>OW387136.1:37638231-47638231 GCA_936440205.1 Lepidonotus clava | reverse complement strand
AGCTTTAGATGAGAAGGTCCGATCAATGGAGGTAGCCGCAAGAGACAATAGAGGATGGTCTGATAGAGATCGGAACAGAAAGGTTATTATCTGTTTCAAGTGTCAGGGTGAAAATCATATTGCCAGAGACTGTACTCTGAATACTGAGCGAAGTGCGAGGAAAGATCGCTGGGATCATGATCAAGGACACTCAAAAAGATCATACAGTCATGATCGCAGGTGGCGGAGCCAATCACCATCCAGTTACAGCAACCGAAAAAACTAGATTATCCTTCCTATGATGGGGAGAATAGGGAGGAAAATCTGAAGCCAACACGGACACGTCAACAGGATATTGGATCTGGGTATGCCCAGACACCTTCAAGGACTCGAAGTGATCAGCTTAGTAAGGGGTGTGCATGTGAGCACACCTCCTACCAACCCAAGTCTTCACATCTTAGCCCGACTTCTCGTCACGGTAACAGCTCATCCCATCTGTCACATTCAGCGTCTCGCTATGTAAGTGACACTAAGACAGCACGTGAGGGTCGTCTTCGCCTATCAACTACATCTACAGCTGATGTTCAATCTTCTGATGTATCTACAACCACTGGTGACAACGACAGGTCCTTGCCAGTGTCTACCAAGGGACATCTTAAGGTGGCCGACCATCAGTCATCTGGGACATCATCATCAACTTGGGCTGACATCGCAGCGGTGTGCAATCAACAGGCAACGAACCAAAATGCCGGAGGTAAGGCTTACATGTCTTCTCACTTGCTGACTGATGATAACTGTGTGACGGGATGTATTGGTTCTCAGTGTACCCGAATGCTGATAGATACGGGTGCTGATCATTGTTGTATGAGTTATGATTTCTATGAACAGATCAAACCAGGTTTGCAGAATCTTATTGAGAAACCATCTCATGTGTTTGTGGCATTCGCAGGGGGGAACACTGCAAATGTTCATTGTGATATTGAAACAGATTTACGTATAGATGATGAAACATATCGTGTAGTTTTCCATGTTGTTCCAGGTTTAAAGCATAATGCTGTTATTGGAAGAGATTTTCTGAGAAAGTATGGGATGAATATTGTGTACATTCCAGAGGAAGTGGTATCTATAAAGGAATATACTGTTCGTGCTGATAGGGATATTGAGTTGCCTCCACACACAGAGATGCTGTGCAGCCAAAAGGTGGATTCTTCATTGGGAGAGGGATCTTTTCTAAATTATGTAGGTTTTAGGTTGGCGAAGCAACCTGAGGTGTGGACCGCAAGGTCTTGTGTGAAGGTCAACAATGATACCATCCCTGTCAGATTTGCAAATGTTTCAGATCATCTAGTAAAGATCAAGAAGGGGGAAGCACTGGGAACCACCCGACCCCTTGGTTCATCTGAATGTATACGATTATCCAGTGTTGCTGTAGCTGATTCCTCTTCAATCTGCACAGATGAAGGTACGGTCGATCAGACACCAAAGTTCTTGCCTAAGGTTGACTACTCGCACTCACAGTTGACTACTGAGCAGAGGGAGATGATGGACGCTCTTCTCATTGATCACTGTGATGCGTTTGTAGGCCCTGATGGTAAGGTCGGATGTACGGACTTGATTGAACATGAGATAGAACTGATGCCTAATGCTAAGCCAGTTCAGCAGATGCCTTTCCGTATGTCACCCATGATGAGAGATAACCTAGAGAAGGAGGTCCAGAAGCAAGTGGATTTGGACATTCTTGAGCCGATTTATACTGGTTCATGGGCAAGTCCTTGTTTTCTGTTGACCAAAAGCTCTGGTGGATTTCGCTTAGTGTGTGACTACAGAAAACTTAATGAGGTTACCGTGCCTGAATATTTGGCCATCCCACGGATTGATGATGTGCTGGATGCAGTAGGACAAGTTCAGCCAAACTACATCACTGCTCTCGATCTTATGATGGCCTTTCATCAGATTCCCATTTCTGAGAAAAGCAAGGAATTGACTGCATTTCTCACACCTTTTGGCAAGTTTGCCTATAAAAGGTTAAGCATGGGACTGAAGAACAGTGCTCGGTCTTGTCAGATGGTAGTTGATCTCGTCTTGCAGGGATTGCAATTCAAGAACTGTATCTGCTATATAGATGACATAGTGGTCTTCTCACCGACCTTTGACCAGCACTTGAAAGATCTTGGGGAGGTTTTATCTAGAATCTCAGCAGCCGGACTAAAACTGAAACCTAACAAGTGTATTGTGGCTGCACCTGAAGTCCCATTTCTGGGCCACATTCTCAATCATGAGGGGATCAAGCCAAATCCGAAGAAGGTTGAGGTTATCCATGCGATTAAACCTCCCAAAACTCGCACTCAGATAAGACGCTTCTTAGGGATGACAGGATTTTATCGAAAATTTATCCCTAATTATGCTACTCGAGCTCGAGTACTGTACACTTTGACCAAGAAGAATGTGGAATGGACATGGACCGAAGATCATCAAACTGCCTTTGATGACTTGAAGCAGGCACTGACTTCGGAGACCTTGCTTATCTACCCAAATTTCTCTGAAGAGTTCATTGTGACAACAGATGCCAGTAATGTAGGGATAGGTGGAATCCTTAGCCAGAAAGACAAAGATGGTAATCTTCGGCCAGTAGCATACACGGCCAAGTTACTCAACAGTGCTCAGAGAAACTACAGCACTTTGGATCGAGAATTAGCTGCTATTGTGCATGCCTGTCTTCATTGGCGAGTATATCTGGAAGGAAGAGAGTTTCTGATCCAAACCGACCATGCTCCATTGAAGTACATCCTTAATCCAAGAAGTAAGCTAACACCACGACAGATAAGATGGGCTGCTGATTTGAGGCAGTTCCAATTTAGAGTGATGCATGTGAAAGGAACAAGCAATGTCGTGAGCGATGCCCTGTCTCGTTTAGGAGATGAAACAGAAGCTGCTCCAAATGAGGGTGTTACAGATGTATTCCCAGAGCTAACTACCATTGGAATTGATGAGGTGCAAACTGCTCCACTGGCCACTGAACCTCGCAGTCCCAAGCGAGAAAGAAGAAGGAGGAGAAAAACTGAGGGAACCGACAGAGTGCATTTTGATTTGCATCCGGTAGTTCACATCTCTCCTGTCGAACCAGAGGAAATTTCAGTCAGTGAAATAGAAACAGCAAAAGCAAGACCGAACAATGTGAAGAGAAATAGATACATGGCAAGATTAGTCACGCAGGAGGCAGACAAATTCCCAGAGATAGGGATCTCCCGAGAGGCCATGGTGAAGGAACAAAATGAAGATGTGTTTTGTAAAGGGATAATAGCATTCATAACTGAAGGAGAACTACCTGAGGACATCAAAATGGCAAAACTCATTGTATTGAGGGAGTCACAGTATGCCATAGTCAAAGATATTCTGTATCATATACAAACGGGAGTAGGACCTAAATCTGACACGGTAGTACAAGTAGTTGTCCCTTTGACACTGCAACCAGTAGTGTTGCATGCACATCATGATTCTTCTTTGGGAGGACATCTTGGAGCTAACAAAATGTTAGGTGTCATGCGAAGTCGATATTTCTGGCCTAACCTTACCAAAGATGTTGTTGACTATGCCTTGTCTTGTGAAACTTGTGCTCAAACAAAGAGGATGACACGACCAATCAAACCTTGTCTTGTCTTACGAGATCCAGCACCTCATGCATGGAGCGTTGTAAATTTGGATGCATTGGAACGGTTGCCCCAGACCACCAAAGGCAATTCACACATAGTTGTGGTTGTTGATTATTATTCACGCTACACTATCTGTATGGCTTTACCAGATCTTACAGCAGCCACTGTTGCTCGTCATTTCTATGACAAAGTCATCTGTAGATTTGGTGCCCCAAGACGTATTGTGATGGACAATGGCAAAGCTTTTGCAAGTAAGCATTTTGAACAGCTGTGTGCAGCTTTTGGGATCACCCAGTCTTTTACATCCGTAGCGCACCCCATGACATCGGGTGTTGTTGAACGTCAGAACCGGACCATACTGGGAGTCCTGAGAAACTATATCTCTGAGAATCAGACAGACTGGGATGAGCATCTCGATGCATTGATGTTTAGTGTGAATACAACACCATCTTATTCAACACAACATAGCCCACACATGCTGATTCATGGATGTGATCCACTGTTTCCAACTGAACTGCAAGTAAAAGCAGACCTTGATGTTGGCAAGACAGTCTCAGATCACTTTGCAAAGATCCTTCAGACACAAGAAAAGGCGAGCAAGTATGCAGCTGAGCATATGCGCAAGGTACATGCACAGATGAAAGAAAGGTATGACAAGACTGCCTATGATCCAGGCCTGAAAGAAGGAGATATTTGTTGGCTGTATTGGCCACGAATCAAAGATCCAAAGACGAAGTTGAAGTTGGCGCGTGTCTTTCATGGTCCCTATGCCATTGTCAGATATCACACTGAAACAACAGTTTTTCTCAGGCACACCCATACAGGAAAGTTCATCAACAGACCAGTGAATATCATGCGTTTGAAAAGAGGGATGTCACGAGAAGAGGTGAATAAACGATGGCAACCACCGGAAGATGAGATAGAGGATCCTGAAGAATTAGAGGAAGGTGACCTACCTTTGGACAGTTTTGAGGTACTAGAGCCAGTACCTCAACCACGTGCTGGAAACGATGATAATGTAGACGATGAGACAATGCCCGCACAAGACACAGAGACTCTAGACAATACACAAGCAGATCATGTACTTGTTGAAGAAGACGAGACTACACCAGCTCAAAACTCAGAGAGCCAGGAAAGTCCTCTAAATCCATCACCTGTTGTCATAAGCGAAGAACTGGTGGAACATGACGCTTTGAATTCTGATAGTGATCAAGACACTGAGCCTCCAAAAGCTGTGAAGATATTACATGATGATCCAACAGAAAATAGTTTCCATCTTATCAAGAAGGTAACGGATGTTCGCAAGCCAAGAGGACAAGATGTCCAATACCTTGTTCATTTCCATGATAAAGATAAGATGTGGTTACCTAGCACTCATTTTAATCAGGCTGCTATTGACAAATTTGTTACATCTGAAATTCATGGTAGGATACGTGAGGTTCCAGCCTTGAGGCAACTACAGTCTTTAATAACTACAGTGATTAATAACACGAAAGCTTTGTTTTAAATGTATCTAGGCAGAACTCTAGGGTATGTATATATGGGTTGGTGCAGAATTATATAAGACCTTTCGCATTTTTAGGTCTTTGACGTATTTTCTGTATACTGATTAAGTAATATATCATCCTTTACAGTGTCCACTTACTCTAATTTAACTTAACAGTACAAATTACTAAAGACCTTATCTGGCCTACATCTTATCAGAGTGTTTGTGCAGACCAGTCTGTGTAGTTGTATCTGTTACTTTTCAAACCCAATTAACATTACAAAACAGGAGTGAAGCATTTTGTAGTTTGAGTTATTGAAGATGGTATAGAAAGAAGCGACGTGTTTTGTGTGTACTTGATAGGAAGTCAAGTTGGTTGAAGAGGTGAGATAGATTGAATATAGTCTGCGATACTGAATGGGTACTTGATCTGGTTATAGAAATATGCTAACAGAATATACATGTGGTGATCAGCTGATGTGTCTGTCTGTATTATGTGTGTGTGATGACCTTTATATCTTGTTGACCTGTTGCCATTAGTCTTGCAGTGCAGAAGAACAAGTGAGCCTGCCTCGGACAGGAAGTGGACCTGGATCCTGTTGAGCAATATAATTTCTATGATGTTTTGTTTTAGCTTTTTCACATGTAAAGTCTAAGGGTATCAATGGTGATCACTCCCCAGTCACTGAAGATATTCTGAAAGAATCACTTCTATTTTTGCTACCCCCAGCTAATAGATTTGATGCACGACTTGATATGTAGGACTTGTATTGTATGCTCTTGATTACATGAATGTAAATAAGATTCCAATGAACTGTATTAATATTTCTATGGTACGTTAACTATCTGATTTTTATGTGTCGTATATAATCCAACATTTGTATAAGTATTTTGCATGAGCCACATTATGTTAGCAAGCATAGTGGTAATGCTTATTCTCCAAAGGGAAGTGTTATGTTGGAATTATATGAATTCAAAGGACAAAAACGTTTTATAGGAATGGTATATGAAATATATATGAAAAGATTAATTGTATAAGTACCAAAAACATTATTATGATATGAAATACTTTGACATTGTATGGAATTATTGTACAAGGTTTTTAATTAGTATCAATGACATTAAAAATAATAATCTAAGGCAGCATTAGTGTCAAAGCATATTAGCCCTAAGCTTTCTTCTTTGTGATACACACTCAGAGGTGTGAAAACACTGTGATTGCATTTTGGTGGCACATTTCTCAAAGGTGTGAAAGCCTCTGGGGGCACATTTCCCAAAGGTGTTCAAGCCCTGGCTAGGAGGGTAGAAAAGGAGCAGTGGGTCACTGGTCAAATCAGTTCACCCTGGACCACCTTCAGGGTAGGGACTATTGGGACCTACACACACCACTGCAGACTTTAACCTGGAATAAGCTCTGCCCTCTGCTGACTGTGTAGGCTCCCCAGTCCCTATCCCTGCTCCTGCCTACAGACCCTGTACCAGTGGTATGTGCTACAGTTTGCCTGACTTTTGGTGAGACCCTATTTGATTTATTGCTGCTGTTAGATTACAACCTTATCTGCCTAGATAGGACTTTTATTAAGAGAGACTGCCACTGTCACATTTGTTGTGACCCTTTATATTTTGTAATACTTTATATTGTCATATTTTACATTATGACACATTACATTTGTAACACTCAATATTTATGATAGTAGTATTGACAGTTGCTATTTTATAATTTGTATGACATTATCTCCTCCGGGAGTCAGCCTTTATTAATAAATTATTGATTATACCTGTATTACCTCTCCAAGTCATCTTTGATTTAATAGACAATTATGGACATGCATATGCCAAGCGAGTAGTACAGTTACATCATAATTATAACACATGCGACCATGTTTGCACAGTCTAACCTCATCGGTATTACCATGTGGTCATCATAACCACGTAGCCATAAGATGAAACTGAAATTTATAAATCCTATATAACAATAGGACTTCTTTGAAGATAAATTGGCCTAAATTAGTGTTCTTGGTGTTTTAGAATTTTGAATAGCAGCAATTTTAAATTGATCACAAATATGTCGACGGGAAAATGTTGGCAGATCTGACGTCACATGCACAAATTCCATACACCTTCTCGCGAGTTTGCGCAATCTAACCTCCCATAGAAGCCCTGTACCAAACAACTCCCAGTGAAACCCATTGAAACCCATACCCCAACAGATTGGTTCAGACGTATCCACACTGTTGAAAAAGGTGTATAGCTGCACGCGGACGACCCATGACTCACCCCCCACACGTCCAACGGTGACCAGGTCAAGGTGTAAGAGGCTGTAGAGTGGGTTACGTGTGGTTCGGCAAGGGGCCGCCAGGTGGGCAGATAACGGGAGGGGGGAGTGATAACGGGAGATGTCAGGGCCTGGCACCGATCGGAGACACCAGGGTCGTCTGACCGGGGCAAAGGGTCACAGGGGACAGGGGACAGGGTCCAACAGGGGACCTATATAGGGGGACATTCTCCAGGGTGTTAGATGCTTCTTACGTCTGGGGGAGCTATCTTGGCAAGGTAAAGTGCAGTTAGACCTAAGGAAAGTAGTGAGAGTAGATTGATTTGTTATCTGAGTGGCTTGTTTGCAGTGCTCTCTTTTGGGCTTTCATTGGATTCATTAATATAAATTCTTGTCATTGTATCAAATAATAAGTTGCAATTATTTGATTTGCAGTCATTTGATTTGATCTTTTGAGTTTCTTCTCAATTTCTCACGGCCTATATCTGGTTGGTTAGAACTCTGAGAAATTAAATAGAAAAGATTGGCCTTCTATTTACCTGTCATTCAGAAACGCCAATTCTATATCTCTGTGTAAAAGTACATTATTAGCAAAGTATCAGCGGTAGGGCCTAAATGGATGTTGATGGTCCTATTCTGTAAGTGTAATAATTTGAGGTTATTATTAACAAAATCTTGACACCGACAGTCCTTTAAATTTCACAGGCATTCACATAGATTAGAAATAGCAAAGGGCCCCATATAGGTCCTTTGAGGACACAACGGGTAATTAAGTTTGTATCAGATTTAGATCCTGTTATTAACATACATTAAGTTCACTGACGTAAATAATTTTGAATCAAGGTAAAATATTTAATTTGGGTTCTAATTAAATAAATTCAAAGGTTTTAGATAATATATAAGAATGTATCTTTATGATGTATGTTTAGAATTGATACATTCAGTTAAACATAAATTCTTTGGAGGAAATATTTATCAGGACCTACACTATTAAGGTCCAAACAATCTACATATAGAATGATACACGGATCCATGTTGTAACTCATAATTAACTATGGTAGTTGTGTGAAAAGACTCGGTTAACTCTTATCTACAATACAATCTTTTTTAATAACAATATATTTCAAACTATTGGTACTTCACTTTTTGGTGGACGAGGGTTCATGCTCGATTGTACTTCACTCGGACAATACAATAGCAAAAACAGCCGGTCAAGGTTCAGTGGTAGTCATATTGAATAGACTGAACTCTGATGTATATTATCTCTTCTTTTTTTTCAACTAGTGTTTTTGGAGATCTCAATCTTGTGCGTATTGAATATCTTGATTAAACAATAGTTCTTCAATGGCCCTATCGATGTGTTTTTATGACCCAAAGTAAAAAAAGGAGCTAGATAAAGCCTGCCCTTTGGATGCACCTGACATCATAGTAAGTTATAGGG
Source organism: Lepidonotus clava (assembly GCA_936440205.1). Lineage (NCBI taxonomy): Eukaryota > Metazoa > Annelida > Polychaeta > Phyllodocida > Polynoidae > Lepidonotus > Lepidonotus clava. The sequence goes on along the minus strand of OW387136.1, from coordinate 47,629,400 downwards.
TTCTTGTCAGATGGTAGTTGTTTACTGCAACCATCAGGACGTCCACGCAAGTCTTATAAAGTATCAAAAGATCTTGAATTTATTTCCTCAAATGTCAGGCCTTAAAAAGGTGTTGAATTTGACATTCCAGGAGGTCTTAGGTCAAGAAGGTCATAAATTGGATGTGGTTACGAAATGAAAATTAAATGATAGAATGAGCAAAATAACAGTGTTTTGCCAAGTGTCATTATATCAAACCTCATGTGATCAATTTTTTCCCTAACCTGTGGTAAACCAGTCTTAAATTTGCCAAACTTAGGTCTTGAATAGGTCTAAAAAAAGGTCTTACATTAATTTTTGGTGGTGACAATCTACGGGTCCCTCATCTGTACTACAGGTATCACGAGGTGTTTATTGGCATCAATAATCCTCTTACTGCCCATATACCAGATATCACAAAGTGTTTGGGGATATAAAGCCACTTACAATTGTTTCTGTATGGGATTGCGTCCGTTCAATACATACATAATCATTGTCTAACGGACTCCCAATAACCTTTCTTTAAATATCAATGCCTAAATCACATCGCTACTATTTTTGTTCTTTTTCACTATACATTCTGTAATCTTCTGACCAAAAGAAGAGGAGGTGGGGGAGAATTCCACCCAAGTGATATTATTGTCGGCCATCCGCTCCACATGAAACTCTGTGTTTTTGAGTGTGGCCCGATGGACTACAGCTTATAAATATGTGTGTTTCCGGTCCATCGTATGTGAGAGGGAGATAACGGTAAACTGGGCGGACAGGATATCTCGACGTGCTTCGACAACACATCGTCATATCTATTGAGGCGCTTGATGATACGTTGTATAATCCAAAATGGCTATCAACTGAAAACAACCTCGTTATAACTGATTTCACTTATGAAATCCTTATTCGCAACGGATATTTTAGTGATGTTGATCGGATAGGAAACATGCTTTGATCAGTAGCGTTCAATGAAAGCTTTTTACCTGGTAAACATATTCACAAAATAAACAGAGACGAAGCTCTGGCAGTGTTTGCCCAGCCTAGATCCGGGTGTTTAGGACAGGGAGAGGGTGACAGAACCTGCAGAAAGGAGGGCAGAGGGTAGGGGCGACTTTGGGTGAAGAAAAAGGAGAGGGTTAGGCTTAAAGTTTGAAGACGGGGGCCATTCTAGACCGCAAACAGGCTTTTTAATTTTATTCGCATGGTTGCAGGTTTTGTACCTACAAGAAAGATCGCTTGTTCACCTAACACACTTAGTCATTTTGTTATCACATCATCAATATTCTCATCTACTTACTAGTCCATATATTACGTATGTAAAGAAGCATACTGTAGTCTGTATTATGCGGCCAACAAACGTGCGTATTTCCTCATGGGCTTGGGTAAAAAAACAATCGGAACACTCAATGTTTGCAACTTCGTGAGAATAGTATATTATATGCGAATTTATAGCGCTCTATCTGATCTGTTGCATTTGAGGCGTTGCTATCCATAAAACTCCATGGGTATTTTTGCTTTATGGTCATAGCTTCTGAGTAGATTGTATTGGATTTATGAGTAAAGATTAACTTGTCTCACCATATAATTTCTGTCTTTTCAGAAATGGCACCCATTCCCACAGAAGTACGCCATCGGGCAACAACCCTAACAGACGAAACCGACATCAATGAAAACGGCCACACCAACGGCAGCGTCGACCCAAAGCGCAAGCTGGTCGGAGTGAATGGGAAATGGTACGATGTGACCAACTTCATCGACAAGCACCCGGGAGGTCCAGTCCTGGAGCAGTTCATCGGGGAGGATGCGTCAGCCGTCTTCAAGGCCTACCGCCACCCAGAGTACGTGTTGAAGAACCGCAAACCTGCGGGCACGTATAACTTCAGGGTGCGCCACCCAGCCGACCCCGAGTTTGAGGCCTTGATCAAGAAGTGCGAAGAGCGCGGCTACTTCATAACAGACTATTTCTTCTACGTAAAGAAGATCACATTCGTGGCTGCCATCTTTGCGACTGTGTGGGCGCTGGTACTTGGTACGTCCCAGTGGTACACTCACTACTTGGGGGCGGTGTTTCTTGCCTTCTTCTGGCAGCAGAGTGGGTTCATCATGCACGAGTTCATGCACGGCCAGGTGTTCCGGTCCAACAAGAAGGACCGGGCGGGAGGACTGCTCTTTGGTACGGTGTTCTTCGGTATGAGCGCGCACTGGTGGCAGGACGAGCACATCATCCATCACGGCATGACCAACACAGTGGACATCGCCCAGCGCTTCGTCGACCCCCAGATGTGGGAGTCGGTGTGGGCGCAGAACGTGCTCCTTTTCCCCCTCTTCAAAGGGTGGCTCCAGTACGCGCTCGTTAAGATTCAGCACATCACCTTCATCCCCGTCGTCATGTTCTGCGGCCGTGCTGAGATCCTGATTGACTCTTACCGGTTGGAGCGTCGCTGGTACGAGATTATTGCTATAATCCTGCATTGGTGCTGGATGGTCCCACTCCTCTCCGCCCTGCCCACCTGGAGGGAGGTGTTCATCTTCTACTTCATCGCAGCGTCAGTTGAGGGCATCTTCCACTTCCAGCTCATCCTCAGCCACTACTGTCGCCACTTCAGCACGCTGGAGAACTTCCATGAGCGGTCGTGGTTTGAGTTCCAGGTGCTGTCCAACATGAACATTGACTGCCCGCGCTGGCAGGACTGGTACTACGGGGGTCTCAACTTCCACATTGAGCACCACCTCTTCCCCAAGATGGCCCGCAAGTACTTACGAGTCGTGGGGCCCGAAGTGGAGGCGATATGTAAGAAGCATAATATCGATTACGACATGCGCCCCTTCTGGGAATGCCTCACCGTTACCCTGGATCACCTCAAGAAGACCAGCAACCACTACAAGCTTGACCCGCGTTAAAACTGATAACCACTTCATTGGGCATGAACGCCACATTCCTAGATGAATCTATCTGTTGTTGTGGCCAGGGTGACAGTTTCACCTAAACTGTCATGTTCCTGGCTCCTTGGTTTAACCTTCATGATCCCACCGGCGTTTTCCAAATGTCCCTGATGTCAGACACCCTCTGCTTTAATGAGAAAGTTTCTGATCTCTAAAGTAATGTTTATCAAATTACGCAAAAGAAATTGAGCCAGTCGTGGATTATTGTTCCCCTCTATGTTAGGCAACTGCAGACTAATAGTAATATCTACCATTAATACAGAAAAAAACCCACGAGAAAAAACATAGAATTGTATAGGCATTAAACAACTGTACTTGACGTAAAGTAATTCAGTGATTTAATTTTAGAAACATAAAGTTAAACAGAAAAGTACTCTTTAGTACCCTTCCAACATTAAACAAAAATTATGCCTATTGCCAAAATGTTACATTAATCCAACCTGCAGTCTCGTGATATAGGAGCAGTTTTCCACCTCCTGGTCGATCCAGCTGTATCATTTAAACATGGCAACAGATTTAAAGTTGGTTCACTGGAACAAAAACTAGATTTTCTAATCAAAGGATAAGAAGATAATTATAAAGAAACATTTTCTAAGAAATGTTATTTTACCTTTGTTTAAATCTGTTATAATTGTGTGGGAAGAACCTTTCATTTTGCTACGCTCCATCTGTGGAGAAAGAGTACTTATATTTTGTTAGTTGTGGTGATATTAAAAACGAATAGTGTTGAACTTGAAGAAGTAAATGGTATTTTGACCAAGTACCCAGTGGTATATACCTATGACCCAAATGTTTCATCCCAACCGTCCAAAAAACAAAGGCCCTGGACACACTTGATGTGCCATAAAACGAGCAATGTATGACAAACGGGACGATCAGCTTCCTCATAGCTCTGTAACGGGCCATACCCACTAGGCGATTTTACCGTCGATGGCACAGGCGTCAAATTACCTAAAAGTACCCCCACACGATCGCTCGGCGATCACAGTTGCAGGAGGATTCCCCATGGGTATGGTATGTGTTCTAGGCAACAGGCAACAGAATCACTAGGAAAATAGCCAGACAAATGTCAAACTTACCTGATATATGCCAGTCGCCCGAAGTTTTCACCGGCGATCCTGATGGTCGCCAGTCAAGGCTACAGTCGCTTAGTTGGGTATGGCCCTTGAGTTAGTGGAAGTCCAACCCTATTAAGAAAGTCGCTGCAAAGATCTCACCCAAACCGTAACTTGAAAATGTTTCAAACGTTGAGGCTCATTTCACTTGATCAGCCACGACCCACGTGTATGTGATACAGAGATGCCATGTTTCCGTTTTTTCTGGATTTCCAGATATTTAGTTGTGCTATAAATTTTCACAAGTCAGTAGTTAATTTAGTGTTCGAGACTAACACCTGCCCGTCAGCCAATGGCAGACAATTTTGGACCAGGGTCAACATAAAAATTGAGAAATCGTTATTAAATCGGCCCAGATGGCTGACGCCCTTCAAGCCGTCATATATGATTTTTGGGGGGCTGTCATTATGCTATTTCCTGCCGTCATTCAAACTATTTTTCTGGGTCGACTGAAACCTATCTGGGCCGACAACTTTTTAACACTGTCGGCCCTGCTTAAGAACTGTCTCGAACACAGATTTTGATCAGAAATTATTGCAGTATCAAAGATATTAGTTACCAGGCAATAGATTAAATATATTACTCTTAGGAGTTATTTTTTAATGTCATAATTTTCATAATATAAGATTTTCTTTTCCAGTCTTCCTGCTTAAAATCCCGAATGTTGAATTCAAAAATATCCCGATTTTGAATGTTTATAGAGTGGCATCTCTGGTAATAACACTCGGAAAACTGAACGTTGGCACCAAGTCGGGTTTCTGCGGCGTGATCTGTCCAGGGCAGGCCTTAGTAGATTGTTGTTGTTACTTTTATAATATCAGAGATCTGACCAAATCCACTCTTGTCTGTGAGAGATGTGTCTTCAGTATATAGGTATTCGCCCATCTCGTGTCAGTTCCCCCCCCCCCCCCCTCCATTCCCCCTTTTGTTAGGTATTCCCCTTAGCCCCGCCCCCTGTCATTCAGCCCCCTAAGCCCCGCCCCTTAGGTCAGGTAGTTACCCCCTCCCCCCACACCAACACCCTTAGGCCCGATTTGTACTTGTTTATTTGTACTTTTTGACTAAACAACTGTTCACCTTTTGATTTTGTACCCTTGATGCAAGGTGATTGCAGTGTATTTGAAAAATGAGCTCATGAATGAACAAATATTTTAGCAAATGATACCAAAGCTGAGATAATATTTTTAACGTGGCTGACTGAAAGTTACACTAACCAAAGAACTTGAATTCCACGTATTATTTTCAATGTGTCCAAGAGAAGCATAGTGGCACAGTGATGTACAATGTTTCATGTAAGAGGCAAATCTTGTTATTTTCATTGACGATAGCTAGTCATTGCATTCATAGTGGTACGTTATGTATGGATCTCAGAGAATGTGAAAACATCTGTGATGGGAAGGTATTGAAATCGCCTTTAGCAATGGATCCGAGTTGTTAATTTTTAATTTGCAAACGTAAACTATTCATTACGCACATTGTAGACCCGGTGATGTTACTTTTTAGCGATTCATTATTTGAGGCGCGCCTGTCGCACTATTACCGACTCGGGGCCACAATAGAGCCGCACATACATTGGTACTGCAGTCCTATTGTCAAGTTCCTACTCGCAGCAGGTGGGGATTAGATTCTGTATTTACAGCTTGTGATTGTTAACTCTCTCTGTATGTTGTATTTTTCATAATTTCCAATTGAAAAAAAGAGTCGGTAATAGGAAAAAGAATTATCTCTCACGCGGTATCCGAGCGACGTTGTTCATTCTGGGAGGTATGTACCTCGGTCCGTACTGCTCAGTCAGCGACAATGTTGGTCTGATATTCCATGAGAGACACTTCTTATTGTGGTCAGTTCTCTCTGTGACTTGCACTCAGCCTCATTGATACTGTGTACTTCTGTTCGATATTGAGTAATGTCGTGTATGTCTCATTAAATTTGTGGGGAATGAGTACCCAAGTGCCCTGAGAGATGTGTGCCCCCCTCAGTATTTATGAGCATAACCCTGCCTACTGTCTCATTGTACTTGGCAGGTCCCTGATAAACTGGGATTCACATTGTGAGCATCTATTAACAACCAAAAGAGAAAGAAACATTATTTGATAATTTATGGTATTTCTTAAATACTCTTGTTTTAATTATGGAATCTCTGTTCCGACTCAAAAAGAGTCGTTGAGTGTATTATAACAATTCGTTTAAATCAAATCGTGGGGGATAGGGGGTAGTAGCAAGTTCCACTTGATTTTTGCTGTAGTGAATGATATGCTGTTGCACATATTTTCAACTAGTATTGCAATGAGAATCTGCTCTGCTTAACACAGTTAGTATGGCGTTTGCTTGGGCTGTGAGTATGCCTTGTTGTGTTGTGTGTGGGGGGTTCTCGGGTTGGTTGTTATAAAGCAGAAATGTATACATGCGGCGATCAAAAGTTGTCAGTCGCACTCCGCGAGCCTCGGTCAGGCCTCAAGACATGTTGTTTGCCTTAAGTCTCTTAACTCTACGCATGCTCTCTATACCAGGGTCCGACCTGGTGATTTGTACACCTAATTATATAGTATGTGTGTATGTGCATGGCAAGTCGTTCACAATACAACCGATATACCATTGTGACGAAACAGAAGAAACAGAAACTAAGCAAGTCAAGTGAAGAAATAAGAATCGTGAGCACAAACTGAAGTGATATGTATTTGGTGTTGTTGAGTTTGCTTCACTGCATTTCATGTATCGCCATTAAACCATAAGCCAATAAACAAATAGACCCAGCGTTCTGGGTACGTACATGTTGAGTCGCAACTAGGATAAATTTTCATTAGTCCATGGAATATGACATTAACTTGACAGTATAATGAATTGACATCGGTTAGCAATCTCTGGTATCACGGTACTAAAGTACAAGTACCGGTAGTACCGAAGTGTGGTTATTTGATGGGTGATCCACCTATATCTTACGTACCTCACTGTTAATTCATTACATACAAGCTAAAGAAGCTTTCAATATTTATAACAAATGTTCCTTTCACTATGAAGGGTTGAAATATGTTGAAGTATCATCCCTTGATGAATGGATGGGCTTAGGGCGGCAACTGGTGGCATTACACCGAACTAAGACGTGTTCCCCAGAATCGTGCAGAACTCCGAGATGTACTGACGTTTGTTTACTATTCATGGTCATAACCAGGGGCGGATCCAGACATTTTGGAAATGGGGGGGCACCCATATTAAAAAAATTCACGGGTGCCAGTTTAACTGTTTTATATTACAAAAATCTATTTGGGGCCCGAAATGGGGGGGGGGGGGGGGGTTGCACCTGCTGCAACCCCCTGGATCGCCACTGTTAACATCACACCCATTGTACGTAACATCAGAGTGAGTTCTACCTGTTGTCTCATGTAAGTCCTACATAGGAAAATTGTCATCGCATCCTAGTCAACCTTATGTCAAACCAAGCTGGTCTCGGGCATTAGGTCACAAGGCATTGTGCATATTGCTTTATTATTCAAGATTTGTTAGAAGCCTCCTGATAATGTTTTCAGCATAGGTTTTTCCATTGAGTTTATACTTTGAATAAAGCTTTTCTGATGCAACATCCTTATGAGTAGAGTTTTGTTTTTAGGAACGGGAATTTTTCATTTCTAAACAATAACATAGAAAGTAACGTTTTGTGTACTTAAGTTGTAATCGTGCACTTCCTTGAACGTGATTCTTATTTCTGCATATTATATTCCAATAGCCATTTTAAATCATATTTTGGAAGATTTGTAGTATCTCCGAAATTCATGTGATAATGACTATTTATGATGAGGCAGAGAACGATACCACAAAGACGATTTGTCCTATTAGCCTCGGTGATGGTTAGTTGATAAGATATTGTGATGACCACAGGGCCTTGAAGTCTGTGCATGCCCTAGTGGAATTTATAGATATTGGGAAAGTAAATGATTAATGTGCTTTCCAGACTTCCTGGATGTTGGAACGTTTTTAAGAATAAAACCTATGTAGTATAACTAACCACACATGATCAAAGGTGATATGATGTTTATTGACTTCTTGTATAACTGTCACCCTCACCACGCTTCGGGTCGCAGTATTAGCGTTTCAGTCCCGTCTCCCATCTACCCAGCCTGAGCCTCCTGGTCTGTTAATATACCCTTCCCAAGAGTGGGTGATCAGGGACATCACAGTGATGTCTATCCCTTATATCGTATTCGGGAGTCCTGGTCTGCGCATGCGCACACCTTTGGCGCCACTTCCTGTGGGTGGACAAGCGAGACTTTTCACCCAATCAGGAGTCTCTATTGTCCAATATGGCGGCACCCAGTGGGCCTCTCCCGAATTCGGTATTGGGCCATGATCACGCCACTGGTATGTTGGGAGGCTCAGACGAGATTCTTAAAGAGAGGGGCCAGTGAAATTATAACTTTATGAAATTCTCCTGTCATAATGTAGATATAATGCTTAAATATGAGTACCAAAAAAAATCTAAAACAATAAAGTGATATATCGCTTAGAAACCCAAGTTTATATATCAGATCACACATTGATTCCTCTGCACACATGGTAAAGGAAGTCTGTGTGTGACGTCACACAAAATGACAGTTATATTTAAATTTCAAATTTCTAAATTCCCTAAAAAATACCTTTTTTTTCATATTTTCTTTTGTAAATCATTTAATTTTGTGATTTTAATCTCTTTTAGACTGTTAAAGAACATTTAATAAATTTCTTAGTGCATTTTCTTCCAGTTTTATAATATTTCAACTGTTCTACTTGTGACGTCACAAACAGATAAATGACCTGTGCAGGCATTGTCAGATGCAGGCAGAGAACCTGAGTTTTGATAAACAAAAATGTGCATAAAATAAAAAGTACTTGAGATAAAAGTATAAAATTTGGTATGGTCATTCCCTGGATGGTAAGGGTCACGGCAGTATACTAATTTTTGGTCACTGGCCCCTCCCTTTAAAAGAACGTAATCAATTTTAGGGTGACAGATTAAAACCAAACATAGGGCACTTTGTTACACCTCTCGCAATGCATCATAGGTCTTTATTTTCTGGTTGTTGGGAACAATATTACTCCTTGAAATATGGGTTCATCTGTGGGCTAGCATCTGAGCACGGGCACCTATTGCAAGCAGGCAATACCAGATAACAGGGCTTTAATGGCCCAAGACCGCTAAACTCAACAGTGCAGCATAAAACTTCACCATGATGACATGGACCCGAGCCCAAGTAAGGGTCAATTGGATGAGGGTCCAGACAGGCATCTAGGGGGTCAGGGCCCAGACACCAGGTCTATAAAGTGAGGGTACAGACGGGTCTGGGAGGTGAGCATCGGGGTCTATGGGGCGAGGGCCCAGGCAGGGGTCTATGAGGTGAGGGCCCAGGCAGGGGTCTATGAGGTGAGGGCCCAGGCAGGGGTCTATGAGGTGAGGGCCCAGGCAGGGGTCTATGGGGTGAGGGCCCAGACAGGGGTCTATGAGGTGAGGGCCCAGGCAGGGTTCTATGGGGTGAGGGCCCAGGCAGGGGTCTATGAGGTGAGGGCCCAGGCAGGGGTCTATGGGGTGAGGGCCCAGGCAGGGGTCTATGAGGTGAGGGCCCAGGCAGGGTTCTATGGGGTGAGGGCCCAGCTAGGGGTCTATTGGCTGAGGGCCCAAACAGGGGCCTATGGGATGGGGCCCAGATACGGGTCCAGGGGGTGAGGGCCCAAACAGTGGTCCATGGGGTGTCTATAGATGTGCACATGACATCAAATTGGGATTGCCACCATGTTGGTGATCAATTTAAATTCATTATAACTTACAATTCTAAAGGATCTATGATGAGGAATTTTGTCTATTCTATCAACAGAAAACTCATCAAATCATGATTAACAATCATTTTCTATAAATTGTTTATAAATTTGAGAGCAATGTGGGAGTTGTTACCATGTGGTGATCACCAAAATCTGGTCACGTGACCCTGTCTGCACAAGGTCTATGGGGTGAGGGCCCAGGCAGGGTCTATGAGGGTGAGGGCCCAGACACAAGGACTATGACGGGAGGGTCCAGACAGTGGGTTATTGGGTGTTTGCCCTGAGAGGGTTTGAAAAAGCGAATAAAATTGTGTATATATATAGTAAATGTTGCTTAAAGGGTTGATTGCACATAATTTTTCAACAACCTATTTTTCATTCAATTTACATCTCTTTTTTATTCTAGAAATCTTGCAAAGGAAAAAAATGAAAATATTGAATTATTAGTGAATTAGAAAGAAAATAAAATAAAATTCGGTAATTCCCTCATACCTAGGCTTTTAGTTCTGTCCTTGCTACGTCATAATCAGGGGGAAACCCTTTCACAATCACTTGGGAATCCCAGATAATAGAATGAATTTAGGTGAGTAAAAGATAAATGTGTTTACAACCTGTATGTGGCCTAATATAGATATTTCGTGTTGCAGCTAAAATTCCTTTCTAATTACTAGTGAGGGTTGGGGATTCTCTTTTATTGAAAGCTGGGAATTCCAAAATTGATGTCCTTATGATGTCACAAATTAGGGGAATTCCCTTAAAAACACATAAAGCAGACCAAATATTTAAGTCTCATACCTCTGTCTGCATTTGAAATATCCATAAAATATTTCTAGAATTAATAGTTGTTGATGCATATTCTATGCTCAAAGAATTTCACTGAAAAATATCTATCCTATAATTATGAGCAAGGTTTCCTTTAATAAACAGTACAGATTTTATTAGATTCGGCTTTACTTGAGTTAAACAAAACTATAAATCAAATTCAGAAATAAAAGGTACATATGGTACGAGTAATAAGAGCCCTACATTTTGGCATATGTACAGGAATATGTATAAATGCAGAGAAAATATCATTTAACATTTTTCATTTTTTTCTAATAGCAAACATTCAAATAGTAACAGTCATATCTGACCCACACACTTAAGCACTTATGGAAAGTCTGCATTTGGGTATTTGTAATATGAAACATCTCGACATGTTCTATAGTTTTGACCAGCATTACCAATATGTATGCATGTAGAATATTCTGTAGCAATGGGATTCTGTAAAAAGAAGATTGTGAAATCAAGGGACAATATAGTGATTTTAAGAGCAAAAAGAGTGTCAGCTGATTCAGATTTTCTGTTCTAAAGCTAATAGGTCCATTATTCAATCATGGAGCTGATCTAAAAACCCTGTGGTCTTTTTATATTTTTGACCATAGGTTCCATTTTCATCTTTTCCATGATTCCTCATGGAATCAATTACAGATTAACCACTGACAGTGATCTCAGGGAGGCTGGGTTCCACCCACTGCTGACTTGTATTTTATATTCTCCAGCATTTGTCTCAGGCGGCGCTGCTGCTCAGAGAGGTTCAGACTTGAGTCTTCCCTCTGGGCATCCTGGTTACTGGGGTCCTGTTCAGGGAAGAAGTCCTTGGCCCGGGCCTCCCAGCGCCGGTCATAGAGCCGGACGTGGACCCGGGCCTTCTTCTTGTGGGTGGAGGACAAGGTGGGCAGGCCCTGTGAGATCACAGGCAGCACCACTCCTGGCCCACTTACCTCCTTTCTCTTGGCCCCTCCCACTTTTGTAGAAGTCTTTTTAATGGCCAGGGTGATGGCCCGCTCTCGAGACCTGGCGTGGGTTTTGGGGCTGTGGTGGACGGGGTGTTGGGATGTGCCCTCTGGAGGATGGGTCTTCAGGGTGAGGCGGCGGTTGTCTCTTGCCATGATGTGGGTGAGTTTGGGCACCACAAGGGCCGTTGCTGGCTGGTTTGAAGGTAGTGTGGGGAAAACAAGGTTCTCCACCCTGTGGGCCGTGTAGCGGTTTGTCCCCTCAATGCACTCCTTACAGGAGGTTGGCCCAAGCACTTCACAGAAGGAGGAGGAAGTGGGCTGCTGGAAGTGCATGGGACGCACACAGGAGTGGACAAGGTGGATGGAGGACGGTGGTCTGACCACGCCCTCCACAAGCCGGGACACCATTGACTTCTGAGGCCCAGGAACCGAAGGAGCCGGGGCACCATAGGATGGATCCCGGTTTTCACGGGCAGGTTTGTTGTACCTTCGCATGATGTGAAGAGTGAATCGCAGGTTGTCTGCCCCATCTTTATTTGCGTCCTCACCTCTTCCACCTCCTACGCCTTGTCCCTGGATCCCATCCCAGGCTTGGTCAGAGAGTCCCTGGATGTAGCGCTTTTCAGAAATCTGCTGCTGGTCGGAGGCTGCTCGGTAGGGCTGTAGTCTGACCTCAGACGACAGCTGCAGGGACTCGTCAGACATGCTCTGCAGCACATTGTCCTTCATGGCATAGATTGAGCTGCAAGCAGGAAACAATATCTATCTATTAGATTCATCAGATATCTTTTTTCTAATACACCTAGTTTCATAAGCACATGGGATCATGATTTAAGCTGACGTTCAATTTCTCTAGAATTGGTGGAGTAAATTAGGAAAGATGCATTGCACATTTATAAATGTTCACTAAATTTTGGCTCATTGGAAAATAGAATATATAAAAAGTTGTTTTCGTTTATCCTTAAGGTACACCCTGTTCAGCTTACTTCTGAGTGGCCAACAATAAATTTGCAACAAATAAGTAGAGATTTTGGTGATTTATCCATGGACCATGTGACAAGATTTACTCTTATCTAAAAGAGAATGTGTTTTCCATACGCATTAATACATTGAAAACGTTTTAAAAAAATTGATAAAGTGATTGTCTTTTATTCCGACTTAAGTATTCCAGGTTTCGCTCTGAACACCACCATGTACTTTTAGACAAAAAGCAATTGCTAAAGAAGATTGGGTCCCACATGTTTTCACAGAGTTGTACTGTATAAACTTTATGAATAATAGTGTAGGGAACATATATACATCCAATGGAAAGCTTCTTTTTCCTCCGAATTTCTAGTTTCTCAAGATCTCTCTCTCTCTCTTTTTTTTTTTTTTTTTTTTTGGTAACAGTTTTTTTTGCCAATATCACGTAAATACATGGTCTTCCTATTGGACAGGTGATATTGAACTATTGTTAATGTTTGATTTAAGACTGCGTAAGATTCGTGTATATCCAAGTCTTCGTAAGTTGCTTTCCAGAATGTCTGAGTAATTCAGACCGCGTTTAAAGTTTGTCCATTCACTTCCCAATAGTTCAAAAGAAATGAACGATGAGGGAGCTTCTTAATATGAAAGGATTTTTATTCAATAAACATCTCATCCCGAGTCAAAGCCACCATGTATAAGTCTTCATCAGTCCACCTCCCATCTCCTATCAGCAATCAACCACATTTAGAACACGAGTTGCTCCAACGCCTTCTAGACCATTCTAGCATTCAGCTCTAACACAATCCTATGTCCGAGGTAGTGGGTATTGGTAAACTCCAGTCTGTTACATGGAGTCGATGTACTTACTCCAGGTATAACTCCTTGGTTAAACATGTTTCTTCTAACCAACTAACTCACTAACTGCTCGCTCTCTACCTTGCAGCGCCTTTTATACTGGTTAACAGGTGGCGCTAGGAGCGTAAGATATTTCTCATAGGAGTAGACTAGAAGTAGACTTGCTAAGCCTGATCCTTGTTGGATTATATATTATGACAATGTATTAAAAGTACTAAGCCATTAGTACATTCGACGGCGGTCAGGTGTTTGAGTTTAAGGAGGTGGACGACATAGCTCAAACCAAATGAATATAATGAACTCCCAATTTTGATGATTGGATATATTTGTTAAACCATGGTGGGGTGGCCTTGACTCTCGTGGTACATTCAACACAGTATCAATAGATTTGTAGATCCGGTTTCAACACAAATTCACAGTGAAATTATTCATTGAGTTGATTTCCACATTTTGAAGCTCAAGGTTAGCAGAACTTGTTCATAAAATGACAAGGTAAGTGTTAAAAATTGATAACATGATTATTTGGATAACAACGTAGATGATGACATAATCATGGTTACAAAATGACAAAGTCAACTTTAGAGGATGAAGTATTCGTCATCTTTAGGTATTCACTTAGTACGTGCCTTGTACATTAAAGTCAGTTCTCAGCATCGTTAGCTGATTTTAAGGTTCAAAGATTGCGACACCCGTGCATAAGGTGACAAATTCAGTTTTGACTTAGTACATGCATGTACAGTTTCTGATATTTATGATTTGTAACACAAGTCAACAGAACTCAACATATATACAGTGTAGGGTTGTCTTAAACTTCTAAGAGTAACAAGTGTACATCAAATCCAATTTCAGAACAAATTAACACAACATAAGTCAATACAGAGAATTCGGACATTTTGAACGAATGACTTTCATGATACAATGCGTGTCAAATTTCAACCAAACTTCAATCATAACAACATTATTTACAATAAATACAAGGTCTCTGTATCAGGTTTAGTAATACCGAGCAGTTGGAGCCAGAAAATACCTCCATTCCTGTCACGCGTCCGCCAGCTATACTTAGTACACGTGTACTTAGCGGGACGCTTGACTGGAGTTCCCCCCCAAGGTTTGACCTCAATTTGGATCCTTCGGGCGCGAAGCGCCCGGATGGCAAATTTCTGCTTCGATCAAACTTTCAAGTTTGATTGTTCGACCTGATATTTTGGGCCGATATGAATTAATTCTGGCGCTTGATTATGTTGGTTGGGGACCTAAACTTTAGTTTAGCACAGATTTTATAAGGAATTATACGATGTTTTGATCATGCTAGCCGATTTCAGAATTTGGATCTTTTGGATCAAAAAGGGGTTTTCCAAATTAGCCTCGTTTTGACGTCATTTTAATCAGTGCCGGCGGTATTTTTACAGAGTCAAGACGTGTTTTTTTTTTATATCTTCGTTCATTTTACTCTATCCTCCACAAGTTCACCATGGTCCGAGTGGCTATTTTTTCTTCAAACCGGGAGGCCGGACTCCAGGATTATCCTGATCTAATCCGGAGCAGCACCGACCATTATTTTGTAACTTTTCCGAGCGAGGACGCAACGACAGCGGAGTTGGCGGGGCACGCCTTCGCCCATCACATGCTCTACCCGGAAGACGTGCTAATAGTTATGACTAACCTCCTCGACATTTTGACTTGGGACAGAGAATTGGAGCTTTACCTGCCACTATTCATTAACCCGGATGGAGTAGTGAACTTTTATGCGGAACTATTTAACCAGGCGTTCCTGAACCTGCGAGCCCATCCCATCCCAGCCACCCTGATCTTGGCCACTCCCTCCGGTTTTGATGCCCGGAGTTGGGAGTTGACTGACAGTGATAGCTCGTTACAAAAGTGGCTGAACCGGATCATCCCGCGAGTCAGCAGAGAGGTCAGAAGAGCTAACGAGTGGTACGCGGTTCCGACGGTAGACACGGGTCACGCACTCCACCGGCCCAAGGTAGTCGCGGACGGGGTAATGACGGTCAACGATTTCCGCGAGCTGACAGATGGCTACATGCCGTCCACCCGGTTGCTTCGTCGTTGGGCCCGGGCTTTAGGCCGAGTTTTTGTCAGACTGCCTCTTCAGCAGTAGGCCGCCGGCACTCTTTTGTATATATTAATTTATCATTGATTTTCCCAAGTGATTTTAAACAAGTAATTTCCTGGATCCAATTCCCGGCCTGTGATTGGAACACTTAATTTCCGGGTCGTTTTCACCGAGTGATTCTGGTGATTTAATTCCCGATCAGTACCTAGTCCACTTTAGTTCATATATCCAAGAGGCTTCGGCCAGATCGTTCTTACGGGAGCTCCGGACTGTTAACATGGGAGGACTCAGATGTTTCACCGCTCTTGCTCGTCGTTGGACACCGCCCTCCTCGTAGAGACGGCCCCTCGCCCAGCCCGCTCCGAGACTTGGTGAGTACAGCCTTCTTCCTATTGTTCTTTGCATGTTAGGCTGGCTACTAATCGTAGATTTTAAGGAGATTGTTGGCCAAATTCTTCTTGGTGGTTCTCGGCTCGCCCTCACGTGGTTGTATTCCGGAAGCTGATGTCACTCCCGGAACCAGAAACTGTGTTTCGCTGGTAATTTTAGTAACGGGTAGCGTGGGCGGCCACCTAGTGTTTACTTTTGGTTCCAAGATGGTGGGCGCGAGCCGAGAGTCAGGATCTTTCGTACTAAACTTATTATCTTTTCCAGGTCCTGTGGTATGTTAGGGCGATGTAAATGAAGCAATGTGACACGGTTGGCACTGAAAAGCGTCAGGCTATATAATTTTAGTGGGCGGATTGTTTAGGCTAACACGATCAAGCATTTTACCTCGCGCGTGGTTGGGCGATATTAGGGGGTTTTCTGATTAGCGGTTTGTTGACATTACCGATCTAGGTAGGTTTTCTGGAGTGTAGGTAATTCGTATCGTATTGTTATTTTTTTTTTTTTTTTACTATTAACTGTTGGGGACTGACACTGCACATGATAATCAGGTATGGGTGGCCAGAGATTCCGGTCTGAGTTGTACAACACAAGATTTGCTGTAACAGGATTCTTTGTTTAGTTGTTATACGTACAGGGCATTAGTGTAAATGTCTACATTGGAAACAGTTCACATGGGGTGCCCTAGGTAGCAAACGCTTCCTAGGGTGTTTTACCCTGGTAAGTTTTAGATGACAGTAGGTGACCAAGTATTTTGGTCCAGACCTCCCAGCATTAGATTGGCTGTGACAGAATTCTTTGATGAGTTGTCCCCCTTACAGAGTACAGAATGACGTGTCGGCCACGTAAGGCGACACCACAGGTGGAGCCGTCCAACGAGCTGTTGGCGACTCCAAGGTAAGTTTGAGATGTAGTGGCGAAGGCCACAGATACCCATCCCATGTTTTAGTCTAACAGCAAGACTTCGTCAGTGTCATCGTGTTAGAATAAGTGTTAGAGTGAGTATTATTGTCCAGAGTCGTCCCGAAGAGGAAAAAATACTACTGTGAGGAGACCGAGATGAAGTCTCTAAGACACTGAATGAACTCCCAGATGAAGATTCTGTATGAATATAATGAAAGAAGGAATGGTATCCTTATTAAGAGCTAGAAAGGCACCAACACCACAAAGATTATCAAGCGTCCCAAGCAGAGATACATGTGTGTACACCGTGGGAGTTCGTACATTCATAGATCAGGCCTTAGTAGGCGCCGTTCCATTGAACGCAGAAGCCACGCTTATCAGTGCCCGAGATTGCCAAACATCTCAGACAGTGATATCCTTGTGATGAATGAGTGGGAGCCTATGCTCACAGGTCGGGACTGAGCCGTTACAAGAACATCCACCTACAAAGGTTTCATGAGTGCCCGAGAGGTGATGCAAAACTGTCCCGCTCAGATTCCCTAACCGACCTCATGGGGAGATAAGAATAATGATAGGAATTGGATCCCTGGTGATTTACCTTAAGAGGTCACAAGGTTCAATACTCTTGATAACTCTCTTTCTGTACAGTGTGGTAGAATAATTACCCAACACACTCCAAAGATTTATACGCAAACAAGTTAACACCCCCTTCAAGGGCGACACCTGTTCTAACATATTTGACTCCATTTTGTGAAGCCTCCGCTTTAAACCCCAGTTTGTTCTCATTGACACTTGGTTCCTTCGGCCTTTCCATATGTCATGAGACATAGTGGATTGCGCCTGAGCTAGAACCCTTTCCAGCCATAAGGCTCTCTCTGCTTCCCAGATGGTTCTTTTCAAACTTGTTCTGATCACAGAGAGCATGGCTCAACTAAACCCACAATATCCAATAATAGGGTATTGGACATGCAGCATTTAGCTTTACCATGGCCTGACTGTACATTGAGCCCTCTCTGCTACCGGGAGATCTTGGACCTACCAGCAGAGCAGAGACGACCGGCCAGTGACCCAGTCGATAGCGATTACCGGTCCCAAGTCACCCTGGGTGGTCACCGACGGTCTGATCCAGGTGAATCTGCCAACCCACACTGAACTTTGACCGTTTTCACTGGCCTTGCCTGTTCACTCCTGAGCTGTCAGGAGCTAGGTGGGGTCTGTCGGCCCCGTACCACGTACATACCACTTACTGGCGGGTGCACACCTAATAGACCTTAATTTAGTTGATTCTGCCGTATGGGATTGGCCTTCCCCCGCACCCATTAGCTCTGAATCGGATTTAAATTTTAGTCGTATGTGCCCCTTGTGACCCAGCAGCCCGATATGTACGCCGACTAGACGGTACCACAGTAGGATGTTAATTCATCCTTCGCTAGACACGGGGGCCTTCAGTACGTCTCTCCCCAGCACTATAGACAAAATTTTAACGTGTCCCCGGACTCTCGCGAGCCCACTGCCGCCTGTTAATCACTACCCTTTGAGGAGCTCATCCCTCTCGGTAATGATTATGTCACGACAAAATTCCTTCTCTTTCTGCTAGTTACAGGTGGTAGCTCGGCGTTCACCCCCTACATTCAGCCTGGGGTCTGAAGACCGAGTTCCACTTTATATTGGGTAGCGGCGCCCTTCTGATAATGCAAACGGGTGCGCCACCAACTCCAAACAGTTCACTGAATAGATATTATACCTATGTTACCAGTAACATCTCATTGTCTACCGTATACTCTACATCATATGGAAAAACCAACATGACTAGCGGTGGGGGTAGCGTTTTCATTCCGTGAGGTATAAATGTCATTAAAGGACATTAAGTATTAACTGTACAAGGGAGGTTGAGATTATTCGTTCCTCGCTTAGTTATCACTAGAGGATCGGGTCTCAGATTCAGGTTCATTTCTGATCTGATTCCCGGTCCTTATTAGTTACACGTGGTTTGTCGGTACTTTCCCATTCATAGGACCAGAATGGGTAGCACCGAGTTCCCATTGCTATAATTGGGAGCAGACTGCATATATATTTTTTGTTTTTAATATGCAGCCTACACCCCCTTTAAATTATAGAGATGTGTAAATGCATCTCCTTAGATCACTTACTTCCAGACAGCACCTAGTAAGTCGGGCCTTTACCGAAGTACAGTACAAGGTTAAACCCGTTTTCTTGTTCAGGTCTATGCCCGTTTCTCTTGTGGAGAGTCAAGACTACTCCTGAAAAGACTCCGCCCCCAGCTTATCCTAACTATGCGCATGCCGGGCAGGGATAGGTAGTGCTAAAGACAGAGTTAGAATTTTTTATCTCCTTTCTAATAGATTGGGTAATCTTATTAGCTTTGGGTGTCAACCAAGTTTATTGTAGCTTGTTCATCAGGGAATCAGTAATCCATGTCCCCCCTCTTCAGCTCAACTGTTGAGCGGAGACCTGGATACTTTTAGCGCCACGACGGCGGTCAAGACTAATTTTCATTTATTTATTTTATTTTATTTTCCTCGACGGCGGTCAGTTCTGAAGCCGCTCATTTCCTTTATTAATTTTAATTATTTCTAATTTTTACCCGGGTCGAAACTTGACTTCTTGCCGTTTTGTCTCTGTCCCGATTAAAACTGGTCTAAAAGTGGTCTAAATAATTTAGTCTTGAATTATGGGCAGTTGTTCATATACTAGTTGTCGTTGGATCCTGACTTTTTATGTTAAAGTCAGGATCCTTTGACCTAAGACATACGGTGATCCAGTGGCCATTTACACATAACCAAGACGACGGGGCTATTAATAAGGACAGCACCTCGCTCTACCGCCTTGTGAGTTTTCGCTACAGCTTCTCCCCCCCCAGGGATGGCTTATCTCGTCTGAGGGAGTCGCAATATAGTGAGAGAGAGCCGAGCACCCTGTGAATGTCACCAATTCGCCGTTGTCCCTTAACTACATTTCCTTGTGACCTCCGTTATAGCTCCCAAATATAGCACGCCTTGTCAGGATTTGCACATATCCTTGCCGCTGCAGCGTGTCTATGCCAGGAGCAAACGAGCCACGTATAAGGTACTCTCGTGTGCTGTCACGGAGCGTCCCCCCCGAGAATGTTACTAATTATACTGCGTTCTTATTATATTTTGCCCAAAATTCCCTGAGGAAGAGCTCTTAGTTACACAAATATTGGTTTGCTTTATATATTAGTTTTTAGGTAAATTTCTTTCTACTCGTCGATTTTTTTTGTGATGAAGGGACCGCTTGTCAGGAGCCAATCCACCCGGGGCATAGTGACTGCCATGGTCGGGCGTCCACCCCAGTGCCCTTCGCAGCGTCAGTGACGCGTAACCCCAACGTCCTGCCTCCTGTCAGGCACCACTGACACCAGGCCTGTGGGCAGGCTCCTGCTGCTTGTGCAACCCCCTCATCTTTGAGAAGAGTATATATGTAAGCATGCTAAAGAATAGACAGTGGCGTTCCCCAAGTGACTCCTGTACTGCAGCCCGATCCTAGCGGTAACAACAGCACAGGGGTCAGGTGTAGATGGTACTTGCTTGGGGAAGTTCACTTCGCTCGTTGGGAGCGTTGGTCCCGTTGAGCGCTCTTAGGTTTTATACAGAATTTTGAGTTTTTCTTTTAAAATGCTAAAATTTTGCGACACTAGGATCGGTTCCAAATGGTTCCCTACTTTAAAAGAGTTGCCAAATCAATAACAATTAGAGTGTTGAGCTAGGCTACCGGGCATGGGACACTCGACTTGAGAGAAATTTAGATAACCCATGGGTCCATAGAGAGACGGTTGGACCAGCCTACCCGAACTAAGTTTTTCCTGACTGGTGAATCCTTATTGCTCAGGCTAGTCAACAGAACCCTACCTACCCAAACAGGTATCGCCCAGCGAACTTCCTGTAACATTTTAGTTTTAGTATTCGTACCTCTGTGTTATTAATTCACCAATTTTACCTGTACAGTACTAGGTCAGGTTTTAACACTCGTTACATTGTCATATGATAACTTCATAAACCGTTCCTGGATTTATTTCGGATGTCCCTGGCCTTATTGTTTTTCGTGCAGATCCTGTTCCGGTCGCTGTTGAGGTGGGCGTGGTCGATCTAGGAGGAGCGTTAGGCATTGTTCCTTGTCCCAACACCGGTTGAGGCCAGTCCGCTCCGACATCGGACCACCCTGCGTCGATGAGGCGAGGTACTCCCATGGGTACAGGAGTGGCTAGCCCCGAGGAATATCTCAGTAGTCTGGCCCTGGTATTGTATTTTAAGTTACTCATCATCAGACGGGCTAGTTTTTTAGATACCCTCAGGGTGTCGGGTAGTGGCACCTTAGATGGGTGCTGTCCAGGTCTAGTCGCTGCTCCCATCAGCTGCGCCCCCCAGGTTACCGTCAGAGTATACTTCAGACACAGCTGGGTCACCAGTAGATCCTTAATGAGCACATAGCCTTCCGTATAAGTGTGGTCTGAAGGCATAGCCAGTTCGCCTAGGAAGATTGTTTCTATCATATGTGGATTGGCAAACTGTACGTACAATCCATCCACAGTCTTTCTTCTAATATTTCTCCACTTTCGCCACACGAGGACCACTATGGCGATGACTAGTACTGCCAGTAATATAGCAAGTACTGCCACCGCAGTGGGGTTGGCGGTCGTGTCCGGGCATCCAGTTAGTTCCTTTTCACTGCGCAGCAGCTCCTCCGGGTCCGCCGCTTCCAAGGCCATGGCCCGAGGTAAAGTCATGGTTAGTCCGGCCAGGGCAGCCTTGCCTTGGTGGTTCCGCCAGCACTTCCAGAGAACACATCCAATAATTGTCACAGCTACCACTATGCAAAAGATGGTGAGGAGACCAAAACCACCTCCGAAGTTACCTATAGAGAACCACGGGGCGTGTTTCTCTACCTCATAACGGTCAGTCGCTTTCTTGATACCCTTGGCCAAGTCTTTACGGTGTTTTTGTATTCGTTTGGCCAAGGAGGTTACAGGTATTTTGGCCTTCAGGCTTTCCTCGATCTCCAGCAGGTCTTTCCTAATTGTTTCAGGGATAGGGTCTGACTCTAACATAGTGGGTTCGTTTTTGGACGTCGTGAAATTCATGTCCCACCCCTTCACACGACTTGCTGCTTCCAACAGGTCATTATGTGGGTACACAACCGTAGTGATCCTGGTGTGCCTGTCACAATTTCGCAAGCTATACGGTATCCATGCTCCTTGTGTTTGGAATGCACAGTCGCATTCCACCTGAACCCTTGCATAATTTTCTATGTTCACTCCGACCGCAGGCTGGTTTCTGCAAATCATTTGGCCTCTGGTGTCGGCGCTGACCACTAGCATATCTCCGTCGTCTAGATACACTGCCATCTCTCCGAAGTCTGCTTCCAGTAGATAGTCCAGCTCACATTTTTCTTGGATCGCTAGGTCGTCGCGCCTCAGTAGCGCAGCAGTGCAGGTGTTGTCTGTAATCTTTTTCATATAAGGTAGGTCCTTACAGAGCGTGATGGTCTGTCCATAACAACCTGACCAACTGCCACTAGCCAATGGTACGTAATACTGGCGGGACATGGACATGGCGACACTTTTGGGTAGGTTAACAATTTGGAGAGCGTCCTTCTTACGTCGCCCCCTAACCGTCACTGGCACAGGAAAAGTTAGTACTTCGTAGACCCGGAACAAATGTTCATCAGCCACCACAGGCACCCTTACATACACTATAAATTCCTGAGTGGTTTCATTGAATTTGAACGAAGGTTGACTGTTCTCGTAATAGAAGGAGGGATCTGTGAACGCGACATGGAACCTGGGGTGGATCCCCTTCAGATATCTGTTCACTTCCTGGACCGCTCCGACCATATATTGGCGGGGTACCAAGTCCATAGTCAGCTGGCCCCGCGTCAGGCGCTGTACACCTTTCCTGAACACGCGAGTTTGCTCTACCATTAGTTGAAGATACACCATCTCTCCTAACTTGTCTTCTAGAGCGACCGGTATCATATTCAGGTACAGTTCCATCCAATCCACCTTATGTTGCACGAGTTTCAACCTTCGGCGAGTCGTGTTGTGTGCCTTATTTAGTGATCTTAGATTGTCCAGTAGGCCTATCACGACATGGTTAACCTTTTCGACAGCCTCGTCATGTTTTTCATTCATCAGAGCCAAGTCTTCGATCATTTGGTTCGAAGACTCCTGCAATACTCTAATCAATTCTCTGTTATATTTGACATCAGCCGCCAGCCCTTGATTCCAAGAGGTTGGAAGAGGAAAGGTCGGCCACCCTGGATCGTCTAGCATTGTGGGCAACTTCTTCATTCTCTTAACCCTTCCTCCTGATTTTAATTCCGACTCTTGATTTTGAAGGTCTTGTTGAGTGTTCTTTATTAGGGAACTTAAGGTTTCATTAAGAACTTCTCGGTACCGACCCTTAAGCGCCTGTGACGTCTGATCCATCCAACTGACCAGCGACCTGATATGGTAGCAGGCCCGATCGAGGGCGTCTCCTCCCTGTAGATATCGGTGACAGACCTGGCCAAAGGTAGCCTTGTTGAAGGAGCGCCTCCTTGGGATAGTGATTAGGAAGCCTTGTCGGACGTGTGTTATATCCGCGGTGGACATTAACTTTCCTGGTTTTAACACTACTCCATATTGTTCTAAAGCTATCACTTCAGCGTTAGGGGCTAGTCCTTCAGGTGGGCTGGAGTCGTTATGCACTCCCTTAATGCCCCCTATTATAGCTAATACGAACAGCACTAGCCACTTCATTGTCTTTGTTTTGGCCTTAGCGATAGTTTGAGAAAGTTAATTTTGCAGTTTATCTAAAACATGTTCACAGTAAAGTTACCTTATTTTTCTGCGCACTACTATCATCCATGCGCCGAAAAATGCTTTCCTCTCGGGCTTCCTGGTCTGTTTTAGTTTGGGACATGCTCGTAGAGGTTTTGCCCGTTGTCATTTACCACTCGCCTGATGATCCCGCTCTCGTCCTTGGTGACCGTGATCCTCAAGCCTCTCATACGTTCGCAGGACGAGGGGCGCATTGCTCTGAGGGGTCTTGGCCTAGTAGGTTCCAGTCCGAAACGGCCCCCGTTGGATCGTACGACGGTTGGCTCGAGGGGTATGGGTTCGGTACCTGTGGTTGGTTTGTCGCTGGGAGTGGACTCGGCCACAGTGGGCCCCCCGGCTGGCTGGTTGGCGTCCACTGCTGCTGGCTCCATAGCAGTGGTGAGGGATTGGCGTTGCAGCTCGTTGTCAAGCTGCTCAAGTCTAAACAAGCGGGGTCCGCAGGCTGTAAGTGGTGGAGGAGGGGAGCTCCCGCTGGCCCGTTCCCCTCCGGTGGGGTTGGCGCGTGTTGAACGGGTGCTACCTCCACTTTTAGTCCTGGAGCGGCGACGGTTAGCTGTTCCCCTCCCGATCGCCTTTCCAGAGTGGGCAGAGGTCGGCCGCCTCGTTTTGTTTGTAGGCTGGTACTTTCCTTGACGCATTTAGAGTTTTGTGTGGTCCTTTGAATAAAAGGAGCTACCTGAGTTTTAATCTCAGCTAACTGTTTGTTTGATTTTGGCACATCCAGTCCTACTGTCCTTCTAATTTCGTCAACAGTCTCAAATAGTCGGAACAGTGGTTGCGTAAGGTCCCAGAACCAGCCGGCCTGAATCTGCACCGGTTGGTTGGCCGCTTCCTCCTTCTGAACCGGCTTGGCCAACGCCGTTAGCCTTGGCTCGGGCTCCGAGTCACTCACCTCAGATAAATTGTAGAAGTCTTTATCTGCTGTCTTCTTTTTGGCTGGAGCCGATTTAGCGGACCTCTTGGCTCCGCCTGTGGTCGTTCTGGTGGGCCGCCGGGCTGGTGTCCTTGGCTTCTTCCGGGCAATCCCGGCGTCGGTCGAGTCCGGACGGACACCGCCCCGGCCCGGCCAACTCCACCGCCTAAGGGTCTGAGCCGGTTGTTTCTTAGCACTCTCCTTCTCGACTGCCTTTTCTTTCATTTGGTAAAATCCTAAAAGAATGGCCCAACGAACCTTCCCTTGGTAGGCAGCGCCCTCAGGGTGGGCCGGCTAATCCGTGTCCTTCTCAGGGGGACGATAATCCTTCCCTCCGTGTCCGCAGGGAAAGTAGTGGTTCCCTTTGGATTGCTATGTGGCCGGAGGGCTAGACAGTTCCCCATGAGTCGGTGGATCAGTGTCCCAGCTAAGTTCTCTTTCTGCTCCTTCCAGGAGAAGTCGGAAGTTGAACAATTTCTATCTCCAACTTCTGTTCAGAGATAGAATCAATGTCTATCTCCGTTTCCTCCCGGGCTGGGTTGCGCGCACAATCACCTACAGCAGAGGTGACCGTCTAGGAGCAGAGTTGCGGACCGACTGGTGGATCGGCGCGGATCCCACGAAATTATAACCGATCCGCTTGTCCATGCCGTCTCCATATTTGGAGCTGTATCTTGTTTCAGGTGGGGGGGAACGCTTGCATCCGGTCCCAAGAGATGACGCCCAACCACTGGCATCTCTCTTGGCGTGCGCACCCTCCCTTTCTGCCACGCCCCTGGGCGCGGCAAGGTGGCCGTGAGGCAGACCACCTGTTCCATTAGCGCTGATGCTAACGGTGCCGCTCCGCCGAACCTTTATTTTCACAGGGCGGCCAAATTTCCTGCATTAATCATCCATGTCGTCGCTCTCTCCGCCGTTGGACAGAGCGACGTAGTTAGGGCGGCGGTTCCGACGTAGGTTATAGCCACCTTTCGTCGGGACATGGTCCTTTACTGTTTTTCCTGGGCTCTGTTCCGACGTATCCAAGATCGGCACATCACCGCAGGGTAGTTTTATGGGCTTGTTGTTGCCTGGAGGGGATTTCCCCTCCAACGGCTGGCTTTTGCCCCTTCGTTTAGCTCGTTTGCGTTTCCTCTGTCCATTAGCGCCAGCTGTTCCCCGTTCACAGGCGGCTTTATTAGGAACAAAGGATAAGTTTGTTGACAGCGCGGTGTCCGCACTGGTGCCCTGACCATCAGTGATTTGCCCATCCGTTTCTGCTAAATCAGTGGGACTTGGACCAGGTTTTTGTGTAGGTACCTTCCTGGTCATAGGAACTGCATCATGCTCACGGGGACCGGTCGTTCCCGTTGAGTTTTCAGTCTCAGCACCCCTTATTTCGCCATCTTCCTCAGCGATTTCACCCGTCGGAGTGTGATGCAATTCAGGGTTTCGGTCAGGATCTGCCCCTTTTGAGTTAGTGGTTTTCTCTTCTCTCACCAGTTTGGGAATATTATGAGGGACGGCGGGAGACCAGGGCCCATGTGCAGGTTTGAGTTTTGAAATGTTTACTAGATGTGGGACCTGTTTTCCAGTTTTTAAAGACACTAGTCTAACAAGGTGGTCTCCTTTTGTTTCAATTACCCTGAATGGCCCAGTATACCTGTTTGAGAACTTAGACGCTTTATTTTCACTAGCTAAAGGGTCGTACATGTATACCATATCACCTTCGTACATCTGAGTGGGCCGCGCCCGCTCGTCAATTCGCAGCCTCAGATCTTTTTCGTAGTTTTGAACTACCCTTTCAGCCATATTCCTAAACATAGCAATGTTATCCTTGGTTTGCATGAAAAACTCGCAGTCGTTCAGCGTTTCAGGAATTGTTCCTTGCTCAGGCATTCCCATACTGATTGGATCTCTGCCAAACAGCAGGGTGTGCGGGCTGTATCCCGACCGTACACTGATTGTGGATCTAACTGTCCATAATGCAATGGGAAGTAGATCGATCCAGTTACAGTGGTCGTCAGGGATATAATAAGCAATCAGGTTTTCAATGGTTTTATGTAGTCTTTCTACTCGAGCGTTGCCAGTCGGCATACGCCCGGTAGTGAACGTTTGTTTGCACGCTAGTCGTGTGGTGATTTCCCTGAATAGCCCTGAGAGGAAGGCCGCCCCCCGGTCTGTGTGCAGACGGTTTACCCGTCCATACCGACACACTATCCCGGTTAGGAAACAGTTGGCCGCGGTTTGCGCAGTAGAGTCTTTCGTGGTGAAAGCCTCCGGCCAACCTGTTAGTAGGTCTATGAAGGTCATGATATATTTTGACCCATCTCTAGCCTTCTTTAGTGGCCCGATGAAATCACACTGTACTACCTCAAAGGGTCGGGTTGGTCTCTCCCAAGACTTAGCTAAGGCCTTGAAATGCGGAGCCCGTCTCCTCAGAGAGCAGGTCTCACAAGCTTTCACATAGTCTACTATGTCGGCGTTCATGTTCCGCCAGTAGAATTTATCAGAGATTTTGGTAGTGAGGTTACTGATCCCTACATGTCCCCCAGCCAAGATGTCATTATGTAATAGTCTCAGGACTTTGGGAATTAACTTTCCTGGAACTATCATACGAGGTTTTAGTCTGACTAGTTGGTCTTGGTGTTTGTTATACCTTTTGACGTTGAACCTACATAGTACCCCCGGTGCTACCATTCCTACAAAATCAGCTTGGTCCATTATTCGCCTAGCTTCAAGGGGATCTGTTGGTAGGTCTCCGTCCTGCAGGTAGTCTATCAATTGCGCGCACTCTGCATCTTGGAGTTGCGCGTTTAATACCGTAGCCACAGAAAGCTCTTCATCCTGAACTTCGGCCTCAAATAACTCACATCCCACAGCGGGCTCATATTCCTCACCTGGGACATGCTCATGATAGACTCTAGACAAATAGTCCGGTAGAAAATGAGTCGCTCCTGGCTCATATATGATTTCAAAATCAAAATCTGATAACGCTAAAGCCCACCGTCTCAGCCGGGCTGACGGGGCTTTGTAGGCACTCTGTAGCAGGGGAATCAACGGTTTGTGATCAGTCACTATTGTGATTTTAGCTCCCTGTAACATGTCCTCATAGTTCTTAATGCCTTTAATTACTGCCAGAGCCTCCTTTTCTGTTACCGAATAATTTAATTCGGCGTCCCGGAGAGTACATCCCCAGAAAGCAACCGGACGGTAGATTTCATCTAGTTTGTGACAAACCGCTGCACCGCACGCGGCGTCTGATGCATCTGTTAGTAGATAGAAATGCCCTCCTATATCCGGATGAATTAGTAAGGGTGGCGAAGTCAGCAATTTCTTTAACTGTTGAAACGCTTCCTCGCAGGCCTCTGTCCACTCAAAATAGACTTCTTTCTTTAGCAGCCGGTTTAAAGGCTTTGCTAGATCAGCGAAATTAGGGACAAACGATCGGTAGTAATTACACAGTCCCAGAAATGATTTAATGGTTTTCACATTATGTGGACGGTTAAAGGCTGTAATCTTTTCTGTGGTTACCCTTTGTGTAGCCACACCTTCTGCGTTTACTACGTGGCCGAGGAAATTGATTTCACTACGGCACCACTCACACTTTGACGGTTTCAGTTTGAGATTAGCTCTCGCCAAAGCTTGGAGAACCACCTCAACGCTTGCCAGGTGTTCTTCAAATGTAGTGTCGTAGACAATTACGTCGTCTAAATATGCTAAGCATGTTCTAGGAATCAATCCCTTTAGCGCTATGGCCATTACCTTGGTAAACTGCCAAGGTGCGCCAACTAAGCCAAATGGTACACGCTTATACTGATACACACCCATCGGGGTTTCAAAAGCGGTATATTTTCTACTGTCTTCTTCGATTACACACTGATGATAGCCGCTCAACAGATCTAAAGCTGTCCACATAGTGGGTTTCTTGTAAGCCATATATAGAAAAAGCGAGCGAGCCGTGGGCATGGGGAATTTATCTTTAAAAGTGACTTGATTAAGCATGCGAAAGTCTGTACAGAGCCTAGGTTTGCCATCTTTCTTCTGCACTACCACTAGCGGGCTTCGCCAAGCCGATTCGCTGGGCTCTATGACACCTATATCTATGAGTTGCCTAACCTGTTCATCGATGATATCCATTTTCTGTGGAGAGTATCGGTATGGTCTAGAGCTTATTACTCCCTGCGACTCATCCACAATTATTCTCATCGGCGCTATTTCACAGTGACCTAATTCTTCCATTGAAAACGCTAGTGCCTCCCTGTTGTTATTAAGCATTTGTCTAAACCTTACCTGTTGTTCTTCGTTTAAGCACGACTCGGTTAGATCTATTTTACTTACGTTTTCATCCATATTACCTCGGGATTTCTCCTCAGAGGTTTGGCTTTCCATTTGCACTGCGTCTTTCATTACTTCTACAGAAATCCTACAGATGGACATTGGGGTCTCTGTTTTAGTTAGATAACACAAGTCTAGGAACTCCTCTATCTGATTTTGGTTTACCTCAGGCACTGCGCATTCTTCCGCAAAAGCTAATACTTCCTGGGGAGTGATTTCTTGCATTTCATCTAGCGGATTCATGACTTTGATCCACCACTGGCTTCCCACCGTATTCACGCACCCCTCCACTAGGACTGGTGCGGTTACCGCCGGTGCGCAGTAAGCTACCGGTGAGTCTAATCCCAGCGGCTCTCGAGTGGTTACCGGTATGATGCATTCATTTCCCGGCGGAATTTTCACTGTTTCTTTGCTAACTATAGGGTTTCCACAAAACACTTCTATCTTTGCGCCTGGTAGAGATAAATCTGATCGAAGCACTGTTAATAAGTTTCTCCCGATTACTATTAGGTGGCATAGATCGTCCACTATGTTGAAATCATAGCAGACCACCGATCCCTGGATTGAAAACTTACATCTAATTTGTTCTAGTATTACTTGAGACGAGTTGTCTGCCAAACTGATGTTTCCCTTCGATACCTTCCATTCATCTAAAATGCATTGTTTAGGGATCTGTCGTTTACAATGGGTGGACATGAAGCAATCGCTCGCTCCTGTGTCTACTAAAGATCTAACCTCCTTCTGATCATCAAATCTTAACGTTAAGAAAAATGCTTCGTCTCCTATCTCTCTCCTAGCCGGTCCGTCCACTGCGCCTAATTCTATCGTGGAATGAACGGACCCTTCCTCTAGTTTCCCTGATTCTTTTGTTCGGTACCACTGGCTTTGCTATCTTTGTAGATCCGCGGGGGTTTTTCCCTCAACCTATTCTTTAACCACAAGCACGCTTCTGTAGAGTGACCATGCTGTTGGTGAATGATACAAAACTTACTTTCATCAAAAGGCAACCTGGGTCTCTCTACTTTCTGTTGAGTTGGCAGATTCTTTCCCTTATCGGCCTCTCTGTTCGGGGCGACGTTGGATTTAGGCTTCTGATCTGAATTTCTTTCACTTTTCTGGTTTTCGTACCTATCTTTTCTCTCATAACCTTGCTGTTTAAAGTTACCACCACTCTGGGGAGTCCCGCTTTGCCCTGGCTTTGGTTTCTGAAACCATGGAGCGGCCTCCAGTCGGGCCAGCACCACTCCAAACCGTTCGGAGATGGAGTTTAGGGCCGCGGTCTCCTCTGATTCTTGGCTTCCAGCCAGTTCGCTCACTGCATTAGATATTTTAGTTCCCCCTTTGCCTTTGTCCAACGATTCTAGCCTCGTTGCACAATCCACCGCTTCGGTGAACGACTTAGGGTCCAGTATAGCTACTTGCCTGGCTACGCCCTGTTTTAATCCCTCTAAAAACACAGCTAACATCATGCTTTCACTCGCCTCTGCTTTAACTTGCTTTTGTTTCAGAACACCTGCAAATTCGATCACGCTCTGGTCTTTTCCTTGCTTAAGGCCACAGAATTCTGCGTGTTTCTGCCACTTAGCTCTTCGATCACCGAAGATCTTGGTCATTTGGGCTTCTAGTTTCTCAAACGAGTCTTTCTCACTTTCAGCTAACGCTCCTGCCCAGTCGTCGGCCCTTCCTTTTAGGCCTAACAGCGCCATATTCAGGAGATGGGCGTCCGACCAGTCATAGATAGCTTTCAGTCGTTTTAATTCCCTGAAATACTTTTCTATTTGCTCGTCTTCTTTTCCACTAAACCACGGTAACCTAATGTTTGGTCCCCTTTGGTGACCACTGTGAGTCGTTTCACGCACTGGCGCTGGTGTTTGCCCCAGTGCCTGGCTCAACTGTGGTAGAATTTCCCAAATATTTGGTTGATTCGGTGGGTTTGGAGGATTGTTCTGACCTGGTGGGCCCGGCGGACCTGGTGGTCCGGGCGGTGGAGGATTCGGTGGGTTTGGGGGGTTGTTGAGTTGGTTAAGGAAAGGATTGTTGTTCTGGTTCGGGGGAGGGTTATTGGGTCCTGGTGGATTTGCTTGATTATTCTGGCCTGCTGGGGCTTGCTGACCCTGCTGATTATCCGCTCTTCCTCGGCCTGCGTTAAGATTGGCAGCTAGTGCCATTGCCTGCAATAGGTGAGGGAGCAGATTTTGATCGACCCCACCCCCTGCTGGCACGGCCCGGCCAGGCTGTTGGCCCGGTTGGTCTCCCCCATCATTTTGTTGCAGTCCCCCAAGGTTTATCCCAGGATTAGGCTGCTGTATTCCCGGATTCACACCACCATTTCCCCCTGCACCGGGTTGCTGGAGTCCTCCAGGGTTTATCCCCAGATTGGGCTGATTCAGAGGGGGATTATTATTAAGGTTTTGGGGAGGGTTGTTGAGAAGGTTTTGAGGAGGGTTAGGCCCTGGTGGGTTGGCCTGATTATCTTGGCCTCCCTGGACCTGCTGATTAAGAGGAGGAATAAGTCCTTGAGGGTTGGCCTGATCGTTCTGGCCCCCTTGAACTTGTTGATTAAGGGGAGGATTGGCCTGATTACCTTGGCCTCCTTGGGCCTGTTGATTAAGAGGAGGAATAAGTCCTGCCTGCACGCCTTGGTCCGGCTGCTGGATTAGGATCTGGCCATTCCCATTGTTTTGTTGAGGTCCCCCAGGGTCCATCCCACGGTTAGGATGCCATGCCCCCAGATCTACACCCCCAGCTCCCCCTTCATCGGGTTGTTGGCGTTGATCTCTATCCTCTCTTTCTTCTACTAGATCCATCAAAGGAACGCCTCCTTCCGCCATATTATTTTCGTGGAGGTTTTGTATATCGTGATCGTCCCACTGTTCTTTCACAGGTATTTCCTCTACACTAATTTCGTCCTCACTTTCAAGTTTAGCTTTCTTACCTGTGTCTAAACCATCCTCGGTAATAATTTCGTATGAAGACGAGGTTGATTTATCTTCTCTAGCTAATTTTCTATCAGGACCACCCCCTCTGACATCTGCGGCTGCTTGTTCTGTCTCGCTATTTTCTTCCTCGTACTCGTCCTCGTATTCTCCATACAATTCATGAGTTAGAGTGTTAAAATCTTGTGCTTTAAGCGTTACATTTTCTTCACTATCCTGATCGCTTAGCCTCTCTAAATCTATGCGCTTTTCGGGGCTTGAGTCTGCCCACTGCTTTAATATTTCGGCTGGATCAAAGGCCTGAGCTTCCGCTCCCCTACCAGCCTGGTCTAAGTTCGTTTCTACACCGTAAGTTAATCGATAGGGTTGTAAATTGCCTACTTTCTCGCTGTTTCCCTCTGCTTCCCTTCCCACTCCCCTATCCCTTCCCACTGTTTTTCCTTTAGCTACAGTGGAATAAGGAATGGACGCCCCCGGGTTGGGGTGAGTTGGTGTTACCAGTGGGTGACTGATAAACTCAAGTCGTTGGGGTAATGGATAGGTGAGAGAGCTCCCATCAGGTAGGATTGCCGGATTTTCGGGGCGTTTTCCCCCTGATGGGCTGGAGTTATCCGCGGTGTTTTGTCGTTGTTTTAGATTTCCTGAAGAAAATAGGTTATCTCCATTGGAAACTTCCTGTTCGCCTTCACCTCCCGCTGCGGGCAGTAAACGATAAGGAACACTTTGGTTACACCACGGATTGTTCACATCAGATTCACAGGTGGAGCGAGAGCTAGTACCAGTTTCGTGGTCCGTAGGTGGTACGTACCCTGGGTTCCAATATTGCTGATATTCCGTGAGACGGTTCTTCCCTTCAACTCGTCCCGAGTGTGTTAGGGTTTCAAGTCCTTCGTCAAGAACCGGCCTATCTTTGGACCCTAGGTGCCAGGGAAATGGTTTACCTTTGCCACGGGTTTGGTAATTTTGTGCACCTTCGGGGCAGAGCTGCTTGGGTCTGGCTGCGACCTCCTGTCTCTGTGCCTCCCCGTCTAAGGGATTACCTACCAGGTGGCGGTTTTCCACATTCCCTGTATATGATGTTGACACATCGTGTCCTGCGGGCCGCAAAGATTGAGGCTTGGGGTTAGAGGAAGCCTCAAAGTCACCGGTGGCTGACATCAAGGATGAGCAAAACGGCACAAGTCATGTTTCGGGTATCTCCACCAAATGAACTATTGTTAATGTTTGATTTAAGACTGCGTAAGATTCGTGTATATCCAAGTCTTCGTAAGTTGCTTTCCAGAATGTCTGAGTAATTCAGACCGCGTTTAAAGTTTGTCCATTCACTTCCCAATAGTTCAAAAGAAATGAACGATGAGGGAGCTTCTTAATATGAAAGGATTTTTATTCAATAAACATCTCATCCCGAGTCAAAGCCACCATGTATAAGTCTTCATCAGTCCACCTCCCATCTCCTATCAGCAATCAACCACATTTAGAACACGAGTTGCTCCAACGCCTTCTAGACCATTCTAGCATTCAGCTCTAACACAATCCTATGTCCGAGGTAGTGGGTATTGGTAAACTCCAGTCTGTTACATGGAGTCGATGTACTTACTCCAGGTATAACTCCTTGGTTAAACATGTTTCTTCTAACCAACTAACTCACTAACTGCTCGCTCTCTACCTTGCAGCGCCTTTTATACTGGTTAACAGGTGGCGCTAGGAGCGTAAGATATTTCTCATAGGAGTAGACTAGAAGTAGACTTGCTAAGCCTGATCCTTGTTGGATTATATATTATGACAATGTATTAAAAGTACTAAGCCATTAGTACAATATGATGAATGAAGTATGAGAGATATGCGAAGTGATACGTAACTTTGTATTTCCTTATCGAGGGATACTTTACAGTTCCACAGTATATCATTTTGAGGTAATGTCTTTGTGAATTTGAATTCCAAAACAGACAAAATGCCTAAGACTTTCAGTAAACCACCTGCCATATCAGTAGACTTATGTAATATGAGTTTACTCTCATCATATTTCTTAACAAGATTCATAGACACTAACTGTGAGTTTACAGGAAAAAAGAATATGTACGACCTGAAAACTAAAAGGTTCCTCATCTACAAAACCCCTTTTTTAAAACCCTTTTATGGTATCATAAGGGTGTGATACAGAAAGCAAAGTTATTTATGTTTCTATAGAAAGTTTTATTAAAATTCGTTACAGATTTTCAACATAATCTTATCATATTACTCATATATTCTACTTATGTTGGATCATCACTGGTGAATTAATAAACAATAATTCTACCTTGCATATGAGCAGCGCCACCCACTCGGTAGAAAACACACTGAACTATATGGGAACGTTATAGGGGACGTTATAAGGTGCAGAATGTCCATTGCATAGTATACATAATATACATATAAGTAAGTTAGTATATAACTTGGGTTATAGTCCATTGGGCATAACACATATAATATGGACACATTTTATAAAGTAGGAATACAGTGAACTGCATTGAATTAGAAGGCTTTGGATATTGGATAACAGGGGCGGATCCAGGGGAGGGGGGGACGGGCCTTGCCCCCCCCTCCCCTGTTAAATCATGTTTGTGGGGGGGGGGGCCCCTCCCCCATGTAAATTCATGTTTTTGGCCCCCCCCCCTCTAGAAATTTCTGGATCCGCCCCTGGATAATGGAAATACTGATCCGTTATTGGTTAGCAAATGTAACAACCTGTATGGAAACATCAGCTTTTAGTCGAAAAAATGTGTGACATGTTATCTATTGAAGAAAAGGATAACTGCACAGAAAAAACTAAAGGTTAGAAAGTTAGTCATATATGGCTTTTGCCATAATGAAACGACGGTTAGACATAACCACTCTAACTTTCTAACCCCACTTCTGAGAGCCAGTGTCTAATCCTTTAGTCAAATCATCTAAGTATCTAGCTCAAGGGTTAGTCAAAAGGTTATCTCTCACATTTTCCACTAGGTGGCGCTCTTAATTAAAATAACAGTTTTAAAAGAGTAAAATCCCATAATTCTGATTACACAATCTTTTTCTAATATCCTGTGCCCCAAATGTTATAAGAGGCATATATAACAATGTGCTGAACATACAGTTTAAAAAAGATTTAAGTCTTGAGAGGATTTGAATAAGAACATAATGATAGTTGCACAGAGGTAAACACAATTATTGTCTTTTGTCAAGCCAATTTTGGATTTCTGACTGGCTTGACACCTAACTGGGGTTGTAACTGATGTGAAGGCTGCCTGGCCTCTCTCTTCAGAGAATCCTCAATACACATGGATAGAGCTCTGAATGGTAGGCTGATTTATGTTATCCCTATAACTGAATAATGCTACACGGTCACCATAAACATTTAAACCTCAAAAGATTTGTATATTATGGACATTCAATTCATACATATAGGGATGACAATTAGAGTGATCTAAGTAATCATTCTATTACTTTGGTTTAGTAAATATTGCAAACTGCATTAACCTCTCTATTTGGCAGTGTGACATAACAATTTCCTAAGCTAGAATGCAATATAGGGCTCTAGTTAAAACCTAACAGAGTAGAACAATACGCAAATGGCATGGGACATTGTAGTATTTAATTGTACATGTTACAAAGGCAGAAAAGTACAATATGGTCCAATTGACTTCATAATTGCTTATACTTTAAAGGTGTTCTACCTATCCAATTAAGGGTTATATCGGTTGAATATACCTGCTCTCCATCTTCTGTTTCCAAGCCTAGAAGAATGCGTCTATAATTTCATCCTGAATAGTCCATGTGCGTGTAATTTCCTTAAGCTCAAAGCACACTTAGTATCTCCATTGTAAATGCTATCACCGTGTTTTTACCTCTGACAGAGGTGAGTGGAAGTACCATACTGGTGCTATCCAATGTGAACACTTCTCTACACTCCTTAAAACACCCAACACACAGGTAGGGGGTCCTGACCCCCAGCCCCAAGAAGCCACCTAACAGTAATCTCAGCAGGCACCTGCCAACAGGATAAACTATTTAATGCATCTGAAGGAGGTTCATGGGCAAAGGGGATAAGGGGCAGGTGGGAGTGTAGGTTGGTGTGGAGTGGGTACTGAGGAGATGTAGATATAAGGCACAGGCTGGGGAGAGGCAGTCACTTTAAGGTCCCGTGCTATTTAAGGAGCAAATCCTGTCGGCTAGCGGCTCAGGGCAATAAAGTGTAAAGATCGGCTTAAAACTAATGTGAACGGTAAAACACATACTTATTTTAAAGTTGTTAGTACTGGACAGATGCACAAGTTTAATGAGGCCATGTGTTGCAAAACACTCATATAATAAATAGTGGTTAGAGCGAGCAAAGAAATTATAAATAAGCTGGCTACAGACATTGTGCAGAGAGCGTCACAGTATACAGAGAGGGACCGGACGGTATGTATATTGCATGATCAGTGGCCCGTCGCACAATACCTATTATTACAATATGCAAGCTAGCAAATTAACGACACCTCTCATAGCAACTTTGTGCGTAGCACACGTTTTGACCCTCAAAATAAACCTATTTAGAATGCTATTTATGAGCTGCTATTTTTATAACCTTACAGTGCCCCTTTTACGGAATTCAATTTGATCCAGTAGAAACAAAGATATTGGCATCTCACAACAACGATATTGTTATTAAGTTTTCATTGTAACGACATGTGTCTCAAAGTTATAGTTGTTATGATAAACCATTGTGCAACGAGCCACAGTTGACAAATTTTCGATAAAATTTCACTTATCATATACATAATACTTATAGATAAGGGTTATACATACATACATACTTATAGATAAGGGTTATACATACATACATACATACATACATAAATACATACATACATACATACATACATACATACATACGTTCGTACGTACATACGTACATACGTACATATTGATATATATATATATATATATATATGATTATATTAAACATGCATAATTTTATTGATTCCAGTTTTAGGATGACAAAATCTGATCACGCATCCTGAATAAAGTAGTTGGATAGATTTTACATAGCTATATAGCTATTAATCAATATGATTTACAAAGGTTTAGAAAGTATAAATCTCTTTCGTAGAGAACTGGTACTAGCCACAGTAATATTGATAAGCTCCAACAGAAATAGGCGTGATTTCTTATTGTTTATTTAGGGTTTATATGTTCCAACTGTAATTCACATTTTTATTAAATCCATTATTGTCTGTTACTTTGAAGAACTCATTCTCGTTGTTGGTATTATTGTACACGAGAACACAATTCCTTTTATCGCGAATTTATAGGAGAAGTGTGGCAATAAAAGGTTAAAGCTTAGACCAATATACCACTTCACTGCTACCGGGTTGCATGCCGTTATTTTAATTTTAGTATAACAACGGCTATGGAATGTCGTTGTTTGCATCTCATTGCAATAATGAAGTGGCATTTCCTATACTATGTAATATATTGTCATGAACTGTTATTGCAGGTAGCATAACAAAAACGTTCCCTAACAAGACTGGAGAACCCTTGCAATCTTAGTATCCTTAAAGGGAAGCAAACCCACCATAATCGACAATATTATGGAAACTGAAGTAGATATAAATAATGTTTTACTAGTCTATGGTCAGTGGTAAGTATTGGCCATGAAAAATAACTGAGCCTTAAATAGAATTTCATAAGAGATGGTACTAACAAAATGTTCTATTTTATGGAAACAAAGGGAATATTTGTGGATCCGAATTTATTGAAATGAGTAAGGAAAAGGGTTTTGTGATTTAGAACTTACCTAATGCCTCATTTAGGCTCATGAAAATTGTTTTTACATAGTTATTTGACAAGAATGTACTAATGCATATATAGAGATAAAGTAATTGAAGTGCTGTATTCTATTTAAGGCATGGTCTTGTCATAGCAGTAGAGTGCAGGTTTTGTTCTGTAAGGTTGGGTTAGTTCTTTTATTATCACCTTACAGACTATGTAGATAGAAGCAAGCGCCCATCCTAGGAGTGTGTGTGTGTGTCAGTGTAACAGCTCCAGTACGTATTAAGTAAGAACTTGGTATGCTGAGTACCTTGGGCAGAGACATCAGGAGCATTGGATATCATATTGTGAATATAGCGCAAGGTGAACATTGTTAAGTGAACCAAGTGGGGTATTTAACATATTGTTTGATTGACTGAATGTCATTCTGACAAATCGAATATTGAAAATGACATTGATAATAAAAATCCTCTTATAGCTGCATGACGTGCCAACATTCCTTTAAGACTGAACTGTGCAATTTCCAATAAACTATAATCATAATAGACGTGAGATCATTATAGAAAAGACATGAGATAAAAGAAATATAGAGCTAGTAAAACCCCACATAGTTCCCATATAAAACCCCATTATAGTTAAATAAATTGCTCTGTGTCCCAAAATCTCATGATTCTCATATTCCATCGCATAGCTTAATTGATTGCCTCCTCATATTACTACAAAGCATATGATCTTTACCGTAATTTATGAAGCCGCCCAACTGGGTACACCATAGGAGTATTAAGGAGTTAACTGAAAGCGCACACCTGTTTACGGCGCCACCTGGTACATAATTCAAAAACTATAAACTACTTTTCATTTAGTTAGTTTTTAAAGTTTTCGAATTTCAGCACATATAAAAAGAAACGACACATTACCTTTCCATAAGAGTATTGCTGGACCTAAGCATAATATGTAAGTCTCCTAGATGTATCTCTTGTTTTCAGTTATTTATTTCTTTAGAACCAATATTGATAAATATGTGCTGAATAACCATATTATGAATCTTAAATTACAATTATTATTCGTTTCCTTGCTTATTGCCTTTTCTCACTAGAAATGTGGTTTGAATTGTAAAGGTGAATCACTAAAGTGTGTTGGGTGAGTGGCATGATAACATGTAATTATGGAATAACCTACCCCCGGAGTTGCAACGGGTTAATAACAAGTTAGAACTTAAAAGGGTGATAAAAAATCATGTGTTTGAATAGTGTAAAATTTATTGTTATAATGTACACAGGACAATTCTGTTAACTAATTATATGTAATAATGTTCGAGTATGCTATTATGATGCTATGTATGTTTACCTACAATCCGATGGAAGAACTTGTACGCAGGAATTGGATTTTCAATAAAATAAAAAAAAATTAATGTATCATGTTACTGGAACTCTGGGGGGACAGTCAGTCTTTTAATGTAGATACCAACTGCGAAACTAAAGCCCCAATCCCCACCCACCATTTTGTTATGGGCACAGTCTGACAGTCTCATCCCCCTTTTAGGATATTTCATGGACAGCCCTCCAAAAACGAAAAACGGGGGAAACGAAAATAACAGAAAAATAGGGAGAGCTTTTCCGCATTTCAGTTCTGGAATTAAAAGGTGACCTAGATCTACTCACAAGAAAAAAGTAATTTCGTTTTAGGATTGGTATGAGAATACTCTCTGGGGTGAAAATAAGGATTTAGAAAAGAGAAAATGTGAATTTTATTACTGTTCAAAGCCAGGGGCGGATCTAGGATTTTGAAAAGGTGGGGGGGGGGGGGGGGGTGCTATATAGCAAAACATTCAACTGTGCCCCCCCCCCCTCCGGCCACAAGAATTTTACATTAAAAAAGTAAAATTTGGTCCAAAATAGGGA
Organism: Lepidonotus clava; assembly: GCA_936440205.1. Lineage (NCBI taxonomy): Eukaryota > Metazoa > Annelida > Polychaeta > Phyllodocida > Polynoidae > Lepidonotus > Lepidonotus clava. Next base: position 47,589,888 of record OW387136.1, on the reverse strand, counting down.
GGGGGTGTGCAAATTCGAAAAAAAATCGGGAAAAAAAGCTTACCCAGGCTGGTTGTCGACGGTCCTGCGCCTCCACCCGTTGTAGTCGGCGCGCTGCACCTTCCACTTGGCGGTAGGGGGCAGCCGTCGGCGGGCGCGGTAACTGCGGCGGGAGGTGAGGGAGTCCAGGCGGGCCTGCTGCTGGGCCTGCAGGTAGGCGCCCGGGGCCACGATGTGAGGGGGGATGACCGAGTCAGCAAAGTCCTCCAGGGTGAGGGCGGCCGGGGGCCAGTCGTCTGTGTACCAGGGGGCCTCGTCCTCGTCTACCGCCTCCCACCAGTCCTCGCTCTCATCTCTCTTATCATAATGTCCTTTCGTTCCTTTTGCTTCATCCACCTCTCCTCTCCTTTTGCCCCATCCATGTTCTTTGCTCAACCCTTTCTGCTCTCCCCATCCACTCGTATCAGTCTCTTCAGGCTGATCATAGGGATTTGTGTGCCGTTTCCTCTCTTGTCTTCCATATGCATCTACATCTCTTCTCTCCGTTTTGTCCCTGTCCCATCCATGTTCTCTTCTCTCTGTTTTGTCCCTGTCCCATCCATGTTCTTTTCCTTGCTCTTTCTCCTTCCCCCTCGCAGCCGTCTTCTCAGGCTGCTCATAGTGTTCCCTTGTGGGTCTTTTCCTCCCTTTTTCTTTTTCTACCTCTTCTCTTCTCTCCCTTCTGCTCCATCCATGTTCTTGTCCCTGCTCTTTCGCCTGTCTTCTTTCAGCTGTTTCCTCTGCTTTATCATAGTATCCTTTTGCGTGTTTTTTCCTCCCTTCTACTCCATCTACCTCCCCTCTTCTCTCCGTTTGGCTCCATCCAAGTTCTTTTCCTGGCTCTTCTCGATCCTCCCCCCTCGTATCCTCTCGCTGCTCATCGTCACTCTCCCAATCACTGTCATACTCTGAGTCTCCCTGATTGTCCTGTCCTGTCCACTCCTTCTCCTCATATCCTTTAGTCTCCTCATCCCTCTCCTCTTCCCGGTCACTGTCGCTCGCTGACCACTGGTCAGAGGACGCTCCCGACATGCTGACCTAAAGGTGGTCAAACTTTGGCTGGTCGCCAATCGGGAGCAGCAACTTTTTCAGTAAATTGCCTCAATAATATCCATAGATGCAATGTGATTCCAGGTACCTAAAACGTCCTGGGATTTTGATTTATCATTCATGGTATATATCTATAATACAAAGTTCTTATCCAGAGTCCTGGTACATAATGCCAGGGTCATATCACATTACAGGGAAATCCTAGTCCTACTGTACCACAACTCTATGACACAGGATTGTAATGACCTCCTTGTTTCAATAAAATACTTATCAAAGAAAATATCCTCCATGTAAACCAACCATTCCCATACAAAGTCCTAAGGTCCTGACGGGGCGGGGCAGAATTAATTCACTGAATTATAGCTTTATAATATATACACGAGATAGACCCGCCAGCCACATTGCCCTGAGATCGGATCTCGGCGAACCAGTCGACTTGAGGAGTGAGGTGACCACTGCTCGGAGTGGCCCTCTGGTCCCGGGAGTACGGGCCTGGAGTTGTCGGAACCAATTAGTGCTGCCCCGACTGGTGGAGGTGGTGGGCCAGATGCATGGTGGCTGAGGGAATGGGGGCTTGGGAATGGGCCGGTGGAAGGGGGTACACTCGTGTATTTGTAAACTAAAGAATGCTCTCTGACCGGCGGAACTGTTAACACTGGGTGGTTAAACTAACAAGTTTTGCGTAATAATACTTTGTATTTACAGGTCACTTCGGACCCATGTGTCTTGTTTAAACGTACACAGTCTGCTCATGGAAAAACGCCTTCCTGAGGCTTATGGGTAGACATTGGGAGGCGGGGCGGGGACCTGTGCTTAAGGATAGATAGCCACTGGTTCAATACAAAAAATTGTACCTTTGGGTGTATATCTGACTTTCAATTTAGTTGACTCCGTTAATTAGGGGTAAATTTACTGAGGTACAATGACAGACGTTTGGTGTAAAATAAGATGAGAAAAGGTTTTAAAAGGAATTGTAAACACACTTACATAATGTATATTTTATCCACTATTTGTCTGGGAATTTCAGACTCGAAGTTTCCAATTCTTCATCCAGAAATATCATTAACTAAGTGGGGTGTACTACATTGAGTTAGGAATGCAGAGTTCGGCCCTTCCACGTAAGGATATGGCGACATAAAATTTGTAAGAATGAAACGATTTGTCTGCAGCGATATTGCATACTGGACTTTTTTTAAACACTGATATATACATTCCAAATTCGACATGTCCTTGTAAACGGACACAAGTGCAGCACGTCTGATTATTTCTGAAATGTCCTTAGGTATAATATATACCATAAGCGCTTCCCTACCCTTAGGACGGCCCATTGGTCTTGGACCCATTACCTCCTTAGGCTTAGGACTCTTACATCACAGCCCAGCCCCAGCCCCTACCAGCCCCTGTTATAAGCCCATCACAGACCATTAAAACACAATCACGCCGCATCTCTCCTAAATACTGCATTTTAATTTCACCCAATGGTTATTATATATGTCAAATTAAATAGCCTGATCGGTTTAGGGGTTCACGGCCTGTTCTAGGGAGGTCCCCAGGTCCTGGTCCGAGTGTCTGGGGCAGTGGTGAGTGGACAAAAGGTTGGTCAGACCTGCCTCAGCCGGACCAGAGTCCTTGAGTAAACACAGCGCGGAAAACCAATTTACACGCACCTGCTGCGGGTATTTGCAGGTGAAATATAATTGGGACGGGGATTGGGCGTTTTGTTACTATTTGCGAATTTTCTTTAAAGGTTCTTGATAACACTTGAGGCATTCCCTTGTCTACTCTGTAATATTCATGTATTTGAAAGGGAGTTTATAATTTACTTCTTTTGTTTTTAAACTTGAGATTGGAAGATATACATGTGTACAATTTCAATTTATCTAAAGGTTATGGATATCTTTGATAAGAAAGTTTTATATCCACTTTTCCTCATACAAATGCCATATTTACAGACTTTAAAAGTCACATTATTTCCAAATATAAATATCAGACTTATGTTAAAGAAATGTAACAATGTCAGCAAGTAGAAAAGAGTTCAATAACAAATATTCTAAATTATCTTACATCTCTGACCACCATTTATAAGAGCTTTGTTACTTTCTACTTTTTCTTCTTGCGTTGCACATTATACCAGTCTACCAGATAAACGATTCGAACAAATCATATCTTTTCTCAGGGGGTTTATTTTTAACTGTTCATGTGAATCCACTTCAACCGCTAAGCCTACTTAGAGGCAGAGGAGTACACATTGTTATAAGCAGTGATTCAGAAATAAAGTCTTGTCAAATACAAGTATAGGAAAATACAACCAAATACAAACCCATCTTAATTCAAATCACCATTACATTGTCTTCCTTCTAAACATGCAACAGTTTCAGAGCATTCGGCGTATTGCAGTCCGCTTCTGTTACTACTGAGTTTTATTTTCATCTCTACAAGCGTGTTATTTAGCAAGGGTTATACAAGGGACACTTAACTAACACCGTATGATTGTAGGCTTATTGATTGTATAATTTTTTACATCTTTGTTACAGCTCATATTATTGTGAATAAAACATGGATACGACCGTTTGTACCATTCAGGTTATAATCGATATATCACAAGGAGGAAGCGAGGGTCCATCGTCTATGTTTATCATATAGGCTTATTTATTTAATGGCATGCTACGTGCAAACGGTCGACAACTTCAACACCAAGCATAGGGACCAGTCAGAACCACCGTTTACATGCTCTACTTTAGTTTCCCGGTGTACCAATCCATTACAGAAGCATAGTTTACATGTCCCACAAGTTGTCCATTTGACATGTCCCGTTCAGATGTCCATTTTACATGTCCCATTTAGTTGTCCATTTTAAATGTCCTGTTCAGTTGTCCGTTTTACATGTCCTGTTCAGTTGCCCAATTTAGCCTTTTTCTGCGACATGTTGATTTTGTCACCAAGACTCAGCGCCATGCCCTGAAACGTGAACAACAAGGAGTCAGGATTGCACTAGCTTAAACATGAACGAGCGGACCGATGGTATAATGATGAGACATTTGCTTTTACTGTCCCTGAAATACTACTTATACTTTAACACACCTAACAGAACATGAAAATTTGTTGTAAGTTTCGTGATACTATAAAAGGGCCCATGGTTAAGGCGAACATGTATATTCGACCTATGGGCAAGAGTTAGAATTAATAATCATTTGCAACCTTGAATTTTCGCAAACTTTAATTTGACTAGAATATCCCAAACCCAACATTTCCAGCCATCTTGAAGGCTTGTATTACCATAAGCTGTCAAAATGCTCCATAATGTCGAGTCAATATGACTCACGTACATACCTATATGGAAGATCAATTTCACGTAAATTGAGTATGTAAAGATAAATCAAATCAAATAAAAAACACAGCACGTACCTGACTCTTGGCCCTGATGCGGATGTGGCCGATCACGGTGCTGTCCGGTCCCCCGGTCGCTGGTTTCTCAATACTCAGGTTAGCGAGTGCGTCCTCTCCGAAGATGGACCGGGCGTACAGGTTGGCCGCCATGAAGCCACAGTCTCCACACAACGCCTGCAGGCAGAAAGATCAGAGGTGAGGTACAGGGATAAAACCTGGGGGTGTTGAGAATGATTATAATTGATAGTTTTCATATGAATTATTTTAATGCAACATTTTGTTAAAAGAATATTTTACTTATGAGCAATACCGTCTGACTAGTAGATTTGTTTTTCAGATTAGTGCAAAGGGATCGCTATGCGCTAAGTTGTATGACGGTACTATGGTGTCTTGTATTACGGGAAGAGGTAGGATGGGGTATGTATGGTATGATGTACCTGGAGGGAGGGGGCGGGGGAAGAGTTCATACAATGGTGCGTATATTTTTGTAAGAAAATCGAATCAGTTATATGAAGTATGTTGATATACCTAATTTTCTATCGATTTTGATACAAACTTATTGAGACTACAGTATGTGGAGGTGGTAGGGTCGTAGAAAAAAAAACTTTTTTTTTCTATCTCAGAAACATTGAGACAAGAGAGCAGACAAAACATATCAGCGTGAACTTGGCTAGAGTATTCTATCTTTTGTTGTGATGCTACTTCTTGTGATGCCTGGATCACAGCATCCGGCTATGATTGGTTCTCCACCAACGGCGACAATAGTCACTGTCTCCAAAGAGAGCTAAATTCTGGGGGAGGATGTGACTTGTATCTTACAAGACGCAGAGTAAAATATTGATTGATTGCTGCTTATTAGGTTTGTTGTATGAATGGTGTTGGGTGGGGGTGGTGGTGTCCAAATCTTTTTTGTGAAAATTTTCACAACAGAGCGCCCCCCCCCATTTGAAAATGTCTGGATCCGTCCCTACATGTCTGATTTATCATACCTATGTCTGAAAACTAAGCATACATTACCTTCTCCGGGGTGAGGCACCTCATGTTGGTGGAGCCGATGAGGTGGGCGAGGTACTCGGGCAGGTTGCGGATGTTGGTGTTGACGGCCACCTTGTTCTCCCACTCGAACTCGGCCCACATCTGGCGGAACTCGGTGTCGGTGCAGGTCGCCGGCACGATGTAGTCCATGATGTCGATGTGGATGTCGTTCAGCACCACGCAGTTACGGTCACTGGCTGCTCCGCTCACGTCGTAAACTGAAGTGGAGGAGAGTTCAATTGTTGTAGATTTATGAACTTAAGTCATGTTTTGATTATTTGCAAATACTGTAAAACCCCTAATTTAAGCCGCAACCAAATTAAAGTTTTAAGTTTTTCTTAATCTTTTTTTTATAACAGCCTTTCTTGAGTGCCATTATATTCAACCTTGTGTAAACCCCTAATCTAAGCTGCACCATTAAAGTCGAGGCCAAATTTGTTCTGATTTCTTAAAGTAACCCATATTTAAGCCGCGGCTTGAATTATGGGTACATATTTAATTATTTTGATATAGTAAAAACCTAGTGTAACCATGTGGGGTAGTAAAGTAAAATGATATGTCAGAAGACAGATCCTCAATTCATTCTAAAGTCATTATTGTAGCTACAATAACGCAGGTGCGTACACTCATTTCTCAAAATGTCACATAATTCTTTGGTGAAATAGAGCAAAATGTGCATGAGCGCACAATCAATTTTTTTTAAAGTGTACTTTAATCATGACTTGAGAACATTCAGATTTGTAGCAAACTACACCCCTGGAAGTAAGTAGGCTACTGCCATAGCTACAAAGGACCAAGGTACCAATATTGAGATAAATATGCAGTGACACTAATTTTCCAACCCCCAACTGCTCTCAGAGTCCCAGTGGTAATTCAGGTTGGCCAGGACTCACCGATGTTGCCGAAGATGATGCCGTTCTCGGTGGAGGCCACCTTGACGTTGGCCTTGATGTTGGTGAAGTCGTTGGGTCCCATCGTCACGGGCTGGGGCTTCTCCACCAGCTTCAGGTCACCTGCAGGGTTGGAGGAGGAGGACAGGGGTGAGTGGAGTTTATAGGGGACAAGTACTTCAGATACAGCAATATAATATAATGTTAAAAACTGAAATACATTAGTTTCCTTACGTCACGCCTCGGATTATCTGTCCTTATCCTTAAATCTTAATCAAAGTGTCATTTTTCATAAAGTGTCATCTTTCATAAATGTCACACACAGCCCACCCTGATCCCTTACTCTTTCAGATGTGCCAATATGAAGGCAGGACAAAATATCCACTAGGAAACGTAACCGATTTAAATGGCTTAGAAATGACATGAGAATAATAAAAAAAGCAAAATTTGTGACTTGGGAAAAGAGGAATATTAATTTCGTCTTTATAGCCAACTGGCAAAATCCGGAAAATAAAAAAAAGAGCATCTTTGTTCTCTATTTCCCAAAGAAACTCGTACCTAGAGTGGCGAGTTCCAGCGTGAGGTTCTGCAGGGTGTCCGTGGTCTGGTTGACGATGAGCACGTCGAGCACGATGTCGTACTGGTTGACGTTGACGTAGGCCTCTGCGTACACGGGGTCGGAGAAGCCCGTCAGCTGGGTCACCTTGTTGAGGCGGGACGAGGCGAGCGGGTCCACCTCCTTCTTACCGGTCATACCGAGCGCCTGCGACAGCGTCAGCTCAAACTGGTTCTAAGTGGGAGAGGAGGAATGGGGTTGTTGTTAGGGGCATTTCTTGAAAAACTGTGTTCCTATGTTTGTGTTGTGGTGTTTTTTGTACTACTTTTGCAGACTTTGCTTAAAAGATCTGCTGCAGTATTTTCTACACTTTCTGACACATGAGATCAATTTGTAAAGACTCGTTGTATGTCTAGATAAAAGTTCTACTACTAAATGAAATGTGTTCAATACTTCAATGCAAAATCAACTAACACACAATCAGACATGTTTAAAATTGTGTTTTCAAGCAATCAAATATTATCAGGGACGGTACGGAACCAGTTAAATCGAGAGAATACTGCGATACATTGAGCCTAATTATTGGTTAAAAAAGTCATTTAAATCTATGACACTCTAGAAATAACCATGTTGTAAGAAGTTTTGCCTTACCTCGCCGATGCCGAGGTCGGCCTTGTTGACGAGCTGTATAAAGTTGATTGGGTCGTCCGCCTGTACTTTGACCGTCTTGTTCTCCTTAGCCTGCAGCAGAGTAAATCATCGTCTTAGGACCAATCTTACACGTCGACGTTCAACAGATGTTCCTCAGTGTGTCAGTATCAACGGAAAATTGAAAATTGTCTGACGACCAATGTCGATTTTGTTTTTATATGAGCCCAACTTCATTTTCTCTTAACTTGTATGTATACATCCTTATTGACACCTAACTCCTCATCAGCCAGTGGGGTAGCTTAGGAAAAGGGCTGGGGGTCTTAAGTGTCTGAAACTTACATTGAATTTCACAGAATATGAGTATGTATATATAATTTTGTGAAAAACCAAGGATGGAATCCATTCAAATGAACATGGAACCTACCCCATTAATTTTACAAAAGGGGATTTGTTTTCTAAAAGCCAGCTATTGACTGGTTTTCGCAATGACGTTTGAACTGAATTAAATGCTTAATAAAACTCCCTTAAATAAAATCAGTGAAACATTGATCCCCGCAGTACCTACCCGCTGGGTCTCTCGCTCCTCGTCGGCCTTGGCGGCCAACATGACGGCCAGAGAGGCCCGACACCTGTTGTTGAAGATGTCGTACATGAAGGGGGCACGGTCGGCCAGCACGCGCAGACACAGGGAGATGCGGTCAGTGTCGTCATCCGTGATGGGCTGTGGGGCAAATAGATCCTAGGCATTAGAACTATGTCATGTAAAATCTTAAAGGATGTGAAAGGCTGACGAAACTAAAAGCTTGTCTCGCATAGGTATTTTAGAATATATGGGCATTTATAGTAATTTTAAGTACATGACAGATACCATGAACAAGAAGTCCCCGACTATCCGGACCCCTTCCCTGGGGTCCGGTATCTGCGGTGGCACTCACTCTCCTGCTGCCCCCCCCCCGCCCCCCACTTACGATATATCACTGGAGGATCAGTGTGGACGTTGGCAGGGCCTGTACCGGTGAGGGGAGGGGGGTACATTTGTCCCCATGGGCCACCGTAGTCACCACTGTCCGTCTGCCAACCCCAACCCCCTACTTCCCAGCCACGCCGGCCCCACCGCCACTACTGTGAACGTATATATTTTCGCGCTGCTATATTTTCGCGCACCTAGAAATAAATCACGTTTTTGCGCATTTGATAGTCAATTCTATTAGCACTATTATGATCCTAAAAATCACTCATGTCATATTTTCGAGCATTTATAGTGGTGCGCGAAGTGTGCGAAAATATGTACAGCGCGAAAATTAATACGTTTACAGTATATAGTGGGGTGCCGGGGGGAGGCGGGGGGGGATGAACGCTAGCAGGTAGGCCTACAAGCAGGGTGGGGTGGGAGTGGGGGCGGCACAGTAGACGTGCGGAGGGGCTAGAAGGGGGAGGGGCGGGGCCCACACCGCCCTCACCTGTCAATCAGGGCCAACCAGTGGGGACTGCCTTGACCAATCAGGGGCAGGGGGAGGGTGGAAGGGAGGGGAGAGGGTGGAAGGGTCCAATTAGCACCAATTTCACGCCTCTTGGCCCTACACAATAGAAAAACCTCCGACAGTAAGGCTTCGTTGGCGTTGCTCTTAATCTGATATCATTAGAAACGCCACCGCAGCAATAAATTGGACACCTGATTTGAAGTTACATCCGGCCTAATCTAGTTATCCAGTAGAGTTTCAAATTATATATAGTCTTGGATCAAATTTATCTTGGGTTGAACACTACAGCAAGAAACATTCATTCAACGACAATCACCCATTTTGTCATTACTATTACTTACCCAGCAACATTTCTGGGTAAGGCGGACTTTAGCTAAAGGTATTGTATATCAAGTATATCAATTCTACACAGCGAATTTGATATTGGTAAATTTGAGTTAGTTTTATTCTTTCTGCGAAAATGGTGAAGAGAATATAGTTTAACGTGAAGTTAAACTACAGGCTTAACAGTCATAGCGTAGATGAGTGTAAACGGTACCTTAGTGGGAATGCCCGACTTGCCGTAGTGGAGGATGGTGGCCATGATGAGCATGGCTTCGGCGATGAAGGCCTGCAACAAGAGACCTTACAGCCTTGAGCATATAGCGGGAACGGCAAACTCATGAAACAATGCAATTCTCTAAGATTCTTTGGACATAGAAACCCAGGTTTTCTTTCAATCTTGAGTAGATTGGATGGCTGGTAAGAAATTTCTCTGAATTCTCCACTTCCCGCTTTTCGCCACTGTTCTTATTTATTGCCCTGTTAGTTATTCCCTATAACCTGATTAAAGTCAGTTGGGCTAAGTTAAAGGACGCATGTTCTGCCTCTTAATGGTGTTCCCAATATGCTTTAAATCTAACGCAAAATAGCTGTAGTTAAAGTGCTAAGAGAAAACCTGTTTTAGGGATTGGGGGATTGACCCCTCCAGGGGTTCCCTACTTTAAATGAGACAACAAATATTTTGACATGCACAAGGTCCATAACGAGTGGATAATATATCATATTGCATGAGGAATAATTCCCACAGTATTTGAAAAACAAGCAGCAATTTAAGAATGGTGCTAAGAGAGTTAACTCACATTCTGCCTCTTGACGCTGTTCTCCAGCGACACGTATCGGAGGGCCAGCTTGGTGAGGGAGGTGGACAGGGCGGCGCTGACGAAGAAGTTGCCCTCAGAGAGGTACTGTCTGAGGGGCGGCCGGTCCTCCTCCTTCTTGGCCGAGCTGGCCGAGCTGAAGGCGCTCTGAGAGGCGTACGTGCCATCCGCTGTGACCAGCCGCTGAGCGCTGACTCCGGCTGCCATGGCCGTGTCCTCTTCTGGTACGTCGCCCGCTGCACGCCGCATCTCATCGTCTACGATGGGGATCTGCAGGGGACGGGGAGGTAAGTCAGGATAAAACGACACATCAATAGTCACCAGTGATCAGAGAAACGCTATCAGAGAAATGCTATAATAGTATTTTTCCTTCATTTCAACATCGGTATTCAATTATTTTATGTCCAGCAAAAACTTGTTTATATAAACGTCAACAAAAGTCTTTATACTTCAGGCATTTTCAAAGAGTTGTCCCGACATCACCAAGAAATTAATAGATCTGAGGAGTTTCTAAGGAAAATAATATGAGCCTGAGATATAGAAAATTTGATTATCGGTATTTCAAGAATCAGGAGAGCATTTTGAAATGATGAGACGCATGAAACCTTTAAACTTCATCATTATAACAGACGCGTGTAATCCTAAAACTTTACTACCACCATTATAACACGTATATCTATTTAGTTTTAGCATAGACATACATAACATAGATAGGCAACTTGTGTTGTTTCTAGATTTTCCTTGTCTCGGATAGCTCTCCAGGTATAGCCAAGAGTAAAGGTTTTTGCCACACCTGCTTGGAGAGTGTGAGGTGTGAGACTGCAGTTTCACACCTTTTTTGGCCTAGTACCCAAATGATTTTCAAAATTTATATCACTACAATCAAAATGTACTCAATAGGAATGAATAGAAAACAAAATTCTGATTAAGAAGATACCAAAAATAACATATTTATGTCAATTAGAAATAAAGATATTGACTACTGAAAATTGAAGAAAATTGAGAAAAATAACAAATTTGTCAAAGTTTGGGAGTTAATTTTAGGCAAACGACACGTTGGATATCCAATTAAGCTTTTAAACTACCATGGGTAGTTACACTCTATGTGAAATGATTGGTTTTATTTGTAGGAAAAATTTTTAAAAGGCCAAAATCTGACTTTGAAGAAATGTCGGAATTAAATTGTATATTCTCAGGAAAAGTGACATGCAGCCACTTTAGAACCCCAAATATCATTTTATGCCCCCCACAGAACCTTATTAGGTTATAATGGGATAGGACATTGTCTCATCAATCACACTGGTGAATATTAGAGCCATTAATAGCATATAAATGGGTTTTTGGGATTATCACTTGACCCATTCGAGTTAATGTCAGAATCCAACGAGTTTGTTGTAATGGAAAATTGACAAAGTTTGGGAGTTAATTTTAGGCAAACCACACGTTGGATATCCAATTAAGCTTTTATACTACCATGGGTAGTTACACTCTATGTGAAATGATTGGTTTTATTGGTAGGAAAAATTTTTAAAAGGCCAAAATCTGACTTTGAAGAAATGTCAGAATTGAATTGTATATTCTCGGGAAAAGTGACATGTACCCACTTTAGAACCCCAAATACCATTTTATGCCCCCCCACAAAACCTAATTAGGTTATAATGGGATAGGACATTGTCTCATCAATCACACTGGCGAATATTAGAGCCATAAATAGCATATATTAAATGGGTTTTTGGGATTATCACTTGACCCATTTGAGCCAATGTCAGAATCCAACGAGTTTGATGTGATGGAAAATTGACAAAGTTTGGGAGTTAATTTTAGGCAAACCACACGTTGGATATCCAATTAAGCTTTTATACTACCATGGGTAGTTACACTCTATGTGAAATGATTGGTTTTATTTGTAGGAAAAATTTTTAAAAGGCCAAAATCTGACTTTGAAGAAATGTCGGAATTAAATTGTATATTCTCAGGAAAAGTGACATGCAGCCACTTTAGAACCCCAAATATCATTTTATGCCCCCCACAGAACCTTATTAGGTTATAATGGGATAGGACATTGTCTCATCAATCACACTGGTGAATATTAGAGCCATTAATAGCATATAAATGGGTTTTTGGGATTATCACTTGACCCATTCGAGTTAATGTCAGAATCCAACGAGTTTGTTGTAATGGAAAATTGACAAAGTTTGGGAGTTAATTTTAGGCAAACCACACGTTGGATATCCAATTAAGCTTTTATACTACCATGGGTAGTTACACTCTATGTGAAATGATTGGTTTTATTGGTAGGAAAAATTTTTAAAAGGCCAAAATCTGACTTTGAAGAAATGTCAGAATTGAATTGTATATTCTCGGGAAAAGTGACATGTACCCACTTTAGAACCCCAAATACCATTTTATGCCCCCCCACAGAACCTAATTAGGTTATAATGGGATAGGACATTGTCTCATCAATCACACTGGCGAATATTAGAGCCATAAATAGCATATATTAAATGGGTTTTTGGGATTATCACTTGACCCATTTGAGCCAATGTCAGAATCCAACGAGTTTGATGTGATGGAAAATTGACAAAGTTTGGGAGTTAATTTTAGGCAAACCACACGTTGGATATCCAATTAAGCTTTTATACTACCATGGGTAGTTACACTCTATGTGAAATGATTGGTTTTATTTGTAGGAAAAATTTCTAAAAGGCCAAAATCTGACTTTGAAGAAATGTCGGAATTAAATTGTATATTCTCGGGAAAAGTGACATGCAGCCCCTTTAGAACCCCAAATATCATTTTATGCCCCCCACAGAACCTTATTAGGTTATAATGGGATAGGACATTGTCTCATCAATCACACTGGTGAATATTAGAGCCATTAATAGCATATAAATGTTTTTTTTTGATTATCACTTGACCCATAAGAGCCAATGTCAGAATCCAACGAGTTTGTTGTAATGGAAAATTGACAAAGTTTGGGAGTTAATTTTAGGCAAACCACACATTGGATATCCAATTAAGCTTTTATACTACCATGGGTAGTTACACTGTATGTGAAATGATTGGTTTTATTGGTGGGAAAATATTTTAAAAGGCCAAAATCTGACTTTGAAGAAATGTCGGAATTAAATTGTATATTCTCGGGAAAGTTTGGGAGTTAATTTTAGACAAACCACACGTTGGATATCCAATTAAGCTTTTATACTACCATGGGTAGTTACACTCTATGTGAAATGATTGGTTTTATTGGTAGGAAAAATTTTCAAAAGGCCTAAATCTGACTTTAAAGAAATGTCAGTATTAAATTGTATATTCTCGGGAAAAGTGACTTCCCCAAAACCGATTTATATGCCACTTACGACTCTGATATTCACCAGTCTGATTGATGAGACAATGTCCTATCCCATTATAATCTAATTAGGTTCTGTGGGGGGCATAAAACGGTATTTGGGGTTCTAAAATGGCTACATGTCACTTTTCCTGAGAATATACAATTTAATTCCGACATTTCTTCAAAGTCAGATTTTGGCCTTTTAAAAAATTTTCCTACCAATAAAACCAATCATTTCACATAGAGTGTAACTACCCATGGTAGTATAAAAGCTTAATTGGATATCCAACGGGTGGTTTGCCTAAAATTAACTCCCAACCTTTGTCAATTTTCCATTACAACAAACTCGTTGGATTCTGACATTAACTCGAATGGGTCAAGTGATAATCCCAAAAACCCATTTATATGCTATTAATGGCTCTAATATTCACCAGTGTGATTGATGAGACAATGTCCTATCCCATTATAACCTAATAAGGTTCTGTGGGGGGCATAAAATGATATTTTGGGTTCTAAAGTGGCTGCATGTCACTTTTCCTGAGAATATACAATTTAATTCCGACATTTCTTCAAAGTCAGATTTTGGCCTTTTAAAATTTTTTCCTACCAATAAAACCAATCATTTCACATAGAGTGTAACTACCCATGGTAGTATAAAAGCTTAATTGGATATCCAACGTGTGGTTTGCCTAAAATTAACTCCCAAACTTTGACAAATTTGTTATTTTTCTCAATTTTCTCCAATTTTCATTAGTCAATATCTTTATTTCTAATTGACATAAATATGTCATTTTTGGTATCTTCTTAATCAGAATTTTGTTTTCCATTCATTCCTATTGAGTACATTTTGATTGTATTGATATAAATATTGAAGAGCATATGAGTACTAGACCAAAAAAGGTGTGAAATCCATTTCTAACACCTCACTCTCCAAGCAGGTGTGGCCCAACCTATGCTATTTGGCCTGTACCAGCCTTATCAGGTGCTAATTTGCATATCAATACCGAGACAGACATGCACCAGTCAGCCCAGGCAGTGTTTCCTCTCTATCTTATGTATCTCTATGGTTTTAGTGTAAGTATTTGTAAAATATGTTAAGACGATACTAGAACTAACCTCTCCGAGAGACTGGCGGATGAGGGTCATGACGCTCTGAATGTCCTCTGACGTGGTGCAGTACTCGCCCAGAATCCACAGGGCCGCGCGGTAAATCCTGAAACACAAGGCGCACGTCAGTAAGTTTGGGAGTTAAGTAGAAGAAATGACAACACGGAAACAAATTATAAAAACAGAAATACCGTAAAACCTATAAATCAACCCGCACCATTTTTCTAATAGTTTTTTTCAGGACCTTTTCTTTTTTCCAGATTACATAGTGTAAGAATTTGTGGAAAACCCTTATTGAGGCGGCACCCCAAAAGTTGAGGCCTGGTAGGTCCCGATTTTTTGTATTGACCCTTATTGAAACCGCGGCGCATATTAGGGGTTTTACGGCAAGACACTCATAGGAAAGTTGCGTTGGAACCTAACGGGTACACATTTGTTGTTATTCCATTTCTTGGTGTTCATTAATAAGCTACTCCTCAATCACAGCCCAACAGTCCCTGCTAACCACCCAAGATTTCCTGGGAACCACAAGGCGGTTTAACAAACGTCCTGAACACAAAACATGGAACATCTTGAACATTTGAGGGAACACTTTGAACACTGGAGACAGACCTGCCGAAGACGGATGGGTAGTTTTCTACGGCCGGAAAAGCCCAGGTTGGGCTCTTGTAACCGAGGCTGGGTATGGACAGGAGCGTGAGTTAATTTCTATCTTATAAAACATTGCATAAAAGACTTAAAATCCCAACGGAAGATTGGAAGAAAACATATAACTTCCTCTGTTCCCCTAAATAGCTAGAAAACACTTTTATACAAACCGATGGAAGTCTAAAAAGAAATGGCCGTGTTGAGGTAATAAAGGTCGACAAAATAAGAGTCAATTTGATTTGATTATTTTTTGATTTTTTAAAATCAAATCACATAGTCTCAACACATTATTCAGAATACAAAATGTGCACCAACCACAATCTGCAACGATATCTTGCATCTAAAATGCATTAACTGATCAAATTGGTCATACAATTCCGTGACCTAATAATCGTTTTTAGTCACTTGGAGGGACATCAGAGAGAAATCAATAAAGCGACATCAGAAAGAAATCAATAAAACAAATAGGGAATGGCCAACTATATAGGGTAGGTCGGGCTACCTGAACACAACAATTTTTGTTCAGGCCTAAACGCATTCTTCTCGGGTGCTCACCTGACGGCCTTGATGGAGGGGAAGGTCTCGAGCAGCTTGGCGATGATGAGTGGGCGCAGCTGGTCGAAGCGCTGGATGGCCTCGCGTACAAAGACGAGCACGTCCTGAGCCGCGAGCTCGTTCTGGTCACTCAGGAACTCAATCAGCTGCAAGATGGAGGTGTAGTACTTTAGTCACTGAACGTCGACCTTCAGGGGATTCATGTTATTCACCAAGTGTGTGAATTTGTTGATAACTGGTTGATGTCAATTTTTGTTTTTGCCATATTCTGAGAACTTTTATTCAGTAATACGCAGCTTTCATGTTTCTAGTTAGTGAGTAGAAGTTGTCTTCGGGTAAAAGCTTAGAAAACATGACTACGTTCAAGGTAAAAGGGGCTGTTTTACAGGTTGATTTACTTGCATTATAACGTGTATTATTTCTTTCACTCTGCTGTTTTCAGATGTACACTGCCATTTTTTTTCCATATTACAGTAAATAGTACAATATATAATCAAACCACCAGGCCTAAAAAGAATGAATCCTTAAATCGCAAACCGTTCTAAATCTTAGAATTTCCATTTGCATTTACATCGTTTTCAAAGATATTCCCATTACTATAGAATTGTCTAAAGGCTCTATTCCACTACCAGATTTTACTGAAAATTTCAGAAATCGCCAATGGCAATAAGGATAAAATATAGTCATGTTATATACCATTACGAAGGATTTCATATCCCTTTCCAATGGTATGTTGCATGCAAGGATCCCTTGCATATTTTTTATGACGATTTAGAATTCCAAACTTCCAGGCAGTCAAAATTGTTAAGTGGAATACAGGGTTGTTCCTAGAAAATGACGTTGAGTATCAAACCCATTTTCCTCATCCCTAGGGAAGGGCATTTTTGAAAATCGTGGGCTTTTTTATTTTTTATTTTATTTTTTAAATAAAATATTCAATATCCGTAATTTGTATGCGGGAATGGCCCCCTCCAAATTAGCCTAATGCAGGAATTCAATTCCTAGGACTATTCCTGGAACATAGGCTTAAGAGTAACTCACGACAGGGATGATGGAGCTTGCGACGTCGGGGAACTTGACGGAGCACTGGTGCAGGGTGCGCACCAGCAGCTGGCGGTACTTGCCCGTGTCCTCGTGCTCGACCGAGTTGTTGGTCTTCACCACCTCCTTCTTCAGCACCAGCACCATCTACAAGGGGATAATAAACAAAAATTACGGAATGGGATTCATACTACATGACAGCCTGTGTGATTCCAAGCCTCAAACATTTGTAAAGTGATTTAAATTTTTTTTTTTATTATTGTATCAAACTATCATCACAATAATTTTTTTTTTTCAAAATTGTGGTCAAAAAGAAAAACTGAGAAAATTTAAATATATTTACAGACATTTTCTCTGTTTTTTGAATTGATCAAAGCCTCATTGACATTTGCGGACAACTCAATTAAAAACCACACAATATACCTCTTCGATGTTGCGGGAGGAGACAAGGTCCAGAGCCAGGTTGAGTGTCTTCTTACGGACCTCCAAGTCGGGGGCAGCGAGCACGCGCAGAATGTCCATCACCAGGTCCTGGTGGGGGAAAACAAAGGGTTAAATATGGAGACAGTAATGAATCGTAGTCACTATCCTATGACTCTAGACTGAAGCTTTTATCTTAATATCAAAGCTTTTAATCAAAGAATTCTGTGAATTGTTAACAAGCTGTCCTCATTATGATTAAACACACAGACGTTGATGCTTCAAATTAACATGCTGGAAAAACAGGTAGACCAGATACTAAATGCAATCCAATACACAATCAATACATCGTCACACACGACTAAGTACCTCTTATAAGAAATCATGCCAATTTCTTTTAGATCAGATATATTCATTTTATGAAGTTGTAAATCCCCTTATTTTCTCCTTTGAAAATACATGTACCCCTCTTCGATGTAAATGATTCTCTAAATGGCTAACATGTGCTCAAGAACGAAATAAAACAGTGGCTCAATGAAGAAATCTAGGCATGCCCGATTAGTGAACTCTCAGAAGCGGCCTTACCTGGAGGACCCGTTCGTGGGCCGGTACCTCCTTGAGGGCGATCAGTCGGTCGAGCACGATGAGCTTCACATTGTTGTCGCTCTCTTTGACGATAAGCTCGATGTAACAGCTGGCTGCCGCCTAAGCACAGAAACAAAACACTGGTATTAGTGATGCTCTCATTTGTCTACTTGGTCCGCTATTTAATCAATTCTTTTCCCCAAAATTGCAGTGTTCCCAACCATAAAACATAGGGCGAGTCAAGCTTTAAGATGCACAATTAAAATCTGGTCCCCAATGCCTTTCAAGCAAAGAAACCAATATATAATACCCCACCTATATTCAATATAGCTTATTTAGATGCTGTGGGTGACAAAATACCCCTCACAAGTAAGGAAAAATCTAACAAGACCAAACGACATAATGACCAAAGTTACTATCAAAAGTATTTGATAGTGATAGGTCTGCCCATTTTAATCTTTAGGCCTAAAATAATCAAACAACTAAGATATTTTGATGGTAGGTCTGAAAAAATGACACTATAGTGACAATTTCACAAATAAACTGACAGCACCGGAGAACTTATTGACAGTGTGACGCCTATGTTTTAACATTGAATGGAAATGATTCAGACACTGACAGTGACTTAGGCCTAGATATCTATTGTTTTTTTGATAAGATATTTTGATGGTAGGTCTGAAAAAATGACACTATAGTGACAATTTCACAAATAAACTGACAGCACCGGAGAACTTGTTGACGGTGTGACGCCTATGTTTTAACATTGAATGGGAATGATTCAGACACTGACAGTGACTTAGGCCTAGACATATCAGAACTCAGATTTAATATTTCGATGGTAGGTAAGAAAAAATGACACTATAGTGACAATTTCTCAAATAATTTAATTTTTGAATCATTTTGAACAGCCAGCCTGTAGGGCTAAGACTGCACCATCTGTAAAATATTATTGCAAACGTATCCAGGCCTAAAATAATCAGACCATTTGATATTTAGGACCCTCACATATATGAGAACATAGATATATACATGAATTTCATTTTGATAGGCGTAATAAGGTCTAAATAATTATTTTTCAGATTGCCAGTGTCCGACCAATGCGTGTTAGGCCTCTAGCCGAGTTTAGGCCTAGATTTCAAATGCTGGAAAAAAGATATAAACTAACCGTTAAGGCCTTGAGTCCTCAATGCGTTTCAATGCGTATATCCTCCACAATTGATGCGTTTAATGTCATCCTGGTTTCCTGATTTCAATGAATCGGTGCAGGCGTGCGGGGAGAGAACCCGGCCATGTTGACGCTCTGACAGCAGTGACAGTGCCTCCACGTGTCCGATTGATCCAATGTTTTGCCTTCGATACGAACGCATGAATCACGCATGAATTGTCAATGCGTTGTATGCGTTTAAGGGGGTCCAGACTCCAAAATATATATATTGAAACCATCATATAGCGCTGTAATCCAGGTATCGAGGCGGCGAAAGAGGAGCCTCCCGCCGAAAGGTCCGACCGAGGCGCCTGCCCCGAGCGGTCTGACAGTGTCAAGTCCAATGTGTTCCCTTCGATATGAACGCATGTTTCAGGCCACTTCATGCGTTAGTATGCGTCCACAGGTCCACATAGATTCCATTAATATATAATGCGTATATCCTCCACAATTGATGCGTTTAATGTCATCCTGCTTTTCTGATTTCAATGAATCGATGCAGGCGTGCGGGGAGAGAACCCGGCGAAGGGTTGACTCCATGTTGATGGTCTGTGACAGTGACAGTGCCTCCACGTGTCCGATCGATCCAATGTTTTCCCTTCGATACGAATGCATGGTTCCCGCATGAATTGTCAATGCGTTGTATGCGTTTAAGGAGGTCCAGACGTCAAAATATATATATTGAATCGATCAGATAAGGCAGTAATCCAGGTAAACAGGCGGAGAAGGCGCAGCCCCCGGTAACAACCAACCGTCCCCGCCGGCAGCGCGGGGCGGTCTGGGCTCTGTGACCGGGGGAGGCGAAGGATTGCAAGAGCGCGATGCATTTACGTGTTTAGACGCGTTATTTCGCATTATTTTCGATTCTGGGACAGTGGGAGGCTTAGCTATGGGTCGAAATCTATCTGTGGATACCAATAACTAAAGTTAGATCGACCGTTTTCATGGTGAAATAGGCCTGCAAATTTGATGAACTTTGACCTAGATCCCTTCCTCCCCGACCGAAAGCGGCTGCCGCGTTACAAGCATAACGTGGCATTTGACGTGCCTCACGCCCGGTAACGCTGCACGGATTTCTGGTTTTATTTGGTCATATAACGATTTCGGACGATTCAAACGATTTATTTGTATTCTATATATCCAAATCTCTGCGATGTAAGGTCAAATAAGCCCCAAAATGTGGTTATTTTAGCTCAGAATCGATTTGGGACATCGTCACTTTGCCGCGTTACAGGCATAACACGCAGCAGCCGCGCGATGGGACATGGTCACCATTGAAATAGCATTGGCAGAATTGACGTGTTACAGGCATAACGCAGCAGTTTACGCGATGGGACATGGTCACCATAGGAATAGCATTGGGACATTGCCGCGTTACAGGCATAACGCGAAATTCTGTCACCGATCTCAGAAGATTACCCAAGAAGAGAATAGGTCGGCTTTGATTTAAAGCTTTAAAGACTTTAAAGTCTGACTCTATATGATTTCATCGACAGAGTGATCAAGCCGACCTATAAAAATGTTAGTGTACAAAATTCCAGATGTTATGCGGGACGAGTTAATAGGCAGAGAACAAAATAGTATATAACTTCAGATAGAAAACGGAATGCATCTATGGCATATTAATTCTATCACAAAGGAATCATAAATACTATTTCATATCATTATATGGATTAAAACATAAAGAGAACCAGCTAACCTTGACGGCAGTGGGTGCGCTGGAGAGGGTGACGAGGGTGCCCGCGGCCTCGTAGCGCACGGCCGGACTGGACGAGTTGAGCAGGTTGTAGATACAGCGGATGAAGCGGGCGCGCTCTGACGGGTTGGCGTGACACACCTTGTAGATGAGCTCCACAATCACCAGCTGAAGGATGTCGCCGAACGTATGTACCTGGTCGATACAGCTACTGAGGTACGTCAGGGCACGGTCCTAGAGAGGAGAGAGCGACATATTAGATAAGGTATGAACCCGACATTAGTTAAGGTATATCACCTGATTATAACGGCACCAATATAACCGTATAACATCCCAGTAAGTATCTTAAAACTGCAAAAAATATTAAAATCCGGACAGTAAAATTTTTTACCCTGCAAAATCCGGAAAATAAAGAGTATATCCGCACTTTCAATTTGGAAACTAAAAGAGAGGAAATATTCACTAGGAAACGCACATTTAGCTCTTAAAGGCCTGGAAACGATACACAAATAATTGGAAATTTCTTTTTTATACTGAACCGGCAAAAATTCGGAAATCCGAAAATGGCATCTCTGGTACATGTATTTATAATAATATACACCCAGTCGATACGGATAATGAGATAAGGTCAGTTTTCGAAATTAAAAAAGTTTTACATCACGTGCAATCTGGGCTGAAAGTTTCCCATCTGAGCTGACATTTTTCCTGACTGTCAGCCGGGATGGCTGCTGGCCAAAGAACTTAATTAAACTGTGTCCACTTGTCAGGATCCCTAAGCAAAGATGACGATTTTTGGAGTTTAACGTCTGCTTAGCAATTTTTCAGCTATATCAGGACCACCCACATGTCGACTTCAAGGTTAGTACGATCGAATCTACGGGGATCAGAAGGTAGGGTGGTGTAACAGGCACTACCCAGGCACGAGCCCGTGTCCCCTACATGTAAGGCGGGCACATTGGCCTCTACATCATCCAGCCCCCCTTCCGTAAGCAACTGTCAACCCTGCAATAGGCAATGTCATCCAGTTTGTCAAGGTAATCCCCGAGTTACCTGGTCGGCGTGTATGAGCATCATGAAGGCGTTCCTCTTGCACGACGCGTCCTGCTCCTGCTCCAGGAAGTTGTAGATCAGTTCGGGGGCGTCGGGGATCAGCACGTCGTGGTTTCTGAAAACCAAAAAGTTGTACATCAGTTTTTACATTCTAAGTGAAATGGTTGGCCGAAAGGCTTAAGTTGAAACAATAAGTCGACAGTAACTGTTGGGGTGTTAGGTGTTATGAATCAGTACAACTACCGTAAAAACAACTAATTGAAGCTGCACATTTGCGAATTTTCGGCAGTTCGGTAGTGCCTGGGATTAGCACAACTTGATTTCTTAGCCGGACAGAGACATGCACCTCAGTTTTTAGTAAAAGAATTGAACAATGGGTCAATTACTGCAGTTTGGACCACGGTGGTACATTCTACGTTAAGTGTTGCATTTGGTGTCTTCAGCATTTAGGGGCTTATAACTTTTTTATTTACTCATTTTTCCTGGGAAGTTTAATTTTCTAAGGTCCTTATGTTGAAGTCAATTGTTTCATATACAGCAATGGTAATCAGATATATAATAAAATAAAACTTTAGATTTGTTAAAGTGACATGTACCCTGAAATGTCATGTCCACAGATGGTTATTATTTTTCTTTAATACTGTAGCCGGCAAAATCATCAATTTACACCCCCTAAAACACATTGTAATTTGTTCTTCTCCTAAGCCCTTATAGTGTTATAGTCTTTTAAATATCATAATCTGATAATTTCTATTTTTCTAATTTAATGGAAAATGTCCACTCCTTTTAGTATCTACGAGAGATTTTTTAAAGAAAATAGGCATTATGATGGGGAAAATTATACTAGGCCTATGTTTTCTGCATCAAAATGTCTGGGGCACTTGGCCCTATAAGAAAAAAGTACAAAAAATATTGTTCAAACTAAAATAAAAAATTTCCAGCAGTTACAACATGCACATTTTGCCCATATATTTAAGGGGGGTATCTACGAGAGATGAGGTTTAGCAATAACAACAATAATTCAGAGGAAAAAAATTGAATAATTCTAAAAGATCTCTATATCAAACTGATATATTTCAAATTTTAGTTATCTACACTCATTATTAATAGCTCTAGGCAGTTCAGAATAGCAAAAACGTATCTACGAGAGATGTATCTATGAGAGATTTAGAATGATAGATATGTGGCTGAAGCAAGAATTTTATTTATCAATTACTTCTATAATGATAGAAAAACATGTAACGTTTGTAATGTTTAAAAATCAAAATCAAAATTGTTTGTATTGATTTTATTTTGTGGTAATAATGACAATTTTGATAAAATCGTAGCTACGAGAGATTCTATACCTTCAGAGTATACCAAAATATTAGATATTTTAGAGTAAATTTTTGACATTATTTGAGGACAATGATAGCTATGTTCAGGAGCCTGTAACTTTGTTAATAATCATTGCATTTTGATATATTTGGTATCATTTAAAAGCCACAACAGTCATCTTTAATATTAAGTTGTCAGAGTGACATCTACTCCTTGTGGTACTTTGGTATTCTTACTTGTAAATCATTCAATAAATAAGCACTGGAGTAAGCTTTAGCCTTTTAAGTAATATATATCTTATTGTCTTTGAAGGTTCATATCCTTAAAAATAGATAATTCAACGAGCCAATTTTCTCAAAACAGACCAAATGATACCTATATTTTGAGAAAATAATAACATTAAAACTATAATGTCTATTTGATTTTTGCGCTTTATTACCACTGCAATGCAACACTTAACGTAGAATGTGCCGGGTACATTACATATATTTTTTATATTTGTTGCGCAAACCAAAGAGATGCACATATTCATTATTTCGCAAACATTTTTATGTAAAACAATTACATATAACATCATTTATAAAAAATTTAAATGGAAACTTATTTTTCTAACAAAAACAACAAAAAAGATTGTAATCCAATACTCCACAAGAAAACCTCTGATTTCACAAGATGCTCGCCTATTCAGATCACTGTCTAATGTGAATTTTCTCATGTATTTTGTTAGGGTACTAACGATCGACGTATTAATATTTTCTTCGGTAAAAGCAGAGGCGTACCCTTGACACACTTCTACCGAAAGACAACGCCGTTGTGAACAATGTAATCTTTCGAATTAAAGCTACGTTTTAACTAAAAATGAATCCATGGTATGAAATTAAAAGTTAAAAGTTTTCTCTATCTTGTGGAACAAATACTTCGTAACAGAAATAACAACTTCCTACGGAAATAACAGTGATATCAAAATAAACTTTATTTAAGTAGATTCTTATTTCTCTTACTAGTGCATATGCACCTATTTTGACGGGAGGAAAGCATGTCTCAGGTTTATTTGTCCCATTTTGTTTTTCATGTTAAACAAACGTTTTGCTACATTTCAATTCATAAAACAAAACATAGGACCTAAAATAGACCCAAGTATTTTTTCCGCTCAAATGGTCTTTTCATACAGGATTTACTTATGTATCTTTGTTGGAAAAACTGGGTTTATTTACTTCACAGTCAGCTTACGAAAACATGCACATAATTTTTTTCAATAAAAATGGTTATTGCTTGACTATATCCAACAGGTGTTATCTTAACATGTAAGACAAATCCAGGTATAGGATTTCCTGGCCTGTGTCATTAATATCACTATGCTGACATAAACCAGATCCATATTTAATGAACTCGTCAAATAACTAAGATGTTTTCAAACTTGGTTTAGTTGGTATCGTCAGCAATAGTTACGAGAATGTAATAAGAATTTTTTTTTAATGATGAGAACGTGACTGAAGGGTGTGATAAGCAAAGAATCGTTGTTCTATTGTTCTATGTACAGATAAAAGGGAAGAGAACGTAATAAGAAAATATCCTTTAAGGTTTAAAAAATGTAACAAAAATCTCTTTAAAAATGTCTTTACTTTTTGGTAACTAACCAATTACTTTTTTAACTTATTACAACGAAGACAATATTGCGGCAGAAATGCATCCGTCGCTGATTATACAAAGATTGCAATACATGTACACACGATTAACACATACAGTACTCTTGTAACTCTGCACCACTATGAATCAGCACTAGTCATGTTTTTTAAGATCATGACCTTATTTTATTGTCTGGCAGGGGCGGGGGTTGGGGTGGGGTGGGGGTAGTTAGGTCAGCCCTTATCAGGCGTACATACAGTGAGACAGTGGGAATTGTGAACAGTATAGACTTTGTGCAGATGATGTCACCTCTCAAAATGAGCTGGCTGCCATATTGGTGATCAGTACATAATCACTGTTATCTGAAATTTAGTTTAACGTCCGGCCAACCCTTATGGGTTCTTTCCAGACTGAAATTTAGAATACATTTCTATACCATATTTACTTCATACAATTTTACTGAATCATAATCAGCTGTCATTGGCTCTACGAATTTTAAATGTTGGATTTATTTCATAGGCATGTGGTCCTGATCACCACGTGGTGATCACCAAAAAGTGATCATGTGACCACGTCTGCACAAGGTCTTTAAGCACTGGTCGAAACAGTGACTAGGTTTTACCAGCCCACAGAATCCAGAAGGCTCCACCATGGGGAGCTTTGGTAGGGGCTTTTCGCCAGTTTCAGTTTCTGTTGTGCTTCTACGCTGTAGCTGGACTGATCTGTTATTGTGGAGGGCAGGCTTATAGGGAGGGGCCAGGTAAAGAGGAGGAAGACATGGAGGTGTGGGCCCAGCGACTGACCGCGACCACCGCTAAGGTTTGGTGGACGGAGGTATTGAGTGTTCATCGCTACCAGATCAATGTAACGGTAAGTTGTAGTAATAGCAGCATCTCATAACATTTAACCGCTAAGGTTAGGTGGACGGAGGTGTTGAGTGTTCATCGCTACCAGGTGAATATAACGGTATGTTGCAGTAATAGCAACAAACACTTTGCTCATAATGATCTTTTCCTAGTGATCCCGATGGATGTGTAGGGTTCTGACCCATCTGCACAAAACCTGTCTGCTTTCGTATTGAATATATCTTATATATGATCCGGGGGCAACCGCACTGAATACTGTATAAATGTTCATTTAACGACAAGTGTTATTTTCATTCCGTTATTCCTATTTAATTTTCTGTACTTAATTCTCCATAATTATTCTTTATGTTGTGGAACATCGGAAAGACCAGGGGGCTACCCTGAAGATGTTTTTTCAAATGTAGGGAAAAAAGAAAAATCGGGGTAGTCGCGTCTTTATGATATACATGGTATGGTATACAGGGATGGAAACAGGATTTTGGAAAAGGGGGGGGGGGGGGGGGGGGTCCCATGCAGGTAAAGTGAGCATGACATTTCTCTCTTTGGAAAGTTTAAGTCCCCAAAACAGGGAGGGGGACCCCCAGGAAGCCCCTTAGATCCGCCCCTGGTATAACGAGGCTTGAGAGTTCAGTTTTCAAATGACACTGCTCTGTGGCATTCATAAAGTATCAATATTCATTTCAACCACGTCTGATGCTATTGAAAGTTGCACTGTATTTTGCCATGTTTTAGTTTAGGTCCTATTCTCTCTAAAATCTAATTTAAACAACTCCCCGAAAGTATAAAGATATTCAAGTTTTAAGTTCTAACAATTTGATTTAGAAAGATGCACGAGTTTGGTATATAAATATATTATTATATCTATTCCATATGTAATCACATCAAATTGTTGTACATACTTCTCCAACCGTATATAATGGAAGGTTACATTGTAATGTGAAGTAGTTTTTGTCTAAGAAAAAAAAGAAAGAAAACAAAATACAGTGGTGGATTTTGAGGGGAGGGGGTGGGCGGGGGCTCGCCCCCCCTCCTTTTTTTGGTCCAATTTGCATTTTATTGATGTAAAATTCGGCCAAAAAGTAATTAAGGAAATCTTTTTACAATAGCCTGTCCCCCCTTTTCAAAATCCTGCATCCGGCGCTGAAGTAAGGCCGATTTGGGAGGTTAAGGGGTTAAAAACACATGACTTAATTACAGGCAGTGGCGGATACAGTTTTTTGAAAAGGTTGGGGCGTGTAATAGAAAGTGAGATGGGAGTGTACCCCCTATTCCTACCCCCCCTCCCCCACATAACTTTACAATATAAAAATCTAAATTTGGTCCAAAAAGGTGTGTGTGTGGGGGGGGGGGGGGGCACCTTCCCCCTCAATCCACCGCTGACACAGGTATGTATACGATCTCTGGATGGACATGGATGGTGTAAATAATATAATTTGTAAAACACTTACTCATATAATATATATATATATATATGCCTCTTCCTTTTGGTGTTAAGAACCTTACAACTCTCGCTACACGGCAGTACGTCAAATATGAGGAGAGCATGGAGTTGGGAGTAAAGCCGGGTCACGCCTACCGAGTGACGGTTAACGGACAGAAGATAGAATTGTGTTCTGGGACCATCGATTACAAAACAGTTGGCACAGCAACTACAAAAATTAATGCAGGTAAGACAACAAACCTGTCGTTGTAAATTAGATTTCCTTTACTATAGTAAAACTAACTGCATGAAAAAATGTAGCTCCGAAATAAAAAGAGAGAAAAAAAGTGAAGATGAAGGGATTATTGAATCATAAATTGGTTCCCCTAGATATGTGATGTAAATGTTATGTCCTGTGTTTTTTTTAAATGTCATTGCTGTATCAAAGATTCAATGATGTAATACTTATGAAGGATACATTTATGTTACATGTATGTATTTGCTAAAGGTGGGGGGAGAACAGTCGACAGCTTTAGCAGAGACAGGCTGGGCGCCTGTCAATAAGTGTGAACATTGATACAAACATTTGTTACCATTTTTGGTATTTGTCCGATATTCATATCAACTCACAATTAAATGGTCTGTCTCTTTCAACAACGGTCTCGTATTTTCTTGGCTAGGACAAAACACATTCTGTAAAATGTTCTTTTGCCACACTAAAAGATATAACCTATTTCCGTAAAAAAATCTGTATTAATAAAATGCATTTACAACAATCAATAATTATTAACCATACCGTAACTTCTATGTTCCCAGGTACAATATGCACCCCTGTTGTATTCCTTTACTCCTCAATGTATAGAGTATCTGGGAGAGGCGGGGGAAGAAAGGACTCTGAAGGTGAGCGTGGAGCGTTCATCTTCAACTCAGGCCACTATCACATGGAACGACATATCGGGGGCAAAACGTTACGTGGTCAACGTACAGGTAAAGTTCGTCAGTTGTGGCAGAGCCTTGAACAAATACCGCAGCCCTTGTTAAACTAATAGGAAGAGTTGCTCTTTGTAAAAACGTACTTCTGTGAAAGCGAGACACTAAAAGTGTAGACCCCTTGGATTAACAGAACTGCAACCAAGCAAGAGACCAACTGGAGACCATATTTAGGGGTTATTACTGAAATATATATTTCTGTAAAATATATTTAATCTTGATTATGGCCAAATAGCCTTCTCATATCAATGGTGCATTCAGTTCGTATATCTTGGCTGAGAGATAAACAAGTTAGAAGGGGCATCCTTAGTATGTTTGTTCCCAGTCGTATATAAAGAATACTTAAATGGCGAAAAATGTAACACTGATTAATGTTTTAGCTCGTGGTCAGTGGTACTGGTAGTCAGTTATTGAGGAGGTGAGGGTTGTGGTTGGCAGTGGGGGGGGGAAGAGCACCCAGGCAATCAAATTTATAGGTCACTATAAAGGTTATTTCTACAGAATTACCATCTCCTTTCTAGTCTAGTAACCATACTAAACTCAGTAAAGGTGGGTTTCCACAGACCTACAGACTTTCCATCCTCGCCGACCAAAGCATTTTAGGTGACATTAGCTGCTGTGGTTTGAAAAGGATAATAGTACTAATTTATCACGTTTGTCATCCTGTGGATACCGGCCTTTAATCTCAAAAACATGCTAAGACAGTATTTAATGATCAATTCCATCTGCTGTTGCCCTCTAGGACCTTTCGACTAATGATGTGCACACCTATAGGCTCACAGTCAGTAGTCTGAGACTAGACCGACAACTAGGTCATGCCTACCGAGTAACAGTCGAAGCACAGGAGTTTGACTTCAGTGGTGGGTCCTACGCATTAAAAACATTTGCAAAAGCTACGACCAACATAAATGCAGGTGAGAGCAAAAATCTTTCAATATTCAAATACATTTACCAACAAATAACAATCAACGTGACTACTAAAGGAATTGAAATAAAATCTGGTTCGAATGCTGGTAAAAAGGACATGGTTTGGGACATAGTTATGATCACAAAACTTGCCAATAACGTATTGGGTACAATATGCAACTATAGATCCGGTCACCAAATAGCAAGGATACTAGGTCTTGATATTCACATCAGGTTTATACCTTAAGAGACTAAAGATATATATGTATGTCACATTTATAATTGTGTTAAAACACCTCCAGAGGAGGTCTGATGAATTTAAGACAGTTTTAGACAATTTTTATATATCTTGGGGACAAAAGAATAGATACTTCCATCCAAATTTGGCTGGTTTACATACCCCGGTACTCAAATCCCTGTTTTATGAAACTACAGAGTCCTAGCTACAAAGCGATATCAAGATGTTTGAAATTTATTAGATAGTTTAAGAATTATAAGTGTTTTTGTAAATCAAGTCAAGACAACTTTAAGTTTAGCCTCGCTATTTAGTGACAGGATCTATAGTATAGTACTACCAGACCGTTGTCTCTTTCTGTTAATTCTCAATCAATGATCTTAACACTTCAACAGCAGAGTGTACATGACAATTTGAGATGAAAACATCGTTATACATATCATGAGGGAGATGTTCCCCATCAAACCCGAAAACAAACTTGTTGGACTTGTTGTTTTTATTATAAACAATATTGTAGTAGGCGAATTAACATGTTTTGAGTTGTTTAGGGTCTTCATTAGGATTGAATTCCAACAATAACATCGTCTACCGTGGGTATATGCAAATATCACGGTGTTTCATTTCAAAGTGTAGATTTTCCACAGTGTGAAAACAGATTCATGCTGCGAAAACAATCAAAAGTGGTAGACACAGGGGGAAAAAAATCAAATTTCACAGGTGAATAATAATTTCTGCGATTTTTTTCCAACCAATATGGGAATCAAAGAGGGTTCCTTATAAAATCAACTTTGAAAATAATCTAATTATCTTAATAACGTGTATATATTAATGTATACATTATCTACGCCTTTAACCTGTAGAGTATCAGGGAGTGACAGCGGGAGTCGGGGCTCTGAAGGTGGACGCGGACCGAGTTAGTACCACTGAGGCCACTATTAAATGGGACGCCGTGCAAGGGGCGACGAGGTACAAAGTCACTGTTCAGGTAAGAACCCGTCTATTGGAGTTAAACGTGTGTAGATCACATACAGAACGTGCCCAAAGTTTCAGTTTTACGTTTTTCTGAATACAATTACCTTCCTTATATTAAAACGGCATTGCTTCCAATCTTCGCCCAACCTCACCTGTTCAATGCTAGCTACCATTGGACAAAGAGTGAGTCAGAGCCAGAGTGCCAGTTGAGATAAATGCTGGTATATCAACTCTTACATATTTACATATCACCAAGAAATAAAGGGCAAAACACTGGCACCCAGTGAAATGACACCCTTACCCACACTGTGGCCCCCTCCCCACAGCCCTATCAGTGGTGGCCTAATGGGGAGGACGCCTGACTACAATAGGGGCGGCCGGGGTTTGCCTCCCGGCTGCGGAACGCACTTGTTCTTGTTAAAATTGTGTACAATTACCTAAAAAGTATTTGTCCCCCGCTAAAATAAAAATGTATATTATGCTTAATGGCCTGCAGGAAACTTCAACAGACGAAAAATGGACCTTCAACGAATCGACAACAACGTTAAGTGTGAGCAATTTACAGCGAGGCCAATCTTACAGTGTTGAAGTCCGTGCACAGAAAATGGCTTATGAGAGGCTACTAGGTTTCCACTTCAAGACGATTGCCCGGAACACTGCTGAAATTCCTGATCGTTAGTTCTCTTACTTGATCTAATTCCCCGCCACGGATAGCTTCTTTTCTGTGTTTTACCTGCAGATTAGCCTAGATCACGATGAGTGTTGTGTAAATGTCGAAAAGTCACAAGGATATACCATATAAATCTTCATTAATCAGCGAATTATTTATGGATAACATGATGAGAAACTAGCATTGCATAATTATAAATATTTAACATTTTCTTAGTTGATTTCAAAATGTATGAAATAAGCGGTAAAAAACATATATTTACAATTTCCTTCACAGTTTTGATAGATAATGTGTTTTTCTTTTAGATTATTGAAGAGTTGTCTCAAAGCTTTGATTTTACTGACAGTGCCCCACTGGGACTGACGGTATAAACTCCGGGAGTGGGTGGCGGGTGCTCTCTTTTTCAGTTTCCATAAAGAAAGAAGTAGGAACACCGTTAAAAATTAACGTCAGCCCTAGGATGACAATTTCTGTATCAGGGCTGAAGTATTGTGCAAAATACAACACGCAAAACAATTAGCCTAGATGGTTGAAGGTTTTCAGTTTTAAAAAAGAGAAGAAAAAAAAAACCATAAAAAAAAACCACCAAAAAAACAAATTTTGTTCATTTTATGTGTATATCACGGAAAAACCGTCCTTTCAGGGCTCGTCAAAAACCATTACCCTCCTGCCCAGGGCAAGTAAAAATTGAGGTGGGGTAGGTAAACTGTAACCTCCACCTACCAAAAGGGCATGTTAAATTTCTGCCATATAATGATAATTTAGTAAACATGGACAGGTGAATTTAAGTGTCGGGCAGGTAAAGTTTCACCTACACCTGCCCGACGGGCAGCAAAAGTAAAAATCTAAATGATGAGCCTTTCCTTTATACAGGGATGTAAGTCAGTGTGCATGAAACAATCTGAAACTCCAGAAAAAAAATTGTCCTCAAATCCTCCTATCAAATGTGATGTAAGGAATAAATTTTGAAAATTGTTATTTGAGGTGATGATGTGAAACAAAATCTGAAATCAAGACAAAAAACTGAAAACTTGCACCATTCTTGATGCATTTTGCAGTAAACTAGACACTCTTATTTTGTAGGAACCACAGGACAGGTTGGCTTACTAAAAGGCCTATCCCTCAGAGAACGACCCCGTGAGTTACGGGTAGAGGTGGAGCGACCTTCCCGCACTAAGGCCACCTTGAAGTGGAACATGGTGCGCGATGCCACGAGGTACAAGATCACCATAAAGGTAACCAAGCAATGTTTTAATACTGCAATAATCTGGTAATTTTTTCTTCTTTTTAAACTCATTTCATGTTTTTTATCATGCATTTATGCATTTCACAAATGCCAATCTGCGCACATGGAAAATCCGGAAATTATGGAAACGGAATTTCCGGATTTTAAGAAGGAATAGTTAAAAGGAATAGAATGTTATTGTATGTACATTCTGATATTAAATTCTTTTATAGGTAATCTATCTGTTGCCTGAAAACAAACGTGCATGTGTTTTCCTCAAACTTAGTGATTGCGAAAAACTGGCGCAGTGAAAAATCCAGAAACCTTTAGACAGAGAGAACAAGAAGTCTCTATCAGTCAGGACCCCTGCCCTGGGGTCTAGTAGCTGTGGTGGCTACATGTCTCACTGAGGAGATTGGTCCCCACACCACCCTCACCTGTCAATCATGGGCAATCAACCATGACGCCGTGCTCTGAGGGACTGATAGTCACTGTGGAATGGGGATGTAGCAGAGGGCGGGGATAGTGGAAGGGTGAAAGGGGATGGGTGTGGAGGGGAACGACTTTTCTGAACCTCTGGTTATCAGCTATAGGCTATTAGTGTACCTTGCCGGGAACCAACGGCAACTTCCTGGCGTGGTACACTGATAACCTATTGCTGGTATCCAAAGGCCCAGAAAAGTAGTTCCCCTCCTCATTACCAATTTCATGGGTCTTTGATTATAACTCATTATAACAGAATATGTTACCACAGCAAAAAAAGCATCTCTGTATGGTAGTAATGGATATTTGGAAGACCTGATAAGGGAAGTCTTATCATTAACAAACACTTTTTCCTCATAGGTGAACACTCCAATGTCAATGTTTAATATGCCAGAGCAGAAATACTTTCTGGGCCACTGGGTAGCCACCTTCATCTATTTCCCACAATAAGAACTTTCTATTTGACGTTGTACACTAATGAACTAGGCCTGGTTCCCTGTACTGAAACTTCTCATTATCATTGATTTTTAGGACACGGCAAGTTTGTTTGGTAAGTGGGAGCACACATGCACAGGGATAACTTTTGTGGTCCCTAACACCCTAAAGCCAGGGCGGGCCTACAGTGTGACGGTGGAGGCGCAGAGGCCTTTTTACGATGAGACCTACGAGAAACTTGTCGAAGCCACAACAAAATTCCATGCAGGTACTTGGACCTAATAAATCTAAGGGTTTTGGCATGGTAAACGAAGAGTTTTGTAAATAGTGATGTCATTCTTATTGATTGATAGTATTTTCTTGATGTAGCTGGTTTTTGAATTATCTATGACAGCTTTTTCGAAGCTGTCTTTAAAGGGAGCCAAAACCAATGTCGCAAAATATGACATTTTGCCAACTGAAATAACTACCAAAATACATTCTTAGAGTTTAACTAAAGCCTTTGGTACAGTGTAAATCTCAATAACTAACTTTAACTTTACTTGAATACCATAATACTCATGTTATCTATGCCTGTAGACATCAATGTTTATAAATAAACCAATGTTCACCAAAATAGTCCTGGGAAAGGTTTTGGTATATTTAAATTAAGTTTAATTCTGTATTCACAGTCGATATTTTACCATAGGCCTCAGCAGAATAGAATAGAATATATTTCAATATTTAAGAGGATTTGCAAAATTTTGACACTACATTGCTTTTGGTTCCCCTTAATATCAAGGACTGAAATGAATTTGATTGTAACATTTTTGGTGGTTTGCAATCAACTCGTAAGGGGATTTGACATTCAAATCATTTACATTCCAGTGTTCACGTCAGAGGAATTGGATAGGCTGCACCAGAAAGCCATCAGCTATACAAGGCTTAATGAAAGTAGTTACGTACCAATTCAGTGGCTCTACCGCAACAAACCCCAGTCGTTCTTTGACAAAGTCTACACTCAAGACGCTGGCATCATGAAGGTGTACATGAAGGACAACAATGGAGACCCAGCCTCCATCATCAACGGCAGAATCAAGGGGCTTTTCTTTGCCACTCGTCTTGACTGGCGAACCAACAGTCCACCCTCAAGGTCACCATTTGGCCCGCGACGCCTGTACATGCCCGCGGCCGAGGTCTTCTCTGACCCGCGTGTCAGGCTGTACTTTGCCGACTTTTACTGCAACCGCAAAGCACATTATGCCACCATTGTCCTCACACACCGCGGGTCAGACACTGACAAATTTTGCCGTGAGAACTTGATCGAGCTCGACACAACTGAAAATGCCTTTATCATCACTTGCTATGGCCAGGTGCGCACCCGGCGCAACCTTCACGTGGAGGTGTTGTATACTGAGGACATCAACATGGCTGAGTGGAAGGGGCGGGGAGCCTATGAAGAAACTGTGTTCTCAACGGGTACATCCACACCCGGGGGTCTCCCCAAGAACTCTGCATGCACAATCTGCAACCTTGATACTTCATCACCCGCTTCACAACTTGGTGATATGAACTCTTTGCTTGCCCGGTTATATGGAAGAAGTGTTTTGGATTAATTTTAGCTGGATCCCTCCACGCTATGCCCTCAATGAGTGCACAGGATCTTAAAATGTGCACCCGGGGGACATTTCTTGTTATAATTATCTATTTAAAAGGGTGAAAGATTGTGCACCTGGCTGCAGAATCACACACAACTGGTGCAGGCTGCCCTTTTAATTTCAGACACTATGCAAGGATATTTTAACATGGGTTCGTATCTTTTAGGATATTTTTCCTTACAGGGAAATTTGAAATGTAGTTTCCTTTTCGAGTCCTCATACAATCATGTAGTTTCTCACTGTTTCAATTACTTTTATTTCGTTATTATTTAGAAATGGAAATTATTATTGAAGACATTCTTCTACTCTTTATATATCCAAGATGTATAACTTACATCAGTGCAGTTACATAGATGTAACGTTGCATAGTTCATAACTGTGAATGAGAACATATGCTTTAATTTCATGTATATCATTATTTACAGATCGAGAGAGTGATTTTCTGCCTTCAGTTTATTTCAGATGAAACTCTTATACTGCATGCTTTTAGTGATAAGATAATGTATTCTAGTCCATTCTTACTTTCATGCTAGCATGTTTTATATAGTTTATAAGGAGTATGGTTTACCTTGTAATCAGGACATGTGTACTTGATCCAAACCTGTGCATGTGCTGCGCTAACTATGCTATTTTGTATACAGTGGTGCTTATATCATATATATAATGTGGAAGAAAGACTTGCTTTCGTTCACATAGTGGTGCTTTTTTCATCTTTATTTAATTGGAATACAGAATCGTATGTATACTTTAACTTGGAGCAAAGTTCATGAAAAAAAAAAATCCGAATTTGTGTTGGACAATCTTGAATTCCAAGAAGGATATTCTTGTATATTTTAACTATCTTTTCAGATTATCCATCAACCAAAATATTTGAGACGTTCTTGACAAATCTGTCTGACACTTTAATAAAAGCAATGGAAATATCCGTAGATTGGACAGTTTTTCCTATTCTGTTGAGTGCGTTAAAAAAAAAAGAGTTTCCCGAGCGAGTATTTGAGAAGAAAGGCTTACCACCCAGGCTTTATCGTGCAAAACTCTAGAATTATACTCTGAATATTTGCAGACTGAAAACGATGCTCAGATCCTCTTGTTCTCTTGGTCCAGACTTTGTCTAGATTACAAGAGTTAGTCACTAGCAAAGCGCCCACTCTCATGTCTAACAGCATCAACATCTCATCACGTTTTTGTTTTTGTTTGTTTATTTTATTTATACAGGATACAATTCAAACAGTGTGTCTGGTCTCCCATTGTGGTCCTGTGGAGCATTTGGGCAAAATTCCGTGCAGGGGTCATCCAAATGTCCTATCTTGCATGCTGCACCTCATGGGACTCGAACCCATGGGGAGCCAATGCCAACAAGTGGTACCAACACCTCAACGACGTTGGCTACCCCGACCCCCATCTATGTGATGTCGCAGCTTGATTTGTTTTAATGGAGTATATTAATTGGTTGAAAAAAAATCTTTCTAAAAAAAGATTATGATAAGTTGGGTTACCATTGAAACCATTATGTGTGTACTGACGTGGCTTACGGTTGGCTATCACGACCACAACTGACCAGGTAAGGTTTGATTTTTCCCTCCCGTACCCCTATTAGCATATAATGTGACCTGGTTGGGTCAGCTTTGTTGTTGTGTTGTCAAGGTAGCATTGTGCTGATTGGTCAGTTGTTGCTGACCGGTCTGCACTGTGAAGTCTCATGCGGGTGAGACTTTGTTTTTATTTTTATTATTTTCCCTTATTGAGTTTTACTACCTTATTTCATATTGTGGTTTCGACTATGTGTCTCATCAGGTGATAATTTAAAAAATAAAAAAAAATTCTGGCCCCTAAAAGGCTTTGTATAAATTTTCAAAAAATACCATTGAAACCATTGTTGATAAGCACGCTGTAAACACGTGAAACCCCTATGTGCAGATTGTTACAGCTAACTGGTAATGTAGATCGTAAACCACTATCATTAAGCACGTTGTAAACACGTGAAAGCCCTACCTGTAGATGGTATAGATGGCCAAGACGGCGTTACGTCGGACGTACGAGTGGCGGTGCTCCAGGCAGGCCCGGATAGACGGCATGAGGGGCTCCAGCAGCTCCGCCTCCTTCAGCTTACACAGGAAGCGCAGCGTCGACCCCCGGATGAACTCGTTGGGGTGCTGCAGGTCCTGCAACCCACACACACATAAACTTAAGTCTAAACTTTTTATACTTCAGATAATTTTAAACCTTAGGTTCAATCTTCCCACGTAGGAAAAGAATTCCGAGTATCAAAAGCCACATTTTGCTTATCCTCAGGGTGAAATTTTGACAATATGGTGGGCTTTTTGATATATTAGAAGTTTCTATAATTTCAATGTGGGAATGTCTGCGAATTATAGTTTGTTTGGTATGTAGATGAGACACATTTTTGAGAAAAAGATAATAATCGAACAATACCGAACAACACCAAAAACCAGGGGCAACCCTGAAGTGAATTACTTAATAATTAATACCAAAAAAAATATATACAAAAAAAATCTGCTCCGCCTTTCGGCCGAGAGATACCCCGTACCTTGCGGTAGGCGTCACAGACGAGGATCATCTCCTGCATCATCTTGCCGTCGGGCGTGTACTTGGGCACGACCTCCCAGAAGATGAGCAGCAGCTTCTTGATGGTGTGGTCCTGGAGCGGCATGACGAAGCGGATGACCGTCATCAGCATCATGGGCGACTGCTTCTCCCCGTTCAGGATGGCCTGGATCACCTTCTTCAGAGCCTCGATCTTAATGCGGTTGTCCCCCTTCTCTGTTCACACACAAGGGAATAAAACAAACTGTGTTGAATAGTACTGATGAATAAGCACGTATACCGTTTCAAACATCTCTTATTCCACACTCATATTAGAGAAGTATATGTAAGGATGTCAACAAGGCTCCAAATAAAACTCTAGGGTTTAATCAATCTACAGACTCCTAAAACTGACTACACTATGGCATAGCCCAAAAGCCATTTACAGGTACATTGAAGTATTCTTTTTTTTTTTTTTTGTGCACCATTCAGCTTGGACCCTGAGATCCAGGCACTTCAAAGCGGTAGCATCAGAACAACTAATACCTCGCCACGTACTCCGCAAGTTACATTGAAGTATGTGTATGAGAATGTTTCCCTGTCTACGCCAGAAAATAATAAGATAAACAATTTAAATTAAAAGTATGGTAAGTGTCTATGATAAAAGGTATATATAAGTCTATTCTTTCTCTATCTTTCATATGGGAGAATGAGTAATTTATTATCAAAGGATGCCACTCTTATTTGTTTGAGTTATCATTCTAACCACAATAGGCACCTATAGTACTACTAGCCTCTGAGCGCTTATTCGCATTACTTGGAAAATGGATGTTTTTAAAAACAATGCAAGAAGTGGACGTACCGAGGTCCTGGCGGAGCTGCATCTCGTTGGGGGGCTCCGATTCTGCCGGGATGTTTATCAGCGTGTAACACGCCTGTTCTGCCGCCGTCGTCATGGTGACAACTGGGGATAGGAATAGAAAGAACGTGTTAGAGTACAACTGAGACTAAGTTGCACCTAGAATGTTACCCTCAATGAGGGAGGAAAGGTTATTTAATAGGTTTTTCCGTATTTAAGAAGGAAATAAATAAGGAAGTATAGACTTAGTCATTAAAGCTCTGAAACTGTTATTATAAGCTGA
Source organism: Lepidonotus clava (assembly GCA_936440205.1). NCBI lineage: Eukaryota > Metazoa > Annelida > Polychaeta > Phyllodocida > Polynoidae > Lepidonotus > Lepidonotus clava. Next base: position 47,551,576 of record OW387136.1, on the reverse strand, counting down.
AATAATTAAAACACATTAAGCATCGTCTTCTGAAGAGTAGGGACTATTAGAACTTTGTAATTACGGCAAAAAATACGGAAATCAGTGTCTGATTTGTTGATGGTTGAAAAGAAACAGCCGATTCATATCTATCATTATCACTATATCAGGACATTTTTCAATCCAATTAGTGCGGTAACTTTCTTAAGGATAGAGGCTAAAAATAATCACCGTCCTGAGGACTTTAGCCTTAGGTCCATACCAAATCACGACTGTTGACATGCCTGTTTGTACGTACATGTATAAGTTACCAGATTCTCATTTGATAGCTATACAAGCGGTAATAGATCTACCATGTAGACTAAAGGGTCCGACTAGAGACAGTATGACGATATTATCTATGTAGTTTGAGACTAGCCAAGATTACCCAAGTAACTCAAGTAGATATATAGTACTTTTTAGTATTATTACTGTTCTTTATTGACATTTGAGGAAACAGAAGTCACATCAAACTTATAATATGTCAATTATCCAGATCGTGTTTCAACAAATACTCTATAACTATATAGTTATAGAGTATTTGTTCAACAATGCATCCTAGTTGCACATAACTATAGGAAAATAGAAATTAGATCTACAGGCAGATTACAACAGTTTACAGCCTGGTGATTAACTAGATCAGAGTTGCCACAGACCAGAGACATCAAAATTCCCTGACCAATTTCATTTGTCCCTGACAACTATGATGAGAAAATCCTTTCATTAACCAGCCTTAAACCACCCCTGGAACTATCCTTTCCTCCCATTTAGTCTATTCTGGGACTTGCAAAATACAGAACCTTACAATTTTCTTAACATCTCCTGCAATCTAGTCGCAATTTATAAAATATTTTTTGCCACACTGGGTGATTGATCTCAGATTCTTGTGAATCTTCACTTGTGGACTTGGAAATTCGATTTTTCCCTAACTAGTCAATTTTTCGTGACATTCTTTTTAAATTCCATTTTCCCTGACCAATTCCAAGATTCCCTGACTTTTTCCTTACCTTGAAAAAAGTAATGTTCCCCTGACTTTACCCTGACCTGTGGCAACCCTGTAGATACATGTACAAGTAATTCTAAGACATTGTAAATGCAACTGTAGGTGTCCAGCGTCTGTGCATCCCAAAATACTTGTGAAATTAGCAGGCCTAAACTAAAGTGGCCAGACCCACGCCCACGCCACGGCCTATGCCATGGTTATATGCCCTATCTATGTACAGCTACTTTTAGTCTGAGAGAAGCCCGGCCCTACAGTGGGAACGTCCGACAGTTAGGTAGTTCACGATTTGGGCCTTCATTTGAATCATGAGAATATCAGAAAACAAGAGGCTGGCCCCGACGGACTAGAACTAGTAAAACCAAGCCAGGGAACCTGCGCTGTCGCGGAGGCCAGTCTCAAGTCAAGACGACAGCCGGACAGGAGTCAGAAAGTGGGGTAGCCTATTCCATGGCCGCCTCCTGTTGTCGAACAGTGGGACGCACTAGAAAGTCTAAAAGTGGGGTGGTCGCTACCGGTCTGACAGCATTTCACCAGGGCATCCTTCCCGAGTACCCCAACCTACAACTTAAACACCTACCACAACCCTTAACTGTTAGTCAGCCTCGCTAATTAAGTAATTTTAAAATGAATTACCTGTTGTGAACGATGTTAAAATTGCGTTATTTCCTTTTGGTCTGTTCTTTCCACCGAAATCTCGGGGACGTGGCCAGGTCTCGTTTCCTCTCGCGATAAATGGTACTTCGCTGGCTTTCGGCAAGAATTCGTTTATTTAGAAAAACGATCAAAACAGGATGATGATCAGCAGAGAAGTCTGAGATTTTACGACATTCTATAACTTGTTCGTTGATAATTATCTCAATATTTTGCTTTTCATGAACAGAGTAAACGAGAAAATATCGCTTCCTAGTCAGCAAAAGATCTATGCTAAAGTTTGATGCTATGATTGTCGTAAAATCGGAGGGAATTCCCTTCATCATGACGTCATGATAACACAGAGGGGTTTCCCGAACAGAAAGAAAATCAACATCCGAGTCAGCTGCAGGCCTTCCTTCCAAACAAGGAAGCGGTAAGTTGGCTATTCGGTACCTTTTCATTAAATTTTGATATTACCGATAAATCATGAGGTTAGAGTTGTTTGACTGTGATCACACTGAGCAGTTTGGTGAGTGATTTCTCCCTCTTGGCTTGCCTAGGGCTAGGCCGGGCCGGGGTCCGAGACCCGTGAGGGTCAGGGCCGGGGACAATCACATGAATCATCACAATGGGAATCGATCGATGTGAAGCGAAACCTGGTCCAGGAAGCCTATTTATGTCCGGGATGGCTCTGGTCACAGGATCAGTCGGCCAAACATCCAACTATTTAGTCGATTGCAGGACCTTGATCACACTTAAAAATGTCCAAGGAAAAAAGAAAAAATTTGAATTGTGTTCAAGTCCCCCGACCTACCCTATTCTTTTTTGTCGTGCCTAACTTCTTTTTATTCAAATTATTTAAATCCAAAAGAATTGACATAATCAGGCCTCAAAGCGGGACTTTTAAGACCTATAAAACCTTTTTTTTTTTGCCTCTGGGACCTTTAAAACTTTTATTTTCCTCTCAGCGACCTTTAATGACCTTTTTTTTTCATTTCAAGTGACCGTCAACGGTAAGAATCAGTATAAATGACAAGAAATCCTTGTAAAATCTAAACTAAAAACAGGAAATTGTAGTGAATCTGTGAAAAATGATGCATTTCAATGGTAATACAGGCATGCCAGAGTTCCGCACAAGGGCGGATTTCCGCACTTTTTGAATTTTTTCAGGTCAGTTTTGAGATCAGTCCAAATTCGAGGAGAAATTATTTTTTCTATGGGGGGGGGGGGGGGGGAGGGGGCTTCACATTGGGTTGCTGATAGATTTTTCTATGTAAAATGAAAAATATTTTAATTTTTAGGGCACCCTTTTCAACATTTATAAGGGTTTTATGGATTATTCAGCTTCAGGAAAAGCATATAGGTCTAACCTTAATTTTCTTCTTGAAAACAAGGTTTATTTCCAATTTTAACAATTAATAATAAATTTCCGCACAAATGAGTCTTAGTAACTGGCATGCCTGTAATATGGCTAATTTAGATGTATAATGAGTGCCATTTTTGAACCAAAAAATCTGACCTTATCATCAGAGATATAATTATTTAAAAACAAAATCAAAATTCTGAGAAATAGAGATTTTGAAATGCTGGATTATTGTTGAACACTTATTGAACAAAAGATGGGTAATTTCTAGGGTCTACCTAAAATTCTATGGTGCCATTGAAACCAGCAAAGAGTGGTTCGAGAAACATAATGACCAACCCTTGCTTACTGTCTTGGACAGGATGTCTTCGATTTCAATCCAAAAATGAAAAATTATGTTGAATCCTTTAAAAGGAGTAGTGCCAAGCATAAAGGAACAATGAAACATGTGGTTTTTGTCTAAATTAATAAGGAAATTAGTGAAAACTATGAATTTTAAATGACTTTTTTTCCCCCTTATCTGACCTTTATTTTTAAAATTGTGGCCTTTTAAAGGGACCTTTTTTTTCATGATCGCCGCTTTGGAGGGAGTTTAGAATATTTGAGGGTGGGGATTATCACTGCCCAGGTCCATTTGGTTGGTGTAAACAACAACAACAACAACAACAATAACAAAACACACAAACAAAAACATCGACCAACCTACCCTAGATTATTTCGACCTTCGACCTATGTTACCTGAAGACACACTTTTATTTCTTTGGGTTTAGATCTAGCTATTGCACACTCAAAATCCAGAGAGGTTGTTTCACAAAATTCCAGATATTTTACGTTTACGTAGTGGCTTCTGTGAAAAAAAAGAATAATTGATGAATAATTATAAAAAACAAACAAAAAACACGTACGTCATCCATCAGAACAGCAGCTTTGTTAGAGAACTAATATTGCGAAAATTCAGGCCCCAGAACTGGTGTAGATTTGCTGTCATTGTATCAGAAAAACTTGTGTATTTAACCATTTCTGTGTAAAATGACGTATTCTATGATAATTTCACAATCATCAGCCAACATTAAATGACCACAAATTTTTGTGGGTATGAAAACAGAATCCGTGTTAAAGATTTTTTCCTTGAATTGATTTGCACGTTTATCATTCTCATTGCAGATGTTCGCTTACAAGTTATTAGGTCTGACATGTGTGCTCTTCGTACTTGCCACAGTCTATCAAAACTGGCCAACGAAGTCTAACATTACCAAGAAACTGGATGCCTACTACGACTATGTGATCGGTAAGTGAGCACAGATGTTTGATTGGGATGTACTGGCTGTTCAGTCTTGCGTTTATAAGGTTTCAGAGAATAATGTTTTGCCTGTTTATACTGACGATCAGCCCTACATATCGTGAAAGTTGATATATTGTTACTTTAAACTTTTATATATTTTGTAACCATAAGACCTTCACTCATGAAGGCTTTGCCCGCAAATCATGCAAATCATGCCTAATGGAGGCCTAGAATATATAAGTTCGTCGCCGCTTTTTCAAGATTCATTCTAAAGTAATGTGGATAAAAGATCAAAGTGTGAGATTCTGAATTAAAAATCTACCACTAAAAATTTTCCATATTAAATAGACTGGGGCTACAATCTCCTTTCAGGCATTCGGTTTTCAGGTCCGTAGCCAGCTTTTTTGAGAGGGGGGGAGGTCGTTTTTTGACTAATTTTTTTTTCAGAGGGCGGTTCGTTTTTTGAATTTCGGGCTACCAAATAAGTAATATTTCAAAGGAGGGTACGAACTCCCCGAACCCCCCTGGCTACGGGCCTAGTTTTGTATATTGGAATGTATAGGTTTAGAAGGCTGTTCAATCTCCAGCCAGATATCTTGGATTTCCCGCCCACCTCCTAAGGTACTTCAGTACCCAGTGATCCGTCTTTTTATCAGTCGGGGGTGGCACGGCGGGCGCGGTGCTGGCGGCCCGTCTCACGGAGGACCTCCTGGTGAAGGTGGCGGTGCTGGAGGCCGGAGACCAGGAGACGAGTTTCCACATGTCCGACATCCCGCTGGCCATGCTCGACCTGCAGCAGACGGGCGCTGACTGGGCCTACAAGACCGTGCCCCAGAACTACTCCTGCAGCGGACTCAGGAACGAGGTATGCCACTCTCCACTTAGACCTGAACCTCAGAGCCAATCTGTGATTTGAGTCAGTGCCCCAGAGTACTCGGTTCTGTGGAGATGTACTATTTTCCTTCTGTGAAGTTTGCTTTTCCTAAAAAAAAGGAAATAGAAAATACTTCGTTTATTTTCAAAAGAACATATTTATAATTAAAGAGAATATCTATGGAATTATACGATAATGATTGACGACATGAACGGTCTTCCTTAAGGGTGCTGAAACCTTTTTCCAGAGCCCTTTGATAAAGTAGGTACGCATCCGGGGGAGGGGGGAGGAGAGGGGTCTGACATTTTTAAAAATGTGCTTACGTTCCTATACAAACCAATGGGTACAGCCAAGGGAAGGGGGTGGGGTCTCAATTTTTTTAAAACGTGCTTACGTTCTTAATCCTCTTTCTTAGGCGGTGTCTCTCAAGTTATCTCCTTGCTACTAGACGTACCAACGCATACCATTATCCTATCAAAAAGGTTAACGTTTTGTGTTGTTTTGACAGCGAAGTGCGTGGCCCCGTGGGAAGGTAATGGGCGGGTCGAGCACCATCAACGCCATGATGTACGTGAGAGGCCACGCGGAGGACTACAACCGCTGGGCCGAGGCCGGGTGTCGGGGCTGGAGCTACGAGGAGGTCATGCCTTACTTCCTGAAGGCGGAAAATAACCGCAACTCCAAATATGCCAAAACACGTAGGTTTATCTGTGCCTCTTTGGTCTGAATGCAGACCACCTAGTATACAAGGGTTAAGAAATTATTTCATGCACACAACGGGTGACGTTTTCTTATTTAATGAACAAGTTCTCTAACGTTTTCGTATTTAACCCGTCAAGTTCTCTGACCTTTTCTTATTTAACCCAACGAGTTCTGTGAAGTTTCTTATCTAACCCAACAAACTCTATGATGTGGAGGTGTACTTTTCTGGGCCTCTTGGTACCAGCCATAAGTTATCAACGTATCACGCCAGGAACTTGCCGTTTAAATAGAAACAGATTAATTCTTTTATTTTGAAAATTGCCATGCACTTCACACGTCCCATGTTTACAGTATAATATGTTGCCAAGCGACATGTTCTGTCTCTATGATATCACGAAGGGCAACACTGGTCATACACAAAAATCATCAACACAAACTGACAGATCATATATGCGGTCGCTGATCTGAGCAATCCTTTGCCACTTTCCACAACATTGAGGTGCTCGTTGTTTGTCCGCAGGTTACCATGGCTCCAGGGGTCCTATGACAGTACAGGACCACATGGCGACCCCCAAACTGTCGATAATTGAGGTGTCTGTTGTTTGTCCGCAGGTTACCACGGCTCCAGGGGTCCTATGACAGTCCAGGACCACATGGCCACCCCCAAACTGACGGCCGCCTTCAAACAGGCCGGGATCCAGCTGGGCTACAAGGTCACCGACGTCAACGGCGAGAGACAGAGGGGTAAGTCAAATTCAGAGGGACATCTACTCTCATAATGATAATAACGTTGAGACGCAGGTGGGTAAGTCGAACTCAGTGCAGTATGACATGACTATCACAATAATAACAACGACAGACAGATGGGTAGGTCTAACTTACCGTGGTATCACACGATTCTCAAAATGATAATAACGGCGAGAGGCAGGTGGGCAAGTTCAACTCATCGGGGTGTCATATAGTTGTAAAGGCTAAATAAAGGCCCTAAACAAACCGGTTAGCAAGACCTAACCCTCTACACTAAGGGGGCATCACACCAAGTCTCTTGATAATCCTGACGAAGGTCGTAACCGACCGAAACATTAATTCATTTTTCTGGCGTTAGATAAGGTCTTGGAGCTCTGTAATTAATGTCAGAATGTCTCCCTTTTATCTCCTTACATTTGAAATCCAGAATTTCCATGTTATAGAGTGGCATCTCTGTTGCGTTATGTTAAGAACTCGCGCTATAGAGCAGCTCAAGATGATCCCTTGTATGAATTAGTTGCCAACATAGGAAGGAAGCATTATTAATCAGCAGAAGGTATGACCTCTCCTGTTCCATTGTTTGACCAGGTGTGTCCCATAACCAAGGTAACATCGACTACGGCCGGAGAGTGAGTACGGCCAAGGCGTACCTGCGGCCGGTGATGGGTCGCCCCAACCTGCACGTCGCCACCTTGTCACATGTTACCAAGGTGAGCCACGCCAACTTTAGTTATAACAATTTCGATTTAGTGATTTATACATAAAACTATGTGGACAAATAAAACCTCCATATTTGATTGTAGAACTATTTAGTAATATGCACGGTGTTAGGGTATTATCGTAAATAAATCGGCAATTTTTCTCCTTTTTTTCGTTTAAAATATATTTACATAACTTTTATTCCACTGATTCGAGGGATTTCCAATGCTGCACCGGGCAGTGCAGTTTATTTTTCATTCCTTCTTTGGCGGTTGAGGTTGATTTCCCCCCCTTAAGATCTAAAGTTCATATCTAGAGTTTAACGTTGGACCTTACTTTATAGATCAAGTGTCTTTCCTCTTTTTACTTCCTAGTCGCATTCTACATTTTAATCCAATTATAGAATAAGGTATAAAGCCAGTCCATGTCCACCATATTCACCTAATCTTATTTCCGCCAAGATGTGTATGTCCACGGCTTGTTGTGTTTAAGATAATTCTCTAAAGGCAGACCCCAACTCATCCCTTCAGCGTTACATTGTATATCATACATATGTGAAAACAGGCATTTGTTATACAGGGTGTTATTTCTATTCTCTCAGATCCTCTTCAAGGGTGACCAGGCGATCGGTGTGGAGTACATACGTAACGGGACCAAGCACCAGGTCCGGGCACGGAAGGAGGTGATCCTGTCAGCGGGGGCCGTCGCCTCGCCCCAACTCCTTATGTTGTCGGGGGTCGGACCCAAAGACCACCTCGAGTCACTAGGCGTGAGTATTGTAAAACCCCTGATTTAAGCTGCATTTATCTAAAACCGCGCCCTAACTTTTTAGTTTCCACTGGGCACTTGTTCAAAACCTTTTTTTCCCCAGAAGTGAGTAGTAAAAGCTGCAGTCCTAAAGTTGACACTTGATATGGGTCCATTTGTAAGGTTAACATCATAAATTGGTCCAAAGTATTTTCAATGACAAATCGGAAATCTTCAAGTATCATAAACTAAAGATAATGCTGCCGCTGACAACAATTGTAGTCAAAGTAAAATTGATGGGTGTACCCACGCCAGAAATAGCTCGATGTTCAGTTAGACACTGTGAACATAGATATTTGGTAGGGGAGGGGTATTTTTTTTGCGAAGATTATAAACAAAATGTTTAGAGAAGAAACCAACCCAATGTTTGCGAGAAAAAAAGACAACAAAAAACAACTTGTGAAACTGAATTACAACTAAGCTTTGAACTTGAAGTTTGCTCTAATTATGTATCTTCCACACTGCTCCCCACATTTTGGTTCCTTCTTGTATCCACTCTTTCCAACGCTATGTTTTCCTCCTTCAGATTCCGCTGGTGGCCGACCTTCCCGTAGGAGACAACCTCCAGGACCACCTGTTTACTGACTCCACCATTTACACCTACAAGGAACCAGTGAGCATCACCGCCAAGAAGGCCAAGGGCTTGCTGCCACTGCTGGACTTCTTTGTTTTTGGGCACGGTAAGATTTCCTGCCGCTTTTTGACATGTTTACTTTTGGGTACGGTGAAATATGCTGTAGAGTCTAACTGCTGGACCTTTTCGTCTTTGGGCACAGTAAGACACTGCTTAACTCTCTGTATTTGGGCACGGCGAGATTTGTTGCCAATGCTCGAATTCTTTGTCTTTGTGCATGGTAAGATTTGCTTCCACCTTTTGACATTTTGTCTTTGAGCGTGGTTAGATTGGCTGCTACTGCTTTACTTATTTGTCTTTTGGTAGGTAAGATTTGCGGCGACTGCTCGAATTCTTGTCTTTTGGTATGGTAATGTTTTGAAGAGTGATATTATTACAGTTGAGGAAAAAATGTATTTGACGTCTTTTGATTTAACAAGATGAATCCTGTTTCAGGCTTGTTGACGTCGGGTGGTGTTGAGGGCATTGGCTTCTCTGAAAAGACCCAGCAGGATGAGGACGACCCCCGCTCCCACATCCAACTCGTCCTCTTCGCCTTCCTCATCGGGAATGATGCCGACCGAAACGAGGCCATCTCCCGGAAGCTGAATATGAAAGAGGATGTAAGTACAAGGGCCCAGGGGCGGATACAGGAGTTCGGAAAGTGGGAGGTCCACAGATAAAGTAGACTCTACTAAAAACGTTACGCGTTTGTGCACATGTACACGATGTTTTTTCTCTTTGCCAAGTGTCCCGTCAAACCTCCATGTATTCCTTTTTTGATGAAAGTCTTTTACAAAATTATCAAAATTCAATTAATATGACCTAAACGATAGAAAATGACATACATTTGATCAAGAGATGAGGGGAATTGAGAGAGTCTGGTCTGAATTCTAAAGAATGCCTGGTTCTATATGTGGAAGTCTAAAAAAGACTACAACCTATTTGACATCTTTATAGGTGTACAAAGCCATCCACGGCCACGTCAAGGACCGGGAGGGGAGTATTCTTCTGCCCGTACTCCTCCACCCGCAGAGCCGGGGCAACATACGCCTCAATTCCACCGACCCCTTTGAGCAGCCGCTCATCGACCCCCAGTACCTCGCCGACATGGAGGATGTCCATACGTTAGTAGAAGGTGAGAACCTTGTGTGCTCTAGTATGATACACCATTTTAAAAATGCTTCATCCTTGTCACACTGTATCACTTGCAGTTTTGGGTATATACAGAATAGATCCGTTCTCCCTAGAAGCCTTAAGAATATACATTTTATCCGGGAAATTTTCGGCGACCATTTTAGAGTAATGGCATTTTATTCTGCTTGTATTTTCCTACTCGTGTCATACTTTTAAAGTTTTACCTTTTTGTCAGTCATGAATATCAAACTGAAAAACTAGTATATCAAGTCAGAAACAACAATCCGATGATCCGATGATGGAACACCGATGATCGTATATTTTTCTGATCGTGAGGTGAGAACCCGTCTGTATGCTGTATTTAAACGTGCATGTTTTCCCTGAAACACCAGAAAATATCCGGCGATTTTATCGAACATATCATTTCAATAAAGCATACTGATGGCCTCAGAATAACAAATAAACAGGTCTTAATCATCCCAGTGGGTACGGAGCTTTAGTTTATGAATTAAAAAATTGAAAAACGTTTTCTGACACAACTCTCAATCTTTCTGGCCGTGTGACAGGTATCCGCCTGACGCAGGGCTTCATGGACTCTGACTCGTTCCGCGAGCTGGGCGGGCGGCGGCTGGAGACGCGCCACCCGGCGTGCACTGAGTACACGTACGACTCCGACCTGTACTGGCAGTGCTACGTCCGACAGAACACGCTCACCATGTACCACTCCGTGGGCACCTGTAAAATGGGCGCCGTCAACGACGAGACGGCCGTCGTCGACCCCTACCTCAGGTAAGGCTAGTCGGTTCTTCAAAACAGTGTTGGAAGAATTCCCTGCTTTAGCCCTCGAGCTAATATTGTGACTAGTCCATACTTGCTCATATAAATGCAGTTTTATCTAAATATGGAATCGAGCCATGATATGGCTACACAATTACTAAACCAGGTTATGGTCTCTATCTTCTCATAGATTCGATCATTTCATAAATTCAGTCATCAAAGACAGACTTTTCAAACCCTGTTCTCACTGTGATATGACCATAGATGTTGCTAGAGCGTTAAACCCCAATAAAAAACCAACCACCTGACACTGAGTCTTGTCTTTCAGAGTACGTGGGGTAGGGCGGTTACGAGTCGTAGACGCTTCCATCATGCCTGAGATCCCATCCGGAAACACAGCGGCCCCGACAGTGATGATCGCGGAGAAGGCGGCTGACATGATCCGGGGAAAGGTCACCGTACCCGAGTGGGGCGAGGAGGACTTTTTTAACGAGACCCCGGAGCAGCGACATCACAAGAAGAGCCACGGCGAGCTCTGAGACTGCCTACACGGGGAGATGAGGAGAATTTTGGGTGACTTGGGGACACTGACCCAGGACATGCAGTCCGACTGGGGAGTGGAATGTGCGGATTGTTTTTGAACAGTATGTGTGTATGTGTGAGTGATGGGTGGGGTATTTTTCAGACGGGTGTTCGTCTGATCTTGTCCTCTCCCAATTGGAATATCTTCCATCACGCAAAACCGAGGTCATTACACTAGATTTTTATAATAAAATCATTTCAAAATCTGGGAAACGGACTAGGGGTCTAGTCAAACAACTAGTACTATAAAACACCTACATTAAGCCGCACCCCAAATTTTTGTTCATATTTGGGAATTTTTCAAAACATACTTTCATGAGTGCCACTGAATTAAAGGTTGTATGAAGCCCTATTTTAAGCAGCACCCTTAAAATTGAGGCCTGATAGGCTATTTTTCTTAAACTAATCCTAATTTAAGGCGCGCCTGAATACGATAGACTAACCAGATGACTGGGACAATGCAATATCAAATTGGACCTTTTTTGTAAGTACATAACCAGCAGCAGCACAATTCTCTGACACGTTACTATTACGCCAAATCGTCCTGTTTACTTGTTGGTGCTCTATCTTGAACGTTGAATGTAGCGCAGTAATCGTTTCTGTGATGGTTTAGCTAGTGGTTAAAGTCCGAAAAATTGTTCGACACCAACATTACCAGCTAGTTCTGGAGTATCTTTTTCATCTGTGTAGGTTGTCTTCCGTTTACACACTTTATGTGTATAATAACATTGGTGATTTTAGTTCAAGTCATTTTATTTCAAGTGTTGATATCAATACTGTGTAAGTTATCAATGCTTGTGATATGTACTAACCAAAACTAACATAAATAGTGGTCGTTGTAAAAGGTTGTAGAATTTGAAATCCATAAACACATAATCTATTCAGGTAAGATTAAAAAAAATATGTTGACCTAACATTTTGAAAACCAGATTAATTCCTTTACAGAATTAATCGGGGTTTGTGAAAACCAATTGACCGTGCCAATAAGGGATGCTATTCGTAGTTAGAAGAAGTTGGTTCTCAAGTAGTTGTGAAAAGCAGTGTGATTAAACAGAAGCTGAACAAGGAAGGAAATCGCGATTAATGATGCTACTGAAGATAGCAAAAATGCTACTTAAAGGGGCAATAATATCACTAAAGGGAATAATAATGCTACGAAAACTTACTGTTAAAGTGTACACATTTCTGCATGACTGGGGTGAAATATACACAAAAACACGTGAAATGTGAAAATATCTTTCAGTATGCCATACAAAGGCCGTTGCTAATAAGACCGGGATATTAAATACACGCTTGTATTTGTGTCAAAATGGGGATTGTATACATATGAAAATGTATTCGTATACGGTATTTCCTTTGTTGCCGAGAATGGGGAGCAAACGTATTGAAGCCATATCGGTCAGTGCTGGCCTTGATATGTGTTGCCTGCCGTACTGTTTTACACAGTGAATACGACCAGAACTGTTGATACGGCGTTAAACCCCAATAACCAACCAACCACAGTGGGTCTGCCCTTGCCTTACCAGACTCACTCTGTGGTTGCCAGTTGGTGTTGTAAATACCCATGGCTGTAGTTGCTCCTGATAGGCTCCCGCAGCCATGGTCGTCTAGCTTAGGGAACCTTTCCTATTTTTCTTTTCTAGTCACTTATTCATTGTCTTGTTTTCATATTGTCGATTACCAGTGTTTGTTTACAGTTTAGGTACATTTATGTGGTTCTGACACTACGAAACACTGCCCAATAGGATAGCCTGTATAGTTTTTGCCCTGGTTCCTTTGAATTCTCTCTTTTCTCCGTGTGTTAACACTTTATGCTCCGTATTCGCATCATGCAGGTGACACTAAGTGCACAGTGCCTAATGCACCTCTGTACAACACTTCCACATGTCTCATTTCACACATTACACTGTATTTTGTTCGCTTGGTGCCACCTTCCCCTCTATAGTATTATAAACTGCCTCTCTCGTGCCATTACACAAGCTTATCATACGTTTGTCTCCTTGTTATTACATAATTCTACTTTTACGTATTTAAATCTTCAGTTTATCAGATTTATTTGTAAACCCTTAGTTTATTAGATCCATTTGTATATAAAGGAATGCGATGCTATATCGGTTGTACTTACTTTGTTTTTATTATTTTCCACTTAGGTAGAGACCCACTCTGATCGTTGATTGGTCACTATTTATGTTTTACTTGTTTAGTTTTTCCTGGATTTACCAGTTCTTTTGAGGTTCATGTTGGTACTTATTATTAAAAAAAACAGTGTTCATATACTTATGGAATGCACCCACGGTAGGTTATCTTGGGCCCCAAGGTCATATGTTGTGTGAGTGGATGAATCCAGTCACATACAGCTTGCAGCAAATTTATTCAAGTGGGATGAATAAAGGGAGGCCAGCCGGCACCTTCCCTCCTCCCCTTTTTGGGTCAATGATCCGCCACTGGGTGCCTAGATAAATCGGATCAGGGCGAATGTGCCGGCAGAGGGCGCGTTACACCGTTTTTTTTACCACATTTTGATGTTGTACTGTGAAATATATATCCTACCTTTTTGAAAAGTGATAATGTATAAAATCAATGATAACCATGCCACCAAGTATACTCTGGTACAGCTAGTGTTAATTACTTAATACGTTTAGTTATGTTTTGTTTGTAATGTTCGACCGTGATATCATTGTTTTGAGATCATAACCAGCTCAAATATGTTCATTGTTGCTGTGGACAGCCTTGTCGAAATGATAGTTATGACGATTACCATCTGCAATTAAGATGATCATGACAATTTACGTCGACTCACTATCTACATGTACAAAGTATCGTTTCCCTATAGTGGAAATACCACTGTACGTTGGTCTCTTTGGTATTTAGGGAATGTTATGTATCTTTTAACAACATATGATCAGTAAAACATGTAGAGACATCACCTGTAATAAAAACTAGTGACCATGTTCATGAACTTCAGGTATCAATAATAGTTCTGTCACTTGGAGATTGTGGCCAAGGAAAGATGAACACAACTCTATCTCTCGAAAGACAAATGACCATATACATCGTGTCTGTAAGGCGAAGAGAAAAATACTGTGTTCTGGTAACTAACCTTCAATATTTTTCGGCCCAACCGTCAGATACTTTTGATGGCGATAGTTATGATATAGCTCTTGGGCCAACATGACACTTTTTGACCTGATTCAAACGTTATGAACTTAAAAGCTATCCCCCCCCAAAAAAAAAACAAAAAAACACAAAAACAAACAAACAAACGACCGACCGACCATTTTATCCTTTTCAATGAGTGTTATCGGAACACAATTATTTACTCTTTTGGCCATATAGAACAATTCTGATACTCGACGATTGTGATCAGTGAAGCATAAACACGTATGTAATAAAAGTTCCATTCACATTCCACTCATCTTTGTGTGTTCAATAATGATGAAATGTCACTCCTATTTTATCAGGCTCCTGTGGATGTTAATGCTCTATGCTAATACATATGCCCTATTTTTAATGGCATACATGTTCACTCAGAGTAACAGAAGGTAGGCCCTATAACTTTCAATGAATGAGGAAGACCACAATGGTTATGATAACCACATGGCGGTCACCAAAAACTGGCAACACAATCCTGTCTGCACACTTATCTTTGTAATTAGTCATATAAAAACACAAAGATTTTCACAAGAGTTTTCCTTCATTGATCTCTTTCATCATTTGTTTGGTCAACATAGTGTATCCCAACTGGCTACCGGTGAGTATTGTCCCCTGATCAACAGAACACGTAGAATCAAGTCCAACTTGGACTACCTCGGCTACAATCCACTTTACAATGTTAGCTCCCAAGCAATCTAGTGTATTCAATTTCATGTAATGATTGTGGTATATAATATGTTGGCCAAACAAAAAGGTGAAACCTCAAAAGATTTCAGGGCCACTTTTATGACAATAAGAATAATTACACCACTGTGGCTAGACACTTCAAAACTGCTGCCCCTCAGAGAACCCTGACCTGCTGAAATGCTTCCCTATTGAACTATAGTAGGTTAATTATCCATTGAAGTTAAAGGTACTCGGGCACTTTCATGGCGACACCTGGGAGGTGTATTAAAAACTAAACAAATATTTAGTTTTTAAAACAATTTAAATGCTATTTTATGTATTTGGACACTCAAGAGAGGACAATGCACACAATTTTTCTTTTAATAGGGTAAAATTACTTAGAATGATCCAAGCAAATAGTGCTCAAATAGTCACATTTTCAAGTTTATTCACTATAACTAATCTCACAAATGGTAAATGTTCTTTATTTTCTCCTAACATTTGTTTAATTGTCTATACTTGTTACATGCTGAGTTTGGTGAAGATTGCAATGGTAGTTTTTTGTAATTTTACAAAAACACATTTTTCTCCCATAGAAACCAATGGTAAAGGTAATTTTCTCATTTAGGCTGTACCGTCTGTCACAAACGGTAAAAGATTGATATTCCTGTCTCTTTTTTCTTTTATAGACATAAGCTTTAATTAAAAAAATTATATAAGAAATTTGACTGGTCAATATAAATCAGGCTGAACATGCCTGAGTAACTTTAAGGTCTCATTTAAATAGTCGGTATGCCTTCAGATAATAGCTAGCTCCTATCACAGTCTCCTCGTGTCTAACTGCATCCAATACTTAATAATAGTTCCAGTTTTATGTAAAACATAACACTCGCATGAAAGGATGTTCTTTATTTATTCCTATGAATACGATGTACTCTTGACATGATCTCAATGACTGAACAGTTCCAAGGATAGAATCCACTTAACCGCACTCCCGCTCCCGCGATCTAAGCAGTCTATCAGCTTCTATTCCAATCCCAGGATTAAGCTTCTAGAACACAATCTTTTAAGGATGGTTAACTCACAACAACGTTCAGCTTCTCTGACTGACTGCTGCCTTGAATAGCCATTATGGATGGTACAATACACGTCACTTATTAGACTCCTCCCTACCCTTCATCTATGACAAAGAGTAATAGCTAAGGCATGCACTGATGTAAACACCCTAACGCTAAGCTTCTGAGTGTGGACTGACCACCCGCATCAGTATAATATCTCTGTCATACCCAGTCCTACTCCCCCCTCCAAAAAAAGCTCAATCAAACAAGATTAGGACGAAGACAAATGGATAGAACATTTCACAAGCCTTCTTTCAAGGAGTCTAAATCTAATGAATTAATCCAGGTCATCGCCATATTGATCTACTCTGTTCAAGATACTGCTGTCAATTACAATACCAAAATTACTAGTGACACTCAACACAAATTGTTTAGATTTTAGACCTATACTACTTTTGACCAATTCCCATTTTACCTTTAATCAACATGAAGAATAAAATTATACACTGACGATTTGAAAATTTATCAATATTTTATCTAAATTGACAGAAAGCAAAATGTCATAGATGATAAATATGCATATTATGGACAGTATTACCAATTTAGAAATATAATCCACCTATAGATTACACTAGACTAAAACTAGATCATCATAATAATTGCAGCACCATTGTATTATTTTGTACCAGAATCTCCAGTATCATATCATGTGACATAGGTTGATATAGCACCTTGCAAACAGAGAATTCTGTTTTCAAAAATAAGATATTTGCAAATCTTTCTGAAACTGTACTTGTAGTAAGCTATCTCTCTTTTTTCAATATTTCTAGTAATGATATAATAAACCATTATAAATAATATCAAAAGTGGAGAGCAATTGACTAAACTAGCTAGGATACTCCTTAATCCGTTTGACCAATTTTGGCTTTAAATCAGTAAACTAATTTAGACAGTTTGAAAGTATTAGTCATAAGTACAGAACAAAATACTAATAATTGTTCTGCATCACAGAGGTCAGTAAAGTTGGATTGGAATGTTTAAAGAAGCAAACTCTCTCATTTACATGCACAACCTGGACAATTTCTGGGTAGATGCATAATAACTATGTTGCTCACTCCTTGCACGAGATCATTAGTATTCACTTTGACTTAAATGTAACTGGATCTTTTTCTTTAATCACAATCTCATACCATGAGAGGTAAAGGTTCAACCATTATAACACTTTCCATATTTTCCCAAGAATTATCCTGCAAACACTGACGTCCGGCAAGCATCACGTTTTAATTTCTTACGTTTTATTTGAATTGAGGAAGATTTCTTAAACTTTTCTAAATCTTCCCCCTAATTTTGAGAGGGAGCTCCTAATGGAAGTTTCTCGCAGCAATAAGTGACCAGCTGGGACGGATCCAACGACTTTCGAGAGGGGTACCCAATTGTAAAGTTTTTTGTCGATCCCTCTGGGTCAATGCAATAATCTTGTAGCCACAATTGATATTTGGCTGAAGATATGGTTGGGATGGAGAGGGGCCGAACGTACTATCAACACCCCCCTTAAATCCACGACTGATCAGTATAGTCATATCCTGACCAGGAGAGGGAACGATGTGGGTTCTATGATCCAGTAGAAACAGAATGCTTCCAGTTTCATTGCTTGAGTTGATGACATCCTCAAGCTCGTTCAAGTTGTTCTGATCAGGCCACTCATATGCTATAGTCCAATAGGTCATTTCTATTGGTTTCCTACTAATGGTTTTTGCAAAATTCAATAATCTGATGAGCTGGCAACCATTTTACTTATCCAATTGATACAATGTTGCCTTTGTTGAATGCCTTTTAGCGTATGATCTAGGAGATGGTGATGATTCCATATGATCTTCCTATCGATAGGCCTACCTTCCACCAAAGGTAGGTTATTTCCTGAATTTTACCAACAGACAATTCTAAATGAAGATGCATGCTGGAAAATATGAAGGCAACTCATAAGGCTAAGTGTAGTAATATTCAATAATCATGGCATTATCTGTGATAAACATGATGGAGACATACTAGTGATAGTTATTTTTATTTCATATCTCTATGCACTTAATAACCTTATTATTACTTATTTAAGTTGATGTAAAATTAATTCATAACAATTAGATATATGAAAAAAGTTTTATATTTTCTATAGCTTTTTCTTGTAACCTTTAACAAAAATTACTCCAAAGTAAACTGCAGATGCCTAGAATCCTCTAAATGAGCTATCGGTAGCAGTGAGAATTAAGTTATAGGTGATGAATTTGCTTGCATCATATTTATTTTATTTTTTGCAAACTACACGTACATGAAGGTAATAGCTTCCACTCTGTCAAGTGAAGGTTATGCCAACATAACAGGAAGACACGCAGCTCTTGTCATTGCAGGTCTTGTCATTCTTTTGTATTCAATAAACCCACGCCATGTCATTAATTGAATCTTGCAATAGACTTTATCCAAAGACGTTTAAGTTATCTGGAAATAGAAAAGCTGAACACAATATCAGTTGATGAAGGTCCAATAAAATGTATAGAATATCCTCACATATTATCATATGACTATAAAATTGCATTCGAGAAATATAATATAAGACATTTTATGAAACGAGTATTTTATTTAGTAGTACTTACCTTGCACTAACGTTCATAAGCAAAAACCCTAGAGCTAAAAAAACGACTGGAAGGATGTTTTATTTGCAAAGCGCAAATGCACCATATTCGAGATTATTATCCTTTTTTCTTCCAGCAGTGTTTCTGGCGATCCCCTTTCTGAATACTTTAAGGTATTTCAGTGAAAGTTACAGATTGCCCAAAGAATGACATTGGAAGTGGCACACATCAATATGTAAGTAAAGCGAGCATTGCGTGCCATCTTTTCACTGGGGTGGTTCATAATAACCAAAAAGAAAATAAATATCATTTCGGTTTTATAAGATGAGGGTTTGCCTCATCTTAGCGATGATAGCGTGATCGTGACTTACTATGGGTTGTGGTGACCTATGTTAGTTTTGGGGTGATGCATGTAAACACTGGGGCTGTACTTTATATTTCTTAACTAATTAGGGTTACAGGCCTGTTGTGAATTTTGTTTTTGTCTTATTATATGTGATTCTGCCTGTAACAAAAAGTAGCCTTGCATTGCAAAATAATTCCAAAGGGAATTGTTAGGATCAAATACTTTTGGTTAGATATGGAATGACTTACCGTGAGACGCTAATATAAGTATACATGTTAACACTAAGTAAGCAGACATAACAAAAGATAGGAGGCAATGTTTTCTTACTTTAGGCCCAAAAGCCTGAATCAAAGAAATGAAATATGAAATATAAAAAATGAAAAGCATCATCATCGACAAAAAGCATATACATGTACCCAAATCCAACAGATTAGAGACCCGGGATGGCAGATGGCTGATTACACATCACGCATTCTGTTTGGAAATATTTTCTTCAAAGTTGCCTGTGATGAAGCCTTAAGATATACGCTAGGAAGAAAAGGATTCAACGAAACCACACAGTGTAAATGGAAAAACATAAAGAACTATAAATATTGATTTGTAAATAGTAAATTTTGTGGGAATACATTCACTTATAGATCTTACTATGCAGTCCTCGTGAAAACACTCTCTAATATGAGCGGCGGAATTAGGGGGACACATAGGGCGGTTTGTTTTTATTTTGGGTTAAATCTTATTTTTTACAAATAAAGATTTTACCCAGAGGGTCTTGTAGAAAGCTTTACAAGAAGTTTTAGGACGAGATGAAATGAGTCCTGATGGGATGAAGTGAATATAAAAAAACAACATTAATTTATGGGAAAAAACATGGCTTCAACGTTAGAATTCGTATCATCTAAATAGACAAAATAATATGGCTGAAATACATCATTAAAATCTATCAATATCTTTTCTTATTCAAACAAGAAGATTCTAGATTTCTCAAATTTTCCGCCGGATCACAACGTTTGGTTCTTAATAATTGCACCTATGAGCTGATTGGCTTTATGCATAATATAAGCACACACCCTTGGTTTTTATTAATAGTTTGTAATTGGCAAGCAGCCGACGTCTTTCTTGGTATATGTCAAGTTTGGGGCCCTTGATGGGAGGGGGGGGGGGTACGTCCTACTGTTGCATGTCAATTTTAAGAAATGACAATGTCGCATGTCTATGTCGCTTATATTTCTTAATGTCCTGTGTCGAATTTAAGAAGGGGCCATGTCCACATGTCGATTTCAAGAACGTTCTATGTCGGATGTCACTAAGGCCTACGTCGGATGTCGAATCTAAGTAATGCCCCTGTCGCCGTGCCGCATTAAGGGGTCTTGGGCCATAAGTTTAAGTCCCCACCAAAGGGGGGGTGGTGGCCTCAGGAACCCCCCCACCCTCCCGATCCCCCAGATCGGCCCCTGTTTACTTACTACAGCGTGGTATGAAGGTGTCGTCCCAGGTGAGGGGGAGGCAGGGACAGGCTATAGTCACCTCATCGGTCCCGTCCTCGTAGAGGAGTTCACCCCTACACCTATACCTAACCGTCCGCACCGACTTAATCAGCTGGGCGTCACTGAATACAGGGGCCTCCGCGCAGATGGTCTCTGTGGAAGTAGTGTAGTGATGGTCAGGATTGGTGGACTTTAACGTCCGCTCAGCAGTATGTCAGCTACATCAGAATAAACTCATGTTTTTTCACTATGATTCTATGATAGAATCTATGGGGATATGGAAATGTGGTCCAACAGACAGCCCATGGAGTCGAACCTGCCATGCATGAGTCACACGAGCTACCTGCTGGACCGCCCCTCCCCTTGTGCGAGTACTGTTGTTGAATTACTGTTACACGTATTTTTAATTTTCACAGAAACATGGGGTGTCAGCCAAAAAACATCCCAGGTATTTCATCCCCACGATACATTAAAATACCCACGATTGCTTAATTTATGATCGTGGGACTTTTCTTTTTATTTCATTTTCCTTTTTTTCTAATCCCAAATTGTTCCCATGACCTTCAAACACATCAAAATGTATTATAATGTAAATTCACATAATGTTATATGTGAATTGGCATAAATTCTGATTGATTTTCATTATGATTTATCACATAATTTCATGTCCACAATATATCGTGAATGTTTTCTGGACAGGATTTTTGTACAGTGGTCCTTAAAATACCGCTACGATTCATTATGGGGTTACCGTAGATGTTTTTTTTTGTCCGCACCCATGATTAAATAATACTGTACCACCATGTTTTTAAAACTTCAAACATTGGTGGTAGAAGGTTCAAATTCAGGATTTGCAATTTTTTACTTAAAGTCCTTCATCACCATTATGGAAAAGAGCAGATTTCTTTCTCATTCACATTTAAGCCATTTTAGCTCAGTCAAAAGGTCTATTGACTAGGGGATATTTTTCTGATGTCGAGATAGTACAACACACTTCAAGGGTAGAAAAGGGGTTTTAATGTATGTTTGCTAAAGTGTATACTCTGGTTGCCAATTTGTTCCAATTCTATATTCAGAATTGTGGTCCAACATGAACATGGGATGTATTATCTAGAAGCTTAGTATGTCCTTCTTTAAATATTTGTATAGAATGAAGAGAAGAAGATACACATGGTTTGCTATGCACAACATGTAGGAACATGTTTTGCCTAGGTGGTTATATAAAAAGCTATAGCCTGTACCCCTTGTCTATCCTTGATATGCCACTTTGGCCACTTTAGTACCTAAGTTCCTTTCGCAGACGACTGTTGCAGCTTGGTCGGCCCTCTTCCAAAAACAAGTGCTGGAAAAGATGAGATCATCATAATTAGCTGAAATCTTGATACCACAATAAATCATCTATTACCTAAAGATAAAGACTAGATTAAACACGTTTGGTATTTCCGTAACTTGTCTTGATAGCTTGAGCTACCTAATTCAGAACTTGGAACGTAAATCTTATAGAATTATTTTGTTTTTGGTAATTTCCAATACATTTGAAAGGCTTTTGTTACTACATTTCTCTCAGTGTGAATGCGACTATGATATCGATCCTGTGCAGCAGTTGTTGCCACGCAAACATATTTTGGCGATCATCACATTATGATTATGTTCTTTACGACCAATCGGCTACAAAAAAGTGAGGTATATAATGCTGCATGTAAAGATGGTGTCACCTAGCTGTATAGACAGAGTTATATGAATGAGGTCGTGTGAGCATGGTTTTATCTATGCGACCATCTGCAAATTCTCATTTCCATACACTACTAACACATCGATTGTATGATAGAATCAATCCACGCGGTAATATGTTGTCAAACGAATCTGGGCAACATAGAGGCCTATAGGCAGTGCCATGTACCCAACCTCGCGTAGAACCTACTAAGTAGAGTGTTTTTACGACTTCGCCTGAATTAAGAACAACAACGTAGGTAACAATGATCAAGCCATCGATTAATTCCCATTTCCATAGACTACTATAACTTGTCGCTTGATCAATCCAAGTGACATTGTTGTTTATATCATAAAACGAATCTTGGCGACGTCGCGTGTATATGTACCACCTTTAATAGACGTTGTGCATAATTATGATACCACAATGCACTGAAATGGTTTGGATGCCATACTGGTGATCAATTTAAAGTCATTAATGTTTATAATTCAAGAACACCTAGGGCATTTGCACAAGGTCTATAGACGTGGTCACATGATTGCATTTTAGTGATCACCATGTGGTGATCAGGGCCACATGGCTATTATATGGAATAGATAAAGATATATGAATTCTAAGTGATAATTATTGCCCAGTGATGATATTTCTAGTATTTGCAATAGTATTTTAAATCATTCAGACAATTGAATGACCTTGATTGTAAATTGATTATGGCGCCCAGTCCCATTCTTGGTGTGGTGACGTTATCTGCACACGGTCTATAAGAACACCGAGCTGTCCTCACCTGGGGTCTGAGCACTGCGCCAGGCCGCACTGCCCCGTACCCGGGTCGGGGTCCCAGAAGGTGGGCGTCGTCAGGGGTTCGTCGTGACCCCGCCACTCCCACACTCCACCATCCTCGTAAAGGGCAAAGAGTCTGTAGCAGATAAAAGGCCAAAATGAGTTTTCCCCCTTCAGTCCTATGATTTCTTATGCACATTCATATAAACACCAATCAGACACGAATTTAAAGACAGATTCTCACTGTGAGACAATGACGCAGACATGGGCACACCAGGGACGTATCCAGCTTTTTGAAAAGTTGGGGGCGTACTACCAGAAAGGGGGAGGGGGCGCAGCACCTCTTTGTTACATCAAAAATCTGAATTTTACCAAAAAAGGAGGGCGCGTCTGCTACTTCACGTGTACACAGACACACAGACACAGACACACAGACACACACATGCAGGGGATTCTGGACACCTAATCATACCGTTTCCACCTACAGGACTAAATGCAGAGCTAATATCTGTCCAGGACTGCTGTTTAATCACCATTGCCTAAGATACTTGGAACTGGTGACTAGAAACACAATATAGAAAATTGCCTATCAAAAATGTATTGTACCAGCTTATTGAAACAAGATATTAATTCTCCCTACGACGGATGGCCAATTCCCTCTATTATGCCTGTAGGTACTACTATAACCCTACATCAAAATACATATTAGGTAATAATGTCGAAGGTCCATGGCTTAAGCATAGACTTTCATTTATCACAGCAATACTTAATAGTTTAACATTACTTTAAACTAGCATTCAGTATTTTTCTGTTTTTGCCTTTGAAGTACACACACACAGACACACACAGACACCGACACACACAGACACACACACACAGAGACACACAGACACAGACACACACACACACACACATATATATATATATATATATATATATATACATAATATTATTATGTAGTATTTTAAAGTTTATTTGAAACTAGATTAATTACAGATTGATAACAATTATGTAGATCATTTAAATATATCCTATATGTCACCCTGCGGTTTTCTGGACAACAATAGTCCAAAATTAATCTGCAGGGGCATAGCGTACTGTAAATCAACTATCACTGGTAAAGAGAATTGTCAATTAACCTACCCTCCAAAGTTCCCCACTATTACGTTCTCCCCCGCACTCGTGACGACGGCCAGTTTGCCCTGGTTCTGGGCACAGACGGAAGTGGCGTTAGAGCAGGTCACGGGAGACCCACCGTCACCACCAGCAACCCAGTAACAGATGTCAGGGGCCGTCCGACCTGCAAGCAAGGTCAACTGATGAAGAACACATACTAAACATGTTTCTAGGAACCAGTGCAGTCCACTTTGCTTTTGGGGCATTGGAAATAAGTCACTTCACACCACATAGGTTTACTGTAGAATATCCCAAAAAATGCTGTTTAGAAAGACACCCGGATGGCGTCACTTTATTGTAAAAAATGTATATTATAGAAAATAAACAAGGATGAGTGTACACAACGCATGAGCCTGAGTTAAAAAGGTTACGCCATAGCGCCTGAAATTGCTGCATACCATACATTACATTTTATATATTGACAGCAGTTGAGTTGTCTTAAAAGCATTCGCTTACCGAGACTGCCTCAATTTTAATATCTGGGTACATATCAAGAATATTAACTGTGACACCACTGTGACGTCAGTGATATCAATGCCGTAATATTAAATTTTGTTTCTCAGAGAATTTTTTTTTATACATAACATAATTATTATTAGATAACCTGTCTAAAGTTATATCAGTTACACATACATGTAGGTGCACCTATGTTATTTGGATCAGTAGATAGGAAAATGAGCGCTAAAATGATGTATAATATGCTAGGACCAGGAATACATTGATGGGATTTCTTGAAAATGGTTACTATCCAAAATGGATGAAAAGTTGATACTATGGAAAATTACCCTTCAGGATAAAAAAAGTTATCACAGTAGGTAGGTTTCAGCCTGTATTCAACGTTCTGATTTTGATGCTTGTGATGATGTATTTGTTTGAGTTTTTCTGAGAATACCGAGTGGAATCCTACATTCTATAGGTACTTTATTTGAGAATTATTTTTAAAACTATATAGTATGTAACCTGGTAACACATTTAATTACCGAGTTCGCTGCCGATTCTAGAAATAAGCAAGATCAGCATGTGGAATATACAGTCGTGGATTTAGAAGGGATGCAAGGTTGATTTTAAGTATCAGCCTCAGAAGGGCCGCCGCCAAATTTTACATTAGAACGCTCGCCCCACGGCTAGCCGGCCGTGCGGGTGATAAAATTAGATAATGATTAGAGTCAATCTCTGAATCTGCCTCTGGTATTATGCTTTACTCACGCTTGCATGTATAGGACCAGATCTTGTTGGTTAATCCTGTGAACCTGCAGCACCAGATGGACTTCTGCCGCAGTCCCCCGGGCATCACCCAGCCGTGGTCACACGTGTATGTCACCCTCTTCGTGGAAAGGTCCACCAACTGGACCGCGTTGGGGTTGTTGGGTAAAGGGGTGCAACTTTGATCTGAAAGAGAAAGTAAAGGGGTACCCATTGAGGGATTAAACTAAAGTTCTGGTCATTTGAGTGAACAGAATGAGTTGAAATTGACCAGAACTAATCGAAAATGAACAGAAAATGTGTCCTCATTGAGCGATGCTACCAAAAATCTATAAAAAAAAAAAAAAAAAAGTAGTCAATCGCTTGGAAAATATCTATCCACGTGTCTAATACATTAGTTGCTAACCATCCCACAATAGTCGATATCTTGCAAAGCATAAAGACAAAAGGAAAGGCGACATAGAAATTAAAACAGGCACCAACCGACATGTTTCTCACAGATCGGGTGCTTGTTTGCCTCGCAGGGGACGTCATCCCAGTTGCCTGGATTAAACACGATGCAGTCGGCAGAGTTGACGTTGTTTGGTTCACCGTCGGGAAACCGGTCCCACTGGAGCGGAGGTCCGTTCAGGTTCCAGTGGAAGGCGTTCTCGATCCCTATGTCGTTCGCTGCAATCCATCCATGGCCCCTATCAACAGAAAGTGTCCATTTATAGTTGGGTCTGTAAACACAAGTTTTCGTTACAGAGTGGATCTAAAAGTAGTTGATCTAAACATATCGATGTTTTAAAATGAAATGGTGAATAAAAGCACCAAATTTGGTATGGGGTACCACTAATGAACTGTGAAATCAGGGTGGGGAGCAACCTTGAACTATCAAAATAAGTTGACCTCAAAAGACCCATTAGAAATTTGTAAGGTTGGGGAATCTTTCAGGCCCGAAGCCAGGGGGACGTTTGGGGGTTTGTACGATCCTCCCCTGGATGAACCTCCTTATGAAATATCGGACCCTCCCATAGAAATTAAAGAGTGATTTAATAAAATTTTAATATTTCTGTGACTTTTATTCTTCAAGATATTTTCCCATGTAGTATATGCCCCCTACCCATCAACAAGCATATGTCTTAGCTCTATTACTTAAAAAATGAACCCTCTTCTGAAAAAGGCTGGTTGCATTCCTAATTTGACTTATCTTCATTTCATTCTAAAATACGTCCATTGGAAATCTAATCAAATATTGAAATTACTTATAACAACAACAAACTCGTCAACAATTAAGCCCATAGGCCATGAGATATAGAACTAACGCAACTCAAATCGATGCGATCATGGCTTGGATTTGAACTGGGAGATTCGTAGATCAATTTGTCAGATGAAGGGTTTATCATTTAATACAATACAATATTATGTTATTTGTCAACGACTGTCAATCGATTGCTATTACACAAAGTGAATATTTTAAACCGAAATTACATTTCTACGTATATGAAAAATAAAAGAGAAAAAAATTGTTTGGCACATCGTGGATCACAAGCTTTAATTACATGCTTAAAACATTTGTCTTTTTCTTTTTTGCGGGGGACGGATTTTGACCATACAGTATCGCCTAGAATTAATCCATTAGATTCTAGGCACAACAGACTATCAAATCAGTTATTTCCCTACCTTACTAATTTGTAATGGGTAACAGGAATAACGACTCACACATAAATACTGTTCATTCTGTTTCTCTCAGCGTTAGAGTAGACCCTGGCCAGCGCCCCTCCGGCCGCCTCACACCGGTCGTGGGCGTCGTGCCAGGTGGCCGACGAGCCCAGGCGGTAGAAGCAGATGTCGGCAGGGATTCGCTCTGCAATAGAAATATTCATATGGGTGTTTCATGAAAAAAACAATTTAAATGCCCTAAAAAAATTGAACCTTGCAGTGGCGGATCCAGCTTTTTGGAAAGGCGTGCAAATAGTAAGGGGGCACACTCCCTATTTTCCAGAATATTACATTAAAGAATTTGGCTAAAAAGGGAGGGGGCGCGCGCGGGGCGGGGCGGGGCGGGGGGGGGGGGGGGCGCCCCCACCATTTTAGGCATTATGCCTATACCACGTTTGGGAGTCCACGTTTGCGCATGCGTCTTTCTTTCCCGCCATTGCAGTCGGGGGTCAAGCGAAATCTACCAGCCAATGAGGACAGTCCCCTTATACCACGTGACATAATATGGCGGCGCCCAGTGGGCCTCTCCCTAATGCGGTATAAATCCGCCACTATCTTGGTCCAAAAGCTTGGACTAATCCCAAAAGCTCTGTAACATGACCAAAAATGGTCCATAAGTTGAGCCAGAAGCTCCATTACTAGGCCCAAAAGCTCCCCAATGCCACCCCAAATTTCCCTGTTTGGAATTCCCTGAGGCACAATTAAATCCCAACGTATTTTGACAAATCAACAAAATAATGGTTGAACCTATCGCATAACAGATTGCCTTTTGGGAAGGCTATTCTACTAAGATTAGGAAGTATTATTAAATGTTCTAAACTGTTTGAATGACAATATCAAAGATGCATTCTCAAAGATAAAATGATATCGTATATCATGTAGGGACTTTACAAGTATAAAGAGTCAATGATAACATATTCAGGCTTTAGACCTACCTAAGCAGGAGACGGCAGATATGACACTGGTCCAGTCGATGCCACACGTACAGGCGAACCGTCTCTCCGAGGTAGACGAAGCCTGCCAGTCCCCAAAGACGAACCCATGGTCACAGTAGTATATCACCTCATCGTTGTCTATCGTCTTTATGGCGTTGGGAATGTCTGGTGCGTCTTGGCACACTGCGTCTGTAGAAAGCAGTATTAGAAATAGCATTTTTTTCAAGAACGTGTCTATGAAACATGCCATTATCGCCCGAATCCTAGCAGCTATTAACATACAGACAGGAATGGCGACTTTGAAAGCAGGGGTTGGTTTAAACCAATATCAGAGGAGCGATAGCACCTTGAACACACCTCAATAATTATGTTTAACTAAACTATCTCTACACATGTATGTCTCTTATATGTGTTCCAACAAGCACATGTGTTGTAATTATTAGAATGTTTCTAATCACACACCTATAAATAAGCAAGTATAGATAGGTTTATGCTGGAAGCCACCTATTACAATATTTATGAGACCAAACTTTATTGCAGTTAGTAACATGCCCAAATGAGAATAGCGCAAATACTGAAATTTGTAACACCATGTGGGCTGGGGTTCTGGGGTATACATCACAAATCATAGAGTAACAAGTGAAGATTTATCCTATATTTCAATTCTCATGAAACCAGAAAAAGTACTTACACCTAGAGCGCTCACAGACAACATCAGACGGGGTATCACAGGCCATTTCATACCACTCTCCACTACTGTCAATGGCTGCACATATCTCTGTAGAAGGCACAGCCACTGATATGGTTGCCCAGTTGGTGTAACTGTCACTGTCTAGTACAATGTTGTCTTGCCAAGGACCAACCCACATCCATGCTGCCTCAATTAGGTTGAATCGTAGTCCAATTCTGCCCATTTTACCACTTGAATAAGAATTATTATCATGAAGTGGATTTCAATGCAGTAAAGTTTAAACTGCTTTCTTGATGTCATATTAAGTTCAAACATACAAGGTTAATCATGATAACCTTCATTGGATAAATTGAATATCTATTGAGAAATATGTATGGTCAGGTTTAAGCAGCGACATCCTTACGTTAATGATTCAAAAGTAACGGGGGAGAACGAGGACAGAATCTTAGAAAATTTAATGTAGACCCTAAATAACAACAGATACTGTTTTTTTAGAAATATGGTTGAGGCTGTTGAGACCTTTAGGAGAACTGTCGGGACTGTCATGCGTCTAGGATAAACCTTATGTTAACAATGTTGTTGGCTTTTGTAAGCCCGTTTTATGATAAAAAATAAATTTCAGTTTAACTTACATGATGTTGTTATTGAGATCAGAGTTCAGAATGTTGGCAGGAAATCCATTACTTCCAGTACATGCGCTGGCCTCCATCTCATCCCAGCAAACCATGCCTGTTTGTCGCTCTAGTTAGAAGTATAATGTTACACAAGGTTACAGGGAGCACAAACGCAATCAAATTGAGTGAATGCCTTAAATTCATGCCATTGTATGAATGCTTGACATTTTCCAAGATTTCTCAATGGCATTGCATATGGAAACCTACGTATACCGATTCCATTTGATATAAGACAAATGAGACACACAAACGCTTTAAAAACTTTGATTCTTTTTTAGTGACAAAGGCTATTTATATATATACATGAGTTAGATAGATTAATACGATCTCCCAACCAGGCAATACATATAGAGCATCCTAGTTCTATAAGTGAAGATGTATATTGTGATTTTCTATAATCTTTCATTGAAACAAAACAGTTTTATTCCTCACCTTCACAGGTCAGACCAGCAATGACACTGTCCCAGGTCTGTCCACAGGGACATGGTATTGTGATAGACGTTCGGCCATCAGGGAATGAACGTCCAGCATTGCAGTAGTAAGTCACATCTTGGGTGTTGACTGTAATGGTAGCTTCAGCAAGATCTGGTGCCAATTCGCATATATCAACTGTAATTATAAACCTTCCGTGAAATTGCTATCCTTCTAAGGAGAAAACATGAGGAATAGATCTTTTCAAAACACACTTATGGATATAGACTCTACAGAGACTGAAAGTACTCAATGAGGTTCATTTTGATTAATACTTCTATCTTGTTCATTCATAAGTGTAATTTCAATGCGATACAGTAAATGTATTAGCTATCATGATACACATTAGTGCTATGTTTCATTATTTCCCTTAGCAGTATAAATGTATACTTTTGAAAAAATGACCTGAGCCCAGGGTGTTGGGGGGTACTTGGTCTAGAAATGGGTTCCAATAATAGATTATATCTGATATTAGGTTAAAAGCCAATTTGAGTTTATCGAATTCCTTCATACTGGATCTCAAACAAATCATCATGTTCCAAAATTAGATTGTGAAATTTTTGTCTTTTACAGGCGCTGTTAATTAGCTATCCTAAAAAAGAGTGTGTGTGTGTGGGGGGGGGGGGGGGGGGGGGGTGCTGTCAGACTATGTTAGTTTTTCTGGGGACTGCAAAATCACCCAAAATGGTGGCAGTAGTTTTGCAGTTGGTATCTACCGTCATATACCGAGTGCCCTCCCCCTCCCCCAGGGAACTTAGGAACTTACTTTTTGGTCTCTCGCAAATGGCAAACCTCTTCGATGCACAGGCTAGATCGTTCCACAGCCCACCTCTGAGGAGCTCTGCGCAGTGCTCATTGTTATTGTTATTACTAGGACTGCCGTCTGACCAGTTGTCGTAGGATGAGTCATTGACACCGGTCACTGTCTTCCACACTCCCTCCTCTTCTTGGTCAGTCATACCAAAATATGCCCTGATGTACTGGGATCTGAGCCAAAAGGAAAGGGGATGCATTCATCTTTTGGCGTCATTTAGGGGAACACATTGACAAATTCAAACAATAAAACAAAGATTATGACTGTTTACTCCCAGAAAATATGTCCTGCAATCATACTACAGAATATGTTGCCCGGAAGCCTCGTCATTACAAAAAAAATTTCATTTTTTATGACCTATTGAATAATGCTAAAATCTGACATTAGGTACAGAAATGTATGTACATGTATATATATATATATATATATATATATATATATATATATATATATATATATATATATATATATCACCCGCATGGCTAAGGAGTGGTGCATACAGAGGCCAGTGTGCATAAAAAGGCTGTACATACCGCTCCTAATTTTCACTATTTTTTAGAAAGGTGAGAGCTTTGAATGGGTGATAAAATATAGAAGACCCTAAGGGGTCATCCTCGGGTCTACGGACGACCCTCTGGCCAGCGTATGGCTAGGGTCATATTTTGGTATGCTCTCCGACCCTTGGACGCCCCCGCGGACCATCTTATATTAGTACGTATTTCTACAAGAAATTGAGAATGTCTGCTCACACCAGTCTTGCAGCCTCATTGTCAGAGGCGGAGAAGATTTCAGCAAGTGATGCACTCTGATTCTGACAGTTTGCCAGACCTTCTTCGAAGGTGGCGGTGACGTTAGTGAGCCAAAAACACATTTGTTCTGGCAGCCGATCTGAAAGATAAACACAGTTATGAAAGGGGTGATTTAGTGATGGTCAAAACATATAATTCAAAGCTCAATTATAAGAGATAATTGTTGAATGCGCCCCTCTTAAACGGCGTCATGCAATTGGAGAGAGTGTACACATGAGGTCACATATTATACATCTTCTTCATTTTTCGGTAGTTTTGCTATAGTTAAGCTTTATGAAGTGAAGTGACCTAGTTACCAAAAGTCCCAAAAGTTGGTAGGCTGGAGGACTGTGCAGGTTCCTGGGGAAAGTGTTTATAGGCAGCATATTTGGGACGATATTGCTAATATAACTCACACACTTTAAGTGACATTTCAATATGTACAGGATGTGCAAAAAAGGCGACTTGCTTCGAATTCCTATACATAATAATTGTTGTGTACAGATCAATTCAGGCGACATTATTGCCTACATTGTGAGACGTCACCCGTATTTCATGTACAATAACCGTGCTCATGTTTAAAGTTCTCATTTCCGTATACTACTTACCCCGACGTACGTTGTTATTCATATGATGAGGTTAATTCACATGATATTAACACGTAAATAGTGAAGCCTATCGAGGTGACATTGTGTGTATACAGGGGCGGATGCAGCAATTTTCAAAAGGGTGGGGGGGGGGGGATCCTTTTACAGAAAATGTCCCTGGATTCCCGTGGCCGATAATTTCAAATTAAATAAATCTAATATTTGGCCAAAAATAAGGGCGCGCCTTCTGCGCCTTCCTCTGAATCCGCCACTGATATGGGTATCTAATTTCTGGCGACTACTTATGTGAAAATAAATTGTTGTGTATGTTTATAGTAGATAATAATTATGAAAACAATGTCACCTTCTATAAATCCCCATTTCCATAAACTACTTAAGGTGGAAACTAAAACCAAGGTGAAAGGTTTAGGTAACGGACCATAACATTTAGCAAATTTGGTCGAAATACTCGTCTAGAACCCCCTCAGATTTGCACGAACCCCCCTCGGATATACCTGTTCACAGTATCATGTTTTAAAGCTAGTGTACCAAACGCAAATGTATGTATATTGCTGTAGACTTTGCTACATACACATCACCTCAGTTCGCCACCAGATTTGTTTTTTTTATTGTTGTTGTTATTGTTGACATTGACTCATTGTAATCCCATTTGACCATTATTCGATGTTTTAATTGCCAAGATTGATATCAGAGAAATTAAAACTTTTCGAGTTCTCTTGCACGGTTACCCATTTTGTTCTTTTGTGCAATAGATAAATGCAATGGTTAATGGAAATGTATATGTTTAAGCCTTGCGAATTGCCTATATATTTGCTGGCATGCTAATTTGCATGTAACAAAATATGAAATGACGTTATGGGGAGAATTGATCAATATATAATTTTGAATATATATATATATATAATCTTGAAATGGCTAATCACTAATTCCAGAGGATTCCTTGAAGACATCGTTTAAGCCAAAATTTCCGATATAGGCACACTGAAAACAGATCAATAGTTCTCTACTGTAACCAGTGGCACGTTAGTGTCAGGTGGCGATCTGCTGAATAATTTAAAATGCTATATATATAAATATCATAATAAATGATAGATTCCCCTGTCTCACTTCATTTAAACAGAACCCATGTTAGGCCAGAGGTAAAACCCCATAGGAGGCACATTGAGAGACAGAGTTACATTGACAATGCCCCACAGGAATGTAATGATTTTTCTTCCATTTAAATTTCAGTGTAATGTTAATTTTACGGTGCCGAATTATTTGTATAGCCACAGCAGTAACGTACCCAACAGCCCTGCTGTAATATCAAATCTATTAATTCATAATTTCCAACTCCCGCGGAAGCCATTCTGCCTTTAAAGCAAAGGAATCAATAAACCCATGACGTTTGTGGCGACTGAATAATCCATTACATATTTTACACACATTTATAAACTGTTACACCCTCACGCTTCATCCTTCGTGTTATGTTATGAGTACGGTTATGAATTATTTTGTGATTTATGATGAGGAGGTCTTAAACTGGAACATACGAAACAGGGGCCTAATACATGACGTCAGTCAGGTATATAAAACACTTTTTACACAACGATATTGACAGTATACTTGTCACAATATATAGTTAGGTTTATGACATGTGATATTGTCTATATTGTCATATTGACAGTATACTTGTCACAATATGACAATATAGACAATATCACAGGTCATAAACCTAACTTGAGTGTCTGGATAGAATAACCTGGTGATCACAAAAAGTGAACACGTCTGCATAAGATCTATATGGTACAAAACACTCAAGCTCCAAATCCACTAGGACATTTTGGTCCTCAAGAGATCGTATTTTGCTCTGATCGCCAAGAAGTATGAGATGTTGAAAGAAGCATGTTTGGTCTGAATCGCTGGCAAAATCGCCAACTTCTTAATTTTCGCACTGCACATATTTTCACTCATTTCGCACACCACAATAAATGCGCGAAAATATGATGTGAGTGAAATTTATCAGTATTATTGAACAAATAGAAATAAATATAGAATACTCGAAATTATGATATTCTAATCATTGCTTGGTGGGCGAAAATTTGGCAGCGCGAAAATATGATATATGTTCAGAGTAATCAAAAAGGTATGTTGTGGTCATGATCCAAGTCAGGGAGACCCTATTCAACTTGTAATAGATTGTTAATAACTCATCAGTTAACTGAACCTTAAACCTAAGAGTCATACACAGCACTTGGCACACTGTATTGTTCCTAGTTATATTAAATACATGAAGGTACAGCCAAATAGCTTTGATTGTACGTAGTTATTGGTATCATGTTTCGAGGACACGATCTTTGTCGAGCAGATTTGTTTCCTTAACACTGTATAATCTATACCTTAAAATGTGTGGCTTTTGTCCGAAAGCTTAGCTTGGTATCCGCTGTTAATTAAATAAGCTACAGATTCTACAATATGCGTTTTTAAGGAAAAGGTATAACAGCAATCCAGTTTTCACCTTAGTATTGGAAGACATTTTATCATAAGACTGAGGGGGAAAACTGGGGACCAACAAAATTAGGGTAGCCACTGTAGGACATCGCTCATAACTCCTTGTTCGCATTTCACGGTCTTCTTTAGGATGCACCATCATAAAATTCGGAAAGTATTTAGATTTACCATATTCGAGAATTTAAAGTACCAGGGACAATTTATTGCATGAAAATTTAACCACAGTTTGGAATGCAAGTGCCACATTTCAGTTCTCAGAAGGGTGTACATATACACATACAATTAGTTTTTTTTACAAATTAATTCACATCTGACAAATATTTTTACAATAGAAAAACAATTACATGAGGATTTCGGAATAGATTGAACTCACCGACACAGGCCGTGGCGGCTACCTCTCCCCAGTCGGGCACTTGGTCACACCGCAGCTCCAGGGTCCGCGCCCCGTCCGGGAACAGTTTACCTGGGTCACAGGTGTACGTCACTATGGTTACCGTGATCGTGGACCTCCTCCTGCGTCGCCCGAACACCCTGCGCAACCAGCCACCCCCGCGGCGTCGTCGGCTACTGGAGGAGCCCGAGCTGCCCGAGCTGGGAGTGGTGGAAGCAGACGCCGAGTTGGGGTCGGTCACCTTGTTATATAGGAAACTTCAGAGATTAATAAGCTCATTACAGTTCATAACAACATTAAAGTCAACGATGAAATATCTTCAAGATTGCCTCTGTGCGTTCTATGAAGATTGTTGCATACTACAAAATCAACCAAAGCAATTTATATTAGTTGACAAATGGGTTCTAAAATGTGTAAAATGCAGCTTTTTTTTATGTTGGCCTTTTCCCCATAGGAACCAATATTAAAGCCTGTCTACCCAACCTATAATGTCCAACACTATTATGCCCCAAAATACAGCATTTCGATTGGCTGCTAAACCTGAAAATCTGTTGATTTATAGGTTTAAGAACTCACAATGTTTTAGCATTACTTGGGAATATAGTAAAATATCATTCTTGCTTATATCAGTTATTTGTCCAACCCTTGTCCAACCCATGGATATACCCATTGTGGTATGCGCTTACGTCTCCCTATTTTTCATGAGATTTATTGATGTTTTAGGAACTTGATACAATGCCTTTTATGTTTGCATAAAATCAAGATTCCACTTAATTTATGAGCACATGATTAATTATCTTTTTAACTCTTGTTTTCACACTACAGCTCTCTTTTTTTGGTAAGGTTTTGACATAGTTTTACCAAATTAATCCAGATAATTCTGATCAAAATATTACATGAAATTCAGATGAGAATGAAACCCCCAAAATGCCTTATTACGCATGATATTCAATTTCCCGATTATTTTGTTTAAAGAGGGAGATCACTCGATTTTGGATCGCCCTAAGATGAAGTGCTTATATATACATGGCATACTTTTTTTTAATCTTTTTTTTTATTTATTAAACTACATTCATCATGGATGATCTTTCATGTAAGTGGATATGCATATAATGTATAGTTGTAATGACTTTTTGTCAAACTGTTGGTCTTTTTTCATCGTATATAGCATTACCATTGTTGCTAGATATAATCAGAGACCTTGTATGTATATAGTACATATCGAGACTGGAAAGCTTCTCTCTCTTGTGGCCGGTTGGAACCCAGCCAGACAACTATAAGAACAGGGTCTGACCATTACCAATCTATTTTTTGAGAAGCAAGTGGTACCACACAAGCCATTCCAACCTATGCATAATGGTCAATCCAATTTCAATCCAACCACAGTCTAGGTGGCAGGCCTGTAGTGCATAACATGTAACATGGTGGTCACCGGGCAGAGCTTGTGGTGGCAGGGATGTTCCTCAATTAGGCTTACATCCTCTGTTGAGGCTGTTATATCAAAGGGACACTGGTCAGTAAATGACACCCCTCTTACCTAACCTCCTCTCCTGATCTCAAGATTACCCCATTAGCATATCAATTACTCTAGGAGGGACCCAGGAGGTACACAGCAGGGTGCATTTGTTAGGTACCTAACAAGTTTTGCCCTTTTAGATAGGCCCCCTGCACCAATATACACCCCCTGTGTATCAGTATAACCAACAAGCTTGATGGTGACCAGTCAAGTACAGTCTCTTGTATTGGTCCCGAGCTCAGCCAGTCCAACTCTGATCTGTCCAGAGACAGATCCCCATATTTATACTGAGAACACAGGAAGTGAGTGTGAAAAACAGTGACATAAGATTATGATACATGAAAATAAAGATGTTCATTCTTTTAGCCACAAGACAAACATATGGAAGAGTTCCGGTTTCTGGGGAGAGCTTTGCCTGTGGTTTAAGGTTTTATTGCCCATAAAACTGCATGAACCCATCATATGGGGAAATCAACAGGTGCGATTCCTGGAGGGATGTCTGCTGTATCCACCTCCAAACCCGGGATGGGCAGGTGAACAGGTGATGGTCGGAAGTGTCCTTCGATTCACACGAGATGACCTGATGGGTTCACAAACAATTTTATGGGTGCATGGCCTTAGGGCAAATGACCTTGCCTAGGACAGTTCAGTATTATAGTGGCATACACACAGATGAATATTGCAAAAGAAACAAAAGAATAAACAGTGGTCAGTGCATAGTAAATTGAAAAGTTGTGTGTCTACTTTTGTCTTTGTATTTATGTCTATCATCAGCTTCACTACAAACAGGTTTCACCCTGGCTCTCCAGTCTCGATATACATACAAAGTCTCTGATATGATATATGATGTATCTTCCAATTGTGTAAGCATACTGTAGATATGAACAATGCATATAAGTCTAACCAATAAGGGGCCTTCAAGTAAGTACGCACCATGGAGGGTGGGGGTCTGACATTTTTGAAAATTTGTGTACGTTCCTGTACAAATCCAATGCGTATTTTAGCCAAAGAGGGGTGGTGTAGTGTAAGATTTAGATAATAGAGTATAGTGTACTTTGTAGAATGTTATAGAACATGGTAGGACTTTGTTGAATGTAGTAGAAGCTTCTAGAATAAGTATAACATTTTGGAACATTTGAGAACATTTGAGAATATTTTGGAATGTTTTAGAACGTTTTGGAAATTTTAGAATATTCTAGAAATAATATGGGCATCTATCACTTATTCTTGTAAGATCTGGACCCTTCTGGACATTTCTGGAATGTTCCACTCTGGAATGTTCCAGCCAAGGGGTATATATAGGGGAGCCTCCCAGCCTCAGGTCAGATTTCAACCAGCTGTCAGACTGAAGTATCAAGTTATTACAAGTTATAAGTTATAAGTTTGAAGTGTCAAGTTATTACAAGTTATAAGTTATAAGTTACCTCAAGAAGTTACTGGAAGTTATCAAGTGATAAGAAGTTATATCAAGTATTCAAGAACTTTCCACAAAGGACTGTGTGAAGGACCTCTGCATATGAAAGACTTTATACTGTAAGTGAGAGGACCTTTATACATATACACTGCTGCCATTTCCATAGGAAATAAGTATCTACCGTTGGGAATAGATCTCCTGTGGACTGTATATTTGTACATTAGTAGGACATTTCGTCAACTCCTTGTGAGTACTTCTGCATCTGTTACCCTGCTATTGTACATAAGGAAATAAAGCAGCATCATTCAACTTGTCACAAAGGCTTTGTCAACTCTTCATTGGCTTCGGCCACTACAGGTGGGGTTGCACAAAGGTAGTTAGTTAAAACACATTGTCCATATAATCAGTTGTATAGGAATAAAGTAAAGAAATGGTCACCAGATTGCAGAAGAAATATCATAAAGTATTCGGAATTATATGGGTAACCACATCATATAATGTAAATACAGCATGGGCTCCTGGTAGGAGCAATATACCTGTTCAGCTATAGCAGACAGGTTGTATCTCCTAGCGAGCACCACCGCTAGGGATAAAAACAATAATCAGACTGATATATAAAGGTGGGAACCTATGGTTAAAGACAGAGAACATTATTAGATACCGTTTGGAACAGTATTAGTCTTAGGGATTCGGGGGTTTGGATAGCCACATATACAGACATCTGGTGACTAGTAAGAAAACTACACTGTTGCA
The DNA here is from genome assembly GCA_936440205.1 of Lepidonotus clava. Lineage (NCBI taxonomy): Eukaryota > Metazoa > Annelida > Polychaeta > Phyllodocida > Polynoidae > Lepidonotus > Lepidonotus clava. The sequence continues at coordinate 47,512,889 of OW387136.1, read as the reverse complement.
CGAACGCGTGAAGCCGGGCGGACTCTACGGAGGAACCTTGTCTTCATGTAATGTGATTGTGAACCTAGGATTTTATAGGCTACGACGCCACTGGCAATTGTACACAATTAATATATCCACTAATAAACTGTATAAACTCTCTGGTTTAACTAAGACGATTCGACTGCTAAGTGATAACGATTCCCAGTTAATAGTTAATCCCCATAACAACTACTAGCATTCAGGGTGTCTAAAAATTTTGAAATTTTGCGTGGGAACTAAATGGAAGGCTCCTAAGTACGTATCAATATTACAATTAAATCTGGTATTATCAGTTACCTAGGAAACAGGTATAATCATAATATATCATGCCAAGCTCCTACAAACTATTGATCTTATCTGATACCAACCTCTTCCGTGTACATATCGCGAGTTGCTCCGGTCAGTGTTGGCGCTTCGGGACACGACTGGCACCACGTGAGGGCTACTGTGGTCATCATAAACACTGCTATTTGGAGGAGGTCGTGAACCTTCATATTCCTGAATATGAGAGAAAGGAGATGAGAGAAGAAATACAAACAATTTATTTCTATAATTTTGTCCAGAGTTTCCCATCTTTTTATTTTTTTGATTGTGTACTGGGAAAGTCACCCAAGCCACGTCTAACCCACCAAGATACAAAGAGTGACATATAAACCAATATTGGTAATATTGAAAAACGACTTTATAGCTTGTCCTACAAACAAAACGCAATTTTGATCTTATTCGCAGACACAAACTCTTATACAAAGTTTTCTACACCGTTATCTTGGTCTCCTTACTAGGCAAGGAATTGGATGATCTTCTAGACCACCGATACTTTTTTCTATACAACGTGTGCCATTATTTAGACCCCAGGTCTAGACCATTGTCTAGAACGCAGTTTGAAAGGACTGTAAAATGTGGAAGGTGTCCGTCCATTCTCACGGAGTCCGTGATTTTACACAGGGTTCCTCATAGAATTCAACTTATAGGTAACCTTGACAGATTGGGATACTGGATGAGAAGAGACCAACTACATTTGTCTATGGTCCCTGCGGATCTAATAATCTTAATGTAAAACGCTATCATAATGCGGATCTAATAATCTTAATGTAAAACGCTATCATACTATACAGTAGTGGACATAATCAAAAGTCTTAAATTCTAAGGCTAGTTAAGTCCCTAGTTTCTCAACTCTTGGGACCCTCAAGTAAATCTAGGGGCTCTTACTTAGAATCTTTCAAACATGTAGGAATACTCCTTTATTTTATACCAAACTACGATAAAATGTAATATTAGAACATTAAAAACCACATCACCGGTGCGGGAGTATATCAGCGGCAAATTGCTAATGCACTATTGGTACGTGGTTTAAATGTGTTTTTTCTTCTCCTGAGAAAAGTCTAATGTGATACACAGGTACGCCATGCAGCCTCGGGAGGGGCTATTCTGATCAGTGCACTCAGTGCACATATCTCCAGTCGCAACATAGGTGATGTTTGAACGCTATAGAGAGTTCAAAGAGTCAGCTTGGAGATTGCGTTCCAGTTGGAAACCACCATGTCTTCTATGGTATGGGATTACTTTTTAACAGTACCAACAAAAGAGTACTGCTTCTCAAACTTGGTTATGTAAATATCATTGAAAAGAACATACAAGGTTTTACCTAACCATTGATGTAAAGAGAAACTTGTGCATGTTTCATTATTAGGAGGATAGACTCTTTCCACATTTTATAATATGAATGAGTTCTCATTCATATATATATCCATAACGGTACATGCATGTGTAAAACAAACTGCCTCCTTTTTTTCTTGTTTTCGGCACACTTTCGCCACAATTTCGTCACGAAAAGTGCGCCGGTTTTGAGTGCGGTTGATTTTGAGTGTCAAAATCGGCTGCAAGCACGAAATCAGGTGACAAGTTTTACCAACATGTTGGTAACTCTTTTTGTCGATACCTGCGACACAATATTGCTATTTTTGATACAGAATCAGCGACACATCAGCAGTGCACTTTCGGTATGAGGAATATAGCCTTACAGGGTTCCTTGCACATAATTTTTTAAGCGCCTAATTTTCATTCGATTAACTTCTCTTTGGCATTCGACAAATATTGCAAAAGAAAGAATTGGTAAAAGTAAGTATTGTATAATTAGAAAGGAAATAAGATAAACTTTGGGAATTCCCTTAATTCTGGACTTTGAGTTCTGTCCTTGCTACGTCATAATTAAGGGAAATCCCTTTCAAAATAACTTGCAAACCTAAGGTAACATAATGAATTTAGTTCAGTAAAGGATACATGTGTTTATAGCCTCTATGTGACCTAATGTAGATATTTCATGTTGCAGCTAAAATTCCTTTCCATTCACTATTGAGGTCTGGGGATTCCCTTCTATTAAAAGCTGGGGATTTCCAATTAATGTCTGTGTGACGTCACAAATAAGGGGATTCCCCTTTAAAACATATAAAATAGACCAAAATTAAAAATCTAATAACTCCACCTGCATTTGGAATATCCTTGAAATATTTTGAGCATGGATGGTATTTGACCCATATTCCATTCTCACATAATTTCACATGGAAATATATATCCATTAATTATGTGCAAGGTTTCCTTTAAGGTGAAAGTAGAATGACTGCTATAGATTAAGCAGCTTCTAGTTTTTCACATGATTACTACATGAGTACCTGTTCAATACATACAAACTAGTGCAAAAAGTTGAATCTAGAAAATCAACAGACAAGACATCGGGATTATTTGGCGAAACTAAACTAGACATTTTTAGACTAATGTTACACATTGGTATTTACTCTAGGTACTCGCATTGTTCAGTATTAATAAGGGGATACCTGAGAACAATTGCCTATACCACTCCTAGAAACGAAATAAGCTCAATGTCCAAGATAAAGTCTGGCCTATGCATTTTTCGATAATGATGACCATAAACTACTCTTTGAAAAGGGTCTTTTGCCTTCATACTAGTCTAGTTCATGTGCTAGATATACAACAATTTTCCTTACCCACAATTGGCACTATGTCCATGAAGCGTTATGCACAGACCTGGAGGGGGCTCCAGAGAAATTTCCGGATATTTAATTTCGTCTTCCATAATTAAAGTCGAGTCAGAGAGCAGTTCCGGGTAATTGTGGCTGGGAAAAGCCGTTTCAGAGAAAAATTTTCGAATTATGGAAAACATTATGGAAACCGCGGATAATTGTGAAAAGCCGTGTTTTGCCGACATCACTCATCGGTGTCGGGAACTCAAAATAATTATGGATAGTTCTTCCATAATTCTTTTTCGACTTTTTGTTTTGTTCATAATTAATGTTTTACAGTTACCCCAGTTCTTGGCGCTAGTTTTCAACTGACGTTGGAGCACACAAGTGAGGTGAGCACATGCTATTCATTGTTTTTTTAGGGGTGGTAGATCTAAACATGAATCCCTACTAACATCCGTAGGTTCCACTAACATTATAGGTATCACATGATATATAATATTCAAAGTTTTTCGTTTATTTTCTTTCAGAATGGCCCCAGTTAAGAATCGGATGTCCGTGTCCGCTCGGTGTGAGGAGTTGAAGGTATGGCTTTTGCCTTCAGCCCTACTGCCTGCAAAGCGAATGAAGCCAGGAAGAGGGAGAAAGCGGTGTAAATCAACTCGAATCTACAAAGAAAGAATCGACCCTAGGGTGGAGTTCCCTCGGCCCCGTGATTTTGAAGCACGTTACAGACTGCCACCCGATATGGTCGAGAAACTAGCAGAGGAATTTGAGGCAAGCCCCTTCTGCGACACCAAAGGCAGTGGGAGGGGTAGGCCCATACCAGTCTTCAACAAGGTAAAGTATATCATGCAATCTTATCGGCATATATATATCAGCATTTATATATTATGATATAAGACTTGCAGTTAGTAGTAGTCCATATCTATGCATTACCAATCCAAAAATGTTAAAAGTAATAGCATTAGTTGCTTTTTTGAATCACCATAGACAGGTATAGATATATATAATAAAATATTATATAATATAAAAAATAATCCTCAGTTTGTTTGTTCATCCTTTTTTTTAAATCTGTTTTTATATATATATTGACAGGTGTGCTACGCACTCAGGTTCCTTGCCACCGGGGCAAGCTTCAAAGTGATACGTGACACCCAAGGTGGATGCAGCTCATCTAGTGTTTCAAGGGCCGTAAGACAGTTCGTGAAGTTCCTGGTATACAAGAGCAGGACCGGGGTGATTTCCTTTCCAAAGGTAATAACCTTCATTAGTATTAATTAATATATACAGTAATGTTATATAGAGAAAGAACTAAAATGTAGGTTAAATGCATACTTCGTGTCCTCAAATAACCTTTCCTATTATATATACTAACTCCATACTATTCTATTTTGTTTTTTTCTTAGAAAGATGACCTACACGAGTCAGCAATTCGGTTCTGTCAGAGGTTCAATATGGAGGATTGTATTGGGTGCATGGACGGCACTCATGTACCCATAAGACGTCCTGAGAAGAACGAGGGTAGCTACGTGAACCGCCATTACTACCACTCTCTTAACTGCTTGGTGGGTTCTCCATAATGATTTTGTATGTTTTGCCCCCCCCCCCCCGCCCCAAAAAAAATAAATACCTCTATAAGTAATAGAATTGAAATTGTGAAAACTTTCTAAAAGCAGTCTACAATACAAACAAATAATAATAATTCAAATTAGCCTTTTTCCTATGAAACGCTTCGCAATACCATAAATGAAAGCATATATTCCATTACTTCCATAAATGAAAATAAATATGTTTCTTGCAGTTGGTCACAGACCACGAACAACGCTTCACGTTTGTGGAAACCTCTATGGCAGGCTCAAACCATGACCAGTACATTCTTGAGCATTCCACATTCGGCGCCGAGATCCTGGGAACGGACCGTCTGGGGGATTATTTCCTCTTAGGAGACAGCGGGTTCGTTCAATAACTTGTATATATATATAGCTATGTATTAGGTATAATGTAAAAAAAGTACTGTCTAAATATGACACATATTCTACTTAAATCAAACCCACCGACATAAAAAAAAATTACAATAAAGTTCTATATATATAGTATATATAGTTCTATTATTAGTTGCTTTCATTAATTCTTTTCCACATTTGTTTTTTTAAAATAGGTATGGTCTGAATCCGCAAGTCCTGACTCCCTTCAAACACCAAACCATTCAGACTCTACCGAGGCACGAGCTGAAGTACCAGATGCAGCACATCAGCGCCCGCAACTCAGTTGAAAGGGCGATCGGCCAACTGAAGATGCGTTGGAGGTTTGTATAAATTGTTTTTTTCTGTTACTTAATATAGAATAGAATAGTATTCTTTCCTAAAATAAAAACAAGAAAACTGTATACTTTGCCCTTCCATTTTCTTTTCCCCATAAATTAAAAAAAATCTTAATTTCTATTTGTTCCCCATGAATTAAAAGAAAATCATTTGTTTACTTCCAAAGATGCCTGTCGAAACAGGGTGGGGGCGTGCTAGAGTTCGATCCGCTGCGTGCGTCTTGGGTGGTGGAGGCTTGTTGTACGCTCCACAACCTCTGCATCGACTGGGGGGTGCGCACAATAAGACCAGGGGAGAACAAGGACCCTGACATGGAAGACCTGATACAAGAGGAGGCGCGTCTACGCATACTGCTCTCTATGCGGCAGGCTGAACGCGCAAGAAGGACAGAAGGGGCATCTGGTGATCCACAGTTGCGCCAGAACACCAAGTCTGCACTCTACCGTGAAGGGTTTGCGAAAAGGGCACGGTACATCTTCCGTAACTACGGTGGCCCTCGCCCAACACTCCGTCAAAGACGCCGTCGTTAAAAAAAACAAAGAAAATCGTGCTGACATTACACTTACAGTTAATTGGATGCATTTGATCAACTACCTTGAACTATTATGGAAGCTTTGTCTTGTTGTTAGAAGTGTTCTCCAATTTTTGAATCATGTACCTATCATGATTTAATGAAATATTTCAGATCGGCATTTACTTGAAGTTCAACGATGTGAATTATGGAATACTCTAAACAAGTGTAATTTGAAAGTTTGACACAGCAACTCTTCAATGGATGAAATATTGTATGTCGGAATGTACTTTACAGTGAAATGATCTGAATTATGGAATACTCTATCAAGTTAGATTGTGTGATTCAAAATTTGTAACCATTTTCAAGTATTGATTTATGACGGGATATAGATGCAGTGAAATATGGAGATGAATTTTAGTATACTCTATGAAATTAGATTGTTTGATTTAATATTTCTAACCACTTACAAGTACCAATCTATGACGTGATTTACTGATTGTGAAGTATATCTTTAATTGATCGAAAGCTGAACTAATTGAAATGACATGAAGATCAATCAATTTCGAATGCCTTTGTGATTATGCAATGCGATGATTAAATCACTTTGGATGAACTGTTATTTGGTACATGTTTTGTAATAAAAGCTACGTTTTCACCATTAAACTGTAATCTCGAATTTGTTTTACTCTTACTATCACGTCTTTAGAGAATTCTAACCTTCCCATAAATATTAGGACTAAGACAATTATTGGGCTGTAGTTAGGTTTTATTTTTATTTTTTCGGAAATACCATCTGCTTCAATTGACATAGGCTCTATTTATTATTATCTAAAAGCTCTAAATGTGACAATAACCCACTCTTCTTCAACAGACGATTTTTGAACAGAGATATGCAGGAGAAGGTGTTATATCTTTACGCACAACTTTCCATATAAATCGTCCCATAAATGGGTCCTTCCTATAAATCCCAAGTTTTACATTTCGCTGTTAATTATGATACTGCCCTGTAATACACAACATGATTTTACATGCAAACCTTCCTGAAAAAACGATAAACGAACATGTAACTTTCTGAAACGGTAACCTTTCAAAACATCTGTAACACAGTTTGCGATAATCTCACCATTATGTATATTGGATTATATATATATATATTTATGTCTATATATATAAGAGAGAAGGATACAAATATATATATATGTGTGCTTATAAATGTATATATATATATTCCAATATATATACAACTATGTGATGATCATTTATACATCGCGTTCACATGGACTTCAAAAGCTTCATATGCATACAATTTACTTTTTCTAATCTACTTAGCACCGCACCACAAAGGTGAAGGGAACAGTCTTAAGAGAGAAGCATACAACCAACCACAACTACCTATTGGGAACCACATTTCACATTGTCCCCGAAATCTTAAGAACAGAAAAAAAATAAATAAATAAAATTAAGGAAATAGACAATGACGTCAGACATACAGTACTTAGTAGTGCCTATACAGTAAACTCTAAACAGCAGCCTATACAATTTAGGAATGCCTTGATTACGTTGAAACAGTCATAAGTTCAAAATATATATTTCGAATCATAGTCTTCATACACCTTGCATGTGCAGCTCAATTATAGAAAGAGACAAAAGTTCTAAATATATATAATATGCGGTTCAATTAGAGAAATCTTCAGTAATTTGTCTGAGACAGATACCAAAGAAACGCCCACATTTAACGTGAATACAAAAAATACTGTTTTCTGGCAGAACCTGTTACTACGTGGATCTTCTTGCGCTACATCGACTGGATCAGGGTCACTCAAGATTAATTATCTTTTGACTCTCACTATTATGTACTTTGTTAACGTTTCATCTTTCTGGTGGGCTTTCTTGGCCGGTTTGACCGGCGTGTACCGCACGTACTACCATCACTGTCAGTTTCCACACTTCGTGTTACATGGCGTGGCAGTTCTCTCGCCACCTGCATTGCAGGGGGTATGGGCCAAGGCATTCCTTCATCCTCGTTCTCTGCATTCTTTGGGTTTACTGGAGACTGTGCATGATCCTCGTTCTGTGCATCCTGAGGCTTAACTGACGACTCCGCCTCACCATCAGCCCCACCATCTACTGCCATCAAATCAGGGTTACCTGTAATTGTTTCAGCATATACCTCCCCCACAACTTCGACCACTTCTTCTGTAATTATGGCCGTCACGTCTGCCACAGTATCTGGAGGTACTTCTGTAATTTTTACCAGAGGATTGTCAACATGAGTGGGAGGGTATGTCGATGCACCTGCAGATGCAGTCAGAGGAGTAAATGGGGCAAATTCAGTCACAGGAGGATATGTGGCACTAGCAAATGTACTAGCAGGTTCGGTCACACTAGCACATGGGGTCACATTTGTAGCGGTCACGGGAGAAGATCCTGCGAAAGTTCCACATGCCGTTGTGGATGTGGCCACAATAGAAGGTGGAGTCTCAGTAGTGACTGTAGAAGATGCTGTAACAGTGACGCCCCCAGGTGCGGTGATAAAAAACATTGCTTTGGCATCTGGTGTTTGTAGTGTTGACCGAGTAGTCGATGTAGCGCAAGAAGATCCAGTCAAAGTAGTAACAGGTTCTGCCAGAACTGCTGCGGCAACATCCCTCGCAAGCGCAGGAAACACGACATTCCTCGCCAGAGGAGGAAGCGCACTCAGCTGAGCAGCTTGACTATGTGTTGTTTCCACACTATCTGTTGTGGGCACACTGATTGATGTGGGAAGAGGTGAAGAGACCAACACATTGACGTCATTCTGTTGATCCTCGTCTTTGACATCTACATCTAGAGTGACTTCTCCAAGAACTTCTGGCGATCGCTGTAAGAGAATATCAAGCTTGGTATGAAGGCGTACTAGTTCTTGTTGAATGTTCTTACAGTCACCACTGACGATGGAGATAGCGACTTTGGTGTTACGAACATCTTTCTTGACTGTTCGCAGGTCAGTTTCGATGTCCTGCATGTCGTTCTTTATAAGGGTGACGTCTTCCTGCAGGGCATGGACATCTGATGAAAAACCTGCGACGTCCACCTTAACGTCTTGGACGTCGGATGTCACTATACCCAGTTGACCTTTCAGCACATGGGTATCATTTTTTGCGGTCTCACTACACACCTTGACTTCGACTAAATCTTGTTTGGCGTGCTTAACATCCGACTTCACGCACGAGATGGCCGAGTGGACGTTATCGTATTCGGCTGTGAGCCCGTAGAACTGTTGCGCTACTGACTTCATATCAGTTGCTATGACAGTGGTCTCCTCACCAATTCGAGCTATTTCTCGCGTATCCGTCTTGAGGTTCCGCATCGCAGCCCCCAGCGTCTTGAATCCGGATTCAATGTCCACTGGAAAATGTAATACAAATGATTTAAGATAATATTAACATAATACAATTGTGGTATATTGTAGAAAACCTAAACCTCGCCCACAATTCATGTCTTTTATTATGGAAAGATGCAATATCCCAGACCGATATAAAAATAATACCGATCGAACTCTACAAATAGAGGCCCCATATTTTGAATATTTACAATAATATTAACATTATAATCTATGCAACGAGTTGTATTTCAAATATACGAAGCAAAACGCTGACACGATGGTGAGGCGCCAAAAAATATTTATAATATAGTTTATAGTCCACAGTTTAGGCACAGGCCTATAAATATTATCCGGATAAAAATTTAGAGTGCTATGACATGAGTGGGGTTTCTAACATTCATCTCACAGCACCCAGGTAGCTAGGGGCCTAAGGCCAATTGATTGAGTGCTCTGTACAAATCAAGGTAATGAATTGATTGGATGCACTACCCAGCTACCCGAAAGTACATTCCCATCTCTGAGTATATATACCAGTGCCTCTCTTTCACCCAACAGGAAAGGTGTCTAAACCTCACATGTAAGCAGTTATCCACTACTGCAGCACCAAACTCAGTTTTCGCATGAAAAAATAGCATTTCTAGGATCAATATAATATAAATAAGTTATTTTTGTAATGTGAAAGCTGTGTAAGTGGTAATTTCAGCGAATATTGAGCGAACGTTCGCTCGCCGATCGCTCGCTGAAGCTTGTGCCCGGCTTGCTCCTCTCTTTGTAGAGTTCGATCTGGACGTAAGCGCTGTCGAAATACGTAACCGGCTGTCCCCGGCTTGCGCCTCTCTTTGTAGAGTTCGATATCAGGAAAATATTTATAGGCCTGGACGTAAGCGCTGTCGAAATACGTAACCGGCTGTTCCCGGCTTGCTCCTCTCTTTGTAGAGTTCGATCTGGACGTAAGCGCTGTCGAAATACGTAACCGGCTGTCCCCGGCTTGCGCCTCTCTTTGTAGAGTTCGATATCAGGAAAATATTTATAGGCCTGGACGTAAACGCTGTCGAAATACGTAACCGGCTGTTCCCGGCTTGCGCCTCTCTTTGTAGAGTTCGATCGGTATTATTTTTATATCGGTCTGGGATATTGCATCTTTCCATAATAAAAGACATGAATTGTGGGCGAATTGTGGGTAAATATGGAAACGCGCCTTTTTGTTTAGGCGCAGACGGGATGGCAGGCCTATAAATATTGTGTTTTCTGTGTAGGTGTAAGCATATTTATATATTCTGTAAAATTATGACTTACAGACTTGAGTTGAGCCTAGCCAAACGCAGGCCCCGGATTATTTTAACCATTTATAAAGAAGGCCTATAAAGACAGAATGGATAATATGTAGATGTTATAACCAATAGTATTTGTTAGAATGCATTTCTATCTGGGTCAAAGTAATTCTGTGACGGAATATTGTAACTTCATTACTTGCATAAATTCAATATTAACTCACGTCTGATCAGTGCTGGAGACACACTTGGTTGGGCAGGTTGTTGTGCAGACAAACGGTACTCGTTTGTCTGTGCCATGTTTTCACACGCCTTCGGCAGAGGGGTGGATATATCTGGGAGATTTCCTGGAGAATCTGAGAATGGAATTTGTTTTCTAATAATTTTGCTTACACGTGTACCCCCACAATTCGATTAATGGAATGTTTTTCTTCCCTTATCAATGACCAAACATTATAATTCTAACCATACATGATAAATCTTATTTTCTTAACGTGTACCACAATAATTCTATTAATGGAATGTTTTTCTTCCCTTATCAATGACCATACATTATAATTATAACCCCACATGATAAATGTAGTGTTTTTAATGTGTACCACCATAATTCTATTTATGGGATTGTTTTGTTACCTTAGCAATGATAATTCGAGTTTAGGTTAGACATAGAACTGCTACTTTATGATGACAAAAATATATTCAAAGTTATGCTAATGTATTAAAGTGAACACTTACCATCCCCGTAAGACAGCTGTCTTTTTGTTTCGGAATCTTGAGGGAATATCTGCGACAGTTGTCCTCCGATGGTGGTTTCTGCTCGTGGCGGGGTGGGTGAGAGTGGTGACACGTGGGCCTCCTCCTTCGGTTCCGCCTTTTTCTTTTCCAGCTTCTTCTTCTTCTCCTCCTCCTTTTTTCGTGCTTTTATGCGCGGAGAAGTCCGTCTCTCACCATTCTTGTCTTCCCCTAATGTGGTAAATGGATAATACATAATAATAACCACATTCATGTGAGGTTACATACCCCATTTATTAAGTAACAGGTTATTGCATCCTTGAGAAACATATTTATTGACCACATTTTTACCAGTACCGGTTGATGTTTATATTATTTTCTTTAATGTATGGTTACTCACTATGCTTACACACTATGCTTTCTAGTTAGGCCTAGTCTATCACTTACCATCACTGATGACGATAGTAGTATCATCTTTTTCAACTTTAGGCTTCTTCCTTTTCATGGACAGCCGTCCGGTCTTCTTTGTCACCTGCTTCTTTTCCTTCGGCTCGTCTTCCTTCTCCTCACTTTCGTCGTCGCCTTGTGAGCCCTCGTCTTCCTCCTTGAGAAGTGATCTCTTCTTGGTAATTCCTAATAATGAAGATGTGGAGAGCATATAAATATGACAAATTTTAAAGCGGGGAAAAAAATGTTGTTCCACTATGCTTTCTAGTTGTTTCAGGAGAAGTTACGTAGATAACTTATAAACTGAATAACATACATTATGGAATATAATACCTACACATAATACCTACACCCACATATGAGATAATATAGAGCATGTATATATATATAGATATGATGACATACTAGTTATAGCTTTGCAGCAGGTACACGTAGAAGCAAGAATTAGTGTTTAATTGAGTTCCTCCAATTTTTTTTATGTTATTAACTTACCATAGATCTCTGCCTGCACCTTGACCTGTCTTTTGCTGTCTTCTTTCGACTCCTTTATCGCCTCTCTCTGTTGTTTTTCTGCTTCCGCCATACGTTGGACCATTTTGTGGGCGGCGGATACAATCCTGCAGGTGTCGTCGGACTCTATTGGTCTTTTCCACGAACCGGGAATCACTGTAAAGTATTAAACATAAAGGTATGTCATGGTATTGTAGTATCAAATATAAGATCAAGACAGTTAAGTATAATATAACTTTCTTAATTCACTTTAGATTATGGGTTATTGTTTTTTAGGGAATAATCAGTGGTTTGCTTTATGTCAGTGCTCATGGACATACTGGCAGAGTGGACATTATCACCTACGAAATATACCTGAATTTCAGTAAAATCATTATGGAAGATCACAACATTCAGTTCAGCCACATAGATATTATATACAGCCAAATTTATTTTCCGTACAAAAGTATTGGGGAAAAAAACAGAAAAAAGGTGTATATAAATATAAAGAATCAAACTAACCTCCACAGCACTCTGGCCCGTAAAACTGCAGCACTAACACCTCCAGGCTCGTAAGTTGGTCTTTTTCCGTAATCCCCCGACCACCCGACTGTTTCTGCAGTTTCGCCAAGTCTTTCGCCTGTCATACATAAATAGGTGTTAACGTCAATATATTTATTCCAGAATTTATAAGGTGTGATACACATTAACGCATGACACATTACTGAATACATTCGAGTATCTATATATTCTACCTGCGGAGTTACACATACATGACCCCTAAAGACCCTGATAAAGACTGGTGACCATGATAATGCTTATGTAAAAAAAAATGGTATAAACTGAATATTATATATGTTTATATGGAAAAATAGAAACTGGATGAAATGGAGGTAAAGAACTTACTCTTTTTCGGCAGTCTGATTTGTAGTTAATCAGCTTGTAGTAGAGAAGCTTCTTCCTCCTCTTACGCCCACCGATGGCCCTCACTCGATCGATCATTGCCTTGTATGCCTCTCTCTTTAGACGGTTCCTTTCCAGAAGATCGTCACCTTTCCAGCGTCCACACACTATGTCCCTGTATAAGTACAAACACTTATTTTTTAGTTTTTAATAATTATGGACAATAAGAAAGATTATGGAATCTTTACTTTCAAAATTAATGTTATGCCATTTAGTATTGTACTTTATTTTTTATTATTCCAATTAGCATCAGCCATATTTATATGATTCCATTTGATATTTTGTATTACATTTGCCCGAAATTTATTTATCCTAAATGTTTTATAAATTATTTATCTAGTGATTTATATGGATATGGTCATTGTGTATTTATGTTATTTTTCATACGTACCTGAAGTCTGCCGCTGTGGTGTATGCGGCAGCTAGTTCTGCCTCCGTCCACTTCACATTGGATGTTTCATTTTCGTCCTCGGTTGTGGACGAGCACCAGGATAAATCCTTTCGTTTTCCTTTTGACTTAGTCGCACCCTTGGACTTGGTTTTTCCCTTGCCCCTTTCAGTGTCATCTGTGTCGGTATGATCAGATTCGGATGATGAGCTCTGGCCACACTTAGACTCATCTTCAATATGTGGAATAACAATCGAAGTGTCTATGGGGGTAGCCCGTCTGCCACGAATTTTCCTGTTTTTTGATGTTGTTGGGGTAGTGAATTGCTCCTCTGTCATTGTGGTATGTATCTTTTTCTTGTCCTTGTCCTTCTCTTTTTTGGTTTCTTTTACCATGGTCGGTAGGGGTGAGTCCACATAAAGAAGGGAGTCATCTTGGTCATCATTCTCTCCCTCCTCAAAGGCCTGCGGATACTTGGCATGTAGTGAAGCGAATTTCTTTTCTCTATGTTTTTCCAAAAGGTCATCGAGAATTTTCTGGCATGTGCGCTTCTCCTTCTCATTCCGTGCACCTTGCATTAGTTCCCTTACTGATGCTATTTCATCGGCTATTTCCGATGATGAGACGGGTTCTTTTTTCTTAGGCTGAAAGAGAAAAAAAACCAATCATTAAAAGATATACAATATTTTATGTTCCACATTATAGAAACTGTATAGGAATTCATTTCCATATTTAGATTTGAGAATTATGAGTCACAGGGAGGTCGGTGGGTGCTAAATATACTTTGAAAAAACAATTCTACGCGAAATACATTTTGACGAGAAGGGGGTTGAGCGGTTGGGTGCTGAGGTCTTAGCGGGAGACAGTAATCGACACGAATCAACACAAATACTGGAAATTTTGTAGCTACACATACATCTATTTTGTCTACAATAGATGCCTGAATGTTGTAATAATACGAGTAATACTTACCATGGTGATCGAACGAACGAAAGCCACATAAATGTCGATAATCTGTGAAACCGGTAAAGAACCCGTGAAGAAGCTGGCGTGATGATGTACGTCACGTCGCCGATGTCCAAGGTATTGTATTGCTAAAACAACGAAACAGCGGGAACAAGCGACGATGTGCTTATCCACAACTTAAAAAACCCATAACTACGCACTTCAACCGAGAACCAGCCGATTTGACCTGTACCGGATGTGACGTCATGTGAAAAAAACCGGGAAATTTCAGTGACCTTGAGAAAGTACAGCTGATAATTCGATTCTCCATATTTTTCATCTCCATAATTGTGTTCTCCATAATTATTTTCCATAATTATATGCGCGACCAACTTTCCAGCCGAACCCACTTTCCATAATTTCTCTGGAACGGGTACGGCGTTAATATGGAAAGTTGGTCACCGTTTTATTATGGAAAAGCCCAATATCCGGAATTTTCTCTGGAGCCCCCTCCAGTAAAACATATAATACTATAACCAATCGGCTTTGATATAGAATGTTTAATTAATCATGGTATCATTTGTAGTTTGATATGATGGACAACTATAAGCAATCATCTTAGTCTTTGGTAGTCTGCACAGGAAATATGTAATCCGTGGTAGGGATAATCGAGAAGCACCATTACCTTGGGCTAACGTACTTCTGATGTTGCTCCTCGTTCTCCAACGAAACCAGTAGGAAGCTGGGTATTTATGCAAACACCACAAATTTCCAACTCCAACTCACTCTTCCTAAAATACGTATATTTATAGATGTGTACATGTCCCAAGGATATTGTGGAATAAATTGATGTCATCAATGGCTACACTTATAAATATGTTTAGTCATTACATACCTGTGCTCCTTTTAGTAGCAAATACCACACGCAGCTCCACTCTATTCCAACTGCTTGGCGCTCAAGAAGAGATGTCACCATTAGATATTCAGCAACGGGCTTTTACATCATTTAACAGGATCATACAGTCACAATCATATAGTTCACAGACTGTGACGCCCCCACGTACAGGGTTGCCGTAGTGACTGTTATGGGTAAAGACCCCTAAAATCGACAGGGCGACATGGCTATTTTTTAAATTCGACATGCGACATGAGGCTTAGTGACATGAAGAAAAAATGAGGGACATGACAAGGGCTGTTTCTTAAAATCGACAGGCGACATGGAAGGTTCTTAAAATCGACAGGGAAATTTAAAATATAGTGACAGGTGACATGGCCATTTCTTAAATTCGACATGCGACATCGGGACCCCCCATCTACACCCCTACTGTTGGTGGGGGATGGGGGGAGGTGCACTTAGTGGTATTGTGAAGGGGATAGACCAGCGTTTATTGACCACAGCAATCCAGGCCCCCAAACCAAGCAGACCCATTGTTAGTGCAGATCTAAGTCCTCCTTCAGAATAAATCTTTGATGACCTACGTTATATCTGCCGGGAATAACAGATCCAACCGAGGAGTTACCGAGGCAGTGGATACTGTGTAGCCAAATGAATTTTGATCATAACTATTGAACAGATTATTTTTAAATGCATTCTTTTATATATGTATAGCATGATTTTCTTCTAACGTAAGTAAACTTCAAAGGGCAAATGTAGATTTGTTTGTATATTAAGTGGTAGTTTAAAGCAGTACTCATATCTCTTATGCTAGAAAAAGCGAATGAATCGGGCAGTTGAAGTGCCGACGGGTACGTGAAAGAGCTCAACCCTTGGCACTTTATTGTTAATAATGCATCCTAATAACCAAGAAGTGTCAGCTACAAAGTCCCCATTCTTAATAATTTGAATAGGTTATCATTGGCCTGTACATGAAGGAAGTAGCCTATGATTGGTTCTAGGGTTAATGAGAGATATTCGGAATAAATGGAACGGTCATATGCCCATACCAGCGATAGCTATGGGAGAGTATTGTTCAATCTAATAATCGATTTTACAGATTTTGAAAATAATTATATATTCAAAAGTTATTACTTATTGATCAAATGAGGTGAACCTCGGGCCAATGATTGATAGATATTCCTGATATTCCTTTTGTATTACCAAATAAATGGAAATAGGCTGTATCAATAGTAAATTGTCCCAGTTAATAATGTCTGACATAATCTTGCGTTAAGAAAGTCTGTAAAACCGTTTGAAAATATTAACATTTCGTAGGAATTTGCTAATGAAATTTGAACCTATTGATTATTGAAAGAGAGTCACCTTTGCCACGTGATTCCCAATTAGAAGTTGGTAATACGAGAGAATATTTTAGTGCTCCTATTGCAATTCTTGTGTATCATATAGACGTTGTGCAGATGATGTCACAACACCCAGAAAATGTATGAACGCCATATTGGTGATCATCTTGAAAATGTGATTTTGCACAAATTAATAACATCTAGAACAAATATATCTGCTAAATTAGCTTATGTAATCACTATAAGTCAAAATAACCAATCAGAATTTATTAATTCTAGAGTTATCTTATACCCGCGTGGATGTGATGAGCACATGGTGATCACCAAAATATGGTCACGTGACCACGTCTATAAGACCAACATTTACCCCTCCATCATCTGCTGGATCTACCCTCTCACAACCAATCAGATAGTTACTGCTCGTGGAACCAACCAGCTTACTCTAATCGTTCAGGACTGCATCACTTATCCCATCCACTACGAAGGAACTACAAAGGATTTAACATTACAGAAATTTTAGCATGAAAAACATGAAAATCCTACAGTTTGAATACCATATAAAATAAAATAAATTTCAGCATGAGAAGCATTTCAAACGTTTCAGCATGAAAAGCATTTCAAAAGTGGTATAGTTGCACAAATTTGATTTAAAAGGTTACGAAGCATGTTTTAAGAGGTTGATTCCCAAGCTAATGTCAATTTCATTTTCATATATATGTCGTTGAAATTGAAAAGAATGTTCTTATTCTAAATTATATGTTCGGGTATATACATGTATACTCCACAAGTAAGTTTTATTCCTTTTGCATAACAAAATCTACTAAAACATACACACACTATCAATGAAAATTACATAAAAAAGCAGGTCTAGCCTTAGCTTTACATGGCTAACATCATATTAAACCAGGCCAAAACCAAAGGGACACTTCCTTACATCTCCATATGAAATTCCAGAAATATGTACAAATGATGTACATAAACTAAGAATAAAGTATTGATTATGATTATGGATGATATTATCTCAAAATATAGAGCAGAGCCATGCTGGAAATAAGGTCAATTCAAAATGAAAGTCACTTTTCCAAAAGAAAAACCTCCAATGGATCCAGAATATTTGATAATTAGAAAAATGTTCAACGCCTCATAGCGCTCAATTTTGGCAAGAACCAAGGTTGACCAAAATTCTAAGACTATTGTACAATCAAATGAGTGGACTCTACCACAGGTCCCAAGTGAACAAACACATATATACATACATGTGTCTCCCCACACAGAAAGGATGCTCCGAGGGGGATAAATCTTATGCTCTATAGGTAATATTAAGGGAGATATGGGTAGTTTTGCGAAAAATTGGGATGAAAATGTCTTAAACCAACTTTTTGAGTAGAATTCAGTTATCCTACTCTAAACATTCCATTTTGTTTGAAAAACATTCTATTTGGAATGTCAATAGAATGTTTTCCCCTCAAATATTACCAAACATCAGATGTTTGGTTACCATGGAAACAACAAAACTTTGCCAATTTTGTCAAAAATTGTAACCCATTTGGTAAAACATGACTTGATTGTATTACCAGTCCAAACTAAAAGAGATTATCTTTTGTAGAACAAAAGTTATAAGCTTAATAGCTTTTATGACTTTTTGTTAATTCGTTTTATTTCATTACTGAATATTTAGATAAATATTCAATATCCGGGCTTTTTGCCATTTTCAGGAATATTGTCTGTCCTGTGTTCAACAGCCTGTAAATTCCTTGAAAATTATTTAATTTTGACAAGCTTGGTATCATTTGAAAGCTTAAAGCATTATCTTTAATGTTTAGTTCCCGCCTGGAGCATCCTTTCTGTGTGGGGAGACACACATATATCTGAAATAGCCATAGGAAAAGGTGGGACACCTTTTTACTAGAGAATACATTAATTCTTTTAAAAGACCATCAAATACATTATAAGAAACAAAAGATGTAGAGATATCTTCATTTTCCGATAGTCTATGTCTGGTAAATTTCTAAATGCATAATAAGCTGATCATTTGGCTATAAAACTATGAATATCATACACAAAAAGAAAACAATGATGATCTAAAACCATATAAAAAGAAATAGACAAGCTCATTTATTTACTTTCTTTAGGGTTATGGTATATCTTAATCGGAATATGAAAAACAATATAAAGTAAAACTAGTTTACATCTATTGAGAGACAGCCTTTAAAGAAGTCGAGAATGACATGCATAATAAGCTGATCATTCTGCTCCTAAAACTATGAGAATCATACACTTATGAAAGTTATTTAGAAAATAATGATTATCTAAAACTACATACAAAGGAATAGACACGCACATTGATTTACCTCCTTTGGGATTATAATATTGTTATTTAGCACATGAAAAACAATATACAGGTAAAAGAGGTTTGGGTCCATTGAGAGACTGACCTTCTTCATGGCTCACGAAACCAGATCAGTAAGCAGCCATATGCAGGTCTTAGATCGTCTGACTGAAACTAGTACTGCCTGACACTATAGCTAGCAGCTACAGGCATGTATACTGTGGTTTCACATGACTGGTTGGGTGACCGTGACCATGTACATTATCAATTGTATGGAAATATCAATTGGATGTAAAATTTGGTATATATATAGTCTGACCAAAATGACAAGCCACAACTTCCTTCCAGGTGCTGAAGAAATAGATTTCAAAAGGTAACCAGCAACGATGAGGCCACCAGTGCTAAAGGTTGTGTTGGCTCTATGTATAGGGTACTGCTGGGGACGGTCATGTCCCTCTGACATTGGATACTCTGACACATACAATGGGAAGCAGGAAGACTATGAGAAGTATGCCAGTGAGGAGTATAAACAAATGTATGAAAATAAAGACAAATCTTCTCCACAATCCAAGAACATGTATGAGAAGGAGCACAGAGACACCAAAGAGTATCAGGAGATGTATGCCAATGAAGACTATAAAGAAGGGAAGGAAGGTGCATATGAAGACAGACATGACAGAAAGAACATGGAGAACTACCCAAAGTATGCTAATGATGGGTACAAGAAAACCTATGAAGGTAAGGACAAAATGTCACCAACATATGAGGCAAAGTATGAACACAAGAACAGAGATGCAAAGGAATATAGAGACATGCATGCAAATGCCGAATATAAGGAAATGTACCAAAACAAACCATTAGCGGTTGGTAAGAAAAGTTCAGGCGACTACAGCAAGTATGCTAATGAAGACTACAGGGCAATGTATGAAGATGAGGATAAAATGTCCCCCGAATATGAGGCTATGTATGCAGACAAAAACAGGGATCATGATGCCTACAGAATGAAATACGCAAACAAGGACTACAGAGATATGAACAAGACAAAATATTCAGATGAGTATAGCAAGGACTATACTCCAAAGAATGTGGAGGAGTATGAGGAATATGCTACAGAAGATTATAAGAACATGTACCAGGGAAAAGATAAGACATCTGAAGAATACAAAGCAAAATATAATGATGGGGGAAAAGATTCAAAAGAATATAGGGAAATGTATGCAAATGATGATTACAGGGAAATGAGGCAAAATCAAGCAAAAGAATACACATCGAAGGATTGCAGTGACTCAGTTTCTGATGCTGACTGTGAAAAGGTCCTGAAGAAATACAAGGTCTTTAACCAGCTGTATGAGGATGAAAGCATGAAGGCAATGCTAAAACCTGATGCGTACACAGACTTACAGAGGGAAATGGAAGAAGCAGGGCTTCCTGTCAAAAAGCAAAAGAGCGAAGTGCAGTCTGACAAAGAAAAGTATACTGATAAGACATCTGACAAATACACAAAATATGCCAATGATGAGTACAAGAAAATGTATGAATCAAGAGACAAATCTTCATCTGAATACAAAAAAATGTATGAGAAGAAAAACTGGGATTCTGTGGAGTATAAGGAGATGTATACTAATGGAGAGTACAAGGATGCAAAAAGCAAAGGAGAGAAGAATGAAATGAAGTATGACATGGATAAGTATATGGATAAGACTTCTGACAAATACACAAAATATGCCAACGATGAGTACAAGAAGATGTATGAATCAAAAGATAAAACTTCCTCTGAATATCAAAACATGTATGAGGAGAAAAACAAGGATCCTGAAGAGTACAAAGAGATGTATGCTAATAGTGAGTATAAGGAAGAAAAGGAATCCAAGGCCGCTACCAATCTAAAGGTAAAGCATTAGGGCAATCACTTTCATTGTAACTTTTGATTTCTAACCTACTGTCTAATGACTTGCAGTATCTAATCATCAGTTTGATTTCAATTTCAATTAAGTCATTAGAATCAATTGAAAATAAAAGATTTGGTAATAGATTAGGTTTTAGGATTTTAGGCTTGAGAAGCATGACACATGCATACTAGGATATCAACCTGTCACATTCAGAGGAGGGGTTCGCTCAGATGTCAGCGCATAGTAGTTGTGATATTGTTTGAAACAGGCAATACGACTGTTAAAATGGGAAATAATATTGTACAGTCTCTCTACCTTGCTATGCTTTAAATCACATCAATCATTTCGATTGACAGGAAGAATCAATTGAAAGGTTTTTCAGGTAAGTGGATCCAATGCTATGCATACAATATTACCTGTTATGTGTATATTCTAGGCCCTCATGATAGATAAAATATGCAGTGACAATGAAAGCATCATATAGAAAGGAAAGCTTATTATGCATCTGCAAAGTTTGAGAAATTTACAATTCATAAGCTAGTGTACATTCATTCACATCTTGGAAAATGTAGGAATTCACACTGTTACAATGCATGTCAATATCAAAGTGCTAGTCAAGACATTTAACAATTAATCCATTTTGTGCAGTCTCTTTGATTAACAAATAATTCATCAACTGCATGACATCCATAAAGACAAGGGTTAATTCCTTTATGATTTTTTCCAGGCTGATTATGTCACTCGTTGGATGAAGGAGGTCATGGGAAAGACAGATGATTGAAGACTTGCAAGTGATACTGAACTAACTTACACAAAATTAATACATGAATTAAACTCCTGCTAATGCACACGTTAAAGTATTATGTTGTTTTAACTAGGACAGGCAAACAGTGAGGTGATATGTTTTATGTAAAATCATTAATTAAAAAAAAAAGAATTATTGCTCTGCAAAAATGGAAGGGCTTGTGCCAGCTCAACCCCTATAACAGTATCAATATTATTCTGAATCTCATGACATATGAGAATCTTGTTTATTTAGTGTGGCACCCCACTGGTAGTATCAGCCTAAACTAATCAGTTGGGATATAAAAGAGTCAGGATCCAGGTATCTGTTGGAGGAAGCACTGTGCAGATTGGGGAAAAGTGTATTATGGATCTCACATCACTTACTTAAGGACCAAAATATAAACGACATCACATGCAAGAGCATTTTTCCCCCTATAATAAAGATTTTTCCATAATTTAAGTTGTTCAAGAAATACCAGATGCATGATCTTTGCAAGGTAACTCTGATAGGGTCCTTACATAGATACAGTGAAAAGTATGTTTTGACATCAGTCTCATGCATATACCCTAGATCTTCAAAAATGTTTGTCACAGGTATTCTAAGGGCGCACATTTTCAAAAAAGCAATAGCAAATATATGAATACAGGATCCTATAAGCTTCTGGCTAAGTATTCACCATTTAAGGAACAGTGAGTCAAGCAACAATGTAAAAAATACATACCTTGTGAGATGAAAATCCAAAGCAATGTTCTTTCCAGCAATGTGTCATAATCAGGATCCACTTTATAGCACGTATCTTGATGCATATGGAAAACATTTGGCCTGAAAGTCAATTCATTTCTGTTCCCAAGACCTTATGTCTCAAAACCTCAAGTTTGATGTCGGAAATAGTTGCCAATACCATTATACATTCATGATGATGATGGTGGTATGCATGTGTTGACCTTAAAGGTCCACATTTTGATAGAGAAAGGAATATACATGGGCACACTTTTCCAGTGGCGGACCTTTTGGTGTGAAATTGTTGTAAAACAATATGTAATTCTGTTTTAACTAAAACGTTATTAATCAAACATATTTCTAAATGTGGCCCCATTTTCATTATCAGACCAATGTAACATAAACAGACATCCTATAATCATTGAACAATTTCTTTAACATGATTAATCAAGCACCATCAGTAGAATAACACCATGTCATGCAGTTTCATAATAATAAACAATAAGGCCTACAATCATGGAATTCAGTATTATCAACGTATTTGTGTACAATGGGTCATGCTTAATTCATCTAAAGCATAAGTGCATTACATAACATGCATGTAATTTGTTAAATCCTAATGGTCAGCCTAGTTTTGGGAGGGCTTACAGACTTTGTGCAGATGACATCACATCTCCCACAATTGGCTGACTGCTGTATAGTTGATAAAGTTATGATAATAATAGTTTACAATTCTGAAGTACATATATACCAGACATTTATGTCACATCCACTTCAAACAATCTAACCTAATCATCATCAAACAGGTTGTACCATTTAAATGCAGTCCTACCTCAAATCCCTGAGACACCATACTCCTTTTATCAGTAATTTTCATGCTGTGCACATTTTTGCACATTTCCTACCTGGCAAATAATGTCTAAAAATGAAATGTGGAGGCAAAAATGATATTGTTATGATATATAAGTGGATAGTGCCGGCAAAACCAAGAAAATGTTGCTGCAAAATAGACCTTAGAGACATTACTATGAAACAGCTTCATATCATCTCAAAAATGCATACTCTAGAACAAAGAAGGGAATTACAGATCTTTGCTTGATATGATGTTAAAACTTCAGCTAAAAGGTGTGTACTTAGCTGCACCAGCTAGGAATACTAGACAAGCTGACAAGAAAAGGTTTCATATTAATCAAATTAAATCAGAAGTCTACATATATAAAATAAATCACCTTACTTTGTAGGGAGCCAACTATGGAATGAACTTCCAAAGAAAACACAAGACATTGTCGATCAATATAACTTCAAGTGCACAATAAAGGTTGGCTTTGTTTCCTTATAAATATGGAATCACTCAAACGAACAAAAATAGGATCTGTGCCATAACTGTCTAACTGATACATATAGTTATGATCCATTACCTGATGCTGATCTCTTATAGGGAAAGCCTGATCTGAATTAATTGTATCTAACTTGATTGTTTCATTCAACGTCTGCTAATGTCAAATTGTACTTTCATCCTTGATTTCACCTATATGGAAGATCACATATATATAAGTATGCTAATGTCGAAAAAAAAGAGGCACTCAAGCTAGATCAGCTAGAATTTCCCAGAACAAAATATCATAATTCACACCTAATCGCTATGGCACCACCCCACAATGGGATGGAGTCTGAGGGGTTTGAGGGGACATGTGAGCATGATCACCACATCATGATCATAAAAAGGGTCCCATCTGCACATAGTCTATATAGACTCTGTTCCAGACCTTGTGCACCTTTCACAGTTCAATGGAGGTAGGACAAACACATCCTTGTGGTCAGGGTATTGCAACACCTGATTAGTGGGGGGTCATATAATGCTGATAAGGCCTCTGGGGACCCTTCCCATTGGCTAGAATTAAATCAATATTTTTAATACTGAAAAATCTTATTGAAATACAAGATTGTGTCATTGGTTCGTTGTTCTTACACTGAAATGTTATAGGTGTTTCAATATTGTTTATTTATTACTTGTGGTAGCGCATTGCAGTATATAGGATGCTAGGTTCCATCAACATACACCTTCATAAACCAGGCTGCAGTAATCTCATGGATAATTGTAATACAAATATTGATCTTGATGAAATTTTCAAAATCATTACACACAGATCAGCATTTATCACACACAGATCACTATCAAATTTGTCACACACAGATCAATGTTCATTTGCAAAATTTCAATTTTTTCTTTGCAAATATTGTTGCATTAGAATTTGGGAGTGAAACCTAGAACATAAGAAACAAAGGTGATTTTTTAAAGAGATACAGACTGAACTTCCCCAATTCAACATACATTCAAGGTATAAAATACTTGAGCTGAGCATTGATATTCAAAATCTTCTTAGGGTAGACTTTAAACAATCTTTTAAAAGATGAACTCCCAAATATGTGGATTTCCTACGCTAAGTAACTTGATGTTTGATTTCGTCAAAAAGGCAATGAGTAATCTGTCATATGGTTATACTTATTTACTGTTAAAAAATTGAAATTATGCAATGAAAATGGTTATTGTTGTATATAAATTCCTATCATTAGTCCTATTACCATAACTTGTCTCTATGTTCATGTGATATATCTGAAAACCAATGCAAACACTGAAGATTATTAAAAAGAAAAAAGTACTTCCATAGCATAAGAAATGTGAGGGCAGATTTGTTAAGCCTGTGTGTGCAGTGTTGTGATATCCTGCTTGTTGCACCTCCTGTGAAGATGTAGCAAAAGTCACAGGTGTAGTTTACCCTCCATCTAGGAATGAGTATCTTGCTTTGGTTTGGACTGTCTGGCAATGGTTTGCAACTTTTTGCCTATAAAAATTGTTTTTATATTCTCAAACACAATATGATGCTCTCGTAATTCTCATTCAGGCAAGGAAGTTCATGGAGAAAGTGATTAATCACAAAGGAGGCCGACACAATAGTACAGATGGATGGTTTTATTTAGGATATATTGTATTGAATTAGTCTGAATTCAAAGAGATACAATCGTACGTCTAAGAATGTTAAACCAAAAATATATGCATGTGATGTACATAACCTTCTAATAAAACATTGACTATGATTATTAACCCTTTCCAGACCGCCAATGCAAATTTGGTACATATGTGTACCATAAATGGTTTTCTTTACCCTACTTTCAATTTTCAAAGAATTAGTTTACTTTTTTCTGCCCAAATGATTGCCCAGGTTACAGCCTAAGATACTGAAATACTATCTTAACTTAATTCCTGATATATATTTTTTTTGGGACCCTGTAATTGGGCATAGGTTCAATGTTTAATCACTATCAAAATTATCTCAAATTTTTAAGGGGACGTATAATTTATTTTATATAGTTTTCTTGGATACTATAATTTAAATCAAAATATTGTTTATTATTACTACCTAGAAATGATGTTCCTGCTATACTTAAATGATATCATAGCAAACACTGCTGATTTTTCAATTTATGATTTATAAAGTATGGTACAAAAGGTAGGACCATTAATGTACATATTCTCTAAAAAGGTCAAAAGGTCACTGATAGCCAAAAGGTAGGGCTCACATTTAGCATAGTTATAAGTTAAACCACATTTCTTCAGGAAAACTAACTATTAACCTTTCAAAATTGGTTTTTATTTAGCCAAGACCTATATTTTAATGGATATCACCTTAAAAATATTTTTATCCATATTCATTTGGCAATCATTTATTGTTTTATTGCCCTAAATTGATGAAAATATAGGAAAATCATTCCCCCCCACATTTTCATGACAAACCTGCATTCTATCGCTGACAATTACTCATAATAATCCATACAAGCATACAGGAGAATAATATATCATTTTCTTCCATTTCCCATGTAGATTATTTTCTCAATACTAAACTTTGTTCAAAAATCAATATTTAACCCTCTTTTGCCTGATTCTCTGAAAAAATGGTAAAAAATACCAGCTTTCCTAAAATTTGTTAGGTCACATGACCCTGGTCACATGACCACAAAATCATAATTCCATAATTTGAATAATAAGAATCCTGAGGTCATAAGCTTTCCATTGATATATAATATGCTTTAATATATCATGGAATAAAAGCTTTAATTAGCATTATTATTTCTCATGTCAATGTAAAATATGTGAAAAGGTCTGGAAAGGGTTAATGACAGCCTAAGACAGGGGAGGCTCACCTTATAGTCTGACGAGAATTAAGGTCAATTAAGAACTAAAGTCACTTTTCCATAGAACAAAACCAATAAATCCAGAATATTTGATACCCAGAAAAATGATCAACACCTCCTTGTGGTCAATTATTGCAAGAACCAAGGTTGACAGTGAATCTTAGATGACTATACTACTGTCTCAGGTGCACAAACACATAACATGATTTATAAAAGCACAAAATGATAATGCATAATGGGCTGATCACTCTGCTCCTAAAACTATGAGAATCATACAATTATGAAAGTTATTTAGAAAATAATAATTATCTAAAACCACATAGATAAACATATTTATTTACCTCCTTTGGGATTATATAAAAGTTTAATGAGAAGATGAAAAACAATATGGAGGTAAAAGAAGTTTGGGTCTACTGACAAACTGACCTTCTCCATGGCTCACAAAACCAAACCAGTAAGCAGCCATATGCAGGTCTCAGATCGTCTGACTGAAACTAAACACTATAGCTAGCAGCTACAGGCATGTATACTGTGGTTTCCCATGACTGGTTGGGTGATCATGACCATGATGATCATGACTATCAATTGTATGGAAATATCAATTGGACATAAAGTTTGGTATATATAGCCTGACCAAAAATGACAATCCACAACTTCCTTCTAGGTGCTGAAGAAATAGATTTCAAAAGGTAACTAGCAACGATGAGGCCACCAGTGCTACAGGTTGTGTTGGCTCTCTGTATAGGGTACTGCTGGGGACGGTCATGTCCATCTGACACTGGATACTCTGACACTTACAATGGGAAGCAGGAAGACTATGAGAAGTATGCCAGTGAGGAGTACAAACAATTGTATGAAAATAAAGACAAATCTTCACCACAATACAAGAAGATGTATGAGAAGGAGGACAGAGACACCAAAGAGTACCAGGAGATGTATGCCAATGAAGACTATAAAGAAGGGAAGGAAGGTGCATATGAAGACAGACATGGCAGAAAGGACATGGATAACTACCCAAAGTATGCTAATGATGGGTACAAGAAAACCTATGAAGGTAAGGACAAGATGTCACCAGCATATGAGGCAAAGTATGCACACGAGAACAGAGATGCAAAGGAGTATAGAGACATGCATGCAAATGCCGAATATAAGGAAATGTACCAAAACAAACTATTAGCGGTTGGTAAGAAAAGTTCAGGTGACTACAGAAAGTATGCTAATGAAGACTACAGGGCAATGTATGAAGATGAGGATAAAATGTCTCCTGAATATGAGGCTATGTATGCAGATAAAAACAGGGATCATGATGCCTACAGAATGAAATACGCAAACAAGGACTACAGAGATATGAACAAGACAAAATATTCAGATGAGTATAGCAATGACTTTACTCCAAAGAATGTGGAGGAGTATGAGCAATATGCTACAGAAGATTATAAGAACATGTACCAGGGAAAAGATAAGACATCTGAAGAATACAAAGCAAAATATAATGATGGGGGAAAAGATTCAAAAGAATATAGGGAAATGTATGCAAATGATAATTACAGGGAAATGAGGCAAAATCAAGCAAAAGAATACACATCGAAGGATTGCAGTGACTCGGTATCTGATGCTGACTGTGAAAAGGTCCTGAAGAAATACAAGGTCTTTAACCAGCTGTATGAGGATGAAAGCATGAAGGCAATGCTAAAACCTGATGCGTACACAGACTTACAGAGGGAAATGGAAGAAGCAGGGCTTCCTGTCAAAAAGCAAAAGAGCGAAGTGCAGTCTGATAAAGAAAAGTATACTGATAAGACATCTGACAAATACACAAAATATGCCAATGATGAGTACAAGAAAATGTATGAATCAAGAGACAAATCTTCATCTGAATATAAAAAGATGTATGAGAAGAAAAACAGGGATTCTGAGGAGTATAAGGAGATGTATGCTAATGGAGAGTACAAGGATGCAAAAAGCAAAGGAGAGAAGAATGAAATGAAGTATGACATGGATAAGTATATGGATAAGACATCTGACAAATACACAAAATATGCCAACGATGAGTACAAGAAGATGTATGAATCAAAAGATAAAACTTCCTCTGAATATCAAAACATGTATGAGGAGAAAAACAAGCATCCTGAAGAGTACAAAGAGATGTATGCTAATAGTGAGTATAAGGAAGGAAAGGAATCCAAGGCCGCTACCAATCAGAAGGTAAAGCATTAGGGCAATCACTTTCATTGTAACTTTGGATTTCTAACCTACTGTCTAATGACTTGCAGTATCTATCCATCGGTTTGATTTCAATTTCAATTAAGTCATTAGAATCAATTGAAAAAGATTTGGTAATAGATTAGGTCTTAAGATTTTTGGCTTGAGAAGCATGACACATTCATAATAGGATATCAACCTGTCACATTCAGAGGAGGGGTTCACTCAGATGTCAGTGCATAGTAGTTGTGATATTTTTTGAAACAGGCAATACAACTTTTAAAATGGGAAATAATATTGTACAGTCTCTCTACCTTGCTATGCTTTAAATCACATTAATCAATTCGATTTACAGGAAGAATCAATTGAAAGGTTTTTCAGGTAAGTGGATCCAATGTTATAGATACAATAATATCACTTTTAATGTGGACATCATGGGCCCTTATGATACTAAAATGCAGTGAAAGTATTGTACAAAATCTGTCATAAAGAAAAGCTTATTATGTACACACAAAGTTTGAGAAATTTACACATTACAATAATGAAATGGTCAATGTGAGCAAAAAAAGGGATACTGAAATATCATCTTTTATGATACAATTGATATGCTAGGATACATTCATTCTGATTTCATATTGCATGTCAAAATAAAAATCAATAGTCAAATCAATCACTGATATATAACTGTCTTCGAAATTTTGATCTTGATATTTGACAATTAAGCCATATTGTGTAGTTACTTTACACAATTTGTTACTTTACAACATGATTTGTCTTCTGCTAGATACCTATGGAAGCAACAGTTAAATCGTTTATCTTTTTTTCAGGCTGATTAGGACTCTCCTTGGATGAAGGATGTCACGGGAAGGACAGATGATGGAATGACTTGCAATTGATACTTACCTAACTTACAGAAAATTACTATAATATGAATTAAACTCTTGCTAAGGCATCTGATAATGAATCTTGTTGTTTTTGCAAGAACAGATAGACAGTCTGGTGAATTGTGATATGGAGGTTGGGATCAAGGCATCTGTGGGAGGGCTCACTGTGCAGACCAGGGAACAAAATATCTGAGAGTGTTAGATTTTGGTCACTATTAACATGTATTTTTGCTAGAATTTAGATTGCATCGCCCAATGGTTCCCCTTTTTGGCAACCAGAACTGGTTGAAATGACTTCATTGCACAAGCAGCATATACACTATGGAAAACAAAAAATAATATTTACTTTAAGTGTTTTATAGGCTTTAAGGGGATGGATGCATGAGCGAAGTAAGGTAACTCGGACAGGGGCCATTGATACATAATGCCCTAATATTTTATACAATGTAAAGAATGTTTTGATACTAGTCTCATACATGTACCCATAATTGTGTTGGTTTCAGTATTATGATAGGATTTGTTTATAGGCATCACTATTTCAAAACAGCAATACCTCTCTTATGTATGAATATAGGCTCGTAGGAGCTTCTGGCTGGTTCAAAGTATTCATCATTGGGTCAAGCAATAATGTAAAATATACGTACATTGTGTGATGAAAATCCACAATAATGTTCTTTTCAGCAATGAGTAGCAGTCAGGATCAACTTCATAACATGTATCTTGCTGGAAATGCTTGATGTATACTGAACACATTTAGTCTGAAAGTCTATTTCCTAAGACCTTATGACTTAAGCCATGGTTGGTTGGTTGGTTATTGGTTGCTTTACACCCTAATTAACTGCCAGGGTCATATCAAGGGTGGTGATGGTGATCGAATCTATGAGAAGGTAGAGACCATACCCCTACACTTTTACCGAGGCAGGTGTTCTTTAATGTGCATGGTCCCATAGACAGGGCCACACACACAACAGCCGGTGGCCCTCTAGGAGCCTTTGATAACCCAGTTGTTGCCACTGGGAGACATACAGAGGGGTGCAGCAGTCCAGCACAGCCCAGGATCGAACCCAGGCCGCCCACACAACAGGCGGACACTCTAACCACTTCACCACCCCGCACGCCTACTTAAGCCATGTCCCTGGCGACTAAACCCTGGTGATTAGTTGTTTAACAGTAGGCCAAAGTGCCAAACCCGACCCACCCTCGGTGGCGAATGCCTCATAGAGCACTAATTGGTGGGGATGGGATGAGTTTGGCACTTTGGGCCACCATACACATTTATTACCCCGCTTAAGACTGAAACCTATGTATTTGGTTCCGGAAATGGTTGTCAATAGATACATTTATTTATCATGATAAAGTATAAACAAAACTATGTCTATTAGACCATGGTTATTATAATCATTTGTATATCATACATACAATTCAGGGGATGGCAGATTTATACGGACACAATTTTCCAGGTGGCCAAGAATTTGGCAAAAGTATTCTGTTTTAACTGAAACATCATTTAGGAACAGAACTATGCTCCACCCTCCCCTTTTCCCTTAAAAAAACAAATGTTATCTGTTATATTTGACCAACATTACATAAACAGACATATTTCATCAGGAACAATTTCTCCAACGTGAATAATCTACGGTGGGTCATGTTAAATCAAAAGCATAAGTACATTAAATAACATGCATGTTCTGAGAACATATTCTAATCAATGTTGGATGTAACTGACAAAAGTGAGTTTGCTTATTACAAATATGTAAGTACTAAAGACTAGGATGTCTTGCACTATGTGATTGTTCAAGCAAATGTTTACTCAGTATAGGAGGGGCTTATAGATGTTTGAGACCTTGCACAAGCGTCACAAGGGAAGCATGACACCTGATTTGTGGTGAGTCATTACATAATGCTGACAAGGCCTCTGGTGACCCTTCTCATTGTCTAAAATGTAATCAAAGATCTTAATACTGAAAAATGTTTCTGAAATACAAGGCATCCTTCCCCAATCATGCTGTAAACATCAATAAACAGATCAGGTTCTGTGCTGGGGTTCATTGTCATCAAATTATTCTACTTTGTGTAACTAAAGATTTATGGGCGGTTAAATATTGCCAATTTACATGAGAAAAAAATAATACCTAGCCTTGTCCTTGCCAACAACTTTTCTTACCACAAGTGGGGAGTGTGACGTTGGCCCAGGTGAGGGGTGGGCAGGGGCAGGTTATAACGGCATAGTTTATCCCTGTATTACCCATCAACAGCTTGTCCTTACAGCGGTAATACACGTCCACCTGGCGGGGACTTCGGACATTGGTATGCTCGATGGTCCCAGCCTCCCTACAGATATCCGCTGCAATGTATAAAGTTATATAATCGAATTCACCCTACCATGGATAGCTGATTTACAGTATTTAAAGGACCTGCAGGCTAATTTTGACTGATTCTGCCAACAAAACCCCTTGACTAATTATAGAAAAAAAAACCCAAACAAGTGATATATATCCATCTACAATGAACGGATTTTCAACTGAGATATATTAGATGTATATTGATACTTATTTAAGAAATAATGCTGCCTAGTTTTTCACAATGATAATCTAAAATAATGCTATAATTAATTAAATTTTATATAATAAAGCCTTGAGTTTTGTCGACATATTACCCAGCATGCATCCTATTTTAGGCTAGCCTGCAGGTAAAACTCAAGAAACTGGCTATCTGGTTCGGAGAATTCTCCTTACCACAAGTAGCTGATTTACAATATCTTAAGTACCTGCAAGACAAATTTAGTTTTTCCCAGCATGCATCATGATGTGGGCTAGTATCATTTGCACAGTGTGCCACCTTGCCCACCTTTTGGACTTTTGGTAAGGGGGTCACTTTACTTCAACATTTCTAATTTATGACACCAGGACCAGAGAAATAAATTTACACAAACTACAGTTACATTATGATTGAAAATATGGCCATAGAAGCTCTGATATAAAGTAAAATGAGACTGTGTAAATCACTTTCAATAACCTAATGTGTGGAATGATTATATTGGCATTCCTAGTGCAAAGTTGCTTTGATCAAGGATTTATAAGACTGAATAAAGAACAGCCAGGATACGGTTTATAAAAGCTTTAAAGGCTTTTTGTAAGTGGAAATTTGTGACTGGGACAATCTTCTCCGATTGCATATTGGCCCATTACAAAATACTAATTGTAACTAACGGTTTGCCAACAATAAACATGCTCATTGTCCAAAATGATCACTGTTAGTCTATAAAGGCCATGTTCAATGAATTTCTTTGGAAAATATGCACCCCCATTTTATGTGCAAGGTTTACTTCAACTTTCATATTTTTACAGATTATAGTTTAATCAAGTAGAGAGGGTTTTAGAGAGATTTCTTAATGATGATGTTGTAACAATGATGTCACTGTTAAAGGGGAACTCCAGTGAAAAAGCAAATGTTTTGGACACAGAGAATATAGAATTCCAAGAATGAGAACAGAATAAAAACTGGGGCAACAGTTAAAAAATTATGTACCGAATAGGGTTTTTACATCAGAATTTGGGGCAGCCACTTTGTTTATATTAACCAGCATGCAATTCACTATTTTATCAACTTGTGGTTCCTGTTTGATAATCTGATATTTATATATTGGCTATGTTCTTCTTACTACACAGAAACTGTAACTATGGTATTGTGTACCTTAGCAACATCTTATATTATTGAGCTTTTCCATAGCAACTATTCATCTAAAGATCATTTATGTTATCAAAATTCCCAAAACCCTCAAATCTAAACTCAAACAATGCATCCTGGTTGCCTAGCAATGATTTCTGATATTTGATTACTTGCTGTTGCTAGGCAACAATGGTTAGAACACTTCTTGATATTATAATGTGTGGGTTGCTAGCAACCAGTTTCAATAAATTGGATCTGAATCATTCATTGGTACTGCTGTATCTCCTTTTTCATGGTATATGGTTTTAGAAAGGTTAGAACCTTATATGTAGTTTAATGGGGGCTTTTCATACTAATCTTGTGTAACTATACAATCTGGTGTTGCCATGGCAATTTGACGTAAATCCCTATCAAATCCTTATAAAATTTTGCTTCTTTTTCTAAAACACAATAAATATATAAATATATGGAAAACTTTCAGCTCCACGATCCATACTCTTGGCCCTAAGGCATATTAGAGAGAATAACATAGAAAAAAACCTATAAGATAATGGGCCTCGATTTATCACCAATACGGATATAACATTTCATGACATTTTGTACAATAATATTTTCACAATAGGATTTAAAACATAAGTGAAATACTATGGAAAAGCCTTCAGAAATCTAAACAGGAATCATAATTTTGGTGAGATGCATACTAGGAAATCTATTCAAAATGACCACCCCCAGTAGGGAGGTGAACACAATCTTATTTCCTCAATAACGCTTGTACCGCTTAGCCCATTTTATTCATGTTGTTTTGAGAGTTGACATCAAAATGACAAGATCTATTGATATTCGTCTTTCCCTGCACATGTGCTTAAAGTGGTTGTTGTTTTCACGATCAATCATTGAAGATAGCCATACCCTTTGGTCTCTCACAGAGAGCAGCTCCAGCTCTGTCTGTTTGTCCCCATTTACAGCCACTGTAACAAAACAACAAAATGTGTAAACAAAACAAGAGAGGATACAAGATTTTGGAAAGGGGGTCCACATTATCATAGGCCAGGTGCTAAATTGATGCATATTTACCTACACACACCTGGCGTATTTTTTTCTTTTACAAGTGTTGAAGGCTACACTAAATGAATGAATGGTTGCTGCACTAATGAATGTGGTTAAATAAATAAATAAAAAAACTAAAACGGCGAGTGGTGGGGGGGGGGGGGAGGGGGCACTGGACTTCCCCTCCCCACTTGGATCTGCCTCTGCAAAAAGAACTGCAATGTTCCCTGTAGGGTCAAAGCATTACTTGTAATTATTTCTCTCATGTCCAACATTTTATCATAAATACGGAATTAACTCTTCGATGAACTGTGCAATATCCATGCTTTTGACCCAATGTGATCCATTCCTTTTATCTATTAATTTTTGCAAAGTGATTTGTGTGAAGTAAATATGTTTGCTATATATAAAATATAATGACGTTTAACTATGTAAGTTAGTGGGGCAAATAGCAACTTACCTCTCTGAACAGCCAATCTTCGCACACTGCCCTGAGGCAGAGCTCGAACCCCAATTTTCCCACGTCACGTTTCGGTTGTGCTCCTTCCACTTCCAGGCTCCATCAACATCTTGCAGGTCAATTAGACTTCAGGAGGAAAAGTTGAAAGCACAAATTTAAAAATAGTGGTAACGGTTTGTGGCTTAAAATTAAAAATGTGTTGCCAGCTTTTGGATCATTTCCAGTATGTGATTTGTTGGTATAGAGAACCCAGCAAAACAGCGACATAGCGGAGATGTTCTGTGACTGTTAATATTGTGTGACTTTCTGTGATGTTATGATTATGTCATGCAACGTTAGATGTTTGACTGGGGGTAAGTCTGGTCAGTTATTAATTTAGTGTTAAATGTATTATACATTTAACACTAAATTAGGAAGTATATAGTATATATAAGACATAATGTCTCACTTATGGAGCGTTCACACTTAAGTTGAGTTATGATTTTTTTTAATTTTAAATTTTGGTTTAATCTCATTGACGTGGCAGTGAAGGCAACACAACCACAAGTGACCAGGTAAGGCTCAAATGTCCCTCTCTTACCTCTGTGTGTACCATGTGACCTTAAGGCGGTGATCCACATTGCGACAAAACTGGACCGATATTCAACCGATTTTCAAAGTATTTTCTATGTCCAAAATCGGTCCAAAATCAGTCCAAAATCGGTCCACTTTTGAAAATATTGCAATGTGGATCATGTCAACCGATGTTTCCCAACCGATTTCCAACCGACACATGTGAGAGTAAATTATTACAACCGGTTTACAACTGACGATGGTCCGACAAAATTATTAAACCTGTTTAATAATTTTGGACCGATTTTGGACCGATTTTGGACCGATTTTGGACCGATTTTGGACTGATTTTATTATGTCTATGCATTTACAAGGTTATTTCATTCATTTTTGGGAATAATGGAACGAAAATGTTACCAAAAAATATGTAAATGATTTCTCTTTCATATGATATATTTTTTAATGCTTTTCAACAAGTATTTTACTATTTTACTTTTTGTTAATCAAACAGATTAAATAATATATATTTCTGGTCCTACTGACCATATTTAGTCATGAAATATTAAGATATTTCCAGAATTTTGATAATTTAGTCAACCGATTTTATTTTCACTGTTTTCCTATTAATTTGTGGTCAAGGATGCAAGGAAATGATCGGTTTTCACCTTCACCATGGATCATGGGTAGGGATCCAATTCTGGACCAATTCTGGACCGATTCTAGGACCAATATGTTTAATTACCCAACCGATTTAGGACCGACAAAAAACCGTCTGTCCTAAAATCCGTTTGCTCCTATTTTTTTTCTTCGGTTTAGTAAATGTCGCAACGTGGATCACTAGCTTTAGTAGTAACTAGAGTTTTGTTTATTGTTAACAAGGTATGAGGCCTCTGATTGGCTGGTGGCATGCATGGCTGGCCACTCTGCCAGATCTCAATGCTCTGAGATCTGTTTTTATTATATGAAAAACTAAATTCTAAATTCCTTGGTTATCCACTTGTGGTTTCGACTGGGGGGTCTCATCAGGCATGTCATTGGCCTTCTTTTTAAAGAAATAATAAGTCCTATATTGTGTGGCCCTGTCAGGGTCAGGACTTTGCCTCTAGGTGGGGTGTGTGTTGTCCCTGTACTAAGTTGGCACAGGTAGATAGTTTTATATCTGGTCCTAAAGATACATAAACAGTCAATTTTATATATGGTCACAATAGCCGGTATGTTTTGACTCTTGTGGGAATATCATTGAGATAATCTAATTCTTGCCTTTATTCTTGAGCCCTCTGAGGTTAGGGGCTCGGAATTAACTTTCTGGACAGAAAAGAAATTGGCCATTTCTTTAGATAATTAATTACCCTCCTCCTAGGTTCCCTAGGACATCATTCTCCTCCTGATTGGTGGCAGCTGCGACCAGACCATTGTAGGAGTTGGTACATACGCCCTGGGCCTCCGAACAGCCAATGTCATCTCCATCAGCTTTGGTAGCCCTCCAATAGCACATGTTAATTGTTTGTCTTGCTGTTAATGTATATGGAAACAGGATAATATAATTATAAGTTCATTACTTGTGGTAGCACATGGCACCCTTGATAATGTTAGATTCTGTAAATGTATGCCTTCATAAACAAGACTGTAGTCATGTTATGGCCAACGGTTGTGCAAATATTAATCTCTGTTTTATGCAAATCATGATGGAATTTTAAAATTATCGCACACAGATCAACATCAAATGTTTCACACACAGATCAATGTTCATCTGCAGAATTTCAATTGTCTGTTTGCAAGTATTTTTTCATTGGAATTCGGGAGTGAAACAATATATAACATCAGAAATGAAGGTAATATCTGAAAGAGATACAGACTGAACTTTCCCAATTCATAATAGATCCAAGGTGCAAAATAGGTGTATTTACCATAGCATAGGTAATATGAGGGTAGAGTTGTTAGGCCTGTGTGAGCACAGCACGCTGATACTCTGCTAGTCACACCTCCTGTGAAGATATATCCAAAGTCGCAGGTGTACATTACCCTCCAGCCAGAAATAAGTGTCTTGCTTTGGTTTGGACTGTCTGGCAATGGGTTGCAACTTTCAGCTTAAAAATAATTGTTCATTTTCTCAAACAAGTATGATGTTGTAATTCTCATTCAGGCAAGACAGTTCATGAAGAAAGTAAATTAAGGTCAGAACCAAATTGGTGGTTTCTTATATCGAAGGTTAATTTCTTTTTGGAGGAATGGGTGTCATTACTGCAAACTGGTCGAAATAAGACCATAGGCACAGATTTGGGGATTAGATACTTTGTAAGATTTAATGTAGGATATATTATATGATAATTACTACAGTGCTTTGTCTCTCACTCCTATATATGACAAAAACTACAAAAATAGGTATGTTTATGATAAGAAACTATTATTATGTAATGTAGGTGGGTAGTTGATGTGAGTTGTTGTCGGTTGTTATGGTGGATTCTGAATTTTGGAAGAGGAAACAGGGTAAGATGACTGTATAAGTAATATTTTGGGGTAAATGTAAAGGTAAATGAGGGGAGCTTCCACCAGATGGCAGTAATGACACTACCTGCAGCACCAATGCTGCCTGTGGGATCTATACGGCAAACTGGTGGAAATATGACCAGAAGCATAGATTTAGTGATTCAATTATTATGTTATAGAATTTAATTTAGGATATATATGATGATTAGATAGATATTATGAAATTAGATGAGTTGATGGGGAGATTAAGAAAGTTTATGCGATAGAATCGGTTAATTTTAGCACCAATTGGCTTGCCAACATTGTAATAGTAGTTGTGGGGCATAAGTATCACGTTGGGTGAGTAACCAAAGGTCGTACATCATGTTATTATTATGTTGATATACAACCTTTGGTAAAACTACATACCAATAGGCTTTTCACACATGGGACTGTAGTGGCTGTTGCATCTAACATCATTCCAGCTGTTTAGGTGGTGTATAACACAGTCTTGATTATCATCTATATGGTTGAGGTGAATGCCGAATGAGCTATACCCCAAGGAGGGCCCGTGAAGGCCCCATCGGAAGTCCATCTCCGCCCTGAAGTCATTAGCTGCGATCCATACACTTGGTCGTCTGCGGAATGAACGTAAGGGAAATTGAAATAAAAGTGACCCCAAAATATTGTTACTTGGTCGGGACATAGATATTTGATATACAAAGAGAGGATAAATGCAGCTTGTCTTAAGGGGAGGGGGACCCAGTGAACGATGCGATCTAAATTCTGGCTTACGAACAATATCTAACATTTTGAGATATTTTCGAAGCTATTGACTTTTTTCTTTCATATATTTCTGGTTGAATCACCCAATGAGAACACCAATTTCTGGTCATTTTCACCAGTTTTGGTCATTTTTCGCCAGAATTAAGCAAGTCGAAGTGTTCAAAAGAACCAGAATTTAGTCTAGTCGCTTAACAGGTACCCAACTTTATATTATATTTATTTTATATTAGTAGTAACAAGTGCAAATTAGAATTTGGTAAAATATGATACAATATTGTTCTACTATGTTAATTTTAGATGATGATGATGAATGTTGGAGTTTAAGGTGTGCTCAGCAATTTTTCAGCTATATCGACACCAACTCTCTATTTTTGGCTTATGCAAAGTATTATGATTGAATCTATGGCAGCGAGTATGACAGCAAGGCAAGGCAGTGTTGCAGGCAAATTCCCCACTCTGGGCTCGAACCCGGTCTGGCCACGTGCAAGGTGAACACCTTACCCACTACACTGTCCCACCCCCTTTGTTACTTTTAGTTGTTACATGAGGCCATTAGTGACCCCAGTTATGTCTGCATGTTGGTTTTTTCTTCTCACTGCTGATGTGCAACCGAGCACATTAACATAGAATAATTTAGGGTGCAGCTCCATGTTATTTCAGTTACATTTTGTTTACGAAGGCAAACATAAACAAGGGGGTACTGGCCTTTTATCATAGTCATTATTTGTTAAAAAGAAGAAAAAACAAAAAAACAAACAAACAAAAAAACAAAAAAACACACACTTGTGATATGTAAACAAATATGGGGGTATTTGCCCACATCAAAGATTCTATTTTTCAAATGTAATATATTGTGAATTAATAAATATGATGGCGTTTCTGACATATATTCTGTTGTACGCTTTACAGAATGGTTACTAGTCAAACCCTTGAATATAATCTGGTCTTAATATCTAAGAAGTGAAACACGCACTTATGATATTACTCGTGTGAAATCCACCCTACATTTGCAGAATCAAACAAGGTAGATATAATTGAAAACAAATAATTAGTGATATTAAAATGAAATATCGATCGAGGATATAGTTGTGAGGTAATAAATCTATTAGAATCCACTTACGCTACACATGTATAGTATGCTCTATGGCTATCAGAATAGGAGAATGTTCTTGCCAGTGAAGCATTATGATTTTCGCATTCGGCACCTGCCCCATACCATGTTGTAGTTGTACTAAGCTTGAAGAAACAAACGTCCATATGGCTTCTTGCTGAAAGGACAATATTTTCACAACTGTTTTACTAAAAGATATTCAAGGTATCCAAAAGGTATTCAAGAAGCCTGTATAATATTAAGTGGGGAACCCTGTGAAACCCTCTGAGAGTCTGGTCGAATTGGGGCTTGCTTGCTATGAATATCTTACAATGTCAGATATTTTCCAAGCAATTTAACATATTTTGAAACATTTTTGGACATCACTCAATGGTAACCCTTTGTTGACCCAGTACACCAAGTATGGTTAGAGAGAAAAACGATTAAATAAATCGTGGTACAGCAACATTTGTCTATCCTTATAATATTTCAAGAGAGCTATCATTCAACCTACCAATGCACGATATTGAAGACGTAAGAGCATCCCAGTCCATTCCACATGTGCAGCTGATTCTTTTCTCAGAATAAGATGGCCAGTCAGGGAACATATAGCCATGGTTACAGTAGTATATCACCTCATTATTATCTATAGTGCGAAGACTGTTTGGAATCAAAGGTGCTTCGTTACAAACAGAATCTGAAAAAAGAGAAGGATATTGGAATAGATATCTTTACTAACCGATTTATCGGTTGCAAAAACCAATATGTAGGATAAATAATATTATAAAACCCACATATATACACAATTGAAAAAAGACAAAGCCTAACATATAGAATTAAAGGGCCTATAAGGTTCCAACCTACTATGGAGTAATTCACATGTCTCAAATCCTTATTGCCTCTCTCAATATATCGAGTGAGAAACACTTGCTGTAACATAAGGAAAAACAGTTGAAGCAGATTTAATTAATGTCTTACATATAGGCCGCTCACAGACCACATCAGAAGAATCGCTGCAGGCTATTTCATACCACTCTCCATTGCTGTCAATGGCCGCACACATCTCTGTAGAAGGTAAGGTCACTGGTTCAGTCACCCAGTTGGTAAAATCGCCACTTTCTAATGTCATGTTGTTTTGCCATGGTCCAACCCACATCCATTTCTGTACACCCGTGTTGAAATACAATCCAATTCTTCCATCTTTTCCTCTGCAAGAAAACCACCAGGTCGTTTGAAATACAGTTCCACTTCACTATACTGGGAACTTGAACATTAACATTTTACATTTACATATAGAAATATGTAGCAAAGTATTTCATGACGCAAACATTATGAATGTCCCAGATTATTTTGATGAGGGGCCTAACATTGAGTAAGACTCAGTATGCACCAAGGGTAGTTTGGGGGGCTGAAACTTGTGAAAAGTGTCTGTCAATTCTTGTACAAATCTACTGGATACTTTAGGATGGAAAGGGGATAGGGGAAGGTCTAAAATTTCTTAAATGTGTATAATTATACTAAATGGAGGGCTCAAAGACGTGTTGGAGGACAGTCAGTAGGTTTTAGTGTTTGGTCACTTACTGATTGATGATGGCACTACTGATATCTGTGATTTCAATGACTGCAAGGTAACCGCCTTTTGCAGCACATGCACTTTGACTGACCTGGTCCCAGCAGATAGTACTAGGGTTCCTTTCTGCAAGAAGAGGCCCTCAGACACATCACACAGTGTTAATGGAATAATTATAGGAACTAGTTAAAAACATACCAATACATCAAGACTGAAACATAGTGATTCCCCATTAATGAAACAACATTGTACATCAATTTCAGTTGTTGAGTTGCATTAGGATTTAAGAGTTGATCATAATTATGGATGTGAAATGCTGGGGAGATTTCATCTCAAAGTTTAAACTTTATGGAAGGTTCATGATATCTAACCTTGACAGGTCAGACCAGCAAGGACATCTTCCCAGGACTGTCCACAGGGACATGGTATTGTGATGGATGTTCGGCCATCAAGGAATGAACGTCCAGCATTGCAGTGGTATGTCACATCTTGAGAGTTTACGTTCATGGTGGTATTGGACACCTCTGGTGCACTTTCACAGACATCAACTAGAAAAATATTATTTTCATGATTTTCATGATTTTCCCCCCCTTCGTTCACTGGTTAAGTATGGTTTAAGTAATTGCTGCATAAGTAAATACTAGTCTTTTGGATAAATAACTCACTCATCACTAAATCACTCATACGATGTGAAGCGCTAGTGAACAATGCATGACAAAATACTGTTAGTTAACCTGCTATCAACTTCCTTTAGTATCATGTAGTTCTCGGTCCGTGCAATGCTAACCAATCATTTTTTTCAGAACATCTTGTCCAGCAAGAGAAATAGTATAGAATGTGAAGTGTGGTACAAACCTTTAGGCCGCTCACAAATGCTAAACAGCCTATAAGAACACGGGATGTCATTCCATCTGCGATTTCCATTTCTATAAATCTGAGTGCAGTCCTCACCACCATAGTAATTATTTGGTTCTCCGTATCCCCAGTTTGTATAGGTTGGGCTTATGTTGCTGTGTTCATATTTAAAGCTACCTTCACTGTTTCTGTCATTGAGGCCAATGAATGAGTGACTGTGCCTTGATCTGAGGGGAAGTAAGAACAAAGAAAAGTCTCTCTCAGAGTATTTCCAGAAGTTTAAAGTACTGGGACGGAGTGATAATCTACTCCAGGTCTCTGTAGATGAAGTTTATCTTTGATCAGGGGAGAGAAATCCCACAAAATCCCATCCCAATCAAATTCCTGTTGTCTGCCCAATTTCACTGGCGTGCCATTAGAATTGAAGTATTGATACATAACTGTCTTCATGCAAAATGGTTTGTGACGTTACACACCGGGTATGGCCCTATGCACGATGCATGAGGTCGTATCATGGGCCATTTACTAGATAAAGGAGATTAATAGTAGGATACCAAGTACTAATTAAATATATCATAACTATCAAACTATTAAACAGAGGCATAAAAAGATAAAAGGAACGCTGCACTATCATATTTCACAATCTTTATCCCCTCCCCTCAAGAGTATCTGGAAATACATAAATCCTTACACATTTATCTCTTAGTCTTACACGGATTAAATACATCTGATTCTTACACAAACTTTACGACCTCCTGTTCAGCCGCTGTGAAGATCTCGGCTAGGATACCTCCTCCTTCTTCACACTTTGCCCGGCCAAAATCGTAATTCCCGAGCCTGTCTGTGGACCAGAAACAAACCTGCTCAGGTGTTCGATCTGGAGAAAAAAAGTTAAACATAGTATAGATGATTCAAAAAGTATTATCAAGAAATGTATTTCGTTCTATAGACATTGTGCAGACATGGTCACGTGACCATATTTTGGTGATCACCATGTCCTCATCGCATCCACGTGGGTATTAGAAAAATCTAGAATAAGTAGTCTCTGATTGCTTATTTTGACTTATTGTGACTATATAAGTTACATTTAGCAGAAATATCTATTCTAGATGGTTTTAATTTGTGCAAAATCATATTTTCAAGATGATCACCAATATGGCATCTATCTATTTTCTGAATATTGTGACGTCATCTGCACAACGTCTATAAAGTTAAGTAAAGGGAGACCATAAGATAATGTCATCACATTGAACTTTTACTGTGTGAATATGAAAGGTGTTTGTCTTGTCTTGTCCATGTCCATGTTTTCTTTTTCTTTTGAAAATTGCTGGTTGTGTCATAGTCCCCTCTCATGGAAGGACCCTTTGAGAATCACAGATACGAATGAACTTTTGGGCTCTAGTGAGGGGTCTATCAAACAGAGTATTCTTATGACATTTAAGGCCACATCAGAATGTCAATGACCATGTGTAGGGTTGCCATTAAACTCTGCCATTAAACAATTTACCATTGTACAGTTTTCTTTGATTGATCCAAATATTGGCTACTAAATCCACTAGGTGGTTTTTGAGTGATGTCACTGTGAGCCTGTCCTTTATTGAATTTCCTGGGCATTGTTAAATCAAAGAGTGATTAGGTTTAACCCTGTTTACAATGTATAACTATCCATGGATAGTCTACAACCTTGTTACAATGAATATTAATCATTATACCTAATAGGGTTTGAATAAACTAAGCTACAAGATATCTATAATTATGATAAAAAAAGCATTTAAGTAGATCTATTAAGCGGTTGAATGTCGTCTATGAAGTATTCTTTTTTCAGGCATCTTCTGAAAATTGTCAGGAATGACCAGGAAGAGTCACAAAAAGGTATACTTATTGGGCATTGTGATCATAAAGGTACGCAACATATATAGTGATCTCACAACATTATATATTGGTCAAAAGCCACACCTAACTCGACCAGAATCTTGGTCTCATTACTTAATGAGTTCCCCGGGATGAGTTCCCCCCTTTTAGATCGCCTCATAGCCAGGACCTACCATTGCATCTCAGTGCAGCCACCTCCT
The DNA here is from genome assembly GCA_936440205.1 of Lepidonotus clava. Taxonomy (NCBI): domain Eukaryota; kingdom Metazoa; phylum Annelida; class Polychaeta; order Phyllodocida; family Polynoidae; genus Lepidonotus; species Lepidonotus clava. Next base: position 47,468,646 of record OW387136.1, on the reverse strand, counting down.
CCCAGTCACTGACATTCCTACACATGTACTTCTTTAATCGTGTTCCATCGGAGAACAGCTTCCCTGGAGTGCATAAGTAGCTCACATTGTCTGTCCGTTCACTACTTGTATCGTTAAATATAGTCCCTTGTGTTGCTGAGGTTGGGGTGTCCCCAGTGGTGTTCCATGGTTGCTCTGTGGAGCCCACAGCTGGGTCAGTTTCCAGCTGAAACTCCCTAACTGCACCCTGTATACTAGGGGCCTCTGAACAAGGGGTACCAGCATGCACACCCACTGAGGTTAAAGTCAGCAAGGAGATGTAGTATAGGTACATGGTCATCTGTGCACCCAGAACAGCATCACTCCTACGATGTGGTAAATACTGAAAGGGAGAAAACTAAGAAATAAAGGATTAATAATAAATGAGTAATTTGAAAGGTGATGCTATGAGGAGGGGAAAAACACCTTTTCTGGGTCTTTGGATACCAGCAAAAGACTATCGACTGGGTACCACACTGGGAACTTTCTTAGCCATTGATTCCCAGGCGCCAATAACCTTTGTCTCATACGATGTGGGCCAGAAAAGCTGTTCACATCCTCATAGTTCTCATAGGGGCGGATACAGGATTTCAGAAAAAGGGGCGGGGGCGGTCAGTATAGAGTACAAACATGGCGTGCAAAACGGCTAGTTTTGTTCCCCATATTTTTCCCATTTCTAATGAGAACCCACCGAAGGGAAATTAACTCAAAAGGGACACTTTATAGCAAAAGTAAACTCATTAAAAGCAAACAAACCAGAAGAAGCCGTATATATCTATCAATACTTTATGAAGTTCAAGATGCAAATTCATTATTCTTACCTTTATCAACAAAATTTATGCTGAATACTTTTCTCTCGAATGGCACAACTTCAGTTCTACAGCTGGGTATGTCCTACGGTAAGATCCAAATTTCCACTATGTCTCGAGTTAACCAGAAACCTATTCAATATGTATGGTGAGAGGTATCAATACTAAATTATTATATTACATACTTTAAACATGAGAACCCACAATTCATCGTGGTTAATTATCGCTCAGCCAATAGTATCATACACGAAAGTCTGGGCTAACTATGTAAGTGTTTTTATTTTCAATAAGAAAAAGCGATGAATATCACATCTTGCCTGCGTCAAAAGGGAAGGCCTATTGTATCAAATAACCAATACCTTCGTGAACGCTAATAATTGATCAAAAGGGACTAGTGAATATAACATAAGAAGTTTCATAAGCGCTATTTCGAGTTAAAAAAAATCGTTTCATCAGCTTATTTATTTTGTGTCTCAAGTTTTTGTTTTCATATCTTTTGATATTACAAAATCACTTTCTTTGTCAAGGTAACACATAAACATTATCTATCTTTTTTCTTTAGTCAAACACTAAGATATGGTAGAATTTACAGACATGATAAAGCTATGAAAGTTATTCAACGTTGCACATGGTAGTAACAAAATAGATAAGAGGCTGTTATATACGACGCATGGGATCGAATGTAAATGACTCGTTGTTTGTCAATAAAATTCTGCTACTATTAACTACTATACATAGACAATGATATAGTATCAGGACACTCAATTATTGTACCCTGAGATTTAGAGCTACTGTGCAATGCTCCACAAATTGAAATGTCCTATCATGGTAAGGCTCGTGTCTATATAATTGTATGTATAACTCAACTGCACTCAGTTTTGACTGAGAAACTAATCGTTTGACAGAATGGTTGAGGCAGTCATCTGTTTTTCCATTTTGACCCTTTGACCTTCCTGATGAATTATGTATTAGACTATCTAAACCTCAACTGGTTTCAGAATTCTGAAGGTGTCACCATATTCTTAGTAATCATGAAAAGATAAGATTTAAGTTAACTGACTGTGTTCTCTGTGTAATGAAATTCAAGTATTGATGTGAATTGATCTCGGTTCCTTGTATGATTTATAACATACACGATACATCTTTACTTAACACAAGTTTCATGCCCCTTGTATAGCGCAGATATTTATAGCAACATATGAATAATTCATGAGATGCGTTTGTTTTCTTTGTAATAATGAATAACTCAAACATAAGTCCATAAGCTGCGTTACGTGGCAAGGTAATAATTGATTACGGATACAGAATAATCCAAGCCTACTTTGGTTGTACATTGAAGACAAGAAAATTATATGCTTCAAAGTTCCTAGTATAGTTGAACTAATATTTACAGATTCCTGCACATTTCTTTTGGCAGAGTCCTATTATTGTCATTGCAGAGTGCAATTTGCTATCATCAACATTCATATACTAACAAAATGCATCTTATACATGCTTTTATTATACATTAGAGTTTTGTTAATAAATATTCTGTCATGTAATTCAATGGTCACATGTAAAGGAAATAATATATTATTTTGGGTTCCGAGACCTCAAAATTGCTATTTTTCGGAGCAGGGAGGTGATGTAACCATTCCATCACTGTGGTTATGCGGTTCCGTTGACATGACAAGAAATTAAAAGGACTGTATATGATTGATATATTGCTACAAAAACCTCATCCCACTAATCGCATAACAATAACTTTTGACTATCAATTTGTCCCCCTGTTAACTTATTTGTTTGCTTCTCAATGAAATGTTTTACATATTATTTCAAAGTTCTTATCTGCAGGAAGGTCTCCAGTACGCACGATGGGGAACTTAAAATAGAACAGTTTCTGATAGTCAAACATTGCCAAACAAATTAATGAGATATATCTTGATCTCAGCAACATAATAGAGACACTTTTACTTTCGGCAGTAGTAATATCTAACTAATTGTCCCTGTCTTTTTTTATAACACAAATTACTGTACCTGTACACCATTAAAATTATTTTGTTACATGGGGATTCATATCCCTGTCCATATAACACTGAGTAATCCAACAATATACAGAAAACACAAAACAGAAAGTTTTTTGACAGATGGTTCACTTTATTTACGAAACCTGTGGCCTTCTATAGACAAGAGTGCGTTAGAGATTGCTGTGTTACACTGATAACATTAAATGACCAACACCAGAACAGTATGGAAAATGGACCATGGGTTTGTTAACAATTAGCATACTGTCTCCACATAACAATTACTTCCAGCATGAGACAGCCCAAGGGTTGTTGTTAAATCATTATGTTTCACTAGACAGGAGTGAATTCTAAAGTTATCATAAGTTTCCTTTCCAAAATCCTGGAAGGCTTTTTGTAGTAAGTTTAGATATTTCACATATTCAATTTGTAATTTCAACTACAAAGATAAGTTTTTGTCAAATTGTGGGGTCTGTTAAGCGGCGTACCCACTAGGCGACGGCAGGTCGGCCGTCGGCGTCGGCGTTGGCATAAAATTATCAAACATGCTTAATATGGGTCGGCGTGCTCGTCGGCGTACTCGCCGGCACTGACGGCCGACGAGTACGCCGACGGGTACGCCGATTCTGTGTGGGGATGGGCCTGGACACTAGAGTAGGCCGACGCCGACGCCGACGCCAGCACCGACGCCGACGCCGATTCAGCTAAAATTCGCCTAGTGGGTATGGCCCTTTAAGGTCACTTTTTATTGAAATTGTTACATGGCGGATAAAAGTATGAGACACCACTGAGGCATAACTATCAAATCTGGAAGGGGAGCCATCTTGAAATATTGATAGGATGGATGTGGGGCCAAAAAAACAATATGGCTGACTTTTGCTATAAACAATCTTAAATCTCAGCTTCTAAAATGACTAAAGCACATGGTTAGTGTCAAAATTGGGAGATAATGGGTCACAATTCAATTATATACATTTGAAGTCAATGCAGAAATCCGAAATCCAAGATGGCTGACCCATATTAGGAAATAACATGATTTTCAGCTGTTTAAGTATCTAGACAAGTGGAAATGAATGGTTCCAATATCAGTTGTTTATAACCTAGAGGGCTCAATAGATATAATATTCATCCAATACAATCCCACAGATTTCAAAATGGCTGAAATTATTAGCATGATACCTTTGACAATGACCGCTGGAGATTCAAGAGAAAGGATATACACTTTACTCTTTTGCCACAAGATTTCTTGATTTCATTTGATATGATGATCCCCTGAGAGCCCTTCATTGAATTTAAAAGGGGAGCCTCCTTGAAATATCAACATAACCTGGACGGGGGCCAAAAATCCATTATGGCCGACTTTTATTGAAATAATCTTATACCTCAGTTTCTAAAATGCCTAGAAACACATTGTTAGTGTCAAAATCGGTAGATTATAGGACAGGGAATTCAATTATATGCCTTTGGAATCTATTCAATATAGCCAAAAGATTTGGTTTAATATCTTAAATTTCAAATACTAAAAACATACAAAATTTGTCAAAATTTCATTTTGGTATTTCAAGGTGATGTCCCTTCTAGATATAATAGTTATGCCTCAGAGGTGCCTAATGCGAAATTTGGTGCTTTTGTCCTCTCCGTAACAAAAATGTTGTTAACAGACCCCACTAAAAGGGTTTATTTGATTATCAATACTTAATTAGCAGATAGGCAATCCATTCATAGAGTTGATGGGATTTTGAGTCATCCCACATAAAGAACATACTAATCATATTATATCTGGTTAGAATCTTATTATTCTAATTATACAATCAGTTAGTTGTGTTAGATAATTGCTGAAATAGCCGTCTGTTATGCACATTTAAAAGAAAAATTTCCATGATGTAAAACAGATTTTAAGTGGATTAAACATAAATGGCAGTTTTTGAAATGTATCAATTTCCCTAAGCAGATGTACTGTGTGGCATCAGTCCACACTCTATATAGGTTGTTGCTAAAGTATTTTATCAGACCACTCCCAAATGTTGCTCCAGCGACAGAACACGAGCCTGGGTGTCCCATCTCATCTCTGAAAAACTCAGAGTCACTCGGAAATGTTTACAGTCATCAGATCACATTAACTAGATGAACAATGAAGGCCAAAACAGTAAAATGAATTAGGGTAGGGCCAAAAGATAAGGGCAGGTTGGGTTACATGAACACAACAATTTTTTGTTTAGGCCTTATATAAATCAACTCTGCTATAGGTTATTCGGTGAATGACTATTGGGATTATACAACTTTTCTTAAAGGTCATTCTTTAGGCTTTTCCATGATGAATGAAAGAAGATGCTATACCACATTCAACTATAATAAGTCATATAATCAGGTCTCAGAAAATGAGGTAGTATGTTAAATAAAGACTCACCGCGAGTCTGTCCGTGAACGCTTCTCAATCTACAGTCTGAAAAGAAAGAGAAACAAAAAGAAAAAAAAATCCCCCCTCCCCAAAGCTCACCCAAAAGCTAACACAGTCAATTCTCTAAATACCTTGTACCTTTTAGTTAAAAGAAATTTATAATCTTGACTGAATTGCCCATTACTTCTTTTTGTAACATAAAAAAACCCAACCCTGAATGTATTTTTTGTAGGGGATGGCAGATACTTGGCACATTACAGAAAGCTAACACTGTTTCCTATTGTATGTGTAATTATGAATACATATATCATATAGGTATCTCGAAGCAGAGGCTCTTGATATTTGAATTATATAATAATTAAAGAGTGCATGTTCGTGAGGTCTTGCATGTTAATGTTAGAAGGTAATTCTTAACCAGAAAGAAGTTTCTGAAAAATAAACTTTAATTTTCTTTGTAGAAAACGTTGAATACATTTATCTTTCATTACTTAATGAACAATTTCAGGTTATCATACATTGATCTTTCTCTTGCACTCATAATAGATGTTTTCCCTTGTAATTTATTACTTACAAAAAAGATAAATGAGGTAAGAAGAATGAGAAAGAGGTGTCAGGGATTTTCTTACCACATTCAGGTAGCGTGATGGTGTCCCATGTTTCCGGTGGGCAAGGGCAGGGAATATATATCGAGTTCTGTTGATTTTCCACAAAAAGAAATTGTTCAATGCAGCGGTAGTACACATCAGTCTGTCGAATCGTTCTTGTAGCCGTATTTGGAATAACTGGCGCGTTTTGGCACGTATGCACTTCAAAAAGACCAAAATATTAATTACTTCTTTTGTTGTATTCTGCACGAGACTGACCCTGGGTGCCTCATTATGTATGCAGTTTGGCTGCACACTGTCAGTGGACCTACTTACAACCTGGTAGGACCTACATTCTAAAGCATAGGTCTATATTACTACTTCTGAGTCAATAATGGTCATTGAATAAGTAATTATGTTTCATTAAATTATTATGAATTTATTATAATTTTACAGAAGAAGATGCCATTTTAATCATAAATGGGTTTGAAATTCTCTAAGAAACAAGAAAAGTGGGCTGTACCTATAGGTTTCTCACAAAGCACAGAACTGGCACTGTCAGTTAATTTCCACTTACAACTACTGAAACAAGGAATAAACATAGAGATAAAAGGTCATTACATAATATGTTTAGAACCTAATTTTGAGGTATTATTTGTAAATACATTAAATTTCAGGAAAATGTACATGTCAATGTTATGTAATGCTGAGGACTCCAGAGGTGGCGACCAAAGAAATTTCACGAATCTTATGCCCACAATTCCAAAATTTGGATGCGTGAAATAACACAATATTTTAGATTTGTGACATTTTTTGGGGGTTAAAAACACTCTAATTAAATTGCAATTTGTTTCGAAAAGATATAATGAAGTGTTTTTTTTATAAATATTTCTACTTTATAGATGTTTTTATATGGACATCTTCCTCCACGAATCCATCACGCATCTTTATTGCATTTTCACGCATCACTTTTTAGATGCGTGGTTGTTCTCTGGAGAAGCTTCTTTGGTTGGCACTCGAAATACTGATACAGAGATATGTGCATGGAATAGCCATAATCCAGACAGGATTTTTCATACCTTCAGTTCTCATAATCAGTCCTTACCAGGATGAACCTCAAATGAAATTAGTTTTTTATCCAAATGTTATCATATTTCACAAAATAAAAATAAAAACTGAGTTTAATTGAGACTGGCTTTTGCTAGATTCTGGAATTCAAGTACTGAAGATATTAAATTTTGTGGATTTCAAAATGGAAACCTACTCATTAGCATCACATTGTATCTTGCCACACTGTCCTGACTCTGAGTCTGAGCCCCAGTTCTCCCATGTCACAGGCCCACCGTGCTCCTTCCAAACCCATACCCCATTCACCTCCTGCAGGTCAATAATTCTGAAATAAACAAAACAAGGATATCAAACTATATATACCTCCACACAGGTAAGGTAAACTTATGTGTGACATTTCATTGTGAATAGGATAAAGGCTCCAGATTCTGGGCAAACCATTACAACTCTTGTATATCTATTTCACTCTTCCTGAATGTTTTTGATGTCAAAGAGGGCAAGAAATGGATTTAATGGTTTGCATACATACTCCTTGCTGGTGGCATCACCATCAACAACGTCACACAATTTTCTTTTCATCAATTGAAATTTCTACATTTTTAACCAACTTCACAAAATTGTTCTGTGTGAGGGCTAGCGTTAAGCCCAATTTCCACTTGCTGGCTAGATTGAGCCTGTTAACAGCAGACTTTGCAACTTTGCAACAGACTAAGGGGCATATAGCAATTGTTATTGCCCTGATTTGCACTTACTGTTGAAGCCTAAGGCAGAAGTGTTTGCAAACTTGTGCAGTAACAATTGCTAAGAGCCCTTGGTCTGTACTTGACTCATTCTTTATCAATTACATAGAAAACCTTGAAATGTTTTACGCACAACACAAAAATTGGCATTAGCATTCAAAGACAGGAACATTTGAACTTGAGGGCAATAACATGGATTTTATTCACCAGCCTCTGAGAGGGCAGGAAAATGGTTTAGGGGCTGCATTCTTGATATATAATAACTTGTACACACCCAGGTCCAAGGGTCCCTAGTTGATCATTCTCTTCCTGGTTAGTGGCAGCAGCCAACGAGCCATTGTATGAACCTTCACACATAGTCTGTGCCTCTGAACAACCAATGTCTTCTCCATCAGTCTTTTCAGTTTTCCAGTAACACATGTTGGTGTTATTCCTCACTATAAAGTTATATAGAAACAGGCATATGTCATAACTTGTAAAATGATGTGTATGTGTGTATTGCTTTGGGAAAACAAAGACCTTCATAATCTTCTACAAATTATAGGGCTTACAAGTAAATTTCATAAGTATGTTATCCTGATAGAATGACATTATGTATCATTACATTCCAAAAAAAGGACAAAAAAAAACATTTCTTTTCCCATTGCTTCTAATGGTAAATACAATTGTCCCCGACTACTAGAAATATTCCCTTGTCACTGGTGATGAGTTTAATCAAACGATTTTAGTCAGCTGCTGACTTCCACCGTTGACTTTCTACCTTTGTGGGCCGCTGACAGGTACTAAGCAATGACTTTTGTAGGTGAAGTTGAACTTACTTTGGCATTGGGAAAGGGAAGGCCTTTCTGTCAAGCCTGTATGTGCACAACATGGCACTACATTAGGAGCGCGTGCAAGTCCTCCAGGTAGGACAAAGCCCAGATTACATGTGTATCGGATGGTATCACCACCCTCTATCTCCTCGACTCCATGAGGATCATGGGGTAAAGGGTTGCAGCTTTCACCTGAGAAATAGAGAGCTGTCTATGTAAAATCAATAAGGTTGTGTTCCTGAAACACAGCTACACTTTTACTCTGATCAAATATTGAGTGGAAATGGTACTTTATATTCTGGGAATGAAATGGAAATGAAGTCTTAACAAGACTATAATTATATTGATTAACATTTAAGACTTCTCAATATTCACATCCATCCTAAAAGTAGGCCCTAATTCCTAATGACGATGACACTTAAAACCATATTTATAACTATAATAACAACTTTGCACAAGAATGTCATAGAAATGTTCCCCCTTAAATTTACCACCCAATCCTGGAAGTAGAATATGAGAAGCTGTTACAAAGAAGTAAGTATTGTAAGCTGTTTGTGATAAGTTCATGATTCGAAATACACCCATGGTCTCTCTGCCGAATTATCTATGATGGCAGATTGCTGGCTAACAAGATAAATAAATCTTGTTAAAAATATGATAGCTCTTTGACAAGTCCAAAGGTAAATATATTTCGATATGGAGGTTGTTCTCATATTGAGTACTGTAATAAAATGTGAAGAGGCAACGGTTGTACTTACTTGCAGACTTCTCACATATAGGGACAAATAATACAGTACACTGAACGTCATTCCATCCTAGAGTTTTGAAGGTTACACAGTCCTCTATGTTAAGCCAGTTGTCAGGCTGATTTCCACCAAACTGAGTATATCCAAGAGATGGGCCATACAAACCCCACCTCATATCCATCTCCACTGTGAGGTCATTTGCTGCTATGTACCCAGTGCCACTGTTTGTGAAATGAATCAGCTATTTAGGAACCCATACTTCAAGAATTAAGAGTTTATTTAGTTAACAGACATAAAATGGATTTATCATCATATAACATCTTGACTTCCTTGTCCATTCGGAAAAACTCATTTTTGTGTGAAGTCACATGCAGAATTCAACACAGGAGATTATTAAATTTTGATAGAACAAACATCATAAACCTTTAGTAACTTTGTATCAATTTACTATGGAATATCACGAGGTTTTCACACCGGATGGTACTGCATTGGTCACCCACGTTTACCTATAATTATGTTAACTTACACTGAATGGGAAATTGCTCTTGCTCTTTCATTTTGAGAGAAAATCCTGGCTAGAACTGCATCATGCTCCCTACATTTAGCTTCGGCACCATACCAGTTTGTCTCAGTATCAAGCCTAAAGAAACACACATCCTCATGGCTACGTTCTGTAAAGCATCACAAAAAGCCTTTTTTTAAATCAAATAAATGAAGCTTGAATAATTCTTGCCAAGAGATTTGGGGATGATTGTTGTAAAAGCGATTATAAGTCTCCTACTGGGTATTCCCTTTTGGAGCCTTCCGCCCTTTTACATCTGGAAGAAAATGCTAGCTCTGCCAAAATGATGAATCAACCCGGAATCGAACCCCAGCCTCCGTACTGCCTCCTTCCTATTTCAGGGGGAACCCATAGAGCGACGTGACTTGAATTTGAGTAAAATTAGAAATTGCTAGTGACCGAATCAAACACTGTCAGATGTTTTCCAAGCGATTAACGTTTTTTGATATATTACATTTTTCTATAATATTATGTTTTTGAAGATTTTTTAATCATTTAAAAAGATTTCTGGTCGTTTTCTAGAGTTTAATCGAACTAAGTGATATGATCAACATTATAATATAATCGTTCATTAAAAAACGGTGAAAAATATTCCTTAACGATAACATACATCTGAAACCAGCTTCGATACCTACGTGTACAGGATATATTTGAAGAGATTGCATCCCAGTCCACATCACAAGTACAGGCTATCTTCTTCTCAGAACTGGACGGCCAGTCATTGAAAACAAACCCAGTGTTACAGTAGTATATCACTTCATTGTTCTCTATTGTGCGAGTGCTATCGTCAATTAATGGGGCATCACTGCAAATCGAGTCTATAAATAGAATAAAAAAGACACAAAGTGCAAAGAAGGTGAAAAGGAATATCAAAAGACCTGTATCTTTATTAATGGAAAATATTAAATATGGACTTAAATTGCCATCAGCTTTTGCAAAACACAGCGGTTATTTTACTACATGTGCAGGGTGCAGGATATCCTCATTTTACAATGTACTATAAGTAATCTCTAGAATGACTGAATTGTGACTTAGGAAATTTTATTAAGTGGTTTGGGAGTTATACCTTCAAGCATTGACAGACAAAGCCAGGAGCACTACCGACAAGGGCCAAAATTTGACACTTTACCTTACATAAAAAGCATAGATTAATCTTACGTTTAGGAATTTCACACACCACATCCAAAGGCCCGGAGCAGTTTGTATCATGCCATTTTCCTTCCTCGTCAATCCGGGCACACATCTCCGTTTCTGGCAGACTGTTAGCACCACTTGCCCAATTGCTGTAACCTTCTTCTGTTAATGATAGCTGGTGCTCCCAGGGTCCCTTCCAAAACCACTCCTGCTGGCTCACATTGAAGTACAGGCCTAGTCTACCCTCCTGTCCGCTGGGGAAATGAGAAAAAGATAACATAATTATATCTGAAACCAAACCTGGTTGAGTCATTGTGTTTCACTATTTGTCTCTTTGAATGTAGTACACAAAATCATTTCAATCGTGATTACTACAGGTTATCATTGAACAAGTTTGATAACTCACTGACGAGAAAAAAAGATTAATATTCATCGAGGCTCTCAATGAGACATAGGAGACCAAAGTTACTTACCCACTCGTTGCTTGCTCATCCATGTCAGAGTTGAGGATGACTGCTGGAAAACCTCCTCTCGAGCTGCACTGGTCAGAATTTAGTTGCTTCAGACAGACTGCACTGGTGGTTATGACTGGCGTAGATTGGAAGATAAAGAAAGATTGATACCTGATTAAGTTCAATTTTGATACCTACATTGTTCTTTTATGTTTCGTCATTTCAGGGGGAAATCCTAAAATTTGTAACTTCACTCAGGAATCCCATTTTGATCAGGAAAGTACCCAAGATAGACAAGATCGAGGTGTGGAGAACTTGCTATAGAGTAAAAGGTTTTTGTTATCAGGGACGGATCCAGAGTCAGTGCTCTAGGGGGCAAACCCTGACCTCACTTATAAAAATGTCAAATAAAAACATAATTTTTACATAGAACTTTCTCCCTTGGGTCTAGGGATTTCTTTTGGGTCTTGCCCTTTTTGTCCCCCCTTGGATCCGCCACTGGTTATGGTTGATACACACTATCTTTTCTAATTTCTGATAATTCTAATTGCTTTCTTAACCGTGGTAGATCAAACCAATTCCTGAGGAAATATCTACATGTAAAAATGTTAACCTTTCTGACAACCTTGTGACAACCCTGGGTTGTCCTTTTAATCCTTACAACCCTTTAGAATTGTTTGACAACCCATGGTTGTAGTTTTTGGCACCATTCACTTACAATCCTCAGGTCATCATAGACACAGCCCTTGACAACATTGGGGTGTCCTTTTTGGCACCATTCACTTATCCTAGCGTTGTCATAGACAGAGCCTATGACAACCTTAGGCTGTCATTTTAGGCACCACTTTTGACAACTCTGTGTTTTCGGTGTACCTATTCTAAAAGTGAAGATGTATATTGTGATTTCCTACAATCTATCACTGACATAACATAACTGTATTTCTTACCTTCACAGGTCAGACCAGCAAGGACGTCATTCCAGGTCTGTGTACAGGGACATGGTATTGTGATTGACGCTCGGCCATCAGGAAACATACGCCCAGCATTGCAGTGGTACGTCACAGATAGAGAGTTGACTTCCATGTAGGCATTAGGCAGCTCAGGCGCACTTTTACATACTTCAACTAGCAGCATTAAATGAGAAACAAATGTCCACGTCAAAAGAAAATATAGTATACACTGTCGAAAATCATTATAAACTTACTTTAAGAAATTGATAACAGAAACAAAATTGAACGAGTGATCGACGTTGAATGACATAAATATACATTCTCTTAATTTTAACAGAGTTCCTTGTGAATTATTTCATACAATTATCACGACGTGTCGTTTGCCCGGTATTTCGTTTGAAGATCTGATTTAAGAAGTTTTAAGAAAATGTAGTTTAACTCTCCTGTATTTCCATTTCAAATTATTATTGGCTTAACACTTAAACCAACCCCTCAAGCTGGCTTAAAATCAGATTTGTCTTTTGGAAGTACGCTATCAAAAAATCTTGCTAAAAGTGTAGATTGCTTTGGTTTCGAAATACCAGGCACTGGTGTGGCACCAAACTTACGTTTCAATTTCTCACAAATACTGAATTTATTATGGTGACATTTTATGTCAAGCCATTGTCCGTGCACAGTCCGTGCACAGTCCTCGTTCTGTCTGTTATTGGGCTCGCCCGCACGCCAGTTTGTGTATTTCAGAGGTGTCCTGCTAGATTCATATACAAAGGAACCCTCCTTCCACCTGTCGCTGATCCCAATGTATGAAGACGCATGTCTGGCGCTGGAATAATAAGTGGAAAATATCTATGTATTTCAACGCCCCAGTTTCCCTTGCTGGTGATCCATGATGGGACAAAAGACCAATGCCAGAATGAGTTAGAAATCATCTTACTATAATTTTCTACCTAAAAATTGGCTACTATTAATTTTGAGAAAGGAAAAGAGCTTAAAGTAACGGTATCGTTCAGGTTTAGGGCTCCACTCCTACCCTCAAGTAATGCAATGGCTGATGCGTTTTTTTTTTCTTTATTATTGTGGAACATATGATGCAATGTCATTGGACACATCTTGAATGTAGCACATTAATCCGGGAGTCACATCGTATTAAATTGCCACCATCTTTTACTGAAGCAGATGTCGGTTCAAAATTACTGACTGTGTAATCTTTAGCCAGCTTATAAGTAAGTAAGACACGGGGCTTAGAGTGACTCTCTGTTAGGGGTGGAGAGCATAGATGCTATGTCATAGGTATAGATAAAACAGGGATGTAAGCACCGGCAGCTTTAGAGTGTTCCATGAAAGTAGATAGGTGAATTCTCATTCTGTAAGTGGCACCGTGAACTCAGGTTACTGTTGGACTAGTGAGCAGGCAGAGCTGGTGGAGGGCTAGGAGTGTTGGTTGTGTTGGTTGAGTGGAAAGCCTCTCTGGACTGATAGTTGCCAACGAGAGCACAGCGACATATATCACATGTTTGGATTTAACAAACATTATCCTTTCATTCAAATGTTCTTTCACCTCTAAATGACGAGCTCCATTTTGAGATGACTTCCAGCTGAGACAGGAAGGAAGACTGTGACATTTGCAAGCTAGCATACTAGAATAACTAATACGGAGTGATGGTAACTGGCAACCCAATGCATAACCATAAAGTAAAGCCCCATCTCACAATGATAGCATGGCTTTAACTATAGGAGTCTACGGGGACTTGAAATTAAAAAAATTCCAAGTGTTGATAGAAAGCCAAAACCCACAACAGGCTCACCTGACAAAGGGGCGGATACAGGATTTTGGAGAGTGGAGGAGGGGGGAGGGGGGTGGGGGTCCACATCTACTAAAACAGTATGCATACGCATGCACATGCATGACATAATATTTTTCTCTTTGGCACTGAAAAAGGGGGTGGGGGGAGGGGGCAGGACCATTGGACCCCCTGGATCTGCCCCTGTGACCATAAAAGAATGTTCATGATAAGGAAATCAGAATTAAGTAACCAACAAGAGTAAGGGTCGCCAAGTTATGCCCCATATTAATATATAAAATGTTTATAAGTTGACAATCATAAAATAGTTTATTCTGTAGTCTGCTCCTACCCAATACTCACATAAAATGTGCAATGTCCCGTTCGCCATCTGAGAACATCTCAGCCAGGATACCTCCAGTTTGGGCACATCTCGTTCTCCCCTGATTCATGTTGCCTCTTACGCTAGTTAGCCAGAAACAAACCTGCTCAGGTGACCGATCTAAATGAAGTAATAAGCAATATCTTTCCATGAAATAGAGCAAAAAGCAATCTTGGGTCAAAATTATATATATATATATATATATATATATATATGGTCAACTCTCAAAAAAACCGACCAAGTCCGGTTCTATGGCCTAAATAGGGTAAAAAAAAAAAAACTTCTCAGAAATGGATTTCTGTTTTGGTATACGTTAATCACATGTTGGGCTATAAATTCATAAATTTGCATACCTTAACTTAGGTAATTTATGCTGGTATCTGACCTCTATTTCGTGATATAGAAAAAAACGCGTAACCGTGTCAAAACATAACACCCCTACTAAAGGCTGATATATACTAAATAATGTTTCCCGATTTGTTTTTCTTTTTTATTTCCCTATATTAAGCAGCTCTAGTAGTATTTGAAATAGCATTTATATTTCTTTTTTTGGTTAATTTAGGTATTGTGATTCCAAATTGAAGTTTTAGACTTCTCAAAAAACCCAAAATGCCATTTTCCCCTCTAATACAAACTAAATTTCTTAATCAATATCCAAATCATATGGGTTTTGTATACTTTACGGCAAAATGTTTTGACACGTTTTGACACGGTTACGCATAGGTGCACATGTTTTGACACGTTTCTTACATTCTAATGTAAACCTTAATTCTAATGTGAGTTTAACTCTTTAACCTAAAGTACACATGATATTCACAAGTTTGAATTAGTTATAACTTTAGAGATATTTGTTTTTAAGCCGAATTTTTACTTTTTTTACATGTTTTGACATGGTTACGATTTTTTTTAATCTTTAATTATTTGTGTGTTTCGAATTGTCTGTACTATGCTAATAGTACGCCTTATACATGTAGATTTAATTTTACTCATAATATAACCTCAAACTCTCTACATTTCCAAAAGTTTGTGTTGTTTTGACACGGTTACGTATATGAATAAGTAATGCTAATTAGAGGCTGAAAATAGTCCTAGACGCCGTTCTCCTTCACCTCTAAAAACAGCCTGTACAGTTTCCCTACATTCCTGCGGTCTTTTAGGTTGAGTTTCCATACAGCACCGTGTTTGGTGGGTGGCTGTATACGGGCGAGTATGCACTCTTTTTCCACGGAACCGATCTCTTTTCCACACCACCTCCAGTGCCCCCTGAATCTGGACATGTACATTATCTGAAGGGTGTCTCCATCTTTTCCTGTCACGTTCACTGGGTACCATTTCCCATCATATATGACCACCACATAGTCCCCTGTATGCACGTGATCCTCGTCGACTGACTCTTCTTTCTTGATGTTTATTAAGGGCTGATCATCCTCGTCCTCCTGCTTCTGATCCTCATCAACTGATTGTTCTTTCTTCAGGTGTATCAAGGGCTCATCATCCTCGTCGTCCTGCTTCTCATCCTCATCGACTGACTGTTCTTTCTTCAGGTGTATCAAGGGCTCATCATCCTCGTCCATTTCCTTCTCCATCTGTTCGACTGACTCTTCTTTCTTCAGGTGTATCAAGGGCTCATCATCCTCGTCCGTTTCCTTCTCCTTCTGTTCGACTGACTCTTCTTTCTTCAGGTGTATCAAGGGCTCATCATCCTCGTCCTTTCCTTCTCCTTCTCTTCGACTGACTGATCATCCTCGTCCTCCTGCTTTCCCACATCGTCCTGCTGTGCTGCATCTTTTTTCACGATCTTTCTCAAATGCTTATCGTCCTCGTCCTCCTCAGCCTCTTTGTAGCTGGAGACTTTCCTCAACTTCCTCAAGACCCTTTTCATTGACTTGTAGGATTTTTGGGATGTGACAGGGGCTGTTTTGACAGGTGATGTTTTGACAGCTGATGTTTCCCTGACTGCCCTCTTTTTCCCTTGCTTGCCACCTAGGATTTTTCGTCATCCATGGCAGTTCAGAGGGAAGTCGAGCCCTCTCTGAAGTACGTGCTATCGTCCTTGACAATGACTGCGTGCATTGCCATAAGGCCAGGAACTTTTGTCTTGTCCCACTCGTTGACTGCTGTTTCCGCCGACTTTATCTCTTCCTTGGTCGACATGACCAGTATACTTTTAATGCCAGATGTTGTTATTTCGGAAGCAAACTCAGTAATGCTCCTCAGCACCTTGCCGGATTTGACGAGGTGGTCCGCCTTCTTCTTGAGGGCCCCCCCTACGCCATCGCAAGGCCCCTTGCCGTGGCCAGCCTCCATCCATGTCCACGATGCCCTGACCCCACCGAACAACATCGGAAACTTTAGGAGTTGGAGGTGTGTCGGGTATATCAGTTGGTTTTTCTTCCTAGTCTGGCAGCCAAGGCATGAAATTTTCATTTTCGTTTGCACTGAAAGGTTTATACCTAAAACCATTTTAGGGTTGTAGAGGGGTCCTTGGCAGACAATTTAAGCCCGGTTGTCACTCTGTTAAGGTGTGCATGGCTGTGACAACCACCATTTTGTTTGGCAATAATGACAGAAATTTGACTTGTCTACAAGATATCTATTTTTATAATAAACATTTCAATTTTGCATCAGGCTTTTATTTTATATTGAAAATGCTAACAGCACTTGGTGAGGGTGAGTTCCAGGTCAAGCCACTTTGACCTTGATGAAGGTCAAGGTCATCAAAATTGACGTGAAATCATAAAAACATGAAAAAATGAGGTATTTACTTTCAAATACACTGTCATGCTTTTCAGATTATGGTTTTAATATAAAAGAATATATCTAAATCTTACCCTCTGAATACTCAGAAAAGCAGGAAACTGCTTAAATACAGAATTTAGTCACAAAAGTTAGGTATTTTGTGATATCAGCCATAATATTCTGAATTCCCAAAATTATCGAGTAAAACAACTTTTCTCTTAAATGAGATACTAGCTTATCTTTTATTTCCTTTTTATTGTGTACATAGCTAGGGATCATTATAGTAATTGTTTAAGTGGTGTAGTTTGGCCCTACAAAGGTCAAGGTCATTTGATTTGATGGGCTAATTGTATGTTTCTCGTAACAAGTTGAAAGTGATTTCTGGGGACACCTTGAGAATTTCAACGAAATACCATAAGCATAAATAGTTTGCTTCAAACACGCATTTTATGTATGAAGGCCATTCAACATAAAATGCTTGGTACGGAATGAACTTCAGATAGTTATACTACAACTGTAATGACACTTGCAATGACAAACTCTTTCAGGATTCGAACCCACAACCTAAGGGTTTGGAGGTGGGGGTCCTAACTGCTACATCATAAAGCCACATAGAGGATGAGAGTGGAACTATATAATGGGGTTATGACCGAGTTTGCTGGTTTCCATGGGTCTTTAAATAAGTAGTTTAACAAAACAGCAACCAGATGAACAGCCTGGTAGCAGCCTATTGCGCTGGTTCTTGGTATGACTTGAAGTAAGTTCAGTGTGTAGACTGCTACATGTGAAAGGACATCATTTTAGAAGTAGTTGGGTAATGACCTTAAGATAGTTATACTATGACTGCAAAATTGTTGATTACAGATAAATGGTTGATAAAGAGATGAGTGGGTCCACATGGACCTGCTACTGTTCTAATACATTATACTACAACAATTGCAAATTCCTTTAGTGTACCTACTTGTAATCCCCTACCAAATAATGGAGCAAGTTGCACACACTAGGATTGAGCTTTTGATAGATTAGAATAAATGATGCTGTGGGCTTCAAAGTCATGAAAGAATTATGTTTCTAATTGTATGAGAACCATTGTTATGAATGTTTGAAGTATTGCACTTCAGACACTGTTTTAGGGAAATCTTGTTGTTACTTTATAGATACCAATTGCAACTATCTTGATGGTAATGGAAATTATAACAGACTTTATTAATAATCATCAGGGTAATCTATCAATAGCATATACTTATTCATTCATTATTTGGAAATTGTGACCAAAATGTAGAATTAAACTATCTTCCCTCTTATTTCTATGGAAATCTACTCCAAATAGTTTTGAGTGACCTTTGCCTCATTTAGTGATTAGAGGTCACACTTGCATCTTCCTTTCTTATATTGCATTGCAAAGGCTTCTCTTTGTTACCTATCTATTTAACAGGTTAGGGACGTCACATTGTCCTTGCACTGATGCAGCATTGTACAACGATGCAAGATATCACAACAATGCCGATTTGCCCTCAGACTTGTATAATTACCAATTTAATGCTTTTATTAACGTACAATTCTTTGGAAAAAGATATTATACATCATATTTACCAAATAATTCATAATATGACTTTAACTATGGAAAAATGCATCAAGAATACTAAAAATTGAATAATGAATCAGCAAAAAAAAATCGCCATCTTGCTTAATTGTTTATATCACGTGGTAAAAATACTGTCACCACAAAGATTGTAGAAAACCTCTATGGTGAAAATTTGTCTAATATTATCTCGATCTTATCATTCTTTATTTGCATATATTTTTAATAATTCGGCAAAAAAGATTAGGTGGTTTTTTTTTCCTAATATTTTTACATTGATTTATATCACGTGGTATAAATTTCTGCAACCCTATTTGTCAAAAATGATAAAACCACGATTTTAGAAAATCTATTTGATAAAAATATGTCTAATTATTAAATATTTTCTAGATAATATAATTCTTTATTTGTAAACATTTTTTAGAATTCGGTAAGAAAAATTAGATGAATTATTTCAATTAGAAATCAAAATGCTTGCAGCGATGCAAGATAACAATACACCTGCGATGCAAGATTTAGCAACGATGCAAGACATGCCAATGTTGCTAGTTTCAGGCTTGTCCCGAACCTGTTTAAGGGTATATCTTTAAGCCTTGAAGAACATTGAGCTATGGCTCTGATGAATGAATCATGAAATAATTGGAGGGTTTCAGTATATGTATGTTTCATGTATGAATGCACTTTTCACATGGGTATGCGGGTACATGCAACAGTATATCCAATGGTCCTGGTAATTTTACTATATTGAAAATAACCATAAACATTCTTAGAAGCAAAATGATTTGGTTATTATTACACTGGATCTTTGAAGGTTAGGTGATTTCAGTTGTTTAATCATAAAAGACCTAGTATCTTTTGTAATATCTATCCATTTAATCCTGCATGAGTTCTATAATATTTCCTTGATTTCCCTAGGAATTCCCCACTCCCCTCCATCCCCCAAAATGAAGACTTAAATTGTATATAAATTGCAAAAGATATGCATTTATAGATATAGCTGGAGTAGGATAAAAAAGATTAATGTACGTGTAAGTTTCTAAACAATTTATCTGGTGTTTTCTTTAAGCTTTTAGGTACTTGTCTGCAGGGCTAGTGATTCACCAGTGATATTTACACAAATCTAAATATTCTTGTCTGAAATAGAATTGGATGAGAATTCATCATTCAGAATTAGCTTACAAGATTTAAATCTCAATTTTGGCACATCATCAAATTTGAAGCCACCTACTTGACCTATATTGAATTTTTGCATTGAGCTACCAGGGAAAACTCTGTACCGACCCTGAGATATTTGCACTAGTACATGTTACAAGTACCTCTATGTCAAGGCCAATCTCTGCTCTTGAATCAAGCTTTAATGCTTGATATTATACAATTTGGGCTTGGCGGTCAGATTTCAAGAAAAGAATTCTCTATGACATTATTTTCACATTCATGTAGAACCATGAAATCAGATGACCTTGACCTTGGTAGGGCCAAAATACATCACTTATATAATCACTATAATGATCCCTAACTATGTACTTAATTGAAAGAAAATGAAGGATGGGCTAGCATCTCAATTAAGAGAAAAGTCATTTTACTTATCATATTATTAATTCAGGATTTGTGATTGTGATCACAAAATATCTCACTTTTGTCACCAAATGCTGCATATGAACAGTTTTCTGCTTCCCTGAGTATTCAGAGGGTAAGATTTAGATATATTCCTTTGTATTAAAACACAATGTGAAAACCATGACAGTGTATTTGAAAGTAAATACCTCATTTTTCATGTTTTTAAGATTTCACGTCAATTTGGATGACCTTGACCTTTATCAAGGTCAAAGTTGCTTGACCTGGGACTCACCCTCACTAAGTACTGTTAGCATTTTAAATATGAAAAAGCCTGATGCAAAATTGACATGTTTATCATAAAAATAGATATATTATAGACAGGTCAAATTTCTGGCATAATCGCAAACAAAATGGTAGTTGTCACGGCCATGCACACCTTTACAGAGTGACAACCGGGCTTAAATGGTCTGCAAAGGACCCCTCTACAACTCTAAAATGGTTTTAGGTATAAACCTTTAAGTGCAAACGAACTCCCAAAATAAGCTACTTTTTTGAGCTTGGCTGCCAGACTATCCTTTCCCATCAGCAGGGCCATTTAGCTTCTGTTTCTGAGGAGAAGCAGGGACGTTTTCACGAGGAGGGACATTTGTGTTGTCTTGCTCAGGGATGTTTTCGTTGACGTTTTCAGGAGGGGGTGCCTTTGCCTTCTCTTTCTCAGGTTGAAAGAATTTGCCGCTTTGCTTTACGAGAAGAGTCCGGAGACGTTTCAGCTCTTTCTCCTTCTCCTCTATCACTTCATCCTTTAGCGATAGTTGTCGCTGAAGCTTTCTGGTCCCTGGTAGCCGACTGAACGCTGGTAGGCGCACACACAGTTGTTCCCTAATTTAAAAATTATAAATAACATACGGAATATTTAGGAGTATTATCTAAATGAAAACGCATAAACACAAAACATATAAGTACATGTAACATCCATATATTTCTTCTTTATTAACAAGTTCTTTCTCATAAATATAAAACTTTACTGTTTTGACATGGTCAATGAAAAGTCATATTAATACTCTTCTAACACATATAACATGTCTAAATACTCTCATATGGCATCCTTTAGAAATTACGTTAACAGAATTCTAAGTAAGAGTCCAGAGAAATATAATACTCTACTGTTTTGACATGGTAAAGGAAAATAATATTAATTCTCTTCTAATACATATAACATCTCTAAATAGTCTGATATGGCATCCTTTCGTAATGAACTTTAAAATATTCTCAATAACAAAGCTAAGTTTACCGAAAGTTGTAGATTTCGTATGTTTTGACACGTTTTGACACGTTTTGACACGGTGACACAAAAGTGACATTAATACTTCTCTAATAGATATAACATGTCTAAATAGTGTCATATGGCATCCTTTAGTAATGAACTTTAAAATATTGTCAATAACAAAGCTAAGTTTACCGAAAGTTGTAGATTTCGTATGTTTTGACACGTTTTGACACGTTTTGACACAAAAGTGATATTAATATTTCTGTAATAGATATAACATGTCTAAATATTGTCATATGGCATCCTTTAGTAATGAACTTTAAAATATTCTCAATAAGAAAGCTAAGTTTACCGACAGTTGTAGATTTCGTATGTTTTGACACGTTTTGACATTATATTTGAAAATTCGTACAGAAATGAAGTTTATGCTTTAGATATATATGAATACTTTTTTAAATGTATTACACCAGTGTAATAGCTTCCTAAGTTAATAATATTACACGCTATAAACACTAGAACTACTCTCTAATAATGAAATCAACATGTTTTGACACATTTTGACACGGTTACTTGTATAAATGAATAGTCCGTCTGATGACGCTGAGAACTTCACAATAGAGTTACATTAAATAAAAACAATCTGCACTGAACAAATAGATACTATAATAGGTCTTGCTTTCTAGTCAGAGTCAGTAAACGTCGTTTGGGGCCTCTCCCAAAAAAGTTTAGGCTTCTTTCCCTTTCCCCTTCCCCTTCCCTTTCTTCTGAGATTATAGTGCAAGCTTTCCCAAGAACAACTGGGTTGGGGCTCTAGAGAAGGTAATGGTTGTGGGAATACTGGTCCGCAGGGGAGAAACATTTCAGAAGCACTCTCTACTTCTACTAATTCTACAGTATCTGTGAGACTGGAAAAAAGTTTTCCTATTTCTGAGTCTGCTATTGACACTGCATCATCTTGGTCGTCTACAATCTGTAGTGGTTGCTTTGTCTTTTTTTCTAGAGAGACGAGGACGTCAAGTCTGAGTACGAGGTGCACGCTTTGCACCAGTAGCAGGACCAGCAGCACGTTTCTTCTTCGGGCACTTGATGGGTTGCGATGTTAGGGACTGTGACGCCTCAATAACTTTCGCAGGTGGGGGTGACGTGGAGGAGGGCTCGGACTCAGGGCAGGTATCTTTGGACACAGGTGAGGGCTCGGACTCAGGGGAGGGGTATTGGGACTCAGGGGAGTGATCTTTGGACACAGGTGAGGGCTCGGACTCAGGGGAGGGGTGTTGGAACTCAGAGGAGGGATCTTTGGACACAGGTGAAGGCTCGGACTCAGGGGAGGGGTGTTGGGACTCAGGGGAAGGATCTTTGGACACAGGTGAAGGCTCGGACTCAGGGGAGGGGTCTTGGGACTTGGGGGAGGGATCTTGGCACACAGGTGAAGGCTCGGACTCAGGGGAGGGGTCTTGGGACTCAGGGGAGGGATCTTGGGACACAGGTGAAGGCTCGGACTCAGGGGAGGGGTGTTGGGACTCGGGGGAGGGATCTGGGGACACAGGTGAAGGCTCGGACTCAGGGGAGGGCTGTTGGGACTCGGGGGAGGGATCTTGGGACACAGGTGAAGGCTCGGACTCAGGGGAGGGCTGTTGGGACTCGGGGGAGGGATCTTGGGGCACAGGTGAAGGCTCGGACTCAGGGGAGGGCTGTTGGGACTCAGGGCAGGGATCTTGGCACACAGGTGAAGGCTCGGACTCAGGGGAGGGCTGTTGGGACTCAGGGCAGGGATCTTGGCACACAGGTGAAGGCTCGGACTCGGACTCGGGATCTTGGGACTCGGGGCAGGGATCTTGGCACACAGGTGAAGGCTCGGACTCGGGGGAGGGATCTTGGGACACGGGTGAAGGCTCGGACTCAGGGGAAGGCTGTTGGGACTCAGGGCAGGGATCGTGGAACAGTGTAACGAGGCTCTTCGTCAGCGCTTGCTCTTCCTCTGAAGAAAATTGAGACTCAGGGAGTATAGCACAATCTGGACTAGGGGACTCAGGGGAGGGCTTCGATGCCTCAATACAATCTGGACGCGTAGGGGAATCTGTGTCCGCATCGTATGCCAGCTGCCTCTCTTCCATTTCGCGCTCCATTTCGGGATGGCTGTGAATAACCGATATTAAATTCAAACAAAATGAAAGAATGAAAGAACACAATTCTAACAATAACAATAACAATAATAATTTGAATAACACAATTTAAAATGAATATGTCAGGAAATAATTAACTTCAAGTAGTAATATAGAATTATAGAATATTCTGTTTACAAATTACACACAGAACTGAATAAGCACTATATAGATAAAGTACAGAGTACTAATCATCGCAGTATTATAGTTACCTTTCCTGTGGAGAAGTAGTGGAGGGGGATGGAGGGGCGGCCTGGGAGGTCACAGCACGGGTACGAGTCGTTCTTTTCCGTGTGGTGACACCTACTAGTCCATCTGCATCCTCAGGACCTCTGCTGCGCGTTCTTCTAGCAGGGGTAGAAACGCTTGGGGGGATCTGTCCAGACGCAGCTGCCTTCGCCAGCCTCTTTTTTGCTGCAGGGAATTATGTAAATACATTACATAAAATATGTAGTGCTAGCTTTCTGGTTTAAGGTTTGGTTTTGACATGGTTATTTATATGAGTATATAGCAGTATTAGGCACTTCTAATTGTTTCTATTCATGTTATCCCACAGAACTTTATTGTTTTGACACGGTTTTGACACTGTTTTAAATTTATAAATACTTAGATACTAACCTTTCTTCCTGACGCGGCAGTCGTAGCTGTTGCCTTTCTTCCTCTCCTTCTCATCGGAAACCCACTGCTCATCCCTTTCGATCGGGTGGTGCTTCAGCTTGTCTCGTCGTAGCTGTAAGAAATATATGAAAGTGATATTGATTTTTTTTGGACTATGTTTATGGTATATAGTTACAGCCGATCATAGATATCAGCCAATTTTAGCACCAACTTGTTGGCCAACTGTGTAAAAGTTGCCTAGTGGGTATGGGGATTTAGTAGGAGAAGGACAATGATAGACATTAACTTTGAGTGTCTTAGGAGTAGATCCACAATAAGCCTTGATATATTTTTGTATAGACATAATTATTGGAAAGATAATCGGTGGTGTATCAATATTAACTAGATACATTAACAAGTTTAGACATGTGTACAGCATGATAGCTTATGTATTTTACTCACTTTCTCCCTCCTCCGTTTTTTGGCCAGCTGGTCCTGCCGGTATTCATCGTCGTCCATACGTTCGTGATATCGGAAGCGCTGGTACTTGTTGAACATTTTCAGGTCGCCTCTCTTCTGGGCTGAAGGGTCTACCTCGTCCGAAAGACTACTGTCAGACATCGTGTCTAGCTGGAAACAATAAATTACACTTAGATTAGGGTAAAAACATTTAAAAAAGCTAAATTAAATAATATAAACATACGTTTTGACACGCGTTTTGACACGGTTACGCGTGTAAACACATAGATTAAGGTGGGGGGAACTGTAAAAACAGCAATGTTTTTTTATATTATTTGTATTATGATTTTAAATGTATGACATAGTACTGTCATATTTTAGTCTAGACTTGTCTATGGTACATTATTTTTTTATATTTGTAATGATAAATGACCAGAAATATCATATAAATTCTCATGTTGTACAGGATTTACGACGGAATATTCAAGAGCAGGCCCGAAAATGATCGATTGAAAATAGCTTTGGAACTGGTCGAAACGTACTACAAACACACAATAATGTGTACCCGAACTTTATGGGGGATACATAGAGTAGAAAATGACATGTTTTGACACGTCACCGTGTCAAAAAAAATGTATCCATGTCAAAACATGACATTGAACATTACGACGTTTGAAATTTTGCTCCTAAGGTGCCGAAACCATAACGCGCGATTTGGAATTTCATCTTTATTACGCCGTTACACTTTCTTGAAAGTTTTGACAGCTATCTATGACTTCTACTGTGTGCACTAGACCGTAATCACAAACTTTGACAGTCATTCGCATGCATATTTTCAGTTAAAATGCAAAAAAAAGTCCGGAATTGCTCACCTTACGTACGTCCTATCAGCGTCTCGGTCGAAGACAACCCCCTCTTCCGGTTTGGACCCATATCTGCTGCGTAAAACACCAGACGGCGCCACCGGCGTGTCAGTTTTCCCGCCTTGTCAATGTTTTGACACGGTTACGTTTTTTGACACGGTGACGAAACGATTATGACGCCACATTAGTGCCAATATAGTCTACTTAGCACACAAATAATAATTAGATTCATATTATGCCATTTCATACCCATATGGCTGCACATTATACCAAAAAATCTTTCACTAATATTAAAGCATGTGAAAATGGCACTAAAATAACATATTTTGACACGGTTACGGCTTTACCTACACAACACCGATTTAGATGAATTTGGGACCTTCTCATGAGTCTATTTAATATTACTACCATAAAGCATTTATATTTTCAAATATGCAAGTTCCATGGGTATTTAATTATAATATGACAGGTAGCTATTTGTTAAAATATATTTCTCCAGATTAGGTTATGGTAATGTTTTGACACGGTTACGAAATAGCTACCCCAAAGTTCTGTGTCTCTCTGTATAAAAAAATATTAGTCAAATAAATGTGTAAAACACTTAAAATAATACAGCAACACATAAGGGATGTGAAAAATATCACTTGGTTATCGGAAAATATTGTTATAAAAAATGCCAGAATGATTTATTTTAAAAATAAAACTATTTTGGGGGAAATTTGACAGAAAAATGATGTTTTTTGGGGCTGGTGTATTTATTTTTTATTCTAGAATAATAAAAGTGGTACGCGCAAGATAGAGCTTGCAATTCCGCACAATTTGGTACCATAAAAACCATCATACGATGAAAATTGATACCGGTAGCCTGGAAATAGGGAAAAAAACGGACTTGGTCGGATTTTTTGAGAGTTGACCATATATATATAACCATCAGGTTATGACCATAACCTAGCCGTGTTGTAAAACATAGACTGTGGATTAAGACTCAAACTACATGAAAATACATTCAAACTTGTCCCTGGTCAATTTTTGTGACCCACCAAAATTGGTTTATTTACAAAAACTGTTGTCTTCAGGCATTAATAACATGAGTATGATGGAATTAGAGTAAAGTTATAGTGAGTTATCATGATCTATACTGTACCAATGGCTTAAGTTAGACTCCAAGCATGTATTTTCATAGTTATTTGAGTTTGCAAAATTGTGTCATATTTTGACACAGCATTGCTTTTGGCTCCCTTTAAGGATTAAATGAAAAACATGTTACTCCTGCATTCACATTTATTTTTAATGAATTACATGAAATACTTTAAGTTTGAATAGTACATGAGGTGCTTTCGTTTTCATTTATATTTTTCGTATATAACCAATGTGCAAAATCTCTGTCTATATTTGTTTGCACACAATAAAGTACTTGTACGTTCTGATTCACCCTTAACAACTGATGAGAAAACTCTCTTAATCTACATTCATTAATGCAAAGTTTTTTGGACTATGCTTCCTGGGAAGGGATTGCTTACCAACACAACTGAGAGCAGTCACCTCACTCCAATCTTCGACATCTTTACATGTGTACATCTTTTGACGTGACCCATCAGGAAACAACATCCCCGGATGACAGGTGTATGTCACGTTGTCCGTCTTGTTGCTCACGCAATACCCTGACGTGCCTGCTGTGGTCTCCTGTATCGGTGCCTCTGTGGTGTTTAAGGGCCCACCCTGGCCATTGTCGGACTCAGGCTCTAGCTGCAAGACGTGGCTGGTTCCACTCAAAGATGGGGCCTCGGAGCACGGGGAATCGGATGAGGCAAGCACCAGTGTCATGGTGAGAAGATAGAAATAGCCCAGAGTTAACATCCTTGGTTCACACGTAACCACGCTCCTAAATACTGGAAAGAAAAAAGAAGTCTAATTAAATCTGGGTTAAATTCCTTGAAAAACCGATAATTCATGTAAATTGATGAATACAACATTTATTAAGAACGTCTATTGATGTTAAAGTTATTCTGAAATAATTATGTAGATTGCCTACATAAAGAAACATCGGTAATTTTATGTTCTCTCCAATCTGAAAAGCATGTTCTTGCATACATACCTGACACTGCTCACTATCTTTCAGAATAATGGTCATCTATTCCAACCTTTAACTGCATCCTGGAGGAGAGAAACAGCATTGTATTGAATACGCTTCATGCAATCATTGACTAATGACTGTAATGCTAATCAAGTGACTGTTTCATTATGCGTCACATCTTATAGAACTGGTTGATTATGTACATAGAAAGACTTTTCAGATTATTTCATGACAAATATTCCAAAACAACTTTTGCGTATATTCTTCCCTGCAACCTACATGTCCCTAGTAGCTACCTGAGCTACTCTCAAATCATGCATTTTGCGTCAGGTCACATTTCACAGACAAGCCTTAAAATGCGCAAATAAATCTTAAAAGTTCAGTCCGGGATTAAGGGCATCCTGAGGTTAGTCGGTGAACCAAATAACATCAGTATACAATGTCATGCATACATTTTCCCGTATTGCGGAGATAAACATTTAGAACATTCATTAATTGTGGTGCATCGTTGGTTTGTGCTTACCTGGGATGATGTCTCCTTCAGTTCAGGAGAATTCTTATTCTTAGAACAATATATCATTTACATCAAGTAATCCACGTGAATTGTCAATAATTAAATAACACTTTCAAGTAGGTATCGACTTCAGCACAGTTGTTAATTATTCATAATCGCTTTGCAGCTTTGAAGGGCAATACTCAGTGGCGCGGTAAAAATGATTTATGAATGTATTTTGATTTTATAATCCACGACAATAGAATAATAAATTCTAGTCTTATGACGTGTAGGTGGGCTAGTACCAGGAATCCTTGGTCCCAGTGCATGTGACGTGGGTTTATCCGTGCCATTATACATGATTTGAAGTACACTAAATATTTAACCATGGCATGGGACACGCTTGGGTTGATCCCAAGACCTCAAGCTTCATTGCATTGCTGGCACAGCCGAGGCTACATGAACTGAGGCCAGAGGAAAATAAGTTTTATTTTTAAGCTTATAATGGATCATGTCAATTGAAGCAGGACAACGATTTGGCTGCGTACTTTGTACAAAAACATTGCCTGCACGTGGCATCTCCTATCTCTATTATATAATTGTCGTTTAGGGGTGTACAATAAAAGAAGATAAAATAAAGTTGAAATAAACTGTATCAAACCAAACTCCGGTAAATGGTCTTCAGGTTGTTTTTATTATATGATAATTAGAAGTGATTCAACATGTTTCGGTCGGCAAACACCTTCATCAGGATCATCAGAATCCATCAGAATAAAAGATCTAAAAACCAATTGAATAAAGAAAATTATTACTGTACCAACCCTTGTTCTATTAAATCATATATGTTTTACTATCAGCAGGGCTTGTCTTACAAAAACTATATAGTTGAGAATTTTATAAATAATATACAAACCCACAGCAGCACATTTTGAGCGTGCTGGGTGACCAATGATTATGCCAATATGAAGCACCAGAGGACGCCACTTATCACATGGTGTTATCAGCCCAGCCAAGGATGTGACTGGGAGGTTGGGCAATTTGTATGACTGGGAGGTTAGGTAGTTTGTATGACTGTGAGGTTGAGTAGTTTGTATGACTGGGAGGTGAGGTAGTTTGTATGACTGGGAGGTTAGGTAGTTTGTATGACTGGGAGGTTAGGTAGTTTGTATGACTGGGAGGTTGAGTAGTTTGTATGACTGGGAGGTGAGGTAGTTTGTATGACTGGGAGGTTAGGTAGTTTGTATGACTGGGAGGTTGAGTAGTTTGTATGAATGGGAGGTGAAGTAGTTTGTATGACTTGGAGGTAAGGTAGTTTGTATGACTGGGAGATTGGGTAGTTTGTATGACCAGGAGGTTGAGTAGTTTGTATGACTGGGAGGTGAGGTAGTTTGTATGACTGGGAGGTGAGATAGTTTGTATGACTGGGAGGTTGAGTAGTTGGCATGACTGGAAGGTGAGTTAGTTTGTATGACTGGAAGGTTGGGTAGTTTGTATGACTGGGAGGTGAGATAGTTTGTATGACTGGGAGATTGCGTAGTTTGTATGACAGGGAGGTTGAGTAGTTTGTATGACTGGAAAGTTGAATAGTTTGTATGACTGGGAGGTTAGGTAATTTGTATGACTGGGAGGTTGAGTAGTTAGCATGACTGGAAGGTGAGTTAGTTTGTATGACTGGAAAGTTGAATAGTTTGTATGACTTGGAGGTTAGGTAGTTTGTATGACTGGGAGGTTGAGTAGTTTGTATGACTTGGAGGTAAGGTAGTTTGTATGACTGGGAGATTGGGTAGTTTGTATGACCGGGAGGCTGGGTAGTTTGTATGACTGGGAGGTGAGGTAGTTTGATTGTGAGATTAGGTATTTTACATGACAGAGGGGTTTGGTAGTTTGTAGGACCTGGAGGTTAGGTATGCTGTATGACTGGGAGGTTAAGTAGTTTGTATGACTGGGAGGATGGGTAATTTGCATGATTAAGAGATTAGGTAGTCTGTATGACTGGGGGGATTAGTTATTTTTATGATTGGGAAGTTAGGTAGTATGTTTCAGATAATGTCAGAAGATAAACGACCTGATATTTCTTGTGGATGAAATGCACAAATGTCTCCCCTTTTTAAACGTGTATATCCACCACCAAGAAGCCTGAGCTTTTACTCCTAGCTCCTTTCTAGAAACGCTTTGGATTCTCATGGTACTGAGAAAGTATTTTTAGAAGACTATTTGGACACGCCCTTTTCCTCCGCACCATCGTCAGACATGCTGTTGACACAGTTAGCAGTTGTGAGACAAAAGAATCAGGACCCATTGTTTTCTAATGGCAAACGGCGCTGAAAATGGGCCCAATTTATAGCAAACAAGTCTCAGAGGCCAACATGAGTCCCAGTAAAGACCCCTAAATACGGCCATTAGTCGCTGGTTCTCGGCCTTGTCTGTCAGCAGGACCAGCCGCCCGCCGACACCAGACACACCACACGCCTGCCCTCTAGTGGACGAGTAGCGCATTACCCGCCGTGAGTGGCTCCCCCTATCGGCTAGAGTTACAGCCGGGACTTTGAACGGGGCCCGTCGACTCAATTGCTCATAAATCTCACAGCTTGCACAGGTTCATGTTCTTCGCTGCGCCCGATAAGAAGGTATTTGGGGATGGTTTTTTCTCCCCCGAAAGGAACAGCAGAAAGAATTAATCCAGACCTACAGGATACAGTTTAGAGAAAAAAGTTGTTGTCTGACAGATATAACTGCTTGCAATTGTTTTCTCGTGCCTTGCACATTGTTTGGTATAGTACGTAATGGTGCAGTGTCTGCTTTCTTTAACTCTTTAGCAAATTTGCCTTTACGATGGGGTGAAATTTTGCAATTCAATAGGATGTTATCGATTACGAATGACATGTTTTAGAAATATTGGGACACAGTTCTCTGACTTGATGATCCTTGATGAGATGTAGGTTCCACGCGAGGAGCTTAGTATTGTAAATAGGGGCTGGGCATTTTTCTAGGGTACTGTGGTTTTGTGCTTTTATTTGGGTAAAAGTGTTTAGGTGAGCCATTCCTCCACCTGCTCCCACAGTTGTTGACAAAATCATTTTCCTTGGCAACGTCTGAGCATAGGACTTTTCACCATTAAGTTGATTTTGTGGTTTTGTCGTAGATTATATACATTCAACACACAGAGAAAAATACACACACACACATTGCATAACATCCATATCCCCGGATCCATATCTAATTTGCATTGGGTTTCACTGTTTTCTTCCGGGAAAAAGTTTGTCAAATTTAGCCTGTAGAATATACAAAAATGATGAATCGTGGCAGAATCCATTTTGATTCCAATGTGAGCCAACTGCAAGCAATGCATGACATCACATTAGACCCTTGTGCTATATCATCTAAAATTTTAGGATCCATAGGAATTCCCTTCAGCCATAAATAACCCCAAACCCGGGACCCAAAGCACCCTCAATAAACATAAGCTTAAGCCTATGTCAAATTATTACATTGATGCCATTCTCATGTCCGGGTGGCAGCCACACTTCATTAATAAAGCATGTATTTGTGACCTAGAACCAACTCTACTCTGTGCTCGTAAATATCCATTATCCCTGCGGACGCCGGGAGAGGTCGCTCTCTATTACTGCTATCAGCCTCAGCTGTTCAGCAGAACTACTCGGAGCTGCTCGGGGCCGCTCGGGCATTCCCGGGGCGTCTGTCTAATCTGCCCGCACTCCGCGCGTATCATGCACGACAGGCCGAGATGTAGTGCGCGGTCTTCTCCCCAGGTGGCGGGCGGGGGCCTGCGTCCTGGCAAGGTCATATTCCATGGCGATCCGACCTTTTTATCGCTGTAGAGGTCAGAGGTGATAATGACTGAGCAAGATACATCTTGTCTCGAATCTGTGTTTTTTTTTTGCGGATGTAAAACACGTTGGCGTTATCTTGTCGTGTACTACAGGCTGAGTCATAGGTGAAACAAGCTCAGTTTTAGACAAGCTTTGTTTTTTTTGCAGCGAACACCATGCAGATATAGGCTGTACCGTGAATGCTGGCGGGAAGATGTGAATCACTAAATGGGGGCCTACATGTTACCGTACATTGGGAAAACAAAGTTATTGTCAAACAAGATGCGGGGTAGCGTGCTGATATGCCCCGACTAATTCTAGCCATAGACTCCCAAGTCACACGCACTTCCTCGTGGTCCGAGCCTTGTGGAGACTCTTTGATAAATTGTTATAGATCACTGTGCAATAATAATAGTTTAGTGACCTTAAAAGAAGTGTCGCATCGGGTTGTTTAATTGATATTTGATGTCTTGTGCAGATGTGGTCCAATGACAACCTTTTGGTGATCACCATATGGGCCTAGGCCTATATGATTAGAATAACCACATGATAACTAATATATTGAATTTATGAGCATAATGATACTAAAACATTATGAATTCATGAAATTGTTAAAACTATGCTTTAAAGATGTGTATGAAATATTGATGATAATTGTGAATTGATCATCATTGCGACCAGATAATTCTTTTTATAAATTATTATGATGCTATCTGCACAATGTCTTTTACAGAATGAGTATTTGCAGTAAAGCAATTTTTGATCTTCAGTGTTTGGCAGGTTGCAGCAATAAGCAGCTACCTTAACCATGCAGAAAGGATATTTCCTATAGGTTATTATAATCCTATAAAAATACTGATGATATAATCTTGGATTTGACTTGTGTAGGCCTATACAGTTGCTGTCTGCTGGATAATATACTTACACATACATTTGATATAGTTATCGAATTTCAAGGAACAGTTTGAATTATTTCTATTTCTTTTCTACCATTGGATATGAGAGGATAAAAGGCTGTAGCTTTAGCTGCCAAGTCCTTATAATCTAGGTGAGACGGACAGTAGGTCAGTCAGACCAACGAGAGTAGAAGGGACGCAGCTAGAGCCACCAAGCAGGAACTTGAGTTGCCCCTTAATGTAGCCCCCGTATACTGAGGGAAAGAGCATGTTTCCTATTAATGGGATCAGAAAGGAATCCTCCATCCTCCACCCGCCTTCGATTTTGTCAGGGGCGGAATCAGGGGGAGGGGGCGGCGGAAGCCCCCCCCTCCCCCCGTTAAATCATGTAATCGTTTGTGGGCCTCCCCCCCGGTACATTCATGTTTGTGTCCCCCCACCTCTTTAAATTCCTGGATGCGCCCCTTTTTGTTGTCTTTTGAGATACCTATTCAAAAACGGTCTCGTAGGATCGTTTTCCAAGCAAAAATAAAGGACGGTGTTTGATTATTGAAACGTGTCAAGATTACTTGGCTTTCAGTTATTGATAAAATGTTTTAGACTAATTCCCATCCCTCTTGAATCCCGCAAATCCTGTCAGCCCTGCGGCAATCGGCTAAAGCCTCACATTAAAAACCTATATTTATTCATTAACCTAATTAATGTGTTGCTCATTTTGGGAAAACCCACTTATCAAAGACGGCCATCACTTCTAACCCAAAACACCCTCCTATTACGGATCAGCCCCTACGGCTGAGGGGGGAAGTGGGAGGGGGAGGGAGGGGGGGGGGGGGCAATGAATCCAGACATGATCGGAGGGGAAACCCTGCAGGTCGTGACATCATTTCCGGCCTGATGCCTTCTGGGGGAAACACTCTCCAAGCAGAGATTAGCTCGTTACTTCCATTTGAGCAGACACCCCTAAAGGAGCTCGGGTACCTGTGCCTGGTGAGTGTGGGGGTTTGCTCCCGTGGGGGGGGGGGGGGGGGGGGGGCACTCAGTCTTTGAATGTAGGCACCAGCTGCGAAACTACCCCTCCTTTTTTGGGAGGGGATTTAACAGCCCCTCCCCCCAATAAGCTGTCATACTTTACTGTCTCCCTTTTTCAGCATAGCTCATGGACTACAAAAGAACATAAAACGACAAATTTTCAGAATGTGATTATTTGTCTTAGAGCCATTAGGAAGGAATCCCGGGAAGGAATCCAATAGCCTGCGATTGACATTAAATTCAATATCAAATATAATCTATTATTGACAGTTCTCCTAAAATGTGGTTTGATGATTTGACACACCCCCCCCCCCCTTTTGATGATCGACAGCTACAGCCCGTTGAGGGTCCGACTGCAGTTGGTACCCATTTCTAGCCTTAGTAACCCCCCCAACTTGCTATCTGACCACTTCATCACCAGCTGGCGCTAACCGGTCGTTGGGGCGGGCGGCGGTAGGGGGCAGTGCCGTCGTTATCAGGCCTGCCCCAGGTGGCTGGTAATGGGGCGAGGCAGGCTGACTAATTACCCACAGTAATTAAGGTAAATTAAGCCGCGCCCAACAATGCCTTTACTCCCCCGTGACGCCTTGAGGATGCTCCTCCATAGGTTTTTCTATTTTTAGAAGTTCTCGCTTCCTTGTAAGGCTTGCTCTTTTTATGCAATGTGGATTAGGAGTTTCTCGACGCTTGTTTAATGGGAATCATCAGAGTAGGACTTGTTGCTGGCGTCTTTAGAATGCCCTCGTCGACCAATCAAAGGGCTAAGGCTATGGCAAAATACTGATTTACCACATACAAATAGGAAAAGGTCGGTTTAAAAGAACAGGATATATTTCTTGTTGTCTGCAAAAGAAAAGGATATAGAGGCTTCATGCATTGCTATGCAACAGAATGAAAATATGTATGATTATTAATGAGAACTGCAACACCAAAGCAATCTGGGGAAAATTTTGAGTTGATCATTAGGTCTACGGACAAAGGTCATTGCTGTCATTGCTCACTTCCAACCATTCAAAAGTACCTAAAATAATAATGGTGAGGTAGAGTAGACTGTGGTAACGCCTGGCTGGTTTTCCTACCCGGAGATCAAATATGCCCTATGATAGAGGAAGTGTCCAACCCATACTTATTTTTTTTCACGACTCTGCGCCTTGAGCTTTCCTATATGAACGCCTTGATCCCAACACTTTTAGCCTTGGCCCATAGGAAACCATATCCCAACTGACTGGCTTAGGCTAGCGGGCGCCGCACTAATGAAAAAGTTCTATAGAAATCGTCAGTCCAATGACCTCCAGTTCCACACTTCATGGCCATCCAGTACCTCCGGCTTCGTTTCCGATGAAAAATAAAACCTGTCGTTGCGATTTCAACGCATTATGAAAAACGTTCAAAGCGAGAACGATCCCCGACATCTCACATGTCGTACACGTTTCTCACCTTCCCTCGTCACTTTCAAGTACATTTCAGTTTGCACCCGATTGAAAACGTATGTAGTTTCATAACCTTCAAAGTCTCTCAAGGTACACGGCTTTTGAGTTCTTCCGACTGTTATTCAATCCGCCTCTACTCCGTGTGAGCTGGTATGAGCAGCTGGGAGCATCTCCGAGCAGCTGGTTCAGGTTATAGCCTGGCTCTGTGAAGGCGTATCCGTGTCAGAGCACATGGCAGCCCCCCGAGCGCTCCAACTCGTCTCAGTCCCGGAGCTATTTGCAGTCCTTTGAGACGGCTTGTTCTACTTCTTTCTATACTTGTTGCTTTGAGGTTGAACTCATAAAACCAATCAAAAGAATCGAATCATATTTCAGGTACGATCTGAAGGACATGGATGTCTTACTGGGATGTACTGGGTGGGTTAAGCCGCGTTTCCACTAAAGGACTTTCATGAACGACTTTAAAAAAAAAGAAAATCTTTGCTCATTTTGGTCGTTCAGAAAGCAACAATTAAACGTAATTGTTTCCACTGAACGACTAAAGTTGACTGATTTGTTAACGACTGACTGATTTGTTAACGACTGGGCAGTGGCGGATGCAGGGGGAGGGGGGGGGGGGGGCAAAAGGGCCTCCTGGACCAAGTGGAATTTTTTTCCAAATAATATAAGCTTGTTGATTAATACAAATCTGACATAATTTCCACCTTTTTATAAGGGGGGTTGGTTCCCCCCCCCCCGCCAAGTTGACTGACTCTGGGTCCGCCCCTGCTAGGGGACATTCTAGATGACTATTTTTTACAACAAGAATGGACTTCATTACATTAGAGGGAAATCGTTGGCTTTTATCTTGAGGAAAATCTAAAGGCCTGTTTCCACCGAACGACATTATGCTAACGACACTGAACGATTCACAAATCTTTTGTGGTCGTTAGTATAATCGTTCAGTGGAAACATAAAAATGGTAGTAAAGACATTTCTGAACGACTACAAACGACTAAAGTGAACGACTAAAGTGAAAGATTCACCAACGACCAAATATCTAACCTGTTTAATATTTTTGGACGACAGTTCCTCACGATTTGTTCCAAGCCCAATTAAAGGCTATTAAATCCATTGTTCCCAGGTTTTTCCGACCTTTGTCGTTTGAAAAAGTCGTCCAGATAGTCCAAGAGTCGTTCAGATATCAGTATTTTAATCGTTCAGTGGAAACAAGAAATTGTCGCTTTCTGAACGACCAAAATGAGCAAATATTTTCTTTTTTTTAAGTCGTTCATGGTCGTTAGCAACTCCCCATGAAAGTCGTTCGGTGGAAACCCGGCTTAACACGTTTAATGTTTGGTCTTTGATAAGTCTTTGGCTTTTGTCTTGAGCAAATGTCGTTTGCAGTCTTGAGCAAATGAGCAAATGAACCAATGATTTTGTGTTTCCACTAAACGATTTTATACTAAAGACCACAAAAGATGGTCGTTAGCATAATGTTGTTCGGTGGAAACAGGGCTTTATCAACAAACATAATTATTATCTTCATTTTACATTAAGAAGTGAGCTGCTTCGACTTTTTGTTGGCTGTAGACACCTTTAAGGCCCTTTTAGGTTATATGTAACCATACACTAAAAGTGCAATCTATACAGAATGTGGCCTTAATATTTCTTAGTTTAATCAATTTGCATTGAATTATATTAGAGAGATATCCACCTTATTGGATGGATATCTCTCTATGTTTACTTTAGTATCCATCGAAATTGGTTATCTATTGGCACAGCGACCTTTTCATCCCCCCCCCCCCCCCCCCCAACGTCCACGCACAGTACTGATATATAACATATGGTTCGTTATGTGGAATGTTATTTTCGGTTTAGCACAAACTAACCTAACACATATCTCATAAACCAGTCTAATGTGCTTCATATAAAGAAAAGTACTGACGTGGGTGTCAGTCCTATTGCGTAGTATCTTAGCTAGCTTTAGTTAGAAGCAAGGATTGGGGCTAAGATTGACTCTCTGAGGAATTCTGTGGGCGGAGAGCATAGAGTTGATGTAATAAGAATGGGGCAAATAAGATACACAGTGTATACTGGCGCTCCTCAGAGTGAACACATTATCTGAGAAGGCAAGTCCGAGAAGTGAGGGTTCAGTGAACTCAGGAAGTTTAATTTACAACAATGATTCTGGGCAAGTGAGCAAAGCCAGATAGACGGTTATGCTTAGGAGTGTTGGTTGTTTGGAGTAGAGTGGATAATCTCTCAGTGCTGACATAAGTCAATGGGAACTCAGTGACATATATTACATGCATGTTATGGCTATGTTCTAAGATGACTTGGAAGACTGCGTTACACAGCTAGCTAAAGCCGGGTTTCCACCGAACGACTTTCAAGGAGAGATCTTAACGACCATGAAAGACAAATGAGCAAACGATCTTTGCTCATTTTAGTCTTTCAGAAAGGATTAATTTTCTGGTTTCTACTGAACGACTAAAATACTGATATCTGAACGACTTTTGGCCTATCTGGACGACTTTTCCAAACGACAGTGACCAGACAAGTCAGGAAACAATAGATTTAATTGCCTTTAATTGCTCTTGGAAAAATCGTTGGCTTCTGTCATCCAGAAATATTAAACAGGTTAGATATTTGGTCGTTGGTGAATCTTTCACTATTGTCTTGAGCAAATGTCGTTTGGGGTCGTTCAGAAATGTCTTAACCTACGATTTTGTGTTTCCACTGAATGATTTTCCTAACGACCATCAACGATTTCCTAATCGTTTCAAGTTGTAGGTTGTCTTTAGGAGAATGTCGTTCGGTGGAAACAGGCCTTTACTGGAACCATGAAGACAGAAAACTAACAAATGGTAGACTAATGGATAACAGTAAATTAAAACTCTATAGTTCAGGAACATGAATTATAAATCAGGATCTTCTATGCAAGGATGCTAGTGTCAAGGGTTTGCGTGCATAACCATTTTAAGGAAGTCTTGGGCTGACATACCTACAACTTGGGGATTTCGTATATAGCCCTCAGGTGAAAAGATCGTTAGAAATTCAATATTTTATTTATACATTCTGCCTTTGCAAAGGGGGAGAATTTTGAAATTTTACATTTAAAAAACGCATTGTTTTCCAGAAAAATGGATTGTGCGCCACTGGGTAACTCCTCAGTGTTGTCATATACAATCCATCATTGTGATGGTAAAGAAATCCCCACCAAAAACATCATAAAATCGGTGATGTGTCTGTGTATATACTGACAGCCATCGATCACTTAAGGATCCGTCCAGCGGAACACACACCCTGAGAACGGATTCCCTCTTTTGTTAGCATTCGGTCTCTGGCAGGAATTAGTCACATGTTCTTGTCCGTAGCCTGTACCATGCAGTGATCCGCCATGCAATGACTCGACCGTATTATACTGTATTGTCATCCAAACTGGGACACAGGTTCGGCATTCTAGGAATACTAGTTATGATGATGATGAGTTGGAGTTTAAGGTCTATTCAGCAATTTTTCAGCGATATCAAGACCAACTCCAGTTTTCAACTTCACATGTCTGTGATCAGATCTATGGGGGTGGAATAATGGCAAGGTAAGGTGATCTGACAAGTATATAGCTACCGGGTCTGTGAATCAAACCCAGGCTGGCCACATGCAATGCCAGCATGCTAACCGCTAGACCACCCCATTCCCCTGGAATACTAGTTATGTATCATTACAAACTTTGCATTTCCCCCGAAAGCACCTTAATAATATCAAGTAAGCTGGTTATCACCAACAGGCGTCAGGACATGATAAAACTCATCATGTGATAATGTCCTCTACATAAGGTTTCTTGTTTGTAACTTTTCTCCACCTTTGCAAATGAAACAAATTAAAACAAAGTAAAAAGCATTTCTCTCTTATGACCAATTAGGGGCCAAAGAATCACAAGCCTGCCATGTGCACTCTATCCTGGTTCCATGAACGGTTCAACCCATGGGATCCTGAGTCTGAGTTCCTATAGCCATCAGGTCAATAAACACCTACAACAAGGGACAAACAAACTGTATGCAGGTCACGAGGAGACAGGCATTTGAGAGAAAGGCCCTCACGGTCGTATGAGCAGCTAGTCACCACTCCTGTCCCTTGTTGTTGAGTCTGGTCAATTTGTCCCACAACATTAGGGCGCCAAGCGTCAATGCACGCCACGACCGACGGACCCGCGTCGGGCGGAAGTCGGGGCGGGGGGACGCGCGACCGAGACGGGTTACTTCCAGTTGAATTGTGGGTCACAATACTCTCTTGAAGGCGGCCTCCGAGCATAAAGGCTTGTGGTGATGTTAAAGCCTATGAAGTGTGATATTGAACAACTGAGGTCAAATTGTGAAACAATGTGTCTTGTGTTTAGTGAAATGACTTTCAAAATGGCAATGAGAGGGCATTTGCTTGATGTCAAAGATGTATCCCAAGGTCAAAAGTAGTTCATGTGGTGACGCAAATAGAGATAAACTTCTTCTCTTTGCAAATTTTGTGCAATCGGTTTCAGATAATGTTGGACAACGACTTTATTTTCAAATCATAATGGCTTCATTTACAATGATGTTTCTCTAGAACAGTTTTCTAATCTCACAAAATCAGCTAAAGAGTGAGAGACACTATACACATATTGTATCTTATTCCCCTTTGTTAATTCTTACTTACCTCCTTAATGCGGAGAAAATAGTCTTTTTCTGTCAAGCAGGCATTTTTTTAATGTTCCATTCTCGTGTGGTTAATTATTTTACTCGGAGTAGTTCTTGTGCCTCTGGTACCACGGCTTAAGGTTACTTAATGCACTTTCTCCAGGAACTTTATTAGCCTGAGAAAGCAATTCGCTTTGACAGCTGCAGCTGAAACTGAAGTACACAGAAAAGAAGTGTTCCCTTGAGCACAAACTTGATTTTACTCAGATTTCTCTGTGAACTATAAAGTTTCCCAGACATTAGAAAATAACATTCTATGAGACTTCATTCAAAGGAGAAGCTTTTACTCTATATGTCATATGTTTTCAATGAAGAGTTGAATGGAATGGCGGTATAGTCTATACACTATATGCGGCTAGACAACGCACGTATATAATCACGAAAATAGATGTTTTATCTGTGTATTACATGTACTTAGACAAATAGTCTGTAAGGTTGAACGCAAATCTCTGACTTATTCATCCCAAATGAATCTATAGGTGAACAGAATGTACTGATTTATAGAAAACTGTGGATCAAACAGTTAATCTATACTATGAAAATATGATAGCATTGTTAGGTCATACATAAAACAGGAAAATCAGGTGATCATCCTTTCTATGACAAATATGTAACATTTTGATAGGAAACATTATTTCAGAGCTCTATGGACCGGATTAGCAATATTTCTTAAGGGACAGTAGACTGTTATATGACGGTAATGATTAATTACTCATAATATAACATGTTGCTAAAATGAGATTTAATATCCCCGGCCCTGTAATAAAAGTAGCTAATGACTTGGAGTAGACACTGGGCAGGGCACATTGGGCGTTTCATTAACCAGGCATAGGGTGAAGCTTCCTGAGAATGATTCATCTCTGTCAGGGGCAAAAAGGTCACTACCATAAATGATAAAGTTTCTCAGAGACATTATGACAGAACACATAAATTCCGGTACACGCAAGGCATAACAGGTCTTATATCTAGCCGTTGTAAAATTGTATCAAATATCAAAAGGCCACAAGTAACGTCTAAATCAATTGCTTTTTGAATACTATTAAGAAATTCTTCTTAGATATTTGCATAGAAAGTGGAGTTGTAGGAGATGTGTACAACACCGTAGATTTCTATTTAGTTGGTATACAACCTATGAGGGTCCCAATTCAGCCATTCAGAAAAACCGGAACCTGTATGATTTTGGCCGGAAATTATACGGAAGCCACATTGACATTAATGAATGATCAATACTATTATAGGGACAGCCAATATGGACGTTTGGAATAAAAGTTAAATGTTTGAATATCCATATAAACAGCAAGAGCAGACGGTCCCATCGGGATCCCCTCAGTAGTCAACGTGTTGATAGAAGATAATCCCCTCTTGTTTGTCTTAAGTCGGTCATTGTTTATGGGGTAATTAATAAGAAAATTTAAAAATAGAAAAAAGGAAAGAAAAAAGGGGGTTTGGGGGCACAGCCCCCGATTTCTAACCAATATTGACAACAAATATTCAACCACACCCAATTATCACATCAATATTCTTGTCTTGAAAGTATTTTTGTAATTCTTGTATAAACTTTGACCGGCACTGCCACCCGACCCTAATCCCTGAGTGTTGTGTTAAGTTGACTAGTGGATGGCAGCCGTCCCATCTACTCTCGTTGATATAAATGATACTGAATTACTCTTGACTTACATATATTGAACAATAAAAGAGGATATTAAACCTGGGAGAAGTATAAAGAACTAAGAAAATGCTATCTCAATGCTATTTCAGATATTTGGATAGTCAAGAAAGGACAATGTACATAATCTTTCTTTGAATAAAGTAATATTGCCTGAAAACGATCCAAGGAAATAGTGCTCAAATGCTCATCTTTTTAAGTTTACTCCTGTGAATAGAAATAGTAAATGTTGTGGATTTTCTTCTAATATTTGTGTAATTGTCTATACTTGCTGTATACTGAGTTTGGTGTAGCCTGCTCCGCACCCCCTTCGCTGCTCCACCACCTCCCCTAGAGAGGGCATGCCTGCAGCCCCGGTTCGGGGAGGTAGTGAATGGCGGGGCACTGTTAATAGGACTTTCTCACTGGAATATGACATTCATATGCATCAAGAATAAAAAATATAGTGGCAGGGCACCCATAATGGATGAAGTCTTATGCTGATATATCTAGAATGAGAACCTTGAAAGTCTGAATCGATGTCCAATTCAAATATGGCGTCTTTTATGGCCATAGGTTGTGCCTCTGCCCAGACCCGTTCAACGCAAATTTTACTCCTCTTTTCTAGGAAGGCTCCTGTTCGTCTCTGAAATGGCAATATCAAGAGGCGAATACTTTGTCTAAGTTTGGTGCAAGAAGTTCTGTTTTCTTTTGTAATTCTACATAACCTCATTTCCCCCATAGAAACCAACGGTAAAGGGTGATTTTCTTTTTCAGGCTATAATTATTTCACAACCGGTTATAGATGGAGATTTTAGTCTCTGTTTTCTCCTATAGATATGAGCTTTGATAAAATAAAAAGAGATATTGCTGGTTATTAAAAATCAGGATCAACACCCCCAAGCACCTTTAAAAACAACATAGTGGAACCCGTAAGGACCATATACATAAGTGATCATACAATGTTTTTACCTCAAACCTGACCTATCAGTCTTGTAGCCGTTCGGCACGAAAACCTCTACAGACCACCGTGGAGTTCAGGTGTGTGGCCCTGCCCTTAGTAATTAGACCCCAACTTGTGGATTCTCTTATAACCATCTAGAACAAAGGTGTGTGGGGATGCCGTCTGAGCAGGGTTTGTTTGATGTTGAGAGCAGCCCTTCAACTAGGGAAATTACCTGCCTCGCACACACTCCGCCTTGGTTAACCCGTTACCATGGTGGAAAGAGGAAGCGTACCTTTTTACGTGACTGAATCACAAGGTAAAAGCTAAAGCCAGACAGCCCCCCTAACGCCTTAAATGCGATGGCAACGCTTTATCCTGAGAGCAATTAATCAACAGGCCTTTCAGCGGCCTTTCCGTGCCGCCCGCCGCATTAATTCTTTGATGGCCGCGCCTGTTGATCTCACAGAAAAGGAATTCAGATGGTTTTGGTCGGCTTGGCTGTTGTCATGGAAACAATGAGAGCGTCCCCCGACTGTGAATGTCTGGGCCCTCTGGTGGTGAGTGACCGTTACTAGTCGGGACACCTCTGGGTGGTGGGAGTGTCATCTTGGGGGGGGGGGGGGCACTGACTCTTTCAAGATTACTATCTACTAGTAAATTACCATCCCTACTTTCTGTGACTGACCACTCGTGATTTTTAGTTGACCTATCTATTTCTTTGGGCGGAAAGAGATCACCCCTTATTATAATAGAGTGTGGCAATGCTGGGAAATATACAAAAATCACCAAAATTGCTTACAGTAAATTATTATAAAATTTATTCTTTTTTGGTGTAATAATAAGGGTAAGTGTCCTTCATGTTATTGTCCCTTTATTGTTTATAGGTCTACATGTAATTCATTCCTCACCAATTGTTCTTTACTTAAAACAAGTGGTTGACTCCCCTCAGTTCTGACAATAACTGCCCCCACTCCATGCATCTATTTGGCAGTGGGTGCCCTTTCCACCCAAGTG
This sequence comes from Lepidonotus clava, assembly GCA_936440205.1. Lineage (NCBI taxonomy): Eukaryota > Metazoa > Annelida > Polychaeta > Phyllodocida > Polynoidae > Lepidonotus > Lepidonotus clava. The sequence continues at coordinate 47,424,912 of OW387136.1, read as the reverse complement.
CCCCCCCCCCCCCCATCGGGGTGGTGTGGTTGTCAGCAGAGGGGGAGATATATGACATCCTGGCCTGTTTTCTGACCAAACAGACCACACTTAACTCTCCCAGGACCCGGCTACTGATGGCCACCTCTTAGCCGTCCGGCCCCATCTCTATTATTCTTGTCACCGGAATGAAGAGGATAAGTTCAGGGGTCGCCGTTTGATGGGCCCCATCCGAGGGGGATTTCCACCGTTAAGCCTGGTTTACACTTTAAAGTCCCGTTTTAAACACACCATCAAAATGCTTGTGACAGCTTTGAACGTGGCCTTATGAGAGCCATATGTAGTCGTTGGATTGAATCGGCGCTCAAATCGTTGGATTCTACCTAGATAATTGCATCATTGTCTGAATTTGATGCATTGACTTACATCAAACCTGTGGTTTAAGTACATGTACATTGTATACGTTCTTATGAAGCGTTTACATATAATGTGTGAGTGTTTTTTTTCCCTTTTTTTAAATATAAATTTGTTTATTAACAACTTCTCGCGTATTACATGTTCTTCCGGATATCAAGTGTAGGATTAATAATATATATAAATCACAGTACGTAATAAACTACAGAAAGAACATAAGACTAACAACAATTATTGGCTGATGCCGGCGTCAGTAGACCGCCTTAGCAAGGAAAAAATTTATTACCAAAAGCATCTCTGGAAGACCAGCAGTGGAATTATGATGTGTGTGTTCAGTTGGAGAGCTGGCTGGTAACTAACAACAAACCCAGTCCAGCCCAGCAGGTGGCTCTAGAACAAGTGGCGCCACCTGGAGAGTTAAATTAGCTCCCCTCATTTATAATTATATTTAAACAAATACACATCATATATATATATATATATATATATATATATATGAAGGATTTACCTTATATTTCTTAAACCAAATAATGCCCCAATACTATGGTAACGTGTAAATGGTGTTTAAGAGTCAAAAACAGGTGGGAGCCAATTGACAAGTGCAAGCTGAATGAATTACGTTTATGTGATTCTGGGACTTTATGGGCTTTTAGGGGTACTTGTTCATCCAAATCTAACACGGTCAGTCAGGCACAGTTACGGATCGGGGTTTTACAGCTGACGATCTAGATAACGAAAGGGTTCTCATGCATACAGATCAGTAGATCTGTTTGCCATGAATTACAGGCTAAAGTCATAGGATATCAGAAAACGTATATGAATAACCTTGTTAAAAAGCAACACGGCTATACACGGATGTAGCAAAGGTCGCAAAGAGTAACAGGAGGACTCTTTACAAATTCATCACTGTTATCCCTTAAAGCTCGGGATTGCCAATGCTATGCATTTTATGTGAATATGGCAAAATCGTATCTGGGTAAACACAGATCTATACTTATGTTGAAAAGACTTCGTTTGATTTTGTCATTTTCAGGATATTAACGTAACAGTTAATCAACCAGAATGATTGCATAGTGGATTCCGGTCGTGATTATTGGCGCTGCATCACTATAGGCGTGGCCAGGGCTCGGACCACCGGAAGTAGGGGAGGAACCGGAACTGGAAAGGACCGTCGGCGTCACCGGCGGTCACCTTAATGACCCGTCTGCGCATGCGCAGAATGCTCTCAGGGGGCTGCATTAGGGCCATCACTGTGTGAGGCTCAGGTAGGGACGATTGGCCCCGGGAAACGGCCTATGGAGGAAGGGGGGGGGGGGCACTGAATACTCCAAACTGTCGACCTAATACACGTTTCCCCTGAGTCTGATCAGTGGACCTTTCCATTGACGCATTGATCTCAAATTTTCAGCCTAGACCCACAGACTGTGCTACTGTGAAGCTTTCTATGCCGGTATCTCTTCCGTGAAATCATGATTACGAAGCAATCAGAGACTAGGGATCGTGTGTCCCATTGGAGCCCATGCCCCAACTCTATGGTTAGATTTATACCGTGAGCAGCGAGCAACACCCTTATGAAGAAGTCTTTACTTATTGTCGTGACTGACCGCTCCTAAATTTTAGTTGAGTGCATGCTCCCAATTTTTGGAAGGATAGGACTACACATTTCCGCCTCAAAACAGATTGTCTCAATATTATGAATCAAACAAAAATCAACAAAATTGGGATTGAACCTCTGACACTTTTATTTTTGTGTTAAATAGTGTGAAAATACGGGAAAGCTTCAGGTTAACTGTCGACGGAACAATTCAGGATGCTAACCGCAAGGGGCTAACCGCCTCTCAACGTTGACCTTCACAGACTCTCTTTCGCATGACCGTATAGTAGTGGATACCCATTCAAGATCCAAGTACCCCCCTCCTCCTCTACGGAAAATGGCCTTGTGAGTCCGCCCATTACCCCATTGTCTATGCCCACAGCTGCCGACCCAAAGGAGGCTTTCAGATGCATGCCGGGCCTCCCCGAAGGGTGCTTGGTTTCTGGTTGACTGGCTGTGATGGCGCTGATACCCCACCTGTAATGGGCCCCGCGCCCCCCAGCGGAGGGGAGCGGTATTAGTCACGTGACGGCAAAGTACGTCACGTGCGTGTTGGCGGGAACGAGGCGCCGGATCAGGGCGCCGGGTCGTCAGAGCAAAGATTGTGTAGCAAGCAAAGATTGCTAGTTTGGGAGGTTTCACTGTGAATGTCACAATAGTGGCGCCCCCTAAGAAACTCCGCACAAACCGTTACAACGCGTGTTCTGTTTCGCCTTTTTCTGGACATCATTGTTGTTTGTTTATGTTGTGAAAAAGATTAAAGACTGCTGTAATGGTTCTGTATTGCATGGTCCCTCATAGGGGCCGCCACCATCGGCGACGTCATGAAAAGAATATAGGCAAGGTTTCACATCTTAGTGCAACTATAATAACTTTGGTCGTACCCAAATCTAAGCTGGAAATGGATGACGAATTGAGCAGCTCACAGCTCACACTACACGGTTTCGTGTCCCTGCACGCGAATACAGTATTTGCAGTTGGATTTAGCATGATTGTTATCCCAGCTTTACCTTTTAGAATCTCAGATGAATATTTGATGACAACACACTTTATCTTATATTTCGTTTTGATGCAGTCATACTGCCGATATGTATACATGTATATTATGTAATATGATTAAAAAGAACGAGAAATTATGAAATCAACTAGAATTTGCAATTGACTCTTTTGAAATTTGCACAATATGCTTTGATTGAATAAAGAAAAAGGTTGTATTGCCATTAAGGCTTTTATATAATATGCTTCCAGCTAAGGTTGAAAGAGTATGTGTGCAATGGTGGGAAGGTATAAGACGAGCGTATGCTGTACAATAGTACTCAATGTGAGAGATAATTATGCTTCATACAAATAACCCATCATATTGATCCAAATACAGTATAACCAGGGACATGATTCCTAGTTATCCAACTATTCAAACATATTCACAATTACAGTTATACAACCTTCTGGTATCACAGTATTCAAGCTGAGTCACATCAGGGTCAAATTATTGTACAATTTTTCAAGTTGTGATGATATTATTTTCAAAACAAATTTGAAGCACTTATATAACATCGATTGCGTTCAGGGGGTGCCATTTAATTACCTTCTCTTTTTCAAATAACAATTCTGGCTCCGATGGGAGGGGTAGTCGGGCACCCTGAATCAGCTCAGCATATTTGTGAATTTATCATTCAGTATTACTATTCATACGCTCAGTATCTGTAAGAAGCTGGCAGGTGGAAAACCAGCTGTCAGTCTGAATAAGCCGTGTGGCCGATCACTAGCCGATATCACGGGGGTCCCACCCGATTAGCGGCATGGAATAATTCCCTCGGCGGGAGAGACCAATGGGAATAGCAGAATATGTTATGATGAAGCTGTCCGGCGCATCCGATTGTAAAAAAAGAGATAGTAGCGAGCTTGTAGACAGCGGACAGTATGGTTTTGTATCCCCAAGAGCCCTAGGCCTTCCCAGGAAAGCATACAATGCTAAAATAACGTTGTAGTAACGTTCCGTTTGGTTCTACATGTATTTTGGTTCTTCCTGCATTACTTTGATGATACCTAATGACGTCTCTGGAACCTAACATTGCGACATTACACTGTTAAAATTGTTGTAACATACTGATGATGTTCTTTGTCTAAAAGTGTTATTGTAAGATTCTGTATCGGTAAGGTCTCGGTAACTTCAGTAAATTTCTATGTTATGTCAGCGTAACAACTATACAGGCACTATCATGTAAGAGCATTTCCATGTGTCACTAGATAATTCCAACAATATTAATCATCATTGATAATACTTACTTATATCATGTAAACACATGTGCCTAACAAACAAATAATTCAATGTCTTGAACATTTTTACATGTAAATATTCAGTTTAATAATGGAGCTTTCAAGCAAAATGTAGCAAGTTACAGACTGAATACTCATACAAAAAAGCATGGTCGTTGAATGTGACTGTGATGGCGCAGCTGGGCGTGGTTTTACTTCGACAAGGGCCCTAAGCCTTGGCTGCTGTACGGTGTGGGAGAAAAGGACCGTCCCTGTACTACTCACGTTACTGCGGGGGGATCTGGGGATAATTGTGACTTATAGATGACCTGTTGCTCCGCGCAGTACACACTGACCGCCTCCTCAGTGTATCCTATATGTTAGGTACCATAATGGGGCAGGGGGTGTGTCCATTAAATTAAGTACATACAGTCACTAAGGGTGGATCGTGGGGGAGGGGAGGGGGGGAACAAGCCTTGCCGCCTACCCCCCCCCCCCCCCCCCAAAGAAAAAAAGGAAGAAAGACTGATGCCTGATACCCAAGAGGTCAAGTTTTAGGGAAATTGCATTTGGGATAAGTTTCAGCGGACAAAGGGATTATGAAAACGAGGTAAATGACTATTGCACATGCTCCGCCGAATCAGACTGTAATAATGTAACACGAGACAGCAAGCCGTCCCCATGGCCAGCAGTACAAGAAAACACTTCGGGACGTGACCATTCGAAATACAAAGTCATTGTGAAATCAAATCTACGCATTCACTCACCTTGTATACAAAGAAATGTCGGGAAATCACATTCCTATAACAATACACTTAAAGGTAGATAGAAGAGCATAGTGCTCGATTACTAGAACCTCTGAGCAGTAATCCGAGTCAGGTAGAGTATACTGAAAAAAGAGAAAACAGAAAAGAGGATTGATAATACTTTATTGATAATTATCAAACGGAAAAAAAAGACTTGCCACTTAATATACTCAAAATAACAACAAAAATTCACTTAAATGCAAATTTAATAAAAGAGAAGTTAAAAAAACCTTCGGGAACTCAATGCTTCAGGAACGTGATACTTGTCGCATATACGTGTCCTTCCACATTATAGAATGGATAGGACATATTTATCCAAGGTCCTTTATGAAAAAATGCAGTACAGTAACGCAAAAGTAGCTGTAGCTATACTCCTCAAGCCCCACATACACTAGGCAATTTTTACCAAGTTGACCGGCCGATTTGGCACCAATAATCGGCCCCCATTTTGGATCAAATATTGATTGTTTTTAAATGTAAAAATCAGAGGGATGGCCGGGACCCTTTTTAATATGAGCGACCCCCTTTCTAGAATTCATGGATCCACCCTCCTCAATATTGCATACTAATGAGCGATGACTCGAATGTACGAATGGCGACGACCAAATCCAAATCAAATAGTGGGTATGATGATAAAATGAGACGCATAATCATGCCATAAGTTCCATACCCACTAGACAGTTTTCACAAAGTTGCAATTGGCCGACTGATCGGTGTTAAAGTCAGACGAACCATAGCGAATATATATTTCTATGGACAGACATACTCTATATAATTAGTCAACTATAACACCGATTCAGATCAAGCGTGCACGTTTCAATACGGCATGCTGACAGAAGATCATATGAATCTGCCGATTTCAGTGACGATTCATTGGACTACAATGTAAAAATCATCTAGTGGATATGAGCTTTACAAAGTAAAGCTATATGTGTCTAGACAGGACCAAGAAGCACCTTATCATGCCCCAGCTCCTTACTGGTCCCTCCACACCAAATTAGGTGCGGGAATTACACATGTCAAAATAACTCATGTTTCTAATTTACTCCCCACCGATGCAATCGGGAAAGAAACAGAGACCAATTACGTACAATGGCTTTTCTGCTCATCTGCTCAAATTATAATGGTCCTAAATGACGGGCATTATAGACAGCAATCCCTTATCGGCGACGTTCTTTCCCTATGTTAATTAGTTTCTTATTTGCAGCATTCTTTTTATATTTGCCTCATTAATGTTATCGCGCCAACCGCTTCAAAGATATGATTTGATATAAGAAGATGAGTGATCAATTTCTAATGAAGGGTATTCTATCCTTGTGGCAACTTATTTTTATTGCGGAAAGTGAGAAATCTCGAGAGACTATTACATCTAATGGATTTCACACGGGGAACATCTTCACCATCATCGTATGGATGATTTAAACGGTTCTTCTCACTTTGGGCTGTTGTATGGGGATTTGGATTTTGTATGGAAACGGCAGGCGTTTCAGCAGCATTTGGAGATATGGAAAGAATTAAGGTACCTCTCTGCACAAATCCAAGTCCAAGGGAATGGAAGGCCCTCAGAATAATTTACTGTAAATAAACATACATTATCTGGCACTTAATTAAACTTAAACAGATGATCTTTACTCAATCAACCCAATCCGCATATATATATATATATATATATATATATATATATATTACATTTAAAATACAGTGCCACGTATTTAACATCTAATATTGTCATGTATTAAAGCTTCAGATTATCACGAATTGCTCTGAATTTGTTTTAAAAAAAAGTGTATCCGAACTTGATGGAAGTTTTCCTGTCTTTGCATAGATTACGTGTTCATAATAGTGGGGGGAGTCAGGATCCCCTGGACCCCCCCCCCCCCAACCCCCCAGCCCCTCCTGGATCAACCCCTGTGAACAAAAACTAGATGTGCAAGCTGCGGAGTCTGGAAGAAGTCCGCGGCTTTAGCATTGTTTGCCATAGTTCTTATGAATCTCTTATTGCCCCTATCTTCATTGCGGATTCCCGCCAAGCCGGGTCCCTCTGCTGTTGGCACCATATCAGCGTCCCCTGCGCGGAATGCCATATGGTCCCCCAGGATGTATAGTGTGATTGTGGAGGGCTAAGGCCAGGGCACACTCTGCGATGAGATGGCCACAAAAGAGCATTTTTTAAAAATAGGTTATATGGAATGATGAAGCATTTCGGTAAGGGGGGAGAGGGGTCGATGGAGTCCAGAAAAAGGTTTCGTAATAAAATGTCTCTACTTGAGTAGTTAAGTCGTTCACCAAAGTGGGAGTGGGATGTCATGGAACTTTGTTACATTATTTTCAATGAGCATTAACCAAACTGGAACTTCAGGTTAAAATCAGCCATCAGTTTAACGTTGTATTGAGGTTCTGATAGGGATAAACCCAAACACAATGTCAATGTGATTTTCTGATTAGATTGGTTGTGACTACGCAAGAACATTATTGTGATGTTTTTTTTTTAGGAAAGTCGGAACGAGACCTAAAGGAATGGCAAAGGCTCTTTTGAAATTGGAATTATGTAAGGTCACTGCATAAATGATCACAAAACAGGGATACCACATTGTTACGTTGAAGAATTTGGTCACAATAACACAATGGAGCCATTGAAATCATGTCATTAATAAATATTGCAAATTCACAATGCAACAAGAACAAATACATAGCATCACTGCTATTTAACATTATAATGTCACATTATTGGCAAAAACAGTACATCACTGCAACGTTGACTATAAAGTCACATGATAAGCCGGGCTATAACCCCTACCTATGTTTTGTGGCAATTCCATCACTACTAAGTCGCATAGGATGAACATGGCTTTTACACTGACTGTAAGATGAATTGACTGTCTCAGCCGAAGGGGCACTCCACTACTGGAAGACACAGATACCGAATTATTATGTCAGTGTTTGCCTGGCTGCCGATATCGCAGACTTCTTCTGGTTGCCAAGGAAACAATTCACATATGGTCTGCTGTACCACTTCCCCGAGCCCAGATTATACCAGATCCATTCGTACCGGACGGACAGGCTCTTTTTTCCAATTGCAAAATGTATTCTGTTGTTTTATTTCATTTCGTTTTACTTTTTCAGATTAACATAAAAACACTTGGCCCGGCGCACACTGCGATGTCAAAGGAATTTATTGATGAATACATATGTATGTATGGCGGAACTTGTCCATAAGCCTGTCAAGATAGGATATAAAGTTTAAGTGCATTTTTGTCAATGTGAATTAGTAACTGGATGAAGACAGTGCCTACATTATTTACTAAGCTATATGTGAAATTGGTACATGTAGAATGTCCCTGCTCCAATAGTTATACTTTAAGATAAATACTTTTTTGTACGACTGTCACTATCACTAATATACCCAATATACCAGCACATACAGTAGTGTCAGTATAGGCCTAATGATTAGAGTAAGACAGCTATTTTGAAATATTTCAGATTGGTTGATGATATTGGCTGTTTTCTATCATAACTTTACCAGTATACATACAATATGTATGAATTTCCCCTCTTCCTACTTGTTCTTGCTCTTTTGAATACTCATTTCTCTCACAAAACGATGGGCACATCCGCGCAAACAGTCAGGGCATCAGGCATCAAGTAAAATATAAATACATGTAGGGGATTAGTATACATAGTGTCTATACAGATAGCAATATAATAAGACTTGAATATAATCTTACTATGTATAATTCTATACATACATGCACTATTTGTCAAAGCTCTGTAAATGGTCGAAGAAATATTACCTTAATATTAATTGTACACCATTCTGATTATTAACGAACATAAATTTTAGGAGAAGACGTAATGATTAGTGCATGCTCAAGTCCGACTGAATCCGCCATTTAGAGATGCTTTCATATTGATATTCCCTTCATTCATCTTGAAATAGTGTAGTGAGAAACAGCTTTATATACAGTAAAATGTTTATATTCACGCTGTACATGTTTCCCTTATTCTGCAGACTACCACCAGTACGCAAAAAATATGAGGTTAGATTTAAAAGAAATGACTGCAAAGTGCGAGAAAATGTCGATAGGCGAAATTGCTGAAGTTGTACTGCTGAATGCACAAAATTCAGAATTGTTTGAGTTTACAGTAAATGAGGTTATTTCCCATATCATTGAATCCACGTGTAGAGGTCGCAGAAGGAGACAGAACGTGCACGTGACAAAAACAACTAATACCGCAATCAAATTACATAATTTGCTTAATGTACGTTGCCATCTTGATTATGTTTATATCTGCAATCCATTTTTCTCTGAAACACAGAACATACACAAGAAAGTAGACTATTTCTTGGTCAGGAAATGAAGTCGTAATCAAATTACTACATTTGCTAATTTGATAGACGGATTAGAAGGAATACCAAGTTCTTCTGTGCTGTTTTAAACATACAGTTGGACTAGTTTTTTTATGGTTAACCCTTTAGACCCCACATGTCGCATTCATAAATTGCTTGATTTCCCCAGGATTTCCATGGATTTCCCTCCGGAATTCCTTAAATGTGTATTAATTGGGGAAATTTACAGGATGACCCACCACTTTCAATTAAAGTTATAGAAATAAGGTTTGAAGCATTGGAAAGGTAATTGAATCAGCTTTCAAAAGATATATTACCCAATTTTGTATGTTGAAAACTCATAAAACTGTTCTCTTTGGAAAAATTTGGAAAAATTATGGAAAAATTTCCGTTTTTCCGGGCGGCTACGGCCGGATTAGGGGCTAAAGGGTTAATACTACAACAGACAAGTGCATTCAGTTCCTCAGATTGCAATTATATAATGTCCTTTTCTTTAGAAACAATCCACAGTGCCTCCTAATTGCCAAAGGGACACAATTTGCAATCTGCCATTCGAAACTGATTGGCAAATTGACTCCTAGGAATCTACTGGAAAAAACGACTTTATACAGTCACTTGGCGAACCACATTTCATACTGATGTACAGCACCCTCCTTAACTACAATGTATGTATGTCATCCCCAATGCCCTTGTACAGCAGAGGTCCCCACGGAGACTGCGCAGTGAAGCCCGCGGTTACGGCGAGCAGAAATGTGCCAGACAACGGCTGTCGTAAAATTCCTCGGGCGTAATGCCTCTCCTGCTAAAAGACTTTCATGCACGGTACATCTGAAGCTCAGTGGGGGGTCAAACATATGACATCTTGTGTGCATATATACATATATAAACGCTTTTGATATATCTGTATGGTTCTTGTCATAGTATAGCTTAGAAAACAATAATATCATGTTACTTAGACATGAGAACAGGCTAGGTCTAGTTATGTAACCTCCTTGTACGTTGTACTTTATGTCAATAACATATTTTCATTAGTTCATTTATATACATGCATAATATATATGTATAAGGTCAGCTTTACAAGATATTTCCAGAATTTAAAAGGAAAATATGCATATATATAATATATGTGTACTGATGTATGGCCTTGGAATGCCTTGTAACTCTTCATATCACTTAATATATAACATATTCTTCATAGTATAACTAATGTTATGATATGTATAGATATAGGCCTATGTGAAAAGATATTTGGCTGACTTTGAAAATAAATTATTCTAAACTCGTGATTTATATTCTTTGACCGAAACCTGAGGTATTTCCTTTTGTCTACACTGTGCCTCATTAAGCATATATATTTGTACAACGTACCTTATTTGATTTTCTACAATGACCCATCGTTCAGGTAAATTGTGAGTTTTATATGCCAGAGAGCGAATCACACGCGGTCACCTTGATATCACGATACTTAGATCAAAATTTGATCTCGCAAACAGAAGCCGACCATTTTTCTCTTCATCTCTTACAAACGTTTCATCCTAAGCGATTGACCTACAACATCAATATTATCACACCCAAAATGAAGGTTATCAATACATACTTTTCTTGAATGTCAATTTACATGTACATGTATATAGCTGATTAATGATACATGTAGTTTCTATCTCCGTTTTTGGCTCTCATTTTCACACCTATACTAGGACATTCACCTAACGGCTAACACATACCCCCTTTATTTAACCGGAAAACACCCTGGGTGCGACCAAGGCTTCCCCAAAAATGTCACCAGACAGCCTCTGAGTGGGATTAATCTCCACTATATCACCTGATTGGTTTATAGTCACCGTATCAAGTTGTAATTAATTTCGTCCACTGTCAGCTCAAGAATCGACGCAGAACAACTTTACCTTTATGGGGAGCTGCGTGTCAACCAAAGGGCTCTACATTTTAAAGGTGTTCAATTGATTTAGTGGTAGCTGTACACCACTTTATCTTATGATTATCATTATGCCATAATCATACATAACACAAATGTAAAGCTTAATAAGCAATCTTACCAGAGATATAGCTCATCCGTGATTCCTATTGGCATCACCAAATTGCCTTTCTTCCCACCGTATCGATTTTACAGAAACAATACACAATTTCTGGCTTTCAGGGCCCAAGTCAATTATGAATGGCATCATGGTTTTCCTAGAACCTACACCTATATTTTACTGAACTTCCAGCAACCACACAAAAGCTCTCTTCCAATTGAGTTTGTAATAAATTAACAAATTAAGGTTTTTCCTGTTGTTTGAGCAGTGATACCTCTATGAGATAATAGAGAGAAAGACTAATGTCAGGCTACACGTGGATGTTACTAGATGTATTATTTATAGGCCTATATGATTAGGACATCAAATGACTGATTTTAGTATAGATCCAGTTTCATTTCGAAAACCATAAGTTGACATTTCGCACCGCATACCCTCAATTCACCTGCCCAGTGTCGGAACAAGAGCGTGCTGTATTAGATAGGCCCAGGCTAGGGGACGACTGAAAAGGGACCCCGGCAGCCTTAAACCAGGAATGTGGACGTCCCAATCGCCAGCTACGACCTGCCACCTCTGCCTGGTGATGGAGTGAAATTTAACTCGTCCCCTCAATAGTGGCCGACGGCCGGTTTGTCGGAGGGTGGAGACTGACATCTTCGCCAAAAACCGCTATCCCCCTATCCCCCGAGCAACCAGGAGAAATTTATAAATAATGTGGGCTAGGACCATCAATGAGCCATACATAAGGCGTGGTATTCCATCTTGTGAATTCCTGCGCTGAAAGCATGTAGATTCAGGCGCCATACCTCGTATTTCATCGGGGAGGATTCATAACGTACATGTGCTGCTATTCACCACTGTTTTGTCTGTTTTTATCCCACACGAAGCAGGATTTGTATCGATAAAATATCTCTAGGTCATTGTCAATCGACACTTGCGCTCCACCAAGCCCACCAGACTGCACATCCATAGACGCTAACACAAATGCCTGGTCACATGGTGTGGAGATCCATCGATTAAAAAGTGTGTCCTTTGGAATTGCATTGTATTCATTCTATAATAAGTAAGCAGCAACCGACATAGATGACATCTCACAGAGAAAGTTGGAAACATGTGCAATACTAAATCATCAGAAAATACATATTTAAACACGTCCTTTTTCCACATAGAATTACAATATTCAGCTCAGAATGTCAATGGGGCTCCTCACGACACCTCTATAAATATCTCTTTACAGACTAGCATCAGAATTCGCATATAAATGAGAGATCAATACATGCATAGTGCGCATTATGTGCTCAGTCTGTAATATATATATTAGAACCATAGACGTACATGTAATGCTTATGTATTTTCATGATTAGTGCTGTTTACAGTATGCTAAATCAAACATTTTACCACTTTATCCAAAATCCAACTCAATGTTGGAGAAAGGTTTAATTCCAACCTCAAACCATTGTGATTTGGATAAGGAAGTATTTATGCTACCTGTTTTAGCACATACATTTATTGAATGGTGTTACGATGAGGGACTGCCAATCTAATACAGACCTATGAAGGCAATTTGCTACCAAAAAGGTGTCTCAATCAGATAATTATCTCTGTATCTTGAAATTATTAGGACAGGGTAGGTATAACTATTATGTGATATACTAGCTTAGTATTTGGATCTCTTTACCATATCTAATATTAATAAGATATAAATAATTCACCTTTAGATATAGTTTTAAGATAAAAACTGCCCACGTTTTACTGATGATAAGCATTTGCCCCACCTGGCAGAGAACAAATTTACAGAAAAAGTACTGTAAAATTACAGAGTTGCTGTATTTGAGTAAATTTACAATACTAGTACTGTAATTTTACAGTGAATATTGCTGTATAATTTCAGACAGCAAAAAGTGCTGTAAATTTACTGCAAGAACTGCTGTAAATTAACAGCAACTTTTACAGTGCACACATCCATCATCCTATAGTTTACTGCCCTGCAACTCAATCCAAGCACAAAAACTACAAAATAAAACCAGTAATATTGGGGGATCAATATTTGGATAGGTTTTGCCACACTTTAATCCCTGCAAGCAATTTTCAGAATATATGACCAAACAGGTTCTTTCAGATCAAATAAAAACTTAGGAAGTATTAGTTCTGCTCTACAGGAGCGGTAGGGTAATGAGCTTTCAGGTTGTGCTGATAGACTTGTTTGGTTTTACGTTGATATAGCTAAAACTGTGAAAGAATACAGTGGTGCAATTATATTTTTGCAAATCTGTTCACAAATTCTGGTTGCTTATAAATTACTGGGTTGAAATGCCTGGATTTGATACGATTGATTTTTCAAAATTACTGTGATATTCCCTAATTCATATGCACTGATGTCACGTATGATATTTTTGTTTTTGAAATGGTATAGCAATTATACAATGTTTCAAGGAAGACCTACCTGATTTTGAAAAAAAAACCCTTGATTTTTGTTATATATGATTATCAGAGGGCATAAAGCATGTCATTTTATAGTGCCTTTACAGAAACCTTTATTTGATAAACTCTTTTTGGTGATCATTGTCAGCCTTTGGCTACCTTTTCTTCAATTTTAACTATATTTATGAATTGTAATGATATACCTGAAAACCAAGGGAAATCCTAATAGACATTATGAAGAAAGACACTTAAAAATGATTTCCTAGCTACTAACAAATAAACAATTAACGATCGAAACCGCAGAATAAAAGCCAACGTACTTTTCACACCTAGACATGAGTGGACATGAAATAGCAATGCGTCAGTCAGAATAAGTGGAACTATTGACAATTGATACTAAATAGCTGTGGGGGACTATTAGTGAAGAAACCCAACACCCCGTGCATGCTGCATACCTGTGGGAAGGGTTTACATCACCGGGGGCACAGGTGTGCACGGACGCCACCTACAAAACACCCCCTCCCACAGCTCCCCAACAACAAGTCCTAATGGTGGGGAAGGGGGGGATACTTTTTTAAGGATTTTATTTCTTAATAATAGCTATTTTTGCACAAGGTGTTAAATGTAGAATTCATAGAAATTGTATACATAGATAACTTCAACTGGAACTGAACAATTACATAACATTTGATAGATCAAATTTCAAGGAATTCAAGCAGATCACATTTTACAGATCATATTACAGAGAGTTGTTTTATTGTATAGGTGATGTCTTAAAAAGTCTTTTCATATGTAAGAAATATGACTTTTTTTTTCAAACTGTCAATGCACAACCTATATGATAATCAATGATGAATAATTATCACAAACAAAGTCAATTTATAAAAGAATGATACAAAAAAGCCGTAATTATGTCATTCTATTCCCTGAGTATTTTTCAGTGAGTATTCTAACCCAGAATGCGCCCCCCTCCTTATCCCCAATACCTTCTTAGAGCAATCCCAGTGCGGGCCCCTACCTCCTGACACAGGGCCCCTGTACCCCCACTAACTCCCCCCACAGGCCCTCCACACACCCCTACACCTACCTGACCACATGTGACCCTGGCCCCCCACGGGCAGGGATTAAGGTGGGGGTACACCCTGGTCCCCAGCTCTCCCCACCAGGCCCTTTCAGCACCTCTATCCCAGCCATACAGACCCCCCTTGAGACGACCACAATCACACATTCACAAAACCCCAACCCCTTGTCGGGAAAAAAGGTGCTGCCAGCTATGGGCCGCTTATTCTGCTGACTCTGACATTTCTGTAAGGGGTGGGGTCCCCCAGGGGAGCTATTAAGGGGTAGGAGGGGAGGGTTAGTTAGAAGCATGTGTTCCCTGGCTTTCAGCCCAGATGTCCAAGTCTGCTGAAGTGCTCTTCACATTTTAAGACCGTTGAATATGTTTTACATATTTATATTTAGCAGAGTAATAATACCAGACTGGATGAACTTAATTAACATTACTGTGTATTTTGAGGACAATGCTACTAGATTATTATGGAATAACTTGATGACTATTGTGCATAAATGGTTTAAGAACGGTGGCACGTGTTACTGATATGAAATACTACAGAGAATAATAAAAGAGAATTAATCCCTAACATAGGCTATTATAAGACTTAAGTTTTGAATATTTGGGAACCGACATTGCAATGTAAGAAAAAGAAGTCGCTACGAAACATGAAGTCGCTACGAAACATGACTAACAGTGATGGTAATGCCATGCTACTTTTTCTCTAGAATTATTTGCCAATGTTTTCACATTTAATTTTACTGATTCATTTAACCTGTCAAATAGGTCATATGATGATCTTCATATTATATATATTCCTGCATTATTGCAAAAATGCACAAATATGTGTACCAATGTATATTCAATAGGTTTACTGATTAGAAGGGGAGGTCTCTGGGGAGTTTTAGGTAGGATTGTACCTATCTTTGCATATCTATACTGGAGTGAAATAAGTTCTGTACATACATATACATGTACACATATTATACTTTATCGAGGTGTCAGAGTCCGAACAGGGTGGGGAATATCTCAGAGGGGAAGGCAGAATACAGGAAATTGCTTTTAGCCTGGACAAGAGCAGATATCATACAGAACGGACGTGTCCAGATATCAGGTGGCCACATGTCCACTGCCCACGGCCTGGACACAGTATCTCCCCCAACGTCCCACATACACCTATCCCCCACCCTCCCCACACACATGCCCTTTTCCGGGGCTGACACTGGGCCGGCGGCTGAGCATGTCCCAGTGATCCGATATCATTGCCTTTTATTGAGTGACCTTTTTCGGTGAAAGGCAGTGCCGGAAAGAACCGCACACCTACACGCCCACATATATGTATACAACCACACATACATATAAACACACATACAAGCATTTTACATATTTATTTATACTTATTCATAGTTATTGGTTTAAAATTTCCATATTCTTCAAACTCAAAAACCTACAATTTCACAGAATCAAAATCAAGTCAGTAATAAAGGGGTCTTCCATAAAGTATCCTTTATATGTACACATCAGGGGGGGGGGGGGGGTGGTCATCATTGTGGGCATATTATGTTGCTTTAACGCAGAGATACTTTGGTTTTTATTTGTTACCATAACTGTATAATAAACTAGTTTAGAGTGTAGTACAAGATACCGCCTACGTCTTGCCGATTATTACCAAATCACACGAAATCCCTTAATCCAAACATGTATGTGCCCTGAATAACAGTGATCAGCAATGACCTCATTTATCATGTCTTCCCAACGTGATTTATAAATATTGCATACAATTGTAACCGTGTTACATTGCCACAACAACCCCCCTCGATTCTGTAAAAACGTCACGTCCGTGTCTCAGTTTTTCTCCATTCTTCAACAACATCGGGACGTCTTCCTCAGATAGGACTAACAGCCTCCGTTACCATTAATGCCACCTGACCAGCTTGTCGACTGTTTTTCCTTTTCCTTTTTCTATTTCGCCGTCTTTCATCCTCCCCTCGGCGATAAACAGTGACCACTCTCCTACAGAGCTATATCTCCTCCAGGGCTGGTCGTCTGGGGGTGGGGTTAAGCAGGAAAGGGTACTGGAGAAGGGGGTGCCTTATCTCCAAATTGCCGTCCTTTGCCTAATCCAGGCTTCTTATTGAGGTATGTCTGCGTCAGTTTATTTTATTTTATACCCATCTGTGCTGTATCAGTTGCGTGCTGGACTCGGTAAAACCAGTCTTGAACCCAGTCTTAACCATGCTTAAACCACTAGTCAGGTTGTCCAGAGACAGCTAAGTAGTGTAGCCTCTGCGCCAACCTTCTCCAGGAACAAGTATGTCTGGCCACCCTACCTTACTAACTGAGGTTGATCCCTCGTGGATGAAGAGCTGTAGCTGTGAACCAGTTGACAATTTTGTTTAAAAAGGGGCGCTGCTGTCAGAATATGAGCATCACAAATTATAGGGGGGGGGGGGGGCTACAGCACTACAGAGCTCCTTTCCGCACCAGTCGGCCTACCGTGAAACTATTTTCTAGCAATCAGAAGCTATTTGTAGTGTGTGTGTGTGTGGGGGGGGGGGGGGGGGGGGGGGGTGCTACCGTTCTGCAGTGGGTACATTAAGTATATTGAAATACAAATATACCTGGAAGTGTGTTTTTCTCAGGAGTTTCTTTCACATTTACTGAGATGCTGCTAAGTCTCTAATTCCATGGACTACTTGAAAATAGCAGCCCCATATAATGTTATATCCCTTCTAGAATTCCCCTCTTTTCGGGGCTTCAGCATCAACAGGTTCAATGATCTGTTTTGCAATAGGTATCCCAACCAGTAGAGTGGAGGGCAAAGGCCTGGAGGGTTCTTCCTTACTGAGTTTACTCTTCCTTAGAGCAAACCCCAACTCTCTTCCCCAGTCCCCCTCTTCGGAATGCCCCCCCCCCCCCCCCCCATTGCCTAAACTCCCGCCCCTTCAGGCCAGTGGCGTAGCCAGGGGGGAGGGTTCCTGAGTGTCTGGAACCCCCTTTGATATCCGAAAATATAAGTAAAGTATATGAAATATTGTCAACAATGTAGGCAGGAACCCCCTTTAATTTACATGGAACCCTCTTCTGCTGGATACGCCCCTGGAGGCCCTACCTGAGACCCCTGCCCTGCGTTCCAGGCCCTACCCTTCAGTTCCTACTTGCCCCCCGACTGCCCTCCGGCCCTACCTGCCCCCTCCAGGCCCTAACCAGCTGGCTTGTGACGTAACAGAAATGTTCTGCAACCATTCTTTTTAGGTTAGTTTGTTACTTACTAAGATGACACATAACAATTACGTTATTGATGGTGAGGTTGAAACCTCACCAAATTAGAATGTTATTATAATATTAATTTTTGGTGAAGTTAGGACAAAACCAAAACAAAACATTATAAGAACATTCTGTTTACATTCAAGAACATAATCAGAATGTTATAATTATGTCGCAGTGCAACATCACAGCAGTACATTGCAGCACCGTTATTGGGAGCCATCAAAATGACGTAACAAGAACCAAGCCAGAACGTTGCTGCAACGTAATTATAATGTCATACCTCTGGCTGGGTACCCCTTCCTCCTCCTGGCATTAGTCTTCCCTCGCTCCCCCACGTCCTGCGTTACGCCCCTGCCTCACCAGCTGAAAGCCCTACGCCCTGGACCTCCCCACCTGAGAACCTACCTGCTCCCCTCCAGCCCATCCAGGCCATACCTGACGCCCCCCCCCCCCCCCCAAACAGTTGATTAACCCCCTCCCTCAGGCCCTACATGACGCTCCTCTTACCCCCAACTCCCCGTCAA
The DNA here is from genome assembly GCA_936440205.1 of Lepidonotus clava. NCBI lineage: Eukaryota > Metazoa > Annelida > Polychaeta > Phyllodocida > Polynoidae > Lepidonotus > Lepidonotus clava. The sequence goes on along the minus strand of OW387136.1, from coordinate 47,406,213 downwards.
CCCCTAGAGGTCCTTCTATGCCCTACCTCCATCTCCCCCCCCCCCCCCAAACTTCCCTACCCTCCAGGCCCTACCTGACGCTCCCCTTCCCTCCAGGCCCTACCTGACGCACCGATCCCGCCAAACAGCTGATTAACCCAGTCCCCCTACTCAATGAGCGGCTCGGGGCGGGACATGAGCTGCTCCCGGAGCGACATGCTGAGTCGGCAGTTTTCATCCCTCACCGCCCCTCGTCTGACAGCTTAATTACTGGAGGACCAGGACGACCTCGTCTCTCCCCCGCCAGCTTTTCTGTCGCGATGGATAGTCGCTTCACTTTGCGACCAGTAAAGTAGCCTCGGGTTAGTGCCTAAATCGGAATTTTGAGCTTGCGAATCCGTTGTGTGGCGTCATTTAGGAACCAGGTGGTTTTGATGGATTGCTCCCCGGTTGTGTCGTTAGAATGACACGGCGTCGGAATGTTTAATACGCCGCCAACATGGGGCAGGAGGAGCGGGGATTAAAGTATTTAAACTATTACCCTTTTTATGACGAGGACGAAAATTTGTCTGGATATTTGGGATATTCATCACAAATAAATTTCTCTAGGGACTCATAAAACATCCGCCTTCAGAGAGGCAGACAAAACAGGTACTTTTACTGCCTGTTCTGGCCATGCCCGGTATTTCATTCCACACAACTGCCAGACAGATTGTCTGCATGCAGAAGAGTTTAGGTGATGATAGTTATGTTTGCAAAGTTATCACTAGGCTATTTGCAAAGAGAGGTTTAGACTGCACATTATAAATGACATAGAAATGTATATATTGGCATAACAGATTTCAAATTAGTCATTGTGAGTTCTTTGGATGTAATGCTCAACTGATTTTCTCTGTACACGGTCAGTTTGTAGAATTAAGGCCATACGTATATAGGTAATTACAATAAAAGCTACATTGAAGCGTAATTTTATCATCCATTCACCATTATATATATATATATATATATATATATATATATATATATCAATTAAAGTTTAATGGGCCAAGAAATTCCAAAGGGGAAAGAGGGTTTAACGCTTCTTTATTTTTGAAAAACATTTAATATCTTTTATTGGTCCCCATATATTGCAGCAGCTTACTTGACAAAGCAATACACACATGACAAACTCTATAGAGCATACTGTCTTTGCCATCCAGATGCTGATTATGATGGACATTGTCACACTCAAATCGAATTTCATGAAGCACACGCACGATACGCCTCTGGAAATCTGGTCCGCGTTGGGTTGTCTCGGGGTTGTTTAAACGGTGAGGATGGTCGGTCCTCAATGATCGGATGAAAGATAGATGAAGCAATGTTTGATCCTATATCTAGAGCACTATGCAAGTGATTAATTACCAAATACTTATTTGATCTGACTGTGGAGATTAAAATAAGATTAGTCTCCGTGATCTGACATAGTGAACTTACTAAATACAACGGGTGTAGACCCTTAAATTCGAAGGGGCGACATTGGTACTGCTTAAATTCGTCATGGTGAGACATGGGATTTGTCTAGCGACAACTGCAGGGGATGTGGGCATTTCTTAAATTCTCATGTAAACCCTGTGCAGCAGTTGTATACATATCAGAACTCTGATGAAGGATGTAACAATCTGAAACATGTTAATTCGACCATAATTTTAATGTCTTAATAAATATCAAAGTCTACACCAAGCCGTCGTCGAGTTGGATGCATTTGCCACAACTTTATTATATCAGTTATTAACCCCTAATTTACGGCGATTAGCGTGAACATATTTCCACAATGTCAAGTTTGACTGTCTGCGTCTGTGACCTGGTGAATGTTTGTTATACAAATAAAATGTACATCTTCAGCAACTATTTGCCATAATGCATTAGCCTTTCCATCTATTTGTACATGTATGACACTAAAACAGAGAGACATCTGCCAAAACGTTCGCTACAAGCGACTGGAAAAAGGAAGCAGGAAAATAGGTTGCTTCATTACATTGTCTGCGTGACCTTCTATATGCAGAGAATGTCACTTCAGCACATATATAATGTTCCATGTTCTTTTGTTGCATACTGTAGGATCGGTCGCAATTTTTGTGCTGTGCAGTAATAATGGTCCCAAAATACACCTGTTGGGGGATTGGGGCAGGTGTAGAGGGGTATCGTGTATCATGCATGAAAAATTCAAACTATGATCTATTTCACACAAAGACTCGAGCACCAAACAGAATTTTTACTATTGTTTGTAGTTTAATATTGTTAGCAATAAGTCATGTTTAACAACCAAGGTAGAACATGTTTTAATGTACAGAGTCATGCGATGGTCTTTTGTTGTGATGTGCGTGGTCACATTTCAATGACACCTGATACCCAGAGACAAAGGGTGATTGAAGTAATCTTGGACATCGGACATGTTAATCACAGAACGTACATGTTTTAAAACAATCCTGATGAAGACACTAACCTGTCGAAACATGTCGATTCAGCCTATCATCTACTAAATAAAAGTCAACATTTCAAATTATACTGTCGTGGAGTTGGATGTTCATCTACACTTCACGTGTTTTAAAACAATACACGGCCTGTTTCATAGTAATGTTCGCTACTACAGACATTTCATGCATCAGTAACAGAAACGTAGCAAATATTTAAAAAAAATCTGTCTTTATAATGAAAACCCCTGTTATGGTCCCAAAAGGAATTGCAGGGGGTGGTTTATAAAGGTTTATGGTAGAGCTTCAACAAGGTGAACTAAGAAGGAAGGGATTACTCCACCATAAGGGATCCCATTGGGAGAACAGGGCCAAGACACCCCATCACAATTCTTCATGTATTCAGTCAAATGTCAGACCTCTTTTCTTTTGCTCAGAGCTAGTTGTTTACGCTAAGGACTGACCATCAGAGTTTCCAGCAAGATCCCAGTGATCAGATTAACATTGGATGTAAACTCATCATCTTATACATAGGCTATTCAGGGGCGGAACCAGGATTTTCGAAGGGGGGGGGGGGGTCAGTACAAAGGCTAAGTACTAAAACCGTGTCCAATTGCCCACACATGCACGACATTTTCAACTCTTTTTGTAGCACAGTTATATATAAGATATGTGAGTTAGATGAAGCCACGTCAAGTGAGGCCCGAGCCCCTGATGTAGGCTTTTCAATATATAATTTGTATGTTATACTCTTTTATACTTATTATTATCAACATTTAGAAATGATGTCAATAGTGTGTACTTCAACATATTTGTTTATACCAACCTAATGAATGGTGAAGTGGGATGTGGGGGGGGGGGGTGCCATAACAAACTTATATGTGAAAACATCACATCAGGCTATTGTTTATAATAGGCCTACAAGACTACTTGTGATCCAATGGGCACCTTATTTGATAGGTGTGCCATGTCACGGGTGAATATTCTCATGAAGCACTGTTCACCCGATCACCAATCACCAATCACAATCATCAATCTCATTTCACTTCACCTTATTCAAGACTTGTATGGTAAAAGTGCACTTGTAGATATAATTACTTAATGGATATCAACGGACCAGGATTGAAAATAGCCCATCTTAATGTAAGGAGCCTAGTTAGGCACTTCGATGAAACCTTCCATGAGCTGGGAGGTGTAGACATACTAGGTCTGTGTGAAACATGGTTAATGCCATATGTGTCTGACGACCTAATTAAGCATGATGTCTATACATTCTTTAGACAGGATAGATTGATACTATCATCCCAAGTCAATGCGGGGGGGAAACGAAAACAAAAAAGGGGAGGAGGTCTTGTTATGTATATTAAGAATGACTTGGCAACATTTACTACATTACTTGTGGACTACTCATCATGTAGTAGCAACTGTGAACAAATGTGGCTAATTGTTGAAAAGCCATGCAACAAGAAACTGCTAATTTGTCTAGCTTATCGTCCACCATCAGGATCAGCGATGAGGTTTATGGAAGAAATCTCTGCATCCTTATCAGCCATTACTGGCACAATTTCTAGGAGTGTAGAAATAATAGTTATGGGTGACTTTAATATAAATTATCGTGATAAAAGTAGCACAAACTATGACAGGCTAAAAGATTTTGAAAAACACTTTGACTTAAAACAAATTATAACAAAACCAACGCGTGTTACTGGAAAAGCAAGCAGCATAATAGACCTACTTTTTACAAATATGAGCAATTTTGCCAAGAGTGGGGTAATCAACATAGCTATCTCTGACCATATGCCCATATTTGTTATCAAAAAGAAGCCACGGGAGAGAGTAACAAAGACAAAGTATACCTTTAGATGTTACAAGGGCTATGACAAAGGGATGATTAAGGAACATGTTGAGCGGGATGGAAGATGGGCCAACTTTTGGCATAGAGAAAACAGTCCTGGTGCACTTTGGGATATAATGTTGAGTATATTTTCAAGTGTAGCAAATAAACTCTACCCAATGCGCACAAGGAATTTTAGAGATAAGCAACCATCATGGTTCTCAAGGGAGGTATCTAATGAGATAAGGCAAAAAAACATGGCTTATCAAAAAGCTACCAAAAATCCTACCGATGAGAATTGGTGTAATTTCAGGGAAGCTAAGAAACGTGCCCGGAATTTGATTTTACAAAGAAAGAAAGTGTTTATTATGAATAAACTTAAGAAATCTGAGAAAAACCCAAGGCAATTCTGGAAGGATATAGGGCAGTTTCTAAAAATTGGTAAGCATAAGGGATCCTATCAATGTAAAAAGATCAAAGGTGATGCAGGGCATGTTGTCTCTGGTAGAGACGCTGCCAATGTACTGAACAATTATTATAAGAATATTGGAGGGAAGTTAGCTGATAAATTCAAGGATGAGTGGAAACCATCAGCATATTTTGGTAAAATCAAGAAGGGACACTTTGAGTTTAGGTTTGTAACTGTAAAGGAAACAGTTAATGTTCTCAAAACACTCCCAATTAATAAATCATCAGGTATACCAACTTTGAGCTCTTGTTATATAAGGGATTGTTTACTGAGCATGCCAATTGAAGTAACATTTCTGATAAATGAATGTCTCAGAAAGGGCATCATGCCACAAAAGTGGTCCGTTGGTTGCATTACCCCGATCCCTAAAAATAAAGTGTCATTAGACCCGGGTAACTGGAGGCCAGTGTCTGTATTGCCATTGCCAAGTAAACTAATTGAGCGATTAGTTTATAATCAGTTATTGTACTACTTTGAAAGTGAGGGATATTTGGACACCAGGCAACATGGTTTCAGGCCTGGCCTTAGCACTGCGACTGCTATATTTGATTATGTACAGTTTCTGTATGACAGTTATGACAGTAAGCAAGTCTCTAGTTCAATATTTATAGACTATAGTAAGGCGTTCGACACGCTTAACCACACTGTTTTGTGCAACAAGCTAGAATTGTATGGAATTAGTAATATGGCCCTTTGTTGGTGTAAAGATTACCTTTCCAATAGGAAACAATATGTAAAAATAGGCACAATAGAGTCAAACTGTGTTGATGTATCCATGGGAGTACCACAGGACTCCATTTTAGGCCGTTTTTTCTTCCTAGTGTATATAAATGATCTTATAGATGTATTGTCAGTAGCTAAATCTAATATAACACTTTATGCCGATGACACCATTCTGTATGTGTCTGATGATTGTGAAACTAGAGCTGTTGCATATAATAATGAATCATTGATTCTACTTTGTGAATGGTGTTTTCTGAATCGTCTGAGCATAAATTTGCAAAAAACCAAACACATGGTTGCAAGGGGTAAGGGAAAATGTGTACATAGCTCAGGGAAGATAATCCTAGAAAATAAGAAACTAGATAATGTGGATAGTTATAATTATCTAGGTGTTATCGTAGATAACACATTGAATTTTCGTAAATTTGTAGACTCTAAGTATGACAAGGTAAACCTCAAGGTGAATCAACTTGGAAAACTGCGCAAGTACATATCAAATGACATATCAAGTACAATCTATAGGCAAACAATTTTGCCACAGTTAGATTATGGAGATTTTGTCGTTGAAAGTGCACCAGTGGAGCGAGTAAATAGGCTAGATACCTTGCAAGATCGAGCCCTAAAAATAGTAGATAATAGAAGTCATCCTTATGCTGATATCAGTGTTTTGGAAGAACTATATGGGGTAAAGGCCTTGAAAGCACGTAGGAGGGATCACATGCTCTGTGTCATGCGGAGGCAGAGCAAGCTTAAGGCAAAAATAGAAAGTCCTCCACAGACCATCTATCTAAGGAGTGACAATAAAATTAAGTTTAGGATACGAAATAGGAAGTTTGCACTATTCAAGAAGAGCCCTCTATATAGGGGGAAGAAACTCTGGGACAGACTAAGTTCAGAACATCAAAGAGCAACCACTAAGGTAAAATTTAAAAAACTCCTGTGTGCTTAATTGGCCAATGACTTGAGAAGACTCCATTATGTCTGCTGGACTTTGAATTATGTAAAGGTAGAAGTCTGTTTGAAACGTGGGTAACTCTGTCTCATTTATTCATACCATCGCTCATCATTTGTCATATGTATTTGTAATGTATATATATTTTGTAACGCACCTGGAAGATCATGTACTACATGAAGATGCAATAAAAACAATTCAATAAAAAAAAAGTATAGGAGTCCACCAAAAAAAAAAAAAAAAGGGGGGGGGGGGAGTCAGGACCCCCTGGATCCCCCTCTGGATCCCCCCTGCTATTAGCCATAATATGCCCCTTACCAAAACACATAATCTCAGAGTGTTCATTGACTGACTGCTGCAATGAGCAATTGAGAGTCCCAAGCCCTGTATCACATTTTTAAAACAACCAAATGGAGAGTCTTGACTTTGGTAATACAGTGGGGAATGAATCGACCTGACATATGACTGTATTGACCTTACCTCTCCCAGTGGTCCTACCAACTCAACTGTAGGTAATATGCTGCAAAACTAGATCAATAAGCCCATCCCAGTTTTTATCCAAGTCAACATTTATCATCTAAGGTGGTTACAGTTGCTTTCAAGTCAAGTATGGTATGTTCAATCAAAATAGTGGTAAGCGTTTCCCATAGGACGTAATGCTGAAGCCAGTTATGATGTTGAACCCTTGATTGCCATGTTGTACAGTATATTCTATTTGGCTGACAAACCTCTGCATAATTTGATGAATCAAATCAGATTAATAAAGCCACCTTGTATTAGAAGTCCTTAATGGGTCACTGGATTGAACTGGATTGAACTGCTTGACATATCCTGTCCAACTCTTGTCCAACACAAAGGTTATGCCCAATCTGGGATAGGGGTAAAAATCGTGAAAGTAAGTTAAAAAAATGTCAAAACCCAAGTGCTATAATAGTTTCTTTTTAGGTCGTACTAACCCATGTGAATTTGAACGTCTGAAACACGCCCCCACACCTAAGCCCCACACCCATCACAGTCCCACATACCAAGAGGAACCCTTGGCATGATCGCCCACTGGGCGGTAGGGTAGGAACAATCCCCCGATCCTATATTTAGTGTGTAGACATGCCATTTGATTCTGACGGTTGGGATACGAAATCTAAAGACACGCACGTACAATACACACTCAAACCACCTTTGTGGTTTTACTCTGCTCTCGTTCGTCTTTCACAGCCAGACCTTTGGCTGTTTTGGCACTACCCAAAAAAATGACAGGGAGTTTTTGCTTTGTGTAAAAAATGACAAACTGCCTGGGGTAGTCTGATGTGACGAGGTATAAAACCCGGGAGGCGTGACGTACTTGGTTTCCTCTCACGCAGGTTGACGTGACGTGCGTATTGCCCCCACAATACTCCCCTTGTCCCGGCGCTCGGCCCGCTCCCCGTACGCCCTCCTTATTACATAAACTAGCCGCCCGACGCGCACCCCTTTGTGAAAATATGTATTTTCCCTTCAAATTATGAAAAATGATCTTCCAAATACATGGATGTATGTACTAGGGCGATGAGGGCTCTTTGGAGGAGACCTCGTGTTAAAAAGGCGTTTATATCTCGGGCACCGCCGGGACTTCATTCAGCCACAGGAATGGGACCCGCCTGCCCTCTTTTATGACGCATAAACAGAGGATTCTGAAGAAGCCTTTTAATCATGAATTCCTCCTGTTTAAAAAGGGGGTAGACCAGAAGGCAGAAGAAGTGGGCTCATGTCGTAAATTATGTCCTTTTAGTCCCATCCCTTGGTTTTTACAACGAGTTCCAGCGAAAAGCCTTTCTCTGCCTTCTCTCGCTCACCACCACCTCCACACCACCACCACCACTCCCCACCACCACTTCCCAGCACCACATGCCACCATTCTCGGCGGGGACCACCCCAGCATGCACTACTTCCGCTCACACAATACCCGACAATTGCAGGGTTTCTGTTTCCCCTTCCTCAAGGTGTTGGGACGCTGATTGGCGCTATTCTTAATTGATTGCCGACTTGGGCGGCCATCGGCCCACGGCCTCGGCTAATTGCCGACTTTCTAAGCTGATTACCGCCCCCTGGTGTCCGGGGCACAATGCCGGACCTGTCACTAGGCGGCGCTGCGAGCGGCAGGTACATCGTAACTGGTACCCAACCTGCCAGCTTACTCACTCCTCAACCAGCGGGGAACCAGTGACAATAATGTGGGCCTTGGCGTCACGCATGAGCGACTCTTACTTTATGAGAAAAGTAGTGAACACCCTGGGTCTGTTTCATATTCTGGACTCAAGGCTAATCACAACTGGCACCTACAAGCTAACAAACCCTCCTCTGTGGACCACTCTCATGACAACCTTCATCATATTTTGTCAAAATTACCCGCACAGGTGGTTGTATTTCAATTTTAGCTTTAAAAGCGGCAGGCCTGGCTGGGGACAACAAGCACATGCCGGATCCCGACCCGACCAGGTAATGGGATGTAATTGGCCTCAACAATGTCCATATTGACAAAAGACCGTACGATAAGAGATCATGTCGCTGCCATGTTAGGACCTAACTACCATTAGTCATGTGCACCCGAGGTAATGATTCACGAGCAATAGGTAATGACGCCATATTGTGTTAGGTATGGTAGAATTAATGACGCCCCTTTGTGTTGGGTATGGTGAAATTGCCCTTAATCACCATCCTGACTGGCTGGTATGCGGGTAACAGGGCGTTGGCTGTCGTTAACTCCTATATTGGCTATGATTACACTGATATTATTATGATAGAGAAGGGAATGAAGAGAGCAAACATTGTTTATGTGCATGGAGGTTCATATTGTATATCATTTGCAAACAAAGTGTGGCACATGGATGATTATGACTAACCAGTGCGAAATGAAAAAATAAGCTTCTTCAATATTCTATGATAATAGTCAAAGGATATTATGGTCTTTGGGTAGCATACTTTGGGTTATAATTATGAATAAAAACGTAAAGGTTTCTACTATAGGGAAAGAAATCATGATGCTTTCCTTTAACCTTTCGAATTAAAGTTAAAACTGTGCTTTAGTTCATATTTCAGTGAAGGATAATGTCCGTCCCTATTTCAGAACCGTTTTAAAGGGGTAACGAGTTATTTCCCATTGACAAAATATCTTTCCATAGAAAACTATCATTGAAATATTCCAACAGAAATTGAAATATTCATGTGAAGTAAAATGTTTCAAGACATTCCAACAGAAAACAACCAGTGAAATATTCCAATTGGAATGCAAAAATTGAAATATTTCACTGGTAAAACGTTGCTCAAATATTTCCCCCCAGAGATGACGGACGTCGTCGGCCGTAATACGCCGACGACAGGCTGACGGTGATGGAGGGACGGAGCAGGGGCCTCCTGCCCCTCCAGTGAAGATAACTCCCGACCCTCCCTACCCCTGGCACCCTCTCCCCCATCAACACCACAGCCCATATCAATCTCCACTTATCTTATATAACGCCAGCAGTGCTTATTTTTATTCCAACAGCCCCATCGGGGCTGGCTGGAGCCGTTTAAAGCGACCCTATAGGTACTCTACTGTGGGGTGGTGTAACATGTCACTTCCAGGGCCGGCCTGTTGTGATGACCACACAATATCTGTTTTCCCTTTATACAGAGTGGTGACGCTGTAGTTTAGCGGTCCCAGATGTCAAATGTGGCCCTTCTGTGATCATCGGGGAGACTTTAGTTGGGGGACTTCTAGCGTTGCGCTTCACGGACGCGTAACGTCAGGGGATGAGTACCGGGGGGGGGGGGGGCACTTGGGTCTTGAAAGGGTCCCCTCTGCAAAAGGGTTGAGGGCTTGTCAGTCACTTTTATACCAATAATGGGCGTGGTGAACTTCTCCCGTGAAACAATAAGGGGCAATAAGTTCTTGAAACTTAACCTTATTCAATACATCACTTAAGACAAAAAATTGACAATTTTATCAGGAGTTTTTCAATGCAATTTTGGTAATTTTCATCTATTTCATGACATTAAGGCATTCTAATTTTTGGGAACAGTGATCTACATATCACAAAATAAGGGGCTGTAAACGTACATTCAGTAGCAGTAGGTCACAAAAAGGAGGGCCTGTAGTTTGGAGGCGAATAGCATCCTTCAAAGTGCCCCCCTCCAACTTAGGCTGAGTGAAGGTTGACACTGATACGGCATTCAGGGGCTGTACGGAGTGAGTGGTGTGGTGAGGGATCGGGCAAAACGCACGGGGGTAATGCGACGTTCACAAAGACCAGCCGACGGCCATGATTCAGGGGCTGATGGTGAAGACATCAACTCATTATTCTCTGCCTCTCAGTGGCAACACGCTCTTACAGGGAGAGGGGCTGAAGGGGAAGGCAGGGAAAGATGGGATCTTGGGGCATAACACTGAGAATGGAAGGTCCCTCCTACTCTCGTTGGGCATTTTCATTATTGAAACAAGTTTCGTGTTGCATAGATATACATGTACAACATGTATATAATTATTAGTTTGTCGTCTTTATATAACGTTAGTTGTACCAGTAGCCAATATATATTTTCTGAGGTTATGGGCTCAACTACATTTCATTTGATTAATTAAACCCAAACTATACAGAAATTTGAATCGAGAACCCCGATAGGATTGGAGTCTTTGCACAAGCATGACACCCTCCCCAATGCCCCCCCCCCCCCTTTTTTTTTTTGTCAGTGCCATGAATGGGTCGACGCCTGCATCAAATTCAAAATACTGCAACAAACCCAACCCAAGTACCTTCTCTCCACACCTTCTTGAAAACTGCCCCCTAGTTTAAAAATAACACGCGTGTGGCCCTTTTTTCTTCCAGCTGAAAGAATTAATCTTGCTTGTTGGTTGTTGTTGGGAGTCAGTGTTCGGCTGGGGCGGAGGTGTGTGGGGTTGTGAAAGGCGGCAGTTTTCTGACCAGGCCCCCTTAAAGCGAATCTTTATTGGTATCGCAACAGGCGCCCGTAAATTAAAGCAGCGCCCATTCAGTGTCAAAGCCGGCGCCCTGCTGAGGGCCTGAATGCCCGCCCCAACAATGGCCGCCTTTCAATCGCGTTTCATACACCTCGATTCGGGTTTTATCCCAGGCCGGCGGGTCACAAAGCTCTCTGCCCGGCTCCGATTCGCCTGGGTGGACATCGAGTAGTCCCCCTACCCTATCCTACAAGCCTGGTATTGTAGCGCCGTGAAGTGCCTGACCAGAACCAGAACCAGGAGACCACATGGCCCCCGCCACAGTCCACCTGTGCGGCCGTCCTGGGGCCGTCCAGGTATAACTACAGTCGGACCTCACAAAGTGGACACACTGTCCTGTGGCCGCCCAGGTAACTACAGTTGAACTTCACAAGGTGGACGCACTGTCCTGTGGCCGTCCAGGTAACCCGTGGTCAGTCATGGGGAGAGAACTACAGTCAGACCTCTCCGTTTGAGCCACACTGAGAGAGAATTATTTCAGGGCTGGCTACGTTTCTGCAGTCTGAATTTCCAATGGCTGTTCCGGAAACTACAGTCCGACCTCACAAGGGCTGGGAGGCAGACACAATGTCCAATCCTGCAGCCATCCACATAGCTATGGTATCACAGAGAGGGTCTGAGTCCAAGCCATGGTAACCTGTGGTAGGTCATGGGGAGAAAACTACAGTCAGACCTCATAAGGTGGACGCAATGTCCTGTGGCCATTCAGGTAACTACACTAGGACCCAAGGTGGCTGCATTGTCTTATCACCATCCAGGTAACTACAGTCAGACCTCACAAGGTGGACGCCCTGCCCTGCGGTCATGCAGGTATCTATAGAGTCTGACCTCGTAAGGTGTACGCACTGTCCTATGGCTGTCCAGGTAACTACAATCGGAGCTCACAGGGTGGACGTCCTGTCCTGTGGCCATCCAGGGAACCACAGTCGAACCTCACAAGGTGGACACTGTCACACACTGTACAGTTAACTACAGTCAAACCTCACAAAGTGGACACACCATCCTGTGACCAGTAGTCTGTCATAGGGAGGACTACAGTCAGACCTCATACTGTTCTGTGGCCGTCCAGGTATCTACAGTTGGACCTAACAAGGTGGACGCACTGGCCTGTGGCTGTCAGTGTATCTCATGTTCAGTCACTGGGAAAGGGTCTACAGTCAGAGCTCACTGGGTGGATTTGGTGTAGAGCCCATTTTGAAATGAAACAATATTGTCTTGTCCGTTGAAGGTATTCTCCGTATTACTGTATCCCAGAATCCTTTGTACATGGCGCAGGTAGTTCTTCTCTATCATTTAAGTCATCTTCAAACAACCATCACAAAGTAGTATTGCAGAATAGTTAATATTCCCAGTAATATGATAACATACATAGGATCTTTTTTCAATTTCCACCATTCTAATGACTTAAATATGAATATTCTATGTCAAAAGAAACAATTTCTGTACATTAGATTATAGAAGAAACCCATCCAGCGAAGCCAGACCCACAATATCTGTCAAAATGCAAGAAATTAAGAAACAATAACTTTACAGAACTTTATAATAGCCACATCGATAGAAGAGTTTATAATCTTAACATATCATAATTTTTCAAATCTTTTCTTTGGACAAATATAGTTTTATAAGTCTTTAAAGTTACCGGAAACTGATTTGCGAGATTGCGAGATTTGGGACCGTAAGTTCCAGTGTCTGAGAAAAGTTAGAAGTGTGGTCTCCAAGGACCCCTGAAGTGTTCCTGATTGGTTATGACGGAAAAATGTAATTCGGATTCACATAATGATTATAAATCACGATCTTGATGTAGTACCTATTGTAACGTAGGTTTCAATGCAATGCACTTCAAAATCATTCGCCCTTGATTGCAAGTGATTCGTTTAAAAAAAAATTCTATTAAGTTCATGGGGCAATTTCAATAAAGGTTGCTGCCTCATTTAGTAATTACGGGCATATGTTATCGTAAGTGTGTGAAACTGCTTGCCTAATGAGAATGCAACTTGATGCTCCTGTCAGTTTCAATAGTTTATTGCAAGAGACGGATTTTGTGTGTCTATGTTGCCAGGCACCACCACACCAAGTCTCAGTTTTAATTGTTCAGAATTGTTCAGGTTAACAAGAAGGCGCTTCAACTAAAAGTATCTGCTATTGCATGTATATGTGTTGTAAATCTTATATCTTGATGCATGTAATGGAACAATGACTTGCCATGTCAAATGGGTTGTATCTGGACCAAACATGAATCCAATATTTTTTTATTGCATGTATACATCGATATTGCCTTTCGCTTATTCCATGATGTCAATTTGTTGTAAAAGCCTGAAGACCAGAGGAAACTATGTGTGAATGTCTCGTTTATTTAATCTGCCGTTTCCAACACATTGTTCCTCCATTCTATTTTCAGGTCTGTTAATGCAGTGCGCTAATCGAATTAGTTCAACTTTGTCACAGTTAATTCCTAAACGATAAGTATAAGAACAGAATAAGTGAAAATGAGAAATAAAATAACTCGGTATCTTATTTCATAACATATTGCGTACCTTGCCTTCAGCAATCCCCCCTCACCATAGCCACATTCCCCAGGAATGTTCAAGCTATGTGATGCGACAAAGATTTTCTGCAACCTATCTGTGTTCTCGGCAAAAGGCATGAACCATAATGATAACAACTGAACCATAGAAATAACAATATATTATATTGGTATTGGTAATTTTATAATATATCTAAATACAATTCATAAGATTGACGTGACCTTGTGGTAGTATTGATTATTCATATGAAATCATATTTGATAAAGAGTACAAATTCCTAATTATGAATGGGATAAAAAAAATGACCTCGTGGACGGGTGATCGCCAAATATTGGCCACGTGACCATGTCTGCGCGAGGTTTACACGTGATAAATAATGCGTTAGGGGTTGTCTGTATACCGGTCAGGCGGGTCCAAACATCTTCTTTGTTCAAACTTGTTTTTACCTAAATCCTATCAATCGGTAGAGGTTTTCTTCGCTTCTTGTTTTCAGGTTACGTCAATCTTATTATTCTAAATCAATTTCCTTTTAAATAAACATAAAAATGCAAAATGTAAGACTGTCTTTGTAAACTTGTTCCGGTCATAAACAATGCAGTTCTGGTCTTTCTGGTTGGTAATGACAATGGCAATGAGTTTTATTCAAAACCTCGCACGGGGCATAGGAACATATAAGCGATACATAATGTTAATTGTGGTTCTGTATCTTAGGTCAGAACTTAATAATTTCGAACTAATATGGATTTTTTTCCATCCATATCTAGTTTAACATTCTTAGGTATCTGAGGTTACTTAGACTCTCACTGGCCGTATACATGCACACGTATTCACCCCAGACAGGTTACAGGCAAAATGCACAACATTCTCCAACAGAAGCCGGCGGCGTCTGAACGCGTACAAGGTCTCGCCACGTCACGTTCCCGCGAGAACCGTCACGCGACGCCGGGGTGCGATTCGCGTGAGATATTGGCGGCGAACAAGTGGCAAGAGGGCCGTGACATCACACCACGGCCGCCATAATCACACAGTCATCAGGCCGTCTCCCTGAACACAAAGCTTTCTCTGTGCGCCGCCAGGAGGACTTTTTCCCTGAGGGTAGTCAATGGGGGGAATGTGGGAACACATGCAGCTATTCTTCTGAGGGAAGTGTTCTCGCACGCCGCCAATATCAATTTAATAAAGATTTGCTTTCCTAATCATCCTGTGTGTTATTGCCTCTTGAGGTTCCCTTCTAATGGCATTTTTGTCTCCACGCTAATACTACGGCACACGCTTATGGGTCATCATAAAGGGAAATATTGTAAACTCTGAGTGATATTTGACTAAGATTGCATGCAATTACCTAAGGACCTACTAAGGCAATGTATTTGATAATGCCATTTGAGGAAACAGTTCCGCCCTTCTTATCAAAGAAGAGTTCTCACACGCCGGCAATATCAATTTAGTTTCCTAATCGCTCTGTCTCTTATTGCCTCTTCAAATTCTCTTCTTATAGGGTTTAGGCTCTGTGCTAATACTAATGCGAGCACCCGGCTGCGAGCGCATTTAGATCGTTATGATGGGAAGTACATGTTTTGTAAACTCTCCATGATGTTGGAAATCGATGGAACTGTGCATGGGCGACCATTATAATCAGGACTTACCATTGCAATCTATTTGATACATGGCATATTGCCATTCTAATGGAACGGTTCAGTAATGGTGCCATTATGACGATGTCACTATGGCGACTTCCTGTACTTATTCATAACCTCGCATATAGTCCAGTAAACCTTCTAGGGATATATAATGGGCTTCAGAAAAATCACGCATAATTTTGAGAATGGAAACGATTTAATGAATCAATTATCGGCAGCCTGCTCACTCCTAGCACGGCCAGTTGTGGATCTCTAGAGTGTGGTAACAATAGCATGCTGACCGTTATTATGGCCATTTGTGAAAGGCGTATTGTGACGTACTCACAATGGTGTTAGATAATGGAGGTATGCGTCAGCTGCCGCCCTTCGATCTGCTTACCCTGACCAGCAGATAGTCAACGCGCCATGCCTTTTAAACCCAAACAATCTCTTTCTGTCCTACAAATTTCAGCCTTGTTAAACCCATCGGCATAACGAAATGAAAAAACACTCACAATAATCCCTTTTCCCAATGCGTGCATGTATGAATGAAAACAGCATTGAAATTTGAGCGCACAAGAAAATGAGTCCTTGACATGCGCATGATTGCAGGGTGCGTTAGAGCGTGGACAGCAGGCTGCTCAAGACAGTGGGGGTTGAGACAGACGGCAGGGGAAAATAGAGAGTGATAAAAACTACAACTAGTGATGTTGTGCAGTTCTGTTCGTGCTTCCCTGGTGACTACATCTCCGGAGAAGTGGAGCGTTATTAAAATCGTGTGTCCAAGTGGCCAGAAGAACGCGCTCCGAAACACGAATGCGAGCGAGGCTGGGGTACTGGGAACGAGGCTGATGTTTTGTAAGGCGTGCCGCGATTGGCTGAGCGCGCGGCGGCGCGGAACGCCGCTAGGCGGCGGTGCGGGCGGCGCCTCGGTGAGGCAGTCGACGGCTGGGAGCGGACCTGACAGCTCGCGGCGTGTAGGGTGTGAGTGATGCTGCTGTGGATAAACTGACTGCTGGATGTTCGCGCCGCCACTACCAGCATGTCTCCCACAGTTTGCCGGCCCCGCCGTGGAGTTCGATAGGGGACGGCGGCCGAACGCGACAGAGACACTCAAAGCGCGAGCATCCACCCCTGCTGGCAACACACAAGGAGTTCACACAGTTGGTAGTTAGTGAGTACCACCCGCACCACACTTCAAAAACCCAGGGCGGCCGACATGCTTGCCTGAGTTCGATTTGGCTCCTCGGGACGTGCGGAGGAGGGAGATTGACTAAAGTTTCAGCTTACAACCGAGTTAGAGCCCCGCCACCATTCATTCCCCCAGGACGCCACCAGCGACTTCCACCCTCAGACACTTACAACACGCGGGTCATGCCGGCCACTGAAATGGATAGTCTGTGCTGAATTGGACTTGGTCGAGAACTTAAAGGGGGACGGTCCACGGTAGGAGATAGAACGCAGGTAACGGGTACTACATACACCCAACAGGATACATACTTAAATACATACGGTACCTCCACCTGTGATAGATTACAACCGCCCGGAGCCGTACATCCAACCAAACACCACATCTCTCCAGGCCTCCTCCTGTAACACTCAGCGGAATTACCTGTCTGCCCCAATCTCGCCAACCCAGGAGGAACTCTGCCCCCTATTATACCGCAGGCGGCGCTGCCCGTCCTCCCCCCTTCAATCACCCCCCACACCTTACACCTGAGGCCTGCCGGGGAGCGGGGAGCGGGGAAGCCCGGCAGCTGTTTACTTTAGCGCGGTGTCGTGTCCCGAGGAGGTGTTCCGAGCGGTGTCGGTTTACAGAGCCCCAGGAGGAGGAGCAGGACGCTCCAGGAACTGACTGACAATACCCACAGATCCCGCCTCCCGAGCGGCACCCCCCGGCCACGCCTTCATCAGTCATCTCACCTGGGACTTTAAGACAACTTTACGGACAACTTTACACAAGACAAGGCCGTATATCCTTGTTGAAAACACCGGGACTACACAGGTACACTCACCCACACCGCCACACTCCAGCTGTTAAAGGACTACGAGTTATTATCATTATTAGTATCACAAGTATATGAAATAGCCAAACATCGCCCGGAGCGGTTTGTGCATTTCGCTGGAGTTTACCCCGACCTCGGTCCCCGATAGCCCCCATACTCCCTCACCGGGCGGCAGGTGACCCTGACCGGGGGCGGCAGGTCGGGCAGGTCGGCCTACGGTGGCCCAGAAGGTCGGCGGTGCGGGTCACTTGTCAGAGGGGCCCGGCGACGACTCCTGCTCGTCCCACATACCTCTGGCCGGCGCTAATCGGCGCTGCCCCGGGGCGACCACAGGTCCGGGCACACCGCAGGTATAGGCCTTTTTCACGAGTCTGCGCAGTGGACCCTTCCAGGCGCATTGAAACAAAACTCACTTCAGACTGGCTTCCAGCGGGGACACACTTATGAAAAAGGTCTATAGAGGGGACCAATAGGGACCACTCCCTTGTCTCTAGGACTACCACCACGACCCCCGTGCCACTCCACACAGGCCATGTCAAGACACCCACGGGGTTATCCCACCATCGCACTATAATAACCCCCGATTTGGTGCCCACCCACTGCATAAGGAGGGTCTTAAATAGAGGCAGTGTTGACAAGATAAGGATCAGTCGTTAGTGCGGCGATCTGTCATTGGGGTGAGATCACTGGCGGTGCTTTTCACCCTCTCTCTTTTACCTTTTTTTAAACAGGATTGACTGCACTGTGAGTCTACATGCTTGTCTGCGCTGACAACTACATTTACACGTAATCACCGACAGGTAGATACCCGCACGTATATTACTACCCGGGGGACGCGATTACACCCCACTGATACAATACGATGGTCAGGATGGTCGTGGCGCGGCACCTCGTCATGACCGGACTCGCCTTCACCGTGGGACTGCTCATCGGGCTCTGCCTCCACCTCCCCGGCGTCTCCTCGCCCCTCCAGGCGCCCACCTGGAGGCAAGGGCCCCTGCTCCAGGCGCTGGGCTCCAGGACCCAGAGGAGGGCGCGCGCCGTTTCGTCACAGGAGGACGCTCACCTACCACTGGAAGACGCCCGCCCTGGAGAAGGAGAAGGGGGTCAAACTCTGAGAAGGAAGATCCAGTCGGACGCGGGGGGCTCACAGAAGAGGGGTGCTGCGTCTGAGAACGCCACCCTGGAGGGAGGTCATGAGATGAGGATACAGCAGCGGGTTCGAGCCGTGCAGGCGGCGTACGCCCGGATCAGGGCGGTGAGAGGCGCTAACGGCGGACGCCAGGACGGGTTGATCGAACCCGCCCGGCAGGTGCACAAAGACCCTGCGTCTCCCGACCAAGGAGTAGAAGTATCCCCCTCACCCCGCCGCCGACAACAAAACCGCCTTTCACCGGGCAAAGTTTTTCCACAAAAAGAGAAGAAGGAGATAGCTCATCAGGGAGCGGGGAAAGCTGAGCCCGATCCGCCAGGTGAGAAGGACGACACACCTGTGTACGGGAGTAAGACAGTGAGCGTCATGGTTACAGCCGGTGAAGCACCTGCCGCAGACGGCCTCCTCCAGCCGCCCCCTCCTCCACGGCCTCCTCAGACGGAGACAAGTCAGTCAGGAGTGGGCCGGGACCAGGCTGGTACACAGCCGACCCATTCTCAGGGCGGAGACACTGCACGTGCCTCAGGACGACGTCAGCAGGGTGATGACGTCACGCGACTACGTCAGGACCAGTTCTCGGCCCTGGAGGACCTGGTGACGGACGGCATCTACTGGAGCCGCCAGATGGAGCTGCTCGTACCTCCAGGCTTCAGTGACGACGAGGTGAGAATCGCATACAGTATTAGTCAAACTTCAGAGTTTCCGTGTGTTTAAGCCCCATTCACTGTCTTCTATATTGGATATCATAGTATTTTTTGAAACCAATATTTCTAAGACTTTCTTTCGAATTTTCAGTGACTTTATATGTATATTGTGATACATTTTCGTATGCGTGAATCATTGTAACACGTAATAAATTGATTATTAAAACGGTCAGATTTGCATTATGGGTAACACAGCATCTGGGAATCTCATACAAGGTGTATACGTGAAATGTATACATGTGCTGTACTGTTTCAAGTGCATTTCTGATCGTCCAGTAGTAGTTAGTGTGGGATTAGGGGATTAGGAATACCTAAAGTCGGCGAAATGTAAGTACCAGGATATATGAGCGGAGGGATTAGATAGTCCTCCTTTAGTCATGGGGATATAAACTACATAAAGAGTGAAACAGGCCACAGCACAACCCGCCCTTTTTGAAATTCTGCATCCAACTCTATACACACCACTATGGACTCCTATCCGTAGTAATGGGTAATCAAATCACAAACCATATTAAATTCACTAGTGTATACTACAAACGTGAATATATCTATATAGTAATATTTCTGCCCCAGCCAAATATAAAAACTGTTCTGTGACAGGTTTAGTACATAATTATTATGTATTTCACTTGTAATGAATTCTTCTACTTTGAAAGGTTACATTGATAGACCTTTCTCCTCGGCCTATCTCATAATCCTGAATGTCATATTCTAAAGTTCATCCACATAGAATAAGATCAGGTGTTAAGTGCCACGAGCAGTATTTCAGCATTCTGTATCATGTTACAGCCTTGGACTAGGCTTTTCTCTCAAAATACTTGAGAGCAGAATGTAAACCTGGAGGGGGGTTACTCAGCCGGGAAATGGGTACCAACTACGACCACTGTCCAGAACATCCATGGGCTGTCAATTAATAAAATCACCTTTGTGGGGAGTTGTCAGTAATATACATTATCTTTGTCTTTATAAAATTACATTTTTATCTTCATTAATTTACATCGTATGACACTCTGGTTGTGGCATGGACATGTCCAATGTAATCCTTCTGAAAATCGGACAATTTGTATGTCGTTTGAGAAAGTTGTTGGGATACACTATACAAATTGCTTTATGTTTTTACAACGATGCCACTCTTTTCGGGAGATGTCATTAATATATAATCTTTCGTACTAGCTTAAAAGTTTATTGTATGTAATTTAATTCCTTCATTATGCCTTAAACAAAATATTGTGTCATGTGTCTACAATAATCCCTCCATGTGTTCCTCCAGGTGCGGACGTGGCGGCGGACGGTGGAGGCGCTGAAGGTGGTGCGCCTGGAGGAGGGGTGCGGCCGGATGCAGAACCGGCGTCTGACCCTGGAGGACGCCAGCCAGGCGTGCGCCCGCTACCGCGTCAACACGGACCAGATGCAGGGCGAAGTCTACAGCTACTACCTCTCCAGGTGAGTCGACTGAATCAGTCAACTTGACTTGCCCATAACTTTGTTATTATTTGTGATTTCATGAGAAATAAAACAGCATCATAATGTTTATGACAGACAAAAAAAATTCTGATAATAAGCAGCATTCATTTTTTTACAAACTGCTTTCTTCTTCCACTGCTTTGAAGGTGGTGGCCATTTGGTAGGTTCATATTGCGTAGAAAGTGCTTCTTGACCACTCTGGGCTCAGAAAGTGGCCCACAGGGTGTACATAAACCAAGATGACAGGCTCCAGAACTCAAGACAACGGTATCTAAATGTCTCCTCTGGCCCAGCGATGTACCCAGGGGGAGTTCCGAGGGTGCCTGGAACCCCCATTGATTTCGAAAAGTTGAGGTCATGGAACATAATACATAGCAACTTTGGTTCACATTCTCATATACAGTTTTTGAATAACTTGGAACCCATCAGATTTATCTAGAACCCCAACGTATTTGCTTTAGAATTATTTAGATTTACCAACAACCCCTCAGATTTTCCCAGGACCTCTTCATTTTAGGGCTGGATACAGCCCTGCTGCCTGCCGCAAAAGGCACCATAACAAAAGCCCTCTTTAATTTTTTTTGCTTGATTTACAATCTATATCGTACATAAATTCCCACATCCCCCTCTTGATTTTGGTGCTCACATATACAAAATTGAAAAAGTAGAACAGCTGCAACCTTTTCAAGGATATCCATCACAATGATGACCTTATTGTAAGGAGGCTTTGATTAAAAGTCTCATTGTTGCTATGGGTTGTTTGTGCGACGGAGCACTGAAGGTTTAAAGCGATGTGCATACATCTTTGTCAGTGAAACACTATATAAGAATTGCACATTGTTCTTGTTTATCGCTTTGCATATGGATCCACCTGTGGCCACACTGATTTTATAGTGGTTTAGACTCTGGACCAAAGACTCATTTTTCTGTTTTTGAATGGCATTATTGTGTACGTATTAAGTATTCTCATCAGTGCCCTGCTTAATTAAGTATATTTTGCATTTAAGAGTTTTTGGCTTTTCTAATAAGCTATAGATAATGTGAAATATTGATACTCTGAAATGAAGATAACTGTACTACTCAATTGTATTTGTTCGTCAATACCTCTGATATTTGAAGAACAGACATATAACTGTGATAAAGCCGAGGTGTTGCATTACTTTGATAAGTTTGTGCATCTCATAAGTACGAGCTTTCGTGAGAGTGGTTTAATATTACTTTAGACTGTAAGCTATTCATAATCAAGTAAATATGTCCGAAACGTGGCTGATTTTGTTGTCAGGTATATGTTGACATAGTAATATGAGTATGCTTATATCACTGCAATTAAGAGTATCAGTTACCAGATTGTCTTCAAATCGTATCTGAAAGGTTTGAGGCATTCATATAGACGTAAAGCGTTATGTACATCTCGTATTACTTTTCACACAGGCAAATTGACAGTGTTTGTTCACTTATTTTGAAGTCATATACTATATTCAGGAAACCCACACATACACACCGTTTTAATAACACCTCACTACCCATATATACATACCATAGACGACACCCGTATATCATCACATAACCAACCATCAAAGGAGAACTATTTCCTGACTTTAAACGTCCCACAGCTAGACCACAAACAACGCTCCCGGCCTCTTACCTATATACCCACAGATATTTCCTATCCTACCCACTCCCCCTCTCCACCACAACCCCAAACACATCAAAGCAGTCCCCAGTAATCAATCTCCCCACGTTCTTACCCATAGGTTCCTGGAATTCAGTAACCGCTCTCTCCGAAGCCATGTCGATCTATCACCTAATCGGCAATAATTGCCACCTATATATAAAACAAATATATTACTGGAGGATGTGTATTTTCCGTTTTTTTAAACGGCAGCCCCATCTTATCAGAAATGAAAACGCTCCCTGACTCTCACCAACCCACAGATATTTCCTATACTACTGACAGGTATTCTACTAAACCCCCAAACACATCAAAATAATAACTAAAGCATATATGTACCACTTAGCGAGTTTGACTCTCTGGAGTTTTGCAATTTCTAAATTGCTATTAGAAATACCCTAGAATACTACATATCATTTGAAAAGGTGCACTAAATCCTTTCTAATGATATAAAACACGCATATGTATAACCCATATTACATACAGTCTTGACCAATCAACCTTAATCTCTCCCAACCCATAGATATTTCCTCTTCTATCCCCCCGAATATGGCAAATGAGGGTCCACATTCAATCAATCAGAGAAACCGGAACTACATGGTGTATTACCGGAACTGGTTTGTTAAGCCAGTCTGAAAAATACTCTTCACACTTTTTAAGGAGAAATTAAAATCTAGAAGGTCTAAAGTAATGTTCCTATTCCTTTGCAATAGGTTGGGGATGAAAACAATACCTCACCCTACACATATACAATAGAACAAAAAGATATAGGAAAACAAGATGGTGGAACCCACATATTCGGTATACACATTAAAGCAATAACCAATCTCCCCCTGTTCTCCCCCCACAGGTTGCTGGGTATCCGTAACCTGCCCCCCGTGGTGCTGGGAGCCCCGTCCCCGGCGGCCGACCCGCGCTGGGCGGCGGTGGACGCGGGGGTGACCCGGGCCCAGTGGAGCCCCGACAAGCCGGTCGTGTTGACGCCCTACATGGACCAGCTGAAGCCCGTCTACATCCCCCGGGAGCTGCGCCAGCCCGCCAGCAGGGACAGCACAGGTAAGGCAATTAATCAATGAATGAGGTCGGAAATTGAGGGGTTTTGAAGCGGGGTTTTGATGTTGAACCACTGTTTAGATAGTGGTGAATGAGCTTCAAAGTATAATGCATTTTAATAAGTAATCAGATTGGGGATGTAGGTCAAGATAGTAAGCACCCAGATATTTAGAAAATATATATATAGTACGTAGGTAACCAATAGAGTTCAAGATAATACAGACATTTCATGGAAGAAATATAATGATGTGTTAATGGTAGAATTATGAGAAGAATATTTCGCACGCTCTATGGTGTTAAGAAGGGAGAATTAAGAATTGGGTGCCACTATTCTAATCCTACGCTCCAATTAAGCTATTTAAACAGCAGGGATTGACCAAGTTCTTATCGAATATCCTACGGATTAAAAACGGTCCATCTGTTGGCGGATTATCAGATCCCAAGCCTAAACCTAATCCATTCATCACTAACATTTTTCCCGTGAGGAAAACACATTAGAACGGGCGTTTAATTAACCTATTACTATGCCAAAATTCCCCCGAAACCAGTTCAGACTTTGGTCGTGCAAGGAAGGGAGTCATTTTGATCAATGACCTAATCTGCAATAATTGCCAACTGCAAATAAAAGAAAGATATTACTTGGGATTGGTATTTTCTTTTTTTTAAACGGCAGCCCATCTTATCGGAAATGAAATATGATCTTGTCCGAAAGAGGATTCTTTAATTAAACTTATTTTAAGATTTATCAGATAGAAACGTCATCAGCTCCAAGAGCCAATTATGAAATGGATCTAACTTTAATTCCCGTAAATAATCTTCAATCCTATTTTCTGCATCTCGTTATTATAGGAAATCCCTTCTTCTTTCCAATCAGACTAAAGTACCATGTTATCTTAAAGATTAATGAATTAGGATGTTGATAAATTAATACGTAATATGTTCGATTGTATTTCATTAGAAAGTAGGCAGGAAGGCGAGGTGCTGAAAATATTGAACATGTTATCATGTTGCTACCTTATTAATTCGTCTGTCTATATTGATGAATTTGATTAATTATTATCTAAGCCATTATATTTATCACGTCCTTAATATAGAGTGATCTATATCAACTTTATACAACCATATAGCTTTTAAATACTACTTCTAAAATGGTATCCTTTCGGAAATCGTAGTCTACAACTGAACTAATCCTCATCTCAGCTCATACTGCTAACAACCAGTGAAATCTACCATAACCTGCCAGGTCATATTGGTTACCGTTTTGGTATGTTATACATTAGGCCAACTTGAGGCAACAAGCATAATGCCTACGACGAAGGTTTGAGTCATAGCAGTTTATAGCCTCGCAGAGCCACTTGTAAGATTCAAAACATAATGTTCTACGCGGGTTCTACGACGTCACATCCTTGGCTGCTTTTAAATGCATATGTAGTTGTAAGAATTATAACTAAACACAGACATCACGACAAACATTCTAACCCATCTTATTGTCCTCCTCAGGTAACCTGGACGTGCGCACCAACCTGCACCCGTCGAGCGAGCTGCTCGCCAACCGGACCCTGGAGCAGCTCCGGGAGCTGGTGCAATGGTCGGACCTGATCGTCTTCGACTTCCTGACGGCCAACGTGGACCGCCTCGTCAACAACCTCTTCAACCTGCAGTGGAACTCGGAGATGATGGCCAGCCCCACCCACAACCTGGAGGCGCGGCCCAAGGACGAGCTGCTCGTGTTCTTAGACAACGAGTCGGGGCTGTTCCACAGTTACCGGTTGTTGGATAAGTACGCGCACTACCACGACGACCTGCTCGCCGCGCTCTGCGTCTTCCGGCCGGAGACTGCGCGCGCACTGCGGCGTCTCCACCGGGAGAAGTCGGCGTCCCGGGAACTGATGGACCTTTACCGCCAGGAGGAGCCACTACACTGGATGCTGCCGCCCATACCGGAGTCCAACCAGAAGACCCTGGAGGAGCGGATCGCCAAGGTGGTCGACCAGATCAACAGGTGCGAGTCGCGCTACACCAGCCGGGATCTTACATGAGGGGGACTGTAAACAGCTATTATGTGAACATTACACCAATGTGTTTTACGCCAAAAGGATCTGAATGGTCTTTAAAATATTTGGTCGGACACCAAGTGCGTCGAGTTTTTTCCCCTCCTCTATGAGGGCGGGAATCCGCACCGGATCCGGCTGGCTATTATAATACAAGATTGTGATTCCAAACTATAGTCTATTTATACAGAGGAGTTTATAGATACCGAATATCACCCAAGCGGCGTTTTGTGATACGTAATACCTACTTCCTACCCGAGGCGCGGGGTAGGTGGGCCCTGACTGTGATCCTGCATTCCTCCTGTGTGTACCTTTAACGTCTGACGCATGCGCAGAGGAGGGCTTCATTAGGCCCTTCGTGGGGCGGCGGGGGGCGTCCCGTTGACATAAGGTGAGCGACAGGATCCAAGCTCTCCCCGAGTGTGTACATGTCACGACCCCCACACACCACTAAGACGGCCCGTTCTCACCTCAGACTCCTGCCTCCTGTCTCCTCCAGGCGCTTACAACGCCCCCACGTCAGGTGGTAAGGGGGGCAAACACACCGCGCCCCCGCCAGGGGGCGTCGTGAAACGCATGCGCCGAGGGAGCGACTTCCGGTAAGAGCAGCAGGAGGAAGAGGAGGTGTGATCAGAGAGGGGGGGGGGGGGTGGAGGATGAATAGTCCGTTATGACCCAGATTAGCTATTCTTTCGGAAACAGTGGGTCTGACTGCGACAGGCTAGAGGATGAAAAGGTGGAGGCAGGAGGAGAGGGGCAGGAGAGGAGGATGGGAGCGGGGTAAGAAGAAGGGAGAGTCAGAAGAAGGAGAGGGCAGGAGAAGGCCCCGTCAAAGCCCCTGTTGATGCCCGCCCCCCACTGCCCGTAATCCACTGTTGGCCCACACCTACCCCCCAGGCCTTCGCTGGTCCCCGTCTGCCCGCCTCTGACGTGACGTCGGCCGCCCATTACAGCAGCCACGGCCGCCGGGCACCGGCGTCAATATTTGAGGACGGCAATGGCGGCCGTCTGGGGACCCTCCCTGCTGTTGACTCAATCTCCCCCCAAATACCACCTACCTGCCCCCGTCCCTGTACCCCCGTCCCCCGGCCCCGGCCTGACGTGTATATGTAACATTGCCCCCGCCAAATCCCAGATTTAATCACCATTCTCCCCCTCCGAAAATAACCCGCTCTCAGGTTTCATTTCCAAAATGACAGCTGAAATTGAGATCCAATGCGGAGTGGATCCTGATCTATTTGGGCCCCAAATAGAAATGGCTCGTGGTGTGTGGGGACGTTAAGGGCAGGGGCCGAGGCAGTATTCAGCGACGGTGTGATTTGCTGACAGGGACACCGCGGGGCTTTGTGGGCAATGCCCTTCAGACGACCTCAGTACAAAGCCCTACAGGTCCTACTCTTACTTGGTGCTGGTTAAAGAAAACCCAACACGACCACGGACAGAGATACTGATCACCACCTCAGACCACTGTTGGACATGACAGAGTCAACGCAGTCAATTCTACTTAGCATGTTGCCTATGTCAGTTAAGGCACTCAAAATGTATATTTTATTATGCGCATGTCATAGTGTTAAAATTATATATATCACAACTACGTAAAACTTTCGAATTTGGATTGTGACCTGAATCAAGATTGTTTCCCCAATAATGGCACTGGGATTTGCAAGTTTATGGGGGGAGGGGTTTACATTTATTGACAAAGAGAAAAGGGTTTATTAAATTCGACTGATATTGACACGATAATATTATAGTATTATAACCAATAGGACAAACTATCCCTCCTTGTGTCTGTTACAATACAATGTCAATTCAATATTTCCTGAATAATTGCTATATTCATAAGGTATTTTGGAATTAACATGAGGGTTAAAACCTACATGATATGGACTTGAACCTACAATGCTATGTCAAAAGGTACCACTGCCAAAGTACATCACATCAGGTCATGTATGGTGTAACCATAACCGACTCATTACATGTTATTTATGTCAATATATTATAAGGCCAAGGCCTGAACAATGCTAAAGCAGTCGTTATACATGTTATATTTTTGTGGCTCTTAGATAGCCGCGGTTGTAAATAATGCTTTTCGGGTCGTTTCATTTCACCAAATGCTATATTCTATAAGGCTTACCGGGTAGTCGACTTCCATTTCATCTGTTTCATCCATCATATGTAAGATATTGAATTCACCACTGTTCCTCATGATATATCATTCTTTCATATATATCGGCGACGTTCAGGAATGCTTCACACGTATTTCTCCTAGTTCATGCTTTGAAAGTTAATGTTTTCCTTCTTCTTGAGAGATGATAATTGTTAACCGTGCGTTAAGGATTCTCCCAAATCAGTTTCTGTATTTCTACATCTCCACTAAAGGTTTCCCATCCATATTCCCTTTTTTGCCCCAAGTGGTGAAAATCATACTGTTAAGAAAAATACCATTTATATTCTACACACTGAATAAAATATATTCCTGAATGAAAAATGACAACTGTTTTTCCCATCTCTTTGACTACCTTCACCCCTTCAGCCGTTCCTTTGATGTGCAAACAGAGCCCTGTGGGAGTATGTATCCCTTCTGATTGTGTAATACTCCCAGGGCTTTACACCTTCAGAAGGAATTGCAATTGCCTTCCCTAAACATTAGGTCAGATTCCTACACCAGGCGGGCTAATTGTGCACCCCTTTGAGCGCGTAGTGATACAGTACATGACGTAAGGTGTGACACGTCCAGGTGGGCCTACCCCACCATTAATGCCGACTCAGCATTAATTAGACGACTTAGTCACCTGGCACGGGTATTATGCTAATCGGGGGGTTTAATTACAGGCAGGTAGGGGCATTAGGTCGTGTCGACACGGCCCTGGTAGTCAGATATTACAGCTTTTGTTTGTCTTAATCACCCCCATTGTTTACTACCAACATGGACACCACAGAATGTAACAAAGGAAGGTTAATTCCTAAGTCACCGATCAACAGGGGGTATCAAAACAAACTTTCAATTTGTTGTGTATTGTGGTCCGGGCGTGCATATTGTAAACGTAGATATTTTCGCATGTATACTTTGTCGTACATTTGAACCTTAAGACAAATACGCGAAGATTTATTTTCGCGTACATCTGAGGTTTGGCCAATAAATGATTATTTCAGGTTGCTTATATTTAGCAAACGCAAATTACCGAAAATTTATACTGCACGAATATAAATACGTTGACAGTATTGCATGCACTGGAGATGTTCTTTTCTGAATGACCACATTTAGTTTACGTTTCCAGCGGACGTGTTTAAGGAATGAGGTGGGCTCAAATGGAGCACATGAAGCACTCACACTAATGTCAATACGTACCCGAGATTCTGGGTAATACTTACCTTAATGAGGCATGCCTTTTGTGGGGGGGATAAACCAGGCAAGCCTGTGGTCTGCGAAGGTTTGCGAAGATTACCAACACTGCACCCTTTTTTAACCCCCAGCGCCACCCATCCTACACTACTCAGAACCCACCCTTCACAGACCCACCCAGAGAGTGCATTATGTATAATAGGCCCAATATGAATGTTGGTTCAGTGTGGACACAACGTTCGTTTTGAGTGTTTAAATTGGTGCATGATTCGGGCGTGCAGAGGGCACAATGGGAGCAGTGTGAGGGGCGGGGTGGTGGCCCCTGACACGCGGGGCGCCCACAGGTGTCGGCCTGGCCCACATACTGGGGGACAGGTAGCCAGGCCCCTCACCTCTTACCCAGGTAGGGGCCAACCAGTCTACTGGGTTGAAGATTGGGGAAGGGGGGGTACACTCACCTTGACTGTGTTTTGAAGGAAATTGTGCTTAGTCATAAAATACTATGGGATCCCAAAACTGAAGGGAGCCTTGGTAAATCTAAAAGGGGTTCACCGCCGCCCTCTCCAATGTGTAACACCTAGATATCGTCAGCTCCAACCTAAATGACTCACTACTGAAATATTAAACCACATTTCAATATAATAGTGTTTGGGAAGAGGAATTTTATATGTCAGTGTAATGGTATTCCTGGCCTTCTCAATTGAACGACAATTATGTGGAAAAAAGATACTTTAGCGCTGGCCCAATTTCTTGTGGATAATTACTACAGATGCCCCAAGCCAATTAACTCAACATTAAGTAGCTGATAATATATAGGTCCAAATACCACGTTTTACGGAAAATTCTTTTCTGTCAACTTGGTCGTATAGACAACTGAGTGTAAATGTTGCACTCATTTTACAAGTTGTTATTGGAGACAACACCATTCAGTAGAAGCCATTTTCAGGCTAGAGTAGTACCCCCAGCCCTTCTCATTTGAGAGCGGGCCTCTCCCCCCTACCCAAGCCCAGCTCGTAGACCACAATGATAAGTCGGGCATTATACAGGTGGGTCGCCACGAGACGGGGACAAATTACGCTGGATTTATCCCGTCCTAACTCACCCGGGGCCCGAGACAAAGACCCCACCACCTCCCCTCCACCCCTCTCAATCCCCACCACCTCCCCTCCACCCCTCTCAATCCCCACCACCTCCTCTCCACCCCTCTCAATCCCCCCAGCTACAGCTCACCCCGGCCCTCTCCGGCCGGCCGTAGGGGCCTGGGTCTCCACCATAGTAGAACCCCTGAATACCTTTATATGAGGTTGGGGGGCCTTCCATTTGGTACATACTCATATTTAAAAAAGAATCCAGGCCCCCACCCTCACTCGTGGACTCAAGTGCGCGTTGAATTTGTACACGAACATACGCAAGTTCCACACCTCCATTACACTTAAACACGCATTGAAGTGTTTCTTTGCTTTTAGGGAAATTTTACTATTGGCATTTGCAATAAACGTCAGGGTTTTTCCTGGTTGTCGGATTATTACAACTTGTAAAGGAATGTACTCAGGCCCGTAGCCGGGGGGATGGGGGGGGGGGGGGGGGGGTGTTCGTACGAACCCCTGACCCCCCCTCCCCTTTGATGAAAACTCCTTATGAGTTATGTGGTAGCTTTAATTAAAAAAAAATTAGGCCAAAATTCAAAAGACGACCCCCCCGAAAAAAAACTGTTATTCTAAAAACGAGTCCCCTCTGGCTACGGGCCTGTGTACCCAAACTTTTAAACAAATTTCAGATCCTAACCCCTCCTTTGGTGTGTGCGTACTTAATGGAATGCCCCATACCTTTAAAGCAGGTAGGTCCCAGACGTCCCCTTACGTCCGACGACTAGTACAGACCCCTCGCTGTGCCCCCTTCACCACGCGGAATCCGGGGGCTAAATCACCTGTGGGTCAGCCCGGCCCAGACCCCCAGAACAGCCAGCAGCTAGAGGTACCTTCAAAGCCCTTCTTAAATACAACTTACCCGATTTGATAATGCGGACCTCTGTACAGGTGAACGCACCCGGCCCGGTGCATCTTTATAAATACCGCCGAGCCCAGCATAAACCCCCGCGGGCATTTTATATTCAAACCAAAATTGAGCCCTGTCCACTTCAAAGATTTTATAAGTAGGCCAGTAAATCTCCGGTTGCCATCTCTGTAGGGACTGGCCTAGAGGGTCATTAGGTGTAATAGATAGAGGCTGAGGTGTCAGTATCGGTGTGATCGGACAAAAACACGATCAGCTGGATTTGTTCGGGTTTGGACGTTGAAACCCGTCATCCGTGTGCCCTTCTCCTGCCCTGATAAGGCCCTATTAGAACCTATTAGAGGCCCTCAGCATGGCCTGCGAACAACAACTCCCACCATTAAGCCCCACACCCAATAGGACACTTTGAACTTCAGCGATTGTATTTTCCTCCGATCGCCCATTAGTATGCCATATTGAAATTGATACGTTTGTCAAGATATCGAGTCAAATCGTCCTGCGATTTTCCGGGCGATTCAGATAAAACTTGCTCATTTCATGACACCACATTGACGGGCAATCGGAGGAAAACAGATCGGCCTGGTCCAAATTGTCCTAGTGGGTATGGTCTTAAAGAACTCCATACCCACTAGGCTGAATTGTCACACCATTTTGGTCGATAATTACCAAAAGAATCCTCTGAATATCCCAAAAACATGGGCTGGCTTTTGCGCCGATTCTGATCACCATCAATGTGCAATATTGAAATGTAAATGTTTGATGTGAACGGGTGGTGAAATCGGCCGATTATTCTGGTTTAATTTGCCGGTCTTATCACGGATCAGTCGGCCGACTTTGTAAAAATCGCTTAATGGGTACGGGGCTTAAGAGTGGTCGTAAGCAAAACACGTCCAGTCGGGTGAGAATTGAGAGGTCGGAAATCGATATCTAAGTGTTTCCTCCCCGAAATAACTCCAAGTCGGGGCGTAATTACCCCAAGTGACCTCAGGCCTCGTTCATTGGATTTCCGCTTTAATTTCCCCCCATTGCCCTTAAAGGGCGGAGTCATTTGTTGGTCTTAAACTCTTTACACCTTGTCCTGCTGACCTTTGGAGCACAGTTGGATGGCGTCAGAAAATGGGAAAATGGTCGGGAATGTGTTGAAAAGAATGACACTTGTTGAACCGCGCCCTGTAGAAATGCCCGGCTATTCAACAAAATGTTAAACGTTCCTATTTAATCTCTTTGGGGAACGTTGCAGTGGGATGGCGTCAGAAAATAGTCCAGAATATATGGAAAAGAATGACACTTGTTGAACAGTTCCCTATATAGACGTTGTGCAGATGACGTCATATCTCCCAAAAATGGACTTAGCGCCAAATCGGTGATCAACTTACACTCACTATTTGTAAAAATATATATATATATATATATATATATATATGTATATACATTAAGAATACATAATTATTTTTGCTGGTATCATATGAGACAGTCATGTACAATCATAATATTATATTTCTTAGAATATATGCAAATACAAATTGAAAGAGATTATGATAATCACGTGGTGATCACGCGACCATGTCTGCCATGGTCTCTGGGAATATCCAGCTATTCAATAAAAATATGTTAAACGGTTCTATTTAATTTCTTTGGGTAATACCCGTAGATAGGTACTAGAGTGAGATCTTGAATCTGGTCCTGTATTATGTTACCTTCCTAGAAATGATGTCGAGTGTCCCAATACGTTCACACTCGGACTCTGTTCTTTGTTGACACTCCGAAAAGATCGCGGTATGTATCTAGACCATCCTGACAAATATGTTCACACAAATCCTACACTTGATTTCTATGAAGCCCGGTTCCCCCCATGATTCACGTGAATTTCTCCCTATATGTTGAAGGCATCATGGATAATGCTCATGAACACAGTCTAAACACTCAGACGGAGTTTGGTTTGCAGCTTTGTCTGCTCAACACTCTACACTGAGCAAACTGACCCTTCACCAGACCATTAAAACATTTACATTCCACACTGCAGCACATGAGGGTATATTTGGATAACTTTTATTCATGGTGCTTTAAATGGAATGTTATGACAGGCAGCTGTCTAAATAGGATCTTGTGTGTCCGGATGGTCCCAGAAACACCAGTTCAAATATTGAAAATTTTATTAATCTTTTAAAGCTGAGGATTCAGGTTGAGCATCACGATTATGCTGAATTTACTTTATATGATGATTTACTCCCTATAAAAGTCTAAGTGCGGGCATTGTTGTCTGATGACGGCGGCATAGAGGACCAAGCCCCTATGGGGAGGATACTTTGAAGCAAGGTGTCATTTATTTCGGCCACATTCATGCACATGTATTTGGATGGACATTTTAGTTTCTTGTGTTCCCCAACAAGTCTCCCCAGCACGGATAGCACATTTCCTGTAGAATACCTGCGGATAAGCATAGATTAGGGTGCATGCAGAGTCATATGTCGACAAGCTACATACCTTAAGCATATTCATTTAAATCTGCTAAATTATGATATTTCAAAAGTGATTTGAAATTGTATTATTTATAAATTACAAACATATTAACATATTTTCTATAAATTTGTTCTGTATTTTGTCGCTCAAATTTGCCCACATTTACCTGCAGGTGCCTAAAATACTTTTGACAATCTACAATTGTAGGGAGGATTAGCCAAGAGCATCTATATGTCCTATACAGATGATGGGTAAAACGACAACTAAAAAAGTAATTATACGCCTTACGCTGTCTTTCCCTCACAGTGATTGATGTATATGTATCCATTAAGGCCTCACAAGCGGTACTCTCTAGAGTTGTTTTCTAGTAGACCCCCTTTTTATACCAAGTACCCCCCAGGGTGTGTGTAGCACTAGTAGCCCGGTCCGTTAGCCCGTATGTCATGTCCTGGGGAGGGAGGCCGTCAGGTATGCAGCCTCACACTCTACCTGATGCAGGTAAATAGGCCCTGTCACCTGGAGGCCCGCAGTGCCCCACCTGGCCCAGGTAGGACGCCGTCCGCTCACGTACTACAGCGTCCGCCGCGACCTTCAGCAGATAAGCTCATGTCCTCAAATGCCCTATATTTTTTCATATTTCATGTTAACATTCAGTGCGAGCATTATGGCTGGTTAATGGCTCAAGGGGCGGTGTATGAGCGTATAGGGGCTGTCATATGGGGGTAATATAGGGCGTCACTTTTAGCAAACCGAGTTGTACTTTTGTGTATGTGTTGTAATGTAGCTACATGTATTCCCCGTATATCCAACGATTATACTAAATGTGAATGGTTTGACCTTTTGCTATTTGGCAACGTCGGTATCAAATTCTCTTTCAATCATCTCTATGGTTCTTTTTCAGCGCCACCTATAGGTCCGAATAATGATGATTGAAATGAAAAACCCGTGTCAATCTGTGGGATCAAGTTGCTAAGATAGTGGCCAATTGTGTTATGCATCTTATTATATAATATAATATTATATATTACATATACATTATATATGCATATATTATATAAAGGTGAAGATCAATTAATTCAAGCAGAATACAGATGTATGTACATGTATGTATGTATGTTTTCATCTATGCAATTACATATATCAAATGTAATTGCATACATGAATACATAGACATATATAACATGTATCTTATGTATCTCTATGATGTATGTAAAGTTATATATCTCTGTCATCTGTTTGAATCACTCGTAATGAGACCTTCACCTTAATTACATTGTTTAGTAATATTAATATTAATATTAAATTGAAAATACTAAATTAAATCTTAACAAGTTAATGTACACACATATAGGCCTATGTGTGGGTGTCTGTATGTCTGTCGGTGTGTCTGTGCGCGTTGTGTAATATTGAGGTGCGCATGAGAACCTCTCCCATGATCGGTGGCAGTATCCAGAACGTCAGCGCAATATGAGATCACGTCCGTGGAGAAGCCTGTTTGTTTTCAATTTCTTTTCAGCCAGTCCTCGAAATAGTTGGCCGTGGCCCAGTGCACCTTGCGCCCCTGGCGGCGCATGGCGTCATTACGATGTGCCCAAGTTCCCGTGGAGCCCGATTAGCCCCTGCCGATCCCCTCCGTCATGGGAACCCGCTAGCAGCCTCCCTCAAGTGTTTACCTTTTTCAGGCATGAAGTGGTTGGGCATATAGACTAAATATTTTTTTAAAACTTTGTGACTTTTTTAAAGCCTCATCTCCGACTGTATTAGACTTCATGACCACCCGCAACCGGCTCCAGTTTAGACGGAAAAAAGGTAATATGACTCAGAAGAGGCCGGCGGATTGAAATATATGAGGGAATATTAACATGTTTTCATGGTCGGTCGTGTCACCGGGGTGTGTGGCACGGAAGGAAAAGGGGGGCTTAGAGAAACGGTCAATTGTGCTGGAGTTAAAAATAGTAAAAGAAGTTTGTCTAATAATAGCAGCTCTCATTTCAGTTAAATAATGCATGTGTTTGGTCTCCCACATTGCCAATTTAAATCGTGCCATTGCATGCTTTCACAGTAGCCATGAATATATTCATCCACTCGCGCCTATTCACGTACTTCTTTAGTACTTCTCTATATAATAATGTTACCAAATTGGTCTCTGAAATCATTCATTTGAGGGGGAAAAACTGAGAAATTGGTGTAGGGCTCTTAACCTACATGTGAATGATTATCTTTTTTAATAGACAAACGTGTTATATCTCCAACCGAATCACATAAGTCATGGCCCAAAGAAATCACTTAATTACAGCCCACAGCACATAGCATACTATATCTTTAACCTAGATTGCTAGTATCTGTCATACACGGGGACAAATCAGTGTGATTATGAGCGTGTGAAGTGGGAGAACATCCCCCTCTGAGAGCAGCCAACAAGGTGGATCTTACATTCCAGTCTGGGCAGCTCACACGGCCGGGGCCAGATGCTACTCTCTGGGGCGGCAGGGATCTTTGTTCCGCTGCCAGGTTTCACACCCTGGGCTGATTGCAGGCTAATACCACCCTGGCAACCCTCAGCCCCCTGTTGTTACCATAACTTTCAACACAGGGGCCGGTGGCTTTGGCAAAAAGCGGAGGAGCCGCTCCTGCAATATTAAAGACGTTTGTAAAGGAAAACACCCCGAAAGGCAATCGATTTTCACTCGCGGCCCAGGTATGCCGACCATAAAGTTTTGACGAAAATGCTTTGTAGGTTCGTGAAGACCGAGTCACTTCACGAACCTCAGCAAAAAGTTTGTCCAGAAAACGGTCAGTCAAGTAAAAGATTCGTCATACTAAATATTCGTGAGTAACATCACGAATCTAGCGAGGTCCGTGGCCGCGAATCTAGGTCAGCCATTTCACGAATCCGGGTCAACCCGTCTCCCCGCCTTGTTTGTCAACTCGTCCTTCCGGTTTTACCGGAAACGCGCTGGTTACCAGCGAACCTGTATGTAACACCTAGCCGACTCGCTGGGTATCTTCGTCGCCGCTGGTTACCATCGTCTGTACATACAAAAAGCTTATCTACCTGCAAGAAACCAGCAACCCCCTCCACCGACATCTTGGACGTATGGCGTGCGTTGTTATCCAGCTTCTTGTTCCCTTCATCTTTTTCGCCATTTTCTGCCGTCTCACGGTAAGTAAACCTTGTACATATGTTTTCATCCGAGTTGTAGATTATCTATATCGAAGATTTGATAGTGTGAACCTTAACATAAATCCAAATTTCGGTGAAATAAGCCGCTATCTGCACGAGATCCTATTTTTGTACATCTCTTCCATTACGCTGATGTCATTCTTTCAGTGAACTCTAATTTTGGTTCAACCTAATACTATAATTTTTCTATTCTTCCTTGCACAGATGGCGTCGTTCTTCGAGGACGACACGGTGACTCTGAACTACCGGATTCGGAGCATCAAGTCCATTCTGCAGAGGACCGATTTACCCCCAGATGATCGAGTCGGCCTCACGCAACTACTCGAGGAGGTCATGGAGGAGAAGAAACAACGTTACGGTAACATACTCGATAAATATGAACTTGTGCCACACTCCACACCGTCTAAATCTGGTGCTGCGGCTTTTAAACCCAAGCCCGTTAAGCAAGAGAGCATGGATGACATCGACATCATCACGGTAGAGGATACCACTCCCAGCCCACCCCCTAAGGGCAAGAAGTTTCAGTTTGTGGCAGCGGCCGAAGAGGCCCAGCAGCAGGCTATCTCCGCCGCTAGTAGGAGCAGTTCTCAGCCGGCCCGGAAAAAAACCAAAGTCGAAGCCGCAGGAGTGCCAGCCCAAGCCTTAACCACTGACGTATCCGCAGCAGACACTTCAGATTCGCCAACTCCAGCTGGTAGGGGTCGTGGTCGGGGAAAAGGCAAGTCGAAGCTGAGCACCCCAGCTACAAAACGTGGGCGCGCGAGAGGAAAGAAGGCGGCAGCAGCACAGGCGGTCCAAAGTGAAGCAGCCATCCAAGAACTTCCGCAAGTAGCCGCAGCCGTAGCAGCAGGTGGTAATGCTGACCAACTTCCAACCATTGGTGGTCATCGCCTCACGGGGCGCCGGAAAGACTTTAGTTTCTGTTCCTCAGATACAGAGACAGACGGACCCGGCAGCTCCGACTGGTATACCCCTGAGGAGCTGAAGATCCTCTACGATACCATGGATGAGGACCCGTAAGTATATTTGTATCATATAATTTATCGTATTATTTTTTTTAAGAAAAGAAATAAAATAACAAGCTTAAGTAGTCCTATACCAGAAACACAGAAAAGAACAAGAAGGTTAAGGTAACCACAAAATAAACTTTATTGAAAGTCTATAGAAATACAATTCCTTGTACGTTAGAATAATTTGGAAACAAGACTAAAACATAGTATTCTCTAATACATCTCGAATGTCCCATAACAGTTATTTAAGATTAAATTATATAAAAGGAAAAACCACTTCCAAACCACTTAGTTGTACATAACTTAAATGTGATTTTTTTTTTCTATAGAAAAGCTGTGAGGGGGAACTGGAAAGAAGGTGAAGTCACTCCAGAGCAGCGGATAGCTAAGCGTAAGGCGATCCTGAAGAGGGTCCAGGAGAACGTCAACGCCCACACTGGTCTGAAGCGACGTAAAAAGTACATCTACATTAAAATAAGGGACCACAAAAGTAAAACAATCGAAAAGGTAAATATTAGCACCTCACTTTTCTATTTAGCCGCGATAGCCACAAATAATCTTCAGAATTAGTTATTTAAAGAACAAATCTGACCAAGTGTAATTATGATTCTGTGTAGCGAAATGGTCTGTATTTAATTTTCGTTATAGAATTCAATGAAATTATTTATTACACACTTGTTTAAGAGTTCTTAAGACGATAATTCCGAATTTATTTCAGATGAGGAAGTTGGAGAATGAGTTTGGGGGGACGGGAGCTGCGCCCATTCCCCCAGAGAGAGTACTCCTTCCCATAGAACTGCGATGTCTCGCCTTTTGGGGTGTGGAATGTGCAGGCTGTAAGCATTATTATTCACTTCAAGCAACAACTACCTAACTATAGAGAAATATCGCAGAAACATTTAAAATCAGATTCGTCGTCACTGACACAGTAATAAACGAACCTGTCAGTTTGTCTACTATTACTAGAATCGTGACAGCGAACCTTTTCTTATTTAAATGCTTGTAACAGCTCAAATTTGGACGCCGTATAAATTAGTATCATTTGTAACTACCATATGTTGTGTAAGTCATGAATGTTGGATAAATGTCACCATTCTTTTTGTACCTGAACAAGTATCTAATAATGTTTTATAATTTTGTATGCCATATTAACACTTTTTACAGTTATTGCCGGTGCCACGAAAACAAAACTGGATGTGTCGAATTCGGACGTTGACTCGGCGGCTGAAGCGGAAGCGCAGGAAGCCGGCCTTG
This sequence comes from Lepidonotus clava, assembly GCA_936440205.1. Taxonomy (NCBI): domain Eukaryota; kingdom Metazoa; phylum Annelida; class Polychaeta; order Phyllodocida; family Polynoidae; genus Lepidonotus; species Lepidonotus clava. Next base: position 47,367,311 of record OW387136.1, on the reverse strand, counting down.
AGGTGCAGAGGCAGGCACATGCGCAGTACCGCAAGAAGCCGAGGGATACCATAGCCCACATCAAGGGCAAGTACGCCAAATGTAAATAACATAAAAAACTATTCCTCAATAGACCTAGTTATAGTATTAGAAACACCTTAGGACTTGAATCATAAGAAAAATGAGAAAATGATAGAATAGCTATGCTGTGGCACTGTTGATTGTAGTATTCAACTAAAAAATATCTTATAATTTAATGATTTTTTACTGATGTAATTCTTCCAGATAATAAGGTTCACTTACGAACAACGGTTCATCTTAAACCTATTTAAATGATACTATTTTATTTTTGGTAGGAAGTATACTTGAAATACTTAATGGCGTAAGGATGTTAACAAATGTAGTAAAAAATCTTTTATGAAATAAATAATACAATGTGTACCATTCCAGATATTGATCCGCAGCATGAGGGTGACGAAGGAAAGGCGGCTGCGGTTGCGACGACCTCTACAGCACCTTCTGAGTCCTCTCCTGCTGCTGCTGGCAAGCCGTCGCGACTCCGGCTGAGGAAAAAGCAACCGAGAACTGTTCTGGTCAACAGCGAGGACGATGACGACACTGCGACACCTGCTAAACGTGAGTAGCATTTTGTGTCTATTTTAATAAAATAATTCAAAAGTAATCTTTGGTATTAATTATCTAACCATAAATATCTGTGAAAAAAATATTTCTTTGAACGTAATATATATCTTACTTCATTACCTTAGCTATTACTGAAATGGCTGGACGAGTTGTTATTTATTAATCATAGTCTAAAGATGTTACGCAAAGATGAACATGTTTCGACTGTTTAAAATTGTTCGTGAAATGGTATTATATATCATATTTTACAGAAGTACTCACGAGTCCAGTGCTGCGTTCACGTGAGCCTAAGGAACGACGAACCTCCGAGCGTTTGGCAAGTAAAGCCACACCCGTCCCGTCCATAGACCAGTCCCTCTCCAAACTTGACTGGTCACCTGGTGCCGCCGCTGACGAATCCATGGCAAAGCGGTCACTCGACTATACCCAGGAAACCTTGGAAGACAGTTTCCTGGAAGGTATTTATGTCAATTTTTGTATAACTATTCATCATACTAAGTAGCTTGAAGAGTTGATATGTAAATAAGTGAAACCAAATATTCGTGGACATGAATCCTTTACGAACCTATAATGTTAAGGGTTCAGTATATTTTATTTTAATTTAGCGTTTGTGTAACTGTTTTGGTCTGCACAGAGTTAATACCTTATAACATTGGGAAACGTTCTGAAGACTATCGTTCTAACAATTAAAAATGGTAGTGTCTTAAAAATAGAATAAAATTGTTCTTACTTTGTATTTTCTTTCAGCAGGTGAAGGTCTCCCTGACTTGAACGACACCCCTCTGAAGGAAGTTGGCGATCTCGGTCATGGACAAGGTGTGGACGACAGCCTAAACTATATCTACAGATTGGAAAGAACTGAAACTTTTCAAGAAAAAGCGACGGAGATGAGGAAGAAGGAAGGGACTGTTCAGCAGGAAAGCAATCCTCCATCGACACAGGGGGGTGTTGGTGCAGAGGCTAGTATTGAGGCGGCCGAAGTAGTGACTGTCACAGAAGTGGGACAAACGACAGGTCGTAGTCTGACTGAGCAGCAGGTGTTTAACACTGTGGAGCAAACACTTGCACGAATAGGACAGTACGTCGATGGCCGAGTTCAAGATCAAGTGCACGTGGAAATTGAGCCTCTTATAGCTACGCTGAATGCTCAGTCTACACGGCTAGCATCGGTTCAACAAGTTGTCACAGCGGCCAAAGGTGATATACAGAAGATGGCAAAGACGAATGCTGATATTAAAATCATTGGAAACAGTCTGGAAGTCGTAGAAGGTGACATAAAAGCTATTAACTCCGACATTACAGATTTAAAGTCGTCGATGGGATCCGCCGACGAGAAGTTGAACTCTGTCACTGCAGATATGGCCGGGTTTAAAGGATCATTCAAGAACCTCAAGTACGACACTAACGCTTTGAAGACAGAAGCTCACAGTCTAAAGGGGCGCCAGGCTGCAAATGACAATCTCCTTCAGAAAGTTCATGAAGAGGTGAACACTGTGAAATACGAGTTACAAGAGATCAGCGGTGACAGCGACATAATAAAAACGGACATGGAGCTACTGAACAACAATATCACTATGGTGAAATCTGGTATGGACTCCTTGGAACAAAAAAATCGGGTGCTCCTTGTTGAACTCAATGCTGTAAGATCAGAGTTCAAGTGCGAACAGAAAAAAATTCAGGAATCACTAAACGTTGTTCAATCTATGGTGCAATCCCTGTTAATGGGAGGGCCTTTGGCATCCTGGAATTCGTATCAAGTCCGACTCGGAGGGTGAGAATGAATGTACAAGAAGGAGAAGCCCACCGATGCCTAGTACGAGCACTCCTGTCACTGAGAAAGGAAATAGCGCCAATACCTCAGAGGTCACTTTTAAGCCATCGGCAGGTGCGCATACATATGCACGGAGCACCGCGACGGCGGACGAGATCGCTAAAGCCCGACGTGAAATGATGTTTAATTTATCCACGGACACGCCTTCTTTAAATTCGCCACAACATCTACCCGCCAATTTAGACACCCCTCCGTGCACTATAAGTTTACCGACTACTATGGAACCCCAGGCAATTGAGTACGACTCCTCCACGTGGCCCACTACAGGGGAACAACAACAGGCAGAGCAGCAGGAGCAGCTCATTGTCCCGGCAGCTCCTACAACATCTAACACTCCTCCAGTCACTGTGGCGGAGCTTCAACCTCAAGGTGCGGCTGGTTTGATCCCAGTTGTTAGTGTTGGCGAATTTTACCAGCAGGAAACTATTGGGTACGTCAGTGAGGAAATTGTAAGTGCCATGCAAGCACGGCAGCAACAAGAAGTGGCGGGACAGCAGCCACACCAGCCACAGGAGTAGATCATGTTTTAGACAGTTCTAGGCTTCACTTCTATAAGACTCAGTATGCAAAAGTTAATTCAGAGTTTCAGTAATAATTGTTCAGTTTATTCGATTCATTTCTCTTCATTAAAGTGAAATGACTGGGGGTGTTCGGACAGTAAATGGTTACATGCTCACATTATAGAGTCTATCTCTAACACACAAGTTCGTTGATAATGAAGATTCGTGGTCACGATTCTAAGATACTGTTTTTCAATAGAAACATACTTTATCTGCGATTTGTGTTTGTGACTCCATGATGACATACTTGGTACCGACACATTTTCTTATATTTAGTTGAGTCTGTACTGACGCGCACATAATGAAACTACCATCTCAAATGCTGTACAGGCTTATTTCTGCAAAAAAAAACTAATAATATACTCGGTGCTTTATTTTAGATTGTTAACGACCATGATATTATTGAAAATGTGACTGCTGCTGCTGGTCAATAACATGAAGGTATCGTTATTGTGATAATATTTGTCGGTACTTGAGCATGTTAGATGCACTATCATGTCTAGTCAGTTTCAGCAGCGAGGTCAAGGTATTTTGTATTTGGAAAAATGTGTTTCAACTTCTGAAAAAAAAAGTTTGTCAGGAGGTAAATGAGAACAAACGGGTACAAAATCTATATTTTGAGTCACATATTGTCAATTGAAAAGTTTAAACGATGCCAGTTCGGCCACGGCCTCTTGTATGTCCCCTTGCGCCTCGACCTCGTCCACCGCGAGCGCCGCGGCCGCGAGTTGCTCGCGGGAACTCCGGTCTCGGGCCTCCATACTGGTTGAAGATGTACATCGCCCTCTTCCGCAGACCAGCATGTGTAGGTCCGTAGGTCTCACGGACAACACCGTCGTCTTCTGGTACGCTGTCGGTGTCGATTCCACTGTTTGCCCGTAGGAAACGAGCGTATGCCTCGACCTGGATCCTAAGTTCATGCGTAGGATCCCTGTTTTGTCCAGGCTTCAGCTTCCGCAGGCCCCAGTCTAGGCAGCGATTGTGTAGTACACAGCACGCTTTGACAAGCCACGATGCTTGTAGAGGCTGCATGTGGATTGCCCCAACACCAGATTTGGACAAGCACCTAAAAGAGAGAGGGAAAAACAGTTATGTATTTCTGTGCAAATGTGTAATGATAGGAATGTGGTTACATTCTTAAGATAATGTACATGGTCGTCTAACGTTGAGGGTTGATGGTCCACACTGCCCTAATAGAGATTCTGTTAAAAATAATTAACGGCTATTTATTACGCGTGTCTCTCAGTGAGAATGTTATATATTATGGAGTTGCGATTGAATTTGAAAACCTACCGCCAACGACTCTTGAGTTGGCCAATACAGCGCTCGACCGAGCTGCGAGCAGTGGTGTGGGCCACTTGATACTTTTGTTGATGAGGCTCGAGGTCCGTCAGCACGTTACACCGGAAGGGGGTCATTACGTTCGGCGTCAGCTTGTATCTGAATTGTAAAATATTAATTTTAATATTTTTTTGGTACGAGATGATTATTCAGACTTCGATCGATCTCTTTTTTGTAAATACATAATTAGAGAGCACGGACAAGTTGTATGTGAAGCGCTGACATACACTTACTTAGGCGTTAACATTATTTTTAATGTAAGAAGATTTGTTGAGTATATTTACCCTGAGTCTCCTAGGAGAAAATACTCCCCCATGCGTTCGGGCCGATACGACATGTGGTGTCCAAGATCGGAGAAGGCCAGCACCGACTGATCGTGGTGACATCCAGCCATGGATGGCTCGACATACAGGATTCGCTCCTCAAAGTCACTGACAATCTGAAAATTAAAAAGGCTTTTAGAATTACAGATTTATATGGTATCCGTTATAAGGTATTACTTATTTCATGGTGTGTATCAAGAGTTTGTTCAAGAAATTGAAAAAATTATTGACTTTCTTGAGGCCGAGTTTCGCAAATATTGGTATATGATAATGGGTCGACCGACTTGTATACCACAGCTGAGTTAAACAAACTGAGAATTTTAGAAAGGTTCGTAGTGACGATTTTTATAACACTATTCAGAAGTTCGTAGTCACGATTATATAATATTATTCTGAATTACTTGCCATGACGTTAAGGGCATGGTACGCCTTACGACACACGTAGGTGTGTTCATTCCTGTATGGCCGCATGATTGGAACATAGGTCCCATCGATGCAACCTATACACTGCTGCACCTTGTGCAGCTTCGTGCATGGCCTGTCCCTGCAATTTAGTATAACATAATTGGATTGTAACTTTGTCAGCATGATTAAAGACTTCAGTGTAGTAAGTTATGAAAAGGAACAAGGTTTTTTATAATAAAGATTATTTTAATTTTATATGTTTGTTTGTGGCTCTTCTTGGTAAATATAAATGTTCACAGAGGTATGTAGGAATTAATGTATTCCAAAGTGTAGAGTTAAAAAAAAATTAATACCTTTGGGAAAATGACATGCTTCTTGTAACGAGATGCAAGAAATCGGATGAATGCTGTAACAGCCCGTCCAACACTCGATCTGGAGACGCCCCCCTGCGTGTCTCGGATCACTTGATACACTGACCCAGTCGCCATATATCGTAACGCATAGCAAACCTGAAAAAAAAAATTATCCATTTGTTCAAATACAAATACGGCTTTTCATTATTGTAGAAGTATTTAACTTCATTTTTTTTTTTTTTTCCTAGGTGGCAGCACCGACAGGGCATGGTACAAAAAAAGACAATTTTTTTAGGTCGATATAAATATTTTTTTTCATTTACTTTTACTTCGAGATCGCTTTCATTGTATTATTTTTTTATCTGTAGTATTTCATGTCATAATTACGGATTTTCGAGCACTATAGATATTTTTTTACATTAATTTACAATATTTACTTTGTGGAAGAGGGGTATTGGTGAGCCTCTCTTCTCCTCTTTACCCTTGCCCGGACGGAAGATACTATTTTCGAACTCCTCAGTCAGTTCTTCAACACAGGAGGGAGGGAGTCGATAGCGTGCCTCGAAGTCTGCAATGCGGGGATACGCAACACGGGGGTCGATGCGCTCTCTGTAGGTTTTCATTGACCGACATCTCTTCTGCCCCCACTGTCTCCGGTAGCTCTTATTGTTCAGATATGTCTTGAGGGCGAAGTCCTGAAATGGCCTTACTCTTGCATTCTTTTTGTCCTGTTTCGGTGGACGTACTGAAAAAAAAAATATTGCATTGATATTTCATATTTCTATTTCATTCAGGACCAAAAATTTACTGTAGATTATTTATTAACAATGATATAGACTTATTAGCTCAGTGGGGATACAATTTCCAACATACTTTTAATAAAAAGTGATAATTCCTACCCTCATAAGGCGTACCTGTCTGGGTCAGTGTAAGCTACTCTCTAAATTACTTAGAATCAACCCATTATCGCCCAAAATGAACGTCGAACAGTCAACAAGTATCATATTTACATGATATTGACATGATATGACATTTATCACATGCTAAGCGATCTGGTCAATTCACACGTGTCTTATAAATCTAAAAAAATTTGAAATAGACAAAATATATCATGTTTTGACACTCACCCATGTTGCTACCGACTTGTAAATCCTAAATCAGGTCCCGGATGCACGATATAATACGAATTAGATAGTTTAAGACACGTTTATTGCTATCACGTACCCAAAATTTGGGTTCGTCAAATTGGCAGGATACGAACCTCCGAGAGGTCCGTATCCTCTGCGCGGAGATTCGTATCTTTTTTCTGGACAACGGTTCGCGACCGCGGAGATTCGTAACTTTTTTCTGGACGTACTTTAGATTCGTGACGGCGAAACTGCAAGAATTTGGGTTCGTCAAAACTTTATGGTCGGCCCCCCAGGCAACGGCCGTCTCAACAAGTTTCATTCAATTACCGCTAACATGATTTTATCACACTAATGGGGGATGGGGGAAGTTCCCCGAGAGGTTTTGAGAGTCTACTGAGGGTTTATTTTGGGGTGTGGGAGGAGGAGAGGCGGGAAGGTTGCCTGCATGCGGAGCAGGACAATGGGATATAGGGTTATGTCGGCGTGATTCCTTTGATGGTCCGGCCAATGGATGAGGTTCACGCAATGTAGAGGGCCGGCGATCCCTGAGCCTCTACCCGGCCTATTATGTGGAATTACACGGTATGTGCGCTCGATCCGCCCAGACCCACTGGCTCTCATACAACCGCGAGGTGTGCTGGGGTATGTATGTAAGCCGTCCCACCCACCACTGCCCACTCAGATAACTCCTAATTAGTGGTCTGATAATTGCAATTTCCAACACTGTCACATCTATGTAGCAATCTGCCGCGACATGCAAGCCCAGGGTAATGGCGGTCGGCGAGGGGCCGGGGCCATTGATGAGGTTTTTATACCGAGATGCGACGACCAACAGGAAAGTAGAACGATTAGGTCTATGTTTTTGATGTGGGTAAAAAGATTGGTTGGCCAGAGCAAGGGGGAAATGGTTTCTAATATGTTGTTGGCAGCGTTTTACTTGTGCTTTAAGAAGTCGATAAACTTGTTTTACAACATCAGTTCCATTTCAGTTTGACCAGAACAATATATTCTAGATATGACACATTATTCAAATTTCGGTATGATTAGAAAAATTGAATACCCAGTTGCAATTCATCTCTTCCATAATCAATATTGTATACACACTTAACTACAGCCATACTGCATGTAGTTCAAAGGTACTTTAGACAAATTGATATTCATTCAAACGACCTTTAATGGTATTGACATCCGATATTAATACAGAAATGCTACCAACACTTTCATGGGAATAGAGAAGAGGAAGAGATTTAACTTTCGCCTACAAGTTTTAGTTAATAACCTCGTGAATTTATTCATCTATTTTTCATAGATCTTCAGAAAAATTGTCATTCCGTATATTCTCACAGATAAGCTTGTGCAAGCTTGTAAAATTGACCCTAAGATTTCCCAATTTCACACAATCTATAACAATATCCTTGTGAACGACACTTGGCTGAATGCCTACGTGTGTACAGATAGTTTAATAATGCGATACAGATTTCTAAAAGGCATCTAATACGCCTTTTAAATTGTAACTACAATATCCTATTTCTATTCGAAGGACATTTTCATTTCGGCCACAGATGTACCGAAATATCAAGTCGCAAAAACGTGAATTGGACATGCAAGTATTCTTAGAAATATGTTTCACAATAACTTTAGCATAGACAATTTTATGTTCATGGTTCTACTTTTGATATTAATATTAAGAAAACGTGTCTCTTCACCAGTCAACGGTACCTGCTTAAGGTCCACACTGAAACAGGTGTAAAGGTTTTGGGAGGATCTGAGCAGTTACCTAGTTTGTACCCAGCCAAGGTGTGACATAACAGTCATGGGACGTTTTGATAACATTTCATGACGTTCTGCAACGCTATTAGAACGTTCTGCCATGCCACATCCTTAGCTGTTTATTATTTGGCATGCTGAATATTCTTGAAATGATTCTGAATTAATGTCGAGTATAGGTTTTGTAAGAAATTGTTATTCTTATTAAGATGTGATTTAGCATAGAGTAAGTTTTATAAGTTCATATCACAGACTTGAACATTAGACCAGAAAATATAATTCCAAATATTTGGAAAGTTTAATGGTTGACTGAGGATATTATAATCGGTTGGTGTTTGTCACATCATGGATCATTAGCTTAATGCTTCCAATTTCTGTAACAATGTAGCAGTGCATCATTCTGTCTGATGACCCTTTTAAGATAAGACCAAAATCATGATTAGATTAACTCGTTCAATATGCATGAGTAAAATATCATAATGTGATCAACAGCCTGACCTCATTTACCCATAATTAACAGATATTAATCTTTTCATACGGGATGTATAGTTAGGATCTTTAATATATATTCTGTAGTACGTATCTATCTTAGTCCCACTGGTATACAGGCCTTGAGGGTTCCGCGTAGCATCTTGTTTGTTTTAACTTCCTTTATATCAATAGATTGGCGTAGGTGATGTCTAACTTCTAATCTACTTCTTATTCTTAAAACATCCATTTCAACATACTCAAGTAATGTTCTTTTCAAGATTTCAAGATTTTAGAGTGACTTCACAAACTAGTTCCGGTCGTAAACAATGCTGTTCCGGTTTCTCTGATTGGCCGAATCAAGACCTTCAACAGCAGCCTATACACTTTTTCTAAAGTTGGTTTATTAGGATATGGAATCCCCATGCCTCAGCCTAAAACTGTCGGGATCAAGGCGTATTGGAACGGTTCACTGCGCAGACTCCTGAAAAAGGTGTATAGGGAACTAATGTTCAATATCAAGGTGTAGGTGAATAAATCAAGGTCCTGACTGCGGTGAATCCTTGGTGATTTGATTTAGGAGTAGCTGCACACGGCCAATAGTCCCCCTAGTGGAGGTGTTTCGGCGCGGCTGGCCGGCTCAGCGGGGGGTTAGCACGTTGAAAAATGAGTGTCAAAACAGAGGTCAGATTCCCAGTGATCAAAGCAAATGCGTCCTGAATTGGATCTGACATTCGGATTTAGAAAACACGTCTTATCTCCTGTATCTAGGATCATCTTCCTCTTTAGGTGCCCTCCCTTTGGGGGTACTTAAACAATATGAAGGGTATCAAATGTTCTGGCAGGGGCGGATTCAGGGGAGGGGGGTCCAGGGGGTCCAGGGGGTCCTGAACCCCTCTCCCCTTTTGGTAGACCCTAAACTACACAAAGAAGGGAAAATGTTGTGTGCATGCGCCCGAATGTACACCGTTTTAGTACCTAGTCTACATGTTGACCCACCACCCCCTATTTGGAAATTCTGTATTATACATAATTACTGAATTGCTACATTATATGGTGTAAATGAGTCAACATGATATTATATTTTAATACCAGTAATGATAAATATAATGATTGATATCGCACTCTGCATTGATACATATATTATGCAAAGGCTTAAACTGTCCTAACAATTACAATTCGTAAACGGCACCGTGAGAAAAAAGTTGGCTACATGCAACAAGTTCCAACTCCCAATTTCAGGATTAAATCGCATCACGACCACCATGTTCACAACTACGTCGCCGCCGTTGATATGATTCATCTGATTGTAACAGCGACAACACTCGCTTTCAATGGGGGCCGGTTTGGGGAGTTATAATGGCATTGGACATTGGTAGGCCACACTGACAAGGAAATATTACCAGGCATTGAGAGGGTGTCAACTAGGGAGCCCCCTCCACCCCACCACGACCCTCTACACCTCCACTCAGACCCTGCTCCCCCACTTCCTACCTTGAATATAGGGAGAGGTAAGGGGGTACTTGGATATAGATTGATACCTCTAAAGCCTGTATTCCATAGTCATATTTTGACTTAAGCGATTTTGTATTTTTGGGGGGGTATTTCTTCCGAGAATAACACACGAAACCTATATCACGCATATCCTATCTACCATTCAAAAGGGAATTATAAACCCTATCTAATGATATATTACATGTGTATAGTTAACCTTTACTCCCATTGCCGACATTCAATATCTGCAGTAAAATTGGTCTGTGGAATATAATTGTAGCTGTTTACCACTATCCAATTTTATAAATCGGATAGTGAGGATAGAGTTTGATCATGGACATGTTATATATCATAAGAATGTATCATCATTCGAAAATGACTCCTTTCAAATGATATAGAGGAATATATCGGTATTTTGTGGGAGAAACGTTATGAATTAGGTGGAGGGGATGGCGGGCCACCCCCACGAAGGAATCTTTCCTTATATTTCCACATTTCTTTCCAAAATTAAAGTAAAAGCCTCTAAAAATGGTGATAAATTTGTGAAAAGTTCCAATTAGTGCTACTTCAGGAACCTCGCTACCCCTACCCCACCACAACTGAACCTTTATACGGGCCTGCTAACTACCGGTTTTCAGTATCGCCTTTGAGAATATTTGCTTCAGAATCATTTAAACCTTGAGTGCCCCTCCCTTTTCCACTCCCCACCCCGACAGACCTGTATACCCCACCATTCAGCTCCCCACAAACATCGCCTGTCCACCGCCACGATTTAAATATGCAGCGCCGCTGAAGCGCGCATTACAAATCGCCAATTGATTCGCGTCCTTTTTCCCGCCGATTCACACGAAGCAGGCTGCCGAGTTGATTGGACATTATTTGCATTGCCCCGGTGGTAGCGCCACTGCCGGGTCATTGTATAGGCTAATTCCCACTATCCGATTTTATTCCAAGTTTCGAAAATAGCGAGAAGGAATAGAGATTAGATAAAGACATATTATATGTCACTAGAAAGGACTTTAAATTATCTTTCAAATGGTATGTAACATGTAGGGGTTCTTGCAACATTTTTAATGGAAACCTAAAAATTGCTTTTAGTCAATAATTTCCTGGTAGACAAAATCGCCTAGTGGAATATAGGCTTAACCCTGGACCGTTTAGAGCCGCACCCCGGCCTCGCCTTTTGGTTTGGATCGTTTACTGGGCGCAGCCTAGTCTGTTGCAGTCAGACCCACTGTTTCCTACAGTGAGTCTGTATACCAGCAACCATTTTAGGTGGGAATTCCCACCTAAATCCCAGCATGCTTTGCAGCCGCTGGTTTATGGCAGGGAGGACCATAAACCAGCCAGCAGGCCAAGAACCATCAAAGGAAATCCCCATGCCATTTATAGAGGGCCAATAAAAGAATTCCTTGCAAATTTTAATTGACCAATAAAAGCCATGGACTGTTGTGGGTGTACGGACCTATTATGTAAGAGCTAAGCAGGTCAGGGACGGACTAGCCGCAGCCCTTCCTGTCCGTTAAGCTCCGGCCACACTCACCCACTAGACTCATCCCCCTCCTCCGACGGTTCAGTCTCACCAACTGGACTCATCTCGGCCGACTGTCGTAGCTTGAGGGGTGCATGGTGTATGTACTTACTATCCATAATGCTTACCCGACGATCGAGTCGTGCATCTGTAGGACTCAACTCTTCTAAAACCTTGAGACTGCAGTCTAAAGCCCCGGCTCCACTGCCCGACAGTTGAGTTGAGTTGAGTTGAGTTGGCCTCAGTCTTATAGTGGAGCCGGTGTTAAGACTGGAGTCTTAGCACTTTCCTAAGACTGGATCGTCGGGTCTTAGATGTTGAGCTGTTGAAGATGTAGGACTGAATCGTCGGGTCTTAGGGGGGAGTGCAGTAGAGTTTATATATTATTTTATATCCCATATGACAGACAATCTAGCCGGAGCTTGTGGCATAGTAGAGTTTTTTGCTAAGACCAGACAGTCGTAGGCTCTGGCACCACTTGGAGCTACGACAATTGAGTTGAGCTGAGTTGGATAGTGGAGCCGGGCCTTAAGTTGCTGGAAAAGCTATAAAGGACCGGCTACACTGCCCGACTCAACTCAATTCGACGGTTGAGTCGAGTTAATGGGACCAGTCCTTCGGCGTGGCATAACAATATGACTGGAGTCGTATGGCGATTATGTCGGGTTGTACATCTTGAGAAGATGTACGACAAGATCGTCGGGTTTTAGGGAGGAATGCTTTGTGTATATTATTGACTATACAAACAGCCAGGAGACTGTCCCAGATGGGGAAAGAGTATGGAAAGATAACATAACAGTCGAGTTGAGGCGAGTTGTGCAGTGGACCGATCCCATCTCGACTCAACTCGTCAAGTGGCTTGAGTTGAGTCGTGGAGTGTGGCCGGCCCTTTACCGTTCACCGGACCCATTGACCGAGGCGCCGCCGCTACCGAAATTGATTCATGAGAAGTTAAGAAATACGAACAAGAAATCGAAGTGGATACAAAAATGAACATTAAAAGACTTAAATTGCAATAGAAGTGGCAATGTGGCGCGGTCGGAGCAGCCACCTGTTGAAGAACGTGACCGGCATGGGGATGGCGACGACTGGTCGTCAATTCTCTCCACCAAAGATAGCTGATTTTCTGTATTGTTAGCACCTGCAAGTTAATAACGATTAACATTATAATGAAGACGGAAATACATGAAAAATTATAAGAAGAAGCTATGTTCTGTAATGAAGGCATATGCCCCTTCTACTCTCGTTGGTATCTGTAATCAAAACCTTTTCCAGACAACGTAAGAAATATTAAATATATATGGGTACAAATTGAAAGAATAATCAACATAAGTTTTTCAAAACGGAAAACAAAATAATGCCAAGATTAATCACATTGTGGTAAAAAAAAAGCGTGCAGATAATATTGTATATACACTCGATCAGTTTCACATTTGGGAACATGCAGTTCCTGATTTATTACCTGGTGACCACCTGGATATGGATGTCACATGGTGATCAAAATGTGATGTAACGTGACCGTATCTGGACTAGGTTTACATGTGCAGTTAATCATAAGGAACTAAATGACTTACCGCTTGGCCATGTACCCAATCAAGATGTAGAACAAACAATTACTAGTAGGTAAACTCAAATTTGTTGACTTTCTCATGTTCGGGAATTTGATACACCTTTCCCATGAACCTACACAGTGCCCAACCTTGCCTACCTTTTGGGGTTTTTGGTAACTGTGCCATTTCACTTCATATAGGTTAACTATAGGGAAACACCCAAAGATCTAATCCACCAGGGAGGTGCCGCCTTGATCAAAAAGATATATACTATTACGGAACATTTTTCCGTTTTGTTGTAATGAAAGTCATGGCAATAAACTTAAGGTCTTGTTCCGATTTTGTAATTACAATGATATCTAATTTGGCTGTTATTAGGGATGTTGAGCAAGCACAACGCATCACCTAATGCAAACGTAACGCATCTCTTATCTTAGTTATTATCACATAAATACAAAGTGTTTCACCGTAAATTCAATGGTTAGTAATTATAAGATTTCAATTCAAATTTCAAAAACCTGTCAGATGTACCTCTACTGAAAACCTCAAAGTTTAGAGATCAGTTGACGTATCTAGATACGTCGATGTTGCTTAACCTCCCCATTGTTGCATAACGTGCCTTGCTCGCCTGAATCCAAGCCTAGTGTTGGTTAGTTTTACGCCCTGATTTTGAAATTTAATTTCTCTACATCACAGCGCAAGTATTGGCACTAATCGTCGGAGACAAGACATCGCATTTTAAATCCAGAGTTCCTACGGTTCCACTTCGCTCTCAACCTAATCCCAGCCCAAATTTGTTAATTGAATTACCAATATTCAATCAACGTAAAGTGAATTGTCCGTAGTCGTCGTAATCTGAGCTCTAACACAACGGTGTTTTACATGTGATGTGTCCAACCGGATCTAATTATTTCATGTCGTGTTGAGCAACAGAACCCGATCTTATTTCAGCAACGGACTTGTTAACGAATACGGTAAAACCCTTTATTTTTAGCCGCGCCCTATTTTATGTCACACCCTGACTTTTGAATTTTCCTTTGGTCATTTTTCTTCATCACATTAAAAAAAGTGAAATAGCGGTGAAGGCTGCGAAACCCCTTATTGAGGCCGCAACCCTAAAGGAAAGGTAAGATTGACTCATATTTCTGAGACTAAAATCATTATTTAAACCAGAGAGAGTAAAGTTTTATTTTAGTCTCCATGTTTAAACCGAACCTGAATGGAGTGTTTCACACTCCTCTTACCAAGTGCTAAGATCGTATTTCAATGTGAGATATTTGGACTTTAAGATGAGGATGTTTCAGACTTATAATCCTATAATCCTGGTTTTAGCCATGGATATAGGATACACTCAAGATTGATGACTATTGACAGTCTTATATTAAATATGTGAGACATACACGCACTGTAGATTTTGGTAGTGTGAAATGGCCCCAGAATAAGCCCATTTTAGTTTACACCAACATTTTACACCAACAAGTTTACCATGAAATATTTTCAAACTTGCCTCTATGCTTATTCAATGAAGACGGTTGCATAATATAAAATCAAACAAGTCAATTTGATTGGCAAATTGCTCCTAAAAATTGTAAAATACAACTTTATTTATTTTCCCGCTCTTCCCACTGGAACCAACGATAAAGCCTGTCAGCTCAACCTATAATGTCCAACCTATTTTGCTCCGAAATACATCATTTTTATTGGCTAGTAAACCTAAAATTCTGTCAATTGGTGAAATTAAGAAATCATAATATTTCATCAATACTTGGGCATATAGAAAAATATAATTCTTCCTTTTTTAAATAACCTCATCTCTAGGAGCAAAGGATGGATTATACAGTAATTTTGTGCAACCCTTTACTTACCCTGGGATATGCCCAATGTGGGATTGGCTTATTAGGGGTTTTACGGGCAGCCCAGGGTTGCAGTCCAGAAATGTTTCACGAAAATATCGTAGAGGTGTAATTATGTCCACGATACAAAAGTGTTGTCCAGAAAACTTTCACGAAATTTCGTGATCAGGATGACCATGTAAGGATGAAATAGTGTAATAAGGAACAGGGAGGTTAGAAAAAAAATAAGAAAAAAGGGAAAAGGGAAAAGGGAGAAGGTAAAATATGTATACAAAAAAGGGGTGGACACTCTATACCCTCATCTTTATGTATATTCTAAGATGTTTGAAACAATTTGAAAGTAGAAACTTTGGGAAAAAATTGAAATGAAAAACCACGAAATTTTGTGAAAGCTTAAAGACAATCGCTCTATTATAGTTCTAAAGTTGAGATTTTCTTTAAACTTCGTGACATGATAGTTTAGTGTGTATAGATACCAGAAATGAAAAAAAAATAGGGGGTCACCGTGGTAACTTTTGAATTAAAAGTGTATCAAAATGTGCTAAATTGCTGTATTTTAGGAATTTATGCACTTTAAATTACATGTAGACATTTCTTAATACCTCTGATAAAAACTTCCAAATTTGTTCCAAAATCACTTAAATATAAAGCCAACATGTAAATATTTAAGATTATATTGATAAGTTTGACAAAATTCGAAAACATGGGAATTTTAGGGAATCTCATTTAATCAAATATCTTTTTATAAAAGAGGACTTTTTGATAAAATTGATGATTAAAAAAAATTCAAAGTTGATAATTTCTTTAAATTTATACAATCAATTGGTATAAGTGTTAGCTATCGTTTTCTGTAAAGAAATTAGGGGGTCACCGTTCTAACTTTTTCAGAAAACTGGATTATTCATCATTAGAATTAGACAAAAAATATTGAAATATTTGAAAAAGGAACATTTATCATTTGTCCTTATGTATCGTTCTTGATGTTTTAAGAGAATACTATGACTTAAGCCCTTAGAACTCTTAATCCACAGATACTTTTTTTCAAGATAAATTACACAGAAATCATCAAACACCAGCCCAAAGATTAGCACTAATTATTGCCAAAAATGGAGGAAAAGTCGAAAATAATAGTTTTATTACGGATAAATTCATAGTAAATTAGCAAATTAAGACACATTAAATTTGATGACATATATGGGTTTATAAGGATTTGTACTACTTCTTTGTCGCTTATTGTATAGCAATTGGATGCTAATCAAGAGAGATATGAGCAAAAACGCATTTTCCCTCCATAGGGTTCTATAGTTAAGCATTATAACCCTTTGTCACGCTCCACTGCACACCACTACGGCCAGGCTGCGCAGTGTGCATGCGCATTAACAAATGGCGCGATTGCCCTTAAATGTCACGATACAAAGTGAAGTGAACGTGGATATTTTGTGTATCGTGCATCTACGAAATTTCGTGAAAACTTTCTGGACGGCAAGTCTGATAGTAATGGGGTCGAGACAGGAGACGTGATGAGTGTGGCGTTGGGAGGTGAGGTAAGGCCCTCCTCCTTCAGGGCTTTGTCCTCCAGACACCTGTGGCCCTGGAGAGGCCCCGGAATAGCCCACTCCAGGTGCTGGAAGGTCTCCTGTGAGCGGCCAAGCGGAACGGCCCCTCGCTGATTGCCAATCAACAGGTGAGAGGGGCGATAGGGGGGTTGTTACAGGTGAGACCTACACCTGGACACACTGGAGGGTCCTCCAGTGGGCTGTGGTGGGTAGGGGGGCAGGTGGGGGATAGGGGCTGGGGGATAGGGGCTCTGAGAGGCCCCCCGCCGAGACCCCCCCCCCCCCCCCCCCCCACCGGTTAAGCCGGGTGTACCCCTTTGTGACCTTCATTTAAGTTGGGTGTAGCCCTTTGTGACCTTCAGGTAAGTTGGGTATAGCCCTTTGTAATATCTACATCCGGATGTTTGGCAGATTCGTTTCGGGAAACTTCTAGGACTTTGTAAGAGGCAGTGTCGTTGTAAGCTTTTTGGATTGATGCTCGAGTTGTCACTGAAGCATTTTGGATTGATGCTCGAATTGTCACTGGTTTTCATTTAATAGTCGGAGCTAAAGGGTATTGATATGTGATTAACAACAGACATTATGTGTGCACATATAACCATGCATCAAGTTTTTTTTATAGAAAAATTAGGAGTATAGATAGGTAGGCATGACACATTATACTTTTTATATAGGTGTCTGGTGGTGATTATGCTGCTCTGAAAAACAAGAACAAAAAGTATAACATTCCTAAAGGCTAGCAAATAATTGCTAAGCTCCGCAACCAGACATAAGGACACTATACCTCGAGTGCAAAATTCCAGAGACTCGCCATTAGATTATATCATAGGGACGGTGCTAAATCGTGATGTCTAGAAACAAGAACGGTCATACCATACTTGATGGAAAACAGATCTAGAGAGATGTATGAGCATTCCACACGTGTACCATGCATCTAAAATATTTGTCAAATACGTATTGACGATAGCGGGTTTTGAATTTTGGAAAAAATCACGTCATCTTAAGATAATAGGTTAATGAATATTAGTAACTTGGAGCTAGACGCACGATGTTGTTTGTAAAGCCAACGAGTATAAACTCTATACTCGTTGGGAAAGCGAAGGGCACAGTTTCTCTCGTAATTTTAGAGATTTATAACATATGACAAGAATTTAAGTTTAAACAGAAATAGACAAATCCGCTTCTTTTTGGTGTAAACATGCTATGTAATACAAAGGCGGGTTCCGTCCAAGTGTGTGTGTGTGCATTATCTGCAATATGAGTTGACATTTGAAAAGGTATTTGTCTAAGCCTCCATTAAGAATACCTTTATATATATATATATATATATATATATATATATATATATATATATATATACCGGTATGCTGGACGTATAGGAGGTCCGCTTCCGTATCCATGACTTCAACTGCATTCGTCTACGCATTTATGGATACATCTAGATGTTTATCTTCTGCTTATTGTTCTTTTTTCTTCCTTTAAAGAATTCATAACAATACTTTTTTTCATTTTTTATGATCTTCCAGAAGACTTCCAAATTATCTTTATAGGTGCATATAATATTATGTTGGGATAAACTCCCATGGCCTGGACTGTTGAATGACATAAGGATGACACTAATATAATGTGGCAAATATTAAAGGACCCTTCTCCGAAATCTGTCTCTAAAGTGGCGATTTACAAAGTTGCCAACACTTTATTTCTCTATTGGGTAAAACTACACCTCCAAATGTCAACAAAAACAAACAAAAACAAAATAGACTGCAAAACGAACACAAACAAAACAGACAACAAGGTTCGAACACCTGTCGAGAAATTCCATGCATATCCACGCTGCCCGCGTCACACACGACGACGCCAATTATGACGTCACCATCATCGTTCCTGATGCACACCATAGGGCGCCACTGAGAGGCGGCCAGTGTCCCCCTCGTCCTGGTCACGTAATGTATACACTCATAATGCACATGTCTGTAGAAAGGCGCCATATACACCTTTATCGCGAGTTTGCGCAGTGGACCCTCCCTTAAATGCCGTATTCCCAACTGTTAAAGCGCGAGCCCATAAGAACCCATATCCCAATCGCTTGGTTTATGTAAGCTATATCTGCTTGCAGGGCCCCACACTATTGTAAATTGTGTATAGTCCAGGGGCCAAATCTTGAAACCAGTCAAATTCATACAAAATGTTGCATAGCGTACAGGTGACCCAAAGTGATGCCTTAAAGCCCACATTTCCGTCCTGCCGAAGGCTGTATTCTTCTAGGCGATTTTACTCCTGATACCAAAAATGGCAGAGGCAATATCGGTTTATTACTTACATGCTACACATCATTAGAGAGGTCTTCAAATTCTCTTTCGAATGATATGTAGGATGCTTGGTCTTTTTATCACTGTTTTTTATTACTAGTAGTAACAACTTACGACATACCAAACAACCATCAGTCAGAACCGCCCAGTGGGGGTTAGTGGGGTATAGGCCCAGGAGTCGACAATAAAGCCGGGGCATGATGGCGATGCCCTTTAAGGTGTGGGGCCTGCGTGAGGCGACGTCATTAGCAGCTTCTCCTCAGCCACTCTCTGCTCCCGAGCCACAGGTGTCGGCCATAACGTCCGCACCCAAGGTGGAGGGGGGGGGGGGGGCACTGGCTGCTTGAAAGCTACTGAACACATATTACTATGACCAGGGAGTCTACAGGGGACTCCTTGCTATGACTGTACTGTATCCCACATCCAATAAGGGGATATAATATGAGTTATGTTTTACTGAGATAACAATTTCCAGGCCCGTTCCCAGCTTCTGCTGTGCGAGGTTCCTTGAGTGGAACTTTTGCTTAAAATTTCAATAATTTTAACCTGAAGAGTGTGGTGGCGAAATTCACCAAATGGGACTTTCCACATTTTCTGTATATTTTTTTTTTATAGCGTTTTTACACTGAATTATTGAAGAAATGGTGGAACGTTTGAAAAATATTATGGGCGGGGGGGGGGGGGTGGGGTTACGGGCCTGATTTCATCATACTATTATATAACTTTGATCATCTTGTAAGATGATACGTGTATCACTGGCACCGGAAGAACTTTCTACAAAATAGAGATGTTGAATGAAGCTAATAATAAAAAAGAAAGCTATTGTCATATTGAGATCATTTACACATGAAACGGTGGTTGGAATCCCGACAAGCTACGAATATCTCGTAAAATTCTTGTCACTCTGTTAATTCAAGTCTCACCTCACAGAATATTGTCTTGACAACTACCCACTGCCAAACTATTGCCCCGACCGCACCTGGAATTTTGTTGACTGCCCCCTATTCTTGGGGGAGACAGATCACCCCCCCCCCCCCCCAAAAAAAAAAAAAAAAAAGACAATATGGGCCTGTTTGCTAGTGAAATAAAATAACAAGAGGACTATGTTTCATGTTATTCCTCCTCTGTTGTAATACAGAAGTATTTCACAGAAGTATTTTGTACAAAACAAGGAACTGACTGCCCCTCATTTTTAATATTCACCACCTTCATTTCGTGGAGCCATTTGGCAGTGGGTACCTTTTAAGACCCAAGTACCCCCCCCCCCCTCCCCACCCAAATCATCCGCGCCACACGTCATTTCCCCTTGTGGCCACTAGATGTCAGGCCTCACCGATCACCAGACGCCCGTAAACTGGGGCCGGGGAGCAGATAGCATCTGCGGCGTGTCACCTAGGGGGCGCCACCCCAGACCCCTGGGAGACCCATAAATCGGGGGTCGGGATTAAGTGACAGAACACTCAGGATCGGGCCCAATAAGGATCAAAACCAACCTCCAACCTGAATCACCTGAACGCGCCGTGATCATCAGCTAATCCTAGGCCGGCGGGGATCCAGAGACTAAATGTCTATGGACAGGGGCCTTCCATTTAGTACGTACGCAAATTTTCAAAAATCTCAGACCCCCAGCCCCCGGAGCAAAAATACGCATTAGATTTGTACAATAATGTACTCAAATTTTCAAAAATGTCAGACCCCCCTCCCCCCTTGATGCATACGTATTTAATGGAAGGCCCCAGGGTAAGGAAGAACGGCCTTTAGAATGTCATTTCTTAGGCTCCTCCAACGGACCCAGCCTTAACATTATGTAAGGCCTTCACCATTATATATCACTAACTTTGTCGTCAACTGGAAGACCGTGTTGTTACATGGTGTTTAGATGAAATAAAAGAAGAAATAAAATATATACATGGTATACGACCCTACCTTATTATCTCTCGATAATGATTATTATTATCATTTGTAATGCATCAACCGGTATAAGACACATGGGTGACCCAGGCCCGTACCCAGGGTCTGCTGTGGGGGGGGGGGGGGGGGGGGGGGTTGCCAATATATTCAATAATTTGAACTTGAATAGGGGGGTGGTGAGCAAAAAAAAGTGGAACTTTTCCATATTTCCCTACTAATTTTAGGGTTTTTTACATTAAATATTGGAATGGAAGGTGGAACTTTTGGAAAAATTTCCTTTGTGGGGGGGGGGGGGGGGGCACCACCCCCACCTCCCCCCATAGTTACGGGCCTGCTGGGTGCATATTGTTGAGTGCACTTATGTTCTGATAGATGTGTGTTTCTAGACTCAAAAACTGAAGGATTGGGGTTCAGGCATAAGTTTTCTAATCAGTAATTTTTTAAATTAATACTCTATATCTTTTCACTAGCAGTTGATATTGCCCTACAGTATAATGTATAATGGCTGAGTTCGTCCCTGATTATGTTCCTAATTGTATTATCTTTGAAAGTTACTGACCAAATAGTGTTTTACATTTGAAATGAGTCATGCCAGCCGACCCCTATATTGCGTCCCCCTTGCACCCTGAAAGGGTCCAAAAAGTACACGTGGTTCCGGATCCCAAGGGGCAAGTTGGGCCTGCCCTATCCTTGCCCCATGCCTTTAAAAGATTCACAAGGAGTCCATAGATAATGGTGAGTGAGCCTAGGTTAATGGGTGGGAGTGTTGAACACTGGTGTGTGGCTATCGGGTCGGGTCGGCCAGGCCATCAGTTTAGTCCAGGCATTGGGTAGACACGCCTATTACCCCATGGAACACTCCAGGTGGAAGCACTGCATACGGGGTGTGCCTGAAGCTGAGCAATCTGCAGCTAATAACCCTCCGCGCCAGAATGAACACCCGTGAGAGATGATTCGCCCTACAGCGGGCGTCGAAGTTGCAGAGTAGAAGCTAAGGTCGACCCTATGGCCCCTTTTACAATAGGGTGGCGCCCTGCTAGCGGGTAGACCTGGACCAAACAATTGGGATATTAAAACTACTGCTGATTTTATAAATATTATCTAACATATATATTAGCATGCTGGAAGACCAAGTTTGTGACTATTGACTTATCATACATAACTTGCAGTATGAACTACCAAATATGTGGGAATTGTCCTATAACTGTTGACATTTTCTAGCTATTATTCAACTTACGTGATCATCTTTGACCTTTTTTAATATGCTATAATACTATTGTCTAGGATTCTGATCTCAGATACAAGACATAGTAAATTGTGATAAATGTAACTCTGCTTTGAGTACTTTCTTATTATAAATGCATTGTTTGTACCTTTGTTATCTTACTTGTATATTGTTATGTTGAAAACCGGATTTATGACTATTGACTCATCATACATAATTTGCAGTATGGACTACCGATTATGTGGGAATTGTCCTATAACTGTTGACATTTTCTATGTATTATTCAAATTATGTGACCATCTTTGAACTTTTTTGATATGCTATAATACTATTGTCTTGGATTCTGATCTCAGATACAAGACATAGTAAATTGAGATATAGCTAACTTTACTTTGTGTACTTTATTATAATTACGTTGTTTGTACCTATACGGAAGATCATTCTTATGAGTAAGTATGGTTAATAAAAAAAAAGAAAAAAAAAGAAAAAAATGATTGGGAACAAGGAGGCCCTGGGAAGGTTCACTGCCCAGGTTCATGAAAAAGTGAATACATACACGTCTACATGTTCGGGAAGGTCAAAATCGTAGCCTATCGTTATTCTGAATATTTCTTAATTTTGACACGGACCTCAAAGATTATATTCGCAATAACTGCGACTGAACTACCCATCTTTTAAAATCTCTTTTGGTCCTTTGTATTATTGTATAATTATGTGTTTTGAGATACTTAACAGTTTGTATTTGCTCTAAACACTTAGTTGCTAAAGATTTACTTAATATGCTTAAAAAAAGTAAGCTGCTGCATGGTCGCTCTACGGCACACCGCTCCAATCGTACTTTGCCCCTATTTGCATCTTACAAATTACACCTGTGTCTTGAGATTGTAGTCCGGGTAGTGACCATCATGTCATATAGTGTCAGCCTCAATCAAGTTGTATCCCGAACCACGGGTGGGGCCTTTGATGGTGGATGGTGGAGGGGAGGGGAAGGGGAAGGGGGGAGGTCCGAATATTGCATGTCGAATTTATGAAAAGGCAATGCAGTTATGTTGAATTTGGAAAAGCGCCATTTCGGCCTGTCAAAATTTAGAAAAGGCAATGCTGTTAAGGTACTATCTTTCTGAAAATCCATGCCGCTATAACAGAGGGATAGATAATCCGCTTTAAAATTATTCTGATATCAATAAATATACGCTACATTAAGACGTTATTCTCTAGAGAGGACCCGTTGGGGCTTATGGAAATACATGTACTCGTAAATTATGCTTCAGGGAAGAGACAGCAAATGCATGGCGCCATCCTATTTGAAGCTTTTATTGACGATAGCATGCATGTTTGCATTGGCTCTCATATATATGTTTCTTCGGCGGATTTCTCACGTTTCGACTGCCGGCAGATAACCAGTCAGTGTGCTGCCCCCTATTGATTACTGCAGGAACTCTGACAGAGGATGAGAATTTAGGCAACCATGGGAAATCCAAGTTTATTTATATATACAATAAGCTTGGACTTCCCTTGGACGGTCACAGTATCCTGAATACTCGACATTTAAAAGAAGAAGCAATCGAGCACATTAGAAAGAAAGTCATTCACGAAAATTAATTCATGTAAATATTTATTGTCTTATAACTGTTCCATCAACATTGAACATTGATAACACACGCCATTATGTTTTTATGGATAGATAAAAGATACTTGGATACTGTTCTAGTCATAGGTAACTCATAATGACAAATTCTAACCATTGTACCATTGGTCCCATTTGTTGGTGGACTGATATATTTTAGACAGTATAATATACAAATGGAAAGTATATGGCCTTCCATTAACAACTAGCACATCAAGGAAATTCGGCGGGAGGTGTAGGGAATGAGTATAACATTCTGAAAGGAATGCATACTGGAAGTCCACTAAACATAACATCAGAAATGTTTCCCATCAGGACTTACAAGTCTGGCATAATACATGTAATATATCAATTCTATTCAACATTATCATGATTTGACAAGGAACATCCATCTGAATATGAATAATCACATTTTGACGGTCGGTTTACCATATGAATAGCCTAGATGTAATGCTATATCATTACATGTCCTTCAATGAATATTTCTTCCCTTCTTTTGGAGAAAGGTTGTCTGGTTGCGATAAATGTTTAGAACATGATAGTTGAGAGGCTTGATTTTATTGAGTGTCCTCTTATTCTCTTATTGTGATCGCTCTTTTATGGCTTACCTACCAATCACAATCATACGAGAAAGTAAAGGAACATTATTGTTGTCTTTCTATCTTCTATATTAAGAAAGGTACTGCCATTATTGATGAATTTGAGATAACCTTATTTCTTTGTTGTTTTCCATGAAACACTTATCTTCTAAGGTGGTTGCCAGGGAAACTAGTCTTTTACTATATTCCATACTCAAGATATTGCAGTACAAACCCCAAATCTACACATTAGAGACTATAGTATACTTGGGATAAGAGATTTTACTCTGTTATACCTTAAAAGCCATGTCCATAGTTGCTATGGTAACCAAAATAGGATGGAAACTGAAATAATTGTCAATTTTGAAGTTGTTTTTGGTTATCATGGCAACTAAGTAAGAGGAACATCCAATGTTAGTTTCTTATCCAATAGAACTCTTTTAATTTGAGACTTTTATGGCATGTTTTGTTATATCTCTGTTTGGATTTTTCCTTAATTAGGGCTCTTTTTTACTCTACTATCAAGAGAATTGTGGTTTTCTGGTGATGTTTCACCTATTTTAATGTCTTTCCATAAAACTGGTTGTGACAAATGATAGCTCTGTTACCATGGAAACCTAGCCCCATCATATCAAATGAGGTATCAAAAGAAAGCTCATGATCTCCTCTGTCAAACAGTTCAATGATAATGCTTTATATTGGCTATATTAAAACATTTATAAGAGTTTATAAAAGGTTAGATCCTCATTTCATGCTCATTTTGAACTTTGACTTTGAGTTTGATGACCTTGACCTTGGGCAAGGTCAACAATTTTAAAATCACAGTTAGGCCCCATAAGTGGCTAAATATTTGCCAAATAACTAAGCTCCATCTATTATGAGTGCGAAGCTATAAGATAAAAGCTATATTTTTAAGATTTTTGGTGACCTTTGACCTTTGACCTGTGACCTTGAAGTTTGTAATTCGTGTTCGGTCTGGCATCAGGCAGTTTTGAAAAGCTTAGGACCTCCCGTACGCGATGATATATGTCAACCTTTATTAATTTTGGGTCATCGGTGGTCATGATTTTAGACTGGTTTGCTGCTGCACTATATCTTCTGCTTGTTCTTGATTGAACCATAGAGGAATTACCATGATCATTACTACATGTCTATACATTCTTCATCTTCAGCTTTAAGTTCTTTTGGAAGAGCACATGATATGTTCTATATACTGTATTTCAGAAGTCCAACCTTCCTAAACATTGAAGGTGAATAATGCTAAAAATAAATCATGCTTTGGTACAACAAAAACGTGCCAATAAACACACATACACATATTATCAGCAACATCTAATCACTGGTAATTTTGATTGAATCAAAAGGGATTACTGACTTTAGGGTCAAAACAGAAGATATAGCTGATATCTAAAGAACTAAATCTTAACTGTCTTGATATTTGAATGAATACTCATTTCTAAGTGTTTTGAGATCACTGTGGTACATAGCAGGATCTCAGAACATCAGAAGTCCTCTATTCTCCAAAATTGTACAATGTCCATAATTCCAAAATCTTCATGGATTATAAGATTCTTAGAGGATCCACAGAATTTTGTTGCTGTTGTCCTGGGTGCCTTTTTCAGGATTTCTCTGGTCAGATTTTGGATTCGTCATATGTATTAAGGTCGTCTCCAAGAAGAATAGCACATTTTCCAGTTAGCCTTACCAGACCAGGACCTATACACAGAGTATAAAACACTGTGACACCTCCAGGGGCTCACTAAGATTGGGTACACTTTCACTGCTGTGGCTATGGTAATAATTACTATATACCATAAAGACCAGATTTGATCAACTCAAACAGACAAATTCTCTATGTGCAATCTAACTGGACATATTAATGATTCCAAGCTCTATTTACCTTTAAATAAGGTCTAAAGAAGAATTACAGGGCCCCTACACATCTCGGGAAGCCACAATTCTAATTGAAACTTGAAATATTTAATTTATCTCACATCATTAAGTGATATTATTTCAGTATTGTGTCTACAGAATACCATTTCTACTAATAGGAAAGGATTTCATTAATAATTATTGACTCTAACTAATAGATGTGGAGAAGCTGTTCTATGCGTGAATACTAAAAGTATGTGTACCCCATTGGGAGGGGTGTCTTAGGGAAAACGTTTCCCATGTAATAGATTGCCAATGATAGTGACAACTGGAAAACACCCTACTGTGGAATTAGTTTGGCCGTCTTCAATGTTTACCAGACAAAGTACATAAGATCTTCCTCATCCTAATGTCTCTGCCACATTTGGCTTGGTAGTTGACATTTGATTTAAGAGGTACATCAGACATAATTATTCACCGTGAATTATGCATCTTTAAATTCAAAATCAGCAAATGGGCCTAGATTGTTATCCTGATCACTCTCTTCTCCTTTCCTTGTTTCCTTGCGAACTGGAAACAATGTGTCTATAAATGATTTGTTCAGGTTTGCCTTAAAAGGCTGAGTGTATCCCTTGATCACACATGCATACGGCGTTGGGCAAAGCTCATCCCAACTCTGCCTCTCCTTGTTATACCTCCACATTTGATTGATCCATGGGTAGAATGAACAGGTATAAAGAGGAATAGAGTCATAATGATTTTCCCATCTATGGACTGTTCTTGCACGTTTACCATTAAAAATAGGCATCTCAATGTTCTCTGGGCTACATCTGTGTACTATTTCTTCTTTTTGTTTGTATGCCATCCACTTCCACTCCCTTTTGTGTTTGTCAAAAGCAACGTTATATCTAACTGATGAACGTTTAGAGGAACGCAGACCAAAAGACCCCTGCAAGTTAAAATAAGAAACCATCAATGAGGTAGTATTTACAGAAATACAGAAAGTAGTTCCGTCATATGATAATTTGAAGAATTTCATGTCTATAACATGTAGGTAAAAAAATAACGTCATCAATTTTGTGAAAAAAAAGTCAGATTTATCTTTTAGTGATTTAGGCAAATTTGTTAATTGTTTTGTAATTCAGATGCCAATGTATAGTATTGTTTATAACACGGATATCTCAATAAACAATCAACAGAATTGCATAAAATTTCAAGTATTAACAGAGATATTCTTTTAGAGGGAAGCATGTCGCAGATTCTTAACCAAGGCCTTACTTCATGTTTTAAAAAATGTAGGAAACATTTATTGAAAATAATTAAAAAAGTGTCCCATTTTCGGTAAAATGAAAACTAGAGCCTTAATAAGGAATCTGGGATACGATTTCTTTGGATGGAAGTTATCTATGTGTGGTGAAAATTCCTGGTAAGGAAGACATCAGTGTTCAAAAAATAAAAGTGAAAAATATGAGTTTCAATAGTCTCGCATGGTAAAGTTAACACAATATATATATAATATTAAAAGATAATAATGATGTCATTTGATATACACCATATTAGTGTTACTGAAGAGCGTGCAAATGAAAAACTGCAAATTGCACATCTAGAGGTGTTGTCTATCCTTCATGTTTTTGTTGCTGATAGTGATAAGGTGGCTGTTTTAATGTTCAGTTTTCTGTACCCAAATTATAAATATACGTTATTAAAAGAAAGCTGTAATAAATTTTGTGTGGAAGTAATTGAAAAAAATCCTTACCTTGAGGTTGATAAGATCAACATGATCCCAATCAACTGGTCTTGAGCGATGCGTCCTCTTTTCTGGTGGGGGTGGTAGGGCAACCACTCTATGTTCAGTTTTCGAGCTGTCATCATTATCAATCTTCTCGACACACAACCAGACTCTCTCTCTTTCCTTAAATGACCCTTCCTTGTCATCATCATCGTCCTCACCAATACGCTGGCTTATCTGTCTCTCAGATCCTGAAGCCATTATCCAAGCATTTGTTCCAATTGTTTTTAGATTGTATTCATCAAGAACAAAACCTGGACGTTTTCCTGGAAGTTCAACTTCGGCGACATAGTTCCAACCAGCAGAACACATCCGGCATTGTTCAGAAGGCGAGTGTTTAGAACTCGTAGGACAGTCATCCCGTGATAGGCAGTTTGCCTCAAGCTGGTATAAACAGTGCTTTACCTTTGCATTACTTGCAAAGCTCAAGTCAATGGCTTCAGACTTTTGAGATGAACTGTTGGATATTTCCTCTTGGTCACTGTCAGTATGGTCAGTTGGTAGATTCTCCATGAATTCTTCTAAATCTCTCAATTCTTCCAACAGGTTTTCTGTTCGGTCTTTCCAGCTACTATTTTCTTCACTGCCTTCAATCTTGGTCACTGTCTTTTTCTCCTCTCTGCACAACTCAGAATCTTGGTCATCATCTGGAGGTGTAGCCCAATCTGGCATAGCTACCAAACAAAGCACACTTTCTCCAAGTTGAAAAATAATGTGACTCTTTTTGTATGAGTATGTGGGCATGAAAATGGATGTACATTTGTTCTTTTGAGTGTCCAGGGCCAGAAGCACATCATCTGCCTTATCTTTCATTACAATGAAGTGTCCCACATTACAAAGATATGATCCATATGTTGTTGGAATTTGTATTTCTGATGACTCAAACATTTTCCCATTGTTAGAATCAGCAATACACACCTTGACTTTTTCTGTATTTGCTTCTTCATCTTTGGATTTCTCAGTCCACAAAAGACATTCAACAGAATCCTCAAGATGTATAGTAGCTTCAAGAGATTGATTTATGAAGTCTGCATCATGTAAAGCTTCACATAGTTTGGGTTCTACATTTTCCAACTCCTCTTGAATTTGCTCTTTAATCTGTGCTGTCCCACCCAGTCGTCTTTGTGTGGCATTTCGTAACCATCTTTGGAGAAAAACAAGCTTTTCGGTCCGGTCTAAAAAAGTTAACATCCCTTCCTTGATGAAGTAACACAGTAATTGGACTGGCAGCCTCAATGTGTCCTCTTGGCTCATAATCCTGCCATTGAACTGGTACTTAACCAAGCTCTTGCACACTGTTTCCAAAGGAGCAAGAGTATACATATGGGCCAGAGCCCAAGTATAGAGTGCATTTTCAATATTTAACCTCCCTAGAAGTAACTGTTGGCAAGACTTAATGAGTTCATCAAGCAAAAGCATTTGGGCCATTCTCAAAACATCCTCTATATCATGGGCTGATACATCAAATTTACCAAGATAAAAGTACTCTAGCAAGGCTTCAAACAACTCCAGACTATTTGCTATCTCAGTAAATGACACCAAACCATCATGGCTTTCTCTGAAATTCCCATTGAACATTTTCTCAAAGTATGGCGAGGCTTGAACCAATACTCCTTTGTGGGCACCGTAAGTCTTCCCGTGTACCTCAATGGTCACATCACAGTGCTTGTTATTCAAGGCCTGTTGGTACAAACCACCAAGAAGTTTTGCTGGACCTTTCTTCTCACATATAATCCCATGTTTTGCCATATTCTTAGTAATGATTTCATCTATTAATGAGGCTGCACATTTCCTTTTCACTGATTTTATCCTCTCATTCATTGGTCCATGTTTCAATGATGAAGTTAGATAGTGAATGTCCTCTACATATGTGTGGCTGCAATGTATAAGTTTCAACTTAGTAAGTTATACACCAACAGTAATGTTTCTTGAACAGCAGTCTCACTGTCTACCATGTATAAATAGTTTGATAGTAACCCCATAAATTTCCGTACATTTTCACATTGTTTTCAATATATTTTCAGGCATTTTAAAAGAATCAAAAACCTAAAATATCTCTTCCATGGTGAACATCATTTGTTTTTTCTCACCTACAGGCATTATTTATAATAGGAAATATCCTGTGAAGAATAGTACTCAGGAGATGCTACACAATAGATATTATTATGTTTATATGCTATATCAATGTCCAGAGCTAGGAAAACTTGCACATAATTTTCCAAGCTGCCACTTCTAGTGTATTTTACTTCACATATGTATTCTTAATATATTTTAAATGAATAAAAGGCAATACATCGTGATACTTGGCAATTATTCAGCAAATAAGTTAGAATTTGGGAATTCCCTCAATTTTGGGGTTTTCAGTACTCCCCTTGCTACGTCATAATAAAGGGAATTCCTTCTCAAAATAACTTGGGAATCCCAAGATATCTAATGAAGTTAGGTTACTGAAAAATACAATTATTAATAGCCTGTTTGGGGCCTAATATGAATATTTAATGCTAAAGTTAAATTTACTTTCTAAAAACATTTTAGGGTTGGGGATTCCCTTTTATGAAGACTGGGGATTCCCAATATTTGTCCTTGTGACGTCACAAATTTGGGAATTTCCCTTAAAAACACACAAATTAGACCAAATTTTAAACTCTCATAACTCTGTAAACACTTGGAATATTCTTAAGATTTCTCTACTATCCCTAATTCTTGATACAAAGGCCACGCTCAAAAAATTTCATTAAAAAATATTCATCCTATAATTATGTGCCAGGTTTCCTTTAAGATAATTTTATTGTTGTTTGTTATCGCCCCCCCCCCCACCTGCCACTGCTGGTTGACTACCCAAATAATATCATTAGGTTTCTCAAGTGGCAACTGCAGCCATGACGTAGGATGTTCTATGGAGAGAACCGGAAGGGGACTAGAGGCTGTAATCACATTGTGACAAAAAAACAAATCAATTGGCGAATTGGTCCACGATTAATCCACAATCTTGAAATCAATTTAGAATAGGTTCCCAAATTCCTAAATTGTAGGTTCAAACCGATTGTGGACCTAAAACTTTTCTGACTGTGAACTGATGTTGTGAACCAATTTTGAAACAAAAATATGTTTCAGCATGTTGAATATTTTTAGATTGATTCTGAACCATGGGGGTGATTCACACCAAGGTGTTTAAAATTGTAAATACTAAGATACGTTGTTCCATTGACAACCATCTGTACTATGCCAAGGGTTGTATCTTGAACATCTTATCACTAACTACAGACAAATCAAATGTGAAATCACCTTTACATGAGGGGCATGCCAACCCTCGTAACAAAGAAAACAGATTTGGTATAGAAGTAAAAGCTCATGAACATACCAACATCTTCGTTACCGTCTTCTATCAGGTATTTCGATGAATAAGGTGTGATTAATTTTTGTTAATTTCCAACTAATCTCTAATCTCTAATCAGAAGAAATAATCAGTTCTCAACTTTGCAAGAGAGTATGGATAGGGTACGGATTCTTTGCTGATTCCAGGAGCGGCACTTTTAATTGTCTACCGTAGCTTTTTTTGTTCTGAAATTGGTTTGGCAAATTTTGTAAGTTTGGAAAAGATTGGGTCTACCAACTTGTCATGGATTTAGACCAAAAATCATATCTTACAAGTCATCATTCCCCCTCCCCCCACATAAGTCATTCCACAATTGAGCCTTCGCTTATCATTATAATGTATGATACATTATCTACTGCGAGTGACCTCATGAAATTTTTAAATGTAAAATTGGTGCCCCCAGAGGGACTTGCTTAATATAGGCGCTCCCCTTTCTTGGATTCCTCAGTCTGTTCCTGATATGTTTTGGACAATGAAAATGATTTTCACGAAATAGTCTCAAACTTGATAATATGATAGTTATTTCATAGCCTTGATATCTAATATGGCAATTTTAAAAATAGTCCGAACCCGCCTGCCTCTAGTCCCAGCACAGGCGCGGTAATCGAGCTAGGTTGCCGCTCTGTTTACCATATATATATACACTAAAGGTGGGAAGGTCTGCTACTGATCAGAGCAGTGTGGACGGAAGTGAATTTCATTGGGCCAAACAAAAAAAATTGTTGTGTTCAGGTAACATAGGTCGAAAAAAATAGGGTAGGTAGGTCAAAAAATCTTTTTTTTTTCACTTTTTTTTTTCACTTGCCAAAGAGACCCGGCCAGTGTTGGAAATAAAAAAGATATTCCAAATATTCTCAAAAAGCATTTTTAGCATCTAAAATACATGCCCTGAGTATCCATGTGCTGTTTTATGGTTTTCCATGGTACTTTTGGTCAATTCTTTGGATTCTGAAAAAAATAAAATTAAAAATTTCCTTAAAAAAAGTTAGGGTAGGGCCAATAATTTAAGGTAGGTAGGGTTACCTGAACACAACAATTTTTTTTGTTTGGCCTTGGTTAGAAGATATGTTAATGGTTAAATGATGTCATATCATGGGGTTGACCAGGACGTCAGGTGACCACTGGACAAGGATGAATGACTGCTGGTGCCCTGAGAAAGGCCCTACAGACAGGGCACTGCCGGCAATAGGCCCTGAGAACGTCCACTCTATACTCCTCTCTGGTTTTCTATCTCGGAATTTCCATATAGGCCTAAATTCCAAAAATAAGGAATACTTTCACTCATGAAATAATTGCTGTATTTTATTGGAGACATCCCTGACCGGTTAGTTTTTGAAAATATGGTATATAATGTCATTACCTGGCTCATAGCAAGTTGTGTTTACATCACGGGTGGACTGCTAACATGGCCACCTTCCCACCTTTAGTGTCTCTATAGGTAAACAGACCAGCGGACGACTCGACTACGGTGCCTGTGAGTCCCAGAGACATTGAGACAGAGAGCGGCCAGGGTGGTTCAGCATTGACCTGTCCCCTGGTCAAAAAGGTGCTTCAGTTACATAAAATTTAGAGGGAATTCTGATTATCAGTCCTATAGTAAGGCTGGAGAGATTGGGCCAGTATGCGTGTATCTGTTTGCACTGAGTGTATTCATACCCGTACCCTCCACCAGGGGGACGTGCAGAGCCAGCAGTGTCCTAGGTCAGGGATCAGGCCGAGGGGGTCAGGGGTAAGTATTCTGTTGGAGTCAGACCCACTGTTTCCCATTTGTGTATTTGTATCAAGTACGGATGGTCGAATCTATGGGGGTGAGAATGACGGCAAGGCAACGTGGTGTAATTGTCCCAGCCCAGACTCAAATGCAGTCCAGCGCACGTGCAAGGTGATACGAATAATTGTACATATCAAACCTCCTTTCAACTCTAGACACAACCCTAAGAATTCTAGATACCAGCATTTGAACTATAAGATTCCCCCCTCTCCTGTTTCCCTATTCATAAATCATATAATATAGCTGCTGCCTTGTTATAAAGACTCGCTCGCGCCTTGTGGTGAGTAGGCGTCAGAATTATTTGCTGGGCGGATTGAAAAAATTTCAATAGAGATACGATCGCTTTTTGATAGAGATATCCTTCAGATCTGGCCCATAAGGACAACTATCGGGGCTGTCATTAGTCTTATGGTTATCCTAACTATTTTGACGGCCTATGTAAAGCCTCCTTAATTAGATTGTAGTGTTCAAAGCCGTGACAGTGAACTTCCCAAAATCTGCTGACAGTTTGTATATCATTCATATTGTTAACTTGGCCTACCATTCATTTTGTTAACGTGGCCTTCCTTCTTCCTTGTTCATCCGAAATATTCCAGGGGAAGTTTTACGAGCCAGAGTGGAGGGGCGTCGCGCCCCCTTTCTCGGGGGACAGTATATGTTATTTTAATAAGATTCTTGAGAAAAATGGGCGCCCCCATCTATTAAAAAGGTTCCCTCCCCAACCTACATTTTTCAAAACCTTGAATCCGTCAGAGATGAAAATATATTAGAGTCAAATAGTGGTTCTGTTCTAGTATCCATGGATACACCTTTCAGAACAGTGATCGTACATCCTTCACGTATGACTCATTACCATACATACTTATTCATCGTAATAGTCATACGTAGATTGAATAACAGATTAAAACGTTGATATAAGCTTGTACTTAGTATTCTAAATGGGAAGGGGGGGGGGGGGTATACTCTGTCGCCCATAACATGCACGTATACATAGTAAAAAGTTTTCAGTTTCTTGGCCCTTTCACGGCCAGCAGACTTCACTTACAGTATTTGTTGGACGTCCGAACACAGACCAACGAGTTGGGAAATTGGCTCCTCACTGGCAGATCCTGAATTTCTAAAAAAAAATAGTGCGTGCTAATCCCAAGTAGGGCGAGGGGTCGCCCCCTTTCCCCCAGAATTTTACATTAGAAAAATAATATTATATTTAGCTAAAAAAAAAAAAAGAGGGGGTGCACACCCTAAATCGCCAAAAATGCACCCATGGAGCCAAGTATTAAGATTATGGTAAAAGGTTTCTATGGGAGGATCTCAAGCGTGGACTCATAAAAAAGGTGCAAGGAAACGATTTCTCATAAGAAATTTAACCGAGCTCTGTTTTAACCTACTGACACCCGCGTGGTGCAATCCCATAAGCTACAAAGGTCTAGACTAACTAGAGTCTCTGATGACAAGAGTAGGCAGTGGCATAGCTCCTAGTTTTCTGGGATAGCCAATGATTTTCCAAAATGCAAGTAAAATATAAAGAAATGTGTGAAAAACATTGGATGGAAGCCCCTCTCATTATCCTATAATCCCCTCAATGCTACTTGGAACACCCTATCATTTCAGAGCTGGCTACGCCCCTGATAGTATACTATAGAAATACAAACTCCTGCATGTGTACACATGAAATACATGTTACTCCTACCTTATATTAGAGTGCAGTATTTCAACATGTCGCTAAGGGAGTCTATATATTTCCGAGAGACACAACCTAGCTCCTACGATATTCGTCAGTGTGTGCTGAGATATGTCTCGTTTCCTATAGCCAAGCCTCGATTTGAATAACTTCCTGGATTCGGAAAATGGCGCGCTGCCTGATAATGGTTCTTTTCAGAAGTCGAAACCGAGACAACTTTTAGTTTCGGCATGGCTATCTCTACCACATACCATTGTAGTATCCAAGCCCCAGGATCCAAGCTAATCCAATTTTAATCAATTATTTAAAACAGGCCCTGTACTACAGTCTCAGTGCAAAGGAAATGCTAAAATAAAGAAATAGTATAATATATACATGTATGCTATTGCACAACGTGTTAAAACTTAGCCTCTACCTGTTTCTCCCTCCATTCCCGATATCCTGGGACTGCCGGTGCCGTTCGAAGTATATCTTGGAATAGATTGGATCCCCACCTTTATCGTAGCCGGCGGGATGATTAGTTAAAGTAGAAGGTCATGATGAGTCATATTTAAAAAGCAAAGTTCTTATACGCAGAAGTTTAATTCATATAAAACTTTCTGCTTTTTCTAGAGGTCCATCCAGTGGCGGATTTTATTTCGCCTTTTTAGATTTTTTAAATGTAAAACTCGCCCAAAAGGTAATTAAGGGAAAAATTCCATTAGCGCCCCCCCCCCCTTTTTTTTTTCTTTTTCAAAAACCGTCTCGGATGTAATTGAAAGAAAATGGCTGTGATAACAATTTTTATTGCATGCCAAATTCCTCACAATCATGTACTTTATTATATTTCACATATAGGCCTATAGTTAATTCAAGAGCTAAAAGACTTGGATTTGGCAATGCATGAGGGCATATAACAAGTGTTGAATAAATGAAATCCAACACTGTTGAGTGCTACCACTCAGCACATACTGAAGTCTCTAAATGGTTCCTGGGAGGAGGACTTCACACAAAGTCTTCCCGGATGTGTGTGTCCCAAACTAGTTTTATTGGATCTTTATTCAATCATGCCCAAAGCCAAAATCAAAGGTGACGATACTCATTTCTTTCGGGTTTGATATGTGTATATATCTTTATGTGTTTTGTTGATAAAAGGAGTGCACCATGTACCAAGTAGGGCAAGCAAACACTATATTACAGGCATCAAAGTTATCACTATGTTTACTCGCACATAGGCCAACGTGGTTCTCCACAAAACACAAGGTGATATAGCGTGGATATAGCAGTTTGAGAAGTGACTAAACATAATTGAATTGTATGGGGTCAGGTAGGCGGATAAGGGATCTCTAATCGACATATGATCGTCTTTTTTGACCCCGGTTTTTGACCATACATTCTTTTTGAACGACTAAACACAAGAAGAAGCCTTCTATTTAGCCTCCCCTTATCCACCTTTCCTAACCCTTAGACATTTTAATTATGTTTAGTCACCTTAAATCTAACTACATCGTGCGCAATGATACAACGGGGAAGTGGGGTCTGCAATTTTTGAAATTATGCGTATTTTCCTGAACAAATTCAATGAGTACTTCAGCCCAAGGGAGGTAGTGGTCTGATTTTGTTTTCACATTTTATAAATGTGGGTATGTACTAAATGGAAGTCCCCGAAGAAAAAAATGGAAAAGAAATGTTTGATTGGCCCACCCTGCGTTCCCCATTGTCTGAGTGGACGGGTTATTCAGGTGCAACCATGTCAACTTTCCAATATCCATCGCCACACTGTATGTTTTCAACAAGACAGAATTGTTACAGGCCGCAATACAGGTTGTGTATCCGTACAATCGGATATCCAACAGCAATACACACTGCTCCCTAGACTCAACGTTTGTTTTTATTTTATTTTTTTATAGAACCCCCCCCCCCTCCTAGATTCAAATTAGACAAGGTGAAAGTAGGTCGTCATGACATAGTTTTCCTATCCTTAGGTTAATCTATACCTGTGCACTGAAGTCAAGTGCAATTAATTAATATATATATATATATATATATATATATATATAGGTGTGCAATGCTTCTAGGTTCAAACAAAGGGACATAGTGAATAAGAAATGTTAGTGTATCAGTCACATGCCAGGCGGCAATAGTGGGGCATAGTTAATGTAGTACAGCATTAATCAAAGCCACCCCCGAGCAGATGGCGGATGAACTAAATGAGTTTGCCAAAAATTATAAGGTAAACGACAGGTAAGACAAGCTGTCATTACAGGAATTAGGGGATGTTGCGTATTTCCCCCAACATAGAGATTGTCAGAGGATGTTATGTAGCTTTGAGTAATAGCAGGACATTATGGACATTAGCAGGACATTATTTTGACCATAGATTCTAGAAAAAAGGAATCTTATTAGCTATACAAACAGATAGAATTAGGAATACTAACGAATAGTATTCAATGTTTTGTGCAAGCCAGTGATATATAGTTTTCTTGCGGATCCAAAGGGGGAGAGTCCAGGGGGTCCTGCCCCCCCCCCTCCCACCTATTGGTGGGGATTTAACGTCACATAGAGAAAAAAACGCGCAGATATTCTCAAGTTTGCAACATTTTAGTAGTTAGCAAACCCCAGCCCCCCTCCCTTGTCAAATCCGGTATCTGCCCCTGCTTTACATGCTATAGCCTCAGAATGTGCAGGGATTTAGGAGAGATATCCATTAAAGACTAAGCGCCCCAGAATGTGCACATCTTGACAGCTCAAAACACGAAAAAATACACCCGCTGTGGCTTGTCTTTAAAGGATAATGTTGTATACCGACAATATTAACTTTGAACGTACACACATCTGTAACGCTGACAACCGAAATGAGTGGCCGCACGTTGTGGCCAGGACAATGGCTTATACTGTCATTATAGCTTCTCTGGAGTGCAACTTCCTGGTTCAACCGAAATGTAAATCTGCAATTAATAGTCAAATGGCGGTTCTATTTCAGTACCGATACATCTATGAATACCCCTTGTAAAACAACAAACGTACGTCCGAATTGTAAGGTTAAACGTGTTTTTATGTATGGCAATTCTCCTATTATGTAGTTAATAGATACGATAGGTTTGTGTGTATTGTGCTTAATGGGAAAGAGAACATACTCGCCAAACACATGTGGCCCGTTGACCTATCGTTACAATTAAAACGTTAGAATGGCTTTAAGCACATGTTGTTAACAGAGGCATCTTAGCTAGCATCAAAATGGACAAGGAATACATTCAGTGTTGACCTACCGACCACTATTTTGCAATGGGCCACTGGCAGAGTTTAGAACGGACAGTATAATTATACCTTCACCATGGACTCTCTCTGCAGTTGGCCGATTTACATTTTTACCGTGAGGGCCGTCCCAGGGGCCCTAAAGTTTGAGGGGGTTCCAGGTAAATCTGAGTGTGTTTTCAAGCAAGGCCCAACACCCACTCTCACTGGGTATGGCACTTTAACACGCTACTTACCACTCAGGCTGTTCAGGTTACTTTCCTTGACCGTGTAAAGGACTTAGGTGGAATGCAGTTCACCAATGTATCCTTCCGTACACTTTAACGGTGTCACATGTAACCTTGAGTGTACATTTCCAGGATACATATGTATGCTAGATCTTATCATTCCGAACCACAGGCCTGTGCACACAGTTTGGTTCGCTGGCCTCGATCGCAGTAACTTCCTGGATTCATAAAAATGGCGTCGCCAAACTCTAATTGCTTTTGCAATCACCGGAGGTTTTGCTATGGTTTTTGAGGGGATGATGTCACATTTTTTCAGAAAGGCCTGGACGCTACACAGCACCTGAAGCCATGTTATCATTAGATTTACATAGATTATTATGAAAAGGAGTCACCTCTCAGTTTCGGTGTTATTTACTTTTTTGCTGTTCTTTATTACTAAACTAAAGCTATTGAGAAATTAAGTTTTATTAGCACGCAAACTGATTTCCCACATCACTGTTATTGAACTTATACATTGTATCAGAGAAAGATGGCGCATGAACTGGGTGCGGGCGATCCCAGGAATCTGAGTGGAGGACGCCTTCTTCACAGGTGACTCATGAGATGGCTCATGCTACGTCCGTTTTGTGATTTTTCCAGTCGGTAATTAGGTATTTTGTTACTTTTTTCCCAATAATATAATAACATACCGTACATCCTACATACTATTTGAAAGAGAATTAATAACATTTTCAAATGATGGGTATAGATCGATAGAAGGGATGGTGTATATATAGGGAATTGCTAGTATAGGACGGACGGAGAGTAACACTTAACCTGAGGGTTTAAGAGCAGGTGGATTTGTATGTTGTACCTTGTTGCATTCCTTGGTGACCATACTTTGAGTACTTTGGTAATAATGATCTCTAAGATGAAGTAAATAAATCTAAGAATTTCCACTGAATACTCTTCACCATCCCCGTTTACATCGTCCAATTATTGATATGACATTATGATTGAGGTTCTGCTCAGTGGGACTGGACCCTTCCTCACAGAAGAACCTACATACAGGGCGGCCAGTCCCTCTGATTTGCTGTGGACGAGCGTCCTTGTCGAGCTATACAAATAATACTCTTAGCTCAATACCGATGACTTTACCAATAAGTACATTACTTCTAATGAGCCTAAGGATTGGTGACAGCCCCCGAATTAAGTTTATATTATATTACTATTCACTTAGAACTGAACGGAGGTACATGTATAGGAAGTGTCACGATATATGGGGGTTCCCATTGAAAACAATCTTCATAGGATTTTCGATTGGCCCTCGTAGCAAACATGGAGCAAAATCAACGGGTAAGATATTTTTTTTCTTCCTAACCTTTGTGTTTGAATGTATTGGTATTGTCATAGACATACATAATGCATCTCTTTGGTACTGTAAAGTGATGGGTAATGCACTAATGCATCGAGTAGGGTAAGTTAACAGAATACACTTACCTCCAGTTATGTGTGCCATATGTCTGTCTGCTTGTTTGCTTTGCACGTACGTAACGGCGATCTAGAGAAAACGGTTCTGCAGAAGCTAGTGTATAAAGCATGCATAATTAACTCACCTGATGAAATAGCGCCAAAATTAGGATATCAGGAGAGAAAGCAATACCTCTCCAGACAATGGAAGAATGATATCTCTACAATACTAGCTCGAGTGGACAATTTCCTGATTATTAGCCCATAACCACGCCAGTACACGTATATTCATCGACCCACGGTTATACGGCGTATCCATAACCATAGTAAACCCCACAGCACTCGGGACACTCTGCAACACAACATCCTCACCCCTTGTTTCAATGGCCGGAATTGTACAAGTGCTGGGGCAGAATGTAGCTGGAACAACAATGATGGGGATTTTCTTCGCGGACACACCCTTCATTTCTTATACTCGAATGGATGTTCAAAACAGAACCTGTCGTCGCTTTTGAGATTAGGAATAGAACTATTTCAAATGAGTTTTCAATGCGATTATCACTTGCTTTCAATGATACAAACGGGAAAGCATAGTCTAGCTGGTTAAGTATTTTACCCTTACAAATTCCTGCTTAAAATTTAGAAGAAATAAAGGGGTTTTGTAGAAAACAACCAGACTCAATTAGCCATCATAATTTTGATAAAATACAGTAATCACAAACTTCTGTTACATGTTTTTGGCCGATCCCCATCTAAGGCACGTAACAGGTGGCCGGCCCGTTTTTCTATACATGTATAAGACAAGTGGGGATAAGTGGTCATTTCACCGGGTGCTTGTGTTCTGTCTAGTATCTATTCATAGTGACCTGTCTGAGTTAAAAAAAAACACCATTTATCTAAACTGGCATTCTGGTTCTGGCTCTAGTTCGCTCTGTGTTCAATGATGGCTGGCATTGAACATTTGGGGCTTGGGTAAAGATTGGAAGCAATGCCACTTTGATATATGGATGGTAAAATCTCTCAATCGTAACGACCACCGCTCCCACTTCTCTATTTGCTATTTGACAGGCGGGGGATACCCTTTCAAGACAGAGGCAACCCCGACGCCCCCAACAAGAAAAGATAGGAAGAGGTTCCAGTGATTATCTTAGAGATTAACATTCAAAGTGTTCAAGAACATTTAATATTACCTAGCAAACGCCCAAACCATAATACAATGTGTCTGTATATTGAATACGTCCATGGCCACCTACAATATTGTACCTTGTGTTGGCACTCATTTCCATGTTAGTGTATTTCCAATAGCAGCTTACTACGCTTAATGAATGAGGACCTGCTGCCTTGGGTAAAGCAATATGCAGGTCCAAAATATTGGCTGATGTATTGAGTGGGTTGTAGGTAAGTTTATATACAATGATTCAAGATAAACTAACTGCTTGACAAAGTAAGTCAGCGTGTAAATCAGGCCTGTAAGTGTGCCAGCCCGCCACCAAATTAAGCCATGCCTTTCACAGCTGCTTGTTCAGTTCCACTGGTCGCCACTACTTCAGCTGTCCTGAAGAATTAACTCTCCACCTCGACGGGAACCAGCTAAAACCCTTCACACAGAGGGCGCTGGGGGTAGTCAAGGAGTAGTGCTACACTCTCCAAGCGTTTACTTTGTTTGATGGCCGTGTTGATATCAATTACAGGACTGTAAATGGTTGGAGAATGACCGTTTGAGCTATTGATCAAGGCATTGGGGTTACAGAGACCATGTAGGGCTATTAGTAGAGACCGAGCACTTCTCATTACTGCCAATGTGATTTCCTTTCCTTTCTCGTGCTATTTATTGAACAGACACCTAATTCAGCTGGTCTTGTAGTATATATACTACCATTTAATTAAGAGAATGGAGACAAAAAACGGTGGGGTGCCGCCCACCCTGTATGGATCCGCCATTATGGATGGAAAAAAATTAGTGAACCATAAGCAAAGGTTTCATAGACAGCGTATATTGGGAGCGTCTAGTGACAGCTTTGCTCTCTCTAGAATGTGTCGCTCTTCCCAAAATAATGTAGCCCAAATTTCACCAATCCCAGGAATCAGCACAATACGCCCCTACCACATTGGCTTCGGACAAAATACATCATTAAGCATAAACCTGTGCCTTAATTCACTGGACTCGGCAAACCCTTAGTGTTCTACTTACTCAAATAGAGTGTAAACAGTATAATACAATGTAGTTCCAGTTGCCAGCTCTCTCCGTTCTCCCCGTCTTACCATTGTAAGTTCTCTGGTACAGTGCTGTGAGTGGTTAGTGCACCGATTATGTGCTCCAGACCCGGCCTAAGTGTGGGCTCGGCAGCTGGCAAACCTCTTTGGCACTTTCCTGGTGGCCGCAAGGCACTAATTACTGCTCTCGTTATGGATAAAGAAAAAGGTGGGTTGATTCTTATGCATGGTAGACATCTTGAATGCTGGTAGTCAGATGTAGCTTTATGGTATGAGGTAAGGTTACTTTACCATCAACTCATTAATATTTCTACCATGCACAGCATGATCGTTGCAAGAGGTTATCAAGTAAATATTATAATTTTTAAACAGCGTTATTCTGATGCAGATGTAGCATTCCACAGGCTAGTTATTTGTGAGCTATATATGCCATACTACAAATCACAGGCTTAAGCAAAAACAGTGTTATTAATCATGGCATTATTCGCGTTGTAGCACTATGGAAAACTACCTTTGTACAGTTTGTATATGGAAACGTATTCAACGTTTTCATGTGTTTGGAAATTTATTCATAACAGGTAGATATTTGAAACACTTATATATTTTCTATACGTGTCCTTCTCTTTTGTCCACAAAATTTGTCAAAATAACAGGTACGTACAAAAAGTGTAAATTCTAATCGACAAGCATTCAACAGTTGTCATTATGACTTACAGATCATATATAGGTCAATCTAGATATCCTGATAAATAATCGGACTTCAAAGGAAACTAACAGCCGCACTACTACTATTGCCATGTTGTTTTGTTATCAGATTCCAGAAGGCAGAAGACAGTTGTCTGATTTCCTCTGCAAGCAAACATACCAGTTTGAATACGGTCTCAACAGTTTGATTATTATTTTAAAATACATTTCTAGATCGATAGTTTAAAAAGTGTTTTAACATGATGATAAAAATATATCCTATATGATGTCAGGTAATCAAACAGAGAGCGAAGTCTTGATCATATTGATTATGGAGTTAGGTTACCTACTTCGAAAGTATGTCATTTAAATATAACACAATCCAGGCTCCTGGAGACGCTTATTGTGTTGCTATCCAAAGAATGATTAAACACCCTTTCTTTTACAAAATAGCTTGAAGGTTAACCCATTTAATGACAAAAGTGATTTCACTCCATACACGTCCATGTCCAAAGTGCTTTCTAAGGTTATTGCGCCGGCTCAGAAGAAAATGCCATGCATAAAACAAATATACGGATGCAGAAGATCTATTAACAGTTCGTTGTTGTCATATTTGTCCCATTGTCACAAGGAACGCACTAAGACAAGATTCAACTTATTTTGGAGAACTTGCGTGAAAGGGAATGTTCTCAATTCTTTTAGCCCTTGCTTTAAACCAACTTGTCCTTTTGAACAGTAATGAGTGTATATAGAGGACTTGTTGATTTCTGCTGGTGTAACTTAATGGCACGAGTTTAATACGTGAGTAACACAAAATTTGACTTATGCCAACGGCAGAGTTATCAAAGGTCCCTGTAGGACCATCGACTGTTGTGTCTATGGCCCTGTCTATGGGACCAGTCGTATTAAAGAACACGTACCTCTGAAAAAAAAGTGCAGGAGTACAGTCTCTACCTTCTCATAGATTTAATCACCATCACCACATTTGACATGACCCTGGCAGTTAATTAGGGCGTACAGCAACCAATAACCTACCAGCAATTTCGACCTCCTGTGCATCGACGGTGTTTGCATACATCTAGATATTTAACCAAGAGGGAATACAGAAATGCTGTGTTTTCTTAAAGTCTTACGGCTAGGTCCGGTAGTATAACATCTTTTTGTGAAATCAGTCGTAGATAAATCCCAATTAATCCTCCTCCAGGCTATACTAACCTAATCTAATTCTATTC
The DNA here is from genome assembly GCA_936440205.1 of Lepidonotus clava. NCBI lineage: Eukaryota > Metazoa > Annelida > Polychaeta > Phyllodocida > Polynoidae > Lepidonotus > Lepidonotus clava. The sequence continues at coordinate 47,323,349 of OW387136.1, read as the reverse complement.
GCTGATTCTATAAACACAAGGCATTGAATACCTTATTGACAGAGTGTTGTTCAATAAAACCCCGGGTTTGCGTTTAAGCGCAAGTAGCTCTATTCAGTACATATTCCAGCCCTCCGGGTATCCTTGATCCCAAAGGAATAAGGATTATCAAATACAATCTTGCCATAATGGAGAGCAAAGGGGTGATCCACGATGCTATTTGGGACTGATTCGTGGCATATAGTTTTTCCTATAATTATGATATATAATTTTCAGAGATATTCTAAATATTCTTATCATAGAAAGGATTATTGACCGTTGAATCTTATTCTATATAAACCAACGCAAGATGCATGCGAAAAGAATCGGTTTTCAACCGTCGCATTGTGGGTACCTAGGTGAAGGGATACAATGCATCTATTTCAACATTTACAGCATATTAATTGTAATACTAAGTTTTACAAGGTGTTCTTAAACCTGAAATGAGAAAATGATAACTAATGAAATGTGTGATGCTTAATGCACTTTGTATATAGGTGTTACCGTTAAGGCACGTTCTGAAGCTGTCACTGTTCATGCACTTTGTAGAGGTGTTGCCGTTTCTGCAGCTATAAAAGCGATACTGTTTATACACTCTATAAAATGGATTACTGTTTATGCCCTATGTAAAGACATCACTATTATTGCAGGTGACGTCCCTGAATATGCGACTACCCGATGTGGAGCTGGGCAACGGGAGTTTACCGCCGGTCAACCACGAACGGCTGACCCTGTCGGATCTGAGTGAGTACTTCGGTCAGGTCGGAGCTGCTCGTACAGTGAGCTGCTCTCAGCAGGACCAGGCTTACTCCTCTACAGACCGCCGGGTGGAGCCAGCAGAACCAGGAGGTAAAGGTTGGCTGTCGGCGGACAGGCTCAGCTCGGTGCGGCGCCTCCCCAACCACCGCCTGCAGCGCCTGGTCGACAAGTACAGCAATGCGCACTGCGACCCCCACAGCCAGGAAACAGGTACCATGGACAGGCTGCCCAACTGGCCGAGCTTTATCAAAGCAAACACGTCGTCGGTGCTAACTCACGCTGTCCCTTTTGAGGATGGCGACACCCCACCCTTTCTGGATACGTTCACGGGGAGTCCTTACTTTGTCCAACATCTAGCCGGCTCTCCTTCATCCTCGCAGTCAGCAGAAGGTCACCAGAGCAGCTCCCCCAGAGTCACTCGTACAGAAACGAGAACGACGCATGCGCGTCGGGGGTACCAGGGCAGGACGGCGGCGAGCAGCTCCAACATCATGACCGACCCTCTGGGCGCAGGGCACGCCTCCAAGGTCAAACACCAACTGCGCAAACTCAAGTCGCTGTACCCGCAGCAGAGCCCTGGAGGACCCAGTCTGAGCCGGAACGTGTGGACCTTGAAGGAGGCGGAGGCAGTCAAGCGGAACGCCGCCGCCAAACGGAACCCCATCAAGAAGGTGACCATGGGGAGCCGCAGCCTCACCCACACCGCCGTCTCCAAGGACAGCATACAGGTTGTTAAAGAGGAATTACATTTTCTGACATTTTGTCAATAATATGACCATGAAAGACAATTATTACTAAACACAGCATCGAATAGAATCCCCTACTTTGATATACTCCAAACCAAAGAAAGGTTCATTGTAATCATGCAAATTGCTCTGGTGCTATAACCCAACTTTCAAACTAGCCAAAGCACTTTACTGCATTATTTACTATAACCCGCCTCCAAAAGAAATCTCAGAACCAGCATTGATACATCTATTTTTGTTAACAATGACTGGTAAAGCACTTATCAAACGCTAGATGTAGCTAGATATATAGTTCCTTTCTGAGTGTTACTGAGAAAACAATGTGTTACTTTGACATATAGGTCTAGTCATATGATCTCCTTGTACGTTTTACTTTATTTCAAAAAAATATATTCATCCATTCATACAGGACACGGACTTGGCGTTGCTCTACGAGAAGGGCGTCTTCCACGAGCACATGTCCAACCTGCGGGCGTCCATAGAGCGAGCTGCTCGGTCGTCGGGGGGCAGCTCGGAGCTGCTCGGGGGAGTACCTTACAACCCGCCGCCCTCCGCCGCCAGCACCAGCGGGTCCCCGGACATCCGGTTCATCCAGGGCCGGGAGCACCACCAGTGGACCAACCCCGCCAGGGGGAGTCTGAGTCACGTGACCCCGCTGCTGCTGACCGGGACGCTGGAGGGACGCGCGGGGGGCGGGGCCTGGAGGAGGGTGTCCCACACGCCGGGAGGCCACCTGCCGCAGGTAGTGGGACACGGGCACCAGCAGCAGCAACAAACCACTTCCGGTGGCACTTCCGGTGACAACCTGACTTCCGGTGAGGGGAATCAAAACGTTCAGGGTGTTAAACACTCTCCTCCTGATAAGTCCTCCCCCGAGGTGTCGCCCTTTCAGAGGAGTCGGTCTTTGACCAGGCATGAGATGCGGCAGTATCAGACCACACCTTATACCACGAGCAGCACCAAAGGGGGGCTGTTCAGGGACTCCTCCTTCAGCTTTGACAGTGAACATGGAGACAGAACGCGGGTGTCTTATATCACTCCCGGCTTGGAACAGTTTACCCTGAGCGCCGGAGCTTCTAATATGGACGGTGACAACAAAATTCTCACATATGCCAAATTTCCGGCTGGTTTTAGAAAATCCACCAAACAGAAAACTACTGCTCAGAAATCCCTGAGGGGTAATACTAATACCGTGGGGATGGACTACCCCCCGACGCAGCCATCGGTGACAGACATGGACACCTTTGAGCAGGAGTACGTGGACTTTGTGGTGCCTCCATGTAGCCCCCAGTCGAGTGTAGGAGAGGTCGATCAGACCCCTCCTAAACCGTCTTATTCCACTTTTGACGGAGCTTCACTGCCTAAAAGTCACTTTCGTAAAAGACCGTCGAAAGGGAAGATTTAAGCTCAATTTAGGTACAGAATAGTAGGATGCAGACTAATCGCCCTACGCAAACAAAATTAATGATATAGGCCATATGAATTAGTTGAGTCACAATTAATCTATTAGAGAAAACGTCACTGGATTTGTTGGAAAAGATACTTTTAAACACGTTTTAGTACAAAAGCAATATGCAATTCGGGACCTGAATAATAAAGACAAATACATGGCGAAGGATGTTTAACAAAGTTCATTATTGATATAAAAGTTTTCGTTAGTTTGATTTCAAAATCTTTTCCACATTGGAGATAAAGCGGCGAACTCCTTTCCTAATTATCTTATACAACTTCTACCGGCAGACTAGGAGTAATCTCAATTGATAGCTTACACCATAGCACTGTCAATTATTAAAGTACAATACCCAATATATATTACCTACAAAAAGACATTATGTTCATCGTTCGGAGGCGTAGCCAGCCCTAAAATGGTTCTAAACAAGATGTAGAGGGCTTCATGTAAATTTAAATGGGTTCCATCCTAGGATTTATTTCTGAAACAAATACCTATAGCCATGTTCTAGTACATCAAAGAAGGTTCAATGCACTGAATGACCCCCAAACAGACACGCATTCCCACCGCCTTAACTACGCCACTGTCTTACCACAACAAAGAACCAAAATACCTCTTGATATCTAGAATCATCAATATTTAATTGCTCAGTTCAAGAAGCTCTCTTTTGTCTTTTGTGACTTATACTCTATCCAATCAAACTGATATGGGAATGGTGGAAATGATCAATTTTAAGTCCAGGTGCTCTAGAGGGAATATTCTATTGGGTAATACAAATGGAGTGGGCCACAAACTAAGGCTGGCCTGTATTAACTTCTTTTCATCGCCTAATGCTCTTACCGTCATTATGTTAGTATCCCTAGCTGATCCTTAGTTCACACCGAACGGCGATCAGGGGTATAATTACGTGTACGTGTATAATGTTCAGTGGTTCAGTATACAGGCATCTAGCTAAGAGGATCAGTGTTAGGGCCTATAGGTACACGTGCAAATGATCAATTGAACCTACACAAGGTTACTACATACAAATCATGTGTAGGAGGCCCGACACTGACGTTCATTTACAAAGTATCGGTCCTAGTCTTCTATTATGATATGCCTTGCCCTGGTCAATTCAGAAACAACGGTAACAGTAGCCCACAACCATTTACCATAAGGAAAATGACACATTGGTAACATTTTCAATACAGTCGCTAGGTCTGCTGGCCAAGAAAGGACCTAAAAACTTAAAACTTGTGATGAGTCATAGAAGTAAATAAGGAGTAATTGCAATTTCACACCACATTTCGTTAATTAATCTATTTTGAAAATTCACAAAATGCATTTCACTAGTAATAGTTTTAAATTATTGTACATTTAAGCACCTATGGTGTACTGTTAGAATGATATTTCTTTGACTCGATGGAAAATAAGGTCACAATCACAAAATTGGTCTTTTCTTAACCAGCAGACCTATAGTGGCCCGTTGCACAATGACCGATTGTAACACTAACAACGACAAGTACATTAATTTCAACTATTCGCGTGCTTAACATTGACGACTTTCAAGTACTGATACCTGCCATTCTTCAGGATCAGTTCAATAAGCCAATCCCACTTTACACCAAAAAATACAAGTGTTGCCTATTTCAGTAACCCAAACTCTAGGAGACAATGATGGCTTATACTTTAATTTTGTCCAACCCTTGTCCAATCCTGGGATATACACAATGTGGGATGGGCTTACTATGTACATGGTTATATGTATATACATATATCTGTGGGTGTGTGGGTATGTGTGTGTGTGTGTGTGTGTGTGTGGGTGGGTGTGTGTGTGGGTGGGTGGGTGGGTGTGTTTGATAAGAGTTTTCAACAGCATTCTCAAGTTATGTCAAAAATGGCCAAACAATGATCGTTGTCCAGAACAATCGCGGTTGCTGTTTCGTTGTTACAATCTCTATCGTACAAAGCCACAGAAGATTTGATCTCAATTTGAAGGATGAATTGGACACAAAAGAAACTTAGATGTTTAAAAAAGTTATACATTTTATTTCATACATAATCGTACATACTGCAATACTATTCGAACTTCGGAAACGCAACAGTAAGAATCTCATTGAGCTGTGCATGGAAATACACACATAATAGCAGTCTAACAATGCCAACTTTTTCGGTATTGCAATTGTTATTCATATGAGCCTAATCACCACTAAACCTAGAGATGACGTTGGCTTTAATAGTAATTTTTTCTCATAAATAGACATATAGCAAGATGATATCTGCAATTCAGAAGGTAACATGATTTGACTGATGTATGGTATACCATAATAACATACATAAAATATGATCGTATGAAATCATACAATAACTTGCTATTAATATTTGTATAACAATAATTGGTAAACAACATTTAGCATCTTCTTTTGAGAATATCCCCAGATAGGGATAACACTGGCCTATAACGACGACATTAAAGACATGACTTTACGGACATGACACAAACATTATTATGCATGATATAAATGAAGGTTTGTCTTGCAAAAATACAATACATACATTGTTTATCAGCTTTATGGATGCAGTGATTATTTCCTCAATATAACCTTTTACATCATATAACAATGAGTTCCATGGATCCTCGAAATCACGGCACGGTCATTGCAAGAAGTTATCTGATAAAAAAACAACTCTGAGATATCCTGAGACGATCTGGAAGACGTAGCAGATTCTAGATGACTCCTCAGTTTGAGTATGGCTTGTTACATCGTATGGTGTATTACTACTACAGGTAGGTCGGGTTACCACATGGGGTTCTTCTTAAACATCCCACACCAGTTACTGTGTCCTGCCTCCTCAAAACGTTTGTTTAGGAAAACCAATTTTCCTTCGATGTATTTCATATCCTAAAACAAAAATGATGACATTCTACAAGTATGTACAATTAAAAGCTGCACAATACAGAATACACAGTTTAAAGCTGATGGACTAAGCTCCTATAGTCAGCTCAAAGAAATAGTTATTGGTTCCTAGAAAATATAAAGCGATTAATTTTGATGATTATTTGACTTCATTCACGTTGATTATTTTGTGGAATGGAAAAGAAGAACACGGGTCCCCACAGAATGACAAACCATACTCATTTTCAACCGTTCATTGTTAATTATTTCCTTCTCAACAGCCAATGGTTCTTAGGTAGTACTGGTTGCTGTGGTTGGAAAGGGTATGACCGACAACGAGCATGGTTTGTTATTGTGTGGAAACCCATCTTCATTCCGGAAATCTATTTCCTTCATTCTGTGAATCTATTTCTATGTTACCTGGTCAGTTCTTTCTTGTTGTCTGTTGCCAATATCGGGCACCTTCTCTTCAAGACGATCCAGCTGGAATAACAAACCCACAAACTACCTGACTGAAATATCAGGAACATTCTCAAAGTAAAACAAAATTATATGTATCAAAATTAAGAAATTATTGTACGCATGAGAGTACTGCATATTTGCAATACTAATCAGGACCCATATTTTGGTAACTGCATGAAGAACCTATTCAGTCACTTATCAGTATGTTAAGATTATTTTCTGTCGGACTATGTTGTGTCTCGCTGCCTAGACATATGGCAATCATGTCCATCACACCATAAAGTATATTGTCATTGTGTAAGAAACCGAGGGTGATGGTTTTACATATAGTTAATTTTTGTGGGAGGTGGAATTTCTTTTCATGGAGACCAGTCATAACACACTGATTAGGGACTGATTAGTCTAATCAGTTATGCATATATGGGTCCTTCCCAATCAGAAACCAGTCAGTGTGTCTTGCTTAATACCTTGTGATTAGCAATAATCTTAATCACCAAATATGGTGAAATAACCAAAGAGAGGATTTTACACATAAGGTTCATGCCATATGGAAGGAATCACTAATCATCGGTCACTAATAAGAATACTATGATAAGTGATAGGAATTATGAAAACCAAGTTCCTATTCATAACGAGTCATTGGCCATGGCTTGACTGTATATTGGGGGTTACATTTGCACAAAATGCCACCTCAATGGCAATTAAAAAGGCTAGAAGATGAATATCTTTGACCAAATATGACCAAATTTGAACATATTTGATGGCACCTTACCCTTTGCATTAATTCCGACATGACCTTTTTCATGGATTCATTGTACATTTTACGTTTCATTGTCTTCTCCTTTGGTTTAACTGAAATATAAATTAGATAGATTCAAACTAGATTTGACGTAATATGGTACTTTCCACACCACACCACCTTATGGGGGAAAGTGCAAACGATGTCCATAATAATGTATTACTTTAAAGATATACATTATATCAACTAAGCATAGGATGTTGTGGACGTCTAAAATTTCAATGTTGATTTTCAACGATGTAAAATACATCAATGCTTTTTGTAGCCCAACCAATCCCTGTGGCCAGTCACATAAACAAATGATCGTAACAGCCGTATATTAAAATAATCGTTGTTAAATATATACATTAGAGTGATCACTGATCACTGAGTTTAGACACGAAAACCATTTTACTTAATTTCAAATCTTTACCATACAATAGTTTCTAATTATGATCGTATTTTTTGCATCTATAGACCTAATAGAAAAGCATGAAATCAAACAGCAATGCCTATCGCAAAAGCGCAGTGGTGGTTTCTTATGAAGTATCAAGCTTAAACATTGCACTCACTGTGTTGGTGTTCTCGGACAACTTCTAGTTGATAAGGTCTGGATGAGTAAAAAATAAATGTGTATATTTAGAGATACAAAAGATAAGGTAAATTGAACATAAGATATTATGACCCTTTATATTTGATACACCGGTATACATATACACTGAACATTAGATATGGCTCTTTATGTTTCATATACCCGGTACACATAACATAAGATATGCAATATAAACTATAAGAGAAAAAATTATCATAATAATTATTATAGGAATCACTTCCAGACTTACACTGACTTCCAATTGCCCTGGATAGATGAGTTCACTGGGATGAGAGACCCTCTGTGGTTCCTCAACTGAAGTAGAGAATGAAATAAAAATTATCAAACAACAGAAACACTGATTCACGTTTGTTCACTATAGTTTATCCAGGGATATATATGGTATATCACTAATATATTTGAAAAAATGATTTATAAGTTGGTTTACTTACCTTAAGAACTATTCCTGAATCTGGTAATGCTAAACGTTTCCTAAATAATTCAATAATACTTTCTGACGATGGGTCGCCATCTAGAATGATTTCTTGAAATTCTTCATCAGGTTCTGTTTTTGAATCCTCATCTGTGGAATGAATGAATATTTACTGGTTTATGGTAGCATTAAACCTCACTTAAAGTTTTCCATTTCAATCTTTTTTCGGATGTGATGTTTAAAAAAGCCCATAATATAAAGATAGTTGTCCTTTACCATTGGTTTCAATTGGGAAAAGAATTTCATGTGAAAAGAAAAACTACTATGACTTTTACACTAAACGCAGTTTTATATAAAGTAAGGATAATTACAAAAAATCTGGAGAAAATATATAATAGTTACCTTTCATGAAAAACGTTGGGGTAAATAAACATTTTGCATTCTATTTGCTTGGATCATTTTAGGCAGTCCTACTCCATTTTACCAGAAACGTGAGTAGATTGTATTCCCTTGGTGCCATGACATTTAAATAAAAATTATAGTTATAGTTATGACATATATACATTTTTCTTTAGTTCTGAACCCCCCCTGCCTTTTCTTTTTGCTATCCATATGTGATGTAGGGAGCACTCTGTGGCGCCATCTAACGTGTTTGCCTTAACAAACAAACTTTGTTGAAAGTTGTTTTGTACACAGCAACATGTCGAGATCTGTCAGTGCAAGCAGCCAACAATCAAAGTCAACGTTTTATATTATGGAAAGAAAATAGTACAAAACAAATTACAATATTATGATATCGACGCAAAACTTCTGTAACTGCCTGAGTGTTGATTGGTCAGCTTTAACTTTAAGTTGTTTCAGGTCAGCGCTGACTGGAAAATGTGAGAGTGTGCAACAGGTTTATAGTCCACAGTTGTTTCCATTCAACATATAAAATAAACCTCTATGTATCTTGACCTAGCGGTTAACTGAATATAGACACCATTTTCTTCAGCTGTTCTTATTGTTATTTAATTCTTACCTTTCAAGTAATATCTTTTGACAACGACCCAGAGTGTTCTCTTCATGTTTGTTTACCTTCTTGCGGTCCCAATCTCGGCTTTCGTCACTTAGTTTAGTATTCTTGGTAAGTCTCAATTTTGGTTAAACGCTATACTTAAGTGATACAAAAAATCACGATTCACAAATAAATATTACTTGGATTAATAAATCTTTTTCCCCAGAGGAATAACCTTAAACCTAGGTCAACCGGATAACAATATGGCAGTGTTCCTCAATATGCCGCTTCGACCTTCTTGACCCAAAAAGTATTGCTGTAGGAAGTAAGCAATCTCGGCGGAGAACGTACAGTTCCTGCTTGGATTTGTTGATAATCCTTGATAAGGCAGGTCCCCAGGTAAATAGGGCCTACTCTGTAACTGGTAATCCATTACGTACCTAGATTTTGTCGTCACCGGGAATGTATTAATTAGTTACATTAGATATTGGTTTAGAGCTTAGGGTAGGTTTGTAGGCCCTATAGCCTTCCACTGATGCATCATAACTCTAGGGTCCCTATGGGTCTACTACTATCCATGCTTGATTCTATACCTGTAATGTTTTCTATGGTTATTGTTGTGATGTATGATGAGCTGATGATTACTTTGCATGTCCTATCAAATGGACATTGCTTTAAGTTTGCGGGTGTGAATAAGCTATACAAATTTAAGACAATCCCATCTTTTGCCACTTACACCTCGAGGACATAACCTAATGAGCATTTTCTTTTGTTATTGGTAAAATTAAACATGTAAATTCATTTTTTTATACCGCGGATTTATATGTACATGCACCTTAAACACTGACTGTGAATACATTATTCGGTTTAGTCTATATCTTACTGAGACCAAACAACTTAGAGATTAAAAATAAAGTTATTCACACCAAACCCGACGCAAGACATTTTGTTGCACCATGTTGTTTTTTATTATACGATCAACATCTTTTGACCGGTGATGGTCTTCATTAGGAAAGTATTTAGTTTTCGACAAGATGAAGCCGTGGATGTTTGCAGCAGCATGTATTACACATAAGTTCCAATGATAATGCTTGACAAATTACAAAAGGGTCCTTCCAATAAGTACAGCAAACTTTCAAAGATTTCCAGACCTCCTCCCTTTGATGTGTATAATGAAAGGCAACTAATATCGCACACGCTGATTGACTGTTGGAAAGTGTACGTGATATATTTTCTTCTGACAGTGCCTTCGTAAATCAAAGTATAATGGACCAACTGTAATGTAGAAAATTGACAGTACATCAGAATACTGATTTACTTGCAGAACAATCTTAAGTGGGACACTTTGAGAGATGACGGTGTTTCCTGAGGCGTTTCCTAAAAAGTAACAGACTGTTATCCGTTTATTTCCCACAGCAAAATGCATTCTTTCCTATGATTCATTATGATAGTCCTTGGGATTATGTCTCATATGAAAGGCTAAATCACTGATAACACATTGCTGATCTGATGTAAATTGAGCTTTTTAATCAGTATTCTAACAGGGGTCAGGCATACGCGTGTTCTCCCCCTGTCTTCTGTACATAAATACATTATGCGACATTCTCTTGATCAGGTAGTGTACATGGTCATAAAGTGTATGTGGGATCATATTGTATCAACAGTCAAGACCCACTTGTTGTCGTGATCTACCCCATCGTCCCCTGCCCCAGGGTGTCTCGCCAGAGTCATCTTGGGCCTCAGACATCGCGGCAAATGACTCTCAAAGGAAATAGTAGCCTCTGCCAGCATCTTCATCCAGAGGTGGTCCGAAACGGCAGAAATCTCCGCAAACGTATTGGTCATGGCCGCAATGAGCATGTTGAGCAGCTGGATCATGGTGACGATGATGAAGAGAAAGGACACAACCCGGGCCACTATGGGGTAGGCCGCCCTCTCCAGGGCATCGTCCAGGTCATACAGGCCCACCATGACCCTGAGAAGGGCCCAGTAGGACTGGAAGAAGGTGGACGTCTCCAGAGGCTGGTCGGGGCCCAGGAAGCACATGATAGAGGTGGTGAACGCCACGAATATTACCACAAATATGACGAAGAACCGGAGCAGGTCGTGGGTGAGCATTCTGTTGAGGACCACGGAGAAAAGCCCTACGCTTTTTAAGGGCATTAGGTAGACGAGCAGAAGGTACCAGCCCGATAGGAGGCCCATCCCGCCAAGTATGGTGGCCGTGCGACTTCCCATTAGGTACAGAACGAACCAGGAGATGACGGACACATAGTAGATCAGTGAGACAGGGTCGAGGGGCTCCAGCCCAAAGAAGTCATACAGCGAGGTCGAGTAGGCGACGGATGGACCTCGGTGCAGTCTTCCCCTAAACAAGTGCACCAACTTACGCGCACTGTTATACAGCCAGGGCAACAGTCTGATCAGAATGTATATTATGACAACACTCCCAGTAGTCGAGGCTGTCACATTCCCCGATCTCAGATAACCTTCACCAGGAGATGCACCATCACCATCACTGACACTTTTTTCCACATCAATAATTAGTGGGGATACATTTCCTGATTGAACACCACTTTCATTTTTGTGGTTTCCCAGAAGCACTCTTTGGGGTCCACCATAAAAAACTGCGACCGTGAACACCGCCATGACAACCAGATGAATCAGGGAGGTCAGGTAATACAGAAACTTGTAAGAGGCCCACTTGGCTCTTATCAAGGTGTTCATAGGCTCCACAGAGAATATGTCCAGCTTGCTCTCGGGGACTGTCCTGAGGAGCAGCTCCATGGCGGACAGGGTGCCGGGCGGGGCGAGGGCGCTGTCCAGCTCGGCCATGTCGTAGTGGACGGTGGAGGCGGGGCCGTACTGCCACTGGGTGAACCGGTACACTCCCTCCGACATGATGAGGGCCTGAAATATGTAAGTTGGAGAGAAATTAAAACATGCTCCAAAAACCTGGTCTCTAGTGTACTATGTGCCCTTTGAATGTGATCTCTATCTACATTGTTTCAGAAGTTACAGCCAGTTGTACATGGTACTCTGGTTTTGCGATATCAAAATGACATGGGAAATTAGAAAGTGCAGCTTTAGGGCAAATTACAAATGAGTGGTAAACCAGAGCTATATGCCATTTTATAAGGAAGATTATGTAGATAATATTCTTCCAGGTCCATCAAACATTCTCTCGACCTTATATCTTCATTAAAGTGGAATCTTTGGTCACAACTCTTACCTCCAAAAAACAGGAGACAAATTTTTGATGGAAAAACTGGTGGAACGTAACAAACCTACCTTGAACATGCAGCAGGACCCCAGCCTGGCCGCCAGGTGGAGCGGGGTGTACCCCTGGTGGTTCGTTTGTCGCAGGACGTAATTCCGCATGATGGTAATTGAGTCCTCAGTCAAGTCGTCCTGGTCGATGCCGTTCTTCCTACACCACCACACCTTGCAGCTCTCCCGGGACAGCAGCCCGGTGAATAACAAACACGCCTTGGAGGAATCCATGGTGGCGTATTCGACTAGGGAGTGGATGACGTTGTTTCCGGTCGTGGAGTCCCTGTCGTCGAGCTGCGCGCCGTACTGGAGCAGCAAATCGAACGCGTGCATCTGGTTGCTCCAGGCGGCCAGTGTCAGGGCTAGGCCACTCGCACTAAACCTCCGCCGGAAGTAGGGGCCCGTCGCCTGCGCCTTGACCAACCACAACCTCTCCCTCCACGTCAGACTGTCCAGCATCAACCTCACCATGTCACAGTTACCCTTGACCACCGCGATATGGAGGGAGGTCACCCCGAAGAACTCCTTCTTGGAGTAGGGGGTCAGTATGAGCTCCTTCCCTCCTGTGTTAATAAGGACGTGAGCGGCCCCCGGACTGTCGTGGATCAGGGCCGCATGAAGACACGTCTGACTAGCGTCTCCACGCAGCTCAAGGTCATGCAGCTTGACCTTGACATCCTCCAGTAGCAGTTCGCACAGAATTCTGAGCCTCTTCGCAAAGTTCCTCCTGCACAGATGGAAGAGCTCGCGCTTCAATTTATCAATATTCATCGGTTTGGATTGGAGTTTGCGCGTATATTGCTCTGTTTCTCTGTCGCAGCGAACATCTCTGTCGGCCCAAAAATCAGTGAAGGCAAGCGAGTATTGGCCTAAATTCAGATCTATGTCCGTCATGTCGAAACTATGGTCGCCTTTCGCACCGTTGTCACCCGGTGATCCATTCCCCCGGGGAAGGAGGAGGGCAGTTGGTACTGCCTTAATGAACTCAGTCGTTGAGGTCGGGTTTTGGCCACTGTCGGAGTCGTTGGGGACGGTTGACAGTCGCCGGGGGAGGTGGTCAGCGTCGGCGTAGTCCACAGAGTCCATATCGTCCATAGTGAAAGGATAGCGGCTCTCAGTTGATATCTACAAATAAACACAATATCGTATAGGTTGACTTGTTGTATACTGTGGTCCATGTTTGGTCCATCTCTGTGGTTGCTTTGACAATAGTTGTCTCACTATAAAGCTTTTAACTGTGGAATAATTTCCCAATGGCCTCTTAATCGCAATTTTAAATTCATTGCCCAGAATCTAGTTCTGAATACGGGTGGCTTTGATTTCGGTAAAAAAATTGATGCAATGCTGACAACGGGGGAGGGGGTGGGGGGAGACGAAAGAGATTGAGATCAAGTGATTCTGAATCCAAGTTACATGTGTGCATATTTGAAGGGTATATAGCTTACCTGTATAATATAACCGACTCCAGTCCAGCCAGGAAGTCCAGCGAAAGGTATGATTCAAACCGACCGTCAATTAATACATTTACTCTGGGTTGACGAAATATAGCTGTTACAGATGTTGAACCAGATCTAGCGGAGGTATGTCTGGACATATGGGCTGGACAATAAGCACGCATAGGTCCGTCATGGTCATTTCATAATGTAGATTCATGATGGTACTTTCTGAACTTGTGAATAAAGGACACTCACCAAAGGGTAGGCTAAGGGGGGGGGGGGGTCACACAGCTTCCTCCCTAAGGCAACAGGGCCATGTGACTGAAAAAAAAAGAATCTTAACAGTCCAGTTTTGTAATGGCCGTCAGTGGGGTGAGTTAGACGCGTCCCTTGAGTGTGTGTGTGTGTATGCGTGTGTGTGTGTGTGTGTGTGTGTGTGTGTGTGTGTGTGTGTGCGTGTGTGCGTGTGTGTGTGTGTGTGTGTGTGTGTGTGTGTGTGTGTGAATACCTGTTTTCGTGGATATACAGCGTAGATAGGTGATCTTTTATGATCAGTAAAAACATGAAAGTATTGTGGTTTGATATATATCTGAGATATTGTAGAATAGTGTACTGTACATGTCATTATTCATAGAAAGAGGTTGGTACATTGAAAAGTACAATGGAAAGTATGCCGGTAAAACTGTGTGAGGATGAGGTTAATTGTTAAAGTGTAAACTAGATGATGTACATACTCCTCCAAATCAGAGCTAACCAATTTGTGTAATCGTTACTATTATAATCGTTACTATTATATTCGTGAATCTATTTTGGTTTGCCACCCCTGGTATGTTACAAAGGTCCTGTTCACGAGAGATAAGAAATCTAATAACCTACCTTAAGCTTGTACAAAAACAGTAAAGGCACTTCAACTACATCCAATTGCAAGAAGCATGTGAATTAATGGAGAAATTGGGAGGTATTGCTGGTTGTTTCGAGATAATGCTGATTTATCAACTCTCACGTAGTTAATATAAAATAGAAACACATAAACAGGACATATATACCACAGGTATACACATGTCACAGCTGGGGTTCGATTCCAGGCAGTGGCACAACTCACTTGTAAATAATTCGAAACATCAACTTTAAGAAATGATATTCTTTATTTATTCACATTCATTCATTATCTGATAAGTGCACCTTTAGGGTTGGCTAGGATCACTGAGACAGTATTGCCATAACATGCACGATCCGGAACTGTACAAAATAGCATTATTTAATACCAATATTCTAGGGTTCTGATGCAGACTGAGCAACACATGTTTACGTTAATGCAATTGGCCTATTATATTGTCTTCTTGATATACTTTTGAATTTCACACATAAAAGATGACAAGTAAAGAGGAGGGAACTTGTTTTGACATTGTTAATTTTGTTTCGGATGTTAGATGGTTATTTTCCTTTTTTAGGTTTAATTAAAGGAGTAGAGTTAGAAAGTGGCACCTTCGATTTCTTGTTGGTTTATGAATTCGTACACATTTTGGCATAATTTACACAATCATTTGCAGGTATTTTCAAATCATCTTGCCATGAGACCTTTGAGATAGGGGGAATTACAACTCAATGTACCATAAGTATATTGTTGAGTGTTGAACATATTCCCCGTTAAAAGTATAGGCCTATAGGGATGTAGGGGAACAACTAAAGGGTCATAATTTTCTTCAATCAATTGGATTTATGTTCAGTTTAATCATCCAAGACAGATGTGATCTATAACAATAGTCTTATACTACGATCCATTATAATGGACATGTCGCTCAACATTTCCAAACCCTCGATATAAACAAACAAATCAGGGCAAGGAAAATTCAAATCCTTACAACCAGACTGATATGTTCATCAACAATAGTCTAGAAATTATCGTTACACATTCTTTTGGAATGGAAAGAAGTGTTATCGATAATTTGCAACCGTACGTTCCATCTTCAGCCTCAGCCAACGATTTGATTATTGCAAGATTTGATAACAATAGAGGTAGTTAATCGTACATATATGGACGCGTCTTTCCTAGGCTATCGTTATCATGTGTCATCAACCTAGATTACTTTCCCATGAAACATAACGTTCTGTTATACATCCATAACCTATACATTTTATTATTGGTGTGTGCGTTAATTTCTTGGGGGGATGGCGTTTACGTGTGATATGATTCATCTGGAAAATCAAACCAATGTTGCTGTCAATTGTTGCCTTAGTACCTTTGTTGTTCTCCTAACCTGAGTGATTTTTTTCTTGGTTGAAGGTCCCTGAGACCGTCATTACAGGAGTAGACTACAGGGAGACCCCATTCATGATTACCCTAAACCTATGTATGAACAGAGGAATGTGCACCTTTCTGTGCAAATGAATGGCATTTTATGGTTATATAACTTTGGAGCGCATAGTTATCCCCTTCCTCAACACATCCTGGATTGTCCCCTGGATCTGAAATGGTATATCTTTTTTGTAACTTCTCACAATTATGTACTTCCAGTATATTATATGCTATCTTTTGGCACCGGACACTATTCCTCTAGTATTATATTGAAAGATGCTCTGAAAAATGCCTGTCAGTTCATTGTTAGCATTCTGCATATTAGCGATGTGAGGGTACTTTCTTGCATATTTGTAGTAAGGTATTAGCACCCATTCCCTACAAGGGAAAGAGTTGTTTCCTGAAACCAGTTCCTGACACTTGTACACAATATATAGAGGAAAGAATATATCAATTATGAAACTTTACTGTTTAGAGGAGAGATTACTAAATATCCAAGGTAACAAGGAAACATTTTGTCATTGTTGTGTCTACAAACCAAATCTTACAATTCAATTCATGTGCTGTGTATGCCACAAGATATAACACTCAAAGATATAATTATGAATGTTTGACAAATAAAGTTGATAAAGTGAGAATTGGAAAATGGAATAATCATGATTGTATAATGTTCATAATGACTGATGCAAAATACGAATATGTCACAAAATCTCTATATAATGTTTCCGGTGGGAAAAGTATAATTAGGTTATAGACAGTGCTGACTTGCTGAATAAACAGAACAATAATCATAATCTTCACCACCATAAGGCCACAAAGATCAGAATGTAGTGCGATAACATTACTTTCAGATCCAATTTTCTTTAACATGAGGAGATTCATCACTCTTGTAACTCAACAAAGATAGATCTTCCAGATACAACTGATGGCAAAACAGCAAAAGTGATTGATTTCGTTATTCGGTGTAACATTGATATATCCAAATAAACGTCCTTTGTTTTACTCAACGGTATAGCAGGGGAGGATAATATAGAAAGTACCCCAACCGTTAATATTAGCATTCCTGAACCAACCAAGACCCAATACTTGAGATTCATGCCTATGGGCATAACATGCCTGCTTCAAAATGGCGGCACAGCGGAGTGCCCGGTAACCAGTCCTTATTAACAATAACTAGGGTGGAATGGTTCCATACCGTATGTATAATAGCATGATATGTACATATAAAATTACAAAAGGACAATATTAGACAAAAAGCACATGTACAAAAAATATCCATATGTGTAGAAGTACAAATTGCTGGTGGGGTAGTTGTGATGTACCCTAGCAGCTGAGATTACTGTTTTAGAGCATAACGTCCAAGGCAGCTGAGGGACACCACAGTTGTGCAGCATTTAAGTTCCTGGCAGCTGTGGTAATGCCACATATGGGCAATAATTCTGTAGCAGCTGAGGGAGACTTTAACCATATTCAGGCAGTACGTCCTTGCAGTTTAGGGATTATTTCCATGTTTGGACAGTAAGTCCTCGATAGCTGAGAGATTATTTCCATATTAGGGTAGTGAGTCCTTGACAGCTGAGGGCTTATTACCATATTTGGGCAGTATTTCCTAGTAGCCGAGAGATTTCCACATTTGTGTAGTAGGCCACTAACAGCTGAGAGCTTATTACCATATTTGGGCAGTAAGTCCTTGACAGCTGAAGGTTTATTACCATATTTGGGCAGTAACTTGAGTAAGTAGTATGCAGAGTTTGTATGGTTATCCCACAGCACAGGGTAAGCAGTCTCTTCTGGGTGGATCATATCCATACTTTGATAACGTTGCTAGGTGGAGCGATGGAGTCTGAGTAAGCCCTATGATATATGATGTCTCATCTACCACGTTCCTTCCACCGTCTCCCTCTCGGCCGAGGAGAAGGTCTCGGGCTCGCCACTGCTGGAGCCCTCAGTTTGGTTCCATTGTGATTCCTTCATCGTCTGCAAGAAGGGATTTAAGATATATTACCCATTGGAGACAGTTTTTGGCAGTCTTCTCAAAAGTTACCAGTTTTACAAGTGCAATGACCTTACTTTGATTTGCTCTTTCGGTGTTGAAAGTAACACAATAAAAGATAAGATGTGATAACACGATTTCTACTCCATTAAATACTCTAGTTTTAGTCAAATCAAAAGACAATGCTCATTTCCTTAGTTAAAACATTCAGATACTTAGAAATCTTAAGCAATGAATAAACTTATTGTCAAGTATCTATATGAAAGTAGATAAAAAGAAAATCTACAGGCCCATTCTACACTACCATAAAGAGATGGACATTTACTTGTTAATTTTCACTACAATAGCGAATGAAAACTGTCTCTATATGTACACATACAAAATACTGTTTTATCTAATTCAAATACAGGTGGTCGGGGAACTAACACAAAATAATGTAAAACGACTAATGACAATGACTTTACTCCTCCGCTTACTGTTTGCTCCTAAAACGGTTGGTATTCAAGGGATGGATTAAAGCCATAAATAAAACAGGAATCGCTTTTAAAAAATACAATTTATACAAAATAATATCGCTCCACAAATTCTGTAACGTATCAGGCGCATGCAGCTCTTTGTATGGCTTAAGCTGGGTCTGAAAACCAGGCATAGAAAAGTATGGGACCCTACTACAAGATTGTAATTGGAAGAATTGTAAAGGGAGTCCGTCAACGAGTTGGCATCTGAAAAGGTCAGAAGATAGACCACTGTTTACGGGAGCATAGACAAGGATAGACTTCGATAAAGAAAAAATAAGAAGATTGGCATAGGAATCCGCTCAAATCCGGCAGTGCAGGGATTCTCAGCGTGCTCATCGAAACGATAACGATAATAGCAGGTCTGGCATCTTTTAGCCTACATAAGAGGTCTGCGTTATGGCTATATAGATATTTGGAGTAACGATATAATTATTGCCCTGCTAGAGGCAATACTGGATTGTAGGCATGGGAAAAGAAATGAACGGTCTATTGTCTCCTTTCTAGGAGGAATACTGTGGATACCCCGCGGAGGAAGAAAATGGAGGGAAAGATGGTAGATCGAGATGGTCAGTAGTCCACTGGAAAGAGACAAAGAGATCCATTCAGGTGAGGCGGACCGAAGGGAGGGGCACGACAGCGGTGGAGCCTGGGGGGAACGCCAAGGGGCAAGCCAAAAGAAATGGAGTTAGGCAATGAGATGGGCGGGAGTTAGCCAATGGGAAAGCAGGGGTTAGCAACGGGAAAGCACGGGTTAGGCAATGCAAACAGAGAAACAATGACGAATGATATTAATGATTTTCAAAAAATAATCACTGCGAGATCATGTGATTTTAGAATTTCCTTTGGCTCAAATATGTATCAAATATGTATAGTGCAGGGAAGAAGGGGTCAAATCTACAGATTTATGTGGTCAATATTCCAATTTGTAAACAAGTTGACTATCAAACATTTCAAACGTATCTTGTATGTAAAACGATGGGCACATGATAACTCACCAAAAGAGCCAAATATAGACGATAATGATCAGAGTTCATACAATATTCACTGTATATGTTCATACGTTTGATGAACATAATTCAATGAAAAAACTATGAATCATTCCATCGAATACGGGAGCTTAGGTAGGCGTGGGTTAGACAGCATGGGTAAAACAATATAAAAACATGTACGCATGAGTGTCAGCAAAGGCAGAATGCAATGCACAGAACTTTGTCTTCTAGTGTTGGGGGGACTTTGGGGCGCATTTCTAGTCAGAACTGATATAAACGTAAAATAGGTCAGCCGTCAAGAAATATGCATAAATGGTTGGATACTTGGATTGCAAGCACAATGCATTCATTCATAGATGAGAGACATAAAAAATATCACGTGCAATGTGAACAATAAGTCTAGGCATTTTAAACTATTCTCATTGCAATACAAAATTAATGTAGGATATGTCTGTAATTCCACTTTTGCGTTGAGTGCTGGCCATTCGTACGAATGAGACGATAAAATGTGTCGCCTAAGGTAGAGTGAGAATTGACCTAAGGCAGTGGAGTACCTTTGGCCTAAACTTGATGTCTTAAACTCTAGAAGCGGACTGACATGAGCACCCAAGACAACCCAGGGATTTGGACTGCTGCATTTGTTTGTTAGTTATTTGTTAATGGAATCTATCGACTCAAATCAATCATATCGACTCATTCTTTTCATAGCAGTCTCATTGTAAAGGCTCTCGTGTACAGAGTACAGAAAGTTGTTTTTCAGAAAAACATTGATTAATCTACTTTGTTCTAACAGTGCAGTCGTTAAGTTGGTAAATACATTGTTTTACTATTGCTAATCTCTGGCGCACCCTAATTAAGTAAAGTTTTACAAACGATTATCATACATATAGTACAGGGATCTATTTTCCGATTCCATTCTTTACATTCCATCATGCTCTTTTAATTGTTCCGTGGTCTTGTATTTGTTATTGTTGGATTCAGGTGTATAAAGCTTTCTAGAGATGTGTTTGTATTTGCTGTGTTACATTTCCATGTGTATGTTTTTCAGGTTCATCGATTAATCTCAAGAATACTCGAAAATATGTGTTCATTGCGAGAGGGTATTACATGTATATTTAAGGGTTACCGAAACAAATAAACAATAATATTTCACTCAGGCACAGTGCCAGTCGGGTATCAACCACAACGAAGGTTCCACGGCAAACGTGTATGGTTTAGTGAGACGTTAGTAGTATATACAAAAAGGTGTTTTATAAGCAAGCGGCATACAGGCATTATGACTCACCATCATTTGGCTGCGAGGGTTGAATTGTGTTATATATGTTGTGTGTTGGGCTGTCTATACCATCGACATTAGGGAAAGGGAAAGAAAAAATGATTTTATTTTCGAATGCTGTACATGGTAGCTTCACCGGGCATTCATAACTATCCGAGGAACTAGAGGAATAAGAATCGTCGTGCAACAATGTAGCCAATGACACCAAAAAACAACAGGCTGAGAATGTCTTTAATAGATGTTCCTGATCATGCCGATGCAAAGTTAAGTATATTTGGTCTGAAACCAAATAAGTTGACCACATACTGATGCACAGTGTCAACTTACCCTCCAACCTAAAGCTATGGTCGCCATATTCTGCAATAATGGATTTTACCTTCTTTCAGGAAGGGTCAGATTGAAGTTTTGTCAAAGCTTTAATTGTTATCAACATAGTTATCATTACTGTTTCGAAACGCAATTAATGAAATTAAAAGCTATTTGAAGGTTATAATTTGCATTAGTTGTCGCTGCTTGGGGTTGTCCTGCTTTGTCATTTCTGACAGAGTTAAACTGGCAACAAATGGCTGTATTAATCAAGTGGATATGAGGGGGAGGAAGGCCAGGGGGTCCTCAAGCCTCCCCCCACCTCCTCACTTTAATGGGGACTTACACTTGAAAAAGAGGAAAAAAACGTCACGGGCGTGCATGTGAATGCAAAACGTTTTAGTACTTTAAGCTTAATTATGCAGACCCCATCCCTGTCCGAAACACTGTATCCACCCCTTATTGATTAAGTGATAAGTAACTCTGTTGTATACGTACCATCAAAGGCATCGTTATCCTCCCCTGAGTATGGAGACGGCTCGTTCTCCCGCCCCTCTATCACACACAATATGCAGGCGTGGATGCAGATATATTGTTGCTGCGGGAGGAAAATAATCATATTAAACTGTGACGTTTATCTAGGTTAAATGTTCAGCGGCAATTCATACAATGATAAATGTATAATAAAGGTGTTTCAGAAAAGATTACTAAGTTACCTTGCTTGTAGAGTAGAGTTGGAGATAATAACTCTGCTAGTGACTAAGAACTTCTATAGTTGTATTACTTCGACTATTCATAGTAAGGATACAACCCCAAGACGTAAATAACAGACACTATTCTCACCAAACAGGTACTTGTAAGGAAAAAAAGCTTTAACATAGTATTTCACTAAAATGTAATAATTATAAGTAGGTTGAACAGTGTATTGGGCACAGGTTTTGTGTTGTTATGATTAAACCAAAGACAATGTGACCTTGGGGTTACCGGCCCAAGAACGATATTATTGTGTTTTTGTTAGTTGTTATAAAGTGAAAAACACAGAAGAAAAATTATATTCAAGCTACTAATTTAGCATCAGAGATCTTTTTCTTTTCCTGAACTATAATTATCAAACCACACACTTTTATGTCACTCGACCCTTGAACAGTGGTTCTGATACTTCCTCTATTTGATTATTTTCAATTAGTAACGAAACCAGAGCTAAGAATGTGCGTTAGTGTGCGTGAAGTACCTCTGTCTGGACCATCCACACTCTATGTTTGCGCATCTCGTGCACTAAACCAAATACGTCGATGACGTCATACTCCCGGATCCGCTGGAGCAGGTGATCTAAAGCTATAAACGTACCGGACCGCCCGACACCAGCGCTGCAGTTAGACAAGGGTTAAGGCCGGGTCAGGGTTAGTGTTAGTAGGGTGGGCATTTCTGAGGAGGAAACTGGCATCAGGAAAACACGAAGAACACAACTGTGAGCTTATTAAGATGATGTTTTGAAGTTGAAGGTCCACTCAGTAATGTTTCAGCTATATATAGACCAACCCAAGGTTTTTGCTTTGAATATAGTACTGATGACTGAATCTATGGGGAGTCAGAACAAAAGGCACTGCCTGTACGGGCGACGTCACCAAAATAGGCTTCACTATTTACGTGACATTGTCGCGTCGATTGATTCTAACATACGCATGACATGTTAGTAGCATAGAGAAATTGGAATTTTATGCCTGTCGCTTATATAGTTCATCTTGTATAGGCGATATCGTGTACACACTCTAGCTATACGCGCGACGTCGTTTGTATAGGTTCCACTATATATATATATATATATATATATATATATATATATATATATACGACAACTGTCGCCTGGCTTGACTCTACTATACACGCGACATGTCAGTAGTATACGAAAATGAGAATTTAAAGAATGTAACATCATTTTCATATGATTTTTTTTATTTTTTATTTTTTTATTAATAGCATCTCTTCATACATACAAAGTTCTTCCGACGCTGGTGATTCAACATATATATACACAATAATGATCGTAGTAATGAACATTCATGATTAATAAATAGATGTACAATATACCCCTGTATTTTTACCATAAATATTATGAGTTATAAATATCAAGTACATGCTTATTCCCTTAGATCAATTTTTTAAATACATCTTTGTTCCCGGCATTTTGTACACCCGCATCAAGACCATTCCATATATCCACGCCCACATAAAAAGGGCTCCGTTTAACCCTTTCTTTTGCAGTAAAATCACATTTAAATCTAACCTTTTGTTCGCTACGTAGACATCTTCCCTTAATTTTATCAACATTTTCATCCGTCTTGCTCAATTTGTACATCATTTTCAACAGAATACCCCTACTTCTGTCTTCAATTTTCATCAATTTCAACTCATCATGATAACAGTCCATGATATCAGTGGACACGTATCCACTTTTACTCATTATAGTCTTCACAGCCCTATTCTGCAACGGTTGTAATTTTAATAACTTTCTTTTGGTTGTCGACATATACAATATTGCAGAATAATCTAACAACGGTAAGATCATTTGTTTATATAACAACAATGACGTTTTACGATCAATAAACCGTCTCACCTTACTCATGGTAATTAATCTGTTATTGACTTTAGATATCACATTGTCAATTTGTTTTTCAAATACAAGATACTTATCTATCTCAATACCAAGATATTTGTAATGTTCCACATTTGTCACTATCCTATTGTCCATTGCTATACAGCAATTATTTTCTCTAATTTTACCTCTAGCCCCTGATATCATATGCTTTGTCTTGTTCTTATTCAGAACTATTTTATTCTTAGTGCACCAATCCCATATTAGTGTTAGTTGCTTCACACTCTGTCTAACCGCTTGTTTCTGAGTATTTCCCGTACATATCACCACAGTGTCATCCGCATATACATTAATAGTATTATCTGCAAATATTTTATATATATCATTAATGTACACAATAAATAACAAAGGTCCTAACGGACTTCCCTGATAGACGCCAGTATCTACAGGTACACTTGTCGAAATATTATCACCAATCTTAGTTACTTGACTTCTATTCATAAGGTAATTCTTAAACCATGCCACACAACCGTCTGACAGTCCATATACCTTAAGCTTATCTAACAGAATACAATGATCTACAGTATTGAAAGCTTTGGAATAGTCGAGGAAGAGGCAACTAGATATTTCATTATCATTTAAATCCTTAAATAATTTTCTTAGCAACTCCATGACTGCAGTGTCTGTGCCTCTTCCTCTCCTAAATCCATGTTGATTCCTCATAAACAAATTATTACTTTCAAAATATACAGACAACTGATTATATACACATTTTTCCAACAATTTCCCTGGAATACACAGATTATTTATAGGCCTCCAATTCTCTATCAATTTCGGGTCACCCTCTTTTGGTATCGGGGTGACAACACTGCATTTCCATGCCATAGGAAAAATGTTTGTGTACAAAGACTTATTATATAAGTAGGTGAGCTCTGGTAAACATTCCCTTAAACAGTCCTTCAATAATCGTGCATTAATCCCCGGTACTCCCGATGCTTTATGTATATCGATTTGATCCACATATTTTTTAACCTCAGACTGTTCAATTATTTTAAAAAACATATTTGTTTTTATTTCATCTGGATCCATATTCATATCCTCCTCATTCCAGTGTCCTTCCATACCTTCATGCAACCTATCACCCATAGTCGCATAAACCTTATTAATATAACATAATGCGTCGTGTCCCTCCAGGGTGTTCCCATTGTCATCCTGTATCACCTCTAAACTACACTGATTCTTTTTCCCTAACACATCTCTGTGTAGAATTCGCCAAAATTTCTTTGGATTTTCCCTATTTTCCACTATCCTATTCTTAATGATCTCAGATTTATTATGGTTAATCATTTTTCCAATATTAGCCTTCCTCTCCTTATACCTTTGCCAATCCTGTTGATTCCCAGAACGTATAGCATTACAGTACTCATCATTTTTATCACTTATAGCCTGTAATACTTCCCCTGTATAATCCTCTTTATATATATGAGATTAGGGACTAGTCGCCCAAATACCCTGCCTATAGGGGTGACGCTCCACTATTTACGCGAAATGGTTGTGTGAATGCGACAAGGTCAGGAATATATAGAAATGGGAATTTACAGATGGTTTACTGCTTGTCGCATACATTGTTTATCTTATACAGGCGACGTCGCGTATATATTATCTTCAGTATAAACGCATGGGCGACGTCGCGTATATATATGCCTGTTAGAGAACGGCAGCAAAGATTAATGGTCCAACGAACATCTTTGGGAATAAGACCTAGGTTCACTACACAGAATTCTCACGTGCTATTCCCATTTCCACTCTGTAAGAATAATGAATACCGAAGTTATTATATTCTTGGGTGTTCAATAGGTTCTTTTTTAAATACTTCATCAATGGGTTACCTAGAGCAGCTGCGACAATTTCTCTTGTCTTGACTTTGAAGTAAATACAAATGATTTTTTTTATGCCTGTAGATAACACTAATATTGCCATTTGGCCATACAAAAGGAATCTTAGGGAGAAAGAAACATTTTGAATAGTGTATAGTCATACTATCCATTTACGTAAGTCTATCTGTTTACTTACTACACAAGCATATCTCTTTGCGTGGAATACCCTTACATATCAGTCTCATGTCGTTTTTCCAAAGCAAAGGCTTGCCCAGATACATCTAATCACTATTCTTTATTTGTTACTACAATTTCCTTCCCTGTGGGTCTGTAATAACGGGTGCTACTTATAGTAAATACAGTGCGCCTCCTTTCCCACTTTTAATTGTTTTTGATATAGTGCCATACACTCAGCTGTTTTATTGCTTATTAGTGCTTAATGTTAGTTTCTCGCCACCACAAACCTCACTCTCTATACTTAATGTTAGTGCCTTCACCATAAACATCACTCGCTACACTTAATGTTAGTTCCTCTCCACCGCAAACAAACCTCACTAGCCATGGTTACTTGTCTCTAGTTAACCGTCCACCCATTTAACCTAGCACTCTCCAAGCGCCGGAGCACTCTCCAAGCTTTACCTCGGTCTGCACCATCTGGGAGCGGTGCTCCCGCATGTCATAGGTTATGGCGAATATGTCGATGGTGTCACACTGCCTGGAGCCCATGTCCAGCAGGATGTGGTCTACGGCGATATAGGCGCCCGACCGCCCCACGCCCGCACTTTGGACCGAAACCAACAGTTTACAGTTTTACTACAGGAATAGTCAAATTTGTTTTCACCATGAGATGAATATCTAAACTTGTTTTTCAACAGAAAGAGTACCTAGCTCGGCTTAGGATTATAATAAGGCTGAGAGCTAGATCAAACTAGACGGCAGCGACCATCTTGGACTTGTGTTGTTACAGATGTGAAAATGCTTAAGATGGAAATACACGTATCACTGTAACACTAATTAAGGGCATATATATACATTTAACTCTATCATTTGAACGAGATACTGAAAAGGTCATTGTCAAAACCCTTAAATTTGCATTATTTGGACAGGAATACAATGTAAGTTCACGCGAAATTTTTTTGCGATGTTGATGCCATAAAACTAGGCAAATGAAAACCATGGTGAAATGGCATAATTTACAAGCATGTATGCAATGATTGATAAGAAACAATTGTATGCCACGTCTCTGTTTTAGTCACTTCATAGATCTATGCATCCGTGAACCAAAAGGCTGCTTCTATAGATCAATCCAACAAAAGGCACCTCAACGCAGAAGATTTTTACAGGTACATTGAAGGCACTATGAAACAGATTGAAGTATCGCTGCAATGAGTGTAAATTATGCAACTGATGAAACCTGAACAAAATTGTAGCACCATTTATGATCAGTGATAATCAAATCATTATCTCATTTCATTTACATTTTCTTTAATGTTATCACTGTCAGCTGGAAGAAGATGTTTGTACTCCATATTGATATGAATAGAAAAATGTGAAAAGGGAAAGAAGAAAAACATTTTTCAATTTCAAATTTAGAAAATGATAAAATTTAAAAAAAAAGATTTTCTTTCTCACCTGCAATGCGCTATGATGGGCCCGCCATCTGGTGGCATTTTGCTGCGAACCAGCCGCACAAAACGTATTAAGGACTGCGGCCGTTGGGGCACCCCGAAGTCCGGCCAGGCTATATAGTGGAAATGTTTTATATTTCTAGACTGCTCCCCCTGCAAACGTAAACATAGGAACAACCCTTAAGAACAAGCTATGTATTTGATTGTGACGACCCCGTCTCATACTCCATAGTCAAAATATCATAAGTGCATATTAGAAATAGATATTGTAAAATACCAATTATTTATCTCGTTTGAATGACTATTGAAATCAACTGTTGGGTAATGAATCAAAGTGCAATAGTACTACCTGTCATTAGTAGCGCCCCCCTTATGATAGGGGCATACATATTATACTCACATCAGTCTATACTTAGTTATATTGGACACATCTATGTAACCACCACCCTTTCCCAGAGTATATATGAACTGTTTAAGTAACACACACTACACAACCCTTTAAATTAATGATTTCCACAGGGGAAAATAGACTAATACATCCCAAATTATCTATCACTTATACATGCAAAGGGGCTCGCCAATGATGTGCATAGAAGTAGCTTTCTGTAAAGGTTTAAATATGTGATTACCAACCTTTGATATTCTAAATTCTGTGACTATCCATTCTGGACACTTTGTTTCATTTAGTATAAGAACTTGTAAGTCTCCGTAAAACATTGGCTCAGAATCTATTGGCCAATAGTGATCACATTTTTCCTGAAATAAAAAAAGTATACAGACATTTTAAGTAATCTTCAAGACATTGCAGAAGATAAGATTTCTGTCGTCAAATAATTCTAAGCATTTTACTGGTTGATTAGCCGTAGACATGCAATCATAATAAGGACTCAAGAAAACTCGTCTATTTGTAAATATATTAGCAAGTATAGTTTCCATGAATTATAAGTGTTTCAAAAGCTTTTATTTCCCTCTTCTTTGACATGATCCTATTTATCATATTAGATGGGTACTTTCTAAAGGTTTGAATAGGTATTTCAATATTCTCAAATCATAACAAGACTAGCTATAGTATAGATAAGCCTGGCTATATCTGAAAATACAGAAGGACTCGTGCTGGTATAATAACAGAAAACACAAAAGATTCCAATGTTACTGCTGGAAGATCACAATATGTTGTGAAGTGGTTTTTGCTCATTCGTTTTGTTCAATTTCATAACGTAATAATCATCAGTAATTTATCTATCAATCGGGTTACAAAGCCGTTGGCAAGGTATGGATCCAGGGACCTTAGAAAATGGGGGAGGGGCGCCCTATTTTAAACATTTCCGTCAGATCCTCCTGGGGAGATGAACATAATAATTATGTCTCTGTGTTTCAATACATCAACAGGCTCACAGCTGCATCATTTCTTGAGAGGAGTAGATGTCGATTTTGAGCAAGAGGGATTCAAATCTTGCTGATATCGAATGAAAGGGTTGGTAACTATGTAACTATATCACATGAAAGGGTTGGTAACTATGTAACTATAGCTGGGTGTCCAAGTGTAAGTGCTAATTTCATTTCCAAGAATATATAAGTGTAAAGGGGGGGGGTTACAAAAAACATTCTCAAATCATAACAAGACTAGCTATAGTATAGATAAGCCTGGCTATATCTGAAAATACAGAAGGACTCGTGCTGGTATAATAACAGAAAACACAAAAGATTCCAATGTTACTGCTGGAAGATCACAATATGTTGTGAAGTGGTTTTTGCTCATTCGTTTTGTTCAATTTCATAACGTAATAATCATCAGTGTTTCCAATGGTTTTCAGATGTATCACATAAACATATATACAAGTGATGGTAGGGCTAATGATGGAATTGATATATGGCAAAAACCATCATCATTAGATAACATTGGCTTCTAGCAGTGAATTAGGATAATCATACGACAAATTACTCTTTCCTTTATCAACAAAATCAAACATCCTATATATGTACTAGGTGTAGCAAATCCATATGTTTGGAATATTTTCTTTTAACAAATTGCTAATAAAAAAAAGTATAATAAATGCACGTACCCTGCCCTTTTCGACACACTTGGTGAGCATGACGATGGCCCGACAGTTCTGCTCCCACACCATGCGCCAGAAGTCGTCTCTAGTGGAGGGCAGCGGGCCCTGCGTCACGATGAACTCCCGCTTCGAGTTAAACCCCTGCCACAGACAATGGAAACCATTGCACCATTAGCTTTATCAAGTATGTTATTTGTACAATAACTATATATGTTAACGCCTAGATTTGGCCTAAATTATTCATGAAATATTAGCATTAACAATTTTAATCCTCATCGTGGAAAGGCTTATTCTATATCATTGACCAATAATAATTGCCTGCACATTTGCAGCACACCAATTGAGATTTGGCAGTGGAATAAATATGTATAACCAACCGGGGAGGAGCTATAAGGTGGGTTATCAACCCATGGTGTGTCAGGGGTATCAGACTGAGGGCAGGGCCTGCAGGGTTGCCTGAAGGCTGATATCCCTGACCACACTGAGGGTTAACAACCCACCGAGGACCTCACCCCCCCCCCCCCCCCAGTTGGTTTTGGATTTATCATACCCAGGCAATATTTCGAAGTGAAATCTTAAAGCATAGAGTAACTGAACAAATGGAACTATTTTCTACTGCCAGAACTACTTTCCTATATCACCCTGAAGGGTAATAACACTTTGGTTATCATCCTGCCTGTATCAGCGATGCCCTAAATTCTGAACTATACTTAACCTGTGTCACCCTAGGGTATGTTAAAAACTAGCAACGTTGATATAGTCAGTCAATATAAATGGCTTACCACTGTACGTAAAATGCACCCTATTCTCCCCCCTAAACCTACTTATTACCCCCTTACCGGCATGTAGTTGGCGTTGATGTAGTCCGTCCCCTCCTTTTCAGTATACATGTAGTACCCCAGTCAGTAAAACCAGTGGTAAAACCCACCCCATACTTCCCCATAGACCCTTACCGGCATGTAGTTGGCGTTGATATAGTCCGTCCCCTCCTCGTCGTCAGTAGGCAGCAGTTTGACCCTGGAGTGGTCATTTTACATGTAGTACCCCAGTCAGTTAGACCCACCCCATACTACCCAATAGACTCTTACCGGCATGTAGTTGGCGTTGATGTAGTCCGTCCCCTCCTCGTCGTCTGTAGGCAGCAGTTTGACCCTGGAGTGGTCGTAGGGCAGGATGTTGGTGAAGCGGTTCTTGTTACGGTTACACGGCAGTTCGGCCGCCACCGTCGTCTGGTCCCGGCCCACCGGCTTCAGGTCCTGCAAACACACGGGGTTTTTGGTATATTTTTTTATCATCCAACAACTTCATATAAGTTTGCATGTTCTTTTAATTTATCTATCGATCGGGTTACAAAGCCGTTGGCAAGGTATGGATCCAGGGACCTTAGAAAATGGGGGAGGGGCGCCCTATTTTAAACATTTCCGTCAGATCCTCCTGGGGAGATGAACATAATAATTATGTCTCTGTGTTTCAATACATCAACAGGCTCACAGCTGCATCATTTCTTGAGAGGAGTAGATGTCGATTTTGAGCAAGAGGGATTCAAATCTTGCTGATATCGAATGAAAGGGTTGGTAACTATGTAACTATATCACATGAAAGGGTTGGTAACTATGTAACTATAGCTGGGTGTCCAAGTGTAAGTGCTAATTTCATTTCCAAGAATATATAAGTGTAAAGGGGGGGGGGGGTTACAAAAAACATGCCTGGAAACGTCTCATTTAGAGAAGATAAAACCAAAGAAGACTACCTCGTATTCCTCGGAGAACTTGAAGTCGGAGTCGGCGGACATGGAGCGCCAGTGGTCGGCGAAGTCCACCACCTTGACGGGCCTGCTCCTCTCCAGGTGCTGGTGCTTCTTGTAGCCCCGCAGCGACCCCAGGCGGGGCATGGAGAGACTAGAGGCGCGCGACAGGCTGCTCTGGTCCCCCCCAGAGCAGATGACCCCACGGCGGTACAGGACAAAGAGGATGACCAGGGCCATGACGAGGAAGAGGAGGACTAGGACTATGACAGCTATCAGTACCGGCATACTGCCATCAGGGGGTGCCGCCGCTGAAATATATATATCACGATGTTATATATGTGTATGTTATATGTTATATATATGGAAGATGAGGACTAGGACGACTATGACAGCTATCAGTACCGGCATACTGCCGTCTGGAGGTGCTGCCGCTGAAATATACATACATGATAATGTTATATACGAGTATGTTTTATGTTTTAGTGTTATAATGCCTGATGCTATGACCAGGAACAGGAGGACTAGGACGACTATCAGTACTGGCATGCTGCCGTCAGGAGGTGCCGCCGCTGAAATATACATACATAACAATGTAATATATGAGTATGTTATACATTATAGTGTAATTATGACAGAAACAAAAGACAAGGAAGAGGAGGACTAGGACGACTATGACAGCTATCAGTACCGGCATACTGCCGTCAGGAGGTGCCGCCGCTGAAATATACATACATAACAATGTTATAATTATATGAGTATGTTAAACATTATAGTGTTATTATGACAGAAACAAAAGACAAGGAAGAGGAGGAATAGGACGACTATGACAGCTATCAGTGCCGGAATACTGCCGTCTGGAGGTGCCGCCGCTGAAATATGAATATATATCATGAGGCTATATGTGTATGTTATATGTCTTAGTGGTATAATATCTGATGCCATGACCAGTTAGTGAGGACTAGGACGATGCTGACAGCTATCAGCACTGGCACACTGCCGTCTGGGGGTGCCGCCACTGAAATATATATCATATATAATCACGATGTTATATACGTGTATGTTGTAAATGTTGATGTTATTATGACTGATGCCATGACCAGAAACAGGAGCACTAGGACGACTATGAGAGCTATCAGTACCGGCATACTCACTGATAATCTTTAGGCTACCTATACCCATAGTCATCTACTAGCTAAGTTGCCATAGTCACATAGGAATAGTCAGAGTGACTATGGAGATATTTGGCATAGTCACTTAAACATAGTCAATGATGACTATTTATGACGTCACAGGAAGTGACATTTTCAATGGGAAATTTGAATATATCAACAACAATCATCCAGCCAAACGAAGAGATTAGTTGCGTAACCTGAGCTGTAGAGTCTTTCTTGAGGTGTAAGCATTTGTCTACTCATTATAGAACATAGAACATAGAGAAGATGCTGGGTGAGTAGAGGCATATTAAAGCACAAGTTTTTTTGTTTATAATCAGACATATATGTATAACTATCCAGTCTTAAGGATATGACACGTACACCCCAACTCGGTTTTATGTGTCTGGGGCCTTAACTTATTATGAATTTAAAATGCACATAATTATGTAATTAAATAACCAAATGATATGCATATATATTGGACCATGAAGGGAGCAAGATCATTTGGGAATCCCCAAGATCTTTGCCAGGGCATAGTAACAATCAGGACAAGAATTGCTGGCTGCTTTTAAGGATAGACACAGGGTGTCAGGGCCATGCACTGCATCTATACAGGGACATGCAGAAACAACCATAGGACATTATACATCATATTAAATGCTGTATTTTTCTTAATTTAATTGTAGATAGAAAAATTGAATTGTTTTAAATCAAAGAAATTAAACCTAAATCTTAAAAAGAAATTTGTGGTTAGGTAACCTAACATACCCTATTTTTTGTTGGCAATTTTGTTTCTAGAATTTAATATAAAAGTTCAATCAAATTTCTTTTTATAATTATATCGATCTACCAACCCTAATTTTGTCGACCTATGACTGTTATCTGAACACAACCTTTTTCCACCTTTATTTTCTGAACAGCGATATCCCAGTTATTATTCAAGATATTAACTTGAAATCTTTATTAATGATTTTTAATTCCCTTTTCGAGGGAACCACTACCAGACTTGAAAATTGAAATGGGCTCCATCCTTATTTGATATTCTTCACAACATCCTTATATTTTATTTAGATTTTGGAAAATCAAAGCAGGTCTCAAATGCACACACCCTGAACCTATGCTATTGTATATTATAAATGTAAAGAGAACCATTTTGGCTCAATGCATAGTACAGAAACTAGCTTTCAGCCCTTCATTTTGCTTAACTATGACTGTAGGTTTAGTATATCAATTGAATTACAAGCAGCTGGTGATGTGTATAGGCTCATGAATATATATTCGTAGCTTGGTCCTAGATGACTAAGACCATTAGCTACCCTTTGCTATGTACGTCACAGCCCATTTAAGCATGACTGACCCAGGTTAGTCACCCTAGTCACCTTTGACCAGAATAAGTTAGTCCTCTCAGGCCCCATCAAGTTGACTATCAAAGTTAGTCAATATATGACTAACATTTTCACCTATAGGATTATCAGTGCTGCCGTCCAGGAGTGCAGCCGCTGAAATATATATATTACGATGTTATATATATATATATGTGTGTGTGTGTGTGTGTGTGTGTGTGTGTGTGTGTGTGTGTGTGTGTGTGTGTGTATCATAGTCTGTTAACGGCCGATGCTATATATAGTGAGAAAGACGGGGATGAGCACGACTATAGCAGCCACATACACTGTCATGCTGTTATCAGGGGTGTCTCCCCTGAAATATGGTTATCTATAGAAAATGTTAACATGTTATACATTATAATTATGTCATAGTCTCGGCCGGCTTATAGTTACCTAGGGTAATATTGTTCGTGGTTGTCGTGTCGTTTATGCTCCCCATTATGTATACAATGCTGTCTGTAAAGGTTTCTGTGGAAATTGCTGCTGGATTTCCTTCTTGTTGATCATGCAATTTATCCATTTTGTTCTGGACTCGGTCATAATCATATGAATTGGTAAAGCTGGGATTTATCTAATGTCGTGTGTCTTTCTTGTACCTCCTGTATGGGCCTTTTTAATCTTGTTATTCTTAGTTTTCGGTGGCGTATCTTTAGAGTCATGACTCTTGGCTCTAAGTTCAGTTCTGTTTACTGGTGAGCGTGTGTGCGTTACCTACCACCTACCTTATACCTGACCTATCGTGTCTGTATACGGTTCTGCTCTGTTAACTCCATTTGGATTAGCTTACATTCTGCTTTGGATTTCCCCACGCCTCATGTTTATTATTTTAAAAAAAAGAGATGTGCAGTATACATCTTTTTCAGTAAGGTGGCGCTGCCCTGGCTCTTTGGGAGTTTTTCTATAGTAAACCTATATGAAAAAGGTGACCTATTTCCCCTTGTCCCAAACGGTAGAGAAAAGTATACTTCCTCGTCTCTGATACAGTTTTTAACATTTGTAGCGAAAGTCATGAGCTACAAGATTTAAGCATTCGTCAGCTAAATACCTTAAGAAAAGGATTTTACAATCTTTCTCTTGTTATTATTCTTACTTCAATGTAAGAACTTAATATTGTCAGGGAGTAGAATAACATATCTTCACCTGGTGGCCGCCAGTGTATAGGGCCCATGTGGGTCCAGATACAGTCAATGAGAGAAACCGGAACTACACTGTTATGACCGGAACCAGTTTGTGAAGCCAGTATCAAAATATCATAAGGCAATGAATACTAAAAGAGAAATGAAAATAAAAACAATCGGATGTTTGTTCTAGGCATCATGTATCGTATTGCGTGTCTAAAACTTGGGAACAAAAATATATTAGGAACCAAGATGGAGATACCACCAGCATTGTCATTTTATAGTTAAGGTTTGTTGCCCTTACATACCGCTAAATTATAAAGGCGCGGGGGAGGGGAGGGGCGGGGTGGGTATTCATTGGAGGAGGGAAGCTATATATTCCTTGATGTTTTATAAGGGAATCTATCAAACGGATGCATAATTTTGCATAACTAACCTGATGTATACAATATAATTATGGCATATAGAAAGTGAAACTTAGAATTCTCCAAATATGAAAAGTTACGACCTGGGGTATACACACACACACACACACACACACACACACACACACACACACACACACACACATATATATATATATATGTTTAATATAAATAGATGGTTTATAATACTATATCCTTGTCACTAATTATAAGTGTCTGGTTCAAGGCTATGCCTCAAGTCTCATATGACACTGGTGGCTCCCTCTGGATGTAAGCACACTGTGTGCATGGGTAGCAGTGCCACTGGCCTATTAGTAATGGACATATATCTGGACCAATCAGAGCATAGCTCTCATACTGACCTTGCCTATATATAAAGGACTGCAGAGGACCCATTCATTCTTGGTCCTTCTTCAGCAGGTATGCACACCCAGCTAGGGTGAGATTTTTTTCTTTATGTTTGTTATTAATAAATGTCTGTTAAATATATATGCGCATGTTGTCATAGTTTATTAGATTGATAAATCATATAATATATTTCAAGACAAAGAATGGTGCTCACCTGTCTTGATGGCCTCCGAGTAGGGCGAGTCGGCGAAGTCGCCATTCTCAGTGAAGCCCCTCAGCTTGACGTAGTAGGTGGTGTCGGCGAGCACCTTGCCGTTACAGTACTGCCTGACGTCGGGCCGGCAGTCCTCTGCCCCCACCACGAAGGTCACCTCGTCATTGAGGGCCCTGCGCCGCCTGGCGGTCACCACCCCCTTACCGCACTGACTGCCGGGAGAGAAGAGGTCCGCGCACCGGTCTATGGCCTGGAGGGGGCAGAAAGTGTAGGGATGTAGTATATGGGATTGGAATAGGCAGAATGGGAAGTAATATATGGCCGGTTAAGGGTAGAAAGATAAATATTATGAGATGTAGTATGAGGAATTCTGGCAGTCAAGGGCAGAAGATTAAAGTATTGGCCTATGGTATGTAGTATGAGGACTCATTGGGATAGGTAAGTAGGGTAGCAGAAGAAACGTGGAATAAGGAATTGGGATGGGGAGAAGGGAATAGATAGTTGTAGTGTAAGAAATGTGGTATGAGAAATTGTTATAGGTAGAAAGGATGGTAACATAAGAAGCATAATTATATATAAGGAACTGCGAAAGGGAAACAGGGTAGTAGTATAAGAAATGCAATGTAAGGGGTTGTCAGGATAGTAGTATACAAAATGGTGATTGGGAGAAGGCGAGTTGATTAGGAAATGCGGTTCAGTTGCAATGTGAGTAGTCTGAGAAATGTGTACATGATGACTCGAAATGAGGAGATGGATAGTAGAATAAAAAATGTGGTATAAAAAAATGGGAAGGGGAGAAGAATTGTAGTATAAGCAATGTGGTATGAGAAATTGTTATAGGTAGAAATGGTAGAAGTATATGGAATGTAGAATACGTATAGGGAATTTTGAGAGGTGAAAGGTTAGTAGTATAATAAATGTAGTGTGATGAGGGATTGTTATGGACAGAAGGATAGTGGTAGAAAAGAATTGTGATGGCGAGAAGGGTAGATGTTAAGGAAATGTATGTGAGCAATTGCTATAGGGAGAAGGTTAATAGTATAAGGAATTTCTAGGGGATAGTGAATGGAAGTAGGATGTAGTATTAGAAATGTCGTATCAGAAATGCCCATTAAATGCTCCAAAATGGCAGTAGTGCATGAAAAGTAGTTTTGAAAATATATAGAAGAGTGTTATTGTTCAGGACACGTAGAATGAAGAATAAGGATGGAGTGAAGGGTTGTAGAATACTGAGAAACATAGTATGGGGAATTGCGATGGAAAGATCGCTAGTAGTATAAGGAATTGTGATGGGAATGAGGTAGGCGTAACAGTAACAGTTGACAAGTAGCAGCTGACAAGAGATTGCCGTGGGGGAGCAGGGTAGTAACATAGTGTTTGAAGTGTGATTGCAATGGGGAGAAGGTTAGCTGTTCCAGAAATGTATGAGGAATTGAGATTGCTAGTAGTATAGGAAAGGGAGTATAAGGAATTGTGATTTGAACTAAGGTAGCAGTATAAGAAAAGTAACAAAAAATTATTTATACGGAGCTGCCAAGAGGAGCAGGGTAGTAGTATAAGAAATGGGGCTTTAAGGATATTGTCATGGGGCGAAGGATAGTAGCATAAGAAATGTTACATGAGGAATTATTATGACAAAAGGGGTGGTATTACATGGTAAAAGAAATAATGGTGGCATCTGCAAAACGTCTATAATTGAGAGTGGTCTTACCTGGTAGGTGCCGGGGACGCCGCGTCCCATGGTGTCCGACCAGTAGGGCAGGTCGGGGAACTTGTTGAGGTTCTCGGAGGGGTCGATGGTGACCACCACTGTGTAGCTGACCACTTCACCGTTACGGTCAGAGAACGGGTCGACCAGCTGGACCGTGAACTGGTTGTAGCGGACCGAGTCGTTCATACGCTTCGGTACCAGCTGTGGGTTATCGAGGAACGGTTCTGTGGGAATGTACAACAAATGAATTGTATGAGAACTGAAGCTTATTGTATGAGAACTGTAGGTGATTGTATGAGAACTAATCTGGATTGCTTAAGAAATAAAGGTGGTTGTATGAGAATTAAAGCTTATTGTATGAGAACTGAAGACGAGTGTATGACAACTAAAGCTGATTGGATGAGAGCTAAAGATGATTGGATGAGAACTGAGGATGATTGGATGAGAACTCAAGGTGATTGTATGACAACTGAAGGGGAGTGATTGAGAAATAAAGGTGGTTGTACGAGAACTAAAGATGGCTGTATGCGAAATAAATACATGAAATTCAAAGGAATATAAATTGAAGATTTGCAATGCATGTTTACCAAGGAACTCAACTGTCGCTACTCAAGTGAATAATGATTTATATTTCAAGGCGGACAAAGTTTTCCCTTTTGACTGTTATGAGTCGGTGCATCCTAAAGGATTTGATTATCGTTCAAGGATGTAACTCTAACATCTTTACAAATACCATGATAAAATAGGTTTTTAATGCACCTGATTGTAAACTGCTATAATGTACGTAGGTGGTTTGGGTATAATAGACGTACTTACTTCCTACAGGGGTCCTACCCGTGGCCTGGGTCTCCGGCCCTTTCTCTACAGTGATAGCCCGGATCTAATGGATAAGAACAAATACAAAAAAACATGTTAAAACCATACAACTGCAGGGAACAACATAATAACTTAAAAATATGAATACATGTCATTTATGTAGTTAATTTACAACTGCAATTTAGCGCGAGAGAAAAATAAATCGCTACCTAAGAAGGTAAATACTAAAGTTTATTATTCTATTTTATTGAAAGGATATTTGAATATCATGATTCATGAGAATGATATCGTTTATCAGTGTATAACACATATAATGTATTATTCTTACTCCAAAGAATTTAGATACAATTTGAGCTAACCTGTTGGCATATAACTTATCTACACTGTATTTCATTTCGCTTTTGCTCTTGTTTTAATAATCATCATAGAGACGTATTGAATACGCATCACGTCTGAGCAACAACTATTTAGAGTCCACACTTACTGTGAAGGTGAAGAGGTAGCCTCCCTTGAGGTTCTGGACGGTGTAGGAGCGGCTGGTGGCACTCACAAACCGCTCCTGGGTGGGGAACTCCTGGCCCTGGAAGGTGGGAAAGTAAGTCAGGGTTAGCCAAAATGAAGGAGATTGATAGATTTAAAGAAATATAACTAACATATACAATCTTTCTTTTTTAGGTGGAGATTACCCGATTTACACGGTGATGCTTTAAGCGCCTAACGCCGTTAGGGGATGGATGGTTAGTGATGATAGTGAAATGTACATAGAGGTATTAAAGCACTAGCCATACCTGCCCCTTGCCCCGGTAGGAGATGGATGGTTGGTGATGATAGTGAAATATACATAGAGGTATTAAACAGTGAAGAATCCAGATTTTTGAAAATGTGTGTGTGGGGGGGGGGGGGGGGGGGGGGCGCTAATGAAAATGTGGGGCGCGCCTCCTTTTCCACACAATTTTTATATTTCAAAATCTAAATTTGACCAAAAATAAAGGACTACCCCGTACCTGCCCCTCGCCCCGGTAGGTTATGGAGTAGTTGGTGATGACGCCGTTCATTTCCAGCGGCTCTAACCACCTCAGCAGCACCATGTCGGGGGCCCTCGCCTCCGCCGTGAAGTTACGTACTTTTCCCGGAGCTGTCAATCAGAATAATTTAGAAATAAGGTGCTATCAAAACATCACACACACAATGATCTGTTATCTACAATAACAGAAACGAATATAGGAAATATAAATAATTTAAGAGTTCGATAAAATCTTAGTACTAGGGCATATCGTAATATATTAGTAAGTCAATAACCGACATAAAGTAGAGTGAATTATCTATAACTTCGATACGGTCATTTGCAGGGTGCCCGCACTTTTTCAAAAATAAGACCTTAATAAGACCCTTTTCTTAGAATGAACATAGCACCTTTTACAGCAAATATCGTCAAAAGTCTGATCTCCATCAGCTAACTTTTTCTTTATAAGCAAAATATATCTTAAGGTAGACGAGGTAAGGTATTTTTTCATTAGATGTACAGGTGACTTCTAGAGTAATTATCCAAAT
The DNA here is from genome assembly GCA_936440205.1 of Lepidonotus clava. Lineage (NCBI taxonomy): Eukaryota > Metazoa > Annelida > Polychaeta > Phyllodocida > Polynoidae > Lepidonotus > Lepidonotus clava. The sequence continues at coordinate 47,283,527 of OW387136.1, read as the reverse complement.
ACTTATGAGAAAACACACAGTTGATATCCAGGCTCTATAACAGTATAAAAGCCAATCAGCCTCGAGAACGAAATTGGGCTCTATCAAGTGGGTTAGAATCACTCACATAGAAACGTGTTAGAGAGGAGGTTGATCTTAGTTCACCTCATTTGTTTTTATTTGGTTTGGATGAAAGAACAGAAGGGAAAATATTGATTCGCTGTCTATTTTCAAACCACATCTGTATTAGCACTGTCTGCAGATTGTAGAATTATCAGGAAATTTGCCTTTATTCCACTTTTTTATTTTTTTAGATCTCATCTTCTCGCATCACACATGATCCTCTAGAGGTTGGATGACCAATACAATAGCATGGTATATTAATATAAGATGAATTTTACATGATTGAGAGCAAGAATAGAAGGTTACAGATTGTTCAAAACATAGTTCAGGGTCATGTCAATGTGAGGTTTTGCAATCAGTGTAATTCATCATCAGTGACAAATCAACTTAATCATTTTCTTAAATTTATCCTTTTGTTGTTGTTAACTGAGGATTAATCAATTTCCGTTAATTGAGAATAAGTAATTGAGAGCAATTAAAAAGATCTCTGACATATAAGTAGATTGTTTTTAGGTATTAGCGTCAGGATGGAATTGTTTCATGAACTATTCAAACATATCATTGAGAACACCCGTAAGACTTACAGGTTCTGGATGAAGGGTCTAAAATCCAAAACACCACATAAGAGAATGAATTATTATCTATGCTTTTTCTGTAGCATCAATGGAAGAAATTGCACTGCAAGAAAATTGCAAACCTACGACAGGCCTAGTATTCTCCCCTCCCACACTTCTACATTATACAAGCATTATGAATCTCTGCTGGTTCCTGGCTTTTACTCAGAATGCTGGCAACCAGTATAGATCATTCAGGAAATGTTCAAATGCATCGATAAGTACAATCATTGATAGCTCCGGCGAACTCTATCCTATGGAGGTACCGGTCGGAATCAGGAAAAGTTGTGTTATCTAAACGTGGGGCATACCCGAGGACGCATGCTTTGCCCTTTCCCAAAGTTTTACATGCTTCCCTCTACCCCATGTGCCCTATAATAAACCATGCCTCCCCCTATCCCATATACCCCATGGTAAACCGTGCCTCCCCTACCCCATGTGCCCTATAATAAACCATGCCTCCCCCTATCCCATATACCCCATGGTAAACTGTGCCTCTCCTATCCCATGTGCCCTATAGTAAACCATGCCTCCCCCTATCCCATATACCCCATGGTAAACTGTGCCTCTCCTATCCCATGTGCCCTATAATAAACCATGCCTCCCCCTATCCCATATACCCCATGGTAAACCGTGCCTCCCCTACCCCATGCCCTATAGCAAACCATGCCTCCCCCTATCCCATATACCCCATGGTTAACCGTGCCTCCCCTATCCCATGTACCCCACAGTAAACCATGCCTCCCCCTATCCCATATACCCCATGGTAAACCGTGCTCCCCTATCCCATATACCCCATGATAAACAGTGCCTCCCCTACCCCATGTGCCCTATAGCAAACCATGCCTCCCCCTATCCCATATACCCCATGGTTAACCATGCCTCCCCTATCCCATGTACCCCACAGTAAACCATGCCTCCCCCTATCCCATATACCCCATGGTAAACCGTGCTCCCCTATCTCATATACCCCATGGTAAACCGTGCCTCCCCTATCCCATGTGCCCTATTGTAAACCATCCCCCCTATCCTATATTCCCCTATCCCATGTATCCCATGGTAAACCATGCCTCCCCCTATCCCATATACCCCATGGTAAACTGTGCCTCTCCTATCCCATGTGCCCTATAGTAAACCATGCCTCCCCCTATCCCATATACCCCATGGTAAACCGTGCCTCCCCCTATCCCATATACCCCATGGTAAACAGTGCCTCCCCTATCCCGTGTTTCCCATGGTAAACCATGCCTCTCCTATCCCATATACCCCATGGTAAACCGTGCCTCCCCTATCCCGTGTTTCCCATGGTAAACCATGCCTCCCCCTATCCCATATACCCCATGGTAAACCGTGCCTCCCCTATCCCATGTGTCCTATAGTAAGCCATGCCTCCCCTTTATTATATACCAATGCCAAAATACATGATCAATACTAACTGGACACTGCCATTCAGTATTTTTGGTGTATTGGCACAGTGGGCAGTATTCGTGTATACTGCCCACCTTGCTTTACTGTGTAAAATGTTTTTCTCCTTATTTTGTGAATTCTAAATGGATTTGCATAATTATCTTTTTAATTTCAGGTAAAATAATGCAGTCTAATTAAATGGAGATAGTGATATAATCCTAATTTAAGAGAAAATAATTGATATCAGGGAAACTGCTAGACACTAGTCAAAGTGTGTGCATAATCAATACATTGGAATACTGCCCACTTTGCTCCACTGGTAATTTCCTTTCTCTTTTGCTTATAATTTACAAAATATGGTATATAATATAAGGAAAACTTACCTCGGTTGACAGTACAACCCTGAATACTCGGTGGGATGTCAGAAAAATTACTGCCCTCAGCCTAACGGCCTCGGGCAGTAATTTTTCGACACCCACCTTGTATTCAGGGTTATACTGTCAACCTCTGTATGTTTTCCTATAATCCCATATACCCCATGGTAAACCATGCCTCCCCCTATCCCATATACCCCATGGTAAACTGTGCCTCTCCTATCCCATGTGCCCTATAGTAAACCATGCCTCCCCCTATCCCATATACCCCATGGTGAACCGTACCTTCCCTATCCCGTGTGCCCTATAGTAAACCATGCCTCCCCCTATCCCTTACACCCCATGGTAAACCGTGCCTTCCCCTATCCCATATACCCCATGGTAAACAGTGCCTCCCCTATCCCATGTTTCCCATGGTAAACCATGCCTCCCCTATCCCATATACCCCATGGTAAACCGTGCCTCCCCTATCCCGTGTTTCCCATGGTAAACCATGCCTCCCCCTATCCCATATACCCCATGGTAAACCGTGCCTCCCCTATCCCATGTGCCCTATGGTAAACCATGCTTCCCCTATCCCATATACCCCATGGTAAACCATGCCTCCCCCTATCCCATATACCCCATGGTAAACCGTGCCTCCCCTATCCCGTGTTTCCCATGGTAAACCATGCCTCCCCCTATCCCATATACCCCATGGTAAACCGTGCCTCCCCTATCCCATGTGTCCTATAGTAAGCCATGCCTCCCCTTTATTATATACCAATGCCAAAATACATGATCAATACTAACTGGACACTGCCATTCAGTATTTTTGGTGTATTGGCACAGTGGGCAGTATTCGTGTATACTGCCCACCTTGCTTTACTGTGTAAAATGTTTTTCTCCTTATTTTGTGAATTCTAAATGGATTTGCATAATTATCTTTTTAATTTCAGGTAAAATAATGCAGTCTAATTAAATGGAGATAGTGATATAATCCTAATTTAAGAGAAAATAATTGATATTAGGGAAACTGCTAGACACTAGTCAAAGTGTGTGCATAATCAATACATTGGAATACTGCCCACTTTGCTCCACTGGTAATTTCCTTTCTCTTTTGCTTATAATTTACAAAATATGGTATATAATATAAGGAAAACTTACCTCGGTTGACAGTACAACCCTGAATACTCGGCCGGATGTCAGAAAAATTACTGCCCTCAGCCTAACGGCCTCGGGCAGTAATTTTTCGACACCCACCTCGTATTCAGGGTTATACTGTCAACCTCTGTATGTTTTCCTATAATCCCATATACCCCATGGTAAACCATGCCTCCCCCTATCCCATATACCCCATGGTAAACTGTGCCTCTCCTATCCCATGTGCCCTATAGTAAACCATGCCTCCCCCTATCCCATATACCCCATGGTGAACCGTACCTTCCCTATCCCGTGTGCCCTATAGTAAACCATGCCTCCCCCTATCCCTTACACCCCATGGTAAACCGTGCCTTCCCCTATCCCATATACCCCATGGTAAACAGTGCCTCCCCTATCCCATGTTTCCCATGGTAAACCATGCCTCCCCTATCCCATGTGCCCTATGGTAAACCATGCTTCCCCTATCCCATATACCCCATGGTAAACCATGCTCTCCCCCTATCCCATATTCCCCATGGTAAACTCTACCACCCTGGGCTAAATAACCTACTCACCGGCCTCCTCGGTCTTGACGATCCTGAGGACGGGCAGGCTGTGGTCGTTGTCCACCTGGGACGTGACGGAGAAGCGGTACCTGGTGTGGGGGATGAGGTTGGTGTACCTGAACACCACCTGCACGCTGTTCACCGGCTTGGTCCAGGTGGGCGGGTCGCACGGACGCGCTGCTCCAGGGTCCTCCGCGCTGCACGTGACGACGAACTGGTTGACCTTGCCGGCGGGCCGCTCCAAGGTCAGGGTGATGGAGTCGTCCAACTGGGACGTCTGTACTATGGGCGAGTTCGGCTCTATTGGGTGGGGGGGGGGGGGGATGAAATAGTTTGTCAGAATTACTATAAGAGATATGGGTGGACATTTGAGATGACAAACATTTTGCAGCAGCACCAGTTCATTTGGCTCTAGGGGAGAACAGAGAATTATTTATCTTTTTTCTTGATACGTAACTGTAACCATTTTTCTTACCATAATAAAGTGTTTCCCCCATTTTACAGACGATGCTCATAGGAAAGAAATTGACAATTAGTTTAGAAGTGTTTTGGGGCATTTACTTGTAAGAAAACAGACGTATGATATAGCAATGTCTAACGTCAGAGAAAGAACGGATAAAGTGCATTATTTAGGCCTATAAGCTGTTTGATAACGCAATAGAATCGAGGAAATTAAGACTAACAGCAACACGAAGCCACATGGTTCCCTGACGATGACCTTTAGAGGCACCATAGAAATACATCTTAAGTATTTTGTCTATGAAGGCACCGACCAAAAGACTCAATTGCAAAACAATACCAGGGTTTCACTTACTGGTGTTAAACTCCTGGAGGTAGGGGGCACTGCCGACGTCCCCACTGACGGTCTGTACGGTGACGGTGTAGGTTGTGCCGGCCGTGAGCCCCCCAAACTCCACCCGCCGGGCCTTGTCCCCCCGCGCCTTCTGCACCCGGTCAGGGCCCAGGGTGAAGATGTAGTGGTCGAACTCGCCCACGTTCTCCGTGTACGTCAGCACCAGAGTGTCCGTCGTCGTCGACTTGTCCTTCGTCAGCTTGCTCGTCAGCCTGGGCTCTGTGGAGTTAGAAATAAATAAATGTGCATTAATTAGAAGTGCAGATACTTAGCAACTGATGCTAAATGCGAGTAGTATAGGAATATGGTAATTTGGAACATGTCGCGCACATCGCACATCCTGTGTACACAATGTCACTATTGGCAAAGTAATGAACTTTAGGGGCCATACCAACTAGGCGATTTTGACCAAACCTGCACATTCTATTATACCATACTAACAGGCAACCTTAAGAATCAGCCGATTCTCCCAGTTTCCCGTCGCCCATCGCCGGTATAATCGCCTTATGGGTATGGGGCTTTATCGCGTACATAGTATCATAGAACTCTATTTGTATCGCTAGAGCTCTATGATAGTATCATATACACTAGAGACATGCGCATTATAGCATGAATAGTATAACTATGAAAAGATTACTTTGGTTCTTATCGCGTACGTAGTACGTCGTATTGAGGGGACGTCATGTTCACACTCTACCTAGTTTTCACCTATACGACGTTGCGTGCATAGCTGGTTCGGGTATGGCGCATTGGACTTCACATATGTAATGTATCAACCTGACAAACAGAGTTCAGAATGTGTTTTTTCGAATTGTTTTAAATGAACACAATGTCATAGAGATATTGTGTTAGTTCTCTATAGACTCTACTGCGAACATATATACCCATATGTAAGGCCTTCATTCGTCTGACCAACAGCTTATCCTCCTCTGTTTACTTAAGGACTTAAGCCCCATACCCACTACGCGATTTTGCCCTTGTCGCCCGTCAGTATGGTGTATTGAAATATACATGTTTGATCTGAATTGCTGGGAAAATCGCCGGGTGATTCTTCCAGCAATTTTATCAAACCTGTTCATTTCAATGTAGCATACTGACAGGCAACGAGGCCCAAATCGCCTAGTGGGTATGGGGCTTTAGGGTCGGCGGCCCCCCGTACTAATTGGGCCCATGAGGGTGGGTCCCACCAGGCCCCCACAGTTTTTATTAATGGGGAAGAAACTAAATATGTATCCTCTCTTCTGATAGATCTTTAGAATTCATACTTAAAAGGCTAACTCATCCCTATGCCTAGTCCCCAACTAAATTTATATCTTAAATTCATTATATATCTTCCTAAATTCGACAAGCGACTTATGGGACCCACCAACGAAAACCCCAGGTAATCCTGAAACAAACAAGAGGCGACGGTCGACCATCCCAAGGGGGATTAGCCGTTGGTCAGACGCCTTCTTCCAATATGTAAATCATACGCTTATGGTACAACTGTTCGAATGCATTCCTTCACTACTGTAAACTCACCTTTAAATAGGATATGGACGTCACCATTACAGGTTTATGGACGTTGTGCAGATGGCATAATAAGCGTCAGAAGTGGCAGCCATATTGGTTATAAAATTGACTGATTGAATTTTTTTTAAAGCATATATATGTGATACTGTCCGCACAAGGTCTATTTAGCAGATTCCAAAGTCGCGAAGAAAATATCTCTTTGCAATTGGATGCTTAATACTTCTATCGCTTACCTCCAAAGTATGATGTACTTACAGTTCTTACAATGGAAACTTACATACATGTATGCATTCATTTTAATATCTTCATATCAATAGACTAATCTAACCAAGTGAGAATGGAATATCCTTGATTTATACAGAAAGGTTCCTATTAACCATATGGGTCTGCTGTAGATACCCTCATCAAATGAATAAAGTGTCTTATAAAAGAGTTTGTCTACAATCACACAAGAAAGTGACATATGTAATGTTGTCTCAAAATAGACTGCTTCTCCAAATATGACATCATCCCTAATAGGTAGTCACAAGATGAACATGACTCTTATTAGTAATGCCCCAATCCACTTCGACGCACTTTCTTAGGTAAGCTTTCTAATTGAGAGCAGCTTTTTTATATTCTGAGTAAACTTGTCAGAGTAATTATCAGCTAAAAATATTGTTGGTGTCGGTCAACAAGCTTTGTTTATGGAACAATTTAAAAGAAAATGAGAAAAAATAAAGTAAGAAAGGATTGGGATGTTCGGGGGCACAACCCCTGACTTTTAACTAATACATCTAACAGATATTCATGAAAACCTGATAATCAAATCAATATTCTTGTCTGAAAAGTGTTCTTGTAATTCCTGTATAACCTTCTTTTGTTTGACAAACTTCCTTTTCGATTTAAAACTTTTCAAAAAGCTGAATCTGCCACTGAAAGGGGAAGCAAGTTACATATGGCCATGATAAATTCCCTTCACAGCGGTGATTAGTAGCGTTTAGGCCTACATCTGACAGTTGAGAACCGTTCAGTGGGGGCCATGTCCGAGTTGACCACCAGCTGGGGGCTGACCACAGCTGAGACTGGACATCACATGGGGCACACCGCCCACCAAGTCAAACTTCAATGTAAACTTCAGGCCCCAGACACTTAATCATGTGCCAGGCTACATTCTTGACCTATATACAGACGACCTCTTTCAAAGCAAAAGTGATCTAACAAAAATATCTGTTTAAAAAAAAGCTTGCATCAGTTTCCTGTGTCAAGAAGCAATGTAAGGCTTTTTGTCAATGTTGACATGGAAAACCTGTTTTAAAATAATCATTGACTGTATTGTAGTTGAATGCTGTAGCTATTAATGGGTAGTGGAGTTGCAGTTGGTTGGTATGGACACTTTCAATGGTCTATATCAATTAAGAGTTAGAGCCAATGCCTTAAAATGACTAACGTAGGATGCACTGGGCTGTGACGGCCTAACACCGACATTCAAACATCAGAAGACGCTCTTGGTGTTTTTTTTTTAATTTCCTCCTCAATATAATCATGAGATACGTTTGAATGAAACATTTGTTGAATACGCTTAGAGAACACTTATTCATATGACATGCAGGTAATAAGCTCCAGCTGGTTCTTACAATAATACTCTTCCACAGTAAATGCTCTGAGGGGTGGGGGACAAAGAACATACTGATTCCACCTTAGCCTTTCAAATTGATAGGTTTCTAGTTTCAATTAAGAAATGTTATCATGCCATTCATCTACTATACTCAAACAGTTCTAAAATTATATTTCCTATCTAAATAAATCGCTTGAAATAGAATATGGACCGCCTTAATCCATTACAGTATACCACAATTTCATTTTCTTTGACCCATTCTGCTTTTTTGGTCTTGATGCAAATAATATGCATTGTTGGAGGAGTTGGGAAGTTAAACACCTGCAGGATACTTAGTTTACACATCCGTATGATAAAAAGAACCATGATAATGAATTAACACATGACGTATATGTTGTCCATCGTCATGTCCCCCCTATGTAATACCCCCTTACGTGTGCGATAGTACAGCGTGACGTAGTCGCCAATCATGCCCCCCCCCCTCCCATACAGTATTCCCCCCTTACGTGTGCGCTGGTAGAGCGTGACGTAGTCGCTCGTCATGTCCCCCAATATACAATATTACCCCTTACGTGTGCGCTGGTAGAGCGTGACGTAGTCGCTCGTCATGTTGCCGTGCAGTCCGATGAGCCAGATGCTGTAGAGAGCCCCTGGAGTCAAACCCTCCAACGTGACGTTGTACTCCGGGGTGGTGAGGTGGCTGGGGGCCGACCCGTTCACCCACCAGTAGTACACCTTGAAGTGGGTGTTCCTGGGGGTGTCGGGCGGGTCGGTGAGGCCGTCCGAGTCCTCCGGGGGGATGGGGCGCAGGCTGCCCCTCCAGGAGAGGCTGATGGTGGTGGAGGTGAAGCCGTCCACCGTCACGTTACGCGGACTGAACAGTTCGGACGCGTGCAGCAGCTGGCACAGGACCAGCGAATACAAGGGCAGCACGCGGCGCACCAGCATCCTGCTGATGGTTAGTCACTCAGTCAGCCTACCATTGGTGGGGGCAGGGTCTGGCTGAGGGCTTTGGTGATGGTCAGTGTCCTATGTGACCTGGGATTTCAATTTGTAAAAAGATTTGTGATGTTCAGTGACCTATGGGAAGTTGGAGTTCAAGGTCTTTGGTGATTGTCAGTGAAATATGTGGAGATTGCCGGTGATGGTCAGTGACTTGTTTGATTTTGGAGTTCAGGTCTTTTGTAATGGCCAGTGACTTTTTGTTTTGTAGTTTATATTGATCGCGATGGCCAGTGATCTTAAGTGTTAGAGCAAAACACTTTGATGTTGGTCAGTGACGTATATGACTTTTGATGATGGCCAGTGACTTAGGGTTGAGTTGATGATGGTCAATGACCTGTTTGACCTTGTAGTTCAGGTCTCTTGTGATGTTCAGTAACATAGAGTCTTTGAGATAAGATAGTTGGTGATCATGATGGTCAATGATCAGTGATGATATTAAAGCTAATGTCTTTGGTAATGGTTACTGACCTTTTCCTTTTTAGCCAAGGTCTTTGGTGATGACCTTTGAGGTCAGGTCTTTGGTGATGGTCAGTGACCTTTTATTTATAGTTTTAAGTTAAAAATTGTTCTGGTGACCATTGACCTTTGATAGTTGAGATAAGGTCATTGGCAATGGTCAGTGACTTAAGATATTAGAGCAAAAACCTTTGATGATAGTCGGCGCCATTGAGACTTTGAGCCTGAGGGTATGAAGGGCGTTATCCAAGCCTTTCTATGAGTGTATTCAACATCAGTGTTAGAAATGAGTCCTCCAAAGCGTATCCAAGTAGTTTTTCATGTTTCTGTATACGGACTATATCCCATGCCAAAACAGCTGAGGACCAATGTTTCTTTTCCTTGAATATAAGTTGACTTCACCCCTGTAAAAATCGGTATACTTCTCCTGCTGTAAACTTCACCTGTGACTTCTAGAAACCAATGAAAATTCCTTGATGGGGCACTTCCGTGTTAATGGAAGTTTTGATAGATCAAACTGTGACACAGACAGAGAATACGGTACCGTCCTCTGACCCCAGCCTGCTGAGTTTGTGTCTGTTTGTCAACAATTGGCCACTAACCTAATTAAATCCCCTGAACCACACGATGTGTCCATGGTTTACGTAGAAATGCCTAAAGGCTCCCAAAGCTGTTAATATCCAATCGTCTAACAGCTTACGAAGCTGACCCATTCAGTGTCAATAGTGCCTATGGCATTGTAATACGTATAAAATATCCGTCTGATTTAATAGCTGGCAGCGCTTGTGTATCCTTATTTTGGGTCACCGGCTTTAGAGGGAAAAAGCCAGAAGGTACAAAGTACCATACCGTCACCGTCACGGTCATGTGGTATGGGCCCGAGAAGGTATCGTGAGAAAAGTGCCGGGTGAGCGAACCATCTACAACCACTTTGTCTATTGGCCAACAATTGTACTCTCATGACTCGATTAATGTTGTATGTACTACTCATGCTCTTTAGGCAGTAGGAAGTAAACTAAGAGATTAGATTCATATATATCCGCACGTAATCGCCCATATGGATATTTATAATTCATCCCCCTGGAAGTAACAACTTCCTAGATCCAGAAAGCGATTACCATGGTTACCCTGATGTCAATGTGCCCCTTGTTATATCTGTCATACAGACAGCACTGCGACCGCGTACATCGTTAGTTCTAAACGATTATACAGATGGCATATCACTCTCATATCACTATGCTGTATTGCAACATATTAGGAGAATCAACAAGTCAATGAAAAGAAATGTGCAAAATATTTACGCATAACATTCTCCAAAGTGATTTCAAGCCTTAGCCTTTTAAGTTAAATAGACAATTCTATAGCTTAATCCGAGACCAATCCCACAGCTTGATATGCACTGAGATTTCCATTAATTAAGTAGGGCGTCCGGCTGAGGATGGGTTTGACCCTGAGAGGTCATACACGGCCCGACCCTTGTTACCAGAACGCTGGCGTCCCCCGGGGGTCAACACGAGGCCCTGAGTGGTGGCGTGTGAACTAGGGACGTCAACCAAAGAGGGCGAGGCCCCGGGCGAGATCAGCAACACTCCAAATCACCTCCGAAAACCACTAACCTTAATAGGAAAAGGGGCCCGTCTCCAACTTACACTGTTAGACTGTCTATGTGCTATATGCAAGTCGAACTCCCTGCATTGCACTGGAATACTTGATTCAAGATAATGGTTTCCTCAATATCTATGAAGTAATATTTATAAACACATCTATAATTTGACGTCACTCCATCTGAGGTGTGTTTAGATAAATCCTTCAGGTTGCAATAAATGTAATTGCTATCCTCATTCAAAGATGATTATCCTCCTGTTTTACTGTCAGACTAGAACTGTTAAACCACCATAACAAATGCTCTGATTACCTATGATGTCATATGATGGCAAGTAAATATCCTTAGCATGTGTGGTAATGTCGGTAATGATATTGCATAGGTATGGGGTCATTTGTCGTCATGTCTTCCTCCTAATTAAAATTCCCTTGATTCTTTTGCAGGATGAGCTTAAACTTAAAATTCCTCTAGCGCTAGCACTTAAACTTCTTGTATCAAATCCTCCAGGTGTTCATTGCCAATAGCCCAATTTCATTGAGCCTACACACCATAGCATTCCTTTTGAATAATCCTATCTTATTCCGAGTAATTCTGGATATTGACCATCCAGTTGGTCGTGTATAAACCGAGAGGTACAGTAAGGACTCTACTCTCTCTCCGAAATGTCCTTCCCAGTGTACAGAGACAGGAGGTCTGACCCCCCCCCCTCCTCCTGGTGCTCAGGTATGTTACCTGCGCCAGGTGCCGCGTGGGGGCAGCAGTGTGGCCACTCTATCACGTGCTAATTACCATGACAACCATTACCTCCCAGCTGTCACCATGGTAACCAAACAAAATCTGACGCAGGCCCTCTAGTCTTTTTTCAGTATTGGGATGCACTGGTTTGCTGCTTTGGACAATCGCGTGATGTTCAGGAATGTAAATATTTGGTATTAATCTGTTTATCTAAGTTGCATTTTATATACAATACATGTACTTTAGTCTACATTTACTTTAAATGTATCTGGTTATAGAAAACTAGGTTTCTCTAGCATTATCCATAGGAGTTGATAGCGGTGGACAATGTTTAGTTTGTATGAGCGTTGCAATCTTCTCCCAGATGGCTAACCAATATTACAACCTTAGGCTTTATGGCAACTTTTTTTCAATCTATACTATGCTATTTTTTAAGCTTTATGGCAGGATGTGCTTTTTCCATAAATTTACACCATTTCTGTTAGGTGAATGAGGTTATTTCCCTTGGTATATTGAAAAGTCGTTGTACAGTTGAAAATACACCGTTTGATAAAACTATGTGTAGAAAAGGTCGATCGCATTACCGATAGATTATGTTTCAAATGCAATCTTGATGGTCATTTCATCAAAATAACATGTTATCTGAGCACGGATTTATTTATAGAAGAATAATATATCTATGTTGAGCACATGAAATGTTTATCATCTTCTCATACGATATCGCCATCTCTTACCCAGTTAACTTTGTTCAGTCACGGTTTAATACACCTCTGTAAAAGCTATCTGTGGAAAATACTGACTGGCTTTGAGAGCTGCATTGCTCTCCTTCAGTCATTTACCTCTCACTAAATCCATACCGCACGTTTCTGTCATATACTTAAACTATATAAAAATAGTACTTACTGGCATTGACGGTGATGACTGAGGCCACGTCGCTCCTCAGGTTGTCGGCCACCCCGTACACCTGCACCGTGTACCTCTTGCCCGCCTCCAGGTTGGACAGGGTCTTGTCCATGACGGAGGCCGAGTTGATGGGGTCCTCCTTCCACAGAGACAGGCCCTGCACGGCGTACCGCACCACCCAGCTCTGCACGTAGGACGCCTCCGGGTTGTGGATCCAGGTTATACGGGCACTGGTGGTGGTCAGCGTGGACAGGTCCACCGCCAGCTTGTCCGGGGGCAGCGGGTCTGAAGGACAAGGAACAGGTTTGGTTAAGTTATGCTACATATATTAGTCTCAGATGGGTATCAAGGACAAGGAATGGGTTTGGTATTTTACAACTTTACATTGGTACATGGCAAACTTGTCAGGGGCAGCGGGTCTGAAGAAATGGTCAGGTAATGTTAATATATTGGTCTATGCCAAGTGTGTTCGGGGGCAGCGGGTCTGAAGGACAAGGAACAGGTTATGTTACATAGGTCTATGGCCAGCTTGTCCAGGGGCAGTGGGTCTGGAGGACAAGGGATGGGTTATGTGACTTAGGTCTATGGCCAGCTTGTCTGGGGAAAGGGGGTCTGAAGGACAAGTTACGGGTTATGTTACATAGGTCTACGGCCAGCTTGTCTGGGGGAAGGGGGTCTGAAGGACAAGGTGTTGGGTTTGTTAAAATAATGTATGGCCGGCTTGTCATTGACTGAACTGTACGACTGAACGTGTTGCACGAATCAGAACATTATAGAATTACTAAACCATCTGTATGTATCAATCTGCTGTGAGTTCAACCCTATTGTATTTAACTTGTTATTGTTTATACTGGATGGACTGTAAACCAGTGTAAATCAATGTATGCTCAGTTAAATACAACTTTTTTTCTTTTTTTTAAAGCAGGTCTGAAGGACAAGGAACGGGTTATGTTACATAGGTCTATGGCCAGCTAGTCTGGGGGCAGCGGGTGAGAAGGGAAAGGTCAGTTTATGTTATATTGGTATATTGCCAGCAAGTCTGGGGCCTGATGGTCTGAATGATAAGGTCAGTTATATACCATTGGTTATTGGCAAGCTTGGCTGGTGGAAATGGGTATAAAGGACAAGGTCAAGGGTAATGTTACATCAGTCTATGGCAATTTATGTTACATTGCTTTACTGCCCTTTTGTCTGGGGGCAATAGGTCTGAAGGACAAGCATGGGTTATTACATTGGTCTCCGGCCACCTTGATAGGACAGTGGGTCTGAAGAACAACGTCAGGTTACGTTACATTGGTCTACAGCCATTTTGTTTGAGGGCGGCAGTTCTGAAGGACGGGCGATGGCTTTTCAAGTTATATTACATTGGTCCAATGCCAGGTTGTCTGGGGTTAGCAAGTCTAGGGGACAAATGATGAGTAGGACCTGGTCATTTTATAGTAGGAATATAGAAGCACAAATTATGTGAAAGATTACGTCTCCTATATTTGAATCCCTAGAATGAATATCACTCGGATACCATCAAATAACTAGCACCCACATTGTATTTTCCCAAATCATCCCATAAACTTTAGCCCAGACTTACAGGTGTTTTGAGACTTGCTGACGGCCTGACTGCGGACCCCGGAGCTGACCGCTAGCACCTCCACAGTGTAACGTTCTCCGGGGAAGAGGTTCTGGAGGAGGCCCTCCTGGGTGGTGAACTCCTGCTCCCTGGTGGCCAGCTGACTGGGCACGTACTCCCCGGAGTAGCGGACCAGGAAGGCCCCCTGCCGGCTGTCGGAGGCCGTACCCCAGGTGAGGCGTAGGGAGTCGGAGCTCTCCGTGCTGATCTGTAGGTCCTGGATCGGCTTGGGCTCTGCAAGGATCAACGTTGACCACATATAAGTATACGTGTAGACTTATTTGGTAGCAGTAGAGGTCAGTCCTGACATACGTGTCATGCAGAGACTCCCAGCATAGAGTAAAGGATGCCACAGATCAATAGATATCAGCATGGACGTACATAACATTATGTATGTCTATGATATCAGGGAAGGATTTAGAGGTCAAATGTTGATGCTTTTGCACATAAAATTCTAGCCTCCAGAAGGAGCACCTAAAATCTGCACATTAGGGCGCCCCGACAGTCTCTGGACATTATCTCATATATACCTGTGGCAATTGCTCAGAGGTTTTAGTGACATCTTGTTTTATGACACAGTATGTGACCAAGAATAATTTTCCACTTATCTGGTATAAACGGTATTGAACCTCCAAACTGCCAATGACCTTCTAAACAATTTTTGTATTAGTTTTTTCTATGGCAGTCAATGCTCTATACAATAGCTGGTATTGGGATTGCTTTTTCTTCACTACTTATTCACTAACCGCTATAGGCCTACGTATATCTTTTTTGTGAATCATTTATAATGTATCAAACATAGACTCCTTTTGCCAATTCCATTTTACAAATACATGTGGGTGGGGGATGGGGGGTCAGCATACATTCTTAATACTAAAGCCCCATGTTGTGTCCTTACCCGTGGCCTGCCTGACGACCACCGGGTCGCCCTGAGTGGAGCTGAAGGTGGAGACGGCGATCTCGTACAGGTTGCCCGGTAGGAGGTTGGTCAGTTCGACCAGGTAAGACGACTTCCCCGAGACGTAGGCCTCGTCCAGGGTGGAGAAACTGCCCCCGCGCACACCGTAACTCACCTGCAAGACATGATTATCAATTTGATGATCTAATGACTATGAAAAGAGGGTTGGCTAAGTGCTAGAGTAGTAAGCCACTCATCCCAGGGTCCCTGGTTTGATTCTACGCCTGGTTCAATTCGATTGTCATGGTTTATGAATAGGTATACATATTATCATTATAACCTTTACCTCTATAGGAAGAGCACTGTAAAGTGATATAGTTAGAATCAATAAAAAAAAAAAAAAAAAAAAATTCATAATTCTGGAGAGCTTTAAACTTGTTGAAGGTTGTGTGTGTGTGTGTGTGTGTGTGTGTGTGTGTGTGTGTGTGTGTGTGTGTGTGTGTGTGTGTGTGTGTGTGCAAGAAAGCATAACAAAATTCCTTATACTTTGGGGAAGAAGGGGCTATTCTACGCATGTAGGTTCCATCCCTTAGTAAAAAGAGTACTAAATGTACATATTCTTCTGGTTTATTATGATATTAAAAGCCAGAACAGCACAGACCCAAAATTTTATTGTTTAAATGTATGTAGCTTAAACCCACTAATTGTAAGTAACCATTACCTTGAACTTTCATGTTGATATGATTGGTCAGATAGTTCTCTGGTCGGTACTTGTGTTAGTTACTTAAAATCTGATTGCTCTGATACTTATGTGGATAATGAGACTCACTATTATATAAGCCAATATGTGCTTGGTTTGTTCTTATCGGTCACATTTAAAATTACCCAATTACAAATGTTGTTACATTTCAATTTTACATTAAAGTATTACTAACGACAAATTTGGTCTGCACGCTGTTTGGTTCCACATCCCACGATATACTGATGGAGCTGGTCGACAGAGCCTGTGTTTGCACGTTCATCACACTAGATGGCACTGTAGAAAAAAAGAGGTGCATTATATCACTGAATGTAACAGTCTTTGGTTTAATAACATAGACTCTTTAGGGTACTTTTGTTGGCACTTCAGATTTGCATGAAGGCTCAAAACAGCACGTGGTGCCAATCTTTGTTCAGACTTTTTAACTGTGAGAGTAATTGCCAAAATTACACTAGATATTTATCAATATAAGTTAGTTTTCACATGTTGTCTGATATATCCGAGATAATGTTTACTTTATAAATTATCTATGCAGAAATAAAGATTTGAACCATGCACATTAAAGAACACATGCTCCGGTAAAAGTGTGGGGTATAGTCTTTATCTTCTCATAGATTTGAACATTTCATAGATTCCATCATCAAAAACAGAATTGTCGAAACTTGTTCTCGCCATGATATGACTATACATGTTGCCACGGCATTAAACCCCGACAACCAACCAATTTACCACAATCATATGAAAACTTTTAATTCTTGATGAAAGCTAATCACTTGTTTGATATATTGCTCATCACTTACTTGTTCCTATTTCCCTGAAGAAGGGTCGTGAGGCCGTTCCGTGCGTGGTCACCACTTGGATAGATATGTTGTACAACACACCAGGACGGAGCATTTGGAAACGGTAATTCAAGGTTTGATACCTGCAATAAAGGATGTTGATTTGGAGAAAATTATTAATATGTTAGACTTAAGAAAAGAACGTATCATTCAGCATTACTCAGCTATGTGCATTAGATGAGTATGTCTTATTACTGAGAGGTAAGGAACATTGGGAATAATATGTGTATTATTATACACTCTATAAATATGAGGTTGTTTGCACCCTTGTAGTCATTTGAAGGAGTCAGGGCTACGAGACTCATGTCTAAGTAAACTTCTTCTGTTTTCTAACACCATTAGGGTCTAATGAGAGTTGCGAGACAGTGCCCTTCAATTGCTTAACCCTATATTGGGTAGCCAGTCATTTAGACCAAAGAGAATTAAATGACCTAAGACATGACTGATTGATACAATACAAATATATAGGGGACTTCCCCAACTAAGAAAAACTAATAAAATATAAAAAAAGGGTTTCACTCACCTGTTGACCGTTACAGGTAGGGTGAGGCCTCCGTCGTTGGGCCCTATGGACAACTCGTAGTAACTGAACTCGGTGTGGTTGGGGGCCGACCACCGGATCTCTATGGCGTCCGTCCGGATGTCCACCGGCTCGATGGTCGCCACTCCCTCCGGGGCTGGAGGGTGAAAGGACAGGTAGAGTTGTTGAAGGAATTTGTCATATTTATGGGAGAGGCAGGTTTTCTAATTATTGTGATAATTTGCAGTGTATTGAGTAGTGGAAGTAGGTACGGACTGTGCAAAAAACATGACATAAAACTGAGTTTTGATTAAAAGATAGAATAGTGGTTTGTAATTTTCCGAATTTGAAATATCCCATCCCGATGCTATAAGAACTTTCAAATAACAATTGGAAGTGTTTCTTCATGAAATAACACAGTTACTGCTTAACATGGCTAACACATAACTAATACAGACGGACATGTTTAATTGAACGATCAAAACGTGTACGTATGAAACATCATAATTGTGTCGTAGATCGCAGTGCATAAAATGCTTATTTCATTGTGCTGGGTAGAACCAATTTCTACCTACTGACTCTACAATGTAGCACGTCATTCTTATACATGTTAATTCTTTAAACAATAGCAAACCAACATGCACATACACAGTTAAACCATATCAATGTACGTGCAGTGCTATGCTTTACCAGAGACATATGTGTTATATGCAGAGACGGGACAGTGCCTTTTTTGTTGCCATGTGATTACTGCACAAGGTGTTTGCATGAACAGAAACCTGGCGAGACAAGGGTCTGAATATCTTAATAAAGTAACCTATTTGTATTTTTTGTTGTGTAAATTTCAAGTGGAAGGGTCAACTCATGACAAATACTACCTTCCAGGGGTTACAATATCATGGTGGAGGACAAAAGGCAATCGATTCAGTATTCCGTCTGTACATAATATCAAAAGTCTCTGCCTTAATACACTATGGACGCCCTCTGTATTGTTATGTTCATGCTGCATTCTATAGGAACCCTTCACCCAGTTTTATTCAGTAAACAGATATTGATTGTACTAGTAACAGAGGTGTTGACCGAACATGTGTGATACTGCAACCTCAAACACAGAGAGTCTTACCGCAACAGTCATCTATGTCAAACTCAGTGATGTCTGAAAAGTGCAGAAGAACGGCCCAGTTGAAGGTTATGTATTAGACGTGCCACAGCCCCTTCAATAATCACAATTGTTATCATGATGTGTTTGGTAGCTCCAATTAGAGTTAATTGCATCATCGAATTTCTCATTCAAAAACAAATTCGTATTATTATAATAACTTTTAAGTGAACATGTTTATTAGCATCACAAAATCACAACTGCCTAAAGTTCGTTATTTCCCTAAATCTGAGTAGATTGGTACTTTTACTTTTGGAAGGCTATTAACATTATTCAAATTCAATAATGCTTTGGGCCAAATACAAACTAGGAGCTAGCAAACAATAATGGTTATTTTCAGGTGCAGTTTGTTAGGTGTAACTGTCAGTATCTGCCAGCGATCCTGTGAATAAAAAGAATTAGTTTGTAACGTTTATGAGTAATTAGAAGGACGTCACAGTAGTCTTGATGAAGGAAAGAGTCAAGTGGAAGACAATACTTCTGCAATAAATCAGTAATCGAGTTAGTCTGGTGCAGAATAATGAGCTCTGTGGAATGATTTCCTTCAAATCATTCAATGACCTCTAGAGGAAAGGTCATTAATTGTTTCCTATAGGTTATTTCGCAGAAAGGAAAGATGCAATCAAATTCTGCATTTCCCTTCCAGGTATTTTAGTTATTTCTTATTTATTTAGAATCTACTTTAGGTGATTAGAATATCATTTTGACGTTCAGAGCTCTTCAGTGGTTATTTATTGTGTGTTATTGTTAACAAGGTTAAATCTTAGTTCTAATGCCTTAGCAGTTTGTTAGTTTTGGTTAATACATGAGTGGTGAGTCAGAGTGTGTGATTGATTGATATAGTGTTCTGTTCTTACACGTTGCGAACTCCTTGGACACACTGGAGCTGAGTTCATTGTTACTTAGGGTGACCAGGGTCACGGTATATCTCCGTCCTGGCTCCAGGTTCTGGATGTTAAAAGTCTTGGTCTGCCCAGGGACGTCACGATCCACTATGATGGAGTTCATTTGGTTTTTCACAGTTATTCGGAAGCCATCAAAAGACGAGCTATAGGGTTCGTCCCAACGGATTTCAACCGATGTTGTTCCGGAATAGGTCATTTCTAGGTTTACTGCAGGATCTGGGTCTATTGAAAGGAGCAAATATATTTTCACTTATTTCGAACACTCCTTCATCATTAAAATGCTAATGTGTAAAAATGAAAATTTATTGTACTACCATTTAAGCAAAATGATATCTGAGTCTATTTAATGATTGATTTTTGACCACACATTCTAAGCCTGTTATTCAGATAAAATCTTCAATGCTGTCTACAAATATTACATTGCAGGCGACAGTGTCTGAGATTGAATGTTTCAGATTTCAATAAATTATGTTTATAGGAAGTAAAAGGTTTTGTTTATTTTTTATTTACCTATAATTTTGATATTATGGTTCACACCGTCAAACGGCCTTTTGGCTGGTAATATCCGTTGTGAAACAGAATTATGTTTGAATATGAACTGTTTGTATTAGTATGACATAATTTCTTCCATTCAAATGGCTCTGTTATTTGACACAGGTAAAACCAGAATCACCAAGGGAATTAACTCTTAACTTTTTTTTAATAAAAAAGGTATGTCAGCCATTCCCGCAGAATGCATCTTAATTTAGTCTGTTGGTGAATTAAAATGTGAAAATTTCTGGGTTTTTCCCCTGAAGTTGAATTTAAAATGAAATTTGATTTTTTTTGTAGTATAAAGAAAGGGGGGGGGGGAGACTTGGATTTTAAACATAAAGTTGATTTTAAGGTAAAATCTGTTTTTTTTTGTGGAAAAAATGAGGGGGGCGGAAAACTGTCAGTGCCCTCGCCACACTTACTCATGGTAACCGTCAGCAGGGCCGGCTCACTCTGCTGAGCGTCCTTCTTACTGTACACCTTGACGTCATACGTCCTACCGGCCAATAGTCCACCATAGAGGTAGGACACCTGGTCAGACCTCAGTTCTTCTTCAGGGCTGTACTCCCCGGGGTTTCGGGGCACTATCTGCAATAGGTAGGCGTCTATTCGGCCCGAGGTGGGGGCCTGCCAGCGGACGGCCAGCTCCGAGGTGGTCTTACTAACTAACTGAAGCATGCGGGGGGAACTGGGCTCTGAAAGGAAAGGCCAGCTTATTTTAAACACAACACACAATATTGTACGACATATTGTAAACATAATAACATATAATATAGGATAACATGTAAATATAATTAAAAACATTTTGCTCCCCGTGCCTGCTTGTTTAGGAGCTCTCTAGCCCTAACCTGATACGCCATGACGTCTGTGAACGTCGCTGGGATAGGACATGGTTAACCAGGTACTTCTCTATGTGTCACTGGGCAGCAAAGGGTAAATTAAATGATAACCATTGCATTCTGGAATCACACAAATTGCGGAGGAGGCTCACAGAAATGAATAAACATAATTATATCAACATCTCATAGGTACGGCAAAAATTATGTAATCAATGGATGGAATAATGATACAAATGAAAACATCTACATTGTACTATATCCAGTGCTATGCCCTTATTAAATGTTTGAAATGGGTGAACGAAAAATATGATTATTTTCTTCTATTTCTTTTTAGAAACTAACACATTGGAAGCCCATATTCCACATGTAAATTTTGCTGTCAATATAAAGGATCGCCAGTAACAATAACGGTCATATAGATTTGTCATGAATCTCACAAGAAAGGTTTTACAATTCTGTTTTGAACAGTAAATAGAAGGTATGGTTACATGCCAAATTCTCGAGGTACCCCGCCAATATCAAAATAGGTATGTGTAATACAGGCTAAAGTGTCTAGTCCTACAATAATGCACAGACAATCTCATGAGGTCTGCCCCTAACCTGAGGGCTAACTCAGATGTCCTTCAATAACGTTTAGGCCACAAAAGAGGGACATCCTCCGCACTTACTGGTGAAGACGTTGATACTGGCCGGCTCGCTGGAGGCGTCCGAGATGTAGCTGAAGAGCTCCACGCTGTACTCGGTGCCCGGGTACAGGTCGTAGAAGGTGTGGGAGTCCTCGTCCGGCCCCAAGGTCACCTCGGTCGTCGGGCCCCCTGGTGGCGTGATGTGGAGGTAGTACCCGTCGTACCCCCGCTGGTTGCCGGTGGGTTGGGGGGCGCTCCACTCTATACTGATGGTCCGGTTAGACACTGTCACCTGGCGGAGGGACCGCGGCATGTTCGGTTCTGAAAGAAAGAACAGGAAAAAACTGTGAATTCAGAATATGCATATCGGATGGAAGCGTAAGCATAGCATAGGCTTCTTTATTTACAAGACAATCGTGGGCGTTACATGATGAAGAAAGGGTCCTAGGCACGGGGTCCTAGGTGAATGTTCATACTGCAGCAAGGAGCTTTTTAAGTGTTCCTTCTCCTGCTGTTATCAAATTGCAGTAATGCAGTTCAAGATCAAACGAAACACTATACTGTCACTCGTGATTCCATTGGTAAAAAAGACAATACGCTGTATGTTGTGGTTAGTAGTGCTAAAGGTTTAGTTAGCCATTTCTGATAACTGTTGACTGTTTACTTACTGGTATAATAGCTCCTAGAAAGAGGGACGCTCTTAACAGTCCCGCTGACGGTGCTAACCTCCACGGTGTACAGGGTGCCCGGGTTGAGGTTGCTGAAGGACGCCTCCAGGGTGGACGGGTAGGACAGGTTCTTCAGGGACCCGGGCACGTCTCGGATGGAGGTGACGAAGCCGTTGAAGGTGTTCGGGGGAGACGAGGACGGCTCCTGCCACCGAACCTTCAACTGGTCCCGGCGCTGCACCATCAGGGTCATGTTCCGGGGCTGCAGGGGGTCTAAGAAACATTTTAAGTGGTTTATTTAGCATCTTCATGTATACAGATGATCTTCCATATGATTACAATAGCCAATATAATTATAACAATGAACAACTTTGATGACAATATTATATGGATGATGGTAATCAGCTGGTAAAAATTATAAGTGACAATAATTGAATAGCTCTGGGTCTGGGTATATAAGGAGACAGCCCACTGGAGCTGCTCATTCATGCGGTTGCTGTGCACACTAACACTTCGCCACGTATCACCAATAATTGAATAGCTGAGCAATATTTCTAAACTCGACGGAGGTTAACGAGGTATGACACAAGCCTTTATTCACCCATAGTAATAGGGTTTAACGCCTTTGGGTACACTGCCTTATAAATATCTTTTAAAAGGAGAAAGGCAACATAAAAGAATAAAGAAAATCCACTTACTGACATACAGTTCGGCCGAAGATGGCAGACTCTCCACGTTAGAGCCGACGAGGGTAACTAAGGAAACAACGTACTTCGCTCCCGGTCGGAGGGAGTTAAAGGTGGCAGTAAGAAGGCCTGACTTGGGCACCTCCCTGAAACGAAAACGGCGAATCATGAGATAATTATACTATGCTTGCATTACGGTGCATTAACTTTCTACTATTGCTCAGAATGTTATAGACTTTTCATGTTCTGCCCTTTCAATTCTCCAGAATCTGCCTGATTTCCTTAATCTTTATCTTTACCATCTTCTTATCATAATTATGATATTGGTATATTCATTGTTCAACCTTAATGGCGCACTGAACGTGAGAATCCCTAAGTATCCTTCAAACGTCCCTCATAATATAAAACTTCAAATTTTCGCACATCATGTGGGGCAGTGCATATTGGGGGTTGTGAATAAAGGTACTCTATGCTGTCGTTTCTTTGTTCCCCTTCATCTTCCACATATTTTAGATAACACTGTTAGGTCACCCCCTGGGTCGTGCGGCCACCTAAGAACATCCCCTGTAACAGTATGTATACCATATTAGTACCTACCTGGACACGGGTGAGCCGTCGACGTTGGCCAGGCTGATGCGGTACCTGTCGAAGCTGCCCGTGGACTGCGGGGCGCTCCAGCGGACGTTGAGGGAGTCGGCCGAGTCGCCCTCAGCACGGATAGGGGCGGGCGGCTGGGGAGGACCTGCGAAGGGCAACAGAAGAGAGGTCATCAGCAAGGTCATTAGAAGTAAGGTCATATGGGAAAAGGTCATTGAGAGAAAGGCCATCGGGGAAAGGTCAGCAGGGGCAAGGTCATCAGTGGCTAGGTCATCGGTTGAAACGTCACCGAGGCAAAGACACCAGGGACAAGGTCACCAGAGATAAATCCAGGTAAAGAAATAGGTAAGGTTATCCAAAGCAATGTCACCATGGGGCAAGGTCATCAGGGCAATGTCATCAGGAGGCAAGGTCATCAGGGACAAGGTCATTAGACGTGATGTCTAGTGCTTAGAGCCTTATATATCATATCGACAAAATTCCAAATCTAACTTATCGAACTATACTTTTAGAAAAACTGAAAATGTCACCAGTAAAATCTCTCCAAGTTGACTTAGTTTGGCACAGAATAATGTGGTTAAGAAGAAAGTAAACCCTCTCCATTACAGAGGATATCAATATTATATCAATATGCTAATTGATAATTACATATTCATAAAGGAAATAACTAATAACTTAATTCCTATTACATTTTGAATTGCTAATATGACTCACGAGTATAAGCTGTGAGGAGCATGGGGTCGCTCTCGGCCTCCCCGCTCAGAGTGAACACGGAGAAGGTGTACTGTTTGCCGGAGAGCAGTCCGTTCTGGGTGTACATCCAGTTGTCGCCGTCCTTACTGGGCGAGGACCCCGTGCCCTCGTCGGGGGCCACCTCCACCCGGAAGGTGGTGTAGCTCGGCGGCTCTTCCCACAGCACCATAAGCGAACTCGCCTGTCGCCGGTCCGTGTTAACACGCAGGTTCTTCACTGGCTCCGGTTCTGAAATCACGGGGAAATATGTCATAATTGTTATTTTCTGTTTATGTCGGAAATCCCACCAATCAGTAATGAGGGCGTATATCAATTTCTCATGGTTTGACAAGTTAATTGTTGCTTGTTACTACATATATTTTTGGTCATTTCTAACATATCATAGATATACATATTCATTTATGTGTTTCCAATGTGCTTATTGCCAACAGGCCTCCCAAAGTATTATGTAATTAAGCCCGATAAATTGGTAGATTTTGTCGCAAATCTCGTGATAAAAACACAGAACATTAAATTAGTAAAGTAATACTAGAAATTTTAGCAACAAGCTAGTTTTGCTTGCTATCCAACAGGCTAAGATGCATAATTCGTTCCCATAACCTTATAGATGAAAGGCCTCGCAGACAAGATAAACATATAATAGGAAAAAAGAAATATGAACAATTATACATATTTCAAAAAAGTGGCGACAAACTGGTGTGATAAATTTGAGTTTCTTTTTAGTTAACCTATATGAAGTCAATAGACCTAGTTACCAAAAGTCCCAAAAAGGTAGGCAGGGGGTGGACTACGCAGGTTCGTGGGAAAGGTGTTTGTTTTTTTCTTACATGAAAGATGATCCCTGGAATGAGTGTGAGTCAAAAAAAGAGAAAGGATAATATCTATAAAAAATTTTTTTAGTAATGCCCCTTACTTGTGTTACCGATGCGGGTGGCGGCGGCGCTGGTGCGCTGACCCTGGATGGCGTAGACCTTGACCTGGACCTGCTGCCCGGCGCTGAAGGTGGGGCTGACCTGCACCGTGCACACACTGCTGCCACACCCCGACACCACCGAGGGAGTGTTAGACCCCAGTGACTCGTACGTCACACGGAACGAACTCTGCAATAGTCAATCAGTAGAGAGTTTCAGATACTCAATGAGCATGATGTTACACAAATCTCCTATCTCAGTTCCTAAAATCTATAACACTAATTGTTCATAATTTGTACACTTGTATGCCTCTTTCATGCATCTCAAATTAATCAAAATCGCCAAAGTTTGTCCTAATAGCCTCAGCAGTGCCCGAAATCAAGCGCTTAATTTCGGACACTTCTAAGACATGTTTAGGTAGATAAGAAATACATTGACGTATTTAGATAAGTTGGGGTTCCAGAATGCCCTTACAGTTCATAAATTCAGGCCCGTGTATACAGTTCATGCTTTCGGGGTTGGGGGGGGGGTTAGTTTCCTAATTGAATTGTTGTTTCTCGCTTGAAATTTCGCAGCGTAGATTCGGACGCGGCGTTTCAGTGCATTACCTATGGCGACACCGCGTCCATTTTTACTCTGAATAGTTTTGGTATCCTATACCTATTCATTCATATAGAATAACTCACCTTAATTATCTTCACTAGAAATTACCTGATTCTCATCATACTATCGATATGCTTTACTATGGATTTATATTTTAAATCTTAAATTTTAGTCTAACGTAATATTTGGGTCAGAGTGGGTAAGATGAACGTACCTGTAAGCTCTGTGCTGCGGGCGCCCAGCTGATGAACAACTCGTGGGTCCCGGTAGCTATAAGACTGGTTATGTTAGGGGGCAGCGGCACTGCAATGAGAGAACAAGAAAATTAATACATGAATGGATGCAAACATGCTCAATACATTTTTTATTCAACCTGTATTCGAATTGAAGTGCAAGAAACATCCCTTTCAGGTAAACAATAACAATTATTGATACTGTATGTACCTATAACACTGACTTAAAGGGAATACGATTTAAAGAAAACGAATCCGCAACATTTATTTGTAGCCTTCATGAAGTTCCCACCTTCCCCTCCTCTTTAAAAAAGCTAGATACCCCCTGTGCTACGTCCATTGATGCTCAGAAAGATTCATCACAAATCATGAATGAAATCAGGGACACACGTAAGAGGGGCACCTCTGAGGCACCTTCCCTTCCTTATTTGTGCCAAATTTATATTCGTTTATGCTAAATGCGAGCACCCGATCGGGGCGTCTCAAAATTTTACATTGAGACCATCTCTAATCATCTTTTTTGTGTGTGGAAATCTCTGTATCCGTCCCTGGAAATATTACACATATAAAATATTCCTCACCGGTGTTTTCGTAGATGGTGGCGGGCGTGCTGAACTCGGTGTCGCTGATGGAGTAGACACTGATGCTGTAGTTGTGGCCCGGTTTGAGCCCGGTCAGGGAGTACTCCCTCGTCACGGCCGGGACGATAACGCTGGCCTTCTTGCCGTTCTCACTCACGTCCTGGTGCTCCACCTTGAAGTCCGACTGGGTGCTCTGAGGGTTGGGCGACCAGGTGAAGCGCAGGCGGTCCGTGCCGACGTCAGCTTGGCTGACACTACTTACCGCTGGGGACAGGGGCTCTGTAAGATAATTTGGGGTTTGTTTCATTCTTTTTCTCTAAAAAAAAATCCAACTTCACAAAGGTGCATGTTTTCCAGTTGATAAGGGTTTGATGAGATGGAGTGACATACTGATGAACATGATGAGGTCCAATTTGAACTGAAATTTCACCGCTAGGTGATATGGTAATGCTACACAAAGCTTATGTTCTATTTCATGGTTTACACAGGGCAGTTTTTATAGCATTACTTTGCTAAACTTCACGAAAATTATGTGTTTAGATCTCTTTCATAATTTACATATGACATTCACGCTTGATAAAAAAAAATTGAGGCATATAAATTTAAACATTTATATCCAGCGATATTCTCATTACATGCTTTCTTATTTTGAACGGAGTGAGACAATATGGTATTTTCCTGGAATTAATCCATTAAATTAAGACCCAGTGGGACAACGGATGATAAGCATTGCATCCATCGTCTTTCTTCTTTATCTCTCTCCGACTGTGCTTTAACGGAGTCAGGTGGGGAGGATATGAAGGAGAGGACCGAGATGTTAAAACCTTTGGTCAGCTTAGGTTGATCAGCCGGGCATTAATTAAAATGCCTAGCTACAGTGGTGTCAGGGTTATGATTAATGTCATGAAAGTGGCCTTGGAACCACGTCAAGATTCGGTTTTTCGTTTGTCCCACATATTGAATACCGTAATGGTTGCAAGTGATTAAGTAGACTAATTGCTACTTTGACAGTTTATTTTAAATAATGGGGTGAACGAACGGCCATCGTGTTTAGAAATTACTTTCTGAGATCTGTTCTTTAAAGGACAATACCTACAGGTGGACGGTCGATTACACGGGTGTCCACTTAGGCCCGGAAATTTACTGGTAGTGCGGGTGGAGGCCCGTACCAGTGCATCACCAAGATTTTTGTTTCTTCGTAAACCGAAAATGATTTTCGAGTCCAAAATCTGGCGTGTGGTTTTAGAGCGTCCCAATAGGGACCAATGATCTCTTATAATGTCCGCAATAGGCGGATTTTTAGGGTTATGCATTGTAATACAATAAAATGTATCTGTCTCCGTTTTATCATCAGTCTTAGGACCGGAAAGTAGCCATTTATTTAAGAGTGTGTCCCTGTCAAGTGCTTTTACTCTATCTAAAGCTTTTTGGACTAGTGATTTAGGATATCCTCGGCATATGAAATGAGAACTAAGCATTAGTGCATTTTGAATAAAGTCCGCATGTAAGGTGCAGATTCTCCTTAGTCTTAGGAATTGGGATTACATGCTTTCTTATAAAATGAGAACACCGCGGAATATGAAACAGATCTATATATATATATATATATATATATAATTGTGTGACTGTGTTTTTTTTTGTGTGTGTGGTGTTATTATATTTGTATGTCAATGAAAATCCTAATGTGTATTTCTGTTCAAATATTTTTGCTTTTATTGTATGCAAATTACCCCATCCCTTCAGTTAATGGCTCCTCCCTAAAGAACGAGTTCTCAAGAGCCTTCTTGCTCAGGCCATACGTACTGGTGACCTGGACCTTGTCCAGCAGCGGTAGTCGAATGCCATTCATGTTGATGCCCTCCACCAGGACCTGGTAGGATGCGCCCGGCATGAGAAGGGGGACGGTGTAACTGGACGGGGCCTGCAGGTTGGATGTATCACCCGTGAACTGTAAACAGGTATAAAATAACATGTCAATATTACTGGTCTAAGGGGAGAGAAGCGCCCGGCATGAGAAGGGGGACGGTGTAACTGGACGGGGCCTGCAGGTTGGTCGTGTCACCCGTAAACTGTAAACAGTAATAAAATAGCATGTCAATATTACTGGTCTAAGGGGAGAGAAGCGCCAGGCATGAGAAGGGGGACGGTGTAACTGGACGGGGCCTGCAGGTTGGTCGTGTCACCCGTAAACTGTAAACAGTGATAAAATAACATGTCAATATTACTGGTCTAAGGGGAGAGAAGCGCCCGGCATGAGAAGGGGGACGGTGTAGCTAGACGGGGCCTGCAGGTTGGTTGTATCACCCGTAAACTGTAAACAGTGATAAAATAACATGTCAATATTACTGGTCTAAGGGGAGAGAAGCACCCGGCATGAGAAGGGGGACGGTGTAACTGGACGGGGCCTGCAGGTTGGTCGTGTCACCCGTAAACTGTAAACAGTAGTAAAATAACATGTCAATATTACTGGTCTAAGGGGAGAGAAGCACCCGGCATGAGGAGGGGGCTGGTGTAACTGGACAGGGCCTGCAGGTTGGTCGTGTCACCCGTGAACTGTAAACAGTAATAAAATAACATGTCAATACTGCTGGTCTAGGGGGAGAGAAGCGCCCGGCATGAGAAGGGGGATGGTGCAACTGGACGGGGCCTGCAGGTTGGTCGTGTCACCCGTGAACTGTAAACAGATATAAAATAACATGTCAATATCACTGGTCTAAGGGGAGAGGAGCGCAAGGCATGAGAAGGGGGACGGTGTAACTGGACGGGGCCTGCAGGTTGGACGTATCACCCGTGAACTGTAAACAGTAATAAAATAACATGTCAATATTACTGGTCTAAGGGGAGAGAAGCGCCCGGCATGAGAAGGGGGACGGTGTAACTGGACGGGGCCTGCAGGTTGGTCGTGTCACCTGTGAACTGTAAACAGTAATAAAATAGCATGTCAATATAACTGGTCTAAGGGGAGAGAAGCGCCTGGCATGAGAAGGGGCACGGTGTAACTGGACGGGGCCTGCAGGTTGGTCGTATCACCCGTAAACTGTAAACAGTGATAAAATAATATGCAATATTACTGGTCTAAGGGGAGAGAAGCGCCCGGCATGAGAAGGGGGACGGTGAAGCTGGACGGGGCCTGCAGGTTGGTAGTGTCACCCGTGAACTGTAAACAGTAATAAAATAACATGTCAATATTACTGGTCTAAGGGGAGAGAAGCGCCCGGCATGAGAAGGGGGACGGTGTAACTGGACGGGGCCTGCAGGTCGGTCGTGTCACCCGTGAACTGTAAACAGTTATAAAATAACATGTCAATATTACTGGTCTAAGGGGAGAGAAGCGCCCGGCATGAGAAGGGGGATGGTGTAACTGGACGGGGCCTGCAGGTTGGTCGTGTCCTGAATGATGAACAGACAATACGTCAATATTACCAGTCCAAGGGGAGAGACGAGACGAGAGTCTAATATTGCAGGCCTAGAGGCCCTGAAATGATCATTACAATGTCATTGGTAATGATTGAAGTTCTTTTCTGTAACGTTGGGGTTCATCTAATTTTAACAATTAATAATCAATTAGCTTACATCGTTTCCAACATAATAAGGTAATTCCGTTTCATTTAACTTGTTTTCTTCAAACAGGACTTTGTTTTCCACTTCAGAGATTCTTTCTCGCTTTCTTAGACAACATCCAAAGTTTTTATAGCACTATTACATGTACAAAACTGTCTTCACCAACACTAATTCCCCATAAAGTGTTTCAATAATCAACCCCACGTACCTTGACCTCCCCATCGATCTTGACCTCGAAGCTGTTGAGGGTGGAGCTGGGGTCGGCGGTCCACGTGACGACGATGGTCGTCTCTGTGCTCGTCGAGTTAAAGTTGGGCAGGGCCAGGCCCCCGGGAACCAGCAGCAGTACGAGGGGGAGGAGCAGCAGCTGGAAGATAACAACTTACACTTAAACATATGTTTGTTAACTTTTGCTGATAATCACGGATGTGAGTCGGGGTCAATTGAAAAAAAGAAAGAAAATGCACTAAGAAAATCGGTAAGTATCTTAGAATGCTATAAACCCCATGTAAGCAACCAGTTTTAAAAGAGATCAGTAGAGGTGTTGAAGTCAAAGGTAACTTGAATCAAACTAAAATATGAAAACTATTATTCTTGATGATAATGCGTTTCCTACACTAATGTACAGTTTTCACCTGTGCCAGAATGCTGCAAATGTTGCTGCCATATAATATATGATGATATCAAAGAGCTGAGTAGAATACTACCAGGTTAAGTCTATATATCAGAATGAGATAAGAATAGCTGCTCACTATTCATGAGTGACTAGTAGAAAATAGAAAACCATTATAGCAGTATAGTTCTATGAAACTGTATTGATCATCAGACGTGAGAGGAGTTCATTTGACTTCATATCTGATTCAGTAGACAGGGAAAATCAGCACCGGCAATATGGTTCACCCAATCGCCAGGAATCCTTAAACATCTTTTCAGATCACACATCTCTATGTTCATGGTAATTGAATGTATTTAGTTGAGGACGTGTTCTATGGCCAATTCTTTTTGACCATTTTATGTAATACATCAAGCAAAATATCAAGGAAAAAAATCAAACAAAGTGCAGTTTGGTTTGTCTCTCAGTGTTGGGGTGCCGCCAGCTGGGTTTATGGGTGTGTCTACTCAACCGTGACCGGCTGGCCTGATGGGGACGCACGGTAGGGGGCGTACCCAAAGGGGTTTTCTACAGAGCCGGACGGACCTATGTTCATTTCACTATTATAAGGCTTGACGCAAAAATGATTCAGAGATACCCATGTTCATTTCTTACAGACCTTTCCATTTGTGTCGCTCTTTTTCTCGGGTAATAAGTCTAAACCAATATATTGGGATATGGATTTCCATTGGCCCAGGCTTAAACAGTTGGGATCAAGGCGTGTATGGGAAAGTTCACTCTTGAAAAAGGCGTGAGATAAGCCTTGAAGCAAAAGAAATTTGCAAATTCAGAAGTTACCAATATTCATCATCATTACGCCACACACGTTAGTCACTATGAGTCAGCGCATGTTCTTATGAACAGATGAAATGTGTCCACATATTATGTACATCCTCCAAATTTCCTCACCAGGTGGTGCCATAGAGATACGTGTGCAGGATATCATGAGGTTGTGGATGGGTGTCCCGATGTCGCTTTTCGAATTTAAGAATTGGCCTATCGCATTTCACTATTATATTCAATATCCATATCATATTTTTTTAGAATTAAAGAATGCCCTTTATCCCCCTGTCGATTTTAGGGGTCTACATCCATTATCATGTGTAATACATATCACAAATATTTGAGCTCTGAATAGCTGCCCTCATTTCAATGAGTACACCCAGAGTTAAATGTGTTACAATGAGGGCCCTGAGGCGGCTATCGAGTGTTTCCTATTCACCTCAGGTCGTCCACACTCCCCATCCCTCCTCCCCCTCCTCTCTATCTGAGCACGGCCACAAAAAAACGAGGCCACTGGACGGCTGGTACTGGCCGCACATACTAACATGCCACCTCACCTGCCGGCACCAAGCTTCATTAAGCCCAGGTAACAACAAGCCGTCGGGCGGTGGGCTTATTGGAGCGGACAGGGTGAAGGGGGATGAGGTAACGGTGATAATAGCGGTGTGGTAATAGTGCCAGGTTGTCGTTGAGGAATACCTTGCCTCAACAAACCATGATGACCTCTGTCATACTGTAATTCAGGGGCAGATCAGAGAGAATTATACTATGTATTACAGACACTCTGGGAAGATAAGGGATTTAGTAAAAAGTATGTGTGAGTGTGGGGAGGGGGGGGCGCATATTGGTTAAGTACTGAAACATCGCACATTCGCACACGCATGTGCGACTGTTTTTTTTTTTTCTAATTTCTGATATGTGAAGTTTAAGTCTCTACCAAAAGAGGGGTGGCGGGTGGGGGGCAGGTCCCCCGGGACCTTTCCCTGGATTCGCCCTTGCTGTAATACACATCAGGGTACCCTTCATATTTACTCACCCGATGTATTCAAATAGCGGAAAAGTATAATAACTATATAAGTAATTGAGATATATAAACAGATGGGGAAGAAGTACACGAAATCCTGAATGTTTAACGCTTAATCTTAAAAAACAGAGGAAAAATTGCAATTTTTGCCCTGTATGCAATGTATATAATATTGCGCGTGTGCTATCTTCGTCTGACTTAAATAAACTTTGTCGTGACATGCAAGGTATACATTTGTCAATAAACAATCTTGACTCTTGAATCTTGAAAAGCATACCCACCAATAGGATGGGCTTTACAAGAAAACATGAGAGGGTTCTAGGCTGTGTAGGGTGTAGGTACCTTGATGGATATGTGTAAATATTTTCAAAGTTTGCCTTTATTTTGGGAGTCGAGAGGAGTAACAAGAAGCAAATGACTATCAAAGTTCCGATCGTTGGAACGATCGATGTTCGCCCTTAACTAGAAATCAGAAATCTCATCATAGAGGTGGGGGGGGGGGGGGTCCCAGTAGTGTCCATTGGGCAGTGCAGCTGTCCCGGGCAGCTGTACACTCATTGGTCAACCTGATTGACCAATAGGACTCCCTCCTATATCACTGTCCATGCGCCCAAGCAACCATGACCCCCCCCCCCCTCTCCTCCTCCCCCTACCTGGCCTTGCATACACTGACTGCCTAGGTGCCAGTGGCTCAAGTACTGGTTATGTAACCCACTTCTGGCTTCTCAAACTGCACCCTACCCCACCCCCACTCCTTGAACTGAGTTCAAGGAGTGGGGGTGGGGGTGGGTGAAGGGGAGAGGCCTGCCCACTCAATTACACTTGATGCCCACTAATTGTCCTGCTTACAAATGCATGCAGGTGGACAAAGGCCTGTAGCTACTTGTATGTAAGATTGTGTAACCGGGCCATCAGATCAAAGCCCAAATACCTACAAAAGACATGACTGATTGAGTGAGCCCTTCCCATAAGCTACAATACTAAAAACTATAATTAAGGGCTCACAAAAACATCCAACCGTCACAGTAGTGCTGGTCTGGTGAAATGACACCCTGTTTGTTTTTCACCAAGCCCACAAAAAATGCCAATGACATGCGGAACTAACCGCCTCTCATTCAATACAAAGGGATGATGACCTACATATAATTCGAGATTATATCATCCTGTTTTTTTACTGTGGAAAATTGAAAAAGTCTCATTATTCTGTCAGGATTTCAGGGATAGACATAAATTCTGGGATGATACAGGTTCCATGGGTAAGAGTTTAATGCACCACTGAGACAGGGAGGGAGATAACCAAAGTGTTATCACCCTAGAAAGTGATACAAAAATTAGTTCTGGCAGTGGAAAATTATTCTACAAGTTCATTAAGTCTAAGCTTTGAAATTTCACACTTTGATATTGTACTAGGGTATGGCAAATATATAACCAATTGGTACGGGGGTCCTGAGTGGGTATATCAACCCTTCGTGTTCCCTGGGTATCAGCCCAAAGGGCAGGACCCACGGGGCTGCCCAAAGGCTTATTTCCATGGCAAGCCTTGGGTTGCTAATAAACCTTAGACCTCCTCCCTAACCGACTGTATGTATTTATCGAAGAAGACCCAGCTGGTAGGAACATATCATGATATAATATGAACATTTTTTTACTCAGACAATTTCTCCTTTTGATATTAATCAGATAGAGCCACTTTCATTTCAAATCCCTTAACATTTAATGTAGCGGATTCTACTTTATGTTGATATACGCGCCCTAAAGAATTGCACGTTTATTACTTCTCTTTAGGATCTTGATTTTGCCACCATTTGTACTAAAACTAGTACTTTATACGCCATTTGGAAATCAGACCTATGATTCAGCCTCCCAGGGTCGTGTTCTATAATGTTATTTATGTTGTGAGGCTTCTTGAATTACAAAAGAGTGGGTGTCTTGATTTACAAAAGAATGGATGTCTGAGTGCTATCCCACAACAAAGATGAATGGTGTGCAACTCGTTGAAATTCAGTCGCGAATGTCTTCCGACTTAACAAAATACAAAGGACCACAAGCCTTGAGCTTCCTTTTCGTCACACAACCATTGTTGTAGGTATTTTAGGTATTTGCATAGCTCGTACAACATAATGAGAATTCGGGACAATGATAGGTTTAATAAGCTGGTAGGGCACAGCAATGACAGGGGGGGTATCAAATATCAGGGTTACGTCAATACAGCTTAAATCTATGATAAATAAAGGTTTCACTTGGGTGAAGTAGGTCGTTGGAGATTAAACAGCCTGAATTCCTATAGGAATGCTGTTTATCTAATGTTATAGTCTATTTACTTCTTCGATTCGTGCATGGAGACATCGGGAACCCTGCTGTGCATACAGTGAAGAGGCTGGTAATTCTCCTTGATATTCTCCTTTTTTATCTTGTCATGTATTCTGGCTGAAGAACGGTGACAAAGCTGTATTTGTATAGTACTAAGACCCTGTCTAGAGTTCAAGGTGTAAGCGTTAATGATTTACTTACAGAAGTATTATTCATACCATAATGGTATTTTTTCTTCATATTAATCTACCGGCTCATCGTCAATGTAGGCTCTTTACTGTACACTTGTATTATAAGATTACTACTCACACATTCGGATTACCACAACGGATTAACCAACGCCCATAAAGCGTGGGAACCTGTGGCAACTTGTGCACAGATATTTCTAGTAGGGAGGGTGTCGAATCGACAAAGAATATCGTCTAAGGTGATTACATTAGGCTGCTGCATCATGCAATGTTTATGTCTTCATGGGATGAGGGCCTTCAGGCTAGAGTGGGGATGCCTTAAGTCCACTGTCCGATCTTACTCCCGATTTTGAAAATCGCAGGTAGGAACAATGACAACTTATAAGCATGTTATATATCACTGGAAAGGATTTTGAATTCCCCTTTCAATAGTGTATAACATGCATGGGTTTCTCTTATAATTATTTCTAATAAGAATTTAGAAATTAATAAATTCGCAATAGTCAAAATCGCCTAGTGGATTACGGGCTTTACCATGTGACCCCCCCCCCCCCCACCCAACTGCCCCCGAACCTCATCCTACATGCACTATATTATCCAACTTCTAGTTACTATCTCCTAGGACGGTAACGTGACAGTCTACGTGTTCTACTGCAATTATGAAGAAAAAAGGTGTCCTAACCATCAAACCTATAATCTAGCTTAACATGAAACTGGTAACCGGAAAAAAGTGATAAGTCAGTGCAACCACGTACATGATAAACGCATGGACATTTTGTTCATGGGAGGCCTCGTAAAAGTGGTTAATGTAGTCTTAATTGTGACCGATGCTAATGAATAAAGTTTTAAGTGCTTTTTCAAAATTTCTTTTACCTATAGGCACATTTGACCTTGTCCTACATGGTGTATTTGATATTCATATCTGCACCATCCAAAACCATGACACAATGATGTCAGTGTCTCCCGCAGACTATCTCAATCTGGTAATACATTAGGTGTGCACTGATTCGCCAGAGAAATAGGCAACCAGAAACTTGTTAACACGTACAATATCAGACAGTCACATGCTTCTTATGAGCCTTTTGAAAATATACCATTCAATGGTTGCCATGATTATAAGAGTTCCTCGTTTGATCATGTTATAATGTAGATGACTAGGTTATGTTAGACAAACTTTGTTTTGTAAAGAATCAACCCAAAGTACTAGTTCATTCATGGGAAACTTAAGTCTTTGTTTCGTCTTTTTCAAGAATTTTTACAGGGTGAACCCTCCCAAAGATGACTTGTTCCCAACAATTTTAGCCTGGGCCCATAATAGGAAGCCACCTCCCAATCATCTGGTTCGGGCCTATTCCATTAGCTGGGCGCCACACTATTGAAAAACAAGTGTATGGAGCCGGGTATGGAGCTTACCAATTATAAAGTTGGGCCGGTACTTTCATTGCATTTGACGTACAGTCCCAAACTCAATAGGTAGATTCAACCAAAAACTGAGACACTTAAATTCATGGTGCCGTCAGCTTCCTCTGACGGGAATTTTCCACCATAACCCCTAATCGTCTATCCAGGTGGGACGTCCACTTAAGGATAGACCCCAGTCATGGGAGTGTGAATGGCGTTGCTCCCTTTTATTATGATCATTATTATTAAGGCGGTATCACACTACACGACCTGAGCTGCGATATGACGTAGAGAAGTAACACATATTACAGATAAAATTCTTAATTACACAAATGTGACATGCTCCAAATTGCCAATGTGTAACAATCATGTGATTGCGAGTTGGTCTGTCCCATCATCATATCAGGCCAATGTCACAGCCCAAGTTGTGTAGTGTAAAAGGGCCTTTAGCTTACCGGTCGCGTGTCACTGGGCGTCTGACAAACCGCCTGCAGTCACCCCGTGGGTGAGGACGACGTGCACGTTACGTTATACACGCACACCGCCCTCCCCTATACCGTGACATGGGGTAGGTACCTGGACACTGACTGATGACCAAATGACACCCATCACACAGGAGGGGGATCCTATTGAGTAATACCTGCCGTGACAGGTGTGGGTTGGATCACTGGACATGGGATGTATTTAAAAGGTATACCCTGAAAATTAATGGGGATAATGTACGGCCATTTCAGGGTGTGTAATGTAGGGCCATTTCAGGGTATAATGTATGGCGGTGTAATGGGTCGTCTTACACAACGATGCCCCCAATGGTTATCTATCATCCCCGTAGCCTTAGTGGGGCCCACTTAAGCAATAGGACTGCGTGTTTGTTTGTTTGTTTGTGTTTTTTGTTGTTGAGGTAGGCGCTTACCCTTCATAATGTGTTATGTATTCATCACTGCCTATTGGAATTGTTAACTGTATGAATTCCTAAATTTCCTTTTTTTAGATTCCTTATAGGTGTATCATAGAGAACTTGGGCTGTATGACTTGCCCATTGATGATCCTATAAATTCAAAAACCGGTTATAATGAAAAGCTGATCCAATAATATGGTTCTGGTACTATTGGAACTAGCACCCAACCAGTCTGTCACTTGATATCCGTACAGATACTGAGCCAATTTTAAGTTCTAAATTCTAAAAGGGTAAGGAAAACATTTAGTGCAGAACGCAAAGGATAAGCCTTGCTGCCAAAACAGAGATTTTCTCCAAATCTTCTGAAGTCAAGCAGTACTTTATTTGGAGCTGTTTCTTCCTCCTTTGATGCTCTTTAAACATACCAAATAGCAAAGGTGATAGGTCTTGGGTACGTGCCATAAGGTACCTTGTAAGCAACACCATGTTAGGGGTCTCTGTAGCAAGCGGGAAGTTGGTACTTGTAGATGGGGGGGTACTTGGGTCTTAGGGTGTGAGGTGGTCATTGGACCTAAATTTCCAGTTCGCCGACCAGCATATATTGTGCCCCCTGGTAACTGCCTTTTGCTGGTACCTGCAGGTAAGGTCTTGTCCTGTAGTCTGAGTTGGGCAACCAAGAGGTCCATGAACACCTCATTAATGAGGCACTCAGGAGGTGAATAATATACCTCCACATGATAAAGTGACCGTCTGGATAGATGCAATTCATTTTCCCTTATCTACAATCAATTTCTTACATTTTGCACAGAATATTTTCATAAATTTTCTACAATATAGTGAATAATTGCCTCCGTATTAATGTACAACCCAGAGAGATTTTGTTTAAGATCTTTTTAATTTAGCTTTGAATTTGCACCCAATCTGAGCAAAACTGCCAATGACGTGTAGCCGACAGGTGATGTTCTTATGCTCTCAACATTTTTGACACACACACACCTCTAGCACAGAAAGAACTAATACCCTTTACAGAATAGCTTCAAAATATGTATGATGACGATGATGATGATGTTGTGATGAATGGGTATTCATCAGGTGTCAAAGCAAGAATGTGAATGTAAATTGATGCGGTAGATCTTTAAGTATATTGTTATGTAACGGGAACGAAACCCGAAACCCGAAACCCGAAGCCCGAGAAATAATGTAAACCGGAAATGACGTCAGTATGACTGCGTGACGTCACTATGATCACGTGATATGAAATAGCCAATCAGAGCTGACCACTATGGTATAAAAGGGGCGGTGAGGCCCGAAAATAAAGAGTTCCTTCGTAGTACTCCTGGTGTTAACAAGTGTCTTCTTCCTCTAATAGCTCCTTATGAGGACTTCAATCGATTAGATGATCTAATATGGACTAAATAACTATAATATTGGTAAAGTTCTGTAAAACTAAGGCTTAAACTAGTAATGGGTCTGAAGGCCCAAGGGACCGAAAACCATGGCCCGAAGGCCCGAGACTGCCCGCCCGGTGACGCGAGGAAGGAAGACCGGCCAGACAAAGAAGCCCGAAATAGTTAGCAGCAACCCCCCTGACCAGAGGCATTAAGGCGCAAACGGCTCGGCCCCACGCTACCAAAACATAGGTGACCGTTGGCCCGGTACTCCCGGTCAGGGAACAAAGGAGTGGAGCTCCCCCAGTTCCGGCCTGGGAGACGAGTAGAAGCACTGGCCCAGACCCCTACCATGACAAAAATCCTGCCCTCCTCCATCCCCCACGCTTGATGGCTGCAACCCCCCCGGCCCGACCTGACCAACACACCCTCCCCCTTCAACGAATACCGATCCCCCGACCGACCCACTCAGCCCCCCTCGTGCGCGAGGCACAACTCTGGATTTTACACCTCGGCTTCTTGCTCGGCCTCCGTGCCCAGCTAAGAACCAAAATAACCCCCCCGTCCCTCGGCGGTAGAAACCGGAAACCCCTAACTACCGAGGAATGTCACAATGTGTTGGAATTCAACATCGGCTCAGCAATTTTTCAGCTATATTGAGACCAACTCACAAATTTGCTCCGTTCAAAGTACTGATAGATAAGTCAAATCCAGAGGGGTGAAAACGAGGGCAAGGAAGGGTGGTTCAACAGACACCTCAGGGAATTGAACTTGAGCTAGAATCGCATATGGTACTCACTGGACCACTCCTCCACTCCAAAAAACGCATCTATAGATTATTATGCTGACAGTTCAGAACAGGCTTCATGCTAGTCTGAAAAGAGCAATAGTTCGGTTGAAGTTGCCCCCCTCCCTCGACCCCCCCCCTCCCCCCCCCCCCCCACCACCATTCCAGGTTCCACCTCCAGTGCGGGTGGTGCGGGCTCCTCCAGGGTCAGACGGGGTGAGACCCAGGGTCATACAGTCCCCTGGTTAAAGCCACCACTGCTCTGGTCCAACAGCTCCTGGTGTGGGGGTATAGGGGGCCCTCTGCCAGGATCCCGTTCACTGTCCCCGCCCCCATACCTGTCTACACGTGTTTCTACTGCTGGCCCGGGGCCAGGCGTCGCTGAACCCTCACCTCACCTGTCTGACTGCTACTGCCACATTGCTCCAACATTTTTTTTCATTATAGACATTATGCATTCAGCCTAGACCAATTACAACTGACATGTACCGTGTGCAGCCGTCCGGCTCGGATGGCATTGGCCGTTTGAAAAGAAAGTGGATGCCCTGACTGATGCTTAATTTGATCCTCAAGATTGAGCCAGGAGGGATTTGAAATATGCGCTTTATGCCGATAGAGAGCTAGTAAATCAGTGTTGACCGTCATGATATACAGTAGATCATGAAGTTATGTGAACACCAAAAGGTATGCAATATGATTTCATCTAACACCGTTTTTATGTTTTAAAATTAATAGGTAGGCCTACATTAACCAAACTGAAATTGCGGCAACTGGAAAAATACCACAAGGGGTTGATCTAGTTAAAAATTCGAAAATATGCATGGTTCTGGAGTTCATGTACATGTACTTTTCTGTAATACAACAGGAAGGTCTATTAGCCGGACAAGGCGGTGTTCCTGTCGTACAGCCATGACAATCACTTCCTCTGGTGCAACACGTGGGACGACAGATTGACGGGCTCAGGGTGTCTGTGGTCTTACGGTAAACCACACAGTTTGTCCCCAGGCCTCTTTTCACCTCTGTTTAGCTGTCAAGGAACCCTCGAAGAAGAATATATCTAAACATGTCTTTTACATAAAAATCGGTTCCGCGCAAAGTTGATCTAAAGTGCAACAAAACACCTTAAATTAAGTATGTATGCACATTTCCAAAGATGTCCGACCCCCACCGCTTCTTGGGCTAAAGTACTCATTGGATTTGTACGGCAGCAGACGCTCGTCAGATCCCCTCCCCCCCCCCCCCCCCAAAAAAAAAAAAAAAAAAAAAAAAAAATCCTAGATGGGTAAGTACTTAATGGAAGGTCCCGAAAATGTGTTAATGTGCGTGTCGTTTTTATTGGCCAAGCCTGTATAGACCTATATATTATAAGGATGTGTCAGCTGTGTCTGGTGTCTCGGCCTCCTCTTAATTGATGTGTCATTATCGCATAGACTCTTCATTAATCAGGCTGCCAAGTCAAATAGGAAAGTAAGTAAGTGAGAAACGTCTGTTTTCAAGCACATGTTTCCAACGTGCAATATCAATGCATCGGTTATACTTAGATATACAGCTTAGATATATTCATGCATATTATGTATAATATACTGATATATATGTGTGTGTTCCTACACATATATTATATATATATATATATATATATATAATATTTATATTGTGTGTGTTTGTGAAGTATATATATATAAATGTTTATACAGACTCAATATACACTGTGTTATATATATATATATATATACTTTGACATGTACTGGGATCTACACTGTTACCTATACATCAAAGTATCCAATACATTTTAGGTTATTATCCGGCAATAGAAGGTGTTTTCTTATGAATAATGGTGGTAAAATATTTTTTTTTTTTAATATTTTGGAATTCTATACTGAAAACGCAGCACTGTTTAATAACGACGGTTTTGCATGTCTGGCTCATACAGTAACAAACATCTTTGCCACAGGATACACCTACGTACCACCCTTTCAGACCTAGTGCTCAGCTCAGGTCGTTCATGTGAACCTTCATACGGTATACTTTGGAAGATCATGGTTCTACAAAACAATGCATTATAACAAAGAAAAATGACAGTATTGCATGCATGTCCTATATCAACAAACAGCCCTGTCATAGAGGGATATACTCTAGATGACACCCCTAGGCCCGGTGCTCAGCTCAGGTGGTTCATGTGGACATTCACAGAGCATTATAATTATTTTGGAAGATCTGGGCTCTCCATATTGAAAACGAACCATTGTAATCTAAAGAATAATGAGAGTCTTGCATGCTCGCCTCATATAATAATACACATCCTTGTGATAGGAGATATACACCTATATGCCACCCCTTTAGACCTTGTGCTCAGCCCAAGTACTTCATGCGGACCTTCATAATTGTATTGTATGAGCCTCCCTTTGTCAGGTGAGGGCTGACTCAGGTGTGGAGCTGGCACCGTGTACAGACAGGCTCTGTGTCACCTCTGAGTCTGAGGAGCACAACAGGTGAGACAATGAGATGAACCTCCTAAGGAGAGGGGCGAGGCGAGGGGCGAGGCTATTGATGTATCCCCTCCCCGGAAATGGTTAAACTGATCACAGGTAAACACCAGTATGTAATACCTTAATGGAGGATTAAGTTTTTAATGAACATTACAGCGATTGGTTTATTCTGCTACCTTTTGATTTTTAAATGTTTTTATTGTTATCATAGCTTGCAAGTACTGATAGACCTGTAATCCCTTGACTTCCCCTTCTCTTGTTAACACCAAAGGGAATATCAAATTTTAGGAAAACTGTCCATTAATTCATATCACAATCCTATCATAACCTACTCAACTGAAGAAGTAGGGAGATGCAAAAGTTGTGTTATTCTATTTTACCAAGTACTACCAAAACATACTGAATTCATGGATTTAATCAGTCAGACTGTTTTATGGTTTTGCAAGCTAATCAATTTCTTGTATAACAGGGCAATGAAGGGTTGGACATTATGAGTCAAACTGACAGATTTAAACATTGGTTGATATGGCAAATGAGTGATACTCGTATGAGCTTTCAAAGCTTATTACAAACGACAATTCGTTTATCTAAAGTTTCTGTTCCTACTTTGATTATTACAACCGGTTTCACGACTAAGAACATGTTCAGGCCTAATATTCAATGAAGTCTCTAACTTAAAAAAGAGAATCAGGAGTTAACAAAAACATTACTTCCACGATCCCTTGGAGTACGCTTCTTTTTAGTAGTGTCATTTACTACGTTACTCCATGTCTCACTACGACATGTCAAAACTTGGCATGAGATCCTGCAATTATTGAGCCTACACGCCTATTTATATATTAGGCGTATAGCCTCGAACCATCGTCTACAACCAGACAGACAGCACAGACAGGATCAAGTTTGTATCAGGAAGTACCTCATTAAGAATCCTGAGGACAAAAATAGATCTCATAAAACTATCATTGGCTGAACATAATACCTATTTATTTTAACGATAGTAAATATCAATTATAACATACGAAAAAGATGCCATCCAGTTAAGAAAATGGATAGCTTATCGATTCTCACCAAAGAAAAGCATAAATATTCACAAATGAACCATAATAGAACGAATTAATGAGATCCTGTAAATATTCATATTTCTACCCTATTGTAATAACTCTGAAAACCGAGGAAAACCTTGAAGATCATTACCTATAAAAACCTTTAAAAACCAGTTTGTATTAGGTGGCTATGTGGCCTACTACTGGATATTTAGTTTGTACTATATCTATAGGTCCCCCAGTGGTAAGTCAGTGGTCGGCACAAGGTGTGTGATTTCACACCTGGGCCGGGATGCCGGGGTGTGACAATGATGGCACCCCACCATTTACCACCACGTTTAAGTACTGTTTACTCAAAGAAAATAAACCCTACATGACAAATTTGTTTGACTTCTATTCAGGATCTGAAAGGGGTCAATGGGCGGGTGCACAGCCTTTCCCATAAATCTAGGTTTCCTGCTGATGTTTTTT
This sequence comes from Lepidonotus clava, assembly GCA_936440205.1. NCBI lineage: Eukaryota > Metazoa > Annelida > Polychaeta > Phyllodocida > Polynoidae > Lepidonotus > Lepidonotus clava. Next base: position 47,239,950 of record OW387136.1, on the reverse strand, counting down.
GTACTTTTAAACTTGGCGAGACTCAACTAAAAAGGTAATGAGATCTCTAATGAGACCAGTGAAAAAAAAGTAACAAATAATTGAACTTAATTGAATGCTGATTAGATAATACTTCAAATCTTTAAAAAGTGGTATTGCGGGGAATTTTCCCGTCTAAATGTTTAAGAATTTATTGAAATTGTTTTTACTTAGAGAAGATAAACATTAGCGGAGCCGGTTTTCACTTTGTCAGTTATGATTTCCACCCACAACCGGTTTATCACACTTAGATTTTATTCTGAAACACATAAATCTGATGTTAAAATGAGACTGGTTCACACCGCATTCCTTCCCATCCAATTAAATCCCAAACACCTGCATCTCTTTAAGCCTGTATCACACATTTCGAATTTGATGCTGGTGATCTTGTAATTATTTGATTTTCTCAGATGATATGAAACTATAGATCCTATATACCATTCGAAAGGGAATTGTAAAACCTTTCTGGTGATATATAACATGTATATTTAATAGAGTATAGTTCTTTTGTCTTGAAACAATTTTCTCCTGTGCTTCGCCATCTTACAATGGGTTTTCACATGTATTTTCCAATTGATTTAAAATCTCTTTTTTAAAACAACATGTATATTTAACCTTAGTTCCTACTGCTGATATCTTTTTTTTTTAAATCAGCCAGAAAATCGGCACTGGAATACAGGCTTCAGTGTGGTTCCCTCCTCACTATCCCACCCCACCATCCCTCCCCATCAAGTCGTGTTACGTCCGCCACGTTTCCCCTGAGAGGGATCCTCAGGAGATGACTCCAGCTTGAGGCCATTAGAGACATTCATAATCTGGTCTACTTCGCCCACCCTGTGTCTGGGGGTCGGTGTGTCCCCCCTTTATAACCGGGCCAGGCCCTTTTTGCCATGTCTGTCGTCGGAATGTCGCCCCCTTCAGTATCGGCTGTCTGCGGGGCGCGTCCCGACCCCGACCTGATACGTCTATCACCTCAGGTGAGGGGACTCAATACAGGAAGGGTAGGAAAGGACGCTTGGAGAGGATCCACCAGTGCCGGTGATCCACGGCACTCGTGGATCCAGCTTTTTGAAAAGGTGGGGGTGAGCTAATAGAAAGGGGGGAGGGAACATTCCCTATTTTCCAGAATTTTACATTATGAAAATAAAGATTTGGCCAAAAAAGGAGGGGGAAAGCTTGCAAAGCAACGTTCTTCTCGTGTATCTTTTACTTATTTAGAAATACATTTTCGGGTAAACATTCCCTTGTTGTAATAGCTCTTGAGGAATAGTTGATAAGAAATTACATATCCTACAAGAATAATTATCATTTGGCAAACAGATTTTACAACCCCTCCATAGGGTCTGTTTGGTCCAAAATCAACAGCATTACAGTACAGCCCCTTCCCAGTGTATTTTCTGTGTAATATTTCTCATATATTTCATTATTTGTGCAACATTTCTCGTGATTCAAAAGAAAGTATTCATTGACTTCGGGGCAATGAAGTAAAGACAACAAAGTCAAATAGATATATTTCTCGGGATTGTGATTATGATTATTATATTACTTGTTTTAAGCTGGATATTTTCTGGCACAGTGATGATAAAACTGTTTCAGTGGGCGGACAGCAAAATATTAGTATAATTATTATGTACTGATGTCGTGTAACGGTAGTATAAATGCAATGTAACAACATAGCTTTTACTATTCATACCAAACGTCACAAGTGTGTGATTTTCTGTAATGGATACTTCAAATCTAATTTCAAAACGCAAATGAGAGTCTTTTGTTGCCCCATTTATCCTAATGCATTAGCAATGACATAATAATAGCTGGGTGGAGTTGAAGCGAACTTCCAGACCATTAATCACCCCTCAGTGGTAACCAAGGCTGACTGGGCCGGGTTTCCCACCCACAGGTGAGCAGGCACCTCCGGCCATTTACTCAACTACCTGTGAACTCTCTACTCACGAGCTACTTCTTGTGGGTTTAAAAGTTCAACGTCATTTCTATCTACCCCCGCCCCAACACATGTATACACGCAAGCCATCCATCAGGTTAACATTCAGGTCCATCCATGGAAAATAAAAATATCTAGAAAAAATAGTCCAATATACTAAAATGATATCACATAAATCTTTAAGTTATCACTATAAAACATCAATAAAAGAAACTTTGTTCTTAAAAGAAACTTTAGGGCGATACTTTGATGATACAGGTTGATGTGGCTTGTTACAACTAGGTGAACTGCCTGAGACGTATAGACCGACATACAGGATCCCATATAAAGCACCCTATTCATTTCACTGTCATATATATATATATCATCCAACAATACAGTATGCAGTCAAGGTAATTGTTGCGCAGATGCCGTTAAAATATTGTAGGTTTTTTCTTTGCAAAACCAAACATAATGCATAAAAATGAGACTTTTTTCAAAGAAGGAGATTGACCTTCACGGTTTTGAAGTAGTCGAATCAGTATGTCACTGGAGGTGTCCCAGCCTGGGCCCAGACGCGAGCAGGCAGCGTTTTTACATACTACGAAGTATACATAATAGATATAATCAAAGTAATAGGGAGACACCAGGTATGCATTCCATAAAACTTTGGCGATAATTATCGCCAGTTAAAGCGCTTCCATAAAAGATTGGCGATACTCAATATATTATCGCCAAGGCCTCAAATCAGTATCGCGGCGATAATTACAAAATATCGCCGTTTTAAAAATATATTTTTTCACAAATATTAATATATCAAAATATGTATATGTGAGCAAGGAAGAAGTCTGTAAAATTTAAGTTTGATCGAAAAAAAATTTGAACAAAAAAAATGTAAAACAAAAATTTTATGTGGCGATAACATTTGTTGGTATCGTGGTATTTCTTCAACCTGGATTATCGCCATTTTTTTATGGAATGCCCTCCAGGCTTTAAGGGGAAATAGGGAAGATCCACCAAAGTGCCCGGACCGGTCGGATGTGGGCTGTGGCGGAGGTCGGGGGGGGGGGGGGGTGAGGGAGGGAGAGGGGGAAAGCGAGAGGGGGAGACGGAGAGATGGAAAGAGGAGGGGGCAGAGGAGGATGAGAGGAGATAGGACAGGGAGGAGGGGGTTGTGAGGGGCAATAGGGGCTTCTGTATACGATTCTTTAGAGGCGGTAAGAAGTAGAAGTGACGAGTGGGCGTCTTATACAATGTATGGGGTCTACACATTGTGTGTTCACACTGCCCCCCGCCACTCGGACACGCGCTCACACTCGGCCTATAGACACAGCTGGGGCGAGGTGTGACAGGCTGCTCCGCTTCTCATTGTTCTACACTGCATCTTTGATAACCTTATGATTGTCTCAAATTGAAAGTAATCTAGCTTCAACTTTGTGTTGTCCACACTTACATCTATATGATTCTATACAAAGGAATTAAGGTCAAACATACTTTATCTGTATCTGGCACAAAGTGACTCTCTTAACTCTGAGATATGTATCAGGTAAATATTTCAAGGTGAATATTTATACATGGGTATATCATGCGTCTCAAATTATTTGCCAAAATATCTTTATACCTTTGCAAGGTTTACTTGTTTTTTGTAACTATGTGCTTTGTTATCCCATAGAGATACATACATGTGTATGGTTATCCCCAGTACAAATATCACGTTATGTGTCCATGGGGAAATGCAAAGAGGCGTCCCATCCAGCATCAGGTTAAAGCAACAGTGATACCAGAACATCGGAATGCCTAAGGTGAAGAAGTTACCTAACGACTAACGACCATGCGAAACATAAAAAAATATATGAAAAATTGCAGTCGAGACGCTAATCAGTAATTTCACTTTAACATGCAAAGCCCCCATTTCAGAGTGCTTTCAGATGAGATATGATTCAGACGCTTGCAATCAAAATAAATAGCAAGGGTTACAATTCCTGAGATTTAAGAGTTAAGTCAATTACTTTCTCTCAATCCCAAAGGAGCAGTGAGTTGTGATGAGGTATGTAGTCTTTGGGGAGTCGTAGCGTTACAGAAAAGGCTGTTTGGACTTGGTGGTCGGTTGTTTGGGCTTAGCACTGCCAAATCCCCGAGGATTCACAGTTTTCATCCACCCAGAAGGGGGTGGGTTGGGGCTGGGGTTGGGGCTGGGGTTGGGGTTTACTAGTGGAATACCTCTCCAGAAACAGGTTATACACCTGTGTTGGTGTCACCTGGAGGCACAAACGGCAACATCACAACAACTTTATCCATTGGAAAAGCAATTTACAGAATAAAAAAGTTTAAAAATTCATTGTTGTCTGTCTATAGATGTTGTGCAGATGGCATCACATATCCTAAAATAGAATAGGAATCATATTGATGACTCTTTTGAAGTCAATATTTTTCAGAATTTGAGAACATCTAGATCATTTATGGTTATGATCACGTTGCCACGTATGCCCACGTTCTACACATGACCAAGTATCATAAATCAAGTTATATAGGCCTATACTTTTATTTGCAATGCATCCACTTGAAAAACAATGTTTCTTGGGGGTGCATGTCTCTCATAACTGTCGGTATATGATTATATAGACTTTTTTCATTAGTGTGGCGCCCTACATGCATAATGTGCCCAAATTAATGTATTGGAATATGAGTTCCAATTGGCCCAGGGTAAAAGTGTCGGGATCCGGCTAGGCATATATGGTACGATCCACTGCGCAGACTCACGAAAAAGGTGCATACGATTAAGGAACACGCGGCGCGAAACTTGATGGCCCTGATGTAGATATCATGTACCATCATTACCTTATGGGCTATCTTCTATTCAGTAGAGTATCTGTGTAGAATAATTATATGTATGGGATCAATATATCAAGAATTTGGTACCTAGTTTAGAAACCATGCATACGCAAGACTCGAAAAGCGGCAGAGGGTGACTGTTTACTTTTTTAACGCACTCCTCTAATGTGAGATTCTTATTTGTTAAGAGCGATTCTTCAGAACTGTAGAAGAAACATATAAACTGATGTGTTGTTTCCCAAGGGATATAAGCCTAACAAACAGTCGTGAACAAATAGTTTCTAAAGTACTAGGAGTGGTACCCCACCAGCCAAGCCCCACCTGCCCTATCTACCCGAAACCCGAGACCCCAGGGCAAACCGTCTCGAAACGTTAACGTTAAAGTTTCCCAGTTAAGTCAACGACAGTCCCACTCCTGAACCAACACACATTTCCATATAGGCATTTGAAAAAACGAAATGATAAATAAATTCTGGGTTTATATATCAAGAAAAAAAAACGCTGGTCTATGGGGGATTGGAATCCAGACGGTGCGGCTTTTTTGTAGGGAACCACAGGGCATACCAATGATATTTACATTGCTTTGAGATGAAAATGGGGTTACTGCCTTCAGGTGGGCAAACAAGGTATATAGGAGGGTGTGGGGTGGCTGAGGCGTACATCCCCAACACTGCAAGGTGGTTTATATATGCATGTGGCTGCTGAAGGTGTGTGTATGCCACCTTGCAATTTTCACTACCTTCAATTTCGTCATTTATCAGTTTACTTTAGGAATATATCAGGAACCCGCGCATGTTGCATACCTTTCGAAAGAGAATTTCAAAACTTTTCTAATGATATGTAGCATGTTATAATTAATCCTTATTTCCATCAGCGATTTCCGGAATCGCGGTTAAAATCGGATTATGGTACACACCCAGAAGGTGTACATACCGTCTCGTCATACCAGTATCGATTATACTCACTCACTCCCACAGCACACTGGGCACGTAGGGAGACTGAGTCAGGGTTTTCTCAACGACAGGTGAACACGGCCGCCAGACCTAATTAACTAACTTCATGTATAGATCTACGCTTATACTAAATTGTTAATTGAAACTGTACGAAAGAAATGTGCATCGATCAATATCCGTCTGTGTTCCTTCGTTGACGGTGGCATTTGTATAGAGGCAGTTTCACTGGCTGTCCAGCAATTTCATAAAGGCCGTTCCACTTCTGAGGGGATTAGATATGAGAAACTTCAGTTAAATTACATCCAGATTATACTGACTTCCTACTGGTAACTTTAGAAACTTTCAAACTTCTGACCTTGGCCTAATAAGCTATTGCCCCATTTCAAACTAGTTGTGAAGTTAGGCCACGCCTACTACTTATGTAAGGTATTTTCAACAACGAAGAGTATAATATCACAGGTAGCGAATTCTTAGAAATTCCTCTGATAGTTCTTTAAGTTCTATCACTAACCACTCTGACAATGACACGTGTAATCTTTCATAGAAAAACCTGTGCATGTGCCACAAGTAACAAGTAATCAGCCACGCCCAAAGCGTGTACATGTATTAGCTGTGTCTACGCCTCCACACCGATAATTTTCTGAGTTGGCCTGTTTCACTCGAATCATGCAACAATGTTCCTGCCGGCACGTCGGTGTTCGCTTTAAACGGCCGGGGGTGTTCTTCTCATTAACAACTCATAATGTAACTTGTCGTGACCTGGTCAAGCATAATAAAGTTAATTATTTCTCGAACCTTATGAAGGTTTGGTATTTCACGAGACTATGACTCTGCAATATATATGTTGGTCTGCTATTGTGAAAGGTTGATACAAATACTTGTAAATTGCTCCCCCCCCCCCTTATATTGAAGCCCTTGTTGAACTGGCATTCGTTTGCCTTTACAATCTTGATTACCGGTAAAAACGTATTTCCTGTTACTGCAAATGTGTCCTTTGCTCGTAAAATGCATGTTTTACTCTTATTTTTGAAGTAGTACTCTATTGCCTTTACAGCCTTTTTTATCAGAATATTTCCTTTTGATTGACATATATGTGCTTTGGGTAAAATGTACACGATTTACCCTAATTTTAGAAGTGTTATTCGATTATCTTCATTGCCTTTATGAAAAAAAATATATTTCCTGTTCATTCATATATTTATCAGTTCTCTAAAATATGTATGGGTGATTTTTGTTTGCGTATGAGCCCGGCCCTACAATTACAGCAGCACACATATGACGCAGGTTGATAACGTATAGACTTGCTGGCTGTAGGTGCTTAAAGGTGAGAGTGTCTGAGGGCCGCAGGGTGGGACTCGGTAAGCCGGTGGTTGGATGTACACGGCCTCACCTATACCTCACCTGTGCTGACCGCCGCCCTAACCACGCCCACCTGCTCCGTGTACACAGCCCTGTGTGGGGACCCGGCCCGCACGAGCAGCTCACGTGTATGATAGGAAGGTAATCATATAGGTATAGGGCGTCACACCTAGGCCTATAGTTACTATTATATGGGATGGGGTCCTTGTGGCTAGGTAACGTTGGGACAGAGGCATTGAACTATTGTGTGTTTTACTTATGTGTTAAGTGTAGTGAGCTAATGTATTCCATTTGTCAAATAGATTAATTCATTGCTTAAACTAGTCCAAGTCATGATCCTTTGTCCTGAGGATCGTGGATCAGCTCCAGACTTTCAGTCACTAAGAGTGGACGAGAACGCTCATGTGAAAGGATATTTCTTTATTAAAGTTCAAAACTTGTTTTATGCATCACTGACATCTCGTTAGCATTATCACTACACTCATGTTTTACTTACAACCTTTTAACATCATGATCTTAAACATGGACTGACGCGACGTCATACAGCATGTACAATTACGTGATCATACCTGTGCGAACAGCTCAGATGTAGCATGATGGTAATAATACAGGCATTCATCACATGTACAGGAACATATGTATGATATGAGGCCCACGTGATTAACTGTACGTCGGGACAAAGTCATGTGCGATGCTCATTTGTATAGTGCTCATTTGTATAGTGACAAATTAATCAGACCAGCATTTCTTCATAAGTTCATTCAAGATGCTATAAGATGAGACACACGAGATTAAATCTATGGTGGGACAGAGGCATGTGTGATTACATAAATAGGCCGATATGAAATCACACGTGCTATTTTATGAAGGTATAGTTAGAATACACGACCTGAGCTGCTCATAACAGATTGCATGAGCAGCTCACGTGTAATGTTGGGGTGACAATACCGACCGTTGATCGAACTGGGATGGACGCACGAACGATTACACAGTTTTACATGAACGCCCGTGATTCAATGGGATCAGGCTCATATGATTACATTTAGTTTTACGTTGAACAAAGCCAATACCCATGTACGCTGTTTTTGTCATGAATTTGAAGGCCGTTCTGTTTCTGTAATCATAATGTACCCTGGGAAATTGGTGCCATCTAGCACGAATATCTCCGTCCCTGAATATTATCTATGGTACCGGTTTTCTTACACTGGGACAAACGTATGTTATTGCTATGGCACTTTTCTGCTTCTCTTGTTTCATCTGCAGTGGGACAAGACAGCTTTTTCTGTAACCATAAAACTTTTTCAGTGGAAGGACACAGAGACACTAATCCCGATGCATCCATTACAACTTTGGACTAAACTTTTTCATGTATCTTACTCCAGAAATGGTCTATACTGATCGAAAGGATGTACATGTATGCACAAGGGTGAAATATAGAACAATGATACTAGTATGTGAATTTCTCTATAAATCTTCATTTCTTATTTACACAGGATACTCTACTTCCATCTACCACGATTGTTCTTGGTAAAGCTACAGCTACATGCAAAAGAAATGTGTCTTTTATATCCGACCGGCACAACATCAGACACGTATACTACCACTGACTAGGGATAAAAAACATGAATCCTGAGTGTCCCCCATGAGGTCCAACGAGACAATACACCTTGCATCTGTCTATGTCAAATTGCTTTTAATGTGACCCGCATACCGGAGATCACTCAGAGCAGTGTGGGGCCGGCCCGGGAGTTATTGGACCAGTTATCCACGATGCGACAAAACGCCAACTGATTACCTCCACCTCCATGACTGTTTCACATACACAACAACATAGTTTTCCGTCAGAAATCCCTTTGTGTTGGTTGGTTGGCTGGTTATTGGGGTTTAACGCCATATCAACATAATATTGCCCCATCACAGCAAGAACAGGGTTTGACAATAATTCTGTCTTTGATGATAGAATCTATGAAATGAACAAAGATATGTGAATATAGACCACTACACATTTACAGAGGCAGGTGTTCTTTAATGTGCGAGGTCCCCTATGCAGGGTCCTACATACAACAGCCAGTCGCCTAAGGGCCTTTGATAACCATGTCGTAAGCACAGGGCCTTTATGTAGGCCTAATACAACTCATTAACAGTGGTAATAAAATAAATTACGTATATTACAGGAATAACCTAAAATTTTTAAATCGATTTCCTGAAATTGGTACAGAATCGGGTCATAATCGCATCGTGGTTCACGGCCTTTACAGGCCGTTTATTATAAAGGGTTGCCTATTCAGGCAGGCGGGAGGAGCGTTGTGCTCTGTTCACCCACAATTTTATATATATAGGAGAAACCCCTGTCGTCCCTAGCATGTCGCTCCTTATAAACGCACCACTCGTTATTTGTGCCTTTTTAAACTTTTTTTTGTAAATATCAAAGAGGAGTTTCAGTTGGGATGGGTCTGAGAGAAGATAGCTTGTTAAAAAGCGGGCCCAGACGCGACTTTGATCAAACACAGACGGGAGGTTTTACACTGGTTCAGTCAGACTGTAAATGTTCCTCACTTTAAGTGGCGGAGAGGTAAACTTGTACTTAGCTACCTGCATTCTCCTTTTATGTGTTCCTTCAAAAACTGGGAGGTACTTAAAAGGAAAATGGGGAAGGGAACGGCAGCCATGTTAAGTCTCAGAACTCTCATGAGTATCACGGAGTTGGACATGTGAATTGGTTTTAAGCAGCGATTACGTAAAAATAATAAGCGTAATCATTTAAGTACAATAAAAAGCTAGTTAGTTTTATTATTCAGTGGTTGTATCACTATTTTCAAATCATTACCATTACATCAATAAAATCCAAACAAATATCATCGATGGTCACATGGCCATTTTGAAAAATCTGCTAATAGCTGGTCTATGAAATCAAGCAAATACATAGTTATCTTATCATAATCTTGAAAAGGTTGCATATTACCGATAGGAGTAAATATGACACCTTCAGGCGCTTGCAACAACAATGTAACTATACAGTATGAGGTCTTCATTTCTCACCTTAAGAGTCCCTTATCTTACCCCATCGGCTACTGTTAGGCGCACTGTTACTGTAGGACTAGAAAGAAATCTGACTTCAAAAGATAAAAGTATTTCTTAAACGTCTATTTGACAGTATACACTTCCAGGTAAAAAGGTTCAAGCCTTTCTGGTTATCATCGCGTTTGTTAGTTCACCTTTTGACAGTCAGACGTCTTGTTTTACAGCCATCTATCATTTAAAAAATGCCATACCAGAAAGACTTTAGCATACCTGTGAATAGTGCGGTGTTTGTAATTGCAAGTAATAAAGTAAAGATACAATTTAACTCAGTTAATCACATAAGAGATAAGAATAGATTTATGAGAAGGTATACTGGACATAAAATAGGCATATCTCCTGGGGTGGTTCCAGGGTTGGGGGGGGGGGGTCCAGAGCCTCCGAACCCTCCCCCCCTCCCCTTTTGATGGGGACTTAAACTTTCCAAAGAGGAACAAACTTTGGGTGTCTGTACGTGAATGCACGCCATTTTAGTACTTAGACTGTGTGTGGTCCCCCTGTATTTTTTTAAATACTGTATCCGCCCCTGATTTAAATTCCCTTCTTCTATTATAACAAGACTTAAGGCACAACATTGCGCCCGCTTATATAATATGCAAATTAAGTGAACACTGCATTAGAGTTACATATTGCTGACCTCAAATCAGGCTGCTTCGTGCTAACAAGCCGACCCAGACTGAGTTATTTATTATCAGAGAGATGATGGAGAGTGGTTACTATGACAATACAAATGGCCTCATACAAACACACCTGAGGGGAATACTCAAGCACCTTAAAAGGGGATTTTTCTTTCCCTCCTTCAGATTCAGGATATCGGTATCGATAACCTATCGATATTGACTTATAGGTAATCCTATTAACCCACTGTAGGAGTGATGTGCTCTTACTGAAGGTACTTTTTACCACTCGGTGACCTGGACAGACGCCAGACTAAACTGTGCCTACAAGTCTGTTGGTTTTATTTCACCGATTGCCTGGAGAGGGTTCTAATACCAACCGGTTATTGATGGTAAAAAAAAAGTAACGATTGACAGTCATTGGTGTCATTTGAATCAATATTGATAGTAGGAAAAACGACTGTGTGGAAAAAGTGTAAAGTGTACAAACTGAACGTACGATTGCTATAACGTTAAAAAAAACATGAGGTGGGGGAGTACACACATCCGTGTCAAAACGGCTCTGATTGTTAGAATACAATGTAACCACATTATGGTTTCTGACTGAAGCATTCAGCAGTTCGGTGTATGTGTCCTGGACTGTTATATGTGTGTCCTGGTGCTCGTTTGACGTGCATTGTCACCGGGGTGGTGCACGAGCTGTGCCCGTGTGTGGGGAGCGGTCAGGTCTCTCCGGGCTCACCCCTCCACCCCGTTGTCTGCTGTCCCTACTTGTCGTGACTGACCACTCCTGAATTTTGGTTGACTGCTCCTTATTTTGAGAGGATATCGACCACTGCCCCCCAAAAAAGACTGTAAAATGGATAAAGGTTTTCTATACTGCTTATGGAATAATTATTCTGATATTTCCAATAAGTATAACAGGAATTAAGACTAAGTCTCATGTTATTGCTCCTATATCATTCTACAGATGTATTTTGCTGCCCCCCTCTTTCGTCTTACAAGGGACCAACCACCCCTCATTTTTGAGGATCGCTGCCTTCGTTGTGCATTGCCGTTTGGCAGTGGGTACCTTTAAACAGTTAGACCCAAGTGCCCCCTACCCCTCCGGGCTCGTTCCCACCCTCATACGTTATTCACCAGGGGACGGCAATCATTCATCACCTGGATGAAGGGGTAGAGAGGGTGTAGGGGGGTGTAGGGGGTGGGAGGCGTGCCTGATCAGGTGTTCTCACCTCGTCCACGGGCTCAACTGATCAGTGGCTTTGGCCCCGGCTAGCTTTGTCCTTTTATCTCTCCTCAAAGGAACAATGGAAAACTTTCGAAACTGCTATTTCATATTACAAAGGCGCTCAGCAATGTATTATGGAAAGAGTGATCCATGATTATTGGTTCCAGAAGAGGTATAGCATATATTAGTACATTTATATACCTGCAATTGTATGCATTTGCAAACAGATTTTGCATCAGTTTCTGTTTCTTTTGACAACCTTCCATATAACTGGCACTACTGGAAGTCAAATTGCTCCCTTATTGATACTTTATGGCGACTTTAATTACACATGTGTTATATTTAAAATATTGTAGGTAACTTATCAACCAGATGTTTTGTTGTGGTCCACATGGAGAGGTATGATATCCCCTTCCTTGTTACAGGCATCTGCATTGACAGCTATACTGGGTATTTTGACAGTGTAGGGACTTCGCCCTGTTTGGGGGTTTAATATATGGGTTATTCACACCCAACCCAGCTGTCGACGCCCTCCTACCTGTTGTCGTTGGGGTAACTTCAGACGGGGGGCAAACAGGACAGGATCAGTTATCAGGGGAGAGGGGGCGGGAGGGGGAGGGGGGAGTACTAGGGTTTAAAGGTTCTGTTCACTGTTTATGTTTATTCAGCATCTGTTTGAATACTGCATTAAATCAGACAAGATCCTAACCGTGATCACTTTTCCACTTAATAGTTGGATTGTTGAATATCTAATCTTAAAGGAAATGGTGCATATCAATCCCTAATAGTGAGTCTGTGTATATATATGCAGCTGCATTCACGTTACAGTGGGCTACAGTGCGTTGAAGGAGGAAGTGTCAGAACACGATTGTTCTGTTCAGACTGAAGTGATGACTTCCTGTATATGTGACTCGGGTCATCTCCTCACCCATACGGACGGTATGGCACGACGTATTGTACGATATGCTACATATGGCCATAATATGACTATTGCTCTCCGGGCTATACAGACAGATGTATTTCATTCATGTCAACAAAGCTTTTCATATATTCAGGCTCTACCTTTGGTCAAGCAGTATATTCAGTTCTGAGTGGAGGACATAGGATCTATACACGCATGTGTCTTTGGTGCCATTTAACACTTTTCAAGTGAAATCAATAACAGTGCATTACATCCTTTTAAACACGGTTAAATAAGTAAGTAATGCCTGAGCGCGAGAAGCAATTAGAGCATAAGATGGGACGAGTAAGTCCTAATCAAAGTGGTTTAACTTGAGATGTATAATCTACATTAATCATACATGCATGTATCTTAATCTTTTCATTAAGTTGTAGGCTGGAGAAAGTCTATAGTATGTACAAGTACATGTATCTTTATAAGTTGAAGGTTTTGAGCAAGTCAATTCCTCAAACAAGCAATTGAAACTTGCGATGCCAAAAACATGCGATGCCAAAGAGTCATAGGATGAATCATATAGAAACCCTTAATAACATATTGAGTACCTTAATAATTAGACAAATGACATAGCACACCTGGATATACAGTCTTAAGGTAATCCACTTAGCCGGTTTGAAGAGGATGGAAATTGGATTAGGGATGTTTGAATAACATAAAAGCAATATTTGACATGCTGTATATTATACAGTTGCTGTTTAGGCAATCACCGCCCCCGCCCCCAAGTGACGCAACTGATAGTTCTAGTTCAGAGTCAAATCACCCCCACTGTTATACGCACACTTACCTCCCGTAATTACATGACCAGGTATATACACATGTAGATACCTCCGTACAGCCGTCTATTTGGGTTCACAAATCGTGATCACCTCTGAGTCACAACACCAACACTAATAATAGCTGGGTGGAATGGGCCCACCTGGTGCGTGCACGTTAAGCCACAGCTCTGCCCACACGTTAAAAACAAGGAAATAGTAAATCCCAAACATATTCCTCTTATTAATATTGGAATATTGTTTACTCAGTAAGAAAATATACTACAATCAAGAGATATGAGTGTTGTCACTACATGACTAGAATTCTAAGAGCTATATTAGAAATATCCCAACCATCGTTACTAGGACATAATCTAAAGCAATAGAATTGATTCTCGTTAAGTCCTAATTGAAATTAGTGAAATTCAATGCTCTGTAAGTTCTGCTTAAGGAATGGGTTGGTTTCGACTGCCTGGTACATTGCCAAGGTATTTGCACTTGGAGCCGGCCTCTCATTATGTCACTGCATACACATTTGCTTATTAGGCACTCTAGGTCTATTCTGTGACTGAATCTATGTCTTCCAGAAGCCCTGGAGGTGTGGCAGTTCAATCTATGTTAAAATCCCAAATCGTCAATTGCTCCAATTGCATGGGAAGTTAAAGCAAGTATTAATGATCAGGAGAACTCATTATATCCTGATGTCCGTACCAGCTGCTTAGGCGGATATATCACCTCCTGTTGGTTGGTGCGAGCTTCTGGCTGTCAGCAGGTAACTTACCGCAGAGAGAGAGAGCCCAGCCCCCGACACACCTGTGTTTTAACACCTGAGCCCCACCGTTAATGATGAACACAGCCTCCACTTACCTGTACACGGCAACTGCCACTGGCCAGCGTTAAACCCGAACCCTCCATGGTTAGAATCGCCAGTTGTAAGTCTCCTAGACTCGGTTTATACATAAAGAAATCGCCATCCAAGGCGGCGGTAGCGGCAGCGTCAACAGAGCGCCCGTCCTCGAGTGAAGGGAAATGCCTGGAGGCGAGCAGAGCTCACCGGAAACTGGACACGCCTCAGTGGGCACCAAACGCCGGCCGGGGCGTCTGCTCCGAGTGTTTCGGCAGCTTTTGGTGATTCCCTAAGCACACAGGTGTCTTATCAGGAACGTGTGTGAAGAGGGGTATCATAAAAGTACTCATGACCGGTCGCCAGCACCGGGGGCTGATAACATGGAGCTGTCTCGGCAGCGGCCAGCGTTTGTTGTGGTTTGTCTCACCTGTTTCACGCGCACGTGACGTCACGACACGCCTCGTTTTGACGGACAGGTGTAACTAGGTCGGGGAACCCCCCAGGTAGGAAGTACAGTGTAACCCGATCATGAGTTATACATTCCAATGACATAACTTTCCATTGCTCTCAGGCAATTAGAGGGGAGATGCCATTCTCAGGGTGTACAATTCTTTTGGTAAATAATAGTCTTATTTACTATAAACATTCTCAATGATACGATTGTACATTTTCTTTTTTACAATTCATGGGTGACTTTTTGTTAGAGCATTGATTGTCAAGATCTAAACCCCACAGGTTTTAACAGAACACTATTTAGTATTTTTATGTACATCTATATGTTTACAGGGATACTTTAAAAGTACTTCTGCTCGGTGACCGTCCAACATGTTCTTATCTGCTATTAATAATATTAATAGGCAGATAAATATTTGATTAAGGCCAAAAAGGCAGTATATAAATAATGTTGCATGATAAACTCTACTCTAAAAAAAACGTGCTGCAGCAAACTGTGTTTTCTTCTTAAAAAGACGAAAGTGTCTCCGGTATTTTGAGTCTAGCAGTACTTAGCATTCACCGAGGGAAGGGGCGTCATGAGTAGTATAGGAAAAGTTGATGGCACTATACCCAGTAAATAGATATAATGATGTTAAATGTTGTGCCGAGAAACTGATATTAAAGCACTGATATCAATATCAATTCCATACGTATATATTATAAGTTGGGTGAAAGTTAATAAATACACCAATGCTTATACTTACTAAGAGTATTATCATGTGACACTCACGTATTAGATCAACTACAGTTGAAATGTTTTGATATGATTATTATTGTACCTTTCTCAAACTATATACGGAAGATCAATTTGTAAATTGATTAAAATAGGTAAAAAGAATTTTTTAAATGTCTCTAGCCATGTGTGATATTTTACCATCAGAGTAAGAAACACAAGCAGAACAACATATCCTTTAACCTTCAACCTTTTTATTGTCTCAAACACGCTTAAACTCCGGACACCTGCTGGATCCAGTCCCTGAAGGCAGAGATCCTGGTGTAGGCAGAGGGGGTGTTGGGGTAGCAGCCGCGCTGTCCAAAGGAGGTCACACCAGCCAGCTTGCCGTTGCAGACACATGGGCCACCAGAGTCTCCCTGGAAGAGGAAACAATAAATGTTAAAGTATTTACACCAGGGATGCATAATTTCTTTATGTTGGAAGGATCCAACAAAACTTTAATACGAATAGGTAAAGAAACTAAGCATATCCACATAACATTTCTGTTCTTAAAGGATTTTGGATATTGACCAATGAAGCAATGGCTACATGTATGTGGATGTAGTTTATGGAGATAAATTGATCAAATTTCCATAATAATTATTATAATTATCTGAAAGGATTCAAATGCAATACTGAGCGATAGTCAGGGAAAACAAATACCACGTTATTTTAATGTCAAGAGGGGATTTGAATGTGTAATAATCTTGCCATTTGTTCATTTCTACAATTGAGAGAGAAGTGCGTGTCTGGTGTTCCCAAAATTAGTATTGGGAAGCATGAATATCTTGCATAGTGAAACGAGTTATGGGGATAGTGATAGATACGGGGTGGAGGGAGGGTGGTATTACAAAAATCATAAGCCTATGAGCAGGCTTTGTACATACGTTGCAGGCGCCCTTGCTGCCCTCCTCCCAGACACAGATGTGGGTAGCTCCAGTGTTGGACCAGTACTGCTGGCACTCAGCAACAGAGATGGCCTTGACCTCAGCAGCCTGCAGGGTCGTAGCTGCGGAACCGCCACCTAGTAAGCAGAGAGGAAACAATCACATAAATAACAGGAATAAAGAAGCATTTGTTTTGTTAAATTTTGTTTCTCAAATCATGAAAGTTTACAGATGAGAAAAAACTCACAATTATAATGGAGGAAGTTGAAAGAACAATGTTAAGGACAAGTTTGGTTAAGAAGTGCAAACTAATGCAATGCTTACAACCATCAAGGAAGATACTATTAGTTCCATATTACCATCAACACAGATTGCAATTTGCAGATTGGAAATCTAAGGGGAATACCTTGAGTTGATAAGTATTTTCCTAATACAGAAATGTGGCCATTTCAAAAGAATAGGGAACATTACAGATAGAATGGAAATTTTGGGGCGAGTTCTCTTACCGACGGAGGTCACACCCCATCCGCTGATGGTGCAGTCAGCTCCGTCCAGGTTGGTGCCAGCGCTGTGCATCTCAATGGTCTTGACGTACTGGTTCATCTCCACTGGGCTGATCAGTTTGATCATGGCAATGTCGTTCTGCAGGGTACGCCTGTTCCAGCCGGGGTGCTGTGAAGAAGTTAGTGTAGTGATTAGATTAATGAATGCATACTGTGATATGAATTAATTTTCAAGTATTCCCTCTAGACTAAACATGCATGGCAGCCTTTCATTCATCATTCATTTCATAGACTGCTCAGTTTTCATGTCCTTTATTTCCTCTTTACATTCTATACACCTAACTTATGGATTTGTGAGAGAGTCAACACTTACGCTGATGATGTCCTCAATGTAGTAGCCGACGGGGGCGCCCACGCTGGTGTCACCACGGGTGTGGAGACCCATCACAACGTACAGGCCAAGGCTGAAGTGGAAGGGTTGAAAGAAATGTACTTCTCATAGCACAAACAACTTACTGGCACTTTTCCAGAGATTGCTTATATAGCATTTTATTAGACTCCTGATATTATTTTGGCTGTCATTCGTTAGGACAAAAGAAAGTTCTGGTGGGAAGGGGGACCCAAAAACCTGGCCCCTTGATTAGCACTCAGCTGCCAACTGCCAGGCATAGAATACTGTATAAGCAAAAGGGTCTCATCCTTCTGTGCAAAACGCAACCCTGGACACAGGGGTAAACTATATTTTATTTTAGATATATTTAGAATCATACAAGGATGAACCCCCTACGTCATTGCATTTATCACATAAAAAATGCATATACTTTGCCATAATAAGTGTCCCTTTCAACACTCACAGTACTAGAATGGACAGCCATCAAGAGATGCAGCCTAAAATAATGTACAATCGCATTCATCCAATCCACGTGTATAGACATTGTGCACATGACGTCACAATAGCTAGGAAAGGGGTGGACGCCATCTTGGTGATCAATTTAGAAATCTCATTATCAGCAATTCACAAACCTCTAGAAAGCATTTTTGTATAATTCATCTAAAATAAGTGTATGATAATAATGAACAACTTTTATCATGTAAAATGTACAATTTATAGATTTATGTAATAGCCACGTGTTCATGAAGAGCACAAGGTGGTCACCAAAAAGTGGTCACGTGACCACGTCTGCACAAGGTCTATTGACACACTGGCAACGTTATTCACACTCAAACACTTTATATTATTTTAATATCGTTACTAGAAATACAAGAGAAACATTGAAAGCTCGATAATAGGCTCTTAAAGTGTGCAAAATTAGCAAGAATGCACAAAAACTGAAGAGTGCGCCTTTCTTTATAATGCAAGGAGTTTCTCAGAAAGAAATTGATTAATTATAATTAGTATGCTTTCCATAAGTTAATATAATAGAGGCCTATCTAGTAGTAACAAATTGATTCTTGAAACTCACGGTCCAGCGCCGACACAGTGGGCAGCGGTGACGATCCAGGTGTCAGAGACAAGCACACAGCCGCAGGTGTGGCCGGGGAAGGTGTCAATGGGCATCCTCCTGCCCAGACGCTGGAGGGATCCCTGCCATGGGAACTCTCCCACCTGGGCGTCACGGCCTACAGGGAACAAATTTAGGACATTTAGTTGTAATTGAGAATCCTATATTGGGGGTTTGCTTAACTATTTTTTACACTAACCCACCAGCTGGCTTGCTACTCAATAAAAGCACTGTTCTGGATCAAAGTTTACTAGTGCAGATCAAGTTTTATGGATCTTTAGATACAACTTAACTTTTCAATTATGAGTTAATACACGTAAAGGGTAGGTACACAGAAAAACATTTAGCCCGGCAGGGTTTTTGATAATATCTGGTACTTGTAACTCTAAATTAAGGTCAAATCCAGACTATATAGCAAGGAGAGTATGATATAACATGGTGGGCTCTTTCAAAAATCATTATAGTGATGTTTGGTGGAGGATGTTTTGTCGTATTTTTGTCATTTTGTATTATATCAATCCTCCTCTTAAATCCACTAGAAGCACATAATGTTTTACAATTCTTTATATCGCTTTATGAAAGAACTTTCTGACCTATAAATATCATCTAATAGTGTCCGTAAAAAGTTCTCTCTTAGGCCTATATATGTGCCCCGAGAGGTCTTTGACATAATCTGTAATAGCTGATCCCCTGAATAAAAACTGGATTATATTTATGACATTTTCTTTTTTCAACGGGTCTTTGAGTGACATTATATTTCAGGTATGGAGCTGGGGGTCTTTTTTAAAGTAAAAAAAGCCCCCTCCCCCACTCCGCCCCCGCGCCCCACCTCCTGGAATTTCTAGATCTGCCCTGTATTTCTTCGCAGATGTACACAAATCGTGCACCCTCCTATACTCCTACTCCCCCATTAACGTTAAGCCTGGATACTCACCTCCGATGATCTGTGGGGCCACACGGGCCTCCAGGGCGGGCAGGGCCACGGCGAGAAGAGCGAGGACGACGAAGCTGTTCATGGTCACCTTCTGATGAGTGTGATGTCTGGGTGGTGGTCATCCCTCCCTTTTATACCTGAATCTTGTCTGAAAGCCACCACCTGCTTAATCAGCGACTTCCCTGATAAGTAAATCGGACCTCCGTTTTCTCCGGATGTGCCTCCCCTATGGTGTAATATCACGATAAGGTTTCCTGGGAAGAAAACATGTTATCAATATAATGATGAAGGTACAGACAATCGTGACCATTTCCTCTGGGAAAACGTCTTTTGAATGCAGTTAGTTTAATTAATATTAGAAGTTGTCCCAATGTAAACGTAAGATTTTAAACCACCGGGCTTAAGTAAAGTGGGCATTTTATAAAATAGGGGTATTGCATATAGATAGATAGTATTAACTATCCTTGTATCATAACCATGGATATATAACAAGTTATACTCACTTCCACTTTGTCTGCGGGTTTTGGCTTTATATATATCATTTTGTGTGAAGTGTTATACATCAATAAGAAACATTCTGTCAGCAAATTTTGCATGTTCCATCACAGATGGTTAAACTTACAACAATAAGGAACGGCTAACTGCCATTAGGAACAGAAAATGGTCAGGTTTTTTCTCAGATGCCTCAGATCTCTTAAGGTTGCAGGGGACATTATTATGATGAACGAATTCAAAGAGAAATTATTTATTCTTAACCCTTTAGCCCCCAATCCGGCCGCAGCCGCCCGAGGGTGTACTCCCCAATCCGGCCATGGCCGCCCGGAAAAATGATCATTTTTCCTTAATTTTTCCATATTTTTCCAATGAGAATAGTCTAATAAGTTTTCAACATACAAAAACGGCAAATATATCATTTAATGCTTATCTAATTCCCTATTCAATACTCCAAACCTGGTGTTTATAATTCATATTGCCACTGATGTGTGAACATTTGAATTTCATTAATAGAAGGGAATTTAAGGAATTCCTGAGGGAATTCCACGAAAATCTTGGGGAAATACAGCAAATCATAGTTGTAATCTGTAGGGTCTAAAGGGTTAATGTACCTTGACGTTATCAAGTCGTTGTTGTCATCAATAAATGTTGATTAAAAAATACATATAATTATATGCCTATTGCACTGAGGCAATTCTAATCATATTTCTGGAATTGTTGTTAGTCAAAACACTCATTTGGTTGCATGGCGTATCAAATTGACTTAATCATTATGAAAAATGGTAAGCTTTCTGAGTGACATTTGTATGAGAGTATTAACACACACAATATTACCTACTACTAATTATATACACTGTAAGCAAATCCATTAGTGCTGAGTCCCAATTAAGCACCTGATTTGAATGACGCCAGGGGTAGGACCCCCATTAAATTTATAAGTGCCAGGGCCCTTACTTGGGCAATTACGGCATTTGAGAGATATTGCTATTTTGAAATAGTGCACCCTTTAAATACATATGTCATACATTATTGATACTGACAAGATCTACAGTACATGCCTGAGACTAGTGTCAGAACAAACTTTTCACTATATCAATGTTAGGACTCTGTACACACGTGGCCCCTATCTGAGTTACCTTGCAAAGATCGTGTAACTGTTTTTTCTTGAATAACTTATATTATGGACAAATCTTAATTATTTGGGGGGAAATGTTCTTGCATGTGACGTTTTTATTTGGGTCAAGTAAGTGACATGGAAAACATACAAACATCATATAAATGTTGTAGGTATGCCTCATATACGATGAATTCTGACTTAAGAGCTTATAGTCATTAAGCCCATCCTACATTGGGTATATCCTGGGGTTGGACAAGGGTTGGATATAATAGACATATATGCTATCCCTGTCTACAAGACTTGGTTAAATAAGCAAGAATTGAGTTTTTCTATATCCCAAAGTACTGTTAAAACAATAATTGACAGATTCGCAGGTTTGCCAGCCAATCAAAATACTGTTATATGGGCAAAATAGGGTCGGCCATTATAGGGTGGACTGACAGGCTTTAACATTGATCTTATGGGAAAAAGTTCAATATGTAAGGTCACAGTTTAGAAATTTTAGTAGCAATTTATCAACCAATTTGCTTTGGTTAATTTTGTATTGTGCAACTCTCTTCAGGGAATATGCACAGAAACAAGTTTAATAATATTTCATGGTAAACTTTATTTTTGGTGTAAACTGGGATGGGCTTATTATATGTATGTGCTAAAAAGAGTTTTTATTTAAAGGTGGTTTTCACAATTATGCAATGATTCATTATGTAAACAACATGAGGAAATCCATAAAACGCTTTTCCCCAGTTTGCACAGTGCTTCCTCCCACAGATACCTTGATCCCAACTGTTTTATATCCCAACTCATTTGTTTAGGCCTATACAACAAGTGCAGTGCCACTCTAATTAAACAAGGTATATATATGACATGATTCAGAATAACATGGACACTATAATAGGGGGCAAGCAGGTACAAGCCCCTTTTGGAGACCAATAATTATTGAATTTTTTTCAATTGATAATTTAACAAAAAAACATATCGCCGCAATGTTTCCCTATCCTTGTAAAAACAACTTGAAACTTGACCATATGCATTAGCAGGAGTTTAATTCATGAAGTAAGTTTTTGTAAGTTAGGTTAGATTCAGTAGCAAGTCTTCAATCATCTGTCCTTCCTGTGACCTCCTTCATCCAAAAAGAGACATAATCAGCCTGAAATAAATGATAAAGGAATTGGCCTTTTTTTCATAGATATCTAGCAGTTGATGAATTATTTGTTATTCAAAGAAACTACACAAGATGGCTTAATTGTCAAATGTAATGACGAGTGCTTTTGATTTTGACATGCAATGTGACAATGTAAATTCCTACATTTTCTAATATATGAATTATTAATGTATGGGGCTTATCAATTGTATTCTAAAAGAATTAAAGAATTAAAAGATCAGAATATACACATAACAAGTAATATCAGTGTATAATTACTAGATCCACTTACCTGAAAAACCTTTCAATCGATTCTTCCTGTAAATCAAAATGATCGATGGAGTATAGAGCATAGCAAGGTAGAGAGACTACACAATATTATTTCCCATTTTAACAGTTGTAACGGCTATTTCATAAGAAATGATTTTCAAACAATATCATAACTACCCTGTACTGATATCTGAGCAAACCCCTCCTCAAAGTGACAGGTTGCTATCCCAGTATATGTGTCATACTTCTGGAGCAAAAATTCCTAAAATCTAATCTATTGCCCAATCTTATAATCCAAATTGATTCTAGTGACCTACTTGAAATTGATAAACAAGAAATAATTAGATGCTGTAAGTCATCAAACTGTCGGGTAGTAATTCAAGTTACAATGAAACTTATTGCCCTTATGCTTTACCTTTTGATTAGTAGCAGCCTTGGATTCCTTTGTACTCCTCAGAATCCCTGTTTTTCTCCTCATACATGTTTTTATATTCAGATGAAGTTTTATCTTTTGATTCATACATCTTCTTGTACTCATTGTTGGCATATTTTGTGTATTTGTCAGATGTCTTATCCATATACTTTTCCTTTTCAGACTTCACATCATTCTTTGCTCCTTTACTTTTCGTCTCCTTGTACTCTCCATTAGCATACATCACCTTGTATTCCTTAGAATCCCTGTGTTTCTTCTCATACATGTTTTTATATTCAGATGAAGTTTTATCTCTTGATTCATACATCTTTTTGTAGTCATCATTGGCGTAGTTTGTGTATTCATCAGATGTCTTATCAGTATACTTTTCTTTATCAGACTGCATTTCACTCTTTTGCTTTTTGATAGGAAGCCCTGCTTCTTCCATTTCCCTCTGTAGGTCAGTGTATGCATCAGGCTTCAGCATTGCCTTCATGCTTTCATCCTCATACAGCTGGTTAAAGACCTTGTATTTCTTCAGGACCTTTTCACAATCAGCATCAGAGACTGATTCACTGCAATTCTTCGATGTGTATTCTTTTGCTTGATTTTGCCTCATTTCCTTATAGTCATCATTTGCATACATTTCCCTGTATTCTTTTGAATCTTTTCCCCCATCATTATATTTTGCTTTGTATTCTTCAGATGTCTTATCTTTTCCCTGGTACATATTCTTATAATCTTCTGTAGCATATTGTTTATACTCCTCCATATTCTTTGGAGTATAGTTCTTGCTATACTCATCTGAATATTTTGTTTTGTTCATATCTCTGTAGTTCTTGTTTGCATATTTCATTCTGTAGGCATCATGATCCCTGTTTTTATCTTCATACATAGCCTCATATTCAGGAGACATTTTGTCCTCATCTTCATACATTGCCCTGTAGTCTTCATTAGCATACTTGCTATAGTCACTTGAACTTTTCTTACCAGCCACTAATGGTTTGTTTTGGTACATTTCTTTATATTCAGTATTTGCATGCATTTCTCTATACTCTTTGGTATCTCTATTCTTGTGTTCATACTTTGCCTCATATGCTGGTGACATCTTGTCCTTACCTTCATAGGTTTTCTTGTACCCATCATTAGCATACTTAGGGTAGTTCTCCTTGTTCTTTCTGCCATGTCTGTCTTCATACGCACCTTCCTTTCCTTCTCTATAGTCTTCATTGGCATACATCTCCCGATACTCCTTGGTATCTCTGTGTTCCTTCTCATACATTTCCTTGTATTCTGGTGAAGCTTTGTCTTTCTTTTTATACATTTGTTTGTACTCCTCAGTAGCATACTTCTCATAGTCTTCCTGCTTCCCGTTGTACGTGTCTGAGTAACCAGTGTCAGTGGGACATGACCGTCCCCAGCAGTACCCTATACAGAGAGCCAACACAACCTGTAGCACTAGTGCCCTCATCATTGCTGGTCACTTTTTGAAATGTGTTTCTTCAGCAGCTTGAAGGAAGTTATGGATTGCCATTTTGAGGCAGGCTATATATACCAAACTTTCCATCCAATTGATATTTCCATACAATTGATAGTTGCATGGTCATGGTCACCCAACCAGTCATGGGAGGCCATAGTGTACATGCCTCTAGCTGCTGGCTATAGTGTTCTAGTTTTGGTCAAGTGATCTGAGACCCGCATATGGCTGGTTACTGATCTGGTTTTGTGAGCCATGAAGAAGGTCAGTCTATCAGTAAACCCCAAACTTCTTTCATCTCCATTTGTTTTTCATATTCTCATTAAACTATATCATAACCCCTGAGGAGGTAAATAAATGTGCTTGTCTATTCCTTTGTATGAAGTTTTAGATAATCATTATTTTCTAAATGATTTTCATAAGTGTATGATTTTTATAGTTTTAGGAGCAGAATGATCAGCTTATTATGCATATGTCATTATAAATGTGCTCCTTTAAATTATATTATGTGTTTGTGCACTTGGGAAAGTAGGGTCCACTCATTTAATAATATATTAGTCATTGAAAAGTCTGCCACTGGAAAAGTTTTTCCATATATCTGCCATCCTCTAAAAAAATGTGGACTTTAAAAGTCCACACATCTTCATTATAAATGTATGATTGTATTGGCAACTATTTCCAAGATCAAACATAAGGGTTTCAGTCTTAAAGTCTTGGGAATAAAGATAAATTGACTTTCAGACAAAATGTTTTCAACATGCATTAACTGCAAGACACAGATGCTATAAAGTAGATCTTGATTATGACTCATTGCTTAAAAGAACATTACTTTGGATTTCCCTCTCACAAGGTATGTATCTTTTATATTTTTGCTTTATTCACAGTTTCTTAAATGGTGAATTCTTTGAATTAGCTTACCATAAGCGCTATATTCATGTACCATAGTGGCCCGAGTAGGTGCAGGGATTCAATCGACCACCTGTTTCAAATAAGAGCCGGGGGTAGCCCTCTCTCTAAATTTAAAAGCGGTTGTTCTCAAATAAGGGCCAGGGGTCCCCCCCCCCCCCCCCCGATATTATACATATTTTACATTGCCAATTTTACTATTGGCTGAGTGTTGGGAAAATTCGTTATATAGCAATTTAAATGATTTAATGGGATGAATGTGCTTCATGTTGAGTATTGATTTGCGGTTATTTATTGGTAAAATATTTTGTGGAATTAGTGTTGAGATAACGAGAATTCTCAGACCGGTTTCGACATCATTTATCACTGTTTTCTGATGAAATAATTTTAGATCATAATTATGCATAAAACCATTTAATAACGGACCATGAAACAGGGCAAGTATCATAATGTATATATGTATAAGTACAGGTAATGATGTTAATGGCAATGCTTTTATTGACTATTGAGAATCATTGACTGACGCATAGGTCATGTACAAGTACAAGACTGACCTAATTTCCGCCATTCACTGAAGGAAAATAATCAAACAAAACACCACGTTATCTGATGTCCCAGGGCAATGTTGTCATCATTGCAATGTATTGTTTCTTGATCCTTTTTGCTATTGAAAGAAAGAAGACACTAATCAAAATTCGCCTCATTAACCTAATTGGTTCCGGAAATACGGGCGCAACGTTCGCGATCTCATGTCTCCTATCCTAGAATCATCCTAGAAATACAACAGTATTGAAACAAATTAGGTTAGCGCAAAATGATATCTAACAAAATATCTATCTAAAAATCGATCTTGTAAAAACTGACGATTATTATGAATCTCTTATATTTGTTAATTAATTTAACCATAAAGTATTGTGTGAACTGCTGTACAACTTAGTATTAGGAAGTCAATTGTTATATAATGCATATCGAGTTATACAATTATGATATGACATAATATCTACCTATTATGACCTACTATGTGGTCGTGATAAGAGATTTGTCCATCTGTGGCAAAGGATACCAGGTGCACTCATGTGTCAGTTATCTACCTGTTCCTTACCTATCACAGGTACAGGTATCTCTGCCAAGCAACGGTCTGTAGTATACATGCTCTGATATACAGTCCTATATCGGTAGTGTAGTTCGATTCCCATTCATGAGAGGGCGTGGTGGGTTCCTGCTAATATCATTTTACCTGGAACTGGCCATTCCTAATAACGGATTTTACAGTCTCATAAAAATCGGAAATAGGTCAACTTCAGATTTAGGGTTTTCACCCTAAATCCTAATTTCGCGCATTAAGGCCTAAGCTAACTATAAAAATGCGCGAAATTAGGCCCCAACAGGCCTTAAATAAACTATTTTTTTGTATAACTTTAATGTGAATTATTATCTAATCAGATTGGTATAATTTTGCATACTCTCCCACAGTGTTGAACGAACCTGTCGTGTGCGCAACTGAATGTGCAGCAGCAAGAATAGTTTGAAGGTCTCTGTTCAAAGTTTCTGTACAGAACGCTTATTTTGTGATATTTATAATTTTTGCTATTCTGCTATTTCAATATCATGCAGAACCAATGTTTATAAAGTATATAGAAGGTTACGTAGCGCAGTACTTAAGGAATACACTCTCCCAAAATTGTAAAAATCTATTCATTTGTTACTTTACAGTGCATTTTCTCCTTTTCATTTATTTCTCCTATTGGAATGTAGGCCTAGGCTATAGTGCATGAAATTACAACACCTGCGTGAAATTAGACTAATTACAGGCTCTAATTTCACGTAGATAAATGAGAATTGCTAAATTAAAAATCAACTGTCTCTTATAGCATCTATGCCCTTAGCAATTAATTACTTCAATGATCCCTAATAATTTTGTACCATTGAGTTGCTTTGAAAAAGTATTCTGCCTGCACACAAATTTTATTTTTTAATTTCAAAATTCATAGAGGAAAAGACATTGGCAATATCCTATTTCGCGCACTAGGTGCGCGAAAATACCCTAATTATCCCTACATCTAATTGGTTGTGAAAAGTGGAATGTAATCCTATGTATTTCTAGGGCGGGAAAATGTTATCTGGTCGAGGAGGATTGGGTTCATAGCGCCCCCTTCAGCACTTCATGTAAACTTCACCTGACTCCTATGGCGCCATCTTACGTCCACTAATGGAACTAACCTGTGTTGCATCGCCTTCGACGGCAGACAATGTTTACATTCGCGTCCTACTTACGCAACATAAACTTCCTGTAACGCTGGCTTCCGAAATCCGGGCGTGATTGAGTTACGATTGCTGAGAGTTTTGCAATCTTTTTCTCATCTTATAAGTACTAGTATGTAGACTAGATCAGCACACCGATTTGGCCAAGGCTGCTGTCAAGTTGTGATCCCTGATAAGTCCGAGATCACTCTGCCACCGGCCATTTCTGGTGAGTTTCAGTTTCAGGATCCTGGCGGATAACACACTGTTAACTTTACAGTGTTACTGTTAGTGTTAGCAGAGATTAACGTTAATACTAGCTAACGTTAGTTCGTGGCAACTAAAACATGAATACATATATGTGTATCGTTTCATTATGGTAATCTTCTATATCTACCATTTGAGTTTATGGTCAAGCGGATTGCATGTAATGTTGCAATGATTGCTGGTTAGATCAGCATTGTTAATAAAAAGAAAAAAAAAAAAAAAACAAGCATTCACAATTCATCCAACCTGAGTCTGAGACTGA
This sequence comes from Lepidonotus clava, assembly GCA_936440205.1. Lineage (NCBI taxonomy): Eukaryota > Metazoa > Annelida > Polychaeta > Phyllodocida > Polynoidae > Lepidonotus > Lepidonotus clava. The sequence continues at coordinate 47,211,763 of OW387136.1, read as the reverse complement.
GTGACGATGATGAATTTCCAAGTAGATCTATTATGGACTGCACCATGGGATCTTTAAGTCTTTATCGAAGTTTGTGTACAATTGTTTAATGCCCTTAAATAACAGATAGTGAGTTATTGTTCTTAGAATCTTAGATAGTGAGTTGTTGTTCCTTGCCTATAATGTCCTCCCTGTCTTTAGATCTATATAATTATTATTATCAAGATGTTTGAGTCAACTGTGTTCCGATGACCTCATCGGGTCGTAAATACAGATTTCCACTCGCATTGAAATATCTCCACTCGGTCCAAAATAATAGCAATAGCCAAGAGGGTTTACTGCAGATCGCATCCTTAATAAAAGGTACATACTTAATAAAAGTGAAGTCTACTAGATCTAATAATAATCCTCTTTCAAGTCTTTGTAAAGCCCTTACCAGTTTGAAAGTACTTACGATGTTTCAACGATGCTAATTAAAATTGCTTTTTATCAGGGAAAAATGCACCCTTAACCTGCATAAGTCAGAGCAAACCGTCATATAAAAACAAACCATAGGCATAGTAGCTAAGATAATGCAAAAGCTTATTCGTTCCACTGGGAAACATTTCCTAGGTAAATAACGTTTTGAGATCTTGAATGAGAGATCAAAAATACAGAGCGTTATAATTTATGATCTGTTGATAATGGTGTTACCCTCTCTGCATGCCTCTGTATCTTTTATGATAGTCATGTAGGAGACACAGATATATCCTGTTACAGATATCTAGACAATAACGATAGGTTCAGACAAATTGTGATTGAAGATGATCTTAGTCCAAGTGAAGATCTTAGTCCAAGTACAGAATCTTAAAACGTGAAAGATTTACAGTAAAAGGACGATCATTTATTTCCGAGACGTTATTTCAATATAGAAGATAACTATTTATATGTAAGTGTATGGGAGCGAAATACCTCCAACTATACCTATGAAATAGAAATCAGGGACGCAAATAATGTGGTTTAAATCTCTTCATAAAAATTAAATATGATAATAAAAATAAAATAAAACAAGTCTGAAAACCTTTCAAAGGAGTAGAATAAAAAAGAAATGATGCAAATAACACTTTGTTTTAAATATATTTTGTAGTAAACCTGGGTATTTTGATAGGAAGGCTGCATTTATCTATGTAATCAGATCTATGAAAATGTTCTATAGGTCTTAAGTCTATATAATGGCGTTATTTCAGAGACGCTACAGCCATCATGTTTATCCACGGGAAGCTGTTCCTCACGGAGAACCACATCATGCTGGACGAGATGCGGTCACTGCTCCAGAAGTCACTCCGCCGCAAGGAGTGGGTGCTCGCCCTGCAGAGTGCTAAGGAGCTGCTCGGTTACGAGAAGGACCAGCTCCCTTGGAAGTCGCTTGTGACCTTTCTCTTCGAGGACCACTGTCTGAGCGATACGGACGTGCTCATGACATTGTACAAAGCCTTCGAGCAGAATACGCGAGAGGCCAAGTACAGGTGTGTTGAGTTGCTCATGCAGTGTAAGACTTGCCGCGTAGCCGCCTGTCTACCGGTCATAGCGCTCGACAGTCCATACGAGCCGAAACGTTGGGACGAGAACATTTCCGTGAGGGAATCAGTTTGCGGGCTGATGGTGGAAGGAAAGGGGTTGTTCAACACGGATCAGCTACTTGAACATTTACTAGTTGCTTGGAATGACAAAAACCACGAACGAATCATCACCTATATGAAACTGGCAACCATGGTTGTGGAAAATGAGAAGCGCCAGTTGACAAACAAAGGACAAGAGTACTTGATTAGCAAACAGGTGAGTAGTATACCTTTCAATATAGTTAGTTAGGAAGTAGACGTTTTTTTTAAACAATTTTATGTACTGAAAGTCTTTCAGGTCAAATCCTGATCTTGCACAAGCTTCAGTGGTGCGTAGTTTAACATTTCTTGTGTGGTATCCATCTTGAGGAATTAACAGATTTTATAAAAAGGCGATAAATTTTTACATAAATATATACAGTGTCGTGCTGCTAGCGTCAGAGAGGAAACAATCATAACACAGATATTAATGTAGCATGTCACCTAAAAATGTGTATATTTCCACCGTCACTTTCATCACAGGGTCCTGGCAGCAGAGAGGTAGATTTAGAGTACAAGTTTCGTATTTACAGTTCAACCGTTTACAGTCATTATAAGTTACATTTCAATAAGTTACGTGTTAATGGTATGTAAGAACATGATATATGTAAAATAAGTTCAGGTTGGATGAAGGCTGATTGTCAATGTATTGATTAATTTTATTTTATCCGAAGTAGCCTTTCATGGTGATATTCTTGTAATACTGGACGAACATGCGTTAATAATCGTACATGTCTTCTATCAGCTGATCAATGATGAAGCTTTAACCTCCTAAAATTCTTCAAATAATCATAATCTCCTAAATATTAATATCCTTTTGCTTTAATCTGTTCACAATCTTTTTAATCAAAATGATATTCGCCTTAGTGCGTTTAACTTTAAGATTCATGTATCTTGATAATCCGGAAACAGATTTCTTTGAATCTCATGGAAGTTGTATGTTACGTTTCCCAGAGGAGGAAGCCCCACTTCGGTCTGATCGTCCTCTCGGCGCTGTACCGGAACACGGACGACCCGTCCATGAGGCAGTACCTGGCCGCCTGCCACCGACTGGCCACCGTACCAGAGGTAGGGTATCACGATTTATTAACTGATCATCTTTTTGAATGATAATACATATATATTTAGGGCTACTGAAAGTAAAATTACAATTGTTTTATTGGAAAACGTGACAGATGAAATCAGTAATAACAGAACATATTTCTGTAATAAACACTTCTATGTTCGAATTTAATTGACATATTATTGTATTAATCTATATGCGGGCATGGCTTCAGAAAATTTGTAAGATGACGTTTGATTTGTTAAATCTTGTAGTTCTTTAATGATTAGGGGCCAATGTGACCTACGAATTTCTTTTTACCAATACCATGTGGCTGAAACCATTTCGATATTTCGATTAAACAAATATTCTTACTGAATTACTTTTGTTTCAAAAGTTCGATTAGAAAATTAAGCAATGGAAAAAAAGAACTAAAAGTTCATGACGTGTAATATTTATAGCAATATAAAAATTTGACTTTGTTTTCTCTATCCAGGTCTGTGTCCGACTGATTCTCGTCGCTCCTCTCGCGAGGATGATGTTCAGCGACAAAGTCTCCGAGGTACCCAACAAAAAGATGGGTCGCGTTGACTGGAAGACCATCCGCAAATTAAAATACATGCCGCCATGGGCCGTGGACAAGCACACCTTCCGTGGGAAGTTCGGTCGCGACACAAAGTGCATCCTGAAGAAGAAGCCTACGGGTATGACAGACGAGGAGTACGACGAGTTCCATGGACCACGGGAGAAAAGGGACCTCTACAGCTTCTTCATCGAGGGGGTTAAATGCACGAAGGAGTCCCTGGAGGAGAATCCCTTCTGGGAGCGGACCAAGGAGCTGTACTTCCTCCAGCCACCCAAACAGCAGAAAACCACCTACATGACCCAGGTCTACCATAAGACCCTGCAGCGAAAGTACCCCGCACTGTTTGCCCTGAGCACCTCACCGCAGTTCGACTACAGCGCCAAGCCAAACGGTGGGTTGTTCGGTCCACCAATACGGACCGGAGAATCATCTCGAGGGAACAAACTCAAACCACCCGCAGAAGACCAGAAAAGACTCCATGATTTCTTTAAACCCTCCACCTCGAGTCCCTCCGTCCAAGTCACAGAGGAGAGCAGCAATCAGTCGCCACCCAAAGAACAGTCTGAGTCTAGGAAAAGACGAGCGAGTGAGGTAAGCGACAGTGAACCCATCCCACAGGAAGGGCTGAGCCGTGCAAAACGACGACGGATGAAGGAAGTGGAAAAACGAAAATCTGAATATGAAAGTGAAAGACTAGCCCCAAAGAGGAAAGTGGCGGGAATTGTGAGCGGTGAGTTCGCAACGGTGGCGAAAAAGCTTGGGTGTCCGGATACCTTACCGGATAACCTCTTTGACGACGATGACGATTTCATGACGGGTACTAAGTACGCAGCCCTGACTAGCTCACTCAAACGGTCGTCGACCAGTGACGATAGCGGCTCGGACTTTGTGAGGGTGCCCAGTCCCTTCAGCTCCCCCGAGGCCTCCTACCTCAAACAGTTTGAACTGCCAGGCACTAACAGTATAGCAGGCCCCTCATCCTCCTCCCACCGTCGGAGCTTTGATGAATCGGACTATGCCGAGGCCAACGGGTTGACAGATGACGTCCTTGCTGGGCTGGAGGGGGAGTTTGAGGAAGACATGAAGGATGAGGACGACCAGGAGGAGTGGGGGGAGGAGGAGCAGGAAGAGGTGGAGGAAGAGGTGGCGGAATCAAATGAGGAACAGGAGGAGGAGGAGATGGAGGAGGAGGGAATGTTGTCCTTCCGGGGGCCCTTACTCCAGCTGCCGACCAGTGCCCAGAAGGTGTACACAGTGGCCGACCTGGACGAGGAGAAGGTCGTCAAAGGTCCTTACCGCAACAAGGTCAAGCTGCACCGGGTCATGTTCCTGCACCAGGTGATGCGTGACGTCATCGGCGACCCGCACACCCTGGACTTTGAGCCCGACCTGCCCTACCTGCTGTTTCCGCTCCTCAAAGGTCATAAAGCGTCCCTGGAGATCACCACCCGTAACTTTACCGACTGCATCTCCCAGGCCGATATCGAGGACGCCGAGTTCCTCACTCGGGACTGTCTCGGCATCGTGCAGGTACACAAGGTGTCCCCGCAGTCCATCAAAAAACTGCCCGTCACCCTCTGGTCGCACTTTTTGTTCCGCTTTGCGCTGAACGTGGGCGACTCGGGTCTGTACAATGCTATAACCGACTCCAAGCTGGCCTTCGTGTACGGCATCGACATGGAGGAGAACCGGGGGGAGGTGGCCCCCAACGGGTCCATTCTGGACGTCATGTTCAGCAAGGCCCCCCGCAGGGACCTGCGGGAAGCCATCATGGTGACGATTAAACAGAAAAAGATGGACTTGTTCAGGGAGGTCTCCAAGCAGATCAACTACGCCCAGATGGACCGCCTGGCGCGGGAGTACGACGTGGAATACGACAGGCTCCTCTTCATAGAGAGAATCAAACTGGTCAGACAGTTAGTCGCCAAGTTATGAGGACAGTTCTTACTTGAAACTGACAAGGTCGTCGTCTTGATTGTAATGTAGCTGTCTTACTGTTCTGTTGTACATATAAATTGTACCATTTCTGACTTAGTGTCTTTGTATATACATTTTGGTAGGAGTTAGTGATAGGTCCTGCCATTAAACTTTGGGATTATATGATTATAGCGTAGCTTCATGAATATGTAAGCATATTGAAATATGTGTTCATATAATGTACATTGGTCTTGAAGATTATTGGGTCTAAAACTTGAGATTGACTGAAGAATAACCAAAACTATTCGTTCAAGTGATAGACGTTTGACTATTTGTACGTACTTGAAATTTAGCACACAAAATTTATATTTGTGTGATACTTGTATTAGTGCACATTTTTATGGAAATATTATGAAGAGGCAGCTATTTCTCCGTGTTTCCGTTTGAGATTTATTTGTTATCCGATATTGTAAGATTTTCCCTAGTTTGAAAGGGGTTTTAAATTCAACTACGCAGCATTTCTTTTCAAATAATGAAGATGCACTTTGTGAACGTTTTGGTTAATTCCTGTTAAAAGTTACCAGAGCAAAAAGAAAACAGATGTGAACGTGTATCCACTTTTGTGTACCAGTTAGATATACGTCTTGTTATGTTAATACAACCGAATTCTTCAACAGAGCGACACCAATTGTTTTATATTTGTTCATATTGATGTACCTTTTATCGGAGATATCATGGAAATCTCATGATCAGAAGGATCAAACCATTTGGAAGCGTTTTTTCAAGTTGAGCGTTATCTAGAGTTTCCGAGAAGAAAAAACCATCTTTACGTGTAATGTGCCGTCTACATGTAACTGTTTTCATTTGTAATAAAACTTGGGAAAACACATCTCGGACTTGATTTTCTGTGTCTTATTCAAAATCTATACGGAGTAAACGGGTCAGCGGTATACTCGCCATTTTCGTCATCGCGCGGTGAAATTTTGGGCTCTGTATGTTGGCTACTTAACATTGGCTCCTATGGGGAAAATCGGAATTTTCGCAATAGTGCGGAAAATTGACCTTTTAGGAAAATTTGAAGGCTTGTATGGGGTGCCTGGGAATGATTCAAAACTTGTTCTAATTTACTGTATGAAGATAGGAGTCATATTTAAAAAGTTAGAGCGAAATAACATGTTTTCTGCCATAGGAGCCTATGTTAAAAGCCCCCCCAACGTCCGTTCGCGATTTCCGCGAAATTTCGCCGCGCGATGTCCTTTTTTGAGACCCGCATCTTCCGTATAGGGACTCTTTGAATGTCATGAAGTTAACTCTTACTGGTCCTTCATAACATGGGTAGTGCCGGAGCCACTGAGCAAAACCTTCAATAAATTCGTAAAATGTTACACATTTGTATTATCGATATTTAAGAGGCAAGTACGAGCCCTCAATTTCACCCTGATATACAATAGCTTATTATTACTAACTCTTGCTCTCGAAGAGCACAATAACTTTAGGTTAGTCATCCCGTCATACTCTTTTGTATACGCGGTTAATATCAATAAATTAATTCAAAAGCCTAATTTGCCTACTTTTCTTAAAGGATGTCCATACTTTAATAATTTCACAGTGCACACTGAGTATTTCTTGCATCACTAGTATACGTTTTAACCTATCAATGTAGTATTCGCATTAGAGAATGTGCGTTGTGCACTATGACATTTAAGTGCAACTTGGAGGTAATTACCTTATTCATAAGAATCATTTTCCAAGGTGCTTCTGAGATGAAAGTAGGAAAAGCGTTTCCTGATTTCCTAACTTTTCATCAGTCAGGAGACGTCTGCATTAAGATTAAGAAGCCTCATTAGCTTTTATCAATAAGTACCTTCCAAAATATTTTGTGGTCTTGTAATGGATATATCATATTCTAGGAATACAGTAGAGACCCACTTAACGACCACTTCACTAAGCAGACATTTTAGTTCAATGTTCCAACGTTTGTAGTTCATATTGAATCATCAGATCATTTAGTCAATGCCATTTTCTCAGTTAATACTCATACAAAAAAACGGTAAGGGTTTTTTTCGTGACTAGAACCAGAGAGAAATATATACCATAGAATGGGTGTGCTAGAACCAAAAAAAAGCACAAAAACCTTTCTTTAGAGATGTTTGACGAATCACTAATCATGAATGAGCAAACCGAAGTCTCAATGCACTCCATTTTTCCTTGAGTAAGATGGTAAACGCCTAACGGACAATCAATACCCCTAGTTTTCAAAAGTATGAATATTCATGAGGTGATGGGAGGACAGCGTGGGGATGTTGACATTCAGGGACTAAGACTTAAAGGTCCTGCAGCACAGACGTTCTACGTCAAAATGGACCATACGAAATCAACAGGAAGACGTCTCTAAAGTAATCAAGAAGGTGGGTCGCTGCAAAAGTTTTCATCTATGTTCAGAATTGTCGAAGATAATATAAAAAGGCTTCAACTCTTTACCTGGTGTTTCAGACAATTATATTCAATTTGATATTTTAAGGGGAGACATATAATCCATTGGAAAGGTCAGTGTAAATGTGAGCGCAGCTGGAAAACCTTACTCCTCAAGGAATAAGGAATTATTTTTAATGTCACATTCAATTCGGGATAAGCTTCTGGTATGTTATCTAACTAATCTATAACAGAGAAACTCGGGCAATAACAAATCATTGGGTAAGAGTTATGTTGCTAAGCTTGACCGACTTGAGGGTTGTGGCTATTTCTAGAGGTTTGATCCTCCGATCTTTAAGGTTTTTCACAGAATGAGGGCTGGCGGTCGTCACACTCTGATAAGCACGAGTCCCAACATGGATCTCTGAAGGCAGATCTGGGAGGTCATTCGGAATTTCTGTCCAGAGCCCAAAATACTATAAATTGGCTGTACTATTTTTGCTTTCATAGATCAAAATCAGAAAGACCGTAGACGCGGTTCCCTACCGGCGCGCATAGGACTGCAAAAATACAGTAAAACTGGAGAAATCGCAATCGCCTAGATGAGGTACAGTTCATATGAATAGTTTGAAGCAAGGAGTTTAAATCATTGACCTTCGTCTGAAATAAGGGGGGGGGGATTTATTAAATACATTACCCTCTGAGATACAATTAAAATTAATCTTTTAAAAATGACAATCCTGTCACCATCATTAGTTTAAGTTGTAATACATATATATCATGTCACCTCCTTTCCATCTAATGTATCACCAGGACCGAGGCAGACACTTGTGATATTTGTATTGATAAAATCAAGATCCCATACTAAGTATAAAACAATTGAATGCATCATACTTTACTTACCACCTTACCACCTTTCCATCCATAAGGGATTTCCCACCATCACAATGATAGACTTAGGACTTGCAGGGCTTCCTCTGGTGGTTTTAACTTATTAATATAAGATAATTATAACTTTTACTTGTAAGATTGGTAATAATATTGAGAAAAAAAATACCGCACTAATTATGAAACAAATGAAAGCATCTTACCTAATTTTCCATTGTTTCACTTTCCATAAAGGATTTCCCACCATGGAATGGATAGAGAGATACTATTCCAGTAAGTACAAAACGATTGAAAGCATCAAACTTTTCAATTATTTAAATTCATTTTCTTACCACAAAGGCTACTCCCGCCGTCACAATGATGGACATCGGGCTGGCGGGGCTCCTCCTGGCGGCTGTGGTCGCTCTTACCCTCACTCTGGGCTACCTGAGGCGGAGCAGGCTTCCTCCAGGGCCGAGGGGGTTCCCCCTCCTGGGGAACTCCCACCAGATCGACCCCCGGATGCCCCACCTCCAGCTGACGGAGTGGGCGAGGCGCTACGGGGACATGTACACGGTAACGGCGTTTGTCCATCTCTCTCCTTGTATTCTGGGGAAACTGCAGACTGAATCAAGGTGCATTATTGATAAAATACTGAAAGGTCCATATCCTACCATACCCTTTAAGCAATTATAACAGTTAGTAGTAAAAGTATCTTGTGTATCAGACAATGGAGAAGTAGCATCAGATGTATTTCCTATTTCTCTTATCTGTATCCTAACGGGCGTCATAATTGATTTTTATTATGGCATATATAATTATTATTATTATTATTATTATATAGATATATATTTATGGAACCGGCTCGAGGCTATCTAATTAATATTCATTAGGGTCATGTGACCAAAGGCGCCAAATTCAGATTCCTGGGACGCCTAGCCTCAGCCGGATCGATTGTTGTACAACTATTTTTTTTTTATTATTATTTATTACTATTATTTATTTATTGTTAATAAAAGGGCTGACGATATTTAAAATTCCTGAATCAGCAAGAGCGTCATACCAGCATTTGTTCCTTCTTCAAATATATATATTTAGGTATACAGAACATACATACTGTTTTATTGTTGTTGACAACATTTGTGTTAATATTAGCCCGAAAGCCGGGTCCCACTTCCACAGTTTTTGATAATTCTGTGATGGGGACTAAACTAGATATATATATGAAACTAAACCTAGAATTGAAATATCATTACAGAATTTTTGTGATTAAGGGGATGAGCTAGCATTTGGGTAACACTTTAGGCTTAATTCCATTTTCTATTTTCCAAAGTTTGTAATGTGGAATAAACTATGTTTACCCTCGAGAGCCCCCTCCCAGGGGAAGGACATTCCTCGGGGTTTATTCGAAGGCCGCCCTCCCTTCTATATTGTGAGGCATTTAATCTGACCAATTAAAAGATAATGTAACAATAAACTGATTTCTAAATTATCTTATTTGTTTTGACATCATTTACATTTTTCAGCTACATTAAGGTGACTCTTGAACAACTGGTTAATGATGTAACAAGTCTAAAAAAGGGAGGGCATACTCTGGTGATGCAGGGTAACGTTGATATATCATTAAACGTTTTGTTTTTATCCAAAAATGAATATAGGTGCGCCTCCACGGTCAGAACGTGCTGGTCCTGTGCAGTTCCGAACTCATCCGCCACGCGGCCGTGTCCAACTCGGCGGCGTTCTGCGGGCGTCCCGTCACGGTCCAGCGCCTCCTTCAGCACGGGGCCGGCTTTAACCTGTCCTACGGCGACGTCTCCGACCACTGGGGACGACTCAAGAAGGTGGTGGTCAACGCCCTCAAGATGTACGGGGAGTGTCTGGGCCGCATGGAGGAAGGGACCCTGGAGGCGGCGCGGGATGTGTTTAAGGGGTTTGACACCAAGGAAGGAGAGCCCTTTGACCCCTGGAGTGACCTGCAGCGACTGATGACCGTCATCATGTTTAACTTGGTGAGGGCATAAGTTAACTTTACTTAACATTTTAGACATTTATTACCCATACCTGGGGATTTCGAAGGAGAGTAATACCCTCTAGTCCATTAGATGCCGATGGCGCACCCTCCTTGGATTCGCGCCTATCCATCTTCCTTACGCATTTTGTCGTGCAACGAATACTTCAAGTAAAAATACCTCCTTTTTTGCTTATCACAAGAAAATAATTTCTGAAGGCAGATCAACTGTAGATGCATTACTAAAGATTGTTCCCGTTTTTGTTAGTGCATAAGAAAAAAATGATTCATTTAGAAAATATCAACTGGTGTGACCAATTATGTATAGTTTAAATGTGCAATACAAATTGAAAGGATGGAGTTCAAATGAGCCAATAGCCATTTTTATGGGCAAAGGTACCATGACGCAAAAACGCAAGTGCATACACTCAATTTTCAAACAATCATAATGATTAATATGCTTTTGTAAAATATGCCAAAAACTTAATTGCATACACTAAATTACTTTACAAAAAAATATGCCAGAATTATCCCTCGAGATACATACATTTACTATTAGGGCTAACTACACCCCTGATTTTAACATCGTGAATTTCCGTATTTTCGCAGACGCTGGGTCGGACGCTTACGGCGGAGGAGGCGGACGCCGTGACGGCACTGGAGGAGCGGACGCTGACCTTGGTCTGTCCTCCAGGGCAGGGCCTCCTCCAGCTCGACACGGCTCACTGGATGCGCCTCTCCGACCAGCCAGCCGTGACCAAACCCCAGGTCGTCCACAGGGACGTGGCCAAGGTCTACCCCCCAGCGATAAGCATGAGGAAGGTAGGTAGCTCCTATAGTAGTATAGCTTGTTGATAGATAATTGATGCGATATTTAGTTCCAAAATGTGCATCTAACTGACAATTATTGTTGATTATGTGATTGCTTTGAATATATTTGGCATAGAAATGTATTATATACCTGAAAATTGCTAAATATTTTCATTATGTATCAATCACCAATAATGTCATCCAGCTCATTTGAAATGTGACGTCATCTGCACAATGTCTAAAGGTATACTACTGATATCTAAGGACTTACTGTAATTCCCATATGATATCTATTTTTCCCAATTTTAAATTGATGTTATGATTGGCATAAGCATGTGAATAGCATCATGGCCGTGTTATATATAAGGTCTGTATGTGCATAGGCCTATATGTTTTGTATAGAAAAGTATATGATATTTACAAGGTAATCTCAAATGCACTGAAAAGTCTTCTAAACATGTTATTAAGATTTAATAATATTATAATAACAATTTAATTGTCTCCTAGTACCTTTTGCCTCGTAAAAAATAATTGACAATCTGCTTGATGGACCATAAAAAACGTTTGATGAAAGATGATTTGCGCTGTCTGACGCCTGTCTGAGGCCTATTCGACCCTCATTTGATGAAATTATATCATCCCATTATCACTTACTTGTTCTTTAGAGATGGGATGCTTCATCTTAATGGGTCCATTGAGCTATACATAGGATGGGTATTATGTTGCTGTCACTGGAACTGAACAGCTGACGAATTGCAAATATTCAAGCGGCCTTTGATAGTCACAATTATGATTTTCCTCAAACAAGGTTTTTAGAAAAGAACAACCCATAGTCCAACCTGTTCACTGACACAGAGGGCTACCTCAGCGACGCAGTAAAGATAACACAGTATACCAACCGATTGTTGACAAGTCCTTCCTATTGCAGAAGTTGTTTGACGGGGAGAACATGGAGTGTGTGGCCGACGCCCTCCTCAAACACAACCTGTTCACCGACATGGAGGGCTACCTCAGTGACGTGGACCTGTGCGCCACCCTCAGGGACCTCAACGAGGCAGGTGGGTTTGAAACATAAGCCTCTACATTTGTGCTCTCTATACCAATTTTGATAATGGTGATTTTGTATTTGTTTGGTTTTCTCTAAGAATATAGCATGAAACCAAACATGCTATATACCATTCGCAAGGGACTTGGAAAACCTTTCTAACGATATATAACACCTTAATAAGCCCATCCCAGTATACATGAACTTCAAATTTTACCATGAAATTACATAGCAATTTCTTTCTAGTTTAAGTGCCATAGATAGATGTGTGAAACAAAAATGAACCAAGGTGGTTTGGTTGACAAATTGCTCCTAAAATTTGTAAAATGCAGCTAGGAACCAATGTTAAACCCTGTCAGCCCAACCTATAATGTCCAACCCTATTTTCCCTAAAATGAAGCATTTTGATTGGCTGGCAAACCTACAAATCTGTCAATTGGTAAAATTTAAGAAATAATAATGCTTTATCAGTACTTGGTGAAATAGCAAAACATAATTCTTAGTCATTCCAGTAATCCCAGCTCTAGAAGACAAGGATGACATATACTGTAATTTTGTCCAACCCTTGTCCAACCCTGGAATATACCCAATGTGGGATGGGCTTATTCCCACGCCCACTTTTCAAAATCAGCAGCAAAATCGTCTTGTGAAATATAGACTTTACTATACCTTTGAGGGGCAAATGCATCCTGATATCAATTGTTCAAACAAAGGATGATAAGGAGATGATGATATAAGTACGACAATGAATGTAGAAAATGTGAATAATTGCCATATCTACGCCTTTATTACTGTAATCATTCCTGATTTTAGGAGCATCAACACTCAAAACGATTGCATCTAATCCTCACCAACATTCCATCAAAATCACTTGTGTTAGGTTGAACTTGAAAGTACGTTAAAATAAGGAGGCCTACTAGCAAAAAGCTTACGATGTAGACTCTATATAAAATTGCATTTTCTTTTTATGTATTGATGTAATACCATGTTAATCTGTATTGGCGTTTCTCCACTCTCAGCGGTGACTCCGTGTGTCGTCACCTTATACACATTACTTGGACTGTGCGCGGCACATCCCGACTGTCAAAGTCAAATCCATGCCTCCATCGACAAGGTCCTGGGCCCCTCACCCCCGCGCCTGGCCCAGCGGAGGGAGATGCCCTACGTGGAGGCATCCATACTGGAGGCCCTCAGGTTGTACTCCCACTTCCCCCTAGCCCTGCCACATAAAACTACCCGGGACGTGTGCATGAACGGCTATGTCATACCGGCCGGGGTACAGGTGAGTCACATAACACAAACTACTACATAAAACCCCATATCCACTGTCTGCCGATCGTTTTTATAGGGATCGTCCTTAAATAGGTTATATTGGAATCTAGTTGTTTGATGCGAATCATTGCCAAAATTAGTCGATTATTTGGGTAGAATAGCGCCGATCAGTTGGCCAGTTTGGTCAGAATTGCCTAGCGGGTATGGGGCAATTAGCATTCTGTAAGAGGTTGAAATTAAAATCAGAATGCACGTCATTGACATGTCTGTATATATAGTGCCAAACTGCGGCGTGCGTTGGTTTATGCTGTCTTGCATGGCTTGATTTCCTGCCAAGTGCCTCCTGGCCAAGTGACAAAAATCAGTAATATTTCACCCAAGTTTAATGTATGTAAAGCATAGCATAAAGCGCCTATTTGTTTGCAAAGGTTTCTTTGTTTTTAGGTGCATTATTTACATTTTAGTCAGCTTAAAATTTAACATTCGCAACCATTGGATGATCATGACTGATTCATTTTAAAGCTAAATCAGAGTTGTGTGTAATACTTTAGTGTGATTTTTTGATCTTATAAGGTAATCCTCAACCTATGGTCACTTCATCACGATGAGAGATACTGGGATGACCCATGGCACTTTGTACCAGAACGGTTTCTCACACCAGAGGGGGGCCTTATCTCAATGGAGCACCCAAACAGACGAAGGTATGTACCCAGAATCAAAGAACGCCTTGGTCACTTGTCACACACTACTCACTGGAAATGAGTTACTTGCTAACAAAATGCTATAGCTGTATAAGAGAAAGAAATATTATATAACGTTATATATACTACTTAGGTCACTTTCCATATACTACTTTGCGTTAATTAGCAAGTACAAGTTAGTAGTATATGAAAAGTAAGAAAACGTGAAGAACGTGCCATGTCCATTCAATTAGGTCACTTTGCACGTACTACTTATTGGCAAAGTACACGAATTTCGTGTAGGCTAATCATAATGATTATGTCTTTTTTCATATCTGATTGATATATTATAATAACATTCTATGAATAAATAAGTACACGACACAGATTAATTGGGAAACTCATTCCTACTAAGCATAATAAGGAGCAAAATGATGAGTGTTTATATATAATATTGCATAACGGAAGTAAGTAGCGTACGAAAAGTGCTAATTGTTAAGGGCAAGTGTGTGTAATTTGGTCTCAAATTGATAGATATGATAATTAAGTAATGAGCCTCTCTATGAACCATAAAACATGTCATATGTAGCAATCAATGCCATACCAAGTAGCAAATTGTTGCATCTATATATGCTATCATTTCGCCTTGTCAATGTCATTGGGTTAAGGCTGTAGGCGGCGTATTGGCAATGGATGTTCGATTATTTATGTACATCGTTATCATATTGACGGCAACGCTGAAATATGCATTACGTCTTCTACACTAGACTGCTGGCGTTTGGCGCTGGCCGGAGAGGTTGTGTCGGGGAGACGGTGGCCAAGAACAGGCTATTCCTCCTGCTGACGGCCATCCTACAACGGTACACCATACTCCCCGACAGCGACAGGGGCCCGCCTAACCTGGACCCCCACTGCTTCGGGCAGACCGGGGTGGGCATAGGACCTCCACGGTTCAGAATACGGGCAGTTCTCCGGGAAACAAGTCCAAATAGTGAAGAGAAAGTCCAATAGGGAAGAGGAACTTCATTTATCGTTGTATGAACCTATTTCAATTAACTTATAGGGAATGGTATAACCCCATTATACTTTGTGAATATGTCATTATTGTTAATTTTGAATATGGTCTAACTATTCCTTATCGGTGATTTGCCAGGAGTAAGTAATCTATTTCGTAAATATTACTTTAACCTTTCAAAAATGTAATATCTACAGGTTATTAGAAGTTCAATAAGGACAGAGTACCCATTACTTGTATTTATTTCACATCATCGTTATAATGGTTTCCAAGTTATTATTCAATTATAAGTTATACCATGTGATACGCCAAGGATGTACATTGTAAATAAGACATACTAATAAACTTCACGTGATATATAAATATTTCGTCCACATCATTTGTGTTCTTGTTGTTGCAAGGTAAATAATATATTATCTTACATAGTTAACGTTTCAAACCATCCTCGACGAATAGCTGACAATCATGTGTCATCCTAAAGGCAAACTGCATGGTATTGAAAATGACAATGAAGACACCTTAGAATAAGTCCGATATGATAAGCCGATTTTCTATGTCACATGTGCTCTTCAATAATAAGTTAAAAGTTATGATTATGTGTTTCTAGCTGTATACATAAAGTGCTATTTACACGAACCTTTCTCGTTCATACATTGATTGTTACAAATGATCATTTGTCAACTTTAGATATGATCTAGATTCTTTTTTTCACATTTCAAAGAACCCATATTATTCATTAGTTCAAGAGTTCTTACAACAGGCTGGTCTGTGGACACGTTTCAGACAGGGTTCAAAAGTCTTCTTCAAGTCAGCCCTAAACCTCTGGTTGTGAAATGCATAGATGAACGGGTTGGCCATGTTGTTGACGAGATAGAAATGGCGGGCTACGAGAAGGAGGTTCAGTCTATAGCCCCTTACCGTATACCACATGTCCTCTCTGAAATACATCAAGATGTCCGTCACCCAGAAGGGTAACCACGACAACAGGAACACTATGGTGACAATCAGCAGTAGGCGCGCCGTTTTGTAACGGGTTTGTTGGAAGGAGTTGACTGCCGTTACCATTGACTCACTCATATGGAGTGGCTGTGAGTGGACACTCGCACAGCAACAGAAAATTGACCTTTTTCTATGGGTGCTATTTGCAGAGTTATCCTCTGTGGGATTGTCCTTGCAGCAGCACAACCTGGAGAAGCATGACCGGGGAGATCCCCTTGGTATGTCTGTATGAGTTACATCCGGCTCCACCTGGTGTTCCTCCACGTAGTTCATCCTCTGTATACGCGGCAGGAAGTGAGACCGGAAGTCGATACTGCGCACGCTCTCAATGCGGTTCAGGATGCGCCGGTCGCTCCTCCTAGCGGGCCTGTCCTGAACTGTCCCCTCAAGGTCAACCACAGACAAGTTGTCCTCCTGGTTAAGGCCCTCCGACGACTCCTGACTGTTAATACTACTCATTCGTCTAAATACTGAGTGGCGAGATTCGTCTTTAAGCGACAAAACGCTGTCTTTTGAAGGACCAATATTCTCCTGTGGAGAACCAAGTGAACTTGAATCCCTGTTTGGGTGTAAATGACTGGGGACTGTTAGAGTCTTCTTCAGACTAACTTCACTCGGAGATACAGATGCTTTTGATAGTCTCCTTTCTGGATGCTTTAGTTTCTTTACATCTAGGTTTACCTCGTTATCCGAAACATTGCTATCTATACTTCTTGAATGGCTAACATCACTATTTCTCTTTTCTCTTAGGTTATACGCTATCTTGTTCTCCCCTTCATGATCATTATCTACCTCTTCTATAACAGTTTCTTTGTAGATCTCTCTGGCTTTAAATTCGATACTATCTGAGTCTTCCAAAAGTTCTTGATCCTTTTTTTGTATCAAGCCTTTGGTCATACTCTGGGAACTTTTCCCGTTACTATTACTGCTCGAAGGCCCTGCATTGTCTACATCTTTAGGTCTCACTTTAGACAAAGATATTTCTTTGTGCTGGTCTGTACCAATATGTCCATCCTCCGAAGTTTCCGGTGTAACCCTATTAAACAAGCAGCAACAGCCTCCAGAGGTTCTCCTAGGCGGATAGGGCATGAGGTCATTCTGCAGGCTCCGTCGGGCTTCATGTCTTTTCCGAACCTTCCTACAGACACACACATAGCATATCACAATGATGATGAACAGTAAGACATAGAGAGACAAGAGGGCACCAACAAAGTAAGCGTGCTGGGGCTTCCTGTGGAAGGCGTCCTTGATGTCACAGCGACACCCTACAATATCTCCGTCAATCACAGTCGTCCTGGTGCCCATGATAAACAGCGTCTGAGACTGGAAGGTAGCGCCCAGAACAAAACTGATACATATAGCCGCCCGCACCCTGCCCTTTCGAATGTAGAAGGACAGCGGGTGGCAGATGGCGATGTAGCGGTCAACGGCGATGAACCCCAAGGTCAGGCAGGAGATGCTCAATGACGAGTGTCTGAGCCACTCAAATATCTTACAGGCTATCTCATTGGTGAAGGTGTACTTGAGGAAGGCCTCATGGATGACGACGAAGGGCACCACGGTCACACAGACGCAGAGGTCAATGGCGGCCAAGGTCAATATAAAGTAGGTGGTAGACGTCTTGTGGGCCCTTTTTGTGTATATTCTGATGACGATGAGGTTTCCGATGGCCCCAACCACCCCCGTCAGGATGCAGTAGATCTGAAACGGGATGGTCACCAGCGCCCTTCGCTGATTCTGGGCGAGCAGCTCGGTTAGTTGGGAGGAGTTCAGGGACAAGCAGGGGGACGCCATGACTCAGCTGGTTCCTCTATATGTTGTTATAATGACGCGTTTAACGACCAGCCTGGTATCATATGCATCTGGAAAGAAAATTACACTGTTTTCAAGACCTTTTCATTGGTGTGGCACCTATACTAGCGGATATATGGCTGAGCCAAATGAATTGGTGTGGTTGATTGGTTCAAATGGAACCAGGACTTAAATGTTGGGGAGAAGGCGTCTATGAAATGATTCACTGTGCAAACTCGGGAAATGTGCATATAAAATTGCATGGTACATATTCAAATATTGAATGTTTAAGAAAGGTGATTGAATGGGGAACTTTATGGTACTCATCAGTTATGACACTAATGCCAAAACAAGGCACATCACTATTGTAGAAACAGCTCCATGGGGCACTTGATCGTTTTACGACATGGTTCCAAGAATTGGGTTCTTAGAGAGGTAGTTATTATTAGCTGAAAAATGACACGGTTGCTAGGAACACATTAAGAATGATAACAATCGACCAATAACAATACGTCTAAATATGGCCATAATATGCAAGCCTTACCTGGAAGTTACTTGAAGTCTGCCCATCGTAGAACTACAATAAACTGAAGCTTCATTCACGTTGCAGCTAATACAAACAGTGATTTCAATTTACTGGAGACCTCGTCACTTTCCTCTTCCGAAAATGTATCAGTAACATCCATCATTCTCTAGGAACTTAATCTGTCAAATGGGTATGGTTCGATGTTGCCATTCGCTACTACACTGTGTGACAAAAGTACAAAAAAATACTTTTGATAATCAACTCTGTCCCTAGGTCAAAACATCGAATCAAAAGCGAGTTATTGCCGGGTGAATAAGGTGTGACCTGATCATACGTGATGATTTATGAGCATGCATGTTTTCTCCATGGTGCATGCTTGGTTAAATGAAACTTGCATCTAAATACATATGAAGAGATCTAAATGAAACTTATGCAACGAGTACATATGACGAGATTTAGATAAAACTTATGCAACGAGCGATTTTGAGCTAATATCCGAATAAGTTAGGAATGGATGAACACATTTTACTGTAAACCTACCAGACAAAAATATCCAAATTATAATTCGGGTTCAAATGTCGGAGAATATTACCCTACCTGCTTAACCTCCACGGTGTAGGTGCTAGATCAGTGGGCCTGTTCGAGCAGTGGGCGCTGGTGGCCGCCCTGATCCCTTATTGGTCCGTGTTGACCAGGGGTGGGGTGATAAACGGCCCCGATTAACACACGCCCAATCTTTGTTTCCACATCGTCAATCTTATCGGCCCTAGTTTCGGCCTGAGCGCCTGCAATCAGCTTTAATTACTGATAGGAGCCGGGAAAAAGGTCATATTTCACCGAGAGCCCGAGGTGAGAAGTGTATAAATTATACCGCTGTGGGAAATAGGGCCTTGTACGAGTGGGTTCTGTTACTTCCGGTTCGACCTTTATTTCTAATTAAAGCTGTGATTGCTGTTTTATCTTTGTGATTTTGGTATCTTGAACTAATTCTCTCGGCCTACGATCATTCTGCTGCCTAATGATTTATTCAACGTTTTTCATTTAGTTTTTTTATGGCCATTCTTGTTTTGGGGTGTTTGTAGATATGTGGTTATTCACTTTATACTTATAGTGGGGTTTGTTAACAAAATTTTCATTACAGAGCGAATTATAAAAGCACCAAATTTGGTATGAGGTACCTCTGAGGCATAACTATCAAATCTGGAAGGGGAGCCACCTTGAAATATCAAAATGAATTTTTGGAAAATTACTTATGTTTTAAGCGTATGAAATTTAAGGTATTTTACTAAATTTACTTGCTATCTTAAAGATTAGGACTCTTGTGTAGATTCCAAAGGCAAATAATTGGATTCCTTGTCCCTTAATCTCCCAATTTTGAGACTAAAGGCCGTATTCCAAATACCGAAAGTATGCGCTGCCGATTTTGAGCGTCCCCATGGAAACGTTCCTTATCTGCGCTGTCCACTTTTGGTGCATTATCGGTGCCTGAAATTACAATATCGGCGCCTGAAATTACAATATCGGCGCCCAAAATTACAATATCGGCGCCCAAAATTACAATATCGGTGGCCGAAATTACAATATCGGTGGCCGAAATCACAATATCGGTGGCCGAAATTACAATATCGGCAACCTTTACAGAATCGGCTGGAAATATTTACCAACATGTTCGTAAATTTTATCGGGAAGGCTGCCGAAAGTATATCGGAACTGCTGATAGTGTATCGGCAGGAAAGCGGCAGTGCACTTTCGGTATGTGGAATACGGCCTTAACAATTAATGTGTTTCTAGGCATTTTAGAAGATTATTTCATTGAAAGTCTGCCATTTTTGGATTTTTGTCCCCCATCAGGGTTATGTTGATATTTCAAGGTGGCTCCCCTTTTAGATTCAATGAAGGGGTCCCCGGGGATCATCCTACCAAATGAAATCAAGAAATCATGTGGCGAAAGATTAAAGTCTATATTCTTTCTTTTGAATTATTTTGGAATCCAGCAGTCATTGTCGAAAGTATCATGCTAATAAATTCAGCAATTTTGAAATCTGTAGTATTGTATTGGATGAATATTATATTGGGCCCTCTAGGTTATAAACAACTGATATTGGAATCATTTCCACTTGTCTAGATACTTTAGCAACTGAAATTCATGTTATTTTTCAACATTGGTCAGCCATCATGGATTTTGGATGCCTGCATTGACTTCAAATGTGAATAATTGAATTCCCTGACCTGTAATCTCCCAATTTTGACACCAACCATGTCTCTTTAGTCATTTTATAAGCTGAAATGTAAGATTGTCTACAGAAAAATCAGCCATATTGGTTTTTTTGGCCCCGACATCCATCTTTTCGATATTTCAAGGTGGCTCTCATTCCAGATTTGATAGTTATGCCTCAGAGGTGTCTCATACCAAATTTGATACTTTTATCTACGGTGTAACGATTTCATAAAAAAATGACCTTAACAGACCAAAAAAAAAACAGACAATTTTTTTTATAAATATTCACTTTTCTATACAGGTATTTTCCCATGCATGTGAAGCACAAAGTAGGGACTTCAAGCGAATATGGCCTACAACCTATCAAAGGGCAACGTTCAACTTAGCAGCATATCAGACATCTGGAAAAATGTGTGCATTTATATGTATAATCTAAATATACCGCTTAGTATCTATGTCACGGACACTACATCCTCTTTCAATACAGCATGCTATTTTTAGTGACGGATCCAGATTCTGTTGAAATGAAGCGTTCAGAAACATCTGGAACAGGAACAGTGATGCAAAAGATCGAAACTAGATCATAGAAATAATGGGAATAGTTATTCGATTAAAGTGTATTATGCGCCATTCTTGATCTTAGATCTAAGTTTCGGTTATCACAAAAGCAAACTTGGCAAACTCCACTCACTTGCAGCCATTGCCGAAGCACAAGCAATGACGTTTTAATCATAGTAAAAGATCTTTACGTCTTCATGTACTTTGAGAGATAGTGGGATTTATTCCCTTGTCCCTATACTTACAGTGTTGTGTGGACACCATTACTGTGCTAAATTGCCAAACCCGTCAATTGTTAAGTAATAGATGAGTTGTTCTACAAAAGTTGCTTGTTGGCTGAACTACCTAGAGTTACTAACACATGGTCCGTAGAGGATGGGCAGAACATGCATATGGTCACATGGCAAGGCAAACCGGATAATACAAACATCATCGGCTTAACTGGCAATACTTATAGTCTGGGGTCCGAGCCATGAAAATTCTGATTCCGTGTGCCATGAAAGGTTTATACCCGAAACTATTTTGGGGTGCTAGAGGGGTCCTTTGGGCATAAGAATATGCCTGTTGTCACTCCATAGAGGTGTGTATGAGAGTGACAGCAGCCATTTTGTTTGGCAACCCCCTTCAAAATGTAACACAATATAATACAGTCTCTTTCTTTAATAGCAGACTCAATAAGTTAGCTATCCATTTCATACTAGACAAATCAATAGTGCATTAGTAGGAGAAGATGAAACATGAATAACTTTGACTTTATACAAGGTCAAGGTCATCAAAATTAAGGTCAAACTTTGAAGAACGTCAAAAATTGTGTGTTTTTCTCCTTCTAAACTATCTTAGCCTATGAAATATGTATAAATAACATATAAAACCACTCTGGAGTGCTAGAGGGGACCCTTGGGCATAGGAATATACCTGTTGTCACTGTGTGAAGGTATGTATCAATGTGACGGCAGCCATTTTGTTTGGTTACCTCCTTGAAAAATGACCTAGCAAGTTATGGTCTCTTTCTCTAATAACCTATCAAATTATTAAGCAATTTATTTCATATTAGACAAATCAATAGTGCATTAGTAGGGGAAGATGAAACATGAATGACTTTGACTTTATCCAAGGTCACAGTCACCAATATTAAGGTCAAACTTTGAAAAACATCAAAGAATGAGTGTTTATTTTTTTACAAACTATCCTAGTCTATGAAATATGTATAAAAATATATAAAACAATTCTGGGGTGCCAAAGAGGTCCTTTGGACATAAGACTATGTCTGTTGTCACTGTGTAAAGGTCTGTGCTAATGTGACAGCAGCCATTTTGTTTTGGTTACATCCTGGAAAAAATGACCCAGCAAACGATGGTCTCTTTCTCTAATAACCTACCCAATTCTTAAGCTATCCATTTTACATTAGACAATCAATATTGCATTAGTAGGGGAAGGTAAAGCATGAGTTACATTGACCTTATCCAAGGTCAAAGACACCAATAATAAGGGGGCGTAAAGCAACCAATAATCAACCAACCAACAAACTAATAATAAGGTCAAACTTTCAGAAACATTAAAAAATGAGTGTTTTTTTCCTTCCAAAGTATTGTGGTCTATGAAACATGTGTGAATAATACTTGAAACTATTCTTGGGTCCTAGAGGGGTCTCATGGGCATTGGTAAATGCCCATTGACCCTTTGTGATGGTGTGTGTAAGAGTACCAGCATTGATTTGTTTGACCACCCCCTTTGAAATGTGACACAATATGATACATTCTGTTTCTGTAATACCCTACTCAATATCTTAGCCATTCATTTTTTACTAGTTAAAATTTAAATGATTAGTGCAAGAAAGATGAAACATGAGTGATTTTGACTCTATCCAAAGCCAAAATCATCAAATTAAGGTTAGACTTTGCAAAATGTTAAAATGTGATTGCTTTGCTTTTCTACAAACTCTCCTAGTCTATGGAATACACACAAATAAAAATACCTAAGACTACCGTGGGGTGCTAGAGGAGTCCTTTTGACATTGCCTGTGAAGATTTGTGTAAGTGTGACAGCAGCCAATTTGTAAAAGAACTGTAATGTAATAGCCCATATCCAATATTCTGGCCTTTGTGGGATAGGGCCTTACAAACTGGTGGTTTGAGATTTAAGGTCAGTTTATGACTTGGTGTATTAGCATGTCTCTGTAATCACCTCCAATCCTTTTAAATGTCCCTTCCTTCTGTTGGAATTAACTCCTCTGATATCTTACTTGTTAAACTTTTATCAACTTAGAACTTTCTCCCATGATAGAAAGGTAATCCTCAGAATACTGAAATGACTCTTTTGGAATAAGTTTTACTTCATTGATACCAAACATAATTAAGTATTTTTGCACTGGAAAGAAAAACTGTAAAAACTGTACACCATGAATTTTGAAACTGGTAACTAATGAATGTAACTTGAAAACTTAGTATTTCTTTATTGATTCTTAACTTGTATGTCTAAACATAAAAGGGAACTATTTCTGGTAATATAAACAAGAGGGATGAAGGAAGACAGAGGAAGGTTGTTGCCTTCTGCTGTGTTTGCCTATGCTAAATCTATGAAGATTTCTGACTAGTTCTTGTTTCTAGCTGTTTAGTCAGTAGAATGTCTGCTGTCATACTTGCACATCTTTACAGAATTACAACAGTATTTACCTATTCCCCAATGACTGCTTAAGCAACATATAATTGATTTCAATATTATTTTTACATATTTCATAGTATATAGGAGTCTTTTTACAATGCAGCACTCACATGTCATTGTGATATTAATTCCAATGACTTAAACTTAGCTAAGGTCACAATAACCCTTGTTGAATATTTTTTTAACCAATACACTTTTGATATATCTAATATGAATAAGATGTCTTGATAATTTGCATGAACCAATGAGAGACTATTCCTAATGGGGCTTTATGTATGAAGGAGAAGGGAAAAAGATTACTTCTGTCACACTTACACAAACATTCATAGAGTACCAACAGGCATTTACCGATGCTCAGGTGTTTCCTATAGCACCCATAATAGTTGTAGATATTATTTCTACATATCTTATAGATTAGATAGTTTAGAAGAAAAAATACCCTGATTTTGATGGGGTTTTTTTTCAGAATTTGACCTTACCTTTGATGACCTTGACCTTGGATGATGTTAATCATGTTGTATTCATGCCCACTATTAAACTTATGAATTCTCTAATTTGAAATTATTGATTTAAAAATTGAGTAAGCTTTTGTTTCTTGGTCAGATTTTCAAAATGAAAGCCCAACAAAATAGCTGCTGTCATGCATAAACATGGATTAACAAACTGACAACTGACAACAGAGTCTGACATCATTTTACCAATGCCCAAGGGACCCCTCCAGTACCCAAGGTGATTTCAGGTATTATTCATACATATTTCATAGACTAGGATAGTTTGGAAGGAGTAAAACACTCATTGTTTGATGTTTTTGAAGTTTGACCTTAATTGTGATGACCTTGACCTTAGATAAAGTCAAGGTCATTCATGTTCATCTTCCTCTACTAATGCACTATTGATTTGTCTAATATGAACTAGATTGCTTAATAATTTGAAAGGTTATTAGAGAAAGAGACCATAACTTGCTAGGTCATTTTTCAAGGAGGTAACCAAACATAATGGCTGCTGTCATGTTGGCACACACCTTCACACACTGACAACAAGCATATTCCTATGCCCAAGGGTCTCCTCTAGCACTCCAGAGTGGTTTTATATGTTATTTTAAAAAATGTCATAGGCTAAGATAGTTTGGAAGGAGTAAAACACTCATTTTTTGACTTTTTTCAAAGTTTGGCCTTAATTTTGATGACCTTGACCTTGGATAAAGTCAAAGTCATTCATTTTTCATCTTCCCCTACTAATGCACTATTGATTTGTCTAATATGAAATAGATTGCTTAATAATTTGAAAGGTTATTAGAGAAAAAGTCCATAACTTGCTGGGTCATTTTTCAAGGAGGTAACCAAACAAAATGGCTGCTGTCACATTGATGCATACCTTCACACAGTGACAACAGGCATATTCCTATGCCCAAGGGTCCCCTCTAGCACTCCAGAGTTGTTTTATATGTTATTTATACATATTTCATAGGCTAAGATAGTTTGGAAGGAGAAAAACACTCAATTTTTGACGTTTTTCAAAGTTTGACCTTAATTTTGATAACCTTGACCTTGGATAAAGTCAAAGTTATTCATGTTTCATCTTCCCCTACTAATGCACTATTGATTTGTCTAATATGAAATGGATAGCTAACTTATTGAGTCTGCTATTAAAGAAAGAGACTGTATTATATTGTGTTACATTTTGAAGGGGGTTGCCAAACAAAATGGCTGCTGTCACTCTCATGCACACCTCTACGGAGTGACAACAGGCATATTCTTATGCCCAAAGGACCCCTCTAGCACCCCAAAATAGTTTCGGGTATAAACCTTTCATGGCATACCAAATCCTTAAATAAGCTACTTTTTGGTGTTCGGACCCCAGACTATTACATGATTATCCCTAATACAAATTAAACTAAATAAGGTCAAAGACCTCATCTTGTACTCTAAATAGGAAAATCAATGGTTAATCGCTACAATCCAAATATCTTACTTTAGTCAATTCCTTACCGATTTGTTAGTTATTTGAATATCAGTAGGCTTATGTGTACAATAGTTAATTGCTACGTTTTCATTAGTCTAGCGTTCTTACTACATGTATTCCTATTCTTATTCCACTAGCAAAGCGGAGTCCACTAATTTCACATTAAGTAATGCACCCAAAATGCGCTAAAAAAAAACACCTCCACAAACCGTGAATGCTCTACATCATGTGACTTTCGGCAGGGGGCGCCACCTTCCACTCAACAGTTGCTCAACTTTAAGGATATATCGAGTATGTTTATCGTGTCACAAATCTGTTGTTAACAATTGTGCTCGAGCAGTGGCGCACGAGATAAAAGTACACGACGTTCTACTACATGTACTATTTACCCTCAGTAAACCCTACCACGCACGATTATTGGGCACAAAATATGTTAAAAAAAATATGTCATTTGCCCAGGCCTGAAGTGGTTCGAATAGGAATAGCTACTACAACTTGATTTCTTAAGGAATTGTACAAAAACATAAGTCTACCATCGATGTTTCTGATTCATAATAAACTTAACATTTAGATGACAATTACACGATGGGCTCATGAAGACCTGAACAAGGTCGTAGTCCATTGCATTTCCAATGTATTCTTCTCTTTGTACATATTATGTACATGTATAAGGTTCGAGACAGTTTTTGTTGTAGGTAAAAAGTTTTACTAAAGTTTCCAGGAGCCAGGGTGCTACAGGGACATAATTGTCTGTTCCTTTTTCCCGTCCACGACAATCTCCGAGTGAATCTGATGTTATCAGTTGTCGCATGCAGATCATTGGGTTAAGACTTGAGTCCATTAATAAATATTCATTGGCCATTGGTCACAATAGTATGCTTACGTGATTTGTTCTTTTTTCCTATTCTTTCTTGGTTAAGAGACTCGATTTACTATTGGTGGAAGTACATGCCATTTAACACTAGATGTCGCGCGAGTTCCGCCTGCTAGTGATAACTCCCACTCTTGCATTATACAGTTATTGCAATATACACCTTTCCCATGAGTTTGCGCAGTGGATCCTTCTATAGACGCCTTGTACCAAAGACTTCAGGCCCGGTTCCCTTGGAACCCATACCCCAAAACCAGTGTTCAGACACATCAATTACATGCAGAAGGGCTCCACACTAATTAAAAAGGTCTATACATTTACTCTATCGTGTCTGTTTAAAGCCCTGGATGATATACCTTACATTTCATTGAGAGGAATCTGAGAGGCAAAATGCATACTCCCCTTGCCCTGTGATTACCATGAGCACTATTCACGCGCGGCTTGACATTGGGGCGCGTGCGACAAAAACTGGAAATAATGGGTGTAATTGTGCGTGGGTAATGTGTAAATTGCGAAGATGAGTCGCGTTTTTATCCGTCTTTGAGAAAATACCCATCGCTGTCAAATGGGACGAAATCCGGTCCTTGGGCTATGAAATGACACCCGACAGAACAAAGGTAGGATCGCCCTGTGTTCGATCCAGAATGTAAATGAGAGGATCGATGATAAAATAGAAAAATACATGGAGTGACTGACATGTGAGAAATTAAAGAGAGAAAGTACATGAGTGGTAGGGTAAAATATATGAAGAGAGTGCGCTACTAATACTCTTTACAGACAAGCTTTAGAATTAGCACATATAAGAAATAACAATATAATACAGATAAATTGCGCATTTTAGCCTGGTCGATTATACACACTGTGCACTTGTCACAGAATGCGCATTTTATGACGGTTAACCATATGCCCATGGTACATTCTGAGGCTTTTATCTGAATTCTTTTTTTTAAAGGTGTTTATTACGTTATTATAATCAGCGTTGCCCCTGCTGGTATTCACATGGCTTACAAACGATGAACAATCATGATGATTATAAAAAAAAAAAAAAAAACAATAACGGATATAATAGTGATAGAGACCTAATAATCATTTTCAACAAACATGTGGTTTAATCAACGCTGTACATAATGTTTTCAACGCTGGATATATACTATTAAGTGACACAATTCAACACAACAAGTCCACATAATCTTTTAAAACGGTCAAAATGGTACAACAAACAGGTGGGTACTGGATAATTAGACCACCATGTACGTGATGTATGTGAGGTTAAATAGGTAGACGGCCAACAGACAGACAGACTCAGCCAGGTATATCTATGTTATTACACAAACAGAAGCCTTCTAACGTCCATCCTGACGTCCGTGCCCTGTCCGCCTGTCTCACCTAAACCCGACACGACAGCTTCTCTGACGGCCGTCAAGACTCCACTTTCTGCACGGACCATCTCTATATATAATGCGCAGTTAGAAAAGTGCCCGTGATAATCTTCAGAGAAAGATAATAGTTTTGTTTTCTTTTGGATAGAAACAGCACTTACGGTCGTTTACTTTTGTTATTGCACAGAGGTAGTGTGCTGTTGACATTTAGGCCTACCATGCAATAACTGATGATTGCTTTTTGCTAAACTCATAATTATATGTATCAGGTATTACTGCTACCTCGAGGAGGTTTGATTTCATGTGAGTTTGACAGGTGAACAATCTGACGACTAGTTACTTACTGTTTGACTACCCGCCGGGGTGTTTCTTCCTTTAATTAAGTTAACGTGTCTTTTTCAGCGATACACTGAGGACATCAACGTTGGACTTTTGATCCTATATTTTATATCATTATGCATAACACTTCCAATAACATTTGTCTGAATTAACAGTTACATGCAGAAAGTTCCTGTTATTCAGATAATTTCATTAACTTATAAAACTCTACAAAACTCTGCAAATATCTTAGAACTCTGACTCGTAAAATCCTAGACTCTATAGACTATTTTAACTGGTGTTTTCTTCCCGCCTGGTTAATTTTCACCATGTCAAATCAGAAAAACCAACAATGTTATTCAGTGATACACCCATGTAAATTTGTGGTTCTTAATCTTTATCCTGACGAAGGCCGGCAAAGGCCGAAACTAGTCGATTTTCCAATCAATACTGTCTTCGTGATAATCTAAAAGTCCACACCATCATGTCGTTGAGTTCGGTGTACCTTCAACATCTTTATCTCCTAGGTTATTAATCTGTACATGTCATATCTGTCACTAGATGCACCAAAGAAGTAGGCAGAGGTGCGAGAAGTATGTCAAGTATAACTTCTGAGATAACTTGGATCGCTATACCCGGAGATATGATATTTGGGCACGGCAATGACAACATCTGACATGGGTCTTATTAGTAACATTAGGAGAAAAGTAAATGACCATGCTTCTCTAGACATTTGAATTCGGATGATATCCGAGAGGGGGTCTTGGGAGAAAGGGTGTTAATGGAAATGACCGTCTATTCTGTTATCAGTTGGTGTTATCAAAGAAGGCTTTTCATCATTCGCTGGTCTGTTTTTAGTCACGATCAGATGAGTACTTTCTGTAGAGCAGGCAGGTACAGTTGAAGCTCCAATTGACGTGTAAATAAACCAATATTTCATATCAGACTTACAACATTTGTTCCATATATCCAACAGATGACTGTTCTTTTTAGCACATAGCAGCTAGACATTTCACGGAAGGTGTATACAAGCTATCTTCATCCCTATGGTCAAAGTCGACCCCCCCATCCCCAGAAAACAAATAAAAAGAACAATATAACAAGACCAAAGGTCTACCGCACCCAAAAGGCTGTTTTTTTTGCATTGGGTACCCCTATTATAACTCGCCTCCCCCTGTCAGTAGACGGCCGTCTTTGTGCCCCTCCCTTCCCGGTCGTTATGAAGACGCCGACGACTTGCCGCGTCTCTCCTTGACGTCAGTTCCGCTAATACGTCGCCACCCCCCGGACAGCCCAAAGGTCATAAACCCCCCTCAAGGTCACGCCCGTCAAGACAAGGTCATTAGCCAGCCTCCACGGCACGCGGTCAAATTGATCCAAGATCGATAAGATGCAAATGAATTATTTTATTCAGAATAAAACTGTGTCTTCCTTGACGCAAAAACATTGATTTGTTCACAGTTAAAAACGTGGCAATCAACACTGTGCGCGTGCAGTATTGTTTTACGTCATTTGTTTACAATTCTAGGTGATTTGTTTTTCTTAAGTTTGGGTTGCATTTCTTGCTTTTTTTATCTTCATAACCTCAATTGGAATTTGAAAACCAGCTACATAAACCAAGTAGACATTATGAACTTGAAAATAGATGCATGAAAATAGTGTATATTTGATGAGACAAGGCGGATATGGGACAAACATACATGTACTTCTGACCTGGCTGAAATATCCCTGTTTTTCCTTGAAATAACTTGACATTTATTTCTTTACAATACCATGCTATGTGACCTGAGCGCCGTCAGACCGACGGCTATAAATTTCAGTTTACATGTACTCTATGTTGTACCGTAAAACCACAGATTTAACCATACACATATCCGGCAGCAATTTTACAGTTGTTATTACTGTTGGTTTAATAATGAGGGATTATATAAACTGAAGTGACTCAATTCTAAATATGAGCTACAAATAATCCCCCCTCGAATTAGATTGGAGACTCTGACAGCACGCGTTGAATCCTGTTATTGTTATCAAAACACAAACGGAGAACTGTGTTTGAGTTTGGAAAACAAAGACATCTGAAGGCCATGAACAAACAGTGCAGCATGCGCGGGGGACGGTCTCAAACACCGACAGGGACACACTGTATTTTACTGCCTTTTTTTATTAGCAATATCAAATACAGGAACTGCACTGGTTTGGTAAGTATTGTCAGTCAGTGAGAGTCCCCCCTGTTATGATATAGAGTGCAAGGTGTTATAGTTATACTGTAGACGCACGTGTGCGCTCATGATATCCACCGTAATGTCTTTTATTATTATCATCAGATTCCGCTTGATTGATACAAACTGACACCAGGTCGCCCGCTCGCGCCTCCTGCTCCCGATTTCCGTGCAACCCAGTAACGGTTACACGAATCACAGCTTGTGTCTGGGGAAAGGAGTTCAGGCTCGGGACAACCAGAACAATTGCCTTTTTCACTGTGCCATGTTAACCGTGGCACCACTGCAGCTGCCTCCACTGACCCCCTACCTCCCACCTCCCCCTACCTCACCTGAGGTACCTGGGCACACCTGTACACCACCAGAGAGTGGCCAGTCTTCTGACGGGAGGTTCTCGTATCAGTCGGCGACCTACAGGAGATCGACATGTGCCTCCCCTCCCCCCTGGAGGACAGACCAAGCTGGTACGGCTCCAACTCCTAGTCCAGATACATACAGATATTCAGAGGAGCAGCTTCAGTAGACTGTTTTTTAAACTCCTCCTCCTTCCAAACTCGTCTTAAATTGGAACCAGCTGGGATAATAGGAGAGGCCCGCCAGCCCCTGCTGCTGCTACTCCCACCAGGCTGTGTATGATTTTCTAGGGACACGGAGAGGTTCGACTCGCATTTGGCGGCTGGACATGTGCACTGGGCCAAGTCTAAGTGTTTGAAATAACGCTGGGCTGATGGTCCGGGATTAGGCCGTGTGTCGGAGCCGCTGCAAGTTTTCCCCGCGAGCGGATTGGAGGGCAGTGTATTGAGGAGTAGAGGGGGCTGGCATTGGGGGTTATGGTATAAACCGTTTTCACGAGTTTGCGCAGTGGACTCTCCCATAGGCGCCTTGTCCCCAAAACTTCAGGCCCCGCTTCATAAGAAGGCATATATACATCCAACTCTTTGGTTTGGACAAAACCACTAGGAGGGCGACACACTTATGAAAACGGTCTATAAGGATGGCGATTCACACTGATGAAAAAGGTCTATAAGATGGACGACTCACACTAATGAAAAGCGTCTATAAAGACTAGGACTCACACTGGCCCTGGGGTTGTGATTAGCCCAACTGGGCGCGCACGGCACGAGGAGGCACGTGCCGGAGAGCAGGGGCTGCAGGCAACAAGCCACTGCCTCTATACTGAGTCTGTACCATTGGCCGCTCTCTCCTGCAGCTGGGCGGCAGGGGCTGTTGCTACTACCCGTCTCCGCCGCTGCTGCTGCTGGCACTGCTGGCACTGCTGTCACTGCCCACCACCACCACCACGCCGCGCAGTGGACGCATGCACCCCTCCCCCTCCGCCGCACCTTCCCCACTCACTACTCACAGTACCACCTAGAGGAGATCACGCACCGATCGTGCACTGCACGTCCGTTGTGCCGCCCGCACGGCAGTTCACCTAGCAGCTGCACGCGCGCGCACACGCACGCCGCGCGCGCTCCCGCTCCACATTGGATGGACCCAGAACGCTATAGGATATAATACACCAGTCAGCGACCACGCGGTTATCACCAGCAGTAGTAGTAGGACTAGAGGAGCATCCATAGCTCCCCGGGACCCCCCGCCGACAGGCCCGTTACTCGGCCTCCTCCCCCACCGCTGAGTACCACTAGTTAACCGGCAGTAAGTCGCCGTGGTGGGTCCGACCAAGCAGCAGTCGGATGGTCGTCGCCGGACGCGCGCCAACTGAGCGTCGCCGCCGCCCGGAGCATCCACCCCCGCCGGCCGACGACGCCTCCCCGACAACCCCCTACTCCTCCTGGTCCTCCTCCAGTAGTACCTGCTCCTGTTGACGATGGATCTTACCGGCCAGGTGCGATCATCGGGCCCCTGCCGCCCCACCGCCTCCAGCTGCTACGCCTACCTGGCCTGGCTGACGACGGCCCTTACCTGGATAACGCTGCTGCAGTGTCAACCCGCAGGTAAGGCCTCTTTAACGTTTAAAGCACAGGTGGTGTGGTGTTGTTGTTACTGCTGCAGGTATAAAGGGACAGGTCTATGATTCATGATTCATGCAAGAAGCGTCAGTTGTATGTGATAATTGCAACTAGAAAGAAAGGGAGGGAGGGAAGGGTCTAGTTCATTTTAGGGAAAAGTGACTGTTGTTGTTATTGTTGCTGCTGCAGCTCTAGGGACATGTAGATGCTTCGTGCAAGAAGCGTGAGTTGTATGTGACCATTGTGACCAGAAAGAAACCGAGGGAGGGAAGGGTCCGGCTTATCATATTAAAAGTGACCTTTGTTACTGTTGGTGTTGATGCTACATGTAAACCGACATGTCTGTGATTCATGCAAGAAGTCTGAGGTTTGGTGGAGTTATATGTGATCATTGCAACCAGATTGTAAGCGAGGAGGGTACGGGTCCAGTTTATCATAATGAAATGTGATTGCATTGTTGTTGTTGTTGCTGCTGTCGCAGGTAGATGTTTATATGAATTGACAGCGTGAGGTTTGAGTATAAGGGGCCCAGATTAAGAAGGTTAAGGAGGAAGGGGAGGGTCCAGTTTATTATCATAGGAGAAGTGACTGCTCACTGAGTGGTAAATCAAATTGGCAGGGTTAACGAGTAAACCCCCGTTCTTTATGGAGTGAAGCCTTTGGCGCTGGCTGACGCCGTGCACGCCACACTGCCCAATGCCTTCCCTCCATCACCCCCCCCCCCCCAACCTTTCCCCTCCTCCCCCCACACGCGCACCTTGTGGCGTTATCACCGCGCACCTGGCGACGCCTTTTGTGGGCCCGGCCCCGGCCTGGCGCACCTTGACGGAGCCTGATTATAGAGATAGGGCACACAAGGCTGGGGACACAAGGGGGCCCCTCCTGCTCCTCGCCCCTCTCTGTAGCCCTATCCGCCGTGGCCGAGGATGCTCCATGTGATCTGGGAACGATTGTTGTGCTCCTGATCGCAGAAATCTCTGTCTGTGTGCATTTTATGCGATTCTTGGGGTTTGGGAACCTGCGAAAATGATCGCATCCAATCACGAAGGGCCTACTCTTTCCGCGTGAATGATATTTATTCAATTTCGCTGGCCTGCAACAATTGTCGTTCCAAAGGGACATGTTTCACCTGCATATTGAGATGCAATTTCTGCAGCTCCCTGTGGCAGACAAAATCGCCCAGTTCGAAAAGGGCTCGACTCTAGTGTCGTCCCTACTCCTGCACCATCCAGGTAATACAACAAGTCCCCAGCCGGCCCACGTCCTCCCCCACCCCTCCCACCCACTATTGTGACAAATCATGCTGTCGTCGTCGCTCCGGGAGGGGGAGGGGCCCCCGCGCCACCCCCTGTCTTTGAATTAGTTCCACATTCAGATAATTCACAATCGAACGCCCGTCCTCCGTCTCCCTCCCCCTCCTCCCTTCTCTAGTCTCCCTGGAGCGTTCCTTCTATTCTCTTTCCGGCCGACGCTGACCCAAATCTCCATGTAGAATCCCCTGGTAACGATTGCAGCATGCATGCGCGGGAGTCCCTTAACTGGGTGTGGGGAGAGATACTGGTGTGAGTTTTCTACATATTGACGATAGGATTAAGTGCAGAGAAGGAATAAATATGAGAACTGAATGAAGCTAGTTCATGTGGTGGAGGCTGATACTGATAAGGCGTTTACGTATATTTGCGAAAAACAAAGGGGGTTCCAGACACCCAGAACTCCTCCCTGGCTAGATCTCTACAACAAGAAATAATCATAGTATTTCATGACATCTCTGATACAACAAGAAATAACCATTCTGTTTGAGGGTGTCTCTGATACAACAAGAACTGATTGTTCCATTTCATGGTGTCTTTGATACAACAAGTGAAAATCATTTTATTCCAAGGTGTCTCTGACACAACAAGAAATAATTGTTCCATTTCATGGTGTCTTTAATACAACAAGAAATAATCATTTTATTTCAAGGTGTCTCTGATACAATAGGAACTAATCATCATATTTTATGGGATTTCTGATACAAAAAGCAACTTTTATATTTCATGGTGTCTTTAATGCAACAAGCTATAATCATTGTACTTCCTGGCATCTCTGATAGTGATAGCAATAAAAAATAATGATTGCATTTCATGGGGTCTCTGATACAACATGAAAGTTAATAATAATTTTATTTCATGGCCTCTCCGATACAGCAAGAAATAATCATTGTATTTCCTAGCGTTTCTGATATAACAAAAAATAATCATTGTATTTCATGGCGTCTAGGGTGGTGCCAGCGTCCCTAACCGGCTGCGGTTGGCGAGTAACCACCACACAAAAGGTAGTGGTGGTAATAGTATGCAGTTGTCAGATGGCAGGGTTGGTGTTTGGAAGTCGTGGCTGGAATCGGCGTCGGGCGGCAGCGTCTCGTGGCCGTGTTTACACGAACACGGCTTCGCGTGCCCAGCATAAAAGCAAATGTCGTCTGCTCTAGCTCCTAGCTTTTGGCGCGAAAAAAAGGGGCAAAAATTATGTATATACCCTTATGTCACTCTTCCCCGAATAAATACGCCAAGGTGTAGAATTTACACCTTGTGAGCCCGGGGATTGTGGGATATAAAAGTCAAGGTGCCTGGGCAGGGAAGTGAAGGGCATCCATTCAGTGAATATAAAGCACTGAAAGGAAATGCGTGATACAATAACAGAAGTTGTTAATACGACTGAGATGGATGACACATATTGGAAAGTTGAATGAAGGCAAGTGTTGTATCATGTCAACTAAAGGACGCATACAGATATATTTGCGCGAAGCTTTGTATGAAAATGCATGTGTATATTATTTGTAATTGAATAATTATGTACAGCAATTGTAAACTCACTGAGAAACAGGTGTTCGTCTCAACTTTAATTGCTGGCACAAACCATTGCGTTGAGGTAATTTTAAGTCATTTTACATTATGATTATTAAAGTAATACAAATTATAAACAATAACTTGAAGCTGCTGAGTCACATAACCGGATATACTAATGAAGGATCTATGTAATATTTCATTTTCTCAGAAAAATTCTGTCAATGCATTGCAATAAGAATGTGACTTATTCAATTGCTTGATTGTGCTTTTTTCAAAACTATATGATGAGAGTTCCCAGTTATGGTACAGCGATTGAATAAGAAAAACTGAAGTATATTTTGGTAATACTCGGTAAGACAACTCACTGTAGACAATATGGACACAACCAATAGACTTATTTATGGTTGACCATAACACTGTGTTGGTCCTCATGTATAGATAAAAGGTATAGCTCTGGTTGGCAGCCGTCGACCCACCAAATACCCATTACCTGGAGTACATGATTGCCACCTTGTTCAACTAATCGTCGGCTCGTTAGACCTAATAACGGCCCGACGGTGTCGACAGGTCTGCCTCCATGTAGTTTCCCCCACTCTCCTCCCACTCTCCCACCCACTCACCAACAACTACAAGATATAGTCCTGCAGCCCCAATCCCACCTGACTTTTACCTGAGGCCATACCTGTATATCTCAGGTGTAATGGCGGTAAATGGAGACAAAAGGTGTGTTACCACATCCCACCATCCCCGGCCCCAGCTCGTCCATTCTCATTACCCTGCTGCCTAGCCCTGTGATTTGCCTGTCCCCGGCCCGGTGTTTTTTTCCTCCAGTGTGATTCATTAACAGTCCTGGTCGGCTGTCATTAGTCGGCTCCGACTGGGGCCAGCACCACCTGGTGGTAACCTGAAGAAACCGCGGCCGGATATTGAAACGCACGCAGATATGAGATGGGAATAAAACCAAATTAGCACCGCTCCCTGTTTTTACCATGGTTTATGCTTAATGGGCTCTTAAGCAAATTAGTACAAGCAATGTGATGTATTGCACTGCTTCGGTTTGATATGACTTTGAGAAAAACATCTAGTAGTGTGAGTAGGCCCTATATTGTATTGAAAGTTATCGCATGTTCTGATATGGTGTAGTTTTATTATGTATACCTAATGTCAGCCACATATGATAAGCCAACATATTATTAGTTGACATTTGCCACTATGACTTTCCAACATCAAGTGCACGTGTCAAAGTTGTAGGGCCCAATATTAATAATCTCTGGAAACTAAGGAGCCTTTTTGAACCTTGACCAGGACATACGCATAGAGATATGACCTAGCGGAGTTAGGGATAGGCGCGGGATACAGTAATATGCGGGCTGGGATCCACGCTAATCTCTACTGGGTAGCGTGCCCCACATAACCTGATGAGAGGGGAGGCCGGCGCCTATCAAAAACACCATCGTTTTTTATCCCGACCCGCTTTATCAAGAGAGCAGTCCGATATTATACTCCGTGCCCGATAAGCCAGCAGGCCGTGCATCAGGGACGGAACTCAATAACGGGTGACCACCTCCCACCTCCCCTCCCGACACCCGACTCTTCCCAGGCGTATTAAGGGTCTAATCCCTGGCGGGGGGCACTCTATGGAGGTTACTATATCTACTACCAAACTACGTATACTGCCCCTACTTTTCGTGACTTACCACTCCTGAATATTAGTTGACTGCCCCTTACTTTTGAGTGACGGAGATCACCTCCCCTAAAGTTCAGAGTGTGTAAATTACTAAATAGGAAAAATTACCAAAATTGCTAAGAACATTTCTGTTAACATCTGGTTTTTGTGGATGAAATTTAGTAAAAATAAGGTTAGGTTTCCAGCTAATGCTTCCATGTTGTTCTATGGATGTAGTTCACCAACCCCCCTTTTTCTTGTCCAAAAGGTGGTTGATTTCGCCTCAGTTTTGACATTCACTGCCTCCATCGTAGGTCCATTTTGCAGTGCGTACCCTTTTAACCCCAAGTGCCCCCCCCCCTCCAGGCCCTAAGCCTGTTTACTAGATTACCCCGGGCCCTTTATTCCCGCCGCTCCCGGTGATAGCGCCCAGGTAAATCGGGCTTTATGGGCCCGGAGCCCGGAGCGGAGTGGGAGTATGCCGGCCCTTATCACTGCTATCAGTGAACGTGGGGGAGCAACCTATCGCACGATGACGCCGCACCGATGTAGCAAAGGTGTTTTTTGTGCGTGTTGAGTTAGTGGTATGGGTGTGGATATGGAGAGAACATCGTTTGGTATGTTTATATCAGTTCCCAGGAGAGTGGGAAAGTAGTAACCTCCAGGGTGTAGAGAGGTCTCCGAGTAGTCTTATCATAATTGCCAGAAATGAATGGGGGCAAAGTTATAACCATAAGTCTTGTACATAATAGAAATATGATTATCCCTGATGTATTAGATGTATCTGAATAACGTTAGAGTACGGTGGGTAGCATCCTATAATAACTATGATAAAGGTATGCAATAAGCATTCCTCCTTTAAATGGAAATACAAATAATAACATAGAGGGAGGGCTGTAATGATGTTATGCTATTAGAAATCTCATTTTGAAGTGACGAATCAAACAGCAGGTAACAATATATAAGTCGGAAAATGCCTAACCCGATAACATTGTGCACATACATAGGGGCCTATACTATAATAAACCACGCATGTATGAGGCGGTATCTGGTCCAGCTGTATGGGGGAGGAGGATGTCCATGCAGTGATATGACCATGCCAATCTCCGGAGATTATCTGTCCCCTGTAGTTTGGAGGAAATGAGCTTCGGATCCTCGTTGTCTCTGACCCACGATGGACCAGTGTAAATGCCAAGGCCCTACATCCAGCCACACGCGTGCGCAAATAACATTAGGCTGCGGCCCGAGGGGCATCTGTAGCTCCGACATGGTATATATGTATGCACTGACAACAGCTTTAGCAACTCTGATGCACCTTTATGAGCGTATAGGTTTCTCTTTCCATCTGCATTTCTAACTAGGACCTATATATCACGTTTTCGTCGCCAGACGCCCACTAATGTGTATTATTAGAGAGGTTAAGCAACTCCAGCGTATCTAGATACGTCAACATAACTCTGAAGTAACAGACTTTGTATGTGAGTATAGCGGAAGAATTACTAAAAGCTGAAGTCACATCTTATTATAACAGGAGCATAATATCAGAGTTATTATAAGACATTTTGCCGTCCCGTCATATAATTACAGCTGATATAAATGCTATGTTATGTTCGCATGACGTGGTGCGTTTGGATTTCCCAATCAAATGGATTGTCTGAATACGTTTATCAAGGCTGAAAATAGGCGGTTGCTTAGATCCACTAGTTCTCCTAAGCTACTCTTCTATCATTACACGTCCCCTTTACCAAAAATAGTTTATTTCTTCTCTGTGCTTTCTAACAGCGTGTCCTCTGTGCTAATAATCCCACTGTTTGTCTATCCATCTCTTTCACCGCTACCCACCTCCCCCATCACTCATACAGACCCCATCAGGTGTCTCCTCACTCTGCCGCCCCCACCACCTCGCATTTATTTCTAGGCGTGGAGGTAGAAGTCGTTGCAGAATGCTGTCTCCAGCTGACCTCTACAAATAACACCAGAGACCCTTTCCTGCTGCATTAGACTCCGGATAAAGAACATGCACCGAAATGACGGATGACATCTGAAATATTGATTAAACGCCACGCCGATTACAGTAGATTGAACATAATGAGGAGGAAGGAAATTTCAGCATCTGGTTTCGCTCTAACAATTGGGAACTGGAAGAAAAACAGCGCCTCTGCTCTCGAAATTGAGCATCTGTACTTTTGACCTCGACAGCCGTCTGGTGCTTTTAGTGCACACAAAATAGAAAATTCACACATGTCAGACTTGTCACAATTTCAAAAAGGGTGTCCGATTAAAACGACGTGCTTATAGTAATTGAGCTTTTAAGCACAGGTGTGGGAGATGGGAGTGAGTAGCACCTTAAAGACGGAGGCCGAGTTGGGAGCAGCAGATTGGGCCAGCTCAGCAGTGGAGTTTTTTATTTGCTCGCGGCGGACGAGTTGAATTAGTCAAATTAGACCGATTACTTAAGAAAAGAGGCAGGTCGCCAGAACAGCGCCGAGCGATTCGTACGACAGCGATGGCGATTAGTGGAGGTGACCTTGAGCGATAATGAAGGTGACCTTGAGATAACCGAGAAGGGATGAGGCAGTGTGAAAAAAGGAGGCGGGGGGATGAGTAGTATAAAAAGAGGGGTGAGGGGTAGAGAGTGTGGGTTTTAGGAGGGCTGCGGGGATTAGTAGGGTCTAATGTTAATCTCCTGGCCTTACAACCACTCGGTAGCAGTCACGGAGACTACAATCGGAGCTTTCATTATGGCGTGGCGGGGGTTATGTAATGGAAAGAGGCGTCTGGCGCAGGTTGTGTTCGTGACGGAGGGGGGAGAGGAGGATTGTGATGAGTCATGGGGCCCGGACATGTGGTAATCCCCCATATCGTGTTGCATCCTGGGATACCCCTGCTGCACGCGCATGCTCGCGCACGGCCGCCATGAAAAACCCCAGCAGTCAGAGGGGTGCACTGGGAAAGCCTTTAATAGACACCCTCAGCCTCTGCGGCACGGTTTAATACGTGTGCCTTCTAACCATGTATGGGGTGCCATGTGGTAGTTCACAAGATCCATGTAGATGAATGAAAATCCTCCACCATTTGACATATCCGTGGGGTATCGCCTTGAATGCGAGTTTTGATACCAGTGTACACACCCTACTAACACCTGAAGCCCGTCTACACCTTACACCCTACCCCCATTTTTTATACTACTGACGCCCAGTCACCTTTTCAAGATGAGTATTTCGCGTTGAAAAACGAGTGCTATGAATGCATGTGCCGTATGCAGTTGTGCAATGTACGTTACAAACACATAGGCCAGCTCATGACATACATCAAGGATCCTGTGTCTTCAAAAACATATTTGGTACAGTTAATACCATAATACTCTGTAGTATTAATTCTAGGATAAGCACGCACCCGTGTATCTGTAAATATTTGCCCAGTTAACAATTGGCGACCGTTAGTACACTTTCCGTTAATACAGTTTCATCCCCCCTACCACTAATTCCCCCCGCCCCCCGCCCGACTCCCACCACCCCAATGAAACTGACAACATGCATGCACGTCCCCCTCCCGCGGTTTGCCCACTGCCAAAAGTACCAACTGGCCGTTCCCATGCGCCGAGTGGGTGACGGTTAAAACAGGGGCTTAGCCGGCTGGGGGTGGCTTGTGATACCATATTGGACGCTGCCTATATTGAATACGTGACTGCCATACCCCTTATACGGGGAAGACGCGCCGGCCGCACGTATAGCGTCAGGACGTGCCGTGCCCGCCCGTATATGGGGCTACAGGGGCGTTTACACATACCCTCAAATTTTTTTATGCATTTAATTTATCCTGAGGGGGTCTTCAGGCAGATTGCCCGGTCTTCATTGCCTCGCAGCAGGCAGTGTACATTTTGGGATTTATTGGCCTCATTTTTCCTTTTGATGACCACGTTTCATATTCCTTTTATATTCTCGACAGCCTTTTAGAACCCCCGACAATATTTCTGACATTATATATATTCTTATTGAGAGTTTACATCAAATTTTATAAAATCCAATCTCAGAACCCGTACTCCATTATCGTAGTCGTCGTCGTCGTAAGGATATAT
This sequence comes from Lepidonotus clava, assembly GCA_936440205.1. Taxonomy (NCBI): domain Eukaryota; kingdom Metazoa; phylum Annelida; class Polychaeta; order Phyllodocida; family Polynoidae; genus Lepidonotus; species Lepidonotus clava. The sequence continues at coordinate 47,170,449 of OW387136.1, read as the reverse complement.
TGTGGTGTGTAAACCGGGCTTAAGGTACTGGTGGAGACACCTCCCGGCCAGGGTGTTAAATGATCAATGGCTATCTTGACCAGGCGGCCTGGTCATTTACAGCCGGTCAGCGAACATTATGACAGATGACCACTCGCCTGTCCCCACCGCCAGCCCCCATCATCGGCCACCTCCCCCCTGAAGCAGTGGCCGTCTTCTCCCAGTGTCTTCTAACCCCTTCCTCCAGCAGTGATCATCACCCTGGGGATGGGGGTACTCCTCTTTGGTTTGGAAAAGTAGTGCAAAACAGACCCTGGGAGCTGCGGCAAAGGCAAGAAAAAAAGGGGGTGGGGGCTGTCACTGACCAGACAACTCTAAAAATTGGGGCTATCAAGGCTTACTCTCCTGTGGGGGCTGTAGTGGTTAGCTTTTGTAGTGAGAGCTTATAATTGTATATTCCAGTTTTTGACTGTTCAAATTCATTTTGTGGTGTTAATTGTTTAAGAACATTTTAAGATCAAAGCTTTGTGGTTGAGCCAAACACTCTGATAAAAGTGGAAAAAAGGGGCTGTGCACTGACATCTTAGAAAACAGAGGACACTAAACTCATGTACATGAATCGCACAGAGCTGTCATATCACAGAATTGGGGGCTATAGCACTGTTTTCCAGTGGATGCCTACCATCAAATAGTCAGTACCTCCCCCGCTTGAGGTCATCACCCCTACTGAACACCACCTCCCCACCACGCCACCACCACCTCCACCACCACTACCTACACCACCGCCCCGACCCCTCGGCCGGCCACTTTGACTTGTAGAATCAATAAGGCTGACCGCCCGCACGCTCTGTGCGCGAGATGGAAACAAAACGATCGGCCGTAATTGACCATCCACTGACCAGTGGTCAGCCCGGCCCGGCCAATCTGACGGCTGACCGGAGGGTAAGGGGTGTCGGTACGTGGAGGAGACGGCTGGAGGGAGGGAGGCCCGGGGGGGGGGGGTACTTAGCTATTGGTATTGACTGTGGGCACGACCTATATATGACGCGGTGGTGGGAAACTGAAAAAAATAGGGAGCGGCGTCCCCTGAAAGCTTAAAAGAAGGGACGGTCATAGTACATCCTGTTTAAGACTTTGACACTGGTTTAATGCAATCGTATTAATGCAATGAAACTGAGTAACATATATAGGTAATAACTCGGCAGTCTGTCCACGTTTTACCTGGAGCATAAGTTCTCGGGGAGCAAAAACAATGAACAGTAGATTGCAATAGTCTTGTTTGGGGAGTGGTCAGCTTTCTAGAAACCCCGAAATGCGGGGTGGGAAGTCACACAGCGGTTACTTACACCCCAATACTGAGTGCCCCCCCCCCCTCCCCTCTAGGGTTGGGAGGTGGGAGGTAACGCCGCCCTACCCACTTAAAGGTGGCAGTCAGTCACGGAGTCAGGGGTAAGGGTAGCGGTAGTAGCGGTAGAGGTAGTAGTAGGGGACGCGGGGGTCTGCCGCGGGCGATATGACAGAAGGCATGGCCACTAATCTTATGGATTATGCCGTAACGGGATTGAAGTGGCACATCTAATCGCCTCGCCGCGGTCGCCTCACGTTTTAAACCGCTTTCGATCTGATTCGCCCCCGGTTTCCCGTGCGCTCAGAAAAATCTAGGCCAATAGGCGAGTGGTTCTTTTGTGGTTCACTTCCCTCGCAGCACCCTGCCTCCCCCCTAAGGACATTTCCCCCATCGACACCGCCTCTTTCTTTCTGCCTGAGCGGTCCCTTTGCGAATGCCTTGATTTTGCTTCCTCTGGATGAGTCAATAAAAAAGGGTTATTGTCCCTGGATTTGAGGAAAATAGACCGATGGACTTAGTTTTTAAAGTGTCGGTGCGTTCTCCGTTTCTAGACCCTAAAAAGCCACTTAGAGGCCAGTCCCTAGGTGATAAAGCTTAAGGAAAAACCGCGTCACATACACATTCACTATGGTGAGGCCGGGCCAAGGCTCCCCCCGACCCAGAACGGCTTAAAAGCCCAAAGAGGCAGTTGTGAAAGGTAGATGATTGGAAAATGCCCGCTTGGCCGGTGGAGCAAATAATCCATCGATGCCAGTGTCCATTTGAAAGGACACATTGATGGCATAATGCGGGGTCAGTGACAGACGGTTAGAGGCCCGGGCTGCCCGGCCAGTCGGCATCCTCCCTGCCCATCCCCCTCTCCACACCCCGGCATCGATTACCCTAAGAAACACAATCTCCTCTTTTTATAGTTCCTGCACCTGCTCATGACCGATAGAAAAAAAATCGTTTCGGTGAGCTATGTCTCAGTGTGGCGGGCGGACCAATACCAAATTGCCTCCGTGGGAGGGTGTGGGCACTTAGACTTATAGCCAAGACGCTCCGCAGACTTATTACACAGAGAAGGCCCATACAGGCCAGATACTTTATAACGCCCATATTGTTTCTCGCTGATATTGAAAAGGTGTCTGGTCACTCAGGAACATTAGCCCGATTGTTTGAAAGTTATCCATGACCGGAGGCATCTCCTTTTATACTCGTGCACAGGCCATGCAAAGATTGTTGTGAAATTCGATGGTTCTCGTCAATAAACCAATGGTTCCGCAGAAAACACGCTGGTTCCCGATGAGGAAAGCTGCCAATCAATACAACCTGCCGGATACCAGCATGCTATACGAAAAGTCGTCTGCTACGTCTCAAACGCCACCCGCGCCATTTTCAGATTGACCCCACAAACCTATCTTTGTGCAGAATCCTTTTATTCACTGCAGGTCTCGGTCGGTTCTCTGTGGGTGTAAAATAGACCGTGTAATCACATCAGCCTCCCCCCTCTCCAATACAACCCGCTTTGCAAATTGCTTTTAAACACAGGGGAGTGTTTCTTTCTCTCCGCCTTTTTAGTTTTAAGCCGACCAGGAGACAATAAAGCCGGGTTGAGGGTAAATCCCCGGAGATTTCATAATGTGTAATTCTAGCCAGCGCGGATTCCCCGACGCCGACTGTTAAGGGGAGCATTATGCCATTTGAGAAGGAATAAAACAAACTGCCGACACGAGCCCAATGTGGGTTGCCTTAAGACGACGCCCATTGTTATTCTTACATCATAAAGCACTTACACTGGCGACGATTAGGCTGTTAATACAAATTGAGAGGACTAGACATTCTAGGCTTTAGTAGGCGACAATAGCGGAAGGGAAGAGTAAGGGGCCAGGTCTTAAGAAGGCATATACATCACGCTAAAGAGATGTTGATACCTGCCTTCAGTCACAAAGCGCTGCGGCTTATTAAGGGCCGACCATACTGCCCAACTCAACCCAACTCAACGGTCGGGGTGAGTTGAGTTGGGCCCCATCTCAGAGCGGTCTCAGAGTCAGGCATATGTCTTACTCTATGACTGTATTCTTGGTGTTTTTCACGACAGTCGAATTGAGTTTTAGAACTTGACATGAGGATGTACAATTGGACCGTCGAGTCTTAGGTTTATAATATGGAGTAGATACCCGGAAGAAGATATCCACATCGGCCTATAATCAATATATCTTTCATGCTACGACCATCGGGTCGTACCATATGGCGTGCTAGTGTTTCTTGACTACAACCAGGCAGTCGTGGGGCTCTGGCGCCTCCCGGAGCTATACAAGTGTCGCGGTCGCCGTTGAGTTCAGCTGTTCGTGCGTCCGGGGCTTAAGTCTCAGTTTGTCGGTCCATCTCACCCGATCTTACCTTTCAAGTGGACACGAGCCAGGCACCCTGGCCTAAGGTAGGTGTTTACGAGGTGCGGGCCGAGTGACCAGGTCCGCCGCTAGGGGTCAGGAGGGGCGGCCTGGGAGTCGCCGGGCCGCCCACTGATAGCATCAACAGTGGCGTCTGGCGCCCTCCTACCCCAGCCCCTAGGCCTGTGTGGACCTGACAGGGGGCACAGAAAGAGGGATTTGGACTGGGGGAAACCTACCTATGACGAGTGACTCACGTCGCCGGGTGGGAAAAAAGATTTATTATTCATGACTTTTATTCCCAGGCCCAATTAAGACGGAGGAATGCGCAGTGCAGACCAGGAGGATTTTCTACACTCCCTCCCCTCTTTCCCCGTCTCCGCCTACCCATCAACAGTTTCCATTCACCCTTTTACCTTTTAAACCCTAATGGTTGTATTCCACTATCCGATTTTACTCACAATTTTGAAAATCACGAATAGGAATAAATGCCAATTATAGACTTGTTACATGTCATAAGCAAGGACATTGAATTCTCTTTCAAATGGTATGTAGCATGCGCATATTTTACTTATATTTCTAATCATAAATGGACTTTAAGAAATTACCAAATTTTCAGTAGTCAAAGATTGCCTCGTGTAATAAGGCCGTACCGTACTGGCGATACGGGGTGCGGAGGTTCAGGGGCGACGCGACGTGGCGCGACGCGCCCCGCGGCTACACTCAACGCGCACTCACATGTGGCGACGCGTTGGCGACTCCGAGGTGAAAAACCAGTGACTAAGATCTATGAAGATCCATCCCTACTATTAGACTGGGCGGCGGTTGTTGATGACTGTGGGAGGCGGGGATACAGTAATGCAATCCCCCACCTCTCCCGTCACTTACAACATTACCAGGCGTTATGCAGCATGTCGCGCCAACTCCCTGGTAGGGGGTCGCCCCAATTACAGTCGCCACGCCCATGTTTTCACTTGGCCAGGGCTTGTCGCCAAGATGAAGCGGCGAACATTGATTCTTTCCCCACCCACAAAAACCTGAATCCCCGTTTCTGCCCAATGCACACAGCTCCTGACACGCGGGCAAACCACGGGGTAACAAGCAGGGGAGGAGGGATGGGGGTGGACCTCTCCTGAAGTTTTTGGGATCGTTTCGGTGATTTGTGGGCTCAGGGAGGAGGAGGTGTTGTCTCATTGTCTGCCTCCACCTGACAGATCTGTGTGTGGTTTTTGGGGTCTGGGGATGTGGGATAACGGGGAGGGGTTGCTCAGTGGCTTGGCCAATGGGGTGACTGGGTGACTGGAACTGGAATTCCTTTTGAAGTCCCCAACAAACTTACATATAAAATATAAGATTACTGATGAACCCACTTCGATTTACCTGGAAGTCCGTAAATTTTAAATTCCCTTTGATTTAAGATCTGGTTATGCCTCTGGTTTTAGGTGGTACAGTGGGTGCGGGGCAGGTTGATTGGGGGAGTAAGAGGAGGGGATGAAGGAGGAGGAGGGCTGGAGGGGGGAGGGATGAGGAGGAGAAGGGGTTGGCTGAGGCCGCTGGTCTCATTGACCTGTCAGCCCGGTAGAATAGGGGGCTGATGACTACAAACCCCTAGTGTACACAGACCGGAGTACGTCCAAATACCCCTCCCCACCCCTCCTCACTACCCCGACACCACTCCAGGACCATGTAGTCAGTTACAAGGGGGTGTCTCCTGCCCCTCCTTACCCGCCCCTCTCGCCCTGCCGGCCTCACATCCACCCCTCCTTCAGCCCGCCACTCCACCCTGGAGCCAGCCGTCCCCAGCCGCCCTCACCGGCCCAGTAGGCCCACCAGGCCCTCCACGGCCCGTCCTGGAGGGATCGGTGGAGCCGGGGCCAGGCCCTGAGAGGCCGTCAAGCGGTTTGGCCCACTCCTCCAGGGATCCTCCAATTTGCCTCCACTGTGACCTAATTAGCTGAGGCCATTTGTGTGTAGCGCGTGGACGTATTGCATAGTGTGGTCCTTTATAGAGTTATACATGGGCCCAGCTTGGGATATAATCATGTAGATTCTGGGAGTTACATGAGCAAGGCAGGAATCTGATTATACAGATTCTGTGATTTACGTCAGCCATTGATGGGCACTGATTATATAGATCCTCTGATTTACATGAGAAATGGGGATAAATAGAAGGATCCAGCTTCTGCTATGATTATAGATTCTCTGATTAGACATCACCACGTACTTGTAGTCAGCATTCTCATAGAGACACCCTGAGTGTACTCCTCTGCTTACCGAGTTACAAATCACATGCTGGGCATTGTGTATGAGGCATGTCCACATGGGAGAGCTCGGTAAAGTAACAAGATGCAGCTCACTAAAGAAACTAGAAGTCGCACTCAGCTATATATGATATTCGAAAGCAGAATTCTCACAAATGTTTGCCCCCGGGATGTTTGCACTGAAATTTGATATAACATTTTCAGTTCATTTCATTTTTAGGAAAAGGTCAATGATGTATGTGGAAATACATAATGAACCTTTACTGTACTCAACTATTATGTCAGAACAAAGCTTAGTGAGTGACAGTACTAGTGACAGATTAAACCATTAAACTCTATATCTAATAATAGAGATGAATGACCCTGACCGCTGCTTTGACAAAACAGTAGAGGATTCATCATACAGGTCACTCAAACAGGACTGGGATCACTGACCTTACTTTGAAGTCCATCAGACGTCATTCATTGTGCATAATTTCCGGTGGGAAATACAAAAAAAGGAAAGTGTATCCTCTCATCTATTGACCTTTGTTGCAGTTACATAAACTAACTACCAGCTGATTGTGTGTTTGTGCCTGTGTCTACGTCTGCGTATGTATTATAATAGTATGCGGTTGGTTCTGTGTATAAAGTGATCATCTAAACCAAAGAGTAAACTGATTCCCTGACAGGGAATCCCCCCTCAATCCCCCCTCAATCCACGTACCTATGTGTTTACACTCTACACAAGTTTACTAGTCCTTTGTTTACAAGGTAACTGCCTGATTGGATAGATGTACATCAGGAAGTTCCCCGAGGACAATAGTCATTACAACTACCAACATTAAAATGATTTATGATTAAATTTTGGGAACTATCTTATTTGTCATTGCCTGTTTCAGCTAGATTTCCACAGACCTGTTTGTGTAGTGAGAACCTCATGAACTGCAGAAGAAAAAAAAGAATAGATAATAAAATGCATCTTTAAAAAGATAGCCCGGATTTCTCCTCTCAACGTTTCTTGTTTTAACTTCTTTTTTTCTGATAGTAAGTACAGTATAGTATGGTTCACGGTAGAGATTCACTTCAGAATATGCACAGTGGATGGAGAGGGATAATTAACGTAAGAGGAAAACGGAAGACAGAAAAAAATGCAAGAAGTAGAGACATTGGAGGAACACATATAGACGGTGATAGGGAGGGGAAGTTATTGGGGAGGACGGAGAGGGGAAAGAGGTTGCAAAACAAGTCTCACATGGTACTTGGGGGCAGGGCAGAGCGCACATGCCGAGGTCTACACACATCACAAACAGTTACAAACCTCGCCTTCTCCTGTTGCCATATTCCGCAGCACATGTTAAACACTTGGCGGGTATGGGAGGTGGGCGGCTTCCCCCCAGGGGGGTGCACTGACTCTTTGAAAGTAACTACTTCTGCCAAACTACCGCCCCAACTTTCCGTGGTGACACACTCCTGAATTCTGGTTGACTGCCCCTATTATAGGGGAATACAGATCGCCACCCCCACTCCCCTAAAAAAAGACAAAAATCTCCTAAATTTCTTATGGAAAATTCCAATAATATTTCCAATATCATATTTAGAGAATTAAACAACTGGAGGAGTAAGTTTCATGTCATTGATAATATATTATGTTCCACATAAGTATTTTAGCGCCCCCATTTTTGACCTAACAAGGGACTGACTGCCCATCAATTTTGACATTCACCACCTCCTTTTCAGGGGGCCGCTTGGCAGTGGGTATCTTTTAAGACCCTAGTGCCCCCCCCCTCCTCCTCCTGGAGAGTGGCCTCCCGCTTCACACAGCAGGCAGGTTACCCATTGTAACCATCCCCTCCCTCACCCCTCCCTCACCCCTCCCTCACCCTACACTACCAGAGACAACCAGACACCAAGAGGTTTGTTTCTTTACGGCACGCGAAACCAATTCACGGCGGGCCGACAAAGAACCGAGGCGCTCCGGGCTAAACCCTTGAGAGGTCTTCTCCAAAATTGCTTAGAAATTCCAGCTTAAAGTGCACCTGATACTTTCCAAAGTTACAAATTGAGAGCTTCTGAGTGGATTAACTTGTGCCGACTTGTGTGACCGCCGAGTCGGCGACAACCTCCTTATAAGGTCATAATGTCAAATGCAATTGACCCAAAAAGATCCAATTGGAAAAATGATGAAAATAGGAATTCAATTATATAAAACAGAGATGAGCCAATATGTTTATGGCACATTTACAGCTCTCTGTGTGTTTTGTCTATTACCATGTTTCCATAAATGTATATCCATAAATGTATAAGATTGTTTCTAAAAATTGGTTTTCAATAAAGATCATGTGTTGAGAATACTCCGAAGGTCACCCTAAATGCATAACAGGCTTTGGACACCCACACAGGGCTATGTTTAAATTGATAAGCATGTTCTGTGGAATATAATATAGATAGTTTCTCCCTGAGAACCTGAAATGATCAGCAGAATCATACGATCAGAAATAAAAGGCAAATAATGAGTACAGAGGTATAAGCCATTCATAAATGGGTTATCAAATTTATTTGAGGGCGACAAGTGTACAAAAAGTATTGAAATCAATCAGAGAATGTGGAATGTGGTATCCATATACTAGGGTTGGGGGAGCATTTCTAGATCGTTCTCCTTCGCGGATGACACCCTTCCATCCTCTCCCAGCGTCTAGATCCCCTGATCCGGAGACTATGGGATGGCACTATGGGATGGCGTCGGGATACCCCGGTCGGTGCCCGGATTGAGGGGGGATTCCTCCCAATTAGAGCGCGCTGGGATCCGGAACGTGGGTAGCATGGTTCAACGGTGTAAGCAGGGCACAAGCGTAAATGAGAATATCTGTAATAGAGTCTTTTCCGAAGCCCAACTAAATCGGATCAAATTCAGACTACTGTTCGCAAGTGTTGAGGGCCAGGATGACATTATTCTGACCTCTGACTGGTTACGGATTACAAAGCTATATTCGAATAGAGATGATCAAAATCATCGGGTCTCTAAGATTGCTTAGATGTAGTTAGTTTCAAGGCCTAATGCAGAGTTTCCCTAAAGAAAATGTTCATATTTATTTCAAAATCAGATGAACTGTAAGGGCTCAATACTTGTTTTATAGTCTTAAGTGATGGCACTGTAATTCCTATACACTAGTCTTAAGTATTGCATCCCACCGAAATGTCGCCGGAAGATTGCAGATTGTATAACTTTAAGACAAAGATTAGACACATTGCAATGTGCCCCTTTAAGGGTATTTCGCTAGGACATTAACAAGCATTTCACACATTCACGTCCTTGCAGCTAGAAAATGCCCTTTTAGTGTCTGAAGGGCACTCTCTTAAAGGCGGCTGTATTTTTATTGACCGTATGTTATGTCGCTGAGTGGGGCTGTCAGCAGCAGTGGAGTCAGTACATATTAACACTCTTTAGGGATGGTCTTTTAAGTGGGCCCGGGTCTATAGAAAGGTAAATAGAGTGCGGGCGGCCGGCCCATCACGTGATCTGATTCTGTCGCTGATTGCCCCGAGATGAAAGGACCAGGACTGTAACCAGCGCACCTGATTTCCGCCGCCCACACCGGAGTCTGTCGGGTGCATCTCGGGGATCAGCTAGTTTAAAGCTTTTAGTGGGAGGATTTGTCAAAAGTTAATACTGCATGGAATGTAATCCAGTGACCCTGTTTGAACAAACACCAAGCACATCGATATGTTCACGTCGTGCGGGCAATAAATGGAAATCAGCAAAGTGAGATAGTAACTTCAGTTGCTGAAAGTTTGTAGGCGTAAAAGTTCGTATGTTGGATCCTGATTCATCGAAATGAAAAAACTCATGAATTAAAGGCCCAGTCATATATACAGGCTGAATTAAACTCAATAGTTGAATTGAGTTGGATCTCTTTAAGGCCCGGTCACATATAGAGACTGAACTCAACTCAACAGTTGAGTTGAGTTGGGTCTCTGATAGTTTTGATATGTGACATAGGGTTAAAACTGGAGTTTTAGGTTTTCTCAAGACTGATCAGTCTGGTCTCTAATCTTGAGATGTTGAAGATTTAAAACTGGATAGTCTTGAGTCCTTAGCAGTCTTAAGACCAAGTCTCAATATGTGACCAGCCTTAAGACTGGATAGTCTCCAGTCTCAAGCAGTTTTAAGGTCCAGTCCCTATATGTGACATAGCTTAAGACTCAACTCAATTGTCTTGGGTCCATTATCCAATCATATAAAGGCAAAAAGACACACCTCTTTTTCCTACATATCATTGAGTTTATAGGCAGAGGAAAGAAGACACAAGACTATCCAGTCTCTATATGTGACCACTCATCATTTTTTCCTTAAGACTGGTTTGTCTGCAACTGTTCAGTCTCAAGTCCTTAAGACTGTTGAGTTGAGTTCAGTCTCTATATGTGACCGGGCCTTAAATTAGTATTGCATGCTCGGGGATTAAAACTGGGAGTTTTGTGGCTTCTGGGGTCTGGCATTAAGACTGGATATAAGCTTTCAATTTAATGCAGTCTCTCTATGAATCCAACCAGCTGAACTATTATGAACACCTTACACAGCCAAGTTGTGATGTAACAGTACTCTTCATTCTGCAACCATACTTTTTTAGTCAGTCTGTTATGTACCAAAATGGCTTGTACATATAACAATATACTATTAATTTTGATGACAATGTTGAAACCTCACAAACTCAGAACACGAGTACAACTTTATCTTTTTGTGATGTTAAGACCAAGCCAAAATAGAATGCAAAAACAATTTTTTGGTTGAAGAACAGATCCAGAAAATTTCAATAACGTCACAGTGCGATGTCACAGCAGTGCGTTGTAGCACTACTATCGGGAGCCACGAACTTTTCATGACAAGAACCAAAACAGGATGAAACAGAACGATGCTGCAATGTTATATAAACGTTGCCTGTTTGGCTGGATAGGCAATTAAGAGAGAGTATTTAGACACACCCATCAGACTCCCATCTACATGATATAACTATGTTGCGTTACTGTAGGTTAAGATTGAATTTATAAGTGATATGTTTTCCAATAGGACTAATTGGCCAGTAAAACAGTTTCAATCTCTTAAAACTGCTCAGTTGAGTTGGGATTCTATGTGTGACCGCGCTATTGCAATGCGGAATGCATAAATACAAACTACATGTTTACTACTACTGATAGGACTAAAAATCCTCATACTGATAGTCATAAACAAACCTATAGCAGCAGCCTTCTCGCCAGAAAAGCTATATTATAACACAATGATGTCATCGTTTCTGAATTAGGAAGAGTTTATTAGGTTGACGTGATGTTATGAGCTAAAAAGGCAAATTGAATAATGAATGCTTATCTGAGAAGCTTTCTGAATGGGAAATCAGCTTAGGAATGGCGTACCCCCACCCTGCATGAAGTATACGAGGTGTGCAGCTAACGGCGTGCACACCTTGGGGCCTGAAGCTCTGGCTACCATCAAAAAGGTCCCAGGCTCCACGGCCCTTAACGCAGCAGGCCCTGCCTGTTGTGAATTATTCAGTGAGAGGCGATAGGCCCTACTCCACACGGAGCACTGTTGAATTTCGCGATTATCCATCGGCAGAGCCTCTTAAAGGGACAGGCAGGCCCCAGTTAGGAGCTGTCATTTACCACAAACAGCAACTAGTCTGATTAATTTCTGAAACATAAACTCCTATATCTCCTGCCTTGTAGAGTCGATGGGCCTGTTACATTATATTACAAGACCAGTTAATATTTGCTGCCATCACTCTTGGGTGTTATGTTACATAGAAAGCAGACAACAGCATGCTGTTGTGATTGAAAGGTCGGTCTCAAGTTACCCTCGGCTTCGTATTTTTACTATTTGTCTGAGCATGATTAATATTCGGATTGAATCGTGACCGAAAGCTGCATTTTTCATAGTTTTAGGTTTTATCCTGAGGGACATGCAAAGTTAAGGTACACGTACTTTTGGCCTAGATTTTCTGGGAACAGCCATTGTTACCAGTTGTCATTTGATACACGTTCTCGACACAGCTCAATCAAGTGCTGAGTAATCGCGTCATAGCACCTATGGTTTGCTTCAGAACATACAGATTGATATTATTGGTTGTGTATCACATTATAGACTAATATTACATCAATGGATACTTTTTCTAATACATGTATGCGACAAAGTAGTATACTAGGCCTACAATGTTTGCGACCTACAAAATAGAAGTAAAAAAATCTCAACAGGTAATTGTTGCCCTAAACATCATTTGCAATTTCTGCAGCACAATAAAACAATCAATTATTCTAACCAGAAGAATATTGATGCACAAGGAGGGACCATGTCATTATATAGCTGCATTTATTATACCTACACACAAATTTAAAAAGCACATGCTTGAATACATTTCATTTATAATTTCTGCGCCACAATAAAACTATCAATTAGGCCAATTAAGACTTCTGATGCATAGGGTGGCACCGTTCTTTATATAGATGCATTTGTTGTATCCCTACACACATACAAGATGCGCTCGCGCTGCGTACAACCACACAAACAAGCCCGTGAACCCACAGCGTTACGCCCAGCCCGGCCCCCAGTCGATCCCCTCTGATCTAGGTGGGCCTATCCATCCAGGGCGGGCCACACCTGGATCCCTGCCTCCGGTGCAGCCATCACGATCCGTCTTACCCAAGCAAACGCCATATCTCATAAGGGGAGGCGGGGGCGGCGCGTGTAATGAGTGTACACAGCCAGTTCCCATTCTCCTTCATCATCCGACCGCACTAAGTGATGACGTATTAAGCATTGCGCGCGCCACCAGGCGGTGACACCACGAACCAGCCCCAGCCCCCCGCGGATACGGCCTATTTGAGGACCATTTTTTATTTTGTACTTTTTGGCCACCGTATATTTGAGCACCGGCCGCTGGTACACGGTCTGTAACCTATTGTTTCTACACGTGCCGCCGGGGACAGGCGGGCGGGACGTGGTCACGTGGCCCGGGGATATAGGGCCCTGTCCTGGTGTCTGATGATGGAGGGGAAATTGGGCTGGTCCTGGGTAATCATAGTCGGCAACATTGGGAAGTGTAGGGAGGGGAGGGGGCGTTATGTAGGGAGTGTGCGTGTGTAGGGTAGTCCCTCTCTAATAGTCAGGGATAAGTGATGAGTAAGCGTTGGCAACGAAATGATACACGAAAGAAAACCAGGAATTGATCCAGGGTTTCTCCAAAGTGGTCTAAAAGTGTCATGATGAGATCTTACAGATTTCTTTTTGCCATTTTTCTATACTGTATCTTATGGACAGTAGAAGAAAACCAGGGGTGAAGAGGTCATGGCCTCCAAGACCCTGTTGCATGAGGGTCAGCAAAATGGTTCATGTTAATGGCTCGTGGAGGGTCAGAGAGGGATAAGAGAAGGCTGAGGAAGAGGAAGGGGTTAGTTGGGGGTAAATGCTGTGGGCTGAAACTCATTGAGACCCTTCTGTGGTTTAGCTCCTTTGCCCTATAGCGTTCTAGATACAGTAAGTTCTTGGGGCCCTGAGGCAATCCAGATACAGCTAGTTTTAGGGCCCGTGTGGCGCTATATGTACAGTTAGTTTTAGGGACCTTGCAGCTCTAGATGCACAGATTGTTCTAGGAACCATGCGGCATTGCACATACAGTTAGGTTTAGGGGCTATGTGGTGCTGCACTTACACTTAAGCATTAAGTAAGAAATAATAGACATGGTATAATTAGAATTAAATATTTAATAAGGTAATGTGAACAAAGATAAGATACAAGTAGTCTGTGCAAAGATAATTCTTTAGGCCGTGTGGGGCTACAAATAAAGTAACTTTGAGGGACTGTGAGCTATGCATAGAGTTATAGTTGCATAAACTTAGCTTTAGGGGCTGTGTACAGTAGAAGTTGCATAGACTGTGTGGCGCGGCTACACGTACAGTTAGATTTCGGGGCTTTACGTGTAGCCTACAGCTCTATCTGAGTTGAGTGACGGGTGGCAGGGGGGTGACCCCAGGTGGGTGACCTCCAGGTGTTGTCAGGTGGGGCAGGAGGGGGGCAATCAACGCGTGCCCACCTGGCCGGGCCCGCCCCACCCTGCTCACGGCGCCCACCGACACCCTACCTGGCGGGGTGTGCCCCCAACCCACGTATCCTTCATCACCCTACCCGGGGGGAAAGGGGGCACTCAGTCTGCAAACGGGTTACAGTTGTATGACACCAAAGTCATAAGTTAGTTTTCTATGTGGTGCCCTTAAATTATATATATTGCCCTTAAATGCTCGTACCAAAGTCAAAGTATGACAGAACTGCATCCATTGCACCAATGTATTTTTCAAAGTGTTAACAACCATATTTTCCACAACGCAACTGCTGGTGAAAGAATAGAATTGGAGGCATGGAGCAAAACGTGCAACTGTTATGATATTAAAGTCTTATTGCCAAAGCAAGAAGATATTCTCATTTCGTCGATGAATAAAGCACTACACGGATAGCCATACGCATAAACAGTACTAGTGGCTTTTGAATGAATGCAGCGTTGATTGTACTGTCTCTTACATGATGCATGAGTTGTGAGTTTGCAGCAGGTAACCCCCACCATCACTCTATCCCCCAACACCCGACCGCACGTGCCTACCTTTCCCCTCTGCCCCACAGTCATATAGAAAAAAACACTTACCCTTACAGCCTCAACCACAAACCCCACCCTCAACCCACACACCTACACCACACCCCACCAACCCATACAGCGACATCGCCCCCTCCTCCGGCAGACCCCCGGGGGTACGTCCGCCCCCTACGTAAGGGAACACCTCTAAGGTGGGCCGGCCCTGATATGTTGGCATTCCTGCCCCGCTCAGCTGGCCCCACAATGCGGAGGCAATGTGTTCACGTCGTGATTTAATGTGCCTTATGCGGCTTCCCAAAGAAGCAGACACTCCGACCCATTGCCTAATCTACATCTACTGCCGCCCAATCTACATAGGCGCCGAGAACTAACGCCACGCTAACGCCACGCTAAAGCCACACTCAGCCCCAGTCGTGTTTGTGTATTTTCCCAGGGCACCTGCGAAAGCTTTTGCTTTCAAATTTCATAGAAAAGCCATTCAAATTTCATACAATGCTTTCAGATGCGTACTCGACCTTTTATTGTATGGTTATGTTGTTGTTTGCATAATGGACTTTGGGTGAATATTAGCGGTTACAACGAGCATGTTGGAGGGCGGGGGACAATGGTCTGGATTATAGAGGTTAATACTGTTCATGCATGGTAATCACTGAGAACGAGTGGTGGTCTGTGCAGATGGTGGACCGCCGCAGTGATGGGGGGTTACTCCTTATGTCGCCTCGGCCTCTGTATAACGTATCGGAGGGGGCAACTTGATACTAATATGCTTACCTGTTTGTCCATGAAACGTAAGGTAACTGGTTCTTTTTTAGATGGCAATTTAGTGGAATAAAGAGTAGTACTCTATTTCAAAGTAGGTGCCAAAGAAGTTAATACCTGGGTCCGTTTTAGCACTTCAGGTTCAGTTATATACTACTGAATGATATTCACATGCTTTTGCATGAACTTGACATTACAACTATTTTGTTCGTGCCTCGTTTTTGAGAGATATCTAGACATTCTAACAACTATGATGCAGAGCATATATATACACTTATGAATCATAGGATTTCATTGCATGGCGTTTACCAAAGCCACAGTGATTCAAAATGGGTCAGTTTCTGAATCCCTGACACTCACATCCGGACACTTTCGAGGACAAGTCGCCCCCTTGGGACAATGTATACACGTTTCCTGCTATCGCCATCATCAACCACCCACCACCCACCTCCCACACAGGTCTACCACCTGCCTGCCATGCCCTGTGCCCCGGGGTAAGGCGGGCATATGCCAGCGTCCTGGCCTCACCCCTGTACGCCCCTTATACCACCGTCACAGACCCACACGGCGATAACCCAATGCCATCTCTCCTCATATAAACAGATATTGCCAGTCGTCATATCCGCGGCCAACAGACCAGGCCCACGGCCATCCTTCCCCTATATACCGTTTTCATGAGTCTGCGCAGTGAACCCTTACATGGACGCATTTTTTCCAACAATTTAAGCCTAGGCCTATGCGTCTTTTTCATTAGTGTGGCGGTCCGTCAGTGGATATGTCTGAACTAATAAATAGGGTACCAGGCCTAATGTTCTGGGTACAATTGATGCGTCTATATAAGAGGGTCCACTGCGTAGACTCATAGGAAATGTGCATAAGGACTACTATCTTATTATAATCCCTTGGTTAAGTCTTTCTCTACTAGCAGGGCGCAACACTAAAGAAAAAAAGGTCTATAGCTCTCAGTCCGTCCCCAGTCTGTCTAATGGAGGCCCTTGAGAGATAGCGCCTATCGGGGGCCCACCACGCCCAGCCTCGGTTTGATGTTTGGGTCTGGGACGCGGGACGCTGATAGCGGCCGACGCCAGGTGTAAGGGCCTGGAGTGGCCCCTGACTGCCCGCCTGGAGGACGCTTGACCCGCTGGTCCCGGCGGGGACAGCTTGACGAGAGGGGTTAACCCGGGTAACCAGCACAATAATCCTGCACTCTCCAAGCACAGGTGGGGCTATTAGCTACCTGCATATTGTACATCTCTTTCATGAATCATGCGCAGTGGACCCTTCTCTACGGACGTCTAGTTCTTAAACGTTTAAGCATGGGCCCATAGGAATCCATATTCCAGTCTCTTGGTTCATGTCTATTCCCTATATATCAGGGTGACACTCTCTTGAAAAATACGTATACATGTACTTCCCAATAAAACTGACTGGAAACTGCTTGGAGAGTGACCCACCGGGGCACGCGACCTCCGAGTGGAGGGGATGAGGGAGGAGGAGGGGGCTTCATGGGAAAACACGGGACTGAGGTAGGGGCTACAACAATGGGGGCTGAGCCCTTGGAGTCGGGTTGTTTTAAGTCAATAACCCCGATTAACTGGATTGATTACTCCCAGGATGAGAGGGGTGGCCCGGGGGTGATTCACCCTGGTGAGTGGGGGCTGGTTAAACCTGCCCAGGTACTAACGCCAATTTACAGCCGTAAACTTAGACTGATGGCTTGTAAGCAGTCACTTACAAATGTGCAAGGAAAGCCAGTTGAACCACTTGTTTTTACCTTGTACAATTGGGACACAAAACAAATAAGATATACTAGAAACACATCTACAAAATGATATCGTGATCAGCTACATTGACTTTATAAGCATGTATGAGGACCTTCTATGAATTTTAGTTTTAGAAAGAAAATGTAAATATAATAAACATTGCATTGACATGCAATCTTTTGAACATTTCTCTTTAATGTTCCCAACTGTGCACCTTTGAAATAGTACCTTTATTCCTTTCTCAGCTTTAAACAAAAAATAACACATACAAACCAAGTCAGGCCCTAAAGTCAGCCTGTTTAAGGCATTTACAAACAGAAGCATAAAAGTGGCATTACTTAGTCTATAGACCTCAAAATACACATAATAAATTATAGAGACAACACGTGAATTACAGCCATAGAAAATCCTTTGCTTCCTTTGTATGAGTCTCCAGTATTTATGGATTAAAAGCCTGGGACCCCTCGGCTCTGTACACAATGTCGATCACTTCTCTACAGGGCTGTTTGTGTACTCACTTATGTCTGTAGCCTCCGTCCTGCATGTCATAAATTATCACTTCCCGTGCCTCCAGGGGCTTAGAGGGAGCTTCTGCCCTTCTTGCCTTATCACTGGGAGCGTGGCCGATAGAAGGCAGTACACAGGTCTACAGACGCTGGGCATACTGAGCGGCCTCCTTCGGCTTGTTAAAGGCACATCCCTGTGTACTGCTACGTCTAGATCAAACCACCTCAGACCATTCATATAGACCATCCCTCCTGTAGGTATTGTCCCCCCATTTCCACAAGGAAGACGTTGATTCCCTGATCTAACACGAGGGGGCGTTATTCTGGAATAGGTCTATTTTTTATACCTGATGCTGTTGGCTGGCCTGTGAGGCAGTGGCTGGGCAGGTAGGAAGAGCAGGACGTGGGGGTGGGGGCTTTCATGAAAGGCTTGTGTATAATTTCCTGTCACGGCCCCAGCTGTATGTACCACGTGGGTGGCTGTGGAGCTCTCCGCCGGCGGAAGTAGGGAAGTCCGATGACGGAGATCATGCACCGCGGCGGAAGTATAGGTGGCGACGCTTAGTGGGGCGGCGGTAATGGGGACTTAAGGGTGGCCCCCGAAGATGATTTAGGTTCAATGTGGAGGTAGGGAGTTAAAAATTAGCATTAAACATTGAAGACGGAGGACATAGGAGGACATGTATATTATATCCCATGTATATATTTTTACATGTGAATTTATTTCAAGCTACCCATAATGTCTCTGTATTATTTGTTTTAGTGCTCGTCCTCAATGGCTGACCAAATAAAGTTTATTATATATGTTTTTATTTTTCTGTGACCCTTATGCCTTGATTATTATCATTTTCAAATGTAATACCAAGAAACAAAGAGGTCGTAACCCCGGTCATAAACAGTAGTCACTTTACCCTGAGGGCAGTGGTTAATCCACAATATCAAACTGATATTAACGTGTCCAACATTGATTCTTTCCCCATGGGATATCACAGGCCAGATACCAGGCCAATATACCTAAATATTAAAGCCAGCATTTGATCCCAACAGATAACGCATATCCCAGAAGGTCATGACAGTCTAAAAAGCTTATATTTAGCCACATTCTGGGCTTCCCTTTATTGTGAGATCTGTCGGCCAAACCCCAAGGCCCGACGTATCGGCTTTACGAATGATTTGCCGATGTGGTCATGTGCTATA
This sequence comes from Lepidonotus clava, assembly GCA_936440205.1. NCBI lineage: Eukaryota > Metazoa > Annelida > Polychaeta > Phyllodocida > Polynoidae > Lepidonotus > Lepidonotus clava. The sequence continues at coordinate 47,151,655 of OW387136.1, read as the reverse complement.
TCGGGCCTATCTGGGCGCGGCCATGTTGCCCGGCGGCGCCGCTCGCTCAGCCAGTCAATGGGGCGTTATGCATTTTGCATGCCTCGGGTCCCTGCGGGGGGTGCGGCCAGGCCCCCGGCTCAACAGGCCCGGGGAGCCGGCGATGTGCCCCCGGAGACGGCCCCCTTTATCGCACATCTCCCCGGCCCGACACCGGACCTGGGCTGCATTCCCAACTCAGATTTGTGGAATAAATGTGGAATAGTAAAACCAAACCAGAGACCTCCTACCTATGTAGAGAGTGATCACACCCAATTTGAGTCTATGGGTTATTTTCCCTAGGTGAGCTCCACCCAGGTGGCACCACTGTCAATGATTCAAATAGACTCTTGAGTGCCAATTCTCCCTAATCTCAGTTCTTTAGAGTCCATAAGTACTGAGCACCAAGACCATTCAACAAACATTGTAACATACCCATTTATTTAAAATGACACATTCTGTAGCTTTACAGAATTGAAAATAAAATATCTGGAAATATAAGGCTATGTTAATGTAAAATGTGTGCCTTTTTATGACTGTTAATGGAGCATCAAATATGATGAAAGGAATGTTATACATTAAAAGAAAACTGCATTTAACAAAGGTAACCCCATTTATGGCCCTCCCACTCTTGGCCAATCAGTACTGACCTCACACTTTGTAAGTATTCCACAAAAGCTTTCACACCCTCAATACACATCCCAGAATAAGCATTAGAGTCAAGGCTGAGTGTTCCATAGGTAAATGAGGGTTGGCAACTTCACTACTGCATTAGCAACTAGGTCTCAGGATTTACAGGTGCTTTGAGTACCTATAACTTTTGGCCACAAAACTGACACTTGTGGGCTAGTTGTGGGATACTTGTGGGTCTTGTAAGTCTTATAAGGAGGACCTATGGAGTGTCAAATGTAAGAAAGTAGAGTTTGATATCTACTTTCAATAGATTCCCCCAATAAAAAACTATAGATTACAATGTCCACTGTTACATCACTATCCCACACAGATACACATAATCTTCCAAAATTCACAAGTTGGAAAATGGTCAGTTCTTCAAAATTAGTTTACATAATGTTCTTGCACTAAGTTCTCCATAAAAATACTTGTGGGGTAATTGTGGGCTCCACAAATCAGACTTGGAAATGCACCCCTGGGCCCGCCGCAGACCCGCCCCCCTCCGCCCCTCAGTCAGGGTTGACAAATGGGCGTTGGACATGGAGACCGGAGGGACAGGGGTAGGGGTGCAGGGGAAGCCAGTGGCAGATCCAGAGAGGGGGGCAAAAGGGGCAATTGCCCCCCTCTAGACACAAGGGAGAAAATTCTGGCATCTTAAAATGGGACGATCTGAATAAAATCTGGTGGTACTTTTTATAGGGAGGTCAGGGTTTGTCCCCTATCGAGCACTGACCCTGGATCCTCCTCTGAGAGGGACAGGAGAGGACACAGGGGAGGAGACAGGGGAGGAGACAGGGGAGGGTCAGTCATGGCCGAATTAGGGCCCCCACCTGGGACAGGGCCTAGAGAGGCTGGGATGTGACCGGGCCCCGTACTCACAGGGTTTCTCCTATTCTGCATACATGTACACTGTCTATGAAATATTGATGGGACAGAAATCGTCATGCATTCAGAGCGCGTTCAGATATCATGATCCTCCTCCCAATCGCATACGAGCAAGTTCGAGACACCCGCCGGGGAGTCGCCGCTGGAAACTGAACCTAATGCTAAAGTATTTATGCTAGTAGCCGCGGCGGGCTGCCGGCCGGATAAACCAACTGGTCTTATATCCCACAATTGCATATTATAGCTAATACCTCCCCTTCGTGCATCACACGATACAGGCATACCGACCGTCATTGAATCCAGTTAGTGGGAACACTTCGTGCCAACAAATCAGCGGACCTTATACATAATGTGTCGGTGTGTATGATGGATATATCCTAACGCCGGGTCTGTGCTGACGGGGTGGGACTGTAGGTGTGAGTGATGGATGGTCGGAGACGACTCCATGATACGTCCCCTGTGGGGGTGATAGATGAGGCCCCCACCGCCGGGTGACGGGCAGTGGGTACGATGTGGGCACGGGAAACACCGCCAAGAAACGCCCGGAGAAAACGGACATGTATCTAATAACACTAACGGGCCTGTCCTGAGATATAGACAAGACGGTGGATGCATTGTGGAAACTATGTTAGCGAGAGCCGAAGGTAAGGAGAGGTGGGCATGGCAGATACAATATAGTTAATGTATTAAGGAGTCTGGTAGATAGTAGTATAGGTCATTACATATCATTGGTGAAGTCTATTTTGCAGGTATTGTGAAATGGTGCACGTGTATTAGACGTCCAACTTGGTCAATTTATATGATTTGTGGCATGTAATATCCAAGGGAATGACCTCGGATGAAAGAAGGAATGGGAAAAAATGAACAGAGAACGCATTGCAAAGACAAGGAAAATTTAACATACACAGCCCGGTTCACTAAAGCACACACATGCATGCAACAATGATGTGAACAACATAACCAGCACCCCGAGGCTGGCATGCACATCTCCATGTGACGTAAAGATCTGCACGCGATATTATGCCTTTCTAAATATTTACATAACTATGATCCCAACAAAAAGCGGCATCTACAAAGCAATTGTTATGAAGCATACTATGTTTTCACCACTCTTTACAGCCTGTAATTATATTGCATGCCAGAGTACTTGGGGAACGTTTCAATAATTAATATCTGCTGTCAATCATTTGAGCTTCCCCTATGAGCTTCCTTTGTTATAGTTTCCCCTCGAAACATTGTGTATATCGATTTTAAAAAAAGACTATCCAAGAGCACCCGTTTTTACCCTTAAAAGGGCTTTTAGACTCCTCTGGGTATAATGGCAAAATCCTTCAAAATCCTATCAATTAAACTGTAATTATCTGCTAGTGACCACCCGACGCATGCCAACGTTTTTGCTTCTGAATTAAAAGGTAGTGACAGTTCACATCAGCGTCACTTGAGTCCCCTGGGTTCAGTCCCCCTCGACGTTGGCATCCTTATTAAAGGGGGAGAAGTGCATCATATTTAAGGACTTCTTAAGGATAGCTGGCTTTCAAGTGCCTCGCTCTGTCCTAATGCAATTTGGCGGCGACGGCCTGGGGAGATGGTGGGCGACGATAGGGCGTTCTGTAGGGGTAAATGACAGTTATAGCTGAGGGCATTCTGATAGAGCTGAGGGCATTCTGATCCGGGGCGCGGATCGAGGCCCTCTGATGTCTATCGGCCCTATATGAGGCGATGGCTGGCCCAGATAAGCGGGCCCCACTCACGGTTAGTGTCTCGCCCATTAAGATCAACCTTTAAAGGTTCGACCTGAGTACGACCTGGCCACACGTGGGGGCTGGTGACGGGGGTGGGACACTGATGGAGTGGTTTTGGTCTTAGTGTCTGAGACGTCCATATATTGGCCTATGGACGTTTTGCAGATGACATCACAATACCAGAAATTGGACTGTAGGTCATATTGGTGATCACTTTAGAATTGTTACTATTCACATTTTACAAATGCATAAAACATACACACATATGTGTATTTTAATTTCATAAGTAAGCTTATATTGATATCTTTAACTATTTTGATTATACAGCATCCATATCTTTTGATTGCCATGTGGTCATGGAGAGCAAAGGGTGGTCATGGCCACGTCTGCACAAGGTCTATATAATGCAATCAGAACGTTCAATACCTATAGTAGTAGTAATGTTAGGAGATGAATGCACATGCTCGGAAACACACAGTGAACATCTGGCAACAGAGGTCCATACGCATGCCCGTCTATGCAGTCTATACAATGTCCTGAGCTTTTGTAATACAAATGTACAAGGCCGTTTTTCAAAGTAGTAAGTTCATTCTAAGAGGGTGAATGGGGACATACATAGGGCTTGGGGAAAGACCAACGACAGATGTACATGTAGAGGAGACACACACTTCCCTTAGTTTAATTACATGTAAAAAATGGTCTTTTTCTTATGTTAGCATGTGAGTTCACATATACAGGAAATGAACACCATGCACCTGCAGTCCTAAGGACAACCCTCTCCACGCCTGCCATCCCGAGCCCCGTGGGTGTACGGGGAAAAAGCTCAGAGGTGGATGGCCAGAAAAACGCCTCGGCCGGATGGCGCCTGCATTCAGGGAGACGGGCACCCTGCTGCCGGAGTATAGAAAACGCGCACCCCCGATTACGGCGGATGTAGGAGAAAGGGAAAGGGGAAAAACGGTCAGAAACAGAGAGCTGAGTGCATTGATATCGGACAAAGAGCCTGGGTAAGGATTAGGACCTTGTGTCTCTGTGAAACAGGAATACTTTATGTGTGGCGTAAATGCGAGACTTGGCTTTTTAAATATAAGACTCGGCTTTGAAGTGGGTTATAGATTAGTTCTCCATCCTATTGGGAATATGAATTTTCCGAATGTAATACGACACGTAAGTACATTTTAAACTTAGGATACAGGGTAATGTTATTTACGTGATGTGGTTGCAGCTTTTTCCTGTTGCCAAGTAGAAAGATATGAAGTGGAAATGGCATTAAGGTACCTGAAGTCCATTTCCCACACATACATGAATCTACCATGCTGGGAAAAACAGGTATTACCCATATCTCTGTAGCATGCTTCAAACACTTGCAGTTTTTGCAACATGAGGCCATATTTCTGACACTTAGGATATGGATTTTCTCTTCAATGGCGAGTTATCTCAGAAGTGATCGTCGGGGGCCTCTCACAGACGACTCTGTGGCGCCAATATCCAATCACGTGACTACTGAACCACGTGACCTCGTCCTCTTTTGTTATTTTCCCTTCTGGTAGCCCTCAGATTTCCCCTCCTTTGGGAGGCCAGGGGAGGGATCCAACGTGTAATCTTCCCCGTCTCTTCCAGTCCAAGAACCCCCCGCCCCCGCCCTCTCTTACTCCAGGAACCCGGGACGCTTGCCCCCGAGCGGTGCAGACGACTTTGAGACGTCCGTAGCAAGCGGTCGACGCGTTTTCCCGCCGTTTGTAATTAAATGAGTCGGCGGGTCGTGTGGTTCACTCTGACACAGTAAAACTGTTGGTTATCTACAGAGCGGAAGAGAGGAGGCGATCTGTGCTTTGTGAGTGTTGTTGGTTGCTTTCCGACAGTTTTCTGCCCCCATACCCCCTCCCTCCTTCCCAGCCTCCTTTTGGTTTCCCCGTCTGCGGCGGGCGGACCCACGCGCGTCGTCGTCATGCTCCGGGCGGAGAAGTTTGTAATCCATCCAGGCTATTTGATCAGTTCGACGCCCGATCGGGTGTCGGTCGGCGAAAAGTCATGCATATCATGCATTCATTATGCGCATGCGTGCGAGGCCCAGCGTCTTGTCAGAAATTGGGGTGGGCGCGCGTCAAAGCCAGACGAGACGCCAAGACGGCGGCGGCGCGCGTGCGCACTTTGTCTTCCGCCCAATGCCAATCGATGACTGGCTTCCGGCTTGACATTGAGCACGTTGGAAATCAAGAAAGTCAACAGTGGTGACTGGCAGCCCCGCGAGACTCAAGTGGCCGAGCGAGCAGAAGTGTCTGCCCAGGGCCGTCCCTGGTCCTCTCCTGACAGGGATGGATTGACAAAAAACCTACAGACTGTACACAACAACAGTCCAGCAGTCTTTGTATCCGCGGAGAAAAAATGACAACTGTAGAGGAGAGAACGAACACAAAGCACGCGCCTCTGAGTATTACTCCGCGAGAAAAATCAATCTAATTGTTATTGATATTTATTTTTCTTCAATTTGGTTCTATTGTCGGACTCGTTTCCCCCCCCCCCCCCCCTGTTCCCCCTTGTTATCCTTATCGCCTCCGTTTGAATTGCAGGGGGCAATCATTGCGCGCGCAGCTTGGTGTTGAAAGCAGGCTTTGGTTAACGTTTGAGTGGGTCATAATTGAAGGACTTCCGTAAGGCGGATCTTGGGTGAAAAAAGGTTTCTAGATCTTAAAGAAGGAAAGGGAGAGATAAGAATTGACAGAGAGGAAACTAATAATTGAAAGTAAGGAGGCAGTTGCAAGATATAAAAGAAGAAAAATGTTGAGGTGAGAGGCATTGGCAATGACCTTAGTCACATGGCTGCGACCGTTTATAGCTGGGTTTCACTCTCTCAAACCATACAGCTTATATCATAGCACTTATTTTGAAACTGAAGGAGGAATCAACATGCGTTCTGCTCGTCGTTAAAAGGGGGCATTGATTCCTGTACCGGTGCACAATTTCAGGAGAGCACCAGGGCTATGGCCACACAGCAGTTGGCACATGAGATTGTGGAATCTTGCAGAATCTGTAGGCTCCGTCTTGTCTATGGGATCCTTGGCTTGAGATGCATGGAATACCCAGGCAATCATGCAACGTTATTATAAACTTGCAGTTATGTTCTTGTTTTGGTTCTTATTACATTATTTCAATTTAACCTTCCATTGTGCCATTGCACTGTGACACTGTCATAATACTCTGGTTACTTTCTTTCACTAAAAGATAAAATTATTAGAACATTCTGTCTTGGTATTGTCTGAATTTCACTAAAATATAAGGCATGGTGAGTCTCCCTTAAAAAATGTAACCTTTAAAAGGTTCAGCATGTAACCAACTGACCAAAAAAAGTATGGTAACAGAACATGCCTGGAATGTAGCGGTTAGTCTGGGTAGACATCTATTGTGTCTTGGAATGAACGTGTAGGAGGCGGAGTGGAAGCACAGGGGTCAGAGCCTTGGCTGTGGGCAGTCTGGGCGGTGTCAGGGGGAGGTGTTGGCAGGCCGAGTTGGCAGGGTTGGCCGCCAGGGGGCAGGTAACAGGCCTGGTAACAGGAGGGGTGGTCGTCCGCCGTGGAGGAGGTCTGATCAGTGCTGACGGGTGGCGACGGTCAGTCCGCCCCACCCGGCCCTTCCCTCACGGTCCTGCCAAGTCATTCCTCTACCCCAAGCCCTACAACACACTGACCGCGCATCGCCAATATACCCCTTCACATACCGCGACACCTGGTGGATGTTTTTCCCTTAACCATTTGACATACCCAATTAATGCAAATGAGTAAACCCGTTACAGTTACTATAGACCTTTTTGATTAGAGTGAACTATGAGTCCCAATGGAACCGGGCATTGAGTTTTAGGTACACAGCGCTAGCGCCTATCAGGGGCAGATCCAGAGATCTTCAAAAGAAGGGTGGGAGAGGGAGCCTCATGTAAACATTTTTCCGTATCCTCTTAGTCTTTAATTTTACATTAAAAAAGTTAACGGCTGGCCTAAAAGAAAGGGGGGGGGGGGGCGTAATCTGCACGTTCCTTAAATCCGCCACTCCGGGTCCGCCACTGTCTATGGGAGGGTCCACTGCGCAAGTTCGTGAGAAAGGTGTATTCATTCCCTTCAGGTATAAAAAAGCAGTGAGATGATAAACAGAATAAGTCCTCACGTGCGGCATAAGTACTGATGGGAATACTACTATTTGACTATAAACATCCTGACGTACTTAGGACGACGATAAGTACACATTGGAGGTTTGCAGTTGCATTAAGCTTATCTGAGTTTATACCACTAACCGCGGCCCTCCTTACATAAATGGCCGGCACGAGTTTAGTTGACGGCCGTTTTCATATCAGGGGTAACGATAAGGTCTACAGGGGCATAAAGATAAGGGCCTGAGCTGGCCACTTTGGGGATATACTGTCGGTCTGCTGACGTCACTGGGGGGTCAGTGCGTGGCCAAGTAGAGGTTAACGTGGGATCAGGACCACAGTGATGGACGTGATATCAACAAGTAAAAGTGGAGGGGATTACTTACAACCACGGGACATGTAAATAAAACAGCGTCATTGCAGGGGCAGATGCAGGGGCAGGTTTTGAAAATGGGGAGAGTGGAGGGGGTTGGGGGTTGGGGGGTAGGTTATGTTACTTTCTTTTCCTATGTGAATTCTATTGGTGCCAGTGAAACTTAAAAGCAAGGAGGAAAAACACATTACGTGAAATTGATCGCCTTTCAAGGTATCCAGATAGTGTTTACCTGTTTTAGAAACATCAGCTGTATCTGGTTCCCAGCGCACTAATAGGTCATGAATCACCGCGCAATTACATTGGCTTCATTAAGCGCAGTCTATTTATAGCATGTGAGTCGTTAGAGCAGCTCTCTGGTACTGTTACATATGGCAGTTCCTACTAGGATCTGTGGGTTAAACCTCTATTCCACTAGGTGATTTTGGCTGTCGGCGATTTAGTAATTTTAGTGTTTTCTCATGTAATATGGCAAAATACCACCCATCTTATAAATCAGTTGAAAAAGAATCAAAAGCCATTTCTAACGATATAAGTTTTCATACACTTAGCTAAATTTCTCACTGGCGACTTATTAAATCATCGGTTAAATCAGCCAGTGGAATACAGAAGCATAAGACGGAGGCAATCATACAGGTCATCAATACTCTTTGAAAAGTGGCATAGGAACGATAACATCGTGATCCGGACAGGCAATACAGCCTATCAGAAAAGAGAATTGATTGCCTATTTGATTAAATGTTCGATATGATAGTGCCATGATTCGCAACCCAATCCTCTGATATCTTTGACTATGACCTTTCCGTCATCCACGCATAACCTTAACCTCAAATGCTGCCCGAAGCAAACCAGTCCACCCAGGCGGTAGCCATGGAGGCAGGCACTCAAGGCGCTTGCTCATTTCCTCACCTGTTCATGCAATTACTCACCCATTTGCATTTACATGTGTAGGCTAATTCATTTACCTGGCGCCATTAGCGTGAGTCATCTGTATAGTCAGCGACATGCAGGTACCGGGGGTATTGTCTCATGGCTACTGTTTACATCATTGTGTATCACAATTATATGCTCCATAATGAACTTATTAGTACAAGCGAACACCACTGTGGAGTTCGGATTACGTCAATCAGAACAACCATTGGTTTGGACCGGAATTAGGGGGAAGCCATTGCAATGTTAGTATTGCTTGGATGTACAAACATGTATTTAAACATTTTCAACGTAAAATATTTTAGCATATCATATGAAAGGATATTATATCTTCCTCTTTAGTATTTGGGGTTGGGAAGATACAAACAAAACAGACAATATGGTACAGATATACAGATATTCTGCTTGCACATTCCGTATAGATTGAACACGTATAATTGGAGGAAACCACTGGATATTCAATCAATCACAATTAACTCATTTTTCTTTTTTCAACATTATTGTCCCATCAACTATGTTTGCCCTCAAGTGCTCATCCTTTTAGTGGAGCGATGCCTATCTGTCCACACATTGAGTAACTCGTCCAATCATGATCAGCTGTCATCGGAGTGAGTCGCTCATGTATCACTCATACACTCAATCACTCCTGAGCAGCGCCACTCACACACACGGCATATAGGCTCTGTGACTGGTGAGACAGACGGGTTTGTTCTGAATCACCCCCGTATTCAAAACCCGTATAGTGGACCCAGGGAGGGGGGGCACTGACTCTTTGAAGGTTATAATCCACTGCCAAACTACCGCCGCTACTTTTCGTATGACTGACCGCTGCTGGATTTTATTTGACTGCCCATTCTTTTGAATTGGGACAGAAACCACTGCTCTAACAAATAGAATCTGACAATATCAGGAAATATAAAAAGATCACTAACATTGTGTAGAAAAAAAGTTCGGATAAAATCTCATTAGTTTTTTAAAATATATTATACAATATGTTTTCAAGTTATTGCCCCTATATTGTTCTAGTGATGTAGGTCACCACTCATCTTTTTGCCTAAAAAGTGGTTGTCTGCCCCTCAATTTTGACATTCACCGCCCTGCTTTGTAGGTCCGTTTGGCAGTGGGTACCCCTTTAAGCCCAAGTACTCCCCCCTACCCGTATCTCGGGCGCCGGGCGTGGCGCCGCCCCGTCCAGGCGTCACCGCCCTGCCCCTTATTAGTCGCCGACATCTCATTTAATGACCCGCTGTCTCGGGTGGAGATTATCATCGGCGGCGCCGCGGCTTTTAACCGCTGTCGGCCGCGCCCTCTCCTAACCCCCCTGGTCCCCTCCAGCCCCCGCCACGCGACCACTGCTGTCATCTGCCCCCCCCCCCCGACCCCTTGAACCGAACGAGACCCGTCCAGTTTACATTTCACTTATTCCAGTTGTGTCTCCCTGATGTGTCCCTTACGTCATGTCCTATTTTGCCCCTTCCTTTCCCTAACCGCTGTCTTCAATGGACTTTCCGTTCGCATTTGGCCCCAGTAATACGAACTATAGGAGACCGGATGAGGCCAATTAGAAGGACCGGAACTACATCAGTTTAAACCGGAACCAGAAGAGAAGCCACTTCAGTCACCATTTTGATGTAAAGAAAGGTGTTTCATAGAAAGGATTGCAATGTGCCTTTAAGTCCGGGCTTTAAGTACAGAGAATGAGCAAATTCTTCTCCTCTCCCTTCTATGATAAGAAATAATATTCATATCTGGCTACGAATACCAGTCCCCTTACTATTCTCACTGTGTCCTTTTCTGTATAAATCATCCGTCCTTCTTTGTTTCCCCAATTCATCACCATTCCCAATATCCTACTGGTTGATCTCTATGTTCGATACTTCTTGTCCCGTTGTTGTATTTCTTTGCCTACGCCTCCCTCCCATGTGGATACACCATGCTGTATCGTCACCTGACGCCTGGTGCAAACTCCTTTTGTCATAGAAGTACAATGTATACATATACGTATACAGTTGTATATAGCCCCCTTCCTCGAGGTACCCGGACGTCCCTCCAACTTCCCTTCCAATCCTTTCCTTTTCCTCCCTTCACTTCATGTCACTTCTCTTCCTTCCCTTCCTTTTACTTCACTATTCTTCCTTCCCTTCATTTCGTGGCACCACTTTCCTTCCGGAAGCCCAGCGCACGGCCCGACCACAGGGCCCCCCTCTCTCCCTGACTCACCCACTGACCAAACGGCCGCTTGTTTTAACCCAGGCAATATCGGATATTAATGCAGGGCGCTGCATGCAACACGATCCTCTGTAAACAGGTGTTGCCGCCTGGAGCACCCCTCCTCCTGCCGGGGAGCGCGTTCCCCCTGCGTCCCCCCTCCCCGTCGTCAACGAGGTGGGGATGGATGGGGTGGGAAAAAACGGGGTCTCCCAGGGTGGGACTGGTGGTCGGCGCGCTTACTTGAGGTACTCTCTCGTTTTTCATTGTCCGCGGCGGCTAAAAAGCACGGGATGGGACAATGGGAGGTAAAACTATCTGTTGACCTTGGTCGTTAGTTGAATTAATGGCGGGCGGGTCGGGCGAAAACGGAAATCCCTCCTAATCCTGTTAAGGCCGAATGGAGAGCACCCGAGTCAATCACACGGAAGACTTGAAAAATGGGAACCATGAAAAGACTGATGACAGTTGGTCTTATATCAAAGCGACTAAGTTTGCTCTTGCCAGCCCTATATATGTATATGACTGCCTAGCTGTCTTTCTGTCTTTCTATGCCGTGAAAGCGTCGTCAGTTCGTCCTACAATAGCCGTGTAGATATGCTGTTATGTACATGTAATATATGTGGCGCAATAGAGCACTTTTCTGCCTTGTCCCGTATTCCATGGGAAGCCATAACCTCTGATAGATTGTTTTTGCGCCCAGCCCCCACACTGCGTCCAGGGAGAGGCAAACACGTCATAGACAATTACCCCGCTAGGTGGCCACGGCCGACCAAACCGGCAAATTGCCCCTGTTATGTGATTATATGGCATTAAACAAAACAAAGGGGGAGAGGGGAGCCAGTGGGCCCTGACCGGCGGCCGCTCCCAGCTGTCCGCGCCCCATCCCTGCCCCCCTACACCCCCGACCTGCCCCCTGCCGGCCTGTTGTATCACAAAGCCCATGACTGGACCATCTGCCCGTCCCCCGACGGTGGGCTCGACACCAGCAGCCTGCCCCGCCGGCTTTATGTATCGGAGACATGCAGTCTGGCCATTGTTGAGGGACACGCTTTATTAGGCCCGTGACTACTGCTACTACCCCCGCCCCTCCCCGCCACTCACTGCCTCCGACCTATCCCTGTACCCTGTAATACCCCTAGTAGCGAGGACACTTGGCCTTGAAATGGTCCCCACTGCCAAACCGAAGCACGAAGAGGGGGACAGTGAACATCAAACTTGAGGGGCGATCGAATGCTCTTAAGTGAAAAAAAAGATGGAGCAGTGAACTACATCCATAGAACACTATAGGGGAAATATCTTGAAACTTAGCCTATATATAATTGTTACTTGATTCAACATAAAAACTCATGAAATTGTATAAGAAGTTTTCCATAGTAATTCTCGTGATTACTGTATTTTTCCTGGTATTAACACTCTTTGACGTGTGGCCTCCAGAAATAAGGCGCAGTCAACTACAATTCAGGAGCGGTCAGTCACAAAAAAAGTAGTTTTGCATTGTATAGTCCCCTGCAAAGAGTCAGTGCCCCTCCCCCCCTCCCCCCCCGGCAACCAGAACCACACCCAGGTACCCGGTGACAGTCACCCCGTCACGGCCCACTGACTGTCCCGTCAGACCGCAGCCCCTGGCCCTGTTTGCCTTCCCCATTGGCACCACTCTGCTACCCCACCCCCATCCCCCCACCCCCAGCATGGCAGGGCGTTCAGAGATGGCCGCCACAGATAACTACCTCCATAGCCGGCCCCGTCGCATGTTTGCGGACTTTTCCATCCGGAACCACATGCCCCTTTCCCAGCTGTACGTTTAGCCTGCTGAAACCACAGGAGACTGAGTGGTCGGAGTTGTCTGGTCGTTTTACCTCTGTACACGTTTGACTTTTCTAAACCTGCATAGTATGTATATACATGTACATAGCAAGGGTTTGCACTATGGCACTGACTCAATTTTACATATATATTATATGCGCGAGTAGTATAAGAAAAGAGGGGGCGGTGGTCATTTGTGTCGGGCAGCGTTATTGACAAGCTATTAAAAAGTGTACTAAGGCATAGGTCTTAGCACACCAACTTTCAATGTACACGAGTTAGGAGGCACTTAAACATGCAAACTGTCAAAATATACTCGAAAAGGCTTATCGTAGGCCTGCTGGTTCCCCCACAGCCTTAGGACATTTCCCACAAAATTTCTAATATTCAAATATTCAAGAATCCAATATTCTTATGAAAGGTCTACATCATAATTATGCTTAGAAATTCTGTCTCATTTTTCTTCTGACATTATCATAATCATTGTTGTGAGGGTTATCGTAACGTGTAAACTGGGCTTGACCTCGCCTATATGCGGACCCATCCCCTTTTCCAAAATCCTGTAACCACCCCTGATAATGGCAATGATTTGATACGTTTTCGTTGAGGCTAAATAAGACATGTACTGGGGCGTTGGTTTCCTCACACCAACCTACAACGTATGCGAGTTACTATTAGTAGTGCTTGAGACAGCGGGTGACCTCTGCGCCCTGGAGGCCCTGATTGGCCTGTATACATTATCCTACGTTGTGTGTCAGCTCGGTGAAGACGGCCGGAGCCCGCTTTATGCCTGTTTACAGAGGTCAATGGCTCTAACGGGAGTTAATCATGGCCTGGTCGTAGGGCCGACACAGGCCGGACACCACCAGCACCCTGTCCCGCCGCCCGCCCCGCGCCGGGCTCAGGTGCCGCCCGCGCGTGAGTAGTATAAGAAAAGAGGGGGCGGCGGTCATTTGTGTCGGGCGGCGGTCAGCGTTATTGACACTCGGCGCCGGCCTGTTTGGTCGACATGCCCAGCCCCTTGGCCGGACCATCCATTCTCATTCCTTAAAGCTGGGCCCGCCTGGTGGTCCTCCCTCCGCCCGCCGCCCCTTAAAGCCGACCAGCTGCTCCTCACGATCTGCAGTTAAGCCTTTAATAGCTTCATTTGCTGTGATTCGGAAACGCAACATCCATCACGACTTATTTAAATGGGCAATGAACTAAATGACCCAATATGGACCCCCGGTATGGACTTAATGATGAAAAAGCTACTTTTCAAATTTTCTCCTTTTTTTCCAAATCCTACCACCACATACATTTGTTATTGAATAAGAGGTTTATCTAGAGATCTTCCTCCTAAACATTCATCATGACTGCCAGACAGTTAAGATGTTATCTTCGCCACAGTTGAGGGCTATTGTCTACCTGGCTCCTGCCTCTGATGAGTAATACCGTTACCATTGTCCGGTAACGCATATTGCGGTTGATATTCTGTGCAGTCGCTGCACAATGGTTTACCTCAGAGAGTCTAGGTATTGAACTAGGCCTACTCGTGAAGTGTCTAGATCCTGTCTTCCCCAGAGCTAAAGCAAGTGATTGGAGGGTATATAAAACACACCTACGTCCTAAGTGACACACGGTAATGTGTTTACCCTTGACCTCTCATACGCGGTTAGCGCTGATAGAAATGCACTCAGAGGAGATGCCAGCCTCTTTCTGGTGACTACACTGGGCCACAGCCTCCTTCTGGAGTGGCCTCACAGGTGCGCCCTCTACAGTCGACTTGTGGAACGACCCACTTGGGCTGACGTGCTGGGCGGGGATGGTCTAAGGAGGGGAGTCCGGAGATCACAGGCACCCACCCCGTGCATGATTCATAACAAGGCCGCCAGGGGGCCGTCTCCTTATTAACGCCAATCCCCCAGCGGGGAATTGGTGAAGCACAGAAAGCCTTTGGTCTTAAGAAGTTCAGCCTTAAAACTGCAGGTGTGCGTTTACTGCAAGTCCATGCGTGCGTGCGTCGTAAACTACACGGAAGGGGATGCAAGGAGGGAACCCTTATGTATCGAATCGTCTTTTAGGGTTGTCTTTCTTTAAGGGCTAGGAGTTAGGTTACAGCATATTATGGGCGTATGTTGCATGCGCAAAGAAGGACAGCGGAAACAGCTACACAACTTAGGCCTAACAGTTTATTTCCAACCGTTATTTTCAATTTCCAGCACGGCTCCCAGAGGGGCAGACCTACAAGTTGAATTAATGTTAAAGGCTGGCAGCTGCGAGGTAAAACCAACTTGACGGGGGCTTTTATTTATTCAGAACAATGTCATTCTCTTCCTCCCCACTTACTCATACACTCCACTTGTTCCCACTACAGGCCGACCATTGGGAAATCTTCTTCCGCTATACTGGTCGTAGGGGGGGGGGGGGTGTCTAAGGGGGGCATGGTGAGGGGGAAGGGGGGGGGGGGGCTGGCGCTGCTCTTTTTATGCCCTCGTACATATTGTGAAGAGCTCCCCGTGTGCCCGATTCGCTGGTCCCCTCCGTGGTGATCGACCGCCACGCCCTCGGCACGTGGGAACTAGCTCCTGTCGCCATTAATAATAACCATAAAACAAGCAAATCTGATTTAGATCAGTGAAGAAACGCGCCCGCCTCTTAACCTCCTGATGCGGCGGATTTTGCGTTGTGACACCTAGCCTGTTGTACCAAGGTGGGATCAAGGTCAGCCTTTGACCGGTGACATTTGCAGCGTCCGTAAATAGCCCTTTGATCAAGCTGCGATGTTTTCTTTTGTTTTTCTTTCACTGTAACCTGTTAACTCTGTTGGTGTTAAACGCCTCCGCAGCTTAAGAGTTACAAGATGGGAGGAGCCTAGGAAATCGGTCAATCTGAAATTTATATGTCAGAACCGTGAACGAAGAAAGATAGTCCCCCGTAGGAGCTGGGTGCCCCCCTAAAATCGATCATTGTGTGAATACCATCCATTCCCGCTAGGTGGCATTGACGGCCGTACCGCCGAGGACCACAAATCTTTTTTGCATTCTTTAAAAAGAGCTGCTCCGACAAGTTGGCCGGAGTTGGTGTGAGCAGCTCACGTCTTGGCTTCTGCCAATGGCAGCCCGGGAAGAAAGAGAACCAGAAGAAGACAGCGCCCGCTAGGCCCAATCAGAGTATCCCTAATTAGTCTTTAATTCACTTGTCATCAAGCGACCGTCAAACGGTCCAAGGGGACGTCATTAACATTGTCCAAATTGAATTTATCAATGCCGAGGCGACGGGCAGGAGAGGAGAGTGAAGTAGGGGAGGTCTCGGCTGGGCGAGTGTCAGCCGCCGCAGACACGTGACCTGGATCCTTCCACTCTACAGGCTAGCTCTCCACCCCTTGGTATAAAAACAAACATCCCTATTGATTGGACCCCAATCTCCCGACGCTCGCCTATTTTCTAATGTGTCAATCATTAGACAACGTATGGGCTTTTCCAAAGTAGAAACTATTACGGCACGCCAGTCTGCACGTCACGTCCATGAAAATACAATAAATCACCCAGACATCGCCATCAAGTCGTAAATTGTTTCCAGCTTCGGCCATGATTGGAAAATATATTATCAAAATCAATAATACTTATCTAAGCTTGCGTGGATGGCCTGCACGAGCTGCCTGCAGGCTCCGGTGCCATCCCCGGGTGGCAGGGGAGTGGGAGGGGAGGGGGGGAGGGGGTTAGAGCGAAGGTCGTTACGCACCATCCGATTTTCCCTTGCAGACCCCGGGTTGCAGACAAGGGGTGCAACAAATAAAAATCGCGAGAAATGTTTGAAACAACCTTCCCAGCATAGCGTTCAAATGTGATGTGTATCACCTATGCATACCTATCAGCGCAACAATGAAAATGACAAAATCAAATAGAAATGATAGACTTAATTGGCGAATACATCTACATCTAACTGGCACTTGTTTACGGAAATGTTCGTTTTGCTTTCAATTCGACTTTTATTGCAATGAAAGATCTGTCAATCAGCCATGACCTTTTGGATTGGAGGTAACTACATGGGGTGGGATCTAGACATGGAGGAGGGAGGAGGGCTGGAGCATAGTATCCGTAGAGGGTTGACAAGGGTTGGGGTTGAGGGCGTCCTAGTGACTGGGGGTTGGGGCAGGGGGCGAGGGGTGGCCAAGGGGTGCCATGTCGGGGCTAGGGTGAGTCATCTAGGTCAATACAGCCTGTAAATCATTGTCATCATCCTAGCAGTCCGCCGGGTGCTTGTTGCCCCTACCCACTGATACAACCGGGAATTGTAGGCCTATACAATAATAACACATGCATGCTATTAGCCTACTACACTGGTCATATAATAGAACTGCTATACAAAAACTGCAATGTCTGTTGTTAGTAATCGTGGTCCATTGCGCCATTCTGTCTGTAAATACGAGACTCTCAGATGAATGCTCTTTGAAGTGGGATTAGGTTTAGATTAACCTAAAGGACAGTGGATTAGGTTTAGATTAACCTAAAGGACAGTTAATCCTGAAGATAACCTTCAACATTCTGATAGTCAAGTATGTGATAATGCCTGCAGTAGATAATGGGATCCCTCTGTTTAACTCGGCCTCAACGGACAGCTTCAAGTACACAAATAGGAAATATTTATACGATTCAGAAATATAATAGTATACGTGCATGTCTACTATAGTTTCTATTCTAGCTGTGTATCACATATAGTACCCCCGTAACAGCTATATTCTGTGACCATACCCGTTTGTTATAGAGATAAGATGTTCCAAATAATGTTAAACGAACCAAAGCACAACTAAACAGAATGGTACTGCAACTTTTTAATAATGTTGGATGTTTATGGTATATCTTCTTCCAGATACTTGTAGATGGAAAATCTTTTACCAAAACAACACATGCAGTGTCTCATCAGATAATTGGAAACAAAGAATTACCTGTAGTTTTGTAGATGTGTTTCAAAACAGAAGAACACGTGCACAATCCATGGAATGTGTACTAAACGCTGCTACACTTCCACAACAAAAGTTACTTGGCCAGTTACTCAAAAGGGACAAGAATGGCCTCCCAGAAGACTACAGTTTCGTCCATTGTACCTTCTAGTTACATGACCTTTAGATATCAAGCCAAGTCACTATATGACCAGGTGTATCACCTTTCATATGTTCCTGGAAATTGGAGAAAGAGCTGACATTTAAGGCCAGTCTAGTCGTGTGCTTTTTATGTGATAGTAAATTGATATGGCCATCTGATAGGGTTCTGTGCTACTACACGTAGCATGGGAACATGCACAGTTGACATGCATGTCCATGTATTCAGTCTGGCACCGATGGCCAAATGGTCTGGAAATACCAGATGTTTTTAAGGGTGACAGATCTTGGCAATTACTCATATTTATTAGGATAAAAAGTTTCACATTACTGCGTCACAGGGTGGAAGCATGAACATTGTAAATGTAATTACTGAAAATGATACTTATTATTATGTTTTTTTAAATGAAAATGCTGTTCGATTCAGGTAATACCATTCAATAGGTAATAGCTGTATACGGATGCATTACGACATGGAATCAAATATCGTGAAATTCAATAATGATTACTTGGGGGAGTAATTACATTTAAACGGAATAACGATATGTTAAATATTCAAGTCATCCGGCGCATGGCGATAGGGTTACCTCATACTGAAGAATTGATCAAATCAGATGTTGCACATCTATGAAATGAATACAAAGACCACGTGGATACCTTTCCATACTTTTGTGACCCGACTTGCATTGACTGTAATGAAAGTCAGCTTCTTCATTACACTGTACAGATGAACAAAATGGTGAAACCACGAATGAAAGTAAATGTATCTGTCAATACACGTATATCAATAGATACGTTTCTTTTATAAAGATTGAGTTTTCCATCAAGGTGAAATAAACAGTAACATCTGCAGTATCGATTACTGACTTGACGGAGGTCTGACTTTCAGCTTGTATTTTCCCTTCATCATTATACGAGAATCAGTTTATGGTTACCGTTGAATAATCATTATTGATTTGTATTAGGTAATGTAGCACCTGCCGCATTGAGCTGGATGAAGTAGCTTCTTCATTATGGACCGAATAACAGTAGGTAGTGTCAGAGATTAATACAGATCTATACCTGTATAGCATTTCTGCAACCTGTATGCAATATAGAACTGTAGGACTAGTTCTAATATATATTCAAGTTCTTGTTTGGGGTCTCAGCCACACAACTAAATTGGTGATATGAACACAATTGTATTTGGCACCATAGCAGTCAATGCAGTGCTTGCATGAGCTCTTGGTGATTTTTCAGTTTTTTTCCTTCAATATATCTACATGGAGAGCAAATATAGATAAGTTTTGACAAAGATGTTTCATAAAGAATGCCTCCATTTCGAGCAGCAAAACATCCATTAACATGCCCCAAAGCGTCTGCTACCGGTCCCAAAGCCTCTCTGAGGTCAACAGAAAAGCTTCATCAGGGAACCATACTTCCATAGCAAACAACAATGAAAAAAATGGCTCCAGTTTAAAAGATGTAAACTTCTGTTTGTTTTCTATTATTGTTCATGAAGCAAACCAGTGGTATAAGTGGCCCAGATAATGATTAAGGTGAAGAGAGACCAGGGTGTGATGAGGCTTTGTTCCGGGTGTCTACACTTTGATTGTATTGATTCCCCACAGGCAGATTCATCCCAGACCTCCCTTGTGTTGTACGTGTCCTCACACGTCTGGTGTCAATACAATCCAAGGGGAAGTTTCACGCCATTGGCTGCTCCCCCTACAAGCCCGATCCGCCGAGCTGGGTCTGTGAATTGGGTTTGCACGCCTCTCGTGTCAGTGCATTACTCGGATGAGGGCAGTTCATTTGGGTAATTGGCGTTGCCCGCAGTTATGTAAGGTTATTATGCGCCGGCTGGGCACCCAACCATCCCCGATTCAATGGGTTTAGCTGTAAGAATGGAATGCCAGCTATTGGATTCTAGCTTCTGCATTAGGGTTATGGCAGCTGGCTGAATCTAATAAGTTGTAGAGGTATAGGCATTGGATGTTGACCTTTCCGCTATAATCAATTCCGGGTTTCCGATATTCTAAAGTTTAGGGAAGGTAGTCCTGGATGATTGAGAACCTAGATGATTGAGATTGAGCTAGAGAATATATAGAATATATGGAATAAGCCTACTATCTCCCCCCCCCCCCCCCCGAAATGAATTATCGTAATAAATTTGCAATTACATTTTTCTCATTAGGAATGGCCTTTTTCCATGTGTGTTCATTAGACAACTGCTTTTCAGCTTTTTTGAAAATAAATATATGCAATACTTTTCACGACTCCTATGTGTTTCCATACATTGTGTGAACGATCAATAGTTTCTTTATGGTAATGCAATACAGTTCTTATTGGAATTAGACCTACCTATATAGCAAGATCAATAAATATCACCAACAAAAATGCAGGCCCATGTTAAGATTAAGTCAACCAAAGTGGTTAAATTGCCAGAAAGGTTTGTCCATACGTGTACTTTATGTAGTGCCCTGACCAATCAGAGGCTAGGAGGTGGTGGATATTGGGTTCTCCCCGCTCCGTGGGTGGTAGGGCAAACCTCGGGGGATGACTCGGGGCACGCCTGGTTTCCGACCTCAAACACTCTACGATATGTAGACGTGATGAGTGCCCGCCGGCTCCCAGCGAAAAAATAAGATCACGCCGACTGCAGCGACCAAGCGGGCCGGAAGTTGTTGGCACGTGGTAGCGTTCTGACACATGCGCAGTGCGAGTCTGTCTGCATGGATGTATGAGAGAGAGGCTGAGACGCTCTCCAAGCAGATGAGCTGCTCTCTCTGTTAGCGTAGATAGAATGATCGTGAGCAGTCTGGTGCTTTGGGAGTGCTTAGGGGGTTATGTGAGTGGAGAGTGGAGGCACGTGCAGACGTCCCAGGATCCGTCTGAGTCAAGATTGTTACAATTTACCTTGTGGCGGCACCCTCTCCATACCTATCGCTAGATCCCAGGGTCTTCAAAAACAGCCGCACGTGGCCGAAGCAAATGACTAGAAAAGTCACATACACAGAACCAACGACTGTTTACTTCTGCAGAAGTCTGTCTAATATCCATCTGCACATAGCAGCATGGCAAGTCAGAATGTATTGCAATTTCCCAGCACATTAGGATGAATCTATTGAAACATAGCCCTTCATATAGAATAATCAATTTCCCCTTGTATCTAATTTCATTTGTCTTGAGGCTATGGCGCTGGTGGCACCCTTGATGAGTAGAATTAAGCCCATTAATTTTGTTAATGGGATGATATATGTGACCAATCGTGGGAATTGGTGTCCTAGAGGGGGAAAGCATGAAAATTAATTTACAATCCCACCTTTCAGACAATGCAAACCATTTTAAAATATTCCTATTGTAGACTGAGGCATGGGCATATGAAATCCCCTATGCGGTACACACTGGCACACCCCTGTTTCAGCATTTGTGCTTCATTTCCATATTAAAGCTCCCTGTACCAAACCATATTTAGTTGACAAAATACAATTTTCTTAATTATCAAAGTTACTTAAAATTGAATAACTTTTCACACAGTTCTCCATTCAAATAACAGTTTTTACCACTGCAAAGTGAGAGACTTTTGTCATGAAACTTGACAAAAAGATTCTATGCTATCTGAATATTCCTTTTTCTGTTGTCATGGTAACATGAGAACATTCCTTATTGTTATGCCCTTTTTGAAAAGGACATTCCTTGCAAAATTACCCATAATGCAACTTTCATAAATAAAAAGAATGTGTTTTTGCTCATAATCTTAATCTCTGGAATATTCTGCCTAGGTCACGTTTTAAAGGGAAATATGCATTATTATCTTGTTTTCATCGATAACTCACATAATAGTGGACTTAGAGCAAAATAACTAATATCCCTCTGGGTTACCATATCCCGTGACTGGTCACATTATGCTAAATGACTATCGTTCTTTTTAAATTGCCTTATCTATTAAAATGACATATGGGTAAGAACCATTAGGATGTAAATAACGACTTTCTATGATATTTGTCTTTTCTGCAAACCTTCCCCTTGGTTTGAATAACTGGCTACAAGGCTCTGCCGAGTCTACACACACAAAACCACAGCCTGAACGGTAGCGGTGTTAATAACACGTCTTTGGTTAGCCGTTATGAGGGGGTAGAAAGGGAATATGACTTTTTTACGTTTTCCACAATGGGTTCTGGTCATGATAGGGCGGTCGGGGCGTGGCCTCTCAGTGTGGGCCTGTACAGGCCGTCCTCCTGCCGCCCTCAGGTCGGGGGGGGGGGGGGGGGGGTGCCTGCCAGGAGGGAGGGTAGCAGAGCGTTAAAAAATGTAGACCAGCACCCTGCGAGCAAACTGCAATCATGGCCCCCTAAAGTTATCATTACTTCGAGTAAGCTGGATTGGAGAGAAGGAAAAAAAGGAGATGAGAGAAAAACGGGACTTGAAGAGGAGTGGGAGGAAAGGATGACGGGTATGACCTACTTCCATACCATCCACTGGCCCAGTCTGGTTGCAGGGATAATTAGGGAGACAAAAAGAATAATCTCATTTTTTCTTCATCATTGCGGGGTCTCCGGGGTATGAGGGAAACCTCCCAACGGAAACCCCAACCAGATTTGCCGGCGGGGTTTTCCTCGGGAGGCCGTGGCTATTGTCAGGTCTTATTCGGGGATGCCCGGCCCCACGCGGCCGGGGGTTGATGAGAACGTTACTGCTGAGACGTGATATTGGCTCTGTCAGCCAACAGCTGGTCCCCAGCCTCTCACGGCCCTCCTGGCTTCAGTCAGACCCTACCTGCGGGAACCAGAAGCCACAGAGTCTCACCGCTCTCCAAGCGGAGCGCGGTTCCTTGTATCAATGTTTAAGCTTAAAGTGGGTGATTACAGATGTGCTGGGAGAGGGTGTGTGTGTCTGATTGAACTGGCTAGATGATTCAGGTGAAGTAAGATAAACGTCGCCTAGACTGGGGAAAAACGGGAATGAATCTTTTAAAAAACAGCAGGCCACTTGCACCTGGCAGACCGCGCGTGTACGCATGGCGCCCGGGAGAAAAAGGCTTGGGCCGCCACCTTATTACGACGCACTCATTACCATCTCAGAGCGTGTTAAATACGCCGCTGAAAGGCTCACCTCCTATGACATTACAGTCCTTTTTTTTTATTCCCCCACGTTTTATTCTTCTGTCGGGCTCTTTTTACGAGCACGTATCTGATTGCCTAACCCTTGCCCCCAGACCTCGCGCTGGTGTTTTAAGGAAGGCGAAGAGGGCAGGGAGCATCAGGCAAGTAAGCGGCCAAGTGTCAAAGGGTCGGGGGGAAATCCAGCCTGGCTTCTTACCCATAAATACTGCCATGAAGAAAACACGAGCTCACATTGCCTTTAAGACCAAACAGGTCTCACATCCGGGCACCTCATCCAGGGAGCCTCGTTCTGAGCGTCCGTCATGGCGGCCAGTAGGGACCCGGATTAAGGGATTGGACGCTGGCGTTTCCGGTCCATTTCGCGCCGAGTGTTAATTTGCCGTCTAGCAAGTTTCAGCGGCGATCGATTGAGCAAATACCGAGTTGTGTCGAGATTAACGAGTGGCTCCCAAACCGTACAACAAAACAATGGCTGATGGGAAATCCATTTAGAGCAGGCGGGGGAGGCGGGCTGCTGGCAAACAGTGACCGATGTGAAGGGGTGGTGGATTTAATATCCAGTTGGATGGATCTTCTGTCATCTGGGCGTAACTCCGGGGGAGACAGAGACAGTCTCCACATCTTTTACCCATCAGATACCGTCTACACTTCACTTGATACTGTTAGCTAAGACCTGTTAGATATTCAAACAATTGGTGCCACAATTGGAAATAGGCATCTATACTACATTATGTTGAGTCTGTATGGGTCTAGCATGGATATATCATGTGCATATCCCCCTTTGAAGAAATAAGCAAAATGGACCTGAGATTGGAAAAAGACAGAGTGAGTGAGTGACAGTTGAAAATCAAGAGTGATTGAACAAAGGGCCTTGAGGGTCTCTGACCCCATACATTGTGTTTAAATGTACAATATTACTTGTAAATGCATTTATCAAATTATACTATATTCTAATATACACGCATGCATTTGTACGCCTAGCAGGCTATACATGATAACAGAGAGCATTATCATAGGTTTAGGGAATGGTTTAAGAGGACTTCCACGTGTAGCAATATAGCAGTCCTCCCCAAATTTGTTTGAACTTCTTTTGGAACTGTATTGCACAAATGCTTTCAATGTTTTACAATATTGAATAAGATGTCATCTTGCATTGGGGGACACCAATCATCACCGAGGACTTTCGGGTAACTAAATCAACGACCACAAGGCCCGCAAATAATGCATGTTAACCACGGCAACTGTCACTTTTTCCCTCTCCCTGCATGGCCGCCCCCTTTGATCGCGTTCCGACCGTTGCCATGGTTTGTAAACATGTCGGGCTGCACCAATCAGCAGACAGCTGCCATCACTCAGGGCCCCTCACCCCTGTTTAGTTAGACTCAAAAACCCACAACCAACTCCCAAAGGCCCCACATTTCTTTGGCGATTTTCAAGTAACTTCCCGCCCAAACAAACAATCCAAACAGGCAATAGTCTACATAACTTTCTAGTTAAGTTGCCTGAAGACATATTTCTGTTTATTTTAGCTGGGTTTTTTCATATTTTTTTTTGTTGGAGTTTGTTTAACTTTGTTCTATAGAGGAGCTGAAGATTAGAAGGGGAGCCCTCCATAGGTGATCCTGTAACAGTGAATAGGGGGAATCAATAATGCTTTTGATCAATCGATCCCCTATTGAATGGTGGCGCGGGGCGGGGGTATTGACACACCCAGCTGACGTGTCGCCCCCTCTGTGGTCAGAACCAGAACTAATATCCTCCCTAGTGTTGCACCAACAACCCACACCCTGAGGTACAAAAAGAGAGTTAGGGGGAGCGAATTGGTGCCGAACAGATTCAATCAAATTTCATGCATCATGTTAAATCACGCGAGTTCACAAAAACGCTTCAATCAGTAATTAAGATTATTTTTGTAAAATTGTATTTCATTGTGCAGGGACAAATTGCGTGTTTTGTCATGGTAATGTGTGAAAATGTAATTTCAAGTTATTCAATAATGACGAAAGGGAGTGTTTGTATCACGTGAAAAAGTAACATGGTGTATCAAATCAATTTTACAAAATTGACAAGCGATTCACTACTCTTAGTAACTAGATTTGAAATGCGCTGCCGGATATAACACACTGTAGGAGTAAGGATAACTAGGTACCCTACATGGTGCCTCTCCAGTTGGCACCTTTAAATCATTGAATACATGTATTGGGGTTTACCATTTTTCTTCTCATGGTACACATAGATATCGATGATTATGAAACAGTTGAAAATAATGTGACATTTGAAGTGCCTGCCATGGGAGTACTTACCACGACGCAAAAGACACGTATTCATAAGGACTTAATTTCCAAAATATCATACTGCAAAACCTACTCTAAAACATTTGAACTATATATTGCAATTGTGTACACTCAGTTTTATCCATGTGTATTAGAACCATACCCCAAGAGTCTTTACTTTGTATAGATCTACACCATTTCGGGTCTACCTACACCATGCCTATTTCTCCTTTTTCCAACATTACCATTACAAAAAGCACACTGAATTCACCAACCCCTTTCCCTTTGTCTCCGTCAGGTTGTTCCCAGTTCCACCTGGCCCTGCCCGGAGGGGGGTGCAGCGCCCTCACCACGCTCGGCGCCACCGTCGACTTCGTGTGTCAGTACTTCGACCACGGCGACCCCCAGCACACCTCCGCTGGTCGACGATCGCGGGACCCAGCGCGGGCCCACAGTGGAGGAGGTTCCGGTTCCGGGCCCAAGGAGCCGGCCTGCACGGTGACGGGCCTCCGGTGGCAGCGACTGGCGGTCGGCAGGATGTATAACATCACCGACTCAGACAAGTTTGGCGTCTGGACGGCGATACCCGGCTGGGGCATGCGCAAAACGGAGCACATCAGTCTACTGCGCGTGCGCCGGGTGCGACCGGAAGACGTGGGTACGTACCGCTGCGAGATCTCGTGCGCCGAGATGGCCAAAGGGGGTCAGAGGCAGACGCTGACCAGGACGGCCAAACTGGCCCTAGCTCAACCCAACAAAGCATACAGTGAGTATAGAGTGTCAAAAGAGGAAATTCATACTGTTGTAATAATAATAATTTTATTACAGTAATTATGATAATAATGCAGCAAGAATGGCATAGAGAAAATATGTTGTTGTTAGTGGTTATGGTGTTGAAAACGATTTCTAGGGAAATTGTAACGGCCTTTGCTTGACCTAAAGCCGTAAGAACAAAGTAAGGCCTTATTGTTAACGGAAATACATGGGGCTTATAAATTGGCATCTGTAAAGCCCCATACCCACAAGGCGATTTTACCGGCGACTGGCGACGGGCAACACCAGAATCACTGCTACAATCATTACCAATTTAGCTTACATGTTAGTTTTTAACATTTCCATGCTACAAACTAACATGTGAGCTAAATTGGTAATGATTGTACCAGTTATTCTGGTGTTGCCCGTTGCCAGTCCCCGGTAAAATCGCCTAGTGGGTATGGGGCTTTAATCTCCTAATGGAATACAATCATGCATAGGCCCCATGTCATTGCATGGTATGTGAGGGGCATATCGAATAGGCCTATTAGTGTAGCCAACCAAGTTTTCATTCCTGGTAAACACCCACAAAAATTTAAACCCCAACCTCTCTCCTTCCTCTTCCAGCGGTGGAGGGCATCGACGTGGCGGACAGTTTCTGCGCGCGCTCCTTCCGGGACGGCGTCTGTCAGCTGGAGTGTGAGACGGAGCGCCACCTGTACGACGGCTTCGACTGTTCGACCAGCCTCACGCAGTGCGCCGACGACGACGTCTGCAAACCGCGCTTCGCCAACGGATTCTGCGACCGCGAGTGCGACAACAGCGAGTGCGGCTGGGACGGCGGCGACTGCATCGACTCCACGCTCAAACTGTCCGACGACACGGTGGCCCTGTTCTTAGCGCGGCGCCAGGCGTCGGCCAACATCCACCTTAAAGCCCTGGGCAGGTCCTTAACCTCGCTCTTACAGACCATCGTGCGCGTCTTGCCGAGTAACTGGAATGGCGCACACAATGAGGTGAAGGCGAGGGAGAGTTATTATACGTCCCCTCAGCAGGTGCCCAGCCCGGCGCCTAAGCCCTTAGAACAGGTGTTGTATTTAAAGCTGGACAACACCAAGTGTAAGAACAACTGCTTTAAGAAGGCCGAGCGGTCGGCGCACTTCATAGCGCTGGCCCTGCAGAAGGGGTGGGACCCCGGGATAAGCATCTCCGCCGTCACCGGTGAGTGATAATTACTATTTTCGACCCATTGTCATATCCTTATCACTGATGTATTCAGTAGTTCTTGAAAGTGAGAGGTGATCTTATGTATTTACAAAAGCCAAGATGGGCCATAGGTCTTAATGATTCATCCATGCTTCTAAAGCCTTGCATATTTTTTCAAGATGAATCCTATAAATGTCATCTAAAGGATCTAATGCCTTTCTTCCTCTGTGAGCAGTAAGCTATGGATAAGTTGATGGAGTATATATGCTTTCACCATTGGCCTGCCCTCTCAGAAACTGGTGAATAAAAAATCTGTTGTTGCCCTGGAGGGTAATATTGCCAGTTTGTGAATGCTACTGCCAATTGTATGATGTCAGTACAACTTTTCCACATTTTCTGTGTAGGCCTAATTGATATAGAATAATCAAGTACACACCACAGCCACACTCAGCAATTGTTATTGCCTCAGTTGGCACACACCTATGTCTTGGGCTAAAACCCTTGACAGTATATATCCCCTATGTGCAAACCAAGGCAATAGCAATTGCTTTGTGCCAACTTGGTCATGTACAAACGGCACAAACTTTTAACGTCAACTGAATCATTTCCTAATGCATCCACCTTTTGCTCTTCTCAGTGGTGACGCACCTCCAAGGAAATAGCAATTGTTCTGTGCCCACTTGGTCTGTACTATGTGTGTACTCTATAAATGTCCATTGAATTATTCTATAATGTATCCTATCCCTTTGCTGTTCCCAGTGGTGACGCGCCTCCAGGCGGACCAGCAGTGCCCCCTGGAGAACAACACGCGCCTCGACATCAACCTGGCGGCCGTGGACAGAGGGCAGCACCAGCAGGGGGCGGGGGAGGGCTTCATGGACCTGGGCCTCCAGCCCTGGGTGTTGGTGGCCGCCGTGGCCAGCGGCCTGGCCCTGCTGCTCCTCGTCATCACACTCACCCTGGTCATGTGCCGCATGCTCACCAACCGCCACAAGCGGTGCCGGAGGGACTCCTTCGACCTGTACGACTCCACGGCCCGGATACGGTCGGAGAAGGCGCCTCCAGGG
This sequence comes from Lepidonotus clava, assembly GCA_936440205.1. Lineage (NCBI taxonomy): Eukaryota > Metazoa > Annelida > Polychaeta > Phyllodocida > Polynoidae > Lepidonotus > Lepidonotus clava. The sequence continues at coordinate 47,123,399 of OW387136.1, read as the reverse complement.
ACGGACGTCTGACTGGAGTAGTCACACCGTCTGGGTGTAACTGACATTATTATACGTATCTTCAGAAGACGTGATTCATCAGCCAAGTCTTTAATTTGAGTTTTATTTCTGATTAAAAATCGTACATAATGGTTTTATATGAATATTGTACAAGAGGGGTTTGAACTAAAGAAGAAATAGTTTTATTATGGACATCGCTATAGATTTACATTCGACATACCGATTTTGGTGCCGATTTAAAAAAATGTGTAGTTGGAATTAAGGCTAAATATAAGCAATTTGTACAATTTTAAAAAGATTGCAGTTTTCTTTTGAATGAGATATTTGATAATGGTTTCATGCCATATTCTTGGAGAAAATCATACAAACATCAAATCACCAGCATCAAAATTGATATGTGGAATGCAGACTTTAGGGCAATCATTATGGAAATATATATAAGCTAATCAAGATAAAGGATTTTGTGAGGCTATCATGAACATAAATCTGGCATAATACTATAACTGATAACTGTATAACAGTTATGTACAAGCTACATGCCTATAAGTGTGATTCACGTAGGCGTGTATAATGTTTATTGATATAACATTTACAGTCCCAAATGTTATGCTGTTTCTACCTACGTATATATGTATGCATGGCCTTAGATTATCTTTCCTGGCGTTAGAGTTCAGAGTTCATCTAAAAGACTTAACTCGGAAGAAGAAGGGAGCATGTTAGGATAAGTATCGAACCGCAGAAGCTTTCTTTTGATATTTGAGCATGTTGATCTCTATTTCGTTAAACAGTTAACTAGGGGTTTAATACAAATTTGCATTATGAAGATTTGGTGTAGTATGTTGATAACAAAATTAATAAGACACGATTGGCCTAAGTGTTATGCGGGTATCATCTTACATAAGTATGTCTTTGTATTTTATACCTATCGCAGTAATGGAAGCATTGTCCAGTATGCATGCTTCGGCAATGATTAACTGTGAATGGCAACGTGGATCCTTGCAGATGTAGCTCTTTCTATATGTGAATTGCGTATCGGCGATTTCTTTCAATGTACATTGATATTCAAAACAATTACTTGCTTACAAGGATAGGGCCTAATCAATAAGGCTCAATTTCATAACTGAAATAATGTACATACGATATCAATTACCCTAAGACGTATATTGTCACGTTGCCTTGATATCACGAGTGAATTCTAGTAGACAAAATGTACCTCACGAATTCCTCAAATCCCTGTCCCGTGAGAAGTGTTTACAGATTCAACTTCTATCGCCGAGGGTTGGATGCCTAGAAATAGTGGTGCTTGTAATAAGTTATATCATCAGGTTTCCTATGAAACTAACGAGTCTATGTCATAGTGATTTAATATCTAGTCAAATGGAAAGATTAACTTTGACAAGATAACTATCATGGTAATATATCTAAATTGGGAGATAACCAAGGAATAATATAAAAGAATTTAGGTGGATGAAAAAGTAATTGCGCTTCTAATGGGTAGGTTATTAAAATGGTACTGATAATTAAAGACTAGGGACGAGGATATAATGATTAAATTCCAAAGCGATGTTACATATTCTTATACATATTTAATATATTGATTGGATGTGTGAATGCGGAAAGGCCTGTAAATACAAGGTTGTGAGGCAAGAATGTAATGTTGTTTTTATATAAGATGTGTTTAAATAGAGCATGTAAAAAGGTGACACTTAATCATATATACGTTACACTAGTCAGTGCTTGTTGATAATTGTATTGTGGCATGTACACTGAGTGAAAACTATTTCAACTTTTTCATATCGTTGTACCTCTTCAAGACGCAAGCGACGTAAGCATCCTTTCTGTGTGGAGTATGTTACTCCAAAACGCTGTAAGATGTATTACTGGTACTAGCTAATATGAGTATATCAGTATCGCATTACGGAAGTGTGTGAAATGTGGGTATTCGGGAACCTTTTAGAGGCTATCATGGCGAATAAGAATAAATTAGTGGGAGTGGGCGTTCATTAATCCATGAATAAAACATCTTAAGGTATTCACTCTTTTATGAATTACAGATTTTAGGTTTTTAATTCCAGATTTCTCTGGACAAACATTGGCAAGAGTTTGCACTTCCTGGAAAAAAAACTATTTCAGACTACTTGCAAAAGAGCTGCGCTTTCATTACTTTAGGTCTTATGATTGTTCTCCTACCAGCTTTACGTCTTAAGCTAATTGTCATCACATTGGAAATTGATCTGGATCACGTAATTTTGATATCTAAACGTTCCCCCTCGCTCCTTTCAGTTCAGAAACAAATGATTTGAAACCCTCACAATATAAACAAAGGTTTCTCCGTATGATGGGGATTAATGCGACTCAACTTTGTTCAGTGGCGGACCGAGGATTCTTGAGAAAAAAAAAGGCGGGGAAGGGGGAGTGCTATTGAAAAAAAACCCACTAGAGATGATTCATCCGAATGTTGTTGATAAATAGCTAATATTCCGAAAATAAAAGAAAGGGTGTCCTCACCACCCCTAAAGCCGCCTCCCTGATGTTGCCCGTCTACCCACTATCTGTGAGCAGTGTGTGTGCGTGTGTCCCCCCCACAACCGACCTACAGCCGCAATAAGAACATCCACACGTCCGTCCGTGTACAGAAGCCGCATTTCAGGTTTTGTAAATAAAGCATTTCAAAGTGTACAAAGTCGTGTTCATTCATTTACTTGTAGTCATGGGTCATGGTGCTGATGCAAATTGTTCATCGATAACTTGCTCAATAAATAAAGATGAATGAAGTGAGAAGCATAAGAAATCCTTCAAAAGATACATCCTTGTGAAAACCACCAAAAAAAAAGATGGTAAAGCATATATACATTAACAATGTAGATATATCAGTGGAAAAAACACTTTTTCTGAATAGAATTTAGAAAAAACACGAAGACAGCAAATAAGGAAGCCTTCACGGATATGGTAGGGTGAAATAGCGCGTGGTCAGTGGATTAACCTGGCCTGAATAGTTTATACACAGAGCGTCGATAGATCTGCCAGGTACACTGTATTAATAAAAGGGGTTTTGTCCTAATACTCATTCTGAAGTACAGGTTATGGCCCATATATTGATATAGAGTGAATGGTCGCCTGATACATGTAGTTGCTCAAATAAATTGACACAAAACAGCTATCTTTCCTCCAACATTAACCCCATGGAGAACAGCCCACAGCATTATCGTAGAAAAACTGCAACTGCCATCAGTTTTTTTTCAATTCGAGGAACAATTATTATATATCAGATCATAATCATGGTGGCTTTGCGCAGGCATGCAAAATTAATAATGAGATATGAAACAAATCATTTGGCGGAGTAGTCCCTGGTGAACATGACAATTCCCATATACTACTCACGGTACTAGAACAGCTTACTGTTAAAACATTTCACAAATAGATCTATACGTCTTTAAACTAGTTTTTCTACTTTAAACAATCATTGTAAGGGAAGCTATCATTTATGAATACTTGTCTATCTGATGGTTGTTGGTAACAAACATATATTATTTCTAGGTCTTCATTGAGGGTTTTTTTTCCGTGGCAATAATTCAGGGTTTTGCCTACTTTATTTGATACATTGCCCTACCGTCAAACACTAATATAGAACAGGGGCCAGTGTCCCCTATGTCCTCAGGCTTATAACCAGCAGGTGATTGCTATGGGGCCATCCCACCGCCCCTGGGTGTATAGAGCTAAATACAACCACTCCCACACCGACCTCGGCCACTTGTCCATTTCACGGGCCTTAAACAGGACATCTCTCCCATCTCTGGCCCCGAGTCGTTAGGCATAGTGAGTGAGTATTGGGTGTTTTATGCTGTAGTGACAGCCAGGGTCATTCTCATGGCGAAAAACAAGTTGGGATGAATTCTGTCTTTGGTGATCGAATCTATGAGATGAAGGTGACAGGGCGGGCAAACTGCAGGGGATCAAAACCTGGAAATCATTTTTGCTGTACCTCATCCCTTAGTCAACCAAGCACTAACCGGGAATTATACACAAGAACCACTTGCTCAGTGCCGGGTCCCCCCTATCGTTGCCTTCTACGATCAGCAGGGGCTACTGGGGGCCTATTCTTACCGGACCCCCATTGGGAGTTTGTTTGTTTGTTTGTGGGGTTAGTTTAATGTCCAGCCAACCCTTTAGGGTTCTTTTACCAGACTGCACAAGGTAAAGCTTACTTCACAGGGGCTATGACTGAATCTATGAAACAAGGTGCCTATTTGTAGCAGTGGGACCCAATGCCCTCTTTATAGTGCTGCCACACCGAGATATCATGTCATAGGCCCACACAATACCCCAACCAGTTCAATTATACTGACACCGGGCCAGCCAGTCATGTTTCGTGGTTTTTACTTTATACCGAGTGCCAGGCAAGCAGTGACCACTGCCATTGTTAAAGTCTTTGGTGTGACTCAGCCAGGGATAAATCCCAGACCTCCCAGATTCGGAGCGGGCTCTCGACCAATTGAGCTACAGAGTCTGGTCTCCTCATTTGTCGCCTTCTACGAACAGCAAGGGGCTGCTGTGGACACATTCTTCCCAGGAGGCTCCCGAAGGAACTGCCACCCCGGATCCCCACGGGGGTGTTCTTGCACTAAAGCAAAACAATGTTGGCACTAAAGGATTTTTGTAGTCATTGGTAGAGAGCTAGGCTCAAACATGGCTTTTACTCTAGACTGACACGACCACTGTGACCAGGGGAGCTTGAAATTGGCGCTCACCCCCACTTTGCATATCATGTGACCCAGCAGGTGGCTGCATGGGTCATTAGCATACACCTGACACACACCTAGGGCTCTGATTGGATACAGGCCTGCATGGTGACAGCTCAGGTCTCACACAGGTGAGATCTCAGCATATTTTTTTATAAAGACTGGTTTTAGAGGGAACCAGTTCTGAGTTTTGTGTCAGTGTGGCAGTGGTTTCGATCTTAGGACTCTCATCAGGTGTCTCAAAGGTCTAATTAGAGTGGCACTTAAATAAATGTGGTAATGGGGGTGCCTATAAGGGTGCCCCCTATGTTGGTGTGGGTAAACAGCTGTAAAGGCTGATACCATACTAGTCCACCAGAGCCAGTTAATATGGGTGGTGGTGATATGCAGGTGGGTGGATTGTTAGTAACAAAACACGGTCAGAGTTGGCCGGTTGAATGAGCAGCCGGAGGAAATTATTTGGTGAAAATTTTCCTTGTCCCACCGTGAGGTGGATTTGGAAAAAATTTTCGACGTGGCATTAGTTGGTTGCTCATCCATACCTATTATCTAGCGTATTCAAGCCCATAGGGGCTGAAGTTTTGAGTCTATGAACCCAATTGAATTCGATAATATTCCGAAGGGTTTGTGCTCGTTTCGATTCTGGATGATCGTAAATGAAATCCAGAATATACACTTTCATGTCTTCACCACCACAGTGGTCCTTTTTGATGTAATGGTAAGTCACATCTGATACTATAGATTTTTTGTTTATATGGTAGATGTGCTCGCGTAAGCGGGTCTTGATTTTGCGTTTTGTTTGCCCTACATATTGTATTTTACATTTCTTGCATTCAATGCAATAAATGACATTGGAACTGTTGCAGGTAATGTTGTGTTTAGTAACCCGTGGGTGTTTGTGTTTTGAGTCAGTAATTGACCCGCTACGGTCCAACATGCTGCAGTATTTACAGTCCTTTTTGTGACATTCATTTGCTGTCTGGGATGGCTTATTCGGGCTATTGGTTTTTGTGGGTTTTGAAGGGTTGTAGTCCGTTCTGGCCCGTACCAGATGATCCCTTAAGTTTTTGGGTCTCTTGTAGTCTGTCATTAGCTCGCTCCTGTAAAGGTTTTTGGTGGATTTTGATCTCCCCAGTATTTCCCAGTTTTGTTGTATCACAGCTGTAAGGCTGTTCTTACATGGTCTGAAGGTGTTTATCATGAATATTTTGTCTGCCTCTTTGTTATCCGTGTGTTCTTTATGCTTAGGTTCGAGTAGGCTATCTCTGCTAAGGTTTAAGCATTTTGTTATCGAGGTTTCTAGTAGGTCAGTGGGGTAGCCCCTTTGTAGAAAGTGGTCCCTCATTTCTGTGACATGATGCATGTAATCGTTTGTGCGACTGCAGATTCGTCTAACTCTCAGGAATTGACTGTACGGAATGCTTTTCAGTGTTTTTGGCGGGTAGGCCGAACTATATAGTAAGTAGTTGTGTGCGTCAGTTTCTTTGCAGTATTTTTGTAGTCATTGTTTGTTTGTTTGTTGCGGTAGTTTAACGGGTTCTTTCCAGACTGCACGAGGTAATACTTTTCAGCTTATTTTACGCCACAAGGGCGGAGACCGAATATATGATATGGTTTAGGAGAAACCTGCCACCAGGTGCAATACCCTACTCGTTGCGAAGAGTGGCAAGGGGTCTTTCTTGTGCAATGTCCCACAAAAAGGACACCACACAGCCGGCCTTTGATGACCCTGTCGGGAGCACAGGGTGGTCCCTGGATCCCAGACACTTGGATCCTTTCTTAGATTTTATCTATCAGTTGGCATTCTCAAAGGAATTGCAGGATCTTTTTACTTTCGTTGTTGTTAAACACGTCCTTCATCGATGTTCTGTTTCGGAGATGTCGCTTGCGACTATCATCTATCTCCTTACACTTCAATATGATGTGCTCCACCGTTAGTTTGGAGTTACACTGTTAACAAATTGGAGCAACTTCACCTTTCAAGAGGTGTTCATGTGTCAGCCTGGTGTGGCCTATCCAAAGACGGGCCAGTTTCACCTGTTCTGACCTTGTCAGGCACTCTCTTTTGCTTTTGTCACTTTTCTCTTTCAATTTGGGTTGGACAGAGTGTAGAAGATTGTTCTCCTGTTTGTTTCAGTTGCTTTGCCACTTGGTTTGTTAGTTTGTTTGTTGGGGTAGTTTAACGTCCGGCCAACCCCTATGGGTTCTTTCCAGACTGCACAAGGTAATACTTTTCAGCTTATTTTACGACACAAGGGCGGTGACCGAATATATGATATGGTTTAGGAGAAACCCGCCACCGGGTGCAATACCCTACTCGTTGCGAAGAGTGGCAAGGGGTCTTTAGTGCGCAATGTCCCATAGAAAGGACACCACACACCCGGCCTTTGATGACCCTGTCGGGAGCACAGGGTGGCCCCTGGATCCCAGACTCTTGGATCCTTTCTTAGATTTTATCTATCAGTTGGCATTCTCAAAGGAATTGCAGGTTTGTTTGTTTGTTTGTTGGGGTAGTTTAACATCCGGCCAACCCTTATGGGTTCTTTCCAGACTGCACAAGGTAATACTTTTCAGCTTATTTTACACCACAAGGGCGATGACCGAATATATGATATGGTTTAGGAGAAACCCGCCACCGGGTGCAATACCCTACTCGTTGCGAAGAGTGGCAAGGGGTCTTTTGTGTTCAATGTCCCATAGAAAGGACACCACACACCCGGCCTTTGATGACCCTGTCGGGAGCACAGGGTGGCCCCTGGATCCCACTCTTGGATCCTTTCTTAGATTTTATCTATCAGTTGGCATTCTCAAAGGAATTGCAGAATCTTTTTACTTCCGTTGTTGTTAAACACATCCTTCATCGATGTTCTGTTTCGGAGATGCCGCTTGCGACTATCATCCCTCTTCTTACACTTCAATATGATGTGCTCCACCGTTAGTTTGGTGTTACACTGTTGACAAATAGTAGCACCTTCACCTTTCAACAGGTGTTCATGTGTCAGCCTGGTGTGGAGGAATTGCAGGATCTTTTTACTTTCGTTGTTGTTAACCGCGTCCTTCATCGATGTTCTGTATTGGAGATGCTGCTTGCAACTATCATCCGTCTTCTTACACATCAATATGATGTGCTCCACCGTTAGTTTGGTGTTACACTGTTGACAATTAGGAGCACCTTCACCTTACAACAGGTGTTCATGTGTCAGCCTGGTGTGGCCCATCCGAAGACGGGCCAGTTTCACCTGTTCTGACCTTGTCAGGCACTCTCTTTTGCTTTTGTCACTTTTCTCTTCTAATTTGGGTTGGACAGAGTGTAGAAGATTGTTCTCCTGTTTGTTCCAGTCGCTTTGCCACTTAGACCGCAAATGTATTTTGCTTAGTGGCAGTAAGTCTTTGTATGGGATTCTAGCAACCTCAGGATCTAGGGCCAATGCCCCCATGGCTGCTTGGTCTGCCTTTTCATTACCAGAGATTCCAATGTGGCTAGGTAGCCAGCAGAAAATCACTTCTTTGCCAACCGATTTCAGGTTGGTGTGACTTTGCTGGATATCTCTGATTATCGGATTGTTAGGTTGATGTTGTAGGATAGTTTGTAAACAGGACTTTGAGTCTGAGAAGATGATAAACTTTCTGTCCTGATACTTCGCATATGTGTTTTGGTGACCTTAGGCCCATATCTCTACTACCGTTGCCTGGCAAATTACCTGAGAAATATATTGCCAAGAAAATTGATACTTATCTTGAACTTAATGAGCTTTTAGTAGACAATCAATATGGTGTTTACAAAAATAAAGCAGGCAGTTTCGGACTTCCTTGATGACATAATATATTCACTAAACTCTTCTGAAATCGCTATGGTCGCGTACTTTGATTTTCAGAAAGCCTTTGACACTATAAATCACCAAATACTAATCAATAAAGCAAGACCACTTGGTATTGGAAACAAACTTCTTGACCTTATAAGAAATTACTTATTAAAAAGGAAACACAAAACTAAGCTTCATGGAGCTATGTCTAATTTAAAAGTCACCAATATTGGTGTCCCCCAGGGCTCGACTATTGGGCCACTAATGTTCCTAGTTTATATCAATGACCTCCCTGGAATCACTAGGTCGGCTAAAACTCTACTATTTGCAGACGATACTATCCTTTATTGGAGGGGAAAAAATCATAGAGTTCACAGGGACATTCAACTCGATTTGGCTGAAGTGCAAAATTGGTGTCAGCTAAATAAATTAACTATTAATATCAATAAGACTAAATCTATGGTTTCCATGTCTGATGTTGCAAGAAAATTAGGCAAAAATACCAAACTATTCATCAAAGGTACGCTAGTTGAGGAAGTTGAAAGCTATAAACATCTTGGTACGTTAATTGACAACAAACTTACTGGAGAACAGCAATATAGTAAACTTATGAGTAATGTTGGTTATAAAATCAAAACATTTGGTAACATCAGACAATTCCTGTCATTAAAAGGAGCACTAACTATCTATAAGTCAATGATTCTACCCCTAATTGATTTCCATAACCATTTCAAATTTCTTTGGAACACAGAAAAACTCATTAAGCTTCTAAAACAGCAAAACTGGGGGCTTCGTACTGTGTTTATAAATAGGGGGCTAAATGAGGATGAATTGCATTCTGAAGCTGGTATAGATTTACTTTCTGAAAGGAGAATATTACATCTTTTTAAGATTATGTACCAAAGATCTAAGAATGATCAATTACTCGATCATAGGCAAATCCCAGTTAGAAACTTTGATGAAATTAAATTCAAAGTTTATAGGCCAAAGATTACCAAAGCATTCAAATCCCCTTCTTATCTGGGAGCATCCCTATGGGATAAACTCCCTATTGAAACACAACTTGCTGACACTTGTCTTGGTTTCACTAAAAGAGCCAAAAATCACATTAAGGATGGCTTATTTAGATGAACACTCACTCTGCATGACTGGTGAATATCTAACTACATGCTGTATTTGACTGGTACCCCAATTTACTTTAATAGCAACCCTTTCTCCATTCCATCATCCTACTCTTCTTTGTTAACTATTAAATTAAATTAATAATTTATTTATTCACTTACTCACTTATAATCTGATCGGATTTGAATTAAACAAAATTGATTTAAATTTGATTTAATTTGGTTCAATATTGTGATTTAATTCAATCCGGTCGGATCAAATTTGATATATCCATCAATCTTTCATATATTAATTTTGGTGCTGATAAAAGATGCCTACCCTTGAAGGTATATATAATTTGTGTAGTGATACCTACAAAATGCATTTTCCAGGAGCGCGATGACGTCATCGCCCCCCATCGCGATAGCAACGGCGATCTGTTGACATGTCACTATAAAAAATGCTGATCCAATGATTTTGAATCAGTTGCTCGCTTACCATCATCCAGTCAACAACCAATTTTCAAGTTTATGGGGCTTTTGGGGTGTTTGCTATCGCTTGGGAATACCTTGGCAATTGCTTTTGCAAGGTTCTACATATTTTCCAGCGACTCCGGTAGAAATTGGCCTACGATTGGCAATTTTTCAACGATTTTCGACTTTTTTCTGGCAATGTCTAAACATTTTAATCATTGCTGGAAATGCAACAGGCATCACGCGGCGCCTGTAGGCAAGAAATGCCCTGGCCTGGCAGGCAGGGAAGATAATCGTAAGCAAACCTGGTGGTGGGTTAATTGAAGAGCAACAGGACGATTTCAGCGATGAATTCGTCCAGGGGGCGTTCCCAACGCCATCGAAAGCAGTCGGGACAGGAGAAAGAAATAAGAAGGCGATGGGCAATAGGCTCGGGCAATTGGAATCCACCGTCGACAGGATGGCCAAGGCCATGCTTGCTCAAGCTAGGGCTGCTGATCCTAGCAATTCGTCAGACAACGAGGGGTGGCAACAGGTGCAATCGTTGAGGGCAAGGCGAAGGGAGAAGTGCAAGATACACACTGTCAATACTTTATTAAAGTACCTGTATTATATTTGTTATTTAATAAAATTCTTGTATATATTACAATGTTGACCTCTATTTTCTGATCGAACAGTGCTGAAATGTATAGGCACAGCATCAAACCAGTAGACAAGTGTGCACATATACTGAGATTTTTCAAATGCTTTAAAAATTACCTGAATGAAAATTTTTTTTTAAAAGTTTCTCATCCATTGCTTCAAAACCTACAACCCCATGAAACTCTTCTAGCTCTTCAGGTGGGCATTTAACCTGCAAGTTTTCAAGAATTGAACATTTCTTCCTGACCAATGTTTTCAAAATCTGTCTCTTGCATGCACTGCTGGGATCTCTGACAAACAACAAGCTGATGATGCCTTTTTCTCTGGGTTTTCCTGTTATCATCCATGTCGATGACATACACATTTTCACCATCATACAGAGCATTTTACAACCCACTGCCACCAATGCCCAGAGCATAGCGATATGCAAAATGCAACCACAGTCTCAGGCAGCTGACCAATCATCTCAACTGAAAGTGTATTCAAATGGTCCACTCTGAGGCATTTGACATCTAACACCTCTCCACAAGTGAATACATTTTTCCCTTTTATGAAGTCCTCGTACATTTCATCCTTTATGACATATTCCTTGCTTGACTTAATCTTCACTACTGGAAATACAATGTATGCGTTCCCTCTAGATACAGCGGGTAGTTTGTTTGTTTGTGGGGTTAGTTTAACGTCCGGCCAACCCTTCAAGGTTCTTTTACCAGCCTGCACAAGGTAAAGCTTTTCAGCTCGTTTTATGCCACCGGGGCGGTGACCGAATGTATGTTTGTTTGTTGGGGTAGTTTAACGTCCGGCCAACCCTTATGGGTTTGTTTGTTTATTTGTTGGGGTAGTTTAACGTATGGGTTCTTTCCAGACCAAATGTATGAAATGAGGTGCCTTTTTGCAGCAGTGGGACCCAATGCCCTCTTTATAGTGCTGCAAGACTGGGATATCATGTCATAGGCTCACACAATACATCACCCAGTCATATTATACTGACACCGGGCCGACCAGTCATGTTTCATGGTTCTTACTTTATACCAAGTGCCAGGCAAGCAGTAAACACTGCCATTGTTATAGTCTTTGGTGCGACTCGGCCAGGGATAAATCCCAAGACCTCCCAGACTCAGAGCGGGCACTCTATTAATTGAGCTACCAAGTCTGGTCTCCCATTTGTCACCTTCTACGAACAGCAAGGGGCTGCTGGTGACCTATTCTTCCCAGGAAGTTCCCAAAGGAACCCCCACCCCGGATCCCCACAGGGGACAGCAGGTAGAGTGTGTTTGTCTTCGAATACATTGTGCATCATGGCATATCATTTTACGATCAGGTCACGTATGGAAGATTTCCTGTAAGGTCCCTTCATCACTTCATCTTCTTCTATGTTCAGGCTGGTATAAGTCTTGTTATGCCCATTAGGAACTTGCAGCAAGGGATTATCGTCTTCCTGTGCATCACGTTTGATTGTTTGTTGGGTTAGTTTTACATCCGGCCAACCCTTTAGGGTTCTTTCACCAGACTGAACAAGGTATAGCTTTTCAGCTAGTTTTACGCCACAAGGGCGGTGACCAAATCTATGATATGGTTTAGGAGAAACCCGCCATGGGGTTCGATACCCTACTCTATTCGAAGAGTTGCAAGGGGTCTTTTGATGACCCTGTTGTGAGCACAGGGAAAGCCCTTTTAGTCGCCTCCTACGACAAGCAGGGGATACTGGGGAAACATTCTTCAGCCCTTTTTGAGGTTTTTAATGGACACCTGCAACTCTTCTAGACATCGCTTGGTTCTAGACTTCTCCACCTGTACTGAATCCATTGGCATGGTAATTGTTTACTGATCACATCCGGAGTAGTATCAGCCCTTTTAACATACTCCATTTATATGCAAATTGGTTACTGTTGAAAATCTAATCTCTATGCAAATGATCTTTTGTTGATTTGATCTATATGCAAATAACTTTACTGATGAGGTCACTTACATGCAAATCAGAAGGGATCTTTCCCTATATAAGAGTAACTGCAAAAACAAAAGTATTTGTTTGTTTTGTTTGTTGGGGTAGTTTAACGTCCGGCCAACCCTTATGGGTTCTTTCCAGACTGCACAAGGTAAAACTTTTCAGCTTATTTTACGCCACAAGGGCGGTGACTGAATATATGATATGGTTTAGGAGAAACCCGCCACCGGGTGCGATACCCTACTCGTTGCGAAGAGTGGCAAGGGGTCTTTAGTGTGCAATGTCCCATAGAAAGGACACCACACACCCGGCCTTTGATGACCCTGTCGGGAGCACAGGGTGGCCCCTGGATCCCAGACTCTTGGATCCTTTCTTAGATTTTATCTATCAGTTGGCATTCTTGAAGAAATTGCAGGATCTTTTTACTTCTGTTGTTGTTAAACACGTCCTTCATCGATGTTCTGTTTTGGAGATGCCGCTTGCGACTGTCATCCGTCTTCTTACACTTCAATATGATGTGCTCCACCGTTAGTTTGGTGTTACACTGTTGACAAATAGGAGCACCTTCACCTTTCAACAGGTGTTCATGTGTCAGCCTGGTGTGGCCTATCCGAAGACGGGCCAGTTTCACCTGTTCTGACCTTGTCAGGCACGCTCTTTTGCTTTTGTCACTTTTCTCTTCTAATTTGGGTTGGACAGAGTGTAGAAGATTGTTCTCCTGTTTGTTCCAGTCGCTTTGCCACTTAGACCGCAAATGTGTTTTGCTTAGTGGCAGTAAGTCTTTGTATGGGATTCTAGCAGCCTCAGGATCTAGGGCCAAGGCCCCCTTGGCTGCTTGGTCTGCCTTTTCATTACCAGAGATTCCAATGTGGCTAGGTAGCCAGCAGAAAATCACTTCTTTGCCAACCGATTTCAGGTTGGTGTGACTTTGCTGGATATCTCTGATTATGGGATTGTTAGGCTGATGTTGTAGGAAAAGTATTGTCATTCAACTGACATACTCCAATCAACATGGATATAAGAGAAGAAGCTCACATTGCTAGGCTGGATAATGCCTTCAGGGGTATGGGAACTTGGGTCTCTGATATAAGAGGAGATTTTGAGATCAAACACCTCCTAGAGGATTCCCGAAGAAATAGAGGAATTGGACAGTTTCTTGAACTGTTTAAGGCCACAGAATATTTCACTCAGTATGAGGACAACTCTCTTCTGGAAGAGGCCATTAGAAGAGCAATGCATGGTGCAACAATTGAGGAACCACATCCCACTGATCTCTCAGCTCAGGAACAAATTGAGGAGAAAGCAGAAGGGGAAGGGGAATCTGATGGTGAATTGCCTGGGTTCTTTTACCAGAGTGCACAAGGTAAAGCTTTTCAGCTAGTTTTACGCCACAAGGGCGGTGACTGAATCTATATGATGTAGGAGAAACCCGCCACCGGGTTCGATACCCTACTCATTTCAAAGTTTGTTTGTTTGTTGGGGTAGTTTAATGTCCAGCCAACCCTTATGGGTTCTTTCCAGACTGCACAAGGTAATGTTTTTCAGCTTACGGGTGATCGTATCTATGATATGATTTAGAAGAAACCCACCACCGAGTGCAATACCCTATTAATTACAAAGAGTGGCAAGGGGTCTTTCGTGTGCAATGTCCCACAGAAAGGACACCACACACCTGGCCTTTGATGACCTGTCGGGAGCACTGGGTGGCCCCTGGATCCCAGACTTTTGGATCCTTTCTTAGATTTTATCTATCAGTTGGCATTCTCAAAGGAGTTGCAGGATCTTTTTACTTCCGTTGTTGTATAACACGTGCTTCATCGATGTTCTGTTTCAGAGATGCTGCTTGCGACTATCATCCATCTTCTTACACTTCAATATGATGTGCTCCACGGTTAGTTTGGTGTACACTGTTGACAAATTGGAGCAACTTCACCTTTCAAGAGGTGTTCATGTGTCAGCCTGGTGTGGCCTATCCGAAGACGGGCCAATCTCACCTGTTCTGACCTTGTCAGGCACTCTCTTTTGCTTTTATCACTTTCCTTTCATGTTGGGTTGGACAGTGAGTGAGTGAGTGTTGGGTGTTTTACGCCATACCGACAGCCAGGCTAATTTTCATGGCGAAAACCAGTTGGGACAAATTCTGTCTTTGGTGATCGAATCTATGAGATGAAGCTGACAGGGTGGGCAAACAGCAGGGGATCAAAACCTGGAAACCATCCCTTAGTGGACCACAACACTAACCGGGAATTGAACCCAAAGAATTCTACAATCAGCAGGGGCTACTGGGGGGCTATTCTTCCCCGGAACCCCCACATATATATCCTGTGCACTTGTTTGTTTGTTCGTTGGGGTATTTTAATGTCTGGCCAACCCTTATGGGTTCTTTCCAGACTGCACAAGGTAATACTTTTCAGCTTGTTTTACGCCACAAGGGGGTGACCGAATCTATGATATTGTTTAGGAGAAACCTATGTATCCTGTGCACCATGTGAATCAGTTGCTCTACAAAATGAAGGAGGTCTATATTTTAGCAGACTCAAGGGGACGTTTCTTGCTGAAGTATTTTCCACCACTCCCTGGCCTAAACATCACTGTATCCACGCATCAATGTGCCACAATACCAGACATACAAGATGAAGCAGAAAAGGTTCTTGGCAACCCAAACTGCGCAGTGGTTTACTTGTTGGGGGGTATATGTTCCATCACAGAAAACCTGATGGGCACCTGCATCTGCCCTACGATAGTGAGTGAGTAATCGATGCTCTACGCCATTTTGAGAACTAAGGTCATATTCATGCCGAAAACAGGTTGGGACAAATTCTGTCTTTGTTGATTGTATCTAGAGATGAAGGTGACAGGGCGAGCAAACAGCAGGGGATCAGAACATGGAAATCATTTTTGCTGTACCTCATCCCTTAGTGAACCACAGCACCAACCCAGCAAACAAATCTACGTTGTCATAATGTTGTCACAACGTTACATTTTTGTTGCCATCACGTTGTATTTCAACGTAGTAACAACATCAAAATGTGGACTCCCTGGAAAGTTGCCATCACGTTATGAACAACGTTATATAATACCTTCATACAACATTGTTACAATGTCACAATAATAACATCTGGACAACGTTATAAAATGACGTAGTAACAACATCAAAATGTGGACTCCCTGGAAAGTTGCCATCACGTTATGAACAACGTTATATAATACCTTTATACAACGTTGTTACAATGTCACAATAATAACATCTGGACAACGACCTGTCACATTTACAATTGGTCTCTCAAACCTAAAGAAGTGTATCACATTAAAGGGCGGCAAAAAAGGTGTGTCAGTTGAGCATTTGTTTAAATTCCACCAATAAAATCAATATTTGATCAAATCTTGAACAGTAGCAAAGTTCCCTGCTTCAAAATGCTTCATTAATATATTTTGTCTTGGAAATAATAAAAAATATTAATGTTGACTGACATTTCATCAAAAACGTTTTGGAAAAATATCACATTTTAAACAGTGCTGCCACCTGTATGTTGCATTTAGGTTTTCCTACAACGTTGCTGCAACATTGTGAAAATGACGTTGTAATACACGTTTCTACCACATTTTATAAAAACGTTGTAGAAATGTTGCAACATCACGTTGTGATATAATGTTATAGCAACGTTGTGGCAACATTTTTCATATAATGTTGCAAAAAGGTTATGTTGTACAACATTGTCTGAACGTTGTGTGTTTGCTGGGAACCGGGAATTGAACCCAAATAACCACTTGGTCAGTGCTGGTTCCCTCATATCGTCGCCTTTTACAATAAGCATGGGCTACTGAGGGCCTATTCTTACCTGGAACCCCCATGGGGTGAGTGAGTGAGTGATGG
The DNA here is from genome assembly GCA_936440205.1 of Lepidonotus clava. Classification (NCBI taxonomy): domain Eukaryota; kingdom Metazoa; phylum Annelida; class Polychaeta; order Phyllodocida; family Polynoidae; genus Lepidonotus; species Lepidonotus clava. Next base: position 47,106,822 of record OW387136.1, on the reverse strand, counting down.
ATGTTTTTTTGCCATACCGACAGCCAGGGCCAGTTTCACAGCAAAAACAGGTTTGCCTGAATTGTGATGATGATGATGATGTGTTGGAGTTTAACGTCCGCTCAGCAATTTTTCAGCTATATCAGGACCACTCACATTTTTGACTTCAAGTCTATGACCGTATCTACGGTGGTGGAAACGACGGCAAGGCAAGGTGATCTAATAGTCAGCGCTGGGAACTGATCCCCGGCCAGCCGTGTGCAATGCTGATGCTCTAACCACTAGACCACCCTGCCCCCCTTTGCCTGAATTGTCTTTGGTGATCATATCAATGTTTGTTTGTTTGTTTGTTGGATTAGTTTAACGTCCGGCCAACCCTTTAGGGTTCTTTTACCAGACTGCACAAGGTAAAGCTTTTCAGCTAGTTTTACGCCACAGGGGCGGTGACCGAATGGATGAAATGAGGTGCCTATTTGTAGCAGTGGGACCCAATGCCCTCTTTATAGTGCTGCCACACTGAGATATCATGTCATAGGCCCACACAATACCCCACCCAGTCACATTATACTGACACCAGGCCGACCAGTCATGTTTCATATCAATGAGATGAAGGGGACAGGGCAGGTAAACAGCAGGGGATCAAAACCTAGCGATCATTTTTGCTGTACCTCATACCTTAGTGAACCCAGCACCAACCGGGAATTGAACCCCCAAAAAACACTTTGTCAGTGCTGGATCCCCCCTATCGTCGCCTTATCATTCAGCAAGCACTACTGGGAGCCTATAATCCCAGAACCCCCACGGGGTTATATATCCTGTGCACCATGTGAATTTTTAATCAGTTGCTCTACAAAATGAAGGAGGTCTATATTATAGCAGACTCAAGGGGACGTTTCTTGCTGCAGTATTTTCACCACTCCCTGGCCTAAACATCACTATATCCACGCATCGATGTGCCACAATACCAGACATACAAGAGGAAGCAGAAAAGGTTCTTGGCAACCCAAACTGCGCAGTGGTTTACTTGTTGGGGGGCATATGTTCCATCACAGAAAACCTGATGGGCACTTGCATCTGCCCTACGATTGTGAGTGAGTAATCGATGCTTTATGCCGTTTTGAGAACTAAGGTCATATTCACAGCGAAAACAGGTTGGGACAAATTCTGTCTTTGTTGATTGTATCTAAGAGATGAAGGTGACAGGGCGAGCAAACAGCAGGGGATCAAAACATGGAAATCATTTTTGCTGTTTCCATCCCTTAGTGAACCACAGCACCAACCGGGAATTGAACCCAAATAACCACTTGGTCAGTGCTGGTTCCCTCCTATCGTCGCCTTTTACAATCAGCAGGGGCTACCGGGGGCCTATTCTTACCTGGAACCCCCATCGGGTGAGTGAGTGAGTGATAGATGTTTTGCGCCACACCAACAGCCAGGGCCAGTTTCACAGCAAAAACAGGTTTGCCTGAATTGTCTTTGGTGATCGTATCAATGAGATGAAGGGGACAGGGCAGGTAAACAGCAGGGGATCAAAACCTAGCAATCATTTTTGCTGTACCTCATACCTTAGTGAACCCAGCACCAACCGGGAATTGAACCCCAAAAAAACACTTTGTCAGTACTGGATCCCCCCTATCGTCACCTTATGCGATCAGCAGGGACTACTGGGAGCCTATAATCTTCCCTGGAACCCCCACGGGGTTATATATCCTGTGCACCATGTGAATTTTTAATCAGTTGCTCTACAAATTGAAGGAGTTTTATATTATAGCAGACTCAAGGGGACGTTTCTTGCTGCAGTATTTTCACCACTCCCTGGCCTAAACATCACTATATCCACGCATCGATGTGCCACAATACCAGACATACAAGAGGAAGCAGAAAAGGTTCTTGGCAACCCAAACTGCGCAGTGGTTTACTTGTTGGGGGGTATATGTTCCATCACAGAAAACCTGATGGGCACTTGCATCTGCCCTACGATAGTGAGTGAGTATTGGATGCTTTACGCTGTTTTGAGAACTAAGGTCATATTCACAGCGAAAACAGGTTGGGACAAATTCTGTCTTTGTTGATTGTATCTAAGAGATGAAGGTGACAGGGCGAGCAAACAGCAGGGGACCAAAACCTGGAAATCATTTTTGCTGTACCTCATCCCTTAGTGAACCACAGCACCAACTGGGATTGAACCCAAAGAACCACTTGGTCAGTGCTGGGTCCCCACTATCGTTGCCTTTTACAATAAGCAGGGGCTACTGGGAGCCTATTCTTACCTGGAACCACCACGGGGTACCCTAAGATAGCGTACAAAGCTTATATTCAATGAGCTAACTACATTCATTAGGACAAATAAGTGAGTGAGTAATGGATGCTTTACGCCAATGCCAACTAAGGTCATATTCATGACAAAGGCAAGTTGGGACGAATTCTGTCCTTTGTGATTGTATCTATGAGATGAAGGTGACAGGGCGGGCAAACAGCAGGGGATCAAAACTTGGAAATCATTTTTGCTGTACCTCATCCCTTAGTGAACACAGCACCAACCAGGAATTGAACCCAAATAATCACTTGGTCAGTACTGGGTCCCCCATATAGTTGCCTTATATGATCAGCAGGGGGGCCTATATTCTACCCCGAAACCCGCATGGGGTCATTAGCACAACTCTGGCCAACCCCAATGGACTTGCACAAGGAACACCAGTGATCATGTGCACAATAGTTGGCGCAGATCTTTTGCAAGCCACCAAGATTAAAGACAAGACCAACCCTCATCCTAAGCAGGCTCTCCTCAATGAAGCCATGCTGGAGGTGAATAGGTATATAAGGGACCTGAACTTTGAGCGTGGAGTGAATAAGTGAGTGTTGGTTGTTTTACACTGTACCAACAGCCAAGGTCATTTTCACAGCGAAAATAAGTTGGGACAAATTCTGTCTTTGGTGATTGTATCTATGAGATGAAGGGGACAGGGCAGGCAAACAGCAGGGGATCAAAACCTGGAAATCATTTTTGCTGTACCTCATCCCTATATTCTTACCCAGAACTTCCATGGCTTCTATTAGCAAGGGATACTGGGGGCCTATTCTTCCAAGAGGACACCAGAGTAGTCCCCTCTCCGGACCCCATGGGGTCTCTACCAATTGAGCTACCTAGTCTGGTCTCCTCATTTGTCGTCTTTTATGATCAGCAAGGGGATGCTAGGAACCTATTATTTCTAAGAAGTTCCCAGAGGTTTGTTTGTTTGTTGGGTAAGTTTAATGTCCAGCCAACCTTTTTCAGGGTACCAACCGAAATTCCATTTTCAAATTCCCTGTGTTTTTCCTGAGATTTCCCTGTCCCATGCCAATTTTTTCCCTGTGTCATATCCAGCAAGTTGTTGAAATTTAAAAGCCTCTGCATGCAGGAAATAAATTGGACAACCCAACAACAAAGTCGAATCCCTACTATCTTGAGAATCAGGAATTTCAGAACCTGGCCAAATGAAATTCCCTGTGTTTTCCGTGTGTTTTGGCAAAACTATCAAATTCCCTGTCTTTTCCCTGTCAGGGAATTTCTTTTTGCCATTTTCCCTGTGTGGTTGGTACCCTGCCTTTTTTTTGTTTACTGGACCGCACGAGTTGATGCTTTTCAGAGGAACCCCCATCCAGGTCCCCATGGGGGACCGGTGTCTCTCCAACATTTTTCATTTCCAGCAAATCAGTGACAGAAATTAAGCTTATATCTTATGCACCCGGCAGGTACACAACTCCTCAAGCAGGCATCCCAGTTACAGAATATCATTTCCACAGAAAATCATGAAACTAATTATAAACATATCAAAACCCCATTTTTAGAGATGAAATACACCTGTTATGTTATTAGGAGGACCCCAAGAACTGTTTCCTCAACATTTAGAGTAAGGAACCCATCCTAAAATTTATTACTTTTTTGTCATCACCATCTCTCAAGGTGCCCCTACCCCCCTATTTAAAAAAATATTTTCTCTTTGGATTTGGATGAATCACAAGAATGACCCAAAATAATTTTTTAAAACGCAGAAATCCGCGGAAATCTGGCATGCCTGCTCAAGCTATGCGCCCGAAATTTCGTCCATGCACCCTTCTAATATGTACCTATTATATAAATGATTAAAAGTGTCCACATTGTGGGTGCATAGCTCAAAAAATCGTGCACCCGTCCCCGAAAATGTGTGCGCCGGGTGCAGGGTGCAGCTTAATTTCCGACACTGCAAATTGATGGATTTTTTCTACTTCAACCAAGTGTTCCAGTCCTTGTCTTCTTGATGGTCTTGACAGAGCCTGCCACACTCCCAATGGCTTTGCCTATGACAAATGGCAATACAGTGGCCATGGTTTTACCTACTTGGCAAGATTCCACGCATGCATGACGGACGCGCATACTTCGAAAATGGTAATCTGACCTGCTCAAATGCCAAAAACAAGGTGTCAGTGTATCAAACAACTGCTCAACTCATCAAAGAAGAATCCAGTTAAGTGCACAGTATCGTTTGTTTGTTTGTTTGTTGGGGTAGTTTAATGTCCGGCCAACCCTTATGGGTTCTTTCCAGACTGCACAAGGTAATACTTTTCAGCTTATTTTACGCCACAAGGGCGGTGACGAATAATATGATATGGTTTAGGAGAAACCCGCCACTGGGTGCAATCACTTGATTCCTTCAGCCTTCCCTTATGTCATAAGACATGGTGGGCTGCAGCCTGAGCTGGAACCTGTTCCAGCCTTAAGGCCCTCTCAGAGCCATAAGGCTCCCTCTGCTTCCCAGAATGTTCTTTTCAAACTATTCTGATCACAGAGAGCATGGCTCAACTAAGCCCACAAATCCAATGGCCGGGTATTGGATTTATATAGCTTTACCATGGCCTGACTGTACATTGAGCCCTCTCTGATACCAATAGACTCACCAAAATCTACCAGTAGAGCAGAGACGACCAGCCAGTGACCAAGTCGATAGCGATTACCACTCCCAAGTCACCCTGGTTGGTCACTGACAGTCTGATCCAGGTGAATCTGCCAACCCACACTGAACTTTGACCGTTTTCACTGGCCTTGCCTGTTCACTCATGGATGAAGCACAACACCGTTAGGAGCTGGTTGGGGTCTGTCGGGTCACGTACATACCACTTACTGGAAGGTGCACTCCCAACAGGCCCTAATTTATTGGGAGTGCCCCTTGTGACCCAGCAGCCCGATATGTACGCCGACTAGACGGTACCACAGTAGGATGTTAATTCATCCTTGGTTAGACACGGGGGCCTGCAGTGACTCTCCCCTGCACTATATCGCAAGCTTAACGCGTCCCCGGACCCTCGCAGGCCCACTGCCGCCTGTTTAGGGCTACCCGTCGAGGAGCTCATCCCTCTTGGTAACCCTACTCGTTGCGAAGAGTGGCAAGGGGTCTTTAGTGTGCACTGTCCAATAGAAAGGACACCACACACCCAGCCTTTGATGACCCTGTCGGGAGCACAGGGTGGCCCCTGGATCCCAGACTCTTGGATCCTTTCTTAGATTTTATCTATCAGTTGGCATTCTCGAAGGAATTGCAGGATCTTTTTACTTCCGTTGTTAGTATCACTATCACTCTTTTCATTTAATCATAACCCTATCCCAAAATAAAAAAATCACTTCTAAGTTCTAGCCAGACCCTACATAGAACCATCAAATAGGCCTAGCTAACCATAAAATTTCTTTCCATACCACATCATACCATACTATACCACACCATACCTTATCATACCACACCATACAAACCAGGAATTTAACTATATGTAGTAAACATACGAAGAACCATACGAAGAAATGAAGCCCTCCAATCCAACCAACCCAGGAGTGCCCGGTATAAACATTGTAACTGATGCCAACGACATGGCCACCAACAATCCTACCACCCAGATGGATTCAAGTATCATGATTGTATCTAGCCCATACATGAGTCCCACCAACAGTATGGACTCATTCGTCCTGGACTACAATGAATTCTCCCTAACACGGATAGCTGATTTCTAGTATTTTCTTTACCTGCAGGCTAATTTCTACAGATTTTGTCGACAAAAACACTGCGAAAACTATATTTCCATCTGTATTGAATACATTTTCAAACCATGTTAGAAAATAATAAAATATAGATACAAATTTAAAAAATCTGAATACTACATTTCCATCATGTTCAATTTAGAATAATACCAGGAATAGTGAAAATTCCTATACTTAAGCCTTGTGACTTGTCGACATAATACCCAGCATGCACCTTGATCTAGGCTAACCAGGTATATTGCAGAAAATTGGCTATCCGTGGTAGGGAGAATTGGAATCTTTTGATGACGACTCGGACCCTCATGATATCTACAATGACGCACTGTTAGATAGTGATTTTGTTTGTTGGGGTAGTTTAACGTCCAGCCAACCCTTATGGGTTCTTTCCAGACTGCACAAGGTAATGCTTTTCAGCTTGTTTTACGCCACAAGGTGGTGACCGAATCTATGAAACCCGCCACCGGGTGCATTACCCTACTCGTTGCGAAGAGTGCAAGGGGTCTTCCGTGTGCAATGTCCCAGAGAAAGGACACCACAAGGCCGGCCTTTGATGACCCTGTCGGGAGCACAGGGTGGCCCCTGGATCCCAGTCTCTTGGATCCTTTCTTAGATTTTATCTATCAGTTGGCATTCTTGAAGGAATTGCAGAATCTTTTTACTTTCGTTGTTTTGTGCAGTCTGGAAAGAACCCATAAGGATTGGCCGGACGTTAAACTACCCCAACAAACAAAACAAACAAACTTTCGTTGTTGTTAAACACGTCCTTCATCGATGTTCTATTTTGGGGATCACTTGATTCCTTCGGCCTTCCCTTATGTCATAAGACATGGTGGGCTGCAGCCTGAGCTGACACACAAAAGACCCCATCAAGTATGCTGAAATTCAGGAGAAAAAGCAGAAGACGAAGGAGATAACCACTGATGGAGTCCACCAAATTATGGCAGATGAACAAAGTGCGAACAAAATACCTGAGGTACAAGAAAAGCACAAACTAAACCAAACACCATACCGTTTGTTTGTTTGTTTGTGGGATTAGTTTAACATCTGGCCAACCCTTCAGGATTCTTTTACCAGACTGCACAAGGTAAAGCCTTTCAGCTAGTTTTACGCCACAGGGGCGGTGACCAAATGTATGAAATGAGGTGCCTATTTGTAGCAGTGGGAGTGAGTGAGTGAGTGTTGGGTGTTTTACGCCGTACAGACAGCCAGGGTCATTTTCACGGCGAAAACGAGTTGTTACGAATTCTGTCTTTGGTGATCAAATCTATGAGATGAAGGTGACAGGGCGGGCAAACAGCAGGGGATCAAAACCCAGCGATCATTTTTGCTGTACCTCATCCCTTACTGAACCAAGCACTGACCGGGAATTCAACCCCAAAACCACTTGGTCAGTGCAGGGTCCCCCCTATCGTGGCCTCATACGATCAGCAGGGGCTACTGAGGGCCTATTCTAACCCGGACCCCCACGGGGCTGTAGCAGTGGGACCCAATGCCCTCTTTATAGTGCTGCCACACTGAGATATCATGTCATAGGCCCACACTAATCCCACCCAGTCACATTATACTGGCACCAGGCTGACCAGTTATGTTTCGTGGTTCTTACTTTATACCGAGTGACAGACAAGCAGTGACCACTACCATTGTTAAAGTCTTTGGTGTGACTCGGCCAGGGATAAATCCCAAGACCTCCCAGACTCAGGGCGGGCACTCTACCAAAGAGCTACTGAGTCTGGTCCCCCCATTTGTCGCCTTCTACGTACAGCAAGGGGCTGCTGGGGACCTATTCTTCCCAGGAGGCTCCCGAAAGAACCCCCTCCCTGGATCCCCACGGGGGAGAACCTTTTGGGACAAAGCATAGATCCCCCTAGGCATAACTGTGCTAGTAAAACAGTGCAGTGACACCTTAAGGTAAGCGACCTGGATATCCAGGACATGCACACGCAGAGAGAAAGACAACAAGGAATCTTGGCTAATTGTTTCTTATAAAGTTTTTGTCAGTGTTAGCCCTTTTAGGTTTGTTTGTTGGGGTAGTTTAACGTCCGGTCAACCACATAGGGTTATTTTCAGACTGCGAACACTTTTAGGATCGGAAGAGCTTGTTCCCATGCTCTCACGACCTTTTTTTCCAGTTCTTGACTGGTCTTTTTCCTTTTCTTTTTCCTTTTGGTCATTGCTGACCCATCTTTTTGGATTCTTTGAGTAGCTGACGGTTTTTTTTTAAACTCATCATGAAAGCTTCCTCTTTTCATCACCTCTAACAATCAGCAGGGGATACTGAGGACATAGATTCTTCCCTGGAAGTTCCCGAAGGAGCTCCCACCCTGGGTCCCCTAGGGGGAGGTAGAGCACATGCCACCTGTGTTTGTGAACTCTTATGGATCCCAGAAGTAATAGATAGAAGTGGACACAGCACTTATTCTTTCAAAAACGTGACGCTTTTATTTCCAGTTTCAACTTCAGAAAGGACCCCAAACAAGTGTCATGGTCCTATCTGCAGAGGTTTTGTTTGTGGGATTAGTTTAACGTCCGGCCAACCCTTCAGGCTTCTTTTACCAGACTGCACAAGGTAAAGCCTTTCAGCTCGTTTTACGCCACAGGGGCGGTGACCGAATAATATATGAAATGAGGTGCCTATTTGTAGCAGTGGGACCCAATGCCCTCTTTATAGTGCTATCTGCAGAGGTGCCAGATCTCCCATTCACAACAATTACGTGGGAGATCTCCTGTTTTTGTGACCTTTTTAGAGTTAACTCCCGATCTCCCATTTGTAAATTGATTTCTCCTGTTTTTCACTCAATATTTCCTTTGTATGTACTGAACATACACTAATGCCAAACACATAAACTTTCTAAGGATATAACCCTCGAAAATGTATAGCTTTAATGTTTGTAACCAAAGAAAATATGGTAAATTACATTTAAATTCCTTTATGATTATCCAAACAAACTTAAATTCATGAAAATGTTCATGTATATCCACAAAAAATGTGATAGTCTTCTCCAAATTTCTACAAATAAACTTTACGTTTTGAAACCACAAAACCATACCCAAACTGGGCTGGAGCTCCACTGGCAGATCCAGGATTTTGATAAGGAAGTGGGGAGGGGGAGGTGGGGGGGTGCTAATGGAAAATCTTTTCCTTAAAGCCACGTTCTTGTCCATGTAACGGACATGAATCGATACGTTGTAAGCATGTAACCGTGGCACAAAATTCATGACATAACCAAAAATCTCCCTCGATTATGTTCCAAAAGTGGAAAAGACGTCACTGGCTGTCATGTCTTTAAGCTAAGGTCAGCGGACGTTAGCCTAACATGCGGACGAGACAGCCACTTTAAATGGATGTTCTTGTGCTCGAGTTCAAAGAGATACACATGCCAACGTAAGCCTAACAACATGACGGTGGCTGTCGTGTTTTGCCCTTTCAGAATGTAATAATGCGAAGTGATTGGTCACGTCATGAAATTGGTGTGCCTGGCTTAGGGTTACAATGTAGCAAATAATGACATCCTTACAGACGAGAACATCCCTTTACAGGGACATTCTCGTCCGTAAGGACGTCATTATTTGCTAAGTTGTAACCCCCTGTCAGGCGCGCCAAATTCGTGACATGACCAATAACGTCGCCGGATTACTTCAAAAAGTGGAACACACGTCGCCGGCTGTTGCGTCGTTAGGTTAATGTCGGCGGACCTAAGCTTAAAGGGACGTTCTCGTCCGTGAGGCAGACATAATTTGATCAGTTGTAACCCTCGGACGGGCATGCCAAATTCATGATGTGACCAATGACGTTGCGTTATTACGTTCTGAAAGGGCAAAACACGACGCCAGTGATGTTGTTGTCAGGCTAACGTCGGCGGGTGTATCTCTAAAAACTCAAGGATGAGAACGTCCCTTTAAAGTTCAATGAGATAGTTCTCCCGACGTTAACCTAACAACGCCGTCACTGGCATCGTGTTTTACCCTTTCAGAACGTAATAACACGTCATTGGTCAAGTTGCAAAATTGGCGGTCCCTCAGGAGGTTACAATGTAGCTAATTACGGCCGTCCTACGGACGATAACGTCCCTCTAACAACTGCAGGACGAGACAGCCCCTTTAATTGCTTTTTGGCAGTTTTACATTTTAAAAAATGCAAAATTTTCGGAAGAAGGGAGGGGCAGGCACCCCCAGGGACCCCTCTGGGTCTGCCCATGACTCATGAGCTCTCCTGCTTTGTAGATATCAAGCATCATACCGTCCTCCCAAAACAACTAGATTTTTGGGTACTGCCGTACCGAAGGAGGTGGGCGAAATTAAAATTTTGATGATTGCACAATAATTATAACAAGTAACCATTTCAATACTGAACATGTGTCTGGAGAGTGTGAGGAGTTAAGACACTGAAACCTTTTTTGTCAATCTCCATGCATCCCTATGGGAATAAGATTTGCTGTACGTGGAGAGTGATGATCTAGTTCCTTTACTGTAGAAAATTCCTATCTCCATTTTGTGACAAAAAACTTATGGATTTTCTCCCAAATTACAAGAAAAACAACTAAATATTTCAGAATTTTGGAACCAAACCACCATATACTAGAAACAGAACTACAGAAATACATAGTTTGAAGATTATAATGCTGGCATTACTGAGAAAAGTGGAACGAAAAATTGGTCACAAAATTGTAACAACTTTTCTGACCCCCATTGAAATGCCTTGACTCAACCTGGTCAGGAAAGAGTGTAGAGAAGGTCAGCGGCCTAAGGCCCACCTCCCAATAAAGGAATGTAAAGGAAGTTTTTTTTGGTAAAAATAAAGGAATTTGCAGGGATTTCTAGGAAATATAAAGGAATTTTAAAGGAATATTTAGAGAACTTTTTGAGAGTTAAAACATGAAATATGGCAAATAATACTGTAAGAGGACTGCTTTCCTGTTAATTATTTCTGTGTGGCACTGCATTGACCCACGTTGATTGATGCGTCAACTCATGTTGATCGACATGTCAACCCGCTTCGATCGAAGACTAGAAAATTTTGCAATTTTATCGCTAATAATATGGAATTCTATGCATTCTATGGGATAATGTGATATTTTCTTACTCTAGAAAAAAATAAAGGAATTTTTCACAAAAATAAAGGAAAAAATAAGGGAATTTTGCCTATTTGCACAAAAATAAAGGAATTTAAAGGAAATTCCTTTAAAATAAAGGAACGGTATGATGCCTGAGATATTTTCCTCTGGCGCCTCTATCTGGCTCAAGAAGGTCCTTAGACCCCCCTCTGGCCTTCATAACAGTCTCACACGAGTGGTCATGCATGACTGTAATAATATTGAAGGCCAGAGGGGGAAGAAAGTTTCCTAAGCCTGGACAAGAAAACTAAAGAAACAATGTAGAGATCCATTTGGACATTTTTGGTGTAGCTTCTGTAGACTGAGTGTAGGCCAAGGTCATTGGTCTCTCGACACCAGGCAGTGAGTACTTTATGAAATTGTGATGAAGAAATACAATAACAATGAAGAGGTATGACTTCAAGCCCTTCAAATAGTGCAACGACAGACAATTCAATGAAAATATGCAGAGTTTGCGGTGCCCCAACTCCCATCTGCAACTCGTGTGAATAGTACTTCTTGTTTCCACGAGGTGGCAAAAGCGTATGCTGTCTAAAATTCTAACGTTTGATTGGTATATATTCATCGAAAATGACAGTATGCTCATGAACAAAGCATTCAATAAATCTGAAATGCTATTTCTATTGATCCATATATAAATACAGATACATTCATTGTAATGTACTATGGAAAAAATGAGTTTTATATTAAATGTTGTTTTTGGGTCATGATTTATCAACCAATCAGAAACCACATCAGCATTCGTTCCAAGATGGCGGTACCCTTGTTTTGAAGCAGGTGATTGTCAACTCGTTTCTGATTTATATGCCGATTATTGTAATAGTTTGATCGTTGGTACATTTATTTCGCGTTAGAATTAAGCTACTTTGCACAGAGAAGCCCTGGGACAAAGATTTAGTTCATGTGGTCAAAGGGGGAGGGTTTATGATGTCTTGAAAGTATGCGTCCCTTTAGCGTCTCTCCGGTTCGCCCGGCCTAATTCAGTTACGCTGTAGTGGCAACGTGCGCGGCCGGTCTGCTGAGAAGGACGAAATTTGCGCGGCAAAGGGTTTTTACCATTCTTTTATATAATATATGCATTGGAAATAGGTGTAGTTACTCATGCAAAGTTCAATACTCAGTGTTCGCCTTGCACAATTATCAGATTTTAAAATCTGTACAATCACAAACGCTTTCGAACCGGACGTAAACATTGAAAACTGAGAGTGGAAACCACTCCATGACCATGTTCACTGACACTGCATTGTGAATCATTGTACACTACTTATAAATGTAAGTTGTACTTGTAGTTGTTGTACCTTCGCCTTGAGATTTAGACTTAGGCTTAGCGTTATCTTATTACATTTTCATTATTTTATTTGGAAGTTATTGTAAGGATCCGATGCAAATTCGTCACCTTAAATTTGAAGATAAAGTAACTGTTAACAGTTAAGTTATATCATAACATCCTAAAGTTAGGCTCCCGGGGTTAGGCTAGACCTTTTAAACGTTCATGTTTGTTATGCTATTTTGTCCCAGTAATATCCCAGTAGTAAAGTCTAGGTTATTTTTGAAATCCCTTTAAACCCCTGAAGCTTTGGCCGGACTTTAAACTGACCCAACAAACAAAAACAAACCGTTAAAGTTTTAAACATCCCATCACCCATGTTAAATATTGGTGATAAAATTTCAAAAGGTAGGGTCTTATCACTACAGCGTACATTACATCCTTTCTTGTAGCCTATATTCATAATATTGGCGTTACTGCACGGGCCGATTTTGCTCCTGACTACCGGCAGTGGAATTAAACTAACAGACCATGTTAGGCCAAAAAAATAAAAAAATTGTTGTGTTCAGGTAACATAGGTTGAAAAAAATAGGGTAGCCGGTAGGTCGAAATATACTTTTTTTGTTGCTTTTTTTGTACTTACCAGAGAGACCTGGGCAGTGTTGGAAAAAAATTCCAAATAGGTATCCTCCAAAAACATTTTTAGCATCTTAAATACATCTAACGTGCTGTTTTATGGTTTCCCATGTTTTTTTCGGTCAATTCTTTTGGATTTTGAAAAAAGAAATTAAAAATTTCCTTTAAGATTAGCAAAAAAAAGCTAGGGTACCGGAAGGCCCAAAATTTAGGGTAGGTAGGGTTACCTGAACAACAATTTTTTTTGGCCTTATGTACTATTAAATCTGCTGTAAGAAGGGTCTTAAAAATAAAATTATCTTTCAAATGAGTCTTATGCCATAAGATATTTTATGGAAAAAATAAAACAAAATTAGCATGACGTTATACGGAGAAAATGGGTTAGAGGTTTGATGCCTGATCCACGGGATTTCTGTCATTGTGCGGCAAAAGCTGGGCACCAGAAGTTACCCTCTTTAGCATTGGTGCCTATGGGGAAAAATGGAATTTTCGCAATTGTGGAAGAATTGGGACTCGAGAAAAAAAAAAGCTGTTTCCGTATTAAAATACGGAAAGGCAGTTCCGTATTTTTATTGATTGAAGAGTAGCATCTCTGTTTACTTTCCAAGTTCTTGTGGGCCTAGAAATTCCTTTTTACGTAACTAACGGGGGAACTTTTTTTTTTATGTTGAAAACTTTGACTTAGACTGGTAAAATTGAAAACCAAGTTGCCCTTGTTAACAATCAGATTTTCTCATGCCTAGACAGATCTACGTATTAATGGCAAGCCAGGCATATTCCTAGCCTAGGTAATGCCAATAGGAATTTAATTCCAGCGCTGTGTTAACTTTGAAACGGCTTTTTTCCCACATAACAGCCCAAAGGAATTAGCCAGATGATTCCTATACTCCAAACATTTTTTTGAAGAATATCCCCATGTAAGCCTTTTAGTTAAACCTTTTCCATCAATGTTTGTCTAATGCTTTTGTGTTTCAAAGATATGTGATATTTTAAGTTTCGTTATTTTTATCCAGCAAAAGAATTAAAATTAGGTCTAAGGAAAACAGTAACTTCTAGCCTGTAGCATAGAAAGTCCATAAAGCTGTATACTCCTTGCTTATAGGTACTAGGGTATTGATCATTTCAGTTATTTTGAAATAAAAACTAATTTGCATTATGATGTTTTTGTTTCCACAGGTGCCCTTTTTATAATCTTCCTCGTTCTTCAGTTGTAACATCAATCTAAACAAAATGCCACGTCGTTCAAACCGCGCAAAACCAGAAGACCCTAATGTAGAAAAAAGGGTGACGCGCAGAAGTTTACGAAATGTGGAAGGTGAAGAATCACCCAAGAAAGCAGAACCAGCAAAGGCAGCCACCAAACCCAGGGGAAGGTAAGATCTCTTCAAATAGTAGCTTAAAAGGGGATCGTTGCTAAGGTCCTGAAGATGTCTTAGAACAATTCCACCCCCCAATAAAAAATAAAAGAAAAAATTTTAAGACTAATACATAAAAGTCGTCAAATATATACATGACTGTTTAGGTTGTAAATAAAGTGAACTGCCTAAATTATGAAACCCTATAGTGAGTTCAGGACGTAATATATAAATGTTAGTAAACCCAAATATACACACAGTAAACTACCATACATCAACAAAAGTACTAATCATGAAAATAAAGAGTATGTTGTCATTGCAACTGCAATCAGTGTATACAACTGCCAAACACTACCTACCATCACCCAGCCCCAACCTGTTTACACTATCAAAATCCGCTATACCTCACAGAGGTATTTTATTTCTTCGTCAGGACCATTCAGTATGTTTTTGTTGTTCTTTTTCCAACAGGGAGCGAGGAGGACGCTCTGGATCAAGGCGTGGGCGAGGAGCTGCAGAGGATGACGTCGACGAGGACAAATCTGTAGAGGGGGAGCCAGGTACTTGAATTAACATATTTTGCTATTGAAAGTTGGGTTTAGAGACAAGAAAAAGGCATTCACCCAAACGGCTTTTATATACATGTATAATCATGTGGGGAAATAGTTTTCATTGACTTTAAACGTATGAATAAGAAACGGTTGAATCTTTCCCAATTATCTCAATATGTTCTTATCTCTGAGTATAGAAGGAAGGGTTTGACTTTAATCCAAAGAAGCTCATCATATTGAATTATTTCACTTCAATGAATATAGAGTGATATCAGTTTTATAAGTAAGGAATTACATCATGAATAAAACAATGTTTTATGTATCTAATGTATAACATATGTTTGCAGAACCTGAGGAAGCAGAAACTGAAGTGGCTTCACCTAGGGCAGCTAAAAGTCCAGCCCGTGGACGGGGGCGGGGAAGAGGGCGCAGTCGGGGCAGATCACCTAGAGGTGCGGCCTCTCAAGCTGCCGAGGAAGAGGATGAAGAGGAGGAACCAACTCCTAAAAAAGCAACAGAAAGCCCGGCCCGTTCTCGCCGCAGCAGCAGCAGGAGTGCACAAAGCACGCCACAAAAAGACAGTACCCCAACGCGTGGAAGGCGAGGTAGGTCTTCAGTAGCCGAAGCTGAGCCTGAACCTGAGGAGCCTGCAAAGGAAGAAGAGGAGGAAGAGGCTCCTACCGAACAGGAAACTAAAAAGAGGAAAAGGGAGGAAGAGGAGGAGGAAGAAAAGCAAGAGGAGCAATCAGAGAAGAAACAAAAACTTGATGAAGCCCCAACAGAAGAAACACCTGCTGAGCCTGCTGGTGAAGATAAGGAAGCTGAAGAACCCATGGAGACAGAGGCAGCAGCCGCCACACCTGAAGTAAAGGAGAGTTCAGAGAAAGAAACTTCAGAGGCTAAGGAACCAGAGGCAGAAGCATCAGATAAAACAGAGGCAGCACAAAGTGAAACGCAAGAGGAGCCAATAAAAGAGGAAGAACAAGAGGAGCAGACGAAAGACGCACCAAAAGAAGAAGCGTCCACTGAAAGTGAGACGAAAGATGAGCCAAAAGCTGAAGCTGAGCCAGCAGTTGAGCCTGCAGCTGAGCCAAAAGCTGAAGCCGAGCCCAAAGCAGAAGAGGCTCCCGTGGAGGCAGCTCCAGAAGAGAAGAAAGATGAGGTGATGGAAACCGAGACGACGACAGAAACTGCTGATTCAGCAGACCCCCTGAAGGACTATGTGGTTGTCAACATGGAAGACGTTCCCCCATCAGACAGCGCTGAAGTGTCACAATCTGCGCCCGTTGTCGCAGAACCGAGCACGGAGACTCCAGCCTCAAGTGTTGAATCTTCAGCGCCCAGCACAGATGGTCATCCGACTACCCCCGAAAAACCCACCCCCACCGAAGCCCCCCAGCACAGCACAGTTCCCCCCACAGAAGTCGAAAACGGCAGCACCCACTTAACCAACTCCACCACCGAGATGAACAGTATCAGCAACGGTGGCGTCAGCGACCCGGCCACTGACTCCAGTGTCGACCCACTGTTCAGCCGCAAGTTCATCTCAAACCCAAACCTCTCCTCTGAGTGTGACCAGAGCCAAAAGTTTACGCTGGTGTCTTATAACATCCTCGCCGATTGCCACATCAGGAAGGAGCAGTACACTTGGCAAGAGGAAGGCAAAACGCGGATGGAAGTGCGACACAAACGCTTGATCCAGGAGCTCCAATACTTAGACGCAGACGTAATCTGCTTACAAGAAGTAGGCCCAGACTATTACAACAGTGTCCTAGCCCCGACGTTGAAAACGTGAGTTCTCATTTTGTACGCATTTCAAAATGTATCTTATCATCTCAGCAACAAAATGCATACAAATATGTTCGACTTTCAGAAAGAGTATAAGAATAGATTCATTCCGTTATTTTCGTTAAACGTATTTCAAGAGGGGAAAGTATATTCACTTTGAACAAAGTAGTATGCCAGCCGTATTTTATGATTTCCTTATTTTCTGAACAGATATTTTCTGGACTCCTCATTTACGTTCCTTTAAACATCTGTTACACGTTTCAATATTCATTTAGACATAACATGCTCTTTAACATGATGTTTTCTTGGAATCTGCAGATCTGGTTACGATGGGGTCTTCAAGAAACGCGGTGAACAAGTGGAAGAGGGAGAGGCCACTTTCTTCAGGACGAGTAAATTCAGCCTTGTTACACATCGCGGAGTTTCTCTCAGGGACTTGGCATTCAAGGTATGGCATCATCTCTTTAAATCTAATTGTTTGTCAATCTATTATTCGGCTTTGGAAGTGTTTAATTAATGGTTCGAATTCATTGCATCCAATACAAAACCACCTAGTTATCTAACTTTCGAAATAAATTTCTTATCATGTACAGGAAGTAGAGGTATGGCAATCAATTTATGATTTTTTTCCCTTTTGTATTTAGCCAGTGAATGTGTTTTGTTTCCTTGAATACAATTCTAACGTTTAATTTTTAAGTCTTAAGGTGAACGACTTTAGGTCAAACATTGAAACACTTTCACAAAATAGTGGAACAAAGAATTTCCCGCATATATTTCAAATTATAAAAAAAAGTATGGTTGAAGGTCAAAATAATGTAGGAAAATAAAAGTAAAACAACAAACACAAAAATGACCTTAATTTGAAGAGTCTGACCTTCTTGGACTTTTTAGTTATTATAGTATAGTCCTTTTTGCAAACGGATGAAATAATCTTTTAGGAATTGGAAGCTTGTGGGTTGGAATCGGACAAAGCAGCAGCTGTCAAGGCATTCGTCGATGTGCATGCTGTGGTCCTTATCACTCAACTCAAGTCAAACAGTTCGGGTAAGGTGGTCACCGTAGGCAACATCCACGCCAGCTGGGAGCACCTAACCAAACAAGACCTGCAGTGCATCCAGGTGAGAGCTATGCCCTTTCAAAATCGTCAATTACCATGGTGAATTATAAAATGATAAGCTGTTTCTATTTCTATCGGCTTTCAAATACACTTCGTTTATGAACAGTTAGGGTCTTGTCTGAGAAAGGTTTTTCAACAAAGAAACACTGTTGTCCTCAGAATGGACACAGTTTAAAAATTATTTACTTATTTTGAATAATCTGTTCTTATAACATAAAAGAAATTGAAAAGATGTCAAACATTTTAGCACACGAGTAACAGCACTCAAAATCGATATTTTGTTCCTAGTCACATATTAAAAAACATACCCATAAAAAATTTTCCTACAGGTATCCTGTGCGCTGAAGGAAATCGTTGCCATGTCTGAGGGCCCAAGCAACTCGCATATCATCTGTGGAGACTTCAACGCATGGCCCGAGACGGTCGTGTACCAATTGACGAAAGAAGGCTACCTGAACGATGCCAGCACGACAACACTGCAGGGCTTACAGAACGTGGACATGAAGGATGGATCAGTACGTCCCACTACCATATAATTTACAATAGTGCATAAGGCAAAACGAGTGATACATAAATAAGGACATATACAATGAAGTAACAGAACAGCAATAGAGACAGGGAAAATGGGAAAAAAGAATTCCTGAATGGCCCCTCGCTTAATTGATCTTCTAGCATTATTTGTATGTGAAAATGTGACTGCCATAGAAGTAGATATTATTTTCGATATTATATGCCAGTTCTGAGTACGTTTTAACAGCTAAATGCAGATATGGGCTTTATCTTACATAAAGATAGTTATCGGAACTTTATGCAGTTTTAACACGGATTCCCACAGAATATCCACAGTGGTTATCGATTTTGGAAATAACGCTCGTCATACTGTATCATTTGTGTTATTAAGCCCAATCTCTCTGTCTTGCAGAAGCAGGCCCTAGTCAACCTGTGGTGGAAAGGCTTCCAGCACACGTCCTCCGGTCTGCGGAGCTGCTACAACACAGTGACGGTGAGTGACCATACCAGTAGAGCACAGATGGGGACGACGGTTATTAGATGAAAGTAGCTCTAACTGAAATTTATTATGTTAAAGTATTCAAAATTGGACCACGGGTACCCTTCAAGTCAGCATAATGTAGTACTGTAATATCGGAGTCTAATGTGCTTGTATTGATATCTCATGTTACAAATTGAAATCGAGATCGTATAAACAATAAGAATGCGGTGTTGAGTAAAGTAAACCTCGTTAAAGTCTTGACCTGTAATAAAACGCATTTCTGATGATGATGAATCATTGTACACATGTAATATTGATCATATTTGCAAGGTAGATAAGATGCAGTCATGGGAGAATCTCCTCATAGTAACACCGAGACATCAACAGAAATGCCACTGTACATGGTCACCCCTTTGTCACGTACTCAAAAACAATGTTTCTCTTGTCTCAGGGTAAGGACCCCGTGTCGACCCGCTACCCCCACAACGGGCAGTGTAAAAATGTGGACTACATCTGGTGCGGCGGTTCAGGTCTGGAGGTGGCGGGCGTCCTCCAGCCGTGCCCGGAGCACCTCATCACCGCCGGCATCCCCAACGATGTCTTCCCCTCCGACCACCTGTCCCTGAAGGCAGCCCTCTTCTTCAAGTGAAGAGCACTGTAAGTAACTCCAGAAATCGTTTGCTTTTATTTTTTTCATTTAGAGACTTCAGGGTTCCCACGCAGGTCTTAAAAGGTCTTAAATTGATTTTCTCAAATTTAAATCATACAATCTATTCTGAAATTTTTCTTCACACATGTCGATAGGTCTTCATTTTCCCGACGTTTGGTCTTAAAATGGTCTTAAAGGGTCTTAAATTGATTTTCAAAAATGCGTGGGAACCCTGAACTTGATATTTACAGTTTAAACTTTATCTACAAAGAAACAGCAGAGCTGCTTCAATTATCATATGACACAATCTCTTCGTTATTACGAAATACAGTGGAGGCTAGTAATCCAATATATTTTTTTCTATTGATAATCAGAATGCCATGAGAAACAGTAGTTTGCACTAACATTAAACTTAAGTTTCTCAGTCTTAAACATTAGGTACTAACGTTGACTTTGTCCTATTTTCAGTAGTCTTCCCATCCACGGACTTGGCAGCTGACAGTGTAGAAGCTGTGACAAGATACACAAGCAGTAAACTGGGAGAGAAGACTCCTTGTCAATTGATCACTATCTGTCATTTACATTGTAAGACCATGTAGTCCTAGGTTAAGAACACTTAGCCTTTTATTAGCATTGTAATCAGAAAAATAAGAATCCAAAAATTGAGGTAAATTTTTTAGTCTGTACATGTATCGTCAAATAATATACAATGAATTAGTCGCCACATTCGATGAAAGCAGCCCCAGAGGAGATATTTTCTCAATTTGTCAATTTTTACATAGACTATACATTTACCCTCTGCATTGGTAGCAGCTATGTATATCAGGCAAATGACCTCGTTGAAGGATAGAAGTGAATGGAAACTTTCCTCTGTGGGTATTCGTAATCTGTAGTTAATGCGGTGCTCGCTGTTAAGCTAATTTCCCCTGAAATATATTTTAGTTTTTACAAGGTAACGGGATCTCTTTTCCTTTATAAAATTATACACATTCAATTCTTTTTATTTGCTTGCAATGTTAATTCTTTACGATCATCTGATTATTTCAGAAGTATGTATTCTTATTATGATTGCAATGGTGTGTCTCAAACTGCATAGTTTGATAAAGTATGAATTGTATAAATTACCTCCGCTCTTTTATATCATTTGGCTGACGTGTTTATTTTTAAATTAGCTGCAATTTAGCACGTTTTTCCCATTAATGACCAACATTATTGTGTTGGTTCCCAATGTACTGTAATGTCTTGATTGCTTACTATGTCGTTAAGGCTTACCTTTTTATGCGTCATAACTTGTGGTTTTGTTGCTCGCACTGCCAACATCCCTTTACGTTCAGACTACCCCTTTTTAGACTGCCATTTATTGTACCCGACGCTAGCAGCGACAGTTACGAGTCGTCCTCTTTAGTGTAGGTGTAAGACCCGCTGAACGACCTCTCAGAACCTAGATACAAATAGTTAACACACCTCATACTGGTTGTGACAGGTAGGTCACATACCTATGTGCCATGCCTCACTCTATTGTAACATGCCTATTCGGTTTTAGGACAAACAAAAGGGAAACAAAATTGATTTTTTTTCAAAGTCCAAATGGTATGTTTTACCAGACATTGATCTCTCTGTACTTGAAGGATTGCTATAATAATGATAATGTGTATGTACGGTAGCCTTGTTTACATTAATTATTAGATTAGTGTTTACATCGGTCTTCCTCTTGTGTGTCGCACTCCCATTCCCCTAGTCCCCCCCCATTTCTGATTTCCATGCACATAGTGCTTGGTTGATGAACCAATTGTAGTTCTGAGGTCCCCCCTCCTCCCAAGTCCACAGTTACCCTGCCCGTTTTGCACATGTTCCCATCAACCATACCAACGAACCCGCCGATGTTTAGATACTGAGAATAGTAAGATTTTCCAAAAACCTTAAAATGTCCCTCATTTCCTCGTATAGAACTTCTATCTCCTTGAATTCCATCCGAAATTTGTGGCAGATTTTCAAGACAGGATACACTCAAAAAATCTTCATGTGCTCAGGCAGTTCACTGAATGATTTTCAAACACGCTCTAAATCCACAATTCTGCTTAAAGTAAACAAACTTCACGTCCCTTGCCCTCCTGTCCCTTTGTTAGGTGCGCGTAGGTGATTTCATAGGGAAACTCGTGTATTTGGAGCTTTAGTCTGTTTTTGGATTAGCACTTAGCTCCTCGGACTTGAAAATGTCCTGGAGAGCGCGGCTGGGGAAAATGGGACTCAGTGGCGGGGGGATAGGTTGCCTCGGCTAACTGTTCGTCTAGTTACCGCCGTGTTCATTCTTTTAATTCAGACATGAAATGTTCCAAAACAAATTCGTTCTTGTCATGTGTACACAGTTTCTTGACCGAAAAAAATCATGTTCGGATGTGGTTAGAACAATAAAATCTTTGACAAAATTTATTTCTTGTCCTTAATCGTTTTACCTTCGTGATACACAACGCTTTTATGTATTGTTTGTGTATTATGATAATGGAGAAAGAAAATAGAATGAAAATATAAGTAGGATATCAAAGCCCACATTGTTGAGGCTAATAAGATTTAATTCTCAAAAATGTCTCAGAAAAAGGTAATTCCATTATTCAGTGATAGAAAACTATACCTTAAAATCACTGAGGTTAATTTGCAATGTTATCACTACCGTTTTAAATAGAATTTGTAACCAATACCATGAGTTCTTTATAAATTATAGGCCCAATTTCAGATATGTGGATATTTTGTCCGATTCCTTGAATATCCAGCAGCATGGGAATGTGCGAAGATATATAAGAATCAACACCAAAATATTTTAATCAAACTTGAGAATTCAAGAGTCAAAAATGATTCATAAGGTAACAAAATTTCAATTTGAATTGGGCACAAAGATTTAGAACTGTTCTGCAATGTCTTGCTTAATTGAATCTCAATGCAAATTCACCTTAATTTAATGATTACCAAATAAGATTGGAGACCGAATATTTACTTCTTTCACTGCAGAATCTGTGGGCACAATTATTGTGGATGGCTATCGGATGTACGGCTGGGAACAGCGTTTCTAATGGACTCTAGTAGCTAAAGAGACTGCATTAGTTTGTAAAATTTTAAATCAAGTTAAAAAAGAACCGTAATCAGCATATTAGGCATATGCATCTTCTTCATAGTGGGATTATTATGTATAGAACATTAAAAATATGTTATATAGAAGAAGAACCTTCAGTTTAATGTCCACTTATACTTTGGCTTTCTAAATTGTAGTTCAACCTCATGTGACATCTCATGACTAAGCTTTGTCTTCTTCGAATTCTAACTTCTGAGCTCTTCAACAGGTGGCTCCACGATACAAACCTTTCTGCTTATTAGCAATATTCACCATTTTATCAGTAGATTCTTTTGAGGATACTATTTATCAAAGGTAGTTGTCCTATCAACTTGAATTCTAAATTCCAACAATATTTCCTTGAAGCTGTCCATCAACGCCTCAGACATGCATGATCAAATAGAAAATAGAATTCACCTGGAGGATTGGAAATGATATTTATCATCACCATAGGTTGCTATGAGATTAATAGGTTATAATGGCTGGGGATAAAACGGTACCTCATTTTCATAAAAATCTTATTTCACCATTGATTTTGGAGGCTACACCTCCTATACAGCACCGCGTAATATGAAACGATGTTCTGCCTTTTATGCAGTAGATAGGCACAGGCGCGGTAGCGATTTTTGGCTAGGAATAAGTGCATTAAATATATTTAGTTTCAAAATCCGGAAGTAAATTTGAGAGGGCTCCGGGTAAACTCAAGGGCAATTTACTGAATTATTGGACAAAAACAAATTGCAACAAAGAATACCCTTTGACCTAGTTATTCATTAAAGGAGGTAAGCTACGAACAATGTTATTGTACACTTAATTGACGCGGTAACCAAAGGCAATGTAGTACTCAATAATATCAGGTTTTGGAAGCTCATACAAAACCGTTCTGTGAGTGTGATTCAGGACAGGACTGCAATTAAATTCTAGCAATGAAAAATGCGTTAAATCTCCGAAACCCCTTTATTATTGTCCACTTCATTTAATACACATTTGCAAAACTTCATCTTTGCTCAAACATTATAGCTCCATGCAGCTTTTGAGTTAGCAGTATTTCATTATTATTTTTTATAAAATTTAGGAAAAACTGATAAAATTCCATTACTATTCGTCATTTTGATATTGTTATCACCTCTTTTTTTCCAGGTTTTAAAGTCTTTGTGGGAACCTGTGCAATGTTTTCATATTTATTTTTCTCCAAGTGCAAACCTAGCAGTCTCACTGATATTTCATATAATGTCTGTTATGGACTTTGACTGAGAATCTTTGTAACAAGTCATTCAGGAGCACGTCATTGTTACCAGAGTGGTAAACTTCCTTATTCACAGCTGCCTTTTGAGTAAAATGAGATGTTTCCTTTCGCAAAATAAGCTTCATATGGAACAGGGTGGGAGTTGTGATTGACGGTTACAATTTGGCAAGAGAGTTGCTGCAAGACATCTGTACATTCCTATTGGGGACACGTATGAAACTTCCCTTAACGTGAAACCGTTAAATCAGGTCACATAGCATATAGACTCTCATGGTACAATACTTCCTGGTCGTAACAATACAATAGATTTAATAATCTTCTCGTCGAGCTGTAAATGTATGAGTTACTTCTGAACAAGAATTAGCTACTTCTGAACAAGAATTAAGAATTTTGAAAATTTTAAGGAGTAAAAACTGTCCGGTAGATATCAAATAGTAGATTCTAACTTCATTATTATTATAAAACTATCTCTATAAAACGATACATTGTTTTCAGGTTGCAACAAAAAAACCTGAAAACAAACTGAATTGGGTCGTTTTTTTAAACACGTTCAGTGTCGATTCGCACAAATCAAACATCCTGAAAATGGTTGGATCCTTCAAGGCTTGCTTAAAATAAACACAAATACTGTCATGTGAAAGTTTGGTACTTTATTTAAAAAAACAACAAATGACTGGACACTGTACATTAAAAAAGCTGGAATATGCCAATTTATACACAATGAACAATAACCGAATACATGTGTACATGAAGCTATAAATTATGTACATTCAGCCCTGAATTTTCATTGGTTTATCTACGAATAAATAATATTATGGTCGTGTTTATCTATTAGATCTGATAATTTACAGAAAGCACAAGCACAGTATAAAACGAACAAGGCTATATACGAATGTAATTATATGTTCAATTCAGTGAAAAAACGCTTTACGTCATGCTGTAAAGGCGAGATAATATCATCAAGGCTTATCGATTTAAAGCGAGGAAGTAATTCCTACAGAGAGGACGGTATTGTTTATCGGATAGTCCTCCTGTCCAATCAGTAATGATCTAGCATACAATAAGAGTGGGATAGCAGTATTGTATGTTTTCTGATTGGGGGAGCTACCCAATAATTACGAATGCATCAAGGGGGCAAGAAGTGGGAAAGTTGTGGATCGCCCAATGATATAACTTGTAGCACAAACGTATACCGGTAAATGTTTCAAAAAATCGTACTTATGAAACGATGGTAGTATTTTAAATTGTAATGTATCTTTCTCATAGTTTATAGCTTTCCCTCTAGAAGGGATTATATATGCGGGGATATAAAGATACAATTGAAAAAAGCAATCTGCAATCTTGCGTAAAAAACCTTCTTTCGTCCTACAAGAGCACAAGGTTCAAGAGTTTTTCTCAAGTTATCGATTTAAATGTCGCAGTTAAGGAAAGACTTAACTCAGACTTAAGTCTGACATCATGTCTACTTATAACATCTATGGATGTTACTAATCTATGAACAGACGAAGGTTATCCCTTTGGCATTGTATGTTCACATTCTATTCAATAACAAACGGGTTTGGCTGTGGTTTATCATCTGTTTTTGTGTGTATGAAATAATAAACATTGAAGACTAAATTCTAAAAATACTCATTACAGCAATGAGGATTTTAGGCACATAACGTGAGATAATAATTGGGTTAAATCACTAGCCCTCCGTCGCTTTGTTTACACCTAATATGCTTCGTATCACACCACCCGTCTTGGTTATTATACATATACAGACACTGGGTTAACATACTTTTCTGCCGAATGTAGTACATGTTTATCCTTACTAGATCTTTAGAGTGTTCAAATGAAACAGGTGTGTTGTGGAAGTCCAACCATATGTACACGAAGTCAACCCTATTTACATATTATACAAAAGGGTTACTGTATTTATTTTCAACAGTTATAGGACTTTTTCGGAAACCCATCCTTTACGTCTAGTATCCAGATAGTAATTAATGTTAATTTCGGATGTGCTAATTCACCACACCTCATGACAATTATATGAATCCTAAAAGGCTGGGGCAAGATATCATTGATAGTGTATCGTTTTTTTTTGCGTACTTTGCATCATAATTATATGCTAAATATCCAGCCGTCCCTCAAACAGCTCTGAAACCGTCCCAGTTGGGAAAGATAACATAAGACCCAATATCAATGCAGTACATAACAGAGCTATCTGAGGTAGAACTGTATCACAAAGTTTGTTAATGAAGGACTGAGCACAGTTGAAATGCCTTGCCTCTTATCTATAATAGAGGGTGATTGAATTTGCCTTTTCCTCCCTAACTGTATGTATTCAAAGCGGTCATTGGTCACTTATGACTTATGGTATGTCTATTCATCAGTCAATGCTCCGTTCTGTATGATAAAATATCAAATCATGTTTGATAATGGAAACTTGTTAGCGTCTGGACCTTACAGAAATGTGTGAATTGCCTTTTCAGTACATGTATGCAGAGAACAGTTCAATCATGGTAAATTTGACAAAGAAACATGCACAAAATATCGATCAAATAGTCAATGATAGGTATATCGGAAATATTCGTGCCTTTCCTTCTAAAACTACAGCGGGAAGTGGAGTAGTTAAAGCAAGGCGGAAAGACACGAAAAAGTGACAAAACAATTAAGTTAGTAAAGACACAAAGCAAAAATGTACGCCTCCCTCAACTGCAATAAAACGTGGGTTTCCTCTAACGATTCACCCTGCGTAATATGCGCCTCTGATCATACAATTTAGACCACTAATAGATATTTTTAAGGTACAAGTTTCTTCTTTCTTCATTGGCTATATCTGTTAAAGCAAACCTTTAAGCGAGGTCAACAATAAAATAGTGGACACAAGCAAAGCAATTTATTCCTACAAACCATTCATCCCACCTGCTGACAGTGTGATGTACCAAGAACCAAGATGTATCTCCCTATAACCAGTATAAGCACTTAAAGGAAATTACATAACTGAGATTTCAAATAAAAAACTTCCGTTCGCCAGCGAACGACATATATCATGGGTACCATCCAGAAAAAACGAATTATCTTCCCTAAATTGTCTTTTTAAAACAATAGAAGGAAATAGGACCGGAGTCTTAAAAGCACAAAGGGAGTTATCCCTACTTTTTCTGCAAGAAACCTAGCTAAAATTGCAGTATGGCCACATATACGACACAATCAGTCATATCTATATGATTTCATGTTTGGAAGAACTTGTATTACACAGAAGAAAGTTATCAATATAAAGAAAAAGATACCTGCAGCATAGTAATACCAAGCCTTGATTCAACCAAAACTCAATAGCAAGCTACATAATTTGGCACATCGGAAGCAATTTCACGAAATTTTACGCAAAAACAACCCTCTGAAACAAGTATCCATTCGCTGAAACGCTAACCTAGAAACTCGAGGCTTGAACTGTACGAGAGGCCGTCAAACAAGTGGGTTACGATCTTTCGGCATCAAGACACCGAGAAAGGTCATACGGTCAGTCACTAATTATCTAATTATGGAATCTTTACAGGCAAGGAGGAAGAACGACTGTTCAATGAAGAAACATTGTATACACTAAATTGTATCATGTATATACCATTAATATGAATAAGTGTATATTTTCCCCTACATCTAAAGTAATATACTGACCAGTGTGGCCTACAATTAGGTATAGGCGTCTAATAGACGCACGAAAGACGGTCAAGGTCTTGGTTGTCAAAATACTAGACAGTTGATCAGATAATTTCCTCCGTATTTAGCATTGAATTAAAAGGATTTTCCAAACGTATTAAGCAAGGACTAACCTATCCAAGGTCAGATTTCTCACTACCAGTATGTCAGGTTTCCGACAGATTTTCTCAAGAAATTTCTCTAGATTATATAGATCAAGATTATACTTCAACGCATAATGAATATGGTCGTTGATCACAGTGAATTGCTTTCCCGATACCAATTCAAGTGCATAGATACGTTAAATGGAAATGCGTATGGGCTATATTTGCTGTCATTCAAGGCAAATATCAGACAGAGTACGTCTTATAACGTTGCACAATCTGGAGTAATTATATCAGTTATGACTAGTCAAGAGTGTTTACAAATATAATACCAGAAGTCTTAACCAAATGATCAATTAACATTTCCCATTTGGTGGAAATGGAATTTGTGTTGGGCAAGTTAACATAAGTTCTTGATTATCGTGATATGCATACACAATCAACGTTTACCTCTTGTTCGTTAGATGACCAGAAACGGTTACTCCGTGCAAGTACCGGTACATGCATTTACACGTGTCGTTATAAAAGGTTTAGAGGAATATCTCTTCATTAGATAATAAATCATTAGCGTGCATAATTTATGAATATATGTAGCAGCAAGAACGTGTGATATGGTCACCATATTTGAAACAATGCCTTTCTCGGTAATTCTCGTTAAATATACATGGCATTTGTACATGTACATGTATTTCAAACATGTTAATATAGAAATGTAATCACAAGCTTAAAGCAGTTAAAGTTGTCCTGGATCGTGAATCGTCTGCGAGATTTTTAAGTTCCACAACATTTACCCATAACACGACCAATCATTACAAATGTGAAAAAAAAAAATCATCGCATACCTTAAAACTGTCCATCCATCAATGCATATTCAAGCGCCTCTTAATATAACAAGAGTTGCAGTAGCCCTTACACCCCGAATTGCCATAGTTTCCACAGCCAACCAAGTAGAAGTTTTTACACTTGGCAATGTTGGACGAGTACAGCACAGTCCTACTCCTATCGCTGAGGCTCAACTCCCTCGGCAGGAGTCCCCTACTGGAGGGGGACAGCGGGGAGGTCAGAGAGGACCCTGGAGGGTCCCTGGTGGGGGGTAGGTAGACGGAGGAGTAGCTGACAGGGGTGTCCAAGCTCCGGGCGTAGCGGTACCCAAACTCAGAGTAACACTCGGAGCAGAAACCGTTGAATGCTGGGTCGCCAAACTTGGCACAGTGGTGGTGCCTGCACGGCTTGCCAATGATGGACGGGGAGACGGGCTCCGGGCTCGGCCTACTCAGGACCGGATCACGCCCCAACTCCCGATGCCACTCGCCGTATTCTGCAAATGGTATGATATGTTTTTCACATTTATAAATGTAATAACTCTGAAAACCAAGGGAAACCTTGAAGATTATTAGTAATAAAAAACTACATAAAAAAATGTCAGAAACACTCAGTGATGTTCTATCAATAAACGTATCGATTGATGTAGGGTTTTTACAAGTAGTATACCCGTATTTGAGATTATCAAAACGTTATAACTTGGCATAATTTCGGATATTGATACTCTCTACTTTGTGAAATATGTTTAATGCTAATATGGATGGCATTGTGACATAAAATAAAGAAGCGATTATTTTGGGCCTTGTAAATGTATGCTGATTGTTTTGTTCAGTTGAATAACTTCTATGATGTGATTTGTGGCTACAACAGCAGTGTGATAAGAGTATTTCAATACGACAGAGTTTGTTCAGTGGAAGTCGAAAGAAAATATTTTTTCATAAAAAAAAGAAGATAGAAAGGAGAACATATTTGAAAACACCATCGTGATATTCGCAACAGAATACATGTATCTTTTTTCGATGTAACAGTGCCTTACCTCTTTGCCTTTGCTCTAAATAACCAGGTCTCTGCCTGGTGTAACATGTTGAACAATAACCATCTTTTTCTGCTGTACCATACATGTCACAGGTCCTAGATTTGCACAATTTCGGATAAACAACGTCTGAAAAGAGAGAATCTCAATCCGGTCATATATCAGTGAGGAAAAAACTGTTAGTTAAGTAACTCCGTCTATTTAGGAAAAGAAATAAAACTGATCTTGTATCTCCATTAAAGAATCTCAATAACACGTTTTCATAAGATAATCCACAAATTGATGTCAAGTATGGTATAACTACACACGTCTATCGCAAAATATCCTAAGTTTAATCATGATAGATAAACTTTACAAATATAAGAACATCAGTAATGTTTTATCTAACGGGCGATCAATGAAATGCGTGGACTGAAATTTGCATTATGAATTCAGAGCCTAACGCCTGTCTGTGGAGAGTAAATTAACGTGCACCAACCTTGGTTAGTGGCTACTGATGGCTGGGATGGGTGGACTGATTGGGAGATGGTGGCAGTAAAGCTGGCGGCGGCAGTGGGCGGCGACGACCGCCTCTGTCCGGTGATCCGTCGCTGGGTGGCGAGCAGGTCGAAGCACTCCTGACACAGTCCATTGTTCATGTCCAGCCCGGGGTTGTCGCACGCCGTGAAGGTACACTTGGGCAGGGTCTGCATCTCGCGCTCGTAACTCGTGCTCTCCTCCGGGGCGGTCGGAGAACCGCTCTTCGTCGCCCGGTCCTGTGGCACAGACCCTGAAGTGGACTTGTTACGACCGGAGGTTAATGAGCTGCTCGCCTGAGCTGGGGAGCTGCTCGCGGGGACTTGAGCCGCTGGAGGTGAGCGCGAAGGTCTAGATGCGCCCTGTGGCTTCTTCATATCGCAGCGCAGACAGAGACCCTGGTCGTCCTTCAGCTGGACCCCAAGACACCCTTTAGTCAGACACGGCTTGGGTTCTTCCATGTTGACGTCCTCGTGGGACTCGGTGGGCTCTCTGTACCGGGAGAACTGGGGCAGGGTGCTGTCGTACGTCCGGCGGGACTTCTCGGGCAGCCCCGGCTGCTGCCACGAGCTGCTCTCTGTGGACATCTCATGACTTCTCTTGGTTTTATGCAGGGTCTCCTCCACTGGGGTAAGGTTGGACTGCTTCACGCCAGTCGGCGAGCTGCTCACCACCTGCTCACGGGAGTGCTCCGTCTTCTGGTCAAGGTTCACAAAAAGGCCCGTGCTAGTCGCCTGGGCCGGGGCCCACGACTTGGGCCGGCCCTGGGGCTTGTGTCGAAACGTCTCCATGACGTTCAGTTGTTGTTCGTTCTGTTGGTTCTGTACGGCGTCCAGGTGGCGGTAGCAGTCCCTACAGTAATCATGTAGGCTCGGGACACCACGGTTTGCGCACTTTAGATTTTTACACAACACGCGGTTGATGCTTTTCTCTCCAGTCCCCCCTGCCGTTCCCTTCTTGGCTTTCTCCCTATGGGCCGAGCCTGGCGACTCCGGGTTACCAATGGGAAAGGATATTTTCTTCTCCCTTTCTTTTTTAGCCTGAGACCTGTAGTCTTGATAATGGTAGGCACACATGTTCGAGTTGGAGGGATCTCCGTACTCACTACAGCCCCCGATGAGGCACAACTTGGGGAAGTGCATCTGGACGCTCTCCAGGCTGTTGCTCTCACACCTGTGTTCCGAGCTGTTCTCGGGAGTGACTCGCCGGGCGTAGTAGGCGTCCAGCCGGCCCGCGGCCCGCTTCGTGTCCCCCCTCACCGCACTGATAATAGTGCCCCGCGGGTGGTGGTTGATGCAGTAGGGGTAGGTGGACCTGGAGGCAAGAAAGTCACAGCCGGTGAACTCGCATTGGGAGAACTCTTTGGGGGCCTCGGAGAAGGACGGGAACGACCTGGGCTCTTCGTTCTTGGACCTGGAGCTCTCCCGGCAGCTGAGGCTCCTCCTGAGGGGGTCGGCCCGGCCCGAGCCCGGCCGGGAGCGGCAGGGTTCGGCCCCTTTGAGCGGGGTCTGCTCCTGCTCCTGCTCCTCCTCGGCGGCCAGTTGTCTGCTGGTGTAGATCTTCACACACACGGAGCACCGCCCGCCGTTCTCCGGCAGACCGTGGAACTCACATCCCTCGGTCACGCACGGCTGACTCTCCATGGTGGCCAGTCTCTGCACCTCCAGGGCCAGGGGGATGCTCCTGATGGGGCTGGTGGGTTCTGAGCTGGCCCCGGCCTTTACCCCAGTCTCCTCCATGTCCACCCAGGTGTTGGAGGCGTCACCTGGGACGGTCGGCGACCCGGGGGTCTGACCGCCGGGGTTAGGCCTGAAGGATCCGCCGACCCGCCGGTGGGGCGGATCCCCCTCCTGGGCCTCCTGGGTGGTGGTGGGCACGTTGGGGTTAATATTGTTACGAGTCCCTCCCGCTTCAGGCTCCTTTTGCGCGTCCCTGGCGCGCTGCTCGCTGAGCACGTTCCCCTCTACTAAAGCGAGGAAGTCGTCCATGAGGTTGAGGTCTTCGGGCAGCCGCCGCTTGTGAATGGCCACGGCCAGGACCTCGTCCACCTCGCCGGCCTTCTTCTCCCAGCGCAGCTCCACCAGGTTGAGGTACTCCTCCAGCAGTTTGGGCACCTGCGACTCCTCGGCCTCGGTCAGGAAGTGCGCGGGCAGGTTGCCCAGGTCGCTCGTCACAATGGGCACGGCATTCTGGCGCCTCTCGGACACAGGGCTGTCCCCCCGGTGGGCCTGGTCCATGCTGAGAAGGGGCACGAAGTGGTTACTGTCGTAGCACAGTACCACCGGCGACTTGGTGCACTCGGCGGCCCGGCACAGGGTGGGCAGGTACAGGCCGCCTATGTCGTTAGGGGCCAGGCTGCTGCCGTCCATTCTCCGGATGACTCGTTCGGATAAGATGACGATGGGCCGACGGATGATGTTGGCAAGGACGAAGATGTGGATTTCTTCCAGGGAGCGGTAGGGTAGGAGGTTACAGTCGTACTCTTGTCTGATGTCGCTGGCTAAGTCGACGACCATGTGCCATTCACGATTCCATTCCTGATAGAGATAATCAGGATGGTTAACACTTACACAAGTAAGTATGAACTTTTAAGAATTTACTTAAATATAGATACACATCAAACCTAAACCTAAATAGGCAGACACTCTGTAAAATTTACGAAAGTAATCAAAATATTCCTTCCTTCGAAATAGGAAGACATTCTGTAGAATTCACTGAAATTAATCAAAATATTCCCTCTTAAATAGAAAGTTATACATTAGAAATTAAGTATAGCAGTTGCTATGCTCCGGAAACCGCTGTATAACATTATCATTACTGAAAAGTAGGTACAATATTAATTACTGTCATAGCCACATATCACAGGCTCGCGTTGTGATTCAGAAACATACCTGTTTATCATACTGTACACCTCCTTCGGGTATCGTCGAATTCAAGTATCGCCTCTCATGTTGCCACCTTAGCCTGAAGGGTTGGGCGGTCGTGCTGTCCATGAGTGTGTTATAAATGAGCCGACGTAGGTAGAGCTCCTCGTCGTGTATACCCCACAGGTACAGTGACACGGCATGTGGGAGGCAGTTACCGTCCCCTGAAAGAGCAGAAAACGCTTTTAACCAGGGTACCAACTCAAAATCCATTTCCAAATTCCCTCTGTTTCCCCTGAGATTTCCCTGTCGTGTGGCAATTTATCCCTGTGTCATACTAAGCATTTTAAAAACTTTCATGTGCAGAAAAAATTTGGACACAACAACAAGAAGTCAAAGCCTTACTATTTTGAGAATCAGGAATTTCAGACTCTGGCCAAATGAAATTCCCTGTGTTTTCCCTGTGTTTTAGTAAATGAATTCCCTGCGTTTTGGTAAAATTGGCAAATTCCCTGTGTTTTCCCTGTCAGGGATTTCTTGTTCTTTTCATTTTCCGTGTTTTCCCTGTTGACAGGTGAAAAGCCTATAAAGAGGGAGGGCCGGAAAACACGAAAACGATAAAAAAAATCCCAAAAAGTATGCAGTACTTAAAAAAGTTTTACATAATTCTATGCATAATCCTGTAATCAATATCACACTTTTCCAGAATTGTTATAAGTAATCCCTTATCAATCAAATCTGTATCAAACCATTGATATCATGCTTATAGAGTAGGCTACAAACATTCAATGCACAATTCTTACCCCTCGTCCAGAGAGGATACAACCTCTGCGCCGACGGACACCAGTTGACCACCCGGGCGTCCTCCAGCTGCCTCCAGATGGAGAAGTCAAAGAGGAGCTGCATCACCTTCTCCTTCACACTCCTCACCAGCAGGTCGAGGGGCGGCACGAGCGTCATGAACATGCCCATGGACTGGAAGTACTTGAGGAAGGAGGGCCCGGCCGCCCGCATCACGTCCCGCCGCAGCTCCGAGCGGATGTAGGAGGTCTTGGAGAGGTTACTCGTCGACTGGGTGCGGGGCAACAGGGGCCGCGGGGGACCGGTGGATGGGTCTTTACTGCCTCCCATGGTGGTTTGTGATATCTCCTGGGAATGAATTATTATGGAAAGGTAAGGTATTGTGCAGATGAGATGATGTCAGGAGTCATCATAAAATGCTAGATTGTTGATTACATGTATATCATTTTGTAATGAGATATTATTTCTGAAAGCGTTCCTTGCTCATTAATAATGCAGTGTTTAACATAGATTGACCGTAATAAAATACGCGTATGACTTAAAATCAATTTCGGTCAATTATAACCATGTAGCCATGATGGTCACCAAAATGCATCTATGAAGTGAAGATTTAAATCACAACCATGTAGCTATGATTATATCTAAACCCGTAACCATTGGTGGGCCAGCCAACACCAATGAGAGAATGAATAGGGATGGGACCTTATCGGTCATTCAACGTTTGTACAAGAATATGGAATCTGTGAGAAACGACTTTCTCAAAATAATTAGCTTTGTTTTAAGATTGTTACCATAATGTGCCCCACAACCCCTCATTTCTTTATCTTTTCTCGCTTAATAATCATTTGATAAATACTGTGGTAAACATCACAGATTAACCCAGGGCTTTCATCATTAAAATCGCGTTGACTAGTGAGTCGATGCCGCTAAAATTAATGTTGTCCAGGTTTTGTATGGGTGCTGGCCTAAAGGGCTAATGGCTCACTGACTTAATTTTCACTAGCCTAGCGGACTAGTTGCTCGAAAATCGGACGAATACTAGAGAACTTCTGCTCGAGAACTCTGTCCATCAGAACGTTGGCTATTGGAGAACTGAGTCTGCAGGAGGTCTTGGTCCAAAACTCACCGGTTCATCTACAATTTCTAAGTTACAGGTAACACTTTGCCCGAGTTTTCCAGGTGTCCAAGTTCTCCAGTAGGTAGAATTCTCCTACTAGTCCTACCGAATAAGCTTAGCCCAGTGAGATTATATGACACTGACATAAGGTTCAGGGTTTTCCCAAATGAATGATTCATGCACGAAAAACAATGTAATTGTATACGTGTAATGTCACCTTGGAATACGTTCTAGATCTGCTACCAGGGGCGGATCTATAGATTATTTGGGAAATACACTTACAAGTTACATACATACGGCCTATTAATCATAGACCATGTGCAGACGTGACAACATAACCACATTTTGGCTGCGCTATAACCACATAACTATTTTAGAAGGTGATAATTGTTGATGAATTTATGTGTTAGGTAAATGGAGCATAAACAAATGATATATATGTTTTCAATTTTGAATAATCTCAGAACGATTTCAAATTGATCACCATTATGGTACCGAGCCTGAAGTGGGGAGCTGTGACGTCATGTGCAAAGCCTCGATAGAACTATATATAGTGTGTGTCTATGATTTACAATCTAAAGGCCTAGCTGATGTCATGGTTATCCAGTGACGAGTCTTTGACAACATCATAGTATTGGGATAGTATTATTAGATCTGGAAACTATATCAGATTATTATGTATAATATCTCTACGTACCTGCCTGTAATGCGTAATTATTTTTTGCTCAAATGCCTTTGTATGATCCACTTTAGTCTATGTCAAATCGTAGCTATATTCTTAAACAAATCTAAACATAGGGTGTCAGATTTAGCTCACTATAGTTGGCAGGCAAGTTTGGGCTTCCCGCCACTCTGGACATGCCAAGAGGTAAGTAGGTGTTAAAAGTTAAACACAGATCTGAAATATCAGATTTACAAGGTGTTAGGAGTACAAATTAGAATCCATGAGATCCATATCTAGGCCTGGGCTCGTGCTAATCCCTCATTTAAGCCAAAGTTTGACCAAATGCAATTTTGATTAGTCAACGTTTTCAAATCAAATCAATTTATTTTTAATATATTTGCCCAAAAATAGGGGAGGGGGGGTGTTACACACGCCCCCCCCCCAAACCCGCGCCTGTATACGGAGCAAGTGGGTCTGGTGGTTCAGGGGGAATCCCCTGCCACAACGGCAAATGCTGTAGCCTTTAGCATTGCATGTAGTCTATGGAGTAAAAAAAGTGGCCGAGGCAATACTGGAAAATTTGAGGCACTCTTGGCATGTGTGTTTGTTTGTGGGATTAGTTTAACGTCCGGCCAACCCTTTAGGGTAGTTTTACCAGACTGCACAAGGTAAAGCTTTTCAGCTAGTTTTACGCCACAGGGGCGGTGACCGAATTTATGAAATGAGGTGCCTATTTGTAGCAGTGGGACCCAATGCCCTCTTTATAGTGCTGCCACACTGAGATATCATGTCATAGGCCCACACAATACCCCACCCAGTCACATTATACTGACACCGGGCCGACCAGTCATGTTTCGTGGTTCTTACTTTATACCGAGACCAAGACCTCCCAGACTGAGAGCGGGCACTCTACTGATTGAGCTACCAAGTCTGGTCTCCCCATTTGTCGCCTTCTACGAACAGCAAGGGGCTGCTGGGGACCTATTTTTCCCAGGAGGCTCCCGAAGGAACCCCCAACCCGGATCCCAACGGGGGCTTAGCATGCGATCACAAAATTTGTGATCATACACATGTATTTTAGCATTTACGAAGCATTTTTGGTACTTTGTAAAATTTATGAATCATAAGACAGGGCTTCACAAATCGGGTGCCCGGACGCCCGGACGCCCGGGACAACCAGAAAATGGGGCTGGGCAACCAGATACAAGGGTCTAGTTGCCCGGCGGACAACCAGGCCCTGGGGGTGTTTTTTAAAAAATATTTTGATGTGGTTTCATGCCCCAAAACAAATTGCTTCTATATAATTTAAACCCAGCAGTTTAAAGCTATTTTAAAACTTAATTTCTGCCATAAAGAAAAATTCCGGGCAACCAAAGCAAGCCTCGGGCAACCAAGAAAAGCCAGCTAGTTGCCCGATGGACAACCACGTTTTGAAACGATTTGTCGAGCCCTGATAAGATATGCACCATTTTTGCTTCATAAATGTTCCCTGGATCCAGAATTTGCACCGTAATTGTGCATTTTGAGATACGCATGCTCCATAAATTCTCCCTGGATCGGCCCCCAGGTAACCCGACCTACCCTAAATTTTTGGCCCTACCCTACATTTTAGGGATAGACTATTCTCTTTTTTCAAAAAATCATCCAAATCAACAGAACATAGAAGAGCAATTAGATGCTAAGGGCAAGAATTTCAAATGCTAGAAATTGTTTTATAGAGTTTTAATTTTTTTTTTACTTAAAAAAAAAAACAAAAAAAAAACAAAGCGCCCTACCTGCCCTATTTTTTTTCGAGCTAGATGTAGATTTACCTGAACACAACGGTTGTGGTTGAACCATTTTGGTTTTTGGCGTAACATACTCCAATTTCTGTTACATGTGATATTCATACATGTACATATGTGACACATGAATCTTGTTATTTGAAAGCCCCCCCCCTCCCCCCCTTCACCCAAAGAAAAAAAAGAAGTTGTGTTCAGGTTAGAGTAGAGGAGCCAGTTTCCGCGCATTAAGGGCAAGAAATTAAGCTTTAACAAAATATTTCAAGAAAAAATTTATATTTTTAATATTATTTCTTTCATATTCAGGGGAATGATGTCTATGAACATAATCATAATAAAAAAAATTAAAGTTTGAAAATATTTTTGTAATATCTTAAGGTTTTACTTTAACATGTTCATTCTTCAGTTTCCGCGCACCTGGAGCCTATTTCCGCGCATTTTGGTGTCAGTTTCCGCGCATTTCCCATATTTTAGGTGTTAAATGAGTAAAATATCTTATAGAAAGAAAATATGATACATGGGGCATCAGAAAAAGATTATCTATTGATATCCGTTTTACAAAATAATTGTTAAGTTCTTAAAAATTCATAATAATGCAAATAGAAATGCTACCTTGTCAGGGAAAATCTAAAGAATATATTCATGAAAAGAAGGAAGAAATACGCATATTTATGCATTTTTATTATATGATAAAAGCATTAATTCGCCTCAGTTAAAGAGAGAAAAAAAGTTCAGTTTTGAGTCTTTTGTTTATATTATTTTAGGAAAGCGTCTTAAGATTATATAGAACCTTGCTTTGAAAATTTTTTCTTTTTATTTTCTTTGGAAAAATGTTTGAAAATTTGGAAATCTCGGAAAAATAGGTGAAAAATGCGCGGAAACTAGAGACTGTCTCATTTATTGTCCTTAGTTTCCGCGCAGGGGCCTATTTTCTATATTATCCATGAAATTTTATGTTTATGACATTAAAATGATCATATATCACTTAAAACTAATATCCATGACATTTTTTAAGAGAAAATTATATTTTTTCTTGAAGAAAATGATGTTATGCTCCTTATTTCAGAAATATTAACTTTTTAAGGATCCTGTCATTTTCCTTAATAATAAGGACATTGAAACATATATTTGGCCTTAGAATACATAAATATGTATGAAACATCATTAAAAATGACAAATAACTTGCATAAGAACATTATTTTGGGTCTTGCATTTTAAAAATAGCATATCTAATACATAGACAAAAAATGCGTCCATAAAATGCGTAAAATGCGCGGAAACTAGGGATGCGCGGAAACTGGCTCCTCTACTCTACAGAGGTCGGAAAAATTAGGGTAGATCTAGGTAGGCTTTTTTTTTGCTACTTTTTTTACTTACACATTTGGACCTGTATGTGGGGTGTCATGAGAATAGAAAAATTACTCAAAAAATTCAATGACAATTTATAGCATCTGAAATGCATGGCCTAAGCATTTATATGCTGTTCCATGTTCATTTAGTCAATTTTATTGGATTTTAAAAATATTAGAAAAAATTCCTGTAAAAGGTTAGGGTAGGGGGAAATAATTTAGGGTAGGTCGGGTTACCTGAACACAACCATTTTTAATTTTTTTTAATTTTTGGCCTAAGTCATTGAGTTGTCAAAATTCCTGCAATATCTAGATTCTATGGGAAGTAGATTTCTCCGCAAATAGAGGAGTCTACCGATTTCTTGACCTTGTGAAGTCATGACCAACAACATAAATTTACCAGTTACTGAGTTAGACACAGTTATTTTTGTCTGATGTTTCACTTCCTTCTAACGATATTCCCTCGAGGTGGCTTTACAGACCTGTCAACAACACACCATCTGGTGGCCAGGGAAAGTAATAGAGGGAGAAAATCTGGGGGTCGCCAAGGTTATATTTCTTCCCTTTTTATGCAGTTCTGCAAAGATTTTGCAATGTATTCATGCTTCACTCGTGTAAGTGAAAGTTTAGGAAACTATGGATAAGATCCCCTAATGACGAAAGATCGGTTTGTCTTGATTTATCAACGCAGAAAGATAAGACTGTCAAGTTTGCTCCACTTTCCTGACGAAGCCGTTTCAACGCTGAACTCTTCGGCCCGAGTCGGCCAGCAGTCCGAAAGGTCAGTTAAAACAGTATTATGTCCGAATTATAACGTTGTAAGGACGACAAAAATAATGCCCACTCACCGTTGAGTTGTTTAACATAGATGTAAACCTGTGTTCTGTAAAATCGGTGTCAATTTCTCCATATCCTGGCGGACTAAACTTGGTGTCGGTCTAACCTGACGACGAGTGCTGCTGGGGAATTCCCTCGATTCTAAAAATAGACGGATGGAATTTCCAAAGGTTTTCATGTTTACAACCCTGTGGTTAACCTCTCGTCGTGGAGGGCTTGCTCACCCGTTGGGCCCGGAGTCATTAATTCGGAAGCGTAACTGACTCAAGCAAAGACCCTAGTGTCAAGTTAGTATTATTAAGAAACAAATGCATCATTAGAAGAATAGGGTTGCTGAATAACAGTCACAAGAACTGTCAAGTTCTCTCTCAGTGAGTGAGTCTTCACACTGACTGAGTCAGTCTACCACATTGCCATTGTATTGAACCACCGTCACTCAGTGTAAAATGATATCACTCCCATGTGCAGCAATGCATCATGAAATACGTAGTAGATATAGAGTAGAGGAGCCAGTTTCCGCGCATCTCTAGTTTCCGCGCATTTTACGCATTTTATGGACGCATTTTTTCTCTAGGTATTAGATATGCTATTTTTAAAATGCCAGACCCAAAATAATGTTCTTATGCAATTAATTTGTCATTTTTAATTATGTTTCATACATATTTATGTATTCTAAGGCCAAATATATGTTTCAATGTCCTTATTATTAAGGAAAATGACAGGATCCTTAAAAAGTTAATATTTCTGAAATAAGGAGCATAACATCATTTTCTTCAAGAAAAAATATAATTTTCTCTTAAAAAATGTCATAGATATTAGTTTAAAGTGATATACAATCATTTTAATGTCATAAACATAAAATTTCATGGATAATATAGAAAATAGGCCCCTGCGCGGAAACTAAGGACAATAAATTAGACAGTCTCTAGTTTCCGCGCATTTTTCACCTATTTTTCCGGGATTTCCAAATTTTCAAACATTTTTCCAAAGAAAATAAAAATAAAAAATTTTCAAAGCAAGGTTCTATATAATCTTAAGACACTTTCCTAAAATAATATAAACCAAAGACTCAA
Organism: Lepidonotus clava; assembly: GCA_936440205.1. Taxonomy (NCBI): domain Eukaryota; kingdom Metazoa; phylum Annelida; class Polychaeta; order Phyllodocida; family Polynoidae; genus Lepidonotus; species Lepidonotus clava. The sequence goes on along the minus strand of OW387136.1, from coordinate 47,066,344 downwards.
AACTGAACTTTTTTTTCTCTTTAACTGAGGCGAATTAATGCTTTTGTCATATAATAAAAATGCATAAATATGCGTATTTCTTCTTTCTTTTCATGAATATATTCTTTAGATTTTCCCTGACAAGGTAGCATTTCTATTTGCATTATTATGAATTTTTAAGAACTTAACAATTATTTTGTATAACGGATATCAATAGATAATCTTTTTCTGATGCCCCATGTATCATATTTTCTTTCTATAAGATATTTTACTCATTTAACACCTAAAATATGGGAAATGCGCGGAAACTGACACCAAAATGCGCGGAAATAGGCTCCAGGTGCGCGGAAACTGAAGAATTAACATGATAAAGTAAAACCTTAAGATATTACAAAAATATTTTCAAACTTTAATTTTTTTTATTATGATTATGTTCATAGACATCATTCCCCTGAATATGGAAGAAAAAATATTAAAAATATAATTTTTTTCTTTAAATATTTTGTTAAAGCTTGACTTCTTGCCCTTAATGCGCGGAAACTAGCTCCTCTACTCTACTACCCTATCTCCTCTAGGTTAATAGCATATCAAGATAACCATTCTATTTCTAGATCTGAATTTCAGGGGTGGATCCTGAGTCAGTCATGCATCTTCAATGATCTTGAATACTTGAGGAGGCCTGGGCACCTGGGCACCTGCCCCAACCCCCAACCCCATCGGCCCCCAGGGGCACCTGTCCCACCCCCACCCCCAGGGGGCCCCAGGGGCACCTGCACCCCCATACCCAGGGGCACCTAGCTGCTCCCCCCACCCCCAGGGGCACCTGCCCCAGGGGCACCTGCACCCCAACCCCCACCCCCAGGGGCACCTGCCCCCCCACCCACCGAGGCACCTGCATCCCCACCCCCACCCCCAGGGGCACCTGCACCTGGATCCCCCACCCCCAGGGGCACCTGCCCCCCACCCCCAGGGGCACCTGCCCCCCACCCCCAGGGGCACCTCCACCCCAACCCTACCCCCAGGGGCACCTGCACCCCCCCCCCCCCACCCCCAGGGGCACCTCCACCCCAACCCTACCCCCAGGGACACCTGCACCCCATCCCCCCCACCCCCAGGGGCACCTGGGGAGCCTTGAGTGGGGAAGGGGGGGGGGGGGCAACCCCCCATGCATTATTTTTGTTCTGAAATTACAAAAGTTGGCATTAGCATTCGCTGACAGGCAATAGCACGTACTTTCTGAAAGGTCTGGTCAGTGGTCAAGGTACAGGGCCGGAATCATGATATAGATCCAGAATAAAACCAGTTTTTTTTTGTATTCCCAGCTGTTTGACCCTGCCTCTCTGTTCGAATTTTATTGGATTTTAAAAATAATTGAAAAAAGAAATCCTGAAAAAAAGTTAAGGTAGGACCAATGCCTGAATATTTCTTTTCCTTTTTCTTAAATACTTTTAAATAACTGTGGCATCTCTGCCGTCAGCCACACATAGGCGCACAAGTCTTATATGGCTTGAAAGCCTTTTGTTCTGCCAAATACTATAATTATCTAATCTGACCCTAATTCGGGTCATGTCATTGGATATAAAACATCAAAGGCTTTAATTTGATGTATGATATGATACATTATCCAACTCCAAGAGACTGAAATTGCTGTCCACTGGAGAGAAAAAAGAGAAAAAAATCCCGCCCGCCTGAGTGGGCCGTAATTTTGGTCGACCAGTCAACCGGAAACTAAATATCTTTTAAGGGTGGCCCTACCCTAACTTTTTTGTATGAAAATCTTTCATAAAAAAATATTCCAAATATCCCATAAAAACATTTTTAGCGTCTAAAATACATGCCCTAAGCATCTACATGTTGTTTTAAGGTTTTCCATTCATTTTTAGGTCAATTCTTCTGGCTTTTGAATAAAAATAATTACAAATTTCCTAAAAAAAAAGTTAGGACTCAACAGCTGCCAAGGACAGCGACCACTCCCATTATGGACAATGACCACTACTCTAACATACAGTGACCTCTGCCTCCATGGACAGTGATCACTACTCCCAATGACGCCAGTGACCACTATGGACATTGAAAACTAATAACACAAACAGCGACCAATGTTGTCATGGACAGTGACCACTACTCTTACATACAGTAGCCTCTGCCTCCATGGACAGTGATCACTACTCCCAATGACGCCAGTGACCACTATGGACAGTGAAAACTAATAACACAAACAGCGACCACTGCCGTCATGGACAGTGACCACTACTCTCACAGACAGTGACATGCCTGTGGGTGAGGACTATACCTTTTTAAAAAAACAAAAAAACAGAAAGAATGCCATGGGTCATTTAATAACAATCATTGCCTATGCTTGTTACAATAGCAAAACATGGAAATATCAGGTAGAATACTTAGGATATCAGAACATTGTAGACTGGAATATCCTCAAGTTTGTCACGAATCCATTGGAATGACCGAAGTGACTGGTTATAGGTTCTTTATTACTTTAGAGGCCAATTAGGCCAAATCTGAATTTTAGAGCCCATTTTGTATGTCCGCCATTAAAAACAGTGGATCTCTTTTTGAGAATGATATTCTTCCTGATAACAAACTTCCATATTTTACCCTTATTTCTACAGGTGACACCCAGAAGACACCATGGCTAACCCCTTAATAGAGGGGCTGTTGTATTTTGTCCACTTTGCGCTGATGGCCATCTACCACCTTACAAGGCCTATCTTTTGTTGGATGTACGACAGCCATGGTCAAGATCGCCTTCCACCCATGAAGAACAGCATTCTGGAGAAAAGTGCCACTCAAATCGCCAAGATGATCAGGGAAAAGAAGGTACACAAAACGATTTGTTATGCCAATATAAATGTCGCCAATCTTTACAGATATGTGTCAGTATGAGCACCCCCTCCCCTGTTTTTACAAATAAATAAATAAATAATCTCTTTTATTAGAAATAAATTCCTGGATCCAACCATGTTAAAAATAGATATATATTTTCAAAACTGAGATAAGTATAGAAATATGTTAGATGAGTCCAGTTAAGGTCAATGGTAAAGTATTAGCTGTGAAAACTAGCTCAAACTGAAGTAGAATGCCACACGAGATGGTACTATTTGCATTTGTTTGTAAACAAACCCTATTTTTGCGGATCCACATTAATTGATTTGAGCAAGAAAAATGTGTTTTTAATGATTTTTTTAACCATATTTCATGGTTTAGATTTTAACATAGGCCAGGAATAGGCTCAAGGTATGGATTTCAATGATTATTTGAGTTTGGAAAATTTTTAATGAATTTATTGGTTTTGGCTCCCTTTAATTTACAGATTTACAGTTTTGCTAGCCAATAAAAATGCTGTATTTCAGGGCAAAATAGAGTTGGACGTAATAAACTAGGCTGAGAGGTTCTAACATTGGTTCCTATGGGAAAAAGGCCTAAATATAAAGCTACATTTTAAAATTTTAAGAGCAATCTGTGAACCAAATTGCCTAGGTTAATTTTGTTTTGTACAACTGGCGTCGGGTCTAAAAACAAAATCTTTAATGACTAAAGAATCATACTACCGTACTTGCGCCTCCCTGTGGTATTCAGTTGGATTGCCAGGGGTTTTAATCAATCAAATATTTTAAATCTAAGTTTCAGGCAACACAAAGTCAACCCTAAAATCTGACATCATATAGAAGGTTGTCTCTTCGGAACCTTGTTTCTTTTCCTTGAAGTAGTACGTTAAATCCATCAACTTATTTTTAGCTCAGTTAACGGTTAACCATATAAGGAATCTGAATATTTCATCGTATTTCTACAAGTTTACTTTGTGCCGATACATGCACTGTGGTCGTGCTTGGTAAATCTTCAGACGCCAGTCATTCATATTTCCATGACCCGTGCATGTTTGAGGAAGTTGGTGCCTATTTACTACAAACAATAGTATGGATCTCGTTTAAAAACCGTGGCTTATAATAGGAAATAGTATTACACTTGGAGAGAGATGCATGATGAAGCAGGTTATATGCGGGATTCTATTCAGCTTAACATGATTTAGGAAATGACATCATGATTTGCTTTCTAATATTGTGTGTATATATATTAGAATTATCATTGAGGCTTTAATACATCAAAAATCATATTCCGAAGGTTTTTAGACGTTTTAGAGCATTCTGATGTATTGTACCATTGTAAATGTAATTGTCCAAAACGATAATGAATATTTTATCATTATTCATTTTCTATGGTTCAAAAGTAAGAGGTGGGGGTGCGGGACGGTGAAGTGCTCAGAACGTTCACTTGGCATGGGGAGAGCCGGGTTCGATTCTCGGCTGCGGTGAGCTGGCTGCTACCCCTCTCTGCCTTCCCCCCAGTGGCAACGACTGGGTTATCAAAGGCTCCTAGAGGCCTACCGGCTGTTGTGTGTAGTGCCCTGCCTATGGGACCCTGCACATTAAAGAACACCCACCTCAGTAAAAGTGTAGGGGTATGGTCTCTATCTTCTCATGGATGCGATCATTTAATAGATGCGATCATCAAACAGACAGAATTGTCAAGACCTGGTTCTCACCATGATATGACCATAGATGTCGATACAGTGTAAAACCCTCAAAACCAACCAACAACTAAGTGAGGAATAGTTCCCAGAGGTCAGGCTGCAGTCTTTAATTGGGGTATGGCTTATGACTATACATACCGGTCATTACAATCAATCGTAACATCGAAATCTATTATCATAATGTACGCTGTACTGTTTATACAGGACTTGCTCACTTGCAGATGACATGTGTGGAGGTGATGGAGGCCTTCGTATCGCGGATTAAGGAGGTGAACCCATCCCTTAACGCGGTGGTCTCGGAGCGGTTTGAGGATGCCCTCCAGCAGGCGAAGGACATCGACAAGGTCCTCTCCTCCAGTAAGGTACCGGAGGAGTACCAGGAGGACAAGGCCCCCTTTCTGGGGGTTCCTTTCACGGCCAAAGAGGCGTTTGCAATAACAGGTGCATATATATATATATATATATACATACATTTTCTAAAGATAAAATGGACGGTAAATATGACGAGGTTTTTTTTTCGCGTTTTGATAACCCAAAAAAATTAGATGAATGATAATAAATTTTTTTTTGAAAATACGCTTCAATCAAATGATATTTTCAAAATCAATAAGTAGGTTATCTCGAGTGAGATGAGCACAGTAAGCTATTTTTAACATCATAGTCCGAGATAAAAAAAAAATACATGGAGCCGAAATGATTTGATTCAATTTTTTGATGCATGGCACTGTTGTTATACCTCGATCCTGTGCTGTGCCCCAGGTCAGCCCAACACGGCAGGACTCCTGTCGCGGAGGGACGTCAAGGCGACTAAGGACGCAGTGGCCGTAGAACTACTGCAGAAGGCCGGGGCCATTCCCATAGCGGTGACCAACAGCAGTGAGCTGTGTATGTGGTGGGAATCGTCGAACCTCCTCTACGGACGGACCAACAACGCCTACCACCAGGGCAGGATGGTCGGAGGAAGTTCAGGTGAGGGCAGTAGAGGGTTTAAACAACGCCGACGCATGCATTGGTACGACAAGGCCTTTATACGGTGGTGGGGGGGGGGGGGGGCATTTTTCCCAAAAAATTCTACATTCTCTTCAAAAACTCAATATGAAAATCCCTAAAATAGTGATAAATTTGTTAAAAAGTTAATACTGCTCGCCATCTCCCTTTTTAAGTTCGTAATATTCAAACTATAACCAAAACCAAAAGCCAACCAAAAGTCCCACTTGAGGACCCCCCCCCCCCCCCCCCACAACCGAAACTGTATACGGGCCTGAGTACGTCATTGTAACTTTAATGCAATCTGTCCGCATTTCTGTCCAATATTTCCGAAAAACAGGCTAGGCAATATTCATTGTCGAATATCTTTTAGAATTCCGTAATGGCTAAAGTAAGAAAACTGTTACGGGATGCGTCAGGTCCTCAGGTACCACCTAGCTGATCATTGAAGGAGATCTTAAGGATACAGGTTTTCAGATTTGAATTGCATTTCAAATTTAACGTGACTGTAAGTTGGGGGGAAAAAAACCTTTCCTAGGTTTGCAATGTTTTTGAATAAAAAGCGTTCCTAATGTAAAACTAGGATTTTTTTTTCAATGATTTACTTCCCGGGAAACTACTTTATTCCTGTATGACTAGACATTCTTGTCCCCCGAATCTTTTATGTTTTTAAGCCATTTTTGTGGTTCCTATTACCAGAAATACACATAATGGTCCACCACATACTCACTTAAGGAATTGCTATGGTGTATACATACGCATTGTTCTAAGAAGCAATAAATCATGCCTAACCATTTTAAAGGGGAAAACAGAACCCGGAAAATATCCCTGACGCCAGGGTCTGAATGTATTCAGGCTGACACGGATATTATTGTTCTCAGGATAGGAAACGTCTCAAGTATCAAATGGTCCAATTTGTTACGCATGGGTCTACACTACCCACAGTAAAAGTTGTGATCCGTTATTTAGGCCTACTGGTACATTCATTGGCAGTATGAACCCTATTCAAAAAGAATGCGATATCTTCAATCTCAGAGGATTGAAGTTGCATTCCCTAAGCCTATGAATATCAAAACATACACCCTGCATGATGTGTTTCAGTGTGCATGTTTCTATTGGGTGTGGAACAGAGAAGTTATTCTTAGTTATACGTAAAAATACGATTGCTCAATTACTTCAACACTTCCTCGTCTCTGTATATTTGCCTTCATGTATATATACGCATTATGTCTTTATGAAAAAATGTGGCAAGGTTTTTAGTGTAAAAGCAAGTGGTATCTTTATATGTTTTTGATGTTCATTATTCAATCATATACATATTTCTTGAGACCAATCATTGTCACTAGTCAACAAAATGTGTTCAGGTTATATAGGGCAAAAGAGAATATAGTATGTAAATCGATTTTATTTTATTCTTAGAAATATTCTTTAAGTCTAACCTTTAACAAATATACTCAGGCATTTCTGAAAAGTTAGAAATCAAAGCAGACACCCTCCAAAACAATTCTAGAATCCAAAACACATCTATTGATCAAATATATGCTATTCCTTGTCCATTAAGTCATTTTTGCTTTGGGGACATCCTATATTGGTTATTGGTAAGGGTGCCCCCAAAGCTTTACCATCAGATCTTCTGCATTGTATAAAATCAGAGAACCATAAAATTGGTCTTTTGTGTGGCATTTTCCCGAATTTGTAACAATTATCTCTTGATAGGCCTGGGGTCTTGGCACCTGTCTATCACTCTTACTGCCAGACAATTGGTCACTTGCCTTCTCATAGGCTGTCTGCTAGTAGGGGTCAGTGGCACCATGCTTATGGGGAGAGGCCATGTAACCTGATTGACAAGTAGCCCCTCTCATCCCTACCTGTTTACCTTTGGCCCATTGCAGTAGTAGTATACTTGGGGGGGGGGGGGGGGGGGCTTTCCGATTGACAAGTACTTTGACAAATACCCCTACATGTTTCTTGTAGCCACCAAGGGTCACATATTCTCTTGTTACTGAATTTTGTGGTACCTGGTTAGGTTGCCTGAACACAACTTTGTCTAGGCCTGAATTGTATAGACATAAATCAGGTTGATGGTGGGGCTCTTTTGAGCCAAACGTTAGCTCCGATGTCTAGAACTTTTCTTCAGGGATGTAAGTCTTTCGATTTTTGTTGGATTTCCGATTTTTTTCTCTACAACATTCCCCAAAATCAGTTTTAAAATTTGTTGTTTGGAATACGTTTCATAACATTTTATGATCAATCAGATTTTCTGACTACTATTTCCGACTGTTTCAATGTCCCCAATTTACATCCTTGTTTCTTTCTTTTTGTAATTGCCATGTTTTTTTTTGTGGCTCTGAACTATTGTTAATGTTTGATTTAAGACTGCGTAAGATCCGTGTATATCTAAGTCTTCGTAAGTTGCTTTCCAGAATGTCTGAGTAATTCAGACCGCGTTTAAAGTTTGTCCATTCACTTCCCAATAGTTCAAAAGAAATGAACGATGAGGGAACTTCTTAATATGAAAGGGTTTATTCAATAAACATCTCATCCCGAGTCAAAGCCACCATGTATGAGTCTTCATCAGTCCACCTCCCATCTCCTATCAGCAATCAACCACATTTAGAACACAAGTTGCTCCAACGCCTTCTAGACCATTCTAGCATTTAGCTCTAACACAATCCTATGTCCGAGGTAGTGGGTATTGGTAAACTCCAGTCTGTTACATGGAGTCGATGTACTTACTCCAGGTATAACTCCTTGGTTAAACATGTTTCTTCTAACCAACTAACTCACTAACTTTCACTAACTGCTCGCTCCCTACCTTGCAGCGCCTTTTATACTGGTTAACAGGTGGCGCTAGGAGCGTAAGATATTTCTCCTAGGAGTAGACTAGAAGTAGACTTGCTAAGCCTGATCCTTGTTGGATTATATATTATGACAATGTATTAAAAGTACTAAGCCATTAGTACATTCGACGGCGGTCAGGTGTTTGAGTTTAAGGAGGTGGACGACATAGCTCAAACCGATGAATATAATGAACTCCCAATTTTGATGATTGGATATATTTGTTAAACCATGGTGGGGTGGCCTTGACTCTCGTGGTACATTCAACACAGTATCAATAGATTTGTAGATCCGGTTTCAACACAAATTCACAGTGAAATTATTCATTGAGTTGATTTCCACATTTTGAAGCTCAAAGTTAGCAGAATTCGTTCATAAGATGACAAGGTAAGTGTTAAAATTTGATAACCTGATTATTTGGATAACAACGTAGATGATGACATAATCATGGTTACAAAATGACAAAGTCAACTGTAGAGAATGAAGTATTCGTCATTTTTAGGTATTCACTTAGTACGTGCCTTGTACATTAAAGTCAGTTCTCAGCATTGTTAGCTGATTTTAAGATTCAAAGATTGCGACACCCGTGCATAAGGTGACAAAGTGAGTTCACAGAATCGTTAGCCCATATTAAGGCCTAGGGATTACGACACCCGTGCATAAGGTGACCAATTCTGTTTTTGACTTAGTACATGCATGTACAGTTTCTGATATTTATGATTTGTAACACAAGTTAACAGAACTCAACATATATACAGTGTAGGGTTGTCTTAACCTTCTAAGAGTAACAAGTGTACATCAAATCCTATTTCAGAACAAATTAACACAACATAAGTCAATTCAGAGAATTCGGACATTTTGAACGAACGACTTTCATGATACAATACGTGTCGAATTTCAATCAAATTTCAACCAGAACAACATTATTTACAATAAATACAAGGTCTCTGTATCAGGTTTAGTAATACCGAGCAGTTGGAACCAGAAAATACCACCATTCCCGTCACGCGTCCGCCAGCTATACTTAGTACACGTGTACTTAGCGGGACGCTTGACTGGAGTTCCCCCCCAAGGTTTGACCTCGATTTGGATCCTTCGGGCGCAAAGCGCCCGGATGGCAAATTTCTGCTTCGATCAAACTTTCAAGTTTGATTGTTCGACCTGATATTTTGGGCCGATATGAATTAATTTTGTCGCTTGATTACGTTGGTTGGGGACCTAATCTTTAGTTTAGTACAGATTCTATAAGAAATTATACGATGCTTTGATCATGCTAGCCGATTTCAGAATTTGGATCTTTTGGATCAAAAAGGGGTTTTCCAAATTAGCCTCGTTTTGACGTCATTTTAATCAGTGCCGGTGGTTATTTTACAAGAGGCGGACGTTTATTCTTTTTGTCACACCTAATCTTCGATCTTTTCACCCAACCACGATGGTCGGAATTGCCGTGTTCTGCTCGGACAGAGAGGCGGGGATTGAAGGATACCCGGACCTGTTGCTAGGGGATTCGGACCACACAGTTGCGATTTTTCCTTGGAAAAACGCCACAACAGCGGAACTCTCCGGACATGCCTTTGCTCATCATGTTATTTTCCCCGATGACATTCTGATCGTGGTGTGCAACATCCTTGATGTCCTCACCTGGGACCCGAAGCTCGATTTGTACCTTCCTCTTTTTACTAAGTCGGAGGCAGCGGCAAAGTTTTATGCTGAAACTTTAAATAGGGCGTTCTACAACCTACACTCCCACCCGCTGCCGGCCACTCTCGTCATCGCTACCCCGTCAGGGTTTGACGCTGGAAGGTGGCCGCTAACTGACAGTGACCAGTCGCTGCAAAAATGGGTCAACCGTATCATCACCAAGGTCAGCCGGGAGGTGAAGAGGTGCAACGATTGGTTCGGGGTACCCACGGTGAACACCGGACGAGCACTTCATTTAGTAAAGACTGTAGCGGATGGGACACTAACAGTGAATCATTTTGGAGAGTTGGAGGACGGCTACTCACCGTCCCCACGGATAGTACGTCGTTGGGCCCGGGCCCTTGGCCGTTTTATCGCCCGCCTACCGCTGGCCCCGCAGTAAACCACCGGCATTCATGTATATAATAATTTTTTTTTTTTCTAATTTATCGGAGTGATTTCCAACAAGTAATTTCTGGATCCAATTCCCGGCCTGTGATTGGAACACTTAATTCCGGGTTGTTTTTACCGAGTGATTCCGGTGATTTAATTCCCGATCAGCACCTAGTCCACTAAGATGTATTTTATCCAGGATACCCCGGACAGTGTTTCTTTTCTCCGGAGGCCTTTGGCCAGATGTTCACCAGGAGCCGCAGGAACATAAGACTGTTGCCACGGGACCCGTCGTCTACCTTGCTCGTTGCCGGGCCTTCGTCCTTCTCGTGGAGCCGCCCTTCTAACCACCGCTCCGAGATCGGGTAAGTTGTATCTTCCTTTTCCCACCGTTTCTTGCATGTTAGGCAGGCTACTAATCGTAGATTTTAAGGAGATTGTTGGCCAAATTCTTCTTGGTGGTTCTCAGCTCGCCCTCACGTGGTTGTATTCCGGAAGCTGATGTCACTCCCGGAACCAGAAACTGTGTTTCGCTGGTAATTTTAGTAACGGGTAGCGTGGGTGGCCACCTAGTGTTTACTTTTGGTTCCAAGATGGTGGACGCGGGCTGAGAACTAGGATCTTGCGTACTAAACTTATTATCTTTTCCAGGTCCTGCGGTATGTTAGGGTGATGTAAATGAAGCAATTTGACACGGTTGGCACTGAAAAGCGTCAGGCTATATAATTTTAGTGGGCGGATTGTTTAGACTAATATGATCAAGCATTTTACTTCGCGCGTGGTTGGGCGATATTAGGGGGTTTTCTGATTAGTGGTGTGTTGACATTACCGATCTAAGTAGGTTTTCTGGAGTGTGGGTAATTCGTATCGTATTGTTATTATTTGATACTATTAACCGTTGGGGACTGACACTGCACATGATAATCAGGTATGGGTGGCCAGAGATTCCGGTCTGAGAGTTACAACATAAGATTTGCTGTAACAGGATTCTTTGTTTAGTCGTTATACGTACAGAACATTAGTGTAACTGTCTACATTGGAAACAATTCACATGGGGTGCCCTAGGTAACAAGCGCTTCCCAGGGTGTTCACCCTGGTAAGTTTTAGGTGTAGTAGGTGACCAAGTATTTTGGTCCAGACTTCCCAACATTAGATTGGCTGTGATAGAATTCTTTGATGAGTAGTTTCCCCTTACAGGTTACAGGAAATATTGACGTGTCGGCCACGTGAGGCGACACCATAGGTGGGGCCGTCCAACGAGTTGTTGGCGGCTCCATGGTAAGTTTGAGATGTAGTGGCGAAGGCCACAGACACCCATTCCATGTCTTAGTCTAACAGCAAGACTGCGTCAGTGTCATTGTGTTAGAATAAGTTTTATAGGACTATTATGGTCAAAGTCGTCTCGAAGAGGAAAAAATACTACTGTGAGGAGACCGAGATGAAGTCTCTAAGACACTGAATGAATTCCCAGATGAAGATTCTGTATGAATGTAATGAAAGAAGGAATGGTATCCTTATTAAGAGTTAGAAAGGCACCAACATCACAAAGATTATCAAGCGTCCCTTGCAGAGATACATGTGTGTACACTGCGGCAGCTCGTGCGTTCATAGATCGGGCCCATGTGGGCACCGTTCCACTGAATACAGAACCACGCCTATCAGCGCCTGAGGTTTCCAAACACCTCAGATAGTGATATCTTTGCGATGAATGCGTGAAAGCCTGTACCCACAGGTTGGAGTTGAGCCATCACAAGAACATCCACCTACAAAGGTTTCATGAATGCCCGAGATGTGAGGCAAAACCGTCCCGCTCAGATTCCCCAAACGACCTCATGGAAAGACAAGAATAATGATAGGAATTGGATCCCTGGTGATTTACCTTAAGAGGTCACAAGGTTCAATACTCTTGATAACACTCTTTCTGTACAGTGTGGTAGAATAATTACCCAACACACTCCAAAGATTTATACGCAAACAAGTTAACACCCCCTTCAAGGGCGACACCTGTTCTAACATATTTGACTCCATTTTGTGAAGTATCCGCTTTAAAACCCCAGTTTTGTTCTTATTGATTGATTTTGTTACGACAAAATCCCTTCTCTTTCTGCTAGTTATAGGTGGTAGCTCGGCGTTCACCCCCTACATTCAGCCTGGGGTCTGAAGACCGAGTTCCACTTTATATTGGGTAGCGGCGCCCTTCTGATAATGCAAACGGGTGCGCCACCAACTCCAAACAGTTCACTGAATAATTATTATACCTATGTTACCAGTAACATCTCATTGTCTACCGTATACACTATATTATATGGAAAAACCACATGACTAGCGGTGGGGGTAGCGTTTTCATTCCGTGAGGTATAAATGTCATTAAAGGACATTAAGTATTAACTGTACAAGGGAGGTCGAGATTATTCGTTCCTTGCTTAGTTATCACTAGAGGATCGGGTCTCAGATTCAGGTTCATTTCTGATCTGATTCCCGGTCCTTATTAGTTACACGTGGTTTGTCGGTACTTTCCCATTCATAGGACCAGAATGGGTAGCACCGAGTTTCCATTGCTATAATTGGGAGCAGACTGCATATATATTTTTTTTTTTTTTTAATATGCAGCCTACACCCCCTTTAAATTATAGAGATGTGTAATTGCATCTCCTTAGATCACTTACTTCCAGACAGCACCTAGTAAGTCGGGCCTTTACCGAAGTACAGTACAAGGTTAAACCCGTTTTCTTGTTCAGGTCTATGCCCGTTTCTCTTGTGGAGAGTCAAGACTACTCCTGAAAAGACTCCGCCCCCAGCTTATCCTAACTATGCGCATGCCGGGCAGGGATAGGTAGTGCTAAAGACAGAGTTAGAATTATTTATCTCCTTTCTAATAGATTGGGTAATCTTGTTAGCTTTGGGTGTCAACCAAGTTTATTGTAGCTTGTTCATCAGGGAATCAGTAATCCATGTCCCCCCTCTTCAGCTCAACTGTTGAGCGGAGACCTGGATACTTTTAGCGCCACGACGGCGGTCAAGACTAATTTTCATTTATTTATTTTATTTTATTTTCCTCGACGGCGGTCAGCTCTGAAGCCGTTCATTTTCTTTATTAATTTTAATTATTTCTAATTTTTACCCGGGTCGAAACTTGACTTCTTGCCGTTTTGTCTCTGTCCCGATTAAAACTGGTCTAAAAGTGGTCTAAATAATTTAGTCTTGAATTATGGGCAGTTGTTCATATACTAGTTGTCGTTGGATCCTGACTTTTATGTTAAAGTCAGGATCCTTTGACCTAAGACATACGGTGATCCAGTGGCCATTTACACATAACCAAGACGACGGGGCTATTAATAAGGACAGCACCTCGCTCCACCGCCTTGTGAGTTTTCGCTACAGCTTCTCCCCCCCCAGGGATGGCTTATCCCGTCTGAGGGAGTCGCAATATAGTGAGAGAGAGCCGAGCACCCTGTGAATGTCACCAATTCGCTGTTGTCCCTTAACTACATTTCCTTGTGACCTCCGTTATAGCTCCCAAATATAGCACGCCTTGTCAGGATTTGCATATATCCTTGCCGCTGCAGCGTGTCTATGCCAGGAGCAAACGAGCCACGTATAAGGTACTCTCGTGTGCTGTCACGGAGCGTCCCCCCTGAGAATGTTACTAATTATATTGCTTTCTTATTATATTTTGCCCAAAATTCCCTGAGGAAGAGCTCTTAGTTACACAAATATTGGTTTGCTTTATATATTAGTTTTTAGGTAAATTTCTTTCTACTCGTCGATTTTTTTTGTGATGAAGGGACCGCTTGTCAGGAGCCAATCCACCCGGGGCATAGTGACTGCCATGGTCGGGCGTCCACCCCAGTGCCCTTCGCAGCGTCGGTGACGCGTAACCCCAACGTCCTGCCTCCTGTCAGGCACCACTGACACCAGGCCTGTGGGCAGGCTCCTGCTGCTTGTGCAACCCCCTCATCTTTGAGAAGAGTATATATGTAAGCATGCTAAAGAATAGACAGTGGCGTTCCCCAAGTGGCTCCTGTACTGCAGCCCGATCCTAGCGGTAACAACAGCACAGGGGTCAGGTGTAGATGGTACTTGCTTGGGGAAGTTCACTTCGCTCGTTGGGAGCATTGGTCCCGTTGAGCGCTCTTAGGTTTTATACAGAATTTTGAGTTTTTCTTTTAAAATGCTAAAATTTTGCGACACTAGGATCGGTTCCAAATGGTTCCCTACTTTTAAAAGAGTTGCCAAATCAATAACAATTAGAGTGTTGAGCTAGGCTACCGGGCATGGGACACTCGACTTGAGAGAAATTTAGATAACCCATGGGTCCATAGAGAGACGGTTGGACCAGCCTACCCGAGCTAAGTTTTTCCTGACTGGTGAATCCTTATTGCTCAGGCTAGTCAACAGAACCCTACCTACCCAAACAGGTATTGCCCAGCGAACTTCCTGTAACATTTTAGTTTTAGTATTCGTACCTCTGTGTTATTAATTCACCAATTTTACCTGTACAGTACTAGGTCAGGTTTTACCACTCGTTACATTGTCATATGATAACTTCATAAACCGTTCCTGGATTTATTTCGGATGTCCCTGGCCTTATTGTCTTTCGTGCAGATCCTGTTCCGGTCGCTGTTGAGGTGGGCGTGGTCGATCTAGGAGGAGCGTTAGGCATTGTTCCTTGTCCCAACACCGGTTGAGGCCAGTCCGCTCCGACATCGGACCACCCTGCGTCGATGAGGCGAGGTACTCCCATGGGTACAGGAGTGGCTAGCCCCGAGGAATATCTCAGTAGTCTGGCCCTGGTATTGTATTTTAAGTTACTCATCATCAGACGGGCGAGTTTTTTAGATACCCTCAGGGTGTCGGGTAGTGGCACCTTAGATGGGTGCTGTCCAGGTCTAGTTGCTGCTCCCATCAGCTGCGCCCCCCAGGTTACCGTCAGAGTATACTTCAGACACAGCTGGGTCACCAGTAGATCCCTAATGAGCACATAGCCTTCAGTGTAAGTGTGGTCTGAAGGCATAGCCAGTTCGCCCAGGAAGATTGTTTCTATCATATGTGGGTTGGCAAACTGTACGTACAACCCATCCACAGTTTTTCCTCTAATATTTCTCCACTTTCGCCACACGAGGACCACTATGGCGATGACGAGTACTGCCAGTAATATAGCAAGTACTGCCACCGCAGTGGGGTTGGCGGTCGTGTCCGGGCATCCAGTTAGTTCCTTTTCACTGCGCAGCAGCTCCTCCGGGTCCGCCGCCTCCAAGGCCATGGCCCGAGGTAAAGTCATGGTTAGTCCGGCTAGGGCAGCCTTGCCTTGGTGGTTCCGCCAGCACTTCCAGAGAACACATCCAATAATTGTCACAGCTACCACTATGCAAAAGATGGTTAGGAGACCAAAACCGCCTCCGAAGTTGCCTATAGAGAACCACGGGGCGTGTTTCTCTACCTCATAACGGTCAGTCGCTTTCTTGATACCCTTGGCCAAGTCTTTACGGTGTTTTTGTATTCGTTTGGCCAAGGAGGTTACAGGTATTTTGGCCTTCAGGCTTTCCTCGATCTCCAGCAGGTCTTTCCTAATTGTTTCAGGAATAGGGTCTGACTCTAACATAGTGGGTTCGTTTTTGGACGTCGTGAAATTCATGTCCCACCCCTTCACACGACTTGCTGCTTCCAACAGGTCATTATGTGGGTACACAACCGTGGTGATCCTGGTGTGCCTGTCACAATTTCGCAAGCTATACGGTATCCATGCTCCTTGTGTTTGGAATGCACAGTCGCATTCCACCTGAACCCTTGCATAATTTTCTATGTTTACTCCGACCGCAGGCTGGTTTCTGCAAATCATTTGGCCTCTGGTGTCGGCGCTGACCACTAGCATATCTCCGTCGTCTAGATACACTGCCATCTCTCCGAAGTCTGCTTCCAGTAGATAGTCCAGCTCACATTTTTCTTGGATCGCTAGGTCGTCGCGCCTCAGTAGCGCAGCAGTGCAGGTGTTGTCTGTAATCTTTTTCATATAAGGTAGGTCCTTACAGAGCGTGATGGTCTGTCCGTAACAACCTGACCAACTGCCACTAGCCAATGGTACGTAATACTGGCGGGACATGGACATGGCGACACTTTTGGGTAGATTAACAATTTGGAGAGCGTCCTTCTTACGTCGCCCCCTAACCGTCACTGGCACAGGAAAAGTTAGTACTTCGTAGACCCGGAACAGATGTTCATCAGCCACCACAGGCACCCTTACATACACTATAAATTCCTGAGTGGTTTCATTGAATTTGAACGAAGGTTGACTGTTCTCGTAATAGAAGGAAGGATCTGTGAACGCGACATGGAACCTGGGGTGGATCCCCTTCAGATATCTGTTCACTTCCTGGACCGCTCCGACCATATATTGGCGGGGTACCAAGTCCATAGTCAGCTGTCCCCGCGTCAGGCGCTGTACACCTTTCCTGAACACGCGAGTTTGCTCTACCATTAGTTGAAGATACACCATTTCTCCTAACTTGTCTTCTAGAGCGACCGGTATCATATTCAGGTACAGTTCCATCCAATCCACCTTATGTTGCACTAGTTTTAACCTTCGGCGAGTCGTGTTGTGTGCCTTATTTAGTGATCTTAGATTGTCCAGTAGGCCTATCACGACATGGTTAACCTTTTCGACAGCCTCGTCATGTTTTTCATTCATCAGAGCCAAGTCTTCGATCATTTGGTTCGAAGACTCCTGCAATACTCTAATCAATTCTCTGTTATATTTGACATCAGCCGCCAGCCCTTGATTCCAAGAGGTTGGAAGAGGAAAGGTCGGCCACCCTGGATCGTCTAGCATTGTGGGCAACTTCTTCATTCTTTTGATCCTTCCACTAGATTTTAACTCCGACTCTTGATTTTGAAGGTCTTGTTGAGTGTTTTTTATTAGGGAACTTAAGGTTTCATTAAGAACTTCTCGGTACCGACCCTTAAGCGCCTGTGACGTCTGATCCATCCAACTGACCAGCGACCTGATATGGTAGCAGGCCCGATCGAGGGCGTCTCCTCCCTGTAGATATCGGTGACATACCTGGCCAAAGGTAGCTTTGTTGAAGGGGCGCCTCCTTGGAATAGTGATTAGGAAGCCCTGTCGAACGTGTGTTATATCCGCGGTGGACATTAACTTCCCTGGTTTTAACACTACTCCATATTGTTCTAAAGCTATTACTTCAGCGTTAGGGGCTAGCCCTTCAGGTGGGCCGGAGTCGTTATGCACTCCCCTAATGCCCCCTATTATAGCTAATACTAACAGCACCAGCCACTTCATTGTCCTTGTTTTGGCCTTAGCGATAGTTTGAGAAAGTTAATTTTGCAGTTTTATCTAAAACATGTTCACAGTAAAGTTACCTTATTTTTCTGCGCATTACTAACATCCATGCGCCGAAAAATGCTCTCCTCTCGGGCCTCCTGGTCCGTTTAGTTTGGGACATGCTCGTAGAGGTTTTGCCCGTTGTCATTTACCACTCGCCTGATGATCCCGCTCTCATCCTTGGTGACCGTGACTCTTAAGCCTCTCATACGTTCGCAGGACGAGGGGCGCATTGCTCTGAGGGGTCTTGGCCTAGTAGGTTCCAGTCCGAAACGGCCCCCGTTGGGTCGTACGACGGTTGGCTCGAGGGGTATGGGTTTGGTACTTGCGGTGGGTTTGTCGTTGGGAGTGGGCTCGGCCACAGTGGGCCCCCCGGCTGGCTGGTTGGCGTCCACTGCTGCTGGTTCCATAGCAGTGGTGAGGGATTGGCGTTGCAGCTCGTTGTCAAGCTGCTCAAGTCTAAACAAGCGGGGTCCGCAGGCTGTAAGTGGTGGAGGAGGGGAGCTCCCGCTGGCCCGTTCCCCACCGGTGGGGTTGGCGCGTGTTGAACGGGTGCTACCTCCACTTTTAGTCCTGGAGCGGCGACGGTTAGCTGTTCCCCTCCCGATCGCCTTTCCAGAGTGGGCAGAGGTCGGCCGCCTCGTTTTGTTTGTAGGCTGGTACTTTCCCTGACGCATTTAGAGTTTTGTGTGGTCCTTTGAATAAAAGGAGCTACCTGAGTTTTAATCTCAGCTAACTGTTTGTTTGATTTTGGCACATCTAGTCCTACTGTTCTCCTAATTTCGTCAACAGTCTCAAATAGTTGGAACAGTGGTTGCGTAAGGTCCCAGAACCAGCCGGCCTGTATCTGCACTGGTTGGTTGACCGCTTCCTCCTTCTGAACCGGCTTGGCCAACGCCGTTAGCCTTGGCTCGGGCTCCGAGTCACTCACCTCAGATAAATTGTAGAAGTCTTTCTCTGCTGTCTTCTTTTTGGCTGGAGCCGATTTGGCGGACCTCTTGGCTCCGCCTGTGGTCGTTCTGGTGGGCCGCCGGGCTGGTGTCCTTGGCTTCTTCCGGGCAATCCCGGCGTCGGTCGAGTCCGGACGGACACCGCCCCGGCCCGGCCAACTCCACCGCCTAAGGGTCTGAGCCGGTTGTTTCTTAGCACTCTCCTTCTCGACTGCCTTTTCTTTCATTTGGTAAAATCCTAAAAGAATGGCCCAACGAACCTTCCCTTGGTAGGCAGCGCCCTCAGGGTGGGCCGGCTAATCCGTTTCCTTCTCAGGGGGACGATAATCCTTCCCTCCGTGTCCGCAGGGAAAGTAGTGGTTCCCTTTGGATTGCTATGTGGCCGGAGGGCTAGACAGTTCCCCATGAGTCGGTGGATCAGTGTCCCAGCTAAGTTCTCTTTCTGCTCCTTCCAGGAGAAGTCGGAGGCTGAACAATTTCTATCTCCAACTTCTGTTCAGAGATAGAATCAATATCTATCTCCGTTTCGTCCCGGGCTGGGTTGCGCGCACAATCACCTGCAGCAGAGGTGACTGTCTGGGAGCAGAGTTGCGGACCGACTGGTGGATCGGCGCGGATCCCACGAAATTATAACCGATCCGCTTGTCCATGCCGTCTCCATATTTGGAGCTGTATCCTGTTTCAGGTGGGGGGGGGGGGGGAACGCACGTATCCAGTCCCAAAAGATGACGCCCAACCACTGGCATCTCTCTTGGTGTGCGCACCCTCCCTTTCTGCCACGCCCCTGGGCGCGGCAAGGTGGCCGTGAGGCAGACCACCTGTTCCATTAGCGCTGATGCTAACGGTGCCGCTCCGCCGAACCTTTATTTTCACAGGGCGGCTAAATCTCCTGCATTAATCATCCATGTCGTCGCTCTCTCCGCCGTTGGACAGAGCGACGTAGTTAGGGCGGCGGTTCCGACGTAGGTTATAGCCACCTTTCGTCGGGACATGGTCCTTTACTGTTTTTCCTGGGCTCTGTTCCGACGTATCCAAGATCGGCACATCACCGCAGGGTAGTTTTATGGGCTTGTTGTTGCCTGGAGGGGATCTCCCCTCCAACGGCTGGTTTTTGCCCCTTCGTTTAGCTCGTTTGCGTTTCCTCTGTCCATTAGCGCCAGCTGTTCCCCGTTCACAGGCGGCTTTATTAGGAACAAAGGATAAGTTTGTGGACAGCGTGGTGTCCGTACTGGTGCCCTGACCATCAGTGATTTGCCCATCCGTTTCTGCTAAATCGGTGGGACTTGGGCCAGGTTTTTGTGTAGGTACCTTCCTGGTCATAGGAACTGCATCATGCTCACGGGGACCGGTCGTTCCCGTTGAGTTTTCAGTCTCAGCACCCCTTATTTCGCCATCTTCCTCAGCGATTTCACCCGTCGGAGTGTGATGCAATTCAGGGTTTCGGTCAGGATCTGCCCCTTTTGAGTTAGTGATTTTCGCTTCTCTCACCAGTTTGGGAATGTTATGAGGGACAGCGGGAGACCAGGGCCCATGTGCAGGTTTGAGTTTTGAAATGTTTACTAGATGTGGGACCTGTTTTCCAGTTTTTAAAGACACTAGTCTAACAAGGTGGTCTCCTTTTGTTTCAGTTACTCTGAATGGCCCCGTATACCTGTTTGAGAACTTAGACGCTTTATTTTCACTAGCTAAAGGGTCGTACATGTATACCATATCACCTTCGTACATCTGGGTGGGCCGCGCCCGCTCATCAATTCGCAGCCTCAGATCTTTTTCGTAGTTTTGAACTACCCTTTCAGCCATATTCCTAAACATAGCAATGTTATCCTTGGTTTGCATGAAAAACTCGCAGTCGTTCAGCGTTTCAGGAATGGTTCCTTGCTCAGGCATTCCCATACTGATTGGATCTCTGCCAAACAGCAGGGTGTGCGGGCTGTATCCCGACCGTACACTGATTGTGGATCTAACTGTCCATAATGCAATGGGAAGTAGATCGACCCAGTTACAGTGATCGTCAGGGATATAATAAGCAATCAGGTTTTCAATGGTTTTATGTAGTCTTTCTACTCGAGCGTTGCCAGTCGGCATTCGCCCGGTAGTGAACGTTTGCTTGCACGCTAGTCGTGTAGTGATTTCCCTGAATAGCCCTGAGAGGAAGGCCGCCCCCCGGTCTGTGTGCAGGCGGTTTACCCGTCCATACCGACACACTATTCCGGTTAGGAAACAGTTAGCCGCGGTCTGCGCGGTGGAGTCTTTAGTGGTGAAAGCCTCCGGCCAACCTGTCAGTAGGTCTATGAAGGTCATGATATATTTTGACCCATCCCTAGCCTTCTTTAGCGGCCCGATGAAATCACACTGTACTACCTCAAAGGGTCGGGTTGGTCTCTCCCAAGACTTAGCTAAGGCCTTGAAATGTGGGGCCCGTCTCCTTAGAGAACAGGTCTCACAAGCCTTTACATAGTCTACGATGTCGGCGTTCATGTTCCGCCAGTAGAATTTCTCAGAGATTTTGGTAGTGAGGTTACTGATCCCTACATGTCCCCCAGCCAAGATGTCATTATGTAATAGTCTCAGGACTTTGGGAATTAACTTTCCTGGAACTATCATACGAGGTTTGAGTCTGACCAGTTGGTCTTGGTGTTTGTTATACCTTTTGATGTTGAACCTACACAGTACTCCCGGTGCTACCATTCCTACAAAATCAGCTTGGTCCATTATTCGCCTAGCTTCAATGGGATCTGTTGGTAGGTCTCCGTCCTGCAGGTAGTCTATCAATTGCGCGCACTCTGCATCTTGGAGTTGCGCGTTTAATACCGTAGCCACAGAAAGCTCTTCATCCTGAACTTCGGCCTCAAATAACTCACATCCCACGGCGGGTTCATATTCCTCACCTGGGACATGCTCATGATAGACTCTAGACAAATAGTCCGGTAGAAAATGAGTCGCTCCTGGCTCATATGTGATTTCAAAATCAAAATCTGATAACGCTAAAGCCCACCGTCTCAGCCGGGCTGACGGGGCTTTGTAGGCACTCTGTAGCAGGGGAATCAACGGTTTGTGATCAGTCACTATTGTGATTTTAGCTCCCTGCAACATGTCCTCATAGTTCTTAATGCCTTTAATTACTGCCAGAGCCTCCTTTTCTGTTACCGAATAATTTAATTCGGCGTCCCGGAGAGTACATCCCCAGAAAGCAACCGGACGGTAGATTTCATCTAGTTTGTGGCAAACCGCTGCACCGCACGCGGCGTCTGATGCATCTGTTAGTAGATAAAAATGCCCCCCTATATCTGGATGAATTAGTAAGGGCGGCGAGGTTAGCAATTTCTTTAACTGTTGAAACGCTTCCTCGCAGGCCTCTGTCCACTCAAAATAGACTTCTTTCTTTAGCAGCCGGTTTAAAGGCTTCGCTAGATCAGCGAAATTAGGGACAAACGATCGGTAGTAGTTACACAGTCCCAGAAAGGATTTAATGGTTTTCACATTATGTGGACGGTTAAAGGCTGTAATCTTTTCTGTGGTTACCCTTTGTGTAGCCACACCTTCCGCGTTTACTACGTGGCCGAGGAAATTGATTTCACTGCGGCACCACTCACACTTTGACGGTTTCAGTTTGAGATTAGCTCTCGCCAAAGCTTGGAGAACCACCTCAACGCTCGCCAGGTGTTCTTCAAATGTAGTGTCGTAGACAATTACGTCGTCTAAATATGCTAAGCATGTTCTAGGAATCAATCCCTTTAGCGCTATGGCCATTACCTTGGTAAACTGCCAAGGTGCGCCAACTAAGCCAAATGGTACACGCTTATACTGATACACACCCATCGGGGTTTCAAAAGCGGTATATTTTCTACTGTCTTCTTCGATTACACATTGATGATAGCCGCTCAACAGATCTAAAGCTGTCCACATAGTGGGTTTCTTGTAAGCCATATATAGGAAAAGCGAGCGAGCCGTGGGCATGGGGAATTTATCTTTAAAAGTGACTTGATTAAGCATGCGAAAGTCTGTACAGAGCCTAGGTTTGCCGTCTTTCTTCTGCACTACCACCAGCGGGCTTCGCCAAGCCGATTCGCTGGGCTCTATGACACCTATATCTATGAGTTGCCTAACCTGTTCATCGATGATATCCATTTTCTGTGGAGAGTATCGGTATGGTCTGGAACTTATGACTCCCTGCGACTCATCCACAATGATTCTCATCGGCGCTATTTCACAGTGACCTAACTCTTCCATTGAGAACGCTAGTGCATTTCTATTGTTATTAAGCATTTGCCTAAACCTTACCTGTTGTTCTTCGTTTAAGCACGACTCGGTCAGATCTATTTTACTTACATTCTCATCCATTTTACCTCGGGATTTCTCCTCAGAGGTTTGGCTTTCCATTTGCACTGCGTCTTTCATTACTTCTACAGAAATCCTGCAGATGGACATTGGGGTCTCTGTTTTAGTTAGATAACACAAGTCTAGGAACTCCTCTATCTGATTTTGGTTTACCTCAGGCACTGCGCATTCTTCCGCAAAAGCTAATACTTCCTGGGGAGTGATTTCTTGCATTACATCTAGCGGATTCATGACTTTGATCCACCACTGGCTTCCCACCGTATTCACGCACCCCTCCACTAGGACTGGTGCGGTTACCGCCGGTGCGCAGTAAGCTACCGGTGAGTCTAATCCCAGCGGCTCTCGAGTGGTTACCGGTATGATGCATTCGTTTCCCGGCGGAATTTTCACTGTTTCTTTGCTAACTATAGGGTTTCCACAAAACACTTCTATCTTTGCGCCTGGTAGAGATAAATCTGATCGAAGCACTGTTAATAAGTTTCTCCCGATTACTATTAGGTGGCATAGATCGTCCACTATGTTGAAATCATAGCAGACCACCGATCCCTGGATTGAAAACTTACATCTAATTTGTTCTAGTATTACTTGAGACGAGTTGTCTGCCAAACTGATGTTTCCCTTCGATACCTTCCATTCATCTAAAATGCATTGTTTAGGGATCTGTCGTTTACAATGGGTGGACATGAAGCAATCGCTCGCTCCTGTGTCTACTAAAGATCTAACCTCCTTCTGATCATCAAATCTTAACGTTAAGAAAAATGCTTCGTCTCCTATCTCTCTCCTAGCCGGTCCGTCCACTGCGCCTAATTCTATCGTGGAATGAACGGACCCTTCCTCTAGTTTCCCTGATTCTTTTGTTCGGTACCACTGGCTTTGCTATCTTTGTAGATCCGCGGAGGTTTTTCCCTCAACCTATTCTTTAACCACAAGCACGCTTCTGTAGAGTGACCATGTTGTTGATGAATGATACAAAACTTACTTTCATCAAAAGGCAACCTGGGTCTCTCTACTTTCTGTTGAGTTGGCAGATTCTTTCCCTTATCTGCCTCTCTGTTCGGGGCGATATTGGATTTAGGCTTCTGATCTGAACTTCTTTCACCCTTCTGGTTTTCGTACCTATCTTTTCTCTCATAACCTTGCTGTTTAAAGTTACCACCACTCTGGGGAGTCCCGCTTTGCCCTGGCTTTGGTTTCTGAAACCATGGAGCGGCCTCCAGTCGGGCCAGCACCACTCCAAATCTTTCGGAGATGGAGTTTAGGGCCGCGGTCTCCTCTGATTCTTGGCCTCCAGCCAGTTCGCTCACTGCATTAGATATTTTAGTTCCCCCTTTGCCTTTGTCCAACGATTCTAGCCTCGTTGCACAATCCACCGCTTCGGTGAACGACTTAGGGTCCAGTATAGCTACTTGCCTGGCTACGCCCTGTTTTAATCCCTCTAAAAACACAGCTAACATCATGCTTTCACTCGCCTCTGCTTTAACTTGCTTTTGTTTCAGAACACCTGCAAATTCGATCACGCTCTGGTCTTTTCCTTGTTTAAGGCCACAGAACTCTGCGTGTTTCTGCCACTTAGCCCTTCGATCACCGAAGATCTTGGTCATTTGGGCTTCTAGCTTCCCAAATGAGTCTTTCTCACTTTCAGCTAACGCTCCTGCCCAGTCGTCGGCCCTTCCTTTTAGGCCTAACAGCGCCATATTCAGGAGATGGGCGTCCGACCAGTCATAGATAGCTTTCAGTCGTTTCAATTCCCTGAAATACCTTTCTATTTGCTCGTCTTCTTTTCCACTAAACCACGGTAACCTAATGTTTGGTCCCCTTTGGTGACCACTGTGAGTCGTTTCACGCACTGGCGCTGGTGTTTGCCCCAGTGCCTGGCTCAACTGTGGTAGAATTTCCCAAATATTTGGTTGATTCGGTGGGTTTGGAGGGTTGTTCTGACCTGGTGGTCCGGGCGGCGGAGGGTTCGGTGGGTTTGGGGGGTTGTTGAGTTGGTTAAGGAGGGGATTGTTGTTCTGGTTCGGGGGAGGGTTATTGGGTCCTGGTGGATTTACCTGATTATTCTGGCCTGCTGGGGCTTGCTGACCCTGCTGATTCGCTCTTCCTCGGCCTGCGTTAAGATTGGCAGCGAGTGCCATCGCCTGCAATAGGTGAGGGAGCAGGTTTTGATCGACCCCACCTCCTGCTGGCTCGGCCCGACCGGGCTGTTGGCCTGGTTGGCCTCCCCCATCATTTTGTTGCAGTCCCCCAAGGTTTACCCCAGGATTAGGCTGCTGTATTCCCGGATTCACACCACCATTTCCCCCTGCACCGGGTTGCTGGAGTCCCCCAGGGTTTATCCCCAGATTGGGCTGATTCAGAGGGGGATTATTAATAAGGTTTTGAGGAGGGTTGTTGAGAAGGTTTTGAGGAGGGTTGTTGAGAAGGTTTTGAGGAGGGTTAGGCCCTTGTGGGTTGGCCTGATTATCCTGGTCTCCCTGGACCTGCTGATTAAGAGGAGGAATAAGTCCTTGAGGGTTGGCCTGATCGTTCTGGCCCCCTTGTACTTGTTGATTAAGGGGAGGATTGGCCTGATTACCTTGGCCTCCTTGGGCCTGTTGATTAAGAGGAGGAATAAGTCCTGCCTGCACGCCTTGGTCCGGCTGCTGGATTAGGATCTGGCCATTCCCATTGTTTTGTTGAGGTCCCCCAGGGTTTATCCCACGGTTAGGAAGCCATGCCCCCAGATCTACACCCCCAGCTCCCCCTTCATCGGGTTGCTGGCGTTGATCTCTATCCTCTCTTTCTTCTACTAGATCCATCAAAGGAACGCCTCCTTCCGCCATATTATTTTCGTGGAGGTTTTGTATATCGTGATCGTCCCACTGTTCTTTCACAGGTATTTCCTCTACACTAATTTCGTCCTCACTTTCAAGTTTAGCTTTCTTACCTGTGTCTAAACCATCCTCGGTAATAATTTCGTATGAAGACGAGGTTGATTTATCTTCTCTAGCTAATTTTCTATCAGGACTACCCTCTCTGACATCTGCGGCTGCTTGTTCTGTCTCGCTATTTTCTTCCTCGTACTCGTCCTCGTATTCTCCATACAATTCATGAGTTAGAGTGTTAAAATCTTGTGCTTTAAGCGTTACATTTTCTTCACTATCCTGATCGCTTAGCCTCTCTAAATCTATGCGCTTTTCGGGGCTTGAGTCTGCCCACTGCTTTAATATTTCGGCTGGATCAAAGGCCTGAGCTTCCGCTCCCCTACCAGCCTGGTCTAAGTTCGTTTCTACCGCTTGATCCCTTCGGTTTTCCCTTATGTCATCAGACATAGTGGATTGCAACCTGAGCTGGGATCCTTTCCAGCCATAAGGCTCTCTCTGCTTCCCAGAATGTTCTTTTCAAACCTGATGTTTTCTGATCACAGAGAGCATGGCTCAACCGTAACCTACACTAATCCAAGAAATGAGGTCTTGAATAGGCATGTTTAGCTTTACCATGGCCTGACTGTACATTGAGCCCTCTCCGACGCCGATAGGTTGCAAACTCTACCAGTCCGACAGAGACGACCGGCCAGTGACCCAGTCGATAGCGATTACCGGTCCCAAGTTACCCTGGGTGGTCACCGACGGTCTGATCCAGGTGAATCGTGCAAACCCACACTGAACTTTGACCGTTTTCACTGGCCTTGCCTGTTCACTCCTGAGTGATGGTACTACTGTCAGGAGCTAGGTGGGGTCTGTCGACCCCGTACCACGCACATACCACTTACAGGTGGGGTGGATGGAGCGAAACCACCGGCAGCCCGATATGTGCGCCGACTAGACGGTACCACAGTAGGATGTTGATTCATCCTTCGCTAGACACGGGGGCCTTCAGTACTTCTCTCCCCTGCACTATATAACTAGTTTAACGTGTCCCCGGACCCTTGCGAGCCCACTGCCGCCTGTTTACGGCTACCGTTAAGGAGCTCATCCCTCTTGGTAACCGTAAGTTAATCGATAGGGTTGTAAATTACCTACTTTCTCGCTGTTTCCCTCTGCTTCCCTTCCCACTCCCCTATCCCTTCCCACTGTTTTTCCTTTAGCTACAGTGGAATAAGGAATGGACGCCCCCGGGTTGGGGTGAGTTGGTGTTACCAGTGGGTGACTGATAAACTCAAGTCGTTGGGGTAATGGATAGGTGAGAGAGCTCCCATCAGGTAGGATTACCGGATTTTCGGGGCGTTTTCCCCCTGATGGGCTGGAGTTATCCGCGGTGTTTTGTCGTTGTTTTAGATTTCCTGAAGAAAATAGGTTATCTCCATTGGAAACTTCCTGTTCGCCTTCACCTCCCGCTGCGGGCAGTAAACGATAAGGAACACTTTGGTTACACCACGGATTGTTCACATCAGATTCACAGGTGGAGCGAGAGCTAGTACCAGTTTCGTGGTCCGTAGGTGGTACGTACCCTGGGTTCCAATATTGCTGATATTCCGTGAGACGGTTCTTCCCTTCAACTCGTCCCGAGTGTGTTAGGGTTTCAAGTCCTTCGTCAAGAACCGGCCTATCTTTGGACCCTAGGTGCCAGGGAAATGGTTTACCTTTGCCACGGGTTTGGTAATTTTGTGCACCTTCGGGGCAGAGCTGCTTGGGTCTGGCTGCGACCTCCTGTCTCTGTGCCTCCCCGTCTAAGGGATTACCTACCAGGTGGCGGTTTTCCACATTCCCTGTATATGATGTTGACACATCGTGTCCTGCGGGCCGCAAAGATTGAGGCTTGGGGTTAGAGGAAGCCTCAAAGTCACCGGTGGCTGACATCAAGGATGAGCAAAACGGCACAAGTCATGTTTCGGGTATCTCCACCAAATGAACTATTGTTAATGTTTGATTTAAGACTGCGTAAGATCCGTGTATATCTAAGTCTTCGTAAGTTGCTTTCCAGAATGTCTGAGTAATTCAGACCGCGTTTAAAGTTTGTCCATTCACTTCCCAATAGTTCAAAAGAAATGAACGATGAGGGAACTTCTTAATATGAAAGGGTTTATTCAATAAACATCTCATCCCGAGTCAAAGCCACCATGTATGAGTCTTCATCAGTCCACCTCCCATCTCCTATCAGCAATCAACCACATTTAGAACACAAGTTGCTCCAACGCCTTCTAGACCATTCTAGCATTTAGCTCTAACACAATCCTATGTCCGAGGTAGTGGGTATTGGTAAACTCCAGTCTGTTACATGGAGTCGATGTACTTACTCCAGGTATAACTCCTTGGTTAAACATGTTTCTTCTAACCAACTAACTCACTAACTTTCACTAACTGCTCGCTCCCTACCTTGCAGCGCCTTTTATACTGGTTAACAGGTGGCGCTAGGAGCGTAAGATATTTCTCCTAGGAGTAGACTAGAAGTAGACTTGCTAAGCCTGATCCTTGTTGGATTATATATTATGACAATGTATTAAAAGTACTAAGCCATTAGTACAGCTCTGGCCTATGTCACTTTTCCTCACACGTGGGTATAATCAGACCGTAACTGTCACGTGGCCGAACACACGAGGGTATTATGGTTTGAAAAACAACAGGGAAGACGTTACACCATCTCTAAAACTATGCGGGGAATGTTTACATGGGTTAAAAAATCAACTATATGTCAGCCGTGACAACAACAGTTCCCTGGTCAAGCCAGGGGCTTGAGTGATATCTATTTAGAGTGGGGTTTACACAGGCATCAAAACTCTTATGATAACGGTTATCCTAAGTCCTAGCATAGTCCCGACAGTTGTCACAAGGATCCTGACAGCCTCAGGATAGCCCCGACAATGTCTCTAACCATATATTTTCCTAAGAAGGGATTACACAACAATTTCTGAAATTCTGTTCCATCCCTCGTCTGAAATTATCGTAATCATCATCGTAAGGGTTGCTGTCGGGCTGTGTAAACTGGGCTTTATGTTAAAAGTTGCTTACCATCACAAGGCCAGGAGACGAGGCAGAAAATTGCCTTGACAATAGCGAAAACGAAACTTAAAAGCAAGGTGCAGAAAATGGTTATGCGGTGGTTATGATGCGTGAAACCCCACCTATGGAAATTTACTGAGACCCACGCTGTACTTTGTTTAACTTATAAAAAGACAGTGTGTGGTCATTACAAGATTCCTATTTCGTCATCCTGGTAATAGAGTAAGAATCAACAAAATTAGTTAACTGGCGATCCTCCGGTGCCAGTTTGTGGGCATTGAAAACTAATCCAACTATAACTTCAGCACTCAGGCCCCCGTATGACAATTTTACCATTGAAGATCCCATTTTTTTTAACAATTTCACTGGTACAATTTACATTGTGATCATTTTAAAATTGTTCTTTGAGTCTTAATAATATAATAATATCTCAACCTTTTATTTTTACCATACTAGAACAGCTTTAATTTAATCAATAGGGTAAAAAAAAAGGATTTGTAGAACCATCTATGACAATAAAACTGTCATTGAGTCAGGAACTTTAGCCCAAATGTGTAATTGATTCTCAAGATAAATAATAGAAGTCTGTATACAAACAAAGGCAGATTGAATTTTTAATTGATTATCCAGGTGTATTCAAGTTCATTATCTTTGTAAACATCCCCTTTTATAGAAAGGCAGATACAATTTCTAATGGGATCTCCAGATAAATGCTAGCCATTTTGCTTTCAAGTGAGAGGGGTAAAATTATATATTTATTAAAATGCCGCTGTATTCCTCGTTTGTCTACACCCAATCATGTCTATGACTCAATCAATAAAGAGTAAAATATTAATTGATCGCTAGTTGGAGGGAGAATATCATACCCTCTGGCTCAAAAGGCCGCGACCACCCTCTCGTATCTATATTGAAACGATATAGAAAATACGTAAGAGGAGCTACGCACTGAATGATAGGTGAACATGTTTTTATTGTATCTGTGTTATGTGTAGCGGAATCGACTTGGGTAGAAGCCCGTTTATTCTAAGTTTACATGTCTATATTTAAATAATAAGGTAACCAAAGACCCATATCTGGAAATGATTCATTGGCATACAGTTTCACGTACTAGTATCATTCTTTACAACTGACAGTGTATAATTTTGTCTTCTACAGGTGGAGAGGGTTCCATCATATCGGCAGCTGGTTCCGTCATCGGCATTGGGTCGGACGTCGGCGGCAGCATTCGCCTACCTGCCTTCTTCAACGGGATCTTTGGTCATAAGCCAACACAATGTAACTATCGCTAGACTATATGTAAAAAACCTAAATGCCTTGAATAGTATTTTCAGTCCAAGTGGATTTATGTTTTCACGAATATGTCCTATAGAATGTGCGCTACAAAACCTCAACTTAAATCGAACGTAGCTGCCTGGCCGTTTCCAAAACTAACTTCAAACTACCATTTTTAGATCAATTTTAATCTGTGCTAGGCTTATTTTCTGAGTGGTTTTCTGATTTGTTATTCAATATTACAAACTAATTCTATATGAGCTTTTCCGAAAATCATTGGATGTTTTGTACCCTAAAGGCAAATTTGCTGTCACTGATATAATTCTAAATAATTCAAATATAGAGGAAAAAATTACAATGTCTTAGTAGGACAAATAATTATGGCCGCAGTCATGTAAGAAATATTTTGACTGAAGGTTTAACAGGGGTTTCCTTAACTATTTTGTCCACTATTCCATTGGGCTAGTGGTCCAGTCTAGCCCGGATCAAAGTTCCACTTGCCCAATTTGAAGTTATCATTTACAATACTTAATACGTTCACTGGTCCATCGGACTAGTTGCTCAACATGTACACTAGCCCGGTAGGATTTTTACTAGTACCCGGTACTACTAAATACTGGAGGGGGGCGGGACGGTGTAGTTGATGAGGTCATTGCTTGGCACGTGGGAGACCCATCTTCGAGTCTGGGTCCTGCCTCCTACACCAACTCGCCTTGCCGTCGTTTCCATCCCCATAGATTCGATCACCAGTACTTTGTACAAGCCAAAAACCGTGAGTTGGTCCTGATATAGCTGAAAAATTGCTGAATGGACCTTAAACTCCAACAAACATCATCCTCACTAATGTTAAGGAATATCCCTCTATCATTCTGTTCCAGGTGTGGTCGACAATACGGGTCAGTTCCCGAACGGGTCGGGCCGTGTCCAGGAGTACCTGGTCACGGGCCCCATGTGTCGCTACTCGGAGGACCTGCTCCCCCTGCTCAGGGTGATGGCCGGAGAGGGCGTCAACAAACTCAAACTACACGAACAGGTTCGACATTTACAACTTTTGAACCAGATTTCCTATTATTTCTCTAGAGCTTAGTAAATAATACTGTATTATCTCGGTGTATATATACAAAGCGTACCGAAATGACGGACACGACCTATGGTGTTCAGAGAGCGAGTTGTGATGCATACTTTTGGAACAAACTGGTAGCATTTTTATATAGATTAAATTGAAGGTATTAGGACGATCTTTATGCCTGGATGTCCGCTTTCCCCTATTATGGAGGCAAACGTTGGATATTGTTTTATATTAGTATAGTCAACTTCGGATATGGTCGGATTGAGATAAACTGCCGTGGAAATAATGTAACGCGTTTACTTTTGTGAATAATACGACCGATTTCGTTGTTATATTTCAGGTTGACTTAAAGAAAGTCAATGTCTTCTATATGTTAGACAACGGAGGCGGGCTACTCTCCAGTCCTGTAGAACCACAGATAAAAGAATGTATCAAGAAGGTAAGCTCGTCGATTGATAAAACAAACATATTCACGTGGCAGACACTTCAATAATGAAACTAGAAGTTAAACTTGTTTAACTTTATAGGATAGATATCTGAACGCAAGTAACATTCTTGAACTTTAGTCTTTGCTATCCATTCCTAGATATAGTCCTAAGTGGTAATCGAAATTGGGTACTTTTTCTTTGATCGATTTTTATTTGGCAGTTCATTTAAGATTCATTTCCTCATTTCGAATGTTAAATTTATCATTCCCTAGTGTTAAGTCCAATGCTATGGAGTGATGCGTTTTGATTTTGGTGTTTTTTCATGACCTCTGTACAGTACGAATCTTTACTGTATAAAGTATAAACGTCTGAGAACTCTCAAGGAGTGGCCGGACGTTAAACTACTCCAAAAAAACAAACAATTTTTTTTTACTTGACTTCCAAAGTGGTTGCTGTGCAAGTAACATCTCGCCACGTCCCATCTCTTTATAAACAAACAAACTCCAGTCTCTATGATGTGATAACCATCCAATAACGCCCCCCGTTTCAGGCGGCGAGTCACCTGTCGGCTACCTGCGGCGGCTACCAGAGCGTCCAACTCTCCCGCTTCAACAAGTCCATCGACATGTGGTCGGCGCTGATGGGCCACGCCGACAACGAGTCCTTCTGCTCGCTGATGGGAGGCGGCAAAGAGGTGAACCCCTTCTCCGAGCTGCTCCGCTGGCTGCTGCTCTGCCCGCGCCACACCCTGCCGGCCATCGGGCTGGGCATTCTGGAGAAGATTCCCTTCCCGGAGGAGGAGCTCACCAAGTTAAGGTCAATGGTGAGCAGGTTACAGGAGGAGCTCCGCGAGCTGCTCGGCGACCACGGGGTGCTCCTGTACCCTACCTCCCCCACCCCGGCGCCCTACCATAACCAGGCTCTCACCACCATGTTCAACTGGAACTACACGGCCATATTCAACGTGCTCGGTCTGCCCAGCACGCAGGTGCCCATGGGGCTGGGCAAGGAGGGCGTGCCCATCGGCTTCCAGGTCGTCGGCAACTTTCACAGGGATCACGTCACCATTGCGGTGGCGCGGGAGCTGGAGAGGCAGTTCGGCGGCTGGGTACCGCCCTTTTAAATATATGGCCGTGGGAATATATGAGATGGGGTGAAAGAAGTGACATTCCTAGAGTGGTATACTAGGGTCGTGTTGATGTTGTCATCTCTAAGATTGTTTATGATTCAGAAGGAAGAGTTATTGGCTCGTAGGATAGGAATTTGGGGGAGGTCGGAAAGAAAATATCTTTCTCATAAAACACAATTTTGAAAATTACTTGGGCTGATGTTGGACAGAAAAAGTAACGATGTTTTAATGCCACATTTTTGCCAGGTCAAAAGTATAAGCAGTATTCAAATTTATAATTATATTCAAATTCTATATAAACTAGAACCGTCCATCGGAGAATGAGTACTTAGATAGCGTGATTTATTTCTCATACAGCAACTTTCTTGTCAAGGTAATATTTTAAAATGCCACTTTCTTGTCCATTGATAGATACTTGCTCTATCCTTAAGTCGTAATGATATGAATACAGAACAAATTTGATCTCTCTGCATAAAATGCATTCATGTTAATGTGGGATTGGTTGTCTTCTGCAAGTATGACAAGGTCATGCATTGCACGTGAGGTTGTAATCAGTGTTGATGGTTTAGCCTTTTCTAATCTTAGGTGTAGTACAACAAGAATGCACTGGTGATAAAAGAAGTTGTTTTCATTATGACGAACATAACTTGCTGGTCCCCTGAGTGACCTGCTTACGTTTGTATACACTGCATTTGCAGTGGTTTGTTGAGTTTGGATCAGGGCTTTTTATCAAGTTGATTTTTTCCTATTACTTTAACTTAAGTATTTAAAAGATTATAAACTCCCTGTTGGTGCCATACGTAAGTGTATTGGGAGTATGTCAATTTATGGATATTGTATAGAAGCGAATCTTGCGGATGTTATACGCTCAATGTGAAGTACATGTTTACTGCACAGTCTTCAGGGATGAACGGAATGTCCACTAAAATATTGTAGTATGTGTACTTAAATTAACTTTATAACTCTCACTCTGAGATCTCTTGCTTTGAGTCCATGTGATAGTAACTGACCGTGATAGAAATGCGATTACTTACTTATCTTATCGTTTAGAAGTGTTTTTTTTAGTCTGGTTTCGCTTATTGAAGACTGGTAGACAATTAAAGGTGCTCCGAGTTAAAGGATAACTATGGCTGATATTGGTACTGGTCTTATCGGACTTGATAAGAACAGGAAAGATAAGAAATACAGAATCACAATCTTTGATATCATAATACTGTTAATCGTAAAATGTTTGTGGGGAAATCATGAATAAATCTAGCACTAGATAAAGGACGACAACAAAAATGCTATATCTGTTTATAGAACATCAATACTGGTAGGTTGAGGAGATACAGACAAATAAAAAGTGGTAATCAATGCTACAATAACTTTACGAATTGAATTTCTTTATCAAAGCCATATAGATCAAGAGTTCCAAATGTGCGCTTTAAGTCATTCTGTTTGGTCTATTAGACTACCACTGTAACTTCTAATCCCATGTGATTTTGAATGTGAAGGAAACTATTTTTCTATAATCAACATAATTTTACCCCACACGATTTAAGAATAGATGTAAAGCTTTTCACTGGAGCGATAGTTTTCTACTATGAAATAAAATCCACATTGAAAAAAACCCCACTATTAACGTCATCATATATCATTTAGATATCGTAATTTCTGTGTTATGTGTTTGTAGTTACGGATATGGATAAATGATTACGTACATTCGGTTGGATTTGCTGCATATTGTTCATGCATTGATAACACAGGGATGTAAGTTTTCAGATTTTAATCTGATTTCAGATTTTTTCACATCATCACCTCAAATAATAATTTTCAAACGGAATTCCTTACATGACGTTTTATGGCATTTTAAGATTATTCTAAATTTTCTATCTGGGGTTTCAGATTTTTTCATTAACCTTGACTTACATCCCTGATAACAAAACGTGAATTTTCTATAATGGATGGGTTCTTTGTCAAAATGGCGATGTAATTTTAAGTGTTTTCAAGAAATGGTTGTATTTTTCACACGTATCACACAGCTTAGGTAGTTATTGGATGTTATTACTTCCACTCTTTTATCTCTGAGCTTCTGCAACCATATGCATTCTCATAGATTCAATAACTATATCCATTAGCAAAGGCAATCTCCAATCAGCGTTTCTTGGTATAATCAAGTTGGCAGAGACATTGATACGAATTATAAGGATTTTTTTCTTCTTCATTTTATGTGATCATAATCTTTAGAGACAACAAGACAAACCAAAGCCCCTATCTTGAGAACCTTTAGTGTCTGACCGAACGATCTGTGGATATCTGTTAACATGAACGTTGGCGGGGAAGTACAACTCGGTATATCAAGCCTCGCGTCACAAGATGAACTGATATGCGTTCACGTGCACAGCAGACGCCCCGATTAGACCCTGGTGTCAAGGGCAGCTTGATAAGGGGAGTTTCCCCCCGTCATGTGACCTTTAGCGGTGTGCTAAGGCCATATTACACTACGCGTCAGCTGGATCGCGTTTGGGCCATTTTGCCCCAACGCGAGTATCCAACGCGTACCGGAGCACCCAACGCGACCCAACGCGTGCCAAAACGCGTAGTTTGATGTACTTCGCGTTGGGTCGCGTTGGTAGGCAACGCAGCCCAACGCATTGTGTACTATGCCTTTAGTACGGTCTTAACGCAAATCAGACACGTTGGGCAGACCCGACGCGTCCCTTGACCCGTCGCGTAGTGTAACTAGGGCCTTAATCAGGGGACACGCTGAGTCACACAGAGCACAGTAGTTACCACAGTGTTTGTTTATAAATATTCAAGGGGAGCTGTCACAAGCCTAGTAGTTCTACTTCCAATCACTATCTTATCTGCCTTATTGACTGCCCCTACTCATGGATATGAAGTCACATTACAAATATTCCTTTTTCTTCTATCATGTCAGATCACGGTGCAATTGAGGATTCTATTGTAATGGCCTTAGACTATTTGATTGACAAGGACACTATCCTCAGTAATGGCGATAGAGTTTAAAGACATATTGGCGTGTGACATTTATCGTATTTGAATTCGACATGCAGCATATGAGGTTTACATATGATATTTATACATAAAATTATGAAATTTTCTCATTGCTTTGATTACACCTAGAAATTAAACTGCGTGTATACTAAGCTATGCTTTATCAAAATATGGTTAGACTTGCACGACTGGCAAAAGCTTGCGTAGCCTGGCAGTAAGCCGTTCAATCGATATTCCCCTGTATTTAAGTCTGGT
Source organism: Lepidonotus clava (assembly GCA_936440205.1). Classification (NCBI taxonomy): domain Eukaryota; kingdom Metazoa; phylum Annelida; class Polychaeta; order Phyllodocida; family Polynoidae; genus Lepidonotus; species Lepidonotus clava. The sequence continues at coordinate 47,030,226 of OW387136.1, read as the reverse complement.
GCAACATGAATAAGCACGATCAGGTTGGTTTACTCAGCGTTTGATATAAAAGTGGGTGCAATTTCCAGCACTCCCACTTTTACCTACTATCGGAAAATAGGATAATTATTCTCCTATGAAGATCGAGGCACAAGTGAGAAACTTGTTTTATGTGGGTTTTATGTAACTGCAAGCATTACCTAAACAGAAAATAACACTGGTTGATAAAGATTTTGGTTAATATTCCCACTTCCATAAATTCAAGGTCACTGACCGCGAGTTCCTTTTGTTAGCGTTAGGAATATTTTGGTCGGTTAAATGTGTATTATCTTATACTTACTTCTACTAACATTCTGGTTATCCATATATCTACTAACCTCATGTTCAGCTGAGCAGTTAGCAGTTTCAGTTTACTCTTCGCTTACAACTTTATGGCGCTCAGCTGCCCTCTATTGGTGACGCAGACCAAATCGACATGTACACCATATATTATATATGCTACTTAAATATATGTTCTTAATGTCTATAACAATATGATATAGTTTTACTATTTGTATTGTTTGTGTAAAAAAGGAAATTGTCATATCACCATACCATCAGTATTAAGGACAATCGCGCCATTATAGAAGTAGTGTTGAGATTTATTTGAAAACTTACAGAGTGAAAGTTTTACCTATATAGGCACATAATATGCAAAGATAATCAAAGGTCACAATGGAAAAGTGCCTACTTTTATTATGGTTATTCAAAAATCTATATGCGAAATCGATTCAAAAATTTGATTTCATTTGCTGATCATTTTCATAGAAATAATAGACAATCTACCAAATGCTTTTGCTAAATTGTTCAAGTTTTCTCAAGTGAGAAAGAAAAAAACTTTTATAACATTAGATGGTGATATATATGGTTTGCAAGTTGAAAATATGCAGAATAGATTATTTTAAAAAATACGAAATTCAAGAATGAAGTTCCACAAAAAAAAATCTAAAATAGAAATTTACTCTAAAAGTTTAAATAACATGTATAAGGATGCAAGCTATCATTTGCAGCCAAAAATGTGGATTCACTACTGGTTATTTTGGCTAGCAGAGCTGAATATCCATTTTAAAACCTAAAAATAACCTAATTTTTTTCCATATTATAATGGCGCTATTGTCTCTAACGGACTTTAGTTCAAGTAACATTTTTGCGCAACTCTTAGATATGTAAAATCTGTGCATCAAAAGGAAAGGTTTCATCTAAGCTCGCCCCCTTTCTAAAATTTATGGAGCATTTCCTTGGGCTAGGTTTCGAAGAAAGTATGTTAATTTCTCATATCTTGGATTGTTTGAAGTTACATCTAATATCTAAAGACATACATACTAATTAAAATCATGTTTGATTATTCATCAAGGCTGGAGACATGGACACAACATGGAATGGTATAAACAACTTCGAGATTTAGGGAAAAAGTTATAACCACGCGAAACGAATGATGACATGGTATTGGAAACAACAAAAAGATCAGTCGGGACACAGACCACTATTTCCTTTTATCTAATTTGGACTACCATGCTATGATCTATTTTTGGAAATTGATGTTACAGGTGCAAGTTATACCCAAAGGATTCTGTTTTCAATACCCTTTACCATGCATATCTAAAATGAGAGCAGGTGTAATTGATCATTATACCTGTGATAACATGCAAATGTTATACTTAGTTCTCAATTATCAGGATAGTTTTTTTTCCAGGGACGGATATGTAATTATGTAGATGGGCTCCCTTTTTCTGGTTACGTTAGTACGCAAAAAAATGTATCAATTATATATGTACTAATTATATATGATATTTTACTAGGAAATCTAATATTTTCTACCGCATGTAAATAATATAAATTATATATATAATATATACACAATATGTTTAGATACTATTGTGATGAACGGCTATTCATCCAAATATGTAGAGATCAAAATAAGAGAAAATAAGGTAATATTATAAAAGGTATATATGTTCGAAAAGGAACGAAAGTGTAAAAGAACGAAATATGTAAGAATGAACGAAAGTGTAAAAAGCCCGAAAAAGAGGCACGAATATGTAAAGGAACAAAAGTATAAAGGAACGAAAATGTAAAGGAACGAGACCCGGAAATATGTAAACCGGAAGTGAAATGTAAACCGGAAACGAGAATGTAAACCGGAAGTGACGTCAGTTGTAGATCACGTGACTGAAAGCAGCCAATCAGAGCTGACCTCTTGGGTATATAAAGGGGCGGTGAGGCCCGAATAAACAGAGTTCTTTAACAGTTCTCCTTGTGTCCAGACGTGTCTTCTTTCCTGAAACAACCGCTAAGATGAGCCGATCCGAGCAATTAACCAGAAGTTAGGATAAAATAGTCAAAGTTCGAGATAAATAGGAGGAACTTAGGGTAAGGGCCCGACGGCCCGAGGAACGAGGAACGAAGGACCGAAGTAAGGCACGAAGGCCTGAAACCGTCCCGGAAGCCGAGGCGCGGCATGGCACGAAGGCATGAAGGGCGAGACGAAGGAACGAAGTCCGCGGGGACGAGGGCGCGGCAGGCTCGGCCCCACGCTACCAAACAATAGGCGACCGACGGCCCGACGGCCCCGCGGACCGGAACCACGGGGTGGACCGCCCGGTGGGGGTGAATGCTGGTCTGGGAGATAGAGCGAGACGAACCCCGGCCGACCCGTACCCCTACCATAATTTCCCTTCCCCGCAGTTCTCCGTTTGACATCGAGCGCCGATTCCCGACCGATTCGCTCAGCCCCCCCCCCTCGTGCGCGAGGCACGACTCCAAAAACACATCTCGGTTCTTGGCCCGGATTCCCCGTCCGCCCCGAGACCCGAACAACCCCCACGTTCCTCTGTTGTAAGAATCGGCAACCCCGACTTACCAGAGAACGTCACACTATGCTTAAGTAGGAGTACCGGGAATAGGCCGCAATACGGTATTGTTCATCTGTTGTAAATCAGTTATCACCTTACTCTTCAACCGACATTACAAAATCGTGAATCTGACAGCCTTCTCAGCCCATACGTTGGAACGTGTTCAGAACCAATTAATTAAACTGAGGCGGTGAATGGATCCTCTGAAGCAGATGGCAGGGGAATATACGACTCGACAAACCCAACCACCTGGGGGACCAATCCACTGATGGACTTTTCCTCCAGGGGCTATTTGGGGAACGTTTTTCCTCCCCACCTAATCACGTAGTAGCTGCAATATTCGGTCAGGTTGACCATAACATAATGCTATCTTTCAGTCCATTCTGAAGGCTTACATCCAAAAATAGCATGTTATGTTACCACCATGGTGAACTTTTATTGCAGTAAAGCTTTATTTTATAATAATGATAAGCCTACTGTAGATTAAAAATGATAGTATGTAAGAAATATACTTGTTTCGTTTCTTGACCATTGATCGGATATAATATAAAAGAAACCTTTACTCCGAGCACCTATACTACAGACACCGACTTCTAAGGAATTAATTGGAGGTAGTCTTATATAGATGCTCTAGAAGCGAGAAAAGGAGGGGTCTTTTCCCAGAGGCAGAAATTCGTGGGAGGGGTGTGTAATTCATACAGATTTCAAAGTGTGTCCGCCAAATTGTATAATATATACAACCCAGTAACCCGTCCACCAAAACGACCGCTTACCTGCAGAAAACGCATTCACTAATGAGTTTTTTTCTAAGTTTCAATAAAATATTATAGAGGCATGCCAGACTTCCGCGGATCTACGGAATTCCGCGGTTTTTGAAATATTTTGAGTCATTTTTGAAGTTCGACCAAATCCGAGGAGGAATTCTTTTTTCATATGGGGGGGGGGGGGGGGGGCTGTGTGTAGGGGCAACCTGTTAGATTTTGATGACCAAAATGAAAAATGTTACAAATTTCAGGATGAATTTCTTGCTCTATTTAGTGAGGAAACAGTTGTTAGGGTGCTCCTAATAACAAACAAGGCATATTAATTTTGTTAAATAGAAATGAGTTTTAAATATGTTTTTATTGAATTTTGTGGTTTTCCACGGAAATGGCGATCTGAGACTGGCATGCCTCAATATAACACTTAATATGCCTCCATCGGTTGGCTTCTGCATCAACAATTAACCTGCTTTGTCCAATTGATAGTAACGTACTTCAGATAAACACTTACCTCGATTCTTGGATGCCCTGCGAGCTGCTCTTTTTTCAAATGCCTGGTGCGCCGTACACCAGCCTCATCATGTGGAAACGGAGATGGGAGAGATGGCATGCCCCCTGCTACGTGCATGGTGCACTGCACTGTCCAACGTGTGGGAAACGTGAAGTAAACAAAGAACTCCGATAAAGAAGAGTTGATACTTTTGGGGTCTGCCACTTGGTGTTTGCATGCTTGTATGATTAACTTTAACTAAGACTTTGTAAGTTTACTATTAGGTTTAGCATCACAGATTATCCTACAAAAAGTCTCCCTCAAAATCATGCCTTCAGGTCTAAATGAAATTACCATAGCCAGTAGCGGATCGGGGGGGGGGGGGCTCACCTTTTCCTGAAAATTTGGCGTTTTTTAATATCAAATTCGGCCAAAAAGTCATTAAGAAAAATCTTTTCCAATACCGTGCCCCCTCCTTTTCAAAATCCTGGATCCGCCAGTGATAGCCTATAGTCACTTATCAATAATTAAAAGGACACAAGCACCCATTGACTCTATCACTTCTTAATTACACTATGTGGTATATGTTGTCTAGTTATTTACTGCCTAACCAGCGCTATCACAAGTTCCCAATTGCAACCTTATTAAAAAAGACAGAAATCAGGAGATAGAAGTGTGCATCGGGCACTGTCTTTGACAACCTATGTAGCCTTCTATATGCTGTCTCCACGTTTTCTCTTACTCAGAAGAATTCATTAACCCTGTCAACATGATTTCCTTCAAAGGAGATTTACAATTATTTTTTGTCAGTATATTTCAAGGGGATCATTGAAGATAGACGCAAATTTGCATATGGGATAAAGCTGCACTAAAGTCACGTGCATTTTATGTAGAAGGGTTTTAGGTGTTAGGTGTAGTATAACTGAAAGCACATTTGTTTGAAATTCTAGAGAGAGATAAATGAGAAGAGTGGGATAAGTTTCCATTGGCTCGTGGGCAGTCAAAGAACGATTCCAAGGATTACGTACAGGAGTAAGGTAGTGAGCTGAAATCCGCCGGGTGGCATGAACGGTGTTACATACCAAGATTGGGAATGGGCAGCCCTCGGAACGCTTACATACCACCACATGAACGGCATAAAAAGGGAAGTGAACTTACTAATTTGCTTGATGATCAACCAGTTCATACGCATGACACGCAAAATAATGTAACCCTTAGACGGTTGAAATCATTCTCCCATATCCTTGAAGAAAACGATAATGACCCTCTCAACCCAACCTTGGTAGCCCTGCTCGAAACCATAAACGCCAAATTAAATACCGCAACAACTGACACTGAACAAATCAGGCTCGATGTAGCAAACACGAATAAATCACTCACTTTTGCACAAAGTTCGATCAAAATTCTAGAGGATCGATGCGATCAGCTTGAGAACGAGAAAAAGATATTAGCTGCCAAAAATAACAAGACAGAAGGGGTGTGTAGGGATCTAGAAAGGCGTGTTTCTGAAATCGAGGAGCAGTTGGCTTTAAAAGACCACGTAGATAGGCGACATAATATCATTATGGAAGGCATAGCAGAATCTGTAAATGAAAATGTGGTAGACATTGCGCTGGACATTCTATCGGTGATTGACCCTGCCTTGACGCGTTCGGAAATCGACTCAGCGCAGAGGGTCTACCGCCCGGGGAATAAGATTAAACTCATTCTAATAGTAATGACAAATCTGACCCAACAGGATAAAATCATGACCAAAAAAGCCAAACTTAAGGAGATACCCACCATGAGAGAAGTCTGGTTAAATGATGACCCAAACCCGAAAGTTAGGAAACAAAAAACGAGGCGAGATCGATTGTGAAGAGGGCTTTACGAATGGGTCACGATGCGTCTCAGAGGGGGTCCGGGGCGGTGGTAGACGGGCGGTACTACGCAAACAACCAATTAAACCAAATGCCAGAAGACATCAGGCTGTCCACGATAAAAACAATCGAACGACCTGACGTAATAGGCTTTGCCGGACACCTGGCGCCGCTGTCGAACATGTACAATGCACCCTTTGAAGACGGTGGTATAGTGTTTGAATCGGTGGAACAGGCACATAACTATGACAAAGCAGTGTTTACTGGAGACAAAAAATCAGCACAGTCTATCATAGATACGCCGAACCCCTACGTTGCCAAACAGATAGGTAAGACAATCTATGCTCCTACGTGGCGTGCGGTAGCTCCAACGAATTTGACAAAACGTATGAAAACCAAGTATGAGCAACATCCTGAATTAGCCGACAAACTGCTAGACACAGGGGACAAGAAAATAGTGGAATGTACTCTGGACCCAGTATATGGGGGAGGTGTACACTTGAAAGTAAAAGTTTCGCTGACGGGTCGCACACGGGTCAAAACTATACTGGTAATACATTGCAGGAGATCCGTACAGAAATCAGAGGGAGGAGAGCGCGCCTGGTACAACCCCCTGCATTGCCACCTACGTTCGTGGATACGGGTGAAGTAAAGGATCAAATACAACCGAAAGACAGTGTGCCGCCCATAGCGGATCAAGAAGGATAAAACTAGTATATAGACTCTCACCAAATCGTGGACTATCATCCCCTATAAAATAACTTGACCCTGTGGAGGCTGAGCTTCTAATATAATGCCACCTACGGTGTTACTGGTCACAGACTCGAGGGGTGAGGGACTACAGGAGAAGATGGACAATGTAGCACCAGATATTTTCTACATTAAGAAAAATGGTGGAGCCGGGTTTCCACGACTTTTCCAAACAGCAGACTCTCTCCTGAAATCGGGAACATACAGAATAGTTATTGTTATGGGTGGGATCTGCTCAGTTACTAAATTACAAGGGGGAAGTCGGAAAGCGGTCCTTAGGGATAATATAGTTGCCGAAACAAAAAGGAGAATCGAGCTCCATGTAATGCAAGGGGTGAAATTATTGCAAAAAGATCGGCCAGACTTAATAATATCGGTAACCCCTACTGTTGGGGTAGAGCTGTCTAGGTACAACGCTGATCTGAATCCTGACCCAGCCCAAACACTGTTGAAGGAGATGATAACAGAAGTTAATAAAACCATTGTAGGGAATAACCCGAAAACAAATAGGATCATCTGGATCAGTCGACTGGTACACAAAAGCAGGGGAAATGGGCTGTGGTCTCATCGATACAAATATTTGAGTGATGGCTGTCATTTTGGAGATGTCATGAAAAATCATTGTGTAACACAAATTATAGAATTCGTGAAGAACCCTAAAATTGATGCGTTGTAAGTTGCCATGGTTGTAACGTTGTGCTACGATGGGACGACTATTGGTGAAATGTGAACTTGACTTAGCACTGACCATTTGATATGACTTTGTGCTGCGATGGAATATTGAATGGGTTGGTGTTTTCCGATTCACAACAATGTCTCAATTAAAACAATTCACCTCACGTAAAATTGTACTAATAGCTTAGCACTTTTGATATATTCTCGTGTTATATAATCCATCAAGGATCAGGCTTAGCAAGTCTACTTCTAGTCTACTTCTAGGAGAAATATCTTGCGCTCCTAGCGCCACCTGTTAATCAGTATAAAAGGCGCTGCAAGGTAGGGAGCGAGCAGTTAGTGGTTAGCAGTCACTAAAGTTTAGTAGGTTTAGCCAAGGAGTTATACTTGGAGTAAGTACATCGGCTCCGTGTAACAGACTGGAGTTTACCAATACCCATTACCTCGGGCATAGGATTGTGATAGAGCTGAATACTAGAATGGTCTAGAAGGTGTTGGAACAACTCGTGTTCTAAATGTGGTTGATTGCTGATAGGAGATGGGAGGTGGACTGATGAAGACTTATACATGGTGGCTTTGACTCGGGAGATGTTTACTGAATAAAAACCCTTTCATATTAAGAAGCTCCCTCATCGTTCATTTCTTTTGAACTATTGGGAAGTGAACGGACAAACTTTAAACGCAGTCTGAATTACTCAGACATTCTGGAAAAACAAATCATGAAGACTTGGATATACACGAACCTTACGCAGTCTTAAATCAAACATTAACAATAGTTCATTTGGTGGAGATTACCCAAAACATGACTTTTATCGTTTTGCTCATCCTTGATGTCAGCCACCGGTGATTTTGAGGCTTCTTCTAACGCCAAGCCTCAATCTTTGCGGCCCGCAGGACACAATGTGTCAACATCATATACAGGAAATGTGGAAAACCGCCACCAGGTAGGTGATTCCTTAGACGGGGAGGCACCGAGACAAGGGGTCTCAGCCAGACCCAAGCAGCTCGGCCCCGGAGGTACTCATAATCACCAAACCCGTGGCAGAGGTAAACCATTTTCCTGGCACCTAGGGTCCAAAGATAGGCCGGTTCTTGACGAAGGACTTGAATCCCTAAAACACTCAGGACGAGTTGAAGGGAGGAACCGTCTCCAGGAATATCGGCAATATTGGAATCCAGGGTACGTACCACCTACGGACCGCGAACCTGGTACGAGCTCTCACTCCACTTGTGAACCCGATGTGAACAGTCTGTGGTGTGAACCCGATGCGAACAATCCGTGGTGTAGTCAAGGAGTTCCCTATCGTTTACTACCTGCAGCAGGAGGACAAAGTGAACAGGAAACTTTCGATGAGGATTACTTATTTCCCATAAAGGACAAGAAAAATCGACAAAACACTGCAGATAACTCCAGCCCATCAGGGGGGAGACGCCCCGCAAATCCGGTAATTCAACCTGATGGGAATTCTCTCACCTATCCACATCCCCAACGACTTGAGTCTATCAGTCACCCGCTGGTAACACCGACTCACCCCACCCCGGGGGCGTCCATTCCTGATTCCACTGTAGTTAAAAGGAAAACAGTAGGTAGGGACAGGGGAGTGGAAAGGGAAACAGAGGGAGAGAGCGACAAAGTAGGCAACTTAAAACCCTATAGACTAACCTTTGACAGTGAGGAGAACTTGGACGACGCTAATAAAGGAGCAGAAGCTCGAGTTCCAGATCTGGGGTGGGGAGGGTATGAACCTGACCCGGCAGAAATAATAAGGAAGTTAGTAGAAACAGGCCCCGAAGAGCATGAAGAGTTAGAAAGGTTAAGCGATCAGGATAAAGTAGGAAGGAAAGCAGAGGGAAACAGCGAGAAAATAGACAATTTACAACGCTATCGATTAACCTACGGTGTAGAAACGAGCTTAGACCAAGCTGGTAAAAGAGCGGAAGCTCGGGCCTTTGATCCAACCAAAATATTAAAGCAGTGGGCAGACTCAAGCCCCGAAAAGCACATAGATTTAGAGAGGCTAAGCGATCAGGATAGTGAAGAAAATGTAACGCTTAAAGCACCAGATTTTAACACTCTAACTCAAGAATTGTATGAAGAATACGAGGACGAGTACGAGGAAGAAAATAGCGAGACAGAACAAGCAGCCGCAGATGTCAGAGGGGGTAGTTCTGATAGAAAATTAGCTAGAGAAGATAAATCAACCTCGTCTTCATACGAACTTATTACCGAGGATGTTTTAGACACAGGTAAGGAAGCTAAACTAGAAGGGGAGGACGAAATTAGTGTAGAAGAAATACCTGTGAAAGAACAGTGGGACGATCACGATATACAAAACCTCCACGAAGATAATATGGCGGTAGGAGGCGTACCTTTGGTGAATCTAGTAGGTGAAAGGGATGACCAAAGCCAACTCCAACAACCCGGCGAGGGGGGAGCTGGTGGCGTAGATCCTGGGAGACCTCGGCCACGGGGCCGAGGTGCGCCGGCAGGAGGTGGACTAAACCTTGGACCTATACAACAAAATATGTGGCAACCTTTCTTTACGCAAGCAATGGGAGCCCCTTTACAGGCGGGTCAGGAAAGAGGGGGAAATCAACAGACTCAAGGAGGCCAGAATAATCAGGCCGATCCTCAAGGGCCTAACCCTCCTCTTAACCAACAAGTCCCGGCAGGCCAGGATAATCAGGCCAACCCACAGGGACCTAACCAACCTCAAAACCTTTTCAACAACCCTCCTCAAAACCCTCTTAATAATCCCCCTCCGAATCAACCCAATCTTGGGATTAACCCTGGGGGGCTGCAGCAAAATGATGGGGGTGGCCAACCAGGCCAACAACCCGGCCAAGCCGTGCCAGCAGGAGGTGGGGTCGAGCAAAACGTGTTCCCTTACCTATTGCAGGCGATGGCGGTCGCAGCCAATCTTAACGCAGGCCGAGGAAGAGCGGGTAACCAACAGGGTCAGCAAGCCCCGGCAGGCCAGAATAACCAGCCGAACCCACCAGGACCCAATAACCCTCCCCCAAACCAGAACAACAATCCTTTCCTAAACCAACTCAATAACCCTCCTCCGAACCCACCTAATCAACCCAACCCGCCAGGTCCGCCGGGCCCACCAGGACAGAATAACCCTCCAAATCCACCGGGACCGCCGGGCCCACCAGGTCAGAACAACCCCCCAAACCCACCGAATCCTCCACCGCCCGGACCACCGGGACCGCCGGGACCGCCAGGTCCGCCGGGCCCACCGGGACAGAATAACCCTCCAAACCCGCCAAATCAACCAAATATTTGGGAAATTCTACCACAGTTAGGTCTGACACTGGGGCAAACACCAGCGCCAGTGCGTGAAACGACTCACAATGGTCACCAAAGGGGACCAAACATTAGGTTACCATGGTTTAGTGGAAAGGAAGACGAGCAAATAGAAAAGTATTTCAGGGAATTAAAACGACTAAAAGCTATCTATGACTGGTCGAACGCCCATCTCCTGAATATGGCGCTGTTAGGCCTAAAGGGAAGGGCAGACGACTGGGCAGGAGCGTTAGCTGAGAGTGAGAAAGACACATTTGAGAAGCTAGAAGCCCAAATGACAAAGATCTTCGGCGATCGAAGAGCTAAGTGGCAGAAACACGCAGAGTTCTGTGGCCTTAAACAAGGAAAGGACCAGAGTGTGATTGAATTCGCAGGTGTCCTGAAACAAAAGCAAGTTAAGGCAGAGGCGAGTGAAAGCATGATGTTAGCTGTGTTTTTAGAAGGATTAAAACAGGGCGTAGCCAGGCAAGTAGCTATACTGGACCCTAAGTCGTTCACCGAAGCGGTGGATTGTGCAACGAGACTAGAATCGTTGGACAAAGGCAAAGGGGGAACTAAAATATCTAATGCAGTGAGCGAACTGGCTGGAAGCCATGAATCAGAGGAGACCGCGGCCCTAAACTCCATCTCCGAACGATTTGGAGTGGTGCTGGCCCGACTGGAGGCCGCCCCATGGTTCCAGAAACCAAAGCCAGGGCAAAGCGGGACTCCCCAGAGTGGTGGTAACTTTAAACAGCAAGGTTATGAGAGAAAGGATAGGTACGAAAATCAGAAAGGTGAAAGAAATTCAGATCAGAAGCCTAAATCCAATACCGCCCCGAACAGAGAGGCAGATAAGGGAAAGAATCTGCCAACTCAACAGAAAGTAGAGAGACCCAGGTTGCCTTTTGATGAAAGTAAGTTTTGTATCATTCACCAACAGCATGGTCACTCTACAGAAGCGTGCTTGTGGTTGAAGAATAGGTTGAGGGAAAAACCCCCGCGGATCTACAAAGATAGCAAAGCCAGTGGTACCGAACAAAAGAATCAGGGAAACTAGAGGAAGGGTCCGTTCATTCCACGATAGAATTAGGCGCAGTGGACGGACCGGCTAGGAGAGAGATAGGAGACGAAGCATTTTTCTTAACGTTAAGATTTGATGATCAGAAGGAGGTTAGATCTTTAGTAGACACAGGAGCGAGCGATTGCTTCATGTCCACCCATTGTAAACGGCAGATCCCTAAACAATGCATTTTAGATGAATGGAAGGTATCGAAGGGAAACATCAGTTTGGCAGACAACTCGTCTCAAGTAATACTAGAACAAATTAGATGTAAGTTTTCAATTCAGGGATCGGTGGTCTGCTATGATTTCAACATAGTGGACGATCTATGCCACCTAATAGTAATCGGGAGAAACTTATTAACAGTGCTTCGATCAGATTTATCTCTACCAGGCGCAAAGATAGAAGTGTTTTGTGGAAACCCTATAGTTAGCAAAGAAACAGTGAAAATTCCGCCGGGAAATGAATGCATCATACCGGTAACCACTCGAGAGCCGCTGGGATTAGACTCACCGGTAGCTTACTGCGCACCGGCGGTAACCGCACCAGTCCTAGTGGAGGGGTGCGTGAATACGGTGGGAAGTCAGTGGTGGATCAAAGTCATGAATCCGCTAGATGAAATGCAAGAAATCACTCCCCAGGAAGTATTAGCTTTTGCGGAAGAATGCGCAGTGCCTGAGGTAAACCAAAATCAGATAGAGGAGTTCCTAGACTTGTGTTATCTAACTAAAACAGAGACCCCAATGTCCATCTGTAGGATTTCTGTAGAAGTAATGAAAGACGCAGTGCAAATGGAAAGCCAAACCTCTGAGGAGAAATCCCGAGGTAAAATGGATGAAAATGTAAGTAAAATAGATCTAACCGAGTCGTGCTTAAACGAAGAACAACAGGTAAGGTTTAGACAAATGCTTAATAGCAACAGGGATGCACTAGCGTTTTCAATGGAAGAGTTAGGGCACTGTGAAATAGCGCCGATGAGAATCATTGTGGATGAGTCGCAGGGAGTCATAAGTTCTAGACCTAACGGATACTCTCCACAGAAAATGGATATCATCGATGAACAGGTTAGGCAACTCATAGATATAGGTGTCATAGAGCCCAGCGAATCGGCTTGGCGAAGCCCGCTGGTGGTAGTGCAGAAGAAAGATGGCAAACCTAGGCTCTGTACAGACTTTCGCATGCTTAATCAAGTCACTTTTAAAGATAAATTCCCCATGCCCACGGCTCGCTCGCTTTTCCTATATATGGCTTACAAGAAACCCACTATGTGGACAGCTTTAGATCTGTTGAGCGGCTATCATCAGTGTGTAATCGAAGAAGACAGTAGAAAATATACCGCTTTTGAAACCCCGATGGGTGTGTACCAGTATAAGCGTGTACCATTTGGCTTAGTTGGCGCGCCTTGGCAGTTTACCAAGGTGATGGCCATTGCGCTAAAAGGCTTGATTCCAAGAACATGCTTAGCATATTTAGACGACGTAATCGTCTACGATACTACATTTGAAGAACACCTGGCGAGCGTTGAGGTGGTTCTCCAAGCTTTGGCGAGAGCTAATCTCAAACTGAAACCGTCAAAGTGTGAGTGGTGCCGCAGTGAAATCAATTTCCTCGGCCACGTAGTAAACGCGGAAGGAGTGGCTACACAAAGGGTAACCACAGAAAAGATTACAGCCTTTAACCGTCCACATAACGTGAAAACCATTAAATCATTTCTGGGACTGTGTAATTACTACCGATCGTTTGTCCCAAATTTTGCTGATCTAGCTAAACCATTAAATCGGCTGCTAAAGAAAGAAGTCTATTTTGAGTGGACGGAGGCTTGCGAGGAAGCGTTTCAACAGTTAAAGAAACTGCTCACCTCGCCACCCTTACTAATCCATCCGGATATAGGAGGGCATTTCTATCTACTAACAGATGCATCAGACGCCGCGTGCGGTGCAGCGGTTTGTCACAAACTAGATGAAATCTACCGTCCGGTTGCTTTCTGGGGATGTACTCTCCGGGACGCCGAATTAAATTATTCGGTAACAGAAAAAGAGGCTCTGGCAGTAATTAAAGGCATTAAGAACTATGAGGACATGTTGCAGGGAGCTAAAATCACAATAGTGACTGATCACAAACCGTTGATTCCCCTGCTACAGAGTGCCTACAAAGCCCCGTCAGCCCGGCTGAGACGGTGGGCTTTAGCGTTATCAGATTTTGATTTTGAAATCATATATGAGCCAGGAGCGACTCATTTTCTACCGGACTATTTGTCTAGAGTCTATCATGAGCATGTCCCAGGTGAAGAATATGAGCCCGCTGTGGGATGTGAGTTATTTGAGGCCGAAGTTCAGGATGAAGAGCTTTCTGTGGCTACGGTAATAAACGCGCAACTCCAAGATGCAGAGTGCGCGCAATTAATAGACTACCTTCAGGACGGAGACCTACCGCCAGATCCCCTTGAAGCTAGGCGAATAATGGACCAAGCTGATTTTGTGGGAATGGTAGCACCGGGAGTACTCTGTAGGTTCAACGTCAAAAGGTATAACAAACACCAAGACCAATTGGTAAGGCTAAAACCACGAATGATAGTTCCAGGAAAGCTAATTCCCAAAGTCCTGAGACTGTTACATAATGACATATTAGCTGGGGGACATGTAGGGATCAGTAACCTCACTACCAAAATCTCTGATAAATTCTACTGGCGGAACATGAACGCCGACATAGTAGACTATGTGAAAGCTTGTGAGACCTGCTCTCTGAGGAGACGGGCTCCGCATTTCAAGGCCTTAGCTAAGTCTTGGGAGAGACCGACCCGACCCTTTGAGGTGGTTCAATGTGATTTTATCGGGCCACTAAAGAGAGCTAGGGATGGGTCAAAATATATCATGACCTTCATAGACCTACTAACAGGTTGGCCGGAGGCTTTCACCACGAAAGACTCCACTGCGCAAACCGCGGCCAACTGTTTCCTAACCGGGATAGTGTGTCGGTATGGGCGGGTAAACCGTCTGCACACAGACCGGGGGGCGGCCTTCCTATCAGGACTGTTCCGGGAAATTACTACCCGACTAGCGTGCAAACAAACGTTCACTACCGGGCGAATGCCAACTGGCAACGCTCGAGTAGAAAGACTACATAAAACCATTGAAAACCTGATTGCTTATTATATCCCTGACGACCACTGTAACTGGATCGATCTACTTCCCATTGCATTATGGACAGTTAGATCCACAATCAGTGTACGGTCGGGATACAGCCCGCACACCCTGCTGTTTGGCAGAGATCCAATCAGTATGGGAATGCCTGAGCAGGGAACGATCCCTGAAACGCTGAATGACTGTGAATTCTTCATGCAAACAAAGGACAACATTGCCATGTTTAGGAATATGGCTGAAAGGGTAGTTCAAAACTACGAAAAAGATCTGAGGCTGCGAATTGATGAGCGAGCGCGGCCCACTCAGATGTACGAAGGTGATATGGTATACATGTACGACCCTTTAGCTAGTGAAAATAAAGCGTCTAAGTTCTCAAACAGGTATACTGGGCCATTCAGAGTAATTGAAACAAAAGGAGACCACCTTGTTAGACTAGTGTCTTTAAAAACTGGAAAACAGGTCCCACATCTAGTAAACATTTCGAAACTCAAACCTGCACATGAGCCTTGGTCTCCCGCCGTCCCTCATAACATTCCCAAAATGGTGAGAGAAGCAAAAATCACTAACTCAAAAGGGGCAGATCCTGACCGAAACCCTGAATTGCATCACACTCCGACGGGTGAAATCGCTGAGGAAGATGGCGAAATAAGGGGTGCTGAGACTGAAAACTCAACGGGAACGACCGGTCCCCGTGAGCATGATGCAGTTCCTATGACCAGGAAGGTACCTACACAAAAACCTGGTCCAAGTCCCACTGATTTAGCAGAAACAGATGGGCAAATCACTGATGGTCAGGGCACCAGTACGGACACCGCGCTGTCCACAAACTTATCCTTTGTTCCTAATAAAGCCGCCTGTGAACGGGGAACAGCTGGCGCTAATGGACAGAGGAAACGCAAACGAGCTAAACGAAGGGGCAAAAGCCAGCCGTTGGAGGGGAGATCCCCTCCAGACAACAACAAGCCCATAAAACTACCCTGCGGTGATGTGCCGATCTTGGATACATCGGAACAGAGCCCAGAAAAAACAGTAAAGGACTATGTCCCGACTAAAGGTGGCTATAACCTACGTCGGAACCGCCGCCCTAACTACGTCGCTCTGTCCAACGGCGGGGAAAGCGACGACATGGATGATTAATGCAGGAAATTTAGCCGCCCTGTGAAAATAAAGGTTCGGCGGAGCGGCACCGTTAGCATCAGCGCTAATGGAACAGGTGGTCTACCTCACGGCCACCTCGCCGCGCCCAGGGGCGTGGCAGAAAGGGAGGGTGCGCACACCAAGAGAGATGCCAGTGGTTTGGCGTCATCTCTTGGGACCGGATGCAAGCGTTCCCCCCCCACCTGAAACAAGATACAGCGCCAAATATGGAGACGGCATGGACAAGCGGATCGGTTATAATTTCGTGGGATCCGCGCCGATCCACCAGTCGGTCCGCAACTCTGCTCCTAGACGGTCACCTCTGCTGCAGGTGATTGTACGCACAACCCAGCCCGGGAGGAAACGGAGATAGATATTGATTCTATCTCTGAACAGAAGTTGGAGATAGAAATTGTTCAACTTCCGACTTCTCCTGGAAGGAGCAGAAAGAGAACTTAGCTGGGACACTGATCCACCGACTCATGGGGAACTGTCTAGCCCTCCGGCCACATAGCAATCCAAAGGGAACCACTACTTTCCCTGCGGACACGGAGGGAAGGATCATCGTCCCCCTGAGAAGGAAACGGATTAGACGCCCCCACCAGAGGGCGCTACCTACCAAGGGAAGGTTCGTTGGGCCATTCTTTTAGGATTTTACCAAATGAAAGAAAAGACAGTCGAAAAGGAGAGTGCTAGGAAACAACCGGCTCAGACCCTTAGGCGGTGGAGTTGGCCGGGCCGGGGGGGTGTCCGTCCGGACTCAACCGACGCCGGGATTGCCCGGAAAAAGCCAAGGACACCAGCCCGGCGGCCCACCAGAACGACCACAGGCGGAGCCAAGAGGTCCGCTAAATCGGCTCCAGCCAAAAAGAAGACAGCAGATAAAGACTTCTACAATTTATCTGAGGTGAGTGACTCGGAGCCCGAGCCAAGGCTAACGGCGTTGGCCAAGCCGGTTCAGAAGGAGGAAGCGGCCAACCAACCGGTGCAGATTCAGGCCGGCTGGTTCTGGGACCTTACGCAACCACTGTTCCAACTATTTGAGACTGTTGACGAAATTAGAAGGACAGTAGGACTGGATGTGCCAAAATCAAACAAACAGTTAGCTGAGATTAAAACTCAGGTAGCTCCTTTCATTCAAAGGACCACACAAAACTCTAAATGCGTCAAGGAAAGTACCAGCCTACAAACAACACGAGGCGGCCGACCTCTGCCCACCCTGGAAAGGCGATCGGGAGGGGAACAGCTAACCGTCGCCGCTCCAGGACTAAAAGTGGAGGTAGCACCCGTTCAACACGCGCCAACCCCACCGATGGGGAACGGGCCGGCGGGAGCTCCCCTCCTCCACCACTTACAGCCTGCGGACCCCGCTTGTTTAGACTTGAGCAGCTTGACAACGAGCTGCAACGCCAATCCCTCACCACTGCTATGGAACCAGCAGCAGTGGACGCCAACCAGCCAGCCGGGGGGCCCATTGTGGCCGAACCCACTCCCAGCGACAAACCCACCGCAGGTACCGAACCCATACCCCTCGAGCCAACCGTCGTACGATCCAACGGGGGCCGTTTCGGACTGGAACCTACTAGGCCAAGACCCCTCAGAGCAATGCGCCCCTCGTCCTGCGAACGTATGAGAGGCTTGAGGATCACGGTCACCAAGGACGAGAGCGGGATCATCAGGCGAGTGGTAAATGACAACGGGCAAAACCTCTACGAGCATGTCCCAAACTAAACAGACCAGAGGACCCGGGAGGAGAGCATTTTTCGGCGCATGGATGATAGTAGTGCGCAGGAAAATAAGGTAACTTTGCTGTGAACATGTTTTAGATAAACTGCAAAATTAACTTTCTCAAGCTATCGCTAAGGCCAAAACAAAGACAATGAAGTGGCTAGTGCTGTTCGTATTAGCTATAATAGGGGGCATTAGGGGAGTGCATAACGACTCCAGCCCACCTGAGGGGCTAGCCCCTAACGCTGAAGTGATAGCTTTAGAACAATATGGAGTAGTGTTAAAACCAGGGAAGTTAATGTCCACCGCGGATATAACACACGTCCGACAAGGCTTCCTAATCACTATTCCAAGGAGGCGCTCCTTCAACAAAGCTACCTTTGGCCAGGTCTGTCACCGATATCTACAGGGAGGAGACGCCCTCGATCGGGCCTGCTACCATATCAGGTCGCTGGTCAATTGGATGGATCAGACGTCGCAAGCGCTTAAGGGTCGGTACCGAGAAGTTCTTAATGAAACCTTAAGTTCCCTAATAAAGAACACTCAACAAGACCTTCAAAATCAAGAGTCGGAATTAAAATCAGGTGGAAGGGTCAAGAGAATGAAGAAGTTGCCCACAATGCTGGACGATCCAGGATGGCCGACCTTTCCTCTTCCAACCTCTTGGAATCAAGGGCTGGCAGCTGATGTCAAATATAACAGAGAATTGATTAGAGTATTGCAAGAATCTTCGAACCAAATGATCGAAGACTTGGCTCTGATGAATGAAAAACATGACGAGGCTGTCGAAAGGGTTAACCATGTCGTGATAGGCCTACTGGACAATCTAAGATCACTAAATAAGGCACACAACACGACTCGCCGGAGGATGAAACTCGTGCAACATAAGGTGGATTGGATGGAACTGTACCTGAATATGATACCGGTCGCTCTGGAAGACAAGTTAGGAGAGATGGTGTATCTTCAACTGATGGTAGAGCAAACTCGCGTGTTCAGGAAAGGTGTACAGCGCCTGACGCGGGGCCAACTGACTATGGACTTGGTACCCCGCCAATATATGGTCGGAGCGGTCCAGGAAGTTAACAGATATCTGAAGGGGATCCACCCCAGGTTCCATGTCGCGTTCACAGATCCTTCCTTCTATTACGAGAACAGTCAACCTTCGTTCAAATTCGATGAAACCACTCAGGAATTAATAGTGTATGTAAGGGTGCCTGTGGTGGCTGATGAACATTTGTTCAGGGTCTACGAAGTACTAACTTTTCCTGTGCCAGTGACGGTTAGGGGGCGACTTAAGAAGGACGCTCTCCAAATTGTTAATCTACCCAAAAGTGTCGCCATGTCCATGTCCCGCCAGTATTACGTACCATTGGCTAGTGGCAGTTGGTCAGGTTGTTATGGACAAACCATCACGCTCTGTAAGGATCTACCCTATATGAAAAAGATTACAGACAACACCTGCACTGCTGCGCTACTGAGGCGCGACGACCTAGCGATCCAAGAAAAATGTGAGCTGGACTATCTACTGGAAGCAGACTTTGGAGAGATGGCCGTGTACCTAGACGACGGAGATATGCTAGTGGTCAGCGCCGACACCAGAGGCAAAATGATTTGCAGAAACCAGCCTGCGGTCGGAGTGAACATAGAAAATTACGCAAGGGTTCAGGTGGAATGCGACTGTGCATTCCAAACACAAGGAGCGTGGATACCGTATAGCTTGCAAAATTGTGATCGGCACACCAGGGTCACCACGGTTGTGTACCCACATAATGACCTGTTGGAAGCAGCAAGTCGTGTGAAGGGGTGGGACATGAATTTCACAACGTCCAAAAACGAACCCACTATGTTGGAATCAGACCCTATCCCTGAAACAATTAGGAAAGACCTGCTAGAAATCGAGGAAAGCCTGAAGGTCAAAATACCTGTAACCTCCTTGGCCAAACGAATACAAAAACACCGTAAAGACTTGGCCAAGGGCATCAAGAAAGCGACTGACCGTTACGAGGTAGAGAAACACGCCCCGTGGTTCTCTATAGGTAACTTCGGAGGTGGTTTTGGTCTCCTCACCATCTTCTGCATAGTGGTGGCTGTGACAATTATTGGATGTGTCCTCTGGAAATGCTGGCGGAACCATCAAGGTAAGGCTGCCCTAGCCGGACTAACCATGACCTTACCTCGGGCCATGGCCTTGGAAACGGCGGACCCGGAGAAACTGTTGCACCACGAAAAGGCACTAACTGGGTGTCCAGACGCGACCGCCAACCCCACTGCAGTGGCAGTGCTGGCTATATTATTAGCAGTACTAGTCATCGCTATAGTGGTCCTCGTGTGGCGAAAGTGGAGAAATATTAGAAGAAAGACTGTGGATGGGTTGTACGTACAATTTGCCAATCCACATATGATAGAAACAATCTTCCTAGGCGAACTGGCTATGCCTTCAGACCACACTTATACGGAGGGCTATGTGCTCATTAGGGATCTACTGGTGACCCAGCTGTGTCTGAAATATACTCTGACAGTAACCTGGGGGGCGCAGCTGATGGGAGCAGCGACTAGACCTGGACAACACCCATCTAAGGTGCCACTACCCGACACCCTGAGAGTGTCTAAAAAACTAGCCCGTCTGATGATGAGTAACTTAAAATACAATACCAGGGCCAGACTACTGAGATATTCCTCGGGGCTAGCCACTCCTGTACCCATGGGAGTACCTCGCCTCATCGACGCAGGCTGGTCCGATGTCGGAGCGGACTGGCCTCAACCGG
This sequence comes from Lepidonotus clava, assembly GCA_936440205.1. Lineage (NCBI taxonomy): Eukaryota > Metazoa > Annelida > Polychaeta > Phyllodocida > Polynoidae > Lepidonotus > Lepidonotus clava. The sequence continues at coordinate 47,009,696 of OW387136.1, read as the reverse complement.
TGTTGGGACATGGAACAATGCCTAACGCTCCTCCTAGATCGACCACGCCCACCTCAACAGCGACCGGAACAGGATCTGCCCGAAAGACAATAAGGCCAGGGACATCCGAAATAGATCCAGGAACGGTTTATGAAGTTATCATATGACAATGTAACGAGTGTTAAAACCTGACCTAGTGCTGTACAGGTAAAATTGGTGAATTAATAACACAAAGGTACGAATACTAAAACTAAAATGTTACAGGAAGTTCGCTGGGCAATACCTGTTTGGGTAGGTAGGGTTCTGTTGACTAACCTGATCAATAAGGATTCACCAGTCAGGGAAACCTGGGTCGGGTAGGCTGGTCCAACCGTCTCTCTATGGACCCATGGGTTATCTAAATTTCTCTCGAGTCGAGTGTCCCATGCCCGGTAGCCTAGCTCAACACTCTCATTGTTAACGATTTGGCAACGCTTTTAAAGTAGGGAACCATTTGGAACCGATCCTAGTGTCGCGAAATTTTAGCATTTAAAAAGAAACTCAAAATTCTGTATAAAACCTAAGAGCGCTCAACGGGACCAATGCTCCCAACGAGCGAAGTGAACTTCCTCAAGCAAGTACCATCTACACCTGACCCCTGTGCTGTTGTTACCGCTAGGATCGGGCTGCAGTACAGGAGTCACTTGGGGAACGCCACTGTCTATTCTTTAGCATGCTTACATATATAATCTTCTCAAAGATGAGGGGGCTGCACAGGCAGCAGGAGCCTACCCACAGGCCTGGTGTCAGTGGTGCCTGACAGGAGGCAGGACGTTGGGGTTACGCGTCACTGACGCTGCGAAGGGCACTGGGGTGGACGCCCGACCATGGCAGTCACTATGCCCCGGGTGGATTGGCTCCTGACAAGCGGTCTCTTCATCACAAAAAAAATCGACGAATAGAAAGAAATTTACCTAAAAACTGATATATATAAAGCAAACCAATATTTGTGTAACTAAGAGCTCTTCCTCAGGGAATTTTGGGCAAAATATAATAAGAACGCAGAATAATTAGTAACATTCTCAGGGGAAACGCTCTGTGACAGCACACGAGAGTACCTTATACGTGGCTCGTTTGCTCCTAGTATAGACACGCTGCAGCGGCAGGGATATGTGCAAATCCTGACAAGGCGTGCCATATTTGGGAGCTATAGCGGAGGTCACAAGGAAATGTAGTTACGGGACAACAGCGAATTGGTGACATTCACAGGGTGCTCGGCTCTCTCTCACCATATTGCGACTCCATCAAACTGGACAAGCCATCCCTGGGGGGGGAGAAGCTGTAGCGAAAACTCACAAGGCGGTGGAGCGAGGTGCTGTCCTTATTAATAGCCCCGTCGTCTTGGTTATGTGTAAATGACCACCGGATCACCGTATGTCTTAGGTCAAGGGATCCTGACTTTAACATAAAAATCAGGATCCAACGACAACTAGTATCAAGAAGAAAGAAAATAATGAACAACTGCCCATAATTCAAGACTAAGTTATTTAGACCATTTTTAGACCAGTTTTTAATCAGGACAGAGACAAAACGGCAAGAAGTCAAGTTTCGACCCGGGTAAAAATTAGAAATAACTAAAATTAATAAAGGAAATGAGCGGCTTCAGAGCTGACCGCCGTCGAGAAAAAAAAAAAATAAATAAATAAATGAATGAAAATTAGTCTTGACCGCCGTCGTGGCGCTAAAAGTATCCAGGTCTCCGCTCAACAGTTGAGCTGAAGAGGGGGGACATGGACTACTGATTCCCTGATGAACAAGCTACAATAAACTTGGTTGACACCCAGAGCTAATAAGTTTACCCGATCTATTAGAAAGGAGCTAAAAGTTCTAACTCTGTCTTTAGCACTACCTATCCCTGCCCTGCATGCGCATAGTTAGGATAAGCTGGGGGCGGAGTCTTTTCAGGAGTAGTCTTGACTCTCCACAAGAAAAACGGGCATAGACCTGAACAAGAAAACGGGTTAACCTTGTACTGTACTTCGGTAAAGGCCCGACTTACTAGGTGCTGTCTGGAAGTGAGTGATCTAAGGAGATGCATTTACACATCTCTATAATTTAAAGGGGGTGTAGGCTGCATATTGTTAAAAAAAAAAATATATATGCAGTCTGCTCCCAATTATAACAATGGGAAACTCGGTGCTGCCCATTCTAGTCCTATGAGTGGGAAGGTACCGACAAACCACGTGTAACTAATGAGGACCGGGAATCAGATCAGAAATGAACCTGAATCTGAGACCCGATCCTCTGGTGATAACTAATGAGGAACGAATAATCTCAACCTCCTTCGTACAGTTAGTACTTAATGTCCTTTAATGACATTTATACCTCACGGAATGAAAACGCTACCCCCACCGCTTGTCATGTTGGTTTTTCCCATGTGATGTAGAGTATAGGGTAGACAGTGAGATGTTACTGTTAACATAGGTATAATATCTATTCAGTGAACCGTTTGGAGTTAGTGGCGCACCCGTTTGCATTGTCAGAAGGGCGCCACTACCCAATATAAAGTGGAACTCGGTCTTCAAACCCCAGGCTGAATGTAGGGGGTGAACGCCGAGCTACCACCTGTAACTAGCAAAGAGAGAAGGGACTTTGTCGTAACATAATCATTCAATAAGAACAAACTGTGGTTTTAAAGCGGATGCTTCACAAAATGGAGTCAAATATGTTAGAACAGTTGTCACCCTTGAAGGGGGTGTTAACTTGTTTGCGTATAAATCCTTGGAGTGTATTGGGTAATTATTCTACCACACTGTACAGAAAGAGTGTTATCAAGAGTATTGACTCTTGTAAAAAAAAAAAAAGTGACCTCTTAAGGTAAACCACCAGGGATCCAATTCCTATCATTATTCTTATCTCCCCATGAGGTCGGTTAGGGAATCTGAGCGGGACAGTTTTGCATCACATCTCGGGCACTCATGGAGCCTTTGCAGATGGATGTTCTTGTAACGGCTCAGCCCCGACCTGTGGGCATAGGCTTCCACACATTCATCGCAAAGATATCACTGTCTGAGATGTTTGGCAATCTCAGGCACTGATAAGCGTGGCTTCTGTGTTCAATGGAACGGCGCCTACTAAGGCCTGATCTATGAACGTACGAACTCCCGCAGTGTTCACACATGTATCTCTGCTTGGGACGCTTGGTAATCTTTGTGGTGTTGGTGCCTTTCTAGCTCTTAATAAGGATACCATTCCTTCTTTCACAAGGACACATACAGAATCTTCATCTGGGAGTTCATTCAGTGTCTTAGAGACTTCATCTCGGTCTCCTCACAGTAGTATTTTTTCCTCTTCGAGACGACTCTGTACAATAATACTCACTCTAAAACTTATTCTAACACAATTACCGAGAGGGATGAGCTCCTCGAAGGGTAGTTGTGAACAGGCGGCAGTGGGCTCGCGAGAGTCCGGGGACACGTTAAACTTTAGATATAGTGCAGGGGAGAGACCAACTGAAGGCCCCCGTGTCTAGCGAAGGATGAATCAACATCCTACTGTGGTACCGTCTAGTCGGCGTACATATCGGGCTGCTGGGTCACAAGGGGCACATACGACTAAAATTTAAATCCGATTCAGAGCTAATGGGTGCGGGGGAGGCCAATCCCATACGGCAGAGTCAACTAAATCAAGGTCTATTAGGTGTGCACCCGCCAGTAAGTGGTATGTACGTGGTACGGGGTCGACAGGCCCCACCTAGCTCCTGACAGTAGTATCATCACTCAGGAGTGAACAGGCAAGGCCAGTGAAAACGGTCAAAGTTCAGTGTGGGTTGGCAGATTCACCTGGATCAGACCGTCGGTGACCACCCAGGGTGACTTGGGACCGGTAATCGCTATCGACTGGGTCACTGGCCGGTCGTCTCTGCTCTGCTGGTAGGTCCAAGATCTTCCGGTAGCAGAGAGGGCTCAATGTACAGTCAGGCCATGGTAAAGCTAAATGCTGCATGTCCAATACCCTATTATTGGATATCGTGGGTTTAGTTGAGCCATGCTCTCTGTGATCAGAACAAGTTTGAAAAGAACCATCTGGGAAGCAGAGAGAGCCTTATGGCTGGAAAGGGTTCTAGCTCAGGCGCAATCCACTATGTCTCATGACATATGGGAAGGCCGAAGGAACCAAGTGGACACTGACGCAGTCTTGCTGTTAGACTAAAACATGGGATGGGTATCTGTGGCCTTCGCCACTACATCTCAAACTTACCATGGGAGTCGCCAACAACTCGTTGGACGGCTCCACCTATGGTGTCACCTCACGTGGCCGACACGTCAATATTTCCGCTATCCGGTAAGGGGAACTACTCATCAAAGAATTCTGTCACAGCCAATCTAATGCTGGGAAGTCTGGACCAAAATACTTGGTCATCTACTGTCATCCAAACTTACCAGGGTGAACACCCTAGGAAGCGCTAGTTACCTAGGGCACCCCATGTGAATTGTTTCCAATGTAGACATTTACACTAATATCCTGTACGAAGAATGACTAAAAACAAAGAATTCTGTTACAGCAAATCTAGTGTTGTACAACGCAGACCGGACCCTCTGGTCACCCATACCTGATTCCACATGTGCAGTGTCAGTCCCCAACAGTTAATAGTATCAAATAATACCAGAATACCCATACGGTACAAATCACCCACACTCCAAAAAGCCTACTTAGATCGGTAATGTCAACAAACCGCTAGTCAGAAAAACCCTCTATTATCGCCCAACCACGCGCGAGGTAAAATGCTTGATCATGTTCGCCTAAACAATCCCTCCCACTAAAATAATATAGCCTGACGCTTTTCAGTGCCAACCGTGTCACATTGCTTCATTTACATCACCCTAACATACCGCAGGACCTGGAAAAGATAATAAGTTTAGTACGCAAGACCCTAGTTCTCAGCCCGCGTCCACCATCTTGAAACCAAAAGTAAACACTAGGTGGCCGCCCATGCTACCCGTTACAAAAAATTACCAGCGAAACACAGTTTCTAGTTCCGGGGGTGACATCAGCTTCCGGAATTCAACAACGTGAGGGCGAGCTGAGAAAACTGCTAACTAATTCCTGACCAACAATCTCCTTAAAATCCTACGGGTTAGTAGCCTACCTAACATGCTAAGAACTGTGGAAAGAAGGCCGAACTTACCCGGGCTCGGAGAGGTCGGGGCGCTGGACCGTCTCGACGGGGACGGCGCTCCAACAGCAGGCGTGGAGACAAAGGAGGGCGGTGTCCGACGACAAGCCAGGGCGGTGAAAGTGTCTGTGTCATCCCATAAGAACAGTCTGGAGCTCCGTCAAAAGTGTGGGCTGCTCCTCTTGGATATATAAACTTAAGTGTACCAATCACTGGCCGGGAATTGGATCGGCAGAATCACTTGGCGGAACCAACCCGGAAAATTAAGAGTCCTAATCACAGGCCGGGAATTGGACTAACAAATTACTTGATGGGAATCACCCCGGAATTAAAATATATACACGGGGGGGGGGGGTTGAGTGCCGGCGGTCTAATGAATAACGGGCAACCGGACAAAGACCCGGCCCAGGGCCCGGGCCCAACGGCGTAACACCCGGGTGGACGGCATATACCCGTCTTCCAGTTCGCGGAAGTCATTGACGGTCATAACACCGTCAGCCACTACCTTGGAGAGGTGGAGGGCATGACCGGTGTTGACCGTCGGCACGTTGAACCAGTCGTTCGTCCTTTTGACTTCGCGGCTAATCCTGGGAATGATGCGGTTAAGCCACCGTTGCAGAGATCCGTCGCTGTCCGTGCGCGCCCAACTGCGGGCATCAAAGCCCGAGGGGGTCGCGAGGATGAGGGTCGCTGGAGCAGGGTGGGCTTGTAGATTCATAAAGGCACGAGTAAAAAGTTCAGCGTAAAAGTTGACAACTGCGTCCGGGTTAATGAACAAAGGAAGATATAATCGTAGGTCCGGGTCCCAGGTTAGAATGTCAAGTAAATTCGTAATCACTATTAACACGTCATCAGGATACATCATGTGGTGAGCAAACGCGAAGCCCGCCAGCTCCGCCGTCGTGGCCTCTTCGCTTGGAAAAACCACGTAGATGTGCTCCGTGTGGTTTTGTATCAGATCAGGGTAGTCCTGTACGCCCGCCTCACGTTCGGTGCAAAAGATGGCAACGCGAACCATACTGGGTGATGTTGCGAAGAAATAAGAGGTAACACTGAAGACTAAAGAAAAAAAACACGTCTTGACGCGTTAAAAATACCGCCGGCACTGATTAAAATGACGTCAAAACGAGGCTAATTTGGGAAACCCCTTTTTGATCCAAAAGATCCAAATTTTGAAATCGGCTAGCATGATCAATCCATCGCATAAATTTTTACAAAACCTGTGCTAAACTAAAGCTTAGGTCCCCAACCAACATAATCAAGCGCCAGAATTAATTCATATCGGCTCAAAATGTCAGGTCGAGCCTTCAAACTTGAAAGTTTGATCGAAGCAGAAATTAGCCATCCGGGCGCTTCGCACCTGAAGGAATCATATCGAGGTCAAACCCTGGGGGGGAACTCCAGTCAAGCGACCCGCTAAGTACACGTGTACTAAGTATAGCTGGCGGACGCGTGACAGGAATGGTGGTATTTTCTGGTTCCAACTGCTCGGTATTACTAAACCTGATACAGAGACCTTGTATTTATTGTAAATAATGTTGTTATGATTGAAGTTTGGTTGAAATTTGACACGCATTGTATCATGAAAGTCGTTCGTTCAAAATGTCCGAATTCTCTGTATTGACTTATGTTGTGTTAATTTGTTCTGAAATTGGATTTGATGTACACTTGTTACTCTTAGAAGTTTAAGACAACCCTACACTGTATATATGTTGAGTTCTGTCGACTTGTGTTACAAATTACAAATGTCAGAATCTGTACATGTATGTACTAAGGAAAAACCCAACTCTATCACTTTAAGCACGAGTGTCATAAATCTTCATCCTCTAAAACTGAGTACGCCTGTTTATCAACATGATTATGTCATCATTTACTTATCATACAATGATCATGATTCACTAAAACTTACCTTGTTACCTTATGAACCTGTTCCGCTATTCTTAAGCCATAATATGGACTAACAATACTAGGAACTCTTCCTGAAAACTTCATGTTTATGAACCTTTTCAACGTGATCTCGAGTCTTAGCATGGACTACTGGAAATGTACTTGTGTATTAAGTAAAACTGGACATATGAATGTAACTTTGTTTACAATTCTTAAAAGAACTTCTGAATTTATTGACACTGTGCTGAATGTACCACGAGAGTCAAGGCCACCCCACCATGGTTTAACAAATATATCCAATCATCAAAATTGGGAGTTCATTATATTCATTTGGTTTGAGCTATGTCGTCCACCTCCTTAAACTCAAACACCTGACCGCCGTCGAATGTACTAATAGCTTAGCACTTTTGATATATTCTCGTGTTATATAATCCATCAAGGATCAGGCTTAGCAAGTCTACTTCTAGTCTACTTCTAGGAGAAATATCTTGTGCTCCTAGCGCCACCTGTTAATCAGTATAAAAGGCGCTGCAAGGTAGGGAGCGAGCAGTTAGTGGTTAGCAGTCACTAAAGTTTAGTAGGTTTAGCCAAGGAGTTATACTTGGAGTAAGTACATCGGCTCCGTGTAACAGACTGGAGTTTACCAATACCCATTACCTCGGGCATAGGATTGTGATAGAGCTGAATACTAGAATGGTCTAGAAGGTGTTGGAACAACTCGTGTTCTAAATGTGGTTGATTGCTGATAGGAGATGGGAGGTGGACTGATGAAGACTTATACATGGTGGCTTTGACTCGGGATGAGATGTTTACTGAATAAAAACCCTTTCATATTAAGAAGCTCCCTCATCGTTCATTTCTTTTGAACTATTGGGAAGTGAACGGACAAACTTTAAACGCAGTCTGAATTACTCAGACATTCTGGAAAAACAAATCATGAAGACTTGGATATACACGAACCTTACGCAGTCTTAAATCAAACATTAACAATAGTTCAAAATGATATCAACCAAATTAGCTATGATCAATCAAGCAAGCCTTTACATGCACATTATATTCATACCTGTTCATATCACCATCGCAATCATACTCTGTCTATACAATTTATTGGTTGATAAGTGTGTTGTAAAAACATATGAAGACAAGTATAATGCCTAAACAGATATTTGAAGTTGCTGAACTCAAGGGGTTGAAAATTATTCATTTAAATGTTAGAAGTTTGCTAAATAAAATAGGTGATGTTGGTACAAACCTATGCTTCGGTGATGTACTTATTTTTAGTGAAACATGGCTTAATTCGTCTGTACCGGATCGAGCAGTCTACATACAGGGGTATAAACTACTAAGGCAGGATAGAAGGCTAATGGGTAAGAGGACAGGGGGGGGGCCTGTGCATATATATAAAGGAGTATATATCTTATGAATATTTAAAGGGAGCCAAAACCAATATAATTGACAAATTTTCAAAACTCAGATAAGTATAGAAATATGTTGGTTGAGTCCAGTTAAGGGCAGTGGTAAAGTATTAGCTGTGAGAACTAGCTCAAACTGAAGTAGAATGCCACAAGAGATGGTAATATTTGCATTTGTTTGTAAACAAACCCTATTTTTGTGGATCCACATTAATTGATTTGACCAAGAAAAACATGTTTTTAATGATTTTTTACCATATTTCATGGTTTAGATTTTAACATGGGCCAGGAATAGGCTCAAGGAATCGATTTCCATGATTATTTGAGTTTGGAAAATTTCATTGAATTTATTGGATTTGGCTCCCTTTAAGTGCTGAATTTAATGTGTGTACATCTGAATTGGAGATAATGGGAATACGCATCACGGCACATAATATGAAACAGATGAATATCCTGGCTGTGTACAGACCTCCATCTGGCTCTATGCAGAAGGGCGTAGATAAGTTGCTAGAGATGATGGGTGGATTGGATAGGGCCGGGAAAGAGACTTATCTTATAGGGGATTTCAATATTGATTTAAAATTGAATAAAAACAAAAAAATGTTGAAATTTTTTTTTACTGATTTTTTCCTTTCGCAGCAGATTGATGATTGTACCCGTATAACTAACACGACTGGAACATTGATAGATCTGATGTTTACTGATTCAGGTTGTGTAAGCCATAGTGGTACGATAAGTTACTGTGTAAGTGATCACATGCCGACCTTCCTTGTTAGGAAAAAGAGTAGAAATAAAATTTGTAAAAAAAAATTGATGGGCAGGTCATATAGAAAGTATGTTAAAGAACAATTCTTGAAGGATCTGGATGAAATTGACTGGGAGCTTTTTGACAATGAAGATGATCCAGAACAATTATGGGAAATCATGTATGCTAATATTACCAAAGTGTTAGATATCTCGTGTCCAATTAGGGAACTGACAGTACCAGTTGGAAGGATCTCATGGATCACACCTAATATTATAACACTTATGCGTCTTAGAGACAAAGCATACTCCAGAGCGAGAAGATCACAAAAAATCAGTGACTGGACAAATGCAAGAGCTTTACGAAATCGAGTAGAAACCTCGATTAAAGAAGAAAAGGTAAATCAAATTTTAAGAAATTTTGAACTAAATAAGAAAAATCCTAAGAAGTTTTGGGTTAGTATAAAACATCTAGTTTCAAACTCCACGGCGTGTAAAATTGACAAATTAATAGATGAAAGTTCTGGAGAAACCATTACATTGAATGATTTGGCCGATCATATTAATATGTACTTTGCTACTATTGGGGAAAAGTTAGCTGCACGAATAGAAGACAAAAATGACCGAGGTAGGAGTTGCATAGATCCAATTGCTGATGAAGCTGATGATATTGATCTTGTCTCTGACCAAATAACGCGGGATGAATTTGTTAAAACTATAAATTCCCTGGATAAAACCAAACCTTCTGCAATAGAAGCCATAAGATCAGATGTTATCTTTGATGTGTTTGCGCATATGATAAATAAGGTATTGCGTATGTATAATATGCTAATGCAACAAAGTATATTTCCGGATGCATGGAAGAAGGGCAAGGTAGTTCCAATACCTAAGACTAATAACCCCAAGACTGTAACTGATTTAAGACCAATTACACTAATCTCCTTGCCTGGGAAAAATTATGAGAAAATAATTAATAATAGGCTGAAAGCGGGTTTAGAGGTAAAACAGGTTCTGTCTGACCAACAACATGGTTTCAGGAAAGGTTTCTCAACCTGCTCTGCTGCAATGACTCTTATAAATGAAATTTATTTAAACGTAAATAATTATAGGGATACATATATAGTCTTTCTAGATTTAAAAAAAGCTTTCGACACTGTTTCACATCAAAAGTTACTAAACAAGCTCAAGACTGTAAATTTTCGAATAACACTGTAAAATGGTTTGAAAACTATCTGAGAAATAGGCAACAGTCTGTAACCATTAATAATATTACATCAGCCTTTCTTCCTGTAACGTACGGGGTACCTCAGGGGTCGGTCTTAGGACCTACCCTTTTTAGCCTGTATATAAATGATATAGTCCAGGATGTTCCAAGTAGCATACATATGTATGCAGACGACACTGTGGTATATGACACTGACTTGGCTAGGCTGCAGACTTCAATGAATAATATCTCAACTTGGTGTAATGCAAATGTATTAACCATAAATACAGCCAAATCACAGTGGATGGTGACAAATGTTGTGGAAAAAAAAAGGGAATGGCGGAGAGATGAATTTGTGACCGTCCAAAGGGATAGGTTGAAAAGGGTACTGGAGTATAAGTATCTGGGCTTGACTATAGATAATTCACTCACTTTTCAAAGGCATAGGGAGATTATGATAGGTTCTGTCCAAAATAAATTAATAATTTATATTTTAGGAAAATTAGGAAATATATGAATACAAAAATGGCAGAAATAATCTATAAATCAACTATACTGCCTATCATTGAATATGGTGATTTTGTATTGGATCATGATTTGGGTTATGTCACAAACAGATTGCAGTCTCTAAAAACGCAGGGGCTCTATACCATTTTTGAACAATATAAACTGCCTTATAATGTACGTATTAATGCAGATGTCTTACATACTAGGGCCAAATTATAAAGGCTATATTATCGGAGATATATCCATTTGATGTGTTTCATGTATGGTATGGCTGCAAAAAAACTGAACATTGACAATCGACAATTACCGACAAGAAGAGGCGCAGGACCTATATTTATAGTACCTCAACGCAGAAATCCAAAGACTGATAGAAACCCCCAATTGAGGGGTATTTTGGCATGGAATAATCTACCTGTGGATATTGTAAATAGTAATACTAAAGCCATATTCAAACGAAAATTGATAAATTCTTTACTGAATATGTATGAAGCAAGGAATGAACAAATATCTTTGTATAAAAGAGTCGTGTAATGATTGAATATATTGTGTTCGCTCATCTCATCTCATCTCATTATAAATCATTTAATTTGTTCATCCTGTACATGAGTAGTATTGGCAGAAATAACACCTGACCACTCCCTACGCTGATTGTAATATAAATTTTTAAGAGGGAGTGGTTGCAAGAACGGCTCTGCTGAAACCATTTTACCTGAATAAAAACAATTAAAAAAAATTTAAAAAAATTTGGCAACAGGGAAGTGATAGCTTAGGCTAGATGGTTAAGTTATGCAGATTGAATGGTAGTATTGGGTAAACCCCAGGATATATACCGCAGTCTATAATAGGCATGTAAACTCGGGAGAGTTTAACTCCATTTATGTGTATATTAAAAAGCACAGCCTTATAAAGGATGATGTCAGTCACCGAGGTCAATTGTATGTCCAGCAGCCATCAAGGATGTATTATTCAAAAAACTTAACATCAGGGAAACAAACATAATAAGGAAGCTCTACAAATATCTATAATATATATAGTTAATGTGAAACAGATAGAAGCCAAATAACAATAACAACCCAACAATAAGAACTAGTGATATCTCCCCATCTTTATTAAACATACATATAAATTATTTTCCATAATTATAAACAGTCTTAGTTCAAAGCTGTAAAAACAATATTCATTTGTTTTTCAGAAAAACGAGACTCTACTGACATGGGTGTCAGTCCACTGCATAATCTCTAGCCAGCTCATAAGAAAGTACTCAGGGCTAAGATTGGCTCTCTGCTAGGGGCGGAGAGCGTAGAGGCTCTATCATAGGTATGGATAAAATAGGGGTGTAAGTGCCGGTAGCTTCAGAGTGTTACGTGAAAGCAGATAGGTGAATCTTCGTTCAGTAAACAACACCGTGAACTCAGGTAACTGTTGGGTAAGTGAGTGGGCCATTTGGTTTGAAGGCTAGGGGCATTGGTTATTTGGTTTGAGTGGACATCCTATCTGGACTGTTGATTGTCAACGGGAGCACAGAGACGTATGCCACACGTTTGAATTTAGATAAACATCCTTTCATGCGAGTGTTCTGTCACCTCTCAATGATGAGCTATATTTTGAGATGACCTGCAGCCAAGACAGAAGGGAAGACTGTGATCAACATAAGCTAGCATACTGGAATAATTAGTACGGCATAATGATTACTGGCATCCCATTACATAAGAGTAAAAAAAAACCATCGTTCAATATTCTAGTTGTTACAGAAATATTCGACTGAAATTTTGAATAATTTTTGGTAGCTTTTTTGAGGCTTAAAAAAACGCTCCATGGGAAATCCAAGCTTATTGCAGGTATAGATAAGCTTGGATTTCCCATGGAGTGTCACATAATTATTTTTAATAACCAAAAAGTAGACCAAAATAAAAAGAATTGTAGAGAAAATCTCTCTAATTAGCCATCATTCCTACTGGCGTTTTTTGTCACAATAATTTTGGCTTTAGTTTTTGCAGCAAATAATAATGAAAAACATTAAGTTGCCTTCATCTTTTTCATAGTGTGATGTTGCGAAATTGGGAGTGAGATGTTCTTTCCCCTGTTTCCATTTGTCCTTGGATTCTACAACCTCAGCCCAGCTGCTCTCAGCACCACAAGAGCATAAGCGGGATGAGTAGCACGGGCGCTCATTCAGATCTGCTGCAAAAGCGCAAGGGGGCGGATCGAGTAGGCGATCATGTGGTTCTCAGAGTCTTGCCCCATGCATGGAGGTGGACCATGGTCGGGATGGAACTCGTGGAGTTCGGTAAGTGGAAGCCGATGGGGGGTCATCAACTTGGGAGTGGATGGGGGGCATTGTTACTATTCGAGCCTTTGTATGTTCAGGGTCTTGTGTCGGGAGCCTAGCAACCGGGTGGGACCAACCATTCTAGACGGGGGATGGGAGCGATGCCAAAAATAAAGGGGTGGTAGCGTGTCAGTCGGTCTCCCATAATCTCGTCCCTAATACTGGCCTCACTCGGGTCTCACACCCTCGGTCCTTTGGTCCCCATTTTCATACCCTGGGTTTCGTGTCACTATCTCTCAATTTCTCTTTTTTGGCTAAACTCTATCTGGTCTAGTCTTCTAAGTCATCTTCGGGTCCATTCCCAGGAAGAAAGGAAGTGTGAACACAGTGAGTACCAACATGGAACTGTTTATTCTCGTATCACAACACTCTTTATATAGCCGACACTGGCCTCTGATTGGCTAATCAATATCACTTGGTCACTTTGACCTCTACCGGGGTCATTTCAGGTCACTTATTTTCTCATTCATTTCAACCCTTGTACATTTTGACTTTCATACACTCGTGTTACTCATACAGTATAATTTTGTACACTTGTGTTGCTTGTACAATTAATTTTCATACAGTTCGCGATTACATTTTCATGTTAACATTCTATTTTGTACTTTTACTAACTCTCTGTAATAAACAACTGTCCAACCTGTTATTCATAATTCTGTCTTTAAAACTCATGCTAGAATCATGAATTGATTTATATAAATTCATAACAATAGAAATCCTCATTATTATTCTATTTTTTGGCCAATAGTTATTTAAATCATATTGGTATTGTTTGATGGTAGTAGTAGTAACTTTTATTGACAAAGATCAAGAAGTCAAAAATCAAATTAAAGCTAGGAATATGTGTAATGTGGATCTGTTTTTTTGTGTTCCAACTGAGCATTCTAAATGATTTGGAATGATTTGAAAGTCTTCCAAAAGTTGCTGAAACTTTTGTATTTTCTCTGACTTTCAACCACTAAATTCCAAATAGAATCCTCACTTTTGATTTGATTTTAATTCTGTTGTACACGTGTTTAGAGAATTCAATTTGGAATCCAATGATGTGGTATTGATTTATTCATAGACTTATAGAATGTGTACAAAGAGGAGCAGAGACGTTCGGAGCTACTTATAATTGGTAATTCAATATCATACTACTCCCAGTCTGTGCCTCTATTGTTCTATTGGTAGGTTTGTGGGCATTATCTAGGGGGTATGGATGGGGGGTCCCGTGTTGCGTGTCAAATTTTTTAAAAAATGGCCCCGGTGACTGTCATTATAATTCAGTTAATACCCATGTCCCATGGTGAATTTAAGAAATAGCCCTGTCCCATGTCACTATCTTTTTAAAGCTCATAATTATGGCATGTCAAATTTAAGAAAAGGGTAATGTCATTTGTCGCTTAATCAGGTTGGGGATACCACTGAAATTCAGGACATCCTGTAAAAACCGGACGCCCTGTAATAACAGGCAATTATGACAAAGTGTATTATCTAATAACTTTAGATGAAATTATACATGAATATAACATAAAACAAACATGATATAATACTTTTACATATGCAAACTGCAAAAATTATGAAATTCTTCATTTAACATGAATTTATTAGCACTTTCCATTTTGACAATTACATAAATAAGAATTTCATAATTAATATTTCTACATAGATACAAATGCTCAGAAAAGGAGGAGTTTGCTAAATTATTTGTAATAAAAAAACACATTTTTTGCATCAAAATGATTGTTGCATTTTCAAATTCTATCGTTGCATTTTTTTCTATTGATTTTTATTTTTAAAAAGTTACAAAAATCATACCAAGAAAACAGCCTGTCCTGAAAAAACAGGACGTTTTTTTGATCCATTTTTACAGGACGTCCCGTTTTTTCAGGCAGACTTTTAAAAGCCATTAAAACCATTACTTTAAGGATGGAATTCAATTTTAATTTAACCAAATGATCATTTGTTATATAGGGTCATATTTCAAAATTGAAAAAATAATAATGGAACGTTTTTAAAGAATTTAAAGGGTTGCATGTAGCAGCTGTCAAGGATACGACAAAGTGAATATTATATTAGTTAATCAGTTTGTAAGTTAGCAAGTTTTTTAAAGTTATTTCTTTTTACTGTTTAAAGTATGAGTGGTTCACCTTGGTTTTGATTTGAAGGTATGATTCAAGTTAACATATTCCCGGTGTTTAACGATATCTAAATTTTGGTAATAACTTGGTTCAAATGGATACCCTGCTCCAGCCATGGTTCTGTTAAATATGAGTTCCTCCATGCAGTCAAGTGCGAGTGGCTCGAAGTCAAGGTGCAGCTTGTTGATGAACAGCTCAGGACGATTGAATGTCCAAGGAAGATCACCAACTCCAAGAATGCAAACTTCGCGCTTCCATTTTCCTTGACACTGCCGCTCTTTCCATGACAAAATAATCTGATAATATGATTTGGCCCAAATTGTAGCATGTGCTGTAAACTTTTTCTCTTCAGGATCAACTAGAATCAAAGAGCATAGCAAAATAATGAGCAAAATGAAAGTACTTACTTAACATGGAATACGTGATCTGTATCAAAGAAACAAATAATAGTCAATTGGTCCTAACTAATGGGTACAGAAATAAAAAATAAATCAAAATAGAACAACACAGCTATTTCTTAGATTAGTCAGGGCAACATAGGGCTCAGTGACATACAATAGCACATTAAAAAGATAATAACATGGGACATGTGCACTTCATTGAATTTGGCATGGGACATGGGAATTTATTTGTACCAACAACATGGGACATATTGAGAACACTCTAGGCATAATATTTCAATAATGATGACACTGACAACCCATCTTTTCACTATTTTGGTACACGAAGCATAGAAACTTATATACAGTAAATGCATGATGATATTAATGGATGGGGTGGGGTGGTCTATTGTTTAGGGTGCTGGCCTTGCACATGGCTTGCCTGGGTTCTATTGTTGGTGCTGCCTGTTAGACCACCTTACCTTGCCATCTTTTTCACCCTCATAGATTCAGTCACAGAACATCGTTCTACCCAGAAACCATAAGTTGGTCCAGATATAGATAAAAAATTGCTGATGGACCATAAGCTCCAATAACCATCATCACTATGATGTTAATGGTTTGTTATCTGGAGTAACAAGGGGAACACTGTGTGGTGATTATCCCTATGGAAAGGTTTCTGAAAACTGCTTTAAGAATATTCTCACATCATCAGTTTTTATATACATACTTCACATCATTTCTCTACAATAATTTTATCAATATATCAAATCTGCCAAGATTATGCTATACTTTGTAGCCCAAACATTAAATGTTTAAGTTTGTCTGGTAGATCTGCCAAGGTCTTCCATGAACTTGAACTTTGCCCTTCTTTAATAAAGGGTTGCTTTAACTTAAATTTTCAAGTTGCTTATCATTGTGTATTTCAATTTGCTTATGTATTCTCAATATATCTCTAATGAAAAAGAATCAAAATGTCAAGCTGAATAACAATTGTACAGGAACGACTAGTTTTGGGGATTCCCTAAATAGCAAAAATGTATGTACTGCACTGAGGCTGGTTACCTCAGGCATGGGATGGTGGATACTCCAGAGGGTGTTGCAATACTCTAGCTTTTTATTTTTAGTTAGGTGGCAGTATGCTAGGTGGTAGCGTTGGCTTATTTATCTTGTTGCTAGGCCAAAACACAGATAACACATTTAGGAAACCTGAAAGGAAAGTGATGGTCACCGAGTTAAGGCTATATTCCACTATATGGTATTTGCTTGCAGCACCATGAAAAGAGGCAAGCAAATGACAGCAAACAAGTTTGCAGTAGGGTGCTGCAAGGTGGAATATAAGTATTTGCGGCACCTGTTTGCGGCACCTCCTTGGGGCATGTGCTATTTTATATAGGTTTTCTACAGTTTGCTTGTGGTCGGGGATACTGACCTGGGGATACTGACATGCTTGTATCAAAACCGTAAATTGCTTGCATTTGCTCAAAAAAGGTACCGCAAATGCTACCCAACATAAAGTAGAATATAGCCTTTATCACCCCATACACCTAGACTCTTTCTCTTTAAGGAGAGGAGGATGGTTTCCCCTCATCCTCTTGAAGCACAACTTTCACTCCCTATTATACTTATGCTTGGCTCATTTGGTGAAGGATTTCGCTTCAAGAAAAAGAGGACATACATGCACCCCCTGGTGGTATACATCAATACTAAACCTCTATGCTTCAAGAAGAAAACCTCACCTTTTAAGCCTCATGTGAGATATAACAGGGAGAATCTTTGCTCTTAAAGAGGAAGAGGGGAAACCTTCCTCCTCTCCTTCAAGAGAAAGAGTCTAGGTGTATGGGGTGCCTTTATACTGTGAACACAACAAATAATAAAGTAAATAATAATCAAGTGTTAAGGGTAACAGATAGAAAGATTTATAAATGTAGGTAAACAGCAGGTAAAAGTGGATGGGACCGTCATCACAACCCCTAATCAATGTGTACATGAGTGACAGATGCACATACCTGCAGCAGACATAGCAAGGGGCTAAGATATGTAAATCGATGAGGGAATGGTGTATATAAAGAATCAGTGGAATTGGATGGATGGAGAGTAATACTCAGACTGAACCCATACAGAGGGAAGTGAGAGCATAGTAGATTGTATGTTGGTGCTGGTGGCATTCCATGATGACTGTAGTTTGAGTACTTTAGCGGATCTTACCTATACCTGGTCAATGTTAAGGGTTATGATTTGGTCTTTAGGGATTTAGTAATAGGCAACATCTCAGACAAAGGAATGGATCACAGTCTCTTAGGATGGGAACATATCCGAACGAGGCCAACCTCTAACATTGGGTATAAGGAACATCTATGGCTTAGGTTCGACACTGAGTATGTTAGTGAAAAGAAGTATTCTTCAGTTGGATGAGACTTTGATAAAAAAAACAAATAATTCTGAAAGCGAGTGTCTTCATTGAGACTTGAACCACCTAGATGAGGAGAACTCTACCCTAAACTAATAGTAAGTTAGTAAAACATAAGACAACCTCATATTAGATCTTCAATAACAATACTAACAATAATGAACACAATAAACTAGCATTAGCTGGACTCTCTGTTCATTTACCTTAAACCTATGGCAGCAATAAGGTAAACCAACATTGTTGTTCAGTACTCCCCTTTGTGATGAAAAATCATTGGAACCATGACAGGGAAAATGTATTATGCGACAGGGAAAATACAGGGATATTAATCTCAGAATTTGAGTGTGGACCTTGTATGATAAGTTAAGCCTACCTTGATAGCCTCCAGGTGCCTGTAAATGTTTGTTGTGGTTCAGGGTTGGCATAAAGTGTTCATCAGGAGCAAATGTATCATTCAGCCAGTTCATCAGATCTCGGCCCTCTTGACTGAAGAAAGCATATTTGATGAACTCCCTTGTTACTGCCACATAATGACTTCCCTTGAAAAGAGTCATTTTGTGTGGAGGAGAGGTCATCTTTAAAAAAAAGGTCATAACCACACCATCTTTCCACTCAGAATAAAGCCATCTGAAGGTTGTACGGATCCAGTATTTCCTGCAGAGAAAAATAAAACAAAATGATATTCCTGGAAAATAGAAAGGCACTTTTCCTCCAACAGCAATAATATATGAGTTTCTGGAACATGCCCCTCGGTGTGCAACTTAGCTCCCCGCATGTTTGACAAGCTTAAAATTATTTTTTTCTTTGACCCAAGAAGATTAAACCACCCTTAATGTATTAAGTTTCAAGTAAGGAAAAAAATCATTTAATATTGCCCAATAGGAAGGATCCTAAGAGGCCTTATCATCATTATCTTCTGCTCCCCCCACATTCTGTCAAGTGAAGTACTACACCAACTAAGTTGGTTTGTTTGTCCAACCTTGCTGATTCATTATGGCTGATTAAGGTTTGGAGAAAAGTCTGTTGTAAACCAGTTGCTTAGGTGATTCTTTTGTTGTTGTCAATACAATACAACACTGTTGATACAATACTGTAAACTCTTGTTTATTCATAACCATTATTGTGGCAAAGGAAAGATATTGGGTGTAGGCATGTGACATCTTTCCTGAACAATAATAACAGTTTTGTTACTATTAAATCACAAATGGCTACTAAATCATCTAATACATGGAGAAAAGGTGATAACATATGGATACAGATGGCAGCTCTTTCTAAATATTGATAGTGGTTAAAGGAATGGTACATTCAATTTGAAGAGTGAAGTGACGGATACGGTTTGGCATGTGTTATGGTTGGTTGGTTATTGGGGTTTACATTGTATTGACATCTTTGGTCATATCACGGTGAGAACAAGGTGTGACAGTTTTGTCTTTGATGATTGAATCTATGAGATGAATGAATCTATGAGATGAATGAATCTATGAGAAGGTAGAGACCATACCCCTATACTTTTACTGAGGCAGGTGTTCTTTAATGTGCATGGTCCCTTAGGCATAGCCATACATACAACAGTCGTTGGTCTACTATATAGAGACCTATAATAACCCTGTTGTTATCACAGGGAGAAACGCAGAGAGGTGGAGTAGTCCCTGGCCCAGCCGAGAATTGAACCTGGCTCTCCTGCATGCCAAGTGAACACTTTAACCACTTCACCAACCCACACCCCTGGCATGTGTTTTTTAGGTTAAACTTAACACATTATTTGACTAGTACATAGCTCTGGGTAAGATCTTGTACAGTTAGACTTGAGGGTCACTCAATGCTGTTGGGTTGGCTGTATTTTCTTTGAGTTCCAGTATAGTGCCATAAGCAAAAATTTGGCTGCGGTTACATAACATAGGGAAAAACAAGAAATAACATTTTGATATATCTGATGTTCAGTGTAAAGTTGCTTTAAACACAAGAAGTTTGATAAGGATGGAGTGCTATGTTAAATTTCTCTAATCAATTGAATGAACATGTGTATCCATACTTTAATACAGCATATAAAAAGCATATAAAACACCACTTACATGTATACCCTTTCTTGTTCTTATATTGCTTTTGTAAACACTTCATATTATCAACTTGCTAATTAAGTCTTCTGTCCAATTATTCTAGTGTTTTATATGGAATAAGAGGGAGAGTGAAAGTAAATGTTTCAAAGAAAATCAACACTGCAATTTCTGCTCTCTGTTTGAATATTCAGGTTGTTTTCTAAATTGTTAACACATTATTTGACTAGTACATAGCTCTGTGACAAATTCCACTGATTCAATCAAAGATCTATGTATATCAATTTCTGTTTTAAATCAATGCAGTCTGGTGACCTTTTACTTTCTTCCCAAAACACTTCGACTTTACAGTAAGCATTCTAATTTATGAGAAAAATAATTTTAATAGGATTAGTAAAGAATATTTATTCAACCCATTCAAAAGGAAAGCGATGTATCACATCATTTCAATACAGATGGACACAATGCTTCAAAGGATATGAAAGTATATATCTTAGACTTCATAATACAATCATCCAGAAAGCAAACACGCCAAAGAATTGAGAAATCTCATAGAATTCAATTGGATAAATAGATTGGCCAGTATGGCACCCCATGGTATGAATATTCTGGATAATGAATATGGATAAGACTGAACAACGCCACATCAAAGATTTTTTTTGAATGGGTTGAATAAATGTTTTTTACTCATCCTATCAAAATTATTTTTCTCATACATATACATTTTAGAGTCTAATTCATATGATCAATATGAACAAAGCCATACTAACTCCTACAAAATAGGAAAATTCAACTCAAAAGACCTAATAGTAATGACCATATCTCCATACCAGGGGGCAGCACTGCGCAGACCACACTAACCCTGTGATCCCTGTGATAACAACCAAACAGGTACCCAGATCAACTGATGAGCCCTAACACGGCGAAACCACTATAGAAATGAACTTCCCTATACATTATATAAAGTCTCTATACTCTAATAACTATAATTCTTGATAAAAAATAATCCCCATAAGGGAACTATTTTTTGCCTTATGCATATAGGAGAAGTAGGGCCAAGGTAAGACCTTGACCTCAGACATGTCCCACACCTGGACCAATGAGGAACCAGGTGACAATGGACAAAGATCAGTCAACAAATACTGACCAATGGGGAGTTACTTTACAAAATCCACAGAGAATTGTGGGATAGGCCCCTCCAAAAGAGAGGGAAATTTGAGAAAGCTTCCCAGCAAACAGGACACGTGTATTAACCAGTTTACCACGTGCTCCATTTGTGTAATACTGGTGTTTTAGGCAATCGCTATGTAATGTCAGAATCTAACTAGGTTTTACCATGAGTTTTCACACAGTGATACATGTATTTCAATTCCATGCATGCAGCATTATTTATGTGAGTGACATGCTCTTATTCATCATGGCAAGTGGAAACTTACATTATCTTATCTATCTGATGTTTGTTTATTTTCATGTTATTTTGGTAACATTCTGGTGTTGTGACAAACTCCATGTAAAACATGTAAATCTCACTAGCTTTAACAAGTGTTATTATCATGTAATACTGGTGTTGTGTAAAACTAGGAGTAAGACATGGGAAAACTGTCTTTCTCTGACACCAGTTTTTTATACATGTAATCTTAGAGTAAAACATGTATTTTGTTCAGGTTTTTCCTGGGTTTTCCCTGAGTTTTCATTGAAAAATCACAAAGATACTCTATGGAAATGTTTATCTTTACACCAGAATTTTTATGAGTACACTCATTGAAAACTGGAGTTGTTTTTCTGATGTATCTTAATGAGTTAAGAGATTTATCAAAAGATTGAATAAGAATATATTTTGTCACCAGGATATGCAATTGCATAGATTCTGCAGAAATACTAAATTTCTATATGGTTTAAATACAATATAATTGCCTGTTCTCTCATGCAGATTGTGTATAGCTCAGTGGTAGAGCACTGGCAATGTATGTGAGAGGTCCAGGGTTCAATCCCCCAACCTTTTCTTTTACTAAATATAGAAAAACACGAGTTTTATATGTAAAAACTCGTGTCAAAAACTCTTGGCAAAAACACGTGGCAAACACCAGAAATGAGGTCCACAGAATCCCGAGTATAACACAACTCTAAATCACGTGTATGGCATCCTAGATCCCGAGGTAGAGAGGTGTGCAACACGTGCCCTTGTTACCTGGGTTTGTTCATAGTGGTCTTGAGAAGGGCACCAGCTGCCACGTCTAGCCAAAGCATTCTAATTTACATTCAAGTATTATGTATTAATTCTATTCTAATTATGTGCACGCGGTTTAATTCCTACCTCAGTGCATCTCATGAATAACATATTAAATTAGATATTTACTAAATTTATGGAAAACCAAATAAATACGAAATTTTTATGGTTTTAACGGAGATATAAAGCTCTGCTATCCAAAATAGTATGGTGACCCCCCTATGTTTTTTGGCTGGAAATGATAACCTACAACCTTATGCTTGTTATACAAAATTTTAGAGTAAATTTCAATTTTAGATTTTTGTGTGTGTGTGTGGTACTTTATTTTTGAATTTATGTTTTTTTTCAATAGTTCATTTTGCATGTTTTCAAATTAAATGTATATAATTACACCATCTGATTTAACAAAAGTTTTTCTTTCTCACTTGAAAAAATGTGAACACTTTTATTTAGAACATTTGGCCCATTGTCATATTATTTCTATGAAAATAATTAGCAAATATAACCAATTGTAAAATTATTATTTCGCAACTCTGTTTTTGAACAATCACCATATAAGCACACTCATTTAGCTGAAGTTTCCACAGTGACCCATGATTATTTTTGCATTTTCTGTGTTAGTTTTCAAACAAATCTCAACACTAATTCTATAAGGGCACGATTGTCCTAACGAAATGCTTTTATCCCCTGCCCTTCTCCTTTTTTGGCCTCCTGTTGCCCTGCAGAATAATGTAGAAAGATTGACACCTTTTTGGAGCTGGCTGCACTAAGATGCTTATAGCTCTCTTGATAATATAAAATTTATATTGACAGATTATGTAACCAAAAGTAACAGATTCTCATAACTAGCTAGGTATTTAATTGATTAAAATTGTGATTGATTCATGAGGAATGGGGTATGATAAATAAAACTCGTATATGTGGTAGATAAAGCATAAGTCTGGCAGGTTATGCAAAATAACCAATGAGGCGATAGCCGATTGGGTTATTTAAAGTATCCTGCCTGACAAGGGCTTTATCTGACATGAACCACAGGACTATTTTGCATTTTTGCTCATAACATTTTTTGATATTCATTGAATTACCAAACATTATGTAAGTAAAATGTAGCTAACAATCTCATGGAGATAATTGAAGTGCCAAATATTTGATATTCTGAAGTTTTAGAGTTTTTATGATTTAATGAAAAATAAAGGTGTACTACTCCCCATTACTTTTAAATCATAAAAAATTCAAAAAAATTCAAGATACCAAATATTTGAAACATGCATTATCTTCACAAAATTCCTAGATACATTTCACTCGCTTACTGTTCATAGTTTTGATAAATATTAAAAAAGTTAGTAGCAAAAGTATAAAAATAAATTGTTCTGAGATTCTAATGCAAGTCCCATTACTTTTATTTTTCATTAAAATTTAATCATAAATGATCAAAAACTGATATTGAATATTTGACACATGCATTACCTTCACAAGATTACTAGGTACATTTTACTCACTTATTGTTTCTGATTTTGAACAATATTAAAAAAGTTAGAAGCAAAAGTGTGAAAATAAATTTGTGACCAATGGTCCAGTGGGGGCAAGGTGTGTGCCGCGAGATTATAACGTTCTGCTCCACTGCACCCAATACGTGATATAATCATGGCCTAGTTCCTTTGTTCTCCCTGTCTACCATGGTTCATTTATAGTTTTATCTTTTAATGGGTCAATGGTCTTGAAACTTTTTAAGTATGCACATATGTTACAAATTGTTTCCTTACTTTCTGGAATAAAATGAGATTTTTAAGTATACATTTATGTTATAAATTGTTTCCTTACTTTCAGGAATAAAATGAGATTTTTTTTATGGTGACCTCATAGTCCACCCAAACATTTATAGCATTTAAATGAAATAAATCATTTTTATTTATTTTTCAATTTTGGAAAATGTTCTTTTTTCCATGGGCTCCAATAATAAATAAGCACTTTCTCAGTTGCCCTTGTCTCGGGAATTATCATGGTGACATTTAGAATTCTTATTATCAGAAATTAAATTTTGTTTCACAGATACCATGGAAACCCTTATTGGCATTGGAGTAGTATCAACAAGTTTGGGCATTCTACCATCATCCCAGTTACCATGGCAACGGCAAGCAAAAAATCTAGAATTTTTCACAATTAATGAAAACTACAGAAAATGTCACTTTTAGCATGAATTGAGCTAATTTTCACGATTTTTATGATTCCTGGGCTAAACAAAGGCTCTAGAGCTATGAATATGCATATCCATAAGGCTGGAAATCCCGGAGACTGTATTTTGATAGCTGAGACGGCTATTAAATTTCACACAACAAATCAAAATGACACAATAGTGTACTGATGCGGGTGTCAGTCCTGATGCGCAGTAGTTATCCTAGCTAGTTGGTTGTTAGTAACTAGACCCATACTGGAATAGACTCTTTGACTTATGCACAGCTGCGGTGCGATTAGAGAGGAGATAGATGATGTCATGAGTGAGGCAAATAAATGCGTATGTTGGAAGCGGTACTCGTCAGAGTGAAGTAAGTAGCCTCTGAAGGCACCTCTGAAAAGTGTGGGCTTAGAGCTGAGATAACACTTGGGCGTGTGAGCAGAGAGATCATTAGGAGACTTGAATTAGGAGTACTGGTTTGTGAGGAGTAGAGCGGACAATCTCTAAGACTGGCATTGGTCAAAGGAAGCTCAATGGCGCATATTATTGCATTCAGACTAAATAAACATTGACCTTTCACACAAGTGTTCTCTGTCATTCCTGAATTAGGAACTAGGTTCTAGGACTATTACTGATCGTAAGAAGATGGAAGACTATGATCGCCAACGGCTTTATTGGAAATTCTCACATGGAAACTTTGCGGAATGTAGACTAAACTTTCATGTGTAAAGTAAACCCCATAGTTCAATGGGGAGTGCTTATGATATTCTGCCATGCAACATAGAAATTACTTTAATTGTACAGGTGACATTGGGGTAAATAACCAACAAAAACAAGTGACACATACATGCATTTCTCAAATTTGACCCAGGACATCATGACCTCAGCTCCATCTATGGCCCCAGATTTAAAAACTGTAGTAAGGTATTTGCATAAGAGAGATATGCAGTGTTGCCAACATTTTTGAAGGGTAAAATCACGGACCCTTGATATATATCTCAAAATATCCATACAAAAGGGATCTGGAGGCGTGCTCCCCCTGAAGATTTTTCAATATTTGATGTGCAAATAGAGATATTTCATGCCAACAATTTGCATCTTCAGGCTAATCACGGATGTTTGAGTGGATTAGGACTGAAAAAAATGAGGTTTTCAATGACGTTTTAAGGAACCACGGATCTGTTCCCCCAAATCACGGATCATGCATGTGGACATCTCCTTTTTGAGAACTTAAATCACGGAGGTGTCTGATTTTCATGGATGGTTGGCAACACTGGATATCCATGTTGAAGAAGTTCAAAACCCTGCATTGTATGATATCATACAATATAATACGCTATTAACTGTAAATCAGCCAAACGATTATAATTATAAAGTAAAACTATTCCATTAATAGTGGGTATGGCCCCCCCAGGCATCATGTGATGTTATTATAATGTTGCAGCAACGTTCTGTATGTTGGTTCTGTATTGGTTCTTTTTACGTTCTTTTTATGGCTCCCAATAACGTTGCAGCAACGTAATGCTGCGACGTTACACTGCGGCGTTATTATAACGTTCTGGTTACATTATTCAACCTAAAAAGAATGTTCTTATAATGTTATGTTTTGGTTCTGTCCTAACCTCACCCAAAAATAATGTTTTAATAACATTCTGATTTGGTGAGGTTTTGACCTAACCATAAATAATGTAGTTGTTATGTGCCATCTTAGTAAGTACCAGACTGACTAAGAAAAGTCTTGTTGCAGAACGTTTCTGTTACGTTGCAGCTTGGCTGGGGGCCTTTAGATCCCACTTATTGCGATCCTGTATTGCTTGATTTCCCAAGGATTTCCCTTATAGATTCTTATAAATTTCTTAAATTTCTTGATTTCATTTCAAGTGACAGGAAGCATTTATAAAGATTTGTTTATAATCTCAGCATATACATACTATTAGATCCCCTCAATTGAACTGTTCCTTATTTATGTTTTGAGAGTACATTTCACAAAATTCGGTATTTTTCATGTTCATAGAGTGGCATCTCAGGATGCCTCTCTCATGAATTAAAGTATTTTAGTCTTTGAATAGTTGCAACTTACCATGTTCTTGTCCCTTCAATATCATTAGCACCATCGTAAAGTTTCAGTATCTTGACCAAATTCCTATTTGTTTGGAGTGGAAACATTTGTCCTGATAGGTTTAAATAATATTTCCATTTGTATTTCAGAAGTTCTCTGACACAATTCTCAAGCTGAGAAGCTATAAAAACATTAGAAAAGCAACCAGCAATTCTATTCATGGCAAGCAGCACAACATTTTTCACTTTGGCATCGACATGAATACAGTAATAATTTTGTGGCATATAAATTGCACGAAGCAAGCGTTCAACTTGTTCAACATCCTTGTGCATCAATATGGTGAACGCAATTGGGAATTCTTCTTCCTCTTTTGACAATGGAATTGATATATAGCCTCGGAGGTTCCTGAAATGCTGGCAGTCTTGAGTGAGATCGATATAATTCTCATCTTGAATGTTAGTTCGGTTGTTGTGTTTCATATATTCTCTAGCAATGGCCAACTCAGTCCTATTTCCCATAAAAAGAGCACTACAGCTCACACTGTTCTTTGGTGGGCCTCGTCCATGTAAAATATCTTCAGGGATTGACCCTCTTCTGGACCCTTGACTTCTGACATTCAAAAAAGTTGCATCATGTAATTGTCTTGCAGAATTGTTAATTATATGCTTCACAGAAACAGGATTTATTAAATAGAAAAAGTAACAGAAGAGTAAATAGCTGGAAATTGCCATAACTAAAGACTTGAATGAATGCTTCCTTGGCCATCGACACCTCATTGCGAACCATTTGCTGTGTCTTCGACTGCAGTAAGAACAAAGAAAGAAATAAAGGTTTATTAATAGATTACCAATAATTATGCATGCTCCATTAATTGTTAAGAGACACTGATAGTAATTTTGCCCATACCTGTGTTAAAAGTTTGATACTAAAAAAAAAGTTTAAAAAAATTATAATACTTTTTGTGGTTCTATTACATATTGTATGGTAAATATTAAAGATTAACTTGACCTGCTTTCATGTGGATTGACACAAATAGAAATTTGTTTGCAAAAGAAATTAATGATATCACCTGAAGGCTAGTGTTTCTTTAGTCACTTTACTCTCGGGTATGTCTTTACTTAATCATCTTATTCTTGCTAGCTGAAGGGTAGAACTAGTCCAGAGATGGGTGCTCTTATCCAAAACGCATACAACGCTTGGTTGAGAGTCAAGTTTATTTGAGGATAATAAATGCGTCACAATCGCCAGTGTAACAATAAGATGTTCTGTTCCTATGTATAGCAGTCGACCATTGCCCCGGAGGTAAGCTTCCTCAATAAAGTCTGTCTATCTCCGTGTGGCCTCACAAACAGCGTTAGTTATTCCTTTAGTCACCAGATGTCACCAAATGCTATGAGTAGCTAACCAAACCCCTGACTCCTCAAGACTCGAATTGATCCAAACATGTAAGGGCTTGCTCTTGCTCTAACTGCCGATCATCATCCTTATATATTAGCCGGATATTTACAGATTACATTACAGATTACAGATTACAGATGTGCCTTATGAAATGGTACCCAACTTTGATTTAACATGGGACATTGGCATTCCTTAGAGACAATGGCAGGTGAAATTTTCATTTCTTAAGTTTTACATCAGAATATAAACTCTAGTGCCATTTAGGAACCATAGTCTTAAGAATTGAATGGAAAACTCTGAAACATAGTTCATCAAAGAATGACCTGTTTTTTTAAAAATTAGAATAAAACTAAGGCCTTATTGAAACTGAAAGGTGTAAGACACCCATACCTCAAAATGAATGTTGCGAAACATGTGTGTCTCTGGGGCTACTGGTGGAGTGAAGCAGTGGACCATAATCCAAGGGATGCCAGATTACACTCACAGAGTAATTGTTATTGAAAAATACCTAAACCATAGTGGACAGGGAGAACAAAAGGAGAAGGCCATGGACTATTGACCAGTGGAGCGGAATGCCACTAGATAATCATGTCAATAGACTAGTGCTGATACTGTGATGCTGGACTTTTGTACTTTTGCACCGAGGTAAGGAATTAATACCTCGAGCATATGGTTAGCGGCAATATTTGAATAGAACAGATATTGAAAAGTGAAGTGTGGAAGGAAGGTCACCAGACTGTACAGGATTATAACTTAAAACATTCATCATGAACGCTAGTGTTTGTTTAGGGTGTTAACTGATCAAGTGGGGAACTGCTATTACTTCACTCTCTGGATTGCTCTTAGTCATCTTTTGCCCTCGCTAGTCAATTGGTAGACTAGTCCACGAGATGGGTGCTCATATCCATAACACAGACAATGCCTGGTTGAGAGTCAAGTTTATTAGTGGATATCAACTGCTACACAATTGCCGGTGTAGTTACAATATGCCTTAATCCTTTGTATACAGACAGTCACCGTCCGGAGGTAAGCTTCCTCAATAAACTCCGTCGGCTGTGCAAACAGTACAGTTCCTCTTCAAGTCACCAGATGTCATGTATAACTATCCAGACCCCCGAATCCCTAAGACTCGAATTGATCCAAATGTGTATCGACTTGCTCTGCCCTCAACTACTGATCATCACCCTTATATATTAGCCAGTTATTGATTTTCTCCCAAGTAGTGCTGCCTACTGGCAAGCTTAGCCTGTCTATTGTAGCCGAACAGGTTTATTACGCCTACCAGAAGCACCTACCACATTTACATTACATAGTGCAGTAGTTTGTATAATTTTGAATACCGTTTATAATAATTATATCTTCTACAATCTGGTGACTCTTTCTTCATTTTATCTGTACACTATTAATTACATGCAAAAGGTGTTTTACTAACTACCATTGTGCAATAAGTTCAAAATTGTATGAAAGCTATAGGTAGCACTTATGAGCTAGGTATGATGGGCCTGCACCTCAGTGTTAGCAGGAGGTCTGATCTACCTGCTGCAGCACTACTATGGGAAATCAATAATCAGGTGGTATAAATTAATAGAAACAGCCAGTATTGGGCAGAGACGGTACACGTTTGGATCAATACGAGTCTTAAGGATTCGGGAGCTTGGTAGTAGTAGTGAGATGCAATAAGTCTGTGGTGGCATCTGGTGATTAAAAAGGTAACTATACCAGTCTTTGAGACTTTATGGAGATGGGCTGCCTAGCGATAGAGAAGCCAGCCTCCGAGGTCTATGAATGGACATTTCCTGTATACACTGTATAAGGAATATTGTACTCATGTGATTACATCAACGATTATGTGCTTCTGATATTCTGCAATAAACTTGACCTCTGCAAAGCGTTGTCTTCTTCTTGGATCTGAACACATCAAACGGAGATTGGCCCTACCACAAGCTAGCAGAAGAATGAGACTAACAACTGATAATGAAGTAGGAGTTAACGACAAGTGATTCCCATGTACTTCTATAAAGACCTAAACATAAGCTTAGTGTTCACTTTTGTATATAACTTTTTAACCCAGATTATGCAAAAGTACTTTTTGATTATTTCTGTGTCATTAGAAGTCATCTGGGCTATCTGAAACCAAGAGAATTTTACAAATATTCCTACTAAGGCAAGGTTATGACCATTTCAGTAATTCAAGTAATACAGAACATCAGAAACCATGGAATTACCTATAAATGTTATGAGTTATGACATCAGAAAAATGACCTTTTGATGTTCAGAAATGGTTGTTTCTGACATTTTTCAAATTGAAGTATTTCAATTTCTTATTGCTCAAATCGGATGAAAAAAATCTACTTTATCAAGATTAGCAACCAGACTTTAATTCCTACATAATACCATGTAATAGATATTGTCTTTTTTGTTGCCATGGTAACTAAAATTAACCTAGAGTGAAATTATACTGATGATAGTAGCAAAGAGGATGATATAGTATTTTGTATTTAATTATTTATGAAATTGTTTATATCATGCTTGTTCATTTCTGTGATCATCTTGTAAATGATATGTATTCACACTCATCAGAAAGACTTTGTGTAAAAAAGAGATGCTTAATAAAGAATTTCACTAAAATTGGTACACAATAAATTTTTTTGTTTTTGCTTTCATCTTCCTATCAGATATTACTATAATGCATTTATTATGAAAATATGACAATATATTCTATTTCTTGCTTTTTTACCCCTTCATAAGTATTAGCTTTAATGGGCCTAAAATCTTTTGAAATCTTTGTTATTTTGAACAGATCACAATTTTTTCCAGGTATGGTCAATGAAGTTATTAATTCTAAGAATCTTTTGCCAATATATCAGACTGTATGTTTTGAAAAAGTTAGAGCATTTCCATGAAATATTTAAAAAATGACTTTGGGTAGAAAACCCTATAGACCCATTTACTGTTGTTGTTTTGATGCCTCCAAGTGTGCCAGTGGTAGGCAGAAGCAGGAGGCCCTTCTCTTTGGATGTAGAAGATTCACATCCTTCTAAATGAAATACATAACCTTATTTGCTTAATATCTGGAAACTTGTCAGTGCAGTTGAAAAATAAGTCATAACTTACAGATGCTAGAGTCTTTTTATCAAAATTCCAAATATATCTAACAGAGTACCTACCTGACAGCTGATATCCCTCATCTGTCAGTGGGCATGTTGCATGGCACCCTGTGGTTAGGCACCAGTGCTGGACCCAACACAGTATCTAATTCCCACTCTTACTTTTTACCATCCTTAAGTTAAAGAACCAGTGCTTCCGATCCCTACCCAAGCCTCAACATTGAATATGGGCCACCATTGAGATAGAGGGTGAGCCAAAAAGAGTGAGACAGAATGCCCCCATTTAAAAGCTGGTATCTCAACTCATACATGCCACTATGAAATACAAAGCAGAACACCAGCAACCAGCAGAATATTTTAATTCTTAATTAAATTCTAATCAAAATCTTCAGGAAATCATTATTTTGAGGTATTCATTATCTCCACAAGGTTCTTAGTAACATTTTACTCACTTACTATATGCAGTTATAATGAACAGTAAAAGAGTTACATGCAAAAGTTTGAAAAACAGGTGTGTACTCCGCTACTGTAGCAGGATTCCTGTACCGGCCAGGATTGACATACCGAAATGGAAATGGAGGGTGTGTGCAGGGTGGCGGGGGGAGTGAAGTGAACTTGTACCATATTAAAAAATAAAGAATTAACGACAATTGTGCCATTATGGATCTGACCTTAAGAATTTGTTTAAGGATAGACAACTGTTGATAGGTGTTTTGCAAATGTCGGGGTATTCTGCTTACCATTTCTAGGCACTATTAATATCCTTTACATATTATACATCACTAAAAAGCTAATAAAGAATCCTATCTAATGATATGAATTATAAAGATATGTTATTGATCATGCCTGTGTATAAATTCCAGTGGCCCATTGCACAATAGCACAACGAACTTTTGCTTAACAGGGAAATGTTTCTTTGTTACGAAAATATTCCAATGTTACTTAAATAGTGAAAATCTCTGGTTCTAATGCATGGAATTGAATTCTGTAAATTGATATATAAAGGGAAGACATTAGAGACAATTCAGTAAAAGTTACAGCTCTCTGGGGGCATTGTAAATATAGAAAATAAATTGTTAAAAGAAGTTTCGTTGTTAAGAAAATAACTGCAAATAATTTATTAAGCAACAACGAACTATCTCGCTGTTTATTATATTTTCGTTGTTACGAAACCCATTGTGCAACGGGCCACTGGAATTTGAAAAATCCTTTTTTTCCTACTATTTTTTGAACAAGGATATCTCTCTTAATAATTTATTTACAAACTTGAAATTTTCAATATATATAGCGAAGGGGCATTCAGAGGGAACAGTGTCTCAGATTTTTTATTTATGTCTTTGTTTTTGTTTTATGAAATCTAGAAAATTAATAATAAAAAAATGACAAAAAGTTTCCCGTTTTTTTTGATAAAATAAAAACTAGGACCTAAAAAAGAATTCTGAGACACGGTTCCCTACATAGGAACATGATCAGGAGGCATGCAAAGTGTGAAGTCCATAGCCCTTATATTAAAGGAAATATCCATGTTCAAAAAATAAAAGTCAAGAAATTGGTTTTTAATTCATTATGTGGGGGATATTTATTGAAACTTAACTCTAATTATATAATTAGATAGGCAAAATTATTAACTTTCTTTTGGTGTATGGCACGATGCTATATCTCAACAATTAAGAAAATGAGGGGAGAAAGTGTAAATAACGCCTTGCCTACAGTTGTCTATCCTTAAATCTTACATAATAAAAGTTATACATGGAATAAGGCCAAAAATATAAAGAAAATAGGGGGGTCACCACGGAAAATTCAGTTCTACCCAGCATGCAATATGTGACAAATCTTTTAAAAAATGAAGAGAATAAATACACTGCAATTCCTGTATAATTCAATCTTTGTTTAAAAAATAAGCATTTTTTTTACCCCAAGATGCACTTGACTATAGTGTATATATGTAAATAATTGAAAAATAATACTTTTATTGAATTTGATGTGATATTTTTTATTTTCATACTAATAGTTTAATCAAAGAATTATCTACAGAATGGTTAATTTCAAGTGATAAATATGACTAAAAGAAATCTAACCTTAACATTTTTTCAAAATCTTCACAGAATGAGTATGACACTGTAAACTCTCATTTTCAGCTGAGAAAGTATAGGGTCACCACGTGAATTTGGCCAGAGAAATAATGATAATAATAATAATCTACCTGTATGTCTGGAATTCAATTACCATGTATATTTGTTTTGATGCCCACTAAACCAATGAAATTACAAAATATCTTGAAGTATTACATTCTAATATCATTCTATGTATCATAAGGATCGTTTTACTCACTTACTGTATGAAGTTTGTATGAATGATAACAAAATTATATCAGTTATTGCACTGTCCATTCCCCACCTCCCATGGGTGTCTATACAAAGGCCACTGATGGTCACGCTCCACTGCACACCCATACATGCAGGCTGAGTGCCATGATGTACAGTAACATATAGCGTGCTTGTCTTTAAAGGAAAACTTGCACATAAATT
The DNA here is from genome assembly GCA_936440205.1 of Lepidonotus clava. Lineage (NCBI taxonomy): Eukaryota > Metazoa > Annelida > Polychaeta > Phyllodocida > Polynoidae > Lepidonotus > Lepidonotus clava. The sequence continues at coordinate 46,976,020 of OW387136.1, read as the reverse complement.
CATGAAGTGCTATTTTCTGTGTTATCAACTTGACTTATGTATTCTAGAAATATTTCAAAAGTAAAAACGTGAAAATATTTAGGTCTGAGGGAATTATTGAAGAAATTAATTTAAATTTGGGAATTCCCTAAATGATGGGCTGCTCAGTACTCCCCTTGCTACGTCACAGCTATGCGAAATCCTTATAAAATAACTTTGGGATTCCCTGATCAATGAATGGTTGTAGATAAATATCTTTTTTTTTTATTTATTATGAGTTGCCTTGGGCCAAATATATATAATTTGGGTTAGAGAGCTCAAACCATATTAAAAGTTCTACAGGGATGGGGATTCCCTTCTCAGGGCAGATGGGATTCCCCAACAACTCCCCTTGCCACATCATATATTAGGGGATTTCCTTAGAAAACATATAAAAAAAACTAGTTTTTTTCATCTCCCATAATTGTGTGCAAAATAAGGAATTTTGATTTGATTTTGCTTAAATTGATAGTGGAAGTTGTGAAATATAAATATGATGACTTGAATTCATTGAAAAATAACTGTGCTTCAGTTATGTGCAATGTTTCCTTTATACCCAATATTTTCTGCAGAATATCAATTAAAGTTAATGAATGAACCATGTATTTATGGGTAGTTGATGGTCATAGCTTTTGCCTTTTGGAACTGACTAATAATAAATTATGAGAAAATGAAACAGGCCTTTTACACTTTGCATGATTTATCCAGAATTACTCAGTGACCTGCTGCTGGCATTCTGGTGCCAAGTTTGAGTGTGAATAGAAACACACATGTAATAGTCTGAGCAATACCCCTAATTTCTACATCTTCCAAATTTTAATGTACTAAATAAGAACCATTTGTGAGTACTCATTTGAATCAAAATGACAATGTTTCTACTATATGATGACATAACTTATTTTTGGTGTTTCAGCACTCTTTAAGCACAACGCCCACTAGTGAAATGTGCATGCTTTATCTGAACTGTCAGGAAAATCGCCAGGCGACTTTATCAGTGATTTTATAAAACATATTCCTTTAAATGTATCATACTGACGGGCGATCAAAGTAAAATATGATTGCCAAGGTCAAAATCTCCTTGGGGGTATGGGGCTTAAGGGTGTCTGTGTACTATGTAACAAGCTTTCCTGCCTACCAAGGGGAGAAGCCTGCCTCCCCAGGGCAGGTGTGCATGGCTGTAAATCCATCTATGCCAAAATGTCCTACAAGTAGGCTTCAGTATAATCTGAGTTAATTATCATCAAAACTGCAATGTAGCCAAAAAAAATTGTGGAAATAATCTATTTCTTAAATAGTATCTAGTGTTAGAAACCGTTACGTTACTTGCATATCTCCCATAGCAATTTATGTATGTGTATGTGATTTTTTTGGTGAAATCTACATTAAAGTTGGCAGTGTAGAACTATGATTGTAGAACTATGAGTGAGACACATTTTGCTCCCCTCCCTCTGCTCTAGGGGCACCAGGCAGTGATTTGTGATAGATGTTAGATACAACCCTCGTCTGTGGCTGTACTTCATTTAGGGGAAATAAGGGGAATATCACACGTTTAATTCCTGAATATTTTCTTCTAAACCAGTTTTTGGAAGGAGACTTACTGGTTTTATTTTGGGACATAGAAGCCAATGAGACATACATCTTGATACCACTCCCTCTTTCCAATGGTGCAAATCTTTAAGACATATTCCTATTAGGAGCCAAGATGTGCTTGTTTGAACACCCCTGCTCTTGGGGGACTGAAATTCCCTTGATTTAGATCATGTGCTTTGTTTTCATATTATGTCCATTTAAACCATACAGCATCAATTCAAAAATATTCAGTTGTCTTAATTTTATAAATTTTCAAAATGCAACCTTCTCTCATATTGCACTGAGGCAGAGGCCTCAGGCATGTAGATTATAGAGATGCACTCTAATATTGAATAAATGCTCAGTTTATTATTCTAATAGAAGTTCCTTGTGGCTAAGTGATAGGATATCAAAAGGATAGGGCTATAGGAGATTGATGGAATGAGTCGAGCTGGTGGTATTCAAGTGTGACCAGGTGTTAGATTGGATTTAGGAACAATTACTTGCAATAAATTGGCACAACTACGTGCAGTGTATTGGAGGGCTATGGTAGATTATGGATTAGAGCTCATAGCAGGATAAGATCTTGTACTCTTGTGTGATCATTGTTACTGTTAAGATCTGTTGGTAAGAGGACAACTTGAAGAGCTGGACTATTGTATGATGAATACCTATACTTCTACTGTCTGCGATTACTTTAATAAACTTTAAACCTCTGCAATGTGAGTCTCTTCATTCAGAATTGAATACCCTGCATGAAGAAGTAACCGCTACCTTTTGCTAGCATACGATGAATGATTATTTTGAATAATGAAAAACTAACTAATGGAATGAAGTGAATTAATATTTTTATTATATTTCCCAATATAGAAACAATAATACACAGCACTCTTGTTCAATATAGATGTTGAATTACTGATCATAATCGGATAGAAGATTGTTGAGATTACAAACTTAATCTCTGGAAAATTCTACCCAGGTGCACAGTTTCAAAAAAATATGCATCATTAACTTGTTTTTATCAAAGACTCGCTTAACAATAGCTCTGGAGCAAGTTGCCCAATATCCCTCCAGGTTACCATATCCTGTTACTGGTCAAAAATACAGGTAAAACTGAAAATCTCGCCAAAAATTGTATTATGTAGTCTCAAGGTACAGATACATTTATATTTTCACTAGAAACCTTTCAAGCACTGGTTAAGACAGTGGACAACCATTGATATTATCATATCTCAAAAAATTATTTAAAAAACAACTAAATTTCATAGCAATATTGATACAGGGTGTAAAACACTCACCCCTGATATGATAAAAAAGTTATTGCTATTTTTTTGTCATTTTAACTATTTTTTCTTTATCTAAGGGCCATTATTTAAAAAAATGTGTGATATACTATTGTGCATGATACAACCCTGTTTATCCCTAACCACTCAACTAATGCCTCATAAGTTATAGTGCATACAGCCACAGATTCATGCCGTGCCTACCACACATAAAGTAAATTAACCCTTTTACTGCCAGATATATTACAATATAACTGATATTTACTGAAATATACAAAAATCTGTGCATAAATTCCCTAAAACTCAAATTTAGTTTAGATTCTTCAGATGAAAAGCTTTTTTAAATAATTTTGATAAAAACGTTCCAAATGTTGGCACTGTGCTAATAAGGCAAATTTCTCGCGAGGAGTAATTGTTCATACTATCGTACTTTGCAGGTTACCATGGTTACCAATAATTCATAAAATAACTATCACACTCTTTATAAAAATAACATGAAAAAATTATCTTTTTTGTGCAAAAGACAGTTTGTGATTATCATAAATGAAAGAAAAGTTACAGCAAATTAAAAATCATGTCATTTACATAAATTCACCCATTTTTCATGTTTTTTTTATTAGTATGGCAAATTCAAATGTAAATACATTGTTTATGGTTTCACGAATCGCAATTTTAACATTTTTGGGTGGCTTGATAGTCTGATGTTCAAATACCTGTATCTCTGGTTCTAATTGGAATATCTGAGAAATTCATTCAGATTCTGGAAGCATAATTTGCATTCTTTCAATGGTGTTCCTATGGGATTTTACTATAGGGCCCCATATGAGGCCTCTGGCAGTGAAAGGGTTAAGGTAATGCATCTGTGAAATAAAAATACTCCTATGATTCTAAATTTTAGTATTTCCCTAGCTTAAAACGTGAGTAATGTGATCAAGCCAAAAAAATGTGTGTCACAGAATCAGATTTTATGCTAGAATTATTTTAATAATAAAAACATGTCAAAAATTGGGATTTAAAAAAAAATCATAAATGCAATTAAGAAAATTAAAATAAACATGAAATAAGGCACGGATTACCTCAGTTGCGTGATGGTTGAATTTTACATACACATATTTCATATAATATGTATACAGAATTCTCATTATATTGATTTTCATGGGTGGAAGGCTGAATTTTAATGGGGAAAACTATAGAAAAAGTATTCCAAGAAAAAAGTTTATCCTAAAATTTTTAATTTTTTCCTTTTGATATTATTCAAATATATTGTAGAATAAGTATGCAAAATTTCAATATGCCTTTCCGACCTACTTTTTTTGCTATAAGGCTTCAAAGATAGACAGATGGGGAGGCTGTGTAGGGGCCACTTCCATGCCAGGAGGGGGCCAGGCACATGTCGGGAAGGGGCTAGGCTCAGGCCGGGAAGGGGCTTGTCAGGGGACGGGAACAGTTGACCAGAATAGGGAATCTAATTAAAGATTATCAAATTATATGTTCTACTATCTCGATTAATCTAAAATTTTCACCATGTAATCTTACTATAGTAAACATGTTTAAAATATATGTTCTCGTATCCCAATGAACCTCTTACTTTCAACAAATGATTTATACATATGTGTCAGCCCTCGCTGGCATTTTCTAAGTTCTACTGTTGTTTAAAGTCTGCTTTTAGTGCCTTTACATTTTGTCAGCAAAGTGCCGATGAGTCAAATCACTCTGCAGTTTTGACACACTCATTAACAGAGAGTGCTGCGCAGTGAGCTGTGCACTAAATCATAGATGCATCACCTTAACTGGTAGGCCCACAGCTGTTTTTTTTCTTAATTTACATGATAGATGGAATATAAACAATTTCTTGTAATAGTGGGGTCTGTTGTAATCAAATTTTTGAAAAATCGTTACAGAGCAGATAAAAGCACCAAATTAGGTATGAGGCACCTCTGTGGCGAAACTATGAAATCTGGAAGGGGAGCCACCTTGAAATATCAATAGGATGGATTAGGGGCCCAAAAACCAATAAGGCCGACTTTGCTATAAACAATCTCATATTTCAGCTTCTAAAATGACTAAAGAGACATGGTTGGTGTCAAAATTGGGAGAGTATGGGTCAGAGAATTCAATTATTTGCATTTGAAGTCAATGCAGAAAACCAAAATCCACGATGGCTGACCAATTTTTAGAAATACAATGATTTTTAGCTGCCAAGGTATTTAGACAAGCGGAAACGGTTCCAATATGTGTTTTTTATAACCTAGAAGGCCTAATATATATAATATTCATCCAATAAAATACCACAAATTTCAAAATGGCTGAATTTATTAGCATAATACCTCTGACAATTGACAGCTGGCTTCCAAAATAATAATAAGGATATAGACTTTACTCTTTTGTCTTCATTTCATTTGATATGACGATCCCTTGGGAACCCTTGTTAGAATTTGAAAGGGGACCCACCTTGATATATCAACACAACCCCAGTGGGGGCCAAAATCCAATAACTTTTATTGAAATAATCTTATTGTAGCGCTCCCCGGGTGAGCCCGGGGAATCAAGACCCAGTCGATCACTAAGATTGGCACAGTGTAACATAAAACCAAACAACAATTTAAATTAAATAAGATTTATTAAAGAATTACTAAACAGGTATTGTGTCACAAGTACAAGTATTTTACAATATTTCTACCCTTATAAAATACACTATCATTATGTTATCAAGAATTCTTCAGAAAATAACCACTAAATAGTCAGGTCTAATACAAGCAAGGTCTAGGACATCAGCGGAGAACAACCAACACATAAACACTTGTGGGCAAACCATCAACTCAAACCATCAGCCAGGAGTCAACCTCAATCAGGCTATCAAACACCCCTAGGCTATAGCAAAAATCCACCACAAGTATAACAAACAACAGCCTAAATATAGGCTAGGCCTAAAGCATCATTCCTCTCCCATCAAACATCAAGGCCTTCTCAAGTCTAAACCATCAAATCAAAACCAAGGTCAGGGTTACCTCTTAAAGGGGCACTCCAGTGAAAAACCACGAGTTTTGGGCATAGAGAACATAAAATTCTCAAAATGATGGTGAAAATGAAATTCAAATCGGAGCTTCGGTTCAAAAGTTATGGCCCACACAATGGTCTATTAAGCTCTCCACTGGGGACAGCCATTTTGTTTTTATTACCCAGCATGCACTTCACCAACTTATCCAATTGTGGTTCCTGTTTGGGTTTGTGATATATAAGTGTAATATATTACTTTGCTGTGTCATATTGAGTGTAACATACCAAATTACCCATTCTGTTATAATCAAAATGATGAAAACTGAGTATGACCATAAATTTTAAACTACGTAGAAACCGTAACTATGGGTAGTTTTCCCTAGCAACCATTTCTAAGATTTGGTATTACCATAGCAACCAGCCATTTAAACAGCATTAATTATACCAGAATGTTGAAAACCCTTCACACTAAACTTATACAATGTATCTAGGTTACTAAGCAACCAATTCTGAGGTTGGGTTGCTAAGCAACAGGCTGTTGCTAGGCAGAACCAATGGTTACTATACTACTCAGTATGAAAACTGTGGGTTGCTAAGCAACCAGTAACAACTGATTGACTCTTTACCATTGAATTGACAGTATTGTATCTCCTTTTTCATGAACAAAATACTATAGCTAAGCCTACAGGAATCTAAACAGGAACCACAATTTGGTTTAACGGTGAGATGCATGCTGGGAAATCTATTCAAAATGGCCGCCCCCAGTGGGAAGCTCAGGACAATCTTATTTCCTCAATAACTTTTGAACTGCTCATCCGATTTTGATGCTGTTTTGACTGATGACATCAGCAAGGCAAGATCTATCTATAATTTTGTTGTAGTTTGTCACTGGTGTTCCCCTTTAAGGTCTAAACCCTACAGTGAGCCAAAACAGACTGAATCTGCCCTCCTGAGTGTCCTCCTTATATAGCCTGAGCCCCAACCTGGGAGAAAGCACCCACAGTCAGCTTCCCAAGGACCCTAAATTTGCTCTACTGTGCTTGAGCAATGCTGGCCCTTGATTGGTCGGTTTGACTGCAGATCTCTCCTCTCATTGGTCGAAAACCAAGGCCTCTGATTGGTCCTGCACTGACTGTCCAACCTGGCCTTCATATATAAGAAGAAAGTTTGGGAGCCAGCACACTCAGTAGGCATCTGGGCTCTGAGGCTCTGGGCCTCTGGGGTGTTGTGTAAGTGGCGGGAAATGCCCCTAACGTTATCCGGCGACTTGTGGCGTCCCCTGTGTCACTTCTGGGTACTAAAATAGATAAACAAGTCTACAATGGCGATCTTCAATGCAGACTGCTTCAGAGTTATCCTTGAGACCTAAACCCCCTTTCTACACAAAAATTGTGACATGGTGGCAGCGGTGGGATCTCCCTGAGTGGTTGTCCATTCCTGGAGCAAGTTGGTAATATATAAACCTACATGACATTGAAATCAGAGGACATAACTCTGAAAGCAAAGTGGCTGTGTGAGGAAGCACATGTAGTGAACAGACCAAGGCCTAAGTCTATGAACTAAAGTGGATAAAGACGGTCTAATATTTTGAAACCCCGAAGTGTCCTGCTTAGGGAAAGAAGTGTGTGGTCTGCAAGGGGTGGGACCATTTCACCTCTGTTTGTAAGAAGAAAGCCGTCGAAGAGCTTGAGGTGACTAATGACGAAAATGACGATGATGATGGAGGAGCCAGCGGGTACTTCCTTGGAGCCGTCGATTGCCCCGATAGCGACCCGGCTTGGTATACCGAAATTCTGTTAAATGGAAACTAGATTCCGGAGCCAATGTCAGTGTCATGTCAGAGGGGACATTCAACAAGATGAGAAATAAGCCACAACTCAAGTCAGTCAACATAGAGCTGTCAAGTCTGGGTGGCGCGGTCGAGCCTTTGGGACAGTTTGTCGCCAGAACGCACTTTAAAGGTACAAAGTAATTCTTTAGAGTGATCGTAGTTCCGAAGTTGATTGACTGCTTGATGAGCCGCAGCGTCGCCTGCCGTATGGGTCTCATTAAGAAGATAGACCACGTGGAGGTCTTCCAGGGGCTAGGATGCCTCAAGACAGAGCCCGTCAAGATTGTGCTCAACGACGATGCCCAGCCTTATGCTCTGACCGTAGCATGACGTGTACCCATTCCCCTGCTGCCGAAGGTTAAAGAGGAACTTGAGAGGCTGGAGGCCAACAATGTAATTCGCAAGATTACAAAACCTACAGCATGGTGTGTCCCAATGGTACCTGTTGTGAAGAAGTCAGGTAAAGTAAGACTTTGTGTTGATCTGAAGAGACTGAACATGAGCGTTAAACACGAAAGGTATGTGTTACCGACCCTAGAGGACGCGATGTCCAAGCTGAACGGTGTGTCAGTATTCTCCTCTCTGGACGCAACCAGTGGATTCTACCAGATCCCGCTTGAGGAGCAGAGCTGCGAGCTGACGACCTTTATAACGCCCTTCAGGAGATACTGCTTTCAACGACTCCCATGAGCCAGACAGCGACAAGGTATCACCGATACTTGAGATGCCCGAGCCAATGTCCATGCCGCTTCTACACCAGATCATGGGGATGGTACATTACCTCGGAGCCTACCTCCCGAATCTGCACAACGTTACTAAGCCTTTGAACGACCTGCTTCGTAGTGACACTGTGTGGTCATGGGGACCACCTCAGTAGGAGGCCTTCGACAGGATGAAAGAGCTGGTATCGTCAGCCCAAGCTCTTGCCTACTACGATGTTTGCAAGCCGACTGTAGTGACACCGACGCGAGTAGCTACGGTCTGGGTGGTGTGCTGCTTCAGGACCACGACGGTCAGCTGAAGCCTGTCGCATACTGCTCAAGGACCCTTTCGTCAGCCGAACAACCGTATGCCCAGATCGAAAAGGAATGTCTAGTTAGTGTCTGGGCCTGTGAGAAATTCGATCGCTTCCTTTGTGGACTCGAGAACTTTAAGCCCCTGGTGACTCTGATCAATGATAAGGACTTACACAGAGCACCCTTGAGATGTCAACGTTTGTTGATGCGTATGCTCCGCTTTAACGCGAAGGCTGAGTACGCACCCGGAAAAACGATGGTAATATCCGATGCACTTTCACGAAGCCCTTAGTCGGATAAAGCAACTGTGACGGACACAGAAGTTACGATACACGTGGCCATGGTAGAACAGAGTCTTCTCATGTCTGACCACTGGATGACAGAGCTTCGGAAGGAGACACACGATGATGACGTCCTCCAAGCTGCGAGCGTGTACACCTTGGCCGGATGGCCGAAGTATGAACAAGACGTCCCAACCCAGCTGAAAGAGCTCTTCAATGTCAGAGGGAGCCTATCAGTGAGTAACGGTCTACTGACCTATGGAGACAGGATTGTCGTCCCAGAGAAGATGAGACCAGATATATTGGACCATAGAACTGTAGGGAGCCCACGAAATGCCTTGAACGAACAAAGGAGTCAGTGTGGTGGCCTGGTATCGCCAAAGACGTGAAGGGTATCATGACTACTTGCGACCATTGTCAGACGTATAGACCAACCCAGCACAAGGAACCACTTATGATGACTACGCTTCCTGACCCACCCTGGCAGAGAATAGGGGTTGACCTGTGTCAGTTTGAGCGTCAAGAGTATCTCGTCATGGTTGGCTATCACTCGCGGTGGATTGAGATACTCCACCTATCGACGACTACATCTTCAGCAGTGATAGCTAAGATGAAGGATGTGTTCTCCAGACTGGGATTCCCACAGGAAATAGTCTCGGACAACGGGCCCCAGTTTGTATCCAAACAGTTTAAACAGTTTGCGAAGAAGTGCGATTTTAGCCATATTACTTCGAGTCCCCATCTGCCGAGTTCTAACGGAGAGGCAGAACGTGCCGTGAAAACAGCCAAAAGTATTCTGAGACAGGACGATCCGTGGCTGGCACTGATGATTTACAGGGACACCGTCATCTCCGCTACAGGATGTAGCCTGTCCCAGCTGCTCATGGGCCGACATATTCGTACGAATCTGGCCACTCTTGGTGCCATCGTGGCCCAACCCTGACGTCATTAAAGACACTGACAAGGCCACAAAAGCAGGATACGAGCACCACTACAACAACCGTCATGGTGTCAGACCCCTGCCTAGTCTACAGCCAGGAGATGTGGTTAGGCTCAAGACCGACCAGGAAAAGGCTTGGACGACCAAAGGTGTGGTGACCGCCTCAGCCGAGACTCCACGGTCATACAACGTCCAGACGGAGTCAGGCGCTTTCAGGAGAAACCGCCGACATCTGCAGTTAACCGAGTCTGCAGACTCCCAGCCAAGTCCTACAGTGCCGAATCCTACAACTGACAGTAATTGACAGTTTCGTGTAACTCGTACCACACGGTCTCGTGTACTTCGTGATCATGTCCCAAAACACAGCTTTACTTGTAACTCTAACAATGACATTATTCAACTTTTAACCTTTATAATTACTACATCTGAAGTTACTGTCCCTTTTGAGACATATACTAGAATGATGGGAAACGATTCTGTCTTGGCCAATCTGTCCCTTTTAACTGGCTGTCCCCTATAAACGTGTTCCTTATATCCAGAGTACACTGTATAACAAACAGGGTATGAAATCAGAGCCCCCTGTCTCACCTGGCTGCTCCCCCTCCCCTATACATACACCCTCCCACATACCTATTTCTAAATAGTAGGTTGATGATTCCAACAGGTGCATACATGCCCCAACACTTATCTCTGGGTAATTAGGGGTCGCTGAAGCAAAGAAAACTTCAAAGAATTGGGTCACCTTAGAGGCAACTCTAGTCTGGTCACCCACCAAAGCACTGTATGAGGTATATTCACATTACAATGAAAAGTTTAAATATATAACAGCTAGTCTTCCTTATGTCTACAATATTACAACGCAAATTGGACATCTATTTCTAATATTGTCTATAAAAGTAGTCCAAAAATGTATTAAATCTATTGCTTGAGGTATATTCAGAATACAAGGAAAAGTTTAAATGGGTAACCACTAGTCTTCCTTACTTATACAATATTAGAATGCAATTGCGCATCTATTTCAAATATTGTCATTAAAACTAGTCCAAAAATGTATTAAATCCAAAACTACATTTTTTTAATCAACAAATAGCCATGTCCTGTGTTTTGGTCTACAAAAGGGTTAAAGAATAACCAGGTATACTTGTTAACCAGCTATCTATGGTTAGGAGAATTGAGGTATGGTGCACTACTTTTTGATGGCAGCAAGTTATGGGATCAATTTACTTGTGAAACTCAATATAGCGATGATATCTATTCATAATACATCAGTGCACACTTTCAGCATGACCATGTCATTGTGTAGAAACACATATATAACATTTAGCAATTATTTAGATGTAAACACTTACCTTTATCACTGAGAAACAGCGTGAAGCTTAACAAAGGAAATTGTCAGTAACTACCTCTCCGACACCAAACAAAATCTGAGTAGTTTCAAAATACACCACTGCTGGTGCTGTGATGTCACGGGTACCCTAATGCATTCACCTAATTATAATAATTGTCGTGGGTCACGCACCTTCCCTTGGCCTTCCCTCCCATAGTGGTGTAGACAGGGGGTCCCAAAGTCACATGTTAAATTTAAGGAATAACCATGTCGCATGTCCCTATGTTTTTGATATTCATATCGATTTTAATTTAAAAACAATTGCTCCATTTTAGTTCTAGAGTTGATTTTTTTCCTAACAACTTGGGGAATAAAAGATAAATGTATATAGATACTAGGAATGCTGAAAAAGATAAGGGGTCACCATTGAAATTTTTGAATAAAAAGCACAGCAACTTATACAAAATTCCTTAAATTTTCAAATTGTTCAATGTCAAAACTGTATGCAGAGGTTCGTAAATAATTATTAAAATATCATCAAGCAAGTTATGAAATTACGCATACATAAAGGCAACATGTGAATCTTTATAGTAAAATTTAATGTGCATTTCTACAAAAATTAGAAAATTTAGAAATTTTGAGGCACTTTAGTGGGATAAATATACATTTACAAAAATGTAAATTTCTTATGAAAATGTCAATAGAAAAAATTTCAAAGTTGAAAATTTCTTTGAAATCCCTATATGAAATTGGGATGACTGTCAACTTTCATTCCATGAATAAAAATCTGGGGGTCACCTATTTAACTTTTTCAGGAAAGACACCTCTTTAATTCAAGATTTAGCTAAAATCTTTAATGTTTTGAAAAAAGTGTTAAATACAGTGTATCTCCACACACCACCTAGGTCACACACAGCACCTACACTGACCATAAAACTTGTGGTTATCAATATATATATACACATGTATATACCAAATCTTGTAAAGATCCATTGAGCAGAACTCCTGCCAGACCTTCCCAAAAATGGCCTCTAATTATTGCTAAAATATTCTCGAAAATAACACTTTTATTACAAATAAATTTATGATAAATTAACAAGAGCTATTATATTAAATCCGATGTGATATTTAAATTATTAAGTTTTTGGCCTACAACTTTGTCACTTACTTTATGGTAATTGAATGGAATATTAGCTGAGATATAGGAAACGTGCATTTTCTTCATAGGATTCAATAGTTAAGCATTATTGCCTTTCTGACCAGGCTGCACACTGTGAATGCGCTCAAACAAATGGTGGGATTTCCTTAACCCCTTCCACCCCATAAGGCCATATTTGGCCACAACATGGCTGTTACCCATAAATTGGAACCTAATGTTATGTTTATTTTCTAACTGCAAAATGGGGATTTAACCTACAGTTTGAAGGTAAATATTAAATTATTCCTGATGATCCAGGGAATCTTCAGCTTTTTAAATTATCTTTCAACGACAATTAGTTCTTTTAGAGTGCATATTTGAGTACAAGACATCATGCCCAATTTAGTGCAAATATGGCAAAACCTCGAAATCACCCACTTAATTGCAATAATTAAGGAATAATATGGAAAAAACATATTTCTCATGTAATTTTATGTGAAAACTTGACTTATATGAAAATTTGCAGAGAATTCAATGGCATTTACAGAAATAACCAAATTTTCATGAATGAGGCATTATGGGAAATTTGCAATGGAATGTTTTTTCCGGTAAATTCTACGTTTAAGAAAGGTTATTATGTTACCATGGTTACAGAAAAAAGAATATCGAGGGTCAATGGAACATTTGTCATGGATAATGTAGAAAATATCTTTGTTCATCTAATACTTGCAACAGGTAGAGAAATAACCTTCTGAGTCAAAAGTTATTACATTTCTATCATTTTCTATAATCAGATATGCCTTCTTTTCCTTACTAAATATGGTAAAGTTCAAGTTGCCATAACATGGAAAGTAATATGATAATCAAGACTGGGGTGTTTCTATTATACAAGAGGTAGGGAAGTTCATATAACCATATCTTAGCTTCTAAAAGGAATATTTTAAAAAGGTTTTCAGGATTTGAAAGCTTACTTTCTCTTGTCTACAGATATTTTCTACCTAATATTCTCAGGAATTGAGGGTTGAAGGGGTTAAGAACCCTTCATGTCACATGTCGAATTTAAGAAATGGCCAGGTCGCCCTATTGATTTTAAGGGTCTACATCCATTCCCATGGCCCGTGACCTGACATTGGCCTGACGAACAGGACCAGCCTGTGACACATGACAGCCCTGTGACCTGACATTGCCCTGTTGACAATACAGTTTTCGTGCCTTTGTGCTTTCGGGCATGACCCAATATACTTTTGTGCCTGATTCGTACTTTACATCTTTACTGATTGTTTTGACATTGATTACACTTCTAGTTCGTACCTCAAAGACAGATGAATGGACAATTCATCACACAATCAAGTCATGTTTTTCCAAATGGGTTACAATTTTTGACAAAACAAGAGGCTTCACCTCTAGTCTATAGGTACCCGGCGTTAGTGATAAGAGGAGCCATGTGCCCGTTACCTGCCTCCCTCATTTGGCGCCACTCATTTCCACTCTCCGAGCAGATCAGAGTGTAAACATTCTCTGTATAGTTCTCTGCTTGGAGAATGACGCGGCCATCGCTATGAGTCGACGTGACGACGCTCGTTTTGGATTAAAGTCAGGAGATCTCCCCCAAAGATTACCGGAAATCGGGAGATTTTATATGGCAAATTCTTAGTTTCATAGGCGACAGCCATCATCAGAGATTTTATGTAGAGGGAAATATGAATAGATTAGTCACGCCCGTACTATGCGTACACACTGTGAATTCCCGCCATTGATCATCATTCTCCGAGCAGACCTATGAACAGCACCGTCTCTGTTTGGAGAGTGACGACGCCAATATGGCGTTATTTCCGCTTCCTCTGAGAGTCTTCAATCCGGGCACTTTGATGTTTTGCTGGTCGTTTGCTGGACAGTAGAGATCAAACAGTAGGACGGAGCAACAGGCTAACTCATCCGGGACTTTGAATTTGCCACCCTTTTTATTTACGTAGTGGAATTTTATATGGCAAATTCTTAGGGTCATAGGCATCAGCCATCATCAGAGATTTTATGTAGAGGGAAATATGAATAGATTAGTCACGTCCGTACTATGCGTACGCACTGTGAATTCCCGCCATTGATCATCATTCACCGAGCAGACCTATGAACAGCACCGTCTCTGTTTGGAGAGTGATGACGCCAATATGGCGTTATTTCCGCTTCCTCTGATAGTCTTCAATCCGGGCACTTTGATGTTTTGCTGGTCGTTTGCTGGACAGTAGAGATCAAACAGTAGGACGGAGCAACAGGCTAACCCATCCGGGACTTTGAATTTGCCACCCTTTTTATTTACGTAGTGGAATCAGCCAAATTTTGTTGTTCCCATAGTAACCAAACATCTGATGTTAGGTAATGTTTAAGGAAAAACTGTTCCATTAACATTCCAAATAGAATGTTTTAACACTATTTGGAATGTTTAGAGTGGGTTAATTCACCCTACCGCGGATAGACAATTTCTTGACTTTTACCTGCAGGTTAGCCTTTATCAGGGTGCATGCTGGGTAATATGTCGACAAGTCACAAGGCTTATGCATAGGAATTTTCAATAATCATGTCATTATTTCTAGTCTGACATGAAGAAAACCTAGAGACCATTATTTTTTTAAAGTGTGTCTATATACAATACATATTTTCCAAGTTTTTAAAAATTCATTCATTTTAGGTGGAAATATCACAATTATTCACTAATTTTCTATAGTTTTTCCAGGGGATTTGTCGACAAAATTGGTCAAAATTAGCCTGCAGGTGGTTAAAATACTATGAATGAGCTATCCGTGGTACGAATACGAATACGAATTTTATTGACTAATGTAGAGCAGTACATTTATGTCACAACAATGGTAGGCAGGTTTTGTACAGAAGTGTATGTTTTTTTGACAAAAGTACAAATACATTCAATAGCTTTAGTTTTCAGGTCATTTTCGCAGATAGGGTGTAGATTGAGAATAGTTTTCAGTTTTTGCACTTCAGGCAAGGCTTTGTAGTTTTTAACGTAGTTGGAAATGTTATCCTCAAATAGTTTCCTGATGTCGGACAGGTCCTTGTTTTTACAGTGAAGGAGAACATGCCTGACATCTTGAACCTCGCCACAGTCTATACAGAGTATGTTGTCCTTTTTTTTTGTTCGATAACTCCTATGCTTGCTATCTGAGGTACAGTTACAGTCTATTCTTAGTTTTGTGAGATAACTTCTGATCACTAGCGTTGTTGAGGTAAGGTTGCTGTCTGTATGTTGTTGACTGGCATAGTTTTATAATATCACATCTGTTGTTGTTAGTGTCATTGCAGCAGTAGGAGTCAAGGGTTTGTAGATAAATGTTCTCAAGCCTTGTTGTGAGAAGAGATTTCAAGGTGGGCTTGTTAAAAGCATTAGGTGTTTGCCAAACATTACCTAAACCAATGGACCATAGGAAATACTGAATATTTTGTAGCCACTGATGATGTTCGTCCTGCATAGACTTTAGGGCTTTGTTAGATTCAAGATTCAATTCAAGATTCAAGAAGGTTTATTGACTAATGTAAAAGTTTACATTTATGTCACCGTTGGGTTGTCATTCAGACAATGATAACTTATTTACAGTATTATATACATGGAAAACAAAAGCACAAATTGCATTTATTGCATTTTCTTTGAGATCGTTCGGACACCTAGGATCAACATTTAAAATTTCACATATTTTTTCCTCGTCTGATAGTACATCGAAATGTTTTACATAATTTCTGTATTTTTTCAAGAACTCTTCTCTTTTACATTTAATTTCCGGTTGATCACACTGTGTAAGCATATGGCTTACATCCTGTCGTATGTTACAGTGTTTACAAAGGTCATCACATGCTTTTTTTCCCCTATAGCTACGATATCTACAGTCCTGGGAACAGTTGTAATCTGTCCGTAATTTAGTGAAAGTAGTTCGTACTTTGGGGGATTTGATCTCTTTTAGATAACTACACATGGCATAATCCCCAGAATAACATATATTTTTTATCTCACATTTTTTATTGTTTTCAACATCACTCAGGAAACCATGAAAATTTTGGATGTACATGTCTTGAAGTCTTCTCTGTATGGATAGCTTAAGACTATTCTTTCCCCATTCCAGAGGAGAAAGCCACATGTTCCTAAACCCTATTTTCCATAGGAAATATTCCACATTTTTCAGCAATCTGTGGTTCTCTCTTTTCATAGTTTGAAATGCCAAGTTCAGGAGGGGATTCTTAGTTCCATGTTCTAGTCTTAGCCAGTACATTAATGCTAGCAATATCTTGCGATGTTCAATGGGGTACCTCCCTAGTTCTCCCAGTGCTAGTCTTGTACTAGAAAACTTGGATATTCCTAAGGCATGTTTGCATGATGTAGAGTAAAAACACTCTGCAGATGACTCTGATTTGCTATCTACCTCTTCCAATAACATAGTTAATGGACTTCTGTTACAAACAGACAAGATCTTAATTTTGTCAATGATGTTACCTAAATGATGTTAAGAAGTGTGCTTTTTGTACCTTGCACAAGCCTCAGGCAGTATAGCACCGCTAAAACATTAGATTTAATCTGGATTGGAAATCTCCCTAATTCGCTGAGTGAGAGTTTTGTGCTCGCATATTTTGAGACACCTAGGGTATATTTGAATTGAATGCTACACAAAAAGTTTGGATCACATGGTTGGGCAACTACCAACCAGCGGGCTTGAATCAACGCTTCTGATTTGAAAGTAGGCCATCGGTGTTTATCAACAATATGGAGTATGAGTGCATGGGATCCGGTCATAATATGGTAGCATTAAGGCGGAACACAGACACTTCAGATTGAAACACAACACTACCCTGATGATCTATGAGTGTGAGACTTGCCATAACGATATCAGACAAGATCGAGCATGCATCAACACTCAAAAAAACGACACCCTGGTGACGCACCGAGCACAGCGAAAGTGCCGAACACCGCACCAACATCCTCTATGAGTATGTCTATCCAGAGCGTGACAGCTCCAACCATGACAACTGCCATTGACCAGACACTGAGCCAAACCATTTCCCACCCTGTTACTCACACTGCACCGAGTTCTTTGATGTCAACTCCCAACATAGCAACCAACATAGAAAGTGACGCTAGTAACTCATTCAACCTGTCCCAATTTCTCATCATGGACCCTTGCATAGCTCCACTCTTTCCTGACACCATTATCAGTGCCTTGAACTCCTCCCACATCAACATTCCACTACCACCGCACACCTCCACGCCATCTAAACCAGTAGAAACCTCCAGTCTGTCCACTCAATACATAGATCTAAAAGGATACGCATCATAGTTCTAAAAAACGCGAAGAAAGGGTCCATTTTTAGAGACTTCGCATGTCCTTGTTTCTGGAAAAAAGGGTACATTTTCCATCCAAATATCCGTGAAATGGATCTTTCCTTCATAAGATAAAATTTCGGGAAAAAAGGGTTATCTATGGCCACAAAAAGTCAGCGTTTTCCAAAAAAAAGGGGTCATTTTGGGAGGTTAAAAGTCAGTGGAAAGGGGGTATTTTCGATTTTGAAGAACGATGATATGTCCTACTTTTATATTTGAGTGGACAGACTGGGTAGAAAGCCCACCCCAGCCCGTTCAGACTCCGACACTGACCAACCCTATTGGCACGCTGTCACCAGTGCTGATAGTGCCGAGAGATGTACCCACTACCACCACCGACAAACCGAAGGGGCCAGGAAAACGCACCCCTAGACCAACATCAGAACCAGTTGAATGTCCACCAGCCTCCCTGAGTCAATACGATAACATTTCATCGGTATCAGAATCTGACCCTGTGGAACCAGCAGCACAGCCTAAACCCACGCCCACCCCGTCACCAACTACCAAACAGTCTACTCCACCCCTCCAGAATGGTGGTCCTCCACACTTTGATATAGGGATACTGGCTACCCTGACACCACCATGTCCACCTTCTCTGAAACAGAGGTGCGACAAAGGATCAGTTTGATTGCCTGCCAGGTGGAGGACATCCTACCTGGTCGAGGGGCCATCATGGGTGAACTGCTGCTGTTCCAATACTTGATCACACGTAACCCCATTTTCTAGACGATTGGAATGCCAACCGGACTCCCACTATGCTAATATCTATCACTTGTAATTGTATTACTTGAAAAAAAATTTTCAGACTGTTGGGACAATCGTTAACCCCTTGGTGCTGCTTGGATCTGGATACTACAGAAATCTACCAAAGACTTTATTTATTCAAGTTACACTGTTCACATTTACCTTTCAGATTTTACAAAGACACTAAAAAAATGGACAAGCTACTATCATAAACAAATTTTTAACTCATAATCTTTAGATCAACTGTGATTCAGCGTGATAACGTTTTAATCCACGGTGTCAACTTTATCAATACTTTGACTTTTCCAATTTAATCCTTTTAACCATTCAACAGTTTGAAAATCAACACTGTAGAATTTTACTCTATATATATACCCTGCTCTGATTTGGAATCTTATCCTGATGAAGACTGTGAAAAGTTAAAACATGTCGATCAACTGCATTTTTATTCACATGTCTCTTTATTGAATAAATAATCAACCCTGTCCGTCAACACTGTTGTTAAGTTTGGTGTATCTTCAACATCTTTAATCTTGCTATATATAAGTAACAACAACTTGTCAAACCTCAGTTTCTTTCTTTGCCAACACTGGTAATTGAAAGTATCCGATAACTAATCAAAAATAAAACCGTCAACCAAATTTTAAAAAACGTTTACTTGATCTACTTTCTAGAGGTGGTAAATCATCTCCAAAAAGTAGATTGAGTAAACCGTTTACTCGATCTACTTTCTGGAGGTGATAAGTCGCCACAAAAAAGCAGATTGAGTAAACAGTTTACTCTAGATCTATCTATCCCTATACTACTTATAATTGTATCATATATGATATATTTCCTGTGATATTCTATACCAAATATTGCCCTCAGTCTATACTTTATTTAATGTTCTGTGGTCGACGCCAGACGCATCGTTCTTGCATGATCCGCGAGAGGCCGCTGTGGGCGGCTGGGCGGGCGGCTGAGCGTGTGGCTGAGCGTGTTTCGCCAGACTGATTTCCCGACTGAACCCGAGCGTACACATGCGACCTCCGTTCCGTCAGGCAAGTCTCCCAAACACCTCCACAACCACTACAGTAAGTCTGATATATAGAGTAGAGGAGCCAGTTTTCGCGCATCACTAGTTTTCGCGCATTTTGTGCATTTTTCTAAACGCATTTTTTCCAAAGTCATCTCAAACCCGTTTTTATCATTTGAGATACATCAGGGTATCATGTTTGAATAAATTTGAAGGTTTTTTGTGATCATATACAACTATTTAAGTATTCTAGAACCAAAAATATGTAGTCATGTCCCTATTTAATGGAAACCTGGCGGGATGCTTAAAATATCTTTTTTTCCCAAAATATACATAAAATTAAGCTTTTTCAAATAAAAAATCAATCTAATGAGTTTAAAATATTGCAGATATTAGTTTAGGATTATGTGCCTTCATAATAATATCAGAAATGAAATTTTTGAAGGATATTTGAGAAAATGGACCCCTGCGGGAAAACTAATGACAAGAAATGAGGCAGTTGCTAGTTTTCGCGCATTTTTCCATGTATTTTTCCGAAATTTCCGAATTTTCAACCTTTTTTATAAATGAAAAATTTGAATTTTTTTTCAAAGCAAGCCTCTATTTATTTGTAAGATACTTTCCTAAAATAATATCAACCAAAAAGTTGATATATACTATTTTATCTTCTACTAGACGGAAAATTAATGTGTTTGTTAGATATTGATAATGCACAAATATGCGTTTTTCTTACTTATTGTCCATACATTTCTTGTTTACAATTTGTTAGACAACAACGCATTTCTAATATGCATATTACGAATTACTAAAATGTTAACAATTATTTTACATATCAGATTATGATGGATATACCTTTTTCTGACATATCAAGTATGATTTTTTTTTCTATTGAATATTTTACACATTTTTACCTAAAATATGCTTAAATGCGCGAAAACTGACACCAAAGTGCGCGAAAATAGGGTCCAGGTGCGCGAAAACTGAAGACTTGACATAGGTAAATGATTCTACAGCTTATCAAGTATAAATTTTCTTTTTTTTTCTTTTTTTTTTCCAAATACGACTAACAGGCCATATCCACCCCAGAAGGTCGAAAACCAGGAATATAACCATTATTTTCAGCAATTTATGGCAGTAAATCCCGTTTTGGGGCTCTTAGTGCGCGAAAACTGGCTCCTCTACTCTATACCTAGATTCACTACATTGATGCCAGGAGTGAAGGTGTGCTTACTCAGGTGGATTTTGACCAATTTGGAGAGAGAAAAAGACAGTTCCTGTGGAGATTAAACTTTGTCAGTTCTCAGTGTATGCAGTTTGTTTACATCTGAGCTGCTCTCAAAATCATAGAAAAGGACTACTCACAGGACTCAAACTCACAGGATTTATTTACACAGGGCAACTTTATAAGTATATATGATATTAAGTGTGATTTGGTGTATTTTGATCAACTTTTGGAGTGAAAATTGATAACTTCCTGTCCACCTTGGAGGAGCCCCATTTTAACCCCTGACCAAATTATTTATCTCAATCCGGTGCCATCCTACATTTGATAAGACTGGAATTGATTTATTTGCCATCTACAAGGACTATATTGTACCTAAACTTTAGTTCTTGGCCATTATTTTTACTTTTTGGCAACTTTTAAAAACTGAGCACATGACCAGGGGTCAGCCATTTTGGGCCCAACCATTTTGACCAAATAAGGGCCTCCAGTGAACAATCTTTCTCATCTCACTATATTATTGAGACACATATTTATCAAAGGATATTTTGGGGGCCTTCCATTAAGTACATACGCACCAAGGGGGGGGTGGGGGGGGTCTGAGATTTTTGGAATTTTGCATACGTTCCTATACAAATCTAATGCATATTTTAGCCTGAGGGGGGTGGGGGGGTCTAGAATTTGTGGATTTGTGCGTATGTACTAAATGGAAGGCCCCTTGCCCTAAATTATTGAGTTATTTTACCAACTATATCAAGCCTTTTTAATCTTAGAAAAATTTGGCCCTTTGCCCTATACTAAAGGCCCAGAACCAGGTGACATCTCAGTTCCTAAAAATCAGTGAATATTCTTTACTGGGTATATACCCCGGTAAAAACTGATTATCTTGTGCGTTTTCAATCGGTGCATTCCACTGGTAATGGCGCTATTCATTGACATTGTGTTAATTATGTCTAACATATTAAGCCGGGCATATCCCCTGGTATTACCTTCATTTACCACTTTGATTCCACCTTAATTCGGCAAATTTACGCTGATTTTTTCGATGCTTGCCATTTTTAATGACCGTAACCGACCCGAGTGACCATGAACAATGAAATGGCATTTGCGGATAAGCTGTTTAACATCAACTCTGCATCGGAGGACGACTTTCAGTGCATCAAGGGGGTTGACCCTCATTGGTGCAAGACTTTGATCAATGTCGTCAGGACTTCTGGCCCTTTTCAGGAAATGATGAATCTGCTGGCGTATCTCGACCCGGAGCTACAAACAATTATGTTGAATGCCGTGAAAGATGAGGTCTGCGATTTCGGGGAAAGCGAGCTGGACCACAGCGAGGAGGACACGCTCACTTTAAACGTTGGTGCCAGGCAGGTCTATCAGGAGGTGCAGCGAAGGTACGAGAGGGAAGAAAGGCAAAAGGTAAGGGCCGAGATGGCCGAGATACACACCATGCGGGCGGAGTTTGCAAGCCTCCGTTCCGAGCTCTCTCAAATGGCGGAACTAAAGAATGAGCTTGACCGTACGAAGGAGAGGCTGCGCGAGTCGGAGGAAGCTCTGAGGGCACGGGCTAAAGGCAAAGACCAGAGCGCGGGCCAGGACGAGGTAACAGTCACGACATGGGAAAAGACCAACCTGCAACAATGTATGGACCTGTCCCATGCATTGCACACCCTGCTTGCTGGTCACACGCTGAAGGAGTCTGGTGCTGGGGAGGCGGGAACAAAGGAACCAGGGCGGAGGGGCGTGATGGGACCAGAGTCGAAAGCAGCCCCATACCTCTTCCCAGCAGCAGCAAGCGGGCAAGCAAGCCTGCAGTGGCCTGTGGGTGCACCTCAGCAGCACTGGGAGTGGGAGGGGTCCCCACATAGGCAAAATTCCCATTTATGATGGAAAGATCTGCTGGGAGATCTATGAGGATCAGTTCAAGCGGATAGCCAGGAAGTGCGGCTTGGACGAGGAGCTGAAACTGGATAATCTCGTACAACACCTTTGGGACGAGGCTCTGATCTTTATCGGCTCCCTTTCCCCAACAGAGCAGAACAGCTACTTCCTATTGAAAAAGGCGCTTCGGGAGAGGTTCGAGGGGAGGGACCCTCCTACAACCACTAGGCTCAACCTGCATACCATCAAGCAACAGCCAGAAGAGGGTCTGGAAAGCTTTGCATAGAGGTGCCAGACGCTCACCCGAGACAGCTTCCAGGGTGGCTCAGAAATGACCACCGAGTGGGCAGCAATGGATGCCTTCCTTCAGGGCTGCTCCGACCGTCGAGCCACCCTTACAGCAGGAGAGAAGGAGTTGGAGAGCATGAGAGACCTGATAAAGAGTGTAAAACACTCTATACACAATGCCAAGGCGATTCTCGGTGACTGGAAGATACGGGGCGTTTCTTTCTCACAAGACTCGACAGTCCAGCCACCAACAGTGTCTTGAAGTGGATGATAAGCGGATGGAGGAGATGATCAGGAAGATGGTCAACAGCGCGATGGCTAATTTCCAGCCCAAGGAAAGAGGGAGGTCACCAAGCCCATATCCAAACCAGAACCGCTCAAGGAGTGCCTCCCCAGGACGACCAAGGTAGTGCTACAACTGCCAAGAGGAGGGCCATTTCACTAGGGAGTGTCCGAAGCCGAAGAGGCAGCTGACGACAACTGGAAAGTTGCCGGCTTCGGAAAACTAGGAAGGGGTGGTCAGCACAACAAATCACCACCCCTCCTAAACCAAGGTCGCCCCCGAGACCAGGCCCCGGCCCTGAACCAAGACCAGACGGCCGGCAGTAGCTCCGGACGTGGACATTAGCAAACCCCCTGCTCAACCAACAGTGAACACTCCAGAGCAGGCAGCCCAGGAAGACCAAGATGTCACGCTCATCGCTGCAGCCAATGTTCATTCCAAGGTCAAGTGTGTTGGTCTAGCCATCAATCAGGCACCACGGAAGATGACGGCAGCCCGGGACATGAAAGTGGAAGTAGCCCCGACCCACCCTCCAGCTAGCTCCATTGTAGGAAGAGGCCAAGAAGACTAAGGTCGTGACCCGGTGACCACAGCTGGCGCAGGTCCCCAGGTAAGAAGTGTTATCTTTCGTAGAAACAACTCAGTAAAGGATGCTCCGGAGTCTCTATACACTGGGATCCAGATGAATGGGACACCAGTAGAAGCACTGGTTGACTTGGGAGTACAGGTTACGTTAATAAGCCCGGATTTCTTACACACTATGGCAGATCCACCAGAGTTTCTGGAAGAGGTCAAGCTGAAGGGGGCTGGGAGAGACAGCCAGATGACGGGACACTTCACCAAGAGGGTCAACATCCAGCTCGGGAACATGCAGTTCAGTTGGTGTGTGAACTTGGCCCTGATCTCCAACCCAGTCATTCTCAGGTTAGACTTCCTGAAGGCGTTCGGTGCATCAATTGACCTGCCCTCTGCCACAATCCCCATCCAGGAGCAGGTAGTCGCCGCCAGTTATCGAAGAGGACAAGGTCACGAGCCATACACTGTTGCCCGCACCGTTTGCACAAGAGTCGTAACTATACCTCCAATGTCGACCAAACAAGTCCCTGTGCGCACTTATGGAGAAGGGAAGCACCTCTCCAAAGAGACCATGCTATGCCCCAAGACCTTCAGTCCAGACATTGTGTGCCCTTATGCAGTCCTCAACGGTGAGCAAGAAGAGGGAGTTGTGGAGCTTACCAATATAAGCGACCATTGGGTGAAAGTAAAGGTAGGCCAGGTATTAGGGCTGTCCCACCCAGCTGAGATGATGGATTGCGAGGAGGAAGAGAAAGGTGTCCCGGCGCTGCTGAGACAAATCACCCTAGAGGATGAGGACGGGGACGATTGTAAAGCTTCGGAAGAGGAAATTTCAGCCTTGTCAGACCAGGTTCCCCCCCACCTTCAGGACCTCCTTCACCGCTCAGCCAAGGCCCTGACCCATCGGCAAGCGAAAGAAGTGGCAAGGATCCTTGTCAAATACTTTGCAGTTTTCTCTGTGGACGATACAGACTTGGGTTGCTTCATGTCCATCAAGTACTCTATCGACACCCAGGGCGCGAGGCCGGTTCGCCAGTGCATGCACCGAACGCCGCTGGGTTTCCAAGAAGAAGAAGAAAAGCACTTAAAGAAGATGCTAGGTGTGGGGGTAATAAAACCATCTTCCTCGGCATGGGCGGTGGTTCAAGTGCTAGTGTGGAAGAAAAATGGCTCCGCGCGGTGATGCCTTGACTACTGGGCCCTCAACAATGTCACTGTAAAGGATGCATTCCCACTGCCGAAAATTGAGGAATGTTTGGACACTTTAACAGGAAGCAAGTTCTACAGCACCCTCGATATGAACTCTGGGTACTGGCAGATCGAGCTGAAAGACGAGGACCAACACAAGACTGCATTTATTACAAAGAATAGTCTCTTTGAGTGGACCCATGTGGGATTCGGACTGTTCAACGCACCAGCCACCTTCCAGCGGGCAGTCCAACTAGTGTTATAAGGGATGCAGTGGAACCCTACCTGGATGATGTGGTCGTCTTTGGAAACAGCTTCACTCAAGCCCGAGACAACCTGGTAGAGGCCCTTGAACGATTCCAGGGATACAACCTCAAGCTGAAGCTCAAGAAATGGAGCTTCTTCCAGAAGAAGTTGATGTTTTTGGGCTGGCTCATGACTCCACAAGGCATCCAAGTCAGCCCAGACAGCAGGGACACCATCAAGAACTGGGGACTGGCTTGTGTGATAGCCAGAGGAGTAGCCTAGATTCAGGTTGTGATGGGCAAGGCTATGCAGGATTTATTGAGTTATTTGAAGTTGAGGGTTCACAGAGTATGGATGCTGAATGCAATTCTGACCTTGCGATTTCACCGGTGGGTGATCAGGAGAATCAGCCCAGGGCGATAGACAGTGAAATGGGGAAAGACTTGTGTGATAGTCAGGGAATTGATTCAGATTCAAAGAATATTGAAAGTGAGCCCTTGGCTGAAGTGTATAGCCTTGGGAAGAACCATTATAGGACAGGAGATGAGGGTCTCTTGTTGGAAGTAAAAATGAATGAAAAGCGCATGGTACTCTTAATTGACACTGGAAGTGAGGTTTCAGTGTTGAAAAGGGAGAGCTTTGAGAACCTGTCTGGAGCTACTTTAGATTCTGCTCATGTGAAGTTAAGAGCAGTGAATGGTGGTAGTTTTTCTGTAGATGGAAAGACAGAAGTTTGTCTGGGTGTTACAGGGAAGGAGACTACCTCCATGGAAAGTTTTCTGATTGCTGACATTTCGAAATCATTTGATGTAGATGGGATACTAGGCCGTGACATTTTGAAAACACACAAAGTACAGGTAGACCTTGAGAGAGATAGAGTGAGATATGATGGTCTATGGGTGCCATGTTTGGGGTCAGAGGAAGAGAAGTATGTGTGTATCCTTACGACTGATGTAATACTTGAACCTAGGTGTGCTGCCCTGCTGAAGGCCAATGTGGCTTCAGGTGGTAGTTTAGGAGAGACTCAGCTCGTTGAACCTTTTCAGAATATTCTGAGTGAAGAAGGTGTCTTGAGTTGTTGTAGTCTGCAAAAGATAGACGGGTTAGTGCAGATTCCTATACTAAACGCAGGTGGGACACCTGTTCTTTTAAAGGAGGGGCAAAGAGTAGGTATGGTCAGACCTGTTGAGATCAACATAGAGAGGCATATTGCGCAGTTAGCTACTGATCGTTGTGCCTCAGCTGACCAGCTGCCTGAACGAATTGGTTCAATTATTGAAAATTGTTCCGAGAACCTATCTGCAGAGCAATTGAAGGAACTAACATCAGTCATGGTAGAATACAGTGATACATTCGCTAAAGATGATGATGACTTAGGGCGTACTAATATAGTGCAACACACCATTGACACTGGTACGGCTAGACCAATAAAGCAGGCTCCTCGGCGCTTACCAATGGCTAAAAGGGAAGCGGAGCAGATTGAAGTCGAACGCATGTTGGGGCAAGGGGTGATATCCCCCTCATCCAGTCCATGGAGTTCCCCAACTGTGTTAGTTACTAAAAAAGATGGAAAGACACGTTTCTGTGTTGATTTCCGTGAACTGAACAAGGTCACTGTTAAAGATGCTTATCCTCTGCCACGCATTGAGGATTGCATAGACAATCTAGAGGGAGCAGAATGGTTTTGCACTCTAGACCTCCAGAGTGGTTTCTGGCAAGTAGAAGTTGATCCCAGAGACAGAGAAAAGACTGCCTTTGCCACAAGATCTGGTCTGTATGAGTTTAATGTACTCCCATTTGGCCTGACGAACAGCCCGGCAACTTTTGAAAGACTGATGGAGACAGCACTCAGGGGACTCCAGTGGAGCGAGTGCTTGGTCTATCTTGATGACATTATAGTCTTCGGTCGAACCTTTCAGGAGACCCTGACTAGGCTGGCACATGTCTTTGAGAGGATCAGAGCTGCAGGTTTGAAGTTTAAACCCAGCAAGTGTCAGCTATTTCAAAGATCAGTTGATTTCCTTGGCCATGTGATATCGAAAGAGGGGGTAAAGACCCAACCCTCAAAGATAGAAGCTGTGGTGAACTGGGAGAGACCCAAGTCAAAGAAGGAACTAAAGTCTTTTCTGGGCCTTACTGGGTATTACAGGAGATTTGTGAAGGATTATTCAAAAGTCGCCAGACCACTGAATAAAATAACAGGTGAAGGTGTACCCTACATTTGGGACGAGGCCTGTGAAGATGCTTTTCAAAAGCTGAAGGTTGCTCTGACAACGGCACCAGTCTTAGGCTATCCAAGGCCTCATGACAAGATGGTGTTGGACACAGATGCATCAGGAGAGGCACTAGGTGCAGTGCTCTCGCAGATTCAAGATGGTAAAGAAGTGGTTCTCGCCTACATGAGTAAAAGTCTAGATGAGGCTGAGAGAAACTATTGCATTACTAGAAAAGAACTTTTGGCAGTTGTTGAGGCCTGTAATGCTTGGCATCCATATATCTATGGGAGACCAGTTATAGTTAGGACAGACAACTCAGCAGTTGCATGGGCAAAGAGAATTAAGATCCCGTCCGGACAAATGGCCAGGTGGCTACAAAAGTTGGGGACATATGATCTGACAGAGGTACACAGACCAGGCAGGGTCCACTGGAATGCAGATGCACTAAGTCGCAAACCGAATGTGCCTTGTGGCCAGTGTGGTCGCGATCAAGGTCCTTGTGATGGTACACCAAAAAGGGTGGGGACTCCTCCTGTGAGTAAGGAAGAGCCAACCTTGCACAAACGTGTTTGTGCTGTGACAAGAGCTCAGGCTAGAGAAGGGGAGAAAGAATTGAACATTGCTCCCGATTGGCCAGTAGTGATAGGTCTGACGGATGAGGGAATGTCCCCTGAAGAGTTACATGAGGAACAGACCCGAGATCCTGACATTTCTCTTATCATGAGAGCCAAGGCTCAAGGTGAACCAAAACCAGCCTGGGATCAGGTGTCCTCTCAATCCACGGCACTCAAATCACTTTGGGCTCAATTCGATAGACTTGAAATAAAAGAAAATATCCTGTGTCGCAAGTGGGTTGGATCAGGTGATGTCCAGGACAAATGGCAGATTGTCATACCCAGGACTAGAAAGAGGGCTGTTCTCCAACAAATGCATGATGCACCTCTCGGAGGCCACTTAGGCATGGAGAAAACCTTAAAGAAAATTCAGGACTGCTATTATTGGGTAAATATGAAAGAGGATGTCCTGAACTACTGTGTTGCCTGTGATTTGTGTATCTCAAGGAAAACACCTGGCAAACAAAGAAATGCTCCAATGAAGGAGTTTTTGGTAGGGTCTCCCATGGAAAGAGTCAGTATTGACATAATGTCTCTTGAAAGATCAGCCTCTGGGAAGAAGTATGTCCTGGTTATCACAGATAACTTTACAAAGTGGACTGAAGCCTATGCTATGAGTAACATGGAGGCTGTGACAGTCGCCAGAATTGTTGTGAAAGAATGGATATGTAGGTATGGAGCTCCTTCCATTATCCACTCTGATCAGGGCAGGCAGTTTGAGAGTGCTGTTTTCCAAGAGATGTGTAACCTTTTGGGTATATACAAAACTAGAACAACAGCCTTGAGGCTCCAGGCCAATGGCCAGGTTGAGAGATTCAACAAAACTTTAGGCGCCCTTCTTGCAATTAACTGTGAAAGTGACCCACAGAATTGGGACAAGCACCTCCCATTTGTGGTTGCTGCATACAGAGCAGCTGTGCATGAAAGCACAGGAATGACCCCAAACAGGTTGATGTTTGGCCATGAGGTGGCAATGCCATTGCATTTAGTAACTGGTAATCCTAACAGGGAGAGTGATGCGCTCTCTCCTAATGGCTATGTGGCTGAACTTAATGAAAAATTCAGTAAAGCTTTTGACATGGCAAGACTATGTTTGAAGAAAAATGTACTCCGTAGGAAGAAATACTATGATGTGGGGGCATCAGATGTCTCCCTTCATGTTGGACAGCCTGTTTGGTTGTATGACCCAGCGAAACAGGAGGGTATTTGTCGCAAGTTGACAAGATGCTGGAAAAAGGGTTATATTGTAACTGAGAAAATTGATGATGTTAGATACCAGGTGAAAGATGGTCCAAAAGCAACCCCGAGGGTTGTCCACGTAGATCGTCTTCTTCCCTACAAAGGGAACAATATCCCCCAGTGGCAGAGGAATTTTTCTGTTCCTGTTAAAGTTAAGTGAATTACAAAGTTACAGTTGAATGTTTAAACCTAGATGCTTAAGCATTGAATGAATTTGAATGAAATTCTGAAAAAGAAAATGAATGAGATACTGAGATCAGCCTCATTATATTTCCAGACAGTGTGAGCCTGGTGGAGACTGATGAAAGCTGGCTTGACGATGAGCCCTGCACAGTTGTCTTCGAGGAGGACATGAAGTGTCCGATCTGCGCCCCGAAGGGCATATCCTCCACCACCTTTTCCAGAGAGGATTCCTGGAGGCGCCATTTTAGGCAGCTACACGTAGAGAATATGATCACTTTCCAATGCCCAGAATGCGAATATACAAGCTCGAGGGCTTACGAGATAAAGGGACACATTTTACATAAACATGGGAAGGGTGACCCTCAGGCCGAGGTGGTGCGAAAACACCTGCACACCACATACAAGAAGAAGACTGAGCGAAACCCAGTCTATGTTGCTCCCGGCCGCTACCAGTTGGGCGACACAATAGCCCAGGGTAAGAGGCGGGAGCCAGACAGGGGATTTGTCCCAGCAAAAGTCCCAGCAAAAGTCCCAAGACAAGATGTCCAATGTCGCTGCCGGGAACTCACTGATCGAGTGGCCCTCTTGGAAGGAGAACTGAGCCGTGCCAGGGCAGCCGCCACCACACCCACGTCACTGCCAAAAGATCGGGCAGGACTTCTCGAGTTTGTAGAGAGGGCCGACGTTAAGATCCAGGCCTGGATAGCAGCCACCAAAGAGGCCAACAGGCGCCTCTTACAGCTCGAGAAAGACCAGCGGAGGAAAGCAGATAAAGTCATTATGGAACGAGAGAGGGAACTGGCAGCGCTAAAGCGCCGCCAGTCAAAACCATCTGAAGACTGGGGGTCCCCTATGACCAGGTGGTCAGCCCCCCGGGATGCTTTTTATCTAGAAGATTAAGTTTGAACATTTAGTCATTCTTCTGTGACATTTGTTGTACATAATGTAAAGTAGAATCTAAGGGAAATTGTTCACCTTAAAAGTATTGTACTAAGATAAGAAATTTTAACTATTTTAATGATAGATTGAATGATGTCTCAGGAGTGACATCTATCAAAAGAGGGGGTAGTGAAACAAGCAGGGCTAGACGTTTCCCGCCATTTCCGTCATTTTCAGAACTTTTGGGCGGAAACGGAAGCGTTTCCGCCTATTTCCACGAAATTTCCAGACTGTCAGAGGCTAAAGTCACTTTTATCTATATGTTTCCTACCTTATCTGTCCATTTCAAGCATTAGTTCAAGTTATTTCCTCCATAAATTGACAGAATTCCACAAGATAGATCCCAGAAAAGTTTGTTTTGATCCAGTGGCGGCCATTTTGAATGTTGCATGCTGGGTGGCTGTGATGTCATCAGTGATGTCACTCCCTGACAACCACCTTAGCAACACTGGAATTTGAAGTCACTTTTGCTCTGTGCCCAGAACAGGACAGACAGAAGTCATTTCTCTCCCCTGAATCTTTATGAAAATAACACTAATAATGAATCCCTCTGATCAACAAGGTTTGTTGATAAGACTCTTTTATAGTAATACCACACTAAAGACTTTTGGTGGCCTTTTGGCCTGAATTTACCCTAAGTTTAGGGTTTGTTTACCTTTTCTCCCTCTGTCACTGTGGGCCCAGTGGGTGTGGCAGGGTGGCACCGACAGATCCGGTGGCACCGAACTGAACTTTGTTGTTTCCAACATTAGGGTTAGTTAACCAGGGTTAACTCCCCCTTTGATATTTATTGATGAATTAAGGCCTAGTTAGGCTGATTCAGCCAAGGTTGGCTGTGATTTTATCCCAACTTTAGGACTTTTTCGTAGACTTCCCCCGGTGGAGCCGGTGGCACCGAGTTGCCAACATCTACACCGAACTTTCCACTGCTATTAACTTAATCGAGAGATATTTTAACGAAGTAATCATTAGTAGACTAATATATTTCAGGCCTTGTTTGCCTATTTACTAGTAAATTAATTATTATCGTCCAACTTCTAGCATTTACTAGTAACTTAGTAGTCATGTACTTTGACTACTGAAATTTAAGCCTATTTCTCGTCCTAGGCCTCGTCACTTTAACGTAAATTATATGCGTTAGTAATTATTAACGCAATTTTCCTGTAATTTATCGAATATTTCTACAGTTTATCGGATTCTGATGACTTATATAATTATGGCTTATATCCTGTAACTAGGTTTAGGTAGTGAATAAACTGCATTGTGTATCACTTTTACTCGAATTTTATGCGTCCAGTGGTTATTTACGTAACATTTATACGATTTGATAATCACCTGTCCCGATTAAATATAAATGTTAAGCTGCCAGGTCGAGGGTCGTTATTTATAGAGAGGCACCATCGAACCATTACGAGCTAGTGTCCTTTATTACCTCTCTGACCCTTGGCGTGTTACACTTCATACTCGACTGCGACGCATCAGACACATAAGGACACTGACCATCAATGGAGAAGAGGATGAGGACATGGCTACCACAGCTTTGGAGGGCTATTCCAAGACAGACCTCTGCGACAAACAAATGGGAGACCCCGACCCCAGGACGGTAATTGGCTGGCTGGAATAGAAGATGAGCCCAT
Organism: Lepidonotus clava; assembly: GCA_936440205.1. NCBI lineage: Eukaryota > Metazoa > Annelida > Polychaeta > Phyllodocida > Polynoidae > Lepidonotus > Lepidonotus clava. The sequence goes on along the minus strand of OW387136.1, from coordinate 46,943,975 downwards.
CTCAGGCAGCTCTAACCTTGAGTGGGCCGGCCACAAAATACCTCTGGGCAAACAGCTGTCAGCTTCTCATGCAGGATGGAGTTCTTTACTACCGCTGGGAGACAGACAATGGACTCAAGTACCTCCTCATTGTCCCAGAATCCCTGAGGTCGGAGGCCCTCAGTTTCTGCCATGACAGACCAATGGCTGGTCATCTGGGACATGACAAGACACTCATCCAGCTACGACAAAGGTTTATCTGGTTGCAGCTGTGGTCTGACTGCAAGGAGTTTGTGAGAACCTGTGGCACTTGCACCATGAACAAGAAGCCGTGCACTAGGCCCCGAGGTCCACTGGACCAATACCATGCAGGGGCACCCCTGGAGTGGGTGCACTTGGACATCCTCGGCCCTCTACCAGCATCAGACCAAGGGAACACCTGTATCTTAGTCATTGTGGACCAGTTCACCAAATGGGTAGAGTGTTACCCAATCCCGGATCAGAAGGCAGAAATCATAGCCAACAAGTTCGTCAAGGATTTCGTGGCCCGGTTTGGCTGTCCACAACACTTGCATACAGACCAGGGCCGTAATGTGGATGGTAACCTCATTAACTCCATCTGTGACCTGCTGCGCATATACAAAACCAGGACGCCCCCGTACCATCCAGTGTCTAATGGCCAAGTGGAACGCTATAACCGCACTGTCCTCCAAATGGTGCGCTGTTTCTTGGAAGGGAAATCCAGAGAATGGGCCACCACCTACATTTCCTAGCGGGAGCATTACGAACTGTCCCCCACAGAACAACCAGGTACAGTCCCAACATGATGATGCTTGGCAGAGAGGTAGTTCAACCAGAAGACATTGTGTTTGGGGTAGCCGAGGTCAACAATGCAGAGCCTGAACCTACTCCAGACTATGTCAAGGCCCTACGAGGCCCTTACCAGCCCTCCCAACTTCCCACTAACTCCTTGTCCGAATGTATATAAGTAGAATGTAGAAACCCCTCATCAAGAACAACAAATATAGAAGATAAACTATGAACATCTCAATACCTTCCAGATATGTCATCCAACTCCTACCCGGTCCCTCTAGACAACCTTCAAATGGCCTTGTCAACTGGTATGCAGGAGGGCGGCGTCATCTGACTGCCCATCAGCATCGCACGGCTCGTTGGCCAAGGAAGAGCTCCAGTCCTCCTCCCCCAGCTGCCCGGACCCAACCTCCAGACAGACCAGAGAGATAGAAGACCAAGAGGAGAAGCTGGCCCGGCACCCGTGCTGAGCATACGCCCCGTGTCAAGGGAGTCATCACCGGGAAGAAGGTTGCCTTCTGCTAGCTCAGAACCAGGGGGTAACCAGCCCCTCCCAGCGGCCACAGGTCTCGAGGTAACCTTCAGGGAGGCTAGACCTCAGATGGTCCAGTGGGGGAACCAGGCCACAAGCCGCACATCAGTGACAGTGGAAGAGGAAAGGCGTCATGATGGGGGACGCTATACTACGCAGGAAGAGACCCTGGTCGGCCAGCCAGGAGGCTTGGCCAAGCCACACCAAGAATAGAGGGGGGCCCATTCCGAAGTGGAAGGGCCAGTGTCCTGTTGACCGCCACTGTCCGTCCTCTTACCACATCCACCGCCATGTCAGCTCATGCCACTTGCCCTACTTTGTTCAGCCAGAAACGGTTGGGGCTGCTACACCCAATGCGTGAGGGGTAGCCTGCTGAGGAGACATCTAAGTGAGTGTCCCAAGGCTAAGCCCTTCGACAACGAGGCACTGGACGAGGGGTCCGGCTGGGCATTGCACTGCTGGAGGAGATAGCGAAACAACTGGGTGCCAACTGGGTGCCAGACAGAGTGAACTCTGTCAAGTGGCTCGGGAGGAAGGGTTGGTGCCCCCCACGTAGTGAGGGCTGTCTTCTCCACTGGAGGTGGTTGGCGGCCCAACATCGGCCTGCACTTCTGAAGGCCCAGAAAAGATCAGGACTTGGTCCAAGCCCACAAGACCCATCAAGAGGATACTCCCGGAAGGAACTGACTCCCACTGCCATCTTCGGGAGTTGTGTCGGCAGCTGGGTGGCAGTCACGCCATTGGGCAGGGGCAGGGCAACCTGTCCTCCCTGGCCATGGTAAATGTTGACTGCTTCTCCAAGGACTGTCGGTGAGATTGGAATTGACACCTTCCAATGTGACTCTGAGGATACGACCTTGATGCAACAGGCAGTGTTAGCCAACTTATCGGCTTTCGCCGCCAAAAAGGGACTGCCCATCGTCATACACACACACACGATCGGAAGCACAACCAAGACACCGGGGAATGTGCCGAGAGGCAATGCAAACATCTGTGCCCCGGTCGCAGAAGATTCAGCTGCACTGTTTCGACAGCGGGCTGGACGAGTATTGCCGATGGGAGACGATGTTCCGAGGGCAATGTTCAGCATCTCGGGGAAACTCCTGAGGACTGACTGCCACCCAGAACTGGACCAGGTGGTGCAGGGCCTGGAGCTGGACAAGCTCCTTTATGAGACTGACAGCCCCTACCTCTGCCCGCGAGGGATCTGACCAGCATGGGCAGCCTCCATCTGCCTGGTGGCGGACTGAGTTGGAGAGCTCCGAGGAATTCCAGCCAGCCTTGTCTTGCAGATCTCCTCAAGGGATGCAAAGAAGTTTTTCGGGCTATAGGTCAGGAAGACCAACACCCTGTACATAGTAGTAACTAGATGCGACATGCTGGGCCAGACTTGGTGCACTTGCGAACCTGTACAGGGGCGGATCCAGGGGGGGGGGGGGGCGGATCCAGGGGGGGGGGGGTGGGTGGGTGGGGGGCGGCGGACGGGCCTTGACCACCCCCCCCTCCCCTGTTAAATCGTGTTTAAAAAGGGGCCCCCTCCCCCATACATTCATGTTTTTGGGGCCCCCCCCCCCCCCCCACTCGGGGAGGAATGTGGTTGACGCCGGACCGTCGTTCTCGCATGATCTGCGAGAGGCCGCTGCAGGACTGATTTCCCGACTGAACCTGAGCGTACACGTGCGACCTCCGTTCCGTCAGGCAAGTCTCCCAAACACCTCCACAACCACTAGAGTAAGTCTGATCGGGTCACGTGACACAAATGGGACCCATCATGCGTTATGGGTGTATAACTGCGGGCTGACCGGTATCCAAGGAGACTGTATCTATTGTTCATGACGTCATCAACGGCTCCGCACCATTCAATCTGCTGGACACTGCCCTCACCACAATGTCTTTAACTTTTACTTGTATCTGTCTTTAACCTGTTTGTTTGGCAATAAAGGGCCAGTTTATTCATCCTTTTCCGCCAAACCCTGACTTACTCATCTTATTCCAACCTTAGTGTCAATGTAACGCACAGAGTGTGGTCCCTGCACAGAGCCAGGCTTTGTGCAGACCCAAGTGTGGCAGGAGGTGTGACCGCACTTTGCTGCACAGAGTGTGGACAGAGCTTTGACACTTGCCTGTGCGAATTCTGGCCTGCTCTGGGTGGGGCATTCACTGCTGGTTATGAGATTGAGATATAAGGCCCTGTTACACTACACAGCTTTTTAAATCTAGTCGCCAAAAAACGCCAATTTCCGATTTTAGTCAGTTTCTTCTCACAGTGTAGGACAGGGAAGGGCCGAGAGGTGGGGCTGGGAAGGGCCGGCAGGCATAACCCAGGCCGTACTTTGTGTGCCCAAGTACGGCCTGGGCTGTTGCGCGACACCTGCCGCACTTGGGTCTGCACAGAGTGTGGCTTGGTGCAAGGCCATACTTCACGCGGTACACCAACTCAGCAATAAAAAGACATTTTTTTATCAGCACTAAGATTATCCTTGAATCATAAGCTTTCAAATGATATAATTATATAGATTTCCATATCTATTGTATAAAGATTTCAGAGTAAAATTCCATCATACATACTGAGGTCTAAAATTCTGTGGGGAATTGCCAAAATTGAGAAACAGTAAAGGCGCTCCGCAGCTCATCCCTTTTGCAACTGGCGCGTCGTACCTGAAGCATCATACTGCAAGTAGCACGTCGCACCTGCCATGCTGCACGGTGTTCTTTGTTTGATCCGCCAGAGGTCGCGGCGGCCGTCCTCGTCCACCATTACCGGCGTGTGTCGCTTAGGCTGCTTGTTTCGGCTCCCAATTCTCCCTATTTAAGTCGGCATGTCAGGCGAACCCGCTGCAAAGATAGCTAAAATGGCTTCGACACTGGATCAACTAAAGGAACACACCGTTGTCGTCGCCGACACGGGTGATTTTGAAGGTAAGAAGAGGCTGCAAACTTTGGCAAGTTGACCGGCTACCTCGGCCCGATCGCCGGCTTCCCCCGCCTTCCCCGCGCGGCGTCGACTTCACCTTTAATCTTCCTGTTTTGGTTGGCTTTCGGTACCTTAAGGTTGCAGCCCAATGACATTGCACTTTTCTCCGATCTACTAATACACAGCATAGATGTTACATTTTGTACAAGTTAACCAATTTGATGGTTAAGCTATCCTAAATTAAGGGTCATGGAGGGGGAGAAAGGCCACTCTAACCCGCTTTGAACCGTGCCCAACAGCCAACAGTGGCGGGATCTAAGCTTATCACATTGATAAGGTTGACTGAGATAAGAGAGGTCAGAGCTAGACACAGCCTCTGTAGTGTATGACACGAACTGACAGCTGTCCAACTCCATGCACTGTTGGTCGCTTGGCCTTTAGCACTGGCCGCTAGCCCAAAGCTTTGTGCCATTGTAGGCTTTCAAGTTGGGAGTTTCCTTCCTTCTTCTTGGTTTGTCTGTGTCAATAAAACTCTGTTCCCTCAACTCAAGGCTCAACATGTGAGACAGATGCATAGATCATACACTGCAGGTACAAAAAGCATACTTGTTGACGTAATTAGAATCTAATTAGATGAAATGTTAAATTAAATGCCATGGGTTAATATTTGAAATATAAACTGATAGATCTAAAAAAAAGATGTGCAATGAACGTTTGGGTGTGCCATGCATGGACGGCGGAGTGCCACGCCCACATCCCCAGGCATGCGGGAGACTGAGAATGGACCCTCACCACTGCTCAGGTTTAGGGTCTGAACTTGGACGATAAGTTTGTGGTTTGAATTTATGCAATTTCCATGAATATCCGCAGCTCTGCTCTGAATCCTGATACCAATAGATCTAGGTTCTAATTGAATTTTTCCTCTTCTGAGGAAAGTTCGTACCTCTTCTGAGGAAAGCCCATCCCACATTTGGAATATCCAAGGGTCGGACAAAATTGCTGTTTAAGTCATCTTTGTCTCCTGGAATTGGAGTTAATGAAATAACCTAGTATTATATTATAGTATTAGATTTTATCAATTTACAGATTTACAGGTTTGTTAGCCAATCAAAATGCTGTATTTCAGGGCAAAGTAGAGTTGGACATTATAGGTTTGGCAGACAGGCTTTAACATTGCTTCCTATGGGAAAAAGGCCAATACCCAGTATATAAAGCTGCATTTTGCAAATTTTAGAAGCAATTTGTCAACCAAATTGCTTTGGTTAGTTTTGTATTATGCAACTATCTTCATAGAATGAGCATGGAGGAAATCTTGAAAATATTTCATTGTAAAATCTCATGTTGGTCTAAAGTGGGATGGGCTTATTGTCAGCCGAGACAGTGCCAATGGCCTAATAATAAAATCACTGACCTGGCACCGGAGCTCGCTGTCCCCAGCACATGTTATGTAACGTAGCCTGGGATGCAAGTCCCTCGCCTATTCGGGAATGAAATGACAATACACAGAGACGAACACTTTGTCTAGTAACGTAGTACCGGGGTAGCCTATAGATCTGGTCAGCAAGAAATAGCCCATTTTGCGTTCCTTTTATTGTGACAAAGCGATAGTTAAGAGTTCTGGCTAGATATTATAAATGCTATTTTATATAAAGTGTTGTACATTAACAGGACACATATTGTCATTACACTTTGAATGTGACACTAGAGTTGCATTTTAGTGAATTTACGAGAATATAGGAACAAAGGAAATAAGAAGGAGGTGCCAAAATATGTTCAGGTTTTTGAGTTGTTTCTTGTGTCCAAGATCTATAGTCTATTCAGATTTCAGCCAAAAATTAGGTCCTGTAGATCTACGAGCGTTGACCTTCGTATGATTAATTTAAAACTGTAGAGCAAAAGAACCAGTACATTTCTGATTCTCTTATATGAAAGGGTACTAAAAGACCCGACCATTGCCTCAATATTTTTCCACAGGTGCTTAGTTGGTCAGGGCTCACGGAATTTTAAAATGGTTAGGTGTCCTACGGACACCCAGACCAGCATCGTGGGTGTCCTGCCCCATAAAGAAGGGGGTCCCATTACCTCAACCTTGATATTAAGGTATGATTTTTAGGGTGTCCACAGGACCCCCTGAGCTATCTGGGTGTCCTGTGTCTTTAGGGGGGTGGACAGGACACCCAGGACGCTGGATTTCGTGAGCCCTGTTGGTATTATAAGAGATATCCCAACCGCCTGAGTAGATATTTGCTATCCGGTCCAATAGGAGACAAAAAGACAGGAAACCAAGAAAGTTCATAGCTGCATTTTACTGGTCTACTGCACATAGCCTTGGGCCAACCTGGACATGTACCCCCTCATTAAACTGTTGGATAGGGACGATTTAGCCATTTGGATATGAATCCTGTTGAGGTAAAGATGATATAAGATATAAGTAGGGCCTGGAATGTTAGTCTATCTGAAGTGGATTTATACCTGCTGATGTTTAGCACAAGCAGGGATAATCTGTGCTTCCACTTGTTCACGACGACCCGAAAATTGATATGGACAACTAGAAAATGATTCCATGTAAATAACTAAAACGATTTCCTGCAAATTATTGTCCTCGCCTATTAGTTTATCAAAAGTGATAATATATTCATAATTTGCGGGCAAATGTATGACTCGGGACGAGCAGAATCCTGCCGTTGGTCGTCCGTTGTCCACAAGCAATTTAGGAAATCTTTGCTATCCTCTTTTATTTTCAAGTCGTATGTTTACTTTTTCGTTGTCATGACCATTCAAAGTTATTACTATGATTTGCCTTGTGTAGTTTACACAGTCACTTTGACTCTAAAATATGCCGATAATATGCGCCCAGTCTCATTTTAAGACTGACTAAGACTGAAATCATCGACCATTGAATTGAACTGTAACAGTTAAGTAGAGTTGTCACCTCGAGTTCAATGTATACATGTATATACATTATGATTTATTTTTCTTTCACCAGCAATGAAGAAATACAAGCCGACAGATGCTACAACGAATCCATCTCTAATCTTAGCGGCCTCTCAGATAGACCGTTATGCCAAACTCATCGATGAAGCAGTAAGCTATGCCAAAGAGAAAGCAAGGTCAGTAAAAAAGGCTAACCTTTGTTATTCAGATAATGATAGCACAAAATTCGTGCTACTTGAATAGCGCAGTGTATATATAGTGACAATTTATATAAATCTTTCAACCATTTCACAATAATTTATTGAATAAAGTTGTAGGTCCTCTGCAATCTCGCCCATTCGCTTTTTCGACTGCATGATGAATACTGATAACATGGGTTTTAAAATTACAAATACGTATTTCTTCCCACAGTGACCCTGCCGAACAGCTGGACCTGGCCATGGACAAACTGTTCGTCCTCTTTGGCTGTGAAATCCTGAAGATCGTCCCCGGCCGAGTGTCTACCGAAGTTGACGCAAGGTAAACCAGATAAATCAATTGATGACGTTAAAATACATTAGTAAATAGTGAAGGCGACTCTGCAGTCCTTTTGACGGTAGTTTATGATGGTACTCGTTATGCCAAGTCCGAAAGGATTCTCTCCAACTTATCAATGAAATGGAACAAGAAATTACAACGTTCGACCGAAATAGCAAATAACGTTGTCAGAATAGTAAAATAAGATCTTACTACTATCCAAATATCTAAAACTATCAATACGTTGTCAAAGTTGGATCATCTAAAATAATGAAATAGACAATGCAAAAATAGTAAAAATCATTTGAATATGTTTCGGACAAAATAAATCATTGCTTCTTTAATTTGTAATTCCAGGCTGTCATTTGACAAGGATGCCATGATATCGCGAGCCCAGCGCCTCATCTCCCTGTACAAGGAGGCTGGGATCAGCAAAGAGAGAATCCTCATCAAACTCACCTCATCCTGGGAGGGAATCCAAGCTGGAAAGTAAGTTATCAACTTGTCCAAAGACACGCGTTTTCTCATACGTTTGGTAGATGTTTGATTGAAAATCTTTATTGTTTCCTAATTACCAGGGCTCATATATGGTAACTGTTTTTCGTGATTAGGGATATTAGGTGAAATTTGATTAGTGTCTAATGATACCTGATTCTCTCTTTGTCACCAAAATAAGTGATATTCTTTGAAAATAACCTTGAAAAGGGATGGTTAGATGTAGTCACTTTGATTTATACACAGAACGAATTTGAATGAGACACTAATCAAATTTCACCTGATTACCATAATCACTGAAATCATTTACGAAGATACGGCAACCAGGTTAACTAGAAGTTATTGCTCACGTGGTGAGGTGAAGTAAGCTTGTGTCTAATCTGTTGAACCCAGATGAATATGTGAGAATTAATGCGTTTGACCACGCAAGCCTTTTGATAGCACTAAAATTACTGATTGTTTTGAATTGTTTGCCGTTTTCAATAACCTCAGATTGTATTACATTATAGGGAACTCGAGGACAAATACGGAATCCACTGCAATATGACTCTTTTGTTTTCTTTCTGCCAGGTTGGTTATTGCTATTTTACAATCACTTGGACGGCTGTAGTAATAAAGAAGCTATATGCATAATTATATATTAGTTTAATTGTATACACTAACCATTCACGTTGTTACTAATAGACACCACTACTCTAGTTACACACTTTGCTGATGGAGCGATGTTAAAATCAAGATAGGACTTCAAAGCCAAAGTAGCAGATAATTATTTGAGTTAAAGATGAGAGAAAACTGGTAGTAGTATTTATGCTCTCTGTTGTATACCTTAAATCTCTTAACTATGCTCAAAATGGTAATCTTGTGATAAACAACATTGATGAATATAGGTACCGTTCTTGGACCTGAACAAATAACTTAATTTATGCACAGCAGAAAATTAATACTAAACAATATATCTTTTTGCAAGAGTGGTAGAAAAACGGGAATTAAAATTCGAAGGTTTCACACCAGTTTGAAATAGTAGTAGTTGTAATAATGGGAAAGTAACTATAAGATATCTACATGATTAGGATCTTTTCTCTAATTTACGCAATTAATAGTTTATAAAATGCGTTCCCTGCAGGCTGTTGCATGTGCCGAGGCAGGTGTGACCCTCATCTCTCCGTTTGTTGGACGCATCTATGACTGGTTTGTAAAAAACACCGACCAGAAGTCGTACGCCCCTCTCGAGGATCCCGGAGTGAAAAGTGTGACCAAGATCTATAACTACTACAAGAAATTCGACTACTCCACCGTTGTCATGGGCGCCTCTTTCCGAAACACCGACCAAATCGAGGCCCTCGCTGGTTGTGACCTCCTTACTATTGGGTAAGAATATCTCTGGTTTAAGTAGTACATTGTAAGGTGCTTTGCTTTTTTTTTTATCAGTTTGACCAAAGCTCAAGATAAAGAAAATGTACCTTTAAGAGGTACCTACAGGTAGTCATGCAATTTCATCAAAATACCATAATTGTTCTTGTTGGTTAAATGTTCAAAATTCTTATTTTTTAACTTCAGGTTATCACATTGTGTCTAAATCTGTTTGATATTGCATTTTTCCAAAACAAATTTAGAAATAAGGTTAAGGTTGATTACACGGCAACTAGATTGTGTTACTTTTTTGGTGACTAGCTGTTTCAAGTATAAGAAATTATTGGACTGATTCTCACTATTTATCACAATTTTCTTTCAGAACCGGTCTTCTGGAAAAACTTTCTCAGTCTGAAAATGAGATAACTGCTCACTTGTCCGAAGAGAATGGTCAGTACTCTTTGTTGTATACATTATGGAATTACTATATAGGGCGAAACGCCAATTGTCCGAACCTTACATTCGATGGAACAAAAGGATCACAATTAGTCAGAGGCGTTCCATTTATTATGTAAGGAGTTTTTGCAGGAGTTTAAGCCGACACCCCCCCCCCCCCGAACTTCAGTACGTATTGGAATTAAAATGAAAAATTACACATTTCTTCAAAATCGTTTACACTCGCGTCCCCTATAAGTATGTATGCAAATACAATAATGGAAGACCTCTAAGTTAGATTCATTGGAATTTATTTGAAAGAAAAACATACCAAATGTTAAAAAGTACATACATGTTTATGTATGGTCGTCTCGATTACCTAGATAATATAGATTCAGTACGAGGCGTGAAGAGCTGGCTTAGATGCTACCGCGTAAAAGGGCCGGCCACATGGGGGGCCTGGCTTTTATAGTGCCGTGACAGTGTCTCCATGGCAACCTCAATTCTCATTGGATGAGGGTGCTGTCCAGTTTTGGCTGGTTCCTGGTGGACAGGAAAACAGTTTAAACTGGTGCCAAGTTTGTACCACCTAGTAGTGGGGGCAAGGCAGTGAAAATGAAACCCATAAAGGGGTTTGGTTTAAAAAGAGAAAGACTACTTCTTGTCACCCCCTGAAGGGAGGGGGGAGGGAAGAAGGGAACCTTAATAGTGAAAGGTTCCGTTTCCACGGTTTCGACTTGCGTCTCTTCAGGCATCATTAGAAGCTACTACGGTACCTAACCTGTGTTAGGGGTAGGGGAAAAAACCAGAGGCTCCCTGTAGGGGGGAGTCCTGGGTCCCCTTGAGACTCTACCTAAAGGTAGAAAAAGTCTGACGGCACATAAAGGGTTGTCGCTGGTGGGAGCAACCCTAAAGCAAAAAAGACCTTAAAAGAGCTAGTCATGGAAGAAAAAATTAAAAAAAAAATTAATATGTATTTTGTTATGTTTTTCCAGCCAAGAAGCAGAAAATTGAGAAGGTGACCTATGACGAAAAGGCATTCCGTTGGGACCTGAACGAGGACCAGATGGCCACCGACAAGTTGTCAGAGGGTGTGCGCAAGTTCGCCGCTGATGCCATTAAATTGGAAAACATCCTGAAGGAGAAACTGGCCGCCTAAACATTCGATGCGCCTCCAAGATCAAATCGGCCAAAATAATGATCAAAGCATTGTGTTGGATACTGGATGGGGAATTTGCAAGATCTACGTACATTTGTTAGTTGAAAACTTGGTTCTGCTGAGTTGTCTTTGGCTGTAGAATCAAATGGACACTTTGATCATAAAGGCATTGTATAATGTATAAATGACTGCAATACCAATAACAAAATATTCTGTGGATGGTAGCTATGTACATGTACTATGTACTCTACAATAACTGAGTACTTTACAAGTTAAGAAAAGTGTTTACTGTTCATCTTTGACCTACAATAAGACTATTACGTGTTAACGTTTCTCAAAAGATACAAATGCTTATTAGGCTCAAGGCTACATGCTGATGATACCCGCCTCCTAGTAAAATGAAATAAGGGATATAACTTCTTTTAGTTGTAAATTTTAAAAATTAAAACAGTACCTCTGTTTAAGACGACTTAACAATTTTTGACGGCAGCTTTTGATCTCAACATCTTTTTGACGGCATTTACCTGTTAGACGCAGTTCTCAAGAAGGGGTGAAAACCCAAAAGTTTGACCTGAGAAAATGAATGCTCTTGCAAGTAGTTAAAGATAAGTACAGGAACCTGAAAGGTTTTGTACGTTCTTTGAACTTGAAAACCACATGGGGACCAATTTTCTTAATGTCTATTTTCTACGTGGCCTCAACAAATTCCACATTCCAGCATTGCTGTATGTTCTGTATTGATTTAGTGAACCTTGTCACATCTTGTGTTCATTCGGTGCATCTACCAAGTGCTTATCTATAATTTTCACACTAAGACATGTCCATCTAATCATGTTTATGGAAATATTCAAACATTAGCTTATGTCGTTCAATATGGACGGTCTTTACGATGGACTGGTCTAGGCATAGATGTATATTTTGTATTCATAGATTGAATAAAAGCTCATATCAGCAAAGTAATCTGTTGGGACATTTTCTTAATTCTATAAATTCCTGAATATCTGGAACATAGAAATAAATCGACCATACCGAGTCTTAAATTTCTCTAACATCGGCTCGTTATTAAGCCCATCCAACATTGGGGAGGGTTGGACAAAATTACTATAGAACTGAAATAACTAAGGATTATATTTTACTATATCCACAAGTACTGATAGAAATGACTTATAAATATTACCAATTGATAGATTTGCAGGTTTGCCAGCCTATCAGAAAAATGTATTTCAGGGCAAAATAGGTTTGGACATTAATATTATATGGGAAAAATACCAATATACATAAGTTGCATTTTACAAATTTTAGGAGCAATTTGGCTAATTTTGTATCATGCAACTCTTCATTACTGAGCAAAAAGGCAAATTTGAAAAGATTCATGGTTAACTTGAATGTTGGTGTAAACTGGGATGGGCTCATTGCTAGTCATAGCGCTGTATGGCGGATACCACATGTTTTGTCGAACTTTAAGAATGAGGCAACATTTCTAACATTTTAACAAGAGAATTTATTCACAGTTGTGAGATGAATACAAAGCACAGCATGTTTATGGAAATATTCAAACATTAGCTTATGTCGTTCAATATGGACGGTCTTTACGATGGACTGGTCTAGGCATAGATGTATATTTTGTATTCATAGATTGAATAAAAGCTCATATCAGCAAAGTAATCTGTTGGGACATTTTCTTAATTCTATAAATTCCTGAATATCTGGAACATAGAAATAAATCGACCATACCGAGTCTTAAATTTCTCTAACATCGGCTCGTTATTAAGCCCATCCAACATTGGGGAGGGTTGGACAAAATTACTATAGAACTGAAATAACTAAGGATTATATTTTACTATATCCACAAGTACTGATAGAAATGACTTATAAATATTACCAATTGATAGATTTGCAGGTTTGCCAGCCTATCAGAAAAATGTATTTCAGGGCAAAATAGGTTTGGACATTAATATTATATGGGAAAAATACCAATATACATAAGTTGCATTTTACAAATTTTAGGAGCAATTTGGCTAATTTTGTATCATGCAACTCTTCATTACTGAGCAAAAAGGCAAATTTGAAAAGATTCATGGTTAACTTGAATGTTGGTGTAAACTGGGATGGGCTCATTGCTAGTCATAGCGCTGTATGGCGGATACCACATGTTTTGTCGAACTTTAAGAATGAGGCAACATTTCTAACATTTTAACAAGAGAATTTATTCACAGTTGTGAGATGAATACAAAGCACAGCGGTTAAGGTTATGGCGTGAGGTTCCTGAGTTTATACAATTCTAACGTTCAACAACCATTTAATAACAGTGAGATAGTGTTGCAGATAATCAAACATGTTGCAGACATACCGGTACTACTCTAACTGAAGTAAGCTGTTACATCAACTTGTATCAAGAGTTAACACTAAGATAATGCAAATTTAAGTAAAGGTTAGGATTACAGAGGACGATCGACAAGAAACTACGTTTGATAGGAACTACTCACTAGCTGAGAAATAGATTTAACCGAAAAAAAATCATAAGGATTTGAATATGAATAGAGTATAGGAAATAGAAGAAATATAGACATCTGCTTTTTCATATGCATTTTCCTTTGGAACACATGCTAAAGCTCAAATTTGGGAAACATTCCGTAAAATATGTTATTTTCTAAAAAGAAACGTATCACCCTTTTATCATATACCATAAGGGAACTTCATATAAGTAGGCGACGTTCAGATTTATACATTCCATTTTTTTCCTAACCAGATGAGCGCATCTCTAGGTCGTTATAGTGTTCTTGAAACTTATCTTTTAACCTGAAACGTCAAGAAGACGCCAGTGCGGATAGAATTCGACTTGACTTTACAGAAATTCATACGGATTGGGAAACGGTTTGGCTGCATGTGATTTATAGTCCCAATTATACTGGTTGGAAATTATTACCCCAAAAGGAAACGACTTGCTGATACCGTACTAAATGTACGTGCTATTAAAAAAATACCGGGATAAAACTAATTTTCAAGGTCACAAGAGAAATGCTCATCTCGTTGGTATCAATTCATATTTTGACATGATTGGAAATTTTATAAGAAAACATTCAATTCGACACCTCACAGTTCAAATACCAACGTAGGAAGGTCGGAGTTTCAGTACCGAAACATGTTTCAACAAAACCTACATTGAAAAAAAGTGTGATTTTTCATACACATGACACGGTTACCGTTATTTTCCGGAAGACAGGTTTAATTATATCTTTTAGAGAAACATTTATTTATTAAGGTTTGACTTTTTCAAATTTGATGAAATTAGTTAATTGCTAATACAGCTGATAGGTAAAACCTAAGTAGCTAAGAACACATCGATCATTCAACTGTCTCGTATTCTTTGACCTTGCATTCCCACTGATTGTATTCGAGTTTAACGATACTCACTCAGAGCTATATAAGATTTAAACGTTCTGTTTTACAGTGAATATCTGTTGATCTCATATGATTAAACATAAGGGTTAAGCTGACACGATGACATAAATCTCTTTTATCATATGATTTGTACTTAGCCACAACCTGCCATTATATATATTTTACCAATGCATTTCCTCAGCACCAATAACGTCTAGGTAATAAAAATGAAGCTCAATCTTTCATTTCCTTTGAATCTTGAAAGATCTTTATCACCAACAGAGGTGTATTTGTTCAAGTGAGATTATAATCATATTGGTAAAAAGAATAGGAAATGTTTCATGTCGTTTCTGTTTTTCAGACATTTACAGAGTGTGGGATGATTGTTATGCCAATAAACTTCTGTTTATCAATGACCCTCAATTGACAATACATTTCTGTTTCATAAGAACGTACAGTTTATACAGGTTGATTAAAGCTAGTATAGGGAATTTTATCATTCCATACATACATACATGACAGATTCCACAATTCACTAAAGAACAACACAGAAAGGCACAGATGACCAATGACATTGACTGGTGGGCTTATCTCATTTAACGAAATGTCTTCAATATTTCTAGGTACAAATATAATGTTACTCATTTTGCAAATGGAACATTTCTATTTTCTGAAATATAAAATTATACCTTTGGAGATATTTAGCACGATAAGACAATCATGATTGCATCGCGTTTTATCTATGGCAGATCCATATTTTAAGACCCCAAGACTAGCGACAACCTATCATTATATCCTCGACAAGCTTTAGCTTTTGAGAAGAATACATTTGACGGCAAGCCTTCAAAGGTAAAGATGCTTTGGTGAACACAAGCTTGGAAACATTTGATACAGTGGCTATAGAAAGCACTTTCTCAACTCTAAATCTGGCAAAGAAGTCAGTCAAA
The DNA here is from genome assembly GCA_936440205.1 of Lepidonotus clava. Taxonomy (NCBI): domain Eukaryota; kingdom Metazoa; phylum Annelida; class Polychaeta; order Phyllodocida; family Polynoidae; genus Lepidonotus; species Lepidonotus clava. Next base: position 46,928,520 of record OW387136.1, on the reverse strand, counting down.
ACATTTCTGTTACAACTCGATCGTTCTTATCCTGCTTGATTATATTCGGTTTAATCGATTGCATAATAAGTAGAACTTAAAAGTCGATGGATCCCTCATGATGTAATGTTGGTCCATGATTTATCGGTCAAGTGAAATGTTTTCCTTGTTCTCGAAAGAAGTGACAGTCTGGTAATACCGTCCATCTGGGTCATTGTTCAGCTGACTTGCCACTGATTTGAAAAAAAGGTATAAAAAGAGCATTAGAAGAAGTCTTCACACCTAGAACATGAAACAGGGCTACCACTGACCAGAGGCGTCAACATTCCCTGACATTTCCCTGACTTTTCCCTGACAAATTCCATTTTTCCCTGACTAATTAGATAAGAAAACCCTTTCATTAAACAGCCATGAACGATACCTAGAACAGTCTTGTCCTTCCATTTAAGCTCAAACTTTCGAAACACATTACCTTAATTTTTTCTTGGTAACTCCTGTAGCCAAGGCAATATTGCTGGATCACAGCAACGCACCTTAAATCACAACATGCCTTCCACGGGGGCCAAAATTTACTAAGTAACGTTTTCCGAACGAGATTCTTGTGACCCAATACACAAATTCGATTTTTGCAATTTAGACTTGGGGCTATAACATGTCTGAAAATTCCATTATTCCCTGACCAAGGTCAGTTTTCCCTGACCTTTTTCAAAATTCCACTTTTCCCTGACTAATTCCAAAATTCCCTGACTTTTCCCTGACCTTGAAAAAAAAAAATTTCCCCTGACTTTTCCCTGACCAGTGGCAACCCTGTGAAAGTATTTTCTCCTTGTATAGGCTGAACGAATCAACTACCTTATCTTTGAGATGAATATCCCAACCCTTTTATGTTTAGGATGACATGTATAAACTTAATTCATAAATGAAGAAATTGATTTTAGAAACTACCTCATTGTATTGATTTGTTACAATTATATATGACGAGATCACCATTTCCTTCTATCATGGGTATATGTACACTAAAGTTAGTAGTATGCACAGTTCACAAATACACTGCCTACAATCTCGAAGATTTTACATGTAAATTGCTATCGCAATTCTCATCACTTGAACGTTGATTAACATAATAATAAAACCATTATAAACGTGTAGTTTGACAAGAGCCATATTCTTACCCTGAGACCACCTTCTCCTTGGTTTTGGTTGGCTTGCTCTTCCAACTTTTCCTGTCGTTTTTGTTTTCTCTTAAGGGCTTCTGGATCTTTAACTCCACGACTTTCTATCTCCTTCATCCTACGCTCTGCAGCCTCAGCTTGTTGTCTACGCCTGGTTTCCTGGCGATTTTAAGATATATAGATATCTAAATTATTTTTGCTATATCATGCCAAACTCTAAACTTAAAGGGCTCGACATTAAGGGATTTCACTTGGGTTCCCATCGGGCAGGTGAAGGCTAATTTTTATCTGCCCGACCCTAAAATTCACCTGATCATTTTGATAGATTAATATAATAAATATCGAATTTTACCTGCCCTTTGGGCAGGTGGATGTCAAATGTACCTGCCCCATCTCAATTTTTACCTGCCCCGGGTAGGCGGGCAATGCTTGATGTTGAGCCCCTCTTAACTATACACTATACTTTCCATCGGAAATTAACAGGGATTCATGTAAAATAACCTTCCTAATTCTGCGTTCAATTAACATAGATGCTCAATATTCAACAAAATATATGATGACCTATGATTAAAACGTAAGACCTGCTATCGATCAGGACATAGAATTTGGTAGATCTATATAGGTCTTTTTTTTTCTCTTTTTTTTTTTACAGAGCACACCCTCGCCTCGTCTCACACGTACTATATCTATACCTATAGATTTATATATAATTATTTCAATTTAATACATGGCTAAGTTCAGTTGTGCTGCTCTTAATATATGCCACGCTACATGGGGCCTGGAGCACAGAATCTAACCATCATTGATGCTTTGCCTTGGTCTCTATTACCTGCCGACGACCCGAGCCCACCAGGGCCGTACAGCCACCTGAGGATGGCCTACAAGGGCCTTCTTTATTTTATTACCCAACACCAATGTAAAATATTATGTAATATTGTGAATTTTTGTGATTTTTTTTCGTAAAAACAAACCGGAATTGATGCAGGGCATATGGCCTGGCAATACGCCTGGCAAAGAATACGCCCGGCTCGTCGATCCAGAGGGTAATAAACTACCTATATATATTTTGATTGTATACATGGCTAAGTTCAGTTGTGCTGCTCTTAATCGATGCTAACGGTACAAAGAATCTAACCATCATCGATGCTTTGCATTGGTCTCTATAGTGCTAGCCTTTTATTTGATGAAATTTGAGCTCATTTATAAGAGGGTAAATATATAGGTCCCCAGTAACTAAAATGTATTTATATACAGGCCTTGACATATTTCTATTTGATGATACGACTAATTTTGTGACATTTAAGAGACAGAGACAGTCACAGAGAATTAAGAGACAAGCATTTCAGTTTGAAAAACTTGAATGAGTGCTCAAGGACGGATTTAGAGAGGGGCGCATTGGCGTGGGTCCCCCCTTTTTCTTTTGGTCAAATATACATATTTTACCTTCCTATATTAAAACAGCATTGCTTCCAATCTTCACCAAGCCCCACCTGTCTAATGCCAGCTACCATTGGCATAGAGTGAGTGAGGGACAGAGGCAGAGTGCCAGTTGAGGTAAATGCTGGTATATCAACTCTTACATATCACTATGAAATAAGGGGTAGAACACCAGTACCCAGCAAAATAATTTGATTCTTCATTAAATTCTAAAAAATCTAATCTTCAAGAAATCATTTATTTGAGATATTCATGATCTCCACAAGTTTTTTAGCAACATTTCACTTCATTACTTTTTATAGTTTTGACGAATATTAAGACAGTTACATGCAAATTGTATTTTTTAACGATAGTTGAAATAGTGTAAATATAATATATTTGATCTACCCTGCTTTCCATGCTCTCACCAGCAGCCCACGGGTACCAGGGCTACCAAGGGTAGCAGTTGATATTTGGTGATCTACTTCTTTTTAGACAAAATGATAAGACATCAAGGTACCTTTATACAGATAATTGGTGAAGTGTTGTAACAGGTATCTCAATGACCGCTTATCTAATTGCTGTTACACAATCTATCATACTGCAGGTTAATCTGAAAGAATTTAACCGATGGTAAGGTTGCACTCGATCTGGCCTATATTAGATCTACATTCAATACCATTCACCATGTTTAATTTTACAAAAATTTAGATCTAGATACATTCCTTCTTCCTTAGTATCAAACATTGACAGGGTAGGCCTAAAAAGAGATTTTGTGTGCATGTAACCTGACCTACTCTAATATTTTGGCCATACCCTGTTTTTTGAAGAAAAAAACAACATTTCTAAAAAATATTCAAATGACTTCCAGGACAGGACAGGAAACATTCTGCATATTTGGTCGGGAAATGCATTCCAGATGCTATAAATTGTTGTGGAGGGTGTCTGGAGTGGTTTCTCAATTTACAAGAATCCTTGAAAAATAAATTATAAAATTCTGAAAAATCTCTGAAAAAAACAAAACAAGAAAAATCAACCTTTTCACCCTAATTAGGCCAAACAAAAAAAATATGTTGTGTTCAGGTAACATGGGTCAAAAAAATTAGGGTAGGTAGGTCGATTTTTTTTTTTTTTTTTCTATTTTTTTAAATTGACATAGATGATCTCAGGCATTCTTGAAAATCCAGAAACCACTCCAGACTCCCTCCACATCAATGTAAAACATCTAAAATACATCTCTTGATCACATAAAAGCCATTTCCTGTCCCTTGGAGTAATTTTTATTGATTTTGATAATTTTTTGGAAAAAAAAATCTTCAAAAAAAGTTAGGGTAGGGCCAAAATATTAGGGTAGGTCGGGTTACCTGAACACAAAATTTCTTTCTTTTAGGCCTTATTTTGGACCAATTTTAGGTCTACCTGAGTGACCTATCTAACCACATTCCAGAAGTGTGTTACTCTTGATCTTGGCTGTTGCGTAATGTCTGTGTTGACTATTTGAGTTTGGTATCATAGTTCATGACTATAAGTAGATCTATAGATCATCCTCAGATCACCTAGGACACTAGCTCTATCTAGGTTTTTGGTTTTGAAGAGGACTGGACACTCCTGTCCTGGCCCTGGGGCAGGGCCTGGCCTAATGTACATACTCGTTGTAAATGGGTCAATTATTGTGTCTAATCGTTAAATACGTAAGAATAAGAAGGGAAGCATACTTACCGGTGATGGTGCATCGTAATCACTGCTGTCACCCGCTAAGCATGGCAAACAACCCCCCATTCTTAGGGACTTTTGACTAAAATTTTGGCTGTAAAAGTGACAGGTGATTGTTATTAACCGGAAGTTGATACTAACCCGCAGAAAATATAACAAAATATTTATCTAGCTGTTGAAATATTTATCAAAGATAAGTCTGAGTTTACCTGTATTTTTTAATATGAAAATATTTCCCAAGACGACAATTTATCTTATTTATTATTTATTTCAGTGACAGCAGGACCGCAGTATACAAAATGGCGGCGCCCATGGTCCACGCACGGACGGTTCTCCGGTTCATAACTTTATCGGCAAAATCACGGTAATTTCCGTCTATTACTCTTTCAATTATATAAGGGAGTATCTGCCTATATATTTGATCATACAAAAGACAGATTAGTGGCGGTTGAATCTTCAATGAGTTGGTGCTGTCGATTTTGTCCACCGGGCTAAGAGTCAGATGTCAATGTCAAAACCTGGGCTGGGCTGTGGGCAGTACGCAAGTAGGTCTAAAGGTACCGGAGACTGTTGGTACCCTACCCAGACTTTTAGCCCCTCTCCCATAGACCATTGGTACCCTGTTATTGATAGTTCGAGAGGCCCCGACCCAACGTTCACACTAGGGTCTGACTATTTCTAACTTCATATATAACAACAAGGATATATTCTTAATGCCAGTTGTTTTCACACATTTTTATAGATACATTTTCGAACAGATTGAAAACTGGTCTATGGAAGTAACCCATAAGTTCAACTCCAATAACAACAGAGTAAATCACTTGTAAGAAGATTTGTAACTTTATTTAATATCATTTGTGACATCTATAGATATGACAGCGCCTAGTCCGTGCTCAAGCTCAAGCAAAAAACTATCCATATCAAACCTTCTACACATCAACAATCCTTTAGCTCTAAAGTCTGTAAACCTTACACCAAGATCTGTATTTTTAAGCTTGTGCCTCTATTAGACACCATTGCGTATCACTGTCTGAGCGGTTGCTCGAACTACCCTTAGAAATTATAGCCTACTCAGTAGACTATGATAATGAAATGGCTTGTTCATTACACTCCTTAGGCCATGCTTCACCACTGTATAATGTATTGTAGGCTATATAACCACACTTACTTACTAAATGGCAACACCCCTACCGTTGTCTCTTGTGTAATGTCTCACATAAGCTACATTTTTTGTAGACGTTTTTACCTTCCTTATATCAAAGAAGCGTTGCTTCCAATCTTTACCAAGCTCCATCTGTGCAATGCTATCTGCCATTGGCACAGAGTGAGTGAGGGCCAGAGGCAGAGTGCCAGTTGAAATAAATGCTGGTATCTCAACTCATACATGACTCTATGAAACAGAAGGCAGAACGCCAGCACCCAGCGAAATGTCCCACTATACCCCCACTCTGACCCCCTCCTCACAGCCCCTCCAGTGGTGGCCTAACTGGTAGGGTGTCCGCCTCCAGTGTGAGGGGACCAGGGTTCGCCTCCCAGTGGCGTAGCGCACTTGTCCACTACTTAAAAAGGTCTTATTTTCACTCAGCAGAAGGTCTTATAAAGGTCTTATAAAGGTCTATTTTGATTTCTGAAATTGCGTGGGCACCCTGTTTACACTAGCCCGGATCAAAATAAAACTAGTCCATATCAAGTTGATATTTGCAATTTTAAAGATTTTCACTAGCCCACCGGACTAGTTGCTAACAAATTGCACTTGCCCGACAGGAGTTTTCCTAGTACCTGGTACTAGTAACTCTATGAAAAGGAAAATCCCTGATTTTCGTTAGCTGCTTGGATTGGCCTCCATAAAACCTTATATGATTTTGATAACGATCCTAATGATGATAATGATGAGTTATGTTCATACATGTTCTTTGATTATTTGCAGGATTGGGGTCAATCAACCAAAGCCAGTTGTCGGGTTGTTCAGACAGATCAACCGATGTTTGGCAGATGACACGTCCAAAACAGATGAACCCCCTACCAAGCCTGAAATAGAACTTTCCCATCCCAAAGACAGGAGGAAACTTGACCAAACTGCGAGCAGCAGTGACAGCAGCAGTAGTAGTGAGGGCAGCAGTGACTCCGGCAATGACTCCGACAGCTCCAGCAGGTGAGGAAAGAAATTATAACTACATTTGGTGACAGATGATCGTGAGGCAATTATGGTGCATTTTACTACTCGGTTTAATGAAATGTGCGCTATAACTTATACGTTGGTAAAGCATCAGTAGAGTGTTATGTACTCTTTATTTTTCGAAAGAGAGACTGTTCTTTTAGTAGTTTTCTGTTCTGTAGAGAAAACAATTCTGACGAAAAGTTGTAGAAAGTTAATGATACTTTTCTATACGGCTAAGATCGATCGGGTTTATGGAACTGTTTAGTGATAAATATCGGATCTCAATATGTATATCTGAATATGTACTCAACCTAGCCTTCACGTTCCTTGCTGTATGCAATTATTATACTAATTATAAATTTTTGTTTCTGTATCTTAAGATTCTATTACTCAAATGTAAACCAAAAATAAAAGCATAGAGAAATAACATTTGATGTATAAGTGATGCAGTTGCAAAAGATACACAACAATCCGAATGACAAATAAGCTGATTTGAATGCGTTATTTCCTTCAGTTCTGATTCGGACAATGAGCTGGACTCTGAGGTGGTATCGGCTGTCGGGGACGTGGCGAAGGCCCTAGGGGGCGATACGAATAAAACCGCGTCGGACCTCCTGAGTCGACTAAAGAGTCACGAGGACCTGACGGCCGCCCGCCGGGAGGGGCAGGAGGAGGAGGGCACGGACATGAGGTCAGTCACGTACCAGACCCAACAAAGTGAACGTCAAACCGTCGGCCAATGGCTTTGTCTCAAATATAATGATATGTAACACACGTCCATTACGAATCATTGTACCCTAAGTATTTCTGTCAATTAATACAAATGAGCGTATGAATAGACTTTTACACCATTCTTTCCCTACATGTTTTAAGTTTAAGAAAAAAAGGTAGTTTTCGTGTTCTCGAAACGCCCCATGCTTAAGGCATTTGCTACACGTTTGAAAGAATTACAACGAAACATCAGTTTCTCTGATAGTGTTTTAACGTTCTTTCTGAGAAACATAAAGTGCCTTGACGTTCACTGAAATTATATAATTTTATGTACATGTATTGTGATTCTTTTTTTATAGAAATTTATAGAATATCTCCAAACAAAATATGTTCTTCCATCCCATTCATAAATAAATAATTAAAACCTGAAAATCAGCCGTTGCCAATGTAAATGTTTGAAACGCAACCGTTTTATTTAATCTGAATTATCTTATTTCTCTCCAGTAAACCGCCATAATTAGGCTTTTTGTTTCCCCCCCAAACAGCCAGTTGTTTGAAGGTATGCGTGTGGACCTCCGTCAGCGGCGGGGTGCGGGCCAGCAGCAGGCCCGGGGGACCGACCAGCGGGGGAGACAGGGGGGTCGGACGGCAGGGCGACAGAGGGCGGAGGGCAGGACGGGAGCCGACGGTCAGAGGGACCAGTTCTCAGGGGTCCTGGACCAGCTGCAGGGACAGGCTGGAGGCCGGCCGACGAGGCAGGATCAACAGAGGACAAGGCAAAGGTTAAAAAAAAACTAAATTATTATTTTGCTACATCCATTCTAGTTTGAAAAAAAAAATTAGCCAACTGGTAAATCAGCCTCATATCATGCATTTTATTGGGATTTAGTTCTGTCGGGGTTCCAATAAAGAAACGGCAAAAAGTCGATATAAGGAAAATTACAAGAAATATAATGAGAAACGTTAGCTACTTTGTTTGATTAGACGTAATCATTGAGGAGAAGGAGACCCGACAACATTGACAGGGTGCCCACGCAAGTCTTATAAGGTCTTAAAAGGTCTTATTTTGGTTTTGCTATTTATAAGGCCATTAGAAAGGTCTTATTTTAGGTCCAGATGTATTGGAAATATCTTATTTTAGGGTCAATGTGAATTTATCATCAGATTTATTTTTTCTTTCTCTTATTTCTATCTTTACCTCTTTATGGTAGAATGTGTAAATCTTTAAAAAGGTGAAAAAAAGTTGCTAAAAATGTCTTGAAAAGGTCTTATTTATGTACCCGACAAGGTATTATAAAGGTCTTATTTAGGTCTTGTTTTGATTTCTGAAAAAGCGTGGGCACCCTGATTAAGCATGTCTCAACATATTTCCCTTGTCCGTCGTTTGAAGTTTACAGGAACAAGCATAGTGGGATAAACCCGAATCAAAATGTGTTAGTCCGAAAGGTAGGATAAGCAGTGTTCCAATGTCTTAAGTCCTTAATCGTCTACTTTTTTAAAATTAAGTAAGGGCCTAATGGGACGAAAGAAATATTTGACTTCCAATTCTAAAAGTTCCATAATTCTTAATCGTACATTTTGAATTTTGAATTGGCACTTGAGAGAACGAGAGTGGTTAGGCACTTACATCATTGTTTTTTAATCTTTGATAGACTAAGGTTATATTACCACATATCGTAAAAGAACACCTAAATCTGAAATACTTTATCAACTTTATTCAGTCGGCAGTATCTAACCTATACGTATAAGAAAAAGCATAATATCGCCTTTATATATGTTCTCCTACATTAAAAGTACCGTAAAACCCCTGTAGGTGGAGACTCAGGTTCTGTCGGTGGCGCCCTCTAGCTTTCACAACTTGTTTTAAACATCAAAAGTTGACTGCTCACAGTAAACGCCATACAAGGGTTGCTTTTTTGTAGACTGGTGTTTTATTACCGAGGTATAATTGCAATCGAAAATTTCGAGCGGCTAGAACACGGCTAGAGCATGGGTTCATGGAATTGTCAGATTATCAATACTGACTTTTATATCTTTTTTTTTATAAACATGAGTATGTACCTGAAATGAAGTTATAATAGTCACATCCACTACAACCTCCTTACTAGCTTCAGGGATTTGTACATGAATTTAGACGATGGTATCGTTCAAAATAGTGTAGTGATCTTAAGAACGAAAATAAACGTAGGATTAACCATTACGTACAATATAACATTCATACTAATAGACTTTATAGCACAACTGTGTTCTTTTCTTTTGTACGCATTTAAAAGTAAATAGTAAGATAAAAAATACAACGATAAAATTATCGTACCAAACATTATTATGCTAACTGATACATGTAACTTGTCACTTTCAATAGAAAGGAAATGAAAATAAGTATCCTTTACACGACGAGTTAAAAATAATCGGCCGAAGGGACAATGATCAAAGAGAATTGAGTGACCGTGCACATGCACTGATACACATGTAAGGCATAGATTATGTCGTTACCTTAGGACTCTCTAACAGAGAGTATAAAGCCAATGTGGAGCCTGTCAGGGTACTCATAAGGCATGGTTACAATGTGACTGATCTGTGTGACGTTTTAAGTGAGACATGCATGCAAGCACAGGGCGCTGACTTTTACCTTGTATCCGACTTAAGATCCGTGTTGTCAGATAAGATGGTTATCAGATGACCCTGTCAAATCATATGAACATAAGTGGTTATAAGTGGTTTGGAAAGCCCTCAGGTTTGGCGACACTTAAGGACAAGCGATTTAGTGATAACTTACCACACACGTTAGATCTAAGATAAGTTTTGAAGGTGATACATGTATTCCAAATTTTACTTGAAAAAGGTTATAATCGTATATTCTTCTTTTCAGAGGCGGGCAGGAAATGAATCTGAAATTGTTCGATGGCAAAAACTTAGGAATCTTTGAGAAGGCAGCTGAAATTGGAGCCGTAACTGAAAGTAAGATCTTACTACATTTTACAAAGGTTCTTAGTAAAAGAAGATAATGAATCCTGATTGCTAAGCTGACTGATGAGAAAAATATGTTAGAATTTGATTCTAAATTCATGAGATTTCATAAAGTGTATTTCTACCTGAAATTTTAGATATTATTACAAAAGTCTGAGGATCGAGAGCAGGCATGATGGGTGGGACCTCCACTGAAGGGTGGGGTAAAAGTCGACCTTTCTGCTCCAGTGGTGTCGGGGTATGGTCCCCGGTCACGGGTGGGTGCACAAGTCACGGCAGATGAGGGAGGTAATAAGTCAGCGGGCTGATTGGGGCTGCGGGTAATGTGGCCGGCCCAGGGTAGTCCGTCCCTGACCTACTTATCTTTTACATAGCACTTAAAGCGCCTGGTAGACTTGGACGTAACTACAGTCTACCCCAGGTGCGGAGTGGCCCGGAGTCAGTCCCGGCCCGGGCCGGGGTCTGTAATCGGGCCGGCCGTGATCACTGAGTGCCGTGACTTGTGCCCGGCCCGGCCCCTACTCCAGGGTCAGGGGGCCGGGTAATGGGTGGGTAGGGACGAGGGCCGCTCGGCAGCTGACTTTACTAATGATACACCACCCCCACCGGGGGCGCGGCCTACACAAACTTTCTCAGGCTCGCCACCCATGGAGGTGACTTCCCATGTGGGACGCGGCGTATTGGGGACGACGTTTTGGTAAACAGGGGTGTCATATCCAATAAAAAGGGACTCCTCCTATGGTGTTATTAGATGAGAATCAGGCTCTCCTAATGTATGTTTAAGTCGAGTTGAAACAGAATTTATTAGATGACCTAAGACATGCTAAGTGGTAAGAAGTACAACAATAAGATTATTTGATCGGCATACAATTATTTTGCACTGGTTTGAAAGGTTACCTTTCATGATAAAGGGCAACTTTATATATTCATAAGTTTCTACAAGCTCTGTGACTTTGTACCTTTGAACTGCGTCCGCTGCATTTTGGGGTAACCGCAAAATGTAATTTAAATGATCAGAAGAGGCTGTTTCGGCAATTCACTAAGGTGAACAATCAATTCTGGAGCTGGTCCCGCTTTTGCTTGGAGTATTTGAGTAAGACTTACCAAATCTTGCAAATCCTGTGTCAATTTCTAGAGCAGTTAAGTGATTAGAAATACCGTCAGCCTCATGGTGATTTAATAGAACTGTCTACCTGAGGAATTGGCTTATACCGTGTACTATCACACACGACCTCGAAAACCTGGAAATCATGGAAAATTAAAACGCTCGGACAAATGTCAGGGAATTCGAAAGAGTCCCAAAATGTCAGGAAATTTTACTAATTTTGTGGAAAAAAATAGCCGGGAAAGTCCACATCTTCCCTCAAATCCTGTGAAAATAGCGCTAATGCAAATTTTGCGTGGAGCTAACTGTTAAATCTAAAAAAAAAAAAAAAAAGAAATTGGCCACGGGAAAGTCATTTATGTAAAAGAATTGTCGAATTCCAAGGGAACCCTCACTATTGTCACCCCAAGTAAACATATCCCAGGCATAAGATTATTACACATGACGTTACCCCTATGCCGTTGAAAAAATGAAAGCAGGGGACTCTCTCATTCAACCAGTGCATGCGAACGGACCGTTGAATTTCTTCCTTTTAGAAATGCACGAACTGCATATTATAATCTGATTTTGTTATGAGGCGATGGCATTATGAAACTTTTTAGGCTTTAGACCTCGTTTAGGCCTTAAAACCGCAATCGGCGAAATCATCTACTTAAAAAGCGGTCTACGATTTGTTAGCATCCGGTCTACGTTTTAATATAATCCGTCTTTGACCCATTTTCGTTGTATCTTATCACTGTGACACCTACCAAAAACGGTTAGTAGTACAGTCTACCGGAAGATTTTCAAGTTCATCAACTTTACAGGCCTATTTCACCATGAAAACGGTCGATCTAACCTTACTTATTGGTATGCACAGATAGATTTTGACCCATAGATAAGCATCCCAATGTCTTAGGATCAAATTATTGCGAAATAACGCGTCCAAACGCGTAAATACATCGCGCTATTTTCTTGCAATTCCTTCGCCTCCCCCGGTGACAAGGCTGGGTCAGACCGCTCCACTCACTCTGGCCGGGTGCAAGTGTGCTGGTCGGACGTTTCGGCGGGGGGCTCCTCTTTCTTCGCCTGGATTACGGCGGTATCTGATGCTTTCAATATATATATTTTTGACGTCTGGATCCCCTTAAACGCATACAACGCATTGAAAACTCATGCGGGAACTATGCGTTCGTATCGAAGGGAAAACATTGGATCGATCAGACACGAGGAGGCTCTGTCACTGTCAGACCGTCAACATGGCGTCAACCCTTCGCCGGGTTCTCTCCCCGCACGCCTGCATCGATACATTGAACTCAGGAACCCAGGATGATATTAAACGCATCAATTGTGGAGGATGTACGCATTGAAACGCATTGAGGACTCCAGACGTTAAAGGTGGTTTCATATATTTTTCCCAGCATTTGAAGTTATACCGTTGAAAAATAGGCCTAAACTCGGCGAGAGGCCTAACACACATTGGTCGGACAGTCACTGGCAATCTGAAAAATAATTATTTAGACCTTATTAGGCCTATCAAAATGAAATTCATGTATATATCTATGTTCTCCTATATCTCAGGGTCCTACATATCATATAGTTTAATCATTTTAGGCCTGGAAACACTTGCAAGAATATTTCACAGATGGTATGACAAAAAAGGCAGGCTTAAAATTATTTTAGGCCCCATCCAGCCTATCGGTCGGACACTGGCAATCTGAAAAATAATTATTTTACCCCTGTCAGGCTGATCAAAATGCACATAATGTCAATATCTATGTTTTAATATGTCTTAGGCTCTTAAACATCGCATTGTTTGATGATTTAAGGCCTGGACAGGTTAGCAATTCAAATATTTTGAGACCATGTTTTACAGATTTAAGATTCAAATGATTCAAAGATTAAATGATTTGTGAATTTGTCACTATAGTGTCATTTTTCTCTACTTACCATCAAAATATCTTATCTAAAAAATAATAGATATCTAAGCCTAAGTCACTGTCAGTGTCAGAATCATTACCTCTCAATGTTAAAACATAGGCGTCACACTGTCAATAAGTTCTCTGGTGCTGTCAGTGTCCAGGTGATCTGCGAAATTGACACTATAGTGTCAGTTTTTCTTACCTACCATCAAAGTAAACAAAGGCATAAGATTCATCGCCTCATTTTGTATCTTTTGATACTCTCAGAAAGCAATACTGACCCCTAACTGCTTTTGGACTTGTTTATTAATGGATTATTGTAAGAAACTGCTTATTGCGGCAAATAGCAGTTTGATTACTTAAAGTGTATATTATTAGTTAACTATAATGTTTATCTATTATAGTATGATGGGCAGTTGAATGTCAAAGGTTCTATGAAATAATATCATAAATACATAATTTGCGAATTCGTGATGTAAAAAACATGCGCGATTTCCCTCCATTTTAAGGCGTATATTGCGTGATACCCATCACAAATCCTATCACTGAAGCTGCTTATCAAAGCTTTAAAATGGCAATCAGCCTTCGCAGATATTCTAAAAAATATCAAACATTTTCTGTCTGCAAGAAACATACTAGTCCCACACACATAAGCTTACTTCCATATTCTTACATGTGTATTTTTGTGCCTCCAGTACCTTCATCCCCGTCCCTGTTTGACCGCCTCCAGCGGGAGGAGGTGGACCGACAGACCACCATGCCCCCGGACAGCGCCTTCGACGAGCAGATCAGATGGACCAAGCAAGGCGTGCTCTGGAAGTTCCCCATCGACAATGAACAAGGTGGGTCAAGTCACTAACTCAGCGTTACAAAACTAAGAACACCAGCGGACGGTTTCTAAATATCTCATTATCAATCTGATAATGTATAAAGTATGTTTTTGTAAGCACAAGGTAAAATTTAGTTCAATACATTCAAGAAATAGCGCGTTTTCATGCAAACTACCATTTAACCATAGACATACGCTCGATAAATAGCGCGTTTTTTTTTATGCTAACTACCATTTAACCATAGCCATTTATTGAGCGTATTGAACTAAATGATATAATACATATATATGATTATAATATATATCTTATGTATCTCCATGCATTCAAAATACTGCAAAGATAGGAACATTGCTGATATCATATTGATTATGCTGTACGGGACGTGCAGCTGCACAAGGTTTTCACGTGAAGCCTGTGTAACAACAGCACTTTGGATGTCAAAAAGCTTAGAGGCGTTCATATATAAATCATTATTATACGATAAAAACGCTATTAACTTTATGGGCGTTTAAATACGCATTCTAAAAAGGACGTTTTTTCAAACACATGACAGCAAAGCACGTTTCAAGTATTACACTGCATAAGAAAATTTGTTGATATCAAAATATGTATAATTATCAATGGGAACTCCACCAGCTTTTGAAATAAGAAATATAAATTCAAAGGTTTTAAAAGATTATAAATTACAAAGACTAGGAAACGAATGATGCAGTATTTTCAATATGACTATATCAACAAGACACAGCGTCAGAATCTGAATTTGGACCCACCACGCCCGTACTTAGCGTGCTGCCACCTGGTGTAAACAGCCTAGTTCCCAATGTATCCACACGGGGGCGTGCGCGAGCCTCTGTTGTAGGATGAACTCACAAGCTGACGAATGGTGGCCCACAGTAGGTAGGAGTTCAACCCAGTTGTTAAGGGCATATAAGGATACAGAGGTAGTCCGGGGCAGGCCATAGTTTGTGGTGGTCGATATGGTGGGAGGGGCTACTAGTATAAATGACTGGAAGGACATATGCACTCAGAGTTAGATCAACTGGCCAGTAGCCATGCCTGCTGTAATATACATTATTAGATATGCCTTTTTCCGTATAGATACCGATTTCCGTGTTTTATTTGCTTTGACAACAACTTTTTAAAAGTGGCAAAATTTTAGAAGGAAAGTACTTTTGTATTCAATTTAATTGTAAGTGGAATATCATTGGAAAATTGAACATAAAGCAAAAATCTATTCTATGCCCTAGAACTTCCAATTCTTGCATGTAGGTGGGAGTGTAGGCGGATTTGGGCGTTCGGTAACAGCTTAGTAGTTTGGGCTCAATTCTGAATGCATATGTACGCTATAATCCGACCACAAATGCACGTACATATAGATGGTTAATGTCTTAGGTTCGTAATAAAACGTGTCACTAGTGTAGATAAACAAAAATCTGTTCAAAATTTAAAACAACAATTCTCTTCACTTATTTGCTATTTCGGTAAAGATAATTGTAGCTTATCGTTGATTCAATCCAAAAATAAAGCAAACTATTCAGAGAAAGTGAATAGCATTAAAAGAAGACGCATGCAACTTGTCGCAATATATAATTCATTAAGCCCGTTGCTGGAGCTGTCGTAAGAAAGTGAGGGGCGAGTTCATGTTTGATATTGTCAATTTTATAGAAGCGGAATAGATATAATGGGGAATTATTGGGAAAAATCTATGAAGTTTGCTTTCGGTAACGTTCCTTTTTTGTAGCAGAAATTATTTTAAAATCTTATTCTTAAAGCAGAAGCAACCAAACCAAAAAAATAGTCAGCCTGTGTTTGATGCGATATTTTCATTATTTGGGATTCTGATAAAGATGAAAAAACGTGTAGGCTTTCTTCTGATTTGATCATATATGCAACAACGTTTATCTCCCATAATCCATTGGAAGCGATTAGGAGAAATCCTAGCAACTCCCTGCCTTGCTCAGGTATAAATTGGGGTGGTCCTAGGAGTAAAGATAACAAGTTATTGCAGCTGCAGTGATGGATATACAGAGATGCCATTTTTCCTACTTTTCTGGAATTTCCTACTTTTTGGTGGTTTTGGATTGCAAATCCGATTTTCCTACAGCATTTCTATATTATGTTTCACAGTATTTTTGGCGCAGTTTCAAGCTATTCAAATACAAATTCGATGTGAGGAATCTTTTCCTGAAGGTAATAGTTGCTCTTATTTGCTTCTGGAAAAAAAGTAGTAAAAGTGTTTCCTACTTTTCCTACATTTTCATCAGTCGGGAGTGGCAACTCTGAATTTATAAAAGTAGCCTGTCGTCCTCTACTAACAATTGAATATTGAAAGATGTTATGATTGATTAAGTTCGACATTACGCCGACCTTTGTTATCCCGCGCACGTGTGCCCCAGTGCACACACGTGTGTACCAACACACAGACTTTTGATCCCCCTCAATCCACGACTCTCCCAGCTGTTTACTCGTCCTGACTTCTCATACAATTTAGCCTGTTAATGCGTATCGTCACCTTTCTAGCAAATCCCACATGTTTCAGATGGCATTACGTACACCTTGTAAGGTATCAACCGATCAAATAAGACTCAAACCTTGCGCAGTAAATGTTTATTTTCATTAGACGTTTTACATTATCCAATAAGACTCCTGGGCTTTCTATAGGTTTTACTCATGTCCCGATCCTCTTCAACTGATCCGCAACTAAACACTAAAAAGGGCGTCGGCAAGTCGGTAAGCCGACTCAGTCTAAACCTGGGTGATAGATTCACTGGATAACAGGGATTTCTTTGTTGACTGCACTGAAAACTTGTTTATTTTGCCATGTAATGAATAGTGATATAGCTGATGTTATGTGGAGAAAAGAAACAAGCAGAGATCTGTATATTCTGTTGACAAGTCCCTCATTGTTACTCATGTACGTGAATTTGTATTTCACGTATTTGAACTGATGACTGAGCGTATCCATGTGTGTCGCTGATATGATGGTACCGTCGGAGACAAGTTTTTTCAGCTTTCCCCACAGATAGGAACAAGCCAAGAGGTACCATGAAAAGTAACGACAACTGTAAATGTGCTTAATCTTTTGAGCGGTGCAATTAATTTTTTCTTTCAAATTGTTCCAATTCAGTTCAATCAGTATACCTATTTGACCTGAGAGAAAGAGCGTAGGTTTCTTATATATAGAGATGTGTAACTAAATACAAAAACAGTTGTGCGAAAAAATACTTACGATCGCAAAAAATAACGTACGATGGTAATATGGTACAGGGCAAAAATAGAATAACCAAAAATTGCTAGAAAATATATATTTTAAATGCCATTGCAATAACCATTATAAAAAACCAATACCAGCCCGTTCCCCAACAATCAGCAGCACCACTCAACACCAACCACACGAATTACCTTACCCCCAACAGTCACAGCACTGCTCAACACCATAGAGATACATGAGATGTTGACATAGACATACCTGATTTCATGTATGTCTATGTCATTTCATGTATGTCTATGTCAACACCAACCCAACAATCTGCCCATCTCCTATCCAAAACCACAGTACTGTTCAACGCCAACCCAACATCCTACCCAACCCCTACCCCTACACCAACAACCACAGCACCACTCATCAACAACACAACACTCTACCCAACCTCCACCCAGACAGATTGGACAGATCCTCTACGTCTGTTTACTCTTTACTTCTGCCTGCTGCCCCTCAATACGCCGCCAAATCCCGGCCGGCCCGGGGAGAAATTACTCCGAAATTAAGCCTGATTCCGGCCTACAGGGGCCGTGGGGCGGCGGGCGGCGGGCCCGGGGGGCAGGGCCGGCCGGCCGGGGGGAGGACGGCAGCCGGCCGGTGTGAACCCCACCTAATCGGCCGGCACTAAAGGCCGGGCAGACGGGCAGAGTGAGGGTTATACCCCGCAGTGGGGCTGGGACTAAGTAGCTGTGTTTGGTGACGGGAGGATTTAGATTATTGGGTGGTTGTGGTCATCAGTCTGGTGTGTGATTTCAAAAAGTTTAAAAGTAAATAATAGCATAGAGATAGTGGGTAGATGCAATGAAAACAATATCGAACAAAGTTAGGATGTTCTTACCTCGGCACGAGTTTGAAAATGGCAAATCATACCTCACCTTGGCATGTACGGTAATTGTCAACAGCAAATCTTGATTTGTACAAATATTACAATTAGATTTATAAATGGGCACAGGAAAAACATGCGATTAGCATGTTGTAAACTAGCTGCAGATAACGCTAATAGGTATTTACCGGCTGGCAATTAATAGATAGAACTTAACTTAAATTCTTCCCCAAACTAATTACTTTCCCTGCAGATGACTATGTACCCGATTATATAGATTAATCATGATATCAGCCTGAATAATACAATATACCCTTTTATTAGAATACATGAAATCAGTATTTTTGTTCTACACATGTTGATACAACATTTAACAAGCAGAGACCATTGACTTGTGCCCGACATCACTCATGACGACCCCACCCACTCTGGACAGACTTTGGGCAGAACAACGCCCTTCACCCTCCTCCCCGGACATTAGCCGGACAGATCCCACCCCAGGGCGGGTGGCTTTTTTAGAGGCCGGCCCCGCTAAATGAATGTTTGTTTAGAACGGGCGGCGCGGGGTGGGGTCGGACGGCCGTGAAATGACCGCTGGTAGGCGGCGGGTCGGCCATCAACGGCTGAAAGTCAATGAAGCAAGGTCATTGCCGCGGGGAACCGGCGAAAACAAGCAGTAATATCTGTTTGGTACATTGAGGGCTGGTGAGAGATTGGTCTTTGGATCTGGATCGGTGGACTTTGAGAGAAGTCTCTCTGATATTAGAAAAAAGAAGATGGTAGTGTCGTTGGGATATCATGGAAAATGCGCAGAATTTAATAATTCCTTTCAGTTCTACACCTAGTTAAGAAATCCTTATGAGGGCTTTAACGAGCCAAAACATGTCAGTTTAACACCTTTTAACAATTGAATAAAAATAACCGTTCCAGCAAATACTGGAAGTACAGTTTGATATAGTTTAACCCTTCTTAATTCTAGAAAAGAGATGTAATTGTCTTCATGTATTGTGCTCGGACGTATAAGGGGGTTGCAGGTAGGCGATGGTGGTACATTGAATATGTATTAGAGAAGTTACTCTGCTTTGTTAATCATTTAATTTTAAGTGAGTTAATTTTCATGGTCTATAATTGTAAACGGAGCTGGAAAATTGCATGTATATATCAAAGTCAATTATAACTTCATTAGTAACACCAAGCAGTAGCAAACATAGTGCTTGGAGTCAGTGGCCGCAAAAGGTTTTTTCCCCTCAGTATACAGGACAGAGCGGGAGTCCATTGTGTTAGAGCTGTACCTTTACCTTCCTGGTACTAAGTCAGGGGCACAGAGAACGGCCAGACTAGGCAGACCATCAAAAGGCCCGGCCCACTGATGAACCCTTTCTGGAGATGTTTCTTGACGAGGTCAGGAGATAATCCCCTCCACTTGACGCGGATTAAAAAGCACTCACCTCCAGGGCAGTCAAAGGCCGCTAATCCCCGAGAAGTTCCCGCGCCTAATGCCTCCTCCTCTGTCCCCCTCGGACCTCTTGTTGAGCCAAGGTGCTACCCGAATCAAATTCTGTTTGCATTTCATTTCAAGATGGTTGTAAAGGAAAAGCAAGCCTCTCTTTGTAGGGTTAAAATGGGTAAGAATCCAGGTAGGCCTTTTAGAATTGAAAACGGCATTTTTAGCAGAAGGGGGCAATGTCGCGGGGACTTCAGAAAAAAAGAGTCGGGGGTAAAGGTTCAGGGTATAAGGTGAGGAGAGGGGTGTGTTTGTGAGGGTAGGGGTGGGGTGGGGGACCAGGGGCAGGTAAGTTGTTGCAGGTGTTGCGCTTTTCTCTGGATCTCTGGGGACATGAATCAGAGTCGGATGGTAGGTAAATGGTGTGCGTGTCGGCCCCTGACCCCTCCCTCTCCCCGTCCCCTCTCCCCGTCCCCTCTGACTGCCAACACTCCAGGCTTTTAGTGCTGAGTGATCTACCGACGGGCTACCGGTGGGGGATACTTTAAAGGCCATATGTCCGAATGATAGAGCATGAAGGTACCATTTCAGGGACGTAAGTTTTCAGATTTTTGTCTGATTTCAGTTTTTTTCACTTCGACATCTCCAATATTAATTTAGAAAATAATTGCCTAGATCGCATTTCATAGCATTGTAAGATAATTTCAGATTTTATTTATGCTGTTTCAGATTTTTTCTATAACCCTAACTTACATCCCTGGCCAATTGGATGTCGTTTGGAAGTGCTGCGGGGAGTTATTTCTTGGGGTATTGGTTCCAGGAGATTCGATAATATTCAATTTAGTATGTAAAATGACGCACGTTACACTTATTAGGAAGTAACATAATGGCATCTATTGATTTTGTCTACAGCTCCATACCCACAACTGCGTTTTACACTGATCACCCGTTAGAATAATATGTACATGTTTTGCATGAATGGTTGTCCGGTGATTGATTCGAGGATCCTGTCATTTATAATGGGCATAGGACTTGTCATTTTAGGTTGTCATTTGCATAGTAAGAATACATATGTAATAGAGTTGAATTCTGAGAAAAAAAGGCTTTTATGAAACTAAAGTGTCTAGCATAAAGGTACAAAGTAAGCATGTCCTTTGGCTAAAAGAGCCCCCTCCACACATCATTCACAACCAAAGCTGAGATCTCCACCAATATTGTCCCTTACTTTGCCTTTTGTGCGAATTGTCTGGTTCTGTGCGCTGTGTGCGCCGACGCACTGTACCAGTACTCCTCCATCGGGGCTCCATAAATGCCGTCAGCCTGTTTATTTGAGGACGGCAAATTTCCCAAATTGGTGTGGGTTTAACTTTGACAGAATCAACAACCTTCCTGGTGAAAAGTAACGATTCACTCCGGGGGATGTAAGGCTGTGGCGGCGGGTGTCCTTCCCTCCTGTCCTCGATTCTTTCAGTCAGTTAGACATACAAATGGCTAAGGTCTTGGGCCTTTTTTGTGCACAAATAAGTCACTTTATTCAGGCGGTCATATATAAAAGATAAGAAATGTACCGTTGTTACTATGCCAATTGCTATGTACTTTCTAGGCGTATATAAAGTTTAATATTGTTTTTCAGACACATACCACTTTTTTTTCATGGGTCACCCTGGAGATATGACAAGTTACCATGTATACATGTCATGTCATCACTTGTAACCATAGGCACACATGATCTTGTCATGGAACCCTGTGATATCACAACTGTCATTTCTGAAGCAGTAGCTGAACAGAGCAAACCATAGCCTCGTCGCGCATACATACCATTTATTGGCCTTAAGTTCATTACCCATAAAAACCCATTAAAATTTGCTGAGCCAGTAATTTTTTTCATAGTCAAGTTAAAGATACAGATAATGACCTAACTCTTCCTACTACCACCAAAGGACCTAACCCCCCCCCCCCCCCCCAACCACAACCAAAGTGCCTAACCTTCCCACCCACCACAGAGGGCCTAACCCTCCCACCCCTCACCAGAGGGCCTAACCCTCCCCCCCCACCACCAGAGGGCCTAACCCTCCCACCCACCACAGAGGGCCTAACCCTCCCACCCACCACAGAGGGCCTAACCCTCCCTGGACCACCAGAGGGCCTAACCCTCCCACCCACCACCAGAGGGCCTAACCCTCCCAACCACCACAGAGGGCCTAACCCTCCCAACAACCACCAGAGGGCCTAACCCTCCCAACCACCACCAGAGGGCCTAACCCTCCCACCCACCACCAGAGGGCCTAACACTCCCACCCACCATCAGAGGGCCTAACCCTCCCACCCACCATCAGAGGGCCTAACCCTCCCACCCACCACCAGAGGGCCTAACCCTCCCACCCACCACCAGAGGGCCTTACCCTCCCACCCACCACCAGAGGGCCTAACCCTGCCCCTGACCACCAGAGGGCATAACCCTCCCACCCACCACCAGAGGGCATAACCCTCCCCCTGACCACCAGAGGGCCTAACCCTCCCACCCACCACCAGAGGGCCTAACCCTCCCACCCACCACCAGAGGGCCTTCCTCCCACTGACCACCAGAGGGCCTAACCCTCCCACCCACCACCAGAGGGCCTAACCCTCCCCCTGACCACCAGAGGGCCTAACCCTCCCACCCACCACCAGAGGGCATAACCCTCCCCTGACCACCAGAGGGCATAACCCTCCCACCCACCACAAGAGGGCCTAACCCTCCCACTGACCACCAGAGGGCCTAACCCTCCCACTGACCACCAGAGGGCCTAACCCTCCCACTGACCACCAGAGGGCCTAACCCTCCCACTGACCACCAGAGGGCATAATCCTCCCCCTGACCACCAGAGGGCATAACCCTCCCACCGACCGCCGAAGGGCTAACCCTCCCACCCACCACCGAAGGGCCTAACCCGCCCATCCACCACCAGAGGGCCTAACCTGGCAACCGACCACCAGAGGGCCTAACCCTCCCCCCGACCACCAGAGGGCCTAACCCTCCCCCCGACCACCAGAGGGCCTAACCCTCCCCCCGACCACCAGAGGGCTTATCCCTCCCCCCGACTACCAGACGGCTTAACCCTCCTACCCACCACCAGAGGGCCTAACCCTCCCACTGACCACCAGAGGGCCTAACCCTCCCACCCACCACCGAAGGGCTAACCCTCCCACCCACCACCGAAGGGCCTAACCCTCCCACCCACCACCAGAGGGCATAACCCTCCCCCTGACCACTGAAGGGCTAACCCTCCCACCCACCACCGAAGGGCTAACCCTCCCACCCACCACTGAAGGGCCTACCCCTCCCACCCACCACCGAAGGGCCTAACCCTCCCACCCACCACCAGAGGGCCTAACCCTCCCACCCACCACCAGAGGGCCTAACCCTCCCACCCACCACCGAAGGGCTAACCCTCCCACCCACCACCGAAGGGCATAAGCCTCCCACCCACCACCAGAGGGCATAACCCTCCCCCTGACCACCGAAGGGCTAACCCTCCCACCCACCACCGAAGGGCTAACCCTCCCACCCACCACCGAAGGGCCTTACCCTCCCACCCACCACCAGAGGGATTAACACTCCCACCCACCACCAGAGGGCCTAACCCTCCCACCCACCACCAGAGGGCCTAACCCTCCCCCCGACCACCAGAGGGCCTAACCCTCCCACCCACCACCAGAGGGCCTAACCCTCCCTCCCACCACCCCAGCCCTCTGCCGGGGGGGCCTTATGGGTGCACGTGCAGGTCACCTTTTTATCGCCGGGTCAAGTTACGGGCCCCGGGGTAAGGGACGCCAGTAGGGGGTTCTCGGGGCAGGCTGGAGCAATTTGCCCACCTGCACCTAGGTAATGAGCGCAGGTGAGCGGGGCCGTGGTAGGGGGTAATGTTTAATGATGTCTCAATCAGAGGTAGGGGCTGACAGAGCAGGGCCCTGTTCGGGCTGTCACAAGGCTGGGTCTGGGGTGTGAGAGTGGTCCGTATTAACATGTCACAGATGGAGGAATCTACCCAGTCCTATACCTCAACGACAGGGGTGGCTCTGTTCTGTGTCCTAGGCTGTATGTGTATGAATATGAACACGTGTACCATCTCTTCAACGTTTTGGGAGTGCATGCAGCCTGCCCTGGACGTTTTGGGGATGGTGACCAATGATAGTAACTAATAAATCCATACTATATAGAATAATTTCAAAAGTAAAAGGACACGGGTTGACATTATTCATTGCAACAAGACCGTTTTGTCTATTCTAATTGAGTCAAATTGTGCTATTTGAAATACCAGAAGATTTGAGTGTTATTGCTTGTGATTTTGCATGCACTGTTTATTGATAAATAGATTAATTCAGAGTTCATATAATGTGTTTTACATGTTTCGTAAATAAAAGTAAAGGGATGAAAAAGTCACAATTTCTTAGCGCATGAGTCTAAAGGAGTGTTTAATGTTAGTTCATCGCCGTCTATAACGACGAAAGTTATCGGAAAAGAGAACACTTGGCCGTCTATTTGTACTTTACGCCTGACTCTGCCTATGAGACTTGAGTGACTGTAACCCAGAAGTGAAAGCTGAGGTTTGTAAGCCTGTGATTAACTGACGGTAGTAGGAAATCACGCCTTAGCAAATATGACCCGATTATTGTTATGGTCTAATCTGTTAGTCAGATGCTAAAGATGAGTTTTCCCAATCTATTTAGAAATAACATGTACTTATTCCTGCATGCTCTGATTCTAAAATACTTGCCTTTCTTGCCTTTCTCAAGTGCCAACCGTCTCGGCTGACTGACTGCTGACTTACATGCAGCATTCCCTGTCCGCAGTCAACATGTGACAGCATGTGACACCGCCTTCACGACATGTCTGGTTGTCTGGGGATTGGGGTGGGTGGGTGAAGTATTAAACCTGCTCACCTCCTTAAGCCTATATTCCACTAGGCGATTTTAACTATCTGGAATTGGACAATTTCTAATTGGTCATTAGAAATATGAAGGGAACCCCTTCATGCTACACACCATTTGAAAGGGAATTTGAAATCCTTTCTAATAATATATAACTATGTCTATATCTAAACCTTATTGCCACAGGCGATTTCTGAAATTGTAAGTAAAATCGTGAAGTAGAATATAGTTGGTAATTTGTCATTGAAAATATGAAATAAACCCCTTCATGCTACACAACATTTGAAAGAGAATTTGAAATTAACTTTCTAATGGTATATAACATGTTTATATCTGTGTAAAATCGGCTAGCGGAATACGGCCTTTATCCTAAACCCCTCAGACCCCAGTCCCCTCCCACTCTGGGCAGGCAGTGGCGGCGGCTGCCCCGAGTGATGCCCCCGTCAGATAGGGAAGTCGTCATGTTTACCCTGCTGACAGGGCCATAATCCGCCGCCCGCCCGCCAATAATCACCCTGTCACTTTCTATATCGACTCACCATCTTTCCGTTGCTCAATTAGGAGCGCGCTCATTGGTAACGTCCCAGCGGGACGCAGGGCACTTTTGATGGGGCTGGCAGTGGTTGTCAGCGACATCCGAGGAGCCGGCCTAATAATCTGATGATTACGCCAATAAGACATGCTCCCGGGGCGGGGGGCCACAATGTCCCTTGCCCTTTTCGGGGGCGGAGAGGGCCTGGCTGAGGGCCTTCTCTCAGGTGTGCGTCCAGGTGCGCCGGTCGCTATCAGCCCCCTTCACCCAGTTCCAAGTCACCTTTTTAACCCCAACATTAATCCCTGCACGATATTCGAAACAACCTGACATCTGTCGGGCGCTATGCAAATTAATTCAACCGGAAAAGGAAACAATTCAGGGTGTAAAAAGACATTGGTTGGGGCCCATAATTGAATTCCGTTCTGGAGACATTTACTCCAGCTTACCCTTATGACCCAGCGCGTTTCCGTCTCATAGATTCCCCATTATGTCTCGGCAGCGCGGCCAAATGGCGTTAAACCTCCTTCAGTTCACATTTTCACTCTGTCCAACACCCCCACAAACCCCTCTGCAGTCGCCGAATCCATCAGCCAAATGGCGTCAAACCCCTTGAATGGTTTTCAATCCGACTTAAGAGCGGCGGGATGTTGACCTTTTCCAGTGGCTGGGTGCAGGAGTTTGTCCCCCAGCCGTCAACAGAAGGCCTCCTGTCGGGGCCGGGGTGTAGGGACAGAAGGAGTCTTTACTTTGTTGGTTGTTACAATCAGCTTTCTGCCACCCGCTACCTCCGCCACCCCTCTGTCCTCACTGTACAACAGATTCATCATAGCCAGTTCGCATTTTGGAAAAGAGGATGGGGGTACATACGTTCAAAAAGAGGAACCACTACAAGACGGCTACCAAGATGATAATAATCTTCATGTATCCAAATAGTAGCCGGAAAATTGGTAAAGGAGGAAATAAAGTCAATTTAGGATATCTGAAAGTGTGAGGAACTAACTAATAGTGCTGTGATAGCGACACTATTTGACTAGAAATTGTAGGTTAAAAAGATAGAAAGGTCTTAATATTTCTTATATGAATTCGGTTGTTTGTAGACAGCATGTGTTCATAAAGAGTTAGGTTACTTACCATATTCATATAGGGCAATATTGCCTCCTTTCAATTCATGGAGCAATTGAGCAATTATGTAAAATAAAGATAAAAATAATTGAACATAACGTCTGAAGTAAAGTGGCATTACAGTACTAAAATCTTGGGCCAAGAGTGATTTACAGTAAAAGTTGCCCCATCCTCACCCCTACCTAGCTGTGCCCGCCTCCTATGGCCACCTGCCTGCCGTTTGGTCGTGGTCCATTCAGTGGGGATCTCAGCCCCGGATCACAGGGGTTGAGGCCTGTTTAGGGGTGGTAAAAGCCGCATGCCCTGGAGGCATGTTCCCGAACCACACTTGAGGTTGACAGGAGTGCGGGACGGAGATTTGAGTAGTAGGCGGAGGGACGGAGAAATAGGAGGCAATGAGGGTTCTTTGGTTCGTGGGGCTCACCTCAGTAAAATGGACGGATTTATTAAAGTAGAAGTTTCAATTGAGTTGTAGAAAAATGCGACCACATTTAAAATCTTTGAAATTGGTTTATTTCCTTTGTATTATCAGTTATATGCGGATTGATGTGTGCAGCGAGCACTGCCAAATAGGTTGAGTATATTGAATCCGTGTGACAACTACGTTATGTATCGTATAATGCAACGTAGCTTAAGCGTAATGATATTTTGAATTTGCAACTCCTTTTATAGTCGCGGGATACCAAACATTTAGGGTTTTAAACGCAGTTATTACATGTGCATCGGTACAATCAAATGCATCAACAGGAGCACAAACCATGCCTTAAAGAACGTTATGAATAATATGTGTCAGTTAAACATTCTTAGCTTTTTTAGATTCAGTGTAGCGATTGAGAACACGATGATTAAAGAACATAGTTTATCCAAACCGTTTTAAATCGCCCAATCTACAAAATGTCAGTTGACAATCAGAAAACATAATGTGGGCGCACAATCAAACCGACCCAATGAATTACATTTCAGACAGCATACACCACCTACCCTTAATCAAATCATACTCAAAATCCTCCCCCTTCTCCCCTCATTGTAGGTATGGACGAGGAGGCCAAGGTGGGTTTCCACGAGCACGTCTTCCTGGAGCCGCTGATCGCTGACTTCCCGAAGAAGGGCCCCCTGCGCCACTTCATGGAGCTCGTCTGTGTGGGTCTGTCCAAGAACCCGCACGTGACGGTGGCCGAGAAGCGCGAACACATCGACTGGTTCAGGAACTACTTCGCCGAGAAGAAGCACATTCTGGACGAGGTTATCGTGGATCCCAGCAGTGCCACAAAGGAGATTCAGCCCAAAGCAGAATAATGTGAAATGATTCAGAAAAATAGGCGTTTTTTTGAGAATCTTCACTAGTTTATCTAATGTAGTAATATGTCTCACTACACCAACGTTGATATGAAAACAGTAACAAAACGTCTGGAGAGGGAGGGAGGGGATGTAGATGAGGAGATAGGGTTAGGAAATTGACTGTTCGTGGTTGGATGAAGTATGAATTCATGTGTACCTTTTGTTAATTACAATAAAATTGTTTGTTAATGCTTAAAAATTGTGTCTTATTTCTATCTCGTTCACACACAGTAGCGCATTAGAAGCAGTGCATTTTTTATTTGGTAACGTAAGTCAGTACTATATGTATCTAATAAAGTAATATCTATATACGTGTATATAATCTATTAATAAAAAAAACTGGGCTCTATGGCGCTACGTTCACGGTGCTTACCATACTGGGTCATACGGCCATCCCGTTTGGTATTTGTGATGAAGGATGTATTCTGTTGGCATAGTAGTATTGGGAGTTCATCTGCCCCCAAAAAAGCTGTTTTAATAATGCCTATTTATAAAACAATATTGAACAACCAATTTTGGCAAATTTATGTGTAAGTAGTATATAATCTGGGGCTAGTCTCGGGCATACGGACATTAATGTTATTAGGTTGCGTACTTAATAATATAGTCTAACCAAACTATTTTGATCTTATATGACCATACAATGGCGTTATACCTTATCGAAATACATTCTCACGAGAATAGTAATCTAACGTCGGGGATATCAGGACACAATTCTTACGTTACTATTAACGCATAATCGACACGGACTTCAGATTATATCCTGAAGGTATCGTTGATTAAAGCAACTCCTCTCCGCTGCGTTCAGAATATTTGCTGATATATAAGAAGGGGAGAATAATCTCCTAACAGAGACACTCGTATACTGACAATGGGCTGGTGAACCGGTTCCTGAGAGTCGACCCGTTGTGTGCCTGTCACCGCCGCTCGTGATGCCCGTGCATGCACGCAACAGCCTACTTGCAAAATTACTTTATGAAACACCAACTATATAACGATTGCCCTATATAGGCAATTGAATAACCCCTAAACTGACAGTAAGTGCAACCCATTACGCCCCTTACTTATCCTATTTTCAGGGGTCTCAGCAATAAATCTTACAACGCATTCCAAGTATTATGATATCAGAAAGTCCAACGTACTCAGGGCAGCACTTTAAGGAATTTTGCAGTCATGTTAATAATATTTCCTTATTAAAATATCTTCATCTTCTCTTAGGAAAACATTTCATGGCCATCATGTAGGCGTCCTGAATTTGTGATGCCATCCTAAAGACCGTCTGATTTTAAACTCTGGGCGGACCAAAGCTGCAACCAGATGTATCTGTAGAGTTGCGTCGCCGGAGTCTTTTTTCTCTGTACACAAGTACAAGATATTATAAGCGACCAGTTTCAAGCGTTTGCGCTCAGTTTTCCATGGTCTAATAATTGGGTTTAAGTTGCGACTCGGCAGCTGTCACATCACTTTATGTTTAATCGTTAACGCAAGTCCATCCAGTTTCCGATTCTAAATGGGCTAATTCACTACGTTTGCAAATTTCCGAATTCTTTGGTTTCAATTTATATTTTTCCATGCAGGTTGATATAAACCATTCAACAAACGAAGCAGATATTTTACATGAAATAAAAGTACGCTATATATAACAATTATAATATATTCAATATCCAGCGTAATGCAGTCATTTTCTAATACCGAGGATAAATACAAATACTGTATGATGGAGTACTTCTCGAATTCATTGATTGACAAATCATTTCTACAGATTTTACGCCAAATATAGCTTACACACTTACATGTACATGGGCGAATATACCAATGGTGCACGGGTCGCCCTGAGGCTTCAAGGCCTCGGGCTGACCGGCCGGGGGAGGCTGGGTGACGGCGAGAGGTCCGGGAGGACGGGTCGCCCTCCGCCGGGCCGGCTGTCCGTCCTCGGGGTCGTATGCTGTAAGCTGGTAGTATGAATAGCTTTTTTGTAAAGGTTTTTATTAGTAATAATCATCAAGGTTTCCCTTGGTTTTCAGAGTTATTAGACTTACAAGCGTGAAAATATATACAGGATCACATTAAATCATTACAATATGGGTTATTTTATGCAAATTTCAAGTAATATTCAGTTTGTGACAACAACAATATCTAAAATATATCCTTGTCAATCAGCATCAAGTATATTCTACCCGTCAGCATTCAGGGTTCTTATGATTCGTACATAAACATGACGATGATACATAATATTAATTAAGGTAATTCAGGTTTTTGTAACGTGCAATTTCAATAACATTTTATATTTCCAATTGATAAGAAGTAAACAGCAGATACAAGCAGGCTATTACTAGTAAACAGTAGATGTGCGATCGATGCCATAATGCATAACAACAATGCCTTAGTGTATAATCAGATGAAGGTACAAAGATACTTTCTATATTGATCATTTCAATTTTCAACATCAGGATGAAGCAAGTCTTGATATTCAGTGTGCATTAATTTTATACGCCAATTAAAGAAAAAAGATGACTCACAATTCTGCACATCTTTAACGTATAGTACTCGGAAAATATAGGCCTACTAATTCTTATGGAGTATAAAGATATATTTATAAAACACTCAAACCAAAAAATAGAGAAACGTGATTTGCAAGACTGCCTCATTCAGGAAAATTCAGATAGCAATAATGCCATTTTTTTTGGTATGCTTCCCTTGGTTCTGTAGTCTACATGATTTCACGTGTTAGATTTTTCTGTCCCGGCTCATCATGTTCTCAGAACAGACCAGTTTGACGCCCCACACGTGTGTCCCTGTGGTCGCCAGGTACTGTGTGTATTGAAGGTTAAATGTAACATGGCCTGAGGCGATCTGTCAAATGAACAGGTGAACGCAACTCGACAGAAGAAAAAACACATATCGTCCTTTTTGGTCGCATTACGAGCTTCCATACATCAAGCTGCTTCTACATTTACGACCGAGATGAGGGTGGCCTAAATTCGATTCTCCCTTTTCCAGAAATAGCTAGCCTAAGGCTAACATCGATTTAAGCTGGTTTGCTAACATATAATATCTACACATACTGAAACAGTATAATATTATGATAAATGATACGGCTTAGGACTGATTTATGTAGGACTTGTATGTGTTTGTCTATTTATTCATTTATCTATTTAATACATTCACCAGTTATATATTTGTCCGTGTATAGAACGATATCGCGACCGAACAAACCCGTGTCTGCAAGTGCCATCCTCAACACATGTACTACAAGAATATTCACTTTAAACGTTTTACATCAATGAAAGTTTTAAAAAAATAATCATCGACTTTTGAGAATTTACAAGACATAACATATACCCAGTCTTATTTTAAAAAATTTCCAGGGCAATTTAAAACGACAGATGTGGTGCAAAGAAGGCAGAGAACGCAGACGTCATTCAAAGAGCATGACCCGCCACCCTGACCGATCTCATATTGCACCGCGGGGCCCAAACCCCATTGCGTAAAACCAAAAACGCTACCAAAAACCACAAGATGAATAAAGGAGCTTGTTTGTTGGTTCATGTCTTGGCGTCTTTTAGAGGAATCATTAAGGGTGATTAATTATAGGGATTGTGTGAGAGAGTTCCTACAACGTTGGGTATTAGGAAAGTTTGGCAGCGATGTCAGATTTAGGTCCGGTATCAAAGAGAGCCAAGCAGACAATATTTTGTTCAAGAGGCGCGCGAAGAACGGACATACGACCCTGATCTTCGATTTCAAATAAATCCTGGAATATCCCTGGAAATTTGTCCTCTTACTAACGAACCAAAAGCATAGACAAAGAGAACATCTGTAAGTGCAGTGCATGCGTGGCGCATGGATGAATAACGTTCGCTTTAATCTAAAAGGTGCATATTTGCCTAATAATTTTCGCTATAAAATATCATCATTTCTGTACCATTTGCCGTTTATTTATTTCATTGCTTCTATATATGGCAGTATAGGTATAGTTACATGTTGCATGTTCTATCAATAACGTGGTCTATGATAAGTTATTGTGCTTGGAGCTAATGTTATCGGTAAATCTCCACTTACCGAGGACTGTGTGGAGGGAGTCAGGAACACTCAGGTGTGACAAAGCCCCGGAGATGGAGCCTCAGATAGCGGGTAACCATGACGATCTTATCTAGATTACACCTGACAGTTGCCAGACTGATTCACTTATACCTGTGGGTACTGACATTGATTTATCTGCCGTTGCGCAGGAAGACATCTTGCATGCATGTTTGTTTATGTGGTATAATTTCGATGTTTATTACAATGCTTTTTCTTAAAATCCAGTCGATTCTATCCTATAGAATATGCATTGAGCCAATGAATATTAGTCTACGATTAAGCAGATTTAGCTCATAAAGCGTCAAAAATTTACGGACGGTCCTTTGACCGAAATATACTGAAATATTGTGGACATATAATTTTCCTCGTTTCGCACATTTTCCCACATTCCACGCATTGCAACTAGCTATAAAAAGGCAAAACTGTAAGACTGTAAAAATTATCTTAAGCAGTAGATACGCTAACATTTACCATTCAAACAATTAGATGGTTCATGTAATAATGAAAGAAACATCTTTGTCTCTGACTGGGTTATTGAAACATGATATATATATTCCAAGTATCCTATCAGCATACAACGTGTTGCATTGTGTACAAACATGAAATTTTGGACTAAATATAAATAGAAAATATAGATTAAAGAATATCACCGAATTAAACAGATCATAGTTTTGTTGCTGAGAACATCCTTGGGTACTAAATATGATCCATACAGCTAACGAGGGGTCAGTGTTCGTCCAGAACACACGAGGGGTTATTGGTTTTGGCAGTTTCTTCACAATGTCCATGATCGCCATTCGTTAACATTGGATTCTGTCCAATACACAGCCATTTTGTTCCTGACACTGATCACCAGACTAATAGAGACGTGGAGAAGTCACCGCTTGCCAGAACATGTGAATATGGCACAATGGCCACTGGTCAGGGGTCAGGGGTGGGGTGGGCCGACCCCGGGGACGGTAGTTAGTAAACTGACCTCTTGGTCTGGAGTCGCCAGCCTTCCCCTTAAGGTAACGTGACCTTCATGGGTTTTCTATAGGGGTATGGCTTCAATAATATTGATCTATAGGGTTCATACGTACAGCTCTAATGAGAAGGGATTCCCCTGTAAAATGGTTGATCAATACGTTAACAATTATTATCTTCATCGTTTAACTTGTGATTTAGGAAGTTCTCATATTTGGCCGTCAGCACTGCTGTTTTTTTCTCTCCCAAATATCACATCCAAATTGAAGTGTAGTGATACTGGAATGAAACACTTGATTATTTAGATAGTTTTATTAATCAACTGGTTCTGATATAGCTTCATAACTGTGTTGTGCCAAATGAATTAATTTTCCGAATGCATGAATGTATTACGACAGGACAATGTCTTGATAACTATTCTTCTTCTCTGACTATTGCATGCGTCACCCTTTCTGTTTACAGACCTTTGAGTTACCGTTATTACCGTTAAAAGTTCTGTGTAAATATGAAACGCACGCTAATGGGATTGAATCCAACCATGGGTAAAGTTCAGAATAATACCAAGTGATGCTCTTTATTTTAAGTACATCACTGCTGCCCCAACTCGCGAGTCGCAGCATGTGTCATGATTTATACGACGTCCACGTGTACATGTTGTATTGTGGAAAGGGCGTACAATGAGGCATTGAAATCATTATTAAAACTGAAGGGGTTGACATTTTTAATCACGTTTTACCTCTGCTGAAAGCCGCAGACCAACCGCTTCTCCCAATAACGCGCATTTTAAAACACTACTGACACCATCTGGGCGCTTTCTCCGAGGTCGGAGCAATTACTTTACACAAGAATAGAAAATAAAAATAAAAAACACGGAAATAAATCACAGAAAGCATTGGAATCATCAATGAACTCTAACCTAACGCCCATTGTAGGGCTTGGTTTTTGAGATGCCTGCCAGATAAAAGATTCTACTTCTGACATTCTCCTTAGGCGACTTCTTAAATTGTGCACGGGGGTTAGAGACAAAAGCGCGGGCGCTGGACCCCTGAGGCTATTGGCCGAGGTCTCTGGCCCTCTCTTCATCATCTTATACAAATCGGTCTTTATTCCAGCAGCTACCAGCTGGCAGCAGCTTTGTGCCGCCCAAACCCTGACGCGCCATGGACGCGGTGTTGGCGGCTGTCTTTTCGGTTGTTGACAGGACTTCTCGGAGTTAGAGCAGAAAGCCACCAGACAACACCAAGTCTCCGCGCGCCTCCTGCGCTTTTTCCGTCAGGAATAAAGTCGGTTTTCCTTTGGTATATTTAAAAAAAGAGTTGGCTCTGCTATCAAAGTACAGTTCATTCTCAGCCATAGTGTCATCTTTTCATTTTTTAAACGATTTATTTGAAGTATTCATGATAATTTGTTCTTTAAATATTTCTTATGATGGTTTATTAATTCAGTTTGCGGGTCATTATTCTCATCACATCTTTGGTTGCAACAAAGCTGTCCATATTTATTCCAGACTCATAATCATTCCTATGCACATGTTTATTATTATAAAAATTGCAAAATAAATTTAGATAACCTCGCTGAAGTGAGATGTGCGGCCGGTAAAAGTGAAATGTATACATACCCGACACCTTGCAATGCATGCCTGGCCAGTACGAATTGCGAAGGATTTAAAGAAAATATATTCATAACCAAAACTCTGATGAAATGACTAACTATAATAATGCAGCCAGGACCTGTCTTTGTGTCTCTCCCTGTGACCATGTCACTATTGAATATCTACATTCTAAACTAAAATTGAGTAGTTTAGAGCAGAGAAGGCATAAACAACTTCCTCTTCTGATGTTCTTATATAGTGTTAAAGATGATGTGTTAACTGTTCCAGTAAGAGAAACTAGATCGGCTAATAAGAAACAGTTTATTGTCCCAGCAAAAATGAACACAAAGTTCTAGAATAGTGCATTTTATAAAGGGACAATCATTTGGGATTAACTATGCCATGATGTACAATTTGCAACCTGTGTCAATGAATTTATGAATCTGATCAAACACAGATACTGTGTCTATATTGATCTACTTTATTAGGTCCAATATATATTGTATCAATCTTGATGTACATACTTATAATTTACACTTGAAATGTTTATTTACTACACTTTATCACTGAAAACCAAGGGCAACCCTGAAGTGATTTACTTAATGAACAATTTAAAAAAAAATTGTAAGTGTTCCTCTGGAACTGCTCCTTGTTTTGATGAATTAATGTCTGTCATTAAAAAAAGACATGGTTTTACCGTGCTGCTACAGAGGGGAAAGACAAAATTATATGATTTTGTTTTATCATAATGTATGATTAGGTAGCTATATTAACCGCACAGTAGCATTTGGGGGCACATATTAGTACAAAACGTCTCAATGAACGTGGTCCGATGACGCGTCCACCTGATGCCGGCCAACACCCGCGGGGCGGAACCTTGGGCACGGACCTCTTGTCCCATGCACGTAAATATAGGGCCCCACTCCTAGTCTTCCATTTGGATTCATATATTAATATTAGTGCTACTTCAATTATAAAATATCTTATTTAATGATTATAACGTAGCAAAATACCTTTATGGGAAAAAGAAAGAAAAAGAAGCTAAAGCACACTTCCCGTTATCTCGGGCAAACTATAGCGCGTTCCGAAAATCAACCAACATCTAAAACAAATTTACTTTTATAAATATGTATGCCGGTATATATGCTTTTTTTTTCACTTAATATGATATGTAGGTTCATGCAGCGTGAACTGAGGGACACTATTTGGCTATGATCTTACAAATGCTTTGGTGCGAACATTGCCGTCAAAGCCGGCACAAGATGCTCAGAAATGCAATGCATCCGAACGCCATTTCAATTCAAGAATCCATCCCGTTTAGCCATTTCCACATTACATTGTAAATAATTTCCTTTCCGTCGCAAAATATTGCTATTGTGTCATACTTTTTCTGATCATTTTTGGGTGCATTATACTTATTGATTTTATCTTTTCTTCGAAATTATTTTTGGATAGGGCGTCATCTACATATATGTGAACATTTTATGAACCGCTGAGATATAATTTCAATTTCATAGCATCTTCAGAAATAACGTTTCAGTGCTTCGGGTTTCCTCATCTCTATATCGGCAGATGGCATTGTTTGTTTTCCAAATGGGCCTCCTAATGGAAAGTCATATGGATAGGTACGCAATCTTCCTGTTGTTGTGAAACAAGCTTATGCATAAATATCGATAAATCAATGCAGACGTTGACACGTACAAATAGCATCGACTGATACACAGGACTAAATCAAATCATCATTGGCATAAGCACAGTCAGGTAATCGGTAGGCCTATCTAAGTATAGTGCATATTGGACCCAACATGTACTCACATTGGCTAATGATAACATCTCATTAGATATTAAGAAAGACTTGTCTGCAAGTACATGTGTATATACATCTTTAGCAAACCCATGCAGTAATTGGACCTTTTTTTTTTTTTACTTATCCTTAACAGATTTAGCAAATGACCTGCAAGGAGAAAAGGGAACACAAAATCTATATAAAATTCCATACAACAAACGTAATAACAATGGTGATCATTATTCCCCTTATGAAATATTGTATTTCTACTATATTTTATTTTCAAAATGTCGCACACAGGCCCATCAAATATCATCACACTATGTCTATAGATGTATGTTTCACTGCCAATGTAATGATTCTCTAATACCGTTGAAACTAGATAACTACATTGAACTTTCCACCAAATTCCATTTATAATGTTGTTCATCAAGAATTATCTTTTGTGCAGAGTCGGTGCAGTATGATAATAATCATTGAGCTTGATATAACTCCTACCTTGATGCCATGTATGAACGTGTAAACGCCATCCAAGTCCATCATTCTAAATCAAATTGACAGCATATGAAGACGCCAGTCATGTGGTGGTGACGTCAGAGGGTCAGGTGACGTGACGGGTGACCGGGGGTCACTATGACAACGAGGGCCAATCGGGGAGATGCCGGACGACCCGCCGACCCCGGCCACTGTGGGCCTCTGACGGACAAATTCCTGCTTGTCAGCCCCCCTTTATATCCTCATCAACATTCTCCCACCAATTTCACACCGAAGTAGCCTCTTCATGAAAAAAAGGGGGTAGAAAGAATGCCCTCCCCCTTCTCTATTTTGAACTGAGTCCACCCTGGGCGCGGTCAGCTGACGAATGCTGGGGTACGAGGGGGTCGTCCTGCTATTAGCTATTCTTCACCCTGTCGGAAATACCCTCAAATTCAGCCAATTCAAGCACTTTGTGTTAATCATGGGTGACTATCACTACATGGGGCAATCTTAATCGCCCACTTAGTTCACAGGGGGAGGGGAGGGTGACAGACTCGGGGTTATTATGCCACACTACAGGAAGAGGGCCGGGGGTTGGGGGCGTCATTTCGATCCTATCGTGGGCATTAAGTCACCATTAAATCTTTGTCGCGGAATCGCCTGCCCCTAAAAGATGTTATCCTCCGTAAAAGAAGACAAAATCTAAGTGGTGTGACACAACACAGGGCCGATTACGTCCGGTCGAATTCCTCCGACGGATCTCATCGACGCTGAAACCTTTCCAGACACCAGTATCGTTCTACAACAGCTAATTGATACTCCGAACTGGAGCCAGGTCTAAAAATAAAATCAATCTGTACTGAACATCATCTGATAACGTTCTTTTTATCGAATCTTCATGATGACTTGAAGGCATGAATCCCCTGAGCCCCCCCTGGTGTTGAGATGGCGCACTGCAGGACGCCGCGCACAAAAGCAGACGACAATTGGAGAAGACAATAATGGTTTGTGTGTGTAAGTTGCCGCCACGACAGAGATGGGGCCCCAAACCACGGACATATCACGCCATAAGAGGACGAATTTAGATGTGTGTTGGTTGTCCCCCAGCCCGTGGGCTCCAACACGCATGCGTGCCTGACGTCCGTGCTTTTAGGCAGAATGCTTTGACTTGGAAAAAAATTAAATAACAGAGGGGGGCGGATTCCACGAGACACCTCCCTGCTTTATTGGCGGCCTTATGAAGCGTCGAAAGGCCACACTTCAAAAGTAGTTTATCGCGTGTTAAAAGCTGCATTTACAGAAAGCTCATTAAAATCTCTCTAATATAGGAGGGGGCGGACGAACATCATAGATGCGTAGAGTGGGGCTGTGTAAAGGGCGACACCCCTGTCTGGTAATGGGTCTTTGTGGGGGAACGCCCTCCCGACACAAAGTGTGACGTCATAACGCTTTTACGATTATTAGAAGAGACAGATTTGGCAGGAAAATTGAGAAACTCCCGTCTTCCATTACAGTCTTGGCCCCGAATTTCACAATGAGCGCCCGACGCTCTTTTCGATTCGATTCGGTATTTCACCGATATCCAATGCACAAAGTTAAGTTTTTATCATATCAAAAGTATTCCCAACTATTCCTATTTCAATTGAATGCAGCCCATTAGCTTTTCACGAATTTAACTGAACTTTAGGTTTTTCTAACCACCACCTATAACATTTGCAGACCATTCAAGATGTACGATTGAGATTCCAAATGATTTCTTCCATCAAATAGTACCAGCAGTTAAAATGCACCGACTGATATTTGTAGTACGCATAGATTAAAGTTAAGCGATTTGACTGAAGTGTGAATACAATAATTCATCAAGACATATTTTTCATTGTTGGCCATCACCATGCTAGTTTTTTGCCCTGGGGATATTAACGTGATTTTCTTATTTCATGTTGCATCTGACAAGTTGAACAGCCGGAATAAACTACCGTTTCTTTTCCTATCATCTTAAATATTATGATAGAAACAGATTAATCTATCAGTTTCTGACATCCATCTCTTTCCTTCATATTTTGTTATGGAAATCGTAATTTTTTCTGATTCAAGATGTCATATTCCATTTTGCACAGAGAGACACTAGTTTGTTCCTTTTTTAACTATCCTAAATTGTTCCACAATTCCTTTATTGGTATTTGAAATTAACATTCCGCCCATTGTGTGGTCATTATATCGAATTAGCCACGTGCAGAGTCCGGTGGTCAGTTTTATGACGAGATGACCACAGACTGACCATGAGGAGGTGACGGCACAACTTGTGGTCAGGCAAAGGTGAGCTGACACGAGCGTGTGACATGACTTGTTCACGTAGTTCATGTTTAGAGCATGTCAGTGTCTAGAAGTTAGGAGCAGTCTATTGTGAAAAATAGAGGTGCAATAAACAGGGCCCTACCCTGTGCAGTTTACATGACTTTCACGTTATGAAATGTACATTGTTTCGCTGTACAAGGTAACCAGAAAGTGGTATACCTGAATATATATTATGAATGTTACACCAAATGCGTTATTAGAAATCCCTCCTTACTTATCAAGAAGGCATATTATTTTGGACATGCAACATGTTTCCTCGGATTTTTCCCAATAAAATTGCAGCCGCTTTTCGCGTAGACATGCAGTTAATGTTATCCTACATATATACATGCACCTTGAATATGACATGCATCTACACAAAATAGGAATTTTCTTCACATGTATACTATTCAGTAATATCTAGCTAAATATAACTTGTCATTAATCGGTTTCACGCGATTTCACGAACAATAATTATTACAGATATCCCATTTACAGAGATGTTGGTATCACAACGATGGGGTCGCCTGGTCAGTGGACAGACATTGATCGAAATATCATCGGGTTCTAATGCTTTATACTGTATGCTAATCTTTTTGCTTTGAACTATAATGTTTGCCTTTAATGGCATACATCTTGCATATATAAGGCCCTTTTCTTCATTTGCTCCGTTGGATACGTCTATATGTGTTCTAAAATGAGAAAAAGGTTTTTTCACATACCGGGTATGAAATACCTGTCGATTTACACTTCCGAA
Source organism: Lepidonotus clava (assembly GCA_936440205.1). Lineage (NCBI taxonomy): Eukaryota > Metazoa > Annelida > Polychaeta > Phyllodocida > Polynoidae > Lepidonotus > Lepidonotus clava. The sequence goes on along the minus strand of OW387136.1, from coordinate 46,889,139 downwards.
TTTTAGTAGATTTCACTGCACATTAGTGTAAAATAAGACGTTCTCAAAAGAGGAGTAACAAATTATTATCATATATTGTGGTTCATTGTATGCATATAATGTGACTTGCAATTCTGCCAGTTCGATTCTTGTTTTTTAAGAAAAGGGGTGAACTATCTCAAGGCCCTGGAAGTTTGCGTTCTGTTGAAAATAGAACAAATTAAGAGCATTTCCCCCTCAAAATATTAGCAAAAAGGGTTGTTGCTTTTTATACAATGGAAAACACTAGTGGTTCTCCCCCATCATATATTTGTTTTTGTGAAGCGACTGTCGTCTGGTCTAGTGGCCAGCGTTTTAAGCCCCCTCGAGTGGATGTTATAGTCCACGTAGCAAAGGCCCATGGACGTTTGAAAATAAGGCTTGCAAAGAAAACCTCACATCACGTGCCAAACATTTCTACAGCTATTCGGAAACTTTTCTAGGACCAGCCAGGGCCATGCGCTCCACGAGAAGACTATTCATCTATGTATGTCAGTTATACTTAGGCCCAGGGAAAAGTAACTGCGTCCCGCTAACCCAACATACCCTAACGTTTTGCCCCGACCCTATTTTTTTGTTTTGTTTTTTTAAAAGACCTTTTTTTGTGAAAAGCATTGAAATCTTTAAAAAATACCACATGTGTGGGGAATTCTGTTTACTAAAAGATATCAAAAATTATCCAAAATAAAAGAAATCCCGACCTACCTACATATTCTTGGGACTGATGTTACCACAACACATCAATTGTTTTTGCTTGGTCTTTTTTATATTAAAAGAATGGTCACACATGCCTATACAAGTCATATCAAGTATCAATATAATGGGTTTATTTTATATAAACTTGCAATATGCGCGAATTACTATAATTATGTAATGTTTTTATATAAATATAGAAAATCTTGTGATATCCAATCATTAATTTTCATTGTCAATTGATATTGGAATATGACCAAAAACCCGTTCAACAGCTCAACTTGAACCCAAAGTTCTCTTGCTTCTGGCAGCAACGCATGTACCCGTTTCCCTTTCCCTGCAGCTTTGTGTATTTCATGTGGCATTTAAAAAATTCTCTGACTAATTGGCGAGTCGTAAATGTATAAAACTCGCCCACCGTGGCGACCCCGTGTGGCAGGGGGCGATAATAGAGGCTTTTACAATGGTAAGACGGCTAATGGGGAGCATTTGTTGGTGTAATGAAGGGTTCCGGGCCGACTGGGGGGTCCGCCATGACCGGACGTTTGACATGGCTTCTCTGTCCGCAGCCAATCCACCAGAAAATATCCGATATTGCAAGGAGTCGAAATAAATTGAAAACTGTAATGCGTGAAATTTGCTTTGGTATGATATTAATTACAGACCTTTTTCCTTGGGAACAGAACTTAGTACAAACACTAAGCTTGAAATACTGTTTATGAACGTGCCAGAAAATGTACAATGTGCTCCATGATGGAGGCATGAGTTCATTCATTTTCGTCCTGTCGTAGGCCTATAATATAAAAATGTCGATGTTGTAATATTATGATTAATCAACAGATGCACTGCTATAGATCTAGTTGTTATTTTTCAGACCAATTTAGGTATTAAAGGCGTATATCAATATCTGTAGGTATGGACAGATCAGAAAGAGAAAGTATCATTATCTATATTCCTTTACAACCTTATGGGTCCTATCTTGCTAGACTGTTAAGCAGCTTTAATGTATACCTTTAGAAGAAGTGATACAATAAAGTGATACTAATGCATTCACATACTTTGCATTCTTATCACTATCAATAAAACATCGTCACACTATTTTCCCTATAAAATCGTCCAAAGATTCCATTCAAACCACATACAAAGGTCGTACGCATGACGTATGCTTTGGTAACATGGGCGGGAACCAAGGTTACATAAACCCATTTTGGCATGCTTTTGGAAACACCAGTTGGCCTTGGGGCAGTGAAACACGGTTTACGTGCACTTCAAACGATTAATTAAGGCGTTTACCGGTGTAACGGGTACCTGGGCATTGTCAGGTGTGAGGTGTGTGTGTTGTGTACCTGGGTGGTGAATAGGTAACCCGGGGGTCCTCGGGGTATGACCACCTACCTGTAAAGATCAAGGTGTCACGCCCAACAGGTGTTAAGGAGTTGAAGGGTACCAGTCCCTTTGACCAGTAATAAATCAACAGTTTACCTTTCAAGTTACTATCATAGTGATATGTTGATGCCATACCTGAGATGGCGGGGTGCAGTGGACTGCGGGTGCTCAAGAGTATGGGCTTCACGCATATTGGGAAAACATTTAAGTAATATTCATTCATGACAAAGTGAAGAAAAATTCGCTATTGGAATAAGCCTATCCCAGTTTACACCAACATTAGAGTTTACCATGAAATATTTTCAAATTGCCTCCATGCTTAATTCCACAAAAGAGTTGCCATCACAAAATTAACAAGAGCAATTTGGTTGGGAGATTGCTTCCAAAATTTATGAAATGCAGCTTTATAATATTGGCCTTTCATCCATAGGAACCAATGTTAAAGCCTGTCCGCCCTAACTATAATGTCCAACCCGATTTCGGATTGAAATACAGCATTTTGATTGGCTGTCAAACCTGCAAATCTGTCAATTGATAAAATTTTAGAAATCTTAATGGTTTAGCAGGATTTAGGGATATAGAAAATATGATAATTGCATATTTCAGTAACCCCAACTCTCAGAGGCAAAAGTGGCTTACATGGTTATATTGTCCAACCTTGTCTAACCCTGGGATATACCCAATGTGGGATGGACTTATTTGTAATCTTAAAATTGAGTATATAACTACTCTAGGGATATCAATTAACATTAATATTGTTGTGGAGAGCCTTTCTTAGAACTGACAGTATATATAGCATCGCCCTTAGGCCTATCTATAAAGAAAACACGCATGGTGAGTGCGAACATATAGCCTACTTGAAATTAAAATGTATATGGTTGAGCATCTATTCTATAACTTACTTGTAATTGATAAAGTGTACACATCTGGTGTAAATTCATCTGTGTTCCTAGTATCCTAGCAATGATGTCTGACCATCGCATTTTCTCATAATATGAGAAAATGTGATGGTCAAACATTATTGCTTTTATTATAAGCACAACCATCCCTGTGAATGAAAACGACGTCGGACATCCGGACTGATCAGGACAATTTCCGACACTGAAAAAAAAGTCAGACATGCAACATGAACGAGGACAAATCATAAGTAAAAGTGATGTCTGAAAATGTAATGTTTGACAGGAAAAAATGACTGACATAAGGTCCAGCATATCATATCAGAAGGTCATATAGACTGTAACCCTCGAGCTCCTTGTAACTATCAATATTCTAGATATCTAAATATCAAAAAGTCATGTCGATGTCCATATCTTTAGGCAAAACGATGCTCGTCCTCTCTGTATCAAACTATTTTTAGATATAAAATACCCGCTTACTGATTAGGCCTGATTGAAAATTAGCAGTCAGTGTCTTAAACATCTTGTCACTCCTCCGGCCCTTTTCGGAAATGGAGCCTAGACTATTAAGACCATACTGACAGGCCTCTTTCCCATCTTTGTGATCCCTTTTTGTTTATTTATATCAACAATGATTTGTCTAGCAAAATAAAGCAATTGCCCATCTATTTACACAAGGATTCTTTCTTCAGGGTACACTTTTTGACCATGTATAATTTGCTTTTCACTTTTTCCAGGGGAGCCCGCTCATTGCAATCATCGGCGACACATGGATCGGCCACCACGTGACGACGTCGTTTAGGGAACCTTTACCCCCCGATTTGAAGGTCATCAGATAAGGGCAGTACGGGTGGGTCACCTGTAACACCCCCCTACCACCCAGTCCTCACCCCTCCTGAGGGCACCGACCGCAGCCCCACCTGACGACAAACCCACTCACAGGCGTCAAGGGCAATCCAGGGTCAGCGTCCAGCAATCCGCCAGATGTGAGGGGCGATTCAATAAAACTCTGCGAAAACAAGGAATTGTTGTCGGGAAGTGGGTATAATAGAAGAGGGGGCTTTTTCTTAAAGCCCTAGGGTGGGCTCGTGTGGATGTATGGGCACTTTTCATCCGCCTCGTTAGCTTGCATGAGTTTAAGTAATTTGGGAGCGCGGGCGGGCGAGTCAGCGGAGGCCACCCAGAAGTTGGTAGCTTCAGGACTCGGTGTTAACCAGAAGCCACCGCCAGAGTCTAAAAGGGAACCCTGTGTAGGAAAGTGGTGGGGAGGACCCAGGATGGAGTCTGAGGGAGGTGGGGGGGGGGGGGGGGGGCACCTCAAGGTGGGCACCAATAAAGAAACTGCATTTCCATCAGACTTTCCCTGGCTGTGCTAATTTTTTTTCCTATTGATTCTTTTGTGATTGAATTAAATTGTCCCCGTTAGAAAAACCTCAATGTTTCTTCAACAAAATTCCGTGACAGTTACCTTGATAAGCCATGCTATATTTAGTGGCGTAGGCAGTTGGGATTCTTCGTGTCTGGAACATCCTGTGATTTCCAAAAATAAAGTAAAATATAAAACCTATAGGCCTACTATGGAAATTCAAGGGTGGAACCCACCTCAGTTTACCTGAAAGACGCCTCAGTCTGCATGGAACCCTTTTGATATCATGGATGACCACGCCCCTGTATATATATATATATATACGATGACCATCGCTATAACCATTTCCAAACTAGTAAGTATCCCCCCCCCCCCCCCCTTTAATTTCAACTGGGGGTTGGTCTGTTTAGCCCCTTCCTCCAGCCCTGACTACTGTACTAGGGTCGCGACAGGCATAAATCACAAGTAGCGTGTACACACCCGGCTTATGGCCATAAATTACCACGGCCGGCCTGCACCATGTTATTATTCCCGGGTGGCCGAACATCTCAACCTCCCCGACAACAACTGCCGACAGATCTTTCTCAAAATTTGAGAAAGATCTGTACACATTTAATGTGTACATACACTGCATTGCCCCTCCGGACTCCACCTCAAAGACAGACAGAATTAAGAACAGATATCATATTGCCTCTGGAATTTAACATTTTTATGTAATTACATGTAAATATACCCAATATGATCGAACGACATATAAAGTTTTTTGTCCTAAATCCGACACTGCTAAAAGAAAAAGCCTCCAATTACAAACCTTGCTTAGAAGATGTTTATTGAAAAAAACCCCACATAATTATTGTTAAATCATGGATTTTCTGACACACCAGAGAACAAATTGTCTCGTCAAGTGTTGATTGGTCGTTTTCCGTAGAGGAACATTCCTTGACCGCCATAATGCTTTAAAAGAAGCGGGAAGCTTCGTGACGGCCGGCCGCAAAATGTCGTCTGGCCAACCGCGTCCCCCCATTCCCGCCCAGAATAGACGGCCATCAGAGAAAGAAGGGGGCAACACGACTCAGGTGTTCAGCACCCCTCCAGGCCTAATCACAAAATGACGCCCGAGACAAAATGACTTCATCCACCACGTGCAGGAAGTAGGGTAGAAATAGGGCGGCTGTGGTGTTGGTGACTGTAATTAGAAATCATCACAGAGTGTCAGGGGTATGCAGAAAGTGGGGCCTGGTGAGGGGAGGGGGAGGGGGATAATGGTTCAGGTGTGGGGTGGAGATATGCTATATTTTAAGTATAAGTGAGGGTATAGCTATGTGGGACAGAGTGTGGGAATGGCCCCACCCGGAGGTGGTGGACGGGGCCTGGAGGCAGGGGACGCGGGATGAGAGGGGGTCAGGCGCAGTGAAGGGGAGGTGTCCAGGTAAAGTTGACCTAATTAATTAAGACCTACCAAAACAGGGTTGCCACAGGTCAGTGAAAAGTCAGGGAAAAGTTAATTTTTTCAAGGTCAGGGAAAAGTCAGGGAATTTTGGAATTGATAACGGAAAACTGGAATTTGAAAAAATGTCAGGGAAAATTGACCCTGGTCAGGGAGAAATGGAATTTCCAAATATGTCAAAGCCCCAAATTTAAATCACAAAGTTGAAATCTGTGTATCAGGTCACAAGAATTTGGTTTGGCAAAAACTATTTTATAAATTTTAGCCCCTTGACAGGCATGTTATGATTTTAAGGTGAGTAGCAATTGCTGTGATCCAGCAGCATTGCTTTGGCTACAGAAAAAAAAAGATATACCTTAATTTTGTGTTTTGAAAGTCAGAGCCTAAATGGGAGTAGAAGATTGTTCTAGGGATGGTTTGATTCTGTTTGATGAAAGGATATTCTTATCTTATTATTCAGGGAAAAATGGAATTTATCAGGGAAATGTCAGGGAATGTTGACGTCTCTGGTTTGTGGCAATCCTGCACAATGGACATTGAAATAAGAGCATGTTTGTGTCACTGACTCGTCAAGATCAGCTAAAATCGTATAAAACAAAGTCAGTTCGTATCCAGAACCTAGTTAAATATATATCGACTTTCATATTTATGTACATATAAGCGATTTAATTTTCAATGTACAGTATCATAATAATTAATAAATTATTCAAATAATGAGATACCCGCCATTACATTTTAACTTCCCCGAGATGCATCTACCACAGTTTGTTACTCAAAGGCATAGATTTCTTATAGTCTGATACTATATGAAACCATGAGAAATGTAGGCGTATACAAAGGTTTGTACGTGATTTTTTTCCTTTTTGATATAATCGCCGAAGGTAACGTCGGGTTTCCAAGTAACCGCCAGTCGCTAACATGAATAAACCCTGATGAGGGCAGCGGGTATGCGGCTCTCTCTATAAAGATGGCGCGGGGTTTCACATGATCATATAAGCGCTGTGGACGTTGCAAAAATTGTTTTAATCAATCATAATGTAGCCCAATATAACAAGGTTTAAGCATAACTGCGCACAACTTATATATACATATATTATGAAGAATACGTACGCGCTCGAATATGTGTCAAAGTCATAATACGGTATCTATGATACTGTGACGTTCTCTGGTAAGTCGGGGTTGCCGATTCTTACGACAGAGGAACGTGGGGGTTGTTCGGGTCTCGGGGCGGACGGGGAATCCGGGCCAAGAACCGAGATGTGTTTCCAGAGTCGTGCCTCGCGCACGAGGGGGGGGCTGAGCGAATCGATCGGCACTCGATGTCGACGGAGGACTGCGGGGGAGGGAAATTACGGTAGGGGTACGGGTCGGCCGGGGAACGGTCCACCCCTGGGTTCCGGTCCGCGGGGGCGACGGGCCGACGGTCGCCTATTGTTTGGTAGCGTGGGGCCGAGCACGCCGCGCCCTCGTCCCCGCGGACTTCGCTCCCTCGTTCCGCTCCCCATGTCTTCGTACCATACTACGCCTCGGTTTCCGGTACTACTTCGGGCCTTCGTGCCCTACTTCGTTCCCTCGTTCCTCGTTCTTCGGGCCTTCGGGCCCCTTACCCTATGTTTCGACTACCTATCTCGGACTTCGACTGTTTTGTCCTAACTTCGACTTAATTACTCTATTCGGCTCATCTTTAGTGGTTGTTTCAGGAAAGAGGACACGTCTGGACACCAGGAGAACTGTTGAAGAACTCTGTTTATTCGGGCCTCACCGCCCCTTTATATACTAGAGAGGTCAGCCCTGATTGGCTGCCTTCGGTCACGTGACCTACAATTGACGTCACTTCCGGTTTATATATTCCGTTTCCGGTTTACATTCCACTTCCGGTTTACATATTTCCGGGTTTCGTTCCATTACGTTTTCGTTATTCGTTCTTTACATATTCGTTATTCGTTCTTTACATATTCGTTCTTTACATATTCGTTATTCGTTCTTTACATATTCGTTCTTCGTTCTTTACATATTCGTTCTTTACATCTATTTACCTTATTTCTATTATTTTAACCTCTATGTATTTTGGCTGAATAGCCGTTCATCACACCCTCCCGCACCTTCTTGAAAGGTGGGAAAACACGTTATACAAAATTTCAACACAGTTCGTACAGCAACAGAACATACTCTAGAACCAGAAACATTTCAATCCTACGCTCCTTATCGGCAGAGGAGGAGGTGTCACCCTCTGTCCTCCCCGGTCTACTTCGGAGGGCCCCCGGGGCCTATCCGGCTAATTATTATTTCTCTTCTTTCTTCGTTTTTCTCTCTTCGTTTTTCTAAAAGTTCATATAATTCGTTTTTATATATCTTAGTCTCTTTTTATCTTCGTCAGAGTTCTCTTATCCTTGATCTATTTAGGACCTCCTGTTTTTCTCGTCTTTTAGGATGAGCGAGCCGGTCGTGGCTCTCCCACCCGGGACTGGGGATCGGTCGTGACCCCGTCGCCCCCGCTCCTCTCCTCTGGGCTCTGTTTACTTAGCCCCTTGGCGCGTTTTTCCCCGCCTTTTTACCCTCATTAGGACAGAGGGACCGGTCGTGGTCCTCCTGCCCGGGGCCATGGGTCGGTCGTGACCCGCAGTGCCCCCGTTCCCTTCGTTTTTCGTCGTCCAGACGTTCTCCCCTAGTTCGGGTGGAGAATCGGTCGTGACTCTCTCACCCAGAGGCCAGGGTCGGTCGTGACCCTTAGTCCTCTCGACCCTCGGTCCGTTCTACCGTCGCCCAGACGTTCCTCCTTGTTTTTGGGTAGAGAATCGGTCGTGATTCTCCTACCCGGTCGGTCGTGACCCCTCGTTCTTCCGTAACTGTTACTCTTCTCTGCGTTCTCTTAGGTGATGATGATGATTTTAAGGATGAGTTGAAGAAGAAAGACTGAAGCTTTTGTAGATAGAATGTTCTTTTTGGACTTCGCACCCTCGGTCGCCTCGGCATTCAGAGCCCCCCAGTGACTTTTTCACGGTTGGCAAGGACAACATGTTCGAGCCAGAGGCCAAGGTACCCAAAGAAGAAGATGGCGTTGTATGTGGAAAGGAACTTAACTTCATTCATTAAAGCTTAGAGTGGAAGCTTCAGCAGACGACGTCGCGGGTTTCGTGCTACTGGTTACGGTGAAGTATTGAGATGGAGTTCGGGTGAAGGTGAGACTGAGAAGATCAGAATCATTAATTATTGATGAAGTGTCCGTTTTCCGTACAGGAACTGAAGTTTGACTTTTACGACACATGTCCTCGTGGTTAACCCAGCATCAAGATGTTCCGTCCTCGACCACGTCGACACATTTGAAGATTTCAGGATTTCAAAAAGAGATGTCGGAGAGAGTCCACCATAGTAAAGTATTTCCGTCACCGTTCCGGGCCCAAGTGGCATGACAACAACCGGAACGGAGACCTGATTAAGAAAATAGTTTTGATGAAGTTTCTTTTTGATGACAGGAGCCGGTGCCTCTCATCCCTCCCCCCCCCCGTAAACAACGGCAGGAAGACAGTCCTCTGTGGGGCGAGAGGGAGGCTCCTTCGTTCTACTGATGAGATGATTTTCCTAAGAAGAGGATTCCTGTTTCGGGCACTCGGGCCCTCGTTCGTTTCCTAGGCTCTCGGGCCTCGCTCCGCCTGCTAAGTTTTTCTCCTCGTCCTCCCGGAGGACCGTGCTTATTGACGATTTTCGTAAGACTGTAATACCAACAAATAGTTCGTTAATAGAGGTAAGTTTAAGATCCGGTCTGGTTTGATTTTGGAGTAAGGCCACAGTCGTCCACGGTGTCATGTCACATTGCATGGAGACACTATGCCTATGACGAACGCCGAGACAACAGCTCCGAGCCGTTCCGAGCTGCTCGACGGTTCGAAGTTGGTAAGTTTGAAGATATTAGTGAGAAGGAGAAGAAGAAGTTGTAGAAAGTGAAGATGGACGACATCAACTGGGACCTGCACCCAACGTCAACGTTTGAGATCCGGAACGGGCCCATTCACAATAAAATAGCATGTATAGAGAACTCATCCGATGAACTCCAAAAAGGATCGCTCCTCGTCGCTCTTTGCAGACCTCTTGATTTGTCTATCAGGGCATCCGCAGCCGACGTTCCAAGCACCACCTCCCTGTATGTTTCAAAAACTATTTTGTTTCGTTCCTTGGGAAGAAGACATCAGGAAATATGACATGGAAGGAGTCTCTGTCGTTACAGCAGGTGAGAGATTAATATAAGTTTTAGTAAGTCTATTAAATTTTTTTCCGTTTCTCGTTCATGTATTGTTTTTACTATATATCACGGTCGGTCACGAGCCAGGGCTCCTAAGTTATCGTCCCTGCTCGTGCCTTGGTCCTCCGGGAGACATCTACGACTTGCCGCAATCCTTTCACGACTCGCTGCATCAACTCTGGCACGATAAAACCAGCATTCAGGTCGAGAAGTTCCATTTTGCCGCTCTTCGTATGCGGTAAGAGGCTGAAGACAAGGAAACTCAGAAGATGATGGTACATGAATCCGGGTTCATCCACATTCTGATCGATCCATCCAAGATCAAGAAGACAAGGTTGCAGGAAGTAGAAGTGCCGCTAGAGGACAGAGGTCGTCTCTTCCTCGCCTCCAGATCGCTCAAGGCAGCGCGGGAGAAGGGTTTTCAGTCTTGGCCCGCGCCAGCCTTTCCTCCAGCGGCGAGTCGCCGGCCCACCGGTACCTTATTTACCCCGGCACGACCGTCGACTCAAAGACTACAATGACAACACTATCCGTCCTTTCTGATTTCCTTTCCTCGATTCCGCCTCCCAACTTTCACTCTCGCTCCCGGGTCGCCCGGCCCGTTATCCATTTCCGCGACCGGACGATCCCGTTCCATCTGCTCGGTCCCAACCAACGCAGCGGGCTCCAGGGAAGAAGAGGAACAGCTACACACTTGTTTTTCCTCCTAGCGCCTCCTTCCGTCCCGTATTTGCCCCGCAGGCTTGGTAAGTTCATTCCAGTCATGGACCCTCCAGCTCGCTGATTACGCTCAACACCTCCTAACACATGTGGTTTCGTTCACTTCCGCAAGAAGGTTTCCATAAAGAAACTAATAAGAATAAATTAAGATAAGAATGTTCGAGCCCGCCAGTCCGTTCCCGATGAGTTTAAGTAAAGTTTTCGGGCCCGTCCAGCGGTCTCCAGGAGAGTCTTTTATCCAGGCTTCGGCCTCCTGTGCGGCTCAGGTACCTCCGCCTCGGCCCGGTTCTCTCCCTGGGGGTTTGACACTATGGGTGAGGAGCCAACACCCCGTAATCCCTCCCCACCCGACTCGCGACGCGCCATCTTCCGCCTCTGGTTCCGTCGCGCTGTTTTTCTTCCGTGCAAGACCTCGAGCAGCATCCACTTCACCCTTCCTCTTGGCGTCGGATCGGCAGCAACAGTCTCTCCTCCCTGGCGGGGAGTTCGAGAAGCTGATCCACCATTCCGCTCTGTTTTTCCGCCTCTCTTGTCGCCTTCAACAAGTCATCCAGTTGATTCTCGTTTTTGTGCATCACTAGGGTCTGAGCCAATTGGACGGTCCGGTTGTGTTCGTTAACTAGTTGGTCGACCCCCGGGAACTCCCTGGTCAACGGCCCCAGTGCCGCCGTCGGGAACTGCGCCATCGCTTCTTCAAATGTCTCTGGCTTGCGGCCCGTTTCTAGTGCCATCAGGAACGCCATAGACGCTGAAGCCATTGCTCTTGTCTTGGCCGTCATTCCTCGCACCTCTCTCGGGGGCCACGTCAGTTGCACCCGAATGGCCTTTTCCGCGTCCCAGTCTCGTACCGCTCGCGCCGTCACCGGAAAGTGTCCCTGTAAGACCTGGTGAACGGCCTGTGTCCGTAATAACTTGAGTCTCGGTGTTTCTCTAGATGGTCCTGCCGTCGGCATCTCCGTTCCGATAGACCCGAACACTGAATCCGCTCCCGACTCGTCCAATTCTTGTTTCTCCGGCTCGTATCCTCTGGTCTCGGCCTGCCCCAACTCCATGTCCTCTGAGTCTTCCACCTCCTCGTCCATGGACTGGGCAGCCGGCATTTGTAATCTGTGTATCACTACCCGCGGTTGTAGCGCCCGCCCGTGTTTGTCCTCGTCCTTGAGTGGGGTATCCGGTCCTGGCGGCGATCCCATACGTTCGGGCGACGGTGGTCCCGGGGTCTCCTCCGATCCCTGCGACCCGAAAAACGAGCTCCCCAAACTGGCCCGAGTCAGGTTGTCAACCGCCGCCCGTGTCTCTGGCGTGTCTGGTGCTACCGTAATGTCTCTCATTCGTTTCAATCCTGGGGGCGGCACTATCGGCTGCTTGCATACCATCTTCTCCAGGGGTGAATCTGCTTTCGTCGGGGTAGGGGTAGAGAACAGCGGCTGTGTCGAGGCCGTCGACGCCGTGTCCTCCGGCCTGGCCGCATGCCGAACATACTTTACTTTCTCCACTCGCCCCGACGGTTTGAGTCCCTGCCTTTCTGCCATCTCGCGTAGAAACCTCCCTAGGTACAATGCTTCTCTTTCCACCAGCCGGCCTCCCTGTGCTTCCCGAATGCTGTCCTCCAGCTCCCGGTCGGATCTCGCCTCGTGGTAACCCCTGAACGATCCTTCCCGGTTCATTGTTCCTTTTAAATACCCGGGGTACCTTGGGTGTCGTGATTCGTATATCACCGATTTCTTATGAACTGTCATCATAGTAAATTGTGCGTCGCTACAAGGTGGTTCTAGTCCCGTGGTCCGTTTGACTCCTGTCGAGGTCTCAGGCTGTGATGGTCCCAGCTCTTCCGTGCTGCCAGACTCAGCGATAATCAAAGACCGATCGCTTCGGGCCGACATACTCCTGCCTGACTCCGACTGGTCCGAACTCGTTCCCTCCTCCAATTCTCTCGGGACTTTCTTGACCTTTTTCCACTTCTTCTTTCGCGACGGCTCCTCCGTCGGGCATCCCTGCGTCGGGGGCCTCTTGAAAGCGAGCGGCTCTTCTTCTTCTTTGACTTTCGGTCGTTGGTCGTCGGACGAGCTCACCAATTCCACCACCTCAGCCCCCGGTGGTATTCCTGAGCAACCCGGCTTCGGGGTAGGTGTGGATGTCCGTCCCTTTCCTCTGCCTGGGAGTCCTCGTCCTCTCGGTTCCCGTGGTTCTCCCTGGGCGTTTAACTTCTTAATTCGGCTCTGTACTAACCCTGATATTTGGTCTGGTGTCAGGAGTGGCTTCGGGTTGACCACGGCCCGGCTCGCGCTTCGCGGCGACTCGGTGTCTTCCTTCCGTACTCCTTTCGCGGCCCTCCGAGGGGAACGACGCGTGGGTGTCGATCGTTCCGCCACCTCGGCCAGGGGTCCCTTCCCTGCTGCTTTGGCTGCTTGGGCTCCCTCGCCGGCCTCGTCGGCCTCTGATCCTTCTTCGGTTGCTACCTGCTCCAGCTGCTCGGCGTCGCTGTCCTCGGATCCTCTTGACGCCCTCGGGTAGTAAGGGATGCGGATCTGCCGTCGCGGCCTCTCCGGTGCCTCCTTATCCACCGCCCTCTCAGGAGGTTGAAACCCCTCTGGATGGCGCACCGCGTAGTCCCGTTCCATGTTGGCTACCCGGGCCGCCGTTTCATCCCCAGTAGCGAAACTGGTGTACGGCGGTCGTCCTTTCGGGTCCAAGGCGAACGCCGCAGCATACTCCAGCCTCAGAAGGGGGTCTTGCTTCGGCATCCCCCTCTGCAGGTTCCCTTCGTGTGATTCCGTCATGTGCTTTCTCCAGTCCTGGTGTGTCGAATAGGCTCGACTCGAACACACCGGGCACATGTAGTACTGCTTCCGTAATCCATCGTGCTGGCCTTTAATATGCTTAGCCAAGTGCTTGAACTCCTTCCCGTGACAATGTCCTTCCCAGCACTGTCTGCTCATCGTGTCTGTTTTCCGGGCTTTCGGGGCTCGTTCCAATCCTGAAGCTCGTCCCGTCAGCCGTTTCCGTTTTTGTCTCGTGGTGATGCTGCTCGTCTCGCTTCTCTGCTTTTTCTTCTTGTTTTCTTCTCCTTAGCTCAGTCTGCTCGTCTGCGATTTGATGAATCCTGGTCGGCTGACCAGAATGACCTGCTCCGGCGAGCGCTCTGCCTTTTATAGCCGCCGCAGGCGGAAGTGGGCGTGGCCTGCACTAGCGACCCCTAGCGTCAGACTCACCATCCACTTCTACGGTGGCGCCCCCTACTATTTTCCGGTCCCCGGGGCCCGCCGCTGGTCACCGCCTCGCCTGTTTTCTTTACCTCGCGGCCCTTCGCCCGTCCTCGCGTTTTTCCTAGGCCTTTTATTGCCCCACCGGACGCCCTCGGTCCTTTCATCCTTCTTCGCCTTTTCTTGCCTTTTTCATCTTGGCCCTCACAGTGCTTCCGCACACTTCCCGGAGAACACAGGGGCTCGGCGTTATCATCTCCTCGCCGCCGCCCCGTTCTCTTTGTCCTCTTTTACTACTTTTACGACCTACTTTAAAGCCCGTCCTCGTTTCAGGCCTCGCCTTTTACAGCCGTCCGTTCGTTCCTCCGGCGTTCCCGAGAGTGCCGCATCTACTCTCCTCCGGTCTCCTGGACGCTGTAAAGCGGTATTACCAAGTCGGCATTACTTCAGAAGTCTTCACCAGCTTGCCACCGGGTCTGTCTTCCGTTGTAATCCAACCATCTTTTCCACGCTGTGGTTCCTCCGAACTGACCGGAAAGCGGCTCCGTGGGACTACTTTAGACATTCGGGCCGTCGTGGCTCCCGAACGCCGTTTTTCGTTCCAACCCCGCATTTCCCACCTATATTACATCCGCAAGAGAACCAATCTTCAGCTAGGTAGCGAATCTCTACAGCCTAACGACCTGCACTCCTACTGTAGTGGTCAACGCACCGCCCCGACTCAATGGCCCCAGGTTGATCAGTCCTTTTTGGCCAAAGCCTTTCTGTGTAGCGCCGATTTGGTCGTTCCCTTGGTCCTCTTCCACCTGCGGAATCGAGACACGAAAACGACTTCATCACAAAAAGGGGGTACCCCGTTTCCTTACGTGCCCTAGCGCGCCCCACCCCAAGCATTTACTGTGCAGCCTCGTATCCTTGCTGGTCAGCTACCATCCAAGCTGGCGCAGCGTGTCCTCGGTAGGGTTCCAGGCGGTCCACATGGACCACCCCCCCCGGTTTCCCTCGTTTCTTCCGTACTACCACCCGTCCTCGGTCAAGCACCTTGACGATCAGTGCAGGGCCTATCCATGGAAATCGCAACTTCGTTCCCTTGTCCCTATCCACTACCGTATCGTGCACCCAGACCAGTTCTCCGGCGTGGTATTCCCGCCGAGTCACCTTCCCATCATACTCGTGTTTCTGATGGATGGCGGCTCGTTTCAGCCCCGTCCGGGCCTCCCGATAGGCCGCGACTAGCCCTTCCTCCAGGCTTTCCACATAGTCGCTTACCCGTCGGGGTTCCTCCTCTGGTCCTAGAGGTCTCCCATAAATCGCCTGTCGCGGCATCATGGTCTGTCGGCCCAGCATCATCATGTTCGGTGTCACTCCCGTGCTGGCTTGCGGCGTTGCTCTATAACTCATCATCACGAGCGGGACCATCTCGTCCCATTCCCGACCTGTCGCTCGGCAGCTGGCTTTCAAACAACACCCCAAAGTACGGAAACTTCGTTCTATGTACCCGTCACTCCTGGGGTGGTACGGCGTCGTTCTTGTTTTGTGAATCCCGAATAGCGCACAGACCTGAGCCACCACCTCGGATTCGAAATTCGTTCCTTGATCCGAGTGTAGTTCCCGAAACGCGCCGTACCGTGCTACTACTTCTTCAACCAGTTTGTTCGCCACTGTCGTTGCCTTTTGATCCGGGATCGGGAAACACTCCAACCATTTGGTGAAATAGCATCCCACCATCAGGCAATACTTATTTCCTCGTTTGGTGACTGGGTACGGGCCCGAAACATCCATGGCCAGCCGTTCCATCGGCTCCCCCACTATGTACTGATGTAGCGGCTCCCGTCTTCCTCTTCCCTTTTTCAGCAACGCGCAATCACATTCTCGACATTCCTTCCGCACGTCTTCCCGGAGTCCCGGCCAGTAAAACCCTTGTTCCAACAGGGCCGTCGTCCTGGCGACTCCTAAATGCGCTCCTGCCGCGCCTCCATGGTATTCCCTTACCAGCTTGGCCCGTTCTCCTCGGGGAACGACCAACTGGTTCCTCCAACCATGTCCTTCTAGTTCCCAGTACTTCCGATGCAGCACGCCATCCCTGAGGCTCAATCGTTCCCATTGCCTCCATAGGATCTTTGTTTCCCGGGATTCCGGAGATATGGCCTCCCAACCTGGCCGGTCCGCATCTTTTTCCATCCGTGCGACAATCGGCCCTATATCTCGATCCCTCCTCTGCGCTGCTCTCATCTCCTGCGGGGACCATCCGGGCTTGTACCCCCGGGCCCGCGTCACTACTCTCACTTGTTCGGTATTCTCGTGCTCCTCTCCACATTGTTTGCACGGATACCGGGACAACGCGTCAGCGTTCCCATGCTTCCTGCCCGGTCGGTGTTGGAACGACACATCATGCGAGTCGATAATCTCAATCCACCGAGCAGCCTGCCCCATCGGTTCCTTACTCCTCTGCAGCCAACTAACCGCGCTGTTATCCGTCCGGACTATCACGCGTTGGCCATAGATGTAGCACCGAAAATGCTTCAAAGCTCGCACCACCGCCAACAGTTCTTTCCTCGTGGTGCAATACTTTCGTTCGTTTGACTCCAGGGTTTTGCTCGTGTAAGCTATCACCCGTTCCTCCCCTCTCTGCTCTTGTGATAGCACGGCTCCCGTTCCCACGTCACTGGCGTCTGTGTCAAGCCACCATTGTCCTTCTTCCTCCGGGAATCCCAACACCGGGGCCTCCGTTAGCGCCTTCTTCATCGCATCAAACGCCTCTTGTCGTCTCGCGCTCCACACGAATGGCTCCTCCTTCGTTGCCAATTCATACAAGGGGGCAGCCAACTCCGTGAAGCCGTTTATATGCCTTCTGTAGTACGAACATAGTCCCACGAAGGCTCGTACCTCGTGGAGATCCCGCGGGACCGGCCACTCGGTTACTTGCCGACACTTTTCGGGGTCGGGTTCGATCCCGTTGAACGAGACAACGTGCCCCAAGAACGGAATCTTCTTCTGGAACAGCTTACATTTTCGCGCCTTTAACTTCAGTCCTGCAGCGTTCAGCCGGTCCAGAACCCGTACCAATCTTTCCAGAGTCACTTTGAACGTTGGTCCAAAAACCAGTATATCATCCAAGTATACCAGACACTCCTCCCACACGATTCCTCTGAGGATTCTTTCCATCAGTCTCTCGAAGGTGGCTGGGGCGTTCACTAGCCCGAATGGCATCACTTTGAACTCATATAATCCTCCTTGAGTCACGAAGGCCGTCTTTTCTTGGTCCTCCGGTGCCATCTCCACCTGCCAATATCCGCTCGCGAGATCCAGACTGCAGAAGAATAGGCTTCCTCCCAAAGTGTTGAGGCTGTCCTCTATCCGCGGGAGCGGATAGGCGTCCACTTTCGTAGCCTGGTTCAGTTTTCGGTAGTCAATACAGAACCTCGTTCCTCCGTCCTTCTTTTTGACTAGAACGGTCGGGCTACTCCACGCACTCCCGCTCTCTTGGATAATCCCTAAATTTAACATATCCTCCACCAGTGCTCGTTCTTCCTCTCTCCTGGTGGCCGGATACCGTCTGACCCTCTGCTTGATCGGCATCTGATCTCCCGTTTTAATTCGATGTTGTACTAAATCTGTCCGTCCTAACTCATGTTTCGAGGTCGCAAACATTTGTTCCCGGGCCATGATGGCTTTCTCCAGCTCTTCGCCCTCCTTCGTGGTCAGGTCTTTCTTAGCCTCCCCTATCATTTCAGCGAGCGCTCCTGGGGGTTCTTTTGCTTCACTTCCTACTCCTCGTACCTCTTGTACGAAGGTGGCTTCTCCGAGTACCCCGCCGGTTTCCAATTTCGCGCTCTCGGTCCCTCGATTGGCCACCCAAACTTCATTTTCTTCTCCCAATGTCACCGTTCCTGGGATCACCTCCAGCCCCATAGGTAATCCAGCGCCGGTGATGACAGCCAGCTGTCCACCCTGTCTTATGTCCATTCTCGCTACTACTGTTACTCGGGTCACTTGGAGTGGGGGTATTTCCGTCGTTTTCTCGATTCGCACGACCTGTCCTCCGACGGTAACTGCCCGAATCCCATCCGTTCTCTGTTCTACTCCCGGGATTCGTTCCCCCTCTCCCTCCCCCTCGGCGGGCAGGAAGATGGCACTCGCGTGGGGCTTAACTGTCAGCCGGTATTTCACCGCGAAGTCGTTTCCCAGGATCCCTTCATCTCTACCGATGTCTGCCACCATGAACGTCCACTTCAACACGCGTGTTCCCAATTTCACTGGCAAGTTCGTGCATCCGTAGCACCGCAACGGACTACCATCTACCGAGCAGAGACGTCCTTCATATCCATCCAGTTCTTCTCTTTTTCGTCCCCACTCTCTCCAGAGGCGTTCCGACAGCAGACTGATCATAGATCCGGTATCAACCAAAAAACGGACGACACTCTCTCCCACCGTCCCGGCCACATAAAGTCCACATTCTCCCATGCCTACTACTTCTCTCGCCGCGCCCGAAGGGGGCCCCGCGCTTACTGCGACGGCGACTGTCCGTTTCCCTGACGCTGGGAACACTCTCTTGCGAAATGGCCCTTCTGGTGACAGTGATGACACTCTAAATCTTCTTTTCGCTTCTTAAACGCCTCCCTCCTGGCCGTTGCTTGTCTTCTAGCTTCCCGTTCCTCTGCCAATTCTTTCATCATCTCCTCCAACTTACCGTTCAAGGCCATGATCTGTGTATTGGCGTCCTCCTCGGGCTTCACTGCCCGCAGGAGGCGGCGTGAGTATCGTTCCTGTATTTCTACCACCTCTACCGCCTCCTCTAGTGTCTTGCATCCTTTCTCTGCACACTTCAGCTGAAGGTCTTCCCCAACTGCAGCCTGGAACGCATGTAGTGCTGCTTTTTCCTGGCTAGCGTAGTCGTTGGAGAAGTAGGCTCTCGATGCCAGTCGCCGGGCATTATCAGCCAACTCCTTCGCTGTCTGGTTCTTTACACGTTTCAAGCCCGCCAACTCTTGCAGAGCATTACACGTGTCCTTCTCCTGACCGAACCTCCGGCGCAACGCATCCACCCTCGCCGAGTAACGGAGTCGTTCCCTGTCCGGGAGTCCGACAAAGTACATTCGTGCCGTTCCCGTCAGCGAGAGGAAAAGCATCGCCGCTTTTTCCTCGGCCGTCCAGCGTCCCAATGTTGCGTACTCCTCAAACTGGTTGATCCAGCCTTCGAAATCCGGTTTACCGTCATACTTCTCTGGTCGTAAACTGAACTTCTTCAAACTCGCTCCTTCCTGGCCGGTCTGTTGTTGTTGAGCCCGCACATTCTGCTCATCCGTCGGGGTGGACGTTCCCATAAAATTAAACTGCCTACCCATGATGGTCGTGTCCTCCCCTTTGGTCTCGGTTTTCGCACCTCCTTTCTCCTCCCCACCTTCCTTGAAGGCGACGTCAGAATCCATCTGCTCGAAGACTGCCGCAGTCGCCATGAGTATCCAATACCGATGAAACACCCAAGATCCACAAGTCCGTATGTGCCTATTTCAGCACCACCGCTGCCACCAGTGTGACGTTCTCTGGTAAGTCGGGGTTGCCGATTCTTACGACAGAGGAACGTGGGGGTTGTTCGGGTCTCGGGGCGGACGGGGAATCCGGGCCAAGAACCGAGATGTGTTTCTAGAGTCGTGCCTCGCGCACGAGGGGGGGCTGAGCGAATCGATCGGCACTCGATGTCGACGGAGGACTGCGGGGGAGGGAAATTACGGTAGGGGTACGGGTCGGCCGGGGAACGGTCCACCCCTGAGTTCCGGTCCGCGGGGGCGACGGGCCGACGGTCGCCTATTGTTTGGTAGCGTGGGGCCGAGCACGCCGCGCCCTCGTCCCCGCGGACTTCGCTCCCTCGTTCCGCTCCCCATGTCTTCGTACCATACTACGCCTCGGTTTCCGGTACTACTTCGGGCCTTCGTGCCCTACTTCGTTCCCTCGTTCCTCGTTCTTCGGGCCTTCGGGCCCCTTACCCTATGTTTCGACTACCTATCTCGGACTTCGACTGTTTTGTCCTAACTTCGACTTAATTACTCTATTCGGCTCATCTTTAGTGGTTGTTTCAGGAAAGAGGACACGTCTGGACACCAGGAGAACTGTTGAAGAACTCTGTTTATTCGGGCCTCACCGCCCCTTTATATACTAGAGAGGTCAGCCCTGATTGGCTGCCTTCGGTCACGTGACCTACAATTGACGTCACTTCCGGTTTATATATTCCGTTTCCGGTTTACATTCCACTTCCGGTTTACATATTTCCGGGTTTCGTTCCATTACGTTTTCGTTATTCGTTCTTTACATATTCGTTATTCGTTCTTTACATATTCGTTCTTTACATATTCGTTATTCGTTCTTTACATATTCGTTCTTCGTTCTTTACATATTCGTTCTTTACATCTATTTACCTTATTTCTATTATTTTAACCTCTATGTATTTTGGCTGAATAGCCGTTCATCACAATACTATGATAGTAATCTCCAGACAATTATGAACAACTGAAATGAATAACTAAATTTTACAGATTCACACTGCGTGATGCAGTGGCGGATCCAACTTGATAGTTGGAATGGTTTCGCTATCATGTGTTTTGCACTGAATTTTTCCATTACACCTCCAAAGCAGCAATATACTAGAAAAAGGGAGGGAATGTGGCCCCGCATCCCTCGAAATTTGCGATAATCTCATTTTTAGAAACAAAAATAATGTTGAAGAATTCTGCGAATTCTCTCTCTAGTGTCACATTTTCAAGACAGTTATAGATTATAAATTGAATATTACTTGAAATGTGTATAAAATGACTCATATTGTAATGATTTAATGTGATCCTGTATATATTTTCCACACTTGTAAGTATAATAACTCTGAAAACCAAGGGAAACCTTGATGATTATTACTAATAAAAACCTTTAAAAAAAATTATACTTTTCACCTTACACTTAACATCTGGAAGAACATGCGATACATGTGAAGTTGTTAATAAGCAAATTTGAAAAAAAAATCTGCATTTTACGATAACGGGCCTCATCTACCGGGCCGGATTTCTTGATTGACCGATAAGTGGTTTATGTTTTGTAAAATTTAATGGCCTTAACAACTTCTTCATTCCCTTAAGAATATGACATAAATGTGTAATACTTATTGTGTTTTCTATTTTCTTTCTAAGCTTATACCCTAATATCTCTATCTACATGAGCGCATCTTTCCTCAGATTTGTATTTGCAAGGAGACTTGTATGCATGTATACATATCTATGCATGTATTCTTGTAATGCGCGTCAATTCATTACATTATGTATTTTCTTCAGACCCATGTCATTGTATGTAGGCCTACTCCCGTAGAAATAACTATGATATTATGTCAAAAGCTAGAATAAAGCGAACTATCACCAAAAAATGATACTGGCACCGCGCGATGTGACAGCTTCATCAATAGAGGTTGCATGGTTTTATCACTTTAACACATCCTCTAACGTACACGTGCATTCCTTTACCCTTTATATATAACAATCATCCACAATCAAATCCTATAGGTGCGCAATAGCCAAAATGCTATTACAAACTTTCGCTCCTTTGCTTAGACTAATTATTGTATCTATAACACACGTCCCAAACGTTTGGAATAACATCATATCCATGCATCGGACTCACATGCTTAAACTATACTTTATGATAATATGATAAGGGGTAACATCCGCCGTCTAATGACTGTCCAATACAGAGGAAAGATATAGCTTGAACCGATATTGAACCCACATTCTCAATAACGTGCAACAGAAATTTTAACTTTCGTTTCGAAGGACTTTGGCCGTTTGTCAGCCAGATGTGGTATGTGCAGTATGTCGACCAGGTGGGAAACCACCCTTTGTATGTCGGGGTAAAGCTGAAATCCTGAAAGATTGACAGCAGTCCCTTCAAATGTCAGTCTATATATACAAATACAGCTGTCGTAGAAGATGGAATTGAAATATATAAGCAATGCAAATTGTTTAGATATACAGGTTGTCGTGGGATGGTTAGATAGTAGCAACCAATACTCTTTCTTGCGTGTTCAGCATTATGTCAATCTGTGATCTAACTTGGGATTTTTGTCATTCGGAAAGGATATCCAGCATTGACAAACTGACATGCACCTTGATTATAGGTATTGATGCTCAATTCGTCATCCAACTAGCACCAATTGAGTATAGGGGTGGTAAGGAATTCTGTGAATTATGACAACTGTTTTAGCGTGTAACAATGTCTAACCTACCCTGCAGCCGTCTGCAAACGTTAGGCATACATTTAATCATTCAACAAGTTATCACTTGGTGGCCATGGCAATTGCCATGTTACTGCACATTTCCAGAACTTTCGGCACAAAGAAAGTATCATCGTTGCAATTGCTAATTATATCTACTATAAAGTTTAAGTTTATTCTACGTTTAATTATATTTTTCTATATAGAATAACTGTTTGATCATAAGAACAATGGCACAATACACTATAACTTTACTCTCATATTTGTGTCATTGGCCTTAGCTGTTGGCGGATGCCGTTGGGTCCAATATACCACCACCAGCGATGATAACCTACAGCTTTTTATGGACTAAAGGCGGTGATCCACGTTGCGACAAAACTGAACCGATTTCCAAAAATCGGCTGGAAATCGGCTGGAAATCGGTTCACTTTGGAAAATATCGCAACGTGGATCAAGTCAACCGATATTTTCCAGCCGATTTCCAACCGACACAAGTGAGACTAAATTATTCCAGCCGATTTCCAGCCGATTTCCAACCGACGATGGTCCGACAAAATTATTAAACTTGTTTAATAATTTTGGACCGATTCTGGACCGATTCTGGACCGATTTTATTATGACTGCATATTTCCAATGTTATTTCATTAATTTTTGACTATATTAGAACGAAAATATTACAAATATGGATCAAAATAAATATTCCTTCATGGGATATATTTTTTAATGCTTTACGATGAGTATTTTACTATTCTACTTTTTATTAATCCACCAGATTAATACACATATATTACTGGTCATACTGACCGTATTTAAACATAAAATATGAAAATATTTAGAAAATTTTGATAATTTAGTCAACCGATTTTTTTCTCACTATTTTCCTATTAATTTGTGATCCAGGATTCAAAGAAATAATCAGTTTTCATCTTCACTGTGGATCATGGGTGTAGGACCGATTCTGGACCGATTCTGGACCAATTTTAGGACTAACAGGTTTAATTACCAAACCGATTCAGGACCGACAAAAAACCGTCGGTCCGAAAATCGGTTTGCTACTATATTTTGTGTCGGTTTGAAAAATGTCGCAACGTGGATCATTAGCTTGAATAGACAAACAGAGAGTGGCGGCGGACGTATAATTTGATGTCTTCACACTTGATATGGCATATATAATATGTATAACTACTGCCACAACCAAGGAACCATATGTATTCTACCAAGAGATCCATACTCATACGACAATAGTTATTGATTGCACCGCTCTAAACGTTATTGAAAAAATGGAGGTTCTGAATCATATAAAGGGCCGAGCAAAGGCTATTTATTTAACTAATAGGTTATCACTATCTGTATCTGTATTAACATAAGTATATGCATTTAACAATCCCACCAATCCCATATAATATATCAAAATTGAAATACATAGCTTTCAGTAATTGTTATGCATATGCCTAGACATTGGAACTTTAAGTAAATATTTACAGAGCTGTATGAAACTCTAAGGGTCAAAACAGCAATTTTGGAGTCTTTCTCATAATTTCAAATCCTTCATGTGTTATCTGCATGGAAAACATTTATGTATTTGAGGACAGCTCTGTAACACGTACAATTTGCATAATTTGTCGTTTTTACATGTAAAGACAACCTGTGTTTAATGAATTAGCGATAGCCTAGCTAGCGCATCAATATGATAACATATAATAACATTATACTTAGTGCTTGGTTGCAATTGCATATTTGGTCTAATACATGTATTGATCAACATCTTTTTTTCAGCTTTTCAGCTCATCTCATTATTGTAGACTTCAGTGCATCACCTAGTTCTGATGGTAAAACTGTGTACCTTTCAAGAGGCGTATTCTTCAACACTCCCTAACTATGAAAGTAGTCTTGTTTTGTCCACACATGATGCGATTAATTGGTTTAAATTCCACAAGGGAAGCTCTCCTGATTCACCAACTAATTACAGACCAACTGTCATCCTATCTCCCTAACAAGGTCCACCTTCTTCCCGGGGACAGTGTTCTTGGTCTTTGTCGGTGGAATCAGTCCGATTTGATACCATCGGCACGTGGCACTAATTGCAAGGTAAACATGTTCCATTAACGCCCCAAGTCGCTTGTAAGGCCCTCTTTCATTGGCCCGAATCGGCCACGCCCACTCAAAGAAACCATCCACTAATTGCTCTGATTGGTTGGCTTTGATGACTGCTTTCAAGACAATTGTTCCTAAGGAGATTTCCATCTCTGAGGAAAACCGACATCCCTATCAGGTTCGACCAACCATTTCGCGTCTTTCATGCGGACACAATGGGAAGAGCCCAAGGCAGCGATTGGACGCAGGTGGCGCCTTGTTTCGGCCGGCTCCCACCAGGTGTCAGGGCGAACGTGTGAGGAAGTCAAGAAGGGAAGATGTCATTGATTTCAAATATCTGAAATAAAGAATTCCATCTCTCACCTCTTTAGTATGAATTTACTCTTTCCAGAATGGGATAACTTCATGCAGTTACAGTAATCAACATGATAATTATGTCATCTAGGCCTATGTCCTACAAACAATATTAACCTATTTTCACTTTTATATCGAAGGAATAGAGATAGAAAAAGAAAAAAAGAAAGACGAGTGAAACAAATATTCCGCAAATCAGCAGTTGCTTTTGCTATAGGCCTATGTCCAATTTCCTAAATTGCAAGGATTAGGTTTATAGTTTAAACAAGTTACTATCAAATGTTTCACGCTAATAGAAATAGTAAAAAGTGGTTCTTTACAATTTTCTGTTGACTTCAGATCAATTTTCTTTCAGAAATAAAGAACGGTCAGATATGTTGTTTTAGGAAGCGCACTATTTAAAAAGTAGTATAACTGTAGTAGTATAACTGTTAGAGTCTCATGCTCTAACTTTTACTTAACAAATTTAACTGAAAAGATTTCATTTGCCGAACATACGTAAGAGGAAATTAATTATTTCAATTGCTCATTTATTCTTTTCTTCTAGAATGGCAAACGGTCGGCACAGATGTGGTAATGAGATATAGCCGTCCGTCAAATCAGCCAACCCTCGGTCTGCTACACGTCCAAACGAGCCGTGAATGAGCGGCGGGGATTACACGGCCATTTCATGGCCACTGTTTACCTACCACAATATGATTCCCGTCCGTTTACATTAGCCATGCACAGATCATTTTTCACACGGTCAAGCAGAGCATGGCAGCCCACCTAGATGTGCATCAAAGGACTTCATAGGGCCCCCGTATGGTCCACTGCCGTGAGCTCTTTGATAAGCTCTGTATCTGGTGCCCGGGCTAAGAGGGTGGCCAAAAATGAACAAGTGTGGTCTTGGAGACAAAGACGGGTGTTGATGCGGGTAGAAAGGCCTGCATATGGTGCCTGGCGTGGACGGTGCCCAGTTGGGACTGGAAGGGTCGGGCTTTAGTTCGCCCGACGGCCGGGTGGGGTCAGCACCGGCCCGCTGAGGCGTGCGCAGAGAGGACATTGCACCTCCGTTTTCCAACACCAGGTGGTGCCTCGTTCGAGGGCGCGCTGGGCACGAGTCCAGCCCCTGAGAGGGTCCAGAGTCATGCTTCACTGACCAGCGTCCCTAGGCTCAGGCCCTAAGTCGAGCCTAATTAGAAGCCTAGGAGCGGTCAGGGAAAGCCAAGTCCCCTCCTCCACCCACCGGACAAAACTGAAAGGAGAGCGGACAGGCAGTCAGTGTTGGTCAGGTGCCCCTAAACCACCTCCGCACCTGGCGTCATTGTGACGCCGACGTCGCCGCCCTGACGTCCACAATGACGTCCGCCCTGACGTGCCTTTTGTCACTTGGCACCGGACAAGGTCAGGCACAAGGTCAAGCTGCCCTTGACCCATGTCTTTGAGCCACCTGGTGAGAATGATAGTAATTAGAGCGCAATCACAGAGTGGTAAGGCTACCTGCACTGACCGTTACACGTCTCCACTTCTGTCATGCCACCCCAATGGCACTGAGGGTCATTTGTATCTCGTGTGTTTACCTTATCTCAAGACAAACAGTGTAATGCCTACAAAGGAGTGGCCGTGGCGAAAGGTTTCTGACATTGGTATTTCATATGTTTGACTTGGACAAATATCCCATTGTGCAATACTGTTGACAATGAATTGGCCTATCATCAAAAAGTGTAAGACCATTTCTGTGAAGTAAATGCTAATTACTGGCTGTTCAGAGAATCATAGGTTTTAGAGAGACGGCATTGTTACTTTACTGAAAAGAGACAGGCTTATAAGGAATCTACATGTAGACCTTGCAGTTCCTTGATTCTTGAAATGCACAAAGAGTAAATACGACAACAGCGTTAACTAGCAGTGCGTGGGCGTCTTCCAAAAGATCATTCTGCTTATTGAACAAGTGATATGTAACATGCCATACCACAGACGCCACATGCCAAACATAATTAGTCATGCAATAGGCCTAATACAAAAGAATTAGACTGTCAGTGGCGGATTCAGGATTTACAAAAGGAAATGACGCACAGTGTAACAAAATTGCTGAAGGGGCTTGTCCTAGTTTGCTCAGAAATTTGTGGCAAATATTCGTTGATATTCTTAACAATGTGTATAAACACATACCTGTGAGTGCTTACGAGTAAATCCACCATTGTATAATGTTGATACAGAGAAACTTGCTTATGTGATGACATCACACCATATTGGCCTACAGTTATTATGATATTATTTCATTAGATAATGGGTGATAGGCTTATGTCTCAAGTCATGAGGGTGGTTTGGTGACACTGAGCAGTGATGAGACTACATTTTGCGATGAAAATGTACAATGAATTAGTACTTGCACCATTGCGAACTATTAGGAACTGTTAATACCTGCATGAGTACTAAAGCCGCAATGAAGTGAACAAACAAGTACAATAAAGCTAAAATATAATACAATCTGACAGCACTAACCATTTCTTGCCTGAACCATTTCTTGCACTAACCATTTCTTGCCTATGATTGCAAATAGGTCAATGTTACTTTACATGTAACTACAGACAATACCTGTATCTGAACTGACCATCGTATAGTGTAGCCTAGCCTAGGATGTTGGACAGATATTGGCAACGCGATGGGGCAATACAAATAACAACTCCACCTGAAAACAGAGTCATCAAACTATTCAACAGATAATCTTTCCCCCATAAGTTGCATTAGAAAATACATTATTTTAAAGGAATTGCATGGGCATACGTCAAGGCAAGTAGCAACATGTATAATAAACGGCATGGCAATTTGATTAAAAAAAAAAGAAGAAAAAGCCCTTTATCTCCCATACGCACCTCAGTGAGGAATAGTTGACCCAATTAGTGTCCTCCCCAACGAAAACTAATCAGAGAACTAAAGATCACCAGGGCGTAAAACAATAGGCGGCATCCGCACCCCCGTGGTCAGCCATGCACACAGCCACAGAACAGTTGACCACCACTTGACCACTCATTGACCACTGGTCAGGACAGGCAGTTTCTCCCGGGGGTGGGGATCATGTGTCCTTTGAAGTGAAGGGCGGCAAACGAGGGATGTTTGCAGGGCTTTGTTTCATTGTCCCCATCAGGAAGAGCCGACCAATGCCCTCAGGGGTCTTGAAGGGCGGGAAGAGGACGCGATTAATGACCTCAGCCCTTAACTGCTGACACAGCAGGGGTAGGGTTTCACCCAGGTAACAATGTTTAGGTGGCCGGCCACACCCCCGGGAGGGCCGGGAGGGGACGGGGCAATATGGTGTTTACCTGGCCGACAACCGCCCTCCACACCCTCCCGCTGGGCACAGGAGGGGCGGGTGGGTGGGGGAGCAGGGTGGGAGGGGGAGGATGGGTAGGCCCAGTGTTAATCTAATTCACGCCCTTCTCATGGGAGGGTCTCATCTTTCACTGCTGTGGTACTTCCATAAACCACATCAGACCTGCTGCATCTGCTCCGCTCTCTTTTTCTTATAAGGCCTACAACAATTGAGATGTTAACTATAGTGTAAGTGCACAAGTTTTAACAATGGCGGTGGACCGTTGAAAGGTCTGTACATATTCACATGCAAATGTTTGACTCTTCTGGAAATTGTATACTATGTATGTCTTCAGGCTTCAACCTACACATTGTTCTCCAAAATGTGTTACAACAACTGTTATTTTCAAATATTTCAGCATAATACATTATTTTCACAAAATCAAGGAAAATGTATTATTGTTTTACAATAAGCCCATCTCACATTGGATATATCCGAGGGTTGGACAAGGCTGCAACAAAATTATCATATAAGCCATTCTTGCCTCCCAGAGTTGGGTTTACTGAAATGAGCAAGAATTGTATTTTTCTATATCCCCAAGTTCTAATACATTATGATGAATTTTACCAATTGATAGTTTTGCAGGTTTACCAGGCAATCAAAATGATGTATTTCAGGGTGATATAGGGTTGGACATTTAAGGTTGGGATGGTCAACAGGCTTTAACATTGGTTCCTATAGGAGAAAGGCCAATAATTGTATAAAACTGCATAGTATAAATTTCAAGTTCAATTTGTCCACCAAACTTCTTTGGATAATTGTCTGCTATGCAACTCTCTTCATGGGAAAAGCGCAGACATAATTTTGAAAATATCTCACGGTAAACTTTCATGTTGGTGAAAACTGGAATGGACTTATTGATTAAAGGCCTAAAGAAAATTGATCTGGCCAAAGGACGGTGGCACGTTGGGTATCTGCAGGGTGTACAACTAGATATCTTCTGTAGCAACAACAAGCACTGTACATCCGGGATTCTCAGACATGGGAAGTAGGCGCTATTGAGATACAAATTAGAAGATTCATTTGAAAACCACGTTTTGTCTTGCAAATCATATCAAATTATAATATTCCCCTTACGTTTATATCTAATTTCTAATTTTCGGATATTGAGCGTTAGGTCCGATGTAGGCCAATGTGTGAATCCGCGCCTACATGTCCCCAATTCAAGTACATGTGGTAAATTGCATGGTCACACTAGACTGCATGCATCCCTCCCTGATTGGCTGGTGGCAGTGGGCATCAGTGACAACCCCCAGTCACCAATTAGTCACATTACTCGTAAAACATTAACAGTCATTTATAGCCCGCAATCACGGCCACCTCCCAGGCTGACCGGCTACATTCACAGGCTATCATGTGCCGGTCACTTCTATTATTAACGAACTAAAGCCACATGTCCACCCCCCTTTGTCCTGTGGTCATTTCCCTGACCACACCACTGCCTCCTCCCAAAGCCTCGCGCGTCCCACAATAAAAGTCATAAACATGTCGTCGTCGATTTCATGTGGGTGCTGTTTTCGCTGGCTTTGTCTTAAGCATGCCCACGGGTAGTTGGATAGGAACTGGCACTGTGAAAACATGGAACCAATGATAACGGTGGTTTAACACGCCTTTATCTATTATATGTAACGAAGTGTTTCAGGGTGCACAGTGCAAAATAGGTTCTACTAGTAGAGAATGAATTGCATGTATCCAAATATGGCCTTGATGAAAAATGCTATAGCTTGATATTGCCCCAATTATATCGTTTTACTCGATCAGGGGAATTACCAGATAAAATCACAGTGACTACTAGGTCCCTGAAACTCAATCATGGCGAAATAATTATACTGTCATGTTCACATAATATTATCCATAATATTATGGTAGTGCATTTCAAGATTTTCTGGAACTGTGATTCCTGTATGTACTTCCTTGTACCTGGACGCGTGCGGTCATTTGTTCAAGGTAAAAAGGACACATGATTGTTACAATTGATCCCTATTTTGTTTTCCCCACCCATTACCTCTGTAAACAGACCTGGCAGTGTAACGAGTACAAGCCCGGGTCGTGGGGTACCTCCTGGCCGAGGGTCGGTCCACAGGTACACACGGCCGTCACAGTCCACACGTACACACGGCCGTCACAGTCCACTGACCAGCCCCTTCCTGATTTTCTGCCTCCATTCACCCGCCACACGCCCCCTGCCGTAAACCGACCAGCCCGACTAGCCACTGGTCATCAAACTCATATAAACAGGCCACGTTTTGTCTGTTAACAACTTATTGACCCTTCAAGGCCCGCTGCTCCCTAAAAGGCCAGCTGGTCTGGGAGCAGGCCGTGGACAATGAGCGGAGAGGTGGGGAGAGGTTGGGACCAGGCGGACTGGTTTAGATATTCGCACTGATAAGGGCTCTTGGGGAGGGGCAGGGTGCTAAGTACCTGATCAGTGATCACAGTTTCACACCTTTGGGTCAGTTGGGGGACGACTAGGTGGTGGGGTTGTGGTCGTACAGGTGCTTGACCGCGCGTTGGTTGGAGTGGTCGAAACGTGAGTAGTATAGGGAAATGGCGACATTTTGAACCATCGAAAACTAATGGTTTTATATTAAACTAATGCCAGTTACACACTAGTCTCTGAATACGCATTCTATGACAACTAACTACAGGTCCAATGCGCATTGAAGGCCTAGTCTGTAAAGGGAGTTATTGGTAAAGAGGAGTAAAGAAACAAACACAAGTCTATCTGTACAAAGACTTTGGGCTTTATTGAGCCCATTGGTCCTACGTTTCAGGCTGCAATAGGGAACAGGGCTATATGGGATGTGAATTATTTAACCTATTCTCTGATTACTCTACTATTCTTATAAGTAAAGGATATGGCATTTTACTTTTATTGATACCTGTATTCATATAGAATTGGTCCACACTTAAGATAACGTGTGTATAGATTATTGCTAAATATAGGCAGCATTATCCACATGATGGTTGATTATGACTTGGACTAGCAACATTTTAGAAAATTTTTTAACCCTCTCACTGCCAGATAATTAAGGGAAATTATGTCTATTCAAGGTGTCTACACATCTGATACTACTATCTTATAAGCAGATGTTAGAGGTTAATTGCTTAAGTTATAGAAAGCATTGAAGGTATTTTTTCTTTTCCCCTGAGGATTTCGGAAATCCATGGATTTTGGTTACCATGGTAACCATGTTGCCAATTTGAGCAGATATTTACTAGTTTATGCATATTTTTGCATAAGTTTTCATTGTTTTGCTGATAATTATACCTTGCAAAATGAACTAAATCGTAAGCACGAGTAAGCACAACCTATTCAACTCAAATATATGAATGGAAATTAATGTAAATCCGTCAAATATACCTAAAGTCATTGTTCATAGGCATTTCCCACTATAGGCCCATAATTATTTCTATTCTTCTCATGGTCTATGTTGAACATGGCAAAGGAGTCTCCAGGTTTCTCAACTCGGTGGAAATTTTGTATGAGGAACAAGCAAGGATGTGGAAATATTCACTATCAGCAACTGTAGATGCATTCCCCAGGGTTCAGTACCAGGCCCTCGTTAATATGCATACGTAAATGGACTCATGGAGGAAATGTCGAAGGAACAAGAAAATATAAGGTTTTATTTGCAGATGATCGTGTAATACACAAAATAATGATTCTAATGAACTCATCAGTTCCAAATACAAAAGGTATTGATAAAAATACAAGTGTGGTGTGCACTAAAACTCATCTTAAATGACACGAAGACACTACACATGCTTTTCAAATTATCTTAGAGACAAACGTTGACTCCATAATCAAATGCAACAGTGAAGCCCTGCATAATATGCATAATTATGTTACCTTGGCGTAGGCATAGACTGTGATTAGAAATAGACTCGCATGTTCTTAAGTCGAGGTCATATTTCCAAATGAAGAGGTGAACTTTATATAATCAAAATTACCCTCCCATTTATAGACTATGGAGGTACTTAGATTGAAAGCGCGAAAAATTAAATATATTAACCAGTTGAAGTCTGTGATGTAAATGGAATGGAATAGTGCTATCTGGGTGACCATAAATA
The DNA here is from genome assembly GCA_936440205.1 of Lepidonotus clava. NCBI lineage: Eukaryota > Metazoa > Annelida > Polychaeta > Phyllodocida > Polynoidae > Lepidonotus > Lepidonotus clava. Next base: position 46,857,051 of record OW387136.1, on the reverse strand, counting down.
CGCAAGGGGCAACCTTTTTAAATATTAGAGTGACACTATATCATTCGATCAGCTGCCCTTATTAGAGCCACATTTCAATCGGATTTTCATTGAACAGAATTTCGTGTATGAAGCCAAATGTGAATTTTCCTACTGAAATACTTTAGATAGGCACTTTCTAAGGACTAATTTTCTAAAAGATAATGTCTTCCTGTCTTAAAAGATTACATCATTTTGAGCATTTAGGACGTCCTGCGGACCGATTTACAGAAGTCATTTTGGTAGGCTATCTGCAAGGGGAGATAACCTCGAAACTTTCTTTTCCTATTATATCATAATAATTCTGTCGAAAAAGTGTGTGAGTGGAAGGGATTGACTGATATGCCGATAATGTTCATAAAAACGTCAACAACTCTCCTGATAAACCTTTTCCAAAGCAGTCTCAATTTGCACGATTTACGGGCTTTCTTGTATACGCCATGTGCCAATATGGGTCATCTTTCACGTGCATCCTTAACACCAACCTTACACTCTACCTATCCAGGTGTCGGAGCGCTGGCTGCATGAAATAGCCCAATTACCAACGGGGGGTATCTCCCTATTTAGGGAGGGGGTACATACTCTCCAAATAAGTATAATGAATTAAGAGAGTCTGTCAAAAAGTATTTATATGGCTAATCTAAGACATAGAAATTAATCAATTGATATGTGGATAGGCAAACACTCTTTGTTGTTGTAGCAGTGGTTTATTGTATGCAAATAATCATGTGGCATAACTGGGTCCTTGGCTTTATGGCTCTCCATCATCACCAAATCTTATTTATTTTTGCCTAATTTCAATTGTAAATCATCAGTTTTCATCATTATATTATATTAACATTATCATTGTATATTATTATTATGTTTATATAATTATAAGTACACGAAATTAAATTAAATATACGAGATGTTGTTTGCATAAAGATGCTATTTCTATGTACTGCCAATTGTAACGTCTGCAAGATCATACATCTATAAGGCGTTCAATAAAACATTATTAAAAAAGGAAGTTATGTACACTTATTCGGACACCACAGATTTCATACAAATACAAAGTGCTTCCTTGAAGGCTAGCCAGTAGACCAGGAAACTATTAATTTGATAGATACTACATGCTATAGGCCAAATGTTTTTCCTAGATGGGGAAAACAATCAAGGAAATGCTACTTTCTATGTAACGCTGACCATTATTGTACTATTTGATTATCATCCACCACTGTTAATTGCTACTCCTTCTTCAAAGACTGGTCTAGTAGTAGTCTACATGCCACTGCATGTTGTCCGCACACATCCTACCAGACCTCCATGCCATCTCCAACTGGAGTCAGTAAGCGCCAAGATTCCTACACAATAGGAAACAATAGGGTGGTCGTAAAATGCCCCTGTCACTTACGGCGTTTCCTATGTCCCAAGTGTGTGGTCACGAAGGTGGTCCTGGAGGGGGTGGTTTTGTGAAGGGGGCAAATGGGTTGGCTGAGGTGGCAGGACTGACCAGCTTTTTCCTATAGATAGGGTGCTGTAGGTAAGGGCTGGTTGTGATATGCAGATCATATACCTCCTCTGACAGGTTGGTCACCTCTAGTATATCCATGACAATTGCTCAGTTTCCTTATCTGATCAATAATTCATTGGCTGTGGTATAGGGACGGTGGTGCAGTCGTCACTCACACTGTTAGACCATGCGGCCAATGGTCCCACCTCCTTAACGTAAAGCCCCTGATTGATGCCTACTTTGGTGATTTTTGACACCACTAATGGGTGGCTATCTGCACCCATCTTTGACGTTGTCATGCTCAATCACTCATCTGTTCAGTTGAATACTTATACCCCGCAATGTGAATTGCACTGAGGAAGTTTTGAAAAGCCGTATCATACTTTCTAGTTTCATTGATAATATAAAAGTAGTAGCATGACAACATTTTATTGTTTACATGAAAGATCTGCTGCTACGCGATCTTTCTTTAACTATTACTGACTGTTCTAATGGCAATGAGGTGAAATCTACAATGTCTATTGGAATTGCTTTAGGTGCTTTCTTAACTATAGTCCTTGTGCATACGTAGTCACGTGATCGCTTTTTGGTGGTACCCACGTGCTCATCATAACCATGTGGCTAAAAACATCCAAAATTAATAAATTCTGAATTATTGGGTTGTGTGACGTCATTTGTGCAATGTCTATTGAAAATGTAGGCTAAAGACCTAGGACTATAGGACTAGGGGACCTAAGCTAAGCTCGATGATCTTGGAACGTTAACGTTTTGAAGAATAGCATAGAACTACTCAATCTATAGACGGGTGAAGGAACTAATAAAATAGATCTAGGGATCCACATATTGGTCTGCATGTATAAAAAGATGTTTGATGATCCAAAATAGCTGTTTCTATTTTTAATCCACATATTCGGAGACATATTCATAATGCTAAAAATAGGATATCGATCCCTATTTCTTTGGGTAAAGCAATGCATCAATACTATAACTGCACTAACTAGCACATGTATATACACATTCTGTTAAAAACGTGTTGACCCCCTGCTGGCAGAAACGTTTCAGTCCGGTCATCAAAGAAGTCACTTTGGTGTCACTTTTCGGGTGAGGGACTGGCGTCCTGCCCTTCTTTGTGAATCTGCAACATGTCCGACATAGTACATGACTGAGACACAACCACTGACTGCCCCCGAACAGAAGGAAGGGGCCTTTACCTACCCACACGTGTGCACCCTAGGCCCCAACACAGCCCCAGCGTGGCCTCAAATCGCCTCTTCCTCCTTGCCCCCACACCTTTATCCCCTTTGGTCGCCAGCCAACCAGGGTCGGCGGCAAACACAAGCGCGGGACAGTCGCGCCTGCGCACAGGTCACTACCGGTGTCGCAAAGAATGTTCATCGCGGCGAGATTAAGTTGTCAAGGGGCCAGCTTGACTTGGAGGGGTCATGGCGTTCGGCCGGGGCCGCTGCCAGGTAACGTTAGGTACCCATGTCTTCACTGACTTGGCTTCTGACGGTTCACGCACCCACCGTCTTGGCGGGGTCGTCAGGTGCGGGGATCCTCCAGTCACTGAGGTGTACGACGTACCGGGTGACTCCTCCTTGGTGCGACGTGTCCTCAAAAGATCCTGTACCTGAGATCGGAAACGGTGAAACGTACCTTCTGCTACCATGACTGTATGCTTTGGAAATGTTTAGAGGAACACCTGTGGATCATGGGTTGCAATCGAACACTATTACTGAAATTGTCAATTGATGTCCATCAGCCTATAGATAAACAAAACGAAGTTAACATCAATAAAATTAACCAAAAAACAAGATCCAAGTGTAACTACTGATGAAAATACAATGATCCCAATTTCGTTAACTTTCAGGACATAGCTCATGTATTCCCTTCTAGTACCTATCCATATAACTATAGCCTGTTACTTTTAACGGCTGAGTACTCATTTTTTTGTGATGCAGGCCCCAGCTCTCTGAAATTGTAAACATTAATACCGGGTATCAGTAATTAACCTTTTTTGGTGTGAGGTAATGGTATTGTAGTGCACGACCTTTAGAAAAACAAAGCCTCTTTAATCTTTCACTGACCTTGACATTGTTGTCCACATTTTAAGAAGTGATCATAAACGTTTTTTGAATCTTGCTGTCCACTAGCACCAAAGACAGGATATGTGACAATTGGCACCAAAGACAGGACATGTGACAATTTCAGTGTACATGGGTGGTCCGCCATGGATTTCCTTCTTGTATTTAACAAAACCTTGCTATCCTCACATATATTGTCCTATTTGTTGAACCGATTATGTTATCTTTTCGCAGTATGCCTTTGATGATTGTTCATATCAACGTAGCTCATTATCATCATAACAGCAAAACTTTAAGATCAGAATAAGTGACGCTGTTGGACAAAAACAGAGTTACAATGGTTTAAAACACAGTTTATGTCAAGTATCAATTAAGAGATTCTTACACTTGCAATTGGCAGTGATCATAAATTACATGACTTCGTGGCGTTTGGAGGTTGGCTGCATCTTTTGAGACGTAAATTTTATTTTACTATAATAACTGTAATCATAGACATTCACACGAGTAAATCATTATCAAATAATTGTGCATTCAGTGTTTCTGAGAACATTAAAATGGGTCAGCTTATCCAATTATGAGGTAACTAATTTTATTAATGGTGCTGAAATCAGGAGCCATTTCTACATCATCTTATGATTCATTGATATAATGAATGTTGTCATACAATATTTTTATGAATCTTATTTCGATTTGTCTCGAAGAAGTAAAAAGTGTACTCATCTTTTAGGGTAGAACATATTGCTACATTAGAACCGCTTACATTTTGAACTGACAAACAATCCACATTGGAATACACCTGATACTCCAAGCGTCTGTTTGGTTTTCCATCTACTTAAAATATTACAGCTTCATTTTAGACGCTCGTTGATCTTCTCATATATTGAGGCAATAGTTAATTATAGGTTACCATAAAAGTTGTTCTCTGTCACTCTATTCCCATGTTTACAAACTAGTGCGTTATTAACATCAACAAGGTGTGGACTATACGGCGGGGGGCTCGGCTGAAGCTATGCCAATTATGTGAGCAGCCTTCCAAGTTGTACCCTTAAGGGAATAGCCAGCATTTGCCACAAATAGTTTACTCAAACCGCAATCGTTACACCAATATGGTAGAGTACCTCGAAGAGGGGTAAAACCACACACAGATCAACATAGCCCAAAGTGTATGCACTCACAACACACGCAGGCATGCAGCGCACGGTAACAGGTATCAAAACACCAAAAGCACTGTTACTTTAGCGCCTCCTGTGTGTTTTTCACCTGGCCAGGTAGGTGGTGGACGCACGTGCTGATGGGTAAGGGGGCGGCGGGGCGGTGTTATAAATCATATACTGTACCTGCCAGCACAAACAAACAGCCACCGGAAAAGCTGCGCTCGGCAAATATACTCGGGTGTGTAAACAGACAGTATATTCCCCGCTCCCACCCTGAACTGACACCTGTTCACACAGACTACCCTGTGTGGGGGCATGTCAGGTCCGTCAGACTAACTCCTCCAGCCCCCTGTCGGCCCCTCCTGCACCCCAAACCCACCCTGTCAGCATTATCCTCCAGCGGCTCAAGTTTGCCTCTGGAGTTCCTGCCTCAACATAATAGGACAACCCCCAAGGTCCACCCTTTGCCACTGGCCGCGACCCATGCCCCGCTAAAAGCCGTCACCGGAAGTTCACAAATCACTCAATATTTAAGGCAAACACGGGGAATAAAGTGCTAAGTCCTGACCCTCCCCAAACAACTGACCAGTTCGCACATTTGACCCTATGGGTACAAGAGTGGGTATTGAATTGTCAATACGTTGCTCTTCAAATATCTGAATATCGCTTCGGGGAGAATTAACATGATATAACTCGCGCCCGGTTCTTGGCATGGCCAGGAGGGGAGAAACGCATTCCTAAAGCCGTTCCCACGTCTGTGAATGCACATCAGTGTTACAGTGTAGGCACATCGCCGTGAGCCACCTCCAGCTTTAAAAGCATTGCTGGAAATCTTTGGCGGGTTTCTTTGCATCTCCACCCGACACAATGGTCGGGGATGTCTGCCGCGAATAGGAAGCTCTCCAAGTTGGGGTTCTGGGGGGGGCAAATCTCTTTCTCAGAAAACGTGGGAAGATGATTCTTCCAGTAGGGTCGGTGTGCGTGGCGGTTGGCGTCGGGCAGGAGGTGGGGCGGCGGCACCAACCTGGGGTAGGGGCGGCCCGGCCGACGACTGGGGCCGCGGCCACCGCTCCCTTTTGTCGCTTCTTCCCCTCGATCGAGCAGAGTGAAGAGCACCCACCGGCAGACTTGGAAGGCGCCGACGGCCCGCCAGAGGTGAACGGGTGCTGTATCCAGTACCTGTGGTACAGATCTGTGGACGTACCTGTGTGTATACATGTACCGTACAACCCCCACCTCTTGACACCCGGGCTGGGGGAGGAGTTGACGTCTTCACTCCCACACATTATTCCCGATTTCAGGGTTCAACGTCTACCACTGGGCTCCTCAAACTTGGTGCAGGTGTTAGAGCTAACGTTTGCACCACAGTTATTCCCCCCTTTGCCCTCAGAACTTTGTTCACTTTGACTGCATTTTGCTACAGACGTGACTTTCCAAGCACAACAAAAATGTTAATGGATGTGTCATTGAAGTTGTGGTCTGCCATGATATTCCATTTAAAGCTGATGAACATATTTTTTCTAAATAAATAGGTTTATTGGTAACAAACATCAAAGTTTCCCTTGGTTTATTATCCTACAATATTGCTCATTTAGCTCTGATTTCTATTCTCCAATTAGCAACCAGCTATAACTCATGTCAGGCGGAACCGATAAGATAAATGCTCAATTTCAGGTTTTGTGATAGAATAGTTATATAAAACTTTCAGATCAATGGATATCCTTGTTTTCATGTAATCTGAGGTGAAGTTTGTTTCATATACACCCATAACAGAGACCACTCTTTGTATAGCATCAGATGATTAATAAAACACATAATCATCCTAAATAGTACCAATATAGCATGTCTAACAAAAGTATGCACAAGAGCCTTTATACGAATGTAGGCCTACTCACGACATTAGAAATACCTATCAGTGACCTTTAGAAAAGGGACATGTTTCGATATTTGACACATCATTCTACTTGTGCTTAATTGTCATTGAATTCTGACGACATCATATTATAGTTATCACTTTCTTTATGACTAAAGATTTTCTAAATAAAACATATCAACACGTTCATGGGATACATTCTTCGAACCTTCTTGTTTCACAGCTTTTTCACCATTGTTATCTCACAATAGGTGATGGGATCCACGGATAACTTGGAAAAAGTCAAATAAACAGATTATTTCTTTTAATTAGTGGGGCATAACATTATTATCATCATTAACTTTCCTACTCTATGATCTGTCAAACCCCTTGCGGTCTCCCGTGACTCATCCTGGTCCCTTCAACCCTCTGGAGGTCAAACGGACTTATACCTGGCGAATAGCCACCTCACAACCTCACGTTTTCTCTGCGGCCACTCGGCCAAACGGTAACTAGTAAATCACCAGAGCCCACCAACTGCCACAAGTTTAAGGTATGGAAAGTGGTGCTGTCAGGGCTTGTTCATATTCACCTTATCTGGTTTTGGGTATAGGGATACACATTGTGAAAGCCCTATATACCTATTCCATTTAGTTTCAAAGTGTTAGCTCTCCAAATGAAAAAATACTAAACTAATTTAATTGCCATCCATGTCAACCTAACCCTAATATCTATAAATGCCCAGACACATAATATATAAAGACTGAACTCATATCAACAGGTGAGTTAAGGCCCGGTCACATATAGAGACTCAACTCAACTCAACAGTCTTAAGGACTTGAGACTGAACAGATGCAGACAAACCAGTCTTAAGGAAAAAATGATGAGTGGTCACATATAGAGACTGGATAGTCTTGTGTCTTCTTTCCTCTGCCTATAAACTCAATGATATGTAGGAAAAAGAAGTGTGTCTACTTGCCTTGGATAATGGACTCAAGACAGTTGAGTTGAGTCTTAAACTATGTCACATGTAGAGACTGGGCCTTAAAACTGCTTGAGACTGGAGACTATCCAGTCTTAAGGCCGGTAACATATTGAGACTGGGTCTTAAGACTGCTAAAGACTCAAGACTATCTAGTTTTAAATCTTCAACATCTCAAGATTAGAGACCAGACTGGTCAGTCTTGAGAAAACCCCAGTTTTAACCCTATGTCACATATCAAAACTATCAGAGACCCAACTCAACTCAACTGTTGAGTTGAGTTCAGTCTCTATATGTGACTGGGCCTTTAGGTTAGTTCTTTATATGGGACGTTGGGTTAAAACTGGAGTTTTAGGTTTCCTCAAGACTGATTAGTTTGATCTCAAATCTTGAGATGTTGAATATTTAAGACTGGATAGTCTTGAGTACTAAGCAGTCTTAAGACCTAGTCTCAGTATGTGACTAGCCTTAAGACTGGATAGTCTTTAGTCTCAAACAGTTTTAAGGCTCACTCTCTATGTGTGACATAGTTAAACACTCAACTCAACTCTCTTGAATTCAATATCAAATCAAAGGCAAATAAACAAATTTCATTAGCCTACATATAATTTTGTTTATAGACAGGGACAAGAAGACTTAAGACTATCCAGTTTTCTATATGTGAGCTCTGATCAGTTTTTCATTAAGACTGGTCAGTTTGCAACTGTCCAGTCTCAAATCCTTAAAGAGAGGGGCCAGTGAAATTTCAATATTGTTAAATTCTCATATCATACTGTAGGTGTAGTGCTAAGGTATAAATACATGACATTATTATAACTTTGAAGTCATTCCTAATAATAGAAAACTGTGTTCCTTTATCAGACCACATATTCAGTCCCCTGTAGACCTGACATAGGCTGTCTGTATGTGACGTCATACAAAAAAAACGTTATATTTAAATTTCAAAATTATAAATCCCATAATAAAATATTTTTTTGATTTTTTCTTTCATGAATCATTTTATTTGATAATTTTGAATACTTTTGGGAACATAAAAAACACTTAGATAAATTAGATATTGTTATTTTGTCAGTTTTATCATTTTTCAACTGTTCTGCTTGTGACGTCACATACAGATAATTACTCTGTGCAGGCACTGTCAGGTGCAGGCAGGGGAACAAAGTTTAATGGATACATATGTGAATAAAATAAAAACTATTTGAGATAAAAGCATAAAATTTGGTATGATTATTCCCTGGATGGTAAAGATTACGGCAGTATACTAATTTATGGTCACTGGCCCCTCCCTTTAAGAATGCTGCATTGGGTTCAGTCTATATAATTATGACCGGGCCCCTCAACATACCTTTTACTTTTCATCATTAAAGCGCTCATATAAATACGACATATAGCCAATTTTTCACTTTGAAGTTATACCTTCATCTCGGTGTTTGGAGCACCACAGAACCTGGCGCCACCTGAACGTTTAATATCAAACTACTATCTCTACTAAGAGCTGGTCTGCATTGCCTATTCCCAAATCTCTTATGAATTACACATTAAATTTGGGTAAGGGCGAGGTAAATGACTAAAGATAATTCTCTTTCGTAGCGTTTATAGTGCACAGGATATATTCCAAATCGGTATTCAACCTGTAAGATGGGGAACATATCAAAGTAAATATTTTTTTCCGAGTAAAAAATATTCCTTTCACTTGTCAACTTGGGTCCTGTCAACCTTGACCCTAACTTCCCAAGTGGCCAGCCCTGCTCCCTTTTTTCCCAAATGATGTCCCTTTTTTCTGACTTACAGGAGCTCGCTGTCACATAAAATCCCCGTTTTCTGGCTGTCAATTGCTCAGGCTCCGGTTTCAACCCTACAAAAAACACCTCCCCCTTCTCTGTCCAACGTCAACTTTACCCTCTACCCCCGCTTGTATAAAGACGGTCCAGGGTTGAGAACCCCACTAATTACTATAGGTTGGAGCTGACCAGAGCGTCAGGGACGCCTTGGGCGCCTCCAGCCTGCCGCCAACCGTGGCCACTGCTGCATGGGAAGCTCAGGTCGGAGCCAAGCAGTGGTCGGCGTTGGCCAACTGCCCAGTCGCTAATTGGTCACCCAGTTGGTGCAGCAGAAGCCAAGGTCTCAGCCGCAGGTTGACTTATACAGGAACTGGGGGAAGCTGCACAAAAGACGCCAAAGGACGCGCCCAGCTCTGGAGAGAGAGGAAATAAAGATAGGAGGCCGGTTCGACAGGTTTATCAATAAGAGATGTATAACGGGGAACAAAAAGACACTTGTGGGGGTGGGGATGGATGAATGAAGCAATTGATTAAGTCGTTATTATGATCTTCGACGGTCGACAGAATTGTTATTTTCATAACTGCCTTGATGATTTATGAATTTGTGATTTTTGAATTAGTATGCATCTAAATACTTATTCGTAATGCTAACACCTTATAATGCTTGTGTCACCCAAGATGCATATTTGTAATCATGTGGAGGTCTTTATTCTACACATTCATCAAATATGGTAGGGAGGGGAACCTGTTGCTATTTCAATGTACCTGAAACCAATTTTGAACACTGAAAATAGATTTCTATAATTCATCAGGCATGGGGTTCTGTATCCCCAATACATATAGCACACTCTGCGATTTCTGATTAGATAGGAAACCAAGGATTTGTATTGTTCTTATTTATCTGTAATAATCTCATTGTGAATATATGTTTTAGTACAGCCTTCTTAAACTCTTGATCTCAGATACATAATATTTGGCTACAGTGCTGAGTGCGACATAGATGTAAAATTTTATCAAACAAAATCGCATAGTGGGTCAGGTCTTTTGGAAGCAGTTGTGCACGCGAGGTTCCCCCCAACCCTGATTTGTGCCCAGAGGCCCCGCAGGCTGGGCATACATACACCTCCCTATGCTCTATGCTCTGTTTGCCTCGTATGTAGAGAACTGTCAGCGGCTTCTCGGGTATACAGCCAAGTCAGGCACCCTGCCCCTGTACCTGTAGGTAGGTGTGAGAGTATCATCATTGACGAACCCTGATAACAATCAGCTGTTATCTCCCCACTCTTTGACCGCAATCGGTGCCTCAGGGCCTCCTAGGGTTCTCCACCATAGAAGCCTTTAACTAGACTACTGGGTTCTGTGTGCCCGGACATTGTGAATATGGGGACTGATTCACAGTGCCAGGAGTCATGTAACCCCGTCCCGTTTTGAAGGTTTTGTGTTCAGGCCTGTTAGCCCAGTGATATATATATTACTTGAATGTATCCGTTCTTTTTATTGGGTTGGACTGGCTTTGAAAATTTGAAAATGGCATTGATAGAGTTGGGTATCCCTTTAGAAGTTGGGTAGGAACCGTTGACTGTACCTCTATTCCCGACCTTAGCTTACCCTACCAACCCGAGTCATACCCTTAAGGTTACTATATTCTTTATTTCAGAATCCTTGGAACTTATCAATATTGACATCTGAACTATTGTATTAATTGAATACAAACCGTTAAAACTGCACCTTTTCCAAACATTCCCCAACCGAACTAACCAATGTCTTTTCAATACATGTGATGTCTGCAGACATTTTCTATTTTGTGAAGTGTGACTTGTAAAATTCCAATAGAGAAAGTAAGGTGCAAATGGTCTCTTAAAGTATAAATTGGACACACTAACTTTGAAGGAGGTAGTTTATGTCCTGCATTTATCAGTCAATCAATTTCAGCCGGTGAACTTAACACGTAGAAATTGAAGTCCTCAGGTCACTTATTTTGCAAGAATATTTGTTACACATCATGGACTGCTGAATTATGCCTCAGTAATTTATGAGCCTACGTGTATAACTTTAGGACCCTGTGTATGGTGAATCGACTTTGTTGGCATCCCTCCCATGGTCATTTGCCGCTTCGTGCCTGACGACAGAAACCGCTGTAAAATAGGGATGTCCTGAGCGGAAAAGAAAATCGTTTTCATAGTCTCACCGCATTGTCTCCTTTTTGTGAACTGCATCTCCGGCCAAGACATTATCATGCCTTAACTTTGTTCACGTTTAAAGCTATTATAGTGCAATAGAATATCAAATACTCTTTCTATGATACTGCTGAATATTCCAGGGGCAACCCTGATGGATATTATGTGATAAATGCCTTTAAAATATGACTTTCCCATTCACAGTTGACTTCAAAATAAAGGGGTCCAAATAATGATTACAACCTTTATAATTGAATCATAAATTGCTTTTGCTTGTCAGTCTTTAATTATGATTATCTATTTTGTCCAGTTATAAGGAAATTTATGAAATATAATGTTTGTAAAATCCAATTGATCTTCCTCATCGAATCGTCACTTAACTTCATGCCAAATACTTTTAAATCCTTTAAAAGTACTCTGCATTCCAGATTAGATATCATGATGTACATTCTAATTCAGAAAACTGTTTTCAAAGTTCTGGGTTTGTTTTGATCTGCACCAGGACTCTTGTTACACTAAAGCCTCCTTACCCTAGGCTAGTAGATGTCGGACTTGGAATTTGGCAATATGGTTTCACAAACTTCACAGCACTTGGCGGAAACAGGAGTCTAGACTCATGATATGGGCGAAAAGGACATAACTTGTAGATTCTTAATCAATATTGATCGCTGATGATCTACAAGTTTGGTGTATAAAGTTAAACATTATGCCTACTGAAGTGTTTAAACTATATATTTATTTATATGTATTCATAATTTCCGTGATTAGGGACAGAAATCTTAACACAAATAAACCATTAGATCTTAAAAATCATACATATAATATATGTTATAAAACATTTTATCTGCTTAACATGTCATGCGTAGATGAATGACATGTTTAATTGCTTTCTGACAGTGTACGTATTTTCTATTGTACTGATTACAACATACTCAGAAATATGATATCATTACTAACAGGGAAGGTGGTCACCCTGAACAAAGAGGGGCTTTATGTTGTATGATCCCTTCTTGTGTTGGAGCCTTTGGACGTCACTATACCTCTCACAAACAAACGTAGCCGTCCGTTCTGCTGGCTCAGGCCCATCGATGACTCAGGTGATAAACGGTGGCTCCCCAGGACGGCCTGCTCCCTGAGGTCACCTGTCTCCTGTAACATCTAAGTAACAGGGAAACGAAAGGGAAGCCCAATATTTTTACATAGGTCTTTGTTGCTGTACTGCATGCAGGAAGGATCAGAGTGTCGGATGTTGTTCAAGAAATATAATAAAATGGCATCTTTACATTATTGTATTATTATGATGTACAGAGTAAGTGAGAACCTTAATTACAATTTAGACATCTTGTTGGGACACTGTTTTAGTGATCTTATATATTTTGACTTCAGTTCTCCCATGTAGCCTACCCTTTACTCACAAGGGGACTGAGGATTCTGATTTCACAAATTATTTCGCATAAACCTCTTCCCTTTATCCTTTCCATTTTAGCCCTTTGGTGAGCGACCCATGACCAAAAAAAAGAAAGTAATTCCGCAATACAATGCAATGTGGCAAATAGAACCTAATAACCATACATTTCGAATAATTCGCCAATACATAAACATTTCCATTTTCTATATATTTCAACTGGCTATAATGTTATTGTCATTAATAAAATAAAACATACCGATTTAGGAACAACAAACTTATTGAAGGAAAAGCTAATAGGAACAATTTGAATAGACCATATTGTGTAATCCTGTTATGTTCGCTGAAATTCGGCGGTACAATTTGTCGATCTGGTAAGACACACTTTGATAAGTCAGCCTAAATTTATCTGCAGGTGTTGGACTATTCTACACCCCGGCGACATAGACGTTCTGTTTGTGTGAAGGAAGTCAGCTTCTTGAGCTCGTATTAAAGGAATGGCAAAGGGCGAGGATGCGAGGAGAACCCCCTTTTGCCCTGGAGGCCTGCATGCGGGAAATAGAAGGGATGTTTGGCATCTTTTCATGCTACTGTGTGGGTTTTCTTTTGAGAGGGACAGCCAGAGGGACTTGCCGAAATGGCATGTCGAGGCGCGCACGTGTTCGGCCCGGCCATATTTACGCCTGACTTTGGGGCATTGTGGAGGTCAGCACTTTAATGATAACAATTTGTTGCTGATTTCCTTGGGCCTATGGCGGTGTGGGAGTTAGTCACTCAAAGGCTTTCTCTGCCAATTGTCCCCTACACTTAGGCCCGCTGTCGAGGCAATTTTGCACCCCGGCTCTTGAACGCTTTATTAACATAACTTTTTGGCTGAGCCATTCCTCAAGTCGCTCATCCATATCGTCTTTTCCCCTTAAAATCCCCTTCTCTCTGCGCCCTACCATTGCCACCCCCAACCGCAGTAAGATGCTCAACCCTTGACAATTACGACAGCAATTTGTTGGGATATTGGTTTCCATGGAAACGGCCATAAGGCACAATCAGAAGGGGGTGACCCTTGACCCCTGAGGTTTTCAAAAGTCGCCCAGTGGGGATCCAGCCTTCCCTCAACCCACAATGCTCGCATGACCTCCCACCCTACTGTGTTTATCGGCGAGAAATAGCCTTGACATAAGCAGGGAATTTGCCCGTGGCGCGCACCCCTTCCCCTGTCCCCTAGTCGCATAAAAGAACACTTCATCTATGAAAGATCATAAAATCGAGCCATTGTTAGTTCGGGTGTTGTGCGGACGGTGGCGCTGGGGCATGGTGGCCGCCATTGTTCACCACCAAACGGCGATTTCACGCCTCCATCTCGACTCCGAAAAGAAAACTTGATAGTTAACCTCTGGTCCTAGTAATTGAAAGCCAGGTACCAATTACTCACACTGATTGTTGACACTTGAAGGAATCGCCTATTACAAAAGAGAAGCCCTAAATATTTGGTCTGGGCAAATCAAAGATTCGTCCTCACGCCCGAAATAGCACTGAAAAAAGGTAATTCACAATTATCGCCTAGGTTGGTGCTTTTTAATGAGTCGGGAAAAGATATAAGGAAACTTGAAAGAGATAAAACTAATGGGGAGGTAAATCTTAGGCTTATGGTCTTAAATAAGGTAAATATTTCAAACACTATGCCCAATTAAAAACTATTTGGTTCACTTCAAAGTTGTCAAACAGATGTATTTACAATGTTCTCTTCACTTTGACAAATCCCAAATATTATTTTTATCTTTTAGAAATGTCTTCTATCCGCTATTTCTTTTCAATTTAATTTTTTCACTAATGATCTCCTTTGATATCCAGTCGAAGGGTAGGCTTGAGGTTTAGTCCTAGATCTAGTCTACGAATACTCACAATGTACCTTTCTTGAAGGAAAGTACTAGAGGTAAACAAATTGCTAATCTTGACTTCTCGTTCCCTAAAGTCTTACCACCACGACACTCAGCAAACTACCCATAATATACCGTTATGACCTCCACGTATTATGCACGCAAACGTCACAACCAAATAACACACATTAAATCCAGAAATCAGGTACGACAAGCCAGCCTCCGCGCCAGCAAACGGTGACTGAACCCCTAATGATATTCATAACATATTTAATAATGGGGGCCCGTTTAAAATAACTCGGACCACGTGCGCTGCGGCCCACACCTTTTTGTCCCTGCTTCCTGTCGGTAATTGGTGGTCCCCCTACCCGGGGCCCATCGGCAGGCCCAGGCTGGGCCATGTGAGGTGTGATATTAGCATCGTTTGGGTCGTCGGCCCTCCCACCGTCAGACAACACCAGCCGTTTTACTCCCTGCTCACTCCTAATAACGCCCCTCGTCAATAAAAGCACCAGAAAACGGAGGCTGTCTGCAGGCCATATAGTAAATTGACCGAGGCGTGGACTGGGGATTTTATTTTGATTGGGATAATTAGCTGGACAAAAAAATCACGCAGGGTCAAGATGGAATTCGGTTTGGCCACTGGAAGGTCATCGAGTCTAAAGGATGAAAATCCAAGGGCATTTCTATGTAATTGCACTGTATGACGTGGTACTTTGTCCTGTAACTGTGTTTCTTGACTTTAACAGTCAGTGATGATAATAGATCATTTTAGAACCATTTTTAGAATGATCATAAAGTTGTAGACCTTTATTGGTCTACAAGACAGGTGTTTAAACCTTAAAAAGGCAAATTCAGCTCTGTCTGTCCCCTTCCTGGCGTTTCCTGCTGTAACAGTTTGTTCGGGCAGTTGTTTTTTTATAGTAATTTCACTTGCAAATAGGACAACGTTCAGACATAAGTGACATCCTCTGCGAAAAGCAGTCTTATGGCCTGGAATATTAAATTAAGAAAGTGTCTTGGGGAATCTAATACTGAAAAAATTAGGTAGATATTCTTATTCGAAAAAAGTTAATGTTAATTCGAAGACATAGATGATCAGGTTCAATTTATTCCTTTGAATTAATTTGCCACTTACAAAAAGAAAACTCTGTAGGGATGTACATTATGCTAATGGTTATTGGTATTTGTTTTAAAGACTTGTTGACTTGTTACCGAACATCTGTGAAAATATCAGGGAGTGGGAATGATTAGGATTGGTCCTTTTAAAATAGCCATGGAATACAAACCAATAAATCACCGGTATCACTATAGAGATACATTACAATGAATATGGTATTTTACATGTATCATAAAAACATAAACACTGCATTGGTATCGTAAGTTCCAGACACTTCGTCAGAGTTATGGAAAGGCACGACAGACTTGACGTCAGGCATTGTGGCCTGACTGGCTGCAGATCAGACTTTTCTTCTTATCTGGCATTGGACAAAGAGTAGGTATTGTGTGCGGCGCTGGACCTTCTTGGAAGCCCTTAGTCAGTGGCGTGCGGCAATGTCCTCCACGGTCCGCCGTACCTGCCCTCCTGTCCCTGAGTCCATTGTCTGGTGGGATCCCCGGCTCACCCCGTGAACCCCTCCAGGATCCCCCACCTGTTGACGCATACCTGAGCGGGGATCAGGTGCGCAGGTCACTTAGTCCGTCCCCGATAGGTGCCACCTAGTCGCCAACTTTAAGACATGCAGCGCCAACTTTAAGATCACGCCGCCCCCAAGACAATAGAAGCCAAGAGCGGCGTCATGGCATAGGAATGTCTTGGAGGGAGACCTAGAAAAAAAGTACTCATGGGGAAAAAAGAATGTCGGTGCCGCAGAGGGCTATGGTGACTCTCCACTTCGCTGATCGCCCGTGATCGACGTTCCGCTGACGGCGGCCATTGGCAGCAGTAAGGCCGGGGTAGGCACCATAAAGGAGGTCGGGCTTGTGGTCTCTCTTGGTCCCCGACCCGCCAGGCGTGGGGAGAAGCATGCCCTTTTCTTTGGACCCGGTCTTGCAGTCAGGGTAAAGTCCCAGCACGGCCTGGCAGCCCCCGGCCCGCCCCTTATTGCCGCTCCATCGACGCAGACAGCCGCGGAGGAACCTCTCGCCCGCTGACGCGATTTCTGGCCTCTGCCGCCGCCGTCCGCAGATTGTCTTGTAGCTTGGGTCTTCTTTGGAGCTTTCCAACCCTCCTAGTCCCCTCCATCTTCCCCAATTTTCCCTATCAGCCAATTCATTTTCTAAATTTTCTTACAACTTTTGCCTTTTTTTAATACAATAATAAAATTGTTTTCCTCATTTGAAATTTTTGCAGTTTCCTTATCTCAGATTATCTCTATATTTAAATGGCATAAACTTAATTAATTTTGACGAGGTCGGCTGTGGGGGGCACGTCAGAGTGAACGTTAGTTGGCAGGGCGGCAGGCGGGGTCGTGGGGTTGGCGGCGTGCAGTCCCACCGTGTATGTCTATACAATTCTCTATATATATGTATGTGTGTAAGATGGCCTGGAGGAGGGAGCACAAGGGTTTGGAGAAGGGGTACTAAGGGATGTAGTTTCGTGTCATGAGGTGGCGTGACGTTGTGGACCTAGAGGGCAGAAGGCACGTCTCGTGTAGGTCAGTTGGGTCGGTCAGTTGACTGTTGACCAATACAGAGAGGACGGAAAATCTTTACTGAGGCAGTTGAACATCCGCTTCTATTAAGAAGGGTATTTCGCATATGATGTGATGCGACAATGCAGCCATGTCATTGCATGTCTTTACAAACTGATGTGGGAATAAAGCAAAGTTGGTGTTTGTTACTCTGAGAATTAGAAACAGTAAACTGTTTTAGAGTTAGAAAAAGTTTTGATTGTGTGATTTGAAATCACAAATATCACTAAATAGTTACCTACAAGTGAGCCTTTTTTTATTCCAAACTATTTCTCTTACACGGAAAGCTTTCCAAATAGTATAAGGAGGTTACAGTATGAATAGTGACAATGCAACAAATAAGTTACAAAATGCACAATAATAAATAACACATATGAATATACGTTAAAAAGTCAATTTAAAACAGAACTCTCAGATGTATCAAACTTCATCTTAATTTCAATCTAAACTTATCACATTTTCAAGCTATCTTTATCAATTTCTCGTAATGCCTTCACAAATTCATGCACAGTTCCCATATTTTCATAAATGCTTATTTTTATTTTTTTCAACTTTTTGTTCCAGTGTCCTCCAAATACACATTAAAATGAATTTTATGTTAATTCGGATATACCGTGAATGATTTTATCATGATTTACCACATAGTTTTCATCTATAAAATGTATCTTGGATTTTTTCTGAATAGGATTTTTGTATCGTCGGCCCTAAAATACCTCCCACAATAAATTCTGCTGTATTGTAAATGTTTTTTGGTCGTCACCCCCAGAAAAGGATGTCTGCAATACCTTCTAGATTAACATTGCTCTCTGTGGAAATTTATACTTGTGACGCCACTTGCTGATCTGACCCTCTAACCTTTACCTGATTTATAACCACTGCATCTGCAACGTTGTTTTACCTGCTGGGGGATCAGGCAAACTTTGGTAATTGAGTGTAGCCTTTGCCGCCAGCTTGATACGATCAGAGACTTACAGGTCATTAATCCCCTCCCAAGGTCTAAGCCTGGAGAGGATTTCCTCCATACTTTCATTAAGAACAAGTGGCAACCAAAGGAAAAAACCGCTGCTGTCAAGTTAAAGTGTGCCAAATGTCAACCACTTTATTACAGTTCATAATAATCATTATGGGACTTAGTAATGTCCAAAGCTGATTATCCGGTTCTCTGACAGAAAACTGACTTGGAAGCCAACTGTGGGATTGAGTGTAGCCTAAGCTTTGACCGAGGGAACTCAGACTGTTGACCCTTTCCTGGTGACCTCTGTCTGAGAGTGTCCGCTGTGGGAACTACTTAATCAAAACTGTTTTTCAGAGTCATTCAATGTACTTGTACAAACATGAAACATGATGTGAACGAAAAATGAAACGATACACAATATCAAACAGCTGTCAAGTATTTGTACTTAATCACATTTTTGGACTTAATTTAATTGCCACTTCAAGTAATTGATAACGATTTGCTGTTTAGTTAAATGGCAATTCCATAAAGAAGTTAACCCCAGGAGGTAAACCGTATGCTTGAACTGGAAAGTGGATATAGCGAAGTAAACCTAACAAATACGAGGCTGACGTTTTTAAATAATTGAGGCTTTATTTAAAAATTTTCAACGTTTCAGATCACATTTGTCCTCCTTCAGGGATGCTGAATGGAAATTAAAATTGATAGAAAATATGAATTTGGTATGGTCACAATGTGAGGAAATATATACACCGCAACAGACAACCGATTCGAGTTTTAATGAAGTTCAGCTTTAATTTATGCAAATCAGCATCGAAGGTTTCAAGAAAGTGATACATCACTGTCTATTAATAATATCTGTAGAAGAGATATTGCGTTATTCCTGTTGCACCATTGCCCATCTGATATGACTCATATGTTGACTGTTCTATGAGAAATACACTTTCGGAGAGAGGTTATTCCTGACAGTGTTCATGTATGACAAAGAATTTTGGCTTTGAGTTAAGGTAGCTGTAAACCATCGTGCACTTAACTATAGCCGACATGCGACATTTGGAAACGCTTCAAGAATGGGACAGTAAAAGTTAGTCTTCGTGGCCAAAAGGCCTCTTCCATGTTCTATACAGATGACACTAACCTCCTCAGAAAGACAGAACAAAACTGGGAACCATGCCACAACAAAGAGTCTTTTGTGTCCATTACATACACCAGTACATTTGTTATTGACTCTTGACGATAAATTACCAAAGTAAATAAAGTTCCCTTTTCTTTAACAAAATAATATACAAGCTATTCATACAGGTACGTCCTTGTACTTCAATACATCCAGGTGTGTTACAAAAATAGAGACAGCCCTTAAACAGAAATATAGTTTGACATGTTCATACCACTATTTACCTACCTTAGATACTCTATATTTTTAGCAGCAGCTAATTTTCACAAACCAGAAGCTATAATAATCTCCCAGGTCAAGATTTTCCCCAGATACAACACCTGCCTACACACCCCCCAACTAGAATTATTACTTTTATCACCTCAGAAATCCCATTGAATTGCTGAAATTGGGGGCAATGGCAGGCTCGAAAATTATACACTGGAGAAAATTTTCAAGTTGAGTATAATAGTGGTGAAGGAGCACTGTGATGTGAAGTGAAGCCTTACGCCTGGGGTGGCGGGCGGGCGGGCAGGCTGGTTGACTCCGGCAGGAGAGGGGCTGAGGCCTTGTTGTGTTGGATGTGACATCTGACGTTCAGACCACAGTCAGCTCCAATCATCTACCATTAGTTAAATGACGCGAGCACTACTACCCTCTGCAGGTGTTCCCTCATTCAAGTTCTACGTGTAGGATTATATATAGTGTATAAACTATAAACTATATATATATATATATATATATATTATGTGTGTGTGTGTGTGTGTGTGTTTTGGCTATATACCTAGACCTATCTGTGTGTATGTGTGGCAGGTAGAGATAGATACCTGTAAACAGAAAGAAAACCCGAAGTATAGTGGGTATAGAATGTACATCAACGTAATTTCTGTGTTACTTGTAAGATATTTCCTTGTATTCGTAAACTATGAAACATATTAACTTCTTTTCATACCAATTCAAAGTTCCTCCAGTGGACCATGCGTTGACTTTCCCAAATATTTGGCCTTGTGTACTGTGATGTGCCCAAATGTTAAGGAATACTGTATAAAGACGAACGTAATTCTCATAAAGGTGAAGGTATGTCAACGCAGTTAGAAGTTCTTATTTCAAATTGATAATATTATAGTTTTCACAAACATTGAAAGTAAACTGTTGAAGGGAAAATGGAAATTCTCAACTTTCCTTTATGTCCACTTTGCATTTCAGAGATTGCTCGTCAAGTGTTTGTATAGTGTAATGATATTTCATAGATTAAAGTACCAAATATCTTACGCAGTTGTCCCAAGTAGATTTTATTTTTTAAAGGCTTATCAACATAATATCCTTCAGGGGTTCCTCTGGTTTTAAGGTGTATTACATTGGATGAATAACATGGTAATTGTATACATATATAGGTAAAAGTAATATTAATATAAATCAAAGATTTATAAGATTTATAAGGTTGTACAATGCAGGTAGTGCAATTTAAACATTAACCCTTCCTTAAACAAATTCCGAATAACCAGGGTCCACACGACAACTTTTTCAGTTGTAACTAATTTATTTTGAAAATGAATTTCCAGTTGATAACACATGGATGAATAGATCATACGAAAATAGGTCTGATGTGTATGTGAATACACGTAATTACAACTATACATTTCATACTTTAACACATTCCACAATGGGAAAAAATATCACAAGGCTTGAGCAGGTTACAGTTTTCCCACACATTTTCAAAAGGGCTCATGCACCAGCAGACTGGGTACCGTGGAGAGGGGACAGTTAAAAATCACATCACATGGGAGAGTGGTCTTCTGACGTCCCGCCTACTACGTCCGCTGGCTGAACATCTTTTAAATTATTCTTTGATATCAGTAGCATCAGACCCAGGGTCAGTCACCACAAAAAGGCGTCAGCAGGCCTACATGACAGAGTTTCTAGTCATTAAAATATACTCCTAAGAAGAAAACTTATTTTCGTATCAACTCTCCTTCATGTCAAGTGTCCATATTGAAAAAAGTGATAGTGTTGTGGTTTCTTGTGACAATTTGCAGACAATTATTTTAGTTTAGTGTTAAGGTGTGGGTGTGGGTAGTTGGTTGTGTTTGGCTTGTGGTGCTTTAAGTTTTGTTTTGCAAACTGGAGATGAAACGTCGGGGACACGCGATGTGAAGTCTGTGTGGTGATGGGGCAGTGACCCTCACCAGAAGTCAGCGCCCAGCACGCCTCTCCCCACACCTACCACTATGGATCCCGGACACAAGAAACACATAAAAAAATCATTTCCTGTCACCTTCTGTTAGTTCGTCTTTCCTTGTAAATCACCAAAATGCTACTCTAATGGCACATTCAATGTGTAATGATAATATGTGTCCTGTCAATGAACAACATTTCATATAAAATAACATTTATGATATCTAGCCAGAACCCTTAATCATCACTTTTTCACACTAAAAGGAACACAAAATGAGCTCTTTCTTGCTGACCAGATCTATAGTGCTATAGAGTGGGCAGATCCGGAAATCAGATATTTTGTTGAGGAGTCCTACCTCTTTATAAACGTTGAAAAGGTTGAAATTTCCAATCATATTGATCGAGATTATAGACCTTTCCTTCATTCCAATATGATTGCAATCAAAGCCTACAGGATCCTTCCAATAGCCTATATTAGTTTTCAAATAATCTTCAATGCTGTTAATGTACATGTATGTATAGCACATAATGTTTCAAAACTGCATATTTCTGACCAGATAGAAAAAGACATGGAGACTCAACTGTCGTATTTTGCATATGGATTTAAATAACTTCAGCAGACCTCTAAACGTGATGATGTATTTGTTCTAGATATGTTTTTCATTTTGTTAATTATTCTCAGATAACATGGACAAGAATGAAAAGGTGCAAGTATCCTTTAATTGTGTAACGTGTTGGTCTTTTATACGTCTGTGTAGTGTGTTGAAGTCAATGACATTGGGGAAATGATAACTTTAAATTTATTGGCGTCGTTTTTCTATTTTCTTGAGCATTTGCCAGGAGAAGTCGTCAAGTCAGTTTTTCTTAACATTCCGCCGTCAACCTAATTCTGCTCAGCCAAACGAACAGCCAACTGTAACAGGGTCAATTCCCCCTGAAAAAGAGTCATTACGGACGGGCAACTTGATGTTTTCCATTTGACCTCTATAACCTTGAAGGACAAACTTTACGCCAAGCGATAAATTTGCTCGCCTCCACTTATTGGTTACAATCCGGATGACAGAAAACTCTGATCCGTTATGTGACGCCATAGTTACGTCGTCACGAGATCATGTGCGAAAAGCTGTGAGATTCCCAGGGAGTTTCATGCGAATATTCAAGCCTCACAACTCGAAATGCATCCAGCGTTTAATCCGGATCGTGAAGGTATGTTATTATTTGATTTACATGATAAACAGTCACGCAAAAATCATGAAAGAAACTAACAAAAAATACACATCCTGCACCTCATACCATATTCACAAACGCATTGAGGATGCGAGTAAAGTGTCATCAATTTTGACGATGGGAGGATCACCTCCCTTTCAAAAGAGGGATGCGTATATCATCACTTCATGAAAGACTTGTTCTTGATGAAATTATGAAGAATGCCCTGACTGATTGGGATATTAACCTGTTAACAGTTATCCACTTCTATTTTCAAAAAAGGGTACTTGACAGACATTACCATGATAATTCCTGTACCACTGATAAAGTTACCAGACGCAGAGGCCACTTTGTGAACTACTCACAGAGCCTCCTCCTGGGGAAAGCTGTCTGTTCCTCCTGGTAACTCCCTGTGCGCCACCTTGGAGTCACTCCTATCAATTGACATCTCTTAAGCCCCTTTGACCTTGACTTCCCGGCTGAAGCTGGTGATGGTATTGCACCTATCACACCTTCTACGCCCTTACACCATGACCTACCTGAAAGGTCCTTGTTAGCACCAGCTTCCCACGTCTGGTACAACCCCTGGAGGGGTGAGTGTTAATGACTCGTACGCCACCACTGAACCCTGCACTCCTACCCCTACAAGCTAAGCACACAAAAACAGGGGAGAAGAATCAGCAGAAGGAACGACACCAGCACCTCGCCAAACGAATGGAGATTGCTTTAAATGTGACTGAAAGCCGCCAGCCGCCCGTCCCCGGAGGGGAGGGTGGGTGTGTAGGGGGCTGGCCGCTGCGTGGTTCAAGGGGGCAGGTAGACATGTACAGGTGGGCTCAGCAATAATCACCAGGCGGGGCCCCTTTGAAGTCTGATACATTTACAGGTGGGGATGGGTGCTGGAGGGGTGGGGCAGGTCGGCCCGGGACCCCGAGGGCCGAGGGGGTCGGGGAGGGATAATCGTCTCATTGTGGGACAATAAGCAGTGACCCAGCCATAAACCACCGATACACATGGCCCCTCCAACCACGTCCTCCTTATTATTGTAATACCTTTATCTTCCCGGGCGGCACTTCCCTACCTCCAGGCTCCTGACATACCGGCCTGATTACACACCTTTAGAGTTTTAAGGTTATGCGTGCTTCCTCTTTTAACTACTGAAAGTTTATCAAGGAATTTACATACCCAGACCTATGTGTTTCCTATGCTCCTTTCCGTATGTCCACAATTAGAATACCAATGTTATTGCATTGTTATGGCTGTCCACAAATCAGTTAGACCCGTTCGATGGGAATAAAAGCGGGGTATCATTAAGTGATACCCAATCGGTCAGTCAGTAGAGTACAATTGGCGAGCCCCACATCCGCTGCCGGGGCAGAGGGGCGGCCTACTTTAATGTACTTTAATGTGTCTCTCATGTAGAAGGCTGGCCCCGAGGCCCTCACCCGGCATACCTGTAAAATGAGGGGTCCCAATCAGCCCGGCTGATGTCTCAATGAGTCGGCTCCTGCCCCGGGTGCGGGGCTGGTCATCCACACCCGGGAAGCCCACCTGAGGCCCACCTGAGGCCCACCTGGACGTGTCAACAGTTATCGCCGGCCACATCCGACTTCAAAGCGGCTTCTCACCCTAGGCGTGAGGCGCCCTGCCGAGCCGTGGTCAGCCGTGACCGGGGTGATGCTGGCCGCAGGGGCCGTAATGAAGTCGTCAGCTTAAAGGCCCATTCGCGCTGGTAAATTTGGTACATACGATCTCATACGACATTTCTCGTTTGCAATTCTGGTACAAACGATACTTCAAACGACAGGTCTGGAACCGATCAGATCCAACATGTTGGATCAAATCGGTTGAATTCCAGCCGATTCAGGGCCACAAGTACTTGAGAAACCTATCGTTTGCAGTCGTAAGGTGCCCCTCCGCTCAGTGCGAATGCTATTTGCTACAATTTCGCTGGCATCCGATCATCTTATCGGTCCTGAGCCCATCGTCTTTTCCATACGATAGATTTGTCGGACCTACGAGCGACGCAATCATCGGCCAGGGCGAATGGGGCTTAATTGAAAGCCCTTCTGTAAAGGCCCTCTATCGAACAGGGCCTCTGTATAGGACCTGTCGCTGCAACCTACCCCATCTTTAGAATTTATCGGAGCCGGTGTATCTCTCCCCGCCGCCGCCAAGTGAGGCTTCCTTTTATCTTTGCCGGAAAAAGTGCTGACATAGATCCCGCTGTATTGTGCCTCAAAAAGACGCCGTCACTGACCTTGTCACATTGCTGAGGCATTGAACTTAGTGACAATTGCACTGAGTAATTTGAAATAATTACGCGTTGGAAATTGCCCTTTCATACCACCGGCTTATAAGGGGAGTTATTTTAGAATCAGAATAATTCTAGTAAAAGTAATTCCTTTTTCCAGTAGTTCTCTAACAACTGCCCAGTGACGTTACTACAACGTTCTGCGACGTCATCTCCTTGGCAGTAATCATACTCTTCATAACTACATTTTCTGCATCTGCCATAGATCACCGCCCGATACTTGTGCATGTGCAAAAGCCGTGTAGAGCAAAGCAATAAGCCCATCATCTCATGAGAAATTAATAATTCATATATGGAGAATATTACGTCCAAAGAGTCTAACAAATACCTGTTGAACCGCAATGGACACACAGGATGCTTCATGCAATTTGCTGATGAAATCGACAAGAACGGAATCTTTCTATGAAAGCAGCCACCTGGTCTCACTTCTGAAACCACCACCAAAATCACTACCTCAACACCGCGTCACAGCTGGCCAAAGAAACTTTCTCTGAAGTTTCCACAACAACCATCATAATATTGGTTTCTTGCAGTCTGTCACTATTCGTGCTGGAAGTCTTTTCATTCAAGTAACCTGGATGAAGTAGCGAACTAATTTTCTCCAGAAGGGGTTTTGTTGACCTGAATTTGGCACCGATGTATTGCTACGCGCCAGGAAGACAAAACACCGAGGGACCTACACGAGAGGCAGACCACGCCCTCTATTATATCCCTCCGCCTCCGGGATCTGTCGGCCCATTGAGAAGGACAATAGGGACTATTTGTCAGTGAGTAAGATTACAGATCGCGGCGTAATGATATTAAGCGTTCCCCTCGGAGTGGCCAGGCCCATGTCATGTTAGGGGGGCTTATTGCTGCGGCTTGTTTCTCTCCTTTGCTTTCTTGACATGAAATCGCACCATTACTTTGTATTGAAGCCTTGGCTAATCATAGCCCTGCGCGGGCAATCTTTGCAGGTCCTGATTAAGAAGCTGTGAAGGGCCTTTATTACTGCAGGTCTCTTTCTGGCAGGACAACGGGAAAGGTCGACCGAAGGGAGGGCGGCGGAGGTTTAGATATGCATCAGAACAAAACGCAACGATTTATTATTTACGAACTTTCGTAGGTGGTCACGGAAATGTGTTTCGATGGGCCTTAATTAGATGTCAAACATTTTGGAAGCTTTGTCAAGGAGCGTGTGGCTACAGGCTGTAAGGGTGCAGCAGAGGAAGTAGCGGTGACTATAGGAGGGTGGGGGTAGTGGCAGAGGTAGAAAAGCGGCGGTTGGCAGGGAGTACAGATCACGAAAGGCAGGAAAAGGCACTAATGCGAAACTCCTGTATACATTCATAAGTGAAGAAATGCATCAAATGTCAACTTAAGTATCTATTTCTACGAGGCACACATAAAATAAGTTTCATACGGTTTTTATTTGTCATAGATTCATGTTATTTTTTCTGTAAACAAGGTGAATGTAATGACTGGAGGCAGACCACACAGAGCCCCTCACACCTGTGGGCCGAACACCTGGGCCTCTTTTTCATGTCAGCCCTGTCCCCTCAGGCCTCCCCGGGCCGCTACCGTCAAGGAAAACACGTGTATGCTCGATCCCCCATCCCCACGGTGGCCCCTTACATCACCAGTCATTAGTTCTCTCCTCCCCCATTCCGTCATCCCCTCCTCTCTATACATCTCCCACATTTTACTGCCGTCTCGACTAACTCTAGATTACTACTCAACCTGTCATTTGTGGCTTAAAAAACGGGTTAGACGATCTCAAGGTAGAAAGGATTAAGGAAGCTGTCCTCCACTCAAATTTCACTTGTATAGAAGGACTGGGGAAAAAGTCAGCCGTCACCGACCAGAAAGATATGATTATAGTGGTGGGGGATCGGGACCGAGGAAGGGCATTGCAAGGGGTTGGTTACTAGTACATAGAGCTATAGCGTGTTGGGGCTATGTAGAGTAGAATGAGAGGTCCCCTATGCTATATACCCACCCCCTACACGTACCTATACCCTCTTTATAATCCAGGCGGCATGCCCTAACCTTTGTAAACACATAGGAACACAGCTCGTTGGGTGGTCTCCGCCAATTTGCGGCGACATTAATTTCGGCCTGCAGTCAGCGCCCCATATCTCAGCCACCATTACTGCCCCATCGGGGGAAGTCAGTTGCCCACCCTGCCACCAGGGGGACCTGGCTTCTCCCGTCAGGTTGAATATGGCGTCTTCTCATATAACGTGTGACTCGGTAAGCTGGTAGGTGCGTTATATGAATGTACAAAAGAGGTTATGAAGTATCAGTTGTAGACAGGTGACGTCATGTGGATCTCCAGTATGATGGATGTTAGAGGCAGATGAGGTAAGGCAATCAATGTATTTTTATATTATATGTAATGACATGTCTTCACATAATTTGTCATTACAGTATATTACATACTTTTTATGAGCAACGGTTATTTGACTTGATTTTGACAACAGATGTTCCAGCAGTAAATCTACTTAATTATAATGAGAAATATCCAAACATTAAGATAGATCATATTGTATAATGGTATACAGTGTATATCAATCATTTACCCAAGAAGATTGTAAATCAAATCATCTAACAGGGAAAACAGAAAGATATTTAGAGACAATCTATTTGGGTGTCCCTTCTGAATCGCTATCGATGGGAACACATGAC
Organism: Lepidonotus clava; assembly: GCA_936440205.1. Taxonomy (NCBI): domain Eukaryota; kingdom Metazoa; phylum Annelida; class Polychaeta; order Phyllodocida; family Polynoidae; genus Lepidonotus; species Lepidonotus clava. The sequence goes on along the minus strand of OW387136.1, from coordinate 46,829,069 downwards.
CAAGACGAAAAAGGCTTAGGGTTATCTGACCATTACACGAAATTATCAAGTAACAAGTGCAAATACACAAAAATCTCATTTTTTAGGCCAAGGGTGGGACATATAGAGCTGTGGCCAATATGATATAGGTAAACCTATCACCTGTTGTCCGGGGACTCGCTGAAGGGAGAGTTCCCTACGGACATAGACACCGCCATCCACCAGTTTCCTACCTTGGCCTGTAGTTGACGAGTTAATAATTGCAATTTCCTCCTAATTCATCTGCCTCGCTGCTCTATATTGTCTCTTTGACGCTGACTGGAACGCTGCATTCCCTAGGGCTACACCACCTTATCACTCGAACCCTGGTTGGGACGGGGGTGGGGGAGGGTACTTACTCCTTGCTTCAAAAGTGGAAACAATATGTAAAGTGCACCTCCGTGAAATATAACATTGCCGAGAGACATCTTACAGTTTAAACAATATCAGGGATTGTCTCCTGCTGTCTTTCATGACCCATAAACAGCATCTTCCAAAAAATAATGGGCATTTCTTTTACATTAAGAAAAGAAGATTCCTACGCATTTAAGCACAGTGGATTTAAGTCTAGTATCATTTGGTCATTTTACTGACTCAAAACCTTGATAACACAACTTAAATCTAAGGCATGCAATGAGAATAATGTTTTGAAAACCCTTGGTTCAGTAATGCCAGCAGCCTCCATCCACACCTCCAATGGGGTCGTATAGATGTAGTAACCCTTATATATGTGTACAGAGTGCCCCCCCGCCCTAACCCCCTAACATGGAAGGCCCTCTTGCTCTTTGATACAGTCAGGTCTTCGGTGAGCTGAGGGCGGGTGTTGGGAGTCAGGAGGTGGAGTCAGTGGGGTTTCCCTGGCTCCCACACCCTTTCTGAATGACCTGTGTTTTTGTTAGGTTCCTATCTTTGAGGTGGGGCTGAGATAAAAACGGTCAAAATGATAATTATGGTAATCGGTCGTCATGACGACGGTCAGGAAGTAATGCACGTCAGACGTTTAGCCCTGGGCGCCCAGGACTTCTGTACCTGCCCCAGGGGAATCTCTGTTTCAAATGAAAGTCACCTATTCGACCAGGAGGGAATTTTCATTGATGAATTCACCTGCCACCTTAAAACCACAACCCAGCTGTTCTGATCCCAACAAAGTCACTGGAAGTTTTCAATTAAAGTCTTCTCTAAATTCAAAACTCCACATGGAATTCTCTATTTTTATTTTGTAACTCTGTAGTATTCAAGCATTATCCACTACTTATCTGAATGTTTAATTAATTTTCAGGGAAATTGTGGGATGTTGTCAATTAGGGCTGTAATTTACACTAGGAGCTGGAGGCAGTGCTGGTAGCTGACATGACCAAACATATCATTACGGCCGTCCGGTCCCACTCTAACATTAGGCCCACCCTTTCTTTCCAACTCACAGAGAATGCCCCCGGAGGCCCCAGGCCATGCACTGCCCTGTGCTAGTCCCATTCTTTGCCCTTCACGAATTCTATAGCCCAACAGTTTACAGTTTGCCATATGCGTCCTTCAACACTTTTCCAAGTTTTCGCAGCACGACAAGAGAGCAGACGAAACATGTAGTGCAAGAATAGGGCCACACACAGCTTATAAAAGTAGTTTTGAGACTCAGGTAAATCTGCATTCCTCTGAAGAAAAAACCTGACTATGCTAATCCGACCCTATAGGACATGCAATTTGAATATGTACATAGAAGAAGTGTTGACAGAAAATGACACCATCCCCACAATGAAATCTTACATAGCCTTTCATTCGAATTCAGACTTTTTAAAAATTTCAATTAAATCATTTCACCCCCTTCACTCTTATTGCAAAGTTCAGTTCAGTCCAATATTGACAGAGAGATGAGGAAGGGCAATAAAATAATCAATATCCGGATACTTGACACTCCTTGTATGCCTCACAGCCAAAGCTATACCCCCACCTGCTGTCTGAGTGAAAAATACTCCTTGAATATCTGTTTATGAAGTTATGATTTTCTGCTAGGTAAACAGGTGGGTGTCTAAGTGGAAGGCCACACGAGGTGTGCCCATGTTTGGTGATGAGCTGTAACCTGAGACCAAGTCAACACACCTACCTCCATCAAATAGGAGACAATCAGAAGTCAACACACCCACCCCGCCACACAGGAGACAATCAGAAGTTAAGTATCTCACCTCATACATTGTTTGAACCTGTTCTCTGAGGGTCAGTATCCGGAGCTGGGGTGTTGCATGCCTTGCCAGAGGGGGGAATATTCAGGTTCAGTGAACCAGAAACATTCAGAGGTTCTGAGATGACCTGTAAGGTTTGTTGGGTCCTCAACAGACACAAGAGGGGTTGGGTTGGGGGAGGAGGTGGAATACTCCAATACTTTACTATGAGAGATTTTTATTGCAATACAATAATCATTCTGTGCCATAAATTAGACATAAATGGGCCAACATTGTGTTTTGACTAAGACGTTGCAATGAGGAATGTAGAGAATGAGACACGAAATCCCCATAAAATGTTGGATTATTGCCCCTACAAATCTCTGTCCAGCTGAATAGACGGTAACTTGCAATTGGGATACTTTACAACATACATGCAGTCGCTTTTTATAAATTATCCTTAGTATTCGTACCAAGGGTACTTGTCATTCGAAATCCAATGTTTGCATCAGCTATGGCATGCATTGGAGACTTTTCAATTTGAAACTGCAAGATAAACACGATCAAGAAGAATACCAGGGTTTTTCTATTGATATATTAACTGTTTCCTAGAAAATGCTTAGGTGCACATCCGTGCAAATTAACATATGTAATTCTCACTTATTGCGTGGCAACCTATTGATGTAATTACCTGTTTTACTACACAAAAAGCAGATTCCACCTTCACTGAATGAAGGTAATAACTGTGGCATTGACAGAGCCCCTCGTCTCCGCCCGTAAAAAGAAAGCTTTATTTCAATTTTGGCCGCAAGCTAATTGTTATTGTTAATTGCAGTTTCGTGTTAATTTCTCGTGATTCCGGGCCATTTGCAGGTGGCTGGCAGAGCCACCATTACTTAGGTGAGGATAATGGCGTGTTCATTTAAGGTGATGGGTTTGTAGGCGGGTCAAAGGCGAAGTACAGATCTATACAACAATAGGGCCTTTAGGTGGGTGCTAATGCTACTTATACTCTTTGAACGTCACCCCTATGACGATGTTTTTTTTTCTTCCTGTAACTAAATAGTTACAGCGGATATATTGTAAAATTCTTAAATACACACAACATAATTTTTTTAGGGGAAAATCCTTGGAAGCACACTGAATTCAATAGCTTCAGAAAAGCGAGGCACGACCTCATCCATACCTTTCCAGACTTACAGAACCTTCGAAGTTATGTCATGAATCTATTTGTGCTATTCTCCGAATATAATAATCAGTGGTTGTTCCTGTTAGTGGTTATGCGTGTTGTGTGCGTCAGAGACTGGTATAAGGCGACGTTTTCAGTCTATGTTGTCAGCTGTCCCAGCCCTGTACCCCATTCTGCAACGCCTGCGGCCAAAAGCACACCCCCTCCCGCCGGAACAATACCCCTCATGGCACCCCTTTTATACAGAAACATTTCTATTTGTTGCATTTCCTTTCACAGAGCCTCACTTTCAATATAACGTCACATGACCGCTGACAATGCGCGCGCAGGGTTGCGCAGAGGCACGATTGTTTTCCCTGCCATTCCGTCAACACTTCCGCCAGGGAGAGGGCTAATTCCGGTTGCGCATGCGCTGTGGCTGCGCGTTATCAGCGCCCATCGGTGAGTCCCTTCCGCTGGGGTTGAAAATGAAATAAACCCACCTGACTTCATTTTTGGGTGGGGGCAGGGCTGGTATTATCTACAATTCAAACGTGTTCTGGCCGCGCACATTGTTGTCGCCAAGTCATGAATGCGGCCATCTGCAAGTCGCCGCTGACTTCTCGCAGCGGGCTGCCGCACTACTGGAAATCATTCTCGCTGTAGCGGAGCTGGAGAAAGAAAAGTTAATTTTCCTGAAGACCAGTTGCCATGCATGCCCATACAACTGACTGCGTAGGGCATGTTGAGGGCACGTCAGCTGTACTCCGTGTGCTACCTGCATGGCTCGTTATTCCCCTCCCCTTTGTGCACACCTATGGCCATCGGTTTCCTCACCCCACTACCGTTACCCTGCCATTAATCCGAGGGATGATTTTAATGACTGGCCACGGTAAATCATTATAGAATAATTCACGCCAAATTATTCTTTCCCAGTCCGTTTACAAAAGGGAACTAAAGAGGCATGAGGAGTGGTGTGCCGTTTGCAGGTTTTGGTATGGTAAATGAGGGAAAGAAAAGCTGCAACTATGTGAATCATTAAGCCGACCACATGTCTTGCAGTTGCAGCGTGGCAGTTGAACCTTGGGCCTATATATATACTTTATATGATAGTTTAATAAAGTTGTAAAATTTCAATAACTTTTTATTAGTTATTCTATATAGCCACAAAGTGAGGACTTCAGAAGCAAACACTATAATTGTACTTAAATGACGGCAGTCCTTGGCTATATATCATGATGTAATTACACTGTATTGACGCTTCAACTGTTGTGGGGCGTATTTGAGAAAGCTCGTATTTAAACTACGAGCGGCTGGCCAACCATGTCATTGACATGTCATATGGCATGTCACATTAAATGTCATACAACATGTCAAAACGGAAATTATCCCCAAATTACTTGAGGTGTTACCTAGAGAGTAGCAGCCGTGTGACCTCTACCTTGACCTAGATCTATGGCCTATTTATTTTTGGTTTCCATTCCTTGCCTCAACCACGTCTGAGGTCTCGCGATGGTCCTCTTATCAAAGGCCTATTACTCGACTAGGGTACTAATTATGTCATGAAGTCGTGGACCACACAGAGTGAAAGAGGTAAGGAGAAAAGGGAGGCACACAGAGTAGGCAAAGCTGTTTTCAGGTTCTTCTCAAGTGGTTGTTTTTCCCCGATTTTTTTAAAGCTTGTAGGCCATGGTTAAATAATATCATTACCTATAGCTATAGCTAAAGGGATATTCAAAGTGAGGCTGAGTGTGATTCATTTATTCCTAGGCCATATTCAATATATTGTCAAAATGAAATTAACACCGTCTTTCTTAAAAGCATCCTTCAATTAGTCGTAATCCACTAACTTCTTCTTATATGTGACCTGCTCTGAAATTTTGTCATTTGTCTTTTTTCTCTGGGGGGTTGAGGATGCAGTGGTTAACAAAAGACACAAGACATACCATTTAGTTTGCAGTCGAGCCAGACTGAATAAAAACATCACGACCACAAATGGGACATTCATGGGATGAGAAATATCTAATGCTTCCATACATAACGAATTGGTTTACTCTCTCTTTGAATCAACAATAAACTTTAAGTTATTATTCATCTATGCTAATTTGGAATGCCTTTATGCATAGTCACTTGTTCCAATATCGAAATGATGTTTTACAAGTAATAATTATGAAAGGAAAACCCAAACATCCCTTTATCATGCAATCAAGAACCTAACAAGAACGTGCCGCATATTACTTGGCATATTCATATCGATTCAAAAGCATGATAAGCGATCTGATCATATATACACAGAGCAAACATAAGAAAACAAACTTATTCTGGTTAGCCTCCATGACAACCGGTTGACTGAAAACATAGTTGTAGCCAGAGGCAAGTTACTGTGATGTCATGGTGTCATCCCCTTGGTAACACCCATATAGTCAACTGACAGTTGAGAACAGTGTTTTCACTGAGAAGCGTCACAAGATTTTACTATGACCCTGATGAATAAACCAAATATAATTCTGCTACCACGGATAATATATTTCCACTGATTTACCTGCAGGCTAACCTAGATCAAGGTGCATCATGGGCAATATGTTGACAAACCACAAGGCTTGAGTATAGAGATTTTCAACAGCCATGCCAATATTTGTGGCTAAATATGATGGTGATCAATATCAACTATTTTAATTTGTATTCATATGTTTTTATTATTTTTTCAATTTGGTAATTTTAATGTAGAGCAAATATTGGAATGTTTTCTATAGATTCCCCAGTGTTTTGTTGACAAAATTAGTCCAAAGTAACCTGCAGGTGCTTAAGATACTGAAAATCAGCTATCCATGGCCTTGCCTGTCACACCACCTTGCCTTGCCGTCGTTTCCATCCCATAGATTCGGTCAGCCAACTGGTAAACACAAACGTGAGTGGTCCTGATATAGCTGAAAAATTGCTGAGCGGAGATTAAACTCCAACAATTATCATCAGCATCAGCTAACCGTTGTAGGGAGAATTTAGCGTGACCCAAATATATATTTTTGACAGTGCACCGTATCACAATTTTGGACTATTTTCTTGTTTAATCATAGGGAACAAAAGAATGGATCATTATTATTTAGTTACTGGGAGGACATTTTACCTCATTAGGGGCCTAGGCCGTTTTCACGCTCCTTCCTGTAAGAAAATATGAACTTTTTCTGTGGATATCGATGAATTTGCAAGCCAACTTTTATAACTTACGTGCATTTCCCTTCTCATAATCAGAATTTTGTTACTGGTCCAACCCTTTCAAGACGCCACATATATTACCATGTGAGAAGTTAGATATGTCAACAAGGAGGGAGTTTTGGACTTTAAATAGTTGAAAAAAAATCTTAAAAAGTTTAATTACAGCCAGAGTTATGGCTATTTGAAATTGTATATCACACTTCCAGTTGAATAAGATAGTTTCCATTTTGTTGATATCGGAATTACTATCCTAATTTCTATATTCTTACTACCGTCAATTATCTAAAACTTGGTATTTTACGTCGATATAAATTATGATTATATCTAAGCTATGCTGATCACACTACAACCTAATCACAACGGAAATGAGCAAAATCATACAGAATTGTACTATGTGTGTTCTACTTAAAGAATAGAAACTCACTTTAAAAACTAATCGTTTTCCACAATGAAAGTGAGTCTATGCCAAGAGGTCTTTAAGCCAGCATTTATCCAAAACCTACAGCCCCGAGAAACTTTGAAATGCTTCAAAGTAATATACACGCACTCACAGGTCAATACAAAGAGTCATTCAGGAATAAATCTTTATCAAATCCATAGGGAAAACAACGGTTCCACTTCTAACCGCAATGCATAGCCGTTGCATTCCACGCCACCACTTTCTCAGTGGATTAAGGCGAACGAGCGGAGAGCTCTTGTGTAACTATTTTGTTGATTTTCTCACAGAAGGTGCCTGCCAGCCGTGCCAAGGAATGTATACAATACCTGAGCACAATAATAGTTTTTGGGGATGTTAAAGAGCTATCCCGCGGCCATTCTCCTAGGTTCACATGGCTTTCAGATGGACTAGTGGGGGAGGGGGTCGGTGGTGGCAGGGTTGTTAGGCGGATAGAGATATGGCAGGTAGTGGTGGGGGGAGGGAGGGGTCGTTTCTCAGAATGTCCCTGAATACACACTACTTTTTGGCAACTCATAACTATAACGCTATAGTTACCTGTCGGCACGGGTTCTAAATGGCTCCCCTTCCATACCTATAGAGGGCGGGTAGCGAGTCTTTGCAACCGTTTTTCTTTGCTTTTCACGAACTAACCTTTGGGACAGCCCGGGGGGATGGGCGCCCCAAATTACCGGTGTAGTCAGTAACATGATGAATATTACACGGACGGGGAACGCCCTCTCACTACTCCCTCAATGACACCGAGAAATTGATTAGGGGTCGACTTTGAGTCGGGTTATCTCGCTTATGATCTGACGTTTTGGCCGCGTCTCGGGGCATTACAAACTCGCCAGCTAATCACAAGAGTCCTCCATGCCGTCAATAGAAATCACAAGGACGCCCCCCTCCCCTCCATTGATTCCCAGCCGTTTCCTTTTTGTTTCGCCCGAGGCAGTGGAGGCCATTGTTGTAATAAGGGGAGATTTGTGGGGTTATTACTCAGCAATGCGTCCCGGCCTGCTGCGGGCAGGTACAGGGGCGGCTGGTGGTGGGGGGAGGCCGGCCGAATCTCTCATTATACTGCTCCGACCGATAACATCAACGCCGCTCGCAGCGCCGCGCCCCGCCGCCTGCCGCGCCCCGCTCCCGTTCAAACCGACTCCATCGGTATTTCGTACGGCCAATGTGGTGCATTGTTATACTTTAGAGGTAGGGGAGGAGCCGTTTTCAGGTTTATTGCGTTTCAGAACGAGGTATTGGTATTAGCGAGAAACGCAAAATGTATGGGCTGATCGAAATACCTGAACCAATATTTTTCAGAGAGAAAGGTTGATTTATTTTATTAGTGGGATCAGAACCTAACCATGTAGTGGGGCCATGTGTCAGCGATCGGTAATCGAAATCCGAATTGAATATAATTCCTGTTTTCATGAATTGACTTTACGACTTCAACTTCGTCTTTCATCAAACTTGAAAATACTGCTTTCTGTTTTTACTTGGTATTGTTTGATGTCACAAAGCATATGGATTTTCATGTTGACATAGGCGTGCCTCGTATTCAGTTTAAAGGACATTATAATGATTTTGATATGCGTTTGGTAGAAATCGGCACATATTGTTGAAACCGCATAAAGCAATTGATTTGCCTTCAATGAATCGGCCTGCATCTCATAAATATTCCCATTAATTTTTGCGTTATATCTCTGTAAGCTAATGACTTAATAAATTACAGTATAGATTCGTAAACATAGCAAAACGAAAACAAGACGTATATATACAAGAACCACCATTATCAGCACGCCATCAGTTTCCGCGCGCTTTTCCTGGCCCGGGGCTAAATGTCGTCTGGTCGGGCGGCGACCAGTTAGCGGTGGTTAGAGAACGGTTAGAACAAGGTGCCCCTCTCTTCTCACCTGACCCCGGAGATGACCGGCCGAGATAAGGCCTCACCTGGGGTCAGCCCAGTCAGCAGACACACCTGAGACTCACCTGTAATCATCGTTAACCCCCCTCACCGCCTCGTCGTCCAACAACCGACAGATACCATCTGCGGAGTCGGCGTCAATAATACTGAAATGACCGGCCTGTGGGGAGGTGTGTTGTGTACGTATAGGTGATGTGGGGAGCGCCGTGAGGTGTGCTGAGTCTGTACAATTTGTACCTGTCACCTATGGCTGTAGTCCCGTGTCAGTGTCAATGTTTGGGATACAGACATAGAGCAGATGTCATATGTAGGAGATTACAACAGTCAATAGGACGTGACCGCGGGGACCAAACTTAACTTTTTTTATTATCATATTTTGGTTGCACGCTAATTTATATAACCGATGTTTGTCATGGTAATTTTGCAATTATAAATCTGTTAATTTTACAATATTCATTCGATTTTATAGCACTGACTTCGTCAATAATATGGTAAATACTGATACAAAACAGGATATTTTTACTCATGAGATTAAAATGACTTTGTATGTACATTCGCTCTTGAGCTTAGCTGCTCAGGGACGATACAGACAGCTGAAAACATAATCTTTTAGCTTATATTTGTCATGTCATGTATAGAAATTAAAACATAAAAACTGGCGCCGGGGCTATGGAATCACAAGCGACAAGGGAGGGAGTCTGGGCAGTGTCCGCCGCGTCCAACATTCGCGCCGCGTCGCGCCCGCCCGCGCCGCGTCGCCTGTGCCCGACCGTGCCGCGTAACGCCGCCCGCGCCCCGACGGTGCCGCTTCGCGTCGCGCGCCGTCTCCCGGGCGCCCATCGACGGCCCCGGGAGGAGGGGCCCGATACCCGTCAACCATGAACTGCGTCCGCTCGGTGTCCTCAATAAGCATGCAATTGCGGCATAGTGAACCCAGAGAATGAACATTATTGTGGATACAAAAAATAGTGTCAATTTTGCAGAAACGTTATGCATAGGTATGACGCTGTCTCATTAGGACTACAACGTACTTATAGAGTGAACACATTACGATTTATTCATGATCATAGCCCCTGATATACTGCATTCCGCATGATTATCATGCTGACAAAAGAGCTCACAGCCACTGGTAAGATATTTGTTTTTACACAAAGTTACTATAATATGTCAACATCAGTAAGGTAATATCCCTTGTCTCTGAACCCCTGGTCACCAATGCTAACGAAATTCATGTTCTCATCATGGAGGTCTTTTGCATAGCCACATTCGCTTTTTTCATGGTTTGCAAATGCTTTCTTTTTTTGTCAAATGCGTACATGTAAAGATTCAGGCGCGGATTTAGGGGGGAGGGGGGGAAACGTGCCAGGCGTTCGCTCCCCTTTTTAAAAATCCTGGATCCGCCCCTGAGATTAATAATCCTTAATTTGATTTCAAATTAATGTAGGTGAGATGAACGTAACTGTACGTGATTTTGGTTCCTCCCTCAGAAAAGTGAAAAAGTGCAATATTTAGATTTACATCAATTTAAAAATAAAGGGCCTGCAATGCATGTCCAGACTATCATCTAACTCTTTACATACAGATAATCTTTTGAAATAAAATTGAAATAAGACTACACCTGTAATTTTCAGAATTTAGGTCCATGAAAAAAAGAAGAGGTAGACAACTGCCTAATTGCCACCAGGGGGCGTGAATGCCTCTCCCAGGCCTCGTTCTCGATCTTGGCGCGTCCCAAACCACGGGGTCTCCAGCAGCCAAGCACGGATTGCGCCAAATCTTCCACCTCAAGGTTTGTCTGTGCCCGTTGGAACTTTGAATCTTTGACCATGCTCACCAGAACGTGCTAGCAGGTTAATGAGGTGTGAGGCGTTTTGTAACTATGACAACAAGTGTTTTGTCAGCGCCACGACCTCTGATGCCAAGGGGACGAACGTCGCAGTGAGTCGGTGACCCTGGGACCTGTGCGCAGGCCTTTCTCCAAAGACGTAGAAAAACAAGTGCAAAAAGGTGCTTGCTTTGCACAAATCTGTTACCATACGTATAGATATCCTTGTATGTAAAAACTTGCCCGCAAACCTGAAATAAGAAGGAATTATCACTATTATCTAAATAAATGAAATTAATGACATAACACATACATATGTTTACCTCTGGTGTCCTTGTCATATTGGGCATTGTGTGACTACTTTTGATAACCAGTCATGAAATGTAGTTTACTGTTGATAGCGTTGGGCTGATCCACAAAAAAATCTAGAATGATAGAAATACTGAGTATTCGTTATGCAGTGAAACGACAACTCTTGATTCTGTAATTCGTACAATCTATTATGCTTTGGACATATCTATAAATTTTACTTCTGTCTACGGGCTGTTTGAGGAAAACGCCAGGACTTGATAGATGAAGCAATCTTGAAAGAAATAAATCTATGTTTGTTTTCCCTCCAGGCAACTAATTAGTTCAAAAGGCGCAAAACTGCGTCATGTGAAAAACAAATGATTAATTAGGTAGAATCTCCGTTATTTTCCATGTATTGGCCAAGATTAAGTCACCATGATAATCCAGAAAGAATTGAGATGAGATTTTTATGTACAGTTTCTTTTGTGTTGACATGATGTGTAGGGAGAAGACTATGAGTAAATGGTGACCTAGTAAATGATGTCGTGGACAGGGTCGTTAAAATGGAGAAGTCAATCCATCATTTGTGGACAGCTTTCATAATAAATAGTGTCTATATGTTGCAGCAACATACATACATAGTCAGAACACAGCCTTGTACTTCAAGCCAATAGAATATATTTCAGGTAATTTAATGTGTTATTGGAATACATTCATTTATAATTGAACAGAATAGTTTTGGTTAGTTCATCTGGAAATATCGTTTCATGGCCTGTGATCCTTGCAAAACTCTTGATTAAAATATAGCACATGCACTAAAAGTAAATTATCATGTGTTTTTCTAAACCCTAGAATATTAGCCTACATTGACATCATAGACAAATGAAAACGCACATAGATAAATACAATTTATCTGGAAAATAGAACAACAAAAATCCTTGATGATATATACTTTCAGAGATCAGGTGTAACACAATATTGGTAGGAAAGGTGACACCCAACAAAACGCCTTTCTTCTTCGATGACCTGTCACCGTCTCCGTAGCCAAGTCGTCCCGCGTGTCGACGATCAGATAAGGCTAAAGGATCCACTAATGTGCAGAGATCGGGGCCCCAGAGAACATAACGCCCCTGAGGGGACGGACCTTTCACCCCTTCACACCTCCAGCACTGCCCTGACCCCTTCACTCACACCCCTATGCTGTACAGTGTGCCAGCACATCCAGTTCACAGGGGTCTTGTACGTTCACACATTGGCTTTTCTAAATACTAGTAATTCTGTTGAAAAGTATCCCATTTTTTCATTTTGTCTTTTCCTAGTACATCTGTCATCAAGTATACATAATTATGTAACTTAGATATACCCATATTGACATAAATTACATTTTCAAAATAGGCGTTACTTATTCTAAAGTCCCACAAAATTAGTTGTAAAAAATGCATTGGAGAGCTCCGAAAAGAAAATGGTAACGAAACATGTCATTAATGATGCTAAACATAATTATATCATATTAATTAATACAGAAACTAATTTGTTGGCAGTAATCAAGTTAAACTGGGGCATAACAAGGTCGTGAAAACAGCGACGTCTGCCAGGACACTTTGTCCTCAGAGACAATACCCCGAGCAGAACATGATTGATAACATGTTTATTGCCATGTCTCAAAATAAAGGCGTTTCAGATTTGCCGTGTCCATCTTTTGTCCTGAGCCGGTGACACCTCCACCCTGCGGCACCCTTCATTAACTGTGTGCCCACGTAAAGAGCCTGGGGCCCGGCTAACAGAGGCTGATGAAGGCTCAGGGCGTGCTGCGCGTGTGGGGAGCCATCCACACCGAGTGCTGAGTGCTCCTAAACGGTCCTGATGGCTTCTTTCAAATTGAGTATTCACCAGTCACCTGGCTTAAATTGTAATTAAAGATGGCGTCAGATAAATAAAGTGGCTTGAGGGGGGATGGGGAGTGAGGTCATTGGTGGTGGAGTGGTGAGGGAGGGGTGGGGGACACATTGAATGGGCCACACACATTTCACGTCATATCCCTCCTACAATGACTTCATGTCTTGTCAAAGACAATTTGCATGCCAGATCTAATATTTTCATAATTTTTATATCTTTATCTTCTATTTTCAAATATATTTTCTTTTTGGTCGCAATATTTATATACACACATGATACTAGCCTTGGCTTACATCAATATGAAAAAGACAAATGCTCCGCAGTGACAGATGAATAAAGGAAAATAATTGGGGAAACATATTTGCCCATTGCAAGAAATGGAAGTTGCTTCAAATGTTGAGCCTTACATGTGAAGTGTTTTGAATGTTCGTCGCAGTGGACAATGCTAACTTCTGTTCAAAATACCAGCGTTTTTGTGTGGATGAGGTATAAACAGGAGGGAATTGTGATAATAGGTGACTCCTATAGAAAGGTCCACCCATTACTGGCTCGTGAGAAATAGATATTGAGCATGAATGTGCATTGTTCAAAGAAATAAAGCCCATAGTTTTTATCAGAGATATTCACAGACGAGCAGAAAAAGGGGAATTCAACAGACATGGATTTCTTTATGGCCAAAGGCTGTTTAATGTTCCCACATTGACTTATGACAAGTATCCTGTTACAGACAGCACTTCCACAAGCCACTAAACCAAGTAGTTCTGGCAGTGGGCAACATGATATTCCCTGAATCAACACAGAGGCAGGCCTAGTGAAGGTGACAGGTATATATACCAGCCATCAGAAACCACACCATTGTGGTGTCTCCTACAGGACCCCACCTCCTTAAGACTCCCACGTGGGGATACTTTTTGCCTCGGGCCGTTTTTGTCCTTTGGTATTAATATAAACTGACTTCATAACCTTGGTGTGTAAAATGTGAAAGTAGTTGTGGAGTAGAAGGTGCATTGAAGTGAAGTGGTGGGTGTGTTGGGGTAGGGAACAGAAGGTGTGCATTATAAAAGAGGAATGTAAAAGGACATACGACTGACGGAGACAGTTCTGTCATAACAAGACACTTCAGGCCAGTCAGGCAGGTAGACAAGGGGGCATCAGGTAGGTAGGTATGGGCAGGCTAGATGTAAAGTGATAGGCAGCGGCTAGAGGTATATGTCTCTGACATAGTGTCTCTGGTTCTCCTTGTGTATAACTCCCAACAGGTTATGGAGTATTCAGAGGACATGTTCTGCACTCGGTGAACTCTTAAGGACAGGCAGGTAACGGGAGGGGGATCCATCTGTAGACTTCTCAATCCTCTTCCACCTCCATCCCCCCTCCCCAACCCCACCCACCATCCCCACCCCATCCCCACCCCATCCCCACCCCATCCCCAACACACACACACACACACACACACACACACACACACACACACACACACACACACACACACACACACACAAACACACCTTTTCCAAACCAACCAACTCCCCCCATTAACAAACCAGTGAGGAAGCTAGCGCCAATTACATTATAATGATATTGGCCTTTCAGCGAGGCCTTTCAGATCCCCTTCCCCTACCCACTGCTTCCCCAACACTCCCAACATTACCTGTGTGTACCGTGGCGGAGGACGGCCTGGCCGGGGGGCCGGGGGGCTGGAGGAGGGGGCAGGGCCGGGGGCACGCCCGCAGGATGAATCAACATGGCGCTGAAAGGCGGCCGTCGACGATGGTGGCGGCCGGGGCACGTTTGATACGACCACCGGGACAACTTGAACCTCGTCGGCCCGGTGCAAGTTTGCTCAGGGCTTACTTGACTGTCAAGATGTTGTCGTGGCGACACGGGTGGCGGGGCGCGGGCCGGTAGTGTAGCTTTGATACAGACCCTACAGGGGTCATTCGGTGCGACGTCGACGCGCCCCCTAATGGCTTCTTGGGAAATTAACGGTGAGAAGCCACATTGGGTTTAAAGGAAGCCACATAGAGATAGCGGGCCATAACTAATGATATTTTAATCTCTATCGGATTAAAGTGATAAGCAAAGATTGATTAGTAAATTCAAAATAAGATAAAAATGGGTTTGAATATTTTGGTGCACTAAAAATGGTAAACAAGTGATTCTTTTCAAGAGAACCTATAGATATAGGAATTGCGACAAAATAAGTCCTCAATGTTTTAGACGATTTTTGTTTGAAATATCATATTTGAATATATGTAAAATATTAATGAGCTAAATATCACATAAATAGAAATCAATGTATAAAGTAATGTTTGGAGAACATTTTTGTTTAGAGAAATAATTGTGCTTCTGAAATACGATTATATAACGGACCTGTCATGTACATGTATGTTTTTGTACTGTCAGGGCTTGAGATGATCACAGAAAAGAAAGTAACAAAGATAACTCTAAGATAACGCAAGTGTGTCGGTTAGTTACGTACACGAGCAGCCTGTGATGTGCTGACCCTGCCATCGGCCTGTGAAGTTTTCTCACCCCCTTTACACCTGACATGGTTCTATAGGAACAGGGGAAGGGGACGAGTAGGAACCGTCACCGGGCGGGGCCGGGGGCTTTTATCTGGATCATTGACACAACTCGATTAACCCATTTGGGGTCAAGCCTAATGCTCCAGGCAGCCATGTGATTGTGTGATCAACAGTCCTTGTCTGCAAGGTGGGCCTGTTCATGGCGTCCATAGTGTCCAGGTGCCTCAGGCCTGGGGTCACCGCCCCCTGCCCCTCAAACCTCTGCCGTCTTCCCCCACCCCATCCACTTCTCCGCCCTCTCCGTGCCCTAAGTGTGTCTTCCGTGTGAATTAGTAACATCTGTAGCCAGCCTCGCTTTGAAGAGACGCCGCGTTCCCCTCTCCGAGCAAACCCGCACTGCTGCCCTCTGGTGGCCACCGGAAGTGCGGAGACACAGACGGAAGTTGTCATTTGGCCGCCAAACATGTCGACGACAATGGCGGCGGTCAGGCCCTGAGAGTGGGGTGGAGGGGACGGGGTTAGGGGCACACAGGGAGTCATGACCAGCGCGCCGTAACAGATCGGGACTTAGGCGCGACTGAGGTCGTCGTTGTTTGTTTTGGTGCCGTCCTGAACACCTGGGTGCACTTTAATTTGTCCTTGTGAGCACTGGCAGGAAAGAGAGGGATACTTCCGGGGTGGTACAAATTGGGTCGGGTAGGAATAGGCAATGTGATTGGTCAGGATAATCGATGGGAAATACCTTGAGGGCAAAAAAAGGCATGTATCAGATAAATTTACCGTACTTCAAAGATGCACGAAATTGATAAAACTGTTGAATTTACTTAAAGATGAAATTAGGGGAACGACAGAGAGAAACCCAAACAGGAATGGAATATGGCCACACACTCCACTCTTCTAAACGCATGGGACACCAAAAAAGCGAGAGGCCAATTGCGGTACCTCACGGTGCGTCAGATGTCCCCGACCTCCCGTGGACAAGGACCCAAAAGCCTCAGTCAAGACACACCTTCAGAAAGCCACTCAAAGCCAGCGCCTGTATGTGTGAGCTGCTCATCTTGTGAGCTGTTATCTCTGTCAACTACGAGCTGCTCGCCGTCTGTTTGAGCTGCTCACAGCCGCTCCGAGTTGCTCGGGCCGGTAAGTGAGGTAGTTTGGGAGACTCTGGCCACCGGCCGTCAGAAGCCGCGGCCTCTGATGACCAACAAAGTCTGAGATCTGAGAGGTGGCGGAAGGACTTGGCCCTTTGAGGTGATGGGTGCAGAGAGGTCAGCGTCAACGAGGGCCGCCCCCGACCCGGCCTGATTTGACGGACGCTTGACCCCGACCTGGGAAGTTGGGGAGGAGCATGCATGTTTGAGTACAATACAGGCAATAGAAATAATGTTTAATAGCAGTTAATTGTAATATAATCATCAGAGAAAGCATTGATCATTACTGACAGGCACGATGAATAGCTATCAAAATCTTTGTGACGGGTGTTTAAATAGAGTTTAGAGTGTGATTAAGAAGGATTTTTTTTTAATTAATAATTTTCAAGGGTGGACATTGGGCAGGAGGTAGTTATGGGAATGACAGGTTGAATATTTTGGTTCAACAATACTTTCCTGCATTAGCTCTGCTGGCACTGGGATATACTTTTAATATAATATGATGTTTACCATTGTATCGCACACGTTGGGTTCCTTTGAGATGGCTATTGAATCAAAGCAATATCTTTCACTTGAATTCAATATTAAGGTAGTTCTTCGACTAGTAATGCATGGGGGAATATCACAATCAAAGGGTTTCCTGTGGATGACGGTATTACACTCTTATCTATAGCCTTGTACAATCTGGTGGTTCACTTTGGTAAGCTTCCAAGATTAGTGTAGCTCTCGTGAAGAACATTAATGGAATTCTGCAAAGGCAATAAATCATACTAATGTATAGGGCAGACTGCCAAAGAAGGCAAACGCTGTGCCCCTTGGAGTACGCATGTTAGCACTGATGAGTTTAGGGTGAAAGGGTCCATATAGTTTTGTTGATATGAACTCGATGTACCTGTAATTTCATTCGAATGACACGGGTAATAACTTTTATAACCCAATCAACCCCTCCAGTGACCTTGCTAGTACCTTGATTATCTTGCCCTGGGGAATCGTTGTGGAGGTCTATGTGAATATGAACTTTATGTTCTTCAGAATACATACAAACATGTCATTATAAGGAAAGAACTCCTTTATCCAGCTAAAATAATAAAAGAATAAATGTTTCATAACTGTAATGTTCTGCACATAATGGTCTTAAGAATAAGTGCAAGGTCTATGTTCCTTTCAATGTTCAGCATTCCTCATAGAAATCTGGAAGGTGCTTCAATATTGATTCTGTTAGAAATGGCTGATTCAAAACGCATACTTTCAACTTGTTAGATATCATCTCTTTCTTCACTTAGCAAATTTATTAATTCCTAAATCAACTTAAAGGGGACACATCTTGGTGTGAGAGAGAATTTGGATAAAATAATTTACTTTTCTTATTCCACTGTACCCTAAGAAGTCTACAAGAATGGTTATGTCCCTTTGAGCACTAGGCTTATACCCTATCGTTTAAGGATAGATGTATTCCATTAAACATTACGCACCCAACGTTGATGAAACTGACCTTAACAAATCTTTACGTGTAAGAACCAGAGTTCATTCAAGGACATATTGTTGTAGCCCTGGCTTGTTTACTAAAGGTGTTTGTTGGAGTTTTTCTCCCTGTGGTTACCCCCTGTTATGCAGCCTCAGAAAACGGCTCTTCCCCATATGTATCTAATAGTGGGGTAAGAACTGAAGCATCTGCTCTGTCATAGCAATACAAACGTCGGAAGTAGTTTCCTGCCAAGGGCATGGCTTAGCGACTTAACCTTTCGCTTGTAACAGTCAAAGCGCTGCCATGAACTCCAACCCTTGCCGGTTCGCAGCAGCGTGCGAGACAATGCGTTATCCTCGTGTTATCTCGCGAGATGCGAGATGACAAAGGATGAAAGCCAGAGACATCTGGTGAGCGAATTGCGCAAGAGGTCGATGTCGGGAAGCCGGTATGGGCCGACTTCAGAATGCATTAGAAGCTTGGTTAAAGACAAAGGTAAAAGAAGACGCCTTTGGTGGCACGTTTTCTAATATGGCTTCAAAGAATTTTGCACCTGCCTAGGATGGTGTCAAAGAAAGTGACGCCAGAAAAAAAAGAGAAATTGACTCGACGCTAGCTGGTAAAGCACACCTTACTGCATAATGGCTCATTAACAGAGTTGAAAAAAACACGGATGAACCCCTACTTAAAAAAATCGAATAGCTATACATGTTACAATCAATAAACGTTTTCTGAAGATAAGACGTCGCAACTTTGATTTACTCTGGGGCTAAATTTCAAATTTGGTCAATCTCGATGACAAACACGATCGAGTGTTTTCATATCATATAGAATATATAAATAAATCTTATACACTTTGTTCAATATTATTAGAAATTGCGACGTGAACAGTGAGACAATTACATGCTTGGGACAAGTGTCTGGTCAACTTTCATATTATTATAAATGAACATGCATGTATATGATTGTGTCGGCCCACTTTCAACAATATATTGGTATATTAAAGTTTAAAATTTAATGTGGATTGCATAAAAGGTTAACAGTCGGACTGACATGAATTTCCCTAAAATAGGGCTATCATTAAGAAGTTTCTCTTTATAATTATTCAAACGTTCTTCCATATGTTTATGTCCATCTCAAATTGCCCAGTCCTCGGACTTTCTATAAACAGCCACAGTCATAAGTATTGAAGCCACCTGTGCAAAATTAATTGTAATTGTTCGGACTGTAATTTAGTAGATAAAATCTCCACTAATGGTTGTGCTTGATGACAATGTGAAGTCACGGTCGGTTAGAGATGTGATAAATCTCGGACCTCCCTCGTCATCCCTTTCTCCCTCAGTGGTGACGTAAGCGCCTTCCACACTGTAATCAGGCCTGGCGACCGTTACTCATGTGAGAGTGTGATATTTTTAAAAGTAATTAAATCAATTTGCAAAGCATCATATCAAAGGAAGGACCGACGTGCTAACATGATTAATAGTGTGTACACCAAAGCCTGCTTATTAGGCATCACATTTATGTTTCAGATGGAATATTACACCATCGCTGATTTGAGCAATGGCAGTGTCCAGAATAATTTGTTATTCAAAACGATGAAAACTGGAAATAGTCCACAACAAATTCCTGACTTACACTTAAAGCATTTAGATACTATTATCTTTCTGTACATTATATGAAAATGGAAAAAAATGTTGCCCCACAAAATTTAAGTTTTCTGCTTGCCATTACTGAATAATTTTGTCCTTTCTCTAATACCTACAAAACTGATGTTCACATTTAGCATAGCGCTCAAATGAAAACTTTCCTTGCGGGTGTTCGTGCGTTGCTGGATATCAAAACTCTTTACATACCATTCATTCCTGCTGCCATTCAAAAGATATAGGTCTCCCCTCCTGGAACGAGTGTTGTGCACCGGACGTTTGACTCTGTGAGGTCCCCTACCTTTTCCAAACAAGCAAACTGTCCTCCCCCAATCCACCGACGCCCGGGCTGCTTTCTACCCACCCCATACGCAAAGTGAAGCCAAATATTTCTAAAAACAGAAAGCTAATCCTCCCGCCCAGACAGCCGGGCACATATCGCACCAATTAGCCCTAGGTGCGACAAAAGGATCTGTTCTCCGATTTCCCGGCTAACAGAAAGGCCGGGGTGTCCGTGAAGGTGCCCGTGTCACGGCCCTCTCCATAGTACCTGAAGGTGGTATTACACTGCACGACTGGGGCTGCAATAGCGGTGCGATATGCTCATATTACTGACAAACTCGCATACATTAGGAATTATAATTATCAAAACTTGGCCATTTGGAGCATATCACATATGTGTAACAGAGAATTGTATCTCTAATAATGTGCGATTTCTCTGCGACATCGTCAGATCGCAGCTCATATCGCTTAGTGTAACAGGGCCTTGAGAAGGCCCCATCGGACCTGGGGCAGGTAATGGCCCGGCCACGTAAGAGATGTGTATACATTGTGGCCGTTGGAGTCGTTGGGAGATGGAGAAGGCATGGCGGTGATTGGAGAGGTGTGTTACCTGAGAGGGAAAGGGGAGGCCAGCACGGGTCGGTTTGGGGGAGGTGGGGTGTCAGTGGTCCCTTACCTGGGCGCCCTATCACACACCTGGATCAGGTATAGGCCAGGTGCCACAAGCCCACCCTGTCAGTCAGCGCCCGCCTCGCCCACACTGACCACTTGGTTAGTTGGGATGGCCCTTTTGTTGACCATTGACAGCGCCACTATGGGCCTGACAGCCACAGAATGGTCAAGGCTTGACCAGGCCGGTGGTCAGTTGGTCAAGTCTGACA
The DNA here is from genome assembly GCA_936440205.1 of Lepidonotus clava. Lineage (NCBI taxonomy): Eukaryota > Metazoa > Annelida > Polychaeta > Phyllodocida > Polynoidae > Lepidonotus > Lepidonotus clava. The sequence goes on along the minus strand of OW387136.1, from coordinate 46,808,195 downwards.
CCAAAAAGCCTGCTGTTCGAAACTATTCCGTCAGCTTTCACTCAGGAACAATAGTCCATTTGCCAAAGGAACACAGCTCTATGATGAAATTGAAAGTTAATGAACAAAATTCTATTCGCAAATAATATTGTTTGAGCTCTGTTTCATACATATTTTATATACTAATATTGATAATTTCCTATAGTGTAACTCAGCTTTGTATTGAAATAGTTATTCATCACCATGCAAGATTTCGGAGCTCTAAAAAAATCAATATATTTTCCAATCAATTTAAAGGAGGAAGAACAGTTTAAATGCAGCCGACAGTGAAATGTAATGGACATCTAAACATATTTCGTTATTCATTTGTAAACTATAATTATGGTTAATTTTCTGAAGGTAAATTTGAAAACAATTTCTATCTCAGAGACACTAATTTGTTTTTAATTAATTTTAATAGCAAAAATCGTGAATTTATCACTCTGTGCATTTCAGCTACTTGAGAGGATATCATAGCGTTATTCGGGCAGATTTACAACAATGGTGTTGGCCGTGTATCTCCTTAAAAATCGTCTATAGGGGGCGCTAGGAAGCAGGGTGGGCTGTTAGTGAAGAAACCAAAATCTATGAGGCTAATGAACTCAGGTGTCTGACTGCATCCTGCCATATGGTCATTCCCCATCCTACTAATGCAATGAATGTGATAAAGCAGGATTGTAGGTACAACCGTCAAATTAAAGATGTTCACATTGATTTTCTATGGCATGATAATAGAGGTTCATCTGTTTAGGGGTTGCCTTTTTCGCAACAGGAATATTCGCCATGCCCCTGAATAATAACAATCCTTTCCAATGGATTATATCAGAAAGAACAGTTCCATTATCTGTTCACATCCTAGGTTGACCCAGGAACAAAGTGTGCTGAAACAATAATTTTACGTACACAAAATCTGTCTTCATGTGATATATTAGCAACATAATGATTTGTAAGGTTAATTTACAAATATTAAAATAAAAATATAATAATATATAAATAAATATATTTGAGTCGTCCTCAGACACAACGTTTCTAGGCATCATGTTCTGGTCGTGATAATGTTGCAATCTCAATTAGCACAATGTTGAAAAGGTAAACTCCTAGAAAGGCTGTAAGCTTACAACCATAACCTGAAGATAATTATGGTTGCAGATTTGCCCTTTTAAAAAGGATACCCAGGTAACAAGGAACCGTGTTCTGGAAGTCTATAGCACGGGATCCAGGAAGTAGAACACGTGTTATAGACTCGTGTTATACACAGAATTCTTTGGACCTCATTTCTGGTGTTTCCAACATGTTTCTGACAGGAGTTTTCACATGCAAAACTCGTGTTTTTTTCTTTTCTGGATAAGATAACTGATGGGGATCGAACTGGGGACCTCTTACACAACTTCCCAACACCTTTCCACTGAGCTATTGAGGATTTGGATACCTGATGACGAAAGGTAGTTGTATTTAAATTATACACAACATTGATATCTAGGGGAAATCAACCAATTGTACATTTTTAAAATGTATTACATTTGGTTTAGTTTATTCCGACATCACATATTACTAATAATACCTTATAGAAATCTATAACTCCAGTTTTGACTGAGAATTACACGTATAAAATTGGTTGAAACTTATGTTTTTCTCAGGGTTGTTTTGTAGACTGACCCTTGATAACTAAGGTAAAACATGTGTAGAACCTGGGCAAAATACATGGTATTCTCTGACTTCACACATGTCTAGAACTGGTGTCCCTGGATGGGACTTTTCTCAGAACATTCACAGGGTTTCACACAACCCCAGTATAACATTGAATTAACACGTGTCAAAACTAGTGTGATTTACATAGTTTACATGGGGATTATCACTACACCAGAATGTCACTAGAATTACACCACCTTATAAAAATATTAACATAGCTATGAAAACATGTTTTTAGATTTAACAGAATGGAATTGACCACATTTTATAATGAGACATTGTTGTAAAAAGGAAGATTAAACTGGTGCATTACTACGTGATAAATAATGATAAAACTTGATAATATGCTAATATTATTTGTAAATTCCAACAATACCAGTATTACACCAGTTTAATACGTCTCAAACTGGGTGATACAAGTGTCCTGTTTGCTGTGCGAACATCGGACAATCAAGATTTATATTTAGATTTTTAAACAAACGTGTACTACCACCTGTCTGTCTTAACAAATACAAAGAATAGAAACATATTTGTATTTTTCAAACATTGGTGCCCCCTATCTGTTGATTTCAGGTTTTTCCCACGACTTTATCGAAACGTTGTGGAATAACTTTGTCAAAGACAACATGATCCAACCTCATAACAAAACGCTGTGTATATATGTTTGATCGTAACGTTATTTCATCTTTTCGTAGTCACGTCACTTCTGTGTATTAAAAAATGTAGCTTTAATATACAAGCCCAAGGTATGGATATTCTAATTCTGTCCGCCATCCAATTGTTCAGGGACATCTTTTAGATCTTTTGCATAGTTTAGTGTCCTTAGGAAGTCACTCTCCATCACTATAATCGTTGTCAAGGACACGTATTACTGCGAGTATTGCTGTTATTACATAGTCCTTGTGCAATGGCTATTTGTGTGGCGGTACCCCTGTGATCCTAAATACCTATAAATTACGTCCCCATGTGAGCTGTGTGCCTATTGTGTGCCTCCTCGTTGGCAGGTTAGCCCCTCATCCACGGCAGGTTTGTCCCCCACACATGTGGACCTGTGTGCCGGTGCCGCCGGCTGTAGGTTGGGTGGTCCTACCGTGTCTTCCTCCCCCAGTTAACTCCCAAAGTCAACTTATCATGAAATGATGGCTAATTGGAAGACAGGGGTCCCGGTCGGAATTTATGGTCGTGTGCAGGTGTGCTCTGCGACCCAACCGAGCGTAAAAACCTCAAATGACCTCAATGAATGTATAAATCAAAATGTATGGCGATAAGACATTGCTCCTGGTTTTATAATTGATCCAGGGAGGCAGTGGGCTTAGATATAATTTTGTAAATCGCTCTCAGGAGTTCTCCTTAACTTATCCCAAATAGTCTTTTAATTGTCACTTTACATACGACCAAATGGAAATGGTTTTCTTTTTCCGGTAGAAGTCATCGCGCTGGTCCCATATCTAAGATTATCTCCCCAGTTATCAGCGAAATTAAAACAAATTATCTTATCATAAACCACAATTATTGTGGGTGAGCGGACATTATCTTATTACAGAATAACCATAATTACTGTGCGATGTGTGAGAGGATGTCAAGATCTATTCCTGATACCCCCATCACCATACTTTCACCCCCTCAATACTGTTCAACGCTCCCAGCACCCTCTTCTCCCACCATTACGATTGGGGGCGAATGCGCATGCGCGCCAGGAGGTTCCCTGGGTCACGTGACGAGAACAATAGCCAGATCGAGGCTCTGGAAATGAGATCGGGATCAGAAGTGGGGAAAATGGCTTCTCTCCAGGTGGAGAGGGTTCCTGCGCGTCCCGTGGGTGGCGCTAGTGGAGTGTGGCTGTGTGCCGTATGGTGTGGGATAGGGGGGTGAAGACCCACGTGAAAGGCAGGGCCCTTATGTAAGGGGACAAACGGGTGTGTGTGAAAACTGGCAAGTCGTCACCCTATTGTCACCTCATTAACGCGGGAAATGATGCGTGCTGGGACGAGATTGGCTCCCTGAGGCCGGGGGTCAGGCACAAACTGTAAAGGTAGGACGCAATGGGTAAATGGAATGAATACAATTTAGTTTAGAAAAGACACATAAGCTGTAAGGAAGATATCTGGGAAATCTAGTAGACATAGGGAAATATGTTTATACTACATCATTGAAATTTCTCACAAGCAAACAGCACATTTGCACTTCCAATTGCCAAGTTGTGCCTACAAACAAACAATGCCTTTGGGATCATAATGTTTAAAACATAATATTGTTTACATACTATAGCAAGGACATGAATGGGAACAATGAAGAATTAAAATAAAAAGTTTAGGTATAGGAAAGCTCTATGTATTATAAAAAGAAATCAGGAAAAATGTACATAGTAACGCAATCCAAAACACACAGGAAAGTAGTATATTTGAAATATAATCATGTAACACAAGATCTAAAAATTATGAAAAGCTGAAAGTGAACATCAAGTGTCTTTGATAGGAAATGGTCCCTAAAAAGGGGTGTGTTCATATATTTACCAATTTTCTTGACATGACATTTTATTGCTAGCCCATAAGAGCCGCCTTTTGTGAGGCCAAAATAAAAGCTACAGGGCAAGTCAATAAAGATGCATGACTTTCCAGGTGGGTTGCAGAAAAAAACGTTATAAGTTCTGACAGGTTCTTCTAACATGCACTGGTTAGTTACGTCTCAGTTGGGAATGTCATGTCTCCCTTTTGGCTATAACCAACCACCTTCCTAGTAACACTTAACACCCCTCTCCTCCCCCCATACCCCATTCTTCCCCTAACTCACCTGTCGTATGAAATATCCCAACTTTTGACTTCCCAAATGTCCATGACAGGCGCCACAGTCAGTGGTCCTTTCACGCTGGGCCTCACGCCATACAGGCCTCAACCATAAACCTAAACCATAGGCCTAAACCATAGGCCTGAACCATAGGCCTGAACCAGTGACTTTTCCCTGGTCAGACTCACATCAAAGCCCATAATAAACCCTTCCCTTCCACATATCTCAATACAAAACCACTGCCCAGTGAAAGCCCTACATAAAAAGAGATTTCACCTGAAAGCATGAACTTTTGATCTGGCTTATGATAAGGTAGTTTTGGAAGCAAGGTTGTTTGGTGGATGCAAACAAAAGCCTGCTTCGTTCCATGAGTCGTGGGGTTAGAAGTGAAATAGCCCCAAGGGAACTGCCCTCAGTCACCCACCCCTCTGACAGTTAGCCTCCATGCAGAACGCACGAAGAGCTGTCAACCCACTACCCAAATGTCACTTCTGTCATACACTTTGGTCTACTTGAACACACCAGCCATCATACTCTATGATATGGACAGTTTTTCATGGCCTTCTAGTTCCTTGTTTACCAACACGAGGGCGCTGTCTATTGCTTAGAGCCACTTGATGGATACTACTACTCCCCTGACGCATCAACAGTCTATGAACTCAGGTAATCAGGCCTTCAATACAACTTTTTTTTACATTACTTCCAGAATCTTTTATCCCCTTAAAAACTTATTTCAAATTGACGAAACGTCACTAGCTCTCGTTATAGTAAGAATCCACGAACTAATCTTAAATCAATCAGACAAAAATATCCTTATGTTCACTTCAAGTAACCTGACTTGAAAGCTTGTCTCCCAACCCATATAAACATCCAAGAGGATCATAAAAATATCCAAAATTACCCAACAACTTTCACCCAGCCCCTTATTACTGCACGTGTATATTATATTGTGTCCCACGGTGGGGGCCGTCTTGTCCTATATCTCCCCTCCCTCAGTAGTGTGTGTCAATTGTTGTTGTGCTGCCTGTGACAGGTACTATTTACAGGGCCCTCGGCCCGGCCTGTGTGGGCCCTGATTGGGGCTGCAGGTGGCCGTCAGGTGTAGAGGGGGACACGGCCACGTCCACGTATCACTCCCCAATAACCACCGCCATAAGTCACTGAAATATGGCCAAATTGTAGCCGGACCTCAAACCATGAGTGAATTATTACCGCTCGGCGGGGAAGATTGTCGCGGAGGTGAAGCCTTTTCACGATGTAACCAGAGCCATCAGCGGGTTACAGAGTCTGTTTTATGCTCGGTTATTGCAGGGGTTGTGACCTTTTTTTCTCACTGGCTTTAGAATATGAGCTATGATCTAGATGGTTGCACTGGACTATGATGGATATTACTACACGGCTATCAATTCACCTGCAAGGGAGTAGGGAGTACATCATATAGGTCATATGTCATGTGATTTATAGAAGCATGAGTAGTTACTAAATCTTTCAAAAACGATGGGGCTATACAAGGTCATGATCAGATAATTTGTAAAATAAGTTGACCTTTGTTCATGTACAAGGATAGTCCTTGTTTTGAAGATATTTGTCCGTGTAATAATGATAACGTTATTGTTAATAGAAAATTTTATGGCTCGACAAAGGATGGACAACAGTTTTCTCGACAAGTGCCTCTACACTAATAACTATTTTGTTCCCATTTCGAAGGCCTTTTCACATTATGTACGTCCTATCAGTTAACATAATTATTCAGTCCACATATTGCCCAAATATTGTGAAACTCCTTTAATATGACGTCCTATGCAGTAGCTAATTCAAACTGGTTAGATAGAATAAGGCGAGCCTTCTGACATGCATGAGGATGACAGTAATAGGGTCCTTGTTGTACACATACACATTACTTCTTGACCTTTAATCCATGAACCAGTTTCCAACCCCCCTGATGTTGTAGAACCTCGAACATTAAAAGTTTATTAGATAATCATGAACAAATTGCGTACCAGTATTTATCCTTAATAACACGTTTTACTATTCGGGCTGTAGGTCTATTGATCTAGTTTATATTGAAAATAGACCAGCGTGTACACAGGTTGAAACATTATCTTAAATATGACAATGTGTTTCTGAAAGAGGCGTCGTGTAAACCTATGTTTTAACAGTAGTTTCAAAACTTCAAAGGCTAATGAATGAACTATAGAGATATGAAAATAAATATCTGAAATAATATTTCAAACTATTTCACTAAAGATTCTACAATGAAGGATTTTTCAAATTGTACTCAGCCAAAGTCAGTTCCATGAGAAAACAGGTTGTGTTTTGATAGACCCATAATAAGTAGAGATGGGCCACCCCAAAGTGTTGGCAGGTCCCAGATGGACCAGTATTACCCACTCTACGTGCTGCATGCCTTGCAGGTTGGCCGTGCCCTGTGACGGGCCCAAAGTAAGACATCAGCGGGGCCTCACGCTGGGAGCGTACACCTCACACCTGCACACCTCCGCTCACCACCCCTCCACCCCACGTCACCCCCCCGCCAGGTGACTTCACCTCCTCCCCACGGACATCAGCCGCCCACCTGCAGGGGTTTGACTCCTCGCCGTCTAACGTAAATTATGGCATGGTTCAGGGTATGGCTGGCTGATGCTAGGTGCTGTCCGCACTGAGTTGACGATCCTGATTAATTGGATGATGAATAGAAAGGGGAGGGACCTGCTCGGTAGGAGGGTTGTGCCACGTACTTCTACCCAGTGGGAATCACAGAAAATAGACATGGCTTTGGTGTTATTGCAACCTGGAGTATTATATTGAATTACTTCAAACCGATCTGAAAAACGATGATAGATTATCATTACAAATGATCCTTCGGTCGATGTTTCCCAAATTTGAGCTTTGTACCATCGTTTTAGGAAGCCACAATGCAAAGACCAAATCAGAAATCTAGAATTTATATAAAAAAGAATGGAGATACGGTTCCCTCCGAATGGACGGGAACTATATATTGATTTTTGTATTTTTAACATGTAGACCAAGATAATCAAGTTCAAAGAATAAAACATTTACCTGCCTAACAAGCAGAAGATCCCACATTAATGCAAGTGTCATGAAATCTTCACTAGTCACATTTGCCTATACTTTTTGTTAACAAAAAATCCTGCATCAGAGAAAGTTTTTCAGCTTTACCGGGGAAATTCCTTTGAAAAAACAAGGCCGCTCTACCTTGAGTACGAAGGTATAATATTGAGGGAGCTTGTAAAGGTGTGTGTACAGTTCATAAATCACTGTCTAACACTGCCTGGGTCTTCAGAAGTTGGCCTCTTGGTAACACCTGATGCTAACTGTTATGTGTAGGCCTATATTTAGTGCAGCTGATACGTTATAGGGTTATGAATAGACTGCTGTCATCAGGTAGGTAGGTTATATGAGTCAACTTTGTCGGAATATATATTAATGAAGCTAACAATATCTATTAAATATTTTCTGAAACCTATATGCTAGATTGATACAGGAAAATAACAGAATGTAATGTATGCATCTTTAACGTTTTTGCTGAGTTAAACCTAGTAAATGTTTATTTTTGCCTTTATTTTTAACAGGCCGCTGACATGAGCGTGCAGGAATGCTCTGTGGACAAATCTCCACCCATCTGAAAATCAGAAATGAAAGCCACAAGACATTCAATAACAAGCACAATTTGTCGCTTTTTGTGGGCGTGCTAATAGGCCCATAGAGGAGGTGGGAATATTGGTCAGGGGGAGGTGGGGCAGAAGCAATGTAACCCTAGGCAGCCAACCAGTACTGTCACCAGAGTTACATAACCTGCCACCCCCTCTGGCGAGGGCTGCTATTTTTACAGGGGGGCTGAATGGGGAGATCGGAATAGAGGATAGGTGGGAAAAAAGGTGGCATAGTGCACGGGGGTACGTCACGTAGGGAGGCACGTCACGAAGCCGAGCTTATCCTCTGTGGCCACGTAAGGGGGCACAAAGGGCGGACCAGACCACAAATTAACTTGTATTGTGACTCGGAGATGTCAATGCTGCTGCTCACACCTCACAGGGGGATCGAGTTCTCGTCTCGATCACTCGCCAAGCACAGTGTTAATTGTCCAGGGAATCAGGCCAACAATTTGACTGTAATGACATTTCTGGACTTGTTTTCCTTCGGTCTTGAGGTCTAACGTACTTGTCAAGTAATAGTCAATTTGTGATGTACAATGTGGAGGTTTTGTATACACTGACAGCTTATTATTTGCAAGAAAGTGAATGTATTTCTTATCCTATTTGTGAAAGTTTCTTTTTGGTTATACAATTCTTTCAAGTGAATAATTTGAATCTATGCAATACTGGTGGCATGGATGTTGTCATCGAAAGGCAATGTTTGATCAGGACTCTTTTACTTCATGGTGTATTTCTTCCTGCAAAACTTTACAAAAATATTCTACACTTGACAATGACAAAACAATGACAAATGTTAATATAGCAATACCAAAACTAGGGAACTGTTTCAAAGTCGAGCAACCCTCCCCGCTTGGTGAGTGATTTTTTTTCAATCTACGATGACCCATGACCTCTACCCGACCCGGGCCTGCTGGGTGTGACGTCACAGCCGTGCCCACAACCCAGGGTTACGTCAAAATCAGAAGGCAGACAGTGAGGTGAGGACAAAAGGACTCTGACTGGGCACAACTCATTCTCCCACAGCCACCCTGGGAGGCCCCTAAGTGGTGATTTTCTGCCTGGAATGCTCAGACAATACGTGGAGGATTCGATAACGTCTGTCACCGGCGGATCCATGCTGATTCTCACGGTCGGGTTCCCTGGTCAGTTGGTACCCAGTGTGAAACAAGTTTTATTGAACCAACATATTACTTGATCAAAAATAAAACAGTGTGCTTGTAAATGGTTGAAGGCGTGGTACTGGTAAAATATGATCATAACAGTAAAATACCACAGGAAATTTATGAAGAATATATTTTGAATAAAATTGAATGATTTATAATTAATTTATAGTTAAAAATGTTGATCGTCTGACCTGCTACAGGCATTTCAACCTAAATCCCTACACTAAAATATGTACCCGCTTGAAGAGAGCTCAAAGTACTCAAGACTGGTTTAAAAGCCTTACCCTGAGCAGAGGATGCCTCATTGTTGTAGAAAATCTCAGAGATTAAGGCTATTTGATTTTTTGATGGCCTACCCTAAGGCTGAACCCGGACAGAAAGGCACAAAGATCTTGACGCGATAGACCTTCGTGCAAAGCCAGCTTATTTACAATAAACTCCGCTCTCAGACGCTGTCGCCGCAAATGCTGCTAAAGCCTCATGGTGTTAGTTTGACTTCTGCTCAGCAGGGTGTTACCAATTCAGTCCGTATATATAGGCGGCTTATTGTTGCAGCCAGACAGGCTTTTGTCCGAGCACGGAGTCACCTTTGGGAGGATGTTATAACCTTCTTCGTTGAGACAGGAATCCCTGCACTCTCCAACCAAGGGGACAGTCTTAAGAAGGGTGGGAGGTGGTGTTAGGGGTATTCAGCTTCCATCAGCAGAGCCTAATCCTACCCCTAGAGGCAGTCGGGGCCTACCTGCAAAAGTCAAAAGCATCTGGGAAACCTGAAACCTGATAGTTAAATCCGCAAAACCCTGAGAGCATTCAGCGGTGAAGATCCAACGTCTGATAGGGTGGTGTGGAAGTCAGTGTGTATGTGGATCGGTGTGTGTTAATGCTGTAGCTGTCTGTGTATGTGTGTGTATACTAGTACGTACACTGTATGGCTGTATGAAGGGGGCTGGGCTGACTAAACAGGGATGTAATAGCAGAGGAGGGACACCTTAAAAACACCCCCTACAACTTGTCAGACAAACCAATTTGATCCCCCTCCTTGGGTCAGCTGCAGTTTCCTCCTCTTCCCATTGATGAGATCAAAAAGACACTGACAAAGAGGACTGGAGCATTTACACTTTGGTGTTATTGACAGACTCGTCAAGCCAAACATATAACCCCTCTTTACCTGCGTCCACTTTTCAATCTTTTTGTCGATTCCTCCATTCAAAACTTTAGTTTATACTTACAAAATCTTCATAGATTAACACAAAATCCTTTCATTGATTATCAGTTTTAGCCTATGAATTAAACTTCCTTGAAAGAATGAGAAATCAAGGGGAGAAAAGAAACAAACAAGTAGCAGTCGACTTTGATTGTTTAAGAGCTTGTTTCACAGTAGAACGCGCGCTTTCAGTCGAGGCCTTTCAGCGGCACCCCATTACCACCTATAGTCCCCCTACAATCTGTCCCCCCTCACAAACCTAATGCCTAGTAACGACCAGCCATACAAGTCACCCCCTGCCCACTCCAGCCGCCGAGTTGAAACCTAGACCGTCAAGAGAGGCTTTCTGTGCCTTTCTTGTGGAGGTCTCAGCAGACTTGTAGTCGACCAGTGAACTGCATTGTTTGGTCGGGTGAGGGCGATTGTCATTAGGCCGCATGTCACGGGAGAACTGCTCCACCACAGTAGCGGCAGTAATAGAAAGACTCCGCACCACTTGAGCTGTGCTGGTCACCTCTTTTGATGTTGACCAGCGGTCAGTGGCTCTTGATCCCGCCTGCCGACCGGTGGGTTAAAGTAAAGGGGCTGAAGGGGTATTGCAAGGGTCTTAATTGAAGAGTAAATACTCGCCAAGTGCCTGTTGTGTGCACCCCACATTCCAGTCCTCCTCTATGGTCGTCCGACTGCCCATGAAGTTACTTCATCAGCCTTTTAAAACCTCACCTTTATGGAGGGAAACCCACACTGTCTCGGCTTTCAAATATATAAAGTGACTCCTATGTCATGGACCCTACTTGCGTTTTAGGCAATGGCATTGGCGGAGTCGCAGGCAATGGCAATGTGGGTGAGCAGGCTATGTTGGTTCACACGACAGCCGTGGTATTATACACATACACTGACCGGCCCCACTCCAAGCAAGCCCATGTCCAAACACATCAGAGAACGATTAGATTTCCAGCCTAAGTACCCCTTTAAAAGATTTCTCCCCCACTGCTACAAGTAATCGACGGCCCGTCAAATATTTGACCGTAGAAATTGACTCAAAGCCGCCCCGACCCGTGAACAATTCGCAGACATGCTTCTCAGTCGACTCTGACCGTTTGGTGGTGGGCAAAGCAAACTTGGGGTGTTCGAGGAGAAACAAAAAGTGGAGAGCAGAAGTCAGAGTTGGTATAGGTTTCAGCAATGTCCCTTATGGACAGAAAGTCAACTGTTGAGTGACGATTGGAGAGTGGGAGGTCAATATGCCAGGATCTGGAATTTCCACATTGAGGCCCTCATTGATCTTACCCTTTATTTCCCTACTGAAACACTACAGGGCAAATAATTATAGGGGTGGTAGAGGGATTATACGGTTTATATTCCAGTCTGGCATAGAATGGCATATAATGAAAGATACATTCCCCTCTGATGAAAAAGTGGAAAATAATTATCAAGGTTATTTTTTTTGGCAGGAGTGGGGAAATAAAACAAGAACACCCACTAGAGGTATATTTGATAAGTGCTATTCCCCAAGAAGCCCCAGGAAGCCCTTGGCCTATATGGATATGGGCTTCCTGGTCCTTCCTGGGGAATAGCACTTCTCGAATATACCCGTAGTGGGTGTATTTTTCATAATGTACACTGTAAGAAGTAACTACTGTAAATTTACAGCAAAAGTTGCTGGCAGCAAAGGTTCCAGCAACTTTTGCTGTAAATTTACAGCACTCTTAGTCCTGTAAATTTACAGTATAATGTACTGTTGATTTCATACAGCAAAATATGCTGTAAATTCACAGCAGACAAAGTGCTGTAAATTTACAGCAAAAGTTGCTGGCAGCAAAGGTTCCAGCAATTTTTGCTGTAAATTTACAGTACTTGCTGTATTTTGACAGTATGCTAAAACAAACATTTTTCCACTTTATCTTTATTAATTTCCTTTCCAAAATCCAACTAAAGTTAGAGAAAGGCTTAATTTCCAACCTCAAACCAATGTATTTAGGATGAGGGATGTATTTATGCTAATAGTATTAGCAAATACATTCATGGAATGGTGTTACAATGACGAACTGCCAATCCAACACATGCCAATGAAGGCAATTTGCTATGAAAAAGGTGTTTCAATCAGACAATTATCTCTGTATCTTGAAATTATTAAGACAGAGTAGGGATATCTATTATGTGATATACTAGATTAGTATTTGGATCTCTTTATCATATTTAATTTTAATTGAATATAAATAATTCATCTTGAAATATAGTTTTAAGATAAAAACTGCCACAGTTTTACTGATGTTTGGCATTTGCCCCACCTGGTGGAGAATAAATTTACATGAAAAAGTACTGTAAAATTACAAAGTTGCTGTATTTGAGTAAATTTACAGTACCAATACTGTAATTTTACAGTGAATATTGCTGTAGAATTGCCAACAGTAAAAAGTGCTGTAAATTTACTGCAAGACCTGCTGTAAATTAACACCAACTTTCTACAGTGTAGTTGCCTTTAATTCTAGAATATAAATTTAAAAAGTTTGTCATGAAATATACCGGGTACCTCTGCAAGTGTTAGACCATAATGGAGTAAGCCGCCATAAGACATATTTCTGCAGTCTATTTTTTTTACCATCTAGAGGATCAGTGTCTTTGATTTTTTTTCATATTATTGTCATTTGCCGTTTGCAGTATGATTTGGCTCCTTCTAACCATGTGAGGATCCCATGATGCGGATGGTGGTCAAAGAAAGCTTTGGTCTCTTCGCAAGTCATATTTGCCCTAATCGTCCTCCCCCAACACTATAACTGCTACCGAGGTCTTCACGGCTGGATTGCCAGTAGCGCTAATGTTTCCTCTGTCAGGGCAAATAGGAGAACCTGTTGGCTTTAGAACTGCCCCGGCGACCGCTGGATTCTCCCACAATACGCCCAGGTCTAACCCGGGTTAGCGGCGACCACCTGCAACATCCCTGGACAAACAGACGGAGAATGGACACTTCCCCGCTGACCACCCCAAGTGCTTGACCACCACCGAAAACCATACAGTAGTGGGTGTGTGCTCCCCGCCCCCCCTCACCGCGCACCTGACCACACGGGAGTGTCACCTCCCGGCTGTCAGGGGTTGACTCTGTAAAGTATACCTCCGTCATTCGGGGGACATGCGGACACCTTCTGATGGCTTTTTGGTTGCGCTCATCTCCCCAGGTAAACAGAGGAGGGGTGGGCTATGGAGAAATTCTTCACCCCCCCCGACCCACCAGGTGGGGAGGTGGGCCTCACCTGGCTGTTTATTGCCCATACCCACTCACACACAGGTATATACTTCACCTCTGGTGTCAGGGTATATTGGGGGTGATATGTCAGTGGTGGTAGGGCTGTATTTATTGACTACTGGTATGCTTGAACGTGCACCTCAACGTACCCTGACTCACACCATTTCGTATGTTCATATTTTCTGAAATCCTTTAGAATGGAAAGACAAAGAGGGAACATGATGCACTAGGTACATTATAACATGATATATAGCTAACAGTATTTTTTTAGGATATAATATGTCAATTAGAGCGCATTGCTTATCATCACCATATACAATTGTCTACTAACCTACATTTCAATGTCACTAACTCGACGTTCTGGAAAGCGTTAATTTTACGGGATAGTTTTGATCAATAAAAAAGTGTCATAATTTTTATTCAATGAGTAGGTCATGATGAATTGCATATCATAATAGCCTATCCAATACATGTTATTAAGAAAGAACAAATGTGAATAGACATGTGAAATAGTATCCCATTTAGATAAAATCTATAATCAGGCAATGTGACCACCAAGAGAGCCTGGATAAGATGTATTTCTCACCTACCCTCGATGCTACTCAATATGCCATTTTGAGGAGGCCTCCATTGAGATATAACTATAAGCTAGTGTATAACGTAGCGCCATGTCAAAGCACTATATACATTCCTGAAAATAAATTGCCTTGTAGGTGCTATATTTGACGAGGGTGACCGTGAATTGGTAACAACAAGGCTCATGAAATGCGATAGAAATCAGTCCCAGGTGAGGCGGGCATACCCAGGTTCACAATGGGAAGATAACATCAGGGTAGTTAGCATGGTTCTCCCTGCCACAGCAGCCCAGTCAACCCTAACCGTCAGCGTAACCACCTCGGCCATACCGGCATTCAGGTGAATAAATGGAAGTCAGGGAACTTGTATTCCCCTGAAAAGGATCTCATTCGGCTCCCCTAAGCCTCCCTGGGCCGTCATATTTGTTGATGGAAAATGACTTAGTGGTGTGGCCCTCCCCCTCTACCACCCCCTGGGTATTTTACATATTTTTTCCCCTCCGGGCTACTCATTCTGTATACACTTATCTGAATAACAACGTCAGAATAACACCAGAAGAAAGTCGACGGCGCACCTGCACCCTTTTCTCGTTTGAGGAGACCCTGCTGACTTGTGATATTTGTACTTAATCTCTAAGCACAGGCGCTAAGGATGTTTTGTAAAGTTGAGAATTCCTTCATCAAACACAAATAGATAATATAAAGGCGGCAGGCTACAGTGTTGACACGTTCGGAGATGGCCGAGTTGGGGTGGGCAGAAAGAGACGGAGTCACTGGGTGCATCCACCATGCCAAACCCTCACCAAACATCGGAAACATTAACATGGACTTATTTTGAGGAGCTTTGACAGCAACCAACATGCCTTATTATCTCCGCACCACAGCCACCAGAACGAAAACGCCTCATTGGGTATACACAGAAATAATTGAGTAGTAGGAATGGCGAAATGATTACACATGATATATCGGAAGATGCGTGAAGATGGAGAAATTGTCAATTCTTTTAATCAGAAAAGGTTGTAACCTTTTTTGGGTGATTTGTGTGCGGGGATGTGTTGACTCTGGGTGATGGACACTTTGGGACCTCCTCCCACACATTACACCAGTTCTCGTGTTTACTGTCAGAAATTAGAAAGATCTGGCGTCACGTTCTGGGTACATGTATACTCTTGTTATTCTATTCCCGACCTTACACATTAGAAAAGGAAAGTGTATGTATAGTTTGATGAGGGAAAAAGATGATTCACGTAGACAGCCATTGTAACCTACAAAAAGAGCGAGTCGTGGTCTTTCAAAAGACACCTAGCATAATAAACTAAGTTATACAACAATTGCGGTTAATTGAGTTGCACTCAGTTCAACCAGAGATTATCCGTCAACATAACAATGTTTTGAAAATGTCTATTATAAACCTTGTGCGGACGTGGTCACGTGATCACTTTTTGGTGAAATAAGTTGATCACCAGTATGGCGGACGGCCCATTTTGAGAGGTGTGACATCATCTGCAGAACGTCTATACAGTCATATTTATATAAGTATGTGAAGTACGGTAAAAATAATTTGTGGTTGGTTGTTCTTGATTATGAATACTCTTATTATCAGTCCTGGTTATCATATATTCCAAATGCCTCAGGTATCTTTTTTTCCCACTCTGTCACTCACAGCTCATGCATTCTGGGACTCTCTGATCCAAACACAGATAACCCACTCAGACCTCAATGGGAAAAAAAGGGAAGTTTTATATATGAAAGGCAATTAAACACCTCCATGCCTTACGACATCTCTAGAAGCTGTCATGTGAGGTGTCATACATCTTCATCAGAGTCTGTGGTCGGTGCGTGTATGACGGCCTTATCAGACTGTGACATGGCCTGGGTCACCAAAAATAAGTAAGGTCAGAGGTGGAGGTCAATAAAGCATGAATTATGAAAGGTATGTTCGAGGTCTAAAAGCGAAACACGAAATCCCCGTTTAAGTGGTAAACACATTAAAAAGATAAGACATGTTTTTTTTCTGGAAAATATGGAAGAGTAAAGGTGGGAACTCACTGAGCCACCCACCAAAGATTCTGGTCGATCAGGAGATTACCAGTTACCAATATCTAACTTTGTCAGATATTTGGCTAGTGATTTTTAAAATGTTTTTGGTTGAATTGCTGATTTGGATCACTGATTCTACCTGGTTTTTTTTTTTCTTTTACCAGATTTGGTCAAAACGATCAGAAGTAAACAACCAGAACTGGTCGAAACGACCAGAATTAAAGTTAAATCCCTCAGTGGGTTCCCCCCTCAAGTTCTTCTACGTATACCTTAAATCATAAACAACTAACCATTAATCATGTCGATCTAATCATTCATTTAGCATCCCATGGATTTAGATATCTAATCACATCTACTTACTTTATAAATACAGTACAGAACAACGAACAATATTCATGGGGGAATACACTATATTTATTGAGAATATGTCACGTACGGGACCATCGCTCAGTATACAGACAGTCCAGGACTTAGATACAGGGCTGCTCTAATAGCACAGGCCCTGTTTGGGCCACTTCAAAAATGCCTTTTCCATATTCAAAGAGCACGTTAAACCTCCCCCAGGTGTTAGACAATGACCATTTAATCCTCACTGCGCAGCCTCCGACAGAGCCTCGTCAAGTGGAAGCTGTGCAGATTTCAGGTTAGGGGCTACATCAGACAAGTCTTTGACCATTAGAGACTCAAGGACCTCTTCTTCTCTCCCCACCACCCTTAACCATCCCCCTCTTAGCCAGCCCCCGAAAGCCTCCACTCCCTGCATACTCCTTGACTCCACCCAGGGTGAAAAGCACCGCGCGCAGCCGGAAGCTGACTTGGCCTGACCTCTGGCGACAGACGCTCTCCTCCATCTTGCCTCTTAGAACAGATACTCTGACTTCTACCACTCGCCATTATAGAGGGCGTTGCAACTTCAAACGACGCTGTGAAATCTGCGCCCCTTTCTGGTCATACCACTTGAGAATCCTGACCGGGGTGGCTACACAAAACGTCGAGTCATTATGTGAGCGCGGCAGGAAGCCAGAAAAGGCAATATTCCATGGCCCTGCACGCCTCAGTGACCTAATGATGGAATGCCTCTTCTGCCGCCCAACCTGGATGCCCTACTCGTATGAACTGCCTGTGGGGCCCGCCGGTTCATACAGACACCTCTCCCCACTCCTCACACATCCTTCACAATCATGCCCTAGGGTCTCAATTTGAAATTGAGATATCCCTTTTTTCATCAACTGTCAATTCTGACGTACCACGCTGACAACATCACGCGCTTTTAGGGACTACACGTGGAAAGTCAAAGACAGGGTAATTGGCCTGCATCATTTATAAAGATAAGACCGATGATGAGTTTTTGTATGAGTATTTTTACCATACAATATCTTTTTTCCACAAGTGTTCTTTCATTACTCTATATTGGCAAGACCAACCTTCACATATATACAAACTATTTCTCTTTACATATAAAGTTATAATTCCCGACATATTCAGCTAGGAACACACCATTCAAAATCAAGATATTGCACACAAGCTCTCCTCCATCCCCTTGACTCCGAACCCAGAACCTCATTTCAATATACACACCCACACAAAAGGGACCGTATCTCATCAGCTGCAGGGCAATTATCACAAAACACCCAGCCTTCTGTAAACCCTCTCGACCCCAAATCAGCGCCACCTATTGTCCGTTTAGAGCATGGAGTAGGTCCTCCAGGCCCGGGTCAGGGGAGCATCGCACTGTGACGTCAGACCAGGCATTGATTAACCTCTTACATCATCTTCAATTGAGCGTCAGGAGGCGTCACAATCGGGTGACGCTTAACGGGTATATGGAGGAAGCCAGAGAAAGGGCCGACCCGTTACTGTAGGTGGGGTGTGGGTTACATTAGGTTGATTTAATTATTAACCGTTGCCGGCCGTTATGTAGATATGTTCATAGTCTGTGTGGGTGGATTTTCAGGGCAATGTATTTGTTACTTCCCTTGAAGATTGAAT
Organism: Lepidonotus clava; assembly: GCA_936440205.1. Taxonomy (NCBI): domain Eukaryota; kingdom Metazoa; phylum Annelida; class Polychaeta; order Phyllodocida; family Polynoidae; genus Lepidonotus; species Lepidonotus clava. Next base: position 46,789,812 of record OW387136.1, on the reverse strand, counting down.
ACGCATATCATTCAATCACTCCTACTATCTCCACGTATCTTTGTGCATACACATACTAGTGACATAGATACATCAAAGTTAGTGGACAGTTTGTTAGCATTGTAAGCATTGCTTTGTTTTTATTTCGCAATTTTACCTCTTTCCTCAGAGGCTGAGGTATTTAAAAGGACCTTGTTTATACCTTATCCATACCCAGTAAGATAACTTGCCACATTAACAGTAGCTTTTTGCTTCTGGAGCTAATTATGTGGATAAGGGACGACCTACTTCTAGTTAAATCAACATGTCAATATGAACCCCATACGTGAGCAATTAGAAAGCAGTATAATCACAAGCATGAAAGCATTATCAGAGACCAGTTGGTCCCCTTGCCCATTACTGAGGGGTACGCCCATCTCACCAATCTGTTAAAAAGACACACTCATACAGCCACATGGACCATTCACTGAGGTGTGCAGTGCATCCAGTAGCTGGGTAAAAGGCAGGTAGAAGTGTGGCCGAGGGAGGGGTAGGGGTTTCAGAGCTGAGGATTTGTGGTGTTGACCAAGCCTAAAAGCCCCCTGTGTACACCAAGTCAACAAGCCTGTTTATCACTCTAACATTATAACAGTTTGTGAAACTCCCTTTTATGTGGACGCCACGGCTGATCTTTTCCAAATACTTCCCGCCCAGTTGACATCAATAGATTTAGACACAGTTCCACAGAAATTGACTGCTCATGTACCTAAGAGCTGCCTTCATTTCAGGATTTACTCTTTTTTTAAAAAAAGATGGTCACCATAGACAGAAATTCGTGTGAAATGGATCTTGATTTTGATAAACAGCTTTTTCAAGTTCGAATTGTAAATATCAGAGCACCCTTGAATGTGGGTAGATTTTTGTAGTGCTGTATATTTACTCTCTACTACTAAAGTTTGTGTTAAAAGAATGGCTTTCGCATTCTAAATTACAAAGACATTTTGCCATGTACATTAGTCCTGGTCAATTAAGAGTTAAGAAATGAGCAGATAATGCTAAACAAACATGAAACAGCCCCGTTTATTAACGTACATTATTGTAGACTATTAATAACCTGGACAAATAATTATGTTCAAGACGGTCCTAATCTGCTAACCTTTAGATCAAGCATATAAGTGTATCAGGACTTGCTGACATAGTACAGTTGGAGTATAAAATTAAGATAAAAATATATCATCGATGTTATCTGTTATGGATAAGAACGTATATCAATGAAACTGTTATATGTTTTGTATAATATTCTATTGTTGTATCAATTATGTTAGTGGAATAGATCAATCATATGAGCACTTCCAAAATAGTATATTTTTCTTCATGATGTAAGATATCTGAACATTAGGGGTAACTGTGAAGATTATTACTCAATGACGCACTAAAAACAAGAAACAGCTTTCCTCCAGCTCAAGTAGAATGATAAACTGTACACTCAAATACACCAGACCTAATACACACACATTACTCACACACCATGAGTATAAGCCACACCACTTTGATCACTAACTCCTGCCTACCCTCGACAGATCTTGTTTAATCCCACACCAAAAGGCAGATCTGGGGACGTCCTGAGCCCCTTAGAGAGTAAATCTGGTCAGTGGTGGCTGCAATGACTTCCTGCCCGCAGAGAGGTGACGCGCCGCCAAGTCTCCGAGTTCAAGAAGTCAGCATGCCCTGATCCTCCAGGGGGGAGGTGGGTCGGGCCGGGGGGGGGTGCACTACGTCTGAAAGTGGTACCCTGAAAGTGTACCTAGTATAGATGAAAAGACCAGAAACGACATTACATGACTCTATATGGGGGCTAGTAAGTCCCAATGTGAACAATGTATAATTATATCACATAACATTTTGAGAATTTCAGTTTCATTTTCAAACCCTGTATTTTAGTGAAAGATTGACTATAGGTAAATTGAGGAAACGACGAGACAGCTGATATGATTGAGTAGATAACCTTAAAGATTATATCGATTATTGATGACAATCGATAGTGATCAATACCGACTTTATTGCAGAAGTCAGAGTTGTGGTTTCACATTTTGTTCCCATATTCCAAGGCTCAGTCAGTGACCGGCCCCTTCTACAAGGCTTCTGATCTTACGGCTTCAGCAAACTGCACGTGGTCGTGTATACATTGTTGGTCGGTCTATGATATAAGGGATCAGACCTACCTGGGTTAGGATCAAATTAGATCCAGTGTGTGTAATGAGTTAAGTCCTGCCAGACTTACCGAGTCTGGTGTAAACCACAACACGATCTACATAGACCCTGGGAGACCAGGGCCGACCTGCTGGTTGTAGATAATGTGCTTGGGTTGTTTGCGATTTTAGTGTAAGTCTAGCAGTGACTTGTCATGTATTAGATGGGATCAGAAATGCATGTGAGCTGACGGCAACGAGCATGTGAACTGACCACTTGTGATCAAGGTCTTACTAATGTTATCCCAATGTTGTATCAGATTTTGAGCACGAAATAAGAAACCTCTTTTGAGATTTGCATTTAAATACTTTCTCACCGTTAGAATTATCTTAAATATTTAAACATTATTTATACATTTCCTCAACAATAACGCAAAACATACCATAAAGATAATCAATAAGACCATAGCTTCATCAATATGATACAAATTGATAAGTCTATTTCATTGGATAATACTTTAGAATAGGAAAATGGTTGAAAATAATTTGTTAGCAGGAGACAAATATTACAAGCACCTAAATATAGATTATCCCCTGACAGACCAATGCACATTGACCGTTGACTGACCACCGTCTGACAAACCACAGGCGTACCCCCTACCAGGAGATTCGGTGCGGAGTAGAAGAATCATGGAGTGAAGAGATGGTCAGCTCAAATGGGATTAACCTTCAGGATTACTGCTTAAAGCTATATAGCAGATTTCATAACCGATAGGAATTTTAGCCGTAACATACTACTCAACGTATAAATGTAATACTTCTTGACAATCTACTAACTTATCTATAGATATTTACAATAGGAATGTTCATGTTTTGCATGTCAATATCTAATTACATTATAAGGGGCTATAAAGAAGTGTTTGGATCGCTTATACCTCGCCAAATGTTATCATTCATCTTGACCTTCTAATAACATTATTTGTAAAGTGTTTATTTACAGTACGTTTTAATACCTATGGTGACCCTGGAAAGTATTCCTTTTGGAACTCTTTAAATGATATGAACAATGTTGATTACACTTCCACTTGTAAGCTAGATAGTAGATATTTCATCATTAAGATGTCATTGAAATGTGTATAAATGTAGAATAATTTGTACATGCAATATCTATCTGTACATACCTACCTTCCTACAGGCTCTGACTTTTTTAAATGGATGTTCCAGTGATGTTATTTCATATTTAACGCAGAGAACTCTTCACTTTTAACAGAGCAAGCCAGCTGGGACAAATATTGCATGATGACGTTTCGATTAAGGTTAGAACGTAATTCAGGTGGAGAACATTTCATGTCGAAAATCCTTGCGTCATTCCATTCCCTCTGAACATGTAACACAGCATGGTTTGAGTTCCCTCAAAGGTCTTATGACCTTCTAAAAGAAGTCTTCTCCTTGAATTACTTCTGTAAGTTTTGTTAATGCTTTAAAGAAGAAACATCAATAATGGTTCACTGGGGGGCCCTGGGTGTCAGATGGCGCCACCCGTATTGGCGCCTCCAAGGTTATTTCCATCACGTGACTGGTCCGCGCCTGCGCACTGACCACTTCTGGTTTAATCCTTATGAAAAGGAAAAGTCTTGCAGATGTCTGAATGTTAACTCAGCCAGGCTTTTTGCCTGTTGCATCCATCGTGGGAAAGTCTGGACCAGTTGATGTCAAAAACGATTAAGGTTGAAACATCAATAAGATTCCTGAAAATTGCCTCATTATGACCTGAGTTTAGGTTATCACTCTGTGCTTTATAATGTAAGGGAAGAGCCAAATAATTAATGAAATTTATTTTATTTTTAATTACTCCATTACCTTACCTTATCTCATCTTAAACCGTCTTAGATGTGTTGAATAAAATGTTAATGCAGTATTTACTTTCCAGACTAGTGCAAAAAGTTCTGTGTTGAACCTCATCGCTATGGCATTGATAAAAAATAATGTCAATTAAAATGCAGGCCCATTTAGTTTAAATTCATTTACTTATCCCAAAGAAACTGAAATTCGGAACATCCTCATTAGGCCTTTATAGACCATTTTTCAAGATTATGAATTTCTATAATTAGTACACACAATAAGAGGCTTGAGCATCTAGATCTAAACGTGCTGTAATTGCTGACACAATTTTTCTACTTTTTCCACTTAACCTTATTTCCAGTGAGGAATCATCAGTCAGCAGCGTCGTGAGGTGGGACGGGGAGGTGTGTAGGGGAGGGGGTTGGTTGGATCCTACCTGATGCTCCTCACACAGGCCCATCGATCAGACTGGGTGATTTACGTCTACATACAGACCCAATTATTCCCGATTCTATAGGCGGGTGTTTACAGCGGATGTGGGGTATGGCTCCTCCTCCAAGACCCCCGTGGTAGGACCACTAATTACCCCGTTTGGTTGTAATTATGTTTTCTGCTTAATTAAAGCCGTTGCCGGTGACGCAAGACATTAATCAGAGCTAATGTGGACGTATAGAATGTTAGAGCTGGGAGCTGCCTCTGCCCCCGGTATTTTCCATTCTAAAGACTTGGGCAGTTGTTGTGTACATTGTTGGTCGGTGGAGGAGGGAAGGACTCTTAGACCTTGACGTAAGCATTCACAGTTAACAGCCTGTGCACACGCCCCTTTTCAGCCTTACCTACGCCTCCTTCACACCTGGCCACACCCCCTTCTCGTCAGGCCCCGCCCATTTCCCGCCTGGCGAAGAAACAGCGCAGCACGAGGTCATGCCCCAGCATTGTTTCTGCCAACTCAGCACTGCAGGGATAAACACCCCCACCTGATGCGTCCTCGTAACGGTAAGACCCCCGCCCCGTAACACTCTATAAACCACACACGGTTAGCCCGGGTAACCCCGTGAAAAGAGAAAAGCCCCAAATGACAGGTTGTCTGGTCAGATAGGCGCGGAGGAGAGTGACCAGTCGGCGGGAGGTAGCCGGCCTGTTCCTGTTCCCACAATGACCAGCTCGCAGGGTACCAGCTTGACGCTTACGTCAGAGCGTCACTCTCCATCCGTCATCCGGGTTACCCAGAGTCTCCCCCTGGTGGCAAGACATCAAGTCATTGAGGCCTGGCGGACAGCAGTGTCATTATCCTCACAGGAGGTCATGGGGGCCGCCATCTTGTCCCAGGGCGTCATGTGACGTCGTTTCCTTTGGCTCCTGCGCGCGCACAATGGCGGAGACAGGCGGAAGTGGGAGAGGTGAGTGTGGCCGGGTGAAGACAGCAGGAGGGGCGGGAGTGGGGCTGAGATCGAAGGTAATCCGGGACATTCCGGCCCTGCCCTTCACACCTCAAGCTGACCAAGATTGGCCTTTTGACGCTGCCTGTCAACTGGTCAAATGTCACTGACTGCATACCTCCAGACTCCTATAAAATGTTGCTTATATTATAATTCCCACTATTTCTGGCAGACAAAGATAGGCGTACTATCCATATACAAAATGATGAAGTTGTAAACCCATTAACACAAAAAAGATAATATGGGATTAGCGTCAGTAAAGTAATCTGATATAACATATCAATAGTCTGGTAATGGTATAGCTGTACCACAGTAGTTTTGCTGTGGTGGATCCAGGAGGGGGGCAGGCAAAAGGGGCTCCCTCCCAACCAAGCAGATAGTTTTTTTTAATAACCCACATTTGTTTCTTTGTACAAATCTGACGCTATTATTTTCACTTTTTTATTGGGGAGGGGGGTAGGTCCCCCCCCCCCCCCTCAGATAACTGACTCTGGGTCTGCCATTTTTTCGCTGCATGTTGTTGGTGTTGCCTTAATGAACTGTGTTTCTTCATTCTAAAATGACATGGTGTGTTGCTATGTGTCAATACCTAATAAACACTTTCTAGAGTTCAATATCAATTCATTGTTATTTTGTACTCTTGAAATAAGCAGCAGAAAGTCGCCTTATGAGCGTCACTTCATGATCTTCACATCATACAAGGACTTCTCCAACTATAGCATCGTGAAAACTTTGAAAGACTTTTAAGTGAAAGGTTATATTCATATTAAGCCATTCCTATTATTTTCTCTCTTTGGTAGGCCTATTCCCAAAATGAAGTATGATTCTTCAATCTGGGCTACCGTGTGTTGGTACGGATGATGTCTCACTTCACGGATGGCTACCTGCCTGCCTGAAAGGTTAGCACGGGGTGAGGTTACAGTGTCCCCACCTGGTATCTAGTCCTATTCTCACCCACCACATAATGCAATGTCCTTTATGTTCTCTGTCATACATCTTAATATATCTGGTGGAGTTGTGGCTTTATCTGAATTAGTGTTGACGAACACACCTATGTCATAATGAGTCAGTCCTGTAGGTCATGACTGTTTGGCACTATACAATTCGCTGTAAGAAACGTTAGACGAGAACTCGTGTCACGGAACATGCAATGACGTCATAAAGATGCGTATGGCAACATTTTCATACTGATTCCATGAAGTAGCAGAACCTAAGAAGAAGGCAATGCGTTGACCAGTTACCAATAACTATGAGCTGTGTTTTATACCAGGTACTTGATACTTACAAAAAAGGCCGGTTAATTATTTTTACGATGTAACCGATATACGATCTGAACTTTCATTGGACCAATTCACTTTTACAGACTTAAGCAATTAATTGCTTGCCCTATCCTCTTTATGGTTTTGCATTTACGCTTAAAAGTGTTTTTTTTTTATTTAGAAAAATATCATCAGTTAATTACTGAAAATGTGAAATTAAAAATCTACGATTGTTGTTTTACTCTAACTAATCATTCATCATTGTAAAATTTTAATAATATCAAAACTACAACAACTAAACACTAAAACCAAAGTCACCAAACTCTTTGTTACTTGTTACCATATTTCTTATGACTGTTCACTTTCTTCTGTTTTCACAAAGAAGTTAATTCATACGACCGAGACAACTATGGAAAAAGTATACTTAACTATATGCTATAGAAACAATGAGCCTGCCCTCATTTCCCTTGACCCTCTACCCGGGTAGCATGAGGAAATATATAAAGAATTTCATTTGTTTTAAATTCCAATTATATATGTACGAGCGTAATTTATCTCATTTCATCCATACAAAAGCATCACTCGTTTTCTGTATTAGCAATGTGTTAATCATGTTAAACCCGTCGGCTTTTTAGCTTTAACAAAAATCATTTAAAACAATCAGTTTTCTGTTTTGGGGTTCAATGTTGTTCTGCCCGAAGAAATGCCTATTGTTTCGCCATTATCCCGGCCTCATCACTTAGTCTGAGGGGAAGGATCGCTTTGTATTAGTAACCACCCTTTGTATTAGTCACCCGCCGCTGACCAACAGCCTCATTTGTCATCACCGCCACCAGCAGCAGATTCAACAATTAGCCATGGTTCAGGGCCCCAAGTCAACGCCTACAGTGCCTTAACTCAATCCAAAGCATCTCCAACACAAGACGCCTTCACGCCTTCATGAAAGGAATAGGTGTATGATTCAATCTCTCATGGGAAGCAGCGACCTTCGTGCGCAATCTCCAGGTATATAGGGAAAAATAGGCCAAATGTTTCCTTTCCCCCAATTTCGCTCATTAGTTTTATCTGTTATATGGAGAGCCTATTCCATTTCTGAATGCCAAGGGGATCCAACGTAATTTTCTATTAAAAAGCAATGGATAATATTTTCCTTTGACAACCTGGAAATACCTGTATGCACATCAGTGCGGGGTTTGGTTTGGAAGGTGGTTACGGGGTGGGGTGGAGGTGCTTACTGGCAAGGATGAGGAAAGAGGTGGCAATGGTATTGAGAAGGGTGCAATGTGGTGGATGACTGACAGTTTTCAGTGAAGTAGTCACAAAAGGTGAGGCCGTGTCGTCACGCCTTCCCACCAGCCCCCATTGTGAGTGACAGCCAATCAGCGCCCAGTTAGCACCCGGTGAGGGGGAGGGGGTGGGCTGCTGGACGGACGGAGGGGGTTAGGGGGAGATGAAAGGAGGAAGAAGAGGGGTTGGTGGCCGATTATACCACTGAGAACCCACTGTCCGGGGCGGGAGACCCTACTTGTACGCTGGACGGTTGAGGTCGGTGCCAGTCACACCTATACATTACCCCTGTCGACTTGTTGCTGTCCACACCTACGGGAGGAGGAGCAGGAGGAGGAATCGAGACTAGAGTTTAAAACTTACCCAGCTCGCTTTCACTACATAGGACAATAGTTATTAATGCATTTGTGGATCGCCTTGGGAATTCTCCATCAACATGTCGGCTTTAAACACAACCAGCTGACAGTCTTCTATTTACATCAGCAGAGACTGGCTTCTTAATAACCATACAGGCTCTTGTATTATTATAGGAGTTCTACTTTAGCCGCAGCGGTTCAGCGCCCGCTTGGTGGCGCCACGGGTCAGTCACACACCACTCGGGGACACGCTTGGTTCCCTCGGTGCCCTTTACTTTCCTACAGCAGCACCAGTTCCACTTGAGAGGGGCTACTACCAGCAGTAGCCGAGCACTGCTACTCCTACACCGCCACTGCTCGTCACAGAGCCCCGCATAGCTCACCTGTTCACCAGGGGGGAGCTGCCGGCCACCAGGCGCCCCAAGCCCCGTCAACTTAACCACCAACTACTACCTGGGAGCCAGTCCCCCAGTACCCATACACAGGAGCCTCAAGACTGGAGGGACCCCGTACCCTTACCACAGCACTCTCACCTGCCCAAAAGGGGGGTTACCACCCTGGAGGAGTGGCGGGAGAGGCAGGGTATACTACTCACACCTTGCAGTAATCCCTCACGCCCTGGAGGAGGATTTTAAGGGGGTTACAGTATTGAAGTCGCACCCCACTCCTTGGCGGAGTTCTTGTATGTATACGATTGTGCTGCCTGCGTTGTTGTTGTGCAGTGAATCGGCCCACCTATCGACATCATTGCCGCAGATCTGGAAGCACCACTCCACTTCCCGGACTTGTACGACACTCCCGGGAGGTCATCGCCAGCCATGAACAGCCCCACAGAGGTCAGCAAGATGCAGGGCACCTCCAGTAAGTTCCTCTCCTCCAGTAGACACAAGCCCTCTCCGGGCTTGGGGCCTTAAGGTGCGCCACATGCATCAAAAGGTCCATGTCCACCATCGTCACTAGCCACGCACATGCAAGATATATACCTACCCAGTCCTTGGCACAGTTTTCCCCTGTCAATAATTGTCCTAGCCTACTTCACATTCATTCTTCATTTCTTACTTTTTACCACACTGTCCCAACTCTTCTTGTCATCGAGTACGAATGTTCTTAACGTTTTAAGCCACTTCAGTTTATGATCTAAGATGTGAGTGTCTATATTTATGTGGGTTAGGGGAAGATTGTCTAACTTAGGCAGGAACTTTCCTCTTCTTCAAGTCTAATAAGGCACCTGTGTCGTATGGGCCTAGAGGCGTACAAATTGAGTACTTGTACCAAGCCCAGGTGTTTAAGTTCATACATGCAGATGCAGGTGTGCACAGGTGTATATATATAAGAAAGAATAGGCATTATCATGGATGGAATATAATATACACTTATAAAGGGGGGAAAAGTTAGTCATTGAAAATGGCCAACATTGAACACAGCGAATAGTCTACACATTAAGTAGGTGAATAAGGAGAATATAATGTGAGCTGAATATAAAGGCATACACACATCACAGTGTATAGGATGTCATAAATATGATGTACATTAGTACAAGATACTGAAAGCAAATCCACGTATATTTAATAAGAATCTGTGATTTGTGTTAACTTATGATAGGCATACTCATTCACCGGTTTTTGATATAGGTCGTCCTACGAGTTCTCAAGTTAAGGCGGCTCTTGTTCGATGGGGAAGTATACATGTATACATTTATAAACGACATGTGTATGAAATTCTAACCTACAGAGTATCCATAGATTGTACATGGGGAGTACTCATATGTATAAAGGCCTGGAGTACAGGTCTGGCACGTTGGGTGGTGTAAGGGCTTTAAAGTGGCGCCTGATCCAAACAAGATCCTGCCTACTCAGCCTGACCTCCTGCCGGGGATCCATTACCCACTGCCCAGTAATGACCTGCCCGCATTGAAACCAACTTAACAAAGGAGCACAAAGTCACAGGCCTCGCGGATTTACCGGAGAAATATGCCCGATAAAACCTAATCCTAGGTTCCCTGACCAAAAGCAGGAAACCACTGGGTCTATGGACGTGGCCCAATGCATGGATGGATTGCTAATGTCTTTTGTATGAGGTGTAGGAGCACAGCAAGAATTGAGAAGGGGTTCAGCTTTAAATATTAGATGGACTATGATAAAAAGTTATATGCCGTTCAGCTTTAGAAAAAGACGAATCTAAAATAGTTTGAAGTTGAGAGAATGACATTGGAATGTAATTTTAGATAATCAGATTAAATTTTAATGTGCATGTCTATTTCAAATGCCCCATTTATAAATAGCAGTCCAAGGCATTTTTGAACATCAGAATTACATAAAGAAAAAACATAGGTACACCGATGAAAAGAAAAACAGACTGAGATGTATAATTGTCCCATAGGTGATAGGTTTTGTGAGAGGAAACTTGCACACAAAGCAGGTAAGAAATAAAGAACTAAACTTCACTTTTAAAAAGTGGATCATAATGATTTACAAAATTCCTTCCATCAGAAAAAACTTTATGCAGAAAAAACTTCTCCAATTTCTACCTTGAACTCCCTTGATTCCATAATCCCAAAGAGGTCCCGTCGGACGGTTCGCCGGGCCCTCCTAGCCCCCATCGCGGCCCACCCCTCCCCGGCCCCGGTCGGTCCCGTAGAGGCGTCGGGGGCCCGGGGTGACGCGGCTACAGGCGTCAGACGGCGGGCGGCAGGTGGTCGCCGGGCCCCCGGCCTCTGAAGACGGGCCGGGCCGGGAAGCCACAGCCGGGAGCGCGGCCAGCATGCGGTTGGCAGGAGTCAAGATCTTACACCGACTCAGAAAAAAAACTAGCTTATATCTAGCATTTCAGACGTGTCAGTATTGCGGAATTGAACAGCGTCCAGTGTCCTGCTATGACCAAAACATGGGTTTAGAGGAAGTTAGGGTTTCTGAGTTATAAGTTGATGTTTAATAGCGCAACATGATCATAAACGTGGGCTTCTCTCTGAAGGGGTTTCCCAATATTCGAATTAAATGACACTAAAAAACTCTTAGGCAGGTGTGTACATTGGCAGACGTTGTTAGGGGATATAGCAGTGGGACTTCTATGGTAACGTATCCTGAGCCATTTGTTTTGACGAGCGTCCACACTGCCGTGTCGAGAAAATGAAGGAGGCATCTGGTCTCAGTAGCTTTATATAGGTGTCTTTTTTTTGTGAGACCCAATTCACAAATATTCAGGGAATTACTAGGAGGGAGAGCAACGTTTAATTTCTTTCTCTTATACTGGACCGGCGAGGGTTGGTCTAAGTCGACGGTGCCTCACTTTCTGTCGGAACTTCCATGTTTACAACTGGCACTTCCTGTCGACGACTAGTTTGTTCCGCGACCATCCGCAGTAGACAATCGTCGATGGGCGCGTTGTCGGCAGAGTTTGTGCAATAAGGTCCCATCGCTACCTGGCGCGCGTACAGTTCTGTCCGGTAGCCGCCATATTGTAGCCAGCGACGTTTCTATTTCCGGCAGCCGGCAACACTTCCGGTGGTCAATCGACGTGGACGAGTCCGACACGAAGGCCATTTCCGGCGACGCGCCGACGATAGGAAACGCGCATCTATGTGGGAGGGGACGGCGGGAAACGACAAGGATAGGCGTACACAGAATTTAGAGGAAACTTGAAGGGACGACTTGCTTGTTTTGGGTGGTCGGAGGTAGCTTCCGTCATTTCCGTCTGACTTTTCGGTGATCCATATTTAATGTTACTGGTCAGTCTCACACGGAGCTATTTTCCGGCACCCCTAGCTGCCCCAAATGGACCCTGGAGGAGAGATAGACAGTTAATTAAAGGTAACCCTGCCGCCAGCCATCCTTCTCATGTCAACCCCTCATCCTCTTGGTTCTGTGCCATGGAGGTTCTAGAAATGTCATGACCACACGATTGAGTGTTTTATATCTAGCCAGTTAATAGCGACCCCAATTCCCAGCAATAAACTAGGCAATCAATCTTACCTCAGTCAGCAATTAAAGTGAGAAAGAAGTTTGAGAGAAGTCATCATAACCTAACGTTAATCAGGTTCCTGAAAGAAATTTGAATTCTAAACGATGACAATTGTTTTCATTTACGTTTCTCCAAAATTTCACGTTGACAGTTATCAAGATGGATTTGTATAGAAAGTATTATCATTGAAAGTATTTTTTGTAATTTCAATCGTTACCCTTCTCGTTGATTTTAAAAATATCACCCCTTTCTAGATTTACACCTTTCGAAGGGACTTTTAGGACAAAGAGAATATAATATCTAGTCCCATTTTCAAGAGGTGCCCATATAAATGCCCTGTCCTGGCTAACCGCCGCTGTGGTAAGCGTAAATTACAGAGCGTTTGGACGTCGAGATAGATCACCAGCTCTGAAGTCCACTCCCCCAGCCCTTTGAGACACCCACACCTCTACCCCTTCATATTTCACCGGCCCCGTCCCCGGCCCCTCCGTCCGGCCGCTGACCGCCTCCCCCGCCGTCCACCCCGTCACCCGACCCGCCGGGGGCCGGTCTCAACCCCCTCCTTGGGCCAACAAAACCCGCCATTAGCCAGGTTTACTCTGTGACTAGGGTTTTAGTACGGGGGAATACGGTGAGAGTTGGTCACAAAGGTAGCCGCCCAGGTAAAGTTACCGCCAGGTGAGGGAGACTACAGTGTCCGGGCGGGGTGTGTCCACGCTGTTACACCTGTGTATGGGGGGGGGGGGGGGGCAGGTGGGAGAGGGAGGTGTGTACTGTGACCATGTGATACCCAGACATATGGTGAATGTCCAGTGGGAGGTAGCACTCCTTCACAGTTGATATATATCCCCACCACCGTCCCGGGACGCCTATCTCAAGCCTCTGTATCCTTGGGAATTTGGATAGAGTGATGAGCTTGGGTTGTAAGGGGATTTGTGGAGGAGGAAGAATAGGAAGTATATATAATTATGTTGCTGCTGAAACAGCCTGAACATTATACATGTTGGTTATTATTCCCAGCAATTACGTAGGATATTAGATATATATATATATATATATATAAAAATGTGTGGATACATATACTCTGTAAACATCTAATATACAACACAGCCAAACTGAATCATGCGAACCGTGATTGGAATTCAAAGCAATTGCAACTAAGCAGCTGATGACCTTTTCACTCATGATCTATATTGTGTTTCACGATGTATAAGAACGTAAGGATTCCCCCGAAATTTACAGTTTCTTATTCTGTCCTTTAAATCTGTAAAGGAAGACACGGTGACACTAAATAGGGTTGCCTGTTTAAGAAACCTCAATAGAAGCTGGAGCCAAGTTAGAAAGGGTATAGAGCCAGTAGGTCGTTATGGATACTACGGTCGTCCGTGCACTGCATGGGTAAGGGCCTGAAAACCCTTTTGCTTGACACGACCTTCTGCAAACAGTTAAGGAACTCCCAAAAATGTTTCCGATCTTTCATTTATTTGAAATCGAGGCTGCATAAGTTTCACCTTAAACTATCGAGACTATTTCAAAGCCCTATAATGTTTAGATATTGACTTATCCGTGGTTGCCTATATAATAATAACATCATATGAGATTACAAAGACCACGCTATCAAAAATTATCCTTGTCTTTGCTAAAAAGAGATTTGAGATTTGCATTTGTAAAAAGTATATATTAGGATAAATGTAGATATAGTCTTTGGGAAGAATGATTTAGTATGAATCTGAATAAAATGTTCAAGTGGTCTCAGTCTTCCTTATAGTCATCTTCAGGTAAAGGAACAAGTCCAATAAGAAGGTATTTCCCATGACCCAGGTGACGGCCCTACCCCACACCTGCACACATCTTCACGTGAGGCTCCCTAAAGACCCACCCTCTGCTATGGTGAACAGCTCAATTGTGCAAAAATTATCAGATACACAATCACATCAGTGAGCCGCCCCGACCTCTCATGCTAACACCTTGGTGGCGAAATCCCCACAAACAATTCCCCACTTGTGGACTTTCCCACCTTTACGGTCGTTTAATTTTCTAATTTCATTGTGCTTTTTTTGTGGGTGGGGTAAAGAGTTTGGGTTGGTGTGAAGAGAAGTGCGTGGTCAATTGGGAGATGTAGGATATTCTTAGACTGATGTGATGTGAGGAACTTTATCCAGATTTAAACGTGAATTTAACGTGTGGAGTTTGTGTTACTTCTATGACATTTTCTTTTTCAATGTAAAGCTATTGACACTATTTCTCACATCCCGTCCAGTAGCTGTATACTTGAATAAATAGGTGATTTCAACTGATGAATAGCCTACTGATTTAAGTGTTTTTACATACCACATGAAATGTGTGATCCATTTCTAATTGATGAAACATGGGAATATGTCCATTTACTCAGCAATTATAATCAATAAATACCTATATACATTAATTATACTTCTCATCATTCAAAACCCATTACATATAGGCGGAAATAGGGTGGGCGTTGGTCGGAGACACGACCCAGGCCCAATGCCTAAAACCCATGCTCTGTAGTCAAGAAAGGTATAAACGCTGATTTAGACGCCGACCCCCTGGAACTAAGCCAAGGCCTCCAAAGACGCCGCATGGCAAGGTGTCGGCGTCCGTCACTGGCCGATACAGAAACTGTAGGCTGTATATATACCTGATATTATTACATACAGAGCTGAATATAGACGTGCAAAGCTGCATGCCAAGCATGATTATGGACCCTGATTCAAAACTCAAAAATTGCCTTCTTCAAGGAAATTCATCCATCTGTTTTTGAAATTTAGGAATGTGTTTATATCTATGGAGATATATATATATATAAATATATATATATATATAAATATACACACACATATATAACATTATATATACATTATAAGTATGAGATGATTTTGTATAACTTTCTACAACTGTCTCGCACATAGACCTAATTGCACTAACTTTGAATGAAAAATACATGTATATCTAATTATAAGTTTACATTTGAATAAAAAAAAAAAGACAAATTGTCGTGTGCATATAAATCACCACGACTGCTTAATTTGCGACATCAATTATCTTCAAGAAAATCGTTGGAGGCCTTGTAATCCTTCTCATATATAATATCATATCTAATTATGTATGTATGCTATAGGTTAGTGGACTCTACCTTTATAAAAGAGGCTAGAGGTTAGGTCACAATGACATCCCACTCTGTCCTCCACATGCATTGACGGTGCATGTTGATGTCGTATTTGTCGCACCCAGGGTCCACAATCTCCAGTGGGCCATAGTCAGCCCTCAATATTTGCTTTGTTGTGAAAAGACCTTTGAATCTGTCTATTTAGGTATTTCTGATGACCCCTGTCATATTTTGTTTTGTGACATGCACACCTGCATGTTCGTGATGTGCATACAAAGTGGGCAGGACTACCCAGGTGGCTGGGTCCTTGGTCCTCCCATATACATCCGCCTGTACCCATTCTCATAGGTTAGGATAGGAAGGTTGGTTGTGCTTGTCAAGTTATAGCATTAACGTGGATATATAGGAAAGAATAATTCTTAGTTTGAGTTTATAGGGTCTCTATTAACATGATATCCTAATGTCAAAGATTTATTTTAGAAGAGCAAAATCTATTGACGCAGTTTAGGTCCACACACAGACACAGACACACAGACACAGACACAGACACAGACACAGACACAGACACACACACACACACACACACACACACACACACACACACACACACACACACACACACACTTATTTGCCCTTGAGATTGAGATCAAATATACAAATAGGTTCTCGGTCGAGACCAAGATAGTAAATCACAATTTCAGCATAAATCTTAATCATAAACATACATGTACAATAACCATAGTTTCACTTTCATCTTAGTAAATTTCCCAGTTGGCTTCAATTGAGAAATATACACGCTATGAAATTACCTGAAAATTATTACACAGATGTATAATTTTGGATAATCATGTATCTTTGTGATATATGCCCTCCAATACCAGTTCCTTCCCCGGCGTCCTTCTACTCTTTCTGTAGGTTTGTTGGTTGACCTATACCCATCCCCCTATCTGCTGACAACTAGCACCCAGACCCTCCTTCCAGCGCGGAAACGTGCAATTATCCGCCAGCGTATCCGTCTACCAACTGAATTAAGTATAGACCTAAGTACAAAGCTAAGTATATACGCCTAAGTATACGCCATAGTAAAGGCCCGGGTGCGGTTTTCGAACAGTCAGGTTGATGCACCTCTCTTTTTGCCCCCGTATAATTGATAAAGGGGAGTACTTGGGCTAGGTCGATTTTACATTGATTTATTGAACAAATTAAAAAAGTACAGAGCATGCACTCAAACTGTTATAAAAAATAATAGTAGAGTACTTGGATTTACCGAAATAGAAGAAAATTATAAATGAAAATTGCATAAATTGCATATCCCAGAGGGAAATGTAAAAGAATTACATAATTCCCAGTACAACCCATACAGCTACTTTGGTAAAGTGACGTTGATATTTGGATACATATTACTATAGTACAAGTATCTGGTTAGAATTCATATCAAATTACATTTTGCAAGACAAGACACATACTTCAAAAGAGACATATTTTACACTTTGTTTTTGTCTCATATGAATGTGAGAATATAGGTATGTTTCATTTAACGAGCCGTTCTCCATATATATATATATGTGTTAGGGAGCAAATGAGTTAGTCACAATTGTGATCTAACACTGACTCTAAATTCGCATGAACCGCGTGTAGCGTGTGAAGTAAAATGATTAATGAAGTGGGGGCGGGGGTTGGGGCGGAGGGCGGGAAGTGACGTGAGGCGGACTTCTGAGTGGCTCTGAGCTGCTCCCATTGACTCTATCCATTATTGAGAGGTGAGGAAGTGAGTTATCGATCTGCCGCCGGGGGAGCCACCTGTAGCCCCAGCCGAGGAGGAAGCGGGCAGGTGAGGCCTGGAGGTGGGGGTGGGGGGGGGGGGAGCAGGTGGGGGCCAGGAACGGCCACATGTGACCGTTTTGATTAGCTTTTGGCAAGCTGCATACGGTCAATTTAACCTATAGGGAGAGTGTGTCTGCATGTAAACTAGAGGCTAGTTGCATTCTTTTCATAGAATAGTTATTTTTACAATTTTGGTAGGTAGCGGTATGCATTCGTAAAATGTAAAATGTAAAATTGCTTTATTTGTGGGAATCAAGTTTGACGGACTTAGTCAGACCTGACGATCTGGGAACATTGAAAAGTCAGTTTATATTTAACGCACACAGACACAGACACACACAGACACAGACACACAGACACAGACACACAAACACACACAGACAAACACACACACACAGACATACACAAACACAAACTCACACACACAAATAGATGGATATCCTAGGCTGTTCAAAATGAAGGCACACGACATTCAAGGTTGGTTTTGCAAAACAATACAATACAGTTCTGTGTAATCTAGCTATTTTATTCAGGTTGTAAAAAATGATAAAGACATCAACAAATACCAACTCGTGAGAACGGTTGAAAAAATATGGAGAAATTTAGCTGAGGATGTCGAGTGAATTTGCAAGGTGCAGTGGAGTAAAGATGAAGAGTTCGGAGAAGGTTAAGATTTTTTGGGTGCGGGGTAGGGGGGTGAGGGGGGGGGGGGGGTCGTTTTAGGCCCAGATTTGTGCCGGCTCTCATTAGACGCTCGTCGGGGCGCTGGTCGTCGGCCGGTATCGGGTTCCGGCTTATGATAACATCGTCGTCGGGTGGACAAGCCGGTAACAGGCGTCATATATCGGAATGGCATTTTGTCAGGTAGAGAGGGAAATCTAAAGAGACGAAGGACGGGGGGAGGAGGAGGGAGGAGGAGGGAGGAGGAGGGAGGACGAGGGACAATGGCGGAAATTGAGCGACAGAGCGCCACACGCACACCCAGATCTGGAGGTATTCGGGTAGCTTTGGGTCCAATTATGAGTGGGAAAAGACGTGTTTTTCGAAAGGAATTCACTTAGAAAAGCTGAAATTTGGCCCTGTGTGCTTTAGCTGTGTACACATGGTGTTGCCAGGGTAGGTTTTCAAAAGTGGATGTGCGGGATGGGAGCGAACAGCAGTGGGGCAGCCAGGTAGGAGAGAAAAGGCCAATTAGCCTGAACACACTGTATGGTCAACCTACTCACCTGCCTCTGACCATACTGACCACTGGTCAGCTCCACAAAGAGGAGGGGCCGGGCACAAGATGGTCAGTGGTCAGTACAGAGAGCACCCCCTGCCCGTGTTGTCGCTCTCAGTCACACTCAAACCGGTCAGTATGATATAGGGCCCCTGTTCTATAACTATAACTGTCCCAAGCTTGGACTGTAGGGACTCAGAAATTGGCTCGGAGAGAAAAGAGCAGCGCGGTCGGGGTCGGGTGTCGGGCGGTGACAGTGACGGGTCGGGAGTGACAGGTCGCCGTGTCGGACCCCACCATCAGGGCCGTCCCACCCCCGATAACCATCTGACGATCCCTACTCCGCCCCCCTCTACAGCCTACCCCCTCACAGGTAGGGGCCCGGGAGAGCCACATCTTAACGACGTCGTTGCGCCAAATTGAAAGATGCGCGTCCTCTGAGCTTGGGAAGGTGGGGGAAGCTTGTGTATTAAGGTTAAGACGGTTCCAGTTCCGGTTGATGCACCATTCACCATGATTTAGGTTTATGAAGATAATTATTAATATAGTGTTCCATATAAAGTTGTATCCTATTGCGACTCAATAGATTATGATGTCGGTACAAGTCTACTGTCCTATAAGGTATAAAGGGGTTACGAGTTTTCAGCACACACTTTCTCTTTCTCGAGTTACCCAAGATGGTCTGTTAAATATTTGGTACTCATTCATAGTTAATTCTTTGGCCTCTTTATGTTCAAACCAGCTTCCCTGACTTAACTCCCATCCCATTCCCCACTCCACCCCGGCCCCGCCCCGGTCACCCACACATCAGCTGGCCACTCCCCACACTGAATCCCGGACTAATTACTTGACCACCCCCTGACCACGGCCAGGTGTTGTGTCGTCCTCCTCAGCCCACCTCCTGGTACCTCCTTACGTCAGGGCCCGTCTGTCCTACGCCATCCTCCGCCCCAATCCCCCGACGACCTCCGCCCGACCCGATCCCCGCCGCGACCGACCCTCATTAGGACCCCGTCACCGGGCCTGCGCGCCCCTCTCCCGGCCCGACCCGACGTGCCATACCGGTCCCTAGTACCCCTAAAAACCCGCGACCGCCTCGCGACACGCCCAAATCCCCCCGCGACAACCCCCGACGCCCCGCGCCCTCCCCCCGGGAGCCTCACCTGCTGGCCCCGTCCGACCACCCCTATTCCGCCTGGCCGCCCCCCGCCGCCCGTCGCGGTTGGCCCCGCGTCGCCCCTGTCCCCCTGCCGCTGCCAGCTTCACGCCAGTAGAGCGCGCATAATCGTCGACAAGCAGCGACAAATTGCGCGCCCCGTTTGCTGGGTGAGGTGGCGGCCGGCGACCCCCGGGTGTTCCCCGGGTGTCTCCCGGCCTCCCGCCGTCTCACCTGGATTCACAAGGTCCTGTGTAGCCGCACGTGGTCGCGGCTGGGTCTGGACATCGATTTATTTATTGGTCAGGTAATAGGGGAAGGTGTGTGAGCAGCATACGCTCTTTATTTTTTGAGGAGGAATGTTTTAGAAAGGGTCACACAGCTCCTCAATACATGCACGAATTGGCATACATGTACCTGCATTATACGTCATACATAGATATGCCTAATACAAAGTAACAGCACAATGAAGGTAAATCTGGCAGTACCACTCCCAGTTTTGCATTGTCAAGCGATCCTCTCAGACGAACACACATTGACAACAAGCACCCTCTTATGTAGGAACTGACCCATGTGTGTTTTGTGTATGTCGGAAATGCATGAGTAACGTCCTATTTGTATTATAGAGTCATTCCCGGATGTTACCTTTTGTGACAACGTTATCTGTCACGTTCCATCATACTACATTTACATTTTGTATGAAATTATAGTTATTATTTCATGCGCAACAATAGTATTCCAAAATTCCTGCAAACGGTTTCTGCATAATTTGAGGAGTTTTCCTTTTTTTCTGTATAAAACTGGAATAATTTTTAAATCAAAGGACCACTAAAACAATGTATATCTTTTGAATTGTATCTTTTTTTTGTGTGTGGATAAAATCAATCATGTAATTTCGAAGAAAAAAGACATAAGATTCCGTTCATCCTCAGTTAAAACCATGCACCTCAACCTCCCTTTATCTTATCTAAAGTAAAAATTTTAACATTATTCCATCAATCATATTTCTATACACTTTTCTACTGATTATGATATGTAATTATAACACACCTACACGGAAGATCATTTAAAATGGGTATGGTTTAATAGATAACACAAAAAATTAAAAAATATTAATTTTGTGTCTTGCAGGTCGGATCCTCATGGACATCCCCTGTGTGGTCTGTCAGGATCATTCGTCGGGTAAACACTACGGGATCTACGCCTGTGACGGGTAAGTTCTGCCTCCCCCCACCTGTCTAGGCCCCCCTACACCACCCCTACCCGTGTATGGGCCTACCACTTGACCCGCCACCCTCTATACGGTATGTGGGGGGTGCGCCACCACGGCTCACTGCTGCCCCCTGGGACCGCGACGGGGAACTACGTGTGTGTTCCTCTCGGAAATGAACTATATTATACGTAGATTTTGTACATAGAGGTTAATTGGATTAATTGATATAACGCTTAACATAGTTATTACTTTGTAACATGGGTTACATCTAAGAAAAATTATATAAGTATAAGATAAAAAACAAAACAATGGTCCTGGACACTACATTGACAGGTAGTACCAAACAGATAATAGGAGATTCTTCACCAAGTGTAGCTGGTTAATATTTTTGTCGAAATGTGAATGTATATATATGTGCACCTTATGCATGGACTGTTTTGATTAATAACAGTAAATGCCCTGACAATTTATTGACAGATATATATTTTTCCATTTCAGCTGTGCCGGATTCTTTAAGGTAAGCATCTGAATACTGATTTGATCTATTGCAATATCTGTTCTTAATTCGAGATATTCAAATATTCCACATTTCATAACATCTATATTATTATATATTGATAAATGCTGTGACCAAAACATCAGCAGTTCAAGATATGGATATTTCTATCCCATTCGTGTGTGACTGGATCTGTTTGAATTGTGACAGACATAACAGTACCTAAATGAGATTGATATAAATATAAACAGCTCCCCTTGACTTAATGGCATCTACTTCTATTATAACGGAAATCAAATGGACAAGTGTCCCAAATGTAGATTCTGCAACAGAGATAAAGGGAAAAAAAGTACAGATTAATTTCTTCAAGATGTATGAGTATCTAACACGAGATGCGGTTAGTGGGGGATCCCTGCAGGTGTGGGTGGTGGGGGGATCATGTAAGAGAGTTCATCTATTAGCGGGCCTCACGGTCGGGTAGCCCGGGCTTCTGTCGGTAGATCCGCCATTTGAAGGCGTTAAATCTAGTGTGTAGACATTTGGTAATCATTTCACTTGACCCTCGCCTGTAAAAATATCAGGGGGCTGGAATGGGCACTGGCCGATAGCAAATTAAATATATATAGACACTAAGCATGATTTATTTGAAAGTAAGGACTGAGAGAGCGCTTCAGTGCAAATTTATGTATAACCACGTATGCATAGGCCTACAATCAGCGCTTTACATGAGTCACTGTCACTGTAAAAAGTGAACACGGGAAATAGTTAATACGGGAAATGAAGTGCAAAGTCGAACATATATCACAGAAACATGCCATACATATAATTGATAAAAGCACCATAGTGAAAGAAAAAACCACGAAATTGGAATAACTAATCATAGTGATGATAATATAGTTGAGAAGAGAAGAAAAAACACCCTCACTTATATTTTGTATAACATGTTGCAATAATTATAGGTTCATGGGCAGAAGAAAGATAACGTATGTTAAAGACTGCCATTGAATTTATGACTGCAATGACAGAAATCGGAAAATTTTAGAAACATAATTATGTAGCAATTTTTGCAATCGGAAGGGCCTTAAAAAGATAACACAATTTGATAACAGAACATCTGGGAAAGATCATGCCAAATTTGTGCGAAGGCTTAAATCATATCATGGAGAGTAAACCAGAATGATTATAACACATTGTAGTCAATTCCCAGCATGCCAATTCCTAACCCTGGGAAAGTTGGGTACCCTATACATTCTCCTCCTGTGGGGTATATAGGTAAGACCACCCCGGTTCTATACCGCCAGCGTCTGCTCCACGGGCTGTAAATAATAACCACCGATGAGATCATAAATTAGCAATTATCAATTAGCATAGTGACACGGTGACAGCCGAGGGGACCAATTACTCCGCCGTCCACGCACAGACGGTAACCTAATTAATACACGCATACAAACCGATTAATTCTCCTGTATTAAAACATACTGAAATACAACCATCATGTCATCTGTCATTAAACCAGAAGACAGTTCGTGGTCTTTTATCATCTTTAATTTGCTGTCTTATATGGCGTTTTTGTTGGCGAAATTAATTCCTGACATTTTCCTTTCGTATTTTGCAGAGGTCGATCCGGAGAAATAGGCAATATATTTGTAAATCCCGACAAGGAAACTGTCCAGTGGATAAGACACATCGCAACCAGTGCCGTGCTTGTCGACTAAAGAAATGTATAGAAGCTGGGATGAACAAAGATGGTAAGTGATAAATTTATTAACACAGATCTATTTGATTTTATTCTTGTTCACAATAACAGTTTATGATATGACACCCATACATCTTTTTTTTTTTATATAAAAAGGTACCATGTTGTTCAAACTTATCTGTAACATTATCTGATGAGCCATGTCAGACAATACATGTGTCAGGCATATAAGCGAGGATAAATTATGAAAATAGATAGAAATAGGTGCTCGAAGTGTTGCTCTCAAGTGAGCAGCTCCTAGTGCCACTCAACCGTAAACCATGTAAAATGGCATCATTTACGCTGTGTAATTTGTCATAAAAGCAGCTGTCGTTAGAAATAGGAGACAGGGTCGTCATAGTAACACAGAGAGTGTGTCGTGTGCAAAAGGGGGGAGGGACCCCGAATCAGGGGTCATTCTAGAGAGTGGAAAGGGGTCTGTCATATTATGAGGACCACGGGGAGGAGAGTGGAATGGGATGGAGTTTGTCCTTGGAGAGTGTGGGTTGGTGGCCGCTGTGGTTTGGGCGCTTCTCGCCTCTATTATATCGGCCTGTCGATGGCCTTTAGAGGACGAGGGCGAAGAATAAAAGACATACAGGAGTTCATGTACAGCGCCCCCCGTGTGACTGACGTGAACTACAAGGTAGACATGCACGTGGAATACACCCCTTTATGATGATATCTATATCTAGGTAGTATATCCGCAAGATAGCAAAGTCGGCTATCAAAAACCATGACGCCTTTCTTCTCAATCACACCTACCTCTTTTGTCAACTTTTAAATGAATTCTGGAACACATGCTGTGACTCTTTTTGTCGTCACCATTGCGATTTTTGTATCTTGTGTAGAGAGATACCCATTGGCCTTTCACTAAAGTTTCCCCGTGCAAATAATGAATACACTCAGTGTGCCTATCTAAATATACTGCGCAAATGGAAGCTATTTTCATGCTTTATTTGCGAGGTAGTCTGTATTCTTTATAAATCATCCTATCCAAAGACCACATCAAAAGAATTAGAAGATATTTTCAAGAAATAAACGAGTAATTCCTTGAATATTTTCCTAACTTATGCTAATGCACATCAGGACATATAGAGTGTCTGTCACTCTATATAAAATCCACAGACAATCCTCCCCAGTATCCCTCCCCACACCTTTGTCAGTGCGCCCTGTGTGTTATGACAGCTCCGACGTACAGCCCTGATTGACTCTGTCCACGGGGGGACCATTGTAGCAGTTTGACTTAAATTAAAGTTAAATATTTGGGGGGATCTAGTGGGAAAGGCTTGGGGGAAGGTGATGGCATACCTTGGGGGCCGGTGGTGGGGCAGGGGGAAGCCCGGCAAACAAACTGGGGGCGTTCGTCCTCCGAGTGCCTTATCCCTTTATATATACGACAGCCATGTAGGTGGTCAATTTGTAAGCCTACTCTGCCTGTATGTAGGTCTCCCCACGAACACCTGTGTGGTAAAGTAGGGTAGATTCCTTTACATCTTTTAATTGAACCTCCTTAATAAGATGGGATACAGTTAAGAGTCAGTAATAAATTTTAAAGTCACAAACCTGTAATTAGTGCAAAAGCATAACATACATGTATATGAATTACGCATGCTATTCGGCTGAATATCATTCATCTTCTTTTAGACTGGCGTGATTCGAGGGGATATGTCAATGTTGACATTGAGAATGTATGCCATTGTACTCTCCATACAAAGTTAGTTCAACTGCTTTAAAAAGGATAACTTTATGTATTAAATCGTGATCCTGAGTGCATGGGGCTGATGAATGCTACTGTCACGATTTTTAACATGTATCATATATATTCTTAGGGAATTCATATAGGTATATATATATATATTCTTAAGGAATATCCCTGCTCACAGAAATATCTGTTCACATCAAGGGGAGAGCTGACCACTCAAGGTGCTAATATACACCTATTTGCTAGTCTTAAGTTATACAGCTTTTGGTGGCCAGTCTATATATGTCCAATGGAGCGCCTAATCCAACTCCTCAATTGAGCTTGATACCTTCTCACAGTGGACAAAGAGGTTCAGTCGGTCAGCTATATGCAGTCAATGTACACAGTTGGAATGGTCTGGGTTTGGGCTCCATAGGCCCACTGTTTATGTGTTACATCTACAGAGGGTCTGGCCGCCGACTGTTAGTGTTATACAGTTACCTGGCCGCCCTTACCTGGCGGCCCACCTGGCCAGGTGTATTCACTGGAGGAGCCCCTAGTCACCGCTACACCGCCGGAGACCAATTTACTGGGATGCTAATGGCTAAAAAGCCAGAGGCGTTTGGTTGGGAGAGGAGGCGGATCAGGGAGCCACATTGATATAAACTGGGCCGAGTTAATTGGGCTCCTGTGTGAGGTGGGTAGGAGGGTGGGCAGTGTGGTACGTGTGAGCTCAAGTCGCCGAGTGGCTGACAGGCCGTGTGCGGGTTTTCTGCCCCCGGGGCCAGGAATCTCGATGAAGCCCTCCACTGAGTGATATTCAATGCAAAAGCCCAGCTCGCTCAATAACGCAATGCCATCCCCCTCTCACCTCACCCCACTCTATATCCCTCCTCCATTTCCATAAGCGCAGATTTCTGGTCTCTCCCCTGCCATCCATACCTTTTGTCCTCCGCCTTTCCGACCCCTGCCTCCTTGTGCATGCCAGTGGGATGCCCTAATAATGAGTAAGTGCGGCTTTACCCCTGCTCCCCGGAGAAACCCCTGGGGCAGTCCCCAAATGGCCGCGGGTCCCATCCCTCGGGTCCCCCTTTCCAGTTCCCCTGTACGTCCTCATTGCCACCCCTTTCCCGGTTTCCCTTCCCGGTTCCCCTCTTTAATATTATTCCCCGTCCCCTCCGTCATTCAAACTGCATACACACTCCGAAAATCAGAGTTCCAAGTGAGTTTCAGGATACTCCTTGTAAATTTGGATAGGAACAAAATAAGATTACTCCCTAACTAAATTTTGGGAAAGTATTAGGGCATTTGAAACACCTCGAAACTATAGCCACCGCTGTCTAGGAGGTACGCCACAAGGTTCCCGCTGCCACCATTGCTGTTGTTGCAGTCAGGGCCCCCCTCTCCACACCTTGAGTGGCCCTGAAAGGTTTACAATGTTTTCTACTCGTGCTCTTCCCACTGACACAGCCCGGCCACAGCTGAGCAAATAACCGGCTTTATTGGGCGTCTTGGCCGGTGCAGGAAGCATTGTGATTTAGGTAATTCACAACTTGGTGGAAAATTTACTTCAGGCATATCCCTTGCTCGGAAAGCTTATACTTCCACATGAATATGGTCTTAGGGGTTTATGCAAAGAAAATGAGATTTGATTCAGTAAGTTTGAAGTTAACCAATAGGGTATTTCATTTATATGATTCAAGGCTGTACGTCATATAGGCCTATACAAAAATGACTATTGTTAAAATGGCGTTACCCCGTGCATAAAACCTGTTCTGGTTTATGCAAATAACAAGTAAGAAATTAACAAGTCTTCACACCCAAGGCATAGTACTACTCATGTGACCCCCGTTTAAAGTCTAGGTAACAAAATGAAACAGTTTAAACTATCTGTAGATTACCGAGTATTGTAAGTAATAATATAAGCAAACAGAGATAGTGTGAATTTTGGCGCCTTTTTTCTCCAGAGGCTTTTCAAAGACCCCCTTGCCGCCAATGGGCATTAGTAGGCCATCAGCCGAGTGAACAGCACACACAAATCCCTATGATGTTTGACACAACACTCGTCTCACTCACTTTTTACCCGTCCGTCTCAGAGAAACTTGATAGAAAATGAAGGATGCTTCAGTTCCGTCAGATCTTGCCGGTGAGGCAGCGGGGGTTAAACGTCGGTGTTTGGCCAGTCCCACTCCAGCGGTAATCGCCGGCAAATAGCAGGGATTGCCGGCCCAATAGCCCTCCAATACAACCCCTCCTTGATTTGCTTGCTTTTGCCACTGTTCTGGGCCGCGTGAATTAGACTAATTTCATGAGTGCGTGCACTTGTAAGACACCGGGGCGGGCGGGGTAAAGTTCTCGGGCCGCCCGGCCTGCGTCTCCCGCCGACCGGAGGGCGCGCCGCCCGGGGCTGCGGCCCTATCAACTGCTTCTCACACAACCCTACTTCCCCTCCTCTCCAATTAAAGGTCGGCCCTCATCAAAGACCTCCACCTTTAGACGGCCGGCGGGAGGCCGGGGGTGGGCCGACCGACAAGTGCGCAGTAATATGGGTTCACACTGATAACTTTCTGTGGACAACCCACTTTGGGCGGTGGAAGTATGATGACTCTATAACAGCGCGGTGGGAATTGAAACAGGTGAAAATGAGGCAGGGCAGTAGCATTTAGATATGGCTATCGGATTTACACACACAGATTAAAATCTTGAATAGGTGTCCGGAATGGACTTTGTCAACCTTAGTAGAGGAATCCCACACTATGCCGAGAAGAATTCTCACTTTCGGGACTTCAAAGGAATGTCCGACGGCGACTCAATTGTTCTTCTGCTTTAATTTTTCAAATAGCCTATGTGTGTTGTCTATTGTTAGACTTGGTTGGGGGAGTCAAATCTTGATGTGCAGCAATACATACATATAGCGGAACACATATATACTTCCAAAACATTTGAATATTTCCTGTTTTACATGTTTCATTTAAATGGATGGTTCTTTCTATATGCACGGCTTTGATTTAGTTTAGGCCTACAGACAAAGTTATGAACAATGATGTTGACTAACTGACTTCACTGCCAATGTGACATTGGAATCAAACCTGGCATGGCGACTCTCACGTCAGTTTTCCCCTGTAATGATGAGATGACGTCGTTGCGTTCAACAGACAACAACTTCATAGTGTGCATGCCAAAATGCTCGCTTCGCGCCTGATTCTACCTCTTATCGGACATATATCAGCGCACACCTTTACCTTATCAGGTGTATCTTCACCCACCTGCATACATATCGTATCACCCCCCTGTGGCCTATCAACCCTCCTTACCTGCGCCCCAGACCCTACCTGAGATTGTTCCCTGATAACATACTTACCCAATGAGGTCTGCGTTTACCTGGCTAGATGCTGGAGGAGATAAGCAGGCACGGCTTGGCAGGCAGGTACAAAGCGTCCTATGTCTGGCGTCCAGACTCACCTGAACGTATCATGACTCGGGAGATTAGAACCGATATCGGCCCGCCGATGATATCTGACCTTTCAGCAGAAGATCTGATGCTTTTCATGCCGCCAACAATCGGAACCTTGTCCCTGAATGCCTTCGACTTTTCCGCCGCATTGATACCACTGACTCATTGGCTTTAAAAAAAATCTGGAATGGGATATAGAAGTAAATTCAAACCACGAAAGAAAAGCTCCCTTTGAAGGGAAATAGCACTTACTGACTTTTTCGTTCAGTGGCATTTGTGTGTGTGATTTTGCGATAGGAGAGAGCCAGTTCAAACGTGAATGTGCATTCAATTTTAATAACCATTAATGGTATGATAGACGTTAGGGGAACTAAACTACTTGTTGTCGTTTATATCAGATTCGAAACGATGCGATGCCATAGGCACCAACAACCCCTGGGCGAAGTTTACATGTAAGTTGCACCAGAAATTCCTCTTGGTTTTCCTCAGGGACTGTCAAGTGTTTGCTGTATTTAACACCTGCGAGAACATCTGCCAAATACCACCCCTGCCTGAAATCATGGCGACCTAAAGCTACGTGCCCATACACTTATATATGCGTTGTGACCGCTAATCTCTGAAAGCTGTTGGGGAGCGTTTAAGGTGAAATTGGGCCTTTTCTGCCTTGTCCTCATCATACGGCTGGGCAGACAAGATGACCTGTCTCCTAATAGCCACACAAAGAACCCGGCCATGGGTGTGTGGCTTCTTGTCGCTGGAGATATTGATTTTAAATCCAGACAACAAAAGCTTTATTAAATTTGTGCAGCCGAGGGGCGAACGCCATGTGGCTTTAACGTCACGTCTTCCCGCCAGAGTGCGCGTCGACACCGGAAGACGCGCCACGGCCATATGCACTTCCGGTTGATTGGGTGCGGATTGCGGGTCGGCGGAGGAAGTGGCGGGTCGGGTGGAGGGGTTAATTGGAGCGATTACGATCGGATTACCTCTCCTCTTACCGGCGCTGCGACGTCGACGTCGCCGCGACGTGGCTGGGTTTCCGCCTGAGAGCACGACGTCCAAACGCGACGTCAGAAGGCATCGGGAGACGCTGGTGACGGCGTGTAGAGAGTGTCAGGCGGTAATCAGCACCTTTGGGCCCCACACCTGTATAATCAGGGAGGAATTCAGGCCCCCGCTACAATACACTGAACACATACCTACCTGCCTGTACGTGCCTGGCACCCTACGTCCGACCCACAGCCGGCCTCCTCCGTCCCCTCACATTGCTTTACACATTGTCTCCCCCCATCCCCTCCCATGATTGCCTCACACGTCCGTTGCCCCATGTCCCTTTACATACCCTCACACGTTTTCACACCTTTATTCAAGCTGACTCTAAAAGACGGTCATGATCGCCGTACTATTAACCCTTTAGGGTCGGGCCATTGCAGGATTTTCCCCAGATCATTCAAAGAGGATTCAGTGTAGGTAGTGAAAACAGAACTACCCTATCCTCGCCAAGTCCTATGCAATGAAAGAATTTACTCCATCTCTGATCGAGAATAAGATACAGCTATGAAATGATTCGAAATTAGGCTAACATTAATTGGGACCAATTGTCTTATCCTAATTATGTGACTGGGTTTTTCACACCTGCTCGATATGAATATTAGATAGCCATTGAACACAGGTGAAGCACATACATAATTAGATGAGCCCACCTTCCTGCTGCACCTGTTGGAATTCCTAGGCATGTTCATGCGTCTTGTCCCGTCCATTTATCCCCACACAAAAGACGCCACACTCACGGCTCCTACCAAAGACAAAGCCACACACTCCGAGGGTCCCCTCCTGACAGCAGTAAATAAGATAAAACAAATATAACACGCCATTGCCACCTCCTCCCCCTTAGTACTGTCTTTAGGCATGGTGGCCTCACTTTTCATCGCCTGTCAGCGAGCTTTGGTCCGGCCGTCAACATCCCCGACGGGGACATTCAAAAGAAAGCCCATGCGCATGTC
Source organism: Lepidonotus clava (assembly GCA_936440205.1). Lineage (NCBI taxonomy): Eukaryota > Metazoa > Annelida > Polychaeta > Phyllodocida > Polynoidae > Lepidonotus > Lepidonotus clava. Next base: position 46,759,614 of record OW387136.1, on the reverse strand, counting down.
CAGAACAGAAGGTCACATGTTTTTCAGAACAAGGTCTCACAACATAAGTTAATTTCTCTAGAAGTATGTCCAAAGCAAGCCGCGTTGGGACTTCTTTTAAAGACCTCAACAACGGCCTTTGAAAAGTGAAAGGTGTCCTGCCAGCTCTTTACTTCTTGTAAATGGAACTTATTGAATAAACATAAAAGCCATTGCATGAGTCGAGCATGTCATTGACTTTCCATTAGACGTTGATGTGAAGATTAAATGGAGGACATGGAGTTGAAGCCATCAACCTCACTGATGTCTCCATCAAGTTTTGTCCCACGCGCGTTACGCTCGAAGTAATGGAAGCTGAAAACGCAGATAGTCATCTCACCTTTCGAAAGGTCAGCTTAATATAGTGTCTTTAAAACGTGTCTGGTCGCACAATACTTAAAACAGCGTGTGTATGACAGTTACGATTTCTGGAACAATTAAAGTTCATGCAAGTGAGCGGTGATCGGAAACAAAGATAGCGACGCATGGCTACAGTTTGGAACAAGGCTCTCCTTGACGTTTTAGTGACGTCACATGACGGGTAATTGTAAACCACGCCCACTGTGGTCAGGTAGCATGACAGAGACAATGCTGCTGGCCCTCAGTTAAATGTCACACCTCTCACCTCAATTAGGCAGATTTTATGATCCATGGAACTGTGTTTACGACCCTTTAAATCATGGTATCCATTTCACTGTCCATTATGTCTCACCTCTGCCAGGGAAATAGGCAAGCGAACCAGGCGGCTGGTCCAGGCCCTCTGTATGGTACTCGTCTGGCCGTTAGACTTAACACTCAAAGAACTCCTAGACTATTTCCCTATTATTCATAATACATAGGTTCATGAATGTATGCGTTCTCAGTTGTCGGTCGACCGCTTTCTTCAATTACACATGCTTCGAACAATTCTTTCACAATACTACTAGCACCTCATTTATAAGAAACTGACCAAAATAACCCAATTTCAACAGGAGTATCAATGTATCAAAAATTTCATTCACAAACTTATTGACAAATTAATAAAAATATTCTTTGTTTCTCCCACAGCCGTCCAGCACGAGCGCGGCCCCCGTAACTCGACGATCCGCCGCCAGGTGGCCATGTACCTGAAGGAGACCTCGGAGCTGTCGGCCATGGCCGTCGCGCCCCACCCGTTCAGACCCCACTTCTTCGGCGGCATGGTGCCCCCCATGGAGCACCTGGCGGCGGCCGACGGCCTCACGGTGACGGCCGCCGCCGACCACATGCCCCCCACACTGGCCGTGGCCAACGGGGTTCTCGTCCAACCCACGCCAAAGGTAAGATTCTATCATGATAATTATGATATCTTTGTGTTGTACTCACTTGAAGCTACACACTTTACATACAAGTCCCAGAATGAACATCATGCCTGTATTGAGCTATCACAACAGGCGCATTTTGAGGGTAGTCTGCGGAGGTTATGTTGAGTGCGAAAGGAAACGATTATAATTATGTGGAGAATATGCGATCTACTCATTCATATCATACGAAATATTTTATGATTTACATGTAGAATAAATATATCACTACGGTCAATATTTTCAGTACATACCGTCATTGGCTAATACAAATTAAAAGTAAAGTTTTTTTTACAAGGTACTAATATTATATCTCTAATTCTTTCAGTACCCACATGAGTTGTCGCAGGCCTACTTCAACAACCCAGAGGCCATCTGCGAGGCGGCGGCCCGGCTTCTCTTCATGTCCGTCAAGTGGGCCAAGAACGTGCCCGCCTTCCTGTCGCTGCCCTTCAGGGACCAGGCCACCCTCCTGGAGGAGGGTTGGCGGGAGCTCTTCGTGCTCGGAGCAGCTCAGTTCCAGATGCCCATCGACGCCGGACCCCTCATGGCCGCAGCGGGTGAGCAGAAACATTCAGAATCTTTGATACCCCCCATAAATCAGTATCTGGGTAGCTAAACACCTGAATGTTTGATATTCAGAGATTCAGATGATCATATACCCACAAATTCAATTTCAAGTCAAGGTCAATGTTTCAGGGCTAGGTTAAATTCGTTTCTCCATTCATAATTAACGCCAGTTCACTTGTATATCGCGGCAACCGCGCGACTGATAACCGTTTTGAGAAGTAAACATGTAAGTAGTATAGAGTTGGGGGTTATGTCCTGGGATGACGCACTATAGATAGTCCAAGTTTCAATTGGAGTTAACATATCATTGATTGCCATAAATATCGTAACAGTGTAGCTTTCAATGACATAACTATGACATTCATTCTTAACCACGCTTCGAATTTTATGATTAATTTCGTCATACCTATTGTCTCCCTCAGGGATCAGCACCGAACAGTCGCCCCCAGAGAAGGTAGTGACCATGATGGCTGAGATCAGGGCCCTACAAGAGATCATCGCCAAGTTCAAAGCCATGCAGGTCGACCCCACAGAGTACGCCTGCCTCAAGGGCATCGTCATCTTCAAAACAGGCAGACGTAAGTTTACCAGTCCATTGTTTTTAGGAATACACCATAGATACAAAAAGAATAGAAAAGCACTAAAAAAGATGAAGTATTAGTTTTTACAACCGAAAAAAATACATAAGACTATGTATGTGATGACACATATAGCACAGCAAAGGCATTCTATTTCTTTTGAAATTGTATGATCATTGAGGCTAAAGCCCCATACCCACTAGGCGATTTTACCGGCGACTGGTGATGGGCAACTGCCAGAATAGTGGTAAAATTGTTACCAATTCAGATCACATGTCAGTATGTAACATTTCAACTATACATACTAACATGTGATCTGAATTGGTGACGATTTTACAGCTATTCTGGCTGTTGCCCGTCGCCAGTCGCCGGTAAAATCGCCTAGTGGGTATGAGGCTTAATCTCGTGTAAAGATCTACATCTCATCATTATCAATCTACCACTCAATGTAATATTCTGAAAACCGGGGGTAACCTCAAAGATTATCACAATAAACATTTAAAAAATAACTAAACATTAATATTTTCTAACATAAAGCACTAAAATACCGGAAGAACCAGTCCTTATGAATTCCATATTTCTTTTTTCCAGTCATCCCTAGTACGTCAAACGACATGAAGGGTCTCCGTGACTTCCACACAGTGACCAGTCTACAGGACCAGGCCCAGCTGACCCTGTCCAAGTACATCCAGACGTCCTACCCCACCCAACCCTTCCGCTTCGGTAAGCTGCTGCTCACCCTGCCCACCCTGCGGACGGTCAGCCCAGCCACCATAGAGGAGCTCTTCTTCAGGAAAACCATCGGATCCATACCCATAGAGCGGCTGCTAGTGGACATGTTCAAGTCAAATGACTTTTAGGAAGCGCTTCTATACATTCCCCTGTGAATCCTGAAATGTGATGTTTGGATCGCAGGTAGACTGGGATATTGGGTGTATAGTTTTGGGGATGGGTTGAATGCTGGTGGGGTTACTGTTGTACCTATATTGAATAATTGGACCAGCAGGATTTCAAGTCAGAGACAATAATGTAAGGCTGAGTGCGTGAAGAACACGGCGGAGAGACATCACAGTGGATTATTAACCCTAAGGTATCATAGGACGAGCTGTCGAAGAAGGTCACAGTAGACTACCCCCATTGATAACTTTAACGTCACAAATGAGAGAAGTAGAGAACGGTATCAGTTTCAGACTGGAACAAAACGGTATAATTTACTAACAGAAAGTCACAAACTGACCGGCGAAGGTGTTCAAAGACTGAAAGACAATGGATTGGATGCACTTAAAAAGTGCATAAACTTGACTGGTCAACGTTGGAGAAAAGGTTCACGCCGAGGTCAGCCGGACAAAGCATAATAATGTACTCAAAGTCAAAACCCAAATCTCTGTTTTATTGTAGTTATTAATATTATAAAGTAAAGAACATTCTGACAATCAATATGAACTCCTCAAGGTCACCTGAGGGTTCATGATTGTTGAATTTTATTTTGTTAGAGGTTTGGGCGCTACTTCAGAAATGTAATGCTACTAGGACAATTTGTTTCTACGATATTCCTCACACATCACCAGAGCACGAATAAACATGTGTACATCAAGTTCCCATACTTGTGTGCGCAGATATTACTGGTCCTGAAAAGTCACAAAGTGTGTTACAGCAAAAACCAAAGGATTTCTTTTTCCCCATTCTCAACATATTTACATTTGCTACTATAAAGGAATGTAGGGTAAAATGACGGATTGTGTATGTATTGTACGGAGTGGATGAATCCGCCCATCGATAATTGCATTGCAACTAGTGGATAGATATGCCTCCTAATAGAATACTCAACTAATATTTCTAGTGCTGCAAATCCCAAATAACAAGGAAGCTAAATTAGTGCAGTACATAATTAATTCTGAATTCAGACACTGAAAAAAAAGTCAAATCAAACTTCAGAGAATTCATTCATATTTTTGCTTAATTGTATAAGCAATACCAAAGAAAACAGCAATATCTAGGTTATTTGATTGCACCAACCAAGGTTGTACAAGTCGTTGAAAAGTGCATACATGTAGGCTACTCCTCGACGGGACCTCTGGAGCTGTGAAGTGGCTTAGGCCAATTGGCAGCCATCCCCGCCTCACTATAGGCGTAGTTAGCACTGACTTTGCCTGCTTCAGCGCCTAAATCCTATTTGGACAAAGTCTGACAGGGCAATCATACCGTCCCAATCCGCTTGGCGTGGACCTGGGTCCCGCCAGGAGTGGACCTTTCTGACGGCCAAACAAAGTACCCTGCTGCTTTCTTTTTCTCAGTAATATGTACCCTGGCCCAAAGTCAGGCCCTGCTGAGCTCAAACTCTGCCAATTTTAAATCAATCCCCTATTGAATTGCTGACCTTTTCTTGGATTCCCCCATTCAGAAAGTTAACTTTTTCAAATGGAAAAAGTGGCCTTCAGTATGATTTATAAACTGATAATGTTGGCGGAGCAATGGAAAACTTACATAGATATTTATGACTATCCATCCACTAGTTGCAAGCATTGTTACGTTCTTAATTTATTTAAGTTGTAAATAGTCATTCTCCTGTTATAAACTTGTCCCTTCATGCTCATCTTAGAATCTCATCGTTCATACTATTATTAACAGTCAGATCGGGATGGTATTATTTTACATCACTCACTGTAAAATTGTACAAAGTTGTATTTCATGTTCTCTCATCAGTTCTGGGTCGATTTCCTTTCCTCTTCATCCACATATTGTCAGGATTTCCTTTCAGGGACATTTTTTAAAGCTAAGTAGTGCACTAGATTTTGTTTGACAATCACATGAAATGTGAATTAATTTTTACAGTCACACAAAAACTGTTAGGGAATTTTTAACACCAGGGCTGTATATCACAAAAATACAGGTGGCATTTCTGTCAGGGAGGGAAGTTTTGGTTCATAGAGAGTGCTTAAGAAGTAGACGGCTATGTATAGTAAGAGTTTGTTTACTGAACAAATATAACTGCAATACTGGAAACCATGTATGCTTAAAACAAAATTATAAGGATCCATAAACGTCTGGTGCTTTATCCCTTCTTGGTATACCTAGTGTGCTTCAACCAGATTTATGTTTCCAGATATCTAAAACTAATAGAAATACAGATTTGGTATTCCATAATGGACTTTTTTAATTTCTTTATATAATCTATATGCTGTGAATTACTTTGCAAGCATAAAATATTGTAACATCCGTTTGAACATAAGCCTCTCTTTAAACATGTATCATGTTAGTATTTGGTAAAAACTCAATGAAATGTCTTCCTAATATCATGTATGCATGTTAAACATTTTGGTATCAATATTGTATTTTTAAAATATTTGTGATGCTCAGTGTTAATCATTACCCATAAGCATTTAATATGATGGAATGAAATACAGAAAGGTGTATCTGTTAAATTTATCTTTAATTGAGATACTGATGCAAAAATTCTTGTTGAATGTAGTTTTTGGAGAGATGATAAAAGAACTGTCCCACTGTTTCCCCTGAAATTGCCCACAATTTAAGAAGTCACCCGATGCATTCCAGCTTGCATATCATACAATGACAGTGCTCAAATTGTACAAAAATCATTGAATAAAAGTTGGAAATGTAATGTTATGCATATCATGTTGTTATTAACTTGACATTATTCGCTATCACAGTCGGTTTTCACGATTCATTATTAACTAGACTCACAACTCACTCTTCATCCAAAACATACATTTTAAAATTTACTTTTAACTTTTATTTATTTCAAGAACTTAGGTTAAGTACTATATATTATAGAATGTTCACCATTTTTTCCTAAAAGAATGTGTATGATGTCAGTTCTCTTGGTGTAGAGTTACAGGAAAAAGTTTGAAAGAGTTTCTGTTATCAATTCATGTAACATTTCTGGCAAAATGCATGGACTAAGAAGGATGGTTGTTTTGTGAAGCAACACGTCGTAAAATGGAGGCTCTTTGAGGCTGCATTCTCGTCTATAGGTAACGAAGGAGGTTACGTCCCAGACCATTACTTTGGTTCACAGTCAGACATTGTGCTTTACCGCCAAGTTATCCAGACCAGACCTGTGGTCCAAAGTACATAAAACCTGGGGTGGGGGGCATTTGGGGGTCTATCGCCACTCTCTGGAAATGGCTTCTGCAATCCTTATGCACTTCGAACCCACACTCATGTTTCCATTTCACAGCCTGCTTGAATCCATGTGAAAACAAGCCTGAAAAGACGGCAAAAGTCTACAGGGAAATTGGCGAGGCGTCCACCGCCTGAAAGACTCTTGTGCAAATAGAAGTCAAGCCATTTCTGAGAGGCGTCGACGACCGTTGTCCGCTGCCATAATACCGGCCTGGGGTGCGTTCCAAAGTGGCATACAAAGGCAGATATTAGTCGTATCGTGGGTCGTATCCTAGATATGACAGATTTACGACCATTGTGTTCCAAACTATTGCTTGGAGGGGTCGTATTATGTAATCTGGTGGACCCCCTTCTGCACAATCTAATAATAAACCGTTGCAAGGTCTCTCAGGGGCAATCATAAAATGGTCGCAGACAGGGCATTTAGGAAGAAAAGATATGACACCTATATAGCTGGTCGTAAGTGCAGACTACTACTGACAAAATTGCTAAATTTGTAGAGAAATATTGGAAAAGTATACACAAAAACAGATGACAATAAAACTTATATATTTTCTAACCTTTTTATTATTCCAATATTACTTAAACTTTTATCATTTAAGTTTTATGATGTTGCAAACACAAGTATATCATTTCCCCGATAAATCAGAGGCCACCTGCATTCCTAGCTCTGACTATGGCGCCATAGGTAATCAAGCCAATTATAGGTGTCAGACAGAAGGGCGCCTGGCACCAAGGGGTCCACAGGTCAGGCGTCCTGAGACCAGTGTTATGCATGAGTACCCCCAATTCGAATTTTCTCTGATCTATTATGAAATGAAATTAAAATACATAAGTGATAAATCATACATCAAATTAAAGCCAATTTAGTCAACTAATTTTGGATGTAAAATCTGATGGCATTCTTCCTTTGTACATCAATAAAATTACACAAACCTAATTTTTCAATGCTATAGGTGGTTGGCATTCCCTTCATGACATATTGTACCCACGGGTCTTTTTGTCAATAGCCTAGATCCGACGTGGACCCCCTCACAATCACAAGACTTTGCAACATCTACGACAAAATAGGCCCTCCTATCATAGGCACTTGCGACCTGAAACGGTGCAGACTGTGGAACGCACCCCTGGGCCGGACCGCGGGGCTGGTCCATGCTGCACAATGTCTCCCTGCAGGTCAAAAAGTCAACGCTGGGGCAGTGGACAGCGGCCACCTAACACCCCCTGAATGGGTGTGTGTACACGGCCACCACCAGGGGCAGCACTGCCCTGGGGTCAGCATAATATTGTCACAGCAGATTGGGCAGGATCAACACCGTCTGAAGGGGTCGGGGTAGGCCCACAGGTGAGAGAAGGTGCAAGGACGAGGTGGGGAGGATCAGGTTATACACCTTTACAGTATTGCCTCACTCCTTCTGCCCACTGATATTGGGGAATGGATATAAACGTCTGGTGCAACATAGTCCAACTTGTGAAAACCCTAACAAGCTTATAATGAAATTATCCACCCCAAGGAAAAATTTGAAAAAAAAACCAAAACCACCTTTCACTTGCTCTTATGAACAGCCAGACAGAGAAAACTGCCTAGAATAATAAGGTAGCAAGTGCAACGCCTGTTCTAACCTACCAAAGGCATGAGGAAACTTTCACACTCCTGGGCTGCGTTCTTGACTGCCAGATTTTAACCCTGTTTTGGCTAACTTATATTTTTAGACCCTATTTGAGAGGGGTGCATTCTTGAGTGTGTGTTCGGTCTGCCTCTCTTAGATGACAGCTAAAAATATCTCTCTAAATGGCATTTAAAACTGTTCTCAAGTGCACCAGAAATAAGTCTAAGTTAGCTGAGAACAGGCTATTTTTGGCTCCAATGTAAAACACCTCTCAGCCAATAATAAGTGTCTATGAATTTGTACAAAATGTAAAACTACTAAAGAATGTGTTAAAACATTAGAAAAAAAAGTGCTATATTCTGAAAGCTGAGCTGTTAAGCAAGAGTTACATGTAAAAAGAATACAAAAATCTTAACTTAAAACCTAATAAATACTGTTTAGAAAACCTCTGTCCCATTTTCAGTGAAAATAGTGTCTGTATGCTAAGATACCTCTGTCATGCACAACTTACTGGGGCACCTGAAATGATTATGTAACACTGGTGCCAGTGGTCGTTGAGACCGGTGCCAGCAATTATAGCCCCTCAATAGTCAATGATCATTCACCTGTCAATCACAATTACCTGTCTGCCCACTGTCTAGGTGCACCAAAAGGGCTCTGACCATGGTCATGCTCTAATGCACACACTTCATTTTTTTCCTAACACTTTTTGGTATCTTAATCATTATGAAATAGGTGAAATCATACCCCAATGGAAAGCCACAGGAATAAGCTAATTTTAGATGTAGCTTATACATAAAATGATCTAATATCTCCTGAGAAAATATGTGAAATATAAAAATACATCTGTTTTCAATGTGCTAAGGGAGGAGAAGGTCCCTCAGGAAATATTGGCCCTGTATGTGTTATTGCACCAACTGCCCTAACCCAATCAGGGCTGACTTATTTTTGGCTCATGAGAACATCTCTCAGTAAGTTTGGCACTAAAAAGTAAGTTAGCTGACCCAGCAACGGGGTTGAGTCAGGAACGCAGCCCTGATAACCATTCCAATAACTGTAATCATTCTAATAGACCCAAACGATTTATTTTCTTTTACAGTGATCGAAACCTATTTCTATAGTCCAGTTGTAAAGTTCTAAAGGATCTTTCGCTTGATACTGGTTATCCTGGTAACTTTGTTCTGAATCAATTGAATACAGTCCCAAATGCCATCTAACTAATCGGCGGACCACTAAAAAATCAATCCCCACGTTGGGACGCTCTTCCTATAAATCTGCTGGCGACTAGAGGACATTTTAGTATGTCGCCCAACAACTTACTAGTCATCCGTGGCTATGGAAAAATACAATATTAAACGTGTCAAATATGTTGCCCTAAACTCACAATGATTAGTGGTTTAGTCGCCAGGCATAACGGCGCCAGTGTGGAGTTGGTCGCAAGGTTACAACATACATATCATATCATCAGACAAAACGCTCTCACACATTAGAACTCCTGAATGTGGTTGCCCAGCTACAACATGTGGTTGCCTAGGAACTTTTGAAGAGAATAGGGTAAACTCGATGACAAATAACTCAAGGTTCATAATTTCTCAATCTTTATTTTTAACTTTGACTCTGATTGCCTACTGGGCAACTCAGGTACTCATCTCAGTGCCCCAGTATGACTCTTTGTTGGTCCTGGGCCACTGGACACCCAATTGGCCAAGCTTTGGAACTGGATTGAGAAATGGCTGTAGAAATATGTTAATTTCAAATAACTCAAATACCTCTTTGCCTTAACAATGACTTTCGAGGTGCACAATTATCATTATACCTATGGAACGTATGTGAGAATCGTTGTCGTGAATTATTATTCAAAGCTGTAGGGGGACATCAAGTACATATTTTATATGGCCTAATTTATCATTTCATAAGGTAGATAAGAAGTGATGGACAAGTTTGCGGTCCCCGTTATTGTCAAACAATAATTGTATTTCCTTTATTTCAAGGAACTTCCAATAACAAATCACTGCAATGACTATATCATAACTTACTTCTTTGGTCTATACTTTTACTAAGTTACTCAGGTATTGGATAATCCCAAGCCATAAAGGCATCCATAGAATGATACACTAACTCACTCACGTTTTATCATGTATGGTATAAAATTGTAGGTAATACTCTGTATACCGCAGCTAAATACATATAGAATATTGATTGAAACAACAATAAAAAGGAAGGGTTTACTTGCACAGGTGTGTGGACACCAGACACTGCTACTTTCTCACGGGTATATCTCAGATCTGGACTTTTTTCTGCTACTTGTATTTTCCCTCATCAGGTGGCTGTTTGTTCTTTATGAGGCCCATAATGGACAAGAACCTTTCCCCACCTTTCATCTCACCTGGGCGGCCGTTCTTTGATCCGGACAGCACATTAATACCTGGGATTAAGGCTCTTTACAGGTAAGCCTTGAAGGGGCTAAGACCAACAGCACTGGACATCAAAGTGCACTGAGAGCTGAGCAGGGACGGGTAGGGAGGACGAGGAGGGAGGAGGCTGGAGGATAGGACACTTGACCGGCCACCCCACTGGGTAAGAGGGACGCTGTGGTCAAGCAGGGGGTCCTGAGCACTGACCAGTGGTCATCACGCACCCCTCGGTCTCTATTACGTCACCAGCTTTTTGTCTCCTACCTTGACTTGCGTGAGAACGAGGCTGTGTTGTGCCAAACCTCGGACCCCCCTTCGGCTGACAATATCGGCTTAGGACCCCCTTGGGCTGGGAGGGAGGTGGGGGTGGGGGTTGAGAGAATTTTATAACAGTCTATCAAGGTAAAGTTAAAGGTGGTTTTTTTTCAAATGAAGATGATTTACATACAGTTATTATAAATCAATTGGTTTCTGGTTTTGTGTCTACAAATATCCCAATGGTGGGAGTACATCAGTTTTATGACATTTTCGCCGTTTTATTCGGAAGTAGATTTTTCTTTGATAAGTTTGGGAAAAGAACTTGACTTCTTTTCCGTCCAAGACTTTCGGTTAGACGAACAGGTAGTTGGAATTGAGTCTGACATCCCCACCATTTTGGGGATTATTTCCCCAGCGACTATTAGCTCAGAGAATCATATTGACCAGAGGAGGTATTGAAGGGGTCACTCCCCCCATGATAGACCCATCCATTTTTCCTCTGAAGCACCTACTCAAAAACTGTTGGGACCCCCTGCCTCCTCTTCCACCTCTTCTGGAGGAGCGTCGTCGATGACGTCACAGCACTGAGCAATGACACTCAATGACGTGGGGTTGCCCAACCTTCCCAACGTGCATTGCGCCGTCCCCCTGGTGGCGCGGGGGGCAGGTGTGGGGCGCCCCTGGTGGAGACGGCGGGAAGTACTCTCGACTTTTGACAAAGCTGGGCACAAACTTCGATAATTGGTGCTGATTTGCCTCCAACATTGACAGCTTGTTAGAGACTGACATTAGCTCTCGTTGACAGCGTGCTAAGGGACACCTTTAGACAGCAAGGCACCCTTGAGTTTTTACACAAAATGCACGTGCATTTTCAATAGAAAACTCTTTACTTTTTGTTGTGTGATTGAATACGAAAGATAAAGAAAAAATAAACAATAATCATTTCACGATTATAGAAATAGTTCATAGATGATCGACTCATCATTCTGACTGCATAAGAATACAATATTAGGAATGTAGTTTCTAAAATTAGGCTATTGGCGTGACCTATTCAGTCAAAGTGGTTCGAATTTAATTTCTTTTGCTTTACTTGCAAATTTACTTAGATATTATTCCTTTTTAGAGGTCATATGATGGTAACAGTATGCATGCATTTTAAATTCCTTAAGTAGGAAAAACGTGTCTTCTATATGAGTGAAAAAATAACCAACATCTTCCAGCTCTATTAGATACACTGCGAGGGGAAAGGAAGAGGTGCTTTAACGGTTGTGGTGTAAATTACTAATCCAATCTGGTCAGGGATTATTTTGATACACCTGTGCTTACCACACCGTAAATATCCATCTCTATCACCAGACAGTTAACTCATGCACGGCCAGGAAATTTTGAATAGCGATACAATAGAAAGTCTCAGGGGCTTGACAACGGCAAAATGGGAGCCCTCTCACCCAAAGCTAATCGGGGTGTATGCATAACCAGGTCCCAATATTGTGTTGGCATTGATAAGATTAGGCGAATTTATTAACTCCACCTGAGTGGGCGTGTCGGTTGATGCACACCTGAGATGGGGCTCTATTGTTATAATGGCTACACTCCATTGGCATAATGGTTACACTCCATTGATTTGGTGTCACCCCATCTTTTAATGGATTATTTCTGGTGGCATTCGTGGGTGAGGGTTTGGGTGCTGTAGAAAAGCTTTATTTTGGACAGTAAATAAAAGATATATGGCATCACAATGTCACAATTTCATCGTAATAACTTATGTAATAAAAAGCAGAATTTAAAACTGTTTACCATTCCTGTTTTTGCACACCATGGCTATCTATAATATGAATAAACCCCAAAATGTGCAGCATAAGTCCAATTAACTACCTATCCATATGCTTCTGTTACCCTTATCAACAAAGTACCCTTTTAAGATCTCATACAACGTGACCGTTCACTCACACCATGTCTTCATACTCTTCCTGCCACTCCCCTTCCTTCCCTTCTTTCCTCCGCCAATGGCTAATAGCAGGCAGTGCCGTCAGTTACTGTGAATTAGTGGGAAATCCCGCCGACTCCTTCATTTGTGTTTGTCTGACTTCATGGAAGGTGGGCATATTGTCATGATGACGTCATAATCCCAGGTCGCTGTGGGGCCTTCCTCCTGATTGGGAGGGGTTTCCTGGGTTACCCGGCGTCAGTGGCACGTGACGTAATACTCTGACATGACATCGGGGGACCCATCTTCAACAAGTGGCTTTCTATTCCGTCAGACTTTTAGCTGGAAATAACTTCTCTTTATGTCCAAATAAAAGTTGGAGTGAAAAAGATCTATATTTTTGCAATACTTTAAATGATCTTCAAAATATGTATTCTAGGATCGACTCACAAGTGCAGGAATAGTTATAATTCAGCATTCTACACAATATTTGAAAATGGGACTAATCATCTATAGCAAAAAAATGATGGTCTACATAAAATATTGGAATGATTTGAGTGTTGATCTTCAACACCCAGAAAGTATGAATGCATTTATGAAATGTATATAATTGATGAATAAGGACTAAGTTGATCTGTTGGACACGTGATTGTTATTATAACAATATTTTATGTACATTTTATTGACTACTGGTATTACCTACTATGCTATGTATAAGTCACGTTTTTTCCTCTTTGTAGTGAACTGAAAAACAGAGGAAACTCTGATTTTTGTTACTGAATTAAATGTATGCACACCATTTTTTTTAATCTGAGGCAATAGTATCATACTTCTAACTAATAGATATGCAGGGTCGGTTTATTTTTTTTATAAAAAGAAAAAGAAACACACATACACAAAGACTTTAACTTTGAAGTAAAACACTTAGTACCTGTGCGTACGTGCAAAAGTCTGCATTGATCCTGATCCATACAGACTTTTACCCACACAATTAGCAGAAAAAGAGGCAATAGAAATTAGTATTTTACACCCGACTGGGTTCCTATTACCGATTACGTGGTGACCACCTGCCAGGCAATATTAAACCAAGAGCTAAGTGAGGAAAATGATCCAAATGGATCGAGAAACACGTGTATGTGTTGGAGTCCTTATATAATACCAGCTTTTCGGCTCCCAGCCACTGACTAATTGGCTGAGAAAACACAACACGTTTTGATCGTCCACAACTTGACGAAACTTTTAATACACCAAGGGGGCATGGTTATCATATATCAACAGGAAGGGCAGCTTAATTATAGATACAAATATTATATATCAATTCAATGCAGCAGTTTATGTAGTTACATCCCTGCCTTTGTGAATTAATAAACTTAAAGTATAACTATGCATAATCAGAGATGGTGACAATTCGTCGTTGTTAAGTGCCCGTCCAAATGGAGGGTGACTGTCTAATTGAGCAAACACACTGGCAAATCATTGTGAAATGTATCTACAAATGTATACATATTTCCATATGCAATTTTTAAAGAAAATTCCGGATACAAATTCTAAATTAAAAGGAAAAGCAAACACTATTTAAAAGTTATCGCTTTTCCTTTTTAATCAACAGCTCATTGAAGCATTATCCGAAAACCCTAAATGTAGTTGATTGGAAACATATTAAGAATGATAAAAATACAATAAGCAACATACAATACATTTTCCAACAAAATTATGAACATTCGGTCAATAAATCATCACCATAATTTGCTATCCCTGTTACAGTGTATGCAAGACAAATGACCTTTCCCATGAAGTGGCTCCAATCTGAGCCCGCCACTTGGCTTTCTGCAAACCGTAACAGGAGCCAAAATATCATAGTATACATGGCCTTAAGAAGGCTTCCCACTGCCCTGACCGTGTGATCTGAGCCAATCTGATGCAGGGCCTGGTCTGGAAATTTATTAACAGGATTGGAGACTTGGGACGACTCTTTAGACTGACTGAGACCGACTTAGCTGCCAGCCGAGACATGGAGAGGTGGTGTGGTACTGGAGGAGTGTGCCACTTGGTGCCGAGGGTCGGCAAGTCAAGAGCACTGAGAAGGTTACAGAGAACATACATGTACACTTTATGTCTGTAACCTTGAATATCAGCCCACTGCGCCGGCTGTGAGTATGAGCAATGATATATTGTTCATTTGCTTACATCTGTATTGCCAATAAAGCTGTTTTTCTCTTTTCTCTGAAATTGTATATGCATTCATATCTTATATACTGTTTGTCAAAATATCTGTTACAGTTCAACATTAATTAGTTTTATATCAATCACATTCTTGTTGTATCATCTTAACAGTAATAATCTAAAAACAGTGGCAACCGTGATGTAAATCACTTAATAGAATTAATGAAAAATATCAACCAGTTTGAAAACAATTAATCCAAACAAGCATTTGACATTTCTTTTTAAAATGACTATAAATATATAAAGTATATTAAGCTCATTCTAAATGGGTTTTAGTTATGTAGTTAAAGGGTCATACTCTCAAAGACATCAATGTAGCTAAATTTCAAATCAAATGTACCTACGATCCAATTCTGGGTAAAAAGCAGACTTGAGAATAACTTATGATAAGGTGAATACAATCTGACGTTTAATCATTCTGTAGGATGATAGTAAGACCTCCATTAGATTAGAATCCTAATACACTCAGAACTGCCTGGGGCCTAGTCAGACATACCCTTGGTCTATTTGGAGTGGACCAACATACCACAGCCTGGGGTGGCTTATTGACCACTCACCCTGGGTGTTGACCATAGGGATTGACCACCCTTGACCACTATATACTCCAACGTGACGAGTGTGGTTCTCCAGCACTGACCAGTGGTCAGCGAAGAAAAGAGAAGGAGGCGGGAACCTCAGTAATGACTCGGCAAATAGTTGAGAAGTCACAATACCCAGTTAGATCATTCGGCATGAAGTAATTGGGTGTGAACTTCTGACCTTCCTGACCCACATGAGATTAGGACCGACAGCTTAGCCTGAATTGGAAAACTCCAATATGCCCCTCACTATGTTCCTCTAGAGTTTGAAGCCACAGATATTGCATACTTTGGGCATATAATAAGGAGAAAGAAAATACAATTGGAGTTATGCCACATGAGTTTGATCCTATACTATTTCAACCCAAAACTAAGATATTTTTGGCGATTACGAACATTGTGCATTTTGTCCGATGTGAGAAAATGTCTTTTGTTCATCTATAAAGAAGGCAGGTTTAAATTCTATTGCTCTATTTGAACAAAAGAGATAAATATGGCGGTTTTTTTAATTTATGCATACAATTACAGTCTTTGTTTTTCTGCGTTGTTATGTTTTGACGCCAAAAATGTTTGTCCATATACAAAACATAACTTATGTTTCTGTCCTTAGGCATGATACTGACTGGTTGCCTATCAATCACCTCCTATTTCTCATTATCTTTCACAAGCTATCCATTTAATTAGTACCTTTGGATAAAGGAACTTTAATGGTAAAGCCATTACATAAAGCTAAAACATAATTACGCATGTAGTTTATTGACTGCAAAGCAAAATGTGACATTCCAAATAAGACTCTTTACATATTATCATGACTAGTGAATAAATGAGTTACATTTACTAAGTAATTAGCTGGTAATACTCTTTTTGTTTTACCTTTTCTCCATTATTTTCAGGAACTCTGACAGGACTGGTCATTTATTACACACACAAAAAGTTGGGTGTCAATAATATCTAAAAAAAATATATGGAAATCAAAAATGTAAAATGCTAAATATTTGTTTCCAATTAAAAGCTTGTTCCTATCCCCCTTTCCCTGATTAGATCTGCCAACAACACGTTGTGTCTCTTTCTGAATTGGACCATTTCCGACCAAAGTTATTTTATTCATGTTTATCTTTTTTTTATATATAAACGATCAACTTTCATCCAATAGGAAAAACAGTAGAGCTCGAAAGTCCTAAGAACAAAATCATATACATGTATATGCATTCTGCAAAAACATCCTAGCATTGAATTATGTATCAAAAGATATAACTCAGGGGTGGTTCCAAAAGGGGTGGGTGGCTCCAGGAGGTCCTGGCGACCCTGCCCCCTAGTTAATGGTGGCAACTGTACAAAGAGGGAAGGAGGCTGTGCAAGTACATGCGCATGTATGGCGTGTTAGGACTTATATATGGCCTCCCTCCTTATTTCTGGTGTTTGTTTTCTTTTGAAACCCTTTGCATCACAGTAAAGATACATGAGATGTCTGAGATCTTACTAAAAGAGTCAGAAATATCGGATCACGGCCACAAACTGCTGTCCGTCGACAGTAGCGCCACCACCTATTTACAAAAGAAGGCCGATTTTCGGCAACTGCAGTTACAAGTGGGCAGAAGATAATGACCAGTCGGGTGTCGACTGTGGACATTTCAGACTGACACGGTCAAGTGGGTTGAAATTCCGCGATATTATTTCAAAGCCACAAGTTTCATTAGACCAAGTATACTTTTTGATTGAACAGGATGATAGAATACTACAGTTCTACACTACATTCTACAAATCTTTTAAGCTTTTTCCCAAGGCTTAGTATCATACAATGTGACACTGCATTGCCCCAGGCACGGGGTAGTACCAAAATGAGGGGGACACCTAGTGAGTAAACCTCAAACTACAGCCTGGCCAGACCCTCTGGCAATGTGAGGTAGGCACACTTTGGCTTCTTGTTGTTTAAACCACAGACACCCCTTTGTTCAGCCAGCAGCGCGCTCAGAGGCTGTCATTTTAGAAACTTAAGTAGAGAAGTAACTAATTCCTTTCACTTTGATACATCTAGCCCGAATCAGTACACAGCTCAACGTATCCTTAATTCTCCCTCGCATTCCGTTTTTACTTACAGACTGACATGGCGTGCATGTGTGTATTTGTGGAATTGTAGGGTTAAAGTGTCAGATCATACTTCAACTTGGTGACAAGAGTATATTGTGCAGACACATTAAGTTACATTAGTTAGGAAAACAAGGCCACATCCTAGACCACCATCAGGGACAACGCCCTGGGGCAATATGGCCTAATTTCCATCAGCTGGTTTTTGTGTGCGATACTGTAGGCCAGCTTAAAGGGACACACCTGAGTTGCGACGCGCACAGTATATATAATATATACAAACACTTCTTATTGGTGGTAATACTTCTCTAAAAGTTACCTGTCCACAGAGCTACAATCAATCTCACCTGGGCGCACCCCATCAATTTGCCCGGCTGGTCTAATTTCAAATAGAAGTTGAAGTTATCTCCGATGATCTGGCCGATAGGGGGAGTGACGAGCGCGGGGGGCATCATGGTGTCATCAGGGCCTGGTGGCGCCCTCTAACGAGCCGTGACAGAATACACCCTCCGCCAGGGGCGCCCCGCTCGGTGCCCTGATACACGTGGGGGCAGTCCGCCAGGCAGGTAACAACCAGAGCTACCTACAGTAGGGGTACGGCGATGGTTATCAGTCCCCAATTGAGGAATTGATTGAATTTGAAGGCTGAGATTTTAGGTTTGTCCGGGTAAAGAGGGATGGTTAAATATTGAGTGGGGTATTTGTAGTCTAATTGCTGATATGTTAACGCTGTGGCCTGAGTAAACCAGTAACCAAAGCTATCATTGCAGCTATTGATGCAGCTTGACAGAATCTGATCGCACTTTTGTGAGAGTGTGGTTTATGTTTTGATAGGCGTCCATGTTTTACTTAACCACGCATGCCTTGATGATTGATATTAGCTGGAAATATGTCCCTTCAGAGATGGGGAATGTTTAGATTGGAGGTGACAACTATATACAGTCACCGTTTATAGACCCTAACGGACACAAAAGAAGGGCTCTGAGTCACAATGTACAGAACATCGCCGCATGCAAACTACATGCTATCTGTCTTGTACACTGTGACAGTCTTAACTCAAGTCCGTTCAGAGTACAAAAGGAGAGCATTTACAATAGAAAAACCCTCTACACCTAACCTCTTTGGCAGATGAACTCAAATAGGAGGGTATAATAAATAAATGAAAGGTAGAAAAGACCAAGGTATGTCTACCCCCACACTGTAACGACCAGCCCGCCGCTCTCCGCCCTTAAACTACTCTAATCTCATGCAGGTGCAAGGCCAGGCCAACTTTGCCCTTTGACTTGAAAGACTGGACGATTTTAGTGACCATTAAATTGTCCAAATTGGCGGGGCATTTTCGCGGCGGTTGCCAGAGGGGATCTTTGGGAAAGGCGACGACATATTCCCTAATTGGTTCCGATTGTAGCCCCATCTGGTGGCTAGAGGGACAGAGCGGATCCGGGGTTGGGGGGTGGGGTGACCCTGGTCAAAGCCAATACTGGACAATGGCCGTTTCCTGGACCAAATTACTGTGGCTTCCGAGCTATCTCTATTAGCTTCTGTAGCCTCTTTGGATAATCCATTCTCTTGCAAACACTGGGAAAACGATTTAATGTGTAGTAGTGAAATACCATGCATAAAACATTATTTTGAAAATTGTACCTACGTGTCTTATTTTTCAGTCGATGTATTAGACAGGAATCGGTCTTCAACTATTCCCACTTTGGTGGTACATGTATGATACTATCAACCTTGACATAATATACTTTTTCAATTTCAAAAAGATATTAAGATATCAACAATGTGTAGGACTGCAACCAAAGGTATTTAACCTGAAAAACAAAGAGATTCACATTCTATATAGAGGCATGGACATGGGTTTCTTTCTTAGGGAATCTTGATAGACCTAATAGTGTATACATAAGCATAATGAAACATACTATCTTGAACGTATCAGATAAAGATCTCTGCCCATCAATATAAAAGGTGGCAAAGTTTCTCCAGGTATATAGCCAAGCCAGCGAGATTGGATATAACACATTTATACTCAATGTTTCAATTGTATCAGCTTTAAACAAGAGGCATTTGAATGCTCATTTTTTCTTATTATTATTACTAAGTATGGGTTTAGATAATTTAGCTGTGTTGACATACCATGCATACCGGAGTTCAACTAAATGATTCAACCGTTAACCCTGAGATCCGAACGTTAGATCTATAACCAATCAAGTGTCATTTCTCCTCTTCAGAAACTGAAGTCTTACCGTCGATTGTAATAACCAGAAGATACAAAGCCACTAGTTATAGCTCTTGTTTAAATCCTAATTTTGAACAAAAAAGTATAATCAATTCTTTAATTTGGAGTAGAATCATTATTAATAAGATTTGAAGGGTTGTCTATATCCTGTTAACCATAGTCCGAACATGACCAGGAGAGGAAATATTTCGAGGAGCTTTTGAGGGAATCATGTTTGACAAACAAACCCCAGCGCACCCATTTGGCGGTTTGAAGGTTGTGGGGTACAAGGTTAGCCTGTGCGCGGCCCTACAGGCCTCAGAGTGTGGGCAGGTTTAAGTAAAGGGGTGCACAGGGTGGACCCTACAAAACCAATGCTCTGTCAGATAGACTATGATTAACGTAATCAGTGTCCTGGTGGGCTGCTGATCGACGTACTGACAGCCCCCTCAATTTGACAGAGAACTACTTCAGACCTGGGTCCACCCGGCCATATGCCACCTGAACTCCTAAAAAGACCTTAAAGTGAATCTTCACAGAGACCTTTAGTGATGTCGCCAACTCCAGGCAATCCCTTGGCGTCCCATAATCTCTATAGACAGAATAGGAAACATTGACGCGTCGGCTGCTAAGAATACTAGAGGTCACTAGCAAATTGTGTGCGCCTTTGAAAAGGGCTTAAAATGCGGAACCAGCAAATCAACTCATGTCCTGTGGGCGCTGTGCAAATTGGCCCCCAAACAAAATGGCGGCACGGCGGGCGTCTCATTTCCCATAAACCTCAAAGCCCCGCTCTCCCCACGGGAGGCGCGATTGTCCTCCGCTGGTGCTGCCCGCGCTTACGTAAAGCGTTATCTATCTTTAGGTACCAGCGCCTCGGGACGCCCGATGACGACAGAAGCCGTCGCCGTGGGAGGGCGCCACCGGACGCGCAGGGCTTAGTGTAAGCGGACGCCGGGTGGTGGCGCGCTGACCGGCTGCAGGTGACTTATTGAGGAATGGACATAAAGGCCACCACAATGTACGATTGTTATTTTGGTTAAAGCTTTGTTGAACTTCTCCTGTTTATTATTCCCACACTGCCTTTGCGTCCGACTTTCCTCTTCACTCATTAGATCATTGTGAACTGCTATAGTGCTAGGAGGAGGTAAAGGAACTCTGTGAATATGTTCTGTGAGTTTTCACTTTTTCTTCCTTTCTTAAATTCCAAGTTGTTATATAAGGCCTATATGATGAAAAATTGGCAGAAAGTATTTGCCATCTAATTAATCGCCAGAGATGAAGCGATTTATATTTGCAGGTTGGACAAACCATTCGGGAATGGCACAATATTGAATGAGCCACGCACCCTTGAAGCATTCCTAAGTTGTTGTGTAGCTAATAACTCAACCTTATTGGAAACTTCAATCGATTTAAACCGGCGGGAGGGGCACAGTTTATAACATTTAGCAATGGACCTCGGGACCACTTAAGGGTGGAATGTGTTAGTTATATTCCCCAATGTAGTAAACCTCTCAATGTCGCACCCCTTGAGAAACTCGGAATGGTTGGGCGGCGTTTGAAGTCGGGACTTTGCAGCTTTTGCGGGCAGGTGCGGCCAGCCTACCGCAGGCCAGGCTTCAAAAGGACGAAATTAGCCAATTAGCATGTCGGGCGGCTGAAACGCGAAACCGTAATTAATTTGTATGTGGGTTGATACAGATGGTGTGACTGGTCAAATGACACACGGGGGAGGGGAGGGGACACCTCAGACTCACTTGGTGATTTGACCGAGAGCTTTTTGAAAAGCCCGTGCGCTGGAGGTGGAAATTTAAGAAGTTCGAATCCCATATGAAAAATATAATACTGTATCATAAAGTCTTATGATTGCAGTATCATCTTTAAAAAAAAAAAAAAAATATATATATATATATATATATATAAATTCATATGGCAATCTTGGAAACACAACATTGCCTTACAATTGTTTCGAGATTGAGTTTCATTTGGTAAACAATATCAAAGGCATAACAATATATTGCTTCAGGCAAAGGCATGGCAATCTGTGAACATGCACAACTTGAAATCCATGATCAAAATGTATTTGCAGGGAAATCCTCGCAGTATCGTAACTCAGAATATGTTGAAAGGGGTATAATGGTTCCGATGGTTCCGTGAGTAAATAACTAGAGACCTAGCGGGTAGCCGGCGAGAATAGAGACCGGTAAATAGAAGGGTTATCCCAGGAGAATGCAACAAGGGGAAACCTGCCCTCCGGCCAGTTCAACCCCCGCGTTTCCCCTTTCTAAAATCGGAGTGAAATCAAAGTCGGCGACTGCACTAAGCATATTGCGCTCGCACTCTCAACATGATCTAATGACCTGTCCGAGTCTTCCTATTGCTAATCGTCAGACGCCCCACCCGCCGCTTTTTCCCTGTTGTGGCCTCCCTGTGGCCCTTTGTGGCCCTTTTGTGGGCCCCCTTTGTGGCCCACTCCGAGGCCTTTCCCCGCCCAGAGATAACCGGAACTGACGTCAACAGACGTGGGCCTCGTTTTGACTAAAGGGCCGGGCGATAAAAGGACGATGTAATCGCGGGGCAGCGCCAGGGGTCAACGGGTGACCGTTAGATTTGAATCTCTTCATTTTCGACTACTTTCCTCCTCAAACTATTGGTAATTAGATACGATTGAAAAAGTCACATTGCATTAGGAGAACGCCGAATAAATCCAGTTAAAGCTGAAAATACTCCCTGCAGTTGTTTAGTTGATCTGCTGTAGGCGTACACATTGGTCATCAACAATCAGCTTTCTGTAAAGGAAATTTGTTGAGATGAAATGTAAATATTATATCTCCCGAGTTACGTCGACATATCTTTTGTTTATTAAATAACATGTATAGGTAACAGAAAATTGATATGACAGTAAGAATGTAGAATAGTAGCTAAATTATACTATATCTTCTATTTCAATGATGACAAGTGTTCACGTCCATATCTACCTATAATTCATTAATGAAATAATCTATCAATTTCACGAGCGATGCGTAAATTAGGACATCACAACCACATGCATTTTGACCATCAATCCTCAATAACGTGAGCGCGAAAGTACTAAAGCTTAATATAAAATGGGCAAAGAATTCCTCATGTGAGATCCAAGCTTAATCTTTTCCACCTGTTTGAACCAGGGCCGTCCACTCCTCTCTCGGTACCACCTTCAACTGCCCGTAAAATTCCAGTCTATTCTCGTCAATTAATGTCTGTGTCCGCCTTTCTCTCCTTTCTGTGACTTTTTTTATTGACATTTTCTGTCCATTTACTATAATACACAGGTTTATCATATGATCACTTTGAACCTGTTTTTGATTGAGAGCAATTTGACATTGGATAGATCCTGTCATTGTTGGTGAAACACCAACATGCATGTGTGTACACATGCCTGTATCCTTTTTGACCAGTTTATTTGAACATGAACTGTCTGAATGTCAATCGGACCTATATAAATCTATTGAAAAGTCCTGTACTTCCGAACCTGTCGTCTTGCTTGCAAATGTTGACGTTATGAAGGTTGTATGTTTTATGAATAGCAGCTATTTAATATTCAGCTGAATCAGTTGGTCTTATATTATAGTATCTTATAGTAGTTTTTATTGTTAAGAAGAGAAACATAAACGATACTCGCAATTTTTATCATACATATTCGCCTAGCAACAGTGTCAACCTCAACTCCCCGTCTCTCCCATACAGGTTCTCTGACCCAGTGGTACACCCTTATCCCACCCTGCCGTGTGTGTGCGTTTCCCCGGCCGCTGACCTGGGTAAAGTTACCAACCTAAGCTCTGTAATCTTGTCGGCCCGGGTCTGTGGGATCCATTCAGTTTGATCACCCACCAGCAGGTACCTAACTGGTCGACTGTCTACCTTTCTGGCTGATGGACGCCGATCAGGGGGTCTTTACTCAGGTACTACTCCCCAGGGTAAAGGGGGCTTTTGGGGTTCTGCCAGGTGCGAATCTGGGCTATGTGCTTTACCTGTGTTCTGTCTTTGGCTGGGGTGTGGGGGAGGGTCCCGGGGCTATTGTGTGGGATAAAAGGCACTGTGTGCATTATGTCTCACCGCGCGGCCTTTCGATCTGCGCGTGAATTGAGCTCATATTTACTGGTGTCCCTCGGGGCATGGTCCAGAATCAAAGCTTTTATTTTCTCTGAAATGCCACCAAAGTTAAACGATTTACACGTGATGTCTCTCTGGGATAATCTACTAATATTCAAAACCTGACATGATACAAGATGATAGCATTAATTTTTTGCATTTTGGAGAGTATTTTTTGTTAATACAAATAAACATTCTTTGAATATTTTAAAACATCCTCAGAATGCAATTTCATAAGTAGTTTATTTTGTAGATCTTTTTATCAAAGTAGCTTCATTATAGTTTGAGTATTTTTCATGTGAAAGAGATATTTATTTATAAAGGAATGACCGCAAGAGTTTTCAATAATGGCAAGAGTTTCGTTCTGGTATCAGAGGAATGTACATAATATGTACATTCCTCTCATACCAGAACGAAATATATATATATATATAATTCTTTTTTACTATATTATAGTAAAAAAGAATTTTATATATATATATATATATATATGAAATATTGATAAGTTGATCGTACATGACTTACAAGAACAATCAATCGCGAGGTATTTTGTAATGAAATTCCTTCTCAAACAGCAGCTACGCCTCCTACATTCACCCCTCCATGCGCCGTACCACCCCGACACCTCGCAGACCGAATTCTGCCCGCCGCGACCACTGATCTCATGAGGTGCTTTTCAACCCACAAAAGGCAGAAGTCCTTCAATCAGCGCGCCACCAATAAAAAGGGCATGGGAGGCTGGGGAGAGGGCTTCTTCTCATTTGGCTGCGTGTCTTTTTAATGGCGGTGGTCGCTCAGTTCTGAGGGTGGGGCACTCACAGTTCGGAGGGGGTCGCCGCCCGTCGCGACGCGCCGGGCCGGTTTCAGCCTCGCGACACGGGAACAAAAGCCTCGCCGCCCGGCCGCTCCTCCCCGGCGGTCGGGGCCGACGGACCGGGCGCGCGGCGGGAGGAGGCGGTGTCGGGCCCGGGGAGGCGGGGCGGGGACGGCGGGCGGCCGCGCCCCGGCGCCCGTCCACTTGTCCCCCGCCGCCGTCCCCGCCCCCGACCAGCGTGAGCCCAAGAGGCAAATTGAATCTTTTGGCGACCATTGTTGGTCATCAAAGTGGTTCAGAGTGCGACAAATAGGGCCTTCTCTGGCCGATTAAGGGGGGCGGGCGTGGTCCTTACACCGCTTTGTGTGGTAGGGATGGGTAAGACCATCCCGTACACTTTGTGCCCCATGGGAAAATTGAATTTGTTAGATACGATCATATCGGACTAGACTCCCAAATTGGATATTCAAAAGAGAAAGGCATATGCTTAGAAATGCTTGGTTTATTTAGATTTGTATCCAATTTACTTTTGCAATGTTAATAGTAAAAAAATCCATATTGGGACATAAATCTAAAAGTTTAGGTTTTCAAATAATTTTAACGTTCCGTCGCGAAAAACATTTTTAAAAAGAAAGAAATTAATCTTACCATCCTGGAAGGCGATATAATACATTAAAAGAAATAACAGAAAACAAACAAAAATTGGTGTGAACATGATTCTGCGTGGACCCACCTTTGGGCGACCAAACTGCCATATCCTGGTTTACGAAACGAGAAAAACTACAGCTAAAAACTCCCAAGGCCCAGAGTATTAAGAACCATTTTAATAGTCACACCCGTTCAAGTCATAGCGGCCAAACTCAAACTTATTAAACGTCCCAAAGCGGGCCGTTATAGGGACGTAATCACCCTCTAATGGCAGCAGCCTTTTCAGCGCCATAAAGCGGCCTAATGGTGGTGGAGGTGAACCCGCTTTAATCGGCCGACCCCAGCCTCCAAAGCCACGCGTGCTCTGTTGGTACAGGCCCCGAGAAAGGGCCCAAGTTTGTTTCACTCCAGCATGAATGCGCGCGCTTTTTGCTGTTCACTTTCCCATTGAGGAGTATAAATAACATTCAGATAGTCGAGTTGCACCGCCGCCAGTCTAAGTAAACGCCAAGTGCTCATTAGGCTTTTTAGGGGCTGGCGCGGCCGGCTCTGGGCCTAATCCCCCAACATGACGATGACAAAACCACCCAGAGTGCAGGGCTGGCCACTTCTCCCCCCTTACTGTTGTCATCTCCCTCCCCTCCTGGTCAGGCCGCCGGTGTAACTTACCCGATCCCTGCACACAAAAGCCTTATATATTCATGATCCTGGGAGGGCACAATTTGCAGTTTACCTGTGGGGGGTATGCACATAGACTGGGATGATTAACACACCTTTTCCCTCTCACCTGTGTAGCTGCGAGGATCATGTCATTACAGGTGAGTAACAGTCCCGGTGCTCAAACACAGGTGTTCGGGGGGTGCTGGAGCAGGGCAAACACTCCTTCTGTTCCGTCTTCATTGACAAAGGCCTGATGAGACAAGAGAAAACCACAAAGCGATAACTTTCTCCCGCCCCGAAACAACATCGCCGACTGTGGTGGGAATGCACTGCAGGGAATGTGACAGAGAATATTTTCACCCTCCTTCAAAATGGTGAGGGGAAAAACACGTTGGTCCGTTACAAACATGATGCGAGACAAAGTGATAACTCCCGCTTATTTAAGTTCAAGTTTTTTCCCATACCTTTGATTTACAGATTAAACAGACGGAGACTAAAATAATTGCAGTTGTCCATGAATATTCCCTTCGACCTCGAGTTCGAATATTTGAAATATTTATGAGTGCACGCATGGTAAAGAAATAAATATCTGCATCAGCGAAGATAAAAGTGATTTAAAGTGTATGCTGAAAGACACGAAAGCAAACTTTAATACACCTGCGAAATCTCCTATTTTGCAAGGAGGTCCCAGAGAATCTCCTGTTTTTTTTTTTACTTTTTCATGAAGATCTTCTTTTCTCCTAGTTTCATTTCAATATCTCCTGTTGGGAGTTCAGTTTTTGAAAATAAATTTGTTCTATATTTGGTCTATATTGTTATTCATCAAGAAGTAAACCTTTCAGCCAAAATTAGAGTCAAACATCAATCATAATTTTTTGAAAGGGATTTCATGCAATGAAGCGATTGCAACATTAAAATGTGGTATTTGAATTTAGCAGTTCATTCACATTAACCTATCAAGCTAGTGACATTCAAAATGCATAAATACATTCTTCTCTACTCTAGATCTCACAAATCTGACAAAGCCCTATGGACTAACAAATGAATTGTTGAGTTCAGGTGACCAATGAGCCAATTCAATACAAATGAAAAACAGGAAACGGCGTATATTCAATCATGTATTGTATTTTTGATACTAGAAAAGAAGTGTTTGAAGTAAATTCTTAATTTTCAAACCTGTATGAGTATATTATGTGCATGTATAAGTAAAGAAAAGAGAAAAACACGATAAAAGAAAAATGTCACGCTACTTAAAATCTAAATTTTCTTTTTAGGAATGGTACAACAAAATAATTTCCTTTGTTCCAGTCATACAAATGACAAATCGAAGGTCGTCTCCCTCTTTTGCCCTCAACGCTCAACAAAAGAAGGTATCTCTTGATCATACCTCTTCCATATCAGGAGATCTTCTGTTTTCACCTCTGCGTCAGCCCTTTCCTCACACACTGAACATCAAGTCATCACTATTTATTGCAATTCAAAATATAAGCCGTTTTGTTCCTACTGTGATTTTGATCCATATTTTTCTTTTTTTTATTATTCAAAAATCATCATCAGGGCAAGCCCTGGTCTTCCAGACGATACATGTAGAAATAGAGGAAAAGTGTGAATATAAATAATATCAATACAATAAAGGTATTTCAAATTATAATGATACAGAACTGTACAGCAGAAACCTCCATTTTCAAATCAGTTTTTCATATTTGCAATTGATAGATTTAAGTTTCTTCTTAAAACAATACACATCTTCACTCTCTTGTATCCGAGTAGGTAATATATCCCATAATAAAGTTCCTTTGTAAAATGGACTATCTTGGTATTTCTTTGATTGGTATTTGTCTGTTTTAAATACAAATTTATCCTGTCTTCTAGTATTTACACCTAGGCCTGTGACATGTTGTACTCCAATGGTACTTTCATGTATGAACATTAATTGTAACAACTGCATTCTACGCTGCTGTTCTAGACTAAGTAATTTACATTCATCATGCATCTCCTTATTCGTACGTTTGTCTAGCAATTTACAATTCAGGCAAATACGTAAACCATCATTTTGAAGCTTTTGCATTTCCCTACGATCACCCAAATTACATGATATAAACCAAACCCAACATAGTCAAACAGTGGCAGAATTGTTTGTTTATAGATCTGTACAGCCATTTTCTTTGACAAATATTTCCTAATTTTTATAAGAGAAACCAATTATAACCAAGGCAGTTCATATGTGTTCCATGTTTTTGTCTAAACTTGAATCTAAACAGTAAATGAAGGAAAACTTGAATCACTTCATGTTATAAGGTATCAATTATATCTTAGGATCAATCCGGTGTATGCTCATATATTTTTTCTGATATCTAAACCCTCATCCTTTTCTTCCATTGATCCATTTCTTCTTATAGAGACAGTTTTCCGTGACCCATAAGCATACATCTTATCAAGCTATGCAGTTCAAGATTCCGTGAAATCAAAAATGAATATGAGTATAAGTATGATGAATGTTGTAAATGTAAATAAATACGTTTCATTTAAGCTGTACTCCGGGGCTGTACTATATCATTAGAATTCTCATGCAGATTCCAGGTTCCCCTGAACTCTAACTGCATGTCGATGACATACATGTAATATCAAAAACAAAAATAAAATAGTTTGTTTACGTAACTATAATAATTAATTGGAAATATTCTATATTAAAATACAGGTATTTCATTAAGGAATAATATCACATAAAATCTAATCTAATCAGCTGAGGTGTTACTCAAAAACCGTCAAGATACATTAGATAAGACTTGGTAGACTACCTATATACAGTAGAAAAGCGTTCACTTGATTCTTGGGATTAAAATAATAATTCACTTATTTTCTTCCATATCTCTTTAAACACTTTCACATAGATGTGTTCTTCCGTTCTTCCAAATATATAGTGCACTAACACATTTAATTTTTTGAATACATCGCCCTAGTTGATTAAAATAGCTAAAGTGTGGTACTTCTAGACATATGATAACTCCTAGATTGCTACTTAAATTTCAAAATGATGGTCACGTGATCTCGACGTTGTGAAAATGCTCAGAGGACAAGAGTAACACAGTTATGACGTCACAATGTATCATAACCACATGTGGATGCCTCTGAAATCGCACTAATTACATGTTAAGAATTTCCATGGGAACTTTTAGGCAATTTAAAAGTATGCAAATCTGACCATCCAAAACCAAATTCACCCATTTTCCATGCACGAAATGAGACACTTCTCTCGTCAGAGTGGGAGTTTATTTAAGGTAGGAAGCGGCAGTCATCTGGAATAATAGTGTTAGTCAAGGCAGCACATCACTCCAGCATGAGAGGGTTAATGACAGGGTACATGGCTGCAGCTGGGTCCAGGAGACGACAAAACAAGAAGTCAGCCTCGGAGGCGCGTCAAGCTAGAGACTCGAGATTTGTCGTGATGTCTAATTACGAAAATGATTAGCTCAAACCGGGCAATTAGCCGAGGAGACAGCTCATTTTTTAATATCACCCCTCCCTTTCATAACATGCTAAATTTGGCCAGCCCTCTCTTAATAATCCTGGGTCGTGGGCTTAATTACTACACAAGGCCTTACTTACCTGGGAGTCTCCATACAGAGGGGGTGGGCGGAGAGGGAGCTGGGTTGTAATAAAAGGAGTCAGGTGTTGACATAAAGATTATCATTTATGGCGGAGATTCACCGTGTTGGGGGGCAGAGAGTGCCCCACATATGGCCGCCACCAACGATGCCTCATCCATTACCTACCTGCCTTCAGGGAGAGTCATTGTGCCCGCTTTGATAACATTAATTAACTGTTGCCCCGAGGCTACATCCCGAGAACTGTTTGTCTTACGTAATTACAATCACCTAATTGGCCCAGCTTTGATCCTACACTGAGAACACTGTATACCTCTTTCATGCATGGGTATATTTTCTTATGTTCATTTTTCTTTTTCAAGGAGTAAACTCGTGTTATGTAAAACAATGACGAGGCATTTAAAAATGACAAATTATCTATCTGAGATGAAAACGTTAATATTGCTAACAATAGTGAAAGGTAGATACACACAGAGAACATTTATTGATTCCTAATCTCATGTTTTAACCTAATCTAATGTGTTCAATGGGAACAAAAATCCTTAATCATAGAAGATTAAGTCTTAAAGAAATTAACTTATGTCGTTTCTGTCTACCAGTTCCCCTTTATGCGTTTTTTTCTTAGCAATTTCTCTTATAATTTCAAAGAAATAGAGATGGTTCTGTTCTATTTCTGGAAGACTCGGGACACGTTGATGCCTCTATAATGACGTTGATCCACCCATCCCTGCCCGTGAAGCCTTCACCTGGCGGGCCATGATAGATGACTTGCCCCGAGGGCGGTGCCCAACCTAGACATTAGCAAGAGACACAAACTTATGTAATTATTGACAGGCCAGTCAAATCATCTCTGCTTTGCCCACCTGTATATATTTAAGCATTCAAGAAAATAGTTGCCCAGCGAACATGTCATTATAAAATTGTTTAAAGAAGGGTCAATCGGTTGAAAAATGAGTCTCCATATGGATAGGAATGCTAGAGTACATTTAGCATAATATGTATAATATCAAAATAATCCCATATGGAATCGTTCATATGATCACAAAAACCTCCTTTTTATCTAGCTATCATTTTGATAACTGTAGTTTTAGTTTGTTGGCATGTAACTTGGAGGACAAAAGGGATGCAAAATAATGTAGCTTGTATATATGTGTCTTAAAATTCAGTTGGATGATCATGTAAATATACATAATTTACATTCTAAAATTAGGTTGGCAAGCCTGGTGCAACGGCGCATAGCCCAGTAAGTGAATATATTGTATGGAAATAGTTTAAAAGAAGATACCTTAGTGGTTCCACAACGACAGACTATGTTATTGGAAAAAAAGAACCTTATTGTTCCTGCCGAAATAACTACTAAATATAATGAAAGTCCTTTCTATTTAGGTACTCTACTATGGAGGAATCTCCATGTGAATACTCAAAATAATATGTCCAAGAATGATTTCAAAATATTTGTGAGACTTAAACATTGTGTATATGAAGATCTATTGAGTTAACTCAACTTCTGGTTGTACAGGTACAGTTCATTACCCTGGTCAATATAAAGAGGAATGCAATTTGTATCTGATAGTACATATATGTAAATATTATTTTGTTTACCCCATTCATGTAATATATCTGGAAACCAGTGGTAACACTGGAGATTATTACGTAATAAAATTAATAAAAAAAATCAATTGTGGATACTACTATTATGGATACATTGGATACAGTAATAATGTTAATGACAATGCTGCCATATTGTAGTGAATTGAATACATCGTTTAAGTTAACAGGATAAAGCTATAATTTACTTACACATTTAGCCAAGACAGTATTCATGAGCTTGAGAATTGTATTTTTGTTCAGATTTAAGCCACATACCCACTTGGGTACTTTGGACGTCGGCGTTTGTATTTTGCTCGGATCGCCAGTCAGTACGGTGTATTGAAATGTGTATGTCAGATCCGAATCGCATTTACGGACAATCTTAGGCAAACTTTATGTGATTGGTGACGTCCAAAGTGGCATAGTGGGTATAGTGCTTTGGGTGCTTTATAATCAATCTTAAGGGTAAGTTCCTAGAAGAATGTCACAAGGACTTGACACAAGAGCTGACCATAGGGTTAAAGGTCATATGCCTTGATCTCTGTGATCAGTGTGGATATACTACCCCCCTGTGTGAATGTAGCTGGTCCAGCATGGGAACCCCAGGAGGCTCCCACACCCACTTGGCATCAGTACCTACACCTGGGGACCTCCTCCAGGGTGGGGGTAGCAGGGGGGGGGGGTAAAGGTGGGTCTCATCTCACTCTCTTACCCTCCAGCAGGTCCAGGTAGAACCAGGGGTAATCAGATCACACGGCAGGGCGAGCACACACCTTGAGCCGCTGGACATTGACTGACCACTGGCTGACCACCAGCTTTATACCTGCTGACCCCTCTGGCTTGGGGTCCAAGTGCTTTCTCACTGACCTTGAAGTGTTCCCACGAGTGGCCAGTGGTCAGTCTGTATGGTCAGTGGTCAGCCTGTTGCCGGACACAGGGCGTGGCCACTTGGCCCCAGAACTGACCAGTCCTACCTGAACCCCTCACTACCACTCCCACCCCCTACGGTGGGCAGGTGAGAATGTCAAGGTGTGTTACTGACCCTCTGACATGAATACACCCATGGGTACACCTAATAAAGCGATATTGTTATCTTCTGAGAAATAATCCATACTAAAAATGTTGGTAGAGGCGTTGGGTACTCGTTCAATAAAAGTTTCAAATAATATTTTGGAAAATAACGAATAAATAATCAGCAAAGCCAGATTAAAGAAAAAAAAAACATATGGATTTACCTGAAATGCTATAATAATGAAATATAAAAAGTCTTATATAATACATGAATTTTCTTATTATGAAAGCGATACATTAAACGCAATTCAAATCAACACGTTTTAAATGCATGGTATTGAGATTAAATTTTAGTTTTCTATATGAAAAAGAAAATTTAGAGCATAATAATAAGCAAAATTGAACGTTTTCTATTGCAACAAACAAAGGTTGGATACAACAATCAACCGGTAATTTTCATTTGCATTTTCACTCCCCAAACCCGATACTCGAGAGTCACTTGTGGCCTGCACTGCCGGGCCGAGCGGTCACCGTGAGAGACTCATTGTCCGTTCGCACCTGGCCGCAGTGGTCAGTTTACCTGTAATCAGTTTACCTGTAAATTTACCCCTGGTCAGTTCCCAGGCTCCCGGCAGGAGCCCGGACACGCAACTGGGTGCGGTGATGGTGTGTTCCTGGTCCATCGGGCCCCGTCTCAGAGGGGCCCTCCCAGCGGGGGGTGGGGGCTGAGAGTGGAGATTTGGGTGTGGTACACAGGGGGTTGGGGTATAAATCACCTTAACCTGCTACAGGTATATTATTGGTACGAAGTGGCAGGCTATATTTTGGTGATAACCGAAAATTAAACTCGGTAAACAATATGGATTGATTATTCGAATACATGTATACCCTGCAAAGGATGTGACGTCTAATAACGTTCTAATAACGTCGCAGAACGTCACAGAACGTTATCAGAACGTTGCAGAACATGACCGTTACGTCGCACCTTGGCTGGGTAGGCTTGCTGCTCTCAAACTGAGATTGTTCACTTATTTTGATCCTTGAAAAAGATTATACCTTTTGTGTTTTTAAACGCAAAAAAAACACGACCTATCCGACCAAAACGACCAAAAAATGACCTATCCACTGATACAAAGACATAAAAATTAATATGGTGTACAAATGGCTAGAAACTGTTTTCGAAGACTAAAGCAAACGTCAGTTTCTATTGAGGAAAAGGCACAGTGTAATGTTTAACTTTAAGTATCACCGTCACAGCATTTCATCGGCTCTGCAAAGTAAACGCAATCCTGAGAGTTTAGGCAAGGGTCACTCATCACAAATCAAAAAGGCTTTCGGATCCATATTGCAAAGCCAATCTAATATACTATAGAACGGAAGGTTTCCTTTATCATTAGATAGTTTAGATATATTCCATTCGTGTCCGGGATTCGTGTATACCCACATACATCCACATACATGCATGTATTTCATGATAGCGTCATTGAATGGCACAGTGAGATACATAGTTTTCATACTATTATAATGTTCGCGCCTGATCATTAGAGATTGTTATTCTAAATTTTGATAAATCTTAGAAGAGTATCGACTGATATATGTGGGATCAGGTTTTGACTTTTTTTAATCACTGCTAAATTACCATGCAAATAATTTAGCAGAATATTTTAGCAATATCACCACATAAAAATATATTATAATCTTATATTAGAGATATCATCTTGTAATTGTCCAAGATTCCAACATCGGATGTTGTCCATTGGATTATTTTGGTGACAACGAGTCTCATTTGCCTGGAGTCTTCCTGCCCTTACTTAAAACTTTAGGGCTTGAAATCCCCTTGCTGCAGGAATTCTAATTTTCAAAATTGAGCCTAAAGACTAAGTAACCATGACTATATAGGAAGGCCAATATTTATAGCCCCAAGTTTCCTAAATGGAGTTTTCCGCCAGATCAAAGGCAGGTAGTAAAGCGCCGTCCAGACCGCAGCTGGTGTATTACATACATATGATACTCACCCGCCACACCCTCCTCTTACTCCCTGCTTCCACCCGAGGGCCCACCTGGCCCGCCCGTCATCCGGGGAAATATGATGACCAGTGACCAGGTATGTGGGCCCTATTAGAGACCCCTTAACGTCTCCGGGCACGGCCACTTCAAAGATGGAAATGAAGACGTTCTGAAAGTGCTGACGTCATCATATCTCACCGCACACCTTTGATCCGCAGGTCTTAGGGGATGACGTAACTGAAAATGGCGGTACGTATATGAAATAATCCATCCATGGGTTCCACAGGTGGAAAAGTGGGAGGAGGGGTTGGGTAACTCTGGTGGGACACTTGGAGGTCGTAATAGGACCTGTCGGTGGTTCAGGGAAGGGCTTGTGGTGTGGAGTTATTGGTCCAAAAGAACCCCACCGAAGACCTTATAATTAGGTCTTGTAATTGCCGCTTTCATGCTGAATGCTCTTCTTGAAGAATCCAAACCCCAATATTAAGGTATTATAAACCACCTGTGAAGTATTTGCTACAGTGAATATTATGTAAGTTATACAGTCAGTGTCGGGGTTTTACTCGTTATTTTTATATTTGAGTATATAATTAAGTCCACATTAGAAGAACTTTCAATCAGCATAATCAATGTCAGGAGATCAAATAAATCACACATAGCATCTTGAAATGGATAGTAGATGCATGTTGGTGATTATTATTTTTGAATTGCATTTATATTGGACGTTTGACTCAATAAGACACTCCATGGACCCTATTGAATGCAGGAACCCTATTCAAAAACGGCTTCATTTCACAAGTAGATGACTCAGATTTTGCGCAAGGCAATATGTCACACTGCGGGACAATAGGAAGTAGAAGTTCATTTGTCAGTATCAAGTATTGTAGAAAAGACTAAAAACCAACAGTAGCATATGGCCGAGTGGCGTGGGGCGGCCAGGCGGGTATTATCTCTCCGCACCAACTCCCCTACTCCCAGATTAAACCTGCGAGGGGCACAAAGAACCGTTTATTTCATTCTTGTTTAGAAGACAGATAAATCAGGACTATTTAACAGGGCGTAATCGGTGCTACCAGCTACCATAGGAGTAGGGCGATACTGCATGGCGAGTACAATTTAGACTAACTTTACCTGAAATTACAAACTGAAATGAGAGTTTGTAGTGTGTTATCTAGTCCATGTAGAATTATTAGGATCATTCAAGGAAACAAGTATAAGATGTTGTCGGAATCAAGGGAGTGGCAGGTTGGCTTATTAGGTATCGGGACAGAAATCAAATGATCATTTTTTAAGTGTATAAGCTTTGACGGAATATTGCACGATGGCACTAATAATTTCAAACAGGACTAAATTGGATCACGCTTAATGCATATATATGGCGCGTTTGATTGACGCATTCAGCTCCTTTTGCATTCGTTTATACGATACACACGTCCCTGTTTTTATTTCCATTTTTGTGGGCAAAGATCTTTATAATCATGCCAACAAAATATTAATGTTATTTTTAAAAAAACACACACACACACACAAAATCATTCAATATTATGTACAGACCAAAATCGATCATTGCTGCGGCGCGTCTATATATATGTCCTAACAGATCAAAATAACATTTTAGTTGAAATCTTGAACAATCAACAATAAAATAATAACCCCCTCCCCCTTTCTTCTCCGTTCGCAGGTTGCCGCGGGTCGCTCCCCCTCCACGCCCCGCCATCTCTGTACCAGGAGGGGCCAGGCGTCCCCCCGGACCCCGACCAGCCCCCCTACCTCCCGCTGAACCCCTCAAGTCACAAATTGGTGGCGGCGGCGGGCCCAATGAGCTCAGGTGACAAGTTAATCATCGGGAAGCACCACAAAGCAGTCCGGCCGGCTCTTTACCCACCCACCCACGTCAGGCCGAATTTGCGGGCGTGACGTCTAAATTGAAGAAGGGGCAGGGCGAGCGGTTGAGAGAATGGCAAGGGGGCGGGGGCGGCCATTCTGGTATTGTGCGGCGCGGGTTGGGAGAAGAAGGGGAAGTTTTGTCTCCGACGACGCCGGATGGTCCATTCCGCGCTGTCTCGCGGGATCTCGCGAGACGTCGCTAGGACGACGTGGACGTGGCCGACGTGGTAGCTTCCTGACGCGCCGTCGACGACGTGTGACCCCTGTCGCCACCTGGTGGTCGGGGGGCACGCCCCGTCCGATCACGTGACTAATGGAGTGGTCAAGCCCCGTCGGAGGGATACACTTAGATGGACGGCGCGGTAATCTATGGTGGTGGTCGCTACTAAATGTTGACCTTGTCACCCACCTTTAGAAACTAGACTCCTGATAATCTCTTTAGAAAGAAATGTATACGTATGAATAAACCATCTTTTAAGAAATAATCTGACCACTAACGGTGGATTTTCTTTACAACCCCTTTTCGAAAACTGACAAGGGCCACACACAAAAAAGATGAAAAGCAATATGCGACGTATCAATATTTGATTTTGACTATTATAGTGTAATGAAAGAGCAGTGGAAAATATTTGCAAGTTTATTGCGTCTTCCTTCTCGACTTTCTGAACTGTTTTATGATTGTACGGGGCTTCAAAATAGATATCCATCTAAATCTCTTCGGTATAATCTCAACGAAGCTTTTTTGTCATAAATGCGACAGGTCCCTGTCGATTAAATATATATGATATTCAGATTGCATCAGTATTTAATCTACAAATATGAGATGTTATCGTATCCATAAATCCCTTTCAATATTGAAATCAATAACAATTTTTAAATGTTGGGTTTCTTTCGGGGGAAAGGAATACAAAATGGGAAGTTGTGTGCAAAACGTTCCGTCGGCGTTCCACTTAGTTAAGGTATTTGTACATAAATGGCGCAATTCTACAAAGTTGCAAGTTTCATGGATGCTGATGCTGATAAACTAAATTAAAAAAAATATCAGATTAGGATGGTGTTATGATATACTATCGTTGCAGGTTGCCAAAAGCTATACAATATTATCAGACATACAAATTCCACCACGCCATCCGCCCATACATTGAACTATAGATAGTCCCTAATCTGTTAATTACAATATCTGAACTGCCATCTCCTGAAGCCCGGTAGTAGATCAGTATAATTACAGAGCCCGTAGCAGTAGGGGCTACAGTACTAAGTGGGAGGCGGCCGGAGTGTGAGCCGGCAGTGGGCCTTCCGTCCATAGATCAGGAGGCCAAGTGGTCTGTCACCGCTGACAAATTGGCCGAGAGATTGGAGACAAGATGAGCCGCGCCCGGCCCGGGAGGAGCGGCGGGGTAGATGAAAGGGGCTCAGGTGGGGCGGCGCTGGAGGCGGCCACAGGTAAGGGGGGTCGGTGAGATGGGGCGGAGGAGGAGGTGGGACGGATGTGGGGTGAGGGGCTGAGGAGGTGGGGAATTGGGGGAGTACTCTGTTTGTACTCTGAGGGTTGACATCATCTACAGCCTCAGTCAAAATTGTCAAAGACAGTGGGCTCCTGAATTTACAAATTGCCAGATAGTTTTCATGATGGCTGTGGAGCAGCTCCCTAAAATCAGTAGTCTGAAAAGAGACGTCAATGCTCCGTGCAGGTCGAGCACTTCTGCATGATTAATCCACTTCTGCTAGAAGTTTGGTTGAAGGAGTAACAGTGCATGGTTTAGCCATAGGACATAGTCTACTGGTATTCCTTGATGTCAGGCTTTGATATCTTAAACCACCTTTGATATACCTATAGAATAATTATATATGTATGTCATACTTTAAATCACCTCATGGAATCCCTGGATTTTACCTGGAAGCTCCGTATATTAAACTTACACTAAGAGAAACCCTTTTTATTTGAGAACTCTGCATGTGTGATACATTTGGTTAAATGCCTAAAGACTGACAGCTCGTACTCTGTGGTGAAAACATTATTGAGTATATCATTATTTTGTAACATCATGGTAAGATTTCATTGCGGCTTCCTCCACAGGCTTCCCCTTTGAAGGTTAAGTACCCCCCCCCCTCTCCTCCGTATCTCCAAGTTCCAAGGTACAGGAGACACCTGGTAGGTACCTGGTAGATACACCTGCTCAGATGTGCCTCCGGCCAGTCACCAGCGACCTCTCATCAGCAGGTAGGCGGCTCCCGTGTGATTGTCTTTTACCTGGGCGGCCAGGTGAGGTGAATGGGGTCTTACCTGGGGGCAGAGGGTAGGATTGGGTAAGTCAGATGTTGGAGAAGGGATAAGGCACGGGCTTTATGAATAAATCAGAGTTTGTTTGTTTCGCGTCATGTGATATGTGATTTGATGAAGGACTCGGATGAATATTGTTTGAAAATATGTTGCACAGATTTAAACGATCCAAATACATATTTCTTAACTCTGCGTTTGTGCTCAGGATATTAGATTTTGGTCCAGGCCGAAATATTTTCCCGATCTCTAAATATCCAATAAACGTAATGATATATGAACATACAGTGGGAATTACATTCTAAAAACGGTCCAACCTAAAAAAACAAAGAAGTAAATAAGCAGTGATTGTTGAGCGAGTTTCTCCCTCTCATCTTTCCTTGTCAGAAATCCGGAGAGAGACCCACCCCTCGTTGAGAAGACAGTGGCGGCCTTAACTCTCACCAAGTCAAGTGAAGAGGTCGGCTTGCCGTCTTGTCGGTAATTGGAGGCTTGTGACTTCTCCCCGCCCGCGGTCAGATTGGCCCGGCACGAACCCCTCCCCAGCCCGGCCCGTGCGGCTGGTACGGCCCGCCCCCGAGCAGCTCGCCCCGGGCAGGGGGAGCACTCGGCCCCGGCCCCCGTCACCGGCCGCCCCGGCCCTGGGCCCCGGGGCCCCGGCCGGCCGGGGTGGGGTGGTGGGGTTTGGGGCTCCTCACGCGGCGGCCACCTGCTAATGACTTGACGACTCGGAGTAACCTGCAGACATGTCCTGGAGTCAAAGTCGTCAAGTCAGGCCACTCAAACACACAAGGCATGACGGCGGTTAGGAGGGGGTGTTTGTGAAGGTTGGGGGGTTGTCACTGGGTGACGCGACCGTCCGTGGGCGATTATTAGGTTTGACTATCTTCAACATTATATAGATACACTTTATGGTTCATATATATAATCAAAACGTTTCACTGATTGATAATAATGCTGAATATGTTTAGGTAGAACAAGACTTACATCGTATTACTAGTGTCCTGAATGTCCTTAAACTTTTGTAAATTATCTTTCTTAAACTGTAGATATCCTATACTATCATATGTATGATAATAAGTATCTAAATCTACAGCCTTCCAATTGATATGCCATTCTCTACTGAATGAGTCTTTTCAAAGAGAATTCGCGATACGCAAAGGACGCACAGCCAAGTGCACATAATAGTTTAATATTAATTTGGAAAATCAGCAGATGAAAGTTCCACACAGAAAGCTCTTAAACGTTTAAAGAATACAATTTAATGAAACCATCCTTATATTTGATAAAGTAAAGAGTACTGTATAGTTTGAAATCAGGTGCAACAGTCTGAATTTAATAAAATCTTCTTATACTCATAGCCATAGAGATGTCCAGTCTTGTATCAAGACATAAAAAAAACCCCACAAATATCGACTCATTGCTCGTGTCTCCCCAGAACAGGTCCTCATATATAGGTGGAAATCAGGTGTCCTTAAGATAGCCAACCTCCGTGAATAAGCACAGAAGCGATGCACGTGGACAAAAATAAATTGGCTGTGGCTGAGTTTATGAATATATCAAATTACCTGGCATAGTGCTAGATGTATTGGGCCGGGCCTGAGGAGGTAAGCTGGGGCTTGGGACAGTCAGGTGTGAGGTGAGTCTGAGTCAATGGGCTACCTCAGGTGTGCAGGCCAGGGGGCACCAGGGTCAGCACTGCCTACAGTGTGAGGATTACCTTGGGACAGCCTTCTCAATCCTCCAGGATTAGCCTGGATGTTTGGTGGATCAGAGGCAGAAAGCCAGGCCGTGGAGAGAGTTTGGGGGGAAAAGTGCAGGTAGAGGTTTATCCCCTTCCCCCAGGGACGGCTCCTCCCCTCAGTGACACCTGACACACAATCTACCTGGAGCCTGTACTAACATACCTGACACTCTTGGCCCTTCTTATGCCTGACTGCAGTATATGTATAGAGAGATCCAGACAGATATGGCTGGCCTCCTCCAGAAGCTACCCACTTCTGGAGACAATATTGCACCTTGCTGACTCAATAAAGGTATAAAGTTACATTTGGAAAAGACATATGAGACCCCCCACATCGCTTGTACTTGTTGAACATTTTTATTCTCACTAAAACCAAACATACTAGCTCACAGAATACTTTGAAGGCGTTTTCTATTCTTCTTTTCTATCACGTCCTTCCTTGTCCTTAACCATGCATGTTTCTCACTGACTATATGACTGTATACTTAGGACCTCCTTGATATTTTTGATTCCCATCCATATACAATTCAAAGTTGTTATGTTAACCTATCAGGCCAAGGTCAGGGACCGAACCTCAACGATGTCCTTTCCTAAAGTCAATAATTAGACATTGATGTGGTTAATCTCCAGAAACACCCCACCTCATCATCGTGATCCACAGTTTGCTTGCTTTGCCCGGTTTCTCGACGAAAGACTCGTCCCACATTCTTTGGTCATCTACCTCTGAGGGGAGACAACTCACCCTCTGAATTTGGTACACATTGGAGACAACAATTACAAATCGACCATCTTTGAGTTAACATTAGTAACATTGCCTTTCTCAGGGTGAGGGAGGCACCTCTCCATGAGGATACATAATACAGACCTCCAATATATTCAATGTACTATACTTTATCAGAGAATATTAGACATGCACATCTAGCTCCTCGGTCGTCAACACGTGGAACCCAGCTTTTTTAGGAGGAATAAGTATGCAGTCATTTCAGTAAATTTCATAAGAATGTTTCATTCTGCTAGATTCTTTCACTATTTTCTTTTTGCTATGCAATCCAATTAAAAAGATTAGAAACTGAATGAATTGGGTCCTATATAAAGTATATCCAATACAGACTAGCCACAGAATTCTCACATTGTGACAGTTGGATAGAAGCAAGGTAGTACTCAAATTTTGTGTAGCTCCCTAACAAGTGCAACGTTGAGAACTCTTCTCCATCTAAAATAAAATGATCAATCACCCCTTATAACGTTTCTTAGGCTTCAGATTAGCCCAATAATATCAGGCTATAATTTTACTATGTTAGTGCTATGTAAGGCTACAAATGCTGGCATCGACCTGTCTGGGAGCATACGTTCAACACTTCAGTCATTGTTGATTAGTGCTGATATGGTTTGTTTTGGTTCTTTACGCTTTGCCGTGAAGTTGGAAAAGGGTATGGGTGTAGGGGGCGCCTTTTCTGAGACAAGTGTCCCCTCTGGGTTCATCTACCCTTTACACGCGCTCAGAGTCATCGTCAGGTCTTCCAGCAGGTGGTGCTATTTGACAACGGATGAAACTGTCACCAGGGGGAGCTTTCAGGGGGATTTGGGCAGGATTTGGTATTTTCAATTCCTATAAGGGTGAGGAAGTGCGAAATGACATTAGATTCCCCCCTCGAGGCCTGTTATGAATTATATAAGCAAGATGACACCAAACAACTGGTATAAAGACGCGGAATAAGATACTTTCATGGGAACGTTATCTCCTCATTTTACTGATGCATTGACAGTGACTTGATCCATAGCCGGTGTTGTAAAGAAGCGTATGTGTAAAGTTATGTAAAGTCACGTCTGATTTGATTCGAATTCAAACATAGAAGTTCATCATTTTTTGTATTGCCTGCCTTGGTGTAATCATATATCCATGGGATAACCTATTCTCCATGAAAGCAATTTCGCTATATTGTGTTTGGTTTTTCCCTTCCTTTTGACATATATGTTCATAATTATACGTGTGATTCTGCTGACACAATTCCAACATGATTAAAACGATCCAATAAATGTCTTTACTTGAAAATTGATGTACAGTGACTATCTATTTATAGCGTTCCCTTTCTATTATAATGCAGTCTGTTAAGGTCACTTTTTTGAGAAGTCGTTATACAGTGGATAAAAGCACCAAATTTGGTTGGTATAAGGCACCTCTCAGGCATAACAATCTAGAAGGGGAGCCACCTTTGTAAGAATATTGCTTGGAATGATTTTATACGCATTGATAGGTTACATTCCGAAATTGGTCTTATAAGTTTGGAACAGAGAAGACGGATGCAGTTATTATGTTTAATGTATAAACATAGTAAAATTGATGGTGTAAAGAAACCAATAGTTAGACAAACACGAGCTGTTACTAAATATCAATTTATTGTTGAGAAGAACAGGAGTCCTAAATATGATCATAGTCCTTTTTATGTTGGTACTGAATTATGGAATCTATTGTCTAGTGATGCTCAATTTGCAGATGATATATTTTTGTTTAAATCGATCTTAAAAAGGACGAATACAAGATATGTTGATTTATTACATTGATACATGATGATGGAATATTGTTAATTTGACTGATGTGATCTTCTCATTATAATTGTACTTTGACTTGATTTTTGGAAATATTCTGATT
Source organism: Lepidonotus clava (assembly GCA_936440205.1). NCBI lineage: Eukaryota > Metazoa > Annelida > Polychaeta > Phyllodocida > Polynoidae > Lepidonotus > Lepidonotus clava. The sequence goes on along the minus strand of OW387136.1, from coordinate 46,716,648 downwards.
ACATTTACTATTCTATCTTCTGGAAGATCAGGGGTAACCCTGAAGTTGATTATGCTAATGAAAAAAACAAAAAAACCTTGAAATATCAATAGGATGGATGTAGGCATTAAAAAACCAATATGGCTGACTTTTGCTATGAACAACCTTATATCTCAGCTTCTAAAAATTAATATCTAAAGAGACATGGTGGGTGTTAGAATTGGGAAATTGTCAAGGAATTCAATTATTTGTATTTGTATTTGAAGTCAATGCAGAGATCCAAAATCCAAGGTGGCTGACCAAATCTGAGAAATACTATGAATTTCAGCTACTAAGATATCTAGACAAGTGGAAATGGTTCTAATATCAGTTGTTTATAACCTAGAGGTCTCTATAGATATAATGCACAATATCTTTGAAAATGACCGCTAGATTCCAAAATGATTTAAAAGAAAAGGATATAGATTTTACTCTTTTATCACAAGATTTCTTCATTTCATTTGGTATGATGGTCTCCTGTGACCCCTTCTTTATATTAGAAAGGGGAGCCACCTGAAATATGAACACAGCCCTGTTCCAAAACTCCAAAATGGCAGATATCCAGTGAAATAATCGTATATCACTTTGATAATTCAAGGTGGCTCCCCTTCCAGATTTCAAAGGTTCCTCATACAAAATCTGGTGCTTTTATCTGCTCTGTAACAAAAATGTTGTTAACAGACCCAACTATTATAGAATAAGAATACTTTCTTCAGTTACTCTTGTAACCTCCTCACCAGCAGCACTTATGTCCTTCGATTTAAAACTATGGTACTTCTGTTTATTCATTTGTGAAGATGGTGTTTTGCAGCTGGTCGAAAAACGGTTTCCCTTTTGTGATCCCTTAACATCTCTAACACACTAGAATTTCTGGAAACCACACCACCTTCGTTAAACACATACATATTAGTTCCGCAAGGCCATCAAAGACTCTACCACTTTCAGTGAGACAATAAGGATGAATTGGAACAGGACGGCCAATGGTGATAGTGCCTCTTGAAGACTTTCTGGTTTTTATTGGAGACCAATCGACCTCCGACTGTGTCAGTCTTCACCTTGACAAAAGAAGACACTGGCTTCAAAGCCTTTCCTGTTCCACATGGCTGAATTCCCAGCTTTTCGCCATCTTGTTTCCAGTCCAAATAAAGAGGCCGAGAAACCACAAGGTCGGAGGCCCTTCACCTATTCCCACCCAAGCGAAACCCCTGATGCCACATTGATGATTGCATGCAGCTGCCTTTTCGGCTTGGTTTTCGGCTTACTTTAGGCTTACAATTCGAAAGTTTAAAGGAAGTTTGCAAGTCTTCCGTTGACCTTCGCTCAACTTCTTCAGATACCAACGAGTGGCGGGTTCTGGCACAGGTTCCCAAACCCCTGCGTGCTTTTTTAACACTCAGTCAGGCAGAGTGTGTTGACGTCCGCTGGGCCCCATTCATTCAGGTCTCACAACGCCAAATGTCCACGGTCAGGTCAGCGGAAGTAGCCAGTCATGTGCGCGCAGCCCCAAGATGACCTTTGTTTTTACGTCCGGGGGTCAAGTGGACGCCCCGGCGGTCAACGTCAACTGAGAGTTGGCAGCAAAGACGTGACGTCGGGGAAGAAAGAAGTCGAAGTGACTGCACCTGGCGGAGTACCTGAATGGTGGGGGTGATTTGGGACTGGGGTCTTTGTGTTGATCCTATTGTGCCCCCGTCTAGAATCACGGGACCCGCTTATACCGTTAGGTGTCTCTCACATCTGGCTGATCAGGGTTTTGTCTGGCGTTGGTCGAGGGACGACGGGAAGGCTGGGGTTAAGTGCGACTTGTAAATGTCGTCTGCTTTGAAGTTTTTAAGGAAAGTTCTGTCGCCACGTTAGAGTAAGGATTCGTCAGCTTTAAAATGCAATTGTACATTACACTTATCCTTACAGCTGAAGAACCTGAAGAAATGTAAATTGTGTGTATATATTCATTTACGGAAAACTAGTTCAAGGGTATCCCTATAGGCCTTCCGTATCTTAATGGCGCACTCATCATAGTATTGCAGGTAATTAGAATTGCTCATTGTCTATAAGCACAATTGCCTATTGCAGGACTCTGCAATCCCGTCCGGCAGGGAATGGTCATTGTTCGCAATTGGAAAGTTTTCTTGCATCATTTACAATTCTATGCAAATAAGATTGCGACTCAACTGCAATTAATAGGATGTCAAATGCAATTTTTCTTTTGCAGATATTAGCATTGGTTGCTTCTGGAGGATTGATATACGTTGTTGCTTATTACAAATAAATGCAATTGTACCTTACAATCACATACAACGGGCTATTGAGTGCATTCAAAGTTTTTTTTCCAGGAATATGTAATTGCATAAGAAATACACTTGTTACTGTTTGATAATATGAAATTTGGGATCATTAGCAACATGCTATGGTAAATGAATAAGTAATTATGAACTAAATAGACCATAACATCCATGGTTCATCAACAACAGGTTGTAGTCCTTCATACCAAGAAGTCCATCTGAATTTCCCAGGGTGGCCACTGGGGGCGCAGTGTTCGCCCAGCACGGCTTACGTTAATGGAACAAGACACACAGAAGGGGTGCGCTTTGAGAACTATTAAACGGAAAATTGCCCAGCAAGATGGCCAGAGAAAGGCTGTATTGTGGGCCCGGTCCACCTGGCCGGCCGCGCCCCGCACACCTCGCCCTCGGCCCCCGTCTCCCCTAACACGCCCTGACGTCGGGGGCCTTGTGACAATATGCAGTGATTTCATCTGTGACTAATACACACAGATACACTGCCATAGGCCCCGCTTTGCCCATAGTCCCCTGTCCCCAGGGCTCAACCCATACACTAGGCAGGCCACTTGAATTTTGCAAGGGAACTGACTCGGTCCCCTGCACATCCTATGATGTCGGTGGTATATACCCCTAGTTCATTGTGGCTGGTGGGATTAGTGTAGGGAGGCTCCCCCATAATTACCCTCTTTGGCTGTGGTCAGATTATCTGATTCTTTAAGGAGGCAGTGACACATGAGGTCGGACTGTAGCCGCCTTACTATAGAGGAGATCAGACAGGGTCCCGACGCCCGTCATTATCGTCAGGAAGCCGATCGGTCAGAAACGACAACGCAAAAACCTCTGACGTCACGGTTGGCGTCACCACGTGACCTCCAAGGCGCCTTTCCATTGGCCAACACAATCCGTGACGTTATTACATCACGACGAGCTCCAATCACACCCCCGCCATTTAGAGCGAGCCATGATACCCTCTCTCCGTGACGTCACTGTACGTCATGTAGACCCTGACGTCATAGAGCTAACGTCGCGTGACGTCACAACTTCCCCGCGTTCCTGAGGCAGAAGCTTAATCCTATTGTCAACAGCTGTCGGAGTAGAAAGCCGCTTTTAGTCGCACGGCTTAAAAACCTTTCCCTCTTTTACCAACCTTTCCATCGGAATATCTCACTCTTACCTTGATCCGCCAACCAACCGAGAAGACCAGACACAAAAAGTGCTACAATCCAATTCCTCCTGAAATGCGTACAAATTATTTAGGCCTAGATGTCAAGACAGTCTACTGGAGGTGATTTGGAGATGACTCTAACAAACATTTTGGCTGCGATAGAAACTATGATGTGGACCTATAGAGAACGCAGAAGCTGAAAGCACTGGGGTTCATTTTAGATGCAACATCCCACATTCTCTATCTGCACTTGTAATCGAAGGTAAATCTGGGTGTTCACTTGGTTGCCACCTGGTGCATTTATATGGAAATTGCAACTGAGTTGTTGTTTACCTAATTCCCTAGTATAAATTTAGATTTCACACAGTAGCCTTATAGATATAGAGCGATTACGAAACCAAATAATAGATCTATGTTGTTTGCAGCACTCAAACGCAGCACTCGCAATTGCAACTGAGACATTATTTCATACCTAATTCTCTAGTATAAATCTAGATTTCACACAGTAGCCTTATAGATATAGAGCGATTATGAAACCAAATAAACGATTTATATTGTTTGCAGCACTCAAACCTGATGAAATAATATCTTCTTGATGTGTTAATTTACATATGAATTATTCTAACTGTTATGCCAATTGCGGTAATACTTATCTATCTTTGCATTGGATCTTCCATCTGAGCCCATAATAAATCAGCTACTTGTAGGATATAAAGACAGAGACTAGTGCTCTTTTGAATATCTGAAATGAGCTCTCTATCATTGAATTATATAACTAAAGGACACATCGTTTGTATTGCAAAAGAGATGACATCAAAATAAGTAAAAAGACCCATTTTTTTTCATTTTCAATGTACTCCATGAATAAAAGAAACATGTGAATAGTATTTCGAAATCATATCAGAAACCCTGATTTACCTTCAAATTATTTATCACATTTGGACAAATTTTATTTGAATTGAAGATATCCTTCTGAAAAAAAAACAGTGAAAATATGTACACGTTCAAATGAGGCCTAGTCGCGCCTTAGCAAGTACTAACTTTCAAAATCAGTATGGAGCCCCTGAGTTGACCACCTGATGCGGCTCAGGGAGTCCCCCGGGAGGTAAAACGGCCACCAGCAGTACCTGACACGACTTATTGTCATGGTACCAGGGGTATCATCCCATTGTCCGCGGGCACACATCGGCACAAACCCTCTGCGGTGGAAAAGGTTCATGAAGTCGGCCGTTACTCCGACCAACGCTCTCAATTTCGATTGGGAATTCTTTGGCTTTCAACGTTATGTGATTTCATGTTACGTACGTCGGTTCACCCGTATTTGATTCTAATGTGATTGGTTTTCATAACAGGCATCCGTGCATAAAGTATGTTCTTAGTACAATGTAGCATCTCGCCACATTGTCTGAGCAGTAGGATGATATTTAAATTACTGATAATAAGAATGAATCAGAAATCATAGGTCATGTTTGATATAATCATCGATAGTCTTATCTCTGTAACTTCTGTCAGTGTATAGGAAATCCTTATTGTATAAACTACTCTTACTATTTCTTGTGAAGATGTCCCATAGTTCATATAAAAACGTTAACGACATCAAATTTAACATTAAAAAATCAGATGCAAATCTCTGATTCAATTTAACTGTGTACACTTGTAACATTTGGCATCTATTAAAAGGATTGAAAAGGATTCAGTAAAGGCATTCATCAAGGTTAAATTCAGCTCTATACAGATTTTCATAAAATCCCATATTAAACCCAATATGAAAAGATTAAATATCCAGCCAACCTCTTTTCACAACCAAACCACAGTTGTCCAGTTTCGTTTTATGTATCAAACAACCTATTTGATTATACCCTTATGCCACATGCAGGTTGAGGTCAGGATGAAAAACAAAATTGACCCATGAAAAGCCGATAATGTTATAGTCCCAACACGTCAAGTCCATGGTGCAGCAGCCCTTCCTCAGGACCCCCCGTGAAGACCCACGTGATCTCACACCTGTGCACCCTCTAGTGGCCATTCAGATCACTAACGAACACCCGGGAGAAAGCTTACCTCTTTTTGTTTGAAACCGGAACAAAAAACATGAGCGTAAATTACCAAATTAGCTAATTATTTGACGGAAGCTTGATTTCGCATGCGAACCCCTGAAGGCCACGCGTAGGCCCTGCGGGAGGCCCCGTCAGTTCTCCCTCACCCCCCTACCTCAGGTGCAAACTACTCCAGCAACCAGAACAAAACAGCAGAAAAAAACACAACAAAAAGCCAGAAAAAAACCTCCAAGGCCTCAGACCCGCCTGGTATTAACAGCATGGCTGACGTTTTTTCCCCTAAAGCCTTGTGTATTTTTGACGCGCTGGCTAAATCTGTTTTGGTCCGATCATGCGGGATGACAAAAGGTGCGATCTGAGCGTACAAGAAGGCGAGTGTGTCTTGATGCTGGAGGGTGTCACTCGGTGCAGGGCTAAGTGATTTGCCCGCTGGACGCGCCCCCTGACGGCAGCCTACCGACCCAGGACGTGGAGGTAGGGGGGGGGGGGGGGTAAGCAAACGTCGACGACGGCCATCAGTAACATGCCTGTGACCGGCCTGCTGTTATGTGGCTGCAGGAACACACCGGCAAACAGCGAGCACAAAAGGACGTATATATATATGGGTGTATGGGGTTTGGGAGGGAGTTGGTACTAGCTGTTTGGTGCGTGGAAGGGTATGTCACAGTTTTTGCGGCTTTCTAGAAAAGTCAGGGCGGCTGGCCTGTGTCTTAGGGATGTCCGTTAGATATACGGAATAGAGAAGGACAAATTCGGACACATCCATTTTCCTTTGATATATTATCAATTCATTTCCGAACATGTAAAAAAAAACCTCCCCAAATCAAATACATGGGCTCCACAATTCCTTTTTTGAATTACTTTTCCCTTGCACCGCGATCCCAAAATGTATCATCCTCGGATAACTGATGGACGTATCACCCTGTTAAAATATAATTAGGCCTAAAAACCAGATAGATCATAGTGCAAAAACAGCTATTTTTTCACAGAGTGCACAATACCCCCCCACCCCCCAACCCCATGAGCATTCCTCCTCCAGTGCACTCGCCCTCTGACGTGACTTCGCTGCTGTCGTCGTGTTTGCCCACATGGGATGAGCGTCTGTGGGAACCAGCGGCCGAGAGAGCCCCGGATTAGTCTAATGATACCCCAGCCTCGTTCTCGATCTCTCCAAGAGCCCCCTAGTGGCAGAAGACGAAAACAGCCTGCAGGTGTCAGCCGGTGCAGCCGACCCCAAGTCGAGTGCATTGCCCTTAGTACATGATCTCGCATGTTTTGACATGCTTTAGGTGTGTTTTGTAAAGCTGTATCTACCACAAAAAGATTCTACTTTGGGATTTTTCTGTCTGAGCAGTCCAAATCTTTATTCAGTAAGAACTTGTTGTGACACCTTCGAGTTATGTGGCCATGGGCATGACATTTAGCTGGAAGGCGTGCCACGTTTCTTGATGTCCAGTAAGCTATACATAGAAATGGTGACACACTCACTAAATCTCTATTTACAATTTTGAAAGACTTGTCTTAGGCTTTCTTATAGGCTGGTCCAGGCACCAAGATTCACGAAGAGCTCACTCACAGAGAAATTGCAGCAGAGTACATATTGCATCTCTGTACAGAAAGCAAGCTTGCATATATGTGTAATAAAAAAAGTACGTTGACCGAATTTTTCTTTGAATTTATTCATTCTTTTTATTGTGCTTTTTTTTCTGTTGTTGTCGATTTCGAAGAAAACTATTCAACAGATTTTGTATGATAAATGATGCCCAGATACATGAAATATTCATAAAAGGGATTGCAACTCTTTCTCGTCAACTGGTACTCATTTCGTAATTTTCATAATTTTATGAATTGATTGCAAAAACAATTCCAATTAAACTGATATAAGCGTAATGTCTGATATACTGTACTTTATTCCTAGCTGATCTAATATGATTGTTAGAACATGATATGATGCAGTCATTGTACCATTGGCCCGGACCATTGGGCATAAATTTGCAGGTATTTTGAAAGAAACATTTTTGTTTCATTATTCATTCTTTTTGCAAATTATTTTTGCACCCTTTTCATGATGGCGGAACCTCACCATATGGGGACAGGGCACATTCCCCTATACATGTCCTACGGGCTCTTGGTAGCGCTTTGTGATTGAAGGTAGTAAACTATGTTTAAAGGAGGCACAATGAGTTTTGAAATGACCAGTCCCGGGGTTATTATAATGCCCTCCACTCGAGGGCTCGCCGGATGTTGATTTTAGAACTGAGTTCAAATATTTTCCCTCTGAGCAATTTTCCGCTTTTCAGAATGTTGAGACAGGTTGTATACTTGGAAAATTTCGTTGCCACATTTCCCACACTCCGGAGTCCACTTATGATTTCTATATGGTCTGCTAACTGAGATGGTAGCAGATCAGAAGAATGTAATGCAACTTATATATTATGAATACTTTTTTTGCCAATAGTTTTTCTTACAATCCAAGATTTCTGCAGCTCATGAGCAAGGGATAGGTCTACAGTGAATTTCTTCATGACATTTATAGAAAACTGTGTGCTTCATTTATATGCAGGAGCATGATATAGTCTAAATAAGCTTCTCCGGACGCGTTGTTTTTTTTTCTTGTATTCAACGCGCCTGGAATAAAATATTCCTGTATGCTGAGCTTTGCTCAGTTGTTGGATTTAGGAGGGGGCATATGGGGGCGCACGCCCACCCCCTCTTTTTTTGGGCCAAAATTTAGATTTTTTTGATATAAAATCGTTCTGCCCAAAGGACAGGGGAAAATTTGGGGAATAGCACGCCCTCCCTTTTGAAAATTCCTGGATCCGCCCCTGTAATCATATTGTATGCATTTGTTCCATGTATAGAAATATAATTATAAAGATTATACAAAATAATTCAAATAAACAAAATTTGTTTTGTCGGAATATGCATGAATGAGAAACGTCATTTTAAAAAATAGCTTTATCTTAGATTGTTGGATGCTTTAAAAAGCTTCAGAAGCAGTCTTAGAGGAGCAGTATTATTCCGGAACTTTAACTTTAATTTTTTTACAATCAAATTCCAATGTTACTTTTTTCTTGTTAATGGTAAACATTGTTGCAGAGAAAACACAGAACCTACAATCACGTGGTTAAAAACGCCAAACCAGTGTGAATATAAAGAAGTAATTTCTCCGCGGTGAGTGAGTAATCTCGATGGGGAGAGGGATTTCTTAGAGTAATTGTTCTACTGCCGTGCCCCCCGGAAGCGTGAGGCGCGAAAGCTGCATTATGGGTACCAGCCAGTCCCGCTCTGGGGCACGTTTCTACCTCAGAACACAGGAGACTACTATCTGCCAAAACACGCAGAAAAATACAGCCACAAACAAAAGTGAAATTTCTGAGCTTCAATTAGAGGCGATTTTGTGACTGATTACACCCTCTGAATCGAGCTGCAAAAGGCGATCATCTGGTCACGTGACTACGAGACTCGGCGAGACTCGGCGGGACCACCCAGGGGGCGCTGTATTCTCCCGCGTTACGTGACGCGCCCGCCGCAGGACGCGCCGTATTCATCCGCCGCCAATCAGACGGAAAGTAGTACCAGACAAGAAAAATATAATAAAAGCAGAAACGGCCACAAATAGAGGGGTCAAATGACCCCGCGCCCACCAGGCTTAATGCGAATTAAAGATAGCCTGAAAGCCTTTTTTGCTAATTCCATCTGGATGGACTTTCTGATGGGGAGTTGTGGTAGCGCTCCTTGCCGTTAGGGGTATTGGGAGGATTAAGATCAGGGTGTGTTTGGAAAAAGATACACACAAACACGGATAGATTTCAAGACTTGATAATGTGTAAAGTATGAAATGATATGCAACATAAAAAGATTTGAGCGCATCATTTAATGTCCTTTCATTGCATTTGCTGTTTAGGAAAAATATAACCCAACAACTTTAAGTCTTGGATTTACTTTGAAAAGCTAAGATATGAACGGCTTTGCAAATACAACTTTCAAATGATGTTTTTGAAAAGCATTTCCGTCCGCGGATTTGATATGCAATGCAAACATTTGACAGGCTTTAAACTCAAAATTTTATAAATTGCCATAATGGGTGTTTTCTTGAGATGGTGTTTACAACCACTCAGCAGAACACACAGAGGCTGCACCAGGCCGACCCCCCACAGCTTACTGACTTGTCTTACGCCACTTCTACACAGACATAAGCTGGTATAACATGCCACTGCTTTGAGGTGACATACGGAGGTATAGCAGGGCCAGGAGAGGAGGGGCATGGAGAAGGGGTCTTTTTCTGAGCGCACCTCCCGACTTGTTGGTGATCAGCACGGTTCTCTGTTTGCCCTTTACTCAGTTACAGCCTCAGATCTCGCCTCGAATGATCGAGAGGCTGGTCATGTTTATCGTTCCCGCCGAAAAGGCAGGCTTTATTTCAGACTGGGAGCGGTCGGTTTATATTCATTGGCCTTTCTTATAAGGGTGTGGATTGAGAAGGGGGCAGGTAACTGGGCCTGTCGGGCCTGTGTCACCCAAGTCTAACAAAACTACTCTGCTCTGACCCCTTAGTCCCGGGCCACATGTACATAGACCTGCCGAACTGAGCTCCACACAAATGGCCCATGCAAACCGAAACTCTTGTAAATACGCCTGAAAACAGGGAGGGATACAAATCAGATAAGTAGGAATTTGCAGGTGTATTGTCGGCCGCCGCTGGGGCAACAGAAGAGAGCCCTCGACGCACCACCTACCGGCCACTGGCGGCGGGGAGTTGGTGGCGTCCGGTCGAGATATCACTCGCTTTTGGCAATTAAAACCCGTGTCAAACGTGACTTCACAATTGCATTGACTTCTGCAGCACTCCCTAGCAAAGAGAGATGGTGTTTGCGCGCCGTCTCGTGGCCGTGCACCAAACTATCGCCTATCTCACGTTGAGATCCCTGCGCACACACCGCCAGGGAGCGCCACAATAAAGCCCTCATACCCCCTAATATCGCCCACAACAAAGGGGTCATTTCACCTAATATCGCTCTGGTTTTCCCAGTTTCCCCCTCTCTAACACAAATTATTCTCAGAACAGCTTTTGTTGAACCAGCCACAGGTGGGGATATGAAAAACAAAGAAATCAAATTCAATATTTTATTGCATAGATCTTTCTTCAAATCTATTGATGTGTAATTGCAGCTTGCTGAGCTATTTTACTCAGGTTAAGTGACTCAGATCAAATAGTACTTAGTAGGCCTACCTAGTACTTCTTTCAGATAATACTTAAGCCTCAACTGTATTGTTTCAATAATTATGATTATTAAGTCAACCTATGCATTATATGGAAGGCATAATTTACTTAGGAAATTGTACCTAAATCTATAGTGAGAATCACAGAAAATGGAATCGTCGGCGCAGCATAATCAAATTTATCATCATTCTGAAGAAGTTCACAACTTTAATATCATCAAAAGTAACTATCCCCGATTCCCAGTGACGCCCTGGTGTCGTTGATGGACGATAATCAGTGGAAGACTCTCAGAGACAAATGTCGTCTGCTCAACGAGCACCGGCGGGGATTGACCGCGCGTTTTCGCGCCAAACGTAGACAGCGACCATCTGCCCGAGCGAAAGGCTACACGGCCACTCCGCCCCTCCACCACCCCGAGAGTGAACCGGGGGCAGCTGTGAAATCAGCACTTGACAAATCCCCGCCGCCCATCTATGGTCGATAAGTAAACAGGGCGTTGGGACGCTGACTCCGGGGCATGGCGGCGGACGTGTTAATCCCCGATCTATAATAAAGCTTCTCTCGGGGCCTTTCAGGGAAGCAGATGTCGTCGGAGGGGCGTCCACACTGGTCCCTATTGTCCCTCCGAGGTGTTGGTTTCATAGAATCCTCCAAGTCCGTTTTGGGTGTCATTATGACGCCGTTTGTGTATCCCCGGAAAGCTAACTGGCTTTTCTGAGGGTCGCATGGGACCTGGAGGCAAAGCCTTGTGTTCTGTACCCGTGTACCTCTGGCCGTGCTATAAGGGGTGTCTAGGGGCTAACAAGGGGGCAATGTGTGAGTGCAACCCTATCAATGGACCCTCCTGACTTTATTGATACAGGCCCTCATAGGTTGATTGGACTGTTAAAGTTTTATAAACTTAGCAAGGTGAAAAAATGTGCATGTTTTAATTCAAAGATGAAATAAGTAGTGAGAGCTGTGTTCTTATATGCAATCCAATACCAATACTTTTTTTTTTATTAGATAATCATTATCAGGGCAAGCCCTAGTTTTCCTGATAATACAATATGATATACATAATAGCAAAAAGCAATCAAAAGAACATGTTTATCATTATGAAGTGGTAAACTTATGTACTTAGATATATTTTGACTATTTTGTGTAACTATACATGGTAAGTTCAAAGTAAAAGACAGGGCATAGCTTTCTTCTTTTTAGACCAAATTTCATACACTTTTACCATCAAGCCGTTTCCATACGTCTTTCCAAGGTAGGCCTATATTCGAACGACCCCTGTTTTGAACTTTATATGGATAGTGTCATTTTTGATGTATCATTAAAGCTGAACGGTCGTAAAAGTCCACATGATATCGGGCCAGAATCAAGCACATTGTTTGACGACCTTTTCTGGGTTGCTAAAACCCTATGTGTTCCCTGAACCTAAACCCGTAAATATAGCCTTTCAATACACTGCATGTCTTTAGTAAACGGCCACCCAGAAGGACCTACATTTGTATTAGGGGTGCCGAAGGGGTGCAGGTTTTCCCGTTTAAGATTAAGTGACTCTCTCATGAAGTACTTTCACATAAAACACGTACATCAAGAAGAGCTCCTGATAATGAATTGTCAGCTCTATGATTACTTATCATATCTTTAAAAAAAGTGTGTTGAATTTTTGTTGAATGATAAACTATACGAAGTGCAATTGAAGGGCTCAAAATCATACAAATAAACAATACATGGAGAAATCCTATCGTCTTTACGTAATGTTCAAATGCAATATATAGCCCATAATTTTTAAACATTTAAAGCCCTTTTGTCCCTGAGAACATGGAAGCCAAGCACAGATGTATCGATGCTGTTGTTCATGAACTCACCAACTTTAGAAACACTATCTATTGAACAGTTATTAAACATCTAGTTTGATTTAAAAGGGAACAACGTTCCATTGATTTCTTGCAATTTCAAATAGACATTGTTTTCATTTTACCTGGTATTTAGATCTAATCTACAGGATGACATGAAGGGGCATAGCTTTGGGAAGCGTTTTATCATTTTATCATATGAATTTTGTTCAGAATTTTGTTTAGCACAACATTGTATTATAATGTTTAACATCTTTGAATACTAAACATATTCCAAGATGTTTTTCCCATTTATAAAAGTGATAAACGTTGCTTTGAATACCATCAAAATAACGAACTTCCTCTCCGTCCTCCCACACAGTCCTCATCCCCCATCAGCACCCACGACCATAGTGGTGTAGATGTCAGGTCAAAGTTGTCACCTTTACCACTCGTGACCAGTGTCAACTCGTCCGTTTGTTTTCCCCACTATTCAAATGGGGTCTCACGAGCGTCGGCCGCTATCATGTCGCCAAAGGTGTTAGTAAAAAGCCGGCCTGGGAAACAAACCCCTCACCTGAGGACTAAGTGCAAAGGCCCTGAGGGTGGTGTCCAGTGTGGACGGTGAGTAGGGGGACTATAGTGGGGCGGGGGTACGGCCTGAGGGGGTATGGCCTATGGGTCCATCCCCAAACCCAGCGCGGCTAACAGTCACACTCACAGACACAAACCCCTTATAATACCTTTGAGGGAGCTTTTCATTAAGGCTCGTCGTCAGTGGACCGCATCCGTCATTGATTTCCATCCCGATACCTGACCCAACACGCAAACCCACACTTCCATATTGTGCGTGAATTTCTGAACACAGCTTCCTCGCACATCGTGTCATAGGCCTATACTCAGTCCATGGCGCGACTCCAACTAATTTGTTCACAATATGTCCATAATAAGCCCTAATAGGGAATATCCACATTGCTCCGCACATGCGCAGAACGCAGGGGACGCCGCCATCTTTGTCTGGGTGACCTTCTTCAAACACATCCGTGTCACGACGCATGCGCACATTGAGCGGCAAATGTTAATGACGTCGTCGTAATAGGCGCTTAATGCGGTGGGACAATCGTCACCCACTGGCGTCATTAGACGTCATTAGCGTCTTTGTGGCGTCAGGAACACGTGGTCGACCAGTGTCAGGTCAGATAAAGGCGTCACACCTCCTCCTGGTCAGAATCACAAAGTCCGACCCTCTGTTGATATGGGTTATTGTCCAGGGGGTAAGATGGGGCGTCCTGCCCATGGCACCCACAACCACAACCCTGTCAGAAATTCCCCCTGTTGCATTTCAGTCGGTATGATCGATGATGATTAATGTAATTAACCATAAATATTGTGGCGCAAGTTGCAGTGCTGCCAAATTACTATGAACATAAGTTAATAAGGTATATTCATGTTTGATTTAAATGCAACATTGGTTATGTCATTATTTCTGCGATGATCAGCGACGAAAAGAAAAAAATGCACAATAGAAATAGTTGGGCAGGACAATAAGTTATATGCTTTAGAGGACAATATGCATTATAGTACACGTTGCATGACAAAGCATGGCACCGAGGCCGATATAGTTATCGAGATTTCAAAATACTCGAACCCATCAAAACATTGCACGCTTATTGACATATAATTGACTATTGTAAAGTTATAACCAGGACAATTGGAACACTAGGACGGTAGCCATTCACATCTATATGCATCATAGGGGCGCCAATGATAATAAGCGACAAGAATATAAGTATAATAAAACTGTAAAGGTGGAATTTGATTGGATGGTGTTGGGGAAGGGTATACGATCATGTAGTGGGATGGGGGCGTCCACAAGAAACAAATTTAAACACTTCCCCCATACAATTATTGCCAACCATCCTGCACATTTCATGTAACATGGGGAAATTTCATCCACTGTTTTGGGGTATTTGGATTGAATAATACTCAATTAAGGGTAGAAACACGTCATCAGTATGTCACTGGCATGCACGACCCATTGTTATCAAGGCAACAGGTATAAGTCGTATATCCCGATTATTGGTACATGTAGTACAAAGGCTATGCAATCTAACGATATCATAATGTTTCTATAATATAACCGTACATTAAATTGGGGATGTACATGCATATCAACTCTGCACGGGTCAATCCATAGAGTAGAACTAATGGCCTAACTTAAAAACAATCATGGTATATGTTTCTTTGGCCCTAGACCTATTGATATGATCTGGTGATAGACAACGCAATTATGGAATGCAATAGACCAATTGCAAGACCCAATATAAGTATGTAACAGTTTTAAACGTGCACACGTAACGGCAAAAAAAGGCGTCCGTTACGTCTCCCCAGCCGTTCCCGCCCTGCTGCCTACGGGGATGGAGCCAATTTGTCGAGCAGACTTTTACACGAGGGCGGGGCCCCAAGCCCGAGGGCCTGACACCAGAAACAGGCGGACTTTATCACCCGCCCAAAACCTCCCACCACCTCGGTTAGAGTTACAACCCCACAGAGGGCGTGACGAGCGGTGACGATCCCCCGAGCATCGATCAGGGCCGCAGTGAACAGAACCCGTACAAATTAGGGGTTACCCGCTTAGGGGTGGAGAAAGGGGTGAGGGGCTAACCCTGTGCTGATTGGTTAATAATGACGATCACGGATGCAGAGGTGAAGGGCAAGACGAGCGCTGATTGGTTAATAATCCCCACCATGATTGATTTTGTGAATAGTTCAAACAATCTGCGCTCCTTATGGTGGGGTGAAATGGTGGCGTATCACCTTACTCGTATATAACACCCCTCACAGCTATGACTTTAACTCTTTCCCCACGATTGAACAAAATAAATCAACCACATTTTGTCTGAGAAGCATGCTTCAAGTTCTTTTTTAATTGAGTAAAACACGACTCAGAGCATTCTCAAAACACCTGATGAAGTTATCACAGATAATATCACTCTCTATTGAATTATAATTTGCGGAAAAGGAAGGCCATTAATTCAAAAGGTGTGAGAGGCTTTAATAAAGCCCTTAGAGTGGAGAGTGCGGGGTGCAAGGGACACTTGTAGACAACAATAGTTTCAGAGGGAACAGATTGGGGTGCACATCTGCTGCTGGCCCGTGCATTACCCCATGCCACACAAGAAGGCTAATCCCCGTGCCCTGCCCCTCTCTATGCAAACACACGCTAAGGCCTTGTGGCCGTCAAAGTCCCGCACCTAAACAGCTCATTTACGACTAAATTCATCCCCGCCAACTTGAAAGGCGACCAATATTGGATTCACAATATCAAGGCAAACAGATTTCACCAGCTATTATTGAAAAGGTCTTTCATAAAATGGTGTCAATTTCTCAAAAGGACATCAATTACACAATGCCCGGTTCTTAACCAATAGTAACTTGACAAAGAAGTGAAGTATTTCAGCTGACGAATCTATCCTTAGATCAATATAACAAAACTAAAAAAAAAAACCAGAATTCCTGTCTCTTTTTGTGACCATCAGCTGATAGCCATCTACCTTCTAAAATCTGTTTTGATCTGATTCCTCAGATAAAGTCGCACAAACTGGCAATGGAATGAATCTGTTTTTTGTTAATTTCCCCAAATTTGCACTCTGTGTATGTGCCCTATTGTCCACTCTGCTCGCTTTCAAGTAGCATTTTCTGAATGCTTTATTTCCCCACCAGGCCGAACACCGCGCGTCTGGAGCACCTGGAGCATGCGTTGGGGGTGACCAATCAGCTGCCGTGTTTAAACCCATCATTGGTGTTATGAATGTTGAGGAGCTTGGCCCGCCTTGTAAAATTATTATAATTTTCCTGGGACACACACAGTCGCTCCACGCTTCTTTCAGGTTGCTGTGGCAATCTACAATCGATGGTGAATAGGTCCCTGACCCTCAATTATCCGCCCCTCCAAACTAAACACTATACTTGTCTTATTATTTTTTAGATATCCCACTGTTGGACATCGGCTTGAAAACTCTATGAGCGGAGAAGACATTTTCGAAATACTTTAACTAGTGGAAGAACATGTACTTACGTGAAGTTGCCAAATAAACATATTTCAAAAAGACGCTTCTAGCATGAATAGAAAGAATTTGAACTGTATATCAAATGTTGCTTGAAGGACTTTGGCAATGCTCTGAAAAAATGTTATATGATTTATTGTTGGTCAGTGACAGGAGATATGTTAACAATTTAAGTAGGGTTTTCGGGAAAAATTAATAAAAACATTCTATTATTGTGAATATTAATTACCTTACAAGCGCTATACTACATTGTGTCTGTCTGTTACAAGAGTTCCATTTTTAAAAATGAATCACATTATTTGTTTTTATTAAAAACTAAATCTGTTGAGCATCTGTCAGCATAGCATGCAGTTACAGTTAAACTTAGTTATCATTGATCACCTTCAGCACTCCTTTGTGCTGCTATAAACTACCTATTATTGATCGTTTCGTCACTGCTTTCTGGCTCGCTGGACAAATTACTAGTTACAATGAAGACGTCAGCTTCCCACGGCGAGTTGTGTTTTGTGAATGTTTGACATCTTTCTTCACTCTACAGTCTGTATGATAGATCTGCCTCCTCTTCCAGGGACCGACCAAGGTTTGAGAGATGATATGTGAGGCAGTGAGCAATAGTGAGGGAGGCAGAAATTATATGTAAGGGACGGGGGAGAACAAACAGAGACAGTGACTGAGTATGAGGCCGTGCCTCCTTTGTTGGCTTGATGTCTGAATCATGGCTTCTGTGCCCGCCTCTGAGGGTTACAGGGGCGGGCTGGGAGTGAGAGGGGGGCCCGAGGTGGGAGGGGTGGCGCGGCAGGGGCAGCTATAAGCAGGGGTAAGAGGCCGGCTATACAGTCGTCACGTCCTACAGTTTAATATGCTCCCCGCACTTGGGCCCACACAATATGGCAGGCTAAATTACGGAGCAGGCCGAGTTTCATGTGCCACAGAACCTGTAATCAGAGGGGTGCTGAGGGCCCGCTCCCCCACGACGGGTGAGGCTGTGTGTACCACCCCACCCCCATCACCAGCCGTGATTCTGACCACCCTCCGACAACCGGGGTAGAACCAGTAAAGAGGGGGGCACTTGGAAGTCTGCTAAAATTATCCACCAGGTGAATGATTTGAAATATTTTTCAATTTGTTTCTTTTTCTCTCTTTTTTATGAGGTAGAATCAAGAGGCAAACTGGTTTTGACGTGATCTAAATCACAACTTGGAGAGATCGCTTCTCAAGGAGAAATGTCTTAAAACTTTTACTATATATCTTTTGTACAAATATTCATATCTATATTGAAGCTTACGATGGTTGATCGATGCAGTCATTTTTATTGCTTCCCAGTAAAAAGGGTTCATGTTTTCGTTCACTTTAGCACGTGTTTTATTAGTCTTAAACATGTCTAATGAACAAAATCCAAGTTTACTCCCAGAAAGCCATGAATTTACAACACAGTTTATGATTAGTTTTCATCTAATGTCTCCAAAATAATGCTTGTCATATATGTTTGAAGGTATTTTAAAGTGATCATGTTCCTATAGATGTTTTGCATTGTACAATGAAAGTTTAGAGCAGTGGCATATTATTCAATTGCTGTGTCTGTTGTACACTTGTAGTAAAAACAATAGAAATATTGTCACTCCACCAAGGACAACACATGCTTTATTGTACCATGGCATATTGGAACCCACTATTGAAATAGTCCCTTTTATAGAGGTAGGCCTACTTTACTGTGGAACTTACTAGATAAGGATGTGCAGAATTGTGAGTCATCATTCTCTTTAATCGGCACATAATGCACACTGAATATCAAGACTTGCTTCATCCTGATGATGAAAATCAAAATGAATAATATAGAAAATATCTTTGAACCTTCATCTGATTATACACTAAAGCATTGTTGTTGCGTATTACGGCATCAATCGTGCATCTACTGTGTACTAGTAATAGCCTATTTGTATCGGCTGTTTATTTTATTTCTAATCAATTGGAAATATAAAATGTTATTGATATTGCCCATTTCATAAACCTGAATTACCTTAATATTATGTATCATCCTCATGTTTCTGTACGAATCATAGGAACCCTGAATGATGATGGGTACAATGTACTTGATGTTGATTGACAAAGATCTATTGATATTGTCAATGGCATAAACTGAACATTGTTTGAAATTTGCATAAAATGACCCATATTGTAATGATTTAATATTATGATCCTGCATATATTTTTCACACCTGTAAGTGTAATAACTCTGAAAACCAAAGGAAACCTTGATGATTATTACTAATAAGAGACTTTAACAATGTCTTACGTATGACTTACAAAGTGTTTTAAGCTAGAGAAAACAACAGAAGATATGCGATCATTAAAGCACTTGAAAACACAAGAAACGGTTTTAATAAAATCTCGTGAATACCACCTCTCTTTGCACCTTGAAAAAGACGTGTCAACATGGTATTCTATGGACAAAATGTAGGCCAAAAGTGATATGATGGCCTGATTGAACATTTTATAAAGCCCAGAAAATAATTGTTCTAGGATTTCGACGGTCACTGCTAGTACTGATCATGAGTTGGCAATGCAAATATTAAAATCAAATACACCATTTCACATCAAGTACCCTCCCAAACTTCATAGATTATTTTCTCTTTCACCCTTTCAACATAACACACCAGGACCACCAGCAGACTCGTGTTATAACCCCTGTATTAATTCTCCCAGCCTTGCCTTCCCTGAAGCAGGGGTCACAAAGACGGGGTCTGAGGGGCAGGGTTTGAGCACCACACCCGAGGTGGTCGGGGACAAAGGGTTCACCTGGACTTACCTGGACTTGTAGCACCTGTGGGCAGGTGAAACAAAGGTGTGGGGGACGAGGGGGATGAATCCACTGCTCCTGGAGCGCAGTTCTCATGGCCCCTATAAAAAGGGGCCTGCTCTCAAAAGTGTCCTTAAAAAAGGAAACTGTGTATACTTGTATTTTGAGCTCTGTAAATATACCATGGACATGTATTTAATAGAAATATGATACTTTGATTAAGTGTGCTAATTTAGGTGTAAGCATTAAAGAATGAAAACATACATTTTCTTAGTTCACTTATGATCAGAGGTTTCATTCTAATTGGGATGTAGCATGTCAAAGTATTTACATTTAGAAAAGGAAGCTGTCGATAGCAAAGATACAAGTATACATCTATCATACTTCAGGAAATTTGAATAAAAATTAAGTAACGCAACATTTCAGAAATAACTGGGACAAACGAGTAAGGTACAAACTTATTTTCAGAGAAACCAAAGTTCAAATATGACACATTTCCTGAGAACTATACCAACACTGAGAAAAACTCTTAAAGGAAAAAGTGAATCGTTGTTTGTTTTATGTGAATATTATATTGTTTCATGTGAACCAAAATGCCAAACACTGACAACCGTGCGCGAGAATTTGCTAAAACAAATAACCTATTTTACGAATAAACCAGGACAAAATATTTCAATGGGGTAAAGTTTCTGTAGAAAAGACAAACTACTTTCATTTCGAAACAACCGCGAGGAGCACCCCTGGACAAATGCTTCTTATAGCCTTTAAAATTTATGATTCAAGATCACAGTGCATAATATTATGAAGAACATTTCCGCATAACAAACAATAATGGTTTGGAGGGGGAGATATTTTTTGAAGGCATGTATCTTACGAAGGTTTGACTTTAGAAAGAATTTGATATCTTCCTACCGAAAGTGACGACAGTTTACTTAACACTATCATAGATTACGTCTGGCTGGTTATGATATTATCTCTATCAAAGGAACTCCGAACCTAACCTTTTCTTATAACCACCTCTGATCTTCTCCTTTATATCAGTGCTGTATATGCATTTCGGCTTTATTGGTTTGATGTTGTTTATCACAAAAAATGTTGAATATTGACACCAGGTATGATGATCAAAAAAGTTTCACGAATCTAAAATTTTGGATTCGTGAAAAAACCCACAAAGTTTTAGATTCGTGACAATTCTTTTGGTTTAAAAACGCTCTACTCATATTGCAATTATTTTGTTTCTAAAAGATATGATGAAGTATTTTGTATAAATATTTGTACTTTATACATGTTTTTAAATGGACGTCTTCATTCACTTTCACACATCATTTTTTGGACTTTCACACATCATTTTCGTTTTTTAGAGGCGTGAGTGTTTCCTGGAGTAGGTCGGATGAAAAAAGAGGTTCGTGAAATTTCTTTGGTTGTCACCCAGTTCTACGTGATTGTGTTAAATGTTGGATCAACCATCCCGCAAAAGACACGGCGTGGCCCCTCCACGGCCGACCTGTCAAGGACTATACACCTACAACTTGGTCAGGCAGAAGGGGAACAGACACCCTGCCTGAACCTGGCTCGCGCCCTGAGGATCTCTGCCAAGAACAACTTGTGCCGCCACAGCATCATACCTTGATGCGCCGTCTGTCGTTTCTACCTGAACGTGGTTTCCCGATGAAGCTTTCCTGAAAATGAATATGCATGCATTTATTCAAAAACAAGGGCATTATCAAGGCTGTATGGGTTAAACTGTATTAAAATATCCATTTTATGGAATTTCCTTATCCCACATAATATACGAGTGGGAAGTTCCCGTCAAAACAATAATATTTCTTTATCTGTCTATAAGGTTAACACAAACGTTGCTATCCTTGAAACCTAAATTATGCAACTTACTTTGAAACCTTCCTAATATCCTTTATAGACTAGCCTCAATATGCCGTTACGTAGCAGACAAAGAAGACAGATTAAGACGTGATGCGTGTTTTGGGGTTGGTCAGTAAAGGGTACAAGGTTTATGTTTACTTTGGTGAACACGGCAGGCGGGAGCATTCCTGAATGTTCAGAACCCGCAAGTACCTCAAGACATTGACGCAGCAAACTGTTTCCGAGGCAAGAAATTGCAGAAATTTCAACGTTATTCTGGTAGATGTCCCTTTTGGAGATCAGCACGAACTTTTAGATGTAGGAAACACAACCGTCCGAACCCATGAAGAACACTCCGTGGTGCGATAAGCCTGGTTCAGGCATCCCTTCCTTCATGAAAGTGATAACAAATTAACTTTGCATTTTACAATATAATTTTCTAATCATGTACTTTTCATTTCCAGATTTCTTTAGTCAATTGGACAAATAAGCGTATGAACCTGAAGGTCATGTAGTAATAAGACATGGATGAAGGATCATCAATGGTCACTGGCGCCAAGGCGATATCACAATGGATGTTTGAAACTTTACATTCGTCTGATAATATAGTGAAGATATATAGTGCGGTGTACAATGTGTATCAAACGACGGGATACAAGGTCTCAATCATTACTTTTTTAAATATCATAGAAGGAAACATGATACAACTGTCGTTTCAAATACATTTAGGAGTGGGAAATTAAGCCCAGAAGGCAGAACGCAATGTTTACCACTGTTTATTCAAAATTTAAAACCCTTAGTTGACACATGCCTATAAAGATCATTTTGGTGGATGAGATCATGTCATCAAGTCGAAAGCAGCATTATCAACTACAAAGGTTATTAAAACTAGGGATACAGATTCGCAGGCATATTTAATTTGAAGTCTGTGGCTTGCTGACGGAGACCACTGTCCTTAAAGGGTTTAATAGAGGTCTGATGCAGGACTCGCCGACAGCACCTCAATGGTAGCGCCCCCTGTCGGCGTGGCATGCAAATGGTGGTGCATTGCATGACGGGATAATGAATCGTTTGTCCCAGGACACGATAGGGGGCGCGGCGATGGGAGAGGTTAGATACATATGACGGTCTTCAGCCCGCACTCCCTCTGCCCCTCAACCCCCGCTCAACTACCTCTAAATTCATGTAGGTATTAATTTTCGCCTAAGCCATATGTTTGTGCATCCCATCTATATAATAATAAACTGAACAAAATGAAACCTTATTAAGAATTCTCTATATTAGAGAAGAAATGGAATTGGTCTGAGGCTGGGGAAAGTTTATTTGAGGAAAGAAATGAGCGAAAAATTCAATTGCGTGAAAAATACTGAACGTCCGCAGTATATTGACCTTCAGGACGCGAGCATACACGTCATAACTCATCGTCAGTAACGAGACATCACGAGACTTCCCACCGCCTTAGCTCCTCCCCGCGCCCGGCGAACAAAGGACACGTGATCTGGAGAATTCACGGCCAATTTCATAACATAATTCTCGTCGGCCGCTTCCTGACACCTGCCCAAGCCAATGTCGGTAAAGTCGTCATCTGTCACCGCCAAAAGCAGCAGTCAGAGAGTTGCCCGGCCCAAATAGGCACCCCCTAGACATTCCCACCAAATTATAGTTTTGCGCGCGCTTCCAGTGGGTCGGACCCAGCGCCCTGCGCAGCTGTGATTTTGATGAAGGAGCAGAGGGGTCCTAGCAACCTAGGAGACCGGTCGTTAAAAATACAGGGCCCCCCAGCCCCAGGGGCTACCCACCAGGTTTTCTGTGTGTGGCCTCCCCCTGCCTCCTAATTATCACTTGTCACACCCATTGTCCAAAGCCATTTAGTTCCCAACTGTAGCCGCCATTACCCGGCTTTACCTTAATCGATGGGCGATAATCGCGGAAAATTATGAAATGTCGTCTGCTAGCGCCGTGAGTGGCGGCAAACCGCGGCACGAAGTTAAACTACTTATCATGGTTCCAGTGGGTGTTTAGGGTTCATGCAGAGAAAGGGTGATATGTTCAGGAGATAAAGGACTAACCAATTATCTCATATTTATGGTGCGTTTTCCATGATTAGATGTTTACTTCATTCAGTAGTGACCCCCGGGTAGTGACCCTTGTCACACACTATGAAGACCTTCACTCAAGCTCTCAACCTCTGACTCTGTCCCAAACACGAGGATATAAAGTTTAGGAGACATCTTTGCAAATGATAGGTATAATTATAGATTTATGGGTATTCCTATTCCAGTGAAATATTTTTGGTGCTCCCTAAAACATCAGTTAAAATCGAAGACTATCCGAAGTCCCTACATAGGTCTATATATTTCTGTGGTAGTTAAGCTCGAGTCATCTGTGAAATACAGCCAGCCGTCTGCCCTGTACTTATATCCCCATCACTTTGCTTCTCACCGATAAGTCTCCTTCAAAATAGACTTCAACTACCCTACCCATCTAGACTGTGTGTCATGAAGGTATCAATCTTCTAATCAGGCCGCAAATTACAAGTAATATAATTAGCAGCAATCTAGTGAGGTGCTTTTTGAAGAATAACGTGTTACTTTGTGGACAGTGCAGTGAGGGCGGTCCTCGGTTATTTTAAATCTGTAAAAAAGCTAGGTGGACTATAATCAGAAATCAGGCTAATTTTCTTATTAGTGCCCATTGGAGCTGTCGTGGATAGCCCGGGGGTATTCCGCTCTTTTCAGAAAAGCACAGAAAAGGTACAAATCAAGCCAGAAGAAAGAACATGTGTTCACTCAGCAAGGACAAATTGTTCAGATATAGCCAAGAAAATTGGTTACCACCCACCGTCAAAACTAATCGAATTTCAGGCTTAAAGGCACAGGCCGACGGCCGTGCGCGTAGGCGGCATATGTGGAGGTGTGAGGGGTGCATGACCGACCGTCGGCCCCGGCCTTGTTTGTGAATTAATGTAAGCAGGCATCAAAAAGACCCAATGTAAACGGCACAAACTTTAATTTCATTCCTGACGGCCTGGAATAAACGGAAATGTGTTTAAAAGGAGTTGAAAAATAAACAGTGTATATCTTTTGTCCTGTTCCAAACTGATTATTAAATCATAGCGTAAGTGAACCAAAGGCCAGATACTTAATCAAAATTTACGAACGAAATTTTGGCAGGTTGAATGAACCGGAAGTAGCTCCAGTGAATTAATTATGACTAAAAAGTTAGCATCAAATCAATGCACAGATTCATATTGTCAAATCAAATTTAAAAATTCTTATTATGGTATGGAATAAATATTAATAAAGAATCAACCGCGGTCAATTGTCCGTCAAACAGAATGGTGTCGACTGCGTTGTCTTTTGATACTTAGGTGAGTCGACCTCTTGATGAAACACGTGTACATATTTTACATGTAGACTGAATGTGTCCGAACTTGATGTTCAGGACTGAAATTGTCAAAACTTGCTTTTACCGTGAAAATGATCTTAGATGTCAGTATGGCGTAAAACACCCAATACTCACTCATATTATACATGTGCAAATACCTCCTCCAGATCTAGAAAAAAAAGAATTATAACAGGCGAATTTCTCAGAACCCGAGATAGATAGATACTTTAAACAAACCGGAACTGAAAAAGGAAAACAATTAACTATATTATCAAAGTAACACAATTGCTGTTGTTGAGCGTTTCACACGTACTATAATTTTGTTATCATGAGTGCCGAAGTTAGGAGTTAGTTGATCGGATCATGATTTTCTGGACAATACTTTCCAACAGACGTGCCTATATAGAACCCAAACCCAAACTATCATCCTCTTTTAAAGCTTATTACCTCTGAGAAAAGGATGGTTAGTTTATCTTATAGCTGTATACAACTACAGAAGGATAAGACCATTTACAAGTACATTAGTGGTAATTTGAAAACCTGAAATACCAAAATAAACACAAAGGTATACTCTTTTTTCAGTTAATTGAGCAAATCCTTTTAACAAGTAATCAAATTATGTAAATGTTCAAAATAAACATAATTATATCAAATATAATGTTGTCAGCATATAGAATCTTTCAATGTAAAGCCTCTAGATCTGTTTATATTTACTACTTAAAGGAAACCAAACAAACAGTTAACAGAATATAATATCTAAAAACTCAATAGAACATCGACATGTCGTTAGACTTACCCATAACTACGGTATATTTTAAGGAATTGAAAGAATAAAAGAAAGTTTACATCTCATCACATCAAGTTTGCTCTTTACCTCTCTATCTGTTGTGAT
This sequence comes from Lepidonotus clava, assembly GCA_936440205.1. Taxonomy (NCBI): domain Eukaryota; kingdom Metazoa; phylum Annelida; class Polychaeta; order Phyllodocida; family Polynoidae; genus Lepidonotus; species Lepidonotus clava. Next base: position 46,691,073 of record OW387136.1, on the reverse strand, counting down.
TCGACAAAAATCGGTTGTTTATGAACATTGTATAGAATGACATGTACATTTCCTCACATAACTCTTTGGGAATTCTGTGTAACAAAGGCTACCGATGCTTTATACTTTACTAATACAAAATTTAGACTTTTTGCACTTGCTAGGACTATGTTATAAGTTTACAACATAAAACACCATGGTACTATCAGGCCCATGTACGGGGCAACCCCGTAAAAATCACCCAAAATTACTAAGGAAAATATTGAAAAGTTCCTTACTCTACTGCTCGCCACCCCTCTCTTTAAGGTCAAATAATTGAAAATGTAAGCAAAGTTTCCACTTAGGAAACCTCGCCACTCCCATCCCCCCCACCCCACCACGCCAGAACCTGTATATGAGCCTATTATTTTGTGTCCTGATCGCTGAGTGTGGGTAGTAGTCAGTGCTATCCCCTTGCTGTAGTTAGCAGAACCACACAACGTTCTGCCGAGAAAGTGGCGTCACCCAGTGGGAAATATGCAGTTATTAAACGGCAGCGCTGCCATCTTCTGACGATTTCCCGAGGCACAACAGGGACAAGGTTGTATCTAACCGTTTTTACTGATGTGCCCTACATTATCTGTCCTTGAAGATGCTTTCTTTGTTGGTGAGTATGAACAGGTTTCACGTCGAGTGTAACTCAGATCCTCATGTCTGAGGGATCCAAAGAGTATCGCCCCATGTAGATTCACAATCAGAGTAATCGTGTTGTGAAGGTTCATTTGAAACATCAATGCTAGATCTAGTATGGATTAGCACTGATGAAATTAAAGGTCACTCTGGAGTGATCTTTAATTCAACTGTGTTATTGACTAACATATATAGATATAGCAGTGTATTGATAAAGTGGCATCAGCAAAAATGAGCAGGGACGTTTGTTATTTCCTGATAAAAACAGGACATATTCTTTTGGCCTCTACCTTTAACGTTATCTACCAATTCATGACTTGCATGAATCCGCCATGCATATTGGGATGTATATACCCCAAAACGAGGCAAGTTCTCCTAGGTACCTGGTCAATGATAAGTCTACCTACTATAATAGGGTAGTATTTATCTTAATGAATAAACAAAACCAATATGGGACCTATTATTTTTTTCTGCTCTAGTACTGTAGAACCAGTGTTAGTAAACCAAGTAATTGAACAAATTTGACCAATATTTGAAGATTAAAGAAACTATGCTTGTTTCTTCTACAATAGTTTGAAACCACTCTTACATATGTCAAATACTTCTACTTTTATTTAACTGTAATACTTCCTTTCTTTGTTATCATGTTTATGGTATCCTTAATAGCAGCCTGATACACTTTATTGGTGAAAAGTTAGGCCTTATTATCACATAAAACATAGCTCAGTACCTCAGCTCGTTTTGAGGTGTGAAAGATGGTGACGCCCCAGCTCCGTGCAAGTCGTGAATGAAACTGCTGATGGAGCAATACCTATGTGGTCCATGTAATTGGGTAGGTTTATCGTAACAGTAACATGTAGTCTAAAAGAGCGCTCGTGGGTAGTGTAGTATAGAAAGTTGTTTTTGGGTACACATCACAATTCATACCTTTCGGACGTTTTCTAATAATTCTTGACGATGACAATGTGACGACTGCGCAATGTTGTAAATATTCGACTTTCATTGACTTTCTTTTGTTTGGCAATATGTAGAATAAGAATCTATTCCTAGAATCTAATTCCGAGAGAGAATTACATCATCCATTTCCCGGAAATGTATTGGACTATGGAGAAAAACAGTCTCTGCACGGCGGAGTCAGTCCTGATGATGGATGGTGGGGATCGATAAGTGTAGGGTGACCTTGGTTTGACGTCCAGACATAACCACAGAGCCAGAGAAAGCCCCAGGTCAATATCCCGGAGAATAACATGGAAACTATACCCCGGATTCTGAATATTTGGACTAATCAGAACATATGTACCTGCATACCCTAAGGGGAATGGCTGTGGACATTCCTTGGATCAATACAGGTCCCATGATATTCATCCATTAAATTGGGGTACTCGTCAAAAAGCCTTGGGTAAATTGTGTATTCTAGAAAGTGTTGTCTTTTGTTACTTTCAATAAGTAATTTGTATCATACATTTTAAACAAGTCACGCATTTTATGACACAAATAGGTATTATTGGTTTTAGAAATAACATAAAAAATCTCGAAAATGATACGGACAATGATTTCCATCATTGGTCTCAATACTGAAAATTGTCATAAGTTGTTCATTCACATTGGGCGCCACTGTCATTGATGATTCTAGGACAACTACCCCTGGGACAACTACCCCTGGGACAACTACCCCTGGGACAACTACCCCTGGGACAACTACCCCCTAGGACTATCACCCACTAGGACTATTACCCACTAGGACTATTACCCCCATAGGACAACTACCCCTGGGACAACTACCCCTTAGGACGATTACCCCTTAGGACAATTACCCCTATGGGTAGGACAACTACCCCTTAGGACAATTACCCCTCTAGATAGGACAATTACCCCTATAGATAGGACAATTACCCCTTTAGGAAAACTATCCCCCTTGATAGGACAACTACCCCCATAGGTAGGACAACTACCCCCCTTGATAGGACAACTACCCCTATTGGTAGGACAACTACCCCCATTGGTAGAACCTGCGCTTAATGTTCAGGGCCGGGCAAAGGAGGGGTAGGCCTACCAATGGGTGTAGTTGTTCTATCAATGGGGGTAGTTGTCCTACTAAAGGGGGTAATTGTCCTACTAAAGGGGGTAATTCTCCTATCAAAGGGGGGTAGTTGTCCTATTAAGGGGGGTAGTTGTCCTATCAAGGGGGGTAATTGTCCTATCAAAGGGGGGTAGTTGTCCTACCAATAGGGGTAGTTGTCCTACATATGGGGGTAGTTGTCCTATCAAGGGGGGTAGTTGTCCTATCAAGGAGGGTAGTTGTCCTATCATAGGGGGGTAGTTGTCCTACCAATAGGGGTAGTTGTCCTACATATGGGGGTAGTTGTCCTATCAAGGGGGGTAGTTGTCCTATCAAGGAGGGTAGTTGTCCTATCATAGGGGTAGTTGTCCTATCATTGGGGGTAGTTGTCCTATCTGTAGGGGTAATTGTCCTAAAGGGGTAGTTGTCCTATCTATAGGGGTAGTTGTCCTATCTAAAGGGGTAGTTGTCCTATAGGGGTAGTTGTCCTATGGGGGTAGTAGTCCTACCCATAGGGGTAATTGTCCTAAGGGGTAGTTGTCCTAAGGGGTAGTTGTCCCAGGGGTAGTTGTCCTAGGGGGGTAATAGTCCTAGGGGGTAATAGTCCTAAGGGGTAGTTGTCCTAGGGGGTAGTTGTCCCAGGGGTAGTTGTCCCAGGGGTAGTTGTCCCAGGGGTAGTTGTCCCAGGGGTAGTTGTCCTGTCACCGTCATTGATACCTCATAATTAAGAAAGTTTCTAGACAGATATGAATATATTTCTAAATATAGCCATATTTGGATGTGACAAACCCAGAGAATAAACACTAAAGACCCATACCCACTAGGGGATTCTACCGGCGCTGGGCAACGGGTGACTGGGAGAATCGGCCGACTCTTAAGGTTGCCTGTCAATATACCATATTGAAATGTGTGTGTTTGATATGAATCAGCACTAGAGTTTACTGATTTTAGGGGCAGAATCGGCTGACTCTAGGGCTGATCAGTCAGCCGACTGGGTAAAAGTCACCTAGTGGGTATGGGGCTTAAGTTAACAGGAGGGTTGGGCATGATACTACACAGGACTAAAGTAAGAGTGATAGCAATAGTACTTGGTGTGGTGGCTTCAAACTATGCATGTCCGTTTTTTTCCTATAATCAAATGCAATAGGACCAACTGTAATTTCTTGAATATTCAGGCATCGCGTTAAATTGATCCACTTACAAGAGTCCTATGAAATCAAGCCAGAAAACATGATATTCTTGTGAAGGTGAATCCTTTCTTATTATCATACTTGGCATTAGTCAATTACCAGGAACAATGATAGCCTCGTTTTGAGGATATACCAATATGGTGGACTTATGCAGGTAGTACATTATCCTGTATAAGGAATGATGTAGGCCAACATTGGGTCTTGTCGGACTTCACTGTGTCCAAGATCAATGTGTGGACCCACACCATTCCGGCATAATTGCATCAAATTAATTATGTATACTAATGCAAATGAGGCAAATATTATCCGGAATTACACGTGATCATACCAACCATTCTGTTTTAAAATAAAATGTATTTCATAATATCACCAATTGTTGGTGGTCAGAAGTACATACAACAGAGCCACTGTTATGACATGCTAATTTGCTGGATAATTTTCAAATAGCGGGCTATGAAAATTCATTGCCCCCATTTGGACCTTTCCATTCGAAGTACCACATGCATATATATGAATGTTCATTGTACAGACACAGGGCAACGCACAACTTTAGCAGCGACCTGAAACAAATTCAGCCCTGCTCAAGAGTTAGCCTCTAACCAGATTACGTGTATCATAGTCCTACTGTCAGCAGTAATAGAGATCATTAACAGTTCTTATGTAAGCAACACCCTGCTGTTGTGCTGCCGACCCAAGGGCTGTGGGCTGTTACATGGGGGCCGAGAGTAGCACCAGGGGCAATACCAGTGTTACCGATTTCCCCCAAGGCCAACGCAAGGTTGATGAGGGTGATGAAACCAAACCTTGGGGGACAGGCGAGGGGAATTATTGCTACTCTATACAGCTGTTGAGCTGGGCAGATACAATTCGAACACTGTCTATAATGCTTACAATACGTACAATATACTACAAATTATGTAGTTTAACCAAAGATCGTACATAGGCCTGGTTTGAATCATGAACATTCCTGTAGGCGAACCATTATAGTTTAATCGTATTGAGGATAATCAATTCAACTGCTGTTGCTAACACTACTAATAGACATGGAGAATTACAAATCTAGGCGATAATTTTTTTTGTTTTGGATTCAGTTTTGGATTCAGGCAAAAATTAAGCTTACATGAAACTTGTCTCCCATTTCTACCTGAGTTACATCGAGATATAAAGATAAAACGATGCCAATAGTATAATTCAATAATCACCATGTATGTCATTATACAAAATAACGGAAAATACACCGCTGGTGTAATTAAGCATACAAATCTTATGCCATTCTGGTTGCTGAAAACGTTTCTTTAGATTTTGTAATGACAATGACAATGACAATGAACTTTATTCACAACTCCATGAGGCACAGGAATACATGAATATATACAGTATTAACAATGTTACATGAATATAACGTTAAAAATGTATATATATACATATATGATAGAAAATTTAGAAGATACAAGATACAGCTGTAAAATTTGGCTAGTGCAGTACGAAACTGTACTCAGTACTTGACGGATCAGACAAGTCTAGAGTAGAGTACTAATTCATTCGTTCACGTTCCACAATGTATCACGAGAATGATATATTGTATATACTGTATCCGCAGGTGAACATCACGCAGGGTTGCACCATGATGCCAAAGCACAAGCATACGGCGTAACAGATTCATATTTTATGTTTAAATAGTAGCCTAATCGTGATATAAACATTTGGGGGTTTTACTACTAGAAGCACCTTTATAATGACGTTTTACTTCTTTTCAGTGGGAAATGCTTGGGAAACAACTTTAAATTTAAGCTCATAGTATACATAAACAATTGATAGTTATAAAACAGTCTTGCATGTTTTGTTTGTTCTTTTCAGTGGGAAATGCTTGGGCAACAACTTTGACTTTAAAGGTCTTAGTATACGTAAACAAAACAGATAGTCATAAGGCACTGTTGCAGACAAGAAACTGATACACAGACCCGCTTCCCCCTCTCTAGGTTTCCCTTTCAGACCCCCCTGTGTCGTGGAGATATCGTCCTCTCCCCCCGTAGAGACGACCACGTGACTCGTCTCGTGTTTCACACGTCACGTGACATGGAACGCTGGCTCCAGGGGGCGCTGTGCCTGGAGCGTCCCCTGGTGGCACGCACACCCAACTACACCTGTTTACTGGTGGCTGCTGGTCACGGAGGGCTGGAGTCGAAGGAGGCCAATACTCAGTCTGCACTGAAGACCGCCTGCAGGCCGCGGGAAAAGATCTACTTCTAGGTCTGTTCTCATTCAGTGTCGTGTTTCCTGAGCGTTCATGATGTGGTGTAAATTTCATTTTTATGTATTCTGGAAAAAAAACATCAGTAAAATAAAAGAAATAGTCATATTTGAACTGTCGATTTAGGAAACATCTTTTCCTAGTCGTTCCTAGTCGGACAGGAAGCCAACCAATCCTCGGCGAGGCCTGCTGATGATATTGTATATAATTATGAATTCTATCTTGATTCCTTCAAAATTTCGAAACGAAAGCGACAATAACATGAAAATTGGTGTATGCAACCAGTGCAAATCGAAATTTTCGTACACTACTCATACAGGCTGAAGGACCTGTCTCTTCGGGGAACTCTCCCTGCAGCCATTAAAATGACACGTCCATATATATTTCTCTTCACATTTTGTGGTTATCAATTATTCTTTTATTGTGGAGACATTTGCGCAAGGATCAGGATAACTGAAGCTCCTAAGATAGTAACTGCTAAGATAAGTTGATCCATTTACGACTATTTGCTCTATACCTATATTTTCCAAAATATCTTCCAATGTCTGCAGTCTTGAGTCTTGAGTAACAGGAATTTTCATCTGAACTCAACTACAAGTTAGTCCTTTGTTTGCTTTCAGTTGTGACGTGGAATGATTCCCATGATACAATGCATAGTTATTGTTACTTTATATTTGACATTTCCGCATATGGTTAACTGGCCTTTCCGTCGTTTCTAGTTATAGAGGAACATTGGTAATAATGGGCACTCGTTGGTCGTTATAAAATTGTTTAAATTGACCTTGCTGCCCGGCTTTCTAAATTTAGCATAAATTGAACTTTAATTGAGAACCAAAATATCCTCGCCTAATAGTCTCTCCCATTAGCGTGGTATGATTGTTTTGAAACATGGTATTCATGGTTCACATAATATTATAATAAGTTTAGTACTTTTTGAAAGGATGGGATGAAATCGTCTTTTACTTAACTAAGACATGCTTCAAAAAGTCTCTATTATAGCTAACACTTGTACATGGAAGCCATCGAGATGAATGTTTAAGGACATAGGTATTTGATATAAAAATATGTTTCTTGAGGTGAAAATAATACACCATTTCTTAATGTTAATATAACCAAGGCTATGATTATAGCATATTGAGCAAAGCAGAGTGAGCTGCATGCCACTCTCCCTTTTCATGCTGGCAACAACACTATACAGTTTGTTGAGCACTACCCATACCTAGGTATTACAATAGAACAATCATGACTTATCTGCATGTCCAACTTTCAATAATGAAAAAACATTATTGTAACCAATAAATTATTTCTGTTGTTCTCAAAAATAAGGAAATCAATTTATTGTTAAACAAGCATAGCAATTTATAAACAATTTATCCTGTCGTCTTTTGACTACTGTGGATTAATATTAATGTTGTGTACACTTGAACAGAAAACAAAGCTTCAGATACTGCAAAATAAAGCAGCCAGGACCTGTCTTTGTGTCTCTCCCCATGACCATGTCAATATTGAATATCTACATTCTAAACTAAAATTGAGTACTTGATTGAGAGCAAAAATCGAAGGCATAAAACCAACCCTTTGTCTGATGTTCACAGATAGTTTTAAAGAAGATTTTTTTTTTTTTTAAATTCGTTTATTTAATCAGACATAAAATAAGTGCAAAAGCACTTGTTTACATTCAATGCCTGAAGCATCGTAAATAATGCTAGTACAATTCTCACATGTATTTCACAATTCTAAACAGATTAAATCAATTTTAAAACTAATAAAAATACTCATGATAATAATCATACATCAAATTTACAACTGGTTTAACGCAGATATCTACAATATTCCTAACAGTAATCCATACAGTGTTACATAATTCATAGCATGGAGAGAAGGGAACATATCCTAAAATATATAATATAATATAGCCCAAAAAAGACTAACATTTATGTATTATAACTTTTAATAATTGCTGATTTAAATTCATTAAAATCTAAATTACGAATTTGAGCAGTTTGTATATTCCATAAATTCGCTCCTCTATAAAAGACATTTTGTTTAACTTTTTCGTTATTAGGCTTACATTTAGCAAACACTGGTGCATCATGAAGTCTAGTATTACATGTTTTCTCTTTTAAAAGTATTTGATGCGACTTCAATTTATGCATAAATAACAGTAGATGAGTTTGATATCTGTCCTTGATGGGTAATAAATTACATTCCTGACATAGGTCCAATTTGTTTCTTAGAATACCATCACCTAGGCAAATACGTAAACCTTTATAATATAACTTATATATCTTATTTAAATTTAATAAGGTCGTACCTGAGTATATAACATCACCGTATTCCATCAGCGATAAAATCATCGATTTAAAAATCATAATACTCGCGTGAACGGTAAGATACTTCCTCATATAAGACAAAAGATATAATTTATGGCCCACTAGTTTGCACAATTCTGATATATGTTTATTAAAATTTAGCTGTTCATCCAGTATGAAACCCAGATATTTATATGAGCAGACTCTTTCCAGCCTCTTATTGCCCAGGGATAATATACAATCTGTGTTTCTACTTTTTTTAATCAAAGAGCGCATTCCATATATGCAAAATTTGGTTTTTTTACAATTTACTGAGATTTTATTTTGAGAACACCAAGTATTCAAATTATTCAGATCAGTTTGCATTTTGGTAAGGGCATCTTGTAAGTTCCCATCTCTTATATATAGGACAGTATCATCCGCGTACAGAGATAATTCGGTGTATTCCATTATGTTACATAAATCATTTATATATATAATGAAAAGTAAAGGTCCACACACACTACCTTGAGGCACTCCGCATCTAATCAGTAAGCTTGTAGATACAAGGTCATTTGCCTTAACGCATTGATATCTATCAGTTAAATAATTCTTAAACCAATCTATTGCCTTTCCTCGAATTCCAATTTTAGTTAATTTGTCCAATAAAATATCATGATTTACTGAATCGAAAGCCTTCATTGCATCGATGTATGTTGCTACCATGTATTCATTATTATTGTATGCATTATAGATTTCATTTGTAAACCAAGCAGTCGTTGTACATGTTGAATGTCCAGGTCTAAAACCTCCTTGGTTTTTACTTAATAAAGAATTTTCTGTACAGTAGGCATAGGTAATTCTATGAACCACTTTTTCTATCATTTTGGATACGACCGGTAGCAATGAGATAGGTCTAAGATTGTTCACATCACTAGAGTCTCCCCCTTTTTTTAGTGGTGTAATTTTTGCTGTTTTCCAAGATTTTGGTATTTTACCAGATCGAAAGGACAAATTAAATATAGCACATACCTTATTAGGAATAATCATAAAAGCATCTCTTAAAATTTCAGTCGACAGTTGATCAATACATGAAGACTTGTTAATATTTAGCTTTCTGCAAATACTTACAATCTCCTCTTCATCAGTTTCAAAGGAATCCAATACACTATTTACAGGTTCACCATAGTATTTCCATTCTGCATTATGATTTGCTGCTAATTTCGGCCCAATATTTGTAAAAAATTCATTAATATAAGACGATGTATTCTTTGCATCCACGAAAGAATCTGAATCCTTATTCAGTAATCGGAAATCAGAGTCCCTGCCTTTTTTAGCCGAGGGAATTAAATTTTGAATATTTTTCCAGAACTTTTTAGAATCATTTGCATTATTTTCCAAATTTTCTTTTATATAATCACTACGTGCCTGTTTCAGCCTATTTATACATCTATTTCTTAATGTACGAGCGATTTTCCATAATTCAGGATCATTTCGTTTTTTAGCAAGTTTAAGAGCATCGTCTTTATCTTTAATTAATTCAATTAGTTGAGGAGCTAACCACTGCTCCTTTATTTGTTTGATTCTAAAATTCTTCAGTGGACACATTACATCCAGATGCGAGCGTAAGATATCAAGTAAGATATTCCACTTACGATCTGTATCATCACATTCATCAAATTCAGTCCAATCAGCTCGTAAGATATTAGTTTGATATAATTCTTTATCGTAGTTACGATAGCTACGACCAATAAAATTACATTTCTTTTTCTTAAGCATCAGTTTTTTCCTTGTTAAAACAATTAGTTCATGATCACTAATGTTCACATTGCATACCCTCGACATTTTTATTCTGTCTGAATTTGTAATGAAGAGATCAATACAACTGTTTTTAGTTTTTGAAAATCTTGTTGGTTCAGTTATCAATTGTCTCAGCCCCAAGGGCTTAATCAATTCTTTTAGTTTAATAGTGTTTGTCTCCCTTTTTGCCAACATATCAATATTAAAATCGCCCATTAATATCAATTCTTTTTGGTCTACCTGGATATCAACAATCATTTCTTCAAGTAAATCACAAAATAAACCAAGATCTCCTTGGGGTGGTCTGTATACATTCCCTATAACAATGTCAGTTGAATTAGGATAAGAGATTGTTATCCATTGACATTCTATATCTTTAGTACTCTTATTATTTATATTAACTATCGAATCTGAATAATTCAATCCTTTTTTTATGTATATGGCCAACCCACCCCCTTTCTTAAAATCAGTTGAATTTTGCTCTTTCCATGTCCTATCATTTCGTAGTAAAACATAGTCCTCAGATAATTCAAAGAGATTTGATGAGAATTTTTCAGTTAACCAGGTTTCTGAGATTCCTAAAATATCTATGTTACTCGTAGCAAACTGTGATTTAAATAAATCCCATTTATTTGTTAGACTTCTAACATTTAAATGACTGATATGTAAACCCCTTCCATGCAATAAGTCAGTTAGGTTATCCATTCAAAGATAAAATCCAACGGTAAAACAAATAAATATGTGCATGACCAGTTTTTAATTGTAACATTTTCATTCAATAAAGAAATCTGGAAACGGCTTATCTTGCCTCCAGTAATCATCATGAGCCTATTCAATACAAGTCAACATTGATTTGCGACATAATGCTCCTAGATAATCTTAACAAAACAAGTTATAGTAAAATATCAATTTAGCACAATATAATACAAACAGGCTTAACCTTCGTATTCTGTAGCATTACATTCAGAGAGCAGTGTCAACATTAGATATATAAGACAGTGGCATATTTGACTTAAAGTGACTTATACTGTATCTATTTTCGTCACTAGGTCAAGGCAATACATATACATAAGGGCCAATTTGTTACCTCAATAGCCTTGTTCAATCTCATTACTCCTCGGGCACACCTACTATAAATAGTGGATCACAAATAACTACTGATCAGGCGGGGTCCATTCGACACAAATAGATGCAAATGTATCACTTATAGTCTCCATTTAGTCCCGTCCAATCTAGCCCCGGTATGAATCCCTGTATCCACACAATAATGATCCCAGAATATTTTTCCCCGGAATATTATTTTGTTTAATGAACTTAGCCTGAGACAGAGACATCCCACATGCGAATTCTTTGTCTCTGGTTGCTTCGTATAGGAAGCCCTTTGTCTGCATTAACTTTTCCCTGATGCTATCGTTTTGGTTGAATTTGAGAGTAATTATTTTCTTCATGATTTCCAACTTTGCCTCATGCCACCCTGGTTTGCATTTGATCCCCTTTATCATGGCCTTTGCATCATACCCACTTTCAGCCTCAAGAATATCATTTATATCAAGATGTGTTAACTATCCCAGTAAAAGAAACTAGGTCAGCATTGTCCCACCAAAAATGAGTACAGAACATCAGAAAAGTGCATTCTATAAAGGGAAAGTCATTTAGGATGAACTTTTTCATAATGTACAATTAGCAACTTGTGTTAGTGAATTTATGAATCTGATCAAAACCAGATAATATTGTCTCTATATTGATCGACTTCATTAGGCCCATTCTGGGGGACATGCAATTATCAAGAAGAGAGGTGAATAGAGAAAAGAATGACAAAAGTGGTACAATGGATTGATCTTGATGCATATGGTCATAATTTCAATTATAATGTTGATATACTACACCTTATATTCATTGCAATGTCACTGAAAACCAGGGGCAACCTTGACCTGAAATACATAGTAATCAATTAAAAAAAATCATTATAAACTCTATTCAATATGTTCAACTAGATAGACACAGACACTGTATCATAGGCTTTGTTCCGCACAATCATGAGCACTTAAACTATTTTGACTGCCAAGGGAATGGCCTTCACATTCCAGCCTTTAATGTCAGAGGTCATAATACAGGCCTCTTTGTTAAAACCTCTTAGTCTTAAAGAATGGTTACAAGGCAATCCTCTGGTTATCTCCACTAACTTCAAAAGTTGCAACCCGTAACTGCACAGCAATCTTTAAGCGACGTCGTGTATGCGACGTCGTTAATACTATAGACAGTTTATACACGCCGCCGCCTGTATAAAAGAAACACTGTGCGTGACAAGCACCAAATTCCCATTTTCGTATACTACTCATCTACTTTTAGCATGTCGCTTGTATAATAAATAGAAGACATCCTGGCTACAATGTCACATGTTTTGTGAGATGAATCCGGGAATGTATGCGACGCCGCTTTTATTATAAAAAACAATGCGTATACACCCGGCGTGACCTCAATAGACTCCACTGTTTACGCGATATTGTCGCCTAGATTGGTTTACTATATATACGCGTCAGTAGTATATTGAAATGGGGATTAAATGATGGCTTGATTGTTGTCGCGTGTATATAGTGTGTCTTATATAGGCAACGTCGTGTGTACTGTCTCTAATATAAACCACGTCAAACACGCGACGTCACGAAGTCGCGCGTATACCCGGTTCACTATTGGCAGGATGGAACATATTGGCATACGTTGTCGCGTGGATTGATACTGTTATACGTCGCGATGAGTAAGTAGGATATAAAAATGGGAATTTACAGCTGGTTCGGTGCTTGTCACGTACATAGTTTCTCTTTAGTATATATGTACGCGACCCATTTCCATAAAGGCTGTGCGTGTGTTCACTTTGACTCGGGGACAAGCTGCGCGACACATTATGTAATAGGTATTCTATTACAGGAAAAATATGGATAAATGAAAAATAGACAGGTTATTACTTTATCTATGCTCATTAGAAATTTGATATTTTCCCTTTCATTTATTGCAATTTGACAAATGGTATTAGAGTGGCCTCTTGTTACCATGACCCTTGTGTCCCCCGACAATGGCGGCCCCCACAGTGCATCTCACGCTTGGCCTATACTACTAACATTGTCGCGCGAATTGGTTCTATTGGTTTTACAAACACCTATGGAGCCTTTTGGCGAAGTCGCCCTTCAGGGCACTTCAAAGGTGAAACCATAGCCTTTTTGTCATTTTTATGGTTTTAGAAGTTTTTTCCATATCAGTTCAGTGTATCTGAAAGTCATACTCTTGAATACAGAGAGTTGGCAATGAAAAGCTTTGTGGGTTACAAATGCACCTTTGGTTCTAAACCACAGACATCAATCGGCAAAACAGTAATCGCATGAGAACTCAATTAGGAGATTCCCTAAGCAAATAAAGGGTGATTTCGGCAAGTAAGCCTAAAAACAGGTGTCTTTTATGATTGATCACCGGCCTCCCCTTTTCTCACCATTCAGCGGAGACCAACCATCCAGAACCCAAGCCGAACCGCTAACAATTCTGTCCGAAAATTGATGTCTCAGGAAAACCTCAGGGTAATAGTCGGACCGATTCCGGGAAGATTTAATTAGATAATTTCCATTTTGACGACATTCCATGCATTTCAAATACGTCCATTCGTCTGCTTGTATTATGGAAAATCCTGGAGAATAGAATTACAAATTTGGAATAGTAATCACATCGTTGAATAGACTAATAATGCACAGTTCAATAGGAAAGAGTGCACTTCAGAAATCTAAACATTATATTAAGGATATTGCAATAGAAACGTTGGCAAATCAATTGTTTTTCAGGAAGATGGATCATATCCTGCTTTATTGTTCCTGAAATGAATGACGTTGGCAGGACATTGCTGAAATTTTAATGCGGTTCCCTGGCCGAGTCCATGCGGGGGAGGTCGGTCGGAACCAACATGTGGTGCCACTTTCTCCCTGTCGGTTCATAATGTCCCCTTTTTTTCTAGATATTTAGATGGCTCTTGGAGTTGATTAACTTTACTATGCAGATTATTGCTTTTTTCCCGCCTCTGCTTGTCGATTAGACACAAACGGTGATGTTGAATGGCCCTCATTGAATAGGCAGACATTTGCTGTTTTCGCCACTAAATGGCGTTGTTTTATTACACAACCTTCTACAGGTCAGCAAGGTACTGTTATTAAGTTTCTAAACTATAACCGTTTATTTTCGTCTTGAGAGGAAATGAGACGATAGGCAGTGGACATTCGGTATCTAATATCTATTTTCAACCCAACAACAATGTTAAAATATGTACTATAACCATCATGGATAATATGCTGACAGTTCTTTTTATCTAAATGGATAAAGAATTACTCTTCTACGTCAGATAAGTCGGTAGGTGTATGAACATTTATTTTTGATTGGTAATTCTTGTAAATGGTCTAATTACAATCATGGGAAATAAAACAAATAATTTGATAATCTAGCTTTGATTTATAGACAGCGGAAATCGTTCTTGGAGCTTAGCTAAACGATTTGATAAAGACGAACCATTTATGTCGAGATGTGGAGAACGTATTTAAAAGCGGGATTCACATACCTTTGAAATTCTATTAAGAATGCAATAATTGAGGTCTTCTGCAGATCATGATATAGAATTGGAATTCTAAGAATACCCTGCAAAGTATAAGTTCCCTCTAAAGGCTGTCGATTTATTCTCAGTTTCATGAGCACTTATGACTGATAATTCAATAACGAATGCTCGCCCCGTTCCAAATTATGGTGGTCAAAGAAGAAGGATATAGAAAACTATCTGACTCGCATCCTCGACTGATCAAATAAGGCTTGTATGGCTGTCTGGTTTCAAGTCATGAAATCATTCTATTATCGCCCCCTGGAAACAGCGCCCCCTGGTGTGTAGTGTGAATGCAGATGGCGCCCACGTAATGTGCACGTTGTCATGGTAATGGCCACTCGGCCCCTGGTGACAGCTTATCGAAACTAAAGCCAGGGTGTCCAGACTATATGAGGGAGTGCCCAGCTGAAGAGTTTCTTAACAGATAACACTATCTGTATATCTGCCTGGGTGTTGGCCTCGTGCTTGGCATACTTTGTGCTCCTGTAAGCTGCGCATGCGTTCTCTTCTAGGTGTTGAGGGCATGCCCAGACAGCAGATGATTATTCTTTTCGCGATTTGATTATTCTGAGAATCGTTTATCAGTACTCAGTAGGATAGTAGAGGTAATGTGGAAAAGAGGATAGCGGATTATTACAAAGGCCCAGTGGGCGCTAAAACCAAACTTCTTGGAAAGTTCTTAAGAGAATGCCAACTGAGCTCTTGCAATGATTATTGAGTATAGGTCTATCATTCATTTTTTATTGATTAATTGCCACTTCACAGTAGTCGTGATATTCCAGCAGTTCGGAGCTGATATGAAGGACATGATACATAGGCCTAATTGTAATCGTCGGCGAATGGTCGGCCGTTTTTGTCATTGAAAAATGACAATGGAATTAATTGGCTTAGATTTGTTTTTGATAGAATCTTTTACAAAATTCATCTGGAAAAATCAGCTACGTTTGATCTTTTGAATTTCAGACATTTTTGCATTTTTGCATTCTTGCATTATGAAAATTGTCCAAATACATGTATTCGATTTTTTTCAACTGAATAATATTTTCAACGACGACAATTGTACAGAAAATGAAAATGAAGTTGATCGTTTTAATTTGAACTTTTATTTGCTCTTTTGTCATTTGTTGTATTATCCCGCTCTAAAATCCCAGAGATCGAACCAATGTCTCAGTTAATGAGATGCTGTTACCATAGCATTGTTTGTGTCTTATTACAATCACATCAGCCGAAGTCCGCAGTTTCCAATCTATGAATATGATAGACTAAGGTTAAGCAATCAACTAAAAAAAAATACAAATGTGTAGAAACTATATCAATTTAACAATTTCTAAAGAAAATGTATGTTTAGAAATTTAGAAAGATGGGCTTGAATGGAGAAAATTACTTTAAACATGACCTGCGAAATCTTTCTCTTATTTGTCTCCAGAGGTCCCTAGCATTAGACTTTGAAAATGGAGTAGGACAATTTCAAATGCATCATGCGTGTTTTGTTTGGTACTGCCTGGCAGAAAACAACATAAAAGCGCCATCTAACGACCTAGGGAGAATTCTAGGGAGAACAAAACGTTGGTCACGGTTGGGTGAGCAGACCGGAAGCTGACTGCGCAATCTCCGTCCAGGAGCATTGCCTCCCAGCCCACTAGCAGAGAGTGGGAAGAGAGTCATTTGTCTAAACTTTTATACTAAAACCGGGTCATGACTAGTTATTAATACTAATATCAATTCATCACAGCAGCAAACTTTGCTAGCAGCCAGTGGTATTGAGCTAGTATGTAATTTTTACCGCTTATTGTATTAAGGCCGCCTATGTGGGTGATACTTAGTTATCTAGTAAGACTACAAGTGTTCTTAGAAATAAAAGATTCGCCATTCGGATAGAAAACATCAAGGATATTTAAAGAAAAAGAAGAATATCAAGGATATTTAGAGAAAAGGAGAACGTCGAAGAAAGAACAGCCATTAACCTCTAAAACGTAGACTGTTTTCCTTAAGAACACTGTTGTTTGTGTTAGGTTTTGTCTACGGAGGCACGTACATCTTTGAGACCTTTACTCAAGATGTGCTTTGAGGACTTACACGTACAATGCGTCTGTCCTAAAAGGCCCCCAAACTGTCTCTGTCCTAACCGCCGCCTTACTCCAGGCCCTGAAGGCTGGACCCTGGAGGAGCGGACGGGGATTAGCGTGTGAGTATTGGGCGCCAGGAGAGCCAGACGGACAGACAAAGACCATCAGAGACTCCCCCAGAAAACAGGCCTTGGAGGTAAACAGGGAAAAAGGTTCGTCACAGGCTGCGACAATTCTATTAACTTACAACAGCCAAGGACACATAAAAGGTATAGATCAAATTGTCCCGTTTTTGTAAGCTTTATCAACTGAATACAGTTGTAAGTATTTTTTGCAAATATAAAGTAAACTGGTTAACGATCGATTAGCTTCATATTACATTGTTTTTAATGCGTATTGGATATTGCTAGATTTGCATTATTTCACACGAAGTAGCTTGGCAGGGGTCTGGCCAACATAATGCTATTCCATCAATCACTAGCGGCTGGAGGACACTCGGAAACGAGTTGTCCCTCGACTCTAGGAATGGGAGGGCCAGCAGTTAACATCGCAGCCGACTTATGGAGGTAATAATACCTACAGTGAACACCCATCCTCATTAATGGGCCTGATTAGTCGCATCATAACCCAGTCTACATTCACAAACCGGCGGGGAGGGCCCAGGCCCGGGCCTTTAGTCGGTAATCAGGGGGCCCCATCTCCAATCGGTTGATCTGCCGCTTGCATGTCGCCGCTGTTTCCACCCCGGGCTCCCATTTACGGCCGTAAATTGTCGGTTCTGGTCCGACCCCCGGGCTCCGGCCCCCAGCCCCGGCAGGCCGACAGGAGGGAGTCCACGGAAAGTCTCTCTCCCCCATCTCCTCTGCCAGGGATGAATACAAACATCATACACATTTAGAAATATGAAAGGGGGGGGGGGGTGTCATCGGGCAAAAATCTCAGAATTCTAAAATAAAGAGGAAAATAATTGGTACAAAATAGATCGGGTCAGCTCCACCATGGTGTGTAGGTGTATATGTTTATTGTTAATTGTACAATCATCATGAAAAGTATAGATCTGAGACGGTGCCAAGTTCAATTCAATGAAAAAAAGAATAAAACTAGACATCATTATTTTCTTTCCATCCAGGGCCATAATTATATCAAATATCTTCCTAGTCAGTTCCTGCAGCGCAGTCAGTTCTTTTAGTATTTTCGATTACAATCAAGTACACTCAGCCTGTAGGTCTTCATGCTTTGATAGACCTTTCATACTTACGTTGTCCTTTAACAGACTGTTTCAATCATTGTAAAACTGCCTTTCGGACAAGGTGTTTTTTCTTGTAGTTTTTCTGTCGATATCATTTCTATTCCATGCCTGTGCCTCCGTCTGTCGGTCTGTCTGTCTATCTGTCGGTTTTAGTTTCATCATCACGAAATTCATATCTACGTGGGTTGGTTCATGGTCGGACGTACTGATTGCTCGTTCTCTCCTGTAGATCCAGTCATCCCTTTTCGTGACTTCCCCCTTTTGCTCCCCCTTTCCCCCCTGCCTTCTTTACAAAAGTAACTCAAAACTTTTGTTCTTAAAAGGCAGGAATAAAAACAAACTAGTTCAGAAAGTGAAACCACGACGGACCTCCTTGTGATTTATTTTCCCAGGGAAGGCACTATTCAAAGTAGGTGTAAGAATCAAGACAAAAAAAGACATGATAATCTGCACTTTTGCAAGCATAACAGGTTGCTATATTGGATTCCAGACACACGGTTTCCAAGAAAACAACAATTTTCCTTTTCATGAATATTCTTTTGGCGGAGCCTTGATTTCATTTCGTGGTCCTGCCTCTGCCACAGACTGTTCTTGGACCTAAAAACCACCAAGCCGCTCAGCAAACAACAAACCACTAGCCTTATTTTTGCAGCCATCATATCTAGCTTAATATTCTCGCAATTTTCCAACTTTTTATAAAAGCAATTTGTAGGATTGTGTCCAACAGAATCCAATTATTGTCGGTGTGGAAAGATTGGCGGAACCTTTTCAGTTGGCTTTTGTCCACATTACATAGGCGTTTCTTACTTTATATCCGGAGTACCAAAGTTACTGCATTGAACTAGTAAAATGAGAGGTGATCGACTAGGATTTATTGTTTGGTAATTACATGACTGCACAGTTGATTGCATAATTATCAGAGCCGTAGGCTGTTTTTCAAATTCTCATGAGTAATGTAAACACAGGTCATAGACATCTCCGAAATAGGTATTACTGTTGCACAGTGTTATATTCAAATGAATATCCATGTAGAGCCTCAAGCAACAATAAAGAGGACACTGGATCTCCCTCTATAGTTTACAGACAGAGGAAGTATACCTGTACATTTCTATTGCACCTATCAGGGAGTCCTGTCACCTCTAATGAAAGTGTAGATATCGTTACTTCACTGAGAAATAAAAACACGTCAATTGCATGTTGCATATTCAATTGTATATAATATATAAGATTAAATAGCCGTGTTTCTAATTGGGAGCATACATTAATAATCTAAAAGGTATTACTATTTATTGGAAACCACAAGTTCATGCAAACATGAGTAATTGTGCAACACCAATAATCATACAACAAAAGTAATTATTTAGAATGAATTTACCCATATACTCATTAAAGAATGTTGAAGCTCTAATGAACACGGTTGTCCATAACCACGTGCCTTTCTTGACCTTGTTACCTTCGATTTCTGTTGTCGAATCAGAGAAGTATTAGGGCTTATAATATGCTGAGTTTTCACGCCAAATGTTAATGCCTCCTTGTCTCTGTCACGGTTGTATAAATGAGCACAATGTCATATTTTGTCATAATTATTGTTATCACTTTTCCATCTCATTTATAGGGAAAATCAATCTCATAAAAGCACAATCGATCATGGACCCCATTCATAGCGTCTGCTCCATCTTCAACACGAGATAGGCTGACCTACCTGCTTTCTTGACCCTTCCCCTGAGTGTCCCAGATGCCAAATGAAGATACAATGAAGGACAATTGATGTAATAATACTGCCAGATTTCTACCAAAATATAGTTATGAAAGGAACAAACGCTATGATAGCGTGCTGTGGCACTTTGATCGTGGCTCTTTTCCATCTCATTCATCTCATCTCATGAAATATAGATCAGAGGTTAATGTATTACTGATGACCACGACGTTTAAAATCATTACTAGTTATGTAATAAACCAGATTGTATAATGGTTACTTATCACCTTAATATACGTTGGATAGACAGCTTTTGTATGTACCGGGCCTGGGTTGAGAGGAAGAGATATACCAGAGCGAATTGTATATCAGCCTTTCTCGATCTACAGATGTTTAACATATCTGTTTCTAAAAGAAACTTCTCATCAATACGAATGATACTACTCTCACATTTTAGAGTGGTACAATACGTATACTGATTCTTTGCATGTATTGAGGGAACATTTCCTATGGCAAAATTCCATCTCCATAGATCAAGGAAACTAAGAAGATGTGTGCCTCCCCTCCAAACTCCCTTAATGTGTAAGTGCTTGATCGAGGCCCTCTACTATAATTTAACCACACGTAACATCATTTGCTAGCCAAGTTCTCTAATTCGAAGAGCAGCAGGGACTAAGTTCTGTCTGGATTGCCCGTCGTTACAGGCACCCCATACCTCGCCCTGCTGGGATTAGACTGCAGGATGGACTTGCAAATTCAGGGTGACAGTTTGAGCGAGCATCTTCCTCCCAGCATCAATGATGCAGGTAACCAATGGGCCTTGGACCAGCAATACTGACTCTGTTACCAGCACTAAGCCCTTCAAAGGGTAACTACCTGTTGGCTTTGATAAAGTATAACTTTATTCTGAATATAATCTTTGAGTCTAACGAAAAATACTTATCAAGTGATGGAACTTTTGAAATGCTTTTGATATGAGGTATATCATCCCAATTTGAGAAAGAAATACTAAATAAATTTTAGTCAAATTCTTGTTTTAGAATGCCAAATCAGATATTGTGCCTCGTTTTCAATTTTTCAATTTTTGAGGCGGTCGAAATAAGGATGTTCAGCAATTGAAAGTTTGAATCGTACATTATTGACAAGAATAATACGATGTAACTATAATATCATGTGGTGCTTTACCTGTTACATGCTCTAACCTTGTCCTTTTCAAGCGGTGCTAGTTTTCATGGAACACAAATTCTCTTCCAAAGTCTTTCCGTTAATAAGGATTTTTAATCAATCTTTTTAAGTGACACCTAGCTCTCATTAATTGTAGTTCCGTTAGATTTATGGTAATTAACTTGATGTATTTGAAATGACTAATGGACCATATGAACAGTTTTGACTTGTCACTTTCCGGGTTGTCAGAGTGTCAAACCAGCGACCCAATTCAATCTGTCAACTCTCAAATGCGGCATTTTGTTTAGTTTAAAGTAGAATAACATAGATCAATTAGATTCTAAAGTATTACTCCAAATCACAATTGACATGTGATCATGAAGTGACGTACCTGGTGTAATTCTGAATCATCTTTTAAAATGGGAAATACCAAGTTGCTTGAGCCGTATTATATAGCTTGAGGACTAATGATTCTCTGTATACTGGTGTAGGAAGTCAAAATACCCTTTTGAATTATATTTTCCTCTTCAGTCTGATCCAAAGATTGTTAGAAACTGAACAAAGCAGTACTTCTACAAAAATAGAAGTCACATCTCAAAGTCATACCCATATCTGGAAGTAACAAGGCCAGCCGCTGCATTTTCGAGAAGATCCAGTTGCCGGCACCATGCACGTCCTGGCGTGCTTTTTAATACCCAGGTTGAACTGATGAGACCTAACATAGCGAAATCAAGATTAGTCTCCAAAAATTCTTAAGATATGGGAAAAGAGACCAGATTATACACCATTCGAAGCCATGGTCACACCATGATCCGTAATCCAAATGAAAAGTGACCAATCACTGACCACTGATTAAAACACAGAAGCCGAACACAGAGTTTGACAGATGAAAATGCGCCTTACAAATCCTAGAAAAGAAGTCAGACCCCTCCAAAAAGAAGAGATATTCGAGCTACCTCTATTCAATGTCGTCTAGACACGGGAACCAATCTACCACGTATCCCCACATCAAAGTACACTAATATGTCTCAAGTATATGCTTCGGAATTCTGTGCATGTTCCCATGAAACTATCCTTTGAAGCGTCCCATCGTGATTCTATTATATGTCCTTCAACTTCAGCAAAGACATGTAGCAGAATAATTTCCCCATCAAAGTACGAACAGAATTATTGCTACCTTTCGCCCTGTCACATGCTAACCTCCACTTTCAATACTTGTCTTTGATTTTAAAAACTTTGTGGATGGGAAACTTCAGGCAGCGTCCAAGGTTGGTGCAAAGTGCCAGCGTCTGAGTTGCTTATGACCTGTGATTGCCAGCCGTTTAGATGGAGCAGTGGGTGGGGGAGAGGAGCAGGTCGGGGTGGGGGAGAGGGGCAGCTAGGGGTGGGGGAGTGGAGCATGAGCAGCTCGGGGGAGTTCATCAAAGACGGCCCTAGGCTGGAGGGCCGGTCTGCTGATGCTAAGTGACTCGGACATGTCATTTCATCCGCAGCCTATCCCGCGGGCCACTAATCCCCACCCACCCCGCAGCTGGCCAGGAGCCTCGGCCGGTCATTGATATTGCAAAGCTTCAGGGGCGGCTACCATGCTTATTGCCGGAGTAATATTTCATAGCCATGTGTATCGGTCTCAATACTGACTTTATTGCCTGTTAGGTGTTGTCTGTTGTCGGCAGGTGATATCGTCAATTAAAGCAGGGGGAGGGGGGGGGGCGAATAGAGGGAACATGATTTACCTCCATACATGATGCCACGGGTGCTAGTCTATATTGTGTATCTTTTAATATTCTATGTTCTGCTGTCGAATAACAAAGTATTAATGATATAATTCATCATAAGAAGGGCGGGCTTGAAAACCAATAAATACCAAACCTATCAAGTGTAGGAGCTTAAAGAAAAGAACTTTTAGGGAAGGAAAACTCGCCATGTACTTAAGACTTTCTTCCAGGTCCAAAGTAGATCAATCCTAGAGACTCGTAAAACAACATGGTAATTCCAGAACTCCACAGAACTATCACTGAGTCAAACTTCCCTGATTTATTGCACAACCTAACCATGTCTTTCTCTGGCGTCTCTGCCTTTGTTCCTTATGCCCTGTTTCCACCAAAAAGACTCGATCAAAACTGAACGATTTGGTCAAAAGACAAAAACAGACGACTTTATTGTAGGAAAAGATCGTTCATTAGCAAAGATTTGTTGGACGATTTTCTGTTTCCACCAAAAGACCATAAAACGATTTGACAGACGATTTTACCAACGATTTTACAAACGATTTTACAAACGATTTTATTAGACATTATTTTTAATCAACAAATATGGTTTCATTCATTATGATAGCATCTACGATTCTTATTTTTCGTCTGATGTTTATTTTATTTCAATATTTTATTTGTTATTTACTGAATCGTCCAAAGATATCCTGTTTCCACCAAAAGATGATTACAAGATTCATCTAGGAAAGTCGTCCAACAAGCCAAAATCGTCCAAAATTATTTAACATGTCAAATAATTTGTCTGTCGTTCTTGGGGGATTTTAGTCGTCCAACAAGGTCAGAAATCGTCCATAAAGATCGGTCGTTTGAACGATTTTTTGTTTCCACCAAACGATTTCTTTGAAAATTCATTAATCTGGACGATTTTTATGTATTTTTTGGAATCGTTTGAAGAATAATCTTTTGGTGGAAACAGGGCATTAAGTACTGGCCTCTCCACTGGTCGGTGGGGATGTACTGTTGGGTGCTGTCTCCAGAAGCTGTGGCCTTGAGGTAAATTGGAACCCGTAATAAGGGCAGTTTAGCTGAGTGCCTCGCCTGTTGGCCCAACTGCCGTATTGAGTGGCTCACGTGTAACAACCATATATCATGTCTGAGGCCGAGGAAGATGTATGAATATGTAAAAGGTAGAACTAAACATTGACATCTAGTTCTTTAACTGAGATTGCACTACGACGTCGATTGTTAGACCCAATATGGACAAAGGAACATATTTCAGATTCTGAATGGCAGAAAGATACTAGGAAATATTTTATGAAAACACTAAAATGATTTGGTAAAATACGACCGGGTGGCGTTTTTTGTGGACCTATGACATGATATCTTGGTGAGGCAGCACTATAAAGAGAGCATTGTATCCCACTGCTACAGATAAGCACTGCCTTGATATGACCCTGAAAGTTAATTAGGGCATAAATCAACCAATAACCAACCAGCCAACTAAAATGATTGGGCCTACTAATTGGAACTACGGGAATTTCCAGAATTATACATATATGGAATTTGTATGGCGATACCCGTGAAATGATTCTGTTGGGGCTTGTGACGTAACGGGTTCCGTAACTATGGTTACGCCGAGCTGTCACCTCACTTTATAACTCAAGCCCTTCGTGCATATATTATATCGACATGACTATGAATCGGGGGCTGGACCATTAATCCAGCAGTCTGGGACTGGACACCGGATTTTATGGTTTAATTTAAATTTGATGGGACAACCATTGATAAAGGGGGGGAATTAGTAGCAAAACAGTCTTAGGTACTCCTGACTTCAGACAGGCACAGGGAAATATTGAACATGTTTAAACGTCCTCGATGTGACTTCCAATCCCCGACTCTAGTCGGTAGACCTCTCACACCAATACGGTATGTGTATAAGGGGCTTAAGCATTTGTCACTCGTCGCCGTCAATTTTAATGTTTTATTTTCACGACTCATTAGCTCAGTAATAAAAGGTCGTATCTGACAAATGCTCGTTTTAAGTAATTGCTCATTAAAGATATATGACATATCTTAAAGCTCTGTATGATTCTAAATATCTGCTCAATCATAATGGTATCGTACTACTAGGAAGAATGATATGCTACAAATACTTCAGTCACAATTATGAATATATTTAGATCATTAGGTTGTTACTACTATAATATCTATGTATATACTTTTATACATATCTTTACAAACATAATACATACCCTCAATGCCGGAACGGATTCATTTCAATCTTCAAAAAGAAGTTTAATGAAACACACCTAATTAAAAGGCACTTAAGCTGTCCTTTGATTAAAGTGATTTTTGACATGAATTCATTTTGGCCGTCACTTTATACTTCTTTGTGACATTTCTGTCGATAGCTTAGTGCACAGATGGCATTACGCTTTGCAACTGTCTTTTTTGGCCGCGTTCTATTTCATTGATGTGGTTACATTAGAAACCATATCAGACATGAAGGGCACATCAAAAACGTTAATACAGCTGCAACCTTTAGACGAACAAAGGAAATAGAAAAGCAGATCAGAGGTAAGTGGCTATAATTATCTAAGTTAATACTATTATGCTGCTTGCAACTGTAGCCTGCGGTTAGGGAAGTGAGCACGATGCTGCAGTACATAAAAACGTGCTTCCGGGATTCCATTGCTAATAATGTGATGGCTGCATGGTGCATGGGAATAATGAGCACGGCCTGCCATTGCTGATGAAGCAGGAACCTTTGCAACCTTATCATCTTATCATATCTATTCTTCTGGATCCACCTTGATGTCATTTAGATATTCCAGCTCTGAGTCATATACTGAAGTCTGATTGCCATTAATAATTCAGGTACAAAACACCTTGAATTTAAAATGCCAGCCATGAACCCACAATCCACATATGTAAATTATCAGCATTTTTGTATATCATTGGGATCGTGACTTGTGGACAGGTCTTTAATTAGAGATCATAGTTCTGCAAGCAAGCAATCTGTAAAGGCAATATCATAGAGACATTTTTGAAGGGCATTGTGGCAATGCAGTTGACGAGTGTTTGAGTGGGGGCCATTATAAGTAAATGGGTCAATCGATAGACCACCCAGCATTTTTCAAGAAAAAAGGATTCCTTCCCTGCAAGTTATGTCCTGTATAAAAAGAGATGAAGTTTTCAGAAAAGGGAACGATTCCCTCCCAAACCGCCACTAGTCATAGTGGAGACACCGTTCTTCCCAGACTTCTCTCGTAGCCGCGTTAACTTCCTCGCCCCCTGCGAACGTACAATATAGGCCTACAGAGTATATGTGGAGTTTTTAAAGGCTCGGAGATACAGTGAAATCATAAAGATATATGGTACAATAGATAGAACGGCAGAATTATATATTAAGTCTATTTCTGTACCTTTCTATTCCCATTCTGGCAGTAACATAAGTTCAACAGCGCCATTAAGATGTTCCTAATGAGCGCTCCCCAACAGCGAATCCGCCGTCCCATTGTCGTCTGACCGGAAGTGAGCTGCAGCGTTCATTTAAACAAGCACATGGCGCCATTTTCGCCGGAAATACTTTGCCAGTCGTCCTGAGAGCTTCCTGCTGCCCCCTGGCGCCCACTTTGTCTCCCGGCTTCCCCGGCAGTGCGTCTTCCCGACCGGAAAGGTCAAGCGCCTGCGCACGGGAAGTGGGCCACAGTGGGCGCGGCCATCTTGCGGCGGGCTGGCAGCGCCGCCGTCTTTTATCTCCGTCACCGAAGAGTAAAGAGGGCTCAACAAGTGAGCGCCCTACAAATGCCTCGATCTAGGAAGCCGTAGAATGATACTCCAGGAGAGGAAGCGACCGAGGTATTGGGGGGGGGGGATACCTGAGTATACTATATGATATGTCTAGCGACTGGTTGGGGCCTTTCCTCCATGGTGCAATATGGAATCTTGATCAGCTCGAAGCCATATGTGATATACTTCCTACAGGAGCAATCTTGAAAACGATGTTTCTATGGTCATTATATTATGCTTATAATTATGCATACTTTGCCATATGACTGTAACATAAGTACATATATAAGGATGATAGTATATTACCCTAGCCTCAGGGGCTAATAGTCTTGAACGATGTCTATTCTTGATGTTGCTTATCATAAAGGCATATGCTTTTTCCTTGTAAGTTGCGCATACATGTGCAAACTAAAATATCCTTCTTTTTGTTTTATGCTACCTAGTGTGAAAGACAAATAAATTCCACACCAGAAATAGAACCTGAAAAAAAACATACAAGTAAAACGTCAAAACCTACCATTCTAACAAAATCTTGGAATTCTTTTTAAAGACTACAATGGACCGTATTCATTTTCCACAGAGAAGGCAATCGTGATACTAAATAAACTGAACCCTCACTTATGTATGGATTAAATATTTCTAGTGTTCATTACTCCCTAGGTTCAGATAGGCAAAATTCGCGATTAAAGAAGAAAACATAGCACTGTCATTTTATTCTTCTTACAATCCAATCTTAAGTACATAAGTTCTTCCTTTATCATCGCGTCCTCGGACTATGTAAACACAAATTTCTGGTTTGACCTATTTCAAATTCCCGCGATATGAAAAACGACAACCTCAAATTTACAACAATTTTGACTTGGGACCTCAGAGCAGAATATAATGTATCTGCAGCAGGAGCTCGTCAGTTGGGTACGCCCCAATCTGTCGGAGGGCTTCACCTGTCCTCCAGCCAGACGCCGGCAACGGCTCCAGGCCAAACCAGACAATCAGGGCCAGTTACCTGCGCCTTTGTTCCTTATTTAGCTTCTCACTTGGTGACCCACCTCACCAATCAACTGTATTTATAGACAGCCAAAGGCTGAAAAGGGCACAGAAGAACCAAAGTTCTTTTGAAAGGCCACTGAAAATTGCACCAATGAAAGGTAAGGAAATGCAGTTGGAACCTTTGTATTATTCTATGCATTTTCAGAAACACGAAGTTTCTCGGAGAGGCTGGACATTCCCTATTTGGATCTATGGTTACAATGTGCAATAGTTGCATGCTTTCCCCATTGAACCCATGCTCTCTGTGGATGGATATGATCTACTGCTCCACAAATTAAATAAGTATGCAATCGACAACACAAGACTATCATGTTATGTCAACTATGAATCTACGATCGAAATTCTCCTGTGATAAAGAAGAAATAGTTATTTTTGCATATTTTTTAATCACCGTTCTCTCGAGCATTGTGTAACATGAATGCTCAAATACAAGAAAAGCTGTTTCAGGAATACGAAAGGCATGATTATGAAAGCATTGATTCCAGAGAAATTGCAATTTGTGCAGTTTTGCTGCAAATCACATGTCGTTATCCTTAGTATATTTTTCTTCTCTAACACATTCGGCAAGTAAGTGATCCGAGTTTTATCTTCAATAACATCACGGATTTATACTTATTTTGACATTCTCCTTTCTGTATGTAGCATATCACATCATTTCCATGTTCTATTCTTAGAACAGTGTAATAGAAACATATTTACACATCTAACATGCACCCAGTGGACCTAGCTCTGGCCTATTTACAAGGACGGATCCTTCGGCAGGTGCCATTGGTCAATTTGTAAGTCCCCTCCATTTCTATTACCCCCTTTACTGCCCCCACTAGGTATGCACAGGTGGGTGTCATGATCAATCTCCTCCAGGGCCGTGGATCACCTGACGTCAGCTGGGGTGGCTATTAACTGCCAGGTCTATTGATCAAGGTAAATTCTGCGGGGGTAAGTTAGGTGACCTGGGCAAACTGGGGGGATGAGCCGGCCTGATGTATGAGGTCATTCCCACTCGGACATGTCATCTGAGGGCAGCCCTCTCATAATTCTTATGAGCTACTCAGCCAGAGAGCAAATGCCAGCAGAAATTATATGCATTCTGACTCCACGAAACCTGGGTTGTAAATTTTCATTAATTGTGCCACTGCCAAGACAATGTTTGCATCTAGGAGCAAGTGGTAGCCATTAATGAAAAAGACTAATGCAAAGAAGGCCATGCTCACTATGGATTTCCATACTGCTATGATGTGTCCTGTAATCTAATTGGGCGAATGAAGCTTTTCCTGGAATATGATAGAAGTAATTTGCAATTCTGCTAGTATAGCAATCGCGTGTGGCACATAAAGTACATTCAGCTATGCTAAAGTGCTTGGAGCAGGGGCACATTAGGTAACTTTGCACTTCAACTAAGCAATTAATTTAGGCTGTTCAGACTCACTAGTGTCAAACGCCGCCGCTAGGTGTCACTTAAAGCGTCTGGCGGAGCAGCTCTTAGGCAGCGGAGTGGTTCAGAGAGCCTGGAGTAAGGGCGTGGGAAAACCTGCAGACCTCGACTGTTTGAGTATATGCTTCAAAACACCAACACTGAGGAAACTCATATATGGCAACGCAGATTTACTTTTTCTTTAAGCAATATTTGTATAGGACGAAGGGATCCCAATACAGACACCGTGCTTTAGAACTTCAATGAATTCAAACAGTATTTCTTTTTGTACCTTTTTGTACTTTTAAGAAAGTAATCCTGGTATAAGAAATGTTTCTGAGGAGTTTGTCCTCAGCTCAGTCGAGGAGGCAATGGTAAATATTGCTGGATGCATGATTCAAAGAGTCTCAGTTTGCGGGGGCTGTTTGCCGGATTGGTGAGTGGAGCGGACAAGTGCTCATTAGAATCCCGGTCAGAGGAAGCCGGGATGGGACCCGTGATGGATTGAAGGCTAACTCTGACCCCTGACCTGGGAGTAAAGCACCTGAAGGCGGCCTGCTCAACTGTGGGTTAATTATTCTCCAATCAGTCGAGGCTTTGCAGAGAGGTTATATTACCGCCTTAGTATTGGCGGAGATTATGCATTCGCCATCAACTTTGGAAGGAGAAAGGGACAAGTCTATTGACTGAGCGAGGTTTTATTAAAGCGAAGGAGAAAAATACAAAGAGAAGAATCAAAGTCACAAAGCAAGAGGGCATAAGAAGTCCAATATGGAAAACGCTGACGTGACTTTAAACTTTGTTAAAGAAAATGCATGTCAATACATACAAATTGGGTCGAGGGACGATGAGGTGCTGGTTTTGGTATACAATTGAAACGACATTTATAAAACCAACTCTTTGCATGAAAACGGCCGCTTATTTCTTTTGCAAGATACGTTGGCGGGGTATACAACTCCAATTTAATTTCTTCATACAGTCTTTAATGAAAGACACTTATTTCCTATAACAAAAACAAACTTTATTAGCTGAAAACATCACAATATATAAAGCCCTTCCTATATACTGAACGCTTCAGAACGGTCACTCCTGTCCGTATGGTTCTCCTTCGAGTTTGGCCCTCCAGTGGTTGCTTAATTTTAGGTAGTCAGGCATTGGCCCAGGAAGACTCGAGAAGAGGCGACAGAACTGAGTAGGCCGTGAGAATGTGGCACGTGCACTCTGAAAAAAACTTTAATCGTGATAATACTCTGAGCCGATGAAATAGGACTCAATGAAGCGAGGCAAGAGGATACGGTTAAAGAGTTTCTTAACGTGATTTTCATGATTCTGAGAGGAGGCCGCCCCTCTTCAGGGACTGAGAGGCGTCGGTAGAAAGCGGTCCATCCCCTCTTGGCTGTTTTTCTGGATTGTAATAATCAGGGAACATGTTGGAGAATTGCAAAATGCAGCCCCTTGTTCTTAACTCGTTATATTACTTGGCGAAATGGCGGCCTCCAACTGGAAAAACCTCATTCAAGTTGAAATGTCCCTGAGGTGAATTAAATTTCATGTTGAATTTTGGTTTATTATGTTACAATAAGTGGTCATCTCAAGAGTGCGACGTGTTGGATTTAAATACAACATTGATGTATATTAATAATGACGCAATAAAACATAAACATACTGTAATTTCTGCATCATACACAATAAGTTTCTATAACCTTAAGATTCGTCAGCAGCATAAATATCCATGAAAGAAACGGGTCCGCTCTTTTTGAAATGGAACGAAGTACAATCGAAATTCTGAAAACATGTTCTTAATGCCTGAAACAATGGGAAAACCAGATATCTTTGTGAACCAGAACAGTGGTGAATTTGTGTGGCCTCAGGGGCGGAACCCAGTCCCCATTGTCACAAACAACGCACAGCCATTGATCAACCAAATCTTATCAAAGCAAGGGAAAATAAATCATTCTTCAAAACCGTCCACGCCATTGTCCATATCCCAATCGACAAGCGTTTTTAACCACAGCCTGCTTTCACACTGATTTTCAAAGAATAACAAAAACCAGTTAAAACTTAATCTGGTACTTGCTCAGCAGTGCCATGTTCAGCAAGAAATTTGGAGGATTCAACTTAGAAATGTCAGAAACCGTGGCACTAGTCGTCGACAGTGAAGTAATGAGCATGGATTTGTCACGTAGAGACATGGTGTTGGGGACGAGTTGCCAACTGATTTCTTTCTTCCTGGATCAGGATGCCCAGATGGTGAAAACAACAGTTCGCATGAGGATTACTATGCTTTGGGCACTAGACATGCCCTGATTATTTGTCTGGTCGAAATGTAGAGCGGCATTTAACGATGCGAACGCTGCAAGATTCCGTCCTATTCCATTTTTTATGCCTTTACACACAACTGTGTACCTTAAAGTACATTAAAACGATAACAATGATGTAATAGAACCGCGTTTGTCAAAATTAATATTCTTCACAAATGATGATATTCGTCTAGACAATAGCCTGAAAATGGCACTGTGAATCATCAACCTTGTCGTTCAACATGATTAAAGCTTTTATCCATTCTGAGCAAGAAACGCAATCATTTATTTTTCAACTAATTTATTACCTGATAACTGAAAACCTTGAACGCTAATAACACTTTCAAATAGATGTTCATACCAAATTCGTAATCTTAGCCAAACAAAGACCTCACTTTTCGAAGGAATAAAGAATGGGAGATATCACCTGAAACTATTACTTTGCAGAATTGAGGGATAACAGGAACACTTTATGTTTGCACTATCCCACAGTTTCCTTGATCTATGACAGTAGGTTATCAGAATCTCTTCAGTAATGTCCATTTTTCGTATTAGATTCCAGGTTTTTTAAACCATAAGTTACTGTGATAGGAAACTGCAATTTTGGACGCGCCTGCCATCGCCTTCACCAACTAACAAGGCGGGGACTCCTTTTTCTCCCCGATGAGATTAACGTTCTTGAGACAGACAGTCGACTAACCCTGATGTTGGCCGAGGTGTAATTACTGTCACATGCACTTTTTACCACACTTCATTTGGGAGGGTCAGTGTTGGGCCGGATTCCTAAACGTTGGAGGTAATTTCAATGTCGAAGAACCATTCTCCTGTTCCTCAGTGTCCTGTCATTTAATCCAACGGAGAATAAGAGTAGTTATTTTCCAATTTTAGATAATTCACATTCTACATTGGTTATTTAAAGAAAAATTTATCTTTTTATTTGTTGAAAAGACGAATGTTCCAACGTCGTTTTAGGGTCTAAATCTAAATCAGACATCTTTTTCTTCTTATCTTGTATGGTTTCTAAATAAACGAACCCATTAGATTTATATTAATATTGCCTTCGGTGCCGTGTGGGTGCGTTATGTCAACAATACATCTTCCATAGGCTATTATTTGCAATATAATAGTCATATCAATGACTACAGACGTACATGCCCTTCCAACCACAATAACATAAAATGATATAGTAATTTGCGCCTAGACTGCATTCCGACATATTTACTTAACCTGACGTTGACCCACCTCTGCTGAAGCTCCATCCAGCTTAGCCTCCCTCAGAAGTGGCTATAGCCCAGTCTTAACCAGCTGCAGAGGCAAGTTTAGACACATGTAATATGGAGAAACCCCGTTTAATTTATCTTTCTGGTGAGCTGCTCTTGCCCTGAGGGCCTTGGCTCAGTAAGCAGGACGGAGCTGCTCACTGGGCGCCTTCCATTAGCGGCTAAGTAAGAGAGAATGGGCTCTCTTCATCAGACCTTTCGTACAGGGAGGCCTCCTTCCAGGACTAATTTACACCAATTATCGCTCAGCAGAGTGACTAAAAATAAAACCGTCTGGTGTGGAGAGATGAGGATGTAAAGATGTAGACCTGTCAAACGGATAAATGTAACCACTGTTTTTAAATGATGTACAGAAACAGTCGTGTCATTTGAAACTACAGATGTACAATAATAAAGAGGACAAACAAGAGTAAGTTTCCCTTGAGAGCAAAATAAAGATCTCTGGCCTAAATGTGAATTTAATTTACGTAGATATCCCCTCCTAAAGTATTCCTTATGAGTGTAAAGCACAATGTATTACGTTATCGATGTCATATCACTTAATGCACTAAAACGGATGAATTGAACTTGAGTATTCAAGGTCTATGCCAGAGACTGAGTTCCAGGCAGTCTTTGTCTTAATGGGTCCTTGATATGGCTAATGTGTCCTTGCCGGTAATTTGCTTAATGAAGTAAGAGACTTAAGCGACGGACCATATTAAAATTGCAGGGGTATCATCGCCTAAGTGTTCTTATAAATTCTTCATAAATTGATTATTCAGTTCCCTTAGGCACTAGCTGACTGCAACATTTTAAGTTCAAATGAATTAAGCCTTAACGTTGTAGGAGTAAGATGATTATAATAAATGCCGATAACCTTGGCTTTGATAACACCAAACTAAGACAAATTATATCGTTCAAGACTAAAATCGACAACTGAGGAGACTTATGTCCCATTATACCAGTAATTTGTTATATCTAATTGTGACCATAATCTAGCTCTTAAAGTCTTGGCCAAATGTAATCAAACAATCGCTTTTGTTAACTAGCAGATGCTTGTAGCCACATGCAAATCGTTAGAGAGCATATATGTCTCTATACAATGCCATAATTGAGGATGGGTTCAATGGGTACGACTCGCATTAGGTAAGTAGTTGGCAGGCATACTTGGCAACAGAGGCCCCACCCACCCGTGGGAAGGATTTCATGCCTGAACCCTAGAGTATTGCTTTGTGGAAGTGCACTGTTTTTGTTCCTCTCCATGTTAGCTAGTGCACGCAGGCCAGGCCAAACCCATGCATATCAGTAAAACACAGTATACAACAGATCCGTAGGCACAAGCTTGCTACATCACTTGCAATCATATATGGCGCACTTTATATACATGCATGCACCAAGATACACGTATATACATCCAAATATAAGACGTTGTGCAGATGACGTCACATTGTCCAAATTAGGCTGGCCAACATATTTGTGATCAATGAATTTTCTGGATTCTGGAGCATTTGAAAAAAAATATTTGTGTTCCATTTGATCAAAACATCATTGAATAACAATCAACTGTTCTGATCCCTTAGAATTTCAAATTTCAAATTACACTCATTGCCATGTGGTCATGAAATTCTCTTGAAATCCCAACGTTCCCATAATAATGAGCAATCGTTCCATGACATCTAGATCTTGTCAATATAACGGTCCACACCAGTGGGGTTCTAACATAAGCCTATGAATGTATAGAGAAATTATCTTTCCCATAAGTGACTAATGTCCTTATATTTATATTGTAAAGGTTGCATACCACTTCAGCTTGGGACCAAATGGGTTGTAATACTGTCAATCCCAAAATTTTCATTCATTTAAATCCGTCACTTCATAGTCCTAAAATACTGGGCTGCCATGACAGGTAAGACTTCTTTCAGCTATTATTTATCTGAAACACTTTCTTGCTAACGCCTTGTCTACTTCCGGGTATTCAAATTATTGAGGTTGTTACATCTTTAGAATTACAGCAAACAGGGATTGAACATTGAAATGATCCAAATTCAAGAAAAGGCTATGGGAACAAAATAATTTCCTTCCTTTCTTGAAGGAATATTATAAGGATTGGATTATTTTGGTTGGTTGGTTATTGGTGTTTCACGCCGTATCAACATCTATGGTCATATAACAGTTAGAACAATGGTTGACAATAATTCTGTCTGGGATGATCGAATCTATGAGGAGGTAGAGAACATACCCCTACCCGTTTACTGAGGTAGGTGTTCTCTAAAGCCGGGTTTCCACTGAACGATTTTCGTTGAGAAAAGATAGTAACTGCAAACGACTGTAAAAATTGTAATCGTCAGTAAATGGTTGGGTGTAAAATTCGTTTACAAATGAAGACATGGTTGTTTCCACTGAACGACTGAAATATTGTGTTCTGGACGATTCTGGGACATTCTGAACGACTTTTCCTAACGACAAGAGGAAGGAATCTCTGGGAACAATGGGTTAATTGCTTTTAATTGCCTCTGGAAGAAATCGTTTGGTACTGTCGTCCAGAAATATTAAACAGGTTTAATATTTGGTCGTTTGTAAATCTTTAGCTTTCTGCAGTCGTTTACTATCATTTGCAGTCTTTACAGATGTCTTAAGCAACGATTTGTTGTCTCCACTGAACGACTATGGCAATGACAACAAAAGATTTGTGAATCTTTCACTGTCGTTCATGGTCTTTAGCAGAATGTCGTTCGGTGGAAACAGGGCTTTATGTGCAAAGTCCTACAGGCAGGGCCATACACACAACAGCTGGTGGTCCTAAGACCTTTGATATCCCTGCCGTTGACACAGGGAGACGTGCAGAGTGGTGTAGCAGCCCAGCCCAGGCCCAGGATTGAACCCTCAATTATATGTTGACCAGTAGCAAAGCTTTCTAGTTTTACTATAGGGCCAGTATGTGGGAGTAACAAGACCCCTTCTGGACTGACCCAATCTGACAGGCGGCGGTTTGATGATGCACTATCTGACAGAACCTGTGACTAATATGTTTGATCTCAGTCCGGACTGCCATAACTTCACACCACGCCCACTGCCATGTGCCCTGACCAGACCATCAGCCTGCCTGACAGTGTTAGCTTTGTATCTCACAACAAGGACAAATATGATAGACGTCAGGACACGGTCCGAGATGCATATTGGGTCCTAGGGGGTAGGCAGAGTAGAAAAAAAGGATGTTGACTTTCTATGATAAATATGGCGTGTCAGATTATTGAAGGAGGCCGGAACAAATATTTGATCTAATAATTACTGTTTCTGATAGGATAAATTACATATATAGGGCTACTGGTTATATATTGTATACAACCTTCTGTTATCAGAATCTGTGGAACTAGTTTAATTAAATATAATGTTACCGTCAATATTCAACTTATTTTTCATTCCTTTAATGATTAACTACTAGGAAGACAATACCATAAATTGACGCTCGAGAAATCTTTACGTTTTGTAATGAATGCTCATTTTTCATTTCAGCTAGAGAAAGGCCTTTATGGAACGGCTAGGAATAGTAATAGGAGGACTTCCATAAAATATCTATTTAGTTTCAGACGCACTGTAGCTTCATCGTTATAGAAGAAACACGGGATCATAACAGATCCATAATTTCAATAAAGGAACGTCCGACAGCTCAAGTAGTAAACTGACACGAATTCGCGAACACATTTACAACGTTTCTCTCTGTTTATATAGTTGTAGGGGGGAACCTCCACTGGATCAGCACCCGATATAATGATTATCTCACACCATATAGGGGACTCATGCTGATTGACTGAGAACCGTGAACATTTGTCCTTTGTTAATAGGGTCCCCGCCATACTCTTCGGGGAGAATGGGCCATGAATGGTAACGGTATAGTGGCCAGCCAGAGGAGTGATTATTAGGTTGATCAGTGTACATCAGTGTACAGAAATAGTATTCAAATGATAGGGGTTCAGGTTAGGGTCGGGGCCTGACCGGCCTTGGACAATAAAAGACATGTTCCTGTGCAGAGGATCGTTTCGTTATTTTGCAGGAAATTATCATAATGTATGTCGCAGATTATAGTTTATTATTATGTGATAATCATATATGAATACATATTGTGATGTCATATAGGTCCTTCTTAAATCAAATGGTATGCTACCTTGTAAAGTGGTTAGTTTCTAAAATCGATTCAAACTTTGTCTGGAACTGAGAATTAGTTGTAGGGGTCTGGCAGACATGCAGAATCGAACGAGGCACTGTGGATCCGAGGGAAATAACGAGAAGCCATACAGGTAGAAACTTGATAACCCACAGGTAGCAGACGGCAATCACGAAGTGGTTTGGTTTTTGAGGATTATATACAACGAGTAGACATGTGATTAGGGAGGGAACTGTTTCGAATACCATACATGTATCTGATAAAGCCTAGACGCAATCACTTCGAATCGTTATCAGTTTGATAGGCCAATGGCGTGGCAAGTAGCAATAACCTCTTCAAAAGTTGTATCTCAGTATCATGATTATCAAGATGCCGTACAATTGAAAAGAAAATGCTAATTAGATCAGGGACCTTCCATTAAGTATGTACGCATCAAGGGGGTGGGGGGTGGGGGGTCTGAAATCTTTGAAAATGTGCGCACGTCCCTGTACAAATCTAATGCGTATTTTAGTCACAGGGGGGGATTTTTGAATTTTTGCGTACATACTAAATGGAAGGCCCCTCACTGACTGTAAGATATCGATTTAAATCGCCAAGCAAAATTCAATCAATCGAAGAGTGTGAATGTGGTTTGTGAGTGCTGCTGATAGAACGAATGTTAAAATCAAAAGCAGTTTAGGGCTGCTATTGGCTATGAGAATAATTTATGTGACTCTGTCCAGAAAGATATATCATCCACACTCCCTATGGCCACTCTTCCCGCCAGCTAAGTGTCACTGGTTTAAGCTCTCCGACCCCCTTCTCCCGACACCGCCCACTTTGTTCTCCAGGTGCGTAGGTGGATGGCGTCTGTTCTGTTGGGGAGGAGGGGGTACTGGAGGAGGTGGAAGGGGTAGGGGAGGTTGTGACGTGATAAAGGAGAAGCATTAGTAGTCAAGTGCACCTATAAGCGGTTCCTGGAAAGTCTAATTGTCACCAGCCTCGTTTGTATAGTTAAACGGACTGACTGAAACCCTGCTATAGGACGAACCCAGCCAAGTTGTGACATAACAGAACCGTTCTGCAACCATACTTTTTGGGTCAGTCTGTTACTTAATAAGATGGCATGTAACAGTTACTTTATTGATGGTGAGGTTGAAACCTCACCGAATCAGAACATTATTATAATGTTATTTTTTGGTGAGGTTAAAACTAAACCATAACAAAACATCATAAAAACATTCTGTTTGGGTTGAAGAACATAACCAGAATATTCAAATAATGTCACAGTGCAACGTAGCAAAGTTGGTTGCAGTGACATAATTGGGAGTCATCAAAAGACCGTAACAGGAACCAATAGGCCTACAGAACCAACCAGAATGTTATAATAACATCGCATCCTTGGCTGGGAAGCCAAGGTCTAGTGGTGTTGAGGTAGGTCGGGAAGGTGGTAGGGAAACTATTCAGATGTATGGTTTTACCTGGCTACTTAAGATTGATAATCTAAGATTATAATACACATGCATTATATTATATGAAAGATCGTAGGGGTATGGGCTATTCATTCTTTCCATCAAGTACGCAGCGATTGGCTGCATGTCGATCTTGCCGGGGTTACACCTATGTGCAATCTATGAGTTGTACATGAACTATCCCAGCCAGCTTGCAACATAACAGAAATATTCTGCGACCATACATTTTCAGTCAGTTTGTTACTTACTAAGATATCACACAACAACTACATTTTTGATGGTGAGTTTGAAACATCACCAAATCAGAATGTTATTATAACATTATATTTTGGTTAGGTTAGGATGAAACCAAAACAGAACATTATAAGAACATTCTGTTTTGGTTGAAGAACATAACCAGAATGTTATGATATAAATGTCACAGTGCAATGTCACAGCAGTATGTTGCAGCAACGAATATACACTTCTGTCTATACTCGTTGGTTGCAGCGACATAATTGGGAGTCATCAAAAGAACGTAACAAGAACAAAAACAGTTCACTGACGAATCTATTGCTGCCAGTATGGCAAATCAACTTACTAATCATCAACCTAAAAAAAAGTATTATAAATATTGCACATTATATTTACTGTTTTATTGCGATGAGTTCATTGAATATAAAACAAGAGAACCAAATACATTGGATCTGAAGTCAAAAGTCAATAGCTATTTATAGCTTCTTGAAAACGGTCCTTGTTCAAACATATGAAAATACGTTGAATTATACCTCATAGTTAAAAACAGTATGTACAGGATGAAACTTTTATGGAGATGCATGCATGAGCCAGACTTGTAAATAAGATAATTATATACTCATCTTTCATATACCATATATTAGTCACTATTCAAGCCTAACTTTTCCAAGCATCCTATAGCACGGCCTTACTATAAAAAGCGTGAGGGTAACGACAGGCTGCCCAGACCATTCTATCAGCAATATGATAGGGCGGCCGTCACAGGCCTAAGTGGCCCGTTAGAGACGCCCTGGTGAATGTCAACCCGCGGGATCGGCTTACTTCCGGGCCCGGCCCGCCCGATCCCCTCCCCGATCGTCACCCCATCTGACCCTCATGCATAAGTCAGCGGTCAGCGCGGCTCAGCCTTTTGTTTCCATTAACTCAACTTATTGCAATTAGCGGGGGGACGGGCGCTGGTCCCGGCCGGCGGGGTGGGGTCCTGTCTGATCCCGGCCTGTCCTGCCCCGGCCCGAGCTGCTCGCCCACTCTCTCCGAGCCGCTCCAGAGGGTTGGGGGGGGGGGGGCAAGATCTGGGGAATTTCCGGAGGCGTATAGACGTTGTTCAGATGGCGTCACAGCTGCTCATTATGACCTGGCTGCCATATTGGTGATATTGGTGAAGTATTTAGCATACATTTTCTCTCATATTTTGGGTTGAAAGAGTTATATCATTCAGAATTCATATCTGAACAAGGTCTATAGTCATTGTGCAGATGACGTCATATTACCCAGGTAAGGGCTGGCCGCCATATTGGTGATCAATCTAAAATCCTTATTATTCACAATTCAAAAATATCTGAAACACATATTTATGCCAAATTTACCATAGATCATCTCATGAAGTCATAATTGGCCATTAGTTTTCAGAATTCATTAATTCTAGAATAATCTTAATAGTCAAGTGGTTGTAATGAGCACAGGTCACCACCAAGATCATGTGACTACGTCTGTGCAAGGTTTATATGGGGATGGGGTTATGGGTTTGTATAAAGCATGTATTCTCTTTCTTAAGTAGGGTAGACGGCGCTGCCTATAATTATATGCTCGACGTGGCCTAAATAAGCTCAGTTATTTACACAACAAGGTATCGCGTGTATAATAGAACCAATCCACGTGATATATTAGTAGTATATATGGAAATGGGAATTTAAAGATGGTACACATGTTGTCGCGCATATAGTCTTTTTTTATACAGACGACGTCATGTATACACTGTCTCTAGTATTTACGATGTCACCTACTATACACACCTAGTTTCTACTATACACACGATAAGTGAGTAGTATATGAAATAGGAAAAGACGGATATCATAACGCTAACATGTAACCTATATGGACTCTATTATTCACGCGACAAGGTAGTAGTACATCAAAATGGGAATTTACAGATGGTTTGAATTTTGTCGTAAATATTGTGTTTCTTATTTTAGCGATGTCGTGTATGTTCACTGTCTTTAGTATACGCTTATAGCCGGTTCGGGGTAGGGCAGTGTTTTTTTGGGTAGATTTCAGTAATGGTTTCAGTAATGAAGATTTTCAAATGATCATAACCATTTCGGTAGTCAACAATAACGTATGATTCAACCCCACAATGCTGTCTTTGGAAAACACTATAGATCTATTCTTTCAGTGAAATTCACATTCAAGTAATTAGTTCAGCATTGTTTTGGAATTCGTGCTAATTCAATGTGGGAAAAGTGTAATGGGCCCCATCTGTGAACGGATCATGAAAACGTGATTACATGCTGCATAATAACATTACATTCATTATTCCCCATCCTCAATTAAAATAAAGGAGGGTTGGTAGGTGTATAACACATACAACCTACAAATATATTTGTGATTGCCTGAAGAATGGGGAATTATCAAATTATAGAATTATAGACAAACAATTTTCTAATTAACATTAGTGCTTAGTCTAGTCGGAATTCTATAGCTGTGGGAAACTTCACTGTTGAATTACCTCATGGCATCCGACACTGTGTGGGTGTATTCCCACAGTATAGGATCTAGAAATATGAGAAATCTCCAATTGCAAGTTAATTAGCTTTCTGAGCTGATAGGGTAAAATCGTATCAAAGGTACAAAACAAATTTCTGAATAAAAGTAACCTACTTATCTTTTTAATTTCGCTCTATTGTTAAACTATCTGAAAGTAGACAGCGCAATATGAATAAAGCAACATTTCCAACAATGTAGGAAGCGTACATCAATTTTTTACCCGTCTTTCATTTCAACAACTCTGCGGATCTCTGCACGGCGATTGCAATGATTCATCTTATATTGTAGGAACGTAATGAAACCGGTTTTGTTATTAGATCTGGAGCCTGCATCTCACGTCCTACGCATATTTGGAATCATATTAGAGGCCCGGCTGTTTGAAGGCCATTCAATTAGAGGCTGTGTTGGTGCAGGTGGAGATAGCTGAGGCCGTCGGAAAATACTCCAAACAGCTCTGGGAGGCGTTCAGCGGGACGTGCGTGTCAGCTATCAGCCGTTTATTCCTCACTGGGTATCATAGATAAGCCTAATTCACAGCAATTTGCTCGTACTTTTTATGTTGGCAGTGATATTTCATTAGTTTTATGTTAATTGCACAAACTCAGATCTATTGTCTAAAGAATACAATACATCATCATATATTTGTATTTATGAAGGGGTATGTATGAGTATGTCCATGTATATATACTTTGCACGTGCTATGTTGACATTGCATGATGAATCTCTCAAAGCAGTTGCGAATAACGTCCGAATAGATACGTGTTGCTGTCTGAAAATCAATTTTCAGTTCAAACGTTGTAAGGAATTTGGCAGCATGCATATTTCTGTAAACCAACGAAGAAACTTTAGGACTTTGAATTCTGATTGTTTGAACCGTCATGTAATCAAATACTTGAACAAAGATATACGTTTCAAAGAGGCATACATATAGTTCTGTCTCTACTTTCGATAGCTAGAAAGTAAGTGTACTTAAGCCCTGTTTCCACCGGCCTATTTTACTACCAATTCGTTGGTAATTTGTTACTTTTAACTGGTGATATGGCAAAGGTTTATATATCTTACATACCATTTAAAAGAGAATTGAAAATGCTTTCTAATAGTATGTAAAATGTTCATGATTAACCAATATTCCCACTGCCGATTTCTGAAATTGGGAGTAAAATCGGCTGGTGGAAACAGAGCTTTACTCGCAATGTGAATATGGATGTATAAATGTATGGACCTTGTGCAGATGACGTCACATCCGCAAAAATGGATTGGCCGCCATGTTGGTGATCAACTTGTAATCCTTATCATTTACAATTGTGAACATTGTTGGCTAAATATTTCTGCCATATTTACCTATCCACAACTCACTGGATCTTAATTGGCAGTTGTGATCATTTTGACTTGATAAGTGTTGATGTATGTAATACCCATGTGGTCCTGATCACCATGTGGTGATCACCAAAACGTGATCACGTGGCGACGTCTGCACAAGGTCTGTAGCCCCTATTAGATACATTGTTGGAAATTTGGGTGTTAATGAATCCTTCTTGACCAGAACTATCAGATACAATCTATTTTGGAGGTCTGCAGTACATTTGTAACCATTCAATTATGGTTTCATCTTTCTACATGAACATTAACCTTGACATGTTGAAAACTATATGAGTCTGCCGTGCCTTCTCCGGCAGAAGTATAGGACCAAAGGGAAGGGGTGGGGTGGTGCCCACTAAGGGAAGAATGTAACGTTATTATAACATTCCAGTAACATTCTATTTAGTTCTGGGTTGCTGCTTGTTACGTTATGTTGATAGCACAAAATAACATCTTTAGTACCTAACATTGTCTGGTTGCACTGTGAAGCTATTATAACATTCTTGTTACTTTATTTCATGTAAAAATCCCATTATTATAACATTCTCTATAGTTAAGGTCTCAACTTCACCAGAATTATAAAATAGAAATAATGTAATAATAACATAGAATTATAATGCTATAATAACATTATTTTTTGGTGAGTCTCAATCTAACCTAAAATACTGTAACTGTTACGTAAAAATTGGTCAAAGTAACAGATTAAAAAAGTATGGTCACAAAACGTGCTTGTTACATTGCTGCTTGCCTGGGTATCGAGCAATTTGACTGCATTTCTGATCCCCAGCTAACGATATCTAAGGATTATTCTAAATGATTGACCATTTTTGGATGAATTTCTGATTAATTCACTCACTGGGAACATCATTTTCTAGTCATTAAAAAAAAGGTCACTTTTGACTAGTACTGGTAGTTTTCCACCAATGATGCGACTATTATTTTAGTTGAATCACTCAATGGGTACCCCCTTGAAGGCTTGTTCTCGAGCTCGCTTTCCTGTTTCTCCTCTCGACAAACAAAGTGCTCTCCCCTTACCCTCCTCACCAGAACTCCCCCCCCCCCCACCCACCTACCCACACCACTTCCACCACTTCCACCACTTCCACATCCCCTAGGAAACGGCCATCTTCTTTCTGTCACGTGACTGGTCACATGGTCACGTCGCCTTGGAGACACCGGAAGTGCTCCTGGATGTGGCCGGATGTCCCTCACCCCTCAACTGACTGCCTCCATTTCCTGTTGGTAAATGTTTTATTGGAGTCGTTGCCGGAAACACAAAGAAGTCATAACATGATCCCCATCCGTCGAGACGTGACGGCCAACAAAGGAGAAGGAAGGCAACGGAGAAAAAGAATTAGGTATTATATGCAAAATAAGAACAATACACATTTTCTTGGAAAACTATTCTGAGTTTTCTAGGAATCACATGATGAAGGGGGTTGGTGGGGGAGGGGGTCC
This sequence comes from Lepidonotus clava, assembly GCA_936440205.1. NCBI lineage: Eukaryota > Metazoa > Annelida > Polychaeta > Phyllodocida > Polynoidae > Lepidonotus > Lepidonotus clava. The sequence goes on along the minus strand of OW387136.1, from coordinate 46,647,306 downwards.
TTACATAGAATGCTTTATCACCCACACTGCCGAGGAGCGGTATGTACAGGGGCCAGTGGGTATTGGAATTCTGTACATACCTCTCCTTATTTTCATGTTTTTAAACATTATTCTAATACTTTGTTTGGGTGATAAAATAAAGAAGACCCTCTGGGGTCGTCCTCGGGTGACCGTACAACCCATGGGATCGAAGGACCCTCAGGCTTTGCCGTCACGTCGTGACTTTCTGCTATTGGTCGTACGGCCACCCTTGGACGCCCCCCGTGGGTCTTCCTATATTGATAGACGTTGTGCAGACGTGGTCACAGATTCTAAATGATGATAATTGTTCATTATGAATCAGGGAGATTATCTAATCAGTAGTTTACTTAAATATGAATATTTCAAAGGTGGCTGCCAGCACAATTTCAGAGATGTGACGTCACCTGCACAACGTCTATATTTACAATTAAAAACCGTACATAGCCTTAACGATAAATTTCATGCTATATCCAAATAAGAGTATTTTGCGCATCAGGATGATGTGTTGTTTGCATCACAAATTTAGTACGAAGAGAAAACGTTTGAGAAACACTAGTATTTTTAGAGATGTTGTAGCTGTATTGTATGTAACTCAAATATGCCAAAACTGCATGTCTAATACTTTGAAGGGCGAGTGTAAGAAGTCTATGGAAATATCGCCTACAAATAGCATATAGAAATACAACGTTTACAGTTAAGTAGTATATGAAAATGTCACCTGCAAGAAATATATGGAAATATCGCCTGTGAGTAGTATGGAAATGGTACATTAACTATGTTAGTTACAGGCACATAATACACGAACAACGGAAATAAATATTGTTTTGCTGTGTTAAAACACGAAACGTTTTCTCACGTAAACAGCTCGGAGGTAACTGATGTGAAATCTATCTTTGGTTCATATCATGAACGCATCTGAAAACGTGCGGATTCTTGATGATTCACATAATATTGGGTCGGTGGTGTGAGTGCCATACTGCAGCTGGTATATTCCTTTGGTCTGGGGAACAGCTTCCCGACAGAACTATTGGTGTTATACTGAACCTAACAATAGACTTGCATGGAATACTGTACTCCCCATAGATAATAGTGGTGCCTCAGGATTTACCTGAAATGCTTACCTAAGCACAATTGCTAAGTGAATTGATATTACACAATGCCTTTTATGTTTGTATCCGGAGTTTCAAAAGTTCCTGAAGGAAAACATTGAATAGAGGTCAATAGCGCCACCTAAATTACCAACCACATGTCTTTTTTCTAGTGAAAACCAAAGAAAAAGGAAAAGTTAACTTCTACTTTTATTACCACTTTTTCATATGGGACAAACAGCCCCTACATGCTGTGAAAATCACGCTGAAATAATGTCTGTAACGCAGAATTTGCAGAATTTGCAAATAATTATTGTGTTGCACATTTTATTTGAAATATGCAAGGATGAGGCTATAGTTACCTTGAATATAGATATGATATGGCATACCAATTTAGTGTACTTTACCTCAGTAGCACATCTCAAATTCACCTGATTGTACACATAAAGTGCGAGTGAGTGATGGATGTTTTACACCATACTGGCAGCCAGGGTCATTTTCACTGCAAAAACAAGTTAGGATGAACTCTGTCTTTTTAGATACGTGTTTTGACTCAGTCAGTCTTTGGTACTTGTATTTATCAGGTGAGGGTGACAGGGTAGGCAAACAGTAGGGGATCAAAACCTGGAAATCACTTTTGCTGTACCTCATACCTTAGTGAACCCAGACACCAACCAGGAATCAAACCAAATGAACCACTTGGTCACTGTCGGGTCCTCCCTATCATCACCTCTACGATCAGCAGGGGCTTCTAGGGGCCTATATTCTTCCCGTGAGCAGAAGCCACACCCCAGTACACCCACGGGGGCATACAGTATGATGTAAGTTGGGTGTCTGGTTATTATTTGGAACATGGAATGGTCTACTTTCCAGTACACAAACCTTAGTGCCAGATCCGACAAGTGACAAGTATGGAATAATAACGACATGCATTATGTAAGTTTAGATCAGAGGTTTATACATATATTCCGTGCTACATGCTAATACTGATGGTATTCATAGACTTATTATGCTGGATCGAACATGAAGCCAACGTACTTGCATAATATATACCGCACATACAATAGACAAGTGTGGTTTTACATAATCCATCCAAGCCCTTATTAATCTCGGTGGCAAGCTATGATAAAAGACCTAACAGCAACAGACTGTCATACATCACAAATAATCCATCAGTTCCCCTTCCAAATGTTAGTTTAGGGCTTAAGTATAGAGTTTCTATGTACATCTATTAATACTTAATGGGAGAGGCGTCAATTCCATCTGTGGCGTTTTATCCCCGTGTAAAGTTGATCCTCACTGCACTCTGTGTAGTGTATGTATGCACACCTACACAGGTGCCTCAGACAGATCAATAGGATTGATCCACCTGTCACCTCCCTACCTGCCTCAAGGTCCCCGCAGCCCAGGTGAGAGGGGGCTGCACGGGAATTATATGCACAGAATAATCAATTATTGTCTCTGGTGTTATTGTGTATTTCCACCACACATCAAATACATAGACAGCGAATGAAGACGCAAAATGTTTGTATTTATCAGTGTCAAAAACGTAGGATATTATTATCATTCCTCCTTCCGATTGCAGTTCATCTATTGTTATCATTATCTAAACCTTTTCTTTCTTATGAAACACTTGCATTTTACTAACAATAAAGTGTAGACTTCAACCAATTTTAACCTGTAATGTTTACTGCGAGTGTTATGTAGTTATAAAGATGTCAGGATCCTATACTCAGTGAAGCGTCCTGGCTTCCTAAATTCGGCAGTGGAGGGGATGGGGGAGATATGCATGATTAAAGGCTTAGTACCATACGGTGTTACTTCCGCTCCTATTTGATGGGGTGATGTCTGTACCTACAACTCTATCTGCACTATTAATAGTGGGACCATTAGGGACTCAAATAGACCCGGAAAAGATATGCAACAATGACACAAAGTATTGAAGGGATACATAGAGTAATGTAGATGTTGATGATTACCAATTAAGTAAAAGCTAGTGTACGATATGCCGCAAGTTTTGAAATGACATTTTTCTAGACAGCAATTATACATAAAATCTGCATGAGCCTTGGTACATTCAAGCATGGGTGACGACTTACGAAAGTACTCGAGCTTATGTATGTGGCAGTCTTCATATTATTCTAACTTTAGAATTAACGTTGCAAAAGGATAGAAGAAGCATAACACTCCAATAGACAACAAAAGTGCCAACAAAACGTCTGGCAATCATAACTTTGCATGCACGCTATATCGATTTATATAGCAATCTATGTGGATTTTTTAATGTACTGTCTACTGTCCTTGATTGACAATAATGACACAAAGTATTGAAGGGATACATAAAGTAATGTAGATGTTGATGATTACCAATTAAGTAAAAGCTAGTGTACAATATGCCGCAAGTTTTGAAATGACATTTTTCTAGACAGCAATTATACATAAAATCTGCATGAGCCTTGGTACATTCAAGCATGGGTGATAACTTACGGCAGTACTCGAACTTACAATTGTGTCTCCGTATACCAACTTTAGAGTTACCGCTGCATAAGGATAGAAGGAGCATAACACTTCGATAGACAATGTAAAAACTGACAAGACTCCTGGCAATCAGAACTTTGCATGCACGCTATATCAATTTACATAGCAATCTATGTGGATTTTAAATGTAACGTCTACTACCCCGGATTTACCAACACATGTAATTAGATGATGAAAATGATGACCTATTGTAAGATTTCATGATCTATACTGCATACCCATTACCACACCTGATGTTGAATTCCTGTATCATTACTGTAATAACATAAATGATACCAACTGGAAGAACACATGTATGCTTGCATAAAGTTGTATCAGAAACTCTGAATGGATATAATTGACGAGACGTGTGTGTCAAAATATTAATCCACAAACTTAATTCTATGAGGAGTGAATGTTATTACAGTAAATTAATGATTATAGCTCCTCCTTTTGTATGATATAAGAATTTGTATATCATTACGCAGAATACAAGATTTTATACAAAGCATCGTATTCATCTGTGATTTCTATGTAACCCAGTTGTCAGCCAGGCCCATATGATGATACGTTAGCAGGTCATTTCTAATTTAATCAATTAGGAATTAATCAGTGTTCATGTCAACTTCATACACCAAGGGCTGTTTTTGCACATAGGCTAAGTACTAAGCTGCAACACATTGCACCTTTTTTTTCTCTTTCTCAAGTGTACGTTTCCGCTAAGGGGAGAAGGGTGGGTAGAATCAGGACCCCCTTCAATCTCCGCCCTGGATCCGCCCCTTTGGTTGATTGTGAGGAAGAGCAGCTTCTACTTCGCCCAGACACCTAACCCCCTCTGTCACACCAAGCCCTACACATGTAGGATGTCCACATCTACCTCTTTGACGCAAAAAATAGGCCGGGTCGATGAAAGCAGCCGTTTGGTTCCGGGGTATCACCGCCCCTGTTCACATTATCGGCTTCCCTGACGTCGCACATTAAGACACTTTCGTCACTAAGTGAGTTGAATTTACCGCTTCCGCTGGCCCCGCCCAGCCTACAGGCCGCCACCAGGAGGCGTCAGGTGTCGCCACTGGTCGCCACCTTGACCCTTGTACCTGAGGTCGGGGAGGCTGGGGCGACCTTGTTGGGTCTTGTTCACACTGGCTGATTGTATGATCATGAGGATTGTGTTTTAAGGCATTTTATTCTTTCCTGGGAGTATGCAGCTTTGGCCACTTTTGGTTGTTTAAGATGCCCTTAGCAATATTTAAGCTATAGGTCAATCAGGACCAGTTAATATTTTATGCGCACAGCGCAAAAGTCACACTTGTTCAGTTACCAAAGTATTCAAATACTAGATATAATCGATGAAGTATACTCACCAGGATAGTAAAAATTAAAGGTAAATCGAAGTTAAATAATAGGAAAGAGCTGTCTCATAAGTGTGCATGGGAAGTAAGCGAGGTGCCCCCCACCCCTTAACTGACAAACAATATATATATAAACATGACACCATGTTAAGACTAAGTACAACCTCATGTTTGGTGATTTTACCTAAGTACACTCAAGCAACATTGAAGCTTTACTCTTCATGTGAACCAATGTAGGGTCTTGCAGATTTCTGACTAATTGTGCTGAGCAATCACTCAGTTGTACCAAAGTTTAGACGTCTGAACCGAGAGGTCCGTATGGCCTAACCGGGGGCACTCTAGTCTCTGAGCAGCTGTCGCTTTTCCAGGCAGGTCCATCTTAGTGCCCGCGTGAAAGGCGAGACATCGTCGTTTTGTATAGGCCAGAATGGCCAGAGCTGCTTGATGGGGGAGGGGGTGGGGAATGGACGGAATAGAAGTAGAAGGACCGAAGCTCGATCGCATTTTGAGATGTAGAAAACATTTGACAACAATTAACGTGATATTTGGTGTGTTCCTCAAGGCTCAATTGGAAAAGGATGCAAAATAATTATGTTTGTAAAACATAACAAAAATTAAACTACAGATTAAATCATTTTGAACCTTAATATCCATAACATAGCACATTCCATCACAGACAACCCAGCCTACCAAAAATATGCTATCTCACATTAGAGGCGCACGTCCTACAAGTTGGGCCACCACTGGTGGGGCCTAACGTCAACAGCTGATAAAGGAAAGCAAGATAGGCCAGATTATTATTTTAACTGTTTTATAGATGGACAATGAAATAATATATTTAGCTTCCATATAATCATAAAAACGACATTGCTTCCAATCTTTACCCAAGCCCCACCTCTTAAATGTTAGCTGCCTTTGAATACAGATTTAGCCAAAGTCTGAGACAGAATACCAGTGAGACAAATGCTGGATTAACAACGCATACATGTCACTGTGAAAGAGAAGGCAGAACACGCAGAAACAGCGAATGACCTACCATACCCACAATATGGCCCCTCTTCATGCCCCACCAGTGGTGGCCCAACTGGTAGGACGTCCGCCTCTAGTGTGAGTGTGAGTGGGGTGTGGAGGCGGGGTCTGCCTCCCGGCGCAAAGCTAACTTGTGCTAGCTTTAAAATTGGAATGAAAGGTCATACGAAGTAAATATGTATGTATGTCAAGTTGCAATATGATCTTGTGTGTGACATGATACAACTTATTGAAATTGGCTGCTTCGTAATGTTAGATTCGTAATGTTAGCAACAAGATTTAGTTTACAGCAGAAGCTGTAAAGCTACACACTGGAGCAACAGCATTGGGTTAACAGAGCCACATACAAGAAACAATTACCCGTCCCTCCGCCACCTCACCTAATCAGTCACCAGCTGGGCCCTCCGACCCCGGGTTCAGGCCACACCCAGGGCCTTATAATTACATGTATATGTCCACATCGGCGTGGAGGCTTTTTTTCTCTGAAGTTTTCGGCCCAGTTGTTTAAGTCTTTTTTAAAACTCGCCCCCGACAATTAGGACCACTTTGCCCCGGCAAGCTGTGTTCGCTGGGTGCCGCAGGGAGGTGTTGGCAGCGTGCAGTGGCCGCGGGGTACCGGTCGACGTTTACCCATTGAATGATTGGGTACCCCCCGGACCTGGGTTAATCCTCGCAGTACTGGATTAGCCAAAGGACAGCCACCCTCCTCCAGGCCGCCGCAATCTTTGATTAACTTCTACAAAAAACATAGAATACTTTTATTCTGAAACTGCACAAAGCACATGTATGATATTTGATTTCATCGACTACATTAAAATGGTGTTCATACAATAGGTATAAATGCAGTTATCATATCAATAATTATCTTTGTATCATTTATCAATAGCCACCGGCGATTGTATGTATGGCCCTGTCTATGGGGCCAGGCACATTAAAGAACACCTGCCTCGGTAAATGTGTAAGGGTATGGTGTCCATCTTCTCATAGATTCGATCATTCCATTGATACGATCATCAAAGATCGAATTGTGAAACTCTGTTCTCGCCGTGGTATGACCTTAGATGTTGCTACTTCGATAAACCCCAATGACCAGCCAACCATGCATTTGTCAATATGTTACCAGCTGGTCAGTGGCTTGAAGTTTGGTGATGGGTACTGAGAATCTAATATCTAGCAGGAAATGCTGACAGCAGCACAGAAATATTGATATTTAATTGGGATAAGGCCTAAACCCAGGGGAGCGTTTCAGTAAACAGAGATGTCCCAGACCTAAAGACGTCCCTGTAGGGGTCTCTGCAACGACCTGTTTGCGACGTCTTTGAATTATTCTTCAACGACCGTTTCAGTACAAAGTCGCAAATAGGTCTCTGCAGCGACGTCTTTGACCCCCCAGCGACGTCTTTTGGGGGCCTGAGCGACGTCTTTGCAGGTCCCAGCGACCTCTTTGCAAGTCCCTTGAAGATGTCGCTGGGACCTCTGCAAGATACCACTCAGCCATCAAATTTGGGTAACTTTACTTCCAAGGACATCCCTGTAGAAACTGCACTTTTTCTTTAGTTATCCTACCTTCTATGTTGATGTAAAAATAGGAGATCAAAGCTGAGGTCTTGGGGATGACTTAGACAATTTCTTTAGACCATAAGTCCTAATATTTGTTATGCTATTTTCATTGAAACACAATATTCTCTAGTGGTCGCTGGGTCCCAGATACACCTCCCTACCACTCTCTGCCCAGCGACCACTACAGCGACCTCTTTAGCTTCACATGATTTTATTGAAACGCTCGCAGCAGCAGCGACCATCCCAGCGGCGACCTCTCCACCCAGAGACCACTTTGGCGACGTCTTAAGGGCTTATTGAAACGCTCCCCAGAAGTATAGTGCTGATTGGGATTTGGATCTAACTTTCTAACTCTTGAATATTGGTAGCACACATACAAGGAGGTTTGGCATTTAACCAGCAGGTGGCATTACAGTCAAACGTCAAAGATAACGTCCCCTCACGTCGCCACCAAATGACCAGCCCCAGGTCATCATTAGTGACGTCAGACGCCCAAATAAACCCTTGTTTTACTTAACGCGGGTCGGAAGAAGAACCAAGGAGATTCAAGACTTATTAACTAACTTATTAGCTTCATTTTCTACAGCGTGCGAAATTTTAAGAATATATTTAAAGTACATGTATACCTCTTTTTTTTTTTTTACTGTGTCTCGTATTTCCGAATGTAACAAGACGCGTTGCATTATTGTACATATTCAAATCTTTGTTCACAGTGTTGGTTCCGCACAGTCTTCCAAAAACGGCCACTCATGAATGCTTCATAGCAGTATATCACAAGATGGTAGGCATTTCATTATCACTACTGACGTATATGCCGCGAAGAGGGTACGAAAAAGGTACATTTGTAATTTGCATGTAAATGGGCTGTTTATGATGTGTATTTAATTACATACATAGATCAATGGGAGTTAGAAGAGTGTAAGGCCTGCCAGCCATTTCTCTTCTAACGTCATGCGACAAGTTTAGAGTCGCGTGTTATTCTTCATTCTCAAGAAAGTTGTCATTACCCTTCTGTTAAGAACTTTCTGGATGGTCTAGAACCATTATATTGAAGTGGTATATTAGCTAGTCTATAGGAACAGAAGTAATAAGATACACCTGCTTACTTACAGAAAGTTTCTATAGGAAAATAGGTCACACTCAGAGAGTTTACAAGGAGACAATACCTCTCAGTATCCCTTTGTAGTAAATCCCAGCCCTGTATTACAAAATTAGAAAAAAAATTAGAAATGCAATTTAATGGCTTCGATAAAAAACAAACACGATGTGTGGGAACAAAACGCAGTTCCTTTACTTCATTATGGGTTTAGGTTGTTTATAAATGCAGACTATTTATGCAGACACCATTGTAACATACCATATCCTGGTTGATAAAGGACTAAGGAAGGCTCAGAGAGCTTAATAATATTGTATTTTCAAGTCTTATGTTGGCTGTTAATGCCATGGCAGTTCGATCGTTGCTTTTTTCTCTTAACATCCAGATAGCAATAACCATTGTTCTCATACAAAGCAGCATGAACTAAAGAAAATCCTATGAGTTTTGAAACAGGTGCCCTGGATGTCACTCAACTGAAGGCTTTTTAATTCCATTACGATTTGAACATGCAAACCTTGCTTTGATCCAACAAACTCCGATGACATAGTCCGTATGTTATTCAGAATATTAGTGGTATCTTTGCATGACAAGGGCTAGTAAGGCACCAGCTTGAAAGAAGCACATTGTTTTAGCGAGGTCCACATAAACAACCTACCTACATGGGTGTATAAGGTGTATGTGAATAGAAAACATGCGATGCTAGTTACTTCCCTTTACTTATGTACTTTTACATTCACCACTTGAACCTTTTGCTTCGATCCGTTTACTATTTCTTGTCTTTATGACAAGGATGGTACCCCTTTCTTGTACTGAAAATATGTGTTTACTTTGTAGGGTAATGACTTAGTTTTTGCAGTTGGATAAATATAATAGAAAGTATAAGATAGAAATATATATACATGACGCTGAGCACTTGGTTGTTTCGATTCCACGTAGGCGTTACAAGTCATTCTAGAAGACATCATTCTGTCTCTTCGACAGAAGTGGAGGGTACTTTTTCTGAGGACGTCATTTGGTTTCTTTTCCCATTTTGACGTCCCCTCGTCAGCTACAGATGTGTTAGCTTTTTCACACGTCTGCTATCTTTTTAGTTGCCCAATAGCTTTGGTTATCATTGGAGATGTCTGCAGCAAATGACGCATTTCTTTATCTTAACTGACCAAGGAAGACGCTGTGGGAATATGGAACACTATAGACAAAGCAACGTATTGACTCTTTACCGAATTCCACCAATTATTTTTACTTAATTTATACAGTATTTAGAAAAGGATTAAAAAGAAGAGCTAGTTACGTAGTTTGATGAAGAAAATGTCAATTCTCTGCGTCAACTAACCGTGGCCTAGTAATCCTGTTGCTCTGACGTACCCATTTGAATATAGATATCAAAAGGTATCAAATTTTAAATCGTGTGCGTCAGAATAACTTTCCAATTTTCCTTCAAATGTGTACAACTATTCACATTAGCTGGTCAAATTAAACATTGAACTAAAACATAGACCTACAGACGTTACTGCATTTATCGCTCGTTCCATGGAATAATTTGACACCAATACTGACGTAATTACAATAATAAGGAACGCACAATTCTTAAAGAAACTACAGTACGTAGCGGTTGCTATGTCTAGAGGGCTTCCATAGGATATGGTCTCAGGAATGTCGAGGACCGAAGACCCAATAACTTTCCTAACACTGGCCCAGCTCCATTGCCGTCGAACCAACCAGTCTACTTTTTGACTCGAAACCAGCAACGTCATACATACAGTTGTGGTCAGGTCTCCTGTAATTGAAATCGATCTAAGACCGAGGCAGTGCCATTGTCCTGGTCGCATTTTTGTATACCATGTTCGAGGAGGGGCTGGGAGGTGAAATTGTCTGGTACATCTCTCTGACCTGTAATAAGACTTTGTCATGGCGAGTAATGAAAAAAACAATGTACCGTGAAAAAGGCAGGCCGGGTGAGAGGACTTGTAACTTTATGACCAGTAAACTGTAAGCAAAGCTAGTCTGTGTTAAGGGAAGAGGACGCTTATTTTCGTACAACACCTCTTAGGTAACATATTTCAGTTTTATTCCCCCTGGAAAATGAAATTATGATAAACTGGCGATTACAGTTTGTACAGTTTTGGGATATATACCTTGCATCAAAATATGTGAAAGGACGCCTGGGAAAGTGGGCACGAACAAGGAAAGATAGAAGCACATAATAGGTGTAAATAACGATTATTTGAACATTCTGTTAATTAGGTCACTGTTTTCATTTCAAGACATTTCAGAGAGTGTTGAAGAACAAACGAAATGTCTCATATTTGTCTAAAATGTATTTTGTATGGGACATATAATATCTAGGTAGTTGAACAACGACGTCAGTCTCAAAGACTTATCCTAATAATTTTGTTAAATACTCAGCATGCATGGCCATAACTCCTCTTATATCACAGCTAGTTTTTATACATCACAAAGACAATCAATATAGAATCAATGAGTCCTACTTCCTTCTATGTAATTGCAACAAACTTCAAAACTAATCAATTCGTCACGGACATAATGGCATGCAATCCGTTTATCGTTTTTAATGAGTCTGATCCGATTAAATGTAATTTGTTCGGCCTGACAATAAGAACTCGCTGTTTTCTGTAACTCCAGTCTTCTTTTCACAAAAAAGACCATTCACTTTATTGTTGCAGATGACTGTTATTTCTCAGCCTGTCTTCTAGAAGTTCTTTCATTCCACTTCTTATAAAAGACGTAATCGGTATTTGATGACACTGCTATGATGAAGAATAGGTGCTCTGTCACCGTGGAATTCACTCTGACGTTAGACGCACATACATACTAGGCACCGGCAGAAGATGGCTTAATTCGTCATTTTGCCACCAGGGCGGCGCAGCACTGGAGCATCGCAACCATAATGGTTGACTTGGAAACACCAAGACACACCCACAGGGGCCTCCCAACTGATGCTGTCCGTTATACAATGCAGGAGTACAGCTCAGAAGGGACATATTTGTAAACGCTCAATCAAGAGAATAGAGAACCTCTCTTTTGAGGAAATCGTTGTATTTTCCACTTGGCATAATAATAGAACTGGGTCTATGAAGCTAACACCATGTTCAGTTTTTCATTTTTGATTCTGTTTCATCGTCAACTTCATAGTTATAACCAAGAACATGGTCTTCCAGCCGAACTGAAATGAGATATGGTAGAAACAAATAGTTATGTACAATAACCATTATTCACTATTCCTGCGATTATATTAGGGTCATGTTAATATGTCTATTGTAAATGACAGTAACACCGCGGGGTGTTTTTTCTATAATACTTTATGACAGTTTTGAAAATATTTTTGTTTCATAACCTTAAGACGAGGTTTTGTCTCGTCTTAGTTATGGTGATTTAGTTTTTCCCTACGATGGTTTGGGTGGGACTTGCGCTGCAGCTGGTTTGGGGCTACCTACAACCGTTTTTTTGGTGACTCACAATGGTTTCGGAGTAACTTATTAACATTTTTTATGAAACGCAATTTCAAAACAATTGGAGTTAATTGTAAGGGCTTTTCAAAACTGTAGTAGCTATGATGGATATTATGAAACAGGCCACCGATTTATCCACGTCATCGGAAATACCCAGCCAAGGATGTGACATTACATAACATCTAGCAATGTTCTGGTTGGTTCTGTATTTGGTTGTTGTTGATGACTCCCAATTATGTTGCTGCAACGTACCACCATGACGTTGCACTGTGATGGTATTACAATGTCCTGGTTACGTCTTTCAACCCGAACAGAATGTTCTTATAAATTCTGTTTTGGTTTCATCCTAACCTCACCAAAAAGATAATGTTATAATAACATTCTAATTTGGTGAGGTTTGAACCTCACCATCAATAACATAATTGTTAGAGGTCAAACAAAAGTAACAAACTGACTAAATAGAAGTATGGCTGCAGAACGTCTCTGCTACATCGCAAGCTGGCTGGGTATGGATCATAGGCAATTAGGCTACTCTTGGAATCATTTTAGTTCATATTGTTAATGTTTTCATAATGGTTTTAGTTAAGCTTTGACCTTTAGGACGCAAACATCTTCCATCTCCTGTCTGTGCATTTCAGTGATAATCGTGATTGTATTTTGGTATTCCCATTATTGTTCCGACGCCATGCCATTACAATGCAAGCTAATGGAGTATAATGTAAAAATAGATCTAGACGTCTAGGCAGTGATGAATCACTTTGCCTGAGTTAATCTATGTTCTTTTCCAGCTAACAATGCAGCAAGGTCTAAACATAGCTAACTCCCCATTATGCAGGTACACTCCCGGCAGGAGAAGGGTAACTGCAAAGGGCCAACCTCTGTCTAGTGGTGAGGCAGGGCACGCAGCCTCCCTCATAAGGTTAGCCGAGGCCAGGTGTGAGAAGAGCCTGGGCCAAGCCCCACAAGCCTCCTGTGTATGTCAATTGCTGACCACCTAATGATTTACATAGGCGCCACACAAGTACCTCTCACCTCCCCCTACGGCCGCGGGGCAGGGCCAAACCTGCCGGGGTCCGCAATAGAGAAAGGGCACTGAGGGCAGTGCCCTAGGGAAATATCTCATTTACTGGGGAAATAATGACCTATTTCATGCCTTGCAATATTCCCCCTTTAATTAATATGTCAAACAGCAACAACAAAAAAGCAAAACTGTTAGTATCTCCGTTCCTTTTTTTTTGTCGGAGTGGAATATTACCTCTATTCTGAAACAGCTAATATGCCGGGATAAATGTATCGTTATCTGCCTTCCGGCACTCAGGGAAATTGTGTTATTAGGATCCAGTCTGCGCTAGCACAGTTCTATAGGCCTATACATGTGACCCACTTGCTCACTTCGTATGTAGTCTCCTTACCATATAGCACTAATACTTTCAAGGATTGCTTGCAGGGCCAGAGAAGGATTGTAGGCAAATTGATGGGAAGTGGCCTCTTAAAGCTTTAATTGCCTTTCACACCCAGTCAATCCTACATCAATCACAGGCCTAAGTAGGGAGGGGAATTCCTCCTATATTCACCGCCATGAAGCTTAATTACTCAACTGATCCAGTTCCACATATAGGCTTATCAGTCTGTAGTACGACTATAAACCATTATTTGGCTTATAATTATGGGATGCGCAATTTCGGCTAAAGAGATTGCTTTCTTGAATCAGCAATTCTGGCTGTCAGATTAGCCCAGAAATATGATTGCCCGGTGTTATAGGGCAATTGAGACAGTGTATGATAACGATATTACAGGTAAAATTGTTGAAAGAGGGCCACTGTGAACGTTCCATTGCATGGAACATTCCTCCGTATCTTAATTTACTAATCATAGTATTCGTTGTTGCTCTACCTTAGTATAACTTTTCAATCATTCCTTTGAACAAAGAGACTATTTTACCCGCAATAAAAAGCAACTTACCCGTCACATGAATTGCTGGACAAACGGAAATGTAACCTGGTGATAGGTTATTCCATTCAAAACATCCAAAGAAAATTTGACCTTCGGTGAAACTTGAGACATTACAGAATTGGATATGTTATTGATCTGTTCTGTACTACACTAAACCATGAGTAACACATTGTTATTTATGGTCAGTGAAGATCCATTTGCATCAAACTAATTCATATAACTAATGTAGAGCTGCTATGTAACCATGGCTGTTAATTGTCCACATCACAATTCAGTGCATTTCTATTCATGGTCATAGAAATAATATAGAAACTATCACGCTGATGAAGACTGAGGAGAAAAATGCATCAGACTCCCTTTTTGACATGCCTCTAATAGTTATTAATTACGTTTTAAATGTGATGATGTAACGCATGATATCTTTTGGACAATGTGCGGGTACAGGACCTGTTTTTATAGGGCTAAAGGGTATATTCCACATACTGAAAATGCGCTGGCGATTTGCAGCTGCTACAAATTCGGCGTTTTTGCCGATAATGTTTACCAACGTGTTGGCAAATATTCTCTGCCAATTTTGGACTGGTTGGCAATAGTGCACTTTCAGCGGCCGATTTGCACTTTCGGCGGCCGATTTTGCACTTTTGGCGGTTGAAAATGCGCCAAAAGTAAGGGCAAGCTGATATCGATTGTTACCTTGGAAAGGCTCAGTTTCAGGAGTGCAAACTTTCGGTATTTGGAATACGGCATTAAGTTTCTGCTATAGAGTCATCAGCATCCTGGTCAGCACCCTGGTCAGCATCAGGTAGGCTTCTGGGTGATTGTCAACCTTTGATAATTCATACCCTACTTATAAGAGTGAATGGAAATCAGTAATACAGTCTATTGGCCACAGAGGCATACCTTGACTTTACCTGATTCTCCCGAATTCAGATTTACCAAGTGCCAAGCTGAAAATTTTGACTGACTCAAATTATTCACGTTTTGAGAGAGAAAAATAGAAAAATACTGTTTAAATAGTCAAAAATGCATTTTTATGTAGATTTCACAGCACGAGGAATCATGCCTATAGATACACTATAAAAAAAATCTTCTCATTTCACCTTTTATAATTATATTCAAATGACCCATGACCTATCTTGGTCACTTATACAGGTCATAACTATGGTATATTTTAAATCACTTTAATGAACCAGAAAATAGGTTTCTTTACACGTTAGAAGCCAGAAATAGTTTTAAATACATAAACATACTTATATATAGAGAGAGTGGAGTGAGTTAGTGATGTTTTACACTGTACCGAGGTACCCAGGGTAATTTTTTTTGACAAAAACAGGTCGGGATGAAGTCTGTCATTTTTTATTATATCTATGAGATGAACGTGACAGGGTGGGCAAACAGCAGGGGATCAAAACCTGGAAATCATTTTTGCTGTGACTCATCCTTTAGTGAACCCAGCACCATCTGGGAATTGAACCCAATGAACCACTTGGTCAGTGTTTAGTCCCCCCTATCGTTGCCTTATACGACCAGCAGGGACTACTGGGGGCCTATTCTTCTCATGGGCAGAAGCCCCACCCCGGTTCCCCCACAGATGAGGGTGGATAAAAGAGACTATATATACCATTTGAGAGAGCATTCAGTTTCCTTCCAAACATCATCAAACATGTTTTGATGTTAGTCCAACGGTTTAAAAAAAACTCATTGATAAAGCACTCAAAGTCTTAAAACAGGTCGACTAACGTCCAGGCTTTGCTATCGGTAGGCTTACAATATCGATTTCAACTTGATGCTTCTGTTTTGCTGAACGCCAAACATAACATGGTATACTACCAATATGTTTAAAGAATGCATTGTCAAAATGTTCACGGTCATGGCAATGGAACTGAGACAAGAGTAGTATATCATTAGTATGTGAGGACTCCCTCAATTTGTCATCGACAAATCTACAAAACAGGATTAATATTACATAGCATATCACCTGCTGATGTATGAAAAACTAAACAGAATTGTGCCAGACATAGTTTGCATGAAATCCGACGCGTCAGCAAAATTCACAACCATATTACCTCTGCAGGTGCACGGTTTACATGACAGAGGGTGTGCTGTTGGTGGGGGGTAGTTTTGACTTCACTGGAGACCACAGGGATGTATATGACTAATGGTCCGCAGCAGACTAGGGGCTGTCTGAGAGGGTGAGCCTACTACACAACAATATTGTGTTCCATCTGGTCTAAGCCTATAGGGTTTTTCCTAAGCTGTGTTGCCAGTATAGTAATTCACTTTTTTCCCCAATGTCAAAGCACACTTGATGATTAAACCAAAAAGGTCGTCTAATATTTAGGGAAGACTACACAGGTGGGTATATACACTCCATTGGCTCCAAAACAGCTGTCATATCATTCGCAACAAACAAAGTAAAAGTATATTATGGTCTCTGTTGCCTTGAACACTGTTAGTGTTCAATTATAAGAATTAGCAAAAAATAAAATGTGGGATCATCTAGTAATTAATTGATACTGTTAGATATTAGTCGATAGTGCTCGTTTGTATTTTTGAGGACAAGTTTTTCCTCACCCCTAGATATTGGAAGTGGTAACTGACTATTTGATAAGAGTGTTCCTATTACCCAATTGGTCTTGATGGTTTGGTGGTCTATTTTATATGTATAGACAACCCTTAATGTTTAGGTAGAGTTTGACACCAAGACACTTTGCATACACGGGTATACTTGATGTTAAGTTATAAACATTTTTTGAATATAGATAACCAATGGATATTTGAATATATAACACAAATAATTATGTAAATGTCCTCCAAACCCCAGAATATACTTATACAGTATCCGCAGACAGGGTGACTTTGATACAAGGGGGCTATAAAACCCAATCGAGTTTGGGTGCAAGTTATAATGTATTAAGCCATAAATATCCGTTTAATTACAAAACTACTTGTAACAGTAAATAATCTGCTGAGCATCTCGCTAAAAAGGGAAACCGAAAATAACTGCTTTTGAAGGTATCCTTCCGGACCACCTGTTTCTCTGCAAACATGCCAAAATGTTGACAATCAGTTTATCGAATACTGGAAAAACCTACGTCAAACAGAGAACACTAAAATAGTTTTGTCTTCATGAAAAAAATATCATCAGTTTTTACAAAGGTGACAAACAATTTGATCAGTTTTAAAACAGTACTATTGCAAAGGGTCCATATCCTTTAAGTACGTATTTTCGATAACTAAAATTGTCCCAACCACACATAAAGTCTTCAGAGCGACACAGACACAGTCAGCTGCAGGGGGACAGACAGCCACAGGCACACATTTATATAAAAACATTATAATCCAGGTTAAGAATAGTTATATATATATATATATATATATATATATATATATATATATATATATATATGTAGGCACGAACATGCCAGGTTTTCTTGAGCGAAGCCAGTGGTCACATTCCGGTACCAATGAAATGCCATTTGACCCCTTTCTAGAATTTTACTTTGCTCATAGCTTGTCTGTGTAGATTCCAATAACTGATTGTCTGAATGTACTTTAAAGTAGGATGTTTACACTTAAATTGCACCTTGTTAGGATCCGCCTGTAAGCATGCAAAACAATGACGTTGGTCTTAATTTCCTGAAGGGTTAAAGCGAGACCTGTCAGTTCAGGGTTACCCAAGTCTTGGCTTTCTAAATTTGGGTTCTGTTCAGAGGCGAATACAAACTTTACGTCCAAACAACCGGAAACCCTTCAAATGTGGCGCTGTGCGCTTGCGCAAACAACGGACGCCCTCTAGTGGCGTTTGTTGACACTCTGGCCGGAAGCACTCGGCCGCTGGCCTCGCGTCCTGTGGGAGGGCCAGCCCGTTAAGGTCACGACATTCAGCTAATGGGTCTCCGAGAAATGGATACGTCGAGAGAGATTTCTTTAAG
Source organism: Lepidonotus clava (assembly GCA_936440205.1). NCBI lineage: Eukaryota > Metazoa > Annelida > Polychaeta > Phyllodocida > Polynoidae > Lepidonotus > Lepidonotus clava. Next base: position 46,629,285 of record OW387136.1, on the reverse strand, counting down.
GGGACATGGAAATGCCTTCCTTCAGAAAAAGAAACCCGGATAAATAATGCCAATAACACTTTGCTGACTATTATCGGCTTCTGAAACAGTTTAACGGCTTTACTGAAAGGAGGGATTATTAATTTTCCTTGGGTTAGGGTTTTTAGAGGAAAATGATGTTTTTAAGAAGGGGAGCGAGACTTGCAGTTGTTTGATTTCTACTCAGATGAAAATCTTACATAGCAATTTTGTGATTATTTCGAGTTTTAAGATTTTCTCTCCAGTCTTTATAGTCGATGTATATCTAGAGAGGCACACTTAGTTTCGTTGTTTTCAATTCTAAATCATGTGGACTGACGCATAATAATTGCATTCACTATGTATATATGTCTGTGTGGAAAACTTATAACTTCATGCGTTGCTTGGCACACATAATGATATATTATTAAAGCATAAGAAGACGTCACATCAAACCATAAAATTAGTTCTGTCCTCGAGGAAGTACATAACTGGCGAAAGACGCTTTTGGAGAAGAATGCCTTTACAGAAACGTTTTGAAACAATATTTGAAACATGTGCAATACAAAGCAGAACGTCCACAACAATATACAAACATCTTACCATTGGCCTAGAAAGTCCAAGGTTTAACCTCTTCCGACGGATAGAGCGGTCACTCTCTATGCACATAGCCTGCCCTCATATTGAGTGTGGTCAGTATAATGCCTCACAATGGTCAGTTATTTGCCCAGCCCCACCTCGGCCTTCACTGACCGCGCCGATAACGGCGGAGGGCCAAATAAAGTGGACGTTAATGGATGGCCGTTCCAGCGGGAAATCAGAGCGCACAATGGGACCCCGGCTAGGTGGTGACATCGCAAGGGTCAACCGCGTTTTCCGGTGGCACTGCCATGGCCGTGCATACCAGGAGAACGCTGACCAGTGGGTGACGAGTGTGGTGATGGCTTGATGGGTTCAATTGAGCGTTGGAGTAGTCTTCAGGAGTTCTTCTGAGGTGGAAAATTGAATGGGTTTACAAGCAAATGTAATGGGATTCGATGTGGTTGAATAGGTCCCGACTCTTCTTTTTGTAAGAAACATTTATCTTGTTCTCCTATTGTCAAGAACAACAGACGGGAAGCATTATTTTGTCATTTATACAATTGTTTTAATCATAATAATCTTGTTAAATATTGTGTACTGAATCGAGTTTGTTTGCTGCCAATTCATCACGTAAATAAAAAGTGGCATTAATAATAATTATTGACAACTGGTTGATATTTCGATAACGAACATCAAAATAAAGTATGTAATGGTCATTACTATTTTCTTTTACCAATGTGCTATTTTTTGTCAGTTTAGCAGCTCTATAAAATCCAGCTCCAAAATGTTTGTATAATAAATAATTTATTATACAAACATTTTGGAAGTGGCTTTTATAGAGCTGCTACACTGACAAAAAGTCTTACTTTGCTATGTCTGCAAGGATAATTTGATACAATTAAAGCCATGACGTGACGTCTTTAATATTGATTATTAAAGACGTCACATCATGGCTTTAATTGTATCAAATTCTCCTTGCAGATATGGCAAAGTAAGATTCAAGTTATCTCATAAATAGACTTGGGATTTGTTTATTTGGACCATTTAGGGCCCAAGGCAAAGTTTTAAAACCTTAAGGCAGGAAAAGGTGCCAAGTAAGCATTCACAATGACTTAAGGAACTGGGCCCTGGTCTTCTCTCACCTGTTCTCAAGTGACCTAATCATGTAATACGCCCATCATGTTTGGTTGCCCTAGGGCTACATAACCCGATTCCCTCTGGGCTGGGTGATCCTTCTAATGATCCAACTAGAAGAAAAGGGAGTGAGCCAATCTATACCTTACTGATATAATATGCTGTATTAGGCCTATAGAGATATCCGACAGGGCATTGTCTCATGACGATAGGCCTTGGGCAGGACATTGTCAGAGAGTGAATTCCCTCCGAAAGTTCTGACCCACATCAGGCCAGCCCCAACCTAACCCCAACTACCCACAGACGATGACCAGTCTCTGGCCTAAAGCTATGTACAGGCCAGTAAACACCTTCCTCAACAACATGGTCTAAATTCGAGAAGAAGAGGTATTATTTTTAAACATAGCTAACTTCGTTAATAACATAACGCATCACATTTTGATAAGTTTGGGTGTCTTTACAAAGCTACTTCAATCTGTAGAACTATAAGTTATCTTAAGCTTTTTCTTACCGTTTTAGTGCCCGAATGCAACAATGAACATAGAATTATACCGACTGACTGAAAGTGTGACAACTATCCATCCATACATACATGAGCACCTTTTACTAGTTTTCGCCCCCATGTCTGGTAATTGTGAAACATGCACATATCATTTAGAAAAGAGATTTTCAAAAAAAAATTCCCCTCCCTTATATGATTTCTATAAATAGAACACAACGGTGGATATGGAAATATAGATAGCTTATTCAAAACTAACAGCCTGAATGTAGAACCCATGGAAAAAGAGAAACAAAAACCCTCAGTTACACCAAAAAGAAGAATAACAAACTTGCTGTTCCTTCTATAGAATTCTTGTGACGGTGGGTTAGAATGACCCATTCTGAGGGATCGATGTCTTGTTTCCTTACTGAGGTGAACAGGGCATTGGCCATAGATCATTGTTGTTGGGTTGTCCCAGAGGGTTAGGGTGCTACCCTTTGTCAAGGCCTTGGCCCAGTTGCGAAAAGGTCTTGTGTTTGGCGAGCTCCTTATGAAAGAAAGCCAGTCTGTGGCACGTTCCTGTTAGGTTGATCCCTTCTGGTCAATGGTGCAATAGAATAGGTGTTAGCATTTCCCCACAGAGAGGAGACTTCGGATTCCTTTCGGGCAGAGAGAGATTTGCAATATTCTCTGTAATCGTAAACCCTGTTCCTACAATGCTATATTCGAGTCGGGCAGTTCGGAAGATGTGCGTTGTGTATGTTCGCCATTAGTGCAAATATGTCACAAGCTTAATATTGTTAAATTTACGGAAAAGGGACATACTGATATGATTTCACGAGTGAAAGCTTTGATGACCCGTTCTCACATCGTAGAGGGGTTCCTGACTGTTGAACAATGGTCTTTTTACATAGCAATGATATCGTTGAGAAAGGCCAGGGGATACTTTTATCTGCCATACTAATTCGCAGGTTATTTAATATAGATGAAATCAAGGCTCAGAACATCAGTCTATTGCACCACTGCTATTAGTTACTCTATTGGAAGAGCATGACACTTGCATTTTCACTGGTCCAAACATAATCGTACCGATAGAAAATATCGATTGAATCATTTATCTTCTGATAATAAAAAGAGTAAAAGCACAGCAGTGCACCGAGGGCTAAAATCATGTAATATTGCAATAATTTTCTAGAATCAACACGATAAAGGTCGAGTGGCTTCGTTATCTCTTTTCCATAGTATATTTATCATAGTATGCTATAATAATCAGGCCCGTAACCAGCTTTTCTCAGAGGGGGGTTCGTGTTTTGCGTAGCAGTCTGTTTTTTTCCGGGGGGGGGTCGTTTTTTTTATCTCCTATAACAATGATACTAACAGTGATACTAACAGTGACCTAACCTTAAGAATGACCATAAACTTATTGATAGGCCGCTATCTTTAAAGTTAGATAACGTTAGGTTATATTAGTTAGATAATCCGGGCCTAGGTCAGCAAATCTGGCTTTGGGTTCAGACCCCCGTAACATGACCTCTTCTTTCACCTATATGTTGTATGCATAATGGGTCAGAACAGATTCTTGCATGACCTGACCGTAGTTGTCGATACTGCTTAGAATCCATTCACCTATACCTATCGCATTACTCAGAGTGTGAACTCAACCATGACATTTTACTGTTGGATTCTAAGGCATAGCCGTGATTGATTGTTATATTGACTGCATCAATCTGCATGCTGAGAGGATGGGTACATTGTTGGAGAACCATGTCTACCTGGCAGGTGTCTAGACAAATTAAAGAACTGCATTTCAGCACTTTTATTGGTATTCAAAATGAATATAAAAGTGCAGGTAAAGTTCATTGGAATTACAAGATTGTATATTTATATACCCTTGCCAAGCGTCATTTAAATGTTATTTTATTTGTCAGAGAGCAGGCTTGTATTGGTACCATTAAAAACTGTCATTTAGAAAAACATAGTTTCCTAAAAAGGAATTGAGCGTCACGCTCAGTATTAGTTTGGTTCTATTTCATCACGGATAAAACACCCGTTTTGATGAATTTCTTCAATCAAATTATCGGCACGTTTATCAGCCAATCACTGATTCTGGATTTTAGGGCAATCAGGCATGAGACTGTTCTCATCTAAATTATTTTGATTCATTTTATTTATCGGTACTTTATTTTTAGACTAAGCTTCACAGAATGTTCTAAAGGCATGAATTTATGATAAACTGTTATAATTGCGTTAAGTAATCATATTCACTTACGCTTATTTGAAAAGAGCCGATAGACAAAAACATGCGTTGAGGAGTTTCGGCACTGGTAAATAGCAAATTGCATGGGGAGCACACATTACAATGAGTAGGCCCTCTGCTATTGTTCATTCAGCCTGTTTTGCAGAGTTACCTTAGGCGCTATATGCAATTGCAAATTCAAAAGAGCTGCCGTTTTAAATGAAGAAGCCATGGAAAGCATATTGTTGTTGTTTAAAAAACAGAGAAACCCTATTGAAAAGGCATGCTGACGACAGTGATCGCCAGACGGAGAAAAGTTATTTCAGAAAGAGTGCCAGTTGCTGACTCATAATTGGCAATGAAGGCAGCTGGCAACTCTCTTAGGGACCTTCTAACTTAGGCAAACATGCCAGCCTTCAATGCACTGCAGGCAGACAGCCATTCACAACACAGCCGGCATTCAGATAGAAACTGCAAGAAGATCCCACCTACTAAATAATTTACTTGCAGTAAATTGTACTTAAGCTTTTGTGTGTTTCATATTTTAACAACTTGGCCATTACTATGAAAGGTATGTAGAAAAGAAGTATTTTCTCGGTTAATCCTGAGAAGCTATACATTATGGTCCGGGTACACAAAAGGGCATATGGCTGGAGATTATCCTCATGTTAACCTTGGACACGTTGGAAAGGAAGTCACATGTTTACACCTTTCCCACGATCCTGCGCAGTCCCCCACCCTGCATGCTTACCTTTTTGGGCTTTTGGTACCTGAGTCACCTCACTTTATATAGGTTAACTATAGCAAAATCCCTAAAAAAATGTTTCAAATTAAATTCACAAGGTGGCGCCATTTTAATGAGAAAGGTGTATAGTCCCGAACCGTTATTCTTTCTAACAGCTAAAAGTTAACAAAATATGAAAGAACATAATTATATAAGGCAAGTCCAGACGGTAAGCGGCACCTTTATCAATTATGGTGACACTCCTGTAGAATGCTGGCGGTCTTGTTGAATCGTTGGAGGAGGTTGCATCCAGGAAAGTTCCAATGGAGCATATCTTGCAGGTCTAGAACTGTACAGACAGTGCAGAGGTGGTTCAGAGGTGTGAATGCCAGAGGAAACTCCATCGTCTCAGTCCTAGGTGAGGCTCCAGGGGCTGATCCCTGAGTTTAATGACTGCTGGGCTGCTGAGTCCTATTCATAACATCTTTCAGTGGAGCATTGCTACAGATTCTCCTAATAAGGGGGAAAAGGATGGCGTGATATCACAGGATGATGCTACAGGATAATTTCATCACCCAGACCTCTCAATGGCTGCCTCCCAAACAATGGGAGTACACTGGGTGTAATGTATGAAAGAGGTGAAGCGCCATACCCACTATATATACACGAGAGCGCACCAACCCCTTTTGTGCAGTGTTAGCCGATGGCCTTCAGTGTTCAGCATCGAATTATCAGACATGCTTAATATGGATCGGTGCTCCCAATGGTGTTCCTGCTGGTGCTCCCGTTGGCTGAATCTGACTTGGCAAGACATTAGGGCTTTAATAGCACACTGTTAATTAATGTATATGTAGTATTAATGTGCGTCACGTTGTATGGATATTCGTTCCTCCCTAAATTGGGGTTAGAGTTAGGGTTAGGGTAGGTATAAGTTTAAGGTAAGGGGTTGGGTTAGTTTACCATGGCCACTATCATTGTAGATGACGACCACTGTTGTCTAGACAAGAGGCACTGTTGTCAAGACCACATGTACAAACAATTTTGCCTAGAAAAATAAACACTGTCTTTTTAAGGGCTGTGGATAATAACTGTTGACAGTGTGAAAGTGTAGAGGAACATGTATTGTTACCATGGTCATTATGTGACCAATACATTGCTACTATATAGTCCATATGTGAATAATACATCGTTATTACTGTTTCAATTCACCTAACCATGTCACCCAAATGTGGACAAAGTCCCTCCAAATTTATCAGGGTCTGTTATTTTATACTTGGCTCCCCGGGAATGGGTTGGTGATGTCATTAATTAGTGGAAGGAGGATGGTGATGTCAACGATTGACATCTGTAAATGGTGCACACATTGTTAATTCTAGGAGGAAAGTTACATGGTGCACTCCTGCGGTGTTTTCGTTTTTGTTGCCTTTCTTTCTTTCTTTTTCTTTTTTTTTTTCTTTTTTTTTTTTTGGGGGGGGGCGAACTTTGTTAGCTTCTTCACGCATAACATGATCTCTCAGAGGCTAGATGAATAATAATACAATATCATATGAATTTTACATGATTGATGAGCAATGAATAAGTTGCAGATTCTTCGAAGCATAGTCCAGGGTCATGTCGATGTAAGGTCAGTGTATATTCATCATTGGTTACGGAGGAATAGTTGTAAAGGAGGTCTTGAGAAATGTCCATGCTTATTGGGTTATGGTATATCAATTTTATGCCTCTTACGGTGTTTCCTAGGCTTTATTGTTCGGGAACGGCTGCTCCTGGCATATATGATAGGTATTCATATGACATGTTCTTATTTAGTTATTTACTTGTACATCTTGCGTTGAATTGTCACATTTCAGCGACATAGATGTGAGGGCTCTCAATGACACAAAGACACGAAACATACCACAAACTATTACACTGTACATTATTACACATAATGTTTTGCACTGTCTGAGCTAAAGGGAAATAGTATCAAAAACCTTTTAGTTTATTGTGTATAACATTTTGCTCATTTGTCTTGAAAATGAACATGAGCAGGTATATAGGATTTCTACCTCAACATAATCATTTAATAAAGGTACAGGAATGTAATGCTGTGAATCTGCTCAGGGATTTCGATGCATGCTACGCGTTCCCCTGTATAAAATCTCAAGAAGATGGCGACGCCCTGGGGCTTCCCAGAGGAGACGGCCATCTTTGTAAGGGCCGAGGTGAAGGGTCAGCTGATTGGCCATTGGATACGACAGTCACAATGATAGGTGGATATTCTCAGGCTTCCCACTTTCCATACAGCCCTCGGCACCTGTATCAAGGTGAAATGCATATGGTGTAACTCGGAGCTTAGCGCCACCAGAGATGTCCACAGCAGAAAAGTGTATTAATCGGGCATAGTTCGCTACTCCTAATCTCCTGGGTCTGCCTCCTGACCCAGTTTCACACAGAGGTCATGAGCAGATGCCAAGGCTCTATTCACGCTTTTTGGTACAGATATGTAATTAAACGACTATTCAGGTTACTATTAGTCTGTATCTTTAGCAAGGTGCAATAAATAGCTGATAAGGCTTAGTTTTCTAACTGGCAACAGTACTAGTGAGCTTTGTCGTTATTCTGTACTAGCTATAGTCGCTTTTTGCGAAGACTGCAATTTAGGTATCTAGTAGTGTAAATATTTACAGTGGTCAGGTCAGCTCTTCCCCTTACCACAAGAAACACTCACTCCGAGAGGAATTTCTTGATGTTTATTGATGAATCAAAATATTTAAGTTTAACAAATGGTTCTATGAGATCATAGTGACAATGTGATATCACGTACAATTATTTTTGACGTCTTACAAATCTGACCAACCATCAAAACAATAGGTATAAAAGAAATTCCATCTGCTTCCATCATACACTATGGTGCAACATTAATTATGCAAGTTTGATTGTATAAATCATGTAACATAATCTTTGCAGCTGCGGTCCCTTGAAGTATTCTAATACTGCCAGAATATCTGCTTTCACTGGTTTAGCGGAACCCGTGATTTACCCATCAGAATGTTGTATTTCAATGCAGTCAATGCAGTCAATGCATATTTTTCTTTATAAACCTATTGTGTTGCAACCTGCGATGGGCTTATTCGGAGAATTAGCCTCCACAATAATAGACAGTACACATTAGGACAACTATAAGACAAGGTATTTGAATGAGCTTGTTATTAGATATAGGAAATGAAAAACACACAAATGCTAAATTCTAGTATAGACCTTCAGGGGTGGAAATGCGTATAAAACTTGGCAGGTAGACACCTGAAAGCTACTAGGGACACTTGGCAGTCGTCGGGGTTGGCAGGTTGTACGCTGGCGGAGAAGGATCAGAGTGGCTTCAAAGGCCTTCACCGGATCCTATTATCAGCCCGGGAACGATAGAGTAGAGTGGACGTATGTCGAGGGGAGTTGACATGGCTTTGGGTGGTTAAATATTAGGTTCTTTCAAGTAAGACCGGCGTTTACCCATCATCTTTGCATGTATAAAACCACAGACAATTTACGTTTACATCCCCCCTCCTTGGTACAGGTACAATGCCCAAGCATGCAATGGTTGCATACCATTAGACTCAAATTAGAAAAACTCCACAGTTGTTTTCTTTCACAAAAGCTGCGGATCGCATCTTGGTTTTTATTTATGCACCAGTAGAAATCAAGGGGAGCAGTTATCAATAACTCCGTCAATATATATAGTCCTTGAAACCAAAATCATAAGCTTATGATTTTGAGGTATTGCTCGATGGATGTGTAGTACAATAAGAACTAACAAGACAAATTCAGAATTAGGCCCTATATGACACTAAGTATCATCCAGATATGATATCGATAGATGATGCTGTTATGACATTAAAACCCAGAAAGAACCATGCCTCAAAATTGTGAGACATACAGTGCAATTTTGAAACTTAGTGTCATAACATACTTTACCTATGTTCTTTTATCATCCTTCGGTATGGCCCTTAGGGTGTGGCTAGCCCGACACCCACCACTAGGCACAGATACCGACAGCTCCGGTTTGGGAAATAGTACGTGGAGATAAAGTAGGTGTTCAATCATTTCTCAGGATGTCTTGTACTGAATGGCAGGATATTTCAGACTTGGTAGTAAAACTGGTTCACTATAGTATCCATAACAAAAACTGACAATCATGGGTACTATGCACTTAACTATTTGGCTGTTTGTTCATTATATGTCAAAACCAGTATTGTTTTATTTCATTCTTTTTTTTTCAGAAATAAAGAGATTTATTGACATGTCTTAAATATGACCCATGTCTATGTCGTTTAAATAACTTAATATCAGCCTGTGACTATATCATACCTAACATGTTAATCCCAATGGACAGTCTGCATTTCCATTGGTGACGGTAAGGCCTGGTCGCATATGATGACGGAACTCAACGAAATAGTTCTGATGAATTGAGACTAGATAGTTGAAAAAAAAACAGTCTGAAAAACTGACCAGTGGCCAATTATAGAGACTAGAAAGTCTTAAGCCTTCTTCTCCTGTCTATAAAGACAATGATAATGGAATTTGTTTGCCTTTAGTAGATTTAATAAAGCATTGAAGGCAGTGGAGTCACCTTGTGAGGATATGTCACATAATATTATAGAGACTGGGTCTCTAAACTGCATGAATGATAACCATCCAGTCTCAGGTGTCAGTTGAGACCGGGTCTTAAGCTTGCAAAAGACTCAAGACTTTTCTTCAACTTCTCAAGAATAGAGAACAAACGATCAGTCTAGCGAAAATCCAACATTCCAGGTTTAACCCCCTGTCACAGTCATATCAAGACTATCATTTCAGTCTCCATATATGCGGCCGAGCCTTTAAGAGAATTACTAGAAGAGTAGATCCAACAGAGAAAATGAAAGACATAGTTCAAAGAAGTCCTCATTAGGGCTAAGTACCCCGATAAACATTTAATCGGCGACAGAAGTCCCTCCACTAGTTGCCTTATAGCATTTCTGGTTCCGGCCGTCAGAGTACTTTGACGTTACCTACCGTGGCAGCTGACGTCGTTAGCAAACAATTAGACGTCGAGTTAGCCGCTTCCGTTGACATGTCTGTCGCGTGTCCGTAGGCCGCCTCACGGGGGAATTATCCGCGGATTAACGGTGATAAAATGACATCTGATGGAGGTTGTACAGATTAGGTATGGACAAAAGACGTCCACTGAAGATTTCCAGTTTCAACCACAAAGATTTTAGCTTTGAACAACTCTGATTAAGTTAATAAACTTTTATTGAAAAATGGTGCAGAAGGAATTGAATCAGCGAGTACTAAGTAGGCAAGAACGATTTACTATGATAAAACAATTTACATAATTTCATAACTCAATTTTCTAAACATGTGTGCAGTGCTCTAAAATATTTAATCAACATAACAATATTTCCTTTTACGAATGGGTTGAAAATCAATTCGAAACTGCTTCTGCGCATTTACTCCAGCTCCCAGGCCTCAATAAGCACAGTTGCATTAACCCAAGAAAAGACCCCTCTCCCCACGCCTCGACCTCCGCCTCAACGCATCTCTCCTTGCATCTGTTTTTTCTAAGGCCTCCCTGACCAGAACAAGCATGTGTGAGATGGAAAATGTCACCCAAATATCGATTCGATTAATGAGCTTTAGTGTGTGCTGGAAAAAGCCACATAAGCACTTTGCAAGGCCTTTGATGTGACCACCTAGGTAAGAAAGGCCCGGCCGGCTGTGGTTACACACCTGCCCTCGCCTTTTTATCCACTTGGGAAAAGGAAAAAAACAGCCGTGCTATTTCCCAGCCTATTTATTCATGGATTTCATTTCCCCAATCCGGATCTTGGTCATTGGGACAATTTTGAGGAGCGCACTTGTCTGTGCGTGCAGCTTTCCCCTGGAGGAGAGAGTGAGTCACTCTGGGCCTTAAATAGCGGCGTCTGGCCTCCTCCAGGGTCCTCCAGGCCCTGACCTTCTCTTTGTCCTTCAGGGCCAGACGTTACGACCAAGGCGGTTCTCGGACTTCTGAGTGCACAAGATATATTCGTTTACAAGTAAACATTCTGAATTGCACAGGGTTTACTTCCTTTGACTACTGAAATTTACTTAAATATTGGAGATATATTACACTTACCTACACCTACCATAACCTTTCAGGGATTCGAGGGGGAAATAAGAACATTGGAACCTTTTTTCCACTCAGTATCTTAATACCAAAACTCCTTCGTTGCAGAGACAACTTCTAGTTGTACATTCACTATCGATAAGGTTATCAGAAAGGTAAATATGTGCTTTTACATTCTGTCCTTACATTATGTTTAAACCCTTAAACCTTGCCTGTCTCTCATTTGAATCACGCGAATGCGCGTTATCACGTGAAATTCTAATATTTCGAGTAACATGCCTCAGAGGGATTCCTTATTTACACCAAAATACCTTCTTATCTTTAGTAGGGGTATGCTTCAGCAAAATACAACGTCGCTTCATATCTATGCTAACGATGTGATGATCATCCCAGATAATTAGTATGGAACTCAGTGAAAAACTACGGCGATATCCGTCTGTAGTGCTAAAGGAAAGATTACTGGTTTTCTTAAACAATCTATTTTCCCTTTTGAAAATAATCATGGAGGATACTGTATACATACATAAAACGACTGATGTTTTTGCCATGTTTGCACCAGCATTAATGAAGAGGCCTAATTAGTCGACTATGTGATTGCTAATTACAAAGCTCCTGTCTATGCCTTTTTTGTATCCTAATCACAATTACGTGTGTTGGCTCTGATAACCTTTTTTTAGCATCTCCATCACATTTGACGGAGATCTATACCCTGTGGTCTGTATGTTCAATACCGCAATTTTGGATTAAAGTCAGTATCAATATTTTTCGTTTATGTACAGGAAGATACAAGTCGACTTATGTAACGTTATATATATAGAGCTGGTAACACGCATGGGAGTGCAATATACTTTCTAACCATGTCAAAATGCACCATACGTTTCGACAAGAAAATCTCATGCTGACAGCATTTGCTTCTAGACAAGGCTTTTCCCCTCAAACTCTCATGCAATTTCAACTACAGGGCGGTGCATTTTGTTAATTAGAAAAGGTATTGCACTCTCATGCGTGTTAACAGCTCTATACAGCATTATAAGGGCATTCGGGCTATATTTGAAATAATTATGGTTATGTACTAGTTTCAATGCAATTATTTCAAATACCTGATTATTTTTACTTTGTTTGCCTAAATCATGAGCAATGCGTCCCTTGTTAACCAGTTCGATACTAAAGCTATATGCAATGGGAGTTTTTCAGTTATCTAGTGCTTTTTAATCGGACAGAGATCAATGAGAGTAAGCTTATATAATTATAGCCTGCTAGTGCTACCTTTTCAGCTCCATACATGCGTCCATATATATATGTGTACAATCGATTAGCAATTACATAAAAATACAGCAGCTATATAGAAATATAGCAAAAATATAGCTCTGCAGTGACAAAAATGTTGCGACGGTGTTTTAATTCTAACACAGCAGTGGTCCACCATTCTACGAGTTACAGCGCCGAGATCATTCCGGCATACCAATAGTAATAACTCAGGGATGGCGATATCTCCTACACCGCTGGGACCGCCGGACGTTGAATGTTGTATTTCAATTTTAAAAAATCCAAACGATTACATGCATATTATGATAAACGTGTCCCTTACCTGTCTGGAAGCAAGGTCATTTAACTGTGAAGTGTGTTTCTTGTAGTACTGTGAAATATGCATTGTGTTTAATCAGGTGAATGGCGTTTAAATGCGGAAGACATCGTTACATTTTCCCATGGGTTCAGTTATGATATTTGGGATGGTTACAAGAGACCAAAAGAACTTGTTATCAATTGAAATTTATATAAGAACTAGCCAACGTTCTACAATCAGACGTCAATTGCCGTCTATCAGGGAAAATAAATAAATCTATCCCACTATATCAAGCAGGTTTGTTTTTACCTCAGGGCAACTAAATGGATTTGCCAACATTCACGACGCGTACGTCCTGATTCTCTTTTAACGTTCCCATTTGTCATGTTTTTGCATACTTCAACACTCTAAAGCTGTTAGTATTTCTATATTTGAAACGGGTTGCTGCATTAAAATGTTTTGATTCTATTCTACGAATCGACAAACTGTAAAAAATAACTAGAACAACTGGTTTAAAGGGTTGATTATTTATGAGCATAAACTATTCCCTTGTTGTAATTGCAGTTGATTATTATCAATCGTCAACAACATTTACACTCAAACAAATCAAACACATTTGTGATATTCGATTTTCACGTATTCAGTTCTATCACTTTCCATTCTCTGTTTTTACGTGTACGTACGTATTGCTAATTTATTAATAGAGTGTGGCATTAGCTGTCATGCAGGCTATGGTATTTCCAAGCATCACTTAAGCCTACCGCCGACGCCAGCCCCCCCCCCCCCCCCCCCCCCATTGTTGTTGGTTTACAATAGGTGTTTTCAGACCATAACCTGAAAGCATTTCACATGGAAACACAGAAATGCCGATATGAGCGTGTGTTAAATGAAGTGCTCTGGCATCTGCCTGGCTTTGTTGTTTGCATAACAACCGCCGGCTTAATAATATACAGAATCTGCAGCCATTGAGCAACTCTGGTATTCTATACTGCATGGCGGTACTCCTAGATTTGTGTCAGTGTGCCTATTCACGGCTTTCGATTTCACTCTATTGTTGGAGCTGGTTCGCTAGAGGGAAGTAATCTGCATACATATAAATATTATATCGAGCTCGGTGTATAGGCTATCTGTTTTTATAACAGCTCTTGCCACCAAATGAATATTGCATGGACCTTTATAAACTATTTAGGTGGCGCCGACTATGGAGCCAACAAAACGCTAGGGTATAAAAAAGTAATGAGGTTTTACCTGTCGTTTATTTCTCTTTGTATGTATGATAGGTAAAATGATAACATTAAACTTTACCTAATTAGTAAGGGTAGAGCATCAGGACATGTAATTTGTCAGCACTTTACTATAAATTACCAAAAACTAAAAAGAGTAGTATGTACATCTGCAAATGATTATAGAGTTTTATGGTCGATAACAAATTAGTATTATTAACTCTTAGACACCTCTCTGTATTAGTGAATTACCTAAATTGCGTTCCAGAATAAAAGCTATAATAAAACAATGTCCTTTTGATACAAACAAAGCCGATCTGGTGGTGCAATGGGTGGGACAATATCATCATGCTTCCTATTCTGATGGCGTTATCCCCGCCATGTTAGATGTAGAGGGTGACAATTGTCATGGCAGCAGCAATTACTCAGCACGTGCATTGTGTGTCATCATCCAGCCCCCACCCAGTGCGGCTTTCATGTCCCCTCACCGCCACCCGGCCACATATTGCAGCGCGTGCTTAACTATTGATGAGCTGAGGTGCGAGGGTAATTTGTTTTAGCAGCCACCTCAAAGTCAACTCTGCGGCTCGGCCGGCCATGGACGGGCCGTGGGCAATGTGGGGACGCCCAGGGTGTGAGAGGTATTTCATAACTAGGAGGTGTGGGAATGGTGAATGGTTGGCGGTCTGGTTTGGGTGGCATAGGTGGGATGGGGGGATGGAGTTGGTAGAGGTGGTGGCATTGGCTTGGCGTGGGGGGTTGGGAGCTTTACGTGACCTTTGGGCAGGTGTGGGTATATTTATCAGCGGGTGGGCAGCAGAATGTTGTGTGCGGAGAGTTGGAGGCCGGAGAGGAATGTTTGGACCGGGAAGTTTGAATGTTATCAGTAGTCTGATTGTTAATAATGAAGTAACTTTGATATTGAAAGACATTAGTTTCTGGTGTAGTGCTGTTTTTAGATGTCCATTCAAAATGGAGATCCAAGTAGAGAGACGAGGTGTCGGTGGGATTTCTTTATTCCATTCAAACTGTGAATTTGATAGTTGTAGTCACGTATACATGTATGAGGACCCAGATGTAAATGCATAAATTCTGTAAAAATATGAATGAAAATCGTTCACACTTATCGCACTTTTGACAGTGTTCATCGTCACTGTTCTCTTTATAATTATAAAGTGTTAATGATTATTCACTAACTATTCACATCATCCACGTGTCTGCTCTGTTCTACACGTATATTAACTCTCAACCTTACCCTTACCCGAAACCTAACCATGGCCCGAAATCTATCCCTTATCTATTATGATAACGATGTTTCTGTCCGTGGTCAGTAATGCTACACCATTTATACTGTTCACGGTGTTTCTCCACCTGTGCGCACTGTTCAAGATATTTGTCTATACCGTTCATATATGGGACTGTGATAACGATGTCCGTGACCATTGTAACACTGTTCTTAGCCCTAGCTATAATGTCCTGACCTTGGTAAAGACGTTCATAAAAATAGTCCGACAAATCGCCAGTAAATTCGGAGACGGTGTCCTTAAAATTTGTAGATGGACATTTTCTATTTTGCTACAGTGTTCACAACCAGTTTCCGGCTCTATGGCAGGCACTCATTAAGTATACAAAAGGACTGCCAGTGGATTTGATAGCTCTCAGGTTAAACGTACTGTAACACGCACTTTAAGCTCTGGACTATGGATATCATATTTAATGGCAAAATCGAATACACGCACCTACACCCATTGGCAAAGGTGACAATTGATTCTCGAAGTATTTTGCGAATTGTACATCAGTGACTAGGCGCTATGCACGGAATGGACAAAGCTCTGCACTGTGTACTCCATTCTGCAGGGGTCAGCTGGATGACATTAAAGCTGCAGGATGGCACTAATGACGTGTGTATACAACGACAGGGTAGCCACTGGTAGAAAATGCCACAGCGACAGGGCGGGGGGGGGTTATAATATAATTATAACGTGCGGCTTCAGCTAGCCGCTGGAGTGAGGCTTGCACCACCTAGTAAGGCCCTGCCTATGGGACCAGGCACATTAAAGAACACCTCCCTCAGTAAAGGTGTGGGGGTATGGTCTCTATCTTCTCATAGATACGATCATTTCATAGATGCAATCATTAAAAAGACAGAATTGTCAAAACCTTGTTCTCGCCATGATACAACCTTAGATGTTGATATGTCGTTAAACACCAACAACCAACCAACCAACCACCCAGTAAGTTCGTGAAACAAAGGGCCTCACCGGATCTTACAACGTC
This sequence comes from Lepidonotus clava, assembly GCA_936440205.1. Lineage (NCBI taxonomy): Eukaryota > Metazoa > Annelida > Polychaeta > Phyllodocida > Polynoidae > Lepidonotus > Lepidonotus clava. The sequence goes on along the minus strand of OW387136.1, from coordinate 46,612,946 downwards.
GTCAAAAGTGAAGGTTGTGTATGAAGTCGCGTTATGTGTTCCACCCTGGAGGAAATGTGTTATTTGACACGCTGACTAGGCCCAGGACGAGGGGTAACAGGTTACAGGAAAATGCTTGTTTCCCATACCATTGCGTGATGATATAATTTGCACCTGACACTCGCTTTGCTCTACAGCAGCTCTTGTTGCAAATGACTTGATGATGTGATGTTTTCTTCTATTTCTTTTCGTGGTTTAGACTTTGAAAACTTTCCTTAGAGAATATGCAAATGTAGCATATAAAAGGAACACAGTGGAGGAAAGCCACAAATAAATATGCTCACACAAGTGTGTTGGGAAATAAGAGTGATAATAATAATCAAATCGTAGTACGTAAAGTCAAAAATAATCCTATAACAATAACAACCAATTGTAACCAACCATTTTAAAGTGAGTGTACATTGACGGAACGATGGTTCTTAAAGTGAATAGTCCTAGAAATAACCTCTGGTGCAAACGAAGGCGTTTAGGTGCAGGCGGCTGCAAGACATAAAGAAATTACTCTGACTTCACATTTTGCTATTCAGAACAGGAAACCTTGCTGGTCAGAAAAATGACGAGAACTGCTAACGAAACGAGACAGTAAGTTCTTACGATGTATGGGCTATTCTAGCCACACCATTCAGTGACCAGAACATTGACAAAAAGCGTGTTTATTGTGTGGAATGACCAAGGTCAATGTGTGTGGGAGCCTTCTTAGAGGAAAACTGCGGACTACAGGTGTGAGGCCAAACCTGTACTTTAATCAGGGTGGACAGGAGCAGTCGCTGAAACACCCATCAGACTAAAGCCTTGTTTCCACTAGCTGATTTTACTACCGATTTCAAAAATTGGCATTAGGAATATTGGTTAATCCTGAACATGTATCACTAGAAATGGTCTTTAATTCTCTTTCAAATGGTATGTGAGATGTATAATCTTTTGTCATATTACCAGTCAAAAGTAATAAATCACCAAATTACCGGCAGTCAAAATTGGCTGGTGTAAACCAGGCTTTTGGGAGGCGCCCACAGAGTGGCACAGAGCAGACCTTTCTTTGGTTATGTACAGAAAGCCTACGGAGGACACACATTAAACAATGGCCGCCACGGCACGGGATAGTGTTGTATTAATTGAATTTACGTGGAGAGCTTATGAAATCTGCTTTTTAGACATCTATCATAATTTAATGGTAATAATGAATGTTTAAACGTTATAGTCTTTTGTGGTAAAATGATAAATGGGACTTTTAACAAAGAAAGGCCAATATAATCAAAATAGATATTCCTATGAATAGGCCTCTGGGACTATTACCACCGCTACAAAGATAAATAACATATTTTATTGTCTATTTCTACGGTAGCAGTAGTTCATTTCTTAACATACAAGGAAAGTGACTGTAAAGACTGAATAAGATATTTCAACCAATCAAAATTATGGCATTTGATCTTAAAGCCTTCATTTTCTCTTACCGGCGGACAGCCGAGTTACAGCATATTAAGTACCTGCAGATTATTTTTGGCTAATTTTATTGACAAAAACATATGGCAAAATATAAAGAATATACAAATACTTGCTATCTTTCTTTAATGAATAAATTTCCAAATCAACCAAAAGGTATGGAATATATAATCATATATATAAATTTGGAAAATACCCAGTGCTAGTTTTCCATTACGTTAAGCCCAAAAGAAAGCCATGATTAATTGAATATCTTATACTTAATGCCTATGACTTGTCTACATATGATATTACCCAACATATCTCTTAATCTAGGCTAGTCTGCAGGTAAAATGAAGTGAATAAGCTGTCCATGGTTTGGAGCATTGTTAACATATTCCTCTAGTGCTCCTTACTTTTTGGGTGGACAATGCGAGACGTCAAACTTAAAAGAGAGGATATACACAGCAACCAAAATTGACCACTGTCATGGACCAAAGCTGGGCCCTCAGGCTCGACTGCCAATGTGTACAAGGCATGATGACATCTATGGACATGAGAAAGTAACCCCCCTCCCGCCTGTCTGAAATGATATGATCAGCCCCAAGACCCCGAGCCACCCTATAATATAACCAATCCCCGTGTTTATACGAATCCCAACCAATGACACGGGGCAAGGGCACATCACTCCCGTCCTAAGGGTGAGCATATAGAGGAGCAATACCATGTTTCCATACCCTCATAATTATACATTCGTTTTCCTGCTGTCCTATTACTAAACTGAATAAACTGAATAAACTGAATAAAATGAATAAAATGAATAACTAAATTAAAATACTTATTATTGATTGTTAAGAGAAGCAATTATCCCATCCCAGTTTACACCAACGTTAAGATTTACTATGAAATATTTTCAAAATTGCCTCCATGCTTACTGCCTGAAGACAGTTGTATAATACAAGATTAACAAAAGGATTTAGATTGCATCTAAAATTTGTAAGTTGCCGCTTTATATTTTGGTCATTTTCCCATAGGAACCAATGTAAAGCCTGTCAGCCCAGGCTGTAATGTCCAACCCTGGTTTGCCCTAAAACACAGCATTCTGATTGCCTGGCAAACCTGCAAATCTGTCAATTGATACAATTTAAGAAAATATAATGTTAAAGCACAACTTGAAGATGTAGAAAAAAATAACTATTGCTTATTCTAGTGACCCAAACTCTTTGAAACAAGGATGACTTACACAGTTATTTTGTCCAACCCTTGTCCAACCCTAGGATAAACCCATAGTGGGATGGGTTTATTATGTGTTGGTAATCTGGTGACAGTTTGAATTATGTGTTGGTATTTTGTTGATGTTGTTATATTACAGTATACATACATACACACCCAGATATGTGTATCTATTCTCCCGAATGTTCTATTTATCTCTCAAAATAATACTTTATATATCACTGATGACAGGGATAACGATTTATGTTTCCGTATTACAATGCATCCTGTATATTATGCCCCCATGTATATTTTAACAAGTGAAATGGAAAGTGAAAATTTATGGACTGGAGCTACTACGTAGCTAGGGGCTACGTCGCAGCTTACTCATAACTGCTTTATATCATCACAACTTATGAGTAGGTAAAATGTGTATGGAATAGTCACAAACGTTGCACTTTGTTATTGACAGTGCATGGCATGTTTTATGAAATATCTATATAGCTTGCTCATCATTCCCCATTTATTGTATTAGCTTTTGGTGGCTCAACGGTCCAGTATGTTCAGACAAGAAGGTAATTTTTCATTTTATAAACAGTTTGTATGTTTGCAATCTTGTATTAACATCACAATATTTTGTGTTCCACAGTTATACATGACATAGCAGGATAACAGGGAGGGACGTTGAGCCACTTTGGCTGCTATCTATTATGTTCATGAATATTTTGCTTCGTTGTTATGAAGAGGATAAAAATAAATAACGTTTTAAGCAAGTTCGCCGATACGATGTTTTTGTTTTCTAGCTCTGGCAAACGTAGATGTATGTATGTTGAAATATGAGCATACATACAAAATTATCAATAATATTGTTTTGTAACCTTGTTGTCGTTCTCTGTAAAAATTACCAATTGATAAATGTAGGTCAACAATTAAATTCAGGCTATAAAACATGTTATCCATATGTGTGGTGACTATGCACATAAGTTACGTTTTGTTATCTATAAGTTACTAAAATGAGAAGTTAAGTCTCTCCTTCCGCGTCTCTATGACCATGTGGGCCTACTAGAGGCTGAAGTTAAATATAAGTATGTATTTTAGTTTCTTGACGGCAATATATATATTTTTGCTATATTCCTTCTCAGCCCGAGTTCTGCAACGTCAGTTTGAAGGGTAAATAAATGCATAATTTGGTTTTATGTTATGTTACCAAGGAGGAAGAAAGAACAGGATAGAATGTTATATGGCACGGTTCTTTTAATAAAACGTGAATAACCTAAATGATTGATTTTTGAATAAGTAAGCAATTTAATTCTCCCAGTTCTAAGACCCCTTGTATTCGTATTGAGGCAGCTGCTGAAGTCATAAGCCACCACAGAATGACGGACTGCCTGGCTTCTTCTAAGCTTATTAGTATTGCATCAATGACTGATGCTTTATATAAGGGACCGTCTCCGAATATAAAATTCATTAGATTTGAGTTCAATTGAGATATCACAATAGTCAGTCTAGATGGAACTGATCATAAAAACGTGAATCCATTTCGACGATGGCGCTTCAGCCTTATTGCAAAATCTGAATTAATTAGAATTTTCTGGGGGATGAATTAGATTTTTATCCTCGCAGGTCTTCAATCAGAAGCCACACTGAATTAAGTTGCCTTCTGTGCTCGGCACAATCCAAACACAAAGGCATATCAATTTCAGGCTCTAAATAGGAAATTGAAGTTGCGGAGGCCGCTAAGCCGAGTTGTGTAATCAAAAAAAGTTGGTCGCTCACTTTATGGGCACCATTTGGCCGAGTCTCAGGGTGGGATGCCTAATAAGAGGGTAGAGTGGCACTCAGGCCGCACCAACAAAGAGGTATAGAATAACATGGAGCTGCTCATGGAGCTGCTCTATCCACCAAACATCTTTTTATGTGCCACAGGGACTCCCAGTCTTTTATCACCACTCCAGCCTCCCCCACTCCCTCACGATCTTGCCCTTCGCCCAACTACCCGTTCTCTTAAAAAACACCTCCTTCTCTCACTCCCTGCCCGTCTCTATGCCCATGTGAGCCTCCTACAGGCTGTTTTCCTACGTGTTTGTGGCCTCTATTGTATTACAGTATGCCTTTGACAATGCTTTGTATGCGTGTTCCCTCCTAGGGAGAAATCAAACAATGTTTGCTCGTGTATTGAAAGTGTTTCCGAGATGTCATTCAGTAATTCCATGAGAGTTCTCTTATTGTCTGTGAAATAATGGTAGCGCATGTATTGCTGGTTGTATTGGTGCGGCGCCCTTCGTAAACATGGAAAATCTGAACCTATGTGTTGCCTTCCTCGCAATTTATGCTAATGTTTCACCTCGCAACAAAAAATTAAAATACTAGAAGTACTAGATGAAGGGGAGGGGGTGTTAAGACACTAAGTCGCAAAAAGACACTAAGTCGCAAAATTTCAATTTGTGTGACTTAATGCCACTTTCAAGGCACTAAGTCACACAAGGTTTTATGTCACAAAACCTTGTGTGAGTTAGCGTCTCACATTATCAGACACTAAGTAGCAAAAGGCACTATATCACAAAAGTGAGGAGGAGGAGGAAGCAGGGTGTAGGAAGGGGGTGGGAGGGGGGATATTACGTAGTAGCAGGACTCCCGGTCCCCCCCCAGGCCAGGCTCGTCGGAAGGCCCGGCAGGGGGGTCAGAGGCCAGGCTGTTAATGAGAGTCGGCCCTCCAGTGTGAAACCACCCGCAACGCGTGGTCTCCTGTGTGACGTCAGACCACAGAAGTGCCGCATCACTGGGGTACGGACACACGACGGGTGGTTCAAACTATGGCCCAAAACCCTATTCCTCCTGTGGTCAGTCCCCGGGGTCAGTCCCGGGACCCGGTGTTCTAGATATGAACATGTGTAGTAAGATATCCTTATGTATATATCTTATAAGTTTCATGTAAGATAGAGAAAAGCCACTGATTCCCTACGGGGACAGCATTGAGGGTCTGAGTGTGTGACGGAACAGTCACCTGGTAATACGGCATTTCTAGACTTACCCTGCTTTACTTTTCATGTATAAACTAACTTTATGTCCTTTATGATTTATATTATGTTTGTATGTCTTGTAAATACTAATGGATCATCCATTCCAGAAATAGATGCCTGTTTACGGTGTCCTATATGTTTTAAAAAAAGGAGTTAAGATATGACCGCCGGTATGGGCCTGAAATATTCAGAATATACAGAAAACATTACATTAGAACAATAGACTCTGATTTTTTGGCTTAGATCCTAGATTTTCTGTCATGAAAATGTACAAAACAAGTTAGAGGAAAAGTGCCCCCCTCTCATGGTCCTAACCCATGCATCCTCCTTGTCCCACCTCCAGCTTTTCCCACTCCCTCGTCCTGGCTGGTGTTATACATGAAGTGCGCCCGGGCTTAGCAGCAGATAGCTGTGCACACTGTCCCAACTGTAACCCTATGGCGTCGAGAACTACTAAATCTGACCCTGGAGGGCCGAGCAGATTCAGACGCGTCGGGCCATATCAAACTTGTTTGATAGACCCCGATCACGGATGAGTCCTGATTCAGATATGACTCAACCCGATGCGTTGGGTCAGGTCTGATTTTTTAATTATATCAAATGGTTTTGAAAAATGTATTTAAATCAGGGACAACGCCCCCAAACGCCTTTTTTCTTCTATTAATGTTTTATCTAATTTCTGCACATTATAAGATTTTGGAAATATAATACAAGCCACCTTACCATAAGCCCGTGTATGTAGGCAAATATCTATGTACGAACCTTGTGTCCATGTATTTAAAAAAATCTAGACACGCTACAGTCGCGTATGTGATGGTCGCGCATATAACCACTCCCCTGACAGCCCCCCCAACCCCTTGTGAACATAGGGTTTCGTGTGGTATAAATTGTAGAGAAGACTTGAATGCCTAAACTTAGGTATGACACCCTTCTCGGCGGGCCCTCTGGACGTCCGGAACCACCGACAACAGAGAACCTGGAGGTTGTTGTTGGCTGTCCCCCCCTCCCCGACCCTATTCTATTACCATAGAAGCAGGGCTATGGTCTGGACCCTGTTGGGTGCCGCAGTAAGTGTCAACAGGGTCATTAAGGTGTGACCACAGGCCTTATCTGGGCATCTCTGTGAAGAGCCGTCTAGCAGAGGGAGGGGACTATCTATGAGAAGGCAAGATACCATAATCATTTGGAACTGTTGATTCTATATACAAGGGGGATAAATTAGCAGGGGTACGATTTACTAAAAGTGATATCACCTTATCAACCTTATTAGAATTGAATAATGAAACTGTTTGTTTTCTCATTTTGGGTGTGCAATATAACCTTCAGATTAATCTTCGTGTGATATTGGTAGACATTGTGCAGAGTTTTATGAGATAACAACAAAATCAGTAGGGTCTGCATAATCCAAGCACAAATTGTCTGAAGGAAAAATATCAAATATGATAGACTTCGAGTCTACATGTGAGGCTTTTCTTTGGTCGGATTAACATTTCTATTTTCATTATATATAATAATATGTCATATGATGCGTTATCTTTAGATTTCAATATCATAATTACAAATACATATAATTTTATATTAAATGTAGTTGTTGTAATTTTCAGATTTCATAAAACTATTTCGTGGCTCCACTCACTTAAATTTTGCAACCAAAAAAACAACAACAAAAACGGGATTTGCCAACTTTCATGGTAACAGAATGCAAACACTTTGTGCGAGCCCTGAATTAACTGTATTAGTCTTATTTAGTGTAATTTTGTGAGATAGTGCCTTTTTAGATTTTGTGATTTAGTGTTTTTACCATTTAAAGTTTTTTTGTGTGACATAGTGTCTTGACATGGTGCTAAGTCACAAAATGACACTAAATCACAAAATTTTGTGATTTAGTGTCTTTTGCGACTTAGTGTCTTAACAAGGGGGTGTTCATGGGGTCCTGACCCCTCTCTCTCCATTTTTGAAAGAGAATTTAACTTTGCATACGTTTTAGTTCTCTGTTTATAGACGTTGTGGAGATGACGCCACAACTGTCTATTGTGGCCTGGTCGCCATATTGATGATCAATTTAAAATCAGTATTATCTACCTTTCTGAAGCATTTAGCATACATTTTTCTGCCATTCTGAGTCTCACTGAATGATACTTAACAATGATCACCATTTAGAATTAGTACATTTTGACTTTTCCATGACCATGTGCTCTTGATCACCATGTAGTATTCACCAAAATATTATCACGTGACCTCGTCTGCACAAGGTATATATATATATATATATATATATATATATATATATATATATATGCAGATCTGGTAGTATATAGAAATGGGAATTTGAAACGCGTCCCGTGTATTGTAAATTCTCTACACAAGAAGTGTGTGAGTTTTGTATGTGACATCGCCTATATTGGCTCCACGTTATACTTGACATTTTCACCTATATTATTTCTGTTGTACACGCAATGATATTGGAATGATACCCTCCTTACCCTCCCTCCTATAGCATACTTCTACCATGTTGCCTGTATTGATTCTATCATACACGCGACATGCTAGTAGTATATGACAGTGGAAAATTGTAGCTTGTCCCTTACATTGCTTATCTAATACAGGCAACGTCGTGTACTTACACCGTCTATAGACGTTGTGCAGATGAGGTCACATCTCCTTAGTTGGGATAGTCGCCATGTGTTTGATCAATGTAAATTTACTTTTATTTACAATTCTTACACAACTATGATTTAATTTTTTTTCAAATGGAAACCCATTATATCACTATAAACAAGTATTTTCCACAAATCATGTTCCCTCTGTGCTCTGTTTTCTTTTCGTATGGGATTCATTGTACCATTTGAAGATTTTCGATCATAATTGGGTTCATAATGCTAATGATCCACGACGCGATTTTGGACTGATTATGGACCAATTTTAGAAATCGGTTTGATAAAATTCAATAATGATTATCCTATTGAGATATGTCATTCCTAATTATCTACTTTTAAACTGCTTGGTTGCCGAGGGAATATTTGCCCCAAAATATAATATCAAAATATGTGAAAAACGCGTCAGGAGAAAATCGGTTGGCGTTTTGTCGTGTCGTGGATCACCAGCTTTGTGTAATTCTACATGTCGATCAGCAGCTGCTGGGCTTGTGGTCAGCGCCACATTGCCCCATAGGGACGTAAATGCTAGATTACCATGGAACATGAGCATGAATCACCCAAGTTTTCAAGTGCTACAGGTGGAGTAGTCAAGTTCATGACAGCACTGACGATGGTGATGGTGATGCCGACGATTCCAATGGGGAAATGGCGAAGTTAAAATTGCTTAATTCAATATGGTCACACCTTTGTCTACAACGTAACCACATTGGCATTTGATCAATTGATTTGTTAAGTCCCCAGCTCTGATGTGTATACCTTTGCACAACTTTGTATAATATTAATCTGCATGTAGCAATTCCGATAATCATTGGGTCGAACGTAATTAACACAGAAGCGTGCATATGAATGCGACGTGAGGGTTAAATGAAGTAGAACTTTACAGTCTGGTCAAAGAAAGACTTTGCTAAATTCTTCACAGGGTTTCTACATAAAATGCGCTGCCATTTCTTTTATTTGGGGAGGGGGAGGGGGGTAACAAACCTTTGTATGAGTTAATTTATGAATCAATTGACTATACCCTCTGACAATATGGTGAAAAGCCGCAGTTCATATTCACCAAATACAATTCCCGTCAAATGTTTATAGACAGTGTAAGGCAATGACAGCATATCAATAGCACAACCACATAATTAACCATACAAATCACCGTACTGCATTCACATATTATTCAATTAGTCTTTCAAAGAATGGTGCTTCTTTCAGCCTTATAATTCATTAGGCTGAAAGGAGCACCGTTTACTGAAAAACTAATTGAATATTAACTTCTTACAGGAAAGTTTCGGTTAATTTCAGAATCTAGAAGGAAGTGTACATAGCTCAGTGATGCAAGGGCCGTCTGTCCCCTCCCCAGCCCCCTGGTCTCTCCAAACAGACCTCAGTGGCAGGGCCCAGTTCATTACTGTTCACTCAGTCCGCAAACACAGCAGAGGGCCTTCCCCTAACGAATATGTCGCATCAAAGTTTCATGGCTGAGGGACGAGGCCCCGACGTGAGAGCGTGCTGGGGTGGCATAGGGAATAGACAGGTGGGGGCAGAGGAGGAGGAGAGGGAGGGGGAGGTTCAGGGGGAGGTGTTTCTCAAGGAGACAGGGACAGGTTCAAATGGCCCCCTCCAGAGCTGTGATTGGCTCTCCGCAATATGCAAATCCTTCATGTAAGGGTGTGGGGCATGTGAGGGTAGAGTTTGTAAATAGACCAGTGGCTGGGTGTGTCTCCAAACACCACTCCCTCCTTAGGGAAGATGACTCAACTGATCCTGCAGATGGTTTATTGGAGGGGGAGGTCTAAGTGTCTAGGCCTGGGAAATGTTTACAGGACAGACTGTTACTTATTTACACATTCCTGGCCAACAACACATTTCATGGGATTGTTGTATTTAACTCTTATAGCACGCGATCACAAGGGCGTTTTTACAAATTCAGTTGTATTATCTCATGATCTCTCTCATGACGTTGGTTCGGCTCAACTACTTAATCCCACAAGGACATGATTTGCAAAACATGAGTGGAAACTAGGAATATCATATTCATGATGAATAAAGATATGTGCTGACGGAAGTTCAGTGAACCTTTCGATCATTATAATCAGAAGATACTTTTATGTAATGCCTTGTGATATTCAAAAGGTTCGATTTTTGGTAGAGTTAAAAATACTATTATTGAGATATGAAATTGACTTACTAGACAGTAAAGACAGATGTAAACAGAGTGGGGTTATCATTGGAAAACCGGTACGTTCCTGTATTTCAGACTGCACCAAGACCTCAGGACGTAGTTATTTCAGGGGGTACCGTTTGTCCAGTAGAATTAGGTGTGGTTGCAATGACAACCGAGATTTATCTTTTAGAATATATCAGATTAAACACTTCTATTGTTCGGACGCCATCCCACTCACCGGTGATATCCTTTAACTGGTTTGTGGGATAGCAGCGCTAAAATGACACTATCCTACAAACAGCTGCTATCCCAGAATATGTTTTGCTTATTAACCACATTTATTACAATCAGTGTTCTTCCATTTAGGTAGCAAATAGTCATCATATACAAATCTTTCAATGTTACATATATATATTTACATATCAATGATAGGTTGTGTCCAACTAAGAAATATAATTCCTGAATCAGACGAGCATCTATTATTTCATTTACATATAATATAAACGATTCTAGGACAATCACCCCTGGGACAATTACCCCTGGGACAACTACCCCTGGGACAACTACCCCTGGGACAACTACCCCCTAGGACTATTACCCACTAGGACTATTACCCACTAGGACTATTACCCCCATAGGACAACTACCCCTGGGACAACTACCCCTTAGGACAATTACCCCTTAGGACAATTACCCCTGTGGATAGGACAACTACCCCTTAGGACAATTACCCCTCTAGATAGGACAATTACCCCTATAGGTAGGACAATTACCCCTTTAGGACAACTACCCCCCTTGATAGGACAACTACCCCCATAGGTAGGACAACTACCCCCATAGGTAGGACAACTACCCCCCTTGATAGGACAACTACCACCATAGGTAGGACAACTACCCCCCTTGATAGGACAACTACCCCTATAGGTAGGACAACTACCCCCCTTGATAGGACAACTACCCCCATTGGTAGGACCTGCCCTTCGTGTTCAGGGCCGGGCAAAGGAGGGGCAGGCCTGCCAATGGGTGTAGTTTTTCTATCAATGGGGGTAGTTGTCCTACTAAAGGGAGTAATTGTCCTATCAAAGGGGGTAGTTGTCCTACCAATAGGGGTAGTTGTCCTACTAAAGGGGGTAGTTGTCCTATGGGGGTAGTTGTCCTACCCATAGGGGTAATTGTCTTAAGGGGTAGTTGTCCTAAGGGGTAGTTGTCCCAGGGGTAGTTGTCCTATGGGGGTAATAGTCCTAGGGGGTAATAGTCCTAAGGGGTAGTTGTCCTAGGGGGTAGTTGTCCCCAGGGTAGTTGTCCCAGGGGTAGTTGTCCTAGGGGTAGTTGTCCCAGGGGTAGTTGTCCTGTCACCAATATGATCAGCACTGGCCCACAGGTTGAGCTTTCCAATCCTAATGTCATGTTCAGGAGATATGATCCCATTTAGTTTAGTTCGTATCTTTCTGTTTCCCAGATAGCTGGCTAACCACTTGATGAGTTTTCTATCAACCCCGAGCTGTTGGAGCTTAGAAATTAAAAGTTGATTATTGACATAATCAAACGCCTTTGACCATATCCGTCAAATGGCTTAATTAGGAATCAAGAGGCATTTAATACCGGCTATATTGTTCAATTTTGGTTGTAATAGGTCAGCAGTGGTGAAGATAGGTAAGCATTGGTCAGCATGGTTAAGTATGAAAAGGGTTCACGAGTCCTAAAAGGTCACAAATGATGACACAAATAATATTATTGATGTTGTCAAAAATAATGTTACCAAAAAGAAGGTTGCCAAAACGATGTAATCAGAAATGTCTTTACCTATGTTTTTTCACCAAAATGATGACAACGTAGAAATGTGAATAATTGATTATTGAAATACTGGATGACTATTCTACATAAGCTTGATATTGATCAGTTGTTGTTATTCAGAAATCATTACAGCAAATGTTCTCAGATCGTATATGTGACCCGATCTGACAAAATGAGTCACAAGTCGGCAATGAGTCGCAAGTCGCACGACCCTTCCATAGCATTCCTTAGCTAATTAGCTTTCAAACGAGGTGTAACGTGCGACATGCGACTTCTTGCGACTTCCGTCTCAGTATGTCAGATCGGGTCACATATGTAATTATTATTATTTTAATTGTATTTTTATACAGGCTGAGTTCAATTAGGCTGAATTAGGACTAGATAATCACAGTGTACATCGAGACGTACTGAACTAATTTATTAAACAACACGTTAAATTGAATTATTGAATGGGAATGTCCAATGAGGAACTGATAATGTGAATTATAAAGATATCATTGTTAACATTTATAATTCTAATTTAATTTCTGACTTGTTGTGAATTGAATTAGTAGTTTTTGTGAGAGATCTAAAGACCAAGGGAAACAGTAACTACTAAAACTGAATAAACACCTTCAAATTTACATAGGACTATAGACATACAACCAGAAATAAAAACTAGGTCTGGTGTCATGAGATTTGTTGGCGTTAGCAGAAGCAATATCCTAGGGAAAGGATAATAATTATCTGAGGTTGGCCTTGACAGAGAAAAGGCTATGCTAACCATTCCTGACAGAATGATGGATGAACGGCAGAGTGAAATGACAAAATTCTTATCTGAGACAAATTAGTCTGACCTGGAAACAAATTTCTTTTTGTTTGAAATGTCAACCAGACTTTTGCATCAACGGCAAAGTATGGCTGATACTGATGTAAAAAGTTAATAGCGGTTCATATTATTCCAGGCGCTGGTAGATCATTTATGGTACTTTTGGTTCCGGGCCTAGGCTCAATTAGCTTTCCAGTAGACATTCATCACCTTCCTAAGTTATTATTATGGCATTATAATACAGAAAATTGTGGGATGATCGTTATGGCTTTATAGATTTGGAGGTGATATCGGAGGGAGTTGAAAACATGGGGAAGCATTTTGAACAAGTGTATACATACATACATACATGCATACATACATACATACATACATACATACATACATACATACATACATACATACATACATATACTGCATACATACATACATACATACATACATACATACATACATACATACATATACCAATTATACAGGGAGACGTCAATAGCCTATAATTATACATTGGACCATGTTTCAAAAGCCACATAAATTACCTATTGGTGATGAAAGAAAATATCCCGAAAAAAAACCCAGAAAAGCCAAGTGTTACCGATATAGCAGAAATGTAAATCCGCTTTCAGGCAGCTGATCTGTCATTGGCCATCGGACTTCTCCTAATTTCTGAATGCAATGGGACCTGGGCGTTCATGGGATCCTGTCACTGACCCGGAGGTAGAATTGTGTCCCCACCCATATTGATTACTGAGGAAACTCGAAGTGGTATCAGGCTCAGCTATGTCAACAAAGAGTTCTGACGACTTGTTTTATCCGTTCGAAAAAAAACTCACATAACTTTAAAGCTTAATAGGCCTTTTTTGTAATTAAACCAGGTAACTCTAAAGTAGTGTATGCACAGTCCATAGCTCCTCAGAGTATTGCTCGGATACCTCTCAAAATGCATAACCAAGGACAAGTGAAAAAAAGATTACTATATGATAGGCAGAGAATCGGGAAAGGTATCATAACATTGTGATTTATGACTGGATTTAAATGAATGATACATGGTGACGAAAAGTAATGGGCTACCTTTCTCATGACATCGGTGATCTTAACATTTACCTGTCTACATCTTACATGAAAGAAATCCGTTTGAATAAAAAAAAAGTAAAAGAATCATTTTGCCTTTTTGGAACATGATTCCTCCCCAGTTACGCATGCATTAAGAAAATAACCAGCTTATCAAAAAAACACGTTGAGAAGAATCCATGTCTCAATTTTAGGGTCTCTTGTCCTCGAACTCATTTGGATATTAAATTACCATTCACTTTCCTTACTTTTAGCCTGTTTTTCATCAGACCTCACAGTAGTCCTAGCCTTTACCTACCATAGCAGGGCTCATTAAATTCAACGTCTTGGGTATCCTGTCCACCACCCTAAAGGCCCAGGACACCCAAACAGGACCCTCTGGGTGTCCTGTGGACACCCTAGAAATCATACCCTGAAAAGAAGGTCCAGGAAACGGGACCCCCAACTTAACGTGCAGGACACCCACGAGTCATAGGCTTGGTGTCCTGTCCATTTTAAAATTCTGTGAGGCCTGCATAGTCAACCCACCATGAGCAACAAAGGACATGAACTACCTAATAGTATGAGGAACGACAAAAACACAAGTGCTACACGTGAGCCACGCAAACCGACGCCCAGTCACCACTGTCTGCCATTACACAGCATTCATCATTCTTGTTCACCAAGAACTTGGTTTGACCAATTGACCCGAATGATCAGAATAAGCCCAATTTAGTTTTAAAAAAACACAACAGAACAAGACCACCTCTTGTTTTTGTTAATCCTCTGGAGAGGTCGAATTTGTTACATACACTCATTTCACGGTCCAAAACATTATTCTTTCAACTACATTTTTTGATAACTTGAAAGGGGTTCGCAACGAATTTAGTAAGACTGTTGCCATCCAGATACATGATTAAAAAGGGGGAAAATGCACCTCACAATGAGGTACATGGAACTATAGTTGAAGGAGGGAAAAAAGAACAATGTGATGAAATAAACTTTTCCTCGTGCGTTTCTTTCTCAAGACAGTTGTTTTACATAGGATAAAGAGAGATGTTTTAATTTATCAGATGTTGGTTTTACCAAAATGTATTGATATGATCTGAGCTCTGCTGGCATCTGACGGGTCCCGACTAATGCCTGTCCACCATCCTTTTAGGTGATGAGCCTCAATCGGTCTTCCGAATGTTTCATCTATAGTAAACTCATTACGGCCTGCTCAAACCCAATCCGAAATATGATGCCTTGAGGCTATGGTGAAATTGTTATTGAAAACATGAAGAAGTGGTATCCAAAACATAAGAACAATCCGTCAGAGCAGGAAGGCATTAAAGAAAACTTGCGATATCGAAGCTCCTTTTGGCCATTTCCCCCTGATATAATACTTATAAGATTTATAAGGAACAGTGGACTAGCAAGCACTCTCCACAACAACGACCCTCCTATTCTAGTTGAATCTATGCAGAAATTTGTTGGGAAGAGTGTACTGCAGTCTCCTAAAACTGCCTATCTTGTGCACATGTTTTAATTAACCTAAATTGTTGCTTTCCCCCTTCCGATCTGCACACGTTAAAGTCAGTATGAAATATAAATAAATTGTTAAATGCACAAACTTATCTTTTCTACCTTTTACCTTGAATTTCCAACCGTGTTTTAAAAGAGATAAGAAGGAAATTGTTCGAAATTAAGGTTTCAAAAATAACCTCAGGTGGGATAAAATTATCGCAGGCTAGAGAAATTGATCATATAGAATTCACACTGAAAAGGAAGGTCCCTTGCGATCATTTTCGCAAGCAATCTTGCCTATAATTACACAGTTTCTCTACGAAGATATTCAACATGTTGAATAATTTCGTAAGTCACTAGATCGCTCAGGGCTTCGATCATCTAACCTTCCCAACGCCCTCGCAGAGACCAACGACGCCCAGGTCGAAACGGCTATATACGCGTTCACGTATGTAACTCCCTATTTTCACATACTACTACCCTAATGCATGTATTCTATAATTTTATAATATGTGAAATAAGTTGATAATATAGAATATGGGAATTTATAAATGGCATGATGCGCCCGCATTGAAGCAGCTATATATGTGACTTCGTTTATATTAGAGACAGTGTATACATGACGTGCACTGTAGAAGAGAGGTTATATCTGGAACAACAATAAGAGATCTTAAAATTCCCATTTTCATATAATACTTACATGTTGTGTGTATAATAGGAGCAATATAGGCGACAACGGTGCATGTTTTGTGAAACAAATCTGCACCTGCCACGTCACTTTCTTTATAAACAGTTTTTACTTGGCGTCGCCCATATCAGATAGACTATGTACATGACAAGTAACCATAAGTGACCATAATCATTCATATGAAAGCGATATGACCATCTATAAATTCAGATTTCAATTCACTACTACCATGTTTTGTCTTCCACGGGACAAGGTCATGTATATTTTGAAGCCAACATAGCGACATCAGAGACATATGTTGCCACCTACATTGGCGTGATTATACACACGAAGTCATGTATATAAGGTAGAGTATGTACACGACATCGCCTGGATAAGATGGACTATGTACATGACACGCATCAAACCATCTCTAAATCCCCATTTCCATATGCTACTAGCATGTCGGATGAATAAGAGATTCGGTTCACATGATATTGTCGCGTATATAGTGGAGCCAATTGAGGCGACGTCGCACGTAAAGACCCCTTCACCGAAGTCCCTTTTGTCCTGTCAGACGAGGGTGTTGACAACATCATTGCAGAAAATCCTTGTGAACAGGTCCAACATGTTGGATCAATCCATTCGAAATCCATACGATTCTTGGGGATAAGGGAATGAATAATAATATCAGAGTACATGCATGATTGTATCAAATAAGTGAGAAAATATGTGTTTTTGATGTAACAAAAAGAGTATGGTATTTACATTATTGTTTTTATTAACATAATGTTCATTCCTGCGCTCATCATTATATTGTTTGTACTTTGTTATATATCACCGACATCAGAAGAACTTCATGTACTTGGAAATATGTTTAATAAAAAAAAAATAATAATAAAGGTGATGCCGAAAATTATCGCATTCAGTTCAAAGGAATTTCGTCTTTTAGTGTGAATGTTATTTGTTCAGCATTTATACGATAGAATGATAGGTAGATGTAGATTTATGTTATAACCGAAACAAATATCGAGGCGGCGGGGCACACATTTAGCTGTTAATAGGTTAATGGTTAATTCATTCTCACACACTATGTTACTCCCATTTTCATGTGTGAGAAAATTGTGTTGAAAGCTGTTGATAGGTTCCTGTATAACATAATTATGCACGGCAGCATATTATTTTGGAATCAAGAGATATCAAAACTGCAAAGAGAAAATGTACCTTTTGTGCACCTTATCAGTCATGTGTCTCCCCCCATGCATGGTACTCTGATACCTGCTACCCGCACGGTCGGGGCAAAGGACCACCTGGCCCCCTCATGCTGCTGCATCTTTATTTGTCTTATTGTGTGCGCCTCTCTGCAGAAATCTGCAAAACTATTTTTGTGAATGTTATAATGGTATCTCGTCTTTTTTGCAAATATGACTTATGGGGAAGGGATCCTACCAATATCAACTATTTATATGAGCAATATATAAAATGTTGAGGAGTACATCTAACTCAAAGGCGACTTTTGTCGACTTGATCGTTATTAAGACGTCATAATCAGTGAATTGACATGTTTCGGACTGTTACATCCTTCATCAGAATGAGCAATATATGTACATGAACTATCTGCAAATATATCTGCAAATTAAATTGCAAATGGTATGCTGCACTCTTTTCTTCTTACGAGTTAATGTATTCACAATGATAATCCCCTCTGGATTTTTCATCGATTTAGAATGGGGTGATTGAACAACACATAGGTGCTTGCATTGACAGCATCCATCAAAATGCCACAATATGCCGCAGGCTTTGAGGCAGTATAGTGCTTTTTAAATGATGATACATGTATATATAGGATATTTCCCAAGGGTTTCCAGGAGGTGACGCAGAGAAAGGCAATAAATGCTTGGATAAAAGACAAATAGAATGGTATGACGTAGAAAGACTAATTGTTCTAAATTTTATTTTGTATCCCTGCTGTTCACCTACGCATCTAGACTCTGTTATTTCATAATATTTCAATCTTACAAGCTTAGATGCTAATCTACCAGTAGGAGCTATTAATAAGGTATTTTCTCTATCGCCACAATGAATGCATCGTGATGTGTTCTCAGTTTGCAATATAAATATTATTAAAAGAACTATTGGAGAATCCCTTGGTAGTTGTTGTGAGTAACAGGGCAACAATGTCTTGGCCAAACCACACATTAAGCATCTGGGGAGTACGTATTAATCCCCAAATGAATTCAAACAATGTTTAATTGGACTGTTAATAATCTGGTACTAACGTCCTAGGGGCCTTATTAGAAAGGAGCAGCATACATGGCCATGCAGCCTGCTCCTTTCTAATGAGCTTAACCTCTACAGACTCAGGCCAAAGACGGTGAGCTGCTTCAGAGTGAGGAGTGCCCGTGAGGCGTGCTGTCTCGAATTCTTGGCAGTCAGAAAAATCCCATGTGGATTCAAAAACAGATCAACTCACGACAAATATTCATTATATTAACAGTAAAAAAAGACGTCAAAATAACTAAGTAATATTTCCTATATTCCGAGCAGCTCTGGACAGAACTGCCCTGCGGTGACTCTCTACAAACATAGGTAGCTCCAATAATACGGTGGCCCAAGCGGTTTAAAGGGAGTCAAAAGCAATGTAGGGTCAAAATTTTGCAAATTCTGTTAACTATTGAAATAATATTCTATGGCCATAACCTAGGCCTGTGGTAAAATATAAACTGTGAATACAGACTTAAACTACATTAAAATTCACCAAAACTCATCCCAGGTCAATTTTGGTGACCCACCAAAATAGGTTTGTTTACAAACATTGCTGTTTTCAGGCATACATGGCATGAGTATCATGGAATTTAAGTGAAGTTATAGCTGGTTATCACGATTTTAACTATACCAATGGCTAAAGTTAGACTCTTAGATTGTATTTTCATAGTTATTTGAGTTTTCAAAATTTTGTCATATTTTGACACAATATTGCTTTTGGTTCCCTTTGAGCGATACATCAATTGTCATCTGATCACAAGCAACCCAGTAAGAGGCAATGGTCACCAGCCGTCGTAGTACCTCTGATGGATAAAACTGAGTTGACAACAGTTATCTGAATTGACTGTAGTTTTTGGGTTGTGTGCCAATTAGCTCTTCCCATTTTATATTCTATTAGTTCATTAGGTAATGGATCGCTGTTTTCGAACATTGCCCATGGGAACAAGGAGTGCTTATAATTATATTACTGTGAGAACCCGACTCATGTTAATGGTCTGAATCAAAGATGGTCGCCTTATATAATGAAAGGGTGGGGATGCAAGGGTACTGTGAAGCAAGTGGTGACCAAGAGAATTTTAAAAAATTAAAAATTATATTCCACATGACCATGTTATGGTTTTGATAGGTCCGGAGCAACTGGTGTGGAGAGATGGGGGGAGGGGACTGCTGATGGTGTGTGAGGGCTCTATCAAAATGCTGAGATTATCTGGGAGGACTTCTCACAGGGGGCTGAGACCTGGAGGGGGAAGGGGAGGTGTCTCGAAGGACTTCTCACAAATGACTGAGACCAGATTCAGGGCTGGGGTGGTCACTTACAGGACTTTCAAAGGGCCCTCGCTTTAATAAGGTTGAATTTAATTATAAGATTGAGGACAACTATCTTTACTGTCATAAAAATTGCCTTAGAGTGGGGTGAAAACCTCACTACCTCCCCTCCACCGTCACTCCGCCTACAAACTGTTGCGCA
The DNA here is from genome assembly GCA_936440205.1 of Lepidonotus clava. Taxonomy (NCBI): domain Eukaryota; kingdom Metazoa; phylum Annelida; class Polychaeta; order Phyllodocida; family Polynoidae; genus Lepidonotus; species Lepidonotus clava. The sequence goes on along the minus strand of OW387136.1, from coordinate 46,592,883 downwards.
TCTAGATAGTTTTAGAAAACTTCCCCTCTAAAGGGGGGTTTACACAGTCCGTCAAAATGCTTAGGATAAGTCCCCGACAGTCATTATCGTAATCCTTACGACAATCCCGACAATTAACCTAAGCCCTACGATAGTCCCGACGATGTTATCAGCCTGTGTAAACCCATTTCAATGTTAGAAAATCATTGTCTTAAGCCTGTTGTAACACTTAGGATAATTTGTCGGGACCATTCCTTAAGATAATGAGAATTTCAGACGTGTTTGAAATTTTTGGGAAAATCCTTAGGATAATGTCCTTACGATAATGCAATTCAGGTTACGACAATGAATTGTTTTATCTTAAGACCTCCTGTCGGCCTGTGTAAACCCCCCTGTCTTATCTTGTCCTTATACAAATCTATTAGATAATTGTATTGTCGTAAGGCTTCTATCAATTGTCGTGGATAAACATTTTGCTTATTGTCTTAAGGATATTATCGGGCTGTGTAAACCCTTCAGAAAAATTATCTTAAGATAATTGTTACCGATAGGCTAAACAATTGATTTACATAATTATTCTTCCCGATTTTCCCATTAACTTAAGGTTAACGTAAGGGAATTTTCATAAGGACCCGTTGACGGCCTGTGTAAACCGGGCTTTAGATATAAATCCATTTTCATTGGTATTGAATTATGAGATGCTTAACCGCATGATTTGCAACAGTGTGAACATGTATATATGCTCAAATCAAAGCACAAACACACGTGTAAAAATAACGTAGAGTTATTATGGAATCATAACAGTTAATCCTTTATTTATCACCTTATATATACGTTTTATTGTTGGCACTGGAAGAACTGATTGACTAAGAAATAAACAAAAAGGAAATAAGTATTAAGTTTCACTAGAATTCCCTTCCATACGGGAAACAAAGGTGAAATGGGCAGAACCAAAATAAAGCAATAAGGCCAAAACAGTTGGCATGTGCTCTCAGCGCCTCGGCTCGTTTCAATCGGTGACGCGTGCATGAGAGGGAAATTGATGGATCGCTCTTATATGGCGAGAGGCTGTAATCTCGAGGGTTCTCTGCAAACCACATTATACGTGAGGCGTTACCGGTCCATAATGCCCTGCGAAGGACCGGAAATGTGATATGATATGGCGTCCGGCGGTGGGATAGGGCTCCCATTCCGCCGGGGGCAGGGGAGGGGGCAGGGGAAGGGTTGGCCGGCCTCCATCCCAGCAGATGACCACACCCAATATACCCAATATTCTACCACACAGGCACTATTTTGGAATGAAAGTAGTTCGGGGAAAGGGGACAGTGGTAGGAATATCTGGACTCCATTGTGGTGGAATAGATGGGATGGGATTTAGAAAAAAAATGTAGTTATCGACTGACAAGTGATCCCAATAACCAAAAATTACAAATAAAAGTTCATTGAAAATTCAAATTAAGCCCTATGCGCGAGTGTCATCATTGTTGCTGAAGGTATCACTCACCATACTGTCCAGTATTGTAAGAGACAGTCTGCCATTGTAAACGTATACCCTATACTGTCCAGTGTTATGAGAGACAGTCTGCCATTATAACCCTAGACCCAATAAAGGTTTGAAACTGTATTTGAACATGTGGTTTTTCCTCTCCAAGTTGTCCAAAGTTACCATGAGAATAGTGTATTCAGCGGGGAGTATGTCCACAGTACTCTACTCACTCTAGCTGTCCCTTTTAATAATATTTGTCGGTTAAAGCTTATTATACTATTCGAAATAACATCACGAATACCTATACGAACATTATCTATATAAACAAACGAAACATATCTTATACCCATATATAACCATAAGCTAAATTAGCCCCCCCCCCGGCACAATGTCATGGTTCAACGCATGTATATTTAAGCTTAAACATGATAGTGTTTATTTCGTCATACATGTCTAATATTGATCTAATATTCTTTGAGGTATAACATAGTAACATGGGGATGATTCGACTTGCTTCCAATTTGTAAATTCATTTACTTGTATACTTAATTTGATATATAGATATGTATATATTTGTACATATATTAATATACAAAATATGCAAAAATAATAATATTATAAAGTGAAATATATCAAAGTAGTATCTTTTTGTAACGCCTGGAAGAACAGATGTATTTTCTGAAGACGACAAATAAAATATTATCAACAACAAAAAAATGTGTATTGGACTGGCATTTGAATTTGAATTGATTTTGTTATTTAACCATGGTGGGTGGCTACTGGAGACAGTTTTATGACATTTATCTATATGTATATAAGCTTACTATTACCCCTATTTAAAATATTTCTCAATAATAATTATAGCTTGGATAATTTGAGAGGGTAATTAAATTGGATCTATGTCTTACATAGTTCATTAATTTTCATAAATTTTTGTCTAAAAAGGATTCCTTCAAAACACTCCCTCAACGCCCGTTCTTTGTTTCTATTGGGGCCGATCCTTTCACCTTTCTAGTTGAATAGATTCCTGGAAAACTCCCAAAGTTTGTTTTGTTATTTGCTTTCCAGCCGTTTCCATGGAACATAATCCTTCATCATTCCTTTCCTGTCAACAGACTTGTCTGCTATAATCTGTTCAGTTAACAGAGTTATGAAAGGGCATCTAACGAGAGTGCCATCTTCTAAGTCACTCGCCGATGGGGGAACCTAGGATTCAAAAGACGCCCACAAGTATTGAAACCAGGCTTCAGAACCAAATGGACCATTCTAAGGCCTACTGGTATTCAAGGTAATCTATTCAATCTATTCAATCTGGTGTTAGGTTTCTACAACTGCATAGGGGATGAATGGAGGCGGATTAAGATATTCAAATACATATTCACTGGATCAGATTCCCTCTTAACCTATATGCTGTATTGCACTGCTCCTCGAGATCCTTATTAGGTACAGGAACTGTATAACAGGCGTTATTCCTGTACTAGTAAAATAAGGCCCTGTTGTAACCATATAGAATCCACCCCCGGGTTGTATTGTATTGTATTGTATTGTATTGAATACTATAACATATTAATGAGCCTTTCCGTTGCACGTAGCATTCTTTGCCAAGACCAGAAGGGAATTGAAAAAGAAGCAGCTACTGTTAACTGGTTAACATGTAAAGAGATATTAACTTTAATAAATAATTAAACACAACTTGTAGTTAAATGTTTCAGCGACCAAAAAAAAAGAGAGAGAATAAGTTGTCCTTGTCAATCCAAAAAACTGATCAAGGGACCCTCACTGTGATTATTCAAAACGAGGTTCATGCATGATTTTAACGAGTGTCGTGTCATTGAATTTTGCAGTTTTCAAACTAATTTACTTGAGTTTTAATGAGTTGCCTAAGTGGTCTCGTTCAACATTGTCTGAAGAAACTAGAATAGAGGACTGGCTCACATGCACTCAAACATCACAATTTGATGTACTTAGATATAAATAAAATAATCATCTTATTTCCAAGACGTCATCTGATGTCTATATATAAACTCTCCCACGGAGTCTGAGCCAAAACTATTTAAGGTTCCATTGATTAAAGTAAAACCATAAAAGAGAGGTAGGCCTACTGGGAAGATAATTCAGTTTTGGGCCGCCTTGACTCTAATGCCTTGCATGATCACGGGGTTTGATGGACAGTTTAAACATGAGCTACGTCAGATGAGGCAAAACATCACAGATATTACCCAACAATTAGTAGTCTGCAGCATCAGCACATTTGTTTGGAAAACAGGTATAGACAGCCGCAAATAAGATATTTAAAATTTTGGCATCATTTGTAGATCTATTCAAATAATGCTTCCATGCATAATACGCTTTTTTGAATTATGATTTATTTGAATGATTTGTGTGGCATACAGAATGTCAAATAAATTGTAAAACAGATAATTATTTTGATGTTGTATGAAAGAAACGAGCACATTGATATTTTGTTAGGGAGTGTTTCTCTATATTAAAGCTGATGAAGCGCTAAGCACTCGGTATTTCTTTTTTTATTTTGTAACTCTAAACCCTAGAATATTCAAATAAGTATTTTTTTGGTTATAGTTCATAATAACACATATTATGGCATAAGGACCAGATATTATATGAAATTCTAGTCATCTTCATGGGAGTGTGGAAAATACTGCAAGGTTGAAGGAGGGGTTGACCGGGTTGTAGAGCACTCCCCTCTCGGTCCATCCACCCTGCCCCGCCTCGTTGGTCTAGGCGTACCCCTTGGTATTTGCTCTGGTATTTACATAGGAGACTTGACCCCTAGCTGCCCACTACTGGTATCTACCATCGGTACTATGCCCACAGCTGACAAATCAGACTGTCGTTTTCCTGAACATTATAGAATATGTATGTTCATTGGTTTGAAGTGTTCCCGAATGCGTGGTTTCTAGTTCTGCTGTAATTATATCTTATAAGGGAGTCAAAAGCAATGCTGTGTCAAAATAATTATGATGAACTTTTCCAAACTCAAATACAATATTAAAATACATTCTAAGAGCCTACCTCTGGCCACTGGTACAGTATAAATCATGATAACTAATTATGATTTCATTTGAATTCCATATTACTCATGGCATTTATGCCTGAAGACAGCAATGTTGGTAAACTATTCAATATTTTGGTGGGTTACCAAAATTGACTGGGGATGTGTTTTTATGTATTTTAATGTAGTTTAAGTCTCTATTCACAGTCTATATTTTACCACAGGCCTAGGTTATGGCAATTGAATATATTACAATAGTTAACAGAATTTGCAAAATTTTGAGCCTACATTGCTTTTGGCTCCCTTTAACACATCTAGTAAAGCATTGTCTGGTTTTCTATCTTGAAGTGAGAAAATTGATTGATATTATGCGTATCATGTATGGACCTATACCAACAGAAAGACTGTAGAGGTATTGAGCACTTTCATAGCGTCAAACAACAAATTATACCTGGATCAATAAAAAGTTATTTTGTTGAGCACACTGAACATTTAATGGATTATCCGTGGAACTGCAATTATTCACTCTAAATAACAACATGTGACCAAGAATGTATTTTTCATTGTCATTACGTTGAACCAATGGAGAATATGCAGGCAAAGAACACTAAATTCTCAACCGGGGAAGATTTTGTACTAGCTCCCGAGGGTTTCCATTTCAATTCCTATTATTCCCCAAGGAAAACAAGGATATAATATTTATGCATTGTCATTATGCAAAGGGATCACCCCAGGGTCCATATAGACAGCTAAACAGATCATTCATTATACACGCAATGGTATAGAGCTCGCGGACAACCCATGAGAGACACATAGTGAGCAATTGGATTACTTCCCTTCGTGCTTATTTGATATGAAAAGTGTTTATGAAAAAATGATGGGATAAAAACAAAGGTCCTTTTTTTCTGCAATTTCCCATATCAATCAACAGAAGGGATCATAGAGAAAATAACTCCTAGCTTGTCTGAGTAACAGTTCGTGGCCTATATCTCACACTAGGTGGCGTGGAAATGTATTTTATTGTGGTTCCTGTTTAGATTTTTAAAAGATTAGCTATTGTATTTCATTCATTTTTAGAATGCTTTTGTGAAAATGTTTTTCCATGAAACATCATGAAATTCCATATCCTTAGTGGAGATACATTGAGTCACACTTTGTAACAGGGATTTGACAGGGATTTCACATCTAATCTAGTAAAATTGCCATGGAAACATCTGTTTGTATAGCAACCCCACTTTAAGTCTTACAGTCCCTATTAACCTATTTATGAGGTACCTAAACTTACCAAAACCATTTATACCATAAAGAAAGAAGATACAACAGTATCAATTCAATGGTTAAGATTCGATCAATAGTTACCAGTTGCCAAGCAACCCAGAGTTTTCATTCTAAGTAGTTAAGTTACCACTGGTTCTGCCAAGCAACAGGCTATTGCTTAGCAACCAATATCATAAACCAGGAAACATTGTGTAAGTTTTGTGTGTGAATGGTTTTCAGCATTCTGATAGCATTTATAATGTTTAAATGACCAGTTGCTATGGTAATACCAAATCCTAAATATGGTTGCTCTAGAAACACCATAGTTACAGTTTCTATGTAGTATACAATTTATTATGGCCATACTCAGTTTTCATCATTTTGATTACTACAGAATGGATGATATGGTTTATTACACTTAATATGACACAGCACAGTAATAAATGACAAATGAATATTACATACCCAAACAGGAACCACAATTGGATAAGCTAGTGAAGTTCATGCTGGGTAAAAGAATCTAAATGGTTGCCCCCACTGGACAGCTTGATAGAGCTTTGAATGGAGTGCCTCTTTACAATACTTTAGTCTTAATTCGAGAAAGAACATTATTGGAGTTGTGGGCACAAACACTGTATACATACAGTTCTCACACAGCCTGCTTAGACTGATGCAGACACATTGTCCCTTAATGACGTCAGTGGCTTGTGGTTAGTCAGGAAACCAGGTGCAGAAACCAGGAACATACATCTTCACCGCCAGCTGCGAAGCCTAAAAACAGATATGATGAGAATCATGGAGTCAGCAAACCAACCTCCAAGGGACCCCTCGCTCAACAAGGTTACCGTGATGTCCTCAATACATATTATAATAATGATGTGGAATTCGTGTAGTGATTTGTGTAGTGAGACCTACACAATTTTTTTTCGGGTGGACGCAGTATTGTAACCGGTTCCAAAACCACTTCCTTACACTTAGCTATTGACATATATTAGGAGCGTAACCGTTTGTTAGCATCCTTTATTGCCAACATAGGTTGTCCACACCGACTCTACTTTAATTGCCAGATCATTATGAAGATGGCAAGAAATTTAACATCTTGTTTGAAATCTAGCTGATGTCACAATGCCTCGTCAAAGCAATGAAATATGGCATTGGATTTATGTTATCTGGCAATATAAAGTCCCTATCATTACATGAAAAGGCCATCATGTGTATGATTCGCACAGTGAGCAAAGAATCAGAATATTTTTGCCTTAATTCTAAACTAAACATGACAAGAAGTCATTAGTAGAACAACAATAATTATTATAAGTGTTTACGCTCAAATTGTAAGGTTCCCCTCATGCTGATATACCTGGGTGGATAAACACATTATAACTAATAGTGGAGTAGCTAATACTAACCCAGTCAAGGATGCAACGTTATTGAAAGTTGGTTGGTTCTGTATTTGATGACTCCCAATTACGTCACTGCAACATATTGCCATGACAGTGCACTGTGACCTTATTACAATGTTCTGGTTACATTCTTCAACCCAAACAGAATGTTCTTATAATGTTCTGTTTTGGTTTAATCTTAACCTCACCAAAAAATAATGGTTGGTTGGTTGGTTATTGGGGTTTAACGCCGTAGCAACATCTAAGGTCATATCACGGCGAGAACAAGGTTTTGACAATTCTGTCGTTTGATGATCGAATCTATGGAATGAACGAATCTATGAGAAGATAGAGACCATACCCCTACACATTTACCGAGGCAGGTGTTCTTTAATGTGCATGGTCCCATAGACAGGGCCACACACACAACAGCCGATGGCCCTCATAGGAGCCTTTGATAACCCAGTTGTTGCCACTGGGAGACATGCAGAGCAGTGTAGCAGTCCAGCCTGGCCCAGAATTGAACCCCGGCCGCCCGCACAGCAGACGGTCGCCCTAACCACTTCACCACCCCACACGCCTCCAAAAAATAATGTTATAATAAAGTTCTGGTTTGGTGAGGTTTCAACGTCACCATCAATGACATAATTATTGTTATGTGCCATCTTAGTAAGTAACAAACTGACTAAAAAAGTATGGTTGAGAACGTTTCTGTTATGTCACAAGCTGGATGGGAAATTTCTATATTGAACACCACCATTATCTATTAGATTTATAGCTCATGTTCATTTCTTCCTTCCATGGGTAGCTGATTTCGATGTACCTGCAGATTAAAGTGACGACTTTGGTCTCTTTTCGTTGTTCCCAGCATTCACATCTAAATATGATTTTGGGGGAATTTATATTGTGTGGCGTGGAGCAATAAGCATGTGATAATGGTGGTATTGCATCAGATCCAGAAAACTTAGAAATAAAATTTAGATTTCATAACCATATTGAGATTTTTTTAAAGGACTTTATACTGACATATGAATATTATATTGAATACAGTGGGGTTGTGCTCTAACTAACTGCCAACCCAAGAAGATTAATATACCATAGAGATAATGACCTATATAAAAGTCATAGTATCTCGAGTTATTCAGCGTATTTGTTGTTGACAGGAACCCTAGCGACATTATAGTGAGACATTTTCACACCCTCACAAAAAGACTAAATCACAGTGTGATCAACATACAATCTAAAGGAAGAAAATGTTATTGCCATGTCAAGATCATTAAATTATTTTCAGAAAGGCACAGCACAAATTATTGGAAGAATACACTGTTAAAACAAGTGTTTAGAACCTAAACACTTTCCTAAACACTTCGGCACATCCAGTTTTGGAACACTTTATTTCCCTAAACATGTTTAGAATTATTGGTGTTTAGGGTTAAGTGTTTAGAAATGTCTGATGTTTAGCTGTTTACCCATGAAGTGTTAAGGGCCATACCCACTAGGCGATTTTAGTGGCGATGAGCGACGGGCGACTGGGAGAATCGTCGTCGTCGTCGCCGGGCGACTGCAATATCAAGCAAGTTTGATATTTTTCCGGCGATTTTCCCGGCGATCCTGTTGTCCGTCGCCGGTCGCTGAGAATGCACCCCATACCCATGCCAAGTCGCCGGGCGACTATGCTCGCCAGGCGACTGACCACCGCCCATTATGTAATTACCCCTCGTTGCCGGTCGCCAGTCGCCGGGTAGATCGCCTAGTGGGTATGGGGCTTTAAGGTCCTCAAGGTGTTTAGAATCAAAATGCTTATGCTTTTTTGATGTTTAGCTGTTAAGTGTTTAGAAATCTATGATGTTTAGGTGTTTATCTATAAAGCATTTAGGTCTTCAAGGTGTTTAGGGTTAGGTGTTAAGTTAAACAGTAATATACCATAATATGTACAGTGTTCTTTCATTCTTAAGGATGAAAACCATTTTAAATTTAACAATAATATACCGTAGTGTGTAAAAAAACCGTAGATTTTACATGAAAAATACTGCTATGGTACTATGCCATACAGTTTACACCAGCTGTAATGTTAACAGCATTTAAAGTTTTATTTTTCCTGTAAACACACTACAGGATCATTGAGCCAATAACCAAGTATGTCCTTCCTTCTTGGTTTAGCCTTGCATGGGTTGTTTGATTGTTGGAGGTAAAACCTTCAGGGTATAACTAATAAAGTTCTTGAACTAAAAAGGTGTCTCCATGTTAATCCTTCTGAAAAGGTGTTTTAAAATGTTTTGCAAATGTTTTAGGGATGTTCTGGTTGGTTGACCATACCTAGAATAGCAGGCCAATGAACTGATTATCTTAATGACGCTACAAAAACTTAAAAATCTAACATTTTTAATCACAAAGTTCCAAATTCCTAAGTGTATGCAAAAACTATTTTACTAATCATGGCCAAAAATATGGACAGCATGTTGCAAACCACTAATAGCACAACTACTTCAAAGTAGTAATTTGATAACTTCAGTAGCCGAGATTTGAACCCTGGGCCCCTCAAATATGAAGCCTATGCTCTACCACTGAGCTATGGAGGCATGTAGGTAGACACAGCCCAGCTTTGCTACTTAACTGAATAAGTAGGGGTACGAGAGTATTGAACTATTGTCTGTCTAATGTTGAATACCTGTATAGTAGTACAGATCCTACTCATTGGTGTTGACTCTGCCAGTGTGCACTGCATGCAGTCCAAGTTAGCTCAGTTGGTTAGGCTTCTACCTTGAATGTAGAGAATGTGGGTTCTAGTCTCAAAGTGTCCATTTTTCTTTTCCATAGTATACAATTGATATTATGTGTTTAGATTCTAAACATGTCTCATTCAAAACATGGTTAGAGGTTACAAGTGTTAAGCTTTTAAACACAACTGATGTATGTATTTAGATTTTAAGCATAGTTAACCCAACACATGTTTAGAAGTTACAAGTGTTTAGGTTTTAAACAGATATGGTTTAATGTATTTAGATTATAAACATGTTTATACCCTAAGCACATTTAAATTCTAAACACCATTTTAACAGTGTACTTAAAGAAACTCCATTAAGACTATATCTTTGCATTCTATTGCAATCTAGACTATCGTATAGACATACATTTCTAGTTTCATTACTGAAATGGCGTTTTTTACAATGATGCACTGTCCAGCTAAGGCAAAGGCCCGAGGCTCTTAAACATCATCTTTCAACAAAACGTATTACAGGATGTGAAGTCATGGACGGATGGCACATTCTCCTCTGTAACCGTGTTAATCCAACAATCTAGGCGCCGAGATTTCTGTGGACTTATATCTCGACATTTTCTAATCTGCGGGCTGAACGACTCTCCTCATTCACAGAACTACCCTTTGTCTCTGCGCTCAAATATTTGTGTGCGTCCCTGCTCATGAGCGCTCATAGCCCGCCCCTTTATGCCGCAGTCACCGCCGGTAGACGCTGCGCGCTACACTTCCGGTCTTGTTGACACGCACCAGATTATCTCCGGGACAATCAATGCGCATGCGCGGCCGGTACACCTAGCGTCAACACAGGTGTATACGTATCTCCTATTCTTTCCATAGATTATGTCACTGCTTGCTGTTTATGTGATACATATTTCATGCATATTTTCGTGGGGGATTTTCCACCCTATTGTTGTTCTACTGATTTGCCAATGTATACCTGTTGCCTTTCTTAGAACAATCAATACAGTCATGAAGATCTGCGTAGAACCTCGGGGAATTTATGTAAAGCCTGAAGCACCGAAACCACTGTGGTAATAATTGTTTTCTACCAAGAACAGATGTGACCATTTATAAAATAAAATCTTTGAATCTTGCAAAATGTATCTTTGTTACCAGAAAATAAACAATTGTTGCAGTATATCTGGGTTATATGATATATGAAAGAGTCTGGGGGGTAAATATAGTATGGTATGAAATCGGGACTTTCAAAATTATATAACTTTGTTGAGTTTAGAAGCACTATACATCTAGCAAAGGCCCACACATAAACAAATGTAATTGTAAGAAGAGAAAAACACCCTTGTTATTTTCTAAGATCATGGAAACAGACACACGGAAACCTCCCAATCATGTCATTTATTCCCTCTCACACGATCCCTTTTTCCGCAACCAGATCTTTAAGCATGCATAGTGATTCCTGGAGTGATCCTGAGTCAAATATTTGATTGGCCGCCCACCAGGTAAGTAGGATCATCCTTTGGGACACCGTTTGTTTCCAATGCAGCCTGCCTGGGCCAGCATGCATTAATGCGATATGTGTATCGATTTCCCATGGACAGGCATACACGTAGAAATAATACATACATGCTGGCTTTTTCTCCCTACCTTAGACGAGGACCCTTGCTCTGCTAATGATAAGGCATTGTACAGTATTCAGCGGTTGACACTTCCATATTTCAACCCCACCCTCTCTGCAGAAGGAGGATAATTATATCTGGTATGGCAGGTAAAACGGTTGGCTTTTCATACCAGCTTATTTGTTATACTTTATGTCTTGTTAGCTCTCATACCCTTTCAGTGCTATTGCTCTATAATAAATATAATAAAGGTTTATCATTTTAAAGTGGAGGAACTCAGCTTTCAGGAACTGAACAAAATCTTTCTGAAATTCCAATTAGTACATCAACAATGTATCTAGAACAGGGGTGTCTGAAACCCCCTCAGGTTTGAAAAGTGAGTCAGGCTAGTAACTCATAAGATAAATGAGTTACTATTATAATTGTCAAATTGACATCATCATTCCGTTCAGTCTATGGCACCTTTGAACATCTTAAAGCTGGCGATGTCAGCATTATGTAAATCATTCAATTACTTTATATATACACTCTGTTTGGCCCAAAGTACTGCAACATGACGAATGGCATCACAAATCATAAATGTACTCCGAAGGTAAATAGCCATATCTGTGATCGCGAATACCTGAGGTCATACCTCAAATCTGCCCCCTCCTGCCATGCTGTCGACAGTCACCAGTATTATGAGATACGACATGTAATGGACCCATCCCCCTTGTGGTCACTGCACCCAGACCACATGTTAGGGACAGTAAGACCAGGAAGAGGTATGTGGAAGCTTTCTAGGTCTACTGAGCCAATCTCTGCTAACCACAATCAATCTGAATCTTAACAATATAGCCAACCTCTGCACGTAAACGAGGGAGTTGAAGCAGACAAAATGTAAACATTACATTATAATCATAGTATATCAGATTCAATGATTTTTCCTCATATTAAACGCTCCCATTTCGCGTAATTTATGTTAAATTGGAGAGCCAATTATTTCATTTCCATTAAGGAAATTAAAGTTCTGCTTTGATGGTGGCGTTGCTCCTAATCATGTACTGACCCAGAAGACGGAACCATCTCCCTTGGGGTCAGTGCACCCAGAAGTTGGGAGACATGTTCGGGGCAGTCAGACCAGGAACACCATGTCGAGGCCTACTGAGTGTCCACCAACCACAATCAATCAATCTCAATCCCAACTGTGTAGTAAACCTCCGCACCTAACTGGCCAGGTTAACACCAAGGTAATTCGCTAGGAACATTCAGTTCTAAATTTAATTGGGAGATTCATTTCTCATGTAAACACTGATTATCCAATTAAGAACTCCTATTTTGCGTACTTTATGCAAAAGTGGATAGTCAATTATTTCATTTCCATTACGGTAAGGGCTGCTTCGATTGCAGTTATGTTCCTATCCAAGTATAGGCCTACTGACCAAGAATTCAAATTTCGTATGATGATCACTGTACACTATTTAGTTATGCCAATATTCTTATTTAAGCATACTTTAGATTCAGACCCAATAACCAGTACTAAGACGCCCAAACCAAAAACAGAAACAGTTACCCAAAATATGCCACCTAGAGTCTAGTATGGTTCGCCCCGGGCTACCCCATCACGGTATTCATAGCCAATAACGGCCACCCTTCTACCCCGGCTGTGAACTTTTCTGTCGTGATTTAACCTGGATTAATGCGATCGTCGTGGATTAACGCGGCCATCCCCCGCCGTCCACGTCTCCTGCTCCAAGGCGGCACCACCCGTCTCCTGAGGAGGCGTCTTGGGGCCTGTTGCGCATGCGCAGACCGTGGAGCAGACGCCGCAGAGGGTCCGGTAGCGGCGTGAATAATTTAACCCCCGCCGGCGGCTCCCATTGGCCGACACGGCGGTCTCATGAATAATTCATGAGACTCTGCCCGCGCCGCTAGCCAATCCGTTTAAGAGCACTTTGTAATCTATTAATTGCAGCTTCCAGGCCCTGGTTGTGGTCGCAATAAATGGGCGAATGGAGCTATATAAGGTTCACTTGGATGCCGACGATCTCCACACTACGTTATCTTTGGAGTAGATAAGGGCACAGATCAGCCACCGGATCCTTACGTTGGAGGAAAGCGGCCACATCGCCCCGCAGAGACCTAGTACGACGCTTGGACCAGCAAGGTTTGTACTCCTGTAACTTAGAATACACCCCTCCTCCTGCCGTGTCCCGACCTCCTCCAGCGGTCCGCTACCACCTTCCCCTCCCACTACCTCCAGTGCTGATGCTGCACTCCTCTCCTCTTACCATTCAGAATGGGTTAGTGGTTTACACTGTGTTTGCATGTTGGAGGGATGGACGTTGTCACGTGCGAAAAGCCAGGGTGTGTGGGAGTGCAATTGGCGCCGGGAGGGAAGGTCATCGTCCGAAGGGCATTCATAGACGTGGTACCGTCCCATATGTGGCGTAGGGGTGTGGCTGCATAAGTAGGTGTCTCTGTGTGGTTGGGTTTACTCGATTTTGATGACACACTTCATTCATGCTGGGAAAGAATAGTAAAATGAAATTATGCATCGGTTTTCATTTCCAAATGGCCCATTTGAAAAGTACTGTTATCGATGTGTCGGAGAGTATTGGGGGACAGTATGGAACCAGTATACACGTACTACCGTATGTCAAACTGTCTCTGACCCAGTACCGGTGTCAGGCCAGTAGTATACCAGAATGTGTTAGGACATACACGTAGACAATTGTGCTGTCGGATATAATGTATTAGGTTTCTGCCAGTAAGCAATTGAAAATACTTTGAAGCAGAGGCCAAATACCAAACCAAAATGTCCATACAGGTACTTTGCACACATCCAAGAGACAGACAGTCGGGTGTGGGCATTTTGTTACATGAACGGTACATGACAGAACAACCATATGGCCGGCGAGTAGTATATAGGAAAAGGGGGTATGTCGACGGCAATAATTGGTGGATGCACTGTTGTATAGCATGGCACTATACCACCGATTTAGCCAATAGAAACAATAATGGCTTCTTACGTAATGCCCCTACTAATTTGTACAGCAAACATAATAAGCGATGTCCATATTGGTAGTGGCCAGGCTAGATTCAATCTGAACCCAACCTTCCCTCCATAAATTTCCCTCATCCCCCAATGATATAAATGTAAAGGCAATTAATCCACAAGGATATTGGAAAATATTTAATAAATCTGAAGTAAATATACATTTCCTTAATACCATATTACGCTTTACGTCATTTACTCAATGATTCATACGATTCATCGTTTGATGAAAGTAATAAGTCATTCTGAATCCACTCTTCTTCTTCTTCATTAATTGATACCTTGCATCATTGTGACGTAAAGTTTACATTTGGAATAATAATCTCAAATGGTTAGGAAAAGCTAAATTCATTTTCATATTACCTATATAATTGCGACGTTTCAAACACATTAAAACTTCATTCCATGCTAACACACACTTTGACAGTCCACCTATGAAGCTCATCAATCACACCCAACCACTCCCCTGTGCAAAAGTCAACTTCTATCAAAGTTTATTACTGGCCAAAATGTTGCAGACATAAACAAATTTGCCCCGATAAACGCCGGGCCTACGGTTAGCCTGGCGTGATGATGATTTGTCATTACCAGCCAAACCTCCCACAATACATACAATTTGGGGCTGTTAGTGCCCAATGGATAGACATCAATTTAACCCCGGGGCTTTTTGTTTAGTTTGAAAACTAATGGCAAGCTTCCTGACTGCACTCCATGGGTGGTCTTAATGCGATGTCATGGGACTGTAGCATGTCAGGAATAACCCAACACGGTAACATAATGTTTGTCATGGACTTGTCACGTCGGCAAAATATTCCCCAAATGGCAGCGAACAAATAATGGAAATGAGGTTCGCATATTTCGGATTCACATGGGAAAAAAACAGTCAGTCCAGCCAGTTAGCATGGTATATACAATATCAGATGCCATATAAACCATATTATCGTATCATAAGAATATATACATGACCAATGGAACATATACGGTGCATAGGCCCTTTTTAGAGTAAGCTTTTGAAACCTCTAAGGAATTAAATCGTTTAAGCTGTTAAGATGTTCAGGTGCTGTATTTGTCTGTAGAAAGTGTGCGTGGGTAGATGGATGACTGAAAAGCATAAAATATATTTCCTTATTGCTTGTAGGTTTTGTAATTTATATGATAAAATTTAATAGACTATCCTTATGGAAAGAGTTTTATCATTAGGTATTAGGATGCGCATTTTGCTTTGACATTTGGTAACTGATTCCAATTTAACGGTCACCACACCAGAGCTTTATAGTGACATGTCAGTAAATGCCCATAGCCGTGGTAACAGAACGGCTACGTCATTCGTCAACCCCAGACCAATTATTTTGATAAGTCTAGCCATACAAAATAGTATAGTATATTTGCATATACATAGGAACCTTTCATTTAGTACACACATTTTCACACACCCCTACACACACCCCCAATTGGGCAAAAATACACATTGGATTTGTACTAGAACACAAACATATTTTCAAAGAAAACTCCTTGATGCATACACACTTAATAGAAGGCCCCATATGGTCTGAATGACACGCCCTACGACTGTTTCTTTAAGTAAAAATACTGCCACATCTAGTCACCAATTGGAAATGCCTACAATATGATTTTTATGATAATTTTATCATTACCCGGAACTTATACAAAGATTTGATATCGTCTATTGATATAGTAAATATACTAAGTGTGAACTAAAAACAGCTTAATATTAACCATGCAGAGCTACAAAATGATGTAAGCAATAACGGGAACGATATGGTCAAAGTGCTGTCGACAAGTTGCAAATATCTTGAGTGATCTATGTTGAGTTGTGGTAGAAGTGAGATATGTGGTATGCATCTTTTCGTGGTATTGAGATTGGGCATTGAGGTTGGGAGAAGGTTGCAACACCATGATGCTGTGATTTCAAAATGTTTACAGAGCAACTGTTCCCAGTAGGGGAAGGTAATAGACAGGCTGTGGGTTAACGCCCATCGTCCTTTGTCACGCACTCCAGTTGTACCCTCATTGATAATGCTGCTGTTGGCATTTCCTGTCCCCACCCGAACCCAGACTCACTCACCATCCGTACTGGTAGCTGCGACAA
Organism: Lepidonotus clava; assembly: GCA_936440205.1. Taxonomy (NCBI): domain Eukaryota; kingdom Metazoa; phylum Annelida; class Polychaeta; order Phyllodocida; family Polynoidae; genus Lepidonotus; species Lepidonotus clava. Next base: position 46,576,287 of record OW387136.1, on the reverse strand, counting down.
GTACACAGCTTTAGTATTGCAAGGTGCATTTCTAACACCATTTATACTACCAAATTCGTATACGAAAGTACAGGTTTAATTGATTTCTCTTTATAATTGCCATATATAACCTTGTACTATCTTTAAAGCTAATACCGTAAACCATATATTTCTGCTGAGAGTAGTGTTTCCATTGCCTGTTTAAATTTTAACGTGTGGGGAAATGGCAGTGTAAACATTCTTTAAGGAGCAACTCGGCAGCACGCCCACTGCTCGCCCGGCCGATCGATAGGACGATATGTCAGTGAGGGGAGGGGGGTGTAGCGTTTGTCTTGGGCGGCAGCGGGAGCAGTCGCGGGCGGGGCGGGCCGAAGTAGGCAGAGGTGACGCCAAGGTTTTCATGTCTTTTGGTTTGTGTGTCATCCACAGGACCCCACGAACATCAGAATGCAGCGGCTAACTATCATCTGTGCCTGCCTCGTCGTCCTGCCGCTGGCCATGGCCTACGCCTGGGGAGGTGAGTAGTAGTGTTGATTCGGAGCAGCTCCTGCGGTGGCTTTAGCACATAGACCCACCTGCTCGCCCGCTGTGACTCGTCCTGTGTGTCGTCTCTGTTTGTGAGCGTGTCACTGTACTGTGCCTCTGCAACTGCAACATAGCGGGGACCGGCATGACCGTCCCGGGACGGGGAGAAGGAGTCATCCCCGCCTTACGGCCTGCCTGCCTGCAGAGCAGCTCTTTTACCTTCCCTTACTGCTCACCTACATTCACCTTCTCATCGCTCTTTTACCTTCCCCTACTGCTCACCTACAGTCACCTACAGTCACCTTCTCATCGCTCTACCCCCAGTCCTTTTTCCTCCCATCTCTTCATCCTCATCTCCCCGATCCTCTTTCCGTCGTCCATTTGGTCTCCCGTCCTGATCCACACAAACGGGTCGCTCTATATTCCGGATCGCCGTCCCTAACCCCCTTGGGATCCCGTACGCTGGCCCGGATCGCCTGGATAATGGGATCTGGTCGGCCCCCACCCCTCGGCCGTACTCTGCGGCAGGTCTCTATCACATCTAACATATGGTCCAGGTGTATTGTGGCCGATGTCTGATCCCGGCCACAGTGCCTCTCCAAACGGCACCAATAACCTTAATGCTGTTTATTTAAACAATATGGAGTGAAAATGAATATACGAGGTCTTAATATCTACTTGTATACTTATTGAGTGGCAGATTGACCGGTGCTTTGGTACCATTCTCTCACTAACGCCTGTTACTGAACCATCTAAGGCAGCAGCCATCTCCCGGTTCAATCACAATATTGGATTTTAATAAGAAATTCCTTCAATTTCTTATGAGTTTTATAAGCTGCAATAATTCACCTGTAATATATTCCAAAAGCAATCTCTAATCAAGATAAGATACAGCTCTATGTAGTTCAGAACACGTCGCACCCTTCACATTCCTTTCCTTTGGAAACCATTCAAACAAAGCAATATTGGTCCAGCATGCCTTGAAAATATATGGTTTCCAATAACCCAGTTTCGTGATAGGTTCGTGCACTTGGCCATTATAGAAGATGTTTCTTAAGCTTCGTAGCCGCCATGGCCTCAACGTCCCGACCATTCCTCCCCACGCACTTTGGTCGTTTACCAAATGATCTAGATAGGCGTAGGGGCTGAATGGATCTTCATTGGATCGGCTAGGGTCGGCCAGAGGTACCTTTATCCGACCGCAACTACCATTTTTTCCCCATTCAGCCATTTAGGAACAGCCACTCATCCACCACCTGCGCCCACGCCATCTATATGCAACTATATTGGTGAAGCATAAATGTGTAGCATACACTTAGCCTTTTATTCATTTCTCCCAAAACTCCCTTGTATTCAGAACATGTTGTAGATTACCGTTTAAACTCATACTCACTTTAAACAAAAATTCTGATGAAAAAATATTCATATAGTTTTCTTGGTTTCTATTATGGTTCATCATTTTCTTTTCTTTAAAGTGATACCTAGCGTGTCAAGAAAGCACTAATTAATTATCTGTTCCTGAAAAAGCAAGGCCAAGAAGCTGAAAGAAATAGAAGCAGTTCTGCGTATTCCTTGTTCAGATGAATGACGGTTTATTAGAGCAGTTGTTAAAATCCAAATTTTGGTTAAACTTGATTCGAAAATCATGTTTCAACTTTTTAAATAGGAGGGGCGCCACGTTAGTCTCAAAACTCCATTTTATGATTTAATCTTTTGACTTTCCAATATCTTGGATCGTGCGTCATACCAGCTGTAAACTTAGAATTATTGACCTTTCAAACAGCAAAATGAGCAGGCACGTCATTCGAAGCATCGTTGTGCATTGCCTTTGATAGGTTTTACAAAATAGGTATTGTCTTACCCCAGGCATTGGATGCCATCTTTTCAGGCACCGTCCTATGATCTGAAACTAAAGTATCTATTAAATATTTTAGATATGCCTTAATAATGATAATATCTTCTTATGACAACATGTCTGCCATGCACTGATAATCCTATGAAACTCAAAGTTGGTCACAGGGGACTAAGCCAAGTTAGTCAATTCTTAGTTAGCCTCCTTGACCAAGTATATGACTAATATGTTAGTCACACATACTAGTCAGTTAGTCAAAATGACTTAGTGGTCACATGACCATCTTACTGATCACATGACCATTGGGAGGCAGCCATACCATAGACAACAAACATCCCAAGATTTGGTGAGTCAATCCATCCTAATCTTCAACATTCAATGCACATCTAACTTTCCAGTACATGTCAAATGAAAGAATACATATTAGAAATGGTTTCTAGACAAGAAATAAGGTTTTTAATTCTTTACTCCCTTGTGTACATAGTAATTTCTGACACCATTTCAAAGGTTAGTCATAATGACCAACTCCAGGATTAAACATAGAACTCATGACTAACCACATGGTCATTTTGACTAATGTTGTACAAAATGATTTTTAACACTTCCTTATAGATTTAATTATGAAAAGACATGCTGAAACAATTTATTTTGTTTTGATTTCAGTTAAGGGTCAAATTCAGGGCATGTGCCAATACTTATAATGATACAAGTTGTGATAAGTTGGCAATTGTATGCTTTGAATCAACAAAACATATTACTGTAAAACCCTTAATTTGAGCCATGGCTTAACCCTTTAGACCCCAATCTGGCTGTAGCCACCCATGGCTAGTTTCCCCAATCCAGCTGTAGCCGCCCATAATCTTGACGTTTCTGACGTTTTTCTAAGTTTGGATGCATTTGAGATGAATCTATAGACATTCTATATATCAATGAAAGCCTATAAAATTCCTTATTAACCACTGGTAATCATCTTTCTTTCTTATATCTTTGTTAACTTTTGTAGACTTTAGAAGTTTATTACCTTTAATTAAGTATAGTCAATTTTCCGGAAAATTTAGGAAAAAAATCATGGGGAAATAGAGTAATTCATTTAAGAATTCTATGGGGTATAAAGGGTTAAAGGCGGGCAAAACTAATATAATTGACATTTTCAAAACACAGATAATTATAGAAATAGGTTAGATGAGTGCAGTTTTTTGTGTGCATAAACTCTTCATTCAGTAATAAACGTCAGAGTTACCTCTGTTTTTCAGTTCATTACAAATAGTCTGGCGGCCAAACTCCAAAAAGTACCTTATTTCTGGATTTTGTATGCCATGAAAGGTTTATACCTGAAACCATTTCAGGGTGCTAGAGGGGTCCTTTGGGCATAAGAAAATGCCTGTTGTCACCCTGTAGAGGTGTGCATGAGAGTGACAGCAGCCATTTTGTTTGACTCCCCCCTTCAAAATATGACATAATATGACACAGTCCTTTTCTGTAATAACCTGATCAATTTCTAAGCCATCCATTTCATACTGGGCAAATCAACAGTGGATTAGTAGGGGAAGATAAAACATGAGTGACATTGACCTTATCCAAGGTCAAGGTCATCAGAATTAGGGTCAAACTTTGAAAAACATCAAAATATGAGTGTTTTAATTTTTCCAAACTATCCTAGTCTATGAAATATGTATAAAATACATATAAAACTATTATGGGGTGCTAGAGTAGTCCTTTAGGCATAAGAATATACCTGTTGTCACACCATAGAGGTGTGCATGAGAGTGACAGCAACCCTTTTGTTTGACTCCCCCTTCAAAATATGACATAGTATGACACAGTCCTTTTCTGTAATAACCTAATCAATTTCTAAGCCATCCATTTCATACTGGGCAAATCAATAGTGGATTAGTAGGGGAAGATAAAACATGAGTGACATTGACCTTATCCAAGGTCGAGGTCATTAGAATTAGGGTCAAACTTTGAAAAATGTCAAAATATGAGTGTTTTATTTTTTCCAAACTGTCCCAGTCTATGAAATATGCATAAATAATATCTACAACTATTCTGAGATACTAAAAGGGTCCTCTGGGCATATGAATATGCGTGTTGTCACTGTGTGAAAGTTTGTTTAAATGTGAGAGCAGCGATTTTGTTTAACTACCTCTTTGAAATATGATGTAGTAAGTGATGGACCCTTACTATAATAGCCTACCCAATTTCTGAGCCATCTATTTGATACTGGACAAATCAATAGTAGATTGGTAGGGGAAGATAGAACATGAGTGACAATGACCTTGTCCAAGGTCAATGTCATCAAAATAAAGGTTAAACTTTGAAAAACGTCAAATTACCAGTGTTTTATCTTCTCGAAACTGGCATTTTCCATAAAATTTGTATAAATAACATCTAAAACTATTCTAGGATGCTAAAGGGGTCCTTTGGGCATACAAATGTGCCTGTTGTCAATGAACAAAGGTGAGTGCAAATTTGACAGCAGCCATTTTGTTTGACTACCTCCTTAATACGACTCAGTAAGTTATGGTCTCTTTCTATTACAGCCTATCAAATTTTTAAGCCATCAATTCATTAGACAAATCAATAGTGCATTAGTAGGGGAAGATTAAAACATTAGTAGGGAAAGTTACATTGACCTTATTCAAGGTCACAGTAATAAAAATAAAGGTCAAACTTCGAAAAATGTCCAAATATGGTGTTTCACTTTTTTCCAACCTATCCTAGTCTATAAAATAAGTATGACTGTTACCTGAAACTCGCTTTTGGGGGTCCCTTGGGCATTGGCAAATGGTTGTTGTCACTCTTTAAAGGTCTGTTTGGGTGAACAGCCATTTTGTTGGACTATACCCCTAAATATTTGACCTTTGATCTTCTCATGATGGCTCTCCAATTTATTAGCGCTCTGTATCAGTCACATTGTCTAACCTTTGACATATAAAATCTGTATGGCAATGGCCCATATCTAAAAATGAAGTTTATCTGAGAAAAAGAACCCATAATTCTGCTGTCTTTCAGGATGCATGGGTTTAGGACCTTTTAGGAACATGGGGAACATGTATTTCGACAAAACCACACATATATATCCTATATAGCACCCTCCTATTGATTGTTTACCAGTTAAATACATAACTGTGTTTGAAATTGAGGGTTGATTTTGTGCCCTATCTAGGCATACAGTTTATCAAGCAATCAAAGAATTGCATGCCTCAGACACGCAGACACGTACACCACGGATTCTGAAAACTGATTGGACAATGAATGTAACTCATATATTTATTTTGTTTTATTAATTCTTACGTTGTCTGTCTCAAAATGAGTAGAAACTATTTCTGATGATATAAGCAGAAGGGATGAATAATTAAGAGGTAGTGTTGCCTTCTGCTGTCTTTGCCTGCTAATTCTGTAAAAATGAGTTCTGACGAGGTGTTATTTCTTACTGAGTAATAAAAATGAAATGCCTGCTGTTACACTTACAGAGAAACAGCAGTTTTTACATATTCTCCAATAACCACTAAGGCACAATGGAATAGTTTTCCTCCTAATCCTTACATGTTTTATATACTATGATAGTGTGAAAGAAAGCACCCACATTTTGTTATTTCTAAACAAATGACATCAATTCAAATTACCTTAAACTAAGCTGAGTTCACAGTAATCCATGTCAAACACTCACTTCCCAATGCACTATTGATATATCCAATATGAATTAGATGGCTTAATGATTTCCATGAGCTAATAAGAGGAAGACTAATGAGGCCTTCTGTATAGAGGGTAAATCAAACACAATGACTTCTGTCAAAATTTCAAACACATTCAGAGTGACAACAAGTATCTACGAATGCAAAAAGGCCCCCTCATGCACACCAGATTATTTTTAGGTGTTATCCATACCTATTTTATAGATTGGATAGTTTGTAAGAAACAAAATACTCAGATTACTTGGATATGGTCCATCAAGCATTTACCAATGCACGAGTGAACTCTCTTGCACCCAAGAATAGTTTCAGGTATTATTTATACATATCTAATATATTAAGATAATTTGAAAGAAATAAAACACTTATATTTGGATGTTTTTCAAAGTTTGACCTTCATTTGGATAAGGTCAATGTCACTCACGTATCTTCCCCTATCAATCCACTATTGATTTGTCCAGTATCAAATAGATAGCTTAGAAATTGGGTAGGCTATTATAGTAAGAGTCCATCACTTACTAGGTCATATTTCAAGGAGGTAGTCAAACAAAATCGCTGCTCTCACATTTATACGAACTTTCACACAGTGACAACAGGCATATTCATATGCCCAGAGGACCCTTTTAGCATCCCAGAATAGTTGTAGATATTATTGATACATATTTCATAGACTGGGACAGTTTGGAAAAAATAAAACACTCATATTTTGATGTTTTTCAAAGTTTGACCTTAAATTTGTTGACCCTAACCTTGGACAAGGTCAATGTCACTCATGTTTTGTCACCCCTACTAATCCACTATTGATTTGCCCAGTATGAAATGGATGGCTTAGAAATTGATAAGGGTATTATAGAAAAGCATTGTTTCATACTCTGTCATATTTGGAAGGGGGTAGTCAAACAAAAGGGCTGCTGTCACTCTCATGCACACCTCTATGGAGTGACAACATATATATTCTTATACCTAAAGGATTTCTCTAGCACCCCATAATAGTTTTAGATGTATTTTATACATAATCATAGACTGGGATAGTTTGGAAAAATAAAACCCTCGTATTTTGACATTTTTCAAAGTTTGACCCTAATTCTGATGACCTTGACCTTGGATAAGGTCAATGTCACTCATGTTTTATCTTCCCCTACTAATCCACTATTGATTTGTCCAGTATGAAATGGATGGCTTAGAAATTGATTAGGTTATTACAGAAAAGGACTGTGTCATACTATGTCATATTTTGAAGGGGGAGTCAAACAAAATGGCTGCTGTCACTCTCATGCACACCTCTATGGAGTGACAACAGGCATTTTCTTATGCCTAAAGGACTACTCTAGCACCCCATAATAGTTTTATATGTATTTTTTACATATTTCATAGACTGGGATAGTTTGGAAAAAAATAAAACACTCATATTTTGACGTTTTTCAAAGTTTGACCCTAATTCTGATGACCTTGACCTTGGATAAGGTCAATGTCACTCATGTTTTATCTTCCCCTACTAATCCACTGTTGATTTGCCCAGTATGAAATGGATAGCTTAGAAATTGATCAGGTTATTACAGAAAAGGACTGTGTCATACTATGTCATATTTTGAAGGGGGGAGTCAAACAAAATGGCTGCTGTCACTCTCATGCACACCTCTACAGGGTGACAACAGGCATTTTCTTATGCCCAAAGGACCCCTCTAGCTACCTGAAATGGTTTCAGGTATAAACCTTTCATGGCACACAAAATCAGAATTTTGCTCTTTGGCCGCCAGACTAAAACATGAAAAATGAAAAAAAGGGAAAAATGAAAAAATGTTACGGTCAGTGGTAATGTATTAGCTGTGATAACTAGCTCAAACTGAAAGTAGATTTCATGGGAGATGGTGATATTTCCATTTGTTTGTAAACAAACCCCAATTTTGTGGATCCACATTAATTGAGTTGAGCAAGGAAAATTTTTTTCAAATGATTTTTTGCCATATTTCATGGTTTAGATTTTAACATAGGCCAGAAATAGGCTCATGGGATAGATTTCCATGATTATTTAAGTTCAAAAAATTGTGTTGAATTTATTGGTTTTGGCTGCCTTTAAATGAGGGTTAGTTTAAGAAATTAGAGCCAATTAGGCTTCAACTTTAAGGGTGTGGCTCAAATTAGGGTTATACATAGCTTTAAAAGAATATCAAAAGTGTGGAAGCTACATCGTTGGGAGATAACTTTAAAAGCAATGGCACATGTTATGAAATAGTAACCCCCGAAAAAGGTTAAAGTTAGTGTAGGGGCAGATACAGGTTTTCCAAAAGGGAGGGGGGTTCTATAATTATATATTTAGGATAAGTACTAAAATGGGATGCATTGGGAAGTTTAAGTCATCACCAAAAGAGCAGGGGGAGGGGGGTCAGGACCCCCTAGATCTGCCCCTGTAGGTCGTAGCTTAAATTTGGGAAAGGCCTAAATATGGTTGCCTATTAAAGAAATCTGATACATTTTGAAAGCACAGTCTATCTTGAAACATTATGTAAATCCCCATTTAGCCTGTGACCTACTCTAGAAGGTCCAGCATGTACACTCTGGCTTCACAGGATTGGAGAGGGTGTGCTGCTTTGTTCTGAATCCCTGACACTACTGTAGAGTCCTGCTTCATGGACACCAAACTGCTATTCAATGTAAGAAATGTTAGTCATATGGGACCAACTTTCTTAGTCATTTTGACTGTGGCAAAATTCACTGTCCAATGTTAGTCAAGTTAGTCAACACTGACTGACCATGTATAGTCATGGTTAGTCATATATGACCAACAATGGTTTTTTTGTTTTATAGACTAACATTGGTTAGTCCATACTGACCAACCATAGGTTAGCAGGTTAGTCTGTAAAGCAAGTTAGTATGGTTAGTCATACATGACTACCCTGACTAACCATGGTTAGTTAGTATTGACTAAGTTGACTAACGTTGGACAGTGAATTTTGCCACAGTCAAAATGACTAGGAAAGTTGGTCCCATATGACTAACATTTTTTACATTGAGATTATCAGTGCATAGGGGAAAATCCTTTACGTTATCTATACATTATATAGCCGCTAGATTTTATGTGTATCTATGGATTAGCATTAGAAGGCAATAGCCACCAAGCTCAAATCTTCTAGCTTGACGAGGTAGTCTTTGATTTGCTCTTTGCCTGACAGAACTTTACATAGTCAAATAGCGAGCACATTGATGGCATTATTCTATATAGTTGGACTGGGTATTAAGCCCTACGGAAAATGCCCATCCTTTTGTCAGTGCCTCGGGACCGGCTATGAAAAATGTCCGAGCCATACCAAGAATTTCCAAGAAAATAGAATATGATTGAAAAGGATGGTAGGGGGCTGAGTCAGCACATTCTGTTGGGCTTTTCCCTGTTGGATGACTAGCCGCATATTCCACACGGGAGGTCGGGGAGAGAGAGCGAATGAAATATTCACCGAGTTAGAGCCCTGGAGCCTACTGCCTCTCCATTGCTGACACCCAACTGCTATGGTTGACATATTATCCAGAACAGCTGACTCAGCATTTGAGATTAGCTTAATTTAAACCCTGCGGAGAGATTTCAAATCCGGAAATATCAGAATGTGCTAATTATTTCATGGTCTCAACTTATACTCTACTGGAACACTAAGGGACGAGTCCGCAGTAGATGAAGATGAATAGGTTCTATTGCATCTGCCTGTGATTTGCATAAGAAAGAGTCCCATTTGTGGGTGTGTAGCAACCTTGCATACTGAGGGTACAGACTCCACGTAACGACTGGGTGTCGCCATTTGCAATAGTCCTTCTGTATTGGACAAACCACACAGACCGGACAAACATGTACACTGACGCGGATGAGAGTGGACGAAACACGGGAGAGAGTTTAGTAGTGACGGTGGTATATGGGTGGTGGTGGGGAAGGTATGGGGAAGGGTTGGACATGCAGCTAGTGCCGCAGGGCGTAGTCCTCCATTTTTAATGCCCCGCCAATCCATTATTTAGGCCCGCTGATGACGCCGACAACCCTCACTAGGTGGCGCCCTATGACGGTGACCACGTGACCCGGGTCACGTGACCACGTCCCCTTCAGTCGGCCACCAGGGGGCGGACCTATAGGACCCTGGAGGGCGTTTGGAGCCAGTTGCCACGCAGTACCCACATTAACTTGTCTCTGGTGCTTTCTTGGAAGACGGAAGTCTTGCGGACAGCCCAGTGCAGGTTATTCATTATTTGGCCGTTTATGGAAGTGACCAATAGTACAGGGACGGATTGGTAGGAGGGCGCTTTGTGCGCCTGCCCCTTCTCCCGTTTTGGAGGGACCAAATATCAATTATTTAAATGTAAATTCCAAGCCCGCCGGGGGGGGGGATGTTACATTAGGGCGCCCCCCTTTTGGAAATTTCTTATGCCGCCCATGTAGTAGTAACAGGATTTTACTAAAAGAAGAGCAGTTCGGATATGATTGTCTTATTTGCCATCCAATGATCAAAGATGCATTACTGTTTGAATTGTTAGGTTACTTACCGATCCAATTCTTCAAGAATTATACTAGAAGATTAGTAAATTACAAAAAGTATATTTTTAGGTGAAATACGACTAACGCCTATCTATATAGAGAGTTTCCTAGTTATCCAGTAATTCCACTTTCCATTTCATTACCGTGGCAAATCTATTTTTGGAAAATTGCCTTTTCCTAGTAGTTCGCAATAGGTCGTACATGACAGGACTGTATAGTAGGGTCCCCTTTATAAACCTACCGATTGTTCATTACTGACAAGCAAGATTGCCTATTCTTATAACAAAATGCAATATCTGCCACAAATTACTTGAAGGGGAAACAATGATTTACATTGTGAGTGATGGTAAAACCGTAGTCTTGCGCCAGAATTAGAAAGTGTAATATCAACGACCATTGCAGTTGGCCAGCATTCTGAGATGACAGTGGACCATTATAACCATATTGCATCGTGTCCAAAAAAAGTTGCCGTTTTCTGCTTATCAACGTTATTGAACTAATAATATTACTTCCGCTCATCGACCACAGTTGTTTTTGTAGTTTTTCTCATCTTATCTGCTCATATTTCTATTATTAAAAATATTAGTAGGGCAATGATATGGAAAAACGGACACTTTTCAAGATGGCAACAAGGTGGAGGTAATTGTTTCATTGAATGAAAGACATCTTAGCTCAGGCCCAACTATGTAAATTCATTTCTAAGTTTTTAATTAGCAGATACGCAACATTTTTATTTCTGCAAGGAAGTGTCGAGGACTTGACAGAGATCCATTGCATGAAGTCAGCTCTGATACGAAATAGTGCACCATTGGTGATATATTGCTGATCTATGCCTCCCCATATTCACAAGTCAGTCCATGCCTCTCTTTGTGCCGATCCATGCCTTTCCTTATTGACAAACACGTCCCGATATAACTGGGGTTCTACGTCAATACATGTGCCCGGTCCTGTACCCGCTGTCATTACGGGACGAAGTCGGCCAGCCCTAGGTTCCAGTCGTTGGCCATCTTCACCGACCAAATATCCTTAACGGCCACTCCCCCGCCCGCCGGATCAAATAACATCCAGTAATAAAAACCGACCACCGGAGCTTGTCCAATATTGGATGTTCACGCAATTTCTATCATCGTTGAAAGTCCCGTGCCGTGCCGTGCCATTTTCTAGAGTATGGCGCTCGGCGAATGTGTGCCGTTGTATTGAAGTCAGCATTGGGTATGACATGTGAATTTTAAAGAGATATCGAACCTTTGAGCGGTAGTTGTAATGCAATCAACTAATACAACAGATCGGGGATAGATAACAAATACCTCGAGGTTTTTGGTCAATTGCAAAACAATCTAACTTCTCATATCCGCGGGAAACCTTTGAACAACCCCTTACAATATTGGCCATAAACATGTCAATAAACAAGAAACCGGCAAATATTCCCAAGTTTATAGAAATTGTATTTTAAAAGAGAGGCGAGCTATTCTTCCAGCGTTATAGTTAACAGGTAACAGTGGATGGCGAGGACTACAAACGTATAGCAGATAACATTGCGACTCTAAACTGATAAAGAGAGAATGCTGTGTTAGTGGAGATGTAAAAGGATCCTGGCCTCACTGTTGGACAATTGATGTGTTCTAAGCTATGCCGTTCTCAACAACTCACCTTGAAATCTGGAGGGGGGGGGGGTCATTATAAATGCTTATTGTGAACGTGTCCTAATTTATTAGGAACATGTTTGTCCAGCCTACAAGTGTTGGTGTCTGTTGCATACCTAATTGGTTTTGTTACGTCTATACACCTTAGTGTGACCACGCTCTCAAGTGTTGTACACACAGACCTCGTCAGTATCACGTCTATGTGAAGAGCTAATTCACCTCGAGCGGCCGGCGGTTAAAGTGCTCATGTTACTGGGAAGTCCATCTATATTTGATTAGCAGATTTTCATTGGGTGCCACCTTGCCATTGGTGGGATCGAGCCGTTCTCAAGTGATACAAATGACGAGAAGTGAGAGACTGAGGTCTGACTAAATTATAAGGGCAATCTGTTCGATTATTCACTAACAAAATTAACCAAGCTATCCAGGGATACGATAGCGGTTGTTCAGCCGACGTTGATCGTTGCATGACACCTTTGTTAAGACATTACGTAGAAGCATCCTGCAGTTACTCTTAATAATGGAAATAACGGATGCTAATCTAAAGGTCAGTATTATTACTGTTGCCATGGGTTTGAATGTACAAAGTGTATCAAATAGACAGACATTATTTCTAATCTATTTAGCAATTTACAAAAAAACAGAACAATTCGATGACCTATTCAGTCTAAGCAACACAATATGTTTATGCCTCAAAGGTTACAAACTATATGTCTGAAGACATACGAGAGGAGTGGGTACTATTATGATTTTATACAACATACAGAAGGCTGATATAGTATCTCGGCGTTTCATATTCTTGATGAAACGGCTTTGCAATGCCTTACTTATTAAAAATGTATAATATTCAACAAATCACTATCACTTTTATATTCATCTTTCAATCTTCAGACCTCAACCCCAAAGTGAGACTACGTCTTTTGATATTTCAACATTAAATTTTAAAGTCTGAAACCTTGCGTTCACTTTCATTTTAACAGTATTCCCAGACCCAAAGTGCAAGTTCCGACTGATTCAATAGAGACTGTGAAGATGCAAACGACATCTCTTCTTTGTGGCTTTTTCATAGGCCACAAACATTTAGGTCACATGGTGCGGCTGCACAAGGTCCCGGATTGAGTTTCCCGGATGAAACCTGTGGCGGCCCCTGCCGGGTGCTTCATGCATTATTCAACATGGCGGCGGTGACAGAGGCCGTTCGCCCTGGGACGCCAATGGCCTTTTTTTTTCTCCCGATCGACCTTGCCACCATCACCTCGTTACCTTTCTTCCTGCTAAAGCTAGGATGAAAAAAGATTCAATTCAGGGCACATTTTAGGCACAAAGAGCCTGGCAGCTTTTAGATTATTTCGAGAAATAAATGATCTCTTGAATCATACATGAAAACAACCTCGCGTGAACTGACACCATGCTGCATGCGTCCCTATAGGCCCTGTAGACACACGAAGACAGAATGGAAAAACCCTCCAACATTTAAGAAATTATCCTTATTCACATTACAATCACGTTAATATATGTGACAGTATCTGTGATTTCCAGCCTTATGGAAATACATATTCATGGCTCTAGAGCCTTTATTTAGCTTAGAAATCATAAAAATCATAAAAAGAAGATAAATTTATGCTATAAGTGAAATTTTTCGTAGTTTTCATTGATGGTGAAAAAATTTGGATTTTTTCACATTCCGTTGCCATGGTTACCGAAATGTTGATAGAAGGTCAAACCTGCCGATACTACTGCTATGCAAATGAGGGTTTCCATGGTAACCATGGAACAAAAATAAGTTTCCAAAAATTGGAATTCTGAATCAAGGGACTGCTTGGCTATATTTTGCAAAAAAACAGATTATGAATATCTTGAATAGAAAGGAAATAGCAGTACGTTTCATGAAATTGTATATGGGACTTCAATATTTGGCCCAAATTAACTATATTATATCTTTACAGATACCAACAACTGGTCGATTCTACCATATTTAGCATATCTGACCCTCACATCTTCAAATTGGCATAACTTTTTTTCTAATCAAAATATTGACATAATTCTTTCAGTATTGGATTCCCCAAGACACCCTCCTTATTCAATATTCAAGGCCATAAGACTGCTTTTCCCAGAGGATGTCACATATTCTAACTCCGTATATGCCATTCATCTCCACCGCAACTTTGATTTTGATATTTACAATAACATTTTTACAATACAGCTTATTGCAAACGCACTCCTCTGCTTTCTGCAGGATTTCCCAGATTAAATGCAGCCATCGTTACTATGAATCGATAGGGATGTTTTCATATGCTGGGAAGTTGAACGTATCCCATATATTGCTATGTATCTAGAGGACCTCTAGGTCTCTGTGTAATAACACGCCAACCCACGGCAGGCATGCAGGCTGCATCAGGTTACATTCGGCGGCCCACGGAGGCACTGTTCCTGCTCACCATTGATGTATTTCAGAGCACGCACCCCCTGGTAGCAGTGTAATACAAGCCCGAGTCACTCTACCGCACTATCAGGCCTGGTTTTTGAGTTGCTTCCGTAGTGGAGCCCTTGATTTATAAGAGTCGGTTCAGGCGGACTCCCGCTGCATACCGCCATTTCCATGTACTACCTCAAATAACAGCACGCGTAGGAGTAGAGGTAATAGTTTGGTACCCCGCCGTCCATTGGTTATATCATAATGCTTCGTGAGGCAAATGATCATCTATGAACCAGTGTACATGCATGAGTGTATTTTGCACTCTGATGGTCCTTTTAAAGTTAGTTATATCATAATGCTTCGTGAGGCAAATAACCATTTATGAACCAGTCGACAAGAGCCTATTTTGCACCCTGATGGTCCTTTTAAAATGGGTTATATCATATTGTTTCATGAGGCGAATAATATAACCATCTATGGACCAGTCTACAAGAGTCTTTTTTGCACCCTGACAGTCTTTTAAAAAATGGCAATGCAAAATGTCGAAAATGTAATCAAGCGTTGTCATATTTCACAACGCATTATGAAGGGGATGCTAGATTAGGGACCTACACCAACGACAGCCTACATCGACGGTTAAAAACTGGGCTCTTCTCCGGCTAAAACATTAACGCGGGGCTGAGCACTAGCGACGATGATCAAATATCAGCCAATGGTGGCAGAGTTTTTAATCGTGGTGTGAAGGTTAATGCAAGAGTGTGCATTAACGGGCCGCTAAAACCTGAAGGTAAAGGTGTGGAGCTCGACGTCCTGTGTTTTTTTTAATTTGTTTTTTAAATCGTTTTATTCGACACTAATAGTATAGGGAGGTAGGAAGATGGGCGGGCAGAAACTGGATGTGCATGGTGTCTTTAAGTCATTGAGGGTGATTGCCGCGTCAAATTAACAAATGTTCACAAATAGGTGATATGTTGGCATAGTGACGCGCAAAAGATGTATCCGTAAAAGAAATTAAACGTTAATAATGTCATATAAAACATGATGAAGAATGTGTCACGATGGAAATGTTATACTAAATAGTCAAAAAATTGTAATGGTCATGCAAGCAGGTGCGAGAGGGGAAGATACAGACGGTCTCCGGGAACAGGTTATGTATTGCTACGCGCGCAAGGCTCTTTAAGAGTGGTGTCGAATTCCAAAGGCAATATTCAGATGGCAAGCAACAGTTGGTCCTTAATCAGCTTCCATGGATTTATACCTGTCGTTTTCCTGATGGCCGGGGTGAGGGGATCATGGAGAGGATTAGGCTTAGGATAAACGCGCTGACAGCCCCAACCTGCTCCGTTTCAGACACCACATAGCGCCACTAGACGGCGGGGTGGGGGCTACATTAATGAGCAACGGTATTGTCCATACATGCTCTATGTCCAGAATGGTGTTTAAATGTGAATAAGAGAATAGTATCTCACCTGCCGGGATACTGGATGCTGACTGAGTGGTCTCATTGTAACTGCAGTATTCAAATATAAAAACGTTTATTGCTAAAACATCCCGACAGCAGGAGGCACTTAGACACATCACTTAATGTAATTATCTTTACAGCTACAGAGGCAACTTAGAAAGAGCACATTTTTGTATATATACCTAACAGGTATCATTAGCCATATACCAGCAGCAGCTAGGGGCCGCCCATGGAAATTGCAGGCGTCCGGTTGCACATTATTAGTCTAACACCTTAGCAGCATGGAGTCACTCAAATATGTTGGTAGATCTTTTTTATCATCATTTGGGCTCTGGCATTTTACAGGACTGGCTATTGGCTGACACCAAGGCTATAATGACCACTTCATAACCAAGGTCGCGGTCTAGAATAATGGACCTGTCGCGAATAGAGAACGGCACCTGCCAAAACCCCAGGCGGCCGGCGCCAATCTTTGCTGCCCCCCTCCGGGGAGACCCTGAGGAATCTGCGGGGAAGACCATTAGCCATGATCGATCATCACCCCTCAGGTGGTGCCGAGTACACTTAGCAAACTGGACGTAGCCTAGCAGGCACTAACCAGGTGCTTTAAATGTCCAAGTCGCCGCCAGCGCGTTTTATTTCAGTCCATATCGGGTCGGGTGGCGATTCACCCACCAGCATTTCTTTTTAATCCCCATTATTGGAGACTTTGCTGTCTGGTGCACATTCTTTTAATCATGTTCAGCTCCACGGAAAGCCCCTCTTTTATCTTACCTCGAGTCTCAATCAATTAAATATGATATTAATTAGGTGTGGCACCTTAGGGGAGTGAACTACACTGCATCAAAATTACTAAAAACTTATGTGAAATATGAGTAAAGACTACAGGTTTTCAAATGTGCAATTCAAGCCTACCTGTTGTATACGCTGCTAGGAGAAAGATCGGATTCTGGTTGTAGTTTAAGTGACCATTAAGTGATCGGATAACGTTTCCCAGCCAACAGCAACTCAGATTAAAAAATGGTACATAATGGAGCTTAATGGGAGAGTTACATTCGAAGAGAAACAAAAATGCTGCAATAGTAGATGTTTCGTTGCCAACACAAATAATGTTGCCTCAGAGAATTACAGCTTTGTATGTAAACCTTCTCC
Organism: Lepidonotus clava; assembly: GCA_936440205.1. Classification (NCBI taxonomy): domain Eukaryota; kingdom Metazoa; phylum Annelida; class Polychaeta; order Phyllodocida; family Polynoidae; genus Lepidonotus; species Lepidonotus clava. The sequence goes on along the minus strand of OW387136.1, from coordinate 46,559,053 downwards.
TGAGTTCAGGACGCAGCCGTAGGTTGTAGCTGCCATGATGTTTTTAAACAGCATTTCAAAATGGAACACATGCTAATGCTTAAGAGCAAGAGCCTGGTGTTTTTCCCTCTTTAATTGCATGCGCAAGCAAAATGTCCATAATAAATTACTATTGTATCATTAACTCTACCATAAATATGAGGGAGTAAATTAGAATCTGTGCCCCTAGAGTATACATCTATGGCATATATTGCCGCACTATTCAAAAACACAATCAGAGAATCAATATCCTTTGAATATTAAGGGGCCCGAGAGAGCTTCCATTAATCATAGTTTTTTTTCCATATTATGATTTGAACTTGTTATGTATTTGTTTCCTGAGTCAATAACTATATCTATTGTAGTATCACAGCTCTCGAGATAAAGGTCTTGTCTATATTATCGTTCATAGACATGTTTTTTAGTTTGATAGAAATTAAATTTTGTGAGATAGCTCTATGCAATGTGCACATCTGGGTATTTTCAATAAAGGCGTAAACGTCAACTTCATAATAATGTAGTATTCCTATAAGTGAAGTGTGGCCCCAGGGCTTAGAATCACCTTTTATGGAAAAATGAGGTGGCGTTCACTTGACCTACCTTTCACCAATTGGCAGTGTACATCGCCTTATAGGTACCCTTCTGGTTGTCCCCCAGTGGCAATAACTGGATTATCAAAGGTTTTCGGGTCACTGGCTGTTCTGTATACCGTATATGGGAGATTCGCACTGGGCACGGCCATGTTGAACAAGGGGATAGCCTGATTGGCTGAAAATTCGCGTTTGACCAAGCCCACAGTTAGTGGCGCAAAAGGTAACACATACACATACCTTGGTTGAAGTCTAGGGGAATGGTCTCTACCTTCTCATACATCCAGTCACCATCACTGCCCTTGATATGACCCTGGCAGTTAATTAGGGCAAAAACCAGCCAATAACCAACCAACCATCGCCTCATAGTTCTATTCGGTTCCATTTATATCATAATTACCATAATCACACAGAGAAATAGGCTATTGCGAGTGGGCGTCGTCCCTCTGACCTCAGATATGGAGGCGAGCTGCTCACTGCCTACAAAGGTGTGGGTGAGGCTGCCATCCCCTGAAGCGAGCAACTCGGGTAATGGATAGTTGAGACCCTCGAGCTGCTCGGTGTGATGTCAAGGGATCCGAGCTGCTCAAAGGTCAACGGCTCAACCTCAGGAATGCATATTGCATATGGCTCCTATTGTAAAGAGCTCACTCTAGGTGTTGCATAAGCCCTCCTGATCGGACCATAATAAGAAGGGCTTCCGTCCACTAATTAGCTGCTAATGACAGGTTTATACTGCCTTTCTGGGTCTGAATACGTCCAGGTTGACAGTAATACCTGATGGGGGAGTAGGCGGGTAATTGCACGTCACCATACATTTAATATGTAAGATGACGCTCAGTTTTCACCAGGTTAGTAAAGTGCAGGCACGAAGTATTGGCCTGGGTGTAAGATAATTGTTAGCCAACGTACCACTGACGCCTGGTAGGTCACGATGATAATAATAGTATTTTGAATATTCATCAGCTGTTGGTGTTTCTTCTGTATGAAATGGCGATGTTCTGATTTCCCTGCAATAATTTTCCTAAACCTAACGTAGGGAATATGTCTATTGTGTTTACAGGTTTATGTAGGTGTAGGTGTTCAAATTGTGATGCAGAACCACACGGTCCTCTACGGCTAGGGCCGAGTAACGTGTTCTTTATCCAATAGAATCACCTCAAAACATTGCAGATGTGGATTTATGTGAGACAATTTGAATGCGTCCATGGGAAAGAATTGAGCCTAATGAAGTTACTATGCTCGTACAAAGTGCCTACTATCCGACACTTGCCTTTAAATGTGAGATTCCTGGAGGAGGAACTTTGATAAAGGGCCACTTTGGTGTAACTGAGCAGTCTCCATCGACATGAGAGGCGGTCTCTCTGGAGGAATTAGCTCTCCCATCTGAGCACCTAAGTGGTCGGATCGGACACGGGACTGGAGGAGTAAAGCTGACACTGGAGGTGAAGCCAAGGTTTACTCCTAGCCACTGACCACTCCTTTTAAGGCTTAGGGGTGGCCAGCTTTAAGCGTCGAATGTCCCCTTTAATTGGCTCCTGGACTCCAAGGGGCAACGGTTGATGAAACTCTAGTGCTTGGTCTACTGGCCAATATTGTGATAAATCTAGAAGTTCCTAGCGCTTCTTGTTTTGTATTTGAATGACTACAGGTGGGCGGTTTAACAATAGTTTGTTTTTGTAGTCAATTATTATTTTTTATTCAAAAGGAAGTAGAGCCACCAAGTCACCAGATGTTTTAGATGTCCGCGTCACCTTATTATCTACTCAATGTTCCCATCACAAATACGCGAAATTGCATCAATTTACCTGAAAGGAAAACCGAATTGAAAAAACCTGGATAGTTCCTGTGACAACTTATCTGAAAAGTACTCTTCCTCTGCATGGTGATGAACTTCTTTCTGCAAGTAAAAAGGGGAAATGGGTCTCCAAGAATCGTTTAAGCAGTCTCAAAGAAGTTTGTCCCATGTTCCGAGCTTAAAAACATCCTCCCATGAGGGTAATCAGCAGATTCCGAAGTGTTTCTGGGCGGATCGTGGGAGGAAATTAACACATCCTGAGAGAGGGGAATTGATTAGACAAAATATTCCCCGAGTCAGATCAATCTTTTTGCCTCTGCTTTCTCCTGTCTTATTTACAAGTTGATGATCACTCATGTTGGGTCTGGAAGGCATCATTTATGATTCTGCCTCATTACCATATCCTCTTACACACACATGCACACACACATATATGTGTGTAAGGGGACATAATTATAAGAAACTATATGTAAGGGGGTGTATATAAAGGAAAATAAGGCATTGCCGTGTGTCTATTCATCACAAAGGCCAACTAGATTGATAAAACAATGTAAATTGTTATGATAGATTCCAAAAGTGATATCAGCGATCGATCTTTACGTTCATTCAGAAAAAAAAACACTCTTGAAACGCTAAATCATGACACCGCAGATCCGAGGTTGTATGCTAACAAAGCCCACGCTGAGTCACTGTAAGGATGTCTATAAAGACGGGAAGCCGTGAGATAAGGAACCTCCATCTGCATCGGGATCTGGTAGGCTGCAATGTAGATGAGAAATCGCCTCCTAGGTCTCGGCGGGTTGGATATCCCAAGTCCATTCTAAGTCCGCTAAATCCTCGTTTACGGCGTAGATGCTGTCGCCGACGCCCTCCCTCTCCCCGCTCTCCCATCGGTATTCGCCGTCCCTCCCCGCTCTCGTTAATAAACACGTCACACCACGGGCCGTCCTGTACGAACCCAATCATGAATTTCTTTTTGTTCCCACTCAAATAAATCCCAGTTTTTTTCACCGAAGAACGCAGTAGACTGTGACTTTACTATGTATTCCCCTCAGGCCGCACGCACGTGCTTTGGATTTGTAGAGTTTGAGGCGGTTATAGTGGTGTATACTTTTGGCGGAAATTCGCAGACGACATTCAGTCGATGAGTTAAGGTGTGGCGTCATGGCGGCCTATAGGAACGCGTGACGTGCCCTGACTGCGGCCTGCTGCGGCCGACAGGGATGATGACAAGATTAACCTTCGGACCGCAGGCCCGCCGCCCCCTGTCTTCTCGGGCTGACAGCAGCAGCTGCATTAACACTGTCAGATTCTGCAAGGTCTAACGTTGTTTCTAACATTCACAGCGCACTCTGGCCAATATTATGTTTTAAGAGAATGCAGACTTTACCTCAAACTTGTGTTTTTTCCTCATACTTTCACCAGGTACCGACTGATTTTGACTTGAAATTATGTTCCATGCGCCCTGATGAGCCATATGTTACCCTTTCACCACCGCATTTCTGGCTTTACCTCACTCACACTGTACTTCTTATTGATGCAATAAGTTCCTTCACAAAGGGCTTGGTTTTAAAGCTTATTTGGAAAAGAGGTTTTGACTGCCTATTCATTATGTACATCCGTTATGACCCCTATTTATTAAACTCCAATCCCTCTTCCTTATGCTGCGTCGATAATTCTGTTTATCAAATCAAACATCATCACCTTACAGTGCTTTTCAAAATGCATTTTTCGCTGGAAGGCCTGCACTTCTTTGGGTGAACGATTTTTACAACTGTGTTACTCACAAAAAGATATGACAAAAATAAGAAGTGTCATTTTTAATGTTGTATCTTAGGAAGGCTATTAATTCGATGGAAAAACAGAAAATACACACATCTAATTCTATCTCCTGGATGATGGGAATGTAGAACCAAAAGCGAAAACTGAATTGATGAGTTGGGCTTATGTATAGTAATAGTGTCTCTGCTGTTGGCTCCCAGCAGACTCTGCTGTGGCTCCAGTCGCACCTGATTGCATCATTTAATCTACCTCCAGGTGCTGATTACCGACACAGGAGGCATTCATTCTGACCGCCCATGTCACGTTCTCACCCCTCCCTGGTGGGCACGGCCATATTGGACGTGTCAGGGTAGTCCTTGTCACTGAATGAGTCCTCTGAATTACCATGGAATTCACATATGGACTCTATTTGAATCCCTCTTTCAGAAAGAATGTACTAGAGTTGTGACCACTAAGCTATCTCTCATAGAACGTGGGCGATTTTCGGTATGAGATTCGTTGCGATCTCAGATTTGCAATTAGAGTAAATTGATATTTTGATTTGAAAAACTACCTTGATATATATTCATTTATGTGTCCATGATGACCAAAACTATGATTTCAAGCATAAATGATTGAAAAAGTAAACCAGATCGCACTGAATCTAAAGGTGAAAATTGCATGCAACTAATGGACCTAGGAGGAAAGATAATCTCGTTAGGTATTGAAGATGTATGTGAACCTTATTCATATATATTCACGTACTAGCCAAGTAGTCCATATAACAGTCTATGGTGGCCTCAATATACCAGGCTATCCATGATACCAAATACCATATAGACCGAACTGCCTCGTTCATAGGTACATATATATATATATGTGCCCTATGGGGACTTGAATTATTCATTCCGGGTAATGTCATTGAAACAACATCGAGGTGGATGGAACAACAATGTCATAGGTAGACCACCATCAACAACAGCGGGAGAATGGCCGCACCCTATATGACAGTAACATATATGATTTACCATGAAACCCCGACCCACAGCCTCATGTAAACATCGCGTAGGGCCATCTACGAGGAAGAATGGTCCATTGTGAATTGGACATAGACACGATTCTGGTGCTTGCTCCCAGGTATACGGTAAAGTATTATGTTAGGGTCATTTGGTTTCGGGCGTGCAATAAGAGAGGGTTTACTGCCGTTTTATTGTCGGTCCAGTCAGTCCCTCCGGTGTCTTACGGCGAATGGTGGGTGTCCGATGGGTATTCTGGGAAGGTGGCAGGTGCACAAATAATCTAAGGTGAATTCTGAGATGTTTGGCAGGGTGGGATGTAGGCATAAAACCACATGTCGGAATCGTATGGGGAGAGCCAAAACATGCTGTGTGGTTTGTGGCACTCTGTGTGTTATAGGATGTACCAACAAAGCTTGGCACACTCATACTGATCTCACGGGAAACTACTATTTTCAGATTCAAATTTTGGGCCATCCTCGTGATGAATAGCTGTAACCCAGAAATTGCAATTAATATGCACCAAATGCATCTTGCTATCAATATGCATTAGCACAAAAAAAGCTTCTATAATTCTCATCCATAAAGGAACTGTAGGCATTTCGGGCAGGCTAATCAGAAAACAAGCATTTCTGCGAAATTCCATCAACTTATTTCACATCATCTTATAATCATAACTACCTCATACTCATTACATCTTGTAGAAAATCCAAGAGCTCCCAGTCAAAAGCAGTGCATAGATGTTTGCTGCATTGTCAATATAAAGAAAAGCTGTTCACACAGAGGTACGTTTCTAGATCAACAAGACTACGGCCACGATTCAGTTTAAATCAGGAATAAGGACCTAAATTGAATGGCAGATTTGGCTGTATAACACCCTTAAGTAGATGACCAACACAAAAAGTCCATGATAAAAAGTACCTGAAGAAAAGGACTGCGCTTTTACAGCATACCGGTGAAACTTAATTTACGTTGCGTTATTTCTATAATCAGTACAGTTTAGCAACCCACATTTCATAGGTAAATGAGGGAATGAAAACAAATGTCGAAAATGAAAGTGCCAATCAGAATGCCCTTCTCTCCAAAGACACTGAATATATCGCAGCAGGTAAAATCATGGGGCCAGGCTGCAAGCTACAAGTGGGCTGTTCACATGCGAGTGGGCTGAATCCGTCCTCAGGCTTCCTACGGACTCTCTATAAGTGATAAGAAAGGGAAACCTGTTTGTACACTCTCCGAAATACCCACGCCAACCCCTAGGCCGGGCCTACCGCCAGGGGTAATTAGATCACTTAGGATCTAAGTCTCGCATGATGCGCGACAGTGTCACTTTCCTTATCTTAATTCAATAGCCTGCGGGACCGACAAGTACGATCACTTTAGGCCGCGCAAATGTGGTTAGATGGTTTCCATTCTGCTGAAGCTTTCAATTGGCAGTAGTTTCCTGAAGGCCTGCGGGTCTGAGCCCCCAAAGCCTCCATAGGAAACTCAGGTTACAGTATTACAGCGTTACGACTCTGAGGTCATGGCTTCAGTTGACAGGGTCAAATTACTTCACTGGCCATTTTGACCTTACCCTTGAGGATGAAGGGACTTCACTCTAAAAATAACTTTAGACTTTTTAGACTCTAAGGCTTTCATCTCGTTTCTCCACGACCCTTTTGAGAATTTGTAATAGAATTATGTTCAGATATCCATATAGATAGCTAAAAAGCAACGTAAATCGACATTGCTTTTCTATATTTTGCTTCAAGCCATATAAGTATGGTTATTGTATGCTCAAACAGCTGTTTATATTCATATAGGGTGCTATAAGTATGTCTATTGTTGAAAAACAGGTAGCTACATGGGAAAAACCTTGAAGTTCATTAACATTAGACCTCATTCAGTGGCACAGATGTAACAAGTGACAGTACTACGTCGGCTTTTGTCGCTTAACATAATTTACCACTCTTAATCTTCTTCTCATGATACTATCTTGTGATGAAATTCAATGGTAGATTTAAACTAAACGGCAAAAGCTCGTCATTTAGTACCCCTTTTCATTAAGAGTCAAGTCACTAACTGGCAATTAACAATATACACATGTTTATCGTTTAGATCTTAGCGTTGCCAGTGGCTTGTCATAAGATACAAGAGAACTAATGAAATGCTGAATAATCATTATTAGGATGCCAGGAATAGCCCTGGCCACTACGGACGTAAACAGCAGGGGTATTATGATGAAAAATGAGAAAGGGTAAACTGTTAGATGCAAATGGGGAAACTTAGAAAGACCGGAGAGAGTTATGAGAAGCTGCAAAGTGGGGTGTACGTTGAAGGACCTTTAGGCAGCATCTCTCCAGGAAATGCGAATAGGTAAGGCTTTGAAATTAAAGAACAGGGACCAACGTGAAATATGACCTCTTTTGACGTCGGCAAGCCTTTTAAGACTCGAGCAGATTTAATGTTGTCAGGCGCGTTTTTGTAGGTTCTTTAGTAGATGATGAAATTATGTTAAATATTAATGAAACTGGAGACCAGGTAACCGCATTCTACCCACGTACAGCATTCGACATGCAGGCAATGATCCTTCAATATTGCAAATTCGTTGGAAGGCTATTGGAAATCCATGACATTATTTCACATTTTGAAAATGATGTTGATAAATCAAAATCAAAGTAGACAATCTGTAATGCATACCTTATGGTTCAAGAAGAACGAACATTACGATGGGATCTGGAAAACAGAGCACGGAACAATCTCACTAATGTACTATTCTCTTACTTGAAATGGAGTCGAAACTCCGAGTGAAATTACACAGTCTAACGAGAAGCGCATACTTTTTCGGCTTGTTGCTTTTTGATAATAGTAATTTCGGCCATGCTCTCGATGTGTCCCTTCTTGATGACACAAAAATGGAGAGACATGGGTTGTGGTTTGACTAACACCCAATCCGCACAAGGCGATTTCGATGGGAATTTAAAACTTTCCCTGACGTGGGCGTGCTTCACGCAACAATCGAAAAAAAAGGAACACCCTTTTGTCATACATTTTAAATTTGCGAACATTTCCCAGCGCCCTGTTAACAGTGGACTTTTTCTAATTCGGCTAGATCGCCCCGGGGAATTGCTCAAATTTGTCTAGTATGAATTGGGTCCGACTGGCCGACCGTGTGACGTCCGCGGAGAGCGATTATTAAGTCATCCACTGTCCATTTGTGGGGTGCCATCCCCTCCACAGCCCCTCCCCCACCTCCACTCGATCCACAGATGCGTGGGCATCATCACAGCAGCCCCGAGCAGCTCCAAGCAGCGCTCTAATGCACCAGCGTGCAAACAGTTTCTTCTCAATCGCCAAAGCCACTCAGCACGTTGCCCAAATGTCTATGAGGCAGCGCGGCATAATCAGGACAATAATCGTTTTTTTAAAGTGGCAGGGTGAGCAGGAAAAGGCAGGCAGTGGGTACATTTGTGGCCGAAATTATCCGCCGTAAAAGCTCCAGCCACGGAACCGTCGCCTGCGCCATTTCCTATGAAGTTTTCCAATTCAGAAAACTTTTCCGTGGGGAGACTTCGTCCGGCATGAAGAGACCGCAAAGACCGGTCGTTGAAAAAATTGTTGTTCTTGATTCCACAAGAATAAAACTTTGGATACAGAATTCAGTCTCAACAAATTATCCGTGCTGTTCAGGGTTTACCAAGGTAAAACACGCCCATTTGGAGTGAACCTCTCGTGGTAAAAGGTGGACTCATGAGGGACCCAGGTGGCCTTGGGTATCGCAACGTCTTTTTAAGGGAACGCATACTCCGAAAAGGAGGGCGCGCACTTAGATTAACAAAATGTGTACCACCTGATGTACATACCAACGGAATGCCCTTGTACCCTCTGACCGATCTTGGCTCCGTACATGAGAGGAGCAAGATTTGTTAATAAAATTTGAGAATGTCAAGTGAGTAGGTTATCATAGTGCTCAATTCTGAAAGTGATTGTTTCCTGTTATTATCACTGAAATAAAGCCTTACCCTTACAATCCGACAATCAATGGAACTCATTCATGATATCTGAAAAACGAAATGAGTTTGGGTCTGATTGCGGCCTGAAAAAATACTGGTCCACCTCGCCGGGGTGTCACAATGAGTCTATCCCCGAGCAGCTCGTCTCGGTAATGAGAAGCTCACACGTCATCCGTCCGAGATAATCCGATTTAATTAGACTAATAGACGGAAATCCCGGCCTCTCGGTCCCACACGATGTGTTCTCTAGCTCGTCAAGGCCAGACAATGTGGAAGGGATTGATCGATATTCCTTGGAAAAGTAAGTTGATGCGACGATCATTATTGCTTTTCTTGTAATCTTTTAGTGCAATGCAGGCAAGCTAAGGTGACTTTGATACACAGTGATTATCTATAAAAGGTTGAAGCCCCATTCGCCCTTGTGGATGTGGATCGTCGCAGGTCTCTGCGATCTGCGAACGTCGGAAATGTTGGATTTTCACAGCTCTCAGCAACATGGTGCTCTGCGAAATTATTCAGCTTGTTGAATATTCTCGTGGCAAACCTATGGGATTCCAGACGAAATTGCTTGCAAAAATGATTACAAGGTACCCTCCCTCTCAATGTGAATGCTACTAGTTCAAATTCGCTAGCTTGCGATCATTTTGTCGTACCTGAGACTATTCGCAAAAGCTTGAGATAACGTTTTCGTTGGTCTCTGCGATAGGACAATAGGCCAGGGCGAATGGGGCTTAAATGACATCGACAGAAATTTCACTCTTTATCAATCACGACATTTTGCAATCTGTACAAAAGGACGCGCGGCTCTAGCCAGATATGTGTCTTTTTTTTAGAATGTCTCTTATTCAGACATACAGAGCCACATCCCTTGACGTTCCCTGCTAAAGTAAGCCATTTTAGCTGCTGTCAACACAAAATTACGATGAATCTAAGCTCACTGGGTGCAACAGCTGCATACCCCGATGCACACCATCCTTTAGAGGAGTGGTGACCTTGCGTTTATTGACGTGTCTTATCTTGGAGTCCCTTTCATGCCTCTCCGTGCGGCCTCCCCGGAGCCCCCGTCGTCCTGCCCGCCCGCCGGTCGAGGTCTGCCGTGCTGGACCCAGTACCACTCCCTGCATATTTGATTGGTGGGCTTTCAGCCAATTAGCGGCCGGTCCCAGCTGCGTCCGTACCATTAAACGACTTAGACTGAAGTTCCACCTACTACATCTCACCCAGGTCCCTACAGCAAACATGCCCATTCTCCCCGGCATATAAACCTATTTCCCATTGTCTATCGGAAGTGGCCTCTTTCTTTTTTATTGCAGCTATGGCTGCTGGTGTAGGAAATATGCAAAGCTTGGCAAAAGGGTGAACAGTGACGGAAGGTTATTGCACAGAGCAACATACAATTTCTCTCGTACATCCTAGCCCCGTTCCCCATTGCCGTTTATGCATCTGCAGTGGCTTCGTACCTTTTCAGTGATATAGGCAGTGGTACTTAATCTATGTTAAATACTTTTACATTATCCATTTCCCCTGCTGTCAACTCCAGTGCCCTTTCCCCGTGATGTAACCACAATTATCGGATTGTTGTTCATCTCACAGATCATCGATGTATATGGTAAAAACAGGAAACAGGTCGTTTGCAATGGTACCCGCAAATGCCAGCCATTTCACACGTTCACCCATATCCATATCTATATCGAAAAGAGCCGAATTCAAATTGTTACATGTATCAATCCCTGATGAAGCAGCGGAATAGGGGGATTGACGTACGAGCTCATATGCATATGGATCTCCTGTGGCACTGTGCATCACAAAGGGTATGGCTCCAATGACATACCCCCACCCCTAAAATCATCACCCGACGGCTGAACCATTCCTGTCAATGAACATAGAGGCATCGATCACTGTCATTACGGGGGCATTCATCAATTTGTGAACCCCTAAATGAAGTCAACCCCAAATGCAGGATGCCTCTGCATTACATTTCAGACGGAATTGGACATACAATGGCACGGTTTAGGAGAACAATGGCGGCGCTCGGACGATCACAATGTCTCCCGTTCACGGCCTTTTATTGGCGGCTCCCTCCTGCTCCCGTTGTACCAGGTGCATGCAGCTATTCACCCCCCATCTGGGTCAGGGGATCAAAGGCCTTTTAGTGTACCCTAAAGGCCCTGCTCCCCGCCTCCCCCCACCCCCATTCTGTGCCACTGTTACCACTGTCACGGTGACTGTGACGTATGGCATACAGTGTCATGGCCTCCTCCCCCCGTGCCACCACTCCGCCCTTTGAACAGATACCTCTGATACTCAGAACGCCGGAAGCAGGACTTGGCACAGCTTTGGTCTGCATGAAGTAGCCTCCCATACACGTATTAATATCGCCTACCATGGTAATCATAACGCCTACCTGTGTTTTAAAAGTACTCACTCACCTGGGAGTTATAGTAAGAACTAAAACAGTATTCTTATGGAAATATTTAATTAATACTTTAGGTATCTGGACACTTAAGGAAAGACAGTGCACACAATTTCTTCTTGTCGTGGAGTGATAGTTATACGAAGTTATAGCGTTCGGCAATTTGCTGACCGTACCTGAAAGTACATAATTCATCATGCCATTTGGTGATTAAAAACGATAAAGGAACGTGCAGGTTGCATGTTGATCTATGCCCTCGATAGTTTGAATCTCAAAGCACTTCGTACAATACCCATGACATACGAGCCGCAGTCGTTGCATACATTATCTCCCTGCAACCAAGAGCTGTAGACCCGCACCCTCCAGTAATACCTGCACAGGTGATCGATTCTCATGTCATTTTCACCCAAATCGATGTGCCCGTGGACGTGTTTTTACTCTATTTTCCTATGCCGAGACCAGCTTTAATTTTTCATGGGTTCTGAGTGTGGGCCGTTAGATTCCTGATCGAGCTGTGCATATTAATCCCAGTGCTGGCGACTCGGTCCGCCCGGCCATGGCGGCGGGAGGCAGTGGGCGGAACGAAAGTTGACAAACACAACAGCATCAATATTTCATCGATGATCAACTCTATGGAAAATCGCGTGTTCAGTGCATTCATTTCCACGGGAATCTCAGGTAGACTGAATCTCACCTTTTTCAATTAGCAGACTGGCATCCTGGATGTTAGTTAAACGGCGAATTATTATTCTAGGTTACATATCTTATTCTTTGAATAAGTTTCTATGATTTTCTTTTTCAGGTGATTTGACGCCATACAAATGACCCGATGCCCAATTAGTTGGGTCCTGTTTTTGATAATTTGGAAATTTAGGGGGAATGATTTTTTTTCATTATTCTACTCCCGACGACTTACATATAACCCCGATTTAGCGTATCCATAGTACGTGGACCTTGACATACAGCCAATTCATAGATATCAATCTCTGCTTGCAGCTATATATCCTGCAAGGAAATTGTACATGAGCCAGCAATCAATAAGAAGACATTAGGTAGCTCTCTCCTTATCCCTGTAGGCATTATAGGTAATCCAACAGCTACGTAACAGCCTACCCCCTCCCAACACTGACGTACAATCTGCGCCAATATATAAGGCCTCAGATAGACAGCATAACGTCTAACACTTTGTGAACACCACATTGCCCTAAGGAGTAGCGCGGCCTACACCTTCTCTATATCAAAGTAACAGCCAGTCGTTCCACCCGTTTCTTCTCAAGTTACCCAATCACTCTACACCCCCACCCCCGCCAAGCCTCCTTTGTCCTTGTAACTATAGCATATCGTGTCTGGCGGCTATAAAAGCTGTGATGTAATGGCTAGATCTTTCGCTGTTTTCCCGTCTCCGAGGGGTTGTGTTTTAGCTCACTCTGAAGTTCGATGTTATAATCAATACACCGAAGGGGTTATTTTGTAAGTTTTCAGACAAACAACAGTCATTGTTTGAAAGAACACATGTGTGGCTTCATGTTTCCCAGACAATTTCAGATTTCTACTACATTTCCTTTTTTAAATATCCATATCCTGGTTATGTTCTAAACCTTTTTCTGACTTATGTTCTAAACCTTTTTCAATGAATATGCTTCCTTCCTGAGATGGTATCCATAGTGTTCAATGTATAGAAATACAATCTTGATCTAATTTGAAGATATGATATATCTTTTTCCTTTCGCTTTTGTCCGTATTTGATTCTGGTACTTCAGGGAAGCCTCCCAAGGTTGACAGGTCAGGGATAGGAGGTTATAGATAAGGGAGTGGTGCGTCATACTTGTATGAGGTATGCTCGGCTGGGCCTCAGAAGGTGGAGAGGATAATCAGGGGCCGCGGGCAGGGCGCCGTGGGCGGAGGGCAGCGGGTCTGTCAATCCGGGCCCTCTAAACCAGATCAGCTTTTACCTCTGCCTGGAGGCATCCTCCCCCTGCCTGCCCCCTGCAGCCCCCTCTCCCCACCATGCGACCAGCCTCCCTCTGCCTGTGCTCCAACTTCTTAAAGCTGCTTCCATCCTCTATAACTCTAACCCCCAAGAGGCGTTGAATCCCCGGCGCCTGCTCTCTTTTCCTCCCTTTGGGCTAATCTTGTGGAGTGTGGGCGGGCTGGGGGAATGTTCGAGGTGGGTGAACCATTCCCTTAGCTCCCTCCCACCTGGCTGCTAATACACCATCTGCGCATTTCCCCCGCACTCCAAACCCAAATTCCCCAAAGTCATATTAGCCCCTTTAAGGGTCCACCCAAGGGCTTCAACCATCCACTTGGCTACCACTCCAAACTCCATACTAAAGTCCCTTTACGGCATATCCACCCTCACCCTTCCCCTCTTCCGCCCACGTCCCTTGCAACTAACCACCAAAGATCATGAGATTTTCATGGCAGAAGAACAAGAACAACAGATCCTTGCTGCTTGACATTCCTCCCATAGAGAGGGCCTCATCTGCTACTGACTGATCTTATTTAGCAAATTCCCTTTCTGATGCCTCCGTATTAGCAGGACTCCGAGCAGAATAACCATCATTATAGCCGGCCCCTTCTGTTGCATCAGGAGTAGAAACTCAACCTTATGGCCATATTGTCCGCTTTAATCTTATTCTATAGATTCTTTGTAAATACTCATCTTTTTACCACGGTTTCCTTTTGAAAAATGATTGGATATTTGCGGACTATATTGATTCGAATTTTTAATGTCAATGTGATAGGTTATATTTTCATTTATTAGCCCATAGTATAGTAGTATTCGCATGTCTAGCAGAACTATTGGGCCGAAATGCGTTTGAGAATATTCTTATCCCGGCACATCAGATTCTTGTTCCTCAATATAGCCCCACATAGGTTCAATCTACGGTGCAATTGACTTCTCCTGCTCGGACCCACATACTATCTTTCAACCTTGCCCAGCTAGAGTATACGGACACAACTCACAGGCCTATAGACATAGGTGGTTGGTTCTCCACCTCCTGCTCCTACTCCTCCTCCAGGGGGTCTCCCTGGAGGGTTCCGTGGTTCTTGTTGGCATGATGGATCCCAGCCCCGCCGTGACCCCTGCAGAAGGTCACCCCGTCCCAGACGCCCTATTCCTCCAGTGGAATTACTCCGCCCGACCTAGATCAGGCCAGTGGCCACATATACACGTCACCTGCTTAAGACGTCCCCGTCTTTATGGTGGATGTCCTCCATTGGCCCTTGGTGTGGCCATTAATATTGCATGGAGGCTGCAGGGTGACTTATGTGTATTGGTAGACCCCGCCCGACCCCCATTCAACCGTCAACCTGCAATGTTCCGGTTTCTTCACCGTGTGTATTCGATTATAGAGCCAAGTGTGGGGTCGTTGTATCCAGTTGATCTCTGCAATGCTATACCAGTGGGCCGAGGAGGCTTCAAAGTGAACGGTTACACCGAAATGGATAAGTTACAGATTAAGGTGAATGCAAAACTAAAGGCAATTGGATTCAGGTGAGCACATTGGAGATAGGAAACAGTATGGTGGTGGTGAGGTGGGCGGTTGCTATTCTGAGGAGGTGATGGGGTTGGGGAATGCACCAGTGTGGGCCGTAGGTCAAGGCACAGGCGGTAGGAACAGGAGCCTCTTGACAAACAACACATGTACGTTCTTTTGTAGGGACGTTTACTGCCTGAAGGCTGACGCTGGACAAGAATAGAATCCATCGGTTATCTGGAACCTGTGTTCAGGAAATCCTTTAGAAGTAGATTTTTTTTTTATCAAGACGCTTGGATAAAAAGTGTTATGTCTTCAGACAAGGTTAAGGTAACCCCTTGACTGACTGTTGCAATAGTGATAGTGAGAAATTGCTGACGATGCAGTATTAGCAGATATAGTATATAGATGGCAACATGCTACACAAACAACACATTTGTTTGGCGGGAGCTGAATAGGAGTTATCGTCAGTAGGTTCTGTGGAAATGTCGGAAGTAATAAGAAAAAAAACTCTCATAAGACATACTCAGGTATATCTTTGATAATTCAAACGCTAGGGAATTCAAGACTGAACGCTTTACTAAGGCCCTTGAAAGAACTTACTTTTTCTGTGAGGTAAATCCTTTCGATAATCTATTTTGCTCTCCTAGCAGATCATAAAGACTTGTAAGAGGGTTATATAGATATTGTGATACCCTTTCACACAATGACGAATGAGCTAATGTATGTCTGTTATGGCCTTAGTTGAAAGGATTTTTGAGAGACATAAGAAAGGGAACAATTTGAATTGTATTTGAAGTTTATAAATCACACACACACACATATATATATATATATATATATATCCCGACGCTGGTAAACAGTTGAGTACAGAGTATTCCGTTTTAATATTCCTTCCTTGCAGTGGGATCTCACAAATAATGTGGTCCAACACCCATGTTAGAAACAGACCAAACGAAACCCTTTTAAATTGATTGAAAGAAAGTCGCTTGAGTCCTAGTCTACAGTATGCTCAGCTTGGATCTATAGTTATCCGCTGGTCGTTATGTACGTACGATGTTGACTTCCCGTCCCTGTTTGTCAAGTCATCTCCAATTTGGGCCCCTCACACCAAAGCATACCTTCAGCGGACTCTCCAAATAGTATGTTGTTGATTGTCACACATCGCAGTGGCAGCCTTGACAGTAATGCAAAGCTCAGGGGAAATTCTCTTTTTCCATAACCACGAAATCAAAACAGGACATGGCGGATGTCTGGTAAGGCAATGGAGATCATGGCATGTATGACGAGTCAGTCTAGTCCTATAGGTACAAGTATAGATGCCATTGGCTAAGGATAGTATAGGTTTTATATTAGAGCAATATTAATACCCTACGCCTACGCAATAGTTTAATTTCATCAATAACTATCCATAACAGCGGCCTCTCACGCAGACTTCCCCACTTTTGGTGTAATACCCCTTTTGCTAATTTCAGATAACATTCGATATTCATACCCTGGGCTATTTTAGGTAGACAGGGCAACGATCAATTATAAACATAGCTCAAATTAGTTGCGCTGATGCGACAATCTTCACAATTCTAACCTTTTAATGACATTTACTTAAGGAAGACTCAGGCTAATTCTATTCGAGTTAATGAAGTTTAATATGGTAATTGACATCGGTCTTCCGCTGGCGTTGTGACAGTGGGGGAGGATGAAAACCCCTGGCATTTTCTTTGCCTAACGTGTTTACCTGTAGGCTTGATGATAATTTGCTTAGCTTTTCATATCCCGATGGCTAATGGGCCACAAAAACACATACTCTAAAGTCAGGTGGTGAAGAACACCCGCAGACATTCTACAGCTGGGACAAGCGATTTCTTAATGATGTTTTGCAATAGGCCTAGGATCGCATCCATTAAAATGAAGCGGTTTTAAAGAATGATAACTGATTACATATTGAAAAGATTAGTCTTCGCATTCAAATGTCCATTCATGAGAGACCAAATAAGAGAGTGAAAGAAATAACTTATAAATATCCGTGAAGGAGTACGTTTTCCTTTTACAATATAACCTTCACAGTTATTGTTCATTTCCGGAGACAATAGCTGAATAGTGACTATTATTCTCATTGCAAAATGCGTTTAGACATTTTTCTATGTCTAATTCGTTTGTTATCGATGAGTGGCTGTATGGCAGTGACGGTGGTTTGGTTAGTAACAGGCTGAAGGAGCGGCAGAAGTAGCGTTTGTCTATAGCCTTTAACAAAGGCATACGATGCATTGGTCATGTTTATGTATAGTGATATATTTTAATGTATTAGTTAATATTGAAACGCAAACAATTTACCGCTGCTTTCATGATATTTAGTGTATATGCTACAATTAATGAATTGTTCAGCAATGATATTAGTGAGTGTCCTTTATACCTACTCATATGAAATTCATATTCGGCGGTTTCTGTTATTATCTACTTTTGTATAAGATTTATTTCCTAAATAATCACATGATGATCTTTATTGTAAGTACAACTCGGTGAAGTAATCCACTATAAAGGTTATATACTACATCGTAGTAACGTTGATAATAAGGGCATTTGGTTTCGCAATTATTATATTGATGGCACACAGTAAGAACTTAGTTTATGTAATAAGCCCATATTAGTTTAAATCAACGAGAGTAGAAGTCCCTTCTACTCTCGTTGTTTAAACCAATGACTAGGTTTACCATGAAATCTTTTCAAAATTGCTTCCATGCTTGATCCCTGAAGACAGTTCTACAATACAAAATTACTCAAAGCAGTCATATTTTGCCCTCTTCCCATAGGAACCAATGTTAAAGCCTGTCAGCCTAGCCTATGATATCCAACCCTATTGTGCCCTTAAATACATCCGTCATTTTGTCCAACCATTGTCCAACCGTAGGATATACCCAATTTGGGATGGGCTTATCACCTCGTATTTATGATGGGCATGCATCCGCTTGTCACAATAAACATTCCTTTTTTTGAACATTAAGTTCAGAAGATAGCTATTTCATGAAGATCATCGGTGCTAATCTCGAAGCACTCATTAATGCTCGATTTCTGAGTCTTTGGAATTACTCACAATTGTACTGGTTGCATAAACACATAGTGCTGATGTCAGCATGTGTATTCAGCTACTGGAAGTATAAAGGAAAAGTTGTGTCTTTTTGTGAAGATATTCTCTAATTTTATTCAATTTAACATGCTATTTTTTACATTTCGTCCTTAACGCCAATTGTGAGCTGGGCATATTCACAGAACATTATCGTGATGCCCTGTTATGCCTGAGTAGATAAGTTTGGTCGAAACTTTCTTATAACTACTTTAGAAGGCTTAGTTCTGGAACACATATGATCCTTCTCAGTATTCTTCTTTACTCATGATATTATGTGCATGTCAACTCGCCCACATGCCTGCCAACGTGTACCTTTTAAGTAATCTTCCTAAGAAAAGCATTTGCCATGCACAGTTTTATAGAGGTATGTTCTGGGTTCCTAGAAATATGACCTCATCGTGAAAGGTTTTTGGATCTGTCAAGAAAATATATGGTGATGTGGAACATCTTGAGGCTTCATCTTCGACCTTGATATTAGGCCTACTTTGATGGTTCAACACGCTACATAACAGATATGCCTCGTAATCTACCCCTAATGTATGGCTTGACTTTCCCCAGCCAAATACGCTTTAAGCACTCGGGGCCTTGAACAAGCTTATTCCAAAACGGTAATGTTTGAAAATAATGGGACGCAGGCTCGTAATGAGGATTAGGACTCATAAACAGTATCTTTCCCCTCAAGCAACAGGAGGAAAATGCCTTAGTGCCTGATTGATGACCTAAGCACCCAAAGAGGGGATAAAGCAGTTAACTCAAGTTGGCCTATCAAGGGTGCTTTGTCAAGCAAAGTAGATATCAGTGGTGACCATTAAACTGCTGATTAAAAGTTGAGGAAGAAGGATGAGGATTAAAGGTTAATGAGTCCGTGAGAGCTATTGATTTGATAAAGAGAAATTAGCAGTTACCATTCAAAGCTGCTTGATCTTAGTCACTGACACAGGAGGAGCCCGGAAATGGGATTTCGACTGGTAGGGTCGGAAAAAAAGACGATCAAATCGAATTCGATGATGACCTACATTGGTAAAAATGTCAACACCGTTTGAAGTGGCCCTAAAAGAAGAGTCTTGATTTGTTAGAAGTTGGAGAGTGCGCTTGTTCCGCCCCAGGTCGGCTCCTACCAGCGTTCTAATGACATTTGCGAACAGATTGCTATCATTAGCAATTAACACCTGAGTGCTCGGAGGCTGTGTAATGTAATCTGCCCCACCCACCTGCTGCTGCAAATTACCACCAGCCCTTTGCCAGAGTTCATTTTACAAATGATAAAAAGCGAAGAGACCACGGGGACGGAGAGACAAAGAGTATAATTTGTGCCTTCCGCTACGACCACTTCTTGGCTGCTTCTTATTTCCTGGGAGCTTGCCAGGTTAGGACACTACCGGGAATGGTCTGTGGGACTATGGTTATAGAATATGATAAGGGATTCTCAGGGCTCTAGGCTTCAAGCAGCCATAGCAAACTGTGTGGTGTCCCTGCTTTAATAAGTACCATTGTGTGAATCTTTTAAACATAACATATAACATAATTACATTATGATACTGTTCAAAATGAGAGCATTATAACAGATTTAGCTGAATTAGTTTGTTATCTTTAACAAAAGCTAAAACAAAAAGTAGCCAAATCTGTACATCTATCGTAATGGGCGAGGTTGCCATTCCGTAACCATGGTGATATGCTGTTGGTATGTTAAACTTCACTGGAAATCTAATAGTTGCATTTGGCCTGTTATCACTTTACCTTTAGTCTGTATAAGTTACACGCAAAGTATGAGTCAGTTATAGAGCCGTGCATATGGTCAAAAGGGGCGGATCCATTGAGGGGGTCCTGACCCCCCTCCTTTTGGTGGACCCTTAAACTAGGGACAGAGGGGGAAATGTTGCATGCGTGTGTGCGAATACATGCATTTTTACTATTTAGCCTATATGCTGACCCCCCTCCTTTTGGAAATCCTGGATCTGTCTCTGGTCAATACGAGTCAGTCGATGGGGTATGAGTAGAATAATGCTCCACTCTCACTGGGCAAGGTACACATATTTCAGTATGCATCTTGTACAGCATACAGGTACACGTCCAATGCATTCAGTAAAACCCTAAACACCTGAAGCTGTCCCTTTGAAGAACAAATACTGCCACCTTGCTTTTGGGGTTTGCTTTGATGTTTTTTTCTTGGATCATGCTTTCAAAGGTTAACACCCATAATAGCCTTTCCGGCCACCTTCCGTGTGCCACCCCCGGGAAACAGGGGCGTGCTTACTCCGGCCTGTGGATCACGAAGTGTGTCCGGCCGTTCGTGTTCCGAGAAGCCTTTGGCAATTGAAACCTTATGATTCCCCAAACGTAGTTTCTATATAAACAGCCAATGTATGAATTCATGTTTTAGGGTTATGCATTTGCCTAGCACATTACATCAAAGATTGCATACACCTTTAGTATATATATATGGTAAATAGCTATGAACCATATTCACTGTACAATATTGGAATGCGTTATTCTAATATTCCTTATCTTCACTAAAAAATAGGCTACAAAGATATAACTCGAATTTTGTATCGTCAAACAAATGATTCACCATGACGAATTCTCGGTGGATACAGTATCTAGATATCTTCAAAAGTATTTGTAAAACGGTTTTATAGATTTGAAATGAAAATAACGTTGAAATTTTAATCACACTTACATGTTTATGTGAATACCACTGACATGCTGACCATGGTAAAGCCAAGCAATCCGACAAATTGTTCCAATTACATTTCACCTTGCACTCACCCATGTGTACCGGTGTTCGTGCTGCTGCTATGAAAAGGCCACTTAAATAGAAGCCCGACGCCGCCTCTTGTTTAACAGGGCCTCCCGGAACAAACTCAGGGCACGCCGGGGATGTGCTCTGATTGCCTAGAGTGAGAACAGTAAACGCCAACTTTTTATGATTTTTCATCCCCCACCTTTACTTGGGCGTATCCGCTGACACTGGCTCTCTGTGTACTGCTCGAGAACCCGAGAGCTTTTCGGAAAATTACTCCATTATGTTCACTTCCGAACTCAAGCCTTGGGTGAATTCAACACCTTTGAAGTTCGAGGAAACTTTTTGCTTTCAGCATAATATCTCATCTATGTATGGCTTGGAAGTGAAGTATTTATCAAAGCTGGTACAGCTATATTGTAGAAAAAGGGGACTAGTGGTGCAAAAGCCATTCTTTACTCCTATTGATTTGAAATCGACTCAGAGATCTTTAAACAAAGGTGCCAGCTTTTTATAAATGTATGCGCTGCCGTCCATGTGCATTTCCAAGGAAAAAGTTCAATTTGAGAAAAACATACATGACATTGGCGAGGCAACAAGAAAATAATCAAACCAAAGATGTATGGCTGAACCAACGCACTACCCCTGACTTCTTTCTCTTAATTCATAACAGTACGCCAAGCCGCGGGCAAAAACAGATCAACGATTTCTAACTCAAAGAATATCAATAATCAAAGACAGAATGTCATTGTAAGAAAAAAACTACCTTCAAGGACATTGCTTTATACGACAGCGTCTACTTTAGAAATACCTCACGGAGTGGGGACTTTTTTCTCGCTGGGTTCAGTACCCTACAGCTCGAGAAGGCAGGTCACGGCGTGAGTGTGGCTGGGGTGGGGCTGAGCTGGGTAACAGTGGCCTGGGGACCGCTTCACCAGCCCCATACCCATCGCTCCTGGTCCCACAGCCGCCATTGACGACCGACCCATTCGCTGCTTCCCCGATCACTGTCGCCGGGACGTCCCATCTGCCACGTAAACACGACACATTCATCCCAGTCTCCAATAGGTTTATTTCTTTACAACCTAATGCACGCCAAAGGTGGCTGTTTATTGCTTTGCACTATTTTTCCAGCACCATTACTAGCATTTACAAACGTAAAAATGTTTCTAATTGTCCCCAAATGTATATTCAATTCATATCCTAAAGGACCCATCGGTAGAAGGACTATGATAAGAATATGGAAAAATGTCAGGATATATGTCGGCCAATGCAGACAGAAAACTACGTAAACATTCTATAGCCCTGCCGCTTTTTCATATACCCGATGCATTAGTGATCATTTGTAGGGGAACCCCATGAGACAACGCCTGGAAATGTCTCAGTCTTTTTATCCCGGTCTCGGAGTAGCTCGGCTGTCTCTGGCCGAGGGAATCAGATTAACTCACAGTCTTTGTGAGCTGCTCGGGACCCCCCGTTGCCTGTCCCAACGGCTCACCCGCCAGTGGTACCAGTCGGCCGTCGGGCCTGATAAGGCGGCGTGTGACTGGGGGAAGCCGAGCAGCTCACTAACCGGGTTTGTATCAGCAGGTGGTAACTAATGAGGCCGGGGCGAGCTGCTCTCCCGACACTGTGTAGTCACTGACCATATTGATCCAAGGGGTGACAGAACGCTCGGCCAGGAATCTTAAGGCTTTGTCCCGGCCGCCAAATAGGCCCCCTCTATGGGCGGTTTATGGGGTAAGAACCAAACGGCGAATATTCTGAAAAATGCTCCCAGGAGTCCATGTTTTTATCGCTTCTTATCTCACTTCATATTTTATCCGTCGGTGATTTATTTTAGTTTTATATGCGGGCAGGTTCTTTTCAGGTTTTCCCACTGTCCGTTTGCCAGTAAATCTCTTTTTTATCGTTGTTGTAATTTCGCGGACAAGTTGCCTGTCATTTACTTTTACATTTTGGTTTTTATCTTTCTCTGAACTGTGATTATTCAGAACTTATTTAACTGTCGTAGACTACCCAGAATTTTATTTTCATGTGAAATACTGTTTACTCTTCAAAACAGGGACAAATGTTTCTTGGTCCAAATACCAATCGATGTGTAAACATTTTAGCCCCCACCCCCCAGAAGAGATAAAAATCCACAGCTGTGAATAATGAAACTTATGATGCTTCTCTTTTATGTCGGGTGGTACGAGCGACAGGGTCTGAGCTTCAACTTCTCGTCACGTGGTCCTTAACGGAATTGCCTTTTACGCCGCTAGGGGTCGCGGCGTCAAAAGCCGGAAGTACTTGGCGCTGGTCCCGAAGGGCATGGTCCCTGATTGCCGGGCTCCAGCAGAGGCCGTGCCCGTCCCGCCAAAGGGGTTGTCAGAAAATGACCTCCTTGGGTGGGCCCCCCGCCCCTCCGGAGGGCAGATTCATAGGGGTCGCTATACTGTTAAACGTTCTGATGCAGGCTCCAGGCCCGTACCCTACAGGTTCTGCTATGGCGGGTGGCGGGGTTCCACAACTGGAACATTTCCCTATATTTTCAATAATTTTAATTTGAAAAGGGGGATTTTCTATAGCTATAGGGGAAATTGGAACTTTTCAATATTGTCCTACTTGCCCGCCACCCCCATCGGTTACGGGCCTGCGCCTTCATACACACAAATGGTGGATTTCAGGTATGTCGCCTGTTTTATTTCAGTTTGAAATGGAAGTCGACTTCTAGTTTGAAACATTGTATGGCTACTGTTATTTCATTAGTTCCTGGTTGAACATGACAATGTAAGTCAATCGGTATGCATTAAATACTGCATAAGTAGTGATACTGAAAAAATACGTAACATAACGCAAATCCTTTGTGCAATACAGCCGCAACCTTAAGACACGTATCCAACCCGGGGCAAGACACGACCTAAAGGATGTTGAAGTATGACATTGTGGTCAGTAATCACCGCTTGGATTCTTAGTATTGATACCCAGGTTGAGGCATTTTACATGTGCACAGCATTTACTTACTGAAAACCATAGTGAAAATAGACTGCAAAGATGTCATTATCTAGTCTACTGACTAAAGTACACAACAAGGAGATAGCCGCAAACTGACTTTCTTTGTTGTCAGTATTGAAGAATACCTTTAGCAATAATTGATTGATTGTGTAGGTTTCATGCGAATTGACATGCTGTTGTACCTTGCGGTCTAACTGCCTATACAGTGGATTTGGTCTCTAGTCGTAGACTACGTCGAAAACTCTATCAGTATCACACACAGTTTTAGGCCTGTGCAGACTCCTATAGGCCTATACCACAGGCCGTGGGGTATCTAATAACATTAGCCATGCCCATAAAGTTGTCCGGCCTAAGTAGACACAACCCAGGATGAGCACAGACAAGCCGGAGCTTTACCCCGGACAACCCCGTCACCACGCATCCCCACCCGGCCGCCATCAGCGTCTCTTTACGTGAGTGATAATGGGGGTAAATTCAGGTTGATGCCCAGGGCTTTGCTAAGGGTTACCCCGCGGGCCAAGCGTCGCAAATCAGGTTAGGGCGTCCCTGATGAGTGGGTCGGACGGCTGAAGGTTGAGCCGGTGTGAGCTGCTTGGAGAATACCGGGGTTCATCAATTTCATCAAACCAACTTGCCCTTAAGTGAACAATTGATGGGTTCACAGTACGCCTATGGCCAGGGTGATGGTGTAGTTTATATCTGATTTGGTTCATATCAAACGTGTGGCACACCGTTGGCACGTTAAATTGCCTGACATACCCTCCTCTGAACTAGACCACCCAGCTACACTATACCATTTTCATATACTACTAAGTAAAATATCCAATAGGTTCTCTGTGTTTAAACATATTATGAAGGTTCCTTTGTGTATATAAAATTATAATTTAGGGTATAAATACTCCCTGCCTTAAACATGCTGATGTAGAACATCTGCTCTTGCTTTCTTAACAACCTCCGATGGTTCTCTGCTGTATAAAGTGTGACAACCGATCTATGGGCGTAAGAGGTGGGAGGAGGTAAGCGGGAAGATTCACGAGAAGCAAGGTGTAAAATGTTGTACCAGCACGCTGGGGTAGGGTGGCTCTTCATCGGCCATGCTAATTCAACCTGACAGAATCCTCTGGGGGAGAACTGCCAGGCAGCCCCAGTCATGGGAGGTGGTAACAAGGAGGGTGGCAGCGATGGGTGGGGGAGATTGCAATGGCCATACATCCAGTCTTCAGTGATTTACGACATAGGGATCGGATTCCGGCAGGCCGACCCTGATGACGGCCGAACACGACTTACCGGGGGCCGCCATTTTGGTGTGTCGGTTTATCTTCCCGCCAAATCGGTCCGAGCAGACGACTTTCGGCACAACACTGCAACTGTAGCGCATTTCGCCAACGGCGAACATGATCCGTGTTTTCCCATTACTTAAGGAGAAACTGGAAACGGTCCTGATGACGTCAGACACTGTTTCGAACAGCTGAATTTCACTCCAATAAATTATGAGTGATACAATGTAAGCATCTGGTAATATTAATCCGATTTTATCCTTGTATCGGAAGATTTAACGGTATCATGTTAGAAATTTATCAGACTATCTACCGTACCCAATCATGGATTGTGATGAAAGGACAGCAAAATTAACGTTTCTGAAAGTAATTTTAGTAGTGCACACATCTTATTGTGTCAAGCAAACCGCTCGGAATACCTCAAATCGTCCTACTTTCCTGCTAGGATCACCTTTCAACGTCTCCCCCAATATCCCCACAATGGATGCTTTCGGCTTGTCTCGTTAGAACTGGATCCATCTCCGAAAGGCGCCAACGAGCAAATCAGAACGATCTCTTTTGGTCGTGTTTCTGGCGACATTTGACAAGAATGGCGACGTGGGGATAAGCTAATGGATCGTCGGTGCGAGGTCGCCCTGATTGAACCGTCAGAGAGGCGAGGTGGCGTGCGTAAGGTCCAGATGGATGAAAAGTAAAACCCAGCGTAGTCTCAGAGTTTAATTCCTCTGTTTGTTCGAGAAATATTCTATCGGCCGCCCTTCGAAAGGATCTATGTGACAGTTTATATAATTATGTTCAATACAAATTTAGCAAGTAAAGGTATTCAATGACTATATACATATAAAGTATGTACGTTACTTTTTTGCAAGTTGCCTAACACAATATTGTCTTATGAATTTTCTTTTCTAAATAATCGGAATCATAGCTATGCGGTTGGCGAAAATACTAGAGAGGGACAAGTATAGATAAGAGGGAGAGAAGAGGGATTACAGTATCTAGAAATAGACGAGAAGAATCGTACAAAAAAAGTAACCAATTTCCAGAGACAATGAATCAGTTACTGGTCAGATTAAGCGCTCAATGATTGCCGGCCCGGGACAATCCTAGGTCAGACACTAATCTCCTCTAATCTTGGTAGCCGCAGTAAGTCACTTTTCCATCCCGATCGGATAGAAGTAATCTATTCCCACTTCCTGTCTGGCCGCGTCGCCCCACCGTCGGCCACAACCGGCGGCGTCCCCCGCGCATGCGTAGCGGTGATGTGTATCGGCCAACACATTACATCCGGCTTACAGTAGCCTCGATTTGGCGGCAGGACAAAGACCCTCTGGTGGGCTTAGGGCGGATATAATCTGCCCCCACCAGGTCATGGCCCTGCCACCAGGGGGCAGCTAAGGTCGTCGATATCACGTGATTCAAATCGCTGTCGGCTTGTGGCCCACCCATTTCAACGTCACCTCGCAGGTTACGTTTTTCATGCCTCAGCCGCCCACCTGCCATTGAAAGTTGGTCGGAGTTTTCTAATTCATTTTTATCGCTTCCCCTTTTTTTTCCTCGGCGAATTTAATACCCTAGGGGTTTTAAGTTGTGGTAACCTCCTCCTCTGCTGTCGACCCCTTCGGGTACTAAAACCAAATGGCGATTTCGGCTTCAGGCAGCAAGCCGTTTCGTTTTGTTGGGGCAGATGTAGGGAGGCGATTGGAAGAGGCCTTTAGTTTATTGTCCGCAAATCAAGTACCGCATTGCGTGGATTCAATCGTATCGTCTAGTTGTATGTTAATCTGTTGGGTTAGGACACAGCAATATAATGTGGAGGACTATATTATAGCTGTTCATCATTCTCGTCTCATTTCAAAAAGCTGATAACACTACGAGTGTGTCTGTGTTGTCATGATTTTAAGATCGAGATAACAGTTCTAGTCTGGTGATAGGTGAGATGTTATAT
Source organism: Lepidonotus clava (assembly GCA_936440205.1). Taxonomy (NCBI): domain Eukaryota; kingdom Metazoa; phylum Annelida; class Polychaeta; order Phyllodocida; family Polynoidae; genus Lepidonotus; species Lepidonotus clava. Next base: position 46,531,897 of record OW387136.1, on the reverse strand, counting down.
CGTGGCTGGAACAAAATAGCTGACAAAGCCTTAGAAGTGACGTAGATAAAGAGGCCATGCAGCAAAGAATCGACCCCAAATTGCCGGATCTTCTGTACTGTAGCGTAAGAGACTCTTTGTACTACAGGTCATTTGGTGAAGGTAACACCGATGTATGGCTATATATATAGTTGTCTCGGCTACAGGGCCTCGGCTGACAATGTGTTAATGCCATTGCCAAAGGAACAAGAGCTTGTCTTGGCTTACAGTTATAGAAGGCAAATTGATTATGTGGACGAAGTTGGGAAAGACAGAAGGTTGCGTAACAGTGAAACGATTAAATTAAAAAGACCTTTCACTTCCAAAACTTATGTACTGAACAGTCCATATTATCGTATGTGTATTATATGGGACAAACTTAGTATCCACATACAATAGTCTGAAAGCATGGAATCATTCAAACAACAAGTGAAAAAACTAAACCTTGATAACTATGATTAGAAGATTTGATATAGATTATCCTTGAAGGATCTTTCCTTCTCGGATATATGGGCAAGAATGTTATCATCAGGCTGGTTTATATATGTGTATCTGAAGCAAGACTTTCATTATCATCTTCATTGATAAATGTATACTAACAATTATAAGATGTATACTAACATACCGCTATCTGAAAAGCGTTTATAAAGCTTTTTTCAACAAAAACAAACACAAAAACATTCAACATGAGTTAAAGGTGCGCTTAATCTGATTTTACATAATCAGAAATAATTTAATTGCCTTAAAATAAACTGTTTTGGGTGGAAAATGGCATCATATGGCATACCTGTTGAAGGTATTTTCCCGGCCTACCCCGCCCGCCCCCGCCTCCCTGTCAGATGACACAGAAGGAGAAGGATGTGTTCCCTGCTCCGCACACTCCGCACACTTATTTTGAGTCAGACATTGGAATGTCTGCAGTCCCTGTGTCGGTGTATGATCAAAGCTATTGGTGTCAATTTCCCAGTCGTAATTCGCCATATCGTTCATTTAGAGAATCGGAAAACCACGGAGATGGCGTCTTAGTTCTGTCGACGGCTGCCAGACGGCGCCCTGCAGTAATTTCCGGTCCTCAGGACGCCGGGAAGCCTCCAGCGTCAGTTCCTCCGGGGATGTACGCTTGTAAGTTTGTGCGTGGGTTTTCAACTGTCAGGCTGTCGTATCTTGAAAGGCTGGAAGAGGCTTCGTTTGTTGTCAGACGTCTTCATTGTTGACTGGGACGTATGAGAGATCAAGAATCCTAGATATAGGATAAATACAGAGGAATTCTTAATTTAACTCAACATAACCTGACGCTCTTGGAACATAATTCTCTACTTGAGACGAAATTCAATGCCACCTAGTAAAGGTCAAGGCAAACTTAAGTGGAAACATAGAAAAGAGAGATAGGTTCAATTCAAGTAGGTTCAATTGATACATATAAACCTTTCTCTATGAGGCAAATCGGCGTTTTCTTTAGAGTTGGTGCTGAAGGGTGGTGGAGGAAATGTACTTGTCGACAACATTCACCAAAATGCTAGTTAATTCAGTATGGAAAATCCCAAAATACAGTGACAGAGTGATGCATGTCTAGGCCAATTAGGGAAACACCCCCGCATCAAATCTGGCAGTATCCAACCGGCCCAAGCGACCCTGAATAGATGAAACATGTCCCAAACATGGACCCAGCAGACAAGTAGCCACTGCTTGGCATGGGATGGGGACGTGCGGGGGAGGCTGGGGCCTCAGAAAATATTGACACGGCCAGGGGAAAGTGCTTGCCACCAACTGCCTCTGCTTTCCCAACCCCCCCACCCCCACCTCAACGTCTCGGCTTTACTTCCACCAAACACCACCAGAGGGCGTCTGGGCCGAGGTTGCGCATGCGTGCTCAGGTAGAATTGGGAGGGATTAGGAAAGCTCAGAACTTTGGCATCAAAAAATGCAAATTGATCCCAGGTCCCGAGAGGAAAAGGCCGGGAGGCTGTGCACTATCGGCTCATGGGTAGTTTTATTCCAGATCAGAAGGCCTTATTTTTTGTTGCGAGGCCGATTCTAAAAGAATCTTTATCTCTTGTTGATGATGGCAAGCCCCGATATGCATTACATTTATATACATACGGCGGCTTGATATCAGACTACTGACAGTTGTACGGACAAAGCACACAAGATCCACCGAGTATTTTGATTTTAGCCTCACTCATAGTACCTGTAGTTCAGGTGTACTTTGTACCAGTACTCCCAGAAAGAATCTTCTCTTATGGCTTAAAGGGGTGGATAGATGCAAGGGCACCGGGTCAGTACTCCAGGTTGTATTCTGAGACCGGTATTAATACAAACCAGAAACAAAAATAAAGTGGGATGTGGCTGTCTGCATTCAACCTGGTCTAATAAAAGGAACAGATCATGGAGAGGAGTGAGGATTCCGTGGGGATTCCATGGGCAGTTTGGGTGGTGGACGAGGAGGTGCTTACAGCCCTATAGATCCGTCCCTACCACAGGTTAATCCCACCTACCAGGTGTCTGTCCTGAGCAGCTCGTCCTCGCTTATAGTCCACCAGACGAGCTGCTCAGGCCGGCCTAGGAGCAGGTGCAGGCGTGGGGGTGGATGTAAAGCATGCAGATAGAAGCAGGCTTACCTCAGGTGCCTTCATGGTTTATTCAAGCGGCGGGTCCACTACACCGCTGGGAGCCATCCCTGCAAACCCCCTATTGATGTTGCCTCCCCTGCCGAGACACTCTCCAAACATTATAAATAAAGTAGCCCCTTCGTCCGTATTTTACGAACCTGATATAGGAATGTTTTTTTTAAGTGTCAAAGTTTAAGTTGTAATATATTCATGAACGGGTTGACGGCTGAGGGAGGAATAAACTTGCGCAGTTGCTGCAAACAAAAGCAGTCTTGCCAACCCTCGGTTAAAATCACAGAAACCTCCGTTATCTCAATGTTTTGCAGACACGGCTCTGTTATCCGTTATTTAGGGGAACAAATCCGTTATTTTGCAAATTTTGCTTTTAAAAAACTCCAGTATTGTACCTCAAGACTCATCAATCCTCCAGTATTTTCAGTGCAAACCAATAGTTTGGCTTAAGATTGCTTAGTAAAAGACAAAATATTTCTGGGGGCAAAGCCCCTAAACCCCCTAATTCTTTTATTAAATTATACAGATCCGTTATTTTACCCTTTCATAGGTTGGCAACACTACAACAGCAATATGAACATGATACATTTTCCTTAGATATTCATTACTGTCTTTGATCAATTATCATGATTAAATTGTAATGATAGAGGCACCGTTAACATAGAATTAAAACTAACAGTTAGGGAATCCTACCCTACTGAAAACTGTGAGTAGTATATGGATCTGGTTATTTTCAGCAGGCCTAATGCTCCTGATCCGGACACAAAGGGAGGCCATCACCATCACAAGCTACTTTGAAGACGACATCGTATGTCGTACTTTGAACTACACCCTTCCCGTAACAAAAGAAAATCCTAGTATGAGCATAAACACGTTGAACTTGAAAGTGAACAAGAGCAGTAAAGAACCAAAGCTGTGCCCGACGCAAGCTATTGTTTGAGACGTTACATCTACCGCCGCCTCCCCCTACGTCATATACGTAGTCTGTATCTTGTCTCTAAAGGGGAGAGTCTATTCTAGACGATTGCTTTTTTTCTTTTTATATCATTTTTACCAGAAGCTTGTTTCAGTGTAATCTGGATCTCATGGATCACAAGAGATAGGGATAAAGTTGCAGTCCACAGGAAACTACCATTTTAATAAAAAATCAATGTTTCTGCTGCAAGCTAGGACATTTCTGGGTGATCAAATGCTCATAAGTAAGGTCGACCGGTACATACAGCTATATACAGAACTTATTATACTTTTTTTCTCATATCGTTTTGTATGATATTGGAAGCGTCGTGTTGGTTACTTTTTCGATATGTATCTGAAGTTATTTCTGTACATAATTGTGCCAACATGCGCGGTGTAGTTTGCTGAGATATAAATCCCCCTTACCCTTTCAGCAGCTCTCGTGAATTCTGCTCTGCCATTGTGCCTCGGCTGAAATCCTTTCATATTAGAACCCCATATATCTGCCCAACAATGGCCGCCACAATTCACGGCCAATGAATGTACATTAGCGGCTATACATACTTACAATGGCGCCACTCATTCTGTTGTAGGCCCACCTCTGGCTACCCATATTCTCGAAACACTCCCACCTCCTACTCCCTAACCATACAGCCCTAGGCACTATGAGGCCTAGTCTCCGGGGACATTGGCCTGTGTTTACATTAGACATCTTTATCGGACCACGCATACTCCTGGGAGCGTGATCCTCGCCCCGCCCAGCGCCATAGTAGGTCTTTCCCGCCATTTGCGCCGCAGCCCGAAAATGTCGTCTGCGTCTCGTTGAAAGGCTTTCGGTATGTAACAAAGGACCCTAATGAATAATGGATAGGCACAGGGTGTGCGTGTGACGTGGGCACTAACACACAGGGGGCGCTGTGATTAACAACCCCAAGCCGAGCAATGAAATAACTTAATGATATCAAAAAACATGGGCACGTTGTATCGCAACTTGGTGTTTTGGTGTTGCTTGCGGTGTTTTTGGTGCTGCTTGTTTTTTGTTTAGAATACGTCCTTGGAGTCAGGACTAGAGGTGCTGTTAATTTTTTATATGGAATACGTACTCGGGGCCAGGAATAGAGGTGGTATCTGTACGTTTCACTACGTTTTGACAGCCGATAGGTGGCGCCATCATGACATGGGGTTCCGGTTTCAATGTGCGCATGCGTGTTGGGTACAGTCTGGCGAACTCTGTATTATACATGGCCGGTGCATACGAGCGTTTTACGTCGGGGTGTATGCAGAGACAACTCTGAGCCCTTAATCCTCGTATATACCACTGCCACCCAATACTTCCAGAAGCCATCGCCCTGCCTCTATTCAAATGTTTGCTGTAGGTCTTCTTTGGTGCAAATGTAATCAATTCTGTCTTTAGAGCATCACCACCAACTCACCATGCTGACAGTGTATTCCATTCAGGGACGGGAATATTGCATTTTTATCTCACTACTTCATCTTTTATATTATCTGTTCCTTTTTATCACCTTTCTAATTAGATTTTCTCCTATTTTCTTTTATTCTTTTTGGCGTCAGTTCATTGCCGGGGCCTCTCTTCGTGTCAGATTCAGTTACTGTTAGGCTGCAGGGCACAGCCTGGGCTGGGTAAAGCTCGGTAAATAAGCCTGGTTGGGAGAGAGGGCCATCCCAAGGGGAATATGGATATCAAATGGTACTTGGTAGGCCGACCCTAATGGGACCTTATTTATCCACATTTCGCCTTCTGGTCAGGCATTGGCCAGCTCCAGTATTTATGAGGTCCCCATAGAAGCAATTTGCTTTGTTTGCCATTTCCTTCTGGGAAATGACGGGTTTTTGTCCCGAAAACAAGTCAAGAGACACACACTTGTCTAGTATAATTTTGATTTATCGCCAATGCATTATATCAACTGATACTTTTACTTAGGCTTAGAGGCATCACCGCCCAAGGCAAAGCCTTCTAACATAATCTTACATTTTGTGTATGAGTTAAAATGGTTCTTATTCTTTACTACAGTTGATTCAAATTGATATTAGTTTCAGAGCAAAAACATACGACGGAGAGTGATGGGGACAGCTGTGGTGCAATATACGCCGATGATAAGTTTATACAAAGGGATCACTATATTCATTGTTTTCGGGTAAAAACTTAATATGCCACTAATTTAATCATGCCCCGTTGATGATGTGCGTCGCAGAAAATTACATATAAACACTGCCCAGAGGGAGCCAGCGAAATCGATGTCGGAATATACTTGTTAGTCAGTCCTCATGTTTTATTCATAGCACAACGACCAACCTAGCGGAATAGTCTATATCCCCCATGGTTCGCCATGTCAATTGCAAACTGCAAACCTAAAGCGATATATATGCAGTGGCAATAATATCCTGCGTTGGTTATTCGACAGGGTAGAATGATTGCAGTAATAATAGTATCCTTAAAACGGTCTGTGTCAGTTTAGACAATGGATAAATGTCCATGCGTTTTTGCACGGGCAATGTTGATTGATTCTAGGTTACTGACAGTCCTATTGTCCTATCTCGGTCTTAATAGTAAGGCCTCTTTGTATGTGGGCAGCCCTTGATATGGCTTCATCACAGCTAGGGGGCGTCCTTCTATGCCATACCTCTCCCACTACGGTGGCGCTGTAATGAGTATATATCTACACACAAATATATACACCACTTCCTCCAGCGTCCCAAGGGCTGCAACGTGGATCCAGCGTTGTGTGCGGGAATGAGGATTGTATAGGTGAAACCTGTATCCTACCATACCTTACCCACTTCTTTCCAGAAAGGGGGCATCAGGGGCGGATTAAGGAGGTGTCCAGGGGTCCTGACCTCCCTCCCCCTCCCCTTTTCTTTTCTTTTCTTTTTATTTATTTATCTTATTTTGGGGAGACCCCTGAACTACAGAAACAAGGTAAAATGCCGTATGCGCATACGTACACCCATAATTATGGGCTCAGTTTTAGTACTTAGCCTATTTGGTAAGACCCCCCCCCCCCGCCTTTCAGAATCCTGTATCCACCCCTGATCAGGGTCCATTTCGGGGTCTATTATAACAATGTAAACGCGACCCCTTTATCTGTCCTCACTCGAACATTGCTCATCTCGCTCTATCGCCCATTGAAATGTCGAACAATCTGCCATGAGGTTAGAACTACCCGGTGACTCAATGGACAGTAGGTACAGAATCGTCAGGTGGCTAAGAACCTTTAAGGGCGATCCTCCGAGGACTCCAATGTCACCATTCTCCTACACCCTGTCACCTACACACTTAGCGCACCTTATCCTGATTTTAAGTACTTTTTAGATTCATGCACGCCCTCTTACGCTATCGTAACCCGTCCTTTCTCCCTCGAGGCGAATCTATAATACATCGTCACATGGGGTCTAAAACGACCGACCCTATTGGAGAGGATCCGTAGGGGGTTGGAAAGGGCATGAAATACAGGAGGGTATATTGGCTGCCATGGAGTGGATCACCTGGAGTGAGGCCTCATCCATCTCCATAATGAACCCTGGAGGGGTGGATGGTGGGAGGCAGTGTCCCTAGGTGAGGGTTGGCACTCTGTAGAGGTGGGGGAGAGGAGAAGGAGGGATATGGGGTTAGGAGGGACAAGTCAATCTGGTGTGTTATTGGGACATCATGCAAGGTTCGCTCACTATCACCAGGCCTTGATGGTGATATCCTGTAGACTAAACTGCCACTAGCAACCCTCGCCTACCCAAGCCGCCATTAGAAGTGTAACTCCCTCCTGATGGATTGTTTAATCAAAATGGCGGTGACTTTAAATCCAGGAAGGTCATCAGTCATGGGGGATTTCCCTCCTGCCATGTACACGCAATGATTCTTACCGGAGGACACTATATCAAACTCAAAGAAGTAGACAGTTAAAAGACATGTGATCAAAACTTACGACACTCTGTCTCATTGTTAGAGTGCCGATCATACTCTTGTGCTATTTTTTGCCGTTTTTAAACTGTTTAAGATGTATCGAGACAAAAACATGACGTAGAAGCATCGAGATAGATTAAGTACCACTAGATACCCGTTTTAAGGATTTCATATAGGTAAAGTTAACTACAGATAGACTAATCATTGTGTCCTCGGTTTTTTAATACGTTTTTTTTCAAAGCTGTTTTTTAATGGACAGTATATAGACTTGGTATACCTGAATATGATATTTTTAGATTCTTAAAATTGGTTTGTGTGGCCCTCCTCTTTTTCATTAGTTATTGCTGCATAATGACTGATATAGCCTACCTCTCATAATACCATACTTATGATTCTAAGATTCATAAGACGATACTCCAAAATAAAATGTCTTCAAATGGCAATGTTTGTTCAAATTAACTGAAATCAAGTTCTCATAAAGCCTTGCAATATGTTTTCTCGATTAGCTATTCCGTGCCCTATAAAACATTGTAATTCTGAAAAGGTAGGTCTGTTCAAATCTAGCTGTTGATATTTCTACCTAGCCCTATGGGGGCCATTGTCCTGTGTATTGACCATACAACTGGAAAGTGTTGTGGATAATGGAAGGTGAGTTGGGGGTGTGGGGAGCGTGAGAGTGGACTTTAATGGGGTCTATGAACCCTTTTATGTCTCCAGCCATTGCGTCCATATTCCCCCACCACTCCTACACTGCCCTTAATCCGACAAGGAGATGGGATTGTGTGCATGCCGGTGACACTCCCAACCTGTTTATTGTTTCATACCTCATCCTCAGCCTTAATGAAAGTCGGAATAACGGCTGGTGTTAAAGGGCGATGCATCAGTGTTAAGAAAGGGTAATCGTGTCGACGCCAAGGTCCTAAAGGAGCCTCCGATGATACCTTATGGCGGCCATTAGGCCCATAAAGGTCTTATGGCGATGCTTCGGCAAACGCAGGTCTGTTGAATATGACGTCATGTAGGGCCAGGTTCTGATTGGTCGATGTCATTGCGACGTAGCGGCTTGCCATGTGTCCCCATTACACGTTATTAAACGTCTATTTAACGGCCTGATTGCCCGTACCTACAGCAGCAGGTTGTTTGGGCTCAAGTTAACGACATAACGTACCACTGGGTTCACAATATGTGAAAACACTGTAACTGTAAATCATGTTTAATGTTCACTATCTGCCACATATTGCCAGAGCTTAGCGGTGACGCAGGCAGATGATTATATCCCTGATTAAACCAACGTTTACGTTAATCAGTCACCAACCTTTCTAATCTGCGGCCGTCCACTTGACTCTATAAATTGCCTCATTACATTTAAAATTGAGATGGGTAACCGCAGCTTGAGTTAATCACTTTGATTCGTGACTGATATCAGAAAGAAAGTTAGTATCCATTAGAGACCCGTCTGGACGACTGCAACACGCTTTTGATTCTCATTTTATTTTCCATTTATAACTGATCGGGTATCTATGTATGTCGTGTGTGTAGGAGGGGAAATCCCTTGAAATATAATGCTCCAAAAGCCACAGAACACGTACTGCAATTCATTTGATATTTCCAACCTTTAAGCCTTTGCCGCTTTAATCTAGATCGGAAAGAAAATTGTGTTCATTATTCTAGCAGGGGATGAAGGTAGCGATAAGGTAGATGGAAAGATATGATATATGCTATATACGATGGGGTATATTAGATATATCTTCTAAAGGGCCCTCTCCCATTTATCTTCGATGCCACATATAAGTATCATGTTGATGTCTAAACAGAATGAGTGACGTTTTGCCTCATACGAATATCGCCCTTGTCCTGTACCGCTCTGGTGGAATTTTACCTGTCAATATCCTAATGTATATCTCCTCTTTTTTTCTGATACGTTCCGCCGTATTGTGACCTTATATCGGAACCGATTTTGAGGTTGACCACTGAATGAAAATAACCTGCTATAACAACATTGACGTACAGATTGCCTTTGCCTTTTAGCCGAATTATGGATTGCTTCTGTCACAATGTAAAGTACATATAATTACATAATTATTCTAATATATATGTGTTTTTTCATCTTTACAGAGAAAGCAGAGGCCTACGAGCCAGAATCATTCGCCGATGACGACAGTGCCCTCGACGTGTTCAACAAAGTAGAACGGTACGTTGCTACAGTTTCCCTTTACATTTTTATGACCTGATAAATCAAAATCAAAAATCATATTAGATCAATATATCCTGATGCATTTTTCCAATAGCATAGTGAAGAATCGTGTTGTATCTCAGTAATGATTGCCACCCAAAGCTCAAAAGAAGGCAAATAATGCCATTGGAGCTTTCTTTTTGATCTCCAGACTTTTAATCAGACTTGGAGTATCTCTCTTGCTGATCCAATCTTCCAGTGAATGTTAAAGGCTGCAGGAGTCGGCTCATAAAGTTAATTAGTGACGCCAATAAGCAAAAGCTTGTTAAGGCACGACTGTGAGCCCCACTCCTCCGGTTCCCTATTTGTACCCCGCAACATTCACCTACTATGTAAACAGTTTCTCTGTGTTGTATTCTCCTTCGCCAATTTGTTTTAAGCACAACCAAGTCTGAAACCTGATCCCAATTCTCTTCCAGTTTTATTTTATCTTTTGTGACACTGTTAGCTTTTTGGAATACATTGTAGTTTCCTTCTGCACTTTTGTTGCTGCGTATAGTACAATACGACTGTTGCAATATATTTTATCAAACGGGACCTGTTGCCCATGATGTCAAAGATTAATCAAGATGATGCTTTCAAATCTCAAATTTTGTCAGAAGCAACAATTATAAGGACTTACACATTATCCTGACATAGATAATCAATTATTTTCTCTGTATACATTTGCCATTCATTGAAATATAATAGTATTCAAACATTTTCTTCATTTTGTGCTGGAAATTAAAATTCATAGACATGCATAACTATTGAACTGTACATTCTGTTAAATACCATTAGGCCTATATCTGGAATTGTTGCCCCTTTCCAAAGAAAGAAGCGTGTTTCAGTAATGCGCTTGGTGGGCACCATGCACATGACAGGCTGTGATGTGCTGTGAGGTGATGTGATATGTAAAGTGATATGAAGTTAGTCATGTGCTAGTGTGCCTGTGGCATGATTAATTAAAGGCTACGATAGCCTCTGTAAGTTTTTATAGATACTTTTATACTACATCATAATTATTTATTTCAAAGATGTTGAAGATACACCAAACTTATATATCTATTTGTATTACAACACAACTATAGGCAGGGGTATACGAACTGCTAAACAGTACTATAGCGGTATACCGCTATAGTACTGTACCTTTGCTGCTTAAACAGTGCTGTGTAGCAATATAAACAACTGAGTATAGACATACAAGCCCCACACTCCAATGCAGTATTAATTTCTTTATTTCAGTGTAGACAAGAGGTACACACCAAAGCTCCAATAGCAGGTCATTTACCCAGCAGTGATTACCAACAGTGAATTGTTTGCATACATGTAGAATTATCCACTTTTTTCCTTACAGACAAGTGACAGATGCACACGTTCCAGCTATTCTGCCAGTCGCCCCCGCCAGTTGCCGGGAAAATTGCCTAGTTGGTTTTGGGCTTTAATTTCTTTATTTCAATGTAGACAAGAGGTACACAACAAATCTCCAATAGCAGGTCATTTACCCAGCAGTGATCACCAACAGTGAATGTTTGCGTACCTGTACAATTCTCTCCTTTTTTCCTTCGGTCAAGTGACAGATGCCCCAATGACCACGACTGATGATGAGTGGGTTTGAATTATTCTACACTGGTGAAGGGTTTGTAGTAAACACTGGTGTAGTGCTGGTGGCAGGTGGAATTACTATGAACTATATTTATATGGTGATAGGTGGTGGGGCCATCCGTTCATCCTACACAGCAAGTTGCCCAGTCTATCAGGAACCTACCACATATCTACATTTAAGTACACATCTCTCTCTATACCCTCGAACCAACCCTTCCTTGGTCATATCGGTTTCATCACGCACTGTCTGTGCCATTCAGCCCAATACAGCTCATCCCCAGATCCCTGGCACCGACTGTCCCATACGGGGACTCTGTCCCCAAGGACGACCAGGTTCATTTAGATTCAGGTGTCAGCTGCTGCCACCAGGGGTCGGGGTTACGCCCTGGATGGCGCCACCCACGTCAGCAGCGCCACCAGTGTGCGTATAAACAATAACCGGATACTCCGCCCACTTTCGCTTCCGGTGTCACCATGCAGTGGAAGGGCAACATCCGGGCTTTTCCTCCAAGGTGGGGGAAGGATTTGGGGATTTTTACAAATGGGTCCCGGTGTCCGGGCCCCCGGGGGTGCTCTTATGGCCTTCTTTTTATGGTTCAACTTAATTGGGTGTCACTAAATGATTGGGTAGAAATCCAATGATGGTGTTAATGATGAAAAAGAAAAGTGGGATCTTGGGTAACGCATATCCGCTGCTGATGATAAAAAGAATCACACTGAATAAAACAGCTTAAACCTACCCTAAATTGTTGTTCTTGGCCGAACTTTCACAGTTTCAGAGAAAATTCATTTTGCCGTAAATGTCTTTCTTCGGATGGTATGGTCTACCGTGCTTCTCATTATATTACCACAACAGCTTCCCTTCTGTATTAATAGCACGTCATAAGCAGGACATTAATCAGTGTGACACAGAGGCCCTCCCCGGCCCATGATCCCTCCTTCATCTTCCCCCCTTTGTTTATTGGCACGCTTTGTTCTCCCCCTACCGGGCGGGCATGTTACTTCCGGCTGATCCATTGTGGACGCTGACGGTAGGGCAGGTCCCCCGTCTGCGCTATACCTGAGGTGACATGGGCCCTGCTCACTCCTACCTTCTGACATGAGCTGCACTTTCCTCACCTGCTACCTTCTCCTGGGTGTCGGAACGTTGAACCCGCCCTGGAAGAAGGTTATATTAATGTTCTCCCACCCCCCTACTTTGTCAGCCACCTGCACCACAATGCGTCCAACATTTCCCTCAGTCCCGCCCCAAAGCAATCTCTTTTATTACTGGTGGTGATTAATTATTTAGGTTCAAAACTACCGAAGTCATAGACTTAGTATTGTGTTAATTCCCTGAACAACGATAGTACTATCATCACACGATTCTGCGATCTCAGCTTTCTCTATTGTGTTTAGTTGTGCCATAATAACATGATGGGCAAAGAGGGAAGGATGATAATAAAACATGCCCTAAGGTCTCGTAAAAGGTCCCCTATGGAACAAGTACATTGTATGACCTACCCATTCTATTATCTGACGATAAGCATTTATAGATGGAAATCACGATATTTCCTTCCCCCATCTCCCCACCTGTTCTATTTTGCATGAGCTAATACCGTCGGAAACCCCAGGTGAAGGCTGGTTCCCTCTAGCCTCTCCAGGGTGGGTCACGAACTCTCCTATTAGCTTTCACTCTGAACGTGTCCAGAACTGTCGTCATCGTGTTTACATCGAGTACAACTCAGCCGGTCATCGGATACGGGATTTTTGAGCCCCAACCTATTTCCACTTTGGTCAACCACGCCGCGAAAAGGCACATCTGAATCGCCTCCCTACAACCCCCTCCTCCCATACTTCCTATTCCATATTTCCCTGAGGCATTCACGTAGACCTATACATCTGCCCGCCTCTCCTGTCTTGTATAACCATTCAGGAGTCTACTCCTACAAGCATACAGTAAATTACACCCTAGTCCCCCTGGCGACCGTTCTGCTCCTCCCGGGGGCCTGCCACTCTCCCCTACAGTCCCCTCTTGACGGTCCCACACGTAATACCATACGTGTCTCCCTACGCCTTCTGTCACGTCAGTCTTGCTTAACAGACTGTCCTTTCAATGGTCTTAGGGGACCTCCAGGCGTCCACCGCCCAAACTCCACGTGCTTCCCATTCACACCCTAAGCCCTCGTCCTATTACGACAATGATTGAGGTCCTTCTCACCATGCCCATCCAACATGGACGTCTCATTCGGGGATGCCTCTCTTTTATCAACGGTTCCGGTTCCGGTATGATTCACCACTTCCGGTCACCTGACCAGACATGCCTGACCCTTCGTCTGTCCTCCAGGGTGTAACTAATCACAACTGGCATTCTTCTCACGACCTGGGTGAAGGATAACTACATGGATTTGGTCTTGTTTATCTTACCGCCAGTAATTGCAGTTCTGTGCAAAGGGAGTTAATCGTGTTTCTTGTGCAGTCTGGAAGGGCTTCTCAGTGTGCTTTTCACTTTGACCCAAATTTCCTTTCAATGGTTTTTGCAAAATTGCTTGTTGGAAAAACGAACGTGTTAAAGTTTTTGAACAGAGTTATTCGATTAACGAAAAACAAGAAAAGTCACTCATGTGGATTTCTCTTTTACTTTTTATCTAAGTTTTGTTAAGAATAGTTCTTGTTTGGTGTTCTTTCTTAGTGGAAGATGATGGACAAGACATTTGGCCCGATGATACTGTTTTTAAGATTACCAAAAAGAACTGCTGCTGCTTTGAAATGAAAGTAGGCATATGACCCAATATCCTACTACTGCCCTTATTTGTACAGAAACTTAACATACTGAGAGACTCACACATTTCAAGCCAGGCTTTGGAAATATATTAACTAGGAACTTGAAAGAACACTGCTAGCCTATTTAACTGAAGATGGGGGAGGTTAAAGATACACATCTATGGGGCATAAGAAGGCCTATATGAAACAATTAATTCTGATTGCATGAAAGTTTGCAAACACAGGCCTTTTCCACCTGATTCTAATTGGATGCTTTGAATATCGGTGAAGGAAACCTAGCACAAAATTACTGCATGATTATTAATCAATGGAATTTATTGAACATGACCTTTATGTAGACTTTGAAGTGAGGAATAAGCACTTCCACACAAGCAAGGGGAGTAATGAAAAGCCCACAATTTAGGGGATTGTTTAATTTACTTTCCTGAATAACTCACTGATACCTCAACTTTTTGACTTTTTTCTGTATAGTCAAGTGAAATTGAATAGTAAAGAAATAGCAACTTGTAAAATTATTATGAAGGTAACCCTTTAATGACCAATGCATAAACGCATTTGTAAATGGGGATTATTACAACAGAATGTTAACAAAATTATAAAAATGTCATTATCATGCACCTGGCTATTGTTGTATGACAAACTTGCAAATGTTGTTTGCAGCAGGGACTCATGTGCCCGGTGGGGAGACTTCTGCAAGCCAGATGCCAATACTGGATATGCCAAGTGCTGCACTGATCTGCGCTGCATGTGTGGCCACTTCTGGACACAGGGCAAGTGTCAGTGCATGTCCGACGACACCTTCGGCAGGCGCTAATCAGTGCGACGAGCCGATGTCAGCCATGTCTGCAAAACCATGAGAACTCAACTAGCACAAATTAAAGAAAGAATTGGATACACAATTTACGAAGCCAAATCTGATTGGGACTGAATTCGATTGACAAAAGCTACTCAATTGGGCTCAATAAGCCACAACAGCCTCACCTGCTTGTTAAGACTGATATTTTCCAGTATCACCATACTCTGAGACCTGTTTGAGGCAGGTTGCATCTTACACTGAATGCCTATAAACCTTTTGGCATGGAAAGGAAACCTCACCAATCTTTCAACAAATTTTAGGAACACACCTGCTCTTAGGGAACATTCCGTAAGAGTCTGACCACTGTAAACCAGCCAGCAAGAAACATTGGGGAAAGAAATAGTTCATGTAATGTTGAAATGTAACAGAAGAGTCTGCTCACAACCAAAATAAAACTTTGATGTAGTGAAAACCAGAAATTGTTGAGAACACGCAAAATAACCTGCTCAATACCCTGAAAAACGCAGAAGGAATGTTGTGCAAGAAAGGCTGTGAAAAACATCTTAAACTTCAAACGAGAAGCAAAAATTATAAGGACTTACACATTATCCTAACCTAGATAATTGTTTCTTTTCTCAATATGCATTTGTCTTAATCAGAATATGATAACATTCAATTCTTCATGATTGTGCTGGAAATTAAAGTTCCTAGACATGCATTGCTATTTATCTGTACATTCTGTTCATTACCATTATATCTATGGGTGAACACCATGTGATGGGCCATATCATGCTGTGAGGTGACCTGTGACAAGATGTCAAGTTTTGTCATGTGCTAGTGTACCTGTGGCATGAATAATCAAAGGCTAAGATAGCCTCTATAAGATATTCTTGTAGGTATACTATATTTATTGTTGTATCATAATGCACAACCAGTGACCAGTTTTGGGAAATAGTAACCAAGCAGATATGGGATAAGTTTGCTCTAAATCCATTATTAAGGGAGTAATTGACCAAAAAGCATTCATCATACATAAATTATCATCATTAAAAAGTTTGACTTGGTCAGAATTTTCCAGAGATTAGTAGTTTGAGTATAAAACCATTCTATTTTCAATGACAGTTGCATTATGGGTAATCTGGTATGGAATGTCTTCTATTCAAAGTAAATGAATTCAAATGTGCATATCTCAACCTCTATTAGGACTATTTCAATATGGTTTGCAGCATTTGAAAGGGTGTGTTATGAGTTTTAATTGATAATTTCCCCCTAAGGTTACCTTTTTCCAAGTTGGGTTACTACAGGCAGGGGGACCACTAAAGAGTACTATAGAGGTACTCCATGCTTTTTACAGATTACTGCCAATAGCAATATCAGCATGCGGGTATATGCATACAAGCCCAACAATCTAATGCAATATCAATCTCTTTATTTCAGAACAGACGAGAGTTCTACACTAAACTTCTAATAGGTTATGTATCCTTACAGTGCTGCAACTGGGAGCAAGATTGATGATGAATGGTGTTGAATTATTGTGGTAACGACTAAGGATCATAGTAAACACTGGTGTAGGGTTTGTAGTTAACGTTGGAGTAAAGCTGGTTAGTGAATACTGGTTTCGGGTTGGTGGCAGGTGTATTCATCATGAGCTGCATTCATGTGGTTGACTAGCTGTGTTGATTATGTTGCACCAGGCCCTTGTGGTAGCACAAACTTGCACATGTCTTCAATTTAGATTCCTATCTGATTTTGTCCTTCGAAATTGTAATTGTTATGCTCTTGTCGTTTGCAGCAGGGCCTGGTGCGCCCGGTGGGGAGACTTCTGCAGGCCAGATGCCAAGATGAAGTACGCCCAGTGCTGCCCCGGTCTGCGCTGCATGTGTGGCCACTTCTGGACACAGGGCAAGTGTCAGTGCAAGTCCAACGGCACCTTCGGCAGGCGATAATCAGTGCAACGAGCGGAGCTGGCCACCAGGGGGTGACCACTATATGTGACGCCACCTGACGGCTAGCACAGCAATCAGCCACCACCACGCGACACGTATATGTCACCACCTACAAATGTCACCACCACAACCACCACCAACCACCGCCACCACAATCAATAACAACAACAACAACAACCAAAACCACCACCACTACCAGCAGCAGCAACAACGTTTTACTACTTCAGAGGTTTAGAAAACTGCACTATTGCCATATCCCAAAATTGTTGTGGTAAATTAAAATTGTCTAGAAATGTTTAGAAATCTTTTTATTTATGTTTTAAGGTTCGACCGGTAAAATGGTTCTGCCCAACTTTTAACACTTTTCTAGATCTGGACCTTTTCTCTGTCAAAGAATATAAATCAGTATAAAGGTTGGCTAGCTGTGTACAATGTCTGAATTTGGTCATAGTAAACAATCTTCAGTTGAGATATTCAACAACAACAGTACAATGAATGTATGACCAATAAAAATGGGGTTTACGAAAACGTTTCGTTTCCTCCATGAACCTGATCTCCATCAAAAGACTCCAACCAAATCCAACCACTGTAAACCAGCCAATCAGGAAGCATGGGGGAAAAGAAATGTTTTATGTAACGTTGAAGTGTGACAGAAAAGGTTATCCCCAACTGAATTAAAACGTTGATGTGGTAAAACCCGGAAGTTGTTGAGAACACGCAATATGACCTGCTCAATACTCTGAAGACCACAGAGGGAACGCTGCGCAAGAATGACTGAGAAAAACATCTTATATAAACTAATTTTAATTATGTATAAAAAGAATGATAAACAACCATTGAGAAGTCTCTGACCCCTGGGACACTGTAAGATAGTATTTGGTGTTAATATTAATTATCTTATTGCTTAGATGTATCGGCGCAGTATTTTCATAAAGCTCATGAAAAAAAGAATTATGTTGGCCTGGTTGTATTTTCTATTTCATTCCAAAATGACATTTACCATCATCAAGTCTTTTTCTGAATAAAAAGAAAGTACATTTTTCTCTTAGTAAATCGAAACTATTGACGTCTTCACAATAAAATTTAGGTTTGTATATGTCGTCCTATTGTGTTATTTTAATTTCAAACCTTGCAAATAGTACCCGGAAATATGAACATGTATATAGGCATGTGTGTTTCCTATACCTATCTAATGGTAGCTATACATACTATTTAAGTTGCTAATGTAATTTGTATACAGACTCAGCACAATGGCGTGTGTACTGCCTTCAACTAAACAGGCACAAACGAAATTGCGGGGGCTGCAAAGAACTATACAGGGAATATCTAGAGCTTCATGGCTTGACAAAACCCAAAAGGTTTTTACAGATCCTACAGTTGTAAGCTTTTGCTATCACCGATCATATTTCGCTTTTCATAAGGCTATTTCATACAGGCATTTTGCAATAATATAGTCCTTTACCCCTTGGTTTTTCAACGAAACTTATCTGTATGGGACAAAAAGAGAGTACAGTAATACTGTAATAATAAACTATGCTGACCTTTTCTAGAAGAAACAAACAACAGATAACTGTTCGTTTGGCAGTCTTCGCTACAACAATACCACCAGCCGTTCACTGCCCTAAATTACATGGTGAATATGAGACATTAGTTACAACTTCCTGCTGATCTTTGACTTCACTAGCATTGACTAGTTATTTTCAAAGCAAAGGGGGATTCATACGGGACAACAAAGATTTTATGATAGATTTCCGACAATGATTATCAAAAGGCTCACAATAGCCCCAACAATTAACGTAAAGTAGTCGGTCTCTGTAAACATATTTTGGTTATCATTAGGTTGTGCAAACGTTGTCCATAGCCTTATGTAAAATTATCGTTAGTATTGAGCTTCTTGTTAAAAAGATTTCCTAAAAACATAGATTTTTTTCGCAATTTCCTTACGACATTACATTTTTCCTGTGACAAATATAACCTACTTCTGTTGTTTATATCCCCTCATCACAATTAAGACCATCGATTTGTCGGCATTTCTCATTGGCGGTCTGTGTAAACTGGGCATCAAGAAAGCATCAACAAAACAAGAGAAAGAGTTTTTCTTTCTGAATTCAACATACAGCACCTCAGTAAAGTTATAAAGAACATGGGCTGATCTAGAGATTTTCAAAAGAGTGGGGGCCGCCCTATAGCTAAAATGTCCACCGGACCCTCTAAATCCGCCCCTGAAGAAAAAGTAGCAGCTGTATTGCGGCAGCATCTAAGTCCACCGACAAAGGCTGTATAAAAACCTGCCCCCCTTTCGTCTCGTGACCTGCTATTTTAACAATGAACTTTCTAACCGAGTGCTGAGACTGTTTGCTCGACCTTTGGTCTGTCCGGGCAGGCTGGTAGGGTGCAGCTTGTTAAGTGGACAACCTCCGGCCAACCAGTTTCTTATTTCCCCTGTGGCTCCAGTCGGCTTTGAGGACGGCCCCGTTTTGGACTTCAGTTGCCTCGCCTGGGAGTTTCCTTCAAACAAGGAAATACTGACTCTTATGTCCTTGCTTCGACTCACCGGGAACTCCTGGCCAGCATGCCGCTAGTGGAAAAAAGTGACTACTTCATTATAGCTTACAAAGCTTTGCTCTTGGTGACCTAAATCAGCAGTACCTGCCTTGACTTTGTAGATGATTGCCAAACATGTTTCAAGCGACCATACTGTCTGCAACTTTACATTAAAGCGACTGCCACACCTTTTGGAAAAACACGTATAGGAAAGACTAATATACCTAAAGGAATTCCCCAGAATTTTAGTCCAATTACTTTATTTCAAAAGATTGTGTGAGTTTACAAATAACGTTGTTATTATGGACCTTTATTACATCATAACGGAACTAAGTTTCCTGTGTCTCAGTTTCATATTCTAAAACATCAACCAATGTACATATTCCCATGACCTAAATATATATACATTTTTTTAAACGAGGCAATACAATGAATCAAGCATCTATTCTTAAGTTAAATGAGGGACTGTTAGTTCGTCACGCATAACTTCCTATACGTTTGATTCATATGCAAAGTTGTTTTTTTTCATCCTTGTTTTTTATCATTATATCACAGCTGACTCAGATGAAATATTAAAGTATAGTTTGAAGAGACAGTCCACGCAATGTGGGCAAAGACATTAAAGGGAACTAAAGGATTAGCTTTAGGCAGGCTTTGAATTTATGGAATGAACAGTTACTGAAATAAAAATGAAAAGATGATGCAGTGAAATGCCTACACGTTTATAAGGAGCAACCATTGAAATGCCAACAACCATACAATATTAACGTTCTTTCATTGATGTATCCAACGTTAGTTTTACCAATAACTCCGTCCAATTGTACTCTTCCTAAACCACATAGCAATCAATCACTGACTCCGCATAGTCCTATTCATTCGCTGGATATTATTTAGACAGATTGCGTGGATGTCATTCATTTCGATTCCAGAAGCCCATCTCCATGGCTGGTCACTCTACCATCAATTACCCGGATGAGCCTTTGGAGTCGGTTTTGAATCAAACACCTCCCGGCGCATTGCTTATTCATGCTTGTTCAGCACAACCAAGTCAAGTGGCAAAAAAATAGCTGGGCCCGAAGTGATCGGCGCATTGCGTGTTGTTGCCCAGGTACTCCATGTTGAGATTGCATGTTACCACCTGAGTGGGCGCTTTGTCGGAGCAGCAGGCATCGGGTATCTCTGTATTGTTTGATATTGGAATACATCATATAGAGCTGCTCTGGGGATATAGAGGAGCCGGCTTAATGTAAGAGATGAGCCTCTGAATAGACTTTGTGGGCATGAAGTCACATTTCCTCAACATGAGCTGGACCAGTTAAATTGATAGGTCTACATTAGTCTAAAATCTATAATTTCTCATATATCATTGGATGGAGTATGAATTCATTATCTCTAGGTAAGGATCATGTGCTTATACCTATTACAGTCATGATAAACAGCGCATTCCAGTCAAGTGACCTAGTGAGTAGTCTGTATAAAGGCTGGAACCCATTAAGCGACTAAACTGAAATTTTGGTCGTTTTTACCAGAACCAAGCGACCAGAACTGGTAGAAACGACCAGAATTTAGTTTAGTCGCTTAATGGGTTCCAGCCTTCAGTCTATGTAATCATGTGTATAGAAATATCCTTTATCAAAAAGGTAATGGACAACCTTCAAAATCGCCTTTGGATATCAGATGATTTAACCCATAGTCATATATCTTTATTAGATTTGTTCCTGGCTAGCTTCAATAAAACTAGTGCCAGGTTATGAACCCGGATGTTTACGCTCTGAAAACTAACGCCGCCGCCCCCCCCCCCCCCCCCCAACCGCCCCTCCTAACTCTTGTCCTAGATTATTAAGCCCCTTAGGATTTAACCTTCACTCTCGTGAATTTCGGATATGGATGGAAATCTTATGTCATATGCACGAATCAAAGGTTTTTAATGCACATGTCCATCCTGAGTGGTTGACAGCGTAACTACAACTCATGCGTTTAAGGGAAAATGGGAGGAGCAGAATACGTTACTGATGCTACCATCCAGAGACAGGGTGTGCAATGATTATATTATGATTAGTACTCTATACCAGAGACTTTATCAGAGAGATTCCCTTAAACAATACTTACTAAGGGAGCTGCATTTTCTATTGTTCTTTTAAAACCTTGTTCAAGATCATTGAAAACTTTGCCACCGGAGGAACAGGTAAGCTTGAGCTTCATTCATTCCAAATAATTCAACTTGAACTTCTTTATATCCAAAATAATTTTGTATTTAGTCAAATCTTCTTATGTAAATAATCGGCAGCGTCGTGGGAAATCAGTTCGGTTTATTGCTGATAATTGCTGCATGTTTTACTTTATCAATTAGGTGTAATTTTTCATATCAATCAAAATTCGTGTTCATTTCACATGTTCCAATCATATTGAAATGCATCTAGTGACTTATATCCACGTAGATAATGCATTGAGGTGTACTGTTATAGTAATTAACAGAAATGTCCTATATGGTATGGATGACAAAATAGTTCGAAAAATAATAATAATAATAAAATGATGATTAATTTGGGATTATTTTCCACTAAGTGGATCCTCTCATTAAAATTCTATGAAATCCCCCACAGATATTGGTCTCAAGATGTCCATTTATCTGGGATTCAATTTCTTTCAACCTTTATTTCATCGAGAACCATCATTATTATGATTAAACATTTAAATCATGGATATAAGCTTGCTCATCAGAAAGTTTTTAAGTTAAAGAAACTACGCAGATATATGACTACTAAGACAGCATTGTTGGTATACAAACAAACAGTGTTACCGTATCTGGAATATTGTGACTTCTTGATTGATTGCTGTCCAAAAACAGATGTAGAAAAACTAGAAAAGTTACAGTATAGAGCGTTGAGGATAGTACATAAGATCTATAATCCAAGGGATATAAGCAGAGATGACCTCCTGACTTTATCTAAACTAAGAAAGTTAAAAACTAGAAGGAAGTGTCACCTGCTTAATCTGATGTATAAATTCAAGCAGAAGGGTACCTGGTTAAAAACACAGAAAAGGAACACTCGCAATCAATTGCTTCAGCAGTTTTATGTAAAGAAGCCTAGAACAGAGCTGGCAAAAAAATCGCCATATTATAGAGGTGCCTTGTTATGGTTGAAATTACCTGCAACTCTAAGGACCATGGACTCTTTTCCTGCTTTTAAGGAAGGGATTAAGAAACATTTTGTGTGAACCACAAATGTATAATCTGCCTTGCATCACCTGAATTGTGTTTAGATTTTCTTTATCCATTGTCCCATTCATTTCATTTCAATTATGTAACGTTATTTGTGTTAAATCGACCATTTGTCATGACACAGAAGGGTATCTGCCATTATATCTTTATACTTAGAAGGTAACTCAAGAAGAATCAGGGGAGGGATCCCATGTGAATTATCCAAACATTAAATCACATTGTTCATTGTACATAAATCCTATCATTTTCAACGAATGATATTGACTACTAATGTTATATCCTATATGAAATTGTAATTCACTGTAATATCTGGAAGAACAGATACGTCTGAAGATATTCAATAAAAAATATTTAAAAAAAAAAAATTATTATAATAAAATCTGGGTGCGCCCGCTACAATCCTGCAAGTGTGCACTACTTACAGGCTATACGTTACCCGCTGCAGAGACGCATCTCCACGCACTACTTATCAAACTTGTTATGGATTGTACTTAGTTATTTCACGGGTAATTTGAGTTAGACAAAATGTCACATAACAAAGAAAATTATTCAATATTTTACAGAAGTAACCCTACAAACCTTTCCTTAACACCAGTGATTGAGGCATGATTGGTGTGGCGCTTTTTGATAACAATAAAAAGATGTCTATCTCAAATTATGGCTAGAGAAATGGGTGTGTAGGGAGGTTGCAAACCCAGAATTCATATCGCAAAATAATTTCTAAATCTGCCCTTTTTTCATTTTTTTCCCATTTTTACCATCAGATCAATCTAGGCCATCAATCAACAATCAGAGCCAATATTTAAATGGTATAAAGCTGTTATAAAATCTAAATCATGCCATTCGAATAACCGATATTTTGATGTTCAAAAAGTTATTTTAAGTAAATTGTCAGTTCTATTTGATATAATGCGCGTTGTTACTTCCCCTATGATTTTATCAATATCAATACAAATATCTCCAAAGTATAGGAGAAATTTCACCTTTGAAATTTACCCAATCGACTATCCATTTGAATTTAAGCTCACGAATTTAGACCACGATTCGCGCCACCTTAGTTATACATAACTTGTAGAAAATTCGGTGGTCTTAAAACATGAATCAAATATCACAGTGGTCACACTGAGAGCAGTCCACACACAAATGACGGCGGAAAACTCATTTCCCAATTCTTCGGGTGACAAACGAGCCTTTAATAGAAATCGACAGAATCCTTAATACTTTATTCCTTTTGAGAAAAAAGTTTTATTTCCTTTGCGAATTTCTGGAGCATGATGGATGCAACCCATTCTGTCCCATAAATCGTGTTGATGATTATTTCATTGATCACTGTCTTTGAGCATTACAAACGGACCAGGAAATAATCAGTGTCAATTAGTGTGCACGTCCCTGTTGGCAGAGACTCGCCAAACCGCAATTATCACATGTGATGAGATGTGATATGATGCTGACAAACCAACGTCTGTACATCCATGTGCTATACTATCTCCTATATGCAACCCTCTGTATGCTTTGTGGCTTCCCACTTACCAAATCTCATACATAACTATGAAAATCTCTAAATATTATAAAACCACTTATCTAAAATGAATTAACCTAGATTCCTGTTCTTTGATTGTTTTAATATCAGATAATTATTATTCTTTTTATATTTGCTTCTACTATTAGATTAGATTTCATGTACATATAATATTATGTTCCTATACCTTCTGTGCCAGTGAAAATTTAACCCACAGTTGGCAAAGCAAAAGCCAGCCGGTTGTAAACCCCCTGAACAAGCCAAGGGGATCCACCTGACACAGACCGGGCTCTAGTAACATAGGGGGTATAATTTGGGGGATATTGGCTAAAGTGACCACATAATCGGCTCAGCACCAGGGACACCAGAGGCGTTTGGTGAGTGTCAGGAATAGAGACTGGCAACCGATGACAGAATCGCCACTAACAAAAGGTGCCATGAGGGAGGCCCCAGGGTTAGATCTAACAACACAACACGCTTGGCTAAGCTTCTAGGGAATACAAACTATAAATACCAGCTTAAAGGAAAGCTAGCATATGCTCACATGATTTTTCTTTTTCAATAAAGTTGATTGAGCATGTACTTAACATCAAATACATAAAAATTCCAGAGATATTTTTTTGAACAAAAATGAAGCATAGCGCAAATTTTTTGACCATAAGATACTGATCTTTATTAAGTTTTTTTTCAAGGGAATCATGAATAAAGGGGAATTCCTCTTCCTCAAAAGTCTATCATTTGGAAAACATATTTTAATCCAGAAAATATACACAAAAGTTTGACGGGCCATCTTCAATTTTAACTATATATTCATCTAGATTAATTAATTTACATGGAAATTACCAATTATTCAAAGAGGGAATTCCCAGTGTTATGACATAGCATAGGGACTGTTAAAAACCCCAGACTTTAGAAAATTCTCATATCTAATCTTATCGCATGTAAAATTCAATCTTGCGTTGATATTTTGTCTCTTTTTTCATTTGCAACATTTATGAAAAGGTAAAAAGAGATGAAATGTACAAAAAATAAAGATGTATACATTTATAAATATGCTATGTTTCCTGTAGCAATGATTGAAACACTTTCAGTTTGGTAAGGGTCAACCAGCATCCATGGACCTTTTAGAGATATTCTACTTTCTTTATAAAGAAATAACAATACTTATAATGTTTAAGCTAGTTTTCATGCATAAATGTTTTCAATTTAAACTCGAAATGTGTTTTATCATAAATAAATATAACTCATATCCATAATGGAGCTGATACAAACATCTCATTATAAACGCATACTTATACTCTATTTACAGCAGGATCTTATTCTGAAATAATTAGAAAGTGATAGCAACATGTGAATACAGCAGATAAAGCATGTTTAAAAAAGGCCGCATAGAGATACAAGTCTGACAAAATCTCAAATATGAAGCAAGTTGTAGCTTTAGACAGTTCATATAGCCAACTGCCTAAACGACAATAGTCTGCCTTTACCAAAGATCTTTTGTTTATCAAAAGATAACTGTAAGAAAAACATCGTTAGGCCCGCTTTACAAATGTCGGATTAGAGTCTTTCCTAGGTTTTCCCTCTCAGTCTGATTGTTTCCATGCAGGAATAAGTTATATTTAAAAGTGTCTTAACATCCTTTGTTGATTATTCGAATGGCGGGAGGCAGAAAGAGGCATGCAGACTGTCAGAGAATTAAGACCATCTTTTAAAAATATGACAGAGAAACACTCCTCTCTGTGAAATCTTTAAGAGATTCACTTGTCCCCTGCCTGCCTTTCTGTATGTGCGGACATTGCCAGTTGCCCTACATGTGCTTCAGAGACAGCTGTCAGTTGAAGGCACATCCAACCGTCATAGTCTCTCATTAACAGCGTCAGAAACTGACCCCAACTGTCTACAACTGAAACCTCTAAAAGGGTGAAATGTAACTTTTCCATACGGTGCGGGATTACTTAAAGCTGTCCCTCGGCTCAAACGCCTTTCGCCAACGTGGCATGGAATGGTTCCGCTGGACGGAAAAAGTTAATGGATTGGAAAAGTGCCCGGTCATTAGGCTTCGGTGACACTGCACGGCAGGCTGGGTTCTCTTTTAATTCAAGACATTTGGGATTTAACACTCGTGATGACACTGATACACGACTGTTAAATGGGCCTACCGCTGGCAGGCGAGCCACAAAACTGCAGATGTATGCATTCTTTACCTTGTTTCTGGTAATATAATTGATAGGCACTGTATTCAGACATGCCGAGAAAACAACGGAGAAGGAAGTTAATCCCTTGTTTCTTTACAGTATGGAACATTTTTATTACAATATTCACCCACGTTTATATCAAGTGTATACGAGATCGTATAGCAAGGCGTGTTCATTTTCCTTTCTATTCTCTTACGAATGGTAAACTGAAAGGACGAATATGAGGTCACGGCTTCTCACAAAAGATGTGTTGGTTGGAAGAAACAATGGATAAGCTATTCTTAAAGAGGCTGGATGATGAGTAGTCCTGTTAGACGTAGAATAGGCAATTAAATATATTGCAAATGGTATTATGATTGTCAATATAATAGATAAACACTCTAGATCTGCACTTCGAGGGTGACATATAAAAAAAGTTGGAGGTTTCATTGCCTCGCGGAGCGTTAAAATGACGATATTCTTAAAACTAAAAACTTTAAAAGAGTTTACACAAGAATTCCTCCAATGCCGTCCCAATTTTCGTCTATATATTGTCGTGATCATAATCGTAAGGGGGGACTATTGCAGTGTGTTGGCAAGGTGTAAGAACTTTACCGGCCCTTGGTGACTAAAGCCGGTGATCCACGTTGCGATGTTTTCTGGACCGACAAAAAAACTAGGAGCAAACCGATTTCAGGACCGATTTTTTTGTGTCGGTCCAGAATCGGTTGGGTAATTAAACCTATTGGTCCTAGAATCGGTCCAGAATCGGACCAGAATCGGTCACCAACCCATGATCCACAGTGAAGTTGATTCTGGACCAATTCTGGACCGATTCTAGGACCGACACAATAAAATTAATAGGAAAACACTGAAAAAAAATCGGTTTATTAAATTATCACAATTTTCGAAATATTTTCTCCTTTTATGTTTTAATATGGTCAGAAGAACCAGAAATATATATCATTTAATCTGTTTGATTACTAATAAGTAAAATAGTAAACTAATCATCGTACAGCATTAAAAAAAATATCTCACAAAAGAATATTCATTTTTATACATATTGGTAATATTTACTTTCTAATAATAGTAAAAAATGAATGAAATAACATTGGAAATACATAGACATAATAAAATCGGTCCGGAATCGGTCCATATCGGTCCAGAATCGGTCCAGAATTATTAAACAGGTTTAATAATTTTGTCGGGCCGTCGTCGGTTGGAAATCGGTTGGAAATCGGTTGGAAAAAATTATGTCGGTTGGAAATCGGTTGGAAAAAATCGGTTGACATGATCCACGTTGCGATATTTTTCAAAGTGGACCGATTCTGGACCGATTCTGGACCGATTTTGGACCGATTCTGGACCGATTCTGGACATAGAAAATATTTTGCATATCGGTCCAAAATCGGTTCAATTTTGTCGCAACGTGGATCACCGCCTTCAAGGCCCATTCGCCCTGGCCGACGAGGTTCTGAACGACGTGCAAATGTTGGGAACGTTGGATTGTCGTTCCCATGCCCTTGGCAAACGATAATGCAACCGATGGATCTGCAACCGATCAGATCCAACATGTTGGATTGAATCATTTGAATTCCAGCCGATTCAGGACCACAAGCACTTGAGAAAATTATCGTTCGCAATCGTTAGGTGCCCCTCTTCCCAGGGCGAATGCTACTTCTTCAATTTCCCTTGCCAGCGATAATTTTATCGGCCCTGAGACCATCATCTTCTCAGTGCGATAAATTTTTCGTTCCTCCAAGCGACAGAAGTATCGGCCAGGGCGAATGGGGCTTTACTGAAAGGGGTCAGGACGAAAAGGGCCAACACACGTTCCCCGTATCAAAATAGTCTGATGCAATGGAAGTTACATTGCCTAAAGGACTTACCCAGGCCCGTGCACAGCCACCACCCCCCACGCACCACCCCCACAGTTGTGTATGGGACTAGGCCTGTTACCTCTGGGCATTAAACCCTGGACAGTTAACTTCTGAACATTTACCCCTACAAAATCCATCTCATAAGACATATACCGCACCCAGTCAGGGTTAAAGTAAATGCCAGGGATTTTTTAGATTAAGGTCAGGGTAGGGTCAGATTAGGGTTATATTAAGGTTTGAGTATGGTGATGGTTCAATATCAGGGGATAAGTTTAAGTAAGATATCTTGGGGGTATATATCCGGGAGGATAAGTGTCCAGGTATGAATTAAAGAAGAAGAAAAGTAGCATAGAATAAACTTTAAATTCATCAACGAAAACTTTACAGAATTCATTCAACTCGTCCTAAAAACACCTAATAAGGTAGATGAACCGTTTCTAACTGAGACATTGTTCTTAGTTCTGACGTCTGTACAATGGTGGCGCCACAGTGCACTTCCTCTGGGTGCTTCCGTCGGCACCGTCCACAGCAGGGACACTTTTTGAGGTCACGAGTGAAGGCTTCGCGGAAGTCGGGGTGTCTCCCGGCGTATATAAAAACGTTAACGGCCGAGTTGGAGTGGAGCATCAGTCGGACTGTAGCCCTGAAAGTTACAAAAATAATTTAATACTATTGAATTAATAACCACGCCTACACAGAATTTAATATTGAAACCTCACCAAATAGAAATGGCTTAATAATGTTTGTGAAACCAAAGTTAAACCAATATGTTCATCAATTTGCCAAATACCTATTCTCCCTGCCTATCTTCTGAGATATAAGAATATTGGTTGTCTGTTCATTAATTACTATGCATTTCAAGTATGTACCCAGGTAACACAGTAACGTTTTTAGAACATCTAAAACACGTTAGCCTAAATGTTTTTAAAACTTCCAAAATGAAAGTTTCCTACTCAGTATAGAACCAGTTTTTTTGTAGGTTTTCAGAACGTTATTGCAGAACGTCTTTCAAACGTTTTTATGAAACGTCATCTGTAAAACGTTATATTTTGAATAATGGAAAACGTTTTATACACATCTCAAATGAAAGTTTTATACTCAACATATAACTAGTTTGAAAAACGTTTTTTTCTTTGCTTAGTGAAAACATTTGAATTTGTTGTTAAATGAAAGTTTTATCCTTATCACATAACCAGTTTTAATGTCAATTTGGTAATCCAGTTTGCAACCAGTTTACAACCAGACTATAACCAGTTTTTTAACCAGATTACAACCAGTTTTGAACCAGCTTGCAACCAGTTTGAAACCAGTATTGCTTTGTTGTATAGCTCAAATATGATCAATTTA
Source organism: Lepidonotus clava (assembly GCA_936440205.1). Classification (NCBI taxonomy): domain Eukaryota; kingdom Metazoa; phylum Annelida; class Polychaeta; order Phyllodocida; family Polynoidae; genus Lepidonotus; species Lepidonotus clava. The sequence goes on along the minus strand of OW387136.1, from coordinate 46,502,379 downwards.
TTCCTAAAGGAATAAAGCTACATATTATCCACACCAAGAGCACATGATGTTATAGCCAAGTCATACTTGTTCCATTCACCATGTGTATAGTGTATAGCAGGTGAGCTTTGGCAAGACTCTGCTTTGGTCTTGAAGTCCCTATTCCTTGTCATATACAAGAAAGGTGTCTACTCATGACAATATTACAACTTTCATTGAAAGAAATACATCAGCAATGTTTACCTTTGTTAAATGTATTTTACTTACTTTTCCTCAGACTCTAGAATATATTGGACCATTTAAAACTATATATCATAGTTAATAATGGGTAATTCAAGTAATTGTTTTCTAAAATTCTCTGATTTAGTAGAGTGGGGCCACCTAGTGCTTTACCCTGCTGCCCTCTAGTGTAACAAAGTACAGGTAAATGTTTTAAAAACGTTATAAACTAGACGTTATGAAAACGTTTTTCATTGGTTGTCAAAAAAACTTGTCATCAAAATGGTTAGTGCCAAAAAGACATACTGAGATGGAGGTTCTTAAAACGTTTGCAAGTGGTTGTGATAAAACGTTTGAATAAAAACATGTATATGACGTTTTTAAAACATTGTAGTTAAAATGTTATAAAAACGTTTCACTAAGACGTCTTGAAAACATAATTATTGACACAGGTAGAAAATGTTACATGAGGGACGTTATAAAAACGTTGTCAACTGGTATATAACGTTATAACCAGATGGGAACCAAATAAAACGTTTTTAGAACATTGTGTGTTACCTGGGTATATATTATTTCATCCTAGCTATGGATACACCGATAGATTTGATCTGACTTTTTTCGTATCCTCTTATGAAAGATAAGTGCATAGTCTCGGGCACTGTTGATGGTAATGTGACCTTCTGTGTAGTTTCACTTATTCTGAAATCAAAGAATCTTTAGAAATGGCTCATAATGACAATTTGTAACCGATCAGTTTTCAAGACAGTGTATCTTTTGTAAATTAAAAAGTCAACGGCCGGAAGGGGGAATTAGAGAACCCTCGGGGTGTCTTCGCCTGTCCCTATAGCTAATCCTCAATTGTTTTCTTAAGGGTTGGCGACCATCGCCCCTCTCCCGGCCACGACTTAATCCCCCCTCGACCTTGTTTACACAGCTATTAATATAGGTACAGCTGACGCACCCTCTGCCCCGTACTCTGCACACCGTGCGGATATAGGACAGACTTGGTGGGCTAAGTACCACACTTAGTCCGCCCAGCTTAATTTTTTTTTTGGTTTTGTGACGTTCTCTGGTAAGTCGGGGTTGCCGATTCTTACGACAGAGGAACGTGGGGGTTGTTCGGGTCTCGGGGCGGACGGGGAATCCGGGCCAAGAACCGAGATGTGTTTCTAGAGTCGTGCCTCGCGCACGAGGGGGGGCTGAGCGAATCGATCGGCACTCGATGTCGACGGAGGACTGCGGGGGAGGGAAATTATGGCAGGGGTACGGGTCGGCCGGGGAACGGTCCACCCCTGAGTTCCGGTCCGCGGGGGCGACGGGCCGACGGTCGCCTATTGTTTGGTAGCGTGGGGCCGAGCACGCCGCGCCCTCGTCCCCGCGGACTTCGCTCCCTCGTTCCGCTCCCCATGTCTTCGTACCATACTATGCCTCGGTTTCCGGTACTACTTCGGGCCTTCGTGCCCTACTCCGTTCCCTCGTTCCTCGTTCTTCGGGCCTTCGGGCCCCTTCCTCTATGTTTCGACTACCTATCTCGGACTTCGACTCTTTTGTCCTAACTTCGACTTAATTACTCTATTCGGCTCATCTTTAGTGGTTGTTTCAGGAAAGAGGACACGTCTGGACACCAGGAGAACTGTTGAAGAACTCTGTTTATTCGGGCCTCACCGCCCCTTTATATACTAGAGAGGTCAGCCCTGATTGGCTGCCTTCAGGCACGTGACCTACAATTGACGTCACTTCCGGTTTATATATTCCGTTTCCGGTTTACATTTCACTTCCGGTTTACATATTTCCGGGTTTCGTTCCATTACGTTTTCGTTATTCGTTCTTTACATATTCGTTATTCGTTCTTTACATATTCGTTCTTTACATCTATTTCGTTCTTCGTTCTTTACATATTCGTTATTCGTTCTTTACATATTCGTTCTTTACATCTATTTCGTTCTTCGTTCTTTACATATTCGTTATTCGTTCTTTACATATTCGTTCTTTACATCTATTTCCATTATTACCTTATTTCTATTACTTTAACCTCTATGTATTTTGGCTGAATAGCCGTTCATCACACCCTCCCGCACCTTCTTGAAAGGTGGGAAAACACGTTATACAAAATTTCAACACAGTTCATACAGCAACGACAACAGAACATACTCTAGAACCAGAAACATTTCAATCCTACGCTCCTTATCGGCAGAGGAGGAGGTGTCACCCTCTGTCCTCCCCGGTCTACTTCGGAGGGCCCCCGGGGCCTATCCGGCTAATTATTATTTCTCTTCTTTCTTCGTTTTTCTTTCTTCGTTTTTCTCTCTTCGTTTTTAAAAGTTCATATAATTCGTTTTTATATATCTTAGTCTCTTTTTATCTTCGTCAGAGTTCTCTTATCCTTGATCTATTTAGGACCTCCTGTTTTTCTCGTCTTTTAGGATGAGCGAGCCGGTCGTGGCTCTCCCACCCGGGACTGGGGATCGGTCGTGACCCCGTCGCCCCCGCTCCTCTCCTCTGGGCTCTGTTTACTTAGCCCCTCGGCGCGTTTTTCCTCGCCTTTTCTTTACCCTCATTAGGACAGAGGGACCGGTCGTGGTCCTCCTGCCCGGGGCCATGGGTCGGTCGTGACCCGCAGTGCCCCCGTTCCCTTCGTTTTTCGTCGTCCAGACGTTCTCCCCTAGTTCGGGTGGAGAATCGGTCGCGACTCTCCCACCCAGAGGCCAGGGTCGGTCGTGACCCTTAGTCCTCTCGACCCTCGGTCCGTTCTGCCGTCGTCCAGACGTTCTCCCTTGTTTTTGGGTAGAGAATCGGTCGTGATTCTCCTACCCGGTCGGTCGTGACCCCTCGTTCTTCCGTAACTGTTACTCTTCTCTGCGTTCTCTTAGGTGATGATGATGATTTTAAGGATGAGTTGAAGAAGAAAGACTGAAGCTTTTGTAGATAGAATGTTCTTTTTGGACTTCGCACCCTCGGTCGCCTCGGCATTCAGAGCCCCCCAGTGACTTTTTCACGGTTGGCAAGGACAACATGTTCGAGCCAGAGGCCAAGGTACCCAAAGAAGAAGATGGCGTTGTATGTGGAAAGGAACTTAACTTCATTCATTAAAGCTTAGAGTGGAAGCTTCAGCAGACGACGTCGCGGGTTTCGTGCTACTTGTTACGGTGAAGCTTTGAGATGGAGTTCGGGTGAAGGTGAGACTGAGAAGATTAGAATCATTAATTATTGATGAAGTGTCCGTTTTCCGTACAGGAACTGAAGTTTGACTTTTACGACACATGTCCTCGTGGTTAACCCAGCATCAAGATGTTCCGTCCTCGACCACGTCGACACATTTGAAGATTTCAGGATTTCAGAAAGAGATGTCGGAGAGAGTCCACCATAGTAAAGTATTTCCGTCATCGTTCCGGGCCCAAGTGGCATGACAACAACCGGAACGGAGACCTGATTAAGAAGATAGTTTTGATGAAGTTTCTTTTTGATGACAGGAGCCGGTGCCTCTCATCCCTCCCCCCCCCCCGTAAACAACGGCAGGAAGACAGTCCTCTTTGGGGCGAGAGGGAGGCTCCTTCGTTCTACTGATGAGATGATTTTCCTAAGAAGAGGATTCCTGTTTCGGGCACTCGGGCCCTCGTTCGTTTCCTAGGCTCTCGGGCCTCGCTCCGCCTACTAAGTTTTTCTCCTCGTCCTCCCGGAGGACCGTGCTTATTGACGATTTTCGTAAGACTGTAATACCAACAAATAGTTCGTTAATAGAGGTAAGTTTAAGATCCGGTCTGGTTTGATTTTGGAGTAAGGCCACAGTCGTCCACGGTGCCATGTCACATTGCATGGAGACACTATGCCTATGACGAACGCCGAGACAACAGCTCCGAGCCGTTCCGGGCTGCTCGACGGTTCGAAGTTGGTAAGTTGAAGATATTAGTGAGAAGGAGAAGAAGAAGCCGTAGAAAGTGAAGATGGACGACATCAACTGGGACCTGCACCCAACGTCAACGTTTGAGATCCGGAACGGGCCCATTCACAATAAAATAGCATGTATAGAGAACTCATCCGATGAACTCCAAGAAGGATCGCTCCTCGTCGCTCTTTGCAGACCTCTTGATTTGTCTATCAGGGCATCCGCAGCCGACGTTCCAAGCACCACCTCCCTGTATATTGCAAAGATTACTTCCCTATATGTTTCAAAGACTATTTTGTTTCGTTCCTCGGGAAGAAGACATCAGGAAATACGACATGGAAGGAGTCTCTGTCGTTACAGCAGGTGAGAGATTAACATAAGTTTTAGTAAGTCTATTAAATTTTTTTCGTTTCTCGTTCATGTATTGTTTTTACTATATATCACGGTCGGTCACGAGCCAGGGCCCCTAAGTTATCGTCCCTGCTCGTGCCTTGGTCCTCCGGGAGACATCTACGACACGCCGCAATCCTTTCACGACTCGCTGCATCAACTCTGGCACGATAAAACCAGCATTCAGGTCGAAAAATTCCATTTTGCCGCTCTTCGTATGCGGTAAGAGGCTGAAGACAAGGAAACTCAGAAGATGATGGTACATGAATCCGGGTTCATCCACATTCTGATCGATCCATCCAAGATCAAGAAGACAAGGTTGCAGGAAGTAGAAGTGCCGCTAGAGGACAGAGGTCGTCTCTTCCTCGCCTCCAGATCGCTCAAGGCAGCGCGGGAGAAGGGTTTTCAGTCTTGGCCCGCGCCAGCCTTTCCTCCAGCGGCGAGTCGCCGGCCCACCGGTACCTTATTTACCCCGGCACGACCGTCGACTCAAAGACTACAATGACAACACTATCCGTCCTTTCTGATTTCCTTTCCTCGATTCCGCCTCCCAACTTTCACTCTCGCTCCCGGGTCGCCCGGCCCGTTATCCATTTCCGCGACCGGACGATCCCGTTCCATCTGCTCGGTCCCAACCAACGCAGCGGGCTCCAGGGAAGAAGAGGAACAGCTACAAACTTGTTTTTCCTCCTAGCGCCTCCTTCCGTCCCGTATTCGCCCCGCAGGCTTGGTAAGTTCATTCCAGTCATGGACCCTCCAGCTCGCTGATTACGCTCAACACCTCCTAACACATGTGGTTTCGTTCACTTCCGCAAGAAGGTTTCCATAAAGAAACTAATAAGGATAAATTAAGATAAGAATGTTCGAGCCCGCCAGTCCGTTCCCGATGAGTTTAAGTAAAGTTTTCGGGCCCGTCCAGCGGTCTCCAGGAGAGTCTTTTATCCAGGCTTCGGCCTCCTGTGCGGCTCAGGTACCTCCGCCTCGGCCCGGTTCTCTCCCTGGGGGTTTGACACTATGGGTGAGGAGCCAACGCCCCGTAATCCCTCCCCACCCGACTCGCGACGCGCCATCTTCCCCCTCTGGTTCCGTCGCGCTGTTTTTCTTCCGTGCAAGACCTCGAGCAGCATCCACTTCACCCTTCCTCTTGGCGTCGGATCGGCAGCAACAGTCTCTCCTCCCTAGCGGGGAGCTCGAGAAGCTGATCCACCATTCCGCTCTGTTTTTCCGCCTCTCTTGTCGCCTTCAACAAGTCATCCAGTTGATCCTCGTTTTTGTGCATCACTAGGGTCTGAGCCAATTGGACGGTCCGGTTGTGTTCGTTAACTAGCTGGTCGACCCCCGGGAACTCCCTGGTCAACGGCCCCAGTGCCGCCGTCGGGAACTGCGCCATCGCTTCTTCAAATGTCTCTGGCTTGCGGCCCGTTTCTAGTGCCATCAGGAACGCCATAGACGCCGAAGCCATTGCTCTTGTCTTGGCCGTCATTCCTCGCACCTCCCTCGGGGGCCACGTCAGTTGCACCCGAATGGCCTTTTCCGCGTCCCAGTCTCGTACCGCTCGCGCCGTCACCGGAAAGTGTCCCTGTAAGACCTGGTGAACGGCCTGTGTCCGTAATAACTTGAGTCTCGGTGTTTCTCTAGATGGTCCTGCCGTCGGCATCTCCGTTCCGATAGACCCGAACACTGAATCCGCTCCCGACTCGTCCAATTCTTGTTTCTCCGGTTCGTACCCTCTGGTCTCGGCCTGCCCCAACTCCATGTCCTCTGAGTCTTCCACCTCCTCGTCCATGGACTGGGCAGCCGGCATTTGTAATCTGTGTATCACAACCCGCGGTTGTAGCGCCCGCCCGTGTTTGTCCTCGTCCTTGAGTGGGGTATCCGGTCCTGGCGGCGATCCCATACGTTCGGGCGACGGTGGTCCCGGGGTCTCCTCCGATCCTTGCGACCCGAAAAACGAGCTCCCCAAACTGGCCCGAGTCAGGTTGTCAACCGCCGCCCGTGTCTCTGGCATGTCTGGTGCTACCGTAATGTCTCTCATTCGTTTCAATCCTGGGGGCGGCACTATCGGCTGCTTACATACCATCTTCTCCAGGGGTGAATCTGCTTTCGTCGGGGTAGGGGTAGAGAACAGCGGCTGTGTCGAGGCCGTCGACGCCGTGTCCTCCGGCCTGGCCGCATGCCGAACATACTTTACTTTCTCCACTCGCCCCGACGGTTTGAGTCCCTGCCTTTCTGCCATCTCGCGTAGAAACCTCCCTAGGTACAATGCTTCTCTTTCCACCAGCCGGCCTCCCTGTGCTTCCCGAATGCTGTCCTCCAGCTCCCGGTCGGATCTCGCCTCGTGGTAACCCCTGAACGATCCCTCCCGGTTCATTGTTCCTTTTAAATACCCGGGGTACCTCGGGTGTCGTGATTCGTATATCACCGATTTCTTATGAACTGTCATCATAGTAAATTGTGCGTCGCTACAAGGTGGTTCTAGTCCCGTGGTCCGTTTGACTCCTGTCGAGGTCTCAGGCTGTGATGGTCCCAGCTCTCCCGTGCTGCTAGACTCAGCGATAATCAAAGACCGATCGCTTCGGGCCGACATACTCCTGCCTGACTCCGACTGGTCCGAACTCGTTCCCTCCTCCAATTCTTTCGGGACTTTCTTGACCTTTTTCCACTTCTTCTTTCGCGACGGCTCCTCCGTCGGGCATCCCTGCGTCGGGGGCCTCTTGAAAGCGAGCGGCTCTTCTTCTTCTTTGACTTTCGGTCGTTGGTCGTCGGACGAGCTCACCAATTCCACCACCTCAGCCCCCGGTGGTATTCCTGAGCAACCCGGCTTCGGGGTAGGTGTGGATGTTCGTCCTTTTCCTCTGCCTGGGAGTCCTCGTCCTCTCGGTTCCCGTGGTTCTCCCTGGGCGTTTAACTTCTTAATTCGGCTCTGTACTAACCCTGATATTTGGTCTGGTGTCAGGAGTGGTTTCGGGTTGACCACGGCCCGGCTCGCGCTTCGCGGCGACTCGGTGTCTTCCTTCCGTACTCCTTTTGCGGCCCTCCGAGGGGAACGACGCGTGGGTGTTGATCGTTCCGCCACCTCGGCCAGGGGTCCCTTCCCTGCTGCTTTGGCTGCTTGGGCTCCCTCGCCGGCCTCGTCGGCCTCTGATCCTTCTTCGGTTGCTACCTGCTCCAGCTGCTCGGCGTCGCTGTCCTCGGATCCTCTTGACGCCCTCGGGTAGTAAGGGATGCGGATCTGCCGTCGCGGCCTCTCCGGTGCCTCCTTATCCACCGCCCTCTCAGGGGGTTGAAACCCCTCTGGATGGCGCACCGCGTAGTCCCGTTCCATGTTGGCTACCCGGGCCGCCGTTTCATCCCCTGTAGCGAAACTGGTGTACGGCGGTCGTCCTTTCGGGTCCAAGGCGAACGCCGCAGCATACTCCAGCCTCAGAAGGGGGTCTTGCTTCGGCATCCCCCTCTGCAGGTTCCCTTCGTGTGATTCCGTCATGTGCTTTCTCCAGTCCTGGTGTGTCGAATAGGCTCGACTCGAACACACCGGGCACATGTAGTACTGCTTCCGTAATCCATCGTGCTGGCCTTTAATATGCTTGGCCAAGTGCTTAAACTCCTTTCCGTGACAATGTCCTTCCCAGCACTGTCCGCTCATCGTGTCTGTTTTCCGGGCTTTCGGGGCTCGTTCCAATCCTGAAGCTCGTCCCGTCAGCCGTTTCCGTTTTTGTCTCGTGGTGATGCTGCTCGTCTCGCTTCTCTGCTTTTCTTCTTGTTTTCTTCTCCTTAGCTCAGTCTGCTCGTCTGCGATTCGATGAATCCTGGTCGGCTGACCAGAATGACCTGCTCCGGCGAGCGCTCTGCCTTTTATAGCCGCCGCAGGCGGAAGTGGGCGTGGCCTGCACTAGCGACCCCTAGCGTCAGACTCACCATCCACTTCTACGGTGGCGCCCCCTACTATTTTCCGGTCCCCCGGGGCCCGCCGCTGGTCACCGCCTCGCCTGCTTTCTTTACCTCGCGGCCCTTCGCCCGTCCTCGCGTTTTTCCTAGGCCTTTTATTGCCCCACCGGACGCCCTCGGTCCTTTCATCCCTCGTCGCCTTTTCTTGCCTTTTTCATCTTGGCCCTCACAGTGCTTCCGCACACTTCCCGGAGAACACAGGGGCTCGGCGTTATCATCTCCTCGCCGCCGCCCCGTTCTCTTTGTCCTCTTTTACTCCTTTTACGACCTACTTTAAAGCCCGTCCTCGTTTCAGGCCTCGCCTTTTACAGCCGTCCGTTCGTTCCTCCGGCGTTCCCGAGAGTGCCGCATCTACTCTCCTCCGGTCTCCTGGACGCTGTAAAGCGGTATTACCAAGTCGGCATTACTTCAGAAGTCTTCACCAGCTTGCCACCGGGTCTGTCTTCCGTTGTAATCCAACCATCTTTTCCACGCTGTGGTTCCTCCGAACTGACCGGAAAGCGGCTCCGTGGGACTACTTTAGACATTCGGGCCGTCGTGGCTCCCGAACGCCGTTTTTCGTTCCAACCCCGCATTTCCCACCTATATTACATCCGCAAGAGAACCAATCTTCAGCTAGGTAGCGAATCTCTACAGCCTAACGACCTGCACTCCTACTGTAGTGGTCAACGCACCGCCCCGACTCAATGGCCCCAGGTTGATCAGTCCTTTTTGGCCAAAGCCTTTCTGTGTAGCGCCGATTTGGTCGTTCCCTTGGTCCTCTTCCACCTGCGGAATCGAGACACGAAAACGACTTCATCACAAAAAGGGGGTACCCCGTTTCCTTACGTGCCCTAGCGCGCCCCACCCCAAGCATTTACTGTGCAGCCTCGTATCCTTGCTGGTCAGCTACCATCCAAGCTGGCGCAGCGTGTCCTCGGTAGGGTTCCAGGCGGTCCACATGGACCACCCCCCCCGGTTTCCCTCGTTTCTTCCGTACTACCACCCGTCCTCGGTCAAGCACCTTGACGATCAGTGCAGGGCCTATCCATGGAAATCGCAACTTCGTTCCCTTGTCCCTATCCACTACCGTATCGTGCACCCAGACCAGTTCTCCGGCGTGGTATTCCCGCCGAGTCACCTTCCCATCATACTCGTGTTTCTGATGGATGGCGGCTCGTTTCAGCCCCGTCCGGGCCTCCCGATAGGCCGCGACTAGCCCTTCCTCCAGGCTTTCCACATAGTCGCTTACTCGTCGGGGTTCCTCCTCTGGTCCTAGAGGTCTCCCATAAATCGCCTGTCGCGGCATCATGGTCTGTCGGCCCAGCATCATCATGTTCGGTGTCACTCCCGTGCTGGCTTGCGGCGTTGCTCTATAACTCATCATCACGAGCGGGACCATCTCGTCCCATTCCCGACCTGTCGCTCGGCAGCTGGCTTTCAAACAACACCCCAAAGTACGGAAACTTCGTTCTATGTACCCGTCACTCCTGGGGTGGTACGGCGTCGTTCTTGTTTTGTGAATCCCGAATAGTGCACAGACCTGAGCCACCACCTCGGATTCGAAATTCGTTCCTTGATCCGAGTGTAGTTCCCGAAACGCGCCGTACCGTGCTACTACTTCTTCAACCAGTTTGTTCGCCACTGTCGTTGCCTTTTGATCCGGGATCGGGAAACACTCCAACCATTTGGTGAAATAGCATCCCACCATCAGGCAATACTTATTTCCTCGTTTGGTGACTGGGTACGGGCCCGAAACATCCATGGCCAGCCGTTCCATCGGCTCCCCCACTATGTACTGATGTAGCGGCTCCCGTCTTCCTCTTCCCTTTTTCAGCAACGCGCAATCACATTCTCGACATTCCTTCCGCACGTCTTCCCGGAGTCCCGGCCAGTAAAACCCTTGTTCCAACAGGGCCGTCGTCCTGGCGACTCCTAAATGCGCTCCTGCCGCGCCTCCATGGTATTCCCTTACCAGCTTGGCCCGTTCCCCTCGGGGAACGACCAACTGGTTCCTCCAACCATGTCCTTCTAGTTCCCAGTACTTCCGATGCAGCACGCCATCCCTGAGGCTTAATCGTTCCCATTGCCTCCATAGGATCTTTGTTTCTCGGGATTCCGGAGATATGGCCTCCCAACCTGGCCGGTCCGCATCTTTTTCCATCCGTGCGACAATCGGCCCTATATCTCGATCCCTCCTCTGCGCTGCTCTCATCTCCTGCGGGGACCATCCGGGCTCGTACCCCCGGGCCCGCGTCACTACTCTCACTTTTTCGGTATTCTCGTGCTCCTCTCCACATTGTTTGCACGGATACCGGGACAACGCGTCAGCGTTCCCATGCTTCCTGCCCGGTCGGTGTTGGAACGACACATCATGCGAGTCGATAATCTCAATCCACCGAGCAGCCTGCCCCATCGGTTCCTTACTCCTCTGCAGCCAACTAACCGCGCTGTTATCCGTCCGGACTATCACGCGTTGGCCATAGATGTAGCACCGAAAATGCTTCAAAGCTCGCACCACCGCCAACAGTTCTTTCCGCGTGGTGCAATACTTTCGTTCGTTTGACTCCAGGGTTTTGCTCGTGTAAGCTATCACCCGTTCCTCCCCTCTCTGCTCTTGTGATAGCACGGCTCCCGTTCCCACGTCACTGGCGTCTGTATCAAGCCACCATTGTCCTTCTTCCTCCGGGAATCCCAACACCGGGGCCTCCGTTAGCGCCTTCTTCATCGCATCAAATGCCTCTTGTCGTCTCGCGCTCCACACGAATGGTTCCTCCTTCGTTGCCAATTCATACAAGGGGGCAGCCAACTCCGTGAAGCCGTCTATATGCCTTCTATAGTACGAACATAATCCCACGAAGGCTCGTACCTCGTGGAGATCCCGCGGGACCGGCCACTCGGTTACTTGCCGACACTTTTCGGGGTCGGGTTCGATCCCGTTGAACGAGACAACGTGCCCCAAGAACGGAATCTTCTTCTGGAACAGCTTACATTTTCGCGCCTTTAACTTCAGTCCTGCAGCGTTCAGCCGGTCCAGAACCCGTACCAATCTTTCCAGAGTCACTTTGAACGTTGGTCCAAAGACCAGTATATCATCCAAGTATACCAGACACTCCTCCCACACGATTCCTCTGAGGATTCTTTCCATCAGTCTCTCGAAGGTGGCTGGGGCGTTCACTAGCCCGAATGGCATCACTTTGAACTCATATAATCCTCCTTGAGTCACGAAGGCCGTCTTTTCTTGGTCCTCCGGTGCCATCTCCACCTGCCAATATCCGCTCGCGAGATCCAGACTGCAGAAGAATAGGCTTCCTCCCAAAGTGTTGAGGCTGTCCTCTATCCGCGGGAGCGGATAGGCGTCCACTTTCGTAGCCTGGTTCAGTTTTCGGTAGTCAATACAGAACCTCGTTCCTCCGTCCTTCTTTTTGACTAGAACGGTCGGGCTACTCCACGCACTCCCGCTCTCTTGGATAATCCCTAAATTTAACATATCCTCCACCAGTGCTCGTTCTTCCTCTCTCCTGGTGGCCGGATACCGTCTGACCCTCTGCTTGATCGGCATCTGATCTCCCGTTTTAATTCGATGTTGTACTAAATCTGTCCGTCCTAACTCATGTTTCGAGGTCGCAAACATTTGTTCCCGGGCCATGATGGCTTTCTCCAGCTCTTCGCCCTCCTTCGTGGTCAGGTCTTTCTTAGCCTCCCCTATCATTTCAGCGAGCGCTCCTGGGGGTTCTTTTGCTTCACTTCCTACTCCTCGTACCTCTTGTACGAAGGTGGCTTCTCCGAGTACCCCGCCGGTTTCCAATTTCGCGCTCTCGGTCCCTCGGTTGGCCACCCAAACTTCATTTTCTTCTCCCAATGTCACCGTTCCTGGGATCACCTCCAGTCCCATAGGTAATCCAGCGCCGGTGATGACAGCCAGCTGTCCACCCTGTCTTATGTCCATTCTCGCTACTACTGTTACTCGGGTCACTTGGAGTGGGGGTATTTCCGTCGTTTTCTCGATTCGCACGACCTGTCCTCCGACGGTAACTGCCCGAATCCCATCCGTTCTCTGTTCTACTCCCGGGATTCGTTCCCCCTCTCCCTCCCCCTCGGCGGGCAGGAAGATGGCACTCGCGTGGGGCTTAACTGTCAGCCGGTATTTCACCGCGAAGTCGTTTCCCAGGATCCCTTCATCTCTACCGATGTCTGCCACCATGAACGTCCACTTCAACACACGTGTTCCCAATTTCACTGGCAAGTTCGTGCATCCGTAGCACCGCAACGGACTACCATCTACCGAGCAGAGACGTCCTTCATATCCATCCAGTTCTTCTCTTTTTCGTCCCCACTCTCTCCAGAGGCGTTCCGACAGTAGACTGATCATAGATCCGGTATCAACCAAAAAACGGACGACACTCTCTCCCACCGTCCCGGCCACATAAAGTCCACATTCTCCCATGCCTACTACTTCTCTCGCCGCGCCCGAAGGGGGCCCCGCGCTTACTGCGACGGCGACTGTCCGTTTCCCTGACGCTGGGAACACTCTCTTGCGAAATGGCCCTTCTGGTGACAGTGATGACACTCTAAATCTTCTTTTCGCTTCTTAAACGCCTCCCTCCGGGCCGTTGCTTGTCTTCTAGCTTCCCGTTCCTCTGCCAATTCTTTCATCATCTCCTCCAACTTACCGTTCAAGGCCATGATCTGTGTATTGGCGTCCTCCTCGGGCTTCACTGCCCGCAGGAGGCGGCGTGAGTATCGTTCCTGTATTTCTACCACCTCTACCGCCTCCTCTAGTGTCTTGCATCCTTTCTCTGCACACTTCAGCTGAAGGTCTTCCCCAACTGCAGCCTGGAACGCATGTAGTGCTGCTTTTTCCTGGCTAGCGTAGTCGTTGGAGAAGTAGGCTCTCGATGCCAGTCGCCGGGCATTATCAGCCAACTCCTTCGCTGTCTGGTTCTTTACACGTTTCAAGCCCGCCAACTCTTGCAGAGCATTACACGTGTCCTTCTCCTGACCGAACCTCCGGCGCAACGCATCCACCCTCGCCGAGTAACGGAGTCGTTCCCTGTCCGGGAGTCCGACAAAGTACATTCGTGCCGTTCCCGTCAGCGAGAGGAAAAGCATCGCCGCTTTTTCCTCGGCCGTCCAGCGTCCCAATGTTGCGTACTCCTCAAACTGGTTGATCCATCCTTCGAAATCCGGTTTACCGTCATACTTCTCTGGTCGTAAACTGAACTTCTTCAAACTCGCTCCTTCCTGGCCGGTCTGTTGTTGTTGAGCCCGCACATTCTGCTCATCCGTCGGGGTGGACGTTCCCATAAAATTAAACTGCCTACCCATGATGGTCGTGTCCTCCCCTTTGGTCTCGGTTTTCGCACCTCCTTTCTCCTCCCCACCTTCCTTGAAGGCGACGTCAGAATCCATCTGCTCGAAGACTGCCGCAGTCGCCATGAGTATCCAATACCGATGAAACACCCAAGATCCACAAGTCCGTATGTGCCTATTTCAGCACCACCGCTGCCACCAGTGTGACGTTCTCTGGTAAGTCGGGGTTGCCGATTCTTACGACAGAGGAACGTGGGGGTTGTTCGGGTCTCGGGGCGGACGGGGAATCCGGGCCAAGAACCGAGATGTGTTTCTAGAGTCGTGCCTCGCGCACGAGGGGGGGCTGAGCGAATCGATCGGCACTCGATGTCGACGGAGGACTGCGGGGGAGGGAAATTATGGCAGGGGTACGGGTCGGCCGGGGAACGGTCCACCCCTGAGTTCCGGTCCGCGGGGGCGACGGGCCGACGGTCGCCTATTGTTTGGTAGCGTGGGGCCGAGCACGCCGCGCCCTCGTCCCCGCGGACTTCGCTCCCTCGTTCCGCTCCCCATGTCTTCGTACCATACTATGCCTCGGTTTCCGGTACTACTTCGGGCCTTCGTGCCCTACTCCGTTCCCTCGTTCCTCGTTCTTCGGGCCTTCGGGCCCCTTCCTCTATGTTTCGACTACCTATCTCGGACTTCGACTCTTTTGTCCTAACTTCGACTTAATTACTCTATTCGGCTCATCTTTAGTGGTTGTTTCAGGAAAGAGGACACGTCTGGACACCAGGAGAACTGTTGAAGAACTCTGTTTATTCGGGCCTCACCGCCCCTTTATATACTAGAGAGGTCAGCCCTGATTGGCTGCCTTCGGTCACGTGACCTACAATTGACGTCACTTCCGGTTTATATATTCCGTTTCCGGTTTACATTTCACTTCCGGTTTACATATTTCCGGGTTTCGTTCCATTACGTTTTCGTTATTCGTTCTTTACATATTCGTTATTCGTTCTTTACATATTCGTTCTTTACATCTATTTCGTTCTTCGTTCTTTACATATTCGTTATTCGTTCTTTACATATTCGTTCTTTACATCTATTTCGTTCTTCGTTCTTTACATATTCGTTATTCGTTCTTTACATATTCGTTCTTTACATCTATTTCCATTATTACCTTATTTCTATTACTTTAACCTCTATGTATTTTGGCTGAATAGCCGTTCATCACAGTTTTATGAAAAGAGGTTTAATATTATTAGGACAGACTTGGCGGGCTAAGTACCACACTTAGTCTGCCCAGCTTCATTTTTTTTTGGTTTAATGAAAAGAGGTTTAATATTATTAGGACAGACTTGGCGGGCTAAGTACCACACTTAGTCCGCCCAGCTTCTTTTTCTTTTGGTTTTATGAAAAGAGGTTTAATATTATTAGGACAGACTTGGCGGGCTAAGTATCACACTTAGTCTGCCCAGCTTCATTTTTTTTTGGTTTTATGAAAAGAGGTTTAATATTAATTGTACTATCAATTCATGGAATGCAGCGTTGGTAGTACTTTCTTTCTTTCTGCTGTTCGGTGGGGGGGAGCCGTACCTCAGCATACAACTGAAACACATATATTAAACCTCTTTTCAATCTGTAATTAAACCTCTTTTCAATATTTAATTAAACCTCTTTTCAATATTTAATTTTATTTTATTTTTGGTGTTTCAATAGTTCTATATATGATATGTTTATTTCGGGGTTTGTATTCACTTACCAACTGTTGAACTCAACCAACAGATTTTGATAAAAACTTGCAGGGTGCCCTCCCGGCCCTTCCTTTGCCCTCCCGGCCCTTGCTTTGCCCTCTTGGCTCTTTCTTTCCCTCCTCGCAGCAACCGTGCAGCAACTGTACCTATGCCTAATGTTTATATAGCAACTTAACAGGGATTAGTGAGGAGGAGACCGACGCCCGTCGGCCCAAACCCCTGTATAAACAAAGGATTACAATTAGCTATAGGTACAGATGGGTGGCACCCGAACCCTTAGCAGTAATCTGACATCAAGGTCTAATCAAATGTATAGTATAATTCTTATGAACTATGAAAAGAAAATGTTATATGGCTGTTATACCAAATTGCTCAGATTTATTACAATCTAGTATTACAAGTTGTATTATTTCTCAGTCAGTAAAATAATGCCTTTGAATTCGTTACTATAGCAACTGTACAAGGCAGCTATGTATTTCATCTCACTCGTCAACATCTAGACATTCGTGCTCAAGAATTTCGAAAGTCAATAGTAAATTCCCAAAAATGTGTATGACAAACCTGATCATCTTGTGGGTGTTTGCCTCACATTTAGGGCAGAAGGAGGAGATGATGATGAAGGTGATCAGGGGGAGCGAAGCCACGGCAAAGTACCCCAGAAGGACGGCAGCCATCCGTGCCAAGGCTATGTTCTTTTTGGCCATTCGTGCTCTCAATTCGTTGTATTCAGGGCCCTGCAGGCTAGCCTCATCAGATATCCGTCGAACCTGCAGACAAAAACATTGAACATAATCCAGCTCTTTTATTTAACATAGGCCTAAGCCTTTTGCCATGAACAATACGTATACGCCCCATGGGAAATCCAAGTTTACAGTAGGTATAGATAAACTTAATTGGATATAATCATTTACCTATAAAAGACATTCTGCTTCTTAATCTGATAACATTATTTGATTATATATTTTGGTATTCATGCCAAACAATAGCCACACTAAAGAAATGTCAAGGCCTTCATATCTTTTCCTCGCAATATACTTATTCATACCGTCATTGCATTGAATCCACTTAAAAGACATTGGGCAAATGATATTACTCGTTTTCCTTCATAGAGGGAATTAATTTGTAATTGGAGAAAGTGGAAATATTATCTCTGTCAGTTTTTTCTTATCGACCATTCTTTTCTCTTTGTTGGTGCATCAACTGCTTTCAGTACACTCAGTATACTCATAATGCCTTTTCTTCATGAGCCCTTCTGTTCTTTTTTCATTCAAAATTAGAAAATAGATTATACTGTTTATTTTCCTGTGTCTCAGTGCTTCGAAAGTTGTTCGACAGCCTATTGCTGATTAATGTTTCATGGCATTCCTACCTAAATATATATAATTGACTCTTGAAAATGATTTAGAAACAATCTTAAAGACATCAATTTTGGCAGAATGCCCAGGTATTCAAGATAAGAGCAGGAGAGAATAGAAACCCTGGTACTTTAACTTTATATCTGTCAACGAATTCGTCTTGTGAAGTGAGCATCCCGATCCGCTCGTTCTCTATGCCCATCCAGTTGTATCCTGGTGGTACAAGTGATTGGTCTACCTCCACTCCCACCCATAGAGCTTTTATGCATATACAATAGGAACGTGACCAAACTATATTGGTGGTTGCCATCATACACGTTGGATATAATTTTCAACATGATTTTATTGTCTGTCCTCAGATGAGTCTGTTCTTCCAGACAGTTCAGTTGATTTGGTTTAAGCTGGCTTAGTATGCTAAATTATATTATTATTATTGAGTATAACCTTTTGGCGCTTTTCATGAGTTACGATGATGACAATATACACAATGTATATTGTGATAGAGAACTTGATTTAAATACTAAATGTTACTTAAACATGCAAATAAGCTGGTGATAAGGTCATTCACAAACAGTAATAATCAGCAGTGCCCCTCATCACGTGCATCTGTCTTCATGGAATAAGCATGGGGACACTTTTGAAAATATCTCATGGTAAACATTAATGGTGGTGTAAATCAGGATGGGCTTATCATATATTATGTGGGTGCATGCCCTTATGTGCAAAAGCCCTATAGAGCTGCCCCCACTTACCTGTTTATTGGTGCCACCCCCAACTCACCTGCTTACTGGTGATACAGGTGAGACGCGCATACATAACGATCATCGCCGACAGGGGCAGGACGACGGTGATGACACAGAGCAGCAGGATACTGTAGCCCTTGACGAAGAGCTCGTACCGACAGGTACCACAGAAGGCCTCTGAGGACACACACACACGGACATCAGGGGGGTCGGGTGACAAAGAGAGGGTGGGGTTAGAGTATGAATGATGTATTGTTGGGTCATTGTCTGTTATCAGCGCTACCTTGGAGGTGGTAAAAGAGGGTGCGTTCAGCCATGAATGGGGGATCTAGAAGGAAATGGAAGTAATCTGTGATACTTATTAGGGATATTGAGCTGTTTCTATGTTCTAAGCCTTGAGATAGTTCACCTGAAGCACGAGCTGTCACCTGATACTTTATTATAGTGATTTATATAGTCATCGTTGTGAGCGAGCAAATTGCCTTGTCAACTATAATTATTAATACATCGCACTTGAATGCAAGGGGCATCGATTCTCTTACAAAACTTTTACGGCTATAGAATAAATTCAATATACAAAAAAGATTATTTGATAGTGGTCAATAAAGGCCAACAAAACATGTCAAAATTCAATTAAGTTCAGGTTTTGTCTAAATAGAAATCCAAACTCGCCAGACTTGACATTCCCAGAAGATCAACTTGATTGAATTAAAACAAAGAGTCCGCATGTCTCAGGAACAAAATCGTGTTCGTCTGCGAGTTCAGAAAGCATTTATTCCGAACAACACGAAAGCCTGACAGTGAAACTAAATGAGGAGTCAATGTCATGCCCGTATCAGAAAGTTGATTGAGAAATTTGACATGTGACACTTTCAACACCATGCATTGCTGAAACTAACCTTCTTTGTATTGCTTGAAATGTTCATGCCAGTATTGTGTCATTGCAACACACCATAATGGTTTCCTGGCCTTCAATCCTTTATTATTGCCAAGAATACGGTCATAAATTTTCTATTGCCTTTTAGTGAGAGAGAGCTGCATGGCTTCAAGAGTGGATGGATAACGTCATGCCACTTTTCATGTTATTGTGACGTTCTCTGGTAAGTCGGGGTTGCCGATTCTTACGACAGAGGAACGTGGGGGTTGTTCGGGTCTCGGGGCGGACGGGGAATCCGGGCCAAGAACCGAGATGTGTTTCTAGAGTCGTGCCTCGCGCACGAGGGGGGGCTGAGCGAATCGATCGGGAATCGGCACTCGATGTCGACGGAGGACTGCGGGGGAGGGAAATTATGGTAGGGGTACGGGTCGGCCGGGGGGCGGTCCACCCCTGAGTTCCGGTCCGCGGGGGCGACGGGCCGACGGTCGCCTATTGTTTGGTAGCGTGGGGCCGAGCACGCCGCGCCCTCGTCCCCGCGGACTTCGCTCCCTCGTTCCGCTCCCCATGTCTTCGTACCATACTACGCCTCGGTTTCCGGTACTACTTCGGGCCTTCGTGCCCTACTCCGTTCCCTCGTTCCTCGTTCTTCGGGCCTTCGGGCCCCTTACCCTATGTTTCGACTACCTATCTCGGACTTCGGCTGTTTTGTCCTAACTTCGGCTTAATTACTCTCTTCGGCTCATCTTTAGTGGTTGTTTCAGGAAAGAGGACACGTCTGGACACCAGGAGAACTGTTAAAGAACTCTGTTTATTCGGGCCTCACCGC
This sequence comes from Lepidonotus clava, assembly GCA_936440205.1. Taxonomy (NCBI): domain Eukaryota; kingdom Metazoa; phylum Annelida; class Polychaeta; order Phyllodocida; family Polynoidae; genus Lepidonotus; species Lepidonotus clava. The sequence continues at coordinate 46,483,140 of OW387136.1, read as the reverse complement.
CCCTTTATATACTAGAGAGGTCAGCCCTGATTGGCTGCCTTCGGTCACGTGACCTACAACTGACGTCACTTCCGGTTTATATATTCCGTTTCCGGTTTACATTTCACTTCCGGTTTACATATTTCCGGGTTTCGTTCCATTACGTTTTCGTTATTCGTTCTTTACATATTCGTTATTCGTTCTTTACATATTCGTTCTTTACATCTATTTCGTTCTTCGTTCTTTACATATTCGTTATTCGTTCTTTACATCTATTTCCATTATTACCTTATTTCTATTATTTTAACCTCTATGTATTTTGGCTGAATAGCCGTTCATCACACCCTCCCGCACCTTCTTGAAAGGTGGGAAAACACGTTATACAAAATTTCAACACAGTTCATACAGCAACGACAACAGAACATACTCTAGAACCAGAAACATTTCAATCCTACGCTCCTTATCGGCAGAGGAGGAGGTGTCACCCTCTGTCCTCCCCGGTCTACTTCGGAGGGCCCCCGGGGCCTATCCGGCTAATTATTATTTCTCTTCTTTCTTCGTTTTTCTTTCTTCGTTTTTCTCTCTTCTTAATAAAAGTTCATATAATTCGTTTTTATATATCTTAGTCTCTTTTTATCTTCGTCAGAGTTCTCTTATCCTTGATCTATTTAGGACCTCCTCTTTTTCTCGTCTTTAGGATGAGCGAGCCGGTCGTGGCTCTCCCACCCGGGACTGGGGATCGGTCGTGACCCCGTCGCCCCCGCTCCTCTCCTCCGGGCTCCATTTACTTAGCCCCTCGGCGCGTTTTTCCTCGCCTTTTTACCCTCATTAGGACAGAGGGACCGGTCGTGGTCCTCCTGCCCGGGGCCATGGGTCGGTCGTGACCCGCAGTGCCCCCGTTCCCTTCGTTTTTCGTCGTCCAGACGTTCTCCCCTCGTTCGGGTGGAGAATCGGTCGCGACTCTCCCACCCAGAGGCCAGGGTCGGTCGTGACCCTTAGTCCTCTCGACCCTCGGTCCGTTCTACCGTCGTCCAGACGTTCTCCGTTGTTTTTGGGTAGAGAATCGGTCGTGGTTCTCCTACCCGGTCGGTCGTGACCCCTCGTTCTTCCGTAACTGTTACTCTTCTCTGCGTTCTCTTAGGTGATGATGATGATTTTAAGGATGAGTTGAAGAAGAAAGACTGAAGCTTTTGTGGATAGAATGTTCTTTTTGGACTTCGCACCCTCGGTCGCCTCGGCATTCAGAGCCCTCCAGTGACTTTTTCACGTTTGGCAAGGACAACATGTTCGAGCCAAAGGCCAAGGTACCCAAAGAAGAAGATGGCGTTGTATGTGGAAAGGAACTTAACTTCATTCATTAAAGCTTAGAGTGGAAGCTTCAGCAGACGACGTCGCGGGTTTCGTGCTACTTGTCACGGTGAAGCTTTGAGATGGAGTTCGGGTGAAGGTGAGACTGAGAAGATTAGAATCATTAATTATCGATGAAGTGTCCGTTTTCCGTACAGGAACTGAAGTTTGACTTTTACGACACATGTCCTCGTGGTTAACCCAGCATCAAGATGTTCCGTCCTCGACCACGTCGACACATTTGAAGATTTCAGGATGTCGGAGAGAGTCCACCATAGTAAAGTATTTCCGTCACCGTTCCGGGCCCAAGTGGCATGACAACAACCGGAACGGAGACCTGATTAAGAAGATAATTTTGATGAAGTTTCTTTTTGATGACAGGAGCCGGTGCCTCTCATCCCTCCCCCCCCCCGTAAGCAACGGCAGGAAGACAGTCCTCTTTGGGGCGAGAGGGAGGCTCCTTCGTTCTACTGATGAGATGATTTTCCTAAGAAGAGGATTCCTGTTTCGGGCACTCGGGCCCTCGTTCGTTTCCTAGGCTCTCGGGCCTCGCTCTTTTTACTAAGTTTTTCTCTTCGTCCTCCCGGAGGACCGTGCTTATAGACGATTTTCGTAAGACTGTAATACCAACAAATAGTTCGTTAATAGAGGTAAGTTTAAGATCCGGTCTGGTTTGATTTTGGAGTAAGGCCACAGTCGTCCACGGTGCCATGTCACATTGCATGGAGACACTATGCCTATGACGAACGCCGAGACAACAGCTCCGAGCCGTTCCGGGCTGCTCGACGGTTCGAAGTTGGTAAGTTGAAGATATTAGTGAGAAGGAGAAGAAGAAGCCGTAGAAAGTGAAGATGGACGACATCAACTGGGACCTGCACCCAACGTCAACCTCTGAGATCCGGAACGGGCCCATTCTCAATAAAATAGCATATATAGAGAAGAACTCATCCGATGTCGAACTCCAAGAAGGATCGCTCCTCGTCGCTCTTTGCAGACCTCTTGATTTGTCTATCGAGGCATCCGCAGCCGACGTTCCAAGCACCACCTCCCTGTATATTGCAAAGATTACTTCCCTATATGTTTCAAAGATTATTTTGTTTCGTTCCTCGAGAAGAAGACATCAGGAAATACGACATGGAAGGAGTCTCTGTCGTTACTGCAGGTAAGAGATTAATATAAGTTTTAGTAAGTCTATTAAATTTTTTTCGTTTCTCGTTCATGTATTGTTTTTACTATATATTACGGTCGGTCACGAGCCAGGGCCCCTAAGTTATCGTCCCTGCTCGTGCCTTGGTCCTCCGGGAGACATCTACGACTCGCCGCAATCCTTTCACGACTCGCTGCATCAACTCTGGCACGATAAAACCAGCATTCAGGTCGAGAAGTTCCATTTTGCCGCTCTTCGTATGCGGTAAGAGGCTGAAGACAAGGAAACTCAGAAGATGATGGTACATGAATCCGGGTTCATCCACATTCTGATCGATCCATCCAAAATCAAGAAGACAAAGTTGCAGGAAGTAGAAGTGCCGCTAGAGGACAGAGGTCGTCTCTTCCTCGCCTCCAGATCGCTCAAGGCAGCGCGGGAGAAGGGTTTTCAGTCTTGGCCCGCGCCAGCCTTTCCTCCAGCGGCGAGTCGCCGGCCCACCGGTACCTTATTTACCCCGGCACGACCGTCGACTCAAAGACTACAATGACAACACTATCCGTCCATTCTGATTTCCTTTCCTCGATTCCGCCTCCCAACTTTCACTCTCGCTCCCGGGCCGCCCGGCCCGTTATCCTTTTCCGCGACCGGACGATCCCGTTCCACCTGCTCGGTCCCAACCAACGCAGCGGGCTCCAGGGAAGAAGAGGAACAGCTACAAACTTGTTTTTCCTCCTAGCGCCTCCTTCCGTCCCGTATTCGCCCCGCAGGCTTGGTAAGTTCATTCCAGTCATGGACCCTCCAGCTCGCTGATTACACTCAACACCTCCTAACACATGTGGTTTCGTTCACTTCCGCAAGAAGGTTCCCATAAAGAAACTAATAAGAATAAATTAAGATAAGAATGTTCGAGCCCGCCAGTCCGTTCCCGATGAGTTTAAGTAAAGTTTTCGGGCCCGTCCAGCGGTCTCCAGGAGAGTCTTTTATCCAGGCTTCGGCCTCCTGTGCGGCTCAGGTACCTCCGCCTCGGCCCGGTTCTCTCCCTGGGGGTTTGACACTATGGGTGAGGAGCCAACGCCCCGTAATCCCTCCCCACCCGACTCGCGACGCGCCATCTTCCGCCTCTGGTTCCGTCGCGCTGTTTTTCTTCCGTGCAAGACCTCGAGCAGCATCTACTTCACCCTTCTTCTTGGCGCCGGATCGGCAGCAACAGTCTCTCCTCCCTAGCGGGGAGCTCGAGAAGCTGATCCACCATTCCGCTCTGTTTTTCCGCCTCTCTTGTCGCCTTCAACAAGTCATCCAGTTGATCCTCGTTTTTGTGCATCACTAGGGTCTGAGCCAATTGGACGGTCCGGTTGTGTTCGTTAACTAGCTGGTCGACCCCCGGGAACTCCCTGGTCAACGGCCCCAGTGCCGCCGTCGGGAACTGCGCCATCGCTTCTTCAAATGTCTCTGGCTTGCGGCCCGTTTCTAGTGCCATCAGGAACGCCATAGACGCCGAAGCCATTGCTCTTGTCTTGGCCGTCATTCCTCGCACCTCCCTCGGGGGCCACGTCAGTTGCACCCGAATGGCCTTTTCCGCGTCCCAGTCTCGTACCGCTCGCGCCGTCACCGGAAAGTGTCCCTGTAAGACCTGGTGAACGGCCTGTGTCCGTAATAACTTGAGTCTCGGTGTTTCCCTAGATGGTCCTGCCGTCGGCATCTCCGTTCCTATAGACCCGAACACTGAATCCGCTCCCGACTCGTCCAATTCTTGTTTCTCCGGCTCGTATCCTCTGGTCTCGGTCTGCCCCAACTCCATGTCCTCTGAGTCTTCCACTTCCGCGTCCATGGACTGGGCAGCCGGTATTTGTAATCTGTGTATCACAACCCGCGGTTGTAGCGCCCGCCCGTGTTTATCCTCGTCCTTGAGTGGGGTATCCGGTCCTGGCGGCGATCCCATACGTTCGGGCGACGGTGGTCCCGGGGTCTCCTCCGACCCTTGCGACCCGAAAAACGAGCTCCCCAAACTGGCTCGAGTCATGTTGTCAACCGCCGCCCGTGTCTCTGGCGTGTCTGGTGCTACCGTAATGTCTCTCATTCGTTTCAATCCTGGGGGCGGCACTATCGGCTGCTTACATACCATCTTCTCCAGGGGTGAATCTGTTTTCGTCGGGGTAGGGGTAGAGAACAGCGGCTGTGTCGAGGCCGTCGACGCCGTGTCCTCCGGCCTGGCCGCATGCCGAACATACTTTACTTTCTCCACTCGCCCCGACGGTTTGAGTCCCTGCCTTTCTGCCATCTCGCGTAGAAACCTCCCTAGGTACAATGCTTCTCTTTCCACCAGCCGGCCTCCCTGTGCTTCCCGAATGCTGTCCTCCAGCTCCCGGTCGGATCTCGCCTCGTGGTAACCCCTGAACGATCCCTCCCGGTTCATTGTTCCTTTTAAATACCCGGGGTACCTCGGGTGTCGTGATTCGTATATCACCGATTTCTTATGAACTGTCATCATAGTAAATTGTGCGTCGCTACAAGGTGGTTCTAGTCCCGTGGTCCGTCTGACTCCTGTCGAGGTCTCAGGCTGTGATGGTCCCAGCTCTCCCGTGCTGCTAGACTCAGCGATAATCAAAGACCGATCGCTTCGGGCCGACATACTCCTGCCTGACTCCGACTGGTCCGAACTCGTTCCCTCCTCCAATTCTCTCGGGACTTTCTTGACCTTTTTCCACTTCTTCTTTCGCGACGGCTCCTCCGTCGGGCATCCCTGCGTCGGGGGCCTCTTGAAAGCGAGCGGCTCCTCTTCTTCTTTGACTTTCGGTCGTTGGTCGTCGGACGAGCTCACCAATTCCACCACCTCAGCCCCCGGTGGTATTCCTGAGCAACCCGGCTTCGGGGTGGGTGTGGATGTCCGTCCTTTTCCTCTGCCTGGGAGTCCTCGTCCTCTCGGTTCCCGTGGTTCTCCCTGGGCGTTTAACTTCTTAATTCGGCTCTGTACTAACCCTGATATTTGGTCTGGTGTCAGGAGTGGTTTTGGGTTGACCACGGCCCGGCTCGCGCTTCGCGGCGACTCGGTGTCTTCCTTCCGTACTCCTTTCGCGGCCCTCCGAGGGGAACGACGCGTGGGTGTCGATCGTTCCGCCACCTCGGCCAGGGGTCCCTTCCCTGCTGCTTTGGCTGCTTGGGCTCCCTCGCCGGCCTCGTCGGCCTCTGATCCTTCTTCGGTTGCTACCTGCTCCAGCTGCTCGGCGTCGCTGTCCTCGGATCCTCTCGACGCCCTCGGGTAGTAAGGTATGCGGATATGCCGTCGCGGCCTCTCCGGTGCCTCCTTATCCACCGCCCTCTCAGGGGGTTGAAACCCCTCCGGATGGCGCACCGCGTAGTCCCGTTCCATGTTGGCTACCCGGGCCGCCGTTTCATCCCCAGTAGCGAAACTGGTGTACGGCGGTCGTCCTTTCGGGTCCAAGGCGAACGCCGCAGCATACTCCAGCCTCAGAAGGGGGTCTTGCTTCGGCATCCCCCTCTGCAGGTTCCCTTCGTGTGAGTCCGTCATGTGTTTCCTCCAGTCCTGGTGTGTCGAATAGGCTCGACTCGAACACACCGGGCACATGTAGTACTGCTTCCGTAATCCATCGTGCTGGCCTTTAATATGCTTGGCCAAGTGCTTAAACTCCTTTCCGTGACAATGTCCTTCCCAGCACTGTCCGCTCATCGTGTCTGTTTTCCGGGCTTTCGGGGCTCGTTCCAATCCTGAAGCTCGTCCCGTCAGCCGTTTCCGTTTTTGTCTCGTGGTGAAGCTGCTCGTCTCGCTTCTCTGCTTTTCTTCTTGTTTTCTTCTCCTTAGCTCAGTCTGCTCGTCTGCGATTCGATGAATCCTGATCGGCTGACCAGAATGACCTGCTCCGGCGAGCGCTCTGCCTTTTATAGCCGCCGCAGGCGGAAGTGGGCGTGGCCTGCACTAGCGACCCCTAGCGTCAGACTCACCATCCACTTCTACGGTGGCGCCCCCTACTATTTTCCGGTCCCCGGGCCCCGCCGCTGGTCACCGCCTCGCCTGTTTTCTTTACCTCGCGGCCCTTCGCCCGTCCACGCGTTTTTCCTAGGCCTTTTATTGCCCCACCGGACGCCCTCGGTCCTTTCATCCCTCGTCGCCTTTTCTTGCCTTTTTCATCTTGGCCCTCACAGTGCTTCCGCACACTTCCCGGAGAACACAGGGGCTCGGCGTTATCATCTCCTCGCCGCCGCCCCGTTCTCTTTGTCCTCTTTTACTCCTTTTACGACCTACTTTAAAGCCCGTCCTCATTTCAGGCCTCGCCTTTTACAGCCGTCCGTTCGTTCCTCCGGCGTTCCCGAGAGTGCCGCATCTACTCTCCTCCGGTCTCCTGGACGTTGTAAAGCGGTATTACCAAGTCGGCATTACTTCAGAAGTCTTCACCAGCTTGCCACCGGGTCTGTCTTCTGTTGTAATCCAACCATCTTTTCCACGCTGTGGTTCCTCCGAACTGACCGGAAAGCGGCTCCGTGGGACTACTTTAGACATTCGGGCCGTCGTGGCTCCCGAACGCCGTTTTTCGTTCCAACCCCGCATTTCCCACCTATATTACATCCGCAAGAGAACCAATCTTCAGCTAGGTAGCGAATCTCTACAGCCTAACGACCTGCACTCCTACTGTAGTGGTCAACGCACCGCCCCGACTCAATGGCCCCAGGTTGATCAGTCCTTTTTGGCCAAAGCCTTTTTGTGTAGCGCCGATTTGGTCGTTCCCTTGGTCCTCTTCCACCTGCGGAATCGAGACACGAAAACGACTTCATCACAAAAAGGGGGTGCCCCGTTTCCTTACGTGCCCTAGCGCGCCCCACCCCAAGCATTTACTGTGCAGCCTCGTATCCTTGCTGGTCAGCTACCATCCAAGCTGGCGCAGCGTGTCCTCGGTAGGGTTCCAGGCGGTCCACATGGACCACCCCCCCCGGTTTCCCTCGTTTCTTCCGTACTACCACCCGTCCTCGGTCAAGCACCTTGACGATCAGTGCAGGGCCTATCCATGGAAATCGCAACTTCGTTCCTTTGTCCCTATCCACTACCGTATCGTGCACCCAGACCAGTTCTCCGGCGTGGTATTCCCGCCGAGTCACCTTCCCATCGTACTCGTGTTTCTGATGGATGGCGGCTCGTTTCAGCCCCGTCCGGGCCTCCCGATAGGCCGCGACTAGCCCTTCCTCCAGGCTTTCCACATAGTCGCTTACCCGTCGGGGTTCCTCCTCTGGTCCTAGAGGTCTCCCATAAATCGCCTGTCGCGGCATCATGGTCTGTCGGCCCAGCATCATCATATTCGGTGTCACTCCCGTGCTGGCTTGCGGCGTTGCTCTATAACTCATCATCACGAGCGGGACCATCTCGTCCCATTCCCGACCCGTCGCTCGGCAGCTGGCTTTCAAACAACACCCCAAAGTACGGAAACTTCGTTCTATGTACCCGTCACTCCTGGGGTGGTACGGCGTCGTTCTTGTTTTGTGTATCCCGAATAGTGCACAGACCTGAGCCACCACCTCGGATTCGAAATTCGTGCCTTGATCCGAGTGTAGTTCCCGAAACGCGCCGTACCGTGCTACTACTTCTTCAACCAGTTTGTTCGCCACTGTCGTTGCCTTTTGATCCGGGATCGGGAAACACTCCAACCATTTGGTGAAATAGCATCCCACCATCAGGCAATACTTATTTCCTCGTTTGGTGACTGGGTACGGGCCCGAAACATCCATGGCCAGCCGTTCCATCGGCTCCCCCACTATGTACTGATGTAGCGGCTCCCGTCTTCCTCTTCCCTTTTTCAGCAACGCGCAATCACATTCTCGACATTCCTTCCGCACGTCTTCCCGGAGTCCCGGCCAGTAAAACCCTTGTTCCAACAGGGCCGTCGTCCTGGCGACTCCTAAATGCGCTCCTGCCGCGCCTCCATGGTATTCCCTTACCAACTTGGCCCGTTCCCCTCGGGGAACGACCAACTGGTTCCTCCAACCATGTCCTTCTAGTTCCCAGTACTTCCGATGCAGCACGCCATCCCTGAGGCTTAATCGTTCCCATTGCCTCCATAGGATCTTTGTTTCCCGGGATTCCGGAGATATGGCCTCCCAACCTGGCCGGTCCGCATCTTTTTCCATCCGTGCGACAATCGGCCCTATATCTCGATCCCTCCTCTGCGCTGCTCTCATCTCCTGCGGGGACCATCCGGGCTCGTACCCCCGGGCCCGCGTCACTACTCTCACTTTTTCGGTATTCTCGTGCTCCTCTCCACATTGTTTGCACGGATACCGGGACAACGCGTCAGCGTTCCCATGCTTCCTGCCCGGTCGGTGTTGGAACGACACATCATGCGAGTCGATAATCTCAATCCACCGAGCAGCCTGCCCCATCGGTTCCTTACTTCTCTGCAGCCAACTGACCGCGCTGTTATCCGTCCGGACTATCACGCGTTGACCATAGATGTAGCACCGAAAATGCTTCAAAGCTCGCACCACCGCCAACAGTTCTTTCCGCGTGGTGCAATACTTTCGTTCGTTTGACTCCAGGGTTTTGCTCGTGTAAGCTATCACCCGTTCCTCCCCTTTCTGCTCTTGTGATAGCACGGCTCCCGTTCCCACGTCACTGGCGTCTGTGTCAAGCCACCATTGTCCTTCTTCCTCCGGGAATCCCAACACCGGGGCCTCCGTTAGCGCCTTCTTCATCGCATCAAATGCCTCTTGTCGTCTCGCGCTCCACACGAATGGTTCCTCCTTCGTTGCCAATTCATACAAGGGGGCAGCCAACTCCGTGAAGCCGTTTATATGCCTTCTGTAGTACGAACATAATCCCACGAAGGCTCGTACCTCGTGGAGATCCCGCGGGACCGGCCACTCGGTTACTTGCCGACACTTTTCGGGGTCGGGTTCGATCCCGTTGAATGAGACAACGTGCCCCAAGAACGGAATCTTCTTCTGGAACAGCTTACATTTTCGCGCCTTTAACTTCAGTCCTGCAGCGTTCAGTCGGTCCAGAACCCGTACCAATCTTTCCAGAGTCACTTTGAACGTTGGTCCAAAGACCAGTATGTCATCTAAGTATACCAGACACTCCTCCCACACGATTCCTCTGAGGATTCTTTCCATCAGTCTCTCGAAGGTGGCTGGGGCGTTCACTAGCCCGAATGGCATCACTTTAAACTCATACAATCCTCCTTGAGTCACGAAGGCCGTCTTTTCTTGGTCCTCCGGTGCCATCTCCACCTGCCAATATCCGCTTGCGAGATCCAGACTGCAGAAGAATAGGCTTCCTCCCAAAGTGTTGAGGCTGTCCTCTATCCGCGGGAGCGGATAGGCGTCCACTTTCGTAGCCTGGTTCAGTTTTCGGTAGTCAATACAGAACCTCGTTCCTCCGTCCTTCTTTTTGACTAGAACGGTCGGGCTACTCCACGCACTCCCGCTCTCTTGGATAATCCCTAAATTTAACATATCCTCCACCAGTGCTCGTTCTTCCTCTCTCCTGGTGGCCGGATACCGTCTGACCCTCTGCTTGATCGGCATCTGATCCCCCGTTTTAATTCGATGTTGTACTAAATCTGTCCGTCCTAACTCATGTTTCGAGGTCGCAAACATTTGTTCCCGGGCCATGATGGCTTTCTCCAGCTCTTCGCCCTCCTTCGTGGTCAGGTCTTTCTTAGCCTCCCCTATCATTTCAACGAGCGCTCCTGGGGGTTCCTTTGCTTCACTTCCTATTCCTCGTACCTCTTGTACGAAGGTGGCTTCTCCGAGTACCCCGCCGGTTTCCAATTTCGCGCTCTCGGTCCCTCGGTTGGCCACCCAAACTTCATTTTCTTCTCCCAATGTCACCGTTCCTGGGATCACCTCCAGTCCCATAGGTAATCCAGCGCCGGTGATGACAGCCAGCTGTCCACCCTGTCTTATGTCCATTCTCGCTACTACTGTTACTCGGGTCACTTGGAGTGGGGGTATTTCCGTCGTTTTCTCGATTCGCACGACCTGTCCTCCGACGGTAACTGCCCGAATCCCATCCGTTCTCTGTTCTACTCCCGGGATTCGTTCCCCCTCTCCCTCCCCCTCGGCGGGCAGGAAGATGGCACTCGCGTGGGGCTTAACTGTCAGCCGGTATTTCACCGCGAAGTCGTTTCCCAGGATCCCTTCATCTCTACCGATGTCTGCCACCATGAACGTCCACTTCAACACGCGTGTTCCCAATTTCACTGGCAAGTTCGTGCATCCGTAGCACCGCAACGGACTACCATCTACCGAGCAGAGACGTCCTTCATATCCATCCAGTTCTTCTCTTTTTCGTCCCCACTCTCTCCAGAGGCGTTCCGACAGCAGACTGATCATAGATCCGGTATCAACCAAAAAACGGACGACACTCTCTCCCACCGTCCCGGCCACATAAAGTCCACATTCTCCCATGCCTACTACTTCTCTCGCCGCGCCCGAAGGGGGCCCCGCGCTTACTGCGACGGCGACTGTCCGTTTCCCTGACGCTGAGAACACTCTCTTGCGAAATGGCCCTTCTGGTGACAGTGATGACACTCTAAATCTTCTTTTCGCTTCTTAAACGCCTCCCTCCGGGCCGTTGCTTGTCTTCTAGCTTCCCGTTCCTCTGCCAATTCTTTCATCATCTCCTCCAACTTACCGTTCAAGGCCATGATCTGTGTATTGGCGTCCTCCTCGGGCTTCACTGCCCGCAGGAGGCGGCGTGAGTATCGTTCCTGTATTTCTACCACCTCTACCGCCTCCTCTAGTGTCTTGCATCCTTTCTCTGCACACTTCAGCTGAAGGTCTTCCCCAACTGCAGCCTGGAACGCATGTAATGCTGCTTTTTCCTGGCTAGCGTAGTCGTTGGAGAAGTAGGCTCTCGATGCCAGTCGCCGGGCATTATCAGCCAACTCCTTCGCTGTCTGGTTCTTTACACGTTTCAAGCCCGCCAACTCTTGCAGAGCATTACACGTGTCCTTCTCCTGACCGAACCTCCGGCGCAACGCATCTACCCTCGCCGAGTAACGGAGTCGTTCCCTGTCCGGGAGTCCGACAAAGTACATTCGTGCCGTTCCCGTCAGCGAGAGGAAAAGCATCGCCGCTTTTTCCTCGGCCGTCCAGCGTCCCAATGTTGCGTACTCCTCAAACTGGTTGATCCATCCTTCGAAATCCGGTTTACCGTCATACTTCTCTGGTCGTAAACTGAACTTCTTCAAACTCGCTCCTTCCTGACCGGTCTGTTGTTGTTGAGCCCGCACATTCTGCTCATCCGTCGGGGTGGACGTTCCCATAAAATTAAACTGCCTACCCATGATGGTCGTGTCCTCCCCTTTGGTCTCGGTTTTCGCACCTCCTTTCTCCTCCCCACCTTCCTTGAAGGCGACGTCAGAATCCATCTGCTCGAAGACTGCCGCAGTCGCCATGAGTATCCAATACCGATGAAACACCCAAGATCCACAAGTCCGTATGTGCCTATTTCAGCACCACCGCTGCCACCAGTGTGACGTTCTCTGGTAAGTCGGGGTTGCCGATTCTTACGACAGAGGAACGTGGGGGTTGTTCGGGTCTCGGGGCGGACGGGGAATCCGGGCCAAGAACCGAGATGTGTTTCTAGAGTCGTGCCTCGCGCACGAGGGGGGGCTGAGCGAATCGATCGGGAATCGGCACTCGATGTCGACGGAGGACTGCGGGGGAGGGAAATTATGGTAGGGGTACGGGTCGGCCGGGGGGCGGTCCACCCCTGAGTTCCGGTCCGCGGGGGCGACGGGCCGACGGTCGCCTATTGTTTGGTAGCGTGGGGCCGAGCACGTCGCGCCCTCGTCCCCGCGGACTTCGCTCCCTCGTTCCGCTCCCCATGTCTTCGTACCATACTACGCCTCGGTTTCCGGTACTACTTCGGGCCTTCGTGCCCTACTCCGTTCCCTCGTTCCTCGTTCTTCGGGCCTTCGGGCCCCTTACCCTATGTTTCGACTACCTATCTCGGACTTCGGCTGTTTTGTCCTAACTTCGGCTTAATTACTCTATTCGGCTCATCTTTAGTGGTTGTTTCAGGAAAGAGGACACGTCTGGACACCAGGAGAACTGTTAAAGAACTCTGTTTATTCGGGCCTCACCGCCCCTTTATATACTAGAGAGGTCAGCCCTGATTGGCTGCCTTCGGTCACGTGACCTACAACTGACGTCACTTCCGGTTTATATATTCCGTTTCCGGTTTACATTTCACTTCCGGTTTACATATTTCCGGGTTTCGTTCCATTACGTTTTCGTTATTCGTTCTTTACATATTCGTTATTCGTTCTTTACATATTCGTTCTTTACATCTATTTCGTTCTTCGTTCTTTACATATTCGTTATTCGTTCTTTACATCTATTTCCATTATTACCTTATTTCTATTATTTTAACCTCTATGTATTTTGGCTGAATAGCCGTTCATCACATTATGATGTTTCTTAACTCATCCAAGTAAACATCGTTTGTTTGAGGACAGCAGATGCAAATATCTTTGACTAGTCAATCCTATGTTCGTTTACCCTAACACATCACGTAATTCTCAGGGGCGAAACGACTGTCCCATGTACATGATGTACATAGCACTGAGACTGTTTACCAATTCGGGCCTGACCGTTTATGGCTGGATATTATTTTGAAATGTGATGTATTCGACATTTCTCAAATATCATCCCTTCTATTCACGTCATTCCGATTACTTTATTCAAATTCTGAAATTGAAATCTCTGGATTAATACTTAACTTTAATTAATCCTGGCGAGCTTTGATATTGCTCCTGTTTCATTGAATCCAATCCGACTCAAACTGAGTAAGTCTGTTCCACACTGCATGGGCACACCACACTGATAATATGTATCTGTGTTACCTTAATAAAATTGTGTTAGTCCTCCTAACTAGTGTGGATTCTGGCATAGTCATCAAGAGTTAGTTCGAATGACTAAATATGATGTCAAACTAACTAGGTTTTTGAAAGGAAGTGATGTCATAACTAACCGGAAGTTTCTTCAAGTGAACAGAAAGCAGCCATTTGTAACTGCCTAATGTGTTGTAAGTTATCTCTTTTGATCTCAGTCATCTGCATGTGTTTATAATATGACTGTGATGTATATCATGTTGTGATGTGATGGCGCATTACTAGGACTAGTCCTATATCTTACAAACTTGAATCCTGATGAAGGTTGAAAAACTGAAAAATGTTGATTATACAAATTTCTAATTTATCTAAATAAATACAACCACTGTGCACCAATTTGAGCGTTGAGTTTGATACAGTTTAAACCACCTCATTTCAAACTTGTATCTTGTGTACAAAGAGGGTTTCAAGAAAAGTGAGCTTTCATTTGAAGATAGCATATCCAACCTTAACTAAATGTGACTGTCTCTGTTTGCCACGTAATTAAGTTACCACTGATTATGAGGGTTTACATGATTTAGCCCCCGTCATTTAGACTAACAATGTTAGTTACACTTGTCTAGCGTATATATCCAAAGAATTATCAGTGATGGGTTCAGACAAAGTACTTTTTTTTTTGCTTCACCAAAATACTGCTGAAATACAATACATGGTGCCATGTTTGTTTATTGCAATCTATGGTAGGACAAAGTGGGATAGGTTTACTCAAGGCCCATTCGCCGTGGCGAACGCGGTGCACACGATCTCTTGCAACACTTATCGTTTGCAATTCTGGTGCAAACGATAATGCAAACGACAGGTCTGCAACCGATCAGATCAAACATGCTTCATTGAATCGTTTGAAATCCAGCCGATTCTAGGGGACAAGTACTTGAAAAAATTATCATTTGCAATCCTTAGGACCCTCTTTTGCCAGTGTGAATGCTATTTCTTCAATATCGCTTGCATGCGATAATTTTATGGGCACTGAATTGATCGTCTTCTCCATACGATAATTTGATCGTAGCTGCAAGCGACAGAAAAATCGGCCACGGCGAATGGGCCTTGAGAGGGAAATCAAGTTTTTCAGTATGTGTACGCCTTGAGCATGCATCCTGCACTGATAACCTAACCTACCTGGTTGAGCGCTCACATAGACTGTAGAGGCGAGCAGCAGGGCGGCCATCCAAACCACGATAGCCGTTATCAGGGAGCGGAAGGGGGTGAAGAAGCGGCTGATAAGGGCGGGTCTGACCACGGCCAGGTAGCGGTTACAGGTGAGGAGCACCAGGTTGTAGGCCGAGGCCGTCTGACAGGAGGTCACCGCCACCAGGGTCACCGAGCACACTGACCACCCACCTGAAAGAGGGGAGGAAGGGTAGCATTGGGTTACAGAATTGTTGAAAGTTAGAATCTGTTAAATTTTGGAAACTATCAAGATTCAGATAATCATTTTAGAGGAGCAGAGATTGAACTATGATTGTTTTTATGTGTATGTAAATGATAAAGGGTATATTTGATATATTGATGTTCACGTTTTGGGGTTGATATATGCTCAGATATGGCAATGTTGCGTATCCATTCAACTGGTTGTCTTCATCTATTACATTTGGGGTAGATTTATCATTATCTGGGAAGTTCAAGTCCAACTGAAGGAACAATCACTTACAGAGGTACAGACAAAGTGTATTGGCAATAAACACAAAGGTATTGTGAGTAAGGCAACATATTCACCGATGTTTTTTTTGTTTGTTTGGTTAGTTTAATTTTCGGCCAGCCCTTTAGGGTTCTTTGGGACCATATATATTCTCTGACGGTACATACCTCTACATGATATCCAGACTCAGACATTCTCATATTGTAACCACAGTAACATGATGATATTCAACTGTGCCTTCCATACAAAAAAGCCTCCTACTGGCCAGGACTGCTATTATTTTGACTATGGTCAGGTAGTTGTATGTCAAGTCCCTCAGTAAGGTTTTAGCTCAGTTGAAATAAGGCTACATGATATTATCCTGTCTTCAACCAGCTATTTTCCCTCTTAATCATAACTCCTCCGTGTATTCATAGCTCCTCCCAGTGCTACCTGTGCTAACTAACATTAGTCAGCCTGACTGTACTTGTCACCTATCATGTCACCTCTAGGTCTTCCACTACTATCCAAACGTATTTGCATATTTTCTCTTCTCTTCCACCCCTGAGACACTGGAAGCTTCTTAAATAAGATGTCAGCTCTACATGATCATTTATCACCATTCAATAATGTTCTGGGTGATCATGTGTTCCTAACAAATGTGTTCCCATCAAATATGAATTGATTCATATTGGATTCAGAATCAATCTATATCAAAAGTACATTATAATATATTTAAAATCATAGAATTAATTTCAAATACTTCGAAGCGAGAAGGGTTGGGAAATGTATGATTATGCCTATTCTCAGTCACAGTCTATGATCATTAACACGCACTTTCACCCAAACCTCAACGTCCCATTCATATCACATAGGTTGCAGTTCGATGTGCTCATTGGAAGAGCAGTCTAGGTGAGTGTTGGTGAGGCAAACTGAGCTGCCACCTAATGGGCATAGGAAGAACCGTGATAAAAGCACTAAGACGGTAGGAACACTAAAACCATTGACCTGCCACACCCTACCTTTTTAGCGGTAGACAAATCGATATATTTACTCCAGAATCTAAGAAGTTCAGGTTACTTAGTTGTGAAAGGCCTGTAGGTACATTCTTGAAGCACATATTACTGTTCATTGCAGAATGAGGTGGCGTATCAAAACAATGTGCATACACCCTGTTTGTAATGAAAACTATATGAAATTATGCCATTTTGAAATCAACAGTATTTTGGGCATATATACGTGTCTGATTATGCACGACAGAAAATCAAATGATTCCTCTGGATGAAGGATTTTTAGAGGTCATTCTGATGTGGTATTGAGATTGAGATTGCTTGTCTTGATCGCTCAAATACTCTTTCCAAACCATAATTTCAATAACTTTCTACATTTCTGTTACTATAGCAACCATAAAATGTAAGTACAACATAGTTCAGCCTACCTTACCTGAAGGGTATATCCCCGCCTTATGGAATAAGGTTCCATACTGAAAGATTGTGTATGGAACATAGCAAAAAGCTGGTTTCCGTAAAAAAATAAACCTGAAAATTGAGCTATATATTTGAAATTCACATCGTTTTGGTCATATCTTACTTTACATGCAAGATTGAAAGGCGATTGCCATCTAAAATGAGGCATCGATAGAGTTCAATAGGAGGGGGGGGCTGAAATTTATTGCCAAACTTTATTTTACTTCTATTCTGTTCCACTACTATTAGCTAGGAATAGGCACTTCCTGAAAGACTAATGAATCTAATTGAATTGAATTAAGCTTACTCACTTACCAAAGAACTCCAGACTGGTCGACAATATTTACGTCCAGTTATCATATTAGATGTCTTAAAGTTGTATAAATCACGGAAACCGAAAAAGAACTTGTGAATGTCGCAATTTGATCAGCTTTTGTAATGTCATTTTATAACGATATGAATCAATTCCATCTGTTCACGAAACATTGCTATCGAAACTTTTATGATAAACATTATATCCTGGAAATCATTGCCGACTTTATGAAAATATTTGTCTGGGGCATCCAATGAACATTCAATATACATCTAAATGATTACCTATTGCATTTCTGAGAGAACAATATACTGCCCCGAGTCCTAATAAAATAGGATATTTTCTGTCGGGGAGATATACTATTTCCAAATGAATGACTTATCATTTAAACGATTGGCTATCACTTCCATTTGATACAAACTCTGATATAGGAAGCCTTATATGACAATATTTATTCTTGCTAATAGGCAAAATCCTGATGATTGAATGTTAATTAAAAATTAAACATTTCCAACAAAAAATTCAAAACTTTCAATTAAAAAAGTTTAAATGCTTTTTCGACAGTTTTGTTTAGAGTAAAATCAGATACTCTATTGACTTTTCTGCGCACGGATGCAATTGTAAAAAGCGTTTACATAATATTGCATGTTAAACAATGAAAAATGGCGAATTGCCAATTTCAGCAGAACAAACAAAAGAGACCGGAAAAAGGCAGGAACGACGCTTCCGACATCACGAAATTACTAATATCTGATTTAAAACAACGCGAAAAAAAATCTGACTTTAAAAAACTTACTGAACGCTTTGGTTATTGCTGGTACCTCCATGTGACTGGTCACGTAGATTGTATAAGAAATGCCGAGGAGCAGATCTGAAAACGCTAAGCTGTAGATGAAATAGTTAGCTGGACACCGTAGCCTTCTATGCCTGCACCAGCTGGACAGTACCAAGCCGTTCCCCATGATGTTTACCAAGGTGATGAGGTAGAGCAACCCGTAGTAGTAAACGTAGTAAGGGATATCCAAGGGTTCATTTCTGTCTGTGGTGTTGTTGGAACATGTCGACGAATCAGCATCAATCTGGGTTAATCCTGTAGGGTGATCTTTGTGGTACATCTTGAATAGAGCAACTCAAATACAGGTAGGTCAATTACTTTACTGATATGCTCAGAACGGCTCGGCACATTGTGTGCCCGATTATTCCAGTTTATGTGGGCAAAGATATGCCAAATTCCTTAATGTGTGGTTGTTATGCCCAACTGCTTGCCTTTAGCTATTTTCCTAGATGTAAACATTATGATCAAAGATGTACTGCAGTGGTCCGAGATTTCTGGACGTCTAAAGCTATCAGTTTCCAGGTCGAGTGGCAATTTTCTGTCGTCAGCCGAAGTTGGGTGGAACACAGGGTACTATTAGTTGCCTTGGTAACAGGATTATTAAGGCTAGAACAAGCAATAACTAGATAGCCTTAATGGTTGATTGCAATGCAAACAACGGTTCCATTAATACTAAGCCAGACTTCTAGACCAGTGAAAAGTATCGGGGAAATATTTCACTGAAACTTGACACAGGGCATCAGAAGATGTTCAATGAAAATTGTAGGACATTGACGTACCTATCATATAAAGTTTCGTATTTTTTTAGCATTTTCTCATTACCATAAGGTTATCCCGGATGTTTATTGATAGATATTACATCATTATCATTATCTACACCTCAAGTGGGTTGCATCATCGGGAAAACCCAGATATCCTTCGTCGATAGTGTACAAACAACATCATCAGCAAAGTTTCCAAATGGAACGCAAACATAAATCATTCAATTATACGTTGACATTATTTTCTCATGGATGATTGTCATAAATGTTGTAAAAAAAAAAAAGGTGCATTTTCCAAGTACCCCACTTATCATGATGTTCTTTCAAAATGTCCTATAGTTATGAAGTTGGTGCGCTGTTACATGTAGGCCTTAATGTATGTACAACTTTCAATACAATGAATGTGCATGAGGTAATTGGCGTGATATAATAAAACACGGGAATAAGAATTTGTTTTAACCCCATCCAAGCATAATAGGTCTCAGTACAAACTCCTTGGTATAATATACTATGTGTGTATTGGTAGATACGTATACTGATTGGATATTAGTCATCTCACTCAGAAAAAGACATGGAGCAAATTGGTCAGTCTATATCGTGATCAACTGCAAAACATTTAACTTTACTTCTTATTTCGCTGGAAATACGATGAATTCTATTGAGTCTTTGACATAACGAAGAGCCTCCAGTGGTTAGTGAAAGCAGAGTATTTCCTTCTTTGGAAACTGCAGGGGGCGCCTCCTCATATGAGGGTAGCGGTACAGCCTCAGGTACGTGCTCCAGCCATCAAAGATACATATCTGGCGTAAATCCTAAAATACTGGGCTGATTAGTCGGATAAACTCCTACATGAAAAAACGTCGCTATTCCTGATAAACTAGCTAAACAGCTAACAGATCTACAGACAAATAATTTTAGGTCTTAATCTCAAGTATATATAATGTCTCTCCGATCACTACCAAGTCCCTGTCAAGGTGAGAAAATAAGGGTTTTAAAAGAGTCCACAAAACCGTAGGAGCGTTACGTCGGGTGCGCATTTGCCCCTCTTTCCATAATCAGAGACAACGCGGGAGTATGGTTTGGACTCAGTTTTTATCCTGTGAGAGAAGACATGATATTACGATACAGTTACATGAGAGAGAAAAGTCAGTCATAATGGCCCTAGTTTCAGTAAAATATAAAGTAAAAAGGGTTGTGGTGGGTGGGTTATTGAGACTACAGTGGGACGCCCGGAGGGTGGCGTCTGGTGGTCCAGTGTGAGGTGCAGCAGGCCGAAAGTGATGTCAGGGTGGTGCCCCGGGCCTCTGACCAGTGGTCCCGCACTCTGATTATAGGCAATTTTACAATTACCCAGCAATCAGAGACAACGCGGGAGTATGGTTTGGACTCAGTTTTTATCCTGTGAGAGAAGACATGATATTACGATACAGTTACATGAGAGAGAAAAGTCAGTCATAATGGCCAAACATGTTATGGAAGTAGTGGGGAATGGACGTGTAGAGTCGTTTTGGGACGTAGGAGTTGATAGCTTCTGTAGCCCACGTCCCATGTGTCATTAGATGTGCCTGGGTTGCCCCCCTCTTAGCACATTCTTGGGCACCTGAGCGTCGGAGGGAGTGCACAGTGATCCTGCTAGGCTGCGGGCGCCCCATAGCACCCAGTGTGGCTCGGAGATAGGTGTTCAGTCTCTGCGGAGTGAGGGGGGTAGCAGGGGACAGCATAAACGCTGGTTGGTCCGGGCCCAGTGGCAGGCGTCGTATGTACTCTCTCCAGGCTGTCACCGGGCAGTACCTCGAACCTACATAAGGAATAGGTATGCTTACCCTCTGTCTTGGATCTACAATTGTTTTGGATGAATTAACATTGATCCAGACGATTGACCCCTCATCAATGACGTCGGCCCTTCTGATGGTGTGCTGTTGATCCAGTCCTGGAGAGGGTAGGAGGTTCGACTGTCTGAGAAAGGAGGCAAACCCAAACAGGATAGCAGTTCGTGCTGTGTGGGCGTCGTCATCCAGGGCTGAAAGAATGTCACAGATTTGTTTGAGATCAGACAAGGGGATCGAAGGGGCCTGGTTGGGAATGTGGTTGGAGATCCTCGAGATGGCTCTGGTCAAGTTGTGTAGGAGAGGGGATGAGAATGACGAGATATCCCCTCCTGTGCTGGAGACAAATGTCTTTGCTCCTGAGATGTAATTTTTAATTGTGGTAGTGTTTTTAAATGAGTTGGCCAAGAGTTGAGCAAATAAGCATGTATGGAGAGGGGACGGTTTTAGATAGTCATACCCATAGGCGATCATAAACCTGAGGTAGGCCCTTGCCTGCCTTGTGCGATTCCTGAGAGTTCCTTGAGAGAACGCTGCACTGTATGAGGCCATCATCTGCTGGTACAGCGGGGAGTTATCTGCAATTAAACAGAATGTGATATAAGTTCATTAAAGGGGACAGGTTTAGCACGAGTCAGAGTGTGTTTTGTAACGAGGGAGTCAGCCAGAGAGGAGAGAGTTTTGTCAAAGCTACGTCTGCTAAGAGCATCTGCAAGGACGAGGTGTTGACCCGGTGTGTGGACAATGAGAATGTCTACTTCTTGGATGGCTGAGATGAGCCAGATTTCACGGGAGCAGTCAGCAAGGATAGGGTCCTTTGTTTTTCCTGTGTTCAGTGTGTACATTGCTGCTATATTATCTGTGCGGACGAGTATACGGGCTAATCTCAGTGTTCGGGGTATGAGAGTTTTGAGAGCCTGTACCACGTTGAGTGCCTCTAGCTGGGAGATATGGTACTGGTTTTGCACGTCTGGTGGGAACGTCATGTCATAGAAGGCATACTGGGTGAAACCTCCTGCTCCTTTTAGGCACGCATCACATTCAATGATTATTTGCCTGTCTCGTGGTTCTAACATAAGTCTGCCATTGCATGATCTCGCATACTCAACAAACCAAGTAATGTCTTTCTTGAAATCATCAGTGACATATACTTTACCGTTCTGATCTGCCTCTCTAAGGGCAGAGAGTATCCTACCCATGAATTTTCGAGCAGGGCGGACACATGTAGCGATGAAGTTCAGTTTCCCAGCCAGTGATTGTACCTCTTGTTTTGGGGCCCAGGAGCGTTTTTTCCACCTGTCTGCTTCTGTGAGGACATCCTCCAGTTTACTCAGCGGTATTGTTATTGTGAGGTCTTTTGTGTCAAACCATAGGCCGAGGAATTCCAGTGATGTTGTAGGGAAGGTAGTCTTGTCAGGGGCGAGTTTTAAACCGAGGTCGTCTGTCAGGTTTTCAAAGTGACTGAATGATGCCATAGCTTTGTCAAAGGACGTGGCTATTCCAGCAAAGTCATCAACATATGCCAAGGTTCTGTAGTGTTCCTTGGACATGAGGTACACCACAGCATTTGAGACACGCTGTTGAGCTGCTCCAGATGGTCTGCATCCAAAGCTCGGACACAGGTCTATATATACGTCATGCCCTCATGCTGTATAGCAAGGAGAGGGTAATCAAGGGGGTCTATTCTCATCTGCCTGTACGCGCGTTGAAGATCTGCTTTCCAGAAGTAGCAGCCTCTCCCTGCCTCAAGGATCTTTTCTGCAAGGTCGAGGGCAGTGGGCAAGGAGTAGTAGAAATCATTTCCTTGAAAGAAATTCCGATGTATGCCGTCATTAACACTTCTCCCCGGTGGGAAGGAGAGGTCTATGATAACACGTTTTCCAGACCCTTCTTTCTTATCCCGTGTCATGAGTGGGGATATTTTGGTCCAGGGGGTGAAGGGGGCGTCCTTGAAGGGGCCCATGAGCGCATCCATTTGTAGCTCCTTGCCTATAAACGTGTTGATTACATCTGGGTGCCTGAGTGCAGATGAATGGTTTGTTGGCGTTGAGATAGGTGGAGATTTAGCTGTGAAGCTTACAGGCCAGCCATACTTAAGAAAGTCGCATATCTGCCTGTCTTCATAATCGTTGAGCAGTCGCTCCCATTTCTCAAAGTTCAGTTGCGATGGGATTTCCCTTCTGACTCCAAGGTAGTTAGGAAGACCTGTTGCTTTTACATCAGAGTAAAGTTTCATGTGAAACGGGGCTATGAGTGTTGATTCTGCTGTTGGAGAGGGCCAGGAGGCGTCAATGTACGGCTTATATCCAGTGGGGCCTAGTTTCAGTGGTGCGTCTCCATGTTCACAGATGTCCCCCGTGGGGAGCGGCGTGCTATTAATAGCAGCGTCTCGCTGCTGGAGGTCGGGGACGTGCCGGGTGGGCCGGGCGGGGTCAGCCGTTTCTGGGTCAGTGTCTATTTTGACGGTGGCTACTCCAGGGTCAGTGAGTGTATGCCGAGGTTCAGTGAGGGTTTTTTCAGTGGTCAGTGGTTGTTGTTTTTCATGTGCGGTGGTCATCTGAGTGGGGCTAGCTCCCGAAAACGAATCTTTGAGATACATGTCGTTTTGGGAGGAGGGGGTGTCTACTGGTTTCCAAACCCCGACCCCTGCTGTTTATTTTTATTCTTGTTATTGAATTTTTTGGTCTTGCATTCATGAAGGGGGTGGGGCTGTAGAGCACACTTGTTTGTAAGGCAGTATGAGCATATGTGGAGCTGCCTGTAGCCGTTAGCAACATGGCATGCATTTTGTGAACACTTCCCTGTCTGAAATTCTTTACATGGGGGGCCTTGTTTTGCGTGCTTTACATGTTCTGGAATCTCATATGATCTCTCCTCCCTAGATACCTTCTCCTTCTGTGTGACGGGGTCATTCTGGGGTTTACTGTGCGAGATCTGGGTCTGAAGCCTGTCTATGTCGTAGGTGTCGGACCAGGCTAATCGTTTGTTAGCTATGCGGCTGCATACCTCTTCTGACCATGCCCTGACCGCCTCCCACTGATATGTTTTAGAATCTTCTGCTAGCTTCTCCAGGTGTTGGTTCATGTACGGTAGATCTGGATCTGCTGTGTCTTTCTTCCTTATTAGTTGTATAAATCCCCATATATACTCTCCTGTTGACAACTCTCCCAATGCTGTTTTCTGCTTTTTGTGGCCCCTCGTTACAAAATTATGTGGGTACTGACTGTGCTTACCTGTTTTCCCCGTGAATGGGTTTGCCACAGCCTGGAGTGCCTCTGCGACCTTCTTTGTCAAGGATGAGTCGTTTTCCAGGTCCTGGAGGGATGTGGCAGCATCCCATTCAGTCGTAGTGAGGGGCGTGTTTGGAGCAGGCTGGAAGGTGAGGTTGTTTTGGCATAGTAGGGTTGGTTGAGGTCTCGTCGGTGC
Organism: Lepidonotus clava; assembly: GCA_936440205.1. Lineage (NCBI taxonomy): Eukaryota > Metazoa > Annelida > Polychaeta > Phyllodocida > Polynoidae > Lepidonotus > Lepidonotus clava. Next base: position 46,459,521 of record OW387136.1, on the reverse strand, counting down.
GCTGGAGGGTCCCGGCCATGCCAGGGTTGGCGGGGCGTGTGTGCAGGGCGTCTGGCCCGGCAGGTAGTTGTGGGCCGGGTGCTGGGCGGGCGGTGCCGGCTGGGGAGCCGTGACTATCGTAGCCGGTCGTGATGGGGGCTCTGGACATGGGAACTGGATGAGATGTTGTGGCCCGGCCCTAGGAGGTCCCGGTGTGGCTGCTGGTGCTGTTATAATCATTGCCGATGTTGTTTGGGAGGGTTCAGGCTGTGTGCTCGGTAGAGGGTGGACGTCCACATGTGTTTGGGATGCGCCGCCATTTTGAGTTGGTTGAGCTTCTCCCGGTGTGTCTCCTGTCAGTTTTGATAAAAGACCTGCAATCCTGACGAGCTGGGTATCCATCCCTGTCATTTTTAGTCCTAGTTCTTCAATTGCCTGGGCGTTTTGGGCTGCTGTTGGACGTTTTTTCTTTTGATGCACCTCGTGGGTTGACATGGTATCCATGTCCTCCGGCTCCAATTCTGAAGCCAGTCTCTTTTTGGAACTCATGGCGTGTGATTACTTAAAATGATCACTGCTGTGGTTTAACAGAGTTTGTATTATCCAGTGGTGATAGTAGATGTACGTTTTTCTCAGTATCCAGCTTGGATGGTGCCAGATTATTGAGAGTACAGTGGGACGCCCGGAGGGTGGCGTCTGGTGGTCCAGTGTGAGGTGCAGCAGGCCGGAAGTGATGTCAGGGTGGTGCCCCGGGCCTCTGACCAGTGGTCCCGCACTCTGATTATAGGCAATTTTACAATTACCCAGCAATGTTACCGCAGCCGACCTCCCCCCAACCCCGCCCATTTGTGCCCCTGTAGAGTCAAACACATTCATCAATCCAGCTGCTACCCCTGGATTTCAAATCCATATGAATGTTTCTGCAGCATTAACTCAGAGAATCTTGCCATGGGTATACAGAAGAGGGAGCCACTGCTCCATACAGCAATAGGCGATGAATACATATCCCATGATAAAGCCAGCCCCACATTGTGTATGACATGTTCCGGGGTTGGGGCAAGGGTTGGACAAAATACATCGTAGTAACATGCCACTTCTCCATAAGTTAATTCACTGATTTAGGCAAAGATTATGTTTTTCTGTATCACCAGGTAGTATTCAAGTATAATGACTTCTTTAATTTGATCATTTGGCAAATTCAGAGGTTTGCCAGCTACCCAAAATGTGGCATTTCAAGGCAATTAAAGGTTGAACATTATGTGCTGTGCTGAATTGCTTTAGAATTGGTTTCTATGAAGGAAAATGCCTTTATATCTTATTGTAATTTCCAAATGTAAGAAGCAAAAAGGTACTGTTATGATATTTAATTAAAAACACTATTTTTGATGTAAACTGGGAAAGGCTTATTGTCCAAGATGATATAGTTAATAGTACAAAGACAATAGGAAATGAGAAATTGACCAAAGGATTTGAACTTACATTTTGAGCAAGATAATTTCCAATATGAATTCTATAAGAGGAATATTGACTGGTTGGACTTTGTAGTTGTATTGAAATGATGTTTAACTGTTACTTCTAGAGTTGGTCTTTGTCCCTTATCAGTTTTCTACGTTTTGACTTTACCAACAATTTTCCAAATGTCAAATAAGAAAATGCTAAACGAATATGTGTTATTTTCCAGTTTATTTTAATTATTTGTCTGATAAATATTTGGGTTTACAACCTACACGAGACAACGTCAACGGAGTATCATGGAAAGGGCTGTTCTCAAGACACATGGTAAACTTTTTCTGAGTTTGTAATACGATACGTTTGTATACACATAGAGTTTGTACACAAAGATTCATGTAATTTAACTGATTTTCTGCACAATTCCGATCGAAATTATGATTCTTCAAATCAGGGGCTACGTATATCAAGGCCCCTATTTGCAGGATATTGATGTTCCGGTCATTGTTTGTAGATTTCAAGATTCGGCAACGTAACACCAGGCAATCAATCGTTTTATGCCAGCAGCTGTCCGACCGAGTTCCCTTTAATTTATTTTAAATAATCCATAGTAATCGGCCGGGGTTATTTATATATTGTGTTTACAAAAAACAAACAATATCTAAAGCATACCATATAGTTATTTCCTAAATAAATAAGGATACAACACGATAAATGTACTGTGATAAATCCAATATGTTTGCTTGTGTACAGCCTGGGAGTTATGTATGCATAAAATGTCTAAACTGTCTTATACACCGGATGGACATTCTTCTATGTACATGGTCGAATCTGGATTACAAGCGTTATTAGGCAAAGTTTGCTACATATAACAACGTTTGTCTTATCAAGAGCTTGATATCTACAATATGTTTTTATGAGATGTTAAATCAACACATGGTGCTCTGTGGGTCTTAAGCCCTATGTCTCTTGGTCCACGTCCTTTACAGTGGTCATAAAACCTGGCCGTTATCTATGGAGATATCCAATGGGACAGCCTGGTGAGAGAAGCGAAAGGGTAGCGGTTGGTAAAATTGCCATGTCGCATTTATGTTCTTATGGCTTGCACATGCTATTTTGCAGCTTACGTATTATATGTACAATGCAATATCTGCATCGCCATGCTGGCTGTGTGCTATCCTTTCCCAGGTACGGGGACATCTCTTACTCAAGCATTGATTTCAAAGAACTAGAATTAATAATGCAACAGAGCTGAGCAAGAGATTTCGACACAATTGAATCGTTTTTCAAGAGGATGCCCTCTAGGCATTTCTATCATGATTGTTAACTGTGAAATGAATATATAGTTATACTTATGCAAATTAGACCTCCAGACCTCTGTTGAATTATTTGAGAAAGATGTAAATTATGGGACGAGATTCGAACATTGCCTGTACAAACCAGAAGTGGAACAGAATGTTATATAATTATGTATTTTTCCCATGCAGTAGCATTCTAAATAAACGTTATGGATCATGTTTTCTTCATCCACCCATCAAGAATAACTTTGGACTTGGCTCCTGGTCCGTGAGAATCTGGCGGTTCCCGATTGACTATTTCATTAGATATAGTTTTTACAAAGTCTTCCCTTTCAATTGACAGTACGTCCCTTGCAGTTTGAGTCTTACACTTGCCTCCTGCTGTCATGTTTGTATGCATTGTGTTTTCAGAGTTGTGTTTACAGTTTTGTTTGCTATCTTCTTGATGACTACTGTTTGAGTTGCTCGCCGTCTGTCCTGGATTGCCACTGGGGTTGTTGGTATCATTTCCCCCTATGCTGTGAGTGTGACTGAGGTTGCTGTGAGTGTGGCTTACATTGCTGTGAGGTCTGTGGAGTGAGCTGTGGAGTGAGCTGTTTCTGAAGGAGTTCCTGTCAACTGAGATAATCGAGGATTTGCACTTGCGCGACCCCCACTTCCGGGAACACGTTTCCTTATGCATGGCGTCGCGGAACTCCTGCAGCCTTCCGGCGTAGATAAAGGCGTTAACAGCCGAGTTGGAGTGGAGAATAACTCTAACAGTGGCCCTGGAAAGGCAGGAAAAGAGCATTGCAAACACAGTGTGAAATCACTCTGATAACGCTTATGATATTTTGTAAGAAAAAAAGAGGATTGCTTTAGGCCTATCTCTTCTGCAATTACCATAACACTTTCCTATATATTAATCTCTTTGAAAAACAGTCATATTTTAAAAGGTTAGATAACTTTTATAGTTAATTCTCCGAAATATCAGCCTTAGTAGATAAATGCGTCATCAGATTTGCATTTCATTCATTGTCTTTTCTTCTTATTTTCTATAAAGCTATGCATAAATTTATTTTACTCAGTGTGACACACTGTCAAAAAATGTAAGAATATCAATCAAGATAATCACACTTTTGTTTAGAGTATATTTACAAGAACCCCTCCCTTCCCAAAAACTGAAACCACATTATATATAGCTAAATAGACACTCACCGCACATATCTATTGACCTCACTTGTATGGACGACGGAGACAAACTCAAAGATAACGAATGGCGCCCAGGCAAACGTGAAGTACCCCAACAACATGCCTGCCACCCGGAACATTTTCAGCTCGTGGCGGAACATCTGTCCTCTGAGGGCGTCGGCCGAGGTGCGCCGGCCCTGGGTGAAGATGGCGCGGGCCTAGGATGAAGAGAAACAGATTACATGACATGCAAAGCAGAGCATAGCTACATTTTGATAAACTAATCAGGGGCGGATCCAGAAACTCAAGAAAAGGGGGCGCCTATATTAAAGTCCCGGTGCCCCTTCTGTGGGCAATAGTTCAACATTACAAAAATCTAAATTTGGCCAAAATATTGGGGGGGGGGGGGCCCAAGCTGCCCCCCCCCCCCCCCTATATCTGTCCCTGCTAATAATGGTTTTCTGGCACGTTTGGCGATGTCAGTTTGAGATAGTTTCCACTGTCTTGGAATTCATACATGGGAGAAATTCGATGCAGTTTGGTGCAGCAGTAAATGGATGACGTTGTTAAAAGATTAAAGGTAAATTTTGTTTCATTACCGACATTTCACAGAGGCATAATTATATCCACAGTGAAATTTATTTTAAATGAGTAAATATATAGGGACACCAAAAGGCTGTTTGGTGACATAAGACCCTTATTTATGATATTTGGAACGAATTATATATGTCAGTTTGAAGGGAGGACCCCAGATTTGCCACTGAAAGGTGTTGACTATCCTCAATATGACTCTTGAAGGTGAAGAGAAATCACATGGACTATCTATAGCCATCAATTGAATGACATGATTGCAAATCCTCCCCGATTCTCCCCTGATAAAATTAATGCAGAAGATTAGAACGTTAGGCTGAAGCTGTTTTTTATTTCTTTACTAGTTTATAATATACTCCTTTGTTTGTAATCAAAATTTGATACTGATTAATCATTTAAGAGCGTACATGGGCATGCAGATGAGCAGAAATTGGCAGTGACAGGTAATATCTCCATCCTACAAAGATTCCTGCTGACTGTACAGGTTGAGAGATGACCTTTAAGGTAGTGTAAATGAGTAGTCCAACTTGATTACGTCTGATAACACTCTTGGATTCCAAACAAGGTCAATATGAAACCAGAATACCCTTCATCAAGCTTCTCGGTTTTTTGTTTAATAAATGTACCATACAAGAGCTGGTTAAATAACTCGGTGAATACCCCACCAAGCATGCAGTGTTATTATAACGTCACGGTGGCATTCTTTTGCAGTCTGTTTTGGTTCTTGTGATGTTACTTTGTTATTTTGCAGCAACGTTATATTGATAGACCAATAATCTTGCTAAAAACCTATGTCGTTAGGTTCTGACTGCGTCTGGGATCACCATCCAAGAACATTGTGATAATGTTCTGTTTTGTTTAGATCTCGACCAAACCAAAACAATTAATGAAACTGTACTAAAATTAATCAGTTTGATAACTTTCCCAATTGAGAGAAACACAGCAATCATCTATTGTTTTCTCTTGATGAAACTGAAATGAGAAAACTGAAAAACCGAAAAGGGGAACAAGTGAATAGCCTGATATGTCACTGATTGTGATCACGTGATAAATCACCATAGGGGACCAGAACTATGGGATGTTCATTAAAAATAGCATATTATTTGGTTTCAGTTGAAAACGAAGGCTCCTACATCCTCCAAACGGTTTTGGTTTCAGATGGTTTGTACTATTGCATAGGCCTACAGTTATCAAGCTACCCAACCAAGTTGCAAAGTAACAGTACTATTCTGCGACCACAAATATATGCATACTTGTTTCGCCTTTTACTTACTAAAGCACACGTAGCAGTGACGTTATTTGATGAGTATGTACGGACCTAACCAAAACAGAATGCTACAAACCTGCTTGCGCGCTATCACGGCCATGTAGATGTAGAGAAGGCTCATAATGACCAAAGGTATGATCATTGAAAAGATACAGGTGAAGATGACGTGCATTGGCTCATTGTTCAGCACCTTCTCATATCGACACCACTTGTAGTCCTCTGCAAAGAAATTCAAATTGTATACAATGTTATCATCACTTTAAAACGGAAAGATAACGTTTTGAGAAAAAACTATCATTTCTGAGCGATGTGACTTAGATTCTGGTTGCTTAATTAAGAGATCCCCGTTGACCAATATCTAACATTGTCAGATATTTGGCAAGCTTTTTTCATTCTTTTGGAAGATCGAATCACTCAAGGCCATTGGATTACATTTTCTGCTCATTTCTAAGCAGTTCTGGTCGTTTAATCTACCATAAGTCTAGTTTAATCACTCAATGGGTACCCTTCTTTAAACTGAAAAGTTGATAAAGGAATGGCACTATCAAAACGTATTAGTGAATGTGAGACAGTTTCACTAGGATAACAATTTCTGTTACCAGCATTAAAGGGAGCCAAAACCAAAATAATTGACATTACGAAACTCAAATAATTGTAGAAATATGTTAGATGAGTCTAGTTAAGATCAGCAGTAAGGTATCACTTGAGAAAACTATCTGAAACCAAGTAGAATTCCACAGGGGATGGCAATATTGCCATTTGTTTGTGAACAAACCCCAATTTTGCGGATCCACATTAATTGAAGTGAGCAAGGAAAATGGCTTTTTAATTATTTTCTGCTATATTTCATGGTTTAGATTCCAACATAGGCTGGAAATAGGCTCATGGAATGGACTTCCATGATCATTTGAGATTGACAAATTTCGCCGAATTTATTGATTTTGGCTCCCTTTAACTGACCAATATATAATTATATAGAGATTAATACTCACTTGGTGGGGACACTCTGAAGTATAATGCACAGGCCAGGACCATGAGCAGTGACCAGGTGAGAGTGACAGCAGTGACCGCCCGGCCATGAGTCACTCGGTGGGGGAACTTTAAGGGGTCACTGATGGAGATGTACCTGGTGACGGTTATCCCCACCAGGTTGTAGGACGACACGTTCAGCATACCCAGGGTCAGCGTGATGATCACCGTGCATGACCCCCACACACCTGGAAGACAAAGATATAGATCGTTAATATACTGGTGATCCCTATACCCTGAAGGACAAAGACATAGATCGTTAATATACTGGTGTTCCCCACCAGGTTGTAGGACGACACATTCAGCATCCCCAGGGTCAGCGTGATGATCACCGTACATGACCCCCACACACCTGGAAGACAAAGATATAGATCATGAATATACTGGTGATCCCTATACCCTGAAGGACAAAGACATAGATCGTTAATATACTGGTGTTCCCCACCAGGTTGTAGGACGACACATTCAGCATCCCCAGGGTCAGCGTGATGATCACCGTACATGACCCCCACACACCTGGAAGACAAAGATATAGATCATGAATATACTGGTGATCCCTATACCCTGAAGGACAAAGACATAGATTGTTAATATACTGGTGTTCCCCACCAGGTTGTAGGATGACACGTTCAGCATACCCAGGGTCAAAGTGATGATCACCGTACATGACCCCCACACACTTGGAAGACAAAGACATAGATCATTAATATACTGGTGTTCACCACCAGGTTGTAGGACGACACATTCAGCATACCCAGGGTCAGTGTGATGATCACCGTGCATGACCCCCACACCCCTGAAAGATAAAGACATAGATCGTCAATATACTGGTGTTTACCACCAGGTTGTATGACAATACGTTCAGCATACCCAGGGTCAGCGTGATGATCACCGTGCATGACCCCCACACCCCTGAAGGAAAATGACATAGATTGTTAATATACTTGTGGTGTTCCACGTCAGGTTGTTCAAACAACACATTCAGCATACCCAGGGTCAGCTGATGATCACCGTGCATGACCCCCACACCCCTAAAGGACAGAGACATAGAGCGTTAATATACTGGTGTTCTCCACCAGGTTGTAGGACGACACATTCAGCATACCCAGGGTCAGTGTGATGATCACTGTGCATGACCCCCACACTCCTAAAGGACAAACAAAGAGATCTTTAATATACCAGTGATCCCCACTAGTTTGTAGGACGACACGTTCAGCATATCCAGGGTCAATGTGATGGTCTCTGTGCATGACCCCCACACTCCTGAAGGACAAAAACATAGATCGTTAATATACTGGTGTTCCCCACTAGGTTGTAGGACGACACATTCAGCATACCCAGGGTCAGTGTGATGATCACTGTGCATGACCCCCACACTCCTGAAGGACAAAAACATAGATCGTTAATATACTGGTGTTCCCCACTAGGTTGTAGGATGAAACGTTCAACATACCCAGGGTCAACGTGATGATCACTGTGCATGACCTCCACACCCCTGAAGGACAAAGACATAGAGCGTTAATATACTGGTGATCCCCACCAGGTCGTAGGATGACACGTTCAGCATACCCAGGGTCAGCGTGATGATCACCGTACATGACCCCCACACGCCTGGAAGACAAAGACATAGATTGTTAATATACTGGTGTTCCCTGCCAGGTTGTAGGACGACACGTTTAGCATACCCAGGATCAGCGTGATGATCACCGTACATGACGCCCACACCCTTAAAAGACAAAGACATAGATCATTGATATACTAGTCTTTCCCGCCAAGTTGTCGGATGACACATTCAGCATACCCAGGGTCAGCGTGATGATCACTGTGCATGACCCCCACATGCCTGAAAGACAAAAATATAGATCATGAATATACTGGTGGTCCCACCAGGTTGTATAGGATGACACGTTCAGCATACCCAGGGTCAGTGTGATGATCACCGTACATGACCCCCACACGCCTGAAGGACAAAAACATAGATCTTTGATATACTGGTGTTCAATGCGAGGTTGTAGGACGACACGTTCAGCATACCCCGGGTCAGTGTGATGATCACCATACATGACCCCCACACACCTGAAGGACAAAGACATAGATCGATAATATACTGGTGTTCACCACCAGGTTGTAGGACGACACATTCAGCATACCCAGGGTCAGTGTGATGATCACCATACATGACCCCCACACACCTGAAGGACAAAGACATAGATCGTTAATATACTGGTGTTCACCCCCAGGTTGTAGGATGACACGTTCAGCATACCCAGGATGAGTTAGTCCTTTCATGACCTAGATACCTCTTGCATAATAGGTCCTTTAACCCACAAGAGTCCATGGCTACTAGTGGCTACTTAAAATTTGCAAGGAATTATTTTACTGGCCCTCTATAAATGGCTCGGGAACCCCTTTGATGGTTGTTTGGGTGCTGGCTGATTAATGGTTCTACCTGCCATAAACCAGCATAGCTGCAAAGCATGCTGGGATATGGGTGGGAATTCCCACCTAAAATGGTTGCTGGTTTACTGTCCTAGTTTGAGCACCTAGCGCACTTGGACATAACTACAGTCTAAGGGTCAGTGTGGTGATCACCATGCATGACCCCCACACCCCTGAAGGACAAAGATATAGAATGTTTTATTTTATTTATTTACTTTGTTTATTGTCAACTTCACAGAAACAAGTATATGGTCTTCCAGTTGAGCAGATAATATGAACATGAGATGAAATGAATAATGAAATTTGGTAGTATGGCCCCATATTGTTATACAATCACAGTAAAATCTTGTAAAGTGGTCAATGAATCTGACAATTTCTAAGTAAGCTCGCATAGCTACGTATACTTAAATATCTTAGTAGACACAATAACCTTAAACTTGCCCTTTGTGACAGCCTTCTGTTCGCTCTCTGAGAGTTGGGACCACATAGAAGTACCTAGGGAAAGGGGACTTTTGAGATATTTCTCATAACTATGCAAGGGGCTTTGATTTTAAACATACTGGTGTTCCCCGCCAGGTTGTAGGACGACACATTCAGCATACCCAGGGTCAGTGTGATGATCACTGTGCATGACCCCCACACTCCTGAAGGAAAATGACATAGATTGTTAATATACTTGTGGTGTTCCACGTCAGGTTGTTCAAACAACACATTCAGCATACCCAGGGTCAGCTGATGATCACCGTGCATGACCCCCACACCCCTAAAGGACAAAGACATAGAGCGTTGATATACTTGTGTTCCCTATTAGGTTGTAGGATGGCACGTTCAGCATACCCCAGGTCAGCGTGATGATCACCGTACATGACCCCCACACCCCTAAAAGACAAAGACATAGATCGTTAACATACTGGTGGTCCAACCAGGTTGTAGGACGACACATTCAGCATACCCAGGGTCAGTGTGATGATCACCGTACATGACCCCCACACACCTGGAAGACAAAGATATAGATCATTAATACACTGGTGGTCCCCACCAGGTTGTAGGACGACATGTTCAGCATACCCAGGGTCAGCGTGATGATCACCTTGCATGACCCCCACACCCCTAAAGGACAAACTCATAGATTGTTAATATACTGGTGGTCCCACCAGGTTGTAGGACAACACATTCAGCATACCCAGGGTCAGTGTGATGATCACCGTGCATTACCCCCCACACACCTAAAGGACAAAGACATAGATCGTTAATATACTGGTGATCCCCAACAGGTTGTAGGACGACACATTCAGCATACCCAGGGTCAGCGTGATGATCACCGTGCATGACCCCCACACCCCTGAAGGTCAAAGCCATAAAAAAACAGAAAACGGAAATATTCATACAGATATAATACTTGCCATTCTATCCCTTCATCCTTAACCATCATGCTCAAAAATCAGCCCACTTCAATTCTTAATTCCTCACCCAGTGATCCCTGCATCATGTACTCCTCTGATGGCAATAAGCGATCTAGGTCAGTCCATCCTAATTTTTTTCAATTTTTATACCAATTTTCAGTAAGAGGACTCCTTGGCTTACTAAGCAAGACTATAGGGACCAATATGTTGTCTCAATTAGATAATGACAAATATAGATAACCATGACCAAATATTACTCGCGTCTCCCTATTCAAAACTAGGTAGCGCACCAACATTTCACTGCTTCCTACGTGACTGCCTTGAGGACTGGAGTATTGGCCCCATGCTAAGAACCTCAAGGTTGGCACTGATAGGGAGAAAAACTGTTACAGGCAACATTCCTTATTTGTTGACCCCTTCACTTGAATCGACCTATCAGCTGTTTGCATTACAAAAACCTCCCCGTGTACTAATGAATTATGTTTTTCTTCCATTTGTAAAAATAGTTGCATGTCAAATTAAACAAAATAGCTGATCATGAGACGATCGCAGGCTTTATATATCACTACTATTATAATAAGTTTTTATAGCTTTTTTAAACAGTTTCTTAGTTTTACGTGCGAACTCAAGATATATTTAGTGCTATGCCTTTTGTATTTTGTCTTTGTGGCACTGATTAGGCTATATTTATTATATAAAATTATGACTGTTAAGCCCCATTCGTCTTTGGCACTTTTTCATTGTGAGCTGAGATATAATTGCAATCTTCTTGTATCTAAAATGATAATCTTTAGAAAATATCCGTGTGGTTTATGAAGGACCTATCAGTGTATAAGCTTATGCTATTATTTATTCAAAATAATTGTTTGTCATGCTTGCGATTTTAAGATTGCATTGAAAAAGTGGCCACGGCGGATGGGGCTTTACTTAAAACTGACTGGCTGCTGTAGCTACAAAGAGTTATTAAAGTAGCTTCAGGATAAATAAAGAATATAAAAATTACTCATAGGGCCTATCTGACGTGCCACTTAAATAGCCATATTGTCCTGAGCACTGTTGAGTGCACGGGTCAACGCCCTGTGTGGATTGTAGATAGCAGATTGCACCAGGTTTTCAATTTCGCATACCATATCGTGAGGGATCGAGGGATTTTTTGCACTAAGGGGATGGGTTCAAGGAGTTTAGGTTTATACTATAGTCCATTTCTAATGCGTAGGCCTATTACATAGGTCAAACGGCGTAGGGGGTGGGTCTAGAAAACATGTAAAATACATGTATACGCAATTCATGGACGGCCCCAAGCCAGTAATGGATACTAATCTTTGAAATTCTAAATGATAATCATCCGGTACTATATCAATATAGTGTTCCTGGTCGACTTGTTAGGTAAACCATTACTTCTACCATATAGGCATCTCTATATTTCTTTACCAAGGCTCGACAGTTGTGATCAGACTTAGGAAAGGTATTGTATATTTTCGCTAGGAGATTTTTGCCCTGGAGAATTAATGTAAATGATTCTAACACAAATCTCACTCCAAACAACTAGGCTTTAAAACAACATAAAAAGGAGAATCGAGTGAAATACCACTTTTCTTAAATTGCCTCAATCCGACATGCAACACCCTACATCCCCATCGTTGATTATAATGAAGAACATGTAGGTCCTGCTTGAGCCATAATAGTGGCGGATCCAGGTCTTTTTTTTAAAAGGAGGCGTACTATTAAATCTTCTTTTACTAATGAGTTTAGGACCGAATTTTACACTAAAAACACATTACTTCCAGAAAAAGGGAGGGTGGCACGTCTGTGACCGCCAGTGCTATATAGAAGGCGAGAAAGGGAGAAATGTTTCAGAAACCTTTTCCGTGTCCTAGAACCTCACCTGTGGCCTTAACCTGTCACCCAGCAGTGGGGCCCTAGACCCCTAAATTCGACACAGCGACATGAACATTTCTTAAAATTGATATGCGACATGAGGCGTAGTGACATGAGTGAGAAAAGTTAAACGACATGACATGGCTTGTTTCCTAAATTCAACATGTGACATAGCAGCATCTTAGAGGCGACATGCGACATGGGGACATAAGTGACAGGTGACATGGCGTTTTCTTATCTTCGACATGCAACATTGGGGCCCCCCATCAAGGGCCCCAGCAGTGTGCTCACGTGACGACTGGTCACGTGGCCCTGGGCTTGTTGCTGGGCGATAATTAGGGTCAATGGGCATGTTGATGACATTGGACTCTGAACTTCCACTTGTTCTTCCGGTTTGACAGGTCAGTCTCATTGAAAAAACGTTGGTAATCAGCAGAGGCGTTGCCAGCAATTGCGCCTAGAATGTAAGGGGCTTCCGAGTTATTTAAGAGCCGTATTATAGGTCCTATTTTCTTTTTATTCTTTTCTTTCTTATCTTTTTGTTTTATGTGTTTATTAACCTGAATGCTTTTCTGACCTACGTCTGCTCTCCCGCAGACCTCAGTTATTGTGAGGTTTAAATAACAAACTTTTCATCATGTATTCTAAATATGACAATTAAAAGAATACTTTAGTAAACAAATTAAGAGTAGATACTTTCAAACATAAAGGTATGAGGTACACGTACTATATATGGTGTCAGCAGACGCTACATAATTAAATATCATGAATGAGAAACAGGTCTCAGTACTACAAACTACGTATTATTGAATTAGAATAGAATTATTGTCAGATATACATACAGTTGCAAGACATGTATATTTCTTAACAAAGGAAGGAACAGATCAAATAGTGCATCTCTTGCAAATTAAGTATTGGGATAACCTCTCTCTTAAAAAATTGTTTATTTTCTGAGCCAATAGCTCTTATATGAACCAGTAGATTGTTCCATAGTTGTGCTCCACAAGTTCAGTACATGGGCAGGTAGTGCAATTAGGATCCCTTAATCACTTCTAGTTCTCACTGCTCCTTCTTCATATATACACTTTGTCTAATATGCCAGAAAAGAGTGCCTCTATAGTACATATTAGCGTCTGTATATTTCCTTTGACATCAAGATATTTTAAATTTACAGTTTGGGGAATATCTATACTATGTTCACTTTGTGGGTCCATGATATTGAGGCAGCTTCTTATCTCTTCACTTTGTAGTCTTTGCAGTGATTCACACTTGTTTTTAATTACAACATTCAAAAAACATATTATTACCATAATCAAGTTAACTACAAAACATAGCTTTACACACAAGTATAGCAGTTTTCAATATAAGATAGGAGCAGACTCTTTTTAACAAATAAAGTTTATGGTGGGCTAATTTGCATAGATTTTCTATGGGCCTTAAAATCTAAATTAGATTCCGCTTCTATTCCCAGGCATCAAAAGGTATCCACAGGGATGAGAGTATGTTCTTCCACCTGGGTATGTTCTTCTAATAAAAGACTTGTTACAACGAAACCTAGTTATCATTGACACAAGTAGTACCGTCAATCTTGATAGGATAAGTGTTACATATCTCTATATTCTTAGCGGCAAGTTCTTTCCAACCAATCAGCCTAGTATAGGCCTATTTTTCTATACCTAAAGCCAGTACCTATACTTTTAATAAAAGAACCCAGGAATACTCTCGGGGGGGGGGGGGGGTCCCATTGGATGATACACCTAGATTCTGGTCGTTCAAGCAACCAGAATTGGTTGAAAATAACAGAGATGTTGTTCCCATTGGGCTATTCGACCAGAAATCTACTTTTAAAATGGCCAATCGCTTGGAAAATATCTAGCATTGGTCGCTAAAGTGATCTCTAATTCAGCTAGAATATCAGTTCCCCCCTTTACGACGCCAATGTTTTGGTAAGTAACCTTGGCCATGTAGTGACAGCTATGGCAAAATAAGTAAATGTTCAGCGAATGGGTTCCTGATCTAACAATCGCATCAGGTATGGCATATATGATGGTGATGGGATTTAGTATTGCCTATCTTTCTGATCAGCTCTGAATTCAAATTCATGCAACGATAATCCATACCGTTGTAATGATTAAATGATTTACTATTGATATTGATATTTCTATAGTTCCGTTTATTCAACCTCTCCGATAAAGATCACACTGTCAGACAGAAAACGATAGAATATCTGCAGACAAACTAAATTCATGCTGGTATTATCAGCTGGTAATGATATAGTTTTGTAATCTAAGTGACCTTATTTGATTATGAATACAATAGAATAACGTGTGTCTTGTAATATCTACACAATAGTTAATCAGACGCTAGTTAATCGCAAAAGGCGCCTCAGTGAAAGCTGGTTCTAATTCCGAGATCATTATCCTTGACACCTTATAGTCATAAATGACAATCAATCATATTAATCGATAATTGTAATAAGAAAAAAGAGAACAATAATCAGTTAAAGGGGTGTATCAAGACACACCTTTCTGTAAAATGCGGGTAGATTGGATAAGGTGATGACCTACACTGTTAAAAAAAATGTCAAATTTATGGTATAGTACTGGCAACTATGTTGCAGAACTTATACCATAGATTTAACGAGTGACCATAATTCTGTGTTTTCGTGGTTTTTTTTACAGGTAAACACCGTAAAGCTAAACAGTAATATACTGTAATATGTACAGTGGACTTCCATTCTTACGGATCAAAACCATTCAAGTTTAATAGTAATATACTGTAATAGATATGGTGGACTTTCATTCTTACGGATCAAAACCATTTAAGTTCAACATTAATATAGTGTAATACATACTTTAGTACTATGCCATACAGTTTACACTGGATGTAATGTTAACAGCATTAAAAGTTTTATTTTTCCTGTAATCACACTACAGGTTAATTTAGTCAATAACCAAGTACATCCTTCTTGCTTGGTTTAGCCTTGCATGTGTTGTTTGATTGTTTGAGGTAAAACCTAGAGGGCTATAGCTGATAAAGTTCTTGTACTAAAAAGGTGTCTACATGTTAATCCTACTGAAAAGGTGTTTTAAAACATCTTGTTAATGTTTTAGGGGTGTTCCAGTGGCGGATCCAGGATTCTGAAAAGGGGGGGGGCGCGTTATTGGAAATTTACATTAAAAAAATCTAAATTTTGCCTAAAAAAAGGGGGGGCACGCGCCCCCGTGCCCCCCCTCTAAATCCGCCACTGTGTTCTGGTTGGTTGGCCATACCAAAAATAGCAGGCCAATGAGGTGATTATCTTAATTCCGCTACAATTACCTAAAAGTCTAATATGTTTAATCACACAAGTTCCAAATTCCTAAATGTATGAAAAAGATATTTTACTAATCATGACCAAAAATACAGAGAGCATGCTGTAAACCACAACTACTGATAGTACCACTATTTCACTGGCGGATCCAGCATTTTGAAAAGGGGGGGCGCGCTATTGGAAATTTTTTTCTTTAATTGCTTTTTGGCCGAGTTTTACATTAGAAAAATGCAAAATTTTCCGGAAAAAGGGAGGGGGGCGCGGGGGCGCTCTGGATCCGCCCATGTATTTGATAACATGACTAGCTGAGCTTTGAACCCGGGAGCCCTCACATATGAAGCCTTTGCTCTACCACTGAGCTATGGAGGCCTGTAGGTAGACAGAGCCCAGCTTTGCTACTTAACTGAATATGTAGGGGTATGAAAGTACTGACCTAATGTCTGTCTAATGTTGAACACCTGTATAGTAGTACTGATCCTACTCATTGGTACTGACTATGATGGTGTGTAGCACATGCAGTCCAAGTTGGCTCAGTTGGTTAGGCTTCTACCTTGAATGTGGAGAATGTGGGTTCTAACCCCAAAGTGCCCACTTTTATTTTCCATAACAGTATGCAATTCACAAATACGGTATATTACTGTGAGGCTAATTTCAGTAATAAATACAGTTATATACTGTAAATTGCAATGATATTATGGTAGATAGCCTTAAAATAAAATACGGTATTATACTTTTGAGGTTTACAGTATATAACTGTCAAAGTTAAGGGGTTTTTTTAACTGTGTACAGTTGACTTATATGAGTCCTCGATTGGAAATGGTTGATTGATATACAAAAAGCTTCTACGGTATATAGAGATGTAAATTTAACCTTCTTGAAATTTCAGTATCTGCGTTTGTCTGTTTGAGATGCATTGCATCATTCAACCGAAGCAATAAATACGGGATATGGAAGTACTAGAAATCAGGACAATTGTTGTCCTCATTCCCGTTGATAGTATTAGTATATACATACCAATGAATGGTTACTATCATGGTGAACAAAGTATGTTGAGTAATTACCTCTGTGGCTGAATGTGATTCACCTTTTTAGCTCATGTATGGGTGAGGTCGGGAACAGTACCAAGCACCTAACCAGCCACGGCGCCATTTCCTGTCACATTGGTTATACGTAACACACATGCGAACTATCCCGACGGTGTTTAGCATTTGAACGTGTCATTTATCTAAACATGTTTACCATATAAACACATACAATCAAAGTGTTTAAAATCTAAGCATCTCTTTCTTATAAACTTGAAATGAGTCATACCTGCTCACATTCCAAACATATGTAAATTCAATTGTTTTTATATTTTCGTCATAGATGCATTGGAGGTATACATACCTGTTCAAACCCCAGCAAGGTTGTACATTTTTCCATAAAATAAATGTGGTTCTGACTGCCATAAGAAAGTCTATTTTGTTTCATTAATTTTTTTTTTTTTTTTTTGGTCACCATTTTGGATTTTGATGGCAAATTGATGAGAAATGACATGTCATACTTCTAATACTCATATCTGACAAATTGAACTAATATCCATCATTGACCGGCGCGCATTTACGGCCGGGGGTGAGGGGGTGGTTTCATGCACCACCCCCGAAACTTGGCCCAAATATAGTTATTGTATATAACAGTAAAGAGTAGAAGAGGGGGAAATAGTGTAAGACTGTCAGCAGAGTTGGGAGGGACAGGCTGAATATGTTGCTGTACCGATAGCACGTCCCCAACCCTTTTAAAATTCCTTGAACTATTGTTAATGTTTGATTTAAGACTGCGTAAGGTTCGTGTATATCCAAGTCTTCATGATTTGTTTTTCCAGAATGTCTGAGTAATTCAGACTGCGTTTAAAGTTTGTCCGTTCACTTCCCAATAGTTCAAAAGAAATGAACAATGAGGGAGCTTCTTAATATGAAAGGGTTTTTATTCAGTAAACATCTCATCCCGAGTCAAAGCCACCATGTATAAGTCTTCATCAGTCCACCTCCCATCTCCTATCAGCAATCAACCACATTTAGAACACGAGTTGTTCCAACACCTTCTAGACCATTCTAGTATTCAGCTCTATCACAAGCCTATGTCCGAGGTAATGGGTATTGGTAAACTCCAGTCTGTTACACGGAGCCGATGTACTTACTCCAAGTATAACTCCTTGGCTAAACCTACTAAACTTTAGTGACTGCTAACCACTAACTGCTCGCTCTCTACCTTGCAACACCTTTTATACTGGTTAACAGGTGGCGCTAGGAGCGCAAGATATTTAGACTAGAAGTAGACTTGCTAAGCCTGATCCTTGTTGGATTATATATCATGACAATATATTAAAAGTACTAAGCCATTAGTACATTCGACGGCGGTCAGGTGTTTGAGTTTAAGGAGGTGGACGACATAGCTCAAACCAAATGAATATAATGAACTCCCAATTTTGATGATTGGATATATTTGTTAAGCCATGGTGGGGTGGCCTTGACTCTCGTGGTACATTCAACACAGTGTCAATAAATTCAGAAGTTCTTTTAAGAATTGTAAACAAAGTTACATTCATATGTCCAGTTTTACTTAATACACAAGTACATTTCCAGTAGTCCATGCTAAGACTCGAGATCACGTTGAAAAGGTTCATAAACATGAAGTTTTCAGGAAGAGTTCCTAGTATTGTTAGTCCATATTATGGCTTAAGAATAGCGGAACAGGTTCATAAGGTAACAAGGTAAGTTTTAGTGAATCATGATCATTGTATGATAAGTAAATGATGACATAATCATGTTGATAAACAGGCGTACTCAGTTTTAGAGGATGAAGATTTATGACACTCGTGCTTAAAGTGATAGAGTTGGGTTTTTCCTTAGTACATACATGTACAGATTCTGACATTTGTAATTTGTAACACAAGTCGACAGAACTCAACATATATACAGTGTAAAGTCGTCTTAACCTTCTAAGGGTAACAGGTACACATCAAATCCAATCTCAGAACAAATTAACACAACATAAGTCAATACAGAGAATTCGGACATTTTGAACGAACGACTTTCATGATACAATGCGTGTCAAATTTCAATCAAACTTCAACCAGAACAACATTATTTACAATAAATACAAGGTCTCTGTATCAGGTTTAGTAATACCGAGCAGTTGGAACCAGAAAATACCACCATTCCTGTCACGCGTCCGCCAGCTATACTTAGTACACGTGTACTTAGCGGGACGCTTGACTGGAGTTCCCCCCAAGGGTTTGACCTCGATATGATTCCTTCAGGTGCGAAGCGCCCGGATGGCAAATTTCTGCTTCGATCAAACTTTCAAGTTTGAAGGCTCGACCTGACATTTTGAGCCGATATGAATTAATTCTGGCGCTTGATTATGTTGGTTGGGGACCTAAGCTTTAGTTTAGCGTAGATTTTGTAAAAAATTATACGATGGTTTGATCATGCTAGCCGATTTCAAAATTTGGATCTTTTGGATCAAAAAGGGGTTTCCCAAATTAGCCTCGTTTTGACGTCATTTTAATCAGTGCCGGTGGTTATTTTACAAGAGGCGGACGTAGATTCTTTTTGTCACATCTAACCTTTGATCTTTTAACCCAACCACGATGGTCAGAGTCGCAATCTTCTGCTCGGACAGAGAGGCGGGAGTCGAGGGATACCCGGACTTGTTGTTAGGGGACTCGGACCACACAGTTGTGATTTTTCCTTGGGAAAACGCCACAACAGCGGAACTATCCGGGCACGCCTTTGCCCACCATGTCATTTTCCCTGATGACATTCTTATCGTGGTGTGCAACCTCCTTGATGTCCTCACCTGGGACCCGAAGCTCGGTTTGTATCTCCCTCTTTTTACCAAGTCGGAGGCAGCGGCAAAGTTTTATGCCGAAACTTTAAATAGGGCGTTTTACAACCTACACTCCCACCCGTTACCGGCCACCCTCGTCATCGCAACCCCCTCAGGGTTTGACGCTGGAAGGTGGCCGCTAACTGACAGCGACGAGTCGTTGCAAAAATGGGTCAATCGTCTTATCACCAAGGTCAGCCGGGAGGTGAAGAGGTGCAACGATTGGTTTGGGGTACCCACGGTGAACACCGGACGAGCACTCCATTTAGTAAAGACTGTGGCGGATGGGACAATAACAGTGAACAATTTTAGAGAGTTGGAGGACGGCTACTCGCCGTCCCCACGGATAGTGCGTCGTTGGGCCCGGGCTCTTGGCCGTTTAGTCGCCCGCCTACCGCTGGCCCCGCGGTAAACCACCGGTATTCATTCATGTATATAATAATTTTTTGGAGTGATTTCTACCCTGTGATTCCAGTGATTCAATTCCCGATCAGCACCTAGTCCACTAAGTCATATATATCCAGGACACCGCAAACAGTACTTTTTCCGGAGGCCTTTGGCCAGAAGTTTATGCAGGAACATGGACTGTTACCACGGGACACGGCGTCTACTCCGCCCGTTGCCGGGCCTTCGTCCTTCTCGTGGAGCTGACCTCCCAGCCACCGCTCCGAGATCGGGTAAGTTCCGCCTCCCTTCTACAGTTCTTGGCACGTTAGGTAGGCTACTAACTATAGATATTAAGGAGATTGTTGGTCGGAAATTAGTCGGCAGTTTTCTCAGCTCGTCTCCACGTTGTTGTATTCCGGAAGCTGATGTCATTCCCGGAACCAGAAACGGTGTTTCGCTGGTTATTTTTGTAACGGGTAGAGTGGGCGGCCACCTAGTGTTTACTTTTGGTTTCAAGATGGTGGACGCGGGCTGAGAGCTGGAACCTTGCTTACTAAACTTATTGTCTTTTCAGGTCCCTTGGTAGGTTAAGGTGATGTAGATGAAGTAACGTGACACGGTCGGACACTGAACAACGTTCGGCTTACTATTTTAGTGGAAGGGATTGTTTAGGCGAACATGATCAAACATTTTACCTCGCGCGTGGTTGGGCGATAATAGGAGGTTTTCTGACTAGCGGTTTGTTGACATTACCGATCTAAGTAGGCTTTTTGGAGTGTGGGTGATTTATATTGTATTGGTATTATTTGATACTATGAACTGTTGGGGGACTAACACTGCACATGTGGAATCAGGTATGGGTGACCAGGGATCCCGGTCTGAGTTGTACAACACTAGATTTTCTGTAACAGAATTCTTTGTTTAGTCGTTATTCGTACAGGACATTAATGTAAATGTCTACATTGGAAACAATTCACATGGGGTCGCCCCTAAGGTTATGAGCGTCCCGTAGGGTGGTCACCCTGGTAAGTTTGGAGTGGTTGTAGATGACCAAGTACTTTAGTCCAGTCTGCCTAGCATTAGACTGGTTGTGACTGAATCCTTTGATGAGTAGTTCCCCTTACCGGATAGCGGAAATATTGACGTGTCGGCCACGTGAGGCGACACCATAGGTGGAGCCGTCCAACGAGTTGTTGGCGACTCCCATGGTAAGTTTGAGATGTAGTGGCGAAGGCCACAGATACCCATCCCATGTTTTAGTCTAACAGCAAGACTGCGTCAGTGTCATTGTGTTAGAATAAGTTTTAGAGTGAGTATTATTGTACAGAGTCGTCTCGAAGAGGAAAAAATACTACTGTGAGGAGACCGAGATGAAGTCTCTAAGACACTGAATGAACTCCCAGATGAAGATTCTGTATGTGTCCTTGTGAAAGAAGGAATGGTATCCTTATTAAGAGCTAGAAAGGCACCAACACCACAAAGGTTACCAAGCGTCCCAAGCAGAGATACATGTGTGAACACTGCGGGAGTTCGTACGTTCATAGATCAGGCCTTAGTAGGCGCCGTTCCATTGAACACAGAAGCCACGCTTATCAGTGCCTGAGATTGCCAAACATCTCAGACAGTGATATCTTTGCGATGAATGTGTGGAAGCCTATGCCCACAGGTCGGGGCTGAGCCGTTACAAGAACATCCATCTGCAAAGGCTCCATGAGTGCCCGAGATGTGATGCAAAACTGTCCCGCTCAGATTCCCTAACCGACCTCATGGGGAGATAAGAATAATGATAGGAATTGGATCCCTGGTGGTTTACCTTAAGAGGTCACTCTTTTTTTTTTTTACAAGAGTCAATACTCTTGATAACACTCTTTCTGTACAGTGTGGTAGAATAATTACCCAATACACTCCAAGGATTTATACGCAAACAAGTTAACACCCCCTTCAAGGGTGACAACTGTTCTAACATATTTGACTCCATTTTGTGAAGCATCCGCTTTAAAACCACAGTTTGTTCTTATTGAATGATTATGTTACGACAAAATCCCTTCTCTCTTTGCTAGTTACAGGTGGTAGCTCGGCGTTCACCCCCTACATTCAGCCTGGGGTTTGAAGACCGAGTTCCACTTTATATTGGGTAGTGGCGCCCTTCTGACAATGCAAACGGGCGCGCCACTAACTCCAAACGGTTCACTGAATAGATATTATACCTATGTTAACAGTAACATCTCACTGTCTACCCCATACTCTACATCACATGGGAAAAAACCAACATGACAAGCGGTGGGGGTAGCGTTTTCATTCCGTGAGGTATAAATGTCATTAAAGGACATTAAGTACTAACTGTACAAAGGAGGTTGAGATTATTCGTTCCTCATTAGTTATCACCAGAGGATCGGGTCTCAGATTCAGGTTCATTTCTGATCTGATTCCCGGTCCTCATTAGTTACACGTGGTTTGTCGGTACCTTCCCACTCATAGGACTAGAATGGGCAGCACCGAGTTTCCCATTGTTATAATTGGGAGCAGACTGCATATATATTTTTTTTTTAACAATATGCAGCCTACACCCCCTTTAAATTATAGAGATGTGTAAATGCATCTCCTTAGATCACTCACTTCCAGACAGCACCTAGTAAGTCGGGCCTTTACCGAAGTACAGTACAAGGTTAACCCGTTTTCTTGTTCAGGTCTATGCCCGTTTTTCTTGTGGAGAGTCAAGACTACTCCTGAAAAGACTCCGCCCCCAGCTTATCCTAACTATGCGCATGCAGGGCAGGGATAGGTAGTGCTAAAGACAGAGTTAGAACTTTTAGCTCCTTTCTAATAGATCGGGTAAACTTATTAGCTCTGGGTGTCAACCAAGTTTATTGTAGCTTGTTCATCAGGGAATCAGTAGTCCATGTCCCCCCTCTTCAGCTCAACTGTTGAGCGGAGACCTGGATACTTTTAGCGCCACGACGGCGGTCAAGACTAATTTTCATTCATTTATTTATTTTTTTTTTTTTTCTCGACGGCGGTCAGCTCTGAAGCCGCTCATTTCCTTTATTAATTTTAGTTATTTCTAATTTTTACCCGGGTCGAAACTTGACTTCTTGCCGTTTTGTCTCTGTCCTGATTAAAAACTGGTCTAAAAATGGTCTAAATAACTTAGTCTTGAATTATGGGCAGTTGTTCATTATTTTCTTTCTTCTTGATACTAGTTGTCGTTGGATCCTGATTTTTATGTTAAAGTCAGGATCCCTTGACCTAAGACATACGGTGATCCGGTGGTCATTTACACATAACCAAGACGACGGGGCTATTAATAAGGACAGCACCTCGCTCCACCGCCTTGTGAGTTTTCGCTACAGCTTCTCCCCCCACAGGGATGGCTTGTCCAGTTTGATGGAGTCGCAATATGGTGAGAGAGAGCCGAGCACCCTGTGAATGTCACCAATTCGCTGTTGTCCCGTAACTACATTTCCTTGTGACCTCCGCTATAGCTCCCAAATATGGCACGCCTTGTCAGGATTTGCACATATCCCTGCCGCTGCAGCGTGTCTATACTAGGAGCAAACGAGCCACGTATAAGGTACTCTCGTGTGCTGTCACAGAGCGTTTCCCCTGAGAATGTTACTAATTATTCTGCGTTCTTATTATATTTTGCCCAAAATTCCCTGAGGAAGAGCTCTTAGTTACACAAATATTGGTTTGCTTTATATATATTAGTTTTTAGGTAAATTTCTTTCTATTCGTCGATTTTTTTTGTGATGAAGAGACCGCTTGTCAGGAGCCAATCCACCCGGGGCATAGTGACTGCCATGGTCGGGCGTCCACCCCAGTGCCCTTCGCAGCGTCAGTGACGCGTAACCCCAACGTCCTGCCTCCTGTCAGGCACCACTGACACCAGGCCTGTGGGCAGGCTCCTGCTGCCTGTGCAGCCCCCTCGTCTTTGAGAAGATTATATATGTAAGCATGCTAAAGAATAGACAGTGGCGTTCCCCAAGTGACTCCTGTACTGCAGCCCGATCCTAGCGGTAACAACAGCACAGGGGTCAGGTGTAGATGGTACTTGCTTGAGGAAGTTCACTTCGCTCGTTGGGAGCATTGGTCCCGTTGAGCGCTCTTAGGTTTTATACAGAATTTTGAGTTTCTTTTTAAATGCTAAAATTTCGCGACACTAGGATCGGTTCCAAATGGTTCCCTACTTTAAAAGCGTTGCCAAATCGTTAACAATGAGAGTGTTGAGCTAGGCTACCGGGCATGGGACACTCGACTCGAGAGAAATTTAGATAACCCATGGGTCCATAGAGAGACGGTTGGACCAGCCTACCCGACCCAGGTTTCCCTGACTGGTGAATCCTTATTGATCAGGTTAGTCAACAGAACCCTACCTACCCAAACAGGTATTGCCCAGCGAACTTCCTGTAACATTTTAGTTTTAGTATTCGTACCTTTGTGTTATTAATTCACCAATTTTACCTGTACAGCACTAGGTCAGGTTTTAACACTCGTTACATTGTCATATGATAACTTCATAAACCGTTCCTGGATCTATTTCGGATGTCCCTGGCCTTATTGTCTTTCGGGCAGATCCTGTTCCGGTCGCTGTTGAGGTGGGCGTGGTCGATCTAGGAGGAGCGTTAGGCATTGTTCCATGTCCCAACACTGGTTGAGGCCAGTCCGCTCCGACATCGGACCAGCCTGCGTCGATGAGGCGAGGTACTCCCATGGGTACAGGAGTGGCTAGCCCCGAGGAATATCTCAGTAGTCTGGCCCTGGTATTGTATTTTAAGTTACTCATCATCAGACGGGCTAGTTTTTTAGATACTCTCAGGGTGTCGGGTAGTGGCACCTTAGATGGGTGTTGTCCAGGTCTAGTCGCTGCTCCCATCAGCTGCGCCCCCCAGGTTACTGTCAGAGTATATTTCAGACACAGCTGGGTCACCAGTAGATCCCTAATGAGCACATAGCCCTCCGTATAAGTGTGGTCTGAAGGCATAGCCAGTTCGCCTAGGAAGATTGTTTCTATCATATGTGGATTGGCAAATTGTACGTACAACCCATCCACAGTCTTTCTTCTAATATTTCTCCACTTTCGCCACACGAGGACCACTATAGCGATGACTAGTACTGCTAATAATATAGCCAGCACTGCCACTGCAGTGGGGTTGGCGGTCGCGTCTGGACACCCAGTTAGTGCCTTTTCATGGTGCAACAGTTTCTCCGGGTCCGCCGTCTCCAAGGCCATGGCCCGAGGTAAGGTCATGGTTAGTCCGGCTAGGGCAGCCTTACCTTGATGGTTCCGCCAGCATTTCCAGAGGACACATCCAATAATTGTCACAGCCACCACTATGCAGAAGATGGTGAGGAGACCAAAACCACCTCCGAAGTTACCTATAGAGAACCACGGGGCGTGTTTCTCTACCTCGTAACGGTCAGTCGCTTTCTTGATGCCCTTGGCCAAGTCTTTACGGTGTTTTTGTATTCGTTTGGCCAAGGAGGTTACAGGTATTTTGACCTTCAGGCTTTCCTCGATTTCCAGCAGGTCTTTCCTAATTGTTTCAGGGATAGGGTCTGATTCCAACATAGTGGGTTCGTTTTTGGACGTTGTGAAATTCATGTCCCACCCCTTCACACGACTTGCTGCTTCCAACAGGTCATTATGTGGGTACACAACCGTGGTGATCCTGGTGTGCCGGTCACAATTTCGCAAGCTATACGGTATCCACGCTCCTTGTGTTTGGAATGCACAGTCGCATTCCACCTGAACCCTTGCGTAATTTTCTATGTTCACTCCGACCGCAGGCTGGTTTCTGCAAATCATTTGGCCTCGGGTGTCGGCGCTGACCACTAGCATATCTCCGTCGTCTAGGTACACTGCCATCTCTCCAAAGTCTGCTTCCAGTAGATAGTCCAGCTCACATTTTTCTTGGATCGCTAGGTCGTCGCGCCTCAGTAGCGCAGCAGTGCAGGTGTTGTCTGTAATCTTTTTCATATAGGGTAGATCCTTACAGAGCGTGATGGTTTGTCCATAACAACCTGACCAACTGCCACTAGCCAATGGTACGTAATACTGGCGGGACATGGACATGGCGACACTTTTGGGTAGATTAACAATTTGGAGAGCGTCCTTCTTAAGTCGCCCCCTAACCGTCACTGGCACAGGAAAAGTTAGTACTTCGTAGACCCTGAACAAATGTTCATCAGCCACCACAGGCACCCTTACATACACTATTAATTCCTGAGTGGTTTCATCGAATTTGAACGAGGGTTGACTGTTCTCGTAATAGAAGGAAGGATCTGTGAACGCGACATGGAACCTGGGGTGGATCCCCTTCAGATATCTGTTAACTTCCTGGACCGCTCCGACCATATATTGGCGGGGTACCAAGTCCATAGTCAGTTGGCCCCGCGTCAGGCGCTGTACACCTTTCCTGAACACGCGAGTTTGCTCTACCATCAGTTGAAGATACACCATCTCTCCTAACTTGTCTTCCAGAGCGACCGGTATCATATTCAGGTACAGTTCCATCCAATCCACCTTATGTTGCACGAGTTTCATCCTCCGGCGAGTCGTGTTGTGTGCCTTATTTAGTGATCTTAGATTGTCCAGTAGGCCTATCACGACATGGTTAACCCTTTCGACAGCCTCGTCATGTTTTTCATTCATCAGAGCCAAGTCTTCGATCATTTGGTTCGAAGATTCTTGCAATACTCTAATCAATTCTCTGTTATATTTGACATCAGCTGCCAGCCCTTGATTCCAAGAGGTTGGAAGAGGAAAGGTCGGCCATCCTGGATCGTCCAGCATTGTGGGCAACTTCTTCATTCTCTTGACCCTTCCACCTGATTTTAATTCCGACTCTTGATTTTGAAGGTCTTGTTGAGTGTTCTTTATTAGGGAACTTAAGGTTTCATTAAGAACTTCTCGGTACCGACCCTTAAGCGCTTGCGACGTCTGATCCATCCAATTGACCAGCGACCTGATATGGTAGCAGGCCCGATCGAGGGCGTCTCCTCCCTGTAGATATCGGTGACAGACCTGGCCAAAGGTAGCTTTGTTGAAGGAGCGCCTCCTTGGAATAGTGATTAGGAAGCCTTGTCGGACGTGTGTTATATCCGCGGTGGACATTAACTTCCCTGGTTTTAACACTACTCCATATTGTTCTAAAGCTATCACTTCAGCGTTAGGGGCTAGCCCCTCAGGTGGGCTGGAGTCGTTATGCACTCCCCTAATGCCCCCTATTATAGCTAATACGAACAGCACTAGCCACTTCATTGTCTTTGTTTTGGCCTTAGCGATAGCTTGAGAAAGTTAATTTTGCAGTTTATCTAAAACATGTTCACAGCAAAGTTACCTTATTTTCCTGCGCACTACTATCATCCATGCGCCGAAAAATGCTCTCCTCCCGGGTCCTCTGGTCTGTTTAGTTTGGGACATGCTCGTAGAGGTTTTGCCCGTTGTCATTTACCACTCGCCTGATGATCCCGCTCTCGTCCTTGGTGACCGTGATCCTCAAGCCTCTCATACGTTCGCAGGACGAGGGGCGCATTGCTCTGAGGGGTCTTGGCCTAGTAGGTTCCAGTCCGAAACGGCCCCCGTTGGATCGTACGACGGTTGGCTCGAGGGGTATGGGTTCGGTACCTGCGGTGGGTTTGTCGCTGGGAGTGGGCTCGGCCACAGTGGGCCCCCCGGCTGGCTGGTTGGCGTCCACTGCTGCTGGTTCCATAGCAGTGGTGAGGGATTGGCGCTGCAGCTCGTTGTCAAGCTGCTCAAGTCTAAACAAGCGGGGTCCGCAGGCTGTAAGTGGTGGAGGAGGGGAGCTCCCGCCGGCCCGTTCCCCACCGGTGGGGTTGGCGCGTGTTGAACGGGTGCTACCTCCACTTTTAGTCCTGGAGCGGCGACGGTTAGCTGTTCCCCTCCCGATCGCCTTTCCAGAGTGGGCAGAGGTCGGCCGCCTCGTGTTGTTTGTAGGCTGGTACTTTCCTTGACGCATTTAGAGTTTTGTGTGGTCCTTTGAATGAAAGGAGCTACCTGAGTTTTAATCTCAGCTAACTGTTTGTTTGATTTTGGCACATCCAGTCCTACTGTCCTTCTAATTTCGTCAACAGTCTCAAATAGTTGGAACAGTGGTTGCGTAAGGTCCCAGAACCAGCCGGCCTGAATCTGCACCGGTTGGTTGGCCGCTTCCTCCTTCTGAACCGGCTTGGCCAACGCCGTTAGCCTTGGCTCGGGCTCCGAGTCACTCACCTCAGATAAATTGTAGAAGTCTTTATCTGCTGTCTTCTTTTTGGCTGGAGCCGATTTAGCGGACCTCTTGGCTCCGCCTGTGGTCGTTCTGGTGGGCCGCCGGGCTGGGGTCCTTGGCTTCTTCCGGGCAATCCCGGCGTCGGTTGAGTCCGGACGGACACCCCCCCGGCCCGGCCAACTCCACCGCCTAAGGGTCTGAGCCGGTTGTTTCCTAGCACTCTCCTTTTCGACTGTCTTTTCTTTCATTTGGTAAAATCCTAAAAGAATGGCCCAACGAACCTTCCCTTGGTAGGTAGCGCCCTCTGGTGGGGGCGGCTAATCCGTTTCCTTCTCAGGGGGACGATGATCCTTCCCTCCGTGTCCGCAGGGAAAGTAGTGGTTCCCTTTGGATTGCTATGTGGCCGGAGGGCTAGACAGTTCCCCATGAGTCGGTGGATCAGTGTCCCAGCTAAGTTCTCTTTCTGCTCCTTCCAGGAGAAGTCGGAAGTTGAACAATTTCTATCTCCAACTTCTGTTCAGAGATAGAATCAATATCTATCTCCGTTTCCTCCCGGGCTGGGTTGTGCGTACAATCACCTGCAGCAGAGGTGACCGTCTAGGAGCAGAGTTGCGGACCGACTGGTGGATCAGCGCGGATCCCACGAAATTATAACCGATCCGCTTGTCCATGCCGTCTCCATATTTGGAGCTGTATCTTGTTTCAGGTGGGGGGGAACGCTTGCATCCGGTCCCAAGAGATGACGCCAAACCACTGGCATCTCTCTCGGTGTGCGCACCCTCCCTTTCTGCCACGCCCCTGGGCGCGGCGAGGTGGCCGTGAGGTAGACCACCTGTTGCATTAGCGCTGATGCTAACGGTGCCGCTCCGCCGAACCTTTATTTTCACAGGGCGGCTAAATTTCCTGCATTAATCATCCATGTCGTCGCTTTCCCCGCCGTTGGACAGAGCGACGTAGTTAGGGCGGTGGTTCCGACGTAGGTTATAGCCACCTTTCGTCGGGACATAGTCCTTTACTGTTTTTTCTGGGCTCTGTTCCGATGTATCCAAGATCGGCACATCACCGCAGGGTAGTTTTATGGGCTTGTTGTTGCCTGGAGGGGATCTCCCCTCCAACGGCTGGCTTTTGCCCCTTCGTTTAGCTCGTTTGCGTTTCCTCTGTCCATTAGCGCCAGCTGTTCCCCGTTCACAGGCGGCTTTATTAGGAACAAAGGATAAGTTTGTGGACAGCGCGGTGTCCGTACTGGTGCCCTGACCATCAGTGATTTGCCCATCTGTTTCTGCTAAATCAGTGGGACTTGGACCAGGTTTTTGTGTAGGTACCTTCCTGGTCATAGGAACTGCATCATGCTCACGGGGACCGGTCGTTCCCGTTGAGTTTTCAGTCTCAGCACCCCTTATTTCGCCATCTTCCTCAGCGATTTCACCCGTCGGAGTGTGATGCAATTCAGGGTTTCGGTCAGGATCTGCCCCTTTTGAGTTAGTGATTTTCGCTTCTCTCACCAGTTTGGGAATGTTATGAGGGACGGCGGGAGACCAAGGCCCATGTGCAGGTTTGAGTTTCGAAATGTTTACTAGATGTGGGACCTGTTTTCCAGTTTTTAAAGACACTAGTCTAACAAGGTGGTCTCCTTTTGTTTCAATTACTCTGAATGGCCCAGTATACCTGTTTGAGAACTTAGACGCTTTATTTTCACTAGCTAAAGGGTCGTACATGTATACCATATCACCTTCGTACATCTGAGTGGGCCGCGCTCGCTCATCAATTCGCAGCCTCAGATCTTTTTCGTAGTTTTGAACTACCCTTTCAGCCATATTCCTAAACATGGCAATGTTGTCCTTTGTTTGCATGAAGAATTCACAGTCATTCAGCGTTTCAGGGATCGTTCCCTGCTCAGGCATTCCCATACTGATTGGATGTCTGCCAAACAGCAGGGTGTGCGGGCTGTATCCCGACCGTACACTGATTGTGGATCTAACTGTCCATAATGCAATGGGAAGTAGATCGATCCAGTTACAGTGGTCGTCAGGGATATAATAAGCAATCAGGTTTTCAATGGTTTTATGCAGTCTTTCTACTCGAGCGTTGCCAGTCGGCATTCGCCCGGTAGTGAACGTTTGTTTGCACGCTAGTCGGGTAGTAATTTCCCGGAACAGTCCTGATAGGAAGGCCGCCCCTCGGTCTGTGTGCAGACGGTTTACCCGCCCATACCGACACACTATCCCGGTTAGGAAACAGTTGGCCGCGGTTTGCGCAGTGGAGTCTTTCGTGGCGAAAGCCTCCGGCCAACCTGTTAGTAGGTCTATGAAGGTCATGATATATTTTGACCCATCCCTAGCTCTCTTTAGTGGCCCGATAAAATCACATTGAACCACCTCAAAGGGTCGGGTCGGTCTCTCCCAAGACTTAGCTAAGGCCTTGAAATGCGGAGCCCGTCTCCTCAGAGAGCAGGTCTCACAAGCTTTCACATAGTCTACTATGTCGGCGTTCATGTTCCGCCAGTAGAATTTATCAGAGATTTTGGTAGTGAGGTTACTGATCCCTACATGTCCCCCAGCCAAGATGTCATTATGTAATAGTCTCAGGACTTTGGGAATTAACCTACCTGGAACTATCATGCGGGGTTTTAGTCTGACCAGTTGGTCATGGTGTTTGTTATACCTTTTTACGTTGAACCTACAGAGTACTCCCGGTGCTACCATTCCCACAAAATCGGCTTGGTCCATTATTCGCCTAGCTTCAAGGGGATCTGTCGGTAGGTCTCCGTCCTGCAGGTAGTCTATCAATTGTGCGCACTCTGCATCTTGGAGTTGCGCGTTTATTACCATAGCTACAGAAAGCTCTTCATCCTGAACTTCGGCCTCAAATAACTCACATCCCACAGCGGGCTCATATTCTTCACCTGGGACATGCTCATGATAGACTCTAGACAAATAGTCCGGTAGAAAATGAGTCGCTCCTGGCTCATATATGATTTCAAAATCAAAATCTGATAACGCTAAAGCCCACCGTCTCAGCCGGGCTGACGGGGCTTTGTAGGCACTCTGTAGCAGGGGAATCAACGGTTTGTGATCAGTCACTATTGTGATTTTAGCTCCCTGCAACATGTCCTCATAGTTCTTAATGCCTTTAATTACTGCCAGAGCCTCTTTTTCTGTTACCGAATAATTTAATTCGGCGTCCCGGAGAGTACATCCCCAGAAAGCAACCGGACGGTAGATTTCATCTAGTTTGTGACAAACCGCTGCACCGCACGCGGCGTCTGATGCATCTGTTAGTAGATAGAAATGCCCTCCTATATCCGGATGGATTAGTAAGGGTGGCGAGGTGAGCAGTTTCTTTAACTGTTGAAACGCTTCCTCGCAAGCCTCCGTCCACTCAAAATAGACTTCTTTCTTTAACAGCCGATTTAATGGTTTAGCTAGATCAGCAAAATTTGGGACAAACGATCGGTAGTAATTACACAGTCCCAGAAATGATTTAATGGTTTTCACGTTATGTGGACGGTTAAAGGCTGTAATCTTTTCTGTGGTTACCCTTTGTGTAGCCACTCCTTCCGCGTTTACTACGTGGCCGAGGAAATTGATTTCACTGCGGCACCACTCACACTTTGACGGTTTCAGTTTGAGATTAGCTCTCGCCAAAGCTTGGAGAACCACCTCAACGCTCGCCAGGTGTTCTTCAAATGTAGTATCGTAGACGATTACGTCGTCTAAATATGCTAAGCATGTTCTTGGAATCAAGCCTTTTAGCGCAATGGCCATCACCTTGGTAAACTGCCAAGGCGCGCCAACTAAGCCAAATGGTACACGCTTAT
This sequence comes from Lepidonotus clava, assembly GCA_936440205.1. Taxonomy (NCBI): domain Eukaryota; kingdom Metazoa; phylum Annelida; class Polychaeta; order Phyllodocida; family Polynoidae; genus Lepidonotus; species Lepidonotus clava. Next base: position 46,427,400 of record OW387136.1, on the reverse strand, counting down.
ACTGATACACACCCATCGGGGTTTCAAAAGCGGTATATTTTCTACTGTCTTCTTCGATTACACACTGATGATAGCCGCTCAACAGATCTAAAGCTGTCCACATAGTGGGTTTCTTGTAAGCCATATATAGGAAAAGCGAGCGAGCCGTGGGCATGGGGAATTTATCTTTAAAAGTGACTTGATTAAGCATGCGAAAGTCTGTACAGAGCCTAGGTTTGCCATCTTTCTTCTGCACTACCACCAGCGGGCTTCGCCAAGCCGATTCGCTGGGCTCTATGACACCTATATCTATGAGTTGCCTAACCTGTTCATCGATGATATCCATTTTCTGTGGAGAGTATCGGTATGGTCTAGAACTTATGACTCCCTGCGACTCATCCACAATGATTCTCATCGGCGCTATTTCACAGTGACCTAACTCTTCCATTGAGAACGCTAGTGCATTTCTGTTGTTATTAAGCATTTGTCTAAACCTTACCTGTTGTTCTTCGTTTAAGCACGACTCGGTTAGATCTATTTTACTTACATTTTCATCCATTTTACCTCGGGATTTCTCCTCAGAGGTTTGGCTTTCCATTTGCACTGCGTCTTTCATTACTTCTACAGAAATCCTACAGATGGACATTGGGGTCTCTGTTTTAGTTAGATAATACAAGTCTAGGAACTCCTCTATCTGATTTTGGTTTACCTCAGGCACTGCGCATTCTTCCGCAAAAGCTAACACTTCCTGGGGAGTGATTTCTTGCATTTCATCTAGCGGATTCATGACTTTGATCCACCACTGACTTCCCACCGTATTCACGCACCCCTCCACTAGGACCGGGGCAGTGACTGCTGGTGCGCAGTAAGCCACTGGTGAGTCTAATCCCAGCGGCTCTCGGGTGGTAACCGGTATGATGCATTCATTTCCCGGTGGAATTTTCACTGTTTCTTTGCTAACTATAGGGTTTCCACAAAACACTTCTATCTTTGCGCCTGGTAAAGATAAATCTGATCGAAGCACTGTTAATAAGTTTCTCCCGATTACTATTAGGTGGCATAGATCGTCCACTATGTTGAAATCATAGCAGACCACCGATCCCTGGATTGAAAACTTACATCTAATTTGTTCTAGTATTACTTGAGACGAGTTGTCTGCCAAACTGATGTTTCCCTTCGATACCTTCCATTCATCTAAAATGCATTGTTTAGGGATCTGGCGTTTACAATGGGTGGACATGAAGCAATCGCTCGCTCCTGTGTCTACTAAAGATCTAACCTCCTTCTGATCATCAAATCTTAACGTTAAGAAAAATGCTTCGTCTCCTATCTCTCTCCTAGCCGGTCCGTCCACTGCGCCTAATTCTATCGTGGAATGAACGGACCCTTCCTCTAGTTTCCCTGATTCTTTTGTTCGGTACCACTGGCTTTATTATCTTTGTAGATCCGCGGGGGGTTTTCCCTCAACCTATTCTTCAACCACAAGCACGCTTCTGTAGAGTGACCATGCTGTTGGTGAATGATACAAAACTTACTTTCATCAAAAGGCAACCTGGGTCTCTCTACTTTCTGTTGAGTTGGCAGATTCTTTCCCTTATCTGCCTCTCTGTTCGGGGCGATATTGGATTTAGGCTTCTGATCTGAATTTCTTTCACCTTTCTGGTTTTCGTACCTATCTTTTCTCTCATAACCTTGCTGTTTAAAGTTACCACCACTCTGGGGAGTCCCGCTTTGCCCTGGCTTTGGTTTCTGGAACCATGGAGCGGCCTCCAGTCGGGCCAGCACCACTCCAAATCGTTCGGAGATGGAGTTTAGGGCCGCGGTCTCCTCTGATTCTTGGCTTCCAGCCAGTTCGCTCACTGCATTAGATATTTTAGTTCCCCCTTTGCCTTTGTCCAACGATTCTAGTCTCGTTGCACAATCCACCGCTTCGGTGAACGACTTAGGGTCCAGTATAGCTACTTGCCTGGCTACGCCCTGTTTTAATCCTTCTAAAAACACAGCTAACATCATGCTTTCACTCGCCTCTGCCTTAACTTGCTTTTGTTTCAGAACACCTGCAAATTCGATCACGCTCTGGTCCTTTCCTTGTTTAAGGGCACAGAACTCTGCGTGTTTCTGCCACTTAGCCCTTCGATCACCGAAGATCTTTGTCATTTGAGCTTCTAGCTTCTCAAATGTGTCTTTCTCACTCTCAGCTAACGCTCCTGCCCAGTCGTCTGCCCTTCCCTTTAGGCCTAACAGCGCCATATTCAGGAGATGGGCGTTCGACCAGTCATAGATAGCTTTTAGTCGTTTTAATTCCCTGAAATACTTTTCTATTTGCTCGTCTTCCTTTCCACTAAACCATGGTAACCTAATGTTTGGTCCCCTTTGGTGACCATTGTGAGTCGTTTCACGCACTGGCGCTGGTGTTTGCCCCAGTGTCAGACCTAACTGTGGTAGAATTTCCCAAATATTTGGTTGATTTGGCGGGTTTGGAGGGTTATTCTGTCCCGGTGGGCCCGGCGGACCTGGCGGTCCCGGCGGTCCCGGTGGTCCGGGCGGTGGAGGATTCGGTGGGTTTGGGGGGTTGTTCTGACCTGGTGGGCCCGGCGGTCCCGGTGGATTTGGAGGGTTATTCTGTCCTGGTGGGCCCGGCGGACCTGGCGGGTTGGGTTGATTAGGTGGGTTCGGAGGAGGGTTATTGAGTTGGTTTAGGAAAGGATTGTTGTTCTGGTTTGGGGGAGGGTTATTGGGTCCTGGTGGGTTCGGCTGGTTATTCTGGCCTGCCGGGGCTTGCTGACCCTGTTGGTTACCCGCTCTTCCTCGGCCTGCGTTAAGATTGGCTGCGACCGCCATCGCCTGCAATAGGTAAGGGAACACGTTTTGCTCGACCCCACCTCCTGCTGGCACGGCTTGGCCGGGTTGTTGGCCTGGTTGGCCACCCCCATCATTTTGCTGCAGCCCCCCAGGGTTTATCCCAAGATTGGGTTGATTCGGAGGGGGATTATTAAGAGGGTTTTGAGGAGGGTTGTTGAGTTGGTTTTGAGGTTGGTTAGGTCCCTGTGGGTTGGCCTGATTATCCTGGCCTGCCGGGACTTGTTGGTTAAGAGGAGGGTTAGGCCCTTGAGGGTCGGCCTGATTATTCTGGCCTCCTTGAGCCTGTTGATTTTCCCCTCTTCCCTGACCTGCCTGCAAAGGGGCTCCCATTGCTTGCGCAAAGAAAGGCTGCCACATATTTTGTTGTATAGGCCCAAGGTTTAGCCCACCTCCTGCCGGCGCACCTCGGCCCCGTGGCCGAGGTCTCCCAGGATCTACGCCACCAGCTCCCCCCTCGCCGGGTTGTTGGAGTTGGCTTTGGTCATCCCTTTCACCTACTAGATTCACCAAAGGTACGCCTCCTACCGCCATATTATCTTCGTGGAGGTTTTGTATATCGTGATCGTCCCACTGTTCTTTCACAGGTATTTCTTCTACACTAATTTCGTCCTCCCCTTCTAGTTTAGCTTCCTTACCTGTGTCTAAAACATCCTCGGTAATAAGTTCGTATGAAGACGAGGTTGATTTATCTTCTCTAGCTAATTTTCTATCAGAACTACCCCCTCTGACATCTGCGGCTGCTTGTTCTGTCTCGCTATTTTCTTCCTCGTACTCGTCCTCGTATTCTTCATACAATTCTTGAGTTAGAGTGTTAAAATCTGGTGCTTTAAGCGTTACATTTTCTTCACTATCCTGATCGCTTAGCCTCTCTAAATCTATGTGCTTTTCGGGGCTTGAGTCTGCCCACTGCTTTAATATTTTGGTTGGATCAAAGGCCCGAGCTTCCGCTCTTTTACCAGCTTGGTCTAAGCTCGTTTCTACACCGTAAGTTAATCGATAGCGTTGTAAATTGTCTATTTTCTCGCTGTTTCCCTCTGCTTCCCTTCCTACTTTATCCTGATCGCTTAACCTTTCTAACTCTTCATGCTCTTCGGGGCCTGTTTCTACTAACTTCCTTATTATTTCTGCCGGGTCAGGTTCATACCCTCCCCACCCCAGATCTGGAACTCGAGCTTCTGCTCCTTTATTAGCGTCGTCCAAGTTCTCCTCACTGTCAAAGGTTAGTCTATAGGGTTTTAAGTTGCCTACTTTGTCGCTCTCTCCCTCTGTTTCCCTTTCCACTCCCCTGTCCCTACCTACTGTTTTCCTTTTAACTACAGTGGAATCAGGAATGGACGCCCCCGGGGTGGGGTGAGTCGGTGTTACCAGTGGGTGACTGATAAACTCAAGTCGTTGGGGTAATGGATAGGTGAGAGAGCTCCCATCAGGTAGAATTACCGGATTTTCGGGGCGTTTTCCCCCTGATGGGCTGGAGTTATCAGCGGTGTTTTGTCGTTGTTTCTGGTCCCCTGAGGAAAATAGGTTATCCTCATCGAAAACTTCCTGTTCGCTTTGTCCTCCTGCTGCAGGTAGTAAACGATAGGGAACTCCTTGACTACACCACGGATTGTTCAGGTCGGATTCACAAGTAGAATGAGAGCTAGCACCAGGTTCGTGATCCGTAGGTGGTACGTACCCTGGATTCCAATATTGCTGATATTGTTTGAGACGGTTCTTCCCTTCAACTCGTCCCGAGTGTGTTAGGGTTTCAAGTCCTTCGTCAAGAACCGGCCTATCTTTGGACCCTAGGTGCCAGGGAAATGGTTTACCTCTGCCACGGGTTTGGTAATTTTGTGCACCTTCGGGGCAGAGCTGCTTGGGTCTGGCTGCGACCTCCTGTCTCTGTGCTTCCCCGTCTAAGGGATTACCTACCAGGTGGCGGTTTTCCACATTCCCTGTATATGATGTTGACACATCGTGTCCTGCGGGCCGCAAAGATTGAGGCTTGGGGTTAGATGAAGCCTCAAAGTTACCGGTGGCTGACATCAAGGATGAGCAAAACGGCACAAGTCATGTTTCGGGTAATCTCCACCAAATGAACTATTGTTAATGTTTGATTTAAGACTGCGTAAGGTTCGTGTATATCCAAGTCTTCATGATTTGTTTTTCCAGAATGTCTGAGTAATTCAGACTGCGTTTAAAGTTTGTCCGTTCACTTCCCAATAGTTCAAAAGAAAGGAACGATGAGGGAGCTTCTTAATATGAAAGGGTTTTTATTCAGTAAACATCTCATCCCGAGTCAAAGCCACCATGTATAAGTCTTCATCAGTCCACCTCCCATCTCCTATCAGCAATCAACCACATTTAGAACACGAGTTGTTCCAACACCTTCTAGACCATTCTAGTATTCAGCTCTATCACAATCCTATGTCCGAGGTAATGGGTATTGGTAAACTCCAGTCTGTTACACGGAGCCGATGTACTTACTCCAAGTATAACTCCTTGGCTAAACCTACTAAACTTTAGTGACTGCTAACCACTAACTGCTCGCTCTCTACCTTGCAACACCTTTTATACTGGTTAACAGGTGGCGCTAGGAGCGCAAGATATTTAGACTAGAAGTAGACTTGCTAAGCCTGATCCTTGTTGGATTATATATCATGACAATATATTAAAAGTACTAAGCCATTAGTACATCCTGGGTGAACCCATTACAACGGCTGTAAACTAATAGATAGTGAGGCAGCTAGGGCATCGTTAGTGTTTAGCGTTGCTACCCTTGGTTCGACTGAAAAAAAACGTTGTCAGCCCCAGAGGGCCCTCAGGGCCGTGGGGGATAGATCTGTGTCTGGGAGCATTTCAAACGATGGTTCAACAAAACATAGTGTTACCTGACAGGCAATAGCTATACCATAGCTATAGTCCCAGGGGTTGATATATTATTGCATTCAAGAGTGAATAGCTATACCATAGCTATAGTACCAGGGGTTGATATATTATTGCATTCAAGAGTAAGTAGCTATACCATAACTATAGTCCCAGGGGTTGATATATTATTGCATTCAAGAGTAAACAGAAAGGCCAACATAATATTTCAAAGACGGAACCTCTTATAATCTCACTAGATACGCATAAAGAAAGGCAGCGGCGGATTTAGAGGGGGCACGCGTCCCCTCTTTTTTTTAATATTGCCAAAAGTCATGAAGGAAGATTTTTTCCAATAGCGTCCCCCCACTTCAAAATCCTGGATCCGCCACTGAAAGTAGTGTTGAAATGTAAAATTACTCACCTATAGATTTCTGTATTGCCACTGCCTCCATGTGACTAATATTATAGACAGGGTACACGATCCCCAGGGCCAGGTCCGAGCAGGCCAGACTGACTATGAAGTAATTACCAGGTACACGTAGCTTCCTCTGTCTCAACACACAATAAATGACGAGCCCATTGCCTATGAAGTTAATCACACTCAGTGAGAAGAGGAAGCCATAGTAATAGGTGTAAAAGATGATGTCACCCTCGTCGAAGACAGTTGAACCGTTAATAACCCTGTAGACGGAGCTGTTATTGGAGCAGGAGGAGCAGCTGGTGTTGGTGTCCACACTCCAGGGTGTCATAGTGTTATAGTCAGAGTCTCCCAATGACACCTCTGGGGGGTCATCGTCAGGAAGATGGACTAAGTAGTTGCCTTCTTCAACATAATCCATCTTGCTATTGAAACTCCTCCTTATAATCCACAGAATAATGCAAAATTGCAACTTATGTAGAGTCCTTTGCAGTGGCTTGAGAGTATGAACCGATGGTATGCTATGTATGCTTTTTCTGTACTCTCCAACTTTGAACCTCTTTTTCTCAATACCCTCGAGTAGCGATGTATATGATACTCTCACACGAAGACAGGATCATAGGCAACGACCTATATACCATATAGCTCAGCTCTGCGGTCTTTTGAGGTTGACGAGTGGTATGTTTTATGCCCGCTATGTGACTGTGTCAGGGGTGGTAGAGTGGAGGTAGTAGTGGTGGTTGCGGCAGGCCTGGACTCCCAATGGTGAATGTAATAAAAGGAGGCACGGTGGCCGCTCACAGCATTGATAAAGGTAGTGGTGGGTGTAGCCGGCGTGGGAGGGGACTGCAGGTGGGCGGTTGATGGAGGGGGGGACTGGAGGAGTAAGCCGGGAGGGGGTGCATGGGGTACTCACTCAATGAGATGAATTCGCTGTAAACTACCCTAATCGGTTGTTGTATGTTCTGCGTTAATGGTTTAGCTGCAACCGCCCTAATACTCTTATGTCCAAAAGAAATATCTACTGGGGAAAAGGTGAATATCGGCGGCCTTTTTAAAGGCAAAGCAGTGTTCATACCCTTCAGTAAGTGCTCCCCCGCCAACCTGCCCTCCTCAAGAGCAACTGCAGGCGACAGTCCTTCCACTTCTGCAGCTTCTCACTAAGACCTACAACTGCCCACCTAGAACTGACCACCTAGAACTGACCACTTAGAACTGTTCACCTAGAACTGTCCACATCGAGCTGCACAACTAGACACGTCTACCTAGAACTGCCCACCCAAAACTATCCACTCAGACTTCCTAGAACTATACACACATAGGCCTGTCCACGATAGGTGTATGCACAGATTCATATATATGCAGTTACTAGCAAACTAGTGATGGGCTGTAATTACCTAGATTTTGAGACAAATTTATAGTTATTAAAAATTATCAGAAAATTCAGCAATTTCAGCTGGGAAATAAAGTAGTCTTTGTAAACAGAATCAGATATGAGACAATGCAAGATGATAACAAACATTATATGAGATAGTTACATTCAACAATGGCCATCCAGAGTAATTGAAGCAAACAACCCAAAATAGTGAAATTATTTAAGAATTTTACCCTATTTATTCTATTGTGTCTGCTCTTTGAAAAGCCTAATGTAAATATATAGTTAGTAGCGCATTAATAGATATCAAAAGATCACATTACAGAATTGCGAGTGCAAGGGATTTGGAAGTTGCAGCAATTTTTAAGATGCTCCAAATAATTCCAATTATTCCGACAGAAAACATCATTGCCATATCTGACAAAGGCTAAGCTTTATAACAATGACAGAATGATTGAAATAGATCAAAAGCTTTATGAATAATTCTCGATACCCTTCTAGAAATATGCCAAATGAACGTACATCTAATGTTCTTGATTACAGTTTCTTTGTTCCATATATATTTGTTTAGTCATCACGTTTACACATGTCTGCCAGACAATTCTTTTGTTATCCATGTATTTTCATATATGAATAAATAGTGACAGTATGGTGGAAATGAATATTACTGACGCATCATGAGCACGGTTTCTAATACATAATCCAGTTACTTATCCGTTACTTATCAATAACGCGTACGGACAAGTAACGGACATGAATACTGGATTGTGTATTAGAAGCAATGAGTAGCCCTACTGGATTGTGTATTAGAAACAACCTGCTGCCTACATCTATAGCACTTCCCACTCAGACCTTCTCAGTCACCTTAGATTGCAGAGTGGCCCAGAACAGGGCTGGTCACTTAGACCACTTGGCCTTATCAACAGGTTCGTGCCTGTTCCCAAGACAGGTCTCCCACGGCCTGGCCTTGATACAATAACCTATTTCCTACTGTTGACACCTACCCCGTTGAGACTCTAGCAATGAGACAATTAAAGGACATGAATAGGAGCAATGAAAAAGGAAACACCCGCTCATTTAAATAATAACGGAATTAGCCATGTTTTGTATATTACGAAAAGAGGCACCAAATATCTGTTGAATAAACGTATTGAAAAAGAAGACAATATCTAGACGAAGACGATAGATCTAACATACGTGACTATCTTTCCCACCTGGAGATATGCTTTATTATTTTATCATTTTTACAGAAAAATAAGGATTCCAATTGAGAGCAAATTAATTGTGAAAATGGGGGTGGAGTTTGAATATCTTGTATTTATCGCTCGGATGACACTGTAACAAAGTCACCCTTGGATTCAATAAAGGTCTAATCCTCTTATAAGTTACAAGTGGCCATCATTCCTTTGCGAAGAACTATTTAAGGGAACGAAGGATGTACAATTTCAGAAATGAAATGAACCCAATAGTTATAGATCAATAATAAATGGCTTAAAATCCACAATACGTCCATCATCGATTTTGTAAGTGTTCTGTGAAAAGTTTTCTTTGTAAAATTGCAACCTCATTGCTATGTTCAGAAACATTGCAAACACTTAAAATATATCAACGATATATTGTCCAGGGATAACGGTAAGGATAAAAAGATATTCACGCACCGTTCTCACCACTGACATTGGTCTCACCACTTAGATTGTGCTATTCAAATCCAATCAATGTGAAGAAAATCGTTTTAGCATCTAATTGTATTGCTTATCATGTATGCCTTCTTACATGTTGATATTGCTGTGATAATTCACAGTTGGATCTACACAAGCAGCAACGCTGATGACCATTGTGTTCAGTGTTTCGCACTCCCTCACCAGCTCATTTATACTCTTCTACTGTCTGTTCTCCCACTAGATAGCCATAAATGGTATTTGTCCCATGATAAATCTTGGCTCTTGGATCCTTCATGGCCGCACCCAATGTGCTCAACGCATCTATCACCAACCACTGAGCTGCTCATGCTTCACTCTCCAAACACAGGCGATATTTGCTCGGTTTTCGCCTACCATCCAATAGTTTAGAGAAGGAAAATCTGCTTGGAGACAGCCTATACATTGCATTACAAACACTGGGTTGCTGGGAGCTTCCCACCAGTCATAAACTTGTTATTGCATACTGTCCAAATGTCTCTGACAGCCAGCAAATGATGTGCTTGGTTGCTTGTCCGTCTTGTGTATATAATCCTAGTCGTTGATTCTAGGCTAATTGCTCCTGATTTGGGTCCAGCATAAATGTTTAAAAAGGCGGAGACGACACTGCCAGCTGCAGCTGCTGGTCATAGTCTTCAAGGTATGAGTTATATCTTTCCCTGACATCAAGGCTAGATGAGCAATTACTTCATAATCTTTTATCAGTTCAGAGTAGGGGGTACTTATAAAATACATACCGTGTGTCCATTTTTCACAGATTGAATGTTAAACCGTCACCAGTATTTTTTGTGATGCTAAATTATATCCTTGCTGGCCTCGGCTACATTCGTCTTTACGTATTTTTTTTCTGGTTTCTGATATTCACTTAATGTAAAGGTAGGTACGTTATTCCCCTCTGATTCAAATGCAATGTTGTTAATTTCAACTTCCCTCTAATTGTCTCTAATTCGGTATGACTGTTTTCTACCACTTCTAAAAGGTTTAATACACTTTCAACACATTGACCAGGAAATGTGCATCAGTCCACCGGCTCATGCTGACAGCGATGAATGTGCTCGGATCGGAAATGGTCCATTGGTCTTTTATCTTCCTTATTCCTCAATACTATTAATTAATCAAGTGAATGATCACCCACATAGAAGGCAATCAAGATAGCTCTACCATACGGTTAGCCTAGCCCACAGTTATCCTTATCTATCTTATCTATTCAGAGTCTCGAGTATTAGGAAACACACCTCCGCAAACCTTGTATTCACTTCCGTGTGGTTTTCATACATAACCAGCATTGAACCAATTAATTTGATTACTGATTGCAAAACAGCCAACCAAAATGATATTATATTATATTAACCTTACGATATAATTGCAATATAACCGATCAGTTGATTCAACCCATCATTGTCAGTGGTATTTTGATCCCTTGGATGCAGGGGAAATTTGTATTGTCGGTTTCGTGGAGTCAGGAAAGGCCAAAAGGGCATTAGTAAGTGGATAGCGGGCACAGAATCTTTATACTTGACTTTATACAAACAACCGGTGGAACTATTCCGTACAACCGCAATTAGACCGTTGTCCCTTTCCTTTATTACCGTGTTATAATCAACACCATTACAAGATTGTTGCATTTCTTCAGGATAACTTCACGATACTCAAGGGACATGTTGGACTGAGTGAGGGTCCTTTCCTGTGAATCCAATCAGGTAAAAGGTTCCTCTTTCAGCCAGAACCCTCAGCAAATAAAACACTCAGTAGAACACTGGCCAGATTGACCTTTTACGACAATGCCAACTCTCGCAAAGCATTTCAATTATTCAGCAAAAAACACACTGCCCACTGGGAGAATTGTTCAATTATATGATGAAATAATTGCAACAACTTGAATTTGAAGCCATCTGGAGCTATCTGCAGGCCTATAGGGGAAGACCCTGATTTCTGAAAGGGGGGTACATACACAGTCTAAACAGTAAAATGTTTCTTGTGCCAACCCTTTCCATCCACAGCAACTTGCGCTTGTTGGTGGTAAGAGTATTTCATGTTTCCAATGCCCTAAGGTTAGAGTTACTTCTTTTAACTGAACAAGTGTTCATTCCGCAGTTGTATCAATAGACTGTTTGAACAAGAATGCGATATGTAACTGTAATATAATTCAAAAACGTTTAGTTTGATTGTTATGTTTCATTCTTGAGCCAAGCATAATCTTGAAACCAGCGTTTTATAGAAAAACTGAATCAAGCATCTATTATTAGTTCTTTATCATTTTTATATTGTCAGATTAATTACCCAGTATATTAACTGAAATTTGATAGATAATAAACACATTAAATATTGCCCTTGCGAGTGATGGGTAACATAATATATCAAAGCCAACAATCGACTTAGTGAGTACATAACTTAATTGCACTCTGCACCTTAAAAGGAACCAATAGGAAAACTGTTCAAAGAAACAGTCAAATATTTTATTTCAAACAGTACATAACTCAGGTGCCTACATGTGTAATCGACCGTTGCAATCGACAAGGCACATACATAATGTCAATTTTGTTTAGCAAATCCGATGAGCAATATTGATTCGGTTTGCAGCATCGTAAGCCCTGCAGACTTACCTAATTTTTCTTCTTAAATATGAAGGACAATTAATCGTTATTGTGACACTCTAGTCTATACAAAAACGATGGAAAATTGACGGGCAAATTTGATTACATTACAAATACCAACAAGTGACTTTACTGAGGAAATTCGCCTGGCTCTGAGCGTATGAACCAGTCCGGCCAGAGCTGTTCACGCACCCTGTACAGGTAGTGACGGAGATTGGCGCATTCCAGGTTCAGCAACTCTTTGTGAGCGTATGGAAAATCCACAAAGGCTATTTGGCTAAGATGTCCAAATATAGTACAGTCCACCTACAAAGGTAAACAAAATCAAATTATGGCCACTGATAATTTTAGTGGTCTCCCTTAGGATAAATGATAGCAGAAAGCATTGAAATCCCTTTTTTTAAAGAAAGAATGGAACAGGTCGCGAAGACTGCAGTTTTGTAGTATGGTTGGATTACAACTGCGTTGTCGATGATCGTTTTAGCAAACATGATAGAAGTCAACTTAAATCAAATTTCTACCGACCCAATTCGATTTATCCCAAAGTGATGTATCAGTATTCTTGACATTCGACATAACTCTTTATGAAAGAAAAGGAAAAGAGAGAAAAGGAAACAGGGTTTATCTTTTCATTACAGGGTACTGGGGTCATAAATAAAGTCTTATTGGGTTGCAGACCGTTCCTTGGATACCAAGAAGGGTATCTTTACTTTGACCTTTTATTCAGGACCGGGAGGAACCTGAAAATTACTATGCATCAAACGGTTTAAGCGTGATTTACTTATCAGCAAAACCATTGCAGGTCGCCATACGTATTAAACAGAGGCGAAGAAGTCACAGTTATCAGACAAGAAATAATGGGCTTGCGGATATTAGGTTCGTCTTATTGGGGTGTGTGTGCCCACTCGTTGTGTTTATTGACTCTACAAACAGCTTTATATCAATTACATCACCTCAGTATTTCTCCCGTCGGGAATACGTGGACAGATATTCGACTTTGTGAATTACATTGTTATCAAATACTATAAAAATCCAATCCTAGAGCAAACATATTGATCTCCTATTGTTTCAATTTGTATTATTTTTGCTATATATTATCCTGTCATTTCTTTTATTTCATATTTGTACCTACACTATCAAAATATCCCTATAATAATCATCATTATGTTCGACTTGCTACGATAACAGCATAAATCCTCCAAGTCATTTCACACGTGATACATGAAAGCATTATTGGCCTTGTTAAATAATTACCTCTTTAAACGTCACTTATGTAGATATATGGGGGCCCTGAATGGGGTGGGGGGGGTCCCAATGTCCCATGTCGAATTTAAGAAAGGCCCCTGTCGCATGTCCTTGTCGCTTATTTTTCTCCATGTCACATGTAGAATTTAAGAAATTATCATGACCCATGTCACTAAGGATTTACAGCTGTCTGTGATGTCATTAAGGCTCCATGTCGCATGTCGATTTTAAGGATGGCCCATGTCGCCGTGTCAAATTTCCAGACCCATTATATGCAGGTAAATTGGCCAAGTTTTGGGAGAATTATCTTAAGCAAACTGAATGAGATAACTGATATGCCTACTCTATCATTATTATTTTGTAATATGAAAACGGCTACAGGAATCAGTACATTGAAAACATATAAACACATATATGTACGAATATGAACGAGTCCCTATTGTGAATGTGATGGAATCAATAAAAAATATAGGATTAAACCATTTTAAACCTAAATGATAAAAACATACAATAGTCATCAGTAATCATTTAAACAAAATAATATCGCAAATATTAGTGATATATTTTTGAATACATGTGACCCAACACACAGAAAGGATGCTCCGAGGGGGATATATCTTAAGCTCTACATGTAATATTAAGGGAGATATGGGTATAGTAGATTTGTGAAAAATAGGGATGAAAATGTCCTAAACCAACTTTTTCTGTAGGATTCAATTAACCCACTCTAAACATTCCATTTTGTTTGAAAAACATTCTATTTGGAATGTAAATGGAATGTTTTCCCCCCAAATATTACCAAACATCGGATGTTTGGTTACCATGGAAACAACAAAACTTTGCAAATGTTGTCAAAAATTGTAACCCATTTGGAAAACCATGACTTGAATGTAATACCAGTCCAAACTAAAAGAGATTATCTTTTGTAAAACAAAAGTTATAAGTATAATAGCTTTGAAAACTTGTTGTTAATTTATAAAGAAAATTTTATTTTATTACTAAATAATCGAGATAATTAGCCAATATCCTGGCTTTTTGCCATTTTCAGGAAAACCAACAGTCTTCAACCGCCTGTAACTTCCTTGAAAATTATCCAATTTTGATGTGATTGGTATCATTTGAAAGCTTAAAACACGCTCTGTAATCCGCCTGGAGCATCCTATCTGTGTGGTGAGACACACATTTTGATTACCTTAGTAATCTTGTTGCCCATCATGAACTTCTTATCACCCAGGTAGTAGGAGATGGCCAGCAGGTCCTGTAGCCCGATAGTGGCCACCGTGTCCGGGCCGTGCCGACCTGAGCCTTGGTGGTGGGCCCTCGTTCGGTACTATATTATTACAATAATTATCAGAGTTCATTACCTTACAAATTGACAAAGGCTGGGTGCTGATACAACACATGTGAGTGGAACACAATTAATCATACATTTACTTCATGAATGCTTCAATAAAGAAACACATTTCAGATTAATCATAACGGCAACTATTTCTGAGCAACTTGGAAATGTTCATGGTAATTACATTTATTTGAATATTCTTAAGAGTATAAGAAAAACAGATGCCCTTCGTTGTTTTAGTCACTAATGCCAAATAATTATTATTGAAATTCCTAACTAATCTGCCTCAATGGAAGGAGTTGCCTTACCATATTCTGGAGTCCTTTTCTTATCTTCTCACAAATGAATCTACTTCTCCCTTGTGGACGGAAAACCTTGGAGTAAACGTCAGGTCTAAAGACGTACCTATCTATCAGATATGTCCTGTAATAACAAGTAGATCAATATTAATAGTAAACAAAGATAAATACCAATAATTATTATTGCTACTTCTAAAGCACCTGTCACTGATAGAAATAAAGTTGAAACCATTATGAGAAAGCCAATGATGGTACTGGAGGAGGCCTATCTCTATGCATGATCTAACATAACATACTGTCATACAAACCCCAAACATGACGAAATTCTTATCAATCTATGATTTGTTTAATGTCTACTTTGACGTGCGGATGTTGACACTTCTCCCAATGTTGTACCCATACTCCCTAGAGTAAACCAGTTGAATCATAAAAAAATCATCTTATTTCAAAATATCATAGATGGCGATTGCACCAAACGTGGTCATGTTACCTTTTGTACCTTTTTTACCTATGTAAGATATATTATTAACATCTTATATATATTTCATTAATATTGAAATATTTCATTAATATTAATATCAATTTCAATTTCAATCATATTCTCACATTACATATTAATACCAATTTTATTAATATTAATATATTTCATGAATTATATTATACACACCATGACATGGCCTCGTCGACCATCCTCTGGAAGGCCCTGGAGACCCCCCTCTGCTCGGGGGTCAGGCCCTCCGTGCGGTCCAGCTTGAAGTAGTCGGTGAGGTAGTCGATGATCAGAGTACTGTCGGAGACACTCACCCCGTTCAGCTGGATGTGGGGGATCTGGTGGGTGTCCTGGGAAAACCGGGTCGTCTCAATGATCTACGAGGGAGGAAATCCTCCATTATTAATTAGATATTTAATAGTTTCATTTAAGAGAAATTAGAAGGTGTTGATATAAGGGTTTTTTTTTATTTCAAATCCTATTTGCCTTCTATTTGCATATCATTATATATGTACGCCTGTCCATCTCACTATCATAAGATTAACATGACATATATCCCGGAACAAAGTCAGTGTATACTTCCTGATTCAGTATGTCCGAAATATTTAAATGAGCTACTGAAATGCTACGGATTGTACACCGACTGTATACCCTATCTCATTTAAATATTTCGGACATACTGAATGACCACTGCTCACTCACTGTATTCCCACTGATTTCTACTGAATTTACACTGAAATACTACTGCAAGCAGACACTGATTCTGCACTCAGTATATACTGATTTCCCTCTGCTTTTTGGTCCGGGCAATATTGTCCAAAATTGAAACTATCTGCAGCTAAGTCTAGCAGGAACGATGCATACCAAGAATCATCATAAGATTAACTCATAATGGTTTAAACAATTACAATTTTTGAATAAGCAAACTAAGATTGTCGTGCATTACATTATAACAGCAAAAGGGGTAAGGCAACCTACCAACAGTATATGTCCCTAAAATAAGTATAATCATCAGTAATATTGTTAGAGTAATATTTGGTTCACTGACCTCATACTTTATTTTCTTCAGTTTTAACCAGGTCTCAACTTTTGTGGCGTAGGGAGACAGGTTTGGACATTGCTTGGTGAATTTTCGTGGAAAAACGAAAAGGTAGACTACGTCGTCCCGTCTGCTGCCCACATCTACTGATGACTCCTGCATGTACTTAGCAGCTACCTGCCGAAACACCACTGTGAGACCTTTCTTGGCAACTATGTAGGTGCCCAAAGCAATACATGCCGTTTTCCATGGGTTTTCTAATGTGAGAATGGCTTGGGCGCATTCTCGGAATTGCCCAAACAACGTCATTTCAGTTTTAATCAAACGGTATGAAACAAGAGCACGGGTTAAACGAACTAAATACCAGCTTGGTGCGCTAGAACCACGTGTCAGGATAGAGCTGCTCGTGGGTGTTGTTGTGTGAGCTGCTCTCGCTCTACCTGGTGGCTCACTTTGGGCATATGAGATTACCCTGCCATCTAGTAGACTAGTAGGGAAAGCATTATGAGGGTGGTCTATGATTGTATTAACCTAACCCATCTTTGAGGGGGGTGTTTAATTGTAGACCTGTCTGTCAGCTGGAGCTTGTAGCTAGGTCGGATGCTACAGAGTAATAATTGTAATTTTGGTAGGCTCATAAATAAGGGGATATCTAACTGAAATGCGGGAGCCATTATCTTTAAAAGAAAGAGTAGGTAGGGGGCACAACCATCTAGGGAAATGTCGGGTAAAATGGGTATAGCAGGCAATATGGTACCTCTCAAGTTTTCATATTCCTGTTAGATATATATAGGTGCACAGTGGCCAAGCCCATTTCTTTTTAGCAAAATTTATGACTATTATAATTATATTTACTACTTAAGATAGGGGACAAATCCTCTTAGATGGTAGGCCTACCTAAACTCCCTTACATGCCATATTTGATTCTAATCATATACAATATCTAAGTTAATAAGTATTATCTTAGCCATTCAAGTACCATCTCATAGTGCAACCTCTCAAGAACAAGTAGAAAGCATAATGAAAGGTACCGTATATATATGAGAAATAAACTTGGTTCTATAAAGGGATCAACAAAGGACTGTTAAAATTATTGGGTAAGATGAGCATACCCTAGAATTCATAGTTCTTTAGGGAAGTTAATAATGCACAGTTCTTGTGCTGCGGGGGCCCATATTCGCCTCCTCCAATTGTAACTGTACTGCACCAAGCCTAATATGGGCAGGTGTGCCCATTTTTCCTAGGTAAAATGTGGGCCGGTGCCCATATTTCCCTCCGTGGATAATATAGGCCCTGTGTGTTTTGAAAGGTGCAAAACCTTATTTTCTTCACAAATGAATTATTTGTTTAGCAGGATGGTGAAAATCCCTCTTCCATCCAGATAACAGTTTCATAAAAGAAAACAGCCAAGTGTGCATAGGGGCCTATGCCCTTACCCCAGGCCTCTAAATTCGACAAAGCGACATGGCCATTTTAGAGATTAGTAAAATAGTGACAGTGGGACATGGCCTTCTAAAATTCGACAGGGCTACAGGGTAATTCCTTGCATAGGCCTATGACATGTGACATAGGCCTATGTGACCCCCTCCCCCTCAAAGCCCCCCCCCCCCCCTATTTATAAATTTGGTGATTTTGTGAATGATATCATAGGTATTCAATGTTCATGCCCAAAAAAAAGGCCTACAATTTAAATTTCACACCACCTGGCACTTGTGCAGACATCTCTTCATCCCTTTAGAGTCTATTAATTATATTGACTAGGCCTATAGATCTACAGGCCGGCACATTGTAGTTCTGGCCCTGGAACCTCTGAAGAGTCAGGAGGATCTGGTTAGGGGTTTCAACCACACCAGGTATTGAGCAGCTCGGGCAGAACAGCTGGTGAGTAGTTCCCCAGTTGGCTGTCTATTATGACGCTAAATGGCGCCCTGGTTCTCTTCGTCTCAATCCACCAGACGTCGCCACCAGTGTGTCCGCGTGTCGTTGCATCAGGGGCCAGTCAACGTGTAAACAACCGGCCACGCTTCACCTACAGACACCCTGCTCTACCAACCACACACAACTTACCCAAGGGACGAAAACTCGTCAGAACATACCCAAACTCTTTGTGGATCCCTTTGACACTTTTCCAAGCCGTGACGATGGTTGTGGTAGGCCGTCTGGGTCGCCTGCTGGCCGGGCAGGTGCGTGGCGGGGTGAGGTGGGGTGTGGTCCGGGAGGGGGCCGTGCTGTCGGCCGGGCCCGCCCCCGGCCTCCCCCGCCGGGACCGCCGTCACCTGTCGACGTCCCCGGTCTCCAACACCCAGTAAGTTGTCAGACTCGTTCTCTCAGACATTCACGGTTCTTACGTGGTCGAGTAGGATACATGATTTGAAAAAGGGAGGGTGCACATTTGTAACAATCCTGTTGCAGCATTTGGGTCTGCAAAGGCTCCCATCCCACCCCATCCACCCCATCCCCCTAGGCCTAGCCTAGCTTGCGAATCGCTAATTTGGCTAAAAAATGGGGGGGGGGGGGGGCTGTGAAATAATAAGGCTATATTTGGGAAGCTGACAATGATAAATTATAAATCCCTTAGTCTATAGATCTATGGTAGTTATCAAAAGTTTTATTTTAATTCTATTACTTCATAATGCTTTATCAAATTTAAAGTCATCCTATCTCCTGTACTGACGCAGGTGGCCAGTCCGTATTTGTGTAGGCTTGATAGCATTAGCATTAGAATAGCGCAACTGTCAAAAGCCATAACTCTCTGTCAAAGTAAGGGGTTGAAGGAGGAGTGAAAGTGTGACGTATCATACTAAAGGCGCGTACGCCGCTCTAGCCAGTCAGAATCAGCTGAACGTTGAGTGAGTAACCATCCTGGAAAGGTTCGGTCTTAGAAGCTGAGTCCTGTTTTTTGGAATAGAGGCAGTCAGACTGCGCTAGAAGGCGGGAGCGGTGATTGAATGTGTTTCAGGGGATTCCTTCCTTGGAACTGATCATTGTCAATTGAGCTCTTGTCACGGAACAGCAATGCATAGGAGAATATTAATAAAGAACAACCTTTCACGCGAGCGTTACGTCTTACATGATGTTGGAACTATAATTATGTATTGGACGACAGCCGTCGAATGAGGAGGAGACTGCGTTTGGAGCTAGCTATTATCTATAATTAACTATGACTAATTACACACACCATATACAACAGATAATTAACTCCCCCCCCCCCCCCCAACACACACACACACACAAAAGGGGGGGGGGGAGAGGGGAGGAGCTGTAGTTTCGCGGTTGGTGCCTACATTCAAAGAGACAGTGCCCCCCTCCCCCTCCCCGTCCTCCAACCGACCCCCGGGACCGACCCTCTACCACTGCGCTGCTACATGGAACCTGCATCATGAATGACATAACCGTAGACCCCAAGTCTCACTCTTTCAAGACTTTTTGAAGAGAAAACTGTTGCCTATAAATAATTGAACATAGCAACATTATTTTAATGAAAGACTCATATCAACCAAATTTGCCTAGTATTGCTGAAAATCACTATCTTAAACTCCATAGCTAATTTATGTATTCGATCAATGAATATGCGTCTCCATCTATTTTTCATAGCAAAGAGGCTGACAGCCTGCTAATATTCCATCTGTCCAGTCACCTGCTCCCATTGTATGAATCTAGGCCTCCAGATCTATCTATAATTCAGTCATCACTGCACCTAAGCGCTGCGACCAATGAAACTCCACTCGACTTCAATGATTTATCTATAATTGCTTGTAGAATGATCAGAATCTGTGAAATAAGAATTCAAAAATTGAATGTACTTGTACCAATCCCATTCTCAGACAGGCTCCTTTATTTATCTTTTCTTTTAGTTCTTTACCTGCTTTGGCCATCAGAAAATAACGTTATATTCAGGTTGCATGGGTCCAAAAAAGAACACCCTAGATTTAGAAACCCAGAATAAGCCTATGGTATAACTATATTATATAGATCATAATGTTTTTAACACCAATGATGAGTTCAGATACTGCTGAAGATTAGGAACTTTCTCCACACACCATTTCCAACGTTTCTAACATTTATAGGCCTAATACATATTTTGAAAAGGTATATGAATTATGATATCGAATGGTCATTTGTACATCTTAGTTGGATTATGATAATTAATCTTGAATATTTTCTTTGAAGTGAAGGTTGAATCTAAGGGTGGGGGCCAAAATAATATTTAGTCCTTGACGTCGGTGTACATGAAATAACTTCTTTTTCACCTCTTTTATCATTATGTCCATACTGATTTGAGCTATAAAGTTACTCGTTCTCAATTTTACTATAGAGAAAAAAGTTTGTCTAACAGTAACATAATGCCGTTAAGACCTGTAATGCAGTCTGGACCGCATATACATTTATGTGATAAATGCATTGAATTGATAAAGAGTAATCCAGTAATTTAAAGCCCTGACCCTTTTTCTGATTGTTGGTTCCGTTTACCATTGCTAGATGATATAAACATGTATAAGTAATGATTCATTAGAACCAGACGCCTCCCTCATTCTCTCTCTATATATATATCTAACTCTATAATTATTTTAGATATCCCATGAGAAAACAGAACAACTTTGATGACTGCAAGGTACATCTCTTTTGTTTTACCTGTTTTACAGAAAACCGTCTTCACTCGTAGGACGGAATTTCCTTACGTTAAAAGACTTTACTCCAGAGGAAATTGAGACATTTTTGTGGACGGCAAATGATTTAAAAACCCGTATCAAGGGCGGAGAGGTATGTAATCTTATCATCGCGTCGTTGTGGCTATTCATATTGGCACCATTCATTAATTAGATGATAAGTTTAGTCAAATAATGTGATACCTCAGATTCAGCGTTTGGAAAATGTTTTTCGTTTTCTGTCATGGGAATAGGGATCGACTAGCAGTAGCAGTGGCGGATTTAGATGAGGGGGGGGGGGGGGCAATTTTAGACTTTTTTAATGTAAAATTTTGCCAAAAAGTCATTAAGGAAGATTTTTCCCAAAAGCCCCCCCCCCCCCTTTTTGCTAGTAGCTAAATGTTTTAGGTGGAATAAGATCAGCTGTTAGTAGTATTTCGACATGCCCTTTGAGACTTTCACAGTTAGGTAACCCTCTTCTGTAAAGATCCACGTTTAGTCACACAGTGATCGTAGGGGTTTAGTCCCTAAGTATAGTACGGTTACCAGTTTGTTGAGCCGGCCTTTAAATATAGCACGGTAACTGGAGCAGAATCTGGGTCAAGCAAAGGTAGTGCATGAATACTGTCTAGACAGCTAGAACCCAAAAACTAACGTCAGCCCTATATGTACCCATAAACTACTATGGTAGGCCTAGTTAGGGAGAGTGGCCATATTAACACTAACGTAGCAATGTGACCATTCAAACCTTTGCTATGTGCTGCAGGTATCAAACCTAGATATGATAATAGGCTATTAATAAAATTGTATTGAGCAATATTTTACTGATAGCTGAGAAGTGGCAATAGCAAGTCTCACGTGCAGTCATCTGTGACGAGAGCTCTTACCACGCGTTCTTGAATCAAGATGCATTGGTGCCGTGATTAACATGTACTACAGTAGTATGATACAGTTCATTGCAAGCATATTATATCTTAAATCGTCCTTTTTCTTTTAATATCATTGATTCATGAGAGTCCATATTAATCATCCGTTATCAATACTTGTGAGTTATCAATATCTAATATGACACATTTTTTTTATTCCATGTAACCACTTATAGTTTGTGATAATAACAATCTGTAGTTTAATGACCTTCCATTTTCCTGGTAGCTTTTGCGTCCTTGTGATCATAGATATCTGATTTTGAAATGATTTAAGCCCCATACCCACTACGCGATTTTACCGGCGACTGACGACGGGAAACAGACAGAATCGGCCTATGCGGAATTCCTATGATCCCCTGTTAGTAAAGTATATTGAAATGTGCAGGTTTGATCTGAGTCGCCGGTAAAATCTGCCGAATCTGCCCTTAGAATCGGCCGATTTTAGGGCCAATGAGTTGGCCGACTCAGCCAAAATCGTCTAGTGGGTATGGCGCTTTATGGTAGCTTTAGATTTAGTATACAACATTTGAAGAATTTCCATTTTCTTCCTAGATTTTCTGTAATCGTCGATTAAGATCAGAAAGGTCATTTTGAAAAATAAATCACTCGGTGATTTAGTAGTAGTGCTGCAATCCCAACCCAGAGGTGTGGTTCGTTTGAGAGACTTTCTTTCTTTGCCTGTAACACAATACAGTGAATAACGCTACCAATAGATTCTGTTGCGCTTGCAGTTTTATTAACAATCAATGATGTGGATTTTCTAGGTGTACCAGCCCCTAGTGGCAAAGTCCATTGCCCTCATCTTCCAGAAGCGTAGTACCCGGACAAGGATGTCGTCAGAAACGGGTGAGTTGTTTCATGAGAGAAAAACACTCACCACCACTATACTTAGATAACAAGACTTCGTGTTCCAGATCACATAATGTAATCCATGTGATTATTCAACCAGGGGGTGCCATACCATAGATTTTGTCGCCAAACAAAAAGCTCGAATTTCCTTTTTTATTTTTTTTATTTTATTTTTTTATTAATCAAAATCAACTTCAGGGTTTCCCCTGATCTTCCAGAAGATAGTAATTATATAACAAATAATAAATACAAAATCATATAAACACATTATGTCATAGAACATGATTATTCAAGTCAATAGATTCACATATACTTTTTGTTTGCTGTTCTAAGGAACCTTTTGAAACCTTGTATGTCTCACAATTGGTTTCCATGTTTTTTCTAATAAACTATGTTTATACATCAAAGTTAACAATTGTATTCTCATACGTTGTTCCAAACTTATAAGATGTACATTTGCATGTAATTCATCTATACGAACATATGTTGGAACAATATAAATTGGTACGACTATATTTTTACAAACCCTGATACAATCATTCTGTATTTTTTTAAGTTAACTTTTATATTTAACTGGTAGTGTTACTAAAATAAATCCGGCATAGTCAAACAAAGGTAGTATAGTCTGCTTATAGACAAGTACATTCTTTAGATCTTGTTGTAAGTACTTAGCCAAAAGAACTTTATCACCAAATGATGACACCTGTAGCGATTGAAGCGACCTTATAAACAAGATTACAACCTATCAAGTTACGTTCATGGTCGTGAATACACCATAGAACAAATGGGTAACCGTGTTACACAAAATTTAACTTTTGTACAATAACGTGGTTACACCGCCTTGCTATTACTGATACTCGTCACATGATTTACAAATACATATTGCTAAATGATAATTTCCCAAACATCAATCAGCGTATGATGACAGAATAAGCACATTACTAGTACCCTAACCCATTTTCGTCCTTTGTCTGAAAATCTGTTTTTCTGATTACAGGGATGGCACTTCTTGGGGGTAAAGCTTGCTTCCTGAGTGATAACGATATTCATCTGGGAGTGAACGAATCCATCAGGGATTCAGCCAGGTGCGCTATTACTTGGACATTCTTTATTAGGAAAAGTCACTCTACAGGACTGCAAGTACATAACAGTTCAAGGACAATACTAATCAATATATATCTTACTGTTATATTTCTTCGAAATGTTCTATACTTCATCAGGGCCCAGGTTTTAATTATGATAATAATTAACCTATTTACTAAGTTTGTATTTATAGCCCTTTTTACTTGTTTAAATTTGACATGCGACATCGGGACCCCCCCCCCCCCCTGTCAAGGGCCCCAATTTGGGAGGTGTGTCAGTCTTATGCACAACTTCTATACTAATTAATCCCCATATTCCCATATTCAGAGTGTTGTCGGGGTTCGTGGACCTGATCCTGGGCCGGGTCTACGGTCAGGAGGACCTGGACACGCTGGCCACCGAGGCCTCCGTCCCCATCATCTCCGGGCTGTCCGACACCTACCACCCCCTCCAGATACTCGCCGACTTCCTCACGCTCCAGGTAAGGTCCTACCTCTAAACACCTTACCATTTACTGGGATTATAGGATCAACACTCCAGTGTAAAAACGGGGAAGATGGGAAAAGAAAAATTCCCTGTCAGGAAAAATATAGGGAATTTTAAAAATTTGACCAAAATACAAGGAATTCTGTTTGCCCAATTTCTGGATCTTTTTACTCTTAAAGAGGCTGTCTCGTCTGTGGGTTTCTAGGCTTACATACGCCGACGTTAACCTAACGACGCGACGGCCGGCGACGTGTTTTGTGACGTTAGAACGTAATCCAGCGACGTGATTGGTCACATGACGAATTGGGGGCCCTAAATAGATGGTTACAACGTAGCCAGCGGCGACGTCGTCAGGGACGAGAAAGCCCCTTTAAGATTCACGAGATGCATTTTCACGAGAATGATGTTTCAATTTTATGTGGAAATTTTACACATTGTCAATGATGTTTTTGAACTTGAATACTTTGAGATCAGAACAAATAACCAAAACCATTTATAGGAAAAATGTAATGATTGACGGTGAAAACACATGGAAGATTATAAAATTTGAGTGGGGACCCTGGATTAGTATAGTATACTATTGGTTGAAATTAAGGTGCATCCTCCACCCGGTTTGCACAATTTGGCTTCCGAGTCTATAGTTTTTGAGAGAGTGCATCCGGTGTATGCATAGTTTTTTGACAGTATAGATATACTGGTATGCGCTTGATGATTGTCTCGGGTGCATACTTTGAGAAAAGCATATACCCAGCGTGTGCATAGAATATGATTAATATTTAGTTCTGAACACTGTATGGTGTTTTCATTTCCTGGTTATTCATGTTGTCACGTTTTGATAAGAAGCATGCCATTTGGCTCCGAATAAATCGTTTATTATTAAGCTGTGTTTATGGAACAAATGCCAAAGCAATAGTTCGAAGTATTGTATAAGGATGAGTTGACAAACGTTGAATCGTTGGATTTGTAATTTGATTGATGTATCAAAATAATATTATGATTTCCCCCGCCCCCGTTTCCTTTAAAAGTGATCGCTCTGTACCATTCAAAAATGTAACTCCAAATGTGTTTTAAATTTTAAAGTAGTTATGTCCCACGGCAATGACTATCTGATATGCTGTTGGATTATCTCAATAAAAAGAAGAAATATATGGATGTAACGAGATTCTAATACTTGTTTTATATAAAACACCTTTCTTCCCCCTGACAGGAGCACTTTGGTTACCTGCGCGGCCTGAAGGTGGCGTGGGTGGGTGACGGTAACAACATCGTGCACTCCTTCATGATGGGCTGCCCCAAACTGGGCATGGACCTGCGCATCGCAACCCCGAAGGTACGGATATTTTTTATATGTTTGACCTGTTTTCTTTTCTTTTCTTTTATTGCAATCTGAATTCCTGTATTACAACAGAGTTGCCATTTTTCCTACTTTTTCCGGATTTCCGGACTTGCCAGTTCAGTATGAAAATAAAACTGACAATTTTCTTTAACTAATCTTCCAATTTAGCTTTTCAAATCATGCCTTTATGAATTCTATGCTATTTTAAGCAATAAATTCCCGTTTTATGGTGACCAAATCCACCCTTTTAGTTTCTGAACTGAAAATCCCGTAATGTCCTTCCTAGTTTTCCGGATTTTTCATATCTCCTGAGTGGCATCTCGATTACAAGCTCTTCCAGCAGACAAGCCTTACATCCGTTCTTCCCCGAACTGGTCTTCAACAGAATGCAATCCGTCTGATACCATGTTACCGTAGCGTATCAAATTATATGCCATCGGCACACTGGCCGTACCTGTTTACGTTGCTAGCACAATAATTGTAGATAAAATTGATCGTTTTGGTTGGATATTAAATTGAAGATTGTTGTACTCATTTGTAGTGTTGTTTCGAGACATGAATTGAAATGATATATCCAATGGACGGACGTCGCATAATATTTTGAACTTTAATAATTTATACATACTTTTTAATATCCTGTAATTGGATTTCTTTGCACCTCCTATTGTTCATTATCACGAATTATCAGCCGACCCCTGTGGTTATCTTGTTGTAATGGTTACCCAGCCATATCTGTAATAGATACGTGGGTTCCCTTTCAATCTCGGCCGATATATGGATCCCTGATACAATTATCAGAAGTATTAGGTTCATAAATGCCGAATACAGAAAAATAAATCATAAGGTCATCGATATCATCGTTGGCATTATAATCTTTTTATATCATCATGTTTCAAAGAAAGATAAGTGCCTCATTTATCAAGAACAGTACCAATTGCGTTACAATAACATTGCCGATAAAAATTTAAAGATTGAGGGATACTTGCTATTGCATGATTTAGCGATTGCTGAGTGTAAAAAATAACTAACAGAAATTACGGGATCTAGGGCCCAGTGTTAAGTTAACAGAGATTGCAGGCGACCTCCTGGGGCTGAAGCCAGCGAAAATGGGGTCGGGCATGTGGGAAGTTCAGTAATAGTAAAATTCAAAACAAACGTTAAAACTTTTATTACAAATAAGAAAAAACAAACTGTGAAACAGCACAAGTTAATTATGAAGAATTTAGCCCACATGTCCCCTTACCAGGTCGCCTATTGGGGAACATCAACTCTCAGATACTACCGCTGAATGTTCGTTTTCTTTTTAATCATTTGTGTTTCTAGCGTCGCCTATACGATAACCAAACTTATCCAACCCGTTTCATTCTAGGGCTACGATTGCTACCCTCAAGTGGTTAAGGACGCTAACGACTTCTCAGGGCAGTACGGGACAGAGATGCGGTTCACCCACGACCCGCTGGAGGCGGTGGAGGGGGCCGACGTGGTCGTCACCGACACCTGGGTCAGCATGGGGCAGGAGGAGGAGAAGCAGCAGAGGCTCAAGGACTTCGCCGGCTACCAGGTCACCCGCAAGGTAACGGGGACCTAACGGACTTATTACTGTAGACTTATGATAAAAGGATAAAATGGAGTTTGGGAAACACAGATATGAAATTTACAGGAATTTGAATATGAGAATTATACTGTAGGACTTTATAATCGATGCTTAATCTGGAAGTTTGCTAAAAAGTAATAATTATGATTGAAACAATCCATTTTACGTCGATTCATTTTCGTAGTCAGAAACTCATCTGAAACTATCTGGTCTAAAACGAAAAAAATGGGGGATTACCTAACCTATTTCTGTTTAGAGTTTCTGGTTATCTGTGCGTCAACATTCATCTATTTTAATGTTTTTTTACTTTTCTTACTTTTGGATGGATTAAATACCTCATCAAAGTGGTAAGGCTTTAGGAGGTAGGGGAGACGTCAGATTCTGTACATACTTTCAAAAACTGACGTTCACATTTCTGTATCATTTAACTTTGGAATAAGCGCATTTGCGGGTACATGAACCGATTCATAATCCAAAACACTTCAAAATGTACGTGTAAAAGAAGGGGACAAATGGTGCAAAGGGCCCACTTCTGACTGAGGAAGGCACCCATCGATCTCTCGGCTAGATACCAGGTGGCAGCACCCTCTCTTCATCGCCAGCCCTTTAATGAATGTTTTACAGAGATGCCATTCTTCCTACTTTGGTAGGATTTCCTACTTTTTGGCGAATTCAGATTGCCCCGAGGAAATTTCCTATATCCCTTGTATAACCATATTGAAGTATGTTTATTCTAATTTAAAGCCATTAAACTTTAAGTGCAGATTTGGGGTCAGGACATGAATCCTACGTTATTGTCCTCCTAGTTATTGGTTTGATCGGCATTGGCCGTTGTTGGGCACGGGACCCTCATCAGGCCGCCATTCTGGGTGCAAGCAACGACCAATGATAAGCCTATGCAGGGCTTACGAAATTTCTAAATGGCAAGGTGTCATTGTGTGACTCGTGAGTGTCCAGCATATAAACCCAGGGTGCCCGATTATTTCAACTCTAATATTAGCATGTGATCATAATTATCGGATTTTGTTATGGGTGCGCCCATTTACATGCTAGAGCCTAAAGTCTGATTAACCACTGCAGCAGCGCCACCTATGCTAAAGTGCCCGGATTTATAACCGACCAAAAGAATATTGTAAAATAAAGTAGGACAAGTGTTTCCTACTTTTTCATCAGTAGGGAGTGGCATTCCTGTGTTAAAACCCATTACTAAAGGCGTATCAAAGTAAAACTTTATTGTTTTTCCCGTTTAGATGTGTTCTGGCGCCGCCCCCAACTGGGTGTTCCTGCACTGCCTGCCCCGTAAGCAGGAGGAGGTGGACGACGACGTCTTCTACGACAGTAAACGCTCCATCGTGTGGCAGGAGGCGGAGAACCGCAAGTGGACCGTCATGGTAAGGGACCAGCTCTATGTCTATAGACAGGGTTCACCCGCAGGTCTTAAAGGGTCTTCACATATCTTAAATCGATTTTCTCAAGTTAAAGGCATTAAAACGGTCTTAAATCTGACAGTTTTATAACCAGAGGTCTTAAAAAGATCTTAAATTGATTTTTTGAGAAGTTTAAATGAAGTAACTGTGCAAATGCAAAATCCAACCGTCAAACTATATAGTACACTTACTCCACTTGCAAATCATACAATAATATTCTGAACTTGTTCTTTGCAAGCAGTCGATAGGTCTTAATTTTTCAGAATATCGGTCTTAAAAATTAATGGTCTTAAAAAGACTTTAAACTGACTTTCAAAATTACATGGTAACCCAATAGAGTATTGTTTATAATGAGGTTCATTAACCTTCAGCGAATAAAATGCATGCCATTTTGGAATATAAAAGAACTATCGAAGTGTCAAATGTCACCTTTGTGCACCAAATTTATATTGTACCTTCCATCTTTTCTATTCTGACATTTATAATTACCGGTTATTGTGAGCCCAAGGTGGGTAAGAGTTGTGTAGAAGGTCAAGGTTGTGAAGGCTCACTTTTGAGTCATTATTTTTACCGCTGGTATTCAGCCTATAATTGTGTCAGGGTATTGCAGTTACTGAAGGTTGGGGTACCAGCGACCAAGATTTTGCTATTTCCGGTTCCTTTTCCTGTTTTAGAACAAAAGAAAAGGGTATTGTGGGAGAATGTTGGATTGTGGGTACTCTAGCAGACAGCGTCCTGTAGCAGACGGCGTCCTGTAGCAGACAGCATAAGTTGAGAAGATGGGTATTGGTGATGGTTGTGGGTGCTTCGTACAGTTTGAGATGGATGCAGTTTTAGACTGTTGGGCATGGGTAGAGGGTGTGGCTGTAGGATGTGGGTACTGATGGGGATAGGGATGAAGGGATGACATCCATCTTTTTATGGTGTGACAAATGTCAGAATTTTTGTGACTTTTGATGTTTTTACTAACTATTTATGACTTTTCAGTTTTGTGGCTTTTGATGACTTTTAGTGACCTTTAATGACTTTTATTGACTTGTTAGGACTTTTACTGACTTGTTAGGACTTTTACTGACTTTTTAGGACTTTTACTGATTTTTTAGGACTTTTGTGATTTTGAGACTTTTCATGGCTTTTATTGACGTTTAAGGACGTTTTAGGACGTTTGTGACTTCTTAGGACTGTTACTAAATTCTTAGAACTTATGTGACTTTTTAGGACTTTTACCGACTTTTTAGGACTTTTATGACTTTTTAGAACTTTTACTGACTTTTTAGGACTTTTGCTGAATTTTTAGGACTTTAACTGACTTTTAAGTACTTTTGGGAGATCTTAGGACTTTTCTGACTTTTAAGGACTTTTACTGACTTTTTGGGACATTTCCTGACTTTTTAGGACTTTTGTGATTTTTTTAGGAATTTTCCTGACTATTCTGACTTTTAAGGACATTTACTGACTTTTACTGACTTTGGGGACATTTCCTGACTTGTTAGGACTTTTCCTGACTTTTAAGGACTTTTGTGACTTTTAAGGACTTTTGTGACTTTTAAGGACTTTTACTGACTTTTGGGGACATTTCCTGACTTTTTAGGACTTTTGTGACTTTTAAGGACTTTTCCTGACTTTTTAGGACTTTTCCTGTTTTTGGGACATTTTATGACTTTTACTGACTCTGTAGGACCTTTACTGACCTTTACTGACTTTTTAGGACTTTAGTGACTTTTTAGGACTTTTGTGACTTTTACTGACTTTTGGGGACATTTCCTGACTTTTCAGGACTTTTCAAGACTTTTTAGGACTTTTTAGGACTTTTGGGACATTTTAGGACTTTTACTAACTTTGTAGGACTTTTACTGACTTTTTAGGACTTTTAGGACTTTTTAGTACTTCTGTGACTTTTACTGACTTTTGAGGACATTTCCTGACTTTTTAGGACTTTTGTGACTTTTAAGGACTTTTAGGGACTTTTCCTGACTTTTTAGGACTTCTTAGGACTTCTTAGGACTTTTAAGGACTTTTAAGGACATTTCCTGACTTTTTAGGATTTTTCTGACTTTTGTGACTTTTAAGGACTTTTACTGACTTTTGAGGACATTTCCTTACTTTTTAGGACTTTTTGTGACATTTTAGGACTTTTGCTGACTTTTTAGTACTTTTGTGACATTTTAGGACTTTTACTGACTTTTTAGGACTTTTGTGACTTTTAAGGACTTTTACTGACTTTTTAGGACATTTCCTGACTTTTTAGAACTTTTGTGACTTATTAGGACTTTTCCTGACATTTTAGGACTTTTCCTGACTTTTGTGACTTTTACTGACTTTTTAGGACATTTCCTGACTTTTTAGGACTTTTTAGGACTTTTTAGGACTTTTCCTGACATTTTAGGACTTTTCCTGACTTTTGTGAATTTTAAGGACTTTTAAGAACTTTTGAGGACATTTCCTGACTTTATGGGACTTTTGTGACTTTTTAGGACTTTTCCTGACATTTTAGGACTTTTCCTGACTTTTGTGACTTTTACTGACTTTTTAGGACATTTCCTGACTTTTTAGGACTTTTGTGACTTTTTCGGACTTTTCCTGACTTTTGTGACTTTTAAGGACTTTTAAGAACTTTTGAGGACATTTCCTGACTTTTGGGGACTTTTGTGACTTTTTAGGACTTTTACTGACATTTTAGGAATTTTCCTGACTTTTGTGACTTTTAACCACTTTTACTGACTTTTTCTGACTTTTTAGGACTGTTGTGACTTTTAAGGACTTTAACTGACTTTTTAGGACTTTTACTGACTTTTTAGGACTTTTCCTGACTTTCTAGGACTGTTGTGACTTTTCAGGACTTTTACTGACTTTTTAAGACATTTCCTGACTTTTAAGGACTTTTGTGACGTTTTAGGACTTTTCCTGACATTTCAGGACTTTTCCTGACTTTTGTGACTTTTAAGGACTTTTACTGACTTTTGAGGACATTTCCTGACTTTTTAGGACTTTTGTGACTTTTTAGGACTTTTCCTGACATTTCAGGACTTTTCCTGACTTTTTAGGATATTTGTGACGTTTTTGGACATTTCCTAACTTTTTAGGACTTTTGTGACTTTTTAGGACTTTTCCTGACATATTAGGACTTTTGTGACTTTTTAGGACTTTTGTGACTTTTTAGGACTTTTCCTGACTTTTTAGGACTTTTGTCACTTTTTAAGACTTTTTAGGACTTTTTTGGACTTTTGTGACTTTTAAGGACTTTTACTGACTTTTACTGACTTTTGGGGACATTTCCTGACTTTTTAGGACTTTTGTGACTTTTAAGGACTTTTCCTTACTTTTCCTTACTTTTCCTGACTTTTGAGGACTTTCAATGACTTTTAGTGACTTGCTCTGGCTTTTACTGACTGTTAGTAACTTTTAGTACATTTTTATGACTAATAGTGACTTTTAGTGACCTTTCCCAATTTGTTTGAAATTTCCATACTACATCAGGGCCCAGGCTTTTATTATAATAAATAATCTATTTACTATGATTGTATTTATAGCCTTCTTTTTAACTTGCGTTATAATAACATGAACTAATTCTCACATGCCTTTATCAAGGTAAAAAAGTTTTGTTGGGCTCACGTTTTTTTTATTATAAATAACTTAATTGCCAAGTTTGTAAAAAATTGCATTGCTTCCTTGTTGAATAACGCTTTCATTTATGGAGTGTTGAATAATATTTTGGTATACACCTCCCCAACATATTAATATCATGTCATATTTTCTGAGTTTATATGTGAATGCAACAATTGCTATTGGTAACGATTGCGTAAAATGAGTCATCGAGTCTCCTTCGTGTTGGTCTGATATTATGGTCATAGCACTCTTTGTCAGGCCTCCATGGAGTCTTCCCTTATCTGTCTTGTGTGCTGGATTCATTTTAATTAAACTCTATTGTTTCTTTTCAGTCCGTCATGTTACATTTGCTGAAGGACCACCTGCCGACTACACCCAAACCCAAGTTTTGAATTGCACTCCAAAGATAAATCAACTTTTTGTTTTGATTTTGTTTTTGTAAAAGAACCATATGCACGTTTTAAAAGGAAAACGTATGTTTAATGTGGTTTTCTAAATGCATTATTTCTCATTACGGGGATTACCAACCGATTAAAATGTCAAATAGTCTTGAAATAAAAATTCAAAATAACTCGCGATAAGAGAACAGTATCTCGAAGGTCACTGTCATAAAGTGATAAAAAAATCTCCACCGATGTTCACGTAAAAATTGCCAGATGACCGATTGAACAAATAAAATTGTATTTTTGTATTATTAGCTCTGTTATTAGAATTCTAGGTGTATTAGAATTGGTCAGTATTACCACCATCTGTATTGAGCTGCCGAAGAATCTCGAAAAAGTATTGTGATGTCATATGATCTGGATTCTAAAACTGTAATAAAGACTTGATGCCTGTCATGCAATTGCATGTCTTGTTTGATGTGTGTATTGGCGAATCTCCTAGGTGTGATGTTAACTGTATCTCCTGTAAACATGTTGATGTTTACAATGTCATGTAGAAGAATATGAACCTGCTAATAAGATATACCACAAGCATAATGTTTGTGCCTGGCGCGAGGATGACTTGTCTTTCTAATAAAATTTCAAATTTATATTAATGTTTTATTCTTTGTTCTATTAGAGGCATAGCATGCGTCCTCTTTCTACTATATTGATTGAATGAAAATATATTCATGAGAGTAAAATGAAAATCATAACTTTGTACAGTGCCGATAGAAAGAAAAATGAAAATAGGCGTTTGATGGTAAAATGAAAAGCCCAATCTTCCTATTTTGTGCTATGTTATAATGTATGGTAGATAAGTGGGCCAATCCCATAATATGCCTTTTCACCATGATAATTATGATATGTAACATCTTTTAATCGTTTTTTTTTACCAGAAAAACATCATCTCGTCTCAAATCTTTCAATTGTAAACCCAACCAAAATATGTATGTTCATAGTATTTCTGTAACTTTGTTATTTTCGAGACTTCTGTAATTGGCGATAGATGCATCGTATCTAATGGACAACCAGGAGACCAGCAGATAGCGTTAGTACAGATAAGGCATTACCGGCTGGTAGATTAAGACTTGGTATGATATCATATGGCCTATGACATAAGAGTAGCCAGCCTGCCTTTTGATAAGTTCACGAAAGGGACGATACGATCATACACAACATCTGCGGTCACAGTATAGCACAGATCTTTAACTATATTCCATATATATTAGCTATATTCCATTTTGATATTCAACGTACATACAACTATTCATCTCACAGCTATGAGCTCTAAAATGTGACAGAGGGAATTTGCCAGAGGACTGTTATCTCGTCAGATATATTATAAAAAGAGAGGTGAGTTGAATCCTATGTATGCTGGCGGATGTGATAAGCAGGAATGATATTTCTCATGTTTGCATGTGGGTCCATTTTGCTGTAAAAAATCCACGTAGTCAGGATCTGTACTCCACAGTTTTGAAGTTTACCTATCAGAAGTATAGTTTAGTTAGTGACCTTACAGGAAGACGTATAATGTTGTCATTCAAATGTGATTAAAGTCACATACATTTTCATCATAAAGACAATATTAACCTAAATGTTACCGTAACACGCTATGATTGTCAGTGGGCGTTGGGCCTTTACACAGAATCTAAGCTTAACAAGTATCATAATATGGGAATCCCTAAATATGCGCTGTCGGGGCTGTCTGGCTTTAACAACAATCCAATTAAACGCACATTAATCATCATTTTCCCAACTTTAAAGGAAACCTTGCACATAACTGCAGGATAGCTATTTTTCAATGAATTCAATTTAGCATGTTATTCACAACTTGCACTATCAATATAAGCAAAATCAAAGAATGTCAATTATGGAACATACAAAAAACTTTTTTTATATATATCTTTTTTAAAAAAATCCCCAGAATCCCCCGTCGCCATGTTCCTGCTGAAGAAGTCCATCGACCGCCAGGTGTCGGACCTACGCCACCTGGTGGGCATGGAGGACGTTGACCTTTCCGGTTCTGGCGCCGACCCTGGAGGGCGGGGACTGAGCCGCCTGCACTATGCCGCCTGGTACAACCTGCCTGCCTCCGTTGACCTGCTCCTCTCCCAGGGTGCCGGTAGGTGGAGCCTTCTACTATGGGGGGTCTAGATGGGGGGGGGGCTGAGCCGCCTGCACTACGCCGCCTGGTACAACCTGCCCGCCTCCGTCGACCTGCTCCTCTCCCAGGGTGCCGATAGATGGAGCCAGTTACTATGGGAGGTCTGTCTAGATGGGGGGGGGGCTGAGCCGCCTGCACTACGCCGCCTGGTACAACCGGCCCACCTCCGTCGACCTGCTCCTCTCCCAGGGTGCCGGTAGGTGGAGCCAGTTACTATGGGAGGTCTAGATGGGGGGGGGGGCTGAGCAGCCTGCACTACGCCGCCTGGTACAACCTGCCCGCCTCTGTCCACCTGCTCCTCTCCCAGGGTGCTGGTAGGTGGAGCCTGTTACTATGGGGGGCCTAGATGGGGGATGGGGGGGCTGAGCTGCCTGCACTACGCCGCCTGGTACAACCTGCCCGCCTCTGTCGACCTGCTCCTCTCCCAGGGTGCCGGTAGGTGGAGCCTGTTACTATGGGGGGTCTAGATGGAGGGGGCTGAGCCGCCTGCACTATGCCGCCTGGTACAACCTGCCCGCCTCCGTCTACCTGCTCCTCTCCCAGGGTGCTGGTAGGTGGAGCCTGCTACTATGGGGGGTCTAGATGGGGTGGGGGGGCTGAGCCGTCTGCACTACGCCACCTGGTACAACCTGCCCACCTCCGTCTACCTGCTCCTCTCCCAGGGTGCTGGTAGGTGGAGCCTGCTACTATGGGGGGTCTAGGTGGGGTGGGGGGGCTGAGCCGCCTGCACTACGCCACCTGGTACAACCTGCCCGCCTCCGTCGACCTGCTCCTCTCCCAGGGTGCTGGTAGGTGGAGCCTGTTACTATGGGGGGTCTAGATGGTGGGGGGCTGAGCCGCCTGCACTACGCCTCCTGGTACAACCTGCCCGCCTCCGTCGACCTGCTCCTGTCCCAGGGCGCCAGTAGGTGGGGCTTGTTACTATGGGGGGTCTAGATGTGGGGGGCGGGGGCTGAGCCGCCTGCATTACGCCGCCTGGTACAACCTGCCTGCCTCCGTCAACCTGCTCCTCTCCCAGTGTGCCGGTAGGTGGAGCCTGCTACTATGGGGGGTCTAGGTGGGGTGGGGGGGCTGAGCCGCCTGCACTACACCGCCTGGTACAACCTGCCTGCCTCAGTCGACCTGCTCCTCTCCCAGGGTGCCGGTAGGTGGAGCCTGCTACTATGGGGGGTCTAGGTGGGGTGGGGGGGCTGAGCCGCCTGCACTACGCCGCCTGGTAAAACCTACCCACCTCCGTCGACCTGCTCCTCTCCCAGGGCGCCGGTAGGTGGAGCCTGCAGCTATGGGGGGTCGCCATTGATAAAATCTAAGAAATCATAATGTTCAATCAGTACTTGAGGATATGGAAAAACATAATTCTTGCTTTTTTCAGTACCGTAACTCCATCTCTTGGAAATGAGGATGGCTTACTCAGTTATTTTGTCCAACCCTAGGATATATCCAATGTGGGGTGGGCTTATTATCATGTGTTAAAACATGCATGTATATGTCTCTCTGCGATTAAATAATTGAGGAATATTTCGCAAATTCCCCAGATAAAATGCAATTATAGGTATGCGAAAATCAGGAATTCATTTGAAAATCTTATTCAAAGACAAGAAAAAACCATCAAAGAGACGAACAAAATCACTAAGGTGGCAATAGGGGCAATAGCTATCCTTAACGGTTAATCGCCATTATTGGCATTGTACGGTTAGATGGAATGTTTCAGTTAATGGTGATCTATTTTGTTCGATAAAAGAGGGAATCTAGAGTTATTCCCACCCCCCATTAGAGGCCTTCTATTAAATGTGCGCGCATTCCTGCACACATCCAAAGGGTAAATTAGCCCAAACGGGTTTTTTTTATGTGTTTAGTCTACATACTTAATCGAAGACCCCTATTCCCAGCACCATCCTACCCTTTGATCAAGACCCAAACATATTTAGATATATACGTGTATAATGATTATGGTTTCTTCTTGTCAGACGTGATGGCCCGTGACGTTGACGGGGCGACCCCCCTCCACTACGCCGCCCGCTACAAACACAGGTTCGCCCGCCAGGAGGAACCCAACAAGTACGCGCACGTGAGTACCGGTATACACCTGGTGTAGGGGTAAACCAGTAGACAGCATAGTTCTCTTCTCTGTCAGATAAATCTAATGAATTAAACTGGAAGGTAAAGGCATAGGAGTGAGTTCTTGTGACTTTAAAGTTGTCACAGGCTCAACATTCAACCATGTAACCTTAGAGCTTATTCAAAAGAACAGGGATACTTAAAGGGTTCCTTGCACATACATTTACAAGTTTCCAATTTTGGCGCTTTTCACTTCAGTTGTTTGTTGTAAAAATGTGATAAACGAAAAAAAAGGCAAAATTTCAAAATATTAGAGAATAATTCAAGAAATAAAACTAAATTTGGGAATTCCCTAGTTTTTGGGCTTTCACTGCTATCCTTGCTACGTCATAATAATGGGAATTCCCTTTCAAAATAAATTGGAAATATCAGGTTATTGAATAAATAATTATAGGGTAGAAAAAATACTGTTAATGATAACTTGTATGGGCCTAAATGAAAATATTTTGTGCCTTCCCTCAATTTCCTTTCTATGTATTTTTGAGACGTGGGCTTCCCCTTAATTGAAACATGGGGTTCCCCAATCACTCACTGTGTGACGTCACAAATATGGGGATTTCTCTTGGAACCATGAGTAAGATTTTTCTCAGATTAAAAGTGGTAGATGTACCTGACATGCATATGCAGCACTGATTTCATTGAAAAATAGCCACTACGTAATTATGTGCAAGGTTTCCTTTAAACTACTATATCCGCAAACTATTGCCTTTGATATAGAAGTTAACCTTTCTGTTTTATGTTGCCGGTTTCCAGACTGTGGTGGAGCGTCTCCTCCATGGTGGAGCGGAGGTAAACGACACGGACCGATTCGGGTCGACTCCCCTGTTCTTTGCCGTGATCCGGGGGAACGAGGATGCTGCAGAGCAACTGATAGAGCACTCAAGGTGTGACGTCAATGTGAGTATAGATACTGGTACACACTGCAGAGCAGCTCATTGAGCACTCAAGGTGTGACGTCAATGTGAGTATAGATACTGGTACACACTGCAGAGCAGCTCATTGAGCACTCAAGGTGTGACATCAATGTGAGTATAGATACTGGTACACACTGCAGAGCAACTCATGGAACACTCAAGGTGTGACATCAATGTGAGTATAGATATGTGAGTATAGATACTGGTACACACTGCTAAGCAGCTCATTGAACACTCAAAGTGTTACACTTATGTGAGTATAGATACTGGTACACACTGCAGAGCTATGCATGGAACACTCTAGGTGTGACGTCAATGTGAGTATAGATACTGGTACACACTGCAGAGCTACGAATGGAACACTCTAGGTGTGACGTCAATGTGGGTATAGATACTGGTATACACTGCAGAGCAACTCATTGAGCTCTCCAGGTGTGACATCAATGTGAGTATAGATACTGGTACACACTGCCGAAAAACTTATGGAACACTCCAGATGTCATATCAATGTGAGTATAAATACTGGTACACACTGCAGAGCAACTCATTGAGCACTCCAGAAACTTATGGAACACTCCAGATGTCATTTCAATGTGAGTATAGATACTGGTACACCCTGCCGAGCAACTCATGGAACACTCTAGGTGTGACGTCAATGTGAGTATAGATACTGGTACACACTGCCGAGCAGCTTATGGAACACTCTAGGTGTGACGTCAATGTGAGTATAGATACTGGTACACACTGCTGGATAACTCATGGAACACTCCAGGTGCGACGTCAATGTGAGTATAGATACTGGTACACCCTGCCGAGCAACTCATGGAACACTCTAGATGTGACGTCAATGTGAGCATAGATACTGGTACACCCTGCCGAGCAACTCATGGAACACTCTAGGTGTGACGTCAATGTGAGTATAGATACTGGTACACACTGCCGAGCAACTCATGGAACACTCTAGATGTGACGTCAATGTGAGTATAGATACTGGTACACACTGCCGAGCAGCTTATGGAACACTCTAGGTGTGACGTCAATGTGAGTATAGATACTGGTACACACTGCTGAGCAACTCATTGAGCACTCTAGGTGTGACATCAGTGTGGGTATAGATACTGGGACACACTGCAGAGCAACTCATTGAACACTCCAGGTGTGACGTCAATGTGAGTATAGATACTGGTACACACTGCAGAGAAACTCATGGAACACTCGAGGTGTTACGTCAGTGTGAGTATAGATACTGGTACATACTGCAGAGCAACTCGTGGAACACTCCAGGTGTGACATCAATGTGAGTATAGATACTGGTACACACTACAGAGCAGCTCATCGAATGCCCTTCTGACGTCAGTGTGAGGTTATTTTGATACACTAATAGATAAAAGTAAGCTGACAAGTGCACATCACTAAGCTGCAGGCCAGTACCTGTGACATCAATCTAACCACTTATCTTTACAAACCACCGATATTTCTTATGTGAGTGTATCGTTTTCATTTAATGATAACAAAGGAATTCAGGCTCCCCTAATATTTGCCTGACACACAAGACAAAATAAGTTATACGAGGTTTTCACTTACTTTAATGAACTCTTGGGGTAGGCTTAATGTTACTAGATATGACCTGTTTTTATTGTATTCATTTTGTCTTGTTACAACAGTGAGGAAATTGACAGTTCTTTAGCCACTGCCTTCAGAAATTTGACACTGCATCACTTGCAACTTTGTCGAGCATTTTGACATTAACTTTACCAATGATTCAATATATAAAGGAATGTATACATGTCTTCGGATGTTAGCTGTTCACAATCTCGAGATCAAACAGCATTTTGCATCATAAAAACGAAATGGTACGTTTTATTTGATAGATGCAATTTCTGCATGTAAATCGAAATGTATATCACAGAATTCCCATTGTAACAAGGTTGGGTTCATGTATCTATAAAAGTGTAGGAATAAGAAAGGAACTGTGACTGGATGCTGCCTACATAATATAAGTCATGATTTTTTTTCCCACGGGTAAACAATATTGATTACTATGTGTTATCACGCAGTGCCTTTGCTTTTATCTATACATATTTTATCATACAAGATGCATAACCTCAAATAAGTCCAAATGAGAAATGTCGTGGTGGTGATGTTAATAACAACCATTTAACATAGGCTTATATTAATTAAGGGTCTACACCCGTTATATTCACTATCAATGTCTGCCCCTCTTCCCGTTCCCAGGCGGCGGACCGTCGGGGGTCGACGTGCCTCCACCTGGCAGCCAAGTATGACCGGGGCAGGCTGGCCGTGCGGCTCCTGGAGGTGGGGGCCCGCCTGGAGGCCGAGGACGACTGCGGCATCACCCCCCTACACATCGCCTGTATGGAGGGCCACGTGGGCCTGGTCAGACTCTTCATCGACACCGCCGGCAAGGACAGGCTCAAGGTTAGGGGATATTGGTATTATTATATGGCTTAAAAACAACGAACAGCAAAACAAACTTTACCCATTAAGAACCCAAATAGTGCATTCAAGAATTGCTTGATCCCCCCCCCCCTCCGATAGTACTGTTACAATAATCAATAATTATTATGTTGATATTAATAAAGTGTAAACTATAATTAGTTCAAATTTGCATGAAAAAAATTAAAGTTTAAAGGTACCGTTACAATACATCTACACGTATTCGATATCTTAAGGTTTTCCTATAGTTTAAAAAAAGACATTTTTATCACACCAGAATCATTCTGAGATCGAGGATTATGGTTATTGGGATTTTAATTGTGCATTGTCAATTACGTTTTACTTATGTTTAGCTCGTAAATGCGCTTGCGCTAAATGGTACGAGCCCGCTAGACTTTGCCGTGGAGAAAAGTGTCACAGAAGCAGTGCGGCTCTGCCTCCAAAATGGTAAGAGAATGAATGAGAATCCTTTTTGTATTTCCCATACGCATAGTAGACCATTGTACATCATAGTCCTCTCTTAACCATAGTATCCTTAAGGTTTAATGATTTGAGCAAAATGAAAACTTTACTGGCATTGCTCAGGGACATAAGTAATGACAATAGGAAACATTATGCAAAGAAAAGAAATTACCTTTCAGATGATATATGCCATGTCATCGTACCATACATATTTCCTGAGAAAGAAAGAAATAACGCTTTTTTGTCCTTATTTCTAATCAAGCACAGATTGCATAATTAGACAGTGTTTGCATACCATAATTCTTTGGGACCATCTTGACTGATGGTCCCTAGGATGCCATAAGATTGAAAGAAACTAGAAATTCCAGGTGGGGCACAATGTAGGGCAGATCATGGTTATCTAGCTTTGAGTTAGTTTTTCAGTCGTTCAACG
Source organism: Lepidonotus clava (assembly GCA_936440205.1). Classification (NCBI taxonomy): domain Eukaryota; kingdom Metazoa; phylum Annelida; class Polychaeta; order Phyllodocida; family Polynoidae; genus Lepidonotus; species Lepidonotus clava. Next base: position 46,386,290 of record OW387136.1, on the reverse strand, counting down.
TCTGTAATCTATCTTATCAATAGCCTTCATTAGTAATATCCGTAATTAAACTACACGTTATTGCCTGAAATAAAACAAGATGCATCAAAATATACAGTTTCTCTATGTACCCCATTGTTTATTTGTAAACAGGAGCTGTGGTGGACAAGGCGTGCCGGGACGAGCGGGCGTCCCCCCTTCACCTGGCCGCCTGCTCTGGGAACACGGACGTGGTCTCCCTCCTGCTGGACACCGACCCCTCCCTGGTCAGGAGGCTGGACGGCCTCAGGCAGACACCCCTACACTGGGCCGTGCGCAACGACAAGTTCTACGTCGCCGACATGCTTCTTCAAAAGTGAGCTGTTTTTATTTGTGATTATGAGAGCTTGAGATTATTAAAATTTGTTTCAAGCAGAATTTTTCTGAAAACTATTTAGCATTTCAAAATTGTCCCATTATACAATATAGGCCTAGGTTTCTCTTATTTGAAAAATATGGTCACATGCATCAGGGTAGGATGTGCGCCTTTATAGACACATGCGCGCTTACACACAGTGCTTGTCTGCCAGTTCTGATCTAGGCGATTAATAAAACTTCATCAGAAATTGCACTTTCAAGTGATAAAGCATGGATGAAACATAACGCGTCGGAAAGTGTCATGTCTCATCAGTGGTTTTGCACCTGAATGTTCTTATGTCACACTCGAAAAACACATCGTGATTTGAGGATGTCCCATATCAATTGCCTATCCATATTGACATAAGATATTACCACTTTTATAGTAAAGCCGCCCTGGAGGCCGTGGACAGCTTCAAGATGACGCCCCTGTTGTGCGCGTGTATCAGCGGCAGTGTGGGTTGTCTGAGGCTGCTCCTAGAACGAGGCGCTGACGTGACGGCCCTCTCCACCAAGGACCAGTCGGCCGTCCACCTAGCGGCCATCAACAACAAAAAGGCCGTACTTTCAGTAAGCATATATAGGTCTGAGCTGGCAGCAAGAAACAGCTCATTATCTTGTACTTTTGGTCAGAACTTGTGTGCTGTTTGAGTTTAAGTTTAATACTGATTTTTATGTTTAGAGTCAGGTTGTATACATACAGAAAGTACATTATAGGTGTATATTTAATATTTTCACTTATATGAAATTTTGTAGTTTTGTAAAACTGTTATAAAACCGGAACAGAAACCTAATTAAGATATGGCAGGATGAATTTCAAGTTTTTTTTAGTGGTTTCTTACCTCCCAGATCTAGTGAGGTTTATGATAACTGTCTGAGGACATATTATTGAAGTGTATCTGCTTCTTCATCTTTGATCATTCTTGAGGATGTGGGTCCCGTTATCGACATCTTCTCGTCTTTTCTTTTTTGTCTATAATGTAGTTCAGCTTTAGTTTAAGAACGACAGTGTAGCTCGAGGATTTTTAAGTTTATTATGTTCTCAGTCCTGTAAAACCCATAATTTCAGATGCACCCTGATGCTTTGGCTGGTCTTTGGGCACTTTCTTAAAGCAAAGTCCTGTAATTGCCATTCTTTTCAATAATGTTCTGACAGATATTTGCATCCTGTAAAAGCCTAATATTCCCTCCCTAGATAATCTAGTTTATATAAATACTCACTCTAAAGGTTCTAATGGACCATCTGAGCGAAGTGAAGCTTCTGGAAAAGTTGGTGAGCTCAGATGACAGAATAGGCAACAGCCCCCTTCATTATGCTGCCGAGCATGGATTCATTGAAATAGCAAAGGTAAGATGTGGTGCTTACCACTTTGTTAAGTACTTCTTATGCTCAGACCAATGCAAGCTGTTTTGAATAAAATAACGGACTCGCCCCTCAATAAGCAAGTGTTCCTCAGTAATACTATAACGATATGAATCATACAGTATAAGTCTAATGTGCAATGAAAATAACATTATTTACGGTTATTACTCTCACTTTACGTAAAGATTCCATTCATAACCATTTAAAACTTCATATTTTTTGTCTAGTAGACCCTTCTCGAAAATGGAGCTGATCCGGAGAATAAGAACGAAGATGAAGCCATACCTTTACACATTGCGGCCAAATGTGGACGCACAGGGTAAGGATTTAAGGCAGTAATAATGGGTTCATTTTATAGTGCTAATTTTGCATACAACTGGGGTATATTTCAACCAAAGCCTTTTAGAATCTCAATTGTAGTAAAATGCAAGTTTGACATAGAATTATGAAAAATGTATTGTAACATCTAATAAACTCTAAATGAAATAATTTTGGACTCGCGACATACAAATTCACAAAAACTGGACTCTCAAAGCGACGATGTACATGGTATACTCTGAGTACGAACCAAACGTGTACTGCTTGGTTCCGCCTTATAACTATGTTGTAACTGGTTAGACTGAGTGGTCATTACTAGGTGTGGCAGACTGGGTCATATACCCTTTTTAATTAAGGCGTTTTGTGCCAGAAGAATTGCTAGACACAATAGACTAATCATAACATACTGATTAGCGACAGGTTAGCCTAATCAGTCTGGTCCAACCAGCAGACCATTACAGTGGTGGATCGTTTTTATTGACCCTTTTTCCCAGAATGTTTTTTTCTACCAGCTGATTTTTGATCTTTCAAGTACATGGAGGTTAATTTTGGCATATAGGTTTGTAGACCAAAAAACGGGGATTTTTCAAATATTTGTCATATTGCTATGTGTAAATGATACTTCTTTCACCCAATCTAATTTTGGGGAAAATAACAGAGTCGGGGAGTGTGCCAGTGTGCCACCCCCCCTAAATCTGCCACTGCATAAGGTCAATCTGTATCTCCCTAATTCAGCGTAGTCCGGGAGATCCTGACCCTGTCCCAGAAGGCGGCCATCGTCCTGAACGAGGACCACTACATAAGGTTAATCTGTACCTACCTCTGTATCTCCCTAATTCAGCGTAGTTCGGGAGATCCTGACCCTGTCCCAGAAGGTGGCCATCGTCCTGAACGAGGACCACTACATAAGGTTAATCTATACCTACCTCTGTATCTCCCTAATTCAGCGTAGTCCGGGAGATCCTGACCCTGTCCCAGAAGGCGGCCATCGTCCTGAACGAGGACCACTACATAAGGTTAATCTGTACCTACCTCTGTATCTCCCTAATTCAGCGTAGTCCGGGAGATCCTGACCCTGTCCCAGAAGGCGGCCATCGTCCTGAACGAGGACCACTACATAAGGTTAATCTGTACCTACCTCTGTATCTCCCTAATTCAGTGTAGTTCGTGAGATCCTGACCCTGTCCCAGAAGGCAGCCATCGTCCTGAACGAGGACCACTACATAAGGTTAATCTGTACCTACCTCTGTATCTCCCTAATTCAGCGTAGTCCGGGAGATCCTGACCCTGTCCCAGAAGGCGGCCATCGTCCTGAACGAGGACCACTACATAAGGTTAATCTGTACCTACCTCTGTATCTCCCTAATTCAGCGTAGTTCGGGAGATCCTGACCCTGTCCCAGAAGGCGGCCATCGTCCTGAACGAGGACCACTACATAAGGTTAATCTGTACCTACCTCTGTATCTCCCTAATTCAGCGTAGTTCGGGAGATCCTGACCCTGTCCCAGAAGGCAGCCATCGTCCTGAACGAGGACGAGGACTCCAACACCCCGCTTCACCTGGCCGCCGCCAGGGGGCACGCCCACGCCTGTGAGCTGCTCCTGGAGAAAGGGGCCAACCTCAAGGACCGGTGAGTGAGCTGGTCACGACTCATTGTTAACACAGGGGGAAATATATTATAAATATTATATTATATTATATCATACATGTTACATAATCTTTAATTATTATATCATTTTAAATGACATATTATTGTAAAGAAAGGATGTGAATAAGTGGCTGTGAGCTGCTCCTAGACAAAGGGGCCAACCTCAAGGACCAGTGACTGAGCTGCTCACGACTAATTATTAACTGGGAAAAATATAGGATATATGGTAAAATGAGTAGGTGAATGAATGCTTGTGAGCTGCTCCTGCAAAGAGCCAACCTCAAGGACCGGTGAGTGGGCTGCTCACAATAGGGAGGTTAAGCAGCCCCGACGCATTCCTTAACGTAAACGTAACGTATCTCTTATCTAAGCTTATATCACATACTTAAGAAATTATATTATATAAGTTTAATGTTGTGTACCTATAGTAATAAGACATCAGTTCAGTCTTTAACAGTTCTTTACCTGTACTCCCAAACAAAGCTTTTAAGTTTAGAGATACGTTGACGTATCGAGATGCGTTGGGGTCGAGGGAGTTTCAGATACTCCAAGGCGTGACGTAACGTAAAATCTTTTTTCTGAGCTTTTATAATGTATTTCAAAAATGTGTCATTATAAGTATACTAATGTGCCTCAATCAAACATATCAATTCAGTTAAGCTTACCAAATTTTGTACTTTTAGCTTTAGATATGATTAGATAGTTTTGAGATACGTTGACGTATCGGGATGCGTTGTGGGATCTGAAACTAGTATGGTATTTGGTAAACTGAGGATGGATGCATGTGAGCTGCTCTCGGACAAATAGGGTAATCCCAAGGACCGACAAATGGCCTAATTCTGAATAAAACGAAACATTGATTAGTACATTTCATTGCAGTAATTGCGTAAGAATTTCAAAATGTTTTTAGACCCATCCCCCACCACGTTTAGCATTTACTAAAGCCATTGTGGTGACACCTTAAGCCATGGCAATCGTTTTCAGGTATGCAAATGCATGGTTCTCGTTTTACACCCTTTACACAATACCTTTGTTAAAGTCAAAGGTGTTATACCCGGGTAAATAGAAAGCACTGGCGCTTAAGGTTACTTAGTTCATAATTTGCCTGTGTCATAGGAACCGCATGCTGTGGACTCCATTGTGCGCGGCGGCGAACGGCGGCTGGACGGACACCCTACGGGTCTTACTGCGGGCGGGAGCCGACCTCCAGGTCTTTGACAGGAACATGGTAAACACACGTCATTCACACAAAGCTCCACTGAGACTCAACTCTTTCACCTTTTTATTGTGTTTGAGTGCGATAGGAGGTGTCACACCTGAACGATCCAGGGTGTTTTTATTGTAGTTGAGAGGTGCTAGAAATATATGTATACATTACACAATTACCATAGAATGCGTATTAAGACTGGTGCATTTGACACTGTCAAATCCACGACCTGCCAATATTGTTGACAATTAGAATTATTTCAAGATAATGGATGAAATTGGATGGAGCTAACATCACCAAGAAATAGGTATCTTGTGTTCTTATTCTTTTTTTATCCTACATTTACTATAAGGTAAAATTAGTGAGTTATGTAAAGTGATTAACGGTTTACTTCTCAATAGCATTGCAGTGCTCAAAATGTCTAATCATCAGAACTAAATGGATAGAGATGACACGTTTTTGAGAACTCAATCCAATGTGTTGTCAAAAACTCTTCATTTGGTAACAATGCAAAACTTGTCATTGACCTGTCACTTTGACAGTTTTTTGATGGGTTTAGCATTGTCTCATTTCTTTCAGTGCAAAAATATTACATTAGCGTATCCTCCAGGACTCCCCTTTGAAAATGTTTAGGTCGACCCATTGGTATCATATCGCTAAAGGCAGATGTAGAACTTTTGATGAGTTGTCTACCCTCTTCGTCCCCAGGACACTGCGGCGCACCTGGCGGCCAAGGCGGGGTACGCCCGGGTCATCCGCCTCCTCCTCCACAGGGGCGCCTCCATGGCCTCCTGTAACGAGGACGGCTTCAACCCGCTCGACATGGCCATCGAGTTCGGCCACAAGTAAGACACGTTAATCTAATTTGTTAAAGAGGAATCCGCGTGTTATAAACAATAACGTTAAATGCGAGGTCCGCGCGCGGACAGATACATGATTTCGGAGGGAAAAAAAGGGGAGGGTTCGCATATAGGCCAAGTACTAATACGACAACGTGTCTTTTCAGCTTTGAAGAATTAGTCTCCAATAAAAGGAGGAGGTGGAGTCTGCCCCCCGATGCGCAGGGGCCCACCCCCTATGTGCAGGGGCGCATCTTTGGGGTTGGGCAAGACCGAATCCCACAGATGCTCCCCTGCACAGTTACATTCTGTCAGAGAAATCTTGCGAATATCCATACTTGAAAGTAATTGACGTACATGACCATTAGTTTAATCGTGATCTAGGAAAGTTGTACGCCGCTGGAAGGTTGCACATCGCTAGGAAGGTAGTATTAGGTAGTGTTTTAGTAGCATGTGATTGTTCCACTGGTGGCTGGTTGTTTCAAAGCAGTAATTAGCTAAAGCGTAACAATTGGCCTAGTCACCACTATACAGTGTTTCAGACTCAACAGTATTACCACGACATCCAAAGAATAATAATCGTTATTGCTACAATAGATATGGCAAACTTGATGTAACAGGCGGCCAGGTGGCAAACCTGTACCAAGTAACAGCTTTTGCCATAGCTCTCCCTACTGTATACATTCCTGGTCAAAGTATATATAATAAAATTAACTGGCCACTCCCTGACTAATGCGGTAGTAGTATAGGGAAATTGGCTTTATTAGAAGTACTGTTATGTAAGGTGACTACTTGTTAATAGTATGATCATGATTAACGTCATACGTATAATTGAGATTACTCCTATTAATTGGTATTATCTTATGAAAAATAAAAGATTCGATATCCAGGCTATTGACGTAGTTATGAAAAGTTATTCCTGGTGAAATAGCGTTATGTAAAATGATTGTTCAAGTGGTAAGTTCGTGTTAAGTCACTATGGTGCAATTCAATTACTTGCGTAGTTCAACATTCAGTTGATCGACTATTCGGCAAGTAGTATATAAAAAGTGATATTTCATCAGGTAATAATTGTATGGTAGAAGTATAGGAAAAGTGACCTCCCAAACTGTTTTGTAAGTATACGAAATTCGCTACCGGTTAACTAAAAAAATATCATTTGAAGCATGAGATATTAAGTTCTCACAAATATTGCAATTTACCCTAACTTTTTTGTTGAAAACTTTACAAAGAGGGCTATCTAATGTGAATATTATAGTTCCTGCCTATAAATTGAGTGCACGACAGTTCAACGTCTTTAGTTGAGAATATTCGCGATTCCAGGAATGTTCTTATTCCTCATTATTCGTTGGTTCCACTCACATCGATATCCTTACACCCCGCTGTAGGGATGTGGCCATGGCTATCGTGTCCTCTGACCACTGGAAGGACGCCCTCCGAAACCGGACAGGGGGAGGACTGACCGACACCACCGTCACCCCGATGAGAAAACTGGCCCTCAACATGCCGGGTAGGTGTCTTAACCCATAACTAAGTTATGATTATGTATCAACAAGCTTTCAAACATAAGCCTCGACTTCTATTCATATAGCTGGTTTCCATATGTCAGATTGGAAATGGTTATGATACACTGAAAGGTTTAATATGTCTGCTGGATTACAATCACCAAACACAAATATACGATAAGCGCTTCCACAATTTGTTAATGAAGTAAATCAAAACATATAATATGACTATTGCAATGAATGGAAAAATCTTCAAAGTGGTTTATGAATAATTTTCTACATGGCCAGAACAGCTGGACTGTTTCACCGGATCAGACAAGTTTTCTGTAGCATTGTCTGTAATCCTTTCTCGAACGCATTGGTAGCATTACCTATTTGCTTTTAATTTACCTTGTTTATTAAAAGCCATTTACGGTGTTTCTACAATAAATCTTAAATGTTGATGAGCTGTAAAAGAGATTAGGCCTACATAATAAGTGCATGTATTACTATTGCTGTCCTTTCCTCCCTCAGAGGTGGCAGTGTACGTCATGAACCGCTGCATCACCACCACCCCTACAGGCGTCACCGACGTCAGGGACCCCAAGCTGGAACTGACCTTTGACTTTGAGTTCACCGACGACACGTACACGTCAGCCAACTGGGGAGGGCCCAGTCTCATAGAAAACAACTACCAGTTTGGTTGGTGTCAAAGAATTCTGATATATGATTTATAACCAATATTTCAAATATGTTTTTGTATCACATGCAAATTTATTTGAATAGTGCCATGGGATGAGCATACTATGATCAAGTGGTTTTGACTCTAGGATAAGTATAATACCATAAATTCCGCCAGTGAACATTTACATGTGCTACTTAATTGAGAACTGCTGAATGTTTGACAACTTGCAAAATTAGTGGGCCTACTCGTTTTTGCCCTTATGCATCAAAGTGTTCCTACCCTTCTAAAGACTTCAATAGTTCTATCAACAGTTCTATACTATTTGCTAAATTCAGAATTCTAAAGGGTGCTCAAGAAAGGAAAACATTCTACAATTATTACAGTAACAAATATTCTTCCGATGTTGGATTTTACTTTCTTGGCAGTCTACTCTTGGCAAACCATGCTTTATAGATTGATTATTGATTATTTTGAACAGGACCGCAATGGGAGACCGGACTGTTTGTTTGAATTGTATCCTGTATAAATATTTGAAATTAAAAAATAAGAATTCAAAGATACATCTATTGCGAATTAATCCTTTATGTAGCAGTTCCCTGAGATATTTAGAGGTGTCTTATTCCTCTCCAGACGAGGTGTACGGGAAGGAGGGCCAGCTGCTGGAGAAGGCCCAGCCCTACACCAACAACCCCATACTGCGGGCAGACAACCACGTCCTCAAGTACATGGTGAGGATCTTCAGTCCAGTAGTGCACTTCAAAATGGGAAACTTTCAAATGCAGTTTCCAACTCTAAAATGCACATTTATTCCTTGATTCCACTCATCTATAAATGTCTATAACACATATGTAATGCTCCTGAAAACCAGGGGAAACCCTGATGGATATTATTATAAACCTTTAGAAAAGAATGGAGTTAACATTAGGAGCAGAACTACTTTTCTGGGCCCCTGTGTACCAGCAGTAGTTTATCAGTGTAACATTCCGTGAACTTTCCTGGCTGCTGGTGCCCAGCACGTACACCAATAACCTAATGGCTGATACTCAGTGGCCCAGAAAACTTTTCCTCCTCCTAATTGTCCCAGTTTTGCGCCTTATAATGCCATATCCCACCTTTCCTGCAGGTGTCCTCGAAGAGGGCTGAGCTGCTGTACCACCCGCTCGTGCTGGCCCTCATCAAACACAAGTGGCAGCTGGCCCAGGTGTCCTTCTTCTCCTTCCTCCTGTACTACGTGGCCTTCGTCGCCCTCGTCACCACCTACATGACCCTGTCCACGCCCCCGTACATGCTGTGAGTAGGGACCTATCAGTTACTTAATTTGTGGTAAAAGCCAGTCTTTGAGTTGGTGGTATACATAACTTATTAATTGCATTGTATTCCAAACTATTTGGAAAAAAAGGTTGGTCTTATAAGACCTTAGAATGTTATTAAATGATAACGACTATGATAGGACGAATTAATTTCAATGAATAAGTGGCATGAATGTTGCCTTCATGTATAACGAGAATCTCTATTTTTACAATACCGTAGACACTGGGTACATAAAGGCGGAATGACAAAACATACTCGTCCTCGGCCTTCCACTATCAACCCTATATCAAGAGAACAATTATTTATGATGTAGCTTTGTTTCAATAAAAAAGATTAAAAAAAACCATTTCTTACCTCGCACCCTATGCTTGTTTTGAATACTAGTCGTCATGGTTGAAAATGATGAATGCCTGAAGAGAGGGCTATCTACTTGCATGGCTTGTCGTTCTATGGAACCCCCTTTTAATTTGATATCGTAAATCTATTAGAACCACAGAGAAAAATGTCTGCTAATCATGATAGATTACGGATATGATCATTATGTGTGTTTCAGTCAAGCATATTGCATTGTTTTCTTCTTCAGACTTCAGTGTATAATTGATTTTTGTCAAATGTAATCTGTTGACAATCGGCATGTTTCATTGTCTCCCACTAATATTGCAATTCCATGGAGCAGTGGCAGCCCGTCGTATCATTATTATGGGATTCTTGTCTTCTGTGACATTCATATCTCACATAAGCAGTGATAACTTCAATAGAATTGCCTTGCAACTGTATGGCGTAACGCCAGCGTTACTGTTTACGTTCACAATCTTTTATATATGGCAGAAATGGCACCACGTGGGATGTGACGAGTGAAATGTGCCGAAACGTGTCCGATTTCCACCTTGTGGATACACTGCAAACTTTGCACCCAGCCGAAGCAAAGTTTGCAGGGATGCTAATTTGGGCTTTTGCAGGATTAGGAATGCTGATTGAGGTAAGTTTGATATGGAAACAATAGGGAAATTGCATTTTCTAGATGTCATTTTATAAAACTGTTAAACATTACTTTATGGTAAGGCGTGCGCATAACCAATGCAGTCATATATAATATAGCATTCACATTTAACAGGGACGATGATATTTTATGAACGTAAGACATATCATATGCTCCCGTACTATTTAGTGTATCGTTTGATAAGTTGATTAACAGTTTCGAGATTGGATGACCGCTGCCCCGGTCTTCATCATCATGAACAGTCTAATGTTTGTAATACCGCCGTCGAAATGTCTACAATGAGTAACCCCCAGCGTTTTGCATTCAGGTGATAAATACTTGCGACATTCAGCATTTTGAAATTAATTTATAAAGAGCACAATTTTTGAGTAATATATAGAGCAGGCAAAAGAACAAAAACGCATGCTACAATAGACCAGCATTGAATCTATGAAGTAGCAAAAAGTTGAATTTAAAACAACCAAGAAAACAATTTCAGTTTTATCTGAGGAGCACTGGTCAACAACTGTGTCGAATGCTGGAGCTTTCCATTTCATAACTTGTTTCCATTTCATAACTTGCCATCGTCCTTTCAGATCATGTTACTTGAACAACAAAGGTACGGAATACTTAGATGACAGATTTATGTAAAAGATTACTCCCCTTACACTAGTATTATCGTCCTCCTCCAGACGGTATTACGTTCCTGTCTGTAACCGTCGGAAGAGCTTGTGTATGAGAGAGATGGTTGGACTTAACATGGAAAAAAACACATCAACTCCTTCATCACTGTAGCTGGTCTAGGCGGTCGATGAAAAATAATCATTTGAATTACAAAATATCGCCAACCAGTACAAATGTAACTTGTCAAGTCATCCATTGCTGTAGGTGGTGCAGGCGGCCAACGTGTGCTGGCACTACGTCGAGGACCCCATCAATGTACTAGACTGGTTCACCTACCTGTCCTGGACCATCGTCGTCATTCCCTTCCACCCCTGCTACCTCAGGACGGTGAGCCTTGTTAGATTAATTCACTGTACAAAAGACCTTTCCAAAACTTTTTCAGGTTACCTTAAAAAATTCATCAAAGATCTTGCAAAAGTATTGGAAAGATGACAAATCCTAAGCCTTTAATGAACACCAATGGCCCCATTTACAAAATTAAAGGTCTAAAAAGGTCTAATTTCACACAGTGATTTTTTTTTGTAAAATATTGCTAGAAGGACTACTATTTTAAAGTCTATCAACCAGCAATATCAAAAAAGAGTTTCAAGGTCTTGAAAAAAAGTCAAATAATTCATGAAAGTTATTTCCTGCAATCAGTGCAATATAACTCCCAAAACCTTGGTCCTGTACGTTTCAAACTTTGTAACATACATAACTAAGCCTTTTTTCCCTGTAAGTATGGCTAAATTCTTGCACTATCTGGCTGACATGTTTATTGTGTGAAGCAACTGTATGCTCTTGCACTAAGGGAGTACAAAAACAATAAATATTAAAGTAATTTTCCTGAAAATCAGCTGATATAGTAAAAGCTTGGTTCAGTATGTTACAGAGCTTGGTTCTGTACGTTACACAACTATTCTACGATTTGGAGGTATTTTGTTCATAGCAGTCACATTAATGGGAATCTTTAAATGAAAAATTTTCAGATGTACCCAGTAGTTGGAGCTTTCCTTATAATATGTTTTGATAATAAAACTACTCATTTTGATCAAATAGGGGTTGAGTAAAGTTTGGTTCTGTACGTTACATATTGGCCTAAGATAAAATCTTAAGTAGGTGTCAATTTTTTTCTAGATCACAAAATTAATTTATTATGTATCAAAATGATCAAATATAATTATGTTGGTGTTAAAACAAAAAGCATTGGAGCATGTTGCAACCACATTTAAGTTATCAGAATTGCATTTGTTTGAGAAATAAGTAAAATAAGAAAATAATTTACCACAGCATTTTCTGGTACTTTTCTACATTTTTGCCATGTTTCTAATATTTTTCCCAACTAAATATAGGTAAAACCATACATTTTCTGAATTGCCAATGTGTATACTATGTACATGTATTATACAGAGCGAATGTAGGTGAATATTGTTTCATACAGATAGATCTTACTTCAAATTATGCTATTTTCATCAATTGAGGAGATTTCCGGAGAATGGCCCATAAGAGGTTTATAAATGCAAGTAATTTCAAAACGAACGATTAGTGTAATTGCTGTAATCTGTTACAGTTTAGAATTATGGTATTTCTGTTTGATTCGAAATGGTCATGTCCTTGGTAAAAGTGGGTTTATTCGATTTTATGAAAGTGCAGATGATCCGTTCATGATTTTATTCCTGTTTTTATAAGATACATGCGCAATTAGATAATAGAATAGTAAAAAAAATAGGTCTCACATTATCAATTGACTTAACTATCTACAACTTAACTATAGTAACGTACATGATTGTAGAACAACATGCAGTTTGTGGCTAAACTCACTTTGTCATTGACTTGAAAATCTTGATTAATGTCATGACAATTCATTTACAATGAAAATTGAATATTTAGCCAGAAATTATGGGGGACGCCCCCTGCGCCCCCCTCTATATCCGCCACTAGGATCATCTTTTGAATAAAAAATGACTTAACCCTTTCTTACTCCAACCCTCCAGGACTGGCAGTGGCAGCTGGGCTCGGTGGCCATGTTCGCCACCTGGATTAACTTAATCCTCTTCCTACGTCGGATGCCCCTAATCGGCATCTTCTACGTCATGGTGGGCCAGGTGTCGGTCACATTCCTCAAGTTCTTCATCTTCTGCTTCTCCCTCTTCCTCTTCGCCTTTTCGTTCACCTTTTTCGTACTTCTCAGAAACCAGGTAAGAACCACCCTCTTTTTACAAAGTAATATAATACTCTGGGGTACATTAATGTAATATTCTGAGGTACACCTACATTCATAATATAATCATATAAACTCCTATCGTTCAGAAAGATTCGGAGATTGGTTTATGATTGGATCTCACAAGTATACATAGGCCTAATGCTCCTTGAGAGTCTAAGAAAGAATACATCACATTAATTTGATATTTTCGATGGCTATGCTTTATTATGACACAACTCCTCTCAGTAAAGCTATTGTTGCCGTGTGCGATGAATGATTCAAAGGTTTGCTATATAATGTCGTTATTTCATTTTGAAAGACCAATAAAGGAAAATATAGGGAAGATCAAGTACACAACATTGGAATTATAACGAGGGTCCGTTGGCATTTAATATATGAGTCTAGACGGGATCTTTACCCTGACAGTGGAACCAGAATGTGTCAACGCCATCAGCGTATTTTACAGAATATGATATGCCTGTTTATCTAGTATCATATTATATGTCTTAGAACGGCCCTAAATACTTCAGTAACAAAATAAATCAACAATAATCACTGGGCTTCGTCAGCTTGTTTTTCATCAGGATCTTCGGGTCCGAGGCAAGAGTGATCTCAATAAAGTCCTAGACTGAAAGATTTACCCACACTGAAGAACATAATTATGTTATACTCCTCTTTTAATGTATGATTTATTCATAGTCAGTGAGGGTTGCCTCAAATTCGTTTGTTACAGATCTCAATAAACATTGCACTTTGTAATAGAATTGACAATGTAAGATATACCCTTTTTAGAGTCAGCGTAGAGGACTGACAGATACATTTAATTCCTAGTGGTTTTGGGGTTAGGTTGGGCTACCCAAATCTACTAAAAATTACAGATTAGATACGCCAAAAATGTCCATGTCAAATTACTCTTACCAATTGTACTGTCAATCTTCTGTATGATCTAGAACCTATTACCTGTTTATGTTTTAAGATCCTTACAGAGATAAGGCTAAAGTGTCAAGATTTATACATGTATATGGTTTAATAGATTTAAGGGTTATCTATCAAATCACCACGCCTAGTATCTCAAAAATATCATTCTTTAGTAATCAACAGTCTTGGCAAGCCAAAACCGACGGGTTAAAACAATAAAAATAACCCATTTGCAACAGTTCTGTAGTCGAGTTTTCATTGCATAAAGTATGCTAATCCTCCACCCCACAGGAGGAGTTCTCCGAGCCGCAGTCGGCCTTCGTCAAGGTGTTTGTCATGATGATTGGTGAGCTGGAGTTTAGCAGCGTCTTCCACGGTGAGAAGGAGGTGGCCCACCGCCACATCACCACCATCATCTTCCTCACCTTCCTCTGCATGGTCACCATCGTCATCATGAACCTACTGGTATGCGGAGATATCCATTTTTTTTTGTAATTCATGGATATTTATTTGACTTTAGGCTATTGGGGGAATTACATGAAATCCTGCAACTGATCGAAGTCTGGAAAGTGTAAAAGATTACTTATAAATGTGATATGACCATTTCATTTTGTAGGAACTGTATTAGTTTTCTTTATAGTTTTATTCTGTCATATGCTGAGTAATAGTGAGCAATAGTGATTGTATATTTATGCTTCAAATCATTAACAATTTTCCACCATTTTACATTGATCAAGAAACACTTGTAGGAAATACTTTATTTATTGAAATCAACCTTTTAAAGAGAGGGGCCAGTGAAATTTCAATTCCGATTCTTTTACACTTTCATTGGCAGATATAATGCTAATTTAGAAGTATGCCAAGTTTCAATGCTACTGATTAACTCTTTATGTGAAAATAATTAATTAATTATAAAGATACATCTTATCCCTCTAATCCTTAGGAAAACACAAGTCTGTGTGTGACGTCACACAAAATGACAGTTATTTTCAAATTTCAAAATTATAAATCCCATATTAAAATATTTTTTGGATTTTTTCTTTCATAAATTATTCTATTTGGTAATTTTAAATAATTCTAGGCTCATAAGAAACACCTAGATAAATTAAATATTGTTATTTTTTCAGTTTTATTATCTTTTAACTGTTCTGCTTGTGACGTCACATACAGATAATTGGTCTGTGCAGGCACTGTCAGATGCAGGCAGGGAAACTCAGTTTGAAATAGACAAATGTGAATAAAATAAAAACTATAAGAGATAAAAGCATAAAATTTGGTATCTTTATTCCCTGGATGATAATGATCACGGCAGTATGCTGATTTATGGTCACTGGCCCCTCCCTTTAAGACGAGTAACATCTCAGTCTATAGTAAGTTTGTACAAGAAGCAATACTGATGGAGACATATACGTTAAGACCTCTTTTGCAAATTGACCTTTAGGTAAACCAACTAATATGATTATGCTATTTTAGGTACATTTGAAAGATATGTTTGCTAACTTTTAATGAGGCGGGAGGATGGATTTCCCGAAGCAAAACAGGAAAACCCGCTGTGTATATAATTATGGTTATACTGCGGATACTAGGTGCGTTTGGCTGTACAGGGAAATCCTCATTAAAGAAAAGATGCACTTAGTAGCTACACTTAGTAGTGAAATGTAATACCCCTGAGACATGACTGACGCCATACGGCTCTCCTTTTCAGACGGGTCTCGCTGTGGGAGATGTTGAGGCTGTCCAAGAACAGGCCCGCGTGAAGAAGCTGGCCATGCAGGTATGTAGACGACTGTGGCCCGTGCCCCATCACATAATCAAACCCTCGCAACAGCGACAGTTTAGAATCAAGTCTGATTTGAGTCTCGCCACTGTGACGTCCTTAAGGTTTTCAGAATGCCAACCCTAGCAACAATGATGGTTTTGAACAAATTTTGATCACATTTTATTGAGTGATGAATACATTTCCGCCACTTTCCTCCTGTATATTTCATAAGCTGAGGGACACAGCTATCAAAACAAAATATTAAAATAATGACCCCAAAATGTCCCCCTCACACATTTAAAAAACAGGTGGTCAAACCCTCACTATTGTTTAAAAAAAGGGATTCCCTCACTGTTCAACAGCGATGGGTCCCGCTGTGGGTGCCAACCTTCGCAACAGCGAGACCCATTATCCACTTAACTGCTGCTCCCGTGCCCCGTCGCATAACGGGTCTCGCTGTAGCGAACATTGGCACATTTCAAAAGACCTCTCCCTGTTCAACAGGGAGCGAATCCACCTTTCATCCTTACAGGGATGGTTTGACCACCCCTTTTCTTTCATGTCCCGGGGGGACATTTTGGGGTGTTAATTTTAATATTCTGTTTTCAGCAAATAATAGCAGTGTCCCTCATCTTATAAAATATATAGGAGGTAAGTGGCGGAAATGTATTTATCAATCAATTAAATTAACTTCAAAGTGTGTGCAAAACCATCGCAACAGGGACAATTGGCACATTCCAAAAACAAGGAGAGAAAAAAACAGCGAGAAAAAAACAAATCCATCCTTAATCGCTCCCTCTTGCGAGAGTTTGATTATGCGACGGGCCACCGAGTATACTCAGGTGCAGACTGTATTTTTAAGGTATTTTAGTGAAAAATAGACCAATTTTCATGATAATCTTGGATATCAACAGGCTATCAAAAACTAGGGGTGTAAGGTATTGTTGGAAAGCTCATCCCTTCAGCTTGGGTGGTGCAGAAAAACAGATGCCCAATCTGAAAGCCACCCAGTTGAAAATAAAACTGTTAAAAAAAAGCTTTATGATTTTCATGTTGGATTTGTTTAACAACCTTCATACATGATGGAAGGTTGTTAAACAAATTCATCATAAAAATCATAAAGCTTTTAATTTTACAGAATAAAGCCCTATGTGCCCCGTCGCATAACGGGTCTCGCTGTTGCGAACATTGGCACATTTCAAAAGACCTCTCCCTGTTCAACAGGGAGCAATGTACCTTTCATCCTTACAGGGATGGTTTGCACACCCGATTTTTCAATTTATCAGGGGGACATTTTGGGGTTAACATTTAAAGATTTTGTTTTCAGTAAATGTTAGATGTGTCCTTCAGCTTATAATTTGTATAGGAGGCAAGTGGCGGAAATGATTTATTAGCCAATTAAATTAAATTCAAAGTGTGTACAAAACCATCGCAACAGGGAGGATTGGCACACCCCCAAAACAAGGAGAGAAAAAAACAGGGAGAAAAAACAAATCCATCCTTAATCGCTCCCTCTTGCGAGCTTTTGGTTATGCGACGGGGCAATGGTGCCGCTTCATATATCAATTAACAGAATTCAATTTGATCCAGTAGAAAAAAATATATTAGGGAGTAGTGTCGTTATAATGATAACTAACCTTGTATCGACAACTTTCTTAAAGTTATTTCAAAGTTGTCGTTGTTTCCCAAAGTCATTGTGCAACAGGCCACTGGGGTCTACCTGACCTGTGCACCTGATTACTGCACCTCATTAAAGAAGAAATATGAGACATTACCACATGTAAGCTGAAGAGGCATGCACTAATTATTAATGGACCTCTCTACTGTCAGGACCAATGATTTACATTGTATATCGAACTCTCTACTGTCAAGACCAGTTCCTCAAATTGTACTATTCGGCCTGCCTATTGTCAAGACCGGTACTTCACACTGAATATCGACTTCTCTACGTCATAAACGGTGATTCACATTGTTAATTGTTCTCTCTGCTGTCAAGACCAGTGCTTCGCATTGGAAATCTCCGCTCTTAAGACCAGTGCTTCACATTGTGCTCCTAGCTGGAAATGATAATAAATGATAGTTTTTTAATATATAAGTACTTCATATGACGTGAGCACCACTTTTATGAAGGGACCCGCAGAATAGGAGATGTCGTTAGCAGCCTAGTGTCTTGACTTCATTGGTGCATTCCGGGGGCATTTCTAATTGTCAGACCGCATAGAACAGTCTGCACTTCTATGCAGTCCGCTATCAAAGCAGACTCCACTAAAAACAACGGTGGGCCATATTAATGTTGTGAAAGCATCGCACCGAGCGCGGGAACACTCACGGATGTTATCCAGGCCAACCTGTCTTACCTGATATAGCTGAATTTCAGTATATAAACCAGTCTCACTCGAACTTCAAAACATGTGCCCCCAGTCTTAATCTTTTGCTATTAAATTTTGAAGTCATTTAACCCAATAATCTAGCAGCAGTATACAACAATTAATGGAATCCACTTTGTTAAGGTTTATCATTTCTAAACAGTAGATGCATAAACGTTGATGGAACATGGAGCTCCGCAAGTGATTTTAGAAATATTAATAGAAGCATTTTGTGAAGTTCCAATACTTTTTTTTACTACAGCGGCTACTCATGCCTTCAAGTATTTACTGGAGTACATTTGGGCTTGGTGTAGACATTAACTAGGTTTGTGGTCAGTTAGAAATGGTAAAATTACTCCACTTAGCAAAATTACACATTCTTAATGGAATAATCCCTTTATTATCGGAGTACCTTAATGTCTAAGTGGAAAACTCAATCAGAAATGAAGATTGTAGAGAATACTTTGTTAAAAATTTCTACGAATTTCCACTAAGTGGAGCCCAATAGCATCATGGTGTCCGCTAAATTCAGTTGGAAGTAATGTCACTAAATTCATATACATTTAATCAATATAAGTATCTCCTACAACTATACATTTTGTATCTTTTAGATAGACCTGATTCTGGAGGTGGAGATGGCCATACCAGAGGCCCTGCGCCGACGACTCCGCACCACGGTCCCTACCCTCAGAATTCGCCCCAATAAGATAGCCCTCAAGCTCTTCCACAAATTAGCCAGCTTCCTCGTAGGTCCCCTCGCTTCGCGGGCAATTGCAGAGGCTGTATTCAAAGATTCGGTAAGTATTTTATCTTTATCTAGAAGATCCATGACATATTGTAGTGAGAAGGCAATCTTATTTTGCCTTTTTGTTGGTAGGAATTATTATATCAGGATATATTTTCCGTTACTGATTGCCCTGGCCATGTTCGATGGCAAACGCCCTTAAATACTTTATAAAATCTAGCTTACACAAACTGAGTATAGGCGTGCGGGGTGGTGTAGTGGTTAGAGTGTCCGTCTGTTGTGCGGGCGGCCCAGGTTCAAGTCTGGGCTGAGGTGGGCTGGCTGCTACTCCCCTCTGCATGTCTCCCTGTGACAACAACAGGGTTATCAAAGGCTCCTAGTGGGCCACCGGCTGTTGTGTGTAGGGCCCTGCCTATGGGACCCTGCACATTCTCATAGATTTGTTCATTCCATAGATACGATCATCAACGACAGAATTGTCAAACCTTGTTCTCGCCGTGATATGACCTTAGATGTTGCTACGGCGTTAAACCCCAATAACCAACCAACCAACCAAACTGAGTATTCAAATGTATGTTTCTTTGAGATCTTGTAATCTGTATAAATTATTCCTTTAGGCCGCCTATTAATCAAACAAAATCAAGTGACAAATTGGATTGCAGGGTATTTTACTGTTTTTACTGGTTCTCGACAAATGTTAAACTGTATCAGTAGCAAACCCAACTCCCAACCTTTATCGGACAAGTTGTTATTATTGGATAATCAACAAATTATTTGTGATGAACCTACATATTTTGGCTTCTTAAAGCCTTCAACGGGATATAAAATTCCATATTTCGTTTTTGTACCAGGACAAACCTGACCCGCCGGTGAGGAGGCGCCACCACCACCTGGAGGGGGAGGACGGCCGCCTGGAGGCCGGGCCTGGGGGCCACCACATGGGATCTCCTGCACTGAGAGGACTAGCTCAGCAAAACAGGGACAAACTCAAGCTACTAGAAACAAAAATGGACAAAATGCTCAATCTAATGCAAACTCTTCTTCAAAGGCAAGACGAAGCCTATCAGATAGAGGATCAAGAAGACTAGCTTTATTTTATAACTTTTTTAAATTAGTTTAGACATTGGATAGTGTATCTTAGACATTGACATTTCGTAAATTCGAAACGGCGCCAAGAGAAGAGGGGACATGCAACATTCAACATTCAACATGTCTAAGCATATGAACAATTTGACACTTTGCATCGGCTTCCCGTATAGACCATAGGTTACTCCTTTAAAGCCAGTGATCCACGAGGCGACAAAACACCAACCGATTTACTTTCCATCCATTTTTCATATAATTAGAAACGTTGAATTATATGGTTATATCAATAGATAGTTTGCAATTAATCACCTAATCTAAAGAAATACCTCTTTATTTAAACCGATTATGAAAATAGGTTTAGGATCGGGCCATGATCGTATTGTGGATTACCTCCATACCTGTGAGCTTATGGATTTGAGCCATCTTATACTGAAGTTACTTGTGTATACTTGAATTACCACCAGGTGATTTACATGAAGAAACAGGATAACCATTGGCAAGCAACGTCAGGAGGAAAGCAGGCGAACTGCCAATGCTTCATGAGCTGTATCTAAAACCGTTTATCAAAATAGACTCATACTATACAAAGGATAAATAAACCTAAATCTTTCTGGGAAATTAGCAGATATAGTATCTCTCTGTGGAGCACTCTCCTGCATGCTAAGGGCGTTGTATCACTTTCATGATTCTCTCATATCCAGTTCAATTTACTCGAATGACCTGGCGCCAAAGATACCAAAGTTATTAATATGCCTAGATGTCAGACTACTATATACACAGACAGCTCTACAACAAAATAACCTTCGACACAAAGCGCGTACAAATCCGATGCGAACTAAATGTACTGTTTGATTCTAATCTAGCTCTAAGAAAACACTTCATGCAAAGGTCCGTCTTTTTTTCCCACGCCTCTGCAGCCACACAGAACAACGTCAACAGCAACCGGAACCGTTCTTGACAAAAGTGGCTGCCCACGGGCCCAAAGGTGGGCCTCCGAGTGGACGTTATCTGTATAAAATGCCTATCAGCAAAGATAAACGCGAAGCCTTTACTATTTTATTCGGCTCCGAATAGTAGCAAAACCAGCAACTAGGTAAAATCCCCGATAGACGGGGAAAATATGTGTATGGTATTGTATTGCATATGAATAGAGATTAGGTTCTATAGATAGTCCTTTGAATGCATTATAGTTTTCTCCTCAAGCGATATGGTTTGGCATGTGGGCGGACAAGGTGCTTTTTTACCATAGCTTCGCCATCTTTGAATGATATTTCTTGGTGCCGTCAACACAGGTAGTGTTCCTTAAAGACTGTCTTCTCACACATTATAACGGGGAATCCTTACAACTATATTAACTGTAGATGAAACACAATATCTCCGATATCTGAAGCATAAGGACTGGTAGCTCTTTTTCCCTCATTGATTCAAATGAAATTATTTTAGTTGTTGAATGGACAACGTTTATTCCCAATTTCATGGCGTTGTAATTGAGGTGGGACAACATAGCTTAACTTCAATAACACTTTAAAAAGATCCATAAGATTCGTTTTCATGAGAATACTGTATCCAAAATACGTACAATTCCTTGAGAGGTTACAGTGAAGAAGATGTGTCGTTACTATTACAATAAACTTTAAAACAAAGATATCATTCATCTCATCTCATCCATCAAATCAAATTTCTATAATGTATAATGTTGATCTTATAAGCTAGATGATGTAAAGTACATTAGCTTGTACTGGTTAATAATTACCCATTTATAACTAGAAAGCCTTATGTAATAGTCTAAGTTATGGCTGGTCGTGAAGGAATACTGGAGCAATCCAATCCACGACCAGGCCTACGGTAAATAGATTGTTTCAAAAGAAAAGTAAATTGGTATTCATTTTAACAATCTTGGTATAGGCAATAGGGTGGATAAATCTACTTTAACTACTTCTGTCGAAACTTGTATTAAATGTTAAAAAACGGAGGGCACATATAACCTTTGATCTATAGTCATATTGCAGCTCATTCATAACGCTGATAATGCTAGTTTTTTTTTACCTCAGGATAGTCCGTCACTATTATGTCTACTTATGATTTCACAGCAGACAGAATAACCGTAGAGCCTGTTTGGAAAATTGTAAGAAATCCTCATCATTAGACTGAATGACGCTGAACAGTTTCCCTAGCACCATTCCCATTTACCTTTGCTGTGAACCTCCAGGCTGATAATATCGGTACATGTTTGTGTACGAAATAATGTTTATCAAAAATTATTGGTAATTTTGCTTCTATCTATTGGATAAATACAAATGCCAAAAAAATATTTTAAAACAATTTTTTTTTTTAAATTATGCTTAGATGAGATTTTTTTATTCCAAATATTACCTCCAAAATATTAATCCAATTATCAAGTTACAAAAGATAATACGGTACAATTCGTAATAAAATGGCTTAGTAGAACATTTGTAATTTTGGTGTCTGGTTTGCAAGATGTAGCCAGCTACGTTTACTCCCGGAGGCTTAGCATATCTTAAATGCCTTCTATGGTAAATGTACTATGCGACATCTTGCACATCATATACTAACTTAATTAGCATGAATCGGAGATTAGCACAACTGACTATCGCAATTATACATTTTGTCCTAATCCTACTCAAAGTATCTAACGGGCCTCAGCCGGGCTCTAGGTGAGGGTGTTGATAAGAACCAGTTTAATGGTTTGACATCGGGTCTCTTGGGTTTAGCTGAAAGCACTGAAGTCTTGAGATGCATGTATTTTGTATGTGGTACGTAACCTTCAGTCGATCTTTATTGTGAGTTCAGAAGTGTTCTCCTGGCATCATCAGATCATAATGCACCCCTCCACTTCCATACATCACAGTGCGGTTTGGGTTGATAGGAAAATTATACTGTTATAGGACCCCTGAGGCGGGAGGTGATTATTAATGCAACGTACCGAGATCCCATCCTTATTATGTTCTTATGTTACCCTATTTCCTCATGCTTGAAAGCTATGTGGTGCAGAATTCAATACCAACAATGTTTAGCGTCCTAGTACTCAGTATAGGAATTTAGTGGTTCGCCTTGTGGGGAACGTTAGTTATATTTTAAATGAATTAAAGGCAATATAGTGCTTTAAGAAGGGTTTTATTAAAGAGTGATACTTTATATGTAATGCCGATACTCACTTACTGAGGGGGCGTTTCACACACCCACCCACGCACGCACGCACGCACGCACGCACGCACGCACGCACGCACGCACGCATGCACACACACACACACACACACATACACACACACACACACACACACACATACACACACACACACACTCATGCTGCTTTCAGATGTTGATTATTTAATGTGATGATGTCTCAAATTGTTAATCTCATAGATCTGTTGCTAGCTATATTTCAAGTAAAGTTAAGAATTCAGAAAGGACAGTAACATTCCCTTCGTGTTAATCGCGAGAGATGCACAACTAAATGATTATAACTAACTGATATTTAAAATCATAAATACTAGGATTAGATGTTTTACTTATGATCAACTGTTCATCACCTACCAAATTGTTGCCAATCTATTGGGGCATCATGTTTGTCTAAAGTACAACGATGCTAGAACCACAGAGACAATATGATATCATACGTTTTGTACATTATTGAGACTGGAAAGGTAATGGGAAACCTGTTCATTTAAAGGCCACATGTGCCCGACCCGGCCCCTGCAGTGGATGTAAGAAACATGTATTATTATTTATATCCCTTATCCACTCAATCAAAATGGTAAAGTTCATCAAAGAGTCAATATGTCAGATTTAGGAGTGACCTCTCTACCCTCATCATTGGTTGCAGCTGGCAGATTGTGTATTTATGCATTGGTGTACTGTAAAGGCAATGTGATTTCCTTGTCATGGAATGATTTCTGGTCGTGGACTAAGCCAGACTATATAAACTAAACCATAAAAACAACCTCGCGTCGAGTACCATGACCATTCATGTCCAAACCTTTCAAAATTATGAATATAGCCTCCATGTGTGTCAGTCACCCGATCGTGAAATAGGATATATGAGAATTGCATTGTTTCTCAGTTTGCTGCTTATTCCACATCCTCATATTACAATGCAGTGATATAACGACAAGCCTTTGTCAATGTTATGGAAGTCCCAGTGCCAACGGCATAGGGATAGTGCTCAGAAATCCCTGGAATTAACACCAGGCTGGGGTGGAGTATTTGTTTAGTCGGATAGGAAATCCTCCAGAGTGGCTCTTGAGTAGGGAGCCGCAGGCAATTGGACAATGCCAAATCCTCCGGTTTGAAGAACGTTATTTCAGGGACGGACCTAGTTCCAATGCAAAAATTAAGCATATTTATTTAGAAACGGCCTTTATCCTAAGTTATGGTAGGTAAAAGAAGAAGTAGTGCGTGCATGCTTATCATTTCTATGCTCCTTATGAAATCTTGTTGGAATGTGTTGTATTATGGTGGCTTCGCCAATGTCTACAGAGTGTATGGTATGCATTTTAATCCTGAACCCATAAATTCACATTCATCGTTTCCTTTTTTCTCCGAGATATATTTGTATATGAATTGCCAATTGCATTCTTACCCAACAGTTTAGTACACATCGTTATATCTTTCTTTCATTAAGAGTGCGGTTGTTGTATCCAGAAGGTATGAGCATCATTGTTGTTTAATGTTTAATGGACCATCGACTTAAAGCTTTTGAATGTATTGAGAAGGCCCGGCCTAAAATAGTTCTGTGAAGTCATAATAAAGTGAAATTGAAGAGAGAAAAATGGAAATATGTCAAGATTGACAGAAGTCCCCTTTTATGAGCTGTTACCTTGTGGGATAGAATCCCGAACCAAGTCCAGAGACTAAATTTGAATTTAAAAAGGAAATTTGCTGCCTGAATTTGACTAATGAAAATGATAAAACTGACAAACTAACTATCCCTCGCCTTCTCCACCAAGCTCTACTCTAGTGTCTGACAACGCTTATTATTGAACAATTGGTTCTAATTGTTACACCATACCATCAAACTCATCTCATTTTCTCATATAATCATTATTTACAATACACTTTCTATACGTAAAACTTAAATTTCATCACTTGTAACTACCATAATTATAAACCTACACTAATTTCTTACTTATCTTTTTTGTTAAATATATATATCTCCCCTTCCCAACCTATTTCAATATGGCCGGAAGATCATGTAATCACACGAAGTCAAATAAACAATGCAAGAAAAAAAGAATAACGTGTCCCTAAACAGCCTAGGCAAATGCAAGATAAAGTTTCTTGATGTGGCTTCACATTTTTGAGAATCAAAGTAATTTAACTGCGAAGTGATTTTTTTGTGTGTGAAATATGCATGGTGTTTAATCAGGTGAATGGCGGTTAAATGCAGAGGACATTTCTTTTGTATATAACTTATCATAAGAACAGCCATAATAACCTTATGACCTTATGAACCATTTGATATGGGCAAACTGACGAAGTACGTCTTTTACAGTTAGAAAAGTATCATGTATGACCTTATACATGTGATTAAACACTGTATATATATTCAGAAATACGCCTTATCAATGTCAAATAAGATTGAAATACTGGTAGCAGTGCACGTATCTTTCTTTAAATTGGAAGTATCAATCATGTTCGTTGTGGATAGGCCTAATTTCGTTTTATGTAGTTTTGCATTCTTATTTGAGATGACTGCCCAGATTGAGTAGTGATGTTGTGAATATGATATAGGGGCTATATCCATATATATAATTATATCCATGTTTTACCCTAACATACTTATGCATTCGACCAATTTAAACAACATTCAATGGCCTTGTTTGTTCACAGGCACTGCATGTGTTCGTTCTTTTTGTTAATCTTAGGCAATATTATTCTAAATTCATTGGCATGACGTCAATGCCATTATAGATATCGTGTCATTGGCCTTAATGATGAATTCGTGCCAAATTACTTTCACACTGGTCTATTGTTTCTTCTCCCAACAATCAATTATTTGTTATTTTCAATTAATTGTTAGATCTCGAATATAAACATGTAAATTCGCATAAAGTGGTTGCGGACGGAACTGTTTCATTTTTCTCACCAAAATTATAATAGAGTGTATCAAAAATGCTTCCTCAGCAGAAATCAATCTTTCTCATTTAATTAATCGAAGCTGCATATCCTCACAAACACATCAATCGTAACAACTATAGAATCATATCCTCTGTAACCAACTCAGGTTTCTGAAGTAAACAGAGCCCGTATATGTCGTCAACATCTAGGTTGACAAACATCGATTAGCATATAGATTGAGGTGTGGCCTTTGTGAAAGCAGTGTCCTTGGACGGATGAGTCGAGTTTCAACCTAATGACGGAAAACGTTGTATGGGGACAACGTTTGAGGCAGGAGAGCTTTGATCTTCCGTGCGGAGGCGCGAGACCTTTATGGGAAGCTTCGGTTTTTAAGACCTATTAGACAGAAAAGCGCTTGGTCGGGTCCGGAAGTAATTGAGGATTAAAAGAACAGGGATCTGCTAGATGTTACAATACTCAAAAATCAGCTTTCAGTCTCTGGGGGAGCTCTCATCAACTTAGTTTACTGACCAAACTGATTCAGTCTAACACACCAGTGACGGGTTAAGGGGGCTGTACACTGAGGGGGCCTATTTTTGACCAAATATTGCACTTTTTAATGTACAATTCTTGACCCCAGAGGGGCAGGCAGAAAATGTTAAGAGAGGGCGCCCCAGCCCCCTTGCAGAAATATCTGGATCTGCCCCTGCGTTTTTACTAAACCTATAGATTTCATAATCAGCGTCCAAGGGACCTTGAACTGAATATTTGTTTGTAATAGAAAGTACCTGGTAAATATGATCTACTTACAGGCGTTGTTAAATTAGCAATCCCCAGCCATGCAGACGTTGGGTAAGGACTGTTGGTGTTACGCCCAGGGGATATGATTAGTCTGAATGTTAGCTTCTCTCAATACCTCCCAAATGAATAGGTTTTTGTCTGTTTGTAGACGACTCCCGACGAGTCACTCAGTCATGCACTAGGGCCCTGGTTAAATGACACATCCATTTATTCACTCTGTCGTCCAGTCACCCACTCACTCGCCTGCTCTACATCTCACCTGCTCACTCACCCACTCATTTACTTACAGTTTTTAAGTTACTCACTTACTCACTACCTTCCCCAATTTAAAACTCACTCAATCAATCAATCAATCATTTACTGACTTATGCCCTGTTTCCACCAAAAAGACTAGATCAAAATTGAACGATTTCTTCAACAGACAAACACAGAAGACTTTATTGTAAGAAAAAATCGTTCATCAGTGACGATATTTTGGACGACTTTCTGTTTCCACCAAAAGACTATCAAATGATTTTACAGACGATTTTTCAGACGATCTACAGACGATTTTACACACGATTTTATTAAACTATATTTTTATTCAACAAATATGGTTTAATTTATCATGATAGCATATAGATTTTTATTTTTCACCTTATGTTTATTTTATTTTAGTATATATTTGTTATTTACTGAATCGTCCTAATATTTCCTGTTTCCACCAAAAGATTAGTGCAAAATTTGTGTAGGAAAATCGTCCAACAAGTCAAAATCGTCTGAAATTATTTAACATGTCAAATAATTTGTCTGATGTCTGTCAGGGAAAGTCGTCAGTCAATGAAGCAAGAAATCGTGTGTTAAATCTGTCATTTGGGACGATTTTCTTGTTTCCACCAACAGATTTGTTGAAAGATTTGCCAAAACTTAAAAATCTGGACGATTTGTATGTGTTTTTAGGAATCGTTTGAAGAAAAATCTTTTGGTGGAAACAGGGCATTACTCTCTCCTTTATTCATTCACTCATTCAGTCACTCACCGCATCACTCACTTTTTCATACAGATAAATTTTCAACGTCACTAAAAATTATGATAAGTGGTGAACGGATATACAGTAATTACAATAGCTGTCGATCGGAGTCAGACCTAGAATTCCCCAACTAAGCATGCCTTGTGGCGAATTCTAGGAATTCTAGGTCGTTCTCTTAACCCACTGCACATGGACGAATGTCTGTAGCCTAATACAACTGACTAGGAATCCACTTTGCAGACATGGAAACAACAGGGGGAAAAACAAAGGAAGAGAAAACGTCTGTTCTACTCCCTTCAGCTATAACAGACCCACGGTTAACCCTTGACCCTTCACTGCCCAACACTTGACCCTTTACTGCCCAACACTTGACCCTTTACTGCCGTACAATTGACCCTTCACTACCGAAAGCAAACCCTTTTCCCCTAAACACTTCAACTTTACTACCAAACGGTAAAGGAATACAATAAATCTCCGTGAATTCAATTCAGAGCAGATACAGTGATAGATATTGTTAGAGGGAGTTGATTCACATCTTGGTCGCATCTGTTCAGACATTCAGAATGATTTGCAAGATGACGAAGCAATGGATGAGGTTAGTTGATAAGATGGGCGTGGACTGGATAAAGTCCTCCTGGCCTTGAAATAATTGAGCATGGAATTATTGGAGAGATAAGGATTTGATAAGAACCAATGGGGAATACTCTGGCTGGATGGCTTTGTTAATTTGACAGCTTTGATAAATATCATTAAGATTTACCAAATGGGTATAATTTACAGCCAGTAAATTAATAATAATTATAAATTTCCTATGTATTACGATAGAGGAAGGGAACGACCAATACTAGATCAAACCTTATGCTATAAACCAGAAACACATTTTATTTCATTTTGATTTTAGACCTTAATAATGTGTCGTATTGCTGTATGTCGTCTCTTGGCCTCTGTTTAGGGGCTTATAGCGGCTACTGCTGCTAGTATCAATAACAAAGAAAATGTATAGGAGAAGTGCATTTCCGGTCTACAAATGCAAGTTTCTTCTATTATTATTCTTTTGCCTAAAATATCTTTACACTAGAATTACATGTATATGAGAAATGGATTTACCATGTGCTGATGAAGGGTAGAAACTTGGTATGTGATTCGGGAAAAAATGTAAAAATCTATGTCTTTAGGGAAAAGCGTTCCTATAATCGCTTCTTCATATTTTAAGATATTTTTGGCGTAAAAAAAGTGGGGGGTACCAATTGAGCGACCGAAGTAAATTCTGGTCGTTTCAACCAGTTCTGGTTGTTCGATTCTGGTAGAAAACGACCAGAACTCGTCGAAAACTACCAGAATTGGTGTTCCAATGGAGCGAATCTATAAGAAATGAGGGGATCGGCTGGAAAATAAGCTAACAACGTTAGATATCGGTTGCTAGCATCATGTATTTCGACAAGAATTTAGATCGCATCACTCAATGGGTACCCCCTTAATTATGAAGATGTTGCTAGACAACAAATGGTAATCTATGTCTACTGATCGGTTCCTGGGTGCGCTGTCTGTTCAAGCACATGCAGTATATAATCCAATTCCCTACATACACACAGGGCTGACATACATCTCCATTATTTGTGAGTTAGGTCCGACAAAGGAAACCGAAAACCGGAATCTCCTCATGAACTAAGCCTGGTCCCGGCGGGTCCGAGGAGGGAGGCTTGGCTGCCCCGGGTGTCCAGAGCATTAGGTCTGCTGATCTTTTTTCTTTGACCCATTTTTGTCACATTGCTATCCCGAACACGTAAAACGTTTCCTCCGAGTCTATACTCCTGGCGTCGCCTCCAGCAGACGTGAGACTCCGGTGTTTTACACTGACCAACTAGATCTGGGACACAAGAAAGAACTAAAAAACCTGAATGTTTTCTGTCACCTCCTGTTACTTCTTCTGTTCCTTTCTTCTTGTAAATTCATCAAAATGCAACTCTAGTGGCCAATTCAATGTGTCATGACAATATGTGTTTTCTTTAAATGTAGGACAACACTTTATATAGAATAACATTTATAATATCTTGCCAGAACTCTTGCGTATTGCTATGTCACAATAAAAGAACACAAAATGAGCGGTTTCTTGCTGACCAGATCTTTTGGTACCAGATTAATAACAAAGTGGTTTCCATTGCCCTGATGTTCATTTATTGGCACATTTTTACGGTCAAAAACAGATGTATTGTTTTTATTGAAAAATGCAGGATGGGTTTTACCAACTGCATATTGTGGATATTTTCGCAATGAACTCAAAAGAATGTTTGATATAGAAACATTCGGGTATCAAGAGAATAACTATCATAGTAGGTTGCGAGCTAATTAGTACCACTAAAATGTAATGGTATGCAAAATAATCTTTAATGTAAAGAACATCTAATGATATGGGTGAATATTTGGAGGAAAAAAAGCATGTCCATGTAAAAATAATTAAATGTAGAAGGATCCAAGCTCTAGATTTACATTGAGATCTTTCGGATTCATTTGGCAAATGAAAACACAACATTTCCGATCTAATTATTCTATGCAAAATTTTATTGTGATTATTTCTACGAGATTCATCCGGCTGTTTGCTTCTTTGTTGTAAGCCTCTAATTACCTGGGTCTCTGGTGCAACTCATCCCACTGTTCCCCCGAGGCCTTAAGCCTTGTTTCCACCAGCCGATTTTAACTGTTGATTATTTGGTAATTTATTCCTTTAACTGAAAATATGGCAAAAGATTACATATCTCTCATGCCACTTGATGGAGAATTAAAATCCCTATCTTATGGTATATAACATGTTCAAGATTAACCAACATTCCCACTGCCGATTTCAAAAATCGGTAATAAAATCGGCTGGTGGAAACAGGGTTTTAGACCGGTGAAGACTGCAGGAGGAGTCCGGCCGTCAACCTGTCCTACTGTCCATACAGCGGGCTGAGAGTCTGACATAAAGTGGTCTATGCTGTAACCAGCGGCAATCACGCTGTACGGAAGGTGTGGGGACCGTCATAGGCCACCACCACCACCGCCACCACACCCACTCACCAACCACCACTCTACAGCCACCACCACCACCGTCAACTCTCGCCGTCCCGTCCCCGGTAACACGGACTTGGAGCCTGCACACCGACTCACTCTCCATATCCTACTCACGTCCGCCCCACGCGCCGTCCCGGGCCGGGGTGCTAGAAGTAGGTACTTAGGTGCTCTTTATGCGCCATCAAAGTACAGCTGAGTTGCTCGGGGTAGTTCCTCGAGTTGTTTTAGGTCGGTGAATCACCAAATGGAGGAATGGACATGAAAGAAAGAAAACGACTGTCGATGTGACATCAAAACCCGCGCGGCCCATGGATTACCCTTTCCTGCATACAGAGAGCTTTTTGAAAAGGTTTGGAACGATTTCCTGGAATAGCTTCTTCTTTGTTGGATAATAACCTATGGCATGACAGCATTCACAAAGGATTCAAAGGATGCTCCGTTAACCTCTCTACTGCCCGACCAAGACGCGGCCCTTCCTGTGGGGCGGGCTGCACGCTCAGGTGGTGTCCACTGCCTTAGGATCCTTTGAGCAGCAGTGCAGACGACCTATAAATAGAGACCTGTATAGGCTGACTCAGGAAGCTGGGTTTTAAGGTAACATCAAGCTGTTGTAGGATCCAAGATAATGGGATATCAATAGTGGACCAGTCCTGTTCAGACCTCGTAAAAGGAGTCTACAAACGGAGAAATACAATTGATTTGCTATTCACAACGACAGTATGTAAAGAGCAGTCATACTCAATAACAACTGTTTATCTAATAAGCTTTTAGTGTTTACCCTTACAGTTATCACCCCATTTCTCTATCCACGCATTAGTCATTAGGGCCTGCCTAATCACACATAGCGTGACATACAGATTGTCTGCATCCCCGACAGTAGGAGATAAGTGGGGCTGGAGCCCGTAAGTGGCGGACGTGGGGATGGTGCCATAGACCCCCACCGGAGGCGGTTAGAGCTGGATTTAGTCATGCGGTGTCGGATGTAGGGCCGTACAGCTAGGAATCTCCAATGGCCTGGCCCTGCTTTTAGGATCCAGACAATCTTCATGGCATGTACTACCAATCCACTAGACTCCAATTGCGACCAATTATGAATGTAAGCTTCAGCCCTGAGGACATTACTAAGTCTGATTAATTGATTAGTATACACAGTCACAGGTGTCTATTTTTCATTGGATCTGAGCGGTGGATACCCACAGGAGATGAATATTGGATTTGATGTGTTACGGCAACCTCTGGCTCGGCGGAGTGCTAACCTCGTCCGCAATGTTATCAGAACCTAATTTGTTTGCAATGATTATTGCCTCTGGGAGGGAGAGCTTCTGTGACATGATCGCGGTGAGGGATCTGGAGTCTTATCAATAAGCAAAA
This sequence comes from Lepidonotus clava, assembly GCA_936440205.1. Taxonomy (NCBI): domain Eukaryota; kingdom Metazoa; phylum Annelida; class Polychaeta; order Phyllodocida; family Polynoidae; genus Lepidonotus; species Lepidonotus clava. The sequence goes on along the minus strand of OW387136.1, from coordinate 46,354,034 downwards.
AGGCTTTGTCAGTTCCAACGGCCGACACGCGATTGAGAGGAGGACACCAATTGTACGCGAGGAGCGCGGAATGAGGCGAGGTGGGAGAGGAGAATAACGGGATGGGCTTTGGCGCCGGTACAATGAGGTGCAGGCACAACTAAACGCAATCAATTTCGAACAAATTCTATTGTTAACTCTGACAAATAAGTGGAAACGCGTGCGCTCAATGTTTAATAATCCCGGATTATCTGCTGATCCCATTAAGGGCACAGACTCTGTCCCGGAGCTAGATAAGCCCATGCCGGGGACCATGGAGCATCCCCAGGGGGTGACCATGGACGACAGTCTGGTGGTCAAACACATCACCCTGCCCATCCTGGCCATCCTCATGATAACGGGTAACGGCCTGCTTATCTTTGTGACCCTCCGCAACAAGAGCCTCCGCACTGTGACCAACTACTTCATAGTGAGTCTGGCCCTGTCCGACCTGCTCATGGGGTGCCCGGTGCTGCCCCTCCTGGTGGCGGCCGAGGAGGGCCTCCTGGGCCACTCCCCCCTCACCTGTCTGATCGTCTTCTGCATGGCCATCACCCAGGTCCTGGTCAGCTGTCTGGTGCTCATGAGTATCGCCGTGGAGCGCTACATCGCCATAGTGCGCCCTTTGTGGCACCACACCATGCTGGGGACACGTAACGCTATCGTTATCATCTCTGTGTGCTGGGTGTACGCCCTCTTTGTCGGGTCGTTGCCCCTGTTCGGCTGGAACGCCGTGCGTTTCTACGACGTTGGCGTGGACGTAGACGCTGACAATAACGGCACGCGAGCTGCAGCGGACGCGTTCCAATGCCGCTACCACACGGTGATCACGGGAAGTTTCGCCGCCTTCATGTACCCGGGACACTTCGTCCTCCTGTGGGTCTGCCTCATTGTGCTGTACGGACAGATCTACGTCCGGTCGCGCGATCGGGGCTCCAAGGACAGCGGCAACGTGCGTCGCCTCTCCAGTCTGTCCCTGCGTCCCGTCGGCGTCCCCCTACGTCGGGCCAAGGAGAACTGGCGCGCCCTGCGCATCATCGCCGTCATCGTCGGCTACTTCCTGTTGTCCTGGATGGGCATGGTCATCTGGTACGGCTTCTGGTTTAAGGGCTTCACCGTGGAGCACGTGGTGCGCACCAACATGCCCTTACCCATGTGGTTCTACAGCGTCTCCGTCACGCTGGCCTTTGGCAACTCGGCCGTTAATCCCTTCATCTATGGATTAGGCAATCGCACCGTTAGGAGAGCTTGTTTCAGGATGTTTAGCTTTAGAAAACTGCATCGGCGGCCTACAGCTAGTCCTATCTATCAGGGAGTGTCAACGCGAAGCGTCACGACGGCTGTATAACCTTTATGAACTATTAATAATAATATATAGGATCACTATGTTGAGTAAGTTCGCTGTTGACATTAAAAGAACTGTACCGCTGGAAAAAAAGAAAACACGATACGGGTACTTCTTCAGGAGTTTGCCTCGCTGCTATAAAAGCTATCCATATGATGTATTACATGAAGATGACTGACCATCGTCTGAACCCACAGTAATCTGAACCAAGATTATATAGTTGTCTTTTGTTTTATGTTTGTGGACAGCTGATCGAGTCCATGCTCAAATTTGTATTGTGAAACCCTGAAACCATATAAGATTATCCCCAAGATTATGGATCTCCAAGACATACCAGTAGGCCTATGTATGAACCCTGGATGGTAAGATTACTATTTATTATCCGAGCGGGCTGGGCCTGACTCCATCCTAAAGAATTAAGTATGTTTTGTAATTCTATATGGCATTGCTTATTGATGAGGTGGTGTATATTATGTATTGCATTCCTATTGTTTTATAAGAAATAAACTAAATGTTATTTCTGAGCTTATCTTTATCGAGTATATATTTCTAAGAATGTTGTCCAATTGCATTGAGGCGTTCGTACTTTAGTTACCAAATTCATCATCGTTTGAAATTGATATAGGGTGCAAAGTGACTGTTTCTAAATGAGAGACCCTGAAATCAGAATGATGCATTTTCTTGCCGAGTGGGGAGTATGAGACCATCACAAAAAGCATACCCACCGATTTATACGTAATCTACAGTAATAAAACATCCCTATTTTAGCTTCGATTCCAACGATCAAAAACGCCTCATGCCGTCATCCTCTAGATGGAGAATTGAATGTGCTGGAAATATAATCTGCCAGCACCTTTTAGTATCCAGGTGGGTGGGGCGTGGCTATGTTGACTCTGTGTGAGCAAGACCGCCAATCACAAATGTTTTGTAGTAAACAATATATAGATCTTTTATATTTAATATATCTTCAATGAAACTCTGGCAATGGAAATCCATAACTTCAAACTCTGGGCGTATTAGAAAAAATAACAGTATAACCTTTTAGTACCCAGGTTCGTAGTTCTGGGAAATACTTAATTCTAACTCTGATTTCTCATCCCCCAATATCAGAATAATGTTATTTGTTCAGCACACTGCCTGCCCCTACAGGCCATTAGTGCCTGTAGCCATTACCTCACAGCCAATGGCGTCCACCACTGATTGCTAATAGTCATTGAACCAGTGGACCGCCACACCCGGATACAGGTTTTTCGCCTCGGTCCGGGACCTCTGCACTCTACCGGGTTCACCGATTTTATTCCCAGGTTATCAGCTGTTTACCCGTCACTCTGATGGGTGATGGGTGGCCGTAATCACTTCACACAGATGTATCGGGGTCTCTACTATAAGGGGGGGAGGGCATTGAGCGATTAAACTATAATTCTGGTCGTTTCAACCAGCTCTGGTTGTTTACTTCGCAAGATCTGGTCGAAAACGGGTAGAAACAATGACCTCAACCAGCAATGTTACCAAACACATAACTCACCATATCTACAGCGTCTCCATTTTCCTTTGCTCAGAAATGGGCCGCGAATGAAATTTGTATTGTATTGTATTGACATTGTTAGATATTGGTAGCTGGTGAACTCCTGATCGACCTGAATCTTAGTTGCCTCGCTCAGTTGGTTCCCACCTTAATTATTATAGTTATAGCCTGAAGATTAGATTATAAGCCTGATTATAAATATCATAGAGTTATAGCCTGAAGAAAGGCTCATGATCAACGATAAAAGGTGAATGCACTTATATAAGGGAAACGTTCTCGGATGTATCTGCTAAACTTAAGTTATTCTATGTCAAGATGCGCAATAGTTCTGTTTAAATAATCCATATCCAATGTTATAAGATTATAGCCTGGACAAAGGCTCACGATCAATGATAAAATGTGAATAGGTAAGCTATTCAAATGGTACAACGTCGGTTCAAATACCCCTGGGAATTAATCCTGAAATGGCAATCAAAGCACCTATGGTAAACCATTAGGAAACCACAATAGTCTAACCTTAATACCATTCACTGAGCTGACCATGGCTAACCAACGATCGATCGCCTATAGTTGGCCATTTTAAAGAAAAGGTTTTGTTGGCGTGAGAAGGTAATGTCATATGTATAGTTTGTAGATTTATTTTAGTTTTCTAAGTTTAATTTATGCTGATGCAGCTGCGCTGTCAAACTAACAGCTGGTATGTAGATTAGAGGTAAATGCACCAGCATGAAAACAAGAAAAACTTATGCCAATGTATATGATATTTATATTTATGTTCTTGACTAATACACGTATACGTTTTGAACAGGTGGACTAGGCGTTGTGCAGATGACGTCACAGTTGTCCAAAGTAGGTTGGGGGCCATATTGGTGATCATTTTACATTTGTGGTCATGTGGATCTCATATTCATGTCAAATATACATTACAGACGGTAAATAAAGTAATCAGGTGACCACGTCTGCATGAGGTCTATACACAAATACTGGAGATCTCAGTCTGCAGGAGAACTTGGTCCAGGAGAACTCGGTCCTCTGGAGAACTAGGTCCAACAATCTTTCTAATCGAAAGCAAACTATATATATATCCCTCTCCTTTAATAGATCTCAGGGTCCATACCTAAAAGGTTAACTTGTCCCTATTCCACAATTTCTGGGCAAATGGGTGTCAAAAACACCAGTGGGCCAAGTTCTCCAGCGGACCGAGTTCTCCTGGACCGAGTTCTCCTGCGGACCGAGTTCTCCAGACACCCTATACACAGCCATGAAACATTCGTGAATGACACACACACAAACAGTATACACATGAATGTATACATATTGATATAGGTCCCTCTTAGTATTCTTGTATTGTTTGATATGATACAAAGTGTTCTTAAAGGTTATTATTTACTTTTTACATTTCATAAACATACAGGCGGTCTATGATAATTCTCCTCATCACGAATAGCTTATTTTCTGTAGATTACCTGCAGAATAGATCAAAATGCGTGCTGGTAAATGTATGTTGACAAGTCACAAGGCTCACGTATAGAACCTTTCATAAATCATAGCATTCTATATAGGTTAATATGATGGAAAACTAGAATTGTGCAATTTTTAACTAGTACCTATATATATTTATTATTTTTGAAATTGGTTTGAAAATCAATTCATCACAGTTGTTTATCAAAATGAATTATCATAAATTATCTATAATATTCCTTGTGCCTTTCTCTACAAAAGCAGCCAAAATTAACCTGCAGGTGCTTGCAATACTGAATATCAGCTATCCGTGGTATTGAGAATTAAATCATGATTCATTTTGAGATCTCACCGATCTGGGCCTGGTCATAGGGACACGTGTATCGTGTCCATCTCCCAGGGCAGCAGACTGCCACCATGTCCAATACTCCCTGGTCTCAATGAGTGTTGACTCTGCTCAGTAGACAAATCAGACCCAGCCTGTGAGCAGCTCTTTGTGTTGGCTTTATCCACTCACTGGGGATCTCAAGCTGGTCTCCTGAACAGGTCTTTGTACAGACTCTGTGCACACACTGGGGGACTCATTGTTAAGGGCACGTAGAACCACTCACAGACATCCCGCACCAAAGCCTGCCATCCATGGTTCTAGCCTACTGGGGGTGCATAGTCAGCTGACCAAGCATCAATTGGATGATGACAGAACAATGATGTTTGTTCCACAGCAAGTCGACCGCCATCTTGATAGCTGTAGACTGTAGATTATGCACACCGCTGAAATCGAATTACGATGAATTTATTAGTATGTGACTTACTACCTAAGATATTTCTTTTAACTTACGTCAGAGTACAATGACAATTGTTCATTAGTTTAGTGTCCATTTTAAAGCATTTGCTACTTTTTATAGCTTTGACTGCACTGTGAGCACATCGACACGCGCTGGTTTTCTTTAAGTTCATAGTTGATAAGTAATTTACATTATAAACTTCAGGCTGTAACTTTTTTCTTATATTTAACTTATATTTTGGGAAATTTAAGGGGGTTCCAGACACACAGGAACCCCCCTGGCTGCACAACTACATGCAATCGTAGGTCAGTTTACTTTAAAGTTTGTGAATTATTTCCTTTACTGTACCTTCTGAGGCATTCTATGAAGTTTTTCATTTTCTTGTTACTACAATGGCTTCCGTATAATGAATTTCGTAAGTCGTGCTTAATTTACTTACGTCATTATGCCCCTAGCTAGTACATAACCAAGGTCCATGAGGATCTCTTGATCCCTCCGGCATGAAAATGGCTAGGTTACGTAAGGTGCCCGAATCGCACAGAGCATGGTGTGTGACAGTACGTTCTACATAGCTCAATCCTTAAGCGTTCTTTTCAAGTGACATCAGCCTTGTATTTCATACCTTCGGGTAGGCCTAAACCCCAAGGTTATTAGACAGCCATATAGCCCATTTAAGTTTCTTTGGGATATAGATAATAGAATTCTGTACTTTCTAGTATGCTGCCAAGTGCCCGTTACAAGGAAGTTGTCTTCCCATTGAAATATAACAAGGATGATTTATTCGAACCTTAAGTAGCCTTTAAATTGTTTCCCCTGCCTTTACCAATAAGGTACTAAAAAGAGAGGATGAGCGGCGTTATTTTTGTCAAGGAAAGTATACGCTATTACCGTATGATTACCTCCACAAAAACGTCAATGATATAGGAGGGTGGATGGATAGTTATTACATGTGGCTGGGTATATTGCATGCATATTACTTCTATTGTTGATAATTGTGGCTGTGAGCCAAACATTAGTTCAATAGGCTAGTGTCAAATTGGATAGTATTTGTTGATAAAATATATGTTACGGCAGCAGTTGTCAGGCGAGCTAAAATGTTTAACGTGAATTATTAATGAGGTTTTAGTTTTTCTCTGATAAACGATCTTTTTATTTCTAGGAATGTCTTTTTGTTCTGTTTCGCATATTAGCCTGGTTAACTCTCACGAGTGTAATTACTCCCCCTCTGCTAATTCAATTGTCCACCGCCACAATGGCAACGTATCAATTTACCATCCGCACGATGCAAAATCTAATGATTTCACTAACTATTTTCTAGGAGTAATTATCATATTACACACTGCCTACATTCATATTTGAACACAGTAAGAGTAACATGATAATAATTACGTTGAATCCCACAAAGTAGGCCTAAGTGTTAATTATTGCCGAAGAGATTTTTGAAGTGAAATGTGATGCATAAAGTAATTCATTTGGTATTATGTTGCATGTCAGAAATTATCGGGGCTGTGTAACCCTTACCAGCTTTCAGTTTCCTTTTAAACAGAATGAACATGCGTCTCCTTTTGTAACAATAGGTCTTTCCTGCGTGGAGATCTAGGGAGTATAAAGGAGTGACCTGATGAACTGTGCCTCTAAATGTCACAGAAAACGGGACTTCCTACATTTACCATCCGATTTTAAATCATTTGAATCTTTCGCTTTACAAATTGTATCACATATATAATATCGTGAATAATAAGAGAAGGTGAGACATGATATTCTTTCCAATCCTGCATGAACATTGGATCCAAGAATATCTATCGTTCTAAAAAAAACATTCGATATAGTCCCCTAAGTTCCTGCATTCCAAAGCCCGCTCATTCATCTTTATAACCCCAGTGCGCCACGACCGGCAGTCTTCCTAGCTCTTCTTCCTTCTAACCCCATGGCCTCTCCCATTTGCCCGGTCCCATCTGGCCCTCTCTCCACACTAAATACACTCCATACCCGGTTAACACGGAGAGTGGGCCCACAACAAGGTGAAGTGGGCCTACAACACTCCAACCGGCGGCTCGCCGTCCGTCGGGACGGACCAAGATGGCGCCGGCCTGTTGATCTCTGCCTTTAAGGCAATCTCTGGCCGTGTCCAAGTGCTGCTTTAATCACCAACCTGGGCTGCTGCTGCCGCTCTAACCTGACTAAGCCGGGCCTCGGGTTAATGGGGGTGCCCGATTATGAGCCATTCCGTAACCACTCACGTTCGGATGCATTTATTTGTGATGCTACTTGAGGACTGCATGGCCGGAAGAAAACACTTATTTATGAGCTGTAGGCTTTGGTTACCAATATGTTATGTGATTTCAACTAGCGTGTTTGGTTTATTTTTAAGAGTGTTATTCGAATACTAGGTTATTTTTTTATTTCTCTGGCTCGCATGCCTAGGTATTTTGAGATTGCTTCTAAAATGACTTGAGTATAATTGAGTGGTGGATATATATTGGCTGTTACGTAAATAGACATCGGTATAAAACTAGCGTGTTTATGTTTCACCTCTACCTTCCTCGTTTTACAGAGATGACTCTCCAATAAATATGTGTATTCATGTATCGTACCTGATATCAATGGATCAACTGAAATGAATATGCTGCTAAAAATGGTTGATCTGAACCATGTGGGTATATTATTATCCCCACTGTCGTTGCGAAGGGTTTATGTTTAACAATTGAAAGGAGTTTATCTATATCCCAACTCATTTACAGATACTTCACAAACTGCTTCTAATGTTTAGGGTGTTTCACATATTTATGGTTATCGGCGATTGGTTCACTCCTCTCTCCTGCTTGCATACGCCCACTGCCTTCGAGAAGCAGCTCGTGTCGTAAGGTAGTTCAGTTTTCAAGTAATTTACTGTAGTAGAGCGATCCAATCCGTTATCTTACCATAAAGAGGGTTTATTGCATTCCCCATAGAAGCTTCCAGCCACATGTATAAGAAAGACCACACAACGCACTTAACACATCTAACTGAGAGATATCATCTCCATCTCTCTCCTTGTAATAAAAGGTCCAATGGTATATTTTCCTAGAGATTAAAGCTTCCATGGTTAGTTTAATGTGCAAGCATGGCCAACATGCAGTAATAAATCCAAGGGGCTAAAAGGGGGCAATCCCCGTCCCAGATCCAAGGGAGAACATTTTCGCATCTTGAGATTTGTTTTAAATCTGGTGTTTATAATTTTCAATTTTATGGGGGATCAGGGTTTCCCCCTAGAGCGCTGACCCTGGATCCGCCCCTTAGTATGTGCCAGACAACCCGGCATGGTAACTCCAGCCATTACCGTGTAACCTTGTTAGCATGTGACAAGTAGCCACCATCATCGGATCTGAACTCTGACTATACAGATTAGATCTATTCTACCGGTAGCTTTGGAGGGGGACTCTGGGGGTGTTTATGGGGGTTCCAATGTCGTTTGTCGAATTCAAGAAATCATCACGCCACATGTCCCTATAGGATATAATTTCATTTTCCATGTCGATTTTACAAAATTGGCCTTGTCATGTCATTTATTTTACTGTTTATATTGTAGTGTCCGCTACGGCGGGAAAACCGCGTATGTTACCCAGCGAACTCTTCACTGTAGATGGCGCCACTATACGTGTCTCTGCTGGTATCCTGCAAACTTATTACAATAAACCAGTCTAGATCTAACATTTGGCGAACTAAGATGGGAAATGAGAACCCACTGGACAAAACCAAGGAAATTAGACTCAAATCAGATGTAGGTTGTCAGAAATGGTGCTGTAAAACCTAAATTACATCCTGTAGAAGTGATTTTCAAAGTTTCAGCTCTAAGCTAACTTTAGATTCTGAGTAATTTGAACTAAACTGTTGGTGCATGTGAGTGAAACCAAAACCCCATTTCATCCAGGGGTCATGCCCAATTTTTTTGTATGAACAGTACTCAGTGAACAGTGAACAGTGACCCCCAGTTCAAGTGAATTAGTGCACAGTGACAACTATAGGTGTGTTCAAAGCCATAAGAGTGAAAAGAAAAAATGGCTACCTATGGATCTGTTGAGAACTTTGATATTCATAGTGGGAAATGGGAAACCTATTCAGAGAGAGTGGGACTGTTCTTTGAGGCTAATAGCATCCAGGAACAGAAGAGAGTCCCTACTTTTCTGTCTTTGGTGGGTCCTGATTGTTATAACCTCATTAAGACGTTATGTTCGCCGAACAAACCAGTTGACAAGACCCTAAACGAACTGTTTCGTATGTTGCAAGAACACTTTTGCCCCAAACCTTTGATCATTGCCGAAAGGTACCGTTTTCACAACGCAAAGCAGGCAGAAGGGGAAAATATTACGGCATACGTTGCCAAACTGAAAAGGCTCTCCGAGCATTGTGAGTTTGGTGGGAGTCTTCAAGAAATGCTCAGAGACAGGTTTGTTTGTGGGTTGAGAGACCTAAGAACAACCCAGAGGCTTTTAACTGAGGCTGACCTCACGTTCCACAAAGCAGTAAGCATTAGCAGTACGATGGAGGCAGCATCAAAGGACAGTAAAGAGTTGTGTCAGACACAGGATAAAGCTAGTTCTAGTGTCAACAAAGTGTTTTCGAAGAGTAGTAGTACTGCCCAACACAAACCGTGTTACCGATGTGGCGGAACTACACACGTACCCAATGACTGTTGGTTTAAAGACAAAGTCTGTCACACTTGTAAGGAAGTGGGGCACATCAAAAAGAAGTGTACCAAGAAGGGAAAAGGAGGTAATTTCCAGGGGAAAGGCAAGCAGGAACAGGAAAAGAAGGGTAAAACTCACAGTGTTGAAGAGGCAGGCCAGGAAGAGACAGTGAATACGATTCACGGGCCTAGCTTCTCCGAGTTGTACCAAGTGGAGGAGACGCTGACATGTCAGGGCAGTGGGTCAGGTACAGCACCGAAACCCATCATGATCAGCATCCTCTTAGATGGCCAACCTGTAGACATGGAGTTAGACACAGGCGCCACACGTTCCCTTATGTCAGAAAGAGACTTTAAGAGACTTTTTCCTGGAAAGACCCTCCAAGAGAGTGACCTTGTGTTGCGAACATACACAGAGGAAGTGTTCAGACCCTTGGGGAAGGTAAAAGTGAGGGCCCAGTATGAGTCCCAAGTGCATGAAGTAGAGCTGTATGTGGTGCCAGAAGGGGGTGTACCACTGCTTGGCAGAGAATGGCTGTCATACTTCACACTCAACTGGCCCAAACTCGCTTTAGTGCACCAGGTAGAAGCTGCCCCAGAGTCCTTGCAGCAGGTGCTGAGCGAGTACCCCGAGGTGTTTAACCCTACACTTGGAAAGTTTAAGGGTACCCAAGTGCAGTTTCACTTGAAGTCTGGCAGTAAGCCAGTGTTCCACAAGGCCAGGTCAGTGCCTTATGCTCTCAAGCCAAGGATTGAGGCAGAACTGAAGCGACTTGAAGAAGTTGGCATTATAGAGAAAGTGAACTCTAGTGATTGGGCTTCACCCACAGTAAATGTAGTGAAAGCTGATGGTGTTAGTATCAGGGTATGTGGAGATTTCAAGGTCTCTATTAACTCCCAGCTGGAGGATGAAGTGTACCCTTTACCCGTGATACAGGAGGTGTTCGCGAAGCTTGGTGCTTTTGCAGGACCAGAGACTAAGTACTCTAAGATTGACCTCCGTGAGGCCTATGCCCAACTGGAAGTGGACCCAGAGTCCAGAGAGCTCCTGACCATTAACACCCATCTGGGGTTGTTCAGGTACACCCGTCTGAGTTATGGCGTGAAGACGGCACCCGCCATTTTTCAGAGAACGATGGACCAACTGCTTGGTCATATTGAAGGTGTCCAGTGTTTCTTGGATGACATCTTGATCACTGCGAAAGATGATGCCTCACATCTGAAGACTATCGGTATAGTCTTGGCCAAACTCCAAGAAATGGGACTGACTGTGAAGCAAGAGAAGTGTGAGTTCTTCAAAGAGTCAGTGGAGTACTTGGGCCATCGTATAGACAGTAAAGGTCTACACATGACACAGGGCAAGGTGACGGCGATTCTTGAGGCACCGCCACCGAAAGATGTTAGTGAGTTGAAGTCGTTCTTAGGGCTCATTCACTACTATGGAAGGTTTTGCCCAAACCTCTCCCAAACGCTTGCTCCATTGACTGAGCTCCTCCGCAAAGACCAGAAGTGGATATGGTCTAAGAAGTGTACTGAAGCGTTTGAGGAAGCCAAGCTGGCTATTGCTTCGGATCGTGTGCTGGTGCACTATGATCCGACTCTACCTGTACGAGTTGCCAGTGACGCATCACCCTATGGCATTGGGGCGGTGCTTAGCCACGTGTTACCTGATGGATCTGAGCGACCTGTGGCTTTCGCATCTCGTACTCTGAACAAGGCTGAAAGTGGCTACAGCCAAATTGACAAGGAAGCCCTTGGAATTGTGTTTGGAGTTAGGAAATTCCATGAGTATTTGTATGGACGGAAGTTCACCTTAGTGACCGACCATAAGCCTTTGACCTCTATATTTCACCCACAGAAGGGTATTCCCAGTCTGGCCGCAGCTAGACTGCAGAGGTGGGCAATCATACTGGCCGCATATGACTATGACATTGTGTTCCGTGGGACCAATGAGCACGGCAATGCAGATGGACTGTCGCGACTGCCGATGGGTCCTAGGCCAGGAAAGGACAACAGAGTGGATGCTGTATATCAGTTCCAGGAAAGACAGTTTGAGGTACTTCCTGTGACCAGTGAGAGTGTGCGTAGTGAAACCAGGAAGGATCCTGTTCTCTCACAGGTACTAGAGTACTCTCAGAAGGGCTGGCCTGAAAGCCCAGATGAAGAATTTCGTGTCTATCACCAGAAGTCCAGTGAACTGACTATTCACCAAGGCTGTCTTATGTGGGGTATGAGAGTCATCGTTCCTCCCTCACTCCGACAGAAGGTGAAGGACGAACTGCATGCCGGCCATATTGGCATAGTGAAAATGAAGGGTTTGGCTCGCAGTTATGTCTGGTGGCCCGAAATAGACAAGGAACTTGAATGTGTTGCTCGTGAGTGCCAGAGCTGTCAGCTCATCCTCAACGCACCGAGCTTAGCACCTCTCCACCCGTGGATGTTTCCCGAGAAACCTTGGGAAAGGCTGCACATCGACTTTGCAGGACCTTTCATGGGCCACATGTACTTTGTAGTGGTGGATGCCCACTCCAAATGGCCTGAAGTGATAGTGATGGACTCCACCACCAGTGAAAAGACTGTGGATGTGCTTAGAGAACTGTTTTCTCGCTATGGAGTGCCTACTCAGATTGTATCGGATAACGGACCCCAGTTCGTGTCCCAGGAGTTTGAGCACTTCTTGAAAATGAATGGTGTTCAACACATCAAGTCTGCCCCTTACCACCCCAGTACCAACGGTCTGGCAGAGCGTTTTGTGCAGACTATGAAACATGGACTGAAAGCAGCAAGGTTTGACAAGTTGCCTGTTCAGCAGAAGTTGGCTCACTTTCTGTTGAACTATCGTCGGTGTCCACACTCAACAACAGGAGACAGTCCAGCGACACTGTTTCTTGGACGCGGTATCCGAACGCGTCTGGACATCATCAAGCCTGATCTTCGAACCCAAGTTCAGCGTCACCAGTATCGACAAACGGAGCGTCGGGCCAACGCAAAGGACCGACAGTTGCTAGTAGGCCAAAAAGTGCTAGCAAGAAACTACAGGGGAGGAGATAAGTGGGTACCTTCAGTGGTTAAGTCTCAGACTGGACCGCTCTCCTACATGGTGCTCACCAACAGTGGTCTTCCCTGGCGCAGGCACATCGACCAGCTACTCGACCTTAGCGGGGATGGAACTCCGCTGCCTGCTGCGCCACCTGAGGTGGATCCACCACCTCTCTACCGTCAGCCAACGCGACCACTCCAGCAGCTGATGGACATGGGCAATCCGCCTGTGCCAGCTGCTGAACCAGAAAGACCTGCCGAGCCGATTCAGCTGCCACCTACTGAACCGCCACCAACTCAGCAACCATCTGCTGCTTCACCCAGAAGATCCAGCAGATCACACCACGCGCCTAAGAGACTGATCTCTGAGATATAAGAGTAAGTCAGTGGATAAGAAATTCAACACGGCCAAAATAATGCCAGAATTCTTATCCGAGAAAGTGGTAGTCAACCACTTCTCTAGCTAGTTGATATATAACAGTAACAAGTTGTTGTAAGAAAAGACTTTTATTACCAAGAGACTATTTTGTTATAGAGTAAAAGTCTAAAGTATCTTATCTATAGTAAAGTCTATAAGTAACTTGTAAGGTATACAAAGAGGACATTTCAAAGTGACATTCAGAGACTTATGGACCACAGTATTATAGACGAACTTTGAGATTACAGGGGAGGAAATGTAGTGTCCGCTACGGCGGGAAAACCGCGTATGTTACCCGGCGAACTCTTCACTGTAGATGGCGCCACTATACGTGTCTCTGCTGGTATCCTGCAAACTTATTACAATAAACCAGTCTAGATCTAACATATATCACTAAGGCTCATGTCGCATGTTGAATCTAAGAAAAAAACATGTCACCTTGTTGACTTTAGGGGTCTTTACCGATACTCAGTATGCATGCATGTATGTATGTCCCCATGGGGATCCGGGGTGGGGATTCCTTCGATGGCCTCCTGGGCAGAATGTGTCCCCAGCAGCCCCTTGCTATTTGTAGAAGGCAACAAATGAGGAGACCAGACTTGGTAGCTCAATTGGAAGAGTGCCTGCTTCATGTCTGGGAGGTCTTGGGATTTATCCCTGGCCGAGTCACACCAAAGAATTTAACAATGGCAGTGGTCACTGCTTGCTATAGTAAAAACCACAAAACATGACTGGTTGGCCCAGTGTCAGTATAATGTGACCAGGTGGGGTATTGCATGGGCCTATGACATGATATCTCAGTGTGGCAGCACTATAAAGAGGGTGTTGGGTCCCACTGCTACAAATAGGCACTTCGTCTCATAGATTCGATTGCTGCCCATGTGGCATAAAACTAGCTGCAAAGCTTTACCTTGTGCAGTAAAATAACCATAAAGGGTTGGCTGGATGTTAATCTAATCCAAACACAAACAAGTATGTATGTATGAATAGATGGATGGATGAATGGATGGATGGATTTACATTTTCGAATCAGCATTATGAACCTCATTATCATACACAGGCTATTCCATGATCAGCATACACGTCAACCATTCGGCATATTAGTACGTATACATCAGCATTCCCTTAAATTTAACTTTTATTAATGGCATAAGAATCGGCAAATGATAATTATGTTCTCATTGTGCAACATGTCATTTCATAAATCATACATCTTTATAGACCTTCATTTGCAAAAAAAAAATTAATGCCAAAATCAATACGATGCTCTAATAATGCAAAATGTGTCATAAAGACTTGATGTCGAACCGCAGATTTCATGAGTACACTTAATTAGAGGCACAATGCACACTTCCACACTGTGAGTATCAGACTTAGATATGTCTCTGGGTGTAATTGCTTACTGTGAACAGAATTTCGCATTAATCTTAAGCTTGACGAAGGTTGAAGAACCAAAACGTGTCGAATAACGAATGATTATCAAATAATTGAATAAGAGTATCCACCAAGGCTGGGATCTTAGTTCGACACAGCTTTTCACTCGTAATCATAATTCGTGTTTTACGTATTGTCATTTAATTCGAGGAGATCGAGATTACCCGAAGTCATGCGCTCTACGAAATGCATCTCATTATTAACAAAATAATTTTAATAGAAAATCTGTTTTCACTGTACGTTAACTACGGTCGGACACTATTTATGATTTGTTATTTTATTACTTGATACTACACAAATTTGTTTCCAGCAGTGACCTTAATCTTTGAGAAAGTACAGACAGCAGATGAAATGTTTTGTCACCTGTAAATAGAATATATGACGTAACCAAAGTCCGTTAGACAGAAAAATTGAACTGAAGGTTTTATTCTCTTTACTGCTAACTTTGATTACAATTAGAAATTGATTTTCACCCTATCAATAGACATGAAAAGTATCTCCCTCCCACTACCCTACTCGGACAAACATCCACCCACTCGCACTTGTCTAACCACCTCACACATTGAAGAGTTCATCCCATAGATACGATCACCAAAGACAGAGTTCGTCCCAACTTGTTTTCGCCGTGAAAATGGCCCTGGCTGTCGGTACGGCGTAAAACATCCATCATTCACTCACTCGCATTGAATAGGCATATACCTGTACAAAAGCAGCATATTGAATGGGGCATTTGGACCAGGGCCTGTGCCGTATTCGATATGTGTGTGTGTTATAAGGCTAATGTAGCAATATGCAACAAGCTGATTGTCCCATTGTATCCATCTGTCAGACAGTTCCGTGTCAATTCTTAGAGACTATAAGGCTGCGCAAACATTTCCACGAATCTGATACAACACTGTACCTTGGTACTCAAGTGTCAATGACATTTGTGATTGTGTTGGGGATGTAACGGACATTTTGTGACTGACATGTGAACGAGACGACTCCCTTTGATGAAGACCAGACTGATTGTCCCTTATCGTATTCATGTAGATTACACAATTTGATTAGTAATTAACGCTTTTTGATATAACATATAGTCATAAATACAGGTAGAACAGAGGGTGTGTCGTTTCAACTAAAAATCTTAATTTTCAAATCTAGATACAAATATCTTAGTTAATAGCTTCGATACATTTGGTAGGTCTCCTTAATGTATATACGGAGGGAAGCGTGTCTCGCATGTTAACCCTTTAAGCCATGGTTTCCCCAATATAAATGCAAGACAGGGAAGTTGATGTCCATCGCAATGGAACTAAAATAATTACACATGTAATTTAACATACTCTTTCAAACTCCATGGCAAGGCGAAGGAACCCTGACCAACCTGTCCCTTTACCGCCCCCACGGTCTCTCTATCGTAACATGGTGGATTCCGTATATGTAGCCTAACAACCTCAATTTGTACCATATATTCGGTTCTTTTATACACATATAGTCAGGTGTGTCCGCAATGGATGAACAGCTCTTCAACTGACTCGTACGGTGAGTGGAGTGTCTGCCGCTTCGTCCCTATAGCTCCTCAGACAGTGCCTGCACAAACATTTATCCAGAGATAATCAATTAATTCAGTGAACAAATACCCACTTCCGGACTGATTCGCATCAGAAGGTTTGAAAAACCTGAGTGAAACATTTGTGAATAGGCTTATAACTTTGTTACAATTAATGCATTTTCCTTATTATTTTGGCAATACAGTATGCGGCACTAGAGAAAAATATCTAGATTGTTTATTTTAATTGATGAAAAAAGATGCATTAACCCGAAATATAAAAGAGGTGCAATAATGAATTTAAAGAATCAAAATATTATATATCCGATATCTTAATGAGATAATGATTCACATAAAAAGTGTTAGGTCCCAATTTGTGATAGAAGCTCATCAAGATATGGAATGTCCTACTGGTAGGAATCTAGCATATATAATCCACAACTACGATTTCTATAATATTCAACCATTTGCAAACGATAAAAAGGGCCTTGATAGCAAATAGCTGTAAACAAATATAACATAAGGAAATTCCAATCGAGTGTTCCAACAATCGATTTGATTGAAAGCCTCATATAATTATGAAATCTACTCTTAGATAATCTGAAAATAAGTTCTTTATTCATTTTTTTGGGTTATCATGTTAACCTACAACTTCGTTTTATGACTATTTGTCATAATCATCCAGGTAAGAGTTAAGACAAAATAGAATGTCATTCAGAAGTCCAGAAATAGCGTTAAAAGTGTGATAGGCCTATACCTTAACTGCAATAAACTAAACATCTCTCCGACTCACATTTCACTAACTCGTCATGGTGACTATGAGTCGTAATTATTTGTCTGAAGTTGGAACATTGATCAGAATATGAGACAGATAATGTCACAGTGTCAATGATTCAGGCTGCATTGTCGACATGTCCCTGGCGGGCCTGGTGCAGCGGAAATGAGCAACAATATGTGGACTCATCCCTGTCAGTGTTTCTGACACACCGTAACAAGTCTGCTGACATAGGCTGGAGGTAAGCCTACTAGTGCATAAAGGTACGGCCGGAGGGCAAGGGGCCCAGTCATATAGTCATGCAGAAATAGGAAAATTCCCCCTAGGTATAAGTCATGTTAATCAAAATTGATTTGTATTGTTCCTTGTACTTTGGCGGACGTCCAAGAACTGAATATCCCGTTTACATGTATAAATCTGCATCCCATAGGTGAAATTCGTTATAATATTGAAATATATAGAATAGAAAGTATGTTGAAGGCGAGCATGAATAAGGAGTAATTCCAAACAATATACATATTTACACATGGGCCGGGGGAATTTTGTAATGTCTAGTTTTACCACTCATTATTATCATAATCTCCTTTTCTTTTATGAACTCACTATTTCACATAATACATGATGTGCTCTTAAAAATAGAATATGACAATGAAGCAATTTAAATACGATATATATATTATATAATCGCAATAATCTCTGTCTACTCTTATAATAAACACAAGTTAACAACAACCGGAGTTGGGTTCGATGTAGCTTCCACACCTTTAATGTTATATATATATATATAATTGATTTTTGTCAATGATTAACTTGAATTCTGTCAGTCTGGTTCAATTCCTGGTTGTTAGGGGGAAATGATATCATGACACCAAGTCTCAAAATCTCTCACAATATATAATTTTGAAACTAAGTCTCAGTCTGAAGAATCTAAGTCTCAAAGTATCTAAGAATGAGAAAATCACAAAACATGTGGCATTGGTGTCAGAATTGGATTGAATCTTTTAAATGAAATTATTGAATGTAAATGACAGATAATTAGATAATAATCCATGAATGAGCAGAAAATGATGGTAAGAATATATTAGATAAACGAGAAATATCAGATGGAATAAAAAGATGAAATAGAAAAGATAAAACAGATGAATAAAATTTCATTCACAAGATAAATATGACAAAAATCAATGGTAAAAGCAATAATGATAGCTGATAGTTGAAAACACTTATGAGAATGAGTAATAATTATGAAGGATAATATAATTATTGCGCTATTGTAGGTTTATTTCGTGTCTGTATATATAGGCCTATGTCATACGTTCCTTTGCAGTTGAATTAAAGTCTTTATCTTCTTCATTGTTTGACTTAGTTCGTTCATTGATATATGTTAAGTGATGATATATTTGGGGAGTTAGAACTAGCTCTTCATTGTCATATTCATCAATTAGTTCATATAGATCGTCTTTTGTATAGAACGAATGTAGTGCTTTTATGACTTAGTTGAATTCTTCAATATCCTAGAATCTATGGCCAAAAGTACCAGGTATTGGTTCCATCTCAGGATTAGGCTTTATTCAGGGAGCACATTCTTCCATAATGTCCTCCTATTACTCAGAGGTCGTGGGACGTTCACAATGTCCTTAGGTAACCTTTACAGGTTGGCTATTGCACAACATCCCCTAATGTCTACCATCTTACCTGTCTTTTGCCTTATAATATTGTGACGTTCTCTGGTAAGTCGGGGTTGCCGATTCTTACGACAGAGGAACGTGGGGGTTGTTCGGGTCTCGGGGCGGACGGGGAATCCGGGCCAAGAACCGAGATGTGTTTCTAGAGTCGTGCCTCGCGCACGAGGGGGGGCTGAGCGAATCGATCGGCACTCGATGTCGACGGAGGACTGCGGGGGAGGGAAATTATGGCAGGGGTACGGGTCGGCCGGGGAACGGTCCACCCCTGAGTTCCGGTCCGCGGGGGCGACGGGCCGACGGTCGCCTATTGTTTGGTAGCGTGGGGCCGAGCACGCCGCGCCCTCGTCCCCGCGGACTTCGCTCCCTCGTTCCGCTCCCCATGTCTTCGTACCATACTACGCCTCGGTTTCCGGTACTACTTCGGGCCTTCGTGCCCTACTTCGTTCCCTCGTTCCTCGTTCTTCGGGCCTTCGGGCCCCTTACCCTATGTTTCGACTACCTATCTCGGACTTCGACTGTTTTGTCCTAACTTCGACTTAATTACTCTATTCGGCTCATCTTTAGTGGTTGTTTCAGGAAAGAGGACACGTCTGGACACCAGGAGAACTGTTGAAGAACTCTGTTTATTCGGGCCTCACCGCCCCTTTATATACTAGAGAGGTCAGCCCTGATTGGCTGCCTTCGGTCACGTGACCTACAATTGACGTCACTTCCGGTTTATATATTCCGTTTCCGGTTTACATTTCACTTCCGGTTTACATATTTCCGGGTTTCGTTCCATTACGTTTTCGTTATTCGTTCTTTACATATTCGTTATTCGTTCTTTACATATTCGTTCTTTACATCTATTTCGTTCTTCGTTCTTTACATATTCGTTATTCGTTCTTTACATATTCGTTCTTTACATCTATTTCCATTATTACCTTATTTCTATTATTTTAACCTCTATGTATTTTGGCTGAATAGCCGTTCATCACACCCTCCCGCACCTTCTTGAAAGGTGGGAAAACACGTTATACAAAATTTCAACACAGTTCATACAGCAACGACAACAGAACATACTCTAGAACCAGAAACATTTCAATCCTACGCTCCTTATCGGCAGAGGAGGAGGTGTCACCCTCTGTCCTCCCCGGTCAACTTCGGAGGGCCCCCGGGGCCTATCCGGCTAATTATTATTTCTCTTCTTTCTTCGTTTTTCTTTCTTCGTTTTTCTCTCTTCGTTTTTTAAAAGTTCATATACTTCGTTTTTATATATCTTAGTCTCTTTTTATCTTCGTCAGAGTTCTCTTATCCTTGATCTATTTAGGACCTCCTGTTTTTCTCGTCTTTTAGGATGAGCGAGCCGGTCGTGGCTCTCCCACCCGGGACTGGGGATCGGTCGTGACCCCGTCGCCCCCGCTCCTCTCCTCTGGGCTCTGTTTACTTAGCCCCTCGGCGCGTTTTTCCTCGCCTTTTCTTTACCCTCATTAGGACAGAGGGACCGGTCGTGGTCCTCCTGCCCGGGGCCATGGGTCGGTCGTGACCCGCAGTGCCCCCGTTCCCTTCGTTTTTCGTCGTCCAGACGTTCTCCCCTAGTTCGGGTGGAGAATCGGTCGCGACTCTCCCACCCAGAGGCCAGGGTCGGTCGTGACCCTTAGTCCTCTCGACCCTCGGTCCGTTCTGCCGTCGTCCAGACGTTCTCCCTTGTTTTTGGGTAGAGAATCGGTCGTGATTCTCCTACCCGGTCGGTCGTGACCCCTCGTTCTTCCGTAACTGTTACTCTTCTCTGCGTTCTCTTAGGTGATGATGATGATTTTAAGGATGAGTTGAAGAAGAAAGACTGAAGCTTTTGTAGATAGAATGTTCTTTTTGGACTTCGCACCCTCGGTCGCCTCGGCATTCAGAGCCCCCCAGTGACTTTTTCACGGTTGGCAAGGACAACATGTTCGAGCCAGAGGCCAAGGTACCCAAAGAAGAAGATGGCGTTGTATGTGGAAAGGAACTTAACTTCATTCATTAAAGCTTAGAGTGGAAGCTTCAGCAGACGACGTCGCGGGTTTCGTGCTACTTGTCACGGTGAAGCTTTGAGATGGAGTTCGGGTGAAGGTGAGACTGAGAAGATAATCATTAATTATTGATGAAGTGTCCGTTTTCCGTACAGGAACTGAAGTTTGACTTTTACGACACATGTCCTCGTGGTTAACCCAGCATCAAGATGTTCCGTCCTCGACCACGTCGACACATTTGAAGATTTCAGGATTTCAGAAAGAGATGTCGGAGAGAGTCCACCATAATAAAGTATTTCCGTCACCGTTCCGGGCCCAAGTGGCATGACAACAACCGGAACGGAGACCTGATTAAGAAGATAGTTTTGATGAAGTTTCTTTTTGATGACAGGAGCCGGTGCCTCTCATCCCTCCCCCCCCCCCGTAAGCAACGGCAGGAAGACGGTCCTCTTTGGGGCGAGAGGGAGGCTCCTTCGTTCTACTGATGAGATGATTTTCCTAAGAAGAGGATTCCTGGTTCGGGCACTCGGGCCCTCGTTCGTGTCCTAGGCTCTCGGGCCTCG
This sequence comes from Lepidonotus clava, assembly GCA_936440205.1. Taxonomy (NCBI): domain Eukaryota; kingdom Metazoa; phylum Annelida; class Polychaeta; order Phyllodocida; family Polynoidae; genus Lepidonotus; species Lepidonotus clava. The sequence goes on along the minus strand of OW387136.1, from coordinate 46,332,804 downwards.
CTTCGCCTACTAAATTTTTCTCCTCGTCCTCCCGGAGGACCGTGCTTATTGACGATTTTCGTAAGACTGTAATACCAACAAATAGTTCGTTAATAGAGGTAAGTTTAAGATCCGGTCTGGTTTGATTTTGGAGTAAGGCCACAGTCGTCCACGGTGCCATGTCACATTGCATGGAGACACTATGCCTATGACGAACGCCGAGACAACAGCTCCGAGCCGTTCCGGGCTGCTCCTAGGTACGACGGTTCGAAGTTGGTAAGTTGAAGATATTAGTGAGAAGGAGAAGAAGAAGCCGTAGAAAGCGAAGATGGACGACATCAACTGGGACCTGCACCCAACGTCAACGTCTGAGATCCGGAACGGGCCCATTCTCAATAAAATAGCATATATAAAGAAGAACTCATCCGATGTCGAACTCCAAGAAGGATCGCTCCTCGTCGCTCTTTGCAGACCTCTTGATTTGTCCATCAGGGCATCCGCAGCCGACGTTCCAAGCACCACCTCCCTGTATATTGCAAAGATTACTTCCCTATATGTTTCAAAGACTATTTTGTTTCGTTCCTCGGGAAGAAGACATCAGGAAATACGACATGGAAGGAGTCTCTGTCGTTACAGCAGGTGAGAGATTAATATAAGTTTTAGTAAGTCTATTAAAATTTTTTTCGTTTCTCGTTCATGTATTGTTTTTACTATATATCACGGTCGGTCACGAGCCAGGGCTCCTAAGTTATCGTCCCTGCTCGTGCCTTGGTCCTCCGGGAGACATCTACGACTCGCCGCAATCCTTTCACGACTCGCTGCATCAACTCTGGCACGATAAAACCAGCATTCAGGTCGAAAAATTCCATTTTGCCGCTCTTCGTATGCGGTAAGAGGCTGAAGACAAGGAAACTCAGAAGATGATGGTACATGAATCCGGGTTCATCCACATTCTGATCGATCCATCCAAGATCAAGAAGACAAGGTTGCAGGAAGTAGAAGTGCCGCTAGAGGACAGAGGTCGTCTCTTCCTCGCCTCCAGATCGCTCAAGGCAGCGCGGGAGAAGGGTTTTCAGTCTTGGCCCGCGCCAGCCTTTCCTCCAGCGGCGAGTCGCCGGCCCACCGGTACCTTATTTACCCCGGCACGACCGTCGACTCAAAGACTACAATGACAACACTATCCGTCCTTTCTGATTTCCTTTCCTCGATTCCGCCTCCCAACTTTCACTCTCGCTCCCGGGTCGCCCGGCCCGTTATCCATTTCCGTGACCGGACGATCCCGTTCCATCTGCTCGGTCCCAACCAACGCAGCGGGCTCCAGGGAAGAAGAGGAACAGCTACAAACTTGTTTTTCCTCCTAGCGCCTCCTTCCGTCCCGTATTCGCCCCGCAGGCTTGGTAAGTTCATTCCAGTCATGGACCCTCCAGCTCGCTGATTACGCTCAACACCTCCTAACACATGTGGTTTCGTTCACTTCCGCAAGAAGGTTTCCATAAAGAAACTAATAAGAATAAATTAAGATAAAAATGTTCGAGCCCGCCAGTCCGTTCCCGATGAGTTTAAGTAAAGTTTTCAGGCCCGTCCAGCGGTCTCCAGGAGAGTCTTTTATCCAGGCTTCGGCCTCCTGTGCGGCTCAGGTACCTCCGCCTCGGCCCGGTTCTCTCCCTGGGGGTTTGACACTATGGGTGAGGAGCCAACGCCCCGTAATCCCTCCCCACCCGACTCGCGACGCGCCATCTTCCGCCTCTGGTTCCGTCGCGCTGTTTTTCTTCCGTGCAAGACCTCGAGCAGCATCTACTTCACCCTTCTTCTTGGCGTCGGATCGGCAGCAACAGTCTCTCCTCCCTAGCGGGGAGCTCGAGAAGCTGATCCACCATTCCGCTCTGTTTTTCCGCCTCTCTTGTTGCCTTCAACAAGTCATCCAGTTGATCCTCGTTTTTGTGCATCACTAGGGTCTGAGCCAATTGGACGGTCCGGTTGTGTTCGTTAACTAGCTGGTCGACCCCCGGGAACTCCCTGGTCAACGGCCCCAGTGCCGCCGTCGGGAACTGCGCCATCGCTTCTTCAAATGTCTCTGGCTTGCGGCCCGTTTCTAGTGCCATCAGGAACGCCATAGACGCCGAAGCCATTGCTCTTGTCTTGGCCGTCATTCCTCGCACCTCCCTCGGGGGCCACGTCAGTTGCACCCGAATGGCCTTTTCCGCGTCCCAGTCTCGTACCGCTCGCGCCGTCACCGGAAAGTGTCCCTGTAAGACCTGGTGAACGGCCTGTGTCCGTAATAACTTGAGTCTCGGTGTTTCTCTAGATGGTCCTGCCGTCGGCATCTCCGTTCCGATAGACCCGAACACTGAATCGGCTCCCGACTCGTCCAATTCTTGTTTCTCCAGCTCGTATCCTCTGGTCTCGGCCTGCCCCAACTCCATGTCCTCTGAGTCTTCCACCTCCTCGTCCATGGACTGGGCAGCCGGCATTTGTAATCTGTGTATCACAACCCGCGGTTGTAGCGCCCGCCCGTGTTTGTCTTCGTCCTTGAGTGGGGTATCCGGTCCTGGCGGCGATCCCATACGTTCGGGCGACGGTGGTCCCGGGGTCTCCTCCGATCCTTGCGACCCGAAAAACGAGCTCCCCAAACTGGCCCGAGTCAGGTTGTCAACCGCCGCCCGTGTTTCTGGCGTGTCTGGTGCTACCGTAATGTCTCTCATTCGTTTCAATCCTGGGGGCGGCACTATCGGCTGCTTACATACCATCTTCTCCAGGGGTGAATCTGCTTTCGTCGGGGTAGGGGTAGAGAACAGCGGCTGTGTCGAGGCCGTCGACGCCGTGTCCTCCGGCCTGGCCGCATGCCGAACATACTTTACTTTCTCCACTCGCCCCGACGGTTTGAGTCCCTGCCTTTCTGCCATCTCGCGTAGAAACCTCCCTAGGTACAATGCTTCTCTTTCCACCAGCCGACCTCCCTGTGCTTCCCGAATGCTGTCCTCCAGCTCCCGGTCGGATCTCGCCTCGTGGTAACCCCTGAACGATCCCTCCCGGTTCATTGTTCCTTTTAAATACCCGGGGTACCTCGGGTGTCGTGATTCGTATATCACCGATTTCTTATGAACTGTCATCATAGTAAATTGTGCGTCGCTACAAGGTGGTTCTAGTCCCGTGGTCCGTTTGACTCCTGTCGAGGTCTCAGGCTGTGATGGTCCCAGCTCTCCCGTGCTGCTAGACTCAGCGATAATCAAAGACCGATCGCTTCGGGCCGACATACTCCTGCCTGACTCCGACTGGTCCGAACTCGTTCCCTCCTCCAATTCTCTCGGGACTTTCTTGACCTTTTTCCACTTCTTCTTTCGCGACGGCTCCTCCGTCGGGCATCCCTGCGTCGGGGGCCTCTTGAAAGCGAGCGGCTCCTCTTCTTCCTTGACTTTCGGTCGTTGGTCGTCGGACGAGCTCACCAATTCCACCACCTCAGCCCCCGGTGGTATTCCTGAGCAACCCGGCTTCGGGGTGGGTGTGGATGTCCGTCCTTTTCCTCTGCCTGGGAGTCCTCGTCCTCTCGGTTCCCGTGGTTCTCCCTGGGCGTTTAACTTCTTAATTCGGCTCTGTACTAACCCTGATATTTGGTCTGGTGTCAGGAGTGGTTTCGGGTTGACCACGGCCCGGCTTGCGCTTCGCGGCGACTCGGTGTCTTCCTTCCGTACTCCTTTCGCGGCCCTCCGAGGGGAACGACGCGTGGGTGTCGATCGTTCCGCCACCTCGGCCAGGGGTCCCTTCCCTGCTGCTTTGGCTGCTTGGGCTCCCTCGCCGGCCTCGTCGGCCTCTGATCCTTCTTCGGTTGCTACCTGCTCCAGCTGCTCGGCGTCGCTGTCCTCGGATCCTCTTGACGCCCTCGGGTAGTAAGGGATGCGGATCTGCCGTCGCGGCCTCTCCGGTGCCTCCTTATCCACCGCCCTCTCAGGGGGTTGAAACCCCTCTGGATGGCGCACCGCGTAGTCCCGTTCCATGTTGGCTACCCGGGCCGCCGTTTCATCTCCAGTAGCGAAACTGGTGTACGGCGGTCGTCCTTTCGGGTCCAAGGCGAACGCCGCAGCATACTCCAGCCTCAGAAGGGGGTCTTGCTTCGGCATCCCCCTCTGCAGGTTCCCTTCGTGTGATTCCGTCATGTGCTTTCTCCAGTCTTGGTGTGTCGAATAGGCTCGACTCGAACACACCGGGCACATGTAGTACTGCTTCCGTAATCCATCGTGCTGGCCTTTAATATGCTTGGCCAAGTGCTTAAACTCCTTTCCGTGACAATGTCCTTCCCAGCACTGTCCGCTCATCGTGTCTGTTTTCCGGGCTTTCGGGGCTCGTTCCAATCCTGAAGCTCGTCCCGTCAGCCGTTTCCGTTTTTGTCTCGTGGTGATGCTGCTCGTCTCGCTTCTCTGCTTTTCTTCTTGTTTTCTTCTCCTTAGCTCAGTCTGCTCGTCTGCGATTCGATGAATCCTGGTCGGCTGACCAGAATGACCTGCTCCGGCGAGCGCTCTGCCTTTTATAGCCGCCGCAGGCGGAAGTGGGCGTGGCCTGCACTTGCGACCCCTAGCGTCAGACTCACCATCCACTTCTACGGTGGCGCCCCCTACTATTTTCCGGTCCCCGGGGCCCGCCGCTGGTCACCGCCTCGCCTGTTTTCTTTACCTCGCGGCCCTTCGCCCGTCCTCGCGTTTTTCCTAGGCCTTTTATTGCCCCACCGGACGCCCTCGGTCCTTTCATCCCTCTTCGCCTTTTCTTGCCTTTTTCATCTTGGCCCTCACAGTGCTTCCGCACACTTCCCGGAGAACACAGGGGCTCGGCGTTACCATCTCCTCGCCGCCGCCCCGTTCTCTTTGTCCTCTTTTACTCCTTTTACGACCTACTTTAAAGCCCGTCCTCGTTTCAGGCCTCGCCTTTTACAGCCGTCCGTTCGTTCCTCCGGCGTTCCCGAGAGTGCCGCATCTACTCTCCTCCGGTCTCCTGGACGCTGTAAAGCGGTATTACCAAGTCGGCATTACTTCAGAAGTCTTCACCAGCTTGCCACCGGGTCTGTCTTCCGTTGTAATCCAACCATCTTTTCCACGCTGTGGTTCCTCCGAACTGACCGGAAAGCGGCTCCGTGGGACTACTTTAGACATTCGGGCCGTCGTGGCTCCCGAACGCCGTTTTTCGTTCCAACCCCGCATTTCCCACCTATATTACATCCGCAAGAGAACCAATCTTCAGCTAGGTAGCGAATCTCTACAGCCTAACGACCTGCACTCCTACTGTAGTGGTCAACGCACCGCCCCGACTCAATGGCCCCAGGTTGATCAGTCCTTTTTGGCCAAAGCCTTTCTGTGTAGCGCCGATTTGGTCGTTCCCTTGGTCCTCTTCCACCTGCGGAATCGAGACACGAAAACGACTTCATCACAAAAAGGGGGTACCCCGTTTCCTTACGTGCCCTAGCGCGCCCCACCCCAAGCATTTACTGTGCAGCCTCGTATCCTTGCTGGTCAGCTACCATCCAAGCTGGCGCAGCGTGTCCTCGGTAGGGTTCCAGGCGGTCCACATGGACCACCCCCCCCCCGGTTTCCCTCGTTTCTTCCGTACTACCACCCGTCCTCGGTCAAGCACCTTGACGATCAGTGCAGGGCCTATCCATGGAAATCGCAACTTCGTTCCCTTGTCCCTATCCACTACCGTATCGTGCACCCAGACCAGTTCTCCGGCGTGGTATTCCCGTCGAGTCACCTTCCCATCATACTCGTGTTTCTGATGGATGGCGGCTCGTTTCAGCCCCGTCTGGGCCTCCCGATAGGCCGCGACTAGCCCTTCCTCCAGGCTTTCCACATAGTCGCCTACCCGTCGGGGTTCCTCCTCTGGTCCTAGAGGTCTCCCATAAATCGCCTGTCGCGGCATCATGGTCTGTCGGCCCAGCATCATCATGTTCGGTGTCACTCCCGTGCTGGCTTGCGGCGTTGCTCTATAACTCATCACCACGAGCGGGACCATCTCGTCCCATTCCCGACCTGTCGCTCGGCAGCTGGCTTTCAAACAACACCCCAAAGTACGGAAACTTCGTTCTATGTATCCGTCACTCCTGGGGTGGTACGGCGTCGTTCTTGTTTTGTGAATCCCGAATAGTGCACAGACCTGAGCCACCACCTCGGATTCGAAATTCGTGCCTTGATCCGAGTGTAGTTCCCGAAACGCGCCGTATCGTGCTACTACTTCTTCAACCAGTTTGTTCGCCACTGTCGTTGCCTTTTGATCCGGGATCGGGAAACACTCCAACCATTTGGTGAAATAGCATCCTACCATCAGGCAATACTTATTTCCTCGTTTGGTGACTGGGTACGGGCCCGAAACATCCATGGCCAGCCGTTCCATCGGCTCCCCCACTATGTACTGATGTAGCGGCTCCCGTCTTCCTCTTCCCTTTTTCAGCAACGCGCAATCACATTCTCGACATTCCTTCCGCACGTCTTCCCGGAGTCCCGGCCAGTAAAACCCTTGTTCCAACAGGGCCGTCGTCCTGGCGACTCCTAAATGCGCTCCTGCCGCGCCTCCATGGTATTCCCTTACCAGCTTGGCCCGTTCCCCTCGGGGAACGACCAACTGGTTCCTCCAACCATGTCCTTCTAGTTCCCAGTACTTCCGATGCAGCACGCCATCCCTGAGGCTTAATCGTTCCCATTGCCTCCATAGGATCTTTGTTTCCCGGGATTCCGGAGATATGGCCTCCCAACCTGGCCGGTCCGCATCTTTTTCCATCCGTGCGACAATCGGCCCTATATCTCGATCCCTCCTCTGCGCTGCTCTCATCTCCTGCGGGGACCATCCGGGCTCGTACCCCCGGGCCCGCGTCACTACTCTCACTTGTTCGGTATTCTCGTGCTCCTCTCCACATTGTTTGCACGGATACCGGGACAACGCGTCAGCGTTCCCATGCTTCCTGCCCGGTCGGTGTTGGAACGACACATCATGAGAGTCGATAATCTCAATCCACCGAGCAGCCTGCCCCATCGGTTCCTTACTCCTCTGCAGCCAACTAACCGCGCTGTTATCCGTCCGGACTATCACGCGTTGGCCATAGATGTAGCACCGAAAATGCTTCAAAGCTCGCACCACCGCCAACAGTTCTTTCCGCGTGGTGCAATACTTTCGTTCGTTTGACTCCAGGGTTTTGCTCGTGTAAGCTATCACCCGTTCCTCCCCTCTCTGCTCTTGTGATAGCACGGCTCCCGTTCCCACGTCACTGGCGTCTGTGTCAAGCCACCATTGTCCTTCTTCCTCCGGGAATCCCAACACCGGGGCCTCTGTTAGCGCCTTCTTCATCGCATCAAATGCCTCTTGTCGTCTCGCGCTCCACACGAATGGTTCCTCCTTCGTTGCCAATTCATACAAGGGGGCAGCCAACTCCGTGAAGCCGTTTATATGCCTTCTGTAGTACGAACATAATCCCACGAAGGCTCGTACCTCGTGGAGATCCCGCGGGACCGGCCACTCGGTTACTTGCCGACACTTTTCGGGGTCGGGTTCGATCCCGTTGAACGAGACAACGTGCCCCAAGAACGGAATCTTCTTCTGGAACAGCTTACATTTTCGCGCCTTTAACTTCAGTCCTGCAGCGTTCAGTCGGTCCAGAACCCGTACCAATCTTTCCAGAGTCACTTTGAACGTTGGTCCAAAGACCAGTATATCATCTAAGTATACCAGACACTCCTCCCACACGATTCCTCTGAGGATTCTTTCCATCAGTCTCTCGAAGGTGGCTGGGGCGTTCACTAGCCCGAATGGCATCACTTTGAACTCATATAATCCTCCTTGAGTCACGAAGGCCGTCTTTTCTTGGTCCTCCGGTGCCATCTCCACCTGCCAATATCCGCTCGCGAGATCCAGACTGCAGAAGAATAGGCTTCCTCCCAAAGTGTTGAGGCTGTCCTCTATCCGCGGGAGCGGATAGGCGTCCACTTTCGTAGCCTGGTTCAGTTTTCGGTAGTCAATACAGAACCTCGTTCCTCCGTCCTTCTTTTTGACTAGAACGGTCGGGCTACTCCACGCACTCCCGCTCTCTTGGATAATCCCTAAATTTAACATATCCTCCACCAGTGCTCGTTCTTCCTCTCTCCTGGTGGCCGGATACCGTCTGACCCTCTGCTTGATCGGCATCTGATCTCCCGTTTTAATTCGATGTTGTACTAAATCTGTCCGTCCTAGCTCATGTTTCGAGGTCGCAAACATTTGTTCCCGGGCCATGATGGCTTTCTCCAGCTCTTCGCCCTCCTTCGTGGTCAGGTCTTTCTTAGCCTCCCCTATCATTTCAACGAGCGCTCCTGGGGGTTCTTTTGCTTCACTTCCTACTCCTCGTACTTCTTGTACGAAGGTGGCTTCTCCGAGTACCCCGCCGGTTTCCAATTTCGCGCTCTCGGTCCCTCGGTTGGCCACCCAAACTTCATTTTCTTCTCCCAATGTCACCGTTCCTGGGATCACCTCCAGTCCCATAGGTAATCCAGCGCCGGTGATGACAGCCAGCTGTCCACCCTGTCTTATGTCCATTCTCGCTACTACTGTTACTCGGGTCACTTGGAGTGGGGGTATTTCCGTCGTTTTCTCGATTCGCACGACCTGTCCTCCGACGGTAACTGCCCGAATCCCATCCGTTCTCTGTTCTACTCCCGGGATTCGTTCCCCCTCTCCCTCCCCCTCGGCGGGCAGGAAGATGGCACTCGCGTGGGGCTTAACTGTCAGCCGGTATTTCACCGCGAAGTCGTTTCCCAGGATCCCTTCATCTCTACCGATGTCTGCCACCATGAACGTCCACTTCAGCACGCGTGTTCCTAATTTCACTGGCAAGTTCGTGCATCCGTAGCACCGCAACGGACTACCATCTACCGAGCAGAGACGTCCTTCATATCCATCCAGTTCTTCTCTTTTTCGTCCCCACTCTCTCCAGAGGCGTTCCGACAGCAGACTGATCATAGATCCGGTATCAACCAAAAAACGGACGACACTCTCTCCCACCGTCCCGGCCACATAAAGTCCACATTCTCCCATGCCTACTACTTCTCTCGCCGCGCCCGAAGGGGGCCCCGCGCTTACTGCGACGGCGACTGTCCGTTTCCCTGACGCTGGGAACACTCTCTTGCGAAATGGCCCTTCTGGTGACAGTGATGACACTCTAAATCTTCTTTTCGCTTCTTAAACGCCTCCCTCCGGGCCGTTGCTTGTCTTCTAGCTTCCCGTTCCTCTGCCAGTTCTTTCATCATCTCCTCCAACTTACCGTTCAAGGCCATGATCTGTGTATTGGCGTCCTCCTCGGGCTTCACTGCCCGCAGGAGGCGGCGTGAGTATCGTTCCTGTATTTCTACCACCTCTACCGCCTCCTCTAGTGTCTTGCATCCTTTCTCTGCACACTTCAGCTGAAGGTCTTCCCCAACTGCAGCCTGGAACGCATGTAGTGCTGCTTTTTCCTGGCTAGCGTAGTCGTTGGAGAAGTAGGCTCTCGATGCCAGTCGCCGGGCATTATCAGCCAACTCCTTCGCTGTCTGGTTCTTTACACGTTTCAAGCCCGCCAACTCTTGCAGAGCATTACACGTGTCCTTCTCCTGACCGAACCTCCGGCGCAACGCATCCAGCCTCGCCGAGTAACGGAGTCGTTCCCTGTCCGGGAGTCCGACAAAGTACATTCGTGCCGTTCCCGTCAGCGAGAGGAAAAGCATCGCCGCTTTTTCCTCGGCCGTCCAGCGTCCCAATGTTGCGTACTCCTCAAACTGGTTGATCCATCCCTCGAAATCCGGTTTACCGTCATACTTCTCTGGTCGTAAACTGAACTTCTTCAAACTCGCTCCTTCCTGGCCGGTCTGTTGTTGTTGAGCCCGCACATTCTGCTCATCCGTCGGGGTGGACGTTCCCATAAAATTAAACTGCCTACCCATGATGGTCGTGTCCTCCCCTTTGGTCTCGGTTTTCGCACCTCCTTTCTCCTCCCCACCTTCCTTGAAGGCGACGTCAGAATCCATCTGCTCGAAGACTGCCGCAGTCGCCATGAGTATCCAATACCGATGAAACACCCAAGATCCACAAGTCCGTATGTGCCTATTTCAGCACCACCGCTGCCACCAGTGTGACGTTCTCTGGTAAGTCGGGGTTGCCGATTCTTACGACAGAGGAACGTGGGGGTTGTTCGGGTCTCGGGGCGGACGGGGAATCCGGGCCAAGAACCGAGATGTGTTTCTAGAGTCGTGCCTCGCGCACGAGGGGGGGCTGAGCGAATCGATCGGCACTCGATGTCGACGGAGGACTGCGGGGGAGGGAAATTATGGCAGGGGTACGGGTCGGCCGGGGAACGGTCCACCCCTGAGTTCCGGTCCGCGGGGGCGACGGGCCGACGGTCGCCTATTGTTTGGTAGCGTGGGGCCGAGCACGCCGCGCCCTCGTCCCCGCGGACTTCGCTCCCTCGTTCCGCTCCCCATGTCTTCGTACCATACTACGCCTCGGTTTCCGGTACTACTTCGGGCCTTCGTGCCCTACTTCGTTCCCTCGTTCCTCGTTCTTCGGGCCTTCGGGCCCCTTACCCTATGTTTCGACTACCTATCTCGGACTTCGACTGTTTTGTCCTAACTTCGACTTAATTACTCTATTCGGCTCATCTTTAGTGGTTGTTTCAGGAAAGAGGACACGTCTGGACACCAGGAGAACTGTTGAAGAACTCTGTTTATTCGGGCCTCACCGCCCCTTTATATACTAGAGAGGTCAGCCCTGATTGGCTGCCTTCGGTCACGTGACCTACAATTGACGTCACTTCCGGTTTATATATTCCGTTTCCGGTTTACATTTCACTTCCGGTTTACATATTTCCGGGTTTCGTTCCATTACGTTTTCGTTATTCGTTCTTTACATATTCGTTATTCGTTCTTTACATATTCGTTCTTTACATCTATTTCGTTCTTCGTTCTTTACATATTCGTTATTCGTTCTTTACATATTCGTTCTTTACATCTATTTCCATTATTACCTTATTTCTATTATTTTAACCTCTATGTATTTTGGCTGAATAGCCGTTCATCACAATATCTATCAACTCATTTGATTATCACAGTGTCCATGTGGGGGTGCCATTGGTTAAATAGTTTGTTGTTTTTTTGTTTTTGTTTTTGTTTTTTTGTTTTTATTTATTTAGCCAAAATCCTGTTTACACAAGTTCTTCCTTTCAGCATTTACACCACCAAAATCAATATTCATATCAAATACATTTCACATATCTTATCAACACAGTATTTAGTTATATACAATAATATCATTTGAGCAATCTACATAAGGCTGTAAATCACACCAATTCACATTAGTCCATACCAACATGTTTCAAATTAGAATAATTCCTTTACCTTTTGCGTAAACTTGACAATATCTGTTTCCTTTTGTAGGCTTTCATCAAGATCATCCCATAAACAAATCCCTCTATAATAGGGGGATTTTTGTACTTTTGATTGTACCGTAAATTTTCGTTTTAATTTTACCTTGTTTTTACTTCTTAAGTTTATGCTTGGTCGATAGTTATCCAAATGTTCAGTTTGCTGACAGTATCTATGTATGTGTTTCAATAAAGACCTTTTTCTCCGAATCTTAATTGATTCAATGTTATACTTTTTACGTAATATTCCAATATCATTCCGTGCCGACAAGTCAAAACAATATTCAATTTGTCTGATAGCCCTTTCTTCTAATTTCTGGACCCTCTCTATTAAATACATATCTGCTGACTCTACAACAAAGTCAATGTATTCTAAGTGCGGTCGTATCATAACCTTGTAAATCTTTCCAGCGGTTCTTTCATCAATATATCTCCTAATTTTACATAAGATACCCAATTTTGAATTAGCTTGTTTATACATTGCATCAACATGTTGATTCATGTCCAATTTATCATTTAATTTCATACCAAGATATTCATGACTATGTACCTGTTGTATTACAGTCGTGTCAATTCGCATATCCACACCCTCTTTTCGATCCTTAGAACCAATTAACATAAATTTAGTTTTTGAATTATTAATAGATAACTTATTTGCAAAACACCAATTAAAAATTTTATCAAGTAGCAGCTGCATTTTTAACTGTTTACAATACTGACTATGTATATATGACTATGTATATATGATTATATAGGCCTACTGGTATATAAATTGCATTTTGACTTCAGTGCAATATCATAATCTTAAATTACAATAAGAAATATAATATGAAATAAGAAAATAGATGACATGACATGAACGAATAGCAGATAATACATAATGATTGATGATGACAGAAATTATTCATAGGCCACCTTGACCAAACGTGCGCCGATGACAGCTTGAGCAAGGTCTCTTACTCCGTCTGAGACCTCCCCCACCACTTCTCAACATAAAGACCTATCCAAAACTGAAGACATAACCACGGAAGAATCTAACCCTACCACTTCTGGTGCTGTAGCTGTTATTAATGGGCCCTATATATCAGGAGAAAGTGCAGTTTAGTACATAATATTATGCATTGCTGTATCATTCCCTAATCAATGAGGGTCACGGCTAGAAAGAAAAAGAAATATTTAAACAGATATGCCTCATAGGGCTCTATACAACAAAATGAAAGCAGTCGTGCTTATTGCAGACAGTAATGATTGTCAGTGAAAAGTATAACTGCAATGAAAATAATGCCTGCCCTAAAAAGAGCTATATAAAAAAAGTATCTTTTGTGGTTCCTTTCAGGACCCCTTGCATGAGAGTTCCGATACAATACAATACAAATTTTATTCAAGGTCCCCGTGGGGGCAGAGGAATTTACAACCTATGTACAATCTAAAATAGGTGACTAGTGTTTATGAACATAAGATATTGTATCTGTAGACAGATACTGAGCAAATCTACAAACTCAGGGTATGTACGATGTTGCATTGGTGGTTCCTCTAAGACACCAGGGAGCAGCACCTAGCACTGCCAGCTAGATCTACTCACCCTTTACCACAAGTAGTTTTGTGAATAGTTATGTCCTTAACTACTGACTTAGTTTATGGGTATTGCTATGTTTAACTGTGTGTGGCTGCAAAAAGCTAGCTTTCTTGTTTGCACTATTGCCAATTGACTTTCCTTGTGATCAAGGAATTATCTTTGGTTACTTTCTTTTTTTCTAGCAACTTGTCCTTTTAGACAAAGTTTATGTGACTTTAACTTATACACTTTTGGTGTCTTTTGGGTAACCACATTCGACTAAGTCTTATTTGATATAACCATTGTTTGATTTGGAGATCCTTTACTTAGGTTTGTTTTTGATATTCTATCCATGATAATGCCATAGAATATGACTAGGGCCCATGTTTTCGTAACTAATTAGGCTAATCAGGGAAATTTTGATTAGGGCCTCAAGATCAGCAGTTTTGTCTTTTACCAAAATTGGTGGTATTATTGAAAAATAGTATCAAAGGGTGACACTCAGATGTAAAATTTATTCATGATAGACATAATCTCAAAGAACATTACCTGAAAAGACTGGTATAATTATATAAAAAGAGACTTACAGTCTGAAATGTATGACAGGGTAAAGAAAACCTAATAAAAAAACATAAAAAAATTGTGAGACACTGATCGAGATTTCCCTGATCAGCCAGATTAGTTGTGATAACATAGCAGGGTCTTGAGTCAGAGGGCTTCCATTGATTTTGTATTTGGATTTCTAAGAAATTGTTCCTCAGCATGAGTAAACCTTTCTAACTCTAGAACTCTTATAGTGAAAGAGGTAATGACACTCATCCCCAATGTATTTGCTGCCCTGGAGAAAAGTAGTCAAACAAGCAATTTTGCAAGGCAATTTCGTGAGGCCCCCTCTCAAACTGTTGATTGTATACAGAAAAGGTGAATAGTAAGAATAATGCACATTTACATAGTTGTAGTTTAGAATGGCCCACTGGGAAGTAAGTTTCAATACGCCGCAAGGGCTAGTTTTTGTCCTTTGGAATTTATTGTTTAAAGGATTGCTAACGAGAGCCACTGCTGTGATAGTGAGTCACATGAACAAAGGCAAACTGTCAATGAAAATACCCCATACCTATCCATGACAGGTATATTGCCTCCATATTGAATAATAAAAGGCCCAATAGATAGGTAGATTGGGATTTCATTTCCCTTAGAAATGGGACAGCGATTTCAAATTTGCTTTCCTGTCATTGTGGAACATTGTCCCATCAATCAGGGAGACTTTCAGGCCTGGCATAGAATATTTACTAAAAAGTCCTTTTCGATGGTCATTGCATCAATCCTTGTTATGAAGTCTGCTGAACATCTGAACAATCTGATATTTGAAACATTTTTGGATGAAAAAATCCTAAATTTGTTCTTATACGGGTGGTCAGTCCATGCTCAAGTTTAGGCATCTTTGTGTTTACACTAAAGCAGGGCTAAAGTAATTACTCTTTGTCAAAGGAGAAGAGCAAGGGGAGGAATCTAGTGACAACTGTTATTCCATCCATATATAAAGTGCCGCATGGGCAGCACTCAAGCCAGAGAGCTGATAGTTGTTGTCACTGTCAGTTTAACATCCCGGAAAGGTTGGTTCTAGAAGCTTGTTCCTATAGTTGGAATTGAAGCTGATAGACTATTTAGCTTGGTGGGAGGATTGGCTGAGTGTGGTTGCATGGATCCTAGCTACCCTTTGGAACTGTTCATTGTCATTGAGATCTTGTCAGGAGTACATATTCATACAGAATACAATAAAAGAACATCCTTTCACGCGAGTGTTATGTCTGCATAAAATGGAACTATTATCGTCTCTTGAACGACTGCAGTAAGAAGAGGAAGACCGCAATAGGAGCTAGCTAATATCCAAGGGAATCACAAGACTTAAAATAAGACCTTAACTTTAATGGATATTTAACCTAATATAGTTCAAATTTATGTTCTGATATGACATCATGATTATATCTCCAACTACGCACACACACTCGTCATCAGTTAATTATCACATACAGGCTTTTTTATTTGCATTGTGTATAAGGTTTACATTTTTCTTTGTCACACGTTGTATTGTTCGAATAACATTTGGCCAACTGAGGTACCGAGATCTGGGTTCACATGAGTAATTCACCCTTGCCTTTAGAGTAGACTTTTCAAAGGCAGGGTGCTGACTCATAGTTTAAGGTCGGCTCTGACCTGTTAACTACAATTTAAATACAGCCTCCAACTCAATTTGATTTTGTCCAGGGGCAGATACATTTTTTAGAAAAAAGGGATCAGCATAAAGGCTAAGTACTAAAATGGTGTGGATTTGCACATGTGTACACACACGGCATTTCCCCCTCTTTTTGTAGTTTAGAGATCAACCAAAATGGGGAGGGAGGGGGGGGGGGGGGTCAAGACCCCCTTGACCATGCCCCCTGGAGCCACCCCTGCCATCTAACCCATTTTGCAAACTACTAAAAAGTGCTATTCTGATTCTTAGTAGGCAAGATTTACTGTTTAGACACGAAGGGAAACCATTATTTTTGACACCAAACTATTTTATGTACAAATATGTTAATTACAACCAGAAGAATAAAATATTTAGTCCGTATTATTAATAAAAAGTAACATAGAAAAAATACTTATAGAAAAGCAATAAAAAACCTAGCACATGAAAGAAAATTAATTTTAGTATATTGAACTATTGGGTTTTATATTGCTGTTATCTATTAGTCTACCATTCAGCTCATTTCCATCTTCATGGTTCCAATAAACTAGCCATTGTTTGCAGTCTTCTATCTTTCTTGACTGGAAATCGTCCTAGAACCTAGTTCCAAATTCAGGGACAAAGAACACTTGCTTGAAAGGATCATTAATCCAAATGCATAGTATATATGTATACGTCACTGAGTTCCCATTGACCGGTATCAATTCGAGAGATAGTCCACTCTACTCCATATAACCAGTACTCCTGAGCTCACCTTCCTATCTGGCTCCGCTCACTCACCCAGACAACAACTGAGGTCGTTGAGCCCCTACTTCTCGGACTTGTCTTACAGACTATCAAGTTCAATCTGAGGAGCATCAGCACTAACTGCATGTCTTAAGGCCCGGCTCCACTACCCGACTGACCTCAACTCGATGGTCGTAGAATAAAGTGGCGCCAGAACCTAAGACTGTCTGAAAACGTTGCCCAAACACAGTCCGCCTCCAATTACCATACCTGCTTTAATTATAGCTATATAGGCTAGGCATATACACTCCCCCCTAAGACCCGACGATCCAGTCGTACATCTTCATCATCTCAAGATGTACGACCCGACGGTTTAGTCGTAGCAAGGAGCTACGACTCCAGTCGTAATCCCGGCTCCACTGCAAGACTGAGTCCAACTCAACTCAACTCAACTCGATCGTCGGGCAGTGGAGCCGGGCCTTCATTCGCCTCATACCTGTGACATCATCTCTATGATCTCCAATCCCATAGGTTACTTCAGAGAGCCAATCCTAGCTCTGTCCCTGCTTCTTACTAAAGCTACCTAAGATTTGTTCTACTCAATAAACTGACACCCGTGCCAGTACAATATTTTCATAAAATTCGCGTTCTCATAAAATTACACTAAAAAATTAATGAAACAACATTGAAACTGCATGGACATCTTAAAATTGGTCCAGAATCGGTCCAGAAATATTAAGCTTGATTGATAGTTTCGTCGGGTCATTGTTGGTTGAAAAATCGGCTGGAATGATTTTTCATCTCCATTGTTTTTCTTGGTTTAGTTTGAGTAAAATCAGCTGACATGATCCACGGCACGACAATGAGCCACAGTGGACCAATTTTGAACCAATTTTGAACCGATTTTGATCGGTCAGATATCGGTCCATTTTCGTCGTGTCGTGGATCAATGCCTTAGCACTATAGGAGATCACATTCAGTTCTTCAGACATATAGCCAGACCCAGCATTTTTAGACATATCAATTCTAATCATGATAACGCTCGTGCTGCATACACGATAAAAGTGCAAAGGATACTCATTGATAAAATTGCGTAATTTCAAAATGTTATTTAAATGCAATCTCTTAATCTTAGAGATGTAGCTTAAGACTCGAAATAGAAAGGTTGTTTTTATCCGTCCATTACGAAACCATCATCATCTTATATACAGTTTTGTTTATTTGTCAAAATTTTAACATGTAGAACTTACACATGTGAAATCTCCAATTTTCGAAGCGAAAGGGGTTCTTTTTGTCGATAGGTTATTATGGAACGGTTGTTGTAAGGTTGTCTCGTGAGTTTTCAGTAAAATTGTCTGGAGCACTATGTTCAGTGGTGAAGATTTTGACATGTTTGGATTTTATGACAATTTGCTTATGGCAATAGATCATTCTAAAGACATATCTGACTCATCTTTCTTCCCGAAGATCCATTGTCCTGAGACTGATGTACACGTGTGCGTTGTCGATAAGACCCTAGAGCTCTAAAACCCTTTGTGTAAATTGGGCTCTAGGCTTGGAGCACCTGGCCAACACTTGGCCGCCAGAGTAAAACATAACGCGCCCAACAGGTGCCAACTTTTAACAGTTTGACGACCGGTGACGTATGACCGTATGTACCTCTTACATAAGGTTTTACTATTTGCATTCAGCCTGGAAGGTTTCATTGATAGTGTGACAAATTGGTGCCTATAATTATGCACATGACTCAGAACCCTTGGTTGTAAAACCCTACGGTCATTACAACATGTTCATTCATGATTATATCGGCCCCCTATGTAACCCTGCTCTGATTCATAAAGTTTTACTCCAAAGTCTACTCAGCTACTATCATTTTGAGAATGACATCATGCTTTGATTATAGCCGTTTCTTTGATTGATGTACGCGGTGACACATTACAAAACGGGAACGCGAGTGTGAAAGTTTCAATGAAATCCATCTTTTTTTTCTCCAAAAACCCTCCTTTTTTATTTATAACTATAACAAAATTGGTGCAGTTATGTAGATATTATATTAAGTTCTAATGTAAAATACAATATAGGGTGCAAAGCATGATTTAAAATCTGAGCAATTCTCTTAACCACATAGCATCTTTCCTGCAGATTGCCTGCAAACTAGCCTAATATTGAGTAGCATGCTTGGTAATATGTCAACAAGTTACATTCCTTTAGCATATCCATTTTCATAAAACATAGCATTTGTCATTAAACATGGTGGAAAGCTACAATGAATGTATTTTCAGTTTGTATCTGTATGTATTCAATATCTTTCATATTGTTTTGAAAAGGTATTAATTCATTACAAATAAAGGTAGATAAATATGATAATTCATGTATATGTTCTATAGTTTTTCCTCTGTTTTGTTCACAAAATTAGTCCAAATGTCCCTACAAAATTAATGCTTAAAATATTATAAATCAGTTATCTGTGACAAGGATGATTAACAAGCATGCATAATCATGACTTCGGATATCGTGTGCTTGTTATTATAATCTGACATTAATCAGAAAAGAACTTCTGTCAATAAATGTATTTTACCAATAATCTACATTTAATATAACATGTGTTGCCTCCCATTATAACGAATTCTCTTTCCGATATATCGATATATCTGAGATATGTCTCTTTTCTATTTGAATATTGATCATATGTAATAGCAATAAGAGTGAAAGAGCGCATGCATTCACCTCTCTCGCACTAGTGGTAAAAATTTCCTTCGTAATAAGGGACGGGCAAAAAGTACATATTGGTGAGGGTACCGGGGGAGGGGGAGAGGGGAGGGAGGACTGAAGAAACAGCTGCGGACTGACTCACTGCCTGTCACACAGGCCGGACCCTGGAGAAAAGGCTCTCAGACAAAGGGCTTGGTCCACCTGGCACCCATATATATAAACCCACACCGGCCTGAATCGGGGTATTACAGGTCTGAAAGCCACTGACGCAGCATAACTACACACAAGTCGCCAGAAAGTTTCCAGCACATACACTCCATCATAGCATACACCTTGAGTACAAATTCACTAGGAACTACAGTCCTATAAGTAAGGTAATACCGATCTTGCAGCAGTCACATCAAAGGTAGGAGATATACCTGGGTAAGGTATAAGAAAAATCACCATAAGGATCAAACTCCAGGCCCTCAACCCTGCTGCTTCACACCTGACCCACCGACACATCCAGCCTACTGGAGGACGCTCTCAGTCTGCAGCCAGCGGCCCAGGACGATATATTGATTGCATCCAGCAGCAGCGAGCACCATGCAGTTCGTCCAGGTGAGTTATTATTGAACCACAGGTGTAGTGGCTCTAGCCGTATTAGGGTATACTGAGGTCAAACAAAGGCAAGAGGTTACCCGCGCCAGGTACATACTAAGGGTTAGACCACCACTTGGAGAGGTTCTACATAGCAGTACACTAGGGCTTTGTTCTGGGGAATCCTTTTGTCTTCCAATTTGCTCATTAGGTGAGTGATTCCAAGGCGTTTTAAAATTATCAAAAGTGGCTTTCGCTGAAAGATACCTATAGCATCACCTGTATCAACTCTTCAAGACACTTTTGAAACTAAAAACTCTGGAAAGGGGGATAAGGGCACGATATTAGATGCTGCACATTGTGGTTGGCTCCTAGAAAGAGATACGAATGCACTGTAACTTATCTATCTGATCTATACTCATCAGCTATTTGGATATTCTTTATTTCGTTTCCAAATTGAGTATGCAGTAGGTATTTTCTTCTCTTACAATAGGAATAATAATAATTTATGCCGAGACTACAATTACATTAGATAAACACCTATGCAATAGGTGTCCACTCGAATTCCAAAACTTCAGTGAGAATATTTTGGCAGATTACTATAACATTTTACTGAATTTCATCAGAATACCACTGCAAGATTTGAAAGAGGAACATAGCATACCCTTTTTGGTACCTAATATATTGTAGCTATTATAGTTAATACAACGTTCTGCCTCCTGTCGTAAATCCTTAGATAGGAATCGTTTTATAACCACTATGCCTGTAATATACATGCAGTACAGCAATACAAGTATTATCGAGGGAACCCAATTGGTTGTAGAATGTTTGCACACAAAGGTATTATCCGTTTCTCATCGATCCATCCAGTAGACTGTACAGAGTTGCGCTGCATACTTTATTTGTGCATAGGAATACGTAATCAAAGGCAATTTCAAGCATTGTTTTGCATACCTCTAATTGCTATTTGTTCTACTGTAGTTCCAAATCGTATATACATAATAATTTTCTAAAAACGGTTTCACCTTTAATCAAGTAATTGGGCATTAAATGGCATCTCCAATTTATCAAATTTACAACGGGTACTGTAGAACAAGGAAATAGTGCTTTTTCCCTTAATTACACTGTCCAACTTCACTTCCTGGAAGGTACCGCTAACGGGATCAATCGGTAAATCAATAGTGTTCAATAAATTATTAACGGTGATTCAGACGTCATACCTCCCTAGATAATCAGTGAGTTAGACAGGGGAAAAGGGGGTAATGGAAAAGTTTTAAATGATGTCGCTAAGTCAGATCACAATCGATTTTATTTTGATGCATTATGATCAATACGTAAGATAGCAAAGAGAACTTTGATAATGTATTTCGAGCATTCTAACCTCATAATTCATATTGTCGAATATTCAGAAGATTAATCTTCGTAACACTCTGCTCTTGGTAAGCCTTTGTCGATACCAGATGCGTTGAATAACTTTTTCAAGAAGTTGAATTATGTTTATGTAACATTAGATGGAACTGGGATTGACTAACTGGGCTGTATGAGCCCCGATGGCTCACTGCCAAACTATGTATGCCAAGCTATTACATTTCCAAAACACCTTTTCATGTTTGCTCCGTTTTCCTGGGCCTAGTTTGTCTGTATGTCTATTTGCCTCTGTAGGACGAAAACATGGTTGGTTAAAACTAATGGCTTAAAAAACTTGTTCATCTTATTTTACGGACTTCTGTGTGTTTATACTCTTCAACACACGGTCTTTGCTAAATGTATATGTTTTTGTTTTGTTAAAATGAAGGTCACCTCTGATATGGAGGACTGGCTCAAACTGAAAAGTCAAGGCTCAAGACTTGGGCATTAATGGAAATTTACTACTTAAATGCTTCATAGCGGATATCGTTGGTGTTTTCTGTCGACCAAGTCTTGTTCCACAGATCTGGAAGTAGTGACTGGCTGGCTGAGATAATGATTATGCAACCTAATTGTGCCTTCTCTACCACTTGTCTAACAACGTTAACAAATCCATTTAAACTACTGAACATGTCCTTGTTTAACCAATTGTTCATCAACGGAAATATAGTAGAACTCAACAGGGGTCATCAAGTGAACCCCTCCCCTGAGCAATAGCTATAGGACGATATATAAATATATAGAAAAGAAAATCCATGCATGGGAAATGCACATTCATAAGCTGTTGGCCATTAAAATCGATGCATATCTAATAAGGAAAACGATAACCAATAAAGTAACACTAAACATTATTTTGTTATTTGCAGCGTCTGAACTCCAACGACTCCAACATGTCGGGCACCCTGCGCGGGACCCTGTTCACCACGGCCAAGGCGGGGCTGGGCATCAACGTGGGCACGGGCAGCACCCTGGAGGTCATGTCCAGTGACGCCGTCCGAGCGGTCACCATCAGCGGCTACCGAGAGGCCTTAGTGTCCGCCGGCATCCCCCTGAACAGACTCAACGAGTCGGAGATAGGAGACAGGGGCAATGGCTACGTCACGGCCATATTCCAGGGGGACAACTACTTCACCAGGTTCGAACTCAATGACCTCCTCCACGGTCTGGGCTGGAAGATGATCGGCTACACGACGGCGCCTGATTCAGATGGGATTACGTGCCACGAGATGTGGTCGAAGCATGTGAAGGGAAAGAAGCATGATAAGTGATGAGGGGGTTGTTAGGTGATTTTTGGGGTTGTTGTATAGACCGTGTGCAGATGGCATCACGTGATCAATTTTTGGTGATCACCATGTGGTGATCAGGCCATGTGGATATGATATAAGTTCAGAATTCTATGATAAAAATGGTTGACTGTGATTCAATGAAATTTGTTTAAGTAAATGGGGCATGTATATTTATCATGTTTCAGAATCATGAATAATAATGAAAATAAATTGATCACCAACATGGCGGACAAATTTTTCTCTCTCATAAAACAAATATGTAGTGTAACCGAATGCCGGTACCATACAAATGCTGAGAGAAAATTATACAAAACCAACATGGCGGACAACCGATTTTGGGTGCTGTGACGTCACCTGCACAACGTCTATATGGAATACCACCATAAGACTGTGTTGAATGAGAGCACTTAAAGTTATAGTTAATTTGGTGTGATTAAGAGTGTCTGTATGCAAATGGCGACGATTCTATACAAGATATAATAAGGTATGAATCGTTGAGTCATGTGTGATGATCGGTCGGTTTAAATCTGGGGGCTGAGGCAGGGGTGGGAAATTTACCACATGAGTGGTTAGGACCTGCATCTATGAAAAGAATACCTCTGGTGCAATATCAAGCAATGTGCATTTATCATTCAATTGCCCTCGTCAAAGGCTGCATTTGTATACTAAAATGTATCTTACTACTTTAAGTAGCAATGGACGCATTTACAAGACTGCAAGCGCAGTTTAGAATGGATTGACTGAACTGGACTCTTATACCGTCCAATTGGTACCCCACTATGTGCACTATATCCACGGGGACTCATTGACTTTAATCGCCATTCAACATTTTGGTTTCATACATTATCATGCATGTATACATATACCTGACTGAATTACGCATATGATTCATTGTCGAACAAATAGACCCTGGTCGCATTTTATTACAAGTTATTTTATTCTGATCTGTACATATTTACACGCAATATAGTCATTGCAAATTGAGGACGCTTCTTTTTAGTTCCGATGTGTACTGAATTCTTCTGAGAAAAGAATTTAGGCATAATTGATTATATACAGTTGCATTTTAGTTGCTGTTCATCGCAATGACGTAATGAACCTCAATAAAAGTCGTTATCATTGAAAAAAGTCTAAGGATTATTGACTTACGCATTTTTCTTTAGTCTTTGTCAAAAGTAACTTTGTTTGACTCCTTGAAAAATAAGAGGCAATTAAAACGCTCCTTACTAAACATGAAAAAACTGTAATCATTAAAATTGTAAACGTTCTGCATAGCAACAAAAGGGATCTTCAAATGATAAACGCCAAACTCTCTTTGATCCCATTTGTTACACCCCTTCTCTAAATAACTCTATATTGACAATGCAAGCCATTACAATCCAGAGGCAAAAGCGTGCGATCAAGCAATACGATGCGACTAATTGATATATAAGGTATGAATAAGCATTGCCTGTATCATGGACCCCTTCTGCACATTTCATCCTTACACATCACACAAACCAACCTTTCTTATTAAGAATTAAACAGACCCAGATACATTCATTCATATCTTGATTTAAAATTAAAACGGTTCTTGGGAATGAAGAACAATCACCAGTGATCCCTCCATCCCCTACAGGACAAATCTGAATTTCATAATCATGCTTTTTGCACACGTTAAACATATTCGCAGAAAGTTTTTGAAATAAATATTTCAGTATTTTTAGGAATTTAGAAAAATCTGTTCAGTTGGTATCCGTTCGTCGAGTGGCTTGTTCCTTGCGAATGATTTCAACTTGTTTTTTCATATTCTTTTGTAGCATCACTAACTGCTCCTGTAACCAAAAGATAAATACACAGGTTAAAATAATTTCTCAGGCATAAAAGGCAAGGGGTTTCGATATGATATTCACTATAATCAGGAGTAAAACCTACTCCGCAAATTATGAAAATTGGCTTGACTACGAGTGTCTGTCTGCAAATGGCGACGATTCTATAACAGATGTAATGGAGCATGCAATTATGAGTAATGCTTAATGGTTCTGGATTGAAGACAAACCTTTTAGATGACACCCACCCCCCCCCCCCCCCCCCCCGCCCTCCCAAACCAAGATTCCATACTTACAACCCCAATTACTAATTCTGGTTGCGTAATCCCACATACCCTGTTTGTATCTTTCTAGTGTATATGAAAAACCTTTTTAGATGTCGGACTGTTTAACGTTCACAAGCTTTGTGAACTTTGTGTCCGATTGTTCATAGTTACACGGTCAAAACCTATGTACATCATTCACCATTTTATTCATGTTCTTCTCAGACAATCTAACAGATTTTGGCATAATTTTACATATATAATTTAAGTTTTTTTTTGGATAGCCATCGTAGGATCGTCTATAAGAAATAACCCGTACGTTTTCTGAGACGAGTTGTTGGTACTCCTCGGCCAGGCGCGGGATGTTCCTGGAGTGCTGCTCGTCCACCTCAGCCTCCTGCATCAACTCGTACCTACAGACAATACCGTAACATTAACCTCATTTGACCAGAACAATTAGCCTGTATACATGCATAGAGATTTTGAAATTATTCAAATGTCTTTTATAATCCCGCCACGAAATATCTTTTCTGTCGGAAAATAACTCATCCAGACTATATTTCTGTTATAATTCATATTAGGAGGAAAAACGACTTTTCTGTGCTGCTGGGTACTAGCAGTAGGTTATTGACATGGCACCATCGGCCAAGAAAGTCACCGGCGTGCTACACTGATATTAAACCTAATGCTGGTACCAAGCGGCCCAGAAAAGAAATTCTCCTCCTAATCATAACTAGATTTGTAACACTGAATGATTTTCAGTGTGGTGTCTTTGATACAAAAGAATTAATATAACAATGTGTAGAATGAATAGAAATAGTCTTGCTTTCGTTGGGAGAGAAGTCTCAGTTCCGTTTGCATACGAATGTATTCCTGCGCCAGCGACAGATGCTGGTTGAAAATGGCCATTGACTCTGGGGAGGTGGGACACGGGGCGAGCGGCTGGAATGATAAAAGGTTTAATAGTTAATCAGATTCATATTTGGCAAGGTGGCGGAGTGCTGATAAGCACAGGTAGTGCTAAATAGAAAATCATTATACATTGTGCTAAATAGAAAATCATTATACAGTGCTCAATTCAGCGACCTCATTCAAAGTGACCACTTGACAATGGGTCACTTCATTCTATGCCAGATGAGAAGTGCCCATGGTTACAGGGTAGATTCAGAACACGTTATGTATCCAGGCACAAAAAAAATCATTCTACATGTTGGGAAAACTGAACCAAAGTGGCATTCATTAATATCATTGACAAAATACAAGTTTTTTTCATACTAAAATACTTCAGATATAACTTGAGAGAAAAGCACTTATAACTTCATATGCGGGATATTTAGAGTAATAATCGTCAAGTAAATACCTGTAGTTGATGGTCCATGGCCACGAGGTCCATGTTAATGGCGGCCAGCTCCGAACTGTTGTTGGCGAGCAAACCTGGTAATAAAGAAAATTATACATTCAGGTCAAAACGTTTTCTGTATATCGCTATGTCCATCTTTTTTTAGTATAGCCCATAAACACCCCTAGCCGAAACTCACAAAAAGTGATTCACTTCTTTCTTTCTTTTTTTTTTAGATACGTTCATTTATACGGATACATACAATTAGGCCATTGGCTTGTTTTCATTGTTTCACCAATGGTTTCACAGTGCTCTATATGTATCAGTAAAATTCATACATTCATAATAATCTCTTATTCATAAAATAAGATATTGTGAGTTATGTGTAGCCCTATGGCTTTGTGCATTCAACTGATAACTTAGAATAAGGTAAGTAACTTAGTAAGTATTCATATTCTATCTTATCAAACTTTCTTTACTGCTGATTTGGTGATACTGATGTATTGTAGGAGTGAAACACATACTCAGTAATGGTCCAGCTATTTCTAGACCAACCCTCATCTTTACCTAAGTGTTGATGATTTGATCTATTGGGGTGAGGCGGAAAGTGAGGTGGTGTAACAGGCAATGCCAAGGCTGGATCCTGCATCTCTGACATGCCAGTCGAACACATCACCCTCCTCACCCTCCCCTCCCGCCCTCCTCTGAGGATCTTTAAGCACCATATCCACTAAGTGACTTTAGCGGCGACAGGCGACCCCACAACTGATAAATCGCTGGCACAATCGCCCAGCGACTGTGATCGCTTGAGTATGGTGTACTTTCTGGGTGACGAGCGACGTCGAGGAGGCTCGCTGGAAAAATAGCAGGTAAAATAGCCAGTAAATTATCAAACTTGCTTGATATTAAGGGCCATACCCAGTTAGCGACCTTTCCAGCAACGGCCGACTGGCATAATCGCCGTTGCCATCGTTGGGCAACTGCAATATTAAGCAAGTTCTATATTCTACTGGCGCTTCTAGCGGTGATCCCGTCGCCCAGAAAGCACACTATACCCAAAGGGAATCACCTGGCAATCCATTGATAACGCCGTCGCCCAACGACTTCACCTGCAATTCTCCCAGTCGCCCGTTGCACATTGACATCAAAGTTGCCTGGTGGGTATGGGATGGGGCTTTACGCCTAGACTAAACCTTACCTGACCGCAGCATGTTGGCCATGTCGACCAGACTCCCCGGCTCCCAGGGCTTGCCCAGGTCCCCCGGGGAGGTGATGGAGTGGTGCAGGGTCTTGGCCGGGGAGGAGGTGGCGCTGGAGGAGGCCGGCTGCTCCTGGTTGAGTACGGCCGGGGTGTTACCGTACGACCCGCTTCGCCGGTGACCGCGCACTGCAATATCACATAGAACAGGTTCTTACTTTAACAACAACAACAACAACAACAGAAAATAAACTAGGTTGATATTACAAGAAAAGTTTGTTGGTCACTTCAATTTTTCCTTAAGAGATGATATTAAAGGCACGTTTAGATGTCTTGTATACTGATTCGTAAGTATTTAATCAACTTATAAATATAAAACTGTTTCTTTGATTTGTCGTGCATAACATATATACCTACAGGATTTCAAGTATGTGCAAGTAGAAAACTAATTGCAAAATGACACTAGCTTGAACGACACATAAATGCAAAATAATCAGGAGAATGACTTTTCTGGGCCACTGGGTATCAGCCATAGGTTATTGGTGTACAATGTACTTCGCCGTGAACCAATGGCAAAGAAAGTTCAACTGTGGTACTCTGATAACCTATTGGTACCCAAAGGTCTAGAAAAGTAGTTTTCCTCCTCCATCACGGAAATTAATATTACAACAATAGTATTGATCATAATAGTTGCTGTAGAATCCTGATCACATTATTGACATTAGTCAATATGTCCTTTTGTAAGTTCGGTATGGTAGTCCCTGTTTTCAAAGTAAAATTGATTAGCTTCGTTATGAGTGCATTAAGCGTTATTCTTGCTTTGAGTTAGCATTGCAATAGCAAAATTAAAAGTGCAGAAGCTACGAAGCAATTTGGGAAGCAATGGCAGTTGAGTTTAAACTTTTTCTAATGGCTTAAAGTACATGGAATGACTATTATTAAGCGTTCACTTAAGTATTCAATAAAAGTAATGACCATGGGTAGGGTAAGCAATGGTTTCAAAGAATATAAGATATAAGAATCTAATATAAGAAAATGTGTGATTATGATTTAATTTTAATTAATTAGTTGATTGGTTTTACAAAATAGCAGCGTCCCTTTGCACGTACTTAAATCATGTGACTTATGGAACCCTCCAAATATCAAGGCCATGATGGTGAGTTGGGCAGTGTGGTTTGGCCTTTAGGGATTCAATATCCTAGTTTCTTATAAACTTTGTAACGAGTGTAACTAGCAGTGTATCAACATGTAATCATTTTAAATTGTATTCAGCAGTCCAAACTTTAATAAATCTCAGACAATATTGTTAATTGTTCTCAGTAATTAAACTTGATGCGATTGTCAAAATTCCCAAAGGACAAAGATAGGTAGGCGTATCTTAGTCTGTCGTGGTAGCCGCAGTAAATATGCAGAATCGAGCATTAAGAAAAAAGACAGACATGCCACATATTTTTTAGCCTAGAGTTAGCAGGCAAAAGCATACAATATTCAAGTATTAATCTACAAATCTGAAAGCGCCTCTTTTGCTTCTAGGGGTGAAATGAGAAGTGAAGCCAGTATAGGATTATCTATGAGCTTAAAATATTATGTCTTCTGGCTAAGTTGAAAATATGTGACTTGAAATACAAACACTAATAATCGTGATGAAATACCAACGTTGCCAAAAATCTAAAGGTTCAGCAAAGTTATAAAAATGGCATCTCTGAATACGATAAGAAATTATTGGGAACAAAGTTTTCTGTGGTAAGAAATAGCCTGGTGGCCATGAGAGTGTTTGTTTTAGCAGAGTTGTTAGGTGAGTAGCTCTCACCTTTCGCGGACCAGACCGGGGACGTGCCGGGCCCGGCCGACATGATGACGGGCAGGTCATGCGACCCCGTGCGGCGATGGCGCTTTACTAAAGACGGCCGGCACAAACACAAACCAACAACGAGAACAAAAGGCACACAGAGGTAAGCGGAGGACCATGCAAGGAGGAGGAGGAGGGGACGGCCACGGCACGAAGCGCCGGTCTACATGCAGCCACCCTTAAAAAAGTGTTTCTTGTCCGCCTCCCGATTGACTTCTGAAGGGCCGACTGGGGCCCTTTTCAGAGTTTTTGATTTTAAGATTTATTTTAACCAAAAGTTTTAGCTTTACTCTAACCAACAAGGAAAAGAAGAAGAAAAACAGATTTTCCGACCTCCCGACTGGTTATTTTTCTGATCACCCACTGGATAGGAAACAATTTTTTTAAGGTTAGCCTGGGCATGTTGGGAGGACCTGCCTAGGCCGTGGTATGGCTGGAACCGGCTGAACAGAAATGTTTACCGAACTGATTTTATCTGTTTATATTATCTATCTTTATCAATTTAAGATAATTTACCAGAATTATAAAATTCATATCTACACATAGAAAGTCCACAAGTAATTTTTCTGTGCTTCCCAAAATGTTACTACGCCTGTAAGAAATGTTAGAGTAAATTAGTCTAAAGGCTTGTCCTAAAATATATTTAATTCAAACGGCGCCTGAAGGGCTACTGAAAATCATTCCTATTTTGGAGAATTGAAGTTATTTCTTGGGGGCTCAATTGATCGAACTCATGCAAATATATTTCGACAATTTAGGACCTTGGTTAACACTATATTATTGTCAGCCGTCTGAAATGTTCCGGTATGTTGGGGCCTTTAAAAGCATAATGTACATGCTGATCTAATAGAACTCATAGTATTGTGCCGTTGGGGCATCAGATTCTAAAATCAATCCCAAAGCCAGGTTTCTGCCACAGCTATGACCGTCACCAGCACACACCAACACGGCCGAGACAGGTGCGCTCTGGACCTAGCCTCATATAACTGTCTGTTTCTAATCCAAAGACAATTAAAATCATTATTAATGTTTTTTTTACACACAACTTAACCCCGCTCCTTTTTTTCGGGGGGTGGTGGGGTTGGGGATGGTGGATGAGGGCAAATATGTAATATAGGAACAATTTTTTTCTTTTTATTATTTCTACAATACATATTAACATTAATTCCTTATTACATTATTCTCTCCAAAATATGCTTCAGATTAGTTGGATAAGCAAGATGACTATCAAATTATTACTATAAAGAGGACATGACATTTCTTGATGTTACCGAATAAGTAACAATTATGACTGAAAATTGAACAAAATATAATGTTTTTTTTCAGTCGGATAAGGAAAATTCAACTTTTGGTGTACATGTATTGTAAAGCAGATTGTTAGCGAGATCAGGAGAGTACTACATATTCAGCTACACCATAGATTTGTTTCACTGTCATTCTTCTAATCATCAAACGGATATTGTATTGCAAAATATATGGGTAAGAATTAGAAAAAAGGTGTTTGAAAATTTACTACAGATTGAACAATTTGTCTTAATCAAGTCACTGAACAAAAATGTGAAACAAAATCTTTATATACAGAAAAAAATAATCAAAATATCTTTTGATCTTATTAAAAATGGGTCGAAGTAAATAGTATATGTATCTTATTAAATCATACACCAGAATAACCGATAGAAGTTTACCCATAATTTGATATAGCACTTACCAACGTAGTGTTTATCATTGGAGACTGAAATTTTGTCATTTTGCAACAGTAATCTGGGATAGAATTATTAGTGAAGTGCTGAGATAGAAGACAATATCACGCAAATGTACAAATGACGCAACAAAGGTCTATGGCTATACAAACCATGCAGCGTCACAAACATGCAGTGTAGTCTCCACGGAGATATGCCATTCCTTCAAACTTCTAAATGTAGGTCTATCTCTTCTAAATGTTAATATT
This sequence comes from Lepidonotus clava, assembly GCA_936440205.1. Classification (NCBI taxonomy): domain Eukaryota; kingdom Metazoa; phylum Annelida; class Polychaeta; order Phyllodocida; family Polynoidae; genus Lepidonotus; species Lepidonotus clava. The sequence continues at coordinate 46,302,530 of OW387136.1, read as the reverse complement.
TATTGTGCGATTTAAGTTTTAGTTTTGGAAGCTTACTAAAAGAAGCTATTAAAATTGTGAGGAATCGCAAATGAGAGAAGTGTCTCTTTACATATCGTATGATTTGACGGTAATCACTATTTATATATTCTGATTTCTTTCTTTCTCCTCAATGTATATCTTGTGAAGACGATTCAAATTGCAGAATATTCCAAGAAATGTATTTCCTTTGATCAAAAGCTTAATTTGTCTAAATCAGATATAGATCTTAACACCTTAACGTGCATCATATATACAGCACCCCCCTCAATCTCAGGGTTTTTGCAGCAAGCTAGGGTGACTTCACAATATAACTGATGAGCTTCAAACCCTAAAAACTACTATTAATGTCTACACTACAGACCAGTTGTCCTAAGATGGCTCAACTCACCAAACGGCTGGGTGTTGGGGGCTATCTTGGCGCCCTGGGCCACCAGGTCTTCACCCAGTCGGCTCAGGTCGGCCGAGTACCGCTTCACGTCGATCGGGGTACTGGACCGAGACGACTTGTCGAGCAGACTCTCCCGGCTGGCGGCGAGCGAGGCCGGGGCACTGGTGCGGCGGTGGTTTTCCCCTTCCTGGAACGCAGTAACGGAGGGGGTGAGTTGTAAAAAGATCGGGAGGTTTGGGTAGGTGGTGTTATGTATCCATGGGATCAACGGTTTTAAACTGCGCAAAAATGTCGATGAAAAAAAGAGATACAAATGAGGTTTCAAGGAAAAACACTTTATGTGAACACTTCAAGGTTTGTCCGAGTTAATAAGCGTAGATATCTACGTTCCTATAAGTATCTATAATACTTATGAATGATAATTGTATTATGAATTTAAAGAGCGTAGGCTCGTCTTTGCCTAAAGTGTACCGTGTAAATTTATCTGAGACATTTATTCTACTAGATTTGCACGAGATAGATTTGTAAGAATTGTGATCAGCCAATGCCAGTCACTTTACACGCCATACACCGAGGGGTAACTGACTTCGAGGAAATCCTAACTTAATCAAAACTTTTTATTCGGAGAAGGTAAAGTGTCATATCTGAGGACACCAGCTTACCTCGACGACGACTGGTTTGGCCCGTGACGGGCTGGGCAGGTTGATGGGGACGGGGTCGCCGACCAGGCTGAGGGCCTGGCGCACCGTGTCCCTGATGGTACTGACCCGCGACTCGGCCGTCAGCCCCCCGCTACTGCCCTGAGACCGGTTAGACGGCGGCGGGGTCTCAAACAGCGAGCCGTGGTCACCCTCCGACGGGCCTGTCGGGGGCAAACAATGATAGTCATACAGCCATGTATTGGTGTACAGTAGATGTGATTCACTGTGTTTTTAATTTGCAATCAGATAAACTGTGTTTTTAAGCAGTTATTCAATTGCGCTCGAGATGCTTATGTTACAAAATGAATACACTCACGCGAATTTCGGGGAGACATCATACACATGTATATTAATTTATGAACGAAGTACCCATGTACCAAATTATATCAAAATTGGTGGTGAATACATCTAACTAAACGACGACGTTACAGACGTTATGTGTATTGAAGACAAGTGATTTAGCAAACTGGGATATTTCATCATTCATCATAAGATAGCATTAGTAAATGATGGTAGATAAACTTTTGAAACATGCTTTCAATTGACGTCATAGATATTTGTATTTAAGTCTATAAATTGCAGTTGGATTTACATACCCTCATTCTCGTCTCTCTGTGGATATTGCAGCGGTTCATCAGCACCATGGAAAAACTGTGAGAAAAATAAAAGGCGGTGAATTTACATTAAGGAGACGACATACTGCGGAATAAGTTACTTTTTAAAGGAACTGTATATCCAAAATTTGTTTGTAGACATTTTAGAGGCAAGCATAAAGTACCAGTTTGACGAAAAATAAGTAGTGGACTTTTAGTAGAAATATCAGACACTTTGTACATGATCATCTTGTGGACGTGGCGAAGTGTTTGTGATCACAGCAACCGCATGAATGGGCCAGCTCATTTGAACTTGCCCTTACATACTCAGACCAGTGGTCACCTTAGTGACATGTAACAAGTGGAATCATGTCATGGCAACATGTTATATTTCCAACCTTTTGGACCTGTGATGTCATCAATGTTTCTGACAGGGGTGGTCATTATAATTGATTAGCCCCTAGGGGGGTCAATCTAAATGCAGTTTCACCATGTGGATTCTCAAGCTGTAAAGATTTTATCCAAATTTAAAATGTGGGACAAAAGATGTAGCACAATTAAATCACGAATGAGCGGTTTCAAAATATTAGATATTTTGAAATTATCAATTAGCATGGTTTAGTGTAAAGCCAGTTTGCTTTTTTGATAACTTAGAAAAAATCTTTATGGTAAGATTTAAGAAACACAAAATCTGAATTGAGTGATTCTGGTGGTTAAGCGGTCTAAAAGGGGACCCTAGAGTAAACTGGTCTGTTTATCCATCCCAAAGGAGGATGGAAAAGTATAACAAGACCAAACGACACATGATTTCCTATCAAAGGCAAAAGCATTTGATAGAGATAGGTCGGCCCATTTTAATCTTTATTGAGTTATGAAGAATAATATTATGATTTATTGTGGTAGGTGTGAACTGGCACTATAGTGACAATCTGAAAAAAATATTAAACTTGGAAGCCTGGACACTGACAGCAGCAACAAAAAACTTATTGACAGTGTGACACCTATGTTTCAACATTGAGAAGTAATGATTCTGACACTGACAGGGACATAGGCCTAGACATATTAAAGTTCAGATTGAATATTTTGGTGGTAGGTCAGAAAAAAATGACACTATAGTGACTATTTCACAAATAATTTAATTTTTGAATCATTTTGAACAGCCAGCCTCTAGGCCTAAGACTGCACCATCTGTAAAATATTACTACAAACGTATCTAGGCCTAAAATAATCAAAGCATATGATATTTATGACTCTTAGATACAGGAGAACATAGATATATACATGGATTTCATTTTGATAGGCCTAATAAGGTCTAAATAAAAAAATTTCAAACTGCCAGTGTCCGACAGCCGAATCCAAACGCCTAAGAGCCTCCGAAGCCTCTAGGCCTAATGAAATCGTATTTCAAATGCTGGAAAAAAGATATAAACCTTCCTGAGTCCTGAATGCTTCCGAATGGGTATATCCTCCACAATTGATGACACTTAGATATTTTGTCTAAAATATCATCCAGGTTTTCTGAGTTCAATGTATCGATGCAGGCGTGATGGGAGAGAACCCGGCGAAGGGTTGACGCCATGTTGACGGTCTGACAGTGACAGAGCTCCTCGTGTCCGATCGATCCAATGTTTTGCCTTCGATACGAACGCATGGTTCCCGCATGAGTTTTCAATGCGTTGTATGCGTTTAAGGGTATCCAGTCGTCCAAAATATATATATTGAAAGCATCAGGTACCGCCGTAATCCGGGTAAACAGGCGGTGAAAGAGGAGCCTCCCGCCAAAACATCCAACCGAGGCGCCTGCCCCGAGCGGTCTGACAGTGTCAAGCCTCCACGTGTCCGATCGATCCAATGTTTTCCCTTCGATACGAACGCATGGTTTACGCCTGTCGATGCGTTGTATGCGTTTAAGGAGGTCCAGACGTCAAAATATATATATTGAAAGCATCAGATACCGCCGTAATCCGGGTATCCAGGCGGCGAAAGAGATAGCCTCCCGCCAACACGTCCGACCGGGGCACTTGCACCCGGCCGGTGTGAGGTCTGACCTGGATTTTTTACTGGGTCGCCGCGACGGAATACCAAGAAAATAGAGCGATGCATTTACGCGTTTGGACGCGTTATTTCGCAATAATTTGATCCTGAGACATTGGGATGCTTATCTATGGGTCGAAATCTATCTATGGATACCAATAACTAAAGTTAGATCGACCGTTTTCATGGTAAAATAGGCCTGCAAAGTTGATGACCTTTGACCCAGACCCCTTCTTCACCGATGAAAGCAGGCTGCTGTGCGTTTACGCGTTACAGGCATAACGCCGCGCCCGGTGACCGTAACGATCATAATTCCACGCTTGAATGTCTAATTTGGGCCATTTTCATGACTTATTTGTATTATACATATCCAAATCTGAGTAATGTAAGACCAAATAAGCCCCAAAATGTGGTTATTTTAGCTCAGAATCGATTTGGGACATCGTCACTTTGCCGCGTTACAGGCATAATGCGGCATTTGACGCGCCTCACGCGCCCTGTAACGCTGCACAGATTTCTGGTTTTATTTGGTCATATAACGATTTCGGACGATTTAAACGATTTATTTGTATTCTATATATCCAAATCTCAGTAATGTAAGCCCAAATATGAGCAAAAATATGGTTATTTTAGCTAAGAATCGATTTGGGACGGCGTCACTTTGCCGCGTTACAGACATAACGCGAGGCATAACGCGTAAACACCGTCACAGGTCTAAGAAAGATTGACCAAGAGGTAGAATAGGTCGCTACGGGATCAAAGACTTTATCGACTTAGGGACCATAGCCGACCTATAAAAATTGTAAGACAACCCGACCCAAAGGTTAAGAAAAAAAATTTGGACGTGGCTATATCAGGTCAGGGTTGTGAGGCATTTAGGGTTGTCCGAACCGTAAGAGGTCCATGACATTTAGGCCCATCAGGGCGTTAGTATGTAGTCTCTGAATCCAATTGAGTTCTAAGAGGTCCCTCAAGTGTTTAGCCTTCTCGGTATGTGGAGCAGCATGCACGAAATCGACTACATGTATCATGACGTCCTCCAAACCTTGGTGATGAGCGGAATTGAAGTGCCGCGCAATCTCACTGTCTGCGTCATTTTTCGCGATTTTCAGGAAGTGCATAGAGAAACGCATTTTCAACTCGCGTTTGGTTTGCCCAACATATTGGATGCCGCACCTTTTGCAAGTCAAGCAGTATATCAAATTAGAGCTGCAGCAACTCACATTGTACCTGCTCATGTACATTCATCCCGAAGCCGAACAAAGTATTCGTCCCTCGGTGTTGAGCTTTGGGCAATACCTACAGCTGTTTGGACGTAAACAGGTGTTGGTATTCTCTTTTGGCTCAATGTTGAGTCGTTTGAGTTTTGCCCTAACCAAGATATCCTTCAGATTTTTCGGACGTCTGAAGGCATTGAGGATTGGGACTCTGTGGATAGTCCGTGTTGTGCATGACTTTCCCAGAATGTCCCAGTTCTTAGTGGCTACGTCATGTAGGCCATTAAAGCCTGGGTTGTAGGAGCTCACTAGTATATTTGGAACCTCATCTTGGATGGGTTTCACTTGAGGGACTAAAAGGGAGTCCCTCGACCTTTGTGATGCTTTATAAAAAGCATTTGCCACAAAGGGTGCTGGATAACCTCGGCGGACAAAGTGCCGGCCTTTTGTTATGCAGTTGCTGACAAAGTCATCATCATCCGAACAAATGCGTTTTATTCTAAGGAACTGTCCATAGGGGATGCCCCTTATACAATGTCGGGGATGGGCCGACTTGTAATGAAGGTAGCTCGCACTGTCAGTTGGTTTGACATACAGGCTAGTTTTGATGGACCGGTCATCTCTAATCGAGACGACAGTGTCCAAGAAATTTACAGATTGCAACGACTGCTCACATGTAAATTTTATGGTGTCATGTACCATGTTGAGATGTTTGACTAAAAAAAACAAAAAAAACAAAAAAACAAAACTTTGTACATGATCAGGTCAACATTCTTAAAACGCAAAAGGGCAAATAATTACCTGGAAAAGATGGGTCATTATGCGGACCACTTCGGACATAGAAGGACGTTCCACAGGATTTGCCGACCAACATCTGGAAATAATTTTCAAACAAAATGTTATGAATTACAATGCTGGATTCAAGCATGGAATGTATATTTCGGCATGCAGCCATGGTCTTGATTCTAGACTTCTGTAATCAACTAATCAAAATCATTTGTGAAATTGGTATGGAAGACAATTCAGAAATATTTCCAATACATAATATCACTAACACTTTGTTTTATGAGCCCAATAAATATAGATATGAAAATATTTATATTCCATGAGACGAACCCAAAGGTATGAAATAAGAAAATTATGGTTTTGATTTATTAAGAATGACAATGAACAAAGACTGAATCAAGTAAAGACATGTTCTTTACCTGGTCATTAGGATTTCTAGTGGTTTGGGACAATCCTTGACGAGCGGGGGCCGCTTTCCTAGATAGGTGAGAAAGGAGAACATTGAAATATTTTTTCTTTCGACCACGTACTATGAAGAAGTAAGACTTGATCAAACTGTCTAAGGTTTGATGTCGCAGAAAAGCCATCACCTTTGGACGTATATGACTGTATGTATGATATAATACTATAATTGTAATTATGTACTGCTTTATTGACATATGAGAACTTAAAAGATTAGGCTTGTCATATGCCATACCAAAATTGTTTTGAAGAATATGCAACATGTTGCACCTGAACATTTACTAGTATTGCATAACTACTGAATACATGATACATCAGATATGTTTGACAGGGTAGAATCTTTGGATACACTGTTATACATACAATGCGACGTGTATTTTAAGTGTATCTTACTCACCATTGTGGACTGCCCACATGATTCGGAAGGCAGGCCCTCCGATCTCGTCAAAGGGTTTTCTGCGTGTGATCACCTCCCATATGATGATACCCCAACTGAACACGTCGCACTTCTCACTGTAGTTACTCCCTGCAAATGGCGACAAACTTATTTTTAGCGTAATCAAGTAGTCGTAAAAGGTACATAGTACTGCGTTAGTATTATGATACAAACACATAAATTAATAAGAGTAAACAGGGATACCACTGCTGATATTGGGACATCCCCGCATCAGGAATTCCATTCTCGCATTAGTTAACATGTGAAGGGGCCATTCCCGCATTAATAATTTTCTTTAAAAAAAAAAAAAAGATCAGGTTTAGAATATCCACAGATTTAAAGAAAATGGCTCATTAGAAGTAGTCGCAAGGAACTTTTTGATACTCAAATATATTTCTAGGATGACACCTGCTGATTTGATATAACATTTACTCAAAGAAATGATTAACTCAAGTGTAAAGAATCCTTTTTACGCAGTTAAAAAAGACCAATTTTTCAATGACCACCTCAACGTGTTTTCAAAATAGCCTTTCCCTCAGCCGCGCTCACCTTCAAACACCTCGGGCGCCATCCAGGCAGCGCTGCCCTTGTTGTTGGTCATGTGGGTATGTGCGTCACACGCCGTCCCAAAGTCACAGATCTTTAACCGCGTCCCTCCCGCGATAAGCAGTAGGCTGGGGGTGGGGTGGAAAGGAAAGGAATCGTGATTATTCAATGGTATATTTCAGTTTCTACAACTAAAATTGATAAGATTGATAACATGCACTAATTACGATAATTTATACCTTTCGCACTTAAAGTATCTCTTATTCAAAAGGTTTGGGTAGGTTCATGTTGTATCTTATTCAATGGCAAGCTATACGCAACTATATCCCTGCAGGAAGGAATTTCGTAAAGGCATGTTATGATGTATATTTGAATATCAAATTATATTGAGATACTGTGATAGTAGTTTGTCTTGTCCCTGTCTCGCATATTAAACTTTGAGAAATGGAAAAAAAAATTCCGATTAGAAATCGTCAACATAATTCAGGAAATTATGAAATAAACACCTCAGAATACAAAACAAGTTCAAGTAATTGCCAACTGAGACCTGTCTACATGTACTTGAAATCATTTGTACCTTGGGTCGCTTATAAAACTTAGAACTGCTGTTCAAACTTCATTTCTGTTTGAGAAAACCAATATGGAAGCTATTAAGACTCACTTTGGTGGTTTGAGGTCCCTGTGGATGAGAGGTTTAGGCTTCATGCCGTGGAGGTAGGAGACGCCCTGGGCAGTCTGCAGGCACCAGCTCATGGCGTGGGCGGCCGTGTAGGCGGGCTGAGGGCCCTCTCCGTGAAGCACTGAAAGTCAAAGGGGTTTATAGCAGTACAATCCGGAGCATTCATGGTCAAGTTCAAAACCTTTTTCGTTTGATTCAAACTTGGTTCTGAATAAATCGTATATAAATACGCAGGCTAAACTGACTGAATCTAACTATAAGGATTTGATGGAGAGAATCATGGGTAACCTTTGGGATATAATTGCAAATAATTAATCATGATAAAGACGTGTTATTCATACTACCGATAAAGTCCAGCATTTCATAATTTTCTTTAGAAGTCTAAGGACAAATTTCGAAAAAATATCCAAAAGAACCCCTAATAGTTCAAAATTTCATTATGAAAACATTAAAAAAAAATCTTCTAAAAATGCACCAAAACGTGGACCCACCGTTATAGAGGGAGCCGCCCTCGGCGTACTCCATGACCAGACAGACGGGCTGGTTGGTGCAGGCCCCGTACAGCTTGACGATGTTCGGGTGGTTCACCCGAGACAACTGCGTCAACTCTGTGATAAAAGCCTTCTTCTCCGACTCCGTCTCGATCAGCTTCACCGCCACGTCCATGTTCTTCCATCGCGCCCGGCTAACCACGCCAAAGGCGCCCCTCCCAACAATCTGTCAAGAAAAGAGAGAATTTGCAGTGTGCGATTAGGCTAGTTGAATAATAAAGTGATTTGGGAAGTCGGTGACCTGGGATTCTTTTTTCAAAAGATGTAACTTAGTCCCAGGACAGCGGAGTCTACACACTGCACAAGAGTACAGATCCCATTTCCAAAAGTATGCCTAACGAGCATCTAACAGTGTAGCTATAATATTTTTTCGCCTTTAAGCCTTTTTGAGCTTATTATGATAAGTCTTTTATGGAAGATGTGCAGATGACGTCACATCTGCCAAAATACTAAGTCCGCCATATTTCTCTTAAAAATGGGAAATGGTTCATGAAATGAACCATAATCTAAAAGGTTTAGGCCCCTTGGCGCAACAGGATAACTTTAAGCAATGTATCCATAGTCTCTCTTCCTTGTCCCTTTGTTGTCAAGAATTACTGTCTGGTGGTGAGCGAATAAAACATAAGACCATTAATTAATGTAAAGCCATCAAGTTTAGCCAGCTTCTGTAGTGGGCAGCAGTTAAAGTGTCACGGCACAGTGGTGTCACTGTACCACGTGAACCACATGAAGTAAAGCCTTGCCAAAGTTGGGCAGGTGTCATACTACTGCCCAGGCCACACTTGGATGCACAAAGTACAGGTGTACTGACGCGGGTGTCAGTTCATTACGCAGTATCTTAGCTGGCTTTAATTAGAAGCAAGGATCGGGGCTAAGATCGACTCTCTGAGTACTGTGAGTGAAGAGTGTAGAGATGATGTCATAGGTATAAATAAGTAGACAAGTAGTGTACCAGCACTCCTCAGAGAGAATATGTTAGCCGAGAAGGCAAGTCCAAGTAGTGTGAGGCTCAGCGAACTTATGTGTCTGGACGGGGGAGAGGAGCTAGGTGGGTGGTAATGCTTAAGAGTGTTGGTTGTTAAGAGTTGAGCACACAATCTCTCAGTTCTGACAAAATCAACGGGATCTCAGTGACGTACATTATTTACACTTGGATTAATGAATAACTATCCTTTCATGTGAGTATTCTTTGTCATCAGTGAATTCCGAGCTATGTTCTAGGATGACAAACAGTCAAGATGAGATGGAGACTGCGACATGGCTAGCATACTGGAACCAAGAAGACGGCAAAACTAATGAATGGTAGATGAATGGATAACAGTAAAATATAACCCTATGGTCCATGGGCTGGCCATCACACGGCGCCTGCCGAACTTGGTTGGGCACAGAGTACATCACCTGGCCCCTAGCTTTAATGGCAGCCACTGCAGTGAGTGATATTTTTTGGGAGCCAACATTTTCCATTATTACCATTCTTGGACTTAAATGATCTAGGGCGCTTAGTAAAAATGTTGAATGAGTTTTTCTAACAAAAGTAGATCTATCAATTCATTTATTTCAACCTCAAAGTATCGCTGATTTACATAAGGTGCCAATAATCCAGTTCAACCTAATATTTTCTATATATATTCCTAAAACTAATTTACTCTGACCTATGAGGATTTGTATGCGAAAACAGATAGCACTTCTCTTTAACCCCCTTGTAGAATCTAGTAATAGCTGCACTGCCACTGATCAGTGAAGCCAGACTTCGCGCAGGAAGGTGTCAAAGCCCCCTGACACACTCTGTGCAACCAAATACGGTCACACCTCCTGCCACACTTAGTTCTGCACAAAGCCTGGCTCTGTGCAGGGGCCACACTCTGTGCGGTACTGCGCGAAGTACGGCCTTGCACCAAACCGTACTCTGTGCAGACCCAAGCTGGGCAGGTGTCCTACTGCCCATGCCGCACTTGGGTGCACAAAGTATGGCCTGGGCCGTCACACAGAGCCTGTCGAACTTGGTTGTGCACAGACTGTAACCCCGGGCCCCTAGCTTTAAGTTTAACGGCAGCCACTGCAATGAGTGATATTTTGAGTGATGCCATAAAAGTGGCCATTGAATTCATTCTCACACTCAGATTTGAATAACACCTGTCACCAATGGCAATGGCAATGCCCAGAGACCCACCCCTAAACCCAATCAGATTACTCCTTAGAGGCAGAAGGGTAATAAAGGAAAAGAAAGCAACCAGGGCCAGCCACCTGGTGCCAGTCGCGGCCCTCTTATTCCCCACAAACCCAAAGGCAAAGACGAAAATCAGGAGAGGGAGGGAAAAGTCCGAAAGAGGTAGATCGATCTATCCCGCAAAAGTAAAAAGACCACGGTCGGGGAACTTGTCCGAGAACGGCTCTGACTGTCCCGCTGACAGTCAGAGCCGTTCTTATCTGTGTAAGCCTCAGTTTCAAGACAAGAGGTAAACACCGCAGACTGTCACCACTCCTCTATTGTAAACTCGGGCAAGGCTGTCTTGGACTGTCACTTGGAGTTGGAGTTGGTCGGTGAGGAGGGTGACCAGGTGACTGGGCCCGTCGCGTATTCGGACCGTTGATTCGCCCCCCAAGCTTTGCGGCACCTACAGCAACACCTCCCGTCACTTTTCACGCCTCGAGGTGCGCAAATTCCTTATGCCCATAACACCCCTGTGAAATTAGTTATTTAATAAGATAATTAAGCAATTTGACATTTGTTTTATCTATAAACTAGGAATAGGGACGAGTTAGGGTTAGTGTTGAATCCTAGAGATTGTTTAGAAGAGAGGGATGATTTATATAGTTCTTATTTCTTCTGTAAATTATGTTTTAGTCAGTAACTGGTGGACCACCACCTTAACGGCACTTGGTGCCGGGGGTGCCGTGGCTTTGGGGCCGAATCGACGGGCCGAATCCGCGCCAGGCCGAGTCACCTGGCAATCGTGAGGAGGACGCGTAGGCCGTAGCCGTTGTGTTTTGTTTGATATTTCCAGCTGATTTGAAAATAACACGCAAATGATATGCATTTCTTACCTCTCCAAATTGAAGTTCCTTGAAGTCTATCTCTTCTATAAAATCCATTATAACCAATGATATACTGACTTCAAGAAAGATGCCAAAAATAGTTGTTAAAATTTCCCCGTTCCCATTTTGGTGCGGAAGAAGCCACTGCTGGTACCCGAAGCAATACACTTGTCAAAGTGAAAACACCGGTAACAAGTTAAGTTTCGCATATACTCTCAAACACAAACTGTTTAGGGAAGTACAGTCTTTTGTATCAGATATCTAGTTAATAATAAAGGAAGTATAATTTTATAGCCTGAAAATTATTTTGATATTAGATGATTGGCAGGTCTTTGTTTATATTCAAGGTAGTAAATAGAATTGAGAGTATTTCCCATCAACCCCTGCGAGCACGGCGCCATTTTGGCTCGGACGGAGCGGATGACACTTTGCCGATCGAAAAACGTCGGAATTGTTTTTGTTCATCATGTTCAAGAAACCTAAGCGGAATTTTCGAGCTCGTCGAACTAACGACAGTGGATCTGGAGATGAATATCACGCGTCACTGACAGGGGAAGATGCCGGCGAAGGGGATGAAAATACATCTGTCTTCCAAGCCGCATCCAACATGCGCAAGTCCCTCAACAAAAAGAAGAAAAACCGCAACGCTGTATCGACGGAGGATGGAACGGTGACAACTACCAAGTCTACTCTCAGCTTCGGAGAAGAAATCAATGAAGGTTCGTGAAAACTTTGCGGGTTAGACTGAAAAGTGAGACTGAAATCAGTGTCAGAATGACATTTCTAATTCTAAGCTAAATTAAGGCCAAGACAGAATTCAGTTCACACCAAGTGGCGGTCATTGGTCTTGGCTTAGTAAGCCTGTAACTTGACAGTTAACGTTACTTGTGTAAGTACAAGGCTTAGCCTTAGGCTTAGCCTTGTCCTTAGCCTAGAGCTAGAGCTAGGCCTAGGGTAAGCTAATTCCCAGGATGGTAGGCCTAAAGCCCTAGTAAAGGCGTAACGCTATGACTAAGGCCCAGTAAGGGCGATTCCTAGCAGCAATATTACATTGCTACAACATCAGTTTTGATTTTTTGGGACCTGTCCACTTTGCCAGCTTGCCCACCCCTTATTTCTATGATATCAACATTTTCAGAAAAATTGTCATTATACTTGATTCACAGTAATTTTCCTAGTACTATTACCCAAAACTAAACTTTATAAGCTTTTACTTTCAATATTATGTTAAATACGTAGCTGTAAGTTAGGACTGGAAAGCAAAAATGGCTTTTTCAGTTTCACAATGGCCATAGGGAACAGTGTTAAAGCCCTTCAGCTTTGCCCACAATGTCCAACCCTAAAATCACAAAAACATACCTTATTTTGGTTCACCTGAAATGGATGTATTACCAAATTGAGAGAAAATGATAATTCATCCTCAATTATCAACACCTTATTGACTTAGAAAACACAAGTACTGATTTGTGTCAGGGGCTGACTTTGCAAAAACAAATTTCGACCTACCTACCCAATTTTTTTCTCGACCTTTGATAGCTGAACACAACTATTTTTCATTTATTTTTGGCCTTATGACTCTTAGTTCCATCATTGATATCAGCCTTAGGATTAGGTTACCTAACTTCACTTACTAACCCTAAGGCTTAGGCCTAGGAAAAAAATTGTTGCGTTCCGGTAACCCGACCTACCCTATTTTTTTGCCCTGACCCTAAAGTTTTTAAAGGGTTTTTAGAAAAAATATTAAATATCATAAAATGCGAAGGAAATGGGGGATTTTTTCACTCTAAGACATTAAAAAAAATATTAAAAAAAAAAAAAATCGCGACCTACCTACCCTGTTTTTTTGGACTGATGTTACCGGAACGCAACAATTTTTTTTCCTTGGCCTTTGGTCCATGCTATAGAGCTACTGTATTAGCATAATATATATCTATGATAAATGCTACTTCTACGAGAAACGTATGTAACATAACTACTGTGTTCGTGAAGAGGGATGAATAAGGCTGTTGTGGCCCCTCAATCTGGGGGCAAGCCTAGATCTACAGTCCATACTGTCTAATTTAGACAGTAAAACGAAATTGAAAAATTAGCTAACACTAGTAACAGCAAAAACTATAGTGTGGGACTGTTGAAACTATAGTGTGGGACTGTTGAAACTATACTTGAAGTTGGAACACTGTCACAAATTTGTTTACCGTCTACTGAACTCTCAATTTCTGAAGGTCAGTCTAGTAACTTTAGTTCTTTATTCTGTTCTCAGATGAAGCGTTCAAAGTAAAGAAGTCAAGCCGTAGTAAACATAGAGCAAAGCTACTGAAGAAAGAAAGTCGCCGAGAACGAGAGGAAGAAGAGAGAAGAGAAGCAATTGAAAAGGCACAACAAGTGATTATAACTACGATTATTTCATATCGGAATACTTCAGATTAAGTCTTAATGATTTGTGTTAGTTGTCGTGTGACAAACCTAATGTTCACTACCCCTTTAGGCTCAGCTTTACTTCGAATCTCACATGCATACTTGCACCTTATTTTTGTAAACTAGTAGTAGTATCTGTTAGAGAAAAAAAAAGAAGAAAAGCATCTGATTACGGACAGTGGATGTCAGGATCACAAACTGTTTGATCTGATTATTTTTGTAATTTGTTTATTAGTTTGAGCTTGGCCTAAATATGCGTTATATTTTGTGAAATCCGTCGCTGCAGACGAACGATAAGAATGGGTCAGCCGTCCCAGAGGACATGGATGTTGACATGGACGAGTCGTCACCGCCACCACCATCTGAGAAGGAGAAAAAAAGCCAGCGAAGTGAAAGTGACGAAGACTCCGAGGATGAGACAGAACAGGAGAGGAAAAAAAGACTCACATTTCAGAGGATACTGCAAAGTAAGCTTAATAACAACGTTGAAAAAGAAAATATCAATATTATTGACAGCTAATGAGTCATACAAGAAAAGTTCTTAGTTGTATCTGGAAATATTTTTTGGGATCCAAGGACAGCATATTCTGTTGTAGAATGCGTTGAGTATTTAAAAGTACGTCATCGCCCCGAACTAAATTGAGGAAGAAGCAGTTACGATGTACTTAATTGGAGTGCCCAACAAAATAGTACACTTAGTTTCATCATCTCGCAAAAAGAGCTTACTTGACACAAAAATATTTTTAATGTTTGAATTTTCAATCCAATTTCTGATAGACCCCCATTCCACCAAACTCGTTGAACAATGTTTGAATTTTCGTTGATTACCAATTTTTATAGCGTCGATAGAATAAGACAATTCTGAATAATTTACTGAGGAAACGCCATCACTGTTTGCTTTTCTCTTGCAGGTGGAGCCATCCCTGATGCTCACATGATCCACATGGCACGGAAAAAACGACAGCAGGCCAGGGAACTCGGAGACTTTGTTTCTATCGAAGAACCTGAAAAGCCAGATACAGGATCGCGCCTTATTAGGTATGCAATTTCATATACACGTTGTGACTAGGAGTGAAAAAACATTACCAATTAACACCAATCTTCTCATTTTACAGCAATGTGAGGAAAACTTTTAATATTTTTCTCCGAAATTCTATCTGTGTGTAGTTCAGCCGTGGTTCACACGGATTTGGTAAGATGCACCATACAGTATTACATAAGCTATTAAAAGCAAAACAAAAACAAAACAAAAAAGGGACCGCTTTACTAGTATAGAATGCCAGGAGGTACTGCCACCAAGTGGTGGTTTTGAGAAACAAAGTTCTGGTAAAAAACATGGGTCATAATCACAGGGAATCCTGGTAGATGGTTATAGTGTGGCTGGTTCCTGTAGGTAAGGGCTTAGACTTAACCAGCAAAAGTATGACATCAGCAGCAAACACATGGCAAAAAGAACTAATCCTATCTAATTTGTCTTTCAGAGAAGAAGATCATGACCGCAGTGACGATGACGATGAACCCCTGAGCTTCAGCGTCAACACCAGAGAGAAAGAATTGAGGAAAATGCAAGAATCAATCATAACAGCGCAAGA
Organism: Lepidonotus clava; assembly: GCA_936440205.1. NCBI lineage: Eukaryota > Metazoa > Annelida > Polychaeta > Phyllodocida > Polynoidae > Lepidonotus > Lepidonotus clava. The sequence goes on along the minus strand of OW387136.1, from coordinate 46,287,073 downwards.
AGGTAAAATGTTTACCTGATAAGAATTAAGTAATCCTTTTGTTAACCAATCAGTTCTTCATTTTGCACTAGAGGGATAATGATTTTGCAGATTATAACTGGAGGTTATCCACCTCAGCTGTGTAGCCATGTAAATAGTCGTATCAGAATGATAAGAAATTAAAGCCATGCACAATCTTTAACTTTTTCCTGTGGTCAAATGCTAGAATTCATAGAATAATTGAATTATGCTTCCTTACGTAACACTTTTCCATTTTTCTCTGGACAGAGCGGAGTAACAGTGAAGATAGTGATCATGAGAGAGAATGGGAAGAACAACAAATCCGTAAAGGAGTCAGTATTCCACAGGTTCGTACTCGCAACCATGGATTATTTTTTTTTGCGTTTTCAAGTGTAAGTAATTAAGAATGAGTCAACTGGACAATGGTAAAATTAAAACATTTTGCAATATATATACTTTATACAACTTAAGGCCGTATTCATTCTTGCATTTGGTAATTTTGGAGTTAAGAGATATTAGATTAATTTGTGCGAGCTAAAAGTTTTAACAATATTTCAGTGAAGTTTTGTCATACATTTTAATCTTGGTTATTCAAAATAGAAAATCTTGGTCTTCAAAAAATTTTAAATGACAAATTATGAAGTGGTCAGAACCATATACAGTGATGCCATTTTTCCTACTTTTGTAGGATTTCCTACTTTTTCAAAAAAAGGAAAAAGTGTTAAAATCCCAATATTTTTCTACAAAACACTCATTACTCTATTGCTTTAGTCAGTTGTAAGCTTAACATTCGATCTGGAATGGATTAGAATGGTATTTCTCAATTTCCTACTTTTTGTAGGAACCCTACTGTACACAGTATGATATGATCATCCTACTAGAAAAGTAGGAATTAGTACAGCCTTTTTGCCACCAGGCATATAGAAAACTAAGTCTCTAGTTTACCCTTAGTGGCAAAAAAGAGAACTACTCTCATTCAGAAATCAGCAAAGCCATAGTTACAGTTCCTACACAAAAGTAGGAAACTTCAGAGTGTATTTTTTTTAGATAATATTTTGCTTCCAACTGAACTTCCAACCACCAGAGGCATATATTAGGTTGTTCTAGGTTATCAACTACTGCAAATTCTAACATTTACATATTTCCTACATTTTGGTCGTTGGGGAGTGGCATCTCTGCATATAGAACCATTGATGTATCAGATCTATTTGGCCAATGATGAGAAGTATATATCAATGAAGTAAAAAGATTATGTTGATTTATATTTTCAAAATGCTGACTCTCATACCCATTGTCACTTAGGTTGCAACTACCTCTAGTAGTGACACCGCCCCCACGCCAAGCAATGGTAATTCCTACGACCAGTACATGTACGCGCAGTCATCGAACATCTTCAACCAGAACGCCCCGGATATGATGAGTGTGTCTGTGCCACAGATTGCGTCTGCCCAGCAGCAGAAACTCGCTAACCTACCTATATCACTGGATCTCGTCAAAAAAAGTTTACAGGACAGGTAGGGTTTTGTGTGGAAAAGGCAGAGCTGCGTTTCTATCATACTTGTCGAAAGGCGGATTTTCTCCTATTTTGTAGTTCTCCTTAGAGTTTTGTACCATTGATAATATTATGTACTAACACAGTTCTTACCTTCTATTCATTGTATTGGAAAAATTGTTGTAGGTGTTCACTTTTCAAGTACATACGACTCATTGAGGTTAAATCTTAATTTCAAATGATTGCATGTGATGTTTGTTTCATCCTGCGGTTTTCTATTAATCAAACTTATTTGTTCTTGGTTAAAATTTCTATGTATCATCCTCTATGACTACTTAGGTTACAGGATTTATAATTCATATCAATAGTACCATCTTGCTGAAACCAGCCAACCATAATTCTCGGTTGATAAGTGTCCAAAAAAGTAATATAAACATTTATATAATTCCACCAGCCCCCAAAAAAATTGTGCTGCATTTTATGTACAATAATCTCGTGTAAACGTTTCTTGTTCTGTTCTTTTTCAGGTTAGATTCATTGACAAGCGTGCACAGGGCACATAAAAACGAGCGAGACGATATAAAGTCTCAACTCGAGTCTTGCGAGTCAAGCATCATCAAGTGCAAAAACTCGCAAGGCGGTTTGGAGGACCAATATAGGTTCTTCCAAGAAATGAGGGGGTATGTGAGAGACTTGGTTGAATGTCTCAATGAAAAGGTGGGTTTCCATGTGATTTTTGGATTCATATCTTGGGTAGGGAGGGGAGATGGAGAGTTGATATGTCGTTAGACAGGGGCCATGCTGAGAGCTTGTGTCTTGGTAGCAGGGGCCATGTACTTCGTCTTTCATTTTGTTTTCCTTTTTCCCTCCAGTATAGCTAGCACTATTCCATAGACCATAGTGAATAATAACAGAATTATACATAAGTGAAATCTGTAAAATATACGAGATAATTATTTCCTAGTATTTCGCAGAAAGCCTTGCTGTCATATAACTCTAATGTTGTACCCTTAACAACTTATGAAAGAGCAGACCCTAAGATCCAGTCGTAGGCAACGTAATTCTAAGTAATTTGAGGAGAAATTAAGATCTGAGCCATTCTAGTTCAAACAAGTGAGCGTTGGTCATTTACCCCTGCCTGTGTTTCAGCTCAGGAACTCAGAAAATCGTGTAGGACTCTGTATTAAACAGTGTTTTTTTGCTTTATTGCCCTATTTCTTAGGTGCCGTCCATCAACTTCCTGGAGCGGAGCATGAACCACCACCTAAAGGTGCGAGCCGAGAGTCTGGTGACCCGCCGACAGGAGGACCTCAAGGACCAGTCCGACGACAGTGAGTGTGCTAACCAGAACATGTTCAAAGATGCCATTCTTCCTACTTTTGTAGGATTTCCTACATTTTGGGTTTTTTGGATTGCCCAACTGATTTTTCCTACATCACTTTAAGTTTAATGTCTGTTTTAGAGTATGTTTGTGTTAGTTTCAAGCGATTCAAGTAAAAATACAGTGTCAGATGTCTATTTCTAAAGGTTATTTCCTTCCAAGTTGCTTCTAGAAAAATAGAGTAGTGTTTCTTACCATTCCCACTTTTTCATCAGTTTGGCGTGGCATCTCTGCATGTTATAGTACATCTGATAAAAGTAGCTAAACATCTTTGTGTATTTGAAAGTTTTAAGATTTCCTGTGCCTGCATTAACTCTGAGTATTTTTTCTTTACTTTTCTTTGTTCTTTTCAAAAAATACAATTTTAGTAGTCAAGTTACGATTGCTATCATAATATTTTTTCTTTTTCTTTCGTAGTTTTCCTGAATAACTAGTCCTGAAAGAAACGTACTGAAATTTTGGCTACAGTGTTGGAAATTATGGTTAAAACCTATCTGACGTTTCTTTTATTAAGATGAATTTAATGTCTGTATTTTCTCTAATTTGCAGTCAAGTTAGCCATGCAAAACGCAATGCCCAAGATGCATCTTGAACCAGACAAACAACGGCGTATTGCTGAGCGTGAGGCTAGGAGGTAGGTGTCTCTACAAAATATTTCATTAAATCAAACCGCAAATCCTAGCTGATGATAAAATGATTTTTATGAAATTGGAAAAAATGTTGTAAGGCAGCTCATAGGAATAGATAACAAATGGACACTATAGTGTAATTGTTTGGGTGGCAATGTGAAAATAAGACAGTTACACCCTGTTAAGACAAACAGTATATTGCTGTACCCTATTTAATTTACCACAATGTAATTTTAGGGCAAGGCGGAGACGTGCCCGGGAAGCTCGAGGTATCCGCAGTCACCACGAGGGAATGTCTACAGATGATGAACAAAATCAGACCAATGTCTCAAAGTACAAAGTCGCCAAAGGTAGGGTTCCTTGTTCTCAATCTCATGCTCTTGAGAAGAAAGTGATCAAATATAAGGTTTATCGTAATTATTTAAACGTTAAGTTAATGTTTCTGCTTCTCCGTGTATCACCAGAAACATTATAGCTATGCTCTTGGGTATCACCCCCTCTACCCAGCTATATTTATATAAAACCTCAAACTATTGAAATGGCGTACTCTTAAGTTCATTTGAATAAATTATCGTGAAAAGAAAAAACTGAAGAAATAAAGAAACGATTCTTTGAATTTTGTTTCCCGATTCGTTGAATTTTGCTTAGAGTATCTCACAAGTGTAACATCATTAGTGTAAATTCTACGAACAGATCCGCTGAGAAATATTGATAACCCTCTTTCATCTTTCAGAACAAATTGAGCATGACTGCATGACAATGTTCAGTGACGTCAACGAGGATTTCCACCGACTCGATCTCATACGGCAACGTTTTGAGGACTGGAAGATCCGCTACGGCGAGACCTACGAGCAGGCCTACATAGGACTCTGCCTACCCAAACTGTTCACTCCCTTCGTCAAACTCGAATTAATTAATTGGAATCCTATAGAGGTAATAAAATATCTGATCAATGTGCAGGAGAAAAGATAAATTTAAGGTAGACTCTGGCAGGCATAATTTCTTATCATCTTTTGCACTTGTTTCTTTTCATTTAATAACAAAAAAGTTGTCTGTCCATCTGGTAACAGCATTTAGCCATATAAAAGAGAGATTCGTCAAGAAAATAGATTTTCTATAGAGGGCATCCTTCTCCAGTTGAACATTTGTCAATCTTTTGTTCGTTTAAACCAACCTAGATCCACACATTTAAGGATTCAAATGTTAATCATAAAACAAAGAAAATATTTAAACTTATTTTTAATGATTAAATAGGAACCGAGGTAAATACAGTCTCTGTCAATATGTACGACACCTTAAAATGATCTTTCCTTGATCTTATAGGATGAGCACTGTGAAGACTTCGAAGAGATGTCGTGGTACGAAGCACTCATGTTCTACGGCTACAGGGAGGGCGAAGACCCGAGCCCAGCTGACCTGGACCTAAAGCTTATTCCTTCTTTGATAGAAAAGGTGCTTTTACCAAAACTAACAGGTATTCATATTTTATCCTTGTTCATCGATGGCACATTTTCCATTGATTCCTTAGCCATTTTATATGCCTGGGGAATCGGTCGCATGAAGTAGTTTCAGTACAGTTGCGTCAGGCGTTGGCTAGAATTAAGATTTTTCCTAAGTTAGGGAAGAAAAAAGAACGACAGAGATAGAGAGCTCTTATGCACTTGGTCTTTGGTGACGAACGAAGGCAGATGGATATGTTATGTGATGTTAACCTTTTTTCCAGGTGCTGTAAGATATGTCCTTACGTTGCGTTACTAACAGAGGTCGTTTGTTTCCTTGATTTACTTCTTCAGACCAAGTGGACAAAGTATGGGACCCACTGTCGTCGAACCAGACCCTACGCCTAGCAGCCATCTCACGACGTCTCGTCAGGGACTACCCAACAATCACAGCCGAGAGCAAAAACACACAGGTAACGCCAAGTAATAACTAATAAATGATGATAGAAATACATAGAGAGAAAAGATATTCCAAGAAAGTAATAAAAAAAAAACATAAGAGATTTACGATACCGCTTATACCTCAGTCTTTGGACTGAAAGATCTTAGATTTTCTAAATATAAGGTTTAGGGCTTGAACAATCCAATAAAAGGCCCTTAGTTTATCTAAAAAAAGTATGAGCACCTTTTACATTTCAACGGCTATCCCTTTTAATAACTTCCAAAAATAAACTTGTCCCAGGACGACATTCATTGCTGAACTAGGACATCAAGGCCGGTGACGAGACCTGGAGCGGTAAAATAGTGTACTCTAGAACTTTGGTTGCATTTATTTGGTCGAGGATTTGTGTTCACATTTTGTTAAATAAGCAAATGTAACATATTTTGGGCTGATGTTAAAAAATAACTTGTGTTACTTTACAGGAGTTGTTACGGACGATTGTCAGACGGTTGCGGAAGACATTGAGTGACGATGTCTTCATCCCTCTCTGCTCGAAACAGTAAGTGTTTCTCCCCTCAATTTAAATGAAAAAGTAACGTATATATGTACCAGCCTTCACAAAAACTTCATATTCGTTCGTTTTTAAAGCCTGTAAACGACGAAATTGCTAGTAGAGAGATGCCATTCCCGACAGATGAAAAACTAGAAAACACTTTTCCTACTTTTTTCTAAAAGCAACTATTAGAGAAATAACCCCTTTAGGAATAGGGACCTGACATTGAAGTTGTATTTGAATAGTTTGAAACTAACACAAAAATACTCCAAAACAGATATTCAAGTCATGATTTAGGAAAATCAGTTGCACAATGATCACCAAAAAGTAGGAAATCCTACAAAAATAGAAAAAATGGCATCTCTGCAAGTAGAACTCAGTGAAATAGTCTGTTTGAATGATCACGAGTAACATTTCACACATTTTACTTACAGGATGATGGAGAGCAAAGGGTCGCCTTCGTATCTCTTCTTCCAGAGGCAGTTTTGGACATGCATCAAGGTAAGACATTGGGATCAGACTTTTCTTTATGAAAGTATGCTATATGCATTATACTTAGGAAGATCAAACAAGAACTGCAAGTATGCGAATAGTATCTTGTGGTTTCTATCATATTTCAAAGATAGGAAATCCTGGATATGGTTATAATAATGGTACATAGTTCGAGACACCGCTCATTCGTTTTCCGTCAATTTCAAAGTTGGGTCGTTCAGGCAGAGGTATTGGCCTATGTTGCTCTAATCTGAAGCTAAGGTTTTCTCATGTTATGGCTCTTTCAACCGGACACCAGTAGACATCGCTGCAAGCTTTTTGAGATTTCAGTCAAACTTTGTTTGATCATCTTGGCGTTACTTTGCAGTTGTTGTCCAACCTGATGGTGTGGCACGGGATGGTGTCGGACACGGTGGTCAAGGAGTTCACCCTGGACAGCCTGCTGAACCGCTACTTACTGCTCGCCCTGCGCACCACCCTCAACACCAGCTCCATCGACGACGTCATCTACAAGAGCCAAGCTGTACGTTCCTCGTTTGAATTTGGTCTTTTAGTATGCTAGGGGACTCGGTGTGAGAGACTGCAGGTACATCCCATTTTTTTCTGGCCATCTGATTGGTCGAGGGGTTGTCACGTGATGCCAAATTCGTCAAAATCTGAGGAATTCGGCAGTGGCTTGTACCTGCAGCTTATCATTATGTACAGTGTAGCGTAGCGGAGCATGAGTTGATGCCGTGGATCCCAGCGTAGTTTATTAGTACAGTCAGACCCATCTGATTACGAAAGGATGGGATTAGAAAGTACAGTAATTCAAAATTTGAAGGGTTTCGAATAATTGAATTTTTTTTAGTTGAAAAGGGGGTTTGCAGATATCATGGCTAGAAAATCCAGCAGGGTGTTAATTACAAGAGTTGTGATCAAAAGTTGTTTTATGTATTACTAGTACACAGCAATGGTTATAGAAGTAGACGCAATTTAAAAGATGGACCTAAAAATAACTGGCACGAAAGACCTTGCATCAAATACATCACACCCTAGATTATTTGCTTCCTTTTTTTTCCTTAATTAGATTTTGATTCCCAAAACCAAGTACCGGTTTTTTTAATTCTTGGAATAGTTGGCAAAACTAAAAATATCTTTTTAAAAATTTTCATTTAGAACGTTTAAAACTTCCTTTAAAACGTTTAAAACTTATTATTCAATTATTGTTGTAGGTGGTTGCCTGTTTACCAAAGCCGTGGTTCTCAGACCTGAAGACAGACAGCACCCTGCCACAGCTGGCCATGCTCTGCCTGTTCCTGAACAGTGCGGCCGACAGCCTCAGTAAGCGGGCCACGGCTGGCTCTGACTCCGAGCGAAAGGAGGCCAGGTGAGTTAGCTACCACCGCTAGGTGAAAATGATGAAATTTGAGAAAACTCACTGATCAAAATTTGTCTCACTGATTACACTGAATGGAGAAAGAATGTTACTGAATGACTGTTGGTTTAAGTTTTTGGGAATCAGCACTGTGAGTAATGTATTAGAAACATTTTAATAAATTACCAGAAACTTATACTTTTTGTTACTCATTGGATAATTAAATTTAGAAAATCAGGTTGTAACAATTATGTCGGAAGCCGCTTTGTTTGCCTTTCAGTCAGACACTAATGTATGATGGACTTGAAATTAGATTCAGTCTATTCAAAAGAAGACCCATGAAAATGTGGTGCATTAAACACTCATACAAAATTTGCATGTGTATCTCCTTGATGTGTTTAATCTTTTTTACTGATTAGTTTTCCTCAAATTTCAGAGAAACGTTGAAGCAGATCACAAAGATGTTTGTCAGTATTCACGGACTCGACCATGCAGTTGCGTTATCAGAGAAATTTAGTTTTAAAATCTAAAGAAGCCAGCCATTTCATCATCTCTGTCCACTAACTCAACTCCGTCATTGAATTAGAATTAATGAAATCAGATGTACAAAGTCTTATGATAAATATGATATTCTGTCCATTTTCTGGAGACAAACGTGGACTTTACTTTTATGAATAAAATGTATATATTATGACATGCGTGTTATTTCTTAATGTTAGAATAGACAATAGGGGACAACGTATGATTCACGCTACCCTCTCTTCCTTTGAAACTATGCACAGTGACGTGTACCGAATGAAATTTTCTCTTTTCTGACGATATGAATGAAGTTAGTCAAATTAACATCGGAGACTGTTTAAAAAATAAATATCTCCCTTAAAATATTTGTTGGAGATTTCTGAATGTGCAAATCACAAGATAATGAAAAGTACAAGCGCTTTTCAGATTTTATTATAAATAGGCTTTACCTTTAAATCTATAAGTGTTACCAACAAAAAACTGAAAGCTTTTTGCAATTTTCTGAGAATAATTTAGATTTCACAAAAGAAAACCCAAGACCCGTATGAAAAATCTTTCAGTGCATTAATAACTATATAATAAATAATTAATTTGTCCTTTAAAAGAAAGAAGCTGAGAAACTAATTTGTCCATTTCCCGGCACTGAAACTCTGGTCCCTGTTGAATAATTGTCTAGATAATATATTGCCGTCCCTTATCACTTAGATATCCTAAAGTTGCAGTTATAACTAAATCAAGGTAAACATTAGGTAACGTATTAAGGTTAGACTACTGTTATGCGCAGCCATTTCACAGCACTCATAACAATTTACATTGTTTTGTTTGCTGATGCCTGTCTCAAAATCTATTATACATCATTAAATAGCCCATTTAAATGTCTTTTGTATGATATAAGTTATATTACTGAGAGTGGAAGAATATAGATATGAATTAACCAGAAATGTAAAAATCTTGTTTTATACTTTTATTTTTTGAACTAAGATATCTCAGTCAATAATAAAGGGAAACACATACAATTTGGCATGCCTATAGATCATACTCATTTGGAGGGAACCGTGTCTCAGATTTCGTATTTAATATGTAGTTTTCATTTTATGAAATCTAGAAAATGAAATTGTAAAACTTGACAAAAAATGATGAAATGTTTCCCGTTTTTGGTCATAAAACCAAAACTAGGGCCTAAATTAATAATCTGAGACACGGTTCCCTCCAAATGAATGTTATTGACAGTACTACCGAGTTTTAAAGCTAGGGAAATAATATTCAATTAGAAATCTTTGTTCAAAAAATAAAAGTGAAAAAATACGATTTTAATTCATATTTTCCAAAATCTATATCTAGTCCAATTCTGTTATATATCATACGATAAAGAAAATTTAGAGCTTTTATATGATGTATTACATGTTGAGATATCGCCAATAGCTACGGAGATATTATAAGTTTAGTAAAATGACTGTCCATCACCGTAGTCTAACCTTAAAAGGGTGCAAGTTTTCAGATTTGTGTCGGATTTAAGATTTTTTCACTTCATACACCTCTAAGGATAACTTTAAAAATTTTTGCTTAAATAAAGTTTTATAGCAATTATATTTTCGAGGTAAGTTACAGAAATAGCCATTTCTTGATTTATTGGGACATTTCAGCAAGAAATACCGGACAAAATAAACGAATATTTGATACTCCTATGCTTTTTACCCCTAAACAAGATGCCTCGTATTGGCTAATGATTGGGCACAATATGAAAGACATAAATGAACAACAAACTCGGTTACACATTTCGGTGGATAAAAATTTTACTCATGAAGAATAATTACGAGGTTTTATATCGTTGACTTTATGTGAGATTCTGGTGATTTTTGTTTATGTAGCGAATTTCAGGAGGATCTTTCTTAATATACAATAATAATATCGCTTCTCGTGTAAGAGAACTCCATAGCAGTTATCAAATATCCCACAAAAATGTGATATATCTAACATGCTGGCCTTCACCAGTAATATATCATTTACGTAAATCTACTACATTAGTTTTTTGTACACAGCTTTTTCGAAATAATGATCTATGACATATACCTGAATCAAGTAAACATCAGAAAATTCCACGTTTGGGTGACGGAGTTTCTAACCCCTATCTAAGAGCCTCACGTGATAAACAAAATCACTATTTCTTGACTAGATCTACTGGCCTATATCTGTCAATATCATAATTGAATGTAACACATGGAAGTAAGTTTCCTCTAGCTTGCAAAGCATATTTTTCCAACTCAGATGTGTGTTAATACTACAAGGTGTCGATCACATAACTCTGGGCCCTTGATTAAAACCTACACGGCCTGTTCGTTAACTCGCAGTTTTGTTTTAATCTCCAAATATGCTTCGAGATGTGATAATCCTCATGACTTCGCTAGATCCTGTAAGAAAAAAGAAACAGTTAAGTTGTTGGGCAAACAATTGACTTTTTGAAGACAACAATATTCATTGTCACAGTGGTTCTGATTAAGTTAGTGTAGTAGTCTAGTTAGCGTGCATATATATGGTTAGTCCGCGTAAAAGGACTTTATCTTAAAGCTCACATGCAAAGAAAATGTTCAAAATTCAGAAAACCTGCTCTATTGCCTTATTAACATGTATCTTAAGGTGTGTCACTGTCATTATTGGCCTGTGCACTCAAACAATAGTCGTAGGTCATATTGTTCTAAGTGTGAAGCCAGTCTCACACTTTAAGTGCGAATTGAGTGGAGGCAAGCTTGCACAAGCCTTGTGACTTCACTGGAGGCATTGGCTCACCACTAATACCAATGGCCAAAATGAAAATGCTTGGTTGTCAAAAAATATAAATCAGAGCTGCATTAAAATCTCAGAATTTGAAGTCACATATATGTATTTTGCACACCATAATTTTTGCTTAATTTTTTAAATAGTAGTTTCAGCATTATGAATTTTTAAACATGGCTCACAGCCATGGGCCAGGTCGGCCTCATGCCTCCCCTTACGTCAGAGGGTGTTGTTTACACTGACTGGCAGTGAGGTGACTCCTACGCAACCAGGCCAGACTGCACTGTTTGAATGTGTTGTATTTCATTAATAATCTTAAAAGAAACTTTATTATTATGTGATATAGCATTATTGATATGGAGAGAACGTTATTTAATGGCTTAAGGTCTCTTTTCGCGTCTTCTTTAAGCACTGTTATTGTCTATATACATTCCTATGCCTCCACTGAAGAGGTTAGTTTTACTTGATTTACACAAGGTTTTTCTTTCTTTCTTTTTCTTTTCTTTTTCTTTTTTATACAAAATATACATTCAAAAGAATTACCTTCCAAGATCTGATGAACTCTATTATCACGGAGGTATTGCTGGACAGGGTAGTCTTTGAGATAGCCGTAACCGCCGTGTAATTGTAACGCATCATCACATATCTGGACAATAGGAATAGACAGGTTCTGACCATGCAATATGAGAATGTGTTCCAAATTCCACAGAATACGCGACAATATAAGAGTATCAGCAGGCATGCCAGTCCAGACGGACCAAAGAATGGGAAAAACAACTTGAATAAAGATGATAACGAAAATAGTCCTCCCCTTAGATGTATCATTGAATGGTTGAGAAATAAAAATGAATGAACTATCAGGACCCTCTGCAAAACTCTTTGCAAAGAGAAAACACTTAAAATGAATCATCAATTCCCTCAAATGTTTGGATAATGATATCCCTGAACAGGCAAGCCACAGACCAGTGGCCGCCTCTCGTCACCCACCTTGGTACACGTCTCAGTAGCGAACAACTTGGCCATGGCGCACAGCTCGACGTGGTTAGGGGCCTTAGCGTCCAGGGCCATGGCGGCGTTTCGCACCATGAGTCGGCCAGCCAGCAGGGAAGTCGCCATGTCGGCCATCTTAAACCGGGGGTACTGAGCGAGAAAATACATGTATATTCAATGACATTGCATTTAAATCTTCAAATTGATGTGACATATATACACTTGACCATGATTTTTTTTTAAATTCTTTATTCTTTTAAATATGACATCGAGATCTTCCAGCCTATTGTGTTTTATATTTTAAACAAATAGTGAAAGTGATATCAAGGTCGAACATTTGTTCACTCTCAAAATCCATCTCATTTTCATCGAGGCATTTTCATAACTGTATCTTTTGTTTCCTGTGCTTTATGACATAAAACTTGTCATAATAATAAACTACCATACTTCTGACCTGACGGTAAGAGAAAAGAGACCTGTATTGGTTTTAAGGATAGACAACACCTCTCGGTGGCAAATTCGTGGGACTCTCTTTAAATAGGCTTATATTTTTTAATAATTATAGCATGGATATGGGTGTTATATCATTTTATACCCTTTTAATGAGAGTATCTACTCATATAATTCTTATTTTGATATGTAAATATGTACCTGTATAAGCATGCCGGAAATTCAAAAAGTGATTTTTTAACTTTTATTTTTTGAACATGAATATCTCGCTTAATATTTCATGAAAAAACATGAAATTTTCTCAGCATAATTATAGAGAACATTCATTTGGAGTGAAGCGTCTCTCAGATTTTTTATATAGTTTTTGTTTTATAAAATCTAGAAAATAATGTGGAAAAATTAACAAAAAGTTTCCCTTTTTTGTCATAAAATGAAAACTAGGACCTGAATAAAAAATCTGAGACACGCTTCCCTCCATAGGATCATTATGGACATGATCAAGAAATTTCATTACAATCTATTGAGTAGTTACTGAGATATCTTTGTTCAAAAAATAAAAGTGAAAAAAATTGTTTTGGGGAGATAATTCCTCAAATATTTAAGTGTTCATGAAAAAATGTGTTCCAAAAGATGGAGAAAAATGTGCTCTTTCATTTGATATAATAATATACTGTTTTAGCCTTCCTAGTCAGTGCACAATATTGATTGTCGCAAATGAAGCCACTCTGAGGTGTTGTCTATCCTTAAGAAGTTTAGAATAAAAATAAAGCGATTTAAATAGCCGTAACATGTACGTATGCATATCTTAAAGTCTAAATGAACTTACCTGGAAATCCTTGAGTAACATATCAAACTGTTTTCTGACCATAAGATGGTCTCTAGCCGCCTCTATTGCCGCTTGTGTACCGCCAAGTGAACACGAAGCTGAAAGTATAAGGTACATTACCTTAACAAGATATTTTCATACAACTTAAACTACTGTCAGCGTTCAACATTTTTCTTGTATACAAAACAAAAATTGATTAGAAGCTTTATCAAATTCCAGTGTTAGTATTTTCTATGTAATTAAGATTAATTGCTAGTCGTTGATAAGTCATGGTAAGGGGGTGTGGCTTCACAACTTTATATCAAACAACACAAACATACCTATATTAATTCTCCCGCCGTTCAAGCCTCTCATTGCGATACTAAAGCCCTGACCCTCCTGTCCTATAAGGTTCGTAGCGGGCACACGGCAGTCTTCTAATATCACTTGTCTTGTAGGTTGAGAACTCCATCCCACCTAAAGAGAAAAGTTGTACCTAGTAAAAATCACGCTTGGTATCTAAGGGTTAGTAAACACCAGGAATTGCAGTTAAGACGCAACTAATAGTTTCTTGGTTGACAATGCGACAATAATTTTGAAAAGATTTCTAAAAAAGTTCTGGTCAATTTGAAATGCTAACCTTCCTTTCCTTCTTGCCGAAGCTGAGACCTGGGGTGTCCTTCTCCACCATTATACACGAGATGCCTTTTGGTCCTTTACCTCCTGTTCGTGACATGATGAGGTAGACGTCAGTGTCTCCGCCTCCACTAATGAAAGACTGTAAGGAGTAACAAAGAGAGTTTACCACAAGTCAATCTGACATCGTAGATACATTAATTGACAAAAGGGATTTATTATTATAGACAAATTGTTATGTTTAAATGAGACATTAACAAAAGAATGGAATAATGCTCACTGGCAAAAATTTCGCTTACATTTTAAGTGTCTATAAGTGTCTAAGTGGATTAATCATATGAAGTGTATTACCATTGACTTCACAATTACAACGTTTCTGTTTTAAAAGACGGCATCCCCACTCTTGTCTAAATTGATAACCCCTCCAGGGGGAGCCCTCAGCAACCCTCTCCACTGAGTGACGTAATGTCACATCAAGGAAAACTTCACAATAAAACCTCTACGATGCCTACACACTGCATTTCTCGGAATATTTCATTTATAACAAACATAAATATATATGAAACATTATCTATTCTACTTCATTGCTTAAATATGACCACATTTAAATAATCTAATAATTCTAATAATTGCTAGTAGGAGCAGGTTTGAATCTCCACTTGCCTTGGTGCCGTTCAGTATGTACGAGTCGCCGTCTTTCTTGGCCGTGGTGGCCAGGGAGGCGGCGTCACTGCCTGCCCCCGGCTCGGTCAGACAGTACGAAGCCAACTTGTCCATGGTGGCGAGCTGGGGGATCCAGGCGTCCTTCTGGTCCTCTTGGCCGAACTCGTCGATCATCCAGGCACACATACTGGGAAAATAAACACCATAATCGTTGTATTACATCGAACGGCACAACCAAACTCCAGAAGTTTATTATTTGGTAAGCATAAGTTTTAAATCAACATATTTCGAATGTTTAAGTTCTTCATCAGGAAAATATATATATATCTATATATGTTTTCATACTTGGCCATATGCATGCATCCCTAATTTCCCTTCAGGAAATAGATCTAGTAGATGTAGGGCTCATTACTATAATGTTAAAAATGTACCAGTAGATCTGCAAACTGAATGAGAACTATAATCATTAGAGAGGGATGTTACTTTACAGTTACACACATAGTGCCCCCCTTTACTTTTCCATGTTTTGTTTTTATTTTATTCCAATCAAAGTATTAAAGGCATTTTCAACTCACTTGTGAATACTGATGTAGGCCGTCGTACTAACACATCCTTGGGCCAGGGCCTCAAAGATGATAGACGCGTCCAGCCGATTCAGTCCGGTCCCTCCATACTCTGGCTGGCAGTAGATGGCACCAAAGCCTAGCTGTGCCGCTTTCCTCATGGTTTCCACAGGAAAGATCTCCTACACGACGCCAGAACGAATATTGATATACAAATTAGAGTGAAAGATTACACTGAAGAAGGACACTTTGATTAAAAAAACACTGATTAAAAAAACACTGAATCACTGAGTAATATCGATTACAATTCACACGCAGTTTTGCTAAGGTTAAGAACTTAGCATATCTTTATATCTTGTATAAATAGTGAAAATCAGAAACCCAGTTTGCAAACAATAGCATTTTAGCATTGGCCCCCAGGAGGTGACCCATTAAATACCACTGGCCCGGCAACATTTTCAATAGCTCGACCCATAGGGCGTTATTGAAATACTGTGTGGTGGTAAACAGACGGGTAGATCTACATGTTTTAAGTACCAAAACAATCAACCAATATTTTCTGTCCTGCTAAATCAGTTTTCAAAGGTTTAATGACCGAGTGGGTTAAATGGCCCGATGTTTATTTTACCGGCCTCGGTCCCAGATCAGTCGCCAATGTCACAAACCAACAATCACATGTTTGACTCACTTCAGCATCCCACTTTTCCATGTTTGGCCTCATCTCATTTTTGGCAAAACTGGAGGCCATTTCTTGTATCTGGCATTGTTCCTCATTTAGTCCCGCTGCAGCTGCAAAAAAAATGAAAATACATCGTTAATATTTTCTATTTCCATTCCACTGAAAAGTGTATATATACACTGTCATGTATCATCTGGAAGACCAGGGGGTTACCCTGAGGATGATTTTTTGAAAAATAAAAAAAAATGCAGTCCAACACCCGGGTCCAACATAACTGTCTGCTATTTAGAAAGTGGTAACAGCCTGTAGATATATGTGGGTCTATGCCTCTGCCTTTATGAGACGATGGTTATTGCTCTGAGTCATAAGGGTTATCTGAACTGTATAGACCCCTATCAACAATTGTGTAGCTATATTTTTGCCCCTATCCCGAAGAGGAAGTAGAAACAGATGGCGGTCATCTATATGGTTTTGAAGTAGCCTATGCATATGGCGCTTGGGTGTCAAGTGTAAATACTCGGGTGTTCAATTATATTTGTCGATTTTTCAATTGAGATATTAATGTTAAAATAAATCCAATAAAATTTCCGTAATTCATTGCATGCATGTTAAAGTTAGTTATTGTACTCATAGTTCTATCTAACGCTTTTAATCTGAGAGATTATCTTTAGGATGGAATTGTCATTATTTTGGGGCTTCAGCCTTCACTGGGTCAACCCCACCACAGACAGCATGGATACTAATAGTATATTTTTACCTGAATGCAGACTAGCCTAGATTTTGGTGCGCGTTGGCAAATATAATTTATTAAAACTTTTTATGGAGCAGTCAGAGCTGCCTGATTGATATTATCGGCCATAAAAATGTTTGGCAAATATGTCCACAAGTCATAACGCTTAGCATAATGAATTTATCATTAATCATGACAGGAATCTCCCTAGACAAAAATCTTGAGTAGATCTATCAAAATTCCCATTGGGCTCCATCATAGGGGGTGGGGGTGGGGGGGTATTTATGAAAATCGTGGGCTTTTTGAATTTAGATCTATTTTTAATGTGGGAATGGCCCCGTCCCAATTAGATCTAACTTATATATCAGCCATTGTCTTCATCAATTAAAATTCATCTCTTTGCAAATCATAACAAAAAAGCGAATCATACTCTATATCTAGGCTAAGGTGGGAATTAAAACCCTGCTGTAGGAATGCCGCATCCCGCAGGCCCTAGGAAGATCCCTGATCACGGCATTATTTATTTTGTTGGGATCGATATGATAGAAAACTAGCAAAGTACGAGTAGATTAGATCTATTGATAATTCTATGTGATGGACGCACACATAAGGCCAACAAAAAATAATTGTTGTGTTCAGGGAACATAGGTCGAAAAAAATAAGTTTTTTTTTGCTTTTTTACTTAGATCTAGATCTACCAGAGAGACCTGGCCAGTATTAAAAAAAACAAACACCAAATAGACCTATTCCAAAAATCCTCTACAAACATTTTAACCATCTAAAATACATGCCCAGAGCTGTTTTATGGTTTTCCATGCTTTTTAGGTCAATTCTTTTGGATCTTGAAAAATAATAGAAAAAAAATCCTAATTTTGTTTTAGGGTAGGGCAAAAAATGTAAGGGTAGATCTAGGTAGGGTTACCTTAACACAACAATTTTTTATTATTTTTTGGCCTAATCATAAAGTTGATCTTGTCTGAGTGTATATGGCTTCAAGTGGCAGCACAGACTATCATCAAATCGCAACCGAAAAAATACTTGTTATAGCTCTAGACTCTTTACTGGTAACAATCTGTTCTAGAGCTCCATAATATCTAGACATCTATAATCTAGATCTAGACTAGTTCTGTCTAGTTACATAATGCACTTTGATCGAACACATGACTAGCTACCATGAATTGTATAGTTCCGATGTAGTGCAAATATCCTACAGCATTGCCCATCTTTCAATCTTAGCCATATTTCATAGTGGTTGAACTTGAAGTAGACCTGTGTCTCTGACTGAGGAGTAGACTAACGTTAGACAAGAAACACTAGGCCTAGGAACAGCTTGACCCCTGTTTCTCAGGGGAGATCTACAGTTACATCTGGATAGAAATAATAGAACAACGTATTAACAGTATAAAACTTACGATTTATACAAGCTGGTGAAGTGTACGCTCTCGTTGAGCTGAGACATGGTCGTAATCGCCTAAATTGTGAATGAAAAGCGAGCCTTGAAAGCCGGAGAGGGCACCTGGCAGCCATGTTGCCGAATGTCTACCTCCTTGTCACGAGAGTTCCAGGTTATAACTTACCACCAGAGGGCAGCACCTTTGGACTCCGGCGCCTCCATCGGCAGGGATAGGAACTACAAATATGTCCCCGCCCTGTTTTTTACTTGTTTAGTTTCTATGCTAGAATATAGGGTAGTGTTGTCTACAGCTTTATGTAACTTTTATTTGTAGCCATAGAATTAAATGACCAGAGATACTACTCAGGAGAGAGAAAAAGAATCTGGAAAAGTAGGAAGCACATTTCCGGATTTTCGCTTTTGAGACTAAAAGGACGTAGTTATTCACTAGAAAAGCTTATTTCTTATTTTAAAGGCTCGGAACTGGTCCAAGAATGTTCTCAAATGTGTAAACAGTGATTTAGAAAAGATTATATAGACTAGATTTATATTCTCCATTCTATCAGACTATTTTCTTTATTTTCCAAGAGAAAAGACAATATAAAATACACATTTGAAATAAACAAATTTATTGACCCAATAATCAGCATTAGATGCGATAGCTTTACAACAAAATAACCCTTAGAAAGGAAATACACATAGATCTATTTCCAATCAATATTAGTGTGATGTAACGGTATGCGAGAATACCTGGACAACCATTGATCAAAAGTCCTAAAAGGATGCCAAATTGAGAATTCTTCACCAGATAAAATATTGTCAGGCACTGACACTTTTAAGAAACACATTTCTGTATCCAAATTTCTGACATTTAATCGGATTATGTGTTTCACCGGTTATCAAGGATTTCGAAATTTGTGTAAACCCTGATTATGCAGTAAACTTGAGAAATCTTCTGGGTGCCAATTCTCGTGGTGCAAGAGCACCTACGCGAAGACCTCTTGGAATACATGTAGCGTCGATGTGCCTACACTATGTTCAAATAAAATTTCTTGGATACTATTAACAATAAATTTATTCATATTCAGTAGCAAACAATCCGTTGATCTCCCAGTAGTACCTAGGTAGGCATGAAATACCCAACTGATTGAAGATTAACTCACATGCTCATCCACACATCTCATTCATGCAATGATTAATATTCAGACAGACTTCCTTTCATACATAGGTCAATGTTTATGAATTCTTTTTAGGATGTAATAAAGGGTACTTAGCAGGGAACTTACAATATTTAAACTGCGCATCTTCCACCAATTCTTTTTGGTCTTATTCATACAACAAATATTTTCTGCCTTAAATGTTACTGCTGGCAGGGATTACAAAATGGTTCTTTAAAATTGTGTGTTTTATATTTCGTTGAAAAGACCGAAGAAAATCTACGTGTATTGAGTCGACCACTGGAGAGGTTCGCGTTTTGCCGCTTTTCAGGCCGGTGGGCAAGTCATCACGCTTAAATAACACTGATCTCTGTACATCACATTTCCTTGGTCCAAGGACCTACTCTTCAGATCTGAAAAAAAAAGAGACAAGATGTGGATAAGTATTTTGCACAGTATAGAAACATAAAACTGCACATTAATACACTATTAACGGCGCGGCCCTGAGCGCATTTGAATATGAAAATGGCGCATATGCTCTATTAGAATAATTATAGTCAAAATACATGTTTACTAGTTATTACCAATAAAAGGTCATATTACCCTGTTAGTCTAATTACAGTGTATTTCTGATACTTGTAAGTCAATGACCAATTAACTTATGACAACAGAATTTTAACTAGAAATCTGAAGATTTTCGACCGGCTGAAGATGCCGGCCGAAGATGCCTTGCGGAATTTGAGAGGTACACCATGCTACTCCACCACCTCCCCCAACCCCCACCACCACTCCCCTCCCTCACCACTTCACTTGCGTGTTCCTGCCCGCCAGCTCCACTGACGCCACATGCGCGAGAATTTAGCAGCGCGAAGATATATATACGCATAAGTATATATACCCTATAGGCGCCACAAAGGGGATCTCCACCTACAGGTTTGCAGAGGTGCGCAGTCAGGGGAGGGGGTGGTGGTGGTGGGTGGGTGTACTGTGGGTGTACGGACATTAGAGAGGTTTAGATATTGGTCCCGTGAACGTCAACCTCGACGTGGACGTGGGGAAAATGGTCACGTTCATGTGGGGCCCTAAAAAGAGGTTTAGATCCTACAAGTAACACCTGTTTGAGGAACTATTTTTGAGTAATTAAATATTTGCTGAAAAGAATGTACCTAATCCCATATATATAGCAATGCCTCATTTAGATAAATGAATGACTTAGTTTTTCACATATATGCTTGTACTCACCTTACACTACAAGGTGTAATGAACATGTTAATCAAAAATATTTTATCCACAAATAAGAGCAGGTCTGTGTGCAAGGCCCCAGTCAATCTGATTATATATAGTTCTGTGGTGGGTGGGTAGGGCCAGTAGAGAAACTGGACACAGTTGACTAGGCCCCTATGCCAACCTGTAACACTGGAAAATGGTTACCTGTGACTCCCACCCCATGTTAAACCCTGTCTTAAGTATATTAAATTGACTCTGTTTTGAATCTTTATTTATTATGTAATACAATGTAATTATGTAAATAAATGATGTGTTAAATTCATTTGATTTTTCAAAATAATAATTAGGTTATAATTATATAGAGGGAACTAACAACGTGAGGAAGGGGTGCTAAAAGTCAAACAGTGTGGTCAGACACCTGTGCATGCCCCTGTGGCAGTGATTCTCGCCAATCATTTCATATTTGCAAAATGCCAGGCGTTTGTGGACCTACACTTATTGGGGCCTAAACTAGTATGATGGGCCCTTACCTGAGGGCCCTTCGACCATGAGAGGGGTGTCCACTGGGTTTGGAGCTATTTTTAGGTCCCAATGACGACACACGTACAGGTTGGCGTTTATGGTGCAGTGATCAGACAGCCGTGCCTCAGATGTCAATCATACTTACCCCTCTACTTCTACAACTGCCACCAATGACCAATGAGAAAAGAGTTGAATACCTGAAGGACAGAGGTGGGAGGGAGAGGTGGGAGGGGGAAGGTGCTAATAGCCCAATTACATACCCCAGTGCACAACAACAAAAGGACAATTCAAATCCGGTATGCCTCCTTTGATGCCTTACTTACATTACATTTATATGATTATATCTTTGTATGGCGCAAGGCATCAAAAATGCCTGAATTCTGATACTCACGTCATCAATTTCTTCATCATCCCCATCAAAGTCATCGAATGTGATGTTATCATCGATGTCCTCGCCGAATTGTTCCACGTCATTGATTTTGGCTGAAAACGGGACAAAGGATTTTAGCTCGATGTCACTTCATACAACTATTACTAGTCTAACAGACGCCTCCGACGGTTTTCTTATGGAGTTGGTGGGTTCAACGTTAAATCAGACAAGAAAAAAACTTTTATCAAAGTAGCAGTAAAGAAAAAAAGGTAAATCAATGTAAAGGTAAATGAATTGTTATACCTTATCGGTTAGGGACCTTCCATTAAATACGTACGCATCAAGGGGAGGAGGTCTGGAATTTGTTTTTAATTTGCGTACATTCCTGTATAAATCTAATGCGTACTTTTGTCCAAGGGGGAGTTGGGGGGGGGGGGGGGGGGGTTCTAACATTTTTTGAAAATTTGTGTACGTACTTAATGGAAGGCCCCTTTATCTATATATAAACAACAAGCAGACATACCAGTTTCAGGAAGCTCGCCGTACGCCTTTAAGTTTCTGGCCTCATCGGGTGTGTACTTGAGGATGACGTCAGCCTTAGTGTCCTGGTAGTCTCTCAGACCGACAAGGACGATGTCGGAGTTGTTAATCCATACCTGCAAACAGCAATTTGATCATTGTTATGTGTTATTAGGTCAACTAACCACAACAAGGAGGGATAAGTGTTGTAATGCCGGACAAAGTTTACAAAATAATTCCAAGAAAACATTTCAATCAAGATTTATCTGGTAGTTAAATCCCACTATTTCTTTCTTCTTTTGTATTTTTAAAGCTTCTAATCTATAAATTGCTCCATAAACATAATCCGAGAAAAGCCCTCGGCTTCGTGATACTACGCCTACTGTCAGTGAACTCCTATCCAATCCTATGGTCTCTACTCGACCATTTTGGTTGAGTAGACTTTTCTCCTAAACTGCTGCATAGTTTTACTCCAAATCTTCAGGATATCATGAGAAGAAATATATGGCGGTGCCTCTGTTGCTATAATATGTTGTTGGTATTATCAAAATCATAAGTGGCCTGTAGCTAGCTGGTTCCTGGTTGGCCCAAAGTTCCATTCCAAGAACTAGCAGACTGGCATGGTGGTTTAGATTGAATTTTTCAGCACAATGAGCCTTGGCAAAATCTTGAATCCTTGATATTTAGAGGAGGATATTTATCAAAACATATCAAAGTAGGATGTTTGGATAACAAAGAAAGTATGTGTAAAGTAACAAAACAATACTTGAGTTTCAGTGTTTTCGAGCAGGCACTGAGGTAGAAAAGTGGCCTATGGGAATTTACTCTCTGACTGAATGTAGCTTGGCAAAATGAAGTCAGAACCGTTCTCGGACTGGATAAACACTGACCGACCTCATGCAAACAATATGAGATTATCTTCCACCAATAGGTTGACTCCTGAGGTGATGGCGTTATGAGATGTTGAGGTTATTTCAAGATACAGCAAATGCTAACGTAACTGTTCCTTGTAAATTCAACGATTACACATGCTCATTTTCCCACTTATGCCAACGTAGAATATACACACGTAGAATGGACATGGTTAATTGATTCATTCCCAGTTTCAAAACCACATATTCATTGTGCACATTACCAATATCGCTACCTAATTTCCACAGGGATATGACATATCTAAAACACCACCAACCTTTTTCCTCAGTTTGCCTCTGATGTGACATAACCGCTTACTGCCATCAAAACATAATGCCTCCAAACGTCCATTACCAAGCATCTTGGTAACCTGTGCATATTCTGAAATAAGCAATTTATGTTTGTTAAATACTGCAAACCTTAAGAACCTAACCTTCTTTTTAGGCCGTGCATGAAAGACATGACCGATGAGGGGAGACTCAATTGGAGAAAGCCAACCCTTCCAGGGTAAATAAACTTAGCTGCTGCTCGTAAGAAACGACAAAACAAGTATATCCATCCAGAATCAACAAACTGCTTTAATACCAATATATCCCCAAATCGCCCATTAAAGTTTCTTATATATTTGATTAAATTAACTACAATCAGAGAAGTCTTAAAAATAATGGGAAATGTTATTGACTGAAGCTAGCATACAGGCCTACCTTGACCGTCCTCTTTGAAGACCAACTCTCTCTTCTCGTTCTCGTTTTCATTCTTTCCTCTCCTCCTGTTCTTTCCTCCCTTTCCTATAGATAAACAAAGGACATTATACATCGGATGATCCATCTTCAAAGTAACATTTCGAAATCTAAATTTGACAAGATGAGTTACAAACATTTATATATCCAAGTTTACATTTTAAAATGTCAGATTGCATGTCCAGCTTTGAGGGTTTTCAATTAATTTTAACGAGAGGGCCATAGGCCAGGGTTGGACCTTAGGACTTATTACTACTAGCACTGGACAAGCGAAACTCGCCCCAAGCTAGTGTATTTCGGGAACAGCCTGCCCATTGTTGGGCTCAGTGCACAGTGATAATCTCTCGACCTAAAATTGTTAAATTTACATTGAATATCCATTATCTTGCTGACATGTATATTATGCTTCGAAAGATTCTGAAGATGTAAATTGTAATGTCTAGACTAGCCTATTGCAAGTTAGAAAGGCCAATGATTTTACTTGGTGCATGCCTGGTGGGCCCCACTCAAATTCACTGAAATTCCGTGTTTCCCCCCTCTCTCAGTAAAATTCGATGTTTTGGTCTACTTTCCAGTATTTTCCCTGACAGATGATTAATTTTAAATTTTCCCCTGCTTTTCCCCATCCACTGACACTGGAGTCACACAGGGCTTGACAAATCAATTTGAAATCTGGTTGCCCACTGGGCAACCTTAGCCCAAAAAGTGGTTGCCCAGCGACAAAATGTGGTTGCCCAGTAACATTTGGAGAGAATGATGTAAAATATATAGATGACAAACAACCCAGGATTTAGGTGTGTTTGATTCAACCGAATGAGGGGTAAAAGGTTGATATTCATTTTAAAACCCAAATTTTGGACCTTGACTCTGGTTGCCCACTGGGCAACTCAGGCACTTAATTCAGTGGCCCAGTATGACTTTTTGGTGGTCCTGGGCCACTAAACAGCCGATTTGTCAAGCCCTGGTCACAGACTCAGAGAGTAGATCTTCACTTCGACGATGTAAAATTCCTGTGCTCGGAGTGCACGGCCGAAAATGTTGCTATAAGTTAGCACGCCCCCCCCCCCCCGCCCCCCAAATGTCACATGTATTCTAGTTAATCCATTAGGCCATTTAAGGAGTTAAAAAGTCGAGTGACCGATTGAATGAATGGGTACGTGACGGTATCTACGTGACAATGAACTTATGAACTCAAGTTCAGTTGTGAGTCATTCTGAGTAGGTGTTTACATTTTTACCCTTGCGACATGTTGCTGTATATTTCAAGAACTGATCCTGCCAGGAAACGTAAGGACAAACTAAAACGTCGAGGTGATCGGTTTTGGTTGTCCTTCGAGTTAAAAGAAGGGGATAAATCTGAAACAACCATATGCCAGTCGAAGAAACCAATCCAAGTTGTCACGCTGAATTGCCAATGGCAATGGCCGGTCTCCGGACCATGCCGTGAATGAACCGCCATGAGAAAAAGACCATTTTATCAAATCATACAACAGAGAGATAATATTCCATCATACCAAGATGTTGAGCACACTTACCTTTATTCTTAGGCATAGTTATTTAGTCGGATATACCACTCAGACGTCTGAAATGGATGGTTTTATAGACGAGATTTTCTCTTTATGTCAGTGTGACTCCATACAGGATGTGTGGTGTGCGCGTGCGCGGTGCGGGGCGCGCAGTGCTTGCCGGGTAATGCCTTTTGCGTTGTGGATTTCCCGCGCAATGCGTCGGGCGCCATGTTGTAAGGTATTGCCCAACAGTGGCATTGGTGGCACGTCAACGGCAAATACAGGATGTTCAAGGATCGAATCTGCCTATGTTTGTATTTAGGCCTATATCGAAATACTAGAAACGATCTGAGATTATTATCATACAATTTATTGCCCAAACTTCAGACAGAAGTGGCCTAACACTACAGGCTAACCAGCTGGCTGAGGCTGAGGCGGGGGCTGAGGCTGAGTCAGGGATGTAATGGAGGTTCACCAATTTTAGGACAGTCACCTATTTTAGGACAGTTGCACCAATTTCTCAAATGGTTGACTTGAATTTCAATATAACCATCTCAAAAAATACTGATGATACGACTAAATTAGTTTAATTGAAATTACACAATTAGATCTATTTGAAGAGAAAAAAGACTTCCATTATATATTTCCCTATGCAGGGATGTAGAATATGTGACAATTTTTTCATTAATAAAAAAAAACTATCAATTTTGTGGGGCTTAGAATGGCTTTTTTTTTTTGCCATTTTGAATAGCAAGGCTCCTTTTTTATGCATCAAATAACTGATATTTATGTTTAAAATGACTTTTTTAAATCCATATTTTCATTTTTTTTACATCAAATTACTTAAACATGTCAAATACCATCCCATTTATGTATCTTGTCTTCCTAAACATTTACACTATTCATTTTCATTAGATTACTATGAAATTAATCTAACCTGTTCTTTCTGAAAATTAGCACAGACCAGCCATTTTGGTTCATATCCAAGATGGCCGCCAGTGAGATAACATCAAGATTACATGTCTTTCAAATTTTCATCCCATCTTTAAAGAATTCCTGTACAAATATTTTCCAAATTATGTAAAACGATTAAATACATTCTGATGTTTGGATTTTTTTTAACATTTTACGTTCTTTCTCAAGATTTGATGTGATTTTAATCAATTAGATAATATATATTCTTATGTATAGCAGTAAATAATGTAAATTTTACAATTTTTGCAGCATAATGTCCCTTACATCAATTTTATGTCAAACACACAAAGAATACAGGGATTATGTCGTATTTAGTATCAAATGATAGACACTGATAAGGGGAGCAACTTTGTAATTGAACAATTTTCTATAAAATTAATATTTATTCTCATTTTTTGTCTTTTTGAAGAAAATAAGGTTAAAAATGGTCATTTTCTAGAAAATATGAACACACATTAGCGTGTTCTATGGTAACCATGGCAATGGAAAATCAAAGATAAAAAGATCTATTCTGATTCCTGTGAAAGTGGGTAACATAATGATATACGAGTTTGTCATCATATGTACACATAGAATATGTCATATTGAAATCAACATTGCTGGTACTCAAGCTTTATGATGAAATCTGATTTGGTGCCGTCAGCAAATGGTTAAACAGATTTTTTCATATTTAAGGCCTTAAAATGTCTTAAATTTCACGTTCCTCTTGGAGGAGGTCTTAAAGTGAGGCAGGTTTGGGGAACATCATATAATAATTGTATTCCGCCATAAACAGTTACAAAGAAAACAAGGCCGACTAAGGCTCACATCTAGAAAGATACAACTTCCACTACAATAACAAATTTTGCTCAGACTTGTTACTGTAATGGCGGTGGGCTTCCGGTGTGGGTGGATGACGTCATAGCGCGAGGCGGACGAACACGTAACCGGGTGGGTTACTAGGTTACGGCAGAGTCCTTGGTTACGCCGCGCCGTTATACTCATATAACTGGTTATATCTCCCATAAGCGGCCTGTGCTCCCGACAGGGTCATCAAAGGCCGGGTGTGTGGCGTCCTTTCTATGGGACATTGCACACAAAAGACCCCTTGCCACTCTTCACAACGAGTAGGGTATTGCACCCAGTGGCGGGTTTCTCCTAAACCATATCATATGTTCAGTCACCGCCCTTGTGACGTAAAATAAGCTGAAAAGTATTACCTTGTGCAGTCTGGAAAGAACCCACAAGGGTTGGCCGGACGTTCAACTACCCCAACAAACAAACTAGGTAACATAAATAACAAGTGAGGCAGGTTTGGGCAACATCATATAATAATTGTATTCCGCCAAAACCGCCAAAACCAACGAAGTTATATTAAGCGGTAAGAGAATAACTTGTCCTTCTCTAGGGCTATGTCCTGATTATCTTCAATGTATGACAAAACAGTGTTAGCGGACCACATTCCTCTGCGTTTGATCTCATACAAGTCATAGCCTATACTGGCCATGAAAGAGGTCCCACCTCTCCTTAGACTGTGTGATGTGATACCCCTTCCCCCCATGCCAGACTCTTTGGCTACAAATGCCAACTTCTTATTAAACAACTCGTATGAAACTGGTACCCAGCATCCCTTAACCTTACGTCTAAAAACCATTCCGTCACCAACTGGTGAGGATAACCTCAACAACTCACACAACCAATAAACTGGGCATAAAGCTGAGCGTGTGTTCGTATGGATAACAATCTCATTAGTAAATTCCTTAAATTGATTCGTTTTAGAAGACCGAATGGTTAAGACAATTCCATTAGCCAAAATTTTAACATCTTTAGCTCTAAGTGGGTGAGAGCCAAACAAATTCGATGAGCGCAACAGACAACGGTAGGCGAGTGTGATAGTACACCAGAACACTAAATTGTCCAACTTCAAAGTATTAATGTTATCGAACATTCACCCCGTGGGGATCCGGGGTGGGAGTTCCTTTGGGAACCTCCTGGGAAGAAAGTGTCCCCAGCAGCCCCTTGCTGTTCGTAGAAGGCGACAAATGGGGAGACCAGATTCAGTAGCTTTTTGGTAGAGTGCCCGCTCTGAGTCTGGGAGGTCTTGGGATTTATCCCTGGCCGAGTCACACCAAAGACTTTAACAATAGGAGTGGTCACTGCTTGTCTGGCACTCGATATAAAGTAAGAACCATGAAACATGACTGGTCGGCCCGGTGTCAGTATAATGTGACTGGCTGGGGTATTGTGTGAGCCTATGACATGATATCTCAGTGTGGCAGCACTATAAAGAGGGCATTGGTTCCCACTGCTACAAATAGGCACCTCATTTCATAGATTTGGTCACCGCCCCTGTGGCGTAAAACTAGCTGAAAAGCATTACCTTGTGCAGTCTGGTAAAAGAACCCTAAAGGGTTGCCGGACGTTAAACTAATCCCACAAACAAACAAAATCGAACAGCAAATACAATTCCTTCGGAAATAACACAGCGGCTTTCCCCCTTCCCTTTACAGAAAGTCTCCTTGCCCCTCGCAGGGCTTGTTTAACCTTAAAGTCCGAATACTCGATACCCTTGTTCCCTAGTGATTTCAGATGCATAGACAAAGCAGACAGATAATTAACTAGTGAGCTGTACACCATGAACATAGACAGATATGCTATATACATCACAACATCATTCACGCTAGGCTCCAACTGGTTCACACTAAAAATAATGCAGAAAGCAAAAAACCTCTCCAACTGAGTAGCCCTCGTAACCCTCATACTGTCTACTGTTGCTGCGGCTGACAATTCATCTGCACGTCCCCGAACCTCCTCCACAGATGGCTCTATGGTTAGAAAACAAATCGGAACAGCACATCAGAAAACTGTTAATGATAGATACCGCCACATTTACTTTCCCGGCGTCATCCGACCTCCCCCGTGGGGATCCGGGGTGGGGGTTCCTTAGGGAGCCTCCTGGGAAGAATGTGTCCTCAGCAGCCCCTTGCTGTTCGTAGGAGGCGACAAATGGGGAGACCAGACTCAATAGCCCAGTTAGTAGAGTGCCCGCTTTGAGTCTGGGAGGTCTTGGGATTTATCCCTGGCCGAGTCACACCAAAGACTTTAACAATGGTAGTGGTCCCTGCTTGCCTGGCACTCGGTATAAAGTAAGAACCACGAAACATAACTGGTCAGCCTGGTGTCAGTATAATGTGACTGGGTGGGGTATTGTGTGGGCCTATGACATGATATCTCAGTGTGGCAGCACTATAAAGAGGGCATTGTGTCCCACTGCTACAAATAGGCACCTCATTTCATATTCGGTCACCGTGTAAAACTGTGGCGTAAAACTAGCTGAAAGGCTTTACCTTGTGCAGTCTGGTAAAAGAACCCTGAAGGGTTGGCAGGACGTTAAACTAATCCCACAAACAAACAAACATTCCGACCTGGACAGGGCATCTGCCAACACATTGTCGTCAGTGGGAATGTACGACGAAAACACATCAATGTTAAAAATGAAACACAGCCAAAACAGTTCCCTCAGGAGACCCATACATGTCTTATTCTTACTGCGACCTGTATTTAGCATATACATGACTTGTGTATTGTCCGTCACTAAGTTTAGCGTAGTGTTTGGAAAAAGAGGACCCCAGGGTTAACTGGGCTGCTCTACACTCTGACTCAGTACCGCCTATGACTGCAAAATCGTCCAAGTAGTTCACAACTCTACTGACCCCTTCCGCTCTCGCCATGTCTACAATCAACTCTGACAACAGATTGAAAATGTACGGTGCCGACCTAAGTCCGAAACACAACCTGTTTTCGTGACAACATCAGCCTAACAATCCCATAATCAGAGATATCCAGCAAAGTCACACCAACCTGAAATCGGTTGGCAAAGAAGTGATTTTCTGCTGGCTACCTAGCCACATTGGAATCTCTGGTAATGAAAAGGCAGACCAAGCCTTGGCCCTAGATCCTGAGGTTGCTAGAATCCCACACACAGACTTACTGCCACTAAGCAAAACACATTTGCGGTCTAAGTGGCAATGCGACTGGAACAAACAGGAGAACAATCTTCTACACTCTGTCCAACCCAAATTAGAAGAGAAAAGTGACAAAAGCAAAAGAGAGTGCCTGACAAGGTCAGAACAGGTGAAACTGGCCCGTCTTCGGATGGGCCACACCAGGCTGACACATGAACACCTGTTGAAAGGTGAAGGTGCTCCTATTTGTCAACAGTGTAACACCAAACTAACGGTGGAGCACATCATATTGAAGTGTAAGAAGACGGATGATAGTCGCAAGCGGCATCTCCAAAACAGAACATCGATGAAGGACGTGTTTAACAACAACGGAAGTAAAAAGATCCTGCAATTCCTTCGAGAATGCCAACTGATAGATAAAATCTAAGAAAGGATCCAAGAGTCTGGGATCCAGGGGCCACCCTGTGCTCCCGACAGGGTCATCAAAGGCCGGGTGTGTGGTGTCCTTTCTATGGGACATTGCACACTAAAGACCCCTTGCCACTCTTCGCAACGAGTAGGGTATCGCACCCGGTGGCGGGTTTCTCCTAAACCATATCATATATTCGGTCACCGCCCTTGTGGCATAAAATAAGCTGAAAAGTATTACTTTGTGCAGTCTGGAAAGAACCCATAAGGGTTGGCCGGACGTTAAACTACCCCATTGCACACTAAAGACTCCTTGCCACTCTTCGCAACGAGTAGGGTATTGCACCCGGTGGCGGGTTTCTCCTAAACCATATCATATATTCGGTCAGAAATATGACAAACTACCCCAACAAACAAACAAACAAAACTTGCACTTCCAATGATTTAGCATGGGAAAAGCACTGGCTTTGGTTTCCTTGGCATTACTTTTTGTTATTCGTCACTATAGATAATTACCTTCTCATGGACCTTTTCTTTTATTGTTGCCACCCTAGACACATGAGCTTCTTGTGCTTCTACATCTTACCTTGTGCAGTCTGGAAAACCCATAAGGGTTGGCCGGACGTTAAACTACCCCAACAAACAAAACAAACAATTGCGCCTCAAGTAGTTCTCCGATGTTTGTTTCCAGGGGCTGATCTGTTACCTGAAATAGTATTTTCGAAATCAGTAAAACTAAAAAGTATATTTACCAATCTCTGGTATTTCACCTGAAAGGTATGGTTGCCTGTTCCTACCAAGTATTGATAAAAATTGCTTCATCAAAGTTTTTTGGCAGTTGAGAAAGACTACTTGTGGCAGTAATGCATATTTGCAACTGTGTTTTGTATTAAAATTCTGATTTCTCCTGCATATCTCTAATATCTGTTGGGTTGTCCACATTTAAAATTTGAACAAATTGCTGGATATAACACAAGGAAAAATTTCTGCAGGACAGGGGAATCTCAAAGAAAACACAGGGAATTTTTAAAATCGAATTTTGGTTGGTACCCTGAACTGGAGCAACTGGTAAGTGAAGTAGAGCAGCATGAATTTACCTGAACGGGAATCCTCGCTTCTCTCCAGGGGCCACCCTGTGCTCCCGACAGGGTCATCAAAGGCCGGGTGTGTGGTGTCCTTTCTATGGGACATTGCACACTAAAGACCCCTTGCCACTCTTCGCAACGAGTAGGGTATCGCACCCGGTGGCGGGTTTCTCCTAAACCATATCATATATTTGGTCACCGCCCTTGTGGCGTAAAATAAGCTGAAAAGTATTACCTTGTGCAGTCTGGAAAGAACCCATAAGGGTTGGCCGGACGTTAAACTACCCCAACAAACAAACAATCTCTGTGAAACACAGGCATGTAAGACTTCCGCGGAAATGCGGAATTCCGCGTTTTTTGAAATTTGTTGATCATTTTTGAGATTCGTCCAAATCCGAGGAGAGGATATTTTTTCTATAGGGGGTGGGGGGTCTCTCAGAAACTTTGGAAAAAAAATTCAGGGATTTTGAACATTTTTTCCTGTATTTTAAAGATAAATTCATAACATTTTGTCCTAGGAAACATGTAATACTGAATTTCCTTCCTCAAAACTGAGGTTTATATATCTTTCTCAGCAATTTTATTAATTTTCCGCGGAAAAGAATTTCCGTGACTTACATGCCTGATTTCTAAGATAGAATGGCGTAAAGTTTGTGGAAGTCTGTCGATTCGTACGGATGGGAAATGCAGCCTCATCCAGGTGAGCATCCCAGTCATTTTGGCCTTGGTTACAAATCTTTCCGAGACGTTGTTTTAAGGTCTGATTAGTGCGTTTATCAAGACCGTTGGTCTGCGGGTGATAGGCTGATGACACCAATCTTTTAATTCCGTATTCTGCTGCCAGTTGGTCGTTGAGCTGCTTCGAGGCAAATGTATTGAGTTAGAACCTATTTGTTAAATGCAGTTACAAAAGTGGCAGTATAGGTTTTAAGAAGGTTGGGTTGAATGCATGCTTTTGCAAAGGCAGTGTTTCTTATTTTCGATTGATTTTTCCAGAAATTGTATTTACTTACTACAATTTTGCCTCAGGGCTATCATTGTTATGGCAAAATTGGCTCTGTCGGCCAACAGCCTTAAAAGTTAGTTTCCAACACTGCATATCCAACCTCAGTCATTTCTACCGATCATTCTGTATAGTTTAGGCATGAACGTAAGTGTCTACACCTTCAATACCAATATGCTAATCCTCAAAAGTTGTGTTAAAACGTACCGCATTGACAAACTCCTTTCCCCGGTCACTCAGTAGCCACTCTGGGGCTCCCCACCTTTTGATGACATAAAAAACGTGTTGTGGTTATAAGTGAGTGAAGCAAAAAAAGTTAAGACTCAAGAACCCAAAACAATCATACAACAAAGGATTAAACAATATTATTACATGTAAATTCAATTCAATCACAAAAGCACATTTCACCTGAAACCAGGCCAAAATTGTAAATAAAAAAGAAAGGGGTTGTGTGACTTTTAGAAAAGGTGACTGGTCGGCCTGGTGTCAGTAAAATGTGACTGGGTGGGGTATTGTGTGGGCCTATGACATGATATCTCAGTGTGGCAGCACTATAAAGAGGGCACTGGGTCCTACTGCTACAAATAGGCAACTCATTTCATAGATTCAGTCACCCTGTGCTCCCGACAGGGTCATCAAAGGCCGGGTGTGTGGTGTCCTTTCTATGGGACATTGCACACTAAAGACCCCTTGCCACTCTTCGCAACGAGTAGGGTATTGCACCCGGTGGCGGGTTTCTCCTAGATCATATCATATATTCGGTCACCGCCCTTGTGGCGTAAAATAAGCTGAAAAGTATTACCTTGTGCAGTCTGGAAAGAACCCATAAGGGTTGGCCAGACGTTAAACTACCCCAACAAACAAACATAGATTCAGTCACCGGCCCTGTGGCGTAAAACTAGTTGAAAAGCTTTACCTTGTGCAGTCTGGTAAAAGAACCCTGACGGGTTGGCCGGACATTAAACTAACCCCACAAACAAACAAGTCACTCACTCACTCTGACATGTACTTGTGAATGAGGACAATTGGTAGTTATATAATATCACTGTACTTGGTACAGCCACAATGTTTCCCATAATGACTAACGATGTCATCGCACATGGTCAGTCACAATCATATCATGAACAATTCACAAATGATCCAGATCCGGGGTGGGGGTTCCTTCGGGAGACTCCTAGGAAAAATAGGTCCCCAGCAGCCCCTTGCTGTTCGTAGAAGGCGACAAATGGGGGGACCAGACTCAGTAGCTCTTTGGTAGAGTGCCCGCCCTGAGTCTGGGAGGTCTTGGGATTTATCCCTGGCCGAGTCACACCAAAGACTTTAACAATGGTAGTGGTCACTGCTTGCCTGGCACTCGGTATAAAGTAAGAACCACGAAACATAACTGGTCAGCCTGGTGTCAGTATAATGTGACTGGGTGGGGTATTGTGTGGGCCTATGACATGATATCTCAGTGTGGCAGCACTATAAAGAGGGCATTGGGTCCCACTGCTACAAATAGGCACCTCATTTCATAGATTCGGTCACCGCCCCTGTGGCGTAAAATGAGCTGAAAAGCTTTACCTTGTGCAGTCTGGTAAAAGAACCCTGAAGGGTTGGCCAGACGTTAAACTAATCCCACAAACAAACAAACAAACGATCCCTCTTAGTCTTACTTTTCAATCAAGTAAATTACGCTGAATCCCCCATCAATGGTATCTTTTTCTTTTGGTGAAGGCTCCCTTGCCTTGATAGGCATCTGGTCGTTGTTTAAGTAAGCACACACAACAAAAATTTGCTCTACGACATCTTTCTGTGTAAGGCAGATTGTGGAGTCAAGGACATGGAAGATGCGTATTCTTTGGATAATCCTTTCTATGTGGATGCGTGTGCTGGCAATGTGTTCTGATGATACACACTCACCCACTGTCATCTGGGATCTGCCAGTCCCTTTGAAACTTTGCATGATTAGCTCCACGCCAACGTCAGCGAACTCCTGCCTAACAAGAAACACACGGTCTGCCATCGCTAAACGTCCTTGAGGCAGATTTTCCATCAAGTTCTCACTCTACTGGGTGATGAACTTGTTGTTTGAGTCTGGGGTCCATGGGCCACCCTGTGCTCCTAACAGGGTCGTCAAAGGCCAGGTATGTTGTGTGCTTTCTATGGGACAATGCACATAAAAGACCCCTTGCCACTCTCCCGACAGGGTCATCAAAGGCCGGGTGTGTGGTGTCCTTTCTATGGGACATTGCACACTAAAGACCCCTTGCCACTCTTCGCAACGAGTAAGGTATTGCACCGGGTGGTGGGTTTCTCCTAAACCATATCATATATTCGGTCACCGCCCTTGTGGCGTAAAATAAGCTGAAAAGTATTACCTTGTGCAGTTTGGAAAGAACCCATAAGGGTTGGCCGGATGTTAAGCTACCCCAACAAACAAACATTCTATGTTCAACTAATTCTCTTATGAACAGGCTGGAAGTCTATATCTCTATTGATTTGTCTTTTGCACAGAGGGCAATGGTCCCTTTGCTTTCGCCACTTGAAGAGATAGCTGTGATGAAAATTATTATTACAGGACACTATAGTTGAGATGGAAGGAATCAGAACATTACCAACTTCTAGTATCTGAGCCCTTACAGGGGAGGGTTTACTGAATCCACAATAGCAAACAGCACAAATATATTCCCGTTGGGAAGTGTCTGTCCTCTCGCGCTTTAAGGACAAGCGGTTCTTTGGTTTTGGCACCCTTTGGGTGTCATTTGCAGGTTGATATTGCGGTTGTCTGGTGGACACTTCATCAACCCCATTCTGGGAGGGTATATTTGCCTGTGAAATCTCCACAGTAGCAGAAATGTTTCTTGTATCTATTGCCCCGTGGGGGTCCGGGTAAGAATAGGCCCTCAGTAGCCCCTTCTGATCGTATGAGGCGACGATAGGGGGGACCCTGCACTTACCAAGTGGTTTTTGGGTTCAATTCCCGGTCAGTGCTTGGTTCACTAAGGGATGAGGTACAGCAAAAATGATCGCTGGGTTTTGATCCCCTGCTGTTTGCCCGCCCAGTCACCTTCATCTCATAGATTCGATCACCAAAGACAGAATTCGTCCCAACTGGTTTTCGCCGTGAAAATGACCCTAGCTGTCGGTACGGCGTAAAACACCCAACACTCACTCACTCTTGTATCTATTTCTTTATTCTCTTCTTCGTCATCACTCAACAATGATATTATTTCTCTATATACTTGAGTACGTCTGCATGTAGCTGTTTCTGATTATGTTTCTCTGTTTGCAGCCTCTAACCAAACCATACCTTCTGTGCTGCTGCTCGGGCTGTTGCCGGTGCTCGGGCAACTGCCGGTGCTCGCACTGCTGCTGCTGTTGTTAACCACAGATTTTGGTGTTGGTGAGTGTGAGGTTATGTTGACCTGGGCTTGAGAAAATGCTAGACTCCCCAGGGAAGACACTGCCTCCCCAATGTAAGCATGACGGGCTCTTCGCATATGATCTGGGATGTTGTGATCAGCTTCAACACCATTTCTCATTTGTACTACCCACTTTTCTAATCCATCCAGGGCAATGAAGGCTCTTGTCTTTCTTAGATATGACTGATAGCCATTGCCATTTACATTCTGCCATCTTGGTGAAATCTTTTAAGGCCATAATTATTGTCCCTCTGCCCCAGGTCTAGATCTGTTGCCTGCAAAGATAGGAGGAGAAGAACTACAATTTAGTTGCTTCTTCATTTTTCTGTACATTTGCAGAAGATCATTGAACCTTTTAGTCAATCAAGATGCTTAAATTCTGCAAATTCTCTTCTTTTCAGTACGTTGGGGTGACAGGGAAGAATAGTTCCCAATAGCCCCTGCTGATCGTATAAGGCGACGATAGGGGGCACCTAGCTCTGACCAAGTAGTTATTTGGGTTCAATTCCCTGTTGGTGCTTAGTTCACTAAGGGATGAGGTACAGCAAAAGTGATTTCTAGGTTTTGATCCCCTGCTGTTTGCCTTCCCTAGGCCTGTCACCTTCATCTCATAGATACAATCACCAAAGACCGAATTTGTCCCAACTGGTTTTTGCTGTGAAAACGACCCTGGCTGTCGGTACGGCGTAAAACACCCAACACGAGTGAAGCAACATCAGTGGCAAGGCCCCTCCACCAATAGCGAGTGGAAATTTTATGTTGGGTGGTGTTCATCCCGCAGTGGGCAGACGATAAAGCAGTGAGTATGCCATAAAATTCTGTTTCTTTCTTCACCGAAAGACCCCTTGCCACTCTTCGCAACGAGTAGGGTATCGCACCCGGTGGCGGGTTTCTCCTAAACCATATCATATATTTGGTCACCGCCCTTGTGGCGTAAAATAAGCTCAAAAGTATTACCTTGTGCAGTCTGGAAAGAACCCATAAGGGTTGGCCGGACGTTAAACTACCCCAACAAACAAACAAACTTTCTTCACCGTCTTCGACAACTTGAACCCATTTATTAAATTTTGGCTGGTTGTACTGTGGGAATGATTCCAGGCTGACTCATGGACACCCCTGGAAAGGTGCAGGTGCTCCTATTTGTCAACAATGTAACACCAAAGGAACAGAGAACATCATATTGAAGTGTAGGAAGATGGATGATGGTCACGAGAGACATCTCTTAGACATATTCATCAACACCGAAAGTAAAAAGATTATGCAATTCCTTTGTCCCCCGTGGGGGTTGGCCGGACGTTAAACTAATCCCACAAACAAACAAACAAGTTCCCAGCTAGGTGCTAATTCCAAGCAACATTCCTAAAGTTACCTTCCAGGAATTTCCAGGAAGGTACATTAAAAAGGGTGAGGATTTTAACCAGGGATTCTGATTGGTGGAAAAGTGAGTCTGTACCTTCCCAGAATCCTTGGCCTGCCAAAACCAAGATGGCGGCCGAGGGCCATCTTGAGAGACATTTGGGTGGATAGCCAACCAATTCAGGAGCACAGCTCCTAAATGGGAGGCCATCCAGCACTCAAATCAACAAGAAGGCTCAGCCTAACCATCCTGGATCTAGGAGAGTGATCACTGGGCCTGATAAGCCAGAGCCCAGTGAAGGAGGCCTGCCAGAAGTGGCAGGAGGGCCTGCCGGACGTCGGTGCTGAGCAGGTAGGCTGGTCCCTGTTACACCCTCCCCGGCCAATAAAGACTGATCGTCCACGATCAGCTCAAGGCCGTGGCAGAATTAAGAAAAATGGCTACCTCAAGGGCGGGTAAAGCCTGCCTGAGATAAGCCACTTACAAAAAGATTTCTTTTGTAAACCGCCTAGCTGGTGAACAATACAATTATATTAACATAACAACAAGTCCATAAAAAGTCCTGCTCTCCAAAGTGGCAGTGAAAAGTTGGGCCACCTCAAGGGCGGCTGAGGCCTGCCCGAGGTGAGCCACTAAAAAGTTGTTAAAATATCGATATGAGAATGTCCAATCATTTAAAAAAAATGTCTCATAGCTGAAGGCCCGTTGCCCGGCCGAGAGCATCTCGGATCCAAACAATAAAGTCGCGGACCTCCTCCTCTGGTTGCCGTCCCAGTGGCTTATCCACCGGGATAGCAAAGTGTCCTCCGAGGATTCCACTCCCATCCCCAGAGAAGGTCGGGAAGTAAGGAGGGAGGCACAAATTAGACCATACACTCAGGAGTTGCCGCATCTCTGGCATGTATTCAAATCCATTGCTGGCGGCAATAGACGCAGCAGTCTCGGGGTCGAGCTCCCTAGGCAGAGCAAGCCAAAGATGGCCTATGGGAGGGCCACATCAACTACCATGCCCCCTCCAACATGGATCGTCGACCCAAACTCAGGGGCCAGAGTGACTAACGAGACACCATCCTGCCGCAGGGACTCTGTCCGGTGAGGGTCCAAGTATGTGAAAAGAGGGCGAGGGGGAGGGTCTGTTTGAGTCCCTGGTCGACTGCTCGCCCCACCTGGACCTCCTCTGCCCCCCGACAGTTCATGTCTTCTGGGGCTGCCACTTCTTCCTCCTCTAATGTTATCCCTGGGGATTCGAACTCTTCTGGCTGCGGCGGTGCCCATCTTGTCCTCTTGGGAGAAGATACAGGGGAAGGCGAGGGAGACGACAAAGGTGAAAACTCAGACGATGAAGACGAAGAGTCGCTGGAGGAGGATTCTTCTGACGACGAATTGTCGGTAATCATCTGTACAGATTCTGGTGACGGGGGGGAATAGTCACCAGACATCTTGGGGTCGGAGCCCAGTGGGTCTTCATCTAACCCGCCCGGCTCTGTGCAGCCTCCAGGGCGGCTTTCGCCAGCCCGAGGCCTGCCGAGAGAATCTCCTCCCCCTATATAGCTTCTCTGCCAGCTTCTCCCGCTGCATCCTACGCTTTGCTGTCCGCTTAATCATGCCCTCTGCTGTCTTGGTTGGTGCCGGTGATGCCTTCTGGGCCCCTTTCTTCCTTTGGCACCGATGTCGGCGTTTATTGGGCGCTGGTGTTGGACACTTGTGCCACCTCACGGACACACGGCAGAGGTGAGCCCACAGGCACAAGGTGGGATCAAATGATGTTGGTTGGTTACACGGTTGATCAACCACGTTCCACACGACTGGCATGACCTGGGGCAGAAATGTTGTCTCGACGCATCCCGGGGAAACACATCCCCACACCCTCCACAAGTTTCCATACCTTGTGCAGTCTAGAAAGAACCCATAAGGGTTGGCCGGACGTTAAACTACCCCAACAAACAAACAAACCTGAAAAATATGATTACATAGCTTGATCTAGGTCAAGTTTAAACTACTATAATGACACTAATTTACTAGTACATTAGTCCAGTCTCAATCAGGAACTAGCGGCAATGCCAGTTAGACTTGAGAGACTAGTAGTCATAAAAGAGGTCAGTTACCAAAGGCATAGCAGCCTGCTGGCACCTCCTCTGCAGCTACACCACTCCCCCGTGGGGATCCGGGGTGGGGGTTCCTTCGGGAGCCTCCTGGGAAGAATAGGTCCCCAGCAGTCCCTTGCTGTTCGTAGAAGGCGACAAATGGGAGACCAGACTCAATAGCAGTTTGGTGGAGTGCCCGCCCTGGGTCTGGGAGGTCTTTCTATGGGACATTGCACACTAAAGATCCCTTGCCACTCTTCGCAACGAGTAGGGTATCGCACCCGGTGGCGGGTTTCTCCTAAACCATATCATATATTCGGTCACCGCCCTTGTGGCGTAAAATAAGCTGAAAAGTTCTACCTTGTGCAGTCTGGAAAGAACCCATAAGGGTTGGCCGGACGTTAAACTACCCCAACAAACAAACAAACAATTATCCCTGGCCGAGTCACACCAAAGACTTTAACAATGGGAGTGGTCACTGCTTGCCTGGCACTCGGTATAAAGTAAGAACCACGAAAAATTACCCCCGTGAGGACCCGGGGTTGGAGTTCCTCTGGGAACTTCCTGGGAAGAATCCAGGTCCTCAGTATCCCCTGCTGTTCGTAAGAGTCGACGAAAAGGGGGAAACCCATATGATGAATACAAAAAATGGTACCCCAATGTCGGATGCAGGCCCGACCCAAAATAAACTGCAACGTCCCTCGGTAGGCAACCAGGCTGAGGATGACGGCTTATCTGCTACTGGAAGAAACAAAAAAATGGTTAACAATGACCAAAGTAAAAAAGAAAAAGACCAGTCAAGAACTGGTAAAAGAGGCCGTGAGAGCACGGGAACAAGTGCTCCCGTCCCAAAAAGGGCTAACACTGCCAAGGGCTGTGGCGGAGATGGCTGGCCAATATTCCTTGTTGTGGAATCTTGCCAGACCGGTAAGACCATGGCCACTGTCTCGCCATTTGTCATTTGCAAAGCCATTGGCAGTGTAGCGGGCTCAGTAAAAAGTATTAAGAAGACCAGGGCTGGAACGCTCTTGGTTGAGGTCGAAAGAAGGCAGCAAGCCATTAACTTGCTCCAAATGGAAAATGTTGGTGAGACGCCTGTTGAGGTTTCCCCCCATAGATCCCTGAACACATCTAAAGGGGTCATCAAATGGAGGGACCTCCTGGGCACCCCCGTAGAAGAGATTGCTGAACAGCTCTCTCACGAGGGTGTAACAGATGTCCACCAAATTAAAAGCAAGTCAACTGGCATCTATGTGCTATCATTTGACACACCAACTCCTCCGGAATTTGTCAAATGTGCGTACACCAGATTGCCAGTGGAAGAATATACGCCTAATCCCATGCGCTGCTATAAATGCCAAAAATATGGCCACATTACAAACAAATGTAATGGCCAAGCAGCGTGTGGTCGATGTGGAAACAAAGAAGTCGACCACTCAACTCAAGAGTGCAAGGGTAAACCCCAATGCATTAATTGCAAAGGGGAACACCCGGCATACTCCAGGAAATGCCCGCATTTCATCGAAGAGAAAGAGGTTCAATCTGTCCGTGTCAAAAGGAAGATCTCTTTCTCTGAAGCCCGAAGGATCGTGAGAGCATCCCGTGCTCCAGTGCTCACAAGAAGCTTCGCTTCAGTGGTCAGGTCAAAGAAAGATGCAGGTTGCCAAACACCTGACTGGCCTGACCGTGCTGTTAAGCCACAGCAATATCAAAAGGCTCCTCACCATCAGGCTGTGAATGCACAGCAAAAACAAAGTAAAGTTCGGCCCACACATGGGACCGACAGAGGCAGCAACACCACCTCGCTCCCTAAAAGAGGTCAGTCCCAAGTCTCAGGGACAAATACTGAGGGCAAGACCACCCAGCCCTCCAAAGGCCCAAAACCATCTGGGCCTCCAGCTGAGTCTGGATCCTCTAGGATACCAGTACTCGCTAGTAGTAAATCCCCACCAAAAAGACCAGGTGGAAGCGAAAGACCCGCATCATCCCTAGGGTCTGAATGTGATGTAGACAGCTCACAGGAAGGGGACCCAACCCAACCTGTGACCAATTCCAGCCGTGCTGTAGATGGCCCACAGGAAGGGGATCCAACCCAACCCGTGAGAGCTTCCAGCTATGCTGTGAAGGCCGCATCACCTCCAAAACAAACACCTCCAAAAACAAAAGCAGTTACCATCAGAAGGGAACACCTATCCCCGATAAGTATACAAAATCGATTTGGTGTACTAGCAGACCCTAAGGGGATGACAGTGCTACAAAAACAGACAAAGAAAAAATGAGTAACACTCAAACAATCATACAGTGGAATTGCAGAGGCATCAGGGCCAACAGGGAAGATTTGGAGCTCCTCTGCACCGAAGTCCGACCTGTAGCCCTATGCTTGCAAGAAATAAAAACAACAAACCATGACCACTTAAAAATGAAACAGTACCATCATTACTCAAAAATTCCCGATGAACATGTCCCTGCCGGAGGAGTAGCCATAATGGCTGAAAGAAACTTCCCTCAACAAGAGGTTTCCTTGGACACAACCCTCCAGGCAGTGGCTGTTCGAATAACAATAAACAAACCACTTACACTGTGCTCTGTCTACATACCACCACGACAGAAAGTCACATATGTGACCTGCTCTGCGATTTCGGGGCTACTTGACAGACGTTTTAATGGCGGGAAAATGACGTTTAAAGTGACGTTATTATGGCGGGAAAATGCATATTTTACATCTGAATAGTCAGAAGAATAGATTCGTGTCATTTTCCAACTTATTCTGTCCTGTTTTGGGTACGTGTTTTAGTAGTTCAACAAAAGACGGCAGCACAATAACGTGAATAACGTGAGCGGTTTGCACTAGATGGCAGCATAGGCCTATAATCGGAATGTTGTGACCTATAAATTAATTAAGTTATCAATTGTTTATCATCTTAAACGATGAAATATTGGATCGGAATTCCGGTATTCTAAATGACAAACAATTGTTTGACTTGACACAATGAATATTTCAATCTTTTGTTGGAATATGAATAACATTTTACATGGCAATCTCGTCATGAGACAGGTCTGGTGATGTTCGTCAGATCACAACAAAGACGTAAGTATCTTTTGTGAAATGCTGTTTAAAACTTGTCAAAAAATGAATGTCATCTGCCAAAATAGCTATGTTTGAAACGTGCAGTTATGCTTGTATCCTCCCCCTTCAATATAAACTATGTTTTGTTGAAATTTATTGAAATTTTCATTGAAGAACCTGTAGTTCAACGTTTGACATGACAAGGTCGAGTTGTCAGTTGATCAGGCCATAAAGATCTAGTCTACTATGATTATGTACACGAATGTATGCACTTAGACATAGGGGTAGAAAATGCTTTCTTGTTTTAGAAAAATATGTCATCGGCGGAAAATAGAGTCTATTATGTATTAAGATGTGTTTTTAGAATTGATAACACGATGACAAGCTGAGATAGGGTAAAAGAAAGCTAGGTCCCGATCCTAACCCTCCCAGACACAGCCAAACGGCAGACCTGCAGCTGCCGACTGCCTAAACGTGAATATGAAATATTTTTAACAACCTCCAAACCTCCTACATTGGAACAGAAAATGTCACTGAAATGTATATCACTCCAACAGGGACCAATGGCAGATTCAAGAATGGTTTAGGTCAAGGGAAACACAAACTACATTTAGGCCTACAGCCTACAGGGAGAGGGGGAGGGGAGCAGATGAGTCTTTTAGGCTCGGGCCTAACCTGCACATGAGAGTGTAGAGTTGAGGAGCCAGTTATCCACATCGTTGGTTTCACAGACTTTACTCATTTTTATGGAAGCATTTTTTTCTAATAAAATCATTTTATTGATGTCAGTGTCCTCCCAGATGCAACAGGACGTTATACTGGAATAAATCTAAGTTTATTATGGGACAGGGACGTATTTAGAGGGTGCTGAGGCATCAGCCCCCACCGCCCCCTCCTCCCCCAATTTTTGATTTTATTTTGTGATATAGAACCATGTGAGATGGATCTATTGATATATATTTTTTTCAATAGCCTTACCCCATATTAACTATGGTAAGATAATATACATAAATCTAAAATACATAAAAATAAAAACAACAACAACAACAATAACAACATCTAATGTGGACTAAGGGGCTATACGTGTTGATATTCATTATTGATACCTTTCAATCCCAGGTTGGGGAACATTATTACAGGTTCTCCCTAGAAAGAAATTTTGAGTATCAAAAGTCCCATACTCGTTTTCCTT
The DNA here is from genome assembly GCA_936440205.1 of Lepidonotus clava. Lineage (NCBI taxonomy): Eukaryota > Metazoa > Annelida > Polychaeta > Phyllodocida > Polynoidae > Lepidonotus > Lepidonotus clava. Next base: position 46,243,615 of record OW387136.1, on the reverse strand, counting down.
AGGGTGGCACTTTTTGAAAATATTGGGCTTCTTTTGTTAAATCTTATCAAATTTCTAAAATGTTAATGCGGGAAGGTATCAAAGTGCGGGAATTAAATTCCTGATGCGGGAATCCTGCATCCCACACGCCTAGGAAGAACCAATGATATCTCATGAAATTCTTCAAGATCTCATTTTAATTTCCTTGTAATATTGATGAATCTCTATCATATAGAGTCCAATAATTTTTTGAATCTATATCACATTTAAATATCAGGCTTATATTGCAGATAACATATGTTCTGTATCACGCATTTGTGTTTAAATGGTAAGAAAATAGAAATAATGAATTATTTTTAACAAAGAAATTTTTTTTATATCAAATATGGGTCTAGATACGTTCATACTTTCCATTGATACCCTCCATACTCATGTTGATAACATGTGCAAACACAGGGGATGTTATATCTCATGAAAATTCTTGATAATTGAATTTTATAGAAATCCTAATGCAGGGCCATTAACAATAAATGCACGATATACCACTGTGTTTCATACAACCCTATTTTACCCTATGCTCAATGTAGCACAGTGAGTTTTGTTTTAAGTGATAGAAAATCTGCATATCAGTGTGTCCTCGATGGCCAGAAAGTGTGTTTGGAAGACCAGAAAATGAAGTTTGGCAGTCCTCCTGACGACCTGATATTTTCTAGCAGTTACTGAAATTACCCACACTCAAAATTTTGCCCTTTCAAAAGCTGTTTTATGAGTGTAAACTTGTCCTAAAATTATGGACAACTTTTGAATGTCTGTGGACAACCACATTTATATTTGTGGTCACCCTCTGACAACCAGACAAATGGACGAATTTCCTAGTCTGCATGTAGTCATTTTAATATCAGAAACGTACTTACACTGGTAAAAGACCCATGCGTGAAATGAAATGACACAAAATTTAGCTGCTGTCAGTTTTTGCATCTTTTCTTTTTTTTTACCAAAATATCTTTTACCCTAAAATTACATGAAAATATGACGTTATGAACTGTTTAAGAAACCTCCTCAAACATGTTAACCCCATGCAAGATAACTTAATTTTGATTAATTTGTATCTCTTTTTTAAAGGAATTAACTGACGTCACTAGCAGAAAAAAACAACACAAAAAGGGACATTTTCTACAACAACATTTCTTATTACACACTACGTTGGGAACTAAGAGTTTCCCATTTATGTGTAAATAAAAAATTCCTGCCATGTCTGCAGTGTCCGCACTGCACAAACATATTTTATTTGGATTGATATTTTTCAAGATAGCATATCATGGGTTCATTACATAGTTAGTAGTAATCAACCAAAAGGTCAATGATTATTTTACATGGCTAATATTAATAGACAATTTTATTTGATGTCTAAATAATTATGAAATATCTAGCACCTTAATTTGTTAAAATACGGTAAATGTGTCCAAAAGCTATGGACGTTATTTTCTATGTTATAACTCCCAGGCTGTTTTATTTACACCACCACAAAGCACCTCACCTCCACACTTCAATGGGAAACCACTCGCACTTGTGGAAATCATCGCGCGTGGGTTGCCCACACCTCCACACCTCCATAGGAAGCCACTTGTACTGACAAAAATCATTGTGAGTGGCTGGGGCTATGCAGCCAGTTCTATTTACACCTTAACAAATTGCCTCACCTCCACAGAAGGACCCCAAGCGAGATGATTTTTGTCAGCGCTAGTGGTTTCCCATGGAGGTGTTAGCACCCTACACACGATGACATCACTAGGCTTAGGGATGGGGCCACTAACATAAGAAACAAACTGATGACACCCTGGCTTTAACACAGGAAATGATTTGATGATATTGCCTCAATTTTTCTTTTCCTTTTTCAAATACGATTTCCCCACCCTGTAGCAATTTCAAACAGAAAAATCATCAATGTATAGTATATCATAACAGATTTCGGAGAACTTATCCCATTTTGGGGTCCCTAGTGCGGGTAAACCTCCATCACTAATCTACCTATAGAGTAGTGGCATCTAATATATTATTGGCACCCTCGACACATATTGTTTTCCAAATGAATTAGCAGTTTAAAAAAAATTGATTTAGTTCAATATTTACTCTATCATTTAGACGATAGTTAAACCTATAGATGAGAATGCACTTATATGTGTATTCTTTACACTAGAAAAATTATCTGATCATTCAGGTCTTTTCAGACAAAATAGCATATATACAATATGTTCGACATTTAAACCTATTGTGTCTGGTAAAAACGTCGGACTTGTCAAGCAAAAAAGACTTTTTTCCAAAAACACTAGAGTAGTCAACTTTATCATGTGTTGCCAAAAAGTCGCCATATCAATTTCTAGGTTGCCAAATTGAGCTAGAGTTTGATAAACACCAGATCAATTTTTCTATAAAGTTATTGTAGCTAGATGAAGGCCGAGTCAACTGTATACTCATACTTTGAGGACTAAACCTTTAACAAATCATTATTAACATCATCTGACACCAATGTTATTTATATAATCCATTTGTAAAATTACAGTTTTGAATCATCATAACATTATTCTAAGCAGCAGTCAACAATTGAGACAGTGTACAGTGACCATTATTTTCAAAGGTAAGTCGTTCTACAAATATGACATCTTAAATATGTCATCGATTCTCAGCCATGAAGCACCCAGAAATTAAATTTGATGGATAGATTTTCTAACAATCTCTGCTGTCTTAATTTGCATAATTTGAAGAAAATTATAGCATCATCAGAAACCTATTTAAATATATTATCTATCTGTTCAGTAAGATAGGGCATTTCCCGTTAACATGAAGTATTTTAATTTTTAATTGAAATAGATCCAGTGATAGAATAATTAAGAATCTCTACCTTTTCTTCACAGAATGGCCGAGAGTATGGACATTGAAAGAGAGGACGAAGATGAAATTTCATTCTTCAAGAGCTGGTGTGGATGCCAAGCTGACTGTTTGTCACTTTTTCCTGAAGGCATTGTCAGGGAACAAAGGTTTGCTGTCAGAGAACTTACAAAAGAAGAAAAGGACCTCCTGATTATAGGTCAGATAAGAGCCCATAGGTAGGTGTTCATATCTAGTAGCATATCAAACATTCGTATTTTCACCTGTAAGTTTTTGTAATGGAGAGAATCAGTTTTAGTCTGGATCATCCTAGCAATTGAATCATTCTAAGTAAGAAAAGAAAATGAAACCTAATTCCTTTTGTAATTTTGTTGTTGTAAATACTCAAGTGAAGAAGAGGCAAGATTGGCCTAACAGTAAGGTCAAGTAGTTAAAGTTCTTTGTCAGATATATAGCACTTTGATTCTGATATATAGGTATCTGGAAAAAAAGGTAACAGTAAGTTGAGAGGATACGACTGTTGGCAGGCACACATTGCTACCTAAATAGTTATCTGCAAAAATGGAAAACAAGAATTGAGTTGTTCTCTTCTCTATCTCATACCAGAATTTTTTGTTTCTTTAGCCTTGGGCCTTCCATGAATTACATATGCATCAAAGGGGTGAGGGTTCTCAAATCTTTGAAGAAGTGTATAATTATATTCCTGTACAAATCCAATGTATATCTAACCTTTTAGACCCTGCAGATTGCCTTCATGACTCGATGGCTTCATTCCACCAGGATCTAAATGCTTTTCCCAAGAATTTTCTATTGTCCTTGTAAGCGAGGAGATTTAAGGATTGAATAACCCCTCCCAGAACAAACAGCAGTAGATACATCTGAGTGAGCATGTCCGAAATATTTAAATTAGCTACTGAAATCATACTGATTATATACTGATTTTTACTGACAGCTCATTTAAATAGTTCGGACACGCTCATTTACCACTTTTCAGCTACTGGAATCGTACTTACTGCTACTGCTTTACTACAGAAACACTACTGCAACCCACTACTGCTTCTGTGATAATATTACACTGATTTTCTACTGCATTTCATTCTGGGCTTTTAATCATTATTGTACAGTTTTTAAGTTGTGCACCCTAAGGATGTAAATTTGTCATGGCTTTTACCATTGCTGTATATCAGCAGGGGGGCACAGGCTAAATCTCGGGTGCATAGCTCCATGAAATTTGCACCCGGTTGGTGCATAACTTTTGAGCTTAATTTCGGACACTGTTGTAGAAATGGGGTTTGTAGCATTGGTAAGAGAATTACATCAGCTTTTGAATGAAATATTGCCCACATTTGTATGTTGATTAATAACAAAATGGTTCTCCTACAATCATATTGTGGACTTAAGGGTTAAGGGGAAACATCAAAATTCACCACAGCAGACCGTAACCAGTGGCCAGTGAAATTACAGCATGTAACCTCCACTCAGGGGTACTGAGGGTCACAGAGTCACCTTAATGAGGTGATTAGGATATGTACTTTATATAAACGTAAAAGAGAAGTTCCATTTGATCGTACAACTCAATAACATACTGATATAGGGTCATGTCTGGCAGCCTCTATGAGATTCTATATGATTTTAGAATGCTGCAGCCAGCCAGTGGCTCAAAGGGGTTATAAATGACATCTTGCTGCAGCCTGCTGCAGGTTTTAAGGTTCACATCATCTTAATTTTGCCATCACCCTAAGCCTAGATTGTGGGTAGATCTAAAGGTTTCAAAAATATGCAAAAGTACTCAATGGAAGGCCTGTAGATTTGTACATAAACAATTTATAATTGAATGGGAGTCCAGCATCCAAGGATAGGTATAATTTTCTTAATAATCAAGAGTACCATAGGCTCTGAGACAATATGTTGAGTAGAAAAATACATGCCTTAATTTATATGTATCATAATTTATTAAGACGTAGACCAGAGGTCAATTACCCTGAAAAGCGTACTCAAGATTTGAAACGTGCAAGTCAAGATTACTTCTTTGCTGGGATAAAGATCTGCCGTGGGATGTTTTGCTTTCTCCATGATATAGGACGTCACCAACTACAAGCAATATGTGTCCATTTGGAAGCCAATCAAGATTCTATCAGACCACGTACCCATGGGAATAAATCCAAACTGCCACACAATACTACAGAGTTTCAAGAGATCCACGCTGTCAAAGATTTTATTCTCAACACTGCAAGGGTGCAAGGCCTGCCTCTCCCTGGTAGGCTACCAGGACTAAAGGACACAGAGGGATATTATCTCCCAGCAGAGGAAACACATCTAAGAGTTTATGAAGCATACAAGGTGGCTGCAGAGAGCGACAATCGGACACCGGTCAAGTACAGCACTTTCAACAAGTTCTGGAAAGATCTTGTCCCACAAGTGAAAATGCTTACTCCAACCACAGATATGTGTGATGTTTGTCGATACCATTCAAAACGACTGACCAACACTGGCCATCTGTCAGAAGAGGAGAAGTTAAGTCGCTGGCAAGAAGGCATGGCCCATGCCAATGCTGCAAAGGCTGAAAGAATTTACTATAACAGTCAAGTGGAAGCTGCCAATGAGAATGTCAGTGTCAGTCATCTGTCATTTGACTACGCGCAGCAAATCCACTACCCATACAGCTGCCATCAAGTCGGAAGTGCATACTTCAAAACCCCAAGAAAATGTGGGATCTTTGGGATCTGTGAGGAATCTCCAGAAAACAAACAAATGAACTACTTGATTGATGAGGCAGACATGGTTGGTAAAGGAGCCAATGTAGTTGTGAGTATGCTTGACCATTATCTGAAGAACCATTGGCAGCCAACACCTGTTCTTTGCCTTCATGCTGATAACTGTGTTGGCCAAAACAAGAACAACACAATGATTCAGTATCTTGTGTGGCACCTGATGACAAGTGAAACTCAAAGAATTGAATTGAGTTTCATGATTAGTGGTCACACAAAGTTTGCACCAGATCGTCATTTTGGGATGATTAAAAAGAAGTACAAGCTGGCAGAAGATTTGGATACGATGTATGACATCCAAGAGATGGTGAAGGCATCCTCACCTGCTGGGCATAATGAAGCCCAGCTAATCCGCAACCCAATCACAGGTCAGATTAATGTACCATGGCATGACTGGAATACCTTTTTCCGGGAGTCCTTCAAGCATATTCCCCACATCACAAAGTACCACCATTTCCACATTGAAAAAGATCAGCCAGGATTTGTGAGGTGCTCAATTGCACACAATGGAAAAGAAGACGTCATCAGGATAATGAAAAACCTGACAGTTGATTCATCTAGTCATCCAAAAGTGCTCCAATCAGCTGGCCTTTCTATGGCACGTCAAAAGTACCTTCATGATCAGATAAGTCCACTTTGTTCAAGTGCACTAGCGGCATCTGTAACATGCCCGGAGCCACCCAAAGAAACAAGCTAATTTACAACATGTATGTCAGAGTGAATCACAAAGTGAACTTGCTTTAAAAAAGAAATTTCCCCCTGTCTCTAGAAGGCTTGGGCTGAGAAAATTTTGGGAGGAAAGGTATGGCTATAAGGGGTGAGTGTGGAGGCCATATAACGTAAAAGCTTTTACCTCCCATTGCTCTTGATAGCATGGCCGGGTATTGAAAGCATAAATTCTCAATGAAGAAGCTCAATAATGGGCAGTGCAACTGGGAGGATAGGTATGGCTATAAGGGGAGAGTGTGGAGGCCATACTCAAGCACGAAAATTAAACCCCCCACTGCTCTTGATAGCATTGCTGGGAATAAATTATTCATAATGAAGCTTGTTTCTGTGAGATAGATATAGCCAAATACACATGGCCATGAAAGGTAAGTGTGGAAAGCATATCTAAGAAACAAAATTTGTCCCTCCTGGTTCTTGATGGCTGTGATATATTTATTGTAATATTACTGAAAACCAGGGACAACCCTGATGTATATTAAATACTAAAATTTCTTGACAAAAGGATTAGAAAAAGCACAATCAAACTTATGAGATACAATGTTTCCTCAGGTGCAAATGAAAACTCATTCTTTCCACCAAAAATACTAGAGTTGATAATTTATGTACTTGAAAGAAGGAAGGCTGTTGATTTAGATATTCAATAGATTTTATTTTTATTTCAGGGTTTCAGAATCAGCCTGTTTGCTCTGGATGGATAAGTATCTGGATGAGTGCATTTACATCTTATTGTTATATCTAGAAGAAATGCTATGTAATAGTTACCTTTACTATACTACAATGATCTATATTTTCATATTAACAGTGCTAACCAAATAATAACAACATTACTAACATTTGACATGTTAACTTGAAGCAAATTTTCAGATGAAAGCACACAACATGTGGTCAAAATCTTTGATCACTCTTTTTACAATTATTAGCCTTAGATTAGCAATTTATGAAATAAGTGGATTAACATTAAGGGCTCTTCTTATTCCTTGATAGATGACCCTGCTTATAGGGGATTCAACAGTGCGTAACATCCGCATTCCTAATGCAAGGGTGCAGTGCATCGGAGGGCTTCTTGCCTCCCACAGTATTGACCCTGAGGAGCCATACTCCTCAGTGGTCATTGCTGTGGGAGGCAATGACCTCTCCAATGGCTCCAGCCCACTGGAGGTATCCAGGTGCGTGGAGGTGGTAGTCCGTGAGGTGAGAGAAAAGTTGCCAATCTAAGTTTTTATTTCAATTCTGATTGTCACAGTTTTATGGTTATGGTCTTACTTTTGTCAACTCCGACTTATTATTCATTGATATGTTACCATAGCTTACTGTTTTCCATGTTAAATTCTTATAACCTTTATGAATTGTAGGCTAACTAACACATTGATTAAGGATGGAAAAGAATTGATCACAAGCTATTCAATGAAATGTCATCTGTATCTAAGGACAGTTGTGAAGATGTGCTGATAGGAGATGGGAACCATATTTGTGATCAGTTTATAATTCTTATTGTATGTAATTATAAAATAACTAGGACAAAAATATGTCAACCAACTTTACCTTTGGACTGATTCATAGAATTATAATTAACAATTACCATCATTGTCTAGATTTCACAGATTTTAGCTAATTCATATGGCCATGAGTTTTTATTGATCACATGAAGATTAAGTAAAAAAAAAATCAAATAGGATGAAATGTTTTTTTACTCATTATTTGTTGTTCATTACTTATATTGGTTTCTTTATTTTTGTCATTGTTTGATTTTAGCTCAGGAACAAAGGGAAAAACGTGTCCATATGTTCCATATGTCCTCGATGGGACGTACCATTAATCAAGATTCGTGAAACCAACAAGTAAGACTGACATTAGTCTGTACATTCTATAATTGTTATTAAGTCCCATTTATTCAGAACTCTACCTAACTATTGTTTTTCAAAACCAAAGAAGTGCACTAACCATGTTTGCAATGAGTAGAAAATATTTGTATTGCCAGTGGTAGATATAACTTAGAAATAAACCAACCTGAAATTAACATAATATTTCAAAAGGTATGAGGTAAGGGGAAAAAACATTCTTTAAAATAACATTTTTACTCAACTGGCATTGAAATTTGGTCTGGTCTCTGGTCTCAACAAAAATAATATTAGATGATTTTTGCCTACTCAAGTAATAAAAAGCAGGGATCAAGGAAAAAATTATACAGGATATCTCATGATTATCAACATAATCTAATTAAAGGACTTTATATCTACATAAAGTGTGATTTTGAAAAATATATTTCAGGCTCCTCCAAAGCCTAGATGCAACTTTTGTCCGGACGTACAGGGCTTTTCTTCAGAAAGGTGTCGTGAGATTATCAAAAAAGACGAAGGATGGAGTCCATCCAACCAACCAGACGAAAAAACACATGGGCCAGATTATCATTGGCTCCTTGAGAGGAAATGTAAGTATATTACCATTAATCTTAGCATTGCTTTGTTTTGTCGTTTTTGTCTTTAAAAGAATGGTTTGTCACAGTGACTTAGTTTTGGAACCAATTTCAGATCAAATCACTTATATAACATGCAGAGACATATGATTAATTTCCTCCTGCACTATTATAGAAAGTCTAACTAGCATCCAAACATCTGAGCCCAATGGAACATATCATGTAGATAGATAGATAAGTCTGGAAATATATTGAAATTTGTCACATTGTATTTATAACTTTCTTTTAAGCGTCAACCGCACACACCTCATGACTCCAAAGGAGGGAGCACATCTCGGAAATCCACACTCAACTTCCAACGTGATGTCCCCGCAAGCCACAAGTTTTTTAATTGCAATATATTTCTATTAAATTTGTAGTTATTTTATTACTATTTTGTGACATACTATTTTGTCCTCTCATGTAGGAATTTGTACCAACTGTGCAGCCATTAAAAATAAATGGTTTTACTATTTTAAAAGTGTGTTGCTTTTATTTAATTTCTAGAAAATATGAGAATAAAACTACAACAGAACATTGTTCAGGGTGTCATAATGTTTGCTGCACATTGAACCATGTGCAGTCCTCAGGTCTGAAATAAATTAATAGTTTATGGTACAGAATAAGCGACCAGTTGGCAGAAAAGAATCATACTAGCTATATAGGCACTATTTCTGTGGCTGGAAGTTGTTTATTCAATGAGCCACATACTCACAAATATAAAATTTCACAAAGTTTTCCAGTTTCAGTAAGTGAAAGGCTTTGGCTGTTGAAAATAAATTAAATTTCCACATTTTGTTGATTTGTTGCCATGATAACACAGGCTAAATAGTACTGAAATTTCCTAACAATTTTGTTACCATGTTGGTTCAAGCCAATCAAAAACCTTTCAAATCATAGGACACCTGAATAATCATGTTAGGAGCAAAATGGGAAGATCGGTTATATATTCTTGATACATATTACAGTCCAAAATACCAGGAGAGTCGGACAAGTTGCAATCTCTGTTGCCGACCAAGTAACCATTTTTATGGCCGGAAGTTACTTCATTCAAAGAGCCATATCTTCCTTAATATTCAATCAATTTATTAAAATCTTTCAAATTCAGTAAGTGTAAGGCCTTGGCTGTTGAAAATAATCCAAGTTTCCACATTATGCTGTCTTGTTGCCATGGTAACGAAGACTAAATGAGACAATAATGCCAAAATCTGGTGAAAATTCTATTTCGTTGCCATGCCAACCGGAATCTAATGGAACAAAATGTGATTGGGTTGGTCAGAGTTCAAGCCAAAGAAAACACCTTTCGAATCATATAACACCTGAATGTGTTTGGTGCAAAATGGAAAGACAGAATCCATATTTCAGATCCATACCCGAGTCCAAAATACCAGGAAAGTCAGACAAGTCGCAATTTCTGTTGCCGACCAAGTAACCGTTTTAATGGCCGGAAGTTACTTCATTCAAAGAGCCATATCTTCCTTAATATTCAATCAATTTATTAAAATCTTTCAAATTCAGTAAGTGTAAGGCCTTGGCTGTTGAAAATAATCCAAGTTTCCACATTATGCTGTCTTGTTGCCATGGTAACGAAGACTAAATGAGACAAAAATGCCAAAATCTGGTGAAAATTCTATTTCGTTGCCATGGCAACCGGAATCTAATGGAACAAAATGTGATTGGGTTGGTCAGAGTTCAAGTGAAATAAGTTACCTTCCAAATCATAGGCCACAAGCTGTTGTCTGAAGCAGGAAACAGAAACAGAAACCAAAATCCTAAGTATGTTTCATAAACCAAGTTACCAGAAAACTCCCAGTAGTTTACAGCCATGCTGCTTTGCCAAGTAGCAATGTCTTCCAAGGAGGTACCTTCACTCAAGATGCTGTATCTCGGTAAATAATCGTCCGATTGAAATTCTGTTTGCAGTTTTGTAAATCAGAAAATGTCCCCTAAAACAAAATGACATAATCTCAAAGTTGAGATTTTGGTCATTTAGCCCCTTTTTTGCAGAGCAGGTCACATATAATGATCTTGCAACACTGATCTCTCAGCTGCCTCCTCCGTTTCTAATCATGGGTGACCTCAATGCCCATAACAAGATATGGGGGTCCCACAAAATAGACGTGAGAGGCAGAGCAATTGAAAGAATCATAGATCGAAAATCCCTCTGCTTGTTCAATACCAAAGTTCCAACATACCACCATCCTGGAAGTGGAACTTACTCGTCCATTGATTTAACACTCTGTCACCATTCCATCTTTGCAGAGTTTCAATGGACAGTACATGAGGACTTATGTGGAAGCGACCACTTTCCCATCCTCCTGCAGACATCCAAGAAAAATGTGGAAGACACATAAAGCAGATTGGGATTGCTATCAAAACCTCTGTAAAGTGTCCTTCCTACCCTGGGAACTGGCATGCGAGAAAGAAGATCCAGTTCCATACTTCACAGATACATTGCTAGAAGTAAGTGCGCTGTCTATACCAAAAACATCAAAACATCCTCCAAAAAAGTCTCGGCCATGGTATGATGATGAATGCCAAAAGGCTAGAAAGGAGAGAAAGAGAGCACTGAGAAAGTTTAATAGTAACATCAGCGCTGAAAATATGCATGCGTATTTACAAGCCCGTGCTAAAACAAAATTAACATATAAGACTGCTAAACGAGAGTCCTTCCGAAACTTCATCAACTCTCTTTCCAGATCTACCCCAATGAGGAAAGTATGGAAAGTGGTGAAGAAGATGAATGGTCACTCTACCTCAACAGTCCACCAGTTGAAGGTCGGAAACGAAACAAAAGAAACCAAGGAGGAAATAGCAAACACCTTAGCTACATATTTCTCCAAAGTCTCCTCTGAGGAGAACTGTAGCGAAACTTTCCTCCGACACAAAAAGAAGAAGGAAGTTTGTTTGTTGGGGTAGTTTAACGTCCGGCCAACCCTTATGGGTTCTTTCCAGACTGAGAAGAAGGAAGACACTGAACTTGACTTCACATCCACCAACAGGGAGATATACAACACCATCTTCTCCCTCGAGGAGCTGAAACATGCCCTCCATCAGTCAAAGTCTTCTTCTCCTGGACCTGACACTGTTCATTATGACATGCTGAAAAAACTACCAGAAGAACAACTCAAACTGCTACTAGAGTTGTACAACAACATATGGGTAAACGGAGATTATCCAAGCTCTTGGGCTGAAGCTACTGTGGTCCCTATCCTGAAAAATGGGAAAACCAAGAGTGATCCCCAGAGCTACAGACCTATTGCTATGACTAGCTGCCTTTCCAAAACCATGGAAAGAATGGTCAACAACAGGCTGACTTGGTATCTGGAATCTAATGATCTCCTAAACACCTACCAGTCAGGTTTCCGCCAAGGGCGGAGCACAACCGACCACCTTGTTAGGCTTGAAAGCTACATAAGAGAAGGATTCGCCAACAAAGAACATGTGGTGGCTGTCTTTTTTGACTTCGAAAAGGCATACGACACGACATGGAAATATGGCATCTTACAGAATCTGCAGGAAATGGGACTGCGTGGCAGACTGCCCACATTCGTTTCCAATTTCCTTGCCAACCGAACATTTAGCGTACGTCTTGGTACCAAACTGTCGCGGAGAGTCGACCAGGAAATGGGTGTACCCCAAGGCTGTGTCCTCTCTGTGACATTGTTTGGTGTACAAATTAACAGCATTACAAAGTCCCTGCAGAAAGACCTTAACTGCTGTCTCTATGTGGATGACTTTGTCATATGCTACCGATCGAGACAAATGACAACTATAGAAAGGAAACTACAACAGGCAGTGAATCTCCTTGACAGATGGAGTACTGAAAATGGTTTCAAGTTTTCCACCAACAAAACTACATGCGTTCACTTCTGTCGTAGAAGGGGGTGTGTGGAAAATCCGGCACTCCGTCTCAAGGACACTGAACTGCCTGTAGGGGAGGAGGTGAAGTTCTTGGGAATGATCTATGACAAGATCCTATCCTTCAAACCTCACATTGAATATTTGAGGAGAAAATGCCTAAAGGCCATGAATCTCCTGAAAGTACTATCCAACACAGAATGGGGTGCTGACCGAGAGATCCTGCTGACCCTGTACAAAGCATACATCCAGTCAAGGCTGGATCATGGTTCTTTGATATACCAGTCAGCAGGGAAATCCTACTTGGACAGACTAAACCCCATCCAAAACCAGGGCCTACGAATATGTCTTGGCGCTTTCAGAACATCACCAGCCAAAAGCCTACACGTGGAGGGCAATGTTCCACCTTTACATTTAAGGAGGGAAAAATTGTCCTTACAATATGCAATAAAGGTCAAAGCTGACAAGAGAAACCCAACACATGATACCATATTCCGCACACATAACAGCGAGTTGTTCCGGGTAAATCCAAGGGTGGCCAAACCATTCTCTACCTCTGCTGAATCTGTGATCAGAGAAGCAGAGATACCTTTGAACATCATCAGAGAAATAAGACCACCCAAGGACCCACCATGGTCCCAGAGTAAACCTGTGGTCATCCTAGAACTATGCAATAACAAGAAGAACGAAACCAACCCCTCTGCTTTCAGGAACGAATATGGAGCCCTGAAAGACCAATAAAGTGATCATTTCCCCATCTTCACTGATGGCTCCAAGGAAGGAAATAGAGTGGGTTATGCAGTACATACAGAGTATGGGGACCTGACGGGTGCCCTTCACGGCCAAGCCAGCATTTTTACTGCTGAAGCACGTGCTCTGGCGCGTGCACTAGACTGGATCAAAGTATCAGGACACAGAAAGTTTATCATCTTCTCAGACTCAAAGTCCTGTTTACAAACTATCCTACAACATGAGCCTAACAATCCCATAATCAGAGATATCCAGCAAAGTCACACCAACCTGAAATCAGTTGGCAAAGAAGTGATTTTCTGCTGGCTACCTAGCCACATTGGAATCTCTGGTAATGAAAAGGCAGACCAAGCAGCCAAGGGGGCCTTGGCCCTAGATCCTGAGGTTGCTAGAATCCCACACACAGACTTACTGCCACTAAGCAAAACACATTTGCGGTCTAAGTGGCAAAGCGACTGGAACAAACAGGAGAACAATCTTCTACACTCTGTCCAACCCAAATTAGAAGAGAAAAGTGACAAAAGCAAAAGAGAGTGCCTTACAAGGTCAGAACAGGTGAAACTGGCCCGTCTTCGGATGGGCCACACCAGGCTGACACATGAACACCTGTTGAAAGGTGAAGGTGCTCCTATTTGTCAACAGTGTAACACCAAACTAACGGTGGAGCACATCATATTGAAGTGTAAGAAGACGGATGATAGTCGCAAGCGGCATCTCCAAAACAGAACATCGATGAAGGACTTGTTTAACAACAACGGAAGTAAAAAAATCCTGCAATTCCTTCGAGAATGCCAACTGATAGATAAAATCTAAGAAAGGATCCAAGAGTCTGGGATCCAGGGGCCACCCTGTGCTCCCGACAGGGTCATCAAAGGCCGGGTGTGTGGTGTCCTTTCTATGGGACATTGCACACTAAAGACCCCTTGCCACTCTTCGCAACGAGTAGGGTATCGCACCCGGTGGCGGGTTTCTCCTAAACCATATCATATATTTGGTCACCGCCCTTGTGGCGTAAAATAAGCTGAAAAGTATTACCTTGTGCAGTCTGGAAAGAACCCATAAGGGTTGGCCGGACGTTAAACTACCCCAACAAACAAAGCTACACCACTATAATTACTCTGATAATAATTTGGAGTCCACTCTCAATCAGGAACTAGCGGCGATGCCAGCTAAACATGAGAGCCTAGTACCATAAAACCCCTTATTTAAGCCGAACCCTAATTTAAGCCCCACCCTGACTTTAGAGTTTATGTTTGAACATTTTTTCTTCATATTTTTTCAGAGGTCCCATTGTATTCAAGGTTGTGCGAAACCCTAATTTAAGCTGCACCCTTAAAGTTGAGGCCTTATTGGATCTAATTTCCGGGACTAACCCTTATTTAAGCCACAGCTTCAATTAGGGGTTTTACAGTAGTTATAAAAGAGTTCAGTTACCAACAGCATAGCAGCCTGTTGGCACCTCCTACCAGCTTTAGTGCTATAATTATTCTGATACTAATTTTAAGTCCAGCCTCAATCAGGAACTAGCGGCCATGCCAGCTAGACATGAGAGACTAGTAGTCAGTTACCAACGGCAAAGCAGCCTGTTGGTACCTCCTACGCTGCTACAATAGATAGACCTCTTTCAATTAGATGTTTCCAGCGGCAATGCCAGCTGTACTGCACCTAAAAGATAGGCAAAAAGGAATCTTAACTACTGGTGTCCGGAGTGGAATCAAGAATGGATTTGACCCATTCTTGATCCGCTGGTTGTCGCAGCTTCTGGACTTTATCTACATGGACGACCCTCATACGGTTCCTGGGGCCATCTCTGATTTCAACGTTCAGGTCTCCGACTTGGTTGGTTACGACGAATGGCCTCGTCCAGGCCATCTGGAGTTTTGGAGAGAGGCCAACACTGTGGGTATGGTTGTGTACCCACACTGCATTGCCCCTAGGCAACTTGTGCTCAGTGGCCTTCCCGTCATGGTATTTCTTCTGCCGTGCTTGGGCCCCCTCCAAATGCTCACGGGCAAGGAAGTAGCTGGTCTTGAAGCGTTTGGCTAGTGCTGTCACGTAGTTAGTCCAGCCCTGTGGTGACATTTCTGAATCGGGTGGGGGCAAGCAGGGGAGTGCATTCCCTACCCAGCATGAGGAAGTTTGGGGTGTATCCTGTTGTGGAATGAACGCTGGAACGGTAGGCCATGCCTATCACTGGAAGATGCTAGTCCCAGTCCCGCTGGCATTTCCCGGTGAGCTGCCTCAGCATTCGGCCAATTGTGCGATTGAGGCGCTCTACCTGATCGTCAGATTGGAGGTCCCAAGGTGAAGTATGCACTTTATAAAGTTGCTCCTATTTGTCAACAGTGTAACACCAAACTAATGGTGGAGCACATCATATTGAAGTGTAAGAAGAGGGATGATAGTCGCAAGCGGCATCTCCAAAACAGAACATCGATGAAGGACGTGTTTAACAACAACGGAAGTAAAAAGATCCTGCAATTCCTTCGAGAATGCCAACTGATAGATAAAATCTAAGAAAGGATCCAAGAGTCTGGGATCCAGGGGCCACCCTGTGCTCCCGACAGGGTCATCAAAGGCCGGGTGTGTGGTGTCCTTTCTATGGGACATTGCATACTAAAGACCCCTTGCCACTCTTCGCAACGAGTAGGGTATCGCACCCGGTGGCGGGTTTCTCCTAAACCATATCATATATTCTGTCACCGCCCTTGTGGCGTAAAATAAGCTGAAAAGTATTACCTTGTGCAGTCTGGAAAGAACCCATAAGGGTTGGCCGGACGTTAAACTACCCCAACAAACAAACAAACAAGCTAGAAAGCTACATAAGAGAAGGATTCGCCAACAAAGAACATGTGGTGGCTGTCTTTTTTGACCTCGAAAAGGCATACGACACGACATGGAAATATGGCATCCTACAAAATCTGCAGGAAATGGGACTGTGTGGCAGACTGCCCACATTCATTTCCAATTTCCTTGCCAACCGAACGTTTAGCGTACGTCTTGGTACTAAACTGTCGCGGAGAGTTGACCAGGAAATGGGTGTACCCCAAGGTTGTGTCCTCTCTGTGACATTGTGTAAAATTATTGATTGGCTCTGGCCACTGCTGGATCATAAAGTGGGTATAAAACCAAGGGGATGGGAAAAGGATATTTTATATAACATAGAAGGGGAGTTAGGTCTGGTATATTACTATTATACCCTGCCCTGAGATATGGGTGGTAGCATTATTACTAAGAGGTCCTAATAATTATATATTGTGTATAGGCCTCAGGTACGTATCTATTTAGTAAAGTCACCTTGCTCACACATTTAGATGGCCAGGGGTCAGTTCTTAGAAGTCACCCCACACCAGCATTGTATCCACCGTTTGCCTTTGGCTGCAAATAGCAGCGTGTCCTAGGTTCTAACCCTTACCTATTGTGGCCCCTGGTCAGTAGTGCTTATTTTACCCCTGTTGTTGATGCATACCATTGTCACTAGAATAGGTCTAGCTGTGTTATACAAGAATTCAACGAAATAGAAATCCAAAACTGGTGGGGGCAAGGAGACCAACGGGTTTGCAACGTGACCAACCAGGAATAGTGGGGCTGCTTTGTCCACAATAGCAAAAGGGGGGAAGGGGGGAACAACTATGTGACTTTTGATCCAGTGGGTCCTGTCTCCACTGGGGGGCACTGATGTATTCTTGGCCTCCCCCACCAGAGTGTAGTGGAGTGCCCCCTGAGGGGGGTGTACAGAGTTTTTCCCCTGTTTTGTAACCAGCTATTTGTGACTTGTTTGTGACTTTGCCTTGGAAATAAACTAGGGAGAGATCCCACCCTGTTTGTCACTTCGCCACCAACCTTGCTTCTGTGTACACTTATTGCTGCTGCATGGATTACACCCTCTAACCCAGCCTTTAACACTGCCAGGCCCCACCTGCCTTTGCCATGGCCCTACTCTAACACTGCCCACCTATACCCATGGACACCTAGTAGATAGACTTCCCTTATTTTGGCCTAGCCCATGGCCACCCTTCGCCATATATCCATAACATGCTAACCTTTTGCCCGTATTTTAGATCCCCCTAATTTTCCCTAAACAGGACCTATAACTTACAATTGTTTGGTGTACAAATTAACAGCATAACAAAGTCCCTGCAGAAAGATCTTAGCTGCTGTCTCTATGTGGATGACTTATATGCTCATATGCTACCGATCGAGACAAATGACAACTATAGAAAGAAAACTACAACAGGCAGTGAATCTCCTTGAGAGATGGAGTACTGAAAATGGTTTCAAGTTTTCCACCAACAGTGTAACACCAAACTAACGGTGGAGCACATCATATTGAAGTGTAAGAAGACGGATGATAGTTGCAAGCGGCATCTCCAATACAGAACATCGATGAAGGACGTGTTTAACAACAACGGAAGTAAAAAGATCCTGCAATTCCTTCGAGAATGCCAACTGATAGATAAAATCTAAGAAAGGATCCAAGAGTCTGGGATCCAGGGGCCACCCTGTGCTTCCGACAGGGTCATCAAAGGCCGGGTGTGTGGTGTCCTTTCTATGGGATATTGCACACTAAAGACCCCTTGCCACTCTTCGCAACGAGTAGGGTATTGCACCTGGTGGCGGGTTTCTCCTAAACCATATCATATATTCGGTCACCGCCCTTGTGGCATAAAATAAGCTGAAAAGTATTACTTTGTGCAGTCTGGAAAGAACCCATAAGGGTTGGCCGGACGTTAAACTACCCCATTGCACACTAAAGACTCCTTGCCACTCTTCGCAACGAGTAGGGTATTGCACCCGGTAGTCAGGAAATATAGGTACGGCTCTGTAGGCGGATTTGATATCAATTACTGCCATAGTCATTTTCGTTGAGGATGGCCAAGACATTATCAACACTTTATATTTAAATTCCTGAATAATTTCATCACAGAAATTATTTATAGAGTATTTGTCCGGCATACTGCAATCAGTAATAGGCCTAATGCCTCCGTCGGGCTTGGGTACAGCCCCCAGACTGTGTATACATGCTGGTTTTCTTTAAATATTTTTAAATAGCCTTCAGCGAGTTCTTTACCAATAATTTTGTCCATTTTTTCCTTGTTTTTACCCTCAAACACTGAATTATGATTTTTACAATCATATTTTAAGCCGTCAACAGGAACTGAGCCGTCCACAATTTTAAAACCATCTACAATGCTGTCAACAGTAGGTCTAAATCTTTTCCTACACTAGTCTGAGCCTTAAGACAAGAGATATTTGATTTCACAAGGCCTAAGTTGGGCCAAGTCAACTCCTATATAATGGATACAGGTGCAAACCCCTCAGGCACACTTTTCATAAACCACGATGTCCCGTAGCCCCTGCTGACCGTAGATGGCGATGATAGGGGGGACCCTGCACTGACCAAGTGGTTCTTTGGGTTCAATTCCCGGTTAGTGCTTGGTTCACTAAGGGATGAGGTACAGCAAAAAATGATTGCTAGGTTTTGATCCCCTGCTGTTTGCCGGCCCTGTCACCTTCATCTCATAGATTCGATCACCAAAGAGAGAATTCGTACCAACTGGTTTTCACTGTGAAAATGACCCTGGCTGTTGGTACGGTGTAAAACCCAACACTCACTCACTCCTGAGGCAGGGCTTGGAAGTATGTGTACAAAGGAACATTAATACATGGCTTAGCTTATGTAGTGTGATGCGTTCAAAGTCATTGGTGTTACCATTATGCTTCACTACCATAGGCACACCTCTTTACTATTACAGACACCATGTCTAATCAGGGGCGGATCCAGGAATTTTTAAGGGGGGGGGCCAAGATTTGTAAAAGTTTTGTAAGTAGTATATAAATCATGTAATATTGGACGGCGGAGCCGTCCAAGGGGAGGGTATGGGAGGGGTCTCCCCTTCCATTGGGGGGGTATGGGGGGCCACCCCCAGAAAATTTTTGAAAATATAACCTCTCATTCAAGCAATCTGGGGCATTCTGAGGTACATTGGGGGTCTTGGGGGATTATGTTTTTCTCTAGTATTTTTGATTTAGGTATCAATTATTCCAGGGACTTTTGTTGTGCATGGGGATAACCAATGAGGAAATTTTAGAGAAATAACCTCTCATTCAAGCAATCTGGGGCATTCTGAGGTACATTGGAGGTCTTGGGGGATTATGTTTTTGCTCTAGTATTTTTTTTTTAGGTATCAATTATTCCAGAGAATTTTGTTGTGCATGGGGATAACCAATGAGGAAATTTTAGAGAAATAACCTCTCATTCATGCAATCTGAGGCATTCTAAGGTACTTTGGAGACCAAGTCTAGGATCTGTGGGGAGGGTATGGGAGGGGTTTCCCCTCCTATTGGGGGGTATGGGGGGCACCCCCAGGAAAATTTTGGAAAATAGCAGGCCAGACAAGGAACCAACAGGGGGAGACATAAGGTCAACAGGGCAGCCAGAGGGCCGACAGGGGAACCAGAGGGCCGACAGGGGAGCCAGAGGGCCGACAGGGGAAGCACAGAGCTGACAGGGGAGGCAAAAGTTCAAGAGGGGAGGCACAAGGTCAACAGGAGGGTCGACCAGAAAGGCCTCAGGTTAAAGGAGGAGGGTGGGGGTCGACATGAGAGGCCAGGGGGGCCTCGGGGTAAAGGAGTAGGGTAAAGGTGCCTTTCCATACATACGTTGCGGATGCGTTTTTACCATATAGGGTATGCGGAGTCTATCCGGAATTCCATATATGGAAAAACGCATAGCCCCCGCACACCTTATATGGAAAAAAACATATCATCTGCAACGCATGTATGGAAAAGCACATTAAGTGTCGACATGAGAGGCCAGGGGGGGGCCCCCTCCCTCTAACACACATCACTAAGGTCTACCAGCCCTCACAGGTTGGCCCCCCTCCCTCTAACATACATCCAAGGTCTACCAGCCCTCACAGGTCGGCCCCCCTCACTTTAATATAGATCTACATCCAAGGTCTACCAGCCCTCACAGGTTGGCCCCCTCTCCCTCTAACACATATCCAAGGTCTACCAGCCCTCACAGGTCGGGCCTCCCCCCTCTAACACATCCAAGGTCTACCAGCCCTCACAGGTCGGGCCTCCCCCCTCTAACACACATCCAAGGTCTACCAGCCCTCACAGGTCGGCCCCCCTCCCTCTAACACATATCCAAGGTCTACCAGCCCTCACAGGTCGGCCCCCCTCCCTCTAACACACATCCAAGGTCTACCAGCCCTCACAGGTCGGGCCTCCCCCCTCTAACACATCCAAGGTCTACCAGCCCTCACAGGTCGGCCCCCCTCCCTCTAACACATATCCAAGGTCTACCAGCCCTCACAGGTCGGGCCTCCCCCCTCTAACACATCCAAGGTCTACCAGCCCTCACAGGTCGGCCCCCCTCCCTCTAACACATATCCAAGGTCTACCAGCCCTCACAGGTCGGGCCTCCCCCCTCTAACACACATCCAAGGTCTACCAGCCCTCACAGGTCGGCCCCCCTCCCTCTAACACACATCCAAGGTCTACCAGCCCTCACAGGTCGGCCCCCCTCCCTCTAACACACATCCAAGGTCTACCAGCCCTCACAGGTCGGCCCCCCTCCCTCTAACACACATCCAAGGTCTACCTGCCCTGACAGGTCGGCCCCCCTCCCTCTAACACACATCCAAGGTCTACCAGCCCTCACAGGTCGGCCCCCCTCCCTCTAACACACATCCAAGGTCTACCAGCCTTCACAGGTCGGCCCCCCTCCCTCTAACACACATCCAAGGTCTACCAGCCTTCACAGGTCGGCCCCCCTCCCTCTAACACACATCCAAGGTCTACCAGCCCTCACAGGTCGGCCCCCCTCCCTCTAACACACATCCAAGGTCTACCTGCCCTGACAGGTCGGCCCCCCTCCCTCTAACACACATCCAAGGTCTACCAGCCCTCACAGGTCGGCCCCCCTCCCTCTAACACACATCCAAGGTCTACCAGCCTTCACAGGTCGGCCCCCCTCCCTCTAACACACATCCAAGGTCTACCAGCCCTCACAAGTCGGCCCCCCTCCCTCTAACACACATCCAAGGTCTACCAGCCCTCACAGGTGGGCCCCCCTCCCTCTAACACACATCCAAGGTCTACCAGCCCTCACAGGTCGGCCCCCCTCCCTCTAACACACATCCAAGGTCTACCAGCCCTCACAGGTCGGCCCCCCTCCCTCTAACACACATCCAAGGTCTACCAGCCCTCACAGGTCGGCCCCCCTCCCTCTAACACACATCCAAGGTCTACCAGCCCTCACAGGTCGGCCCCCCTCCCTCTAACACACATCCAAGGTCTACCAGCCCTCACAGGTCGGCCCCCCTCCCTCTAACACACATCCAAGGTCTACCAGCCCTCACAGGTCGGCCCCCCTCCCTCTAACACACATCCAAGGTCTACCAGCCCTCACAGGTCGGCCCCCCTCCCTCTAACACACATCCAAGGTCTACCAGCCCTCACAGGTCGGCCCCCCTCCCTCTAACACACATCCAAGGTCTACCAGCCCTCACAGGTCGGCCCCCCTCCCTCTAACACACATCCAAGGTCTACCAGCCCTCACAGGTCGGCCCCCCTCCCTCTAACACACATCCAAGGTCTACCAGCCCTCACAGGTCGGCCCCCCTCCCTCTAACACACATCCAAGGTCTACCAGCCCTCACAGGTGGGCCCCCCTCCCTCTAACACACATCCAAGGTCTACCAGCCCTCACAGGTGGGCCCCCCTCCCTCTAACACACATCCAAGGTCTACCAGCCCTCACAGGTCGGCCCCCCTCCCTCTAACACACATCCAAGGTCTACCAGCCCTCACAGGTCGGCCCCCCTCCCTCTAACACACATCCAAGGTCTACCAGCCCTCACAGGTCGGCCCCCCTCCCTCTAACACACATCCAAGGTCTACCAGCCCTCACAGGTCGGCCCCCCTCCCTCTAACACACATCCAAGGTCTACCAGCCCTCACAGGTCGGCCCCCCTCCCTCTAACACACATCCAAGGTCTACCAGCCCTCACAGGTGGGCCCCCCTCCCTCTAACACACATCCAAGGTCTACCAGCCCTCACAGGTCGGCCCCCCTCCCTCTAACACACATCCAAGGTCTACCAGCCCTCACAGGTCGGCCCCCCTCCCTCTAACACACATCCAAGGTCTACCAGCCCTCACAGGTCGGCCCCCCTCCCTCTAACACACATCCAAGGTCTACCAGCCCTCACAGGTCGGCCCCCCTCCCTCTAACACACATCCAAGGTCTACCAGCCCTCACAGGTGGGCCCCCCTCCCTCTAACACACATCCAAGGTCTACCACTGCCAGCCCTCACAGGTCAGCCCTCCCTCCTCTTACATAAATCATAGTCAAGGCCCACCCCCACCAGTCCTGAAATGACTCCCATCCCCCTTTCCTTTCCTTTTTTTTCCCTTTCTCTTTCCTCCTCCTCCTCTTTTTTTTTTTTTTTTTTTTTTTTGCTAGGGGGGGGGGGGGGCAAGGCCCCTCCGGCCCCCCCCCCCCCCAAATCCGCCACTGCTAATGGATGGTACATTAGTACAGCGAACCTCAGTCTTTTTATAGCAGCTCTCATGCCATATACTCTACCCCACTGGCTCCTCCCGCACCAGTACTGTGAATTATAGATGATTTCGTTTGGCAATCGTGCAGAAGCCTTTGGCCCGGCCTATAGAGCGTATTCTAACTCTGCATTTACCTGATTCCCGTCAGTTAATGGTATCTATAGATGCAGAATTGTGACTTCAAGTCTGAGGTGACAAGATAGATAATGGAATACATAAACTCCAGCATTCTTGACAAGATAGATAATGGAATACATAAACTCCAGCATTCTCATGCAGAAAGAAAAAGGCCGTATTAATCAGTCTGCTCTTACTTCATATTAAAACCACGTATCTTTGAATTTACAATAAAATCGAAACATTTTATAATCAGGCCGATCCCAAACTAGTACTGCAACCACAGAGCTAATGCGCGTGTCTTCTCAAAATGATGTGCACAGTGGAAATCCCCGAACACAGACAAGCCCGTGGTCTTCCTCAGCTACCGTCATCAGAATCCTGTCAACTTCTCGTCATTTCCAGGAAGGCGCCAGGAAGTAAAAGTATACTGTACATGGCAAATACGAGAAGGGTGGAAGCAGATTCCTATCTGAGTGACTGATTGATCTGGGTGTGTGCCTTCCGTCTGAAACCGGTGTGAATGCGGTCAGGATGTCCTATTTCTACCATTTCTGACCCTAGAACCCACACAGTAAGGACAACTGTATACTGTAGAGGAGCGGCCTTGTTATTTCTATGGCGTAGAGTAGATCCACAATAACCAGTGTTGTCAAAACATGGATGAGTACACTCTGACTATGGGGACAAGTTCCGCAATGCTTCAAGAGACATACTTCACTATGGAAAATCAGGCGCGGATTTAGGGGGGCCCCAGGCTCCTATTTTGGCCAAAATATTATGTCTTTTTAATGTAAAAGATTAATTTTGCCATAGCACGCCCCTCACATTATTTTCCCCAATAGTAGGCTCCCAATTCCAGGATCCGTCCCTGGAAACCCAACAATATTCCCACGCATTTATAAACCTGAAGTAGAACGTACACGTGGATTAACATCGTAAATTTGGCGAATGAAAATATATACAATAATTATTATGATCTAGCTTTGAAATGAAAGCATGAAAGCTTAAAACTTAGACTCAATTGATATTGTTTTGCAATGTCTCTTAAGAAAGATAAATAACTGGTGATAAGTAATGAAACAGATTTCGGTCAAATAACTTCAAATATATCACAAACATAACATAATTATCACAGTAGATATGCTATGATTCTGTCAAGTTATTCTAATGATAGGCCTATATTCATTAAAGGTAAACTTTAGACACCAATGAAGACTGACTATCATTCACCATGCAATTTGCTAATTACATTAATCAGAAACTTAATTAGTGGTAACAAAGGAAACGTTTTAAAAAAGTAATTCGCGTTAAAACAAGCGGAACTGGCCACTCCCAAGACGTTGTGAGGTGTAGGGACGGGCGGCTGTGGGATTCAGACCGAGAGAGGACACATGACGTCGTGCTAATGGTGTCACGCTCCTCTGCTCCAGGGCGCCGGGCGGGGGGTGTCCTGCATATATAAAGAGGTGTGTAGGGCAGGCGGGGATCCTGAAGTACCACTGCCCCGGCCTGGACCACACGTACTGCCTCCCGCGCCTCCACCCGACACACACACAGAGCCTGGACATAATATATCACCACGGTCCCCGGGCGTAGTATTTGTAGATAATTACACGGAAATACATCGTATTATGAGATGACATTCGAGAGCTTTTGTGGAGGGCCGTTTTGGGTGAGTGCCGACATTTTATAAACGGTTTATTTCTATAGGACCTGCAGGCTAGACGTGCCTTAAGTGTAAAGGCCTATGTGGTATATTGTAGTGGTGAATCTCTGTATAGCTTATAGCCTATACAGTGGATCTGTCACAATAGCATGCCGATAAATGGAAGATACGTTAGAACCTAAAGGGTGGGCATTTGTAATATTCACAGTGACAAAAAACATGGCCAGTAGTATGATGGGGACAGCATGTGTGGTGGTGATGTTACGGGGAAGTAGGCTCCATACACAAGGGTTAACTTGTCACCACTAACAGGCCTAAGTGTCAATATGAGTTAACGGGCAGGAACAAAGGTCTTATTCAGCTGTGACAGGATTGCAGCCCATCAGAGTGAAAGTGATTTAACATCCCCCCAATTGCTTC
Organism: Lepidonotus clava; assembly: GCA_936440205.1. NCBI lineage: Eukaryota > Metazoa > Annelida > Polychaeta > Phyllodocida > Polynoidae > Lepidonotus > Lepidonotus clava. The sequence goes on along the minus strand of OW387136.1, from coordinate 46,218,409 downwards.
GGACAAAGGAACTAAAAACAAAAAGATAATCTGCAGGATAATTCTGTGTAAAAAAAAAAATTCTGTGTAAAAAGCCAAAGAGTCCGTTTGTAAAATCTCTATAAGGATGATTCTGAAGAATCTATTCCTTCTAATATTGACTTGATTGAATGACTGGCTGTTGCATTTTGGCTGGTTTCACTGACATTTTAAAACATAAGAAAATAAGCAATCCATATAACTTATGTATATGCTCAACTTTTGAATGTATTCAAAGACTAGAAAATTGAGATATAACCTAATCACTTAAACTTCAAGGTCCATGTAAGGACCTACCATGACCGTCCCAAACGTTTTTTCTTTATACCCTACAAACGCAAAATATGTAGGTTATAGTCTCTTGCTCAATGTAATATCCATAATTAGTTACGTGGAAAAAAGGATACAGCTAGTAGCTGGGTGTTAATTACTCAATGGAATTTATTTACCTTTTCGATGTTCGTTAGTTTTCTCCGGAGCAATTATAATGGGACCCCAGCTCTATCCGCTATGTAGACCCAAATAATTCCCCGCATTCCTTGCTGGCCATATATCACAAATATCCTTATATTGGCTGTGTTGAAAGTCCGTGTTACCTTTTCCCTCGGGGATTGGTATTTATCATCGTAAGGTGCGGGTTAAGTTTAGGAGAAAGCAGAAACGCCAACAAAGCAATTACTTCTATGAATAGCATTAGGTCAAAAGTCGTGTATTTTGTAAACCCAGACCACTTCCCTTTGACCCTTGGGGTTTATCCCTTGTGAGACTGGTCCCATCTATAAACCTTAAATCACTAACAATTTAAAGAATTGTATTACTCAATTTTTTTTTACTTATTGTAAACAGCTCTGCCCGGACTTAAGTCTCCAGATAATCAACGTGGTCTCATGTGTTCATATTCAAATTTATTTTCCAAATCGTAGGTTTTCTTGGAGAAGTGTATGATTATAATAAGAATTACAGGGTTTGCATGGAATTAAAGCTTCAGTAAAGAGCGGCCCATTATTTAAGCTACACGCTCCAATGCACCTTTTCTGCCGGTGGGAGGAATATACAACATTCAATCCCAAATTAGAGTTTTAGGACCGGGCGCCCAATGTGCAAAGTAGGCAATTCTATGGGGCAGTTCAAACAGCGTATACACCCACTTACAGCTGTGGAACATGTTTTGTGGTTTGGATCCCTGTTAAAACTTTGTGGGTCTGTGATAAAAAGACAGAAACTTGTTTTGGAAAGGATCCCAAAGGAGTGTAAAAAGACATTGGGTCTCGTCTAAGTCTCCACGCTTGTAAACCTCAAAGCATTCGTCTCGCTTTATGTTAAGCATTGTACAGCTCTCAAGCAATTAACTCTCGTATCTCTTAACATTAACAAAGTATTATTAATAATCTATTTCTCTAAAAAAGCTAAGTATGAAAACATATTTGGAGCTAAAGTAATATAATACACTGCACACTTATATATTCGGCGGTGCCATTACTAATAGAAGTCTTGCTGAATAGTCAAACAAAAAGAAAATGATATCGGAACTATATAGCGGTAAAGGTTATAAATATAGAACGTGCGGGTTACAGACATTTGATAGCCCACAACATTTTGTCCATAGAGGATAAAAGGAACGCTGTGCAGTTCTGCTGAAATGAGTCAATATTATACTAATATTTTCGAAACATAACTGAAACTTTGCAAGCCGGTCTCTGAAACACGTAGTTTAGCACAATAGACAACATGTTATTTAAAAGTCAAAGTTGCATGTGTCAGCCCGTCCATACCCTGAAGGTATACTGGCGTCATAAAGACCCCGAGGCGTCATCAGCCTCAGGGCTAAAAGCAGGATGACGGAATAAGCTGACCACATTCTCCGACATGTGTGTCCTCGCTCCTGCTTCACCCAACTCGTACACGTACAGTAATATTACTAATAACAAGACGATGATGAATGCAGGAACCTGTTTGCTATATCACGTTCTTCCTCATCCAGACCGAGATAGATGATGTAGTTTTTGATTGATTGCATTCATCACTCTCTGACTTGACCATTCTGCCTCAGCTGATTACATATGACCCAGTGAGTAGGCCTGTAGTATGAAGCAGGAACAAAAAAGAATATGCCCTTTCCAACTATAATATTGTCTCTACTATATATACATACGTCTATCTATATATAACAGCGTCAGTATCTATTTGGAAGATAATTTTTCGTAATAACCGGATAGCTCGGTTGAATACATTCTAAGGCAGTGGCGGATCCATGATTTTGAAAGTGGGGTGGGGGGGGGGGGGGGGGTGGGGCGGGGGGGGGGGGGTGCTATCTAAAAAAAAGAAAGAACTTTTTTGCCGAATTTTACATTAAAAAATCAAAGTTTTGACGTGCACCCCCACCCCCGCGCTCCCCTCTAAATCCGCCACTGTAAGGCCTCCAAAATCCACAATCATTTTCTTTCTCTACATGCTGTTCTTTTAAAGGACATGCATTTCAATCTGTACTTACTCCCTTTTCATCTTCTTTAAGGATACCAACCTCACGTGGTATTCGACGACCCCGGATGTAACACCATGCTTCCAGCAGACGACATTGGTCTGGGTTCCCGCCGTTTTTCTGTGGCTCATATTCCCACTGTATCTCACGTATCTGCTACGCCAGAAAGCGCCTGCCACGCCAAGATGTCCTATCAACATAGCCAAACTGGTAAGGTCAAACTATTCTTTGACATAGAATATATATGTTTCCTATTCAGGTTCATGAGAAATGCAAAATCACCTCGCTAACTTGGTCTCCGGCCAAGTTTACAATTTGGAAGGGACGGTATCTATTGTTCCGTCTGCCAAACTAAACGGTGAGGTACAAGCATATATCCACCCCACCTTAATGGTAAAACCCCATATAAAGATATACATAAATAAATTGTATGACTATTACATGTACTCGCAAATTGTACTAAAGTTTCCGGATATTTAGCAATAACTCTAATTACTTTAGGTCTAAACAGTAAGCAATAAGTTTGGAAACTCTTCCATTTCCTACCAGTAAAGAAGTAGATTGGAGCAACCTAACCGATAGCTGCTGATTGCGAACGTATAATCATACCTTAACCACTAAAATATTTCATAATTTTCCATGCACGTTGATTTATTTCCAGGTGATAGTGAGCCTGCTGGCCTTACTGTCCGTCCTGGATGTCGTCATTGCCGCCGTCCGGAGGAGTGAGGGCGTTCCCCTCCCTGATGTCTACTTTGTATCTCCGGCCGTGTCGGCCGCCACCTTTGTAAGTTCTAGGTCAACGTCATAATTATAAATTGGTATATAATCTACTGAATGTTAATAGACCTTTCTCCTAGTGAAATGTACGATGCAGGCAATGAAAAATAGCTCTATTTACTAGTCTCGTTTACTGAGGTGCCTCTATATGCTTTAGGAAAATACCTAATTATTTGCTTTAATTATGATTATCACGATTAATGTTATAGGCCTAAGTATGATTTATAAGGTGGGATAGATGTATATGTAACTCAAAGAAACATTAGGCAGACATGTCAACCTGTGACTTCGTGTTGTATCTAGCAAAGTCCTATAGAAAGGAAAGTGGAGTTATGAAATTTGTAAAACTATATATTGATACTCTTTCTATTCTAGATGCTTGCCATCCTGCTAATTGAGTTGGAAAGGAGGAAAGGATTCTTTACTTCTGGTGTCCTTTTCCTGTTCTGGATCATCCATGTGGTGTTAGGAATCGTCAACTTTTATTCCCACACGCTCCATTTGAGTACCCAGGTAGCTATACTCTTCACATGCTCGGTCAAAGCTTCTAAATGTAGATTTAGCAAAGGATCATTGTGTTACCCTAAAATCTGAGCCAATTTACTAAGTACTTATCTATATTCAGACAGGCATAATCCTGTCGTTACCCTTTTTTTTATTTGGACTGTTGCCAGTCTGTCACTAGAATTGCCGATGAGAGCCATCATCTGAAGTCAGACCCATTAGTATTCAAGATGATTATCTTCATTAAAAACTCAGCAACAAGCTGATGTCACCATTGGCGATGAATAGCGTGTGTGCTACAGTTTTATACATATGACATACAGACTATTGACATAGTAAGTACGTAGACTTGTCAACACATTTTCAGCCCATGTCTTTTCTTTCCTCCAGACCCCCGTGGCCCACCCCCCGGGAGTTATCACCTTCTACATCCAGTTCCTCCTGGTGCTCGTTCAGACAGTTCTCACCTGTTTCTCTGAGGCTCCCAATGACCCTTCACAACAGGTAAATGCGACTACAATCGACATGCACTGGGTCGTTATTGGGTGCTGCATGTTCCCAATTTTTTTTAAGTGTTTATTCATTATCTGAACGCTTACATGCACATGATCTTTCAGGTATCAAGTATATACAAAAAGGAGTAATATTTGGTGTTTGAATAATATTATGATAAAATACAAAAAGATTGAAAACGTTGCCATATGTCATACTCACTGAATCATAGAACCTACTGGAATCTATTTCTTAGCAATATTGGGATTTTGATAAAGATTGCAGGTTAAAAAGTAATTTAAGAAAGGCACAAGTCAAAAGTAGTTGTTTGATTCTCGCCTGCCGTATTTAACATGCTACATTCGACGTCATACTTTTCAATCCGTCCTCGTGAAAATGGTTTAATAGTAACCATAGACATCTTATGTATCTCTATGTAGTAACTTATACCAATATCGTTTTGATTCCTTTCGCCTGTTTCAATCTGAAGATTTCACGTTTTTTAATGTGTTTTCTTTTTCAGAATGCATACCCCGAGTACAGACAATCCTTCCTCTCAAGAATCACTTATTGGTGGCTTACCAGGTAACTACAAACGAATGAATTATCCATGGAATTCATTACTATGTGGTTGATCATTGAAATGATATTATTACTCGACTGTCAGAATATATCAATAACTACCTATGCTAGTTACTTATTGCAACCTTATTACAACATCTTTTCCTTTTCCCTTGTGATAATTATGTTATACTATAAACGTTTTTATTTTCGCGCTGTACATATATTCGCGCATTTCGCGCACCACTATAAATGAGCGAAAATATGATGTGAATGAAATTTATCAGTATTATTGAACAAATACAAATAACTGTGAAATGCGTGAAATTATGATTGCGCAGATATTCTAATCATTGCATGGTGCGCGAAAATTTAGCAGCGCGAACATATATACGTTCACGGTATTCATAAACAACAATCCCCCTGTCATAGTTATATATACGTACATGTATTGTTTCCTTATAGCCTAGTTGTGACGGGTTTCCGGAAGCCCCTGGAGGAGAGCGACCTCTGGCGGCTTGACCCCCGGGACCGATCCGTAACCACTGGCCCGGAACTGGCCGCCGCATGGAACCGAGAGCTGGAACGGTCTAAATGGTACGGACCTCAAGTGTGGTTTTACAATACACGACATGAGCTGTGACGTGGCAATATCTCAGAGAAATCACATATGCTAGTGATACAATTCTTTATCTCACTTAATATGACATACTCCAAATTGACAAATATTGTTTACAATTATATGACTACTGTATGCGAATTTGTCTGTAATATCCCCATATTGCACCGTTATGGCAGCTCAAAGCGTGCATTGTAACACCGCCTCATTCTAACCAAGTCATGGTTGGACGACTCCAAATCACTGGGGTTCCTATTGAGCCAAATTAAGGCAGCTAAATTCCAAAGAAAATTACCCCAGGGGCATGGGTTTACGAGATGTAAATTGATGTAGTAGATCCCGCTGTCTATATATATAAACGTTAACACAAAAGACTTTAGAAATTCTGTACATAGTACTTATTGTATCCCTCAAATCACTGGTTAAGTACTACAGAACACGAATACGTTATATAACTTGAATAACAAATGTAAAGCAAAAACAATTAACACAATTTATTTACCAACATTCATTGATTTACAGCAGATTCAAGGCTTATAATCCATGGTAATGTTGACAAAAAAAAAGTAATATCATCAGCCGATTGATTATAAATACTGTTACACCTTATTCCGCTTTTGTTGAAGTGTCTCCTTTTTCAATCTATTTGTATTTTCAAATAGCTCACACGTCAATAGAAAAGCAATCTCGCCTTTAGCATATATGTGTTTTATTACGCCTGTCTGTATTAGTTTTTTAACTGTGTTGCCAACTGTGTTGTTGTGATAGCTTCAAATCTGTTGTAAAATGCACTATGATTCAACAGCTATTTAAGCGAATAGTTATTAACTGTTCTTTATCATTAGAGCTACTTCAAAAGTTTTTGCTTTTGTATTGCTTTCGATTTTTCCAATTTGCTATTCACATGTACGTGTTCTTTACCAGCCACTCCCATTAGGTAGATATACACGGTCTGTTACCCCAATGCTTTTCCTTTCTTGATATTCTGATGATTCATACACAACGGACATATGGTTTTCTTTAGTTATCGATAAAAATGAATTGTAAAATCAATAGCACATCGTTCGCAGGGACGGATCTTGGGGGGGGGGGGGGGTCCTGATCCCCCTCTTTTGGTGGACCCTTGAACTACAAAAAGGGGGAAATACTGAGTGTGTGCGTGTGATTGCAAGCCGTTTTAGTACTTAACCTGTCACAGTATGTGTTTACCCCTCCCTTTTTGAAAACCCTGTATCAGCCCCTAATTCGATATAGCCATATCTCGTCCCCATCCTTTTATTACCGATCAGCATATCATGACTTGTGCAAATATACGAACGCATACATGCCCTCATGTTCCAATTTCCCTAGACAATAGCAACTACGTTATCATCGCCCCAAAATGATAGGACTATTACATGGTACTTATTTTGCATTATCTCTATTACCATATGGCAGTGACGAACTTTGAATCAACACATTCATTTCAAAATCTCAGGTTCGACAAAGAAGAGAAACAGTTGCTCCTCCAGCGTCAACTGAGCCGTTCCTCCAGTGTGAACGGGCGGGTCATCAACCAGGTGCAGAGCTATGGGTCGACGAAGGCCAAGCGCGACGGCGGCCGGCGGAAGCGGAAGGAGCCGTCGCTGTTCCGCGCCATGGCGGCGGTGTACGGGCTGACCCTGCTCCAGTCCCATCTGTGTAAACTCGTCTGTGACATTCTCACCTTCGTCGGACCCGTCCTACAAAGGTAGTCTAGTTTTCCCCGACATTTCTTACCTCGGCTTTACTTATGAGGCACCCATGCGGAAAACTGAGTGCAATTAGGATGCACCTTCATGTTTCTTCATGTCGGTTTTGTTATTATCGTTGAGGTGGTTACTCAAAGTTTGCAATAATCTATTGTAGATACAGATGATTCGTGTGGATATATATGAAAACGCATGCTCTGATTAGCTTGAAAATGTATCTTGGGTTGGAGAATAGATCTACGATGCAATACAAAAAGGCATAAATATACGTTGTTGCATGTATTATTCTTGCAAAACCTTTATATCATTACATGTAACTTTAATACTATTGCCATTCCAAGTCTCAATTAGATCTTTTTCTAATATTCAGACAATTGATCCAGTTCACGGGCGACTCCTCGCAGCCCGAATGGAGAGGTTATATCTACGCCATTCTCTTCTTCCTCACGGCCTCCATCAATGCCTTCTTCTTCCAACAGCTCTACCACATCGGGCTCAAACTGGGCACGAGGGTGAGGTCGGCGGTCATAGCCGAGATATACAAAAAGGTATGAGGCATAACCTAATATTTTGTAGGAAAATTTGTAAACATTTTTTCAAAATCTATCAAAATTGACCAGAAGAGCATGGAACAGTGTGGAAAAGCATAAAAATGCTCAGGACCTGAGCGCATCTTTTTTTTTTTTTTTTTTTTGCCTGATCTAATTGCCCATATCTGATAAGCATCTTTCGTCTGTAAGGGCGTAGTCCCAGTTTTAGATACATAAACAGTTATTTATCTATCAAAATGTCATAAGATTAATGATCAGTTGGAATGTTTATGGCATATATGCATCCTACCATAATTACTACCTGACATGTTTATTTAAATGTATTTCCTTCCGTGTGGAAACCTCAATAGAGCGAGTTTTAAATTCCCACATACCTACATTAAAGGAACCGTTCCACTAGATTTGTAACGATGCAAAATAGGAACTGAAAACCTGTTGTTCAAATCGAAGTGATCTCATAGTTATCTTGTAGGATTAATCACGATATGAATACTCCTTTGCTATTGTTCCTGTTTTAATAGGTACAATGTAGTTGGGGAATGAGAAGAAATGCAAGCAAGAAATTGGTGATATTTAATTGAAGGTGTCAGTTAGAATGCTCTTCATCAAACCCCTCCATTAAGCCACTTGAGACACATCAAATATGGCTACACCCTCAATCAAAGTGTTTTATGGGAATTCCTAATAACCCTTGAACATAAACTATGTGGATTTTCCCGTATCACTCTACCTTCAAAAGGCAAAAAGAGAACACTAAGCAGCAATTGTCTCGTAATGTGATCAAAACATACGTGTTGTATCTATCTTTTTACAATAAGTACTTTATAATGTGTGTAGCCCGGTAATATTGTAATATTAATATGGTTGTTGTATTTTCTTGTTCCTTCCAGTCGCTGACTCTAAGTAATGAGGCCCGTAAGGAGACGACGGTGGGTGAGATAGTCAACCTGATGTCGGTGGACGCCCAGCGCCTCCAGGACGTAACGGGATACCTCTGGATGGTCTGGTCCTCCCCACTACAGGTACGGTCACAAAACATTACTCATTAAGAACCTCTAAGGACGCACCCAATGTTTCCTGGCATCCCTCCACCCCATTTTTCTAAAATATGTGGACCCACCCAACATGGATATAGCCGACACACCCCATATCCTGAGTTATAAGTGGCCATAAGTTCTACCATATTATATTAAGCTATGTCTCCGAAAATAGCTTGATATTTTTCTGCTCTCTAATAGCTGACCCACCCCATGTCCTGAGCTATAGGTGACCATAAGTTCTACCTAATCATTATATTAAGCTATGTCTCCGAAAATAGCTCGATATTTTTCTACACTCTAGTGTCCTCAGGTCTTTATGGGTGAAGCAAGCCAACTTTAATCTAAGGATCTCTCTGTTAATGATGCAGATAATGAGCACAGTTTATATATTGATGTACTTACTATTCGTATGATTTAATATGTCTGGATACTGCCAAAGAAAAAGATACCCTTTGTAGTAGCTTAGAGGCGTATACGCTTCAGAGTTACAATGAAATGTATAAATCATATTTCTTTTTCTTATTATAAACCAGACAAAAGAATTGCCTGTGCCTTATGTTTAGCTTCCTGGTTCACATTTGATTTTGCTTAGAAAGTATTTTTCAGAGATTACACAAAATAAAACTACGTTTCGCATAATATTATGTTTCTTCTGAACTTTCAGATTACCATCGCTGTGTGGTTACTTTGGCAATTGCTGGGGGTAGCCGTACTAGCTGGGCTCCTTCTGATGCTGCTTCTGTTGCCGGCCAATGTCTTCCTCGCCACCAGACAGAGGAAATTACAACAGAGTCAGATGAAACACAAAGATGGGCGGATAAAGCTGATGAACGACGTCCTGAATGGCATTAAGGTGGGTTAAATAGTCTTCAGGAAAATACATCCTCTCGGCTTTATATTAGGAAAATGTGACCCCATGCATTCTTCTTTTTTTCCTATCAAAGCATTTTGGCGACGCCAATGTTTCCAACGTTTCAGATGTTTTATCAGTAGATGCCACTAATCTTTGCTCTCAATTAACATGTCCTAATAGGACTACTGGCATACAGCCGTGTCTGCTAGATGCGCCGCTGCTAAAGTACCGGTAGTGATCAAACGATGGGGCATAATGAGTATATCATACATTGAAGTTCTGCATCATACATAACCTACATAGAGCTCTATGTAATGTGTAGTGCTTCACTCAATGACAGCTATGACATGAAAACGATAAGACGGTATCATAAAAAAAAGAAGGATTTCCATGCTTTAACACAAAGTGTACATTATAGAGAACATAGAGTAATCGCATCACCATTTCAATTGTTTCTTGGCTTAATTGGTGGCGGATTTAGGGGGTAGCGCAGGGGCAAACATATTTTTGACCAAATATTGATTATTATTGTTTTATGTAAAGTTCTCGGACCCTGAAATTTTTACAATAATTCGACCCCCCGCACCTTACTCATATCTCTGGATCCGCCCCTGGGGCTGTTTATAGAAATGTACTAATAACGCCATCCTCTCCTTGTGCTTGTAGGTGTTAAAGTTGTACGCGTGGGAGCTCTCCTTTAAGGAGAAGGTGGACGCCCTCCGCGGGCTGGAGCTGCACACCCTCAAAAGGTACTCCTACCTGGCCGCCGTCGGCACCTTCACCTGGACACTCGCCCCCTTCGCCGTAAGATCTTTTATTGCGATTATTGTTTTATTTTTGAAAAAGTTTTATTGGTAACATCAAGGTTTGTCTAAAGATCCCCATGTGTTTTTTTTCGGCTATTTTACATAAAGTGAAACGAGTCATACATTATAAGGAAAATGAATTCGATCATTAGTTATTTGGTAGGAACTAACTTAAGTTTCCTTTGTCAACAGGTCATTTGACTTTGTGATAAGGTGAATAGTACACGTGGTTAATGAGGTTTATGACAGAGTGGTATCTATCGTTCCGCCGTGTGAATTCTGCCAGAGTCACGACTTTCAGGACTTTTTAAAAACTCCTATACATCATTCTATAACAAGCCTTTTCTGCATTAAAAAAAAAATATTTCTCTGAAATGTTTTTTTGTCCTTTGTGCTGACACGCACATAAAGTCCTTTTTGATACATCCATGTAGTACATCAAGGAGAATAATACAAGGCTTTTCATGGAACTGCGCAGTTTAGCAACTGTAACCCTGCCCCCAATTTTCCCTCCCACCACATGAAAAACGGTCCCTCCAGGCTGTGGGGCAGTCAAGTCATCTTTCTTCATGTGTCACGAGTACTGAACTTTGCAATAAGGCATAAAATCATACACAAATACAAGGTTGCCGGACCATGACGGGGTCAATGGTATAACGGGGAGGTGAATAGAGTTCGTTTAGCGTGAATACAATTCGGCTTATGTATTGAACAGGAAATTTTCGCCTTACATATTGAAAAGGAAATCCACTGCCGTAAATGTGGATGTAATTTCATAAATTGGGGACTTCTTGTTTTATCATATCCATATTTAAATCGCCTATAGCTAGCTTTCCTTATGTAGAAAAAACTTCTAAATCTGCATGTATATATAAACAAATAGAGGACATACTACACGCTAGTGAATTGATATTAGAGCTCGTTTTGACCTTATCTCTGGATATCCGGGTACCCTACAGGACTTAATACCACTCCTCTTACTTTGATCAACATGTCCGACATGAATACAGCATGAAAGTAGAACAAAGGAGTATTCTCATATTTTTAGTGTCTACCAGTTACATCATGCCAGACACGTAAGATTAAGTTTTTATTGTGTGAATAAAAGGCTACATGTATACAAGTGCATGCAAAGAGGCAGTGAAGCTGTAGCTATCACGCACTCTTCATAGCAGCCCAGTCACACAACCATGCCCATCCCTTTAACTATGACCAAATCATAACAGATTTTCCCATACAACAATGCCTCAAACCCCTGATAAAACATACACTGCCTGATCTATCCCAAAAGGATTTCCTGAAATAAAAACATGCAATTTGGGAAGAACACTGGGATGGTACCTCCCCAAAATCCTCATGAGACAAAGTTATTTATATCAAATTAAGCAGAGAATATCGTTTAACATAATTACAATGATCTACTGTAATAAGACTTCAATTTTCTCTGGGTGATGTTGTCTAGGGTAAAGATATTTAAGTTATTTATACAGGGATGTAAGTTTTCAGATTTTTGTCTGATTTCAGATTCTTTCAAAACATCGCCCCAGACTATGATTTCCAAATTCAATATCTTACATAGCGTTTCATAACATTTTAAGATCATTTCAAATTTCCTTTCTGGGATTTCAGACTTTTTCATTAATCCCGACTTACATCCCTGTTTATATTAAATTAAGAAGAGAATAGCGTTTGATATAGTATATACAATGATGTATTATTAAATAAATCATTGTTTTTCCCTCCAGGTGATGTTGTCTACGGTGACGGCCTATGTGTTGTCGGGCCAGGTGCTGGACGCCGAGACGGCCTTCGTGGCGCTGTCCCTGTTCAACGTGCTCCACTTCCCCATCAACCTGCTGCCCGTCATGATCTCCAACATTATCACCGTGAGCTTAACTTCATATGTGGGGTCATTTTCCTCAGGGATTCTGTATATGAATTCAACATTTTCTGAACATTAATAACAACAGAATTAACTTTTCAGTTCCTCGACGCCTAATATTATGGCCAATGAGGTTATTTTTCACAGGTGGCGTTTGTGTATATATATTATTCATAAAAGTGTGGTTGATTTCTGTATTAAAGACACATTACAGCAAGGAGAACTGTTTTTATCAGTGCTCGAGGCTAATAGTAGTCGGTCCTGATAGGTTTCAGCATACCCAGATAAATAGTATAAATGACGGCCGAAAAAAACACATAAATAATGGCCTAGAAAAGCATAAATAAAGGTCGACAACAAAGCATAAATCATTAAATGACAGCCAAAATAGCATAAATGAGGACCAAATGAGCGTTTTATGACGGCCAAAAAAGTTGTTGGCAATTCGGATCAATTTAACAGTGATTCCTCAATTTTCCCTCCCCCGTGTTCCAAAAAACCTCGGACATTGGCCGACGAGCAGGCATTGGTCTCAAAAACTGTTAATATGGCTTTTTTATTAATATAATGCTTGAACTTTTGGTGTTTGCAGGCAAATGTCTCTATCCAGCGAATAGGAAAGTTCCTTCGTCACAGTGACCTGGACTCTGATAACGTCACACACCAGGACAAGCGTAAGCACCACTTATAATATCATAAAAATAAACCCATATGGACAGAAAACTGGCTTGATTATTTCTCCTCTGATGTAATGAAATTAAAAAAATATACCACAATATTGTAAAGGCACGATGATTGTTATACGCTCCTCAAGTTTGTAACAGTAAGGCATTAGCCAGCGGCGGATCCAGCTTTCAAAGAAGGTGGGGGCGTGCTAATAGAAAGGGCGGAGCATACACCCTTTTTCCAGAATTCTACATGAAGAATCTAAAATTGGCAAACAAAAAAAGGCGGGGGTCGCCAATGTAAGCAATCTATATATTCCTTTCCTGAAAACATGAATATTTTCTCTATTTTAAATTATTAATATCGCCATTTACAACTTTCGTTGACCTTACAGCCGACCCGATCACAGTGACTAATACCACCTTCTCCTGGGGTGCATCAGAGGACGACCTACCTGTCCTCAGCAAGTACGTGCAATAAGCTTTATCATTATTACTTTTGATCAATAAATAGTTCATTTTAGTATCAATATCTGACATTAGCAACACATTTCATGTTATAATTGTTTCTTTACAAACGTTTATATTTTTTTTACATAATAATTTTGTCTTCAGATATTTGGCGGAGAAGGAATGCAGGAGAAATCCTGTCCCCTGCCAGGATAAATAGAATGTTTAAAAATGATAATATTTGACAACATATTATTACAATTTGATTTGTCAACAACAACTACACGTCTTTTTTCCCCAGCGTTGACCTGAAGGTGGCCGAGGGGTCCCTGGTGGCCGTCGTGGGTGAGGTGGGCACCGGGAAATCCTCACTCATTCACGGCATCCTGGGAGAACTACTCAAACTCTCCGGCTCCGTCAATGTCAAAGTAAGCGGATTCATTTACGTATCTAAAAACCAGAGGACAACCCTAATTTGGTTACCTTTATAAGACCTTTAGATAATTTGTATAAATGTCTAATCATTATAATTGCTGAATATACTACCATGGGGCCTTATAAATATGTACGCATCAACTGGGGGAAGGGGTCTGGTGAGATTTTTTAAACTTTGCGTTCGTACTAAATGGAAGGCCCCCATCAGACAGGACATACATTTATTGTTCATTTCATTTCAATAGGATTCTGCTAACCTTTCAATTTTGCATCGAAATATTATCAAAACATTTAGCTTTTTTTTTTTCAATTAATTATTCATTAGCATATATGCGTCTTCTCGTCTTCAGGGGAGCATTGCCTACGCCGCCCAGGAGGCCTGGATCCAGAACGCCACTGTCCGCGACAACGTGACTTTCGGTAAGGAGTTCCGCCGTCACCGCTACGACAACCTACTGGAGGCGTGCGCCCTCAAGTCGGACCTGGAGATCCTGCCCGGAGGGGACATGACCGAGATCGGCGAGAAGGTGAGTGGTTATTGAATATTGAGCTGTTCAGTGATATTCAAAGGTTTCGTATGTTATAGTTCAATGCGATATTTAAAAATGTTATACATTTTATTTTGGTGAAACATTGTACACGTATTACTGTGTTAATGTTAGCTGAAGAATGTAATGAATTAGTATGGCAGATAGTGTATTGGTTTTCGTCTGGTAAGGTAGGGGAAGGGGCGGGTGGTGGAAAAGGCATACCCCCTGATACACCGCAATGCCATTTTTACCATATCCTACCAACATACACAATTTTATCACAATAATCCAAGTTACTGTTATATAGATTAGAACAATTCAATATAGATTAAACTGTGTTTCATTATTTCAAACACATCTCTTTCGATCAGTTACCTTTATGTATACCTCCAACCCCCCCCCCCCCCCCTAGTTTACTTAAATAATACTCACAAACTCATTTCCCTCCCCCAGGGCATCAACCTGTCCGGGGGTCAGAGGCAGCGGGTGTCCCTGGCCCGGGCCGCCTACAGTGACGCTGACGTCTACCTCCTGGACGACCCCCTCTCCGCCGTCGACTCCCACGTCGGAAAACACATCTTTAACAAACTCATCGGTAAAAAGGGACTCCTAAGGAACAAGGTAGGTTGCTCTTTTGAAGTTTGGTTCATGGACTGTATATTACATAGCTGGTCTATATAATCATATTTTTATTTAATTCCTGAGCACCGTCCAAAGTTGATAAAATAAATTTATGATTGAGCTTTGCCTGCGTTTATTTTCTCGCCAAAGTAATCTTTTATTACTGGGTGCCCAACATATATCGCCAATAATTTTTAGACGTGTATGAAATCCTTTCTCTGTCTTAAAGCTTTTCGTATAATTGGAAATATCCTAGGCTAGTTTTATTCTTGTCTTTTTCCTTTTAAAAACAAATCAGAACTATTGTTTTTCTCCCGTCCCCAGACCCGTGTGATGGTGACCCACGGCCTCCACTGGCTGCCCGACGTGGACCATGTCATAGTACTGGCCGGGGGCGGCGTGTCCGAGTCGGGATCTTACAACGACCTCATGTCCCACGACGGGCCGTTCGCCAAACTCGTCAGGACCTACCTACTCCAGGACGAGGAGGACGACGACGAGGTCGACGGAGATAGTAAGTTTATTTGTTTCTTTTAAATATTTTATTTATCCTGGAGTTGTACAAGAATCGGCATATGCCATTTTCCATTTGTGTCCAGCAACAAAATATAGTAACGCCTATAAGCAGTATTATGATAAATGGGTATAGCAGAAGAACAGGAAACAATATATACAAAATATAAACACGAATTTGAAAGAGAAATATAAGAGATTTAACTTGTACATTTCCATTAGAACAAAGTACCATGTAATATATGCAATTTCACAAGTGGTCCATGATTTACACTTGTCATCAATTGTCATACATACAGTAGTTTATGCTAAATCAACTTAACTTTAATAACTTAGTTACACGAAAAACCTGTGGGCCTCTTAGCCTCCCTGAAATTCTAAGTTAGTTTATGAAAGATAAAATAAAAACATATCTGAAACTACCCTGATAGGCAACATAATATTGGAACAATGAGAGTTAATCTAAGAGGAAGCGTAACACAATAGCTCAGTCATCCATTTACTTCCCTAACCTACATTTGAATCCGAATGGACTTTACAGATAAACCACACCACACGCAGCTTATCTGCATGTAAGCAATGCTTCCTTTCCTATACACACAGATCATGTTTATAATGGATTCTCCAGATAAATGCCAGCAGTCACTGTATGTAAACTGCCCTCATTCCCTCCACCCCGCAGTGTTGGAAACTAACTTTTTGTGATGTCGGCCAACAGGACCAATTTTGTCATTGTGATGTTGGCCCTGATAGCTTTTTGTTGGCCTTGATTATTTTGGTAACTTCTCTCATAAGTGGCCATAAAAACCAATGTTAGATGTGGTAAAAAAAAAAAAAAAAAGATCATTAGACAAACAAAGCCCTGAGCTCTCGGCCATCAGGGCCAATTTGACTTTTTGGTGCAAATCTCGGCCATTGGCTGACAGGCCAGTGTTAATGGCAAGCACTGTCCCGACACCCACTTGTTACTTTATTCGAAAATATGTAGTCAAAAATATCACTATCATTTCTAAATAACTCGTAGTACTTTCAAGCACCACGTAAGCAAACATGAATTATTTGTTGTTATAAGCTCTCTATGCATAACTAGATAGAGGTACAAGCAGAGATCTGATGTAAAATAGAGAAAAGTCATTACTCTGACTTTACTGGCTTTCCGCTGCCATAGGCAGGCATTACTAAAAGTACTGACTATGGCAATTCAATAGGAGTTCCTGAGTTAATGCCACAATGGATCAAGACAAAAATGTCTTATTGGAGTAAGTTAATTAATCTCTACTTTATTTTAGCCACTAACAGATTTTGCAGAAAATATCTCTAGCTTAGAGTATATGTATTTTTTATTTTTGCAATTTTTAATGTGTAATGGTCATTATACCTACTACTCTTGCTGGAAATTAAAGATCAGGTTATTACCCTCTCGAACCAGAGAAACAGAATTAGTAAATGGGAGAGGCAGCCTAAATTCTGATAGAGTAAATAAAAGTCACCTGACATTATAAAATTATTGTGGTAGTAGTACTCGCCAAATTACCGTTGTTAAATGATTACATTCAAGTAGTAATTAAGAGATAATGACACAAAACATTTGAACGAATGACACGAGCAGAATACTTCCTATGATTTGTTGATGATAATACCACACAAATAAGTCACTATCACAAACAAGACCAATATGAACAGGATTATTCATTCGCGTTACTTATATTACTGACAGGTCTATAGTCATTGACACGTTAACATAAGATCATAACATTTCATAAAATCCACAGAGTTAGAAATATCAGCAAATAATTCTTAGTTCTAATGTTTCTAACCAGCATTCAATGTAAACAACCTAAGGTTAAATCATATATATATTTGATTATAAGCAAATGCTAGCAAATGGTAGCTCACGCTTAGATATATTATACTGATTTATTATGTTGGTCCTCCAATTCTGCTTGTTCTATACAAATCACACTTTACATCAAAGAATATCTCGGTTTGGTCTCTAAGCGGCTTCATATTTGCTGGTTATATAAAGTTGTGGGTGCAATTATTTGATCGGACTAATGGAGTCTCTTTAGTAAAATCAAATTTCTTTTCACATCAATTTTCTGAGATGCACTTTTCCCCTTATAGATGTAGCAGCACACTGTTCTCAGAATAAGGAAGGAGGCAACATAGATCAATTCCCAATGTTTAACCTTGTTTAATTTAAAAATTTGAATCCTTCTTATCAGCGTTTTTGACCTCTCTTCCGATGTTTGTCTGATGATCATACTGACTTTGTCATAGCATTTATGGAATGCAATGAAGTAAAACTAAAATAACATCTATACCCCCTTCCTTATCCCGATGTTCCCAGACACCAACAGTACAAATAATATAAAACTTTCCAACGACATTCATAAGGCCTAAAATAAATCGCAATTCTGAATAATATCAGCAAATATAACTTTAGTACAAAACATAAATTGCCGTTTCCAGTTGCGGAGGTGAAGAAGAACATGTTGGAGCGTGTGGAGTCGCTGCCCATCACGGCGGCCACGTCTCCCACGTCGGTCGTGTCGAACCTCTCCTGGTCCCGGCGGAGCACCGGTCCGTCCCGCCGCTACAGCAGGTAATACAATTTTTTTCTGAATAGTGATTCACTTCATCAGTCTGTTTCATCTTTTGAATACTGCATCAAATATTGGTTGTGTAATAATCGCAAATGGACATTTAATATTCTTCAAACGGTCTACATCGTTATGGTTCTTTATTCAAAAGAATATTGCAAATAGCAGATGTGCGGGGACTTAAAACTGAATGTCTATGATAGTATACCAATAAACAAGGGAATACCAGGCGCGATCATGATTATCTGGAAGTATAAGGCTGTATTCCACTAGGCAATTATAGTACCAGCAATTTGAGAACTTATTACTATTCTCCGATAAATATGATAAGATTACATTCATCCTACATATCTTTTGAAAGGGAATTTAAAACGCTTTCTAATGACATGTAACTTGTCTATAATATGCTCATATGCCTACTGTCGCTTTTCGAAATAATGCCTCAAGATATTGGTATTAAGTGAAAATCTAACTATTGTTACAGACAAATGTCGAAGAGGGACTCGAACAACATGGCGCTGGAGAGGTTCCGCCGGTCGGTGCGGGAGACGATGAAGAAGAAGGCGGCCGAGGAGGCCGACAAGGAAAAGGAGAAGGACAATAAGCTGATCGGGGAGGAGAAGAGGGAGGTGGGCAGTGTGAGTATTGGATTTATTACAATAAGGTTTGGGGGGAATGTGAAAGCGGCCAAAAATGTCTCAAAAATAGATACTTTTTTGAAGCAGCAGGTGGGTAACAGTGTCTTTCCATATGCAAATGTGTGCCTTAATATGGATATCTAAAAGAAGAATTTCATCATAATGGAGGGTAAAGTTGGAGTATTGTGGAGATCAGTTTTGGCATAAAAGGAAAATTGAATGGCTGGATAAAAGTAACATTTTCATGTACTACTACCGCGGTTATAATTACTTTGGCCTCAGAGGCGTGCACCTGTCAAGAACCGCTATTTCTAGACCTCTCACATTTATAGGGATGTGGCGACCATTACTAATGCAGTCAACATTAATTGAAATGAACCAGTAAAAATGAAGCAGCGGTACATACCGGCTGAATGGTGACATTTCCATATACTACTAGCAACTTGAATTTACGCTAATAGCTCCGTTTGTACAACCAAAACAACTTAAAAGCGCAAACCATACAACATGTTTGCTTATATATGTGTCTGTTTTGTCTGTCCTAAACTACCAATCTGAGTAATGATAACCAATTTAACCAATACATACGTCAACCGAAGCATACCCAGGGTAAAAACTATGGAAATTAAAAGAAAACACACACACACAAAAAAACTCAAACTATAACCCATTCTCATTACCTTTAAACTCCTTCAGGTGAAGATGTCGGTGTTCCTGTCCTACGGCCGGGCCATGGGGCTGGTCAACTCGGTGGTGCTCCTCTTGGCCTACATCTTCTACCAGTCTCTGTCAGTCACGGCCAACATCTGGGTGAGTAAGTGGACCTCGGACCCCGTGCTGACCAACACCTCCCACGTCCCCACCAACAGCTCCGAGTACGTGGAGGCCCGCAACGTCTACCTGGGCGTCTACGGAGGGCTCGGACTAGGGCAAGGTGAGGGCTTTATAGGGCAGTTTTATACCAGTTTTGTGGGGTTTTTTTCTAACTTTTTGCACTTATACAACCCATCGGGTAGTGTATTGCCGATTTTCCGGTGGTTGCCAGTCTTGCAACTCTGTCATGAAAGCTTGAGAGTAACAGATAAAAGTGAGAAAGGAAGGTGTGAAAAGAAAGTATGAGCTTAAAGGTTAAGCCTATATTCCACTGGGCGATTTTGACTTTATATAATTTTCCGATTTCAAAATTGTTACTAGAAATATGTAAGGAGCCCTTGCATGTTACATATCATTTGAAAGGGAATATGAAATCCTTCTAATGATATATTACATTTCCATATCCAACCCTTATTGCTACTTGTGATTTCTGAAGTCGTGAGTAAAATCGGGTATTGGAATACAATCTTTAGGCATTAGAAATAGTTGAGTTTTCTTTGTCTTGATTAAACCACCTCTTGATAGATCAGTCAGAAAAGAACCAACCATGATATATCTAAAAAAAAAAAAGGAAAAACGACAAAAATAAACAAAATCTGAACGTTTAAGTAGCCCCAAAACACTAAATACTTTCTGAAGAAAGGGTTCATTTCCTTATACTACTACCAGGATACATTTCTGACACAAAAAATGTATTAACCTAACAACTGAGAACATCGCCTTGTAAAAGCTATCCTGCTAAGTGACCAAATTTCTTAAGGATATTACATCGATTTGGCTTACATAATTACCCCAAATCTACGAACTCTAGACTATTATTATATATCAAAAACGTATGTAATGTAAGTTTTATTCCAATATGTGATTGCATAGAGATAAATAATTTGCGTTTATGGTTCTTTGACAAATGAAAACCAACAATCTAATAAACCCTTTCCTCCCTCCCAGCCCTGTTCGTGCTGGTGTACGCGGTGGTGTGTGCTATCGGCATGGTGCGCGCCGCCCGCCTCCTCCACGACGGCATGCTCCTCAACGTGCTGCGCTCCCCCATGGCCTTCTTCGACACCACGCCCACGGGGCGGGTCCTCAACCGCTTCTCCCGGGACGTGGACACGGTGGACACGACCATCCCGCAGCTGATCCGCACCTGGATGACGAGCTTCTTCACCGTGTGCAGCTGTGTGTTTGTAATAGCCTACAGCACGCCCATCTTCCTCTGTGTGGTCCCCCCGCTCGGCATCGTCTACTACTTTATACAGGTGGGTGGGGCTTTGTTTATTGGCAGAAATGTGTTTGGGGCATTGATGTTTGGTGCAGTATGTTTTATTATTCAATAGGGATATTGTATTATCAGTTAGTGTGTGTCACAATTGTTATTCATTAATAAGTTAAGTTTAGCAACAAAAGAAATTAGCGTCAAAGCACGAGTTTTTTCAGTGGCTTAAACAGCCTTTTATGTCACAAAAATGTATTTTATTACACATAGTTGGTAATACTTGAATGCATGTATCATATAAGAATAATGTTAAAGAAAGGTTTCAAGTTTATGAACATTTATTAGGTCTTGACTAATTTTATGTGATATTGTATACACCATGCATTGATTATACATAGATTATTTTCTGTACAATTTGATGACAAAATGTCTATTTTTCTTAACTTTACCTCTGTAAATACCTTTGTATCATTATTACTTCTACCAGTCATTGTAATATTCTGAAAACTAGGGGTAACCCCGAAGTTTATAGCAATAAACCTTTTAAAGAAAAAAAATAATCGTCGAAAAATGCACAGGCTCTGCAATTGGGTTATGCTCTTGGACTATACAAATTGAAATTTGATGTGTATCTAATCTATTAATTTTCCTGCCCCCTTTCTCAGCGGTTCTACATCCCCACGTCGCGCCAGTTGAAGCGCCTGGAGGCCACCTCTCGGTCCCCGATCTTCGCCCACTTCGGGGAGACCATCACGGGGGCAAGCACCATCCGGGCGTACGGCCAGCAGGAGCGGTTCGTCGACACCTCCAACGACCTGGTCGACAACAACCTCGTCTTCCACCTCGCCAACATCACCTCCAACAGGTCGGTGTTAAAAATGTTTGCAATGTTTTGAATAGGAAATAGGCATTTACGGATAATTATAATGGTGCCCTTAGCAACTTTAAATAACGGCAAAAGATAATTCTCCTGATATTTTTTGTGAACCCATACAATTGCAATTGGCATGATTCTTTTTGCATAGATAATCTGACATTCATTGGTATCAAAACCAATTAGTTCACATTATTTTACTGTCATCGTTGATTGTATCATTGATTAACCATACGTTTTTGTATTTGCTTTTATCGTCATAAGTACCTATTCTAATCCATTGATCGCAAAAAAGGGTAATTTGTTAAAAAAAAAAAAAAAAAAAAAGTCGACTCAAGTAGGCGCAAATACACCACCATAGCAGTATCTGAATATTTTACTTTATTTTATTGAAAGAGGTATTTGATCAATTACAATATGCAAAAGGCCAAAAAAAATCGACATTTTAAGGTCTCTGTCGGATTAAATATTAACATTTCCCCATACCTTACCCCTACAGGTGGATCGGTTTCCGCCTGGACCTGCT
The DNA here is from genome assembly GCA_936440205.1 of Lepidonotus clava. Classification (NCBI taxonomy): domain Eukaryota; kingdom Metazoa; phylum Annelida; class Polychaeta; order Phyllodocida; family Polynoidae; genus Lepidonotus; species Lepidonotus clava. Next base: position 46,196,150 of record OW387136.1, on the reverse strand, counting down.
GAGTGCGTGTTTCGTGCTCGGGGCTGCGCTGTTTGCCGTCATCGGCCGGGACTCTCTGACCGGGGGAGTGGTCGGTCTGTCCATCTCGTACGCGCTGCAGGCCACAACCGAACTCAACTGGATGGTGCGGGTCACCAGTGACCTCGAGTCGAACCTGGTCAGTGTGGAGCGTATCAAGGAGTACTCGGAGCTAACCACCGAGGTGAGGGATATAGAATTTTATATTCGTTCATATCTTTTCATGTTTTTCTTTTCTTTTGTTATTGGTTTACATGTATTGTGTGCTTTTCTGTTTGTTCAGCTTGGTTTAAATATGTTACTGTATAAATGATTTTTGTTTTATTATTCGATTTCTTAAGTTTTCACATATCAATATAGTCCGTTATCCTTGTATGTCACTAACTGCTGTAATACACATCCAATGAGAGGAAAAACTTTTCTTGGCAATGAGTATCAGTCAGCGGCTAGTGGTGTACCTCACCAGGAACAAGTGTCCAAGAAAGGTCCTGGTGTGATACACTAATTATTGCAGGTACCTAAAGGCCCAGAAAAGTAGTTCACTTCCTTATTGTTATCAATAGCTGACGAACTTAACTTGCAATTGGCAGCGTCGGTTTTCCACATCCTATTAACTCAAATCAATTAATAATGAATTATCATTCTCAAGTTGCCCTGCAACATATTATACATATCCAAATATTATCACAACAAAACTTGACCTAATCGTGTCCCATCTCATGTTAAGGCGCCGTGGCACGTGGAGGAGACGGCCCCGGCGGCCGACTGGCCTCAGAAGGGGGACATCGTGTTTGACGAGTACGCCACCCGCTACCGGCCCGGCCTGGACCTCGTCCTCAAGAGTATCAGCGCCGACGTCCCCGGGGGGCAGCGGGTAGGCGAACCATTTTAACTAAAGTGAATTTACCATGAAATAATTCATCGATATACATTATTTATGAATTGGTACTATTTAGAATTGTTATACTTCATAATCAGACCTTCCTCAAACAGCTCTTTTATGTAATGCATTAACCATTGTTATCTTTCCCCAACTGAAACGGTGTCAGAGCTGTTTAACTGAGGTAAAATAAAAGCATGTTAGTGGTCCATGAAAAAATCGTTGGTCAATCCTTCATGTGTAATAAGATTTAAACCTGGTTTCCACCAGCTGATTTTGATCTCCTGTTATTTGGTAATTTCTCACTCTTAACTAGTAATATGAGGAAAGACTATATACTACATACCATTTGAAAGAGAATTAAAACCCCTTTCTAATAGTACAAATCATGTTCATGATTAACCAATATTCCCACAGCCGATTTTTGAAATCGGTAATAAAATCGGCTGGTGGAAATCAGGCTTTAATGAACCTAAATTATAATTCTATGACAATTTCCTTCAGGTTGGTATCGTTGGTCGGACGGGGGCCGGGAAGTCGTCCCTCACCCTCGGCCTGTTCAGGATCATAGAGGCCGCCTACGGCAACATCGTCATCGACGGCGTGAAGATCGCCGACCTGGGCCTGCACCAGCTCAGGTCCAAGATCACCATCCTACCCCAGGTGCGTAGATCTCTTGTTACTACCGATGATATCATTAAAGACCCATAATAATTGCTTTATGTTTTTTTTTTTTTTTTTACAATAACTGAAGAAGTTATGTATACTCTGGCATATTATTTGTTTATTGAACAACATTTGTGAGACTGCATCTTTCCCATGAACCTGCACAGCCCCCTACTTTGCTTCTACCTTTTTGGAGTTTTGGAAACTGGGTCGCTTCACTTCGCATAGGTTAACTACAGGAAAATCCCAAAAGGTTTCAAATTTAATCTACCAGGGCAACGCCACTTTCATGAAAAAGAGTTATACTATATGCGGGTTCAAAAATATATTATTCTTCTAAATGATCATAATTAACAAAAGCTATCAATAAAACATCAATGGGATATCAATTCGCGTTGGATGAACAGAAGTGGAACACGTTTCTTTTTTTTTTATATAATGTTGACAGACTTAAGTAATCAGTATTGGACGTTGATATTGTCCATTTAATTTATCAATTATTTTCCCTGCAGGAGTCGATGATGTTCGCGGGCAGTCTGAGGGCTAACCTGGACCCCCTCGAGCGGCACGCCGACGACGCCCTCTACCGGGCCCTGGAGAAGGCGCACCTGTTGGACTTTGTGGGTGGACTACCTGAGGAGTTAGACTACGACTGTGGAGAGGGAGGGCAGAACCTGAGGTAGGTCACGAGTGGCACTGAAGGCCGCCTTAATTTGGGGGTTGTTCAATGTAACTGAGCGGGGATGTGGTTCAAATCAGTGGCTACAGAAGTTGGCACAAAAGGTTTAACGCAATTTTAACACTTGGCATGTAAACTTAGTAACGAACGTTATTTTAGCAGACAAAAATTTGACTCATGTATATATGAAAATTGCATAGCATATAAAGGATTACTTTGCAACTAGACTTGACAGGTCTTTCAGGTCGAAGACTAGTAACCTATCTTTCAAGGGCTACAGGACATTCCGACCTATCAATAACAATAATCCACAAAAGCTATCTGACAATTACACCCCCACCCCAAACGCGCGTACGGTAGACCTATGTAGATCTAGTGTCTGTGCCTGATGCTAGATATACTAGTAGACGGCCAAACGCACTCTGTGACAAACGAGCCTTTTACCTTAATCGCGTGCAACAAAATTAATTATTTATAGATTTCTGTCTACACAGGATCCCCATTAGAGGTCATGAGGGAAATAGGCCGAGTGCATGTTGTCCACCATTTGGCCAGCAATGTACTGCCCCGTACGTTATAACAGCAATAGTTTAAGTCTTATCAGATCCAGAAAGCCGACCAGATCCAGTTAGGCCCTTTAAACAGTTTCCCAATGTATAATGTGTCTATCCACTGTTTAGATATAAATTTGCTACCATCTTATCAGCACAAACTTTTTGATGACCCTTCTGGATCTTCTGCCCATATTCCAAGCAATCGGCTGCTTCGTTGGCATTGTAGTCAATGTCTGAAAATCGGTTTCCCAACTAAAATCTTTAAACTCACACCCCTATAAAAAGCTAACATATAGGAGCATAGGCCCTCAGTTACAAACCTATTTCTCCTGAAAATACAGAACTAAAAATGAGAAATATGGGATAGCTTTTTAGTAACAATATAAGTAGTATAACGAGAGTGTGAATTCTAACATCAGTATATCAGAATTTGCAAAAACAAAATAACCAAACAAACAAGATGAGAGAGTACTCCTATCAAGAGTTGATCGGGGGGTGGGTGGGTGGGGGTGGCTTTCCAGGGGGTCATGAACCCCCCACCCACCCCTTATTTTTTTTCATATGGGGACCTAAACTTGACAAGGAGAAAAAAAACGTCGGACACGTGCGCGCAAAAGCACGACGTTTTAATACTTAGTCTAAATGCGGACCACCTTTTCCAAGATCCTCAATCCACCCTTGTCGTAGAGAATTAACTAACAGACTTATGCGTCTCCTCCCTGCAGCGTGGGTCAGCGGCAGCTGGTGGGCCTGGCGCGGGCCATGCTCCACAAGACACGAGTCTTGGTGCTGGACGAGGCGACGGCGGCCGTGGACGTGATGACGGACGACCTCATCCAGACCACCATCCGGGCCGAGTTCCCGGACACCACCGTGCTCACCATCGCCCACCGCCTCAACACCATCATGGACTACGACAGGTACGGGCATATAGATCTAAGAGGCGCGGCCAGTGGCCAACATTATAGATTCCCCTCAAGACCTATTATTACATTGGCACCGCCGAGGTTTTTTGTTTTTTTTTTATCTTATAACGTTTCGTGTGGGAGTGGCAATTGGTTACTTGTATGTGTTATATATATGTTGTGGCATCTAAGTACGTGCAGTAATATCTTATCTAGAATAAACCAGCTGGTAAAATACATTACCTGCTTTTTGTTTATCCCCAGAGGCAAAGAACCAACATGTAAGTAAGTCGAATAGGGACCTACTACAGCATAAAAAAACATAAAAGGAAAAAATTCTGAAATAGCACAACTTCCGAGATTATAGCCACCAAAGTTTGGTCTTTTACGAATGCTGCTTTGATTTCTTTCCACACTGATATTGACTTGTTCATTATGTAATGTCATTGCAGAATCATGGTTCTGGACCAAGGGCGGGTTGCAGAGTTCGCGGCACCGTCCGACCTCCTCCAGAATAAGACGGGTATTTTCTACTCCATGGCCAAAGACGCGGGCCTCGTCAACGGCCAGAACACTAAACTCTGACGGCCGTCTCACCTCTTGTCGCACACCTCTAGTCATCACCAGCTCTGACGTACCCATTGTGTGTCAAAGCTAAAACGTAGTTCACATCATGTATTATCATCGTGTTTTAGAGACGTTCATTGACAGTCACTATAGAGTAGTGAAGACTTTGGAAAATATATAGATTCATGTTATAAATATTTATTGGTATATTTATTGCAATTTACATGTGTATATGGCAACGTATGGGATTATGGATACAATTTTGTACAGTATATTTTTTCAATAAAATGAAGATCTATCTAAAGGGCATTCTGTTCTATTTGCTTTGCATATTATGCTACTCTTCTATACTAGACCATAGTGAATAGTTATACTAGGCGAATCACTGTGCACGATGTAAAGGTAGCTGTCTCCGGTCCCTGGCCTTGTGGGGCACGAATCTGCCCCGCCCATTGGAAAGTCAGAGATGCCTTAATGAACGAGAAAAATCCTGAAACTTGGGGAAAGGACATTCCATATTTTAAGTAGAAGTTGAAAGGAATAGTATCTTTTACTATGTATACATTCTGCTATTAAACTTTACATTTTAGTAACGCTGTTTTCTATAAACCCTAAACTGAGCGCTTTCTGGAAAAATAAGAAGGAAAATAGTATCTCTGATAGCATACACTATTGATTAGGCTCATAGGCACTCAAAACATTGGAAATAATTCCTATAAAGTAAACAAAAATTGTAGATGTGTGGCAAGGTTGTCACATTATACTTTATTGTCCAAGAGAACACAGGTATACCTTTGATTACATAGGTCATCGACTACTATCGAACATATGAAAAATGATTTCTATGCCGTGTGTCTACTCAGTTAAGTGTCTCAGTTCTTTTGAGTGTTTATGAAGTGTTCATGATAAATTGTTTCTCCAAGATTCATTTCCACATCCATATCAAAGTTATATGACATTTACATTCTAATCAGATCTTCCACATCATTTTACTTTAGAATTCCCGGTGCTATTTTCTTCCAAATGTTGGTGCAAAAGGAATATTTTAGAATCTGATGTCTCCGAACAATGGTACTTATCCATACTCTTGGTGTATCATTTGACTTATGATTTCATTCCAAACTTATTCTCTAGACTACAATATACATACATATCTGGGGCGAGAAATGACCTGAACGTTGATCCAAAAGACTTGGTGTACTAAAGGCGTATGCCACGGTCTGCATGAACCGACAGTGTACATTATAGGCTTATGGCAGTAATACTACACATTGATACACTATCTTACACGATTTGATTATTGAGTTTCTCCAAATTCCCTTTGTAAGTGAACTAGTTTCTATATATATACTAGACTATACAATGTACAGTGTAAGGTGCGTACCATCGAGGTCGGAATTGCAAACAGGAGTATTGTACCTCATGGGTCTGGTGATCTCTGTAAGTAACTATCAGGAGGAGGAAGATGGCGTTAATCACATTACGTCATACACTAATGCTTTTTGTCAATTATCTTAATGACAATTTTCTTTTTGGCAATTTGCCAAACATGTATCGATAAACATTCGCAATTTGCCAAACATTGTATCGATAAAGGTTCTTAAATCTTAGTTATTTCATTATTTGCACCAGTTGGTTTTCGTATAAGAATCAATTGAATGCCAGGAATTAAGTTCAAAATTGTATCAATTTAGTTGCAAATCCCACACAGTAAACAGACCTTTGTTTCATAAATGTTAATTGTTTGGCTTATGGTATGTACCAATTCGGTGTAATAAAGAATGCAAGACCTGTTAGACTAGGGTGCATAGTGCTCACTAAGACGTTACAATAATGGAATTGCTTTACGTTCGTGCCGTCCATGTACTATCCTATCAGTTACAGTCCTAACGATTACATACAAAGTATCTATTACATACAGCTGATATCATTGATACAATCCACGGGGAATGTATTGCCCGGATAAAAACTATATCAAATCACAATCTTGTACAACCGTGTATATTGCTTGAGGGACCAAGCCAATCTTACAGCAAGCTGTATAACTCAGTTTATGGATCAAGTCTGTTCGGGGCATCTGCATTAGAACCGTCACCTTTCTACGTCCACTGGCAGCTGGACGTGTCCGGCCTACCCTCCCTTACCGTCAGCACCTTCTCCTCCTGTCAAAACCTCCACTCTATACGTACGCTGAGAATGGGGATGTTCAGTATGGGACGCTATGCGTCTTGCTTGTTAAATGTACCTTCGGGTCGCTTTGTAATTATATTACCACGTATGATTAAATATCACGTCGTTTAGACAACAAAACCAACTTTAGAGGTTACAGGATTAAATATTTTACAACAAAAACATATTCTTGGCACCTTTATCCATCCAGATTTATGACAGGATAATGCTCCTTCATAAACTTTCCCATTAAATTCTCATTGATCATACGTTCAGTTTGTTTTTTTAAATCACATTCCAGTCCTCTCTTAACTTATGAGCCTCCATATGTAAAGTGTATCTTACATCACCAAATCAGCACCAATCAACTGTCATTCTTTAGCCATGCCCCTAATGCATTCACAGGTGTTTCTATATTACAGTCTCTTACTTTAGATGTTAATATAATTATATAGAGTACATTTTGATAACTATGAACAACATCTTTACAACCGATTCTAACACGCTTATGAATTATTGCGGATGTGATTCAACAGCAGTTCTATGGAACTTTAAGGGGGGAAAATCAGAAGGTTTATCTTCCGAAATATTTCCATCAATGCCTTTGTTCTTTCGGACTACATTGTGTTCATATACATAATATAATTTCGGGGGAGTTGACAGAAAGCAGGGAGTTCTAACATCTACAACATTAACCACAACCCTATGCTTACTGGGTGATCATTTCAAACCAAGTTGTATTGCTATTCTCGCATTGCATGAACGAGTTAAATCATCTATTACCTTCAGATATGTTTGCAAACTTAATCAATCAGAGAGAGGTCCCCTTTCACATTCTACCATAATATTTCTCCCGCAACATCCACGAATTCATAAAACCAAGAGGTAGGTGGATTAAAGAACTCTAAATACAGCCTCCGTTAGAACCACTGTGACTTCAAATAAATCATGCCTGGAAGTCAATAACAGATGATAACATGGCAACATTTTCTATGAATACTTCAAAGTAAGTTTTAGCCACAGTCGGTTATCTTTATATATATAAGTGTTGTTATTTATAGCGGAGGCATGGAAGAGTCTTACTATATTGGACCACATAGAGTTTTATAAATTAGATCCTTCGGCATATTTGTTCCATTTGTGCATTATATCAATGTCACACTTGACCAGTAACATCTCAAGCATTGAATACAGAGATGGCATGACAATATAGTATATTATATATTCAAAATTATACCTAAAATGTCAAACGTACATATATCCTAATGGTGTAATATCAGTACAAGCAGTGGATCGGAAAGTATCGTTAGCCCGACACGAGTTGGTTATTGGCAATCACAGGGCAACTTTTGGTATTCAATACCGAAGCTTTCTACAGTACAATAACATAATCCTCTGTCAATTCGGTAGTAATACTTCTCGTGTGAACTCTAGGTAACAACCATGCATGGTCTAACAGGACAACATGCACCGAGAGAGCTAACCGACAACGGTGTCTCCCGTACCGACACGTTATCAACAAGCATGCACGTCAAAACCAACCCTTCCTAGGTTAATTTGCTCTCACAGTGTCGGCTTATAACCACAGCATACATTGGCAGTTTTTTCACAGTGTCAGGATCTATACAATCAGCTGCAACGATGACATAATATCATGACAACCTCTCAGTTGCTTCCAATACTCAATAAACGTGTATTTATTTTCCCAACTCACTTTCTCCTCGCACGCTCCCATCCTTCTTCTCATGGAGTTATTTGCACTTTCAATGGAGATGTTCCCACTTGTTCTAAGTCCTAGGCTGTGATCAGCTTTACTTCGACCATTGCAGCCTTCAGGCGGTGGTGGCTGACCGTACTGGGGTGAGGATTCCTCCAGGGCCGGCCAGGGAGGACTGCCCCATCAGGTCAAAGTCCACCTGGCGCGCCGCCTGCCGCCCCTCGTTGATGGCGTGCACCACGAGCGACTGGCCCCGCCGACAGTCTGTAGGAAAAACAGGGGGACTTGAGTAAGTGATAATCAATAGAAAATTTGGGGTTGTGTAATCTACATAGTTATTGTTTTACTTTTATTTTCTTTATTCAATTATTTGTTTGTTTATTTTATTTTAATTTACTTTTTTTCGGGGGGGGGGGGATACTCTAGGTAACAGATTGTTTACAGGTAAAAATTGTTTTTTTTTGTTACCCACAGTATTTATTGCACAATCCTGAACTAAATGGCGTTTGCACTGAAAGTAAAGCCCCATACCCGCTAGGACACTTTTGGCCTCGGCGATGGTATTTCCCTCTGAGCGCCTGTCACTATGCTGCATTGAAATGTGCATGTTTGATCTAAATCGCTGGGCGAATCGTCCGGCGACTTAGATCAAACATGCACATTCCTATACATCATACTGATGGTAGATCAGAGGGAAATTAGATCGCCGAAGTCCATAGTGTCCTAGTGGCAGAGATGCCACTCCCAGCTGACGAAAAAGTAGGAAAAGTAGGAGACACTTTTCCCACATTTTTTCTAGGAGCAACTGGCAGGGAAATAACCTTTAGGAATAGAGATCTGACACTGAATTTGTACTTTAATAGCTTGAAACTAACACAAAAATACTCTAAAACAGATATTAAAGCAAGGTAGGACATATTGGTTGTCCAATCCAAAATCACTAAAAAGTAGGAAATCCTACAGAAGTAGGAAAATGGCATCTCTGTAGTCGGTATGGGGGTTAATGCAGAAGTAAATCAGGCCTTAATGGTAATTTTTCTAACTGCTAAAAATATATTATAAAATTGTAAAGTCATACCTCCAGCTGCATAGACCCTGGGGACGGACGAGTTGTACTGGCCCTTCGGGGACTGGATGTTGGAGCGCGGGTCCTGCGCCAGCTTCAGCTGCTCGATGACCGCCTTCTCCGGGCCCAGGAAACCCATGGCCAGCATCACCATGTCACACTTGTACGTCTTCTCCGAGCCTGCCAAGGAAGGGCGCGCGGGTTAAACCAGGGCTACACAGTTCATAGTAATCACTGTTTGCATCACATTTGAGGGACTATTAAAATTCGTCAAACTTGTCACAATGTGAAAGTTAATCGGAAACAGGCAAACTCCTAATGACCAGAAATAGTTAACAGAAAATTGTAATTAGGATGGCCGCTTAAATTGTATTTCAATATACCCTTGTTTTCCTTGTACCATTTTCTGTGATGGGTTAAAAATCTAAAATTGTTTGAGTACTGAAACAAATTGGAAAATCCTTGGACAAAAAATTAAAATGTCTTACATTTTGAGAATCAGGAATTCTATAACCTGGTCAAATAAATTTTCATGTGTTAGAACAATTTGCTATTCCCTATCATTTCCCTGTGCAGTAATCACCCTGTAATATATAGACAATCATTACACTCGCTGAGTAACGAATTGGACATAGATGTATGTACCTGGCTGTTCTGCCATCTGCCAGCGGCCGGTGGCGTCCTTCTTCCACTCGACCAGCACCGTCTTGATACCAGCCACGTTACCGTTCCCGTCGTCAAGGAACTCCTGCAGATCAAATAGAGACGGAGTGTATGGATATTAAATCTGACCATTCCAGTGTTAATCACACTTTGGTAGCATTTAAGAGTGTGTGGGTTGTAATTTATCATTAATTTTAGATATTATCTTAAAATATTGGGTTAAAATACGGTGTTATTCATACATAAATATTAACTCAATCTCAGCGTACGAGACGCGGCTAAAAAGAAAGTCAATCTCAGTACAGCGTTTCTTATTAAATGAAGCGACGTCTCTTTTTCCTGAAGAATGTCGCACAACGCCTATATAAAAGCCTTCAAATAGACAGTCTGTAAGTGTAACCGAAATTGCAATGTTGATCAAAGCAGTAAAGACATTACAAATCTTTCAGCATTGCAGGGGCGGATCCAGAGTCTGTCTTTTAGGGGGGGCAAGATATCTGCCCCCACCCCCCATGATTTACCTTGCAAAATTTCTCCTTGGATTTGTCAGAAGTACGAGAGTTCATTTTTGGTCGGGGGGGGGGGCGGTTTATTTTTATTCTGGGAGGATTTCGGGTTATACACCTAGTGCCCCCCCTCCCCCCTGCATCCGCCGCTGCATTGTTTCACCAAAAAATGGACAAAATGCTGACACCTGAGCCGTGGTAGGTTACCTTGCTCATGACGTTGAAGATGCGGGGGTCCCGGCCCCACTTGAGTTCCACCTCCTCGTGGCCGTAGTCTACCCTGAAGATCTTGGGCCAGGTGGGCCACGGGTTGTCGCCGGCCCGGTCCTTGGGCGGCGGGGGCAGGATCTCAAAGGTCGTGATGGTCTTGGCGTTCTGTAGGGGGCAGGGGAATTGAAACAATAAAGTTGTGATGGTTCGAAACAAACTAAACCAGTTGTTCTACGATGGATCATGGATATGGATGTGCATCATGTCGCTTGCAACAAATGCCCTTCACCAATCATTGAAATTTCGCTTTTATGGCGAACATGCTGATCCATAACTATACAAAATATTTTGTTTTTAAAGTAAAGAGAAAATTTAGGAAAAATATTGAAAAACCCCACAGTACTTTTTCCCTTTAAAGAGGTGGGAAAGTGTACACCTTTAAAATATTATGTTTTTTATACCAATATTATGTAATTTATTTTTGAATAACTAACTTTCATGTTATCTATATCTTTGACAGCACGCGTCAATATTGCTTAAGGAGACCCAAATTAACTGCACCAAATTCAGTGTAAGTTCACCTGTCGCAGTGAGGTGGCGATACAGTCGCAGCCCGTGTCGCCCCCGCCGATGATGACGACGTCCTTGTCCTGGGCGTTCACCTTGAGGTAGTCGATCTCGTTACCTGACTGCTTCTTCTGCCACGTCTCCAGGAAGGACATGGCGAAGTGGATGCCCTTCAGGTTGTGGCCTGGGATGGGGGTGGGGAGGGCGAATATCAATCTACAGGCTTGGTCTACAATACTTTTAATGAATTATAAAACACTGTATCTATGCTATGATTTAATGTAATTCAAATATTTGATGTTCCATGCCTTCGAAAGTTTTGAACTTGTTTTCTATTTGTTCTTTTTTCCAAAACCTTTCAAGTCGAACGTCTTTTTATGCAATCATGTTATCGTACAAAAAAAACCTAACTATGTATCACTTTTTACAACTATTTGTGGAGCAATGAGGAATTTCAGAGTGAACAAACAACAATTTAGTAAAGGAGAACACGCTCAAGAAAATATAATGCAGAATCTATGTACAATAGGAAACAAAGTTTTTACTCTAACCTGGGATGGGCAGGCCGCGCGGCCAGGTGGCCCCCATACAGAGGAGGACGGCGTCGTTCTCCTCCAGGAGCTGAGAGGCGGGCAGGTTGGCGCCCACCTGGACTCCCGTACGGAAGGTGATGCCCTCGGCCGCCATCAGGTCCACGCGACGCTGCACCACCTGGAAGGGAAGGAGGGCATTTAGTGGTAGATCCAGGGGGTGCAAAAGGGATAAATGTCCCCCTCCCCGACCCAAGGGAGAACATTTTGGCATCGTAAAATTGGAAGATCTGTGTAAATCTGGTGTTTTTAATTTTCATTTTTATAAGGGATGGGGACAGGGTTTTCCCCCCTCCCCCGACAGAACTGGCTCTGGATCCGTCCCTGATCGGAACAATGAGAACAGCTAGGGGAAAACTGGTATGTGACACATTTCTGGATTGACCATTATCTATTGACATAATACATTAAAAATTCATCGGTTTAATGTACTTATTTAGGAACTCAGGAACTTGTCTTTAGGACCTAGCAAAAGATATAGGACTAAAGCCTGTAATCCACATACATCCTCAATACCATTCGAAAGAGAATGGTTAGACCTTTCTAGTGAAGTATAAACATGTCTATAGTTGACGTTTTATCTCCCAATTTCTAAATCGGCAGCAAAATCTGCATGTGAAATAAAGGGTTAACTCGTTCTCTGTCACTGTGATGCTGAAAACACCTCCGCAATTGTGTAGGTCTATGGTGTAAATAAGTGTTCAAAGATTTGAAATGATACCCTGATTGAATGGGTTATAGAAGTGACTTACGTCCTTGCCAAGCTTCATGGTGGGGATGCCGTAGCGGAGCAGACCCCCGACGCGGTCGTTTCGTTCGTACACCGTCACGAGGTGACCAGCCTGTGGAGGTATAAAGTAATGAAAACATACAATACAAGCTTAACAGACGAGGAGGCTATGTAGAGCATAGCTCCGGTATAGGCGCTCTCTGTTCGAAAATACTGATTACTTCCAGTTTTACCGTGAGCCTTTAATAAAAAAAAAATTGACTATACTCAATTTTATAAATTGATCTTCCGTATAGATTGTTGACAAATGTTTCAAATACAAAATAAATCACATGGCAAGTTACAAGAAACAATTAGTCATTATCAAGTAATAACATGAGAATAAGTGTAGAGAGAGAGTCCCATCAGTACAATTAGCTAGTATAAGCATCATTGCATATGACAGAACTCCCTATACTCAGTCATATTTCGTAGTTATGTATTTGCATATAAAATGCAACTGTAATAAGCAATAGTCAAATTTCAGCAACTTAATCATTTAGTTCAAGTTGCTTACAAATGCTTTAAAGCCAATTTGAAGTCACCTTTGGTATCCAAATGCTGTATTGTAGTTATAAATTCCGACGTGCATAGTTTTCCCTGAACCATGAGTCCGTCGGAAAAAGAACGCACTACGAAATCTACCTGTTCACAAACAAATTGAGCGATAAGAATATTTTAGCCTGGCTTACATTAAGTTTAATTTAGATAAGCCTAAATAAGGATCACTCTGAGTCAGCCTACCTTGTTGAGCTGGGCGGCGGCGGCCAGCCCCGCGGGCCCGCTGCCCACCACGGCCACCCGCTTCCCCGTGCGGCTGGACGGAATCTCCGGCTTCATCCAGCCCTTCTCAAAGGCGTAGTCAATGATGGTGTTCTCTATGTTCTTAATGGTAACGGCTGGCTCGCTGATGCCCAGACAACAGGCGCCCTGAGACGGAACAGCAGCATGGGTTTAACACTTGCAGCTATGAAATTCGGATGTTTTTAAGTGTGGGCCAATGGTGGGTATTCGCAATATGTGTAACATTTTTTTATTAGCTATAATCATAAACTTTTAAATCAAATGTGATTTAAATTCAAGATGATAAAATATTGTAACTACATATATATTAAAACAAAGATTTTTAATATATTTTAACAAAGCAATTTAATGGTTTGATCGTAAAAATAAACCGTTATTCGTGAGGTTTCTGTAAACACATACACCTCGCCACGTCCTACATCTATTTCATCGTAAAAAGAAACGCAAAAGATGTGATCTTACATTGATGTTTATAAGTAACTTACCTCACAAGGGGCGGGGCAGACGCGGCCAGTAAACTCCGGGAAGTTGTTGGTTTGAAGCAGAGTGTGCAGAGCTTCTTCCCAATTGTTCTACAGAAAGATATTCAAAGTATTCTAAGTGTGTTCTGTTATAAAAGAAGGTAACTTTGCATATCTAAATACTACTGAAAGCTTCAGGCAACCTCTTACTGGCAACACCTTTGACTTAGACAATCAAGTACTTGCCTATAGGAAGAATGTGCAAGTATAGAACTTTTCTTATTGTCTATAATATATATATAATTAATCATTCTTTCTTTTTCTCCTCTTTCTGGAATATTTTCTATTTTAATTGCCCTGGTATTACATTTTTCTACTGTAAAGACGTACCGTTACTGATTACTAAACTTCTGTAGAACTCATTAGGATGTATGTAAAACGATTAGCATGTAAAAACACCAACATAACTAAAACAAAACAATAGTAATCCAACAACCAAAGATTGGTTGAGACCCTTACCTGGAAGACGAGGTCGTTCCACTTGGGGATGATGTTGCCGAGCGGGCAGCCGTCGTCCGACTGACAGAAGGGAATGCCGCAGTCCATGCAGCGCGCCGCCTGGACCCGGATACCGTCCTTCACCACGCTGTGGTTGTGGATCTCCTTCCAGTCCTTCTGCCGCTCGCCAGCCGACCGGTACTGGTACGAGGCGCGCTTGTACTTCACAAAACCTCTGAAAACGTCACCATGCTATACATAGTAATTTTCATAAGGTGGCGTATGTATTGTTTTTGTATCATGCTCCAATTTGTTTCATGAGTCACCATCATTCACTAGGGAGACCGAAGGTGTAGTTCTCTATATAAAATCGTTGTGAATTCAAAAAGAATTGCCAAAGATGGCAAACCATCTGCGATCTCTTTTCCATGCCAATATCTACGACCCCTACTAAAATATAATATTATTTTTCTGGGAAGTTGATAAAAGGATCCCCCACCTAAATGGATTATCAGCAGCATTAGGTCTTGAAACTGAATTAAGACCTGAATTTTCCCTTCATTATTACGCCTTTCACAGTAAAGCCTGCCGACTGACCTGGTCTTGTCGAGCAGCTCCATCTTCCTCTTCTCGTTGGTGACGTCGGGCACCGTGTCCTCTATGTCGGCCACACTGGCGTGTCCGTTCCCGTTTATCACCCCGTTAGCCATGTCCACGGCCGGCTTCTCCTCCTCCACGATCTCCAGGCTCTGTAGAAGTAAAGTACAAGTTTAACATGATGAGGATTGTTCGAGGTTAAGGTCTGCTCAGCAGTATTTCAGCTATACCAGGACCAACTCGGGATTTTTGCCTCGTACAAAGTACTGTGATCGTATCTATAGGATGAAGACGACGGCAAGGCGAGGTGGTGCAATGGGACCAGCCGAGTGAGAGACGAGAACCTAACCCACTGCACCACCCTGCCCCCTCTAAACGTGTAACATGGCAACTCAGATTATATATCTGGGTCTGGTATCTTCAGATGCTGAAATTACCCCTACAGGATGAATGGTAAATATTTGGATATTGAATATAAGACGTATGTGTACTCTAATTACTCATAAAACAAAGACCATAATATCATATGTCTGTAGGAAGACAGAAGATACACGACCGAATTCCCTCACATCACGTCTACTGCACACTAAAACGAAGACTGCAATGCACACTATACACGGTTAGATGTTAAAACTAGAAGTTGTAAGTAGTTGGTGGTAGTCTTGGAGAGGGGCATACCACTACCCTAGAAGTCTACCACACTATCACCCTCCAACCAACATCCACAGATGTTTCATTATGGAGCCTGGCATCACCCAACACATCTATACAATCACAATCAAAGACCTTAGTCCAACATGAAAGAGATACTAGTATACAGGTCATCGGGTGGCTACAATTAACATGTTTGCCATATTAGATATCATGTGGAGATGCAGATGTACGTAGAAAAGGATATACCTTGGTGGGGTATCTACTTGAGGTTTATTAGAGAAGGTAAGGTTAGGTACAATTTCCGAACCCCACAACTCCAACCCGCATCTCCGATTAACAAAAAAAGATAGGAAAGTGTCACCGCAAACCCGGAACCCTAAAACAATGCTCACACAAATTTAGAGACAAAAGTACATCGCTTTTATTGCATAAGCAAGTTATTTTACATTTGTTAGACTATAATGGGTTTGTGTGCGATTCGGGAACTCAGAAAAAATAAGTGAGATCCAACCGTTACAGAATATGGCTAAAAAGACTATTTTATTATGTAACCAATATACATTCCAACTATGGAAATGATGGGACTTCATGTAGATTTGGCTCTTGAGTGGTTAGAAAAGAGACGGATATTAATTCTGTTAAAAATTATGTATAAATTAAGTTTTAGTGACTGCAATATTGAGAAGGAAGGAATTGAGG
Organism: Lepidonotus clava; assembly: GCA_936440205.1. Taxonomy (NCBI): domain Eukaryota; kingdom Metazoa; phylum Annelida; class Polychaeta; order Phyllodocida; family Polynoidae; genus Lepidonotus; species Lepidonotus clava. The sequence goes on along the minus strand of OW387136.1, from coordinate 46,179,911 downwards.
AGTAAGGACAATATTGAATTTAATATTTATTTTACTAGCATGGATAATGTGTTTAAGAGCCCTTATTATAGAGGGGGAGACCTCTGGAAAGACGTACCTGCTTCTGTGTAGAGGTCTAATAATGTAAAAGTGTTTAAAAATCGGATAAAGATATTTTTGTAATGTAAAAATCAAATTTGTGATGTGGTCGGATATGTGTAAAACAAGGACATGGTACCAGTTAATATGTATGTATTGTTAGCATCATTGTAACTATTGATGTTTTCACACTTCTGTATTGAAGATATGTTTATAATAATAAAAATAAAAGATTTAAAAAAAATCCCGGCCCGCAGCATTATTTGTCCGGCCCCCTTACTAAATCATTAATCACACCCTCTCTTACGTATCCTTCCATACTTTTGTTTGTATCTTTATTCATACCCAGACTTTCACAATCACTCATTCCTCGACTCACATCACTAATTGCATCCTAATCAGTACCACTAATTTTCCTTTTTGCTATGATCACCAACTTTATCCAACTGTCACCTCCTAGTAGAATACATACCCACCAACTACAGTACAGAACCCTTCCCACTGACTGGGACCAGGTATTAGGGACTTCCCACCTTGCTTAAATGCAATGACACATGAAAACACAGGAAGGTTGGGGCGCCCCACTCGGTAGAAACTGGGTACAAACGAGAACACACACACACTCACAAAAGGAATGACGTAAGCAATTTCACGCCTGCCTGATTTTCTATAGACTGAACTTCCAATGGTATGTCTCCCGTGGCCAAGTTCTTCTCCTTAAAATTGAATAGGCCACCGCAGCTAAAAATGAGTCTCTTTACCATACATGGGGCATATCAACAACCTATGTTCTTTATGCAGATCCATCGATAGTAACTGTCTAATGTTTAAGGATTTTATATTAAGTGAAAAGCGCGCCTGTTTGTGATTTATTCTTTCCCTCTATGGTTGGTTGTCTGTGGTTCTCCCTTTCCCTGGGGAGGAAAAGCGCTCTTATCAGTAATTTTTGGTCTTTATTCGTACTTATTACAATGTCCTAATAACATAAATTTCCATCACGTCTCTGAGCCAAATCTTATAAGATCCAAGATGGGCACTTAATCACATTTCGCTTATATACTGCTAAATTGATGGCTACCTTTTGCCTCTTGGACAAGTTGATGGCCTTGGAGAAGATGATGTCCTCCCCGTACCCCTTGGTCTCGTCCGGGGCCATGACCTCCTCCTTCTCCGTCTGTATCTCGGCCAGAGCACGCCGGTACTCGTGGGGGAACACCTGCAAATAAACCATGTATTTTATACTATATGCCAATTACAAGAATGCTCTGATGACGTTCAAACGCTAACTCATGCTAGACAGTCGACCTCAAAGAATTCCAGAGAAATCATTAAGATCTCTGGTACTGCTAAGACAATTTTGTAAGTGAATGTTTACCTATTTTCTACACCAATACTCTTTCAGTGTTAAAAAAAAAGATCAACCCCTAATATCACTTTAAACTTTTCACGTGATCGTATAAACGGCGGATTTTCTTTCACCTGGCGGGTGGGACTCCAAAACATGACCATAAAAGTACTATTTTGATTAATTCTTAATTATATTCCGACAGTCTCCCTTATTGAGATGATTACCAAAATACATCCCTAGAAATAATAGACTTGCTACTTCTGTGGTAAAGAATCCTACCTTAATAAACTGCTTGGCGGCAGCGGGCCACCTGGCCAGGATCTGGGCGGCCACCTCCGACCCGGTGACCCGGCCGAAGTCCTCTATGGTGTCCTTTAACCAGGCCACGTCCTCCTGGGTGTCCACCTCGTCCAGACTGACCGTCTCCATGTTGACGCGGTCACGGAACACCTTGTCCCTGGGGGGAAAAGTTTTTTTTTTAATCTTTATTTTCATTTATTTGTTACTTGTGGGTGTGTGAAAAAAGTGTGTGTCATCATCAGGTGATAGGGCAGGGTCCCCACTCGAATTTCATGATCAAATTCGCTGCGTTTTGGTCATACGTGTATTTCCAAATTCCCTGTGTTTTCCCTGACAGGGATTTTCCCGTTTTCCCTGTGCATTGGGGACCGTGATATTGGCACTTCTAAAATTGCCAAGTGTCTACAGTTTGTATGTTCCATTCTTATATTGATGCCGTGAAATGTGGTCTCGATGGTCACACTATAATTCCTGAGGATTACTTTATTTCACTTCTATTTTCAATTGCAACGTCATCTATTAATTTTACTAGTTGTAAGGTATTAGACTGGGTGGGTAAACCCTTTCCATGATTAAACCAATGTATATTAAAACAAATTCTTACTCGTCATAAACGAAGGCGATGCCTCCCGACATGCCGGCGCCAAAGTTGCGGCCTGTCCTGCCAAGGAAGACGGCCCTACCACCGGTCATGTACTCACAACCGTGGTCTCCGCAACCCTAGGGTGAAGGGAAACAGTTTTTTTTTATTATGGTCGTTCCTGCATTTACATCATTTACAGAGGTACGATATATTCAAATATTTTTATTTCAAAATATCTAAAACCTTTTTGAATAATTCACCTTTGAATCTCAAACTACACATTGTTCACCTTGACTTAGAGATGGGAAAAGTAATTGCAATTGACCTGAAACTTTCTTGCACTTAAAATACTTCATTTTTCTGTGAAATGAAATATCTACATTATTTTAGATGATTTTATAAAAGATAGACTACATTGCTTGGCAAACATTTCAATGCGTCACATGTGATACAACGATGTAATGATCAGCAATCGATGTTAATGATTTTGAAAACTTGTCCTTACTCACACTTATGCAATACTCATGAAAACCAGAAAAAACCCTGATGGATATCACTTGATAAAGCCTTTAAAAACACGGTGTGTGTACTCACCTCGCAGACTGCTATGGCCCCTGAGTTGCGCACACAGAATCGTTCAGCGGCCTGGCCCCTGAAGTAGGCCCTGCCGGAGGTGGCCCCATACAGCACCACGTTACCCGCGATGATGTTGTCCACCGACCTGAAGCTGTCCGGCATGGTCTTAGGTGGGTAGATGACTAGCTGCCCGCCAGACAAACCCTGTATAAACACACAGTGTAACGTTAGAGTAGGACTGAAGGTGTCCGACATGGTTTTAGTTGGGTAGATGACTAGCTGCTTGCTGGACAAACCCTGTATAAACACACAGTGTAACGTTAGAGTAGGATTGAAGCTGTCCGACATGGTTTTAGTTGGGTAGATGACTAGCTGCCCGCCGGACAAACCCTGTATTATAAACACACATTGTAACGTTATTTAGGATGTCTGTTTTATAGAAGCATTCTTATAACAAGACCAAACGACATAATGACCAAAGTTACTATCAAAAGTATTTAATAGTGATAGGTCGGCCCATTTTAATCTTTAGGCCTAAAATAATCAAATAACTTATTGACAGTGACTTAGGCCTAGATATCTATTGTTTTTTTGATAAGATATTTTGATGGTAGGTCTGAAAAAATGACACTATAGTGACAATTTCACAAATAAACTGACAGCACCGGAGAACTTATTGACAGTGTGACGCCTATGTTTTAACATTGAATGGGAATGATTCAGACACTGACAGTGACTTAGGCCTAGACATATCAGAACTCAGATTTAATATTTCAATGGTAGGTAAGAAAAAATGACACTATAGTGACAATTTCTCAAATCTTCTAATGTTTGGATCATAAATAATTGCTTTCGGAGACGCCATAATACATTGACAGTGTCGGAGGGGGCTTAGGCCTAGCCTATCTGAGCATGAGTCCAGACATTTTTTCATACCATCTGTAAAATATTATTGCAAGCGTTTCCAGGCCTAAAATATCAATCTATATTATCATATATAGGACCCTGAGATATATGGGAACATAGATATCTACATCACTTTCATTTTGGTAGGGGTAATAAGGCCTAAAATAATTATTTTTCAGATTGCCAGTGTCGAATGCCCGAGAGGCTGAGTCCAGCAGCTTGTCTAGGCCTATCATTTGAACTGCTGGAAAAGATATATCATATGTACCTACCTGTATAACTGAATGCTTCCGAATGCTTAAATCCTCCACAATTATTGGGTTTAGTCCAATGTCATCCTGGTTTCCTGATTTCAATGAATCGGTGCAGGCGTGCGGGGAGAGAACCCGGCCATGTTGACGGTCTGACAGCAGTGACAGTGCCTCCACGTGTCCGATTGATCCAATGTTTTGCCTTCGATACGAATGCATGATTCACGCATGAATTGTCAATGCGTTGTATGCATTTAAGGGTGTCCAGTCGTCAAAAATATATATATTGAAACCATCATATAGCGCTGTAATCCAGGTATCGATGCGGCGAAAGAGGAGCCTCCCGCCGAAAGGTCTGACAGTGTCTTCGTGTCAACCCTCCACGTGTCCGATCGATCCAATGTGTTCCCTTCGATATGAACGCATGTTTCAGGTCACTTCATGCGTTAGTATGCGTCCACAGGTCCACATAGATTCCATTAATATATATTGAAAGCATCAGATACCGCCGTTATCCGGGTAAACAGGCGGAGAAGGCGCAGCCCCCGGTAACAACCAACCGTCCCCGCCGGCAGCGCGGGGCGGTCTGGGCTCTGTGACCGGGGGAGGCGAAGGATTGCAAGAAAACAGCGCGATGCATTTACGCGTTTAGACGCGTTATTTCGCATTATTTTCGATTCTGGGACAGTGGGAGGCTTAGCTATGGGTCGAAATCTATCTGTGGATACCAATAACTTAAGTTAGATCGACCGTTTTCATGGTGAAATAGGCCTGCAAATTTAATGAACTTTGACCTAGATCCCTTCCTCCCCGATCGAAAGCGGTAACGCTGCACGGATTTCTGGTTTTATTTGGTCATATAACGATTTCGGACTATTTAAACGAATTATTTGTCTTCTATATATCCAAATGTGACCAATGTAAGCCCAAATAAGTCCAAAAATGTGGTTATTTTAGCTCAGAATCGATTTGGGACATCGTCACTTTGCCGCGTTACAGGCATAACGCGCAGCAGCCGCGCGATGGGACACGGTCACCATTGAAATAGCATTGGCTGTTTGCCGCGTTACAGGCATAACGCATTTTTCCGTCACCGATCTCAGAACTTACCCAAGAAGAGAATAGGGCGGCTTTGATTTAAAGCTTTAAAGACTTTAAAGTCAGACTCTATATGATTTCATCGACAGAGTGATCAAGCCGACCTATAAAAATCCTAATTGAAGATTTCTTGTTTTCTCGTTTTGCATCAACATGCCTCCCCCCCCCCCCCCCCCCCTTTGTTTGATAATTCCTTGATCTGTCCCTGCAGTCGATACATGTATGAACACTCTTTGTTTTAATTATTCCCCCCTCCACACACACAATGATATTATAGGCTTATCAGATACAGCTCAAAGCTTAAGCTATTTTTATGGGTAAACATTATAATCAAAATTGTCTCTAGACATGTCCTTACCTTTCCCACATAGTCATTGGCATCTCCCTCCAGCTCCACGTAGACCCCTTTGGCGAGGAAGGCGCAGAAGCTCTGGCCCCCGGACCCCTTCAGGTAGATGTTGATGGACCGGTCAGGCAGACCGGACTTCGGGTGACGGCTGGAAAGGAAACAAAACATATTGCAGTATGGAAAATATTTGTTTACATGCATAGTAGTATACACTTTCAAGCTCTACATTCGCTGAAATATGATGTGAGACTTATTTGAGCAAATTGATTATGGGTTTGGTTTGGATCACATTCAGTCACCCGAGTATGAGCTTCTGGATCTAGTTTCTTCTAAGGCATCAATAATTTCAGTCGGTTCTCCAATCTGTTTCCTTAATTCACTGTTATTTACCACTCCGTTAATTCAATTTAATTGGTTAATTTGTCTCCTCGATCCTTTGTTATTTACCAAGGGTTAGACTTAATTTGTTCTTTGTCTGTGCCTTTTATGGTTTTCCGACGGGCAAATACTCACATTGAAATCTCATGGCTGAGGGTGCTGCCGAACGTACGGTCTTCGTTGGACACCTCCAGATTGATGTCCACACTTTTTGACTTGCCTTCTAGAACATCCTTGGATTTCTCAATCAGCAAGTTGTCCTACCAGCCAAAAGACAATTTAAAACATCATCAGAGTATGTCATATCAAGTTACTAAACCTGTTATATCAGGTTTACAAAGGATTACAAATACTAAAGTCAATATTCGTTTCAGTGGTGTATGATAAGGATTGCTTTCTCTCATGAAATGTAAAGACATCACGTCAAGAAGAGTAGTCATGACAAGGGAACCTACAAGAAGCTTCGTCTCTTCTACGTTCAAGTGGAGCACTCGATACTAGATAATTTTCAATTTCACGAGGGAGAATATTTGATTATTTTGAAGATTTAAATGTAAAAGTGCTAGAATTATGCTAGAATACTAAAGCCCCATACCCACTAGGCGATTTGGACCAGAGTCGGACGAATCACTGGTGCTAAAATCAGCCGACTCTACTAGAAGAGTCTGCCAACTTTAGTGCCGACTCACATCAAACATATATATTTCAATATGACATACTGACTGGTAATCTGAATTGGTGATAAAATCGGCCGATCTCATTTGGCCGATCCAGTCATATTCGCCTAGTGGGTATGGGGCTTAAGCTATGATCAGACATTACAGAGATTCACTCACGATTCTCTCGTCGAGTTTGAACTCCTGCGGCAGGGATCCGCCGACGATGTTAGCGCCGGGCCTCAGGCTAAGGGCGTCGGTCAGTACTTTGTCAAAGTTGAGTAGCTTGGCCTTCTCGTTGCCGTCCGCGGCGGCGAGCCGCAGCTTGTCCACGCGGCCCACCAACTCCTGGAAGGTCCTGAAGCCCAGCTTGGAGATGTGCTCCCGGATCTGAACATGGAGAAAGTAGGGTATATTGGTTGAGCTTGTTAGGATAGATTGATCAAACATTGACGTTCTTCAGGCTGTCTTCGTTTTAAAAGGTATGCCATTTCTGACTCGGAATGTCTACGTCAACTTTTTTTTTTTTTTAAACTTTTCACATTAAAAGGTGTATCAATAATTCCATTTTGTTTCGATTGGGATTTAAAGTACATCTATCTTTATCTCAGCCGTTTGGTTTACGTATTGAAACTGACACTAATTAAATTTGCAGCATAAGAACGCCAATTCCGTTTAAGACTTTCCTTAGCATTATTATAGGGGTTTAGGAAGTCTATTTTTAGGTTTGCAAGTACAAGGTTTACCTGATATCAAGACCCTGTTTCCTACAAGAACAGTCCTTACAGCAATAACTGAAAATTAGTTATAATGGCACAAGTACAATCTCCATCAAAACCCTGATGTACCTGAGGGAGACCCACCCAACCCCAAAATAAACCATGCCATCCTCACCTCTTCGGCCAGCAGGAAGAGGTAGTTGACGACGTACTCGGGCTTGCCCTCGAACTTCTTCCTCAGCTCGGGGTCCTGGGTGGCGATGCCCACGGGGCACGTGTTGAGGTGACACTTCCTCATCATGGTGCAGCCCAGCGCGATCAGCGGGGCCGTGGAGAAGCCGAACTCATCGGCCCCGAGCAGGCCCCCGATCACCACGTCACGGCCTGCACACAAACAACAGGGTTTTATATGGATTACACATTAAAGTGACTGTTTTGACAAGGTGAATCTTCAAAGATTGGGTGTTATTGTAAAGTTGCCGCTTTAAAAAAAGTTCACCAGAATTGCATAATTCTTACAAACATTTCCCTCTCACATGTTAAATGAGAGTTGCCATTTTACTTTTGGGTATCGTATTTTACTAAAAAGTTTTGTGAACGAAATATTCATGCGAAAAGAACCACAAGAAAAATTGCTTTCTATAAGTACTAAATATCTAGATTTGACGTAACTCTTTTACAACTTCTGACCTCCTTCTTTTTACAATAAATTTACAACAAACCTTCTCAGATGACAAATGATAAAGTTTCTTTTTTGTATCATTAACATCACTACCTCCTTAACAAATTTCTCTTGTGAGGTTGCGAATTCTACCTTGGATGATATCAACTTTATACCAGGAATGTAAGTTAATGTTAACGAAGAAATCTGAAACGGTAGGAAAAAAATCTGAAATGATTGCTATAAAACGTAATGTATTTTCTTGTTGAAAATATCTAATAGAGATGTGGAATCGAAAAACTTAAAATCAGACAAAAATCCGAAAATTTAGATCCCTGTAATACAGCTATTCACTTAAAGTTAAAATAATAATAATAAAAAAGAAAGAAATCCTGACCTGTCCTCATCTGCCCGTCGGCCTGGAGGACGATCCGTGACCGCAGGTCGTTCATGGTCAGGGTCTGGTGGGTCTCGGCGATGCCCAGCTCCCAGGGCAGACCGGCGTGTTTGATACCCGTCCAGCTGGAGGCGCCCGTCCCGCCGTCGTGGCCCGAGATGGTGATGTGTTCCGCCTTACCCTGCAGGAGCGAGCACAGGGATGAGGATAGGAAACTCGTTTTTTATGAATATTTCCTATATTATTACTTTAAAAAAAATCTATTATTACTATGTATTATTACTATCATTACTATTTATTAATATTACTATTTATTAATATTTCCTATATCATATTACTATTATTTTTTATAGGATATTAAGAAACACTGGTTTGTTTATTGCTCACTAGCCCAATACAATGTAGACGCATTTGGCTTTCATTCTAAAACGATTCTAGATCTAAAGAGAATTAACCGACCTTGGCTACTCCAGCAGCGATGATTCCAACGCCGACTTCGGAGACCAGTTTCACACTGATGCGGGCCTTGGGGTTGGCACATTTGAGGTCGTAGATGAGCTAGGGGCAGAAACGATAAGTCCAATGTTAGATTTGTTTTTAGCAATCATGAAAGCATATTTTTTTCAGAGCAAGATATATGTATTATTGTCACTGAAGTGGTGGCTTCCCCAAACCTTATCCGATACATAGTATTTTTTCAAATTTATTTTCTATTTTTGGCTGTACAGTGCGAGAGTAACATCTCGCCACATTTTCTCCGCTACCGAGTAATTTGAATAGTACCTTCTCCTTTTCTTTTATGAAATATCATTACATATACGAGTCAAACAAACGTGGATGAATAGGTTGAACAATGTGACACTGCCTGAAAACGGACCTTATTTTCATGTTTAAAAGAGAAAACCCAGTGTGACAGAGGTTGGGGGTCCTAAAAGTAGCTTGAAAAAGTGTGACATCATTTATAAATATCCTATTCTGTGGCTCACCTGTGAGAGGTCCTCGATGGAGTAGATGTCGTGGTGGGGCGGCGGGCTGATGAGGCCCACCCCGGCGATGGAGTGGCGGGTACTGGCGATCTCCTTGGTCACCTTGTAGCCGGGCAGTTCCCCGCCCTCTCCGGGCTTGGCGCCCTGGGCCATCTTAATCTGCAGCTCGTCCGCGTGCGACAGGTAGCTGCTGGTCACTCCGAACCGGCCCGACGCCACCTAGGAGACGAGGGCATTTCCATATGATTTATTTTGGTTTGTTTTAAAAGTTAGTTTCAATTCGATGTTACCCTGTACCCAGGAGAAAATCTAGAATGGCAGATTGTGGTAAAACGAAATTATGATTACAATTTTTTTTAAAAAAGATATTATGATTACGGGAAGTTTAAGCAGGATCCTGTACTCTATGTATATTTTCTGATACTTATGAACCATGGGTTATGTAAATACTACAACCATCACTTAATCCAAATTTTGTGTACTACTACATCGGTCGCCTACCACGAGAGTCAATCAGTCTAGGCATGGAAAATATCCCTTTCTTTGAAGCCATAAAACCCCCCAAAAAAACTTGCTTTTATAGTCACTCTGTTTTATATATTCCCATAATCAAATAGTTCTCATCGGTCTATAAATAGTCTGTCTGTGAAAAAAAGAGTTTATCTAAACAAAACACGGCGTTTTGGGTCTGACCTGTTTGATGGCGGAGCGCATGTTGTTGGCCGGGTCCTCGTTAAGGTACCGCTCGGGGTTCTCGCCGCCCTCTCCGGTGTTACTCTTCCCGCCCAGACGGTTCATGGCCTTGGCCAGCGTGGTGTGGGCCTCCCACGAGATGCTGCCGAAACTCATGGCACCTGAGGTGAACGAGATGGTGCAAGTTTAGTACTATCGTGTACAACAAATTCTGCCCATTTAAAAGGAAACACTATATTTCTTTCTGCATGTGATTAAATGTTTTCCCCGCCAAATATAGAGAGGGAAAAGAATCTGCGTTAAAGATAATGAGGAATCTGCACGATCTACAAGGGCATTTCCATTTAAAAAAAACATGATGGACAAATACGTAATAACAACCCTTGGTGATGTGATTAGAAATCTTATAGTGCACAGACATTTTAACTAATTATATAACGCTCCGTTGTCTTTCCACAATTTTTTTTATCCTAAATCTGAATGTTTATTATCCAGGCATTGCCCTAAAGTTAAACTGGCAAATCATTGGTACCTGTGACAAATCGTTTCACAATGCTGGCGGCAGGCTCGACCTCGTCCAGGGGCACGGGGTCGGCGTCGTAGATAAAGTCCATCTGTCCGCGCAGGGTGCACTGCTTCATGGCCTCGATGGACGACGCCACGTACTTCTTGTACGCGTCCTTACTGTTACTGCGGGCAGCGTTCTGCAAACCAGAAAATGGAACTTTTAGCACTACGTCCTTTTGCTCACGTTAACTAAGATCTCTATATCTATTTTGAATGATTTTCGTCCGCAATTGCTTTGTCATCATTTTTTATAAAGTCAAATCAAAATAGGAGAAAACTATACTTATTTCCTACTTTCTAACACTGTCTTTTATTATATCAAACTGGACTAGTGTCGAAAGAGTACTGCTAAGATATTTTAAGGTCGTAAGAATGAGAAGAAGAAATAGAATCTGATACTGATTCTTCAGAGAAGAAAACTTATTTTCTGAAAGTTTATGCATCCCCTGCAAGCGATAGAAAATAATACTTATTATTTCGGATTATTTCAGAAAGGATTTTAGTATGTTCAACTTGGAGGAATTCAACTGCATCTAAAGGACATGTATACAAGTTATGGAGGTACTTAGGCCTGGCGACATACTCACTCCATCCCCTTCCCGGGGGGCCCTTTGTATTGCCTTCCAAGCCAGCTGGGCACTCATTCATTCATTGGCAATGTTCAACAACCTTTTATTTCATATCCTTTTCTGTAAATAAGGACATTTTCAAGTACACTGGACATCTCAGGGGAAATATATTGTATAGTATTATCATTATAAAGCGTGAAAAAAAACCTAGTCCTTCCCGATTTTGTTTTAATGGTACCTATGCTCAGCCAAAGAATCGAGACAAATCTAGTTGTTTCACTTCTAAAACGAATTGAAAACTTTTTTTTTCTTGAAAAAAATGGAATATCCTAAAGACAAATATTTTCTCATCTTAAAAGGTGGCTAGAGTGGCAACAGACTAAACTCGTCTTTTGTTTAGAACGCATTTTGTTCAATTTTTGATAGGCAATTCCTTGAGTAACCATACGTTTACGGGTGACCAACCCTCAAGTGGTTACTAAGGGCATTACTGCTTCGTTTTCCGTTATTTTAAGATAGATATTGTTTGTCGGAGGAATGTATATTTTGCATATATATTTTCTGTGTAGGAGAAGGCTTTTCATCGTTTTACGAATTTAGTTGTTGACACTTCGCCCGTTTTATCCTTATGCACAGGGAACTGCCCTTAACAATACAACTTACAAGACCAGTCTTGATTCGAAAAATAACATTCGACTTTTCCTAGAATTAAAACAGTTTCCAATATAATCTGAGCAAACAAAATGCCTGGTAGACTAGACGGGACCCCCCAGCATGTAACAATCTTGTTCACTTGCCTTATAATGTAGATGCAGTTGGTTTAGTTAAGTATATAGTAAAGGTCTGGACCCACCTGAATGTTGGCTACCGTGTTAGGGTCATTGACGTGCCTCTCGCCTCCCGCCCGCCAGTGGTAAAAGCCGGGAGAAGTCACCATCTTCCCGTCGCTGGCTCGGCTACTGTAGGCAAAGTTGTGACGATTGATCACCTACAAGAGAGAAGAAACAAACAAATTAATTCCCTCTTTTCCAAAAATACATTGCTTATTCGAATCAGAAAGGAACAACACCAGAATGGTTAAATGTGGAGTCGATGGGGGGACTTATGACACATTGAATGAAGGTCGTGCTGGCAATGGTAAACGTTTATAAGGTAAACTGCATGTCAGTGAAGTGAGTAAATTTATACAGGAGATATCATGGTTCCAGTAAATTGCATGGCCCATTTTCTTTGTGTGTGCAGCAGGTTCCAGTGAGGGGTTTTTCAATTAAAGCAGAATGTGGATTATTAGGAAGCAGGATTTTTTTCTGCAGAGGAAATTTACGACCAGTTGATATTTTCCGATGATGGCGTGCACATCTCCGCAATTGTCTAAGCTATAAATCACGTTATTTAATAGATGTATACAAAAACAGAGGGGCATCCTCAGGGTTTTAGTTCTGGTAATAAATATTGAAAGATTTACAAATTTATTGGCCAAAAACTAACAAATCACTGGTTCTATTAAAGTAGTACCTTTAAAAAGAACAATACTTAATTGATTAATCGAACTGAGCAAAACGTGTACAAATAATGATTATTATGTAAATTCATTATTTCTCATGCTCTGATTTAATTTATTCGACTGAGACAAGATCGAGTACATGCAAGCCGTATCAACTGGGAATGTATTGAACCTAGTTAACTGGTATAAAAAATATCTGGACATACATCAATTAAGCCTACGTTTTAAAACCTACCTTACAATGTACATGGCCAATTAAGTACATTTTTCTTTTTCTTTGAAGCTATATGTCTACGGGCACTCAAAATTAGGAAATTAAATAAAACGTGGAAAAACCTCTAAATGTGGTTATTGTACAAGTGCATATAATATATCTTATCGGGCTACAGGGTGCCACAAGACCGTCGTATAAGATACGTCAAAGAGTATGGGGGAAGGTATGGGGTTTACTATTATAGGGAATGTGCCAATTTACCTAAAAGCTGTGCACAGGCATTTGTAGGTTGGATATTTATAGCCCTTAAAACTATACAAGTCCATCTATTTAGATGTTCTTAAAACGTGCTGGATAACTGAATCGATGATTTGTTTGAATATTCATGAAGGAATTGAAAGAAAAAATGTTCTTTTTTTTATTATTAAGTCATCTGAAATGATAACCGTTTTGGAAAGAAGGACAAAGAAATGCACCAATATCCTGTCGTTTTTGAATTTTGAAAACACATTTCCGATAGAATCGATGGGAAACACACAGGGTATTGTGAATCGCGACAGAGGATCTCCTACATATTACATCATTAATACATCTAATTTCTATTATTACTGACTGATTGATTCACGATACTGAATAAGCAAAGGCACGTAAAATACAGAGATAAAAGGATATAGCGCCAGTTTAGGTCCCTGTTCTAGATTTAACTATAATATTTTTTTCCATTTTTTTTCCATCCTAGATTTAAACTATAGAAAATCTAGGCACAGAGAGACAGCAGCAAATTCGGTTCGCTGCAACCTTACAAACACTAACAAGCCCATATTTGCTTTGTATCTATCAACTACAATTCTATCAGTAAACAAATAGAGGGGCAATTTTATTTAAGATACATGTAATCGTACAATTTATGACGAGGCACGATTCAAACTTGACTTGAATGCTTTACTGGTGCGGTTAGAGGGATTCAACTGAGGAAAATGCAACTCAAAGTTTGTTCTACATATTAATACCATGCAGTGAAACTACTTGCAAGACAATATATGCGTTCTGCTGTCTTGGGCACCCTGTAGCAGGCCTAGTGGGAAACTCATTTTGAGGTATGATAAGGACACAAAAACATCAGGTCGGTTTGAGAGATATTTGAGCGAGTCAAAAGGATGTAATATTAGTTTAGTCATGATATATGCCACAGAGACAGACGAAATAGTAATTAGTTAGCACCTGCCAAATAGCACCTCTTTATTTGTCTAGCTCACGCCGCGTTTGTTCGACACGTGTCGAGTCACGGTCTGAAAAAGACACATTGGTTATCAACAGGCAGGGCAGGGTGCATGCGCACCGGTAGAATCAACAAAGCACCGAGTCATCGGGCAAAAAACATACATCAGACACAGACATGCACGGAAGGTGTGCAGAAAGAAACTCGAACCCCACAGTCACGCCCCTAATCCTTCCACCGACAGAATTATCACAATTTGTGGTTAAAGTTATTATTTTTATCAGAAGAGCTATACCTTTAAAACTGTTGTTATGTTACTACTGTGAGATATATACATATCTTGTGAAAGCTAGATACAATCAAAGGTGTTGACCTTTGTCATTATTAGAACGTATGGTACAGAGGATATAGAAATACCCCTACGTAAGTAAGCACTTAACATAATAGCAGTGATGCTACTTAGATTTCTTTCAATCACAGTTTGTATGGAGATGTATATAAAACACTAATGAAAAGTGTAACTGTCTCTGCCTTTAAAGAGTTGCTGTCATTGTTGCGAGATAGAAAGGTAAGCAATTGAAAATAAGCAGAACATATAGGTTTTGGACTGAATCCATATCTCTCAGAAGTCCTTGGGATGTTGTTGTAAGGATTTCTGACTATTCTATATATAATAAGTACGGATTAATTACATTGTCTGCGATCTAAATAGTTTCTTGTGAAATATTTGAAGAAGCAAAACTATTGATATGGGTCCAATAAAAAACCTGGCAAAACTTAAGTACCGGCACCTGTACTTCAATATGGTCCTCTCTATCTCACAAAATCACATTACGCTGCCAAAACTTACCATAACAACTTAAACCTACAAAAATATGAGCTCTTGATTTTTCAGCCAGAAGCAAATAAAAGGGAACTAAGCAATTTTGTTTTTCTTCCTAAATGTCAAGTCTAGCTCTTGTAAGTCTTGTATTCCTTTAATGCACAGATAGACACACATGTAAATCACGGTCAATGATTAGTACCCACCTCTTGCGCTAGAACCTTGAATCCAGAGCCTCCTATGCGCGAGGCAGTGCCCACGAAACACTTATTGACCACTTCATCAGCAAGGCCGACTGCTTCAAAGATTTGCGCTCCCTGAAATACCAATATCCACGAACTTAGGTTTCTTCTTCAATAAAATGTCATCATTATATACATCCTAAATTGTGTAGGACATTCAATATGAAAAAAAAGATATATACATCTTATTCTGGACACGCCACTTCATATCGATTCCTTTCTATTTGTTGTTTTCAATCATAGGTGTTTTCAACAACATAAAACGAAACAGGGTTCATCCTAGTTCCGGATCTCACAGGTCTGCAAGTGATTTGCTCGTCAGCGGCTTTTAAAGAGCTGGGAGTCATGTCAGATATCAAGTGAATCGGCGATTTATCTTTGTAATATTAATTTTTTAATGCTTCAAATACAGAAACCATTCCAGATATAATTTATATAATCACCAACAAATACCTTTCCAAAACATGACAAAACTATTCAAAGTTCTAGTTCCTAAAAAGAAATATTCTTTTTTTAGCAGAGAGAACTAGCAACGGCCACCTTATACCAAAGTACTAGTTCCTAAAGGCGTCGTACCTTGTAGCTCTGCAGTGTGGAGATACCCATTTTGGCCATCACCTTGGACACCCCCCGGGCGGTGGCGGCCACGTAGTGGTCGTAGACGGTGGCGTCGTCCAACGGGGGGTCGAGCAGGCCGTGGTTACGGAGGTTGGACATGAGCTCAAACACCATGTAGGGGCACACGGCGTCCGCCCCGTAGCCGAGGAGCAGGCACAAGTCGTGCACCTCTCTGTAACATTGCAAAGGTTTTACTCTGACGTGTTCTGATTTAGTAATAGAGGCCACATTGAACCTATACGGAATTTGCCCATAGGTTGTCCAGGATTAATAAGAAAAAGTTTTTATTCTAGTACATTTTGTTGAAGTACGTGTGAAAATCGAACAAGAATATATGCATATTAAACAATTCGTTGGGTAAAGTTCGGTTATTTCTTTAAATAACTCATTCTAGTACATGTTACTTATGTAACCCAAGCACATTAATTGGATTTATTTTGCACCCTGCTGATTCTGAAAAGTACATCTTTAATAGCCCACAATGTATGTACGGCCAGTCACTATCTCTTTAGTAACCACTAGGTTATAATTAACAGTGGATACTTTGATCAAGAGGAGACTAACATCTGAGAGAAACTAAGTTAACAGAAGGAAAAAGATGTACGATGATTATTTTCTGTTTTACCTAAGAAGGAGAGAATTTGAAATGTACGATCATATGTACTTGATTTTTGTTGGTGTGAACAGTTTCAGATTCAGGATTTTAAAAGGGGCGGGGGGGGGGGGGATGCGCTATTGGAAAAAATTGTCCTTAATTACTTTTTGGTCGAATTTTACATTAAAACAAATCTAAATTTGCCCATAAAAGAGGAGACGCGCGCCCTCGCGCCTCCCTCTAAATCCGCCACTGTTGAACTCCATGTCCACTCTTACCTGGCCTCTCCAGTCTCGACGATGAGCCCGGCCTTGAGTCTGAGTTTCTCCTTGATGAGGTAGTGGTGGATGCGGCCGAGGGCCATGAGGGAGCTGATGGGGACGCGGGTCTTACAGGCCGAGCGGTCAGACAGCACCAGCAGCTTGTAGCCCTTCTTACAGGCGGCGGCCGCCTCCTCACTGACCCGCAGCAGGGCGGGCAGCAGGCCGTCAGGGCCGTCCTCCACCGGGTACGTGATGTCAATCACCTTGGTCTGATGGGCGGAATAGAGGGATTGTTTAATTGTAGGCAATAAATCTAGTAAAGGTTATTCTTAGAGGTGTATTTTGAATATATCCCTGTCTGTGATAAGACTTTCTTAATCCAAGGTGAATCAGAAAGAAAAGAATAAAACAATTTCTATCAACGTTATCTTATGGTCAATATAGGACTTGAAAATTGACCAGAAACCCAACAATTAAATTAAATTTATGGTACGTAAATTCATACTATAATCGGTGCTAATGGAACACTTTTTCATTACATTACCTGGTTTTACAATTAAAAAATAACATATTCTTATTGTCGATATTAAAGAAAAAGAATTATTAATCCTATAGGAGAAACCCTGGCTATGTGCTTACCTTCCAGCCCTTGTACCTGGTGGCCTTGATCACGCGGATGTCATACAGGGACAGGATGGGTTGGTCCAGCCACAGCCGCTGACACTGCTCGGGGCTCGGCTCGAGGATGTTCGCCTCGGGACCCACAGGGCACGCCTAGCAAACACAGAAAGGGGTTTAGTTAATGATATAGAGAAAGTGCAAAAAATAACAACCTGAGAAATTATTCCATGGAATTCGGTTTTTTTTTGTTATCCACATGATATGAACTCGACATCTAAAGAATTTTCAGGCGGAGAACAGCTGAAATTTTGGTGGGGACTTTTTAATTGAAATAAGGAAAATGTTAGGAACTTTTCCAACAAAAAGACTTCAAAATTTCAGATACACGCAAAACTCAAGCATGTGCAAAAAGTCATGAGACCACTGATTAGCAGAATTCAAAGACGGCCTTCTACATACTACTGATTAGAGCATCATTCTAAAACTTACCAGAGACATAACCACCTTTTCCCTAAAAGGGTCTATGGGTGGGTTGGTGACCTGGGCGAAGAGTTGTTTGAAGTAGTTAAAGAGGCGCGGGTTGAGCTCTGACAGGCAGGCCAGGGGCGCGTCGTTACCCATCGAGCCAAGGGCCTCTTTCCTGGAAGCAGAGAAGACCATGTAGTATTTACAATGTATCATATCACTTTTATTATGTAAGGGATTGCCATTGAAGCTTTAGAAATTTTCTTGGACTATTTCTGATGTCATAAATTAGTTTATATATTATAATACTTAGAATATAATATCAGATGGTTACTTTAAATATATCAGGGTTTTTAACTACATTTTGAACATCCCCTCTAGGGGCTATTCAGCAATAAGACGACCCTATCACAATTATGACATCTCAGGCCTTCTATGTTGAAAACATAACATGTATTGTTACTATGACATGGTTCCACCTGTGACACGTCACTAAGGCTACCATAGTCTATGTATCAAATAGACTGACAACACCTGTAAGTTCATTTATGCGGTTGCTGTGAAGACACATGCATACAACTCGCCACGTCTCCCAAATATTAATCAGTAAATAGATTATCCCATTTTCTCTGTATGCAGTCACTGATCTAGCCCATAACATAATCAATTAAATGTGTCTTCATATACCCAGGGTAAAGGGAGGGGAAAAAACTCACTGTGATTTGACCATGGGGAGGACGAGCAGGTTGATGTTCTCGACGGTCCATCCGAAGAGGGCGAGTCGTCGGTCCTCGTTGACGGCGACCCCGTCGTAGGGCAGCATGTGTTCGCTGCTGTCCTCTCTCCGCAGCACCTGCTGCAGGCCGTGCGCGTGGTCCACGTACATGTCGTCCAGCGTGAACGACTGAGGGACAAGAAATCATCATTGCTATCACCACATTCACTGTAAATGTCATTTATATATTGTACTATGTTATTGTTGTTCACCGATCTCATGGAAGAATTTGCTGTATGTAAGAAGGAAACGTAAATATAAAAATAAATCGTGCGTGTTTATTTATAGGTACTATCGTACTTTATGCAGACACTTAAAACATTAGGATTCAGTAATACAAACTGCTTTATTTTCAATGCTGGTTTGTCTTATCAATTTTAAAGCTCTTGGAAATTCAGAGATGTCAATCAGGATTGACGAAAAATCCAGAAGAATAGATAGGACATTTCCGGATTTTCGGTTTAGACACTAAAAGGTTGGAAATATCTCCCACAAAACGTCAATTTATGATGAGGATGGATAAGAAGCGATATAAGAGTAATTTGAAAAGCAAAATTGGTAACATCTTTTTATACTGAACTGAAAAAAAAAATGGAAAAAGAAGAAAGTCTAAAAATGCCAATATCAAACGGTGTACGGTGTTATCCCACAAACAAGCCCCATACCCACTAGGCGATTTTACAGGCGACTGGCTATGGGCAACAGCAGAATCACTGGTAGAATCCTCACTAATTCAGATCAAATGTTAATATGTAACATTTCAAAATTAAATACTACCATTTGATCTGAATTGGTAATGATTTTACCAGTGATTCTGCTGTTGCCCATCTCCAGTCGCCGGTAAAATCGCCTAGTGGGTATGGGGCTTAATGCTATCCCGCATTTGTGTGATAGTTACTCTTTAAGGGATAGCGTCCTAACAAACCAGGCTATCAGTCTGATTGTAAAACACATAAAGACTCACCTCCTTCAGCCATTGTGAGACTGGTCGTAAAGTTGCTATTTGCTGTTTGATTTCCTCGTCAGGCATGAACTTCTTTAGCAGGGTATCAACCAGCAGCATACGACCAGGCTGTAGACGGCCCTGGGGGAGCAGGAGATTGGAGGATAACTAACATGAAGATCCACTAAGTTACTCACTTCTAGCAAATGTTAATCGATGTAACCCTTAATTTGCTCACTGAGCCGCTCATCTCAAAACTAATGATAAAAAGTTGTTTGATAAAAAGATTATTAACTTACGGTAAACCAACATAAAAAAACAAATTATAAAAATATTTCACATGTGTCCGATAAAATGTCTATTTGCATCTTAGATAAATCAAGAAAATTGTAAAACAAGTTAGGGATGTCCAGGCATTATTTCTGAAGAATCTTTTCAAATTTACAGGCAAGGCCATAAAAGCCGACTTACTTTCTGAATGACCTCCTCAGGGGGTATGTCGACCACTCCGACCTCGCTGGCCATGTACATGTGGTTGTCTTTGGTGACGTAGTAGCGGGACGGCCGCAGTCCGTTCCTGTCCAGGATGGCGCCGATGTACTGACCGTCAGTGAAGGTCAGCAGTGCTGTAGGGGAAGGGACAGGGGTTGTTACCTGGCTCGATCTTATTAACTCCGCATATTTCGATTTAATACAAAATTTTCTCTTTTGTGATCAACCTTAAATATGATTATGACCATCAACGTTTGTTCAGGGGCGGATACAGGATTTTCGAAGGGGAGTGTCCCCATAAAGGCTAAGTACTATAACGTTATGCATGGAAAAATAATGAAGGAAAAAAAAGAAAAAAGAAGAGGGAGGGCGTCAGGACCCCCTGCAGAAGATAAGCCTTGCAGAATATTTTTTGTTGTCTAAGCTCTTATATTTTCTGTAGGCTATTTTGTGACAGTAACTATTGTACAAATAAGAAGTAAAATAGCTACAAAGTTTCCCTCAAAAATATAAGATATAACGAGGGACTCCCCAGAAATGTTATAAAACCCGCGGCCCGTCGACTCACCAGGCCCGTCCCAGGGCTCCATGGCGAAGGCGCTCCAGTTGTAGAAGTCCTTCTTCTCCTGCACCATGGTCTGGTCGTTCTGCCAGGCCTCCGGCACCATGGTCATAATCGCCTGCACGACGAAAATATATCTCAGATTGGATTACAGAGTACAAATAGTTTCACTGCCACTTCGGTATTTTCTAAATTTCTAATCCTATCATTCTTTTCAGAAGTTATCTCTTCTTTATAAAACGTTTTCTTTCTCATACATTCTAATACGGAAGCGCGGTTCGGAGGCCTATTTATAGACAACAATCAACATTGTAAACAATTCACATACATGTAAAACCTATATATATAGAACAATTGATCACGGAAAATGTTGAGTCTTAGGGAAAAATATAGAATGATCTTTTGTGTTTTGTTGAGAAAAAACATTGCACGCGCCCTCTAACCTTGCTGGCTTTAGAGCATACCGATTTCCCCCATACAGCAATATAATCCGTCCACTCCCTCCGTCACCTCACCTCTTTGAGAGTTTATGAGAGATAAACGGTGAAAAACAAGAACTTTACCTCCGGCAGAGTGCGGCCCCCGGCCTGGCAGAGGAACTCGAGGACATTGTCGACGGAGCCCGAGTCGGACATGTCCTTCTCCACCACGGGGTAGAGCCTCTTGAGGTCGTCGCCGAAGGACGAGCTACTCATGACCCCCTCCCGGGCGTGCATCAGGTTCACGTTCCCCCGCAGCGTGTTGATCTCCCCGTTATGGGCCAGGTACCTGAGGGGATACGGGGACAATTATATTCAACTAAGTTATGATTTTTTTTTCTAAACACAGTCAACCACATCCTAACCACGACTGATTTATTGTGAATATGTATAACGATTCAGTATGAGGTGCTAGGATTATATATAATATTCTTTTGATACATGTAAGGTTATCTCTCTTCAATTGGATGTTAAAAAGAAATCGGACTTTTTTATTATGAATTTATGGTTCATTGGTTTGAGTGGGTATAATAAAAGACCACTTTAATAAACTGAACAGAAATGCTGTTGGCTATGCAAAAGCTGATCATGCGTTGTTCAGAACCTTATATATTGCAATCTCTTTGCCTCAACCTATATGTAAACACAAACTACAAAATACAGCTCAGGCATTCCGTGACCCTCACCAAGTACTCCCATCTTGAAATTACCCATTCAATTTTCAAGTAAGTTTTTCCTCATTACTACTTATTATGAGCAGTATCATGTTTCATAGACTGTGTCTTGTAGGATACAGTAATAATTTATTAAAGCAGTCCGTTGAGGACTGTGTGACTCACCTCTGGGGGTGCGCCCGCTCCCAGC
Organism: Lepidonotus clava; assembly: GCA_936440205.1. Taxonomy (NCBI): domain Eukaryota; kingdom Metazoa; phylum Annelida; class Polychaeta; order Phyllodocida; family Polynoidae; genus Lepidonotus; species Lepidonotus clava. The sequence continues at coordinate 46,158,117 of OW387136.1, read as the reverse complement.
TGGGGAAGGTGTTGGTGGAGAAGCGGCTGTGGATCAGGGCCAGGTACGTCTCAAAGTCGGGGTGTTTGAGGTCGTGGAAGTAGTCCCACAGCTGGGACGTCGACAGCAGGCCCTGGAGACAACAAGGAGCGTGTTCTAGTACGTGATATTTATTTGCAGCATTAAAATTACCCTTTTATAAATCTATATATATAAGCTACGTGCCAGTAGGAAATTGAACAACAGGTGTACTAATCGACGTCATAGAAATGTGATCACCCTTTTATTTAAAGATTTTTTATTATTATTATTTAGAGCATCTTCAGAGAGTGCAAGCCACATTTTTCTATTTATTTAAAGATTTTATTTGTAGTTTGAATCGACCATGTGAGTGAATGTAACAGGTAAACTTTTCAGGTTGGTAGAACGAGCAGAAATCTGATTGAATGGTCACCAAATCATAAGAGCTACATAAGCTCCAATATTTATATAGGGATATCTCCCAAGTGATGTACCCATATATCAATGATGATAGATATACAAAGGCTTTGGACACCCATTCAATGCCAAAGGCTCAAAGAATTACATGAAATTAAAAGGAAAATCATTCTTATCATTTTATGAAAAGCGGAATGTAGTGTTATCTACAAGTTTGAAACCTTTCTATTTGTTTGATGAATGCCTACCTTGTATACAATTGTCTCAGTGGACAGACTTGTGATGAAGAAGCGTCGGTTGGCCTCAGGTATGTGGTGAGTCGCCAACTTCCGTAGCATGAATACCTAGAAACGGACACATATTGTAAATTAATAAAATCCAAAGTAAATTAGAGATTTTAAACTTACTTTCACAGTAAGAATAGCTGAAATCTACAAATATTCTACATTATTGTAATTATAAAAATATGAGTTAATAAAATCAAAGCACGGACTCTTTTATAAGATCGTAAATACATTGTTTGTCTGCTTTGAAAGACATTTATGATTATACGTGAAAGAATTGGTTTATATCATAGAGTTGACACAAACCTAATGTCTAGTTTCCAATGATCGATAAATAAAAAAAAATCTTACCTTTCTCTGGAATGGCTTTCCCTGCTCACTGCATGTAAGGAAAACCTGTGAATGAAAATAGGACCGGTAAAATCAAAATAAAGTCTATTTTTCTAATGAAAATGCTTTTTTTAAACACAAAAATAAAACGTAGGCTTGTAAACTAGACCTACAAGAATGTAAATTTTACATTATAACTATAATAGATTCAAAAGTGTAATACTCGCAATCTTTTGATACGTTTATTGTCAACATCATGCCAAGGTACATGGTATTCCTGTATAATAATAACAAAAATAAGTGGGTAGAAACTACCGTCTCTCTTTCCTACTACCGGTTCTTTTTCACAGAGGAAAAAGTAACATTAGAAACAGTAAAGGGAAATGGACGCGCTGGTCGGTGAGTAATAATTCATAAGTACCTGTCTCATTAGTGGCTCGCTGTTCCTGGCCACTCTGCCGAGAACTTCCGGGTCACGGGGCACCGTCCTCCAGCACAGGATCTACGGGCGGGGAAAGGAGTCTTTACATTAGGCCGCTCTAAAGGGGGGTTTACATTAGGCCGCTCTAAAGGGAGGTTTACATTAGGCCGCGCCACATCAAAGCCTGCCGCCCCGACACGCAGAAAACAGATCGATACGCGCGGCGGGTAAAAATAGCCCACTGTACCACTAAGAACACGGCGCCTCGTGCCCTCCTTTATATTCCCTAGGGCTCCTCCTGCAATGGGCAGGCTTCATGAATTATGTGGGCTGAGAGATTCTATTGTCAGCAGAAATTACCAGTCGTCTATGGGTGGAAAGGACTAATGCGCTTCCTATGGTGATCAATGCGTCCTTTGCTACTACTGTCGTCACAAACCCTTATAGTGGCTGATATAGATTCACCGTGGCTATACATGTCTGCTAGACTTTTATAAATATACATTTCTGATACAGGTAAAAGAAACATGCCGGGATTTGCTACACGAAATAATTATACGTTCCACTCACATAAGATTTAAGCAATACTAGTCCGGGTTTTGATACACAACGAACTGATTAATTGTGCGTTAAAAAAAAAACGTTTGAGATGCATGATAAAAAATCAACTATAATAAATTATCATTATGAAAATCTAGGAATTTACCCAAAATGAGTTATTTGCAATATGGCCCAGAATACTGATGCTTCTCTGACTGTCTGTATGACCTAAACCATTTTTCACATCTGTAAATGTAGGATCAAGGTTATCGAAATATTATGAATTGATTACGCCCTGTGGTATTTTTATCTTAATTAGCAGGCATCTAAAACTAAATTGACAATCTGTAGGGTTCAGGCATTTACAAAATATTGTTAATTAGCGCTAATTAGCTCTTAAATTGACCAAATTAACCCTTATTCGGCAAATTTTACCCTGCGTATCACATATCTTAAGAAGTGCAACGACAGCGGCTCTGCTTACCTCCAAACCAAGCTCCTCGGCTATGGCGCTGAACTTTGTCTCACACTCTGGTGCCGTCTCCTCGTCCATGAAGAGCATTCCTGTAGCATAGTGGCCTGGCTCGGGCAATGTGATCCCCTGCTCCTCTCTACAGACGAAAAACAGCAGCGTAATGCAAACGATGTGTAATTTGTTTCACTAATAAGGTTACATGTGAGATGATTGCCTAACTCAAACTCAAAACGCTTCATTGTTATTCTGCTACTTGATTTGGCTGTGGAGGCTGTCTTCGACGTTGTAGATATTTCAAGTACAGAAATAACTAAGGATAAAATGTCCACGTTTTGTTTGTATTACATATTCTGTTACTCTCTTCTACACTTATCTATTACAGCTTTGCATGGTTGGTTGGTGAGTTCTGTTTGCAGAGTATACAAAAAAAAGACTTACGTAAGGTAATTATTACATATATTGCTATACAAAAAGATACAGTTACCATAATAGGACATTTTTCTTTTCATGGATAAGGGGGTGATTCTATCAATCCTGACCTAATAATTCTGGCGTAGAGTTTGTCGGGGATGGCTGTGAGAACTCCGGCGCCATCGCCCGTGTCGTTGTCACAGCTACAAGCACCGCGGTGCTCCATACGCATCAGCATCATCTGCGAGTCCAACAGGACCTGCAAGGCAAAAAGATAATAAGGATGTATCCTGCTGCTTTTTTTCAGATTCGCTATAGATAATAGGGACATACTGTAATGCGAATATATGTCAGATCTAGCCCATGGATAGGATATTGCTATAGGGATACGTTATTTTGGGGAAACAAACGATGTTGTACACGCCCTACTTATCATATGTAATCAAATCAAAAGATGTCCTATTCTTTATTTTAATGCGCTCTAATCTTATTTGTATGTTAAAAAAGACACGCTTATAGGAAGGCTCTCAACCTGAGCATTTAGAATATTCGTGCCAAATAAATTCTGACTGCAAGCCATCTCTAGTTTGGTCTTCACGAACCCTTCACCCGTCATCTGCAAACGCATGTATACATTATGCATATACTGTATGTGTGAGCAGAAAGTCACGTAATTCAGGACGCTTTATTCAGGTGCATGCATAATTTCGACCCTAACCATACAGCACTATATACTTCAGCTGCAGCTGATTCGATATTGTAGGCTAGCAGAATAGCTGGCTCCTTTATATACGTAGTGAAAACAACTGACAGCCCTGTTTGACATCACGACATTTGTCAAAGTCCAGCGCTAATGTAAAATTTATAGAGGTGCACTTCTTTTGAATTCTATAATATGGACCATAAAATAGCAAAATGATATCGCTGATGGAGCCACACGCCTTTAAGATTAAATCAACTTTTATAAAAGAAAATAAATTCAAAAATCGCATGACCATGCTATTCGACTGCAACAACTTCATGGTATCAAAATATCCAGACCAATATGGCAGGTCTAACAGGTACGCCGAAGCCATCCTATGTAGCAACCTACTGGTAGAGATGTCTTTTCACCATGACATTCTAACTGTCTCAGTTGAAGGGTCTAAGACCATGCAGAACCCAAAGGAGACCATCAAAGACCGAGGCGGCCCCAGTATTCAGGGACCAAGGCCGGGCCAACTGTCAATGTCTCCTCTCCGTCAAGCCACATGGGGCCTCTTCTGAAGAGCTCCGGATTGTTTTATCGATCAGCAAACATAACTCACAGAAGAACACAGAACACTGTTATTCTTAGACTCAGGAAATTGTTATTCTGAGGAGTAGGAGTAGTTGCCCTCAAGGTAAAATCGGCTATGCACTGCTCCCCAATCAGCTAAAAGGTTACATGCGGAAATGAAAGGATAATAATCAATTGCAGACTGATTCTTTCCAAAATGAAAAGAGGAAAACCTGGTCCATTCTCATCGAGTTGTATTTAATAATTGAAAAAGTATTTTTAACATGTGATGCATTACCACTGCTGATGGCGACATGTTCGTAGGTTGTCAAATTACAAGGCAGGTTTCAGAATCTGATAAGTGAAAAGCACTCTGTCAATCACTGCCTTTAACTTAAAACGAACCTTTATCTGTTTATAACAAGGCTCTCAAAGCCATAATACCCCCACTGTGACTGTTTCTAAACGAACCATGTATGTGCACTTTAAAATTGTGTATAGATAAATACTTCAAAATGCCAGCTAATTAGTTTTGTATTATGAAATAGGTTATTTTTAACCTTCTACGTCCAGCCGCTCCAAAACCAGTCTGCTGCCATTGTGCTGCATTTCAATGGGCAACCATTAACTAGCAACCTGCAGAATAATAATCTGCTGATCTAATATAAATATTCAATTTGTAGACACAGAATATACAGATAGTGGAATAAGCGTATCGGCCCCCGTGTTCTACTCTTTCAGCTGTTGTTTCTAAAGGATTTACGTGATTCATAGCATGCAGGCTGGTATGCTGAACGCATGCTGAAGGCATGATACCAGTACCATACAACCAGCGATCAGATTAAAAATAACCTGGTGCCCAACAACGTGGCACGTGCTCTGCTCGGCCAAAAGTGAAAAAATGTATCGATTCAAAGTAGAAGTTATCTGTGTAACCACAGGCATATAGCATCTCTATGGGGTAACTTGACATGCATACCGACGTTACCAGTTATATATAAAGCTACTTCGAAATTTATGAGTACAAATGGTACATCCGATGAACGTGAAAAGAATCCTAATTGATTATCATGAAGCCATGAACTTTTTTATTGATCAATCGTATTCGACGGCTAGTAACTCGGTCCATTTTAGGAAACAGCATTGCATCAGAAAACGGTCAAAATAAAAAGATGTAATTGAGTCGCAAGTATGTAAATAACTGTGTCATAAAAAAGAAATAGAAGTATTTGTTCTACTTTGTGTTGGGATTCGGCTGAGGTGGTTCTACTGGTACGGATAAACATGTTTCCACAGCTTTACTCGATACATATGCACTAAAAACCTTGTCAACCGCCATATGCCATACATTATACTGTAGCGTGGGTAATTGTATTACGCCAGCTGCCGCCGGAGTAACCTTATCCCAGAGTCAGGTAATTGTTATGTACCTTTTACCCAACCTAAAGTCAACCACGACCCTTCCCAAAGTGACTCTTCCCAAGCCATGCCAACCCTAATGGCAACCTCCCAAGTAGCCCTTGATTGGCTGGGGCAGTCACACTAGGGGCAATGTATACTGCCTACAGCACTGGTCCACTGTGGGCTGCTGCGCCAAACCAAACCACTTAGTATCTGTTTATTCTAACGTTACACCTAGAGTGTAATATGTGTTGTGGGTCTCAGAGAGTGACAATTACCATATACGTAATGCCTCATGTTGCCAAACATCCATTGTTGATACTTATTAGGAGCAGCATAGACTTGGTCATGAATTTCCTGAGCCACACACTCAGATGGCACTGGGAATGGACCGGCTACATAGCCATATATATGTCTTCTATATTGCTGGTCTTATAGTCTGAATAATATATATGCCCAGAAAAAATACTATTGCTAACGACTAAGAGCAATAACTCAGTCGGCCCTCAAACCACCCTAAGACTGTCCCCGCCGGGGATGATTGTTATCAGGATGGTGTCAACTTGCCTATTTCGCGCAATTCAATGTTCGTGTAGGCAGCTTTAATACCTATTTTTGCACTTCAGTATGTTCATGCCTTTGCTGAATCCATTAAACTAACATAAACATATCATTTTGATATTCATATTTTATTTCCGTGCATTATTTGTGGTGTTTAAAATGAGCGGAAATTTGTAGCACACGAAATTTAGTATGTTCACTGATTAGAGCAGGAGGGGTTTGAGGTACCGTAAATTCCCTAATTTAAGCCGCACCCTAATTTAAGCCGCACCTCAACTCGGGGGTTTATCTTTGGACATTTTTTTTCATAATTCTTTATTGTGTGCCATTGAATTACAGGTTATGTAAACCCCTTATTTAAGCCGCACCCTTAAAGTGGAGGCCTAATAAGATGTCATTTCATAAACTAACCCTTATTTAAGCCGCGGCTTAAATTAGGGGTTTTACGGTAGTACTGAACTATCCTGTTTTGAAGGAGAAACCAAAATAGAATGTTTTTTTTCACTATAGGCCTATCTCCAGTTGATAAAGAAACACCATTAAGCTTCGACTTCCAAATCCCTGCGTTTCCCTAGCTGCTATACTTTTCCTCAAATGCATGTGGAATCTTTAGCCATTTTCTGGAAATTCCAATTGCAAAAGGTAGGATGACCGGAGCATGAAGTTCCCAGACAACGTTTTTCAGAAAACAATTTATACTTTTTGGACGTCTAAAGACCAGCGTTGAGATAATCTAAGACCTCCCGGTCGTTCAATATAGTTTGACACACTCTGCTGCAGTTGACGGTTGAACCTCACGACGAATGATTTTTCATTTTAGCTGTTGCTGTAAAATTGCTGAGTGGACGTTTAACTCGAGCACATCACCATCAGATTCAGTTTAAGACCAAATTGATACCTCTTGCTATAAAAGAGCCTTAAATGATTGCGTGGGCACCCTGCTGTGATACTTCTTTTGATGTTAATTCTTCTTTTTGAAGAAATACGTTACTCTAGCTTTAATTATAAATTATAGTTTTTAACTTAAAATATTTCAAAATGATATGAAAACTGTGAGAGATTACCTAGAAGTCAAATGCTTGATAATTCTCAACTATGTATTCTTTTGATATGAGATCCGGTAGAATATCCTGTAAAGGCAGTAGATATAGCCTACAAGCCCGGATTTAAGCTTGTATAGCGGTCACATTGCTTTATGGTCTTCAGCTGCTTCGAGGACAGATAAGTTCCTACAGCATTTAGATATTCGTAATTGTTGATAATCCGAAAGAGATTGGAAGTTTTATGACATGGTGGACAGCCAAGGCTCAGAGCTATTATGTACTCTTCTGCTTCCAGAATAAAGCCAAATATACATGTGAACATTACACAGGCGGATCCATGCTTTTGAAAAGGGGGCGGGGCGTTTTTGTTTTTTTTAAATTCCGAAAATAGGGAGGGGTGCCTCCCCCCCACTCTCTGTATCCGCTACTGACCGAATCGAAGATACCATTGATTGTCTTAGCAAAGGGGAGAAATTCTTTAAAGGTAACTGCAGGCGTAAGATAAAAACAAACAATGGGAAAACCTGGCTTTAAACCTTGGAAGATAGGGCCTAAATGCATGCTACATTTCTGAGAACAAGCGGTCCCACGAGGAAATCTCTGAATGACTACCGGTAGTTTCTGTGAGCGTCATGATTATTTAACGTCCTTGAGCCGTCCTTCAGAATGGGGAGAGGGCGGAGAGAGGCACCACGTCCCACTCGATTAATCCGCCTTCCGGGTGTGGCTGGGTGCCAGCTGCCCCTCCGCCGGGAAACATAGTGCGTGTAGTCCCCACAGCCTACTTAACCCACAGACTTTACCAGTAAATTCGACGCAATTCAATGGGATCTGCTCACGCCTATTCTGGGAGAGTGCGATTAACCCCACCACTTCAATACTAAAATATGGACTCAGTTAGCCATCGATCGAGCCACTCTCACACCATCCACGTTTTACGTTTTATGACATGTCGGACAGCTAAGGCTCAGAGCTATTATTTATACTCTTCTGCTTCTAGAATAAAGCCAAATATACATGTGGAATCGGAGATACCCTTGCCTGTCTTAGTAAGGAATGCTGGGGAGAAATTCTTTAAAGGTAACTGCAGCCGAAAGATAAAAACAAACAATGGGAAAACCTGGCTTTAAACCTTGGAAATCTCTATTTCGCTATTTTTGGAAAGACCATCTAGGAAAGAGAGGGCCTATATGCATGCTACATTTCTGAGAACAAGCGGTCCCACGAGGAAATCTCTAAATGACTACCAGTAGTTTCTGTGAGCGTCATGATTATTTAACGTCCTTGAGCCGTCCTTCAGAATGGGGAGAGGGCGGAGAGAGGCACCACGTCCCACTCGATTAATCCGCCTTCCGGGTGTGGCTGGGTGCCAGCTGCCCCTCCGCCGGGAAACATAATGCGTGTAGTCCCCACAGCCTACTTAACCCACAGACTTTACCAGTAAATTCGACGCAATTCAATGGGATCTGCTCACGCCTATTCTGGGGGAGTGCGATTAACCCCACCACTTCAATACTAAAATATGGACTCGGTTAGCCATCGATCAAGCCACTCTCACACTGTCCACGTTCTACCCAATCTAAAAGACATCCAACAATAGGCCATCCAATAAATTGCTGATGTAGGTTTTTTTTTATATCAAATTTTGTCTTTTATTTTGCTTGTTGAATGTATTTGTTCAGATACCTCCCAGTAGTAACGGGGTGTTTGTGAATGGGGGCTCTATCGATTTCAATGGCACACTGGTGATTTACTATGTACGAGGCCAAAGGGTTGATCAATAATTGTGTACAGAGGCCTAAATAAGTAGAAGTCTCTCTTCCAGATAGTTAGATATGAAAGTGTTACATTCACTCTAAAGGCACTTTTAAAAAACTGCCATACATGCTTTCACCTGTTTGAAATGATGCTTATCTACTTACTGCAAAAGAAAAACGCACCTCAACCGGACCAACGAAAGAAAAGTCAGACACAGATTTCCATCGTGACCTCCGCCCACTACAATGTTGTCCACACAAATAAAAACACCACCTACTGGTGCAAATAAAGGACAGTAACTGTCCACACTCATGAAACACAATATCTGCCTACATCAGAAAATACAATGTAGAATCCGCCAATTCAGGAGTCTTCTTTCCACTTCTTTTCCCCACACCTATTAAGCTGTTAAGATCAAGTTACTTTAGATCGTGCATGCAGTCTTTTGGAATATCTATGTCTGGTTCTGCTGACGTTAAACTGAGTTTAATATATATTCCTATTTACTTGATATTGCTAGTCTAATTGGTATGCCGTTAGTAAATTGGGAACTGCTGCATCTTCCTGGCGCCTGGCTTATAGTGATTGATTACCCCAATATCACGGTCAACCAATTCTGAATACACGACTACAATGACTGCCAAATTGATATCAAGCAGTGCGTTGAAACATTATCATCGTTTTCCACACGTCATCACTTTCCTTACACGACAGCAAAAGAAAGCTAACAGGTGGAAAGCTATCAAATTGACACCTGCCAATATATTTTTTCCCTTCACAGTCCGTGGTTCAATCCTAACCTTTTTTTCCGTGCGATTTCTTTAGGGCAAATGTCTGCCAAACTGTATTTGATAGAACATAAATAGATTTATCCAATATAATATGTACAAATATGATGTGGTGACCTTAGGCTTCTTCGTGTTCCAGTTTACCACCACAAGGTATATGGGACACATTGCCAGCGCTCATCTGGAGCATCAAAACAACCAATATCACACGTTTTTCCCCTACACTGCTAAGGCCTCATATAACCAGTCGATAAAGCGTCCGATCACATTACTACAGGGGAGATCCAGGAACCTCATGGGAAATCTACGACAGCGGTAAATCCGCTTAAAGAACACCCCTACCGGAGGAGCGGGCCTCTGAAGGGGAGGCCCATACATGATGTTACACAAAAAGGGGTGGGTTGGTGGGTTGAACAGTGTGACATTGCCTGAATACGAGCCTTATTTTCATGTTTACAACAGAAAATATAGTGTGACGGGGGTGAGTAGGGGGAGGGGCCTGAGAAATATGTGATATCATCTATATGGCCCTATACATTAAAATTCGACATGGTGACATGGACATTTTTTGGGCTTAATGACATGCGACATGAGATTATAATAGCTAATGAAAAGGGACATGGCAATTTCTCAAATTTCACAGGGAGACATGGCTAATTATTAAATTCGACAGAGCGATTTGACCATTTCTTATCATCGACATACGACATCAGGACCCCGTATCAAGGGCCCCATCTATGGGCGGCCTCTCAGTCACTGGAGAAGCGTTGCTTACCTTGTTTGAGGGGGTGCCATCGATGCTGACGACGAAGCCCACCCCGCAGGCGTCTTTCTCCAGGGCGGGGTCGTACAGACCCTGCGCCACCGGGTGACCGTTCACGTCCACCTTCATGGTTGACTGCTCCCACTACTAGAGCCCTCTCAGACCTGTGGCCGGCCTTGGCCACCAGCGACGGGATGCGATCTGAAACGACAAGAGAACGGGATCAGTGACACTCACAGGATATGGCCGAGTCGGGTGTTATATACTTTGTTACCGGGTTATAGTCGCAGACGTCAATATTCTGATATATATGGAAACTGCAGTATCCGGAGATAAATGAAAACTGCAATATCCTTTCTCACGAGCGATGAAGAGTAATTAAGGCAGAATTTGAGACGGGGGGGGGGGGGGGCGTGCCAGGCGTGCACCCCCCCCTATTTTTGACCAAATATTAAAATTTTTAATGTAAAATGCCTGCCAATGGAGGGGGCGGGGGAAAATTTTGTAATAGCACGCCCCGCCCCCCCCTTTTTTTTTTTCAAAATCCTGGATCCGCCCCTGAGAGAGGTTGTAAAAAGAGTTTGATTGTAATAAAATCTGAGTTATACAAATAGCGCTGTTTATAGCCAACAGCATGGAGATAAACACTCTCATGTATGTCTATGCTAATACCAAGATGTGGTGGTACCCACTTAAGAGATTCAGACCTGCGTCACTACGGAGTAGAAGTGGTGTTTGTTGCCAGCATACCAGTTATAACATGTATGAGCCAACATTAACATGAACTCGTCATGTGAGGTTCTTCTGGTTCCACTGGGGAACCTCACGTTGTTTGACTGACTTCTTTTAATATGCCACATGTATGTATAAAGAACGCAGCTACTCTTTTTTCCTGTACATCGACAAACTTATATAAAGCTAAGAACCGAACAATACGCCTCTATATGAAGGAAATTATACCAAAAACATGTAAACGTGGATATATTTCTATATTTATGCAGCAACGCACACCGCTGAGTTGATGTAAATGAGCATACATATGTCGTGCAGATATAAAACACGCGGCAGCTGCACCTGTAGCAGTCGTACGTTTATACCTGAGTGTACATGTATACATACGTATTTAACCTTTAGATAAAAGAGTTCACTTCTAGGCTAGAGGGTTCTTATGGTAGCTTGTCTAGAGCAGATTGACCTTTGCGGTTTTTGTTATAAAGCCTTTGGACGTATCCCGAAGGGGGGCTCAAAAAGCTGTCTGGCTCCCGCAGACTCTATTCTGTTGCTTAATGAAGCGCAAACACGAAAGGTACGTATTCCTGGCGCTCTCTCCAAAACAAACTACGACGTATAGTTTCAAATATCTTTATACTACTTTATCAGGATTAATTATGGTTTGTAATTGTATTTCTATCCCCACAACTTATTTATGTTATTCTCTTTCTTTTCTAAAATCATTATTTTCTTTTTCATTTCGTACTCAGTATCACTTAAACGTCAATTAGATGAGTCTGTCTTCATCTGAAATTAACTTAACCGGACTGATATCTTTAAACTTTCCATTGCATTGATATTGATTAGCACGATAGCTTGACAACTCTGCTGTTTATCTAGTAAAATATCAGTAGACGGAGGAAATTACATATTCTGGGCTAACTCATTATATATCTAACGGAAAACACAGCAACCACAGGTAAAATTCGTGTGGTTATTACTGGAAGATGTTTTAGTGCTTCTACCTTGGTGCAGCGGGGAACCCGAGTCATTGCTGCTGGAGTCAATAAACATGTCATGTTTGATGGACGGGGTAATATTGAGAAAAGGCCGCTCGGAGAAGCTCACGGCTACAGCTATTCTGATGCCTATTTATGGGCAGGTATGCTGGTGTGGAGCAAAGCCAGTTATCCCGTTTTGTGATAAATAAAGTCAACAAAGATGGCTTCCTTGTATGACACTATCAGTTTAGATTATGCAGGGTTTGTACTAATATTGTGTTCCCTGGGCCAAAAAAGGGAGCTGCAAATTTTGCAAAACAATGCATCGCGTATATGTTTAAAAGTGTATAGAGGCAAACATTGTCCAGTAGAACTGTACTAATGGCTTAGTACTTTTAATACATTGTCATAATATATAATCCAACAAGGATCAGGCTTAGCAAGTCTACTTCTAGTCTACTCCTAGGAGAAATATCTTACGCTCCTAGCGCCACCTGTTAACCAGTATAAAAGGCGCTGCAAGGTAGGGAGCGAGCAGTTAGTGAGTGAGTTGGTTAGAAGTTAGTAATCACTCAGTTTAGTGAGAACATCAGCTAAACATGTTTAGCCAAGGAGTTATACCTGGAGTAAGTACATCGACTCCGTGTAACAGACTGGAGTTTACCAATACCCACTACCTCGGACATAGGATTGTGTTAGAGCTGAATGCTAGAATGGTCTAGAAGGCGTTGGAGCAACTCGTGTTCTAAATGTGGTTGATTGCTGATAGGAGATGGGAGGTGGACTGATGAAGACTTATACATGGTGGCTTTGACTCGGGATGAGATGTTTATTGAATAAAAACCCTTTCATATTAAGAAGCTCCCTCATCGTTCATTTCTTTTGAACTATTGGGAAGTGAATGGACAAACTTTAAACGCGGTCTGAATTACTCAGACATTCTGGAAAGCAACTTACGAAGACTTGGATATACACGAATCTTACGCAGTCTTAAATCAAACATTAACAATAGTTCATTTGGTGGAGATACCCGAAACATGACTTGTGCCGTTTTGCTCATCCTTGATGTCAGCCACCGGTGATTTTGAGGCTTCCTCTAACCCCAAGCCTCAATCTTTGCGGCCCGCAGGACACGATGTGTCAACATCATATACAGGGAATGTGGAAAACCGCCACCTGGTAGGTAATCCCTTAGACGGGGAGGCACAGAGACAGGAGGTCGCAGCCAGACCCAAGCAGCTCTGCCCCGAAGGTGCACAAAATTACCAAACCCGTGGCAAAGGTAAACCATTTCCCTGGCACCTAGGGTCCAAAGATAGGCCGGTTCTTGACGAAGGACTTGAAACCCTAACACACTCGGGACGAGTTGAAGGGAAGAACCGTCTCACGGAATATCAGCAATATTGGAACCCAGGGTACGTACCACCTACGGACCAAGAAACTGGTACTAGCTCTCGCTCCACCTGTGAATCTGATGTGAACAATCCGTGGTGTAACCAAAGTGTTCCTTATCGTTTACTGCCCGCAGCGGGAGGTGAAGGCGAACAGGAAGTTTCCAATGGAGATAACCTATTTTCTTCAGGAAATCTAAAACAACGACAAAACACCGCGGATAACTCCAGCCCATCAGGGGGAAAACGCCCCGAAAATCCGGTAATCCTACCTGATGGGAGCTCTCTCACCTATCCATTACCCCAACGACTTGAGTTTATCAGTCACCCACTGGTAACACCAACTCACCCCAACCCGGGGGCGTCCATTCCTTATTCCACTGTAGCTAAAGGAAAAACAGTGGGAAGGGATAGGGGAGTGGGAAGGGAAGCAGAGGGAAACAGCGAGAAAGTAGGCAATTTACAACCCTATCGATTAACTTACGGTGTAGAAACGAACTTAGACCAGGCTGGTAGGGGAGCGGAAGCTCAGGCCTTTGATCCAGCCGAAATATTAAAGCAGTGGGCAGACTCAAGCCCCGAAAAGCGCATAGATTTAGAGAGGCTAAGCGATCAGGATAGTGAAGAAAATGTAACGCTTAAAGCACAAGATTTTAACACTCTAACTCATGAATTGTATGGAGAATACGAGGACGAGTACGAGGAAGAAAATAGCGAGACAGAACAAGCAGCCGCAGATGTCAGAGGGGGTGGTCCTGATAGAAAATTAGCTAGAGAAGATAAATCAACCTCGTCTTCATACGAAATTATTACCGAGGATGTTTTAGACACAGGTAAGAAAGCTAAACTAGAAAGTGAGGACGAAATTAGTGTAGAGGAAATACCTGTGAAAGAACAGTGGGACGATCACGATATACAAAACCTCCACGAAAATAATATGGCGGAAGGAGGCGTTCCTTTGATGGATCTAGTAGAAGAAAGAGAGGATAGAGATCAACGCCAGCAACCCGATGAAGGGGGAGCTGGGGGTGTAGATCTGGGGGCATGGCATCCTAACCGTGGGATGGACCCTGGGGGACCTCAACAAAACAATGGGAATGGCCAGATCCTAATCCAGCAGCCGGACCGAGGCGTGCAGGCAGGACTTATTCCTCCTCTTAATCAACAGGCCCAAGGAGGCCAAGGTAATCAGGCCAACCCTCCCCTTAATCAACAAGTTCAAGGGGGCCAGAACGATCAGGCCAACCCTCAAGGACTTATTCCTCCTCTTAATCAGCAGGTCCAGGGAGGCCAAGATAATCAGGCCAACCCACAAGGGCCTAACCCTCCTCAAAACCTTCTCAACAACCCTCCCCAAAACCTTATTAATAATCCCCCTCTGAATCAGCCCAATCTGGGGATAAACCCTGGGGGACTCCAGCAACCCGGTGCAGGGGGAAATGGTGGTGTGAATCCGGGAATACAGCAGCCTAATCCTGGGGTAAACCTTGGGGGACTGCAACAAAATGATGGGGGAGGCCAACCAGGCCAACAGCCCGGCCGGGCCGAGCCAGCGGGAGGTGGGGTCGATCAAAACCTGCTCCCTCACCTATTGCAGGCGATGGCACTCGCAGCCAATCTTAACGCAGGCCGAGGAAGAGCGGATAACCAGCAGGGTCAGCAAGCCCCAGCAGGCCAGAATAATCAAGTAAATCCACCAGGACCCAATAACCCTCCCCCGAACCAGAACAACAATCCTTTCCTTAACCAACTCAACAACCCCCCAAACCCACCGAACCCTCCGCCGCCCGGACCACCAGGTCCGCCGGGCCCACCAGGTCAGAACAACCCTCCAAATCCACAGAATCAACCAAATATTTGGGAAATTCTACCACAGTTGGGTCTGGCACTGGGGCAAACACCAGCGCCAGTGCGTGAAACGACTCACAGTGGTCACCAAAGGGGACCAAACATTAGGTTACCGTGGTTTAGTGGAAAAGAAGACGAGCAAATAGAAAAGTATTTCAGGGAATTAAAACGACTGAAAGCTATCTATGACTGGTCGGACGCCCACCTCCTGAATATGGCGCTGTTAGGCCTAAAGGGAAGGGCCGACGACTGGGCAGGAGCGTTAGCTGAAAGTGAGAAAGACTCATTTGAGAAGCTAGAAGCCCAAATGACCAAGATCTTCGGTGATCGAAGAGCTAAGTGGCAGAAACACGCAGAGTTCTGTGGCCTTAAACAAGGAAAAGACCAGAGCGTGATCGAATTTGCAGGTGTTCTGAAACAAAAGCAAGTGAAAGCAGAGGCGAGTGAAAGCATGATGTTAGCTGTGTTTTTAGAAGGATTAAAACAGGGCGTAGCCAGGCAAGTAGCTATACTGGACCCTAAGTCTTTCACCGAAGCGGTGGATTGTGCAACGAGGTTAGAATCGTTGGACAAAGGCAAAGGGGGAACTAAAATATCTAATGCAGTGAGCGAACTGGCTGGAAGCCAAGAATCAGAGGAGACCGCGGCCCTAAACTCCATCTCCGAACGGTTTGGAGTGGTGCTGGCCCGACTGGAGGCCGCTCCATGGTTTCAGAAACCAAAGCCAGGGCAAAGCGGGACTCCTCAGAGTGGTGGTAACTTTAAACAGCAAGGTTATGAGAGAAAAGATAGGTACGAAAACCAGAAAGGGGAAAGAAATTCAGATCAGAAGCCTAAATCCAACGTCGCCCCGAACAGAGAGGCAGATAAGGGAAAGAATCTGCCAACTCAACAGAAAGTAGAGAGACCCAGGTTGCCTTTTGATGAAAGTAAGTTTTGTATCATTCACCAACAGCATGGTCACTCTACAGAAGCGTGCTTGTGGTTAAAGAATAGGTTGAGGGAAAAACCCCCGCGGATCTACAAAGATAGCAAAGCCAGTGGTACCGAACAAAAGAATCAGGGAAACTAGAGGAAGGGTCCGTTCATTCCACGATAGAATTAGGCGCAGTGGACGGACCGGCTAGGAGAGAGATAGGAGACGAAGCATTTTTCTTAACGTTAAGATTTGATGATCAGAAGGAGGTTAGATCTTTAGTAGACACAGGAGCGAGCGATTGCTTCATGTCCACCCATTGTAAACGACAGATCCCTAAACAATGCATTTTAGATGAATGGAAGGTATCGAAGGGAAACATCAGTTTGGCAGACAACTCGTCTCAAGTAATACTAGAACAAATTAGATGTAAGTTTTCAATCCAGGGATCGGTGGTCTGCTATGATTTCAACATAGTGGACGATCTATGCCACCTAATAGTAATCGGAAGAAACTTATTAACAGTGCTTCGATCAGATTTATCTCTACCAGGCGCAAAGATAGAAGTGTTTTGTGGAAACCCTATAGTTAGCAAAGAAACAGTGAAAATCCCGCCGGGAAATGAATGCATCATACCGGTAACCACTCGAGAGCCGCTGGGATTAGACTCACCGGTAGCTTACTGCGCACCGGCGGTAACCGCACCAGTCCTAGTGGAGGGGTGCGTGAACACGGTGGGAAGCCAGTGGTGGATCAAAGTCATGAATCCGCTAGATGAAATGCAAGAAATCACTCCCCAGGAAGTATTAGCTTTTGCGGAAGAATGCGCAGTGCCTGAGGTAAACCAAAATCAGATAGAGGAGTTCCTAGACTTGTGTTATCTAACTAAAACGGAGACCCCAATGTCCATCTGTAGGATTTCTGTAGAAGTAATGAAAGACGCAGTGCAAATGGAAAGCCAAACCTCTGAGGAGAAATCCCGAGGTAAAATGGATGAAAATGTAAGTAAAATAGATCTGACCGAGTCGTGCTTAAACGGAGAACAACAGGTAAGGTTTAGGAAAATGCTTAATAACAATAGAGATGCACTAGCGTTTTCAATGGAAGAGTTAGGTCACTGTGAAATAGCGCCGATGAGAATAATTGTGGATGAGTCGCAGGGAGTCATAAGTTCCAGACCATACCGATACTCTCCACAGAAAATGGATATCATCGATGAACAGGTTAGGCAACTCATAGATATAGGTGTCATAGAGCCCAGCGAATCGGCTTGGCGAAGCCCGCTGGTGGTAGTGCAGAAGAAAGATGGCAAACCTAGGCTCTGTACAGACTTTCGCATGCTTAATCAAGTCACTTTTAAAGATAAATTCCCCATGCCCACGGCTCGCTCGCTTTTCCTATATATGGCTTACAAGAAACCCACTATGTGGACAGCTTTAGATCTGTTGAGCGGCTATCATCAGTGTGTAATCGAAAAAGACAGTAGAAAATATACCGCTTTTGAAACCCCGATGGGTGTGTATCAGTATAAGCGTGTACCATTTGGCTTAGTTGGCGCACCTTGGCAGTTTACCAAGGTAATGGCCATAGCGCTAAAGGGATTGATTCCTAGAACATGCTTAGCATATTTAGACGACGTAATTGTCTACGACACTACATTTGAAGAACACCTGGCGAGCGTTGAGGTGGTTCTCCAAGCTTTGGCGAGAGCTAATCTCAAACTGAAACCGTCAAAGTGTGAGTGGTGCCGCAGTGAAATCAATTTCCTCGGCCACGTAGTAAACGCAGAAGGTGTGGCTACACAAAGGGTAACCACAGAAAAGATTACAGCCTTTAACCGTCCACATAATGTGAAAACCATTAAATCATTTCTGGGACTGTGTAATTACTACCGATCGTTTGTCCCTAATTTCGCTGATCTAGCAAAGCCTTTAAACCGGCTGCTAAAGAAAGAAGTCTATTTTGAGTGGACAGAGGCCTGCGAGGAAGCGTTTCAACAGTTAAAGAAATTGCTGACTTCGCCACCCTTACTAATTCATCCGGATATAGGAGGGCATTTCTATCTACTAACAGATGCATCAGACGCCGCGTGCGGTGCAGCGGTTTGTCACAAACTAGATGAAATCTACCGTCCGGTTGCTTTCTGGGGATGTACTCTCCGGGACGCCGAATTAAATTATTCGGTAACAGAAAAGGAGGCTCTGGCAGTAATTAAAGGCATTAAGAACTATGAGGACATGTTGCAGGGAGCTAAAATCACAATAGTGACTGATCACAAACCGTTGATTCCCCTGCTACAGAGTGCCTACAAAGCCCCGTCAGCCCGGCTGAGGCGGTGGGCTTTAGCGTTATCAGATTTTGATTTTGAAATCATATATGAGCCAGGAGCGACTCATTTTCTACCGGACTATTTGTCTAGAGTCTATCATGAGCATGTCCCAGGTGAGGAATATGAACCCGCTGTGGGATGTGAGTTATTTGAGGCCGAAGTTCAGGAGGAAGAGCTTTCTGTGGCTACGGTATTAAACGCGCAACTCCAAGATGCAGAGTGCGCGCAATTGATAGACTACCTGCAGGACGGAGACCTACCGACAGATCCCATTGAAGCTAGGCGAATAATGGACCAAGCCGATTTTGTGGGAATGGTGGCACCGGGAGTACTATGTAGGTTCAACATCAAAAGGTATAACAAACACCAAGACCAACTGGTCAGACTAAAACCCAGAATGATAGTTCCAGGTAGGTTAATTCCCAAAGTCCTGAGACTGTTACATAATGACATCTTAGCTGGGGGACATGTAGGGATCAGTAACCTCACTACCAAAATCTCTGATAAATTCTACTGGCGGAACATGAACGCCGACATAGTAGACTATGTAAAAGCTTGTGAGACCTGTTCTCTAAGGAGACGGGCCCCACATTTCAAGGCCTTAGCTAAGTCTTGGGAGAGACCAACCCGACCCTTTGAGGTAGTACAGTGTGATTTCATCGGGCCACTAAAGAAGGCTAGGGATGGGTCAAAATATATCATGACCTTCATAGACCTACTAACAGGTTGGCCGGAGGCTTTCACCACGAAAGACTCTACTGCGCAAACCGCGGCCAACTGTTTCCTAACCGGGATAGTGTGTCGGTATGGACGGGTAAACCGTCTGCACACAGACCGGGGGGCGGCCTTCCTCTCAGGGCTATTCAGGGAAATCACCACCCGACTAGCGTGCAAACAAACGTTCACTACCGGGCGAATGCCGACTGGCAACGCTCGAGTAGAAAGACTACATAAAACCATTGAAAACCTGATTGCTTATTATATCCCTGACGACCACTGTAACTGGATCGATCTACTTCCCATTGCATTATGGACAGTTAGATCCACAATCAGTGTACGGTCGGGATACAGCCCGCACACCCTGCTGTTTGGCAGAGATCCAATCAGTATGGGAATGCCTGAGCAGGGAACAATTCCTGAAACGCTGAACGACTGCGAGTTTTTCATGCAAACCAAGGATAATATTGCTATGTTTAGGAATATGGCTGAAAGGGTAGTTCAAAACTACGAAAAAGATCTGAGGCTGCGAATTGATGAGCGGGCGCGGCCCACTCAGATGTACGAAGGTGATATGGTATACATGTACGACCCTCTAGCTAGTGAAAATAAAGCGTCTAAGTTCTCAAACAGGTATACTGGGCCATTCAGGGTAATTGAAACAAAAGGAGACCACCTTGTTAGACTAGTGTCTTTAAAAACTGGAAAACAGGTCCCACATCTAGTGAACATTTCAAAACTCAAACCTGCACATGGGCCTTGGTCTCCCGCCGTCCCTCATAACATTCCCAAACTGGTGAGAGAAGCGAAAATCACTAACTCAAAAGGGGCAGATCCTGACCGAAACCCTGAATTGCATCACACTCCGACGGGTGAAATCGCTGAGGAAGATGGCGAAATAAGGGGTGCTGAGACTGAAAACTCAACGGGAACGACCGGTCCCCGTGAGCATGATGCAGTTCCTATGACCAGGAAGGTACCTACACAAAAACCTGGTCCAAGTCCCACTGATTTAGCAGAAACGGATGGGCAAATCACTGATGGTCAGGGCACCAGTGCGGACACCGCGCTGTCAACAAACTTATCCTTTGTTCCTAATAAAGCCACCTGTGAACGGGGAACAGCTGGCGCTAATGGACAGAGGAAACGCAAACGAGCTAAACGAAGGGGCAAAAACCAGCCGTTGGAGGGGAGATCCCCTCCAGGCAACAACAAGCCCATAAAACTACCCTGCGGTGATGTGCCGATCTCGGATACATCGGAGCAGGGCCCAGAAAAAACAGTAAAGGACTATGTCCCGACGAAAGGTGGCTATAACCTACGTCGGAACCGCCGCCCTAACTACGTCGCTCTGTCCAACGGCGGGGAGAGCGACGACATGGATGATTAATGCAGGAAATTTAGCCGCCCTGTGAAAATAAAGGTTCGGCGGAGCGGCACCGTTAGCATCAGCGCTAATGGAACAGGTGGTCTGCCTCACGGCCACCTTGCCGCGCCCAGGGGCGTGGCAGAAAGGGAGGGTGCGCACGCCAAGAGAGATGCCAGTGGTTGGGCGTCATCTCTTGGGACCGGATGCAAGCGTTCCCCCCACCTGAAACAAGATACAGCTCCAAATATGGAGACGGCATGGACAAGCGGATCGGTTATAATTTCGTGGGATCCGCGCCGATCCACCAGTCGGTCCGCAACTCTGCTCCTAGACGGTCACCTCTGCTGCAGGTGATTGTGCGCGCAACCCAGCCCGGGACGAAACGGAGATAGATATTGATTCTATCTCTGAACAGAAGTTGGAGATAGAAATTGTTCAACCTCCGACTTCTCCTGGAAGGAGCAGAAAGAGAACTTAGCTGGGACACTGATCCACCGACTCATGGGGAACTGTCTAGCCCTCCGGCCACATAGCAATCCAAAGGGAACCACTACTTTCCCTGCGGACACGGAGGGAAGGATTATCGTCCCCCTGAGAAGGAAACGGATTAGCCGGCCCCACCAGAGGGCGCTGCCTACCAAGGGACGGTTCGTTGGGCCATTCTTTTAGGATTTTACCAAATGAAAGAAAAGGCAGCCGAGAAGGAGAGTGTTAGGAAACAACCGGCTCAGACCCTTAGGCGGTGGAGTTGGCCGGGCCGGGGCGGTGTCCGTCCGGACTCGACCGACGCCGGGATTGCCCGGAAGAAGCCAAGGACACCAGCCCGGCGGCCCATCAGAACGACCACAGGCGGAGCCAAGAGGTCCGCTAAATCGGCTCCAGCCAAAAAGAAGACAGCAGATAAAGACTTCTACAATTTATCTGAGGTGAGTGACTCGGAGCCCGAGCCAAGGCTAACGGCGTTGGCCAAGCCGGTCCAGAAGGAGGAAGCGGCCAAACAACCGGTGCAGATACAGGCCGGCTGGTTCTGGGACCTCACGCAACCACTGTTCCAACTATTTGAGACTGTTGACGAAATTAGGAGAACAGTAGGACTGGATGTGCCAAAATCAAACAAACAGTTAGCTGAGATTAAAACTCAGGTAGCTCCTTTTATTCAAAGGACCACACAAAACTCTAAATGCGTCAAGGAAAGTACCAGCCTACAAACAAAACGAGGCGGCCGACCTCTGCCCACTCTGGAAAGGCGATCGGGAGGGGAACAGCTAACCGTCGCCGCTCCAGGACTAAAAGTGGAGGTAGCACCCGTTCAACACGCGCCAACCCCACCGGTGGGGAACGGGCCAGCGGGAGCTCCCCTCCTCCACCACTTACAGCCTGCGGACCCCGCTTGTTTAGACTTGAGCAGCTTGACAACGAGCTGCAACGCCAATCCCTCACCACTGCTATGGAACCAGCAGCAGTGGACGCCAACCAGCCAGCCGGGGGGCCCACTGTGGCCGAGTCCACTCCCAGCGACAAACCAACCGCAGGTACCGAACCCATACCCCTCGAGCCAACCGTCGTACGATCCAACGGGGGCCGTTTCGGACTGGAACCTACTAGGCCAAGACCCCTCAGAGCAATGCGCCCCTCGTCCTGCGAACGTATGAGAGGCTTGAGGATCACGGTCACCAAGGACGAGAGCGGGATCATCAGGCGAGTGGTAAATGACAACGGGCAAAACCTCTACGAGCATGTCCCAAACTAAAACAGACCAGGAAGCCCGAGAGGAAAGCATATTTCAGCGCATGGATGATAGTAGCGCGCAGAAAAAATAAGGTAACTTTGCTGTGAACATGTTTTAGATAAACTGCAAAATTAACTTTCTCAAACTATCGCTAAGGCCAAAACAAAGACAATGAAGTGGCTAGTGCTGTTCGTATTAGCTATAATAGGGGGCATTAGGGGAGTGCATAACGACTCCAGCCCACCTGAAGGGCTAGCCCCTAACGCTGAAGTGATAGCTTTAGAACAATATGGAGTAGTGTTAAAACCAGGAAAGTTAATGTCCACCGCGGATATAACACACGTCCGACAAGGCTTCCTAATCACTATCCCAAGGAGGCGCTCCTTCAACAAGGCTACCTTTGGCCAGGTCTGTCACCGATATCTACAAGGAGGAGACGCCCTTGATCGGGCCTGCTACCATATCAGGTCGCTGGTCAGTTGGATGGATCAGACGTCACAGGCGCTTAAGGGTCGGTACCGAGAAATTCTTAATGAAACCTTAAGTTCCCTAATAAAGAACACTCAACAAGACCTTCAAAATCAAGAGTCGGAGTTAAAATCTAGTGGAAGGGTCAAAAGAATGAAGAAGTTACCCACTATGCTGGACGATCCAGGATGGCCGACCTTTCCTCTTCCAACCTCTTGGAATCAAGGGCTGGCGGCTGATGTCAAATATAACAGAGAATTGATTAGAGTATTGCAGGAGTCTTCGAACCAAATGATCGAAGACTTGGCTCTGATGAATGAAAAACATGACGAGGCTGTCGAAAAGGTTAACCATGTCGTGATAGGCCTACTGGACAATCTAAGATCACTAAATAAGGCACACAACACGACTCGCCGAAGGTTGAAACTCGTGCAACATAAGGTGGATTGGATGGAACTGTACCTGAATATGATACCGGTCGCTCTGGAAGATAAGTTAGGAGAGATGGTGTATCTTCAATTAATGGTAGAACAAACTCGCGTGTTCAGGAAAGGTGTACAGCACCTGACGCGGGGCCAGCTGACTATGGACTTGGTACCCCGCCAATATATGGTCGGAGCGGTCCAGGAAGTGAACAGATACCTGAAGGGGATCCACCCCAGGTTCCACGTCGCGTTCACAGATCCTTCCTTCTATTACGAGAACAGTCAACCTTCGTTCAAATTCAATGAAACCACTCAGGAACTAATAGTGTATGTAAGGGTGCCTGTGGTGGCTGATGAACATTTGTTCCGTGTCTACGAAGTACTAACTTTTCCTGTGCCAGTGACGGTTAGGGGGCGACTTAAGAAGGACGCTCTCCAAATTGTTAATCTACCCAAAAGTGTCGCCATGTCCATGTCCCGCCAGTATTACGTACCATTGGCTAGTGGCAGTTGGTCAGGTTGCTATGGACAGACCATCACGCTCTGTAAGGACCTACCCTATATGAAAAAGATTACAGACAACACCTGCACTGCTGCGCTACTGAGGCGCGACGACCTAGCGATCCAAGAAAAATGTGAACTGGACTATCTTCTGGAAGCAGACTTCGGAGAGATGGCAGTGTACCTAGACGACGGAGATATGCTGGTGGTCAGCGCCGACACCCGAGGCCAAATGATTTGCAGAAACCAGCCTGCGGTCGGAGTGAACATAGAAAATTATGCAAGGGTTCAGGTGGAATGCGACTGTGCATTCCAAACACAAGGAGCATGGATACCGTATAGCTTGCGAAATTGTGACAGGCACACCAGGATCACCACGGTTGTGTACCCACATAATGACCTGTTGGAAGCAGCAAGTCGTGTGAAGGGGTGGGACATGAATTTCACGACGTCCAAAAACGAACCCACTATGTTAGAGTCAGACCCTATCCCTGAAACGATTAGGAAAGACCTGCTGGAAATCGAGGAAAGCCTGAAGGCCAAAATACCTGTAACCTCCCTGGCCAAACGAATACAAAAACACCGTAAAGACTTGGCCAAGGGTATCAAGAAAGCGACTGACCGTTATGAGGTAGAGAAACACGCCCCGTGGTTCTCTATAGGCAACTTCGGAGGCGGTTTTGGTCTCCTCACCATCTTTTGCATAGTGGTAGCTGTGACAATTATTGGATGTGTTCTCTGGAAGTGCTGGCGGAACCACCAAGGCAAGGCTGCCCTGGCCGGACTAACCATGACTTTACCTCGGGCCATGGCCTTGGAAGCGGCGGACCCGGAGGAGCTGCTGCGCAGTGAAAAGGAACTAACTGGATGCCCGGACACGACCGCCAACCCCACTGCGGTGGCAGTACTTGCTATATTACTGGCAGTACTAGTCATCGCCATAGTGGTCCTCGTGTGGCGAAAGTGGAGAAATATTAGAAGAAAGACTGTGGATGGATTGTACGTACAGTTTGCCAATCCACATATGATAGAAACAATCTTCCTAGGCGAACTGGCTATGCCTTCAGACCACACTTATACGGAAGGCTATGTGCTCATTAGGGATCTACTGGTGACCCAGCTGTGTCTGAAGTATACTCTGACGGTAACCTGGGGGGCGCAGCTGATGGGAGCAGCGACTAGACCTGGACAGCACCCATCTAAGGTGCCACTACCCGACACCCTGAGGGTATCTAAAAAACTAGCCCGTCTGATGATGAGTAACTTAAAATACAATACCAGGGCCAGACTACTGAGATATTCCTCGGGGCTAGCCACTCCTGTACCCATGGGAGTACCTCGCCTCATCGACGCAGGGTGGTCCGATGTCGGAGCGGACTGGCCTCAACCGGTGTTGGGACAAGGAACAATGCCTAACGCTCCTCCTAGATCGACCACGCCCACCTCAACAGCGACCGGAACAGGATCTGCACGAAAGACAATAAGGCCAGGGACATCCGAAATAAATCCAGGAACGGTTTATGAAGTTATCATATGACAATGTAACGAGTGTTAAAACCTGACCTAGTACTGTACAGGTAAAATTGGTGAATTAATAACACAGAGGTACGAATACTAGAACTAAAATGTTACAGGAAGTTCGCTGGGCAATACCTGTTTGGGTAGGTAGGGTTCTGTTGACTAGCCTGATCAATAAGGATTCACCAGTCAGGGAAACTTGGGTCGGGTAGGCTGGTCCAACCGTCTCTCTATGGACCCATGGGTTATCTAAATTTCTCTCAAGTCGAGTGCCCCATGCCCGGTAGCCTAGCTCAACACTCTCATTGTTAACGATTTGGCAACGCTTTTAAAGTAGGGAACCATTTGGAACCGATCCTAGTGTCGCAAAATTTTAGCATTTTAAAAGAAAAAACTCAAAATTCTGTATAAAACCTAAGAGCGCTCAACGGGACCAATGCTCCCAACGAGCGAAGTGAACTTCCCCAAGCAAGTACCATCTACACCTGACCCCTGTGCTGTTGTTACCGCTAGGATCGGGCTGCAGTACAGGAGCCACTTGGGGAACGCCACTGTCTATTCTTTAGCATACTTACATATATACTCTTCTCAAAGATGAGGGGGTTGCACAAGCGGCAGGAGCCTGCCCACAGGCCTGGTGTCAGTGGTGCCTGACAGGAGGCAGGACGTTGGGGTTACGCGTCACTGACGCTGCAAAGGGCACTGGGGTGGACGCCCGACCATGGCAGTCACTATGCCCCGGGTGGATTGGCTCCTGACAAGCGGTCCCTTCATCACAAAAAAAATCGACGAGTAGAAAGAAATTTACCTAAAAAACTAATATATAAAGCAAACCAATATTTGTGTAACTAAGAGCTCTTCCTCAGGGAATTTTGGGCAAAATATAATAAGAACGCAGTATAATTAGTAACATTCTCAGGGGGGACGCTCTGTGACAGCACACGAGAGTACCTTATACGTGGCTCGTTTGCTCCTGGCATAGACACGCTGCAGCGGCAAGGATATGAGCAAATCCTGACAAGGCGTGCTATATTTGGGAGCTATAACGGAGGTCACAAGGAAATGTAGTTAAGGGACAACAGCGAATTGGTGACATTCACAGGGTGCTCGGCTCTCTCTCACTATATCGCGACTCCCTCAGACGGGATAAGCCATCCCTGGGGGGGGAGAAGCTGTAGCGAAAACTCACAAGGCGGTGGAGCGAGGTGCTGTCCTTATTAATAGCCCCGTCGTCTTGGTTATGTGTAAATGACCACTGGATCACCGTACGTCTTAGGTCAAAGGATCCTGACTTTAACATAAAAGTCAGGATCCAACGACAACTAGTATATGAACAACTGCCCATAATTCAAGACTAAATTATTTAGACCACTTTTAGACCAGTTTTAATCGGAACAGAGACAAAACGGCAAGAAGTCAAGTTTCGACCCGGGTAAAAATTAGAAATAACTAAAATTAATAAAGGAAATGAGCGGCTTCAGAGCTGACCGCCGTCGAGGAAAAATAAAAAAAAAAATAAATAAATGAATGAAAATTAGTCTTGACCGCCGTCGTGGCGCTAAAAGTATCCAGGTCTCCGCTCAACAGTTGAGCTGAAGAGGGGGGACATGGACTACTGATTCCCTGATGAACAAGCTACAATAAACTTGGTTGACACCCAGAGCTAATAAGGTTACCCAATCTATTAGAAAGGAGATAAAAAATTCTAACTCTGGTACATTCTACGTTAAGTGTTGCATATGGGTAGAAAAAAAATGAAAAAACTAAATCAGAATTACAAGTTTAATTGTAATATTTTCTCAAAAGACAGGTGTAATTCTGTCCTCTTGAAAAAAATTGGCTCGTTAAACTTCTTCATAATAGAGATATGACACTTCAAAGATATATATGATATATTTGACCAAATGGGATAAAAGCTTTCTTTTATGTTCCTTTATTGAACAACTTAGAACTGATATGTGACCCACTATAACAATATGATACCCCCTTTTTGTGAATTTCACATTGAAGAGTAGTATCTTAGCTTTCAAACAATACCAAAATTATCAAAATATGATAATTATTTATGGAGTTAGAGTCATAGTAACATAGGAGTGTCAGTGTTCCTGAAAACTATTTTTTCACTTGGCCATCTAATGTGGAGTATATAATAGATACCGTAAAGGTAAAATCTCTCGTAGATACTATTTTGGCAAAATCACCACCACTGATTCAAAAATCAATTAATTGATATCTGGTTTAAAATTTTTGAACATGAAAAATTTCACCGGTAACTGTGTCTAGCTTGAATTGATCAATATTATAATAATTTGCTATCAGTGGTAGATATATCATTTCAAAATCTCTCGTAGATACATCTCTCGTAGATACTATTTTGATATTCCTGTCCTCCTGGAGCCTTTGATAATGAGTGTAGATAACTAAAATTCAGGATATTTAAGTTTGAATAGTAGATCTATCATAATTTCTTTGTTTTGCTCTTCTGAATAATCTCTTTCATTGCTAAACCTCATCTCTCGTAGATACCCCCCTTAAATATATGGGCAAAAAGTGCATATTATAGCAGTCAGACAATTTTTATTTTAATCAAAACATTATCTTTCAGTGTTTTTTTCTAATGGGGCTAAGTGCCCCAGACATTTTAGTACAGAAAATACAGGCCTAGCATTATTTTCCGAACCAAAATGCCTAGTTTCTTTAAAAATCTCTCGTAGATACTAAAAAGAGTGGACATTTTCCATTAAAGTAGAAAAAATATACATTCTTAAATTAGGATACATTAAAAATCATAAAACTGTAAGGAGTAATAGTAAGAACACAGCACAATATGAAATTGGGCTGTAAATTAATTATTTTGACATCTACAGTATTAAAGGGAAAAAATAATTCTCTGTGGACATGGAGTTTTGAGGGTTTTGAGGGTACATGACACTTTAACAAATTAAAAGTTCAATTTTAACACATACCTGATTAACATTCCTATATATCAAAGAATTGGTTTCAACATAAGGATCTTAGAAATTTGAATTGCCAAGGAAAAATGAGTAAGTGAAAAAAGTTATAAGCCTTTCAATGTTGAAGACACTCAATGCAACACTTAACATAGAATGTGCCCTCTGTCTTTAGCACTACCTATCCCTGCCCGGCATGCGCATAGTTAGGATAAGCTGGGGGCGGAGTCTTTTCAGGAGTAGTCTTGACTCTCCACAAGAGAAACGGGCATAGACCTGAACAAGAAAACGGGTTTAACCTTGTACTGTACTTCGGTAAAGGCCCGACTTACTAGGTGCTGTCTGGAAGTAAGTGATCTAAGGAGATGCATTTACACATCTCTATAATTTAAAGGGGGTGTAGGCTGCATATTAAAAAAAAATATATATGCAGTCTGCTCCCAATTATAGCAATGGAAACTCGGTGCTACCCATTCTGGTCCTATGAATGGGAGAGTACCGACAAACCACGTGTAACTAATAAGGACCGGGAATCAGATCAGAAATGAACCTGAATCTGAGACCCGATCCTCTAGTGATAACTAAACGAGGAACGAATAATCTCAACCTCCCTTGTACAGTTAATACTTAATGTCCTTTAATGACATTTATACCTCACGGAATGAAAACGCTACCCCCACCGCTAGTCATGTTGGTTTTTCCCATATGATGTAGAGTATAGGGTAGACAGTGAGATGTTACTGTTAACATAGGTATAATATCTATTCAGTGAACCGTTTGGAGTTGGTGGCGCACCCGTTTGCATTATCAGAAGGGCGCCGCTACCCAATATAAAGTGGAACTCGGTCTTCAGACCCCAGGCTGAATGTAGGGGGTGAACGCCGAGCTACCACCTGTAACTAGCAGAAAGAGAAGGAATTTTGTCGTGACATAATCATTCAATAAGAACAAACTGGGGTTTAAAGCGGAGGCTTCACAAAATGGAGTCAAATATGTTAGAACAGGTGTCGCCCTTGAAGGGGGTGTTAACTTGTTTGCGTATAAATCTTTGGAGTGTATTGGGTAATTATTCTAACCGCTGTACAGAAAGAGTGGTATCAAGAGTATTGACTCTTGTATAAAAAAAAAAAAAATGATGACCACCTAAGGGAAACCACCAGGGATCCAATTCCTATCATTATTCTTATCTCCCCATGAGGTCGGTTAGGGAATCTGAGCGGGACAGTTTTGCATCACCTCTCGGGCACTCATGAAACCTTTGTAGGTGGATGTTCTTGTGACGGCTCAGTCCCGACCTGTGAGCATAGGCTCCCACTCATTCATCACAAGGATATCACTGTCTGAGATGTTTGGCAATCTCGGGCACTGATAAGCGTGGCTTCTGCGTTCAATGGAACGGCGCCTACTAAGGCCTGATCTATGAATGTACGAACTCCCACGGTGTACACACATGTATCTCTGCTTGGGACGCTTGATAATCTTTGTGGTGTTGGTGCCTTTCTAGCTCTTAATAAGGATACCATTCCTTCTTTCATTATATTCATACAGAATCTTCATCTGGGAGTTCATTCAGTGTCTTAGAGACTTCATCTCGGTCTCCTCACAGTAGTATTTTTTCCTCTTCGAGACGACTCTGGACAATAATACTCACTCTAACACTTATTCTAACACAATGACACTGACGAAGTCTTGCTGTTAGACTAAAACATGGGATGGGTATCTGTGGCCTTCGCCACTACATCTCAAACTTACCTTGGAGTCGCCAACAGCTCGTTGGACGGCTCCACCTGTGGTGTCGCCTTACGTGGCCGACACGTCAATCTTTCCAGTACTCTGTAAGGGGGACAACTCATCAAAGAATTCTGTCACAGCCAATCTAATGCTGGGAGGTCTGGACCAAAATACTTGGTCACCTACTGTCATCTAAAACTTACCTGGGTAAAACACCCTAGGAAGCGTTTGCTACCTAGGGCACCCCATGTGAATTGTTTCCAATGTAGACATTTACACTAATGTCCTGCACGAATAACGACTAAACAAAGAATCCTGTTACAGCAAATCTAGTATTGTACAACTCAGACCGGAATATCTGGCCATCCGTACCTGATTATCATGTGCAGTGTCAGTCCCCAACGGTTAATAGTATCAAATAATAGCAATACGATACGAATTACCCACACCCCAAAAAGCCTACTTAGATCGGTAATGTCAACAAACCACTAGTTAGGAAAACCTCCTATTATCGCCCAACCACGCGCGAAGTAAAATGTTTGATCATGTTCGCCTAAGCAATCCCTCCCACTAAAATAGTAAGCCGAACGTTGTTCAGTGTCCAGCCATGTCACCTCATTTCATTTACATCGCCCTAACATACCACAGGACCTGGAAAAGATAATAAGTTTAGTACGCAAGATCCTAGTTCTCAGCCCGCGTCCACCATCTTGAAATCAAAAGTAAACACTAGGTGGCCACCCACGCTACCCGTTACTAAAATCACCAGCGAAAACACAGTTTCTGGTTCCGGGAGTGACATCAGCTTCCGGAATACAACCACGTGAAGGCGAGCCGAGAACCACCAAGAAGAATTTGGCCAACAATCTCCTTAAAACCTACGGGTTAGTAGCCTGCCTAACATGCAAAGAACAATAGAAAGAAGGCTGTACTCACCAAGTCTCGGAGCGGTCTGGACGAGGGGCCGTCTCTACGAGGAGGGCGGTGTCCGACGACAAGCCAGCAGGGCGGTGAAAGTGTCCGCGTCATCCCATGAGAACAGTCTGGAGCTCCATCGAAAGTGTGATCTGCTCCTCTTGGATATATGAACTTAAGTGGACTAGGTGCTGATCGGGAATTAAATCACCAGAATCACTCGGTGAAAACGACCCGGAAATAAGTGTTCCAATCACAGGCCGGGAATTGGATCCAGGAAATTACTTGTTTAAAATCACTTGGGAAAATCAATGATAAATTAATATATACAAAAGAGTGCCGGCGGCCTACTGCTGAAGAGGCAGTCTGACAAAAACTCGGCCTAAAGCCCGGGCCCAACGACGAAGCAACCGGGTGGACGGCATGTAGCCATCTGTCAGCTCGCGGAAATCGTTGACCGTCATTACCCCGTCCGCGACTACCTTGGGCCGGTGGAGTGCGTGACCCGTGTCTACCGTCGGAACCGCATACCACTCGTTAGCTCTTCTGACCTCTCTGCTGACTCGCGGGATGATCCGGTTCAGCCACTTTTGTAACGAGCTATCACTGTCAGTCAACTCCCAACTCCGGGCATCAAAACCAGAGGGAGTGGCCAAGATCAGGGTGGCTGGGATGGGATGGGCTCGCAGGTTCAGGAACGCCTGGTTAAATAGTTCCGCATAAAAGTTCACTACTCCATCCGGGTTAATGAATAGTGGCAGGTAAAGCTCCAATTCTCTGTCCCAAGTCAAAATGTCGAGGAGGTTAGTCATAACTATTAGCACGTCTTCCGGGTAGAGCATGTGATGGGCGAAGGCGTGCCCCGCCAACTCCGCTGTCGTTGCGTCCTCGCTCGGAAAAGTTACAAAATAATGGTCGGTGCTGCTCCGGATTAGATCAGGATAATCCTGGAGTCCGGCCTCCCGGTTTGAAGAAAAAATAGCCACTCGGACCATGGTGAACTTGTGGAGGATAGAGTAAAATGAACGAAGATATAAAAAACACGTCTTGACTCTGTAAAAATACCGCCGGCACTGATTAAAATGACGTCAAAACGAGGCTAATTTGGAAAACCCCTTTTTGATCCAAAGGATCCAAATTCTGAAATCGGCTAGCATGATCAAAACATCGTATAATTTCTTATAAAATCTGTGCTAAACTAAAGTTTAGGTCCCCAACCAACATAATCAAGCGCCAGAATTAATTCATATCGGCCCAAAATATCAGGTCGAACAATCAAACTTGAAAGTTTGATCGAAGCAGAAATTTGCCATCCGGGCGCTTCGCGCCCGAAGGATCCAAATCGAGGTCAAACCTTGGGGGGGAACTCCGGTCAAGCGTCCCGCTAAGTACACGTGTACTAAGTATAGCTGGCGGACGCGTGACAGGAATGGTGGTATTTTCTGGTTCCAACTGCTCGGTATTACTAAACCTGATACAGAGACCTTGTATTTATTGTAAATAATGTTGTTATGATTAAAGTTTGGTTGAAATTTGACACGCATTGTATCATGAAAGTCATTCGTTCAAAATGTCCGAATTCTCTGTATTGACTTATGTTGTGTTAATTTGTTCTGAAATTGGATTTGATGTACACTTGTTACTCTTAGAAGTTTAAGACAACCCTACACTGTATATATGTTGAGTTCTGTTGACTTGTGTTACAAATCATAAATATCAGAAACTGTACATGCATGTACTAAGTCAAAACTGAATTGGTCACCTTATGCACGGGTGTCGTTATCCCTAGGCCTTAATATGGGCCAACAATTCTGTGAACTCACTTTGTCACCTTATGCACGGGTGTCGCAATCTTTGAATCTTAAAATAAGCTAACGATGCTGAGAACTGACTTTAATGCACAAGGCACGTACTAAGTGAATACCTAAAGATGACGAATACTTCATCCTCTAAAGTTGACTTTGTCATTTTGTAACCATGATTATGTCATCATTTACGTTGTTATCCAAATAATCATGCTATCAATTTTTAACACTTACCTTGTCATTTTATGAACGAGTTCTGCTAACCTTGAGCTTCAAAATGTGGAAATCAACTCAATGAATAATTTCACTGTGAATTTGTGTTGAAACCGGATCTACAAATCTATTGATACTGTGTTGAATGTACCACGAGAGTCAAGGCCACCCCACCATGGTTTAACAAATATATCCAATCATCAAAATTGGGAGTTCATTATATTCATTTGGTTTGAGCTATGTCGTCCACCTCCTTAAACTCAAACACCTGACCGCCGTCGAATGTACTAATGGCTTAGTACTTTTAATACATTGTCATAATATATAATCCAACAAGGATCAGGCTTAGCAAGTCTACTTCTAGTCTACTCCTAGGAGAAATATCTTACGCTCCTAGCGCCACCTGTTAACCAGTATAAAAGGCGCTGCAAGGTAGGGAGCGAGCAGTTAGTGAGTGAGTTGGTTAGAAGTTAGTAATCACTCAGTTTAGTGAGAACATCAGCTAAACATGTTTAGCCAAGGAGTTATACCTGGAGTAAGTACATCGACTCCGTGTAACAGACTGGAGTTTACCAATACCCACTACCTCGGACATAGGATTGTGTTAGAGCTGAATGCTAGAATGGTCTAGAAGGCGTTGGAGCAACTCGTGTTCTAAATGTGGTTGATTGCTGATAGGAGATGGGAGGTGGACTGATGAAGACTTATACATGGTGGCTTTGACTCGGGATGAGATGTTTATTGAATAAAAACCCTTTCATATTAAGAAGCTCCCTCATCGTTCATTTCTTTTGAACTATTGGGAAGTGAATGGACAAACTTTAAACGCGGTCTGAATTACTCAGACATTCTGGAAAGCAACTTACGAAGACTTGGATATACACGAATCTTACGCAGTCTTAAATCAAACATTAACAATAGTTCAGAACTATTACATAGTAAAATGAAACTTGTAAGTTTGGAGCAACGTTGAATAGTTCAATTGCTATGTTTATTGTTTTTGTATAGCAAAAATAAGGCTAATATTACTGTCCCTAACCGCTTAACGCGTGCAGCTGAGAAGAAAACATTTATAGTCCCGCAACGCATTGGAACACATTTCAAAAACAGTCCATATTATAGAGGTACTTTACTCTGGAATAAATTGGAAAGGAACATTCAGAACTGTGAAACCACATATTTTTTTAGCCGTAAAGTAAAACATTTGTATTCGAAATACCATGACTTGCTGCAAAATTAAATTGACCATATTTTCAAACTGTCCATTATTTGTCAAATAGACTATTATTATCCAGTCTCCATTATTATGGTGTTGATCCAATGTGTACATGTCTTCCATGCAATGTCTGATTATCATAACATTATATTGATTGTATGTATATATTTACTATTACTGTAATAACTCTGAAAACCAAGGGAAACCTTGAAGATTATTACCAATAAAACCTTAAAAAAAAGTAAATGTAATAATCAATTATGATTGGGGATTTTATCAAATTGACAAGTGTGAATGTCTATGTAATGGCACATTTCGATGAAATATATTTGGGGGGAAAACTAATAATAGGAGGAGATCACAGCAATATAACACATTATCCAAATTTCAAGTTTACCATCACTTTAGCAAATCTGATACAGAGACCCTATACAGAAGAGATGGAAAATCCGGAAAGGACGTTTCCGGAATTTCAGCTTAGAAACTAAAAGGGTGTAATTCACTAAAAAAAAAAAAAAAAAAAAAAACCAGATTTATCGTTTAGATGCCTTAGAATTGATCTAGGAATCATTTGATATACAAAATTGGTAACCTGGGTAAAGATGAATGTTATCTATTTTTCTACTGAACTTGCAAAAATCTGGAAATCAGGAAAAATGGCATTTCTGAGATCAAAATACCTCGTTTAGCTCAGCTTTACATTTTATACACTCATGATGCTTGAATACAAACTATTCTCTTTGTATACAGGGAAATACGGGTACAAAGAAATAAGCCAGACTATATTTCACGCAGTTCAACCGTGAAACATATTGGCCCCCTATTGAACTCGTCCCCTTGTCGTCCTCAGAATACCTGAGGCCTTCTGAACCTTAAAGGTGGCACGTTAAGGGAAACCAATCTGTGTAAATGGGATTAGCTTTCACTACTCCCCCACTCCACGTCTCGTAAAACCTCGCCAGTGATCACATGACCGTGATGACGTCAAGCTCCCGCTCCCCCACGTGACTGTGACGTCAGAGGTGAGGACATTCATATATGGGCAGTGAAGGGAGACGCGGGATGACGATAGGCCTGTGATCAATGGATACATTTTCATTATGAGACCGTGATGTCCCCACACTGTGCTGATGGTGATCAAAGATGGCACTTACAAAAAAACGTGGTGGGGCCCATCATAGCTAATGCTGCAGGCGTGAGTGAGTGATGGGTGTTTTACACCGTACTGACAGCCAGAGTAATTATCATGGCTAAAACATGTTCGGATGAATTCTGTCTTTGGTGATTGTATCTGTGAGATAAGGGTGACAGGACGGGCAAACAGCAGGGGATCAAAAACCTGGAATTTCATTTTTGCTGCACCTCATCCCTTAGTGAACCCCCCAGCACCAACCTGGAATTGAACACACAAAAAACACTTGGTCAGTGCTGGGTCCCCCTTATCGTCACCTTATACGACACATAATATCTTGACCCCCCCCCCCCTCCTCCTCCTCGACGAAGTTGTTGTCCAAATATCGCTATCTCAGTTTCAGAAATTCTCATTAATCAGCTACGATAATCTAACGTCACTGTTGATCACCAAACTGATTTCATCTACGTATTACACATAGGCCTACTTCATGTAGAGATGTGCAATGGATCTGATTAAAAAGAGAAATATTAGGATAATTTTTCCTAATTTGATTAATAATTTTAGACAAAAATTATGAGAAAACAACCATCAAGTTCAGCATCCCGGCTGCAAGTCTTACTTGAATGGTCAAAATTAAAGGAACAGCAATAGGGAACAAAATTACATAAAAGAAGGATATCTTAATGAAGGAGCCTGGAGGGAAAATGACATCTGTAATGTAAGTTGATGCGCCCCGGGGCCCCTTAGATGCTGGCCGTGTGACAGGCCGGCGGTCTGTGTCTGTGGGGGCGGCCCCGCCTCCATACCCTGTTTGTGTAACACCTCTCAGCAGAGAGCTGATTCGCCCTCCTCAGTAATATTGATGACCGTAGAGATGACCTATAAGAACCGGGGAGTGGTGGGGGAAAGCCTTACAGGGCTGTCATTACTGTCACTAGCACTCAGTGCTGCCAGAGCTAATATAACAGGAAACTACTCATCTCTGACAGCAGGGTGAAATTAACAGTCTGGTAAGTAAAGGGCATTGGTAATTAAATCGAGATTAACACTCACGTGTACATGTATGAACACAGATAGTGTGCCACTCCCGCCTAACAAGGACTACTTTTCCTATTTCTTTTATTTTCAGAAATACCCTTCAGGAATGGAGGCCTGACAATGGATTTGTATTAGAATAGCTTGAAACTAACACACAAATACAGATATTAAAGTAATGTAGGAAAAATCAGGAGTAAAAAATTCAAATCAAAAAGTAGAAAATCCTACAAAAGTAGGGTAAATGGTATCTTTATGTATGTAGGCTTATGCACTTCAAGATTTCGTGTGTAGGGCATTACGTACAATTCAGATTGATGAAATAGCTTATCAGAAGCTTTCTTCAATTAAACATAACATTCAAATAAAGAAACAAAAGATATTACAAAAGTGACACGCGCGTTCAATAAGCAGTGCGGTTGTGAAAATAATTTTGTTTCCTAATCGCCAGAGTCCCCTAATTACTGCACACCGAAACAATTGTTGGGTGTAATTAGTTAAGGCGAGCGTAAAACATTGATTTAATCATTTAGTCAGAGTGGAGAGTAAAAGGCCACACATTCACTGTAATCCACACTCTCATTCCCCTTAGCATTTGGAGAAAGAATTAAATGTAGTCTTACAGACCTTCATCGAAGTTTAGGGTTCAAAATATTCACCGACGAAAAGATTCTAGTATAAAAATATACCATACTATTTACAAGCCCAGCGAGTTAATATCAGCCGGGATGAATTCACTGTAAAGTGCCATATATCAAGAAGAATTAAGATTATTTTGCATAACGTTGGGAAAATGACACAAGTCTTATTTTGAATGATTTACCCTATAATCTATTCATGGGCCAATCAAATCCATTAATCTAATCTGTTTAGATTTCATGTATCGCCTTATCCTATATTTTGGGGACTGACTCGAGATCAATTTGACGATATTGAGTGAGAAAAAAGCTGAACCTCAGTACAAGAACGGCATCGTGGAGGAGAGCCCTGGAGTAGCTGTAAACCACGACCCCAGGAGGGGCTGAGGGTCTGGTCTAAGGGGCAGCCTGCAGGTGCGGGGCATCAAGGGGCACGCTGAACCAGCGTGAAAAGCCGGCCTCACATTTTGTTTCTTTTAATGCTGTGTTCCTACATATATACAAGTAGCCATCAAGAGGGACATTCTAACACTGAACCTCGTTCGTATATCAAGTGATATCCAGGGTGCCCACGTTTTTTTTACATATCAATTTAAGACATTTTAAAGACCTATCTATGACCTAGGTTTGGCAAATTTTAGACAAAGTACCACAGGTAAGGACACATTTCTTCGCATGAGGTTTGCTGTAAACACACTCGACAAAATGAAGCAATTTTACCAATCCAATCATTTGATTTTCATTTTCTATTATGACCTTACTTATAAGACTTACTGTAAGAAAAATGCCTTAAATTTGAGAAAACGAAATTAAGAAATTTTAAGACTTTCTTGGGCACCCTGGATATCAGGGCTATATATAAACAAAAGGTATAACTCAAGAGATACCATTCCAGCCTCATTATAAGTAGAACCACAGTAACTGATCCATTGACCGTAGGTATTAATTTGGCAGCTGAGCGGACTGCACATACTGAAGGCTATGGATTAAGAGTTTACCTTCCAGAGTCAGTTACACTGACTGATCATTTGAAAGCCAGGTGCCACTGCTTTTGTATACGGTAAAGTGATTAGCTCCTAGTATAGACGTTGACCTTTAATGGCCATGTTGACCAAGCTACACAGCCTACAGCCATCTCATCGAACCAGGCGCAGAAAAGCTTGTATACTTTACATTTTTTAAAGCTTGCACCTCACTGAGATTATTCCAGTAAAGCAATCCGACCCAGGTGTCTAGGGCATGCAAACACACGCGCCGATTATTGGCTGAACTTGACTGGAGCCACAATAATTATTTTTTATAGCGACAACTAATCCATGGATCTGGAAGGACCTGCTAACCAATTGAGAAGAATTTACAAGAAGCAAGTACCTGCATTGCGAACTGTTGTATTTCCAATGGGCTGACTATTAATGAGCGAAAATCTAAAGTCTGTCTATATGGTACCAGAAATATGCTGAATAAAAGCAAGGTGCTAGATGTGAGGATAAACGGGAAATGTCTAGACCCCTGTAGCTGTTACAAATACCTAGGAGTGCTCTTGGATGAATGCATGACCATGGAAAAACACTTCAAATTGGTGTGCCGCAAATTCGCACAGCGTATTTTTACTCTGTCTAAAATTAAGAACTACATAGATATTTCTACTCGATGTCTGATATACAAACAAATGGTTCTACCTATGGTAGAATACTCGAGTTTTATGTTGTATCTATGTAATAAACACCAGTTAGACAAACTGCAGAGAATGCAGAATAAGGCATTGCGATTATGCCAGAATATATATGATTGCAGGGAAATATCAACTTTGGATCTACATGTTAAATGTAGAATTGATTTATTATCTGAAAGAAGGCGGCTTCAGCTTCTATCACTGATGTATAAAAACCAGACCCGTTTTGATTGGCATATAGTGTGTGAGAGAAATACTAGAAATTCCAATAGGGTTATGTTTCATACTGATGTTCCATCTTTAATACGCTATGAAAAAAGCCCCTATTATATAGGTAGTCACCTTTGGAACGGTCTCCCAGAAGCTGTTCAAAATGCAGATAGACCCACTTCCTTTAAAAACATCATAAGGAAACTGTAATCATTACACACTGAATATGATCTGATATGAATATATTCACACAGGTTCTTTGAGTTTGCTTGACTGCCGGACACCAGTTTTGATACCTAACTATAATTTATCTACTTCTTAATTAATCTGTTTGACCATTCCCATCTCTACCCATCATTAGCCATTATATGTTTGTAAGGCAACGATTTGTAAATGTGATTTGGTACATGCTGATAATATATCACTAATACTGTGACCGAATCTTAAATTAGACGGTCAGCGGTATTATCCCTTTATTGTATAATTGATTGACTGTATTTATCAAGTTAACATTCTCCATCATGATAGCCGAATCTTAACTTAGACGGCTATACCTACCTACAAGGAAGAACATTGTTTAATGATTGTGGTTGAATAAATAAAATAAAAAAAAAAAAAAATTTATTAAGGGAATAATGCAGTTCTATCTGTTTAAAAAGAGAGAAATATAACTAGATTAAATTTCTCCATAAACATGTACCAACAAGTAAGAAAATAGGTGCACAAGTAAGCACTTCAATCAGGAACTACGTGCTGAGTAACACGTCGATCCGTTGCCACTATATAAAACAAGTTTACTATGAATCCTGAAGGTCTGCTGGTTATGAACGGATCGGTTTTGTGATTGTGACCCTATTCTAAAAAGAATCAAAGGAATATAATTCTTCCATCATGAGTGCCTTAATGTATGAAAAGGCAAAATTATAACTGGGAAAATATATGTGTGAATTCTGAAAACAGATAATATTCACAGTAATGTGTTATGAAATGGCAATGAGGCTTTATTTACTCCTATGACTCATAGAAAGTTTAAAGCTTTTAGGCCCTTTCTTTGCCAGTTAGACCCACGAGTGGTAGTACCACAACCAATGTACCGAGGTCTGACAAGGTCAGCCTATCTGTCCCGGACGATATGTGTTTACAACAACCCCTCCACTGCCGGTACGGCAACGTGTGGGCCTGCACAAAGCCCACACCCGCCCACAACGAGCAGTTCCCCATACAGTATCGAGCAGCTCCTACCGTAGTGGGCGGCTTGGAGCACTTTAACCCTCGCCGGCCGCGGGCCAGGAGAGGCCCGTCGGTGGGGGGTAGTTTCCAGGTCTGCGGGAATCCCGGGGCCCACTTGTGCACGGCCACCAGCAGGCCCTGGACAAGCCCATACCATTAACGAGCAGCTCGGCCCGCCCGAGGAGGTATTGACCAACTCGTCAATAGCGGGAGGTGCTCACGTACTGCTCGGCCAGCTGCTCCTTCTCTCATGGCGCCGCCGTGCTGCTGTTAAGCCAGGCTTACCTTAAGGAGCGAGCAGTGTGTTCTGTGCGTATATGGAGGAGTGTTCAGCAAACACAACTCGATACATTGGGGGGGATTCATATCTATGTGAATGGGAAGGGTCTTAGAACACCCATGCATGATCTAGCACATGTGAAACGGTAATATCTACGCAGTATGATGAGAGCAGGAAATATATCATGCAGTAATGTTTCCATTTATGTTTTAGTATTGCCCTGGGCATATCGACACTCAAACCCACTCAACATACAACTGTGAAATACTGCATTTTGTAAACTCAGCCTGTTGCTCCTACTTGAATAGGCATTAATGTATATGTCAGCGTGTTTGACTTTTTGTTGTTGATATATCAGCGTGTTTGACTATATTGAATATGTCAGCGTGTTTGACTATATTGAATATGTCAGCGTGTTTGACTATAATGAATATGTCAGCGTGTTTGACTATATTAAGACCATTAGTCGCGAGAACTATCTTCTTTCACCAATTAACATCATTATGTTAGAGTCGAACCTATCCAAAGGATAGGGGTTGAATATTAATAAAGAAATTTGTGAAAAGAAAAAAAAGTAGAAAATGAGTTATTTTATTAATTTCAGCGGCCATGTTTATACCTCTATTGTTTCAGAAACTGCAACATCTGTTCTTTTGACAATGATGTGACAAACTCTTCTCATTACTGTGATTGAGGGATTTTATTAGGACAGACGGCCTGCTAAAAACCCCACCTTACACAGGTCTAAATATTCTGTGTTAAGGCTGGTGCAGTGCCTTCCGCCCACACATTTCATTCTAAGCAAATGCTACATCAACAGGTGGCGTTAACCCTTCCGATTCATGTACGGTTAGCTTTCCTCCCACGCACCTCGTTAAGGGGATACACGTGTATTAACTTGGATGGGAAGATCTAAACAAAAGGCAAGAGCTGTTAACCTGTGTGTGTGTGTGTGTGTGTGTGTGTGTGTGTGTGTGTGTGTGTGTGTGTGTGTGTGTGTGTGTGTGTGTGTGCGCGCGCGCATTCGTGTGTATGTGAGCATGCGTGCATAAGCGTGTACGTGGGTGTGAGTGTGTGTACGTATGTGTCTATGTGTGTGCGTGTGCGCGCTACATATTGGATTAATATAGGGCGTTACATGGGCCTATGGTTAACTTCTGAATAGTACAAAACTACATGTTAGGTGTACGAGCGCATGCCATACCTTATTCTAAGAAAATTCCAGTTTTTAATCCGCAAATAAGTACTTAAATACTTCTTTTTAATTTTTAACCATCAAAGGTGTACATCCTCTTCAAAATTATTAATTCCCAACTACAGCAATATCAACTATACTGGATTTCAGTGTGTACCAAACATTCTTACAGTTTATATGCAGCCCTGTGTAAAACACATAATATAGTTACTGTAATGTTTTATGCTTTGTACAAAAAAAAAAAAAAAAAAGGCATCATATACGGAGTATGTGTGCCTAACTTGAACATTTGTTACGGGCCACTGCCCACGCCTTAATAACTGCAGAAGTCGGGCACTTTTTATGTTGCATCATAATAATAAAAACACAAACCCAATTTCACATGCAACAAGTTGCTTTTGTCTTGACCAATTAGGTTTCTAATTAGCGCGATCCCATATAATATACATGTAATACTTTATGGACTGCCTGTGCTACATTCCCTGTTTTGGCAGCCGATTCCAGGGGAAATTTCCATCACGATAAAACATCCAACAAGATGTAGCCTAACTGACCCTCAATAAAGATATGACAAAAAAGTAATCAGATACGGATATCGTGCTACCATGCATAAACGAAGTGTGTTCTATTACACAACATGGCATTTTTTCATAATCATGTTATTATATTCTCTCATGACGGGCGTCCAATTTTCGCATTCACACTTCACTTATTTCTTCTATAAAACGTATAGTAGCCAACCGATTTGGGAAAAAAATGCCATAGTGCACCTATTGAAACTTAAGTAATACACATCCCTTTACAGAAACAAGTTTACAGAATTTCCGGATACTGATATTTTCATTATGGTCATTTTTGTAGAGGTTTGGGTACGTATCATGTATTTGTATCTACATCCTCAGCTATTTTACCTCCATCAACTACCCAAAGTCAACTGTTATCTTTTATTTCCTTCTACAGAAAGAATGCACTTTGGCCATTTACACTGTTTTGATGAACGATGAACAGTCGATATATTATACCCACTTATGGGTCAACCTTTTAGGTTAACAGACACAGCTGTTACACAATATCACTATGAACGTTGTAAATTAGAAGTATTGAAAGAAAAATTGCAGAATTAAGAAAAAGAGAAAACAAAAATAAATAAATTAGTAATTCAACTGTTCAAGGGGCGTCCAGAAATGAGTCTGGCGGGCTGACGTTGGAGGCTTGGATCATTTTACACCTAAGTGACCTCATAACCCTGACGTCTGGATGGCACTGCCACCAGACGTGTGTCTGACTACATAGATCTGTGCCAATGCTTATGAAAAATTCTAAATGACATGCTTACAGTTATCATTATTTCATCGTCTCAGTATATTTTCTTCGATATAAAAGTTATGTTGTTGAGGAACGAATACCTCAAATGTTTATGAAAAATTCAAAATGACAGGCTTACACTTACAGTTATTATTATTTAATCGTCTCTGTATATTTTCTTCGATATAAAGGTTATGTCGTTAAGGAATAAATACCTCAAATGTTTATGAAAAATTCAAAATGACATGCTAACAGTTATTATTATTTAATCGTCTCTGTATATTTTCTTCGATATAAAAGTTAT
Source organism: Lepidonotus clava (assembly GCA_936440205.1). NCBI lineage: Eukaryota > Metazoa > Annelida > Polychaeta > Phyllodocida > Polynoidae > Lepidonotus > Lepidonotus clava. Next base: position 46,114,909 of record OW387136.1, on the reverse strand, counting down.
GTCGTTAAGGAATAAATACCTCAAATATTTATGAAAAATTCAAAAAGACATGCTAACAGTTATCATTACTTCATTGTCTCTGTATATTTTCTTCGATATAAAGGTTATGTCGTTGAGGAATGAATACCGGTAGCTCAAATAGCTACAGTGATAAGGAGTCATGAAACTCATAATATGATGATATTTTAACTTTCTATGACATGTATATAATAGATTTTCACGAAACCCAACAGACAGCATCTTGAATTCCCGTCGTTCATTAAAGTGCATCAATAATATATATCTCCAGTCAATACAACATATTCAAATTATGATGGACTCTGCCAAATCAACTTCATTTGCAAGTGGATTAGTCTGAGTTGCATCTTATTCCAAGGTCCTCAGTCAGGACTAGCTCTCGTTTTCGACATGTAAAAGTGCTATGACCTAATCTATAAGGATGAGAACGACTGCAAGGAAAGGTGGTACAACAGACTGTACAGGCGCGGATTAAGGGGCACGCCCCCCCCCCTTCTGGGGCCAAATTTAAATAAAATTTAATGTAAATTCCTGCACTCGGAGGGTGCGGGCGAACAGTTTTCCTACAGCACACACCCCTTTTTTCAAAACCCTGGATCCGCCCCTGCAGACAGCCCAAAGAATAAAACCTGGACCCTCAGTGCAGAAGTCACACATTGCATGCCTTTCACTGAACCACCCCTAGGCTACCCCTCTTGTGATTTACTACTCCATTCAGGCTCACGTTTTAAGAGAGCAGTCGTCCTAGGTCACAGAGATTAGTTGTATTTGGCCAATAGTCACATTAGTGGGTGCAGGCTACATGTTTTGCGATTATACACGTTGGGCCCCTATCCAGTTCATGTACTACTGATCTAGGGCCTGTATTGGGATACATGAAGTCAAGGTCATGTCGAGCCGATACACGTGGCACTCACGTGGTCAGTAGCGCTAGTAAACAAACCTGCTTTTTAGCACTAAGTACCTCTATCCACCTCTAGTGCGTATGAGTCACAAGGCCAGACGACTGAACGTTGGAATGCGCTATCTGCAATAGTTTTTTTTCCATAATAGATAATTGGATGAGAAGGAACTATAAGCATAAGTTATAGTAGGTCTATCTATTCTATGATATAACGTTGGTTATTTCCGTGGCGCATAAGACTCTTGAGAGGGTATGAGAATATAATATCGTGGTTTGGAATAGGAAACCGAAGAACTAGCTGTATAAGTCCAGGCAATTAAATATCGGCGTTATCAAACTAAATTAAAGGGAATAAATGAGATCTATCGACTTTTAGATATCATTCATAGGCCTACAGCCATGATCCATTCTTGGTCGTAGCCAGCCCTATATTCAAAGTTTTTTTTTTAAACGATTTTATATCTTTTATTCACATTTTGGGAAATCAAAGGGGGTACCAGACACTCAGGAACCCCCCCCCCCCCCTGGCTACGCCACTGTCCATATTGCTCTTTCAAAAAATGGGAAGCATTGAAGGGTAGTTTCTGCTGACTTGAGATCACATCCAGATAAAACATCTATTCAACTTTTACCACTTTGTTAAATAATGCAAATGTCAATTCTGAATTTCTCGGATTTGTTTCTCGGATTTCCCTTCCGTGAGTCATGCCCCCGTACTGCAGACACGCTGACCTTGAGCATGTAGACTAGACGCCCATCCGGGATACGTCGTAGCCCACGTGGTACAAGGTTCAGACGTGTATGGTATCTACTCCAGGCCTTGACGGTAAAGAACTCGGTCAGGGTCTACCCCTATTCCTATATCAAGGTGGGTAAATATAGGAAGGGGGGCGTGTTTACACCTCCATAGAAGTCAATATTCATCAGAAGGTCAGGGTTGTGTTCGAGGACAATTGACCTAAGGGTACATTTTATGCGTGTCTAGAGTCTATAGGAAAATTTGTAAACACATGAACGAGTCAACAAACTGAGTTGTTTACATCAGGTCAAAGTCGGTTTTCATATTTTTGAGTTCGCTCTGACGTCACTAGACATGCTACCTAGTATCCTCTCTAAGATCTAACCGATATGATTTCTTAAAATCGACAGGGCTATATTGCGATTTCCTAAAACTGACAGGCCCGGTTGATATTAAAATCTTAAAATCCACAGGGCAATATGGGGACCCCCCCATCTAAACCCCCACTGTTAACTTTTAGTCCTATCTGGTTCAGTTCAAAGACACATCAAATTAGACGTACATGTGTCATGAGGGAAAAAGGTTAAACTTCAATTAACGACAACTATTAAAGGGAGCCAAAACCAATATGATTGACAACATTTTCAAAACTCAGATAAGTATAGGCCTGATGGGAGTTTGTCCCTGGGAGCGGCCATATTGTAAAAGGGAGGGTCCTGATTGTGTTAAAAGTCGCGCTTGACCCCCGACAGGTAGTGGCGCCAAAGGACCACACATGTGCAAACATAAACTCCCGACTACCCTTAGAAATATGCTGGATGAGTCCAGTTAAGGTCAGTGGTAAAGTATTAGCTGTGAAAACTAGCTCAAACTGAAGTAGAATGCCATAAGAGATGGTAATATTTGCATTTGTTTGTAAACAAACCCTATTTTTGCGGATCCACATTAATTGATTTGAGCAAGAAAAACAGGTTTTTAATTATTTTCTACCATATTTCATGGTTTAATATAGATTTTAACATGGGCCAGGAATAGGCTCAAGGAATTGATTTCCATGATTATTTGAGTTTGTAAAATTTCATCAAATTTATTGGTTTTGGTTCCCTTCAAAGTCAAGAATGAAGATATCGACATTGCAAGGTGCGACTCACTTGGGACCTTTCCTAAATATCAGAAGGATATCAAGTCCATGTAAAAGTAATGCGAAAAAATCTTTCAAAACTCTGACATGTGGAAAGAACTTGAAAGGTTCTTAGAATGCCTTGAGGTAGTATGCATGGAACGTTTGATGAAAGAAGCACATTATTGTATCCTTTCTTATAGGCCTAGCTCTAGATCTATATTCAAAATGTGCAATGCGTCTTATGGGTGTAGACCCTTAAAATCGACACTGCGACACGGACATTTCTTAAATTTGACAACGAGACACGGCCGTTTTTCGACGTGCGATATTGCAACTACGAAACAGCTGACATATGCCTTTTCTTAAATTTGACATGCAACAGGGGATTTAAAAAGATACTATAAGTGACATACAACAGGGCCATTTCTTAAATTTGACATACGACATGGGTCAAACTCTACTGACAGGCGACATGGCCGTTTTTTGAATTCGACATGCAACACGGGACCCCCCCCATCCATACCCCGTCTTCGCCTTCCATTCTCCAAGACAGGGTATGGGAGATTCCCAGCTAAGGTCGCTTAGCAACCCAGAGGGGGACACTTTTGCCCTATCTGATTGGTCAGTCCTTATCTCTAACCTGATCTGTCCCCCTCTGGCCTTAGTTACAGTCACTCATGCATGACCGTATCTAAGGACTTCCCTGACCCAGATAGGCCTATGACACACACCTGTCTTTGAGAATACCTCCAAACTTGCGCTATCTTCCTTATACCCCTTTCAGACTACACGGCAAAGCAAAGTGAAGGGAAGCGAACTGAAGCGAACCGCACCGACGCAATCCGCATTCTAGAATACGGCCCCATTAGGTTAATGGAGAAGGAAGACAAGATTAAGATTTAAAACAATTTTATATACGTTTGGAGAAGACATGGATAATAAGGAATACATTGAGTGATTTCCTAGAGCGCGGTAAGTCCGTTGTATAACTCCATCCTGTTAAGTCTTTGGCCCTATTGTTTTTAAAAATAGATTTTTCAAGGGCGTAGGTGGGTGGGTAACTTCGCGTGTTCACAGTTCCATGTACATTTGCAGACTGGCGGGAAGAGCACAGGTAGGTAGTGCCTGAGAGGTATAAATAGCTCAAGTTGTTTGAGGTGTTAATCCTGCCAATAAAGGCCTAATGACCCGCAATTGTTCAGTCCGCCCAATTCCTGTCCCCATTAGGTTAATGGAGAAGGAAGACAAGATTAAGATTTAAAACAATTTTATATACGTTTGGAGAAGACATGGATAATAAGAAATACATTGAGTGATTTCCTAGAGCGCGGTAAGTCCGTTGTATAACTCCATCCTGTTAAGTCTTTGGCCAACCCGTAGGTTTTAGATGGCTTGTAGGGCCCGGTGGACGGAGTTGATTTTTCCATCCAGTGGCTTGATATAATCCCTGACTGCCATCGTACGCCACGTCCCGTGGGTCATTATATCGTTAATGTCCGCATGGGCGTGGTTATATGAGTGATACGCAGCTCCCCTCCTGAGACTATGGAGTGAGTACGGGGCGACCGGGAGGCCCGCCTTCTGGAGAAGGATGTTCCACTGCTTATTAAGGTGTCGGATAGTCATGGGATTGCCGTCCTTGAACACCAGCAGCGGGGCGTCGGGGGCCTTGTTGGTTATATCAACGGCGTATCGGGTGAAGGCCCGGAGCGGGCATAAGGCCGGATCCTGGGCCTTTGGTAGAAGTAGGAGTTTAGCGTCGGCTGATCGCTGGATAGTTTTTGACCACTTGACTTTTACCCGAAGACCATTGTGGGTCGGGGTTACGTCGCCCCAGGTCAAGTGCCTGGTGTGGTCAAAGGCCGCCTGGGTGGCGGGGGCCAGATTACTCTGGCGCATAAAGCCAAAGTAGGCCATTAGTAGGGCCAGCTTTATAAGTGGGGGGTCTTTCAAGTGACCCACTTCGGTGATTACTCTGCGGAGTATGTCCGGTGTAACGGGGAGTTTTGGAGAGGGGGCGTGGCGAATGTTGATTGCCACCGCCCTTAGTGCGAGGCCCACCTTGTAGTGTTGTAGGGCCGCCATGTTAAGACCCGCGTTCCTAAAATATGTCCGGACATGGGTGATAATGTTTGAGATAGTCCCCGGCGTATTGTAGTGGGCCGCCAGGTATTCAATGAACCAACATATGTGAATATAGGAGGGACGATTGTAGGGGACCTTGATCTTGAGACAGAAGGCCACATATAATCTGACTGCCGACTCGCGTGCCTTGTTGGTGCCCGGGCGGTGGGCAGTCCTCTGCCTGTGAGTGGCGGCCTGGGCCAGGCGGGCCGCAAAGGTACCTGAAATCACATAAACTGACTATAGTTGAAGGTCTTATGGTCGACTTTGCGCTCGCGTAATTGGAGCCTTTTGATGAGGTCTGCCGCCAGTTCCCTGTATCGTTGTCCTAAGGGCATCCTGCTCAGTGCGTCGGGGAGGTCCATAGCCTCGCCTGGGACATGCGCGAAGCGGATGTTGGTATCTGTTTCAGCTGCCTTGTACCACAGCCCCCTGCAGCAGGCCGCGAGCACCGGGTCGCGAGCCCTGCCTGAGGTGAACGCGTCGACCGCCGCGCGGTTATCACAGTAGACGTTTATGGTGCCTCCCGCCTGATCCCTGCGGACAAAGGTGCGGACTGCTGCAAGGCAATTTAACGCCTCCAGCTGCGTGATGTGGTGAGCCTCTGTGAAATGCTGGGGAAAGGCATATGTGTAGTACCCAGTACCGTCCGATGCCCCGGCCCCCTGCATACATGCGTCGGCCCATATCCTTCCCACCACCGTGTCAGTTGGTATTATGGCTCGCCCGTTGTAGTCTGCTGCATATTTTGCGAACCACGCCAAGTCCGCGCGGACCTGGGGGGTGACTGCGATCTTATCGGAGCTGGCTGCTCGCAGTGCTGCCAAGAGTCTTGCGATGAACGTGCGGGCCGCCCGTACGATCTTGGCCAGATGGTTGATGAGGCCCACTATTCGCTGCATCTGCCTCGTCGTGATGGTCTTTGCGATGGCTGCAGCGGCCAAACAGCGTTTAATCTGACGCAGCTTCTCTGGTGGTATAGAGAGTTCGTTGTTATTTAGGTCGACCTTGATGCCTAGCCAGGTGACGACCCTTGCCGGTGGTTGCAGCTTGCTGTCGGCCACCTGTAATCCGAGGTCTTGGATGAGTGCTTGGATCTGGGCGTATTGTCTCTCCGCCAGCTGGCTGTTGGGGGCAATGAGGAGGATGTCGTCCAAGTACATGTACGCACATATTCCTCGTGCTGCCAGTGCCCGGACAATGAAGTCCGCCACTGACTGCATGGCGTACGACGACATCCTCGCTCCAAAAGGCATACGCTGGTCAAAATAGTATTTCCCATCATACTTTATCCCAAGCAGAGGCCAGTCAGGGGGTGATGTCGGGAATTGGCGGTACGCCCTTGACAAGTCAATCACCGCAAGGTGCTTGTTACCCGGAGGCATGTTCGCCATGGCCTTGGTGGCGGTGTCAATGGTAGGGAGGTTGTGGACAGCCTCCCTACCATTAAATCGATGAGGTGGGATATAACAGTTGACACCTCCTTCAGGAAATGATAAGTCAACTATTATGCGTCTATCCTCTGAGTCCTGTTTCTCCCTCGACATGAGGGGGCTGGCGACAAACCAGGGGGTAAACGGGGGTCTGTCGAACGGTCCCGCCAGGGCGCCCATGGCGGTCTCCTTGTCTATGTATTTACTGACCTGTGCGGGGTATCTGGCTGCTGATGCGTGATTAGTGGGGTCTTGACGTCCGAAAAGGGGTGGCCCGGCGCACTGAAGAGGGAACCCGTACGCTATCCCATCCATCACGACTTGGTCATCTTCATGGCCAGTCACCTCCCGCTGCCACGCCGTGAGGTTAAGGCCAGTGTTTATGGTAATCCTAGGGCCGTCGTGGTTATAGGCATTTGCGGAGCGTACTATGTCGTATACTTTCGCCATGTCCGCATCCACTTCTGTGGTGGGAAAGGGCCAGCTGGTGTAGTCCTTATACAATCCCAGTGTTGTGTGTATGCCGCTGCGGGGTGTGTCTCGTTCGCCGGGCCGCCCATTTTGTTGACGGCTGCTGGTGTCATCGGGGCGGCGGCTGGTCGGAGCGGCCGAGTGTAGGTCATCGTGCGTGGCAGCAGGCTGTGTGAGCGCTGCCACATCTACGTCGCCCAGCGCGCTGTCGTATGCTGTCCCAATGGGTCCCTCCAGGGCTTTTGGTTGTATGTCCATGCCAGATTTTCCCATTCCTTCAATATTTTCGGCTTGCACCGCCGTTGGATCCGCTCGTTTTCCGCCATCTTGGACACAGGTGGTGTCCGCCTTCTGGTCCTGAGAGGCCGTCGGCGATTGGCCGATGGGCCGAGGTTGTTGTTTGGCGGTTCCTGATTGGTTGTCGTGGGGGCTCGTCCCCGTGTCACCGTCCACGTGACTTTGTTTACCAAGCGCTTCTGGAAGCGGGCGCACGTGGACTTGTTTGTTGTCTGTACATTCGTTGTATTCGTCGGGAGGTGGTCGATCGTGTTTAACGGCCCGGGCGTGTTCGCGCGAGCCTTCTTCTAGTTTTTTGGGCGGTTGGCGTCGTGCTTCCCGTCCTTCTTGTAGTGCTGTTGTTTTTTCTTATACTCCTGCTTTGCCTCTTCTTGGGCTGCGCGGAGCGCCGGCTTCTTTCTGCATTTTGTGGCGGGGTGAGTGGTGTTTTCGTCCCCCAGACCGTAGAAGCATATTGCGCACATATGTATCCACTCCGTACTTCCCTCCTTATGGTCAGCCGACTCCTTGCATGTCTCTGTATTATGGAACGGGCATGGCTGCTTCTCCCGGGACTTCTTCTCACCCTTGAGCCAGGAGATTCGCATGCGCTCCTGCGCGAACAACTCATCATATGCCCATGTCGCCTTGCGTTCTTCTATATGCGACATACAGGCCTGTGACCACTCCCGGACCGCAGACCAGTCCAGGGTGGCCGCATCCTCGGCTACTTGGGAGAGGTGGGTTAGGACAGAGTATGTTTCCGATACTGGGTCAAGGGTGTCCAATACCATAGTAATGGCACCGCACATATATTCCGGGAATGTAAGTTCCCTCCTCGACCGCCTTGAGCGTGCCCTCTGTTTGAGAACTGGGGGCAGACCTCTGTATGGGGCTAGGGTGAGGTTAGTCGATTTAAGCCTCTTACCTCCTGGATTCCCCATCGTCGTGTATTGGCGATCCAGCGCGAGCGTGGCATCCCTTCGTGCCGTCGGGTCTCGTCTTAGGGATCTCGGTGAGACACTGTCTCGTGACCGTGATCTTCTCCTTTTGGTCGTGTGTCGCCGTGGCGATGACGATCTATCCCTTGAGGTATTATGGCTCCTATGCCTCCTCCTGGATGTAGACCTTGTTGATCGTCGCCTGGACCTACTCCTTGGTGATCTAGTTGACCTACGGCCATCCCGTGACCGCCGGCTTCGTTTCTTGGGTGTCGGCCCTCTATCCAACGATCGTCGGCGGCGGGATGATGATCGGTACGTTGATCCGCCCGATCGGTATGACCGGGACCTCCGATGTGTGGCCCTCGATGTGGATCTACGTTCACTCCTCGATCTGCGTCGGCTCCGGCGATGTGGGGTCCGGCGGCGGTGACTCCTCTGGGCACTCCTCGTCCGGCTGCGGCGTGACGGTTGACTCGGGGTACGGGTGCGCGATTTATGGCTGCGCTGGCTTGATTCCCTCTGCCGTCGGAGATCGTCTAAGTTCTTTTCCAACTGTTTTATCCGGGAGTCATGTCGCTCGTACTTATCTTCCGTACCTGTAGGCTTTTGCGTTCCGTCGCCGTCGCCCTCATCTTTGTCGCCCTCGTCCTGCGACTTGTTCGTTCCATCTGATATTTCGTCCAGTTGAGGAGTCTTCTCACGTGGCGGGGTCGTTACTGACGCCATTTTGTGTACAGCCGGCTGCACCTCAGACTTTTTACTCCTCGTCTGTCGACTATTGTCTCGTCGGCTGTCGCCCTTCTTCGCCTTTGGGGTAGCTTGAAATGCTCGTCTTAACTGTAACGTGGACTTCCGTGCGGAGCGAGCTGACATATTCCATAGGAGTAGACTCAGGAATTTAGTCGGAGCTCTCTAACTTCGCGTGTTCACAGTTCCATGTACATTTGCAGACTGGCGGGAAGAGCACAGGTAGGTAGTGCCTGAGAGGTATAAATAGCTCAAGTTGTTTGAGGTGTTAATCCTGCCAATAAAGGCCTAATGACCCGCAATTGTTCAGTCCGCCCAATTCCTGTCCCTTTCACACTGCCATGTCCAAGCAGTAAAATTCGTACAATAACATCCCAGATTCGTATAATAACATCACCGATTCGTATCATAACATCACAGATTCGTATCATAACATCATGGTTTTGTATACTAACAATACGCTTCACTTCGCTTCTGTACCTTTCACACGGACGTTGAAACCCAAGTGAAGCGAATCGTATTCCCCAGTGCTGGTCTATATGCGAATTCTAGAATGCGGTTGTAATGCGCTTCAATGCGCATTCCAGAATGCTATAACTTTCAGACAAAGTCCAGGAAGCGTACTGAAGCGCTTTGAAGCGCTTTGATGCGCATTTTAACGTGTAGTCTGAAAGGGGTATTAATGTCACTTTCGAAGAAAATCACGGAGGTCACTTGGCCTCAACGGTACAAGGAGGCCTACTTCTTTATTATCAACCATGTGGCCTAGCTAATTCAGAGTGATAACTGGAGCGTTAACTTGAGCAAATTTCGTTGTATGTTATTTAAGAGGCATGTAAGCCTAAGTCATGGAAGGTTTAACCTTTAAACTCATCTGAAACACATTCCCAAAATGGACCTATAGAAAAACCTTCAAATAAAATGGCATATTTTTCATTCTGATTTTTGATTTCGGACGAATTTAAAAAATAACCTTTTTCCTGTTTGGAAAAAAAACGTGGCAGAAGTCTTACATTATATGGGCCAAGTGACAGACATCAACGGATATATACATTCTTGGAATACCATGAAGACTTCAATATTATGTGGGCTCCCCAACGAAATGCCCCTGATTCCATTTTTTACTAGCTGATTTCTATGGGATAATCATGTCCCTCCCTATTTTGGGTTTCTAGTCCACTGACTGAACGTCATCTTTTCTGACCCTTGGACGTTACGTGGGCCCCCTGCGACCTTGAACTTGAGCGTCAACTGTTACAAAACCAGCGTTTCTTTTAATACACTTGGATACACTTGCTCCTTAATCGTTCTGGTTTGGGTTTGACACATGTTTACAGAACGGATCCCCCTGGTTCGCTTAACAAAATACAAAATGGACCGATACTAATTATCATAACTAGGCCTAGATCTATTTAGCATTTGGCCCCCTGGTAGGCCTGCATCATGCATGTTGAAAATACCAAACTTAACAACAAGTTGCATAACACCAGGTTGGGGTCCAATGTCACTTCTTTCCACCATACAATAAAGATACATTAACAGTTTATAATATATAGGCTATATACTTTTATGACGATACTAACCTATGAGGTTCGCCCAAGATGAGTTCTGACTTTGGTGATTGCCGGTCGTCGTCTGTGAAGTGAACGTACGATTCCGGTTTTCGCGCCTCTCTGTCTGGGCCTCAGTTGAATGTCGTCTGCTCTTTTTTCACTGACTGTCCCGTCTGGCCTGGGCTCAACTCTCCCGCTGGTCTAGTACTAGTAGGCAGGCGGTCTACAAACAAACAAAGACAATATTTTCCAATGCATTGAGTGTATGTTTTTGTTGCATTTTACTATAGATGAAATGTAAGTTCAACGGCAGTGTAAACGGTAAACGATTAGTTCCGGTTGAATGGACACGCGATTGTTGTAGTGGTCGTAGTAGGCTAAGAATAGATTCCCAAGGGACCTGGACGGACAAAGCTGACATGCACCTTTGTCGGGCTTTGATGGCATGTTGAGGATCGATAATTGAGGTAAACCACAATAAAAGGAGAAAAATAGCTTCAAGTTGACAAAACAATTAGATTCATTGCATTGCTCTTGGTTCTGTAAATTAACATACCAGTAGACTGAGTAGTGTTTGTATATATTAAACTATTCATTCCTTAGGACATGCCTAATATATAGAGTTTGAGTTTTGCCGTGTATCACTTAACAAAAATATCTTTTGAATTCTTGCAGCTAAATAATACGGATTATGGTGTAGGTCATCTTATTTACAGACATTCTGCTGACTGGGACGACATGCCTTGATCACGCTTCCGGCACATGAAGGAATCGAAGTCAGGGTCAATGTCACTGAGTAAAAAAAACAAAATATATAAAAGTTTCTAACGTTAGGCAACCTGAATCTCTCATAAAAAAGAATCTGTATGTTGTATGTTGTTATTCGAGATGTCAAAGTAAAAACCTAAGATCGACAAAACCTCATTTAGTCTACCTAAAGCATATAAATGATAACCATAGCAATGGCCCACAGCAATGCCTTTGACCTCTACCTCTATCCCTTCCACAAACACTTACCCGCGCCTTAGGCTTACATCCCTACTCACAGCCCCGCCCCCCAGCCCCTACCTGCCCACAACCTGTTCACCTACCTAGGGGGGGGGGGGGGGTCCAGAATCAAAGAGGGCGTCCGGTGCATCCTCCTCTCCTCCTCCTCCTCCCCCCCCCCCCCCCCCGACCGCATTAACTCGGCCATTCCCCACCATCCCCCATGGTACCCTATCCTTACCTGCCCCCTCACGCATCCCCATCTATATAGACCCATGCTCTAAGAAAGGTTGATTTTTTCATCCTTTGACAGCCATCTATGATTCATTTATTGGATACCTGAGGATGTAGAAGACATTATTGTCTTTCCTTTAATTGGTTATACAACATTGTAGTCCAATTCTTAATGATTTGATGTGCAAAAGACCTTTCATATCACAAATTTTCACATTTACAACAGAATCCTATAGTAAATCCCCATAGAGAATCTCTAAAATCATCAATTTTTGTACTTTTTGGCCATTTTGAATTTTTAAAGATTTAGCTTTAAAATTATGAATATACATAAACAGCCACTAACATCATACATCGTTGTAATCTTCAAGTAAAGACAGATATGCCTAATAAAGTTATTTTCACACATCACAAACATTACATGCTTTCTATAGAGCCTCAAATCAGATTGTAGGAGTTAATGGTAAAAGTTTTTTTCATTTTTCCAATTTTGGTTCTAAATAGAATGTTTTCATTCTATGATGTGTTTTACAAAACAAGTCTGGATGGGTTGTCCAATTCGTTCTGAATCCTGTGGTACATGAAATAATACTGTAACTCATTTACCCAGAAAGTTATGGTTGTTTGAAAAAAATGCTTTTTTCCATAACTTTTAAAGTCACCCTTTCTTGGTGCATAGGTCTATATAGTATGTACAGTACAAAATAGGTTTATTTCATTTTGATTAATGTAGGAAATTCAAAGGGGAGGGGGAATATAGGATTTGAGCCGTCCCGTCCTATGGCTATAATTTTATATTAAAACAATTTAAATTTGGCAAAAAATAGGGGAGGGGTCCCTGAGGCGCCCCCGCCCCCCTAAATCCGTCATTGGGCCTACACACTCAGCCTCCCGTCCAGAATCCCCTCTCCCCCCTCAATAACTCCGACTCTAAAAGTATCAATGACAATACCAATTAATCTGTTTACAATGGTCCACACATCAATGCCAAACAGTAATATAGTCTAGGAATAACTGCGCCGGCTCCAGTTTATGTAACATAACACACAAATTACCATACCAAAAACAATACAGGCTGTCAGGAAACGCGTGTTGATTACCTCGGCCTGGGAAAGCTCCTGGAGCCACGACCGCCTCCCTAGTAGCTGGTTTTCCAGACCGTCTGTGCTCTTATTGAGACAGTCGTGCAATTACATAAAGATCACTGCGTCCTAATCCCAGGTCAATGGCGATAAAACACCTCGTAAAATAACCTGTCGATATGCTCCAGCGGTCACTGTAATGGGGAAATGAATGAAAAACTGGTTTGTATATTCCTAATATCCCTTTTGGTGTGAGACAGAGTCTGACACTGCCTGTCTGTCTGTGTATTTTGACGGGACTGGGCCGACTCCTTCCGGCTGCGTCCCTTCCCGGCGCTGCTCAGCGTTCAGGCAGCGTTCATTGATTTTTCTCGGCGTGTGCTGATCGCCGGCGTGAGGCCGTATCACATAGGTGCAGAGGAGGCCGAGAGGCCGACAACAAGCGTCTGCATCCCGCACATGGCGGAGGCAGGTTTGCCGGGAAGAGGAGCTCGGGTTGGGGAGGGTGTAGGCCACCCGTCACCAGCAGGAGGTGATGGGGGAAGGGAGGAGGGATGCACAGCAGCGATCTGCAACTACTGCCTCCCTGACTGCATCCATGCCTTTGTTTACACAATCCACCATCAGAACTTAATCATGATCAACCATCCATTATCCTTAACGACGGAACTTCTCATTGAATGTACAAACCCATCCGAGACCCTAGTTATAAATAGAAGTATCAGATTCACATGAAAAAATTAGGGAGACAGACTGGGTGAAATGCTACTTACCTGTTGGGGGCAACCCGGTCTACTACCTACTCCAGCGACAGCGTCCGCCGACGGCATGGCCCAGACACGGGGGCTGCACGTGGGGCTCGCCCCGGGAGAGGGCCAATGGCACCGCAGGACCTAATTAGCCGGCCAATCAGGACGAAGTGGGTCAAGTCGGGGGAGGGGGCGTGGGAGGGTAGAAGGTGTATGAAAAAACTCTTCGTGGGGGACTTAGACATGAAAGGGTTAAATATAGGTGGACGGGGCAAAGCGCTAAGTTTACATTTGTACTTTTGTACCTGTTAGCTACATTGATTTATTTTTGGTCATACATTTCATGTTAATTTCTAACGTCTCAATTACATTTAACTTTGATTTCAATTAGCCCTATACTATAGCCTTTGCTTTTGTTATAATGTTGTATAACACTTTCTGTCACAATGTGTTTTTTAAACACCAAACATCATTGCTAGCGAACAGTTAAGAGATAGGAATTAATAAAACGATCATCAGAGACTGAATGGGGTATTGGTGGTGGTTGGGAAGGGGGTCGCCCCATGTCTTTGACCACAAATAGGCATATATTAAAGGGAACCAAAACCAATAAATTTAACAAAATTCTCCAAACTCGGATAATCATGGAAATCCATTCCTTTAGCCTATTTCTGGCCTATGTTAAAATCTAAGCCATGAAATATGGTAGAAAACCATTGAAAACATGTTTTCCATGCTCAAATCAATTAATGTGGATCCACAAAAATGGTGTTTGTTTACAAACAAATGGAGATTGTACCATCTCTTATGGAATTCTACTTTAGTTTGAGATAGTTTTCAGAGCTAATACTTTACCACTGACCTTAACTAGACTCATCTAACATATTTCTATGCTTTTCTGAGTTTTGAAAATTTGATCAATTTTATTGGTTTTGACTCCCTTTAAGATGTAAAAGTTGCGTAGATTTGGCGACAGAATTTGGTCTGTTTGGATATAGAGGTACATATTTCAAGATTTCAAGATTCAAGAAGGTTTATTGACTAATGTAATTGTTTACATTTATGTCACCGTTGTGTTGTCATTCAGACAATGATAACTTATTTACAATACTATATAGGGGGCCTACATGGAGATCATAGACATCATATACATGGAGATCATAGACATCATATACGTAGAGATCATGCATTTGGACAATGTTGAACTATTGTTAATGTTTGATTTAAGACTGCGTAATGTTCGTGTATATCCAAGTCTTCATGAGTCGATTATCCAGAATGCCTGAGTAATTCCGACTGCGTTTAAAGTTTGTCCGTCCACTTCCCAATAGTTCAAAAGAAATGAACGATGAGGGAGCTTCTTAATATGAAAGGGTTTTTATTCAATAAACATCTCATCCCGAGTCAAAGCCACCATGTATAAGTCTTCATCAGTCCACCTCCCATCTCCTATCAGCAATCAACCACATTTAGAACACGAGTTGCTCCAACACCTTCTAGACCATTCTAGTACTCAGCTCTATCACAATCCTATGTCCGAGGTAGTTGGTATTGGTAAACTCCAATCTGTTATACGGGAGCCGATGTACTTACTCCAGGTATAACTCCTTGGCTAAACTTACTTAGCTGTTGTTCTCACTAAACTAAGTGACTACTAACTCCTAACTAACTAACTGCTCGCTCCCTACCTTGCAACGCCTTTTATATTGGTTAACAGGTGGCGCTAGGAGCGCAAGATATTTCTTCTAGAAGTAGACTAGAAGTAGACTTGCTAAGCCTGATCCCTGACGGATTATATAACACGAGAATATATTAAAAGTGCTAAGCTATTAGTACATTCGACGGCGGTCAGGTGTTTGAGTTTAAGGAGGTGGACGACATAGCTCAAACCAAATGAAGATTTCAATCAGATGTGATAAAGTTTCCAATTTCTTGATGATTGGGTATATTTGTTATTATTACTTTTCATATGGAGAAACCATTGTGGGTGGCCTTGACTCTCGTGGTACATTCAGCACAGTGTTAACATAATCAGAAGTTCTTTTGTTCATTCAGAAGTATAAACAAAGATACATTCATATGGTCGGTTTTGCTTTAGTACATTTTGCTGGTAGTCCCAGGTTGAGACTCAAGATCAATGAAAACATTCATAGGTTTCATGGTAAGTTCATAAATAAGATTATTTATCAAGTCGACTTCCACAGCTTGAAGCTCAAGGTTAACGGAACCCGTTCATAAAGTGGTAAAGTAAGTGTTAAAGAATGATAACATGATCATTTGTATGATAAAGTAATGGTGACATAATCATGGTGACAAAGTGACAGAGTCAGTTTCAGAGAATGAAAAATATCATTATTGCGACACCCGTGCATAAGGTGATAAAGTGAGTTTAGAGTTGTTAGCCCATAGTGAGGCTTAAGAATTGTGACACACGTGCATAAGGTGACAAAGTTAGTTTTTTGACTTAGTACATACATGTACAGATTCTGACATCTATGATTTGTAACACAAGTCAACAGAACTCAACATATATACAGTGTAAAGTTGTCTTAACCTTCTAAGAGTAACAAGTACACATCAAATCCAATTTCAGAACAAATTAACACAACATAAGTCAATACAGAGAATTCGGACATTTTGAACGAACGAATTTCATGATACAATGCGTGTCAAATTTCAATCAAACTTCAACCAGAACAACATTATTTACAATAAATACAAGGTCCCTGTATCTGTTCTAGCAACATTAAGCAGTTGGATCCAGAAAATATTACCATCCACGTCGCGCGCCCACCAGTTATGCTTAGTACATGTGTACTTAGCGGGACGCTTGACTGGAGTTCCCCTCCAGGGTTTGACCTCGATTTGATTCCTCCAGGCGCGAAGCGCCCGGATGGCAAATTTCTGTTTCGAACAAATTTGCAAATTTGAAGGTTCGACCTGACATTTTGGGCCGATATGAATTAATTTTGTCGCTTGGTTACGTTGGTTGGGGACCTAAGCTTTAGTTTAGCGCAGATTTTGTAAGAAATTATACGATGGTTTGATCATGCTAGCCGATTTCAAAATTTGGATCTCTTGGATCAAAAAGGGGTTTCCCAAATTAGCCTCGTTTTGACGTCATTTTAATCAGTGCCGGCGGTATTTTTAACGCGTCAAGACGTGTTTTTTCTTTAGTCTTCAGTGTTACCTCTTATCTCTTCGCAACATCACCCAGTATGGTTCGCGTTGCCATTTTTTGCACCGAACGTGAGGCGGGCGTACAGGACTACCCTGATCTGATACAAAACCACACGGAGCACATCTACGTGGTTTTTCCGAGCGAAGAGGCCACGACGGCGGAGCTGGCGGGCTTCGCGTTTGCTCACCACATGATGTATCCTGATGACGTTTTAATAGTGATTACGAATTTACTTGACATTCTAACCTGGGACCCGGACCTACGATTATATCTTCCTTTGTTTATTAACCCGGACGCCGTTGTCAACTTCTACGCTGAACTTTTTACTCGTGCCTTCATGAATCTACAAGCCCACCCTGCTCCAGCGACCCTCATCCTTGCGACCCCCTCGGGCTTTGATGCCCGCAGTTGGGCGCGCACGGACAGCGACGGATCTCTGCAACGGTGGCTTAACCGCATCATTCCCAGGATTAGCCGCGAAGTCAAAAGGACGAACGACTGGTTCAACGTGCCGACGGTCAACACCGGTCATGCCCTCCACCTCTCCAAGGTAGTGGCTGACGGTGTTATGACCGTCAATGACTTCCGTGAACTGGAAGACGGGTATATGCCGTCCACCCGGGTGTTACGCCGTTGGGCCCGGGCCCTGGGCCGGGTCTTTGTCCGGTTGCCCGTTATACATTAGACCGCCGGCACTCAACCCCCCCCCCGTGTATATATCTTAATTCCGGGGTGATTCCCATCAAGTAATTTGTTAGTCCAATTCCCGGCCTGTGATTAGGACACTTAATTTTCCGGGTTGGTTCCGCCAAGTGATTCTGCCGATCCAATTCCCGGCCAGTGATTGGTACACCTAAGTTTATATATCCAAGAGGAGCAGCCCACACTTTCTGACGGAGCTCCAGACTGTTCACATGGGAGGACACAGACATTTTCACCGCCCTGGCTTGTCGTCGGACACCGCCCTCCTTTCGGTTCAGCTGGACCTTTATCTCGTCCGCCCCCACGTCTGGTGAGTACTGTCCTTACTTTTCCTTGTTATCAGCACGTTAGGTAGGCTACTAACCCGTAGGATTTTAAGGAGATTGTTGGTCAGGAATTAGTTAGCAGTTTTCTCAGCTCGCCCTCACGTTGTTGAATTCCGGAAGCTGATGTCACTCCCGGAACTAGAAACTGTGTTTCGCTGGTGATTTTTGTAACGGGTAGCGTGGGTGGCCACCTGGTGTTTACTTTTGGTTCCAAGATGGTGGACGCGGGCTGAGAGCTAGGACCTTGTGTACTAAACTTATTATTTTTCCAGGTCCTGCGGTATGTTAGGGTGATGTAAATGAAGCAATGTGACACGGTTGGCACTGAAAAGCGTCAGGCTACATGATTTTAGTGGGAGGGATTGTTTAGGCGAACATGATCAAGCATTTTACCTCGCGCGTGGTTGGGCGATAATAGAGGGTTTTCCTGACTAGAGGTTTGTTGACATTACCGATCTAAGTAGGCTTTTTGGAGTGTGGGTGATCTGTACTGTATTGGTATTATTTGATACTATTAACTGTTGGGGACTGACACTGCACATGTGGATTTAGGTATGGGTGACCAAGGGTTCCGGTCTGATTTGTACAACACTAAATTTGCTGTAACAGAATTCTTTGCTTAGTCGTTCTTCGTACAGGACATTAGTGTAGATGTCTACATTGGAAACAATTCACATGGGGCGTCCTAGGGAATAAGCACTTCCTAGGGTGTTCACCCTGGTAAGTTTAGAATAACTGTAGGTGACCAAGTATTTTGGTCCAGTTTGCCCAGCATTAGATTGGCTGTGACAGAATTCTTTGATGAGTTGTCCCCCTTACAGAGTACTGGAAAGATTGACGTGTCGGCCACGTGAGGCGACACCACAGGTGGAGCCGTCCAACGAGCTGTTGGCGACTCCAAGGTAAGTTTGAGAGGGAGTGGCAAGAGCCACCAATACCCGTCCCATATTGAGTCTAACAACAAGACTTCGTCAGTGTCATGGTGTTAGAATAAGTTTTATAGCGAGTATTATTGTGCTTGGTTGTCCAGACGAGGAGACAATACTACTGCAAGGTAACCAGAGCGAAGCCTTCAAGACACTGAATGAGCTCCCAGACAGAGATTCGGTGTTGTCGTTGTCAAGAAAGGAATGGTGTTCTCGTTAAAGAAAACTAGAAAGGCACCAAAATCCACAGCAAAGATTACCATCATCCCAAACAGCGATATATTTGCGAGTTAGGTGGGAACAGTTATACACATCGTTCTGGGCTCAATTGCCATAAAATGTGCATTTTCAGGATCTCACGAGTGTCCGAAATGTGATGCAAAACTCACACGTTTGGACTCTCTTACAGACCACATGAGGGGTTAAGAATAATGATAGGAACTGGGTCTATTGTGGTTTATTTAAGAAGCTACTTCGGTTTTCCAAGAGTCAATACTCTTGACAACACACTTTATGTACATTGTCATAGAATAATTTTCCAATACACTCCAAGGGTTTAAATGTAAACAAGTTAACACCCCCCCCAAGGGTGACAGCTGTTCAGTCATATCCGACTTCATTTTTGTGAAGTGCAACTTCAACCAGAGTTTGTTCTCATTGAATGGTTATATTAAGACAAAATCCCTCCCTTCCTTGTTAGTTACAGGTGGTAGCTCGGCGTTCACCCCCTATGTTCAATCTGGGGTTTGAAGACCGAGTTCCACTTTATATTGGGTAGTGGCGCCCTCTTAACGAGACAAACAGGTGCGCCCCTAACTCCAAACGGTTCACTGAATAGATATTATACCTATGTTAACAGTAACACCTTACTGTCTACCCTATACTTTACATCACATGGGAAAAACCAACATGACAAGCGGTGGGGGTAGCGTTTCATTCCGTAAAGTATAAATGTCATTAAAGGACATTAAGTACTAACTGTACAAAGGAGGTTGAGATTATTCGTTCCTCATTAGTTATCACTAGAGGATCGGGTCTCAGATTCAGGTTCATTTCTGATCTGATTCCCGGTCCTCATTAGTTACACGTGGTTTGTCGGTACCCTCCCATTCATAGGACAAGAATGGGCAGCACCGAGTTTCCCATTGTTATAATCGGGAGCAGACTGCATATTTTTTTTTTTTTTTAATATGCAGCCTACACCCCCTTTAAATTATAGAGATGTGTAAATGCATCTCCTCAGATCACTCACTTCCAGACAGCACCTAGTAAGTCGGGCCTTTACCGAAGTACAGTACAAGGTTAAACCCGTCCTTTGTTCAGGTCTATGCCCGTTTTTCTCGTGGAGAGTCAAGACTACTCCTGAAAAGACTCCGCCCCCAGCTTATCCTAACTATGCGCACGCGGAGCAGGAATATTTTAGTACTAAAGACAACTTTAGGATTTTAGTTTCTTTCTAATAGACTGGGTAGACTATTAGCTCTGGGTGTTAACTAAGTTTTTGCAGCCGTTCGTTAGGGAATCAGTAGACCGTGTCCCCCTTCTTCAGCTCAACTGTTGAGCGGAGACCCGGTTACTTTTTAGCGCCACGACGGCGGCCAAGACTAGTATTTCTTTTTTTTTTTTTTTCTCGACGGCGGTCAACTCTGAAGCCGCACGGGTAAATTATTTCTAATTTACCCGGGTTCTCCACCAAATGAACTATTGTTAATGTTTGATTTAAGACTGCGTAATGTTCGTGTATATCCAAGTCTTCATGAGTCGATTATCCAGAATGCCTGAGTAATTCCGACTGCGTTTAAAGTTTGTCCGTCCACTTCCCAATAGTTCAAAAGAAATGAACGATGAGGGAGCTTCTTAATATGAAAGGGTTTTTATTCAATAAACATCTCATCCCGAGTCAAAGCCACCATGTATAAGTCTTCATCAGTCCACCTCCCATCTCCTATCAGCAATCAACCACATTTAGAACACGAGTTGCTCCAACACCTTCTAGACCATTCTAGTACTCAGCTCTATCACAATCCTATGTCCGAGGTAGTTGGTATTGGTAAACTCCAATCTGTTATACGGGAGCCGATGTACTTACTCCAGGTATAACTCCTTGGCTAAACTTACTTAGCTGTTGTTCTCACTAAACTAAGTGACTACTAACTCCTAACTAACTAACTGCTCGCTCCCTACCTTGCAACGCCTTTTATATTGGTTAACAGGTGGCGCTAGGAGCGCAAGATATTTCTTCTAGAAGTAGACTAGAAGTAGACTTGCTAAGCCTGATCCCTGACGGATTATATAACACGAGAATATATTAAAAGTGCTAAGCTATTAGTACAATGTCACAAACCCCCTTTTGAAAATTCATGTATCTGTCTCTGAATTATCAATTCAGTTACAGCGGCTACAAGGTGGAGATGGGTATAGTCTAGGGAACATGCATGCAGGCCTTGTCAGGCCTGTATCCAGAACTTTTCATGGTGGGCGGGGAGGGGGGGGTGTGACCATTTTTTTTTTTTTTTTAAAGTGGACTTTCTAGAGGTTAAATAGCTCAAAGCCAGGGTATCGTCCATGGGTTGTGAAGTTTAGAGGCTCAGACCCTAGCATGGGGGTGTGATGAATGTCTATTCATCAGTTATCAAGGTTGAAATATGGAAAGTAAGACGATGGGATAGATTAAAGTATATTTTGTAACGGGCCCGAAAAGCCCGAAAGGCCCGAAAATTGTAAAAGCCCGAAACCCGAAAGACCTGAGAAATTTGTAAACCGGAAGTGATAAATGTAAACTGGAAGTGACGTCATTATGACCAGGTGATCAGAAACAGCCAATCAGGGCTGACCACTAGACTATAAAAGGGGCAGTGAGGCCCGAGAATAAAAGAGTTCCTTCGCAGTACTCCTTGTGTCAACATGTGTCTTCTTCCTATGGTAACCGATAAGATGATCCAATACAGGCTAATTAACTAGAAAGTACAAGTAAAATAGTGAAAGTTAAAGGAAATTAGACGAAAGTTAGGATGGGGTCCCGAAGACCCGAGAGACCGAAACAGGGCACAAAAGCCCGAAATGGCCCGGATGGAGTCCCGAGAACGGAGGACCGGACTGGCACGAAGGCCCAAAATAGGGAGCGGAAACCCAGGGATCAGGGGTATGAAGGCGCGACCGGCTCGGCCCCACGCTACCAAACAATAGGTGACCGTCGGCCCGACACCCCTGCTGGACGAGAACGAGGGTAGACCGTCTGCAGGGGCGCCGAAGACAGTGCCAGCACGAAGGAAACGGCCCACACCCATCCCTACCATTTTTCCTTCTCCGCAATCCTCCACCCGCTAACAGAAGTGCCTGGACCCCGCTCCTGATGGCTGAGGCCCCTAGGTCCAGCCCGGCAGATACACCCCTCCCCCGTCGACGAATACCGATTTCCCGATCGACCCTCTCAACCCCCCTCGTGCGTGAGGCACGACTCTTAATATCACATCTCGGCTTCTTGCTCGGACTCCCTGTCCGGCTGAGACCCGAAACAACCCCCACGTCCCTCTGTTGTAGAAATCGGAAACCCCGAACTACCGAGGAACGTCACAGGGGCATGGGGATGTCATAACCGGCAATGTATTTTGCAATGTTAGGAAGTAATCCGGTGACATTATTGGTCATGTTGTGAATCTGGTATGTTATCAGAAAGCCATAAAGAATAAGGGGGAGTTTCTGCAGGGATATCAGAGGACTTGCAGGGGTAATACAAGTTTTACAGGGGTAGCAGGGGGCAAGGATAAGATAGAGGAGGGAAAACTAAAATATTGTTTTTAGAAAGTGGTCCTGGCCCAGCTTGGGGGAGGGGGGGGGATGTGTGACCCATACCCCACATCACCCTTCCCCCCCCCCCCTCTAGATATGGGCTTGCTTGTGTACACTTTTAACTTATAAATTGATTTAGATATGGTACGGCATTTTGGCAACTGTTAACTCTTGGAAACATGCAAAGAAAAGGCAAAAGTTTAGAAAGTTTGGGGCCTTCCATAAAATTTGACAATGCAAAAGGGCCATTTCTTAATTTCAACCTGTGACACCAGCATTTTAGGGACAAAATAGCCATTTTTTAGATTCAACACAAGGAGGGGGGGGGGTGGGGGGGTGGGGGCAGTCTTTAAATATATATGTATACCAAGGGGCCGTCCATAAATGACGTCATGCTATTTTTGACCATTTTTGACCCCCCCCCCCTCCCCCCCTTGTCATGTTTTGTCATGCAACCCTTAACCCCCCCCCCCACCTCTAAAAATGACGTCATTTAGAGGGACCCCCCCCCCCTCCAAGTAGGGTAAAACAGGTTGTATCTCTCACAGTGGTATATCCCGTATTTTTTGTTAATGACTCTAAGATAAAGACAAATATATGAAATATGAAAAAATAGCTAATAATTGATAGAATTCACCATATTATCTTCAATAACATATGATATATCTTTACATCCTTTATGGATACTGAGTAATGAACAAAAATCTTTTTTTCTCATATTAGCCTAATAATTAGGGATGAGCGATATAACCCTGTTTTAATATTTCTGTAAAATCCAATCATTATTTTGTAGAATTTAATGAGATATCATATTTCCTGTGTTAGTACATATAATATCAACTCGAGAAACGAGGATTTCAATGAAAGGTATCAACGTTTATATGCCTATATTCAAAATTCAATTCATTTTTCATTAACAGATTATTATTATTTATATTTTCTGATCGTTTTTTTTTAAATGCGCAATATAAAACATGTTATCCGCCATATAAGCCTGATATGTGTGATATACATTTTAAAAACTAGATTATTGCATTTTCTCTCTTTATACACAAAGGGTTAAAAGGAGGAAATATAGAATATCTCTCGCATATTATACACCTAATATGGCTCTATATGATGAAATAAAATAGGAGGCCATCCCTGAAGAAATTAACAAATAAAATACAAAACTTGGACTGAAAATATAGTTCTATAAATATTACTAAAATTCTCATATTGTCAAGGGTTGTTCACCCAAGTAAAAAATTCATGATGGGTCTCATTTAAAAAATATCAATATTGTATAGACTTTGAGTATTCATGAAACAATTTTTTGGTGAGATATTGATTTTTACTTATATTTCATGACTAATTCATGTATAATGAGCAGTAATAGGCATGGTAAATGCGCGATATTAGCCTGACGTGTGATACAAAGCTTAAAAACGTATATTACATTACCTTACCCTAGTTGATATAGGTAAAGGCTATTAAAAAAATAGTAACAATAGATACATCTCATACTCTTATTATATACTGCACAAAGGTAGAAGTTAACGTTTGCTTTGTGCATGTCTATTGAATTAGTGTAAGAGTCACCAGATGAATATACATGATAAGAATTCTTCCAAATTACTTAGGTTATACATATAGTGGCCGGTGCCGCTGGCAAGTGTTAGTATACCTGACGACAATGATCATCGGGACACACTTCCCCGCAAGCACTGAGGCCCTGGGAATAATGGATAATAGACTGCTTTATAAGCGAGAGTGTAGGAGAGTCGGGGTAGAGAGAGAACAGTAGCACTTGGATCAGACGAATCGGGAGATTCGGAAGGGGTTTAGATAGCCATACAATCAAGGGACATCTGGTGACTTATACTACGTCGTTACGAGACGGCCAGAGGCGAGAGCAAGCGGACTTCACGGAGGAAGCTTGCATCCCTCAAACTGAACTGTAATACCTTGGATTCATTGCCTCCACGAGCAGCTGTATGCATCACTATAACCACCAATAAACTTACCGCACTGCCAGACGTTGTTCATGTTATGGATTGAGCGCCCATACCGTGGACTCGCTCACCACTCGACTAGCCCTCCCAGTAAAGACAATACCAGCCGTACTAGTTATATCTGATAATGCACGGGAATGATAATTAACACCAAAAAATACAAAAGCGTTCAATACCACAAAATAGAACCGGGAAATCAACTTGAAAAATCGGATATGTTAGAGACACTATTTTGTGGTTAAATTAAAATGCGCGATATACCCCTATTTTACCCTAGAGATAGGTATTTAAGCAGTATGTTCTAATTGTATATCTATTTGTTGCAATTGCTGTTTCATCTGGCAATATTAGAGCAAACCTCGCACACAATCAATTTTTTTCAAACATGATGATTGTCATGCTTCACATGACCCCCCCCACCCCCCCTTGTCATGTTTGATCATGTAACCCTTGACCCCCCCCCCCCTGCTGTATGACGTCATTTGTGGACAGTCCCTAACTGTGAAACTACAGCGCCCCCCCCCCCCAACCTTTTTCGGGAAGTTAGGAATACTCTGACACCCCCTGTTTTCAGGCTATAACAAAGACAGCCCCTGCAAAAACAGCACTTGCTACAGACCCCCCACCCCCTTATATCTAGGAGAGCCTCTCCAAAAAAAGACATTTGTTAAAAAAGGTGGTCATGTGATATCGTAAATCAATAATTTAAGAAGCATCATGAAGTAATTGAATTGTATACAACAAATTTTTAATATAGTATCAAGGATAACATGTCACTGACAGCTCCTCCAAAGGATAGTCTGATCATTTGACAGACCCCATTTTTAGCCAAATTTGGGATTCAGAGCTACTGAAGTTGGTACCCATTTTTTGGTTGAGTACCCCTCTGCCCAGGACCCCCATCCAGAGCCCCGCTTTTGCCACATGAAATTAGAGTTCCAGCCCGGGTTCCACATGCAGGGACGGTGAACTATAGAGGTTTAATATACATTTAAGTGTCGTAACCGTTTGTTCCTATAAATATTAACTAGCTCCATATGCAGTATGTCCCCTCTCAGATTGCGAGTCCAATCCATAATGTAGTTCTGCATTATGAAGGACATAACACTTGTGTGAAAGGAATAAGTTTATTAACATCCAATGTGTAAATACCAGTCACAAGAACTCCTGTTTACAATGAACAATCCAAAGGGTAGTGTCCACCCTACCACACCCAGCCAATGCTACCTAGCTACCAGTCTATATCCACTGCAATTCCATGACTTCCAGTACCGATCTTTCCAGGATGTTTAATCATTTCATTGTCAGTGAAGTGTCAGATCCAAGGTTTTAAAAAGGGGGTAGGGACACGTGCTTTTTGGGGGGGTGTACTGACGCGGGTGGCCAGTCCATGTTTGGGCAGCATGACGTGAGCTTAGAAGCGCACGTGTAAGCCAATGTTTCACTTTGACAGTAAGTGAAATGGGGGAGGAGTTAAGGTGTGACGTACCACCACATAATAATGTGTTCCGCTCTTAGCTAGCCAGAGTAGCTGCAAGCACTGTGTGAGTAAACATCCTGTGAAGGTTGGACCTTTAATCTGCAGTCTAGGTTCTGGAGAGAGGCATATAGAAATTGTGTTAGAGCGCGGAGCGTTGACTGAATGTGTTTGAGGGAACTCTAACCTCGGGACTGATCATGTCAATCGAGTTCTTGTCACGGAACGACTAGACATTGGATAATAAACAACAAATCCTTTCACAACGAGTGTTCATGTCTTACATGATAAGGGAACTATAATTATGTATTGGATGACCGCAGTCGACGAGGAGGGAGACTGCGAATGGAGCTAGTTATTATCTATACAACATAAACACGCATTAACTTTAAACGGATAATTAAACCTCTATAGTTCGGGGGGGGGGGGGGGGGGGGGCAAATTTCGAACTTTTCTAATGTATAACTGGCGCCTACCAGGGGGGCGCGGGGATCCCTTTTGATAAAGACGCCCGCCATTTCCAAAGTTTCTAGATCCGCCCATGTACGTACGCTGAACGAGTATGGGAGGCCCGTTTCCCAAAAAAGGTGTGCGCGATGTCAAAAGTTGCTTGCAACGTACAATATACGTAGAAAAATGTGCAGAAATGACAAAAGATTGGATTTTAAATAATTTTATGTCTATCTTTGATAGCTCCATGGATCCTCAACCGATTGCTAGATTGGTTTTCACCAATGGATTCCTTACCAAATAAGCTGTTAAATGATACCTCATGTATCATTACATGGTGATTAACATAATGAACATCAAAATGCTTTACGAACACTGATTACATGTCGCAGATAATAAACTTTTAATAAAATTTTATTAATTGGGATTTACGCACACATTTGTTGTGCTGCTCACAGTACACAGAAATATATATTTTTTGTGCGTACAGTGGTCGGATAAGAGAAGTGGCGGCTTGTCGGGGGAGCAGTCTTTGAATTGAGCAATTACATATTAAAAAAAAAAAGAAAATTGAATACTTTTGAATACAATACCAAAGTTTTAAAGAGTGTCAATCTAAGTATTTTGACATAAGTATTATAATTGGTTCTAGACATTTTTATTCTAAAAAACGATTTAAAAATTCTTGATGGAATTTTGTAGCCGAGCTATACTTACACTGCATGCACCTTGTGGCTGCCCCTGTGCGACCGCTCATATCCCTGAACCTCTCAATAGCTCATGGCCGGCCCTCTATGTTCTTGGTGTGACCACTCACCTCAAGGTCCCCTTAACACCTTCTGGCCACCCCTCTTTGTTCTAGGTGCGGTCACTCTCCTCATGATCCTCTCAACACCTCCTGGTCACCCCCACTTTGTTCTATAGGTGCGACCACCCCTATTTTAGACACATTTTATTCTGGACATCTCCTGGCCGCTGGTAAGGGGTTTTGTGGTCGTTTGGGACCTAAAAAGTGTGGCCGCTGGCTGCATCAGAGGGGTGGCTGCTGATGAGGGGTAAATATAAAAAGAAAACTGTCCGTGCCGCTGTTTTGTGGCCGCATGAGAGAGGTGGCCGTTGGTGATGGTGGCCGCATATATATAGGGGGATCACTGTATCTTCTTTCTGGAACGAAATACAAATTTTGAATGTTCCTAACTTTTTTTTACGGAATGTGGATTACATGCTAAAGCAGGGTTGGAGGTCAAAAAAACATAGAAATGCGTACGTAATTAATGAACGCTCCCCAAGTTCGAATAACTGCTAAAAATCCATTCCATGAATCTAATTTAAGGGATAACGAACTGTTCACTACTGTGCCCCCTGGTGGGAAAAATTTAAAATAATCAAACCTTTCATACCATATATTATTGATATTTCCCCTGAGATACAAAATTAAGAAAATCAGAAACTTTGAATAATAATCAAAAGTACAATTAATGTTAATTGAATCAGGCACACATGTGCCCCCTAGTGACAAAAATGAAGTGCCTCAAAATTGATAAAACTGTCATTATACATGGGCAGGGTTTGAACTTAAATTGAAATGAATAAATATTGGTAGTTTAACTAAAAATTTAGGGGAATAGGAAGGATAGTATTATAAAGGATTATAGAGAAAATAATAGTCACCTACTATAATTTCATCAACCTGCAGCACTTTAGTATCATTGGTGACCCCTATGTTTTTTAGCCTTAAAATCTTACTACAGACCTAAAGTACATATCTCTAGAACTTGGTTTGGCTGTGATGGATTTTGAAGGTTCTAGGGTCAGTTGAATATCAGGAAGTATGTTTTTCCCATAGACTTCTATTGTTAAGGACATAATCTTATCACTCAGAAATAAGCATGGTAACATACATTTTTTTGCTTTAATGTGACCTTCTTTTATAGATCTGACATAAATTTCTATTATTTGGACTCTGTAATAGATTTAGAATTGTGGTCTAACAGTCTGTTATCCCTTTTAGGCATAACGGTATACATATGGACAAATATAAACGGCAAAACCTAGCTTCAACCTTGTCACAATTGATAGTGTTCCTGTGTTCCCTTTACCAATGTGGATCCACACCACATTCCTGTTTCCAGTAATGATTTGATATCATAGGCTCCTTCCCTTAGCTTTCTTAGAAATACACAGCTGTTATTGATCAACAATTCTTATGATATGGATGTGGCATAGGTTCAGGCTTCGGCTGTGAAATGTACCTGGAGCTGAAATCAACCACATATGACCTATACACAATTCAGTGTCAGCCCAACCGAGGGCCAGCCCATTAATTGGAGGGGACCACACTTGTATCAACTTCTCTGAAAGCAGATGTCACTCTGTAAATAGATTTTTCAGGAAGATTGGTAATGTTTCAACATAAAGACTGCTCATAGTAGCCCGTCGCCCTGGTGCTAATTGTAATACCTTGGCTGCTATTTATTTTAATCTATCATTTGGTGTAGCATGAGGAAAGGGATAACTCTGCTTTAATGATTTCAAGCACAACTGCGTATCATGTAGGATGTATATATGTGTTGTACTGCTGATCTTTGTGTCAACGATAAATAGTTTTCTATAATTCTTGTATCTAGTCTCTTTAGTCTAGCCATTTGATCACCCGGAACAATACATACAACTATAAAGTAGAATGTAGTATATTTAAATCTCAGACCATATTGGTATAAAAAAAACATGTTAGGCTGAGGTAAACAAATGAATTCACCTGTTAAGGTTATAATAAAAATACCCGCCAGCTAGTTATTTGAGAAGTTATAACGCCAACAAAGCTTTGCGGCATTATAACTTCTTAAATAGCTCCCTGGAGGAAGTTTTTCATTGTATTTCACCAGTTCCATTAAGAAAACTTTAATACGATCTTTTAGTTAATGAAATGCGCAAACAGACGCCATCAGGATTACAAATTGCAGGGGTAATTTTTAATTCAAATATAACTTCTGAAGTTATATTTGAATTACAAATTACCCCTGTAAAATGCCTCCTCACCAGGTGGCAGCACCAATTAGATCCACCACCATCCACCACCTAAAGAGGAAAGCAGAGGCCCATATATATATATCTATATATATATATATATCTATATATATATATATATATATATATATATATATATAACGTTTGTTTGAACAGTGAATATTGTAATTTTTGGTTTAGATACTTTGTCCAACAATAATTATAAAAAATCCAGAAGTTTCATGAGAAATCCATTGTTATTTTTTGTTGCAGAGACAAAAAGTGATATTTGCCATTGAAATTGTGATGAATTTCATTCATCTGTGTAAATTAGGATATGATCAAATATCGAGATAACAAGTAAAAAATGTAAGGTACGAATTGGGTACGAAAAGTTTATCGGGAAATCCCGAAAACATGAAAGCACAGAAATTTATGTATTGTAACCGGATATGACGTTAGAGTAGTCACGTGATCTAAGTGACCAGTCAGAGTTGATTAATAGAGTATAAAAAAGGGCGGTGAAGCCCGAAATAAACAGTCCCATCTTGGTACTCCTTGTGTTTGCACGTGTCTTCTTCCAGTAACTTGACCCTCATCAGAGGGGTTTAAGCCGAAGATATGCAGAAATAGAAGTTAATTAACAGGTTGATCTCAAGTAAATAGTCCAAGTTAGCGAGATATATGACGTCATAGAGTAGGGGTCTGGAAGACCGAGGATGACCTGAAAGCCTGAATTGACCCGAAGATCGACCTGAGAACGAAAGACCGGGCAGGTACGAAATAGTAAGCGGCCGGCCCGTGATCGCAGGGACGAAGGTGCGACCTGCTTGGCCCCACGCTACCAAGCATTAGGCAATCAGCGACCCGACCCCATGGAAGACCGGACAACTGGAAAGTCAACATCCATCCTTCCCCCTTACCAAAAACCCATCCACCTCTGCCAGATGTCCTGAACAACCCGCACGCACATCCCCGTCCGAGAATACCGATTTCCCGACTGTCCTGCTCGTTCCCCCTCATGCGCAAGGCACGACTCTTTATCTCAGACCTCAGTTTCCTGCTCCAACTCTACAGTTGACTCGAGATCGAAACAACCCCTACGCCTCTTCGCCATAGGACCCGGAAACCCCGACCTACCGAAGAGCGTCACAAAATCAATGCTAAAGACCACTTGTCTTTTTAAGGCTCTAACTCACAAATGGTCAAAATTGTTTATATTGTTCCTGTATACTCCTCTATATATAGAAACTAACTTGCCTACAAATTTGCAGGGGATTGCATTGGAAATTAGAATTTGAGCCGAACACCTCAAAGTACCTTTAAAAACATAGCTTTTGAACATGGTTTACTACATAACTCACAGAGGGTGGCATGCAAAAAAATACAACAGGCCAATCCCAGTTTACAATAGAAACAGAAACATTTCAGCTATAATTTCCTTTGAGGATACACAGTGAGTCATGTTGCAATTGGGGTGCACACTGTCCTTAATAATTATGGATGATATAAGTACACCTGGACTGCTTATATCAGTATAGCTGCATAGATGGACTGTTGTGACTTACTACTGCCACACTAGACACAAGAGGGCCCAAGCAGCAGCTAGGGCTATGAATAGTATGACTGACCATTGGGAAGGCCCCACTTTTCCATTACCCTCCGGCCATGCGGATGAACTTATGCTTTTTTTTCTATTTTGTTGCTTATTTCAGGGCGCCTTTGGAGTACCAACAAACATGCCACTTTTATTGCCCATGCTGTTCATTTGTTATATGTCCATGTTACGGCGGGGGGAAGCTACATGTTTTTCAAATCAATTCATTTACAATTCAGTAGTGAAATATGTATATATATGTAAATATTATTCATATTTCAGGCTTCAGTACAAACAATCAACAACTAAAACTGATTGTTCATGACAGGAACTAGAAGGGAAGCCAACCTTATAATGATTGTCATTTCAGCAAGTATGAAATGGATATTGTCCGTAAAATACACAGGGATCTTATATGTTCAGAAAATACCTCTGAGACAGACATCTCTTCTCTTTGCAATCTTAAAAGATCAAACAGTTATTAGTGAACAGATAGGAAATTGGAACACACCTGAAAGGTATAATGAGTGGTACAAATATTCAGTTGATAGTTTGTATTTTAAGTATGTATACATTTGGCACCCCAAATTTCCTAAATATTCACTGGACCGTCACGGGAGTTACATTTCCACATTCTGGTCAACGCTACAACAGTTTCTCACCTTCTCCTGTTCTATTCAGAATTTCTCAAAGTTGATAGACAACGTTCACCTTCATAGAACAGCGTTGGTATCAGGTCATATCTCTGTGTATGAATAAGGAATTCACAATAATATACTGGGAACAAGCATTGAGGATCAAGAATTTCAAACACAAGGTAGGTTTTTCAACACAGCCAATCCTCTCGGATTCTTGTTGGTCATGGTACAATGATTATGTAGGTAAATAGTCACTTCAAGGTGGGGGGGGGGGGGGGGGCTCACCTGTCCCAATGGGGCATGTACACCCAAATGGCGGTGCAAAGTGGTACTGAGTGGCACCAGGCAAGTGTATACAGGTGTGCAACTGTGACCAGTGCCACTGGCACCTGTGACTTGTCCAGTGAGGCGTGGCACCTGTAATGAACACTTTGGGCAGTCTGCTGGCCGGCTTTACCCACTTCCAACCGATTTTAGCAAACACTCCCTATTAAAGGTAAAACGCCGTTTAACAGTAACTTAGTCATTTTGAGTTTAATATGATGACATTTCTGACTTATCAAATTTATTAATTATTTAGATCTATGCTACTAGTGAGAACTAGAAAAACACTATCCTAAATATATATGAGGGAGACACACTCATAGTATTACTGACATCAAAACTACACATAACTTTAATGTTAACCGTCTTAGTCAATGCAATGGCCTACTTCTATATAGAGTCCTTTTCTCCTATGTTTAATGGGAAGTTACTTGTGCGGTATCCAGGATGCGTAATTCCGTAAACATCAATTCATTTTATACATTGACCCCCCTCTAAATGTACTTAAGGGCTATTGTGGCAGCTACCTTTACACAATTAAGAACGCAAGTGTGTACACTCAAATCTTACAATATTACAACGGGGGTCATTCCACAAAAAGTTACGAACTTTTGAGATTTATATTTCGTTCCAGAAATGGGATACACACAAAAAATATCCCTGCGTACTGTGTGCAGGTATGCAAAAGTGTGCCTACCTTCATATAATCTGCGACATGTAATTTAGAGTTCACAAGTCATTTTTAATATTCATTTTTTTTCATCATGAGGTTATAGGGTTACGGGAATATATGAGATATCATTAAAATACTTATTTTATGAGGAATTCAGTATTGAAAGCCAAATTAAAATTGGTTGAGAACTCACGGAGCTATTAAAGAAAAGCAGAAAATCATCTCGAATTCAACAGTTTGGCCATTGTGTGTGTAACTACAGGTTATCACTGTTCTTTTTACGTTACACACACTTTTCCTTACGAACTCTATTTACGCACAAATTCAAAGTTAATCCACAAAATTATGAACATTTTTGTGGAACAGCGCCCAGCTTAAGTATGATAATGAAATATGTAAAATTATGGCTAAGGATACAATTGCGTAGACTAATTTTTAGAAAAATATAGTGCAGTAAGTATCCAAAAGCTAGTACGCTCAAGTTTGGTACAAGCCACGACCCTACTATAAAGACGTACATATCTAAATATGTATAACCTCATTAGTTTTATTATCCACATGGCTGACGAGGCAGGTCGTATTGCCAGGCCGTAAGCACTGCTCCACATTCTCAGTATTCTCGCTCCACATTCTCAGTATTCTCTAAACAATTTGAGGTTTGTTTGGGTGATAAAATAAAGAAGAACCTATGGGGTCATCCTCAGGTGGTTGTATGACCCATGGGGATCGTACAAACCTCAGGCTTTGCCCTTGGTTTGTAACAATCCCCTATGGGTCATCTAACCACCCTCGGATGCCCCCCGTGGTTCTTATTATTATAAAACGTCTCTTGTGCTTTAGACACATGTTTAATGTTGCCCACAGCGCCCTTACGAGGGGTATTTGTCCTGCTCGTGGGGGTGATTGCACTAGAGGAGTCACATTGTCTCACGAGGGTAGTTGTCCTTCCTATATGGTAACTTCTTTTTGAGGGGTAGTAGTTCTAAGACGTAGTAATCTTAAGGGGTAGTGGGTCGAGAAAAAAGTTTTCCAAGGAGTAGTTGTCTCTTGGGTAAATGTCCCAGGAGTAACTGTTTTTTCAACCCCCATTTTACAAAAATAACAAACTTATTTTTCCCTTGTATTTTACAGGTAGACATTTCACATTTTTATCCTGTTATATGATTGACTGGAGGAAGAACACCACCATCAGTTACACACAGAATCATATCTGAAGAAAAGAGGTAGTTGACCAGCAAACATCATTCAATAAGATCTCTTCAAGTTACACAATTATCATGGCACATTTACTACTTGTTATCCTAGGATTCCTTACCTTTACAAAAACTGTATTTTCTATTCGCTCACAAAATGGAACTTTATTTGGGTGTTCAACATGTGCCATGCGCTGCGACCAGGAGGCAGGGAGCATATTTCAAGGTCAAAACATGACCTGTTCATGTGATGCTAATTGTATGGCTTATGGGGACTGCTGTTATGATTTTCAACAACAATGCCCATCACAATACTCTGCTGGAGCAAGGCAATTTGGACATGATGGAAGCAGAACTTACGGATCTAATTGTGGGTACTGGCGATTTCGACAGGGAAATCATAGCTTACATAGATGGGCTTTAACAGTGGACACCTGCCCTGATGGCACTTCCTGCAAACGGAGCACAAGAATTACTGATGTCA
Organism: Lepidonotus clava; assembly: GCA_936440205.1. Taxonomy (NCBI): domain Eukaryota; kingdom Metazoa; phylum Annelida; class Polychaeta; order Phyllodocida; family Polynoidae; genus Lepidonotus; species Lepidonotus clava. The sequence continues at coordinate 46,080,765 of OW387136.1, read as the reverse complement.
ACAGGGCTATTCCGATAATGGATACTCAAACTGGTGTACACTACATCAGTGCTGAGTGTGCCTTATGTAACAACATTGCATCTGGCACACCTTGGTTAGTGGGCCTCATGTGTCTTGTACATGTAGATGGAAACAGCACAGTTATACAGGAGAACACAGTCATTACCAGCCTTTTGCAATTGTCTGAACTCATAGCGACTGGTGACTGCTTCGTGGATTTTAGTATACCCAGATTGGCCTCTGGGAAGCAAAGAGATCCCCGCATGAATTGTATCACTGACGTTGAAGCATCATGTGACCCAAATTTCAATCAAACTGGAATCATTGAGAAGTGCACTAAGAGTATTTATCAATCGTATGTGTATGATGTAATAATGGGGAACAAACTGTACCAAAACCCATATTGCGCCTACTGTCAGGGGCGGCAGGCAATCCTGCAATGTGAACCACAGTTCACCACAGCTCAGCAGGTTGAGACTGGTTCAACTAGTACAATAGGTCCCGTTGGTCCCACTGCTCCTGGTCCTGGTGGTTTTGCTGGTCGTCCTGGTCCTGGTGGTTTCCCTGGTCATGCTAGTTTCCCTGGTCATGCTAGTTTCCCTGGTCCTGTTGGTCCTGCTGGTCGTGTTGGTCCTGCTGGTCTCCCTGGTGTCCTTGGTCTCCCTGGTGCTGTTGGTCCTGCTGGTCCTGCTGGTCCTGCTGGTCCTGCTGGTCCTGCTGGTCCTGCTGGTCCTGCTGGTCCTGCTGGTGGACCTGGTGGACCTGGTGGCCCTGGTCCCACTGACCCCCCTGGTCCCACTGGCCCCCCTAGTCCTGCTAGTCCCACTGGTCCACCTAGTACATTCAGACCAACCACAAGCACCACTTCATTGCCAGCAGATGGAATGTTACACGTTTTTTCACTGGAATTAATACTGAATTTCAACCCTGAATCTGGACTGAACGTTGAACCCCAACGTATAATCAGTTGTCCACAGGGTCATGTACGAGTTGAGATGGAGTCTAACTGCCGCCCTGTCATATGCCTCAGTGGATTTACTAGGATTAATGTTACATGTCACCCATCCACCATCAATTTAGATGTCATATCAAATTTAGATTTTTCTGATGAAATGAAAGCCAACAGATCTAAAATGTATATTGAAAGAAATATTGACAACATTCTTAAAGACTTTTTAGATAGGTTCAGAGGCAAGTTCAACAGCTTTTCTCACCATGTTGCTACAGATGTCAATATCACACTTTCTAACTCTTCATATATTTTAACAGTGCTTGGCTCCAAATTTGACCTGTCTGTTTTGAAAGTAACATGTCATATTGGAATAGATTTTGACTTTGATGACAAACCTGCAGATATAACAGGGTTTTCAAAGAAAGAAAGTGGAGAACTCAAAGAAGAATTTAATGATATCCTCATTCATTATTTAGTCCTTGCTGGTAATGACCTCTCCGATTTCGGAATTACAACAAATGATACATTAGTATTTTCAGGGCTTAATGCAACCAGTAGAGGTTGTACCTGGGTTGCCTATGAACCTCATGAATACAGCATGGATATGAATGGAACTACAACAATATTATCCACCCATAAGAGATACTCTGAAGGAATGTATACCACTGTAGGTAGTACACTAATTATGTGCGTCAACAATACTTCAACATTTATTCTATCTAAATATATTGAAGTGCCATCTTCTGCTTCAGGAACACTGGGGCTAGTGACATTAGTCCTCATGGTTATGTCCATAGTGTGCCTCTTAGTCCGTTTAAGCCTGCAATGCATAATCTCTTCCTATAGAACATTTCCAGGCTGGCTGCAATTCCATTTGTGCCTTGCTCTCTGTCTGGCCTTTGTTAGTCTGTTGGCTAGTGGTGTTGCCACTTTGTTTATTAAGTCCTATCCTATTTGTGTTCTGTTTGCATTATGGATGTATTGGATGTTTCTATCAGCATTTACCTGGATGGTCAGCATAGCATTTAACACTTGGAAGGCATTTCGGCCCTCAGCTGCTTTTACCAGAGCCAGTAATCAGAACTCTAACTCAATTCGATATTATGCTCTTGTGGCATGGCTCCTTCCTCTCATTCTTGCTTCCATAGTTCTTGGAATCGATTTCTCAAACATTGACAATATGTTAAGACCCAATTTTGGACAGGGAATCTGTTGGTTTAGACAGCCTTACGCCCTACTTATCTACTTTGGTATACCAGTTGGCTGTTGTCTGATCATCAATTTGATACTTTTCATTTTGACAGTATGTTCACTGAACCAACAGAAGGTTCATATTGCACAGAAATCTTCTCGTGATCCATCAATGATGAGAATATATGCAAGTTTGTTTGTTGTCATGGGTATTTGTTGGATATTTGGTTTTGCTGCTGCCTTAATCAAGCTGAACCCTCCTTTTGAATCTATTCTCTGGTATATCTTTGTAATATTAAATGCATCCCAGGGAGTGTTCATTTTTATTTTCTTTGTGTCTACAAAACAAACCTGCAGGCATCTAAAATTGAAAATTGGAAGAGGGAGGGGCGAAGATAACCAACACAAGGTTGATACATCCACAATAAATTCAGATGGCACAAATTCTGCTAGTTTGCCTTAGTATTATAGTTTCTAACTTCCCTTGTCCCTTTAATCAGTATTTCTTTTCATTAAATCTCAAAAGGTTATATGTATTCACCAAAGTATTGGGTTAATTGCCTTCTCCGTAGGGCACCTTATTAAGGGACCATTTGGATCAAATGTCTTCCTCTATTCAATATTTGAAATTGCTTCATAAAGTGGGTGTACATAAACAAAACTGTACGAGTATTTGGATATGGATTGACGGAGGGGATTTATTTCAGGATGAGACTTGGTAGAATAAAATCAGGACTCATCCTACTGACTCTTCCAAATATGAATCCTGCCTCATTGAAGCCGGTAATCTATTACCAAATACAAGTACAATTTTGCATTTATTTTACTTTAACAGAATTGTGAAGGCTAAATGATATATAGATTTACTACCTTTTACACAATTGATGATTATAATGGGTTTGATTCTTTGAAAACTATGTTTTGTCGAAGGGTGTGGATGATTACAAATTTAAGCATTGAAGCAGTTTGTGTTGAATTCTGGATCATGCAGGGCATCCTCCCCACAGCGTCCTAGATAGTTTACTCGATTTTCTGGGTTAAATATTAATTTTACATTGATATTGCTAAGTTTAGGTAGGTCGATTGTCTTCTTTTGGTCATTTTAGGTACTTAGGTAATGAAACTTGTCCAACCTGCCGTTGTTGTTGTAATAAGGTTTCTTTGGGGTCAAGTTCACACTCTCAACAAATGGAAGACTCTGACGTGTAATAAAACTAGGTCGGACGTATCCTGTATCAGTAAAGTATAGTGATATGAAATTCATAACGTGACAATAGATGTGTTTATTGTATGCCTATTAAACGGTTTCTGAAAGTAGAATAAAAGGATTCCTTTCACTACCAAGTGCCCACATGATTGATACAAGGTCATCTGGGCAGTCTATTTCAAACTAATGCCTTGCTCGCCACCAGGCTAAAAAAAGTTCTTTATAACGCATTTTTATTTTAGTGAAAACTTAAAAAAGAGAAGATCTGCATCGAGAGCAAGATGATGCTTAATATATTCCTTTATATATGCTACTCAGTTAAAATGATTAGACTATTTTTTTCACAGTATAAATTGATAACAAACTATAACAAACCAGGTGGTGGGAGTACAGAAGATTGTCCCCTAATATATGATAAATACTGACTTTTTCTCTGATTGTGTGGTGAAATATAATAAAGAATGCCATTCAGTACCTCATTGAAAAATTAGTAATGGCGGTGAGTATAGCCAACAAGCCTACAGATGCGGGCTTTCAGGCTGTATTTGGGCATTATCAATTGCCCAATAAGGTGCCTGCAGTCTTTCTTATCTCGATAGAGTCCTGTAGTATGGTAAGGGCTATCCAAGTATAACTTTATATGGCTTATGTGTGCATACATGTCGCTTACATCATATGCATATAGATACATCATACCTTGTGTGTTTATAAAACCAATTATGATGATATGATTGTTACAATAAGGTGCCTGCAATAAGGTTGCCCAATAAGTTGCCTGCATCCTTTAGGCCATATTACACTATGCGTTTTTTGACACGCGTCTGGGCCATTTCAAACGCGCTTTTGCTAACGCGAATAACAAACACGAATCAGGATGCCCAACGGGAAGTATAATATATAAAAACGCAACCCAAGGCTAGCCGACATGACCCATCGTGACCCAACATGACCCAAAATGCATAGTATAATATGCTTCGCATTGGGTCCGATGCATAGTGTAATATTGCCTGAACGTAAAGTGTTCGCGTTGGGCAAAACCACCAAATGCAAAGACGGACCCAACGCATAGTATAATTAGGGCTTTTCTTATCTCGATAGAGTCCTGCAGTATGGTAAGGGCTATCCAAGTATAACTTTATATGGCTTATGTGTGCATACATGTCGCTTACATCATATGCATATAGATACATCATACCTTGCGTGTTTATACAACCAATTATGGTGATATGATTGGTACAATACAAGCAATGCATCCTGTTTATGCCATTGTTGTTTTACTGCTTAATATTCACCTTTTGATGAAATCCGAACGTTGTGTATGCTATACATATCTATTATCAGAGAAACACAATGAGATTACATGAAAAATAGATATTAAGTTTTTCAATATGTAATAGACAAATGGGTCTTAATGTAGATATGACTTGTGAGAGTGTGTTACTGGCAAGATTGTGCTTCGCTAATTTTACAGTTTATATAACAAAACCATGGTAATGCATATAGAATCAAAACTGTTATTTAAGCGTTGGTTTGTCTAATTAAAGATCATTTCAATAGGTCAGGCAATAGGGAATTACATTGAAAAGAGTGACTAAAACTATAGGCCCCTTTTATCTCCTAAATCTTAGGACAATCTCCTTGCACATATGAATTGCCTTAGCTTATGAATCTTGAGTGTATCAAAATAAGGAAACAATGCTAAATTGATCATCAGTATTGTATATTCAGGATACACAATGAGTGATCATTGTTTATGTGTTAAGAACACAAACAAGAATTTTTATAAGATGCACCGTTTCATAAAACATACCTATACATTGATATAATTATATAATTTTCTGCCTGGAAGGTACAGACAATACTTTTATTATGGTCATCCAGAATTAATGAAGCCTTTATTAATTCCTTGAACTTATATCAGAAGCTCCAGAAAAAGATATTTTCCACGCATTTATATTTGTGTATGAGTTACGAGTCGAATTCATGTATGGAAATACCTATTCTGCAGATTGTGTAGTCAAAGTATAAATAAAAGTTGAAAACATGGTAGAAAGTTACACTTGTTTTATGGCTTTGGTTGGCCATTATGCAATATACTTTGTGATTACGAAACAAAATATAAATGGTTAGTAACTTTACGGACTAGTGCCAATTTCTTGTTTTCATGGTTATAATCTATGTTGAATTCGATCTACTGTTGATCCAGTTATCACAGTTACCAATTGTGGACCGAGTGTTAACTGATTTCTTTTAAGTCCATATATTTCGATTTCGTTCATTTTTAATTCATTCAAAGTGCAAATGTTGCCATGATGTTTGGATATCAAACAATATTTTTATTTTTTTTTTATTTTTTTATTAAACCACATTCATCGGGTTTTGATGATCTTCCATGTAGGTGTACATTAGAAGTAGTATAATATATACAAATAATACAGCATACTATCAAAGTAGCAGTTAATACAGGCTTAAAGCAAATGTAGATGCAAGGTAATTACCAAATAAAATAAGTATAAGTGAGAACAAGAGCAAAAGCCAAAGCCAAAGCCAAAGCACTAAGTTAAGTGCTGATATAGGCTATGCTGCGACATACACTAAGTTAAGTGTCAACTAGTTATAGCCAATGATATGACAGACACTAAGTTAAGTGTCATTTGAGAGTACACTTAAGATTAGTTCAATTTCGATAAGATACAAAATATTTAAATTAATATACAAACAACACTGTGTATCACATAATCTTTCTAATCATTCTCTTCATTCATTAACCATAACTTTGTTGTCCTTTTGAAAGTAGTGATATCAGGGGAATTTTTGATATCATTTGGCATCAGATCCCATAATTGCACACTGGTGTAATATGGACCATTCGCATAAGGACGTTTCTCAATATACATGCACTTTCATATCATTGGTGCTTCATCGCATAACCAAACCCTCACAACAGCAAGAGCACAGTGAGGGTTTAGATATGGGTCTCGCAACAGCGATATCCTAAAGGTTTTCAAAATGCAAACCCTTTTTGACCCCGATTAATTGAATAATGAATATATTTCTGCCACTTTCCTCCTGTATATCTTTAAGCTAATGGACACAGCCTTCATTTGCTGAAAACAAAATATTAAAATAATAACCCCAAAATGTCTCCTCACAGTTTAAAAAAAAGGTGGTCAAACCCACACTGCTGTTAGGAAAGTTGGATTCCATCACTGACTCTTGCTGTGTGTGCCAACCCTCACAACAGCGAGACCCATTATGCGACGGAGCACAGCTGATCGTTTGATCATGAGTCACAAAAGGTCGTATCTGAAAAAATGCTCATTTAGAGTAATGGCCTAATTAATTCTGAATATCCTCTGATAAGTTGTAATATTTGATTCATGGGAAGAATAATATGCTAAAAATCCTTTGGTGAAGGTTATGAATATATATATACATGATTATAATAATGTTACTATTGAGCTTTAGTGGGGTTTAAGTACTAGCTCAACACTTCATTGTTATTATCATTAAATGGTAGTTCTTATTAAATAGTATTGTTTTGATCTCATTTCCGGGCGCCCAGAGCCGAATAAGCCCATCCTTATTTTCGTAGATTCTATGGTCAGACAAAGGTTGGACAAAATAACTCTATGAGCCATGCTTGTTTCCAAGCGTTTGGGTTAGTGAAATAAGCAAGAATTGTGTTTTTCTATATCTTCAAGTACTGCTTATACATTATGATTTCTTAAATGTTATCAATTGACAGTTTTACAGGTTTGCCAGCCAATCAAAATGCGGTATTTCAGGGCAAAATAGGGTTGGACATTGTAAGCTAGTTGGACAGGCTCTAACATTGGTTTCTATGGGAAAAAAGCCAAAATATGATGCTATATTTTAGAAATTTTAGGAGCAATATGTGAACCAAATTGCTTTGGTGAATCTAGTTTTGTACAACTAGCTTCAGGGAATAAGTGTGTAGGCAGCTTTGAAAATATTTTATGGGGAACTTTAATGTTGGTGTAAACTGGGATGGGCTTATTGAGGTGTTAAGACTTAATAAATTGTTCTCTTTCATTTTGCATTATGAAACTGTCTTTACTGGAAATACGCCAGGAGGCAATTTTTTTTATGTTTAGTGCTGATGTAAACTAGGATTGGCTTGCTGGGGAAATGATTTTTGATAGACTTAAGATAAGGATGATAGAATTTAGTATTTCTTTTTAGTCTTGTTATAGATCTCCTATTTCTTTTAGTTGGTCTCATTATAATAATATGATTATTTTCAATATAAAAAAAGTATATCAAGATTTTATTTTTGTTAAGGAGATGTGTCATTCTGTACAGTAGAATTTACTGTTCTTGCAGATATCCTCTTCAATCAATTGCTGCAACTCCCAGCTATTAGACACCCCTCCTCTGCTAGCACTCATTGATGTACTTTCTATAGATAGTATTAACAAATTCAATCCGTAATTCATAATGCCTATCTATGTTAGCCCTGACGATTATTCATAACATCTTTTTTGAACGATATGTCCAATAACCTTCTGTAACTCCATCAAACGTTTCAGTATTTTCTATTTCAGAAAATGGTTGTCTTAATGGTTTACCTTTGATTGATGTAACCACATAGCACCTTTCTGATAGTTTGAAAATATTGGTTTTCTGGTGGTTATAATATCATGAAATGTATTTCCAAGATTTCTCATTATGCTTAAAGAAAAAGAAATGCTTTTTAAAAAAAATGTTAGAATATCATAATCAAATCACATCTAAGACTTCCTTGTAAGACAGTTTAGTGAATTTGAAGGATCGAAACCATCATTAGACCGAACCCATGTGGATTATTGAATAGTTTAAGGAAGACTCATGAGACGGGAATGTATTAACGTACGATCAAGTTAATAAAGAATTTATAGGATTGGCAAGGAACACGACTATACATATCACCAGAGAAGTCAGAGAAGCCTGCATTAGTCACACAGGAACAGAAAGAGAAACATTATTTTATTAGTAATTAAGGTCCCATAAATTACATATTCACAGTAATAAGGAAACTATCTAAGTCAATGTTCTGCTTCACTGTAGTCACTAAAGGTACAATGTCACCAATCGTATGAACTAAATACACGAAAGATAAAAAATATATTTTATCATTATATAATTATGCAGGCAGACATTTCTATATTTTCGTCTCAGGTGACTGACTGCAGAAACTTGCTTGAAAAAAATTGGAACATTTGAATGTCTCATAATACGGGATTTAAGACCTGGGACAAGTGGTCGGGGCTTAGGGTCTGGGGCTGATTTGATAGACCATAGAATGTAAATCTGACGCAAAACGTAAATCAACGTAAAATGTAAACAAAATCAATGTAAAATGTAAATCTGACGCAAAATGTAAACCATGTCAAAGTAAAATGTAAATTTGAGCTATAATAAAATGTAACAATTTGACGTAAAATGAAAACATGAAAAAATATAAAACGTAAATCTGTCCAAAATATCCGCTTTGGGGCCTTCCATTAAGTATGTATGAAGATAGAGGATGAGTGGGCAGAAAGTTTGAAATTATATGAACACTCCTGTACTAATTCAATGTGTGCTTCAATCCAAGGGGGTGGGAGGTCTGAAATTCTCCTTTAAATGCAATCATTAGCGATAGACATTTTGCAAATATTCATAAATTTTCTAGTTTTCCTGCCATTTTGTCAACAAACCTAGTCGAAATAAAATTGAGGTGTAAAAATAATGTAAAATAGCTATTTATATTAGGGAGAATTATTGTTCCCTTGGGAAAGGAAGGGACAAGGCCAAGTGGCATATTGAGAGGATAGACAGGCCCCTCCCCTGAATATATTTCAAGTGTAAAAAGATGAGTATTTACACAGAAAACATGATTCTTGGTTTTCTATAATTTTAGGGTCAAATCGTGCCACTCAGCTTTAGGATATAAAACACATAGATTGCATTATTGCAATAGGATTTTCCCCATTTGTATTGGGATGTCAAAATCTCTGGGTATCCAAAACCTAGCATGTATTGATTTACAATTTACGTTCATGATCGTATTTACATTTTTACATTTTTTAAATTATACTTTAAGTCAATATTGATAACATTTTAGGGAACAAATACATTTTACGTCAATTTCATTTACATTTTATGTACCCTTACATTTTAGGGCAGATTTACATTATACGGTCTAACATGGTTCCCAGCCTATTCTGGGGGTGTGGGGCAGGGCAATAGAGTCTATTCCACAGCCTGGCCGTCAGTTGGGTGGTTGGTTTGTCTAAGTGTCGCTATGGATAGCACCAGGCTATGGGGATCGACACCTGTTATATGCTGATAATAAGAGATGATTTGGGCCCTCTGATCAGCTAGCAACCTTTATCATTGGAAAATTATTTCAAAATAATATCATGCATGCACCAAGATGATAGTATATATGGGGCTGCTGAGGAGTATGAACAGATTTATGCATCTTTGTATACATCAAAAGTTATAGGTAGTTTAATGTCAGCAATTTACATCGGGTCAAAGAGAAAACAACTTTAACTTGTCAAACTAATAGTTCATAGGCTACATCCCACAGTAGGTGGCGTGGTCCGAAAAATCAGTTATTCCCTTAGGTGAAGTATTGCTGCAGGAAGTTTTGAGGATAAAAGCAGGTATCTAAACTGCTTACTTCTGATCCAAACTTTGAGAGGATATTAAAATATTTCCTATCATTTCATACCTAGCAATACAACTATAAAAACATCAAAGGATTGCAAAATATAAGAATGAAATTGCCGTCCAGAATAACCATTTCTTTGATTTGACCATCCCTGGGCCCCTATTGTGCTGAAAGGGGTGGCTATATTTACATTGATTATTTCACACTTGACTTACTAATTAATGTCCACCCACAAGCCATCTATAGGTGTGGAGCACCCTTTGAATCAGATTAGCACAGGTAAGTAACATTCCACTTATATGTCTAGAAACAAACTCCTGTCCCCTCCTTGGTGATAGATTAGTCCCAGGGACTCTGTGATCTGTATTGGGCGCCAAGTGTCTGTGATTCTCATATGTCATTATGTAATGGTTTTGTCCTAGTAATTTGTATTTCTGTCATTTAAATATAACTGCAGATGGCGCCACCTCTGAGAATGAAGCTGTTATAACTTGTGGTCTGTTTGCTGTTACGGTTATGCTTCAAAAAAGATCGAAAATTGCTCACCGCTGCATTTTTTGTATCTTGTAGCACAGACTTTCATAGGGGGCGCTGAACTGTAGAGGTTTAATATCCATCTAATGACAGGGTGCTATTTATGCTTTGGTTATGACTTACTTCCTACAGATATTAACTAGCTCCAATGGCAGTCTTACTCTTTTCAGACTGCAAGTCCAATCCATAACGTAGTTCCTCATTATGAAGGACATAACACTCGCATGAAAGCAATAAGTTTATTAAGTCCAATGTGCAATACCAGTTACAAGAACTCCTGTTGATAATGAACAATCCAAAGGGTAGTGTCCACTCAACTACACCCAGCCAATGCTCCTGTCTACCAGTCTATCTGCTTCAATTCCACAACAGAACCTAGCTTCCAGTACTGATCTTTACCGGGTGTTTAACAATTGACAGAGAGTAGCGCTCTGCCAAGTGCTACAGCTTACATGTGCTTACATACGTACCCTGACACTGCCCCTTACACTCCTCACCTATAGTTTTAGAAGAGTTACATTCTTAGCCCTGATGTTTGGTTCTACAAAAGAACGGCTAAGCTAACTGTGGAGTGGTCATCCATGTCAGTACAGTGCCACCATCGCTCACGTTCACATCAAAACAAAAGGCAGGAATTAATCTTTCCTTTGTACTATCTTTGGTGTCAGTTCGTTTTTCCTATGTCCTTGTTTCCCTTTTTTCATTGTATTTCCTGTTGTTCCTGCACTAATGATATCATTCAACTAGCCTGCATTCAATTCAATTCAATCAACACCCCTTTTTGTACCTCACTTCATGCAAACCTTTACTAGCTACATACAAAGAGAAAACAGAAACAGGGAATAGAAACAGAGAATTGCAACACATAATCCAACCAAGGTAAATGCTAATGAGTATGGGAGAGGCATGGGGAGTTCCTGATTCCTCTTATAGCAGGGGTGGATTTTCACTTCTTTGGTAGGGTTATTGGATTTTCTTATAATTTTGTTAGCATTATTATTGTGTGGTATAAACTACACACCCACCCAGTTTAATTACAAGACGACCTTTCTATAACTATATGCAAGGTTTCCTTTTAGAAAACGTACACATTTGTAAAAAAGCCTTTCTTAGAAGGAACAACAAGTGAATAGCTTACATCCGATTGTCCCTCTTTGATGGACTCATATATCACAATCCGATTGTTCCTCTTTGATGGACTCTTATATCACAATGCAAAATCATGTTTCATTATTTGATTATCATGGAAACCACTATTCCAATGTTTAATGTATGGATGATATGTGTTATCGTTATTGTTTTTCTAATCAACAACAAACATATTCACATAACATCTTTTTCTTGAGAGGTCAGTGGCACAATTAACTTCACAGATCTTGCCATCCATGAGTGAATACAGTGGCATTTCTATATTTTCCGTACTTTATTATTTCTTGAAACCTGCTGCATAGAGACCCCTATGTAAATTGAGCAACCGGAGGATGATCTGATTAAAGTGTTTATGGCTGTATGTTTACGTTGTGCCTCTTCACAAGTTGCACTCATTTAATCTATATCATTTAAATTCCCTAACCAGGTAGCAACACAGAGTTAATCCAAAGCATAGGTCCATATATATAAATACCAGTTTCCTCTTTCTGTGCCGCCTTACTGACTACATAAATAGACGTTTCTGAACAAGGTTTTCTACATAACTCACAGAGGGTGTGTATACATATAAAAAGCAGTCCTAGCTTACCACGGACATTTCCATTGAGGATAGGCAGTAGTTAGTGTTGCAGTGCATACTGTCTTCAATATCTTTTTAAATCAATTTATTTGCAGCAATTTAATTGTAACTTATATTATAATACCTCAGGTCCACATAAGGATTTTGGTTCAAACAATGAATAACTAGAACTTGATTGTTTAAGATCATAACTAGAAGGGTAGCCAATCTCCTATTGATTGTTGTACCAGCAAGTATGTAATAGGTATTATCTGTGAAAATACATAGGGTTTTTATGTTCAGAAAATAATACCTCTGGGGCAGAAATCTATTTTACTGCATAATCAGATAAAAGATCAAATAGTAATTAGTTACCAGACAGGAATCCACCTGAATGGTATACTGGATGGCACAAATGTTCAGTTGATATAGGTTGTATACATTCGGCATCCCAAACTTCCTAGATATTCACTGAACCATCACAGTTTCACTGCTTCCACATTCCGACACCATTTTAGTCACTCCCTGCAATGTACCGCATTTCTCAAATACACAGTTTGCCTAGAAAGAAAAGCATTCAGATTGAGGTCACATAATTATGTTCTAATAAGGACTTATCATTATTTACTGGAAACAAGCAAGAAGGGCCAAGAATTCAAATGCGAGGTAGGTATAAAACCTTTGGGTGAAGATAAAGGAATTCACATTTTTACTGGGAACAAGCAATGAGGGCCGCAAATTCAAATAGGAGGTAAGTTATCAACGTAGCAAATCCCTCAGGATTCAAGATGGACAGGGTACAATGATTATGTAGGTGAACAGTTGTGTCAAGGGGCATTTTAAAACTGTCAAAACTCGAGTATGAGGTTTTCGACAACATAAATTTCCAATAGTCTAGTATAATTATATTGAGTTGAACCCTTTCACAGCCACAGGCTGCAGAAGCGGCCCTTTAGAAAAATCCCAATAAACACCATTTGAAAAGGGCTAATTCAGGTTTCAGAATCTGAAAGAATTTTTCAAAAAATTCCGACAAGGACCATAGGTACATCTATGTGAACATTATACTATCAAGTCACCAAAGAGTATTAGAACTGTGATTAGTGAAACCATTAACAATGTACTTACATTAACTTTGAACTTGCCATACTCATTTAAAAATCCTGAAAATTGGATACATTTGTGCAAATGACATGCTTTTAAGTTTGCTGTGACTTTGCCTCTATTTACGATCACAAACTCACTTTTTCAAAAAAAAAAAGATAAAATAAGAAAGATAAAGACTTATCGTCTTATCCTTTTAAGAAATAAGTTCTATTTATGAATTACTATACCATGGAAACGTGTAAAATGCATACAGAAGGACCAATGACTTCTGATGAGAATTTGTGAAAGGGTTAATACAGACCCAAACCATGTCTGATAGGATGATATCATAAATTGATAACAAATAACAAACCAAGTGGTCGGCGTACAGAATTTAATTGTCCCTCGAAATTCAATGAATATTGTCTTTTTATCCGATTGTGTGGTGAAGTATAATAAAGTAAGCATACCTGTACCTTATTTGGAAATCGGTTGTTTCCGGGAGCAGAACAATATCTTTGCCTATGACTTCGTGCTTTGCAATTTCCCAGTACGTCACTACAGGGCATTCTTATTTCAATGGAGTCCTATACAGCAAAACAAGGGATATTGAAGCTGATAATGGGTCGTAAGATTACAACTTCTTATGGTTTTATGTATGAATGGATGAATCGACCGATTTTGAAACGACATGTCTCTTTCTCTCAGCATGTTGAATAACTTTGGACTGCTGCTAGATTAATTTCATCAAGTCTATACATGCGAACAAACATACAGAAAAGATACTCCGAGGGGGTTATATCTTAAACCCTAAAGCACAAAGCATGCTACGCTTTGGGTGCCTGGTTGCGTCGGGCCCCAACATCCAATGTTTTTCCCCATATATTACCTAACATTTGATGTTTGGCTACCATGTGAGCAACAACATTTTGCTGATTTTCTTTAAACATTGTAACTTATTTTAAAAAAAACAAGACCTGATTATATTATCAGTCTGAACTAAAAGAGATTATCTTTTCTAGATCAAAAATTAGACATATATAATAGCTCTTAGGGCCTTTTGTTAATTCATGGAGAAAATTACTAGATAGATCAACATTAAACATCCATGCTATTTGCCATTTTCAGGAAGACCAACAGTCCTGTGTTCAACAGCCTGTAACTTCATTGAAATTTATCCAGTTTTGATGTGCTTGGTATTACGTAAAAGCTAAAAACATCCTCTGTATAATGCTTAATTCCCGCAGGGAGATCCTTTCTGTATGGTAAGACACATTATCAGTGTTGTTATACATTACCGATGTTGAAACATATTCTTCGGTCTATTCTGCCTAAACCGCAACAGCAAAAATAATGTAGATAAATGTGTTATTGATTAAAGATTATTGGAAGGCCATTTTGGGGGTATATGCCTGTGACATAGAAGCCATTCACTTTAAGGATGCAGTGGAGGCCGTCAGAGAATTTCAGGGGTTCAGGGGTTCAGGGAATATTATTGAGCATGTTCTTATAATCTCTGCCCCATATCAATATGGTCCATATGCATATAGGTATTATCTGCAATGACTAAAACTAATACCTTGCCCTTTCTCAGGACTTTCTCAATACATTGTATAAGTTATTGTAAAAGATGAATACCCAAATTATTTCCATAAATACTATATATTTGCTCAATAATTTGGAAAGATGCGCACTGAATCAAAGAAATGAATGCCATTCTTTGGGTTCTGTTTACATTTTGTAGTAAAAATGCTGCACTCTTATTGGTTAAAGGTGAATTGTAAACAAACTTTGATTACAAAGGATCCAAACGGTCTTCCAACCTTAAACAATAATTTAAATTTTATCACTCTTTATTTGCAAATTGTTTCTGAAATTTTGGCAGTAAACATGTTATTGGATAAAAACCATAGTGGTGGGATTAAAACGTTGATGGATCATGATATGCCTGCGGAGAAACATTTAGCAATGGTGCAGGGTATGACAATAATATTGTCATTTTGAAGGCTTGTCCCTAACCTGGTTATATGTGTGATTTCCAGGATGCGTATTCCTATTAACATCAATCCATTCTGACTGTATACACAGACCTTCCACTCCTCAAACTTTGGGCCTCATGTACTATAAAACGTGCATATCTAGACATGGCCACATAAACATAAACATAACTGATAAATTAACGTTTTA
Source organism: Lepidonotus clava (assembly GCA_936440205.1). NCBI lineage: Eukaryota > Metazoa > Annelida > Polychaeta > Phyllodocida > Polynoidae > Lepidonotus > Lepidonotus clava. Next base: position 46,065,236 of record OW387136.1, on the reverse strand, counting down.
CTGCCAGATTAAATGGGATTTCAGTACATTTAATGATATTATTATAATTGTGATGCTCTATTTCCATTTATTGGTTGCCCGACGGCCATTATGTTTGAAGAAGCAATGATATAGAATCTTTGAAAATTGGTTACAATGGTCACATAAATAGCCAATGTTAAAATTTCCCCACATTTTCCCATTTCCCCATTATAATCTTACTGTCTGGAAGAGATTCAATGTTCGAGTATGGATCCTATCACAGCAATATAGATAGATAAAAAAAGAAATGCCAGAAGAACAAATTTCTTGTTCCATTTTATGAATAACCTATCTAGACACCTGGTGAGTAAAAGTGCAGAACTTCACAAATCTATGTATTTTTCCGGGAATATTGGGGAGACTTGGTTTCTGATTAAGAGCAAGCTAGGTAATTTGGGGAAGTAATATATGCAAAATCGTAATTACATGCAACCAATTTCAGTTGTCTAGGCAGAGAATGAAATTGCCTAGGAAGAAAATACTCAGAACTGACTGAAAACTCCCCTCATCAAGGTTACATAATGCTCCAGCAATTCCATTTCATCAGTGACCCTCACTTGTTTTGCTTTTAGAATTTGGTTAAAGGTCCAAGAACAAGTGGTATAAACTGGTTACTGAGGGTGAACAGACCTAGGTTTGAGATGTATCCAGAATAAATAAACTGTTTAAAAAAACATATGAGATATATGCTGCCAACCTATCCCTTATAATTGTCTGACTAGTAGGGAGCAATCGTCCTTGATGGTTATTTTCCTATTTAGAGGGATAATTGTCCTACGAAAAAGTATAAGGTTAGTTGTTATATGGGGACAGTAGTCCTAAGGGTTGGTTGTCCTAGAATCTATTTGTCCTAAGGGGTGGCTGTCCTAGAAGATAGTTGTCAGAGGGATAAAGTTTCCAAGGATAGTTGTCCCAGGTTTACTTATCCAAAGGATAGTTGTCCCAGGGGTAATTGTCCTGCCATCAGCCATTCTACAAAAATAATAAACTTCTGTTTCCCTCCTATTTTGCAGGTTAAAATTTCTTTATTATCCGATTATATGATTGACTGAAGGAAGAGCATCACCGTTATTCACATACAGAATCAAATGTACAGATAGAGACGTTGTTGACCAATGATCATTCATTCTCCAAGGATCTCTGGCAGTTACACAGTTATCATGGCACATCTACTGCTTGTTATCTTAGGATTCTTCAGCTTTACTCAATTTGTGCTTTCTATAAGTTTATTTCAGTGTTCAACATGTGCCACGCGTTGTGACCAGGAGGCAGAGGACATATACGAAAATCGCAACATGGCTTGCTCATGTGATGTTAACTGTATGGCTTATGGGGACTGCTGTTACGATTTTAGACAGCAATGCCCATCACAATACTCTGCTGGAGTGAGGCAATTTGGACCTGAGGGAAGCAGAACTTATGGATCTTATTGTGGATACTGGCGATTTCGGCAAGGGAATGGCACCTTTTATGGAAAAGCTTTAACAGTGGACACCTGCCCTGATGGAAGGTCCTGCAGTCGAAGCACCAGAATCACTGATGTGAATAGGGCCATTCCCATAGTAGACACTCACACTGGTGTACACTACATCAATGCTGAGTGTGCCCAATGTAACAACATTGCCTCTGGCACTCCCTGGTCAGTGGGACTCAAGTGTTATGTATCCGTAGATGAAAACACGATGGATATGCAGGAAACTGCCATTACCAGCCTCTTGGAATTATCCACTCTCTTGGATTCTGGTGACTGCTTTGTAAATTTTGATATTCCCAGATTTGTTTCTGGGAACCAAGCCATTCCACGAGAAAGCTGTGTCACTGATGTTGGAGCATCATGTCATCCAAGTTTCACTGAAACTAACATCATTGAGAAGTGCACTAAGAGTATCTATCAATCGTACGTCTATGATTTAAGGTTGGGATTCAGGCCATTCCGAAATCCCTATTGTGCATACTGTCAGGGGCAGCAGGCAACCCTGCGATGTGAACTAGTCACCACTGGTATAACTGGAGCAACTGGAGCAACTGGTGCCATACTTCCCACATTTACAATGGGCCCCATTGGAGAACCAGGTCCTACTGGTACCATAAGACCACAACCTCCACCAGATAGAAGGTTGCATGTCTTTTCACTGGGTGTATTACTAAATTTCAATCCTCGAACTGGAGTAAATGTAGGGAGACCACAAAGAATCAGTTGTCCATCTGGCTACATACGGGTAGGGATGGAGTCTAACTGCCGCCCTGTCATATGCCCCAGTGGATTTACTAGGATTAATATTACATGTTATGTTTCAACTATCAATTTTGATGTCATATCAAATATAGATTTTTCCAATCAAGTGAATGCAAATATTTCTAAAATACATATTGAAAGAAACATTGACATGATTCTTAATGAATTTTTAAGTAGGGTCAGAGGCAAGTTCAACAGCTCTTTTTATTCTGTTCCTACAAATACAGATGTCAATATTACACTCTCTAACTCTTCATATGTTATAACGGTGCTAAATTCTACACGTGACCTGTCCGTTTTGAAAGTAACATGCCATATTGGAATAGATTTTGATTTCAATGACCAACCTGTATATATTAAAGGGTTTTTAAACAACGAAAGCCGCCAACTCATAGAAGAGTTTAATGATATCATCATCCATTATTTAGTCCTTGCTGGTAATGACCTCTCTGATTTTGACATTACAACAAATGATACATTGATATTTTCGGGTCTTAATGGGACCAGTAGACGCTGTACTTGGGTTGTTTATGAACCTTCTGAGTATAAGTTGGATATGAATGGAACAGCAACAATATTGTCCACTCAGAGGAGATACTCTGAAGGAATGTTCTCGACTGTAGGTGGTAGAGTATTTGCTTGTGTCAATGATACTTCAACATCAATTCTGTCTAGATATATCCAAGTCCCTTCTTCTGCTTCTGGAACATTAGGACTAGTGACATTAGTCCTGATGGTTACGTCCATAGTGTGCTTATTAATCCGTTTAGGCCTGCAATGCAGAATCTCTTCCTATAAAACATTTCCAGGCTGGCTGCAATTCCATTTATGCCTTGCTCTCTGTCTGGCCTTTGTTAGTCTGTTGGCTAGTGGTGTTGCCACTTTATTTGTTAGGTCTTATCCCTATTGTGTTCTGTTTGCCATATGGATGTATTGGATGTTCCTGTCAGCATTTACTTGGATGGTCAGCATAGCATTTAACACTTGGAAGGCATTTCGGCCCTCGGCTGCTTTTACAAAAGCCAGTGATCAAAACTCCAGGTCAATTCGATATTATGCTATTGTGGCATGGCTCCTTCCTCTCATTCTTGCCTTCATAGTTCTTGGTATTGATTTCTCAAACATTCACAATATGTTTAAACCAAATTTTGGACATGAAATCTGTTGGTTTAGACAGCCTTATGCCCTACTTATCTACTTTGGTATACCAGTTGGCTGTTGCCTGATTATCAGCTTGATACTTTTCATTTTGACAGTATGTTCATTAGCACAACGGAAGGTTCAAATTGCACAGAAATCTTCTCGTGACCCATCAAAGATGAGAATATATGCAAGTTTGTTTGTAGTCATGGGTATTTGTTGGATATTTGGTTTTGCTGCTGCTTTAATCAAACTGAACCCTCCATTTGATTCTATTCTCTGGTATATCTTTGTAATATTAAATGCATCCCAGGGAGTGTTCATTTTCATTTTCTTTGTGTCTACAAAACAAACCTGTAGAGATCTAAAACGTAAAACCAGAAGAGGGAAGGCTGAAGATAACCAACATAGGGTCAATACAGCCACAAGCAATTCAGATGCCACAAGTTCTGCTACTTTGCCTTAGTATTATGTTATTGGCAAAACCACTAGATAGTGCCTAGCTTCCTAATTCTCTAATTCTCTAAGTACTTTTGATTGACTCTTACAATGTTAATTGATACTAAAACTTAATCTTGGGTTAATTGGTTACTTAAGTAAGTCACATTAAGAGATCATATTTGCATAAAATGTTTTCCTCTTGTTGATGTATGAAATTACTTCACTGGTTTGTGTTTCCAAGGACATGAAACCCTGCAGAATAGACTGAAGTTTCCAGACAAAAAATGATAAGGATTATTATGGTGTATTGCTGAGACACAAAAAGAACATTTATGCAGTTTCATGTATGCAGATATGTAGCTTGCTTATATGTACACAAACAAACATACAAACACACACATTATTAAAAGATATAAAAACTGTGCACGATTATGCAACTTCTAAAGATGATTATGTAAAGTATATTGAATGCATCACCTCTGTTTTGTATGTTAGTGAGATAATTATAATACGTATCCAGGTGATACTCAAAAGGAGACACAAAAGTATGTCAGATCGAATGGAGATTACACTCTAAATGTGGCATGAAAATAAATAATACACAAAGTTCCTTATACTAAATATGACACAAAATTATAAACTCAAGGGCCTCTTATTGTCAATTGCCTCGAATAACACAGACTATTGTAATAATTGATTAATGTTCTTTCACATGATTAATTTAAACAAAACAATTGCTATGTACTGGTTAGAAAACCTGTAAAAGGCGACTTGGTTTAAGAAAATGAATCAGTGTCCTGTATGGTGTCAACTGTTAACATCTACCTGTTGTTCATTTATGTTTGGGGAAATAATAATTATTATGATGGTGATCCATGAGGATGGACCCCACAGACAAACCCAAGAGTCTTAGCTGCTTGACCACGTACTGACCTGAAGACCACTCCATCTGAAAGAGGGTTCGGCCAGGTGTTCGAGTAGGGCTTACATGTTAGATCAGACACTCAACATTAAATGAATCAGCAGCCACTTTTATAGGCTAACCCTTAAACTCCACTTCCGTCTATTGTTAACACTTTTACTCAACCCCCACGTCATGCTGTCCACAAAACCCAACAATACCGGGCCCCTCAGATCTTCACTGTTCTATGTCCGTTTTTTCTGTTCTGACTTATTTTAAAATGTAGGCCTATATACATGCCATGATCACAAATTGGTTTCCTCCGCTATATTGATGTCACTTTTAAGCTGTGTATCTTAGAACCATTCTCAAAGCACGAGCACATCTTCATGTATTGCATTGACAGTGATTCAGAAAATTCCATTATCATGTATGAAATATCTATTTGATAACCTGTGGGTCAAATGTGAGAACGTAAATTGAAGCTGACATCTTGTTAGATAAATTAACTGTTTTATGGCTTTGTTTGGCATAATGCAATATACTTTGTGCTTTCAAAATGAAATAAAAATGGTAACTAACTGTAAAAGCAAGTGTTTTTCCATGTTATCCATCACCAAGTTGATTAACCATGCCCATAAGCAGTCCATAAGGTTACATGGTTTTAAGTTGTGCACTATGTTAGATATCAAGTTGTTTCAGAATAAATCATCTCAAGTTTATCAACATTTTATAACAGTTTTAAACTGCTTGTGATCTACTTCTTTTCGTAACCAACACTCATAATTAATATGGGCCATCAGAGTCGCCTGAAGCGGTACCACAATGTGTTAGCATTACTACAGCCACTTTAGGTAGATATGCAGGAAAGTATAACTCCATGCTTCTCCGAAGGCTATATACTACACTTTGTGAAAAAAAATCCCAGGATAGTTAAACTTAAAGATAGACGTTATGAAAATTTCACAAAGTGAGGAAAAGAAGCCTAAAGTTTGCATAGAAGCCTAGATTAACATCACTTTCATAGCAACAAGGCAAAGATTAAGGCCGTTTAATATTAAATAATTACGGAAGAAAATGATAAATTTAAGGTTTATTCTGTACCCAGAGTAAGCGGACATAATAGTTGTGAAAAGGATGAAGATTTTACAGTTCAATCGTACATATCTTAGGCTTTAAATGACATGATAGAGTTGTCCCAACTGCATGTCATTGTCAGCCACACACAGAAACACACATACATACGCATAAAACCATATATACAGTTTGCCTAACATCTCGGTTCATTTAGCACACAACCAAAACGATAAAAAGTAAAACAAAAATAAGAAAAATAATGCTCTCGTTCTTATTACCAAAGCTTCGGAGCCTTATAAAAACTTGACTAGACCAGTTGGAAGTGGGCCGGACTATAGTACTGACACAAAACATTGTTGGATATATTATGCAGTGCCGACACTGGCGGATTTTAGAGGGTGGAGTGGGGGGGGGGGGGGAGCTGTTTTAATGTCAAATTCGGCCAAAAGGATATTAATAATTTGGTTCCCAATAACGCCCCTCACCCTTTTGAAAATCCTGGATCTGACACTAGCTGACGCATGACCGGTGTCTGCCAACGTATATCAATCAATGTGAATGGTAAAGACTAAGTGGATAAGAATTTAATTTAATAACTTAAAGAATTATTATTTTCTATTGGCCTCTTGTCACCATGGGTCAGGCCTCATGACAAGATTATTATTATAACACTGTGTACTATGGCCAGTACCGTCAAACATTAGACTTTAGAATTTGTACACAAAGACTTCCTTTTTTCTCAGATACCTCTATAAAGTAGGCCCCTGCAAAATGGGTCAACGCTTAAAACATATTATGTCCTGGATACCGTATTAGTTTGTGCAATGGAAACAGGATGTCAAAACTGATTTTATAAAAGAAGGACAAATAAAGAACTTGCTTTACAGGAACAACGAATAAGTTAAACAACTGCCATATGAATCAATGCGTTTTCATTCTTGACACCTTTCGGACGTAATTACTTATCAATCAACCTATGTGCCTACTATACAGCCTAAGCATATTGCTACATATGATACCAATCGTTGCAAACACAGGGACTGATGACTGTATATGACCAATATAAATTGCCGTATGCCTTAAGGTGGAACACCCGCCGGTTACATGAAGAAGCCAAACCGTATTTATTATATTACAGAAGATGTTTACACTTGTTACGTTATGCCTTTGACCTGTTTTAAAAAGAAGATCCCATAGATAATACTGATATTTGTACAAGAAGGAGATTGGGTAAGTTTTTCAAAATTCCTAAACTTTATAATAAGGCATCCGTTAGAAACCCAACATAAAGAGCAATGCTTGCTTGGAATTCCCTGCCTGTTGATATTGTTTCTATAGATACAAAACAGTTACTTAAAAGTAAACTGGACGGGTATATTACTCTTCCATATGTTATTCCAGAAAAAAAGTATGCATCTAATGTATTAAAGCTGTTTTTTCATCACTCATTTCATTCACCATTATTCATTCATCATAAATTGGGTATCATCTATACTGCTAATGTGTACTCTATAATCACTAGACCCCATGTGTACATTCATGTACTGCGATTGTAAGTGGGAGTACCGACCCAAATAAAAACACTAAAATTATTATGATGGTTCCAATTATCACCAGAAAACTTATTCCACTATTAACGTGCATTTATATCATAATTACATACGCATCTTATACGTTACATCTTTGCAGTATAAAACACCCCGTTAAATTGAGCATAGAGACATACACCTCAATAATTCATACGATAGCCTTTAATGTTCTATTGGTTTTGAGGAAAAACTGACAAATTAGGGTGTAGTGCAATTCAACTGACCTGTAAGGGTTGATGTCAGTGTTGGTCTTCAGGCTTAACTTATTAGCAGTGGCTAAATAACCTTGGGTGGATTGCTGGTGCTCCAGGGGCAAATATTTGGCTTAGCAACTACAGGTGGCGCGCCATGATATATACATAAACCATTGAAGAACTGGTTATAAATTTCTCTGACCTCTAACCTGTAATCACTTCTAGGTACCTTTTTTTATTTGTTTTTATTTAGGGTTAGGGGATCGTCATTAACGATTTTGATTCCCCTCCCTCAAAGAAACGTAACAAACTATTCCGGATTCCTTGACAAAGGTTTCTGAGCGGCAACATCATGATAGTACAGTTGGGTGAAAACACATTACGAAATCCATTTAATGAAGACATGGGTGAGTATGATGAATAAACGATAAGGTAAACTCATATACAGTTATACATCTACAAATAGGGATTATCAAAATAAAGTTCAATATTATATTTCAGGGATTCCTTTGATTGACTATCACGTATTAAGGCTGGTAAATTGTTCCATATGTCACTTGCTCTATACTTAACACTACGGTAACACCTTTTATTATCAATGTTTGGCACTTTCAATAGTGGACCATCATGATAACGAGTGGTTATTCCCCTATTATCAATATTACTAGGATCATATATCAATATAAAAGCATACATAATCAAGTGTAGCTTTCGCCTATATTCCTTAAAGCGATTTAAACTACAACTGCGTATTTGCTTATTGTTACATCATGATCAATGCCCATACAGGAAATCTAAACTTAGTGTAGTCCATCATTTTATACCCTCTATAATTTGTATTGGGGTGCGCGTTTCTCATCTACATAATACGTATTATACAGTGAAGGTAAATACGGGAATCTAATGCAGAATTTTAAAAAATCTCTAACTATTGGTTTCAACGGGGGGGAAAGAACGTTTTTCGGCATGGACATAATTATGAAAATCCATAATTTCCCTCATATAATTGGTAAATGCTTGCATAGTATATATCCTGATCAATACTTTAAGCCCAAGAAAACTTTAGGTTACCCTCCATAATCGAATTATTTATTATTCATAGAAAATGGAAAAAAGATGTTACAAAACACTAATAAAACTTCATCTTCTCTCACATTTTCTACAATTTTTGTTCTTTATTCAGATCCATACATGAAGTTCATGTTCCAAAATAATTCAGAACACTATCCCCAAGTTTTAGAAAATATGTAGTAAGAATAAAAACAAAAAGGGCCTATGTGCTGAAGCGATCTCACATATTTACATTTTACAACATAGAATAAACTAAAACATACTTATAACTATTAATCAATTATGTTATTAATGACAGAAATAGGTATGTGCCTTTAATCAATAATGCAATTCCTCATGCAAATGTGATGCGAGAACCCAGTTCTTGCACTCGTATATCCCGAGTTTTAGAACACCACGCTTCAATATTTTCACCGTCTTTGATGCTTTGAGAACTCCGTAATGACTTGAACTCTGATGAAATAATAATACTATTCATCCCTGAGTCAGTTCTAAGAAATCTCCTAAAACAATATCATATCATCAAACTCAATTCATATATAAATAAACCAACGAAATCTATCACGTCGTGTGTTCAACATTCACTCCAATAGAAATGTCAGTGACACTGAGCTTTTCCAAAATCTCTTTTTGAATCAGAATAGTTTGAATTTCCCTGAGAAGAGCTCCGCTGCTATAGTCACATTGGAAGGCTGTCACCTTCTGAGCGTCAACCACTACTGACGCCAGCAACATGGTGTCTTTGACAGTTAGGTCAACAGGACCTATGTAGGTGTCAGTTAGGTAGTTGAGTAGTTTGGTCCAGGTGTTCACAAAGTTCTCTTGGATGAGGGAGAATAGAGATGAAGCAGTCTTCAAAAATAAGTCTTTAACATCACCTTCACCGGATGAGTGGTGTTTCGGAAATGTGATGGACTCTACGTAAACCTCAAGTTTTGCACTGCCTAAAAAGAGAGGATGATGGCATTTTAGTGAATGGATTTGCAACGGACTGGTCAGACAAATATAAACTTCGATGCAAAATAAATGCATAATATCTAAATATTCAAGTCTAGATAAAAGAAATAGACAATACCAGGTGCTGCAGATAAAGAATTGGAAGAATATAACTAGGTCCACCTGGTGAGAAAAATAGCAACACCTCAATATCGATAGGATTGCTTGATATGCAATAATACAGGCTAAAATAAACAATACAAAGGGTTTAAGCAGTCTATTCTGAAGAAGTCGAGTGGGCATGGACAGTTAACTGATATGGAATTAATATTTCAAGGTTTAATTCGCCTCTGTCAATATTTTAGTAGAGTTGTTCACATAATTTTAGGAGTTTCCCCTTCTCATTTTGGGTTCTCAATTTAGATCTGTACAGTTTAATATAAATATTCAGTGGCTTTGGTCAATATGGGGATGCCTGAGCCTTCCGTATGCTTAGAAAGGAGATTTCTTCCTAGAAACCATCTAGAACCATCCAAAAAGACACAGAATGTGTCTCAGGTTATTTTAATTGGTTTTATTTGAGCAAAGACTTTGATCTAAAATCTTGTTTTGATTGTACTTTTAATTCGAACCAAACAGGCCCGCATCCTTGAGCATTACTTAATAAAAAAAGATAACATGTACAATGGTATCATAATTACCTCTGTGTTAAAACGTCATGATCAATAATCTATTAGAATAATCACAGGAAACAAAGCCTGCATATAAAATAAATTTACAAGGCATAGGTTAGATTATACATTTTTCTAAAATCCTAAAACCATGGCAGGCTATATGGCTTACCTGAAGGCTTAAACTCTTATTCTTACTATACTTAGATTGAAGTTGGAGATTAAAGAAAACCATATTGAAATACACCTTGTAGGGGTTTTTATCGATTGTGCATAAGAGGTTCGGTGGGTTGATATAGTGTACTTTATGCCGACAACAGACTTATATCCTTAAGTTGATCTAAGAGAAGACAGAGAGTCTACTCAGTGGATTTTAAAAGTCCCTATATATAGCACTAATACCAACATCTTGGATATAATAATACATAAACAGACATATAATGCCTCAGTCATTCTTAACATATTCTATGGCTAAATATCAATTCTACTATATCAGTTTAGAAAAGCATTTATAAACATTCGATATTTTGTTAAAAGTTGAATATCTCAAGACATTATAGGACGCCTCTGTGCTACTAAAATTAATGATGTTAAATTTATTACATACTTGCTCTTCAATGTCGTGCAAAAGTACATACAAAATTAAATGAAAGAATGATTGTTATCATTAGTCCTTGTAAGCAATAATATGACGTATTAAGGCAAAGTACAAGAGTAAGAATGTATCTAGTCATTTCTGTAACTAACCCTTGGTCTATAGATCTAGCCTTAAACTTACTTGAGTCAGTATTTCAACACAAGGGCAGTGGACATGTGACTGAGCATATTCAATCAGGCCTAACTTGGCCGGGGTATAGTTATTCTGATAGAGACCATATTGATTAAATCCATAGGTAATCAATGCCAGGCACGTCTCATGCAGATCATCTCGGAACGGCTCAGGGGAATACGTTACTTCGTGTTAGTATACAACGGATAAAGAATAAAGGTAATCTATTTTATCTGGATGAAACCATGTTACAGGTAGGCTACTAACCGTATAACAGCTCCAGGGAGTGTATCCTGATCCGCCCGCCTGTCTTTCGAGTTGACATGTTGGATGACCTACACTCAATAATGCAAATCAAATATTTCTAACTGACCAGGTTAAGTTTATGCGGATGATCCGAAACTGGCCATTCTCGATTTTCGGTATGGAAATAAGGTATTCAATATCAATGGCTTTCTTTGAAGATCGACCTCATCTCAACTGATGAGCACACTCGCCTTTTCCTTCTGAATATAATTATTGTAGTTAAAAATATCAGGAGATTGTTCTTCACAAGCCTTCCTCTTGGTGTATACAAAATATCCCTTCTTTGAACCTTTAACTATGTCCTCACTTCAGTTCCAGTATTCCAGTCCGTGGATGGTAATATCCCTCTAGCACCTTGACGCTGGTCTAATTAACAGATACAAGGACGGTATCTACAGCTGGGCCAGCGTTCACTGTAGCCACTGCCTTTTACCTATGAGGGTTACACTGAACAGTGCACCACCCCGGCCCTAACCACTAATGCCTCCAGGGCTCATGATTACTTCACCCAACCTTCTGGAGCAAGTGCAAGCAACGTCCAGCATATAAAGCACGGGTAGTTGATCAACATAGTGTGGACTTTTACCCACACATGAATGTGTTTAGGACCCCTCCTACAGGCAAGATAAGCCGGGCTGAAATGTGTCATGTGTACACAGCGACTATATACCACTTCGTTTAACCTCTTGAGACTTGAGGAATCGTTGATTGCGATTCTTACATATAACCATGTAGACTTATAATCCAATTCAAGCTTGCATGTCTGCAAACGAATACAGGATATGTATTAAGAGAGTATACCACAAAGTCTAGTTGGGAAATAAGGAATTGTTGAAAACATGATTAATAATAGATCAAGTTTCGACCACAGCGATTCATCGTTTTGTTCTTTTTCCCATCCACACATACACAGCAGCGTAATTATGAGAAGTAAATAAGTTATAAGTGTGGCCAGAGGCGCTGTTGTGTTGTACATCTATTGCAGGTGGGGGAGGGAGTGTGGTCGACCGAATCAATCTCTACTTGGCAGCCAGAGGCCATCAGGGGAAAAGGCGAGAAGAAAGAGGGGTCTGATTAGTATACCCTGATACCGAAGCAAGAATACTTAAGAGGGAAATATTCATTTTAACATTTTCGTTTGTTTGTTTTAATAGTACATGATACGGAACCGATGTATAGGACTTCAGTTTTAAGTTTATTACATAGATACCGGGTGAGGATACAGGAATTTCAAAGGGAGGGGATATATATATATATATATATATATAAATATATATATCTTAAGCTTTGCTACAGACATAAGGCACCTATTCCACAGGTTTGGTGAGGCTGTGATGGACGTTCTAAGAATATCAAATAAACTATTTTAGTTTAAGGATATTATCTTTCTCAGAATCTCACTCAAAACTGAGCCTGAGAGTCTCTATTGGATTTGAAATGTTGTTTCAACAGTCCGTTATCCCGTTCACAAGTTTCTGGAACCCCTGTGATTCAGAATCCTCTGTTATAACAAATACAAACTAGATTAAGTGATATTTCACGAGTATTGATCCAGGCAAGCACATGACGTTATTATAACGTTGCAGCAACGTTCTGTTTGGTACTGTTTTGGGTCTTGTTACGTTATTTTGATGGCTCCCAATAACGTTGCTGCAACCTCCCATTGCGACGTCACACTGTGACGTTATTAAAACGTTATAGAATGTTCTGGTTACATTCTTCAGTCATGGTAAGTTTTATTGTGGTTTTTCAAAAAATATGAGTGATATCTTTTATTCATTGGACTTGATTCATGAACTATACCTAGGATTTCATTGTATCTTCCATTTCTAAATAACTGAATAGTCTTTGATAACTTAGAGATAAAATAGGTAACCCTTTCTTGTATTCAAGTCGGAATGTGGTCAATAAATAAGAAACATTTAGAAAAGGAAAGTCTGACCCCTGTGGGGATAGAACCCCAGACCCCTCACACACAAAGCAGGGAACATACCACTGAGCTACTGAGGATTGCACTGGTTGGTTGGGTCAAGCCATTGCATTTATGCTAGTACTATTACTATTACTACAATAACTACTAGATTAGTCCATGTCATACATATATTCAGATAATCTGATAGGAGTGATATCTAGACATTATAGTATGCATAACTATAATTATGTATGTATACATACATACATACATATACAGTTAGGCATAATATATATGTCTAGATGTATGTATGACATGTACTAACTATGTATGTATGTATGTATACATACATAGTTATGTAAAATTTATATGTCTAGATATAACTAAATATATGTAGACATGGACTCATAGCAGTAATTGTAGCAATAGTAGAAGTACTAGCATAAATGCAATGACTTGACTCTACCAACCAGTGCAATCCTCAGTAGCTCAGTGGTATGTTCCCTGCTTTCTGTGTAAGAGGTCCGGGGTTCTATCCCCATAGGGGTCAGGCTTTCATTTTCCAAATGTTTCTTATTTATTGACCACATTCCATATTGAATACACGAAAGGGTAACCCATTTTATCTCTAAGTTATCATGGACCATTCAGTTATTATTGTCATATTGTTAGAAAAAATATTGCTAGAAAAAACACGATAAAACTTCACTGAAGGTCTCCTATATATATACATACATATATAGGAGACCTTAACATCATGGTTAGGTCTCAACCATTATTATAATGTTCTGATTTGGTTAGGTTGAGACCTCACCAGAGCAGAACGTTATTATAACATTCTGATTAAGTCACGTCGAGATCTTACTAGAACAGAATGTTATTACAACATTCTGATTTGGTTAGGTTGAGACCTCACCAGAGCAGAACGTTATTATAACATTCTGATTAAGTCACGGCAAGACCTTACTAGAACAGAATGTTATAACAACATTCTGGTTTGGTTAGGTTGAGACCTCACCATTAAATAACGTTACTGCTACATGCCATTTTAGTAAGTAACACACTGACCAAAAAAAGTATGGTCGCAGAACAGTTCTGTTACGTCACAGCTTAGCTGGGGATCTACCTACGCATGCTATAAGAATGAATTGACGGGACATGGATCGAATCTAATTACAGATTTAGTTTTGTTTTAATACTACCACATATAATTTTTATCATGAAACAATGTTTTGAATGACAATACCTTATCAGAAGGTTTATCAACAGAACAAGGCAAACACTTTGCTTTAAGAATGTATGACTTATGCGACAAATTCCCATTAAGTTAAGGCCACAACAACACTTAGTCTACTTAGCGAGGTTAATACCACTTTGTGGCCATTCATATTTTAATGAAGTTCCCAATGAAGGAACTGACCTGATCATGTACACAGAGTCGTGTATGCGGGTTGTCAATCATAACATATTCACACATTCCCAATGATGGAAGAAATGGTCAACGCCGAGCCATGGCAGGACGTACCAAATGGAGTAGGACTCCGCTGTGTTATCTGGTTTGTCTAGCAATAGTATCAAGGAGTTTTATAAAGACCACTGGAACAGGTAGGAGGTCATCGCGAATAAGCATGTTTATTTTAGAAAATTGTTTATCCCTCAGGATGGATAATCTTATTTCTCCTGTGAAGAGGGACAGTATTTTTCAAGAAGCATATCCTCAGTTTTTGTTGGTGTAGAATAGACGCAAATAAGGATTTAAGAAAGAGAAACACGCAATTTGGTTACTGACTTCTTGACATTTTGAATTCTACCCATCACGGATAGCTGATAAACGGTATTACAGGCACCTGCAAGTTAGTTTGGACTAGTTTTGTTGAAAAAAGCACAAAGAAATCAGGGGCGGATCGGGGGGGGGGGGGCGGACGGGTCTTATATCCTCTGTTAAATCATGTTTGTGGGGGGCGCCCATCCCCTGTACATGTTTTTGGGCCCTCCTCTAGAAATTCCTTGATCCGCCCCTGGAAATCTATAGAACATATATACAAATATTTGCACAGAATTTTCAAACCGCATTGAAAAATATTATATGTAATATAGATAGAAATTGGAAAATTAGTTAAGCCCTGCGTTATGTCGACATATTTCCCTACATGTATCTTGATCAAGGCTGGGCTGCAGGCAAAATATAGGAAATTACCAATCCACGGTAGGAGTACTCAGAACGATTTTTCAAGAAGGATTTGTGAACTAAATCATCTTTTTTCATCTTTTGACAGAGATAAAGTTTACGGACGCGGTCCGAAAAATACAATATGCCTACATAAAAGGCGAGCCGAAGTCTAAACAGGGGGCGGACGACTACTGTGCATCCACTTACAATTGGAGATTAGCTACATTTTTTAGGTAAATAACCTCTCCGGAACCGTAACTGGCACCTGTTGATTTATTTAATTCTTTTTTTTTTGATTTGTAAAGGAGGAAGCAAATTTCTTTAACTTTTATATCTACCTACCCGTAGGTGTCTACTTCTGTGGATTATAATGATTATGTGATTTTCAATCATAACATTATGTTTAAATTTGAAATGGGGAATCCAGTCAAAGCATCTTTATCAGTCAACTGCTTGCATTGTGATCCACCATGCGACAAAATGCCAACGAATTTTCTTCACATGCATTTGCAACATGTTTGGAAACATATTTTGGGATATAGATTCTCTTGGTGTCAAAGCATCCTAGGAAACGTTGAAAAAGATTTTACGAGAATAACGATCATTTGTCAAGCCGATTGCCATAGAGTTCTTTCACATGTTCTTTCAGCAATACCTACTTAAATGGAATGATCGCCGCGCTCACGGCCACAGCAGGGTATGACTCTATGGTGTACCACTTCATGTGGGTCCATGGTACCTCTCCGGGAGACGGGGATGCGGCCTCCATCGAACTGGGCAGGATCTGGCACGGGGTGACGGACGGGGGATCACGTGAGAGGAATTTAACCTGATCAAAAATAGGGGTTGAAGTGAATTTGATCACAATTTTCTTTGAACATTGAAATATTTATATCATTATTATATATATGGCCATATTTAACAAAGATCGGCCATCTTGGAAGATCAGGGTACTACCCTGAAAGATCAGCTATTGAATACAGGGACGGATTTAGGGGGGGGGGGGGGGGCACCTGAGGCGCCCCCCCCCCTAATTTTGGCAGAATTTAGATATATTTATATATGCTTATAGATGTAAAACATGCTAAAATGCATTTGTTGCCTCCTCAAACAAAACGTATAGTATTAAATCGAACTTATGATAAACAAAATTAGTGACATCCATTATGAAAAATAGGCCTATATCGAAATTGTCCATTTTCTAGATCTGTCAATTGTTTAATTTTTGTTGCTGCAAATCTGCATCTTGGAGCTTAATAGTGTAGACCCCCCATAAACACTTAATAATTTTAAATAGGTTTTCCTGTTATGTCATAATTGATGTACCATCAAAAGCTTACGAACATAAATCTATTTGCTTGGATGACCTCTTAAATGTTTTCATAAAAATCGTGTTATATTCGCTGAGCCATTTGCTGCCATCTCGTGTCAACATCCAGAATTATGGTTTAGGTTCAGGCAAAAGGATTTTCAGCCCAAAAATATTAGACTTTCAACCTCGAATATTTAAAAATGAAGAAATCCTGAGCGGATATTCCAAACGTTGTACTTACCCATGATTGTCATTGTAAAAGATAAATTGGTCAGCAATTACACTTTGTTTGATGTGGACATTTTAGGTACCAATAAACCATAGTATTCATGTATACATTATCTAATTGCAGAGGCTCCATACTGCTTTGGACTTTCGTTTACCCCTTCAGTACCTGTAATATATAAAAAAACAGGTTGCGAGGAGATCAAGGACTTTTTATGTATTGCTATTGAAGGTGAGTACCTTGAGACCGGCCCCTTTTCACAGGTGTGAAATTAAACTTTTGAATTACTATTATTTTGAAAATTGTACTCTTACCTAAGTTTCTAGATATACATGTAAATCAACATATTTCAGAACCATTGCAAGGACCATGTACTGTGGATCCAGCGAACAAATGTGGATGGACAAGAATCACTGCTGAGGAATGTAGACAACTTGGTTGTTGTTACAGTGAAAACTCTAGTCCAGCATGTTTCTTCAGCCCTGGTAAGCCAACTAATCAGGAGCCCCCTTCATAGTTGGAACCCCCTGCTGAGCCTCATTGTGAAAGTCTGCATCTGCTTATATCCATCTGAGGAAATGACATTCTTATAACGTTGCAGTAACGTTCTGGATCAATTCTTGTTATGTTACACTGTTAGGTCACAGTGATGTTCTTTTGATGACTCCCAATAATGTCAATGCAACCAAGATTGCAGCGTTAAGTTGTGACATTCTGATATATTGTGACATTCTGGTAAGAATGTCATAATAATATTCTGTTTAGGTGTGGTTGAGACCTAACCTAATGAGATGGTCACAGTTACATTCTACTCAGGTGAGGTTGGGACCTCCCCTGGTCAGGAGGTCACAACAAAATTCTGTTTAAGTAAAGTCTGGACCTTACCTAATCAGAATCTCACAATGATGGTTTGTTTTAATCTGATCCTGACCTAGCCT
The DNA here is from genome assembly GCA_936440205.1 of Lepidonotus clava. Classification (NCBI taxonomy): domain Eukaryota; kingdom Metazoa; phylum Annelida; class Polychaeta; order Phyllodocida; family Polynoidae; genus Lepidonotus; species Lepidonotus clava. Next base: position 46,047,326 of record OW387136.1, on the reverse strand, counting down.
CAAAAGAATGTTATGATAACATTCTGTTTTGTTTAGGTCTCAACCTCCCAGAAAAATAATGTAACAGATATGTAAAGCCCCATACCCACTAGGCGATTTTACCAGCGACTGGCGACGGGCAACAGCAGAATCACTGGTACAATCATTACCAATTTAGCTCACATGTTAGTTTTTAACATTTCCATGTTACAAACTAACATGTGAGCTAAATTGGTAATGATTGTACCAGTGATTCTGCTGTTGCCCGTCGCCAGTCGCCGGTAAAATCGCCTAGTGGGTATGGGGCTTTAGTAACAGACAAACCAAAAAAGCATGGCTGCAAAACATGACTGTTAAGTCACAGCTTGGCTGGGTACGGCTGCTCCTACCTCCTGCTCCTCTTTGCTCCCCCTGCTCCTCCCTCTCCTGTTGCTCCTGCTACTCATCTTATTCGTCAACCTCGTACTCGACTTCCTAATCTTTATCAACATCTTCCTCCACTTCTCTTGTATTATCACCCTCACGGTCGACAGGGACCACTAGTATTGAAGGGCTGTACGTACCACTGCTAATGTTCATGGTTTTCAGCACAAATTTAATTTTGTTTGGGTAATGAATTAAAGAAGCACCTTTGGGGTCATCTTCTAGTGGCTGTTTGACCCATGGAGATTGCACAAACCTTGGGCTTTGTCCTCACTATGGATGGTTCAGCCACCCTCGGACACCCCTTGTGGTGTTTCCTAGGAAGGGTGGGGTGGGATATTAGTATGAGCACCAAGGGGCCGATCCAGGGTATGGGGGCTAGGAGTTCGGACCCCCCCCCTTTTTTTTTTTTGGTGGACCCCTAAACTACACTAAGAGGTGAAAATGTTGTGCACATATAATGCCAATGTACGCTGTTTTAGTACTTACCCTTTATGCTGATCCCCCCACCCCTTTTGGAAATCCTGGATTGCCTGCATGCCCCGCTGCATGGATACATTTCTTTTTCATATTGTCTCTTCGTTCCCAAAGCGGGTGCTGTACATGCGGTTGGGGAAAGTCAAGAACTACAAGCCCCCCCCCCCCCACCCTGCTTGATTATTCGATCTTAGAAATGTTCAATGTACGAAAAAACGATTTTGTCCTTACCCAGATAGTGTCAATGGTTTCTTCCGCCACCCGGGCATCATGCGACAGGGCAGCGGCCTCTTACGTAGGGGACTATCTTCTCTTCAGGAGTGTGTGGATGACTGCCTTTCGAGATCCCTTTGTAAGGGATTCCTTTATTTCCCAGAGGACACCAGGATTCCTTGCATGTTATGGCAAACCTCACTTGCCAAGGTGCACGATGATGGGACTGCAACCGCATTTACTTACATAAGGTGTTAGTATTGTTGTATATTTCTTGATGATCATTGAAGGCAGTTCTGTATTTTAAAGTTCGTAATGCTAAACATTGAATCTTTCTGTTAGACGATATGTCGTCAGATGAGGTTTTAGTCTTAACGATTTATATGCAAGTGCCACTAATCATTTACCTAAGTGGGATTAGGAGGAAATGATGCTATAATTAATGTTTTCAAGAATTGTAAAGTTTTGGTTTTAACGATGTATCTGTAAGTACCATCATCCATATTCCATAGGGTAACTAGTCAGATCATTGGAAAAGCGTGGATCAATCAGTAGTCCATTTGAAATAAAATAACGAATGTGATGAACCCCAAATTTCCAAATTATGTAATGATCAAGTGATGAAAACTGAGTATGGCTATGTTTTTCATACTACATAGAAACTGTAGCTATGGTGTCATATTCCCTTGTGACCACTTATATAGGCCTAAATGAGCATTTACATAGCAACCAATAATTTAAAGATCAATTATGTTTATCAGAATACTGAAAACCCTCAACACTAAACTCAAACAATGTATCTTGGTTGCTTAGCATGAAATCCTGATATATGGATGCTTAGCAACAGGCTAGTGCTAGGTAGAAACAATAGTACGTTACTATACTATTTGATACGAAAAGTGTGTGTTGCTAGGCAGCCAGTTTCAATCAATTGAATCTGAACCATTAATTTGATACTGCTGTATCTCTTTTTCTATGGTATATGGTTTTGGAAAGTTTAGAAATCATAAACAGCTTAATAGGGGCCTTTCTGGCAATTTTGTTGTATTAGGATGTAAATCCCTATCTAATCCTTAGAGCATAATGTCCCTCAATGTATCATCACTAAGAATTTAAAGTTTCGTGACATTCATTGAATGATATTTTCACAGTAGCATTCTAAAAATAAGTGAAATACTATAGTAAAGCCTTCCAAAATCTAAAAAGGAACCACATTTTGGTTAAATGATGAGATGCATGCTGGGAAATAACTTATGAACTACTTATCCGATTTTAATGCTGTTTTGACTTGTGACATCAGTATTGCAAGATCTATTTTACGTTCTTATATAAAGTTTATCACTAGCATTCCCCTTTAAAAAAACAAGAAGGTATCACAGAGAAAAATGTTTTTTTTCTTCCAGTGGATGCATTATTTTATGAATGTGAACAGACTGTGGTCGACAGCTTTAGTGCAGGAAATACAATACTCTCACAACAGGCCCTGGCTCCAATAGATTGCCTATCACAGTGTGCCAGTGACATTTCATGCAAGTCTCTGCAGGTGACCCACTCTGACGTCGATGGCAGTACAGTATGTGATACCTACAACCAACCCCTACCAGCAATTAGCCCAATCGTTTCCATTGACACTGCGTTTGACTACTTTTGCATTGAAGGTGGGTGTTCTAGAACTGCAATATAAGTTACATATCACCAATATAATCATTTATGAGCATTTCCCTCTAATCGTTGAATCATTATGTTAACTTGAATTACTAAATAGTTATGTTATAGTAAATGGGGGTAATTCATAGGAAACATTGAATCAATAAAATCCAGGGTTAGCGAGTCACCAAGGAATCAAGGAAATGTTTTTGGATAGAATACATTATATACCTAGGCATTGTTATGTAATATAAGAAATGCTCTCGAAATGGTGACATTAAATAGGAACTACATCCTACGAATTTTCTTTCCACGCATGGCCTCTCAAATCTCTTCATTCCAGGCAATTTAAGATGAAAAGATAACATATGCCAAAATAACTAAAGGAGGTTTAATGAAGTACTCTGGTCATGCTCCAGTTTTGACGTAGGGCTATTCACTATTATCTTATCAATCATGGTTGTATCATACTATCGTTGGGGCCTACCAAAAACGCTAACCTCCGAGAAACTAAACCTCCCCGTTCTTTATAGTAATTTTCATATCTATTCTTATTATTCTTCCAGGACCAGTAGTATTTGGGCTGTCCCAACAGCCTGACTTGGGGTTTCTTCTTGATGGCAATAACAGTACGTATGTGTCGATCGAGGGGCTCGAAGGACCTGCATTTCTAAATATCAGGTTCCCCTGGCCTCACAAGATAACTGCAACCCCAAAGGTTGTTGGTGACGAATCAATGACCTGTTATGGTTCGGATTCAATAGATGAAACACCAGCAATTATTCTTTATCAAGGAGAAAACAAAAGAACAACTCTAAATTTAGTAGAGCCAGGATATGACCTATCTGGTAAACTGTGTACATTTGTCAGTGAGACAATTACCTCAAATCTCAAGGAATGTATTTTCAGTTGTGATTGTGATTCGCCCCTTTGTACAAGTATATTTGTTAGTGTGACGAACAAAACTGTTGAGTTATACGATATTGTTTTTATGTAGACAACCTCTTTCATGTTGAGGATCAATCTTGTTTTTAATCTTTTATTATATTTGTGACAATTTCGTCGGATTCATTCCTACATATGACAATACATCCTCAGGTGTGAAATGAGGTCTTTTACACTGATTCTGTGCCCCTTTGTATACATGTACTTTGCATTGCAAGTGAACTCTGAATTTAACCCTTTCACTGCCAGATATATCACAATATAACCAATATTTACTGAAATATTCGCCAAAATACAAAAAATAATGCATAAATTCCCTAAAACTCAAATTTAGTTTAGATTCTTCAGATGAAAAGCATTTTTCAATAATTTTGATAAAAACATTCCAAATGTTGGCACTGTGCCAATAAGGCAAATTTCTCACGAGGAGTAATTGTTCGTACTATCTTGCTTTGCTGGTTACCATGGTAAACAATAACTCATAAAATAACTATCACACTCTTTATAAAAATAACATGAAAACATTATCTTCTTTGTGCAAAAGACAGTTTGTGATTATCATAAATGAAAGAAAAGTTAGAGCAAATTGAAAATCATGTAATTTACATAAACTCACCCATTTTTCATGATTTTTTAATTAGTATGGCAAATTCAAATGTAAATACATTGTTTATGGTTTCTTGAATTGCAATTCTAACATTTTTGGGTGACTTGATAGTCCAATGTTCAAATACCTGTATCTCTGGTTCTAATCGGAATATCTGAAAAATATCAAAATGTAGCTTAATAAAGAGACATTAATACAAATGCTTTCAATCATAATTTCCAAAGAGATATCAATGTTTTATGTTTGAAAATGATATGGTACAGTGTCTTCCCTTGAGTGCATGTGGCGTCCTCTAGGCTTTGTTGGATAAACAGGGCAAGCTGATGACATCACAGCCCCGTAAGATAAGATGTGAGGTCTATTTGCACTCCTAACAAAAGCTTATTTACCTAATTGTATCGTCCATATTTATCAATGTAAGTCTAATACTGTTTAACATAAAGTGGTTTTCACTATATTTGGCTTTTCCTTTACATTTCACCTTTAATGTCCTACCTTGATTGCCTGAGGAATAGTAGACCACTCCATGATTATAGGCATGAAATTGAGAAGGCTATAAGTTGGCCATAATTATTAGTAAAAGATGTAGAACTAATCCCTATGATCAATCTGTTGAATAATATAGCGAATTCCCTTGTAGAAATGAAATAACATGTTGGTATGAAATTAAGAACAAAAGCACTAATAATTAAGGAAAATGTATAACTGGAAATGACCCCTGTGAAGGTCAATGAGATCATGTGATTATAACTGACCAATATGAAGCCACTTAAGGATAGAGAGTGGTGATTAATGGGCATTTCAGTAAAATTGCAACACTTTTGCCAATATTGCTAACTGATTGATGTATTATACATCAAATGAAAGGGCAGATTTTTCTCTATCTAATGGTATAGATAGATCTTTAATGAAATGGGAATTAGAAATTTTTTTTATGAAAAAGTAAATTTTTCACTTTTATTTTTTGAATGTCAATATCTTCATCTACAGCTTCTCTGGAATGCTGAGACTTTACTGGTAATGCAAAAACATTACTGTGGAGGGAACTATGTCTCAGATTTTTCTTTTAGGTCCTACTTTTTATTTGATTGAAAAAACACATAACTTTTTAATAATTTTTTCACAATTATTTTCAATATTTTCTTAAAATTTAACTAGGACCTATATCAAAAATCTGAGACACAGTTCCCTGCATAAGAATGTTTCAAATATACATCCAAAGTGTCCAATAAGTATCTTCAATATTAAGTTAGATATCGACCTTCAAAAAATAAAAGTTAAAAATCAAATTTCTGTTTTTATTGTTCATTTACTAGGTCAATTTTCATTGAACAATCTTATTTCATATAACTTTATATAGAGCACATATCCAAGTGTAGATGTGAGAAATATTAAGCAGATATTTCAAAAATTGACCCATTGATAATTCAAAGATGCAACTTCTTCAAAAAGCGCCAAAATCACCACTCTCTATCCTTAAGGCCATATCATGTATGGAGTAGAATGAAATAAACAGTCCTTTTATGGTACTTACTGTGTTCACACCTCTTTTTTCCGAACCATCTCTCGACTGAGACAATCAAAATCGATGGTGCATGAGGCATGAACACCCAAATTAGGACCAAGTTAATTAGCACTAACAGACTTAGAAGAAAATAAGCAGCATAAGGCACGAAAATGGGCACCCAGGGGCATGAAAATGGGAGCGTGATAAGGGCAATCACAGGGAATGATGCAGGGGGAAGCTGGCTAACACGCTACTACCCCTTTATTTTTGGTGACTACCTGATGGCCATCCCCCAGTGTTGGACCGTGAATAGTCAGTAGCACGATAGTACGAAACCTTGGGATGACTGAGAATGCTGAGATACCTAGCCCCGCTCATCTTGACCCAGAGCTAGTGAATTCTTGCCAGGCACACCCTAGAGCTGTCCCAATTTCTGATCATCCTCATACGCGAGGCAGGACTCTGCGATGAATGGTCCCTCGCCAGACTGCCCGTGACTGGTCCCCAGCCCTGTGACCTTGGCCCAGAACTCGAACGAGAGCCTGCACCAACTGTTTACTTCTTTCTTGTGTACCACAGAGCGAGTTGGACCACGGCCAAAAACGGAAAAGGAACCAAACCCTATTTCCCATCACAATTATAATGAACAGGAAAGTTGTCAAACCTTTAAATCATTGAACAAATCTAACTAAAAAGTCAATTTGTTTAAGCAGCTGTCTGAAAAACATTATAATTTATTTCCCAATCAAGTCAGTCAAGGTACGGGATATAGACACTACTTTAAGATGTTTTGTGTCGAACCCCAACGGTAAATGTGGAAATGGCTTATTGATATAATCTTGTTCAGAGAGAAGCTATGTAATACCGCATTGTGAGAATAAAAATAAATTCAAAATCCAAGAAGAGATTCAACCGTCATAGACTTAATTGATATCTGAAAGTAACTGACAGTTATGGCAGATATTTTGTACATTATTTCTCAGCTACCATTCAACCATCCAATTTGTGAGCAGTTCTAAAATCATAGTCTTTTGTACATACTATTCCGGCACTGCGTATCCTTGAGACCTTCATTGGGAACATTATGACAACAGCATCCTACTGCAAAAGGATTTCAGAGTCGCCACCTATTGGAAATGCTATGGTCCTAGTCTTAGCCAACATCTGGAGATCGATAATCTTAGATTGATAAGAAATAAAGAGTACATGAGTGTATGCTGTAGCTATTATTGATTAGAAGTTGTGATAGTGAAACGACTAAGATTGTGCATAAATTAATGACAACAATGTGAGCATGCATGTATGTATATATATATGGTGCTTCCTTAGGCCGTTATGAATGGATCTGGAAGTGAAGGCAATCTTGAGGATACCGAGGGAAGATTTTGGTAATCATGGTAACTTTTACTTGCCAAGTAAAAAGAAATTGCCTTTTATTGCCTTTTATAATCATTTTGTATATAAATAGTTCTACAAGCACCGGTACCCCTACACCCCTAAAAGGACTACAAGTATTCGGATGATTTCGTCGCTTTTTCATGTGGAACTAGCTTGTTACATGCAGGTGCCATTTACTATCCCTTTTCCTTATCGTCAGGCTACATACAACTTCAGCAAAACTCGCTTTTCCTAGATGCAAATGACTACAATCCCAGTGAATTGCAATAATCAGCGCACGGTTGTACATTACCACACAAAGTATCGTTAATTCAGAAATTCTCCATGCTGGTTTGACTCCTCTTGGTCATTATCTTAAAACACACAGCGAGCTTCTCGGGTCTTTCATGCCTTTGAAGTCGGCTGTGGACTCCAGAGAATGACGAGAGAGCCTACACGTGAACACCGCTCATGACTTTAATTGATTAGACCGAGGTGGTATTACAATACATCATGACATGAGCTGTCATATGATAATATCGCAGACAAATGTCAGCGAAATATTTCATTGTTAAGCATGTGTGAAATACTCCAAAATGTCAATTTCAAACAATTATATAACTCCTGCGTGTTAATTGTCGGTAATTATTCGCGCTAATGTTCCAGCTCAAGGTCGTGTAGTGTAGTAGAACCTTTAGTTAGAGTGTCGTTGAATCATCAGTGGGCTCAGACGTCAGCCTGGGCCAAAGGACATCCGTACTTACAGCATTCCAACCAAGTGTATTCTGAATGGTAACTAAGGAAACTCACAACACTGTCAAAACATGTGACGGTTCACGCAAAACATGTAACATAGTAACTCTTGTATTGACATGTTGATAGCCCAAGTATTTGTGTTTCTAAATAATATCAGTATATAGACAGCATACAAACTTTCGTCATTCACGCCTATCATTGGTGCAATTGACTTCTTCCAACCGTGTATTTCTTTACCTTAACAGGGAATTACTAGCATTACGTTATACCACGAGGTTTAACATCACAGAACAAACCGGTTCTATTTAAAGATTTTACTCTAATTTGATGTTGCTCAGACCTGCTCATTGAGGCGTCTGAGAGCTGCTCAACCACCACTTGGGTGCGGCCCACCTGCTCCCGAGCTGCTCACCACGGGTCAATCCCATTACAGGATTGAGCCTGGAGTGTGACAGGTAGAACTGGCGGAAAGGGTGCACTCACCTTGCACCCCAAGAGGCCCCGTCTTGTCAAGGATATCGGCGAGATCTGATATGGGTTAGACGAGATAGGATGAGGGTTTTCGCCTTAAAAGTACATTTGAGCATTTCAGCAAGTGAGATATCCAACATCATCCTGTTTTTATGGTTAATTTATGATGTCCTGACACTGCATTATTATCCTGATTCATGTTAGGTCATCAACGTGATATTTATCAGTTTTGTTCGATGGATTTCGGCAAAATAATGTATTGTCAATTTGATTCGCAAAACGGCTTTTATTAGTTAATAACATTTAGCTTACTCGTATAATGTTATGAACGCTGTATGTTTCTATCATACGTCATCACACAAGCAACACCTTAATTATGTTATCAACTGTATGCTTTGCCATGTTAAAAGTTTATTTGCCTAGGCGATTTACCGGGGCCTGGGTATCTAAATTTAGGTCCAGGTCATATTTCTCATGATTGAATAATCATCCATTTCACGTCCGTCTTCTGAACCCATGCCACTTCCTCTCGTTGGCTATCCTGTGTCTCAGATTTCATTGCACCTTTACATCGAATCTCATGATATCAAAGAAAGATATCACCAGAATTCAGAATTGCTTATCCTGTTGCTATGAATAACATCTGTGAACAAAAAATACATTTGGAAATGTTCTTGCAATATCAATTTTCTTTCTCAGGTCGAGTATTGCATGGTACTTAGCATCCTGAGTGGAGCGGTTTTCGCATAAACGAAAATGAAAAGTAGGTTCTACGCTTCTTGACTATCCGAAAACAAAGAATTTACCAGTCAACCGCAATCACACATACGACAAAGTTTTCTCCAGTTTGTAATAATAAGTTGAGTCAAAATATTTAATTGGGAAGTCCCATCTTTGAGTCAGGCCAGGAACCCCTGGATACGTAATTTATGGGAAAACCCGTAAAGGCGGTGATCCACGTTGCGACAAAATTGGACCGATAGTTAACCGATTTTCAAAATATTTCCAAAATCGGTCCAGAATCGGTCCAAAATCGGTCCTCTTTGGAAAGTTATTGTCACGTGGATCATGTCATCCGATTTTTTCAAACTGATTTTAGAACGACAGTGGAAATAGAAAAATATTCCAACCGATTTCAAAACGACAATGGACCGACGTAATTATTAAACTTGTTTAATAATTTTGGACCGATCCTGGACTGATTCTGGACCGATTTTGTTTTGTCTATGTATTTTCAATGTTATTTGATTAAGTTTTGGGTATTTTAGAACGGAAATGATACCAAATTGATATCAAAATTAATAATCGTTCACAGGATATATATTTTAATGCTTTATGATCAGTATTTTTCTATTTTGCTTTAAAATGATTATACAGTCTAAATATTATATATTTTTGGTTATGATTAATATATGTACACTTGAAATATAAAAATAATTCCAAAGTTGTGACAAATATGCCAACCGATTATTATTCATTGATTTACTATTGATTTGCAGTCTAGAACACAAGAAAATATTGGTTTTCTAACATCACCGTGGATCATAGGGTGTGGACCGATTCTGGACCGATTTTCTGATCAAATGGTTTAATTGCCAAACCGATTGAGGACTGACAAAAAAAACATCGGTCCTGAGATCGGTTTGCTCCCTTTATATTGTCGGTCTGGATAAACGTCGCAACGTGGATCACCGCCTTTAGATACCTATATCATAATTATGGAAAAAGCATACCACATTGAAAATGTCCATGTTGACCACCATATCTACATAGTAGGTATTACAAAGGTTGCACCCCCCCCCCTCCCTCCGGATCATTATAGTCAGAGATATATTGTATCATAAACTTAGAGAAATGAAAGCAAACAAGGTTTATGTGCAAGGTAGCAGAACAGTTATAACATAAGGGAAAGGATCCATATGCGAGTGAATAACAAAATATAGTAATAAAGGTTGTTAATTTGTTGGTAAATTACTTAGCAAACATTTGCAATAGCACAATCTAATGACCATTATCGGAAACCTATTGACTGTGGAAAATTGGCTATCAAGGCCATTTGAGGTTCAAGATTGCCTTAAAATGTCTCACGGAGCGAAGCAAATGACACTTTAGGACTGATCAGCCCCGAGAACGGCAGTTCACTAAGATGGAACTGGGACACCACGAATCAGATCCGAATCAGGATATTTAAGCCTTATTAAGCCTAATCGAAATTCTATTGTTTATGTGGTGACATGATCCTCACCTATAAATAGTCAGTATCAAATGAATATTATTCTTACTAATACCTTAAGAAATGGTACCGAAGACTATTATGTAAATGGACATGAGCGAAATATCTTTCAGCACTTATGTCCGGCACAAAACCAAAAACAAACATTATCTCGAGATGAATGATACTAGCTGGGGTCAACATATTCCTCCAAAAGACTTACTGCTATACTTCCGTCAGTGAAGATAAACCCTATGATGACATATTCTTCTAAATAACTCACGATCCTTAATTCCCATTTCAACTTTACAAATTTTGTGTATCGAAGTAGGTTATTATGTGAGATAATACAAGAACTGTTTGAGAGGGAGATCAGATACATTATTATTTGAACTGTACAGTTTAAAAATAAAGCGAAGAAAAAAAAAGTAGGTCACAACGGACCTTCTCCAGGGGTGGATAAAGGGTTTCAAAATAAAGGTGGGGGGTCACATCTAGGCTAAGTGCTAAAATGTTGTACATGCAAGCACACACGCGCCGTGTTCCTTTCTTATTGGCAAATTTAAGTCACCACAAAAGAAAAAGGGGGGGGGGGGACCCTGAACCTGGATCTGCCTCCCTTTTGGGTCTCCCTCGTGACACTGCAGGAGTTGATTGAAATCCCCCAACTGCACACACTGAAGCGCACCTTGAGCATTTCACTGATTGCCCCTGATCCAGGTAATTGCAATTAATTCGTCAAAACAATTATCAAATAATTTTTCTGGTGCAGCTCCAAGAAAGTAATTGTTAATGGTGTAACAGCGATTTCAATAAAATTCTTTAAAAGAATTAATCATAGTCTTAAACCTGGTCCTCACTTGGGCGACTAGATTACAAAAATTGGCGGCGACTAACGTTGTCAGTGATGTCTGCTGACTAAACCACTAATCGTCGTGGTATTGTGATGAATTCATATAGATCACTTCATGATTCTAGAGTTTTAAAGGCCGAATTATGGATAACAGGTCGGACAGTTGTCTATTACAAAGAATTAGTAAAGGTTCTTTGTATTGTACGAGAGTCTCAATTGTATGAGAAAATAAGTGAATGGAAGTGACCCCGGTAGAGGTCAAAGTGACCCTGTGATGTTGATTAGCCAATCAGAGGCCAGTTACGGCTATATAAAGAGCATTGTGATACAAAAAATAAACAGTTCCATCTTGGTACTCACTGTGTTTGCACCTCCTTCCTTCCTGGGAATGAACCACGAGATGACTTAGAAGACTAAAGCAGATAGAGATAGAAGTCCGAGAAGCAAGGTTAGACTCAAGTAAGCCTAAAAAGGGAAAGCTGAACTAAGAAGAAATTGAGGGATAGTGACACAAAACGAGGGTACGGAAATGGGCCGACATGCTGCCACCCCTTTATTTTTGACAACGATCCCATCCCCCTTCTAGAATCCCTCGTCTACCCTCATGCGCGGGGCAAAACTCCCATAACTGCACGACCGCTCACTCGATCCGTCCTCATCTCAAAAGGGTTAATTTAGCAAGATATCATGTTCTAGATCAGCATTATATTTGGTTATGTACGTCATGTTCTAAAAAAATTACCTGGTATTTGTATCTTTGCTATAGGCCTTCAGTCACTCAGATTTAAATTACACCTTTTAGTGTTTGTAGTTATTTTCCCCATACTTTATTCTTTAACAAATATGCCAAATTGCGATGTTCAGTTCGCCAATTTAGCATCTGTTTGAGAATAAAAGATATTCATTCAGTAAGCAAAATTTCGATTAGCGTATATACAACACCGTTCTCAAAGTTTCGCATTCCGACTATCGCTAAAATCACACTCAGTTTCATTTTTCAATTTTCTATGGCCAAAGCAATTCTTGCAATTCATGCAATTCGGTGCACGATCATTCAATCTCACAGAAAGGTATGCTTTTTGTTCACTTTGATTTGCTCTTAGTCACATGAACTAAATCTAAAATAAGCAGACGGATCCACACATTAATTAAACTGCCTGAAGGATACAAATACCTTTCCCATGACCTGCAGCCACATTTCAGACCAACAGAGGTGTGCAAACGCTCGCAAATTAGCACAAATGTGCGAATTTTGTCCCAGAATGAGCTAATTTTGCCTTCAAAGTTGTATAGGAAAGTGAGAATGCTAGGCAAAAATGTGCGAATTATTTTTACTAAACTGTGTAAATTTAACTGATAATTTTGCGAAAATCAATAGAGTCTGCATACCCCAGATCATATAACATTTAACACCAAAGTCATCATAATACCTGAGTGTATATTTTCTATTTATTCGTGGAGAAAGATTTGCCATCTTACAGTAGTGTGGATGAGCTTCCGACTCTTTCCGGGGATGCAAATCACGCCGATTGGGTGGGAGCTGTTTGGTTGTATTTGGAAAGGGGCATAGGGTCGCAGTACAAAATACATATTGGATCTCACCCCACAGCATATAAAATACCCGGTAGGTTCCAGCTGTGTGAAATCCAGTGCAACTAATGTAGGGTTCGCGTTTCTCTAAGGAATCCATGGTAAACCATAATTATGGGTGTGGAGTTATCTCGCTTATATTGATATAAACTTCTTGAATTGTGTATATTGGCCTCACCATGGTTTCTGACATTCCTTTCGTGAATATTTACCAAATTTTGCAGTCATATCCTGGGGCTCGGATAGGAATATTTACTCAATTCTTCCAGTTTTTGATAGCCCAGCCCTGAAGCCCAGCTTGTTTTCCATAGGCTTAAAATAGTAACAAGAGAACGAAAAACACTTGTATAATCTGGGTTGATTAATCAATGTTTTGCAGTTGGTGATGCGACTAGCTACCAGGCACCCTGCTTAATCCACCCCTGTATAGATCTAACGTTAACATTTAGATGTGAAATAAACACTGGTTAGTTTTATAATTAGTCTTAGCTTGCTGCCAAACGAGAGAGAACTCTCTGTAGGCCTAGGACACTAGTGATTTTGGGAGGTGAATGCTTCAGAGTTAGATGAACTCACTGTTTATAAGACAAACATACTTCAAGAAATCTAGCTCGTTTGTAACTTTCATAAAACATATCACGTTTACTATCACACATGAAACATCATGTCATCAATAATTGAAAATATTCTAATCACACGGTTTGACCTGTACATGTTAAAAAAGGACTCACCTTTTAGTTTTTGGTAAAAAGGATTAGATGACAAGATGGTGGTCCCCACATTCTACCATTCGTGACCTCATAGGATGTTTCCGAATACAAGATAGTTACACCCAGCGTAAACACAAATTGTAGATCCCTGAGCCCGTATGCATGATTATGTGTATAGTCACTTATTTTTCTTGTGTGGATGTGTAAGTGAGTGTGAGTGTGTGGGTGTGAGAGTGTGTGAGCGTGTGAGTGTGAGGGTGAGAATGAGTGTGAGTGTGTGTGTGTGTGAGTGTGAGTGTGAGTGTGAGTGTGTGTGTGTGTGTGAGTGTGAGTGTGAGTGTGAGTGTGAGTGTGTGTGTGTGTGAGTGTGAGTGTGAGTGTGAGTGTGAGTGTGAGTGTGAGTGTGAGTGTGAGTGTGAGTGTGAGTGTTTTGTTTGTTTATTCTTTGTTCGCATGTACATGTTAGACCACCGTTCTTATAATTTTATAGCATCATACTAATTATACGTTTTCTCTGTGGTTGGTAGACAAAGTATTCGTCACTGCATATTGCTATTCCAGGGACGAACAGAAACTCTACCAAAAACTGGGGAATTATTTTCGTTGAAATGGGTTTGAGCCAAGGGAGCATTGTTTACTTGAAGGTAGTGGCAATCTCTTGTCTTGGAGGTACTCTAATATGCATAGTGGGCTATAAACTAACTGCTCCCTCATGGAGGAAGGAGACAGGCTTGAATTAGGAGTGATTCAAAAGATTTAAACTGCTGAGGCTCAATTATTCTTTGCTTAATTTGTTAAAAAACAAGCGCCCCATGCTTAATATTTTTGTAACTTAGAGCTGGGTTAATAAGTGTCATGTCACCCTACTTGCCCAACATGGCCCCACCTCTGTGTTTAGGGTTACTAGATCTGGTCTGCAAAAAACAGCTCATTTTTTGTTCCTTTTATTGTGACATAGCAATAGTTATGAGTTCTGGCTAGATATTATAATGTTATTTTATATGAAGAGTTGTACATTAACAGGACACATATTTTCATTACACTTTGAATGTGCCATTAGAGTTGCATTTTGCTGAATTTATGAGAACATAAGCCAAACTATAACAGGAGTTGACAGAAAATGTTCAGGTTTATGATTTGTTTCTTGTGTCTCAGATCAGATGTTACATGATCGGATCGGTGCTCTTGGCAAGCCCCGAGCAGGGGAGGGGCTTGTGGCGCAGGCTATGCTGTTGGCATATTGTGTCAAGAAAATAATAACCTATATCTATGAATTGGAATAATGAATGGTTATACGATCTGGAGTTGACCCTCACAGAGCAACTTACATTAGTTATTCCTGCTGGAACTAATTTGTTAGCTGGCGAGTGTTGATATAGTAGAACATATTGTCGCACTTTTTCATAGCCAAATGATTCGGAGCTACAACCATGATAGAAGACACCCATGATTGCATCCAGATAAATATGATGATGATGTGCTGGAGTGGTGACAGGACACTTACCCACTGGACCCTTACCCCCTGGACATTTACCCCCTGGACATTTACCTCTTGGACATTAACCTCATGGACACTTACCCCCTGGACACTTACCCCCTGGACATTTACCCCCTGGACATTTACCCCCTGGACATTTACCCCCAGGACATTTACACCCTGGACATTTACCCCAAGGACATTTACCTCTCCCCCCCCCCCTGACACAGGGGTTAAGTGTCCGGGGGGGGGGGGGGGGGTAAGTGTCTTAGGGGTAAGTGTCTTAGGGGTAAGTGCCTGGGGGGTATATGTCCTACCTTGGAGCGTAAGGTGTACTCAGCGATTTTTTCAGCCATATCGACACCATCTTACAGTTTTTGGATTGTACAAAGTACCGTGATCGAATGTAAGGGGTTGAGAATGATGGCAAGGCAAGGTGGTGTAGTGGGCCAAGCCCAGGCTCGAACCTGGACCGGCCAAGTGGGAGGCGAGAACGTAACCCATACACCATCCTGCCCCCCTTTCAGACACATATAAAACTATACTTCTCTCTTTTCCCATTCTTATCATTTATTCTATTTTCTACCAGTGTCATTCTGACACATCCAAATATAACTATGATAACATATACGTGACATGCAAATAGGTTAGGAGCACTTCCCAGTCCTTAGGCCCTCCATGTGCGGGTGTCAGTGCTGTATCCTTGTAACATGAGTCAGTGTTGTTTTCTGACAGGTCCACCTCCCACGGCGTCAACAGCCCCGCCTTCCACTGACACACTGACAACAGGTTGACGGTCTGCCAACTGTGGGGCACTGTTTCTGTTGTTCTCAGGATATAATATATATGTCTACATGTATATATATGCGGGCAGTATATTATACATTTTTGAAATATGATATCAGGATATGTATATAATACTTTCCGGCTGTGTATAAAGGACATGATCAGCAAGAAGTAAGAACCGTACCAAAGTACGACTATGAGGCTGGGCTATGAGGTCAGTGTCCTTAACAATAGTCATATCATTCTAAAGTGAACGTGTCTGTCGTTAGAGACAACCTGGAACCTGAATGACCACCAAAAGAATTCCACGAATATTCGTGCAGGTGGACTAAGTGTTGCAAGTCAAAAAAAACTGTCCAGAAAACATTCATGAGTATAATATATTCTTGGAGATAAATCTTTACAAGTACCATACAAAATCGCATCCAATCCCATACAAACTATGTGAAATCACACACAAAAACGAAAAAACTTCAAAATATCAACCAATCAAACTCAAAGTCAATAATTCCAATAGAAGAACCTGACTATTTTGTAGGGAGATTCATGAAATGTTGTTTTTCGCCAACCTACTGTTTCTCCGAATCAGTTAATGGAAGTTTGGCACTACCAACAAGTTGAACAGTCGTGCCTGTAGGCGTACATGTTATTAATTATGTCGATTTTACGCAGCTGTTAGACTAATATCTAATACCATTAAAATGCTTCGGGTCTTTAACATAGCCATATAACGTGAATTATGAAAATCAACTTTCTAGTATGTTTCCAATAGAATAAATATCGTGCATCCATTACCAACCACCAACCACCTGTCCATCCAGGGAAATGTGAATAAATCTATTTTAGTCTGAGAGATCTTTTTTCATTTGCTTTTCTGCAGTTAAACATAGGATACAATTGGTAAGATTTGGCACACAGGCAGAGTGGTGCGTTGTTCTAAAAATACCTTAACTTTACTTATTATTCATTCATTTAATTGATGTGTTTTCGTGACCGCTGATAATGGTAAATTGCTCATTGAATAATTAATGTTTATCGATCACTCTGATTTAGATTATTATTATTTCTTCTGATTGCCTTCAGGATTTGATCTCCGAGATGTGTCAGATTACCATATTGTAAACAATAGTAATGACATTCTAACTAATATAATCGTTAATAAATACAAAGCATAATTCCAAGTTAACATTATCACTTTGGAGTTTGAGCTTCTTGAGAATTTTTCGCCAATTCCACACTAAGGCGTTCCACTCCACAGGATATTTTCCCGAGAGAAGCTTGGACGATTACCATTCTAGATCTGGCATGCCGACCCTCCTTCGGACACTGTTGTATACATACCAGCCAAACCCATGGGCCCCCATGACCATCTACTGAACACACGTTTAAGGTCTCAGCTAACCTGCTACTAATTGTCAATGAAATACATTCCAGCACAGTCGATACTCCCTATTTGAAAGGGCTCCTTGCTCATACGTTTTCAAATTACTAATTTTTGTGTATCAAGCTTCACTTAAGCATTCTAAAGAATTGCAAAAGAATAAAGGAAAGTTTTGTGATAGTGATGAACTAAATATAATTGATGAAAGCTTGTATGGGATCTAATATAAATATCCCATGCTAGAATTCAGAGTCAGGGATTCCTTATGGAAGAGGTCACTGTGTGACTGCATAGATTTGGGGAAATACCTTAGTACTTTTAGTATTATCAGGTCTTTTTGATGGAAACTCCATGCTAAATGATTTTTATTGGAAAATTTCCATCTTGTTATTATGGGAAAGGTTTCCTTTGTTGATCCAACCAACAGATTCACTGTTCAATGCCGAGTCCTCAACTAATATATATATATATATATATATATATATATATATATATAAATTGGCTTGTTTGACAATTTGTCATAAAAATCTGTCTTTGGGACTGAGGATCAGAAGATTGGTGCATCTTGGGGTGACGGATGTTGGATAATTATCTTTGGGTGGTTGGCTTTTACCATATAGAAAATGCTACACTTGTTCAGGGACTTCTTGGGTGGAACAACCCTTAACCCGAATGGTACCTAGGTGTTTAGCAGCGTAGGCAATACTATTAACAACTGTGCCAAGGAAAAATCTGTGTTTTTACATTGCCCTACCACAATCACTGTCATTCCAAGTGTCTAGCATTTACAATGAAAGCTAAGTCAGTGATGGTGGATATATATATATATATATATATATATATATATATATATATATATGAATAAAAAATAAGTTTGCATTTGACCTAGGTAACATTCTTAAAAAGTACCAAGTACCATATATATATATATGTACCTAATGAATATCATATCATCAACTTAAAGAAAGAATTGAAATTTTGAACATGAGACTCTAATAAGTGGCTGTTATGGCTGGAGGTGGGGGAAGACAGCAGTAATCCTAATCACCCCAGGTTAATAAAACTGTTGAAAATATATCTATATTCATCGTGGCTGGGTAAAGTCCAGTTCAGCCAAGAAAGGACCTAAAAACTTTGAACTTTTGATGAGTCATTGGTGTAATTGAGTGGTAATAGCCATTTCATAACACCTTTCTTTGAATATCTACTTTGAATATCTAATATATAATGAGAATTCACAAATATATTTTCCCAGTAATAGTTTTACATTATCATATAGTTTCGCACTCATGGTTTTAGAATCTCTTTTGCTTTGATTCTATGTAAAATAAGCCACAATTACAAAATTGGTCCTGCCTAACCAGCAGACCCAGGCCTTGTGGCTGGTCACTGGTTGGTCATAGTATTGTCCACTTAGCTGTCCAGTCACCTTTGGCACCATGTAGTGGCACGCTAAAACACAAACATGGCTGATCTACTATACACATGAATCTTTAGGCATATATGTTCGTTCATACATACATCACAAAAATGTCCTACACCACCTGCAATGATTTGACAAAACAAGTTGCGTGCGTTTTTGGACGAAGAACACAGCTGTGAATCATTCGTACTTGTCCTACGAATACTTGGCCCAAACTCAAAGTGGGGGCCGATTATGTATAGAAGATACAAAAAGAAGTCAGACGGTGAATCTTGGTTCCTTGTTGATCGGAAAAGTTTAAAGTTTCACTTGTTGTTCATGAGCGGACATAATTATCTAGGCGCGTAGTACATCTCCCAAGATGAATGCTTTAATTACTAATAACTACTGCCTCCTGACCAGTATAATTATATAGGCCTAGCCTTTAACAGCCCCTAATCTATACTTGCAAATGGTCTATAATGGCCAGGTGACCACTAGAAAGTCTAAAAATAAGCCTGCGACATACTGTTTAACTGCTCCCCTGTTACCTGCGGTTCACTGCTTTATTGACCATTGGTCCTGAAAGGTAGATTAACCCCATTACACACCGACGTGTGATACACCTTTACCTGGTGCCAGACCTCTGCAGTGTCTGGTCTGAGATCAAGGGGACAGCGTGTATACAGTGCCTAGAGCAGAGAGGTGACATAGACAACCCCTGTGCACACAGATAGTCTGTTAGGGCCTGCGAAGGTCCACAGTTTCCATCAGGTAACACTTTTTTCCCTCATGTTTCAAAGGCTGGTTATCCAGACACATACAAATTAGAAAAAGAAGTCTGAGTATTGGTGAGAATAACCTCTTTAGAGAAGAATGTTATGATTAACCATCTCTGTCAGCTGTGCTAGTTCTTTTCATAACCTTTTATAGCCTTTCACTTCATCTAAAGCTGTACTTTAGCTTAGGGTTCTCATGGCTACTCCAAAAACCTTTCCTGGTTAAGATTCCTCCAAAATGTGTAATCCACATTTTTTGTTTTGTTGATATCAGTTTCATACTTGTTTGATTTCCCCCCCCCCTGAATATGATTATAGCAATTCACCCTACATACTGCATACTATTCAAAAGATTTTCTTTATAACTTTTCTTATGATGTGCAATATATTGATCCTTGATCTGTATTTCTCATGCCAATTTTAGAAATTGGTTGCTAAATTGTAATGTAGAATAAAGGTTTGTCTACTATACCTCTTAAAGAAAATATGCAAGGAATTTCATAATCAGCGATGGATCTTATGAAATTGTTTCATCTAAAATACCGATAGGGATCTATATGAGTATTAGAAAATACAGGGTAGAGGACTGCTGAATATGAAAATGTTAAAATGTTTACCATGTAGGGTCCACACCACCTACATGGTGGGTGTATAAAGCTGCCACTCAACTTTTTGTTTTTTGGCCACGTTAAATATGTAGGTCAGCCTATACGAGTTTTGAACACAAGACTTTGAGCGATTGGAAGTAGTCTAATAACCATAACACCCAATTGTTTCACAGAATAGGAAAATGCAACACGATCAGATCGATGATAAGCTTGTTCCTATTGCAACCTAGCTATTTTCACTTGTTAAGTACTAGTGCTCACCAATAACTGTATAGACCTTTATATACTATACAAATCATGCATGTATTTGAGTAGTATAGTTACCGCCTATATAGCATGTCATTATATTCCCTATTCAGCACTGGTGAATCACGAGCAACTCTTTTGTAAAGCACATGGCCCATAATTGGACTACATAATTGCAAATGATCTACTAATGCTCTGATCATTATATACGTCTTTTACCAGTGAACAGATCCTGCTTAGTAGGTGCCGTGATATGTCCTATGGTGAACTGGAAGTGTTAAAACGACATAGACCGGAGTGCCATCCCCCTTAATCACGAGCTGGTTCCAGTCTACCAGTCTGGTCGACCTAATTGGTGTTTTACATGCCAGCATGGAATGGAAATAACCCAGCAGAAGTTTACGTGTTGCTAGAGACGTGTTTAACAGTTTAAGGCAGGGTGTATGAATAGATAAGAACCACCGATAGCAAACTTGAATATATTATTTGTTCATTGGATTTTAAAAGTACCATACACTTCTCCAAACCCTTGAAAAAAGAACGGTGTCAAACATGCATAAAGTAACTACAAAGCAAACACCGGCTATCCTCTTAGATATAATATAATTCTCTTAGCAGGTGACATTATGTAATACATGGTTAAAATAGAAGATATGACACACAACCACAATTAGGTTCATGATAATATAAAGATCTTATAAATATATGCTTTTGATGTAATGTGTTTTTGTTCCATAAGTGTATGTCTCTGTATGCCATCTCTCTAAGAATTCTCCCATAAACCGATTGATATCTTTTGTCCCCTTTACAGACTGGCCTCAAAATACGCTTATAATGACAGTTCAATACAGGCAGAATGCGCATTCTGAGCCTAGTCTGTAAAGGGGATTGTATTAAGATTATTCATTGACTTAAATCTGAAAAAAAAGATATCCAACATATCCAAGGGACTACCCTATAAAAGGGCGAATCTACTGAGCCATACGACCAAGATTCTGGTAAAAGTTAAAAACTAGAGGTAACCACCGACCAACATCTATTATTGTCAGATATTTTCCAAGCGATTGATTTTTTAAAAATAGATTTCTAGTCATATCGTTTAATATGAACACACTTCCAGATAGTTTTCAACGATTTCTGATCATTTCCGATAATTCCTGATCACTTCAACGGCGATATTCGACCAGATTTCTAATAGCATCAATCGAAGGGTTCTTCCCCTCTTGTTGCAAAGTGCAGTTTGACTTTTAATTAACACGTGGGCCTTCCTAGCCGTCCTCAGCTATGTCAGCTTTTTGACATGGATCAAAACCAGTTTTTATTTCTTGATGCATTGAAACCGGATCTACAAAGCCGGAGAGTGGCTGAATCTTATCTAATCAGCGCGCTATATAAAAAAAAGAGATCGTGCTGAACTTGTATTTAAGTACTGTTTCACTTTGTGATACTGATAGAATTAACAGTTTCTTAAATCAACCCTAACTGGAGATAAAATTTAATGTTTAATATTTAGAGCAAGCTTTATCCCCCTCTTAGAAAACCCACATTATAGGCCGGAAACCAGACGTTGGTCTAGAATTAATCGGAAAATTGGGCCCCAATATCATTGATGGTTAATTCCCATGGCATCTACCCAAATACCGGGAACATGGTGGCGGGGGTAGTTTAAAAGGTTACATAGAGGTGGAGGTGCCCTTTGGAGTTTAATAGGCAACCCTATCTCGCTATACCTATATGGTTATTAGAAAAACGGAGACAAACTTAAATTCATGATAGGACACGCCATATAGAGCCCGTATACCTCTTTTTAACTCCATAGTTATCGGCTATATAGATTATGGCTATATCTAATTGTAGTTCAATCATTTCCAGCAGTCATTGTTTTGGAATGGCTCCGAGATATGACCAAATATGTCTACCTGAAATGGTCTCAAGGCCGTTCCTATTCCAACAGCACCACCAAGCTAAATCTCCAGAGAACAGTGTTCCAGTTTCCCAATGTGTCCCTTAGTAATGGCGTGTTTGTCTAAAACCGTTTAATTATCCTCATTACGTTTTATAAAAAGCAGACCGACGCTCTGACCTGATTGGGGACAGTAGTCTTATATGTATGTGCTCTGCCATGTGAATTACTATGTCAGCTACTGAAAATGACGTTTTGCAAATACTCCGGATCCCCTATTTCTGAGTGTTTTAACTCTTATTTGTTTAATGTATTAACCATATAATTGATCCCATAGGTAATAGACATTTCATGATAGGATGAAAGTTCTGGTATCCCTTGGGTTCTTGCAATGCGTGATTATGTCAAAGAAACATTTAGTTTCTTATAACCGTGTCCCCTATAGGTAACCGTAAACGGATACCATCATTGCTACACGTAGAAATTTGTTCATTTTGAAAAGTAATACTATAACACTGCATGACTATACTAACCTATTTGCATCTAAGAAGTCTTTTGATTGACATAATGAACCGTTGGAAGATGTCCCAACTTGACATAATTATAGTCTTATTATAGCATATTAACAACATATAAACCGCTGTTCCATCAATAATTCATGTATACAATAGGAGACAAACATATTATTAACGTGCATGGCGGATTGCCGTACGTAGGTATAATTATCAAAACCAGTTATTAGTATGGTGGTGTACTTTTGGTTTTCAATGTCATCATGCTGGTACCTTTGATACATCTTTGCATTAAACAAAACGTAAAACCTATCAGCTACATTAATTGTTTATCCCAATGAATCAAGTGCAGGTATAGCGGTGTACGTGCGTATACACACATGAGGACAGAGATTAAACGCATTCGTTTCCCATGCTGTATTGTAACATGTATAATTATAATTTAGGTTATCTGCACTTTGCTTCCCACTCCATCGATTAATGTTATCAAGTATTATCGTATGACCCAGAAAACATGTCCATTCTATCCAACTCCATTTCAATACATTGTTTTTAAAAATACTCCAATTGTCCCACCTCTTCAAACTTAAAATAAAAGCGCTTGGAATATGCAGTCTAGTCCATTTTAGTTCTAATTAGCAAGGAGATTATTGTAAAATCAAACCACAAGCGAAAGTTAACATAAAGTTAATTCTTTAGACCCGACACAATGCCTACATTACATACTCGATATTCCTACTGATAGGGTTTCATTTGATTATAGAGCGTCTTTGCCAGAGAATGAATTTATATGCCAAAGGTCGGTGTTTTTTCTAGTTGAATACTGTCAGATATCAGGGGAAATAACGGGGAATGTCAGCAGGATTTGGGGCTTAGGATTTAACGAAGAGTTAATATTATTACTATATTCATAGATATTATATCTCTTTGCTATAACAAGGAAACGATCATTCTTTTCCTAACGCATTTAACATACTGATGAACTAGTAAATCAAATAATTATTGTTATTATATGGATATTGAAAAGTGCAATTCATAAACGAAACCGTAAATGGATGTTTATCCTTTATTGTTCTAATCTGTTCGAAATACCTACATAACACAGCACTCTCAGTCACTTATTGATCAGCGTTTGACATTGTCCGAGATCTTACTACAACAATAAAACTCCACAAATTATACATTCTGAGAAACCACCTTTTCTATTTTATCATATCAAAGAGATCATAAATGGAGCACAATAAGGAGATTTTATTTTTACGAAGAAACATATATATATATATATATATATATATATATATAGGGAGATAAGTCACATATAGCTTGGTCATAATATTATTTCAGGCACAAAAATAGTTTTTCTTGGCTTTTACCAGGGATCGTTTTCGCAAGTTCTCCTTAAGTCGCTGATCCAGGTAATAATATTCATACAAAATACAACACCAGAACAAAATAGCAATTGAATACTGAAGACAACGTATTGTATATAATAGTAACATCTGTATACCGTTTTGTCAAGTAAATATTTCTGGTCATAGTTGTGATATCATAATTGTATCGCGCCATGTGGTGAATAAGCACGTTGGCTTTGGCAAAAGAATCGTTTTTGATCGGGTTAACAGAGAAATGGAATGTAAACATTTAATCTCTTCGCTACTTTTTCCAGTTAACAGATAAAACAAGCATTTAACCGTTTAGAACACTAAAAAGGCACCCCCATATCCACAACAGTGTATAGATAAAATCGTGAGACACATGGCAAGTTGTCTATGGGTCTCATGCTATCGCGGTAACTTGCTGGTGTAATGCCGTTCTTAACTTTTCAACATTATTATAAATAAATGCAAAAGAAGACCGATATTTGCGTTTAATGCCAATCATTTCAGTAATAGGAAGTCAAGGCAAAGCACACAATATTTGTCGTCGGTAATAAAATAGATTTACAACTGTTGTTAAGTGTAAGTCTTTTGGTTTCTGATTTTTTTTTCAATAAAGTGGCATGATCTTTCCGATATAGATCTCTTTATTGAGTCAACGGCCGGCCGTGACGCAGTAGGTCAATACATAGTACTGAACTTATCCGAAATTAAAGAACCACAAGTCAATAAAAAGTAGGAAAATACAATAGCATTCAATTTTTGTCTTTTCTGTGTTTCTGGTAAACACTGTCGTCATATTAATGTTCACTTTCATGACGTGCCAACTAGTAAGGTAGTACTAATAATACGAATACAAAAGTTCTTCGGGCTTGTTTCTGTACTCAAAATTACACTGTGACGTCGTTTCGATGTAATTATAGAAATCTTTTCTAATGGTTAATCATACTTTCTGTGCAATGATTGGAAAAGAAATGTTTAACAACGTTAAAAATATAAAGAAATGTGAGAACATTTCAAGAAAAGAATATGTTTTCGGTTTGTTCGAAGATAATTTGGTAAGTTTTTGGTTTGAGTCATCACAGTTATTGTTGTAAGGGAATAAGGTTTCTTTGTTCTGCGCAAGAGGGGCAAGTTGGATAACTTTTTTCTTATGGGACTAAAGAAAATAATATCTTTGGTTTGCACCGACTTAGAATGACGCTGACTCGTCAGTATCGACATAACATCATCAGATTTACAATAGCTTCACGTATGACGAAGAAAACGTTGATCAAAACAAGAACTTCCACCTGTTCAGGAAATGGTATTTTTGTATAGAACACAAACAACTTACACACCAGACAATTGAGTTGACTGAAATTATATAGTTTTACCAAACTTTCACCAAAAGCAAACTTACCGTTGCAATATAATACCTTTCAGCCAATTATTTCATGCGAAAGTTTATTTGGGATCCATACTTATATGAGGCTGATATAGACCTCTCGCAGAAAAGTAAAATGGAAACACTGAAAGTAACTTGTAAAACATTTAATAGAAATACGACAAAGAATAGTGTTTCCTCATTAAAATCACAGAACAGAATTGGGAAACATCCTTTCTACCATACTCCATGTACACTCACTTTATATTACTCTGTGGGCGTATGCCTGTGATAACATCTGTTCATGTTAAACACCCCGGCTAATGTTAACCATGTTATACTCAATTGGGCATTTAAAATTCTCAGGATTACCCAGTTCCCATTTATTTGGTGAAGGAGGCCATGTTTGGGATTTATACATCCATCCCACACAGTATAATAGTAATAATACTATATCAACGTTTATGCCCTTCGTAACAACATTAACATGGAAATGTACCTGTGCAATATTTCTGGAGATTGTGGATCATACTACTGTCTGCATGTCGTTGGCATTGCTGTTACAGGTGATGCCATTAGTTGAGAGCAGGGTGACAGCCTGCCGGTGCTCGCTGGTTGGTGAATGGCCATTCCGACCATAACCATTCTCATGGTTCTTAGAGGGCAAACACCTCAACTTGGTGAGTAAAATCTGCCTGAACCTCCGCCTGAAGATATAATAAACGAGGAAGTTCGTAGACGAGTTGGCCACGACGAGAAAGTTACTGACACAGTCGAAGTAGTAATAAGGGGAGCAGGTAGGGGCCCTGATGAAATGTCTGAGTAAGGTGTTTATACGGTCAGGGGTGTTACACACAATAAAAACGATAATGATTACAATCATGACTAGAGTGATGTTCTCCTCGGACCGACGCTGGTCCTGGATGGAGTCCCTCCTCTTACTCATCTTCTTCAGCTCCAATATGAGTTTACCATTGAGTATGACGAGCACAATGAGAGGTAGGAGCAGCACGATGACGGTGTACAGCCCGGTGGTGTACACCTTGCCGAAGTCCGACCTGGGACCGATGCTGGTCTCCTTCTGCCTAGGCATACCCGTCTCGGCGTCGACGCTCACTTCGTATTGGAAAAAACGAGGCATGTTAAAGACCACCGCAAAGATGAAGACGATGGCCACCTGGAGTTTGGTCCTCCTGAGACTGGCCAGCCGGTGGGTGTCGAAGGGGCGGCAGATGGCCACGAAGCGGTTGACGGCCAGCAGGACGGTCATCCAGACGGTGGCCGTCTGCGCCATGGAGGCCACGGGCATGGCATAGGCCACGATGTAAGGCAGCATCCTCCCACGGGCCTCGTCCGCCTGCAGGATGGGCAGCAGGCCGAAGATGATGGAGAGGAAGATGAAGGACATCCCCAGGACGCAGTTGTCGGCCACGGCCAACGCCTGCAGGAGGAAGGTGGCGGCGTGCACCCGGCCGCCCCGGTCCTTCTGCAGCACCAGCATGGACACCACGTTACCGATCAGCCCCAGCACGCACAGCAGCCCCGTGATGACCGTGAAGAAAATGAAGAGGAACACGTCGCAGCCCCTGTGGTGGAGGTCGGGGCTCGGCGGGGACTGGTTGGCGATGTCCACCAGGGACAGGTTGTAATACGACCAGTTCCCGGCCGTTGTGTTCTCCATACTGATGATGGCGGTGCCCCACTCTCAAGTCTATTGTGTTTTCTTTGGGTTTTGTTTTCACGAAGAATCCCTGGCAAGAGCTATAGATAACCTGCCTTGGTACACTCCTTGACTAATGCATTGCCATATTTCATATTGTTGATACTCAATAATGCATTCCGACTTTGGTATATGAAGTCTCTTTACGGAGAAACAGTTAGTTCTCACTACAAACGATCAACACATAACTTCGATAGTCAATTCTGATTTCACAGGTATATATATTTCAGAACAATGGCGATTCTCGATACTCCGAGTATTTGTGACTAAACCCACCCATAGAATTACTCCTGTGATAACACCGATTCTGGGAAGTCTTCTCACCTGTCAATTTTAAATCGATGAACCGTGTTGCATAATTCCCAAGCCATCGGCTCTGATACCAATCAATAGTCTTGAATCCTGGTCTTGTGTGGGGATGACGAGCCTTTCATATAGCGTGGTAATGACTTGGGTATGGGAGAATAGGTCAGAGTACTTATACCCAGATTGCTGACATAACGGAATACATCCGCCGGGGTTTAGGAGTCGGCCTGTATACTGATCAACCACATCCTCCTGCCTCGTCTATTTAAGTAGGTTCCGTGTATGCTTTACATAGGTGCATTACACATCTTTGTCTCATTTTCAATAAAATATATTCAGCACATGTATGAATGTCTCAAACTTAATATTCTTGTCCCTTATGTCCTTAAGGTTTGTAAAACAGAACTACAATTAAGCCACATAAACAGAAAAAAGAAAAGAAAACTTCCAAAACGTTGTATGAATCATTCACATTGGCCTCCATGCATCAGTTACTCCAAATAAAATATCAGTGTATTGGTCTAACCGCATCATTTGTAAGTTGTGTGCCAATCCCCTAAAGGCTCTGTCAGATCTCAGATACGGACACTAGCCAATTTCTATGCCATGTATAATTTAAATGTCAATTAGTGGTTGTGGAACGTTCGGTGACCTCTTTTAGTCTTAAGAATAATATTCCACCGATGTTGTGGTTACACTCCACTGGTTCGGACCAGGAAAGATAAATCTGGTTCGACGTTGCTAAGTCTCACGAAACTCATGTAACCGTAACATAACGTGTTTTATATGACTTTGTTCATACGTGCAGGTACGCACGTCCCTGGATTTGTGGGTATATTTCCTTGGCAACTTGTTGACAGAACTGTTTCTTTCCATTACATGGTGAGGGTTGTGGTGCCTCTAACAAATAATTTTGTTGTAAAATATAACTGTAAAGTTCCGTAACACATAAAATACAGATGGTTAAAGGATGCAGTTTCCTGGTATTAAATGCTTTTGGGCGTTTAACAAATTGTAATAGTACCTGATCGACGTTCGTGTGTTGCTTTGGTGCAATGCTCCTACAAAAAATCTCTCATTTGAAGGAGTGTCTGTAAATTTACAAATAATCCTCCGACATCAAAGAGAGGGTATCGTGTATATAGGATGGTCACCCAATGGCTATGGAACCGTAAAGTAAATGATTTACCAGTTGACTGGTGGACTGGCAACTGGCAAGTGTATACATGTATAGATACAGAGACGACGACGACGTGCTGGAAATATTAGTAGTCTAGGCGACCACAGCTCCGCCACTGACATAGATAGGACTCCAGCCGGCCCAGTTTCCTCAGTGTACCTTTGTGCTGGACCCGACCGTCGGCCAACGTCGGAGGCACAGGGCAATACTACACAACGACAACAGTGGATAAAACCTTCTTACCAAAATGTAGGGCGACATCCAAAATTTGTTTTTCCTGTTTCAACAATAAAGTCCACGCCTGTGAATATCCGCATTCCGTCGTCCCAGTTGTCGTTTTTCCGTTACCGTGAATATCTATGTCATGACGACAGAGGTCGTGCACGTGGGGGCCTTGGTCGGTGTGGGATGCTAATGTTGTTATTTTTTCGACAAGCTGACGCCTAGATCCTGGCCTTGATAGTTATCCTAGAAACGAGGGTAGCTGAGCAAACATCGTTGTTTTGTTGGAGCTTCTTGATTATATCCATTCTCTCTCTCTCTCTCTCTCTCTTTTTTTTATGAAGTATGTAATATCAATAAACCAGTGTTCCCAAGAGAGCCAAATACGTGATATAATCAAATATATTTATGCACAAATAAAATGGTTTGAATCACGTGCTTAACTTCGATTACTTTCTTTCAATGATATTATCTCAGGTATAGGATTTAGCGTACCAACTTTCCCTTCACAGTGGGAAGTATTGGCCACGACAAGTCCGTCTTCACTGTCCCTGCTCTGATTGTGGCTGCAGGAGGTCCACAATCAGGAAGTCTCCAACACAATTTGCAAGACGCCGGGAAAAATCAGTCGGCGTCACCTGCAAGTCCCTTTTAACGGCCTCACACCTCCCGGTCCACACTTACTTCCCGGAGGCAGGTATTGCTGGTGTCAGCAGTCGGAACTACACATGCAGGAGGATTCTTGGCCGTTCCTGCTGACTGGTAAAAGGACACATCCTAAAACTCCCCGAGTTCCTGAAAGGATCCACGATGAGTAATGATCCGCGTTCAGGCCCCTCTTAGCTTGTCACTCAGTGAGGGCTCCTCCTGTCGTCCATCTCCCTCTTAAGTAGTGGTAGTAGTAGTACTAAGCCTACAGCTGTATTCATGTACTCATGTCGGGCCACCCGGCGTTTGCCTTTGTCTGTGGTATAACGGGGTGCTGAACGCAACCAAGCAAAACAAGTTTCCAACTACTGGTCGCGGGTCCACTGCCCCAGATAAGTCATTCTGTCTTGTGTCAACTTCAGCAGCACTCACTGCCCCATGTCACCAGGCAGGGGGCGGTTCACTGACTGCCACCTGACCCTGGAGGAGATGTATATAGCTGGAGGAGGAGAGTAAAGTCTGCAGGAGGCGTGTGTGTATATATTATATATGTAGCAGCATGGATGTTAACCAGCTGGAGGAATGAAAGGTACACGTAGAAGTGTGTGGAGGAGCTGGTGGTGGTGGTGGAGGGAGGGTCCGAGGCAGGTGGAGAAGTGTGGAGTCGGCCGTGGTAGTAGTAGTGTGAAGAGTATTTTAAACACTGGAGGTCCAGCAGCGTTCAGCGTGCTCCTCCAGCTGCGGGTGCCGGGAGGAGACTGTGCCCGGATCCCCCGGCCCATACCGTGGAGGACGACACCGACACACGTCACATTCCACGTGGGCTAGCTGCCTCCAGTGAGTGGTGCGAGACAACTCGCTCCCCACCCATCCCCCAGTAAGACAAGTCAGTCACACAATAACAAAATCAGGCCACTGGACGGGAAGGCGTGCACGACAAAACAATGCTATATAACTGCCTCCACGCTCCCTGGTGTTGACGGGTCCTGGGTTAAAACCAATAATTCATAAATACGTAAAATCAGTCACCTAATTGAAGTACAGTATACATGGGTCAACAGTTCATACTGCCATATCTGACTCAAGGAATTGTGCAGAATACCAAACAAAATAAATAATTTACTACCAAGTTGCGGATACCATTTGAAAATCGATACATCCTGATATTTCGATCAGGACGTCCTGCTTTTAATCATACTATGGGGCATTCCACTTTTATGTTTGAATAACGAAATAATTGTTAATTTCTATGAAAGAAAAATAATTGATAATGTCAAGATTAAATTCCATATATAAAACAATTAAAATTACGTTGTTTAAACGCATGTCTTACAACTGGGATGACTTGTGATTTAAGGACATCTAACTCTCCCGATTATTTAAAGGGAGCCAAAACCAATAAATGCAACAAAATTTTCCAAACTCCAATAATCATGGAAATCCATTCCTTGAGCCTATTTCTGGCACATGTTAAAATCTAAACCATGAAATGTGGTAGAAAATCATTAAAAACACATTTTACATGCTCAACTCATTTAATGTGGATCCGCAAAAATGGGGTTTGTTTACAAACAAATGGGGACTTTATCATCTCTCATGGGATTTTACTTTGGTTTGAGCTAGTTTTCACAGCTAATACTTTACCACTGACCTTACCTAGCCTCATCTAACATATTTCTAAACTTATCTGTGTTTTGAAAATTTTGAAAATTTTGAAAATTTTATTGGTTTTGGCTCCCTTTAAGTACAGGCTGTTATCACAGTGTATTTAGATTTAACAAAACTCGAAAAAAGTAAAAAGATCGATTCAAAGAAAAAGAAGCCAAACATCTGCTAAAGCCCTGATCATGTGGATTCTAAGAACTTGGTCTTTCACATTATATTATTTCTAATTTTAGCGATCGAATGATTTCCATCGTGCTTCCACATAAAACCACAAAAATACTTTAGTGTGCACTTCTTAGTCATTGAGCACTTAGTAGGTCATACTGCTAATCGATTATACTTACGGTTCGTAAATTGTATCTTGCATGGCAGGTTTTCACACTTTGTACCAATTTGGGACTGGATATATATCGGTCTAGATCTTTATAGATTAAAAGGTATACACAAATGAAAGAGGGTCCGATACAATTATCGACTTGTGAGACCTACTGATATGCCATTCGGTGCTGTATTATGTATGCCTTCTATCTGACCCAGACCACTTCTACAGAGACTGTCTCTATTTCCAGAAAGTAAGCACATTGTGTCGGCGCTATGGATATTGGCCGCACGGGAATTATTTAAACAATTGATCTGTACCACATCGCCATCTCCGTGATCTCCGCTATCAACGAGGAACGTACTACACACAAGGAAATTAAAGCTATAAAGTGGGTGGGTGAGCTGACCCACTGACCGGAGCCGATCTGTTGACAAGCGGGGTGGATATATATCTGCCGCCATATATATATATATATATATATATATATATATATATATGTATATATATATATGTATATATATATGTATATATGTATCTATATATACCCTGATGACGGTTGAAAAACCGAAACATGTTGATTGAATACGCAATAGTTCATTAAAATAAAGAACCACTGTCCACCAGTGTTGGGAGTTCAGTTCGATACAGTGTGTGTGTGTGTGTGTGTGTGTGTGTGTGTGTGTGTGTTTTATGTGTACGACTATCTATAGGCCTAGTTGCATGTACATTATGTACTAGGAAACGCGTAGGGTAGAAATGTATTTAAAAAGGGAGATTCCAGGCCCAGTAACCACGATCAGCGCCGAGGGCTTCTATGGTGCTTTGCTATATTAATTTTTGTGGCGTCCTCGCACAACATTCCTCATGGTAGTTTATCTTTTCTTTGCTCCCAAAAAGTGAGCATGCCATGCAGGTGCCTTGTACCTACTATCATAATACGGCTAGGGTGTTAAAATAGCATAACACCTGCATAATATATAGAAAGGAATGGGTGCGTCTGTTGTGATGTGCTTTGTATGTCGCATCCTGCATGCCAAACTAAATTGAACATGTTTACTCTATGTATGAGGTTCTGTATTCATAGGCTAATTTCAGTGTAATCTGGAAACCTTATGAACATATTAATGCTATATGATTGCCCATTCTCCCAACAACGGAGAGCTTACTTCTATATGTGTTTCTATGCACCTGCAGGTTAAATGAAGGTGCATTCTGGGAAATCTATCAATATCAACCTACAGGTACATTAATTAAAGGAAGTCTATATACTATTAACTTACGAAAAGAATTACTTGTAAACAGACGGGTCATACGGTGCACATGTTTTGAAAATCCCTCTAAAGGTTAATAACTACTTTGCAGAGAAAAACGTTTTGAGGGTCGACAAAAAAATAGGCTTTCAATTCACATGTAGAGGCTTGCAGATTATGAACAATGTTTAGTAGGATCCTCGAACATTAATCTTGTGGTCAAGTCCACATGTAAATGGGCTAAGATCATTGTGCACTTGTGTATGGAAATGGACCGCCCTTTAGTCGCTGTCAGTCGCTATACATTATTTATCAGCCACTTGAGTGACAGGACGACGTGCAACGGTTGGCACTTGTGGAATATTGATCCTGGTCTATATAACTGACACCTATTTAACTGCTATAGTGCAACGTCCAGGCATAAGCCTATACTTAGACAGCTGAAAGGGGAATGACGAGGATAGACGGAAGGGATCCCATCCCACGTCTGGCCGCTTTTAGGCTCGCCGATTGTAATTATTGTTTACTTTTACTAATTAAGACATGTATGAATAGATAAATACATAGTACAGACCAAGGGGTCACAAAGCAATTGTTATTGCTCTGGTTTGCACATACAGTCACAGGCTTTAGCTTGAGACATATGTGTATGCAAACTGAGGCAAAAACAATAGCTGAGCCCCCAAGGTCTGTACTTGATTTATTCTATATCAATTACACAGAAAATATCGAAATTTTCTTCTTTTTTTCACAAAAGCCGGTATTAGCATTCATGGACGGGCATTATTGCTCTGGTGGGAATAACAGATCTTTCATTCACTAATGTCTGAGAGGGCAGAACAATGGTGAAGGTATAGGGGGTCCAATCCTGACATAGAATAAATGACCTGGTTTCTCATCACAGCATTTTATTTGAAATATGACTGTTAGACTCAAGAGGAGACAGTCCTAACATGTTGCCTCTGACAGTCTGTACACCAAGTTATAGACAATGGTATATTGAAGAGATTGTCCGTACTTGTTTAAGCACATCCTACATTGCTTATTGAACGAACAAAGCCAAATAGATTCTCCCTATCTTATCAGCTACCTGTTGAGCGACCATTTTCGTTATTAATGAAATTGCAAATTGGATACTGTAAAGAATACTCCCTGTACCTTTGATGAATGAACATATGTGAATAATCATTTGATTTCAGAACACAATGTCATATATTATTAACATCTATTTGTAATGTCGGGCAGGTGTGTGTGTGTGTGTGTGTGTGTGTGTGTGTGTGTGTGTGTGTGTGTGTGTGTGTGTGTGTGTGTGTGAAAACAACAACTTTATTCTGGTGTGATATCATGATTTCATAAAGAGGTCAGAGACAAAGGACCTCAAAGATTTGACGCTATGGAACAATACCTTAACTACTGCTATTGACGTTTTTATTGATTTGAGGTGTCTGGACGAATAACCTCTCCTCTCCGCCCCCTCCATCTCTCCCAGCCCAAAACCAGACAAATATCCTGCGTCTTGACAGATTTGTCACTGATAGGTGGCCCATTTTATATGCTACGAAGAGAACATACTATGTTTCAGTCAAGATGTTCCGAAGGCATCCAATAGATACAGCTCCATGAAATTGCGAGCTATATTCCCAATTTCCACCTAATATGCAACATTTCAGGAAACAGCTTTTTTCACTTGGTCCCCTCGTGATATATATTTCCCCAGTGACAACTCCCAAACGCAATACCTGACGAGTAATACGTATATAGCAGGCTGTTGTACCCAGTTACCATGATAAAAGCAATGGCTTTCCAGATCTCCATCTTATCCTATAAAAATCTTTTCAATTCTATTTCAGTTGCGTCGGTTTTTCATTTGTAAAAACTAACAATCAGGATGATTTATTTCATGTCAGTCAACCCCGGATCTATCAATTGACAATTCATAACCTGTCAAATACATTCAATAGATCTATGGGTATACCTACAATACTCGCTATTCTGTATACACTACCCCTATAATACTATTTACGTCGCGGCTAGAACAACTTAGAATAAATACAGGACAACAAACAAGGTAAATTGATTTGGACATATAATAAATAACATTTATTTTAATCCTCCCTGTAACAATAATTCTAAAGTTTAAAATTCTGCTGCGATGGTAAATCGTTGGTGGTTAGAACGAGAATGACCAACGGTCAAGCTCGGGCGATTTATATAGTCGAGGTACAACAATCTCCGTAGCGATGGAAACGGAGGGCGATGACGTCACGCTCTCTCCGAAATAAATAAATTGCTTAGGTATCGCTACACAATTTAATATCATTTACGTCGCGGCTAGAACAACTTAGAATAAATACAGGACAACAAACAAGGTAAATTGATTTGGACATATAATAAATAACATTTATTTTAATCCAATTCCTCCAAATCAATTACCTAACGTAGTGATAAAAATTTATCATAATTAATTTTGTCGGAGATTGAAGGCCTAATATATTTGTAAATACAATCAGATGACCATTGGCCTCTCTCCTTAATATAGGTTAAGGAAGCACCCTTATTATACAAGTCTGTGGTGCCTCCCCTCCTTAGAGAATGGGTTGAAAAATTACCCTTAATTTTTGAATCTAATAACATTTGTTTAAATTGTTTATTAACCATTGTGTAGGATAAATAACCAATTTTATCTGTGGAGAACAAAGGATCATCCATGGACTTTGGATGAATTTTAAATAATTTCTCCAATAAATACACAGCGCAGACTCTTCTATTTTCTAATCTGTTAATTGGTATCTCATGTACCTGGCCTGGCTTTTTTGTTTTTGAGGATGTAACCTTTACAATACAACCCCATTTATGAAAAGTAACATTTTTTCTCAGAAGCATATGTTCCGACCTCACAGTGTGTCCTACTCTAAGTAGTGTCCTAAATAGGAAAATTATTACAATATATACCAATATCCCTAACTGGTCGGACCAATCTACCTTCCTATATAATTTTTCTAAATGCTTCTCTTTCAGTGGTTCCTTACTATCCACTTTCATATTATCTGTATTTTTTATACCTTTTACTACCATTTTAATATTGACATCTGACCAGCCTGCGACTGGCTTGGCCTTGACATTATGATAATATATAACCGCTTGATAATAATTTATCACAGAGGATGCTTTCATAAATTTTGAGATATAAGAAATATACAGGCAGCCCTGGTTAGAGTCACATTTATAAGGCGCCCAATGAAATTTTTTACATACCTTTAGGTAACATTTCCATTGCATCCTCCGCAATTTCTGGGTATTTGCCCCTACAGCGGCTTTTTTCAACGTCACAACGCGCCTTTTCAGGCCAATTTTCTCTGCAAAAGTCAAAAATAGCGTTAGCGCAACACAAATCCGCACCCAAAATGCACTTTTTAACTGCGACATCGCCTTTAAAGTACAAAAGGCGTGACAAAGTGTCAGCCACCAGGTTATTTTTTGTGTTAATGTAATGAGGCACCAGTCTTACTTTATATATTTTGCATATCCAAAAAATTTCCCTTAACCAACTCATGCACGTAGGATTAGTACTTATTCCCTTTCTTATCATATGAAATACTTGAGTGTTGTCTGTATAAATATTTACACTGTGACCTGCCAGTTGGCTCAGCCATTCTTGCAGGCCACGTACTATAGGGAATAATTCTAATTCATTAATATTTTTGTTGTCATAAATAATATCAGAAGGGGCTGCTATAATATGTTTGCAATCAGATTCTGGAAAAACAATACTATTGTCCCAGCTACCTGCCCTCCAGTCACTACCCATATATACTGCAAAGCCTCTCATAGAAGAGTCTGATACCATAGGGAGGGGAAATTCTTTATATTCTATTTGTTTTTTTCCATTAAAATTTTCCAAAAATTTTTCCCACCAATTTAAGTCGTCCCTGCAGGCTTGGCCAATTTTTATAGCCTTTAAATTATTATTTAAAAGGACTTTATACAAGTTATAAACCCTGCGACAATATATTCTGCCACCATCCACTACATGAGCACAATGAGATAAAAGCCCCCCTAAGCTTTCCAATTCCTTCCTGCCAATAGTAGCCTTTTGCCTGTATTTACACACTAAATTCTTGAGTTTTTCTAACTTTTCCTTTGGAAGGCGTATTTCCGTGACCAGCTCTGCGAATTAGGGGCCTAATAACATACACTTTGATAGGTATATGCTCAATATTTAGACAGAAAATGACCAAAAATGATAAAATAAGCCTAAATTTGACTAAAAATCAAATTTTGTGTAGTTTAGTATGAAACTTTAAAATTTTTCAAAATTTTACATGTCGTTGCCATGGTAACTGGAATGTTTATCAAACGTCAAATCGTAGAATTAATGCTTCGATGAAGCATTTGGTTTCCATGGAAACCAGGTCATATGATCTTTATTCTAGAATTGGTAGAATCTAATAGTAAAAATTTCAAGCTACATTATACAAAAAACAGATTGTAGCTATCTTCATCAGAAAAAAATTGAGAGCATTTTATTTGCATCATAATTAATGCAGTTCATATTTTACTCTATATTTAACTGATGGTAATTCTGTCAATACCACATATATCGCAATTTTAATGGATTTTAGGTGTCTGACCTTGTCATGTTCAGATGCTCACATCTCAGCTTCTACTCAGAATATCTAAGAGCTGTTTGCATCTTTAGACAGCCTAAGCCTTGTTCTACATTCACTATTTATGTCAAGTAGCCCCAAAATCGCATTAAAATTTTTAATGGAATCAATTTCCAGTCCCAGGTAAATACATACCTGAGATGGAGGGGTCACTTTTCCCCAGCTAATATGAAAACCTATGTATCTTAGAACCCTGATAACTACTTGTTGGGCCCACGTTGCCTCTTCCAGGCTTGAACCAATGACAATAAAGTCATCCAAATAATTTACTGTCTGAATACCATAAATATCTGACAAAATATGATATATAAACTCAGAAATTTCATTAAAATACATTGGCCCTAGCCTTAGACCAAATGCCAAGCGGGAATCCTGTATATATTTATTTTCACCATTAATTTCCCATCTGATTCCCAAATATTTTTGATGGTCTGGGTATATTGGGACAGCCCTGTAAGCAGATTTAATGTCAACTACTGCCATGAAATCCCCAGGATTTAACAGTGAGACTACATTGTCTACACTCTTGTATTTGAATTCCTCAATAATATTTTCACAAAAATTATTAATTGAGATTTTCTCAGGCATACTGCAATCTGTTATTGGCCTTATGTTACCATCTGGTTTTGGGACAGCTCCCATAGCATGAATACAAGCAGGTTTTTCTTGCACTATTCTTAGATAGCCCTCAGCTAACTCCTTGCCAATTATTTTGTCCATTTTTTTTCTATTATCACCTTCAAAAAGAGAATTGTAATTTCTGCAATCATAACTCAGACCCCCGCTTGGCACCGTGTCATCAACAATTTTAAAACCATCTGTTATACCATCAACCATAGGTCTAAATCTGCTTTTACACTCATCAGACCCCAATGAAAGGAGATATTCGAATCTACAAGGTCTGAGTTGCGCTAATGCACCATTAATATAATAATCGCATGTGCATTCACCCCGTGCACATTTCTCGAATACATTGACAGTTTGACCACTCGGCGAGCGCGCCGAGACCAGAAGATTATTTTCAAAATATTTAATATCTCTGGATCTACCCGATAGATTTTCCTCAAATTTGGAACAGACATCGGCAATGACCTTATCTCCATCCCTATCGACCGTTAGATAAGAAGTATCGGCTAGAAATTCTATATTTTGAACAAAGTTACCTTGTCGATTGACATTTTCCTCCTCCTGCACCGACACCGCTTGTGTACTTTCGACACGGAAACCCGTGACGTCAGCGGTATCGGTGCTTTGACCCGGGCTTGACCCCGGCGATGCAAAGTACCGGCGTGTACCGATCGTACCAATACTGGAGATTATATTTGAAATACAACACGAATCGTCGTCTAATTCGACTGGATTAATACCTTCAACCTCTAAGACACGGAGGAAACCACCCTTATGACCAGCACTTCTGGATTTACTGTATAATTTAACATTTTGAGCTGGCGAGCTCGGACACGACTGAGAAGAAACCCCTTCATCCGTGACGTCACTGTCAGATAAGTGTTTAACGCCTGGAATCTTCTCAGATTTTTGAACGATATCCTATTTTTTATCGCTACCCGCCCGGCCACAGTCCTTCTTGCAATGTCCTTTCTTATCGCAGATTATACAAGCATGATTCAGGTTACATTTGCCAAAGCATCCGCTGTCAGAGTTGAAGCGGAAACAAATCTTATCGGAGTATGTTCTACCACTTCCCTGGCTTTGTTTACCTTTGAACCCCCCTCCAGACTTGTTACCGACACCTGCCTTGAAGGTATTGTCGAAGGAAAAAGATGACATTATCTCCTCCTGATCGAAATTGCCAAATTCATCGTGTCCCAGCCTCCCAGCTCTCTCCCTTACTGAGATATCATATTGATTAAACGTGTCAAACGTGTACAATCGCTTAGAGGCTTTCTCTGTCAATAGTTTTACATGCTTGACAGCGGGGAGTGGATCCTTTTTCTCCATAATTAATCTCTCGATTGTCTTTAAACCAACAAGCAACACTTCCTCTACATTCTTAGGCTTATCGCCGCTTTTGCAATACAATTTCTGGGCGTATTTCTTTGTTTTACCTTTGTCTTTTGTAGGTGAAGTGGACCTATCGCTGGAGCGGCTCGACTCATCGCTCGACGACTCGGCGGCGGGGCTGACGGGTTTGGGCGATGATTGCATCTTCCCCCTCTTCTTCGCCTTTGGCCTGGACTTTCTTGGAGATACTTCTACCCATCCATCGCTGTCATCATCAGAATCGTCTCTGGGAGGAGCCATCGCCGCCTCTTGCTTCTCCGCCAACCGGTTGACAGCGCCTACGAGTTTAGAGATGTTTTTCTCCATTACTCCCATCCTACTGTTGAGGACTCCAGTCTCCGCAGCCTTCGGAGGCGATTGGATCGCCGCCGGGAAATTGCCCAAAAGGCTATTCCCCATCTCAATTCCACCACCACCATCGCCGAACAGGTCATCCGACCCGCCCGGTGCAGAATCATCGCTCGTCCTCAGGCGATTGCATTTCTTCCCCGTCGGGGCTATGTGTCGAGTCTGACACTTTCTGCAGAAGTTCTTCTTTTTGGACATCTTCGGTAAGTCCAATTAATTATTTCTTGAAATGTTGTGTAGAAATAATACGGTTTAAACCCCTTAAAACCGCTGAGAAATTCAAATAATCTCTCTTAAAATTCTGCTGCGATGGTAAATCGTTGGTGGTTAGAACGAGAATGACCAACGGTCAAGCTCGGGCGATTTATATAGTCGAGGTACAACAATCTCCGTAGCGATGGAAACGGAGGGCGATGACGTCACGCTCTCTCCGAAATAAATAAATTGCTTAGGTATCGCTACACAATTTAATATCATATTTGAACATAGATAACAATTCCTTTTAAATTATGTCCACACATTACTTTTGTTCCCATGATAAGCAATTTGAAAGATTACCATACAGAACGGTAGTCCTCACCCTAGCGGTCGCCAAAGGACGGGTGATTGTTCATGGTTTCGACCTTCAAAACATCAGTAGGGGTCCACCCTTAGAGGTCCATTACTGTGTCCTCAGACCTGAGCCAATAAGTAGGCCTATGTTCGTTTTCTACAAAGGGAACGAAAGGAGATGTCAGGCAATTGGGATAACAGTTTTTATGGTGAAGACGAGTGTAGGCAGACACATTCAATATAGGAACCTTTGACCCCGGTCCATTACTTATGACTCAATTATTCTTACAACCTCCTGCACGCTTTCAGGTGTTACGCCCTCTACTGTCTATTCCATGTCCTTTATTGTTATGTTTTCTTTCAACCTTTTATGTCCATAAATCCTTCTACTACATTACGGGACAAGGTCACAAAGGCATTGGTTTACCATTCAAATGACCGTGAAATTTAGTGACCTTGACCTCCTTCCCGGGGGACCTCCTTTAAAGTCAAAGTCATTTGACATAGAAAGTACCTGTTCTAATAACTATTAGAATATGCAATATGAAATAGATTAGTACAAAATTGAATGTGTCAGTTTGAGATTAGTTCTTATTTTTTCATGTTAAATTTCTCTGGATGTTGCAAAACAAAATGGCGGTTGCCACAGTCATGTACACCTTTACAGAGTGACTACCGGTTAGAAATGGTTCACAGAGGACCCCACTATAACCCTAAAATGGTTTCAGGTATCAACCTTTCATGGCAAACAGAAGTGTAAATTTCATGCTTTAGCCGCCAGACTACTGTGCTTGTCCAGCAAAAGGAACTTGATGTGTCTGTGCAAAAACGAAGGAAATTGGTCCCTTTTTCAGTTAAGATTCATTGAAAAACGGGTGTTAAACTGATTAAGTTATTCTATATGGATACTTTTCTTGCAACTGGTATTGCATCGTTTTGACCACAAACATTCAAATTTCAAAAACTTGAGTCACGTGCTAATAAAAAGGAGATGATGAGAATTTACTGCAAAGTTTACCGGCAACAAAATAAATGTTACTTTATATTCATAACACATTACGTGGTGTTAATTTTACAATAGGGAGTTTTAGCAACCTCAACATATCTCGATACGTTAACATATCGCAAAACTTCTAAGGTGTGTGCCACGCTAGCAAACTGAAAGATATGATACCTTACTTCATTAATGT
The DNA here is from genome assembly GCA_936440205.1 of Lepidonotus clava. NCBI lineage: Eukaryota > Metazoa > Annelida > Polychaeta > Phyllodocida > Polynoidae > Lepidonotus > Lepidonotus clava. Next base: position 46,005,631 of record OW387136.1, on the reverse strand, counting down.
TTACAGCATGTATCAAAGTATAGAATTTTAATGATATAATTCTGAAAAGAATTCATATCATTGAGATAAGAGATACGTTAAGTTTACGTTTATGGGATGCGTCAGAGGTGCTAAAACTCCCTAACAGTACTGTTGATGTAGTACACACTGAAAACACAGAGTGAAAAGTGGTGCCAAAAACGACAACCCAATGTTGTCTGCGTCTTTTATACAAAAGTTCTTATTTATGAATAGTTTCATGTTGTAGATATCATAGTCCATAATAATGGCTTCCTATTATCTTATTACTAATTATTAGGTAAGGCCATTACACATAGGAGGCCTATGAGTTGTATGTTTTTTGACACTATTCACTTACAATACTTTATCATAGACAGAGGCCATGACAACCTTGGGCTGTCGTTTTAGTCACCATTCACTTACAACCCTAGGGTTGTCAGGCAGCACTTTTGACTCTCATTTTGTTCTGTAACAACCCTATGACAACCCGATTCTCAGTTTTTGCTTCTCTGACAACCTTTTTGGCCCAAAGTAGTCAGGAGAAAATGACAACCTTTGGGTTGTCATCCAGCCTCAAAATTTACAATGACAACCCTCTAACCACCCCCAAATTGTCAAAGGATTGTCACAAGGCTGTCACACAGCATCAATGGCCTGAAATGAGCCCTGCTCTGCCCCCACAAGTCACCTATGACATCCCAAAAGTCACCTATGACAACCCAAAAGACACCTCTGACAACCCAAAAGTCACCTATGACAACCCTCTGACAACTTTAAAGTGGCTCTCTGACGACTTTGTGTTTTCAGTGCAAGAATGAGTGCTGTGAATTACATTAAACTAATTGGAAAGTCAAGTTTATTTGAAATATTGTTGCCGCCAATGTTTGATGGAAAGGTTGTTGCCACCAAAGTTTGTTTGAAATGTTGTTGCCAGCAAAGTTTATGGTAATGTTGTTGCCACAAATGCTGGCAATGTTGCCAGCAAAGTTTGTTAGAAACCTTACCAGCAAAGTTTGTGGAAATGCTGTCGCCGCCAAAGTTTGTTGGAAATATTGCTGCCACCAAAGTTTGATGTAACTTTACAGTGCACTGTTATTTTATGACAAAATTAAGTAAAAAGCTTGAATTCAGGTTCTCCCAACCACAAACAATTAAATAATGAACGTGGGATGTATTTATTCTAGGTTTGTTAGCAAACACCTGTATGGGATGAGATTATTACAGTCAGTCACAGTATCTTAAAATCAAAAGCATTAGGGTATTAAAGTTTGTCATTTACTAGATACTATAACTAGATAACATAACAATTTACATCTCGATTTAGCATAATGGAATTGAATTAAAATCATGAAAAGATTTCAGGCAGAACTACTACCAACATTTGACAACTTAAAGACATTTACACCTTATCTTATCTGATTAGGCAAATTAGGGAAATTATGATTAGTGTCTCAAGATCAGCAATTGAATCTTTTGCAAAAATTAATTATGCTAATGCAAAATTGTCTCAAAGAGAAATTATTAGGTGTGAAATTTATTCACGATAGGCCGAATGTCTAATCATGAGACAAATCAAAAGTTTCCTAATTAGCCTAATTAGTTACGAAGGTAATTTATGGGCCCTGGTTGTGACTGTAATGTACAGAACACTGTCTATTGCAGAACAACAAAAAGTACTGTAGATATGTAATATTTTGTCTCGTGAAACCATAATTAATCAATTGAATTAATCATTTAGTGGCTGTAATTCAGATTCTTATTTCAGCAGATGTGTAATTATTGTTAGGTTCATGTTATGTAGAGCAATCTCTAAGTGGATGATCATTAAAATCCTGGGTGACATACATGTAAATGGTCCTCATTTTATTAATGGAATCGTGATGGTTTAGAAGGCCACATGACTTGATGATGAGGGAAAGTCTATTTTTGAGACTCATAATGACAACATAATATTATATCAGGTTGTAATGTCATTGGCTTACCGACTATCACTCTTCGTGGTTTCGGGGTCAGCCAATGCCAATGGGTAAACTTTGATGAACACAGTTTATGAACTGATAAACACTGTTTATCGACCTCAAACATTGTTTATCAACTGATGTTTTTCTATATAAAATGTGCTTATCAATTGATTACAGAGTTAATTTTGATAAACAATGTTTATCAATTGATAATTAATGCTTTTTCAACTGATAATCAATGTTTATCATCATAAACCATGCTTATCATTTGATAACAGAGTATCTTCTGCTAAAAAGTGTTCATCATTTGATAAACAGTGTTTATCATTTGATAAACACTATTTTTCAAAACCTAATATACTTATCAAATGATAAACATTGTTTTTCAAAATTAACTATGCCCATCACATGATATCACATTATCCCCTGCTAGGATATCTAGTTGTGCATCAATATTGAGACACCTTCAATGTAGCAACACCACCATTAATTTCATGACATCACTGTCGTCATCCTGACATCGTTGTCTGTGTGATGTTATTTATTTTTAATTTGAGCAAGGGCATCAAGGGAAGCCCAAGCATGCCCATGACACTTATTGATTTGAAGGGTCTAGGCCTATTAGGCATTAGAAGCTTGCTGTGATATAAGGGTCAAAAGAGCTACTGTAAACGAATGGTAGATACTCATCTACAGGCAGGGAAGGGGTTATAGATAGATCTGTGGAAATTCACGCACCTTGGGGCATCAAAGGTGACAGGAAGTGTCATGCCAGGTCCCACAAAATGTACAGGACCAATCGACAGGCCCTGTAGGGAGACGGCCCAGGCACCGGTCAAACGACAATAGCATTGTCAATAAAATTATTTCATGCATGAAATCTTCATCAGCATACAAGTGGATCCTTACATTATACATAAATCTAAGTTGATTAAAACCAGAGAACTTCATGCAGAAGTATATATGTGTGATATTGCAATGTTAAAATTAGTTATTGTCATCACACCCATATTGTATTCTATAACAGGCTTCTATGACTACTTTGGATATCAGATGGAAGAATGATTTGGTTTCTCAGTGAAAAAGAATATGATAAAATTGATGTAGTATTCGAAAATGCTTAATTTGAAAACATGGTTTACCTGCTGATAAACAGTGTTTATCACATTTTTCTTTGTTTGTCACTTGATATCAAAGTTTATTTTGATAAACAGTGTTTCTCAATGATTAACAGTAATTATCAATTGAAATTCTGTTTGTCAACAATAATTGCTTATCACTTAATATCACAACAAATTTTGATAAACAATGAAAAACACTCTTTATCAGTTGATAAACAGTGTTTATCAACTGATAACCACTGTTTTTTTTCATCAGAGTTTACCCATTCAGCTTGCCATAGCCGCCTTGTCCTCTTGCTTGGGCGCAGGAGCACGCGAGGAACAGGGAGAAGGGAAATTGGGAGGTCATGCCTCACACCTAGGGGGGGCTCTGTAGTATCTCGGAGGAGAGGAAGGAAGGGGAAGGGAGAACAAGATGGCCGAGTGGGTGCCTTATGCTGGACCTCTACTGGTAGAAAGAATAGGACTCAGGCAGGGAAAATGTGTTTCGGGGACTTCACACCTGATGTCTCGTTCCCCATGCCCATCCGCTTGCCCGAACTAATCTTGTGCCATACAATTATTATAGTCTAGTCGTTCGTCTAGCCTTAATTCATCTAAAACCGATCGCAGATGATAATCTGCCTAACTGTACTGTATAGGCATGTTGCTTGTGGCACATGATCAGTTATCTCTATGTCGGCTTAGTCCTCAGATGATCAGGCACAAGAAGGAAGTCAGTTTAGACACTTTGAGCACCAAGCTTAAGTTGGCTTATATACCCCTACAACTCGTGCTGATTGGTCAATACAGGTCACATGATTGTTGTGACACCCTGTGACTTCGATTCCTGTACCATCTTTCTTGCACTAACGTTAGTCGTTCGACGATTAAAAAATTAGTACGTCGTCGGGTGACTAAGTGGCTGGTGGAAAAAAAAGTTAATCGCCACATTGGGACGCTCTTGTAGTTAGTCGCTGGGCGACGAGAGGTAACTTTAGTATGTCGCCCGACGACTTACTAGTTGCCCGTGGCTATGGGAAAATATCAAACATGTCAAATATTTTGCTCTAAACCCACGGCGACTAGTGGTTTGGTTGCCAGACATGACGGCGCCAGTATCTAGTTGGTCGCTGGACAATTAACAACGTTAGTCGTCGCGGATTTTTGAAATCTAGTCACCCAAGTGGGGACCAGGTATTACTTTCGTGCTGCGTCACAAACACTTGTACTAACAGATTCATCCAAAGGTAAATAGATAAGTAACTGATGACAGTTTTATCTTTAAATCATTTATTAGGAATCAAAACAAAAAGTAAATCGATCTATTGAAATAATCCACATTATTGTTATAAAATCTTTTGTATGTATCATTATTTCTAAATATAGTTGTATATATAATTACTATCTTCTGGAAGAACAGGGTATAACCCTGAAATTGATTTTGATTTCATCTCCTTTTACTTTTCAACACAAACACGTCAAGGTTCAAACTCCAGAAGGGGTAAACAATTGAGAATAGCTCTGATGTTTTTTAACAGTACAGGTAATGCACTGTTTCCCATAATTTATGCAACATACAGAGAACCAAACTTGTGATGTACTTAACCAAATTTATGAGCAGCTTGTTACCGCCTGGTCTGCTGTTTGGATGTGCTCGAGAAAGTTCATATCAGGGGAACTACCCTATTTTCGTGTTTTCATTCATCTTGACTGTTAGTGGTAGTGGTTTCATCAGAGGATTGGGTCATCTCATGGCCGTCCTCGAGGCACCTTCCTGGGGGCCATGTTCAGTCTGGGCTGCCCTCTTGTTGGCAGGTGCTAGAGTTGCCCTCGGATCTTTGTGTCCCATTTGGGTCTCATCTATGAGTGTTCATAATGGGCTACTTCTCAAGCATATGACAACAATGGATCAGATGTTCCCAGTTGAGTGCCTTGAAGGACACTGGTTTGTTTCAGGTAAAAGGTGATCTTCTGTAGGCTGCAAGTGAATGCTGATTGGCTAAAACATATCTTGAGTCACTTCCTATAATAATTATCCAATCAATACATCAGGGTTTGGGGACATGCTATAACATTTGTACAGGTAACGAGGGTCTTTGGTATCTGCACAAATATATATAGAGAGGCAGTAAAGGCTGTTACATTGCCTTATTTAGACATTGATGAGGGGAGTATACTTAAGATTTAGGTTAATTTCTATGCTTTGTTTTGCATACTGACCGCTCCTAATTGCCATAATTATCAGAGGCCATCAGATATCTAACATACATCTATCCTGCTATTAATACAAGCAACTATAGGCCAATGCGTAATAAGATGGGTAGTGTAAAGTTCTGTTAATAACAATAGTTACAATAAATTAAAAGTAGCTCTTAGAATATGGCATTATCCTCTGCATAAATTTGTGACCTTTAAGCCCTGGGTAGGCAACACAAAGGAGGGGCTAATCGGAAACAGAAACGTGTTTCTCATTATAAATATTTCCAACAGAATAACTTTGTGACTTTTCATATAGCTGTACTCTATATTTCAGCTGAAGGATCAACTTCAGATTTTATACTGAGAACAGATTTCGAGTTACAGGTACTTTTACTGTAGGCAGCTGTCAGAATGACTTTAGACGGTTTCTATATTGACGTTACTTGCTAATAAATACTGGTGCTGATCCCTTTGCTGTACAGTCATGTTAGGAACGCCAAGATCATCTGTATACATCAAAATCATCCGGACAGTATTTGTTTTAAGTACACAGTAAAACCCTCCCAGTAGCTTCCTGATGTATTCCCCGTCAAATAATTAAATTTAAGAAGTTTTACTCTTTTAGAAGAAAAACTATAAGTTACCTAACTAGTGGAGACTGGGATGGCCTATGATGATTTTTGTCCAACTCTAGATCTGGGACATACACGTGCACAAAATGGGATAGGCTACCTGTTTTTTCTTGCAAATATAGCATTGGTATTATAATAATAAAGGCCAGAGACATGACGGTAAGTGAGGGTTATACAAGCTGATGAATAAATAGCCGACATGCTTGTTTATAGCATCAAGTATAAGCGTCAGCTATGGCATCTATTTCTGCGCATTTAATCTCGATGGGCAAGGCCATTAGTGAGACATATTTTTTCCTCTTTCCAGTCATAATTATTATAGTAACGTGACCAACCACGTTTTCCTTTTATTTTGGTAAATTGAATGAAGACATTCCAGCAGCCTGTTTTATAACTCTTTATAAGTTTATGGAGACACTTGTTTGTCTGTTAGGGCCGCCGAATAAATGTTTGGTGTTGTCTCTCTTCTTTTTGGGATAATTTTTAAACTCTCCATAATTTCTATCCCATTGAGGGTAGGGGCCTAGGAATTGATTTTTTGGACAGAAAAAAAATTTGGTCGGGTGAAACCCACTTACATACGTTGACTCTCTTCTTTCTTTGAAATTCTGTAAACTTAACGGTATTTTCAATTTCCATTACTTTAGATTATATTTACATCGCGGCTAGATAAATATAGAGAAGATTAATAACAAGGTAACAACAGGTAATTTGGTTTGGACATCAATAAATATCATTCGTTTTAATCCCTCCTAATAACATTGACTCTAAAAGTCAAAAATCTGCTGAAATGTGGTCAGTGTGGTACGTGGTTAGAATGCGAATGACCAACGGTCTAGGCTTGGCGATTTATAGAGTGAGCTTACAACAAATCGCCATAGTGATGGTTACGGGAGCGATGACGTCACGCCTCTCTGAAATAAATAATTTGACATAGGGATCGCTATGCAAATTAAATATGTTATTCCGTTATGTTATTTATAATCTTTGATTTTGAAGTATTCTGGTATTTTAGATGTCTTGTTACATCTAGACACTGCAAGAAGGATGGATTGGGGGGTGGGGGTGGGGGTGGGTTATTGGTTTTTCTAATTAAGAATCTCGAGCGTCCGACATCTCACAAAAGGCTTATTACAGCAGTGGCGTTGAAAAGGGGTAGGGGTTCTACTTAGGTTGTAGAAAGTGAGGCTGAGGCTAATAGGGGCGTGGGTAGCGGGCATAATTTATATACTTGCCCCATAAAAGGTAGAGGCTGCTAGGGGAATTTATGGGGGAAGGGTGAATCGGCGATAGGCCGTCTCTTAATAAAATATCCACCTTAGATATTAGACAGAGGTAAATATCTGTGGCGGATTCACAGCAAATAAGTTTTAGATATGTAATATCTCCTTTGGGCTCTGCATTCATACATCTCGGGCTATTTTCAGAGCAATTGCCAGGAGAATCTTACAAACATGTTATTCATAATATTTGGTAATTATGTTGCAGCAGGTGTTGTTAATAATGTCTGGGCCAAAGTCTGGATTTGAACGGTATGCGGAATACAAATCATGCAGATTGCTTGTTATTACTAATAGTTACGACCTGCAATAATGTTTATTAAGGAAACATCGATAAACTATTCAGGGTATATGGGCAATATTTAGGCTTAGTTTCCTGTGACTGCATTGCCATAGGAACGTCATATCAGTGCAGTTTGTACCATAAGTGTAAGGGGACAGAACATAAAATGAAATATTGGTCAATCCTAGGGAAATTCATCTCATTAAACTGGCTGGTGGTGGGCGTTGACTGCATATCAACCTGGATCACACTGCTTAATAGCCAGGAGACTTGGATTCTTCCAACATAGTGCACGGAAACCCCGCGCAACCATTGGAAATGTCTTTAAATATCCTTCAATTGGCTTAGATCCCTTTGAAGTTTAGAGCTCGAGGTCAGCCGATTTGTGAACAACATGTCTAACCGTTCAAAGACAAGGTGTTGACGCCTACGGCCACGACCTGAAAATTCTTGCATAACAAGAAATTCTATAGGCTACTTTTTCTCACATACATGCGAACCATCCAACCTGGATGGCACGATATGGCAAACGATACAGCTTAGGCCTACAGAGTACTGTGATACACAATACTAATTGATACTCAAGCGTCGCCACAAAGCCTTCTCATGTGATACCTTTTCATGAAAGCCTATATTTCACATGCCGATTTTACTGCCGAGTTTGATAATCGCTAGTGGAAATAAGGTTAAGATATAGACATGTTATGTATCGTGAAAAATGTTTTAAGATTCTCTTAAGGATAGACAACTGTTGATAGCGGCTGATTTATAAAAATATGAATATCTCTGGGGCAAAGTGCCTCATTGCATTGTATAATACATCAAATAAAAGGTCTTAAATTTTTCTATCCATTTATATAAAGATTGTTGGGATTCTAAGCAAAATGGAAAGACTGTAAACAAAAAACCTATTTTTCAACTTTTATTTTTTGAACATGGATATCTCCTCTAATAATACACTTACACTATTGAAATTTGGGATACATAATGAAAACATTCATATGGAGGAAACCGTGTCTCAGAATATTGATTTAGGTCCTAGTTTTTTTTTTATGACAAAAAACGGGTAACTTTTTGTACATTTTTCAAAAAGAAAATTCTACATTTGATAAAATGAAAACTAGGACATATATCAAAAATCTGAGACACGGTTCACTCTGACCCAATCTAAAGAAGACTCAGAAGAAATTTCAAGTTTTTTTGTTAAGTATTAAACGAGATATCTATGTTCAAAAAATTATAGTGAAAAATACATTTTTTGATTTCCTGATAGAATTTCAAAGTAATCAATATATCTATATTTATGTAATTTATATCAGCATATAGTGCTCTTAATAATCTATGTAATGCTTTGAAATATATTTATGAGCCATTTGAATGAAGGACGTAGTGTGGAAAACAGTGCGCCATGGCAAAATACGCCCTATCAACAGTTGTCTATCCTTAAGGATAATAATACATATTTGTGATATATGTATAGATAGGATGAATAATACGCCCATCCCCGTTTACACAAACAATAAAGCTTACAATAAAATCCTCTCAAAATTTCTTCAATGCTCATTCCCTGAAGACAGTTGCATAACATAAAATTAACCAATGCAATTTGATAAGAGATTGCTCATAAAATTTTTAAAATGTGACCTTATATTTTGGTCTTTTCCAATGTTAAAGCCTGTCAGCCCAACCTATAATGGCCAACCCTATTTTGCCCTGAAATACAGCAATTTTATTGGCTGGCAAACTGCAAATCTGTAAATTGATAAAGTTTAAGATATGGTAATGTTTTAGCAGTACTTGGATATATAGAAAAGTATAATTCTTACTTATTTGAGTAACTCTAACTCTAGGAGATAAGAATGGCGTATATGTCTAATCTGTCCAACCCTAAGATATACCCAATGTGGGATGGGCTTATTCCTTGTCATATTTCTGGAAAATGATACAAAAAACTAAATCACCAAAATCTTGGCATGTGGAATATAGGCTTTATGTTTCATGCTCCATGTAAGGACCATGACCCTGGATCATAATTACCAATCATAAACATCCTTTCTGCATGCAACTGCTTTCCAAGGAACATCGACAATCGGGATGTCAGATCAATTTCTCAGCCCCCACCTGGTATTTAGGTATGCACAGTAAACACCGCATCTTTAGCAAATAACGCTTTTAAAAAAAATATTTTAGTGAATATCTTCAGATACATCTGTTCTTCCCGATATTACAGTGATGATGGTTTATAAAACATATTAACATAGTATCCTCAGTAATAGTTACTAAGATGAATGTTTGAATGAAAAATGAAATTATACCATGAAAATGTATGTAATAGAAAGGATATTTTTTGTAGTAGGGATCACTCCCTGTACGTTCTATAGATTATAAATTTCTATGTAACACTTTCCTATAGTTGACAACAACAATCCAGCGGCTTTGTAAATATCAGATCAACAATGTTACATACTTATATATTTAAAGTCTAAATGTATCTCTGTTGAAGGACTCTCTCCTCCAAAACGTCGGAAATCGAATCAGTCAACCAATAAAACCCATGGGTCTTGATGGTCAAAGATATGAAAATTGAGTTAGTAACTCCCGTACATTTTCATTAGTAGAGAGTATAAATTACATAGCGCTCCATAAAAGTAGTGCAATTCTTACTATGTCTTAAATAAATGAAGTGAAAACTTCAGGATGAGTTTGTTAATCCTTTCTTTTGCCTTCCCACTGTCAGGTATAGGTATACAGGTACTTGAATATCCGTTTAATTGTCACTTTATCAGAAATAATGACTGAGTTAATTGACATAATGTGTGCCGTGCAATAGAAGGAGACTTATCCCAATGTAACCCATGTGACAATGAAACAAATCAAAATTCTTTAAAAGAGAGAAAAGCAAGAAGCCATGATAATTATCATGCGATCCTTCCCGAAAAGAAATCACTATTTTGAAAAATGGCTGAAGGAAACTCTAGAGTTTAAGAGCTGTTACCAAACTTATGGTGTGACAGGATGAATTTCGATGACAGAAGGTTGTAACCAGCGTGAAAGGCATTTTTATATTGGATTGTTCATTTCAATTAGTTGTAAATTACATTATTTCATAAGTGTCTTTTATTTCCAGTAATTCTGTCACTAGGCTAATCAGATAGCCATATTATTCTGAAATTAATTCACACGGGATGTCTAAGTTCACTTCCCTATAAGAAAACAGCGTTGCTTCCACTCTTTACCCAAGCCCTACCTTTGAAATACTAGCCACCTATCAGATACATCAGTGAGCCAGGGACTGAGTGGTAGTCATATAAATGCTGGTGTATGAACTCATACATATATTTGTGATGTTTCTCGGGGAGCTGGGGTTTCTGTGCTCCGCAATGAAAAGGGAGTCTTCGGGCAATTCGGTCCCAGGCCGAGTGGAATCTTGGGCAGGAGACTTGTAAGATCGAGAGTCGTGCCTTGCGCACGAGGGTGAACTGACAGGATATTTGGTATGAGCTTTTGGGGAGGCTAGGGTTTGTTCTACACAGTTGGAGGTGCCGAGAGGGGCGTCTTCACGGCAGTAGGAGGGGTCGTGTCTCTATGTCCGACTGAAGGCAAAAGAGAGGGGGAAGGCCTGCTGGGTGGGTGATCTCAGGCTCGGTCGGTCTCGGGCGTTCTGTCCGCTTACCGGTTGATCCAGACTTCGGGGAAGCCAGGTCATCGCTTGTGTTCAAAGGGTGGTAGCGTAGCACCAAGTGGGTCGCACCTTCGTTCCCGTAGTTCTGGGCTGAGTGCTTATAATTTTGGGCTTTCGTACCATGCTGGTTTTTCGGGCCCGAGCAGGTTGTCATGCTATTACTGGCTTTCGGGCCATCTCAGGGCTTTCAGGCCAAGCATCTAAACTTCTAGGTAATTTGGGATTCCTGGCTAGGCTTTTACTTGTCTATGAACTTCTACTCTGCAAGGTTTCTAGCTCAGGCTAAACGGAAGATGGTCCATCCCAAAGAAGAGGTGTGTGAACACAAGGAGTAACATGAAGGAACCGTTTATTTCGGGCCATAACACCCCTTTTTATAGTTATGGGTCAACTCTGATTGGTCACTTTGCTCACGTGACTCTTGTGACATCATTTCTGGTCACTACTGCTTTTCTGTCTTTTTGTACCCAATTACAGATTTCTGTCCATTTTTGTACCCATTTCATCAATTCATCACAACATATCTATGTAAGGGGAAAGGTAGAATGCCAGAAACAAGCAAAATTTGTCTGCACAGTACCCATTGAGCAGACAAATCTCTGTGCAGTAGCTATTTTGTGGGTATAAATCTACACAGTAACTCCTTTGCAGAAATAAAAAGTATGTCAATGACACTCCATAGTGGTTGCATCCATTAAAGAATTTGTTTTGAAATCATTATCATAATATTTGACAAAATTGAAAGGGAGAACATGTTTATATTGATTATAGTCAAATTGTGGAATCCATGTGCCAAAGGCACTTGTACAAGCCAACACTAAGGGGAGAAGAGCTACGTCTAGTTATCATCTCAACAGGATTTAATTTGTGACTGTCTGAACGTCTGATTACCTCCAATACTTAAGTAAATTAGTAGAAGTCACAAACTATTTTTAACATAAAATATGACATGGATTAATCATGACACAAAGTGACACAAATTGTATAGATTTGAAAGAATTAAGTATCAAGCAACATGAATGCAAAAATTATCTTTATGTAATGGCTGGGGGTTGGTGCGGTGCATATTGTGCCATTTCGAATGAAATAAGCACCGCAGAGCCCCAGGTAAATATATCCGGATATATACTAACCCCGAGAAGTTCCAAAATAAAAAAGCACCACGTGACCCTTGTTGCCATGGTTTTGGCCAATCAACTTCAAGAATTACATAAACAAACAAGATGACAGGGATAATATCTTACAAGGCAAAATAAATAGTGCAGTTGTTGAGGTGAACAAACACATCCTACGTATAAATCAAAAACGTCAGTGCCGTATGCCCCACCTCGCCACCATAGTACATACATGGCGAAACCACAAATTTACTCACTACTGCAGCCGACTTGATAAGGACGGTATTCATCTAACAGACGAGATCAGGAAAGCATGGGCCCAGGCCCTCCTAAAGGCTATAGCAGTAAACTAATATCGGGATGACATAACTGGTGATATGACTATATATACGATTGTATATTGCAGTTGCAAATCAAACCTTTACAAACTTGCATTATTATAGCATTTACCCATATTTACTTATAAATTAAAGAGCCTTTCTCACTACAGCGCCTATTATTATTATCATTAGGCTTGGGTATGTCCAACAAAGTAATCTTGGAAAGTTTGACATACGCCAAACCAGTTATCACACCAACCTCATGTATTTTTCACATTCTTTCACACTCATTCACATGCTACCAAACCTACTTGATTATTCTGATGTATACTACTACAAAAATAAAAATAGTCCCCCTGACATGTACTATGATAGATTATGTGTTTATGATTGTAATCAATGACTTATATGGCTAATTTTTCATCCCAATCTAAAGGGTTAAGGATTGTTTTCTGGAACACACAAAGCCAGTTTGTAAAACAATATGACATTATTCGTTTTTTAAACGACTATAAATTAGATGTCTTAATATTAACCGAAACGTGGTTACGTTCTGACATACTAAACACTTTTGTAAATGTTCCAGGTTACAATATTATAAGGCAGGATAGGGGTACACTAAACGACTACGGAATCACCAAACGTGGAGGTGGAATATGCATCTATGCTAGAAATGGCATACATTCGACTTTTCTGGATCTAGATTCCTTGGTTTATAACTGTGATGATCTAGAACTTGTAACTGTTAAATTAAAGTTAGAAAATGTCCGCCCTATAATGATTGTTGGAGTATATCGTCCTCCAGTGGGAAATATACCTTCTTTCATAAGCAAACTTACTCAAACATTGGAAATCCTGGCCACTTATAGAAAAACAGACTATTATATAGGAGGTGACTTCAATATTGATTATCGGAAAAGTAACCCAAATAAAAAATTGTTAAAAACTTTAGCAACAAGATTTGGATTAACACAACTAATTAAGGATAGTACAAGGCCATTATATTCTGATCATATTATCGATCTGATCTTTACAAATAATGAGCAAATGTCACATGCAGGAGTTGTTGACTTAAATATCAGTGATCATGTCCCCACTTTTGTAGTAAGAAAAAAAATAAGAAGTAAACCAATTAAAACAGAATTTATTGGTAGAACTTATAAAAACTTTGACAGAACCCTACTGGAGGACGAATTACTTCAAAAACAGATCATTTGGGACCAAATACTAACATGTAGGGATCCCAACTTATGTTGGGATATGTTTTATTCAACAATTATACCAATTTTTGATACTATGTGCCCTTTCCGCAAATCAAAGTTTAATAACTCTAGACCAGAATGGATTAACAATGAACTTCTAGAATTGGCCAACGATCGTGACCGAGCTATGTCAGAATCCAGGAAAAAGCCAACTGAGGATAATATAAAAATTGCTAAGACTTTAAGAAACTTAGCAAAGGCAGAATTTAGAAAGGCAAAAGAAAATTTTATTAAAGAAAAACTAGATGAATTTCAACCAAATCCAAAGAAATTTTGGAAAGCAATTTCTACTATTATTCCTAAAAACCAGAACCAATCAGATATTATATTGCAACATGAGGATGGGACAAAACTGTCAAACGATAGTTTACCAGACCATGTAAATAATTATTTTAGCACAGTGGGCTCTGTCCTGGCAGCAGACATACCTACAGTCAATGAAGACAATAAGAATATGTATGAAACAAATGCCAATAACTTGTTGTCGGGACTACCTTATCTACAAATTAATAATATCACTATTGATGAAATTAATAAAGAAATTAACAGCATCGATATTTATAAATCTTCGGGCCTGTCCCAAATCTCAAGTAGGCTATTAAAGGCTGTGTTCCAAATTCTTCCTCATGTTTTGTTACACATTATAAACATTTCAATTGAACTTGGTATATTCCCAGACGCATGGAAAATTGGTACGGTAGTCCCCATTCCAAAAATCCCCACTCCTAAGGTAGCCTCTGATCTTAGACCCATTACGTTATTACCTCTGCCAGGGAAACTTTTGGAGAGACTTATTCATAATAAGTTATATCCATATTTGGAGGATAATAAAGTTATTGTTGCAAACCAGAATGGATTCCGGAAACACCATGGTACCTCAGACACTATATTTAAATTTATGGATAAAATTATTGAATCATTAAACAAAAGACATTTAGCTGTTTCCATATTCATTGACTTTAAAAAGGCATTTGATACCCTAGATCACAACATTTTACTTAATAAAATTAACATATTAAACATTTCTGACAATATTAAGAAACTAATTGCAAACTATTTGACAAATAGACATCAAAAAACAATTTTAAACAATAACATATCTAAAACTTGCTCATTAACGCATGGCGTTCCCCAAGGATCCATTCTGGGACCATTATTCTTCAACTTGTATATAAACGATATGTTGAAAGTTGTTTAAACTAACTTACTACTGTATGCTGACGACTCTGTAATTTTTGACTATGGAAGTGATATATTTCATGTAATTGATACCGTTCAATCAGATCTCACTGCAATAAAACATTGGTGCGACTATCACAAACTAACAATAAATGTCTCAAAAACTAAAGTTATGGTTTTTTCCCTAAAATCGCTAAAACCTAGGTACATCCCACCAGTTACCCTTCAGAATTCGATCCTGGATGTTGTCACATCTTTCAAATATTTAGGAATCCAATTAGATAATCATGTAACTTTTGCTCCTCAGATGGCTGAAACATATAAATTGGCTTCACATAAATATATGATGTTTAAACGAATAAGAAATTTTATGACTGAATTCACAGCTTTGACTATTGTCAAAACAATGATACTTCTGTACTTGGATATTGGCAATGTTTATTTGAGCGGTAGAAATGCCCTAGAGAGAAATAAACTTGATGTGCTTCTAAATGATTCTTTAAGAACCGTGTATAAGGTCAAAAGACCAATGGATTGCCATAAACTAGAATTATATCTGATAGCAAATCTCCTACCCCTAGAGTATCGACGGAAATATTTCATGCTAAATTCCATACATAGGCTGATAGGGTCTAGTGATATAAGGCTGGTGATTCCAATCCGATATACTAGGAGGGCACAAGCTCCGATTGTATATACAGACGTGGCTACCAATGAAACCATTGGTAAATCTTTTATCTTTATCGCAAAAGGTTCTTGGAATCAATTGGATGTAGCAACACGATCAATTATTTCACCTGAAAAGTTTAAAATTGCAGTTAAGAAACTATGCTTTGACGAGTACATAGGTTGTGAATTAGCAAGGTTGGGTCTTGAGATACTGCCTATAACATTCTGATGAGGCTGTACATGTCAAATTGTAATGGTATAAACTGTAATGTTGTTGAGGTCAGCATATTTTACCTTTTGTATTATCATGTAAATGTCTTTATATACAGGGTGTCAGTGTACTTGTTTTGCGGTCAGTGTACTTGATTCTTGTATTATTATGTGACTGTTTTTGTAAATTAGTGTACTTGCTTGACCTGATATCATACAAACGTTGATACGGGGCAACCCACCTACATGGATGAAATATTGCTGGTAGCTCTCATCTCCTTTGTATTGTATCATCTCATCCCATCTCATTTCATTACCAAAATTTGTAACTGCGCTATTTGGTACATTGTGTTATATCACAAATCGTAAACTGAATCTATTATTTCAAATGTTAAGATCCTTAGTAACAATGTACTGCAACAAAAGCGCTGGCAGAGGAGGAATACTGGAGAAATCCAATCCTCTGCCAGGATAAATAAAATTGTTTCAAAAAAAAAAAAAAAGATGTCGACATCGCTGTCGCTACGAAAACATCGCCGTCAGCACCGTGACATCACCGTTTTTTCTATAATTTGATAATTTTTCAGGTTATGTTTGCGTGTGCATCACATAAAATAAAGAAGACACTGTTATGTCGTTTTCGGTCTGATATATTTACCTCTGGCTTGATTTTGGACCTTGGCCTAACGGCCGCGGTCCAATCAAGCCAGAGGTAAATATATCTCATACTCCATAATAGTGTCTTCTTATTATAATATTGTTCTCAGATTGAAGACTCAACTGTCTTTCATTGTTGTTATCATGCGGTCTAAAACAGACTAATCAGATGCTATGTACCGCTTGACTGCCTATAAAAGGTGACTTGTTACATGTGAATAAATCAGTGTCATTTTTGGGACTTACCTAATTGTTGTTCATTTAAACTTGGAGAAATAATGTCATGGCAGTGACCGGCACCAAGTATGGGCCCAGCAAAAGACCGATGGGTACTGGTATTCTAAATCAGCAGTAAACCTTAGGATGTGCCCCAGAGAGCGGGTTTGGATGGGTATGGCAGTAAAGCCCCATACCCACTAGACGATTTTACCGTTGCTGGGTGACTGGCGACTGGGAGGATGACCGCTGTCATCACCGAGCGACTGTAATATCAAGCAATTTTGATAATTTACCAGCGATTTTACCGGCGATTTTACCGGAGATCCTGTGCCCCATCGCCCATCACCAAGAAAACACACCATACCAACTGCAGTTGCCCAGCAACTGCAGTTGCCGGTCGCCTGTGGCCCAGAATTTGCACCATACCCAAGGGGAGTCGCCCAGCGACTGGCGACGCCAACGCCGATTCCCCCAGTTGCCCGTTGCCCAACGACGGTAAAACCACCTAGTGGGTATGGATCTTAAGACTCAAAATGATGATAATTGTGACGTTCTCTGGTAAGTCGGGGTTGCCGATTCTTACAACAGAGGAACGTGGGGGTTGTTCGGGTCTCGGGGCGGACGGGGAATCCGGGCCAAGAACCGAGATGTGTTTCTAGAGTCGTGCCTCGCGCACGAGGGGGGGCTGAGCGAATCGATCGGGAATCGGCACTCGATGTCGACGGAGGACTGCGGGGGAGGGAAATTATGGTAGGGGTACGGGTCGGCCGGGGGGCGGTCCACCCCTGAGTTCCGGTCCGCGGGGGCGACGGGCCGACGGTCGCCTATTGTTTGGTAGCGTGGGGCCGAGCATGCCGCGCCCTCGTCCCCGCGGACTTCGCTCCCTCGTTCCGCTCCCCATGTCTTCGTACCATACTACGCCTCGGTTTCCGGTACTACTTCGGGCCTTCGTGCCCTACTCCGTTCCCTCGTTCCTCGTTCTTCGGGCCATCGGGCCCCTTACCCTATGTTTCTACTACCTATCTCGAACTTCGACTGTTTTGTCCTAACTTCGGCTTAATTACTCTGTTCGGCTCATCTTTAGCGGTTGTTTCAGGAAAGAGGACACGTCTGGACACCAGGAGAACTGTTAAAGAACTCTGTTTATTCGGGCCTCACCGCCCCTTTATATACTAGAGAGGTCAGCCCTGATTGGCTGCCTTCGGTCACGTGACCTACAACTGACGTCACTTCCGGTTTATATATTCCGTTTCCGGTTTACATTTCACTTCCGGTTTACATATTTCCGGGTTTCGTTCCATTACGTTTTCGTTATTCGTTCTTTACATATTCGTTATTCGTTCTTTACATATTCGTTATTCGTTCTTTACATATTCGTTCTTTACATCTATTTCGTTCTTCGTTCTTTACATATTCATTCTTTACATCTATTTCTATTATTACCTTATTTCTATTATTTTAACCTCTATGTATTTTGGCTGAATAGCCGTTCATCACAATAATGATACTCGATACTCATATATTCATAAGATCATTGAAGCCCCAATAAAACCCCCTAATCTTTTACTCTTCTTTTAATTCCCCGGGCCCCAACATTAACAGCGCTCGTGGGGCTTGTCCCATTCCCCATTTTTGCCAGTATCCGTTGTATTTTTCTTTTTAATTTAATTGAAAATAACTTTAAGTTTCCCTGATCTTCCAATTATAAACACAGGCAAGGCATTTTTCAGTAGAATTTACAGAAAAAAGAAGGTCATACAGATTTAGATATCCATCTGTGTCTCTGAGGATGAAATTCGATAGTTTGTTATTGCAGATCTTTCCACTGAAATTTTATGATATAAAGGTAATACTGAAAATTATTTAATGAGTAGGGAAGTGTGTTCTGTATACTTCTATTTAAAAGTGAATTTTTCTAGCTGGGGGAATAACAAAACTGATATTCCCCTGGTTTAAACTCTTAAGTACAGGGACCAGGGGAATATCAATTTGATATTCCCCTGGAAAACCAAGGAAACATTTGGCCACACCCCCTTTTCTAAGCTAAACCAATAGGAATGCATTTCCCCAACAAGTTATTTCCCTGGAAAACTAAGGAAACATTCCAACGTTTGGGACATGTCCCCTCACCACCGTTAACCAATAGGAACGCGTGGTGCTTGAATACATGAAATGACGTCAGAGGGGAGGCGTTCATGAGGAATTTTGTGGAAAATTTGGATGTTCTGACGTTTTCAATGAGGAAAATCTTAAATAATTCATAAATAGAGTGGGAAAAGGAGGGAAAATGTCAGCCCTACCTGTATGCAGCAACAATGCGGAAGTTTCAGCTTATTTTTATGAGAAATATATGGCCCTGGACGAAGAACTTGAAGAGAACTTGAAGAATTGCAGGGATCTTCTTGCTGACGACCTTTATTAAGGCCTCACTCAGCCTATGATGCCTGAAAAACCAACAAATAATGTGGAAAAATTAGAGAATGAAGAAAAATAGGATTATTATTCTACAGAGTCGGAAAATGAGGAAATAGAGGAAGAAATAGAGAAAGAAACAGAGGAAAATAACGTCCAGGATGAAGCAAAGAAACTCCTTGACTTCATGAAGGGCAATCCTAATACAAACAAGCAGACTGAGAAGGTAATTTTAAAGCAAAAAATATGCTTTAAAAAATTCCCAACCATTAGTAATTTTCTAAAATTATAATTTGCTGCTCCTGACTATGTTTATTAATATTTACTTATTATTCTGTTGAAACTTTGCAGAGTGTGTGCAAATTCAAAGGATATCTCAGAGAAATGATGAACATAACCACATAAATCCATAGGATTGATGCTGAGAGCCTTGACACATACCTGGGGTCCTGGATTATGTCATTGAAAAGAGATGATGGGGAAGACTATTAGCCTAGCACCATCACTGCCTTTCACAGAAGAAAGGTGAGCAGGCCAAATACCACAAAAATGAGGCGTAAAATATAGTAAAAATGTATAAAAATATGTTCAAAAATATTAAATATCTAAGGTAATAAATTAGAAGTATGTCAAAATATTTTAAAGGCGCTAGAAATCAATTTAAACTATGTAAAAACACTTCTTGATGGGGTCCGTTACTTGTGATCATATTATTATATTTTCCAGATACCTTAGGGACAAGGGCTATGCCTACAATATAATGAAAAACCCAGAATTTGACACAAGCAGAAATGTTCTCGAGGGGAAGAGAAAACTGCTCAAAAGTAATGGAAAAGGGAACAAACCTAACGCCTCAGACCCCGTCGAGCCAGAACATGTAGAACAATTCTGGAAACATGGGGAGCTAGGCACGAAGACTGGGAGAACATTGCAGAACACAGTGTTCTTCTATTTGAACCAAGGCTTTGGATTCAGAGGTAACGACAAGGCTAAACAACTACGATGGGGCGATATTTTTGTCAAAACAGAAAGTAACAGAGAACAGTACCTCACATTTAATGAACACCTTACAAAAACCAGATTCGGTAACGGAAAAGCAAGAGCATTTGCCCCTAAAACATTTGCAACAGGAGATGACCGTTGTCCAGTGCTAATGTATAACTACTACAAAGAAGCCAGACCTACAGAAAGATGTGTACCTCAAAATCTCTGTTTTATTTCCAGGTTATGCCTACAAAGCACGTCTTCGACAAAAGACCGTTAGGGAAGAACAGAATCCAAGAAATTGTACCTATGATGGCAGAGCGTGCCAAAATAATGGATGCAAAATTAACAAACCACAGTCTTCGGAAGAAATTGGTAACAGACCTTCTGAATGTGGGAGTAACCCCCAGCCTAATCTGCCAAGTCTCGGGTCACAATAATACAAATAGCATCAACAACTGCGCCAAAGCCAGCAAGCAGGTCCAAAAGTATATGTCCAAGGTAGTAACGGATGATGAAGAGTGCATTGACAGTGTCAAGAGGGGTGAAATATGTGGTCTCAACATGTACCATCCGTAACGAATGGGTCTAGTTCCTCCTCCAGCAAAAAAACAATGTATTGCTTCAACAGTGTCAGTGGAAAGCAGCCAGATAACGATGTCAACAGAAATTGAGAACCCTCCAAAAGAATCAAATGCCATAGAA
The DNA here is from genome assembly GCA_936440205.1 of Lepidonotus clava. Lineage (NCBI taxonomy): Eukaryota > Metazoa > Annelida > Polychaeta > Phyllodocida > Polynoidae > Lepidonotus > Lepidonotus clava. The sequence goes on along the minus strand of OW387136.1, from coordinate 45,984,759 downwards.
ACTGCGGTGGGTAGGGGCTTGAAAGGCATCCTAACTAACGCCGTATTTAATGGAACGGTAAACATCCAGATATGTAATTCTTCTCAGGCCAAAAAAAGATTAGAAATTCATGTATTTGAGGGTCCGTTAGGTAGCGGTGTCTCCTCGCTGGGTAGACATTTTGCCAAGTCAGAATCAAAACAGTGGATGTTTTCGAAGACCCATACCCCGCTAAAAAGACAATGACAGTTCTAAAATAATATGACATGCGTCGGTACAAACCTTCTTGTCTATGTGTAACACATTGTACTCCTTTGGTAATCTGTTTAATATGTGATAATCTGTGTGCAAAAAATTGTTGAATTTGTTCATGAGCTCCTTGCTCGACTTTGAAGATGGTGCCGATGTACCCACTAAGCGACTTTAGCGGCGACGGGCTACGGGCGACTGGGCAAATTGTCAGTAAAGTCCCTGAGCGCCTCAGAATCGCCCAGCAACGCCCTGTTCGATTCTGGGGGTCGGACGATGGACGACGCAATTGCCGGTGAAAATCGCCGGGAAAATCACTGGGAAAATTGCCGAGAAAATATCAAACATGCTGAATATTACTGATTGAGGACGACGGCTGTTCTCCCAGTCACCCGGCGCCCGCCACCCGGCAACAGTAAAAAAGCTTAGTTGGTATGGGGCTTTAGGAGCTTTCAGAAACCCAAGACCAGTCTTTGCCGAATCACGAGTTTTCTCCTTTTTGCATGACCCAAAACTGTCGTACAGCAAACACAACTATTTGGAGACAGCCCTCGTCCTATTGCCTTAATCAGCGTACCCCCACCTGTTGTGTACCTCATTATCTCGGTCACCCGGTCACCATTTAGACCCAGAGTAATCCTACACCCCACCTCTCCTTTCTAATTGTTCTTGACGCCAGAGAAAAGACACGCGCCCGACTACTGATATCCACAGTTGGGAACATTTGAAGGTTTCTCCACTGCGTATATAGTATATAGACGCTTAAACGGGGATATCCCTTTAGCGACTTAACTAACTTATGGTCATCTTTCCTGCTGTTGGTCCCTTGTTTCTGGTCGGAAACGCCCAGAACTGGTCAAAAACGCCTACAATTGGTGTTCCCATTGAGCCATTTGACCAGTTCTGGTCGTTTTCGACCAGAATTAAGCGACCAAAATTGGTCTAAACCAGAATGTAGTTCAATCGCCAAATGGGTTAACCCCTTTAGTATGATTGTTTTCTTTTTCAAACATGCTGCATGTTGCTGCCAGCAAAGTTTACTGTAATTTTACATATTTACTGTATATTTGCAGTAAAAGTCTAAAATCTATGCTGAATTTACAGTGAATTTGTTTACAAAATATTTGTTTAACTACTGTAAAAAAGCAGTAACTTTTTACAGTGTACCCTAGCTTGTTTAGTCCTTTACTTCAAAATTAACAAGCAAAGCCTGCATGAAGAGAGCATTGACTTAATTGATTAATTAGAAAAGTGATATATGCAATGACATTTATGTTTGGATTGAAATTGCATATATGTTATCACGATTCTGTGAAGCTTTTGGAGAGTGTCATATTTCCAGGAGCTTTACATGGCAATTGGTTTTATAAACGTTACCTGAAAAAGGTCCAGGAAATGTCAATTTTCTTGGAAAGCAGGTATCTCCTTTGCACTAATGAACACCCTACACTTTCCGAAACCTCCAAAATAAGTACTTACGTGCACAACGTGCTTATCATTTATGATATAACTTTCTGGAATGAGAATATCGTGACCTGTAACTATGTAATGAAAAAAGGCACTAGTTCCTGCATTTGTAAAGGCAGGAATCTTTGAACGACTAAACTCAAATGATTAATTCTGGTCGGTTTCGACCAGTTCTGGTTGAAAACGACCACAAAAAGGTCTTGACCAGTACTGGTCGAAAACGACAACTAAAAGGTGTTCCCATTGAGTGATTTGACCAGAAATCAACAGAAAACAGACAATCGCTTGGAAATGATCTAAAATTGTTAGATATTGGTCCCTGGTGATCTCTAATTCGAAAACATAGAGAACAATCTTCTCAGTATACTAACAACAAAAATAAAATAGATTTCTTTGTAATTACTTTTCAATCTATAACTGATGTTCCTGTCAATACCAACTGTCAACTGTCAGTTGGGGACACCCCTTTACACCAGATAATAACGCCAACTGTAATACTGACGGTAGAGGTGAACCTGCTATCACCGGACTGACACGGAACTGCTCATTCCACGCGTTTGAGCAGGAAAAAGCCAGGTTGAAACTGGCTGAATTTTGTTTGAGATGGTTTACATAATGGGAAAGATTTACTCAACTATCGTATATATTTGAATTAAAACAAATGGATAATAGACCCTTCATTATTTACAGCTTTATCTATACGCAGTATTTTCAGTAACTGTATACCCCTCTAATTTTGCACACATTTGAAGCTGGTTATGTAAAGTAATATACGGTAAACTAATATAAAGAAGTCGATTTCCCGACTTTTTTACGTTGTTATTCGCAACTCATAGATGGAAAGTTGATAAAGTTAGTATCAGCTGAAACATATTTAAGATGATCAGAAAGAGACATTCATTGTGGGTGATAAGCCAAAGAAATAAACTGACACGTACACTAATAATGTATAGTAACTAAATACAGGCTCTCAATTATAGGCACCACCTTTGTCATGCTCTACATCAGTCATTTACCAAAATCAATTAAGAAATTCGTCTTTTACCTTTCAAAGTACTAGTGTAAGTGGGGCAAAGTGCGTACTGTAATAGGAATCACCTACAGGCCTCCTCCCGGAAACGGGGGAGTCGGGGCCGGAAGTCAAGACAGGTGATGAGGGCCCTGGAGGGCGGCGAGTGGCGCGATGGATTACTGGTCGTCATGTCGGGGGTGGCGCCGGGGGGCTCCAGGGGGGCAGAAGTAATTAGATATCAAGACCACCAGAGATTCTATACAGGACGAATGATGTAAACTAATTGTATTGTTTCCTATATCAAAACCATCTGTGGATTGTACTAATTTATAGTCTTCACCACTTGCTTACTCATGAGACTTTTCAGTGCGTTTACTATGGAAACCTACTTTTTGACCAGTAAACAGTTGTATTAAACGCCATCAGCACACCATACCGGAAATTATAACAGCGAAGCTTTGAATTGACCATTCATATGGAGGTTGATTCATTCCCTCTTTCTTTAAGAAATGCTGGATTCGACGCTGTTATTAAGTAGTATACTAATATGTCCGTGTATGCCCATGCATGGAATATCCACTCAGATCAGGCAGACATGTACACCTGACTCTTCCGCATGTGTGGAAAATGTGTGGAAAATATGATTTTATTTACATAAAAAAGAGTAATTAGAACGTTAATATACATTCTTCATGTCCGTTGATAAAAGGATGATGTGCTTTTTCTTTATGTCGTCAAGGGTAATTTCAGAACACCTTAGGCCTGCTATTTATTTCTTTTAATTTTCCGTATCGGGCGAGGATGAGCACCATGAACTAAAGATGATCTTAGTAACTCCATTAGTCAAATCGCGTCAAGCTTATGGAAATTTTGATAGAGTCTATGCCATTTCTGATAGGTGATTCTTTTCTAGTAGATCTATTAGAGAATAAGAAAGCATACCGTGGTTACTTGAGTTTGTAAAATTATTATCATTGAGGTACACTAGCTGTTATAATTTTGGTTCCCTTTAAAGTTCAGTTCGTTCAAACGATCTTTCATATTGCATTGTTGTAGAATAAGATATCCGAATTCCTCTGATCGCCCCCTGCCTAAAATTAATAGGTCCCTACTTTGAGTAGGAAACGATTCAAAACTTAGACCTTATTATATAAAGGACCGCGGTGCTCCGTCGCACATGTATACATTTGACCCCGGCATTTGGCCAGCATGATTGAAAGATAACGTAAAACACGAAGAAGCTGTTGAATCACCATTATGCTGTTTTATACCCCTTCAATATCACATCCGTACCATGTACCACTTGCACAGGAACCCCTCAATTCACATGACCACCCATAAGAAAGAAAACGTTAGATAAATAGGTAGACTGCTTAGCTTTCTAAGCACCTCGGCACGGATCCTGCTTTCAGTTATGACTCTCAATAGGTGTCTCATAATGCCCTGGTGCTTGCACTTAACGTGGATCGTCTCCCGAAAGACACACCAAGCAGCATTCGCCTCACACCCTGGGCCTGGCCTTACTTTCTGCTATTTCCTTGCGAGCTATTGTCCGCCTCTACTCCCTCTCAGCGGCAGGCTCAAAGGCTGCAGGGCGGCGGCACTTAAAGCTGGGGTGTTACACACTAACGTGAGAGCAATGCTCAATAGGTTTGCAGGTATTTATGTTATCAATAACTAGATTTGCGGGCTTCTAATGGCTATAGCGGGAGGGGTTTAACTCAGGAATTCTGTCAGCCCTGGGAAATAGTTACCCTAACCATTCCCATTTAGACGGATTATGCAGTTGACTATAACATTAGATGATATTGCTTTCCTCTGAAAACAGTACCGTGCGGCGACATTCAGGCGCATTCCCTGGCCATTGTAGTAAAGTATGCATTTGGCGCAGACTTTAAAGTGTGCACATCGGAACCACCTTGTAGGTAGAGTCGTGTAACATGGGCACCTTAAGGACACATAGCTGTGAATTCAAAAGAAAAGATCATAGCCTTCTTCTGTTTTCTTTTATGGAACTGTTATCAGTGATTAAAGAAATAAGTGAGTTTTTGACCTTCCATCTCAAGAAATGATTAATATATGGAGAATACAAATTTTTGCATTTTCAAAACCCACATTACCCTCCAAAGGGAAATATGGGCACCCCCTCTTTCAGGGTAATATAGGCACACTTGCCCACAGGGCCCATATCGTCGTAACTGATTTTCACGATTAGGCTAATCAGCTGAAATTTGATTAGTGTCTCATAATGCCTGATTCCCATTGCCGTCAAAGGTGTGAATACCATTTCAAAATAACTTAGAAAGGGGATTGTTAGATGTAGTTTCTTTGACTGGCAAACAGAATAGATATGAATAAAACACTAATCAAAATTCACATGATTAGCCTAATCACTGAAATCAGTTACGAAAATGTGGCCCCTGTAGAATTACAGTGACAAATGAAGATGGGGCAGTGCATGAACCTTACTCATGTCAGACCTCCCTGAAAGTACCATAGGATTTAGGGGTTTGCCCCCTAAAAACAGTATTACATTGATCCTATATAGAATAAAGGCCTTTTCTCCTATACCATTGATTAAGGTTTCTCCTTGTTCTTGAGAGGTTGCACTATGAGGTGGTATTTGAATGGCTAAGATATTCCTACATATGATACCACGCAAGCAAGTTAAGGTACCCTCTGAAAGAATTTATAGTATATCTTAATAAATTTAAAGTAATTTGCTGAAAAGAAATGGTCTATGCCAATGTTCTTTGGTTCTAAGAGGTTGCAGGACTTATATCTGACCGAAATATGCCCATATTTCCCGACATTTTGAAGAAGTCATTCAACTCTCTATTACAATAATTATGTCATGAAGAAGTAAAGCTTCTATAGATGAACTTCATTGTTTCCTTCTAGAAAAATTAGAAACATTTTACCGTCATTTGTTATAATCCAATGGAATATGGCGACCCTTTCTGAGGGTGGTTCCCCTCAGTTAGGGTGGTGTTACCCAGTGGCGGATCTAGGGATTTGAAAGGGGGGGGGGACGCTATTGAAATTGTTTTCCCTTAATTACCTTTTGGTCGAATTTTACATTTAAAAGATGCAAAATTTTCCGAAAAAAGTGAGGGGCGCCCCCCCGCCCCCCGCCCCCCCCCCCCCTCTGGATCCGCCACTGTTACCTGTATATGTCTCTGTAAAGGGAGAGAGAGAGAGGGATCATGCGCATTAACTATATAAAATGCACCGATAGAAAATTCAATATAATCTGTTTACGACGTCCATCAGTAAAGAGTAAGTGTTTATAAACGACTCTTTACCTCTACTTAAAGAACACTTCATGTAGCAGTCGTAATAGAAAGGTTATATATAAAAGAAATAGTATGAGGAGGTAGTAAATAATCCACTTTTTAAACCAGGAGTTGGTAACCCTTGGTAAACAGAGAAAAGGTATAAAATGTTTCTAACGCTGCCTTATCATTCAGGCGTTTCTGTTGGCCTGTAGCTGATGACGGAACTAAAGAACACATGGCCTAAGTAATAGTTGAAATAACACAGAGACACACCTTTGATAGACACCAACAAGTCACAGAGCCCACTGCAATATACAACTTATGCTTTTGTAGCTGCAAGATTTAACTAAAAAGCTGATTGAAATATCCATATCTATAAGTCAAAATAAAGTAGATACCATGTAGGTGGGAATACCTGCCAGGATGGAATGGTCACTTAATGGACACATCTTGAAACGCTTTTTTTCTTCTAAAACAGGGATGAACATGAAAGGCATAAAATAACATGAATATTGTCATAGCAGTAATCATATATTTTAGGGAGGCGTGGTCTAGATTTGTATCTAGGTCCTATATTTTGCTTCATCACATTATTAAAAATCTTGTTGAAAGAAGTGTATAAGCAATAACTAAATTTAAGATTAAACCCTCTCCATTATGACTAAAAAAATTGAAGCACCAGGGGGCTCATATCAAAAGAATGCATTCAGAACAAATAAATCCGATATCGATGTGCAGAATATAAAACAAAATTTAAACAGTGATTTATAGTTTCTTGATTTTCAAATTGGTGTACAATAATAATCATGGCGCATAGCAATAACATCTTCGTTATGATTAAGTCTTAGTCGTGAACTATTTTGTTCAATTACTGTTGATAAATATGAGGTACTTCGTGACCTAACCAAGTCATGCTCCAGTTTTTAAATAGGAAATTAACTAATATTGAATGGTATTAACCGATTGAAAAGGCAGTGCAGTGCGTTGTTAACCTCCTTATATATAATTTGCCTTAGATAACACTTTCACTACTATAACGCCCAACCATTCCTTTGCATAGAAACCGTATCTTTGGCCACTGTGATAGATACCTCAGTAGATTGCAAGACCTTGTCGGACATGGCACAGAGCTCTTACGATAATCTGGTAGGAGTATTTCTCTCTGATAATGAGTCACGAACACAATGATTTCACCGAATTAATTGTTACTTTGGTTTTACTGCTGGGCCTATAGAGGACAGTGTTGCCAACTTTAGACCGGCCCAAATTACTGTTACGAAGTTTGTGGGTAAGCAGGGCAAAACGGCCGGTATCATATACGTTTAAAAGATGACTTAGTACCTTATAATTAGTATACCTCTGAAAATGTCAAATAAAATATAAACAGCATAATATTTTCCTTTTCCTTATCTATGATTCCAGGATGAACACTTGTAAGACCTATCTAATCATTTTTGCCTGAGATTCTATAGTTTGCTGTGGTCAGGCAAGTTTCCCAACAAATCCCAATTTCCTTCTTCTTCTTCTTCTTCTTCTTCTTCTTCTTCTTCTTCTTCTTCTTCTTCTTCTTCTTCTTCTTCTTCTTCTTCTTCTTCTTCTTCTTCTTCTTCTTCTTCTTCTTCTTCTTCTTCTTTTTTTTTTGGGGGGGGGTGGGGGGTGGGGGGGATATTTGTAATATTTAATTTGACTTCTAATAGCCTTGTTATTAGAGACAAAATCCCGAGTTTCAGAAACCAATTCTGGTGGAATATAACACATTATGGGCGAAGAAGGATTATGTTAGTTTGAAAAAAAACAAAAACATATTGAACACGTTGGAGGCAAATAACGTACAAAAAATTCAGTATTTCTTTTGCTTTTTGAATAGATGTCACATCCACATGGACAGGTTTTGAGTAGGTACTTCTTACGCTTCTCAAGTAGCGGACATCTCGCCCACACAGATGACATGAAAACGACAAAAAAAAATAGAGAGAAGAAAAGAAAACAGGAAAAAAAAGAAAAAAGGAAGGAAAGAAGGGAGACAAAAAGAAAGGAAAATGCATTATAACATTTGGTTATACACTAATCATAAGTCGCAAAAAGGCCCCTTCAATTAATTATGTTTTAATGCCCTCAACTGCAGAGAGCATGCCTTTTGGATCTAAGACAGCAACTACTTGAATGTTGACGCAGATGAAAATCTTAATTGACATTTGACGTTCATCAAAAGGTGCACATGGGAATACGACAAGTGTTTTTATATGAGAATCAATAGGTGTTCCTAGTCTGACGTGAACGTTCAGGACACGGCTGTTAAAGTGGCTCACTCATCTGGTATGCATTTGAAAGGACTTAGTGGATAGTATTTAACAGCGGAAAGGCTTCAAAGTGCTACATGCAGACAGTCTAAATTAAACAGTAATCCCAGGTTATACTTACAATTGCGGCTTTGATTATCTTTCACGTAAATAAATTCCAATATTGGGACTAATAAAAAGGCATATTTTCTGGCAAATAAGCGTGGCAATAGCCGAAGCACAGATTTTTAGACTTCCTTAACCATTTCATTCACGCTGGACGCCCTGTTTGATTAGGGGCCTTCCATTAAGTACGTATGCATCAGGGGAAGAAGGGGGCCTATAAATTTGTGAAAATGTGCGTACGTTCTAGTAGAAATCCAATGCGTATTTTTGCCCTAGAGGGGATGGGGGTCTGAGATTTCTGAATATGTGTGTACGTACTAAAAGGACTTCTTATTACCCCATCCAACGATATGACGTTGCATAACGTTCTAGTAACGTTGTTTTTATAGTGCGGAAAACGGCACTCTGGTTATAGCTAGGTTGCTTTCAGTCTCCAACCCTGCTGCCGGGTGAGAAGCCTAGGGCAGTCTTCGAAGGAAACCAACGGGCTATAGCTTTAAGTTGCTGTGTGGAGTGCTTATATTTATCATTTCATTATAATAACAGAGTCGTGTATTTGCTATAGATTCCCAGTAGCTGTGTCTGTGTGATAGGATAGAGTGACAGTATTCAACAATTCTATTTGGAACCAGAAATAGTAAAACGTGTTAATTAAACCATCCCTCATTATCACTGTTCAGTAGGAGAGATCGTCATTGAATTAAATTCTTATGTCTGGTGTTTCAATATCCAGGTGTGTAATCTTCTTAATCAAAAGACACACATGGAGAACATAATTATAACGGTGTTTGAACTAGGAATTAAAAGCCTCTGTAATCGTCGACCGTTTTAACATAGCTATACAGTTCAGGGGTTTGGAACGCAGATTGCTGCAGCAGATCTGTGCCTCAGTAGATCCAATTTCCGAGTGTTACTAATCAGTTTCACACAAGGGTGCTCGGCTTAAGCCGGTCTGCTTCAGACAGCGAAACACCTAACCAACATCATTTCAAGTGAAGTGCAACATTTCTCTATTTATTCCATGCAGCATCAACATTATTTCAAAGATTTATGAGTACTTAGCTCCGAAGAAAAAACCCGCAAATCCCTTTTATATTCCATTAGAATGAGGAGAATTCCCGGCACAGTGTACATTGCTTTTCGCTGAAAGGTAGAGATTCTACAATGGTCCCACTGTTACAGTATTTCACTTGATTAATCTCCATTACAGGACAAAAACAACTACATGCCTACTTTGCAGCTCGGGGATCTACCAGCCTTCCCTAAACCTCTGGGACTGACCTTGTCTGGCTGGTCTAATAACATCTTTCTCCTACTTGTTGCTGAATAATACGGCCATGAATCACAGGTCTGGGCTCGGTTTCCAACACTCATCCCAGCCCCTTGTTGTGACTACTACTAACACTCACGCTACAAACTCATTGACTCGGACTCCTGGCAGCCCACGGCTCCAAGACATGGCTTTTTACTCCCTGGTATTCTAAAGAACCACAAAAAAACCTTCATAAATCCCCAGAAGTATAATCCTTCAGCTTATTGTGACGCCTATATTCCACAGCATAAGTCAGCTAACAATCTTTCAATTAGAAAGTGTCATTTATATAAGTTACGAGCAAATAATTATTGTTTTAACGTTAAGTAAATTATAATTCTTTTTTTTTACGGTTAGGACATTGAGCTGTCAGTAATGGTTTTGATAATGGTGTTAGACGGTTCCTAGGTTTTGAAAGACCATTACACTATACCTATAAGAGTTAAGGCTTTATTCCACCTTGTAGGTAGCAGTTGCGGTTGCTCTTTTTTGCTACCGCAACCAATTTATGGTTTTGATACCAACATGTTGGTATCCCCGACTGCAATCAATCCATAGAAAATGTATATAAAACCATATTGTGGTACTTGCAAGTACCGCAAGCAAGTGCTGAAAATAGCCATATTCCACCTTGTGGCACCCTACCGGCAATTTGCGGTAGTTTTCTTGCGTCCTTTCATAGTGCCGCAAGCAAATACCATGTAGTGGAATATAGCCTTTAAAGATTATTCTAAAAAATGTCTAAATGGTTAATATTATTTCCCAATTAGAGGCTGTAATTATAACAAAAGACAAAAGACCTTCTTCCATTCGGCCTGATCTTAAATACACAGAACTGAACATAGGGTCTGATAGAATCCTTTTCCTTCCTCATTTGAAGTATTCTCAGTGTGGGCAAATTTTACTGCCCCGCACCAACGAAACATGATTATCCGGAAATTATTAGCTCCTAATCGAAAAAGCACTCAATCATCCATCGATCCATGCCATAATGACGACAAGTCCAGATCTATCTTTGAACCTGCACACATGAAGAATGGTAACGCCAGAAGGCTTTTTCTCCCTAAGTCAATATGGCAGATAGGCCTCATATTGAAAGAACCCTCACGGCCATGTTGGCTTTCTGGGAGCTTGTCATCTGGCTTGCATCAGGCTACTTCGAGCAGCTCACTTAGTTATAGTGCTCCTGTCAGTGGCTGCCGCGTCCTAAGGATTCACAGGCCAGCATTTAATGGTACCCCAGCTACATGTCCAACTATATGTCGAGCTATCTCTACATCTCCATCACATAGCTCCATCCCCAACTCTTTCTTCATTATCTAGCCTCAACTCAAACTCTATCTCCATCTATATCCACAGGGACGGATTTAGAGGGGGGCCCTGAGGCACCTGGCCCCCTCCCAATCTTTGCAAAATTTAGATTTCTTAATGTAAAATTCTATCCCCCAACTGGAGCGCGCCATTTTTAATTTCGTAAGGATGAGCCCCCTTATTGAATTCTCTGGATCCGTCCCTGATCTCCATCGCATAGCTCCATCCCCAAGTCTATCTCCATAATCTAGCTGTAACTCCAACTCTATCTCTGATCTCCATCATGTGACTGCATCCTAAACTTTATTGCTATCTGCCTCTCCATCATGTACATTCATCCCAAACACTATCTCCATCTGTGTCTTTATCATGTAGCTCCAACCCTATCTCTATCTGCATCTTTATGTAGATGAATCCCAACTCTATCTCTATCTGTATCTCCATCATACAGCTGCATCTTCACCTAGATCACTATCTGCATTTTTACCAGGTAGCAACATCCCTAACTTGATCTATATCTCCTTCTGTGTCTCCTTTAAGCAACTGCATCTCCAACCCCATCTCTATCTGCATCTTCATCACATATCTGCATCCCAAATGTTATCTCTGTCTCTGTCTGTGTCTCCGCCATCATCATGTTGCTGGGTTCTAAACTCTCTATGTTTTCATTATGCACTTGCATCCCTAACTCTTTCCCGAACTTTATCTCCATCTACATCTCCATCACTTAGCTGCATCCCAAACTCTATCTTCATGTGTATCTCCATCATAATTATAACTGCATTTGAAACTCTATCTACATTTGTATCTCTATGACATAACGGGATTCGCGGCCATATCTCAATCTTCATCCACCTCCATAACTTAGCTGCCTCTCCAATTCTATCTCTATCTGAATCTGCTCCATGTTACTGTTTCTAAATTTATGAAGTACAGGTTTATTTTTTACATGATGCCAAGAAGTCATAGATGGAGATTGTCAGTCTAGATTCTCACTGTCTTTAAAGATACTGTTATTAGGTATTCGTAATATACTGCCCAGTATATAATTGATATAATATTCAAACATGTATATGAGAGCACTAAATAATTCAGAAAACATTTGTTATACTATTATGCTAATCCTCTCAAAAGCATGAGAATCATTTGCAGAAGCCCATAAAAAAACAAGAATAATTTGTCTTCAAGATATACTTGGCCTCGGGGACATTGTGGTTGCATGGTGTTCAAGCAAATATTATAGGAAAGAGAGATAAGGAGGTCCCGAAGGTTGACCTCCCACGTGGTATACTGCTATAATGCTTATGTTACATTTCGTGATTGGGGGGTCGAGTATCTGATCTACATGCAAGCCTTGCTGGAACACCTGCCCGGGCCCTCGTTCAGTTCAACTATAGTGGGGTTTATTGCTAGCTCAATGTATCTGCTATTACCACATAGTGGGTATAGTTTTGTCTTGCTTCTTCATTTCACTCATACGTTCCAGTAGTTCTTCCAGAGCGAATTAGGCCAAGCACAAATGATAGGATTTGCATTTATTTGATCCAAGGTGAACCAGTCATTAATGGATAATTCCATGTCAATCAAATCAAATTTTAGGTCCCACACATTTAGTCTCAAATTATCTTTAAATCACTAGAAGCATCTTCCTGAACATGTTTGAAAATTTGAACATCAAACTTCCTGATTTTAGATATCAAAATGAATATTCAGCTTTTCTTGCCAAGTTAACCTGGTAACCTCTTGTTTATTTTGGCTAAAAATGATAGCCTATAGCCTTCGCTACAGTATAATATGGATTTTAAGATTTTCTGAGTATTCAATATTTGTGTATGCATGCTGATTTTCAGATTTCTTCATTTCATTTACAATATTTAACAATTTTGATTTGATAATTTCAAAGATTAAAATACATATTACCCCATGAATTATTTCTTAAACCCAATTTATACCAATCATGAATTTCTATGTGAGCACATGTGGCACTTTATATGAGATAACAAGCCATATACAAATTTTAGGTCCCTATCTATAGTAGAAGCTGAGATATAGGGTGTCCCACATCGAGGATGCTTGCATAATCCACTACAGCAATTTCTATAGTTTTTAAACCCTTTGCTAATGCTAAAAAGAGCCTTGATAGCAAATATACAATAACAAATAAATCATATTAATAATTGTAAAGATAAGTATTCTAGAAATCCATTTGATGGAAAGCCACTTATATTTATTTATAATTCACTTTTGGAGAGTGCGAAAAACTTATTTCTTATTTATTTTTTGGGTTACCATGGTAACCAACAACCCAATTTATCGGTTATCTATGATTGCGGACTAATTAGTCATTATCCTCGAAATAAATGAAATGATGACATATTTTCAGATAAAAACATGCTGATGTGGGTAGTCTTAAGGTGTTATCTCTCTGGCTAAAAAATCAAACCAGCCAAATTAATTTTCTAACAGTGAAATGAAGTGAGGCGCGATAACTTTGTGCAGATAACTCAAATCCTAGCTTACACAATCCATAAAGTTGTTTATAAGAATAAGTAGTGTCAGAGGCCCAGGATGAAAAAGATTTTTCTGTGAGGTCCCAAACATTGCCAATTTACACTGCTCTTCCTAAACAAAATATATACATCAAAGCTATTGTAAGCCAAGTTTCAGACACACCCACTATTGTAACATTGCTTTCCAGCAAATTATATTCAAAAATTAATGATCAAATTTGTTCCAAAGGCTACAGACATCAGCAAGAACAAAGTATAGACCCTTACACCTTTAAATGAAAGTGGATTAACCATTATCTAAGTGTTTGGATTTACAAATTGTTGGAGAAAATACCAATAAAATCGGTGACTGGGAAGCCTGCGTGATACACACAAACTGTTCGATAAGATAAAAATATACTGGATTATACTTCAAGGACATATTGATTAACTTGTGTGTCCTACATCACTTATTTACCCGAGTAAGTGATGTAGGGCCAAACATAATTCCTCTTCAGTCCAGAAATTAGGAGCTACACCAATTTGATGATTTGGAAATAAAAAAAAACTTGTTGAAATCAAAGATCCAATTAACAAATTCAGATATATGACTAACTGCGTTCTCTGAATCAATGGCCTATGCAATTGTTGTTTTTTCCAAGTGTCCTCCATCAAATTAGTAAACAGAGACATGTGTCCCATGTGGTCTGAGTATCAAATGACAGGTTTTAGAAATACCTGTTTGCGCTCAGGTATTTTTTTTTTTTTAAACATCTTTATTTATCCTGGGGTGAGTAGGATTCCTCCTGTCTTCCCTCACCTCCAGCTCTAACTTAATCTAATACAAGCTTTTCAAAGAATTTAATAACTGCTCTTTAAGGTGATCATATAATAGAAACAAAAAAACAATGATGTTAAATGAGATGAGATGGTTAATGATTTACAACCATGGTTGCCACCAAAGTAATGATTATACAAAAATGCCAGCAGTTAGTTTAGCAATTTCATTCTGAATATATCTGAATGTATGTTAATGATCTCAGTATGCTAACACTTCTGTAGCATAGGTTCTCACGTAGATCATAACCATGATAAAGGCACTAAAGAGCAGCCATAAATGAAAGTGAATAGGGAGAAGTCTTTGGCTTCAAACCAAGAAATTTCCTTGCCGAGGAAATGGATGTGGGGGTTTCAGAAATTGACAATGTACCTATCAAGCCACTTGTCTGAATGAATAAATAAATAACATCGATGATAAAGGTATTGTACACTGAAATGAAGTGAAAAACACATAACATATAAATGGTTAGTTATATATCCCTTTATCTGTTTATACTATAATGGCAGGCATATACAAGCATTTTTTGCTATTAAACACCATTCAGCAATGTAACAGAAACAGACCTAGTTCATAGATTAATGAATCGTGCCATGGATATCCTTTTACATACTTGCTGCCAAATGAGTTGGACCACCGTCTATTAATCTGCACATTGCACACTGCATCAGACAATCTGATATTTCACTGAGTTGCCAAGTAAGATTAATGAGCTCATGTTTCTCAGTACAAAGCCACTGCTGTTTTTCATTAGGGAATTTGAGACGTGTGTCCTTTTAGCAAAAACACGAGATGAGGATATCGATTGTAAATAATGAAACCATTTTCCAGAGAGAAAATCGATTCAAATGCGACCTTATTTCACATCATTTTGAGCAGTGAGAGTAGACCTACACAGCCAATAACCCAATGACCACCGTCCCTGAAATGCCATGCACTTTTTGCCATCAACACCGAAATGACGCCTTTGCAATACAACCTTAAAGGGAATTTGTTGGGTGCAAATACCTTTTGTGAAATTATGACATAGGACACTATTAATTCATGATGATACCTTATTAGCCTAATCAGTTACGAAAATACACACATCTTGTATGTGAGTTCAAAGCCTTTTGAGGTTTTCATGCAGCTGTGGTAGGAGGTAACATATTACTATCCAGAAGGTTGAAAGATTCAAGTTTGTCATGGAAATCTTCCCTGGTTGTGGAAGTCGGAGGTGTGTTCAAAGGTTTAAAAGTATAGTTTCTGCATGAAGAGGCGGGTTGAGAAGAGCTGATTAAGGGAGTCTACAAATAGTGTACATAGTTAAATATTTTTTTTAATGAATATGATTGCATTGTTCCCGTATCTGCTTCCTTGCTTATTACTCATCAGGGCACTCCAACCCTTATTAAATCAATTCTTGCCAAATGTTCTTGCCATATTCCCTTGTAAAAATATAATGTCTCTTAATACATGACAAGTGTCATCTACTTAACCTTATGTTCTCGTGCAAGCAGAAGAGTCTTTGGTTATAAAAGCAACGTTGAAAAACAAGCAACGAAGCAATGCAACAGTTCTATGTTAAAAGACCCAGAACTGAAGAAGCCAAAAATTCTCCATTTTATAGAGGTGTTCAACTCTGGCTCAAACTGCCAGCGAGCATAAAATCAACTGACTGTGCGTTAAATTTAGAGAAGCAGTAAAGAAGCACTATTATTAGTATCTACACCTATACCAACTTGAACATGATACAAAGTATTATGATGTCATCCACGTGCCAATTTGAAATCATACCTACCATAAGAGACGCTAATATGTATATCTGTCTGTTGGATCTATTCAACCTTTTTACCCATAATTACTACCACCACATAAATTATTATACTGTAAATCATCATCTTCATCAATTTATAATTCGTAAAGAATGTCATGTGAATAAGTTTGAATATGAATGACATTGTTTTGAAAAATCCCCTTATTTACAGGGTATTCTGGATTATACAAAATAAAAGTTACTGGAATACAAGTTCTGCAGTTATCTACTGTTACATTGGCCATGAGGAAACTAGATGAAATGCTCTATTATTCATCCTATTCTACCATGTCTTTCTGCTCCGACCGGCATTAATTGATCCCAATATTCAGCCTGTGAGGATGAAAGACGGATATATAGACAGGCTGCTAGGAGAGATTGCTTGGATGGAGATATGTTTCCATGAGTAGTATATCCAATTTAGCACTGTAAGCAGGCACTCTCACTGCAGAAAGGAACTATTAGCCTACCAAGCACAATGTTTTCTTGGGGTAGGCCTATCTATAGGATAGTATCCTATGTAATAACATATTATATAGTCCCTGCTTTCAAGAGACTTGTCGTAGAAGAAATCATCTTATTATGTAATTTGTAATACTTAGTTTTTGGTAAACAAAAAAATTGGTATACATATGATTTACCATTTCACTAAGATTGTGGTATTGATTAATCAAAATTAATGATGAAATGTATGACATCACAGGTCTTTACCTGATCAGCGAAAATCCTCTCCGAAATGTCGGTTTAACCAACGTATAACCTTATATGCGATACTTTTATATGTAACTCACGTCTTTTCAAAGTTCGCGTTCTTGACATCGTTACTCTCGGGATAAGGAGGTATAGGCAAATGCTGTTATCACACTTCATATTCCTTTTTAGGCCTTTTGACGGCCTTATATGTCGTCACAGTCTATTCATGGGCCGTCTGCAGGGACCTGGTAGGCACATCGGGGTCTTGTCAGACTAAGGACGATGAATATGTATTAGCCAGAGTCGATAGGACAGTGGTTTGACATCATATTGTGCCATCCTTGATGCAATGCATATCACCTACCCACTGCCGGCTTTCCCTCTAACCAATATTACATTCTCCACCTCAACCTCACTGATAATTCATAGTTGTTGTTCTATAGTTGTGAGTTCCTCGTCTGATTCTATTTATTGCACTTTCAAAGCTCATTGAAACTACTAAAACCATTGTTGTCGTTCTTATCGATGTCTTCTTGCTTTATCTTGTATTACCATTTTACCGCCTTAGTAATTCGCTTCGTGAAATATTGAATATATGTGACAGTTTCTGGGATTTCCAGCCTTATGGAAATGCCTATTCATGGCTCTAGAGCCTTTATTTAGCTTAGAAATTATAAAAATCATAAAAAATAAGCTATATCCATGCTATGAATGAAATTTTTCATAGTTTTCATTTCTGGTGAAAAAAAAATGGATTTTTTGCATTTTGTTGCCATGGTAACCGGAATGTTGATAGAACATCCAAACCCGCTGATACTACAACTATGCAAATGTTGGTTTCCATGGTAACCATAGAACAAAATTAAGTTTTCAAAATTTCAAATTCTGAATCAAGGGACTGCTTGGCCATATTCAGCAAAAAAAGATTCTGAATATCTTAAAAAGATCCGACCTTTGTGTCTTCAAATTAACATAACTTTTTTTCTAATAAGAATATTTACCTATTTTTTTCAGTATTAGATTCCCCAAGACACCATCTTAATTTAATATTCCAGGCCATAAGACTGCTTTTCGCAGAGGATGTCACATATTAAACGATTTATCTCTTACTCTAGAAAGACCTTTCATTTATACGTGCCGAGATTCTTTGGAATAAGAACAGACGATAAACCATGCGGACTTAAAACATGTCTAATGCTTAAACAGAAAAACATGTTAGAAAGTGAAAAAAATAATTGCCATTAAAAAAATATCTAAAAGTTCAAACTGGTGTCGGCATACTCTCACCTTAACACTACATTACTTGGTTTTACAACGTATTCCAAGTTGAGTTTAAAATGCCAAAGCTTTAGATGATTCAATTTGCAAACTACAAATCGAAAAGATTTCTTCTAAATGGTTCCACTTACTTTGCCTTTCCATACCACTCAAGCTCTACCTCACTGCGCCACGAGTGTTATTGAATTTCAAGAAAGGCCCCTCGAGTTCTGTCTATAAAATCGACTTGAGTAAAATGAGGACATGAGTACCCAGTAATTGTTATTGCTGTTAATGGCGCCTGGTTTTATAAGTCAACTATGTCCCAGTTTCCCGGAAATCTGTTAGGTTTGATATGTTTTGTGTCCTGGGAACCAAAGGTAACTGGACACTGATTGGCCAGAGCCTGCGTGTGACCATGATACTGACCAAAAAATATTTTCAATAATTCAGTATACTCTGACAATTGCCATGCTGATTATTTGTCAAAGCACCTTTATAGAGAGGCCTATTGAAGTGCTCAATCCCAGTCGACAATGTTGTAGGACAGGGGTCATTACATATTGGTACATTTTTGAATTGAGAATTGAGCGCATGATTGTTAAAATGTTACGGCCCCAAAACTGTCATCCATTGGCTTTGTAAACTGGGTTATAACGTGTTCATAGTGTCTATAAATCATTCTTCAATGAATAGCTTCATGCAATGCTAACAGTTGAATTTGATTTATTCATGGGGTATACTTTGAAGGTAGGAGCGAGTGCGTCCGTCATTATCTGTCCACATACAGGTATATTTCTATTGATGGTGCATGTTATAATCATGACATTTCCCAGGTGTAGAAAGGTAAACTATGTGCCTCAGGACACTGCCAACACGGATACCAACCTTTGAATGGGCCATAACCCATCAGGTAAGACGGTCCTTTCCCCTAGTCCCAGCTGTTGGTCCATGCATCAGAGAAGAGGGCAGCGGTAACACTGCCCCAGACTAGACCCTGTGACCTTTACCTGAGACCACCCATCTTTGGTAATCAAAAGCCCCGCGGAAAGGTACCTAAATGCATTGAGTCTGCGGGGTCCGCCGTGATTCCGGCGGGTTTAGGTGCAGGCCATTTGCGCTGTGATATTGCCTATGTAATTATGCAGCAGTGGATCCCCAGGCGGGTCCCTTGGTGAGCATACGTTATGTGAGATGTCTGTTTGCATTGCCGCTATCAGAAGTCGAGAAGTAACGAAGCGACTGACGTGAACGGCATGATTGAATTCTATAATGGCAACGTTGACATTTATGAGAAAACACAGAAATGCAAAATTAATTCTATGATCTACTTTGAAATAACAATGATTAAAAGAAAACAGATGAGAATTATGCGAAAGAGACATGTATCATAGAAGCTTCTTCTGTATAACTTTTTGGATGAACTTACCTTTAAAACAAGAGTTAAAACAAGTGGCATTAGTGCATATCATTTCAAAGAATTACATAATATAATAAATTCTATTGCATGATCCTATTTGACAGGGTACATGCATTCCTTTTATAATCAACTTAGTTAATTGTATTGATGCTCAGCCGCTCTCAATTTTGGGAACAAAGAACCATGCGTTTTTTTTAACTTTATTTTGTACTGAGCAGTTTGCAGTATACATTACTGGTTTCCGGCACCACCCAGTTGATGGTGGTCCTGTGGATCATTTGGGCATGATTCCGTGCAGGGGTCATCCAAACGTCCTAATTTGGAGACATCGGCCCATTCCTCTGTTGACTCCAAACCCTCCAAGGACATGTGTGTGTCCCCTATTACTTCACACCCGGGTGCCAATTATGTACAGCGTCCTTCCTGTGTGGTGTACCTAAGGGCGGATGTCGCCATTTTCAGGTCCCCCTGTGATCCATCAAGGACCTTCCGGTCCATCCTATAGAGCATTGTGTCCTAATCAGGTTGGGGTCCGTAGAGTATAGGTCCAAACTCACAAGGAGAGGAGGTTACCTGAGGTAAGTAAGCTAGGAAATAAGCCATGACAGCCTTTACCCTTCATAGGATATCTTGTTGCTGGTTGCTTATTACTGTGAGTAGGTTGCTATGAATATTGAGGTTAATCACACATCAAGAAAGCTCACCATGAAATTACAATTGGCTTTAAATGTAACTAAAGACCACTCGTAATGATGCAAAAAAGGAACTAACACGTTTTGTGGGTTTGTAGGTTCTCATCAAAGTAGTGGGAGGGGCGAGGACCAGGTCACCAGGCCAACTTCAAAATTCTCTCAATTAGTTTTTTTTCCCTTTTTTAATTGGCGATCGGGGGCAAGCCCCCCCCCTTTCCGCGGACATAACATTTGCTTTATCACTAACGTTAAGGTAAAATTAAGATTTCCTTAATCATGTAAGAGAATTATTTTGATATTTTATTTTGTGACCAAAATCTGTTTTGTAAAACATATCAAAGGTTGAATAAGGTAAAAGAAAGAGTTCCTACAATTATCTATAATGTAACACTTTTGACATTTCAAAACATTACCGTTTCTTCTAAACGGATATATATTGATATACTTGTCCTTCAGAGTATTAGGAAAGGTCTAGATGTTTCTGGTTTATCCGGTAATGTATCTTATCAACGTTTATATGTATACTATAAAGTTGCGTCAAATTAAACTTCATATTACCAAGTAGTGTAACCAAACACGGGGCTAAATCTGTATCCGTATTCAAACTCAAATCGACGTTCGCCCTTAATTTGACAGTTTAGGACCCTATAGGTACACAGCAGCATGGGAAGTGTCATAAAAGAATATTTTGGAACTAAGAGGATTATCAAGAGCTCCTGTCTACCATACCCTGAGACAAGGCTTCCCAACAGTCTTGTTATTCTAGGCTTATCTACTGATGGGCAAATATCCATTCCAAATCACATCTTGTTCCATTTATAGAAATAAGATTGAAGGCCTAGCCGTATTAACTCGGGATCAGGGGGCTAGTCTTCAAGCTTTTTTAGAGAGAAATGTACCAAAACATAAAATAGTTTTGCAAAGAAGCAGATTATCTAAAGTTATAACCTGGGGTATCACTGGAAAGCTTATCGCTTGAACTTTCTATCCATCATAATCTGTTGGAAATCCATCCATTTTGCCTAGAATAATGGTTAAAGTGGTTAGAACATTATCGTTTTTTATATATATTCTTTAAGACTTTTTTTCTTCTCCTTGTCCCTACAATGCAATATCGTCGCACGTTTATTGACCTATAATGGATCCATGGGAGGCATAGGATGCAATATTGAACACTTTTAAACCATTCAACTGCTTCCAAATGCTTGTTCAGGGGGATGATCTTTATCATTCTGGATCTAAATTTGTAGGGAATATTATTACAAAAACACAAAAATATCGAATTTCGACCAGTGAATCTATTTGGACACGCTTTATCAGTGAATCTTCCAATAACTAGATTGACGAATGAAATAAAACTAATCAGGTAATGTACTCTTTGAGACCATGAACACTGGCAACCCTCCTACTATAGTTGAGCACGATTACAACAAATGATTTAACTGAAGCGCATGGTTTTACCCCTTGAGCAATGCAATCGGCATATCATCATACACCTGCTAACAGTTTGGTCGATTCAATTTCTTAAAAGATCACATCACGAGTGATCGGGAATTATTGAAATCTGTCTACCATTCAATGTGTAATCAAAAACAGGTTTTTGCTTTGAGCAATTAAATGAGAAATTAAATCTAATAAACCAAGTGACCGTTTCCATTTCGATTAGATTTTTCCAACCAATAGGCATTGATGACAAGGTATTCTTAAATAATACATAATGTTGTCTCCCACATGCCAACTTGAAATCATATTTATGAACCTGGATGTTAAAATGTACCCACAATTGTTACAATATAAATTTTGTCATACTGTATATCATAATGTCATAATAATTATTGTCTTAACCAATTCATAATTTGTATAGATTGTCGTGTGAATTGGTTTCCGATTATATCACTTCACGGTTGCCGTCTGAGGAGGAAGGAGCTTAGGTATACTCAACATGGTTTCCTATTATATTTGCCAACTACACTAAGTAGTAATAATTATCTGGAAGAACAGATTTACCTGAAGATATTCAATTAATATATCAAAGAGAAGAAAAAATATTCCCATTTAACGATCTAGAACCCTTATGGTTAGGCAGCGCCTATGGCAAGCCGAATGGGTAAAATCTGGAAAACACTGTTTTCCGACTTTCCCACCGGAAAACAATGTTTCCCCCCGGAAAACAATGTTTTCCCAGGAAAACACTGTTTTCCCATGGGAATCAGAGTTATTTTGGGAAAACAATGTTTTCCCCCTGTAGTATCCTTCTGGTCCACTAGATGGCAAATAATTTTGTTATCAACATTCCATGAGACACCTGCTTTAGCTGATATTTGGCAAGTTGTATGTATTCACCTATACCTACTAACCCAGCAACTTGCTTGTGGGCTGTTCCCCAGGGTATACTTCAGAGCAGCCAATCAGAAGCAAGCATTCCTTTTTGATATTTTCCTATACACAGTGGTGGCATGTTAGCATTCTAGAGGTAGGCTAGAAAACCCAGGGTACAGAGTAGATAAAAGTGGGTTGAATACTAAGAGTATTTAGAGGTTGTAGGCATTATGTAGGGGTATAGGGAAAGCATAACGAGGGAGTATGTAGGGGTATGTAGGGGTATAAGGGTAGTATATGAAGGGAGTATGAGGGGGTAGAATACCCAGGGGGTATGGAGGGGTTAAGGGGGTTCAAATATTCAGGGTATGGAGGGGGTATTATTATCCCAAAGGCACTCCCTGGCTCTATTCTGGAACTCCATACCCATGGTACACTACCCCCTAATACCCCTTCCATGGCATGGGTATAGTACTCCTATACCCCATCCACACCCATGGTATACTATCCCCTATACCCCGCCATACAACCAGTACGGTGACAGGACACCTATCCCCTGGACACTTACCCCCGGACACTTACCCCCTAGACACTTACCCCCCAGACACTTACCACCTGGTAACTTACCCCCTAGGATACTTACCCCCCGACACTTACCCCCCAGACACTTATCCCCTCGACACTCACCCCCTAGGATACTAACCCCCTGGAAACTTACCCCCTAGGACACTTACCCCCCAACCTTGGAGAACTCGGTCCAATGATGTTTTGACACTTCCCCATCCACTAACTGTTCAGTATGGATGAGTTAGCCTTTTACATATGAATCCTAGACATCTATTAGAAGAAAGGGATATTTATTTAGTTTGCTTTCCATTAGAAAGACTAAGTTCTTACCACATAATTTCCTCTACATTATAAGCACAGGGGGGTAAGTGTCCTAAGGGGTAAGTGTCCTAGGGAATAAATTTCCTAGGGGGTAAGTGTCCAGGGGGTAAGCATCAGGGGGTAAGCATCAGGGGGTAAGTGTATATGGGGTCAGTGTCCCAGGGGGTAAGTGTCCTAGGGGGTCAGTGTCTGGGGGTAAGGGTCCGGGGGGTAAGTGTCTGGGGGTAAGTGTCTGGAGGTAAGTGTTTGGGGGTTAGTGTTTGGGAGTCAGTGTCCCAGAGGATAAGTGTTTTAGGGGGTAAGTGTCTGGGGGGTAAGTGTCCAGGGGTATATCTCCTAGAACTCCGGTACACTACCCTTTTTACCCATTCCATACCTGGGGTATTCCATACCCTTTGCATGCTTCCCCTTTACCTGATTATTCTTCTAATACCCTCTGGTCCTCATCAAACCCTACAACTATAATACTGGTGATTGTGTGTGAATGAAAACATGGAAAGGAAATGTAGCCTTCTGATTGGCTGACTGTGAAGGAGACCCTGAATTAGTTCACCTATGTTACATAGAAAGGGGGTGAATGGCCCTAGTGCAGCCAGATCTGAGGTTGTATCAAGAAAAAGAAATAATTATTTGAGTTGCTTCTCATTTTGTCCACCAGACTGCTCTACATATTCATATAGCTATTTGGGAAAACAATGTTTTCCAGTGGGAAAACAGTGTTTTCCCACCTGTGTTTTCCACCACAGTGTTTTCCCACCGAAAAACAGTGTTTTCCCACTGGAAAACCCTGTTTTCCGGTCGGAATCAGAGTTATTTTGGGATTACAGGGTTTTCTGGTGGGATTGCAGGGTTTTCCGGTGGGATTGCAGGGTTTTCCGGTCGGAAAACAAGGTTTTCCCAAAATAAGATCAATCCCGAGCAGAAAACAGGGTTTTCCGGTGGGAAAACACTGTTTTCCCAGTTTTACCCATTCGGTTTGCCATAAGCGCCCTCAGAAAATCTTGAGATCGTGCCATGCGACCCCCTTAACTCACCATTACCAGTCCCGTATGCTCGAGGCTTCAGACCGAGCCACAAACTCAAAAAGTGGATGTTGATAACGAGTGACGAGACCTCCAACTGATTCTCACCTAGATTCTGGGAAAGTATTTCGTAAAGATGGAGAACGTTTACTTCTGCAATGGTAGAAGAGTTCAGACAACTGAGAACGTTAACGTTAATTACTCATGATGTACATAAGAAATTTTGAAACAATCTTAAATTCACAAAATGATTTACTGAAAGTGACCAGTGAATGGTATATCATCTGAATAGCAGGGCCTCTGACATTTACCCTTTGGGGTATGTTCTACTCTCAGGATATATATTATAACATTTGAATTTGTGAAAAACACAAATTTTTAGATTTGTGAAATTCTTTTTGGGTTAAATACTGTCTGATTATGTTGCAATATGTTTCTAATAGATATAATGAAGTATTTCATATGAATATCTATATGTTATTCATGTTTTTATATATGGAAATTTTACTCATTAATCCATCATACATCTTTTTTACATGTTCACGCATCATTTTTTAGATGCTTGATGTTTTCTGGAGGAGTTTCTGGATGCCTGGATGAAAGAATAGATTCATGAAATTTCTTTGGTCGTCACCCCTGCTGAATCGGAAAAATACATACAGAAAATAACGCCGAATTCAAGCGTTATTTAAGGGTAACATAAATAACAGAACACTCTCTTAATCTACTTTATATACCAGTATGATGGGGTGGGAATAATGAAGAATTCGAGTGGAAAGTTGTGCTGCCCCTCCTGGTAAAATCATTTCAACACCTATCTTTTGTGACCAGATGCTTATAGAAAAGCTTGACTGTTCAAAGCTCATTCCAACTGCGACAGGGAACATGTGAGATCTATACTGTACGTTTTTGCAAGAGCTGTGCGAGAATGACATTTCTCATTTCCAGTTTCGAGATATATTAAAGGTCAACCAATAAGTGTCTGACGTCGGGTCCATTAACCAAAGGACAGCAATGATTGCGGGATACGGGAAATGAGACAGATTCGTTATGTTTACAGTTTCGCCACAGTAATATAGGGTGAAAGCTTCATAAACTCTTTACTGCCAGATATGGAACAAAATTAAACTAATAATTACTTACATACTATGTAGATGGTTGAAAGCTTTTTATGATAACAATGTTCTAAATTTTGAACATTGTATACAACACGCTTGATAACTTCCTAAATAGTAAAGGCATTTTAGATGTGAGACAATATGGTTTTAGAGGTGGATTTAGCACATACCGGTTTTCCTCCGAGATACAGGTGGCTGTTACATTAAAGAACAACCATGATAGAGAACAACTAAGGTTACAGTCCCTTGCAACATGTTGGCATTTAATTATTGTGTCCATGAACGCTAGACGTCCATTAGTTTGTAACACGCCAGTTACAGTTGCAGGTTCTCAAATGTCCAACAGTTCAGAAGTCATCAGCAGGCCTAGAAAATATTGTTTAACATCTTAGATTAAGGTATGCATACAGGTTATGGTGTTTTGTCCACAAGATGATGCACTCTAGTACATGTAAGTCTAAGACACATGATCTTAAATTCTAATAGAACAAGTGAATGATAACAACAGTAATGTTGAAGGTAATAGTAGTGGAAGTAATAATAGTGATAAAAAGAAATTGGGAAAAAAAGCTCTCGGTGAACCAATCAATGCTCAATGACTTGGTAAATATCGTAGGATAGCGCTCAATTAGATGCAGTTTATATAGTTTTAGCAATCCAAGCTTTCTGGCTTAATTTCAAGGCAAGATAAGGGCTAATGTTCTCTCAGCAGCTGGGAGGGAATTCCACTCCTGTACACCATTATAGCATGTATACGTTTCTCTTAAGCATCCATTCTCTGCCGAAAGGCACCAAGTAGGGGGGCATCCCCAGCTCTAGTCCTACCATTATATATCATTACATTAGCCTTGGTTTCTTCTTTGCTAGGTACATGAAATTCCTAAGGTGGACCTCTCTTCTATTGCAAAGTTTGGCTACCTTAGCTCTCTTGTGCATTAAAAAACCCATTTGAACCAGATATTTCAGGAGAAAGATTTAAAAAAGTAAGATATGATAGAAATCTTGATATGTGTAGATGCCGCATGCCGAACTATATAATTATTATAGGCTTTTACTCTGCCATGGTGGGCACTAACTTCTATCTACGTAGTTAGGTAGATGACAATAAAACAACTGATGTAACCATACAGAGCAGCACCTGCGCTCCGCGGTTATTACAAGACTACTCCTGAAATGTATAGATGCTTCAATGATATAGTATCATTGTACATAAGTACAATGCAATGTACACAATAGATTTCTGTCTATGATGAATTTATTTCTCACTTCATTCTTCTGTGAAGGTGAGTCTCATCGAACTGGTCATTCTACATCTAATTGGACACATAATATTCTGGTCACCAATAACCTGAAGAGTGCATACTGATTAGTGTTTCATGACTAATAGGAATCTATCCTGCACACACACAAATGTTATCATCGCAAAGAGTGATTTATAATCAAAAGTATTTTTGTGACACCTTTAATCACTAAAAATGAGTTATAGATCATAAAACACTTATTACTGACCTTTTTTCTTGATTAGTTGGGAAAATAAAGAAGGAGCCCTATTCTGATCTTTACTTCAATTTTCAGTTTGATGTTAATACTCAGGATTGTAGGTATTTGCAGTTGTACTTTAATCTCCATAGTACATCCCTGCTTTATTGGACGGCAGGAAGTTGGCTGTCATGGCGGGCCGTTGTCAGAGTGAAGGGCTGTAATCCGGTCCCGTCTGACCTTCTGGGCCCGTAATCAGGGCCCTCACTACCTGTCTGGGTGACGATTTCGTCCCCTGTACTAGACTATGAGGAACCGGCTGTCCACGAAATATCGCCGACGAAAAGGGAACATATCTAGAACTCTGGAACAAAATTGTGTGGTTGACTTTGTGACCATGCAGTTATCATTATTTCTTATCCCCCCTCTCCATGATGCAGGCATAATGAAACTAAATTGATGGCTCAAGTGGGAAGAGAAGCCCAGCCAACATGTGACATTATAATAACGTTGCAGCAACGTTCGGTTCTTGTTATGTCATTTTGATGGCTCCCAATAACGTTGCTGCAAAATACTGCTGTTACGTTGCACTGTAACATTATTTTGACATTCTGGTTACTTATAATGTTCTGTTTTGGTTTCGTCCTAACCTCACCAAAAAATAATGTTATAATAATGTTCTGGTTTCGTCAGGTTTCAACCTCACCATCAATAATGTAATTGTTAAGTGCCATCTTAGTAAGTAATAAACTGATTAAAAAAAGTATGGTTGCAGAACGTTTCTGTTACGTTGCAAGTTGGCTGGGAAAGGCCTTGATCATGAGTGGTGTCAGGACTTGGGGCTTGGCGCTCTGGGGGCCAACCTAGGCCCACTTTAAAGTTGAGGGGCCGTCGAGATCTTGTAGTTAGAAGGTATTATATTAGTCGATTGAGGTATCATATTGGGCTCGGCTCATGTCTGAGACAATCATTGATGCTGCTTCTGGGCTTATCCTCAGGTGTCGCTGAGCTCAAGGTACCGTCATGCCCTAGGCCCACTTCTGGGCAGGTCCTCAAGTGCTGTCAACCCTCATGATAAATGTTATGCCCCCAAGTCAGTGAAAAACAAGCCTGACAACTTGTGCTTTATTTATGACAATGGTTTATATTCGGCTAACAGGATACAAGATGCCTGATTAGTCACCTTAGGCAACACCTGACAGGTACCACTCAAGTGGTTAATTGCGTTTACTAACAATTACATAAAGCAACGATGTTATTATGATAATTCATGACATCGTGGTAGTTGATACTTCGATTACAATTATCTCGAGGCTTAATTACTTCAAGGCTTCATGTCACAATCGTGTCATAATTTTACTAAATAATTTGCCGATTTATTGCAGACCTATGACATAAACCCCACTCTTTCTCGACATTATTCTTAATTATTAAAAAACGGACGCAAGGTGACCATTCATATCAGAATTTACTTCACACAATGAACAAATCTAAAATAAAGACAGAATTTTTTCTTTCATTTAACATATTAGCCAGGCATTTATTGTTCAATTTGTAGCAGCGTGTAGCTTATAAATTCGTTCCGCAACACTTGCCCTACCACGTTGGTAGATCGGGTGACCACCTATCCTCCTGTGGATCCCATTGGTACTACTGGGGCCTCACCTGTAGCCCAGGAGACAGGTAAGGTGAGTCAGCCCACTGCCGGGCCGCATCCAGAATGTAGGACTGTAACTAGTCATTTGGACCATTAGCCTCCAGTAAATGGATCCTTCCGACGTCAAACCCTTTGGTCGTCCACCACTTTCCTTCGGATATGTGGCTGGATGGCGGTGCACGTTTTATGATTGCCGTGTGAGCTGTCACATAGAGAATACTCTTAATTATTGTTGCATGCAACCAGAACGACTTTCATTTTTAAGAAGGTGTTGAAAAGCACAATAACATTCACTGAACCTTTCTTTAATGATCCATTTGTTTCGGTAAAAAGGTGTAGAAACAGGAGCAATATGTATAATACAAAAAGCAATACATTTAAAATTTGATAAGTATAGTTTAATTCATCCTTCAAACGTGATTAGAGTAGATTTGTACTCAGATATATACAGTGCATCATCTTCGTGACGTTTGGCGGTTTTGTGTGTTTAATTTTGTTGTTTAATTTTGTTTAATTGCGCACACAAGCTGAAGCGTAGAAATATGTCAGATCTATTTCCCGATGTTGCTTGAATTTAATCAGGGTAATAGCCCTTTATGCTGGTAACTCTGTATCAATATTGTTTCTCTGCGTGCCTTCCTTTTCAATAAAAAATGTTATTCTTTGGATGTTGATGACTTTAGTAACTTGTATCATTAAATGTCATGAAAAACGAATCAAAACATCTATGTAATTATATGATGATAATATATATGGTTCAAAACATAGTTGGTAAAAATATAAACATAGAAGTAATGTATACATCCTGCAGGGATTACATTAACATTAACGTATCGCTGATAGCCAATTCTTAAACTTAACGGCTCGTGGCAAATAAAATGTTTACTAGTCCTTAGATAACCTACACAAACCTACTAAAATGAGTTATAGATCATAAAACACTTATTACTGACCTTTTTTCTTGATTAGTTGGGAAAATAAAGAAGGAGCCCTATTCTGATCTTTACTTCAATTTTCAGTTTGATGTTAATACTCAGGATTGTAGGTATTTGCAGTTGTACTTTAATCTCCATAGTACATCCCTGCTTTATTGGACGGCAGGAAGTTGGCTGTCATGGCGGGCCGTTGTCAGAGTGAAGGGCTGTAATCCGGTCCCGTCTGACCTTCTGGGCCCGTAATCAGGGCCCTCACTACCTGTCTGGGTGACGATTTCGTCCCCTGTACTAGACTATGAGGAACCGGCTGTCCACGAAATATCGCCGACGAAAAGGGAACATATCTAGAACTCTGGAACAAAATTGTGTGGTTGACTTTGTGACCATGCAGTTATCATTATTTCTTATCCCCCCTCTCCATGATGCAGGCATAATGAAACTAAATTGATGGCTCAAGTGGGAAGAGAAGCCCAGCCAACATGTGACATTATAATAACGTTGCAGCAACGTTCGGTTCTTGTTATGTCATTTTGATGGCTCCCAATAACGTTGCTGCAAAATACTGCTGTTACGTTGCACTGTAACATTATTTTGACATTCTGGTTACTTATAATGTTCTGTTTTGGTTTCGTCCTAACCTCACCAAAAAATAATGTTATAATAATGTTCTGGTTTCGTCAGGTTTCAACCTCACCATCAATAATGTAATTGTTAAGTGCCATCTTAGTAAGTAATAAACTGATTAAAAAAAGTATGGTTGCAGAACGTTTCTGTTACGTTGCAAGTTGGCTGGGAAAGGCCTTGATCATGAGTGGTGTCAGGACTTGGGGCTTGGCGCTCTGGGGGCCAACCTAGGCCCACTTTAAAGTTGAGGGGCCGTCGAGATCTTGTAGTTAGAAGGTATTATATTAGTCGATTGAGGTATCATATTGGGCTCGGCTCATGTCTGAGACAATCATTGATGCTGCTTCTGGGCTTATCCTCAGGTGTCGCTGAGCTCAAGGTACCGTCATGCCCTAGGCCCACTTCTGGGCAGGTCCTCAAGTGCTGTCAACCCTCATGATAAATGTTATGCCCCCAAGTCAGTGAAAAACAAGCCTGACAACTTGTGCTTTATTTATGACAATGGTTTATATTCGGCTAACAGGATACAAGATGCCTGATTAGTCACCTTAGGCAACACCTGACAGGTACCACTCAAGTGGTTAATTGCGTTTACTAACAATTACATAAAGCAACGATGTTATTATGATAATTCATGACATCGTGGTAGTTGATACTTCGATTACAATTATCTCGAGGCTTAATTACTTCAAGGCTTCATGTCACAATCGTGTCATAATTTTACTAAATAATTTGCCGATTTATTGCAGACCTATGACATAAACCCCACTCTTTCTCGACATTATTCTTAATTATTAAAAAACGGACGCAAGGTGACCATTCATATCAGAATTTACTTCACACAATGAACAAATCTAAAATAAAGACAGAATTTTTTCTTTCATTTAACATATTAGCCAGGCATTTATTGTTCAATTTGTAGCAGCGTGTAGCTTATAAATTCGTTCCGCAACACTTGCCCTACCACGTTGGTAGATCGGGTGACCACCTATCCTCCTGTGGATCCCATTGGTACTACTGGGGCCTCACCTGTAGCCCAGGAGACAGGTAAGGTGAGTCAGCCCACTGCCGGGCCGCATCCAGAATGTAGGACTGTAACTAGTCATTTGGACCATTAGCCTCCAGTAAATGGATCCTTCCGACGTCAAACCCTTTGGTCGTCCACCACTTTCCTTCGGATATGTGGCTGGATGGCGGTGCACGTTTTATGATTGCCGTGTGAGCTGTCACATAGAGAATACTCTTAATTATTGTTGCATGCAACCAGAACGACTTTCATTTTTAAGAAGGTGTTGAAAAGCACAATAACATTCACTGAACCTTTCTTTAATGATCCATTTGTTTCGGTAAAAAGGTGTAGAAACAGGAGCAATATGTATAATACAAAAAGCAATACATTTAAAATTTGATAAGTATAGTTTAATTCATCCTTCAAACGTGATTAGAGTAGATTTGTACTCAGATATATACAGTGCATCATCTTCGTGACGTTTGGCGGTTTTGTGTGTTTAATTTTGTTGTTTAATTTTGTTTAATTGCGCACACAAGCTGAAGCGTAGAAATATGTCAGATCTATTTTCCGATGTTGCTTGAATTTAATCAGGGTAATAGCCCTTTATGCTGGTAACTCTGTATCAATATTGTTTCTCTGCGTGCCTTCCTTTTCAATAAAAAATGTTATTCTTTGGATGTTGATGACTTTAGTAACTTGTATCGTTAAATGTCATGAAAAACGAATCAAAACATCTATGTAATTATATGATGATAATATATATGGTTCAAAACATAGTTGGTAAAAATATAAACATAGAAGTAATGTATACATCCTGCAGGGATTACATTAACATTAACGTATCGCTGATAGCCAATTCTTAAACTTAACGGCTCGTGGCAAATAAAATGTTTACCAGTCCTTAGATAACCTACACACTACGCACATACGATTTGAGAGCATTAAAGGACGCGAGAAGGACTTTTTGTAATGTCACTTGTCTCGCTGCATTTCTTCTCCAGTTATTCCTACCTATGTGATGAAAATGAATTAGCTTTAATAAAGATTGGGAAGAGAACAATAATTCAAGGTTTGACAGTTCGTAGTCAGTTCCTTAGAGCCTCCAGTGCCCCAGTCAGGCAAAACAATAGGCTGTAACATCACGCGAGGCAGTCGGAGAAGGCGTTACATTGTCAGTGTGTGCAAAAATAAGTCTTAGCACAGAAGTCTAGAAACGTGCCCTTCCCCATACTTTTTAGAAATTATGCACAAATGATTATGTGATGAACGGCTATTCATCCAAAATATGTAGAGGTCAAAATAAGAGAAAATACGATAATACTATAAAAAGGTATATATGTAAAGAACGTAAGTGTAAAAGAACGAAATATATGAAATATATGTAAAAGAACGAATATGTAAATAATGAACGAAAGTGTAAAAAGCCCGAAAAAAGAGGCACGAATATGTAAAGAACGAATATGTAAGGAACGAAAATGTAAAGGAACGAAACCCGGAAAGATATAAACCGGAAGTGAAATGTAAACCGGAAACGAAAGATATAAACCGGAAGTGACGTCAGTTATAGATCACGTGACCGAAAGCAGCCAATCAGGGCTGACTTCTATAGTATATAAAGGGGTGGTGAGGCCCGAATAAACAGAGTTCTTTAACAGTTCTCCTGGTGTCCAGACGTGTCTTCTTTCCTGAAACAACCGCTAAAGATGAGCTGATTCGAGTAATTAACCAGAAGTTAGGATAAAACAGTCGAAGTTCGAGATAAATAGTAAGAACTTAGGGTAGGGGCCCGAAGGCCCGAAGAATGAGGAATGAAGGACCGAAGTAAGGCACGAAGGCCCGAAACAGTCCCGGAGACCGAGGTGTAGCATGGCACGAAGGCATGACAGGCAGGACGAGGGAACGAAGTCCGCGGGGACGAGGGCGCGGCAGGCTCGGCCCCACGCTACCAAACAATAGGCGACCGTCGGCCCGTCGCCCCCGCGGACCGGAACCGTGGGGTGGACCGCCCGGTGGGGGTGAATGCTGGTCTGGGAGATAGAGCGAGACGAACCCCCGGCCGACCCGTACCCCTACCATAATTTCCCTTCCCCGCAGTCCTCCGTTTGACATCGAGTGCCGATCCCCGACCGATTCGCTCAGCCCCCCCCTCGTGCGCGAGGCACGACTCTAGAAACACATCTCGGTTCTTGGCCCGGATTCCCCGTCCGCCCTGAGACCCGAACAACCCCCCCCACGTTCCTCTGTTGTAAGAATCGGCAACCCCGACTTACCAGAGAACGTCACACTGGTGGCAGCGGTGGTGCTGAAATAAGCACATACGGACTTGTGGATCTTGGGTGTTTCGTCGGTATTGGATACTCATGGCGACCGCGGCAGTCTTCGAGCAGATGGATTCTGACATCGCCTTCAAGGAAGGTGGGGAGGAGAAAGGAGGTGCGAAACCCGAGACCAAAGGGGAGGACACGACCATCATCGGTAGGCAGTTTAATTTCATGGGAACGTCCACCCCGACGGATGAGCAGAATGCGCGGGCTCAACAACAACAGACCGGCCAGGTAGGAGCGAGTTTGAAGAAGTTTAGTTTACGACCGGAGAAGTATGACGGTAAACCGGACTTCGAGGGATGGATCAACAAGTTCGAGGAGTACGCAGCCTTGGGACATTGGACGACCGAGGAAAAAGCGGCGATGCTCTTTCTCTCGCTGACGGGAACGGCACGAATGTACTTTGTCGGACTCCCGGACAGGGAACGACTCCGTTACTCGGCGAGGGTAGATGCGTTGCGCCGGAGGTTCGGTCAGGAGAAGGACACGTGCAATGCTCTGCAAGAATTGGCAGGATTGAAACGTGTAAAGAACCAGACAGCGAAGGAATTGGCTGATAATGCCCGACGACTGGCATCGAGAGCCTACTTCTCCAACGACTACGCCAGCCAGGAAAAAGCAGCATTACATGCGTTCCAGGCTGCAGTTGGGGAAGACCTTCAGCTGAAGTGTGCAGAGAAAGGATGCAAGACACTAGAGGAGGCGGTGGAGGTGGTAGAAATACAGGAACGATACTCACGCCGCCTCCTGCGGGCAGTGAAGCCCGAGGAGGACGCCAATACACAGATCATGGCCTTAAACGGTAAGTTGGAGGAGATGATGAAAGAATTGGCAGAAGAACGGGAAGCTAGGAAACAAGCAACGGCCCGGAGGGAGGCGTTTAAGAAGCGAAAGGAAGATTTAGAATGTCATCAATGTCACCAGAAGGGCCATTTCGCGAGAGAGTGTTCTCAGCGTCAGGGAAACGGACAGTCGCCGTCGCAGTAAGCGCGGGGCCCCCTTCGGGCGCAGCGAGAGAAGTAGTAGGCATGGGAGAATGTGGACTTTATGTGGCCGGAACGGTGGGAAAGAGTGTCGTCCGTTTTTTGGTTGATACCGGATCTATGATCAGTCTGCTGTCGGAACGTCTTTGGAGAGAGTGGGGACGAAAATGGGAAGACCTGGATGGATATGAAGGACGTCTCTGCTCGGTGGATGGTAGCCCGTTGCGGTGCTATGGATGCACGAACTTGCCAGTAAGGTTGGGAACGCGCGTGTTGCAGTGGACATTCATGGTGGCAGACATCGGTAGAGATGAAGGGATCCTGGGAAACGACTTCGCGGTGAAATACCGGCTAACAGTTAAGCCCCACGCGAGTGCTGTCTTCCTGCCCGCCGAAGGGGAGGGAGAGGGGGAACGAATCCCGGGAGTAGAACAAAGAACGGATGGGATTCGGGCAGTCACCGTCGGAGGACAGGTCGTGAGAATCGAGGGAACGACGGAAATACCCCCGCTCCAGGTGACCCGAGTAGCAGTAGTGACGAGAGTGGACATAGGACAGAGTGGACAGCTGGCTGTCATCACCGGCGATGGATTACCCATGGGACTGGAAGTGATCCCAGGAACGGTGACGTTGGGAGAAGAAAATAAAGTTTGGGTGGCCAACCGAGGGACCGAGAGCGCGAAATTGGAAACCGGCGGGGTACTCGGAGAAGCCACCTTCGTACAGGAAGTACGAGGTATAGGAAGTGATGTAAAAGAACCCCCTGGAACGCTCGTCGAAATGATAGAGGAGGCTAAGAAAGGCCTAACCACGGAGGAAGGCGGAGAGTTGGAGAAAGCCATCATGGCCCGGGAACAAATGTTTGCAACCTCGAAACATGAGTTAGGACGGACAGATTTAGTACAACATCGAATTAAAACGGGGGATCAGATGCCGATCAAACAGAGGGTCAGACGGTATCCAGCCACCAGGAGAGAAGAGGAACGAGCACTGGTGGAGGATATGTTAAATCTAGGAATCATCCAGGAGAGTGGAAGTGCGTGGAGCAGCCCGACCGTCCTAGTGAAAAAGAAGGACGGAGGAACGAGGTTCTGTATCGACTACCGAAAACTGAACCAGGCTACAAAAGTGGA
The DNA here is from genome assembly GCA_936440205.1 of Lepidonotus clava. Taxonomy (NCBI): domain Eukaryota; kingdom Metazoa; phylum Annelida; class Polychaeta; order Phyllodocida; family Polynoidae; genus Lepidonotus; species Lepidonotus clava. Next base: position 45,949,068 of record OW387136.1, on the reverse strand, counting down.
CGCCTATCCGCTTCCACGGATAGAGGACAGCCTCAACACCTTGGGCGGGAGCCTATTCTTCTGCAGCCTGGATCTCGCAAGCGGATATTGGCAGGTGGAGATGGCACCGGAGGACCGAGAAAAGACAGCCTTCGTGACTCAAGGAGGATTGTATGAGTTCAAAGTGATGCCATTCGGGCTAGTGAACGCCCCGGCCACCTTCGAGAGGCTGATGGAAAGAATCCTCAGAGGAATCGTGTGGGAGGAATGTCTGGTATACCTGGATGACATATTGGTCTTCGGGCCAACGTTTGAAGTGACTCTGGAAAGATTGGTACGGGTTCTGGACCGATTGAACGCCGCAGGACTGAAGTTGAAGGCGCGAAAATGCAGGTTGTTCCAGAAGAAGATTCCGTTCTTGGGACACGTTGTCTCATTCAATGGGATCGAACCCGACCCCGAAAAGTGTCGGCAAGTAACCGAGTGGCCGGTCCCTCGGGATCTCCATGAGGTACGAGCCTTCGTGGGATTATGTTCGTATTATAGAAGGCATATAAACGGCTTCACGGAATTGGCTGCCCCCTTGTATGAATTGGCAACGAAGGAGGAACCGTTCGTGTGGAGCGCGAGACGACAAGAGGCGTTTGATGCAATGAAGAGGGCGTTAACAGAGGCCCCGGTGTTGGGATTCCCAGAGGAAGACGGACAATGGTGGCTTGACACGGACGCCAGTGACGTGGGGACGGGAGCCGTGCTATCACAGGAGCAGAGAGGGGAGGAACGGGTAATAGTTAAAACGAGCAAAACCCTGGAGTCAAACGAACGAAAGTATTGCACCACGCGGAAAGAACTGTTGGCGGTGGTGCGAGCTTTGAAACATTTTCGGTGCTACATCTATGGTCAACGCGTAATAGTCCGGACGGATAATAGCGCGGTTAGTTGGCTGCAGAGAAGTAAGGAACTGATGGGGCAGGCTGCCCGGTGGATTGAGATTATCGACTCGCATGACGTGTCGTTCCAACACCGACCGGGCAGGAAGCATGGGAACGCTGATGCGTTGTCCCGGTATCCGTGCAAACAGTGTGGAGAAGAGCACGAGAATACCGGGAAAGTGAGAGTAGTGACGCGGGCCCGGGGGTATGAGCCCGGATGGTCCCCGCAGGAGATGAGAGCAGCGCAGAGAAGGGATCGAGATATAGGGCCGATTGTCGCACGGATGGAAGAAGATGCGAACCGGCCAGGTTGGGAGGTCATATCTCCGGAATCCCAGGAAACAAAGATCCTATGGAGGCAATGGGAACGATTAAGCCTCAAGGATAGCGTGCTGCATCGGAAGTACTGGGAACTAGAAGGACATGGTTGGAGGAACCAGTTGGTCGTTCCCCGAGAGGAACGGGCCAAGTTGGTGAGGGAATACCATGGAGGCGCGGCAGGAGCGCACTTGGGAGTCGCCAGAACGACGGCCCTGTTGGAGCAAGGGTTCTACTGGCCGGGACTCCGGGAAGACGTGCGAAAGGAATGTCGAGAATGTGATTGCGCGTTGCTGAAAAAAGGACGAGGGAGACGGGAGCCGCTACACCAATACATAGTGGGGGAGCCAATGGAACGGCTGGCCATGGATGTTTCGGGCCCGTACCCAGTCACCAAACGAGGAAACAAGTACTGCCTGATGGTGGGATGCTATTTCACCAAGTGGCTGGAGTGTTTTCCGATCCCGGATCAAAAGGCAACGACAGTGGCGGACAAACTGGTTGAAGAAGTAGTGGCACGGTACGGCGCGTTTCGAGAACTACACTCGGATCAGGGCACGAATTTTGAATCCGAGGTGGTGGCTCAGGTCTGTGCACTATTCGGAATACACAAAACGAGAACGACGCCGTACCACCCCAGGAGTGACGGATACATAGAACGAAGTTTCCGCACTTTGGGGTGCTGTTTGAAAGCTAGCTGTCGAGCAACAGGTCGGGAATGGGATGAGATGGTCCCGCTCGTGATGATGAGTTATAGAGCAACGCCGCAAGCCAGCACGGGAGTGACACCGAACATGATGATGCTGGGCCGACAGACCATGATGCCACGACAAGCGATTTATGGGAGACCTCTAGGACCGGAGGAGGAACCCCGACGGGTAGGCGACTACGTGGAAAGCCTGGAGAAAGGGCTAGTCGCGGCCTATCGGGAGGCCCGGGCGGGGCTGAAACGAGCCGCCATTCATCAGAAACACGAGTACGAACGAAAGGTGACTCGACGGGAATACCACGCCGGAGAACTGGTCTGGGTGCACGATACGGTGGTGGATAGGGACAAGGGAACGAAGTTGCGATTTCCATGGATAGGCCCTGCACTGATCGTCAAGGTGCTTGACCGAGGACGGGTGGTAGTACGGAAGAAACGAGGAAGACCGGGGGGGGTGGTCCATGTGGACCGCCTGGAACCCTACCGAGGACACGCTGCGCCAGCCTGGATGGTAGCTGACCAGCAAGGATACGAGGCTGCACAGTAAATGCTTGGGGTGGGGCGCGCTAGGGCACGTACGGAAACGGGGCACCCCTTTTTGTGATGAAGTCGTTCTCGCGTCTCGATTCCGCAGGTGGAAGAGGACCAAGGGAACGACCAAATCGGCGCTACACAGAAAGGCTTTGGCTAAAAAGGACTGATCAACCTGGGGCCATTGAGTCGGGGCGGTGCGTTGACCACTACGGTAGGAGTGCAGGTCGTTAGGCTGTAGAGATTTGCTACCTAGCTGAAGATTGGTTCTCTTGCGGATGTAATATAGGTGGGAAATGCGGGGTTGGAACGAAAAACGGCGTTCGGGAGCCACGACGGCCCGAATGTCTAAAGTAGTCCCACGGAGCCGCTTTCCGGTCAGTTCGGAGGAACCACAGCGTGGAAAAGATGGTCGGATTACAACGGAAGACAGACCCGGTGGCAAGCTGGTGAAGACTTTTGAAGTGATGCCGACTTGGTAATACCGCTTTACAGCGTCCAGGAGACCGGAGGAGAGTAGATGCGGCACTCTCGGGAACGCCGGAGGAACGAACGGACGGTTGTAAAAGGCGAGGCCTGAAACGAGGACGGGCTTTAAAGTAGGTCGTAAAAGGAGTAAAAGATGACAAAGAGAACGGGGCGGCGGCGAGAGGATGATAACGTCGAGCCCCTGTGTTCTCAGGGAAGTGTACGGAAACACTGCGAGGGCCGAGATAAAAAGGCAAGAGGAGGCGACGAAGGATGAAAGGACCGAGGACGTCCGGTGGGGCAATAAAAGGCCTAGGAAGAAAACGCGTAGACGGGCGAGGAGCCGCGAGGTAAACAACAGGCGAGGCGGTGACCAGCGGCGGGCCCCGGGAACCGGAAATAGTAGGGGGCGCCACCGTTGAAGTGGATGGTGAGCTTGACGCTAGGGGTCGCTAGTGCAGGCCACGCCCACTTCCGCCTGCGGCGGCTATAAAAGGCAGAGCGCTCGCCGGAGCAGGTCATTCTGGTCAGCCGATCAGGATTCATCAAATCGCAGACGAGCAGACTAAGCTGGGAGAAGAAAAAAAGAAAAGCAGAGAAGTGAGACGAGCAGCATCACCACGAGGCAAAAACGGAAACGGCTGACGGGACGAGCTTCAGGTTTGGAACGAGCCCCGAAAGCCCGGAAAACGGACACGATGAGCGGACAGTGTTGGGAAGGACATTGTCGCGGAAAGGAATTTAAGCATCTGGTCAAGCATATTCGAGGCCAGCACGATGGAGTACGGAAGCAGTATTACATGTGCCCGGTGTGTTCGAACCGAGCCTATTCGACGCACCAGGACTGGCGGAAGCACATGTCGGACTCGCACGAGGGAAGCCTGCTGAGGGGGATGCCGAAACAAGACCCCCTTCTGAGGCCGGAGTATGCTGCGGCGTTCGCCTTGGATCCAAAAGGACGGCCGCCGTACACCAGTTTCGCGCCTGGGGATGAAACGGCGGCCCGGGTGGACGACTTGGAACGGGACTACGCTGTGCGCCATCCGGAGGGGTTCTAACCCCCTGAGAAGGCGGTGGATAAGGAGGCACCGGAGAGGCCGCGACGGAGGATCCGCATCCCTTACTACCCGAGGGCGTCGAGAGGGTCCGATGACAGCGACGCCGAGCAGCTGGAGCAGGAAGCAACCGAGGAAGGACCAGAGGCCGACGAGGCCGGCGAGGGAGCCCAAGCAGCCAAAGCAGCAGGGAAGGGACCCCTGGCCGAGGTAGCGGAACGATCGACGCCCACGCGCCGTTCCCCTCGGAGGGCCGCGAAAGGAAGCGCGAGCCGAGCCGTGGTCAAACCGAAACCACTCCTGACAGCAGACCAAGTACAAGGGTTGGTACAGAGCCGAATTAAGAAGTTAAATGCCCAGGGAGAACCACGAGAACCGAGAGGACGAGGACTCCCGGGCAGAGGAAGAGGAGGGAGATCCACACCCGCCCCGAAGCCGGGTTGCTCAGGGATACCACCGGGGGCTGAGGTGGTGGAATTGATGAGCTCGTCCGACGACCAACGTCCGAAAGTAAAAGAGGAAGAGGAGCCGCTCGCTTTCAAGAGGCCCCCGACGCAGGGATGCCCGGCGGAGGAGCCGTCGCGAAAAAAGAAGTGGAAAAAGGTCAAGAAAGTCCCGAGAGAATTGGAGGAGGGAACGAGTTCGGACCAGTCGGAGTCAGGCCGGAGCATGTCGGTCCGAAGTGATCGGTCCCTGATTATCGCCGAGTCCAGTAGCGCGGGAGAGTTAGGACCATCACAGCCTGAGACCTCGACAGGAATCAAACGGACCACGGGACTAGAACCACCTTGTAGCGACGCACAATTTACTATGATGACAGTTCACAGGAAATCGGTTATTTACGAATCACGACACCCGAGGTACCCCGGATATTTAAAAGGAACAATGAACCGGGAGGGAGCGTTCAGGGGTTACCGCGAGGCAAGATCCGACCGGGAGCTGGAGGACAGCATTCGGGAAGCGCAGGGAGGCCGACTGGTGGAAAGAGAAGCACTGTACCTGGGGAGGTTCCTTCACGAGATGGCGGAAAGGCAAGGACTCAAACCGTCGGGACGGGTGGAAAAAGTAAAGTATGTTCGGCACGCGGCCAGGACCGAGGACACGGCGTCGAAGGCTTCAACACAGCCGTTGTTCTCTACCCCTACCCCGACGAGAGCGGATTCACCCCTAGAGAAGATGGTATGTAAGCAGCCGGTGGTACCGCCCCCGGGACTGAAACGAATAAGAGACATTTTGGTAGCGCCGGATACACCGGAGACACGGGCAGCGGTGGACAACTTGACTCGAGCCAGTCTGGGGAGCTCGTTCTTCGGGTCGCAGGGATCGGAGGAGACCCCGGGACCACCGTCGCCCGAACGGATAGGATCGCCGCCAGGACCGGATACCCCACTCAGGGACGAAGATAAAGACGGGCGAGCGCTGCAACCGCGGGTTGTGATACACAGACTACAAATACCGGCTGCTCAATCCATGAACGCAGAAGTGGAGGACTCAGAGGACATGGAGTTGGGGCAGGCCGAGACCAGAGGATACGAGCCGGAGAAGCAAGAATTGGACGAGTCGGGAGCGGATTCAGTGTTCGGGTCCATAGGAACGGAGGCACCGACAGCAGGACCATCTAGAGAAACGCCGCGACTCAAGTTATTACGGACACAGGCCATTCACCAGGTATTACAGGGACACTTTCCGGTGACGGCGCGGGCAGTACGAGACTGGGACACGGAGAAGGCCATTCAGGTGCAACTGGCGTGGCCCCCGAAGGAGGTGCGAGGGATGACGGCTAAGACAAGAGCAATGGCTTCAGCGTCTATGGCGTTCCTGATGGCACTAGAAACGGGCCGCAAGCCAGAGACATTTGAGGAAGCGATGGCGCAGTTCCCAACGGCAGCACTGGGGCCGTTGACCAGAGAGTTCCCGGGAGTTGACCGGCTAGTTAACGAACACAACCGGACCGTCCAATTGGCTCAGACCCTGGTAATGTTTAAAAACGAAGATCAGTTGGACGACTTGTTGAAGGCGACAAGAGAGGCGGAAAAACAGAGCGGACTGGTGGATCAGCTTCTCGAGCTCCCCGCCAGGGAAGAGAAACTGTTGCTACCGATCCGACGCCAGGAAGAAAGATGAAAAGCCTCGAAGAAGGAGAGAACGGTGGATGCTGCTTAGGGTCCTGCACGGAAGAAAAAAAGCGCGACGGAACCAGAGGCGGAGAATGGCGCGTCGCGAGTCGGGTGGGGAGGGATTACGGGGCGTTGGCTCCTCACCCATAGTGTCAAACCCCCAGGGAGAGAACCGGGCCAAGGCGGAGGTACCTGAGCCGCACAGGAGGCCGAAGCCTGGATAAAAACTCTCCTGGAGACCGCTGGACGGGCCCGAAACTTTACTTAAATCATCGGGAACGGGCTGGCGGGCTCGAACATTCTCATCTTAAGTATTCTTATTAGTTTCTTTATGGGAATCTTCTTGCGGAAGTGAACGAAACCACATGTGTTAGGAGGTGTTGAGTGTACTCAGCGAGCTGGAGGGTCCATGACTGGAACGAACTTACCAAGCCTGCGGGGCGAATACGGAACGGGAGGAGGCGCTAGGAGGAGAAACAAGTTTGTAGCTGTTCCTCTTCTTCCCTGGAGCCCGCTGCGTTGGTTGGGACCGAGCAGGTTGAACGGGATCGTCCGGTCGCGGAAATTGAATAGATAGCGGACCGGGCGGCCCAGGAGCGAGAGTAAAAGTAAGGAGGCAGAATCGAAGAAAGGAAATCGGAATGGACAGATAGTGTTGTAATCTTTGAGTCAACGGTCGTGCCGGGGTAAAATAAGGTACCGGTGGGCCGGCGACTCGCCGCTGGAGGAAAGGCTGGCACGGGCCAAGACTGAAACCCTTCTCCCGTGCTGCCTTGAGGGATCTGGAGGCAAGTGAGAAACGACCTCTGTCCTCTAGCGGCACCTGAACTTTCCGTGGCTTGATCTTCTTGATCTTGGATGAACCGCTCAGAATGTGGGACAGGATGGGCCCGGATTTATTGTACCATCATCTTCTGAGTTTCCTTGTCTTCAGCCTCTTGCCGCATACGAAGGGCGGTAAAGTGGAATTTTTCGACCTGAATGCTGGTTTTGTCGTGCCAGGATTAATGCAGCGAGTCGTGAAAGGACCGCGGTGAATTATAGATGTCTCCCGGAGGACAGGGGGGCGAGCAGGAATAGTAGCTGAAAGACCCCTCGCTCGTGCCCCACCGCTTGGAGTTCGACATCGGATGAGTTCTTCTTTATATATGCTATTTTTGAGATGGGCCCGTTCCGGATCTCAGAGGTTGACGTCGGGTGCAGATCCCAGTTGATGTCGTCCATCTTCACTTTCTACAACTTCTTCCTCTCCTTCTCACCAATATCTTCAACTTACCAACTTCGAACCGCCGTACCTAGGAGCAGCCCGGAACGGCTCGGAGCTGTTGTCTCGGCGTTCGTCATAGGCATAGTGGCTTCATGCAAAGTGACATGGCACCGATGAAGACTGTGGCCTTACTCCAGAATCAAACCAGACCAGATCTTAAACTTACCTCTATTAACGAACTATTTGTTGGTATTACAGTCTTACGAAAATCGTCTAAAAGCATGGTCCTCCGGGAGGACGAAGAGAAAAACTTAGTAAGCAGAGCGAGGCCCGAGAGCCTAGGAGACGAACGAGGGCCCGAGTGCCCGGGACAGGAATCCTCTTCTTAGGGAAATCATCTCATCAGTGGAACGAAGGAGCCTCCCTCTCGCCCCAAAGAGGATTGTCTTCCTGCCGTTGCTTACGGAGGGGGGGAGGGATGAGAGGCGCCGGCTCCTGTCATCAAAAGAAACCTCATCAAAAGAAAATTATCTTCTTAGTCGGGTCTCCGTTCCGGTTGTTGTCATGCCACTTGGGCCCGGAACGGTGACGGAAATACCTTATCTAATTATGTTGGACTCTCTCTCTCCGACATCTCCTTCTGAAATCTTTGAGTGTGTCGACGTGGTCGAAGACTGAACGTCTTGGTGCTGGGTTAACCACGAGGACATGTGCCATAAAAAGTCAAACTTCAGTTCCTGTACGGAAAACGGACACCTCATCGACAATTAATGATTCTAGTCTTCTCAGACTTACCTTCACTCCAACTCCATCCAAAGTTTCACTGTGACCAATAGCACGAAACCCGCGACGTCGTCTGCTGAAGCTTCCACTCTAAGCTTTAACGGATGAATTTAAGTTCCTTTCCACATACAACGCCATTTTTCTCTTTTGGGTACCTCGGCCTCTGGCTCGAACATGTTGTCCTTGCCAAACGTGAAAAAGTCACTGGAGGGCTCTGAATGCCGAGGCGACCGAGGGCACGAAGTCTAAAAAGAACATTCTGTCTACAAAACGTCAGTCTTTCCTCAAAAGCTCATCTTCAAATCATCATCATCACCTAAGAGAACACAGAGAAGAGTAATAATCACGGGAGAACGAGGGGTCACGACCGACCGGGTGGGAGAATCACGACCGATTCTCTGCCAAAAAAAACAACGGAGAACGTCTGGACGACGGAAAAACGGACAAAAGGGTCGAGAGGACTAAGGGTCACGACCGACCCTGGTCTCTGGGTGGAAGAATCACGACCGATTCTCCATCCGAACTAGGGGAGAGCGTCTGGACGACGAAAAAACAAAGGGAACGGGGGCATTGCGGGTCACGACCGACCCATGGCCCCGGGCAGGAGGACCACGACCGGTCCCTCTGTCCTAACGAGGGTAAAGGCGAGGAAAATGCGTCAGGGGGCTAAGTAAATAGAGCCCAGAGGAGAGGAACGGGGGCGACGGGGTCACGACCGATCCCCAGTCCCGGGTGGGAGAGCCACGACCGGCTCGCTCATCCTAAAGAAAAAAAAAAAGAAGTGCAGAACGGGTCCTAAAATAAGACCCAGGATAAGAACTATGACGAAGATAAAAAGAGACTAGGATATACGAAACAAATTATATGAACTTTCACTAAGAAGAGAGAAGAACGAAAAACGAAGAATGAAGAGAAATAATAATTAGCCGGATAGGCCCCGGGGGCCCTCCGAAGTAGACCGGAGAGGACAGAGGGTGACACCTCCTCCTCTACCGATAAGGAGCGTAGGATTGAAATGTTTCTGGTTCTAGAGTATGTTCTGTTGTCGTTGCTGTATGAACTGTTTTGAAATTTTGTAAAGACGTGTTTTCCCACCTTTCAAGAAGGTGCGGGAGGGTGTGATGAACGGCTATTCATCCAAAATATGTAGAGGTCAAAATAAGAGAAAATACGATAATACTATAAAAAGGTATATATGTAAAGAACGTAAGTGTAAAAGAACGAAATATATGAAATATATGTAAAAGAACGAATATGTAAATAATAAACGAAAGTGTAAAAAGCCCGAAAAAAGAGGCGCGAATATGTAAAGAACGAATATGTAAGGAACGAAAATGTAAAGGAACGAAACCCGGAAAGATGTAAACCGGAAGTGAAATGTAAACCGGAAACGAAAGATATAAACCGGAAGTGACGTCAGTTATAGATCACGTGACCGAAAGCAGCCAATCAGGGCTGACTTCTATAGTATATAAAGGGGCGGTGAGGCCCGAATAAACAGAGTTCTTTAACAGTTCTCCTGGTGTCCAGACGTGTCTTCTTTCCTGAAACAACCGCTAAAGATGAGCTGATTCGAGTAATTAACCAGAAGTTAGGATAAAACAGTCGAAGTTCGAGATAAATAGTAAGAACTTAGGGTAGGGGCCCGAAGGCCCGAAGAACGAGGAACGAAGGACCGAAGTAAGGCACGAAGGCCCGAAACAGTCCCGGAGACCGAGGTGTAGCATGGCACGAAGGCATGACAGGCAGGACGAGGGAACGAAGTCCGCGGGGACGAGGGCGCGGCAGGCTCGGCCCCACGCTACCAAACAATAGGCGACCGTCGGCCCGTCGCCCCCGCGGACCGGAACCGTGGGGTGGACCGCCCGGTGGGGGTGAATGCTGGTCTGGGAGATAGAGCGAGACGAACCCCCGGCCGACCCGTACCCCTACCATAATTTCCCTTCCCCGCAGTCCTCCGTTTGACATCGAGTGCCGATCCCCGACCGATTCGCTCAGCCCCCCCCTCGTGCGCGAGGCACGACTCTAGAAACACATCTCGGTTCTTGGCCCGGATTCCCCGTCCGCCCCGAGACCCGAACAACCCCCCCCACGTTCCTCTGTTGTAAGAATCGGCAACCCCGACTTACCAGAGAATGTCACAATTATATGTAAAGGAAAAAACGCACTTAATTGTGACGTTTCATTAAAACACATACATCAAATATAGACTTGTATAATTGGCAGTAGTATCGTGATTTCAGCCCCACCCTGATAGGCTTTCACATCATTATAGATAGCTACGCATTAGGATGTGTGAAAATGCCTCGCCTGACATGTCACTTCTTTAGCTAGACCCCGCGAAATTTGACACCTCAGGTGTCACAGTGGCTTCGCGCTGGTAACAAAGGATTTATACCTGTGTTCTGAAAGTCTGACAATAATTATTCCAAACATTTTAACATAGGTAGCCAAAGTGTAAAGTTCACTCAGTCATCTTTTTTTATTTTTTCCGCATCTATGAAAAGAGCGTTCGCGACCTGATCGAGTTACAGAGAATAATTAGTATAATAGGCCATCTTCACAACAATAATAACATAAAAGACGTAGGTTTCGGATCATATCTCACCAAAAGGGTCGTCCAGCGGTCATATTAGGGCCTACCAGCCAAAAGGTTGCTGATTGCACACACAAACCAGCGCGGTTCGCTACTCGAATCTCGCTTATACCGCCTAATCCACTATGTACACCTTTTCGTGATGGCATTGCTGTCATTTACTCTAGGATTCGTGGAAATATTTAACCCTGATAATGCATAGCCGTGCGCACGTATTGCAGGTACGCTAACCTGATGGGTGTAAAAAACCGACATGACATAAGGTATTCTTAAATTTGGAATGCAGACATGGAAGGTTATTAAAAATGACATGAACATTGAAAATATAGGAACATGCGACATAGACCTAGCCCTTTCTTAAATTCAACATGCGACATGTATGGGGGGGGGGGGGAAGAGGCATCTACACCCCTAACCTGCGATGTCTGAGTACCCAATGGTTACCCAGGCAAGCAGCGACATAACAAGCACATTCTGTGACCATACTGTTTTGGTCAGTCTGTTACTTGCCCAATTTTCATGTAACAGTACGTTGCATCGCTTTACAATAGGTTGAGACTCTCCAAGACAGAGCATTATAATTAAGCCCAATACCCACTAGGCGATATTGATGGCGACCGACGACGGGAACCGAGCAGAATCGCTTTAGAGTATAGAGTCGGCCGATTTTAGCAACAATAATCGGCGGACTCTTGATAAAATCACCTAGTGGGTATGGGGCTTTACGTTATATTCTGGTGAAGTTGAGACTTTACAAACTGATATAGTAATGTTATTTTCATGCTAAACAACATAATCAGAATATTATAATAGCATCACACTGCAATATTGCAATGTTAGGTTCTAAATATCTTATTGGGTGCCATCAAAATAACGTAACAAGATCTAAACTAGAACCAAAAATAATGTTTTAAGCTACGTTATAATAACATTACATTTTTGCCTGGATATGTACACATGCGAACCTACCACAAGTGGATTACAGTGATGTTTGACAGAATGTACGGCTATGTTATAAGACATATAGAGGTAGGTGAGAAGTATCTATTGAAATACAATGATTATAAGCTTAAACGTCCAGAATGCTTCAGGGAAATTTCCTTTTTAACAATAATATAATTGGGCAATATGAGATATATGCGCGGATAGAAAAATCAATGTACGTTTACGTTTCAAAAAAATAAAAATTCCAACCTCGCCCACACAAAAGCAGAGTATCAAGGGTCCTTGCACCTAATCCGTGTATACAGTGACCCATCAAAGACTCGTGTTTCCTCAGCCCACACAATGGGCGTTGATTACTTTCCTAGTGGTCGAGCTACTCAGACACACATGGCCAAACCTCGCCACTAATTGACACAAGTAAAGTCCAACTGTATTGTTTGATGCACTTGTTATTGACAGGATCAAGTGGACCTGGGTACGGAGAAAAGGCGGTCAGTGTGATTCCCTTCGTATGACTTTTAAATCAATACTCCTACAACTTAATGAGAACGCAGCTGACATGCAATTCTGTTAATCCCACGGTCCTACCTGTACAAATGTAAAGAAACTAAGTCAAAGTTTTGACAGCCAAAATGCGACTCTCTCATTTTTCATTGGTCATGTACTGCTGATCAAAGTTTGCACATGGTATTAGAATATATTTTTGTGCTAGTTTGCGCTGATCATGGAATGAGAGGTAAACATTTCGGTTATGAAATCATAGTGAAATTAGAGAACAATATTTCTTTGACTAAGAAAACGTTCTCAACCAGATTTATTTTAGCCATCCCGGCGAAGTGGGAGTGAGAACCATGCCCAGGGAGCGGAATGATTACAGCTGGGTCTTTTCACTAGAGAAAGACGGGCATAATGGAAAATCAACTGGAGGGAACATTAAAAACCATTCATGAAAGATGGGCTACGAGCAGAATTATGATTAATGGCCGTGGGTTTGTCGGTTTTATTTAGCGTTACATACTCACTTTTCTAACATGCCCTGTCATAATCACCACTTGTCTATTTCTCGCCATGGATGGATTTGTATGTTTTTTCTGCATTTCTGGCGGGATTGGCGGAAAATTGCAAGTTTCAACTGAAGGAATGTATTTATTTTAACAGCTATTTCACAGCATCGATAGTAATTCACTGTTATCTTCGATAACATGTCATGGACGAAATGTAATCGAGAATTATTAGATTGAACTATTGAGAGTTAATTATCTGTTATATGTGTTGTACGTAATTAGTCGTAGTTGATTATAGATAATAGCTATCTCCAAACGCAGTCTCCTCCCGTTCTACTGCTGTCATCCAATACATAATTATAGTTCCAACATCATGTAAGACGTAACACTCACGTGAAAGGTTGTTCTTTATTAATATTCTCCTGTGTATTGCTGTTCCGTGACAAGATTTTAATTGACAATGATCAGCTCCAAGGAAGGAATCCCCTCAAACACATTCAGTCACCGCTCCAGCCTTCTAACACCATCTGACTGCTTCTATTCCAAACAACAGGACTCAGCTTCTAAGACCTAACCTTTCCAGGATGGTGACTCACTCAACGTTCAGCTAGAGCGGCGTACACTCCTTTAGTATGATACGTCATACTTTGACTCCTCCTTAAACCCCCTACTTTGACAGAGATTTATGACTCTTAACACATGCGCTGTTCAAAAGCTAACGCTATCAAGCCTACATGAGCCTATACAGATATTCCTACAAATAGTTAATTAAAACAGCAGTAGATGCAACCACTGCAAATTACACGAGAATAACACCTCTCTGTCCTTAATACAAAAAGTGACTCAGTTTCGCCTATCTAATATGTTTATGAAGACAGAGTATATCACAGTAGATGTTATGATCACCAAAATCCCCTAATAGGTCTAGTATTTTTGTTCGAATTGTTTATTATTGTACTGGAACTAAGTTCCAGCATACAGTTAAATTCTGTGACTATTGACCCCTGAGACCATTGGCCCCTGAGACCATTGGCCCCCTACCTTGATTTTTGGCCCCCTGAGAAAGACCATTGTCCCCAATGACCATTGGCCCCCCCAGACCATTAGTCCCTTACCCAGATATTTGGCCCCCCACTATAGACCATTGCTTCCCCCTATACGAAATACAAACTAATGAAGTTTGAAAATTAAAAAAAATATAACCAAAATGATTTTAGAATGCAGACAGAAAATGGAAAATAACAATAATTATCGTTGAATTCATTCATTCATGTCATTATAATTTTTCTCATAGGTTTTTATTTAAACAAATAGAAATGACTGTATCATGTATATCACTTTGAAATAGTACAGGTGTAAAATGCATCAAAAGTTTGGAACCTAATTTTGTAATTTTGGATGCTTATAGCTCAAAGGATTACGTAGATATTGTAATGTCCTTTACCCACATTGTCCTGCATAGTCTTGTCTAACTATACTAAGCAAATCATAATGATACGACACACCTAACTACTGAAATATCAACTAAATGTGAATCACGTTTTTACCGCGAAAATGTATGAGAAGTTTGGAACCTAAAGTTATAATTTGTGGGGCCAATAGTCTTTGGGGCCAATGGTCCTGAGGGGCCAATAGTCCATTTCATGGGGGGCCAAAAGTCCCAAATGTGGGGGACCAATGGTCAGGGGCTAATAGTCTTGGGGGCCAATAGTCCATACACCTACAGTTCTATGGTTTCAGTGAAGTCCATTCAAGAACGAGGAAATCAACTGTTTCCCAGTATGTCCGCAACGTAAGGCATATATTCTTATGAAAGCCGATACTCCTATTTGCTTAGGTGCAAAGCCAGATGTGGAGTACATCTTGTGAAACTCGATTAGTGAATCCTTGATAGAAATTGTCAACGGAACCTGTTCCCGACACACATATCCTGTTATTGTCAGCCAATGTGTCTCTACCTTCCTGTCAGGAGTAGTTTGGAAATGAACGTTTCCGCTGTTCCCTTACTGTAAGGTCAACCAACAAGTCATTAATATATCATAATACCATTTCATTCATTTATCTTACTGTTTTTTTTTCTTATTGTGATATAGTTCCCTAACACATATCTTTTTGCTCAAATAATCGTCTACAACTGGAAGAACATGTATACTTATGTGCAGTTGTGAATAAAAAGAGGAAAAGAAAGGTCGACTTGTTAATTGCGTTCACACTTTAGCCTAGATATACCATAGATTGAAATGTAATTAAAACTTTGCTGGCTTTCTGTTCGGTCCATAGGGTAAGCGGAAGGGCAGCTTTCCGTACACTGTAAAAAAAATCCGTAAATTTTACGGTAAATGACCGCCAAGTACGCTGCCGGTAGGATACGAAAGACTGTTGTTACTAGTTTTGACGGGATTCTTACGGCTTCAAACATTTAAACTTTTAATGTTATCTACCATCAATTTTACGTTTTGCTGTACTTATATATATAACGACCTAAGACCGTTCTTTTTCTAAGGTAATCTACCATAAAATTTACATTTCGCTCTTTTTAACAGCCAAAGTCCATTCTTTTTTTAAGTTATCTACCATACATTTTACGTTTTGCTGTACCGGTACTAATAACGACCTAAGACCGTTCCTTCTCAAGATAATCTACCGTAAAATTTACATTACTTCTAAGAGTGTTCTTGCTATGCTTCCAAGGGTCAGTAAACACAGGTATAAGATGGACTTTGAAAAGGTACCCATTGGGAAATGGTATCACCACGTAATTCTTTTCATGCATTCTATCATTCCAGATCTTTTCCGCCACTATTACTAGGTCATGTGGGATCATGTAAATTTGGGAAGCATCACCTCTTTTCTCAGAACTCAGAGGCGTTCTATATTGTTTTTTCCTGTGAGTGTGAGGGGGAGTAGGAGGGGGTTCAGGTATCAGAGTACCAACATGTTATCGTTCATAAAGCTTACTGATATCAACAAGACGATGCGACTTTTTCATAGATGACGACAATCAGGCTAACAATGCGAGTAAGATAAACCTAGAATCGGATTTCAATATAATAGAAAAAAAACTATTTAACACAATTCTGTCACCACATAGCCAGTAATATGTCACGATTCTTGCTGCCACTTGTGGGTATAATGAATCCCTGTTTGTATTCTCCTTCATGCCGTATAGCAGTAAACGTTGAATAAATGATCATTCTCCTTATTACTGCCCCCATTACCACTTGCAGGTATCTCAGAGAACTCATTGTGGTGCCATCCGTCAGTGTCCCTTTTTGTTCGGATGTGGAGAGAATGACTGGGTCTGAGGAGCTAAATATGATATCGTATAAGGGAAAATGCCTGCAATGAATATAAACTGGAATCCCTGGCAGCCATAATTATTTCTTAGTTATTATATACAAACATAATCCGTGACCTATGTCCTTATTCATTTGTGCACGGTAAAGGGTTTTTAAAACCCTTTAGACCCCAATCCGGCCGTAGCCGCCCATGGGTGTATTCCCTAATCCGACCGTAGCCGGCCGAAAAAATGAAGATTTTTCCGTAATTTTTTCATATTATTCCCTAATTCCTGAGGGAAATCCACGGATATCTTGGAGAAATACAGAAATTCCACCAATTCTAATCGCCGTCTGTGGGGTCTAAAGGGCTATGTGTCCTTTGACAAAATTCAGAATATAAAATGGGGTTATGGTTTCATGAATTTGATCACTGCAGCTGCCAAAATGAGGGTAGGACCCTTGCTGAAAATGTTCATGGTCAAGCTGCATTGAAATTTTGATAATAGGGTACAATAGGTTTCCAAGTCACTCAGGTGGCACAGTGTTCTGATTATTTCTTAATGTTGCATTGATAGCAAAACCACTAAAAACTCACAGGATCTTGTTTCAATGTTTCTTTATTTCGAAATAAACTCATTCGTTTCACATTGACTTTCATGAAATGTTGACAAGAGTTAATATTGGGACGTTAAAGAAGATAATGTCCGTTCTACGTCACTCAATTGTTTCATGCATGAATCTGTTTGACATGCAAGTAGTCCATATTCCTTTATTACGAAGATATGATCTCGCATCATTAACTGCATGATCACTCCCAAGCACAAAGGGACACCAATGGGAACTTTACTATACAATAACATTCAAACAACCGTTTATATCCTATGTTAACCGATATCGCAGTATATATGATGAACTGTATCCTATTAGTAACAAAATGCGAGTATTTTAGGACGAGGACAGGCGGGGAAAATGGACATTTGTCCAAGGCAATGTTTTTACTTTTACTAAGATTAAAAGGGTCTCATATGGGAGGGCAAATCATGGGAAAAGGAAGGTGTTTCAGGTAAATTTGAATGGGTCCCTTGTGAATCTGAGGGGGTTCCATGCAGCTTGGAATTCTTATAAGTTGCGAAATGAGAACCCACGTGGGTCTGACACTGGGTCCATATCAGTAGCAAGTGTAAAACGGTGTGAAGTACAGTGTTGGGGGTGGGGGGTGGGGAGGGGCGGGGGGTAGAGAGTTCGGCGAAATCAAACTAATGAGCAACATTGTGAGAATTACAGCATGTAGGCTACATTTGCGTTCTCCCAAACCTGGCCAAGGTTCATATATGACGTCGATAACGGCCGTCTCATTTCAGAGCCATCCCAGAAGCAGATCTCTATTACTCATTATCCGGCTTTACTTCAGTAACTGATTAGGTTAACCTTTTGTGTCAGCGTGTTCAAGAATCGTGCCTGCTTGACTAGCGACTGTGTCTGTCACATGAAAAAGTACTAACGTCATAACAAAATAACCTCCAAGAGCCATTTTTGAATTATATATGTTTTCTGGGAATTGTTGGTAATAAAAATGATACCCCTTACATACTGATTTGTGACTTATTAGCCCAATCAGTGCCAATTGTGCAAACATGGGTCAAGATATCAGTAAAAAAAAAAGCAACTAAATTACACTGCCAGCAAATGGCAATTACCTCTGATATCTATTTGTATGTTGCATAAGATGGATTCTATAATACTGAGATATGAAGTAATGGATACAACTATATTTAAGGTTCCTTAAAGTTATACCTCCATTCTCACTTAAAAGTTTATGATCATGTGGTATTCATCAAGGTGTAATCAATTTAAGAGATCACTTATTATCACAAAACCTTGCTGACACAGGGTGGATATAATGATATTATGAATTAACAATGTTTAGTAAACAATGGTTAGAAAGCCCTAAAGGCCTAGTCCCTCAAACATAAAAAACCTCATTGTCTTCTTGTATTTATCAATTAAGTAGGCTATAATAAGCTGGTGATATCTTACAATTTAAGTGAATTCAATATCCGTGTAAAGATTTGCCAACAAATAACAGATTACATTTATTCCATCATCAAATGGATTTGAATTGTTAATTTCCCTCTTTGGCCTATTCAAAAGCACTATCACAAAGGCGTGAATACCTCTACACGAATGTGACAGACAACTGAAATTAGATTCAGCATTATGAATACCAGAGCAACTTTCGAGGGGCATCGTCGCTGAATTGCTGTAATTGCTGTTGACAACGCCTTTGCTTATAACCGAGAATACTGATGATATTTCACCTAAAAAGGTTGGTAGGAATCAGATGTGCGAGCGTTGCTAAACATTCTAGTCATACTTCAGGTTTACTTATGAAGCAAAGTGTATAGGGGTATATCCACCAAATGGTTGAACCATTCGAAAAGATAGTTAGTTTAGAAATTAATCATGGTTTCATAGTTACTGCTGGCAAGGTGATGCTTGATAGAAACACCTAGTGTTTGCATGTCAATATGTAAAAACTAATCAAAGGTTTCGTCGCCAAGTCGGTATCTACTTTTATCTACTCATTTCATATTCATATTGTACCAGCTAGTGACAGTTAAAGCAGTAATTTATATCCCCCTGAAGATGGTTTTAAGATAACATTGGCGTTGACCCCTTGTCTACATCTATTGTGAGTGCACTTTATTAATTTTATAAGTTTGTGATGACGGCTTTCTTGCTTGGGACAGAGATACATATAATGCACCAATTCATTTATTAAGGCAGGATAACTTATCAGCTGATTAGCAACCATACTTTGCCTTGCAGCTTTGTATGTTACTCTTCTGAGATAACCATTTACAATCCATTATAACAATAATATTATCATTTTTATCACAAAGTTTCTTTTATTATCAGCATAATAACATTATCGGTGAACACAGGGCAAATAACCGGGGAAATAAGCTTCAAAAACGTCGGAGCAGCGCTATTCTGCATTATAACAGAACACACCTCTAAGGTATAGATGCTAAGCTGGTGATCTAGCGATATGGCGACATAACCAAAACAACATCTTGTTTATACGTTGTATATTTGGTCATCAAATTGTAATATAATTTCATAACACCTGTTAGGACATATATTTGTTAGAAGTAGATTGTACTTAATCAACTTAATTCCACTGATTTTCACTCATTCTATTTTATATGATATTTCATTCCCATTGTATCCTTATCACATCCACACCGAATTAAAACACTGTAGCATTTTACAATATTCATGATACTTTCCAAACATTCCGTTATACCATAAAACGTGGTACATATTAAGCAAGAACGAACAATGTATGAACTAAAATTATAATTCCTACCATAGTATATGGCAATCAATGAAAAACCCCAATCCAACGCGAAGGGATTATAACGCCCATGTTTTCACTGTATAGAGTACAATCATCATACTTTCTCAATAAAATCATAAAGCAGGTCATGGTGTCTTAGATACCAATATCAAATGTGTCATGTGTCTATATATCAGTGAATCGTCACCGCAGTTCATCTACCAGTGGAGCATGACCATCAGGGCGTTGTCGAATCACACGTCGCCTACAGAACTACACGTATACTAGTTCGTCTTGAACTCGTCAGGTGGCACTAAGCTGACTAAAAGCACGAACTAAGGCAGCATTTTCCTGTTGTAGTTTCTCATTATCTTCACAACACAGGTCAAAGTCCTGGAACAAGAGAGAAAAAACAGGTGTTACTGATCGCGAGAAAAGAAACTAATTATTGCAAATCGATACTGGTATTTAATATGGTTGATGCTTTCAAAGATAACCTACATACTCATTTTCTCATGGAAAATTGATACCCTTTGGTAATAATGATCTGATCACTGAGTGCGAAGCCAATTGTTTATTTGACAAACAGAAATATTCTGGATCAATAAGTTCAGTACCTTTCTACATGAAATTGATATCCAGGTGGTACTAGGTACTGGTATTATTCTCCCCTCAATTGAAGGTTGATTGTCGTAAACATCTTTATCATGTAATTAAATTGGCTTATTAACCTTCCTTCAACACCAGAAAAACAGCCGACATAATTTCCGTGACCAAAATTAATTGCTAGTTGTACAAAACAAAATTTATATAATTTATGAAATTATAAAATGATGTAAATACATTCAAACCTAATCATAAGATAGTGTTTTTTTGCACCTCTCCTGGTTTAACAGAAATAACTATAGAATATGAAATTTAAAAGAGTAACTTTCTATCATTAAAGTCTTGGCATTTTACCTATCTATTTTCATATTAAAGGATTCAAACACATCAGAGAACAGCTGTCCTAAAACGTCTCCAAAACCATTATCAGCAAATTGTTCTAATGCAAATATGGATTCTTGATCTACTCAATACAATAATGTTTTTAAGGTAGTCTGTTTGGTACTGCACAAGTAAATTATAGAGTCCCCCCGCCCTGTGTCCCCATGTCCTTCGTGGGGGGACAAACACGGCCAACTCATCTGGAGAGATCTATGACACCATAGTCAACTGGAAGTACACCAGATGGCGACACGTAGTCATATATCCCAGCTAATCCTTTATTTTGTAAATAAGAACATCAAAACCTTCGACATCATACACGGGTCTTAAACAACTTGAGAATAACAGTACACACAATATCATTTACAAGGTATTTTTATATTTTTATAGACGTTTATAGACATCTTCCGTTAAATTCCTACGTACTATCGAGGGGGATGGATAGGCCTTCTTTAGAAAATATTCTCAATCCAATTCGCATAATTATCATGAGATTAATGGGTCAGACGTGAACATTATGATATAAAATTAATCATACGTGGCCAAAAATGGTGGATACAGGAATTAAAAAACTGTTGGGATAAGGTCGGATATGCCAGGTACTGAAACATTGCACCTGCCCAGGTAAATGGCAGTATTGCGTCAACAGTGTTAATATTTATGCATATGGTTTACTTCGGTGAAATAGGTACGTGTGCACTTGAATATGTAGAACAATTAAGGCTATAATTATTGGACAAAGAACAAACTAGATGCACTCTACAATTATACAAGAGGAACGGCAAAACGACCTCCTTCCCCATGTTTAATTGAGTGACACAACAAGAAGAGGGAAAATGAAAACTGTGTTTTCTTCTCTTAACGACACAAATAGTAAACAGGCAAAGTTCACTGCATTGGTAACTTTCCTTGCCTAAGAATGAACAACATGCACGAGGAAGGAAACACATTGAACAATACCATGTTGAAGGTGAACACAGAACACACATGTACAGATTCACATTCAAATAACATACTATAGATAAGTCATACACATGCCTGGCAAAGCCTCTTACCCGAGCCACCTATTGCTTAGACTGTTCAATATCAATTAACAAAAAAGTATTCAATATTCAGTAAGCAGGGGTTCTACATGTCCTATACTACATATCCTATACTATATCGCCATACTTTCATCGGAACTACGTGATGTTGAAAACTGAGTCAGAGTTCAGGCTGATCGTAAAACTGAAATTTATGCTTTATTATAGCTCAGAGCAATAATGAATGGGGATAATATTCTATATGTACTATACATATTTGCACTTCTTTTTCTATAAACATTGAGAAAATCAATGTAGAAGGCTGCATGCGCTTTATCAGTTAGACTAAAGCAGAAATTGACCATTATACATTCATGTATAAAGGCCCCTGATACGAGTTTTTGACTATAATATTCGTATCTTGTTCCGGATTGCTTAATAACGCATATTAAACTCACAATGGAATTGGAAAATTCGCATTGCAACAGAAAATCCTATTATGGACTCTGTTTTTGATCTTCAGTCTTCATACTAGCTAACTATACATTAATATAATTATGTATGTTGGAATGGGTCATTCTACTATATGTAATTAACACTAAAATGGCCCTTACCGATCCGAGGAGGTGGATTTCTCGTTGTAATTCGGACACCTGGAGGTCCCGTGAGTCGAGCATCTGTCGTAGGCGAGACTTCTCCTCCCTCTCCTGTTCTATTTGTTTCTGTAACCGACGCTTTTCCTCCCGCTCAGCCTCTAATAACTGAAGAGAGAGAAGAATGTTAATTGGATGATAAAAGTCACGATAGAATAGCTTGAGGATTGGAGAATTGGAGGTAATTACTTGGGAATAATGTTACTTAACATGATAATCAAAGTTATGTGAGTCATTGACTGAGGAATGAAACAATAATAGTATGATTTATTGGCTCTCATGATAACTTTCATCTTGCATCGAAGATTGGTACAAGACTTATTTGACAGGTTAAGGATTTGAGGATTGAAAAGAGACATGATCGAAAGCAGCTAGAATAATCGAAACGGGATGTCCTCTATTTCAAATCCCAATTACTATATAATTAGTATGTCTATTGCAATAAATGATAAATGACGGTTTTTATGTTATTCTGTTTCAGCATTCCAACACCTATACCTAACCATTGTCCTGCCTTTTCAGACGTGGGTGAATAATCAGAGCTAGTTGTATCATAGACATACAGTATGTATCTCTATGGTTGTATATAATTTGCCCTGTAGGGCAATGGTGCCTATTGGGGCACGTTTATCAGGGACGGATTTTGCCAAATTTGTAATTTGTTTAATGTAAAATTCTAGTTCCAGAGGAAGCGCCTCAAATTTTTACATAAGCCCCCACCCCCCTTTTGAAATCGCTGGATCCGTCTCTGGTAATGCGAATATTTGTGTTGTTAGTTAAATTTGTCAACAATTTCATTTTCCCTTGAAATATATAGAATTAATAAAGTACAGACCACTGGCACTCTCAGCAATGTTATTGCCCCGGTTTGCACACATCTATGTCTCGGGCTGAAGCCCTAAGGGCAAACCAGGGTAATAATAATTGCTTTGTGCCCACTTGGTCTGTACTATGTATGGCTAGGGAGCTTCTGAAATACAAGAAAATTAAAGAAGATTGCCCACTCACCCGCTCTAGTTCCGAACTGCGAGCTTGTAGTTTGATTAGCTCAGCAGAACTATTACTAGAGTACCCGGAGCCACTGCGGTCTCCTCTGTGGTAATGTTGGTAACTGTCTCTGGACCCTGTGGACCTGTAGTGGGACCCCTCGGCCTGCTCCCGCCCCTTAGACCCCCCGTGCAGCAGGGGTCTGGACCCCCCGAGAGGGGTCGTCTCCAGGTCCCTGTCCCCGTCCCGGAAGCGGGACGGGTAGGAGACGGGTCTCGTGAAGTCTCGCGAGTCCTCGCGGTGTGCCCCGTGGTGGTGAGCGGGGCGCCCCGTGGAGGGGTCGGCAGTGACCCGTGACCGGAGGTTGGCGGGCAGGCGGCCGGCGGTGGAGATGGCGGTGGTCTGTGGGGAGGCTTGGCCGATGATGGTCAGGTTGGTCTCTGATTGGCTCACCGTGCTGTCGTAGTCCTGGTTGTCCTCCAGGTCGGCCTCAAGGTCAGACGGGCTGGTGGGAAGATGAGTAATAATACTTAAAGAATGTTATCTTGAAATTCATACCATGTATACCCACACATTCTGATTTATATGTGGTAAAAAAACTGATAAAGAAAAATGCTATCAAAATGTGAGTGTTATTACTTTTAACTCGTTCTAAGATAAGTGTGCCCAATAAGCTAAGTGTGCAATAATCTCAACGACGTAAGTCTAAATTAGATTATCGTTGCACTTAGTGACGATGGGCAATACTACAAGTGACCCTGTGATTTGAAACAGTAGATATTCATAACATGACAAGTATCTTGCATCTATGGTATAAAAGAAATTAAAGCTAAACTTCAATGAGGAAATAATGTCTTACCTTTTGTTCCTTGACCTGTTGTAGCCACGGGACTGTAAAAAAAAACCAGAATAGCCATAAGAATCATATTTATTTATATATAATTTACAATACAGGAAAGTATGTACATTATATCAAGTTATACATACATATCATATTATGTATACCCATTCCCTCCGTTTTATCTAGCAAGAAATGTTATTTTCTTAATAATGGAAATGGTTATGAATATCATTTACCATCTATCAGACACGGCAAAAAATGGTAGATGATGGTGGTACAATGCGTGTTTGGAATATCTCCAGTTTGTAAACAGAAGAGAGGCCTATTATAAACGGCTAAATGGTGGATGATGGTGGTACAATTGATGCCTGGAATAACTCCAGTTTGTTTACATTATACAGGAGAGGGGGCGGGCCCCTATTCTGAGTCTACAACGTCACGTGGACAAACACAGCCTTAGCGGGAACCAATCAGAAGGCAGGGAAAACACTTGCACGTTCATAATGAGGGATTCTGTCAAAACGGATTAGGGTGGCGAAGCGAAAGTTGACAAATGGGCCTGGTCTGACGGTTAGTTGGCGGGGGGTGACGGGGTGCGTGATGGAGAGGTCGGGAGGGGGGAGGGTGGAGCCCGGGGATCGAGAGATGGCATGGAAGAGTACGATTTAGGGGGAGGAGGGGCGGGGGAGGAAGCTGGGTAGTTCTTCGTATGAATACTTCACACGTGCAAACGCATAGCCATATATATTGAGTGTAAGGGAATACTTATTTTATAGATGTAAACTATTGGTTACCCTCTCGCGATCAGGGTAATATAGTATTGGTAATTGATGTAGAACCTAAAAACCCGTTTCAAGTTTTTCTAATGGTTATATAATCCATGTATTTAGGATATTCTCACTCATAATGGAAACATTTCTTATACATGTATTGTATACACACACTTAGGATGAATGGAAAATATTATCTAATAAAGGCCTTGAAATAGGAGATACAACTAAATATTCAAACGACTTTGTATAAATAGCAGTTTACATTGGAAAGAAATTCTACAAAGTGGTATTGCAATTTGCATATGAACCCTTCAAATCGTTCAGTAAATGGATAGAAAACTGAAAGGTCTAGTACGATCCCAGTACGCGGGGCCGACTGACTGCTAACCCTCGTCTCTCCCTCCAGGGGGCAGGACGTGCCCACCAGCCCCTGGTGTTTTGGTTACCATGGTAATCTGAGACCCAGAGTCTGTCTCTGTTTGTTGTTTCTACCTCATTATGAAGATGCAAGCCCGATAACAAGACAGGCGGCGGTCTAGGCCACGCCCACTCCCATATAAAGAAAGTGGGCCCGGGCCTTCGAGGGTAAAGGGGTAAAATACGAGAGGTTCACAGAGGATATTTTGTTAATACAATTCTCAAGATACCTCGATTAACATGTTATCTTGTCACTGAGTACTGGGTAAAATATCACTAAGATGCCTTTGTCCGCCCTGAAAGACTCTGTCTTGTTTGCATCTGACATATTGTGCGTCTAAACGAGGTCTTATATAGACCTATATAACTACATAACTATAAGTCTTGTTGTTAATGATTTGATCAAATATATAATGCATTTCTTTTTTAAGAGCTATGACAATAACACTTCTTTGCATTTGCACTTCCTGCTTTGTTCAGAAACAACTATAATTATAGTTTTTTACTTAGTTATCTTAGTAATGTCAAACAATTTAGTTGAATACAGATTTTTACTGTTGCGAGCCTCACCAAGGTTACCGCCCACACTAGAAATCTGTTCCCTTGCATTCGGCTGAAAGTTCATAATGTGCGATTCTGTCAAAGCCAATTATCGTCAAGCTCGCTCAGACATGCAGAAGTAATGGTTCTCTCATGTGGAAGGAAGCCCCCTTCTTCTTCTCCCCCCTCCCGACACAGAAACCCACACGACCACCTCCCCCGCCTGTGACCCCTACCGACCTGTCTAGGGTACGCTTATCGTTACCATGGCAACCGTCAAGGAGACAAAGGAGAGAACCCCAGTACTCCCACTCTGCGGCCGAATCACCCTCCGCTCCAGAAAGATAGTCCGTGAGAGTGGACTCTGCTATGTAGGGCATTAACTATACACCCCTGTATATTATTCCTACGCCGCTGACCTAGATTAACTGTGACCTAAAAATAGTCCGCGGTTTTCGCTGGTGCTAACTAGGTCACAGGAGCGAGGACCCAGTGACAGCTACAGTGCAGAGACAACTTTCGGTAAAAAGGGGTCGAGGCGGCAGAGTGCAGTACTCCTTGAGGCCTGAAAAATGCAAACCGCATGAAGCATGCCACATGTCAGCCACTCATTGCTAAACATTCAGATGTTCAGTTTAACAGAAAATGGATATAAGAAAATGCATATTAATAACAAAAAGAAATGTAAGTGTTATAAAATACAAACAATTGCTAAAAATAATTCATGTTTATTCTCTGATACGGTTACAGCCTATGGAAATTATCTTTAAAGCAAACTTTCCCCAAAATGTGCCGGTCTTTGGTTAAATCCTGCACTGATCGTAACCGCATGTTCCGTCGCCCGAGGCTACGACCAGCCTCATTATGAACATTCAAGGGAACGCTAAACGGCCAACAGCCAATCAGAGGCCGTCTTATAATTGGCGAACCTCGGGTGGGTGGGCGGCCGGGAAATGATATGGGTGCTGCTGATCACGACTATGATGGCTGGGTCTAGCTAGGGAGGCCCTGCACGACAGTCTGTAGACACTCGGTCAGTGTGGGAGGTATTATTGGTTAATGTGTAACTTGAAATTTGCCGAAAAAAATACTGCTTTCAAGATGGATAACTTGGTTCATGAAAAACTGGGTTAACTTATGCATATATTTAGAAATATGTTGTGAAAGAATAAGCATAGAAATCAGAGTGTTTAGAGTATAATATAATTTTTATCAGTCATTACTTTTGTAATGTTATAGATACTGTTATCTATACGAATGATATGCAAACGGAATTCCCAAGGAAGTAGAGACTATTGAAGTCAAGTGCAATGTAATGGAAAATTTAATGAAGGTTATGTCGGAGGAGTTGCTACTCGGTAAATGTATCATACATTAGATTATTATGAATATTACTCAACTCCCGGGCTCAACTCCTTCGAAATGATCGACCAACTATTTTAATTTCTTTCTCAAATTTATTTTCATATACATAGTCATGCTCTTCTTGTAGTTTTAGCAAAAAATGTGGATATCATTTTAGATAAATAAACTATTTTTCTCCGTTTCACACACTTTTTTAAAACTTACAATATGAACATACAATAACCTTTTGACCCACCTTATACCCATTCTAAACACCCTTCGAAAAGACCACCCTCCCCTCCCTCTCTGACAGTAACCCTTACCACCAGCCCTCAGCCCCCAGCTCCAGACACAAACCGGTACCGACCCTTCCCACACGCTGGGGAGACGATCTATCCTCAGGGTGGTTGCCATGGCAACCAGACCCCCTGCATCGTCGGTCGTGACCAGGCAGACGCTGGAGGAGACGCTGGTTCCCGACGTGACCCCGAATAACGCTGGGTGCCATCAGAAAACCACACTGGTACCAGCCACCGTATGATACCCTCATAGCCTCCAGCCACACACCAATGTTGTTTTTTTTTGTGTTTTTTTTTCATTTGAATTATACCGTATTTCTGCTTTTCTAAGTCAAGTTTACAAAAAGAGCATGCATGATTACATTATATGTTTACATGTACTGGATGTGAATATAGGCATTATATACAGATCTATACTCTATTTATTCCAATATTTTCAGCACGGTTTACATCTAATTGCCTTGTTTCTTCTCTCGTTGAATGTAGGACAGTGTAGGCTTCTCCAAGGGAGGATGGCAGGGTGGAGACAGATGTGGGCGGGTAGTGGTGGTGGTGAGAAGATGGGGGTCGGGAGGAGGGGGGACGCCGGCGTTGCCATGGTGACGGTCACGCTGTCTGGGCACTGTTTGTGTTAGACCTCATTATGATTTTTCAAGTCACTCGCCGACCAATCACAGTGAGGCAGGCAGAGCAAGCGAAGGGAAATCACTGCAGCTTTCTGACAATCAGTCATGACAATGACAATGGCAGAGGTAACTGGCAAGTGGTGGAGGATAAGAATAATCTGGCCCACACTTGTGCTTGGAATGATAGATTACAGTTAAATATTGACACTGAAGTGCTATATATGTTATCACAAGGACATTGTTAATAGGTCCAATGTGAATGATGATAACTGTCGCATCTTAGACGGTACCGTTTACATAGTCCTTAAGTCGGGCCGGCGAAATTATCCTTCTCATCCATGATATCTATCTATCTACTAGGCTATTACCTAGTCTACAGATGAATATGTCCGTCACTGACAACCCATATCAACGTCTTATCCTGTGTGGTCCCAAAGGAACCCGACCCAACCAGTCCCAATAACTCTCCCCCACCCCCCACCCCCCGACCCCCCGGGGCGCCGGCACGTGCGCCGTGTCAATCATTCACCAGAGGTGTGAAAATTTCCTCATTATGAAGATGCAAGAGATAGCGCTGGGCAGGCGACCAATGGGAGGCTCCTTACCTATGAATATTCACGATGTACACAGTGTGTCCGTGCCGCCGCCGCTGCAGCACTATAGCTCGGCTGTACAGCACGTGTACCACATGGTACATACACGGTGTCTCAAAGGTATGGTAGGCCTACAGGGTACCAAGTTTTATGGTACACGGTGTCACAAAGTGAATGCATGAAAAAGAGTCAGCCACATTATGAAATGCCGTTTATCTCCATATTCACACGTCATTGTACGCACTTCAGGCATGTTTGATGAATTATCCGAAAGCTAACAATAGGTAGTTTTATCATCATGAGAAAGGTATTTAAGTTTGAATAAGCCGTCCACAAACTAATCATGACACTATGGTAAAGCGAGACATTTTAACACTATGTCTGGCCACCCGATCCAACCCTGACTGCACTGTGTACAACAGAGCAGTGCACACCTTCGCCGTGCTGTGGACACAGGGCATCCTTTGCCATTTTTACTTCTATAAAAGTCACAAAGGGAGCGTCTTACAGTAAATCTACAGATTTTTGGGGGTAAAAAATTGGGGGGAAATCGTAAGGAAATTCAGTACTCTTGTTGCAACCAGAATTTGACATTTTAAAACTTTCAAATTTCCACCATGAAAAATTATTTCACACAAGATAACGCTATTAAGGGGGGGTGTTTCGGATTGGAACCTACTATTTATCATTTGCTAGTAGGAAAACGCTAGCAAAAAGCATGAAGGGAATGTTATTTTCTCTTGCGGGTCATTCAAATAATTTGTTTATATATATCATTTATATACGTTTAAATATCAACAATAGATTACATGTGCATTTTTATCATAATAATAGTAAGCTTGTTGTAATTTTACAGAACTTGTAAGCTCCTATTTGTATCATTATCTCAATGACGTCCAATGTAATTAACAGCTGACTAAATGCCACATACAAAATAACATTGTTAAGACACAGCATTATGCATATATATATGTGGTCCCATGAACTATTACATGGTTCACCCATTTCTACTGGTGAGATCACAGTCATGCATGTATGTACACACGCACACACAGCGTTATCGACGTGCCTCAGCCACCTATATCAACAGTCATGAATATTCATGGCCTGCATTCAGCCAATGGGGAAGCAGCGTGCGTTCTTATCCACTTGAATCTTCATAATGAGGAGATCCATTTCACCTCCCGCTGTGATGACAAGACCCCCCGCCGACCTGGGTCAACATGGCCCTGGGCGGCGGGAGGACGGAGAGAGGGGTCCCGATGGGGGCTCACAGTACAATAACACATTGTATTAGTACGTTTAAAAGCTGCATTCCATTGTGCGATTGTCCTCCCGATTTCAAAAATCTCCCGTGAGATTAGAAACATTAAATGTTAAATGTTTCTAATCTCATGGGAATTGTTTTCTGGCTCTTAATTCGCTTTCGAATGGTTGGTTGGTTGGTTATTGGTGTTTAACGCCGTATCAACATCTATGGTTATATCACGGCGAGTACAATGTATGACAATTCTGTCTGGGATGATCGAATCTATGAGAAGGTTGAGACCATACCCCTACACATTTACCGAGGTAGGTGTTCTTTAATGTGCATGGTCCCATAGGCAGGGCCATACACACAACAGCCGGTGACCCACTAGGGGCCTTTGATATCCCTGTCGTTGGCACAGGGAGACGTTCAGAGTGGTGTAGCAGCCCAGCCCAGCCCCAGGATTGAACCCTGGCCGCCCGCACTGCAGACGGTCGCTTTCGAATGATATGTGTAGCATGCGTGGTCTTTTGTTATATTTCTGGTGAATTTCACAGAAAGGTAGTAAATCAATAAATTGCTGGCAGTCCGAATCGCCTAGAGGAATAAGAGACTTTAGAGACAAATCCAGAGATTTTCTTTTATTCAAACAACTTCATGTACATAGAGCAGCGTTTCCTTCCAGTTGCGTAAGCAAATTTCATAAATGGGAGGGGTCGCACTCCGTGCACTCTCGCAGTTTTTTCTTTGAACATCAAAATTTGCAAATTTATATTCATGGGAGCGAGCCCCACGCACACACACTAAAATAACCGGGGCTAAATATTGATCATAATATTAACCCTATGGCTTTTCCTGCATCTTTCACACACATACATTACAAAAGTTGGTCTATAATGTTGGCAGTGCATGTATACAGCGAATCAATTCAGTCAGCAGTGTGAATTACTAAGGGAAGTCACGTTTCCACTATAATTATATTGCTTTAGGAGATTTGCATCCTTGAGTTTGAACAACGACAGGTTTTGCCTATAATATAACGACAAAAACACATTTGATAGTTACTTAGAAGGTAAGTCACAACTGCAACATAAAGTTGCATGGGGCCACCCCCATGGACGTGACAGTGGAGTGCACTTTCTTATACACACCCTAACCACCTTACAGCCTGGCCTTTCACCAGGGGCCACCACCGCAAGTTTATTATGGTAGTTTACAGCCTCCTGGTTGACACGGACACGCCCCCTCCCGTGGATTTATAGCTCATTATGATTTTGCAAGTGTCCTGACCGAATGCTGGTTCCAGGGCCCTGTGTGTGAAATAAATGGGTCTGGCCGGGTACGATAAGGCCGGTGGGAACGAGGATAAATGATTGACGGTCGTTGGACCCGCCCAGTGGACCCCGGTCATGTATCTGTCTCTATAGATTCCGTTTTCTGGGTACAGTTGCACTCTATGATACGTCAGGCTTATCGCACCGATAACGTGGGTGAAGAGAAATTGTAATAATAGATTCTATTCCCCCTGTTTATGGACCTTTCAATTTGATTAAATTATATTTCAGTCATTTTTTGAAAAGAAATACTTCATACATGCACGCAGAAACAAGATGAAAACTTTGAGAGAAAAAGAGATGTCGTTCGTGGTGCATAGTTGGTATATATACTTGCTTGGAATTGGTTGTGAATGATTTATGCCGCAATGAAGTAGACAGGTACATTCATGTACAGTAAAGATCGATCTCACTATAAAATGTATATATAAAAGAGTTTCCTCTGACATGTCAAGGGCCTACATACCTTTTCGCCTGTATAAATCATTTATTATATTCATTCACTGATACTGATAGTAAAGACGCTCCAACTGCATGGGATGAAAATGGATATAATCCGATGTTTTTGTTAAAATAAAAGTATACTTTACAGATACATGGGATATGTGAGTTTTGCTTACAGTCACTCATCATTTCTTAGCATGTTATGAATGCCCTTACAATAACTGAGTTAACCATGCAAGGTCAGCTCAATCATGCTATTCTAAAACTGATATAAGCAGCAAATTCCTATTCTCTCGTACGGTTACGTTACATCATTGCCATTCTCTATAAATCCATAACGGACCCCTGCTCCTCCAGACAGTCAAATGGCCGCCACCCAGACGCTGACTAGACCCTGGAGCAGGTTCGCCTGTTACCGGCGGGAGGCGGGTGATATATGACTGAGCGGGTCGGTACCAGCTTCCACGCCGACAGCTTTATTGTACATTATGTGGCGGGAAGGCGGGCTGGAGTACTGAGCACCAAGGGCGGCGAGTATTAGTTAACCCGTCTCAGGCGACCATCATGGGCATAATTTATCCTTAAGCTTACAGCATCCTTGATGTAAGAGACTTATGCACAAGGGTACACATGTCAGCTCGGTAGTTCAATTTTTCCCTTAATTAATTCAATGTATTTCCATTTAAAGTGACTTTGAAATAGCTATATGTTTTCGAATGGTGTGACCCATGAAGCATGAGTTGCAGCAAATTCAAATTTATATCACAATTTCATTTTGAGATTTAAAACGATTCAAGAATTTAGATCCATTTCAAGTGAGCACTCGGTAATTGGCAGCATCTATCATATCCGTTTCATTTTCTTATTAATACAGAAAAAACACGGGGCCAGGGGGCCGGGTTCCTTACTTTTTGTATGATATCGGTGTGGTACTAAAACCGTCACGTTGACACGGAGATATGCAGGGTCGTCCATCTGCATAGAGGGGAGGAAGTGCCAACGGGGTTAGCGGGGGTTAGCCACCACATCCCCCCCCCCCTCACCCCGTGCCATACTGAAGTCCTTCCGAGTGGCGATGGAGATGGCGAATTTTATGGCTACTTATGAACTTTCGGGGAGTGGCCTAAAGCCGAGAACCATCACTCAGCCTCCGCCTCGGCACCACCGTCCGCCCCCCACCACCACCTTCACATGCACCACCACTTCCACCTGCACCACCGCTATAGGGGCAGTGGGTGGACCAGGGTAGAATTCACAATGCGACAGGATCTGTTTTTTAATGTAGAATAATTATAGGCTCGGGCCACGTGAGGTATGTGAATGCATAGACATAATGTTTTCCTTTAGATATATTGTGGGTGTGTTGGAGGGTATGGGGATGAAACTAGTTTAGAAGAGGGACTGGAAAGAATAATATTGCAAGGTTGAAATTATAATAAGGAAAGCCCTAACGGTATACACGCCTGGCAGGCGAGGTATAGGCCTATTTTTTTTTAGTGTGTATAGGTAGTAATTATCTTAGCGGGTATACTGGTGGAATAAGCCCCTTCCATTCTTAATCGTGGAGAACTAGAGACACTCTGCCCTACAGCAACCCATACCATTTAAAAAAAAAAAAATCCTGCATCTGCATGCCGCTGCTACCTGTCATGCGTTATCCACATGCAGCATCACTATCAGGGGATGTCGGACAGTGGTGCCGCGAGGCGGGGGCTCCTGACATCTTTGTACTATGTGTTTTTTAACACTAAACCCCCCAAGTACCTGCAAACAGATGGCAGCAGTCAGAGGCGACGACCGACTCGATTTATGACTACTTATGAATTTTCAAGGAGGAGCTAGTGGTTAAAGCAGGTGTCTGTCAACACCAGGAGGTGGGTGACGGGCAGGGGAGGGCGGGTCTGGGCGGGACTGGAGGAGGGGTTGAAGAGGTTAACATGGAGGGTTTAGGGGCTTAGACCTGAACACAACACGGCGACAGGGGCATTACCTTATTCAGCATAAGTGGTGGTATTATATGCATAATAAACTTTGTACTGCACATGTTGAACCTGTGTTTCTTTTTCACAAACTGGATATGCATCATGCAGATGCTTTACACAAATACATAATTATATGTTTGAGGAAATAAGAGTTACAGGGACAAGCTTTATGGTGCCCTTATGACATTAATGATCACCATATCATTATTTGGCAGAAGTTTATTTTCTGCATTTGGCCTATGTGAATCATCGTCCATCGAAGGCGTATCAAGATTGCTATCCACAATGTATGTGTGATATAATTTATGAGTATGCACTGTCTAACCCCCTGGTTGAACAGGCCCCCTGTAGGGTTTGCATACCGTGTCTGGGTGATTTACCAGGAACAGGTTTTCAGAGGGCCGACAACTCCTCCCCCTTGTGGTTTGTGCGCGAACTGAAGACAGAAAACTAAGTTTCGTGGACTCAGTGGCGGCCTCTGAAGTGTGTGGACTACATTCTCTTGCCCAGGATAAATGGTTGAGCATGGATAAATGTGCTTATTCTAAAAAGATCGATTGTCAATTATGATACCATACTAGAGAACATCTACCACTCAACTATTATTCCAGAGACCCTGGCAAAACTCCAGATAATCAAATTACATAATTATATTGCCTCAATGTATCAAGAAAAAGAAATGTTCAAGCACAACTGTTAAGAATACTAATAATATTAGACAAAATACTAGTTTTCCAGGACCATATCCTTACTAATTTAATTTGGTTCTTCAAACAATGAGGCTACAATATTGAATGATATTTGAATTTAAGGCTAGAGATTAATCTGTTTCAGAGGCGCATCAGATAACAATCCTAAATGGAATGTTTTCCTTCCATAGAACTAAATGGAACCTTCGATTTTCTAAAAAGAATGCTGAAAATGTTGGACATTCAATATCAAGGGCTATAGAAATATTTCTCAATCATTCCAATTGTTAGTAAAACCTTCATTTTCAAAAAGAAACTGTTGTAAGGATTATGTTGATATGTCATATGGTATCATAATCAGGACCAATCAAAATTCATTTAGTTTTGAATGTCAAAAGTAAAAGCTCTGAAAACCATATTTTTAGCCTATATTTGCCCAGTTTCCAATCGTTTTATAATACAAGATTACACTCCAAAATGCAAATGGGGCTCTAATGTTCTCTATACACGTCGATAAAAGTTATGTTTTTGTGTACTGTTGTGAATATAAAATAACTATGTCAATCAAGTACACTGAAATGACTTATCTAGCTTGTAATGTTGAAATAGAGAACCACAAAATATGAGGTCAGTGTAACAATATCTATCATACTCTGATGTTGATTTTCAGGATTTTATTTCAAAATTGTTAAAAACTATCTGTTTATAAAGGTTGACAGACAAGGTACTGTCTGTAGAAGTATAAGATACTATTTAAGTGTAATTCTATGCATTGTGTTACATATAAAACCTAATAAACTAAAGAATATGTCCAAATAATGGATTATTTTGCAGGCAATTGTTATTTTAGCACATCTAAGTAAATTTGATATGGTATATGGCACCTATTTATCAATTTGATCAGGAATAAGCAATAACAAAAAATATAATCACCAAATTCCCCATTTTCTCATATGACCCATAGTTCTGTATTAATTCTCCTTGACAATCGATCTAGCCGATAATTAAATGATGTGGTGGTCCTGATAGGTAAAACCTCTAGTTTGTGA
Organism: Lepidonotus clava; assembly: GCA_936440205.1. Lineage (NCBI taxonomy): Eukaryota > Metazoa > Annelida > Polychaeta > Phyllodocida > Polynoidae > Lepidonotus > Lepidonotus clava. Next base: position 45,913,974 of record OW387136.1, on the reverse strand, counting down.
TCTTTCCACCAGAGGGCAGCATCGTATAACATCCCGTCCATTCCTTGATTATTCCGTTACCCCCCGTCAGAGGAATGGACTGGCCCACGGTAAGTAGTTTTCTGGAAGGCTTCATGAATGCGGTCTTTGGCGTTTCTCCAATGATGTGGTTCTCTAACGTTAACCGGGGTCAGGTGTCCTGGGTGCGTCCTCACAATTTAGACGTCACTAAGGCCAGAAATAGGCGGTGAAATCAGGAGAATCTTGTCTAGGCACTATATTGTGAAAGCCCCAATATACTGTATATTTTACAGTATGTATTGCTACTTGATTGCAGTACTTGCATTTATCATGGCATGGTAGTAATTGAAAATAGCCAATATTGATTAGGACTATTATCATTAACTTTTTCTTGATATAGTTAATTTGGAAATATTATGTCTGAAGTTTATCTGGCAGTAAATAGAATTGTTTATGGTAAAAACTGTCATTTGAGCATGTTCGTTGGCATTATGAAATACATGGAATCATTTCATAATTTTGAATAAAACATGGTTCATTTTGGTTATCCTAATTAGACCTATAGACTTACTTAATGCCCCTGCAACTTTGTTTTGTCTGTAGTGATATTTCTTGTAAATGTAATTCATTTTATAACGCACTATATTGAAAAAAAAACAATTTAAAGCCCTTTATGTAAGGATAGATATTATCATGTACAAAATTACTCATTCAAAAAAATAGTTGTACTAACAAACCTTAAGCTTTCGGCTTGTATCCTTGTACCCCCTGACGGGAGCAGCTGTTCGAACACCACGCAGTACCTTCTCACAGCGACCTAACTATCCCTAAATACCTAGACCCTTGCAACGAATCCGTTTCTTTGGGACAATTCAATAAAGAAATGAAAACTAGTTCACTAAGTGCATTGCCGGCGGGTTCTAGCCAAGCCTAACAAAAAGTGCCCTATAGCCCGCCAGCGTTGTTGGCTATAGTCACAGCTAAGACTCAGGACGCGATCGGAAGGCACGGTACGGATCTGACTTGGCATAGCCATTTTTTGACAGAAAAAGAAACTCATTTCAGTCCAATCTACGTTCCTCTTTCCTGTCGGACAAAACATGAGCTGTCAGAAAAACAGGATTAATAAGTTATCAAAAGTCAAGAACCTGGTTGCCCTCTTCGGAAACAGTATGTTTTAATTGATTGTCAAAAAGGCAATTGCAGATCTTGAAGAGTAGGTGCACTTAATAGTATTATACAGTTATCTACATATGGAAGAAAAAAAACATGAGTCTCCGACATCCAATCCATCTGATATTTGGTCACATTTGCCATATATACTTGTTGACAACTTATCACATTTCGCTTTCATTATAAGATATAGGTGGCACTGCGAGGCAATGAAGAAAGTTATGGCAAGAACTAGGACAGAATAGGCCTACACATCCCAGCCAAACATATGACTTTAGTATAACGTTGCAGTAACGTTCTGGAGGGTATTTTATAACAAAATAATAAGAAAGGGGTGAATCTTTGTAGTATTGTTAAGATACAAAAAATATATAGGAAAACTCTTTGATACTTTCTTAAAAAGAGCCATCTTGAACTTTTGTCATTGTTGTGATACTTTTGGCTGTTGAATACAGGATCTAGGAGGCACTGCTTGTGGATAAATACATTGACTCAAAGAGTCAAACAAATGGAAGAGTTTTACAACGAATTCTCATAGTTTACTTCTAAGAATGTGTAAAATTGTGAATTTAACAAAGATGCTTTTTAAGAATCAATTGATTCTTAACATCATGTTATGGAATACCTAGGTAAAATTACTTTCTTACTTGTGTTTTGCCATTGATATAACATTGACCATACTGGGTCTAAGATCAGACTTTAGGTCTCTTAGGGGAGTAGGTACATGAAGGAAATGATAGTCAACAACAAAGATTTCTTATGCAGAGCTTTTACAAAGAATTATTTTTTTCTTCTTAAAAACCTCTCTTATCTTTAAGAAAATCTCATTACAACAAATAAAATTCTTTTTAACTACGATTTTGTTCTGAAAATGGCTCCTGGTTTGGTTCTTGTCACGGTATTTTGATGGGTCACAATAGGTCACAATTACATTGCTGCAATGTACTGCTGCGACATTGCACTGCGATGTTATTATAACCTTTTGGTTATGTTCTTCAACCTAAACAGAATGTTCTTATAACATTCTATTTTGGTTTTGTCCTAACCTCATCAAAAAATAATGCTATGATAATATTCTGATTACCTTCAGTTTCAATCTCACCATCAGTATGAATTGTTACGTGCCATCTGAGTAAGTAACAAACTGACTAAAAAAAGTATGGTTGCTGAACATTTCCGTTAAGTCACAAGTTGGCTGGGATTTCATCATTAATGTTCGGTGGATACAAATTTATAATCATAGTCACAGATTTCTTTGGAAAATTGAAGTAGCTAAATGGTCAAGACACTTTTGAATAAAAAAACAGCCTTAACTATCAAGTGCTCCCTGAAATTTTGTAATTCAAGTTCAAAACATCAACACACTATGTAAGTGCATCAGCCCATAGTGTGTTGACATATGAAAATAATAAAAATAAGTCTATGGACTCATTGAGATTGTATATGACAAAATCAATAATGATCCACAGGAGCCTAGATTTTACACAGTCTAAACGATACCCTATTGGTAGGAAATTAAATTTGTCTAAAAATGTCAATTTAGCAAGTTTTGCCAATCCATTTGTTACATTGTCATCTGCACAATGACAAACTTGTTAACTGTATGATTGTAGGTAGGACGGCAAACGTTTTCGGACCAGAAGACATCATGACAAGTCTGGAGGACTCAATTTGTTTCAGTGCATTAACATAAAATTCATACGTATGATTGAAGTGGAGATAGCGTTTCCATGATATAAGTAAAGTTGTGTCCGCAGGACCCAATGGATAACTCGGGCAGGTATATGGGAGTCACAACAAAAGGTCTTTCAGCATACAGACATCACTACATGCAAGTGTCAACTGAATGCCTGGGGAACTGTTTTCTTGTTGTTTTGTCCTCATGTCAAGTAGGGGGAAAGGAAAAAGAATCGTGTTCAACCTCCGGAGCGTCTTACGGACAGTGACATATCTGAAACAACTCAGTGTCGTCACCAAATCCAAGGCAAGAGTGAAAAAAAACAAAGACAAAACTAATGTTTATTATAGAAAGACAGTTAAGATGACGTCTGAGTGAAATGAGTATTGTTTTGCTGCCTTTGTTGCGTGACAATTAAAATCGTATTTCATACAGACGCCATTAGTTTCTTGGGAACCGAATTTAAGTGGAGATGTTGTACGTGCAACACAGGGATGACTTCTAGAGACAATGAGTCACGATGAAAAAATAATAAATTGAATAATTATGCTGTACGGCCAGAGGCCATTGTCTTTATCTAAGATGACACCTGGTTATAACATTAATAGGTGATGTGTCTCCCGAATTGGACGACGATCACTATATCCCTAGCTATGTGGTTTCTCTCAATAATTGTATTAGAAGTCATATTGTTCCGTTCATGCATATTTTCTATCACATTACAGCATTAGAGAATTCCTAGCTATAAGTTTAAATGTATACTGATAAACATCCATAAACATGGAAACAGCCATTTTTGTTAGGGGAAAGAAATGTTGATGACAGGCTACAAGGCGTTTAGCTACACTATAGTATTAAATGAAAGGAAGTAGTTATAAAACATCCTGCTATAACGGTCTTGTGTCTTCTTTATTTGGACGTTTTGTACACATTTCCCACTATCGCCACATTTCCCACTAAAAATGCCAAACACTCTGCCCAGGAGAAAGACTTTGAATACCGCCCGAGCCTCTATTAGTGATGACAGATGGGGCAGGGGTCAGGGGGGTCAAACTTCACTTCATCAGACTATAGTCATGTAGAAGTCATCAGTCATCGACACGCTGACACTGTCTATAGCCACCTGATGAATACCTGCACCCTCCCCACCCTTCACACCACAGCCATTAGCGGCTATGGAGGGGGATGAGTTCACACACAAACAGAGTGGATTCAAAAACTAGCATTTTGTTGGCTACTTTGTCCACAGTGTCAGGTTTTTTTCTTTTTTCCTTTTCTGCCCTCTTTTTTTTAGGGGAGGGGGTCGTCAGGAATGTGCCCATGGCGGAATGTTGTCATGATGTGCCAAAAGCAAACTGTATGCAATACCAGCACGCGGCCTGCCCTCCCTATAGGTCCCCTACCTTCCACAGCGTCACGTCTTCCTGTTTTAGATCCATTTAACGTCTTTTGGCAAAGGCGCTAATAGTCTTTTTGGATTACTAAGCACGTGTTGAAGATGTGAGAAGAAAACAACTCAATTAGACTTTGCCAGTCGCTAAATGAGACTAGAGTACAGGTGCTAAATCAATCCATGTATTATTGATCTTTGTTTGAAATAGTTTTTCTTTCATTTCGTACATTCTCTTTCAGCTAATTTTCACATAGTAGTCACACTCTTCTGGCTAATTTATGTTATATTCCATTCAGTTGACGTTTAAATTCAGACGCCCAACGACGTGAAAATGCTCTTTTAGAATGGGTGAATACTATGATTAATATTGTAGGCCTGACGCAACGTTCAATTTTTGCACCCCGTTGATGTCCACGACATTAATTAGAGTAGAAGGGCACTGATTCCATTCTGTCCCGCGCTTATCGGTCTGTGTCTCTCCGGAAGCAATATCAGGATCTCCCAGGAACTCTCAGGAACTGGTATGGCCGCCTCGGACTAGAAGAGCTTTGTCAACATTGGAGAGACGAAGGTTTTTCTCCGGCTCCTTCCCAATATCACTCTGCTTTATAAGCCGAGGGGTTGGATTTCACTGTGATTAGGTCTATGGAAACATTGTTGTTTCAAGAGGTGGCTGATTGTTGTTTCAAGAGGTGGCTGATCTATATACAATGCGCTATAGTCTGAATGTGTGATGGGCAATAGAAACTGTTCAGATTGAGGCAGAAAACCTCAGTAAACAGGAAAAATACCTAACAATATGGCAATGTTACTATACAAAGTAGATTCTATTATTTTTCAAAAATGAAATTATTGACATCTTTAAAGGAAGTCCCCCCTTTATTGGTCTATATTTCAAGATTCCTTGATGTGTAAATATGTCTCAAGAACCCCTAAATATATTATATCATAAGGTATCTAAAAATGACCATATTTTGATATATAGGTACAATGTATATCGCCTATATAAAATACAGGCGTATGCCTAAGTTCTTTGTGAGGTAAATGGCAGAGATACCAGGGACCTACCTACCGTTGATTCGCTTGACTGGATCTAAGGCACTAGGTCGTAAAGATGGGTAACTGGCCTTTTATTAAAGTAAGGTTCTTCTGAGAAAGCCCCACATTTTTAAGATAAATTGATAAACTCAGGTTAACTATATATACAATTTCTGACCCTGCGTATCAGCACCAAATCTACAAAGATATATATCACGCTCAACAGATGAAATACGTGGATCAGAATCCTGCACGTAAAATGTAAATCAATTGTCTGAGCAAAATCAGTATAAATCTATTTTCTTAGTACATAAAGGTGAGGTAAACCCTTCGACGCAAAGTACAAGAGGGTTCATTGACACTAATAGGACCATTCTATCACAAAACAAGCACCATCCTTCTAATTAGCAATGATAAATTACTTCTAATTGATTAGTCCTCTTTATACTACGATTGTAACGGAAAGCAACCCTTCATGGATATTTTGTATTTCAAATTAATTTCACATGTAGCTAATAGATTTGATATTACTATAATAATTATGTAACCATATGAATTAGTACTCTGAAAATTAGCTTGAAAGCATGATTAGATTGTATGTTTAAACTTTTGATTTCTTCCCCAAAGGGTTTTATGCAAAATGGTGAAATGGAGGTGCCTATTTAAGAAAAAAAAACAAAAACTGGAAAACATGTATACCAGAATTCCCACAGAAAATCACACCTTTGGACTGCACCGGAAAGTGTAAATACAATATAGATCTAGCAGTGCAAAAACCCCGGTAAAAAGTACATGACTAAACGATGAGATGCCTGTGTGCACAGGGCCCGGTTGTTCCTAATCCCAGGTAAATATGTTAGATGCTGTTTTCCTTTGTAAATACAGTTTTTATCCCTGTAAATTCCAAGGATCTGTGACATGTAAATAAACACAAGGGCTTACGTTAGCGACATGGCTCGACCCTGGTACACACAGGAGGAGATGTGTGTCAGGAACAACAAGACATCACTCTCAACTCCTGTAGCTTAAAAAACAGACCGATTCTTGACTAAAAGGTCTTTATGCTAAGTCAATCTGAAATACTGACAGGAGGTAAACACATGTCAATTTTCACATTTCACAAAATATACTGACTGATGTCTTATGGCTGAACACAACCGTATGTATGAGGCCAACAGGGCCTACCCTTGGCATTTGGTAGCATGTTTTGCCTCAAGCCTGACATTCTTCGAAAATGAATTCAAAACCATCTTTGTTTTTCGAGCAGGAATGGCAAAGGCAAACTCAGTTGGTGGGGAGAGGAGCTGAGGTTGGGTTTTTGCACCTAGTCTACATCCTAGAGTGAATGGCCCCCTTCTCCATACCTCCATAGGAATAACACAGGGCCAAGGAGAGCTCACACAGGCTCATACATAACCTGATTTATCAAGGAAATCCCTGATTATAGCAATAGACAGTCTACTAGCTAGGCAGTATGGCTCTCGGGCTTAAAACATCTCACCTGCCTTTGAAAGGTGGTAAAAGGGCCCTGGTGTTATATCTGTGGAATTCTACAAATAAAATATGGGCTAACTGCAGAAAGATAGACTATATGGTACGAGATTGTAGAGATGTATGTTATTGGCTACTTCATGTTTATATAACATCTCTGAAAATGCAAAGCCGTTCCTAATCAAAGCAAACCAATTCAAAAGATAGTGAAATTATATATTGATAGTAATGGATTCGATGGTTGTTGCAATTCATATAACACTATAAATGAAACATTATATTTGTAGACATTAATTTATCCTTTTCATTCTACTATTCCTGTTTGCATGAACCTTCTTTATGTGCAAGTAAGTCAGTTTAAAACAAACATTGGAATATTCACTTATGAAATCATAAGGAACGGGAATGAATATTCCAATAAAAAGAAGAGTTTCCAAACCAAAACGGATTTAAAAGGGAAAGCAAGAAAATAAAATTATATTAAATTGTATTCCGGCAGTGACACTATCATATCTAGATCATGTAGAGTCTGTTTCTGTTTGCAACTTTGGTTCACCTACTCAATACAGTTGCACATCAATGAATGCAATCAGTAATATCCAATATCTCTGTACCCGCTACAGACTCATAGTTATTCTATGTGTCCATTGTTTATGTCCAAAATACCAAGTATTTGTGTGCACGTATGTATTTGCACGTACGTAAACAGTAAATCAAATCTTGGTTTGACTCAATTGTCCTTTTACTAGACCATTCAGTCTGTATGACACCTGATAAGGACAGTTTTATACCAAGATCTTAAATCTTGTATACTTCACTGAAAACACAGAGTTGTCAAAAGTGGTGCCAAAAACGACAACCCAAGGTTGTCACAGGCTGTGTCTGTGTCTGTTAGATAAAAAAATCTTATTTATGAATATTCACATGTTGTAGATATCATAGTCATTATAATGGCTTCCTATTATGTTATTACTAGTTATGATGTATGCCCATTACACATAGGAGGCCTATAAGTTGTATGGTTTTGACACCATTCACTTACAACACTGGGTTGATATAGACAGAGGCCATGACAACCTTGGGCTGTCACTTTAGGCACCATTCACTTACAACCCTAGGGTAGTCAGGCAGGACTTTTGACTTCTCATTTTCTTCTGTGACCACCCTATGACAACCCCATCTTCATTTTTGCTTCTCTGACGACCTTTTTGGCCCAAAGTAGTCGGAAGAAAATGACTACCTTTGGGTTGTCATCCAGCCTCAAAATTCACAATGACAACCCTCTGACCACCCCAAAATTGTCAAAGGATTGTCACAGGGTAGTCACACAGCATCAATGGCCTGAAATGAGCCCTGCTCTGCCCCCAAAAGTCACCTATGAGAGCCCAAAAGTGACCTGTGACAACCCTTTGACAACTTTGCAGTGGCTCTCTGACGACTTTGTGTTTTCAGTGTTGATGGCCATGTATGTAGGTGACATCAAGATACTGGAGGCTATGGCTAAGGTCATGTACGCATCTGCACATCTGACCTGTGATAAAAAATGTCAGTCATACAATCAATATTTCAATAGAATGATTCTGCTTAACATTCTGCTGCGCTCCCAGCCTGCATACAAAGCAGCTTCTAGGTGGAAAAGGTATGACGTAATTTATAATGCAATCTTCAAAGAGAATACTAATTAGTTCAATTCAACTATTTCATACTAGAAAACATCTATCAAAAACCCCTAGAAATTAGAAGCTTTACGACAAAATTCTTCCTGGAAGATGTCATCCTTTTCCTTCCTGAAGATAAAATTCCTGATATATAAATTCTTATGTTATGCGTCCATGCCTTAAAGCTCTTTACCACAAGCACTGGTTTTGGGTTACAATATTCATCATATGATGGTTACAAAATAACATGTCACCTCCTATGCACGTCCACATACTTCCCTACCTAGAGGGACCGACGTTAAGTAAGTCTATCATAACACACAATGTATGGCCCTCCAGTGCACGGCCGGAGGAGACTCGGACAAGCCTGTCTTGGCTGCCGTCCGCCAATAATTAGATTTGTTCAAGCCCGGCAGCAGCTCATAGGGAGAACACCTGCGTTGGGAATATGGTGAAATTAGCCCGGCAACAGGGCTGTGGGGGCCAGGAGTGACAGCTGAGGGGGGACTGGTCCACGTACAGGCGTGCAGGTGTGCAATCAGTTGGGAGACCCGCACTTCAAATGTGGGACAAGTTTTCTGGCTAATACGCAGACCTGACTGCTTTGATTTACATGTGTACATACAGATGGCGCTCCCATATGTCACAATAGTTGTACAATCAGCTGACATGTGCCAACACCAGGCAATAAAAACTGATACAATTGTGTCTCTTATGAAGTTTACAGGTTAAGTTATTTACGATTGCCTGTCGCCTTTGTCTTGCAAAAACAACATAATCTTTACAATATGAATGATGATGGTAGGTTCTTTGTATAACAATATATATGTATATTTTGGTATCAACGAAATGATATGTTAGTAACCAGACGCATGAATGCAAAATGTTTCCATGTGATTCATTCTCATTCTAATAGGTATAATGATTATAATTATAAAAGAGAAATAGCTCCCTTTTGTACGCTTCTCTCAACAGACCTGCCGTAAAATATTGCACTCTTCTTCTCAATAGAAGCCATGCATTGTCACGAAAGAATAGAGGCGTTTAGTCACCAACAGAGACCTCTTTTTATATGGGGACATACACATTTTTCACCGCCGCTTTTTTTCTCTTTAAGCGAGGATTTACTCCGCCGTAGAACATCCCTCTTTACCCTTTTTACACCCTGAGAACTCGGAGACTATTTCCCCTCTCTTCCACCGGTGCAAATACCGAAGCAACCCTCTCTTACCCAGTACTTCTTTTTCCTTTTGTAGAGATCTATGACCACAACTGATTCCTCTTTTCGACAGAGGAAACACTACAGGCGGCATATAGAGAAGCCAGGGACGGAAGCAGAGTGGGTCTAAAATATTCCACAGGCTTTCAGGCCCTGACAGTTGCCATCGATTGGGCCTTGGCTGAGGGAAAGGGGGACAAGGGGTGGGCACTGACGGCAATGACTGGCTAGGCGCTTGGGAGAAAAGATAGGGCCATTCGGACATGGAAATGAGAGGTAGCGGCCTGAGCAGGGCGCCAATACGGGGTAAAGGGTCATTGGGCGGGGTGGGGTGGGGTTAGGGGGTGGCAGGTCGGGGTGGACGGGTGGTATATGGCAGAGGAAGGAAGGCAATGTGGGGACTGCCAATTGCTATCAAGGGAGCCATCAAGGACCAATAGATAGGAAATCACGCGTGCGTTGTTGTCGGAGGGATGGGGCTATTTCTAGAAGAAGGGAACTTTTAATCATGGTTTAATGTTACTTAATATTGAAACTGTAGGTCACTGTTAACCAATCAATACATATGAAAACTGTCTTAGATGCGCTGTCTGTTTACACATTTTCCATTAATGCCGACCTTGTCCACCATTGATTTGGACAGCGGTAGTCAGAATTTAATTGAGGAATTAAGCAATAGTTGGGGTTAATGTGGGTTATCTATATTAAGAAACAAATTACTTCATCTAATGCAAATTATGCAGCCTGCCAATCTTACTTCATCTCCAGTCCCATGAAATATTTCTGATATAATCTTATCTCATTACATCAATGCCTTATCAGCTGACAAGAAGACTATTGCATCATGTCCATATTAGCTGGTTCCCTTCAGCTTTACTCCCCACCCCCTCAGAGGACAGAAGCCATGCACCATTCCCACAGCAAACAGCAGACAACCAGTCTACTTAATTTGCCCCTAAAACAGCCCCGTATGACACACCGACAACATCATGTAGTCTGACGGCTCAGCTGAACTCTAGTCGGTTCGCAGCTACTTGGGACACGAACAAGAAGTTTCCTACATGACATCAGAATGTTGGGTCGTGCGCTCCGGCCGTGGGCGAAGGAATGCTGGGGTTTTCCTGGAAAGGGCCCTGTGGCTTCTGGCGCAGCATAAGGCAGGGCTTCTTCCACATGGCTTCTCTGAGCTGCTCCTCGTGTTGTGCATATGACTCACCTTTTCAGTTATAAATCCTCAGCAATCATCAGATTTTATCCCTTTTATAATGTGCCTACCATTTCGGATTATTCTTTTGCCATAAATATTATATAAAGAATCCCGCGTAATCGTGTTCACTTACATGTGATTGTATAGTTGTGAAGTCATTTCCCCATCATTTTACATTTTCTGGAAATGAGTTTTCTATCAGATCCCATTCGCCTTCTCGGCCAAATTATGTAAACAACGATCTGAAATGTACTAATCGTTCATATTTCTACTGGCCATATGACTTACAATTTAAATCAGCATACAAGTGACAGGTACGTCCAGTGATCCTGCCCAAGTGAAATGGAAAGCCTGCTAGATTTTGCAAGTAGTCTATGGATTTGAATTGCATATGAAGCACATAAAATCCAAATTAAAGGTCAAGGTTAATTCCTATAGCCACAAACCTCTTCTTCAATCCTTTCTTTCACCCGACATCTAGTCTTAACCTATCAGACTCCCAGCTCACACCACTTTCACGGGCATACACCTACGCCCTCTAACGGCGGCCGTAACAGGTCTGCTAACCGAGCCCATAACAGGCCCTATAACAGGTCGACACCCAGCACTTAGTCCTATCAATAATCGATGGCCCTGCGGTCAGAGGCTCAGAAGGCTGGCTGGCAGGTTGACTAATGGGTCTGTGTGAATACTGGCACGCGTTTTGCACACATCTACAACTAATACCCATTAAAATATAGATAAGCCTAGACTTTGATAAACTAGACTTTGATATTCTGATTGGAATTACATTGTGATAATTTCCGGAACTTCTGTAATACATTCATTCATATACATGTTTATACATACATACATGCATACATGCAGGTACATTCATACATACATTCATGTATACATACAAACGTACATGATATACATTCAAACATATGTGACCGCCTCCTTTCTATCTTTCTATGATAGCATAATACCATGCTTTTGCTTTGATATCATACCCCAAATACCATGTCTCTAACAGTAATTGCGGTGCACCTTGCTACATATATTATTAACCTTTATGTATAAAAGACTGGAGGAGCACACCCAAGAGGTAGAATAGTATATAGCAGCAGGAGATGGATTGTTCGCAAAGGTCGGATGTACGGTGCGGGAGGGATTGTGATATCATTGGGGCCTTATGTCAGGGCTGTGATTTCATTGGGGCTGTCTGTCAGGGCTGTGATTACATTGGGGCTGTCTGCCAGAGCTGTGATTTCATTGGGGTTGCCTATCATGGTTGTGATTTCAATGGGGCATCTGTCAGGACTGTGATTTCATTGGGGCTGTCTGTAAGGGGTGTGATTTCAATGGGGCCATCTGTCAGGACTGTGATTTCATTGGGGCTGTCTGTCAGGGCTGTGATTTCATTGGGGCTGTCTGTCAGGGCTGTGATTTCAATGGGGCCATCTGTCAGGGCTGTGATTTTATTGGGGCTGTCTGTCAGGGCTGTGATTTCATTGGGGTTGTCTGTCAGGGCTGTGATTTCTTTGGGGCCTTCTGTCAGGACTGTGATTTCATTGCATGGGGCCGTATGTCTTGGCTGTGATTTAAGTGGGGCTGTCTGTCAGGGCTGTGATTTCATTGGCGTCATCTGTCAGGTCTGTGATTTCATTGGGGCCATCTGTCAGGGCTGTGATGTCATTCGGGCCATTTGTCAGGGATGTGATTTCATTGGGGCCGTCTGTCAGGTCTGTGATTTCATTGGAGCTTTCTGTCAGGGCTGTGATTTCATTGGGGCCATCTTTCAGGGCTGTGATTTCATTGGGGGCTGTCTGTCAGGGCCAATGCCACGCCTGAGAGGGCGTCTGTGCTGACAGCCCACCCGGCCACTCGGCCCCGACCTCCTCCTGCCATCTACACACCCCTCCTAGGTCGGTACTTCTCCGGGCTGCGGGCCGGCTTTACGACTCTTCCCCAGCCCCTAGAGACACCACAACACTAATGGAATCTGGTGGAGCCCTGCCTAGGCCTTCTCCCCTACCTGCCACACAATGTATACCGCTGGCCCCTGCAAAACGGGGCGTCAGTCCTGGCCTTGGAGCAATAGCAATAACTGCCACTGTCCTTTCGTGGGTGTTTGCATCTTTTGTTGCTGGTGGGTGGCAGTCAAAGGGGTGTAATGGGGTGATATCTTGATCGAATCATGGGCTCTGACAACCATGGTTTCACTACGATTCTAATACAAATGTTTGGATATATTTGCTACAGGGTGTTCATCCACCTGAGATTAATTAGTTACATTATTCGAATCTCCTTATCAAGAGGATTGCAACAGCTAAAAAGACGTTGGTCATGTTTCTGACCTTAAGTAGACAAATACGCGTTTGTCTTTGATAACTGATAATCACAGGAGGGTTACACTTGAAACAAACATAAAAGGAAGACCCCACAGACCATACACGATCACTCCAGGGAAGGAGACGTTTTAGACATTCAGTATTCATCATCTGGGTGCAATACAATAAACATCCTGCGATGAAATGGGACAGTGTTAATGGACGGGGAAGGAGGCAGTGGGAGGAAGGCCGATCAAAAAGTATACCATGCTACTTTTTTGAGGTATCAAGTAGCCTTAGACAAAGGCAGCTATGTTACAATCTCTACTCACCTCCTCTGGTGTCTGGGGGTTATCGGCGTCGATGACCTCGTTGTAGGAGGTGTTCCTCTTCGTCTCCCCTGTCAGCTTATCGGCATCCTCCTCGTCCAGAGAGTCCCCAGTACTCTGAAAACACCATGGAGATAACAGATATTAAGTCCAAGTGTAACTGAAATCGGTTTGTAAACACGCTTATATCGGTTGCTTGCATCTTTCTCCGCCTAAGAGGATGGTGAAGTAAACTATATTTACAAGGACTTCCTGGTTTCCAAGTCCCGAATCTATGGATGGTTCTCTGGCTATTCGCTTATGGTAATGGCTTTCCAACAGTTTTATGTTTTTGTTGGCTATAATAATTGCATAGCAGACTACTTAACATCGCAAAGATAAGTAAACCGACGTCAGGGAACCCCATTGAAGACCGAGTATTTTTAAATGCATAAACCTTTTATCGTATGTTTCAACTCGGAACTTTATGAATACAACACCAAATTCTTTCTGACAGATAATACCATTTTGCTTTACCTATTGCTATGCCTATGACGAACCAAAAGGACTTTCTATGAATATATTGAAATGTGGTTACCAAACTATAGTTATAAAAATATGAAATGCCACAATACTATACATATACAGATTTATGCATCTAGCTCTAGTACCATAACAGGGGTAGACCTTAACCTTTTTTTGGCACTGGTCAAACCGGGCTAGTGGTTGTATATTTGCACTAGCCCCAAATGTAATACACTAGGTTTTGAGGTAGATTTTAATACTAATTTTCTAGATATTATGAAATACAAACAATAGTTTGGACATCATACACTTAAAGCAAGCTCATGGCTGATGACCTTTACAGCTATGAAAGACAACAAAGGGCCATTATTTGCACTAGCCCATTGGGCTATCTGTTCCAAAAACGCAATAGCCTAACCTGATTTGTACTAGTGTTGGTACTGCTGACCAAGAAATGACTGAAAAACTTTCAACTTGAAATGTGTTATGCCCTCTAATAAAAGCTGATTGCAATGTCATAATACATTTCTGTGAATGTCTAATTTATATCTGAGAATTGTCACACATATTTTCCTTATGACATATTGTCCTGGTGGTATATTTAAGCGCTCATAGTTTTATAATCAGACCCTTTGATTATTCATAAGATAAAAACACATAAACAAAATCAGCCCTTTCTTAACCAGCGAACCTATAGTGCTAAGCTCGATCACTGCATAAGATTTAAAATAATGGTTCCTTGATCAATACCCTCGTTTGGCAGCACAAAACCTACAACCGGTCTCTACGAGCTGAAACACCTTCTTATAGAATCGCTTATAGTCTCATCATTCATTTGTCATCCCATCCGCGAAAGGGCACCTTATCCAACGGGCGAGTGGCACCGGTATTCAACAACTAAGCGGTCTTTAAAACAAGATCAATATAGACTATGAAATCTAAAATCTGGGACAAAATGTAAAGTTTTCCGGGGGCTTACCACGCATTCTATATCGAATCCAAACTCGTCATCTACGGGGCTGAGTAAGGCCCTTTGTAAGAGTCCAAAGAGAAGGAGGAGAGTGGAGAAGAGGCCCAGGGTTAGCACGAGGCCGATGAAGACGTAGTAAGAAATGTACTTGTCGGGGATGAGGGGGTCGGGGCCCAGGGCCGAGCTGCTCCTGTTGCTGGGGCTGTCGGCGGGGGAGTAGCTCACGGCTAGCCAATCCTCATCTGAGCTTTTCACAGATACCATTCTCTTCACCACAACACTAGTATTAACACGTTCGCGTTAGGACGACCCTATGCTAATCCAGTTGCTTGTTTTGCCCGGTAGATTGGCTTTGTTTGGGTGCACTGATTTATTTAAGAGTTAGTCCTTAGGCCTTCTCTATGTGTCCATGAATCCAGGAAAACTGGTTATTTCTAGTAGCAAGCTGGGTCGATGGTATCATTATGTAACATATCAGATCACAAGGTCTGGGTTCGATACACAGGCGAGTGAGATTTGGGGGTAATGGTTGCGACAGTAACAGCTGAAACTGTGATAGCAGCAGGAATAATAGTAAAGGTAGCAATGACAGCTAAGAACTTGATATTGCGGATTAGGCAGGTGGGGGCGGGCGCAGTCCTGAGCGCGTGCTTCGCTATTTTAAGGCAAATATTACTTTTTTTTCAATTTTAAATGAAACAACAGCAATGGCCGAAAAATCATTATAATTGAAAGAGAAATTGCAACACAATAGGAAAGGCAAAAGCAGACGTAACAATAACACAAGTAACAGCAGCAGCAATTATGGCCCAATAGAAGAACCAACGACACTAACAACTTTCAGCAGAAGCAACAGTAGAAGCAACAGCAGCAGAAGCAGCAGCAGCAGCAGAGGTAATGCAACAGAAACACCAACAGCAGCAACAGCAGGGTATTGAGCGTGTGTCCATCGGGTTGTGTAACGGCCGAGTATAGGTCGGGGCCGGAGGGTGACTGCCCCTTGGAGGGTCGGGGCTAACAACGGCCACTCCAGGGTCCTTTGATGGAACGATCGACGGGAAATGAAACAATACCGCCCGGTCCGGGGTCTCACCGGTGACCGTTATGTAGTTTCTCGATTAGAGGTTTCGTAGGCAAATACCTTCTATTTGGTCCATTGATTTATGTGGGTTCTATGAGGCTTGGGTGGAAGCATAATGCACCCACAGTCGGTTTGGATGGAGCGACTTGGATGAAAACCCTTAGCAACTGCTAGTCAATTTGGTATGCAGTGGATACACATTGAGACAGACTATGTAAATCATTCTATGCAGTAGGAAAAGCACTATTGCTTTAAACATAACAATTCTAGATATTGATTCAGAATATCACACACTGATTTCATTTCACCTGATCATGCATCTTTAATTTAACTAAAGGGGTTCTGGGTGGCCCGTACCGCCGCTCTAATCGACATTCATGGGCGTTTATGAGGCTGCAGGTCCCATGCATACAGTTATTTCTCATTATTTACCCTGGCGCCAGCTCTCAATCGAAGGCAGCAGGGGCCCTGATGACGTGACGGGGGTGGCAGGTGGCTGGAGTAGGAGCTTCAAAGCGCATTCTCTCACGGGCACCCGCGCACTGGACGTTTTCATAGTAATTGATTCTGAGCCGGCTAAGTCAATATATGGGAAGCTGGTGGTCAAGCGGACAAAGCCTGTCTACTGACCCCTACTGGGGTTGTGGTCAGCAAGGTGCTCGTCAGGGCCACTCACACCCTCCATGAGGCTGTCTTAGTGGACCGTGGTCAGCATCGGCCAGCATCATAGCGCCCAGTCCGGACGGGGCGTCTTGGGACAGCACCTAGACTAGTTGGAGTCCTCATAGTATTCATCAAACGTGTCGACATGTATATTACTGCATTTGAGGCAGAAATCGGGGGCACAATCAGAATCCTCTCAATCTAAAACATACAATTATAGTAAAAGGGAATCCCTGGGGAATCACCAATTTTGAATCACCAAACTCCTCCGGTAAATCTCTAATTTGGTCACTCGACTCCCCTGTGTCTTGAAAATTGGAACCTTATTTCAAAATCTCCTGATGGATTCAATATTCCCTGTTTGGCTTTATCATGATAAGCAAATTATGTTGAAAATATTTTTATTACTCGGACACTTTAAAACATTGTGGACTGATTGAATTTGATGTCCGTTAGTTTGCTGAAGTGATCTATTATACTAGTAGAGATGCAGAAATGATCTATTATTGTGATAAGTTGTATACTGAAAATTCTTTTGCAAACAATGCAAATATTCAAAGATCAAAAGCATTCTGTACATTTTGGATTCTTGTGACCACGATTATCTAAAACGTGGTTGCAAGACAGCAGTGCACTAAACAAGTACACTCCGAACATAAACAGAAAACCCCTCAATCATCTGGCAGCACAAATTTAAGTTGTATTACCTTTCCCTTTGTCTAAAAGAAGTGCAAGTCTAAACTGAAGCTGCCTACATAAGCTGGAAGTCTTGTGCATGTCTGCATACCGTGGAGGAGGTCGCCTTGGCAACGAAGAAGCACCCTGGAGGAGGGGAGAGCCAAACAGCCCCTTCCTGGGGCATTCATCACTTAAGGGTGGGACTGTATCACCTTAACCAAGGCTGGTAGGAAGGCCTCAACTCTATTAGGTCCCAACCCCCTGAAGGCCTTGGGCTTGAGACATACTGCAGTCCCGTGTGTGACAGATTGGGTCCTCTTTTCCCATCCAATCATAACAATGTAAAGTATCCACTTGCTGGAACAATCTCTATGTTTAAGAAAAAGGTTGGGGTTGTTTGCTTATAGTGGATGTGACAGTTCAAATTGATTAAACTGGAAAGGAAAGCTATAGCTGATTATGACTATGTATGAAAAACAAACTAATTTAAGAGATTCTCTTTATGAACAGGGTAGGGATAAATCTTCGGATGCAACCCCTTCGTGAATGATGATCATAATCTTTATATTTATATATCACCCTGGTGTATATTTGCCCCTGTATTATTACTTTCTGTTTTTTCAGAATAAATCCATTACGATGCTATTCTGATGAACTTCATTCCAAAGTTAATTCATATTATCTGAGATGGAGGGAGGTTAGCTAAAGTAACTAAATGACATGGTATAAAAGGATCAACTTGCAAATTGCAGGTCTTACTGTGAATTAATATCTAAAGGTGTAGGAATGTAGAGGAATGTTGCACTAACTGAAGGTAAAGCAAGTAACCAGTCCCACCACAACAAGGGTGGGACCCTCTGGGGACATCTATAAATCCCACAAGCAAAGAGGGTAGCCATTCAGTCACACAAAGCCGGTTTCAATCTAACCACTGCACCATGACATTTTATAGTGGATTGAAGTATAGGTATTAAACGCTGTGTATTTTGACTGAATCTAGATGTGCTTCAGGTATGAGGTCTTTGAAGGAAACACTTATTGGCAGGGGGTATCTATAGCTATCTCTTATGACATCCTGGACTTTAAGATATTAATTTTGTCTTTTCCTTAGCCCTAAAGGTATCCTTTCAACCCTTAAAAGTGGTAAAATGGCTAGAGTGTGACAACTGTTCATTTTCCATTATAGGGACCTATACTCAATGTCAGTAACATTGCAAGTATAAGTATAATCTTTGAATTCCATTAGTGCACAATGCTGCACTTCATATAGTACTTGTTTTCTGTACACATGCGGTTGTTGTATTTTTGTTAGTTCACCATTAATACCTACCATACTATTCACAAAATTTGTACAGAATGGATATTTTGTCAACATTTTGATAACGATAATAGATATTGTTTTCTTCCAGTGTATAAAGTAGCATCATCATACATCTCCAATATCATATGGCAGTGTCTCTTGCTGTTCTATTGCTTCTAGGTCAATATATCACTGCTCCCATAGTCTGGTGCTGTTGCTCCCAGCCATCCTCGTCACTATGTCTATACCACTTAAGGCATCCCTGTTCCCAATGGCCGGGACTTGGGGCTGAATCTCATTATAGAGAGACATACCGGGAGGTGATCACGACACCAGGAGAGGCCCAGGCCGCTGATGGCTAACGTGCTTCTTATTGCCTTCGGTCAGATTGCCTCGGCTTTACACTAGTATTTCACCATTACATCCCAATCTCTCACCTACCCTGACATGGCTGTGAATGAGAGTACAAATTATTCAGCAGGAGAAAGCGGCCATCGGCTTGTAAATAATTTAGGCCAACTGGGAGTAGATGGGTAAAGGGTGATGATTAGGTATTGTGTGTGTGTGTGTGTGTGTGTGTGTGTGTGTGTGTGTGCGTGTGTGTGTGTGTGTGTGTGTGTGTGTGTGTGTGCGTGCGTGTGTGTGTGTGCGTGTGTGCGTGCGTGTGTTCGTGTGTGTGTGTGTGTGTAAGTGTAAGTGTAAGTGTTTATGGATGTGTGTGCGTGTGTGTGCACGTGCATGCACGCGTGCGTGTAGATGGGGATATATTCTATTGAAGGGGTGGTAAGAAATTACTAAAAAGTTGTACATTTGCACTCTCACTTGCGTAACGTATTTTTCCCTTTGCATAGTGAAAGTGGTCAACAGAAGAGAAGGGTGGCTCCTGACCCCCAGAACAAGCCCCCCCCCCATCCGCCCCTTGTACTATGGGATTCAGGCAGTTGGATAGTGGACAGTATTGGTGGAGGATGCACTACCTGTTGGTGTCAGGTATTTAGAAACGATCTGGATATAAGTGACATTTCCATAGGAAAACTGCTTGCCAGATTATAGGCTCTACTTCTACCATCACTGATGTCTTAAATGATGAAAAAGAAATTTCCATTTGCTTGAACTTACTTTGAAACTCATTTCCAAAGTCCTGTGTTCTAGAGGAAATTGCGACATCGGTCGTTCTTATGAAAACACTTAATGTGTCAGTAATATAAAGAAAAAAACCTAATGCCCTATCACAATGCGTCTGTCTTTCTTCACAGAACATAGATGAATGCAATATTTCATTTCCGTATTTTATTGATATTGTTATTCCATTACTTTGCAAGGATATCTTAATGAAAAATATAGAAGTCAGTTCTTTGATTCTATGTAGTGCAAACCACGTACGTCTTTATTGCACGTCATGAAGGCCAATAAAAAGGAAAACCTCATCTCGAAGAAGCAATAATCGGTGATAAAGTTTCCTGGAAACTGCATTAACGATGCTGGGGCTACCCATCAAAGTCTTCGCTGAGAGTGTTTTCCAAAATAATATCAATAAAATATCTGTTTAGATGAAACAATAAATTCCCATGTATTGGAGTACGGTATTCGTACCTTTATTTGTGAATTAGTGAGCAATAATCATACTACCTGTCTCATCCTCCCGAATGTCAATGCTGTCATTTATTATACCACACAATATGTGAGTCACACTATAAGACCATATTGCATGCAGCAGCTCAATTTTACGGGCCATCCTGGCCCATCATGGGAGCCCTCACCGCTGAGCCGGAGGGGCTCTGCTCATTGCAATCACCTGTTGTGGGCCATTAATACCCCGAGCCACTCATACATCCCCTTAACGCCCCTGTAACAGGCCCTTAAGAGACCTCTGCTGGACTAGCCCTGATATGACCCCTTACTATTCGTCCAAGTTAAAACAATATTGGACTTGAATTTCAACGTTTTCTGCAATTCCTGCTGTCCTTTGGATGCAAGATGTGTTTTATGCATAGTACGCTTCTACGTGTACGTTAACGAAGATCCTGCACTGAATAGCTGAAGATTCCAGTATTATTATGTGCTCTTGATTCAAATTTTATCATAATTGAAATATACAAAGCTGAATATTCATTTATATCTGCCAGCAAAACAGAGCAGCAGTAAATATAATTCAACCAATTTATCACATTATGATTTCCAAATTCAACAGTAAGTCGAACATGCTGATCTGCTTACTGTAATTAAGCATGATATCTTTGGACACTTTCTTTGTGTTCATGTACACCAGTGACTGTAAAAACTGAATACGTACAGGCACAAGGGACGCCGGGGCCAGTGTGCCCTGGATCCCCGCCACAGCCTGCTGCCGGCCTATATTACAGGTATACAGCTTTATACAGGCAAGTAGTATACACAGGTGTCCCAGTCAGGTGAGGCTGACACCAGGGTCACCAGGTCACCCAGCTCGGGAGGTGGCCACTGCCTCAGGCCCTCTCCACCTTGGACACCTTAGAAACACCTTAAAGCCTCTGTACTTAGACCGAAATACTGGTCATTGTAAGGAAAGTATCCCTAGCCGCCCTTATAATCTCTGTTCAATTAGTTTGTATATAAATCAACAGAATGAGAAGTCTCCTTTGATTATAGATTACTGGGTAAATATTGTCCTCATTTTATAGTTATTTGATCTTCAGATGCTGAAGAGGGATCTATAGAAATGTTTTTGAAAGGCTATGAATCTTCCTGGATGCCTTACTTGGAAGTGGTGACACTTATTAAACTACGTATTTATATGGAACTAGATCAAGAGCAAGGGAGTTTGGCAAATGTTGGGGGGCATTTGGCTAATAAAAAGAGATGTTTACTCGGACAAGAAACTTCAATAATTAGACCCATTTCAAACCATGAAGTTGGTTTGAATTTCATCTCGGTGGAAAGAATCCTGTTTGAATTCCAGGGGCACGAACCATGCAAGTTCGCTGTTCACAGATTTTTTAAAATCATCTATCTCTTGATCACAATACACCCGGATGTGAAAGGTTAAAGGATACATATATCAGGGGAAAAACAGACATACCGATTACACCATAACTTAAGCGCCATTTCGCCAAACAGATTGAAATGGGCCCCTATATATCACATGACTCCATAAGATGCAGTTCCCTTTAGAGTGTGGGATAAAATAAAATACACTATTTTTATCCTATTAATAGCCTATACATTACCCTAGCCTGTGGTCTACGTGCTCCTTCACATTACCTCAGTGTAATTATCTACACAAGGGTAAGTGTTACAATATTTCAGTGACAGATGAAGGTCGTGTAATTACCGTGAAGATGTATTTTTAAATGATAAGACATGTTTCAACCTAAAACTTAGTATAGGTTAGAGGTGAGATTCGTCATGGTCCTGTAGAGTTGTTTTTGATAGACGTTGTTCTAAATATTTAGCTATATTTAATCGGATTATTATTATCATTCTGTTCACCAAACAATAGATGAATACATTTGTCTCCTCTCCGGGCAAAACACGAACTTGGAAAACACATGCACGTGTCAGGGGCTAACGTCACGTACATGTATTTTACCCAGCACCAAGGAATGGTAAACTTTCATTCCCAACAAAAGTAGATGGAATATCTCTGCGTTCAAAATATGTACTTAGCAGTGATTCAAAACACAGAAGGGGACCTTCCCTCTAAGAAGTGCACACCTAAAAGGTTGTCATGACACCCCAGTTTGGCTGGTTTTAGGTGAGTTTCAGGTGAAAACAGGTGAGTATAAACAAGTGGTAGGAATGCAGGATACTCATTGGGATGGGAGGGTGGGGGGTACAGGCTGGTGCTCCAGGATCAGGTTATCCAGGGGGTGAATAAAGTGAAAGACTTCCCAGCACACTGAAAACACAGAGTTGTCAAAAGTGGTGCCAAAAACGACAACCCAAGGTTGTCACAGGCTGTGTCTGTGTCTGTTAGACAAAAAATCTTATTTATGAATATTTTCATGTTGTAGATATCATAGTCATTATAATGACATCCTATTATGTTATTACTAGTTATTAGGTGTGGCTATTACACATAGGAGGCCTATGAGTTGTATGGTTTTGACACCATTCACTTACAACACTGGGTTGATATAGACAGAGGCCATGACAACCCTGGGCTGTCACTTTAGGCACCATTCACCTACAACCCTAGGGTAGTCAGGCAGGACTTTTGACTTCTGTGACAACCCTATGACAACCCTATGACAACCCATTCTTCATTTTTGCTTCTCTGACGACCTTTTTGGCCTAAAGCAGTCGGGAGAAAATGACTACCTTTGGGTTGTCATACAGCCTCAAAATTCACAATGACAACCCTCTGACCACCCCAAAGTTGTCAAAGGATTGTCACAAGGTAGTCACACAGCATTGATGGCCTGAAATGAGCCCTGTGATGACCCAAAAGTCACATATGAGAGCCCAGAAGTGACCTGTGACAACCCTTTGACAACCTTGCAGTGGCTCTCTGACGACTTTGTGTTTTCAGTGCAGGGTAAACACCACCCTCCCTTACAGAGAAGGCAATCAGATGTAAACGGATCCTTTATTAAAGTGTAAACAGATTTTTTTAAACTTAACCCCTGTAATGCCCCATAAATAACAGCTACGATTTCAATGCAGCCCGGTGAAGAGATATTTCTACATATCATCTCTCAGTTTAGATGTTATCTTTCCATTCGTTTTATCCTAGATGAGCAATGAATACTGTGATTCCAACTCACTAGGTTGTCTCAATAGGTTATTTCACGCATTTTACATACAGATAAACATCCATATGGACAGAAAAACATTATTCTGAGGACCCCTAGTCATCGGTATGTGGTCTGTGTTTGCAGAAATAGATGGTTTATTTTTCCTGTCATTCACAGTCAAAAATGACAAAAATCCGGGCAAAAATCACGACCTTCTCCAGTTCCTGGGAGCTGTACAGTAGAGCCTATGCATAGGTCTGGAGGCCTGGAGTGTATGAGAGTCCTGGAGATGTGTTTACCCCTGGTTCTCCTATCAGAGCCACCAATACAGATCTCAGCTGAGGGCAGGGCTAATGTGTTTGGGTGGGGACGTATGCACAACCTCTCCACCATACTCATAGCAAAGCAAGGCGATTTTCGGCATTGCTGAATGAAATAGGCCTGATGACCTACTTTCATATTTTTCTATTTTTCTCTATGTTTATGTTATGCCCCTTCAATGCATGTATATCAATTATATCTTAGTACATTATCTTGCAGAAAACGTTGAAATTCAAGTCCAATATTGTTTTAACTTGGACGAATAGTAAGGGGTCATATCAGGGCTAGTTCAACAATACTCTCAATGCATACATTGTCCTGTTTGTTCCTGTTTGTACTTGTTCCGCCATACCTGCATAATACCGGTAATAAACCTCCCACCTTTCTCCGAAACCAGTGATTTTATAGAGACAGCCAGCCAAGCCTCCCTTTCAACGTCCATTGAGTATCATTTTACAGAAGAGGTAAAAGAGGTTCGAAAGACTAGATATTGATTTCCTTGGCCGTTTTACCACGTATATGCTAAAATGTTTTCAGAACGAAATTTGATGTGCAAAGATGACAATAATATCATACCCTATGACAAAGTTCCTGGTAAAGATAGGAATCTATATGAAGTAAACAAAGAAATGTGGAATGTTGATAATTGGCATAGCTCGTTCACTTAGCGTAAACAAATAATTATGATTACTAAAAGTTGTGTGATTTAAAAAGAATAATTTTTACAATAGTATTGGTATTATACAATGTAGACTTATAGATACAATAGATACAACTATTTTATCACGATTGTCTCCCCTCCCCCACACCGACATTTCTTATTTTAGACAACGGAATAAATCCACCTACATCCGAGCGTCGTCTCATTTAATGCTTTGTTAATCTTCGAAGTCTTGTCTTTGACCCCCAGCCTTTCATCCGTGTAAAAACGTTATCTGTAAGTTGCCATTTTGTACACAGGGGGGCCCGTAAAGGTATAAGGTGAGTTGTGAGGCGAGCTACGTGAGTCATCCCCCACCTGTAGCAGGATATAATTGGTTTGCTTCTCCGAAAAGTGTCTAGATGATCCCTCGCCCCTCCCATCCTCCCGTACATAGCTCGCGCCCGTCGGCACATCAGCCCGCCACGAGGTAGAACACATATACCTGTCACGGATCTAGGTTAATTCACCTAATTGCAGTCACTCCGGATTGAATAACAATCCCAATTAATGAACTTCTGCATGGCATAAGCTGGCTTAAACCGAGGTCCTGTCAGTGCGCTACGAGGTTGCGTGGATGCAGTAATGATCGATCAATATTCTGCGTTTAAATCTCAATTTATCCATAATGTCTCCCGTGGTTTGGTAGGCCTACACTGAAGGTTAAAAACTCGTCTTTTTTACCCTGCATCATAGTCTGCAGCGTAGCGATATATCCATGAAAGGCTGTTATAACATGATATAGCTCAAGAGCGTGTTTTTTTCTGCTGGATACATTGCCTTTATCTATTCCTAATCTATTCATTCTTGATCTAGGCTGGTATCTCCTGTATGACACATTGGCAGTTTTTATTGGATAACGTCCACATGGGACAATCACGACCATATAGCTTAATGAGGTATTTCCCGTTAACGCGTTGATGGATCTAATAATGTAATAGGCCTATTCTCGTCCAGATTATATACTATGGGTACATTATGCTATTGGGATTTCCACCTGTACTATATGCATTATCCACACATCATTATTAGACGATAGACATGTCCGGGCCAACGTTTAGGTACTGAGCGTCGGCACTTTCATCATAATTATGATTATAGCACGGACTGCTGGCGTTACTCTGAGATGTTGTATATGAAATGTTGGACTTAATTTCATATTGTCCTAAACAATATCACAGCACACATGGCCCTTATCACTATCCGCAGTTCAAACCTCGTATACACCATTATAGATGGCTATCAATCCAATGCAAACAAACGTAAACATACACGTACAATTGCATCCAGGATTTTCGGCAACTCGAAACATAATTATCAGGATTATGGGGATTTGGTAAAATTTAAACCTAAGCATTTAGTATCAGGCCGTTAAAAAATCACGGGAATGACCTCTAAATCACCCCAAAACGACATTGGCGCCAGCCGGTCATTGCTTAGCCAGCTTAAGGTATAGAAAGCCATTTCTATCCCCACTATAAACAGTCACTATTGCTCCGTTCACACAGAGAAGAGGACCGTTTGGATAGAGACCGATGGATACAAAACAAAACCTGCACCCATCTGTCTTAGAAAAAATCAGGACTTCCGCCGGTGTCGGCGCATACCGATTGACCCGACATCCGGGTGTGCTGATTGGGTGTTGGGTGGCGGCCAACCAGGGGGATGCTAATAGGTCGGGTCTAAACTCTCAAATTGACATGGCGGTACAAAACAGTTAAGAGAAATGATGCTGTCAAATCAACAAAATATTCAAGGTTATTTATGAGCTATTGTACATGTGATGCACTGAGTGCACCAAGTGTGTATTCTATAATTGAGGTAATTATTCTGATACGGTTGGCCTTGGACGGTAATCGTGTGACCAATGCTGTTTTACTAAAGAATGGAAGTTCAGTATAACGTTGTCAGCTCTATGTAGCCAGACTAACAACCGGGAGTGAATATAAGGACTACACTTCATTCAATTCAAATAATCTGGCAGTATATTCCTTATAATTTATATAATATATTATATGTATAACGTGAGACAATTGCGTGACAGAGTAATTGGCTCATTTTGTGTATTTGACATGGGACATGATGATGCCAGTTTTAGACCCCCACAAGGTATCAATCTCCTTAAAAAAAAGAAGGTCTCATGCCCACGGGAAGCGGTGGGTGCAACTAGGACTACAATACCACAACTATTTGCACTTCTCTACCCACACTTTATTCCTCATTTTTCCTTCCTTCAACCACAACTCTTTTTTTCTGTCCTATCTAAATGTATCCCTTTCCAGTGAATTGTTATTTCAACGTGCTGTTTTTAAACTGCTAGAGGTCAAATGTATTATCACAATTACAAACATAGACGAATCTTTTTGAACATAGCAACAGTTGGATAGAAAACGCCTAGGGGTCGCTAATTAATAACATCCGCATATTCATAGGAGACGGGGTGAACGTCTGATAGGGTGAGGATTGATGGTCGAACTGTCGAAATAAATTCATACATCTTATATAAATCGAAGGGGGTGAGACTGAGTGTAACTATCCACGTATAATGATCATAGGGTTTTTAGATCCGATTTCAAATATCAACAAAAATCCATCTAGGTATTAGAGACGAACTATTCTCTGTCTCTAAAGTGTATAATATCGACAATGCATTGAACACTGCAACCTAGACTTTTTAATTTCCGATAATGAAATGTAAATATTCGATTTACTTGTTTTGCACTTAGGGTACCCCTAGTGTCATGACTGTCAACACGTCACATTTCCAGCCCATTTAGAGACAAACTTTGACTTCCTAGGTGACTGACGTCAGAAGAGGTGGCCCATTGTTTAGAAAACAAAGCATCTCTGGGAGGTATGTGAAAGCGGCGGAGTGCTCGGGACTGGGCGGTCAGTGGTCATTCAAACATACCGACGTGACTAGCCCCGACTTTGCACAATGGTCTGCTGTGTCAACATCGCCTACAGTCATACCTATTACCTCCAAAGAGATATGCCCGTGTCAGATTTGTCTAAAAATTATACATATTTGCCTACAGCCATTCACCGAAAAAAGTATAATTATTAAACGATTACGGTCGTCATTCCATTGTATTGAAGTTATGTGTAAGTGATTTATTTTAAATGTTCAGCTAAAAAATAACCAACGTTTTGATTACTTCAGAAAGTTAGTTTATGACTACATTCAATATAAATAACTTTCTAATTTACACGATTGGCAATTGGTGTGTATAATTATACAATTATATTTTTGTGTGTTAAACAAAATGGTTTGATATCTGGCAGCAATATGAAATGATCATAATATTCCTACTATACAACATCAGTATCATTGTGCCATGGGTGCAGGTATATAATTAATACAAACACCACTCCAGGTGACATACCGTCACATCCGCCCACTGTGACGGACGAACCACCAGCGGGGACTCCCCCATATACAAAAGGACTGTTTCCGACTCGGTGCAACTCGGTGTACTATATATAATTATTGTTTACATTGATCCCACAGATTCCGTCTAAAAAGTTCCACAACATAAGTGGGTAGGACTAAAAATAGATCTTGGTTATTCATCAAAACGACAATCAAACCACAATGTTTTACCAGTTCGAAAAGGGGAGTATTTGTGTTTAAATTAAGTCACAATACAAGGAAGGGTATACAAATACACATATCTATTTTATAACGTCTTGTTACATTTCTACAAAGGTTATAGCATGGTGATTTCGTAAGGAAACGATTTGGCTATGTTAGATTGTAAAGATGATTGACAACGCGTGTCTTGTTCTGCTTTCCTGGATACCTTAACAGTACCTGTATTACACTTATTGGGTCCAAAATACGAAGTAATTTGTTTTTTTAGTAGATTACCCATACAGTTAGAATGACCTTATATGCACTTACTTGGATTTCCAATACTAATTTTGTCAAATCCTTGCGTGTACACACGAATGGCTCTATCTCCACTGGGTATCCCTTCAAGAGATGCATTCTAAATTAACCTCCGAACACAAGAAAAATCCCCTGTGTCAATTTCAATACGAGTCGTGAATCGTAGGAGTTATTTAGACATCCTACTTAATTTAATTGGTTATCTGAGCCGATGTAATGGGCAGACACATTTTTTTTACTTTCATTTTCTAAAAATGTATCATGCAAAGGTCAAACCGAACTGAAAAGAGTTTTCAGCACTTCAAAAGTGCTTTGCAGGCAAAGGTTGTTGGACCTTCAGAAGAAAACGGGGTTCATTTTACTGTGCCTGGAATTATAACATGGATGTCTAAAACATGGCCAACGAAGACTGTTATTGCAACTTTGCCATGTTTTCAAACATTAAACAAATGTATATCATATTGAGAATTAAAACAGTACAAGGGACAGCAATAAGTATTTCATGCAGTTTAGTCAGCGTTTCCTTTGGTTCAAGTCTCACTTTAAGAAAGGTAATATACATGCAGGAAAATGTCCGTGACCCTCTAAAATAGTCCAGGGTCTGGACATGGCCATGGATAATTTAGAAAGTGACAAACAAAAAGAAAGAGGGAGTTTAGAGATGTATTCAGAGAAGCGCAAGCATAATTTAATATTTTTGTAGTTTTATCTTTATTTAGCATTAGCTCAGTTTTCTCTGCCTGGTTTAAATCTGAAAAGAAACCGCGTAATTGTGATCAATATGCATATTGTGCAATAACGGTTTCATTTGTAAATCTAACAGAGAATGCTACCACTTACTATTGCTTTATTAATTTTTTACAATACTGAAAGCGAGTACAAGTTCGATAAGTGGGTGATAAGAACTTCAATGCTCTCATAAAATGATCTTTAGCAGAAAGTTACCAGAGATAAGAACACATTACTAAAGTCTAGTCAAGGTCATGTGATCGTCCCTACACATGTACTTGACATACCAGGCTGTGTGCGGTTTCCAGTCCGTGTGATAGCTAGCAGGAAAACGCCGGTCTAAATATAGAAACCCATTTGCATGTCAACACACCACGCATTTCCCTCATGCAAAAAACCCAACCCACCCCTTCCTACCACATGCCAATGGCGCAGCTGGTGGGGTATAAATCCCTCCTTAATGGGGGCTGGTAGAGGGCCAATCGATACGGCTGGAATGAGAGATCCTTCACAAGTATCTCTGCTAGGAGCTTGGCGCTTTCTAGTGGTAAGAAACTCGGCTCGTTTCTCTGAAGCAACCAGCTGTGGGTAGTCATCAAGAGGGTGCAGTTGATAACAGTATGGACGGGAGGGCTGAGGAACATATTAAGAGGGATTGGTACAGAACTTGGATTGGGAGAACAGAGGGCCAACAAAAGAGTAAGGGGCCGCTAGAGAAAGATGAAAGGGAATAAGGTGGAATGAATAACATTTATGAACGCAAGGGGGTATGAGGAATTAGAGAGCAAATCAATGCAAGGGAGGCATAGTGAAGTGAAGGGAGGCTATTGTGATAGAGAGAGGGGAAGGAGGGAAACAGAGAGGGATGTAGGCATGGAAGTAGAAAGACAGGCAAGGGTATAAAGCAGGAAGGAAAGCAGGGTAGGAGGCAGGGGGAAGGGAGGAAGGGTGGGAGGCAGGGGGAAGGGAGGAAGGGTGGGAGGTAGGGGGAAGGGAGGCAGGGCAGGAGGCAGGGGGAAGGGAGGAAGGGTGGGAGGCAGGGGGAAGGGAGGAAGGGTGGGAGGTAGGGGGAAGGGAGGCAGGGCAGGAGGCAGGGGGAAGGGAGGAAGGGTGGGAGGCAGGGGGAAGGGAGGAAGGGTGGGAGGCAGGGGGAAGGGAGGCAGGGCAGGAGGCAGGGGGAAGGGAGGAAGGGTGGGAGGCAGGGGGAAGGGAGGAAGGGTGGGAGGCAGGGGGAAGGGAGGAAGGGTGGGAGGTAGTGGGAAGGGAGGCAGGGCAGGAGGCAGGGGGAAGGGAGGAAGGGTGGGAGGCAGGGGGAAGGGAGGAAGGGTGGGAGGCAGGGGGAAGGGAGGAAGGGTGGGAGGCAGGGGGAAGGGAGGAAGGGTGGGAGGTAGGGGGAAGGGAGGCAGGGCAGGAGGCAGGGGGAAGGGAGAAAGGGTGGGAGGTAGGGGGAAGGGAGGCAGGGCAGGAGGCAGGGGGAAGGGAGGAAGGGTGGGAGGTAGGGGGAAGGGAGGCAGGGCAGGAGGCAGGGGGAAGGGAGGAAGGGTGGGAGGCAGGGGGAAGGGAGGCAGGGCAGGAGGCAGGGGGAAGGGAGGCAGGATGGGAGGTAGGGGGAAGGGAGGCAGGGCAGGAGGCAGGGGGAAGGGAGGAAGGGTGGGAGGTAGGGGGAAGGGAGGCAGGGCAGGAGGCAGGGGGAAGGGAGGAAGGGTGGGAGGCAGGGGGAAGGGAGGCAGGGTGGGAGGCAGGGGGAAGGGAGGAAGGGTGGGAGGCAGGGGGAAGAAGGCTGGGAGGTGGGGGGAAGGGATGCAAGTTGGGAGGCAGGGGGAAGGGATTCAGGTTGGGAGGCAGGGGCAAGTAGGAGGAGGTGCAGGGGGGAAGGAGGCATGCAGGGTGGGAGCAGGGGATTGGAGGCAGGGTGAGAGCCTACATTGAAAGTGTGGTAACATAAGACAGATGGGGCTGAGAGCATAAAAAAGCATGAGAAGGTTATAGCATACACTGTTAAAACAAGTGTTTAGAACCTAAACATTTTCCTAAACACTTCGGTGCATCCAGTTTTGGAACACTTTATTTCCCTAAACATGTTTAGAATTATCGGTGTTTAGGGTTAAGTGTTTAGAAATGTGTGATGTTTATCTGTTTAACCATGAAGTGTTTAGGTCCTCAAAGTGTTTAGAATCAAAATGCTTATGCTTTTTTTATGTTTAGCTGTTGAGTGTTTAGAAAACTATGATGTTTAGGTGTTTATCTATGAAGCATTTAGGTCTTCAAGGTGTTTAGGGTTAGGTGTTAAGTTAAACAGTAATATACTGTAATATGTACAGTGTACTTTCATTCTTAAGGATGAAAACTATTTAAAATTTAACAATACTATACCGTAGTGTGTAAAAAAAAACATAGATCTTACATGTAAAACACTGCAATGGTACTATGCCATTCAGTTTACACCAGATGTAATGTTAACAGCATTGAAAGTTTTATTTTTCCTGTAATCACACTACAGGATCATTGAGCCAATAACCACATATGGCCTTCCTTTTTGGTTTAGCCTTGCATGGATTGTTTGATTGTTGGAGGTAAAACCTTTAGGGGTATAGCTGATAAAGTTCTTGTACTAAAAAGGTGTCTACATGTTAATCCTACTAAAAAGGTGTTTTAAAACATTTTGTAAATGTTTTAGGGGTGTTCTGGTTGGTTGACCATACCTAGAATAGCAGGCCACTGAAGTGATTATCTTAATGACACTACAAAAACTTAAAAATCTAACATTTTTAATCACAAAGTTCCAAATTCCTAAGTGTATGAAATAACTATTTTACCAATCATGGCCAAAAATATGGAGGGCATGTGGCAAACCACTAATAGTACAACTACTTCATAGTAGTATTTTGGTAACTTCCGTAGCCGAGATTTGAACCCTGGGCCCCTCACATATGAAGCCTATGCTCTACCGCTGAGCTATGGAGGCCTGTAGGTAGACACAACCCAGCGTTGCTTCTTAACTGAATAAGTAGGGATATGAAAGTAATGACCTAATGTCTGTCTAATGTTGATCACCTGTATAGTAGTACTGATCCTACTCATTGGTGCTGACTATGCCAGTGTGCACTGCATGCAGTCCAAGTTAGCTCAGTTGGTTAGGCTTCTACCTTGAGTGTAAAGAATGTGGGTTCTAATCCCAAAGTGTTCATTTTTCTTTTCCATAGCATACAATTGATATTATGTGTTTAGATTCTAAACATATCCCATTCAAAACATAGTTAGAGGTTACAAGTGTTTAGCTTTTAAACACAACTAATGATGCGTTTAGATTATAAGCATAGTTAACCCAACACATGTTTAGAAGTTACAAGTGTTTAGGTTTTAAACAGATATGGTTTAATGTATTTAGATTATAAACATGTTTATGCCCTTAACACATTTAAATTCTAAACACCATTTTAACAGTGTAGGTAGTCTAAGCAAGCACAAACTTAGAGGGATCTGGGGATTCGTCTGTACGTTCCAGCTGTAGCAACCGAACTAAAAATTGAACATCTCATATTCTCAAAACGGACAGAAGTAGAGAGAGCTTCAAGCTTAGTTAATAGGCTTCAGCATAAAACCAAATGCCATAAGAGCTCCAACCATCTGTCCCCCTTCTGCCCTGTGGGCCTGTTTGTACTCTGTCCAACTCAAATCAAACACGGTTCTTGTTGCTGGCATCTGTTGGCTACCAATGCCCGCCGCCTGACGGCTGCCAATATCAGATGACTGGCCTTAATCAATGCTTAATATCCGCCGCCCAGCCAACCGTAATAAAGGTCAGGGGTCAGGGGTCGCCCAGTCAGGTGGGAGAGCTCAAACACAGGCTGCTAATGCGATAGGTCTGCCAGCCAAGAAAGGACCTAAAACCTAAAAACTTCTGATGAGCCATAGCAGTAAATAGGGGGGTAATTGCCATTTCAATACACATTTTCTTTAAATATCTAATGTATTTTCGAAATTTGCAAATATGTTTTCTCAATCACTCATATTGTAAGAATCAAATTTCTTTGATTCTATGTAAGTTAAGGCAGTAAGTACTCATTCGCCCCTTTCTTAACCAACAGATCTATAGGCCTGTAGGGAGATGCTCCATGGGGGCGGCCATTGTCCCCCAGTTCAGGCCTGTCGGGGGACAAGCTAGTCCCCTCCAACACTGATAAGCTACCAAAAACCCACTACCTTTGTGTCACTGCTGCAGGGCAACAGTGTCTAAACAGATAACATTATCATTTTATCTCAACAGCTGCAGTAATGAACCTCATGCTCCTTGTTGAATTTTTTGATAAAACTGAATAATAAGGAAGTTATAGGTAGGCAAAACTTATCACTGCCCCTTCCCTCTTAGGGACCCCTAAATAGGTTGTGTGTACAGTTTCTAATCTGCACTCAGGTGTTGCTGTTGTTTTAGGGGTTCAGTCATCAGGTAAGACAATGCCTGAGTGGGTTGACTACCACAACAGAGAGGTGGGAACCCTAGTCTGCCACCCTTATCATGGCTCTTACTACACAGGCATTATCTGTTAAAAGGTGTGAGGTAAACAGTGACCAATGGGGCCTGGAGAGGGGGATTTGAAAATGTGTTAAAACCAGAAACTCCCGACCACCCTATAGCCAGTCCAGGTCTTGGGAATATATGGCGAACACTGTGCGCTACATTACCTGAAAGGGTTCCGCGGACAGTCTGTCGGTCCTTGCTATGCAGCGGTATGTGGCATGGGAAATACGATTAATATTGTATGCAGATGAGTCAATTACTTGTAAATTATGGAGAGGACACTAGAGGCAGTTTGCGTGCATTCGCTGTGGCCCAAGCACGTCTGATTCCAGGTGGTCGGTTCTTCAAATGAACCTGTGACTAGGTGTCAATTTCATATACTACTTCCGAACCCTAAACACACGATACGGTTTAGGGTTCGTACCCATATTATGTTGCGGTTTCGTTTTCAACGGTTTTATTCTGTCTGGTTCAGATTTGGTCATCGTTTTCTAAACTTTAATTCCAATGTATTAATATTATATGACATGATGATTTATAATAATAATGTACATGTCTTTTTGATAAAGTCTATGGATCAATATGATAATATGCATTTCCCGTAAAGTAAACCTCGTTTCAGGTCTTATCACAGACCTACATAAACCTCCTTATTAACCCAAAGGTCTCTGTTTATAATACCATTTGAGGAATGTCTCCGGTGGACCTCCATCCGTTGATAATGGGGTCTTATTCTTCGCCGTGAGTCAGGGGCCGTGGTGGCTGAGTGCATGTTTCTCTGACAGGTGAATTATGGCCATCACGCGAGCAGGTCAGGCTAAGTAGGTCAGCTGTTTGATGAGCAGCTCGGGGTTAGGGCGGGAGGCGAGTAGACTGTAGTTACGTCCAAGTCTGGTAGGTGCTCACACTAGGACGGCCAGCCAACAAACATTTTAGGTGGGAATTCCACCCTGCATCCCAGCATGCTTTAGGGCCGCTGGTTTATGGCAGGTAGGACCATAAACAAGCCAGCAGGCCAAACCCGGTATAAATGCCAGTGGACACTTCCTGAATCAGTATGTCCGAAATATTTAAATGAGTTACTGAAATGCTACCGTTTTTGCACTGACTTGTTACTAACAGCTCATTAAAATATTCGAACATACTGATTTACCACTGTTCAACCACTGTTTCTACACTTATTTCCACTGTTTTGGCACTGAAATGCTACTGAAAACTGACACTGATTCTATACTCCTAATACACTGTATTTGCACTGAGTTTCAAACATCAAAGGGGTTCCCATGTCATTTATAGAGGGCCAATAAAAGAATTCCTTACAGACTTTAGGTGGCCACTAGTAACCATGGGCTCTTGTGGGTGTAAGAACCTATTATGCAAGAGGTATCTAGGTCATGAAAGGACTAGTTGGCGAGCTGCTCACTGCAGTCTAGCCGTGGCCGGGGGCTGACGACTTGACAACCACCATCTGACACCGGTAGGCAGGCGACCACCCAGATAACGAGGGTCAACGGTCTGAACGGCCGAGTTAAGGGGCGAGCACAGTTCACCTAGAAACACCCAGCTGTTGCAGTTAAAATGTGGCTTCAGTGTGACCTGGTCTGTTCGACTGCTGTACTGGAGATGGCTTCAGCAGGGTCCTGTCGCTGCGATCGTTCTAATGGCTTCAAACCTGTATCCTATTTGAAGCCCAGATGGACTTATTTCTATCTTTTTTCTCATCTTTTGAATTGGTGAAATGTAATATTGCCATGTTGACCCGAGTACTTTTCAATATTCAGCAATTAATATCTTTAGGCAAAATATTTATCTTCTATTTCTAACACTTCATTACTTCATGAACTATGATTGTTTGTAAGCTGAAATCGCAAGCATGAGCTAGGTCACACAGAAATAGACTACTCCTAAACCCCAATTACCTGGACCAACTCTCTTATATATAGGCCTATGATTCAAACAGCCACCTGTTCTAGAACCATGCCACACCTATTATTATAAATATAGGTTACTGTAGACACGTTCAGATGTCATAGTTGATATCACGTGGTCTGTTAAACTCACGTGGCAGATAGTCACATGTCCAAGTAGGAGGCCAATGAGCAACTAGTCCGAGAACGGCTCTGACCTCACTACACTGTCAGGTGACGATCAGGGCTGCTTTCGGACTACTGAGCAACACGTGGTCCACCCTCATCTGTCGGTCTCCTGTATAGGGATCCAGGCCTCTTCTAGTGCTGGGGCAGGGTTGAGAAAGTAGTCCTTTGTGTCTGTAAACAGTTCTGTGGTACCTATTTAAGGTACGGTAAAGGCCTAGACTAATAGGGCAGGGTTTTACAAATCGTCACGATGCATAGATTCAGGACAACCGCAATGAACAACGGGCATTGTTTGTTGTAAAAATATAATATATGATTTTTAATAAATCTAGAAATAACTACAACCTATTTCTATTACACCTACAAGGTAATTACTATCATCACCGGAATACGATGCCTATAATAATACACGTGTATTGATATCAAAGGACCAACATGACGCGTTAATGGACTTTGCCATCCTTCTCTCATATACATACGTGAACAATAGAGAACATGTCCTCCCCATCTTGCAAAGAACGTTGAAATACTTCAATTCCTGCCATAATAATTATGAACTGAACTTAAAAAAGGTTATTCCTGATCTTTCCCTTTAGTAGTTTGGATAACACAGAGGTTAATTAAATGCTTGTATCCAAAGGCAATACTTCTGTCTGTATCTTGCCTCTTCAAACAAATACGGTCAAAGTATCTGGAGATGAAATTTCAAGTATTATAAGAGTCTTCATTGTTAACTTTAATAACACCATGATGGATCTATTAGACTTAAAGTGTACGCTAACTTTAATTATACCTTTATGGATCTTTAAGACACGTCTATAGAGTGCGGGCCATGTTCAGACATTTTCAGAATTCCTAAAACCACCAGTGAACCTGCCACACCCAACCAACCACTTACTTATGTAACCACCCTGACGCAACGACACGCATATTAAGTCAGGATCAGAGGAGTCAAACACAGCCACGCCCTACTTGACCCTGGAGGTCAGGTCGGGGTCAGGCCGGGGTCAGACTGGGGTCACCCCCAGGGTCAGCCTCCAGTAATTCAGGACCCAGGACCACCTGGCATGTGGTTCACATTTGCACCTGCAGTCTGTCCCTACCTGCATTTTTTACCTCCATCCACATACCTAGGTAAGCAGGTGGACATTAGGGCTGGCCCTGGGCAGGTGAAAATAACTTGGATAAAACAAAAGCGGATAAAACAAAGAGATCTCCTTTTATACATTTTTGACTCTATTCTAATGTGAAATGTAACTTCATACGTGTGGCCTAATGGGTTAATTAGTATATATATGGAGTTCCTTGTCACATAATAATATTCACATATGCAGATAATTTAGATCTTACTCGTCTTTCTTATGATAAGCATGCCTGTACTATTGCCCTAACTTTGGATACGAGAATTGCGTATTACGCGGTAAAGAGCTAGAAAATTTATTCCTGAAACAGCTAGAAAATCTATTCCTTAAAAGAACAAAGTATTTGTTATTTTGGTTAAAGCGGTTGGTGGTTCTAAAGAATAGGTTCGAGAGTATGACTGCAAGTATGGCTGGAGTACAGGTTATTTGTTGCAAAGCAGTTTGAAGATAAAACTATGCAGACAGTGAGTGAGATGCAATGACAAATATGTATGGATAGGCAAATTTAAAGGAGCAAAGGGAAGGGTAAATTCTTATGATAAAAAAAGGAAAAAAGATCCTGGTACATACATTATCAGGCATTAACCCACCAGTCCAGCCCGTTCCGAAAGGTGACATGCAAACATTATACCTATGGTTAGGCAAACATGACACAAGGCATACTTATATTGGGCAATCTTTCGCCGCGTTTCTTTGGTCACGCCGACTCGGGTCCTTGAGAACAGAACCACCAATTGTCTCATCTACACCTCCCCACACTACAAACCTCACCTCCCGAGCCGTCAGACTTAAAAAAGAGATTAAAACCGCCGATAATGAGCCGGTCTGTATTCGCAAAGGCTCGTCGTCGTCGGGGCATGATGTGACCATGGCAATGTCAATACGATAACCTGGGAGCAAACAGGTGAAGAGTAAAGGCCCCCATGTACGTAAGACGTCGTCATGTAAGGCTGCTGGGCAGCCACCATTGATCGCTTCTGGGGGGCTGGGGCAGGATCGGGGAATCAAACATAGGCGCACACGCGTATTGCGCTGTTGGATTTGTACATTGTATTTTGATAATCATTGGTAGATATAATGTATGGGGAATATTAGTTTGTTTGTTTGTTTTCACAACACTGAGTCCTATGTGATATTCTACCGCTGCAATTGTTCAAAATTAAATTATCCGAAGTCACATAACTATGGCATTATTGCTTGTCAAAGAAGAAAGTGTTTTAGATCTTGATCAGTGAATGCCTTGTGGGGTAAAGCATGCGCCTATTTCTAAGATGGGGTGACAGCGTAATATCTAAAAGAAGCTCATGGGTTTATATGGAAAACCAAAGGATAAAACAGCACTTCCGTAAAGCCAAAGTCCTGAAACTATGACGGTGACACTGATAAGGAAATATTTGTGGTTGGGCAGAGTGCAAAATAAATGTAATTAAATATGTAATACTATGTTATTAGTACCCGACAAGGCAGAACAGCGAATTAACTATTTATAGCACGTGGATGGAATTTGCTGCATTCGTTCCCCCTTCTCACAAAAACACAGACATGGATGTATATCATTAACATTCCTCTAACATGTTTGTCATTGGCGGTACCTGCTCGGCCCAGGCACGCCCCTCACTGCTCGCACCCCGACAACAAGAAAGAGGAGCTTTCTACCCGCCACGGGTGAGTAGTTTTGGAGTATCCCGTTGCTTTGCCTTTCTACGTCCTCTTTTCACCCTTGCGTCAGGAATCCCTTCTTCCTTCTTAGCTAAAATGCTTTCTGTTGATCTAAAGGGACGTGTTCTTTTTGGTTTATTACAGGGGTAGGGGGCATTGGGGGTATCTAATGAATAGTCGATGTGGGGTGGCCGCGGGCCGGGGTGGTGGTAAGAGCCCCACCTGTTGGTTATAGGAGAAGGGGGCTAAACCCTGACCTTTGAACCCATCCCTCATCACCCCCCCCCCCCCCCCCCCCTCAATCCCTTACATGCAGTCTCCCCGCTCGCCTTTGGCTGAATTATGTGTATGGGAATACCACAGGGGCCTTTTTAGGCCGGCCAAGTTGCAAAACAGCGTCGTGTGTCGGTGGGCTCTCCCCCCACCTCGCCAGCCTGCCTGTGACCTTAGCAGGTCTTAACATCAATGTCCGCCCATGCGTGACGAGTGTCCAAATGACCGTCAACTCTCTGCTTGAAATCCCAAGGTTACCCCCCCCCCCTACCTCTCCAAAATTTAATGCAGCCCACCGCCAAACACCCCCACACCAACCCACCCAACTCACAAGGTTAGCGAACCTTCCTCGCCTCTCCACATACTTAAAGCCCTACCCTCTTATGATACCAATCTGCCCCCAGCCTTAACAGTGCGTTAGTTCCCCCCCCCCCCCCCCCCCCCATTCTATCTGGGGGCCCTGGGGGAGGGGGATCATCATAGCCCCTGCCCGGGCCTGGCTGCTATATCACAATGTCCCGGTCGGTGGGAATTTTACACACCCCTGGCCACCATTTCACGGTGCACCCCTCGGCCCAGGGTCTCGGCCCAGACTTATCAATCGAGGTGCCCCTCAGTACCTCGTCTGTAGGCCGCCTTTCAGTTAGGGTGGGGGACAAATAAAAAAAAGGCCGTTAGGGGAAGAGGGCCTTTGAGCCGTACCTTGTGTGTTTTCATACATAGTCGGGATGGAATTTCAGTCTGGTATTTCGATGATTTATTTATTACGTCCGCTTACTGAGATGTTATACTAACTTCATGTTATAAAAGTGTTTGGTCTCTATTTGTGTTTGTACATGGAATATGGGGCTAATGGTATTGCTGGATAGTTGTAATACCTCGGTTAACAGTTTAAAGTGTATAGATCTACTTTCTCCGGCTTGAATGATTGTTGCTATATGGAAATGCCCATTAACGTTTTATATACTAGAAGGCCTCGCTTAAGGAAAGATGAAAATAATTAGTGAGATACGTTTCGCAAAACAGAATTAACAATAAATTGGCAGAGGGAAAATTAGTTTCGAAAAGAGAAATGCATAGAGAATTAAAATTAGATCGTGGCCAAAATATTTTGCTTCTATGAGCTATGGACTGAACATGATAGACAGCGCTATTTGTAATGGAATTATGTATGAAGATAAACAGGAAATGGAACACACAGACAATTAAAGGTGTACATAGGCCTACTTGGAACTACAGGTAAAATATCATGACAGGCCACAATGATATGCAATTCGTGAGAGTAGAGAATAATAGGAAGATGTCAATGAGCAGGAAATAGAGATTTCATACCATGATCCATTATCAAAGGGCATTTAAATGATGAAGTAACACGCGTGCACTGGCAGATTCCCAACTCGACTTGCATGTAGGTATATACTATTATAATGGTCATAGTTAATGATTGTCTGTTCAGAGACAATAATAACCTGCTGCCACACGACTATGTGAGTATATGTTGGTCATGGTTCAAACAATTTAATGTTTTACATAACACGTCGTCAACGTTACATAAATATTTCACGTTATATATTTGCGTGTACCCTGATGTAGGCAAGCTAACCAGGTACCCTGATTCAATGGAAATACTATGACGATGTAAAGCATTAAAATGATCTACTATCCAACTGCAACGCTTTTAAAAGGCGCCGTCCAATCTGATCCATCTAGTTTAGTGTTCAGTAATTTTGGATCGATCAAGCTTGTCCACATGTGTATTTATAATATTGATCGACTATTGAAGTTATCGGATTGCCTTCAGTAATTGGTCTTCACCTTGGTTTTTTTT
Source organism: Lepidonotus clava (assembly GCA_936440205.1). Taxonomy (NCBI): domain Eukaryota; kingdom Metazoa; phylum Annelida; class Polychaeta; order Phyllodocida; family Polynoidae; genus Lepidonotus; species Lepidonotus clava. Next base: position 45,873,406 of record OW387136.1, on the reverse strand, counting down.
CTGTACATAATCGAGTAGCAGCAAGTGTTGAACAACAACTTTGGGATTTCCTCCACTACTTCCTAAGACGTTGGCAGGATGTCTTATTTTTCGCAGCTGAATGCTTTACCGTTTCAACACTAGACAAATTACATGTCAGCTAACTTGACAGTACAAAAAACATCACTGATAAGGCCACAGCTACATCAGACGAACGATACTTTGTCAATTGTCGAAAAAAACATAGCTTCAACATCATTGATAATAATCTTGATGTAAAACTCGCTGCAAGTAAACTTCAGAGTTTATCATTTGTAATCATCAAACAGTGGGTTGTCATTTACTAGTCAACCTAACACAACACTGAGGCATTAGGGTCTGGTGTCAGTGCCGGTCACAAATACTTTCTAGGCAAGAAAATTGAACTGATTGTTGGGTTTTGTTGAATATTGATTAGAAATATTGGTTAGAAATCGGGGACTGTGCCCTCAAACATCCTTTTATCTTGTCTTTTTCTGACCGACCTAAGACAAACAATAGGGGATTATCTTCTACCAACCCATTGACTACTGAGCTGATCCCATACAGGGTACACTTTATCAAATGATGATGTAGGAATTCCCTGCAATACATCAGTCATTGGCTCGGTGTTGTTCTGCTTTGTCATATTACAAATGACACGGTTGGAAGTATTTGGCCCTGCTAACATGTTGGCATCTTCCCAAACCAGGTCTTCCAGCTGACCGGAGGGTCTGTGAGAGTACTACTCAGTGCTTATGTGACTTATGAACTGCCTCGGGAGACCGCAGAATACAAGCACAAGGTGTTTACATTGTTCTCAAGGTAAACACAAATAATTCTAGTCGTTGAAGTTTTTGTTTTCTTGTTTCGAACAAACATATTAGCCCAAACCATCTAAATCTTCTGGTAATTCTTGCAGCAACAAAATTAGCTTAGATGTCACAAAGCTTAGATAGGATATGATGACCTATATTTATAGTCCTCCAACGGATTTGAAATCGGTGGTCCATAAAATAGGCTTTTTGTGTTAAGAACTATTGTCATGAAAATCATTATAATTAATAATAATATATTGGGACAATCATACAGGGGACTGTGCACACAACAGTGATGACTGAAAATCGTGATGATAGATTGATGGTAGTTAACGCTGTCAAAATTACTATTATTCATTCAGCCCTTATTCCCACAGCCTAATTATGGAGATTGTATTTGCGACTCTATATAACACCAGACATGCAAACCATTCAAATTATATTCATATTTTACATACATGTATATATCTACACACACCAGCATAATATATACATTGCATTCAGTCACACATCCCTAATACAAAAATGTTATTGCACTTTTCTGGTACATCCCATAGGCGCAACCGTGCATTAATGACCAACTATCCCGATGCACAATTCAACCATATAGATTTAGAAGATAGAAGGCAGGGGTAGGTGGTTGAGTTTGGTGTTTTCTTGTGAATGTCGATGCGGGGACGGGGCCCTGACAATGTGGCTGGCAGGTCATGTATTTAGGTTAGACATCTTCAGGTTCAGCTAGCACACGACCTCCACTTACCGGCCACAGGCAGCGGGGCCTCGGCTCCGTCCTGATTGCCTCATATAGTATAAAGACGGCTCAGGTATTAAGCATAAATATCCGTGCAGTATCCCAAACACTTTTCACCCGATCCTATATTTACAACTGGATTGGCCATGTACAAAATGCAATCTTTTTGGTTTCAGTAACTCCAATGTATTGTGCATAATTTATTGAGAAGAATTGAATAATTTCAATTTCTTGGGCTAATCATCATCTACTTGATCTATATCCACATGGAAAATGTTCCTATATTTTTATTTCTCGAGTCTATTGAAAAAAATACAAACAAAAATATCGATAAAGATATCGTTAGAAATTACTGGAGGTTGCACCAATTTCTTTTTGACCTAAATATATCCCTCTTTGCTATACGCCGACGAAAGATTCACAGCGCAAAACTAGTTTCATCTGCACATGGCTGGGACGCACATGGAAAAGTGAGAAGTCATGGGCAGATTCATCCCAGGTATGGTCGGAGCAGCTTGAGGGGCGTTTGGTTCTTCACTCAACACTCAGGTAAAAACTGGGCACCCAGTACTTAACCAGGTAACAAGTCAATTACACCCCGGCAGAAGAGCTGCACTTTTTGCCCAATTACAGCAAATCAGAATGCAAACAACCCTGGCTTATTTGGGTGGATTACTTGTTGATCAAGTCGAACAGAAGCGACTATCCTCTAGGAATAATTCAGGAAGAATGTTGATTGTAGATTCCATTGGGTAATTATCAACATATGCAAGTAATTTTGAAATGGGGTTATTACTATTGAAACTGTCTGCATACGTCAATTAAAAAACCGTAGGGAAAATTAATGATCATTCTTTGCTATCTTGAATATTGATATTGAAATTTTGGGCTGGGAAAATTCAGGGTAAGACAGTATTATTGTTCTCTATCATAGAACATAATGTAAAGTCACTGCTACAATAATTATACCTTCAGTATTTACACTGGGTCCTTAGTTTCACTATCTTTGACATGTTCCTATTAGAAGGATCTTACCTTACTGGCTCTACTGCGCCCGTGTATAATTTCAATTACACCAATGCAATGTAGTATGTTGTCTATTATAAGGTTTGAATAGACATTGTGCAGATGAGGTTACACCTGGCAGAATAGACTGGCCGCCATATTGATGATCAATTTTGAATTATCTTAATGTAAAATTTATAAACATAATTATAGTGCATACATTTATGGCAGATTTGCATAAGATAAACTCATAAAATCATATTGGGGTTATTGTTATTAATTTTAGATTTATTGTACAGCCCCGTGGTTATTATGTCTACATAGTGATCATCAAAACATGGTCACGTGATCATATCTGTGAAAGGTCTATGTCATATTATAATGTTATCATGAATATCATGATTATTGGTATCTATCAGCGATGAACCCTATCCAATGTTTTCTGCTCTGCATATCTGTTATCAAGAAATAGACTTCAAAGTTGTTCACAATGGGTGTACCTAAAATCGGGCCATTAGTATTTCTCAGGTTCAAGTTATTAGTACAAAGACCAATAACTGATAGATCTCTCCTGATAACATACAAAACTAAAAAGGAAGATTATTTTGTTGCATTTTTATCTGACTCAAATTGTTCTTGAAGATACAGAACCAGTACCTCTGTACCGACGCCAGCACCTTTGTTGTGAAAAACCATATCAGTTAGATCCTAGGTCCTGATACAGGAAGCAATAGGCTTAGGGTACATCCTGTATAGGATTAGGCTGTCTTATCTCATACCACCTCAGATAGTCAGGGAGCTAAGCCAGATTTGACAGGTTAGGGGTCACATGAAGTGATGGCAGGGGAAATGAATTAACTCGCGCTGGTGCATGCTGCTGACTACAATGTCTACAAAAATAACCCGGGTCGTGATATCCTTGTGGTACGCTGTGCTGTGTCATATTCTGACTCATTCTGTTTTCAGCCAGGTACTATAATATACAACAGACGGCCACCACCCCCTCCCTACCGCCGGCTGGGTGCACTGAGGTGTGCTCATTGCATACCTGGCCCCGACCCCCAGACTATGTAGTCACGTAGCCTTTGAACAAGGTCACTTATTAAATAGAAAGCTCTGACCCTAGACACCTCGGTATGGCGTGGCGAGACCGTGAGATGTATGAATTCACTCTTAAGGCTGTAATCCACTAGCAGATTTAACTCCCGATTTCAAAAATCGCCAGTGGGAATGAGAACAGTTTTTATGTCCTTTAAACAGATTTTAAATTCCCTTTCAAATGGTATATAGCATGCATGGGTCTCTAGTATATCCCTATTGAAAACTTGAAATTACCAAATTCCAAGGTAGCTAAAATCGCTTGATGGAATACAGGCTTCACCCATGGACTAACATCTATGTTAGAACATTGATGTTAAACCAGGCGGCCCGTTTGATATATTTGGTGTTAATTCATGGCGCAACATGAATTACGCTGAAAAAAAAACATAACTCCTTCATATTGTTGTGGTGTTAAATGAAGCACCGGCGTGATTTAGTGTGGCATTGATGTTAAACGTAGAAATGTTCGTACTCTGCCGTGCCCTTTGATCCGACGTCTTTTGAATTCGAAATTTGAATGTGTTCCTTACACATGAAGTTGAGTGTAGTTTCCTTCGTTCCGTCAATATTACATTTAAAAATGGTATGGAAGAAAATTATGTTGCATATCAATGTAGTAAAGGGGTAAAGTATATAATGGTTTGTGAATGAAGAGTTATCTAATCAGAAGAGTATATAATATATAACATTAAGTAATAGAGGCAGTTTACTTCTTTGATTTATTATAAAGTGAGGTATTTTACCCTTTATCAATTGGCCAATTTATCTGTGACCTTAGTATCAAGCTGGAAGATAGAGGCCAGCCTATTCTTTTTTTTATATCAATATTGTTATACAGGTGTACATGTGTGGAGCACCTGACATAACGGTAACTCCCAGGTAAACACCATGTTGGAGGGGTACAGGCCGGTCCTACGGGGCAATAACAGCGATTCCCATGCCCTCCCCCCAGGTGCCGCTATGACAGACTCGCCAGGTATGCAGATACAACTACGCAATGGCAAAGACATCCTACAGCACTGGGGGCATTTTTGTATGTCTGTTTGTGTACTTTAATATTACCCCCACCGTTTGGTGGCTGGAGTGGTCTGACCATGGGAAGGTATTGGCCTCGCCTTCAGGGCCCATTCAAAGCTATGCAAAGAAAGCCCCAGCTGAGTTGGGGGAAATCGGAGAATGTGCTTCACAGGAATATCTGTTTTTGTTTGACATTCTAGGCATGTCAACATTTGACTAGTGGACGGAGAGTATTTACTCTTTCTGTGACATTGTGGAAGTCATTCAGACTAAAATGCTTACGTTTGTGTTGTTTTTATTCTAGCTAAGTATTCAATGAACACCATGTCGGAATGGTAGATAGAGAACTCAAGGAATTTGGTTCCTATGGTATATATTACGCAAATTCCCAGCTCAATACTACGATCGATAACCTTTCTATCGATTAGTCCGTTCTTTACCATTTATTTTAGAAAAAGCAAAGCTAAGTTTATTATTAATAGCCCCACTTTTGTTTTACATAACCTAAGAACTGATATCATTATGCCCAAAAGGGGCCCAAATATTCTGTACCAATCATAGGACATACGTTAATTTAAAACTCATATTAGAGTAGACCAATCTATCCTGATATTAAAATGATATTCTGAACACCAAAACAAGGTTTTATCAATGTAAATTCAGTCGTCCATTTTGGAGCAAACAAGGTCCAATACCTTGTGCAGAAAACATAATATATGACAGGTCATTGAAGTTGATCGAATGCACTGTGAATATAAGAATATAACTGTGCAATGGTTCATGGATATATTACTAATGGAAACAATAAAATGGAAACAATAAACAAACATCAACTGACCTCTGTGGAGGGGAGGTGGACCACCCCGGTGCTCCTCCTCTTTTCTCGCAGCTTTCTCTTATCCTTTGCCGTCTTGCCCTTTTGCAGGTGGTTGGGCCTCACCCTCTTTTCCCTGTCCTTGGCCCTGGAGGTGGCTGACCTGGTGGGTGAGTCGTGGTCTCCTCCAGCCGCCGCCCCGGAGAGGGCTCCGACCAGTCCTGGTCCCACCCCACTCACCCCTGTAACCCCGGCCGCCACACCCCCACCGCCGCCGCCGCCGTCCCCGTGGGCCTCAACGACGCTTCCGGTCATCTCGTAGCCGTTGTGGTCACCACTGTCCAGCGACTCGCTCTTGTGGATGGAGGCCGACCCCCTGTGGCGAAGGGCCCTGGGCACGCGGCTCCTCCGGGCGGAGGAGGGCAGGTCGTAGGAGTCGTCCCGATCCAGGCTCTCGGCGCTGACCGAACTGGACGCCATGATCTCTATAGATGGTGTCTCCGGTGTAGTATAACCAGGTATCCGCCCCAAATGGATAGTCACTCACCTGCCTACCTGAGATGCAGTGGTGTCTGGACAGGTAGTGGTCTACCTGCGCGACGCAACGACAGGTAAACTATGCCTTAATGGTTCACTAACTTGAAGGTCCTGCCAGAACGCCACGGGAAACTTGAATCCGTGTAGGTGGGGGAATACCAACCCCCTAGGTCCGTATAATAGATTTAGACTTATTGGGTAGGTGAATGAAACCCCCAAAGTGCTTAAGGTTAAATCCTGCGGTTATCCTTACCCCCTGGGGTGAAGTCGCCCCCACTTAGCAGCGCCACACTAAAGTAATCCTCGGGAGGCTATGTCCATCGGTGAGTCAATAGAGATCAATGCAAGAATCAGGTTATATAAATCAAGTGAACCGGGATTCTCAGGACAATTGACAGGCAAGAATACGCCAATCTAGGTATAGGAATATGAAAGGTAGAGTTATGTACAGGAGCGATCGATAGTTAACAGCAATGCCTGCAACATGCAATGCCCCTATAGGCCGTTGATGACTCAACCCTCGGTAGCTTTTCAAACGCAACCCTCACTCAGGTAGTTCCCACCTGTTTATCTTCCCAGGATGGTTTCTAATGGCTTCCTCCAGTGGTAGTAGTATCCGAATAGGGTGGGTCCAGGTAGGGTTAATCACGAATTGTATTGCACAAACAGTGTGTATACACTGACTCGTCCGGCGGGTAAGTACCAATTGGCGAGACGAGGGCTTAAAGCTGACTAGTAGGAAGCACGTGTAGGCGTCCTGTGTGAGTGTGTATGTGGTCGTGGGAGCGGATTATTACTACTGAATCAATGGGCGCCAACTACAACACACAACCTCCCTGTGGTAGAACACTGAGACTGGCGCCAACTCGAATCAACCCACTGACCACGGACACACCGTCACTATACCTCCAGCCGCCGCTTCTTCTACCTACTGGAGGATCCCACACTCACAGCTACAGGAGCAGGGGGTAGGATCCAATCAAGGTGCACATCTAGGTCTTCCCATCAGCAATGGGTGCATTTTACCACACCATACGCAGACACAGAATGCGGTACTTCTGCTTGTTCCGGCGGCGCACCTTGTTGCATAGGTAAGAGATCCAACATGACAAGACACAGGAGAGGTTTGGGACTAATTGAGTATGCTGGTGGTGGTGCCAGTGGTAGCTGCAGCACTGTCAGCAGGGGTTGTGGCGATGCTGGAGGTGTCGTTTTAGCACCAGGGATCTCCCCCGATACGTCACAACTCGTGCAGCATCGACCTGCCTACCGGAAGCAGCAGGGCGCTGAGAGGGCGTGCGGAGTTCCGGTGGGCGTGTGGGGGCAGCGTGCAGGGCGCCGTGCGTAATGTAATCCGTACAACACTCACTCACTCTCCCCCTCCTTCCTCGGCCACCCAAACATCGACATGTGCCTTCTGTTGTCGTGCTCAAGCCTCACTCCCGCTATTCATTCATTCCGATGGACCCAACCATTTTGAGACTAGGGGAGGACAGGTGGTTCATGTTGATCTTTCAGCGATAGAGGGCGCATGTGTGTAAGGTGTGCACAATGCTTAACTGAAATACTGATGCAGACATGAAAATAGTACATAACCTGCATTATCATCTTTACCAACAAAGTTGGCCTTTACTTTTTGAAAATCAATCTCGGGTCTTCTTGAAAAATCTTCTGTCTGAATTTCTGTCAATTGTCTTGATAAAAAGGAGAGGGGTATTCAATTGACCTGATTCTTCTTCGGGGTAACTTGGGATATATCCTTACCTTATTCAATATAAGATTTTAAGGCAACAAGGTATAAATAGTATAAACGCATGTACAATACTAAAAAGAAAAATGGTTGAAAAGCAATAGTCAAAGGCCAAACATTTATTAACTTGCAACTGCATGACCGTGTCTTACCTTTTTTGATTTGTAAGAACACTTTTCCGGAAGAGTGCATAATGCCTTTTTACTACCACTTGTTCAAGGTGACTAATGAATGTGGTTTGAGTAGGTTTGGTAGGTATAATCTAATAATGAGGTAGTTTCGTTTCCCTGATATTTCTTTACTAACTTTGACATTCTTAGCTTTCTATTGATCAATGAAGCCTACCTAACTGTTGTTCAAAGGATTTAATTGCAGACAGCACATCATTTCCAGCCATCATAATCCGCGGGTACCACTCAGCTTTCCCACTTCCATGTCTGTTCAAAACTTCATTTCCAAATTGAATGAAGCAATATGGTTAAGTTATGAATTATTGTAATCTCTTTGCAATGGGTTCACCTAATCTAATAGACCTTTGAACAAAGGTTATTGGATACATACGTATGCAGGGATAAAGGACGTCTGACGATAACATTATCATTAACTGGAGTTGAACTCCATTGAGGATACACCAGGGGCTCTTTTTTTATTCAGGTAATTTGTACAGCATTGGAAAAACCTCAGTGTGTGGATATACTGGTATACCGGTTTGATGCTGTGCCTTGTTGGGTCATTCTCCGGAAAATTCCTCAATTATTAGGTAAATGTAGCTCAAAAATCAAAATTATCAAAATTGAGTTCTTTGGTTATAGTATTAAATGCATATACATATGTAATCATTATCCAATAGGGGGCAACTTTATCATCATTATCTTTGCTAACATCAACATTTGAAAATAACGCCTTATATTTCCTATGTAACGTACAGAACCAAGCTTGCTACATACAGAACCAAGCTTTTCGTGATAAATAAGTTTACAAAAACTAATATTTTTTAAGTCAGGCTAACAATAACATTACAATATAGATTCTCATATCTTAAAAGAAGCCTAAGTAATAATGTCTTGCAAATATAACAGTAAAGGCCAAAACCTTGGTTCTCTACGTTACACACCTTGTAACATACATAGCCAAGGTATTTCTTCTGTAATTACAGCTTTATTCTTATAATGTTTAGCCAAAATGTTTATAACGTGGAGTATCTATGTCCTCTTGATCTAAGTCAGTACAAAATAACAAGTATGAAATTCATAAGTCTGAACAAACAATAAATTAATTGAAAACTTGGTTCTGTATGTTACAGACCTTGGTTCTGTATACGTAACACAACTATTTTAAGATTTGCAGGTCTTTTGTAAATAACAGCCACATTAATTGGAATATTTGAATCAAATTTTTACCAGATGGACCCAGTATTTGGAGCTTTTCTTATATGTTTTAATAATAAAACTACTCATTTTGATGAAATAGGGGTTGAGTAAAGTTTGGTTCTGTACGTTACATATTTGCCTGAGATAAAATCTGAAGTAGATGACAATTTTTTTCTAGGCAACAAAATGATTTTTTTATGTATCAAAATGATCAAATATATGTTGTTGTTAAAACAGAAAACGTTGGAGCATGCAGCAACTACATTTAAGTTATGATAATTGCATTTGCATGAAAAATAAGTAAAATAAGAAAATGATTTACCATAGCATTTTCTGGCACTTTTCTACACTTTTGCTATATTTCTAATATTTTGCCCAACCAAATATAGGTAAAACCATAGATTTTTTGAATTGCCAATGTCTATACTACATACAGGTAATATACACATTGAATATGGGTGAATATTGTGTCATACAGACAGCTCTTACTTCAAATTATACTGTTCATCAATTGAGGAGATTTCCGGAGAATGGCCCTGTTACTTGTTGTTGACTCTTGATGCCTTTCTCCCACATTCCTGGCACGCCTGTTAACACTTTCTCTAGTTTCCTACATGCATCCCTTTCTCCAAACGCTATTTTACTAGATATCATTAGATACACTTTTCTATTTCTTATAGAACGAGTATTGATCATTTACAATGAAAAAGCAAGAAATAAAGAAGTTAGTACTTACGGTACATTTTGTTCCCAAAAGGGTCAAACATGATCCACAGTGGGAAATTAGATACGTCCCATAATGTGTCATGACATACTAAATGTATTCAGGACCATTTTTCTAAGCTTTTTCTGTCATTCAGTTGCTACATTTTGTACACAGCTTGCTCAGTTTGTATACTGGATAGCTGCTGCCATCTGACGGGGACCTAACTAACTACTCTTCAATATAAGAAAAAATCATACTTATTTCGCATAAACATGTCTTATCATAGGCACATGTATGTAGGCGTTCTGGCTACTTGATCATTGATATAACCTGCAAATATGAATTATTAATCTAATATAACCTCCAAACTTATCGCACTACAATGAGAGCTTTGAAATGGTAACAAACAGATTATAATCAAGTTCTGATTGCTATTAAAGGAATGACGAGGTTCCAAATAGCACACAGTTAGTGTAGACTGAATATATTCATTAGCTTATCACCTACCAATCATCACTAAATTTTTATAAAGAGTGCACTGTTTGATATAATCATAGCCTTTTAAATGTGACATTTGAATTTAGTTTTTGGAACAAAACCTATAGAGTTATGTATTCATATTCATGGGGAGGATATATCTCCTTGCCATAAGTGATATCTCCTTGCCATAAGTGTGATCTGTTATGAAAAACAATAATTGTTGGTGTATATAAAATAAGTAGTTCAGTATAATGTAGTATCACCTACATTAACCTCATGTCCCTATACTACTATTGGAAGAGCGCATGTAATATGAAACAGTTATGATTCAATAAACAAAAAATATAATTATTCCTCACTACTTCTAGTGTTGTTAGTTAACATGATAACAGAATGGGGAACTAATATGATAGCTCAATTTTGCAACGACAGACGTAAGAAATAATAGGCATTTTGAAGAAAGTGGCATGTTTTTGACATTTGTGTTGAATTATACAGAAAGAAGTTGGTTAAAGGAAATATTTTGACCATTTTGGACTAGTGTAATATATATATATATATATATGTGTGTGTGTGTGTGTGTGTGTGTGTGTGTGTGTGTGTGTGTGTGTGTGTGTGTGTGTGTGTGTATGAGCATTGGTCATAGAGAATCAGAAACAGGATTCTCGGACTTCCTTTCCCCTAAGATGTTAGGTTTCTTTTTTGATAGGAGGATGTGCAAATGAATAGTAAATACCATAGAAAACAATTCTTCTGCCCTTCACTTCATTATGAACATCATGTTAAATGAGCCTTAAACGAGTTCTCTGAGAAACAGAGCAAACAATTGAATAAAATATCAAAAGTCATTTTAATACATCTTTTATTTACAAGCAAACAATTTCACACCTAGTTACTTTCTGTACATACGTATCATTCAGGCATATAAACAACACATGTTGTCCTCGGTCACAGATACCATAACACTGTGGGCGAGCAACATTTTGGCTTTTCAGGACCAAAGGAAAACAAAGAATTCTGCACATCTTGTAATAACAACCAAGCCCCACCCAGGACTCCAGAGAGGTCCTGAATGAACAATAACAACATGGTGGTATGATTCTCTAAGAACACTCCAATTTCTTTGGGTGTATGGTTACAGCTATTTCTGTATTGGTTCAGAATCCCTGAGAAATATGGGATTATATTGGAGTAACTGTTTTTATATCAAAGTCACTTCACAAAGTTAACCTTGGAGGCGCATGCTCAATAGGAACTAGGTTTTGCGCATGTACACATATATACCTCATTTCACTTTCGGTTCTGCGTCTCACATGATTTAGTTTTGCATAGATCTTTTACTCGAGATCAGACATTCGCTGTCACCGCCATGCTTGGTATCATATCAAAACCTATATATTCTTTTATATTTTTTTAGGTATTAGAATTAAATAGTCTGATAACCCGGGGCGAGAGAGTAATGGAATTTGAATGATGCTAGATGACCTTCATTTTTCTCAGATTGCAGATCCCAAACAGCGACTATTTAACATTATCATTTATAAGCAAATATAGTATGATCCTAAATTGAATGAACCTAGATTTATAAAGAAAAAAATAATTTTCTTCTTTACAGCAAACCTTTACAACTATTTCACGACAGGTATAATCATTTTGGTGACTTCCTAAATCAGGAGCAATGAATCGAATTATGAAGAAAATGTTTTTGGTTTACAATCCTCTTTCAAAGACTATGTCAACCAATCACAGATGTGTGTGATTGTATGGGGCAGCGTTTTTCGATTCAACATAATCTTTTCAATTGATTTGACAAAATGATAAAGCATACCATAGGAAACACAATATTACGTTAAAATATCTGTTCTTCATGTGCATGTAAAGTGTGTTTGTTATCAAACCGTACACACTTATCATGCCTTTCACATTTCAGTCAGCAGGTGCTATGGACTAATTGGCTAAGCACGCTTCATCCGGCATTTAATTCTGGCAAGAAAATACTAACTATATCAAGGCCCAGGCAGACAGTAAACTAGATTCATTTATTATAATTAAAGAAATGCTCCCATCCCTTATGAAATCAGATTTCATCAGAATGAAGCCTGCAACAAACATTATAGATATGCCTCACGTTTTCATAATTATGATGATTCTGTGCAAAGTGTTGAAATCTATTATAAAAGATGTCTTAAATATTCTCTATCAGTCACTCATGAATAGCAGAGATGAATAAGATTGGGGCAAGACGGAGAAGCTATTCGGTTTTACCAGGACCTCTGATGCACACAAATAGCCTAGTATCCATGAAAAACATCCATTGTTTATTAATGTAACTTTAAAAAAACACTCAACTTGAATGTTTTCTACTCATCATGATCTGTCCTCACTTATGTTGTAATAACATAGATTAGACCATCTACATTCTCGAAAGTTAGAACTTTTACTACATAGATATCAAAGGAGGAATGATGAATTTGATTTCTTTCCTGTTTTTCCGAATTCTGTAAGAACAGAGCAGGGAATTTTTCATGGAATCTAGGCTGTCTATCTGCAACAGCCGTTCTCACGATAACACAACATGTTATATACAATATTTACACAAATCACTTTCCTTTCATAATAATTGACTCGGTTTGCAAACCGGAGATCGCAGCAACATCATACAGTTTATAAACACTGTTTCTTCATTTATGGTGTTAAGATGATTTGTATAAAAACTACAAAGTGCTATCCCATAACAAGTCTGATTTATTCACAATGGGCACATATACACTTCTGTGGCAAAACCGAAGACTGTATGAATAGTGTGGATGCATAAATTTAGTTCCAGAACTTTATAAAACCGCCGCAATGTTACAAACTGCTCGAATAAAGGTTAGTAAAGATAGTCTAAGTAGAATTTGCATGAACCAGAATCCTCTATTGAATTAATTTTAAATGCTGAACCAGAATCCTCTATTGGATTAATTCTAAATGCTGTTTCAGGAATAATTAACGACAATATATTTTGTATATTGCTTCTGGAATAAGAAACATATTTCCTGGCGATGTAAATCTTCAAGTGTCTGTTGATTTGCAGTGGAGATAGTTATCTTTATTTATGTTGTTCTTATCTGACTCATCCTTAACTATATTGTTGTAGATTCTATTGGGGTGTTTATGAGATTCAAGTTCAAGTTCTGTTCTGCTCTGACTTTAGATTCATCCCACATGCTGGTTTATCTCATCTGTACTATTGGCTTGATATGAATTGATTGGCTTTGACAGTTTAGTTGAGAAGCAGACAACAAATTAGGCAGCTGCATTCAAAGCCGTGACGCCACCTTTGATTGGAGAAAGAAACTATACCCTGGCAGGAGGAAAGAAAAGCATGCTGTAGTTGCATCGGTTTGCGCCTCGCTCGCGCCCTAACGATTTGTACACATCTTCACACATTCATTGCTTTGAACATGTAGTGAGTATTTGGATCCGTCAACCATACGGGTTCTTTTAGGTCAATGAAGTCCCTCTGCTGGCATGTTACTTGAGGTAAGAGTAAGATTACCTAGCAGCTGCAATGTCACACCGAAGAAATTCAACATTCACAATTCATGCCATGACTCAGAAAGCAATAGCACAAGTTAACAAGACAAATCATAGTTATTCTGCTTAGCATGGCGGAAAGGAATTCATTATGGTTTTACAAATCCCAATGGAAACCATACGTATGGTCTAAAGTCCTTCAAAATTATGAGTTACATTGTTCTTTTACACTCATGGAAAGGTTTAAGTTAATAACTGAAGGTGCGGGTATAATTTTAATCATATTTCCAGCAGGAATGAATCATGTGCATGATATTATTTACAAGTCTATGTCCTTTTCGTTACTCTTAAATATAATTTTATACCCTATGATAATCTGGAACACAGGAGAAAAAGAAGAGGCAAAGTTAATATCAGTTGGAGTTATATGGATTGCCTGTGCAAAAAACAATCAAGGTAAACATAAATAAATAGCTATGAACACGAGATAAACAGCTGATAAAGGATGTGAGTTGCAAAACGACAAATGGATTGATTGATAGAAAAAATACCAAGACGGACTCTCTCGGGTAGAATACATACATCATTCTTCTGCTTCTCACTAGCAAAGGTAGCATTATTACACCTTCCAGAGTGAAAGAGAAAAGAAAGTACCTCTCTTTTACCATACTCACTTCTACATCTCATTGATATATTCTCGTTTTGCTAGCTCTCACAGATTTAGTACTCTACAAGACTTATAAAAAGGTGAAAAACAAATTGTTCTTCTCCATACAAACGGCAATGCAAAATGTCCCCTTGTGTTTCCACAGGGGTTGAGTAGTGGGTGAGGGTCGGGTTCTTCTGCTGCTCAAGGCTGCCCTACTTAGTCGTGAGTTGCTCATGGTATGCTGAGACGTTACTCGTGCAGCTCTCAATAGGATAATGCCCCGGCCATTCCAGGTGAAACAGTGAGAAGTGGGCATGGTCCTGATGAATATAATGCATGAAGGATGTGTCTTCACTCTACTACCATCTGTAAGTCTTGTTGGTGTTGGTGGGGTCAGGACTCCTCTAGTCGTTTGAGATGTGGTGAGTCGTTGAATGGTGACTGGTCGTTGTGACTACTAGTTTTCATTGGCGTCTAGTCAGTTAGTCAGATAGTCGCACGGGCCAGTTAGTCTCATTGGCAGCAGTAAACATGGCAATCACTGGTCTACCGTCAGCAGTCAGAAAGGTATGTCTGGAAGATCATGGAGCGGTATTGGTTGTCTGTGATGACGACACACAGTCCTTGCTATCAACGTTTCCACAATTCATCGTCTTTGCATTTTTGTGTTTCATGTGTGGTTTTCAACATGATGGGAAAACAGAAGAGCCACTGATCTGAACCTCTCGAGTAGGGGCCGACTTTCCTGCTTAATCTGGATGAGACACTGGGTTCTCCAACATACCATCCCCTCCCCTCCGACCTATAGGGTTAAGGGGCGGCGCCTATATCCGTTCATTTGGCATCCACGGCGTCTTTGAGCGATAACAGGGCAACGATCACCACCCGGAAGACGCCAACAAACTCTATAACAAAGGTCTCCTCTTCACACTCCCAGCACTCACAGACAGTCCCACTTTGGCCTCGTGGGCTTGCTGTCTCCCCTCAGACCAATTTTGCAGGCACAATACATGCACTTAATTTCGTGTTTTGACAGCTGCATGTATACAAAAAAAACACCAGTTAAGATTTGTGTATTGGTTAAACTAGAATCTCGGGGCATCATACTATAGACACTTTTTCTGTCCTCTCCTTGAGCAGGAGTTGGTCTGTGCGCGGCCCCCCGTCTAGAGGCTCCCTGTCTCTGGCGATGGCCGCCCCACGTGTTACGTAGCGCACCTCTATCTCCTGCTTGTGTTTCTTCTTGCGTACTTTCCTCCGGCGGTGGAGGACACAGACAAGTATAAAGACGAGCAGGACTAATGTGATGACCACGCCCAGACTCACGTGAAGCACGCCGTGGTCGGAGTAGCTCGGACCTGTCAGGTGGGAAAGAGCAGCTCAGTCCAGGTGGTCAGAGTACAAGGTCATTACTTGCATTTTTGCAATGAAAAGGAAAACTACTTTCCTCATTCTGGGCCTTTGGGTACCAGCAATAGGTTATCAATGTACCACGCCGGGAACTTTTTTTGCCATTGGTTCCCGGTGAGGTACACCAATAACCTTTGACTGATACCCAGTAGCCCCAAAAAAGTCGTTTTCCTCTTCATAAAAAATGAGCAGCTCAACTTAATTAGACACTAACAGTTCAACGAAATTACCAGAGGTTATCTTATTAATTAGAAAGCAGCTAAGTATGTGTCAAAACTCATGGTAATATTAACGAGCAGCTCACATTATGTCCGAAGGTAGATTTTTTTTTAAATGTTAAAGTACACAAACATAAAATAGAATGCTATTTACACAATTAAAATGTACAATTTTTTATTACTACAGCCATTGTGAAGAGATGTACTTTGGTAGCAATCTGTGAAAGGCTTGACAAATTGTAGAATGATACGAGAAAGAAAATTGACAATGGGCGAAAACCACGTGAGTGATGGAGAATGGAAGATCAGTGAACGTACCACCTAGAAAAACAAAAACAATTTGATTAGTGTATACAGCAGTGACATTGGTCTTATGAGAATGAACTGCCAGTGCATGGATTAATACAACAAACGCACGATATTTACAAACTTGAAGCTGACAAATATTTACATTTATTTTTAGCAAATATATCTTGTGTAATAAATTACAATTTGACTCACATAGTGAGTCAAACTCATAAGTCTCTGTCATGTATATTTTCTTAGTTAAATTTACTTACATTTACTCTCTTCGTCGGAATTGTCACCATTTCCACAATTTGGGTTATTGTTGCATTTGAGCGAACTGGCGATGCAGTGGCCAGTCTTTTTACATGTAAAACCAGCACAAAGTTCGCCTAGAAGTAAAAGAGGATGCATTATCAACTGATCAATGCCTAACGAATTTATCATTGATACACCTATAGGTCAATCTGTATGTACTCATTGTGTAAAGTTTTGAGGATTCACACTATGTTCATGTTCTTAGTGGGCTATAAGAATGATAACACATTCTATCTTAGAAATTACATTTTGCAGTAAATGTCAATATAGATTTAGTTTTTATTGCGATCCTTCACAGTTTGCCTGTACCTTTCATGTATTGCAGGTCTGGATACAGGATTTTCGAAAGGTGGGGTCAGCATAAAGGTTAAGTACTAAAACAGCATGCATTTTCTCATAGGCGTGCAACATTTTCCACTCTTTTTGTAGTTTAGGAGTCCAGCAAAAGGGGGACCAGGACCCCCAGGACCCCCTGGATCCGTCCCTGTATTGATTAAATCGTCAAGTTACCTGATTGTGGAAGGATTTCTGTCCATGATATCCTAAACCCTTTGGCACCTACGGCTCGGCCTGAGCTAATGAACCTAGAATTAAGAACAAAAGGATTGAGCTAATTGCGGCCGAATTACCAATGACAATTTACTAGATATATTCTATGCGGGCATTACGGGCTGATTAATATAAAAGCCAGACGAAATGAGATTAATACACTTCAATTATATAAACTAAGTCATTCAGTAATTATTGCCTGCAAATGTGTTAGGAACAATGAATTAAATACATAATTATAATCATACAGTGTTTCTACTTATCTAAATGTAATAACATGACTTATCTAAATGTAATAACAGGGCAGGCGCTTAAGTGTGGAAAGGTTTTTAATGAATTGGATCGAATTGGGATTAGAATATTCTTCAATATTTCATGAAATTCCATCATTGCATTCCACTTGAATATTGCCTTTCATATATCATAAAAGTCTACAAATCATTTTGCTATCATAAACAATCATTGCAGCCGAGGACGACAGGACAAATTGAATTTGGTAGCGTGCCACTAACTGGTAGCCTCCCGTCTGTGGGGCGATTTACCCGGCTTTTAGCCGCTGATTGTCCAGTCTGATTGCGGCGACATTAACACTGATGTCTTGACTCCAATTGCTGACAGGTAAATGGGTTCAGGTGCGTGCAGTGTCAGGTCGAACTCACCTTATTCTCATGTAGCTGTCGGTCGACATAATTTGGGTTAACCCCGGGTCTTGCCCGCACAGTTCGTGGGTCGGAATTCCTGAGGAGTGGGTGTATACCTTTAAAACGGCATTGGCACAGCCAGCTGGAAAGGGAATGAGGAGAGAAAGTCACATTGGGGATCGGATGTGTTTGTATGTTTGGAGAATCTGATGGGGTACTCTTTGTGGTAAGTTGGATTCCTCAACTGGGTGGGGAATGTATAGTGTGACCTTATCATCATGGTTGTGGGTAGATGGAATGGAAGTCAAGGAGTTGGCGTATGAATTGGTTTTGTTTTGATTTAACTGGTGATGTATGATGTATGATTTATGTTATGATGAAATGTAGTTAATGGTGAATCATATATGTCCTGTGGTCGATGCAAATTCAGTTCCTAGGTATGGAATGATGGCTCTGGAAACTCATGGATGGTCATGAGAAAATGGTAAACATGTTGTGACATTCAAAATTCGTTGAAAAAACGCCACTGAAAAATTGACGTAAAAATTGACATGCATTCTGTTTGACATGAACGCCACAAACATCAAAACATGAATGGTTGTGCGGTCACCAGTGTCCTTAATGTGAAGCCAACAGCTAGAGGCTTGTGCCCCCTAGGGCAGTTGTGTGTCATGGAAAGTGAGGGTCTATTAGCCATGAAAAAGCAGAAAGGTCAGAAGGTTTAGACCAACCAGAACAGAGAGCGCGACTGAGCATGCGCATGACGTGATAACCGGAAGTGAGAAAGATGAGAGCACAAGGCAGTGTCAGGTCACAGGTCAATGGCCCTAGAGGCGACTTCTCATTTGGTGCAATGATTATACTACAGTTATCTATTTGTAATTTATGTAATATACAGAATGTGACTGTGCTTTAATCTACTCTTTAAATCGCGATAAGAACATTGAGGCAATTACAATAGTTAACACTACAGTTAGTTATGTTGTTTACTAGTGATTATAGTAATTGCTCTCAATGAATAGAGTGTGTGTTTACATATTTCAAATTCTTTTCTTTAAAGATTGATATATTACTAATGATTATCGATTAATGTTAGAACAGTGCTTTGATATGAAAATACGTATGGTATTGTCGAATAGGAAAACGTAGAGAATGTAGGATAAACATCTATCTTACCTCTGTGAATTTTATGTTAGTTTTGCAACGGAGTATTTCAAAATATAGTCTAAAAAGTTTTGTCTGGGACAACACCAAGGATAATTTGGAAAATAGATGTGCAGGTTACTGAACTATAAAAATGTATACGTGTGGAATATTTATTTGGTCGGACTAGGTCCTATAGTAACAAGAATGAAGTGCAGAGGAAAGATTGGTCACGTGATGAGAAACGATCATGTGACCCGTGTGAGGTACAACAACAGGACAGGTGCATTATGGGAGCAGCTTCAAACGAGGCTGTATGTGCGCCCTCTGGTGACTTATGCTACGAACTACTCACACTGTCGGAATACTGAGTTGCGGACTGCAACATGGGGAAGGTCTACTGTATGACAGGGTAGTAACTTTTGCTTTGAGGCAATATCTAAGACATCTACGAATAAACATTTTGATATTGATAACAATTTCACTTGTCTTAACTTTAAGATTCTTTAGTTTTCCAGATCGAGCTGTTTAAAATTTGCCAACATCCAAACAGAAATTTGTCTATGCATTGTATAATTCATACTTTATTGATTTAAATCTATGCATTTATGTACCGTTTCAGAAGAAGAAACCATAAGATATTCATACATATTTCCATTGATTAATCATAAAATCATAAAGTAGTTTTGTTTTTACATAGAAATGAATGTGTTATTAGGTTTGAACTAAGGAATACTTTGGGAGAACTATGCACTGTTCTATTCTGAGTTAGGATGGACTATATCATGAGTTAGTATTAATAGTGTAAGTGATACATTTAGGTTCTCCAGCGAGTTAACTAGCATAAGGGGCTCTCTAAAAGAATGTGCATGCTAGCATCCAATACTTAAAGGCAGCCATATAGACCCAATAAATTTGGTATATAGCCCGACACTTGTCTGACGTATCAAACATAAGTAACCGTATTATCAAGTCACAATAATTTATTTCCTCAATGGTTTCCTTCTATATGCAGAGGAAGACGTTTATGGAAAACGAATAATTCTTCAAGACCAGCTATTGCTTCCTGAATAGTAGCATAGGCACAGATCATTTATAGAAATAGTTTTGTATCTATAGACAAGTCTGGTTCAAACACCAATCTTGGATTCTATACAACACAGACCACAGTATTGGTTGATGCTAGAGGTCAGATAAAGCCTGGAGTGAATAGTAATAGTGACATAAACTAATTGGTATGACGCACAGTTCATTACAGAATACTGGACGCAAACAGAAAGATGAAAGGACATGGCTTCGGTTCAATGTAACATTAAACTGGCTGTTTTTGTAGATTGTTTTGATTTCAGGAAAAGGACAAACGATTAACAGGGTTGGACAGTCGATAGAAGGTCTGGTTTCAAATTGAAACATGTAATTTCACATGTTTGGGCAAACGCACTCTATCACACCTCCATGCGTCGTAGGTTTTCTTGTATGGTGTTCTTAACAGTCTTTTTTTCAAACAAAACCAATTGATGCAGCCCATTGTATAAAGACTTTTAGGGCGGGGGTTATTTCATGCATGTTTTGAGGGTATCCATGGAGTTGTATTAGATACATCTATACAGTGTGTATGTGTTTCATTCCATGGTAGCTGTAGCGCCTTTGTAGTTTAAGCTTAGGCAAAGAATGTGATGTATAACACAAACCACCATGGACACCTTCCATATTCAGACTGGTATATTGGCATGGATGAAAGCTGTAACAATGGATATTTTGAACAAAAATAAAGTTGTTTCTCGGGAAGATTATCATAACTATTAGTTCCTAAAAATGAAAAGAAATATTAGCTACGAAAACAATGAACTAAATGTCACCCATTCTATAAGACTATTACAATACTGGTTATTTACATTCCCAAGAAACAACTATTTTTGTTTCCGGTGGTAACATTTCCTAAAACCTGGAAGAAAAAGCGTCAACTTGTCGTTTACATAATCGACATGACTTGGTCTGGATAAGTAGTTTACTAAAGTTTTTTCCCCCTTCCTCCGAGCCAATCACATCTTCCACAGAAACATAAGAAAGCAGTAATTACCAGATACATTAACACAATCCTAAATTTAGAAAAGACTACCCTTTATTTGGCAACTGATGTGATTGACTGAGGTTTATTCTTAGCCGACCAATCATATTTCAGGATTTATCCTGATTCTAATGACTCTATGGGAATGCTAATAAAATATAGAAATTACTCCAGTAGGTAGCTAAAAACTTTCCCAATACGAATTTGGGTCCTAAGTTATAAAACAAAAACCTCATAAATGTATGTGCCGTAGTCTAGAACAATGCTAAAACCGGGAAGCACACTCACGGGGGCAGGCAGGTAGTAATATTGTCAAAGAAGGCAAACGAAATGCCATGAACTGAACCAAATGCACGCATAGGTATCCAGGCAAAAGCAATCGTAAGCGTTTACCCTGAGTCTCTCCCTCAGCTCTACTGAGAACTAGAAGAAGACGTGACAGCAAGCTTGTGAGCACAATGCAAGAGAGAGTAGGCAGACAGGAGGCCAGTGCCTCCAATACAAGTCGACGACGAATCATATAGGAATAGAGGTTGACCAAAGAAAAAAGATATGTACACAAATATTGGAACGTTTATGAACACTGACTATACTTACATGCATTAAGTGTACATATACATAAATAGATCTTATAATTAAACCAATCCTTTTGTGTTTTAATTTGATTTCAAGATGGAGACTGTAGCTAATACCGAATGGATTAAAATTGATTAAAAAGAAGAGAGTCTCAACTTGGCGAGACAGAACCCATGTCTAGGGAAGACACGGATAGACTCTGAATCGTATTTCGCTCATACCATTGAATCTGCAAGTTCTTGGATACACTAGGTGACTTTAGAATGTATGGTTAATTTCACAATGCTACCTAACCGGAATGATAACAGAAGGTACAAGAAGAATTTTTATAATGAATATTACATTCGCAGTAACTAGAATATAAGAAAAAGAAATCAAAGAAACCAAAGTATTCAAAATTCAGAATCAAGTGTCGAATATAAGCTAGGCCTACATCAACTCTAAAATTAATCAAAATAAAAACATTGACAATGATTTAGACTCAGAAGGGAGATTCAGCGGAAATATTAGATGCTTTGAAATAGCTATATTCCCTTTACAAAATGAATGAACAAGCTAAGTAATTCTAATTCAGATATCTGAATGCTTCTACGATCAACAGTTGCATTATATATACAAGCATTCTTGCATCTATGAAATTCATGCTCATACACTACCTGTCTACAACACTTAGGCATCTCAAATATCAATTGCACATACAAAAAGAGGACTGCTACATCCATTTCTCATAGAAAATATTCATAGCAAAACATATAGTCTCTATACATTACAATACCCCTTGGTACATCCTTTTCAAACATTCTAGTTTGATAGATAGGTTTGCAATTATATTTGAGATGACTTTCATGCAAAGCTTGTGCACAATCTAGTGATGCACTTGACCACGTGTGTGATGCTGTATGAGATGCTACGACGCTGCCACCTAATCTTAATAAAAGCTAAGTGCCTAGAATCCCTCAGCCATCTTCTATATGGCTGCAGATTATAGTTGCTTCTTTACAACACTCAGTATACAGAAAAGAGATATCCAAGAAATATCATAGTAAACCCTTGTGGACACAAACATTCTGATAACGACACTAATCCAACTTTATAAAGTAGGTTTAACTAGTTTGAATAACAATGATGATCTCGTAATATAATCAGCCATGAATTGCTTATTCATATTTGTTACATTTCTTTCAATAAACAAACAAGACACCTTTCCCTTTTGCAAAGTTAAAAATTGATAACTCTGAGTAACTTGGAAGAAGATTATTTGAAAATATTAACCGATAAAAATTTCTCGATACAAAACCAAAATACCCTAACTTTGTGACTGACTCAGTGCTACCAAAAAGGAAAATTGTGTTCTTTTACCTTCGGATTTGACAACAGTTAAAGGTTCATTAGCTGATATTCACTGCAGAAGGACCTGTTTTCGAATCATGTATACGAGACCATTCATTCTGAATTTCATTACTTATTTTGTTTTCAATAAAGTTCACTGTGTCGTTATTACGTGAGGAGGCTTTGCATAGGACAACCAGGACTCCTTTCAAATCAAACTTATGGAGGATATCTTTATTTAACCAACAAAATTTGAAATTTGGCATATCAGTTCATAAACACCGGCATATATTTCCTCACAAAAAGTAATTCCGTAAACTGTATAAAACAAAGTTAATCGTAAATCTACCAGTCGTTGAGGAGTTAGGGTCATCCTATCCTGACCCATCTGACTCTCAGAGTCAATAAAAACACTCAGAAAATCTCTAGGTTCATCTGCAAAAAGTTCCCTCCACTCCCTATTCAAATTACAACCGGACACAGATAGGACATTACGCCTTCGTATGCAACATCCTCCCGCTAGGACAAGGCCCCGGAGCGGTGCTACTTACATTGCTGGAGTGATCCCTCCATGGAGAAAGACACGAGCTGGAGGAGAATCCGACCCTGGGGGTAGCGGGAGTAGATATGCCACTCACACGTCGTGTTGATCAGGTACTTGTGGGGGTGATTGGGGCTGTGGATCAGACCCCCACCACCGCGCGTGATGTTCATAAAGCACCCTGAGGGCCAAACAGACAGCAGCCACACGTCAGACCGGGCGTCAACAACCAACTGCCCGTTATACCAGGCTATAGGAACTATAGGAGCATGTTATATATAAGCATAACGCATATTGTAGATGGTAAAGAAATCATAGGAGCTAGATATATTCACGTCAGACAGTACTGCCTGTAGCTGCTGCATACTTTTGGGAAGGTATACTGCATGTGCAAAGATGTTTTGGTAATAATGTATATTACAATTGGTACTAAAATGAATTAAAAGTAAACTTCGAAAGTCAAAAAAACTACTTTGAACAAATATAGAAAAAAGTTGCAATCTTGAAGCAACTCGAATAATGCAATCATTATCTGCTTATTGACATATAACCCTTTGGCAAAAATACAATTGAAATTCTATATTTCCCATCAATGGAAAGTTTGGACCCTCCATTGATAATGAATCCAATGATTTTAATTTGTTTTCGAAATGTTACACTACACTACAAAATGTGTTGCTCCCACATGACCAAAAAAAACATACTCACGTTTACTAAATGGTCTTTTCTCTATAAACTCATACTTGGCTCTGAAGCCCGAGTCAAAGTCGGCCCCGTCTGTCCTGAAGATGAGTTTCAGTTTGTGGGCGTCCTCCTCGGTGACCAGGGGGCCGGGGATCTTGTTCCCACAGAAGTGACCAATCAGCGTCTCGTTCCTGGCCCCCTGGCGGGAAGACGTTATACTATAGATGTCCAGGATGTCGGTGGAGCAGCTGCGAGGAAATCATAAAGCATCAGTTAATATGCACACCAACTGCTGAACAGTATCATTTATGGTTATCCATTTTTTTTGTTATGAAAAGTGAAAAACATAAAAAGAAGAAAAAGGCCCCATATTCTAAAGTGTTACCTAAAATAATGTCATGACCTTTTTAACCTTGTGTTTTAATTCAGGCAGTGTATGTCATAATTAAAGTCTTCCTGACCGATCGTATCATATATAAAAGTGGTATTCTCCAGCTGCTTATAAAATCGTCATTCATTCGTCCATTAGTACAATAATTTTACCCGGAATGAGTTGACATACGAGAAGGTAAAACAAGTACAATCTTAATATTAAAACAATGTATTAAGTATCCACTAATCATGTCATCTTCATTGTGGCAGCGTGCCGAAGCTGTTTGTTTCTCACCATGGCTCTTCACGACCGCCAAGGATGTAACCCACGCCACATCAATGATCCATGTATATTTGATCAAAGAACCCATAAGTAAACGTTTTTATCTCTCAATTACTTCTCCTCTTCCCATAGAAAAAACGCAATCTCCTACAGAGACATCATTAAGTGAGCATAAAGTATCTGGCGAAGCAATGAAAAATACACTGAGTTGCTCCCACATAAATATGGCAGAATGATTTCATGGTGTGCCACCAGGGGCCTAAATGTCGTCAGGGTAGAAGAAGTAAGGGTAGAATCCGTAGCGTTCCGGCCCTTCCAGGCTGTAAGGGTAGAATCCATAGGGTTCCGGCCCTTTCCAGGGCGTGATAACAACGAGATATTTCATCGACTAGGTCCCTGTTTTAGCTGAGCCTATTGTAATTGGCTCCACTCCCCGAAGGCAGGCGTAGCCTTGTTCCTGTGCGACAGTCTAATTATCACTCGTCCGGCGCTACTTTGTCGTGCAGGTGATAAGAAGCTACAAACGGCCGACTGTTGGGCGACGCCACGATAACTCAAGGGGCCGTCCATAAATGACGTCATGCAGCAGGGGGGGGGGGGTCATTTGGAGCATGACGTCATGTTACAAAAAATCTAATTTCAAGAATTCCATTGACAATTTTAGGTTAGGTCTGGATATCAAATGCTGATTTTTTTTTCAGTTAAGATAAATTTTCAAAGGGCCAGTCGGGCACCTAGGCAACAAAATCCATCTTTTATATTTATCATTTCTACCATTTGGAAGGGGAGGGGGGTCAAAAGTTGCACGATGAAACATGACAAGGGGGGTAGGGGGGTCAAGAAGGGTTAAAAAAATAGCATGACGTCATTTAAGGACAGCCCTTGGAGGCGTCGACAACTTGGGAGGAGAGGGGATCCAAAAGTTTATGGGGTCCATGCAAGGCGGGATCCCTGAACGCCTGGAGGGACTGGGGTATAACTGTAAGGGGTGAAGATGTGAGTATGAGGGAACAAGGGGTTCTGTTGGCCTTATGGCCATTAGTTATCGTTGTGTTACCTTGAAGGCTTTACCGACCTTGAGGGGTTAATCGACCAATCGAATTCCTACTGTATAACTGAATAGGATCAGAATACCTAGAGGCATGGGGAAGGCAGAAAAGATTTCATACTTTTGTTTGAAAGCTTTGAGTCTTTTTATCGGTGTTATGGCTGCATGCTTCGTTTATCTATAATTATTTGAGGTTCTACCTCAACTACTACCGTCGCTCTAAGGGTTAGACCTACGTTGTCCATTATATGCACTAATCCACACACGAACTGTTTCAAATAACTCACATCTGGTTCTGTAAACTGCTAACGTTTGCACTGGAAAAAAATCATTCGGCAAAATTGCAGCGCTTTGACAGTTTACAAACCTTTCACTAAATGCATCATGTGAGCAGCCGGCCTGCTGAGAGGTGAGGCACTCCAGCTGTCACGGTGATAAACATGTATATATAACACCCAGCAGGAAATGTATGTACAAGGTGTCTTGCATGGGGGTGGGGCGATTAGGAAGGAACTCTAATTGCATTGAACCTTGAATTAGAATAGTTATGTACAAAGTAATTCAGTGCGTCATGACCTTTGGATGGATCAAATTCTTTTGCATTGACCTCGTTGTTACATTGTCATGCTTTAGGATTTGAGTGTACAAATACCATCTCATTATATATATATATATATATATATATATATATATATATATATATAGTAGTAAACGATAATTTAGAAGCCAGGAATCCTTATCAATATTCATGCATTCTACCGTTTCGAGGCTCATAGTAGAAGTGGCCTATATAAAAACGCAGGCCCTAAATATGTCATTGAGACCACACGGAACCATTGTTCTTTTAACTGGGATAGCCCTCTACTGATTCCATTGTATACTATTTTCTTGAAAATCTACTGCTTTGAATAACATACCCTAACATTACTTCACAATTGTAGTGCTTGGGAAAAAAATACCTGCAGTGTGCTACCTGCTATCATGTTTGCATGTTGCACTGATCACTCAAAGTGAAATGATAAGCTTTGATGGCCAACTTTGAGAAATTGGTACTTCTAGAGCTGCTACATGTAAAACCTATTTTAAGTCGCTTCCCAGTATCCATACTGAATTCCTGGTTTTATAGGTTTTCGTAATTTCTTCTGACATTATGAAAATGAGATAGTTTTCGATAACACTCAAAATTCAGACCTTTCGGGGCGGAACATTGGCCCGATTGCTTTCAGATTACAGACTTCAAGCTCATTTGAAGAAGAGTAAAAACCTGCGAAATAATACCAGAAACGACATTCATCATATCACTTTCTTTCGGATTTGTGAAGTCACGCGTGGGTCTAGACCCTGGAAGAAGTGCCTTTGCATAATTAAACAGTCTGCCAATTAGTTTCTTCTGGTGTTTGTGATAAGACGAAATGAAATTAGGTATTAATTTGGGCCAGCGCCCCTACAAACTTTCTTCCCCAAAACATGAAATGACGGGAAGAAGGGCGTGGGAATATGGGAAGGGGCGTGGGGTCCCTGGGCAGGATGGAAATAAAGTAGGATTCCGTTGACATTTAATAC
Source organism: Lepidonotus clava (assembly GCA_936440205.1). Lineage (NCBI taxonomy): Eukaryota > Metazoa > Annelida > Polychaeta > Phyllodocida > Polynoidae > Lepidonotus > Lepidonotus clava. The sequence continues at coordinate 45,845,864 of OW387136.1, read as the reverse complement.
CCTTTGACATGATTTAGGGCAATTAGGTATTGATAAGCGCTAATGAAGTCGGGTCAAGAACATGGATTTGGGAAAGAAATATCAAAACGCTACCTGTAGTAAAAATGAATTATTACACCCGATCTTGGGGGAAGAGAATAAAACTAAGATTTCCCTCTCTAGAAATGGAATGTCGACAAATTGTTATTTACATTATTTATTTAAAAGAAAGGGCAACTACCGCTGCATTCATACGGACCTTTAATGATCCACTACTTTATGACTATACCATAAAAATTAATAACGAAAAGGTATGGACAAAATATCCTTTTCAAACCATTCACATAAACCCTAAACATAAATCAATGAGCTTTAAACCACGTTTAAGAAACTTATGGTCTTGGTCGTTTAAGGTTGCTTTCGCGAATTATAACAATAAATGTTTAGCCTACGACTCAAAATGGGAAACTATTCTACTTACTTTCCATATCTGTCCTCCACCATAAAGTTTTCAAATGTTATCCTAATTTGCTCCCTTTTGAGACCGAAGAACTCGTATATACAGACAGTGTTGTGGGGATAGTTGCTGGGGTGCCTCGGGGAGTTAAAGGTCCCCGACTTTTTAGTATCACTGTTGTAGATGAAGTGACACTTGGCATCCGTTGCCGGTGTCCCCGGAATAGCGTAATCTGTGAATGAAAAGAGAAAGAAAATAAGATAAGTGATATACAGTTTTTACAATCAAGAAAACTGAAACAGAACTTGCGAAAGCTTTTCATGTAAATAAGCATCTACTACAGTTTTACATAATGTCACTACAATCAATTTGGGTTTGCAGACAATTCTCCCTTTGAACTCTAGCAGGTTTTAAAGTCAATATTGAAATATTGCGTATATAAACATCTCTTACAAAAAGATAATCTGTACCCGCATTTTGGGGATTGTTTAAAAATGATTCTTCCCCATTTGTTGTGGACACAAATCTAGCTTCCCACTATAATGACATCCTATCAATGTGTCAGTGATGGGCAACGACAGAAACAACATGTACGACTCATGTAAATGTTAACCCACAGTCCCATGATAACAAAACACAAATCATGTTGGCTGTTTATGTTCAACCCAACCCCTTGCAGCCCAGTCGGAGATAAACATGTACACTGAAGGATTACACCACCCCCCCCCCTGCCTCTGGGACCCACAGGCTGTTTGTACCTCATGCATATTCACCGACTCTAAGGGGAGGTCGATGCTGCTATTGTCCTACACGTGTCGAGCTGGTGTCGAGCAGATTAGAGCCACTCATATTGAGCCAATGCTGGCCAATGGAGGGAGATGGCAATGAGGGATTGGCTCAGATAATCAAACACCTGCCCGCCCCTTTCTGTTATCACACCTAGGTATCTGGCGTATCATGACCGTTCTTTATCTGTAAGTTGCAGGGCGTTCGTTCACTACCACCCATGGTGTATAACTCAATAGGGATGGGATGGGCTGTCGACTAGGGACCAAAGGATTGCCCCCTCTACTGATTGGACATCATGTATCTAGATATCATGCATCTAGTTAACCGTTTCATATCTGGTACAAGCTTTAAGAGGGGTGCTTCAGTGATAGCCGCATCATGAAACCCATACGCTGCCCTAGGGACTCCAACAATCTGGTATGAGTCCACACTTATTGCATGTTTGGTTATGTTACTAATATCATATCTGAAACACATACTTATATCTAAAGGAACAGACAATGATTAACATAGCACAGTCAGGTTAGTTCTTATGGTGTATATTTCGGTTTATATTAGAATAGGAGAGGTAATTGAATGAGAGAAGCGTTGGATTCAGAATCTGATTTTCAATTATGCAATTTCCATCAGGCACGTCATGCTAAAGAAATGTCATACGCCAGGAATTTGCAGAGAGGGTCACAAAATTATTAATGAATCTATTTTGCACAACTCAAATTATATTCACAACCTAACAGTGTTTCCTGTTTCCTGTTCCCATTTTCTCCTTTATAAGATCTTAACATGCTGACTGGGCTGAATTAATAAAGCAAGCCAATACTTTATAATTATCACGTCCACTATATACTTACTAGACAAAATTTAATTTCGCCAAAGTTCAATTTTGCATGTTTGCAGGAATATTATGTCTATTCTTCCAAGAAGCTATTTGTGACACCTGCACGTTTCAAATAGATGCGGCTACGTGACATAGCATTTTATCAAATTAAAACACATTGTTTATTAATTTGATAAAATTCGAGATTTGATTAAATTAGCTGCATATCTATTTAGAAAGCCAGTGTTATGTGACCATAATACTTGCATCCATATACAGATGAGTTATATCGATAGATGTAGCAGGTGTTATAATAAACCTTAATGGAGAGAGCGTTACTTTATCCTGACAATGCTAAGGTCGTCAAAGATCCCTGCATGGACAAAGCCTAGGGAAAGGGACACTGCTTCCTACTTTGACATCTCCACCATTGTGTATGCTGAGTGCAGACGGGAGGTTTTTGTATGCAGGAGGGGACAAAGGCTCGGACTCTTATGTCTCCTAGTGTAGCTCTCAGATACGCCCTCTCACAATAGTCAGACACATTTACAGAGGCATTTGTTCAGTTTAATGGAGGTGTATTTAAAAGGATGTTGTTACAAAGATGCCGGAGGTCATTCCGATTGTGATATACTTATTAGATTTATATTTGAATTGTGTACGTTCGGAGTCATATAGACCAAGGTGTTTCTTCTTAAATTGGCAACAAATCTGCCATATCTAATATTAACACTATGTCTCAAGTATTTGTAAATAACTAATAATGTGCATAAGTTCAGTAAAGTTTATGCAGACGCACACAGCTTCAGTGTCTTGCTATGAAAGCTTTCCAATGTAAGATCCCACTTAATGCGGAGGACACTAACACAAATCGGGTGTGAATCTGTCAGAAAGTAGCCTACTTAGGCCTATCCCGTTAGGCTCCGTTACGGCTACTGACAGTAATCGTTTATTATTACCAACACCAGGGGGCAGTAAGGGGAGTTGCAACGGCCTCCCAGGACCGGAAGTAGTTCTCAGGTGATGGAGGGGCGTTTGAGGTGGCGTCCACCCTGGAGGGGTATGGACGAGGAGGGGCGAAGGGAAGGTGGGGAAGGAGGGGGGGGGGGGACTGAATGGGGAACACCTCAAGCTTGAAGTCTTTAACCATGCTTCTACTGAGAGGGACAATTCACAATCGGATTGTCTGTAATTGTCATTCAGAAGTAGGAGATGAGCTACATGGAGAAAGGTCAGAATAGATGAATAACAGAAGTCAACAATAGTTCCTTCTGTCAGAGCCAGTTGAAATGGATGTCTAAGAGATTGACAATGAAAATAAGTGATTTAGCTTGAAGTTGAAAGGTTAATTTCTACTGGTTATGGAACACATTATACCAACAGCTAATTCAAAGTTCATTTAAGAAAAATGACACCATGAAAGACATAGGACTTTGCTAATGTATGAAGTCAGTGAGAAGTGACTAAGTCAGAAAAATAAGCTGTCCGCCAATGTCTCTCACAGTATGGGCTGCCTGAAGATATAGTCGTACAGAAGTGTTAAACAGTTAGTTAAAGGAGTTAACAGTTTAACAGGAAGGAAGTAATGTCTAGAAGGACCGGAAAAGGTTTGAGCCTGAGGGTTGTTCCAACTGACGAGAACACGGGGCTGGGGGAAGGCAAGGAGAAGGCAATTGGAGGGTAGTTAGGGGTGAGGTGCCGAGAACCGGATGGGTATTAGGAGGTGTGGGGTGGGCTGAACGACGCGGTTCAAGAGAACAAACTGCGACGTAACATTTATAATAATGATTGGACAAACACTATAGGGAAAGGCATGGCATGACTAGAGGTATTATATAGAAATGTGAGAGGCAAATGCATTGTTCCATTTTATTTATTTTTAAGATTTTGTAATTTAGGGATGTAAGTTGATGAAAAAGTCTGAAACTCCATCTTGAAATGCTGTGAATCGTGATGAAAGAAATAATTCTTAAAATTGTCGATTGAGGTGATGACTGAAATTAGACAAAATCTGAAAACTTACTTCCCTGGTAAATGGGAAAGGTGCAATCAATTATTTGGCTATGTTTATAGCTTTAATATTGAAACATTTCCAGTAAAGCAAGGCATCTTGTTGTTTTCATCCCAAAACCTAGAAGGTGGTAGGGACAGAGGTTTATAGGGAGTGCTGAGGGGTTTTAGACTGGGCGGGAATACAGAATGGAGAGCTGGGAGGCCTGCTGGGGAAATTTAGATCGATCCTCCAAACACTGACTGGAGGGCTGGACGCTTGTCGCTGCTGTCACCTCCCCTCGTAGCTTGCCTGGGATTGGAATCGACAAAAATAGTCTATAAATACAGAGAAAACCATCCATAGCTTGCCCCTAATGGAGGACGGCTGGATCAGGCCGGCAAAAAACGACTAATAGGGCCAGTTGTGCCTGTCTGCATGACGGACTCAGTACTCAGCCTTGGATCAAATTTAACAGCGAAGGCCTCTGTAAAGTGTAAATTTAGTATGAGGGAAGACAGATGAAACGTTGAATAAAATGCAATGTTATTTGAAGTGTTATTTGACATTGGGAGATTTTTTCTACTATCTTTGTTTTACGTTCGATTCCTTCTAAATGAACCAGGTACAAAAATTCACTTAGCGCTAAAGGCCGACAGAATTTTCCTCTTCACAAATGTAGAGGTTAAACTCGTTACTTTATTATCATTATGCGCGAGGGCAATGTACGCTAACTGACCCTGTGGACATTCAAGCCATTTGGACAGCATCTCAACCCGATGTATCTGTCTCTGTCGGGTCTCATGTAGGGTGATTGGCCTTAGCAAACTGCACATGTCCCATTAAGCTTAGATACGGGAACACTCACATTTTTTACTAGGTGGGGCAAGTCAGCCATTGACGGGATGGTTATCCTCACTTTGTAACCTTTGTGTTTTGGCCCTGGAAAGTGCATATATATATATTCTGTTGGGTCCTATCTTTTCCCTAAAAGGCCATAAGCACTGGCCTGAATCGCCGCATGAAATGCAGGGCCAGTGAACCATAAGCCGATATTTATGCGGCATTTCAGGTTTGCCATTTTATTTCATTACAACATAATAGAACGATCAACCAAGCACATAATCCGTATTTGCACTCGTGGGTATCGTATCTTCCCATTCGTGCTACCCATAGATTTGCTCTACCGTTGGTGCTATATCTTTGGCAACAAAAGCAAGACATTGGCCTGGAATAACATTACAATACATAGGTCACAGAAGATACAGATGTACTATACCATCTCATACTACATGCCCATAGACGCGTGTAGTAAGAGCTGCTATGGGTAGCTCCCTACCAATCGCTCACGCAAAGGCCGGGACAGTAGAAGCAGTAACATTGGCATCAATGGTAGAAGCCTCGTCCCCCTCCCATCGATTCATTAGGCCATTTACTTATCAGGAGATGGACGGACCACCAGCAAAGCAGCACCACAAAAACTTTCAGAAGAAGAATCAAAGTTTGGTTTATGCTTTCACGATGTTAATCTAGCGTGCTGGTCACAATCCCGTTTCCATCGATACCAAAAACAAGGGGATTACTGGTCTCGGCCAAGCAGGCCGCACGCGATAGTCTTATAGACTTATTGATATAATTGTATCTACAGCACACGGCACAACGCTTATAGGGCACACAAAGCTGCAGCCAAAGCAAAAACTAGCCTCTGTAGGCAATTTCTTTATGATCATTGAATGCTCTGTAAAATCAATAGAGGGAATGCATTCTATTGTTAATGACTTCCTGGAGATAATAAGGTAATGGGGCAGTATGTCCCATAGCATGACATGGCAGGGCGGGGGTGGTATAGGGCATATAATTAATGAATAGGGCAGGAGTCCCCGAGTCAGCCCTAACTTACGCTACACACGCCAGTCTTTAGAAAGGCAATTGCAGGGCTAAGGACCCAGGGAGCATCTTCATTAAAAGTCAAGAAAATCAATTAAGTTATTTTTTATCTACTTGCATAAATAAATCACGTTCGTGTAATGAAAAGATTTCTTTACATGTGCCCTATTTATGTAGTGCACTGCCTCTTTGCATGGGTATTGCAATTTGAACTCTTTGTGCATTTTAATGGGTTTGCAAGAGTAAAACCACAGTCAAGGACAAGTTTTGTACAGCCTCCAATGATATATGACTGTAAGTGATTGTTTTTATAACGAACATAGTCTATGAAATACTGTTTGTTCTTGTGTTCGAGAACGATGCTACTAAATAGACTTCTCTCGGGTACGGTTAATTAAGAACACTTTGTAGGACAACAGCAAGGGGAAGAGGCCTTGCTGTCTTTGACATTGGGATTAACTGCATTCAGCTGAAGCCAACTAATAAAGAAACATAATTATCAGTTTTGGAGCTTAGACGAACGAACATGGTTTGTTTTCAAGGTCAATTCGGCACGCACTTAGGTAACTTGACGCGTGGATATGGTAGTCACATCTAGGTTTGCTCTATAACTATGCTTTGGCGTCTTTCTATGGTAAGAGAGTCGAGTCAGGCTTCCCAAGGCCGCTCACACCCAGCACGCCCAAAACCCCTGAGAGCCGTGACGTCACTTACGTTGGGCGTCCCTGAAGGGGGCGCTGTGACGGGCGGCCTGGAAGGTCCTGGAGGTGTGGGGAAGGGGTGGGGGGGAGGGGTGGATGGTAGGGAGGGGAGGGGGTAGGGGATAGGAATAGAGCGGGGATTAGAGGTATGGAGGTTGATAAACGTTGATAAAGGTCCTCACTGAGATAGCTCCAAGGTCCACTTCTCGCCTCCTCAGGTTCCCAAACTGTAACGCACTGCTCCAAGCGAATAACGCCTACTTAGCTGCAGACAAACTTCTAACTGAGGGTTAATGTGGTGGAGATAGGAGGGGGAAAGGACCATCATGGCCGATAGTCAGCATCCAGTCCTAGTCCAATCTCACAGTGCTCTACTGGAGGCTAAGAGAGGCCGCCACGGGCCAAACCAAATAACTAGGACTGAAGATGTGTCGTTTTAGGTTGGGAAAACACCCTACACTGAAAACACAAAGTCGTCAGAGAGCCACTGCAAGGTTGTCAAAGGGTTGTCACAGGTCACTTTTGGGCTCTCATAGGTGACTTTTGGGTCATCACAGGGCTCATTTCAGGCCATCAATGCTGTGTGACTACCTTGTGACAATCCTTTGACAACTTTGGGGTGGTCAGAGGGCTGTCGTTGTGAATTTTGAGGCTGGATGACAACCCAAAGGTAGTCATTTTCTCCCGACTGCTTTGGGCCAAAAAGGTCGTCAGAGAAGCAAAAATGAAGAATGGGTTGTCATAGGGTTGTCACAGAAGAAACTGAGAAGTCAAAAGTCCTGCCTGACTACCCTAGGGTTGTAGGTGAATGGTGCCTAAAGTGACAGCCCAGGGTTGTCATGGCCTCTGTCTATATCAACCCAGTGTTGTAAGTGAATGGTTTCAAAACCATACAACTCATAGGCCTCCTATGTGTAATGGCCACACCTAATAACTAGTAATAACATAATAGGATGCTATTATAATGACTATGATATCTACAACATGAAAATATTCATAAATAAGATTTGTTGTGTAACAGACACAGACACAGCCTGTGACAACCTTGGGTTGTCGTTTTTGGCACCACTTTTGACAACTCTGTGTTTTCAGTGTAGTAGATCTGTATCCGTGTGGGTTCAATGTGATGACAAACTCCATGGAGGTATTGGCTTTGGTCAGTGGGTACGGTACACCAAGTGAAAGGAGGTCGGGGAACTTTCAATTCACCCTATTTTATGGTTTACCTAACCATGAAAGTTTTTTTTTAGATAATCTGCAAATTCATGAAAATGTACAAAATCAGGAAACATAACAGAAATCACATAGTTATATATGATATGACTTATGAGCCAACAAGATAACAGCGCATTACATATTTAGGAATGGTATGAGAATTTGCCTCTGAAAAACAAACTGTCGCACGATATACATTACTGTCATTGCTTTCAGTTTCTGTTAGCTGCAGTCTAAAAGTTGACGGGGCCCTCAGGGAAATAACAGTAATCCCATCCCCATAACTACCTGACCAAAGTACTGGCCTGTAATGTGGCATGGACACTGTGTTCCGGTAACTTCGGACGCCTTTCTGGTGAAAAACGCAATATCTGCACGCACTGTTCTATGCAAAACAGACATACATTAATATTCAGGGATGAAAGTGGTCCATGAGAAAAAAACTGGAACTTAACGCGCACAGAATTACCCAGATACAGGGAGTTTTTTAAACTATGTTTTAGCAAGAAATGCATGAGAAATAACTTAAAGTTATATTGCAGAGCAACCCATGCTTCAAAGTATGCAAATTCAAGTACCACAATATAAATATTTGATATTTTCTCAAAATTTTGTATTTCCCTTAATTATTGGTCATTTTTGACATTTAACATATCATTTTGCTCACACTGATATAAAAGAATGCTTTCCATAGAAATATCCAACTTTCATTTAATATCTCCACACTTTTCTATATTCACTCTAGGAATGATTTTATGGTCCACAAGCAGAGACCACATGATGTGTCAATCATCCACCCCCTGTCCTTCCCCCAGATCAGATAACCAGCTGGTCAACAGACACCAATGACCACAGGGCTACCCATGGGGGGATAAACTACAAATTCAGAATATGAAAATGCAATTATTTCATATGGAAAAACACATTATACATATATTTATCTTGATGTTTAAACTCAAAATGAAAATTTGATACAAATGCTCAATGTATTCTGATGTGAATCTTTTTTTTTTGACATAAAGTATGAGCAAAATGTTTTATAAATTCATGTGTGCAATGGGACTCCCCATATGAAGCCTCACCCTCCACTTTCTCCTTTTCCAGTTTTTACTGGAAAAGGGTTTGGTACTGTGGAGTATGTCTCAGAGTTCCAGTAAAAACGGGAAAGACTGAATGGCTATCACTGGGAGGACTGCAGCAGTCTGCCCAGGAAGAGTGAGTGGCAGAGAACTAAGGGCCACTGTCCCAGATCCTACCCCATGTGATACAAAACTGGTCAAACTCAATTTAATATTTTGGTTTATGAAATTTGATATTATTGGCTTGTAACAGGTAAAGTAAAGAGAAAATTATCATTACTGGTTATATTTTGAAAATAAATCCATGAAAGTAAAAAAAAACTGGAAATCCAGGAAAAACTGGAAGACTTTCATCCCTGAATATTGTATGGGTCACAGAGTGTAAGTAGTATAGTGAAATGGGACATAGACCCAGGATTGGAGATACATGTCAGCTGGAACGAAATAAGATATTTTTGTCGAAAAAAAGCTTAATCTATGAGAAATAATTGCTTAACTTGAACTGCAGCATTAGAACAATGCAGGTGAAATCAAGGTTAATAATGATGTAAAGATCTATGGATGAACAAATATGTAATCTGCATAAGATATTTCTTTACTATAGAGCCCCAAAGATCTTTCTTCTCGATGTAGATCACCTTATGATAAAAGGTCTGTACAAGAAGAATCTCTGCTGACAGGTTCCCCCATTAGTTCTATTGACGGAAAGACTGACTCATTTTCTATAATCATTATAGGAAGGGAAATTGTCATATTCATGATCTATCACATACCAGCGGCCTTCTCCCATTTCTTGGGCACTTTTCAAGATGTTATCCCTAATGGTGGCCTGCTTCTAATATCATTCATAATGTGATCAGATATGATGAAATGGTCGATCCACTTTGTGAATGTTATATGAGCTCTTAGTCCTGATGTATCGTGTGAGAAAAATTCCACCGTTTTCACATTTAATGTATTTGTCTTACTGGAGCACAATTAAAATTTAGCCCCTTAAACTGGTGAACTAGGGAAGACAGAGTGGGCTGTCAGGAAGCCAAGACAACAATAACAAGGTTTGATGGTGCACAGTGATTAGAAATGAGGCAATGATTGTCTTTATGTTGCCCGCACAATAAGGACCTAACGAGAAACACTGAAAAACCAGCACAAACCATAATTAATATGAAGCCCCATACCCCCCTCCTGGTTCTACCAGCGGTTTGATTCATTGCCTCAACTTAAATCTATCCAGAATCCCATTTTAACGGGGACGGAAAAAATGCTCTAACAATAAATTGTATCTAGTGTGGCTTTCCCAGGAGGCCTGGTGAGGGATGCACTGGCTGATTATAGTGATTGGTCTTGTCCTACGAGTACTGCCGATCATTGTAGCAGGCAAAACACCACCACATTGGGCCAATGTGGTGGCTGCATATTAATCAGGCATCGTTTAGCCACTCTGGGTGCAACCCATGTAGGAACTATTAATACTATGAAGCGGTGTATAGTAATTCCCTTGAATAAAGGAATTTCTGGAAAATCTAGCCGAGGAAATAACTTCTGCACTGAGTAGAATAAGATGTGCACATGACCTCTTCACTGAGGAACTTAATTGTATAGTAGTAACCTAATAAAATTACAATGAGTTTAAAATCCATAAAACACGTCCTGTAAGTGTTCTTGAGTCCATAACCCATAGAATTCGAGACACACCATCCAATAGTTAATGCTATTTAGAATGTCTAATTGATCACAACTACCCCCAAAAGTTGGGAGCCTTCGATAATGATATAAAACCTAAGATTTTTATTTATTTTTTTGTCGGTACGAAAACAGTTCAGGGGGAGCTTAAAATACCAGTGTCATAAATTTGAGATAATTAAATATGTACATCACGGAACATTACTTGGAAGATGATCCTTTCCATTACCATGTAGTGAATCTTAGGGCAGTCCCATGAATGGATGAGGGTTAAAAAAAGAGATACTGCTCGGCAAAGTTAATCCTGTGACAATGCCTCGGGACCCTCTACTAATCTATCAAGAGCAAGTCTTCTCGAAGTCAGTAGCAAATGGGTTAGACCTCATTCACTAAGTATATCAAAAAACAAGATGGATAGGTATCAGTCTTGATATATACGGGCCTTGTAGGTCAAGATAATGTAATAAGAATCAGAAGGATAAAAATAAGACTACGCCGATGACTTACATATAGAATATAAAAACAATTTGTTATTCTGTACAGAAAGGCACGACACGATGGAATAGCAAATGATTGTAATACTACAAAACGGTCTTTATTAAACTAAACATGTAGTGGGTGTAATCATAGAAGTATGTTCGATACAACACCAAAGGTTTCTTTGAAATATCTAATGTTCGCCCTGATTACAATCATACTTCTTCCCACAGATTTTGGAATGCTACGTTTTAAAGGATATTATAACAGGTGAATGACTGCCATGAGAGAGGGGAATCTATCGATTGGTTTAACTAAAATTATTTTAGGCGACTACGACTGGGCAAGGGCAACCAGAACTAGACGAGAATAGTGTTCCCATTGAGCGATTCGACCAGAAATATATCCAAAAAGAGGAAATCGCTTGGGAAATGTCTAACACCGATATTGGTAGCTGGCCATATCTAAGGCGACCACAATTTTAGTTGCATCACTCAATGGGGCCCAACCCAAACTGGCTATATACGCGACGTCGTATGTACGATGTCGCTTATACAAGATAGAGTGTATACATGACGTCGCCTGCCTATAAGATACACTATATACGCGACAACTATCAACCCACCTGTAAACTCCCATTGCTATAATACTACTACCTGAACCGGCTGTATATGACCTGAGTGTGTACGCGACAATTAACAATATACCATCTATCAATTCCCATTTCCATATACTACTTACTTATCGCGTGTATCAAATAATCAATATACACGATCAACTGTTTAAGTAAAAGGCTACAAAGTCTCATTTCCATATACTACTTACATGTCGCGTCAATAATAAAATCTATACACGCGACACCATGTCGCGAATAAAGTGAAACCTATTGAGGCGACGTCGCGCGTATAGGCAGAGTCGTCCCAAACTTTAGCCAATCGTTCTACCCCTGAAAAAAAAGCAATGAACAAGAACATTCCCTACGTCAAACCCTTATCTCAAACAACAACAAGTATCAACATTAATTATGCTAACACTACGCCTGCTCACCTGTGACAAACTGGTAATGCGCCCTGAAGCCCCCTCCTGAACAGCTGCCGTGGGTGTCGAAGATGAGGAAGAGGCGGGGGTTAGAGGTGACCAGCATGGAAGGGGTGGTGGTGCCACAGAAGACGCGGTCCGGCCCCTCGGACGTTACGTCCTGGCCGCGCAGATAGGCTTTCATCTCGCCATTGTCGCACCTGGAATATAATATAGAAGAGCATGGTTTGTTTCGTTTCTGAAGCTTAAGCGGTTTCTAAATATCAAATAAGACGCGATTCATTTGGTATTGGAGTCCATGACGTACTCCTTCAATACGATTTGCCTTGAGTTCTGATGTACAGCAGCAATGATAATTGATTAGCGACGCCTCATTGTAAGGGTTATCTAATTTCACGCAGAGACAGGCTGGAATGTATCTAACTGGGATCCTTGCCATGGAACTATATGAACGATATCAGATGATCCATAAATTTGGTGTGGATTGGTGAATGGATAGTGGATGCAATTAGATAATTATACTATAGGCCTATATGGCCTACTGTGATTTGAATGTAACACCTTACTCATATGTTAAAGACATAGGGAGTATAATTAACCTGTTAACATATTGCTATTGCAAACTGAATGGCCACCTTGGAATCATGGACGATAAGGGCTGTAGGGAGATGTACCGTGGGGGCGGCCATTGTCCCCCTGCTCAGACCTGTCGGGGGACAAGCTACACCCCTCCACTCTTGATAAGCTACCACAGATTCACTACCTTCATTTCACTGCTGTAAGGTACCAATGGCTAAACAGCCAACTTTATTATTTTATCCCTTTAGCTGCAGCAATGGTCCCTATGCTTCTTTTGGAATTTTCTAATCAGATTAAAAAATATAAAAGATATAGACAGGTAAAATATAAGCCTTCCCCTTCCATCTGAGGGACCCCTAAATAGGTTGTGTATATAATTGGAGTAGCGACACCCAGGAAAATTGTCTTGATGTATTTTATTTCGAAGTTAATGTTTTTCGTACAAAATCAAAGAAGTAGTCTATTCTTCTTTATTTATATGTGGTTCAATGCCTTTGAGTCCCTCTACATACATACAGTGTCTTATCTGTAATCAGGTGTGACTGTTGTTTTAGGGGTATAGCCATTAAATAAGACAATAGGTGAGTGGTTTGTCTAACACAACAGAGAGGTAAGAACCCTAGTCTGCCACCCTTATCATCCCTCTGTCTACCCCAGGCCTTATCTGGTGAGAGGTGTGAGATAAAAACTGACCACTGGGGCCAGTTTAGGGGATTTGAAAAGGTGTACCAGCCAACAACTCCCTACAGTCTTTCCCGTGTAAGCACAAGTCTGATCTTATTGTAATTGTAGAATGTCGTGTAGACTCAGTCATATCAAAACCTGAATACGTAATACCCCTCCCCCAAATACTATGTGCTCCCCTACCCCAATACTTGGGTTCGGAGAGTAATGGTTCGGCAAACGTGGCTCGACGGACGAGCTCTGATTCTCGCGAGATTCCACGTGAGCGCGCGTGAAGGCAGACACCAGGCCCATCAGGCCGATCATCCATCACGGCACATGGCACCTCGTGGGCCTGGTGGGCGGGACGAGGGACCCACGTGTACACATACCGCCGACACAAAGTAGCAGCTCTCCAGCAGAAAGTGCTTATCGTTCTTTCTACCCAGATGTCCCCACCGAAATAATAGCCTGCTATTTGGGCTTCGTATTCAATGACCAATGATTGATGATAATGAAGAACCAACGCATGGCCGCAAAAATAACCTTAGAATAGAACACTTATTATTTGGGTTTCACACAAACTTCTATAATAAACAATTACCAATTACAAATACAATATCGGTTAATCGCTAATTATTTGTTAGTACTATTGAAATTATCTTGTCCTAAGTATATAGCACTTGAAAGCCCAGCCTAATCAGTACTCCTTTCAAACGCTGCATGCTCTCATGCATATACCTGCAATTTCGACTGTGTCTACGTTGGTGAATCCTTTACCGTGTGTTACTTGATATTATATTCAAGGGCGCGTTTGATTAGGCTTTTAACAGACAGCAGCGATAACTTAACCCAGAAGATGCAAGGGAAATCAGTTTAAAGAGATATTGCCAGAGAACACACAGAATCTCCAGTCCTCCTCTCAACATCCCAAACTGCGATGATACCCCTTTGTCATTTTGCACTGACTTGGCTCGGCTTCAGAGATCCCCCACCAGAATGAGGCAGTAACGGTGGACACAGGGAGGTAATTAGCTTGGTGTACGTATGTGATTTATCACTTATTGTCCCTCCTGTCGGAACACTGATACAGCATGGCTAGACTGAACCAGTAATTAGTCAGGAATGAAGGGCAGTGCACCCAAACCGGCCTGGGGTATGATTTGTGACTGACACACGATTTATGAGTGACTCAAAACGTCTTTGAGTCTGGACCTTAAGGTTACGAGCGTTGAATGGTGCCTGTTTGTTGTCTGGGCATTGTTTTCAGAGAGGGAAGTAAAATAGGAAAAGAATGTTAATAGGCACTACAAGAACCATGGTAGTTCTCGTTTGACCACATAAGAAAATGTTATACTCAAACCACAGTAATACAATATTAACTTTTGGGAAAATAACACTGTCCATCAGAAAACATAACAGAATTCAAGACATGTCTGTAATTCAGTTAAATCCACAAATATAAAGGTTGCAATTGATAAAATGTGGGCATTTCAACTTGGTCACAGGTTGCCTGTATGCAGATGCATGATCCTTATTCGATCCCTTTACCATCCGTTACAACCTTTATGACGTCTAGGGTGTTGTCTCCTGACTTTCAAGGTCTTTCATGTTGTCTTCGTTCATGTTTGATTACATGAAAGGAATTAACAGCCCCTAGCTACGCATTCTTAGCAAGTTCAGGATTATGCAAGCTTGTAATAAACTATACAAAACTCGAAAAGTAATACTACTATCGATTATCAATATCCTAATTAAAAGAACACGTTTTGAACGGATGATAACCGTTTTATGTATTGCTTACGTAATGCGATACCTCCAGGCTGCCAAAGTTCCCAAATCAAAGGTTAGAGCTGCCATCCCAGGAGGAGGGGTGGTACAAAACAACAAAGAACTATTGCACAATAAAAAGCCGCCCAGTACAATGCACCTGTAACACCTGCGCTCACCTCTCTTTGACGAAGGGGAGATCAAAGCGGTCGAAGGTCAGTCTGGCCTTCTCCAGGTTCTGGCGGTCGACCAGGCCGTCGACGTAATACTTGCACGTTACGTTCAAGGGGTACCTGTCCGGGAAACCAGGTGAGGTGATGGTACCGTTCGACTCACCTGTACTCAGCACGCGCTGGTCACATTCTGCAAGAAGAACATGGAAGAGGAGGGTTAATACTGTTGTATATTAGTTTACAGAACTATTGTTTTAGTGCTACAATTAATGTTGTGTTTCGCAAATTTTGTTTCAGATGAGTGCAGCCCTTATTTGACCCTATGCAGAAGGGTTGATTGGCATAATAGTTAATTTACCTGTAAACCGGTAAACTAGAATGTCAGCCCGCCAGTGGTACTATTGTTTCTTGTATGAGGAGTAACAGGTAAATGCTGGTAGAATGTGACATTAAAAAAGGTAGAATACAATAGATCTACTCATTGTAGTACCCATAACATTATGCCACTTTCATGCAAGCCTTTGATATCACTTTTTTTTAAATTTGTGATGGGAACCGAGCTAGGATTAATTATGAAATATTATCTCTTACTATGAAATGTCGAATAGCGTAATAGCCCCGTTATATTTGATAGTAAAACAGAAAGCTTTGTTAGGTTAAGCACAGTAAAATTTAATTTGGTCACTTTATACGTTTGATCCTGAAAATGCAATATGAGAGAAGCAAGGTAACTGAATATCCAGCATTCACTGCACTTCAGTGATTGTACTCGAGGCTCGACACTCGGACTAAAGACTTATTACATTTTTCTATTCTTCTATCATTGAATAAATTGTCTATAATATAAGAATAACTATTAATGATAATGGGCCTGAAATGATTTATTGATTACAAGCCAATTATAAAGATTATAAACTTTATTATGCCTATTATTTAGTTACCTCTGTTCCCTGAATACGTAAAAAAAACTATTTCCTGCCGTTTTTAAAGAGACGGATGTTTTCCCCCAATACGATTCTGTAATACAATTACCTAATAAGTTGATGGGAAATAACTATGATAAATCATTGAATTACAGGTGCACTTCATTGCCACAAATATAATTACTCGCTATGTATCATACTTGTTTCCTTTGTATCTATTCTAATGATTTATTTCATGACATCTATTGTTTCTTTTCATCTATTCATCTATTCGCATATGCATACTCCACTCTCTTGCCTTTGTTAATTCTGAATATCACACACAAACACAGTCTTTTCGGGGAACTTATTAACAGAGACATCGTAGCTCATCCCGTAATTTATGATTCAATGAAATAAATCAGATAATAAATAGCCTGCATTACCGATTCTATACCCTCATATTGGGCTTAGGTCTTAGTGAAGTTCAGATTCAATTCAATAATTGCTCGTTCACATAAAGCATTTCTAAAGAACCGCTGCATGTGTGCCCTTACGGCGACATGTTTGTGTTACAATAATCAGTAAAGATTATGCAAATTCTGATACTGTCGCGTGACAATAATTAATTTTGCCCTTGTTCATAGGAACAAGCACTGGACAAAAATATACGTCCTAGGTAGCTTACTCTCTACAGTGCTTAATTGATCAACGGTGTCCTGAGAGCGGGGGACATTCATAAATACCTCATTATATCTTAATTAAGCACTCCTCCTTACGCCTAATTATCAGACCAGGTGAGTGGGTTGAACATAGGCCAAGGCTGTGTTGGGAATGATGGTGCCTGAGGTTCCCTCTCCTTATTATCATCTTAACCCAAATCAACAGAACATACAAAGTAATTTCTGCGTACAAGCAAGACCTTTCAATCTGTTAATTCATTACAATGATATCTAACTCTCCTTATAAAACTAGGCTAGAATATTCTCCATTCTAATCTCCAACCATGGGTATAGCGTCCATTTTCCTTTGTATATGTTATGTTTCTTTTCCGTTCAAATTTAGTGAGTCAATATGATTCTACTTTTGACAACAATACCATCAACAGTAATAATTATCTATAATGATATCAATAATAAGAATCAAATTGCATCATATCGTCTAGATAGAATTCGATACCCAATTATCATCGATACATTCTCGCATATTGAATCAATTGAAATGAAAACGTGAGAAATCCATCTATTCCATTAGGACCTCTCCTCAGATATTTAAACTCGCTTACAAGGCTTGCGTTCAATGGTACACATAATTTGTTATCACTTAGGGCATGCATGGTCTCCGCCCTGTCTGAGGGATTTATCCTATCATATGGCACGGGCCCTGTGCCCGGGAATATAAGGGCAATTTCCCCAAGACTGGCACTACCTAGGTAACGCGTGTTGGTCAATAATGGATGACTTTAACACTCTCACACAGGAAATGCATCCGGTCATAATATCATGAGTAGTTGTATCAGATATGGTACAATGCATAAAGCATACAATAAGATTGCCCTTGCATATTTTACTTCAACAGGAGAATCTTTCATTAAGCTTTTCTTGGCAGAGCAGGAAGGTTGTACCTAGAATTTCTTGCTTCTGCATTTATGAAAATCCATTAGACTTCAATACAGTGACATTTCCACACAGGCGATTTAAAAAGATTCAGCCTAATGTCAAACCCTAAAAATGGTTAGAATAATTTTTCTCTCCAATACTATAGAAATGGGTAGATTCATGTTTCTCTCCCATGCTATAGAAATGTATGAGTGTTAGATTGAGTTGATTCTTTATTTTTCTGAAAATGTCATTCTTTGTAATCAGAGACTATACGCCAAGAAACATCATATTAAAGCATGCTTACCTTTTCTCTAAGCTCTTAATAATGAACGCATAGACCTGTATCTCTAAGCTTTTAATAATGAACGCACAGACCTGTATCTTCAGACTATCTAATGTTTCTTTTAAACATCACCTATTTGCACTAAACTATACAATCTATTAGCAAAATATTCCAGAATCCTTATGATACCACCAGCACTTCAAAACGAGCCTGTCTTAACCCCCTAAAACTTGCCCCATGTTTTACCACCGGCCTCCCCCTTGCCCTAGGTCTGGCCGTGCGCTGTGTCCGCTTTAATCTCCTAAGCTGATCGGTTGACCCGCTTGTCTGGTCCCTCCAGGTTTTGGGCCCCCGATTTAACGGCCTTGTAGCCCCCTACAGGGATTAGGTTTGTCGGATTAGTAAAACCGGGGGATAATGCGGCCAAGATGGATCCATCTCCGCGGACCTCCACGGTTAGCGACCGGAGGGGGTGCCGCTGGCCGCTGGTCACCCGGCCCACGTTTGATCATCCATCTGGTCGGCCGGTAACCATCCATCAACCTGGGAGACCGTAGCGCCACCTGGGTGGGAAACTCAGAGACTGGACGCTGAGTTTTGTCTGACCCCATAACTTGCCAAAGAAGAGGTATTCGTGATGATACGTTTAAGATGTAAGCTAACTTGCTCATTTGCAGGGTCGGATCCGGGTGGGGGGATCCAGGAGGTTCTGACTCCCTCCCCCACCCCCTTATGATGGGGACTTCACTGGCGGATCCAGGCTTTTGAAGGGGGGGGGGGGGCGCTATATATGTAACAAATGCCTTTTGGCCGAGTTTTACATTAAAAAACGCAAACTTTCCGGGAAAAGGGAGGGTGCCCCCCACCCTCTAAATCCGCCACCGGGCTTAAACCTGTCAAAGATACTAATTATGTCGCGTGTGTGTGCACGAATGCACACTGTTTTAGTATCTACCCTACATGTTGACCCCTCCCTTTCTGGAATTCTGTATCTGCCCCTCATTTGGCCCTTTATCGCAAGAAACTAAACTCAAAATAAGATATTTGGTGGATATGAATGAAATGCCTCTTGTCAGCTGGCAATAGACCATGTTGCTTTACATTAAGAAATATCCTTTATGATAGTTTGAAATGAACGGAGGGATTCATCTAGAGCAAATTGTTTCAAATAGTGCTTGATTGCCTTGTAAAATCACAGCATCTTCTTTCTCCCTTCTTTTAATAATGGCTTATTATAACCCAGACGGTATTCCCTTTCAACAAGACAGACGATGGTTTTCACAAAGTGGCATCAAATATCTTTAGCCTATCGTTGTTGTTATTACCACCTTTTATGTCCATGTCTCCAGCGCATTTTTTTCACACACATTCCCTCGGGACTTCTTATGATTCCGATCGATCCCACACAAGCTAAACAGGTACAATTAGGTTAGATCGTATTTCCACGAGCCCGACGGGAACGCCGCTACCCACCGGAAGTGAACGATCAATGTCGGGGGTCGGGGTTACACGGTCGGCAGCTTCCGGTGTCTCGGGAGGATCAGACGAGGATCAAACGAAGATCATACAGGATCGGGTAGGTGGGAATCAAAGTGTGGGCGGCGGTCGGGGGAGCGGTGGTAGGGAGGGGTCTGGATCAGTTTTGCTCATATCTTTACACTCCCTCTACTTCAGTGGGTTACCATGGCAACCATTTTCCGCGTTTGCATTCTGTCATATATGTGTGCACACTATATGACAACATTACACATTGGCTATGGGTATTGGATATATAATTATATCAATGGGTGTATTTGTTCTCGAGGTATCTACTCTTGCGGTTCTGATAATCGATACCTTTATTTTTAGAGTCCACTAGAATAAAACTGACATAAATTATATTGGTTTATATATATATATATATATATATATATATTGCTTATAGATATGTGAAGCAAGGTGTCAGAGCCTGCCACACCTCACCCCCCCCCCCCCCACGCCCCCTTATGCATTTACACATTTCTTTTGTTGTAAAAACTTCACCTAAATGTTTCTATACGAATAGTGCTACAATCAAAGGTATGTCCCACTTTAAAAATCATCATTATCAAAAACACTCAAATATACATCGTTGGACGTGAACGTGGTCCCATTAACCAGCACAACTCGTCCTCCAGGGCGGGCACCTAATCTCCCCCCCCCCCTCAGGCGTATTTCCCCGGCCCTCTGAAGGACAGTTCCCGACAGGTTGGGGTCACCTCAACCTACGACCCCTGACCTTTCTCCCCGACCTTGGCCGCCGGGCGTGTGACCCGGAGAGGTCGGACCGCTTGGCCTATCGTTACCATGGTGATGGTCAGGGGATGGATGTCGGCCTTATCAGACTGACCAGTCGGACCACAGTGACCATTAGTAAAGTCGAGGGCTCTTCACAACTGCCTGCCTGCCCCGTTTACCTCCACCACCCAACGTTAGATGTGAACCAGCTTACACTCCATGTCTACAGAGTGGGAGAGCAGAGTTAAACACCATATATAGATCTTCACAATTTTATACATATATTTTGATATACTAGGGTAAATTTATTGGTCAATTTATTCTCATCCGCTAATATATAGAATGATACAATGTGTAACCAAGAGGCAAATACAAGGAATAAGCAATGTACATGTTCATCGGCCAATAATTGTCAGATTCCAAGTGGAATTCTAATTTTTCGAAAACGTTATTCAAGTATGTTCTCAAAAATGATGTTCCACTCATGACCTGAAGCACGATATTTCAGTTATCTCTTTTTCAATTTAATTCAACCAATTAATCTTACAAGAAGTTCTTTCCTTGGTCGTTGAGGGGCCTGCTTTTTGTCAATGACAGAGTTTGATACTGATACAGATTCCCAGATGGTGCCTAGCTGCTCCCCCAGGACCCATCCAGGTCCTTTTACCCTTTTTCACCCGCTCTCCTGACCGGGACGCCCCCACTCCACCCCCACCCCCTCCCCGCCGGCCTCTAACGCCGGCCCGACAAGCTATTAGGGCCGGCCGAGACTACAAATTACAGCCTTAGAGAGGGCGGGTCGTGGCACAATTGAAAAACGATGCATCTTTTTTATCAGCCTATCAGGGCCCACTGACCCGTAGTGTCTGACCTGGCCGACAGACGGCGTGGCGGTGGCGCCTTGCCAGTTTTATTGACTGTCGCTGGGACAGGCGGAGCAGCTCAACCAAACAAGTGGCCGAGCAGCTCACCCGCCCCTTTTGTTTAGCCATATGTCTAGGGCTGCTCCTGGGACAGTTCTCCAATACTCATACAGAGCGCATGACGGTTGGTTATTAAGAGGTTAAAAAGAGCAGGGTATAACATGGCTACGGAGACGGTTTTGTAGTGAAGTTGTCGTGTGCTGTTGGTTACTTAAATTAAGAAACAAAAAAGAAAAGTTGCCAGCCCGCTTCAATACAGGCTTTTCTCCGTTTAATTGCTATGCCGAAATACCAAAGTGTTGTCCTTACTTTCTAATTCCTTAGAAACGTACTCATTTTTACCAGAATAAAAATATTTTACTGTGGCAGTAAAATAAATGATAAATGACCTTACCTGTGCCACGCACGTGATGACCCTCTGTTATAAAATCTGGAAACAAAAAAAAAGAAACTGTTATTTACGCACCAAAATGCCATCTGTATAAGAGCTGCAAGTGGAAGACGTATAAAACCTTAACGTGCATTACATTCAAACGTACAGATTACACAAGGACAGAACCTAGTCATGTTGGCATGCGATAAGGTGGTCATTTAAAAAAAGTAGAAATCAAGAGCTTAAACTACATGATATTTAGGTTCCGTCGATGAATAAATATCATATTTCAATAATCTTCGTGTCTTTTCAGAGAAAAATAATCAATATTTTTCCCAGTCAGTGTTACGTATGTCAGTGTGAGATCTTTGGATGTGGCTCAGTATTGTCTTTTGATTAGGCCCTGAGACGGGACCCCCCCCTCCCCCCCCCCTGTAAAAAGCTGCTGGTCTGGCTAATATGGTTGTGGCCAGCGCTCGGCTGTCTGTGAGTAGTGTAAGAAGTAGGGGCATTGTCTCAGGCTTCACGAGAGGAGCGACACTTTACGACCTGTCATCGAAACGAAGTAAGCTGCGGCGCACGGCTTAATAAAATTGTGGCCCGGCTCCTGAGCAGTGACAGTCTGTTTTCTTTGATGCTTTCAGTGTTATTAGCCGTGCGTCGGGATAGAATGGTACTTCTGAGAACATCTGGGACTACATCATTGTGCCGGGGGTAATTACATCACCAAGGCGTGGTCTTTTGATATCCACAGACGGTTACGTATAAAACGTCATGGTGGTTACAATGACGGTGGTAACGTAATTCAGGGTAGGGTACCCGGGAATCATGGGGCTGGGATTAGCCCTAGAACCTACAAAGTCTGTGAACCCACATGGGGTTTGTGAACTGTGTCGGTTCGTTGAATATTCAGTCAGCTAGTTTGGGTACCAAGCAATTTAAGAAGAGTCCGATAGTATCACCGAAGACGGTGGTCTTAAGATATGTTGTTAGGAATATATTTACTAATATAAACCATTATTCCCCCATATGCCCCCAAAAAGAACGGGTTTACACCATTTCAGATAATGGACAATACCTTTTCAGAATAATAAAAGAAAAAAATCACAAATGTATTAGTTCTTATTCGTCCCAAACAACAGCAGTTTGTCTCTGGGCATTGATTCGTTCCCTCCCTATACCGTCCTCGTTTGACCCCGGGCCCCGCTCGTCTACTTTTATACCCCCCTTATGAGGTGGGATCCCGGGCGACTGGCGGCCTTGTGGGTCCCTCCTGGTGCCCGGTCTGTCCCTTGGCGTCCTCCAGTAAGCACCGGACACTGGAGGAAGGCCTTTCATTGTGACGGGGAAAGGAGCCGGTAAATCCGGAGAGACGCCCCCTAACGAGAACGGGCCGAACGACAAAGGTGGGCCGGACAATCTGCGGGTATGAGGGTGGGTGAGGGAGGGAGAGGGTGTGCGAGGTTGGGTGAGGGTGGGTGAGGGTGGGTGAGGGTGGGTGAGGGTGGGTGAGTGCAAGTATAAGGGTGGGTGAGGGAGGGTATAATGGTGGATGAGGATGGTTCAGGGATCATAAGGATCAGTTATAGGAAGAGTGAGGGTGGGCGGGGGAAGGTAAGGATAGGTTAGGGAGGGTGAAGGAGAGTAGGTAGGTGGGTGAGGGTAGGTAAGGGATAGAGAGGATGAGGGTGGGTGAGGTTGGGCTAGTGGATTGAGGTTGGATGAGTGTGGGCGAGGGCTGACCAGGTGGGTGAGGGTAAAAGGGTGAGTAAGGGTAGGAGAGTTTGGGTGGATGAGGTTGGGTGATGATGGGGTGAGTGGGTGAGGATTTGTGAGGTTGTGTGGGTGGGTGAAGGTGGGCGAGGGAGGGAGAGGGAATATGGGCGAATAGCGACCAAGGGCGAGAGACGGTAGGTCAGGGTGGGTGAGGATGGGTCAGAGTGAGTCAGGGGGCCCTTACATGCTCGACCAATTACCATATGTTGTCTTACTGTGTTCCAAGACCATAGAAGTTCCCTAATCACACTCGAAGGCTATTCAATACGGACGGCGGATGTTATATTGATAACAATATGGTCCATGGCGAGTCACTCTAATATCATAGGAATCACCAGAACAAAACGTTGATCCGCTGCCTGGCACTTCCGCTATGTGACGTGGTATATTAAAGTCAGTCAAGCGTTAGGTCAGACTCTTTGGTCATGGTGTCTAGAAGGTCGATGGGAAGGTGGAATTCGATTTTACTCTCAGAATATGGCTCTATAACCTTTGTCATGTTGTCCATTGACTCCAAGATGGGAGTTAGAAGCGGACTGTCTACCTCTGCTCATTGTGGTTTTAAAGACAGTCCTCAGACGACGGTTATGACCCGGTACAAAAGAAAACATAGGAGAAAAGTTAGGAAATTTCACGAGTAAAAGCATGGATGCATATGATTTGTTAGATCACTAATAACAACATGCGTGAGAAGCCATGCCGTTTTATTTTTTCATGACATCCCAAAAGTGCGATGCAACATCAAAATTTAGTAGAATCCACCAGCTATGAACACTGCACTAATATAAAATATTGCTCTGGCTATTTGCAACGACTTTATGTCTGCTCCTACTGAGGCCGGGACCATGGCTCCAAGGCACGATGCCTCACGCTACACAACTCGTCCACGGAGTTTGGAGGATTTTATAGAGCCTCTTAGCTATCTCCGCCGCCATTTTGATCTAGTTTAGTCGGTGGCCTACCCGAGACGTGGAAGTCGGTGCGTGATCGGCGCTCATCGTGACGGCCGACTGCAGAGACATCTAACGGGCGCCAGGCACACTGACCTCTGACCCAGAAGGACTCGGCTTCTCTGATGTCTGCTGCTTGTATGACTTTATTTTATTTCACTTCCACCGCCTGCTTTTACGACTTCGGTTTAAATTAGTTGTGTCTGGGAATGACGGCTTGTTTGCTTTAACCCCTCTCAGTCAGCTGTATGGCAATAAAATACAGCATGGCAAAAACAGGGAAATAAAGAGACTTTTTTTGTTGGCAACTTTGTTTTTAGGAAAGAACGTAAGGTTTCGTGAAGACCAAGCTTGTATTGACCAAAACCTGATCATTGCTCAAGCAGCTTGGTCTCTTCAAGCCAATCAAAAGATATTTTCAGGAAATTCAACCTCTTTAATTCTCCCGCACAATTTAACTATAGTATGCTGGGTATCCCAGTTCAATGGGTACCTTACAGATTCCAATTGCTCCAGGAAAAGATTTGATATTGCAGCCCCCTACCATTATGAATAAAATTTATACTGATTACGTATTTCAGGAATCCTTAAACCTTCAGGAATCATCTCAACATAAGAGTCTTCCATGGCCAACGGCCTCGAAGAATAACACAGTCACTGAGGTCAGCCATGCACTATTGTGACCACCTGCAGAACCGACCTTACCGACCATGGGAGCCTTTTGATAAAGAAATAAGAGGAAACACACTCACATAGGTTGGGGTTGGTCTTTTAGCGCGCTTGTCCACTAACAAGGGGTTTCAAGCTGGGGCACCATGCTAAGATTTTTGTATGGTGGGGCCGATTTAATGTCGGTGGAGCAGTGGTCAAGGGCAATCTTTCTGACAATAGAAATGCACATGCATACCACCTTTTCCCATCCATTCGAAAATCTCCGAACCGGTTAATGATATAGGTACAATCAGGAATTCAATCTTCTAGTACCGGTATTTCAACAACCAAAAAGCGATATCTATTTGGCATTCAACGTTTTTAACTGTTCAACACCGTTCGCGCCAAACTGCTAGCCCCGCCCTAGTCCCCCAAGTCATCATCTGTTAACCCTACTGTTTGACGGGCAGCCAAACTAACACCTCACTCTTTAATATGTTTGACTACCGTGCTACGGCAACGCAACCCTATCCGACGTAAGCCCTTGACAAACACACGTTGTCTCTCGCGAGACACGCTGGAGATCACGTCGGGATCTCAACGGAGAAGTCAGCAAATATGTGAAAGGAGACAGCAAGGGTGCGTACAGGCCTAGAGGGTGTAATTCAATGACGATTGGTATTCGACGAGTATGGGTGTGTAAACGACTTAACGCCTAGGTATTTGATTTTATGGAGGGTTTTCAATAGCTCACATAGTGCCTATTTCTTTTTGGGAAATGAGTATAGACTTGCACTATAATTCTCGACCGGAATAACGTTGTTTGAGGGTTCCATGAAGCTGTTTCAATACTAAATACACACATAAATGGTAGGAGCAGTAGGTACGTCTCTGTGGCGCAATCGGCTAGCGCGTTAGACTGTTAATCTAAAGGTTGGTGGTTCGAGCCCACCCAGGGACGGCTGTTTTGAGTCCTTGGATCCTATCATTCGTTTCTAACAAAGTTTTCAGTTACATGTTTAAGAGACGATGCTACATGCAAGAATTGTCAGCAAGCAAAATTGGTGTATAATTCAAAGGTTTCAGAATTTGGCAATATTGAAAACACAACGAGTTGATACAATCAAAGCTACCAATTTTTCATGAGAAAGGGAAATTGCCTCGACAACCTGCAATAGCCTTAATGCTTTTCGAAAATAATTGTCACTTGATTAAAGGGTAGACTCTGATAATCAAAGAGAAAAACGAATCTGTCCAATTACCATTGGAATCAGAGCGCATTGGTCTACGTTAAAACAACCTTACATGTTAAAAACATCAAAATGATTGAATCACATTGATGGACTAAGAGAACTGTAGGGCTTGGTTCACGATATGTAGGGGTGTGACATTCGGTTGTTGCAGAAGGCAGTGAAAGGGAAAGATTGCGAAAACTCTGGGAATGGAAAGTGTAAAAAGACATGAATCTTTTTTGTAAAATAAGTTCATACAGGGCTTAAAACAGATTAGAAAGAGGATGCAGCCAATCAAAAGCTGAAATTAAAGCAAGTGTAAAGGATAACTATGAATATGATCCATGTCCTTGTTATCTCTAACGAATTACCAACTTGTGAGAATATTAAATCAAATTGATTCTTTTATGTAGACTGTTGAGCAGCCAGTTCAGTTCACTACATTTTAGTGACCATGGTCCCTAGGTGAATGTTAATGAACCGAATCATAAGGTTTGAAAATGATTCTAGTCAACAGAAAAATTAATTTAGTGGGAGATAAAGGACCTGGAAAATAAAGAGGTGTAGATGGACTGGGAAAATAGACGACAGAGAAAGGGGTCAGAAAGAATAGAAGGTAACATGAAGAACAAGAGGACATCCCACCCTTCTCCACCTCAGACAAACACCGCCCCTCAGCCAAACAATCTGAGACGCTGCCGTTAGGTGGAGCCACGGTGCCTGGGCACACGCACTGCGCATGCGCGGAATAAGGCCCCCTAGCGGGCTTGTTGGCAGAAACTCTAAGCTTACCATCAGTATTCAGAATACAATGCGGCCCGCACTCCACGCTGTGGTCGGGCTGGGGTTGGCACACACACGGCAGGAGAGGACCTACCAAACATGCCTGTCCTCCACCTTTACCTTGCCCGTCCCTTCACCATCCCTACTTTGTCCCACCATTTGGTTAGATCTCGGTTTGCCTGTAGGCTTAGCAGATGCTTAGGCTTATTCTTAGGTTGTTACAAAATGTATGTACACCCTTTTTCAGTGCTAAACAGGCCACATTCTTGGAAGGTTCTTTAGTGATGGCTGCATACAGTAAAACTTTAAAGGGTGGCAGAAGATTGCTTATTTATAGTATTTTAAGCACCTGCATGTTAATTTGAACTAATTCTCTCGACAAAACTACGAAAAAAACCCAGGAAAAACTGCAGGAAAATATACAAATATTTGGGATATATCTAAGTGTAATAAATGAATTTTCAAAACAACGAAAAAAACTAACTTATTCAGATACAAAATGACAAAATAATCAATGTCATTAAAATTCTCTCTTTTATATTAAACAAAAATAATGTCATGATAAATAAACATTTCTATACTTAAGCTTCGTGGTTTGTCTACATATTTCCCAGCATGCACCTTGATCTAGGCTAGTCTGCAGGTAAAGCAGTGGAACTATTCCATCCATGGTGAGGAGGGTTGAATTGGAACTAGAAAACAATTGAACTAGGCATATTATAAGATATACGTACAGTATAATTATATGCCAGATCTATCACAATTATATATTGTAATGGGTATAACCAGTAACAATATCTACTTGTGTACTCTGCCGGGTCAACACAAAGCCAACAGAAAATAGCTTCGAGCGCATCAGGTTAATTAATTTGGAGAGGCGAACATTGGTTTGTGCTAATCAAGGTAGATAATACAAGGGGATAATAATTTACGGTAAAAGCAGAAGAAAGGGAAGATAGATTATAAGTTTATAATTAAAGGATAGGTTCAGGATGGTTCGTCTGGAAATGTCTGGAAAGGGAAGAATGACGTTAAACTTTGCCCCGAGAGTCGGTATCTATTTACTGTTATGGCAACAGTAAATAATCACATGCTATAAATTGTCTTACAGTCAAGTAATCAAAGTGTCCATCTATTAGGCTATTCGTTACTTCTAGCAATCTAGTTTACTTGCAAAATTATATGCAGCTTATATCTGACCAGTCTTAGCGGCCTATTGATTGCACATGTTGACAACATAACCATGATACTGAACAAGGTGTTCCTTTGCTGCACATTATTAGTTGTATTCATCGTCAGGGCAACTTGTCAACATCTTTGATATAATGTTCAAGTGTTTATGTCACTCTGATTTACATGGACTTTTCAAAGAATGGTTTTTCTTTTTAAAATGAAAGAAAGACTCAAAGTAGAATAGATTATACAAATAAGCCTCCTCTCTTTATACTATTTATGCTCCTGGTGGATTATGGTCACTCCAATAAAATACCACTTTTCGTTTCATAGGTGTCATGTCACAGTTTATAGAGTTGTATCTTTAAATCTGATTTATGTCACTTCCATATGCATTTGCAAAATATGAAATGTGACGACAAAATACCATTAAGTTAATTCGACAGTGAAGGGAGGGGGTAATCCTAGTTAGAATCTCAAATGACTTCCCCTAAGCTTACTACACAGGTGCATCACGGGTCTCCCACATCCTTTACCCATCCTGGATTCTGCTTATTAAACTCAAAGACATCCTCTATCATAATGATTCCAATGATTCCGTCGGGCCGTCGACGTTTTGGTTGGAAGCTGGCTTCCTTGGGTGTCGAAACAGTGTTTTTAGTGTATGTGAAGCTGTCACATGGGGACAGCTCTCAGCCGTCTGGGCGTAATTAGGACGACTCTCAGGTTATTCCGTTAACAGGCGGGGCGTATTAGCAGAGTACTAATCTTGCCATTAGGCTTCTTGGTGCTGCAAGATGAGCCCTGATCCACCTTAATCTACGCTAATCCCCCACAGTGCGGATAAGGGATTATTTCACAGACGTCTGGTGGATCCCACAGTCTCCTGGTAAATAGTTTGGCCCGGTTCTGGGTTTCTTTGTCTTGGCGTTACCCTAACCTTGGATGGTTGTTTGCTGTACGGACATATGGGTACCAATAACACGAGATGCCACACGGGAAGCCACAGTTTATGTATGTTTTATGCTCCCTGATGTTTGGGTACAATGAGGTCTCTTCTTCTTTTAATCTATGGTGAAAATGCACATTTTCTTTTTCTTTAATCTTTTTTAGATAATCTAAGATAATAGCATCATAACCTGGGTAGGATAAGCCATGGACCGGTTAAATGACCATCTACCCCAAATTCCTACTCTACCAGCACCCTAAGATAGAAGTAAAAGATAGATTCATGAATTCCTTAATCTTCACAAACGAGAATTGTGCGTTCTATTTTTCATGGATGATGCACCGTTCGGGTTACAGTGTCGTTTACGTTTAATATACCGCGATCAACCATTGATTATATTCTCATACTCTTATGATCCCCATTACATGCACCCGTACTTGCTGTTTTGAAAACCCCCAGCTGTAATAATCTGTACATTAAGAGGCCATATTGAGCAGCTCATCATCCAACTCCCATGCATACTCTCCATTACCAACGTACTCTCGGCGATCACAGACCTCGCCCCTGGGCACTTATCTCCTTACCCTAAGACCAGTGCCCGCTTACAACATTAGTCCCTACCCTGAAACCCCATCCTATCATTAGCCTATACCCTAGAACCCTCTCCTAACAATAATCCCTACCCGAACCCATCCCCATACATGATGTAGAATCCATCGGTGCGTTTTAGTACTCAATGACCCCCTTTACAAACCACGTAATCTGTACCCGAAATCGTACCCACGACCGAATTGATTTTTGAAAAATTATCCAAACTTCAGAGAAAAGACAAATATATATATATACAAAGATTTTCCGCGTGTGATATCCGTTGAGGGGAAGATATTTTGATGAACATAACCTCAAAGTCAACATTTTACATTTCTTTCTTTATATTCCTTTAATTTCTCTTTACATTTCTTTCTTTCTTTTATGTCATTTTTTAAGTCAGCGCTTTGTGGTTAATATGATACTCATTCTAGATATTCACACATATCTGGTGTTATTCTATGACACACCCGAACTATCTCTCAACAAACAACGATATGAGAATACTACTTCGAAATGATGGTATGTATACATAATTTGAAGAATCTTTGAAGTTACTCATCAAAGCCTTTTAAGGTTGTAAGGGGATAATCTAACGTACTGACGCTCGAGCTATGATAATCTCCCATTCAGGAAACAGTTCGGGTCTTTAAAGCCAATTCAATCTTGACAAGTCTACGCTGTCAAATCGGGCGTGTAAATCCACAGGAATCAGATCTTTAGCACATTTTCTTAGGTTCTCCCTATTGATTGCCCTGTGCCAGTCACCACGTGCGTTTCAAATGACCAAATCAGGCATGGATGCGGAAGAGGAAATAATGGTACAGTTCTTATTACAAGATGCCCTGATGCTCTGCCGAGATGAGATGCAAAGATATCAGATATGGGATACTTTTTCGGGTTTGGCCATACTGAATTATTTGTAAAACGTGTTTGGCAGTATTGTCTTACAGCTTTTAATACTGACCGAAATAAATGACAACGGCGAGACAGTTATTAAGTCAAGACGCATAACATGTTTGTTTCCATGATTTTAAATCGCAGCCCCAGCATACTCCAGTGGAAGCATGATGACAGCCTCATCGTAGCTCGAGTAATGGAAATAAAGTATAGACCTTTTGTAGGTGTGGTCACGTGACTTTTCTTTACTGATCTCCATTGGGATTGTTCGATAAATCTCAGATCATTCTGTGATTTCCCAATGAAAATGCTTGTATAATCAGTGTCAATTACATTTGTATGAAACAGACCTGGTACAAATATAACTATTATAAGATGATTGTTTGGGAATTGTTGCTACTATTAGTTGACTATACCAATATGATACCAAGATGATTTTAATGGATGTGATGCCATCTGCATAGCGTCTATCAAGACTGAAAGTGGAAAGATGGCTGGAAGTGGGAAGTATGGGCCGGGGTGGAACCAAGGGAAGGGTCAAATGAGTTTGAAACCATTTGGATCATTACGAGAGGCAGGGACATGTGAAGAGCCTTCCCCCAAATCGGGGAGTGGAGTCCACGTGTGCGTGTGTGGGAGAAGAGGGAGCCATTATCTCCTGCACAGCACCGACTTTGAACACGTCCTTGACAGACACAATAGCTGGGCATTTTTCTGGGATACTTTAAAAAAGCTAGTCTGAATTGAACGCTGCAATAAAGCGCTCTAGCAGTGGCAGCGCGGATAGACCTATGTAATTTCCAACTTTGATCCATCTCTCAGTAACTGGAAAGGATGCAAAAATAAAACTGCCGATCTGGTGGTATGAATCTCAAAACATAATTCATCGAAAAAATGGGGAATGTACTAGATGCCCTCCAGCAGTCTAGACCCCGAAGAATTTAAATTCTGCTTGAAATTAAACGCAATTCTTTACTATCTACAATCATAGTCAGGTTGAGCACCGAGTTGGAGTGTATTTCCCACATTGATATTGTAGAATGAGTTTGAAATACAGCCACTCAAGTATGCGCTTTACGGTGCATATAATTTTACTTTTAGACATTGTAGTGCTGAGAATACTACCAAAAAAAGCGCTCTAACCACTCAAGAAAAACATGTCATGGCAGTAGTAGATGGTGATAGCCAGGTAGTGTGTTGGCAGAGGGATTAAAGGATTAAGAAAAACTGGGTCAGTAAACAGTCAACGAGTACAGTAAATAAAGATTGTTTGTTTAGGGATTAAGGTCGGTAAACAATTAATCTATGACATAATAGACACGGATTGGTTTGGGGATTACCCGATTAAGGAACTAGGTTATTGGGTGGTATCAAATTGATCCGTCGGTAAACATTTAATCAACGTCATAATAGACACGGTTTGGTTTGGGGATTAACGGATTGCGGAACTAGGGTATTGGGTGGTATTAGATTGATCTATCCAAGGTTAGGTAATCAAGGATTCATTCATTTTATATCTAGAGGATAAATAGCGATTAGGGGGGAAAAGAGAGGAGGGTGACCAAACAATAACAAGGGTGTGTATATCTAGACGCATACCTCTACCAAGAAGGAAGGTAATCTTTGATCAACAAAGTAACGGGGTAGTGTAGACAGATTTGGATACTAAAGAACCGCTTCAGTCTAGACAAACATTGGAGGAGCAAACATTTCAGCGGAGTAGGAGCCTCTGTGTACGGGGGCGTTATAACCAAGAAGTAAGGTAATCTTTGGTCAACAAAGTAACGGTCAGTGTAGGTAGCTTTGGACACTAGGGAAACGATACAGGCTGGACAAACATTGGATCAGCAAACATTTCAGCAGAGTAGGAGGCTCTGTGTGCGGGGTGTTATAACCCACACGTTCAGAGTGAATCGGTTGATTCCCATTAACTCTTTCCTGACTGTTATTTTATCACATTTCAATTTTTGAACTAGAGAATTCAGTGAGACAACTTTTAAAAATATAAAGGTTGTCATAGCAACCCACCTATTAGGTCACACGACACATTTAATGAAAAACAGACAATTTTGACTCTTAAAACTAGGAAAAGGAGCTAAAATGCAAGAAATAATGCCGTTCGAGTTTAGTGTTACGTTGTGAATTTGTTCTCCATTTCATTCCACACATAGTTGATACCAACTATGCGTACCTAGGTAGAATTTGGAATGGCTTGAACACGCAAAAATAGGACAATTTTGTCTCGGATCCTCACAAAATGCAATATTTTGTAGGTATATCTATGTATGTATGTCATCGTTTATAGCTTATATTTACCTAAATTCTGGCTATTTTTCTTGATTTGAGATCACATATGCGACATTCTAACAAAGAATAACTTTACTCCTTACACCCGTTTAACCATACACTGGATCAGAAAACATTACAGCGCAGTAGGAGCCTCTGTGTGTGAGGCATTATAACCCACACGGTCAGTTTGAATCGTTTATTCCCATTAACTCTTTCCTGACTGTGTTATTTTGACACATATCAATTTTTGAACTAGAGAATTCAGTGAGACAACTTTTTTAAAAATAAAGGTTGTCATAGCAACCCACCTATTAGGTTACATGACACATTTGATGAAAAACCGAATATTTTAACTCTTAAAAGTAGGAAAAGTAGCTAAAATGTAAGAAATAATGTCGTTCGAGTTTAGTTTTGCATTGTGAATTTGTTCTCCCATTTCATTCCACGCATTTGATGCCAACTATGCGAACCTAGGTAGAATTTGGAATGGGTTGAACACGCAAAATAGGACAATTTTGTCTCGGATTATCACAAAATGTCATATTTTGTAGGTGTATCTATGTATGACACCATTTATAACTTATATTTACCTAAATTCTAGCTATTTTCCTTGATTTAAGATCACATGTGCGACATTCTAACAAAGAACTTTACACCCCTTCAACCATTTTTCACCTACAGAATGTATTTATGTAGTAAAAAAGAAAGGCAATTCAATAAAATCTAAAGAATTATGATTGGTTTATGGAGATTTTATGACATCAACAAAGGTTGTAAATGCAAACTACATGATCAATATACATTCTGGAACGCGTTTTCCCATACATCAATATAAATA
The DNA here is from genome assembly GCA_936440205.1 of Lepidonotus clava. NCBI lineage: Eukaryota > Metazoa > Annelida > Polychaeta > Phyllodocida > Polynoidae > Lepidonotus > Lepidonotus clava. The sequence continues at coordinate 45,812,100 of OW387136.1, read as the reverse complement.
CGTATTTATCTGTGGTTAAAATTTTGAAAAACTGGAATTTAGACAGACTAAAGAATGTTACCTTAGAGTTGTGTTGGGAATTTGGTTGTTACATAACAGATTTTGTGCAGTTTATCACAACAATGTTCAAGAGAATCTAAAAATTATTAGAGTTTTGATTGAAGACTTGAAGGCAGGAGGTTTGTAGTTGATGTTAAATATATTTTCCACAGTGTCAGCCTAAATACCTATTGCTGCTTAGTTTCTATGGTGTGTTGTCTTCAGCTGCTGGATCCAGAGTGATCTTCCAGCAGGCTTCACTGGTCTAAATACAACTAACAAATCATAAACTGACTTAAATTGTACTCATTCTTAGACTAAACTCGGGGTAAAAACTTACCGTTGCTTGGTGTCCCTTCGCCCAAAATGTTTTCCTACTATAAACCAGTTTCTGATCAGAAGCATGTGAATACTTTGCGAATCGATAGCTTGTTGTCACCTCGAAAAGGTCTAACACGTGCTTCACATAAACAAACTGTTCACTTCCGGGTCACCGCAACAAGATGGCGCCCGACCTGACCTGACCTAATTTCTTCCTAGTCTCGAAACCTGTGGCGAAGCGTCCGAATGTCCTGAATAGGATGTTTTTCTTATCTCCCCTTGACAACCTAAGTTATTGTACCACATATGTTCTATTACTCTAATTATTTACCTAAAATAATAACACTGAAAGAACGATTGACCAGTATAACCTCACAGGAAGCCACTGATGCGCATGTGTGAACCCCGAACTAGGGCAAAACAACTCGGTGCGGTGAAGGCGCTTACTTCGAAACGACTGAACTTGTGGTGGTTTGTAGTTAACCATGGCGATTATCCACTTCTTCGCCGATGAACGAACACTAGAGTTACAAAGCTTTGTGGATAAGGTAAACAAGTCAGAATCAGAAATCAAGATCACAGCGCTCACGGACGCCACCATACAAAACTTACTCTCTCTAGCGTGGGTTCATGCTGAGTCCCACCCCCACGAAGTCTTGGTGGTTATGGGAGGTCCCTTCGACTTCCTGAGCTGGAACAACTTAAACAAGTCGTACAACTTCCTCTTCACCAACCCAGACGACGCGGTAGACCACATCCTGGGCAACCTAAACAGTGCTGACATCGCTTTCAACAGACAGTACCCGACGACAAATCTCATCTTTGCAGATTTTACGGGGTTCAGTCTTCGACGTTGCGAGTTCATGAACGATAACGACCCTCACCACCAAAAGACCTTGAACTCTGCAATAGTAACCCTTAACAGAGAAATCACGGGTATAAATAAAAGAAACTGGCTTCCCTCTGTACCCATGGGCAAATGGGTGCACAAGCAACGCAAGGCGAGGAGAGGTAGGGCACGGTTCTGGTCGCACCGCTACCAACTTCTTCGAGACGGATTTAGACCAGGACAGAAACTTCTCCAGAAGTGGGCACAACAACTAGCACACCTGGGTTACCAGTGCTCGTGAGAACACTCAAACCAAACTATGAATCCTACTTTTAATATTTAACACTTACCCTAAGACGTTGGATGGGAGTTGGATGCCGAGCCTATCCCATCCCTCCTTTTTATGTTAACATGATGTATTTGATATCCCAGACATCCTAGAATACCTTTTAAATAATCTTATTAATAGGGTTTTGGTGAACAGGTGTCATAGATGTGGAAAAGTATTGTAAAATACTGGATCCTGATTGAGGAGGAGTACTGCCTTTGGTTGACTGTGATAGGTATGATACATAAAATAGAAATGTACTAGAAAACTGCAGAGGATCACTAACTAAGCTAGACTTGTAGAATATTATACTTTTTAATTATGTCTCTATCTTCAAGAGCTACAGACAGCTTTCATCAATATTTTGGTGTATTTTATGTTCTATAGGATTTTAGAATTTCTTGTGACCTAAAATTCAACTTCCCCAACTTCCTTCTAGTCAAGTTATTAACATAGATTACACCCTCCGCAACATAATCATGTTAAAAAGTTTATCTGAGTCATTAGTTCGATGGATAATTGTCCTAGTTGGAGATATTACCTATAGTGTCAATTTCGAATTAAAGGTGTAATTTTCTAAAAATAAAATTTCTAAAAATTTAACGGGCAGTTAGAGCATGCAGCATATCTATCAATGTTTTCCCATAAACGATTTTCCATTGAGTTTCAATATTTTGAGTGTATGGTATGTTTTAGTCCGCAAGGGACATTTTCTCTGTCCTGGTTGCGTTTGATATCTAAATTTAGAAGACTCTCTGCTCAGTTCGAAGACATCTTACATACAAGTGTTATATGTCATTTCAAAGAGGGAGGAAAATGATGTAGATAAATATTCTACATATGTTGTTTTTACAAGTGAAATCCTGGTCACAATTTTTTCTTAAAAACTAGGAACCACTTTTGATGGAAGAACTCACAGAATGTAACATACCTGACTGTGAATCTAAAAACCGCCAAACTTTATACCTATATTTATAGTCGCTCTCTAGTATAACTACAGTGGTGAAGATAGTAACTTGATTACTAAGACCTAGTCTTATGATGATGTTGATGTCAAACAATGTTTCTCGAATTATAACTATATTTAGCTCTCTAGTATAAATACTGCGGTAAAGTTAGTAACTTGATTACCAAGACCCAGATGATGCTGGTGTCAAACAGTGTTTCTCGAACTAGTTATAATTATCCTACCAATGTAAGGCTCAGATATATATGCAAGTATCTCAGTTTATTCCGTTCAAATGAACCTGTATTTTTCACCTGTCTAATCAGATTATTTCTGATTCCTGAGACAGCATGTTTCAAAATGTATAGCTTGAATTTATACTGATATTGTGCCGCCTAATTTGAGAGAGGTGTTACCAATCATCCGTCCCAACCTTCTTATTGTTATCGGTAATCCTAGATTGTTGTTGTTGACCAAACTTTTAAGGTTATATTCACGAGAATTTTGCAGAAGCAGGTAACTAGAACTATCAAGAACTTGATAGAATCTTGATTAATTATAGTTGCGTCTTGTTGGACGCGCGTATAGTGCAGTATAGATTGTATATTTGTTTGGAATGATCTCAAATATATGGCTAGACCATTTAGTAGTATACATATGTGTTCTTTATAATGTCTTCTTTTTCCATCAATGAGTAATGTTCCATGAAGTAATTTCACTTTTTGTTACCCATGTTAGTCCCTCTATTAAAATGGGAATGGGGGTTCTTTCATCGCTTCATATCACTTATCACAACCTTATGGTATTCACCTTATGCAGCTAAAGGCTCTAAGAATAGGGTATTGGAATGCGAGGAGAGCACGGGAAAAGTTAGATACCATTAAACATAATCTTTTAAAAGATAGTTCCGATATAATTTCGATAAATGAAACATGGTTAAAAGAAAGTATCGAGTCCAATAAATATAGATGGCTACGATACTATTAGACAGGATAGAATTACTTTAAATCAACAAGGAGGTGGGTTAAATTCCATAACCAGTGAACCTAACATTGAGATTAATCAACTTCGATATGATATGATATTAAAGCTAAATAACAATTACCCAAGTATCCTATCCACTTCGCGTTCCCAGTAACAACAATGAGGTTATCAAAGGGTTCTAGTAGACTGCTGTTGTTGCGCGTCTGACTCTGGCTACGAAGTGAAGCGCATTGAAGATCAACTACCTCTTTAAAAGCGAAGGGGCTTGGTTGCTACCTCCTCATAGATACAATGTAAACCACCAACTTCCCGTCTCAGGTTCCCTTACCAGTCAGGATACTTGAGCTGTATATACATGGATGCCCGCTCAAGTTCCCTGGTCGGTCAGGCTACTTTGGTGAGAAGATAGTACTCACAGTTTCACCAACAGTTCAAGTTAAAGAGTCCTTGTACACTATCTGGTCAAGTTCACTGATTGTAACGAACTCAGGATCCAATATTAACAACACATATACTAAACCTCATTAACTAATATTTTATTTTAGTCTTCTTACGGAACTTGTAATAAAGTGTTTAATTTCCCAACAAATGATTTACAAAACTGATCGAGAGAATTCTCAGAATATATTTTATCTACAGAGACGAAACCACAACATTCAAAATCAATATCACTCTGGTGTTAATTTTCATTCACGCTGAAAGAGGCGAATACCGAGACTTCATTCCTTAATATAATGTAGTTTTTCCCCCTACACTTATGACAGTTTCAAATTTAACTGATTTTCAAAAGGTGAAAGAAGATTTACTCAATTTTGATCTTGGTTTATACTTCAAACAACTGAAACCTTATACTAAATGGAGACTCTCTTTTGTTACAGATATAGTTTAGTTTGTAACATCAACAGGATATGTATTAGGAAAGGAATTACTTCCAAATTATGTCAAATCAAAACGATGCATAGAGGGTTTGGAACACCCACCTAACAACAGGAAACACTGTTACAATGATGCATTATGCACATTTCGTTGTCTAGCTTTGCATAACGGTCAAAGAAACATCATTGCTAAATCTGTATCTATTTATTATAACCAGTGGCGGTGTTCCATGGAAACAAACTATTCTATCTAACCAAAAGAAGTACGAAGGATTAGGAACGCGTCATCATTCCGATCTTGAACACTGTTTAAGTGTTTCTATATATTTGCGCGAGTTATAAGAAGATGGAGAAGTAACTACACCGTATAATTCTGCAATGTCCTGCTATTTATATGATTTTATCACACATTCATGATTCTGGGCAGTATGTTATGAAATATCTTTGTCTACTTTGTAAAACATTTGAAATATAGTGGGAATTATAACTGTCATAGCAATAAAGTGTCTCTGTTGTGCTGCGCAGCAGATACCTACTAGGATAATCACGCGTTTGGTTGATGTGAGACTCATCAGTAAAGTAATTTTGTGGGCAAACTATGGGGAGAAATTACTAAAAATCAGCTTGAAAGGTGTACCAGGCGTCATATGGAAAGAAGCGATGTCCTAAACCTACTCGGTATGTTCGTAAATAAGTAATTGATGTTAGAATTGTTTTCTATTTTCTATAAATCTAGGTTTTTGAAAAACAGTTCCAGAACATGTATTTACCACTCCCCCCTTTCCCCCACACGACACAGGAGAGTTTAAATTGAAGACAACTATTTTTCCAGGAGAATACCAGATCATTTACCTTCCAAAGTCATAACACCACGAGATATCCCAAATTTACTGATGAAGAATTACGACGACAAACCTTTGCGAGATGGTTGAATTTTACAGATCCTAAAAACTATCAAAAACTGGGTTATTCTTTCTCGGTGACGGAGATATGGTTCAGTGTTTTGAATGCGGCGATGATTCGAAATTAGAACATGGGAAATATTCACCAAAATGCGATTATATAACAAATAGTCTGAAAGATCCAGACCCAACGTTCACCCTAGGGACTGAGAATACTTATCAGAAAATCTCATAAGTCATTTTTCAGACAACCCAAAAAATGATCTAAAACAGTTTCCCTCAACCTGTCACTGCACACTTCCTTAATGTCTCAACTTATAAATCCGATGTGATTTGTTAAATGTTCAGTTGTATTTTTTGAAGGATTGATAATTGATCTAAGGTGTTGCACATGACTCTAAACTTCTGGTAGGTATTTTCCATGCTGGTTTTCCCGCTGCAAACTTATACCAACCAGCAACCAACTAAGGAAGACCTCAATGATTTTGAAAATAACTTAACAAAAATGGTTGTATCAACTCAAAAAGATCTGGTGTCGTTAACCACACAGGATTGAAGATATATTCATTCTTAAGAAACCCTGAAGATTTTGAGAAAAACTATGCACTAGTTTCAGAGAAAAGTCTATTGAACCAAAATGTTAGCTTTTCACCCTATCTGTAGTGGGAACACACAGACGGGACCTCTCGGTCTAACAACAAACAAGATAAAACCAAATAAATTATTTCAACAGAGTTAGCATTCTCGAGTTGGGAAATGATTTAAGAATCACAATTGAAAGACATCGAATTGGGAATAGAAGGATAAAATCGAGAGAGTCAAAGGAGTTCTACTGGACGCGGGTGAGAAGGAACTCACGGAGACCACTCGAGATGATTTTTGGTCGGTGTGAAGGAAACTTTAGAGCACTGCAGCTACAGGAGAACAGAACTAGCGAACAATCAGGCTCTGGAAACTGTTAGTTAAGAAGCGAACCGAATTATGTCAGATTACCCAACCGGAGAGAATACCTGTTCAGTGAAGAAAGCGACGAAGGATCTATCTGAACCTGTTAAATTACACCGAAAGAAACAGAACACCAGAAACTACCTGCAGCTCGAACCTCACAGACGATCTTCTGTAAACACAGGAATAACAGACTCCGAGGATGCAAAGTGAGGGTTAAAAAGGTTCTAGAAAAACAGTATCCTGATGCTGATTTGTTACCATTAATGGAGTTAACTCACACGTAAACTTGGAACACGTGTCTATAGTAAACAAACAACTTTAATCTGGGTCAAGTTTGGCAAGATGGCGCATGCCCTCGTTTGGAAGCCGCCTAGATAACCTTGATGTCATACGACTTAATCGTAGTAATCAGCCCACAAAGCTCACTCACGTAGCATTAATCTCCCAAACTTTACCTAAAAACTGTACTAAATGTTAAACATGTCTCGATCTTCGTGCAATAACAACAAATACCTCGTCTACTCTCGAAGGAAGTGAACTGAGCGCATGCGCAATATGTCATAATTTGCATAGCTAGGTCGGAGCGCAACTTACAAACAAACAGACTTGGTGTGGATTCTTGATCTCTCAACTTTTTATTGTATCTTGCTACCTGAACGAAAACATGCCGAACACATTCATCAACGTCTTCGCAGACGAACGTATGAGTAACCTCCAGGCCTACGTGGATCGGGCAAACGTCTCAGAAACTGTTCTGCAGGTTCATCACTTTGAAGGCGCCACACTACACCAGTTAGTCTCCAGAGCGTGGAAACACGCTGAAACTCACCCGTCTGACACCGCAGTCATAGCGGGAGGCGTTTATGATTTAATCCGATGGGATTCACACGCACAGAACTTTACTTTCCCCTACCACAGCACCGAGGAGGCGGTACAGCACGTGTTAGAAATCATCAACGTGGCGGATCTTAGCTACCATCAAAAGTTCTCGTACAGCCAAATCATCTTTGGAGAACTAACGGGGATCAACCTGAGTCTGTGCGCTCTTACGAAGGATCAGGATCCCGAACATCAACAACTCTTGAATGACACCGTAGTGTTAATTAACCAGGAGATTACGGCTGTTAATGCCCGGAACTGGGTTCCCTCGATCTGGTTTGCGAAACCGATCCACAAAAAACGGATGAACAAAAGGAAAACTCGACTACATTGGGCACATCGCTATACATACCTACTAGATGGGTTTCACCCGGACTTAAGACTGACACAACATTGGGCAGCTCAGTTAGGCCACCTGGCATGGCAATGTTCGTGAATCCCAACCAGCAAACAGGGAAGTGCCTTAACCCCCTAGTGCTTAAGACGTTGTAGCAGGAGTGGCTGCTGGGCCAACCGGTTACCACTAGTCCAAGTGAACTAATCTCCTTTATTTATTTATTTAATCAAGAACTTTTGTGTATCTCTACCAGAAACTACTTTGTCGACAAGAGAGCGAACACCGTCGGAGGCGTTATCACCGAGATGTTAAACTGATCCTGCGATCGGGAACTTTTATAAATACTCATAACTGATCTTCCTTATAGCCAAGGATATTGATTATTGCAGTATAGGATGACCAACGGCTAAAAGATATAATAACCCCACTTTACTACTTTACTCAGCAACAGAACTGTAGCCTGTGATATTTTCCGTCGTGAACTTGCTAGCTTAATAATTATATGGAATTTGAACTTGCTGTCTACCTTGGATATATTGATATAATTGGTACACAGTAATTCGATAACATCCTCTTTGGATTCGTTTTTACATATAGGATTGAGGTCAGATAAAGTATGGTAACTAGATACATATTGACAGAGATTGTTCTCAATCAGGGTTTTGATGACCATTAGGTCTGGATTCTTACAATGTAGCAATACATGTGATACAGATTGTTTACAATAACGGACATTGCACAGAGATTCTAGCGCTTTGATGTTCTTGAAGCTCCTGTACTGGTTGTTGGATGTGCAGTTGGTATCTATGCGTAATTTGGTGAATATATTTCCGATACTGACAGATCTTATTTTATTAAGATAGAGTTTAAAGTCCTACACAGATGTAAGTAACCTTACATTTTCATAGTTGGAGTCTTCCAGACACTAAGTATCAAAGCTTTGTATATATATATATATATAGATATATAGGTGATATTAGAAGTCTGGAGAATTACCAGAACTCACCAAAATACATTAACGTTTAATTAAGATTGAGATGTTAAACTGATCCTGTGCTCGTAATCTTTTATAAATACTCATGACCGCCTTCCTTATAGCCAAGGATATTGATTATTGCAGTATAACCCGACCAACGGTTAAAAGATATAACAACCTAACTTTTACTACTTTACCTAGCATCAGAACTGTAGACTGTGGTATTTTCCGCTGTCGTGAGTTCGCTAGCTTAATAATAATTATGGAATTTGAACTTACTGTCTAGCTTGGATATATTGATACAATTGAACCAGAGAAGCCTAGTGAATTATCAATACTCACCAGAATACATTAACGTTCTAATTCATCGTTTAGGTGGGTGAACCTAAATGTACCCAGCTTGTTTATGTTAACTAGTTGTATTTCTTAGAACTTGAACAGAAGTTATAATAACCCCGACTGTAAAATCAGAGTATTTAATATATATATATCCCGTGCGTAAATTGTCTTGTACATAGAAAAGATATTATTCAGCTCTCCCTGAGACACTTCACACTGAGTTGTGTTAAAGAATATTCCTTTGGCTATTTATCCTAGATAAGAGTACCAGACACTTACTGATCAGACTTAACATTTGGTGTCATAAAGGAGTAGTTATTTCTTGTTTTTACTAACCACTCTAAACAGGTATGAGTAGTAACTTGTACATGTCAGAGCTAAAATGCTCTCACTTATTTTGTATATAATAGGAATTAAAAGATGTCTTCCAATACCTCTTACTCGAATAGTGGTTACTTACCTTGATCCAATTAATCAGGGATTTGTATGTAGCTACCTATATTTACTACTGCATAACATAACTGCTCTCCTCAAATAAATGGTTATGGGTTTGTCTTTCACCTGTTTCGCCTCACTTCCTATCATCACAGCTCTTTTTTAACTTGAAACCCCACCATGTATCCTTTCTATAGATGAAACCTGACTGAAATCATCATTACCGGACGGTCTAATTCGCGTGGCTGGGTATAAGATTCTCAGGCAAGACCGAATAACCTTGAACCGGGTTGGGAATATAAAAAGAGGTGGTTGGTTACCGCTTTATCACAAGCTTGGTGTTGATGTTGAATTAATCACAAGCGAAAATTTCCAAAATTACAACGGTAACATTGAAATATAGCAATAAATAAAAAGATTAATTCAGACATTAAAAACCAAAATAATACGCTACATACAACAAAATCAAACTAGGCATTGGTTTGATGTTTTACCTAAAATGTTGGAAGAATCAATCATAACATAGATTTCTATTTACAAGTATCTAGCAAATCACATGTAACCATTGTAGATTTCAAACGATATATTACATTAAACGATATGTAACCGTTGGAGAGAAAATGAAACTATGTAGAACCCTAGACACCAAACTATATTGTAGACTATCGCTTTGAAACTTAGCTAATAAACATAGATTTCTCTTTCACTATATAACCAGTCATTAAATAGCGAAGCTTAACTTAAAGTCGTCTTGACTTAGTTTAAGAAACTATCTAAGTAATTTCAAACATCTTGGTATCATTCGTAGCTAAGAATCTGTTGTGTGTGAAAACTGGGAATTTACATTCTAAGAAATCATTCCAAATAATTTGGAATGATCCTGGAAAATTTGTTGAAATTTACCTTTTTACCAACTTACAACCTGGAACTTCTAAATAGAACGAACAAAAGTAATTTCTTGAGAATTCGGGCAAGACTCCTTTTAGACTTTTAGAGAATTGAATTTCTTTAGGTTGAGAATGAGTACAATTTAAGTCAGTTTTGAAGGCTTAGGTGAAATCCCTTAATGTATGTATGTATGCATTTTCTAATGAGTTCATAACTTTCTAAGTCTTTTTCTTTAATGGAATATTTGGTATCTTACCACCTGTTTCTCACAAACAACATTAATTCAAGCTTGTAAAGACAGTATGTCTCCTATTTTATTTCTGATAAATCTCAACAAGATAAGTTCTAGGTTTTCAAACACCCAAAAGTTACTCTATCTAGATGATTCATCTCAGTACTGGACCTATAGCCTCATACAAGAAGTGTAGGTGTCATATCTAGCACTCACATTTGTGAAACATTCATATTTCAATGTCTATTTTATTTTATTTTTAAAGTAGGTTGATTTTAGCACTCGCCGTTCACCTGACCCGAATATAATACTTGTCATAGTCATGCATGTGGTTAATATTACCCCATAGGATTAACACTGCGGAATGTAAACAAAAGTGCGCCAGAACCCCCACTTCGATTCGAGCTATAGTACTCATCCTTAATATACACCTATTTTTCATTCTCATTACCGATAACCGAGTTCTGTATCTATATCAATAAGTATTGAGGTTATCGGTATCTATATAAATGGCGTTGTTTAATTCATGAACCGCTGTTTTGCTACGTCTCCACCGAGGAAAGCGTCATGTCTATGGTTTGGGTGTTTCTGTTGTGTCTCTCGACAGTTTTTGCTCAGGACAGTATATGTCAAATATGTTCGTGTATCGCAGAAACTATAACCTGCCGGCACATGAACCCTCAAAAATTATATATTCCGCGGAACAAACGATACCGCGTTTTAGATTGGAGGATGTGTACTCTAACTAAATTTGATGAAACACTCATGTGGAAATTTGAAAGACTGCGAGTTTTGGATATTCGTGATCAGTGGGATAATTTTGATTGTACTTCTCTACCGGATTTATTGAATTACACGTTGTTGCACGACTGCGACACAACCACTCGTTCCTCTACACTTCACTTTATTTCTACTTCGAACGCCAACCCAACTGTAGAAAGGGAGTCAGAATCGCCTTCAGTATACACAAAAGACGGCTTGACCGAGATTGCCCGCTCGACTTCTGAGTCTGCACAAACAATGCGGGTGGAATGGACAACAGGGACAGCTGGAAGTGATGATCTTTTGTCAACTATTCATCAGAATACGATACCTTCTTCTTCTGTTGACCCGTCACCCGAAGAAACCCGTACCCTTCTTTTACCTCTTGGCGCTTCTCTGGGAACTTTCTTGGTTATCGTGGTTATTATATTAATTATTTTTCTGAAGTTTAAGACACGATTCAAAAACCGGACTGAAAATATAAATTACTATGGATTTTACAATGACGTGTATGATAATATTGTGCTCGAAACCACAGTTTAGAGATATAAAGAACAAGTATTACACAATTTATTGGTAAATGTTCGATAAAACAAAAAAAGTCAACGAGTCTTTATGTACTGTGACGTGAATCATATTCTTTTATTGACACGCAATATCATATATTCAACCATACAGCATTTTTCTTGATCGTTATGTTTAGTTTAGTTTACTCTAATGGGTCAGCCTACAAATTGTATATATATATATATATAACCGTACAGCGTTTTCATGATATTAATTCTAAGGTTAACCCTACGTATAACGCGAGTATAAGTATCGTTTGATATATATTTTTTCACGATCTACAGTAACATGTATATATATATATATATATGTTGTTTCTTCTTCTTGTCGTACATAACTTGCGGGTGTTAAGGATATGATAGTAATTTAATAAATGATCATAAGTAACCTCTACATTATCACTGTCATGCCTACGAACACAGTACGGAACTAGGTTGTCATTTCCAAACCGTTTCCCAATCTCAAGATTGTTACACGCGACCTACAAGCTTTGGCCATACCTGCTAACAAGCGGTTTTCTGTCCCCGAGTCAACTGTTAGAATGAGCATCCTGATCGAAAGACCCATAACTACATTACACCCAGTACTTCTTTACTCTTTCAGTTAGTTAGTTAGTTCCAATCGAAGTATATAATTGTACGCTTTTGTGGTGAGTGTTTTCGCATTGAGCATCAAAATATTCGTTTCTCTCAAAAAGTTATAAGACTTTTCACGATCTCTCTCTCATGTCTACGAGATACATTTTAAAGATCGAGGATTTCTTGATTTTCAAATTCGAAATCTGGGTTTTTTCCCCCATGAGTAACTTCTCAGGATCAGTTTCTACGATAACATCCGAGCAAACACAGCACGGAACTAAGTTTTCATTTCCAAACCGTTTCCCAATCTCAAGATTGTGACACGTGTCCTACAACTTTGACATACCTGTTAATAATCGTTAGAATGAGCATCCTGATCAAAAGTCCCATAACTACATTACACCCAGTACTTCTTTACTCTTCCAAACGAAGTATATAATTGTACACTTTGTGGCGAGAGCTTTCGCATCGGGCATCAAAATCTCCGTTTCTCTCAAAACATTATAAGACTTTTCACAATCATTATCTCATGACTACGAAACACATTTTAAAGATGGTTGATTTCTTGATATTCAAATTCGAAATCTGGGTTTTTCCCCCTCATGAACAACTTCTCAGGATCAGTTTCTACGATAACATCCGAGCAAACACAGTACGGAACTAAGTTTTCATTTCCAAACCGTTTCCCAATTACGCGACAAGCCTCCATTAATCTCAAGATTGTGACACGCTCTCTGTCCCCGAAACAACCGCTAGAATAAACATCCTGAGCGAAAGACCCATAACTACATTACACTCAGTACTTCTTTACTCTTTCAGTTAGTTAGTTAGTTCCAATCGAAGTATATAATCTTACGCTTTGTGGCGAGAGCTTTCGCCTCAAACATCAAAATCTCCGTTTCTCTCAAAACGTTATAAACCTTTTCACAATCATTATCTCATGACTATGAAACACATTTTAAAGATCGTTGATTTCTTGATATTCAAATTCGAAATCTGGTTTTTCCTCCATGAGCAACTTCTCAGGATCAGTTTCTACGATAACATCTGAGCAAACACAGTACGGAACTAAGTTTTCATTTCCAAAACATTTCCCGATTACGCGGCAAGCCTCCATCAATCTCAAGATAGTAACACGCGCCCTACAAGCTTTGGCGTACCTGCTAACGATCGGTTCTCTGTCCCCGAGACAACCGTTAGAATGAGCATCCTGATTGAAAGACCCATAACTACAGCCCGCGCAGAACTTCTTTACTCTTTCGGCTAGTTCCAAACGAAGTATATAATTATACGCTTTCGTGGCGAGTTCTTTCGCCTCGGGCATCAAAGTTTCCGTTTTGTGAACAGCTACTTCGTACTTTTGAGTATCCTCCTCCTCCTTTTCGAGAACCCCTTTCATCAAGTCGCACTGGTCTCTACAATTTTGCTCTACCAGAAACGCGGCCTCGCACGAACTTACTTTAACCCCCTTTACGTTGGAAATATCCCACCGCCATAAATTTACAGTCTGCCGGGCCTTCTTCTTTGCGGGAACTCCGAAGTCTTCTTGCTCTCCTCCCTGTAGCTCTACCAGTCTGTTGAATTCTCGTTGGTTTAGGTTGATGGATTCGGTCCTGAAAAATATAAAATTGGGAGGCTTTGAACTTATGGAAAATAGAATCGTACTTAATAACAATTTAACGCGCTGACTGACCAAACACCTCATATCATATACAAACTCGCTTTCCGGTTAGCGCTCTCTAGAAGAAGCGCGCTTAATATCGCTAGTAATCTAACCAGTCGAAGAGCGAGCGTCAATAACTCCTATATATATATTCGCTGTTCGACCAGCGAACTCTAAAAGAATTGCGATTACTGGATTTTTAAGTTTATATCAAAACATAACATATACCGCATTCATATTTTGATCAATACGTATAACATTATTATGTACTCACCAAATCTTTTTTCCTCCGAGGAATCTGCTGAAACCGATATAGAACTCCTTATTGTAGAGAGTCACCACGATCTTCCATGTTTTCAGCGTTGTCTCGAGAATGACGTCTTGAATAAGCGAAGGTTTCGCTTCTCGGATTGTTGCGTCGTTGTTGACAGCCCACTGAACTAACTCCATGGGAATTGTAACACTCCTGGTTTTCTCGAGCCCTTTTCTTATTATTTTCATGAAGTCTCCCGACTGTTCGGTAAAAACTTTTGCGCTTAGAATCTCCATTCTGGTGATTAGTTTATCGCTGCTAGTTCTCGGAATAACCACTCGGAATAAGTAACAAACTGTTTCGAGTTATCTTTTTAATACCCGCTGTCCTTCGTGTTGTAGATTTTCTATTGGATCCTCTTTAAATCATGAATATTCAAGTGCAACCAACACCACTACCGTCACCACCACCCAAGACGATTCTAAGGATTACTCTTAATACTCTCAATTCGGTCTGTACGTGTTTGAACAAGGAGGTTATGTCCTTGGTATCTATTCATACTTAAACTTATACCATCGTTTGCATTTACAGCATTTCCTGGCATATCTAGTTGTGTAAATCTTCTCATGTCCTACTGTGACATGAACGTGCTGTTCTTTTTTTGCATCTCTTGGCATTATTTTGTAACACCAATCACACATCACGTCTCGCGACCACCATAATTTTTTAAATGGCCACCGATAACCCAAACACTCACTGCATCTCCTCAAATATTTCAGTTCTCTCTCCATAACAAAATATCTCCAATCTAAATTCAATATTCCTTCAAATCTGCACAACATTATGATGTTTATAATCCGTAGCAAGTTTAATATGGAGTGTGTAGTCTGACTGTTGGATTAAACTGCAACCGACATCTTGTTCTATGAATAAATATATACCATTCGCGACCAGGGCACTTCTCGGTTGAGCCGCCTCCCCTTATTTGTTAGTTGAGAGCAAACAAATCCAAGGAGAACTCCGGCACGAGCGGAGAATGACGGTGCTGTCAGGAATATCCTCAATTTCGTGGAACTACAAGGGAAGCTAACATTCTCTAAGCTTTGTCAATTTTCTATCGATCTATATAAGCATGAAACGAAATACGCTGGCGGTTACCGGCCTTGACCTTAAATCAAGAATAATGTCTATGCTGTTCTCAATTCGAATAGGTTTGGAACGTACCGATCTTTCAAAGTCTCGAAGGGATTTTGTTTCGACAAAAACCTGCGAGTGCGTTTAAATGTAAAATAAGAATCAAGACCAGCTGTACTCGCGAAACAGTAAGTATGTAAAGCTAAACTTTCCTCGCTTATGTTTGAATGGCATTGCTGGGCTAGTTGTTCTCCGCATTCGGCTTCCTTCTCTAATTCTGTTTTTTCAGCTAGCTTCTCAAACTCTCTCACAAGAAGACAGTGGTAGACCATTGAGAGTATTTCGGACTTTGAAGGAATTTCTTCGGGTGCTCTCTCTACCACGTAACGAGTTTTACTCTTCGATTTAAGTTTTTCAAATCGCCTTTTTGCAAAATTATGACAAGTATCTGGGTTCCAATATCTGAGATCGCTTTCTTCTATAGTTTCGTGGTTTTTGTCGAGTATTCTCCATGTGTATACTTCCAAATATTCACCATCGACAAGAACTTTACGTCCATATGATGTTCGTTTAGGAATTTCCATGTTGCGGTAGCGTTAATTAGTCCAATATTCACAAGTCTTTTTTTGAATATCGGAGTGTTATAGCATTCACCCTTCTGAATCTCTTTCTCCTTCTTAAAAAAAAAACTCCTCTCAGTATTGATCCCTCTGAATGTAACCTTTAGCGTGTCTGTTTAAAAAAGCTCTTCTGAGAAACTCTTTTCCACATGCGGAGCACTTGTATTTATTTCCCGAACCGTGGCTCACTTGTGACGACTTAGACTCGACCTATGACTGAAATCCTTACCATTTCAATTTATATAACCTGTGATGCGTGCCTATACGCTCTTATAACAGCTCAATGGATTTGTATGCTTACTCGAACCAACCCCCTCCCTACCACTATTGTTATAGGAGTCACGTTATGGTTATAATATAGCTTTTACATACGCTGGTTTTCGAACTTGATTTTCTGAAATTAACAGGCGTATATACGCTGACGGTTAGACTTCTTGCTTTAGTTTATTATTACATATACGTTGAGCACGCTTGTTTCCTGTTTGGGTTGGAAACTCGGGGTAAAAAGTTAGAGCCGGTATATACGCTGGCCGCGTTAGTTAGAGTTAATGATTACATATACGCTGGCCGCGTTAGTTCTCTGACCTCTGACCTGACCTCTTAGGTTTATATTGTGTAACACCAGCTATTATTTACTCAAACTCACCCAGTTCTTTTCACTTACCTCTCACCTAGTTCCTAGTTCCGTAATCCGTTAATCCCCAAATCAACCCGTGTCTATTGTGATGCTTTCAGTTATGTCTCACCTATTTCTTTAGTTCTCTAATCCGGGTTATCCCCAAATTAAACGCGTCTATTGTGGGTCGATTAAGTGGCTACCAGCCTTAATCCCTAAACCAAACAATATTTATTTATTGTACTCGTTGACTGTTTACTGGCCCCTTTTTCCTTAATCCGGTTAATCCCCAAACCAATCCGTGTCTATTATGTCATAGATTAATTGTTTACCGACCTTAATCCCTAAACAAACAATCTTTATTTACTGTACTCGATGACTGTTTACTGACCCAGTTTTTCTTAATCCTTTAATCCCTCTGCCAACACACTACCTGGCTATCACCATCTACTACTCATGGCTGTTCTTAGAGTAGAAACATCCTCTAAAACAGTCATTCAGAGAATCTTACCACTTACATGGCAATTCTAAGAACTAGAATACATTACTTCTACTTATCCCATGTAGATGATATTGGTTCCAAACGTGGAAAAATCAACATTTCTACTCACCAAGCTTGACAAAGTCGCTGCTAATCTCAAACTCGGCCTTGAAGCCCTTACGCTGGATCTTGTAATCCTCCCCCATCTCCCAGTACGGAACGTAGGGCTTCTTGGTGGGCTCCACACGCCCGCTCTTGGTGACGAACTCTATGTGCAGGGCCTCGGCCGTCGAGAAAAGCTCCAGGTTCTTATGGCGCCCGCAGTAAATGCCTATCACCTCGGCCTGGTTGGTGTAGCCGTCGTAGATCTTCACGTAGTCAAACGGGCAGCTGAAAGAACAGAGGGAAGGTTGGTTGGTTGGTTGGTCATTGGGGTTTTTACGCCGTATCAACATCTAAGGTTATATCACGGCGAGAACATGATTTTGACAATCCTGTCCTTGATGATCGTATCTATGGAATGATCAAACCTACGAGAAGATAGAGACCATACCCCTACACTTTTACCGAGGCAGGCTTTCTTTAATGTGCAGGGTTCCATAGGCAGGGCCCTACACACAACAGCCGGTGGTCTACTAGAGACCTTTGATAACCCAGTTGTCACTGGGAGACATGTAGAGGGGGGTTGCAGCCAGCTCACCCCAGCCCAGGATTGAACCCGGGCCGCCCTTGCAACAGAGGGACACTCTAACCACTACTCCACCCCACACGCCTAGGGAAGGTTGGAGTTTAGGTTAAAGTTTAATCAGTCGAATGGACAGCTTTATATTTAAAGTAGCTGTATAACGATCATAAAAATGTAGCTAAATAAAATTCTAATATGGCCAGATAAGTAAAAAGGAATTGGGAAAAAATGTAGTGTATCCGTTATTGAATAAACAATATTCACACAGTCAAAAGAGCAACTGAATGAGAGGCGAAGAAAGGTTGGTGACACTATTGTATTTCTTTACCAAGGAGATACGAGAAAGGGAACAGTGGTTTATTGGGCAGCAAAGTAAACAAAGCAGATGAAAATATCAATGTCGTCATTATAGCCATTTACAAAAGGCAGATAGAACAAAATGAGCAATAAAAGGCTCTTGTCAGTGTCATAGGCATTTACTGAGTTGAATGGGCAGCTGAATGAAAGGGTAGTTATTGTAACCATCATAGCCTTACTCATACTCAACCCGGCAGCTAAAGGAGCATAAGCCAAAGACAGGTAATGTGAGGAGGTGCCTCTTTGTCATTCTCCCCTGAGTTATGCTCCAGTAAAAGGCCCTTTGTCTTGGCCAGGTTTCCTGTCTTTGGACAGGGCTGTCTGGTTTATCTAGGAAGTCCTTTTCTATGGGGAGCACGGCACTGTATTGTTAAAAGTGCAGGTTTTATGTGCCGCAAGTTTCAAACGGTTCTTTAAGTTTCAGACTGAACTTTATGTGAAAGTCACCTCAGGTTGGTGAATACCTTTTACTTTGTCTGGTTTTAGCCAAATCACAAGACGTGTTCTTTATATAAGCTGGCGTGATACATAATTAAAGGTATCGAGTTATAAAAAGACTCTTCGCTTTTTATTAGTGCATTCAGTGCTCAATTGGACCTAAGTGCCCAGTAGCTATTATCCCAAATTGGTCGTAGGGAACCTAAAATTAGCATAGGCTTTATCTTTATACGTTGAGTTGCGATATAAGTATCCAACCTCTGTGCACTGACAAACTCCATATTGCATAATTATATATTCCCTATTTCATTGTGTGCCTCAGAATTTGTTCTCTTTGGTGCATCTTGAGATCGAAATAATGTTTCGCAAGATACTTTCCGATGATTAAGTAACAAGATGCTAAATATAAACTAGGGTCTTATATGGAAAGTATAGGAGTATGGGAGTGATATGTGGTCGTCGGTTGTGTAACGTACATTTGTATCTCCAATAAATAAGTAGTAGCAAGTCTGAGTGAAACTCTTTTCTCATTACCACAACTTAGTAAAGCCGAGGAAAGGTAACATTTCCATGTACTACTTATCTGTCAGTATTCATACTTATTATCCCAACCAAGCGATGAACTCGGATCAGTTTACAAATTCATACTGCTTATTTATATCAATATTGTTCAAGTTATGGATTGGAAAAAGAGACATATGTATAATGTGACTCATGACATTTCCATATACTGCTTACATTCAAAAAGGACAAAATGATTTGATATACGATCGGTAATCAAAATAAGACTATTCGGAAAGCGCTTATCTCTTGAAACTAAAGCTGATAGTGGACACTAGGCATCCACAACTCAAAATAACCTATTGAACCTACAGAATGACCATGTGGGGAAGGGTTCGTGGGTATGGCGTCCCTGGGGTAATAGGATGGGTTGGTCGGTGGACAGGTTTAGGTGAACAGGCAGGAGTGTACAATTGTTAGGGACAGGTGATTAAGCACATGGATACAATATCATATCCAACTTCTGATGCTTATACTTTTACCTAGGCTTTTAAGCCTAGGTTTATATTCGTATGCGTATAATCAAAATAGAACATGTTGAAATTACAATCTTATAATCTCAAAGTCCAATTAAACTTATTAAACTCAAAAACTGGCCAAACATCATATCAACTACATGAAAAACTTACTTTGTAAGATGTATAAAAGTATAATCATTTTACTTTTGGGCAGTTAACCCAAGTATAATTCAAGTAGGCCTAGGGGGGAGGGAGTGGTAGAGGCGGGAGGGAAGTGGGTTAAACGAGAAAGGTGGGGTGTGGCGAGGAGGGGGGGGGGAGAGAGTTCCGCGTGATGACCACAGCAGTCATTAGATGGCGCTCCATGCCCGTCCCGCCATGGAGGAGTGCTCCCGGGGGATCTAAGTCCGGCCCTGGAGCAGAATGAAAACCGCCAGAACCGTTTAGGAGGGAACCATCAGCACGGCCTCCAGCCTAGACCTCCAGGGTTTCCTCCCGTTTGGGGGGAAATAGGCCTAAGCGGTATCTGTATTGGTGAGCTGAGGTTGAGCACTGGAGGCTTTCCATGAAGCCTTACTCCTAGGTAATAACGCCTGTCGGATAGTGCGTGCCCTTAGGCAGGCATGGTATCATGGTCTTCATCAAAATAATGTACTTCTCTCCAAATGCCACATTCATACATGTAACATAAAAAAGTTATTAGGTTTGTAGAATATGAATATCAGACCAGAATTGATATGGAACAACCACAACCAACTTCACATGAAGAAATGGCGAGGTACAGACTGACCCAGATATTACAGATTGAGGGTATCTGGGCATCAGCCATTCTCAGGGGTTATCTGCCCACCCAGATGAGTGAGCACAAGGCTTGGGGGAGGATGATCCGGGATTATCCCACTCCACGGCGGTGTGTGGGGCAGGGCGTGAAGAGGGGGCGCTGAGAGGGGCCCTCCTCCAGGGTGTGTTCACTGAGGCGTGGCCTTTGACTCGTGTCACCCCTGCAGACCCCTGCTATGAATAATACCCTGGAGGTGGACCGTAATTACCCATTCCTCCGGGCGGCTGCACACAGAGTGGCCGATACAGATCTGGATGGCCGTACGGTGGGAAATTGTGTTGACCTTTTACGCTCGTTTTAGTCCGGTTTATATTTAATAGGGGACCATCTAGGGTCGGATCGTATTTCCCCCGAGGATTGTATCGCTCGCTGACCTCATCTTGCTAAATAAGATATGAGTTGGAAAAAACGTAAGACAATAACAATACTCATGGGTAGTAGAGCTGAGCCAGCTACAATCACGTACATGCACGTTTTTGGGAGCAGTTACTTGCATAATAACACACAATGGACATGAGCTTTTCAACTATCGGTTCCTTTCTTCACTTACAATATAGAGTATTATACCAGGGTGTGTACAGTAGGGTCTGGGTTTCAGACACGAAAGAGAATATTCACTCGACAATGAATATATCACTTCCTAACTGTATGCCACCCAACCAAAGGGGGGAAACCCACTGAGAGACTAAATTAAATTCTGATCGTCTCTACCAATTTTGGTCGCTTAATTCTGATTGAAAACGACCAGAACTGGTCAAATTACTCAATGGGAACAGCATTTCTTGTCGATTTTGACCAGTTCTGGTCGTTTTTCGACCAGAAGTGGTTGAAATGACCGGAATTTAGTTAAGTTCTTCAATACTTAGGTACACCTCTTTAGTGTGTTTCACTGGCAGGATATGAATTCACGACTTCTCAATACGACAACTGTTGAAAGCTTATACACTCATTATCAATTATTATGAGCTACTATATTATTCACTTCGAGCCATGTGCAATTGCCTGCCCTGAGTCCGTATTCTTCTATGCGCCATTTGACTTGCGTTGGTCATTTTACTTGTGTATATTGACAAAAATGCAAGCAATTTTTATTCTACTGCCTTGGTACTTGCATTGGGGTCAAGCCCCATTCGCCCTGGGCAGTTTTTCATTGCGACCTGAGATATAATTGCACTCTTCTTGTATGCAGACTCATCATCTTTGGAAAATATGTTTGCAGTTTACAAAGGAGGTATCAATGTATAAACTTATGTGTTTAGTCAAAATTATATTGTTATCTTGCTTGTGATTCTTAGATCGCAGTGAAAGATTGCCCACGTCGAATGGGGCTTAACGCAAATACCATTGTAAGCACATTTCTATGCTTTTTTTCTTTGGAGTTCTGATATTCAGACACCAACATGTTTGTATCTGAAATACAAACTACTTAAGCTTTCTACCTAGAGCCAACGCAAATACCTGCCAATACAGAGTGGAATATGCCTTAGCCTTGAGAAAGCTGCTGGTAATAGATGGCACGAAATGGGTCTGCACCCGAGTCACCCCAGCGTGAAGTCGGCTTTT
The DNA here is from genome assembly GCA_936440205.1 of Lepidonotus clava. NCBI lineage: Eukaryota > Metazoa > Annelida > Polychaeta > Phyllodocida > Polynoidae > Lepidonotus > Lepidonotus clava. Next base: position 45,790,265 of record OW387136.1, on the reverse strand, counting down.
GGGAGAAACTGATTGCGTTTTACCTGATTGTCTCTCCTAATGAGCGCAACACGTAGAAAGGGAAGTCTTTAGTGCAGTGTTTGCCTACCTGAATTGCTTCTCAAGAGTTTTAATAGGGCGTTCTCCACAGCCTTTGAAAGTATTATTAACAGTCAAAACCAATAATCTGTAAATGAAAGGGACATCATCATTGATTTATTGTTTCGAATCTAACTGAGCATTGTGTGAAGGATACGACTTGTTTTCTATAACCGTTCTTATAAAAGATCGGAATGTTTGCAGTTAAATGCATATGGTTATTCTGTGCATAAAAGGGAACGAGAAGCATTGATAATTAGAAGTAAAGTATAAATGAGGATGGCACAACTTTAGAAAGCGATGAAGGCGAAAAAATGGTCAACATTGTAATGATTCTTGTTTGTCTTTTTAACCTTTCAATGAAAATAACTGCTTTAACGATCATAATGATTGTACATCCGAAATCGAGTTGTATACCTATTCCCATGGGCATGCATGTAAGTATACAGAACAGCCCCCTTTCAGAAGTTCTGAAGGTTTATTTTCAACAGACAACGTCCTGAGCATACACAGATTGAAAGTCCTGGGAAACAACAACATATTGCAAAATATTTCATGAGATGTCTGCATCCTCAGTAATCCTTAATCTTGTAGAATAGAAGACAATCCTGAGCTCCTGTATACCTACAAACTCATCCGCGTATCTGTCTAAAAGGGCATTATCTTCTAGATAAGGCCGGAAAACACGTACTGAACATGAGCGCACAAAAGCGTGCACCAGAGGAGCTATGACATTTCCTTTTAATAAGACCTGAGTGCTGTTGCTGTCAGTCTTAGACGTAGGATGTTGTTATTGATAAGGCCCTGAGGCAGGGGTAATTGGCCAGATCTGTAGTCAGTGAGGGCTGGGGCTGAGTACGACAGAAGAGAGGAACAGGCCGCCTCTGATTTCCTATTGATCCGAAGGGGGATGCAGCCAAACCTAATCACCACCTTGCACATCAGAATTCAGCCGCCCAAAGAGGATTACTACGCGGCCATGTCCCTGTGAAGGACGCACTATTAGCCACGATTACAATTGATTCCTACGAGCATCTTTGAAGCTGCGATGGTGGTATTAGCAGAGTCTAAATCTGATCTAAACTTGAATAGTAGCCTCACAACGTAAGCACGCTCAAAAGGAGGGAACCCTTTGTCCTTAGTTTAAATAGTTATTAAGGGATGGAATCTGCACGTGAGAGAATAATTACATCTTTAGGCTACTTATTTCGAGGTACTATTAATAACTATATAATAGAATTGGTTATTCTATAGTTTAACCCTGAAGATCTTCATATGATATTGCATGAGTTGCATTGGCAGTGGACAATGTGTTGGTAAATTTCACATGAAAAGCCCGGTATGATCTCCACATATTGCAAAAGTTCAGCTGAGATGAACCATAATTGGATATTGCTGAAAGCATACTTATTCAATATGTAACAACTTGCAAATCACATTAAAGCAACACTTTGTATGAGGGCATGACGTGTATTTCTTCATTTGTAATGATGTATCTTTGACCTTTTAGTAACACATCTTATAATGCACTGCAGTGATACATGTTGTAATGCCATAGCCTGGATGACTATTCAGCAAAGTCATAATGACTTTTCATTAATCAAATTGAACAAGTTGCATAATTAAAGCGAGCTCAATACCCATTGAGGAGTAAATCGTGACCGATGATCTAATTACTCCAGGTGATGTATAGAGCGCCTGCCTTGGGAATTATGACGTGTCATCAATCTCATTAATTTTGTCATCATATCAGGCAGTATTACCAAATCCTAGAGTGGGCTAATCTATGAGGCTTCCTATGTAGAGATTTAGATTGTACATAGATCATGATAATAATATAAATATATTGAAAAGTAGAGCTTTTACTATCGGTTTTCAAATCTTACACACTTTATACACTGTTACAACGCTCGTATGGTATTTCAAAATAATAAACAATGTCAACAAGAGACAATCGATGTCAGGATGTCAATTGGAGAAGCAGGAGCCCATCCAAAAGATCAATGGACGATTCAAATTTACTTTCAATACTCTACAAAAGTCATAAAAGCTTAAGTTTGCAAAATAAATGTTTTGTCATGAAATTTTACCAAAATTTAATACTCTTTTTGCAATTAGACTTCCTTCACTGTGAAATCGACGGTTTTATGACCCGGTGAAAGGAACTCTTTGTACTCAGAACAGAATGTGCCCTATTTGATATGGGACAAAAGGATACTTTGGCTCTTTCATTGAAGTTATCCTCCATTTAAAATATACAGAACTAGGGAAAGAGCTCGCCTTAAGACCTTCCAAAAACTAAAATATCATCAACATGATAGGAGCAAAAGAAAAGTTATAAACTATTGGCCATGAAAATAACAAACACTGACGTTTTGGATATACATTTCCATAGAAACACAGGAAAGATAGGGAAATATTGATACCTAGAACAGAATATACTGCAGTTTGCCTGGGAAACATGCAAGCCACAGGCTTCTCTGAAATCAGGCGTCTAGTCCCACGGCTGACAGCTGGCAGAAATAATCTGCTTATTTTTCATTTCCTTTACGCATGCTCTCTGTCGCCAGTGTGACGGCGGCGTCCCATTGGCTGACAGCGACACGCTGCGCCGGGCTCCTCAGTGAAAGGAGGTGGGAAAGCACTCGGCCAGGAGGTGAGTAGGCCAGACGTAGGACTACGTCATAGGCCCCACTGCCGGCAGTGTGGTCAGCCATTATTGTAAGCTTGAAACGGGGAAACTCATTGATCTCAAACTCTACATGCAGAGTTTGGAGTCACTGCTCCTGTCAATGTATATCTACTTTTAAAAAAAACATGTTTACAACAATGCTTACACATGTTATTTTTCAGAGCCCCCCTTCTCCTACCATCATACACGAGCATTATAAGCACATCTCGGCGTTGTTAATGGAACATAGAATTCCCCTTACAGAAAATACAATATAAAGTGCGCCTTTAAAAATATGTTCACTATAATCTGATTGAAATTGTGCTTAATCCTTTGTAAATGTTCTTTTCAGTCTAAATTTGACTATCTGCAAAGTGTAGCTTGATACTAACTAGACACTTAACTTTGGGATGGTAATTTGATATTTCATTAGTTTTTGATGTGGCTTACTCAATTAGTATATAACATAATTATAGATCTACCATAAAGTATATACTTTTTGCAGATTAGTTTCTCTTTTGTCCACCAAGAGCCCCCCTCAGTGTAAATGTGTCCCTTCTCCATCTCCACCCCTACCCTCAAGCCACACAGGCTCCCACTGACCCTGTCCTGTGCCCCTCTCGGACGTCTATAGGCTTACGCTGGGATTAACTCGGACGCCGCATCAAAACGTTGACATGGCCACAAAACACAAGGCGGTCCCCAATTTGGCGCCAATCTTCCTCACTTATAGCGATGAGTGTGGTGCCAGGCGGGCGTGGACGACTGCCTGTTACACACCCAGAGATGCCTTCCGCGCGTCGACTGGACGCCAGCCCTTTTACTACCGCGAAGGGCATTGGTCCTGCGTGAAGGGCCTCTGGGTGGGGCATTATAGGGTGTTATACCCTAGCTCTTTTCATCTCATGGACTAGGTGAAATGTTTTATATAAAATCTAGACAATTGTATTACAAGTGCGACTGAAGAGGAATAACAACGGGTGTAAATATACATAAAGCTTAAGAAGCGTTATGCTGAGGCCTTGTCTTGGTGTAAGTAGTATATGGAATGTTGGTTTGTTCAGGGAACTGATCCGAAATACAAAAGGAAGTGCTCAACAGCCGGGAAGCAAGATTAGTTGCAACGAGAAAAAAGGTATCCTATCCCCATATGAACTAATATTTCAGGTGTAATGCGAGCACATGTACCTCGCCGCATGTGGGCTTATGATTATCATTTTTTCGGAAAACATTTCAAAATCTTCTTCGTGAAATACTTGTTTTGTCCTTAATTGAAATCTGATACAGATTGTCAATTTACGGAATGAAACAGGATTCGAAGCATGAACGCTTACATTGAAACTAAATCTAGCCCTTCTCGCTCAGTGTATGGAGGAGACAGACCTGTAGGCCAATTACCCTTGTCCAGGAACGGTGACGCTACTTTGTTTTGGATTGGTTGGACGTCAGTTAAGCGACGTACGCCCTTAGCCTATAGACCTCAGCGGTTGACTATAGGCTAGGTGTCAGTCATGAGTTTAGGCTATAGGGGGCGGGGGGGGGGGGTCCAGATAATGCATTTGCCGGGCAAAGACCGATTTATACATTAAAATGCTGAAGCGGCGATTTAGTATTGAACTTTATATAGCCAGCTTGAGACATGCAGTCCCCTTTTTTATTTTCATAAGGCTGGTGATTTTGACCTGTCTATAAACCAAAACGATGGTCCTTATTGATTTTGATACAATATACTCTTCCGATTCTAATACCTTGAGCAATAGAAAGGAAAGCTAGGTTCGGCCTTGGCATCGAAAGGTGTGAACAGAGCATCCAATGAGGTGTTAGGGCAGCAGTAGAGGGATGAGGGAGGGGCAGCGGGTGGTCAGGTGGGAGGGGGATCTCGTTCGGATGGCGGTGGCTCGCTCTCTGTGATGGCCGAATCTTGTTTGAGGAGACGGCCGGGGTGAATGCTAAGCGTCGTTAGATGATCGAGACAGAGGCCTAATGGTAGGCCTCGGGTTGGTGGGCCGGCCTGAGGTGAAGGCGAGTGGCAAGTGGCCAGGGGTAGGGTTAGACGGAGAGGACAGGGTAGGCGGGCGGAGCTAGGGTGTAAGGGTGGGGGGTGGGTAGGGGTGGGTAGGGGCGTGAAAGGTGACCGGAAATGGCCTGAGTGGGACGCCGTCGCTAAGACCGCCGGGAAGGACATGGCGGCAGGGGTGAGTGTGATCTTGTAATTCCCGTCACCTCCGCCATGACGGAGGGGAGGCTTAGCAGGGTCAAACTGCTAGGTCGGGTTTAAAAAGAGAGTATTAGTATTCACGAAAACGTATTCAATCTACACTAGCTCTACCCTTATATCATATGACACGTTGACAAATTGTTTTATATCATAGGTTATATGCATAAAAATGCTTTTAAATTTAAAGTATATGCCCCAATATAGTTTCTGTTCTGCCAAAAGTAGTGTATAAAACCCATAGAATATATGTATGAACAACGATGGGCACAGAAAATATTTCCCCCAAAAATCCATCTTTTTCATTGAAAAATATCTTAAGACTCACACTCACTACTGAAAGGCATTGTTTTTCCCTTCTGAAACTCACACCCTTCGTCTAGCTGGTATATTTAGCCCCTGCCAGTCGTATTCACTGTCTGTCTGATGGTGGTAATTTTCTGTGTTAACGACGCCCGCTGACACAGCCTACCTCTCACACCGCGCGGCTACATTTGGCGGGCCGAGTCAGTGCCGCAGTCGGAGAACGATAAGATTGCATGCGGCGTGTAATGGCCACCAGCCACGCCGCCTAATGGAAATGAATTGTTGAGGCCACACCATAAATACAAACACGGCCACACGTCACACATTGGTGGCGGGCCATCCTCCACACTTGTCTTGACTTTCCCCTCCATCCGTAGACGTATGCGCCAATTGCACTTCACCGGCGGAAACTTTGCCCGGGCTAGAGTTATACACCGGGCAACTGGAAGTGTTCAATGACTTAGCATCACTTCCCACTCTCACGTCGTGCCCAAACATCATTTTCATCTGGGCGATAATGGGTGAATTACTAATTGCTCTCTCCGGGACGACCCCCAGTGGCTAAAACGGCAACTATTAATCAAATTAAGCACTCATCAGCGGGGTAATTATGCGGCATTAGTTATGCTGGCACGTGCTTTGTGATTTCATTACTGCCGTCGGCTCGGCATGGCAATGGGTGGAGCGGGTTGTATCTCCGGCATTCCTTGGCTCTTTTTCCTGCTCTCCAAGCCCTGCTGGTTTGATGCTGTGGGTACTGAGAGTGCGGGATGGTATGTGGAGGCTGGAGCCAGCAGCCCTGAATGGTGCGTGGTAGTAAGGCAATGCCTTCTAAGCAATAGGAGCACAAAAAAGGTTGCTGGCAATGACCCAGTGTCACCGCCGTTTCCCCCAGCTTTGTGCCCACTAATGCTACCTGATGGCCAAAATCAAAGCCATTCTCTCTCCTGCCTGCCAGACTTTGGTACCGCCGGCCCTTATTCCCTCCATGCTGTACACCTCCAGCCCCTGTAACGTCACTTCTCATCCTGAAGTCCCCGTGAAGGTAGAGGTCTTTGCCGAGGGAGAAACCAGTCAGGAGGCGAGACATAGGCGGGTTATGCACAATGTGTTTTAAGGTGGAAACCTTGTAGGGGGGAGGAGGCGGGGCGCCTGGATTCACAAAGCTCCTGGTGGGGAGGAGCGAAAAGAGGCATGCCACCCGTCAGTCTTACTTTGCAGGCCCTAAAGGAATTTTGAGCATAGGGTGTCCACACCTCTGAAAGTCAGGCAATGGTGGATGTCTATGGGGGTCTGATGACCAGCCCTGGAGGCCTGAATGGTCACCATCAGCAGCCCCCTCTGCCAATCAGCCCTATTTCCCATCTTCTAAAACCTGGCCCCATCCCTGTCCAGCCTACCCTTCACACCTCTTCACAGTCCCCTCCTATGCTACTGCGTTGCACGTACAACACTTTTGAGCCAGCCTGCATCGTGCATGCATACTAATGTATATACTGGTTATCTCTTAATAGTACAGCTTGGACAAGTATGTGCCGACAGAGTCTTAAATGCCGCAGATTGTTAAGTCTTGTAGATTTACTTTTTTTTTTAGTTATTACGTCCATAAAGCGTTTACTACGAGTTCCTGTTTCAATACATTTATAAGTGCACGTACAAACCTTACAGTCGAAGATGGAGGTAACATATAACGTGATATCTCTTTGAGGGTGAAATGATAGAATTACATAAAGCCTACCTTTCTAATTACAACTTCAATTCTGCAACATAATTATTCCTCGGAAGCCAATTAGTTTTGGCGACAGAACAAAAGGATATATATATACATACATGTATACACATAATTATTCCTCGGTGTGTGAAGTGTGTTTCTCAAAATGTATTGTTGGAAAAGTCGATAATTATAGTATTTTCAGTATCATTGCCAGCTACCATGCTTATGCCTTAAATGTGGCATATATGTGTCAAGGATTTAGAGACTACATGCTTCTGGTAAGGATTAAGGATATTTCTCCAGAACATTAGATTTGTAAATATATTTCTGATTATTGTGCTAAATTTACCAATTCACTAGGATGGCATTCTAAGAAAATACGCAGAAACATTAATTGAATTGGTGCATTTCTAGAAACATTCTAAAATGTCCGCCAGAAACTCAGCTAGACGTGTGTAGGTCCCTATTCCTAGGGCGCGACAAAAAAGTGCTGTTGATTCCCAAGCACTGGCTTTGTCGTTGTCAGAGCAATAAAAACGGTCCTGATTTCCTCATCCATACATGCACAGTGTAGATTATCCCCCGATGGGCAGTAGAGGAGGCGGGCGGCCCCCACGTGTGATGTTCGCCGCTGAATATCTTGTCACCTCGCCTTGCAGGAGAGGATGGGGTCTGTGACAGCCCATGTTTTACATAGAGACACGTTGTCTCGGCAGAGTTATGGGACGGGTTTACAGCTACATAACCTAGATAAGCGTGATGAGATACAGATTGAAAGTAGATGGAGAACATTGAATATACAGTTGTATGTATGCTGGATACAGTTCTATATAGTTCAGGAAGATTGTTGTACCCCAAGTTTTGTCACATTCGCAAAATTGTTTTGGACTGGTCGTTCTGGGGTGGGGTGTAATTGTATTATTTATATTGAAGCAATTTTTACTTTTCAATTTAAGATTTAATTCTGTCGTTCTATAAAGTCTGTCGCAAAGAATGGAGTTAAAAATTATGGTGACTAACTTTCGATTTGCAAAATGAAATAAACATTCTTAGCGTATGCTAGTGGTTTGTCAACCGACCCATATGGCCATGCAGAGAAACTCATTGTCACTTCCGTGAGGGAAATCAAATTAATTTCATATATCGGTATATAAATATGAATTTCATGTGAATATGTCTACATTGCAAAGATATTTTAAAAGGGAATAAGACGAACCAAAATAAAGGAGATGGTAATATAGTTATGACATTGCAGAATAGAAATACATAAATGTATATGATTTGTGGTCGCTTATTCTCGACCAGTATAACAAATTGAGAGTACATTAGGCTTCCGCTTAATACATCCATTTCATTGTATCTGATAAAGCACATTCAAACGGCTATATAAGGCGTCCGAATAGTCACCTCCCTAAGCCTCCATGAAAAGGTCTAGTGGGTTGGATACAGTGGACCAAAGGAGAAGTACATTTCAGGCGTACTTGGTGGCCGGCTACCTTTGGTCCAGACCCAACTCCCGGTGGTAATAAAGCCGCCCCTCCACGGGCTGCACCAATTGGGGTGTCTGGGTCCAAGACCCACTCATTTTACAAAGTGTTGGCTTTAGTGGGCCCCAGGCCTGGTCGAATCTAGCGTGGGAAGACTGGGCCGTTAGACAGGAGATGGGGCATGGACCTTTCCTACTTTTATTTTTTTTTATTGGAGCAGGGCCCTCACTCAAATTTGGGTCAAGGAGGTCGTGTCTTTACGGCACGCAAGGTCCAGGTAATTAACTGGGGCGGTTCGATAGGAAATTTGTCTTCCGGGATTGCACATATAACCTGCGGCATCTTATGGATTTTGCAGAGTAACTTAACCTTCGCAGTGCATGGACTGAAAGTTGAGTAGCAAATATAGGCATGTTTTGCCTTCAGAAGAGTGTACGTGTGTCTGCAGGGGATATTATTTGGTGAATTAGATGAATCTGTTTGATTAATTTCTCTGAGTTGGTTAGTTATCCAGAGCGTCTACATTAATAAGAAAGGCAGGAATTTCCTGCTGCCTATCCTCTATAGAGTGTCCTTGGGTCATGGAAGTATCAGGAGCGTATTCAAGAACTGCTAATTCTTTTCAGTTTATATTTTGTAAGTGTACAACGTTAGCATGAGGCAATTCACTAGGGATGCTGGTAATAATGACAAAAATCTAGCCTGATAGCTGTAATCTTGGTACAGTAGTTCTGCTTAAACATCACAAGGACCCAAGCAGCCGCCAAAGTAGTGTTGGCAGCAATAGGAAAATTATTCGCCCTGTGGTGAAGTCTTGGTGACCGTCTCACGGACCGGTCATTTGTTAAAGGGAGGGGAATTGAAATTGGATGAGATACAATCTTAAAGTGTTCTCCGTCTTCTTTGAAACAATATCAAACACCCTACTCCCCTCTTCTTGAAAAGCTATTGGTAGCGATTAGAATACTCTTGATCAACCCATAATCTAATCATTTCAATACCTCACCCCCCTTTCCTGTAATTAATGGCAGGTCCTTTAGATGGTGGGCTGTCGTTGGTGCACACAGCGGCGCGCCGGGTTGAGAGACAGGGACACCAGACGCCCATTACCCCTGTCCTCTCACCACCACTGCCTCCCACTGGAGACACACGGCTGAGAAATCCTAATGACTGGTAATACCAATCAGATGATGTGACGCCTCGGTAGGCGGAGAGGGCGTGAGGGGCAGTAGGAGGGGACAGGGGTTGGCATCCACGGCCTAGAGTTTGAGGACTGGCCTGGGAGGGGAAGGGGGACGCGTGACGTGGCCCTGTCAACTCTCCTCCAGGGAGGGAGAGGCTGTGATCCCTTTTCCTCCAGGGAGGGGAGGAGGGCTCAGGCTTGTTAACGTGCTTCCCTGACGTCTGGTGGAGCGGCAATGGTAAGAACGAGGGCAGGGGTTAGAGACACTGCTCCTGTCACTAATATCAGCCAGTGCCACTATCACCATGTAACCAGCCTGCTTATCATTGGTTCCCGGCGTGACAACCACACCTCTCCCGAGAAGACCGAGATCAGGCCGACGACCAGCCAGCTGCTGCAGCAATGTTGCATGGGTATCTTGTCGTCATAACGACCTGCTCTGGGCGTCTCCATGGCAACGGCATAACCACTACCATCTCCACCCCACATTGCTGTGCATCGAACCCGGCGTTCCTCGCGAGCGTGCCATGCTAGAGTCTGCGGAGATCACTTCCGGGTCAGATCAAAGGTCAGGGTCAGTGGCGCGGAAAGGGCGTCCGCTGCCAGGTTCTCCTCCCCTGCCTGCCAGGCCCGGGCAGGCAATTTCTGCCAGAGAACACGTGATAAACGAAGCAGAATATTTGGGATGGGGGCCTTTAGTAAAACGACAGAATTCTAGGGGAGAAATGTGGTACATATTTTACATAGGCCTATATAAGTAAACTTTGTCTGTTTCTGTAATCAATACTGTAACCTCAATTTCATGACGATATCATGCCACACTTTACTATATATATACGTACGAAGAGTATATTTTCAAGAATATAAAACGCATATAAGCTCCATTATATTAGTATGCTAACTGTTATACCATGTTTAGCTGCACAAAAGACATACATGTGTTTTTTTATATTTCGTATTTCGTTCCCGTTTTAGTATCAGTATCATAGGGCTAATGCTTTTGGAGTGATTACAAAACCTAGCATACATAGGATATGCAATCATGATGAATTGATGGCTTGGGCACACTCTAGGCATTCATCAAAATGAAATAGGATCGATATGCTCTTTCCAAACGAGCACCTTTCTCATTTCCGGTAATTCAGGGGAATCAATTAAAATGGATCGTTCAAATGCCATAATGTACACGATATTTTATTAACCGTGTTCTAAATTGAGCCTCATCATGTCTAACGATTTACATCACGAGCTCATTTACGTCTTTGTCACTATCATAATGAAGAGGCCCTTTCATTGCCACATAATTTTATAGAGCTTTCCAGACAGGATACAGAGTTTGGGAGGATATATATCTGTAGGTCGGGAGACTCCCTTCATAAACAATATGTTTGACCATACACCAAAATGTGAGAAAAAGAAAAAATAGAAATATTTTATATCTATACCTGAAATGATACTTTTAAATCCTGCATCTGTCATAGAGATTTGGCAATGTGTGACCAGCTGGTGACAGATCATACACATTGTTCTGTTGAGAGTGTAATGGACTTCACGAGCTTTTGGTCACTGAACTTCATTGTGTGCAAAGGTAAGACTGTTGTGCTTTGCTTTGGGCTCTCTACCATTGGCGTGTGACGGACGAGAACAGTCGGCACAGACGTATCGCCTGTCAGTGTCAATGGACAAGCTGTCAATGGAGGGGCTGTCAATGGAGAAACCGTCAATGGAGAGGCTGTCAATGGGTGTCAGGGCGGAGAAGTGCTCACATCCTTGTGACAGCTGAGATGGATTTCGTTTTAATCTGTCAGAATGTCTGTCAGAATCGGACATGTCAGCTCTTTCTGTTCCCCCAGTGTTCTCAGGAAGTTCCCACTCTCCCCAACAGGTGTCTATACGCGTGAGGTAAGGCTGGGAAGGTGTGACCAGCTGGGGAGGTTTGGAGGATCGAGAACATTTAATGTTGACTAGTATTTGGATTCCGTGCCCAAATCTTATGTCTTATTTTTTCCCTTTAAAATCATGGCTTTATTTCACAAGCTGACCAAAGGAGGCTACGTAGAGCATCGCTCCAGAGAATAGGTGCACTCAGTGTTATTTCAATTGTAGGCATGATCCTTGCACCTAATTAGGTAAGAGCTGGAGCTGAAAACCATCAGCAAATTTGTATACCAATATGTATTTCACAAGACTCTACTACTTAAAACCACACCCAAAAGTGAGTGCACATTAATTTCTGATAGAGTACACCCATACTATGCTGTCACAATAGGTGCCCGTTGGACAAAACACACACCACAGGCACAAACTATTCAATGCAGACCTGTAACTATTTGATGGGTGCATCCTCTCCCTTGTTACACGTAAAAACCCACAACCTTCTGTGGCCTTCAAGTTGAGTTCAACATGGCATCAAAGCACACCACTACTAAGTTGATCTACAACCAGATACTCAGTGCCAAATATCCTGCTTTCTCATGGCTTCATTGCTGATATTCAGCCTTCACTACCCACTGATCACTGCATCAGTCTTCACTGCTGGCAACCAGCCACCAAGGTCAGCTGTATTATTCCTGTCATTCAGTAATAGTGAAGCTTATCTATAGACCTTGTGGAGCCGTCTATCAATAAGAAGGCCCCTCCTCCTGTTAAAATCGTATGTATTTAAGTATGTTTCCAATTTAAGATGTGTAATAGGTGTGCACAGTAAACTTCTAATATAGCAAGATGACTGTAATAGGTATTCTTCTGGATAGTTTCAACGTGATCAAATAATCGAAAGCCTGCTTTGTAGTGCATACCATTTCTTAATTATCTAATTCAAACTGGATTGCAATAAAGGCCCTGTATATGGGTAGGGGAGGTGTGTTAGGTACCTTTTCTCATTTTAAAAGCAGGTCAAGAAGTCCCTGACCTCAGTTGGATTCAGGTAATGCGTCACTGACAGAGTTAAGAAAACAGGGTGACTCATCCTCATTTAACACCTTAAGCCTGACATGTTTGCCCACACGTGACCTTTACATGTCACTGGATGTGACCTCTGTTAGCACCTTCTGAGAATTCCACTCATTGAAAACCTTTTGAGCTTCCAATCTCAGTTTCAGATATTTCGTATCCTAAAAGAATGCTAAGATCTTGTCTTATTTGCTTTAGCACCGCTTTGGAAAAAAACAAACCTTAAACATCTTAAAAGTTAATGACCTAAAAAGCATTTTACCTTTGCTCCTACATAGGCTTGAGAATCCGTTATGTTTCAACCCTGAGAACATCAGTAGGGTCGTCTTATCGTATTTTACAATGCCCTCAAATCACAAGTCATTAATCTACCAGCACCTTAATCCTAAACCAAGATAAAACTCTTCCTTCCGAACCAATCCCTCCTAATCCAACCATCAACCCAGCTGCCCCACTACTCCCCACCCACCCCAACCGCTTTATTTTTTGTAAACCAGCCAAGCAGAGACACAGGAATGCACTTACTGCTCTCCTCCTGAGTAGAGGTCGAGGTCGACGAACTTGAACCTGATGCGCTGACCAGCCTGGCCCTGGAGCTTGTAGAAGCAGAAGATGTTGTCGGGGTACATGCCCGGGTAAGTGGGGGAGAGCAGCACCCCCCTCGGCCGCTGCTCGCTCTTTATCGTCTGACCGCACACGTTCCGGGGGGCCGGCATGCCCACGTTGTAAGGCGCTGTGAACGGAGAATATAAATTATTATGGATCAGAATAACGGAGGGTCATCATAGGGTGATGAAGAAAAATTTATTTCAAGTACACTACTTATATTGAAACATTCTTTTATTAAAAAAAAAATGCCCCGCCCCTTTGTAAGGTGCTGTGAAGGAAAACTACAGACTAAATCGTTACGTATGAGAATAACAATAGGCATGTGATGCTGAACAATAACGCATTTCAAATACAATACAAATAGAGAAACACTATTTATTACAAAAAATATTAACTTCTGGCAAAGTTGCCCAGTGTGTTACCCAACAAGATTGATTGATGATCAAACACATAAGAAAGTTCTCAAGGCCAACTGTTATCCATTGAGGTTGTTCAATGTTTTCCAACTCAAGACAGAGCACATTGTGTTTTTAAGACACTAAATCGAGTGAATTAGTACAACCTGAAAAAGCATGATAATTACTTGTGCAGTCGACTGAACTTTGCTTCAACTTAATTGTCTATCGTACCAATAGTTTTGCTATTATTTTCCAGGCAAGGCGATTATTTTTAGGTTGATTGCTCATTCACTCCCGTCAGGTAGCATAATTATACCAATGTATTTCACCATATTTCAAGTTGCAATCATACACAATCATTATAGTCACAAACATACACAACCATTATAGTTTGCTCATCAGAAAAAGGCTTGCAATTATCAATCAGAAGATGAAGCAATCACTTGTATAGTTCATGGTCGGATTCCTCCTGCCAATCCCTATACGGGGTGCGCACGCAGCTACCTGTCATCACCAGGCCGGAAACATCAGACCCCACTTCCGGTATGATCTACCTACTGCTGCGCCTGCGCACTTAAAGAAACTGCAGCCCTGGCTCCCCGAGTCGGACTACGCGTACCTGTATAGAGACTACAGGTGAACGAGGGGAACGAAAAAGACCACTGTTGACTTTTTAGGGGGAGGGAGGAACGGGATATGCATAGACCATGTTCATAATGCATTTTGCTTGTTTGTTGCCGGAAGACATTAAATGGCATAGAGCCACCTGATATCGGAATACAAGCAATAGCTTTCAGTTGTATTCACAGGTCGAAGCGCGGAACACTGAACTTTCAAAGCTAAATACGATTCAGGCTTTATTTTACCTACAGTTGGCGTCGCCTTTCACCACTGATATCATGGTGCTGGTTATAAATCCGAAAAGCAACAATCGTTGCTGAAACTAATCAATAGTAACCTATTGTTCCCCTTATTCTCCAGCTCGTTTCATTGTTAATAAAATACCTGTAATAGACAAACTTTAAATTCAACTAAATTGTAAAATGGTCCTCATTATTATGATACTTAAGTACTGAATTCAATAACCGACCTTCAATCATGGTGATTCCCTTCTATTCTATATTTTCATTATGATACAGAGTGTAGGAATATCAGCTGAATCTTTAGCCTTTTGTTAGATCGTCATGAAACCTTTCCAACAGTCATTATTACCTATTGTCAAAATATAAACTACTTGCTTTTACTGCAGAAGCTCTCACATGGAAAAGGAAAGCATTGCAAGTATGAGTAATAGTAGGGCTGCAATGGGAGCGAAGATCAATAAGACGTCCTGTTCTACTGTTTGTGACAGGCACAAATTAAAACGGGCTTAGTGTCGTCTTAACTTCAAGGCCCAGCCTCACTAAATCTACCTTGGAGGCATGCTACATGCGACCATTGCTATGGAGGCGCTATCAAAGAAATGTGGGGAACCTGGTTGTTATGCTGTGAATGGTAATATTTCTAATAATTGTTCCGTGCCAATCCACATAATTCACTCGAGCTATTTCTATTTTTGAATTGTAAACTATTTCAAAATGATCAGTTATCTTCAGACTCGTTTTCCCGAGATTTCTTCGCAACTTAATTGACCTCCAATACGGGCTAATAAGAGGTATATATCTAGACCTGTATTTAGACTGTTACCCCCTGATAGTATTTTCTAGATATATTTTCTTGCCATTATGATAATACCCTTTAAACTAGAGACGACCTCTTAGAATTATCATCTAAATTCAACAAAACATATCAGTATGTACCTAACGAACCATCGGAAGAACTTTATGATTCTACAAAGATGGAATATATTACAGAAGAAAAAAGAGAAAAAAAATCCCTTTACAAAGGTAATAGATTAATCCTTGCTGCTTTACTGTTGACAATGTGTCCTCTGTACCCCGGGCCTCTGTCACACACATTGTCCAGAATGGCCGTGCCCAAGACGAACCTAATGATCATCTGTTTATTGCTATATCAGTCATTGTCAATGGCCTATAAAGAGGGACGCAGGAAGAGGGGTGCGGATCTATTGTCATAATTAAGCCAACCATGGGGATTTAGCGGTGACACACGGGTTGGCATCTCCCCTAACGGTTATGGGATTATGAAAGGGTGGGTAGTCTGTTATCAGTGTTACGAGTCTATCTCGACCGGCTCATCAATAGGACTATGGAGCAGCGTGAGGGGTGGATGGCTTCATTGTCAAAGCCTATGGCTTGGCTAAGATACGGCCGGCTCAGAGTCCTGTCATAGCCTTCTGCGGCTCAACAGATAGCTGCTCCCTTTGTTCTACACCTACAAGGTTGAGCTGCTCGTGGAGACACCATAGCATGGGTTATGGCCAATTTACTGGACTCTCAGTCAATTAAGCATAAGGATCAAATACTTAAAAAACATAAACATAAGTCTATTTACTTTCTACTATAGCCTTCAGCAGTCCAAATGCACTGCAGCTCTCAATCTTCTGAGTTCTGACAGAAAGCTCCTCTGTCTGAGTCTCACAAATATCTTTCTCCTTATCAGTTTATGCACACTTGCGTCTGTTGTATATCTAAAGCCTTACATTAAGTTCCGCCAGTATCTTAACCGCTCCCCACAGACTCTGAGGCGCCAACGGCTGCAGCAGCAGTAATGACGAGCTATAGAGACAACGCGCCTACCTATAAGAACCTATTATCAAACAGGGAAAAAGGCCACATAGATTTTCTTTGCGGCACGGGCTTCTTCTATTATCTCTCCATTCCCTGAATCAGTGCCATCCAGAGGCTGGCGGAATGGGCGACGCGATGGGAATGATGCCTGACGCGGGGAAATATATTGGCAAGAATTGGCTGTATCATCTCAAGTCGCCGGGCCGGCTGAGCCCTCCCGAGTGGTGACTGCGGGTAGGGTGTGGGGTGGAGGTACAGTCCTTCGCATACTATACGATTCTGTGACTTGGAGTTGTACATAATCGAAGATATTGAGGGGGAGGATGGAGGTGTTGTAATGGTTAAACATGTTTGATTGAAAATCGCAGTAGCCGGAACATTGAAATACACAAAATATGATAGAGTAATTTTGCCCCAAAAGAGCAGATCAGTTATTGCAGTGATACAGATTGAATGCATTCGTACACCATGTGATTCCATTGCAATTGACTTGCAACATAACTTTCAGTGTAATGTATGTTCCTAGGAACATATCGCAACATTATCGCAGTTAAAAATCGCGTAGTGTGGGACTGGTCCGGGGTGCTGGACCGTCTCATCGACTCCCTCTGGCCCCACAGGGGGCACTGCAAACCGTCATCGGACGGACCGGGAAGTCAGATGTGTCCCAAGAAATTCTAACTGACCCAGTGTCTCCATCATATCAATTTATATTATATACTCTAGGTATGTGAAAGACTGAGTAATGTAACTGATGTAAATTACTCTGTTGATGTATGTTTACACTTTTTGGATGGTTTTGGAGTACATTTCCATGTTGGTGTACGATTCTACGACATAATTAATTAATTTGTGAGCACCCTTGGTCAGTTGATTGCGTTATTAATGTTTCATATGATCAGATCAGTGATGAAAATCATTATCCTAACATCTGGTTACTAGGAAAGTCCTTATTCTAAGCGCCTCTGGGGCATCACGACAGTTGTCTACATAATCCACCTGTGCACTATGCCTAATAACATACAGAATTTGTGACACTTCTTAGTTAGATATTTGCTGCTAAGTTATGATAAGGTTTTCCCGAAAGAATTCTAATAAGATCCACACCATACTCTTTCTAAGCTTAATATTTCGAAATGTCCAGCCATGATATGCATGGTTAAAATGGGTTTCATGGAACTAGATCTGGAATGTATAAGAGGACCTCGCACTCCTTTCTCACCGCCAAGACTGTTTCAGAATCAATGGCCCCCATTAGACAAACGAGGTGTTAAATCCCTTACAGTAAGAGCATTCGTTTTGATACGGAAACATAATGCTAAGTCTGAGAAGACAGGAGTGGGGTGGAGCTGCTGCTAATGTCTATATGCCCATAATGTATATGTGCCTAATCATATGTAAGGTGGTCTAGCGTTGTACTTTTAAAAGGGGCCTTATGTCTGAGATTCTCCTTTCGAGGGATTACATTTGAATTATACTGAAAGAGAAATCCTATACCTTGCATTAGGGAAGTTGCAATATGGCGACAGTGCTAGTAATCCGGTGATGGTCTGATGCGGGGGGTGAAATATTAGCAACGTAGACTCTGTGTAAGTAATTTATCAAGACTGAAATGAAACGTCTCAAATTATTCTCTTCTGCCTGAGGCCATCATGCCATGTATGCCAATTTTCGAATACAAATTAATTTAGTCATATTGTTTAGACACATTTAGAAACATTGCAATGAGTCTATAGTTGGATACACTGGTATTATTGGGAATCCGTAGATTATGACTTTGGAACGTCTATATCATAAAACTATCCCATTTCATAAACATTGTACGGGCAGAATGTTTGCCCTGTGAATATTATTTCCAATCTCAAACTAAACAACTGTACATAGAGACAGGCTAAAAACTTACAGAATTTACTGTGTGGGTTTATGGTATCCTTCCATTAAATTCTTTATGGCAAATATAAATACCCTGTATATGGTGATCCACAACAATTCAGTTTATATATAATAAGATATAACATGTCCCCTTTTATGTCCTTGTAAATAATTGATAGAATATCACGCTTCGGTTTCACCGTTTAGAAGGGTCATGATTGATTTAGATCTAAAAGTTATGAATAATACAAAAATGATTACACCAGAGGTGTCCTGAAAGATATTAGGCTAGCAGATAAGTATAAGCCCTGTTGTGTAGTGGTAAGCATCCTCACCTCACACATGGAACTAACTAGATTCAAACCCTGGTTGAGGCTTTCCCTGACTATCATGAACAACAGATCTGTTTCTAGCTCATATTAAAACTAACCCTTATTGGGGCTTTGAACCCATGTTCTCCAACTTGCCTTGTCTATCACTGCTTAGACCAAGAGTGTGAATGCATTCTATAAGACAATGATACGGGAATAAGATATCTTATTATCCCGATCCACTGCCAATAACCTTACCGTAAGGAGGATCTAAAACTTACTGTGTTTCATGGCAACCAAATTACCAAAGAAAAACCTTAAATTTGGGTATACATTTTTACAGTGCAGACAACCAGTGTACCTGGCTGGCGAGATAAAAGTGGGTGTTGGCCAACATCGAATATGGTACCACCTTGAGTTGATGTTTAGAAGGGCCATCTCTAGCTAAAAGCAGTGTCTGATATGGTCCCAAATTACAGGCGCATTATTATGTCATTACGTTGGGATGCCACCTTTAAAAGCTTGTCGTACCCGCCTAATGTAACAGATTTCCCGTCACAAGAGAAGTGTTAATGACTAATTAATCTACTGCACCCAGGCATAATTAACATTCACTTGATGGAAAGTGCTTTGAGTCCATGCAACCTTCTTTTCTAACGCGGTTGCTATAGAGATTCTACACAGTCATTATCTTCCCTCTGATAGTATACCTTTAAGAATAGCCATACCGTAATATCTATAACATTTATGAAAACAGAGGAGGAAAAATATGACATCCAAGTATATCATGTATGCATGTGAATAATAACTTCGAATAGTAAGTATTGTTAAGACGGTCCTTATATCGCTAATATTGGGCAAGAACAAAATACATGATACTGAATTTCGAAATTTACTTGATGCCTCTCTTCCCTAGAACTGCCACGTACTCATAATATGATTACGTGTACCATATTATGGTATCTCAAGGGCCAACAACATCTCCAAGTCTATCATTATGCATCTCTGGGGCTCACAAAATGCATCTCCATAGCTGACAAAATACATTTCTATGGATAACAAAATGCATTTACATGGCTAGCAAAATACAAGCCGCATCTCTGGGATGAACAAGATGGAACCCCAGTGCCAACAAGTTGCATTTATGGGGCCAACAAGTTGTATGCATATATACTTCATTGACAAACTGTATCTCCGGGCCAAGGCAAAACAATTCAACTCCAGGCCCAACAACAGGCATCTCCAAGGTCAACAACAAGCATCTTAACAGACATAAAATGCATCTGCATGGCTAAAAAGATGCATCCCAGGGCCCAGCAAGATACCTCTCCTTGGCTAACAAGCTGCATCTCCAAGCCAGGGCAAAAAGATGCATCTCCAAGGCCAACAACATCCATCTCCAAGGCCAAGAACAAGCATTTTCACTGACAAAAAATGCATCTCCAAGGCTAACAATTGCAAGATGCATCCTGCGGCAAAGCCCCAGCAAGATACCTCTCCTTGGCTAACAAGCTGCATCTCCAAGCCAGGGAAAAAAGATGCATCTCCAAGGCCAACAACATCCATCTCCAAGGCCAAGAACAAGCATCTTCACTGACAAAAAATGCATCTCCATGGCTAACAATTGCAAGATGCATCCTGCGGCTAGCAACATGCATCTCCAATGCCAACAAAAAGCATCTTCATTGCCGATAAAATTCATCCCCATGGCTAACAAGATGCATCCAGCGGCCCAACTAGATGCATCTCCAGGGCCAACAAGATGTAAAAAAGACCATAGTGCTCTATGTAACAGCAGGCTCATCACGTCCCATATGCGGGGCAGAGCGTGACCTATGACCGCTGTAACTGTATAGGATCAAGGCCTGCCCCAGCCGGAGGGGGGCCGGCAGGGGGAGGGGGACGGAAATTAGACCCAGGTCGTGTCAAAGCCCCCAGTGAGGCAATGCCCCCGTGTAAACGAGGACGGCGACACATGTCCAGTAATCAGGAGATGGGACCTTCCCTTGACCAAAGATGAAAAGTACACGCACTGACCAACGTCCAGGGTAAGGGACATTGTGAAGGGCAGTATTAATCCCTGTAGAAATAATCTGCAGCAGAAGGTCAGCGCAATATCAGTTTCAATAATGATGAATAACGTTTCAATAACGTTGAGTTGAATTACAAAACGGCCTTCAGCAGTATGCAGGTGCTTTACTGCTCCGATGAAATAAAATATTTAAGAAGTGTGATTTTGCATTACATGAATTGAAACAGGTTTAAGTATCCCCAGTTAGAATTGCAACGGTTTCTTTGGCGATTGGTATGTATTTGTAAATTTAAGACTGCACATACAGCGACTGAATACCCAGTCTTTGAAGTTCAGGATAATCTCATTTAAAGTACTTATTTTCAAGCTTACAATTACAATTTCTTTCTCCTACCAACGGGTTTATAAGAATAGAAAGTTACTAGGTGGTCAATAAAAGCTTCTTTGCGATTATAGACCCGACATGCATTAGAAAATGTGGTCTCACTTCCTTCCTTTTTTTATCATCAGGAAGTTGACTGTCATTAATAAATCACGGCACACGTCGCTAACAGTCATTAACAGAGACCCAGTGCCAATAATAAATAAATGATACAAATGACAGGCAATTAGCCCATCAGAACGCCAGCTAAAATCGTTTTTTCTTACAGGAACAGATAATGGGGAGAATATCTCTAATTTGAATAATTTTCTTATCAGGCTTCTAATTCAATGAGGATTAATTGCCTCACCTGCCTTTCTTTTAGCCCGTGGATAATTATACCGACCAGCGCGAAGGAAAGATTCTGCTAACGATATAATAAATTTATCTTCAGTTGAGTGCTGTCATGGGACATACTCACTTGCATGCCACACTGCAGTGCCAGTGAAGGCATGATCTTAAATTTGAGTTAATGTTTTCCTGAGCTTCATTGTTCGGTGTAATCATATCAACAAAGCCAGCTTGGAGCAGGTCTCAGGAAAAACATGGTATCATTATATCAGGGCCACGGTAGTTCTATGGCCCTGTTAGTGCTAACTTCATTTGTTGCTCATGTTTTATGCTTCGTGATATGAAGAAGGGTGGTCAATTTTAATGCCTTTAAAAGGACGTCTACGGAATGCGCTATATTACAATGAAAATGGTTTCTTTAATAGTTTGGCATGATAAGAAACAGATTCAACTGCTTTTTAGAGAAAAAATACTCACCACCCTCCCCAGGGTTAAATGTATATATGACCGGAAAATTCATCTGGACAGTACACTTTTATTTGAAACATGGAACATTCTTTTACCTCTATTATTAGGTAAGCTATTATACATTTATCAAATCCTAAGTATTACTTCAACCAACGTACGCAATATATTTGCAACCAACGTGCTAACAAAACAATTTTGTGATGTGTTGCATTCTCTGAGTTTCAAAATAGATATGAATCATTGTTACGTGATAAGTAGACTCTATTCCACTCAGCCAAGTCCAATTGTAGCATGAACTCTAACATCATTTGTGCAGTAGGTGAGACTAATGACCCTAACCCATAGTTCTCTGCGACTGCACAAGTGAATATGACATGTAACTACTGCACACAGGTCCACAGTGCTGTAGATAATGGCATACCACTACAATCAAGGTGGCAGCTGCCCCCTTGTACCTTTGTCGCCGTGACGACGTGTTACCATGACAATGACCCTGGGAGGGCGACATAGGGGAGGGGGTCTGGGACGTTGGGAATGAGGGGTTACCACGCACCTAGCACCAAGGGCCACCTCGCAATTGCTCCTTCAACACAGTAGGAGTACCCTATGGATTATTTATCTGACACGGTATAATGTGCCTGTCTCTATATTATGTCCCTAAGGTCTCCTAACGACGACAGCAACAGTGGCCTTTTATAATGTACCATAACAGCACTGGACATATTTTCATCTCAATTTTAAACGGATATCAACTGAGTATATTGTCACAAATATCTCATCAACAGACAAATTGTCAACTGACTTCTGCGGAAAAAATCCCATTAACAATAGTCTTTGGAGAAATGGTGATTTGGTTTTGTTGCTCGCACACTTTATAACAAGGCTACGCTTGATCGGAGACAATGGCCACGGTTCCCTTTTGCATCCTTCATTCCCTTATATATTGGAGTTGGCAGAGCAGTTGCCTATTTTCACAAGAATACATGGGGTGTCTAATATGTACCGTGAGAAAATGCCTTTAAGACCCACCACATTCATGACTACGTTTAAGAGAGGTACCGGTGTTTCTCCAAGTCAAACTCTTTACTGTAGTACCTGTTCCAATATCAAATGCAAAGGTCATTGCTCTGGCAAGTTAGACATAAGTTAAAGACACCGTATATACAATAGGTACTTTTTTCTTAAGATTGCATAGGCAGCTGATAAAAGGGCCGGATAGAAAGTTGAATACGCGGAGCGCACTTTGCAACCTTTCACTTTCATATCAGACTGTTGTTCCAGGCAAAATCCTAAATGCTTTGTAATCCTGATAATGACCTTTTGAAGAGGTATAAACTTGAACACGTGCTGTAATACGCCATTTGAATATTTGCCAACTTTACAACAATTATTGCTTAACAATCTTACGCTCTCTGACCGCCTTTAACAGCTAACCAAGTGTAAACGTCTCTAGGTCTGACCACCCTGAGGTCCTAGTGAATTTATACACTCTCCTCCCTGTCCTACCGACTCTCCTGCAGTGATCGCCCCGCCCTTCTCCCGTTTCCCCCTGCCTTCCCATCAGGTCCCATCAAATCACATGATTGCTCCAGAGTAGGGCTGCGCACGCACGCCACGCCATGCTAATAGTTTAGTTCGAAGATCGATCACTAGAGGGAGTCTGCGTGTCGGATGAGCATGTGCCTATCATGTATTGGGAGTCGCCGGAAGAACCTGACTCGAGCCACGTGTATAGTCCAGTGATGATAATTTTCTCGTCTTAAATTGCAATTTCTTTCCTTCTTGGCAATGCGAGTCTTTCGCATGAAAAACGTGAGCGAAAAAGATGGCCGTTTTTCTGGCCACTTTGAAGGGAGCAAATCTGAAATACGTCGAAGATAAATTTTCCATTTTGATTGCAGGGCATTTTTGTATAAGTGCACATTGATTGCTGAAACGTTTTAAAGTGGAAAGTTTTTTGAAGTTAGCTCACTTCTGCAATGTAAAAGGGAACTTTGTATTGAGCTGGAAGAAAAAACTTGATTGCGAAAAGCATTCTCTCCAGACACAGCCAAGAGCTTAACTGCATTGTACATTATCATCGCTTTCAATAGACAAGACCAAGAAAAGGCACGAATATTTCTATTTTCAACTTATTATCGTAGACGGTGAGCTAGAGTATGACATTAGAGACTGCCCGTGAGACAGGTGAGTCTTGATATCATCCTACCCCAATGGACAGATGAAATATTGAATTTTGTCCATACATTATAGTTATTTTTGTAATTTATAAGTAACACATTTCTACATTAGCCAAATACTTTTGTGGTCGAGCAGGTGTAAATAAATCAGTGCCAGCAGTGCGAGGGCCAGCCATGGGAACCCTGCTGAGTAAAGATAAAGGATGTATTATGATACACAAATTATTGAAATTCTAGAATTGTTACCATAATAAAACACTATAGACGTGACTGACATAATTTTTACAGAAATATAAGAACAATATTTTAGGGCCGACCAACTAGTTCTACTGTTAGCCCCCAATGAGAGCATGTTTGACTCAAGAATGTAAAAAAGATGGAATTTGCGATGTCGCCATATATTTACAGGGGCCAATAATGATTGACACGTCATGTGCTCTACGCTGGAAAAGGTGACAATGCACGTCATGTGGACACCCTTATGACCCCAGCCCTGCAGCACCACCTTACGGCCGCCGCAAAGAACACCCAGGCCAGGTGAGAAACGACGATGTTCACTTTGATTGGGATGATTGTCTCTGCCCCAGTGGTTCGAGTCGTCAATTAAGGGTGTGCTGAAAAGGTCAGTCGGCGTCTGAAGGCCTCTTGTTCACTGTTGATGCCTCCGTCGGCGTTTGGCGCTGATTAGGGTGTGAACCCAGAGGGCCTTCTAGTCAGTTTACAGATGAGCCTCAAGTTGACACACCAGCCGCTGTCAGCTCCCTCGTCCTCACCCGGAGTCCGTATTGGCAATTTTCAAGCACTTTGGAAAGTAATTTCATTTGAGGTTTTTGCCTGTGTGGTTTTGATGGCACGAGAATGATTGCATTTCAGGCACAGTGTGGATTTTCAGTGGCTGAATATAATCCTACAGATGCATTGAATATGCAGCTGATTAAAACTTGTTATCGACGTTGAAGCGTAGTAAGAGAAACAAGATCACCTTTGTATGTTGAAAGCCGTATTAAGTTAATGATTGTCGTACCATTGAGTTCAGGATTTTGAATTCACTCTAATTCATACTTCGGATTTTGTTCCCAAATATTCGCGACAGATATCATTCAAAGTTGTTTTTCCTTTAAATCCATTCCATAGTTCAGGCAGAACATTTTAATGGATAAAGACTCATCCAATCAGCTCTCCTCTAGCACAATATGGATGGGAAGTGTAATCCCAGTGGGAACAAAGCAGCCTGGTCCTAAATTTCAATGAAGCAAACTCTCTAACCCCTCCCTTCCCAACGGTGCCATTGTAAATCCTTTTGGCTGCACTCTTAGGCCCCTCATCTTGGGATATAAATAATGAACAGGCCCTTCGGCCCTCAAGCCCTTGCCCACCGCCCGCCACACGAGCTGCTCGCCCCGTGCCTACCTTACCCTACCCCCTACACCTCCAGCCCGCCCCGTGGAGGATCCATAATGGATCCTGGGGTCAGGCGGTCCCAGGCAGGCCCGGCCTGGCTAACGCATGATCTATGGGCTGATGTCAAGCTCGCATGTCGTGTCCATATGCACTCTAACTATTAAATCGGGCTCGGGGAGACAGCAAGCCGGGCGCTGCGGCCACTGATCTGCCGGTCTAATGCTGGCAGGCTCAGCCTTTATATCACACTCAGAGCTGCTCAGAGCTGCTCTAACCCGGTTAGCACTGTCGGCCCGTCCTCCCCTCACTACCGGCGACATGGGATTAAGCTTTGTGTAGCGGGAGCCCCGCCAAGTACGGCTCTCCTATTGCCGGCAACTGGCCGGAGCAATTGAAGAAAAGCCGGGCAGAAAGGTGACGTTTTAATCACGTTAGCCGAATTAAGTGGAGTCGGCGAATCAGGTAACTGGCATCTGGTTCTATGGAGCGTGTCTAAAAGTTTGGAGTGAAGCAGAAGTGCCGAAGTACTACACAATATTATAAATAGGTTACGTCCGTTTTGGAACATATATCTTTAAGATAATCATATGTAGGTCCCCACTCTCTCTACTTAATGGCTCAAATTATTAAATATGTCCTCCGTGTGTGGTAATGGACTGCATCTACTACATGCTGCCTTAACTTTCCGACAGCGCAGTCAATTTACGGGCTGTTATTGTTTTAAGTCGATCTACGTAGAACAATGGGATGGACGAGAACTCTATTCAGCCATAAGAGTCATTGCCCGAGGGATCTAAGCTCCCGGAAGGCAGATCGAAAGTTATTACACTGATAGTGGAGCGAGTTTTAATTCAGACGGCAGTAAAGCAAATGTAATCTTAGTGCTAGTGGCTGCGAGTATATCAAAGACAACCCCCGCTCCCCATTTGTGATCGCCGGTGGCTTATCAATATGCTTACATGGCCACTATGGGTGGTGTTTACAGGGTGGTTGATGTAAAAGTTTCCACATCCATCATAGGCCGATTAATCCCGATCCAGTTAGTCTGTGTGCCGTCATGATTACCAGCCTACTAGGGAGGTAAGATAAAGGGGCCCTAATGACCGTCTCCTGCTATACCCTGATGATTTTAATTGTGATAGAAAAGTCAGGCCGCTGCCGGTTGTTTTAATCATGCTGACATTGTATCTGCAGCTTGCTTCGTTGGACATGATGGGATGAAAGTATGCTATAGGGGGAATATGCGAGGGAGCTGTATGATGACTATATAGCCTTAATAGTCGTTCTTCCTGTCATTATATATAAGCTTACGTGTTGCTGTCATAACCGCTATCCTCCTTTTAAATATTCAGTTTTTCTTTCTCCAAAATCAACATTTTGTTAAACTACAAATGTGGTTGAACTATGCTTCTTTTATTTTCATCATCATAACAACGTAATTGCTGATGCCCTCTAGATCTGATCTGCTAATTGAATGTTAATGGCCAACAGCCTTCTAAACAGTTTGGCTGCAAATGTTCTGTACATTAAAAAAAAAACAATCCTTAACGCATTATCTTTATCAGTAAATTTCACTTTTTTTTTATAACTGATTTTTTTTTATGAACGGTAGCGTTTCTCTCTGAAACCAACTAAAAAAAACAAACCCATCCTCGTCTATGATGTGAAGTGCCTTTTATGTCTTTATCCCTTATCCAAATCCAGGATGACATATCTTTGACACCTGCTTCCCCTTTTATGTTAAAGATATCTAATAGATAGTCATTTTTAATATAAGGCTTAACCTTATTTCAAGGATGTGGCTTTACAAAAAAGATTAGAGTGGTCCATGTGGCCGGGGTCCCCTGCCGGTGCCCCGTCAGTTCTGATTGTCTGGGTGATCTTGAACCTGGTTGTCTCCGATCTAACGGTCAGGGAAGTAGGAAGGGGCTGGGCCAGTTAGTGACCCAGCCTGACAGGTTTAGTGGCGAGGTGCTTAGTTACTTTATGGAAAACATCCCATGCCTGATCCCTTAGGTGTCGTTAGTAAGGTAGGATAAGGCCTAAAACCCAGGCTTAGTTCAAACACAACCTCTGCCACCCTTAATGCATGTGATTAGGCAGTTGCTAATCGCCAGTTGGGTCAAGTTGGGAGGGGGTAAATCATAGTTCAGCGATCACCGGCACTTGGGGTTCCCCGATTGCTGGTTTGGGGGAGTAGAAAAGTGGGGCGGCTTGATTCCCTGGCTGATGGGGGTTGATCTATTATCCAGAATGGACGCATTGTTTGCCGCACCATTTGGTCAAGGGGCTTACAGAGTCCGGTGCCAATGAAGCGGCCATCAGGAGGGCGGGGCCCGGGGCGGGCCCTGGAGGGTTGTGACGGCTCCAGGTCCAGTTTACAGCTGACCACAACCCGCCAAGTCATTATAGTGTGTGGTCAAGGTCATAAGCTTGTGTGGTCAAGGTCATTAGATGGGAGCGCAGGTCGTTAGGCTTTGCTAAGGGTCATTTGCCGGGAGGGTGGGGCTGGGGAGGGGGAGGGGCGGTCAGGACGATTTTGCCCATTCGGAGCAAGCCATCAAAGCAGTTGTAAAAACGCCCTGGTCAGTGCTCCGAGGACACTGGCCGGTACTGAAGTGACCACCGGCCGCCAACCAGGCTACTGCTGACCGTCTCCAACAGCCAAAGCCAGACGCAAATGACCCTTAGGGTCGGAGTCGAAGATTTATAGTATACACTCCGGCCGTCTTGGCGTTATGCACGAGCTCCAACTCGAGGTCCAGTAAATGTCATCTACTAAATGCTCGCCCACCGGATCCCTCCAGCATCCAGCTTGTTTCTATACAATCTAGAAAAGATACATGTTGATGGAATAGAATCTAAAGTACTGCAAACTCTTTTCAAATGTGTAATAGTATATCATATATACACTCTTTGAAAAGCAAGTCTAGTGCAATGAAGAAACCATATTATACATGAATCAGTGGAAACATACAATATTTTCCATCGTTAGGTAACCATGTGCTTCCAAAATGTTGGATCATTATGTTGGTAACACTCGTCAATCAATTTGAGCTATGCATTTCGAGACATTCTTCGAATCATCGGTTAGATTTGCACAGAAGCTGAAACAAAGTATTTCCGCGTTGAATATACACGGGAAGACTTTTTAAGACTACGAAACACTTCCAAGAGTCTTCGCTTGAAAAACAGGGTCAGTAAAAAACGTATCTTTGAGGTATTCTCCACAATACGGCCATAAATAATTCACACAAACGACAGTACGGCCCAGACGAATCCTCAGCGGAATGTCTTTACATGAATAAAAACGAGGAGGGCAAAAACGCTATGTGATGCTTTCAGTGGGTTTCTTCACAGATGCCCCGTAACTTCTGTTAAGTGGTTTGTGTACTGTAAATCGCAACCGATGAAGGCAAGTTTTTCCTACTTCGACTGTGATTGACCCCTGTCACTCTCTTCCTGTTTTTCTATTTACATATAGTACATGTCTGGGATATCTATGGGTTTTGCCATTAGGGTATAAAGCCCGCACAAATGATGTCTTATACATTTTCCTTATCTCACTGTTTTTCATTAATCCTTTTAATTATATTTAGGGTCAAGCAGCAATAAATGTTGAAGTTATCATAATGTACAATGGTTGCAGTTTGAGGTATTCAACCCAGTTCTTCTCCAGCTAACCTGTGTGGCACTGTTATGACATTAAGTCTCAAAATTCAGTGTTTTCAGGCTTAGTGTCATTTTGAAACTTAGTGTCATAGCAAGCACGGCTTCCTGTATAAGACCCGCTCTGTGGCTGGGGCTGCAGGACTTACTGTTGTATGTACAGAAGGAGTACGATGAGACCAGGTCAGACAGTCTATATAGACCCATGGGCCACGGGGGCAAAGACGGGGCCCAACGCCTCCAGTCGCCAAAGAAGGGTAATAAAAAAGAAGAAAAAACATCCCTGTCCCATAAAGCGTCCAGTGTCACTCCTGCCCTCCTGCTCTTGTTCCGCACATACAAACCCAGCAACCACAGCCTAGATATCATAGATCATACCACATCAACTTGAGGTCTTATATCAGCTGGGATGAAGGGTCAGGGGTAGCTGGACGTGGCTTGCTGGGTGGGAGTAGGCTGGTTTACTTACTATAGTAGCAGGCTGGAGGAGGGGGTAAATGTGGGGAGGGCAGCAGTGGAGCGGTCCGCTCCTGCAATGGTGACGTATATATCTCCAGGAAGCCGTGATAGGACTCCACTGTCAGAAATGGAATATCGGGGATGGATGGTGAGGGCAGGGGGGACCACGCCTTGGGGCCCGGCGCCCAAAGCCTCTCTGATGTCAAGGTGCTTATTCCCAACCACGCCGCCGTATCAGTTATGATCCCGTCATTACTTGGTGTTTGCTCATGATTCCACCAGCCCCGCCTTTCCTCCACCATAAAGCCAATCCCTTTTCCCTTCCAGCATCCCTCCAGTATCCCTCCAGTGGCCTTCTGCCTCATGGAGATTCCCACGGCGATTCCCGTGGCGATAGGAAACATGCCTTTGGTGTGAGACCCACCCTTTGATAAAAACGGGAAATTGAACAAACCCCAATGTTATGAGAAGCTCCCGAGATTCCCCACAGAGTTGCCAGTTGATGTCATACTTCATACCACTCTGATGTAAATTGTGTTTAAAACTTGGAAAAGGGGGATCTTAAAGGAGGCAAGTGAGGAAACAGTAGAAGGCACAAACTGCATTTAGAGAACTTCTTATGTGAGGCTAAAAGCCAGTATAAACCAGTCCAGTGAACAAAAAGACGCCGAGTCTTTCTATTGCTGCTTTTTGCCGGCCACTGCTTCCCCTATTTGTGTGTGTAGTAAAGCAGTAAAACGGAGGTCTTTGTGATTTAGGGAGAATTTAATGTAGCGGCACATGCAAGCCCCTCCTCCCTTTGGCAAACCACCGCCCGTTAAACCTGTCAGAGTAGAGACTGGACTGCACTGAAGTAAGACACTGCTTCTTTT
This sequence comes from Lepidonotus clava, assembly GCA_936440205.1. Classification (NCBI taxonomy): domain Eukaryota; kingdom Metazoa; phylum Annelida; class Polychaeta; order Phyllodocida; family Polynoidae; genus Lepidonotus; species Lepidonotus clava. The sequence goes on along the minus strand of OW387136.1, from coordinate 45,759,986 downwards.
TCATGTTATACCATTGGTCCGCGTGTTTAACCTGGCTATAGTCTAAGCTTCAACTTCCATAAGGAAATTCAGTACTAAAGACCCCCTGTCACATTTTGCTGACCACGTCGTTTTCCTTTTCCACTTCTGAATCGAACTGGGTTGCTACAACTGCTCTCCTTTTTATTTCAAGTCGAGTTTTGAATGTAGAATCTACTCCCATTAATACCTAATCCCAATCCTTCTAAACAATCAAAAGTCATAACGTAATACATAGGTATTATGGTATCACTATCGCTGCTTGTATGGTATAGAGCTATGATGTAAGGCTTCGGCCACAACCAGGAAGCCCTCTCACTTTATACAATTAGCCCTCTACTGTCCCTTCACTGTACCCATGACACCTAGTTTACTTACAGTTTTGTAACAAAAACTCCTAGCTAACACTTGAAAGAGTAGTGTCTCTATGATCATGTCATATTTCATGACATGTTAAATTACCAATAAGTACCTTTTCGGAAAAATATTCCCACTCACTTATTGCAATATCTACAACATGTAGATACCTTATCAGAGCATGCTTTTGAAAAAGAAGTATATATATATATATATATATATATATATATATGATATTGTCAAATAGATAGCAGAAACACGGTTCATCAGAGGTACTCACATGCGTCGATGAAGCTGTACTCGCCGAGAAAGCCCTGTTCCGCCCTGTCCAAGTCGGTGTAGAATCCCAGGACGAAGATGTTTCGCATGGTGATGAGCAGATGGGGGAGGATCTCCTTGTCCGATCCACAGTAACGGCCGTGGAGGGGCACGTCCAGCAGGTCCTCCGTCGGGGAGCGCACCTGGGTGAACAGGTCCACGTAGTCCTTGAGACACCTGCAAGCACGCCAATGGTGAGGGTTATTAATAACATTTTCAATGGATTTTGTATTAATTTTGATTGCCTTTACGTGTTTTTAGCAAGCTACAGAACAAAATTAAGATTTATAACACTATGCTTTCTTTTCTAAAATTATCTTACTTAATGATAGTTAAAATACAAGATTTTACTGTTGACAGCTAGTTCTATTATTCTTTTCTGAACACGTGCAAACACATTCCATCTGTCCGAGTTTGAGAAAATCTACATATGAAGACATTTATATGCACGTTTATGATTTCGTAGGTTAGAACCATGAACATTTCAAATAATTTCAGTGACTAAAATTAATCTCATAAACAGTTATGAACAGTCGTTGCGTAGCAGAATTCACACCATTTTTATTCAATCAGTAAGACTGTCTAAGTCAACATGAATGGACCCAATATCAATGATTCCCTGGGCCTCAAATGCGAATTCCCTAAGCAATTCAGGCAAAATAAAACACAGAAGTAATGTATCCTATATGTGTACACTATCAAGGGATCAAATATAATCTGCCTAGATAAGACTAATAGATACCAAGTTATGAATTATTTCTAATTTGAACTTTAACCACCTAATAAGCTCCCCCTCAGACAGACTAGCATATTGGAAACCAATGATGATAATGCACCTTTAACGAATGTTTTGGTTAGGTTATTTATATATCTGAGCGCTTTTAATAGATACTTTACTTTTTTATTGAAAGGTGCAGCTTCTTGAGATAAAAGTTCATTTCTTCGACCCATTGTTATACCTAATCTAAAAAGTGCATTTTCCTACCGACAAAGCTGCCGGTAAAGAGATCGATAAAAAAGAGGCACATCCGGTAAACACCCCATAGGAAACACCGTATCAGATCATACTGCGAGCACCGGGCTTCTTTGGGGTATCAGGACACAATAAAACATAAACGCTATTGACTGGTGGAAAGGTAGCGGTATGATGGCATCATACGTCACTGCCGCAGGCACCCTACCTTCCAGGTTATAGTCTGTTAGATTCCGATCTCGTCGGTATATCACGTATACCCACGAGACTAGCGTCCATAAACCAATTTACGTTTGCTCCCCCCCTCCCCCATGCCCCCACCCCGACGTCGTCGCACGGCGGCGTCTGCTAGTCTGCCGGGGGCTAAAGCCCGGGCTTACAGGAACCGGAAGGCAGCGCTCCTCAAATGTGCACCGAATGACCTCGAGGGCTCGTTCGCTTTTTAGTATTCGGCGAGCGCGCCGCAGAGATAGATACTCGCCCCGTGCCGCTCTATCCTTACCCCCCTGTATATAGGCGCCGCCCATAATGCTGGATTGTCTCCACGGTGTGAGGTGGGCTTCTCCAGGTGTTAAAGGACCGCTCTCCTGGGACTGTAGGGATGTACACTTCATAGACTGTGCTGCCAGACCCCCATACTAATGACTCTTAGTTATAATAATAGTCAAGGCATGAAAAAAGGGTTCCGTTCACTCAAAAAATCAATACTAAGCTATGATTCTATTTTTAGACCACAACGAATTATTATAATGTATTATTATTTGACACACTCATCTATAAGTTTAGCTTCAGTTTTTGCAAACAGTGAAATATTTCTACGTGCGAAAAAAAACACATGGACCAGGAATATAAATGCATACCTGCCTAGTCGCGCTTATAAAATATACGCCAGAAGAGATATGCGATACATATTATGCTATAATTATGTGCCTTATTTATCATCAATTTCTATCGATCACATATGAGAATCCCTTGGAAAAACTCCAAATTTAGGTAGTCCGGTAAAGGTACAGGAAAGGTATAACTCTTTATCTTCAGAAGTAATCTACTATTCCTTCGTATAGCTGGATTTACCTCCTTGCCGAATAGAACAACACACGCAGGGACACGTGTGATAAATGGAGGGGAATATTAGAATACCCGCGTCATCCGAATGAAGGTAATAGGATAAAGGGTAAGACGAAGCCGAAAGCGGGAAACATGGCTGGTGGGAGCACAGAAAGTAATAAAATGCATACATGGGAATGTGGGCTGCGATGGGCGCTGTTATTGGGAGGTTTATGCAGTGTGCATACCACTATGAATGGTCTGCAGCGAATGCGGTGGAGAGGAATGGTTTTATGGACTTGTTTGTGAAGGTGCCTTAGACACCATCGGTTTTTCTCAGGGTTTCCAGTCGTCGAGGTTTCTCATAATATTATCTGAATGGATGTTTTTTTCTGTTTGTTAGTTTGTTGTTGTTTTTGGCCCGCATGCTTTCTAGTATTGCATCGGTTTAGTATTTTACTGGATAAACTTTATCAACTGTATAGGTATAGGTGTAACAGTGACGACACATTTGGGTCACTTTAGGTGTAAACGTACCCCAACCCCTCGAAATGCCCGAAGTAATACAGGACTAATTAACCTTTGGCTAATACCATCCTACTTATGGTCAGCTTGGACCGGCCGCCAGCGGAGAGATGATAAATAACCCATGACTAGTTCTGTCCAGATGCTGCCCAATCCGTGGTGCCAGGTGCCGTGGCTACGGTAGAGGGATGGTAGAGGGCGAATTGCATGCAGTGAAAGGGCTTCTTGGTTATGACCGAAGCCTTACCTCATAGCTCTGTACCACACAAGCAGTGCTGGTTGAATACTATGATATCTATGTATGACTTTAGAACTGTATGATTGAACACAGGTCCTGTTAACAGTTATGACACTTGCAATCTGACGTTTGGTTATAACGAAAATGGTTATTATATATATAAATTTAGCAATACAGTGAATGACATATGTATAGTCTTTAAAAAACATAGATTCTAACATGGAATTTCATCGAAATAACGCTCATACATTGTCATACTGTTTAATAATAAATTATGCTATATTGATAATCAGAATTCGTCTAGCAAAATCCCTGTTCAGGGGCGGATCTGGGAATTTTGGAAAGGGGGGTGGAGGGTGGGGGGGGGGGGGCGAACAATTAAAAAGGGTTCCGGCCACTCCTCCAAGGTCTTGAGTTTTACATTTAAAAAATCGAAATTTGGTCGAAAAAAGGGGGCGCACGCCCCATGCGCCCCCTCTAAATCCGTCCCTGATGTTATTTCAGGTAACCTAGATATTTGAGCTACAGGCCGCATACACTACAGCGGACGCATTTCCTGTCCACAGACTGCGTCCTCCAGGGTCAGGGCAATGGAGCCGGGATGAAGAAGTCAGTAGGAGGCTGAGCCCCCTGGTCAATGAAACCAGCCCTCGATAACCCGGCCGGCCCAGGAGGAGTCGACAGCCAATAGTGTCTGCCCCAATCCCCCATCCAGGGTCTCTTCTCACTCCTCGGCCAGACCGCGGCCCCCTGGAGAAGTGGAGAAGCGGCCGTCATCCCCCACGGCGGACGGCGCCTATAAAAGAGGCCCGGTGAACTGGGTCGTCGCGGGCCGGTCGTTACAGTCTAACGACGTCTTTAGGCGGCGGTGGGGACAGCCGAGGGTGACGCACGGCCCCCGCCAGGCCGGGCTGATTCCATTGAATGCTGCCTGGCACCCCCGGTTCTCGGGGGACCCAACTAACCCATTTAGCATTGATTGCCCGGCCAGGATCAGCTAGCCACTCAAGCCAATAGTTTTGCTTCCTCTCACCCTTAATGTGCAGGCAAACTAAGGACGTCTGCCCTGACCCTGGACCCTGCCCACCTCCCTGAGGGCTCTTCATGTGTCCCCAGGCCTGGGGTCCGTCCTGACCCCCGTCTATCCACTTGTAGCTGGAACATTTTTCCTGGTACTGAGAGACAGTTATGATAATATGTGTATTTATTCGTGTGCTTATGTATGTATGCAAGTCCTTATGTTACTTAGCTCATACTGCATTGCATTTATTTTATTTTTGTTTAGTTTCTTGTGTCAACAGTTTCATATCCATTAGCTATGCAAGGTTGATTTACTTCATAATTACGACAATTATATAGCTCAATAAAAATAATATAATGCATGTACCACACGCATTTATAGAATGCTAATGGACAAATCCTGAAAGCTTGGAGTTATAATAACTTAGTGTGCATACTTACAACCGTACGTAGTATGCCTGATGCAAAGTAGCATGCGTATACTACTAACAGTTTAGGAGTAAAGATCGAATGCTAACTGTTCGCTCGCATGACAGACTGCCTGCATAAGAGCATTAATTCGGCAATATTTTCTTATCCAAATGGATCCATCGATGGCAGGCAATACTTAAATAGAGGGAGAGTATAGTTTTTGTGGGCCGAGTCTTCCTTCTGCAGACAGGAGGCAATGGTCCATTGCCTCTCAAATAATACGGAGCTAAAGGAGTAGGGGGCGTAGGGCCCATCACGTTGCATGATTTCTTTGCCCGGCTGACTGTTCAAAGTCAGAAAACTCTGCGGTCTTTTTGACGCGGCTACCACTTTGACTGTCAGGAGATTCTGATTTAATGGGAACCACACAAAGGTGTCTGCAGACCTAGAAGAAATGAAATAAAAGTGGTTTATCTTCATTACGGCCAATCACGCCCGGAACACTGTAATACTGCTACTGAGTCTAAAAGGAAAGAACCCTCATTGATTGACCCGTAATTGATAAGAAGATAGGACTATGGCATGTTACCTAAAATGGGCCAATGGAATAATGAGAGGCACCTCTTTTACTTTTAATGCTAATCCACCAAATGGGAAGATCATTAGGAGAAGCTGTAACTGTATTTGCATAATCGCTACGCAGTTTAGCATTTTAATCTCCACCTGCTATGGCTGTAATATAGTTTTAGTGATTGCCTACAGTACATGATAATACCATCAACAACCTGACACCCTTTAGAGACAGGGTCACAGAATCATTGTATCACCGATGGAATTAGGGCACAGTGCGCGCGAAAATTGCCAATCATTGTCTAAGGCTGTAAGAAAAGGAATTTGTTGGGGTAAGCATCTTAGGGCTGACGGCCAAAACCAATCTGCTCGTTTTACCCCTGCTGGAATTATCTTTCCTGACGCTTCAATGAATTCTAATCACAGCAATTAATAGGGGGCTTTTGTTTAATGCAGAGGGGTTCTATACTCTAGGGCGTGAAGTCCCCACATCAATTCTTTTTGTTTGTGTTGCTAAATTTCGCCTCACCTACAGCTATTTTAACGGTATCTTTACAAACCAACTTTATTGCGGTAGATTATTTGATACAGACTATATAGATGTAGTGATTAGAAGCACAATCTAAAAGAAATGATATAAGTTATAAATGGATAAAATGTGACTACTATCAGTCACGACTAACTCTATAGCCTTTACCTTCATACACATTTGACGATGACAGGTTATGGAGAATGAAAACACCCCGAATAATAACTGCACTGTATTATGCTCTATCAGTGCAAGGAAGTGTAGGTAATTAGATAAAGGTAGACACATTGGAGAAGCTATTTGGCAGTGATAGTTTGTATTATATAAACCAAACATTCAATGTCTTTCGAATAGAAACCAAGAACATAAGATACCTTTATTGTTGATATCACGTTTGTCTTACGGCACAGATATATATATACAGAATTAAAATCTCTGATTTTGACAATGCTATAAAGCAGTGCTCAATATCTAGATACTAGTGGTGAAGCATGCTATAAAATAGTAGTAGATATCTAGACGTTAGTGCGCAGGTACGACAAAGGGTCACGATCTGCGCGCGCAGCTTCACATCACGTGCAACACGCGCATCGGAGGGGGCTTAACCACGCATGCGTAGAACCTTAAAAGGAAGTTCCATGTGATGACTAGTGGAGGGTGAGGAGGGGGCCGGGACCGCCTGTCCCCTTTGGGGGTGGATGAGTAGGGCAAAGTGGGAAAGGTGCAAGGCCGAACAGTCACAAGAATTCATGGAAACAGGGTCATGGGATCAGCCGTGTTGGAACACGTCCTACAATTCCCATGGCTCCCAGCGACAGGGGGGCCATTGTTTTTTCTCCTGTCCACTGGGTGGCGCCACTGAGCTGCTCAGAGCAACGGATTGTCTCGGGGGAAACGACTGCTTCATCACAGCCATAAACGGAACGGATTTGCCCGGGCAACATGCAAACATAAATACCCATTACCACGGTCAGAATTGTAGCCGCCGGCTATCAGTCACCATTTTGCGGCGCTGCTATGGCGTAATCATGTGATATTGTTTGCCCCGCGGCCAGTGGAGCGACTCAGAGCTGCTCGACCCACTGACGTCACCCCCTGTTGATGACGTCAGAGACGTCGTTGCCTTTGATGTCACTTCCCAACTTTTCTGAGGTCACCCAACCAAACCCACATCCCTATTTCACCCCGCCCCCCACCCACGATCCTCCAGCCATTGGCTAGATTCTACACTCTTCACATGTACGGATTTGGATTAAACACAGACACAGTCTCCTAATAGCCCTTTTTTAATTAGATGGCATTTCCAACGCCATTATCCTTAATAACATGTTATACGGCCGGCCGGTGAAATTCCCCTGGCGGTGGCGAATAACACTAGCAGAGAAGGGCCTAATCCGACGAGTCGTTAACGGTATTTACACCTCATGTAGACACACCAAGCGCCGGAGAAACTGACGCCAGACGAAGCAAATATAATTATTTGGGATGAAGAGTGAGACTTTCACACCACAGTGAGCGGGCCTCACACCCTTCTATGTCGAGCTGCTCAGTGTTCACTTTTCATGCTTTAGAGCTGCTCACCACAGAGACGACAGGGGGCGTTGGTGGGGTTTGTGAAGGGAGGGGGACGCCCACCTAGGGGTCCACACATTCCAGACAGTATCACGACCAACACGTTGCTTGGCAACGGGCGTGGTGCTACCATGGCAACAAGGCGGGGCCGTAGATCATTTCTGGTCACCATGACAAGGTTGTTTTTGTGCCGATCACGCCCTGCATCCGACTAGAAACATTCCCTTGGCAGGCGGGTTCTTTTAGCTCGCCGCCCCACGGAGGGCCGTGATGGCACGGCCGGCAGGCGCCTCCTACATAGCCGGGCTACAGATCTCTAATAAGGCAATTGATTTAAATCCACATGGAGAAAATCTATGAAAGTCTTTTTACATATGAAGTTGTTCATCCACGAGAAAAAAGGAGATGGTATATGAGATTCCACAAGTTGCAGTGGGTCTAATACTGTTAGAGACTACAATTAATAGATTGATTTCCAATGGCTATATTAGACCATGACCCTACCATTGCCAATGACAGTTGTTATCCTAATAAAACACACCTCCATTGCATGCACTTTTATCATACACAATAATCATACCTAAGCCGTCCTCTGAGTCTGAATACATGCACTATTACAGGCATACTGCTTGTATCACTTCGCCCTAATTGGTTCCAGCGCAGAGCCTTGTTTCCGTGACACAAGCCAAAAATGGTGGTCCACCCCCTACGTGACCACGGCACTGACCACGCGCTAGAGGGCGCCTGGAGAGGCAGGGGGCGGGGAGTGGGGCAGTGAGGTAGGGTGACAGAGGACCCCGACTAATCTGTATGTAGCAGGCCGGGCGCCCAGCCTCCCCTAGCGACGGCCGCAGTAACCAGGCGGAATACATGGGTTCTGGTGACGGTCAGGACAGACCAGTGGCCGCACCACTGCAGCTGTCCCCTCCAATGTCCTCCTCATTCTAGACCCCTTCTCCAGTTGTTACTGTTGTTGTTACTACTATTGGGAGTATGCTCCGCTTCGTTTTTCTTTGTTTTTCATAAATAAAACTAGATTTAAAAGTTCTTGGAAATCGCCTGACCTGCAAGAGGCAGAATATCTTAGAGGCTTGGTCGCGCCTTGACAATTGCATTGCTTCTCAATGACATATGCCGCTGGATTTCTTTCTTTCCTTGTGTTTCCTCTGTTTGTAAGTTTATAAACTCTACATTAAAATCTGCAATTGTGAAGTGCATGTGTTATTCAGTGTCACCTAGGGCCTAAGTTGCTTCAAATTCGCGTCTAATCATCCAATAGAAATTTAGTCTTCTTCTCTACGCCCTTACTTTATTTCTTTTCTTTCAATTTCTTTTTCTTTTTCGAACAGTGATAATATAGGGCTTGTCCAATTTCAGCTTACAACAAGAGATATTATTATTATAACCTTATGAGTCCATGGTATTAGGTACAAGGTTTTGTATATAATCTTTAATTTGTACAAGATTGGAGATACTGGTGGACGTTTTATTTCAATCATGATAACATAGAGAAAGCGGCTGGTTAACTTGATCGATCAAAAGGTATCTTGTCTTACTAAAGATTACGTGTTAATCGTCCAATTATTCCCTTCAGTTTTGGAAAGGCTGGATCGATGTTCGTGAGTCATCTGAACCACGTTAACAAATCTCACGAACACACCACGTGTCACAAAAGTCATGACCTTAACGACCAGGGTAATGAACGAGCTTAATCTTTGACCAGGGCCTGAATCATCCCGCTTCCCCTCTGACACCCTAGATATCGAAAAAACGAACTTAATGACCCCTTGGGACACCCTTATTTCCCAGTCAGTGAGCTGGTATTTTACAACCCTTTCCCAATAGAATAGGCCCGGCCTTTCTTCTCCATGGTATAGTCAGCACGTCACGTGGCCAGGAGACACCCTGGAGGCAGACAAAAACAGCACGGATGATGTCGTGATAAGCGCATGATGTTGTATACACGTGGTAGGGTAGCAGGGGAGGGGTGGGTAGGGATGAGCTGAGGTAGCTCGGGAATGACGGCAGGGCTCGTCCTGAGATGCACGGCATCCCGCTTTGTACACGTAATAAGGCCCAGGGGCCGTCTGATTGTCAAAGGCCAGGAGTTATCTTCTGATTTGCGGGCTCAGGAGGAAGCCAGTGACACTCCAGGGTGTCCTTTGGGCCATGTCAGGTGGGCGGGTGGCCGTGTAGGGGAGGTGTGTTGTGTCCTTGGGTTTGGACCACCTTGGGCTGAGTAAACATGTATGGTGGTGGAAGCCACATAGATAATGATTTAGGGCACGTAAAATGGCTTAATCGTCCGGCCGCACACCCATGTTTCCATATACTACTCACTATCCGTTCATTAACGCCGCGTCACCTTGCCAGCTTACATTCTAAAAGTACTATTGCTACATAGATCCAGAACACATGTACAGTGCATCGCCATATTAATTATTTTTATCTCTAATTACTGAACGTCACGTGCCCTCTATGTGTGCCCTATTAAATGTATTTTATGAGAGATTATATTTCAATGTAACTTACCCTAACAGTAAACATCTACAAATACAGGAAACAAGGCCTGACCTTACTATGACCAAAAGTGTCACCACCCCTCTATCAGACCCCACCATGCCTACATGCCTCCAACCCTCGCCACCTACCCCCTCCTACCATCTCATCTATCCAGTCATTACCTTTAACAGCCCCCCCCCCCGACCACGCCCTATGCCCCCCCCCCCCGACCCCTTGGAGAGCAGCCTCCCACCAGGCGGTAGCAGGGGTCGTGGCCCCGGCCCTGGGTGGCACCTGAGGGATCAGTGGGATGTGATCCAGCGGCGCGCCCCTCATCTGATCAACAACCTGTTGGAGCCCTTCTACAGGTAACAGGCACCTGTCTACAACCCACTCCCCACCCAACCCGCCTACCTGGGCGGCCCCTGGAGCACGTACAGAAAGCCTTGGCTTTTTGCTCTTAAAAGGTGCTTTACCTGTAAAATAATGATCAACTGTTGACGTTTGATAGATAAGATGTCCATGGCATCATGGAATATGGCGTCATAAAAGATATGCTGAGGGTAGCTTGAAAGATCGAATAATTATATATAGAAAGTGACCCATTAAACTGTGTATTTATTTCCATTAAAGAACTTGTACGGTTGCGCTTGCAGTACATGAGTTAAGGTAAGGCATATCTCACAGTTCTGGGGCTGATATGCGGGAGAAACACCGGTCACTCGCTGTGTATCATTTGTGTAGACTGGTAATTCAGCAGTCAGTCAGCGGGCTGAGTGGGGGGGGGGGGGGGGGTGGCCGACTGATGTAAGGGCTGATTACACCCAGGTCCCCCGATGGCCATACGTTGTGTGCGGTTGTCATGTTAACGTGAGACACAAATCCCCGCAGGGCCCTCCACATCCCTCTCGGTCAAAACTAAACACATAATCACACTAACCATACAACTGCCAATCGTGGGCCCAGCCTGGGGAGGGGTGCCCGGGACGTGCTGGAACGTCAGGGAGGTTTGTTCTCTCCCTGGGCAGTGGCAGATGTATACGTTTTGTACCAATCGTTTGCTAGCTGAACACAAACCTATTCGGGTTAGTTTCTCCTAGAACCTGCCATCGTCGTTTCCTAACTTATTTTAAATGTATATACGTTTTATTATTTTATAGATGTACGCCTCATACATTAACAGCATAATAGAAGCATAGCACAAATGTCACAATATGTATGTATTTGTAGACATAGATAATTCTTGTTTTGTACTTTTCAAACCTAACGAAGGCCCTTGTAATACGCTTTCGAGTTCGTCCAAACAGCAAAGCAATCTGTATCATTATTGTTTGCACTTAACATAGACCATACATAAAGCGATAGCACTACTTATGTAAACCCTATCAATAAAGAGAGGCTTTAGGGACATTCTATATAAACATTATTCTCTTTGACTCACATTTGGGATCACAGGCGAGCAAAGTTAGAATAAACATGCAATGAATAATATATCTGTCGTCTGATTATAGCCAGCGATGGCTTTTGACACGTCCCTGTAATAAAATCAGACCGAGAACGCCGAGCATAACACGCCCCCCTATAGCCCCCCACCTGTGCTGACTAAACACTCCTCCAGGACTCTCTCTCCAGGCCCTTGTAGACCCTAAACACCACGCCCCCCTCCTCCCGGCCCGCCGGCTCCTGCATGACCACCGCCACCCTCGCTGATTCCGATTTGCACACTTGTCCGAGTTGCCATAGCAACGTCTAGACCTTTGGTGGCAGGGCTGCTGGGGGTCCGCTGACCCTTGACCTCAGGTCACGGCGGGGTCACGTCCCGTCGGGGTCATTGCGAGCCTGGGTCAATATCCGGCGCTGCACCGCCCCGGTTATGGGTGTCTAAATCCGCGCGGCGCGGCGGCATGCGTAGGAATACCAGGTCGTTCTGAAATTGGAATCCCTTCTCACTATTAATGGTACTACTCCAGGGTGTGGCTGCCACCGCTGCTAGCTAGTAGCAGACCAGACTAGACAGCCTCCGGAGCTTTTTATCAGCCCTGTCTGAGCTTGACGTAGTTTACCGAGTGTGGTGTACAAATAAAGAGGGGACAACGTTGGCAAAACGTTGGTTGAAATGACTGGCGCTGTCGGAGCGTATAATGCGGGGACACTTCGAGATGGGTCGTTCGCTTTTTGCCTGTGATTCTGAAGAAATCCGAGAGGGGTCGTGCACTGGCGCCGCGCCGCGCGGGATTGCCGCGTCGTTTACGCATGCACGCGGCGCCGACTCGCGTAGTCCGCGCAGGGGCATGGGTCGACCGCATGGGCACACGTCAATTCTTGTGCGTCGCCAAGAGTATGGGTGGTGGAAAAGGGTGAAAAAGGTGTGTCGGTGTAGGGAGAGGACCTGGAGGACCGATGGAAGACAGGAAGGGTGTGCTTTAGTTTTTACTATTTCCCCAGTCTTCTCATAAATCCACCTAATGATCTGAAGTCTTGTTTCTACAACGAGTATAAATAGAAGCGAATACTCGTTGCCTTTACAGCTGAAGGCCTCCTCCGACAGTTGTAACTAACTCAAACCTGGCTATCTTTGAAAACCAAAGCTTATTTCAAGGGTTGACACACCATACCCAGTGTTAAAAATGCCAGAGTATTTCCTGTGAGAAGTACATGTACATAAACAACGACAGAAATCTGCAGCAAAAGACTTTCATGAATTACAAAACATGAGGAAAAAACAATGGTTGTGAAAATTCCAATACTCAGATTTAATGTTACCAAACACAAATGTAACCCCATTGCTTTTCTATTAAATTGATCATAAATGATAGTGCAAGTGAGACTCTATTATTTTTCAGAAGAATATAATGGTTAAAAGACGTGGGACGAGATTTATGATGTGGAGGAAACATAAACTCATGCCTATATATAATTGAGCCATATGTCAGTGGAAGAGACAAGGGGAACTGCCACGTGTTTGTCTTGTTCTTCTCTGAGCCATATGAACCGCCCTGCCGACCAATAACGGCCAGCGACCGGAAACAGTAGGTCTGCATCCGTCAGGGATGAACCCAGAAAACATAGGGAAGGGTACACAGCCTTATGGGTATAGTGCGTGAGTATACTGCCGCAGGGCGCAACCATGATAAAAGCGTGGGTGATGATCTGAAGGTTTCCATAGCGACCAGATTGCAGCCCTGGAGGAGTAATAACAGGAGGAGGAGTGTGTGGGGAAGGGGTCAGTCACAATTAGTACCAACCACATCTGCTTTGGAGGTGTCTCACACATGAACATCCTGATTCCATTTCCAAGGGCATGTTACAAAAAGGATGGCATTGAAATGAGTTCAATTACGGCTAAATATCCTCCATACACATGAATATCCATTAGTAAGGCATGTTCTTTTGATGTTGACATAATCATAAGGCCGATAATGGAGTTATTTCCTTCGTCAAAATAATCAGATCAGGTATGCTATTACAGTTACAATGTATGTGTAATCATATTTTGTATGTAGCAGGTAACAGAAACACACTGGCTATAATTATTGACTTTGAAATAAATATGGGACAGCATATGGATTGGCATTAATTGCTTAACCTTTCTTGAAAACTTATTTACTTGTGTTCTTTTTTTGTTATACTTGAATTGGATAATCATACCACCCATCAATGTTTAACTTGATCTACAGCTGAACTCATGATTAAAATATACAAATCATAAGAACCTACAATGATCTTTTAGTGTAATCAGAATACCTATCCCACCCTACTCATGGTAAATCTAATGATGTATAACCTCCAACTGATAAAGGTCTTCTTAGCTGAGGCCAATAAGCATACATTAAAGCATTAGAACCCTGGTACAGCACCTGACATATGGAATCATAAAAATAATCAGATCCATCACCAATCCGCCATACGTGTAATTCATTACTTCAGCAATGAGTCCGGTTTATCTATTCTGACTATGATATATCTAACTGGGTCTTCACATCCCAAGAATCCACGTTCTCTCACCTGTGTGCCCAATACATTAACCTGTGCCTATCACAGTAACTCAAGATCTACCTTATCACATACCGAGTCAAAGAAAGTTGATCCAGGCCCCCAGCATAGGGTAAATTATCAAATTAGACCATGATGGATGTTAGCTGTGTAGATATTCACCGCGGTCGGTCAGACATATACATATCCACTTGATCTCCTTTGCCTTTGCCCGACCAAATACCAAGGTAGGCGCGGGGAGATGGTTGCAATAGCTGGGAGACTCCCCACAGGTAGCCTATCGGGGCTGACCTGGGGTGGGGCTGGAGATGTGCTTTGTCGCCGTAGGGAGCGTTCATTATTCATGTCAGGTGAGGAGCAAGGTGTAGTCAGCGGGCGGCTGGGGCTTTAGAGCCCTGACCCTCCGAGTTATACCGGTGGCGGGGATAGGGCCGTGCAAATGGGTTTTAATTTAGACTAGCCACAGTGCGGGCATTGCGACGGCTCGAAATATCAATAAAACTGCCACCAGAGGTAACCTATATATAGGGGATCATTTCAAACAACGTAATAACGGCAGTATAAAACATCATTTAATGAACAATTCGTCGGACAATCAAGGACAATTATTAAAAAAAGATCTATCATATTATCACAGTATCTTTTTTGAGAGGAAATTAATTGTTTAATTTTAAAAGCTTGGAGATGCGTCTGGGTACAACTAAAACATTGGACACCACTTCTGAATGCAAGTCCAAAATAATAAATTGGCAAACGGTGGTAATATAATCATGTTAGGTACAAAGTACCTCCTGCTACACAGTGCATTCGTTTTAGAGGGGTGACAAACTGGAATACCACACGAATGAGGTAGGTCTGGAATGTTTTTAGGTTTGAGGTTGCCATCCACCTTCCTGTTTTCTGCTGCCCACATAAACAATGACAAACACCAGATCGGCCCTTTGAGCTGCTCAGGCCGGGCGAGCAGCTCCTGCCGCGGCGGGGGTGACTTATGGTCGTAGATTAAGGTGGGCCAAACACAGGCCCCACTCACAAAGGCGCCACCTGGCTTTATCTAGCTGAAAGCTTTCGCTTGCTTCTCTCACCCCACTCTCAGTATGGCCTCACCCAACTGCCTCTACCCTCTACCCCCTACCCCCTACCCCACCCTCCTCCTCCTGCTTCTGGCTCCTCCAGGTGCCATGCCCACCCCCTATCACTCCCGGTGACCTGACCTTCAAGGTCTACGGTGTGTCAGGAATAATCATCCCTCAGAAGCCAGGGGGCCAGGCCAGCTTAACACCTGTCTATTTGTCACCTATAGGAGATACTAGGGGGAAGAGGGTTGAAAAAAGGCACAGGGATCCTAAACACATACTCATGCAAGGCCTACACTTTCCCCGCCCCTCCCACTGCTCGCCACCTCCCATGGCTAATTATCTCAATGGCAACAAATTGCTTTGGCACATGCCCCCTGTGTTCCCTCTCGCAATCTACGTTACGATAGGAGAAGGAGAGGAGAGAGGCAGGGGGCAGGGTCGGTTTGATATATGATAGCCAGTTGGCATTTAGCGAGGCGAGGCATCTCGCTTTTTATCTGGACTTGCTCATGGGTAAGTCGCTCTACTGGGGGTTGGAGCCGGTGGCAGTAGCAGACTATACTATATGGAGGAAGTGGGGATGGGAGTAGTGGTGATAGCGGGAATGTTAACATTTCTCGGCCCCGACAACACTCCAGGTTCCCACGCAGGTAACAGGCCCGTCAGCAGGGGTAGATAATTTACGCCGGGCAGTCCAGCCCCCTTCTACGCCCCCTTTAAGAATTTACGCCGCCCCACCTAGTCTTACAAGGCGCCTCTCTCGGCAGGGCCGCCTGGTTTATAGTAGTGCTGGTACAATTGAAGTGGCGAGCAGATCCTATCTGAGCCGTCAGCGGCAGGATCTATACCAAGTCCCCTTTGACACGACTCCTATTTGCTCTCCCAGCGAGCTGCTCGTTCAAAGTTTTTTCCTTGACCTACTACCAAGCGGGTAGATAAGTTGCTCATAAACTGTCCTTTACCCTTGGCCGGGCTAACCCCATCTCAGTCAGCCTCTCCTATAATGATATAACCACGACAGTAGCCAGGCGGCAAAGCAAACTCCATCCGGGGATTACTCTTCAATCTGCTCGCGATCTACTCACTATGTGCTCGGCCGGCGAACACCCTCCGCGCTGCTGCCATTGATGACACCCTCTAAGTACTGCAATTTAAACATCGATATCTTCGCACTCTACTTTGTCATTTGGCACCAGCTCGCGTTTTAATTCACCTCCAGGAGATGAAAGTCTGTCAGAGGAGGCTGTCACGCGTGGAAATGCTCAGTGTAGCTCGAAACGACTCAAAGTATGTCAGCGGGTACAGGCCTTGGCGCGAGCAGTGAGGCAGTGTCCTTTTCAGACCAAACCTTCACCACTCATTTACTTTGGCTTCCCATAAAGTCAGATTGGTTGTTTGATATACAAAAGTGTGTACGCCGTGGGGTGTTTAGCGTACGAGACATGTTTGACTGAATGAACTTGGGAACATGACCTCCAGGCAGCCAGGCAAAGAGCTGGTGAACATGATGGTGAACAATCGGCATCTTGTATTTGAAAACTACAAATCATAACCATACAGATCCTTAGATTCCCGATAGAAATAGATACTCATGTTACTCGGCATATATGCATTCAAAACTATTTTGTTGGCATTGAAACCCTGTTTGTTATATTCTCAGTGTCCTTAACCACCTACATACAAAAAGGAGCCAGCAATCACAGATGGCTTCAGACACAGCCCACCATGCACAATAACCCCTCCTCCTCCTCCTCCAGCACTCCTCCAGATCCCTACTAATAGACACCCCCACCCTCCCACCTCCACCCAAGTCAACGGTGTCACATGTGGAAATCCTACCCGTGCCTCAGAGCCTTGTCTCCGTCACATTCTATCTTCCTCCAGTCGATTTTCCAGCGACTTATTACACATCAATTATCACATGGACAAAGCAAACGCCATTAATTACTGGAGCCAGCTGCGGGCCACGCTGCCGCCGCGATCACGGACCGGGGGAGCAGGATTGTTTTGAATGTATGACGCCAGCCAAAGGGAAAGAATTAAATCGAAGTGGATAAGTTAACGATCCGCTGAGCGCTGTAATGTTCTTTTTCTCTGGGGTTGACTGCAGAAGGACAATTACTACAGAGGAGCAGTGCGCGGAGAGGCAGTAGAAGGATAGTGTGCCATTTGTAGGCTACACTGAGCTGGGCAGATTCACTAAGCTGTACTTAATGTTGCCTTCTTCAGTCCGCTTACACTGAAGCATATACAGCAGTGTTTCCTGGAAAACTCTCTTTGTAAGATAGTTTTTCAATGCCTTCTAATACAAAGTCAAAGGGATGAAACCTTTTCATAGCATAGATGTATCACTTCGTAGTACTTCCTTGTAAAATGTATTAATAATACAATATTGTTTACAACATCCAGCCCTACTGTATAGCAGGCTAATTAGTATGTATTTTGATATCATAGATAGTGAATCACTGTACCTTAAGCGTATAGTAAGGCCAACATGTTTCTTTTATTAGGATTTGTTTAATAATGTTCTAATCACAATGGAAACAAATTGAAAACTGTACCGGAGCTGTATGAGTACAGCTGCATAAGTTATTCAAAATTATTTTTCAGATATTACCTCTCAGGTAATATACGACGCCATTGGACAATTCAAGTTTAGAGTTTATTCATTTGTGATACAAAAGAGGGAAATGGCACAATTCATTGGGACCAACATTTGGCAGATAAGGGCTGATAGCGGAACATTAAACGTTATTCTAAATAAGATATACATGCCCATGCTCCCCCTCTTTTATTAAGTCACACACTGGAGCCCTTTCAGATACATCTTTCAAGCCTGGGATGTGGTCGTTGACTATTCGACTAACAAACACACGTTGCATAATGTGCCGACATGGTGTATAAGCCTTGGCGGGGTGTGAGTGGCATGTCTGACCAGGTCCTCTGGGTACCAGCGAACATTCATCACCCGCTCTATGCTATAAGTCATACAGCTGTCAGTGAGGCTGGTCTCCGGTGAGTCGCACTGAGCAGCTCGCCCTGCCCGGGGAGCTGCTCGCCATGATAATTCGGGCCCTGGGCGGTGTCGACGTGCGCAGCTCGATATGATGTATGACCACTGGTCGGACACGTCCTGAGGCTTCCCCCAATACACCAGTGACCGGTACACCAAAATAATGTTAAGTTTTTAATATAGTTAAGTTAACGGTTCATTTAAACTGTTACTAACCATTTAAACGATGCATGTGTACTGTCGAGATGATATTAGATGGAACTGGAAGCAACTTGCGAACTTGTTGTTGCCAGAGTATAAGAAAAACATTTCTCCATAATCTTTCATCGCTCTTTGGAACATAAACAGTGAAAAAAATTCTGGCTGGAAGCGTTTTTGTTTTCAAGAAAATGTTCACGGTCGAAAGAGTGTACTCAGCACATTATTTGGTCCATTGCTTTATCATTATATTTTCTTATGAGTAGTTCAGTCCTTTGTAATAATGGTAAAGTCTTACTTAAACTAGATATATAATGTTCTAAGTAACCATTCTTTAACTTTAATCTTACCACAGCCTAACAAGTTTAAATGCAAAAGAACAAGGTGGATAGCACATCCTTCACTAAATATCTCAAATAACTTGTTATCAAATCATTCTAACAACTAGATATGAACAACTCAGACTATGGAGAGGAACAGGTTGAAGCTTGATTTCTAACAGGCAGTAAACTTCGATCCTAGATCTGGTCTGTAGTGAGGGGTGGACTTATCTTGTCTGTACACCGCGCATTATCTGCTATTTTTGGTTGTGGAACACTGGCCGAGATGTGGCGGGCATGGCGGGGTGGTGGGTGGGCATGGTCGGAGAGCCGGCACGGCTGAGCCGGTACGGTGGGCGCTAATCAGAAGCCAGCCAAGCCACTTTGCTGGATCAATTTGACACTATCGGAACGAGTGGCTTCTAATCTCCAGCTAATTTGGTAGCGTTTTAAGACGTCGCGGCCTAATTCGACAAAATGTTGCCACTGATTTGCTCTTAAAGATCGGCAGAGAGATTGTAACAGGCTGTAAACTCGAAATGCAGTCGGCAAGCCGGGTGGGAGACGGATAGCGCTGGGAATTATTATCAATTTGGAAATAATCTGTTAAAAACATAGATCTGTAGCACGGCTAACAAAACGGAGCAGCCACATAAAACAACTAATGCATTGCATTGCAAGATGAATGAGCGACTACATCAATACTGCATTGAAATCAACTCTGAAAGTTTATTTTCTACGGTAACTCTGAATAATGCCACACACTCACCAAATCAGGCGTCTTTCCTAGACGCAATAGAATATTTGACTAAATGGCGGCCAATCCCCTAAAGGCGATCAAAACTAAGCAGATGTGTATAGATTTTTTAATGCATTTTTTTCCGGTGAGCCCCTCATTCCAGTCAATTCTAGGTATACGACAAGGTACAGACAATGATCCGTTCTCCTACCAACACCAGCCCACACCCCCTCTGGGGTCGGCAATCGCTGCTTGTACAGGAACAGACAGACTCTGAGGAAGAGGCATCAAAGCCAATGTCCATTAGGCCGACTGATGGGAAACATAAACACATCTGTTAGGATCGACAAAAACGCATACAGGCGCGCCATTTAAATACAATACCACCCAGTTCGTCCGTCCGGGAGTTTGTATGCGCTGGTCAAAAAACCAATGACATTATCGGATTAAGTCTGGTGTTTTTTTTAATTTCATTTATTGTCGGGTTTTTATGTGTAGTATGCAACACAATATACTTTTTGTTGTGAAATAAAGCTTATCACAATGTGAGAAATCTCGAACAGTTAAAATGCATCAAGGGAATTGCTTTTGAAACACGTTGTCTAATACTGTTATCTGTTTGAGGTAAGATTTGATAGTAATATCTCATGCACTGTTTTAAGGCTTGCAAGCAGTGAATCCTGGCAACCCAAGAATAATATTATTTCAAAGTTGCAGTTTTGGTATTTCATCATTATTTGAAAACACCGAAAAGAACTCCAATTGTTGGAATACACATACCATTGCAGTTGTCTATACAACTCATCATATCATAATATAAGATGTACCTAGTGAGAGAACGACCTATAAAGCGGTGACGTTCTGTAATGCTGCACAATCATTCTGCTCAGTCCTGCGACGTTTTAATACCGTTCCGTGACGTCACATCATTAGCTGGGTAGACAACATATTACATTCATACATCTTTTGTAAGGTGTTATAGCCAAATGATAGCGGTAAATAACTATTGTAAAGTACGCGTCAACCGCATACGATTGCAAAGCATGCATGCACAAACTGCAGCTTATTGGAAAGCGTGCACCCTCAACGCCGTGGTCTCTCACACCCCAGACCACGTCCAATCGGTACGTGGGCCGGCTGCAGCTGCTACTGGCCGCTTTTATCGCCCACGTTAATTGCCTTAATTAGTGCTAAATGAAGCATGAAGCGTCGACGTAGGGTATGCATCATCATCCGACGTGGTTCGGTTTTAGGTTAGACACTGGAGTCTCCTTCAGCAGCACGTCTCAATCAACACATGCCTCTGAGGCTGGAAGTCCATCCCCCTTACTGCCTTTTCCCACAAATATTTACCAGTTGTGTCTCGAAAGTGTGTGTTACATTTCGCGACTTGGGAGTCTGAAAGCCTTTAGGTTCTTCATAATTTTCAAGGAAATGATGTTTTAAGCAAAGACTGGTTGATCTAATGCATTTTCCAGGAATCCCTAGATTCAGCCTTTGTCTCTATCTGAGCAGGAAGCGTCTACAGGCTGTGGGTTCTTTCCTGGTCTGAGCAATGATTCCCTGAAATCCCTCAATAAATAGAGCCTTTTCCCTTTGTGGGTTTCCATGGAGACGTTGACCACACCCTCCTCCTCCTGTGGTGACCCTATACAGGGGCTGCCATGCTGGATTACAATTCTCGCTTTTATCATCCTATAGCCAAATGGATATTACAGACGGCGGAACACACCGGGGTGGCAAGGTGGCAGACCTCCTGGAGGAAACTGCCTAAAGTGTGAATGACCCCGTGCACGAACTGCTCCGACCATGGAGGTAGCGTAAGGAGAAGGGGAGGTGGGATCAAGGACGTAGGGGCAAAGCAGGAAAAGGGGTCCCCCCCGCCCCTTCGATTTATTGTTGTGGTTAATATCGTTGTTGCTGTCGTTGCTGCTGTTAACAGCCAAGGATGTAACGTTATTGTAACGTTGCAGTGACTTTCTGGTTGGTTCTGTATTTGATTCTTGTTACGTTCTTTTGATGACTCCCAATTACGTCAGTGCAATGCACTGCCATGACATTGCACTGTGACGTGATTACAACATTCTGGTTAAGTTCTTCAACCCAAACAGAATGTTCTTATAACATTCTGTTTTGGTTTCATCCTAACCTTACCAAAAAATAATGTTATAATAACATTCTGAATTAGTGAGGTTTCAACCTCACCATCAATAACTTAATTGTTACTTGCCATCTTAGTAAGTAACAAACTGAATAAAAGAGCAAGGTTGCAGAAAGTTTCTGTTATGATGCAAGCTGGCTGGGGTTATTGATGATATTGATGGCACCAACATGCTAAATCTGACCAACCCAACACGCGTTTCTCTCGTGTTTGATAAACACGTCCCCTTACACACCGACAACCCTCGCCTCATAGTCTTACACCTTCCACAACATCACCAAAATGCAACCCGCTGCACACCATCTTTAGTTGTTTACCCTGACAGCCCCCAACACGCTGGGGTTCTCCATCCAAGTGTGACAAGGCCCGGCAGTCAACGTTTAGCTGGGCCGGGCCCCTGAACACCCTTTTCCCCCTTCCCTCAACTTAATTCAATTAGTACATCACAGCTGCCAGCCCATCAATAGAGAGCCTATCAAAGCAGGTGCTTCTTTTGATCGGCACCAGCCCCATTTTCATCCCTGACTTGCTAACTTCCTGCGCATCAAAGACTAATCTACCTAGCCGATAATCCAGTCTCCCGTTCGCTCGGTGAGGCCTGCAGTAGTTACCAGACATTGATTGGACAAACTGGCCGTCCCTCAGTCCCCAGCCCCGCCCCAATATACCCGTCCTTATCCGTCATTAGTGCTGGTGCCTCTGCTAAATATAGATTATTTCACAACTATGGGACCAGCTTAAAAGCATGAAACCCGAAATTTAATTACACAAGTGTTTACATGATTTATCTTTTTTAAATTTGGTGATTGTACATTTAGTCTGTATCTCAAATCCCTTATTACTAAAATGTGTTGTTATTGTGATCCTCCTGAGCCGGCTTGCTTCCAACTTATGATGATTATCATCTTGGAAATTCTTGAACGCCTGATGAAGACAAATATGCAAATTTCTTAAAGAATGTGTCTTCATAAAGGAATTTTCCACGCCTCCCTTTCAATACATTGCCTAAGATTGCGTTGCTAACGGCTTAAGGGTGGAAAGCTGTGCTGGCACTAGAGACCTAGAACCCTATAAATACTGGTACATGGGGCAGAATACTAATTGCCACCCTTGCGAATTTAGGGAGGCCACCTGCAGCCATTGTTGTCGACCCTGGAGGGCCCTTCCAGTGGCCTCCTCCAGTGGGCGGGTCATCAGGTAGGACGATGGATGAGGCGACCCAGTCAGGCCGGCTACCTTTATCAGCCCAGGTGATTCATTAGCGACAGGGAGGTGGCACACACTCCATCCAGGTACCAATAGAGGTCATTCCTCCATGGTGGTCGGGGCAAATTGATCTATCACCTCAAACACCCCTTTTTTTCATTCACACCAAAAGACAAAATCAATAACATTTTACGAGATAAGGGATAAGGGACATGTAATGACCCGGCGCATTATGCTTATAAAAAGAAATGATGAAACGCGCCAATATCTGATAATAACCGAGTAGGGGAGGGTGCCGGGGCTGCCATGCGTCATGGGCGATGTATAGATAGGCTGGTTGATAAGAAGCCGGCACACAATTAAGCCCAGGAGAAGGGGCGACATGGCCAGCGGGCCTAGTAGATGGGCGGGATCTAGGAAGCCACATCTGATACCGACCGAAGCCACCGGCCACATGCTAATCTTGGGCGGCCGTTCACATTCTTGACTATTCATATGAAACCGAGAAGAAGCAAATACACAACAATGGTGTTGCAATAAAGCCCTTTGGTTGTTCGGGAACTCTAGGGGATAGAGCTTTATATGGGCTTCAAATTAATATTAATGCTGCCGAATAGTAACGTTAGACGGCACACAATCCGATTTCATTCATGTATGTATCACATCGAAACGTTATCTTCTCGAATATTTCAATACGGAATTATCACTACTATTAATGTGAGAAAATGACAGTATCGAATTTCCGTACCTCCTGCCACTTATGATTCATCTGTTAGTCACCAAATGAGTGTTTATTGAAATATTATCATACAAAATCCTAAAACTGCTCAGATTCCTCCCTTTTCATATCCAGGAATTATTGAATGCTCTGTACAACAAACAGGAATGCCTTCACCTAAAGCATCTAGCACTCATACAACTACTCTTTACACAATCATGAAATGAATGACCTTTACAGACATAATCATTTAACAGGATTTTAATACTCGGCGCCCCCATGGGCGTCCCAATAAGCACAATGGCAGAAAGCATAACAAACACATGGTATGCGCAGAGCTGTCATCACTACGTGTGACGAGGACCTCCCCGATATGATAACAGCCGACTGCACCTCCCCAGCTGGCCTGACTAGGACACATCTGGGCGATAATTGGGCCGTAATCCGTTCATGACAGTCGCCAGTTTGGCCGGCAGGCTGGGACCCACGTGGCGCCTCGTGTGGATGCGTTCTCGATTTACTGCCAATCTGCCAGCATCCCCCCACACCCCATCACAGCAGCTAACCAGCCCCCACACAGCCTACACCACTGACAACCAGAATGGTTGTCACCTGACAACTAAAGTGGCTGGCACCTGTCCCATATTATACACACACCCAGGGGTTATGTCTGACAGGCAGACAGTGGTCGGCGAATAACGCGTATCACGTAGGTCTAGATGGCTTCTGATGATTAAAACGAGCAACTTGTGAAAAGGCAATAGGCCTACATAGATGTGCCACGGAAGGGTTGGTGGATAGTTAGAATAAAGGCTGTAATTTGTGTTGCGAGTTTGGTCGGGGGGACAGATAGGGGAAGATGTCATAAACTTGACTGCGGGAGCCACATGGCGACTGAAGAACACACCCAGCCATCAAACATCAATTCCTGCCGTCTGCGATGCCATTAACTGATAGCGTTATTGGCATTATTCGCCGGACCTTTTTCCTTGGCGTGCGCGTCATGAAAGCCTGCGTGGTGAATAACTCTTTCACCCAACTCTTGATCACTTCCTCCCCGGAACAAACTCGGTGAAACCTCCGAGGCTCAATGGTTTTAGTAGTCCGTGTAGATTTAATTCATTGTTCTATAATTAAGTTGGGTTCGAAACGAGAAAAGGATAGTAGCATCGGAATCTTGCTCCCGTGGGAGGTGATAGAGATTGGGTTTTGGGTTCTGTGAATGGGTCTCTTTTCTACGTTTGATTCAGGCCCTGCCTGCCCGTGCAGCTCAAGATCTTCAAGCCTGTTACTAAATCTACGATGAGGTGGACTCTGCATGCGTGGGATGGCCCCTCGGCAATCCCTAATGGCCTTTCACTTACGATAACTTGAGTGCGCCGGAGCCGCCACCATAAAGAAGAGGCTCCCCGAAGGTCATAAAACCGGCATCGAGGGGTTTGGGATGGGGGCCGGGGCGCCGCCGGGAGGAGGTCTTAGCTGGCCGCCCCCCAATCTAACTTTCCGGCAGAGCTTCGTCTCCGAAGCGCTCCAACGACCTGGGCCATGGGACAGCTTTTCTAAGGGGGCCGGACCCCCAACCCGAAGATGAGCAGAGGCCTTATCATGAAGAGGCTGGGCTGGATGGCGGAGAGAGGCGGGGGAGGTTAGGGAGCCTGATACTGGAAGATCGACCTGAGTTCTGATCAAAAACCCGTCCTGAGTAGGCCCTGGAAGGCCCATAGAACATGGAGTTATTGCTGTCTGGCTTTCCTCTTGAATCGAAAGAAATGTGTTCCGCTGCTGCTATGTCGTAAATCGGTGTGCTTATTTGTAGACTCCGACGCAGGTGACATTTTTTCGCTGTTATATAAGTGGATAACTAGTATTTCATTGAATCAGCATATCCCTGTGACTTTTAAACAAACACGCCTACCTTTGAAAGCGAATACAAAATGTATTGATATTGATAAATAAACGTATCAGAACAACTTTGATCATAACGTATGATTGCACTGGACTAAATTATGTCACCAAAATATTGTAAATAGTGTAAATATTAGATTCTAAAGGGATATGAGTGATCCAGATTACTTATTGGTTACAGTCCTGTCACCTCTGCGTGTTAGTACATCATACAACATGACTGATCATGTCCAGGCTGTCCTGTCATATCACTTAACGGCTAGCCGTGCACGTGCATACAGAGACCACTGTCCATATGTCAACCCAGGGGGAAACCTAACGAATGTCCAATTTCCCAACGAGCCCAAGACAGGCAGCTCTAAAGCTGATTGGTCTTTTGCCGATTGGCGGTCCCTGGTGGTAATTATGACGTGTGTTACCATGGCAACTAATGAAGACCAATGGACACTGATTCGGCCATTAGGCTGACCAGCCTGTCCTGGTGCTCTGACCGATAAGGGACGGCCGCAATCTCTGACCATTGGCCCCATGATCATTTATCAGCGGCGGACAAATACAATGCTGTGGAGTCGTCCCCAGGAGAGGGGGTGTTGAGGAATGATCTAACCGTTGCCGTGGTAACTGATGAAGAACAAAAAGAGATATTTTTCCACGATTCGGACAGAGATAATCTTAGCACAGACGGGCGCCCAGGCGGCCCCGAGGTGGCTTCCGCTCCACCTCCCTCAGCACACTACCTCCTCCTCTATGGCTTTTATGCTGACTCATCATATTGCCGGCATGCTTTATCTGTTATCATCTTCAGACCAGGAGGGGTCATTTTTACAATGGGCGAGAAGTGATAGGCCTTATCGCAACGGGTTACGGCACCGAGCAATTGGATCTAACCAGACACAGAATCAATTCTCCCTGTTTGTTTCTCCCTTCCTTTCTATTAGAATCAAGATCAGGATAATACGATCTGTGTTTTTTCCCTTAGATAATCCCTATCTAGCCAGGTATAACAGAGGACTACTGACCCGTGATAGCAGGGGGAGAAGCTGCTGGACCAATTAATTAGTATCTTCCCCATCGTGTGAGTCATTCTTTTTTCTTTTTATGATAAAAGTCTTCTACTGCATTAAAAGTCACTGACACGGTAAATTATTAATCAATATTGTTTTCGGTGTAATGAAACGAATCCTGTGTCGGGGAGATAGCCCTCCGCCTGCATATCGACGTAGGTTCTTTATGTGTCTATGAACAATAAGAGCAAAACTCTGTCTGCCGCCGCCATCATTAAATTTTGATAATGCATAATGAGAACATCAGAAAAGCATACAAGGAAATGGAAAATGAATCAAATTAAAATAAATCATTAAAAGTCCTTATGTCTGCAGTAAAGTATCAACGTTGACCAGAATAGCATAGTTTCTTACTGCTAAGGAAAGAGTTCGGTTTTCTCGGATGCAATGAACAGAATCAGTATAACTCAAAATGTACATGAGTTGAATGTCCCGTGCAGTATGTCTCGAGGCAAGCTAAGAAGTGATATTACTTACACATTATAGGGAATGAAGTTAGTAAAACAAATCAGATATGATATACCTGATATGTTTAATATTAACTTTATTCTCTATATAATTCCCTAAAGAAGATTTATATTCTGTATAATGTAACTGGACACCGTGTATATTTCATATAATATCATATGACATAAAAAGTATATCAGTTCCTTAGTGACATTTAGAGACGAGATAGAAAAGATTAATTTTCTTCAAACTGGTACTTTGATATCAGTTCGAAATTGTGTTCTTTGGTCCAGGTTCACAGGGTGTATATTAATGGAAGTACTTCATGAAGTATTTGGAATGCTAAAGAAGATGGAATTTGGTATTTGGTAGATAATATCATATACATACATAAACTTATGTATCTCTATGATAATATACCAGAACCAAGAAGAGCCAAGAACCATTGATTCTAGCAATAGAGCTAAACTGAAAACAACCAATACTATTGTTTATTCTCTTCACAGCCTAATATCAATATGTCCGGCATTCTGGAGCGACCATGTACGTTATATGATTGAACATAGACTTATCTGTAAAATATCAATGTCCACCAGAATCAAACAGTTACCTCTGTAACTGGGGAACAATGTAGACAATGTTGAGACTCCCAGGCCGACAACCAGAGTCCTCCTATCTCCGGTGCTGGCCAAGACTCAGATCAAAGACATGCCGGCTTGGATCTTTTGAGGCCATGCAATCAGTCACCTGTGATTGGCTGATAGCCTGGGAGAGAGGGAGGGGAGCAGCAGAGGATAGGAAAAACCTCGCCAAGGCTAGTTTCCCAGGCTGTTTTAGCACAAGGCTTATTATTTCGTCAGTTTCTAAGCAATATGTTTCCCTCATTGTCAATTTTAAAATCTTACCATTAGGTATAAATCTTAACTTAAAAAGAACTACAAGGAAAACTATTCATTAAATACATTTCTTTTCTTCAGGTTAGCCATTGGACATTGTAGCTTTCTGAAAATAGTGATCATTTTGGGAAGTTTTTCTCTGAATTATAACTTTAGAAATTAAACCTGCAATTACGACAGTATACATATTGGGTCCAAAGAAATTTTCAACTCCACATTGCGTCATATTATATACCAATGCCAAAATACATGATGAATACTAACTGGACACTGCCATTCAGTATTTTTGGTGTATTGGCACAGTGGGCAGTATTCATGTATACTGCCCACCTTGCTTTACTGTGTAAAATGTTTTTCTCCTTATTTCGTGAATACTGAGTGGATTTGCATGATTATTTTTTTAATTTCAGGTAAAATAATGCAGTCTGATTAAATGGAGATAGTGATAGAATCCTAATTTAAGAGAAAATGATGAATATTAGGGAAAACTGCTCGACACCAGTCAAAGTGTGTGCATAATCAATACATTGGAATACAGCCCACTTTGCTCCACTGGTAATTTCCTTTCTCTTTTGCTTATAACTTAAAAAATATGGTATATAATATAAGGAAAACTTACCTCGGTTGACAGTACAACCCTGAACACTCGGTGGGATGTCAGAAAAATTACTGCCCTCAGCCTTACGGCCTCGGGCAGTAATTTTTCGACACCCACCTCGTATTCAGGGTTGTACTGTCAACCTCTGTATGTTTTCCTATAATACTGTATGAACCAGTACGTTGGAGTGTAGAGACCTGGTGACTGGGTGGAGGTAGGTAGTGGATTAGACTGCTGGAGCGCCCTCCTCCCATCCAGGAAGTGAGGCGGCCAGGGGGTATTCGACGCACCTGCCTCTATATCATGTACATCCAACAAGCCCATCCTGTTTGTCGCTGATACGGGATGTCCGCGCTCCTGAATTATGCACGCCTGTGTGAACTGGACATCAATAATGACGTCCCAGGAATCACAAGTTCTACGTCAGTGGTGCCGTGGTACTTTAACCTGGTTTCCAGACGGCTTGGTCAATTATATATATTTTGTATATTTCAAGTTTGTAATTTAGGCCTAAATTTCATAATTTGTTAGATTTATTGTAAACTGTTTCAGTGCCTATATGTTATCTATATCATGAATATGGTGGGGAATAAAGACGCCTGACATGTGGTTTGATCTGTTTGATACGACTAGGCAACCATAATATAACCAATGATTAGTTATGAAAATATATAGACAGGGAGGCTGCGACATATTTTTTCTGCTCTGTTGTTAAGTTCCTATGGCCAGAAACTACTCAGAGCTGAAAACTGAAGCAGTTATCTAATTTTTATATTGAAGCCGTGGGAGGATGTAGGAGCTATTTGTTTACAATAAAACTAATTATTATATTGAAGTGTAATGGCGCATTCACAGTATGAGGAATGTTTTCGTACGGTATATACTTGTAAATGACGTCTCTAGCAAGATGGTCCTTCAGTACTGCCAGTTGGCTCTACTTCAAGCTGATATTTCACATCAATAGCATATCGTATGATTCTGTATGATTCTTCTCCGCTCCCCGCTTTAAGTAGGAGACGGCCGGTGGGGCGGGGAAGAAAGGAGAGGAAGGTGGTGCCATATCCAGGCCGAATCAGTTGGCTTCCATTCGTGTTGGCACGTCGAGGTTGGGGTTGAGGGAGGGGGTGGAGGAGTGGGGTCCAGTGCGGACTGCTGTGAATAATTCATAGGACGCTTTAGCCAAGGCCACAGCCGTCGCCCCCACCTTTCAATGGCCACTTGTGTGAGCTTTTCTTTCTGCATTGAATGAGCAGGAAATAGAGCATCTTTGAATAGCCATACAGGCTCTGTGCATGGCGGATGAACCGGCCGACCCGACGTGTGCGGCTCTGTGAAAGCAGGCAGGCGAGGATTATAATACAAATGTTATTCCGGTCGTAACTCGGTAAAGGACAGGTCAGGAAGGGGCAGTGGCGGACCGCGCCGGAAGGCCCCGCGTACTTGATCAGCCCCTCTCTCCCCTTCTCCCGGACCCTGACAGGACTAAGGATGATCCATTCCTCCAGAGTCGTTTTGTCTGTCTATACACCGACAAACTAATCCGGCTTTGTCAATTCATGATGTGGGCTCAGAGGGCGGCCCTGTCCGTTTACTCCCTGTCTAGTCCCCATCCTCCTCCGACCCCCATGACCCACCCCCTCACCACTCACCTCTCATCATGTCCAGACCCCCAACGTTCACACAATGGCCACCCATGGCCAAGGCCTACAACTGACTGCTAAGTAACTGTGGACAGCTACAGCATTATAAGTGATTGGCGGTTAACAAAGTAGAATCAAGTCTGGGCATTGATGGCAGGCTGAAGATCTGAATTCGACAAAATGGTACAAGAACCAGCAGAAGCTTCATTAGAAACGTGGGCTTACGATATATATTAAAAAGGGAGTTCAACACAGAAGAGATCGTGAGCACACAGATCAATTACTAATAGAAAAGTATGAAGCAGATGAAGCCATTAATCAAAAACGTTTATTTATAATCATTTTTGATAAAGTTCATTATTTGAAAATAAACAAAGGTAGGTAGCTTAGTACATCTCTTGATTATATATGATGTAGTAATCATAAGAATATGATAATAGATTGACAAGGAATAAGGATTATATGGGATGCATAGAGTGATTTATTGCAAACCAATTATAGAATATTAGAATTCAGTAAAACCTGAAAAAGGTGTTCATTGGCAAATCTTTTTGTCCCAAACTGGGTACAGAGGCAATGAATATATACAGGAACTACCAAATCTGAAGTCCATAGCGACCATCAAATCAGGTGTATTTTTGCAGCATTCACGTTATTTCAAAGACATACTTTTTTAATAGGGCATTGTCATCATAAAAGAAACCTCTGTTAAGGTTCAGGTGTGCCTACAAAATGAATCCTGAGACTTGGCATCAAATTCAGAAAGCCGAGATCAAATGTCGGTGACCTCAGAAACCCGCACCTGCTCTGCACCATGTCAACCAGTGACGGCCATCATAGCCATGGGAACGGCCAAGGTGAAGGGGGAAAACATAGGTTCATTTGGCAGAAGGTTTAGAAATGGTTAGCCTGCATATTGGCTTAAAGAACCATAAGAGAATATTAGCTTGCACTTTAGGTTTTGAGTCACAGGCACTTTTATATTTCTGCTATATTCATGTAACCTTTGTACAGTTATATTCATATAACCTTTCAAACCCTGCAAGAACAATATTCTTTTAGAACGAACAGTAAACTTCTCATAGATAATTATATAACCATATACATATGAGTAGTAACACTTACTCTCTTGATTGGTTGTGTGTACCTTTTTACGGTGACCTCATATATAAATAAATTTCTCATTTGGCGCTATCGTGTGATATATAATTAATGTGTTGCCCCAAACTGCCCTCCATTGGTCTCCCACAAAGTTCATTGAGATCCAAACAGCTTGTAGACGTGCATGTTTACGAGTCTGGGCAGACCCTGGAGTTGACTGCCTGGCGCCAAGAGTAGGCATGCAGCCAGAAGAGGCCCCAACTGACCACTGGTCAAGCGCTGGTGATGAGTCAGCAGAGCCTGTCTCATCAGATTACTGGTGATTACCTGGACGGACCAGCAGGTGAGGCTTCAGGTGTCCCCATGGCAAACAACCGACTTGATGGACCTGCTGGGAGATGGGACACCTGGCTGTTTGACCGCTGGTCAACGTCCTCCGACGTCTATAGATGACGGAGGGCCTCGCTGACCGAGTGCCTCACAATAGACTGAGTGACCCGCTGGTGATTGCTTAGGATAGAGCTTTGGACAATCATCATAAAACATCTCTGGATGATTTATATATGCATCTATTATGTCTCATAAATATAATTCCCGATCGCTGTTCATTAGTTAATGTTTCGGAAGGTATGTTTATTGTATCAGTGCAATCTGTAAATATCTCAGATAGAATTACAAAGTAATTTCATTTAAAGGTTTCTTAGCAGTTAAGTTAATTGGATGATAAAACGGCGTTCTCTGTTAGTTGAAATATAGACAAAATAAGTCTGAGTGAATACTGTCATTGTAAAGAGCAACGAAAAGGTCAATCATTAAAAACTGTTCCTACACTCATCAGAAAGATAATAGAAAACATCATATTTTTCTACAACAGGACTCATGTATTTATCTACCAGCTATTATGGCCTACTATGAATGATACTTTTCACCATACCCATGACACTAATACCCATTTTCCTTCACGTATTCCCGCCAGATGTGTGCCTCGTTACTGGGTGATAGACAGCTCCCCCACGTCAACGTCTCCCCGCCAAATAGTCCATGTATCCATCCCCACCCCAGGTCTCCTGTCCCTCCTTCCTCATCACTGTTAGCATGGGCCATACCGTGAGCCCCTTCTAATTGGCCCCTCACCACCTTCCTTCCCTGACCATTACCTGGGCTATTCATACACGACCGCCGGCTTCGCCAAAGTCACACCCACGCAAATCATCGTATCGTACTTTGCTTATTGTCATCATTTAACGCTTAATAATCATGCTATATGAATATATTGGATCTTTCTATGCTTATTATTATTATCATCATTATTTGTCCAATAACCCTTACTAAGTTCGTTATTCTATCTGTACAGTTATGACGGTGTTATGCCTCAGCATTTCATATAGACGCCAAACGCTGTAGCTCTTCACCTGGAGATAGCTGCACTGACCTAATTCTGTCGCTGTAGATCATTCAGTTTTGAGCATTTAGGCCTACTTATGAAGACAGCCACCTGCTGTTCTGTAAGTTTTCCATGGCCTGGCCTCTGCTTTCCCCTCTCTTCCCAACCTGAGTCGAGGTTGTACAGGACCATTAGTGTCACCTTGCTGACCTTTACCTGTATGGTAGAGGTCGTAGACTTTGTGTTTCGCCATTGGAACTTGTTGGTCACATTTCCTCGCATTGACCAGACTTATATTTGTTTAAGCTGATAGGACATCGTGCTCATCAGGACCTGGTTGGCAAATGAATGTCAAGTCAGTCATGGAGAAATAAATATGAGAGTGAGGAAAGAGTGTAAACACTTCAATATTTGAAAGTCAACGTTTACATCTCTAGCTATAGATACCATTTTTGAGAGCTTTCTTCCATGTTTTTCCATGTTAACTGCAGATGGAATTAACATATGACTGTATGAAAATTGGGTTCAATGCAGTTGTTCTAATCTCCTAATAAACCAGTCAAAGCTAACCTGTTCGCCATAGAAAAACAAGTGGGCTGAGTTGAAAATACCTCCAAGTTTCAACCTTTCTTTACTATGAAATTACTGGTCATAGTTTCCTATCCACCTAACCTGATGTTTTGACAAACACGTCAGTTAGTTGATCCAAAGGGGAGGCTCTGGAGGTAGTAAACGATCACCTGTTCTTACATTGAGGGAGGTGGTAGGTGGGAGGGGTTTATAACGGACAGCAACAGGTGTGGAGGCCAAACGCCGGGGAGGGACGGCTGAAATAGCCCTGATGAAAAGAGAAGATAGGCGCCAACTTCCTCCCTCAAGCGCTCCTAGCGGATGAACCAGGCATTAGGGGCGAGTAAAGTCGGGCCACATGGTCTACGTGAGGATTGATGGAGGTGGCTGGCCCAGGTTGTAGTAAAAGAAATGCCTTTCAGGTCAACTCAGTAAAGTGTCTAACTTGATTAAGTTGTTTTTCTTTCCTGGGCCTAGGACCACTTTTCTCACACGGGGCGAGGCAGTCTTGAATGGCAGGTGGCTTCATGTCTGACTGCTTCTGGAAGCCACCGCTGGCTTCAACGATAAGAAAGTATCTCTAAGTTCTCCATACTTACACTTACAGTTAGCTTTCCTATACATGATTTATAGCCTTAGGTGTATTTTTATGGTAGTATAAGGTGTTCTCCCAAGACCAGAGAAAGAGGAAAAGCTTGGTAGATCTTCCCTGTCGTGAGGGTGTTGTCCAATTAAAAACAGCATAAAGTGATTTTGGTGAATTCAGTTTGGGATCACTCCTTGTAAAACTGATACTTGAAACAAGGCACCAATTCTACAGGGAAATGGATACGCAGTTTTTAAGGATACACTAGTGAAGGTGTGTGTAGCCGGTGTGGGGTGGGGTGACCCCCGCCTGGGGTCGGCCGGTGGCACACCCTCAGCCCCAGTGGGAGGGCCCCTGGGTCCACCACCACACCCATCAGCCGACGACCTGCTTCTGACGGATGCTAAAGTCATCAGAGACTTCTCGGCTGTATAATTATGTCTGTATCTTACGTTATAGTCAGTTATAAAGCTGAAGACGGCAGTGGTACTGTTATGCAAGAGGGACTTTGATTGAACTGGTTTGATATTTGATTATGGATCAATTCTTTTCTTTATTTCTAACAAGAATACAGCAAATAGAGCCGATGACTGTTTAAAAACTAGAATTTTACCATTTTATAGAAAGATTATAATTCTTTGAATGACCTTATCAGTTCCAATAATTAGAACTGAATCCTAAACAATCTTTCATCCAAATTAATGCCTCATCTTATCTAACAATCAACTGCCGGCTATAGGAAGAGCACTGTTATGTTATTCAATACGATATATCCAGATATTCACATCTAAATATTGCATTATTAAAAAGCTACATTCATTGCATTTTCATACTGTTCGCCGGAATATAGATGGATATTGTTGATTGTACTCTGCGTCATTTTTAATATCAGCACTTGATTCCAACGATCACCCACGTCTCTTCAATTACATAACAGGAAATACAGTTTTTTTAGACTTATATTGAAAGTTTTCCACTCCCCTTTGTAACAGACAGTCCTAAAAAGTGCTGTCGGTGGGATTACAAGGAGTTTGTAAAGAATGATCTTTGATGGCGGAGGCCCGAGAATAAACATGCTTTTAAGCTTTGGCTGGAGAAAAGGTCCTACGTTAATTACCTGACATGCCAAACACCGCCACTTTGTCCCGTCACAGACCACTCAGTACACATAATACAGTTATTTACCTAAGCCCTTCTTAGTTTTAGTCTGACTAAAACAGCATTAGAAAAGAAAGCTTGAAGAGGGGGATGTTGCAGTGGCATGACGCTGACGTCGGTGGTAATTTGGGAAAGGGTCTAACAACGTTACCAGCTCACTGGCCGTGTCGATAGTCCGACGTAATGACATCTCAACATCTGGATTGCAGGGTCAGGGTAGGGTCAATGGTGGAGAGAGGTCAAAACAACCTTAATAGATCCTGTCAACGGGAGAAAGTCAGCAAGAAATGTAGACCGCCATTTTCTAATTGCTTGTCAATTTTAAGTCGTGTAGTGGATCAAAATGCATATCGTTATACCTCCTCGAACTAATGAAAATCAGCAAGGAGAGTCACGGACATTGGAAATTTCATATAAATCACTTCACGTTTCTTATTGATTTACCTCTCTATATATATACACGCGTGCGGTCATTTAATTCTAGAAGAATAAAGTATATCTAACCCCCATAATACAGACTTCAAATATGTATCGCAGACAATCAACGTCCTTTACCATAGATAGCTTGACAAGAAGCCATCCTAGGAAACACGATTAACATTACCATTTCAAATCCTGGGGCTGCGTCGGTAACTTAAAACCAAGAAAACATCCGTTTACAACAACAGCCCTTAGCCTCCCAAATACTTACTGACCCATTTCTGTCACTTCTATCCCAAATAGGGCCAAGGTTGGGACACGGCATCTCACGATGAAGGATCCATATGGTGCTCTATCATATATTGCCTTTGGCCGTGGTCTGATTGGCTAACTAGTCGGACCTCTATGTAGGGTGGTCGACTCGCAGGCGAGCAGCAATCCTACTGGTTAATGACCCTGTGGTGGCGCAGGCCTCTCCGCATCCCTCAGTGATAAGTCAGCCGTCCGCCCTTCTGGCAGGGAACAATTTGGGACTCTCTGATGGATCAGCATAATTTGTAATGAAAACACATCCCTTTTCATTTCCCATTTCTCCCGTTGGTCACTCCCATCTGACGAGAAAACACATTCTCCATGTCTCCTAGGGTGGTACAGGATGGAATGTCATTGTCTTGTAAAACTGGCGTGTTTGTAACAAGGAAAGGAGTAGTTAGAATTGAGACCAAAACTGTAATTAGTAGATATGGCAGGACTTACAGTCTCTTGAAAATAAATCGCTTTAATCGTGTCTTCTTCTGACATTTAAATTTGTGTCAGAAAAAAAGTCTTCCATTCAGATGCAAGTGACTATACTTCATACCAACGTTCCCCATTAGAATGTGAATTTGGAAAGACGGAAGAAGGTTGGAGGCAAACTCCAAATAATTGCGAATCGAAACATCATACAATTATGATAATTACTTTCATCTGCTGGGCCAGAAATTTCCCACAAATGGCATGCTATGCATCTTATTTTACATCAATAGAGTATTTCTGAATATATATGTAATTACAATTGAGAGAACCTCTCCGATAATATTGGTAAAAAGTGAAAGCTAACCAAAGGTCATCCCATAATATGACATCTCGTACCAATATCATATCTGTCACAACTCATTTCATATACAGCTCCGTAACGCAGCTGGTCGTATAGGAGACCCTAGGTCGGGTTTCATTCTCGCAGTTTCTCGCCCTTTCTCGCCGGCTCTCGCTCTTCACCTGTGACCTTTGACCCGGTGGGATTACGTCCCGGAGGGTCACATGATCTGTCAGCGGCGAATCGAGGCGCTTGTCACGGCGCGGAATTAGATTCGTCAGGATTGTTTCTGGCCGCACGTGGAGGGAATGGAGGAGGAGGTCCTCCTGCACCTGAGGGGCGGGGAGGGCCCTGGAGGAGAAGGGCGGGGGCGGCAGGTAGGCCGAGGAGGTGGGGGTACATATAATCAGACTGAGCGATATGGAGTAGCAATAGTATATACCATGTGCAAATTTTCATTTAGCATACGGCAACCCTGACATTGTAAGGATAGCAATCTATAATTATTCATCTCATTGAAACCACATATATGTATATCTACTTCGTTTATTGTATTGAAGGGATATCTTGTTAATGTTGGAACACTTCATTTGGGAATGGAAATTTGCTGAACCAAAGCTATATTTATCCGAATGCAATAGCTATATTTCCAGATACAACAATTTATCCACTGCAATAATTTCCTTTAATACTCGTGAAATCAGCAGACTCGACCCTTTTCATTCGGATACAATTAAATGATAAAAAGTTAGTTTCAAATAGCCAGTAAGGCTCTTATTTGAATCAACAAAGCTAGAAGTCCTTCTATCTCAACAACTGTGTCGCTCCTGTGTTATTGAAATTGAAACTGGATGTCCTAAACTAAAATCTGTTTTTATTACTTTCAACATCCGATTTCAATATAATCTTCACAATAGACACAAAACGAAGTTAACTTTAATAAATAAAACATGATCGCTTCATAGTAGATCTTCATTCCAAATTTAGAGTAAATTAGTCACGTCCGTGAATGTGCAGCTACGTGTCACTTTTAGTGAAATACCAGATGCGCCTGAGAAGCCAGCTTATTTAATTTGTCATAACAGAAGGAAAATTGAAAACGTTGCAGCAGATACAATTTCATCAATTGGCAGCTTAATGAAAACCAGCGCTTCGCGGAGCAGTATTAATATTCAAATAGGAAATTCAAGGCGCGGTTAAAAGTGTGACCAATGTTTTAGACCCAGACAGCATTAACTTTTCTTAAGGTAATTATTTGGATATGGCCGAAATGATCCGTAATTCCTCCAGTGCAACTGATTGTGCATCTCCTCGAAGGGAAATATTAGATATTCCATTTTCAATTCATTGCCAATATCTGGTCCATATAGCTTAATTGGCTGCGATGACAGCATGTTGATATGGAAGATAGATAAGCTCTACTGATTTCGTTTAATGGCACGTGCCTTTATGCCTAGTTTAATGTCGAAAAAAAATAATTACGGATAGTAATTATGACATATATTTACTCTCTACCTTAATTGATTATTGTGAAATAATGCTTTAGCATTTCCAGAATATTCTGGAAAACGTATAGGGTTTTTAGTCTAACTGACTGAATTCTGATATTATTATCAGCTCTATAGCCTCATTCACGTGGACCTTCCTTCACGTGATCGATCCAAACATATAACATTCCACAACTAATGACGTGAGAAAAATCATTGCGCATGTGTAATTTGCGGCAAATGATTGCCAAACCGAGGCGTGCCTCGAATTGAATCATGTCGAGGCATTTGGCGGCCGCCCGTCGTCCCGGCCCGGGAGTGACCCTTGGCCGCCCGCGCCATTGTGAAGCTAAAACAGAAGCCGCAGCGGGAAGCCCGGCGGAAGCCCCGGCACGAGCTGTCTCTTTGAAGCGCTAATCTTTCAAGCAGTATGACCCATAATGGTCATTGAAAAGACAAAATTCCGATTTCGGAAGGCGCTCAGGACCCATTAGCAGCCAGCAGACGACTTTTTCTTTCCCGCCATCGACCGGGGTCAAGGTCGTTACGCCGGAAGTGGGTGTCACGAGGGGTATGCCGGGAAGTATTGCGTCGGCTGGCCTCCTCGGCCGGAACGTGGACTGCTGCAGACGGTATGAGGGCGACGGGTTTGCTTTAAATGTAACTGAGCATTTTAAGACATTAACTTGTCTTTATGGTAGAGTATTTTGGCCATAGTCTTACGAGGCTGAACGCTTTGTAATGTTATATTGGAAATTACCTAAATGCAAGTAAAATGAACTAAATATTAATGAAAGTTAAGGGATGTGAAGAATATTCTAGGCTCAGAGTAGTTTTATCAAGCTCTACGTCTGAATACCAAATTCTACTGAATATTCAATAGTTGTATTTCGAAAAGTTTGGATGTTTGATGTCTTTAAATCTACTTATTATGGCTTCATTCATGTGTAATAAAGATAGACCACGCATCTTGGCCTGGATACCACTGAACGTCTTAAACAGTGAGTATTTGTACCTGTTCCGTGAGTGGTAAGTATTCAAATATCTTAGGCCGTAGCTAGGTTGCGTGAGGCATAATTGTGAAAGCCTCAATTAATGTACGTTACCTCAGCCAACCCGAACCCGAAAGATCGGCTAGTGTTTACGTTACTGGAGCAATTGTATACTTCCCTGGGCCTCTACACGAAGCCATTTTATATAGGCCTACTACTCTATATTCTACCATGCTGAACCACAATATGCCAAAACAATTATATCAACGACAAACAAAATCGTTTACCAACACACGGTTCACAATTGAGCAAATCGGAAGCGACCAGCTGCGTTCGCTGCAGCAAAGATTGCTTGCAGTTTTGTGGTCTCTCCAAGGCGTACTTGGACATATTATCTCTATGCAGAACGAGGAACGACTACTTCTTTAATG
The DNA here is from genome assembly GCA_936440205.1 of Lepidonotus clava. Classification (NCBI taxonomy): domain Eukaryota; kingdom Metazoa; phylum Annelida; class Polychaeta; order Phyllodocida; family Polynoidae; genus Lepidonotus; species Lepidonotus clava. The sequence goes on along the minus strand of OW387136.1, from coordinate 45,720,725 downwards.
GTGTAGATTACGTAAGCCCCAAGTTACGTTTAGAAAACAAATCAAGAATGTATATATTCTTTTGCTTATAAAACGGCAACAGGCGTGTACCGATTCCCAAAAACATTCAAAATAAAATAAACTCCCATTTTCTTAGAATCGTTTGGGTACTATAGGTCATTTCTACACAGATATTAATCTGAGACCACATCTTCAATATTTCCCGCGCGAACCTTTTCTATTTTGCGAGATATATGAGGCAACTCAATATCTTATTAGATTTGTATCAAACCAATATTCTATCGCACTAGAATCAATTACTTATGCAAAGAGATCAAGAAAGGATGGCTCCAGAAACCCCAAATACGAGAATAGATCCAAGGCTAAGCTTACAAAATAACAAGCTACCGTGTTATAAGGTTTCAGGCTTCTCCAAGTAAATATGCAAAATTCATGAGCACTAGCTTTGAAAGGATCTCAGTCTACACCCGTCTACCCTGGCGGAGAGATATTTACAGTGCGGGATTCATACAACATGCACAGACTATGTTAATCTACCATAATCCGGTGGATAATCCTGTGGGAGGCCGTGGGCGACTTTAAGGTCCGGCTAGAGAGGGATACCCAATACAGGGCCTCTGGGATTACGATGGTAAATACTGCAGCCGTGGGTGGTACCCAGAGGGGCAGCTGAATGGTGGGTTCTACTGAGCAGCTTTAAGGAACTCGCAAAGGAGAGAGCTGCTCAATACTATAGAAAAATTTGAATACAGATTAGGTGGAAAGATGAGTCGCTCCCAGACCACGTGCGCCCTTCTAATCCGTGGGGTCCCCTCCACTACGGAGGCTGTTGGTTATAATTCACTTCGAATTTTCCCTAAAAAAAAAAAAAAAAAAAAAAAAGGTTTGCAAAGGGCTCTCAGTGGAGTGGAAGTTCGATCACCATTAAACGTTGGTGGCTCCATCCCTTTCCAAAGAGATCTAAAGAAAATACTAGAATGATGGCTAACTGACCGTTTGGCACCAAATTGACAGGAACGCAAGGGTGATAGGGGAACCTTACAGCGTTCAGCACTTCCCTATCCTTCTAATATCAGCATCATTGGTTTGAAGTGCACTGGAAGCAAGGTTTGAGGTTCAAGTGTTTTTTTTATTTTTTTTAAAGGTGACCGATGTGCCTGTGACAAAGGGACCCTGAGGACAGACCACAACTCCCTGATGGCCTCTACTTCTAACCTTGATCTGCTCGCCATGTCATTGGCTGTCTTGGTCTGGTCACAGGTCGTCCAAATCGCACACAAGTCGCGCAGGGTGGGATTCAGGTCGCTCATGGGTCGCACAGGGTCGCACAGATCGCACAGGGTTGAACACAGGTCGCGCATGTCAGCCAGGCCAAGGTTGCTCTGTCTGTCGTCTGTCAAACATGGACAAACCTGCCTCACGCCGGTACACAGCGGATTGACACCAGGAAGGCCGCTAGGTGGCCTTGTTGATGTCGCCCGCCGCTGGGGGCGTTGTCTGTCCTGTGTTATAAGTAGCCTCCTAACTGCCTCGGAAGCCACTCAATCTCTCCCCGACCGACCCCAAAATACCATCCGCCATTGTCTAAGGCGATGGTGAAGGGCGATCGGTCGGGTAATTCACGAGTGCCTGGGGTGTCTAATTTGGCCTGCAATAGCAGGTTAAGCGGCCCAAATGGGTCAATCAAAGCAGCACTTCGAAATTCCCGCGGGAGGAATAAACCGGCTTTGGATCCGGTGCAGGAAAGAGGGGGGTTGGTGTGGGTCGTTGGGGGCGTAAGAATAACGACTTCGCAAGTGTAGCCTCAAACAACTGCAGAAACCCACTTGTCAAGTTTCATCGTGCAAATACTAAGGGCATAAACAATAAGGGCCAAGTTAAAACTATAACGAAGCATAATTCAGTCGTTCAATGAGTTATTTCAATGGAGTTAGTATTCAAAGACCCAATGGTCAACATTCTAATATTTCAGAAGATCAGCCCTTGACCTTTATTCTTTAATCACAGAGGTCTATGCTAATTCCTGTTCCAACGTTATCTGGTGAAAGGATTCCATATTGTGGCTGTATGTTCTGGCCATGGGCACGTTCTAGGCATGTTCTAGGCACGTGCGGCACATCATCCATCCAGCCGGCTGTTTCCTCTAACAATGAACTTGAAACGACCTTCAAACGACCTCGCCAATGACCTTCAGACTGACCTGGGGCATTAGGGCGTCTCTCAGGCGGCAAGTAATTTTCATGTCGAGATGGCCCGAAGTGACAGGTCGAATTCGGCCTGCTCTTTGCGAGTTCCTGCTGGCCCTTCACGTGGTCGACGCTAATGGGCGAAAATAGGCCGCCTAATGCTGGTCATTGCCAGAGAAAGCTCCATTCTCGGGGGCCGGGCCTGACGACTCCTATTTTAACACATGCCACCTCCCCGGTCCGCCCCGGATCATAATGGAGGTCGCCAAACAACCTCTTCAACTGAATGGTCGCCGCGGGATCGGGGCGGAGGGGGCTGGAGAAAGAAGGCCCTCCTCTGTGCTGGTCGGCCTTAACAAGGGGAGTGGTACTGATGGGGCGGGCCAGAATAACCCCGCCTGGAGGGGAGAACATTATATAGATGCTGACGGCGGATTATTCTCTATTTTACACCTCGTCTTTCTGCATTCTCCATCATTTAGAATGCATATCATTTTTGGGTTAAGAGTGTTTGTTTCGTGGCAACCGTCAGGGTTTACCTTGGTTTTCAGATACCTTATATAACTATATAAAGGTTTCATATGCAATGCTCAGACTGCCTTGACAACGGTATGGCACAAAATATTCAGAGACAATAATTCAGCTTAACGTATTCCGTGTGTACATGTGCACATACTGTTTACTATTTCGCACATAGATTCGATATCACTAGTTACTATGGATAAATTAAAGATTATTAATATTGTAGCTATTTCAAGTAATTGAATGATTACAGTTGTTTTGGATGGACACGAAATACAATAATTCGGTTATGGAAGTCGCCTTGAGTAGTGGAAGTAGATTTCCAATGAAATAATTACATAATTATGCAATTTCTTCCGCCGCAAAAGAAACATCAGCTATCTCACTCTAGGCCTGATGGTTCTCATGAACGGTATATTCTTTCAAAAGTCATTAACTGTGTCCATAGAAGAAGGTATAAGAGGTCCTGCAAGGAAATCAATGTAAAGGAGAAACTTGGCCTTACCTTGGAGGATCGCCACTGACATGGAAAAAGTTGAATTTGATGGACACCCGCTCTTCTGGGAGGGCAATAAACTTGTAGACACAGCGGAGTCCATTGTCATAGTTGTTGGGCCAGTTTGGAGAATGGAAGGTGCCATTTTTAGGTCCGCCATAGGTGCTCCTAATTGTTACATCACAGTCTGAAAGGAAAACAGAGAAAATTGTGTTATTGAAATAAACATATTCATTATAACATCACAAGATGAAAAGCACTTTTCTCTGTGAGGATTTTATCGTAGCTTGTTATGCAGCATGGAGCCATGGTACACGTTGATTAAAAGTATGCATGGCTCCATTCTCATACACAGCAAGACGTGTACATGTCAAGCATAACAAAGGTTCTGCAGTCCCTCTGAGAGTGGGTTTGAGATCTAACGAAAAGGAAGCCATCAGCAAACAGCCTTTCCTGCTGTGAACGTCTAAATGATTCTAATTAATGCATCATTTTCCTCTCGTGTTATGTGCTGAGGGCACCAAAGGCCCGAGCCCTGTGTAAAGAAGAGACCAACTCCCCAGTGTCAACAAGGAGTTCTCTCTACTAGAGCGAAAGGCAATTGAGAACCAAGAGGTAAATAATTGGGCCCAGAAGTGGGCAGGCAGGAACTCCCGACCCAACCAAGCAAGCAGCCCGGGAAAGTGAGCTTGCTACTTTGACTGAGCGGGACACTAAATACGATGGCCGTCCTTCACCGGCCAACTCTTTTACATGGGACCTATTGCAGCTTGATTTCCCAGATAAGTAGAGTTTGGAAATACTGTATGTTTTTCTGCCCAGAGAGTATGTTGTTTGCCTGTATGTTCTGATAATTTATGAAACAACGTTAGGATACGTGTATATAAACGTATTGGTGAATTGGTGCTGCCTGCCAATCTGACTCTCTGGTGGATACGTGTATATAAACGTATTGGTGAATACTGATAAACGTTATCAAAGTGGCAGTCGAGGCTACGATTTACAAAATGATATCGGCAAAGGGATTTTACTTGATCGGCCTGCTTCATTGAGATTATGTTGACACCCTCTTAATTATATTCTTTTCGGTAAAACATAATATTGTTCATCTTATTGAAACTGTTTAAGTCATGGCGTTCAAATGAAGTTGGAATTTCTGGTGTGGTCCAGAACATAATATTTAGATAATGAAATGAGTTTACTGCCCTTTTCATTTTTTTATTCCTAGATAATTCCTCTAATCATTAAAGTTAATGGCCATATTAAGATTTGTCAATGTTTTAACAAACGTTAATTTTTGTCCATTCTAAAAAGGAAAAGAAGAAAAAGAAGAATAAGAAATCACTTGGGAGAACCAATCAATTATGGCCAATAGAATTAATATGTGAGTACATCTTAAGGCCCTCTTTTACCGATGTATATTTTCTAAGAGGTCTGACCTGCAATCCTAGATAAGATAGTATTATTGATCTCTTTTTAAAACGGAAAATAATTGCTAGAAAATCCAAAATACTTATGCTATACGAATGCTCGCCAAGTGGGTAACTGGAATGTTAACTTGGCTAATGACTTGTTTTGTCTCAGCTTCTGCTGGCCGCGTACACAACTGGCGAGCAGCTTTTGGAGCTTCTCTTATCAGCTGAGCAGCTCTGAGCAGCTGGAAGATGAGAGGAGATAAGAGTGGACGTGTGGCGTGACTGTCTGTGTCTGTGGCCATCTCCACCACCCCCCAGAACTGCCCACCCCCCCTCTGCTCCCTGACAATGAGTCCCACCCCTCTCACGACAACATTATCTCCATCTCCGTTTCTGTTTGGGCTATCCCCGTCTCCTGGCCTATCCACCGACTTGCCTTCTGCCTATCTGACTGTCTGCTGGTGATTGAGTGTCCCTGTTTAGGGTTAGATCAGGGGTTCCTTCTCTGTTAAGGTCCTCCATCGTCTTTTGTTACATAAAATGATATATGTGTGTATATATTCATATATCTAATAGTGTGTATTATACATATTTATATATAATGTAGAGTGGTATATCTTTGATTTGATTTAGAGCCAGGAATCGAGTTATATGTGAGTGAATGCTTGGGTGTTGACTTGAAGCTATATTGATTTTTGGTTTGAGTCTAGATATTGCCATTATTCGACCTTTCCTTTTTGTTCTCAAGTCATGTGTAATATTAATAAAAGCAATGTTCACAGACACAGCGGTTATGTTGATGTCCAATCGGTGGAATTACAATTTCATTTTAGTCATCACCATAATATTTTACATCACAGTGAAAGTGATACCGAGCCAAGTAGCCTTAGCACGTACCGAGCCAGGCGCGCTGGACCAAAAAAAGAACAGTTCTTACATAAATACCCGGGGAAACACGTTTCATTGACAGAAGATCGAATCTCCCTGTGGCCTTGAAATAGGTTTGGCCAAGAAGAGAGGGGGACAAGATAAATCTGCTACTGGCCTAGGGGGCGGCCGGGGCTGCAGGGAAATGGGTATCGGACTCTACCGACCTATCGCCGAGTGATATATACAGAGAAAAATGACTAGAATTTCTGATAAGGACTACCCTAGTCACAGGGAAATATACAACAGCACAATACATTATAATGTAATAAATGACTGTGCAGGAAGTGAATTGAATTTGGAATAGAACTCAAAATTTTAACCATACGCTTTTGAATTTGAAAGGAGACATCCTCATTAAACCACACAATTTGATTGATCTCAACTACTTGATTAATTGTGCAAATTCATGCAGTACTATCGAATGATTAACGAACGTTGCCAATATTTGCAATTGCAAACGTGGTATACATCTACTGCTTCAATGCCTATTCTTCTCCACACATCTTCCATATCAATTTAACGTCTTACTCTTTGCGCGTAAAACTACATCACCATTTAAATATCATGTGTAATGGATTTCCTTATTGATAAAAATGAACCAACAACTTTAACTAAATTGCAACATTCGGATTTAAAGACCGCTGAGTTATCTGAGTCCATTATAGTTGACAAAATAGACATCAAGTTGTTTAAAACAATCTCCTCACACAACAAGCAAACTTCCAGTTGTCAAAATCAAATATCTCCGAGGAAATAATCAAGGGATCCAAGAGCGCTCGCAGTGACACTAAAGAACCCCTTTCCGTCAAAAATTGATCATGACAGTAATTGGACTTTTTAAAATCCCACATCTTACAAATTCCACCACGGAATTTCCGAAGAAGAACACCTGTCACAGCGAGCAGTCCTCAATAATAAATGTCGCCAGTTAAGCCTAACAAATTAAATCCAGTTTGGATTAGCTAAGGCGAGTTGCTCCAGATAACCTAACGAGCAGTTCGCATGACATGCTCGTAGGTGGCCTCATGTTACCCTGGCAGTGGAGACGTATTTCTAGCCCTGAATTCATACGTGCAGAATTGTAACACTGAAACCCAAGTTTCGTATTACTTGTTGATTCTATCATGGCTTCCGAGGAGCAATTTGTCACGCAGCCAAAAAGGTTGGCTTCGTTAATATCGCTGTACTGACATAGTTACGTGCGCTTTGAACATTCAATCTTTACAGGGTGACAGCAGGTCATTATACAGACTGTTGTAATTTCGAACCTATAATGATTCACAGGCATTGTTTTTCCCCTCACGGCCTGCTAAATTTACTTCGTAAACAGATGAACCATTGTACAACTGAATGCTGTTATTCTATTCTGAATATACAAATAACAGCATGAAATGAAACATCCCCCCCACCCCCACCCCCAAAAGATAATTAAATAGATAAAAATTATCCATTTATCTTAATATACTAAATGTTTAGGATAAGGAGAAAGGGAAATGGATTTTCATGACCATATTTGTAAACTATAACAAGCTGAAAGCAGGAGGCTATATAGAGCATAGCCCCAGAACATAGGCGCTCCCAGTGTTGCTTCCAGTGTAAGCATATGAATGAACCCTTGCCTAATACATGAGCCATTCATTTTAAATCGATCAGCAAACTATCAAGCAAGATTCCTCTACTTAAAACCACTCTCAGAAATAAGCGCACATTTCTGGTTAAATACACCTATTTATCATGTTGTCACAATATACATGTACTCCCTGAAGCAGACACCCACCACCGGCATTACCTGTTTTAGGCAGACTATAACTATCTATTGGTTACATAACTCTCCTTTGTAACACTTAATCAGCCACCTATCTTCCATGACCTCCAACTCAGTTTCAAAACAAACCACTACTTTGTTGATCCTCAACCAGATAGTCAACTCAAAGATCCTGCTTTTCAAAGTTTTTGCTGATATTTAGCTTTCACCATCCACTGATCATTGCATCATTCTACCCTGCCATCAACCAGCAGCCCAGGTCAGCTGCATCAGACTTGTCCATCAGTAGTTAATCCTAACTATAGGTGCTCCGTGATGGCCCTAGACCCATAAATTCGACATGGTGATATGGCCGTTTAAGGCACTAGTGACATGGGACATGGTCTTTTCTTAGATTTGACAGGGTGACAGGGCTATTTCTTAAATTTGACATGGGGACAGGGCCATTTCTTAAATTCGGCAGGGGGACAGGGTCGTTTCTTAAATTCGACAGGGGGACAGGCTCGTTTCCTGAATTCGACATGCGACATTGGGACCCCCTTCAAGGGCCCCTCGGGGACCACCTATCAATAATGTTGTGGTTGACATGAGAATAAAACGTGCATAAATGTACTTTGTCATATATGAATTAAAGAGACTTGAATATGTGCTAGAAGTCATAAATAATCCTATACCACAGTATTAAGCCAGGTCTCCCGCTCCTTATCTGTTTAGATAGGGAGAGGCCAGACCTAACAACTTAATCCTATCAGGCGCGGCCCGTGGTTTAGGTGGGAGACGTACAGGGGTTAGACTGGGCTCAGGGCTGACCCCTGGGACTGTCACCTGCTAAGGTCAGGGCTGTATACATGATCCCTAGCCTATGGAAGCCTCAGCCAGCCGGCCCTTAAACCCCCTTCCCCCACCAGTACCTCCAACCCACCCGCCCTGGAGGTGAGCTATACTGATCAGCTTAGCCGCTGAATAGCGTAGCGCTCATCAGGCCCCGTGGACCAAACACCTAACGGCTTGTCCCCCGCCCCTTAATCAAGACAAATCCTTCCTGCCACCTCAGCACTTTAACTCACTGACCCCCACACCTCATCCCCCACACGTGATCTAACCGTCACTAGATCCACTACCTCCATACACATCTCCCCTTCGCCCTAGTCCTTTCATGACCTAGATACTTCTTGCATAATAGGTCCTTACACACACAAGAGCCCATGGCTAGTAGCCACCTAAAATCTGTAAGGAATAGGGAGTGTTCGCCAATAGTGGCTGGAGGTGGCTCAAGCTGGCTGCCAAATTACTTAGTGTGTTAATTACAGGTACCAGTGGTGGTCACTGGTGCCATGCCTCACTGCACATACTACAGGTACCAGTGGCCACTGGTCAAGGTGTGTTACCTGAATACACCTGGCTGGTATCAGTCAGGTCCTTTTGCACGGCTATTTGGCTGCACATGCCCTATTCTTTTATTGACCCTCTATAAATGGCATGAGGAACCCCTTTGATGGTTCTTGGCCTGCTGGCTGGTTTATGGTCCTACCTGCCATAAACCAGCAGCCCCAAAGCATGCTAGGATGCAGGGTGGAATTCCCAACTAAGATGGTTGCTGGTTAACAGTTCAAGTTTGACACCTAGTGGACTTGGACGTAACTACAGTCTCCCCCTTGTCCCTGACCCTCGAGCCACGAAGCGGCGTCGCTGCCTCGCTTTCGCCTGCAATTATGAGCGGTAAATTGTTTGCGGTTTGGCTGTCAGGTGGCGCTGGCGTCCCCCAAACTCCCTTAGCCCCACCAGAGGGCGTTATACCCGCGGGCCGCTAGAGGGGGGCAGATCACCTGGAGGCACCTCAGCTGTCGCTAGATGGCGCCCTCATTAACACCTGACAAGTCGGCCTATAAAGTCGGTCATGTGCCGTTGTCAGCCCCATCTCCACTCAATCCAAGGGGCGGCGGTAAACCTGAGGGGCTGTACAGGCCGGCCCCAGTGGCTACATGGAGGAGCTCCATTGGCTATACTCAGCTGCTCCATGGGTTATACAGTGTAGCTCAGTCGCAAAGGTTACTATTCTAAGCCAATCGCTAAACCATTGATGGCAGTTATTTGGGCCTCCAAATTCCTCGTCACATGAAGACCACCTGCAGTCGCTGTAATTTCTTTATCCCAATCATCTATTTGACTATCATTTTTTAATCTACAGAAAATAGGATATTTCATTTACATAATCAAACAGATATGGCCTGAGGTGCTGTATATCCGGATCGTCATATGTAAGGGCAGTCATCCAAACTTTAAACATGATGCATATGGAACCTACGAATGTTGAATTTTGGTAGTTTTATTAAGAAAAGTACCAGGAACGATCAACTCTAAGTAGGCAAACACACAGGGCGGTTTGTTTAATGTAAGCCACGCTTTGCAAATAACCTGTGCAACTGGCCGAGACCGATACAGCAAGAGCAAGATGGAAAGGCACTCTATTTGATAGAGTAGACACTAGATTGGACACCTAGATGGAGAAGGCCTGGGGGCAGGACACTCAGATTTATAACACCCCAGTCACTTTGAACAATTTTCTGTAGTATGAACTATTCTGGCGCTGACAGTTACATTAGCGTGGGCCCCAGCAGCCCCCACCCACGTGTTACCTCTCGAGTATGCTTATAAATGAGCTATGTATCCCAAACACTCGCCTCTCATTAAGTCTCTTTTTTCACTCCTGTGGTCTCTGTCCCCTGGCTTTGAGTTTTTATCGTTCTGACAACTAATATAAACGACTACGCCGCCTCATACGGGCACCCCCATGCGAGCTCACTGCGCAGGCGCCAAGCAAAAAACTGTACGGCTGATATTCCCATTGAGGCGAGGTCGTAACAATCACATAACGCCAGCTCTCGCACTACAGCGCGAGATCTCGACATGTACCGTGATTGCAATCTCGCCATAACGTGCGCATGCGCTGATCACATTTGTTGCTGGGTGGTGTAGGCGTCTAACGACCTGTGACAGAACTCGGGGCCCCGGTCGGCTGCCGCTTGTACTTCCCGCAATAATTACTTCTAGCTTTCAATACCAGAAGCCCCTATCCCATACCATTATGGCCAGACAAGGAAATCATTGTCGCGAACTGTGTAATAGACTTTGCCTCTATTAAAATGATATGTTGCGAATTAAACAAGCAATAGGGACTCATTTAACAAGCAGACCTTTAATGTTATCTCTAGCTTGCCTGATAGCCTTCGCAGTTATTGCTGTAAACGTATTTGAGCACATACTTTTTGTCTATTCTACACTTTATCGATTATAACCTAGACTATACCAAGAGACGTGATACATAGCACCAAATAGAAAGAAGCCATGTTGGATTCGATGTAAAGTGGTGACATCTGTTAATAGGCCTACAGAGTTCATTGCCCTGGCTGGTCGATGACTTGCGTCAACTGCAACGTTAACGTCTAGCTTTCAAAGCCAACAATTTATGGTCAGTACCCGACGTCATTACGGCCAGACGGAAATATCCTTGTCCAAGATGCCAGGGCCGGAGGTAATGATGGGTAGTCTGTCAATTGTCTGTCTCGTTATCCTATTCTAACAATCTCCCAAACATTTTTATTTTGCACACTAAGGGTCATGCCTTTTCATATCGCCCTGAGTAGTATATCAAAAGAGGTCATCCATGGCAACCATGGCTTCATGTTGTTTTCCCTTTTCTGGGATATGTTTTGTAATAATCATTATTATTATTATTCATAATCCTCTCTTTAGATACGCTAAGTCCCTCCGGCGATTTTATGCAATAAATATACAGTTCAATAATTATGATAAATGAGAAAACACATTAATGATGTTAAAATATGTCGAGATATAATCCACATTTACTTACAAGGTTATTATCCACAAATTACTCAAGTCTTGTTCTAGATAGTAGTAGCTATAGCCTTTCCAAGTACAACATTGATTTCTTTGATATATTGGCAATTCAGTTGCTTTTGTGGATGGCCATTAAACTGCAGATTAGTAGTAATCACTTTAGCTGGTGGTACCGACAAAATGATTACTGACATGTTAAAATATAAGGTACCATACTGGTACAACAAACTGTACATGACCTCCTCATCCATTTTCTCGCTATTTTATCAACGTCTTCAGCGATTTATAAACTGCTAAACCAGCGACTTCATTCTGTACATGTACCACGCTAACCTAGACTTGATTTGACATCAAACACCATAAACAGACGTTCTATGTGGCTGATAGTTCTATCGAGCCGTAAACTTTAAAGAATCTCTTCAAAAGGGGCCAACTCTAAGGGACGCAGGACACCGATAGTGTCACTCTCTGCCGGGAGGGGGCGGCAGTGTGGGGGGTATCGATCCGCCCATCGACACGTTGGCGGAGGGATCTGCGTGGCGGCGGTAATTGGATTTTATTGGTGTATGCGTGTCTCCAGTCCTCTTTGATCTTTTCCGCCAGTGTCTGACGCAGGCAGGAGGTAAGACGATGGAAGAGTGGAGTTTGGGAAAGGGTACAGAAGACAATTTTAGAAGAAATATTGGATGGTGGTTCCTACTGGTCTGTAACTTACTGTGTATCAATCATAAAAGGTATTATAGCACTGTATGGTGGTACAGACCATCAACGTCTCTTGAAGGTCTGTGATGATGGTGAGCAAAGAGTACTATAAGCTCCTTTACCCTGGTCAGAAAGGTATTACTGCAATATCATTGGGCTCCTAGCATTAGTCTTATCATATTCGTAGTGAAAGGTGTTTCGTGTATATTTCATATAAGGTCAAGTGTTACATTCTCTAGTTATTGTTTAATACTGAGTTCTGGATAGTTTTTTCTACGTGTGAACTCGTCCCTTGGCATGCACATGCAATGCGGCCAAAACCTGATGTGGGGAAAAACAATGTAACCCACTCCCCAATTCTGAGAATATAACTGTATAAAGTGGGAGTGGGTGGAAGATCAGCCATGCTGAACCCTAATACCCAATAAAAATCAATTCAAAAAAAAAAAAAAAATACAACCCGTTAATACACTCCGTGGCACAACTCGAAGTACATCAGAGGTCAGTCAGTGATCAGGCAACATGCCAAGACCTCAACTTCCTCACATTTTTTCTACGTGTGAACTCGTCCCTTGGCATGCACATGCAATGCGGCCAAAACCTGATGTGGGGAAAAAACAATACTTGTCAATGCAATGGCTTTTTAAAATCTATTTTTAGGGTCGAAAAGAAAGTGGTCACGCAACTGACGTATGGGTTTGGTCCATCTCGTTGAATTTTGTCAAAGATTGACAAGAAAAAGAATTTAGCCAGGCAGGAATCATTTCATACCGACGAAGTCACCCGAGGCTTTGGCGTAGAGCTTAGAGCTAAATTGTGGCATTGAACTCATTTTCTGCTAAGAATTTTCAATATGATACTTTGAACCACGAACATTCTATAGGTATTCCTTTTATCTGTATAATTGGACCAACTCTCCCCATCACCATCAGAGTAGCCTTATCCATCGCATTCCTCTTTGTCAGCTCCCGTCTCAGTATGGTGTAGTTCCGTGTCAGTCCCTCATAAAAACGCTAATTTCAGTGTATAAATGGCCCCTGTATATAACCCTCATGTTGTTCACTCTGCTACCAGATGGCGGCAATGGTGTAGACGGCCTGGTACCCACCTAGTTTTTTCTGCAGGCCTGGTGCCTACCTGGTTTTATATGAAGGATTGCTTCTACTTCTGCTAATTGTATCTCAAATGTATACTGGATTCTGGCAGGCCAGACCGACTGGCCACTTAGTAAAGACTCTGTTTAGGGGTTTCGTTAAGAGGCAGAAATTGGGTCATGTAAAAGATACTCGTTTAGATTGAGTGAGTGAGTAATGGATGTTTTACGCCATTTCGACAACTAAGGTCATATTCACGGCGAAAACAGGTTGGGATGAATTCTGTCTTTGGTGATCGTATCTATGAGATGAAGTTGACAGGGCCTTCTACGATCAGCAGGGGCTACTGAGGGCCTATTCTTCCCCGGAACTCCCACTGGGCTACTCATTTAGATTATTCTAATTCTATCAATAAGGTACAGTTAATTTGTCCATCAGTTTTTGAGCTAGAATGTTTATTACTTCCGCATGATATATCAGAATCTTTATATACGTCCTTTTCTTAAAATGAATGCTCTCTCCAGTGATGGTGTTTACCTTACTTTGATATGTAGATCTATGAAGTGGAGGACTATTCATATTGTTGAAACTACACAATGGTCGAGGTGAACTGACCGTGTTGGACGATAAATAGGTATTAATTTTTTCACATCATTATATGGGGATTGGTCTAACCGTCTAACCGTCGACCTCCCTTCGTCTTCTAGACCGAAGGAAGTCCATGGTTAAAGTTCCCGGTCTTGTAGCTCCAGGTAATCGATTCCAGGAACAAACCACTCCTTCTCCTCTACCCACTATTACTTATTTAAGTGCACTGCACACTTTCTATACTCCTTCTTTCACCCTTTAGCACGGCCTTCTGTAACGTTGTACACAGGCCCTATGTACCACTGTTGATATCTCCTACCTGTGCGGTTCAAACTCTTAACACGGAACTTTTTGTCTGGAAGGTTTGTATCAGAAAAAACACAAACATGAACTCATTTAAATATGTACAGGTTCTCCCGTCACGCAATGCCTAATTGGTTCTCACCACAGTCATCCTAGTAAGTGGGAGTAATTCAGAACTATTGAGCATGTACAATATAACATATAGTAATACAAATTGAAATTCAGTTTCGTCATCTTGTTAATATACTAATAATAATTACATATGCTAAACATAAAATAAATCGGGCTCCATTTCGATTGCTTGAATGACAAAATGAGGGTGATAAGGCTAAAGTGATGGTATGACATGCACTGCAGCAAATCATTATTCTTAATGACGTTCGCCTATTTGTTTTCGGTTTTACATTTTCAAATCTATGTAGATAGTGGGGTTCCACACCGACATAAAACATCCTCCTTCAGTTCCAACGATGGGATATAGGCTAAGTCAACGACAATGAAAAGATCTAGGAATACACAAAGAAAATCTATAACTCCCCTAGAATGTTATAAAACCTAATGCAAGTACTCCGAAAATTTACCATTCGAGGCGTTGCAGTCAAAGAAAATCTTGAATAAAATCAGAATATAAAAATTTACATCCATGTAACTCGTCCTGTGCTCTCAGCCCTGCCGGCCGCCCCACATGTACACCTGACACCCCACAGTAACCTGAGACCTAACCCTGCTGACTCCTGGAGCTGCTCCCCCGAGCTGCTCCCATACATACAGGCCCTTCGGCCAAGGGTGTTCTTTCAAACCAGGAATCCACTTAACTTTAAAGCCCGGCCGTGAGGGCTGACGGCCGTCCCCCGCCCGGCGAAGGTCATGGGCGGCCTTTATTACCTCCTTAAGACAAATGACACGGGTTAAGTGTGCGCCGGGCAAAGGTCAGCCCCTGTCGGCCGCCAGCGGCAGGCAATGTGTAGAACAAGCAGCCGCAGTGATTAGCAAACAGCCGGGCATCAGTTACACCAAACCCCATTGATCCAGCGGCACCACCACTAACTAGGAATAAAAAGGCCGAGCCACAGGTGACTGGGCTGGCCCTAATGCCGGCACGGGACCCTGGAGGGGGCTGGAGGGGGCGGGGGAAACTCCTCACTCTACGCCTGGATGGTCCCCTGGAGACACGGGGATGATTCCTGTGGGAGGTCCTCCCGTCAGGAGGTGGGGGACGTTTATTGGAGACCAGAGTCCAAATGGGGGGCTGGATTATATAGTGGTCGATTTTACAAAGTCAGTGTCAACGGTAGCGTCAGCATGCTTCGTCCTAAGGAGCTCATATCTTGTAGATTTCTTTTATAAAAATCCTGGTGTTGGTACATAGTTGAACCTAAGTATAATGGAGCACATATAATTATACAGCTGTACATCATTCCAGTCTCATTATGTATGCTAAATGATCATTTTAAGCTTGGTTATCCCTTGGACCATCACGTAAATTGATCAATAGTGTAAGTGTCCCTGAACTAATTAGGATGATACAAAGCAATATAATAGGCAAGGCCTTTCAGAATTCAAAGATCATTCCCCCAGATAATTTATTTGGTTTGAAGTTAAGATTTATAAGACTTAGTCCCTTTATCCAGGCATTGGTGCCTGACTTAGTCCTTTGGTCCAGATTGAATGTCTCATGCTAAATCTAAATAGAGTGAAATGTGCCATGAGAATATGTTCGCTTTATGACCTTTTACTTAGAAGAAATACGAGCATTATTTAAAACATGTCAGATATTTCAATATATTTTATCCAATCTTTACTGACAACCTCATAATATTATGGTTGCATTCTGATAACCTCCTGATTGTCAGGACAATTTAAATCCTTAAAGGCCAGTTTCGACCAATTGACTTTCAATGAATGACTCTGAACGAATAACCTCGCATACATTCTGTTTTAATTCTCACATTCAAAGCATAGCTATTTTGAATAGTATGGTGAAATTAAATTCCGTGCCACATTTTTTGTCTGAATGAAGGTCTCACTCACGTATAGGAGCTTTACATAGTTTTAAAGCAATCTAATGTACAATACATCCTCATAAGTATCATTTTTTAGTTTACGATAATCAAAGAAAATCCTATTTTGCTTCCAAATGTATCCGTGAGGTATACATGTAGACACAGCCATGTTATTCTAGCTGTACATACCATGCAACTAAAAGAAACGCTACATGGCCTTTGATTAGCTGATATATGAGGTCATAAACAGAACAAATGCAATGTTATTGGATACATACACAGACGTCCTTACGTATGCATTCTGTTCACAGATTGGGCAATGAATCCGGGCTATGTTTATGGGTCCCCTAAGCCCTACCCTCCTGACATTCCGCTGAGTACTGTATGATGTATACATCAGGCCACAGCAGGCCTTCACAGGGAATAAATGAAGGGCGATGGCTGGAATTGGCGGACCTCCCGGTGCCTCGGGTCCCCGGAGTGACCCATGAGGCAGGCTCTGACAGGGGCAGCGGACACCCAGTGCTGAGCTGCTCCCGAGCTGCTCGCCGACCACTGACTCCTACTCCGGCCCGTCAGATGGTATCACCCTCGGTACCCAGCCCATCAGGCCGACCAGGCACAAGATCCACGGCTGTCAGTTATGAGACTTCTGGGGGTAGTCTACGCCAGTTTGGAGGGAAAAGCTCTTACACAGATAAGGTTGGGCCTTTTTTTCGTTTCATGAGATATTCAATAACGAGCCTTGTGGTTTTCCTACAAGTCATGGTCACAAGCTTTCATTTCATGGTCACATTTTTCAAATCCACATAGAACGTTTATATACATCAAGAACTACACGAGTGATGTATCGATTTGAAATCATATACCACAATATCTTTATTATGAAAAAAGTGGAGGTTGTACTATCATTATATAATTATGTTACTAACTTTTTTCCATAAATAATGTAGCCAGCTCCAAATGAATAGTGACACAAAACGTATTTTTCAAAATGCTAACGTGATTTGCAACATGTTGAATAAAGACGGGGGCAGTTCAGCAATTAGCGTAGATTAATGATTGATGATTCTTTAGATAACTGTAGGTGAATGTAGGTGTGCATTGAATAAAACTGTAAAACTTAATAGGGAAGCATGAGTGTTATCAACAGTAACTTGTTGCCACTGCCTACGAATGAGGAGGCAGAAATATGATACTCGGAGTTTGAAGGCATCTGAGCTAAGCTAAATCCGTTCAACAAGTGGCATCGCTAATTAAATCCTGGGACTCAGCCTAACGATGGCCTGGGGGTAGGAGAAGGATGAGGAGAGGAATTCCTCAGCACCTGTGGATCGAGCCCTGCTCAGAAGAAACATGGGCTTTAAAATGTGTCAGAGAAAAAACGTACTACTTCTTGAGGTGTCAGCTTAAGTGATCTGGCTCGTTTGTATTTTGCCTAGCTCCTCTGCTCATTGAAGGTTGGAGAGCTTTGAAAGCTTTGTCACGGAAGGCCTTTCATTCCCCCTTTGGTGAAAAGTATACAAAGGACAGCAGAGGGAAGGGGTGCTTAGGCCGTACAGGTCTTGTTGCCCCCCCCCCCCCTCTTCGGGCCCACCTCTCTTCCCGGCCTGCTTTCACATGTCATGAGTGCAAAGCCCCCAATTGCATTCGTTATTCTACTCATTATTCTCATCTGACCAAAGTGGTTCTTGAAACAGAAACTCAAATTGAAACTGAAACGAAAGGTTTGTCCTGGGATTCAGCATTTCTCTGAAGATAAATAAGGGCCAGGTATTGTTATGGAGGAACGAATCGTGCTTGAAAAAGACGTGGACAATGGCATTTCTGTAGGACTCCCATAAGGATAATAGAATACAGATACTTGTTCCATGTAAGCTATTCTTAATCCTAGGCCTGACATATGCACACTTTTAAGTACTGTATAAGTTAAATATTTTGCACTCACTCCCTGCGAATATTTCAAGAGTCGGATGTTGAATGTTATTTCTATTTTTTCGTGATATGAAGTCAGACAGTCTTTTTCGATTTTAAAACGAGAACATCATGGTTATAGATTCCTCTGCGCATGATAATTGATAGATAACAAAAAAATGAGTTCTAGATCTATATGCAAAACAAGTAACGTTTACCTTTCTGTAAAAGGCAACAGGTATTCCAGGCTTATTGGTTTACCAGGGGCATTGTAAGTTTGGTATACCTTTTTCAAACAAGTGTTTTTGATTATTACCCATAGAACAAGGGGATATTACTAAAATCACAAAGATGAGATTTTTCAGGAACTAAGTCATCATCATTGATTATTTTTTTCAGAGTACCGGACATCCATAGGCGTCCCCAAACTACCCCTAATTGAGGAAGAGGACACTGCATTTGTAAATGGCCTGAACAATTCCAGTTGGTCGTTGTCAGAAAAAGGACAGGAAAGTGGAAAAAAATAGTAAAAAGTTGCCTCACAGTTGACATGGCTGACACCTTTTTTTCGTTCTTGGGGAAGTCTTAAATCCTTGCAGCTGTCAACCCAATGATGTCCGCCTCTTCATTGTTGTGGGTGAATCTTTTCATTAGGATACTACATTACAATAAGAAACCATTGTCCGTTGACTATGAGAGTACAAATTGTGTTTTAAAAGTAAAACATCTCGTTCTCTTTTTAATCATTCCACAATCGTTATGTACACAAAAGCTATTTCTTTTAAGATTGTTTAACAAACACTGAACGCGAAGACGTAAAATATATCAAACATTAAAGAGCCTAGGGCCTACAGTTCCTAGGCTCCTAGTTTAGCAGTTTAGTAGAGATGACTGGATCGGGTTGTAGCTCGCCATGTTCGTGGGGTAGTTTGGATGTAAACTCAACTGACACTGATAAAAACATGGGTTAGAAAAAGATCGAGTGTATGAACCTTTTACAAGAACCTGAGAACTTGACGTGTTATCTTTACAAAAACATTCTTTTCAAGGCAGCAGACAGGTGATATACCTCTGAAGAATAACATGAGTGAAAAAGATTAATATTCTTTGCTTTCTGTATTGAAGTTTAAATGATAACTGTGAGGGCCTGTTTTCCGCAGCACTCTCCAGCGCCCTTGGGACAATAGTATCATTTAGGACATTAACATTATCCTAAACCAAGGAGTCTACTGTAGTCTCCTTGCCTAAACTAAGGAGATGCCATGGCCGAGTCTATTGGTTTGCCGAAAACCTTGGCGACCTACTTAACTTTATTATCCTCTGGTAAGCGAATCTGGTGGACTGCTATCTAAAGACACATGACAAACTCTTGGTTGCAAATTGGTCTATATATTGAAAGGTGATTCTAGGATTTAGGCCTATATTTTTTAAAACCTGAGGTTGGAAATGTTTACCCTAAAATCTCATTCAACGTGAAGATTTAATCGTTTGAATTATAGCATGAATGTAATTTATATACCAATCAAATTAATCAATGTTACATAATTTATATATCAGATTAGTTTATGTTAATACTGCAGCGCTATACATTTTTCATAATATCAACATAGCAACGCATGATTTCTTGGCCACAAGTGCCAGCCTGTAAGTAGAATGAACCTGTACAAGACGTGCATAAACTGTGGCATAATAAATCTTTTCACACTGTGCGACACATTAAGCACTAATGAAGCATCATTATACCCAAATGGGTGTTCCGAACATAAACCACACTAGTATGCATGGCTTTCATACTACATATGACTCCACAATATTTCAGCCAGTCTACGGTGACGCCCAAGAAGGGGCTATTGAATTAACATTGAAGCATTATGTTTTATGTCTGAACGCCCCGTTGCGCCATAACGTTCAATAAAGTGTAGTATGTCTTTTGTAATCAAACCTTGTTCTGTGAGTTATTGCTATTGTTAGCTGTAATGTATTGCATTCTTTCCCTTTCAGGCTTTTAATGAGAGTATATCTAAGTGCAATTTGTAGATTGAACCAAGTCCAATTTCATATTGTTATGTCCAGGAATGTTTTTAATAAATATGCAATGCAATGTAGTTACCTCAGATAAATGGATGTTCTATTAGATTTACTCACTCCAAGCTGTCGCTGATCAATTCTAATATGAAATAAAAACAACAAAAAGGAACAAATAAAGATTCGCATCAAGGAAATGAAGCTTTAATTCCCCTTGTCTATCGTGGTAAGCTAGCAATGTTTCCATATTGCGCCACTAAACTGCCATTATTCTTTTTTATCAACTGCTATTACTGTTATGTTTTCCTGTAACCTAGATTTGATTCATGATACGTTGGACGCATATCAAAAGGGTTTTCACAATTCCTAAAGGGTCGGAGAGATGAGTATGGCACTCCCAAAGCAGACTCGTGCAGTTAGCGACTGAAACAATAATGGGTCCAATAGGAGCCGGAACTTAATTAGACAAATAAAGATAGACATTGTTTCCACGAGCTCAATTCCTGCTCCCAACCCGATTCGCCCTGACATAAAGTCTACTTCCCACTGTATGATACTGATTGCTGCTGTTACAACAAGACTTAAGGCAGAAATCAAAAGACATTTAGAACAGTAATTGCCAACAGCTTATATGTGAATCACAAACAGGGACATAGATTATTAGTTTTGTTTTGACATAAGTGACAGAACTAAAAGACAATTTACATTAAGATTTTGTTCTAAAAGAAAAGACACTCAAAAAGGCCATTTACATCGGGGAAATTGGGTGGTGTGAACCAGGCTTAAGTGGGCCGAGAGTCTGACAGTTCTAATGAAGCGCAAGTTGTATTTTTCCACGGCTTGTTGCTTTAATTCGTTTACCCCGACACTGACTGGGTTGGTCGCAGGGGCTGCAGCCATCAAGGGGAAGTAGAGCCTGGTATTACAGGACTGGGAGACTGGGATGGGAGTTAAGTAGTCACTTATAAGGGGTGTCAATTTAGTGGGAGTGGGTTGTAAAGCCTGGTTAGGGGTGAGGTAATGGTAGATTAGGGTTTAAGGGGTAGTTAAGGGGGGTAAGCCTTGGGTAGTGAAGGGATTCTGAAGGGGGTTTGATCAAGTATGGATGAATGGTGACGCTGGTCTTAGACGATAAAGATCTATAGGGTTATTGGCGCGCGTCAATACAAAGTGGGGCATTTGCTGGCTCACTCAGTTATTTGTAGAAAGTATAAGAAGTAAGTCGATGTCAGAAAACATACATTAAATTGGCACCTATTGCAATGCTGAAGGTCGGAACCCACTGAGCGATGTATCAAAGATCGTGGTCGAATCTCAGATTAACTTTTAAAAAGTGCTAAACTAAGAGTTCGATAAGTTAGTGTTTCAGTTTTAGAAAAGGGAATATTATTCAAAGAGAATACTCTCTTTGGGTGAAGTTCCTCAGTTCTTTCAAGGAACGACATTATTATATTTTTTCAAAATAAAGTTGAACCACTACTTTGAAATCTTAATTAACTAATATCTTACATTGTTAGATTTTTTCCAAACAATTGACCAATTTCTGATAGATTTCTGGTCAAATCACCGAATGGGACACCATTTCTGGTTGTTTAAGCCCGTTCTGACTGCTTTCAATTTGTTATGAACTAAGTAGTTGAATCGCTCAATGGGTTCCCGCCTTTGGGGTGTTGAGTGGAATGAGGAAAAAGAGGATTCGTCGCCGGTAATATGTCTCTCAGGGTAGCTGGGTATAGTGTGTAGGTGGTTAAGTCCTTCGTGAGGCAGGGACTGAATGGGAATGGGCCACTCGTTAGGTAAAGGGAGTCAGGCTTGTTCTGAACGCCCGAACAATGGATAGGGTGAGAGGAGCAGCCTAACTTAGACAGCTTTAGACTACAGCAGCGCTAAAATTTACAGCATATATGTTATTTCACAATAGTATTGCTAGCTATAGGGATGGTCTATATCTTCGATTGTCCTTACTATGCATTTAGAGTCCGTAGGGAAGTACGTAAGAGAGCGTAAATTAAGGAATGGGTAGAGACAATTGTACTGTTCTTTCCAGAGATGCACTGAGTGTGCACCGATTTGAGTCAATAAGTAAAAAAAACAGAGTGTGATGAATTCCTTTCTATTCAACTCCCACACATGCCACGTAACATGCCGTGATCCAATAACATTTCAAAGCTGAGAGCGTCCTTCGGTTCGATCATAAATAATATTGAAATAATTGTCGAATCAGCAGAGAATGAGAGGCAGCCTAATGGTATTGGAATCCAACTTAAATAGTCCATCGAGTAGCATAACTACGCAGGAATGATGACAGCTACGTTGGGTGGCTTGAGGCAGCTTGAGCCATTTATAATAGCACAATATGTGAGTCTTAATTCCTACCATAGTTTCTTTTTTGTGGACAGTTTCAAATAACTAGTGTGCATTACATTTTTCTCCAGCATGCTAACAAGCGTCTGCCATGCCCTAAGCTATATTTGTTTGTGCATGTTTTGTTGTTTGAAATGTTCCCATGTCACCATGTTCTTATATAGCCTCCTAGCCTCGATTATGGCAATGCTGTTCCATATAGTCCTACTAGTTTTTTACGACCTCTCACTTCAGGATATGTATATACTCTACGTGACTGTCCTTTTGCGCTTCCACCTTAAGCTTACTAACCTACTCAACTACGATCGCAACCCTGCTATTTCCGGACCATGCTGTATGATAGTAACATTCAGTTCTGAAATAGCATTCTATGTACAACTATACATGACCTTTTCGTCTCACATCTGCTAAGTCTAAGCTCTTACTTGCATATGACCTTTTGCGTCGTGACTTTTCGCTTTGGCCTGTTGTTTCAGGTGTTCCCCTTCGCTTGAAATTCATCTTTTTACCCTTTTCTGATATCGGTTTTCTATAGACTGAATTAGGATATGGATCTTTACAGAGTTGGGAAGATTTCAAAGTAGTAGTTCAACCTTGTTTTGAAAACAAATATAATAATGTCGTTCCTTGACAGAAATAAAGAACGGCATACAAAGAGGATATTCTCTTTGAATAATGTTCCCTATTTTAGAATTGAAACACTAACTTCAGAGAGCTCTTAGTTTTGCATTTTTAAAAAGTGAGGAACTAACGACGTGATTAGACACTATACGATCCACCCAGTCTTTTCCCGATCGTTTTCACTATATCCCAGGCACAACAGGGCAAAGTCAAGCTAACCTTAGATTTAAAACATTTATGTCAAATGGGGAAGGTTTTTGATTGTGCTTTTGAAATTTAGATTATTTCAAAACAACCTAAGTATCAAAAAAATGCACTTTCTTCAAACATCACATTGGAAATACATCATAATACAATTTCATTAAATATAAGGTCAGGAAAAACAACAGACCAATGTCTAAACGTACACCAGGCCTTTTTACTTAGCCTGTTTTGGTGCCTGGGTGACTGCTCTATTCCAGTCAGCAGCAGGGAGAGGTGGGGTAAGGCCGGATTGCCAGTCCAGGCACGCCCGTGGGACTGGTCAATGGGTGCTAGTGGGTTTAGTCAGTCACGTGACCCCATTGTTACGTGGACAGGGTAATAGGGGAAGCTCATGTGATCAGTGAAGTCTTCAGTGGACTCCTAGTCTCTGGAGGTGGCCTTGGACTGTGTGGAGTTAAAAAAGAAAACTTCACTGAAAACCAGATTGACCTCAAATAAAAATGAAGGGAAAAACCTGCACTGAAGGTCGCTTCCCTTTTTGTTCCCATTTCCTTTGTTCATTGTTTCTTTGGGATTTACTCCAAATGGGCATTGTCTTGGCTTGCTATGGGTACTTTGAAAACAGAGGATGCAAGAATGGAAGTTGTCGTGACTAATCACGCGTAGTTGATTTTATTTAAGTGTTTTTATTGTATATAAAAATGGCTTCTTTTCATCTGGCGGAGACTTAAAATAGGTTTGTAAACAGTTATAACACCGAAAAGCCCGGGCAGTTTACAACATTAGCCACTGTTTGATATGGAATCAAATAAGGCTTTTAGTTCCACATATTGACCGGATACCCGTGCACAGTGTTTGACTAATCCATAGGCCTCTGTGTAATGAATATGAACTGGATTATCCCAAAATTTACTTTAGAGGCAATTACGTGTTGTCGAGGTTTGCAATCTCCCTTTTAACTTGTTTATAATTTTGGCGGTTTGAATTCCCCCATAACACAGCATTAAGTTGGATCAATCCCTTTCAGAACTGTGCTACCTGTAGACCCCCAATTGGTCTTATCTCCAGCACCCCTTCAACCTCCCAGCGCCTGGAGGGGCCATGTTCCCGTCACTCCTACCTTGTCACCCTCAGCCAGGAGGTGTCAGAGGCCTCAGCTCCTCCAGGGCGGGCCTGACCACCATATACAACACCCAGTGAGGAGCGGCCAGGTGGGTGTTAATGGTATGGAGCTACCCGAGTGCTGGCATGGCCTGCTTAATGGGCACCTGCCACCAGCTACATGATAGTTGCCACATTGGTTTAAGAAGGAGGGAGTGCCGGGCCTTTAGGGCTAAAGGCGTTGCTACACGCCTATCTGAAACAATTGGTGTAAATGCAATGCATTGATATCGATAGGCTTACATTTTCAGTAATTTGACCATAAAAAAGGGGGGTGATGAGCAGCACAAATTGGAACTTTTCAATATTTCCTCACATTTTAGAGGGTTCTTCATTGAATTTTGTGATAAAAGGTGGAAAGGTGGAAGGATAGGATATGCGTTCAGTTAATCTTGCAAAGACATCTTGTGGTAATGACCTATCTTTTGCATGGGGCTGTACTTTCTAGTGACAGAACCTAGAGGGCAGCTTGACCATAAGAATTCACGGCGTCCAATTCATTATTGATCAAAGGATGCCCATCCATAAACAATCCAATTTTATTAGGTTGGTCACATTAATTATAAAAGCCTAACTAATTAAAAGCTGTAACTCAAAAAGAAAATAATTACTTGACTACTGATTAACAATTAAGCATAATTTTGGGACGCGGGTACTAATTAAATATTTCTCTTTGAAAATAAAAACTACTACCATGGGAACGCAAATGTAATAGTTCCTTAAGCTAACAATAGGGATCTTATTATTGATGATGTGCAGGATACCGTTCAGAAAAGTGGTGTCATTGATACCAGGGAAAGCAATTGTTAGTTATTACGATGAAAGTCTATAACGAATGCCTGAGAAAAATTAGCACTAAATAATTCAAACAGCTGCAAGACGGTACTGTAATATTTGATGGTGTGCTCATATCACACTCACTTCCTAGGCTTGCTACTGTGCAAGTGTTTGTTGATGCTGGCTCTCGCAGCAGAGAAAAATAGTATTTGGATGGTAGTGATAATGTGTTAAGAATTGCTTGCAATAGCAAAATAAACTTTTGCTGAAAAGTTAATCAAGCCTTTCTGTTCAGCTCTCTTGTTATTCTGGCCTGAAGGGTACTTTGGAACTTCTTATATGATATAGGGCCTATGCACGATAACTGCGTTCCTGCTGTTGTGACACCTTACAATGTTTCCTTACCATATCACTATAAAGGAGTGGGGCTGACCAATCACTCTTTCTGTTTAGATAAATTTATCAATATTCTACTGCAAAAGTACATTTGTTATGAGGCTCTACACTTACCTAAATTAATATTTCTATGTTTGATGTAGCTTTAAGGGCTTGAGAGACATACCCTTGTCTGTCATAATAATACTTTTCTCCTCATAATACAATTTCTTTAATACATAAGTGTAGAACCTTAATTTGTCCCACACACTTATATCGGTCTTTATGGCCATGGCCCATGTCCCTCTCAGACACCACGATACCGTTGGCACGTCCAGACAAATCATCTAGGTGTCCCTTATCGGCCAACTTGTGGGAGATGGCCTACTTCTGGGCTTATCAGTGTGACGGGTGGGAGGGTTTCACAGACGCCTGATAAGGCCCTATCTCATCACACAGCCCCTAGCAGGCGGTGAACCGGGCGGGGGAGAGGCTGGGTGCAAGAGGCAACGCTGGGGAACTGGTGGTGGTGGGGGGGGGGGGGGGCTTATAAATAGAAGTTGTCCTTGAACATTAGGAAATTGTCCGTAATAGGTATATTGATAAAATCAGGTACCATAGTCATAGAAATATCGAGTAATTGCTTATATAGGATAATTATCAACCAATGTATTATTCGCTGTTTTGTATTTCAGATGTACCTGGTTTGTTCAGAAGGTTTACTGTTAGATTTTTAGACTTTGCGTTCGTTTAAGTTTTTCGCCTTTGATATTGGTAATCCTCCACCATGTTGCCCTCCCTGTAGAATATGGATTAGTAGTGGAGAGTGGTGGGGGAGAGCGACGACTCCAGGGAGAGGGTGACCTGTGGCATGGACGAAAGGGGAGAGGATTTGGGCCGGTAAGCCAAGGAGTCAGAGAGGGAATAGGGCAGCCACTGGAGATAGGAATATTGGGATGGACAAAAGGACACAGTCACGTGTGAAGTGAAAAGTACCTAGGATTTAGGGCATCCCGTGTGGATTAGAAGAAAGGATTAGGGGGGAAATAATTCATTTATATAGACTAGATGGTAGGGCTAAGTGGTATATTGCTCAAATAGGAAAAAAAGGCTGGTAAAGTGTAATTTCTTTAGGGAAGAAGGTGATTTAAGCATGGAATTATAATGTATACATAACAATAGGTTCTGTTTATCCTGTTTGAATTGCACCAGAAATGAAATGCTGATCAAAGGTTTGTGTCAGTAGTATACTGAAAGTGGTATTTTAGTATGGCTCTTCATATAGCCCTAAAGTTAAGCGTTTAATGCCCTTTGGGGAATCCACATGTACATCCTCTCCTGTTGACCAAATCCGATTGCTTTAGGCCTATCCACGGCATTTGAATGTGTGCGGCAAATACCATTATATCATTTTACTAGGAAGATAATGGTCCTGGTTGGAAGATCATTAAGTTTTTGCAAAGGAATTGGCTATTTTTGAAAGTGGGGTCCATTCAAAAGAATCCAATATATCTACTCCCATGTGAAAAGGCAGTTCTACAAGTAGGAGGATATAAAATCAAGTTGTGTTGTTATTTTGACTAATATCTTCTAGAACCCCAATTTGTTATAGGTTCATAGCATGGTAAATATTGCAAGCGCGGACATTGCTTCAACTTGTAGAAGGAAGGAACGATAAACACCATCGCCGCCCCACACGCATATCAGCCATTAACACGTTTAAATCCCCTTTGCATTATTAAGACACATACTTCATAAGCTATCAACATCTCATTCTTGGTGCATCTGGAATGAGGACATGTCAGTAGATAAGCCCCCTACACGTGTTTTCCCAGAGCTAAGGTGGGCTGACAGGAGGGCTTGGTGAAAAAAGTGGACCATAGTAATAATGCTGGGCTCCCATAATGATGATATATGATACATGTTGTGCCTGGATTCACGTCAAGTTGCTACATGTTCAACTATGGATCATTTTCCTCATTAGGAGAGACTACTTTTAAGTGTTCAGGTAGATTACTCTCGTGCAAAATAGATATTACGGTAAACAAAATAATGACTTAATTTAAGAATATGTAACAATGCTGTTGAGAAAACAATTATGTCGAGTACTGACATCATATAGCCCCAAAGATATACCTATTTTAGGACGGTTCTGGGGGTCTTGAAAAAATTTAGATTCAACAATGACCGTATCAGCTCAGTCATGAATACTTAATTCCTTTCAGTGGCTTTCTATGCAATGCTTTACTTACAGAGGTGTTGTTATGTTATTTTGTTCCTATATTTTCTAGTGTAGAAGAAGCAATAAAACTTTCTGTTCTGGAAAATGAATATTATATAAAACATAAAGAGATGTGATACGTGCATTTTGAATAGCGAATTCCTATCAATAATCACCACCATTTACACATTTTTTTGTAATCTATTGTCAATTATGCTTGATGTTAATTAACATTGACCACAAGGCCAGTGTTGTTTAATTACGATGGGTATTTTTGCATACTGTTCTTGATCGTTTGTTGTCTGTATTGGGATTTGCGATAAGAAATAACAAAATGCATTCAGTCTATTCACGTGGGTTCATCAATAGCATCTTGGGTTGACATGTTTAGAGCACCATAACTCACTGAACCCGTCCCTTCATTCTGCCATTCGAGATAACGCTCCTTGGCAGGTCCCAAAATGCCATGGAGCCAGCCGTGGCACCCTAGGCTCTAAAGATAGCCCGTCCCATGCATGTCCTTCAGGGGGGCATTAAGGTGGCGGCCGTGGAGGCGTTAATTGATCAGACAATGTGTGGTCCTCCTGGGCCCACTCCAGGGTGGAGCAGCACGCCCATCAACCACACCCTTCTTGTTATCTGGTTATGCCCAGGGCAGGGCCTCCTTGCAGGCATGGGAGCCATTTGAACCGAACTGCTCTCTGTGTCTGTAGGCCGGCCGACCTGGGCCACCTCCCACTCGTATGGCAACCCCAATCCTCCAGGGCATTTAACATAGGCGCTTTGACCTGCTAATCATAATCTGACTGCCCATAACTCTAGTACTCCACGGTGAGAAGGCTAAGAGGCCTTGGGATGCCGTTTTAACCCTACCCTGCCTAGTTCTGAGTATATCGGCATGTGTATCCCATGACTTTCCGATGCTTTATGTGACTATCCTGCTATTGCAATCTAGATAGGCTGTGGTTTATGGAGTGAGGCCAGGCAATAAAAGTATATGTATTCCTCCTCAATGCCTCCCTTGGAACCCATTATCATGATACCCGATTGTATACCAGCCACTGGCTGATGATAATGAATGGGTCTTTTGTGACAGCTTTCATTAGGGAGCTAATAACGGCAAACAGAATACCATTTTCTTGGATTCATATCTAGCAAACCTTCTTAGAATTATTTCATATCTTGTTTATTTTGCTGATGTCTGGACTGGTATGGTTTTCGCTGCCAGGAAATATCTCCGGAAAGCCTTGTCTCTATGGTTTCCTCCTCGGTCATTCTTGCATACTTCATCCCATCTATCCGCCTGATCCACCCCCGCCCCCCTCTCCGGGGCCGGCCCACTGTACTGCCCGGGATTAGGTAGTTAGACAATAGGCTATAGGGGCCTCCCGCTCTATACGATCAATGCGCCTCTGGACAATCTATACGCGCCACAATCTCTTTACCCAGGATCTTATATAATCCCCGACCATGATCCCTCCATCCCTCAAACCATCTTGGATCTTACCTTACATAAGTCTCCCTCCCAAACAACCCCGGGCTCACTTAGCCCCGTTTAGGCCGCCGCCTATGCCATAACCCGTCTACAAGCACACCACTCCGGGCCCTTTGGGTGTGGGCCCGCCCTAAACAGACAGCAAATTGGGAGAACTGCTATCACACAGGCCGAAGCTTTGGGGGCGTCTTGTCTATATCTGTCGCACAAAGAGCGACGGGTGCCCGCGCCGATGTCGCTCCGGCCGACATGGCGTCGCCACCGCCCCTTATCGTCGGCATACAGCATTTCCGGTCGACGACAAAATGGCGGATAGCCTCCGCTATATTGTTGTCTTAGATGGCCTACGGGGATGCCTAAAATAGCTATGAAATGGGTGAAGGTGGATGATATTTGATACAAGAATGATCGTAAGTATTGTGTAGACACTGGTCAAATCAGAGAAACTAGAAACCCCAGTGTGTAGAAACAACTACTGTGTTTTTAATTTCTGTATACACAGCGGGTACTATATCAAAATGTCTCTGTTACCTGTATTGCGTACAATATGAGTCGTGTAGCCCTTCGAAATTAAAAATAGTGGCATGTAATGATAAGGCAAAATATGAAACGAAATACAATTATGGACATAAATTGTCTGATCATGCAGGTGGAAATGGTAAGTCAATTGCGAGTACTCTTTGAGAACTCTGAATCTGATTAGCATTTTTCCACTTTTGTCAACAAATTCCTGATTAGCCGTAGGCCTATATGAATTATGTAAGAGAGAAACGAACGCAGTGTGAAAGAAAACATTGGAAGAATACATTGCAACATTCCTCTCAGATGTCAATATTTTCCTATAATGTGCGTACAGGACTAGCTTATGTAGCTTCAAATAAAGCTCAAATGAGAAGCCACTCTTTGGCGTTCGGTAAAAGCACAAGTATATCAAGCCACTCTGTTTGGCCTAAGGTAAGTAAAGATATTATCTATGCTAGGCAAGTGGGCATTCGATGTCAACCCAAACCACTTGGCCAGATAGAAATAATCTTAAACCATGAATGTGCTCACACATTGCATGCACCATTTTGCATGGCAATGACAGCAAATCTGAGAAAGAAATCAGCTGACACTGCTTTTTATTTACACGTTTTCTCTTTTGGCGTCGGCTTGGGTGGGGCAGTCACTTCAATCGTCTTGTTGAATATCCAAGCCCCTGCAAATTCTGAGAAAAGAAAAGAAAAACCTCAATTTGTTTTTCAACGTGCCTGATAAAGACTAATGTTGTCTCTTTAAGCCAATGCGGTTCGGTAGAAGGCTTGAAGAGGAATATTTGTTCCAGTTACCATGAATAATGACTTTCATTTCCACCCTATGATTTAACCGAGTTACGTCCCTAATAACTCCTCATGCACTCAACTCTCCTCGTTTATTCTCCATTTTTTCAAAACCGATGTGCACTTGTTAAACAAGATTGATGATTTTCGCGACCTTGCTTAGGGAAGAGGGCGAACAAATGACTTATGGTCGGGTCGCTATTAGAATGATTGGCCACACTTCTATCGCGATGACAGTCCCCATAAAACATCTCATCCCGTGCTGCAAGCGCCGGGCAAATCTACGACCATCTGTAAATGTCATCCGCATTAGAAATTCATGAGCCAATATTGCCGGCTACTGAGAAGGTCCGCTCGGCCCGGCCGGGGTAAGAAGTACCCAATTTATGGAGACTACCTTAAAGATTTCATGCTCACGGCGACAGCAGCGATAACCTGGCCTTAACGTGCCTCTGACAGGCCAGGCTTAAGTGGCTACTCGAGGTGGACTACAATAAGCAATAAATACAATAGGGTCGCCTGCAGAACGGGTTGAGTGTCAGGTAATTTAGGGGGTAGATAGTAGCTAGGCCACTGCTAGGGCCAGTTAATCACTCCCAATGCCTGATTGATCCACTATCTCTCCTTTTTCTTGCATCCCGTACCACACAACTTAAACTTAGGTTCTTACGACCAAGGAAGTATTCATTGGCCTAATATCAAGCATTTTAATATATATACCCCTATGATTTTATTTTTAGAAAACGTATGTAATTATTGATACCACAGACTGAACATAATTAGATATGGAACCAATTCAGAATAAAAGCCACGAATTGTAATTTGCCAGTCATCATCATTTGCATATAACCAATCTATTCCAGCTTCTTCATACTTATCATAGGGCATTATCCCTTTTACAAAGAAAGTAAATATTGTAACATTACCACACAGGACATCCATATAGACGCACTCACCTGAAAAAGATAAAAGGAAGAATTTAGAGTCATTTTTCAATACATATTCATGCAAACTGTAACGTAACGAAAATAATAAAAGGACAATATCTTTGACAATAAAAGTTTTATATCATAATAGTTTAACAGTAGGATACCTGTTCATAAAGACACTAAGCTGTTGAAAACTACTCAGATAATTTGTATACGTGGCACATACTGATTGAGAAGGCGTTAGGTCTAAGTTACTTCCTTGGCTTCGTGTCTTTGGCTCAAGGGGTAGGAAAGAAAGATTATGTACCTTTTTCCCTCAACGCAGCGGAAAATCGATGGTTCTGTCCCCCAGCTACGATAGCGTCCTAGCCCGTCTGGCTACCCTTATCCTTCTATTCTCTAAGCCTTGTTCCTTCAGCCCCCTCCAGCATCCACCAACCCCCTAACAGACCCCCATCCCCATCCAGGGCCCCCTAACCCCAGGTACTTTGATTGTGTCGTGGCTTAATTACCTCTCACTTGCTATCAATAGAGTTGGCGTCCCAGGATACCTCCTTCTGCCATATATCAACACTTATCATGCTATGAACTGCCTCTATATCTCCTGGCTGTCGCCTCATAACACCTCAGACCCCAGCCGGCTCCCTAACCTACCAGCCCCGCCCACTACTTCCGCCGGGATACACCACCCTAGGCACCACCCACCACCACCGCCGAGCACCACCCATCCCTATCTGCATCCTACCACCACCTATTAAACATCCTGAGGCGTGGTGAATATATACAGAATGGTGCCAGATCCCTAAGGACCATAGAAGACGATTATTACTTTATGTGTATTTATACTCAATGGGGTTCTTATTCCGTGTACGGTATCAATCCTGCTTTTTTAAAAACTTGTGTTGTGGTGTATCTGAATTGAATATATATATGATCCACTGAAAGATGTTATGTATATTGTGGGAAGTAGTGAAAATAAAAAAGAATTGGACACAGTATGCAATTCTGTGTTTATTATATAAACACGATGGCAGACATACCACGAGTCCTTCAATCAGAGTCTATCTCAGCACACTATCAGCCCTTCTGTGATTTTATATATGCCTATCAGACATGACTAAATTGTCCATTGGTCAGTGCGGTTGCAATGTAGATGCACACAGTAATTTCCCTCAAGCTCAATAGATGAAAGATTGAAACTGTTAAGAATCATACTGTTACTTCCTTTTGTAGTTTCAGTTGAATGCCATGAATTGTATACCATCCAGCCAGAACAGATAAGTCCGTCGATACCAAACTAAAATCAGCGAGTTTATATAGAAATATAACTCTCTGCTAAAGCACTACTATTCTAATACCAGGCTATCAGCATATACAACGTTAACCCAACCTATAGTATAGGCAGTGACAGATCAGCATTTTTAAAACCCAGGACCGAACCCCGCTTGGGTAATTAAGACCCATGTCTTGCAGTGGGCTTACAAGTACCTCTGTCCATGGTTCTGGGTCCCCTCGAGGGCTATGTCTACAACTTGTATGATCTACATTGACGTCGGATTCAGGCCATTCTAGGAGTAGGCAGGCGCAGGCCGATAAAAGACGTTTTATTGGGCCACTAAAAATGTTGAGCGACACATAAAGGCTAACCTTCTGTGAGTTGATTGCTGTGTGCTGACTTTATGGTCTTCTGCCTGAACGGCTCACCTGTAGATACACTCTCAGGGGTGCTTGGGGCATCACACAGCGTGGCAAAGGGTCTAAAGGGGATGGCAAGTATTAGCACTGGCAGATACACTGTAGTGTGTTCTATCTAAGCTTGCCTGATTGCAGGGGGCGATCAACGTTTGGGAGTTTTATCCCCACGAGGTTAAACTTAGGAAGTTCCTAGTTGCTCCTCAAGGTATAGAGCTGAACGGCTACCGGCTATACCTACTATTAAACTTTACTTTACTTTTCAGATTGTATTGTTTTCGTTTTTAATTATCTTAACGCATACATAGAGTACTGACATGTCTGAATAATATACCCGCACCTGGAGATAAATGTTTTCATCTCTTAGATATTCCGTGGTGTGTTCTATATACACTTTTCTGGTGCGCTAAATGCTTGGTGGGGGGGGGGGGGGGCAACATTAGTGAGTTATATGATCTACGAGAGCTTAACTTGAGTTTTTTGTTACTCTTCCAGATATGCAGCTTAATGCTATACCTACTAGGTATATAGCTTTACATTTCTTTTTATATTGTATCCCTTCATTAGTTTTCGTTTTTTATTATCATAACGCATCCCTTGAGTACCAACCTACCTAAATATAGTTTATATCTAGCCAGTCATCACGGTGGGCCCTCTAGGAGGCGCCAGCTCGCCGAGGAGGACCCAGGAGTAGACGGGAGTTCCTGCTTACTGCTGGGTCACCACTGTCTGTCGTGTGACAACGTAATCAGTGCTCCCCGAGTCATCTACTTGACCCCTGACCCCGCCCGGCCCGGCCTAATGGTATCAGCGGCGGCTGGTACCCGGTCCGTACACGTGTATGATGGATTACCCAGCCTCTAACCAGCCAACTCTCTCTCCCATACCCGCTTCAACTTCGGGGGTTTTGCAGGTGACAGCTTAAGCCCGGCGTCTCAATATTCATGTTACCGCCGCGAGATGGCGTTAATACTACGTGACTGATGACGCCAAAACGAGGTCGGGTGGCCGCCCAAGATGCATCATTAGTAGCCGAGACGGCCCCGGAAGCCAGGGGCCCTGCCGTCCGGGTCCCGCACTGGTTCTGGGCGGGTAGTGGGGCTTGGGATGGGGAGATCCCGGGGCACCAGCGAAGGCGGAGAGTCTATCAAGAAAGACAGTCACAAATGGATGGAGGATCATGGGATAGCCGAGTCCAGAGCTCCGGATGGAAGGAATTGTTATGGCTATTTAACAAACACTTAAGCCAACATCCTTCATCATAGTTTGCTGGTCTGACTGATATGTATACACGCGCGAGTTCCCATTTGTATTTACAAGACTGCACTTGTATTTTAGATACAGGCATTAATGTTCCCTCAAGCTCAACAGAATGTGTTATGGGAGGACACTGTGAAAGGTTCTTGGAATTGCCTTAAGCTTAGAATAACTCACTTTAGAATAGGCTGTGAGAATAAATCGGTCTGTACGATGCCTGTTGCAAACAAACATTTCCATAAACTACTTACGTTTGTTTTCTTCATCACTTTTACATTTGGATATTCTTCCTGGGGCCATTTATATTTCCGCAACTTATAAGGCCAATCACCTCTTTGATGATGCATTTAATCTGTGACTAAAACGTTATTGTTATTGTGAAATACCCTCGAGGAGAGGTAATTGGATGGTGATAATTTGGGACAGGCAAAAGCACTAGTTGAAACTAGCCCTACTTTTTATCAATATTGAGCTGATTTACCTAATCGGTAATAAAATGTGACTATAGACATATCATTACTGATTTACGTGTTACTCTTTTTCTACCTTACTACTTCTCAAACGATGTCGTTTCCCATGTAACAGTCTACACATTGAACTTACTAAGTCATACCAAGAACTAGCAAAATAGGCTGACACCAGCCTGTCCATCTGGTTGCTGTTTTGTGAAACTGCTTATTAAAGGACCTGTGGGAACTAGCAAATTGGTACAAGACCCCTTTATTTAGTTCCACTCCCATCCCCTATGTGGCTTCATGGTGTAGTGCTTAGGACCACCACCTCCAAACCAAAAGGTTTTGGGCTCGAATCCTGAAAGATTTTTTCATTGCCAGTGTTTTTCAGCCTGGCGAAGTCACTTGTATAACAACAAAAACAATGCACTCTCAAAGACTCCTTAATGCAGGCCGGATATGTGTATCGCAGCTACATGCCCAGAGTGTCGGATGTCAAGGACCGTGCGCCACATTAGCGTCAGAGTGTATACAAATGGCCAAGTACAGTGCCTCTCTCATGTGATCTACATAATGCAGGCAAACAGGCGCGGCCCCTGTGCCCGATATAAAGGGGCGGCCGAGGTATTCTGCAAATTGCCCCACTCCACACAGACAGTGGTGTGACGAGCCCCGGCCGGCCGGGGGTGAGCCCATAAGGCGGTCCGTCCGGCGTCGGACCCGCCTCATCATCATGTATTGATTTGGCGCGGGATGTGATGGCCGCGGCCTGGACGGTCTAAGGTTTCCTTCTGTTAGCCCATCAGCATCAAAAATGGATGCTACTCCCAGCTGAAAGCATGCATTACCTCCTCTTAACATGACCAGATGACTGAGGGCGTACCTAACCAACGCTCGTGCACGCCTCGGGGTCTCAAGTGTCCTGACCGCCCTCTACTCAGCAGACGAGATTTGGATTTGATTTTCCCGCGCTTTCTTCAGGCACTGCCTTCATGCTATTGGGTGAATGGCAATTAATTCTAAATATAGATAATCCGAATTGCAGATTAGAACTTAGAGCGTTTCTTGTTCTTTGCATTTGCTCACTTCTTCTTTTACAAATATTTCAAAAGTTCACAACAAGGCCTTGAATTGACATGTCTGGGCATCATATTTATTTTCACTGAAAACTACAGTCATACAGGCGTCAAAAGCTCGATCTAAACCAGTGCATATTTTTGTTTCATCGGCATGCCATAGTGAAATCACTCATCCTTAACCTGGCGCAGAACAACATTCATCACGTGCAGAATGGACGCCTCGAAGATGATTGGTCGAAAATAACGGGGAACGCGCCGACGCCACCGTCCGCCATTTTGCCCTAAGAGCGTCTGTACGTGTCTGTCAAATTGAGGCTGGTTTTTTAATGGGACTAATTCCGCGACCCGATATCCCGGCGAGCCGGGGTACTTACATACTCCACACAGGGGAATATTGAATACGGGGCGGGCACCCAAGGCCGCCGAGCCAGCCGACAAAATGGCCGAGCGTCTGCCGATGCATTGGGTCATTGCTTTACCCGCCTGATAAGGAAGATGAATCGTCGTCCATTTCTTATTATTAATTTCCCGGTCGCGCGTGGAAGCTGGTCGACCTTTTTTTCGTGATCCATCAGTATTATGCTCTGTCTAGTTAAGGAGCAGTTTGTCAGAGATCGGAAGAAGAAACCGTCTGCATTTGTCCTGGCGAAACATGACACGTGGGACGTGACCATAGGGGATGATGATCTGCACAAAGAAAACTCATACTCTAACTACCTGCTGCGATCGCTGATGTTAACTATATTCGAAACCCAGACGACTAAGTGCATTTCAGTTTCAAAATAGATTCAAGTTTTGAGATTCGCAGAGTGAAATCTCTTGACGCAGGATGATTGCGTGAAGAAAAGTTCAACAT
The DNA here is from genome assembly GCA_936440205.1 of Lepidonotus clava. NCBI lineage: Eukaryota > Metazoa > Annelida > Polychaeta > Phyllodocida > Polynoidae > Lepidonotus > Lepidonotus clava. Next base: position 45,684,122 of record OW387136.1, on the reverse strand, counting down.
TTTGACTCTGAAGCAGCGACAAGTGGGTGCGGCTGATGACCCGAAGTTTAGACGCAATTCGTGTTAAATAGTAAGGTGATTAAGATATAAATCTCTTCTTTAAACGAAAATCATAGCACTTAATTCGCTTGCATGTCCTTGAAGGAAAACTTTCAACCAGATTCAAGTCAAATAAAAAAAGATATAAACCACCTCCATAAAATGTTAAGAGAAACATCTTTACGATTCAGTCATCCTAGACGGAATCACTGCATCCATTATTGATAATGTCTTGTTTGATATATCGGCAAAATTGGACTGTATTTCTATCTATTAATTAGTTGCGTGCTGTTATATCCACGTGCGACTAGTATAAATGTAAATCAAAATATTAATTGAAACTGAGGAACTGTGGAACTACTAGATGGCAGCGGGATGTTTATAGCAATGAGCAAGTGGTAGACGTTTATGAGTAGACTAATACAGAATAGGTATTCTAATGGCACCCACAAAAAAGAAGGCTACCGGCGTGTCCAAGGTAAAAAAAAAAAGCCTATTATTAGAAAAAAGACGTATGTCCGATGTAGACCGAATCAGCCACTTGAACCAAGGCTCCATGTTCCCTAGATGCCGGAAAATGGCATAGTAATTCCCGTCACCGTTTTGCCTGCTTTGTGTGCACTCTCCAGTATCCATGGCTTGATGCAGTATCGATTTAGAAGCGTGCCTGGTGCTTCAGAGGTACAGTCTAATCTAGTAGATTCAAGCTTTTATGTTTGATGCACGGCTAAGGCAAAAGCCATGAACATATCTTTAGTTTTTCTGTCCAACGGTGGGAAACTAGGACAAAGCCATAGTTTGTAATTCTAAGAAATCTTTATTTATGGAGAACATTTTCATTGGAAATATATTGCGTCTATTTTGCAGAGGAAGCATTGCCTGTTGCATATTAGCTAGACCTATGTGAAATATCAAAAAGAGTGCCTTTTTTCGGTTTCGTAGTTTGATAAAGCTAGTGATAAATTGAGGGTGATAATGCAAGTATAAAATGAAATAATTGCATTCAAAAAGTATTCTGTTGCATGGTGTATATTATGTGCAGCAATGCTTACACTATAAGATTGTTAAACCCTGACGTGTTACGGATAAACTTCCAAGATGGCTGCAGATATGACTTTGAGTGATGAATCAATTTAATCTTACATTTTTCCCATCATTGTAGCTGTACACACCATTTTGCATGCTCAATTAATTAACTCTATTACAAACCGCACAAAAAATGTATGTTGCATCCTCCCTACGGTTGTTGTACCCTGTTATTAAACTGAAGGAAGAGGGTTATCATGATCAGGCATGAGAATGCGAAGTTATCGATTTAATCAAAATGTTCCGTTTCCTTTTTATGTGGTTACTCGATGAGGTGCCAATAGAAAATACATGACACGTGCTGGAGCAAATACGTATCACTTTTTCATATATGGAACATGACAGCCACTTCCTGCTCGCCTGTTGTACTTGAAAAGCACGACGGGAAGAGAGGGGGTTTCAGATACACGAGGCCAAAGTGGACTGGAGTGAAATGCAGTTGGCATTCCATTATGCTGCAACCACTATTGTCGGTGTGAGGGCCGGAGGGTGGGTCGGACCCAGGCGGGTGTGACCTGTACGTAACGGGTGTGTGAAGGAACAACAAAGTGCGATCACAAAAGGGCCCGGGGCTCACTTTGAGTCACTCCCCGCGTGCACTCACCGCCTGGCCCGGGTATTCCATTAGTGCCCTCAAACTGCCAGACCCCCAGCTTCCAGACCCCTAACCCTCTAATCCCAGAACGGCCAACCTCTCACCTGTAGTACAGAGACGTCTACAATCCCCCGACATTGCTTTCCCTCAATCCCACTTCCCACCAAAATAATCTGAAGTGTCTTTCAAAAGTTAAAATTGGCAGCCCTCTCCCTTGCTTTCAATTCTCAAGTTTGTGCCTCTTAACGTGTGTGGTCCAATACATCTTTGCCATATAACAAATCCTTATTCTTCATTCAATTGCAGCATTCTCTATCGTCATTTCAATTTGAAACTACCATTTGTATGTTAACCTGTTTTCAAATCTTGCCCATGATATTGTATATCATCCCACAAATGAATAAATAATCTCAAAAAATTCTAATTCAATAGTTATTCACATTATCCTAACATAATCTGGCTATATTCTATCTGTGTGGGTATCCTTCTCCGTATGCCCTTTCTCCCAGAGCAAAAAGATCAAACCCAGTCACGCGCGACAAGCAAACAGTGTGCGCGTGCCACTACGAAAGGCCTACAGGAACACGTAGAACTAAAGGGCCGTTCAGAGTCCCAACCCACAGTCTGGGACCTGTCGCCTGAACAAGCAGAGTAAACAATACACGCACCCTGGGCCCACGTCAACAAGCATGACATCTCAGTCCCCGGCACCACGGGGCCTCACCCTGACAGCAGTGGGGGCCAAAAAAAAGCCCGGGTTTTTTCTTTAAGCCGGTCCTGGAGGGGTTGGACGCGGGCTGCGGGCGGGCAGTGGTCAGACAGGCTGGACGGCCTGTTCATGCCAACGACAATACTTTCACTTGCACTATGTGCATACCATGCCGACTATGATTGTGCTGGATGCATACGCGAGGCGACAGGCTGTCTGGAAAACTGATTCCTGTCGAATGTCTTCGTTCACTGTAAATATATTACCATCTACTGGGGGAGAAACATTATATTCGGCCTTATGTGTTGAGTGACATTGTGCATTTTTTGCCTTTGAATAAATATTTCATTTTGAGCTTGCTTTTTAAGGCTTTACTGCTTAAATCTCTATTACGATGTTTATATTCTAAAGTATTACAAATTGATAATGTCTAATACATTCACTTATAGTTATGAGATTTTCTATATTTGCTTTGGAGTTTCTTTTAATATCTATTATAGGGTTTAATTGCCTTTTAAAATTGCAAGTCATGCACTTAAAAAAAATGTGGAACCTAATTATTTAACACGCATGGAAATCAGTAAAATCATATATATGTCCATCCTTCTGTGGCAGTAAACTCAATGCACTGCCACCGCGCTAAATTAGCTTGTACGGAAAGCGAGTAGTATAGGCAGATTGGGCCCTGCCGCAGGCACGCCGACGGGCGCCCGGAGGCCGGCCGCAGTGCTGACAGGCATGCCCGGCCTTTTGTTGCCGGCTACTGGAGGTCTCCAGAGCGAAAAGCCATGAATTACGGACACGTCAGAAAGCTGCCTGAAAAATGGATTGTTCTCAGGGGGCGGGGGGGGGGGGGGGGCTGGGGATTAGGGAAAGGTTTACCCGAAACAGGTACTGAGCAGGGAGGCGTGTAGGCAGGGTAAACGTTCACTGGAAGGGGGGGGGGAATCAAACAAATGTCTGAAGTAAAGATAAAAGAACCATAAAACAAGTTCAAAAACTGATAACGATAGGAATTAAAGAGGATTATCCAATACGTAAAAGGGACATTTCATACATAGCATGTCTATCTTTCCAAACAAGTGAACATATCAAAGGTAAGCACAATAACATCTAAATGTATTTGAGAGTTATTCCTCATGTCATTATGATGCATACGTTTCCCCTGACATGTCACAGGGGTTAGCAGAACATATAGGTCCTTCCGTTTGAGTAATTTCTGATCAAAATCAGTTTGATATCTCCATCTACATAAAGGTAGAGATGTATAAAAAGTGTGGAAAAAACGTAGAAATAAAAGTGTCATAGAAGCTACCTTTTAAGTACAGCATCCATAAAGAATTAAGGGCGAGTAGAAACAGCAACCAAGGAGGAATAGTCCAGACATAGTCCTATATCTCTTGACACAAAAACATTAGACGGTGGCCAGCAGCTAGACCAAACCACCAACCACCATACATCCCCCCACCAGGAGGTGGGGGAGGAAGAGGCGTCTCCAGCAGCAGCCCCTCCAGGGTCCGGTGCTAATCACCGGAGTGAGGTGTGCCCGCCTACCCGTCTCCTCCAGCAGGGACAAACAGCCTGTTTCTTTGATTAGGCGCTGCACTTAGGGAGGAGGGGGCCGGGGCTGTAGCCAGGCGGCTATACATCATCGGTCCGCCCTGTTGGCGGCGCTTTTCAAGGGGGAGGGTCAGCCACCAAATGGTGTGTGCCTCTCGGTGAAAGCAACCTGATATTTATGTTGCTGGTTTTTGCACGTGACTGCATTGGCTAAGCGCAGTTTGAGACAGTGGCCTGGAGGTAGGACTTCATTACGGAAGGTAGGGCCCTAATGTCGGCAGAATACGTCCGCCGACAGGCCCCGATGGAGGGCTAATTTCGGGGTGGTTTGTGGGGGAAATGTCAGACACCCCTGGAGACCACTATAGAATAATTCAGGCGGATGTGTGCTGTGTATTTGAATACTTCGTTGAATATGCATTAGCCTATGGCTAGATAAAGACGATTAATGAGATTATCATTTAGACTGCATAAAAGGCTAGGTAGGATATTGACCACATGTCTAGAAGAACATGTGTAAATGTGAAGCCTTGAATACAATAAAAAAACACTCAAACGGAAATACAATGAAAATGGAAAGTTTGTATCCATAATATTAATGTATAGATGCCTGAAGCTGGTCATCAATCAGGACAACATTTTATTGATTAAATCACAAAGTTGTTCATTATGTATATCGATTCTAAAATTGAATATAAAAATACAATGAAAAAGTAACAAGGAAATGGATTGGCATATCAATAGGTAACCATTATAGTGAATCAGGCAAGACATAATAGTATCATGTCTTTTTTTTACCAAAACTCCATGTTCATCATTCCTATATAATACATCCTGCTGACTCCTATGGAGCTGTCCTCCCTAAACTCACACATACAACCTCGGTGCCCTTGCACTGGTCACCGGGGACTATACCTGCCTCCAGTGGGGAAGGAGGGAGGTGGGCCGTCGGCGGCCTGGGAGCACCACGGCGGAAGGGGTTAGGAGGAGCAGGAGGGACAGGAGGAGCATGCGCAACAGGAGTTGTCAGGGCCCCCGCGGGGAGGTGACGTCCTCCACGGCGCGCCGGGATGAACTCCCATTCTGCCGACGACGGCGGGCGGGGATTCAATCAACGCCTGCCCATTGCCCGCCTATTGCCAGCCACCTCTGCAAATTTCACACGGGCTGGGCACTGATTACCCTACAGTTCCCGGAGGGAGCACTCCCCAGCCCCCTCCTCCTCCCTCCTCCTCCAGCAGGGAGGTGGGGGAGGGTACTTCCTCTGAAAATGGGCCTTCATAGGACGACGAGTTTATGAGGCAGTAAAGTCCCATGTCTGTCAAACTGGGAACGTAGAATCTGAGCCCCTGCCCAGTGATCTAAGATTAATAATGTAGATATATCCAGCGCCCAATGCAACTAATTTTCGGATTTTCGTATCTAGTCAATATTTTGTATGAAATTGAGTACAATTAGTACTCTTAGCAACAAATGAAAAATGAGTGAATTGAGTAGATGTGGTGAGAAAGAAATATAATCTTGGATAGCATAGGGTGCATGGGCTATAGCAGCAACATTTCAGTAAATCGATGGGGACTTGAGATAAGTGGTTGTAACTATACATATGAGTACCCTCATCCTCCCCCCATCCCAATTCTATCCTCCCTCCCCCCCCCCTCCCCCATCTCCCACCTACTACCACGCCCCACTTACTTCCAGCACTCCCCGCCCTGACCATACTTCCCTCTCCACAATGGCGGCACTTCCGCTTCCTGTCCCAGGTCATTGTCCCCGCTGATTGGTCAAGACGAAGTATATTCAGGTGGAGCACTTACTATAAGCCCTCCCTGCTGGGGCGGGCGGCCGCGGGGCGGGGATAAACGAAAAAAGATGTAGGTGCGTCCTGCCATGTGGGGAGTTTGTCGAGGTCAGCCCTGACTGGACTCTATCATCACGGGAGGGGGTGTTTAGTATTTCGGGCTGGTTTGAGCCACAATTTCCTTACATTCACTCCAGGTCAGAAGTCGTGAGTTTTAGTATTCAGACTTCGCAGATGATCGCTGGTGGACAGAAAAATATATTTATGTTCTATAGTTGTATTCATGTGAGGGTTTTCAGTCCAGAAGTGCAAGGAGAATATCAATTGAGAGTATGGATTAGTAGTGCACACAAGGGAATACACATGGGTGGTATACTTCTCTTTATTTGCGTGTCTGGTTTCACTATATGGTAGTATGTACAAGGGACATATTCATAGATTCCAAATCTGTTGGCATCTTGAGAGGCAGATCGACCTCGAGAATAATCACGTTGCCTCTAGGATATTAAATCTTACATATTATCTCTAATATTAACGTTATGTGTGCATGTTTATCGTGAAGGTATTGTGAGTTTATACAGTATTATCAGTTCTTCGCGGTATCATGGAAGTTATTATCAATATCAGGGTGAGGAATAGGCCTAATTCGGTTAAAATAATGCTATACACTGTATTACATTAGACATAACGAGGGTGGCATTGGGCCTTCATAGATTGCACCATCGGTGAGACAACAAGTAATATTGCACACCACTTCCTCCATCTGATTTTCGGATACTTTAAATCAAGTGGATGGTGCTCGGACTTAAATCTGTTACCGGCAATAGACATAATTATCGCATATATGTTTGTATGAATTCAAAATATGGCCCTCAGCATTTATGACTCCGTTCATCACGGAAATTTCATTTCAGCCCATCGCCATAGAGAGATAGACGCTCATATTTCAGATTAGTGCTCATTGGTATTTTTTTCCCCTGTGTTTGTCTTCACATTACACGGCTGGTAAGAGGCATTACTGAGATACATAGTTCATTTATATTAACCCCCTCAGGAGATCTACTGCTCCAATTTATCAACATATAGCTGTACAAAAAAGAAATCTTCTATCTTATTTGGGTGGAATTTATAGGTGCATTAATCACGGTTGCCATAGAAACTAGCAGGGGGGAATATCAATATAGAGACAAATGTCTTTGTGTCCTTTGTTTATGAGTGTGCTTAGCGTTGTAGGTCTTACGTTATAGACCGGGTGGTACGCTTCGGGATTAGAGTTCCATCTGTAGCTGGATTTTCCTCTCTCTGGGTGGTTTAATTACAATTTATTGAAAGACGTTGTATTGTGAACGTTGGTTGTGTGGAAAACGTTTCATTGGGATGGCATAGTCATTTCTGTACTTATTTATATGAAAACTAATGGACTATGACACAAATACGTTTCTGTCGGTATGTTATGATATTAGAAAATGTGATTCATTCAGTTGGGCGAGTATGTAAATAAACCATCACCGTGCCTAGAGCATCATGTCACAAAACAACTGAGTTTCTCAACTATTATAAAGCAGCCTGTGAGATAACCTCAACTATCTTGTTTTCAGTGATCGTCTCCAAACGGTTCCATTTCTAATATGAGCAGTACTATCTGCCGTCAACCACAGCCCCAAACAAGTCTCAAAACCCCCTATTTCCCCAGCTTCCCAAATCCATTAATAAGTCCGACTGCTTGCCATATCGCACATTGCCATTTGATGATGTTCCCCAAACTCATAATTCAATCCCACTTCTTCACAGTTGTGACTACAAGTTCACCACAGCACAATTAAGACATCCATCAGACGATCAGCCTGCACCCACGCAAACGTGGTCTCAAATAACAAGTATTGCAGCACATGTCTTGCGTTATTAAGCAAAGGTAATTGCAGCAGATGTCTGGCATTATTAAGCCAAGGTTATGACTAAATAATTGCGACACTTACTTAGAAATAAGCTTAATTGAACATAACCCTAACCAAGCCAACACATCCCATATTGAAATTCCTCCATCATCAGACATTGTTTACCATTATGAGCAGTATAAGCCTTGCAGACGCCGATGCTATATGTACGCAATACAATGACCAATCCCGTGATCGGACTTGGTCCTGATCAGACGCCATCCCAATTTATCACATCGTTGCGCTCGCTAAACAATAGAAATGCCCACGCTGCCCCCTGCCTCCTCCAGTCAGTCCCTCTACGGTGGGAGTCTTTCCACTGTGGGCGACGTGGTGGCGACGTTAAACGACGTCGGGAGAGCTGGTGGTTAGGGTTTGTTGTTGGCATAATGCCCCAGCCTACCAACCGGCGCTTATCAACGCCGGCCAAGGGGAATCCCACTCAGATTCAATTAAGATCTTATCGTCATCGGCAGTTCACTATCGGCTCGACTTGACCCTGGAATGGATCTCCAGCACAGGTCCTGGAGAGGTCAGGGTGAGAGGTAAGGGGTAAGGGACGGGAGGTCCTGAGGTGAAGAGTGGCGGTCAAAGGGAGTAAGTGCTCATATATGAATGTATACACTGTTTGGTATAGCCCCTGTGACCCCTTCAATTACTCGTGAATCCTCCCAAAGATTGCTTTTTTTTCTGGAAAGAAAAACTATCCAAAAGAATTATCATCGGATTGCAATGGCTAGGGCTACAATGAATTCTTTTTCGCCCCAATGAAAAAAGCAACGTTCTTGTTAAATCAGTTAAATTACTCCAAAAAAAAAAAAACTATTTTTGTACACGCTTTTAGTGTTGCTGCAGAAACAAGTATAAAAACCCACGCATACAATCCATACAATTGCAAAATCTATAAGAAATTTGAAGATAATCATTATTGACGTGTTGTGATGAATTATTTTTGAAATTGTTGTTCAGTATAAATGACTAGTGTTAATAAAGGATATCATGTTAACATGCATCTAAAAGGCTGTAACTGAGTACTGTACACCTAAAACACTGACAAGTCAATGTAATAAGGTCCGGTTTACCAAGGGAGAACCTTAATATTGACCCCAAAAAATCCATAATATAGACCCAAATTAGAACTTTAAAATGATGTATTAAATCAAAAGAAAAAGCACAAATTGCTCTTGAGAATTCAGTGAACGGACCGTTCAGCAGAGGTCTCTATAATAATGTATTACCTCATCACCCATATTTCTGTGGTGTCAGAAGTATGGCAATATCAAAATGTCTTCCCCCACAACACCGCAGCGAAGGTTTGGTTCGGTGGTCCGTGATATACACTGAGATAAGGCGGTGAGGAAGTAGGTCCCGGCCTGGAGGGGGTCCTGTAGGAGGACCAGAGCCCCGAGCCGGGACCCAGGGGAGGCGGGGCGGGTGGAGGTAGTGGATGAGGCGGGAGTGGGGAGGACAGCGAAACACGACCAAACGCCGGGCCAATCCAGGCTAGTCACGTGACAAATGACCAACTATCATAAGCGGCCGTCGGGGGGCGCTGGTATTATCCCACAATACACTAGTGGTCTCCCGGAAGTCTACCCCCCCCCCCCCTTCCCACTCTCTTTCCAAACATCCGGGGCATGGCCAGGACGGCACCGCCACGCCCCCATGCGGCACCTGTGTGAAATTAGAAGCAATCGATCATTGCTATTGGGGTAGGGGAACCCGGGTTCTCTGATTTGGAGGGGTATCGGGAACAGCAGCCCCAGCAGCCGGCAGAACTGTACAAGTCCTGGTAAGTGATGGAGAGGAGGGGAAATGCATGGCCCAAGGTTACAAGTCAAACAACCTGGGACATCGATTGTCGTCCCAGGAGCACTGCATGCCAGTGTCTGTACCACGGGCTATCACGGCTATTTTCTATACACAAATAGAACAGGAATCGTTTGAATGTTCATCTATATTAATATCTAATGGCCGTGAAAGACTGAGGCAGGGAAAAGGGACAAGGGTCCCATGGTCATTACACGCCATATCTGAATAAGACAAATCTACAGTTAAATTGGTAAAATAGCATTTGGTCGGGATAGAGACTGTTTTGTTTACTGTTGGGTGATTCTCACTGTTTTCAATTGGTCTAGAAGGCTCTGCCCACTTGAGGCTTATGTGACCAGGTCCCTACCCACGTCCCCTCTAATATGGGCGTGTGCGTGAAGTCCTGTACCTGTGATTAAACTATATACTTAAGATGCACTAGTCAAGTACACATTGATGTATAACTAAAACAATCGTCATGTAGTATGTAAGTTAAAACAAAAGCTGTTCTGCTAACCCCCGTAGTGTAAATAATGTTACAGACACGGGGCGACAGTAATCTGTTGAATACATCAACCCAAAGAACTCGGACTAGCTAAGGCAGTTGAAAACCACCTGCAAGCACTATAACACAATGAAAAGCCATTTGCAACATTATATATAGTTTGCGGGCCCCGCATGACTGGTTCTTTTAGCCCCGCGGACGTCCTACAGTTAAAGATACTGAGGTACATAAATGCCTGCAAGCGGAAGAACATAAATACAAACTTTCAATGTAAAGAGTTGAAAAAAAAATCTAACGGTTGGAGCGTTTCCTATTCGATCCCCTTAAAGTGTCACTAGTCTGTGTCAGTTGAACTTCAAATTGGTTCCAGTCCTTTTAACGGCTTTAAACGTGTGCAAGAGATATTTGACCTTTCCCTTGTCCTTTTTATTTTGTAATTTGACCTCAAAGTGAAAAAAAGTGGCTCAGCACGCCAGTTTCATTCATTGATTTGATTGCGTTTCACATGAATATTTACACTAGCGGTAATGTTGGTGCCATTTTTCATTTGGGAATCAAAATCATTTAACTATTTCTTCAATCTTCGTTTGGAAACCAGAAAAAAGTAGGGAACAATTTTAATCTCACTGCTGCTTTCGTTTCTCCAGGCACATGGCCCTCAATGATACAGTAACCAGAGACTACGGGAAACAAATCTTAAGGATTAAATAGCATGCACAGGCAGCCGACACGCCCATAGATTAAATACACTTTCCAGTAAGAAATGTCACAATTTGGAATGCGATATGCATATTTATGTCTCTCCCATTGGCTATGATTGGGTCGGGTTGTGTTAAAAGATGAAGGTTTACTTTTTCGAACTGAACGAGGTAAAAACCAAAAACGGGGATCATTGCAGCCCGGCAAGACAGAGCTTGGGGTGTTTTGAGAGTTGGGTGTTGAGGGGTAGGTGAGCGGGGCCTGGATCACGGAGTGGGTGTTTTACAGGATGTTTGGATCTCAGTCTGGATCTCTGCCCCGCCCGAGGCTCCCAAGGGGCCTGATCCAGGCCTAATGATGCCTAATCCCTAGCACTCAGCGCCTACCTTGGCCCCGTGTCACCTGGAGGGCCCCGGCTGATCCTTTAACACCTGTCGGGATCAAAGGGCGCCGACGACAAACCCCCCTTACCGGGGTCAGGTGACCGCCGATTAGGTGGTGTTCAGTAGGAGGCAGTCTCCTGTATATATACACCGTAATATACAAGATGTCGGCAACTACCCCCTTTATCGAGAGTCTGTGGGAATGTCTCTGCTCTGCAACTCTTTACAGTGTACACCTTTATCGAGAGTAGACATGTAGACATCCAAAATACTTTACTCATGAATGGGTTATATTTCATGTACAGTGACTCAGATTTAATGCCTATTAAGATATTACAGTGATGTATGAATGAGTAAATAGCGTGTGTTTTATATAGAAACAAACTTACCTCAACCCTCGAATGCTTCAAACTGTTTGATATTGCCTATATATGTGTACAAGGAGATTGATTTTAAACCTCATTTCGCATATATCTTGCTGCGAAGTCGAAATTCCTAATGGGAGCCCGTGCGGTTATCGAGGCCCATATATGAATACAACATTATGTTTTATAAACAGCTGATATATACAGATTAATGTGTGTCCAACTGGATAAAACCCAATGCTTCATAATGTGTTTCCCATCCCATCCGAACAGATATCTAATCGCCTTTAAAAGAGACTAATTTTGAATCAGTGATACAGATCTCACAATGCCTGATTGAAATATGGTGTTGAAAGGAACGCCAATGATATAAAAACGCTAAATCCTTTTATATAGAAACCTGAGGATATATGCAGTATGCCACCCAGCCACGTTTACAGACCTCTGGGATCCATCTTCTCCTTTGTAGATACAATAGATAAGGCCTGTTTGTCTGTCTGCTTTATCTAAAATGGCAGTCTTCGATTCAGCACGTAGGCTGGAGGTAAATTCCCAGGGGTAGCATGCAAGGATTGCACCATATGACCTCCGTTAATTAACAATGTATGGTCGCCCAATGCGTGGGCTTTGTTTCCGTCTAGTGTCATATACAAATGGGGCGCCGAGGGAGGCAAGGCGTAGAGCTGTGCCAATCAGATATGACACGTTTTTCATTAATTCCCTGTAGATATTCTAGCTGCAGCGGGTAGAGGGTTGTGTTTGCCTATCGTCATGGGAACTGGCTTATAGACAGCACGGCCAGGGGGACGTAAAAAGACATTGCTCAACTCACGTTACCCAATGGCAGCGCCCAGAGCCTTAAATGCCTGCACGAATACTATACCAACTGTACCTCAGCCTGTGGTGCTATTTTAGCGAATACTGAACCGTATGAATTTTGCGGTTTTAAAGGCTACATGCACGATTAAAGCGTGTTGCATGCGGTTGTACAAAATTATGTTATTGGAAAGTTCAAAATCTTTTAAATGGGAAATAGAATATTTAACCAAGTCCTCCATAATACCCTATACGGAGTAAACGGGTTAGCGGTATCCTCGGCATTTTCCGCATCGCGCTGTGAAATTATGGGCTCTAGAAGTGACCACGTTTAACATTGGGGTCTATGGGGAAAACGTGAATTTCGCGATTATGCGAAAAATTCACAAAACGCGAAAATTTGAAGGTTTGTATCGCATTCCTGGGATTAATTGCAAACTTTTTCTCCCTTACTGTACGAAGATTGGAGCACTAATTAAAAAGTTAGAGCGAAATAACCTGTTTTCTCCCATAGGATCCTATGTTAAATGTCCATCCAACCTCCGTCCATCCAACCTCCGTCCATCCAACCTCCGTCCATCCAACCTCGTCGCGCGATGCTCTATTTTTAGACCCGCATATGGCGTATAGGTATTTCATAAAGTCTATTAGCCGACCAGAAATTCTACGTATACGTGATATTTTTGTCGTATATATTAACTAAAATTTGAAGATGTCTGCGTTAACCATTACGTTGGTTATAGTGTTATTTTGTCTTTTCCAGTCTAATATCAGTATCAAATGCGCAGTCCATTATTCGAAACAGACCCGAACTGGAAAAATACAATAGGTATCAACGGGATAGAAGGATGTCTGTCATGGGCCTTCGGAATAATTATTACCACATAGAATCTGAAATAAGGATTAAGTAAACATGCGGTGAGTAAGTTCGAGAAGGTTAGGTTTATACACAATACATGTAGAACAAGCTACTTTCATGTGTGGGTTATTATAGTCATTGATAGCATAGGTGCAAAACATTATTCATGTTTTTCGAAATACATTGTTGCAAGGCGCGGATGGCTATAGTATCAGGTAGAAACAGTTTTTTTCGTATCCAGAGATTGAATGTCCAGACTTTGGTCGATCGATCACAGTAAGGTCTGACCTTATCATACAAGACGATGTAGAGCGATGGCACATACAGAAAACTGAGTAAAGAGGGGCCGGCCTTAGGTGGTCCTTATGGTGTAGCCTTTACCTCGGTGTCAGTGTATACGTGATACTCCCCTCAGACGGGGATTAATAATGAAGGGCTTATTACATCGGAGTCTAGCCGTGCGCCCAGGATTTAATCTCTTTAGACGCGGCGCTTTTAACCGTCTGTTTGTCTTTGCCACCAGGATGATCCCTTGCTGACCAAGGCGAGTTTACACTCAAGACAACACAAAGACAGTTTGAATCTACGCTGTGACACTATTCCACGAATATACTCCGGAAAAAACGTTTGTGTATGTATGTATGTATGTATGTATGTATGTATGTATGTAATATATATATATAGTTAGTTAGTCTACAGTGTGGAATCAACGGCTTGAACGGCGTGGAATCAAAAGTGTATTGCAAAATAAAGTTGATACATTTTTGTATGATTTAACTATATTTAAAAACTTATCTGATTGTGTTGCTGGTTGAAGAGATACATGCCTCAGTACAAAATGACACATAACTATAAATGTGCCCTAAGCGTGGCACATTGTGCTGGCAGGGCACATCGCGGCACCAGGGGTACGGAGGGGACCAGGCGGTAATGACGATGAAGGTAGGAGCACGCCCCCTCCATACCAACCAGGCGAGCATGCCGCTCCGAGCAGCTCCAGCATACGCGAGCAGCTCGCACACGCCGGCCCAATTTCCTCCTTCGAGTCCAGCTTTTGTGCTGCTTTAAGACCCAGATCCGTCATCCGCCGGTTGAAATCCATACCTGCACACGGCCGTCAGGGGACTGGACTTTTGTTGAACTGTGTGGGTTTCTTTTATCGCTGTTGTACGGGTCCACCTATGTGCACAGACTGTTGCTGTATCGTTCCCTCTGTAACTATCTATGTGAAATATAATATGTATGTGTCATTGTATACATTATATATATATAATTATATATATATATAATGCATACACGTATACACACATAAGGTGTGTGCTAACATATATATCTGTTGACATTTTCTCTGTTGAAAGCGTGCCTTCTGTATTAATGAACTCCTATCTTGTGAACATGAACTTCAATTTTGTGATACCGAACTCCAATCGTCTGAATAATGAACTTTAATATTGAATATCAATCCCCTTCAACTCTATTAACTTCATGTATCGTCTCTTTTACCTTATTCATAAAGCCAATCGGATACATCTCTAAATGCCTTTTCAATAAGTTTACGTAGGTATCTGTTGAGAGCTGTGTAATACTGATTCAGTTATATGACATGTGGACACCGACTGAATTAATACTAGTCGTTTATAAACCATTTAGTACTTGGGACAGACTATCCAAATTTACGTTTAATCTGAACATGATATATCTAGCAGCCGAACTAAAGGATACACATTCAATATTCTAGTATTACATGCCCCTAGTAATCGAACCTAGAGGATGCGTATGATTTGCCTCTTTTATTCCTTTTTTTGTCGTGGCGGGCTTGGTTTTTGCATATAGTCGCTGTAATGGAATATTGAAAACACGTCATGTGTAGAAGCATACCTCTTCCTTCAAACCTGTGGCCTAGCATAGCCCAGTGAGCTGAATCAGAGCAGCTCATTGATAACCTGCCCACAGCAGAGCCACTCAGACAGGGAAAACCGACCTGCAGCCACTGCAACTCGCCGCCTCAAGCTTATACCCCTAGTCAGCCCTGTGCCTGCCTAATTCACCCGCCCTGATAACTTTGTTTACCACACAGAGGCCCAATTCGCTCAGATTTATTTACCACTACCTGGCGAGGTTACTTTGTAAGCTCAGTCTGAGTCAGGCCTGGATGTATGTACTGCTCGGAGTAACTCACAATGCTGCAGTTAGGAGCAGCTCTTGCCAACACCCTGATAAGGGTAATTGGGCGGACCTTTGAGAGGGCACATTGACCAGTCGCAGCCAGGAGGAGGCACCCCTGGAGGGTAACCACATCTACTCCCCACTGCCTTCATTAAGTCACGGACCGAGATGTATGGAAACACTGCCTAAAGATTTTTTGTTAGCCCAACCAGGCTTTGGTCGGAGAGCGCAGTATAAACATGGTGGGCCGGCCAAAAGCAAAGTGGGTGTTATCTTGGGTTTGATTGGTCGGCGGAGTGTTATCTGTCTGCTGATCGGATGGTCAGATGTTGTTTAGCGCCGGAAGGAGTCCCAAATAAGAGGTGGATGAGGAATTAGGTCAGTGTTGATTCCGAGGGGCTGGGGGTAGGGATGTTCTCACCCCTGCTTAAAAACATTTGAGACTTGATCGGGTACTCTGGAAATTAGGTATCGAATAGGACACCCGATGAGAATTGAATCTGCGACATTTATGCATCAACTGACGATGTTCTGCTGGAGGAAAAGTGGAGGGAACAGAGGGCTGACCAGATAGGACTAAAACCAGTATGACAGAAAGGCTTCCCGAGAGAGTCGACAGACCGTGAAAAGAAAAATGTATGGGGAACAAGACGTCGTGAAGATACAAAGAAACTAGAGACAAGCGAACAGAAGCCGAAACAGAAGGATACGGAGACAGTAAAGGCGGTAAGGAGGGAGAATCCATACACGGCCTTCGCCAGCCAAATGAAATAAGTCCGTCGTGTATTGACATCCTAGCCTGAAATAGCAAGATCCCCCTCCTTCTTCTCCTGTACCACCACCGCTCTGCTGCAGCCCCAGCGTTCCCTCTCTGGCTTCACACCATCTCCCTGTCCCGCCCAGCCTTTCCAGCCCCCTCCCACCCCCTCCCACCCACCGCTCTGTCTCTCATCAAAGGGGCCCGAATTACCGCCATTTCAAAATGAAATCCTTCAAGACGACACAGTGGAACCGGCATCGATTTACTCCACGCTAAAATAATCCACCCCAGATCTCTTCCTCGCTCTTTTTCTCCCTCTCATTTTTGCCCAGATCTGCGTGATGCAGTTGCGGCAGCAGGGAGCTGGCGACAGTGACAGCAGTACTGGCGGTGGGGGAGGCCATTGGGGCCGCCACCAATGGAACCTTGGTGGTGCCATGGGTGATCCTTGCATCCTGCATGGATCCAGAATAGATCTGAATCCAGGATAGAGGCCAGTCGAGGCCTATTGACTACCCAGCCACCTTAGACCCTGGAGGAGCCGCCTCCAGCTCTGTAATCCGATTGGGGCCGACTAAAAAGACTCTATTAGCACAAAACATCGCTGTGTCGGCTTCATACGGCGCCGGCCTTCTCTAGGCTACCAATAGTAGGGAACGGGAACAGACGAGCCTCTCCTTCTGTCTCCCACTGAATATTGCCTCTCATATTAAAAAGCGGTTAAATTGGACGACTAGGCTGAAGTCGAAGCATTGATTCGGGATAAAAGCCGCGAAACTCTACGCTACTTTAAGTCAATTTAAGGACTAGATTGAGTAGAAGAAGGTAAACAAGTTAGGCATCCATTATTGGTTAAAGTGGTCTGCCAGACTAGGAATTCCTGCACTGGTGGAGAGGGAATAACATTATAGCAGATTCTATGTAAGTGCATAAAGGCTGAATATCTGGACATTGAGATTTTTATTATCTTTCCCGAGTGGCTGAATGTATTAAAGAAGAATGAAGAGACGTTATTATGAGATCAAAACCGCACCATGGAGAGACGATCACATTTCAGTTTTTATTGGTAATAAAAACAGCTTATTTTTTTAAATGAATATTAATATCTCAATCGCTGCATTAAATCTGATTATCTGACCAAATGTTTTTATCATTAAGTAGTGATGTGGATGAAAACGCCCAGGGATTCAACAACTTCAAGTAAAATTACAGATATCCTCGACATCATTATACCTACCATGAGCACCACTCAGTAAATTTATAGGATTGGGCATGTCTTTTATAATTAGCTGAACAAGGAATTTGTGGGGAAGAAAATGAACCAGGCTATTTGAAAGGTGGCTTTATCTTCGTGATAGAATATTGGCTGATATTGTAGAAGGAGCACTACATTACTCATCCCATTTTAGTATCTAAATCCAGACACTATCATTATTCAAATAAGTATGGCTTTCTCCCCAGAATCTTATGCATGTAATGTCCCGTCCTATTTATTTCATTAATGTACATTTATCACGTCATGTTGGTATAGACTATACTTGTGCGAAATGTTCTCATATAATTTCAAACCATTGCAAGGAATTCAAGGCTTGGTTGCGGCAATTCAAACAAATCATTTCATTGTACCGAATTCGTGGAATTAATTAAATGTCTGGCAACAGTTGTTTTACCCTCATGTACATCTGATGTCATGAAAGTACCGTAAAATAGGTCACACAATGTAAACTATATTGGTTCAGCAAATTGGGAACTAAAAGGTACCTTTTCAAACCTTAAAACACTAAAAATGTAGTAGCACAGGAAGTTTTCAATCAATCTTTACAAAAAAGGTATTATAAGATAGCCTAGGAAATTCTCTACCTCATGGTAAGTACTATTATGGTATTTATGAAGGAAATTACCCATAATCCCTTGCGAAGTAAACAAAAAAATAGGGAAAAAACGTCAAAACGTTGTGACATATCTGTTTAGCTGGCGTCATAATTTATAATTAATTCCTATGATCTCAATGTTTTTCATCTTAAATGAACAAATGTCTCACACAGTTTCCATTAATGTCTTCCTTTTTATGATGCACCTTGTATTTGTTGATTTATTAATATTTACGTCGCGGCTAGAACAACTTAGAATAAATACAGGACAACAACAGGTAAATTGATTTGGACATATAATAAATAACATTTATTTTAATCCTCCCTGTAACAATAATTCTAAAGTTTAAAATTCTGCTGCGATGATGAATCTCTGGTGGTTGGAACGAGAATGACCAACGGTCAAGCTCGGGCGATTTATATAGTCGAGGTACAACAATCTCCGTAGCGATGGAAACGGAGGGCGATGACGTCACGCCTACTCCGAAATAAATAAATTGCTTAGGTATCGCTACACAATTTAATATCATTTACGTCGCGGCTAGAACAACTTAGAATAAATACAGGACAACAACAGGTAAATTGATTTGGACATATAATAAATAACATTTATTTTAATCCAATTCCTCCAAATCAATTACCTAACGTAGTGATAAAAATTTATCATAATTTATTTTATCGGAGATGGAAGGCCTGATATATTTGTAAATACAATCAGATGACCACTGGCCTCTCTCCTTAATATAAGTTAAGAAGCACCCTTATTATACAAGTCTGTGGTGCCTCCTCTCCTTAGAGAATGGGTTGAAAAATTACCCTGAATTTTTGAATTTGCTAACATTTGTTTAAATTGCTTGTTAACCACAGTGTAGGATAAATAACTAACTTTACCTGTGGAGAACAATGGATCATCCCTGGACTTTGGATGAATTTTATACAATTTCTCCAATAAATACACCGCGCAGACCCTTTTATTTTCTAATCTATTAATAGGTATCTCATGTACCTGGCCTGGCTTTTTTGTTTTTGAGGATGTAACCTTTACAATACAACCCCATTTATGAAAATTAACATTTTTTCTCAGAAGCATGTGCTCTGACCTCACAGCGTGTCCTACCCTAAGTAGTGTCCTGAACAAAAATACAATTACAATATATATTAAAATCCCTAACTGGTCGGACCAATCTACCTTCCTATACAACTTTTCTAGATGCTTCTCTTTTAGTGGTTCTTTACTATCCACTTTACAAAAATTGGAATTTTTAATTCCTTTTATAACCATCTTTATGTTTACATCTGACCAGCCTGCGACTGGCTTGGCCTTTACATTATGATAGTAAATTACCGCCTGGTAATAGTTAATAACGGAGGATGCTTTCATAAATTTAGACAAATATGAAATGTACTGACACCCCTGAATAGAGTTACATTTATAGGGGGCCCAATTGAATTTTACACATACCTTTTTATAGCATTTCCACTGCATCCTCCGCAGTTTTTGTGTTGATTCCCCTACGGCGGATTTTTTCAACGCTATTACACGCTTTTTCAGCTTGATTTCCTCTGCAAAACTTAAAGATTGCGTCAGTACAACACAAATTTGCCCCCAGGATACACTTTTTAACTGCGTCCTCACTTTTAATATATAAAAGGCGTGACAAGGTGTCAGCAACTAAATTGTTTTTTGTGTTAATGTAGTGAGGGACCAGTCTTATTTTATATATTTTGCAAATCCAAAAAATTTCCCTAAGCCAACTCATGCATGTTGGGTTACAACTAATTCCCTTTCTGATCATATGGAAAACCTGTGTGTTATCAGTATAAATATTAATGCTGTGGCCCACAAGTTGGCTCAGCCATTCCTGCAAGCCACGCATGATTGGAAATAATTCCAATTCATTTATATTTTCCTTATTATATATAATATCAGAAGGGGCCGGAATGATATGTTTGCATTTTGAATCAGGAAAAACAATACTATTGTCCCAGCTCCCTGCCCTCCAGTCACTACCCATATACACTGCAAAGCCTCTCATAGATGAGTCTGATACCATTGGAAGAGGAAATTCTTTATATTCGATTTTCCTTTTGCCATTGAAATTTTCCAGAAATTTTTCCCACCATAACAAGTCATCCCTACATGCTTGTCCTATTTTTATTGCTTTTAAATTATTATTTAAAAGAACTTTATAAAGGTTGTAAACCCTTCGACAGTAAACCCTGCCTCCCTCCACAACATAAGCGCAATGGGATAAGAGGCCTCCTAAACTTTCTAGTTCCTTTCTGCCTATGGTTGCTTTTTGACCGTATTTTACTACCAAATTTTTTAATTTAACCAGCTTTTCCTTTGGCAACCGAATTTCCATTTTAATTGAATCAATTTCCAGACCCAGATAGGTACATACCTGAGATGGTGGGGTAACTTTTCCTCAGCTTATATGAAAGCCTATGTATCTCAATACTCTTATTACTACCTGTTGAGCCCAGGTAGCCTCTTCCAGGTTTGACCCAATGACAATAAAGTCATCTAAGTAATTTACAGTCTGAATTCCATAAATATCTGACAAAATATGGTAAATAAATTCAGATATTTCATTAAAATACATTGGTCCTAGTCTAAGACCAAATGCCAAACGGGAGTCCTGTAAATATTCAGTTTTACCATTAATTTCCCATCTAATTCCCAAGTATTTCTGATGGTCTGGGTAAATAGGTACTGCCCTGTAAGCTGATTTTATATCAACCACAGCCATATAATCCCCTTGATTTAACAAGGCCACCACATTGTCTACACTTTTATATTTGAACTCCTCAATAATATTATCACAAAAATTATTTACTGATATTTTCTCTGGCATACTGCAATCTGTTATTGGCCTAATATTACCATCAGGTTTAGGGACTGCACCCATAGAGTGAATACATGCTGGTTTTTCTTTTACTATTTTAAGGTAACCCTCAGCTAGCTCTTTGCCAATTATTTTGTCCATTTTTTTTCGATTGTCACCTTCAAAAAGTGAATTATAATTTCTGCAATCATAACTTAGACCCCCGCTTGGCACTGTGTCATCAACAATTTTGAACCCATCTATAACTCCATCAACCATGGGTCTAAATCTATTTTTACATTCATCAGATCCCAATGATAGAAGATATTCAAACCTACAAGGCCTTAATTGGCATAATGCGCCATCAATATAATATTCGCATGTGCATTCTCCACGGGCGCATTTCTCAAAAACATTGACCGTGTTCCCACTCGGCGAGCGCGCCGACATAAGAAGATTTTTTTCAAAATATTTAATATCTCCGGAACTACCCGATAGATTTTCTTCAAACTTGGCACAGTTATCGACAAGGACATTAACTCCCTCCTTATCGACCGTTAGACCAGAACTATCGGCTAGAAATCCCATATTTCGAACAATTTTACCTTGCCGATTGACATTTTCCTCCTCCTCCTCCGACACCGCATGTGTACTTTCGACACGGAAAACCGTGACGTCAGAGGTATCGGTGCTTTGACCCGGGCTTGACCCCGGCGATGCAAAGTACCGGCGAGTACCGATCGTACCAGGATCGGTAATAATATTTGAAATACCATAAAAAACATCTTCCCCATAGGCTGGATTATTACTTTCATCCTCAAGAACACGGAGGAATTCGCCCCCACGACCAGAACTCCTGGATTTACTGTATAACTTGACATTTCTTGCTGGCGAACAAGGACACGACTGAGGAGAACAGCATGTACCCGTGACGTCACTGTCAGATAAGTGTTTAACGCCTGGATTCTCCTCAGATTTGAAAACGCAACCCTATTTTTTTTCGTTGCTTACCCGGACACAATCTTTTTTGCTATGCCCTTTCTTCTCACACACAATACAGGCGTGGTTAAGGTTACATTTCCCGTAGCAGCCATTGTCCGAATTGAATCGGAAACATATTTTTTCCGAGAAACCCCTGCCACTATTTTGGGTTTGTTTACCTTTGTAGCCTCCCCCCGACTTGCCATTGACAGTGGCTTTGAACGTGTTGTCGAAAGAAAAGGATGACATTATCTCCTCCTGGTCAAAATTACCAAATTCTTCGTGTCCCAGCCTTCCAGCCCTCTCCCTTACTGTGATATCATACTGATTAAACGTGTCAAATGTGTACAATCGCTTAGACGCCTTCTCCGTCAATAATTTTACATGCTTGACAGCGGGGAGTGGGTCCTTTTTATCCAAAATTAGCTTCTCGATAGTCTTCAGACCAACCAACAGGACTTCCTCAACATTCTTAGGCTTATCGCCGCTTTTGCAATACAATTTTTGGGCGAATTTCTTTGTTTTACCTTTATCTTTCGTAGGGGAAGAGGACCGATCGCTGGAGTGGCTCGACTCATCGCTCGACGACGCGCTGACGGGGCTGACCGGCTTGGGCGATGAATGTACCTTCCCCCTCCTCTTTGTCTTAGGCCTGGACTTTCTTGGAGATACCTCTATCCAGTCATCGCTGTCTTCGTCGGAATCGTCGCCTGGATGTACCTTGGTCTTCTCCTCCCTCTCCGTCAGCCGGTTGACGGCGCCCACAAGCTTGGAGAGATTCTTCTCCATCGCTCCCATCCTGCCGGAGATGTCCTCATTCATGGCCGCTTTCGGAGACGATTGGATCGGCCCCGGGAAATTGCCCAAAGAGCGCTTCCCCATCTCAATTCCACCACCAACATCGCCGGATAGGTCATCCGACCCACCCGTTGCAGAATCGTCGCCCATCTCTAGGCGATTGCATTTCTTCCCCGTTGGAGCTACGTGCCTAGCCTGACACTTTTTACAGAAATTCTTCTTCTTGCTCATTTTCGGTAAGTCCAATTAATTATTTCTTGGAATCATGCGTAGGAAAAAATTCGTACGCCTCAATAACACGGTTTAAACCCCTTAAAACCGCTGAGAAATTCAAATAATCTCTCTTAAAATTCTGCTGCGATGATGAATCTCTGGTGGTTGGAACGAGAATGACCAACGGTCAAGCTCGGGCGATTTATATAGTTGAGGTACAACAATCTCCGTAGCGATGGAAACGGAGGGCGATGACGTCACGCCTACTCCGAAATAAATAAATTGCTTAGGTATCGCTACACAATTTAATATCATTTGTTTAGAAATTACGTTTTCCCAAAACGTTGCCATTTTGATACCTTTTGACGCTGAAGTCATTGATTGTATCTACACTATTTTCACATATTTCATGATAAAGTTGATGATGATTCAATTAATTAAACAATATCAAGGAAGTATGTTAACTACAAACATGTTTGCATGTCTAAAGTAGAAAATATTTGATGTCATGACATGTTCTCATGTCTTTTTATGGTTAAGATTTAAGAAACAGAGGTCAATGTCATGACCCAGTTATCTGAGTCATGGCCTGGTCATGACAGATTGGTAGCACAGTCTGATCAGAACAGGTAAAATTAGCGACTGGAAACATGAATTAAATCTGTCTTTTATATTTCTATTAACTCAAACATATTACTAAAAGTTTTCTTCAAGACATATTATTGTTTACAAGCCCTACCATTATGAATAGAGGGTTCTGGAGAAAGTTTATGAGATGTATCCCATGGATTTATAAGATTTTTTTGCTGAATTATAGTGTTTGAAAGGACCAGCTTTTTGCCAATTGTGGGCTTTAGACACAGGTATTTGCTATAATATTGATAATTTTACCAAAAAAAGGTCTTTGAATTAGATTTTTATTGTATGATATCAGAGATAATGACTGTAATATTCTTTTGAAAACTCTTTGGGTTGAAAAATATGTTTTTATTTTATTTAAGATGGCCTTGAATATGGCTAGTCCAAAGTTCCCAATTTGCTGCTCCGATATAGACAGGTGTTATTTTGATATTACACTGGACGGTCAATAACCAACTATATATAGACATCATTAATTCCCCCAAACGAACCCTGTACCCCCTGTCACCACCATAACCCTCCAGGATGAACCCACCCAGTTTCTCTGGGGCAAAGATGCCGACTTGCGCCACAGGTAATTTTGGCCTTCAATTAGTGGCCACTCGCCAGGTGGCGCCAGTGGCCCATCGAGTGCTCCCCCTGGTGGCAGTGCCCCCTACCCTGGAGGAGTGAGTGGACAGGGGGCCCAGCTGAGGAAAGGCCCAGACCGCACCTAATGAGGCGACCACAGGCAAGGATTAGCTTGATCAATCTTCTCCACAAGTCGTCCGCTCAGCTGAGTCCTCTATCTTAATCAGCCTGGACCCCGTGTCTTGTCTCTACATACTCCATCCTCTAGCCTCGTCACACACAGAACTGGTATATATCAGGGGAGTACTAGTTTTATGTCGGTGGGGGCACATTAGTACACCAGCTGTATGACTAACAAATCTAATTTCATCTCCGACAGACGCTTGTATTTAACGTCACAATTCTTTTCTTACTCCTCCCCCGCAATATTCTATCTTTGTCATACATTTACAATTTATTCTAAACTTCTTATGAATGTAGCACTAGTTAATCCATTAGATGTCGCCCACGCGTGCTACATGGCGATACACATCTAATCTCATGTTGAAGTACTCTGTAATGTGCCATCCCTTAATTAGATTAGTATGCAATCTATTCTAAACTCATTATGTATCATGAGTTAATCCATTAGACTTCGCCTTCACATATTTAGCTTATGTTTAATGTTATGTAGCACACTTGGCTGCTCGGAACATATTTCACTTACCCTGATTACAAATAACAAACAAGAACCAATTACAATGAGAAACGGGTAAAGATAAGGTGTAACCATGCCTATGTATGTGCAACATAATCCCCAAAAGGTAGGATCCACTCATAAAAAAGGATTTTGTTCCCAATCCACCCACAGTTTATGAAGACAGGTAGAAAGCTGCCATTTACTAGTCTATATAATACAACACCCAGGGATTAGGGTCGCGTGGCAGTGACGGTCAAAGTGTATACACAAATTACAAAAATACTTTTGATAATGGAATATTGATTTGATCGATGAATATTTGTTGTAGATATTGATTAAAAATCAGGGGCTGTGTCCCCAAACCCCCCTTTTTCTTTTCTTTTTTCTATTTTTCTCTCTTCTTATAAATTGCCCCATAAACAATGACCGACCTAAGACAAACAAGAGGAAATGATCTTCTTGCAATACCTCGACTATTGAGGTGATGCCAAGTAGAACACGCTGATTATTAGGACTGGGAGACCCATATCAATGGTTTAAAGGCTATATTCCACTATACGGTATCAAGGCGCGTTTTGCCTCAGTCGCACTCTGCTACGGCAAAGATTATTCTGCATTCGAAAAATCTAAGCACAATCGTCTCCCTACAGGGGGGGGGGGGGGCGACCAAAAAAAATCTGCGAAATTTCGTGGAGGTGGTTTTCCCATTTTTTCGTGGCCACGATAGAAATTCGCCCCCACGATAGCTCACTAGCCATATCGTGGCTTTTATAACTTTTCGTGGATGCGATTTTTCGTAGGTTTTTCTTGGGCACTCCCCAAGATGTCAATACATAAGCACGTTTTATTGCATTTATATAATACACGACGCCGTTCACTCTCCTGGCTGTGCACTCTATAAATTAAGGTAAACCAATCCGTCACACGGTAACCAAAACAGTATCTGATCAATAATTGCGAGGACCAGGGAGTATTAATTAACATAGGTTTCTGATTGGCAGTGCTGCTGGAGTCACTTAAGGGTGGAGGTACCAAAAGGAGGAGCTCAGGCCCCTTTCTGCTCTCACTGTGTATCACATCAGTGTTTCCTATCAGCTGACAACAATGCCCCATCAGGACATGCAGGCTGGGGGTAATCCTATTGAGCTCCCAACTGCGGCTTGGATTATATAACCCGACCGCAAATTAGATCATCCGCTGCAGACAACTTGGTCATCAGGGAGCTGGCTGGAAGTGGCGATCTGCTGGGTCCTGTGAGATTATCACCGGTCACGTGCCTAGATGAGGCATGGAGTTTGGTTAGCATAGCTACACACGGAACGCAGAGGTTCATTCCATTTTGAATTGTTGCAATTGGGATTCAAGTTATTTCAAGTATTTGCAAAGTCGTAATCACAGTGGGAATATGCCAAGGGAAATCTAGTAAAGTCGAAAGGATGTTGGTAAATTATAACCGACTGATGAAGCAATAATCGTCACTGAACATTTAAAATGCGGCTATATTTACTAGAATAATTTTTGCTATTTGACGTTATACCTGCTTTGCGTATATGCATTTATCGATGATAAAGTGTTACTTATGAATTTAAAATACATCTACTAGATTAATATTCATCCTCGGCGTCTGCTGAATCGAAGACTGTTTCTGTGCAGCACAATGTCATGTATAAAGGAACAAAGAAGTCTATGCTTAATTTGGAGTATGTACAGAACGTCTACGTCAGGATTTTTCTTAATATGCAGAAGGGCGGCATACTTAGTTGAATCAATGTCAATGTTCCTCGAGAAGTGACACAAGACAGCTGTTTTCAGCTACTGTGGGCTCCAGGCCGGGTTCTGACCATTTCTGTCTATCCTCATATGTCGACCAGGGTTGTACGAATAGACACGAATCTATTTTAGTGTAATTATTGTTGTATAAAAATATGAAGACTAAGTGAGAGTAGAAGTGGTGTGGTGACTCTCAGGGTGACAAAACAAAAAGAAATATGGCCCAAAAACAAATCAGCATAGGTCGGTACCCCCCTATTGGCCGCCCTTCCCATAAAAATGTTTTATAAATATGAAGAATAAGCAATTCCTTTTAGCTCTTTCAGCTAATTGGCATGACGTTTATCTTTGTGATAGTAAAAAATAATCATGTAACTGTATATAACAGGGCCTACAACAAGCACGTTTAGAAGCAATTCAAAGAGTGTATAATGGAAGCCCTGTATCTGTTACACCTCACACAAGGCAAGGTATTACCTTTACATACATCAACCTGTATTCCCCACATGTTACATAGACACGAAGATTACCCTTAATTGTAATAGTCAAACTGTATGTTATTTTATCTAAGAGGCTCACCATGAGGAAATATAGATTAGAAAACGCAGAATTAAAATCGGGCTGAGGTGTATACAAATACGGTTGGTCCCCCACCACCTGGATTCCTTGACACGGACGTGGGTTTGGGGGGATACCGGGTGCTCGGTGTAGTCTACAGACAGTGATCTAGCCCCACCCAGAGGTTGTCAGGATGGGACTGAGGGGGTGGGGTGAGGGCTTGGCCGTGTCCGAGGAGGGTTCTGAGAGGCGGAAAATTGACATTTGGGGCAGTAATCTGTAAGTATGGATCAGTGGAGCCGGTGTTCCCTGCTGTGTCCCAACTGGTGCTCCACAATTTCCCTGCCTCTGTCTCCCCTCATCTGATTACCATTGATCACTAGGTAGCTGTCACTGTCTGCCATGGTGGAGTTTGCTTTGGTGGAGAGCATTCACTGTCCAGGTTACTTGATGTATAGGACAAGCGATGAAGAATAATTCAAAGCTCAGCTCAGTTGTCTAGAATAGATGCTATAGAGTATAACATTGCCGGACAGTTGTTCAAGTGTAAGGAATACCCCTATAGTGCGGACCTCATAATACAGTGGCTGGTGTGCTAGTGTTAGTATCAACTAAACCGACTATATGTATCAATTATGTATCAAAATTAATTAAACATGTAGAGATACAATATCCAGACGTATTGAATCAGCCAATTACGTAGAAGGCCATGTATAACAAGGGTATTATCGAACCACGACAAGCCCAACTATATCCCTAACCCTTAGACCAAACATGATATATCGAACGCCAATATCCCTGCATAGCAATATGCCTCGAAGCTGGTTGCCTAAACCCCTCCACCAACCCTACCACCACCTCTTCACCAAAGTTGTGGCTCGGTCCCTTCTCACCACCGCCCACCCGTCCTGCTGCCTGATGAGCTCGGCTAACGGGATTAGGCCCAGTTGGGCCGGCCTGCCAAAGTGGTTATTGCGCCAGGATAATCCTTTCATCGGCCAAAAACCACCGGCGGACTTGGCCGGATTAGGACCCAGCCGCCGGACACCAAACGAGCATCAAATGCGTTGCATAAGGCCAAACCGCGTTACCTGTATCGACAAAAGCACCAATCGAATCCTCCGGCCCCTCCCAGACCGTTCTTTTTTTTTCTCGACAGAACTACTGAACTATATAGCTAGATGTATTTTGGCGTTTGGGTTTAAAGAGGAAGTTGGTCGATTTCTAAAACTAAAAACATCATATTGCATATGCACTGGCTCCCTTTAATTCTTAATTTGCGTTGTTGAATCAAGTGCTGTTTCAGATTTGCAATTAGAAATCCAGACCGGTTTGATTGTGCCTTGATGGTCTAATAATATTATGTTTGCGATATCTCAGAAGTAATCACATATGATATTTCATTCATATGTAAATGGTAATGGCTCAATCATAAGGCAGATAATTATAAGGTATTTGAAAGTGAAAACTTTTAAAATTGAGGCCGGCGGATGCAGCTGTAATTACGATTGGCGTTAGGATTACCCAATGTAGTATAATCAATGAGACAGACAATGGGCAATGGGGCGGGATTTAAAGTTTCATTTGCCTCTTTCTCTCGTCTAATGTCTCTCTACTGTTCAATGATGGTTCCATATTCGATGAAAAGTTCTTTCAAATGGCAATAATGATTACATGAAAGGATTGCTCTAACCTCGAAGATAAATTGACGGTTGTTTCCAGGCACATAATGAGCAGGCAAAATCTCTATTCCTAATGCAAAATATGGGTCCAGGAGAGCATGGTGTTTTTTTAGGAATGAAAGAGATTGTACAATGCCTGTCCTCTAATATCCCTTACAGGCTAGCCCCAGAATGCGCATTATGCCAGTATTGAACTCTCATTATGAGCGTATTTTGAGGCTATTTTGGGGTCTGTAAGGGTGTTACAGCAGGACTTTACCATGAACATCCTCTAGCAGTCTTATAATAAGCCAGTGGAGGTTCTGTCTGCCGGTGTAAATATCACCATCATCAATGCTCGGCCAGCAGCCAACCAACGCTGCCAGAGTGGGCGAATCAATGCGATTGTGCAATGGCGGTAGCAAAGGTGTCTGCGACCTCCGCATCGGCTTAAAAATACATCGGGACGGGTAAGTAAGTTAGGGTCGGCCGCGGCCATGAGACTAGATCTCGTTCCTACCCGACGAGATCGATATGCTGCGAGAGGCTGGCGAGTGGGGTGAGTTTTGGGGTGGAATGGGTTGGGCCGGGGTGGCTGGAGACGGGGTTGGGGTGAATGGGGTGGGTGGGATGGGGTGCAGGAGGAGGGCCGGGGTGGTATCTCCATGCCGTGCCCTCAGCGATAGGCCTGCCCTCTGAGAGCTTCTTGATAGGCCCCCGGAGGGTCCTCTCTGCTTTTCCAATAAGTTGGTCTATATAGTTTTTAAACATCGATGGTTTTGTCCGTCCTACGGCTACCAAGTATACAGCTGGTTGCCGAACAAGTCGGTTCCGAACATGCCGATAAAATGTCATATGGTAGTTATTCTTGCCCCCATTATGTCTATATGTGGATATAGAAGTATATATGTTTATCCAAAATAAAAAGAGACCGCGTAAATACTACAACTTTATGCAACTATCTTTCTACCCCATATACTTCATGATCAGTAGTCGGACGTCTGTGCTAGCCGCATCCTTTGTACGTACAAATCATTGGCATATCCAGAAAATTAGCCTGTACAATTCGCCTCCACTGCTCGTATTTGTAGAACCAATTCCAGCATTACTCGGACTGTTTATAGGAGGCATTGGTGAGGCCGACGTCAATGCCAAGCCTAGTTTGTTCTCGAAAGGAGCTCCAATAAATCCTGCCAGTTTCCTGGCCACTGGAGGCGGAGGGCCGAGTGAAAGCTTGTCGATGTCCACCTCCTCCTGCTCCCTCTCCGGGGCTGCAGGCAGGACGGTGTACCAACAGGATGAGCCCCACTCCAGGCCGCCTTTCCCTCCAGCTACCCACTCCACTATTGCAGCCCCTCAGGAGGAAAAAAAACTAATGCTTGCATGTAAACAGGTATTCGGGAAGCGTTCCAGAGGGTGAAAACGTAGCTGGATTTGATATGGTATATTCTGATTGGATTTTCAACACAGATTATAGAGTTCTTGGTTGAGGTTGTCATGATAAAGTTGTAAATGTAAACCACATTTTCTTAACAATTTTGTTTGGCTCCGCAGTGAGACATGTATATATTTTGGAGTTTTATTTGTCTGAATCAATCTTTAATTGGATAGGTACAACCACCCGAAGAGAATATTAGGAAAACCATAACATTTTGCATTTCTGATGACCTTCACCACATGGATTACTAATAGAGGTAAAAGCTTAAGGAACAGATTTATTTTATCAATTTAAAAATACCTTGGAGGGTCAACGAGAACCCGTTCAAGGAGCAAGCAAGCCTGCTTTAGAAGGAACCTTAAATGTAAACGACAACAGCGTATTTGGAAGCGCAGGTGGCAAAACTTAATCACATCCTCTTAAGGAATAGATGGGCATGTTTTTCAGTGAACAGGGATCTCCCAAAGTATAGAGGGCCCAATGTACGAAATTCCTAATGCCCTCTATTCTGAGCGAGATCCCAAGTACATGCCTTTCCATTCAAGTTATAAAATGGAAAATATCAAACTTCGACAAATAAATATAATCATCTTACTGTACCATGATGCCTGGAACCCGGTTATGGGCTCATTTAACTACAACTACTATGGGATAAACTAGCTGTTCCATTCACTGGAACCAACCCCTGTCCTTCCATTGTGCGCATAGTGTTCCAAAGGGAGTGCCTAAGTTATATCTCCTAGGCTAAAAGACTATGCCTGAAAGTTCCTAAATCAATTAATCGAAAACGCCTAGCAATTTTTACTATTAAACAATTATGACAATGAACAATCCCTCGGATATCCTTGCTTTTTCACACACAATGCCTATATATAAATCACACACTAGGCCTATATATATAGAAAAAGGCAGGAAGGATACTGCCTAGGCCCAGCACCGCCTATTTGTACTTGGTGGAGGGCTGATGGAGAGCACGTGCCTGGGGAGTCAGCAAAGTGCCACGTCCACCTTGTGTAACCACACCCCAGCCGCCACTCCCCACCGCAGGGGGCTGTGCATACAATACCCCGGGCCCTCATAGGATAAAACCACATTCATCTGTCCCCCTGTCTCAGGTTGGTGTGCTGGGGAAACCTGGTCTGGGCCTCCCAGTATCATATAGTCACTGTGCTGTCAGTCCCCACAGCCGGAGGTTAGTTATGTCAATTGTTGGCATATGTACGTACTTTAGTTCATATATGTATACAGGTGTGTATGTATGGAGGTGGTATTATGTTTATGACTGCTTGCATGCATGTCTGTGCAGGTGTTTGTCTGAGAGTGAATGGACATAAATTTATAATCTAAGGTTTCGATTTTAAATAATGTACAATTTCATAACACCTTGAGCAATATCAAAGACAAACTTATTTTGATGGAATTCTATAATATTGCAGGACTACAGGACGTCCTTAAACAATTGTAGGTTTGGCGAACGTACCATTCACACAGTACCAACTAATAAGATTTAAGGTGTTAAGCTTCCTTGTTTTTCCTAGGTATCAAATGTAACAATATACTAAGTGCATTTAGCTTCCGTAGGCCAAACTACGGAAGGTTTTCTGTAAGATAGCGATCAAATAATACACTGTATTTAGGCAATCCTCCTGAGATTTCGCTTGGACCATTTGGGTATTGCGAATCGCCCGAGGAATTCTATTGGCTGCAAATTATTTCTTGTAGAAAGCCTATCAGTGATTCATTCTTAGCTAATTTGCGTCTGCAGCTAGGCTTATGTTTATCTGATCCTATTAGCAAATTAGAAACACTAGTCACACAATAGCTAATTACATTATCATTAACTATTGTTTTGAACACCCGTAAACAGGCTAGCTAGGATACTTTAATAAAACTCACAGCATTTTCGGAAATGGTTCTGAGATAATTATTCAGGAATATAAAGAAGCCCAATTTCTTTCCTTTATTAAGCAACACATATATGGAAATTGACCCATTGTTCTTAATGTCATGCTAATAGATGCATGATTGTTGCAGGGGCAACTTGCACCACTCTAGGCCAAGGGAAAATATGATATATTCATTAGATGATTTTACGTAGAATATTGGGAGCTGATACCAGCACCTGCAGCTATCACCACTAAATCCCCGATGGCTCGGGAGAATATCAACAGCAGTCCCCGCTTCATTCAATATTCAAGGCAATCAGGTTTGCATCCCTTGGTCAACAGGTGAATGCTTGCTCGCAGCAATTAAAGCTTATGAATATTCATAAGCAGCTACGTTGACCAGGTAATGTATGCTTAACCATATTAGCCACATTCAAAATCAATAATGGGAAGACCTGGTTCTAAACTGACTTCTGTGTATGATATCCTGCTCTTGAAAGATTCTATATCAACTGGAGTATGCGTTTTACAATGAAATACTTTGTAAATATTTCTTTAACTATAATATAATTATTATCTTGTTCTCTTTGCATTCCAAGCATATTATTTTCGGGTTTCATTCCATTGATTTGTAAAAAAAAGATTGTGACTATCAAAATGAAGCAACCTTACAAAGCTTCCATAGTTGTTGGCTTTAGCGTAAGTTGATTCCTTTTATAGTTTACTGTCATTGGAATTGAAAATTAAAATGAAACCATCACTTTCAAATATTAAATGCACATGCACCTACAATGTCAGATAACGGCATATCTTAAAATGAACTATATCTATGATTTTAAACTATATGTCATATGAAGTAATTAACCTTCAAGAGATTGCGTCATTATAACATGACCTTTAAATGTTGCGAGAAAAGAAATTCCCAATCTGGCTTCTAAATCCTGAATGTAATCCACGGGTTTCTCGTTCAGCCATACCATCTGTGCAAGTGACAGAAAAACGTGTTCATCGATTACGTGTCAGGCCCTGGCTGCTGTGTTCAATATTTGACCAACAAAAACAGTATTGGGACAATCACTTGACCTGTTTTCCTTTTTCTTTCATGTAAAATATATATCCTACCGTCAATGAAGTATTTGGGACCGCATGAGCAAGAGATTACAAGAAGTAAACAACAAACAATAAATCTGTAACCAAGATATTAGTATAAAGTGCCTCGCCCACGGCAACAGAAATATCGTGCGTACATTATTATCTTAGTACGCAATTGTCGTATACTCACTTCATCTAGAAAGATTGACGATATTTCTGGTCATGTATTGAAAAGATCGTAAGATAAACTTTGAAATGGTCCGCACACATAAATAGGGATTTCTATCCGTCTTTTAAGAAATCATGTTATTTTTCTCTTATATTTTTACAATATTCTTATATTTTACATGTTATCATGCATTTGATATTCCTATATCGATATGTCATTCAACTGTAAGCATGAAACAGTAGATTTAAGACATATTTGGGATTTTTTGGGTATAAATTGAATAATCTTACCTATTCCCGACAAAAAATATCAAACATGCTTGATAATTTGTCGGGACGTTTGTCGTGATAAAATCGTGATAAAAGTGATCTTAAGATGAATTTATCGTAGTTACAATTGCGTACTATATTCTCACACATGACATTTTTATCGTAATTATCTTGTCTTAGCTACATTTCATAAGATAAAGTCAAGGATTCCCCTGATTTACGATACTTTACTCCCGTCGGCGAGGGCCTTTAGGTTTACTTTGCTAATATTAATCTTTGTTTCTATGTTCAGACTAAGATGCGGAGCTGATGTGTAGTCTTGATAAGAGAATGTCCGATGGGCATTAAGATATATCATGCTTGGGATTGGGAGCACAGCCTGACTTAAATATTTCCTTTATATGCATCAGTTATTAGATCCCTAGCTATTTGGCAAAGTAAACATCGCCTAAGTATACACAAGACCCAAACCGAAATATAAACCCTTATCTATGTGGTGCAATGCCGCCTGCATATTATCAAAAATCTCCCAAAGCAGCTGTACAGATCCAAGAGATATCATAATAACACGGGATTATTTGCCTTACAATGTACATACATACATTTACAGTCCCTAACGCCTTGTGTTAGTTTATATCTTTCCACATAATGCCAATTATTCTCACCTACACATATGACCATATTAATCCTATTTAATAAAGCCTCTCACCACTCTACGTAGGCGGATGATACTTAGAGCCGACTAGCGGAGCCTAATGCTATCGTGAAGTCCACATACACTATGCAGTAATGTTAAAGATAGATCCGTCGATTACTGGGTGCTGAACCGAGCTCCACCAACACCATCAATGCAAACAAACTGGTCGAGTAAAAGGGCCAATGCTATTATGGTCATTAAAAGATCAAGATAGAACGATCCCAGGCAGCAAAGCGACAATACCAGTTTGTGGATCATATTCTTACTTTAAGCTGCTTTCCACTTGCTGTTATGGTAAGAAATTCCTCTCATAAATAGGCCTCTAGACCCCAATCCGCCTATATGCGCCAGTGCATGGGTATTTTCCCACAAATCATTTTTTTCAGTAGGCCCACGTCCGCATATTTTCAAATAAAATCAGGAAATCTAAATGCTAAAGACAATTCATTCTCTGTTAAAGTGTATCATGTATTTCGTTGTATCAACGTATCAGTTAATTCAGTTCGAAGTATTCTTGGATGCACTTTTGTTTTCACCATATGCTTGAAAGGTAGAAAATACAGGCAGCTCTATTTGGTGTACTACCTCTGACAAAGGTTTAAGGGAAGATCTCAATGTCAAACGCTGATACAGAATTTCTAGCATACGTTGTTAAAAGAGGTACACCAAGTGTCACGCTCTCAAACCAAGAACCCACAACTCATGTAAAGCTCTAATCCAATCTGAAAGCCATACATTTGTATGGACGCCAGAAAAGGCCCAATGGAATTAGATAATATCATACTGCTAATATCATATTCATATCACTTGATCCTCTTGGTAAAGAAATCCCAGTTTGGCCCAGGCCTACTTTTGACCTTGCCGAGGGCTTTCAGGCCAGGGTCCCCTGAGAAAAACTGTCACAGCGTAGGTGAGTGTGTCCCCGTCCGCTACCTGCTCCCCTGACGTATTTTTCACTGATAGGAAGATGAAACCTGACAGGATCTTGGACATTTTGATGAATAAAACATCCAATTAGGGGCCCGATAAACCGCTTTGGGACGTTGGGCTTGGCCAAGGCAAAATACACAGTGTAGAATCACATTTGTCTGAGGTAGGTTTGGGCCTCGTTACTTGGCCCCCGTGCACCCCCCCCCCCCCCCGTAAGGATATTTTGTATAGGCAAAGGCTTCATACTACTACTGAGGGAAAGAGTAATGTTAGGACGGGGGGAAGGCGGACAGAGTTGCTGTATTCGAGAGTACAGGAAACGGACTCACAATACTGTAATACACATCTATGAATTCACTGCGTATGGTGAGAAAACTGCCAAACTAATAGCAACATTATTACATTGTGTCATATTGTTATATCAAAGCATAACACTTAGCGCAGCAATAGGCCTAATCATAGTGTTACTTTTTGTAAATTAAAAGCTCTGACTTGGCTTGAGTAATATAATAACGGACGTGTTTCAATCTGATACATAATATTCCCTCCGAATAGTTCTTAGCAATATCTCTTTCAATGTTGTATGTTTCCTTTTTTCTATTATGTGGGATATCTACATCAATTCAAAGAAATAAGTAAAGGACATGCTTTTTAAACTCCCGGCTGATGTCCACTTTCTTTTGATTACTCATAATAGCGTTCTACACTATACATTAAGATTATACGTAGTAGCAAAGTTATCTTTACCCCTTATTGTGAGTATTATTTAATGGCCTAACATTACAGCAGTCCGACATTAAGACATTTTGAGTATTAGATCCGTTCCTGTGAAGTATTCTAACCGAACACAAGGTGCAAAAGGAATACAAAATGGACTTCTGCATGTCAAATGAATGGGGAGTTAAATAACAATATCTTATTCATCACCCAAGCACTAGACCCGCATCAATCTTGTAGGACCTGAAATCCCTTTTTACCACTGGATATTGTGAGTGGAGAAATGCCGGAGACGCCAGCGTCATGTTTCAGATGTTAGTTGAGAGCCTTTTGTTCGTGACTAAACATTACAAAAACTAAAGAAACCCGAGCAAACAGACAAGAAAGTATTCCATTATGTGCATAGTCAAATGTAAATAATCTTTATGAACCGTGTTGCACAAAGTGTTAACACAGTGGACTCAGCTAGGCAGTACATTTGCAGGTGTCTTCAGGAAATGTAATGGAGATCCAGACAAGAAGGTATTGCTTTTCCCTGGAATTTGATCTTTGTTCTGCAATTTAATCAATAGAGTTGAGAAAGATTTATTACACCTACTCCTTTGTCAGAGTGCGTTGTATTTCGTATCATCAAGATTCGTATTTTACATTGTTTGAAAATCTTATATTTAGGACTGTTTCCTATCATGATGGCCGCTGGTTAAAGAGAACCAACACGAATAAATTCAACGCAATTTTTCATACTCAAGCAATCATGGAAATCCATTCCATGAGCCTATTTCTGGCCTATGTTTAAATCTAATCTGTGAAATATGGCAGAAACATGTTTTTCTGGCCCAACTCAATTAATGTAGATCCACAAAAATGGGGTTTGTTTACAGACAAATGGAAATATCGGCATCTCTTTTGGATAACTACTTGTGTTAAAACTAGCTTTCACAGCCAATACTGTACCACTGACCTTAACTAAACTCATCTAATATATTTCTATTATTATCTGAGTCTTGAAAATGCTGTCAATTAACCAGTAATTATATGTGGACAATATACATTTTTTACCCTACTTTTCCAAGGTACTAACTTTAAAGATGAATATTTCACTACTGTGGCCTAAATTGAGCATCTGGTTCCCACTGCTATGCTGACCAATTTATATCGTGCAATATCAACATCCCCTTGACACCACGAAGAAAGAACCAGATACGTCACCTACATCCACCAAAGTAATAAAGCCCCATACCAACTAAGCAACTTTTGCAGAGTTGGGCAACAGATCGGCACTAAAATCGGCCGACTCTAGGGGTAGAATAGGCCAACTTTACCAGTGATGCATATCAAACGTGCACATTTCAATATACCATCCTAACAGGCGATGATAAGAATCGGCCCACTCTCCCAGTTGCCCGTCACCGGTTAAATGTCTTAATGGGTATGGGGCTTTAACATTCTATGGGTGTAACTATACAAACTCATAAAAACAACCTTGGTAGAGGTGATAAACTCCGTATAGTAAAGTAAAGAAAATGTCTTTTTGCAGATCTTAATAATTATGGCTATAACAAGACAAACAGTATACTCTGCACACTACCCAAATGTTTGCACGAAAAAGTATTTCATCCACATCAAACCTCGTTGTCTATCTCTGTACATTTCCAATAAACTAAGAATGGAAGAAAATGTGAAAACACGAAGCCTTGTATGAACTTTGATTAAACTGATAATTAAGTTCTATGAAAATGCCATATGCCAATTGTTAATCATCTTCTAGGAAGATAATTAACAATTGGGCTTTTTAATGTCCGCCAATATGTTGGCTTCCTCGGGGCAGTATCAATGTATATTGTCGGGATCGAATGTATTTTATGAACTATGTGTTAGCAATGATAATGTAGTTGTATTATGCTTTGGTTATATGCGTGCCCAAGCTCATATCAGCACCTCCATGTCCGCCTAACAAGTAATCAGACCAAACACATAACTGTCTCCACCACCGAGTTAAGGCCTGCTGACCATCCAACCAGTATAGTGCCCTAGGTCCCACTACTGCCCCCATTAAGCCCAAAGCTCAATAAAACAAAGGGCGCCTCTTGACTCCACTGATAATTACGTACAGTCCGATTCAATTAAGGTCAATTACAATAGAAGTTACGAGGTAAGCAATGACCCACTTCCCCCGAGGTTTTACGGGAGTTTTGTGATGTAACGGCCTCACGTTGGTCTCTGTCTTCTCTCGTAACTATGGTAATTACAGCCCAGTAGATGATACAATGACCATAATTAAGTCATTGGAGACGGTTTTCTTTGAAGTGAAAAAGGTGATCGATCTGTCTGAGGCTGACAAAGAGAGATTTGAAGTCGATTCTTCAGGCGGCCTGTATCTCCCTAGACGTTGTGCTTTCGCTGCCAGAGTCTTACTCCAAACTGTATATACTACTAAGGCTATCTTAAGGCTGCTCTATATACTACTAAGGATATCTTAAAGCTGCTCTACTCCACATTATACTATCGTTTCAAGAATACTACCAAACCGAAGTTATACGTTTAGAAAAGAATTATTGGTATATATGATCGACGGTGTGTTACTAGTATATATTATAGTGATCTGTTTTTCACTGCCGACAGACATGCTCTGATGACGTAGGTGAGGGACAAGTGCATGAAAAGCAATGAATCTTTGGGCTGTATGATTACTTAAACTTGGAGGCAATATGCATACCAACCCCTTGTAAGCTGGTAGGCCAAAATTGACACCATGGATTGTGGTCGAACATACACGTGAATACTAATCACACTAAGTGTACACAAATAAAACGATAAAACAGCACTTATTTGCAGACAACTATTTATATCCCCTTGCCTTTAGCAATGCGTGCTAGGGCATCGGACCCAACCCGGCTACTGTGACGTCTCCCTCCTATTCCCCTCCAATAAATCTCGCACGATCATCTGGTGGCTCGGGAGGTTGTACTCTGGTCCCCGTACCCCATTCGGAGTAAATCCTATGCGAGGACATAATATTATGTAATAGCGAAGGCATTAGCCCTAGGGAGAAGTATATTCTTAACCTTTCATTTCTTAGTCATTGTTCTCTATGTCGATTATGTCCTTTGTTGAACGGCATCAACATTTCAAAAATGGTCATATTGATACCTATGAGAACATTTTCTACCGTTTAAAAGCCCTAGACTTACTCATCCTTCTACTTCACTCTTTATAACCAGTCGGTGATGGGCATTGCCATCTACCAACTACCTGATAGCTGGTGCTATTACGGCTATCTCAGCTTTACATAGGGGACAAAACTGATGCGCTTTCCCGCTAATGCTCCCTGATAGTGCCTGCCGCAGAGCCCCTCTGGGAGCTGGGTGGTCCCTCGTATACAGATTTAGTCAGATCACCATCCATTAATAGTCCATCTAGGCTGTGGCCTAGTCAGGCTCCAGCTTGTTTTGGAAATTCTGGAACATTGTTCATGGAAAGCAAGGCAAGGTTCACTGAATACAGCCATGACAGTTTCATTCAACGAATAACGAGCTATCCACAGCTCATTACCTGTACCTACAATGAGCAATTCCAGGATGTTGCAAAGGACTTTTTTTATGTAAATATAATTTACGAGTACAGTTTCTCTGCTGCAACGAAAGGCCCATTCCTATAGGAAGATATACGGTCCATAAACCTCTTATTAACGTTTAACTTATACTTCACAATAGAGGTTCAAAACGGTAGGGAAGGCAATTGTTATACATAGCACAAGGAACCCTCTACTCAACAGGCACTAATTGATGGACTCCCTCCCTGACGTCTCTCCTAATCAGAAAGCTGGGTTCCCTGGGGAGGAGGGCGGTTACCCCTGTAACCCCAACCATACGTCTGTATACTACCAGCACCAAGTGGTCCACGGGGAGAGGTGTGCTCGCATTCTCCAAACTCCCCCTTGTCAGCTTCCATTATCTGCATTCATACATCTACCCCTTTTAGATTGATTCCACCTTTGATGTGAGCATCGTCCTGCAGCCAAAAGACCAGCCTATCACCACTAGCTCTCCCCTCCCTCTTCCCGTCCCTACATTGTATCCACTCTCCCCGCTCCCATAAGCAACTGGCAGGTCCACTGGTTGATCTCAACAAGGCCTTTGATGAAGCCCATAAATCAGAGGGGGTAGCAGGGAGCCTTGTTCCCCGGGAGGTACAACTAGGCCACATACTGCAGCATGCATAATGCTGCCACCTCTCATTTGAAAAGACTAAAGGAGAGTAGAAAATAAGCAGGATGTGGCTTAAGTAGTGCGATCCTCCTAAGTAATGTAATTTGAATATAACATTGCCATAGATTGTACAAAAGCAATTTAGTAGTCATCGGCAATACACCTGGGTATACGCATTCTATTAGAATATATGATTTCCCATTGGATTTTGAGGTTTAATGAGATAGGTGATGAATGTAGAAGAAGTCTCAACCGTTCTATTGATGAAAACAGCTTTTGAATATTCCAAGGAGAAGCTGAGATATTGGTTTCTGAATATGATAGGGTCAGACACCATATATCCATCAAAAATAGTTAACAAAGAGTAGCAAGCAAGGTACAAAGGGTTAAATATAGAGCAAAATGCAAGTAGTATGATACATAATTAGAACAAAATGCGATATTTTTTTGTTCTAATTAAGATATCTTTAAGCTGTTTTTTGCTAAGTAGTCCTAGCTGAATTATTCTGGCTTATCAGTTGCTTGCGATAACCTCAACTACATACACTTACTTACTTACATGTAACCTAATGGATATTGCAGAGTATGCAGGCCCAACGAAGTGCCCTGGCGCCCTCGCCAGCTTTATGCACTGAAAGTTTATGAACAGCCAAATGTAATACCACAGTAACATGAAACACTCTAACTCGGCTAGGTCATTACATCCAAGAAATGTGAGATATGCGTGTAGAGGAATGCGCCCAAGATTGCTGAAGCTTAGCGGGAAAAAGTGCTATGCTGTCATTCAACTTTTTCTGCCTCTCTTGGAATGTTAAAGTAAAAAGTCTCCATTGGATTATCATAACCTGTAAAACACGTTGGCGGAGATGTAATGCTAATTCAAAATGTAGGTCGAATTTTAGTACTACGGACTAATGTTAAAATCAATAATAATTTTTCTTTCCGCGACAGGGGTGTGGAATTCAAACTGGTAAGAGTCATCGGTCTCGGTCTCCATGTTTAAATCCTGAAGGTTATTCCTTGCAAACGAAACCTCTAATGACTAAAAGAAAACGGTGTTTACACCTGTATACAATATCTCAATGATATCAGCTTAGCTTTCCTGGAATCATGTGTCTTACTTGTAACTAATTACGGAACATCGAAGGACTCCTGAATCACCACAAGGTTTAAAATGAAAAAGGGTGCTGACAAAAAATGGAGGTGTTCATTAATGAGGACAGCTTGGAGTGGACTCCTCCTATCTGGTCCACACTGGATTAACTCGCCATGAGCAGCTCGCCGAACCTACTCAGCACTACTGAGCCGCTCCTCCCCTGCGCCTATCCCCTCGCCTTCAACCGCTCCAGCCAGGCGCGATAAGCCTGAATGTGGCTCGATTCACGGGGGGTGGGCCGGTGTCATTAGGGTCAACCTCTCCAGCTGGTGGTGCCATAAACCATCCGGGCGGACCCAGGAGAGGTGACCGAGGACACTGGGCAGAGGTCCCAGCTCCAGCTGAGTCTATTGATCGGAGCACGTATAACGGGAGGCATGTAACACCCGCCCAGCCCTAATAGGGAAGCCAGGGGCTAGGGCCAGATTTATACTGCTCACAGTTCAGAATGGAGGCCAAGGCTTTCCCCGACCAGCTCTCTACACGAAACCATCATGCCCGTGATTCTCGACATTGAACACCATTCATTAGTATTTGAGACTTGCAGCCTTTCAGATTTTGGGCATCACAGGAGCGTAGAGACCTATTGCATCTAATATAATACGTTATGTGCAACCCTGAATAGGTAGCCTTTAAGTTCCCAATTTGCTACATCGATTTATAGACAGGAGTATAGTTACTGTGTCAAGAGAAGAGCTGCTGAGTGAGTGCCCACATGGTGTAAGTAGGTTTGAGTGGGTGGTGTTGCCATAGATGGCCCTGTCAATGAATGTGTAGTTGACAGCAGGGTATGAGAGTGTTGGCGAATATCTCTGCATTACGACCTAACAAGTGAAGTGTGCTGTTAAGTGCTCTTATGTTGATAACACTTTCGTAACCTCCTCGGTCGATGATTGGTGATTTAGGTCAACACGGTGCAGAGTGGAAGGTATGAAGGAAAATTGAATGTTTAGACACTGCTGTATGAGAATGTGGTTTATTGCCAATAAGCAAAGTTCTGATGAATTAACGCCTACTTGAGGTATATCATATAAGTATAGGACGTTCACACTTTGCTACCAATGTGGCCCAATGTAACCAAAATGCCTATGCATATAAAAGGATTATACAAAAATGGGCGAAATATACACTTTATAATCCAAATGATTAAGGAGGGGACTTTAGAGCGTGCCCACTCTAACTATTTTAGCGAAACCTTTCCTATATCATACATAGGGACCTACCCATTGTAAGATACCCTGTTCCATCCTAGATAGGTACACATTATCCCACCTTGATTTAGCCCCCTAAAGCCTAATCACACCTTGTCTAGATGCAATCCTCTACAAATAACACCACCGATCGCCTAAGTCGCGTCTCTAATCGCCAGGCAATTTACATTTCCTTTTGATTTGTTGCCAGCCAATTTGCCCAGTGGAGCAGAGGCTACTAGTTGGGATCAGATCTGCGGTAGGGAGGCAGGGGCCTACCATCCAGGACCTGTTAATCATGGCGTCTGCCTCCTTGTATAATGGAGCGCAGGGCAGGCTATAGGATCGACGCCCAACCTTCCTTTGGGAGGACTTGAGGGGCTATCCGAAACGGTGGAATCGAGCGCCCCCTATCTATCGGTTACGGGCGGAGGCAGAAAATGCCATTAATCATTTCGATTGGTTGTGATACATAAAGGAATGAAACCATAAAAATGAGCAGATACATAGACTTCCTTTCAGTATCAGGATGTGATAATTTGTATTATTAAAACCAGAATGAACATGCAGCACTTTATCTTGATCCAAAAGAAATAAATGCAAATCAAAAAGATTCTTCGGATAGTGTATCTCCATGTTACCGCCACTGGTGGGTTGGGTGGTAAAAGTTGTGTGGGAGTAAGGCGTAAAAGGGCTATTTTTTAGTTATTATTTCCCCTGCTGTCTAAGGTATTGTAAAGGTGGTCTGACAAGTCGGATGGGAGTGACGGCTGGAGTGTTAGGTCAATCCACGGGTAGCCATCAATCATTCCCTGACTTAGTGCTTTGTCCTGCCACCCTTTCTCACAATCCCCCAACCTCGCTATTATAACCTCCTTCTCTCCCACCTCCCACAAACTCAAAATCTCCGCCCTTCCCGTCCCAAATCCCCCTCCCACCCACCTTAAGCCCCTCCCACCGCCTGATTTTCCAGTGGACAACTCCATCCGCCTGCCCTTGGTGTGTTCGGAAGCTCTGCCCCAAAACCTACCAACATAAGCGCATTCGGAAATCCTCCTTAAACCGTCCTCATTCGTGTTCGGGGAAGGAGTCTCTGCTAAGGTCCCATGTGTACATAAACCCCTGGAAGAGATCTGGGACCAGTTCATTAGCTCAGTTCCTAAATCCCCTCTCGTGAATTGTTAAGTGTTAGCATTATCTCTGGGGGGACCCAACCGATACCTTTAAAGAGACGGATGACAGAATAAGCGATGTATTTAGTTTATACATTTGCAATAATTTGTATATCTTTGATTATGTTAGGCATCAATTGACAATGTTGGTATTTGTCATACTCGCCCGAAGAATTGATAAATTTGCAAATACATTGCGCAGTGCTGCCGAAAACATGGCACAAAAATAGATGTTTCTTGCAGGATTGAACTGTAACATGAAACGCATAAAGGCTGGTACCAATTGCAATGTAACATGGAAAAAGGGAGTTCCATGTAAAAGGAAAAAGAACTTTATAGAGGGCGTTTTAGATTGCAAGGGAATGACAAACGTGTGATAGTTTCAAGTTGTAGGTTCTTGAATGCAAAAATTGTCGGTGTCCTTGAAAACATCAGTTATCCAGTACTTGTTGTGATACTAAATAAAAGACCATTAAAGGTGAATAGAAGGTAATTTTACATGTGTATTATTAGTTCTGATTCAGGATCAATAATACAGTTCTTTTCTGGTGGATGAGTGCATTTTCGTATGTAAAAAGAGTTTTTCCTTTTTGACTTTCTAACCTTTCTTACATTGTATCACCGATCCGATGAGATGAGTGTATGAGACTTTGCATATCCGTTGTCACACTAACGGTTCTAATTTGGCTTCCATGTCTCAACTTACAATTTTGATCTAAGCGCCTTGAAAGGAGAAAAACTCAATCATTCATTGGAGGGGACAACTAATTAGTGGCCAGAAGTGGCCCTTTTGCTGTACAGTCCATTCGCCTGCGTATACATGCTACAGT
Organism: Lepidonotus clava; assembly: GCA_936440205.1. Classification (NCBI taxonomy): domain Eukaryota; kingdom Metazoa; phylum Annelida; class Polychaeta; order Phyllodocida; family Polynoidae; genus Lepidonotus; species Lepidonotus clava. The sequence goes on along the minus strand of OW387136.1, from coordinate 45,639,711 downwards.
ATTAATCAAGAAAACCAAAGGTTGATGACATAGATTGCTATGGTAGCAGATGAAACAGCCGTAAAAAAAGTGAAAAGCTATACGAAAGACTGGTTGAAGTGTAGCTGAGATAGGCACTTAATAACAGAGGCATAATATGTATACGTCACAGATCTAATCTATATAAACGGTTTGATGGGATGTTTTCATAACGCAGTGTTGTTGACGTCGCATTATGTTTGAGTTGCATATGGTAATACCTGAGAGTTTTCCTTGTTTAAGGTACTATGTGGTTTATTCAGCGGCCCTCACATGTTAATGGCTAATGTTACGCAGTATACAATATCACAGAAGGGGTAGGCGGACGTCATGTAACAGCTTCACGCTTCCCATAGTAAAAGCAGGGAAGAAAGCCTTGTATGAGTGAGTAGGAAGGTGTCAAACAGGGTCAATAACCTTTGTTTCCGTCGCCTTATTTGCCTCCTCCGCCTTACATACGTAATGAGCACTCCCCCATGATAAAAACACCCTGCCATCGTCCAACACTCCCCCTAGCATGTCAAGCAGCCACTGCCCGCTCTCTATGGGCGCAGGAAAATAGGGCGAAATTCTATTCAAGGACCTATGCAGCAAGCCTCTGAATTTTTCATCACCACTTCTCCCCAGGATATAATGGTGATCCCGCGACCTCCCCTCCCCCGCGCGCCGCCGCTTAGTGCTTTTCAGGGCATGGGTTTGTGTTGAGAACTGAAGATAAGAAGGACGGACTTGTGGGCCAAAATGGCCGCGCCATCTTTTCTAATCAGCCTCTGTTTGTTCACAACGCCCCCAGGCGGGTATCAGTGGCATCAATATGGCGTCACGTGTCACGTGATAGACCGGAAGTAGGTCGCGCCATTTGCATGGCGGAGTTTATGGGCTGGCATTACCGTGGGGCTTGTTGTCTTTATATCGCCTCGTATCGTGCTGTTCGGACATCAAGGCTGGATTTTATGCTTTCTAGATTATTTCAGAAAGTTTTACCTGTTCCAGGAAACCAATAGGAGGTCTTAAAGTGCGCCACTCACCTGCAATAAAGCAAAGAACATTTGCTGAGTACATGTTTCATTTGGTGTAAAAACAATAATATCAGAGTGTAGGCCTATATACACTTATATAGATAATGAGATAATACACTTATATAGATAATGAGATAATAGACATGATATTCTGCAATACATATTAATGACTGTATATGAGGCTTTGTTCACCGCTTTTATTTGTTTTTGTTTCAGCTGTTTTGGCCCCAACTGTCCTTGATGTACCATTAGCTGAAACGTGACGAGGGCAGAGGGACTGACAGATCTACCAATTCTGTACAAAACAGCATCATAATTGCAGGCCAAATTGGACTGCACTGACGAATCGGCCGACTAATAAATACCACATCAGCTTGTCCTTTACAAATTCCTTTTTGTCATAGTTTGACACATCCATATCCCATGTAATCACCAAACCCTCGTAAGTGCCAACCCCTCCCTGTTTCTGTTTTCTGGGGGGAATGGGGACGAATTCGCCGAAATCTACCAAGCTCAATTTGGCCGAACATACGCCATGGGGTAATGACAGTTGTGTCTGGTGATGTGAGGGATGGGCCCCAAATTGTCAACCCATGCACTGTCCTGGTAATAAGCACGGCATAGCTCCACATCATTGTGCCTGGGTCTCCTGCCTTGGGAAACTCCCTTGATAAACCGTGGATCTGGTAAAAACTGTGATTTCGGTGAGGGATTTACGCCCCAACCAGACAGACGTGCCACAATACGAGGGGAGGTTTTGGGCGGTGTGAAAACCTATTGTAATAACGGCAAAGAAAGAGGAAAGAGGGATTCCGCAGCCACATGGCAACTAAAGGACCTAAAACATTTTGGTTGCTAAACAAAAATGTCTTTAAAAAGGCTCTGAAATGTTCGTGTTGTCAGTAGATAACACTTCCAATTCTCCTTCATCTCATACTGAATAAACTCTTTGCAAAATCATTCTTTTAAAGGAAGCTTGAGTACAATGGAAGCTTGAGTACAATCTCTAGGAAATATACATCATTTTCAACATGTATCTCGGTGATATGGAGAGTTACAATAGACCTTCGACCACCCTTATTACCCTATGTCAGGGCAGGCGTGCCTCCATGAAGTTAACCAAGGCAGACTGGACCAGACCGAGTCTGGAAGATAAGCTGAGCCCCATGTGCTTCGCTAGATGGATCAGGATTTTCTCCTGGGTAAAGCATTTCCCTTGGTTCAGGCCATTGGACTTTGACATTGCCTTTGTAGAGGGATTCAGCGAATGACTGGTCACTGAGGTGAATGAACGCAGTGTCCAGACAAAAGTGTCCTTAGGGCCAATCCGTTACAGAATGACCAGCCAATCGCCGAAGTGTCCCGAAAAACATCCTTGAAGTTTGTCAAAAATATACAGTTCTAAAGTTATTTGCCATATAAGCTTCACGAGTTTTATCTTTGAAATTTATGACATTGATTCATTTGGACCCATTCGCACCTCCTTCAATATTATTTTGCGCAACCGAGAGAGTACCATGATACATGTTAATACCCTTCTTAGTTTGTGTAATTCTATATGTATTAGCATAACCATTTCTGTTGACCAGGCTGTTTGTAGAGACACTTGGCAGAATGTATGCATAAATAGGTGGATAATGATAATGAAATAATGTGACATGAAACCTTCGGCTGCGTTTTTGGTAATTGCGTTGATGGATATGACATTTAGTTTTTTCTAGCATATATAAACTGTATATATGTGTATTTAAGTCCAAGCTGCCCTCTATTAGCAGTTACTGTCGAGGCTAGATTGATGGCTTATTTGCCATGATGGCTACGAATATAAATAAACAAGTCTGCCATCTATTTAGTAATAGGGGTATCTTTTTATTATTCATTTAAAACATTTTACACAGAAAAGCACTTGTAACAAAATGTTATAACAGTACTACCGATATTGAACTTCCTCCATACGGATTTGTATCACTGAATTATGCAAAATGGTTATCCCACTGGGCCAAAGTCCAGATATGATATGGAAATTTCTAAAAGAAAAAAAATATCCTCAGAAATAGGATCCAATAGGAACCATTCCCTTCCAACTGGCAAGGGAACCAAGGCATGTAGAAACATATGGACGGACACTCTAGACGGCCTCTTACTCTGTCGGACACAGCAGGCCTCTTTTCATCTGGCACCGATCTCGGAATTCACAAAGAGGGAAGGAAGCCCCACGTACACCATTTAGTCTTCTCTCTAACCCAACCAAGGAGACCCGAGCAGCTGCAGCTGAATCGGCCCATAAGAAACACCCAGTGCTGGAGGAATAGGTGTGTAAGGGGAGGGGGTGTCTACTCTATAGACCGCCTCCAGGTGCTGGGCATTAAGGAGGCCCTTCCTCCAGCGTCGGGCATCCCACTGGAGGAGAGAGCCTGAGCTAGGTGGCTTCAGGAGTAGGCGCCACAGGCATAAGAATGCCTAAGCCTTTTTGTTTTTTAATTCTTTATTTCCATCAGGTTTTCAACGCTTGATCTTCCCAGTATTTACTTATCTAGTCTTAGTTTCAGGATACCAATTAATACCTAAGGGAGAGAATATAAGTAAACAATAATAATGAAAATATAAAATTATTCAATTTTGTCTCACCACGAACTCATATGTTCGTTAACGTACGGTATAGCTGTATTTTGTGCATTAATGCTTTTCTTATTTCACCACGCTATAAAATACTATCCACATTCAATCATATATCCCCGTCAATTGACTTCTAATTGGGTACGTTTATAAAGGAAAGACTTTCGTACTTGCTGAAAAAGATCCCATGACGAGTGTGCCGTTCCAGTAGAGAGATCTCCAATACACACAAAACATTCCGGCCATTGCCAGCATTGCCATTTGGCTTACGGAAACTGCCTCCTAATGGTTACCTCTTCCCCATTCGGCACGGTAAGCAGAGTTGGCAGGGCAATGATGACGCCGGGGCACTTTGTATTGCTTGAGTCAATGGGTCACTGTCACCTGTGCATGCGCTTTCTGGTGCCACTCACGGGCCCCCAATAGTCCTCGGCAGCGGCAAGGAGCACACACCTTAATGGGCTATTTCTATGCAGGGCCAACTCCTAACCCTAGATGGGGGCCAGACGAGCCACTCCTGTCTTGGTAGTCCACGTGGAGACCTGCTGCATAATGAATGCCCCTCTGTCTGGGCCCATGATGTTCACTGAATGGACCATCTGGATGAAGTTGAGAGGCTGATGAAGGTGTTGTGATCGCAAATTAGGTCATATTGTCGGTAAACTGATACTAAGCACTGTTTTCTGACACGTTTATGTCTTAAGACCTTTTTAACTCATTCGAGGTATATGCTGTCCTGGAGGCTATATGGTTATATGTAGGCAATTTTTTTAAATCTTGTATTTTCCATATAAATCAAAATTCTATTCGGCCCCTTCTACTTGATCTCCATGAGGCGAATAACTTGCCTTTAATCATCGACGACTTAGGTAAAGCATACTGGTGCCGGGTTTGCGGGCGAATTGCGCCTCATTGATAAATGAGGGATAATTGACAGCAGCGGGCGCCACTGGTCCCTTCCCCTTTCCCTCACGGGGGCGCCACTGCTTGGCCCTATATAACCCCCTTTCTCTCCCTCCGTCGCCCTCACTCCTCGCGCTACCTCACGCACAAGTCCGCTGTACTACTTCAATCTCTGAACAACGTGCAACCCTGCCCTGTACCATTACAGCTGTATCGTGAGTAGAGAACTTTATATCTTTCGCGAGTGAGTGAGTAATCCTAGATATAACGTCTGTTCTCCAAAATGCATAGACCCCGTCGTACGAAGACTACTCGTCAGTCACCGGCCGTAACAGCCGTGTCAACTTCTACTGTCAACGACACCCATGACCTTCCTGACGACCCTCCGGTCCCGCCGGCCCAACTTCCAAAACGAAGGACGGTGGCCGATAATGCAAAAGCAATCGGAGAATTACAACAGACCATGAACTCAATGACTGAGCTTTTATCTTCTATTTCAAACAGGTTGCCCTCTGCCGAAAATGTCACGCCGGCCCCTCTCCCGGCGCCCAGCCTGGCCACCCCGCCGACTCCGTCACCTCCCCCGCACCCGGTGCTGTCACACCCGTCAACACACCACCCGACAAGGACGCGACATCACTCAGCCGCTCACTCTCATCCTTACCAACCGAGTCAACCGTGGCAAAGGTCCAGGAACCCGACGGCCCCTGCCAGAAGGAATTTCCGTGACGATTTCCTGGCACCTCAACCGGCGGATCCTCTCGCCACGATGTCCTCCCATGCGGCGGTACGTGACAGTGTGACAGCCTTCCGTGACTGCGAGGATGAGGACGAACTTCAAGAGAGGGTGGCCAGTCTTCTTACGAACACACTCGCCCCCCTTGGCAACTCCCACGGTAAGCGTTTGTACGCTCATTACTACGTAAAGAGGGGCTCTAAAAAGGCAAAAACAACCCTTGGTGACTTATCCTTACCCGAGTATAATTTTGGCTTTATTAGTTTGATGAACAGTTCTGACACGTTTGACCATGATAAGCCCTATATGTTTAAACATCTAGCGAACATTAACGAGGACGCTTCGGTGTATGACTGGCCCGGAGTCCGTGCATGGTCGGAAGAGGTGTGTACTCTGATTGCCGAGGGGAGGATGACCTGGGATGACGAGTATAAAGCGGATTTGCTTAGGCTCAAGCTCTCCCAGGTGAAACGCCTTGCAGCGGACAAACCCTCAAAGGTATCTGGTGATAGAGAAAACTACATTGAAATGTCCGCCGAGGTCAAGGCAGCCAGACCTGCTCCGCCCTGCAGGGCTTTCAACGCTGGCAATTGTAGTTTTGGGGACCACCATGTGCAGAATGGTTATCGTCACCTCCATGTCTGCAACCATTGCATTTTACAAAAATGCACTCCCCTTCCGCACTCTAGAGAAAAGTGCAAGTCAAAAATGTTTGCTGCAGGCCGCCCCCAGAATAAGAACAAGGATGAGCTGGGGTTTGGGAAGCAAAACTAGACCCCACTCAAGGCTTTCAGGACCAGTTCCCAGCCAGCACAACATTCTCTGAACAATTACATGCCACTGAACAAATGCACGTTTCTCTCTGCTCTGACTCTGATACATTTGATGTTTCTAGTGTTCCTTGCCACACAGACACGCTGGGTCATGCGGATGCCCTCATCCTGCCGCCACGAACGTCATCCCCGAACGGTTTGGGCCACGTCGACTTCGCTGCTCATATCCACCGCCAAGGTTGTGACATCTCGTCTGTAACCCACGAAGGTAACACTATTATATCAACTACAGCCCCTGAACTGCTGGAACCACCTCCCGCTGGTTTCAAGAACTCAAATGCCCTTCGCCTAGGTCCTTTTGAATATTCAACGTTTATCAGAGACCTGTGGCCGACCCCCTCGTCTGCAGCCAGTCGGGGGGCCTCGATTCATATGGACATTTATCTCCGTGTACTGGCGACTTCTCTTCCTAACTACTTGTCTGCCAAGATCCCTATTCCATCTGACTTACACTGTGATGCCTGGGAATTTCTACTTCAGGGATACCCGGATTCGGAGATTTGTGCCTTTCTCCGCTACGGCTGGCCCAGCAGCTACACGGCCCCTACGCCACCCTCCCCGACCCTTAGAAATCACCCCAGTGCCCGCCAGTACAGTAAGGACATTGACGCTTTCCTAGAAAAAGAACTCGATAAAGGCGCGATGTTGGGCCCCTTTGACAACACCCCGTTCTATCCCTGGTCCCAGGTCAGCCCCTTGATGACCGCGGAGAAGAAAGATTCCGACAAGAGACGCGTCATCATTGACCTGTCCTTCCCTATCGGAGGCAGTGTCAACGATGGCGTTGCAAAGAATTTCTTTCAAGGCCAGCAGAAAGCGTTCAATCTACCTACAATCCATGATCTGGCTGAAACCCTCACTTCTCTCGGTCCCGGTGCATATATCTGGAAAACTGATCTTGAGCGGGCGTACCGCCAACTCCGCAGTGACCCCCTTGACTACCCCCTTATGGGGATATGTCATTGGGGAAAACACTACATTGACATATGTCCCTCGTTTGGTTGTAGGGGGTCAAGTGCGGCGCAGCAACGTGTGTCATCGGCTGTCTGCTATCTCATGCGGACCAGAGGTTTCAAAACCCTTGCGTACGTTGATGATTTCTGCGGGGCTCACGCGACGCAAGATGAGGCCGTTGCTGCCTTCGACACCTTCGACTCCCTCTGCGCCACCCTGGGCCTCAAGGTTGCACCCAACAAGTCTGCCCCACCGTCCACTTCGATGGATTGGCTCGGTTTCCATTTTGACACTGAGTTAATGATGGTCACAATCCCTCGTGACAAACTCAAAGCGGTGGTTGACCTGATGCATGTCTGGAGACATAAAAAGGTGGCGACAAAAAGGGAACTGCAGGCCCTGGCCGGCAAGCTAAACCACATCTCTACATGCATCCTCCCTGGCCGTCGTTTCATGTCCAGAGTGTTGGCTACTCTCCGAGCGGCCCCCTCGTCTGGTTACACTCCTGTTGACACGGAACTCAAGAAGGACGTTGCCTGGTTCGTCAAGTACGCCGCTCAATGTAACGGCTACCTCCTCCTCCGCCCGGTATCCACGGCCTTCCACCTTGAGTGTGACGCGTGCCTGGAAGCTGGAGGCGGTTTCTCTGACTCTCACTACTACAGCGTAGTGTTCCCTCCCGACTGGACCCATGATCATCATATTTCTCGCCTGGAGGCGCTCAACTTGATCATTGCCCTTAAGACCCTGCTCCCTGACGACCTCTGCACCACAGAAGTAGTCATCCGAACAGACAACATTGCGTCGGCCTACACTCTCACGACCGGGAGAACTAGGGACCCCGTACTGGCCGCCTGTTCCAGGGAACTGTGGTTGATAGCTGCACTACGGCAGCTTACCATCACCGTCAACCACGTTCCAGGTGAATCCCTGGTCCTCGCCGACGCTCTCAGCCGCAGACACCAATCTACTCAGATGGAGGACTACGTCCAAAAGACTATTAAGACTAGAAATCTTTCCCCAGCTGTTCCTATACTATTTGACTATGTTATCACGGTTGATCTTTAATCACTGACATTTGTTTTGCTTTCTAGATTATCTCTTCGCTCCACTCTGGGCCCAGGTTCAGACTACCTACCAATCAGCCTTCACCCACGGCACCCTCCTTAATCATCGACGCCAAGCTAAAGCCTATTTGTCCTTTATGTTAAAGCAAAAATTCCCATATTTGTCTCCTACCATCCCACACATTCTTATGTTCACTCAGTTCTTGGCCAATTCTCATAATAATGTAAACTCGGTAAAAAACTATTTATCAGGTGCCAGGACTTTTGTTAATTTGCAAGGCGGTGATACCACTTCATTTAACTCACCACATATATGTACACTCATAAAAGGCATTGCTCGCCTTTCTGCTTATACTCCCACTAGCGCTCCTGCCCTCGCGGCAAAAGATGTGCGGTCCTGCGCCGATCACCTCCTGGCGCTTGGACCTGACGGGGCTGTCTGCCGTGCGGCGCTACTCTTCGGGGTGGCGACCTTCCTCCGGCAGTCCAATTTTGTGGTGGGAGCGTCAACAACCGCAAGACACCTCCTCACAAAGGGCGATGTCACGTTCACGGGCCATGATGCTCGGATCCTGGTTCGCTCGACAAAGACTATCCACTCCCCGCAGGACGCTGTGGTGATCCCCATGGTGGGGCTCCCACACTCCAACTACTGTCCTGTCCGGGCCCTGAAGGCGGCCATGGGAGGGGGAGAGCCGGGGACATTCGCACCGGTTTTCTGCCTTCCCTCTACTGGCCGTCCACTCACGGGTCCGGGCCTGACATCTGCAATTCGCTGGGCCCTCAAACGGGCCGGACACCCGGCGTGGGCGACCTTCACTCTTCACAGTCTCCGCAGAACGGGAGCCACCCTGGCTTCTGCGCAAGGGGCGCCTCTCCCCGAGATAATGACCCACGGTACCTGGAGATCCCGAGCCGTGACGGCCTACGTACCAAAAGAACTCATTACATCGGTTCCAGCTCGCATTGCTCGGTCTTTGGCTAATGTCACCATGTAATGATTACTTGCCAGACTTACGCTCACGCCATATATTGTGATCTCTTAATCCTAACCCCCTTTCTTCTGGGGATTTTAACAATTTTAATCAATGTTCTTATCCACTCATGTGATTAAAATTTTATCCAAACCTTTTTACTTTCGTGTCCGCGTTCTGTCAATTGCGCCTCATTGATAAATGAGGGATAATTGACAGCAGCGGGCGCCACTGGTCCCTTCCCCTTTCCCTCACGGGGGCGCCACTGCTTGGCCCTATATAACCCCCTTTCTCTCCCTCCGTCGCCCTCACTCCTCGCGCTACCTCACGCACAACCCGCCCTCCACTCCCTCTTTTATTTATTATTATTTAACATATTTATTCTTAATGGCTAATGTCACCATGTAATGATTACTTGCCAGACTTACGCTCACGCCATATATTGTGATCTCTTAATCCTAACCCCCTTTCTTCTGGGGATTTTAACAATTTTAATCAATGTTCTTATCCACTCATGTGATTAAAATTTTATCCAAACCTTTTTACTTTCGTGTCCGCGTTCTGTCAATTATGACCCTAATCGTCAGCGAAAAAGGTGAAAAAATCGGGCATTTCCGATATTTTCCCGAAGACTAACTGTAATATATTATGTAACTGTAATATATATTCATCAACGACGAAGGTGCGCAGACAAATTACGACAAGTTGTTGACGAATTACAGCTAGTCGTCGACGATGGGGCCTCGTGGGGATGCAGCATTCTGCATCTTTGTTCAATGCATCGAAATACATGTTTACATATTATTCGCATTTATTTTACAGCATGAATAGGTTCCAGTCTCTCGGCAGAAGTCGTAATTCTATGATTAGGCTTTCACATTTCCAACCATAAACTCACACAATCATATATGAGTATCCTATAACTCTTAACATTAACAACCGTATCTAAGAACATAATATCCATGAACACCCGATCATCCTTTAAAGACATTGTTTCCATTGTCATTTAACTTGACCCTCCGCCTCGACATTGGGTAAAATATAGTTGAATCACAACATATTTGGCCTATACTACACCCCAATATAGAGCTTATACATCTCCGTCTTTCGATATTATTCCATCACTAGTTCCCGACTGGTCCGCCCATCCTACAACTTATCTCACTTTTCTATCTTACAGACCCATTTCATCTCCGCCATACATCTCTTTGCCGGTCGCTTCACGCACCCATCTTGTGTTCCATAACGCCTTCCCCCTCTCCTCCCAGGACCATCATTCTTGATTCTACGCATGAGCAGCCCTCTCTCTGAGTGTGCCACTTGCCCGCCCTGCCCATCCCCCGGCCCTCTCCCGCTCCGTCTCTCCTCTCCTCCATACCCCCTCCAGCCCGTCCCGCCGCCCCTTCTGATTTCCCAGAGCCAGGCCATGACACAACTTCATTTGTCGGCCTTAATTGTGGCCCACCTCAGCCCAATCTGAGATTGATCTCCGAGAGCTCGCCGGCACCCAGCAACCCTCCACCCCTCATCTTAACCGCTGGAGGCCCTTCGCTGGTGCTCCTCCTGTACCCTTCCCACCCCGTCCACGGGCCTCCTCCAGGGCAGGCTGCTGACTTTGGCGTTGCCCGAGCCGGGGCCCCGTTTCCGGGCACTACTTACATGGCGCGCTCAGGCCTAATCCAATAGGACTCTCTGTGTTTGCGCGATGAAGGAAAGCCCTGCGAGTTGGGTGCGGGCCAGATACAACAGGATCAGCGATAAGGGGAAGGTGTTCCTTTGCTACCGAAGACATGGGATCAAATCAATGAGAAACTGGGCAAACGCGGCCCAGCCCGACCGCCTCCAATACCACCCCTACTCAGTCTTCTTCTTTACCCCACATCAGTCCATCAGCCGGCCTACGCCCCTATCCCTCCTTGACGACAAAATACCTATTTTTATCTGTATTCTCTGGGCGGGCGGTTCACTGTCTATAGTCTAGCTGCAGTAATTGTAGCTTATGAGAATCGCAATAACATCGGCCTCGTCTCCTTTTTTCTGTGGAGCAATTATACTCATTTAATTCGGCAGAGAACATTATAATTGACATACTGCTCCTCTGAGATTTGCTTTTATGGCAGAATATAAATCGGCAATAACAACATTCACGTTTTCATTCGGCCTTGCAATCTGCAATACTAAATTGCTCCTATTCTAACTCGTGAAAATCAATACTCCTGACATCTCAATTTATTGGCAAAGAAAATGTTTCGACTTCATGGAAGTATTCTGAAAGAAGGCTGTCAGGCAGTGGGACTGCAATTATTTACCCCGCGGCCTAGGGCCCCCACGGCTAGCCAGTGATCAGTGATAGGATCGTCCAAGGGGGTGGACAAGAGATAAGAGAATCGATACCCCATCCTGCTCTGATATCCCCTCACCACCACTGTCAATCATACACCCGGCCCCTCAGATAAGCCTCTCGGTTGCCATGGAAACGTGTTGTTTTTGTCAGAGTCCAGGCCCGTCTCCTGGGACTCTGGAGGAAGTGTGGTTGGGTGTCCCTGGTCGGACCTTTGGCGACTCGGTCCTTCCTTCTTCCCACTAAGTAAGAGCCGCCGGCGCCATCCCGACGCCAACCTCCCCTATCCTCCCCATACTTTGAGTATTTCTTCCGAAAGTCTCCTCTGGAAGTACCTTTATCACTCACATACATAACACGGCAGTCTGCTGATTGTAAACTTTCTCTGTAGACACGTTCTGAGAGACGCATTTCTAACATAAACAGGGCTATTTCTCAATGTAGTTGTCTGCACAGACAATTGTGTCCTTCAGTCTTCTCATCTTATCAAAGTTTACCATAGTCATACTATGCATCAAGCCCTTTAGAGATAGCATCTTTTCCAAAGAAGTCACCCTGATTGTAATCAGTAGAACCATACAGGATTTTATAGGCTTTGTCTTCACTAGGCACCTGGCAGTTGGGTAAAGAATCACTCAAACGTTACCATTATACTCTGTCCGTTTAGACCTGTACCTATATGTTTGAGTAATTAGGCCTATCTCAGCAAGGCTGGTCCTATATAACACACAGAACTAGCTGACGTTACTAAATCGACACTTTGAAAGGACTGAGCACATCTACAGCATTGCAGAGTAATCGTATCTTGTGGAAAAGGACATCGGCGCCGGGTGCCTTCTCCCTGGTTTATGACAGGAGGGCAGCAATGGCAGGACTTCAGTACCTATATAACGACCTCACCCTTCTAGTTACCTCCCGTCCTGCTACCACACCACCACCCGACTGAGGATCACTTCATCTGTTATCAGTGATAAGGACAGGGTCCTAGACGACTGGATCCTACCAGATATATATAACGTCCGCCCAGATCTGATGAGAGATTCAAGTGAAGGGTGAGGAAGGGTATGGACGGCCCAGGATCCTATGACGAGGCCCTAGGAACGACGGGCGACTTCAAAGAGGCTTATTCAAAGGGTCTTAGGGCTCGTGAATATGTGTGGTTATGGCTAAAAGGCTAGGTAAGGAATGGCAATTAGGCGAGCACACGGGGAGCAGGGCTGTTTGTATTCACTGCATCAATATTGGGGAATGTTTCACAGACCGAGAGGTGCTGAGAGCGCGAATCAGAGTAACCGTCCTACTGAAAGAAGGCGGCTAAGACAAATAGGGGGAGGTGTTTTTCTCCACCTTGGGAAAGACAGCACTGGGAGCTAGCGGAGCTAGAAGGAGCAGGTTTTGTCCGTACTTATTACAATGCTAAATGAAATTGGAATACGAGGATGGAAAGACGTTGCAAAGACAGTAAAAAGGGGATATTTATTTTTGACAGCGGAGGGGAGCGACTCTTAATTACAAATAATATCAAAATTATTGATATAGTCTTACACTGTTAGGCCTATTCATCAGCCATCCATTATGCCTGTAACATTAGATTTCATGGAAAATAAAAATACTAGGTTTTACAATCCAAGGACGTCAGACGATGCCGGAGAAAACCTACTCACATATTATCCTCATCAGAAGAATATCAATCTGGTTCGTTTTCCATCGTAGACCAAATTAATTATCAGGACTACATACAATTGAAAATTAGGTTGGTAATAGTTGAGCCAACGTGATCCCCCTTTATGTGACGTTCTTTCCCTTTTTTTAGAATAATATTTGCCTTCTAACATGAAACAAACGAGAGTAAAGACTGAGAAAGTATAGTGCGTTTGGGTAAAGCAACAATCTGCTAAGTACGACCTTGCTAGCTGTAGCAGCGCACATGTTCATACTAAAAAGACGCAGGTGGTATTGGCATGTACCGTTCTCGCCTTTTCTCTCATAAACCTTTCTCATAAATCATAGTTTTAAGCTTCCAAGTGGCTCCAAGCCAGTGTAATATGATAATTCTCTGGCATACCATCAATTATATTGTTTGGAACGATACTTTGAATCATTACGGTCGTATAAAACATCTTCAAACCCTTGGCATATGATTGTTCTTTCTGCATTGAAACGTTGCAATTTCTTTAAAACTGTTTCTATTGCATCAAAGGGTATGAAATTCGATAGCTTCATATCATTCTGTGAGCCGCTATAAAGCGATACGTCTGACCTTTATTTAAGTTTCTACTTTCAAATGGCACGTTTCGAGCGGTCAAATAAAGGAGACATTTAATCTAATCTTTGCAACATGTACCATGCCTGGTTTAGACGACCGTGTTACATTTAAGATTAAAAGATTATTCTTGTAGCAGGGATTAAGTATTGTATTGCTCGTTCTTGAAGTAAAAGGAACTCTGCTCAACTGAAAAAAAGAATGCTGCTCACCGAATGTCCATCCAGAGAAGAGACAACATAAAAGTTAACCGAATAGAACGTCGCCCAACATTATAAACTTCCTTACACCATACAAACTCTCTCCATTTGCTAACTGGGAAATAACGGTTGGACCAACAATGGGGGTGATAGATGGTATTATTGGCTTGAAACAAATGTTTCTCCACAGAGGCTGACTGCTGGTCCACAGATGGACCCCGGCTTACAGAGAGAGTCAAACACCAACACTGTGAACCATCCATCAGTCTACTGTCAGGGAGGAAAACAAAGCCTGGATTCACATCCCCCTGCCCATACACGCCACTCCAATCCTAACCCACCTCACCCAAACATACGGCTGTTCTTCAAGGTGGTTACACATACTTGTACAAAGCCAAACTATAGTAAAATGAATCCTCTTCCTCCTCATTGATGTTTTTTTCCGTCAAAATCTGAGTGTTGTCTGAAGCATGTTGATTGTGATAATACTTGTTTTTTTTTTTTTTTTAAAGGTTTCCTTTATCTGTTTAAACGAGTATTACATTTCTAGTCTGGTCAGCACTAAAACTAGCAAACCGGTGAATATTACTTGTTCACAAGCATCACTGAGAAGAACCGAGTCAAATAAACCTATTAGCTTTGCCAGTCTACTGACAGTATTCAACGTCAGAGAGAAGGTTTCTACATCCCTTATGATAATTTATTTTTCTCGAAAGCGGCTGAATCTCACATTTGCAATATTTTATCCATTCTACATTGTGAAATACAGAATGTTAGGGGCCTCAGGATAGATATAGGGAGTGACAAATGTGTTAGATTTAATGTTCATAGATAGTTCCGTTTTCAAGTCCCCAGGCTGAGTCTGAACGCACGGTAGACGTTTGTATAAAGTATGGTACCAGAGTGTCTCTACATAGTCAATACAAGCTTTAGCCTGAAGTTACAGAAAACACCTTTATGAAAAGTGTATTTTAGCAGATTTTGCAAACTGTGTAAAAGTTGAAAACTGAGATGAACTGTGTTCAAATAGAGCCTACTTATAAATAAATTTCAGCATATGTAGATGGTCTCGCCTTTCACTATTTTACTTGTTTAAATCAATTGTTGCTTTAAAAATTCAATTACATTGCATGAATTGTACTGCACTTTATTAATTTTCATGAGGACTGGAATCTGGCCAGTTATTTTATTCATGCATGGATGTCTGTTTAACACAGTAAGCCAAAGGGGTGTAGGACTAATGAAGTTGTCCCCCTATTTGCACCATTGAATAATGTGTTAATGTGCTACTAACATGCCAGTAGTATATGAAAAGACTAATAATATTGCCAAGTCTCACTGCATGACCACATTTTTCGCCTCAATCAGATTACTCTCTTGCAGCCATGTACATGTGGTCAGCGTCCAACATGCGAGCTGGGTGATCCCCCCATGAACGCCGAATTCACTGATTGCAATCACAAAAGGCTGGCATGTAGGAAACGTTAGTGAGAATTATGTCAGAGGCCACCCCAACTTCAGCTTGCCGGTATTAGTCACGTGATCCCGGAAGTTGATGGTCACATCACGTGACTAGATGACGTCAGAGTGCGACTGGTGCACCGTCTGGTGGCGGGAATAAGAACTGAACGGGTCGTTGTCTATTCTACCTCTGTAAGGGGTGCTTCTATCTCAGAATGTGTTATCCAGGTTTACCCACTAAACAGGCCTCGACAAACCCAGTTCCCGGGGAGTCCGAAGCACCCTCTTCAGGCTCATGGGCTCCCAGATTTCACTGCTTGGGAGCCCGTGTGGGCTCTCTACCTTGAGTGAAAACTGTTGATAATTATTCTAAATTTTCAAACGTATATTTGTTTGGATGAAATTTCGGTGGCTCTAAATAATTATGATAACCATTTTTTTAAAGCGGTAAAAGTTCCATATTCTAGGTTTAGAAAGATTCTCTGTAAAAAATGAACTCCTCAGTCTGGGAGCCCGGTGGACTCCCATGTGCACCCTCTTCATGAATTTCTCGAGGCCTGCTGAAATTAGTTCCATCTAGGAATGTCTAGCACTGAGCACATGTTTATTTTGTTTTGATGATTTTTTAACATAATAGTGAATGTATCCCTCCAGGGATTGTTCATGAGTAAACAAATATATCTGTGTAGTATAACACATACCAAAAGTGAGCTTATGTAATCACATAGTTGGCGTGCAAATGCCTCTATCAAAGCAGTGTATCAGTTTACTGGTTTTAATTGCATGATAGATTTACATAGGTAAATATCGAGGTCTGGCAACACACACACACGGGTCCCTGGTTTGTTCAGCCGATTTGAGAAGTCTGGGTTTAACCGGAATCGACGCTATATGTATACATCTACGGAACCTCACAGCCATCCATCCAATAGCGTCACACAACTTGCATAAAAACAACTAGAACCCCGGCCAAACTATCTGCAAGCGTTCCATTGGACCTTAGAAGCGACTCAGAGAGTTACTCAGTGCGCCGATCATAGACTCTGACGAGCAGCTCACTTCTAGCTGAGTAGTTCACCTGTGGTCCCCATTGGTGCCTCATTGTCTCTGCCTTCAAAGGGACCGTGTCAGAAACTCACAAACACGGGTCAGCACGATCAAAGCAACGACTCACCAGCAGACAAAAGATGAGAGCAGCTCATAAAGGCCGTTATATGGGGGAGGGAGCTATAGCCCCTACCTATACTGTGAGCATATGGAGAGCTTGTCTATTCAGGCCGGATAGGATTACCTGCCGACGACTGAGCAGCTCACCAATGGAATCCCATCCCATAAAACGGCGTAGCATCCCCGCCGCATAGATCAAATTGAGCAGCAGGCAATCTGTGCAAATGACAGCCCATAACTCCTGACTAATCACAGAGATTTCAGACCGCCTACCCAAACCAGGCCGGTTTGAGAGCGATGGAGGCCGTTAGAGTGGTGGTGGTGGCGCGGATAGCATGAGCTATGATAATTGTGGCGGGCCTTTGACCAGTGTAAATAGGCTGTTAATAGGGCATACTCCCACTGTGGCCCGCCGCGCGGCCAGCTGCCGGCCTCCCAGGGGGCGGCGGGCAGACGGCAGACTTAGTGAGCCAGTCGTTATTTACTCGTATAGGCACCCCCCCTACACTGCTTCAATCTGCCCAGTCTTAGATCCCCGCCATCCGTCCATAATCCCCGATCAGGGTAGACATATTTTACATGCGTTCCCTGTCTATTTAATTCAAGATAAGCTCCCTTGCTTTTATTATTTTTTATCAGGTTGATGCACGGTTTGATCGCAACATCAGCATTCTATGATAACATACACATGTATCAGTTACACGTCTACGTATAGGCGACTTCTAACCTGGTGCTTAAATCAATGGATCTGGGCCTTTACGCTCCTTTAAGTGGCCTTTTAAAACAGCATAACCCTGACGCAAAGTGTTCACAGCATGAGAATGGCAACATAAAAAAGCCTAACCCGCTCCAAGCCGGCTCCTAAATCAGACACGTGGAACTGGGTCACTAGTTTAAGGTGGACCCCGTTAAGCCTGTGGCGACTACCTGACTCGTAACGGTGGTCCATTTCTGGGAATGGCGAAAAGGGAAGGGGGGCTTTTGTGACCGCCTCCAGCTCGTGAGTACTGGTGATCAGGCGGCCCGGGGAGCGCACATGACGGCTAAAACAATTGACCCTGTCGTAAACGCATTACCAGAGGATACATGCCTACAATATCGAGCGAAATATTGACCAATTTGTGACGCGATGTGGTCTCTAATGAGATCAGGGCCGGGGTGGGCAGGGCCGAGCAGGGCCCGGCCTGGACATGGCGGATGACAAATACCTCATGTAGAGGTGGACTTAGCACGGGCTGAGAGCGTGTCACTCACCATTACAGGGATGTGACTCGGGGGCCGGGGACAGGGCCAGGACTCAAGTGGACAGTTATTAGATAATGGTGAAATTCAAAATTGGGGGAAGATACACTTACCCATTGGCCGGCGTACATTCATGTGAGTAACAATGGAAGAAATGATAAGATTTAGGGTCCCACTATACGATGAAAACTATGGTGGTTTCCCATGAGCTAATGCTGTTCTAGTCTACAGTGTACATTATCGATGCTAATATAATTTTACTGTTAATTAGGATAGAGACAAACTACTTGAGGGCCCTAGTATAAGGATAATAAAAGAATGAAATGTGTTTTGATTCCCTTTAGTATGATCCAAAAAGACATTGTTATTTTTACAAACCCAGTAATGTATTTATCGGTTCTAGTGCTATTACATCAGCGTGTTAAATAGTTTGGATGTTGCAAGCATTCCTAGCATAACTGTTCCTAGCATTACTGCTCAACTGTTCAAGAACATTTTGTATATCATAATATCGTTATATAAGCTATCCAATAATAACTGATATGGTCACACAACTGGACCGCCACGAAGTCCTAAACTATTAGGCCAAGAGTGTCTAATTGCACCAACATGTCGTTAAATTAAAGCTTAAGGCCGTTAAAGCATAACGCCCACCCCTGGGATTGGTCCGTCTCGATGAGCTTTAAGTGGCGTTTCTGAGTGTCCGTAATCGCAACCCCACTTGGCCCTTAAAGGTTACCGGGTGAGTGGAATAAAGGCCGGTTTTGCCCACACCTGTATTATTCAAACGTTTAAACGGGGGAAAAAGGTCCAAAATGATTGAGCATCGGAGGGGTCCGTTGTTTAACGTGAATGCCCAGGGGGGTGTGATTAGGACTTGTGAACACACTAAAAACGTTTTACAGATGGTTTCCCCAAACTTTGATGAACTATCCCGTTGAGTGATTCCGAATTTGGCTTTTTTTATTCCGGATCTTATGGACCTTTGCCGTGGGTAACCGAGCGCCGGGCCCCCCGCCCCGCACGGCCCACCCCTTCGCGCTTCACCCCTCCAACCTCTCCCCGTGGCCGTGATTGGATCTCCCCACGCATTGCTAATCACATCCAGCAGGAGAAGGGGGTTACCTACCTCCCAGCCCCTGGAGGAACCGCCTCCTCCACGGCAGGAATAAGGCATAAAATTCTAATAAAGTCAGAGTCTGTCCCTCCCGCGGGCACCCAGGTTGAGTGCGTTAGCATCAATCGCTCGCACCCTGCGGGGTTCAGGCGTACCCGCGGCAGACCCCCTACTCAGTGTACTACTTACCGAGCAGCTCCAAGCTGCTCCCGAGCTGCTCACCGGCTTAACGGACTTAACGTGCGAATGGGGGCCCGCCGAGACTAATTCTACTCTCGGTTATTTATAGCAGATGGCATTTTAATTGGATTAACGTTTTTGCAATGTGTATACTCTAAATCAAGCTCGGGTATACGTAATTGAACGATCGATCATCATCTAAATTGAGACAATTAAGAAGGCAATGTCTTTGGGCTACAGAGTGAGCTACCTGAAGCTGACGTTCAGGCGTTATAGCGTATACGTGTTGTCCTTAGAGATATTAACCAGTTTTGTATTTAATACAAAAAGGTTAGTAAAATCATTCTATAAATTAACTTATTTCTTTCGAGCTAAAGTAACTAGTATTGACTACAAAAAAAACTAATAAAGATTTCCAGCTGACATGTAAAATCCGTCAACTTTTGCTTCCCCCTTAAGCTTTGTTTTACCAGCCTGGAGGACATGGAATATGATCAACACCTGATGCCAGCGCCTCACACTAAGATACAGGCGGAAGTGACGTCACCTTGCCTCAGATGACTTGCGCAGAGGCTTAGTTAAACATGGAGAACTGGTCTCGTGTTGTGTTACGCTGCCCGTGACCTGATAGAAGCGTAACGTTATGCGCAACTCGACAATCAGTAATGATTCAGTTTGCAGGCGGAGGAAGGTTACGTAAAAGATGTGCAGTGACCGCGATGATCCAGTGGTTATATCACATGGTTATGGATTATGCAACACCTTAAATACAGGGCCCCCTCCTAGAGCTGTTTGCCTATCAATTCCTTACCGTGCTCAGTCGATAATCCACTCCAACACCCTTGCTACATGCTCTCAACAGCTCAGCCTGGAGTCTACAAACAGCTGCACATACTGAGAGCCTCAAATCCTAACACGCCCCTGTATTTCTATTCAAAAGGTTATAAGTGCCCTTTTTATTTGGTGCACTTGGCAGATCAACAATAAAAACTTGGCATGTTATTGAGTAATAGAACGAAACATTGCTGTGCTCTAATGTCTTATTTAGAAGGACATTTGATGCAGGCAATGTAGTACTTTGGCAATAAAATGTTCGTGACTGTGACTGCATCTAAATACTGGCCACAGCCAGTCGTGAGACTAAAACCCTCTGAACCAGGGTCTTTATAATGGTTTCCATTGCAACGTAAATGTGTATATCTTGACAAGAGTTTTTCAGTATACAAATGGAGAGCTTTTGTACGACCTCCAACCGTATAATATACGTTTCTGAATTTTTCAAAACGACTACCTGCCACCTTTTCTATTGGAAGTATTGTTGTCTTCTTTATTCAAATAGGAATGATCCCATCCTGTGTATTATTTCGTATCAATATAAGGAAAAGAACAATACTCATTGCCTCTGATAAAATTGATGCTCCGTGACATTTGAGGAAGCAATATCTATCAAGGTAAACAATAGAAATATCTGCACCAGCAAGAATAAAACTATACCTTTTTGATATGTAATTTGTGTTCTATTTGATTTCAAAGCTGGAAATAAACCAGTTGGTTCAATCATGTAGACCTCCCAGTGTGAACGTACGTGCCCACACTGGGTCAGTCCCACCCCGACCAGAGCTCTACAGAATAGACTGTGAAGTGCACTCTGACCGCCCCCTTTAAAGGCCGGGTCTAGCCGTGGGTATTAGTCTCTGTTATCTGGGGGACGTGTCCGATCTCGCCGGCCTATAAAGGCCTGTCTGGTATACTGGATACACCCCAGGCCAAGGGTGGTGGTGCTGGGAGTGATGGTGGTGGTGGTAGGGTGGTGGTGGGGTGGTGCTGCCTGCTCAAGCCTGTTCTAACGCCGCAATAAATCGTGTGGCACTGCTACTAGCCCTGCCCCTCTTTAGGCCCATATATCAGTGGCAGAGGGTCCCCGAATGGCCGTATTTCAGCATATTTATCCTGTGCACCATTTCCCCACCCCTTTCCTACACTACCCGCCACCCACCCACCACTGCCAGCGTTACTACCGCCACGCCACCCCCTCTCCACCAATGTCCTGCGATTACAAACCCCAGATAGCAGCAGGAGGTGGCGGGGGTGGCGCCGACCGTGGAGAAGGGGGTGAGGGGCTTATGAGGCCAGCCATTGGGAGGAGAGAAGGGCTTGATCTATGAATGAGGGGGCGGATTGGCCCTACGTTATAATGGTTATTGTAGCCTGTTGTAGGAACATAGCCGGGGTAATCAGGCTAATGGCCCGCCGAGGAGGGGCGACCAGCCTCAGATTGATACGCTGTTAGTCTGGGCCCGATGAGCCTCCAGCAGGGATTAGAGCTATCTCTAACCTTATTATATAGTCCTCGCAGGGACTGGTGCATAATTTAGTGACAATCTCTGATACCTTCAGCTGTTTAATTGATGCATGCAGCGGAAGAGGTATAGTGAAATGTGTGATGAATGCGTAAGTTTAATATGAAAAAGCATATAGCTCCTCCTGCAATCAGAAAACAAGGATTCTATTTTTAATGACAAGGAACAGAAAGAGGTGATCTGAACAGAGATAAGGTACAACCTAAACGAGGAGCCCATCTTGAAATGTTATTGATACACATAGGGTGAACGTAGGTAACGATAAACCCAATTGACTTATGAAGTTACTTATGATATACGGTTAAAACTCGGCCATAGAGTACAAATGACCGCAAAGTGCAAGGAGTACATGCTAACGTGATAGAAGCTACTTAAAGTCGTATCTATATGCACATAATTTCATTGAGTCACATCAATAATTCCAAATGTGATTCGTACTAAAGCCAACTCCCAGTTCTTCTATATTGACCAATCGCCTCGGCACGCGACACCAATACCAGAAATCCCTATCCTCCCCCTGGCGGCCATGGCAAGTTTTACGGTGACCTACTTCGCATGCGCACACAGGAACTGCTCACTAGTGCCGGAAGTGCGCGTGGCTGCGTTCCATCAAAGAGTAACCAATGCCATCGATTACTGAGTCAGGGGACTGTGAAACCGTTCCGGACTCGGCCAATTAATGTTGACCCGTTCCTTCAATTAATATTGATGCTGAAATCGGGATCGGCCAGACACGAATATTTGGGGGCGAAGGGGCAGACGCCTCGCGATTAAGGCCTTAAGAAAGGGGTTGGAAACCTAAACTTGTCAATAGGTGGAGGTTGTTGTAGGGACATATTATTGTAGTAGGTATAGCCTTCCGCTCAATCTTCAGGCACATCCTTAGACAGTAATAGTGAGTCTATGGGTCGTAGATCTAGTGTAAACCCAAGGGAAGTCATCCATAAAAATGGGAAAATTTAAATTAAGGAGGGTCCTTCTCGTTGTATTTATATTTGGGCCGTCATGAAATTGGAACTAGTTATTTTTTCTCGTCGGCGTACACGCACGTACATCGTCGGCCCATTAATTTCAATATCGAGTTAAGTCAAGCAAGTGTATTGTTTTCGCATTCATCCTGGAGCCAGTCGCATCCATCTTCATCAGTTTTACGGTCCATTAAAAGTGTTCAGGCTCCTTTCACTGCCTTTTTTCCTGGGTAAACAATGTGCCTGCACATTTAAAGGATGGGCCCTGCAGTCTGGTTAAGTGCAACTTACATCTGACCAGCTGTTTAGTTTTATTTACCACAAACATGTTGCCACTAATACTTAAAATAAAAGAAGACAATAGTAGGACATCGAAATCTTTACTATTACACTGCATTGTAGGGGAGGTATAAATGTCAATCAGAACAATCAGATTTGCTTGTGAATGGATAGGAAAAAATATACTCTTGGATCAAGGTAAGCTCTATTTGTACATTGATTTTTGAGTATCTATTTTCTAAATAAGGCTCTCGTTATAATATGTAGTACAAACATTTGACCTCTGATGAGTCCGACATTTTGGAAGTGATCTCGTTAGAGTTTATTAAATGTAGTAGAAAGGTCACTATTCTAGAGAAAGGCCTATTGTAAATGTGATATTTCTTATCTACTTTGATTGAAACTTAATTACTTCTTTCCCAATGCAAATGTCAAAGGTCTGATATCACGCAGTGACGTGTGCACGATTTCAGTGTACGATTTAAATGTATTTGCAATATATACATACTATTGTATCATACAACATGTGTTCACAGACAGAAAAACGCCCACAAAAGCAAAAAAAGTGTTGTGTAATACGACGCCAGGAGAAATTTAGAAATATAAAGAAGATTAAACACCCACGATCGGTATAAAGAGGAAAATGACGTTATTTGTTGGGAATATATTACAAGCCGAAAAACAGTTGTCGGTAGCAGGCCGACTGTGTGGCGGCCAAGGGGTTGGCATGTATACGGGACGAGGAGAATCTACCGCTCTGTGGACCCTCCACGTCTCTGGCCGACGCCCACTGAAGCCCATCGACTCGCCAGCCCCTTGTAGTCAGGATATTGTGAGCTGCTCTAGCCTCTGGCCCTTCCTCAATGAACCCCCTTGAGTTGCTCTACACGGCGCCTCTGAGCGGCTCGCCTGCCCCACGGCAATTTGGCCATTGATTTCTCTTGGAAGAGCCCTGTTCAAAAACCACACAATCTCACCAGATTCCGTAGCGCAATATTTTCTACAAGTGATTCCTCGCACAATCTATATTCCCACACACCAACTGAATCCAGCATTCACTTTTTGGACTTTCTTCCTCCTCTCCCTCCCTTTCCCTTCGAGATCGAGGTATGTTGTTGCCATAGCAACCGTCTAAGAAGGGGCCTTGCCGGATATTATTGGACTTCTACAAAAAAGGAAATTAGAGACAATTGTTTTCATCAGGACGTGAATACATTCTAAAACCCGGCCCGTGGAAGGGGGAGTGGGGGAGGTAATGGCTTCGTCCTTTCACATCGCAATGTCATAAAAAGAAGGAAAAAAGTGAAAGAGAAAGAGACGAGCAGAGGCGCCCTCCCGGAGTCCCATTAATTGACCCACCTCTTCTTGTTCCTACGGTGACTTGGGGATTCGGGCCTAATGCCAACCGACGTGCTGATTGTCCGACGACAGAGCAGCTCAGAGCAGCTCATTAATACGACACAACTCGTTTTTATTATTGCTCAGCGAGCTGTTGCCCACTGCCGCACCCAAATAGGGGGAGCCACAACTGCGGTCGACAAGAGTTGTAGCCAAACTGACTCTTATCTTTCTTAAGCCCGCCTAGCTAGTTTTTTTCCTCTAATTCCTTGTGGCAGGACAACGAAAGAAACAAATGTGTTGTACTTGAAGCGATGCACGCCATCCAACATGTTTTCCGTGGGTTTCCTCTGTGTCTGTCTCCATCACAATTTGCTCCCCACTAGTTGAGTGTGATTGCCATTCCACCTTGATTGCTAAGTTAATTATCTTAATTGGTAGGAAAAAAATGCCGCAGATACCTGTCACACAGGGAAACGATGCAGTTAACATTAGCGGGGCAGCACCTGACTAACTGCTCGTAGTAGGCCTAGAGCCTAGTAAAGGGCAGAGGGGGGAGAGTAAATAGAGCCTATATTTGAACACCTGCTCACCCTGACGAAGTGCCACCATGCCCAGCTGGGATGGAGATACTCAAAACCTACATTGAATCATACCACTCTGCAGCCGGCCCGCCCTTTTTTGCTCCAGTTTAAACATTGACACCGCCGTATGAATATGTGTATGCAGGTGCTTGCAACTTTGAGATGCACAGTGGATATTGCTCATTGCATAAATTTCATTCTATGACATTGCAATACGAACTCCGTGTATAAAAGAAAAAATAGTTCTTATAATATAGATACATATAGACTAACACAGCGCAGTAGGAGGTCATTGCCTTACCTGTAGTGAGCACTGCTAAGTATTAACCCTTTAGGCCTTTGGTCGTATTTGATTGGTTGGTTATTGGTTGTTTAATGCCCTAATTTATTACAGGGTCATATCAAGGCTGGTGCCTATTTGTAGCAGTGGGATTCAATGCCCTATTTATAGTGCTGCCTCACCGAGATATCATATCATAGGCCCAATCCAGTTACATTATACTGACACTTGGCCAACCAGTTATGTTTCATGGTTCTTACTTCATATCAAGTGCCAGGCAGGCAGCAACTATTACGTACCAATTTTTTCGGTGTGACATGGCCAGGGTTAGAACCTACAACCTCCCACACTTGAAGCAGGCACCCTAACAATTGAGCTACTGAGTCTGGTGTTGGTTGGGTGTATTTGTCTCCAATGAAAATTTGTCAGGCTTATGTTTCAGATCAGCCTTGTTTTTGATATACCAAATAACCCATACTGCTGTCGTCAAGTGATAATATTCTATCAATTATACAAACATAAAAGCCCTGTGAAATAGTTATTTGTTTAAAGGATTCTGACTGACTCTAGTGCGAGTGCCAAACAGCTGTACACCTGGCCATGGTGTAGCGTTTTTGTCAGCTGCAGTCTCCTATGAATGAAGTATCAATCTAATGTTATATAGAGGTGAAAATAATTATGTAGTGATGGAGACCTATGTTGATTACAAACTACTCACGAGAAACCGTGACAGCAATGTCGTGGATGTCTTAGATGAATACTGGAAGAATATCGCACGCGAATGGTAATGTATGTGAAAACGTTATCATAGTTTACCTATCATATTCACTGTGAGTATTTCAACTTAAATATGCATTTATATCACCTGCAACTGTAACATGGGAGAAAAGGCCGGGAGTTGACAATAGAAACTGATTTTGATTTTCAGGAAGCAGATAATTTCAAAATGCATTAATGAGTAGTTACATAAAATATAGCAGAGACGTATATACATGTCTCTGTTAGTGCAGTATTTAAGTTTTGGGATAAACTAAAATACAATATTAAAGCGTAATAAAACGCTATCTATCTAGTGTACTCCACTTGAGACTAATCATTCTAGTCCCACTCAATTATCTTTCACTGATATATTATATTATGCAGTACACCTCCATCTATGGGAATTATTATATTGAAACATCTAGGTTGCAATAGCAGAGAGAAGTCTAAAAACCAAGTTGTGATTTACCGACACGTTTTGCTTCTTCTTCTTCTTGTTTATCTTTAATTCACAGCGATGGCATTGACAAAAACAAGGAATAATCCTGGTAGAACTGGTTTGTCACTGTCACATGTTTATTAGAGAATTGATTTACGTTAAAAGGCACCCTTAGCCATAGAATCGTTCGGTAACGACAAAAAGCAGGAGCCTTCTATGGGAAGTCACCGTCTATGACGCACCTGTCACATTATGGAGACTGATGATAGTTGAATAAAAGTTCAGCTGATAGAGTATGAGAGTAAGGACAGTGTGTGCACTTACATCAGCCTCAATTATCGCCCTGTTTCAAGGCACATGGTTATTCAACCCAAAGCTTTACTTCTAATGTAAGGAAGTTAGATAAATCTAATGTAAATGTGTTTTTTAAACTGATGAACAGGAGACTTTATTGTGAATTGAGTCGAAAATCCGATCTTGCCTAACTCTTCTGGTGCCGTAGGAATCAGCCAGGATTGATCGGCAATCACATTAAGTGTTAAATCGGACATCGATTTTTCATTTCTCGCAATCAAATGCGATTAGAAGTCAAGAAAGTTAAGTATTGGAAGACTTGAAAGATCAACAATTGCGAATCCAATTACCCCCTCTCCCCTCCCTCCTCCTCACTCAAAGACCTACTTTTGGGAGTCTGTATGTGTATGTGATTGCAGTAGAAAGGACTATTCTCTGCCATTGTTGGTCCAACCCCCACTCCATCCTTCATCTCAAAGAAACAATCCATTTTCCAGATTGAGAAAATGCGTTCCTATCGCCTCGGCAGCTGGGGTGCCTGTAATTCTAATTTTACTCGGCACCGCCGCGACTCACCTTCATTTTCCCTTAAACTCTTTTTCCTCCTTTTTTGACGCTGGACCAATGTTTCAGTGATTCGAGCTAATTGCATTTGTGTAATTAGTCATTGTTTCGCTAATGGTATCCGCCGAAGGCAGAGAGAATGGACGCTGGGAAATTTTCGGCTGGGAAAGGAGTGAATATCACTGTTTTCCGTGTTGGTTATTCCCGTCAAAACGGCCCTGAATGAACAATGGGCTGGTTGGAGTGAAGGGCCCATGTTCATTCACTAATATGATACAGACCAGTGAGATTGCCATTGGCCAACTCTATCCAATTTCCTGCCTGCCTGGAGATCATGTCACGAGGTCAGAGGGAGCGCTATTGGCCGCCCATCCCTGCTCTATGAAGGATGGATTTTCCTGTCCGCTAAGAGTATCTACCAGATTCCCAAAACCATTTCTACCGCGACCCTGTCCCCAAACCTAGGCAAAACTCGACCACCCTGCCTACACTTCCTGGAAGAGACTCGTACGCCTACGCCTGGAGATGGGGTCGTGTTCTCCAAAACTCTGACTGGAGAGCGCCCGGAAGTGATCAATCACGTGGTGACAAATCCATCACGTGACGGCGTACGTCATTGACGCATGCGCACACTGGCCGGCTCTCTGTGCGCATGTAATCACAGCCCGGAGGACGTCACGTGCCCGGTGCTGTGACGTGGGCAGGTCATTGGGCCATCAGGTGGCCAATTCTTCAATTAGTGTCAGTGGTTATGCCCTAAACCACCTCAAGAAAATGTGCTCAGTATGGAGAGGTCGCTGGCCTGTGAGGGAACGAGAACTGTTTTACTCCAACCAGACTGCGAAATAATATCAATTATGCCGAGGGAATCACTATTCTTCGGTATCAAAATTTACTTTATATAGGTGGTAACTATAGGTGAATTATAAGTGGGTAATTATTTTTAAATCTTGCTTACAATGGCAGGGAAATCCGGAGAATTGGCAGACCTTTTACAACTTTCTAAAGTTATTAAGGATTCCTCTATTATAAACATCATAATGTTTCATAATCGTTTCCTAAAATACAGTAAATGATCAGTTTCATCCTCTGGCGTGAGATCAAAAACCGTCGGATGAAATCAGGTTAAAAACAAAATTAAGTTAGATAAACATAGTCTCACAGTAAACATCAATGGCAGCAATTAATAGACATAGGTCTGGTTTCGATCTGATCCTGGGAAATGTAGATATGCATTCACAGACTACTCCAGTATTCATTCCCATTGATTTTGAATGAATGTTTGTAAAAACAGATTCGCTGAATACATACGTTGGCTGTTGGTGCTTATTATTCTCTCCGTTATGCATGTAAAGAATATGAAGAAAGAGAGGAATTTCAATCTCTGTTCATCCTGTCTCGGGGTGTTTGTGGAAGATTGAGGTAAATAAATCAACAAAGACACTGTTAGGTAACGTGGTGTAGTGGCGAATAAAAGAAAGGGGAACTATAGCCTTAAACTGCCCTTTCCCTTCATGGTACGAGGCCCAAGTGTATCTGTGCTTGTCCCTCGCCGAGTTAGGCGAGGCAAGGGTACAAGTGTTAGCCATAAATAATGCACAAAGATCAATGCTATTGTGTGGGGAGGCAATTTCGGGGCGGAAGGAGCGAGGGCGGTCCGCCGGCTATCTACACCAGCCAGAGTAAGCAATACAACCTGAGCCGTATTGCACGGCCCGAAAAAAGATTCAGACAGATAAAAGCAGTCTGGGAGCAAGTCTCCGAATTACTCACGCCTGGTTAACTCGATATGTAGGTCAGAGGGGCTATTGACCCATAGTGGGCATGTGAACAGCTGTTGGGAGCAACTCACGCTGAACGCCACTCTGATATTAAACTTGTACCCTGACGGGGGGTTAGTCTGAGCTGCTCGCATGGAAGCCTAGATCAGACTCTCAGAACTACCCTATGCTTTTTCTTGTGTCAATCAGGCCAGAGATAAAAGACGTAATTGGAGGATGTGGGTTGGCACTCCATTGTGGAGGCTTATCTATAATGCAGTTGATGTCTACTGGGTTCGCCTCTGCCTTTCTAACTCCATCACTAAAGTCATGACGTTATCAGATGTAAAAACAACGAGAAGCGTTAGAGTAAACAGAGGCAACTGTTTGTTATGCTTTGACACAGCCTGAATGGCAAATTTATCTTGACGCGCATATTCGATTTACAGATTCCCCTGCTGTCGATTGCACACACACATTCAGCAGTCCATGAGGGCATATTTGCACAAAATAGTTTCAAATAACTAACATGAAATAAGTATCTGTAGTACCTAGTAATAATAGTTTCTCATTCTTAATGATGAAGGCATGGATGATCCCTTGATTAAACACGACAATCTAAAACAGGCAACAATTCAATATTTCACACGGACTTAATCATCAAAGTGCCAAATGCACCGTGATGTGTTGACATCAATAACTAGCATGGCAGACCGGAGCATAGCAGAAAAGTCTATGCCAAATTCATGAAATCCCGATAGTGATCAGAGGCACGCACACGAGCAGCTCCGAGCAACTCTTTTGACTAATTACCAGCACCGCCTCCACAGGATTAATCACGTGATTCCGCCAGTCTCTTTGATCTTAATTTTAAGGTTAGATGGCAGTGTCAATTTGAGGCCAGTCACTTCTCTCACCCTCAGAATAAAGAGGGACAGGGTGTGGAGTGCTTAATGAAGATTCATCCCAAGGACGGCGTGGCTGGCCGCACCTTAGGAGGGTACAAGCAGTGGGGTGCTACCACCGACCTGAGCCGCTCTCAGTCAGGATTCCCCAATTGCTCGGTTTAATGAGCAGTTTAGATTGGGTCCGTGACTGCTGACTGCGCCAATTGAACAGGAAATATATGGGTCAACAAGCGGGTGTCCTTACCCTACCCATCTCCTACTTAATCATGAGCCACCCTCGCACTCCAGTCAATCTTCTATCCTTAATTGTCACCGATAAGACTCGTTGGGTAAGAACTCTTCTTGACTGTTGGTAGGATATGCCAGGAGTGATTATATGAGGGAGCATCACATTATAGTTCAATTAGAATAACTTTATGGCGGACAGGTGCTTGCTCCAGTGTTTTTATTTCCGAATGTATCAGGAGATAGCAAACGCATTGGATATATCATATTGCTGGTCTAAACCTTTGCATTATGGGATTTCTTATGGCCTACAGCCGCAATCAGTAATTCCAAAACAGTTTATTCTGCTTTAAATCAAATTTAACTAAAGAGGGACCTGAGGTGATTATTGTGGGGGGAAACTCCGAATTGGAAAGTGTATGACATTTACCAGCGTAGTTTTGTGTGAAATAAACAGGGGAGACTAAGACAATTTTAACTAACTTTTCCCATGAAACCCCTTGGCACCAACAAACTAGATTCGCTCCTAATTGGAAACTTCACCTTCCTTGAGCTCTGGCACCAACTGCAACACGCGATTTAAGGCCGTATTCCACGTACCGAAAGTACGCACTGCCGATATGGAGCATCTTCATGGTAACATTCTATGTCGGGACCATCTACTTTTGGCACATTTTCCGAGCTGAAAATGCGCTGAAAATGTACCAAAATGCGTTCTGCAGATTCCCACCTGTAAAATCGGCTGCCAATATATAATCAGCAGGAAAAAATACGGTAAATTTTATCGGCTTTTCTTCCGATCATATAATATTATCATCAGCACTGCCGAAAGTATATCGACAACAAATTGTGAGTCCACTTTCGGTTTGTGGAATCGACCATTAAGATTTAATATATAATGATAATACCTGTGCGAAGGGAACATTCCTCCTCATACTCCCTCCTCCTCCGATTTTATCTCTAATGCCATATCCATATCCCTCCTATATGCACAAGAAGAGCCCTTCTGTAAATAACCACCTTCAGAAACATGAATACCTTCCCTCCTCCCCCACCATTAGAGTCGGCTCCGATGCCCACCTCCTCCAGGTCGACTTAGGGGGCGGCGGAGGGCCTTCCTCCAGTAGCCCAGAGGCCGTGGTTGACGTGTCGGCACGTCACGCCTCCATTCCCCACATACCTGTCGCCCTTTGATGTAGGCGGGGCGGCCGTCAATGGCACTGTAGGGTGGGGAGGTGTGTCGGTATAGAGAATACCTGGTAATAAGGAGCACGGAGGTCCCCCGATGGGACTATAGGCCCAGGCCGAAGAAAACACCACATCAGGTAACGAGCACAGTTCCTATTTTGATTATCATATTATCTGTAAGCATTTAAACCTACACTGAAAACGTGCAACTACATTTCTCTCACAACATTCCTGGCTATATAAAGTTCATACTTGTTGAGACTTTACCAAAGACAAGCCCGTACAATTTAATCATGCATGTGCACCAGCCAAAAACCAACGATTGTGTCTACACCTTTTTTTGTACAGGAGAATTTAAACTATGCTAAAAGAATATCGGGATAGATCCAATAAAACCCGGAGATCTCAGTGGCTTATAGAGGCATTAGAACACAGCAACACCGTCGACAAGAATTGGCCTTGTTTCACTTGGCAGCCAGTTAACCATAAGGGCAAGGCGGTGGGAGGGCATCAATATTTAGTCTGGCCCATCACTCTGCAGATTGGGCAGCAGATAGCCCGCAGGTCCTGAGCATCTCATACCTTGAGATTCTCTTCTGTAAGTTGATGGTAGTCTATTGGACACTCGTAAGCGTTTAACATTATCTTTTCAGTACATTTATAAAGGTACAAAAAGGCAATTTACCACAAAACCAGAATCTAAGGACAATTCCTCATACCTTGAGATTCTCTTCTATGAGCTGATGGTAGTCTGTGGGACACTCAAGCGTTTAGCATTACCTTTTCAGTACATTCATCGTTAAAGGTGTATAATAACAATTTACCACAAAACCAGAACTTAAAGAAAAAAAATCGATCTAAGCGCTCCTTGAATAATGAAATTTTACTATCAGGACCCTTGAAGAGCAACCATTATCAGCCTACACCAAAATAAAGGTCCTTAGGCAATGATAAATATGTCTTCATGTGGCCGGGGATACCCTATCCGGTCCCCAGCCCGCCCCTCACGCCTGCTGTCCGAGCCGTGAGCAGCTCACACCGTCTCCCTCTAATGGTGTGAGCTGCTCTCCGCCCGGAGTAACTTCATCTTACAGTTAGACCCCTCCATGGGTCACCTGCCGCCCAGAATGTGCCACCAGGGTGGTCATTGAATACCTGAACGGAGGTGGGATTGTCTCAGAAACGATAAAATTTATGTGAGTAGCTCCGAAGTGTTCCGAATTATCGCCATTAGTTGCATGAGAGCTCGAGGTAGACAAAGATGAAGATCCACCGACCTCAAATATATATGAATACACAAAGTCTGCCCATAGAATTATTATTCTCAAATCCCTCAGAAAACGTGTGTACATATTGGGACACTGTTTTAGTCCTAATATCGGAGTACTCACAGTTTCTGATGGGACATTTGCCTTATTCTTCTATCAGCTGTCCATGATGTGTGAACAAGCAAGAAGCACGAATAACCAACAGTCACATATTAATGAGCCATATTTGTGCTCGAAATCTAGGAGATCTAGGTGCCCTAAGTCTATTGTGATAGCATGGGTATTATAACAAAGGAGAAATATCATCGGGCAATCTAAACTAATTTACTTCTTTTCCCACATTAACGTAATTAATGGGGCAAGCCTCTTTGGAGAAAACGCCGGTAATTACAAAAATACCCTGCCGAAATCACATTACGGGAAGTAAATCATGTTGCTCGATGAACAAGGTCAGTTGATTATTGGGAACAAGGGGAAGGCAAGGAGGTGCGGCTCCCAGGTTTGCCTCCCCCCGAGGACCAACCTTATTATTGCCTTTCGGAGTTGACAGGACCGGTTGGGACCAAGTATTCGTCAGGACAGAGATCAATAAGCCCAGCAGCATTAAACCACAATGTCCGAGCGCCCAGTAGAATCGGCCGAGTAGGCCAAGGATTTCCTTTATTGGAGTAGACGTCTGATTTGGGTTGGCTACAGAGCTGGTACTACCCTGGCGCCGCCCCGCGGGTGGTCGGCCGGGCCGAGCAGTCGGCGAGTAGGTCGGAGCAGCTCGGAGCAGCTCGGCAGGCGCCGACCGGGCTCCACAAGTATCACGTGCTAATGCACATTCCCTTCACTCCCTACAGTGCCACTTAAATTCAATCAATAGCCCACACACCAGCCCCAAGAGCCTCAACTTCCCAAAGTCACCGTTTCGCCTTGAGACCACCTCAAGCTGCTGCCCACCTCACCGCCCACCCGCTGCCCATCTTCCCTCATCCACCCACATGCACCTACTTCTGCCCCCCTTGAGAACACAGACACCCACTCCCAGGCCCTCCCCACTCACCTACTCCCTTCTCAGCCCACGTCCTCCCCTACCGTCCTTCAGGACACAGTCTCCCACTCCACAAACCCCCAACCACTTCTTCCCACCCACACCCACACTCCCTTCTATCGGCATTTCACCCACCGAACCAAAACCGTGGCCGCTCCCAATTCACCACTCACTAAGGCCATTTTTACCTGTTTCCATTTCGCACCATTAAATTTTAAATCGGTTTCTTTTTGAGGCAATCTCTAATGAACATCAAATCAATCCGCGAAGCAAACTGAGTGATTGCCGTCCTAATGACGTCGCCAAAAACTGAAATTTAATTTGGAAGGTTCCTTACAATTCTCGTTAAATTGCGTTCAAAAATTACTTTGGGGTGGATAAATTAGGGCTCAAATGCAAGTAGGGGTGTTTGGTCCTGTGTGGTAAGTAGAGGGCTGAAGGGGCAACACCCGTAAAGACCTTCTGTTGGGGCATAAAGCCAGGGCTGTTGGCCATTTCAACCAATCTGAATAAGACCACTTGGTCCATGACCACACATTAACCAATTATTATGAATAAGTTAGGTCTTCCTAACAAAGATACTGAGGTAGAAAATTTCATAAAGGGATCTCAATAGCAGTGGGGTTAGCTGCTTCGGACAAAATTGGTGTAGGATTTTGTAATTCACAATGTATCCACTACCCAGAATGCCTGCTTCTCGCACTGTCTAGCATAACCTGGTGCCTTTAGCTAACGTCCCTTTTGAGGGGTCTCAGAGTTCTAAGAGTACCACTATTTAACTCTAAGGGCACGAATTAATTATTAAATAGACTTGCCATTCAGAATGTTTTGATTTTTCAGCTTTCCTAGCTGTTTTTCCGAATAGTATTTCCAATGGCTAAGGCAACTGGTATCATTGGAGGCAATGATATACACCGAGCTATGGGATGTCATGATACTGATACTGGTTCATTTCTTTTCTTAATATCTCTCTTAACCAACTTCCTTGTTGCTGACTCTTCCCACTGCTCCATCCGTAGAGCCCAGTAACAATATTCACGTATAGGCAAAAAGACGACTGTTTCATTATTCCCTAAATGATAAACTATACAATCTATGCTCCAACCTTGACTATAGGCAGTACGACCAAGGCCCAGGACGGCTCAATCACCCTCCATCTCTTCCCACCGAGTCCCTGCAAGGACCAATCGTCTTAGTTCTGGGCTACAGCCGGCGGAAGCTCCCTCAGCGTCCCGGAACCGGAAATCAAATAGCGTTATGGCCGACGGCGGCGCGCGCCGCCCGCTGTAGCGGCAGAGGGCATGCCTGGTTTGAAGTCGCCTTCATCAAAAGTCCTCAGCAGTGTTCACAAGGACGCCCCGGCCCAGCAGGCTGTCATATATCGCAGAAAGGAGGGGGGAGTGGCATACTTTCCCCTCCGTGTGCCGCCTCCTGGGGCCAATGCCAAAGGCAATTGCGATATCTTATTGAGGCTATATATATAAGATATGGACCACTCCCTTATCGGGTTCTCCTACTTAGCCTGGCTGGTGGCCTTCAAAGAGTTGTATCGGCAAATACGGGTATTGACTGGGACTAAGACTTGGTCTTATTTAGGGCATATATAGATAATAACATTCAAACTATATGAGAGGAGCATTTAATGAAAACAAAAGGTCTGTACCCTTACCACCTAACATTTTAGTCCACTGTGCTAGAGGAGTGAAGTGAGTCGAATAGATGTATGACGTTTACCTGTAAATATATACATTGCCTTTGCCCTCCTTCAGGCCGAAGTGAACCAAAAATATTACATTGAAATCACAAGTCTATATCAATCATTCTATCATCATTACATGTGCGAGCTGTTAGCTGGGCATGACTTAGAATTAGCAGTATCACCTGAAATACGTTGAGAGCTGAAGCAATAAAGGGCCTGCTTTTTATACACATCTCCATAACATACCTTATTGGTTGTCTTATGAATTTTGCATGGTTTTCAGAACAATCCTATCTGATGTAGGTATTTTTTTTAAATCATTCTACTCTGACTAATTCCCAGTAGTATCAATATTAATTCATCATCGAAATCCAACGTTATTCAACCATTCAATATTCTTCATGATTAAAGAAGAAATTGTATGCGCATAGTATTATTCTATTCGGTACATTTCAATAACACTCTGCTTACAGCCGAAGGGTCGCATTCTCAATGGAAAACACAGATGCAAACTATAAAATATCTAACTATTGACACGCCTTTCTTTGAAAGACAGCATTGCGCAATTAACTGGATTTCAAGGGGGGCATACAAATGCTAGTGGAGTTCTAATACAGGTCTATGGAGCTGTTCTCAAAATAAATAATTTTAAGATGATTATACCATAACGAAGTGTTTTTTAATGAAGGCATTATTCTTATTCTGAAAAGGTCCCCCAATTAATCAGTGTACTCATTTTGGAATATCAACTAGGTCAATATTTTCTTAAGGATTACGCTAATCAGGCATGTTGTGATTAGAGTCTCATGGTTAGCAATTATGTTTAGCCACAAAATTTGTGATGTCTTTGCTAAATAAACTTGAAGAAGAATCGTTGCAGTTAGGTGTAAATACTTTTTGTAACAGCCAGACAGACCACTTAATAATGAGGCACATTTTTAAACACAATTAGCCTAATCACGTACGACAATATGAACTCAGGTGGAGAACAGTTATTTCTAAATTAATTAGAATATAATTGATTTTCCAAAATGGACAGACAATCTGGAATGTTGCATCCAAAATAGGTCATAGACGAAGTTTCATACTGTAGTATAAAGTCATCGATAGCCTTTAGAACTGGTAATAGTCATATAGATGTAAGCATAGTATGAACATGTAAAATGTTAATTGTGAACAGGTGGGAATTGGAAGCCCTTTTAGGACCTATAACAACCTGGGGGGTTGTTTCACACGGTTCTTAAATCGAAGATGTACAATTTTCAAATATGATATTTTGATTTGATTAGGTGATATTCCATACTTCTGATCCTATGTTCCTGTTGTTCGTAATATTATTTGAAGTTCAGATTATTAACTGCACAGATTATCTCATTTTATAATTCAAATTCTGAAAAATGCATTTACGATCTTGCTAGTGTGAAACTCGCCCTCAATATAGATGCGGAATATATCAACAGCAATATAAGGAATTATAATGAAAAGGCCTTGTAAAACGTGTCATAAGTTGGGGTAATGTGAACAACTGTGCAGTCACAGAGAACAATGTATCCTTCAGTTTTGTTCCAGCCCCAGGACATCAAAAGATCCCAGTGATATTCACTCCGGCCTCCACTGTTTCATAATACAATGGACATTAGCGTAAGTAAATAGAATGATAATGTGAGAATATTTTTGTACCTACGTGACAATATAAAATGTGTAGTTCTAGCTACGTGTTAGATATCCAGTATTAGGAAAATACAATTAAAGTGTATCCTGTAATGTAATATAAAAGCAAACGGTAATGCAACAGCGCCTAGGGGATGGATTAGAGAAGGAGTAATGTTCTAAATGCCAGGGAACTGATCTCTAAAGGGGACATGCATAGGTCTACGGGATGTATGTCTGTAAAAGGACACAGATAATAAACATGTTTATATCGGACGTCTTATCTACCTTTCCTAGAAGTTATAGCTTCACCTGTTGGGAAAGAAAAGCAGATTATGATGTGTGTTGTTTAAAACAGGATAGTATGATTTATTATGCAGTTTGTTGTGTGCTGCGAATATCTACGTATGTACAATTATTATTGAAATGAATACAACTATGTGCACCAAAGGACAGTTATTGAATTAAATCGGAAGATGATATTTTCATTCGTAACCAAATATAGTATAAGTATACAATTGGTAACGTACTGAAGGGACCGGATGAAAAAGAACTGGGAAACACACAACAATGGTCATTAAAACCGATGGTATGGAAATAAAACCTCTCATACAAAATATTCGTTGTTGCAATATCATATGATTTGCTTCGCCCAAAAGACATTTCAAAATAGAGAGATTGTACCATTGTATACATCTTCTTATTAAAACGATACATGCACGCGTAGTAAAATATCAAAAACAAATGTATAAGCCGGCCTGGAACTTCCATGGTATATAAAATAGAAGCTAATGTAATGCATTATTCTAAAAAGAAAAACCAATTAGAACTATACATGATACTTCCAAAATTCAAACGTCTGAACCATTGATCTATCGTAGAACCGATGAGGTAAATCCCAAACATATTTTCTAATAATGATAATTCTAAATACAAGAAGATTGCAATTATATCTCAGATCGCAAAGAAAAGTGCCCAGGGCGAATGGGGCTTTAACCTTTGCTGACAATCCTGATTCTGGCGATCCACATGATGGCTCTGGCGTGTTTGTGTGCTTTCATGACACGAGGCTCAAAACAAAGATCACTAAACCGTAGAAAAAGACACGCTTGAGTAATGTACAGATACATGTTACATGGTATGACAATCTGAGAATACTATCTACTACCATTTTTTATTTTTATCGTTTTCTGAATGAGAAAGGCATTCACCTCCAAAACCATCCCTTTCAATCGAGGACTGATCTTCGGTTTTCAAAGTACCCGTCAAATCTTATATGTCTGCTTGGCAGTATATGCAAGTCGTCCTTTGTCTAAAAACCAGCTGGTGCCAGAATGTACAGCGAGATACGGTGAGAAATACCGGTGTATTCGGCAGCTGAGGCTGGCGTGTGGCCGTACATGTACAGCTCACCCAGCTGGTATCACCCGGAGGACGCCCGGCCCAATGAACCCTGACAGCCAGTCCCGACAGCGTGTATGACGTCACAAGATGACATCAACACTGGTTACCGGTAGCCTTGAACACAATGCCAATACCATTATGGGCGGTACCCGTCGGCCGAGCGGGTCGTGGGGTAAAGGCTGACCTGACCGCCCGCCGACCGCCTCTTTTCGCGCTGCTTACCCCGCCATATACCCCTGACAAGATCACATTTGGGCGCAGTTCTCGCTAAAAGCTTCCTGCTTTGCAGACAAAGCCTTTTTGGGGAGGGGATCAATTAAGAAGTCAATATGTATAAAGCATTACAACGAGCGGCGGCGCGCTGGACTCGGCATTACAAAGGCGTGTTCTGTTGGTTTCTATTAGGCACAGAAGTGAGATGCGCACGCCAAGCAGAGCTTTGGGGAGTTTTCCAATAAATCAGAGGGTGGGGGCGACAAGGGTGGTGGGAATAAGGGAGGCGGGTGGAGGGTGCCAGTGCCACCTCGTAAGGAATGGCTGAGGTGAACATCTGCAGAGTGCTGTGATCATTATGTTTTGGACTGTTTCCATGCATAC
The DNA here is from genome assembly GCA_936440205.1 of Lepidonotus clava. NCBI lineage: Eukaryota > Metazoa > Annelida > Polychaeta > Phyllodocida > Polynoidae > Lepidonotus > Lepidonotus clava. The sequence continues at coordinate 45,601,020 of OW387136.1, read as the reverse complement.
GACAACGACTTTTCTCAATGTGAGAATAGTCTTTTTCTTAACCCTTCTCAGGGAAAGACACCATACTGTCCATCTCTGCTTTCATTCACAGTTGGAAATGTGAGGGAAAACTACTACTGATGTCAGGGGAAATGACTAATCAATATGATAAAGGGGAGCAACACTTAACAGGTGTCACTCTCATTGGTTTACTACCGCTTAAACCCAGGAGAAAATAAGTCAGCTTTAGGCCTATGTGCTGAAGTGAAGTTTTTTGTTTCGCATAGAGTTATTCCTTAGTACCCTAGATATGGATTATAGTAAAAAGAGAAACCCTGTTCAGTGAGGATATTAAGGTATCTATAGGTCAGTAGCTTCACCGTCTGCTCTAGCAATATGTTAGGAATACAGCGCTTATGGTTCTGTATGTATATTCTGCTGCCTGCCTTGTATATTGACAGGGCGCTATGAGTATTGGACGGGCAGTTTTGAGGCAGAGCATCCAGCTTGATCCTAAGCTATGCATACTGGATGAGGCTGTATGAGCTCTGTTTGGTTGGCTGTGGGGAGGCCATCGGCGGTTGGCCTCATTGCCTGACGCCTCTGTGTGAAGGCAATGCTTTAATTTGCCATCGGCCGCCTGCGAGGTGCTGCCATTGCAATTAGTCACCATGCACTAACAAGGCAAAACTTCCGCCCAAGTCTTATCACTTTTATTTTCGCATAGACCTGTATTATATAATCTAAATTCTGCTGGCTTGAATAATAATTGCTAAATATCACATGACTCTAGATAAGACGAACACATTTTCTTTGATTGTATATCTAGACAGTTTGTGATTTCTGGCAAAGTTGCATCCCTGTATTGAAAATTCGAGTATCTGAATCAGTTACTTCCTCTCTTTGATTTAGGGTCTTAAGTCTCCCAATTCAATGCATGTTCTATAGTATCAATGTAAATTGCGAAACATAAATGCACGATCGTCCTGTGGGGTCTGCATTTCTTGTCGGGAAGAGTCTAGGGAAAGGAAGAGCTTTGAACATTGCCGGCATAATACATACACAAATGCGTGGGTTAAAAACCAAAACCATAGAATTAGAAGCATTTTCATTGTATGGCCATACTCGGGTAAATGTAAAAGAAGTATTGTCTGTTGAGGAGGCAGGTGGTCTCCGTATGTCTAAGGCTCCTGAATAGAACTATCCACGGACTGTGGGCATCAATAGGGCCTGGGATTAGCCAATACCATAGCCGATGAACACCAGTAGATACCTAAAAGAAGAACACTTATCTAAGTTGGGCGTGGGCAACGGACTTATACATAGGATATGCAGACCACCTTGAGTTACGAAACAATGAAACTTGGGTATGTAATGAATAGTCATTATGAATAGTGGTGAGAATGGAAACCTTGATAGGCTTGTTGTATCATTGGTGTAGGAAGGCGTTCAATAAAAATGATAATTCTCACAATAAATTATGTTTCTTTGAGACAAAAGGGGTAAATAAATGACTGCTGCTTGTAGACTAACGCCAATATAAGGCTTAATGCAAGAATGTTGCTGTGTTTGGAGACATTTATGTGGGGTAGAGACAGCAGCGGTAGTGAAGGTGAAAGAAGGGGCACGGAGAGAGACGTGGGGAGACGGGGAAAATAGACAGTGGCGTCAGGAGGACTGCTTGTGGCGGGCCCCTGGTTTGTCCCCAGTCAGGGCTTTTGTTGACGACTGGCGCCATGCCATAAAACAGGGAGCAGCTCAGTAGCTCGGCGAGTCGAGGCGAGCAGCTCGGCATGCAAGGCCTTGGTCGGGGAGGAGGTATTCAGACTCCCTGTATCGTGCTCCCCTCTCATACCCGACCGGCGCTGTCTCCAGCTGGAGGTCGCGCTGGCTGCGATGTACGTACTCTTTCGCCAGCACTATTTCAGCATTTCTCGTAAGCTGAGTGCAATAATTATGGTCCTTTCATCTTTCCCCTCAGGGCCTTACCCGCCATATATACATCTCAACGTGTTGCTTTGAAACACCGTGTTACACGAGATGAAAAAACTGTCCCCCTTTTTTCGTTTCTACACAATAATTGTCCGGATTTTCTCCACTGCAGTAGTAGTCTCCTTTTACAATCGCTATTGTCATACTGACCCCATCAATGCCTTGATACTTTCCCTTTCCTTTTATATTGGCTTCTCTACCTACTTTCATCCTTACCTTTTATTATTTTCCTTTTGCAATTCTGTATGAAATGCAGAAAAGCCAACATGTGTATGTAATAGGAACTGTGTCCCTTAGGGCAAGGTATACATACCCGAACTATGTGATGAGACCCTAGTGCAATTCAACATTGCTTCCTATTACACATCCTCTTGTACCCAACCAATTTTCCCCATTCAATCCTTGAGGACTCATGTACTGCAGTATGAGCCGTCTCCCATGGCCTGGTGCCAAGTAAAACTGTTGAACGATGACAAATGTACCGGCACCTCAGGGAGTATGCTAAATTTATGAGTCCATCTTTAATGAAACCGAGTTTAGATGGCTAGAATAACGAGTCTGTTAAGAGGCTATTATGAAAGAGTATAGCCATTTATCTTGCCTATAGATTGACCGTTGTAGTGTATAGTTATTAGCCCTAGCAGCATTAGCGAAATAGTATTCTGCAATTTCCACAGCTGCGTATCCCGTGATGGCGTCGATGCTATAAATATTTATGGGGTTCAAATATTCATATACGTTGTAATTATGTCATTCATACGCACAGTTTGGCCGCGTATAGGCAGTTACGTATTTGGGGTGTAAGTAGGCAGTCCTTTTCCATACTCAATCTATGCAGTCTATAGTGTGTGATAATTAGTTATAACCTAAGGTCTAGACGTGCAATTTGCATATTCCCGACATTAGTGAAACAAATGGTTTCTTGGTTGGACTATTAATTATGTCTTTAATTTTTACCAGACAGGTGGTGCCAAGAGACATGCAAAATGAAGTGTTATTACAGTAATTAGTCTGATGGCTTGCCAAGCCATTTATTCACGGAAGCATATTGGAATCACGCTCACCTGTATTGGCCATGGCAGAGCAACATCCTTAAACCCAATGCTTTGCAATGAGATTTTTCATGCATTCAATATATTAAAAGGAGACTATTCCTCTAAATTGTCTTAGCGCAGTTAAGTTATGTTAACTATGTTACCTTCGTGGGTAGAATATGGGCCTGCTGTTGGGCCTAACTGGAAGCCATAACATAACACTTTCAAATTCAAGAATTCAGGAAAATGATCATCTTTGGCCGGCAAGTTCAGATATAATGCCATCCTGCTTGGGGGTTATGATGACCAGGGCCCATTCATTATAACTAAGACCCGCCTACTCGCCCTACCAAAGCCACTCCTGCGGGACAGAGGAGTAAGATTAAAGTCACTTAGTGTCAGCGCGAGCTACTCCAGACCCACACTGCGGGCGCTGGAGCTGCTCATTCTATTGTATTGGTGCGGGGGTCAGCCCAACCCCGTTTGGGCCTTCGCCTTGAAAATCCTATATTGCTCATCCTCCAGTGCACGCCCTGGAGGGTGCGCGCTTAACCCCGGCGCCGAGGGGGTTTACCTCGCCCCATTTGTGACCTACATCACCTGGAGGAGCACCCTCCCGCTCCTGTACCCCCGCCTGGGGGCCTCCTCCAGGCGGTAGCTGCCAGCACTTATTAGCCTTACATTTGTCACAACACACTGCGTCTTCAGGCTAGGCCGGCCTGGCATACTCCAGCAGGGTGTTACAGGCCTCCAGTACCTTCCTCACCTGACCTGACCACAGCCCTGAACACCTCCCTGTCCCTAACACCTATCGCCCTCATTGCCCCTTGGGTATCTGTTTATATCCCCTCTTTCTCCGTACCCACCCCGAGGCCGCATACCCCTGACCTACTTCTGTCTGTATTTATAGAGTTGTGGCGCTCGTTTTTTCCCTCCAAAACATGAAAGAAGAATGTACTTTTTTATGGAGAGTTTGTTTTGCTATTTAAAAACATGAAAAGTATTACCCTTTTATCCTCGAGAATACAACATACAAACCAAATCTCTCTTTTGTTTTACGTATAGGTATGCAGTGACACGACCCAAGCAATTAGACGAAATAGGTCGAGCCGTGCTTTGGCTGACAACTACATTAGATGTGTTATTTTACAAAGTCTAGAGCTCGACAACTGTATACGAGGCTGAGTGGTGAGCAGGCCTGGTGTACACGAGAGGGGCCGGAGGGGAGGACTTGATACACAACATATGGCCTTCATCAGGGTCTGCTTCACCCCTGCTTACCTAGGTAGGGGGATCCAGGTGGCTACAGGGCTAATTCCACACTAACTCCTCAGTCGTAAGCTTTCTAACGCAGGCAGAATTGCCAAGTCACTTTGTTTAAGAGCTAACATATTTACAACTGCGTGTGGTGCTTTACACTGCAAACAGTTCTAGGGATAAACCTGATATAGCAATTTCGATGAATAATTTCCTTTTCCATTTTCTTTCTTCAAGGCTGTCCGGATGAAGAATGTACATATCCTTTAACATGAAAAAGCGGGAGGTTATTTTCGATGCAGTTGAGGAAATATACCCTTTCTAAATCTTATTCGCCATTTTTATATTCATACTGATGGACAAAACTTTTCCTTTAACCAAAATAATTGAAATGTTGGGGAAATATGGAGTCTGTTTGCGCTTGTGTCTATGTTGCATAAATGAGCATGGGGTTACCAACTCTTAAACAGTTCTTAAGCCCCGGCTCCACTGCCCGACGATCGAGTTGAGTTGAGTTGGGTTCAGTCTCATAGTGGAGCCGGTGATACGACTAGAGTCGTAGCTTTTTGCTATAACTGAATTGCCAGATCCTACATGTTGAGCTGCTGAAGATGTTCGACTGGATCGTCGGGTCTTGGCGGGGGGGGGGGGGGGGGTTGGAGTAGCTTTGTATATGGCTTACTAAACTCTACAGGACCGACAGTTGAGTTGTAGCCTGGAGCATGGTAAAGATCTTTGCAAAGACTAGACAATCGTAGGGACTGGCACCATCGTAAGCTACGACCGTCGAGTTGAGTTCAGTTGGCCAGTGGAGCCGGGGCTTAACACTCACACGTAACCCAAAGGGGGATGGGGTGGCTTCCTGCCTGATGATCCAACTCACTGCACTCGGTCAGGGCCCGTCTCAGACTCTATGATTATGAGTCACACACGCAGTGGCGTTAAATATTTACCACCGCCTCAATCATCAAGTACTCACAGTAATTAGGCCAATTTGCCCTCTTTATCACCAATCATCCTCAGTCATAGTTTTCTGAGGCACCCTGAAAGTCTTGTGACTGATGGGAATGGAGAAGGGTGTGTGATGTAAACATTTAGGTTCTGGCCCATACAGACGCTCCCCGTGGGCCTGACGTGCTAATACAGTTGTACTGAGGGTAGATTTTTATCGCCTGAGGTACTTTTTATGTATCTTCTCCGCACGTGAACTGCGCTCCCCGGGAAGGCACACTTAAGAAAACGTCTGCGTCTTTTTCATAGAGACTGCAGCAGCTGCTGTCACTCCCTACCCGCTACAAGCCTGGAATGTGGTCGGTAATACCTAGACCAGATCCCCAGATACATCTGCACCCGGCTCTGTTTTACAGAATGTTGCATCATATATAAGCTTATCAAAGCAGTATATCCTATTCAGCTAATTGAATAGGATCCAGGAGGTTTCCCTCTCATGTTCTTCCTCTGCATGTCCTCCAGACAATGAAGGTTAAAAATTAAACAGCAGCCTTTTAAGTCGCAGCCAAAGGTTTACTTTTTAAAAACCCTGTCGACACGCGACTTGTTTTCACGAAGCCGAGCACGGAAGCCTGCCACACACCTGCCGGGGATGCTTTAAGAGAACCCCGTGAACGTTGGGATACCCACCTCCAAAGGTCAGGGGGTATACTCCGCTTTTAATGGCTTGTGTTCTAGGGATGGAGAGCCCGGGACAACCTTTTGTACCCGCGCCGATAAAGTAAATGGTCTGTGTACAGGTTGGCTGCAGATGTGGCGGTATATGAAACATGGGGTATTGAGCTGACGAGTGTTAGGTGTGGGGAGGAAGGTACGAACTGCGTCATCGGGGAAGGCCGTCCTAGGACGGGAAGAGCCCAGTAATCGACCAGACTTTGCACCTGGTCCCCTACCACCATAGGGAGGGGGAAAGGGGTACCAGAACGCTTGGCAACTGATTAATGGAGCACGTCAACGATGAAGGATGGACTAGCAAGCATGTCTCGTAGAATACTAACTTTTGAGTTTGAGTTCAAGAAGGAAATCCTCGAAAATTGGACAATTCATTCCTACTTGTCATAAATTCCTTGGCAGTTAACACTGATACTCAAAAAATTAAGGTTTGAAGCATGGCCTCAATACAAAAATGTATCCTGTAAGTGAGGTATCTTTGAACATGTGCATTCACTTAAATCTGGACAAGGTCGTAGTTATGAACATCCAGAGGCGGACAAGCTAAATATAAGAGAAGCTATCCATCATTTTCTGCGCGAAATGAGGAATCATAAAAAATAGTTGAACTTAGAAGGTGAGTGGAGGAGCTGCTCACCAACTGCTCACTGCTCGTTAATGCCACACGCACCAGACAGAGGGGCTTCGGCTGACACAGGCCGTGTTTACACTTAATCAATATGATAATCCGGGTTAAGATCCAATCGCCCTGGATGAGTCAAGTGGCAAAGTCATTTTCTGTTTCTCTGCACGTCCTGAACCTCTTCCGTGGAAGGAATTAAGTAATTGTTCTAAATATAATGGCCCCCTCCTATAATAATCGAGTTGTAGGGGTTCATAATGTAGGAATCATGAATATTAACAGAAATCAATGGTGTATTATTTCAATTAAGTGTGAATTTTTGTCTCGATCCAGGAGTAACTTGTTTGCAAATTAAGTAAAACCATTGATCATTGGCCATAGAAGCTGCGCCATATTCACTTTTAGGTTGCAGTGTATTATACATAACAGTTGTGATGATTGGTGATATAATCTCTCATTTAGAAATTTTGTGTATGGAAAAAGAGTTTCACGTTTAGATATTGATACAATATCAGGTGAAACCATCCACCCAGTAGTGTGCATTTTATGATGGCCTACCTCCTTTTCGTCGTATTTCCAGGACACACATGTAATATGAGCAGTTACATTAGGAAAGGATGGTAAAATGAACCATACAGGTATCCCATTTCTTATATACTTGCATACAATATTTACTATGCCACTCTCGGGAAGTGGACGGTAAATTGTGTAGGTTTTCATAGCAGTAACTTACATGCTTACAAAGCAGGACGGTCCCGTTGGTGAATGAATGAAACAAGTCAGGGGGAGCTTTTTGATTCACACCCTTCCAACAGGCTGATCACGGAGTGATGTAGGGCCGTGGCCCAGTGTCGAACATAGGGCTTAGTCCGGGCCTATTACAGTATAAACCCATCAGTGGTATCAATCCCTACCCTGAAGAGTAATGCCCCTGCTTGGAGAGTGATCTCCGCTCTCTGACCCTGCCATATCAGTCTGAATGTAAAATATCAATATCCGCTGTCTGTGCTGGGAGAACATGATAGATCCGAGGTGGCCGCGGGGCCGGGGTGGTTTGGGGCTGGGCGGGACAGCCCTGGCTGAGACTCGACGAGAGGTGAAGGGAGGTCTTTTTTCCGACTGCCAGAGTTAGCCAATGTCCCCCTGTCACTGGAGGAAAGGTAGATGGCCCCGAACTTTGCCACTGCCGCCATCACTCCTCAATGCGCCCTTGTCCAAGGACTCTCCCAGGAACATAAAAACGTCATGGCTGTCCCGTGTTAAAGATCCTACCCTGTCCGTGCCCCCCGCTCCCCTCGCCCCATTCCCTATAAACCCAAGTAACCTGACAGTCATTCACAAATCCCCCACCTGGAGTTGTCATAGCGACAAGAGCATTGTCTCGCCCGCCTCCCGGAATGGCCTCTCGTTGGCCCCCAATCGTCAAGGTAACAAACACCCTGGAGGTATAAATAATCACCCCTCCCTCATATCCTCCTGTCCACCACCACTGGCGCGTGCCGAGCCTGCCGCCAAAGACAAGACAACTGCATTATTGTAATGAGCAGTCGACGATGGGATCCGCACCCGATCACCTTGTTGCCAGGGCAACGTCTGACGCGCTGTGGGGTCAGTAGGGCCAAGGTCATGTGGCCAACTAAAGGTCAGACCCTGGAGGAGCATCGGGGAAGCCACCTCCTGCATTCAAAGGTCACATACAGGCTCCTGGAGTTGGAACTTCCGGAACCTTTGGAGAAGTGCATAGAGACGCAGATTCCCTAGAGGATAGCAGAAAAGACTAGGGGGCCGGCTTAACGCATTAGAGCGAAGGTATATTCATAGTTATTTATGAAGCAGCATGTCTATTACCTGTAGGTCTTTCGTACGGTAATGCGCAAAGTATCCAAAGGTTTTTCACCAATATGTAAGACTAATATCTATAGGAGGAAAATGATCTGTCACCTGCGTGAACTGTGAACTGCATGATATATGATTCCGAGTTTCTTTCAAAATATATATGTATTTAGATCTGTGCGTCATCATTTTTGCGTGTATCAATTCAACCTTCTTAACAATTGAACTGGCAATACTGGATAGCATGATTATGATTATTGATTGTATCCAGTTATTCGAAAGGCATAATCTTTTCCCAAATGCTATACAGTGTTGCCGGTTCAAATGTTAAAAAAAGTTAAACTGATACACGCAAAAATGATGACGTATGAATGCAGAAATATATTATTGGAAATTATATTGAAAATTCAATAGTTAGCCCCCAATTGAACCTGCTGCATTTTCTAGATTATCAAATCGGACTTAGTTTAGGCGCACGATGGTTTGACATCTTTTATAACTCTCATTAGGACCAATACAGTTTTCACATTCTGCTTTGTTTCTCTCATAGTACAATTTAAGTAAATCTCCAACATCGCTGTTTGCGATAGCCTTACCAATTTAAACAATATTTCAACCTGCATAAAATATACAACAGGTTGCCATTGTTATAGGGGCCCCTCTGTCTGCTGCCCCCGAGGCTCCCTCAGAAATCCCACAGAGATCCATCAAAACTAAAACCATTTAAGTACCTGGCTACCTGCTGTCAAAAGACCTCAAAGCGTGGCCCTTACCAGTAGTGCCAAGGCTACGCCGGGGATTTTTAACGGCGAATAAGTAACGCGATGCCGAGGTTCTGTCGACAAGGTCCTTTGGCCTGGGGGTGCGGAGGGGGCCTTGTTCGCCGTGTTAAGTCTATCCAGCGTCTGTTCGTGCAATGCTTTCTGCCCTGTGTTCCTGTGAGACTGCATTATAACGGCGTGTAATCCCCATCTCCTAGCGTGCTTCAAACAGTCTCCAGGGGTCAGCGGTCACAGGTCAAGGGTCAAAGGTCAAAGGGTGTGTTTTGTCTGTGGGAGTTATGTTAGGAAGGAAAGGACGCACAGGGGTGTTCAGAAAGTTAAGATAATAGAAAGGCACGTGCGTACAGGTCATGGAGACACGTGATGGTGATACTGACATGGATGGGACATATAGTGTACAGCAAGTCCCTGAACAAGGGCTTTACATCAACGATCCTTTAGCAAGCATATGTAGCTATACTCTTTTTGTTTAGATTCACAGTTTACATAGGACCTCAGGAGAGGATATAGAGTGTTTTTGTTATGGGAATGACTCGTCTCGATTTCTGCACAAAACGTGCTATGTACTGAATAGAACTGCGGCATCATGTTTTATGCAAATGTCCCCTATCCAGGGGTTCAAAGATCTGGGAAATGCTCTCACCGGATGTGCAGCGAGCAACCACCAAGGTTAAGTTCAAGAATTATATGAAATTAATCTGTAAGTGATTCGACCTGATCATGACCTTGTTTTTGCCCATAGATCTGGATAATGAGACTGATACCATAACTGTACTTATGACTAATCCATTGCTCATCATATCGCTCAGTATGTCATTTTTTCACATTTTGTATACATTATCACCAACTACTGGAAGAACATGTATAACACATGAAGCAGTTAATAAAACATATTAAAAAAAATGCATTCTCTTATGCTTCGTTATGTTTAATATAGATAGAGGTTAGGCCCTATTTCTTATTCAAATTACATGATAAAGCCTCAGTCTTGGTATCTTACAAATCAAAGAGCGGTATAATCACATCAATTCATTACAGTTCTCATTGCAATTTATTAGCGATTTACTTTCCTTTTGACTTTGAACATTGCCCCCACGAACAACACAGTTGACGGGACTTAAAAACCTAGTCCTTAGGGTGGGATATGTTCCAATAGAGGAGTGCCTATATCAAATTAAATATCTTTGAGGGAGAGTCCCGCTTTGCCCGGGGCCTGAGATGTAATTCCATTTTCGTAGGTCCGTTATTCCTTAAAGGAAATAATCTAATTACCTCGCTCGTGCGAAATGTGTTTCAGTTAAAGGATATTAGGATGGCCCAAGGCAGATCTGTACGTGTCTATATTACATTTCAGGGGAACCCTTAGAATTTGTCATATAAAAGCGTTCTTTAACGATCGAGCGATGTTAGAAACATCTCACTGTTAAGGATCAATTATAGGCTGCAGTTCACCTTGAACATGTGGGATTCATTAGTGATCAGATTAATTACTCTATGTTGATGTTATATCCTAGTATCCGGGCCTAATATCAATCATTGTGACCCTGGTATTGAACGCTTGGGTTTCATGTGAACGTACTATTAATCTGGGCCTAAAGCCATGATGTATTCAATAGTCCATTGATGCCGCCTAATATCTTAAATATGGAAAGCTGTGATGAGCTCCAAAATAGCCTCTGGGTTTAAGACGAGCGGAACCCCCAATCAGAATATGCAAATCGATACCAGAGATGAGTAGAGATAAGTTGACTATGGAAGTAGGAAGGCGGTATTCAGGAACTGGGGCAGGAGATTAGAATGGCCTAAGCCACTAATCCCTGGTGTACCCAGCCCTTTATATCGTCAGCCTCACAGCCACCCAAACCCGAACATGTTGGCCTAAAACCCCCACAACCCGTTGGACTATCTCTAAATCCGCACTATCTGCAGCCTCTTCCACTGCCCCTTTCCACTTGTGGCCCTCAGCTCACGGATCGATTGGTTGGCCATAAGGGTGGGCGCTGAACGATAATCGGGTAAACTGCTGGATTATCGCCCACGTCCTGGCCTGTCGTTCGGCAGAACGGATTGTACCCAGCATGTGACAGCAAACATGTCTAAAGAAATCCTGTCTCGGCAAAATAGGTTAAAGACTTTACCGATCTCTGCAAATGGCCTACTTGTGAGTTATTGTTATTTGACCATATTATTCCCTTGTTTAATAATGTTCCTAGGTCCTAATATTGAACTATAGAGGTTTAATTATCCGTTTAAAGTTAATGCGTGTTTGTGATGTTTCGTTGTATAGATAATAGCTAGCTCCATTCGCAGTCTCCCTCCTCGTCGACTGCGGTCATCCAATACATAATTATAGTTCCCTTATCATGTAAGACGTGAACACTCGTTGTGAAAGGATTTGTTGTTTATTATCCAATGTCTAGTCGTTCCGTGACAAGAACTCGATTGACCATGATCAGTCCCGAGGTTAGAGTTCCCTCAAACACATTCAGCCAACGCTCCGCGCTCTAACACAATTTCTATATGCCTCTCTCCAGAACCTAGACTGCAGATTAAAGGTCCAACCTTCACAGGATGTTTACTCACACAATGCTTGCAGCTACTCTGGCCAGCTAAGAGCGGAACACATTATTATATGGTGGTACGTCACACCTTAACTCCTCCCTCATTTCACTACTGTCAAAGTGAAACATTGGCTTACACGTGCGCTTCTAAGCTCACGTAATGCTGCCCAAACATGGACTGGCCACCCGCGTCAGTACAATATAGGTAAAATGTAGGTAGGCATTATATAATAGGTAATAGTAGGTATATATACTAGGACCTACACCCCCTTTTTTTAGAAACTATGCCGTTTCCTCAGTACACACCTATCCTAATTATCTATCTGCATTGCATTTCGAAACGATGCTTCTAACTGAAAATGAAATCCTCTGTATAAAGTTGCCCTTTTGAAACGTTACGCTTATACTTTCTCTACTAAGAATTTTTCTGCTTAATTCAATCACCCGGACCATAGCAAAAATATCCCCCAGCAATCCATACTTGCCACCCATCTGTCTTCTTTAGAATGACTTTAGCCTTTCAATGGTGTGAGGTACACCTTCATTAATCCTCCTGATTGCTATTCAGGTGAGCTATTAAGTAACAGCTGCAGGTGAAAATGGATCGGATGACTATAGATGAGAGGGTACGGGATGGGGACGTGCAATTCTAAGCTACTTTACTCCGAGGATTGGGATTGAATGGGGAATAGTTAATAGTTAATAGGACTTACATTTGCAACAGGATAACGCCACCATTCACAATCAAATGGCAAGTTAGGCATTTCTCTAATAAACAGGATGTCATATCGAGACCGGGGACGTCCCGTTTGTAGGCCACCGTATGTGCTCCTGATCTTGCAAATTAAAAAACAATAAGTCCAATACGTCCTACTCTTGCCCACAAGAACTAGGCTTCTATTTTTACTGTTGGCTTTCAGGGCTAGTTCTCACACGTTCTCATGCTGGCCATGATATCGATCTCGGCAATAGGTCTACAGCTGGCTTATAATTATAATGCTGGTTTCACACACCCCTAGCGTTTTATGCGAGAACGTTTAATATAGCACACTGATTTATAAGGTTTGTGGACTATAAGTATTTTCTAATACAAAAATAATTATGTTCTCAATGTCAGCAAAAGTAGTCTTTTTTTTTCTGTACCTTTGAGACCGTTCCTTTTTAGCTTGAAAACGAAATTGAGATAGATGCCAATCGCCAATGCGCATTAGAAACAAAGGTTAAACGTATTAGGAACAAGCGATTACGTAAAGCTTTCCCACAAGTACTTGACATAGGCCTATTCCTGAATTTCTCAATCAATGTTAATTCATATGCTAAAGCAATAGTACTCAAAAGTCGCTCAGTCCCACACCCACACTACACACCTCATCATGCACCTATCTGCCAGCTAGACCGTCCTCTTGCCTAACCCTAGGCCTCTTCTATGTACCCTGCCATATCATTACAGGGGTCAAAGGGGGCACTAGCTTAAACATCTACTTCTGAGAGCCCAGACCAAGAGCCCACTGTGCCACCCTCCTTACTGCCCTGAGACCTGGTTCTAGTCCAAATTCACGACATGGAGGGTCAACGGGTTAAAACCTGCCTTGTCATTTCCAAGAAGGCAGACAGCCTGAGAGAGAAAACTACAAAATAGGCCTGGTACGGTGATCCTGTAATTATGGTTTTACCCTGTTTTTAAGGCATTAGTATGAGCAGTCGAGGAAGCCAACGACAATCTTGACCTTTCCCTTCCTCCCATGAGCATTACGGTTTGCCTTGCCGGTTGCCTAGAACGTTGATACTGGCGCTGCTTTTAAAAAAAACAGTGATATAAGTAAGTCATACATAACACTTACTAGCTACTTGTGTGTTGTTTCCATTTGTATAATGCAGCTGTCTTTGTTCTCTGTATTTTGTTTTATCAATTGTGGCATTTATGTGTCTGCGTGAATATGAATTTTCCCCTGAGACATTTCGGCGAATGTGGAGAATATATATGTATACAAATTGAAATTCCTACAGCTGTCAATGTTTAGAATTCCTGCCTGTATTGATACAGATTCAGGTGGTGAGAATCGTTGCACTACGACCTACTACTGATTTCCCAGGGGGTGATTAGGGAGCTCCATGAGTGAGAATCTAGATGACATCATCTGGGTGTCTAATATCTCTCACGTATGGACAGCGGACTCCATAACCTACTAATCCATGGATGACCAGCCTCCCTTTAGACTTCAAACCGGATTTTCACCGCCGGCGTGACTGGCGCATTAAATATACATCGGGCGGGTACCAAGTGAGAAAACCGCCGGGGGCTGCAGCTTGACATACATTAATTTTGCCTGACATTGGCACAGAATCAGCCAAAACAAGCTACATAGGTTACAAATAAGATTAGACTAATCAAATCCTGCAGTGAGGAATCCATCCCTTTTGGGAGAAGGGGCCCATTTGCTCTGAGTGGGTGTTTGTGTGTTTGTGTGTGGAGAACGAGTTGGTCGGCCCGGCCACATTTCATGCAGGCTTTTGAGGGATTCTACGGCCGGCCCGGCCCATGAATACATAAAGCAGTGTTTTTTCAGTAGGCCGCTGAGGACTATTCACGTTTGACTGAAATCAAATTACCCATTAAGTATAGAATGCCGTCGTATTAGCGTTCTGATTTCAACTGCAGATGCAATATTTCAGACGCTGTATGGTGATGCACTAGAAACTGTGCGATTCTGAATTGCGAATGAAGCGGGCGTCGATGAGTTTATTGACCTTGTGAGTGGGAGAAAAGCAATGTTGGTAGCACACCATAAGGGGGTGGGTTCTTATTTCCATTAGAGACGGATGTAAAAAGTTGTTTGCTTCGTGCTTGTTTATAGATCACTCTGCCTACTATATTTAAATAAATCAAATAGAATCTTTCCGTTATTTTACTGATAATTGCCTGCAAGATAGGATCCTTTCTTTACCTATATTGTTGTTGCAGCTGCATAGTTCCCAGCCATATAAATGTAATGCATATGGGACGTAAATCTGTGTCCAGTTATATAGAAATTACCCCGACAAAAGTAAACATTTCCTTATACTACTACCCGCACTGAGCTTCCAATCAGCATGTTCTGTGAGCCGTATCGCAGCCCGAACTTCGGCCTAAAACCACCCTATATGGCCCCCCCTCCTCTCCACCCCTCCTATCCTAAAGGCACTGTGACCGTCAGAGCCCTTCCTCCCGCACCCTTCACCCTCCTTAAACCCTCCAGCACCCCCTCCGGGCTGGGTCCGGCCCTGGAGCCCGCGGTCACCGGCCACCTCCGGGAGGAAGTCCGTCCAACCCTGGAGGAAATGGCGCAAGTCTGCCGCGTGCCAGCGACCCCAAGACCTACCATCTATCAGCATGCCAGACGATGACGTCCTCCGTCCATAATTAATGGTTATATAAGACGAATTAGCAGGCGGAATATCCTCGGTGTGTATTACATGAGGCGGTCTCCTATCGACCGGCGGCCAGGGTAAGCTGAGCCTGTTATCGAACCGATCTAATATTGCCACCAGAGTGATCGGACTGTGCTGGAGATAATGTATTTGAAATGTAAGTATTTTTTAATACATGTTTATTATAATGTCGCATTGGCCAGGTATGTCTGTTTGTTTTATTTATTCATCATTGCACCTACAAAATTAATATACTTAATTCATTTCATTTGTCGTATTGTGTATGCAATCATTGATTTTCTATGTGTCGGTGCAAACATATACTAGAGTACATAGGATATATCTTTTACCCACCCTATTACATTCCTATATTATGTATACATGCAAGGCCCAGCGTGCTTAGAAAGGAGTCTAATCCCCATCAACGGGTTCGCATAAGAATTCCATTACTTCATATCAACATAGCAGCTGCCTTAACGAGTGATTCCCAAGAGGTACAAACAGAGGAGGCTAGACGCCTCTCCCCAAACACAGTTAGTTTAGCCCTTACCTAATTATACACATAATCAATCTGCACCTTTTTGCCTACTCCTGAATCCACTGACGAGGCACCAACTAAGTAATTAGTTGGTTTGCTCAAACTATTAAACTGCGATCAACCCCTCGTGAAATGAGAGGCTGTGATTCGATTATAATAATCTGAGTCGGCTCGTTTCCTTTGATGGGACCCCTAATGGTCTGGAGAGGGTGAAGACGTATGGGGTGGGGACGGGGGGGGGGTGGGGGTTAAATGGGTTGGTGGGGAAGGGGAGGGTCAGTAAAAGTGGGGGGAGGGGGGTAAATGGGCGGGTGGGGACGGGGAATGGGTAAATGGTTGGGTGGGATGGGGGTGGGGGTTAATGAGTGGGTGAGGAGCGGCAGGGTCTGCAAGGGTGGGGGGTGTGCGGTAAATGGGTGGATGGGGACGGGAAGGGTTGTAAGGGTGGGGGGGTGGCGGGGTAAATGGGTGGGTGCAGACGGGGAGGGGGTCCATCATGAGTGGTTGGAATGGGGATGGGGGGAAATACGGAGAGGGGGAGGGTTTGAAAGAGGGTGGGGATCTAAATGAGTGGGCGGGTAAGGGTGCAGGATGGGGGGGGGGGTTATTGGTAGGATGGGTGCGGGGTAGTTTGGGTGCGGGGTTCTCCTCCAGGGTGGGGGTGATGGATAGGGTGCGCAGGGATCATCAGTTCTGTCAATATTGGGCCATCTCCCAGGATTTTAACAAGTTAAAAAAAACCACCCCGACACAGAGACACCGACCTGTCGTACAGAACTCGGCAGAGGCCATTTCAAAGACCGCCAATAAATAAATAACTACTCCCCATGGTCTATAGCACAGTGGCAAAAACTCGATTAAAGGCCGGGTTTATGTGTTCCTTTTGGACACGAAATGCACGTGGGCCTATTAAATAAACACTGCCGGGAGAAAAGAAACAAATAAAATCGAACAGATAAATAATCAACCTAATCCCCCAGGGCATAGGGCCAACCAATCCGAGTACATTAAGTTATTTTCAGCTCCACGAGTCCCATGAGCGACTCTTTAAACTACCTAATGAATGGGTGAGTCAATAAAAACGTGAATATATATGTATGTCCATACATCAGCTACGTGACAATTATTCATATGAATAATCCATATCCCTATATTTAATAAAGGGCTTTCTTTTTCCCCGGGAATGATGGCTGAGTTACAGACTGTCTACTCTAACTCCCATGCTAACAAAGATTTATAGACATTGCCTCTTTCAAAGATAGATCAACCCGCTGTCGCTGTCACACAGAGGGGCCCTTAATGCTCTGGCTCTGTCCCACTGTCTCGTTCATATTTGCCAGGCTGTTGGTTTCCATTTACATTTTAAGGCAAAAAAGGGAGAGAGTGAGAGAGCAACTCGGCTCGCCGCCAACCGAATCAGTATCTGAGCAATATTGAGCAGTGACTGCTTATGCTCGTATGTTGTTTTAGATGTACAGAATCTGTTTTCTGGCATGCTTACGTATCGGAATTTTATCAACTACGCTAAACTGATTGTGTTTGTAAATTGTATCTACGATATCGTGCACTCAAAAAATTGAGGTTCATATCTGACTATACTATGTAGTCGAATCTGTATGCTAATCTACGTTCTTATAAAATAAAGTATTTCCTATCGACGAATCCTTAGGATAATTCGAATATCCACTTTCCTTGTCTTACAGACATTGTTTGCTACATTCATGATTATAATAGTTGTTTTTCCTCGGTTCCCCCGCGAATTTATTGAGATTTGATGATGCAATAGTCCAATAAATGAACCTTCAACATATGGGTTTTCTTTGTAATCCTCAAGCCTTAATTGATGCTACTAAATACCAATTCATTCTAGATCTCAATGGGACGACTTCTGGTTTTAGTTGGCCTATGGTTATGCTGTATTGAAATATAAATGATTGATTTGAATCGATTCAAAAATCAACCCATTATTTTAGTAGAATCGCCCGATCTCAGAATCAAATAGTTGTCCGAATTAGAGGAAAGGGATATATATATATATATATATATATATATATATATAGCTGCTGGAGAAAGCCTCGGTGGAACTAGAACTACATGTCAAATGGTTGGATGGTCATTCATCATGAGTTAATTTAAAAATACGTCGATACGAAGTCTCGAAATTGTAGGAATTGCATTGCCCATCACATTCCCTTTGCAGCCACCCCCAACCACCTACCCAAATCCCACCCCCACCCCCCTAACCCAAACCACGGTGCCATCCTTCCGCCAGGACTGGCTTGGAATGTTAACCGTTCTAAAACCTGGACCGATTGGTTTCCGTTTCCGGTCACACGCAGCGTTCCTCTGTTCCAATTTCCTAAATCGAACGTCGATGAGTTCATGAAGGAAATTACTTCCGTGGGCTCAAGAAATTCATTCATACTTTGGCAGAAAAAAATGAGGCCACGATCCCTGCTTTGACTGCCAGCATCTTTCTTTGAATATTATTTTGCACAGAAAATGTGGTTAAAGTGTTTTCATTCGGACAGCCCTGTTTATTTATTCGTAATCTTGGCTTTCAATACAATTAGTCTTTTTTTCCCTCTTAATTGCTGTTCTCATAACCTGACTTTTCCCCGATCCTTTGTTTTTGACATTAATTGCTTCTTTAGTTTGAGTCGTGGACATATAAGCCTTCTGTGATCACGTTGTATTAGCCTTGATAAGTGCCTGGTAGTTTACATGGCACATTGAACAAAGCGATGAGAAAGGAAACGGTGCCCTTATTACATCCAGGACAATCACTTTTCAATTCGAATTGTTCAAAGCATTCAGGAAATAGAGGCAGTTCCTATACATGCATCATAACGGCCATAGTCAAGACCCATAAAGGGCCAGAACCCTCTGAGCTCCTAAATCGTCGGACCATTTACTCGGCAGATGACGTTTTTAATCAGACTTCAGGGCCAGGCACTTAATCTGGGGCTGCAGTCTAAAAATAGGGTCTTATATATTGGTTGATAGAAATATAAGGCCGGGCTTGGCACGGGGATGAAGGGAGGGTCTGTGGAAGGTGGGGGGCGCTGGGGGCTGGAGAGATCGCGGATCAGAAGGGTTTCTGCCCTGGAGGAGAGAGAAGGGAGAGCGGGAGTTAATCGAATGAACAGTCGCCGCCCATAGATGTGTATCTTCAAAGGTCACAAACTAGAGCTATTTCCCCATACATTCTATATACACACATATGGGAGGAATATCATAACAAGCAACTGGTTTTAATGTTACTGCTGTAATATTTACCATAATCTTCACAGAGACAATGTAACCCGAGCACCAACCAACTGCATCAACAGCGTGGGCTTAACAATGTTGCCAAGTAATTATACTTGGAAATTACGTTTCTACGACCCCCTCTAATCTGTTCTGTCTCTATTCCGTAGTGACGAGCGATGCTTAAGAGAAATGTTTGCAGCTATGAAAACAGAACACTTGTGGAATGCTTGGAACTCGACCAACGTTCCCTCTCAGAGGACCAAGAAATTAGAAAAGTCTAAATATTATCGATGCCAAAAACCTATTTCACTGGTTATTTCCTACTCATCAGTCTCCCTCAATTGCCTTTCATTCCCACTTGAAAAGCCGTGCTATTCGCCGTGTTGATTGCCTGGAGGAACAGTGGTGGGCAGAATGAATACATTAGAGGGGGGCTGGGATTATTTGCTTTTGGGCCCGCGCTCTGGTAGTCGGTTGTCGCTGTTGGTGGAGCGCGGGAATTGAGCAAGATGTTAAAAAGTGCGGCGCACCCCTACAATGGACTCCAATGACAGGCTTTGGTGTGAGGCGTCATGGGAAGATTAGATCAGTCGGATCCCTGGCTGGTGTACCAGAGTTGGGTTGCACGCTTGCTGTTTTAAAACAAGTGGCCGATTTACGGGTTTAGTACTTAAAGGAAAAAACAAATAGTGAGCATTGATTTGGGATTTCTGAATTTTAGGCTGTATCAGCGACATTCAGGACCAAAAATAATCATGTCGACATTTACAGTAGTTTCAAGGGATTATGATACTTTAAAAATGTATCTACCTCCTTATTTGAGAAATTAGATTCTATACATTAGTACGTCAACAACTGTGTACTAATTAAACAGGTGAAATCTGCTCTCTCCATGTATTCGATAAATGCGTTCCATTACTCATATGTTTATTCATCACAAAAGTAAATTATGAATTGCAAGCTCTTCGATGACCTTCTGCGGCACATTAGCAAATTGTACTTTCAGATTCCTTGAGAACAATGCCATATGGGAGTGCTGTTACTGATAAACTGCCTTGTGACCTATGTTGCTTCGAATGTCGGACATACTTCGTGAAATTCCTTTGCTGGTTGTAATTAAAACGAACAATCACCCCTGTGGAAATAAGCCCGTCTTTGCACATAGAGAACACGGAAATAGGATTCCGCTTTTAGTCTGAGTTTGCGTTTGGAATCGACTGCAGCACTAGCACACCGTCTTTCACCCAACACTTTCCGCGCCTTTCCTTTCGTCCTCTCTCTTTCGACTTATTTGAGTCCACAGAGAGAAGGGAATTAATTAAGTTATTCCGAACCTCTGGGAGCGAGGACTAGGCGGAGTGGCAAAGCTCACATTTGATCAGGGTGTTTACAGAAGTATAAAGGACGGGGCTGGCGTCACTGGTGACTGTGGGACAGGGATCCCCTGACTGCATTGTGGGTCTTACTGCTGCGTCCTCGAGATAACAGCCCCAGCGTGTCCCACCTCCTAACGGCCCTACAACATTGATATCAGTTCGCGGGAAGGGGAATGATAAAAAGCAACGGTGCCAGGAAAACCTGCAGGAGTGGCAAATATCAATTAACAGGCGCTGGGAGATACGCGGAGGTCCTTTTATGTGGGCGCCAAAGGGGCGAGACATGCGCTACCTTGAGGCCTTGTACGTACGGATGGATCAGAGAGTCCCAGTTTATCCAGTGCTTGGTCTGTATTCATCTAGGACAGGATGGGGACGTACACTGGGAGGTATAGGCAATGCGAGGATTGCAGTCTATGAGACATGTCAAGACTTGAATCTGTTATGGCACAGCCTGCTACTCTAACTACATGGGAATTTTGGGAGGAAAGGGAAATACATGTACTAGATACTATCCCCTGGGCGAGTTACGCTTACCATAAGACACGTTAATGCTCTGCCCTAAATGCTAGAATTGATATTTTTTGGATAGCAATTGTCTAAGCTATCAGTGACGTAGTATCCTCTCTCTGAATGTGGTCGAGCGAGCAGTAAACTACCGAGGGACCCATGACAGTGTGAATATATGTCAGATACAGGTTTCTATGTCAACATTATGATGGTATGTTAAATGAGCAGTATTCCGTGTGCCTATGTAAGAAGTGTTGTCCCAGGAGTGAAGGTGTAAAGCCAGGAGTGTTCGGGGTGAAGTCTGGATACATAACCCCCAGGTCTGGGCGCTAAGTATAGCAGCAGCCTCCAGCGGCCGGGTATTAGGGGAGTGGTGGGGAGGGAGGGGCACAGTCTAAGTCTATGCCTTGGATCCTATTAATAACACTCCAGGGTGATTGATGGCACAGACCTGAATCGTTGGGCACACAGGAGACTTAAGAAGGGAGCGGCGCCTGATCTGGACTGCTTTGATTTATTAACACTGCGGCATGATGAATCATGACCGGAGCGTGGAGCGGGCCTACCCAGGCACACCTGGCCGGCCCCTGTTTCATTACCAGGCCTGATGTTCCCCTAATCCCTCTATAACACAGCCTCAATGGATCCAGCGAGCAGCTCGCTCCCATACAACATGCAACACCCCGAGCTGCTCTTCTATCGACGTCCGTTTCCTGGACCCCAGCCATCTGTCAAACATGAGTGTTAGGACCTGGGCCAAATGTAAAACGACCAAGTTCCTGTAATGCTTTACTGCTGACATTTTCCCCGCGTGGCGTATAACAATGCCAGCTTTGTCTGCCAACAATGTGTGTAAATGCCATGTAAAGACCTGCGTATTACGTCAAAGGGTATGTTTATCACCTCTTAGATGTTATTTATGTCGGCATAGTAGGGAAAAAAGGAGCAGAGTATTTCTGGAACCCATGGCACATTAATATAGAAAAGGCTGGGCAGTGAATAGTTTATTATCATAAAACAAAAAAGGAGCAAAGTATTTCTAGAAAACTAGGGCATATGGGCATAGAAAACACTAAATGGTGTATAGTCTATTATCCTTGTAATTATTCAAAGTAATAATACAAGGGTTATTGTAATTGGTCAATAGGACATAATTATGCATATAAACTACAAGACAATAATAGTGCATTTATTACTTTAAATAATCGCTTACCCTACAGACGGTGTGCTTATTAGACAGCCGACCTGGTTCCGTTCGACAATCTCATCAATTTTTGGCTAATGTGGGAAAAGGTTAGCATAATTGTGTCTTAGCACCACCCACCCCCTCACCACTGCAGGGCAGTGGAGGACGGTTAAAGTGGGAGACAGGGGACACTCCTCCATGGGTTTAGTTCAGTTAGTGGGACTAACGGGCGCCTACCACGCCAACTAACAATGCCCGGGGAGGCCCGAGTCAATACAACTTAACCAACTATTGAAGCGGCCCTAATTGAAACTGCTCTCGCGCCCTTCGATGACAGTCCATTAGATTTATCGCCATATTCCGCCTCTCCCCCGACGACGACGAGTTAATCTGTGCACTAGGGGGTGCTGCTTCTCCGGTTAGAAGTGTTGGGGGAGTGGGGAAGGGAGGGTTGGGGAAGGGGGTGGAGTGGGTTCTTTGGATGTCAGGATGCTCGGGCTATATAAACGACTTCCCATTACGACGGTCACCAACCCTGAATGGCGGCCGCTTCTTCCGACGTTGGGCCCGCAGCCTCCGCCGCGCCCACCGCTCCTACCGCTCTTTTTTAATGGCTGCCTATTGATTTCCGGTTTGAACGCGGGTGTCTCCTTCCTGTCATGCGCAAAGAGAGCTGTTTCAGAGCGAGGCTTCCGCCCCGAGAACTGACTGCTGATTACCGGCGGGCGGCGTCATGCCTCAGTGACCGCGCTCAACGGGCGGCGGGGGGCGTCGTGTGCCGCTCCCCCTATCGGGGACGAGCTGCTCGTAGGGAGCTGCTCGTAGGGAGCTGCTCGCGGCAGATGCTCACAGAGGCGCCGCACAAAAACGTCCTGCTTTCCAATCGTCGACATAATCGACCGGCACCGAGGCTGTGTATGGGTGCGCTCAGTTCAATGTCAACGGATGTCGGGAAAGGATGTAGGGTGTCCGTGGGTGTTGGGTGTAGGGCGAGTATACGTGTGGCTGCGGGTAGGAATAGAAGGTTGGCACGTGAGCATTTCTGGCTGTATGGGTAGATGGGCGGGCTTTGTTTTTATTTGCTCAGGTCTACGTGTCCAGGGCCCGCCGCCCGTGTAGGCTCAAGTCGATCTGGACCAACTTCCGCCGGTAGCGGGCAGTAGTAAGGCGTGTGTGCTCGAGCTTGTCCCGTCGATCCAGCACAATGAGCGCGATAAGGCGTATTTACCCGAGAAATAGGTTAGTTGCCGCCGACGGGAAGTGGCCGTTTTGGGGCGGGGGATGGGTCCGGAGGTGCCTCAGCTCCGACACAGCTCTGGGAAATTACTTATTTATTCCTAAGGTATTGACTGAGCGTGGCCTCTCTAGCGGGAGGACGACACCCTTATACATATTGAGGGGTAACGTTTGACCGTGTCAAGCACTGCATTTGTAAGCGCAACCACCTTAGTTAAGGAGTTTTTTCAACAAAAAATCCGACAGCAGGTGTTATAACAAATGAGCGGAGAGCACAAGGTATACATAAATAGTATGGGTGCAACAATATATTACGTAGTAGCGCAACCATAATAGTATTCAAAAATGTGTAAAGGGAGAATGTAATTTGTTCTGGGGTTTCTTTGAAAAAGGGTTGCTTGGGGATATACTTTTCTTTTCGGTTCAAAACAACTTAGGATAATGGAAGTGCTGAGGCATTAATGTAGTTATTACAAGGGTGGCTACCATAGGGAACAAGAGAGGGATTGGCCATATGGCCTATATTATTGTGTCCGACCAGTAGGGCTGTATAAGGAGATCCTGGCCTCAATGGCCCTCCACCACTACTGTAGGCTTACGTCACCTAGCTGCTACACACTCTCCCACAAATATATCTGCTCCTATTGATCATTTCGCCTATACACACAAGGGGTTCGATTGTCAGAGCCTCTGGTCCGACTAAGCTGGCCACTTACGGCTGGAGCTAGTTTCCCCTCCAGTGGCTACGTACAAAGTACAACCTGTGGTAGTTTTCTTTACATTAATCTGCTTTTCAGCGGTTCTCCAGGATGAGGGATTATTGGCTGGTCTTTATGTGCTGAACCTAATGGAGTGATTCGGCAGCGTTTTTTTTCTACTGGGAAACGATTGGAAATAGTTTGATCTATTGCTGCCCTGTTTCGAGTCCCAACATGTATCAGTATGGGTCTGTAACTTTGGAACATCAACAAAGACAAACTCAGATATTCATCGTTATTTATATATCAAGATAGGAACTGCCAAAATATTGGATTATGTCTTTCCATTGGCGTTAGCTGTCGGTTCGTTACTATCATTTTGTTGTTTTCGAGACTGTGTTTCTTTGCAGGGAGCTACCATAAAAACCCTTTGTAAATGTGCTTAGCGAAAAAGCAGTACGTAACGTCAAAGAAGAAATTAAAGCAAATTACATTATATTACCCTATTCGTTCCGCTAATACTATTGCCGAAATTCTAAGCTAAACCACATACACACAAAAGCGTAAAAGAGGATGGATGCGTCTCGCCCTGCAATTAGTTAATATGTCAAATAGATATATATATATACTACCTGTCTAGAGGCACACATACTGTTATTTTTGTTCTTTATTTTTACTATGGAATATTACAACTTATGGCTGCTTGTTTCGTCTAGGACATGGAAAGTTTCTCGTCAGCATAATGCTATCTTATAGTAAAACTCTAAATCTGTCTAATTGCTGGTGGCCTTGTATTACGATGAATCACGGTTTTTAAGCTCACATGAGAGATGCTGACTGTCTGGATGTCTGACAATAACAAATGTCTGTCTGAGAGCCAGGCAAAATGGCAGAGATGGAGAAGGGGGAGGGGCTGGAGCTGGTATAAACCAGGTTCTACACTGATGTCATGCCAGGGTGGGGGAAATATTGAGGTGGTGGTTGTCTGAGTGGGTGTTTTGATGCCTTGACAATAGGTGGCGGGCCTGTGTGACCGGCTCGGTCCAGACAATAGCTCATCACTGGAGCTGCTCAGCTAAACAATTGATCATTCCGTCACTAGCACAAACAAGAGCTGCTCTCCATCTCACTAATGCGTGTGCCTGGCCGCCACTCGAGCCTTATATAGCTTAGCAAGATATCCCTATAGAGTACCCTATGGACAGGAAAAAACAGCACAGCTTGATGTCGCGTTGGTTTCAGCCCTGATTTAAGGCTGTGGCCAGATTTTCCATTAAAGAACCTGATTATATTATGCGAGTGGAAGCAGGGGCTAGGCCGCTGGTCTGACAGCCCCCACTGGTAGAAGGCCACCATCCAAATAGCCACTTAATGTGCCAATCCATATCACATTCACGGATAATTGTGGAAGCACGCTGGCTTGGCCCCAGCAGCTACTATTCTGATATGGAGTCTGTCTGGGGAACAGGAAGGGAGAAAGTGACATGGGAAAGGGATTAGAGGAGGGTAGGACAAGGGGGGCAGAAAGAGAAGAAAACACTGAAGGAAAACAGGGAAGTGGGGGCAGGGAGACAGGAAAGGGTCGCATGGAACATGTGAGGAAGGTAGGTAAGGATATCAGAAATAAAGGGTAAGGGATAGCAGGCAATCAATGTAACATTACAGGATAAGGGAGGCAGGACGGTACGCAATTGTAAGTATGAGATAGGGAAAGCATGATAAGTGACATTTACATAGAGCTAGACTGCTCAGGGACCGAGGCATGTTACTTGGTTGAATAGGAATATTAAGCAGAGACCCTGAAGGTAAATAAACGAAGGACGGGAATGGATGAGATTGGCCCGCACGTTATGCCCACACAAGTGAATCTCACAAAGAAATGGTGACTTGACATTTGCTGTCAGTTTGAAGTATCTGCCATTAAATACCACGCCATCATTCTTCTGACAGCAGTGGAAATGGATGCAGACCAGCTACCCCATTACTATGAGGTGCCCTGATGGCTGAGCTCCTATCTAATGGAGTTCACAAGTGGGTGCTATGTCAGCTAGTTAAATGATGTCAAGTGGGGGGTTCTATATACCCCACACGGTATTCATAACGATCAGAGATATTCTTCAGAAGCTCACTTGGCCAAATGTGTTCAGACAAGCAGTGGATGCCAGTGAATCGGAATGGGTTAAATTGACTGGGGATTTGCAGTGTAAACTATTGGCGTTCCGAAAAGTCAACACCGATGATTTCACGAGTCTTGACACTTCAATTTCCACCGGCGTGTGCAACCCGAGTGCCGCTGTTTAATCCGACTGCTCATATCGGCACAAAAATAGTCGACGTGGTTTGGGGAGTGTGGCGTCGTATATATTCCCATATGAATAGAATGGTTATGATTAGATTCAGGGGATTATGTATCAGTCTGCCTGTTGAATTCGTTATCCATGTAAACGGCTTTTGACAGCTTCTGTGAGCTAGATATGCCGACATTTTTATTTCCCTTTGAATGTTATTTTTATTTTTTCTAAACCAATCAACATTTTACATCTTGGTTTAAAAAAAAGGATGTTTCAAGTTCATAGAAATACATTTCAAAGGCCATACCCCCTCCACCCTTTTCTGACAGAACCACATATCACATATCACGCTGCTATCTTATCCGAACATCTTTCAATAACTTGATATCTCTGCTTCTATCGCCACCGTATGGCATGCATATCTGTCTCCCACTCAGACAGCCGTCCCAGTGCTGCCCGTGCTATTCCACCCCGCCCCTCCCCATATAGATATTGGGACCCAGTGGTGGGTGTGAGTGGTCGGGGTCTTCTGGGGAAACCGACCCGCACTGCCCGGGGGATCCACTCCCTGTCGTCCAGGCCGGTTGTCTGGCGGCTTTGGTGACGTTCATGACCGGGCTTTAGGCACCCCCGACACTCGAGTTGGCCCCCGCCTATCGGCTCGCCCATAAAGAAGGCTATCACATAACTGCCCCTCTGCCGCCCCATGTAAAATATATGGCGTGGTTATGATGCCCTCGGCTCGGGGCGAGGCTGACTTGCCTACGGGCGATAATTCACCGACCTGCCATAGAACTCAAGGCTCGGCGGCTTGGGCAGGCTGCCTATATACAGCTATTTGAATTCTGATAAGGCTATAGGCGTAGTAGACTATTTTGGTTGTGTTATTCATTACCACGTGGTTTGTATTTATTTTAGTTCTGTTTTTGTTGATACTTTTTCAGTGCCTACTAATTAACAGTTCATTAAAAGCCTTTATCGGAATGAGCCCACGGCACTGCATATTTAAAAACGTGTCAGTAAATAGTAGATTGATGAGTACAAAAAAAACAATATTCAGCTATATTTCCCCTTGTGTACCTTAGTCCGTCTGACCTAAAACAAACACACCTTTCCAGTCACGTTCCATTGGATTCCTAGAAAGGCCAGCCCCAGTGACGGAACCTCTCCCATTTTAAGGCGAGCTGCTCGCATTTTACGTGAGCTGCTCACATTTTACGAGGTCTGGTTTTACACGCTCGGGCCCTTTGGAGGGGGGACACTGCCCACCGGGCTGACAGTGATACAGGCTGTGGCCTTTTGGTCAGCGGCATGGGCGGACCGAGCCAGGTCCACTGTCACCAGAGAGCGATAAATACAACCTAATAAACGAGACGGCGACGGCCGACGGCGGACAGCGCCAACTGAAGGGTGGGGCTTCCAACAAAAATAGAAAAGAAGAACTAGGAAAATGTCCAGACACCAGCCTCCTGTCGTCAGCACACCTAGCGACACCTGGCGGAGTCTAATGTACTGCCGGAAGTGGGGTAAAAGAGCAGAGTGATATATCCGATGCCTAATTGGGGTGTTAGGATTTCCCGTATTGGTTGTGAGCATGAAGGTAATTTGTTTCGCTGATGCCTTGATATATGTGGTAAAGTAAGCTCTTAATGAAAAAGATTTAACCCTGCTCCCTGTAATAATTGGGGAACTGAATCCCCTTAATCTATACTGTGCCATTGTCCTAACAACTTCATTGATCTTTTGATGTCATTGTCGTTACATTAACTTATCTTTCTGTCTGCTGATTGCTTATTACATTTATATTATGCAACAACATTTCCCTTCCGCTGCATCCAATTGTGATCATCGATATAAAGGGCAAATATTGGTCGATGCAGGATATTATGGTTCTAAAGCCTACACATCCATTGTACTGAGAGCTGAAAGGGCGGTCAGAAAAGAGCCTCGGATCCCGGGGTACCAGGCATACATTGCTGGCATCAAACGGCGGCTATCCCCGTCAGGTCGAGTCAATCCAGGCAATTATAGATGTTCCAGATACAGAAAAGGCAAAAAATCCATATCAAAAACTGGGGCTCACTTACTGGCCCCTAGTGGACGCTCTGATACACGGGGAGGGTGACGGCGGAGGGGGGAGTTGGCATGGGGAGGGCGAGGCGAATTACGGGGTGGGGGGGGGGGTGTTTGATCTTGATTTTATCACTGGTTCGTTCATGTGACCCCTCCCCCACCCCCCATCTCTCCTCTCCCAGCCATGTCACCGCTCTCCCATCCTACCGACCCTCCCAGCTCCTTTCATAACCCATGGTCGTTTCTCTGTCTGCTGGAAATAGGAGGGCCTGGGCCTCTTTGAGGCAGTCCAGCACGTTCTGGACACGCTCAGGTCCACTCCTGAGTACCTCACAGTTGTTTGGAGCAGCTCCGAGCAGCTCCGATCCAGTGGTCGGAGCAGCACGTCTTTCAGTGGGCGTCACGACTTCAAAGACGACTCATTAGGCCCTGCATGCACCATGGGGCCACGGCTTTTTCCCCTCCGATAATTAGATCAAGGTTGACATGGACTAAGAACAAGAAACAACATTAGTTACGCCAAGTTGGCTATTGCCTCGGAATGATGCCTCCAATACAGGTCCCCGTAGTGGGGTATCTGTACCTGTTGGTATGGAGAAAGCGTTGCCTCTGGGAGCAACTGACTCTGTGAGGTTATTACCCTACTACATCTAAAATGATGTCCTTTCATATGTTACAGACTACACACTGAACTTACTTCAGGCCATACCAAGAACCAGGAAATTATTTAGTTCCCCTCTCGCCTCTATATGGCTTTATAAAGTAAGGGTTAGCAACCCCCTCCAAACCAGTCCTATGTTGAGGGTTCGAATCCTGGGAGGACTTGTTCCATAATAACCTTCACCTCAGAAAAGATAATATCAACTTCCAGGAGTCCAAAACTGGGGAGCGAGCTTCAAAGTCTCGTTGTTCTCTGTCCTCTATATCATCTACAGATTCAATACAGAAATCACCCCAAGATTTTCAGTCAGATCCGGCCAAAAAAACAACGTTGCCAATCAATTGCAATTTAATGCTTTTTATCGAACAACCCTTGACCTTTATATTCATTGATCAACCACTTTCAATCTCAAAATATACAACAGAAATTTTAAATATATGTAAATTATTAGCCTGCGATCTATCCGGAATGCATAATACTACAGACGTGTATATAAAAAAAAACATAATAATATATATAGATAGATAGATACATACTACCTTGCCTTGCCGTCATTTCCACCAACATAGATACAATTATTGACCAGTCAAAAACCGGAGTTGGTCTCGATATAGCTGGAAAATTGCTGAGTAGACCTTAAACTCCAACACATCATCATCAGCATTTAGATAGATAGATAGATAGATAGATAGATAGATAGATAGATAGATAGAAAGATAGATATACAGATAGATATTTAATATGGAATAGCTAACAGTGGTCGAAAATAATGAGCAAGATTATAACAAAACAACTGTCATTTGGAATGGTCATGACCAATTGTAATGGAAACAGACTCAGATCTGCCCCGAGTAACCCTTTCCTACACAGTGTGTTGGGAAATGTGCCAACGTTAGAATAGTGTAATATAACCCTGACCCGATAGCAGTAGCCGAGGATGGAACACAGGTTCACAACCTTTCCATGGCATCAGATCTTTTAGTGATTATTGAATTTGAATAAAACTCGAAATCCGCAACTTTTTGTGTAGAATTCAGTTATCCTACTCTAAACATTCCATTTTGTTTGAAAAACATTCTATTTGGAATGTTAATAGAATGTTTTTTCGCCAAAATTGACCAAACATTAGAATTTTGGTTACCATGGAAACAACAAAAGTTTGCCATTTTTGTCAAAAATTGTAACCCATTTGGAAAAACATGACTTGATTGTGTTAACAGTCCAAACTGAAAGAGATTATCTTTTGTGAACAAAAGCTACAAGCTTAATAGCTTTTATGACTTTTTGTTAATTTATGGAGAAAATCTTATTTCATTACTAAATATTTAGATAAATATTCAATATCCGGGCTTTTTGCCATTTTCACGAATACTGACCATCCTTTGTTCAACAGCCCATAAATTCCTTGAAAATTATCTAATTTTGATGTGCTTGGTATCATTTGAAAGCTTAAATCACCCTCTTTAATGCCTATTTCCCGCCTGGAGCATCCTTTCTGTGTGGGGAGACACATTATTGGAATCGTAAAAATCGTAAAACAATCTTATAATATGACATCGTTATCATATTTGATCAACTACGCAGTAAAGCGAGTCGTTAGTTGGGACAAACGTGTGCAGGCATGTCAAAAATTACCGGATGGTATTTCAATATAAATGCCTCTACGATTTATTTGAAGCTGGAGATTGCACGATTGCAATATCTATTCATGGATTCCTATACAAGAACTGGCATGTTTAAAATGCTCGCCTCCACTCCATTGGGAATTTCAACGCATCAATAGCATTCTAAAGGCAAACACCAACCAGAATGATTGACTGTTTAGCTTGGTTCATTAGTTATGTATACTCTATTTGTGTCATGTACTTATTGTGACGTGACATTGTGAATAAATGTAATTAGATCTTCGGATATGGATTTGGCTTAGTACCAGATGACCGACCACTATGTACCCTAGTTATGAAATTATATTAGCACACCAGGGGTAACGGTTCTTGACAAGAGCGACAAATGCTGTGGGTTAAATTGGTTTGGTCCGAACGGAACAAATAACGTTGACATAGCGCGGAGCTAATTGGAGGTACAAACAGCCCCCCACACTAACGTAGGTCGAACTGTAACATTACACAACAAAATCACTATCTCTATTAGTCTAGAGAATTCATGAAATACTCGCAGTAAATGTATATGGCATGCATTAAATTCTTATCATTTACAACAGGGTGCACACTATATATTGGTGCCGTTGAACATTACAGTTTATTCCCATGTATAGAATGATGTAAAACTAGGGATTTTCTATGAGAGGTAAACTCATGTTGTACGTGGGTGGAGAGGCTATCACGGGCACACCCAGCCCCATTATGCACCACACGGGGCAGCGTGTTATCCCTGGTGTTATCCGATCACGAGCACCATTTACAAGATCGCCCGCGTCGAACATGAATATCTGGGATAAGCATTAGTACTAGATTGGTGGCCTTTATTCCTCTCCACCCACCCATTCCCTGCCTGTTTTGGCACTACACCGGCCACATAGTGCCACTCTGGCTGCCAGATAGTGCACTGGTCCAAATAGAGACCGTGACAGAGACAGAGACGTTGGCAGGCAGATAGAGAGATCCACTGGCCCAGACTGGTGGGGTGTTCTTGGCATTGGACCCCCCTGTGGCAGCGGCCTGCCTGGAGTGTTTCTTACCCCTGACTGACCAGTCCAAGGTGATTGACCGATGAGGCCTTGTGTCGACACACATATATGCTCAGAGCTTCCCATCTGCTCTCGTTCTACCCACTGGAAGCCCCGTTCGAGCTGTTAAATTCTGACTCCTCAGATAAAGATACGTCCCGGTCATTTCAGATACAATGTACCTGTAGAAGCCCCTTTTTGTAACTGGTATAAACAATTACCTACTATCATGGTTTATGTATCTATCCTCATATAAAATACTTGAAAATATTAATTTTGTCTTTGTTGATCACACAGAGCAGATTATTAAAACGGTTTTATCTGTCTCTGGTTGCACAAAACGTCGTATACAGGTTTGTGCCCCCGCAGCTAGTATTTGGCTGTCAAAGTCTGTTGATTTTAATTAAGGCTTTGATCATAAAATACGCATCAAAGGAAAATCTGAGAACACCTTATATAAAAGCATTCAATTAGCGTGTGTGAAACAGTAGAACCTCCCCCGGTGTAAAATCCAAAGCAAAGAAAAAGAGATACGTGGGAGTGGATATTGAACTACAATGTCCCCATTATAGCTGAATGTAACGCCATCAAGGGATCCTGTATACCTGAAGGGGTTTAGGTTTAGTTCGCGTGTTCGACACCCTCATGCCAGGCATTTTAAATGGAAGGCAACGGTGTTTATGAATACAAGATCGCAACAATGGCTGACAAAGCAGCTTTCAGGCATGTCCTACCTGTTGCAGATTACAGCAGTCGTTATCAGATGCTAGTGCTAGCTCGGCTACCCTGCATTACCTTTAGACATCCCCCGTTTAGCTTCCACTTAGGCAGTCCCTTTTATGTAAGGGGTTCCTTTGTACAACCGTGCACACTTCTGGCTGTATCTAGCTACGAGCCTTAGCTCGTCTGTAATTCATCCCTGGAAAGCTTCTACGTGGAAAAAAAGCTCATGAAGGGACGGCCCCTATAATGATTTCTGTAGCCACACCCCTATGAATACGCCTCTCATCCTGCCGGGAGCAAAGCCTGCCGTGCATGTGTATGTCCTCGGGAGCAGCTCATACTGAAGGAGCAGCTCAAGGGGAAGCTGGCACCCGGCGAGCAGCTGCCTGCCGAGCGTGTTCCCAGCGAGGACGCACTGGGACCAGTGGAGTGACGCGAGGTATGGACGGCGGACCTTGGGAGGAGGGAGTGAAGTGGGCTGACGAGGGGTACTCTGAGCCTCAGGCCTCGGGTATGCTTCTCTATGGATGAAGAGCTGCTCTTTTAATGGGTCTCTACACGTAGCAACCGCCATCCCTTCATCCCGTATAATATTATTCTTGTTTTATTATACATTCAATATAGGATCACTCCTAAGCTTGAAGTATTTGTAGCTTATGACAATAAGAGACCTCAAGAGACATGTCTCGCTGTGATAAGACACCCTGCAAGAGCTCTCGCAATTTGTGGGAGTATGCCTCTTCTAAAGGGGAAGAAATGAGTCTAGGTCCATCAGGGAAGAGATTTCTCTCTGCTGTCCCTCAGGCTCCTAATGTTAAAGGAGAAGATTCCAATGGTCAGATCCAAGACTGTGTGACTTTTGGTGGGTTTCTGTACATAGCAGCCACTATCCCTTCATCCCAAATAACATCATTCTTGTTACATGTATTTTCCAATATTGGATCACTCCTAAGCTTGAGATATTTGTAGTTTATGACAATAAGTGACATCAAATCAATAACGGTAAAGGTAAAAGCCCATCTGAAGAGTTACTGTTATATTGAGACTTCCCATATGACACCGAGTGCTGAAGCTGACTCTATGATACAGAATTGTTACTAAAACAAACGCCAATTTGTCCTTTCCTCTCATATTTCAACCTCGAGGTATGGGAATTGAAATGAAATTTTGTACGAAACATGAGAGGGAGCGCGTTTTCTGCGCCACATAAAAGTAGAGTGATTGTGCGTAGTTGAAAATGGATATTTGTGTGGGCATTACACCAATATGAAGAACAAGATATCATGTTACAATGTAACTGATCTGAACTGAAATAAGGCTGTATTTGTCAGGACGAAATCATAAAATCTTGTGAATTCCATCAACGGCCTTTCCTGAAGAAATTCACATATTTTTATTGTAAAACTAAATTAACCTATTTTGAACAAAAAATGCACCTTTTTATACATACAAAGAAAAGTATCCCGAATATGATCCTCTACCAATCAATAGAAGTCCGCGATGAATAAAACGTAGGTTTCCGAATTCTTATTCCTTTGTACAGCACACAACCAATTACTTTGCATCAAATTCACGAATGTAAACAACTGAAATAATTACGTTGGTGCACATGGTGTTACAAGTGTCAATTCAAGAAACGGTTAAATAGCTAAGTTACTATTTGAAATCGCACCTAATATTTCTGCTGAATTCCATGTAGTATTGAAGGTTGTTCCCATCCTTGATAATTTTCAAATGTTGTTAAAGAAGCATAGTTTGTAACACGAGTCTATTCCATTAAGCCTCCTTTCCCCTTAAACTAACTCCCCAATGCCTCTTGGATAATAGATCATGCATTCATATTCCATATGCCTACCTTCTCAATATAGCCAGGCGTGATGGCCTTACACTACAGCTAAGCCTTACATGACACAAAGTATGACATACTGTTGTACTCCTGCCAAGCCAAGTGCTATCACCCATCAGGGCTTTAGGGTTGGGCATGCAGGGGTTATATGCAACCCCAAACACAGTGCCTATACGTATAGAACTGGACAGTGACTAGGGCCTATTATATTAAAGCTGCTAGGTTCCAGTGGGCTAGCATAATCTCCATTGTCATCATTCACCCTAGCCAAACGCCGGCCCCCAAGTGCTATTGTAGCTTTCTAATCAGACCTACAAGACGAAATCAATTTGGTGCTCGGACCAGTCTCTCTGCACTGATAAGTGTAGTGTTCCCCTGGGCCGTCCCCCCTAGGTCCTACCCAGCCCAGCGCAGGCCGGGGCCAGCTCAAGACGTCCCTTGCTGGTTGGATCTAAATGGGCAGGGAACTTCATCTCCATGTTTTTCCCTTCCCCGCCTCACAGCTGCCCGCCAACCCTCTCCTTACCTCTCCCCAGGCAACAGCCTCTGCCTCCCCAAACTCATGCATAGCCTAGCTATAGTGCACAGTACAAGATGCCAATGCATTGGCTGCAGCAATGGCCAGGGACATGGTTGTGAATACAACAGTTATTAGAATAATTGTTTTAACTTTGCCTTTCAGTCTTTTTTTGGTAAATCGTTTCGCTTTTTCACAATTTCTATTTTTTTCTCGAGGGCTGGAGTTAGATCATCCCTACGTCTCTCTATCATTTGCAGACTTATTGGTATTATACGCGGAATTCGAAACTAGGTTTACCAAAACGACCCAAATCCCCAGGGCAATACGTTTCATTTACAGAGTTTTTCATTGTGGTGCCTGGAGAACTAGGCTCAATTTCCGTGCTGCCCAGATTGAACCACCTCAGTGGAGCTCAGACATGTCTACCTGTGATTAGACGCCCCACAAGTAGTCTCACACAATTTGTGGGCGTCTGGTTACTCCATGCAGAATGGACTAGCACCGGAGGGAACATGCCCTATCAGTTGTCTGGTTTATAGGATATTGTGTAGAATAGTAACAAAGATGCTTGTAGATTAGGTTACATTTCTAGGCTCAATATCATAGTATCTATCGGCAATGAAAGCAGTAATAATACCTAGGGCGAGGATACCTTCGGTAATAGCATGAAAATGTCAAGGCAAAGCCAGAGCAAGTAAAGCTTTGATTCCCACAGTCTAATTACAATAACCATAGCAATGATACAGGCTATTTTGGCGGACATTCATTACGCGAAGCACATTTGAGGCATCAGAGGCCACCATATCATTTTCCTTGAATCATGTGTGCGCTTTCCTACTGAGGCCTTTTGATCTAGTCTGCTGGAACACAATCAGACTCGCCCTTTTGACTACCCAGACTACACTCTCTCTGAAGAGGAGAGACATGTCTCGCTGTGATTAGACACCCTGCAAGAGCACGGGCAATTTGTGGGAGTCTGCCTCTTCTAAAGGAGAAGAAATGAGTCTAGGTCCATCAGGGAAGAGGTTCTCTCTGCTGTCCCTCAGGCTCCTAATGTTATCAGAGAAGATGGTTTCCAATGGTCGGATCTTTTGGTGGTGTAATAACCAAGTGACAGGGCATATGTGGTCTAATATGTGACGTCTGGTCCAAAGATAGGAGCAGGATATGTTAGCTTTTAATCACCTGATACAAAATAAAACTTAAATGTAAACTTAGCTGTGCCATGCATGAGGTTTGTTAGTCAATAGTGAAGCGCTAGGCCTATTCGAAAGGGAAGTAGCAAATATAATGTTACGTAATCTACTCCAGTCAACTATGATCCATATAGTTCTGTTGATGGCCTTTGCTATAGTGTAATGGATAACATTTCCAGTGACACACTATAGAGTATTCTGGTGATCAATGTATTTTAGTATGTGAATCGTAGAAGTGCTTAGTTCATGCTAGAATTATGCTTATGCAGACGCTAAATCTGTTATACAAAAATATACTTTCACTTGATTAATGGCACAGCACAGGAAGTATAGAGGTTTCCTTCATAATTGGCATAACGAAAAAGATAAGTTTAATTAAGGTGGCTCTATGTATTTCAAATGTCCATCACTGTTATGATGATGTTTTGACATTTGCCGTTAAAGTATTGGCCTACCAGCATCGTTAAGGATTTGTAGATGAAGGTCCCTAGGCTAAAACGTTTCATTCCAATGGTTAATGGAAAAGTTGTGACCGAAATACCCATACACATTCCTAAGTGCTCCTCTTCTCTCTTCACAGTGTTTGGCAATGGCACGGCCGCCTGTAAATGGAGTCTGAATAAAACCTTTAGCTAAAATGCCAGTATTCTCCCCATTTCTAGATGTCGTGCCACTCTGTCACTTAACAGCAGTCCACAATTTATTTTTTAAGCTGGCTTAATCAGGGCTAGGCTTTAAAGAACTCGTACTAGGGAAGTCTACGACCTCAGTGAAATGGCCCCAGAGCAGGCGCCCATAAATGAATACTTAATGCCCGCTGCTTTGTCAACAAAATGGAAACGCAACAACTCCCCGGGACGGGGGTATGGCTTCAGGGGTACTGGAGCAGTTTCAGCATTCTGGCCCACGACTCGGGCGCGCCACTCCACGGTTGAAGCGGGTACTATAAGCGGCACCCACGTGGGCTGTGTGAGTTTTTTTGGCGCGGGGCCAGGCGCTGGAGACCTGTCCGACCAACATGAATTAATCAACAACAATGGATACTCGCATCATTATTCCGCCTCGGGTTCTGAAGCGGCCGGCCAGCAGCAGCAGGGGGATAGCCGGACAAGCGGGCCAATTTAACACTCGAGTTATCAGGGGTGATATTATAGCGCGAGTGGCGGCTAATAAAGCGCGTTTGTGTCGGAGCGGGACTCGGGGGAGTCGCCTCGGTGGTATTGGGGGTGGGGAAGAAGGGTGTGGGAGGAAAAAAACTAATAGGTGGTGGGACCTCCCCAACCCCACTTCTGAGTGTTGTAGTTGGCCAATAGCTCCAGCAAAGATCAGCAGTATTGGCTCGTCTCACCTCGACCCCCATCTGACATGGTGTCTAACAATGGCCGTTGGATCCCAAACCTCCCTCACGTTGGATCATACAGAACATTCATCCACGCACAGGTTCAGGTAGGGACCTCACGTACAAACACCCTGGAGGGATCTCTATGGCCGCCACCTCTTTCAAGCTTATCCTCTATTAGAGGGGCTGGACGGGCCTTAACTCTAAAGATTTAAGAGCGGTTACCAATATTGTTTCTTTGAACGAAGGGATATAAGGTAAACCATTAGTGCCGACAAAAGCGGTTAGAGCGCACCAGAAGGTTTTTGAGAAGAAGTCTGCCCAGGGAGTCATTCACGGAATGCATAGTTAAACGTACTGACGCAGGGTGAATAGTTGAATGGCATTCAGCATTTGGGTTGAATAATATAAACATTATAGGCGTATATAGGGTAAAACCCTCAAGCGCACAAACCTTATCTTCATAGGGTCGACTTATATGACATTCCATAACATTTCCCAGCTTACATTTACTTCTTGTTTTCCCTATCTACAGTAACCTAAATTATGTCAATCTTATCGTCTTTTTTTTTAAGTAAGTATCATAGAAAAATAGTGAATAACTGCAAAATGTCATTCTCCAGAAAATGTTCTACAAAATGTTGACCTCATGAAATGGTACTGCAAAAACAAGTTGAAAGAGTGTAATGGAAATGTTTGTGTTAAACATTAATCTCAAAATTGTGTTTCTTGGCAAAGTTGTCCAATAAAAACATGCAGCTGTACATAATGGCCCATTGTTGATATATTCATTGGCAGAGTAAACCAGTATAGCGCAGCAATGAGCATACCTTGACAAAAGTAATGGGCCTAATACAAGTCAAAATAGTTGTAAATTGTTGTTTGTAAAATGCCATAAATTAAATTGGTACTCACCATTGGTTGTGAAGCCGGCATGGGGAAGAACAAGGCACAGCAAGAAGAGAAGAACACAATGCGTCTCAATCCTCCGTCTCTTAACATGGTACATCTTCTGCAAGTATCCAACCAGAACGAAGACATGCGTAAAGTCAAAGAGCCTGAACCCTGATCGCGGTAATAGGCAATGGGAGCAGAAATAATGACCGATGTGGTGGTGGAGGTGGTGGAGACATTAACAACACAGACATCCGCATTCTCACCACTCACATGCTTGCATTGCTACATAAATAGAAGCAATGAAAAGGCATTGGTTATGTATGTTGCGGTAAGCAATGATCCCTATTGGGTGTAACTTTTGAAATACACTGATTAGAGGTAGATGATCTTTCTCTAATCGATTGAAGGTGGACTGTGTGTGGTGACAGAAGATCGAATAATCCCAGGCTTGGTATTTTTTAGTGTTGGCAATCCTTCTGACACGGCGGTAGGCAATGGCCTGTCACCCTAACCCTTCTCCCTCCAGGCTCCGTCTCTTTCAAATAAACACACTCCCTCACTGGAAATCCAATATCTATACCATACCGGAGGAATGCTTGGTAGTATATCTATACACCAATTAAAAACATAAATATTGGCCAGCTGCTAGGGTCCAAATTGGCCGTGTTTGCTATACTGCTGAGAAGTCGTAAAGTGTTCCCTTAACATCCAAGTGGCAGTAGTAGTGGTAGCAGGGCGACCAAAGAGGTATAAATTACTCCGGTGGTAGTAGTAAATACTAGGATCAGCACGCGCACGTGGAGAGGGTTCCAGGCTGTGCACGCATGCCTTTCCTCAAATACTCCCTCCAGGGTGGCGGCGCGCGTACAACTGACCCACTGCCTCCCGACTCATTTACTCCCGGCTGTGGGTGGACATGTAGGATACAGCTGCAGGTATTACTCCAGGGTCTCCTCCTGCTGGCGGTGGCAATAATAGAAGTGGAGGGGGCGGGCACGGTTACAATTTGACCGCCGAGTAACTGGCTGGGTCGTAATCGGCTTCGTCTCGCCGGCGTCGGCCGTCACACCACTCCAGCGTCGACCCCTCCACCCGGTCCCACAGTAATACTATAACTGCCTCTCGGGCCTCTCCTGGTTTGGCTCAATCTGTTGTGGGCGCTAGTGGGTGAAGGAGGAGTGTCGACGCTAATGCTAATTGGAGCCTCCAGAGCTGTGCATTTGCTGGTATATGTAATTATATATACAGAGGCCGAAGGCTGGAGTAATCGTGCTAATAGTGTATACCCCCTGCTGTACGTTTCTCCTGACTCTTAACACACTAAAGCAGGTGTGAGTAATACTAGAGCACACTGGAGATCGTGGTTCCCTCCTATTTCTTGATGTGTTGACTCCTGTATACGATGTACATTTGCAAAGTAGTTGAGTATCCTTCAGTGAATAGCAGTAGCATATATCCCTCTGGTTGTATTATGCTCTCCACTCTCCTTCTGTCCTCTCTCCTGTCCTTCTTCCCTCTCCTCCTCTCACTTCCACTCTTTCCCTCCGCCTCCCTGCTGTCCCTTACCGACTCGCTTCTCCAGTCAGCATGGGGGAGCACTCGAAGGGCGTGTGGCTCTGCAAGCTTCCCCCAATGAATGAATGAATGGGTCGTTATCCGATATACAGAGAGCCCTACATACGTCCATACACCTACAACCCCACCGTACCCGGCGCTGACATCACTGGGGCAATCCCATCCAGGCTGGCTGTAGTATATAAGCCGTAGTAGTCAGAAAATCAGTGGTGGATCCCGGCCGGCGTTGTATGTGCTCCATGCACGGTGCCGGTAGTGGCGGGTGGGGAGGAGGCTGGCGGGTGGTGGTAGTAGTGGTGGTGGTGGGTGATGGTGGTGGTGTCGGCAGCTAAAGCAAGGCAGTGGCTGCTGGCGGCGGTGGTGGTGGTGGCGGGAGGGTTTGCTTGCTTGCTTGCCTGGCTGGCTGGGTGGCTTGCTGGAGGAGTCAGCGCACACTACTAGCTACTGGAGGAACACCAGGAGGAGAGAGCGCGGAGGGCCGGTGTGTGAGCGTGTCGGCGCCTGACGTCCAACTGGCACGGGGGCGCGGCCACCAGCAATCATCGACTGTTTCCGCGCCCACTCGGCAGAGGGGGTGCTGGTCGCGCCGACAGAGGGGTGCAGAGAGCCGGGCTCATCTCCTCTCCTCCAGTAGGGTTAAGGCAGGCGCTGGAGCAGGGACGACTTAGTACCGGGGCAGCAGTGGCAGGAGCTGCATGAGGAAAAGGAGAAGGACTCCCAGTGATGTCGTAGGGCTCTGGGAGCAGTTCCGACCAGCCCTGAGCAGCTCCGAGCAACTCCGAGCAGCTCTGAGCAGGAGCGCACCTCGTGTTTACGTCAGGTTGGTTCACTGCCCACACACCTCACCCCGCCACTGACCCTATGCGTGGGCGTGGAGAGGCCGTACGATGACCAGAGATCGCCATCAGCTTGGATCCCCACTTCACAGCTAACCGCCACTTAGCCCCACCTTGTCCATTTCGCCAACACCCTTCCAAAATATTTCCCACCCAGACGTCAGCATCGGTTAATGCATAACATTTTGTGAAGCATATCGTAAATAAATTCAGAGGAACAGTATCAGACCGCACAACATCCAAAAATCTCAGATTATTTTCTTGACATTATCTGCACCTATGAATGTTGAGCATTTGGCAATTATGAAAGTGTAATTCAATGGCAGGGAATATCTGGCACATATCTTGTGGAAACCCTGTCATTATCAGGCTTCCTGTTTCAGCTATGTTCTTTAACATTGTACTTTGAACAAGTATCTCCTTTCCACATATATTGTTCTCTGGAAATGAAACCTTTGTGTATCCTTAATTGCTCGAACTCGGATAAAACCTCTTTTCTTTATAACAGAAGCTGTGAATATGCCTCTGATGAAAGGAATAATTAAAGTTCCTTTAATACTCCTCATCATACAAGGTTACAGAACTGGAGAAAATGTACTCAATGGTGACACGGCTGGATACTTGTCTAAAAAGCATTAAAACGTAGCAAGATAGTATGTTGAAACATGAACATTTCATATCAAATTTTGCACTGAAGCTCTCCGGATCCATACCGCCGTTGGGACTTATGAAGGAATGTGATACCCTGCCAAGTTTTATTTCAGAAGATGAGAAGGGGAGAAAAACATCGGTTCATGTTTCTCCAATATTATTTGAGAACACCATTTGATTTTGTCATTTAATTACTATGTAAAACAAACTCTGACATCCAGTTTTTGCCCGCCCCATCTTATGTGTCCTCAATAATGTAGGCCTACAACTTAAATACTATTGTCGACACACGCACAAGGTCTTAAATAATCCTAGATATTTGATTAATTGGAAAATGTCTAAGCACAGTTGAAATAGACAACTGGTCAAAGACTAACCTGAATTACATTATAGCTGTCTAAATTATTGTGCACTTATTGATCTATCTTGATAATTATGACATTTTCATGCTAACTAAGAGAGGCCATTTACAAATTCATATTACATGCAAGTCAAAACCTGTTTAATCTCAGGAAATGCATTAAAGGACTAGAGGTCTCAGGAAATGCATTACAGTACTCTGCCTTCAAAAAGTAAGATAAAATGAGCATCTGTGAACGAGGGACATCCATTTGGTAAGAGGGAGGAACCATAGTGAAGAAGTGTTATGGCAGCCAGCCAATCTAACCCCGTTCATCTGACCCCTGACCAGCCCATGCCCCAGGCTCTAATGATCCTGGACACTGGATGTGTTTACCCCGGAGGCCGTGGTCTGATCGGAGAGGCAGGGCTCCCCCTAACCCACCCTCCCTTCCCATCACTGCCTCCCAATACAAACCACCTGGAGGTGATGAAGGGGTGTTGAAAATAAGTCCTCAACATATTGATGTTAACACGTTTAAATTTAAGTCTTAATACAAGACTCAATATCTGGAAATAGTCGAGCTTTAAAACTAAATTGACAGACAAATAAACAGGTTGTATAGCTAATTATTTTCAGGAGACCTGTGAATAACTTACTGAAATGCCTATTACGTTTTTATTTCAAATGTATAGCATGTAACCTTCACTGAGTACCCATTATGCTTCCAGTATCTAAATGGATCCAAATACAATAATTAGTTATCCCCGAGTGAGTACCCAACCTCCTGTATCTATCCCTCTGTGAATACCAAGTCTCCTGTATCTACCCCTCCGTGAGTACCCAGCGTCCTGTATCTACCCCTCAGTCAGTACCAAGCCTCCTGTATCTACCCCTCAGTCAGTACCCAGCCTCCTGTATCTACCCCTCAGTCAGTACCCAGCCTCCTGTATTTACCCCTCAGTGAGTACCAAGCCTCCTGTATCTACCCCTCAGTCAGTACCCAGCCTCCTGTATTTACCCCTTAGTGAGTACCAAGCCTCCTGTATCTACCCCTCAGTGAGTACCCAGCCTCCAGTATCTACCCCTCAGTGAGTACCCAGCCTCCAGTATCTACCTCTCAGTGAGTACCCAGCCTCCTGTATCTACCCCTCAGTGAGTACCCAGCCTCCTGTATCTACCCTCCAGTGAGTACCCAGCCTCCTATATCTACCCCTCAGTGAGTACCCAGCCTTCTGCATCTACCCCTCAGTGACGCGGGTTCAGCCCAACGCCAAATCCGTCAGATTTTGATGAATTCAGGGTCACATGACCACCTCTCGACCAATCCGATCCATCGACACAATGACCTGAACCTGCACTCTTTCAGGCTGTGTCCTCCTAGCCGAGAGAGAAGGGAGCCAAGCATACTCAGTCAGTACCCAGCCTCCTGTATCCACCCCTCAGTCAGTACCAAGCCTCCCGTACCTACCCCTTAGTCAGTACCCAGCCTCCTGTATCTACCCCTCAGTCGGTACCCAGCCTCCTGTATCTACCTCTCAGTCAGTACCAAGCCTCCTTTATCTACCCCTCAGTGAGTACCTAGCCTCCTGTATCCACCCCAGTCGGTACCCAGCCTCCTGTATCTACCTCTCAGTCAGTACCAAGCCTCCTTTATCTACCCCTCAGTCAGTACCAAGCCTCCTGTATGTACCCCTCAGTCAGTACAAAGCCTCCTGCATCAACCTCTCAGTGAGTACCCAGCCTCCTGCATCAACCTCTCAGTGAGTACCAGGCCTCCTGTATCTACCCTCAGAGAGTACCAAGCCTCCTGTATCTACCCCTCAGTGAGTACCAAGCCTCCTGTATCCACCCTTCAGTGAGTACCAAGCCTCCTGTATCTACCCTCCAGTGAGTACCCAGCCTCTAGTCTGTACCCCCAGTTCCCACCCCTCCTCCAGTAGCTGGGGCCCAGCAGCCAGGCCCATTGTGCGCTCTGTAATCAGTTGCCGCTAAGGAATGTCAACATCATCCGTCGCCCAGCCTAGAGACCGGCTCGAGTTAATCAAACACCAGCTTTTCGCTGACCAGCCGAGTCAGACTGCGCCTTTATGGCTGTCGAGTCTGAGTGCATATAGAATATGCAAAGCATGCAAGCACGAGCATAGAGAACGGGATCGATGATTGTTGGCTTAAGGTCAAATAAATCTATTGCTCCTATTTCGCAGGTTGCCTATTCGTATTTCATGTATCTAACCTTTTGATCTCTTGGCCAACTGCATCGATTTTGTTTAGTGTTTCCAAATAACCATTATTAAATATTACGAAAATGGAAAAGGTCAACTGCATTGATTTTGTTTAGTGTTTCCAGAAAATTGAGTTGATTCTCAAAGGCATTATCCAACAACGTTACCCAGTACTCATTCAATATGCAAGACAAAAACGTACAAAACTAAATTGGGTACATAAAGGTCATCCAAATATCGTTTGATTCCGCGCGGTTCCAGAGATGGAAGTAATTCTCAAGCCTGTATGGAGTTGACAGGGTGAATACTACTTCTTTGAATGGAAGTTTGATATCAATCAAATAGAGCCAGTTTATCATCAAATGTTTTGTAGAAACCTATCTTTTTGAAGTTTATGATAATGATAGACAAGTTATTTAGTTTAAAAGTAACAAAACTATCCAACACATTTCAATTCCATACAGTCTCAGCCCTTACAAAATGGTTCAGTGTGAATAGTATGGGGTTAACAAACGCTTTCCTTTGCAATCCCAATCAATTTTGGACGTTCAAGGCAACAATTTAGCTATATTCAGTTCCAGGAACATCCGAGAAATTAATGAGTATAGAAGCTCAGTGGGTGTAAAGGGCAAACCGTCTAGCCTTTAAAGGATAAAACAGAGACTTGGTTAAGTAGAAAGCCTTGTAGTTGCCACCTTCCCTTCGCCCCGAAATCATAGTACCTTTTCCTGCCGACGAGGGGCGCACCGGTCGCAGGACCTTGTCTCCAGGGCGCCCTCCTTCCGGCCGGAGGAAGCCCTGGTGTGCACAGTATTGACCTCCCCTTACCCTTATACCATCCAGGCGTTGCCGGGAAAAAAACTCGAAAGAAAGGTTATTTTCACGCACTTGAAGCGAGACCTGGGCCCACATGGGAAAACCAACCATCACAGCACAT
This sequence comes from Lepidonotus clava, assembly GCA_936440205.1. Taxonomy (NCBI): domain Eukaryota; kingdom Metazoa; phylum Annelida; class Polychaeta; order Phyllodocida; family Polynoidae; genus Lepidonotus; species Lepidonotus clava. Next base: position 45,556,277 of record OW387136.1, on the reverse strand, counting down.
GGAATTAATTGGATAAAGCCGTTGGTATTGTTGCATTTTGCTGGAACAGTGTTGGGAAATATGGTGGGTATTTTCTTTCTGTGTCAGCCTATTGATTCCTAATACTGGGATACACCTGGGGCCTGGCCCCGTGCTCCGGGTGGGGCGGACGGACACTGCCCTTCTGGGCACCAGAGGGCGTAGCGATCAATCAGCCCCCATCTGGCCATACAGCCATATCAAAACAGCCGGCCTGAGCGGGGGGCTCGGTGGACACATGGAGAATACCCGCCCAGTCTAGGACTATGTCAAACAGACGCGAAAATGAGCAGGCATATGCCCAGCTATTGAGTATAGATTGTGTTTATGCATTCTCAAGTTGTACATAATGTACTGTGAGTAATTTAGATAGAGCAGGCAAATGCCCTGCTATTGAGTATAGATTGTGTTTATGCATGCTCAAGTTGTACATAATGTACTGTGAGTAATTTACGTAGAGCAGGCATATGCCCAGCTATTGAGTATAGATTGTGTTATCATGCATGCACATGTTGTACATAATGTACTGTGACTTTTCTTTTCTTCTCTTTTATTTATTAAACTACATTCATCAATGATGATCTTCCATGAAAGTGAGAAATATAAACAGTATGTAATACTAATGATTGCACTAAGTTAAGTGCTATTAAGTTGATACATTTCAAGTAGTACTTTGTTTCTTTGGGTGTTATATAGGTTGAAGACTTAATTTGTTAACCAATAGATGCCCTTTACAATTTGAATTACTTCACAGTTTGGTGCAGACGAATAACAAACGATAACACATAATAAGAACAAGAAGCAAAAGAGCTACAAAGTTCCGCTTATGCATGAGCGATGGTCGTCCCTCAATAAACTGAAGGCCTTCCTACAACAAGAAGGCTATATGGGCTATGAGTAGTGATCACCACCACCACTCCTGCTGTCACACACAACTCAAGGAGGGACCCAGTACTGAATGACCTATCACTCACCCACCTAGACCTGCCCACCTGCAGGTGACAGTGGAGGTCCTAATGTGGAGGGTTGAGGGTTGATTGGCTCAAGTACTGGTTATGTAACCCACTTCTGGCTTCTCAAAGTGCCTGACTCTAACAACCATTGTAGGACAATGCCCTTCAACAGATGAACATGAGATTGTGTAACCGGTCATTGAGAACAAAGAGAATTAAATAGTTAAAGACATGACTGATTAAGGGAGTCCCCACCAATAGCTACAATACTACATAGATATAACTAGGGACTCCCAATAAACCTTTGGCTCTGAAAGAACCAACCCAAAACTAAGTCAAAAGGAGACAGGAGTCACATTCCTCACAAGGCTGATATCTAAAAGCAAAATCACTCTTTTCTATACTCTCTCACGTAGATCACTTGGAGCTATTATTCAATGTACAAGCTCGAGTCCATCAAGCACAAGGTCCTTCCTTTACTCCATTGACATATATCTTCAACCTTTGTTTCTTGATACTTTGATTGCAAATTCGGACACCTTCGTGTCATATACTGAATATGTTATGTGCTTTTCCAAGGGCGAACCTAACTTCCTCATGCACCAACAGGTGAACATTACCCATCATAGATCCGCACAATACCTAAATTTAGAAAATGATCTTCTCTTAGAGGTATCATTAAATTGGTAACGCAATACATGTACATACATTCATGATAACAGTTATCTCTGCCAAAGACAACTCTATGTACGGAAAAGGGCATGCGTCCTATCCTTTTCTTTCGGCAAAAATTAGTCGTACTCTTAAAAAGGCCTAGAAGAAGATGATTCCTCAGCAAGGACCCCATTAAGGGCAGCTCAGATGAGGTTACTTTGGTAATAACCGCCTGGATATAAATATCTTCAACATGTAACCGATTCTGAAATTAAAGCCACTATTTCACCGTGCGTTGGCTGGTTCAGGTTGGGACCATTCGCAAATTATTCGCATTGGGTAAAATAATTATGCTTTCTCGAATAGCTGCATATGTAAACTCATGACATAAGAATAGCTGTTTTAAATATTTTTAGGAAGAAAACGCGAACGATTTTCTGTCGGAGTCAGAAAACCATGTACATTTTACTTTCGTTTGGAGTACTTTCTGCCAACGCATAGTGTATCATACTGCCTTCAGGAACACATATTTGTTTTGGACAGTTTGAAGGTCATAATCAATAGTTTGCTTCATATGATCTCAGCATAACATAATATGAAACTGATATATCGACCAGGAAATCTCTGCAATATGTAGGGCAAGTCATCTGGATATTTGTTTTAATCTGTTCTTCAAGGCACATGACATTGCAATTGCGTATCCTTACAATATGTAATGGCCCATGGTATACATTACGAATCTTTATCAGAATTCTAGTTTACAAGTTGTTAAAGGGAGCCAAAACCAATACAATTGCCAAATTTTTCAAAACTCAGATAAGTACAGAAATATATTAGATGAGTCTAATTAAGGTCAGTGGTAAAGTATTAGCCATGAAAACTAGCTCAAACACAAGTAGAATTCCATGAGAGATGGTAATATTTCCATTTGTTTATATATAAAAAAAACCATTTTTGCAGATCCACTTTTTTAATGAGCAAGGAAAACCATTTCATGGTTTAGATTTTAACATGGGCCAGAAGTAGGCTGAAGGAATTTATTTCCATGATCATTTGAGTTTGGAAAATTTTGTTGAATATATTGGTTTTGGCGAATGAAGTGACCTATTTGTAAGCAAAATTATACTACTTGTTTGTTGATGACACTAGATTGCATAAATCGGACCATGCACGGTCCGAATATTATTTGTGGCCAACCACAAACCACGTCCAATGTTCAACTCAAAGTTTTCTGCTTGTATTTTTTTATACTGAAGATTTTGTCTTTTTAACTATGATGTTGGTGACTAGTAATTGTTGGTACAGTTTGAAACTCATTTGAGAAATAGCCCATAATCTTTCCTAGACAGGGACGCAAAGGGCGAGACAGCCCCACGTTGAGCTTGTTATTAACTTATTTTCCATTTCAACAATCGTCCTTGAGCATTGGATGGGATTCATCCTCCCTGAAGCCCACCTGTCATCCAGTGCCCTTTTACTGCAAGTAGCACCTGAGATTATCAAGTCGCACTGCCATCATGAGGCATTCTCATCTTGGCCTTATCAAATTAATCCTAGCACCTATCACTCTTTGCCCTGGAGACATCCGCACAACTGCGGCTGTCAGGTGACCAGCTTAGTGTTCACCTGCCCCAATTACCTGTAATCCTACAGGTGTGAGACCCAGGAGCAGCCTTAACGACGCCTCAATTGGCCGAGGCCGCGCGCAAAATGGCTGATGAAAAAAGCTTAGACATCCGGCTTTTTTAAGGCGGCCTAGAAGCAGGGTGCCCTGCTGGGAGGGGAGGAGTTAGTGTCAACTGCTCACAAGCTGCTCAGGTGTTGATTGCAGCAAGCAGGTTGAGTAGGATGGCGTTTTTCCTTATCGCAATGTCTTCATAGTAAAATGGAGAGCAAATCAATACCTTTCCAATAGTACGATGCTTCTAGGATTACGAAAACGACCCCATTCTGCTGTAGGCTACATAATGCGTGTGATATGATATTCCATCTGATATTCTATATCATAACAACAGGATCTGATAACATGGGATAGAGTGATTTTTATATCCGCTTGAGCTACGGAGGTTTCGTGTTCTCCTTATTTTCGTGTTCTCCTTATTGAAATACTACGATATGTTTCGAGAAAAATGGTTCTTAAGGAAAAAAACCTTTGTTAATTCTTATATAAAACATATTTACATTTGCAACATATATCCAGGACGCGTTCTTTTGGCATTCCAATTTCCATATATTTCACTAGCTATTTATCATTATTTCAAAATGAAGAACAGTATTTGTCTGATTAGGAAAATGGTTTGCACGCAGCCGTTTACAGGCGTATTTAAGTCCTATAGAAATAACGATGATGCAAGGCTATTAAGAATGAAATAGAGAAAATTCGATCATCAATGCTCAATTCAAATTGTACTTGCATTTCTTTTATTTATAAAATGCGCCAGACATTCTATATGCTTCTCTCGGGTACGCAGCTCTTGCAATTGAACATATATCACTGGGCAAAATGTGGAAGTCAACTTTGAAATCGTACAACTTTTCATTAAGGGTTATACTCACATCTGTCAATTATACTTTTGAATGTGTATACTATTAGGTACGCCAACGCCGTTTGCCCCAATCTAGATTTTGCGTGCTGCACTTTATATCTAAAGTGCTTGATTCCATTGCGTCCATTTAATGCTACATGGATTACTCTGTTCCATGAGACTTTTTCTCAATATCGTCATTGGCTGCCTTTACCAATGGCTGTCTTGCATGCACCATCTAACTGTCCCATCGAACGTAGCTCCCATAATAACTACGACTATTAGCTCTATCGATACATTCCTATTACATTTTGGCCAAACAATGAACTTATATACCCCCAACCAAGACGTATACTATGTTTACATGACATTCTAACTGGAATATTATCTCCATATACTAAGTTTACCGAATTGGTGCAATTATTATTGGCCTTGCCACAAGATGCATTTTGTCTTTATTTCAGTCACCTTGGTGCCGACTTTCTGATGATATTTCGCCTATCACTTCGGCCCTGAATTATTTAACAGGTGCAGGATTTTCACGGATCGTGACAAATAGTGCGCGGCTGTGTCTTAATCCAAAACATTCATCATCGAGACCTTTTCTTTTGTTGAACGCTTCGCCGCTGAAAGCTTTTGAACTGGCCATTCATCAGCCCAGTAGGCGATAAATTTCAGCTCCTTCTGCATGTTTAAAGTTGAAGGCAGCAACGACTTCATTCATCACAGAAACCCGTAATGACAGGTAAGGGATGTTATGTCATCACGCTGTTTTAATTGTAGTTAATAAGAGCTGACTTCGCCTGAGAGCGTATTAATTTGACTTTTGGGAGAAACTATTTACAAATAATGGGAATATCATTCTTGTGACACGTAGTATTGAGTGATGGTATCTTATTCCAGTGAGGTTGCCACATTATGTAATATCATTTTTATGTTGCAGCACCAAATTTAACATTATAAATCATTCTGTTACCGTAAAAGGTAACTAACTTTTAAACTGCAAAGTGATTAATATACGATACTTTTCTTTTTTCTTTTTCTTTTTGATGGTCAGTGGTTGTACTGGCGGAGGGCTTTCTGGTAAAGAAAATGAACTCCTAATCTGAATGATCTGAGGTGGTAGATGAGGGGAGGGAATAGGGTAAGGAGGAAAAGCCCCTTTTGAATTCTACGTAAACGTCTCGTATTTAGGGCCCTTCCCCTCGATCTAGTTTTCATCGTCATATCTGTCGGCAGTGTAGCCCAATAGAGACGAGGGAAGGTAGGAATATGAATACGTCTAGCTTGAGGGAAGCCGATGGGGTCGGGGGGGCTGCGAGGGGTAGGGGAGGGATGGCCGAGGGGCGGGGTAGGGGACCGAGGGCTCGGCAGGCCCCATGTAGCCTGCATGCTAATATTGCCCTACCAATCACTACAAATACATCGGGGCCTTGCCGAGACCACACTCCTATTATATGGGAGAAACCTGCATATCCCCGGGGACACTCCAGGGCCAATGGAGGGATTATCATGAAAATCTCAGAAGCAGCGGAAATATGCATGAGATTCCACCTATCCTATCCGAGGAAAGAAAACTAGGAGGAAAGAGTTGATTTATGAGTGAGTCCCTTTCCCTTCTCCCTGCCTACGCATGGCCAAGTGTGGGATTTTATTTTTCATGTCAAACATAGGGGATGGAATTTGAGGGGGTTAGGCAGCTAAAGTAGTGGCCACTGGCGTACACCTGATCGATTGGCGCTCCCTTAGGCTGATGTGGGGCTGAGGGGTTGGGGCCCACTCCAACTGGGCTTAATGATTGCAGGCGTATTCGGCGGCGGTGGTGAGGGACAGATTAGATGGGAAAAAATTATAGCAGAAGATCAGATGATTGGGGAGACGTGGGAACCATGCCAATTGTGCCCCGACATGACTCGGGTGCCTAGAATTACATCACACACTCCTGCCGGCCTGATCTAATAAATATGTTTGAGCAGAGCCCAACTACCATTCCGCAGCATTTGCTGAGAGCAGGCTTGAGGCAACTTAGGGTTACAGCATAAGCATACAAATACTCAAAATGCACTTCCGTGGAAATGCCAATACCATGCTTTAAATGGATGGCCTTGGAGGCAAAATATCTCATTTCACGCGTATAAAAAAAAATCATAAGATAACATTATTGTAGACAGATAAAAATAATATGTATGACTGAAATAGAGACTATATTTGTCCGTGTCTCCACAGCGCCTGATGATATAATAATCAACTTGATATATTATGACAAATTGATTATTTTATTGTTCCATTGATTATCCCCACCTTGATGTTCGTTATACTGCAAGTAATCTTCCAAAGGAACCGTATGTAAACTATATCTTTTTCAAATGTAAATACTTAAACGATATCAATAGCGATTAGATAGGGATGCCTACAAACACCATCATAATGTATCTTTTTTAAAAAAAAACCGTATATCTTTATTTATAAATAATAACAACTCTACGTATCATTATTTTGCATGACCGATGATATTGAACAGGGTTTCAGATGAAACAATAATCATGATTCACACTCTTCATTAATAATTAGTTTCCATGAAATTATGTGGAGACGATTGGTACATTGTGTCCTTTAAACAGTTCTTAAACGCCCTTCGCCTCCATGTGTCATTAGCTTGGCATTGATGAGTTGAGTGACCAGTTAGTGCATCACGTCAAGTGCGTTATAATAATCCACCAAGTGTGTGCTTCTGCCTGGCTGGGCTGTCATCTTGTCAGTTTGCGTGGCGATATAAAGTGTCTGCCAGGCGGGGTGTCCGTGTCCCGAACACGTGTTATGTGTGGGCCTCCCGTAATCAACCGCCCATTTCCTCCGCCCCATAAAATGCTTGTTTGAGCAATTGCGAGCAGCTCGTAGCAGGTCATTGCAGGCGGGGTGTCAACTCGGCAGGCCTCATGTTGTAATTAAGCCTAGCTCTGCCACACACAGACAACAACAGTAACAACAACATTGCCCCTCCAAAGGCAATTTGATGGAACAAAGCCAGGCCTGGTGCAGGGCCGGCTAGTCATATTAATGCCCAGTTTTCTCCAATCGACAGTCGCAGTAATGGCATGGCTCCAAGCGACATCCATCTGATTGTGTGTGGCTTGAGACGTGCCAGGGTTGCACAGTTTCATTGACAACCCTGGCTAGGACTCATATTACTTGCCCACCCAACGAGGCCAATGGCATCTGCGTCATGCATGCTATTTGTATTGGAGGAGAAAACTCGTTATCCTCTCATGGACAATTACCGTGTTTGGCATTTTAGCTCCATTCACACACCAGCATTATTAATGCATGTATCAGATATTAAGTGACAAAGGTTACATAATATCTACACTCAGACTTTCCAGTTTAATTAAACATCCACACATGCTTAAGGGGTAATCTGCAATTTGGCACTTCTTTTCTTACAGTCGTTTGCACACAATATACACAATTTTGTCGATATTTCCAGGGGTGCTGATGATCTTGTTTCCCTCTATGGTCTGCTGTATATTGTTTGCTTAAGGCTGTAACATTCCCAATCCTGATATTGTTTTAGCGTCGGCTGTGTATATACGTTGGTGGAGGTTAGCTTCAGCTTACTGCTCATATTCCCCGATTATGCATACAGCCTCACGTGGTTGCGGTCAATACCTAACGAGAGGGGAACAGGAGGTGACGCCTCCGGTGTTAAGCCGGGTTTACACAGGCCGTCAATGTGTCCTTACGAAAAATCACTTAGGTTAGACTTAGGTTAATGAGTTATCGCATGCCAAAAATTAATTATGTAGGTCATTATCGTAGGTTATCGGTGACAATTGTCGTAATATGCAAAGGGCAGAAGGGTTTACACAATCCGATAATTTACTTAAGATAATTAATCCACGATAATTTACAGAAGGCTAACGACAATGAAAGTTTCTAATACATTTGTATAATGAATGGGTTCTTTGACATAAGGAAATAGGGTTTACATAGGCCGACAGGGACTCTTAAGACAATAAATTTCATGATCGTAAGCCCAATGTCATTGACGTAAGCCCATTCACCTAAGCATTTTCCAAAAAATTTCAAACACGTCTGAAATTTACATTATCCTAAGGAATTGGTTCAGGAAATCATCGTAGGCCTTACGACAGGCTTAAGACAATCAAATTCTTAGGATAAAATGGGTTTACACAGTCCGATAAGGTCGTCGGGACTATCGTTAGGTCGTCGGGACTATCGTTGGGTCGTCAGGACTATCGCAAGCCTTATGTTGACGACCTATCGTAAGGATTTTGACGGCCTGTGTAAACCCCCCTTTACCCAACGAGAGGCGAACAGGGGGGTGACGCCTACAGTGTCACCCAATCTCACCGAGTGCTGCTCTGGTCGATGGCCTCTCTCAAACTGCTGCCTTCTTGATAGTCATATTTCTGTTGGTGGACTATAATACATATCAACGTAGCGATTCATAAATGTATAGAAATGATCATATATGAGTAGTATCTGAAATTATAAACAGCTCTAGAGAACACAATGGTTTTTTTTCATGACCAAAAGAATGATTGGGATGACTATGGTGTTTTGAGAAAAGCTTAAGGGAATCATCTTGTAATAGGATGTACATGTCAACGGTGACGGTTCCATGACACAATGTTAAACGGAGCGTTCATTATGTCACAATGCTTTTGATACTAGCTATAGGTTCCTTTGTCAACGCTGTTGTGTAGACCTTCCTTTGAGCGATATTCTAATAATTGAACTTTATGTTACAGAGCAATAATGATGCTCGTGATGGTGGCGAAGCAGATAACAAAATGTATTTAATATGTTCTTTACGTAAGGTCCTTCCTCCTCAGTGTCTTTAATATAAATGCCATTGTTACTTCGTGAAGGGTCATTCACCGAGTTTCTAAGTAGAATCCATGAAAACCTGGGCACGGCCATAGAACAAACTTTCGTTTTCAGCATACTATTATAAGTTCTACGATACACTTCTAACAGTACACTGTCTTATGATACACTGACATGGGTAAAAATGGCACTCCCTTATGACTGAATTAGCATCGTCATTTCTTAATTTCGTCAGAACTGAAATTAGTACACGTACACTAGCGCTTTTTCTCTGAAAAGGCTCAAAGATGTGACAATCGACAATACAACGCGATGTAGTTACATGAAACATAAAGGTCTAAGGTATAGACGGAAGTATCACATAATAAATGTATTGACTTCTACAATGCCTAGAAGCTGCATCTGTTTGGCGTATCAGACTTCCCGTGGGCACGGCTAGAGAACAGGGGAGGTCCCTATGCTGTTATTTGTAGTCGTTGACTGTGTCTGGAGAAGGGCAGAGGTACTGGAGGAGATCTGAGCCCAGGAGGAGAGGCACGAGGAGGAGGAGGGGTGCCACGTGAAGGAGACGGTAGGGGCCCGGCCTGCCTGTATGGATAGACAGGCAGGCAGACAGCAACCAGCGAAACGGGATCCAAGAATCAATAGAAGAATTGCTCCCGCTCCCGACGTTCGATCTGCCGACCACGAGGAACGGGCCGGCGAGGGGGGAGGGGAGGTGTGTCCCCGTCAAGCTCCTACACAGGCCGCTCCTGCTGCCGCTGCCTCCGCCTTATAGGTCTAAGCCTATTGCCATATATGATTGCAGGCGACTTAAGGTAGAGATCTGCTGAGGGATGCCAGTGCAGTGCAGCATGGTCCCATCGCCCTTTCAATCCTGTCTTTTTTTTCGTCTTTTTTTGTTCCAGTGATGGGGGTGATAATACAAAATAACGGAATACAAATAACGCTTAAAAAGGAAGGGACACAAGAATGACATGCACGTGACGGGACACGTTCCGACAATGCCCTTATCGTCAATGCCAAAGTGCTCATCTTTTTCGGATGCATGCCAATTTGACGTAAGCGTAACAATTTGAGCAGGGAACAAAGATCAGTTGCTGAGGGAATGCATTTTCAGAAACAGAATAATGTTTCTTGTCAAATTGGACGAGAACAGTGTTTTGAGTGTCAGACAAGCTCCTCGTCATCAGAAGGAGAACAGTTTACTTTTTGTAGGGTCTACGTTGGATTTCAAGTTTGTTTACAAGCGTATTTACAGTTGATGAGCAAACTAGACAAGCAGATGATCCGATTGTTTGAAAAGGTCTAACTTTCTATAAGTAATAAACAACGAACATGGGGAAACTAATATTTCAACATCAAACCAATAGAATGAACCAGGCCCATGTTTGCCCAACAAATGTATCCCTACTGACACCCCGAGCTACACCGCCGAGCAGGGGAGAGGGAGTGACTGGCTGCCCTGGTTCTGCTCCCGCTATCTGCTCACACAGGCAGCCATAGGGCGCTAGCTGCAGCCTGAGCAGCTCCCACACCCCTGCCGCTCCACGTACACACACAACGAGCTGCTCACCTCATGTTGACCGCTGTCCGCCTCCACAGCCTAGCCGACCAGCTCCCTCCGCCCCGTACAATCCAACATGTCCACTCACACACCACTCGGCCGTCCGTGTTCGCTCCGAGAGCTCTTCCCGCCCTGATTATCTCACCGTTCGAATGTCGTCTGCGAGTTGACGTATCCTTCAAATTTCTCCGCCATCTTACAGGAAGCGCGCTGGGAATGATGGGATGGAAGAAGCGCTGTCTCAGTCAATGTGCGCCCCTTGAGAACATCGGGCTACGTCAGGCGGTGCACAGGCGTTAACTATTCACCCCCGGGTACCTAGCGCTATACTCAAGCTGTCTTACCATCCCACGCGCTCTCTGTACGCAGATCATCGACCATTAGCCTAGTCTGATCCACTGGAAGGGAGTGTGAAGGAATGTGCTGCAGAAGTGTGTCTCCCGTCATCCATTGTGACACGTCTTCATCATTTCCTCCATGTCTTTTTTTGTCTTTTTATTTCTGGAAACTTTCCCTGAGGCAGTTTGCCTTTGTCTTTTTTAGAATGCTCTGCTGAAATCATTACCTGCAATTTCTTTTGGCTACCTTCCGTTCATTTGGAAATCATCCTGGCTGATTTTATCGAAAGGTAAACATGCATACGAAAACATCGATATTACCTTTGAAAGAATGGTCTTAACTAAACTAGGTCAGTATGCTGTTAATTTAAAGTGAATAGCAATACTTGTCGAGGAAGATCGATCCCTTTAATAGATCTTTCGCTGAATTTTAAAATTATATAAAAAATATCAAATCTTCCCAGAAAGAAATTGACAGGTCCCCTTGTTGGGACGCTATCCCACAAACAGACGCTATTCTACAAAATTTATGAGATTGTATGGTACAGTCATTTACCATAAAATGCTACCCCACAAACACCTACTTAGTCACAAATATTTTGATACAGTCTAACAGATATTTTTGACTTATGTGTTGTTTGTTGGATAGCATCACTACAACACACTAATATACAAACAACTGCTAAGTTACAAATATTTGAGGGATAGCATCTGCAACCAGACTGAGGGGACGACGATTCAGGAATTTTCAAAAGTGGGGGCGTGCTATTCTGAATTTTTTCTCTGCCCTTCGGCCAGGATCATTTTACATTAAAAATGTCTAAATTTTGGCCAAAAAAGAGTTGGGGCATGTGCCCCCCACGCCGCCCCCCCCCCCCCTAAATCCGCGACTGGATCTCATTTTTGGTTACATCATTTGGCAACCTCCTTTCTTGCAGCATAATGTTTGATAATCTTGATCAAATTTCGTTGTGTCATTTGTAACGTGTCTGAACCCATCTTTAACCCTTTTGATCATATTTCCATGCTGACTAATGTTGACCGATATTCACCACTGGCCAATTCTAACCAATATTGACCAAAATGGCCGCCGCCTAATATTCTTGATTCCTGAGTAAGCTATTTGACCGATAGGGACCATTAACTTTGTGGGATGTGGGATGACAAACGCTCTTAATAATGAATAGATATGATTCAGAATTAGGCATATATGTCTTCAATGAGAAAAAAGAATAATCTATGCGGCAATAACTGTTAAACCTATTGCCAACTACTACATTGCATAATATAAGCAAATACCTTTTGATTGTGCAATTGGTCCTAACTCTGCCCAATTTCATAATTATAATGGACCTATGCAGATTGCATGAAAGGTTTTATTCTATGATTAAAAATGAAACCCAACCTAACTCTTCATGTATGACGACAAGGGACCGATGAGTATTAACACTGATCACACCGATTAAAACAACCCAAAATCAATGTTATACTGTGACAAAATTTAATGGTTTTCAGTTCCAATAACGGTTAGAGTCTTAGGCCCGATATTTCGAAACTCCTTACCTTAAACCTTTTCTTTATTTAAGGCTTCCTTAAACAGCTGGACGTAGGTCACCTTAAATGCCCTGTCCCTTAAAATTTAAGGCTGATGTGGAAATTTCGAAACACCTTGCAACCTTAAAAGTTTAAGGCCAATCCAGAGTTGTGCACTTTGACCATTTCCAACCTTGTAATCATCTTTAGAATAAAATACGCTTTCTACAAGGTATTCCCCACGTAGGGTAATATGTTTTTCTAGTCAAATGAAAAGAGAAATTGTGAAAATCCGTCACATACATACAGAATTATGCCGATTGACATGTTGTTGACATCTTTACGACGACGTTGCCACAACATCATCACCATGACGACGTTGTTGCCGAGGCACTCATGTACACATGCGCAGGTACATCACAGAATATAGTTCCTAGTTATATCATTCAGTAATTCGAAAATATTGTCATGTTTATAAAAGAATTCGCAGATTTGTTGTATTTACCATCATATTTACTTAGTGATATGGAAGAATTGATAGAAATTGAAGAATCAAAGCATCACCTTAAATTTTAAGGTACCTCCCGACCTACCTTAAAGAATCCACCTTCAGCTGCCTTTTTTTCAGGTAAGGTGTTTCGAAATACCATGCACAAACCTTAAATATTTAGCCAAATTTAAGGTGAGGCCTTAAATTGGCCCAAACTCCTTAGCAACCACCTTAAAACTGTTCAAAGTTTAAGGTTTAGGTGTTCGAAATATCGGGCCCAAATAAGCTTATGGTTATGTATAGACTGTGAAATCTAAACTCAAACTTAGACCATACATATTTTCTGATTTTGTCCAGGATGGATTTCAGCAAATCAATACCTTTTGGATACTAATTATTTGATTTATCAATATTTCTATACATGTAGATGTTATGTGTGTATGGATTGTCTACGGTGTGTTTGTTAGTTAGAATTTCCCCCTTGCACCTATGATAACTCCCCTTTTATCCAAACAAACCTTTTGCGTTTTTCAATAATATAAGCTACTTTTTGGTAAAGTTCAAGCAATAAAAAATGTTTTCCAAAGTGCGGTTCAGTTTTGAAATCCTAGATCGATGCACGATTGCTATCCTAACTTTCATAAAAAATATAGCGACTCTTTCATTCCACGGCTCCATAACCACAGTGTCGCTAATCATTATAAATTGACAATGCTTTGAATGCATAGGTCTACAACTGTCATTAGACTATGTCTTGTAAAAGCAGACACGTTTTAGGGGGTAATGAAAAGTATCCCATCAGAATGATATTGTAACTCTTTACTTAAATTGAATCAGCCTTCTCCCTCTCTACAAATGAAATTGAACTAACTGAACTAACAAATAAGTGTGACGGCGGCGCAATCAGAATAGTACACGTATAGGCTTCAATTCGCAGATCGTGTATTTTTATTTGTGGATCAACTGAATAGTGGAGTCTGACATGACAAAATCCAGAAATTATTGAGCAGACAGGTCTATTTTAACAGCAAGGGTCTCGGTTTGTGATGGGTAACCGTCCTTAGTGCTGCCATCTGGTACGAACGCCGCTTGGCGATCACCGAAATGGGCACAGTAGCTCCACCTATCTTGAGATAAATCACTGCAGTATCGTGTTTTCCTACACCGTGTATGGCTAATTTGTATAATATTATAGCACCGTGCTGCTGCAACCAAGACTCCGAGGGACATTCTAATTATAATGTTTACATAATGGTCAGAAGAGTTGTACATTTCTAAGGAATATTTATTATATCACCGCCCATAAGGACTAATTAAATGCATGTATACGTTAGTGTAAGTAGTTGACAAGAGATGATGAACCTAAAAGCAAAGGATATAATACGGTATAGTTAATTCTTCTAGAAATCACCGAACGACGTTATTAGGATAATGCGACAAGGTAATAGTGATAGTGATATCTTGTAGAGAGGGAATTGTTAAATTCCGTGTTTTCTGTGCCATATTCACGATACAAGAATAGTGTTTCAAAGCTAATGAAGCCCTTATAAACTGTATTCAATAACAGGAAAGGAAGCCTTTACCTTTGGAGATACAAAATGTGCATAAGATATCATAGTTGAAATCTTAAAATACCATATTCATAACACTGCAAGCTTGTTTTGCTACATTTGATTATTGCATAAGCTGGAAGCCTCAGCAAATGGATTTCAAGGAGATGAAATGAGTGGCACTACTTTCACTTTAAATGGGTATCAAATTAAAACAGGCCATTCAATATGGTCCCTTTCAAGCTTCAAGGAAGTGAAATGAGTGACAATACTTTCAGTTTCACTGTAAATGAGTGTCGAATTAGCACAGGCAATTCAATATGGATGTATTTTAAGAAGTACACCAATATCCGGGATCTAGCGGCTCATTCAGGGAGTCAATTTAGTGTCCTAAATAGTGAGAACATTTTGCAAATCACTACAAATATATATATCACGGGAAGAATTTGAACTCATACATTCGACAGGCTCGGGCTTGTCTGAAACCACTTCCTCTAAAACGTGTCAAGGAGTCTAACTCTTACTCCACTCCTAACCCTCCAACAGCAAACTATCATTATACTCTCGCTCGGTTTAAAACGACTATCCTAAACTTTTACAACGGGCGTGGAAGTTCTACCCCACCAATTTATGCTTTGATGTGCGTTCATGTTACAGGCCCCCATGCAGGAATAGTATTATACACACCTTCCTACCCCATAGTAGAGTTTCACACTATTGCATTGCAGTAGGTGCGGCTTTAACAAAACAATCCCCCTTTCCAGCTTCAACGTGTTAATTCCATTAATGCACCTACCTCTAATCTGACAACCTGTATCCAAAGGTATGCTACCCCGGTACCCAGGTACCCCAGGTACCCTAACTAGCGATTTTTTTTTTAAACGTGTTTATTTAGCTGGATGAGTTTCTGTTTAAGCCACTTGTTTCCGGCCCCGCCCAGCGTGTTGGTTTTTACATTGCGGCGGTATACAGGAAAACAATGGAGATATATACATAAATAACTGATCATACCGTTTGTCAGCATTTGTCCTATGTGCGTTTTGAACAGATCTTTAGACTCAATTTGTCTAATTATAAGATTTAGGGGAAGTCCTCCACCCCAAACCATATTTGTCAGAAAAGAGAAAGAACAAGACTGATTCATCTCATTTCCTTCACTTAAGGCCAGTTCGAGAGGTATCCTGGTTAGCATAATCGGGTAATAAAAAACAAGTTGTCAAGATTAACACACAGCCCTATCAACGTCACAGGTGTTGACAGCCCTTATGCGGGGGTGCTACATAATAACCGTAACCAATTCTCTTTAACACGCTGAGAAACTTATATCACATATAACAAGGCTGCTCTAGTATGATATAAATGGTTTAGAAGTAGCCCTATCAACGACACAAGTAACATCAATCCCTGTGCGGAGGTGCTGTATGGAGCCATCCGCAGACAAAGAGTTTACCTTATCAGGCTGGGAATTTAAGTATCACGTGCAAAATGTTTAGAAATGATATCAGAGGTGTTGTACGGAACCATCCGCAGACAAAGAGCTCTCCTTATCAGGCTGAAAATCTAAAATTTCATGTGAAAGAAGAAATGCTTAGAAATGGTATCAATGACTAAAGCATAGCCCTGTGGCACCGGTAACATCAGTTTCTTATTGAACGATATCAAGCAACTTTTCCCTATGGGATATGCGATATATAGAATTATTCATTAAACCAAATTGATTCCTGTCAATTTCAATCTACACACAAATCTTGGCAGTTTTGGGACCCCCCCCCCCCCCCCCCCCGGCCAGCGACACATGTAGGCTACATGATTACAGAAATGCCAACATTCTGTAAGTGTAATTAATGGAGGAAAGCGGGGGGGGGGGGGGGGGGGGGGATATTAGAGAGTTTTTGCAACACACCCCGATCTCAGTCCCCGTTCCCTATACGGATCTGCTGGCTTCTAGATGAATAGCCCCTATGTAAAATGACAGTTAAAGTGAAAATGATTATGAATTACATTTTCCTGCAATCTTATCCATCAGAAATGTGGATTTCATTAATAAGGATTTTTTCATAGGTAAATCTGAAAATAAATAGCAGTATCACAAGTTGAAGCTGTGTATGTATATTTTGATTAAAGATGATTTAGTCAGTGAGGGTAGACCTGACTAGCCCTGGGTCACGGTCTGCTGCTCCCACCTGTGTTCTCACTGGTCAGGGACACACAGGCAAACAGTGTATGAGGGTCTGCGAGGGGGGGGGGGGGGAGCAGAGTTACATCCGTAGGGGCACTGTGGTCAGCAGGGCCAGTGCTGAGGCCTCCCCTATCATATGAATGTACTTTTCCAATGAATCCTTTATGTTAGTTTCTTAATCAACTTTCTTGCACCCATCATGAATATAGACATGTTCATTACAAATAAATATGAGATTAGTTTTCTTCTTATTTGAGACATTATCTACTGGTAAGTAATGGGTAGGAGATCCGTGTTCCTGTGTGTCCCTGATCAGACGGCCCACAGCTGGGAGCAGCAGACCATGACCAAGGGCCAGTCAGGTCTGCACTCAGACACATTTATATTTATCAAAATATACAAACACAAAATCAACCTGACCGAGCCCTTTCTTTTCAGATTTATATCATAACTCATTATTCTAAAATAAGTTACATTTCTGACATATTTGATAAAGGCAGAATTCAAATAAATAATATTGTTTCCCTTATTAATAACATTATCCATGGGGACCATTCATCTATAGCCCCAAGATCCGTTTCGGGATCGGGGGAATGAGATACGTGTGGTTTGCAAAAACTCTCTATTGACATGTTTTGAATCGTACAGATTTATGTCTCAAACTTATCAACGTATATATATATCTGGTTTCAATACATATTATAGTAAAAACTCACAAAAGTGGTGAGTGTCATGTTGACGCTGGGGAAGGACAATCGTTTTGTTAGGCCGGGCCTAACGAATCTAGTGGGGGTCGAACCCACGAGGGGCTCGAATAATTCATTAGTCGCCGAGCGTCACGGCTCACCGGACGGGTGTGGCCGATAGAGGCCTTTTATATCAGAACCACAGGACTGATGCAATACACGGCGTCCTACTTCTAGTATAGTGTAGACAATCTGCGGCGAATAACCCCTCCGCGCCAGAATCGACATCCATGATTCGCAGTTAGCGAGCGTCGAGGTGGCAGAGTGATAGTGTAGACTGATCTTTCCTCCAGCGACACCTGGTGGAATAAATTGAAACAAGGACGACCATGAACGAAAAAAATGTACTCAAATGGGGATGCGAACACGGGCAGGCCACCATCCAAATACCAACCGGTCTCAATGTTGCTTAACTTACCCGGGCTAGGGACCATCCAAGCAGAAACCGGTATGAACGGGGCTTAACTATGCGGTTAAATATATATATGAAATGGGTCGAGTGATTCCCCCATCGTGATCAGATCATAACTTATAGATTAGTGTTCACTGTAATTGACTGTATGGATTTAAACATATCAACCAAGAGCCATCAAGAGATAAGGGGCCGTGCATAAATGATGTCACACTTTTTCAGGGTATTTGTAGGACCCACCCACCCCCCTGTCACGCTAAATTCTCTGATCTAAACATGAAAATAAGGCCTGTTTCAGGCAGTGTCACACTTTTCACCCTACCCAACCACCCCCTAGTGTGTGACATCATTTATGGACGGCCCTTAAAGTCTAGTATTGATAGACTTGGATACCTGCCAAACTGAATTAAACCTTCTGCATACCGAGGATGATTATATTAAGCAGTTTGGGGTATTTAGGCATATTTCCTGGTACTGACATGTACAGAACCGTCAACGGTCAACCAGTTGTTGTTTTTTTTGGGGGGGGGGGGGGCGGTTATGTGAGTCTTCCCTGACAAACAAGGGGTGCACGTGGTCAACCCTGACCCTGAGACATACCACCCGTGGTTTATGGCTTATCAAAGGGCCGCCTGGAGGCATCCTCGCACACCAGTCCCCCAGCCGCTCCCGCGATCAGTAGGCCCTGGTCTCAAAGGCTCCAAAACTGGGGGACCTCATGAATATTTAATTTATTTCCCTGTAATCAGAACACCCTTCTCAGGTTTCCCTATCTCCCCCAGATTGGGCGCCCTTGAGGTCAAGGCACTGATAGAGCGGTAGCGGCGACTGGGGCCTTGACTTGAGAAGATGCCTGGAGGAGGCAGGGACGGATTTAGGGGGGTGCGCCCCGGGCGCGCGCCCCCCCTATTTTTGGCCAAATTTAGATTTTTTTAATGTAAAACTCTTGCCCCCAGCTGGGGCGCTGGGACATTTTTAATATGGGCGCCCCCCCCCCCCCTTTCTTGAACTCCTGGATCCGCCTCTGGGAGGGGTGTGTGTAACGGTCAGTGGAGGCCCTCAGACACCAGCCACACAGGGAAAATGAATGAAGATTTCCTCAGATACACGCTATTTTTGAATGGTTCTCCTGCTTTTATTTCTGGAGACCTACGGGGACCTTTGTAACAAGGGGTGCACGTGGTCAACTAGAATTCAGGAGGGATCGGTGAGAAAAAGAAGGGGCGGGCGGTAGTTTGGCAGTGGGTAGTAACCTTGAAAGAGCCCCCTTCCCAGTATAAATTGGAAACGGAGAAAGACAGTTTAAGTGGAGGATCGGATTCATATGGGGAGTCCCATTGGTATTGCAAATATAAATTTATACAACATTTTGTTCACACTTTAATGTCAGAAACAAATTTCACATCACAATGTACTGAGCATTTGTATATATTTTTCATTCTTAGTCTTAACACCAAGGAAAATGTACTTATTATGTGTTTTTTCCATATGAAATATTTATAGTTTTACATTCTGAAATTGTAGTCTTATCCCCGTCATGGGTAGCGCTGTGGTCAGGGGTGTCTGGTGACCAGCTGCAGATGGTTATGTGATATGGGGGAAGAACGGGGGTTGGGCGTGTGGTCTCTCTTCTTGTGGAGCATTAAATTATTCCGACAGTGATGATAGAAAAGTCTTGAAAAGATAAATGAAAGTTGGATTTTTTCTAAGGAAAACATTCTTTAACATAATTGTGAACAAATTGATATGTTAAAAGTCAAAAATGAGCAATAATTATGATAAATACAAAATTCGGAGAATTAAACAAATAATAATATTTTAGTACTCGACCCTCCCTTTATGCATGCAATTCTTCGCGCATGAATTTACTGGGTTTTTTTCTCATGGACCACTTTCATCTCTGGAAATCCCCTTAGCTTATTACCGGGGTGCTAAACACTGGCTTTCCCTACCAAGACATTCGTGAATTACATAATATTGATATAAAATAGTACTGACGATGACAATTAAAAATTATGGCTTATTGCCGTATGACGGACGATACGTCAAGTTTACCAAGGCATTTACAGGATTCGAACCCACGGAGAGAAAACACATCAGGTCGTCAATGAAATGACTTATCCATTTCACCGCCGACCTGATGCTGCAGGTGATAGATTTTCAGACGGGTAGGTTCCTCCACGGGCCTTACAATGGGGTCAAACATTGCCATTTCTCCACGTATTCACAAATCAAGGCTCCTGCGCCGGTAAAACTAGTTATCTGTCAGGATAGACTGGGAGGGAGGGAGGGAGCGAGACAGCCCTGCGTGATGGAGGATTAATCTCTAGGGCCCGACCCGGGGGCCCGACCCAGAGACCGCCGGATGGTGGAACCCTTACCGGGCCACGCCCCACCACGCCCCGTTGCACTGCGTAAGTTATCCCCGGTCTCAACCGATGATTGGGACGGAATCTGAGGTGTGTTGCAGTTTGCCCCATGAGTTTGCCCCAGTCTGAGAGGCGGTCTCTGTGGGTCGTTACAGGGGTGACAGGGCGGATCCAGAACTTCGTATAGGGGGGGGGGGGGGCACAAACATAAATGTACAGGGGGAGGTGGGCCCCCCTAAACATGATTTAATAGGGCAAGGGGAGGGGGGGGGGGGGCGGCCCCCCCCCCCCCCTTGAATCCGCCACAGATTGGTAACTATAAACAAATAAAGGCTCCCCCCCCCCCCGCGAGGGTGGTCCCTTCCAGCCATTATATAATTTAGGGTCATGACTTACCGCTCCTGAATTTTAGGCGACCGCCACCTATTTTTGGACACCAAAAATCACCGCCCTCCCAAATAAGAGTGTGTCAATGGAGGGGGGTAGACTGACCCGGTCCAGGGGCGGATCCAGGGGGGGGGGGCGGACGGGCCTTGCCCCCCCCCCCCCCCCCTTGCCCTGTTTAATCATGTTTGTTGGGGGGGGGGGGGGCCCACCCCCCTGTACATTCATGTTTTTGGGCCCCCCCCCCCCCCCCCCTCTACAAATTCCTGGGTCCGCCCCTCTCACCCCGAACGTTTCTAACGGCTATCATAGAACAGACCAGTATGGTGATTCCCCGCCAATTATTTTGTAACATGAAGTCGATAAGATGGCAGTTTAAGTAGTTATGCCTTTTAACTTATCTCGAGCTCTTTGGTCTGTGAACATAATCTTTGAACAAGAGATTATATAAAACCAGTGTATCTTTGCTGATTCCTTATTGTGTTTCGATAATATGTTTTTTAATTGCGCTATTTATCGCGTGTGAACGTAAGTGTGTGAGATAAAGAGTGTTGATTTCCGCTAATTAACTAAGTTCTCACGCTCGCATCGCGCTAGCTTCTACCTGACGTCGTACGTCATGACGTCAGATATCAGAATAAGTCGACGTCTTGGACAAACAGATAAGCGGAATTTCAACCGGGGCGCAGAAGGCTCCAGACCCCAGACAAGGAAACACCTTGATTTTGAGCGTCTAGGATTACGGTTCAGGATTACCACACAATATGGCACATAGACCCGCGGCCGGGCATCAACAGTAAGTCTTTATTTGTTAGTTATGTTCCCTATTTTCCCAAGAACAAGGGTCTATAATATATAGCAACCCGTTGTGTTTTCTATGGTTTTTAGTTGGCCGTTTGGGCAAAGAGATGATCTGGCGGAGGCAGTGGCTGATTTAGAGGGGGTTGCGCGGGGGCCTTTTTGGGACCAATTTTACATTTTTTTAAATTTAAAACTCGTCCAAAAGGTAATTAAGAAGCAAACACTTCCAATAGCGCGCACCCCCCTCTTTTCGACACTTATTACAGACATGTCCACTCTAGATCCCGTGAGTCTCCTGACCTCCCCTAGCGCAAAATCGACCCCCTGCCCCCCCCCCCCCCCTCCTCAACTGGATCCGCCCCTGGACAACGCAGGGACGGGAAGGTGGGAGAATGCCCGGGGAGAATGTCTTATGCCCACCCCCAGCTACCGCCAGGCTGAATGGCCGGCCTAGGTGGCCCTGCCCCTTATTTACCCCTCCTTGCATGGTTTAATGACCCTTAAAGCATTGGCGGATCCAGGGGGGGGGGGGGGCAGACGGGCCTTGGCCCCCCCCCCTCCAAAAAAAAAAAAAAAAAAGAGAGAGAGAGAAAGAAAGGGAGAGAGGGAAGAGAAAGGAAAAGAAGAGAAAAACGGAGGGGGCCGTTCCGGGGTAGGTTAGATCTAAAATAATTGTTGTGTTCAGGCAACCCGACCTACCTTATTTTATTTTTGCTCTACCCTAATTATTTTCATAATTCTTTTTCTAAAAGATACTAAAATTCAATAGAAATGACCTAAATGACAGGGAAGAGCATATATTTTACCAAAAGATGTATTTAAAACTAAAGATAAAGTAATTTTTTCAACCTAAGTTGCACAACTATTTTTTTTTTGCCTTAGAGGGAGGGGGACTGACATGTGAGGGCTGGTAGACCTTGGATGGGTTCAAGGGAGGGGGCCGACCTATAAGGCTGGGAGACCTTGATTATGTATTAGAGGGAGGGGGCCGACCTGTAAGGGCTGGTGGACCTTGGATTTATGTTAGAGGGAGGGGACCAACCTGTTAGGGCCGGGAGACCTTGATTATGTGTTAGAGGGAGGGGGGCCGACCTGTGAGGGCTGGTAGACCTTAGATGTGTTAGAGGGAGGGGGCCAACCTGTCAGAGCTGGTGGACCTTGGACAGGGGCGGACCCAGGAATTTTCAAAAGGGGGGCGCGCTAGAGTAAAATTTTCCCCCGGGCCCTCCGGGCTTAGGAATTTTACATTAAAAAAAAATCAATATTTTGGCCAAAAAAAAATGGGGGGGGGGGGGGGGCATGTGCCCTGCATGCCCATCCCTTAAATCTGCGCCTGTTGGATATATATGTTAGAGGGAGGGGGGCCGAACTGTGAAGGCTGGTAGACATATGCTTCCCCTGCCAGTCCTTTGGTTCCCCTCCTGATCCTGTGCCTCCTCTGTTGGCCCTGAGGATCCCCTGTCAACCCTCTGCTGCCCCTGTCGACCCTGTACCACCCCTGCAGAGTGAGACCTTGTGCCTCCCCTGTCCAAAATGCCCCAGAATGCCTCAGATTACATGAATGATAGGTTATCTTTTCCAAAAGTTCCTGAGAGTTTAGGGGCATTGGATTTGTATAGGAACGTACGCAAAATTCTTAAAATATCAGACCCCCCCCACCTCCCCTTGGTGCGTACGTACTTAATGGAAGGCCCCTTATCCTCCTGGGGTTATCATCATGTACACAAAAATTCCCTTGAAAAATTGGTATTCAAATTAAAATAATTATTAGGAAAAAAAATTATCCCTTAAGGTTACCAAAGTACCTCAGAATGGCTCAGATTGCATGAATGAAGGGTAATCTTTTTAAAAATTTCCTGGGGGAGGCCCCCCATACCCCCCCAATGGGAGGGGGGACCCCTCCCATACCCTCCCCGTGGACGGCTACGCCGTCCACTAATTAAGCCTTCATATACTACTAGGAAAATTGCAAATCTTGGCCCCCCCCCCCCCCCCCCTAAACAATTCCTGGATCCGCCCCTGTAAAGTACCATTTTAAATAATTTACACGATAAAATTAATGTTTTGTCATTTAGCATCTCTTTGTAGTTCAGCATCATAAGAAGTCGCTAAGTGACAAAATTAATGTTTTGTCACTTACATTAGCAACAATTTTGCGGCTTAGCAGCTTGTACATGTGCAACCGCTATCCCATAAAATATGGTTCTAAGTGACAAAGTTTTGTTGGATAGTGTCTGTTTGTAGGATAGCGTCTTCGGCTGGAGCTGATTACTATTGATAGACATGAAATGACCTTAAGCTTCACTATTGAATTTTCAGAGGCCTTGTGTACACCCAGCAGGTGGGGCCGGGGATTGTGTTTCTTGTCCTCAGCGGTCCAGCCCCACGCATACAGTGAGTCTAATAATATATAGTTATAACACTCCATTATTTATCTAAATATAACTTCGAATTCCATAAATTAGTATTAGAATCAATTCTGATCCATTCATTTCATTTGTAACTTTTTTCCCTTGTAACAAGGTAACGCCATGCTACCTCACCCTTATTATACATACTCTGCATACTTAAAAGTCAGTGGACATGCATATGTAAATATCTTCGTCCAAATTTCCCATGAATAACTTTCACTTTACGAGCTTACATCCTTATTTAGAAAGCAAAGGCAATATTTGTTAATTTTGTAAATTTGTATTTTTTCTCTTAGGGTGGTACGACCGCCCGCAGGGGCCGAGGTGGTCATGCTGATGCTACCAGGTCCACCCCAGCTGCCACCGCCGCCCCAGCCCCAGGGACCGTCCCCGGTACCAGCACCGTCGCCCCCGCCGCCGCCGCCACCCGCCCACCCCCAGCTGCCACCGCCGTCTCAGCCCCATGGCCAGGCACCATCACCACCTTCACCACGTCCATCACCACCACCACCACCACCGCCACCACCGCCAAGCCCTGCCTCTGTTTACTCTCTCTCGTCCGACTCAGGGTCTGACTCAAATAGCTAGACCAGAGAGTCGGACGAGAGAGAGTAAATTTTTTTGGTTTTTTTTAACCACACTCTTAACAAAGTTCTCGATGTTAATGAGTAAGGGATATTGTGTATGTTAATAATTTATCCCGGTTTATATTATTATAATAATTAAATATATTATGTCACTTGAAAAAAGTCAAGTAGTTATACAAAACGAGTAAGCAGGACTATGCTAAGCCTGCCTATCTCAGGTGTCAGAGTCACGTTACATATTCCTCAATACATATCTTTACCATGGTTTGAATTGTTGTAGACTTTCAGCTTGATATAATGTGCATGGCCAATTGGTTCCATGCCAACGCCCCTATAGAATAGGGACTCTTACGATATAATTGTAAAACCACTTTATCTAAATGGAATTTCAGGGCAATAGTACCTCGTGTTACCCTCGTTGGTTGAACTTTCCATGCAATATTTGTTAATCCTCGTCTCCATGGCTAGACCTTACACATGTGTGTGTGTGTGTATGTGGGGGGGGGGGGGGGGGGGGGGGGCAAGGGGGACAGGGGTCAAGGGGGACAGGGAATGGGGGGCAAGGGCAAGAGGGGGAGAGAAGGTGT
Source organism: Lepidonotus clava (assembly GCA_936440205.1). Lineage (NCBI taxonomy): Eukaryota > Metazoa > Annelida > Polychaeta > Phyllodocida > Polynoidae > Lepidonotus > Lepidonotus clava. Next base: position 45,531,322 of record OW387136.1, on the reverse strand, counting down.
TTTTTTTTGTACATTTTGTAAATAGTTTAGTTTAGTTTAGCTTAGTTTCTTAATTTATAGTATTATACATAGTTTGTTGTTTTTTTGTTTGAGTTGTTGTTTTTTATGGGATTTTTGGTCTGGGGATGGGGGCAAGCAGGACAGGGAAGGGGGAGGGGGCAAGAGGGGGATTAATACCAACACCTAGCTACCTCCTGGTCTTCAAGGTTTTGACAGCGATGCGGAACCAGTCCTCGTACATTCCCCGCCCCGACGACCGCAGACGCAATTAGGGCCGGTCTGTGGCGTCGGGTCGGTGAGCTGTGCGAGGTCTACCAACGGCAGCTGGAAATGACCGCTCGAATTCCCCAGACTGAATGGGCCTATCCTAACAAGTAAAAATCAGGGCTGTCAGAAAGCTCTCAGGACTGACAATACTTGGCATAGTCGGCCCTGTTGGCCCACAGGCCAAAAAGTTGGTCGCCAACACTGTACACCTAACATGTCGCAGGGAGAAATGCATCCATACCAACACCTAGCTACCTCCTGGTCTTCAAGGTTTTGACAGCGATGCGGAACCAGTCCTCGTACATTTACCGATCCGATGAACCACAGACGCAATTAGGGCCGGTCTGTGGCGTCGGATCGGTAGCTGTGCGAGGTCTACCAACGGCAGCTGGGCCAAAAAGTTAGTTGCCAACACTGTATACATAACATGTCGCAGGGAGAAATGCATCCATACCAACACCTAGCTACCTCCTGGTCTTCAAGGTTTTGACAGCGATGCGGAACCAGTCCTCGTACATTTACCGATCCGATGAACCACAGACGCAATTAGGGCCGGTCTGTGGCGTCGGATCGGTAGCTGTGCGAGGTCTACCAACGGCAGCTGGAAATGACCGCTCGAATTCCCCAGACCGAATGGGCCTATCCTAACAAGTAAAAATCAGGGCTGTCAGAAAGCTCTCAGGACTGACAATACTTGGCATAGTCGGCCCTGTTGGCCCACAGGCCAAAAAGTTAGTTGCCAACACTGTATACATAACATGTCGCAGGGAGAAATGCATCCATACCAACACCTAGCTACCTCCTGGTCTTTAAGGTTTTGACAGCGATGCGGAACCAGTCCTCGTACATTTGCCGCTCCGATGAACCACAGACGCAATTAGGGCCGGTCTGTGGCGTCGGATCGGTAGCTGTGCGAGGTCTACCAACGGCAGCTGGAAATTACCGCTTGAATTCCCCAGACCGAATGGGCCTATCCTAACAAGTAAAAATCAGGGCTGTCAGAATTCTCTCAGGACTGACAATACTTGGCATAGTCGGCCCTGTTGGCCCACAGGCCAAAAAGTTGGTCGCCAACACTGTACACCTAACATGTCGCAGGGAGAAATGTGTTTAATCTGCAAAGTACAGTCTTGTAAAGTGTCAGACCTAGTCCTATCATAAGTATACACGTGCACTGTGTTGTATTCGAAATTTTGTTTTTTCTGTATGTATTATTAGCTGGTGCATTTAGAGCCGATGTTTGTGTGCACGTGCACAGCACGTACGTGTATGGTGTGCAGCCGACTGGGCTATATCTATTACAATTTACATATATAGGTTGTCGTGTGCAGGTTGCAATTGAATTGTTGAAATGTTTACTAGTACTCGGTCTCTGGTACAGCTGGTACACTGTACCTAATTGTCATGCTATTTTACTTTTATATAAACCACGGTTGACGGGGAGAACAAAGGATCTAGGCTGTGAATATATCACGTATTGGTGAGTTCAGTGAAGTGGAACGGTATAATCTCATAGCGTACACCTTGCTGCCACAGGGGATGTGGCCCTTATTTTTACACGTTTGCATCTAAGTTTTTTAATTTTCATTATAAATGTGAACAGTAAGCGAGTAGATGTTGCTAGGAACCTTCTGAACATAGCCCATGTGTCACATATCTTTTGTCTAGTAGATTTCAATTTTGTATGATTTATTGAAAAATAAAAGTAATGGGAATGAACCACTTTTACTTTCCATTAAATCATAAAAAATAGAAACCTTCTAGAAATTAAAGATTTGACATATGGGTTATCCTCACAAGATTCCTGACTGCAAGTCACTCCATATTGTTGGATGATTCAATGAAGATTTCAAAAGTTATGATGATAAATGCCAAAGAATGTCCCGTGGTTTATGTTAGATACAACACTCGTGTGTGTCTGCACTTGATATAATCACTCGGCTAGCGCCTCGTGATTATATCGCGTACAGACACACACTCGTGCTGTATCTACCACGTAGCACTTCTTATAATATATCTAAAGACCGACAGAGGATCCAATTGGAAGTTTATTCCTAAATCATGGTAGTCGGCTAGAGTGATGTGATATTTATATTTACAAATATAGTCATCTTTTGAGATAGAAGTTACTCTTTACTCGTAATTTAAAGTGTGCTCTATTCTATTTCATTATTATATACATTCTAGTCAAGGAAAAAATCATGTCATCAAGCTAGTCCTATTAGTCTTGTTAATTGTGGTTTTACGATAATAATGGAGTGATGATGTGAAACATTTTAAATGCCTTTATATTGGTAACCTATACAGTGTACCTAGATTGTACCGATATATTTTTAAAAAGTCAGTTTTACATTTAAACAACCCTGCTTAGCAGGCAGGGGTAAATAATGAGATCGAAGTGAAAACAAGAAGTGCCAAGTACTTTGGAGAACAGTTTTTATAACGAATTGAACAAATTATGGCAAAATGGCTGACTGGCGGGGATAATGTCTGGGCAGCTGGGGTGTTAGGCCTCGCCTCCCCCACACCGATACGCAGGCTTCACTGCCCAGTCTGGGGCGCCGGGAGGAGGCTGTTGGCGTTCTGGTGCTGGGTCGCAGGTCGGCGAGCGCTCCACAGCTAATCGGACGGACTGCTGACGTGTGGTGGTGACAGAGTGCTCTTTGTCGTCTAGGTGCGCTTTAGAGGATCTGAGGGCGTCACTTTCCCACACCAGGGTTTTGATTACGCGGTGGTATCGCGGGGAGTGTTCATCAAGGACGCGATCCTCATCACTTGTATAGTCTGGTGTGAGGACGGCCCTCATGGCCGACCTCCTATCCTCGTCCCACTCCTGATGAACAAGCTCGTCCAGTGCGACACGCCGTCTTTGTATCTTCTGCAAAGTTATTAAATATATAATATAGTTAAGACATACTTGGCCAACAACATCAAACACAAAGAAGTTGTTTAGCATTGGATCTTACTTGCTGGAATTTAAATAGCATAGTGCAACTCAGTATTAACAAGGGTTGCAATATTAATTGGTCACTCTAGATCTAATAATAAGTGTAAGTTCAATTGTGAGATGGCAACTATAAGAAAAGTACATGCTTAATAGGATCGGGGCTTCACGAAATAATGCCTGCACGAGCGCGCATTCTCTTTCGACCAAAATTGATTTACCTGGGTTATATGGTGACGGAGGTTGGCCTTTCTGTTTTTCTCCTCGATCTCCCCGGCCCGCTCTCGCCTCGCCCTGGTTTGCTGAGTGCGGAAATACGTCTGGGTAGCGACTATATAAATAATGATTTGAAATCAGCTTACAATTCAAGCCACTACTTGAGAAAGGATATAAGGGGTTCTTACATGTTAAATCAAAGCACGGGAAAGGACAAAAACGTTCTATAGGAATGGTAGAGGAAATATATATGAAATACTTTGACATTGTATGGAATTATTCTACCAGGTTTTTAATTAGTGTCAAAGCGTATTAGCCCTAAGCTTTCTTCTTTGTGATACACACTCAGAGGTGTGAAAACACTGTGATAGGACTTTTTATGAAGAGAGACCGCCACTGTCACATTTGTTGTGACCCTTTATATTTTGTAATACCTTATGTTGTCATACTTTATATTGTGACACTTTACATTTGCAACACTCAATGTATATGATATTAGTTCTACATTTCCTATTTGTAATAACAATATCTCCTCCGGGAGTTAGCCTTTATTAATAAATTATGGATTAAACCTGTATTAACTCTCCAAGTCATCTTTCATTTAATAGACAATTATGGACACGCATAAGCCAAGCGAGTAGTACAGTTACATCATAATTATAACATTTACATAGGTATATCAACACTTTTTCCGATAACCTGACTTTAGGTATTAAGTCAAGATGACTAGGAGGAGCGTGATCCATCCACTCATGTACCTGTACAGGTAATTAGTTAACAGGGAAACTTGCTACCGATCAGACTTACCTAATACCTCGGGTCTGGGGGCATCTTCGCCGGTGCTGACGTTATTAACCAAATCCTGGATAACCGCAGCGTTTTGAGGATGGTTCATCCCCGCCCTGAATGTAGGAATATAATCATATGTATTATAGTCATGAACGGCATCGCTTGGGGTGCACGTGCTCTATCACTACAATTAGATTACAATATTAAGGGAAAACAATATTAAGGTCTCCACTATACACATCGATCGTTATCACCTTATATGATCTTCGAATTCATGAACCTACCCAGCAGTAAGCGTGAAGCCAGCGTTTTCCCTGCACCTGCCCTTGTAAGCGGAACGAACAGAATACTAGAAACAACAAAAGAAACCAAGCATTAAGCAGTGAATTGTAAATATATTTAAGATGGAATTCGATTACTTACTAAATGATATGTCGATAATTGATAAACCAAGACTATGTTTAATATGTACAGTTTTATAATATAAGGAGCCGTTGAAACATATTTCGCAACTTACAGCTATAGCATTACTCGGCTTCGGTTCGTATGCCAAGGATGTTTCAGCAGGCGCAGGCTTGGCTTGCTGCATACTGGCGAACTTTTCGGCCGTTGCTCTTACCGCAGACGCTTCACACTCGACCTTTCGGCACTCCGCCTCCAGGCGATCCATCTTAGCCAACACATCGGCCATGGTTGGTTTTGAAATGGCGGAGGTGCGTGAAGAGTCAGACGCTTCCAGGTTCTCGTCAAAAATATTGCTCACGTGAAACACATCCATGGGGAACAGGGAATCATCCGAAGACAGATCAAGATCTGTTATTTGCGCGCCACCCAATTTTGGGCTGCTGGTAATCATCCTGCACGGGCTGATACTCGGGTCACCGTTGGACAGGACAGAGTCAGGACAGTCATTTGATGCGTTCATGGCGGCAGCAGGTTTTCCAGTGATCTATAGCCATATGCCACGCCGTATTTATACATCCCCGGCTGGCTCTCCTGTGGACACATGATCTGGCGGAAGCGATCTTTTATCGATGAGGCAAGACTTTTACCGTAAGTTACGTATGTCCCAGGGGTTTCAGCGACACCATAAGTTACCATAAGTTACGTCCTAGGAGTATGAGCGACACCATGACCGCCGCCCCGTTTGAGGCCTGTTACGTCACGTGTCAAGAAGTGGGCCGCGGTACTCCCATGAGGGACCTGACACAGAAGCTAGTTGAAATGCGCCGCCTCAGATGGCCAACAGCTGGACGCAGTCATCATAGAGGCGTGTCCCGGTGTCAAACCTGTCATTTCCTGTCCCATCAGTTTCATTACTTATTCAACTGCCAATCCCTTGCCAAAGAGATACCGATGTACATATCTCTTACTCACACATGCCTGTGACGTGAAAATGCCCTAACCATGGAAGCGCTCTTCTGAGCTCAAAACCATGCAACATTATACAATTTGACAGAATTAATTTTGCAGCATTATGATGGCCAAATTCAGACAAGAACGTGGCAGAAAAGCTGGACCACAAAACAAAAAAAAAACTAAATCCTCTAAAAACAAAAGCATGCGGCTCCATGCCAGAGAAGAGCGCAGGCCTGAAGCCTAAGGGAAAAGCATGAAATGCACTAGCCTGCGATGCATCCCCTCCCCTGCTGCTCAACCACCTCCGCTGTATAGGAATGGCAGTATCCAGGGACGAATACTTTGTCTACAACTATGGGTAGTGCGGCAAGGTACACCTCTCGGGGCGTAGAATCTCAGCTCTAAACAACTTAGTCGACATGTTAAAAGTATTTTAGTCTCAAGGTGCTACCTCAAAATAACTACGCTGCCCAAGCCATGTCACTATATGTATTCAATCCCCATCAAAGGGGATACTCTGGATAACCATTACACTTAATTATTTTATGGTGCGGGAGGAGATTTCCAAAATAGCACGCCCCTCCCCCCCCTTTTGAAAATTGATCTGTTTCATAGTCTTTAGTGTTATCATCGAGTAGCTAGCTGACTCTAGATCTAGATCTTTCTATTCTTAATCGGGGATTCCAAGTAACTATATATCGGCTAAACGATCTCTTTCCTTTGCCTGAATTAGGGCTGTGAATAAATAATTGTATTGTATTGTTGTATTGTAAGTCGTTAACGTTTGGTAGGAACCCCCCATCTGATGTGGGCTCGATGAAGTAATAGCATATAGGACTTGAATAATATTCGCCATATCGCCATAGACAAGTCAGGAAAATGAACCCTGAATTCTAATATATTGATTACAATATCGTTCAGCTCGGCAGGTGCTTTGTCTTATAGAATGAGTCAAAATTCATGGCTAATCAATAATTGTGAAGAAATTTCTAGTTATCAACAGGCGGTGATTCTGTTAAGTATACGCTAGCTGGCATTTCATTTACTCACTAGATGGCTCAGACTTCAAGTACTTGAAAGATAACGCTAATTTGGGTCACGTAATTAAGGTTAACGCTATCGGCAAAGTTAACACAAGATGGCACTATTTACTGCAAATGACAACGTTGATGAAGTCGAAAGGTATATATGGAATGGAATATGTATATTGTTCTTAAAACATTTAGTCTACAGTAATGCCTAAAGACTCTTAGCGTTTAATAATATGATTTAATATGTCAGGATGTAAGCATAATATTCTGAATCTTTGTACTTGAAATTGAACTTTTATAAACACCTTTTCCATAAAGTTAGTGTTTCACTTGAATTCCTTGATGATAAGACAATTCCTTTAACAATCAATTACACTCGATTACCTCTCTTTAGCCAACCGAGGTTAATTTTTGTAGGCTTATCATGCTGGAAGTGTTGCAGGACTCCACTTGGTTGCCCTTTACACAACCCATGAGCCGATAATTAATCAAAGATAATTTAAAATAGCACTCTTATTACTAGGTAAACACTTCACAGTATTATGCACAAATCAATGCAGTGATTGATGAGAAAACAATGATAAAAGGCACTAAATCGCGAGAATACTTTCTTTTATTACGATAAATTGTTTACACTAGTACTATGACATATGTTGAGAGAGTTGATGAGGTAAATTAATTGAAATGTACCACCGAGAACTGATGATAAAGGGCCGATGACCGGGGGGGGGGAGGGGAAGGGGGAACTTCACCCCCCCCCCCCCCCCTACCTGTACATATTCCGGGATCCGCCCTTGGCCCTGATCCACCAGGTAGCGACCAAAGGAACAATTGCAAAGCGATGTCGACGAGGACCAGCCAGGTTCAGAAGAACTAGATATTCTGATCAATTCGGAAGCCCTGACCATGAAGCGCTATCTCAGAGGACGGGCGCCACTGAAATCATTAAATAGAAGGTGATTAGGACTAGACGGAGAAGGAAAGTCGATTCTGGCACAGACTGCTCGGTACCGGGAAAAGATGTAATTAGGATAAAAAGTTAGCACCCGATCAATAATTAGTAGGTTATTGAAAATGCAAGTATACCAGAAAAGGAATGATGAAACGGTTTATTAGATAATTAAAAGAAACATGTACACGCTTTACAGGGATGTTGCTGAAAAAAAAAAAGGGTTTCTTTCTTACCTCACTTGGATGGAGGGGGTGATGGGTGGCCACTCTTTTGGGTATGGGCTCCCAGCTGACTAGATAATGCCCGCAGCACGAGCGGAGAGAGGGAAGCCCGGGCCAGGGGAACAGACTGCCGACGATCATACACGGTAGTGGTGCTCATTGCGCGACAGTATGGATGAACGGTTACGCGATGTCTTTTCAAAGGAGGCCTAGTGTCAGCACAATCTTTAGTGATTGTCGCGGGAGGATTGACCTCCCGAGAGGGTCCCGGTGACTGTGGACTTTCGATGGTTTCCAGAGGAGGGGTCGACACATCCTCCATCATGCAGGGCTCTGTCCCTCCCTCCCGGTCTAACTGACAGAGTGGTAACGGCGCAGGAGCCTTGACTCGTGAAGATGGGGTCGACATGACTCAGATGTTTCTTCTCTAAGTTTTATGTGTGAATGGGCGCTAGGTCGAGTACATTCAAGTTGAAACGAACGCAATGTGCCTGCACCCTAGGCCTGTTGATGAGAAAATGCAACACATGCTCCGAAACTGAGGGTCACGTTGTCGGTTACGTGAAAAAATGTGCCCTGGTGAGTGGAGCAGGGTTGCGATCGATGTAACTCATGATCATAGAGATATACAGTGAGTTGGTAGCTAATCACCAACAGGATGAATAGCTCAAGGATAATTATTTTAATTTATTCTATACCAACTTCGTAGCGCCTATACGTTCGAATTCATCAGTGTCCTTTCCCGCTAGCAAATTTGGGCTAATGCATATGGTCAGCGTTATTTCCCTGCAAGAACATAATCCAAATTTTTTTCCCCCGCTTTAATCCCCTCTTCATGGGTTAATAGGATATTTTCCTGGGTTATTGTATACAATAAAACAAAAACAGACCTCGGGGATGACACAGCCAAAGCCGAAGCCCTGAAGGCATAGAGTCGAGTAGACTGACGTCACACAGAGGCCGCGCGTGGCGGGTGGTTCCATACTCCAGGGCCGGGTCTCATTAACAGGGCCGGCTACTGACCCCCCTGCCAGCCCTGTGGCCAGCTAGACCAGGGGGGACCCCCGACAACATACTGGAGGGGTGTCAACAGTCAAAATATTTCACTAATTTATCCTATTTTCATAATATTTTCTCAATTTCTTTAGTATGATGGTTTTCGATATGATATACCCAATGTGTAGGTGGCTCCGTTTCTAAGTGCAGTACCTTGGGTTTGAAAAGGTAACCACTGCAAAACGGAACCACCAAGCGGGGGCGGGGAACGTAAAAATTTTGGTTATTTATGTATATTTTCTGGTATTGACACACTCGTATTTTGGAGGGCGGTGATCTGTGGTCCCCAAAATTAGGGGGACCTAATTCAGGAGCGGTAATTTTGGCAGTGGGGACAACCTTCAAAGAGTCAGTGCCCCCCCCCCCCCCAGGAGCGGGAGGGACGGGCCCCGTTGTGGGAGGATGACCCTAGCTAACCCAGGGGGGGCTGGGGGATGAGGGCTAATCAGTTAGACACTGACCACCGCCTACGACACACGAACTAGCTCCCGACTCATCAACATGTCTACAAACGCACCTTCAACCCCAAACCAAGGGGAAACTGAACCGCATAACGGCCTCTCTGCTCAAATCCCTAAGAGGAAGAGGAAGAGGAGCACAGTGGCAATCAACGCTGCCTCGATTGACTCAGTGAGGGAATCAACAACAGCTCAGTTCACATCACTGCACGACCGTTTCGACCGGCTAGAGGCCATGCTCGGGCAACTAGCCCCCACCAACGACCATTGCTGCCGGGGGGCTTCCCCGTCAACCAGCCGGCGCACTTCTTCGGGATGTGACACCTTTTCTGACCCCCTCCAGTCCGAAGAAGAGGAGGTGGAGGATGACCGGGACACCCAGTGGGCGCGCTTTCTCCTTATGAACCTTCAGGACATTGGTAATCACGACGTCAAGGAGAGGCTTAAGCGGCACTTTGACAACCTGACGGTTGAAGCGCTGTGGACTGGGCAGGCGCCGGCAGCTGTAATAGCTGAAGAAAAGGACGGCGAAATCCCCCAGGCGTGTGCACGTGGATTTTTCCAAGGCATTGACGCCGATGGATATCTGATAACGGGGGAAATTGACTATGAGTCAGAGTGACCAACGGGATCTACTTAAGGTAATTGGGCTTAATTGCAAATTGAGCCCGCTCCCAGGCTACTGCCCTCATCGTCTATGCCGTACCTCACTCCCCATACTGCCCAGTCTCAGCATGGAAGCTCGCCTGCGACCAGGTCCCTGCTCCACCAACAGCCCCGGCCTTCCTACTGCCGGGACCACGCCCCCTCACAGCTCCCCCACTAGTGGCAGTGATGGGGGAGGCCCTAACACGTGTGGGCAGCCCCCATGCTGCTCGTGTGACCATGCACTCCCTCCGCCGGGGGGCTGCGTGTGTCGCCGCACAGGCCGGGAGCACCCTGGAGGAGCTGTGCCATCACGGAACGTCGGGGGCGGGGCGCTCTGGCCTCTCAGCCTATGTACCACCTGAGCGCCTTACCTCTGTCCATGGAGAGTAAAATAAGATGCTCTGTCCCAGCCCACCTCGCGGCGGCCCTTGGCCCCATAAATCGGGACAGAGACGGCACCACGGCCAGGACGGCCAATACCGCCTCATAGTGAACACTTAGACTTAGGACTCATATTTACTCGCATCTACTCACTTTTGCTCGCTCCTACTCGCATATAACCATGTCTCTTAAGTAATAAAATGCCAAAACTTGTATACCATGTGTTGCTCTCAATTACTCAAACTTGGTAGCTCTAATAGCTGAAGAAAACGACTTCGAAATCCCCCAGTCGTGTGCACGTGGATTTTTCCAAGGCATTGACGCCGATGGATTTCTGGTGACGGGGGAAATGGACTATGAGTGACCAACGTGTTCCTTGGAAAATTCTGTATAAGAAAAAGTAGACTTTAAATATGTAAGATAATACGCAGCGCTTCATATAAAATGCACAAATTTATGCATCCCAATTGCCACAGAGCCTTTTTTTTGCATGTATGTTATTGTTTCACAGTATTTTTAAAAGCTTTTTTGGTTAATCTGACTATAAATAGCATATTGCAATGGTGTATTGAAGATATATATAAAAACCTATGACAATCGTTTGGAGCAGGTATATTAATTTTCTAATCTCCATTTTCACTTGTTTAGTGACATTTTATAGCCTAATCTCTGACGTTGGCAAAAAAATTTTGTCCAAAATGCAATTATTGAAAAACAGGATGTGGTTCCTCTATAGGCTATAGAAGAACCAGCTGTCAGACTCAATCATTTCCTTATCAAGTATTGATTTATAAACGGAGCTACCTAAATATTGGGGATAACATATAGATAACCCTCATACCCTGGAAATTATGAAAAAAAGGGTTGATAAGTGAAGTATGTCGATTGTTTACACCCCTCCAGTCTGATGTCGGCCCCCCCCCCCCCCCCCCAGGCCAGGCCGGTCAGAAGGCCCGGCAGGGGGGTCAGAGGACGGGCCTGTAATGAGAACCGCCCCCCAGTGTGGAACCACCCGCCACGCGCGGCGTCCTGTGTGACGTGAGCCTACTGGAGTCTTACACCACAGAAGTGCCGCGTTATCGGGGGCCGGACACGCGTCGGGTGATTCAAATTGGTCACTCCCGGCACCCGGTGCCCTGAGTGCCGACAATAGACCAGGGCAAAAAACCCAAGCCGATTATGTCCAAAATAAACCTATTTATGAAATTTTGATATGACCATGCATGTTATGACATGCTTCTTTCTATATGTTGTGAGTTTCATATGTAGGAAATGAATATATTTAGAGAAAAGCTAATGTTTACAACCGATTCCCTATGGTGCAAAGAGGGCCCACATGGCACCGTTTTGAACCATTGGGACCCTTGAATGACATTTGTAAATGACATTTTTACTACAGAAGGTGACTAAGAGACCCTTGAATAAGAAAAAGGATTAAGATAGAATAATAGGTTTCTGCACAAAGCCACTAAAACTGGAGGGCGTACGTGTACACGAAATTATGGTGACGGAACAACATATACGAATTTGTTTTGGGTAAATAACTTTTTTTATTACAGAATATGAGTTAGATGCGCTCGATAAAATAAAAGGAATATGATATAATAATTGTTTGGTCGTTCGATATGATTTACAAGATTAGGAATTATTAACAGATTTGAATTGTTGCTTGAATAAAAAATAACGCCGAAAATTTGTAGCGAAAAAATTGCCCTCCCCGGGGACAAGTCTTTCTGCTAAGGCTCCAATCTCAAGAATGGTACTCTCTGCCTCGTCCTCCGTCAAATTGCACGTCTTATACGGCCGCCTGCAATTGGTGGTTGGGGACGTCAATGGATTGCCAAGGTTGCAACTGAAGGTAAAAATGACGAAGCGAAGGGGTAAAACAAGGAGAAGCATCCAGAGATTTAAAAAAAAAAACGAAGGGGGGGGGGAAGGTGCCTACTTAATTGTAAGAATTGAGGAGCACATTCAGGGATTAGAATTTTTACATTAAGAAACGTTAATAAATTAATTAATCAATGTTTATTAATTTTTGCATTTATAACGAATGTTATACAGCCGTAAACAGATATATACATATGGGACATTTGGCTCAAAGTTTAACTGATTTAGGGTAAAGGCAGACTCACCTTGGACTGGTTTCCGGGTTGCATTCGGCTTTCTTTTCATATTGAGCTCCCGCTCCCGCGGGGGGCTGAACATGGGTGGCAATTGGACGATTATCATCCGAGATGACCATCGGTTCGATGACCATTGGTTCCTGATCAGAGAACTGAACTTTGGGACATGTGGGTGCCTGGCTGGGACTTGTTTCCTGGTTGCAGTCCACGGCTTTCTTTTCTTCCCCCTTTTGACCGTCATCGTCCAAGATGACCACTGGTTCGCGATCAACTACTTTGGGACTTGTGGTTGGCTGAATATAGATCGGATATATATAGAGTGCGTGAGTGTGTGACAACTGTAAATTAAATGAAACTGAAAAACGCTACAAAACCCACCCAACGCTACGGGATGCGGTGGGTAGGCGGTAACAAAAACAGGCTATTACAAATTATCTTTTAAATATCTTTAGCAAAAGAGAATGAACTATTGAAGTGGTGTGATTTAAATGTAACTTACACGGAGCTTAAGCCTTAGGCTGCGCTTGCCCTTAGTCGGAGTAAGATTCCAAGAGCTCGAGGTCATCCTTGCTCGGCTGTTGATAGATGGATGAGCTACTCGCTTGGCTGAGTGCTACCAAGCGCCATTTGCATAAGTGCAGAGATTACACACAAACCAACCTTTGTTCTACTAGATTTAGGGGAAACCAATCTTTCAGGTCGCACCACACATGCATATGGCCAGAGTCAGGAGAACTGCGGAAAGACGCGCCCATTAAATTGGTGCTTACATGGAGTGTAGACACATTAAGACGCCGCCAAAGTTGAGGGTCTTAAAAGTATTATGAGCTACACGGACTTTGGTGGAACAATATAGTTAACACACTCTGATCAACACTTCTTGACACCCCAGAAGGCGTAGGGAAACTTAGAAAGTAGGAGTAAAATAGTAGCAATAGTACAATAAACACTGCGTGTGCAATAAGTCAGATTGTAATACTATGATTTTTCAGGGATAATGGTGGAGTAAGACTTACACTCCTTGACACGTTTTAGAGGAAGTGGTTTCAGACAAGCCCGAGCCTGTCGAATGTATGAGTTCAAATTCTTCCCGTGTATATCCCCTGGGACTTACTGAGACCTATAGTCAAATATATTCTATTACAATTAGTTTTAACAGTTTGTAAATTCTGTATAATGAAGAACTGACTAAAAAATGTCCAGTTTGTTAACAAATAACAAGAAATGAAAGCGCTTTCAAGTAATTCCAAGTAAGGTGGTTTGCATACCTAAAGATTTTTTACTGGCTTGGTTTTGACTGCTCGAATTTATTCCTTTATTTTTCTGTGAATAATTTTTTTTTATTCAGTAAAATCCTATTCCGTTGGTACAACAGTTCTTCCATTTTTATCGCACTTCAAAACACAACATTGCTCTGCCTTCCTTTAATCTTGAGGATTCTAAGTTCTAAGTGATACATACGTAAATAACATAATATAGCAGCTTCACACTAAAATCGGTGAAATCAAATCGAACGATGAGTTAAGGGAGTTAAGGTTCACAGAAACGTATGTTTTTCCCCAAGAAATATTTTTCGTTTAAACAGTGCTCAGGAACTGTTTATATCGTTCTAACGAATAGGGCGGGGTGTGTTTATGGTATAGCGTTTGCAAAATAAAGATGTTTGGAAATACTGAAGAGGGATTCCATGAAGGGGTTGAGAAGGGCAGCCAATTTCTTTGATCATGTGCTCAAATGTTGATGTGATGATCCGCCATAAGGATCCAGGGTGTCGCCTCGGGCACTGAGAGTTTTGCCTCCTGTCCAACACATGACAAACGATTGCCGCGAACCTGGTGACCGGAACAGGAAAACGGAAGCAGTAGGACCCCTGGATCGAGATCCAATAGCGGATGTGCTTATGGCAAAGATCCAGGTTGGATAGGATGGGAAATGTGTTTTTGTAAGCCTAGATAACGATGTATAGGAAAAACGTGAGAGGTGACAGGGTATCAGTCTGAAGGCGATAATCCCCGAGGGTTTAGTTGTGAGTCAGCTGTTTCTAGTGGTGAGCGGGTCACTGGAGCTTCCGGGAAACTTTCCTAGAAATGGTAGCCCGCTGGAGCAGCTCCCAGTGTTAGTGAGCCACTCGGGCGAGCTGACACACTCTGGGGGCCCTATACACACACTTCTAGGAGTTTCTAGGCACATATGAGTCACTCCCAAGGCGGTCAGGGAGAGAGTTGGTGGGGAGCGTCTAAAAACAGCATCTTAGATCAGTCTCCGGGTCACGGCTCAGCCAATCAGAGCTCGAGTCGGCGGTCACGTGCTAACTACGTCATCTGCTCCAGGCGTGCTCGGGAGGAGAGCCTCCCCTCCTCTAGAGAGCGTAGTACTTACCCCTGGTGAAGCGGCGCAGCACCCCCCGACACCAGCCACACTCTGTGTACAGCCATAGCCGCCTCGGCCTCCAGGACTCACAACAAACCGCAGCCACCCCACGCCAGTAACTGGACGCTGGGGCGAAAACTACGCAGATTTCACCCTCTCCATGTGTCAAGGGCCAAAAACAGGCCCCTCCTGTGGATTCCCACGGTCCTCCGGCAGGGCAGCGTCTCATACAAACTACACCACAGCATGGATTGGATACTGATTGCAGAGGACCATTGTAAAGTTGCCCCGACTTGGGTTTTCTGAAGGGCAGGAGCAGACCCTTCTTCGCTACTTCCAGGTCCAGAAAAAAAGTGTGTACTTTGGACCCAGGAGGAAGGCATCTGCTATAGTGGCTACCACGTTGGTGGCACCCCACTTCAGGTAGGTCTTCCGTCTCCTGTATGTATTATACTATGTACGGACGTGTGCCTATCAGATAGCCTGACATGGCTTGACAGTTCAACAAAGCCAATATCCCTGACAACATTCACATACCCCCTACAGATATCTAGCCCTATCCCGACTATCTCCCCTTCCCTCTACATGTATACAGTCTTAGCCTAGGACAACTACAACACGTTGTTGACTTCTCCCCACAGCTGTGACATGTGGACTCAATCTGCTGGTCACATTCTTCCCAGGCATCAAAATAATCAACTCCCATCTGTACTGGTTAAAATATCCGTAAACAAACACACCCTGCAAGGCTCGATAATGTGAACGATATAAGGAATTTTATGAACTTCAAGGCACGGTCTGAGATTCAAGCAACATTATTGCCATTATTCATTTGTGAACCTAACCAGCTTCTCTGTATTAATTAATGATGATAATTCATGTCATAATATTGCTAGATTACTCTCCTTTCAATACACCGTTATCTCATTGACTGATTTGGTTTACGTACATAATTATTTCTACTGGTTCTCAAAACTCATGCGTACCTAGCAACCCTAGACAACCTAGACAATACATAGTGCAAGATTTTTTCATATTTTATGCCTCGTAGGTGGTGGATGTCAGCTTGGCGTATGTTACTGCTACTGTACATAAATATTACGGTTTGTTTTCTATTAGCAACCGACTAACCTATTTCTGTCTTACTGCTAGTGTATACCACTTCAACAAGAGTCTGTTATATATCGTCTAAAACTTTGTACCGCAATACATCTTCTCTACAACAGCAGGTTTTGCTACTGTAATCCGTTACCATCCTAGTTTTCTAGACCTTACAGAATGATAAATTGCCTCATGACAAAGATATGCCATACGGCTTGCCATCCGGAACACTAAAATGTCAGAAAAACCCGACGACCAGCAGGCTCCGTCAGCTTATGTTATATGGAATTCCGGGCAACATACGTCGACATAGGCAACGAATACAATATTAAAGGAAATAAGTATGTTTCTCTGTAAACATACTGACCCCATTGGTCTATAGGCCAGCCAGCATGCTTTGGTTTATAGAGGTCACTGCTATATCTATAGACAGGGTCGTTGCCCTTTGTAAATAATGATAAATATTGCCTACCAGATATAATATAGTGCTACCAGGTATGCAGTGCTCCCTCCATTAATGTGGTCGATATGGCACGGCTCTACCTCTGTTGTATATGAAACAATGCAGCCTAATTGCTGGAATACACCTTACTCATGGCATGAGATATTTTCAGTGTTTGCTCGAAGAATGGGTAGTTATCTGAAGTGCATTTTTATGTGCGGTATTGACACCATAGTTGGACTAAAAATACTCTGCTTGGTGATTACTCAATCCAGGGATAGATTGGTTTGGTCTTACAGCTCTAGGGTTGAAGGTATCAACTGCCAAAGACACTTGTATGAGGTCCAATAACAATGATCAGTGAAAACAACATGGGGTGCTCTGCCAGGAGCCGATGCCTACTACAAATAGGTATCGTACTGGCCACGCAAGTTTCGGAGGACGCACCTGGAAAAATCCCAATAATTATATTTGTGTCAATGGAAGTGAATAACGTCTAAAGGTAGCGGTCTACGGTCTGTAGTTTTATTTAATTTGGACCAGATCTCATTTGATAACTATTATCGTAGTGTGTGCATATAGAGCATTAAGTATTGACATGTGATACATTAATGCAATTGTAATGGACAAGTGGGTCATGTAATAACGGTGCACCTTGATGATTAATTACAAATTAAAATCCCAAACACTTATTCGCATATTGTTGTAAGAATGAGACCATTTTAATTGCTTACATTATTATCCTTGGGCCAAGGTTCGCGCCTTACCTGTCTCGTGGCAAATAGGCTGCTATAACAGGCAATTGCACAGGGGTAGCAGACCTCGAGGGACATGGACTGATGGAGGCACCTAGAATGATTATAGCATATCCTACACCTACCAGGCGGGTTATCTATACTTTATTCTTACATTTAAGTATTTAAAACTAAAGGGCTGGTTATAATCAATGTAGTTGCGGTTCTTCTGTTTGGCAGAATTGAGACTCGCAGATGTTCCTATAGATGCAATATTATCAGTTCAAGTGGTGCTGGTCACGCTCAAAACCTTTCGACAATTATAATTATTTAGGTCTTATTATGGCTCAACAGCAGGAATAGACAGCTGGTATTTCAAAGGATGATATCTTACTTCTCAGATGCCATTAATGCCATTAATGATATGAAAATAGATCTCCATAGTCCTGGTCGTTCACAAGGTTCCTTAGCCAAGTGATAAGATGAACTAGTACAGTGAGGTTTATGCTACCCTAACCGCCCCTCTCCTATCAATATCCCCCTCCAAAATTGCCAACAGGCCCTTCACCATCCAACACCACCGCCTATCACCACTTGCTAATTCGCCACCCAAACAACTACAAACCAACCACGCAACTGCTTACCCTGGGCAGTGCTGAGGCATACCTTCATCCCACTACCACTGGGATAAACCCCTTAGAAACGAGCAATAACCAGCAATAACTGCCGAGCCTGTGGATCCCCCAGGCTGCTCCAGGGGTCAGCGTGGTCAAGCGCAGCATTCCGGTGGGACTTTATACATTAACCCTCGGCCTCGTGGTCATTATATCAGTAACCCAGAGGCAGTGTAGGGGCTGCTGACCCCAGGATCCGATATACTATAGTCTGTATCATGTGTGTTGAGCCAGTGTATGGGGTTGTCGTCTCTGGGGGAAGTTTGAGGATGGATTGAATAGGGATGTTTTGTGGCTATCTAATTCTAATTCAACTATGTTTACGTTACATGTATACCAGTGAAAGTTTAAAAATCTTCGGTAAGGCAAGTTGACTGCCATGTTATTTTGGTCAATTGATAATATTTTATTGATTTATCCTTTGAATAATCTATTGTACATTGGCGTTTTATAAGTTGATCATTGTGTAGTTCTCCTCAGATAAATTTTTCATTACGTGTAATCCCCCAGAAATAGTTACCCTATACACCCTTCTTATGAACCTGCGCAGTGCAGGCCTGCTGGGCCCAAGACCAAGGTGAGGGGAGTCCCCTCACTGGGTAACTCACTGCATATAGGCTAACAGAGGGACAGTTTTGAACTTTTTGTCTAAATTCCATCAATACACTAACAATAAAGCAAACTGATCATTTTAGCACTCATATCTGCATGTAAAAATATCTGTTCTTTGCTACCAGTAACCTAATTTCATGATAAAAGATGCAGTTTAGATACATTAAGGAATCTTTGAGGAAAGATTGACCTTTATTTTGAAAGGAGTCAACTCTAAACACAAGTCAATGACAGGTAGTCAACAACAGGAATTGTTTTGTACCTCAGCTTGAGTGGGTATTTAGGGGCCCTGGGCTGTGGAACTGAAATGGTGTGAACAACCACAACTAACCCCTCTCCCGTCCCTCTGCCATATATAAATTCTCTACCCTGCTTACAAGTACTGATCCTTGACCATCAAAGTGGGCAGCAATTGTCACTACACTCTGCACCAAGCCTAGTGGTCAGTGCTGCAGACTGAATTGGACTGCACTCCCTTTGCTAGGGTTCATATTTCTGCTAAGAGGGGATGCCACACTTAGTAAGAAGGGTGTATAGATGATTGGCCCAGGGGTTGGCCTACTTCGTCTAGAAAAGTTACCTCAATGGTTAAAAATAGGGGTACCAATTTGCTCTTTAATTTGCATCTGTGGATTCGGGGAGGTCCAAGACGACCTGCCCCACTCACCTCCTCTCTTTCTGTTGGATACATTATGTCTTTTTACAAAGAGGAAAAACTGCTGTGCACGAAATTGTAGTAGTTAGTTTTTAATGATATCCAGCACCCCTTTCTATTTTATAGAATCTGATCTACTCGAGCCTTGCAACCACAGTCTCACAAAAGAGAGTTATTACAGCAAAGAGAATCTCCATCATTGTTTGGTAGTATATGGGTATATACATATATATATAATAAATTATATATATATATATAGTGGTCAGGTCAACATTCTTGGGACCGTGTATACCCCTGCTCTCTCCAGGCTGGCCTCCAGTGGCCAAGCTGCTCCTTTCCACTCTCCTCCCGGGCGGGACTCCTTCTCCAGGGGGTCTGGCACAGCCCGCCTCTGTTCGGAACACGTCCAGTGCAAAGTGTCACTCTCCAGACAGAAGTTCTCAGAACTCAGCCTTCTGAAGTCGAGGACTAGGAGTACTAGTTTACTGCTTGGAGACTGTTTGGTGGAGTTGGCGCTGGGGGTGGCGGGCAGCTGGTACCCCTAGGGGTGCTCAGACGGATCAGACTGACCGGGGACAATGCCGAGGGCGAGGCGCTCATGAGCTGCTCAGTCTGCTCACTTTGGGCACGGTCTGGGATGACCCACTGCCAACAGGTCTAGGAACGAATAAGAATGGAGAATATTGTGTGTAATTTTATTTCCGGAAAAATGGTTTAGTTAATCGTTTGTCATCTATCGATGAGTTGTTCTTAACTTTGCTTTCAGAAAAACAATTAAAGTGGAACAATGGCCCAAAACCTCATGACCAGGTCCAGGCTTAGGAGTGGACCTCTTGCCTATGCATACATACCTTTTCTTTTTCTTTTTCTTCTATTTTCTTTGTTTAAGGGGGGAGGGGGAGGGGGAGGGGGAGGGGGAGGTCAAAGTACTAATTCCACCCATACCACTACTGCCCATATGTATAAGGTTAGATCGAATGGAACTCTTCATCTGGAAGATGTATGTAAGTTAGTTGTAGAATGTAGATGGTAAAAACCACACAGGTAGGCATATAGGCCTACTTTCGCTCATCGATGTATACTCCCCCCACCTACATAAGGAGGAATGGCGGTGGTATTGTTAGGATATTAGATAAATGTCAGAAAACTGCATGGCCATTTCTTTGCAATATATAAAGATAGCTATACGCCCGTGTCACTGTTCAATGGGTGGATCATGGAAAATGTGAAAGTCTGTACGCGTACGGTTTAAAGGAACAATGGTAGAGAGGGTTGAACAACTGTATTGGCTTTATGATCACATTTAATAATGGAAAGCCAAAGGTCGCAGTCATAAACTGATTGAACCTGTTTCTCATACTATAGAAAATGATATGGAATTTCCCTAAATAAGAAATCCTAGGTAGATCTATTATTTCAATAGCACTTTGGACCTTGGACTGTAACACACATTTATAGATTCCTGAATCGAACTAAAACTATTTCACTGATAAGGTGACTGCCATGGGCTTAATTTTTCTTATGGTTAAACTTCATTCAGGCTCTATCAGACTTTCCCATATATAATTTAGCATAGTAGTTTGAGATCCAAAGTATTAAGTACCATGTAAAAAGCTACATAGACAGAAAATGTTTCCCAGAAGTGGTTGGACATGGTACGGACAGCTGGAGAGGGACGGAGTGCATAGAAAGTGAGCCAACTGTGGAGAGATATAAAACACAAATACCATGTTTCTTTCTGTTTTAGTTTGTTTTATTAGTTGATTAACATGTTATCAATTTGGTGGACGTATCGTCGGCGTCGTCTATTTCAGTTTGCAGTATCACTTACATTGGTCGGCAGCTGGTTGTCATTTTTTACGCAATCTTGGGACATAAAGAAAATATCACCGATAAATTTTGCTCATAAAAATCACATAACACAAAGCCATCTCATGTTCATGTAGTAAGATTATCAATTATTCAGGATGGAGTGATAAAAATATATTTACACATACTTCACTCTTAAAAAGACTATAATATGCTTTGTCAGAAAACGAATCACTTCAGTTTGTGTCACTATTAATTTAATAGAATTTGACTAATTTAGCCACTAATGACAAACTCGTAGCTCAGACAATTGACTGGTTGCGTTCAAAGGTTCATTTCCCGAAGATTTGAAACTTTGGTTGGCAACCAGGCTGATTTTGTTGCTATTTCTGTTTTAATCAAAGTAGGCTAGCAATCATGGAAAAGCATTTCTGCATTCAAATAATTGCTCAACATCGATGACGTTGTTCGAGGCGAATTTACAAATGCTAAAAATACTTGACTACAGAAGCCATTCAGATCATTTCATATAGAGATG
The DNA here is from genome assembly GCA_936440205.1 of Lepidonotus clava. Classification (NCBI taxonomy): domain Eukaryota; kingdom Metazoa; phylum Annelida; class Polychaeta; order Phyllodocida; family Polynoidae; genus Lepidonotus; species Lepidonotus clava. The sequence continues at coordinate 45,509,942 of OW387136.1, read as the reverse complement.
CCATTAGATTGTGTATCTTAACTTGATTTCTCTTACTGTATGGCCTCTTTTAATCTCTCTTCCCCAGACAGACTGATACGCGCATTGACACACTTACGAAACCTTAGCAATAGTAGACGAGTACTTGTCCAAAAGTTCTCGGGAGAGGATGGACTTTAAAAAGTGGAAACTTTAAGATATTTTGTGCCTTCGTGCCTTAAAGGGAGCCAAAACCAATATAATTGACAATATTTTCAAAACTCAGATAAGTATAGAAATATGTTAGTTGAGTCTAGTTAAGGTTAATAGTAAAGTAATAGCTGTAAAAACTAGCTCAAATCAAAGTAAAATTCCAAGAGAGATTGTAATATTTCCATCTGTTTGTAAAGCAAACTGCATTTTCACAGATCCACATGAATTGATTGGAGCAAGGAAAACATGTTTTAAATGATTTTCTATCATATTTCAGATTTTAGATTTTAACATAGGCCAGAAATAGGCTCAAGGAATGGATTTCCTTGATTATTTGAGTTTGGAAAATCTTGTTGAATCTATTGGTTTTGGCTCCCTCAAACTTGAACCCATTACTACCCGCAGCCGGTGACTTGTAATTAATGAACACCAACATAGTATAAGCTCTGTTAAATAGAAAAAGGAAGCACTTAGATGAACGTGTCGCTGCGGATCCTTACAGCGGAACCTAAGCGGCAGCCTTCAGCCCTTTTTAATGTCCATACGGTCGGCGTACGTCTCTATCTTTTTACACGTCCTGGTGCCGTTCAGCACGTAGAGAGGTCCCAGAGAGGTGTGGAAGCCACACAAAAAGGCAGCTGGGGTGTGGGAGCTGAGCTCCTAATTATCGCCCACATGCCTGACTAGAGACGCCGCTACACTTCACAGGACCGACTAGAATAGTCTTCATGCCATAGTTCTAGAACTAGCCAGCTATTTAGCTACAAGCTTACCGTACAGTATGGTCAGAATACGCTGATGAGGGGCCGATATTATTAGGTTGCTATATTATCTCCCAAAGACTATTCTTTATTACATCCAAAAACACAATAAGTAATAAAGCTACTTGTTACAACACAGAGAATTTGATATGATACGAGAGGTAAGGATTATATCAAAATTCAGGGAAATGTCAATTAACCTAGGTGGCAAAGACAAAGAGTACCTTGGGATCCAGGGTGTCAGACTCGTGTGTCAGACTCGAGTTCAGCTGTATACTGAACCAAGGGCCCCTCACCCTACCTCTGAGTTATTGTGATTTTGCTTACAAGGACATGCCATCCAGGTGTAGACAAACTATATTTAGTCTGTAGAAAATTTCCCAGTTTTATATTCTGATATTGAGGTTCATTCTCTTGTGATTGAGGTTTATTTCCTCATGCCTCATTGTAACTATATGGAAGAAGAATTTGCTTTTAAAAAGAAAACACGTTCTTAAAACAATGTCAATTCAAATCAAGCAGATACTTAGGCGACTTAGGTCAGAATTATATGTAGCAACAGAATATAAGTATACTCCGGTATAAGCTAATGGATTAGTATAACGTGATGTATGTGCTCGTAAAGGCCTTGTGCACAATATGTGCAGAGCTGTACTGACAGCTGCTTGGCCTCTCAGGCCTCAGCTATAGATTATCACTATGTAAGGGCTCTGCCAGCTCCGATGACAGAGGTCCTCCGCAATGCCTGACCTTTCACCAGGCTACTTCCGTGTAAACAGACATCTATAACCTTAATATGTCGAGCAATATTTGCGAAAACATCAGATTTGCGCATGCACCCTACTCGGCTCCATAGTAAAGGAGCAATAAAAAGGTATATAATTATATCGCCGTTTAGAGTAACACATGAAGTTTAAATCTCCGATGAGGACAATTTCATAATTAATTTCCATGATGATCGTGAAACGACAATGTTTACAAGTATGTCATGGTAGGCACTGGTAAGGGAAAGGCCGGTCTGGCACCTCGGCCCTGCCCTCTGTGAACCGTCCGTCAAGATTTGCTGGCAGCAAAGAGCAGTGGCTGGTACTTGTTCTGATTAACTACTAACTGGGGCCTTTGGTCTAGTGGTGTAGGGAGGGGTAGTGTGCAGGGTGCCAATGAGTAATGAGCAGGGTTAAAGTACCTTAACCCTCGACTTACATAAGGTTTTATCCCAGAATGTACTCCCCTACGTAATATGTAACTTTATCAGTTAGCAAGAGGAAACTATGATGTAGTGCATGGTTGAAATGGAGCAATGTAACCGATGCCATTCAGATGTGCGCCTGTTCTTAGATCAATCATCTTGTAAGTAAAAAACACATTAATATATGTTGTTACAGGAGCAGACACTACTGGTAGAGGGAGGGACATAGAGGTTATAGCTTTATTGAGATTGCGATATAGCTTATCACATGATAATGCATTTGTTGGCCTGAAATGTGACGCATGGAAAATGCTCTCAGTGACCTATTCACTGTACAAAATTCTCGGTACTTTGGCTTTAAATTACCAGCATACAAACAATCTGGAACGGCTATACTCTGCTGTGGTAGGAGCTAGTACTTACCATTTGGTACAAATTACTGCAATCCATTCCATTTAACCTCAGGCGACTATTATGTGTATGATTTGGACAATGAAATATGAACTTAGGGTACTTTCCAATTTACTTTTGTTATTTATGTAATAGAAACTTTGTTCCCAATTACATGTAGTTACATATTATGTATTTGAAAATAACCTTTATAATTTTGCGATTGGAAACGATTTAGGGGCCTTCCATTAAGTATGCACGCACCAAGTGGGGAGGGGGGTCTGGGATTCTTTAAAATCTGCGTACTTTATCTCAAGGAGGCGTGGGGGTCTGAATTTATTTTAAATGTGCGTACGTACTTTATGGAAGGCCCCTTTCCTCTTTCAACATGTTTAACATGTATTCTTGCACCTATACAGGCTCGCCTTCTCTCCTAAAGTGAAACTCTGAGAAGCATGGCCATGGGGTACGGAACATGTTTGGTTGAGCCTGGACAGATAGAGTTTGACAACACAAAGCTCAGACCCGCCCAACCTCATGGCCAGCCAAGCCTAATGTGATCTGAGGTTTTAAAAAAGGTCTCCCAATTTTCCACGCTAAATGGGCACCAATTACCGTTTTGCACTTTTTGGCCAGGTGTTAGCAGTCTTACTACCAAAGAAAAAGACTCCCGTGTCGGCAGACCACTTTTGGGGGCATGGCCCATGAAAAGGAAACAGTACTGAGAGTGTTTTCACTCAGTACCAAAAGAGCACGCGCGTGTTAGTAAAAAGAAAATAGCCACGCCTCGATGTAAATTACACTAATGAAGACCGGACCGACAAAGATAGCTGCCAATCTATTTCGCAATTTATCTACTGGATGGGGTGATTTATTTTCAAAATACGAAACTTGTCTACCCATGCTCTGCAAGTAAATAATCAGTTTATCATGGATGCGGGCTTACCATTCACCATAACCAGAGCTTACCAAGTGCGCCTGATGCTCTTACCAGGGCTGTCTGGTATAGACCTAATGACTTGCAAGATACTCCGAACGTGTTTTACAGTTGATTGATGACAAACAGGATGGTAGTGATAATAACTCAAACCTAACACTGAATGATATGGCTGCCATACAATGTCTTTCAAAAATTGTTAAAAAGATCCTATATAGTGCATTATCTGCAGAGCACTTGTTCTGATTCTTTCGGTTCCACAGAATTCAGGGTTATCTGTGCTGGAAGCCTTATCTATGGGTGTTTACCAGTTCCTCTTGTTTATGAAGCATGCCTACATGGGCCTCTTGTGTGTTGTGCCGGATCTAAACGTCTCCAGAGTGTTGTCTGTTTGACGACTAGGAAATTAATGGATAAATAAATGCCAAAGATGTTGAGAAGGCGCACTTTAACTACCCATCTGTCCCTAAATTATCATGATGTGACGCACTTAAAGAATGCCAAATATGTAAACTATTGCCATGTAGTCATGTTCCCAGAAAGAAGGTTTTTTTTCCACACAATTAATAATTAATGGAGCTATTTCCGCTCGATTCAGGGATGTGTTGGTGGCATATCCATCAGTATACTTCTATAAATAGATATTCTTGGATCCTTCTTATCAAATACCTGCTTTTTATTTGATAACCGATATCTGGTATCAGAATCGAAGAACAAATCTTCGGTGGTAAGCGTTACTATTACTAGTTCACCTATATTTCGCCCGCTATGGCAAACAAGGAGGCCTTGTAAAATTTAAAAGCCTGCTTTGCGATTTTTGGGCTCTGCTCTGCGAATCTGGAGCCTAATGACATTTAATGTCATTGATAATGTCGTTGACACCTCGATATATATTCAGTTACTGAAAAAGAGAGGACTAGAGGCAATATTGACATAACTAGGTGAGAGGTAGAGACTCAGTAATGGGAAAGCCCGCTTGTGAAGATATACATAAAATGATGTTGATTGAAGCACACTATAGGCTGATTCTATTTTAATTAATGTTACGTATGCTAGTGCGCTGCTTCAGTATATATCATTCATGCTTGTAAACGTTCATCAGTTTTCTTTAAATGTCGTTGAAAGAATTAGTAATACGGCCTAACTAACCATTACTAATAAGCCCATCCCTCTTTACAAGAAAATGAATATTTACCATGAAATATAAATACAATTGCTTCCTAGTTTTTTTCTACAAAGAGAGTAGCCTCAGACAAAATGATCCATGACAATTTTGGTTCACAGATTGTTTCTAAAGTTTAACAACCACTTTCCTATAGGAACCAATGCTAAAGCGTGCCAGCTCTACCCATTTAACCCTTTAATGTCATTAAGTACTGAGTTTTGATTGGCGAACCTGTAAATCTGTCAAAATAAATCACATTTAAGTTTTTCTCTTTCATAAGTGCTTGATGGTATAGATGGATACAGCTCTTGCCCATTCCGGTGATTGAACATTGGTGAAACTGGGATGACTTATATGATGGTTTTTGTCAAACAACTGTCCAGTCCTACGATATACATGATGTTGGATGGGCTTATTGATAACGCTTTATGGAGATCGATATTTTGAGACCATGTGGCATTTTCTTCCTCACCAAATCTACTCTGCATCATGGGCCAGAGCAGTTGATAGGTTCTTCAATTTCTTGAAACGTTGTTTTCAGAAATTACAGTCATAATTGCTAATAGGAAACACGAATTATGCACCAGCAAATACAAATTGCAATGTTGTGGTTGATATTTGTTGATCTTCTTTAATGTAAGTATTTAATGTTATTTGAGGTAATTTGGTACAATTCTAAAATGAATCGTTGATACTAATCAAGAATATATAACAATCACATGATAGATGTCAGTGCATTACAGTCTAGGACTGGTAAGGACTGGTACAGATCAGGAAGTAAACATACACGGGCCATACTGCTCATTGGGGGAGATAACAACACCGATTATTTACCATTGAACACAGCTCAACCATCTCAGACTCCTCCAAGAGTGGTCGCACATCTGTAAGTCTGGGATTCGCTCCCCGTGACAGGTTAAGCTTGACGTGACGTCACCCCCAACCCATCCCGCGTCTGTGAGCCATTTATTGCGTCATTACATGTGGTCTGGACCTTGGTTACATCCGCCGTATGATGTAGGACCAATGAGGAACCAGTCTAAAGCCCCGGCGTCTCTTCACAAATTGACTGGTCCCTATGTCTTCTGGTGCAAAAGGGAACTCCTCGAAAACGAGGCCACCGCTGGCGCCGCCACGTGGCCAACAGACGTACCAAACTGCGCCCGCAGATTGGAGCGCAGCCGGAAGGGCTAAAAACTTCCGGTTAAGTCTGGGGCAGAGGGGGGGGGAGTAGTTGGTTGCAGAATACTCCGCATGTTATCTAACTCAGAGAGCAAAAACATAAGGGAGAAAGAGGAAGAGTCTGTTTAAATAGAGTCCCTAGCTGTCTTTTAGTTCTGACAGGGGAAGAAGAGACTCAGTACACTGTTAAAATGGTGTTTAGAATTTAAATGTGTTGAGGGCATAAACATGTTTATAATCTAAATACATTAAACCATATCTGTTTAAAACCTAAACACTTGTAACTTCTAAACATGTGTCGGGTTAACTATGTTTATAATCTAAGCGCATAATTAGTTGTGTTTAAAAGCTAAACACTTGTAACCTCTAACCATGTTTTGAATGGGATATGTTTAGAATCTAAACACATAACATCAATTGTATACTATGGAAAAGAAAAATGGACACTTTGGGATTAGAACCCACATTCTTTACATTCAAGATAGAAGCCTAACCAACTGAGCTAACTTGGACTGCATGCAGTGCACACTGGCATAGTCAGCACCAAAGAGTAGGATCAGTACTACTATACAGGTGATTAACATTAGACAGACATTAGGTCATTACTTTCATACCCCTACTTATTCAGTTAAGTAGTAAAGCTGGGCTGTGTCTACCTACAGGCCTCCATAGCTCAGTGGTAGAGCATAGGCTTCATATGTGAGGGGCCCCGGGTTCAAATCTCGGCTACTGAAGTTACTAAAATACTACTATGAAGTAGTTGTACTATTAGTGGTTTGCCACATGCCCTCCATATTTTTAGCCATGATTGGTAAAATAGTTTTTTCATACACTTAGGAATTTGGAGCTTTGTGATTAAAAATGTTAGATTTTTAAGCTTTTGTAGCGTCATTAAGATAATCACTTCATTGGCCTGCTATTCTAGGTACGGTCAACCAACCAGAACACCCCTAAAACCTTTACAAAATGTTTTAAAACACCTTTTTAGTAGGATTAACATGTAGACACCTTTTTAGTACAAGAACTTTATCAGCTATACCCCGAGAGGTTTACCTCCAACAATCAAACAATCCATGCAAGGCTAAACCAAGAAGGAAGGCCATATGTGGTTATTGGCTCAATGATCCTGTAGTGTGATTACAGGAAAAATAAAACTTTCAATGCTGTTAACATTACATCTGGTGTAAACTGAATGGCATGGTACCATAGCAGTGTTTTACATGTAAGATCTACATTTTTTTTACACATTACGGTATAGTATTGTTAAATTTAAAATGGTTTTCATCCTTAAGAATGAAAGTACACTGTACATATTACGGTATATTACTGTTTAACTTAACACCTAACCCTAAACACCTTGAAGACCTAAATGCTTCATAGATAAACACCTAAACATCATAGTTTTCTAAACACTTAACAGCTAAACATAAAAAAAGCATAAGCATTTTGATTCTAAACACCTTGAGGACCTAAACACTTCATGGTTAAATAGCTAAACATCACACATTTCTAAACACTTAACCCTAAACACCGATAATTCTAAACATGTTTAGAGAAATAAAGTGTTCCAAAACTGGATGCACCGAAGTGTTTAGGAAAATGTTTAGGTTCTAAACACTTGTTTTAACAGTGTATCTTGAGACATACCTGTCATGTTTGTGGACTCACCTTTAGTAATGCCTATGTTGACCCATTATTTCGAGTGATCATGTAAAGAATCTTGATGGCTGTGGTTTCTTTGTATTTAGTTTGGCTAATAAAGATTCGTAGAATAGAATTATTAAGCTACCTATATCTATAAAGTGCAAACCCATGCAGAAATTAGATACTCTTGACATTTATCATGTTATGAAATATTAGCTTAGATCCATTTTATAAGATTTCTCTCAATGATTATTGTTATACCATAGATTTCTTTTGAGATGACAGGGATTAATGTAAAGCAATGGTTGTATGACTCCGTCCGTAATCTTCATAGTTATCTTATTTGGTTGTTGACACCTTATGGATGTAACAAACTATGCAATGACATTCAATTTCGTGAGGTTAAGGACCCTCTTAGTCTTGGTGTAGTTCTAAAATCTCCCCTTATCGGCCTCTAAGAACATAGAATTGTACCTTTTTGAAGTACGTAGTATGTTTCAATTACATGTTTTTCTGTGTGTCCGAATGTGTCCATCAATGTCATCAATTTGAATGTCCAAATTAAGAATAATCAAATTTTGAGTAGGCCTTACGCATATAGACTATAAGACAGACTATACATCTCGATATGTCAATATAATGGAATAATAGGCTAAACTAACACTGGCAGAGTGTACGCTGCATCTTGTCGGAGTGAAAGGAGGTGGATCTCCATAGTTAGAATGAAAATTTCATCTGAATTAAGCATATGTCACCCTTGAATACACTACAACATTTACCCTGACAGTGACTCGTGCCACTTGAGCAAATGCTTACGCATGGTATACTGAGACTCAAACTTCAGGTGAGTCAGGCAAAAAGTGGTTTGAGTGAAGAATTACCCCTTCTCATCAACACATAGATAGTTGTACTCTTCCCCATGTCGGCAGTTCTGATGTAATCTCTCTGGCTTGCCTGGTTAGTCTCAGGATTCTCCAGTTGATTATTCAGGATGTATCATATACACAGATAAAAATACCCTTGCATACCTAGGGGCCAAAGGTAGGGAAGTGCTGGCAGTGTTGAGGAAGCACAATCATACGTCAGCTCCCAACCACGCTGACAGAGGAGCCGACAAGCAAAAAGTCAGATGGGAAAATAAGTGTAAAAACAAACATTAGTTGGCGTACACATCAGCAGGTAATGACATAGGCTGACACCAGTGGGCGTGGAAGCCCTTGTAGCAGCAGCCCTCACAAGTCTCTCCCCTATACATATTTGTCGGCCATACGCATTAACCAATCTACATCTGCCTGGAGAGTGCAATTTTGCCTACCCCGCAGCACAATGGGATAAAAAGCTTGACGCTGCACTCGCATCATTATCTTATCTCTAGTTTTTGGCTTCCCTGTCCCTGTGTAGACGCTATCCACTTGCCCGGAATCCGTGCTCTATTTGATTGTTTTATTTGGGCCCCTTGTTGTTCTTCCTTAGCTCCATGTCAGCCCTGAGGTGTGGTCCAGGGGTCACTAAGTGTCTATGCAGTGCCATGTGTCAACTGAGACCAGGTATTTGTAGAATTATGATTGGTTACACACCAGGTACAGTGCCCCCCGCCCCCCCCCCCCTCCGTTTTTATTTTCTTCTTTAAATTCAGGCAGACGCAGTTCCAAGTTTTCCTGTATTTAATGCTTCTGCCGGAAAGTTTTGGCATAATTTGTAGATAGGCCTAAATGTATGGGAAAATCAATAGAAGATGAATAATTATGCTGTGTTAAAGGCTTATAACAGGAAATGGACTTGTCGACAAACCTCAATGCACCTTGTTTAGCCTGGAGGTAGGCCAAAATTAATACTACCAACCAGAAAACCGCGTCTGGGAGTATTAGCCAAATCATTATTTAGATTTTTGTAATGTAATATTCACGAAAAAAAGGGGTACCCCCCACCCCCCTCTTCTATTAAATAGCGCACCACCACCTTTTCGAAAACCTCGATCCGCTACTGTTGTAATATGATACAAATCTGAAGTTGCACATAACTGAGTATTGCGGTACTTAATTTTCCTTTATGCTGCAAAGATAATTACAGTTATCATTCTTATTGGGGCAGAAATTGCTTAACGTCTTTATTTCCTTAATACTGGTTTGAAAATTGCCAATATAAGTCTTCAAGAGTCGACATATAATTTCCAAAAGTAATATCTACTCTATATGATTACATATATTTTGATCAAGTTTACATAACTTTCAATATAACATAAGCACAACTTAACTGTACTTGTCCTGCGAAACCAGGTGTGATATTGTAGTACTCCCCTGACCCGGGTCTTCAGACCCAGTCGATCACTAGAATTGACATAAGATCCAACAAACATTCTCTTAACTCTGTTGTACAAAGGTATCACGACAATCATAATTAACCAATAAGCATGAGTCTTAGGGGTATAAAAGCCTGAGCTTTGGTATGGAATAAACAGTTCCTTCTTGATTCCAAATGTGTCATTGCCGATTCCCTTTTTGTGTCCTACTATTTAGGGGCTAGGGGATGAAGAAATAGCTGATTAAGAAGAATGGTGCAGCATGCCTAAACAGCACAGTTAAATTGGTTTACCTCTAGGACTGGACTTGATGGATTGCACTGAAGTTGGTTACATCATGCACAAATGGTATGCTAGTAATAGTTATGCTGCTTTTCAGCATAGGTAGTGCAATACTCTTTAGGTGTAGATTAGTCTGCTTTTCAGCTTGGTGGATATAATGATGTATTTTAATCCTAATCTATGTTGGTATAATTGAAAAGATAGTCTAGAGCAGAACTAGAAAGAAAATGCTGTATTAACCAGCCTTGAAGGATATTTCGTAATAAACATTCGTACCTCTGCAAACGAGTGTCTTTATTTGGACTCGAACACATGAGTGAAGACTACCTCTACCCTAAAGTTAATAGGAGCTAGTATAACCTAACAACTTGTGCAGTAACTCATTAATAAGAACAGAATCCAAGCAAGATGATATAATACTAAAAAAAAATCTGTTTATTCCCCATATACCAAAGTAAGCATAACACAAACAGTGTCAGAGTGCTGTTTGTCAGCTTATTATGGAATGATGGTATTTTTGCCAGTTGGTTTGCCTTTGGTTATACCAAATTCTTCATTAACATTCATTACTTTTCTATAGTTCCTATATTTGAAAAGGGAGAGACAATTGATATGTACAAGATCGAGTACCCAGCGCGATGTTCGTATCGTAGCAAAGAGGATTTTGTTTCAAACCACAACAATGGTCACCCCAGTTACAAGGTAACATGAAATAGCAGCATTTCAATACAAGGACAATTAAGGCCATGACAAGTACACTGACTTGATCAAATGGTTGAGTTGAGTTGAGATCTGTTGATGTATGTGTCATTGCCTTACATCTGGATCATCACTTTTATGTTAATTCCCAAATAATTTATATCATGATGAGAAAACAAGTTTCATATTTTCATGCAGCTTACAATAAACTTTTCGATAGTTTGTGGTATATTATTGTTTCATCATTATTCCCATAATTATAACCATAAATTTTGTTCTTACGCATCAATATGCACATCCATGGGCCATACCCAATTTTATGTCAACAAAATTGAACTCTCGTGTCACATCTCACGATAGTAATCTACATTGTAGGAGCAAAGAATCCAATTAACATTTCATTAGCACTTTATGTAATGGTTCCACTATGCTGCAATAACGAAATGATGGCCAAATAATTGGTCATACCCAGAATTCTAAAGAAAAAATCAGAGTGGTTCCACGCGAGATAGGGCCTAAGTGTTGCTCATTCGCTTGCACATTTTATGCATTTTTCCCCAGATGTCAATTAAAGTGAAAAAAAATGTTTCGCCTAGAATTTACCAAAGAATGTATTTTTCATATTAGTCATTATGTCAAAAGACGAAAACAATCACGGGATTTCTTGTGATACACCATATATTATTATAGCTCTATTTAGCAGCGTGCTTTGCTTATTTTGCCAAAATGGCGCGTCGAGAGAAGGAATCAAAATTATTTCAAAACTATTTCTATGATGTAGCATGGTTCTGTTTGTTTCCAATTAAAATAATGATTTGCTATGCTTGTAATTCAGAGATCTCAATGTATCTCAAGAAAATGCTAACCTAATTGACAAGATGCTCTATACAAGTTATAATGCGTTATTTTTATGTGTACAACCCCCAGTATGGCCAGATTCAGGTGGTTATCAGGTTTGTTTTCGTCATGTCTCTACTAAATGGCTTTACTATTGACAAGGCGTCAGATTACATATGTAATTATTTGCCTTGAGATAGTATACATGTGTATACATCATCGTGGAGAGTTTTTACTAGAGCCTGTCCTACCTCTCAGAAAATAATGTGTTGACCCACTTACAACGATGGGACCACTTTTCCCCATGGAACCCTTTCATTCATCTTGCTCCACTTTTGTGGTATTTGCTTTGGTGGTATGGAAAGAAAATAGACGATATTCCCCTTGCTATATTCCAGTTGTAGATTGCATCCGTAATCAACGGTAGGATAGAGTGCACTGTATGCCTTGAAGTTATTCTGAAGGGCACAGCTATTTACAAATTATTATAGATATTGGTCACATCTCACTCTGTATGTACATCCCATTTTATCATCGTGGGGCATATTTTAGGTGGAGTATAAATAAGAAGAGAGTGCCATCAGCATGTTATTTCAAATAATGACTCGTACAAGTGTTTAGGTGAGTAAGATCACAGAGGTAATCTACATGACACAACAGAGATACATAGGTTTTGTATAGTTATATCATGAAAGCATCATCTCTCTGTGGATAGCAGAATAAGATGATTGGATATTTTTGCTGCAGTGCATGCTATTCTGTCTTGATGATGTTCTATAATCATTGCTTGTTTTGTCTCCTGAAAAGGATCTGCCTATGATTGGGTTAGAGTTGAATTTAATCTTTCGTCTGTTGGTTGACTGCTCACTGTATAACTATCGGTGAACCATAACCAATTACAATCTGTTCTTATAATCTCTTAGTTTTTTTCTTATTCTATAGCTTTGTACCAGTAAGGCAGTGCAGTTATGTAGAAAACAGAAATGTTCTTAAGTCCTTCTTTACGCTCAAACAATTTTAATCTACCCCAGCGCAAAATGATTACCGTTGTGTCTCGGGCCCATTACCTGTAAACTTTACGTAACGAATGGCTAAGGTTGATATATGAGTAAAGAAGTAAGGCCAGAAAGCCATAAACCAACCTAGTTACAAAATACATTATGATGACAATTGGGCGACATAATCACTACCATAACGGTATTGCCATAGTATGAAGATAAATGATGAAATCAGAAACTCTCATAGAAATATATGACGGATAATAGGCCGCAGTATAATGTGATTGTCAATCTTCATCTCAGATTTACATAGAGATAATATTACATTATGTTTCACCCACTCTTGATAGAATAATGGTAGAGCGGTGAGCTAAGGAACCAGGAGCAGCGGGCATGATGACTTATTCTGGGTCCTGTTTTCTACATGAACATAGATGTATGGGCGAAGAAGAAAGTGATGTATATTTGTGTAGGTATGTGGCGAGTCGTTGTGGAATTCACCTGAGAGCTAGCACGCCTTGGCTTGTAAACGGCTCGGGAGGCAAGGCCGGTGCCCTGTTACTCCAGGCTGTGGGCCATCCAGGGGGATTGGGTAAAGGGGAAGAATTTGGGAATAGCACCAGGAACAAGGGCACAAGGAAGTGCTCAAACGTAGGTAGAGGCATTACACGTTGAGCTGCTATAAAGACCACAAGCCCTCACAAAGTTACATATGAGTGTAACTCTTCTCAAAGTTAATATTCTATATTATACAGAAAACATTAATTTATTTCACTTATCTGTTCAAAGTGATAATTCAAATATGTGCTTTATATTTACTTATGCATCCGTACAACTTCTAATGCTATATGACACTTCAAATTATATAATTCAAGTGCATATAATTATGAATGCCCTAAATTGAATCTTACAAATGAAGCTAATTTGGTTTCTCCAGCAATCCAACCTGAGCTCCTATTCCATCATTGTTATTTAGTTTTTATAGTGCAGAGCTAGTCTTACTCTTTGTTTACAACTTCATCAGCAAAAAAAGGTCCTTGGTGAGCATCAAGAAGGAAGCAGGCTAACCGACCTGCCTACTGGAGGCTGGCCTGAAGCCAAAACAAGCTCCCACCCAATCCGCACCACCACCACACCCTATACCCATACACCCCCTGCCTCCACACCACCTCCTGGGGCTGCCCAAGGTAAGGGATGGGAGCCACACCTCACACAGGTGACCAGCCTAAAAAGCGGGGTATACTTGTAGGCTTACCTTGGATCTGCCCCACCCTCACCCAGCTGGTGCAACCTGTACCCAACCCCCCAAAGGCCTTCACAAACGGCCTTGATGGTGATAATATGTTTAGTAGGAGTACTGTGCCAACTAAGGTGTACCTACTAATATAGAGTACTAAAGGACGCAAGCAACTCTGAACTACATACTATATTGTTTGAATGTGTGATACATTGTTCATCTCTATTAGAGGATATCACGGTGAATTATCAAATTATAATTATCATTTTCATCAGATATTCCATTGTTTTTGAAAACCATTTAATGGTTTTCAAAGACAATGGAATATCTGATGAAAATGTCTCCTGCCTTCACCCACCGGAAATGATTTCGGTAGGCGACTCTCGCATAATTATAATTGCAGTTTACTTATATAGGTATCCTCAGTTAGATTTATGATAAATGTAAGGCTTAGAGGACCAGTAGAATTTGTGAAATGAATGACGCATACTATTCATAAGTATAAGAAACATCAAATAAACGGTGACGACGAAGACATGCTCCCGGTATCCGTGTGAGAGGGTTGTGATAAGAAATGCGGGCATGCAATGACTGTTTGGATCGTGCGTGACGCACATACGCTTCTCACTGGGTAGACACACATAGCTAGCGCAATTTTAAGCAAAACCCCTAAGTTAAATAACATGGCTGAAAACTTCAGGAATGACCCATTTTGATATGGGCAATAACATACTTAAAGTCTCCAAGTGTTCCATGTTTGCTTCATTATGAAAATTAAAGTTTAATGTACATATCACCTTTTCCTGACCGCAGGGATTTTCGAAAACTTATGCATTACAGAACCTTTTTGGTCTGCTTCTTTAATGTGAACCACAGTAGATAATCATTTATAGTAGGGTTAAAGCAAACCACAATGCAAAATTATCAAAATTTAGTAAATTTTTTAAATTTTCAAAATCGATCCTGACATCTTTAACTACACTTATATAAATCATATTGCCAGTTTAAATCAAATATTGGTGGCTAGAAGTCTGATAATTATGATCCTTGGAAACAGGATCTGTTTGTTTTTGTTTTCTGGTCTGCAATCAACTTGTTGGGGAATCCCCCCACGTGACCCAACTGCCCCATAATCAGTGATGTCATCATCAGGGTCAATAGGTCAATTCCTCCCCTTTCCTTTCTGTACTAAGCCAGGCTCAACCATGTTTGCCTCCTCTCAATTCCCTCATCATTCTCCACCAAAAATAATACTCATTAGAGACTCTGCTAGCAGAGTGAAAATGCAGGGGGGATTCCGCAAATGACATCCTGATGACATCATCAGTTTTTGGGTAAACAATCTAGGTATTTGTGTGGACCACACAACAGACCAAAACAAGTCAGAAAATGAGTATTCATGAAAGTCTAAATCTGTTTTTGAATAGAATTTTGCATACCATTCTGTTATCAGATGAAGCATGATCATACATGGTTTGTCAACAAACAAAGTTCACTGAAAATTTTATTTGACAATATATAACTGATTTGCGTTGTGGTTTGCTTTAATATGCACAAGATTGAGTATCAAAGACACGTTTTAACGACATCCCATAGAAAATAGTTTTAGTTTAGAGATTCAATCAAAATGTTCTTGAATTTGTTTGCTTACTTTATATAATTATAATGCATTGTGATTAATCAATTAGTGATTATTATTCTAATTAGTATGCTGACAATCTTCTAAATATCTTATGTATATTTGGCACCCCATACATAAGATTTGGGTGTCCGCAGATCTGAACCTGTATTGAACAGAGCAGTTTCATAATTTATAACCCTGGAGAGTAGGTCTCTGCATGAGGTTGTTATTATGGTTTTCATGTGACATAGAGTATACTGTATGACTGATGGCATTGCCATGCCATTGATAATATTTAAAAATCACTGTTTGCTACATTAAATATTTAATAATATAGTTAACGAGAGCGTTATGTGACAGGGGATACTTGGGGACTTTTGATATGTTTTTAACTATATCAAAGTTAGCAACTCCTGAAATGTTCCGCCATACGTTATTTAGTTGAGGGTAGATATCTTATTTGACTACACAAACGTTGAGGGCACCTGGTCTGCTGGGAGGGGAGCGGCCATTTGAAGTATGTCCTTGTGTGTTGCATTGGGTGGCCGGTGTAAGAATTGATTTTTAACTGAAAGTCTATAGCCAAGAAATTCGGATGTCTCTCTTAATTCTATTTGTCTTGAATATACACGCGGAAACTCTTTCTAAAGTGTAGTAGTACTTATAAAGTGTTTCGTATATTGATCATGCTGGTGAATAGATTATAATGTCATATCACTTCACATTAATGATAATAGTGTGGAGGAACGTATGTATTCTCACGAAGTGTATATTTATAAGCCTATCTATTCAACAGAGTATGGGCCTATATCATAAAGATACCAATGAAAATTCTTCTATCTAGAACCTAGCTGATGCTAAACCATTAATCCATCCCAAATGTTCTCCCACGATGGGTTCTCTCCAAGAGCCTCTATATAACATGTATTTTTATTCCATGTTCGTTTGCTTGGCTATAATTATAGTGCACATCTGTCATTATCTAGAGTTCTTATCACGCCCCTATGGGTATGATTTATCTGTTTAGACTCCAAGAACAAGGTTTAAACTTTCTTTATATCTTTTTCCTGACCTATTTGCACCTTTTCCTTGGCCTTAGATAAATAATGGTCACTCTCTGACGCCCTACGCCATGTGCTCTCCTCTTCACTGGGTCGTCTAAACGAATGACTTACAAATAACAAAGGTCGGCCGTCTGGCCAGGAAACCATGTGTAAACATCGGACGGTGTATTTTCAAGTATTTTTCTCCTCCGGTTCCTTGCCAGGGGTTTGGATTTTGGACCACCCAATTTATTGCTACCGGGAGGGGAACGTCATAGAAAATGTCAACGGTGTAGTAGCCTAAACACCCGCAGAGCGGCGCTAGTGGTCCGCAATGGCGAACGCTGATTGGTCGTAACTGATGACTGAGTGCGCATGTCGGCGCAAGGTTCAATTCCCCTTGTCCAATGAAAAGCGACATTGCAAATTCACTTGGACGTGTCCCATTAAGTTACGACGACCGTTATATTGCCAATAAATCTGTAAAAGTCTGTCTTGCAGTGCTAGAGCACACGTAAAATAGTGGTACGGCTAATGGTTTCCAGGTAGCCATGAAAGAAACTAACACGTGGAGACTAGCAAGGCATATGGTCCTCCCCATCTGGTTATAGACACCATATAATTGGAAGTCGGACTGTATTTTCCAGAGATAAATCATATAGGAATATCTCACGACCCATTTCAGGCAGTGGTGGGGTGTACTATCTATGTCTTTCTATTGTAAATGGAAACGTTCTAAATTCAATCAGGCAGAAAATGTGTACTAGGCCTAATAAGTTGAACCATTATATATATACGTTACTGAGACGGCAAGTAATAAAGTTTAATTGCATCTATGCTAATATTTACTATCTGTGATTGGTCTTTTTTCAACTTAATTCACTGATTACACAACTTCTGTACGGATGAGATTTCAGTGACTTCACTTACATTTTCCGGTAATAAAACAGCACTTCGAAGATATGTTGGAGTCTGAGGCACATGCACTGCCTGAGACTTCCCTAGTGACGTTCTCGTCCTGCCGTTGTTAGGCTTACATACGCCGACGTTAGCCTAACAATGCCGTCCCTGGTGACGTGTTTTGCCCACCCAGAACGTAATAACGCATCGTCATTGGTCACGTTGCGAAATTGGCACGGCAGTGAGGGAGTTACAACGTTTCAAATAACGACGGCCTTACGGAAGAGAAAGCCCCTTTATTAACTAAGCATGAACCCCGAAGTCATAACCCGGGCAAAACAGATTCAACAAATTTCCAATCTGCAATACAATACAGTATTTCCATATGGATGCATTAAATTTAATGTCAAGGTATTGTATATATTTATGAGGCGATTTTGTGAGGTTATTCTTTTATAGTCCCCACAGTCAAGGCTTCAATTATATTCAAATTAATTTATTTCACTCGATAAAAAGCAACAAGACCTATTTCTACTGTACAAAGATTCATGATCCAGTGATACATTATAATTTCTATATAATATACAGGTAAAAAATGCTTACGTGGGATTAATGTGGGCCAACCTTTCACTGGGCTTGGCCCATACTACTGACACTGGATGGGATCCAAAAACGACTTGGACAAAGCAATCCTTCTCAGTATGTGATACACGACTGCGTCTGGATGAGCCAAACTGAGTCATCATTATATCTTATAGGTGCGCCAATACAGTGTCTCATCTTTAGCAAGGCTATGCTACTATACCAATGCCGGGCTGCGTCGTGTATAGACTGAGAGTGATATAAACTATCGATCACCTTTAGATTATCCTCGATTATAATTTCCAAGCGGAAGTATGAAGTGATTGTGAAAAGAAAAAACGCGTATGCAGGCAGGTCGTGGCCTTTGGTGACCTTTGGATTAAGGCAAGTCACACTTGTATTACCAGAGCAGTTTAGTCACTAATCCAACTCAATATTCCTGAGCTATGCTTGTTGTTTTTGTTATTACTCTGATGGTAATATTAGGAAAGTTTTACATACAATTATTATAAACGAAAATGTATACTGATACCTTAATATTTCCATGTTCCACCTTCTGATTAATAAAGAGATAATCTCCGATATCATTCTTCGATTAGCTTGGTACAGAGGGAGTGTCAGCAAGGTGTCAGGGAGAAAGTTACCTCCTACGTCTATATCCTAAATGCCTAGGGATGCAAGGTCTCAGGAAAAAAAACTTACAGAAGGAATTCTATTCAGTATGGTGTGGAAGGCGTATAAGATAGTCAGATAGCACTATGGGTCTTCCTAATTAACCTGCATATATAGTGGCCTGACTATAGGCCCCTGCACAGCCATAGTGTATGTACATAATATATAGAGTCTAGCGGTCTAGTGGTTCTATCTAACCTGCAAATTGGACCTGATGGGTATAGGTCCCTATAGAGAGACTCTGAATAGACGTGGTCCATACAGAATGCACAGTCTGGT
Source organism: Lepidonotus clava (assembly GCA_936440205.1). NCBI lineage: Eukaryota > Metazoa > Annelida > Polychaeta > Phyllodocida > Polynoidae > Lepidonotus > Lepidonotus clava. The sequence continues at coordinate 45,491,054 of OW387136.1, read as the reverse complement.
GGTCTCCGTCCGTGCGGCTCTCTCACATGACTCTCCAGCCCCATTCACCACCACCTCCCCGCTGGAGCAGGTAGTCGGAGACAGCTCCCCTTGTCACCAACACATAACCGACACACACCTGTAGGTTTTGTCTCCTACTGGCCATTGGTTGGGTCTCCGTCCATCAGGTGTATGTACCTGGCCGTGGGACGGCCAAGGTGTGCAGGATCCGCAGGGATCCAGGGCAGTGAGAGACACACCTGAGTGGCATCGGATAATGACAAGTATACACATCCAGAGCGTGGATGTACATACACTGGAGCTGCTGCAGGGGAGCTCTGTACAGGGGCACGTCTAGATCTGAGTGTGTATACATACATCAGGCAGCGCGGATTATTCATAAGGCTGCCTGTACACAATAATATTGCCAGTCTATTGTAGACATACATACATATATATACACACGTGGAGAGGAGCCTGCACATGGACCTCACCTAGTCCTCCTGTGTGTCTGACCACTCACACCGTGGGAACAGGAGTGACATTACTGCCTGACGCCTCCATGGTACAATATTGAGGAGTAGGTGAGAGGTGATACACCAGGCAGGGAGGCCCCCGATGTCTCCTTTAGCGTCAGCAGGGGTGCATGGCGCCTGAGATGGCTATGAGTCATACAGGCCTGGTTTTTCTGGGCATCAGACCAGTCAGGTGAGGCAGATCCCTTTCTATGTGTTTGGGGTTATTAGAACAATACGTAGATATACAGGCACACGTCGTTTTCGTCCTGTCTTAGTGGGACCTGTTCGTGTCTTGCTTAGGTTTTCATATTGATTGGGCCGCATTGGGAGGATCGGAGGTCTATTGGTTTGCTATGTAAGTGTGCTATCTTTTTTTCTTATTAAGTTACGTTTTTGGATGTCAATTCACTGCTTGAATATCTATAATTATGCTTATGAAATAATATAAAATATTATATAATGTTTTACCTGTAGCGTGGACTATAATGATAATGATATAATGGTATTGCTCTCTCAATCACAAATGTAGTTATCACCTCAGTGAGTACCATAGTATCACATCGTTCAATTGCAGATAATAGTAGGCCTACAGTATTATTCTCTAGAGGCGTAGTTCGTATGGCTGCTTGACCTCCATGGCAAACTCCTGTATTCTCATCATTTCCAATTACGTAGGGTTGGTAATTAGGTCACCAGCGTCTGCTACCTACGGTATTCGGGTAGCTGTAAAATGCATTATCGGTTATGTCATGCTATTGATTCTGGGGTTAAATATGTAACTCAGTATGATAAAAATACACACAAACTGGGACAAACATACTGGTTTTGAAAGATTTTAGGGGTAAATATGTAACTCAGTATGGTAAAAATACACACCAACAGGGACAAAAATACTGGTTTTGAATGGCAGGTACAGCTACGCCTTGACACCTGGACACCAGTGAATGTGACCTTTACAGTATAGTATTCGGTTTACGGACTTGAACGTTGAAAAACAAACCGGGCCTTCCCCACCTACCCGAAATCTACCTGCGTCTACGGGAAAGGTCGGAGGTAAAGGTCATCTGGTCATAATCAGAATTTAAGGCTCAGCTTGGAGCTACACGCCACTATAACTTTATCCCCCATCCCTGGCTCTGGTCCCTCGTCCCTGGAATGGAGAGAAATAGGGGCTTGTTTTTCATGTTTTATTAGGCGAGCATGTGTAAGCGACACCTATCCACCTGTTCATGTGTTGGTAATTGTCGAAGTGAGACCTTAGTTACCATGGGCGAGGTTGGTACGTGTGGATAGCCTTGAGCTGTCGAGGGGATTTTTTTATTATGTACATACTTTTTCCTTGTTTTTCTCGGCCATGTACTTGTTCCCCGTGAACTCAGATGTGAATACAAAGCCTGAAGGGAAGTGTGTTGATGCAATATAAATGTATCGTTTGATCTATGGGGAACTTAAAAGAAAGATATCCCAGGTTTTTAGATGGGTAATATCCGACTTATTGATGTTGTTGTTTTGAAAGTGGGATGACAGATAATGTAATATAAATAAGTCCAGTTTATGTTTCATTTTGTGTGCGTTTCTTGCGCCAAACAGTGTCAGCACTGGCCATTGTGTTTTCACTGGTAAGAAAGACTACGAATCATATAGTGTACATTACATGCGTCGCCAAACTGAAGGCTTGCCAACTTTGTAATAGTTTTCTATACATCTTCTCTTTACCAACCGCCCTTAAAGCCCTAGGAGATATTCAGTGCATGACGCAGTAGTTTCTGTTGACATCCCATTAGAAACTAAATTTAAAAACGCCGGATTTTTTTTATTATCACCCGCCATTGTCTGCTTGTAGATGTCTCCAATGGGCCAGCCAAGTAGCTTCGACTTTTTCTTGCAGAAAAATCATTGTGTCGATATGCTTTCTACATCATGACATGTTTTCTGTTTTACAGGCCACACACAGAGACGACTGGCGGTCGGAGACAGAACTAGGCGAGCAGCTCTGAGCAGTTGGAAGCAGCCCCCCAAACTATCCACTTACCGCGCCACCTACCGAGGCGTCCAGAGGGTCCGGGACGGCGGGCTGGGCACCGGGGCCACTGCAGGCCAGGATTATACAGCAGGCCCAACACCTTTCTCCCCTTACTACTAGAACAACACGGTGTGCGCCCCCCGTTCTGTTGAGGCGAAATGCGCAACGCGTCTTCTTGCTGAGTAAGCGGGAAACACGTTGAGGTACTCACTGCTAACTGAGCTCGAAGGACTCGGGAATAAAGAGAACGAACTGAGATGTTCAAGATTTCATTTACCTAAAACGTATAAGAGAATAATGTGCTATTGAAATAGAAAAACAAAGGGAAAGAGAGGGTAATATAATACCAAAAAAACACGAAGAAATTTATACCAGTGAATTTCATAAAAAGTTTAATTGTCATTTGAATCAAGATGGCAGCAGCTAACTATGACGAAATAGTGCACAGCGCTGGGAACGTTGTCACTGATTGGAGCAGTATCGACCCACTCTACAAGTGGGACACCCACTTTCCCGAGCGGTTATCCCGACTTTCGGTCACCCCGGAATTCTCTGGGGGCGGCACCCCGCAACGTCGGCAAAAGCGAGGGCGGAACCGGAATTCGAGCCGCTTCAAGACGCAGCCGATCACGTTCGACGAGATCAAGGAAGTGGACGAGGAGCCTGGAAAGCAGGAGGACCGGAAGGAGGGGTTGAAGAGTCAATTCGCCGCCTTTTCCCGCTCCATGGACGGCCTCGTCCCCGGGTTTCCGGTCCTGCCGCCATGTTTGCGGAAGGCGAGGACTGCCGCCGCCGCCCGTCCCTGCCTCCCGGCCGCCGCCGCCGCTCCCGCCACCACCGCCGCCGCCTCCACCCCGCCACTTCCGCCTACCAACGGAACTGACGTCACCACCACAGAGCCCGCAGGCGCGTCCTCAGGTGAGCAGGCGGCGTCCAGCGCGGCCCTGGAGGACGAGGCGGCCGTCTTCGCCGCCGTCGGCCTCAACCCCACCTTGGCACAGGTCCAGGACGTGTCCAGGGCGCGCCGGAAGAAGCGACGATCGCGGAAAAGCATCGAGGAGGAACCGGAACTAGAAAAAGTCGCCGCCGTCGACTCCTCGCAAAGCGCGGGATGAAAGGAGGGAACCCCCGGAAAGTTACCCCCACCACAAACAGAACAGACACACTCACCTGGTCTATTTATATTACCTTTCTTTGATGTCCCCCTTTGCTTCCGTTCCATAACTGCATTCGTGAGTCACTATAATAGTTTCTGGCGCAAGTGTCATGGAGGAAAAACTGCACAAAGAAAGATTTGCATATCAAAAAGAAAGATATTTACGATGTGTTACCTTTCCCAATGTACGTCTTTTTTGCATGGAGTGCTCCTTGATTACAATTTCTGCAGAGAACTCGGTGCCAAGACAAAAAATCGCCTATTTTTCTACTGGCGGGCTGTTGACAAGCCCTACATGTATGTTATCTAAGTGCCTTGTTCTAACAGCAAACACTGGCTGCGGGCTAGAGGAGACAGGCGGATCCACTGTCTGGCTGGAGCGCTCAATTCCATGCTAAGAATGTTGATGCTGCACTGCTGGATATCAGAAGCATTAACGCTGTGGGCACTCGATCCTATTGGAGGACGTTAATATAAGCATTGCCTTGATGGTGAAATTGTGCGTGGCTTTAATTAATTAAATGGTGCTGGCTAAGGCATTTTGTTTTGCAGGATAAAAGCGATGTACAGTCTTTGCATCCATCTTAAAGATTAATAACAGAGTCAATATGAGTGTCAATCATTGTTGAGTTTTGGTAACATAGTAAGTCAATTGCGGATTCTGCTCTCATCCTAAATCGGATCCATGATTATGCAAACCAGCGACATTAATGTCATGTTAGCAATACGACGAGTGCACCATGATAATCACGCCTAATATCAACTAGCATGATATAATTGCGTGTAAAATGCTGTGTTTAGCGTATTTCAATTAGGCCTATGATATTTTGTAAGGTATTTAATTCTTCTTTAGTAGTTGTTTGGGTATATTATTGTATGTAGGCCAAATCAGTAAAAAGGCTAATACACGTAATTCAACAGTCGTTTAGTCTCCCTGTAGAAATTCAAATGTTGGATTGTCGTTTGAATGTGGATACGAAATCAATTGTGTATTGATTAATAATTATATTTATGACATTATATACAACTTGTTTTTATAAGAGTGGCAGATAACAATTTTTATGTTAATTGGAAATTTATTTCCTTTTTTTGGCATAATGACAATATTATTTTGGAAGTAACAGTACGTGAAAATAGTTTTCCCAAAAGTTATTTTCGGTGAGTCATGTCAATTAAGCAGTTTAGTATAAAGAGGGCCATATTAAATTTATCCATAATTACAGGGATAGGATGCATGGTGCATGTAGCTGGGACAAGGTGTAATTTCAACGGGACATTTAAAAACTGTCGGAATTTTGCGACGGTGGTTCTTTTTTTGCTTTGTACATGCAAATATGAACGAAAACTTGCCTATACACGTCTTAGGCTATTATATAGGTGCCGTCTGAAAAGTAGACTCGAAACACCAATGTTTCAATAGCCCTTCGAAGTTGCAATTTTCTGTACATAGGAAGCAAAAGTGGTTGGAGTGAAGTAATGGATACGAAAATATGTACGTTTTAATTGGTGTCTCCTTGCCGCTCCAAAAATAAAATGTTATTGTTAATCCCAATACATATTCTCGGTTCGCAATGAAAAAAGAGGGTAAGATCTGACTACAATATACGTTGCCCAATTTTAAAGAGCCTCGCCAGCAGAAAGTCATGGAGACTTAAGTCTGTACACGTTCTTAAGGTTTGATTTAGCCTGCTAAATACTCGATTAGCATAACTGTGCGTGTTAGTGATGTTATCAATCTAAGATTCAATTACAGAACGTCGCGGTTCATCGACTTTAGGTTTAATGATGTTATAGCATATGCAGCTGTGCAAAATGACAATAAACTCGCCCTGATGTAAAATGTATAATACAATATGCGTTTTGAATATATGTTTGTTATATTGTGTTTAGAATATCAAGTAGTAGTTCTTTTGAAGCTGACAAACAACAGATTTTTAAATGCATATGACGTTTCTCCAAACATTTACATGTTAAGTTCGTAGCTGAGCTGTACCAGGGAGACTAGAATTACATGATAAAAAGATATAATATTCAATTTCAATGAACGTTTTTAAGGTTAATGCCTCAGTATTAGCTAAAACCGTGCATTTATAAACCTATCAAGGTCACGTGGGCGTTGTTTGATCATGGCCTTCCCATGACCTTTGCCTGACCTGGTCATGACCTGGTCATGGCCTGGCCTTACCCTCCGCCCGGTCCACAGGGGGCATTAGGTGCTTTGTGGACTGAGTGATTTACTAAGTCAGTATTGAGAACTTGTCCCTGGTGTTTACATCCGACCAACTCAAGCTCAAATCCTTTCTACATCTTGTCCCTCTCAAGTAGGATGGCTAATCTCGAAGGATGCACGGGGGGGAAATGTAAGATTATGACGGGATAGGGTGGCGGGAGCATAGTTTTAGAAAAGAAGCATATGATATTTTTATCTGAAAAATTCTAATAGTTGCCTCAGCAATTGCATATTTCATATCTCCCTCTATTTTTCAAATAAATAATTTCCAATGTGTAGCCATCTGTACCCCTACAGCTGCAGGGTTAATCTCTAGTCTGCCATTCGGGAGTGGCTCAGTATAACCTCCGGAATGGGAGGTCATCAGTGGGGTTAAAGAAGCCAATAGGAGTTTGGGACTGACACGTGTGAGCAGGAAAACAAATATTGGTCAGAATAAGTAAATAAATATAAACAAATCCCTTTTAACAGTGTACCAAGATCCGCAGGTTACAAATATACATATTTTCCTCTTGACCTCCCTCATTTTACAAGAGTCCTCTGACATTTCTTTTGATAAATCGATTTTCACCCAGTTATGAAGGTCAATGATGACAGCTTATCCTTTGAAACCTGATAAACGTGGTCGGTGGGTGGCATTTCTGTGTGATGCTTACATACACCCCTCTTGCACTGACCCCACCAATGCTCAGGCCTGGACCCTTGTCTGTGTGGGCATAATGAACTGCCTCCAGGCGTCCCCTGTTCGCCCCTGCTCGCCCGCTAACTAAGCACACCTGTGGTGATGAAAGGCCCACACCTGGAGGGCCTCCTCCTGACCTAGACCCCGCCTGAACCCTGGAGGCCCACTTCCTGGTCCTCTATAGTAAACACAAGCCTCCAGTGACTCCAGGTAATTTCAGGTGTGGTCTCTGCATCCATATGCTGCACACGTTTTCCTCGCAGAGACAGCTGAAACATCAGGAAAATAAAATTATCGATCTTATTGATGTTTATACGTGCTACCAAATACTCCTTTTTCAATGGTGTATGCTCAGTTTCCAAAAGAACAGTCTGGCTCAGCTCTTCAGAAATGTTAATTACTCCTCTTATTTTTCTAACTATGCAAGACTAAAAGAAGGGAGTTCAAGGATACGGAGGTTCGCGAAGCCACCTGGTGAAGGACATAAGGACTAGCAATAGTTCCTTTTCGGTCTCACAGAACTAAATGTTTTCCTGTATACTTTAATATAGCGCACCTTGAAACAATATCTCCCAAACATTGCAACACCTTAAAGGGATTCAGTAACCTATTTGGACCTCTTTGGGACATAAGATATGAAAATTTGGGGTTAGGTTGACTGTGAAAAGTTATTGCAAAAGTCCCAGATGTTGACCTACCCTCATTTAAGCAGTTTTCCAGTGGCCAAGTTCATGGAACACAGTGCCATTTTAACCCCTACTGGTGTTTACCAAACATTCTATGTCATGGATTTTTTTCTATCAATTAACTCAGAAATAATAGGGGGTACCATGTGCATTATAATTCTGCATCAGCTTTTTATCTTATCCCATTATCAGCTACTCATGATCAGAGACTGGCATCCCCTTCAGCTCGTGACAGAAAGATATATGACATTACAGATGGCACCACATTTAGTTCCCTGAGACTTTTCAGATAGCAAACCTTGATCGGAATAAAACATTTAATTATGACAAAAATCCTTACGATTAAATTCACTGACAACTAAATTAGAGATAAAACAATTCTTACAGAAGCAAAATGATATATGTCAGGCTAAAAATTAATCACTGAAAGTTATCACGCCCAAATTCGGATATCATTATTGAATATTGTTCCCATGTACATACAATACCAACGACATGATTATGGCCATATTACATCTACGGAATAAGGTATGTGTTAGTGTTCCCTAAAGAAAACCGTATATAATTATAATTGAGCTTCACCAACCTACTCATTATTACTTGTAACCTCTGCACTGTTTCGAGTCACCTTCTATAAAGCAAGTGTATAATTACAAAGATAGGTCATATATTGGTTATTTTACTTTGTCCGTACCTTACTACATCCTCTCGGTCATGAAAGAATCGCTAAAGCGCCACATAGACCTTGACGGCCTCTGTTGAGAGGGAAACAAACTAAAAGCCAAGCAGAGCCCTCTGATGAAGTCTGAAATTGTTTCTTAAGATTTAGCGTTACAGTCCGTATTGCCAAAACAGTAAAACCAACTACTATCGTTCCTCTTCTTATGCATATTGAATTATTGATAGAAGATGTTCGGTTCAAACTTCATTTCTACTGACTAATTAATATGGTAACTCGGAATATTTTATGAGAGTTGTGATTACAGTTCTATTGATTTCCGAAATCGCTTCAGAATCGAGCAGTCGTGGGCCTGACCATCCGTAAACGCCGTCAGACAACCAGACATGTACTTGGAACACCAATTGTTTTATTCAAAATTAATATACGTACACTTACATTTGCATAAAGTGTGCAAATGAAGAGTACATTACAGATTGTCTCAAAAATATTGAACTTGATAAAATTTTGTAAATTTCTATATAAACAGGAAATGTACAATTGGTCAAATAATCTACAGTGCGTAACGCTATTTGATATATGATTAGTCCATGTGAAACAAATCATTTGACATTAAAGGAAAATAGACAATACAGACAATACTTTTTATTACAATCTTTATGATAATCTTGATCTTATCATCATTGTAATAATTATAAGTCTAACTTTGACTGTTCCGTATAGTATACGTATTTTTTACAAAGATTTAATCGATTCAATAGAAATAAACAAACACCAAATATGTCTGAAAGATATATATATATATATATATATATATATATATATATTATGCTATACCAGCACGATTAAATGTCTGCAGTACAGGCATGACTGGCCGTCGGTGTGTTGGTTAATCCTTAAAGCAAGATGCAAACAATATCATACTCAAGGTGAAAAATGATCAACCTTCGTTTCAGTGCTGTTGAACCATTAATAATTGCATAAGTAAACTTTTATGAGAAAAATTGATGACAAATGGTCTTAGATGGGCCAGGATAACTTCCAGTACAAACGGTATACGTTAAAGTGCAGGTAACAAGGTGGTAACAACGCGGGCCTTTCGGTAGCACGGCTCCAGTGGTATGACATGCTCCGACATGTTTGACGTGCTGGCCGTGAAACGACATGCCAGTTGGGTCAGTTTCATTGATAATGCAATCTCAGGGTAACAAGTGGTGGCTGTTTTGCAAATTCGAATATGAGTATCTGTTAACCCATGATATCTCAGAATTTAGGCAAAAAATGTCGTTTACCTATGTAAATTCACACTTAAAGATTATAATTAGTTTTTCATTACAAATCTCACAGTAAATGCATTTTCAAATATCAAACAAGTTTGTTTTTTCCTTATGACACAGTTTATTTGCAAAGAACATGTATTTCTAAAAATATAATAATCGGATGTATAAACATTATATTATTATGAAAGCATTGGAAACACGAAGTACATATATAATTCCCTATGAATATTTAGCATGTGCACATGAACAGCTAGCAAGTCATAGCATGTCACAGACTGGACGTCCGAACCCATGTTGTGTTGACATTCCGTCCCCATACTTTGATACGGTCTGAGATACGGCTCTGGAGGTGAAGGCTACCTCTACACCTCGACAGACTTCTGAGTCCCACATAGTATCCTGCATGTCTTAAACAACATGTAACATCCTGATATTAGAATCTGCAAGTGGAATAGAACTTGTTTCAATCCTGCTTAGATTTCTGGATCAGTTTGGAGCAAAAGGTTAGTGATATTTTATGTATGAGTCCATTTGGTGAGGTCAATAAGTTAATGCTTTACCAACAGTGTTTGGTCGTACTGTGTAGATATATGATTATGTATCGGTTACTTATAATTAGTGCAGAGACAGCACTGTGTTTACATGCTATGAATATAATTATATGAATACGATAGACCCAGATATACATGCTTGCTCTTATTTCACCGATGCCTTCCAACATCTTATATCCTCTATGGCATCGTTTTATATCAATGTTAGTAACATCTACTATAGCATTAAGCATCACATTGTTTTCAGTGATTTTTGTAGGCCGTTTGGATATTTGATTATAAAGGTATAGCTGATTGAGCATATGTCCTACATAAATGTATACGTTGGCATAATTCTCACCTATGTCACACAAATAACAGAACACCTAGCTTGACAGATAGCAGTTAACACACACACACACACACACACACACACACACACATATATATATATACATATATATATATATACATATATATATAGCTAATCATATTAATTACCTATGGTTTTACAATGGCTATAATCGTGACTTTGACAGCGCAGTCGCCATGGATTTCAACAGTCGTTGTAAGAAGACGGGGTACTCGTACACGTCGCCCATCGTGACGTCAGCCATGCCCACTCTGATGGAGATGAAGCGGGAAGCTGCAGACGACATTTTCAGGGATCGCAAAGTCACAGGTCAGACTGCAATAAGAGACTTATTTAAATCCGTTCAGTTTCCTTATAGAGTTTTGTTAAAAGAAAAAGTAATTGTCCCTCGGTATTTAATATTTAACATAAGGCCATACTCACGAGAAGCCAGTCCCAGTAAATGCCTGAAATGATGAATTTTCCCTGCCACGGATAGCATATTTGATGGGTTTTACCTGCAGACTATCCGTAATTGGGGTGGATGTTGGTAAATATGTTGACAAACTACAAAGCTTAACAACAGAAATTTCCATTAATCATGCATTATTTGTGATTTAAAACTATGGAGATGAATAGGAACTATTTTCTCATTTTCTATCTGTACAGCTTTATCTTTTTTTTAAAATTGGTTTGAAGATTCATTCATTACACATTGGTATGTAACAGATATTCATATATTTTCTATAGTTTTTCCTGTGTTTTTGTTGAAAAAATAAGCCCATATTAGCCTGCTGTCCGTGGTAGAGAGATATTGTTTCAATGCTAATATTTTTTATATAATAATCATAAGTAAAATGAATGAGAGTCATTTTATATCTAGCTAAAGCATGGAGGATTGAAACAAATGAAACAGTCTATCCTATCAGTTTGACTCCTAATGTTCAATCCTTTGTTTACCAGGACTACAGAATCCTGGTTGTTACGTTGCATCAGTGCCAGGTGAAAACAGAATAACTCTTGTCTATTCCTATCACTTTAGTTGTGGAGAATAAATTGTGCTTTGTGATTTATTCTGTTCAATGTCAACGGAAAACACGAAGTGGGATGGGCATAAAGGCCATATTCCTCTATGCGTTTGCGTTTGCAGCCACCCGAGAAAACGGCCGCAAATGGCCGCAAATGCCGCAAACGCAAACGCGTTTGCGTTTGCGGTAAACGCGTTTGCGTTTGCGGTAGGGTATATTCCACTTGCTTGTGACCAGCAGACGCTAGCAAACGGCCGCAAACGCGTTTGTGGCGGCCGCAAACGCGTTTTTGGCGGCCGTAAACTCGTTTGCGGCGGCCGCTAACGAGGTGGAATATAAGTGATTGCGTCATCCGTTTGCGTCATCCGTTTGTGTCATCTGTTTGCGTCACCAGCTCAGGTATACCAACATGTTGGTATCAGAACCGCAAACTACTTGCGTTCTCTGCAAATAGCGGCCGCAAACGGACGTGACGCAAAGTGGAATATGGCCTTAAGAGTAAGAGTAGGCCTATAAGATGTTGTAAACATATTTAGCAATACGCCTATATACCGATACCCAGATTACTACAATTCTTCTTCTCCCGCGTGGTTTTGGTTTGACAAAATTTCAACTTTCCTACCATGGTTAATAAGCTACAACAGATGATGATGGGCAACGAGCATAGTTTCATCAGTCAATGTTGTCAGTATCTAAAGAAAAACTTTCCACCTCTTGACCACATAGGAAATAATTACCAAGAATCAAGTTTTTAAAAAGCCAAGGCAATCAAGCTATATTATGGTGAAACAGATAATATAGCTTTCCCAACAAAGAGGCACTGGAGGACAGTTGTGTCTTCTTAGCATAATCATGTGGAAAAAAACACCCATAGGTATACTGAATTATATGCCTTTATTCAGTGACCCATCCCATGCATACTTAGGCCAGACTTCACAAAAGTAAATTGCTTCCTTCTTTCTGCTGGCTTCTACCATGGGCACTTCAACCCACTTCTCGTTGCAGTCCACGACTGTCGTGACGAGAAGTTGGTGGACTTCCGGGACAAACACCTGTGGGAGGCGTGGTTACTGTCGCACGGGGTCCGCCAGACGGCCGAGAGCGTCAACGCCCTCTACCGGTCCCCGGAGGAGGAGGAGCTCCTGAACCAGTGAGTCACTCACTACCTGCTTATTGCTGTGATCATTAAGGAGGAATATATCTTAGGGCTTTTAAGTGATGCTTGGTGAAACTTGTATCATGTTGCATTTGAATTAGTTACATTTAGATTATAGCTTCCATGTCTCATGTCACTTTTTGTGTTTTTACCCATAAATGTTTATAGCTTGTAATAGTTATCTATACCTCTAAGAACTCTAGTTGGTGTATCATGCAAAATAAAAGGACAGATGCCTCGGTGTGTAAAATGTGCGTATATAGCCTGATTTTTGTTGTCAAAACGTATATACATAATTATTATGTTGAATTTTTACTTTTTGGTATTTTATCTGTTTGCAATGTACGATTACATGTCATATACTAGTTTCATTTTTAATCATGTTTTGAATGTATACGACTGCATCTTGAAATTTGTTTGAAATAAAACTTTGTTTTTGAGCAGACAAGGTTATCAAATGGACCGCCCACAACGGTAAGGTTAATGGTTGATGGTTCAAATACCATGGTATGCTGTAAGCACCCTTTAATTTGTCTACATTCTAAGTTTTTGAAACACATGAACCCTACACAACCACCCATAAGTAGCCTTTTTCTTAAGTTGATTCTCCCAAAGGCAGGTTATCTACGAGGGCTATATGATCATTTGTCAAAGAGCCATGATGAACCGACCTGACTTTTAGATATTATGGTAAATTTGCTAAAGCTTAAGGTTTAATTGGGAGACCATTCTATGTGCCATTACTGTTACAATAACATTCTATACGTAACATTATTTTTGGTACACCTGTATATACACACCATTCATAGTTTTAGTATACATTTGTGTAGATAAGTCCCTTCCCCCTAAAAAGAATTAGGTTATATAAATAATATCCATTCGAATGTGACATCAGATAACGTGTACAGACTATAATTTTAGTTATATGTCACCTCCACATTAGCCTTTGCATGTTGAATGATTCTAACAATGCATGGGTACTGGCACATTTATTGATGAATAAAAATCATTGGAATCATTTTATATCTAACTCTATAAATTATGATGAGCTGCAATTTTTATTTTAAGTCAATCATATCCTCCGTCACGTCTGACTTTTATTTTTGATCTTGTTTTGTATTTGATGGCTCACACTTTGATCACTTTTGGACCACGTTTTTCTTTGTACCCTTAATAATAAATGTCCGTTATATTTTAGATGACTTTTCTTCCACAGCGTCTATTTTTATCACGCAAAGTTTCTAGAAAAACCTTACACAAATGATTATATTGATTTTATGTGTGACGACCTGATCATTTTATGTAGGATTGCGTTTTGTAGGAGCATACTTTTTTTCTCCAAAAGTTCGCACTTTCAGTATTGAAAACAATATTTCAGTTAAGTATATTCTCATACGTATACAACAAATAGTTACATTACACAAATAGTTACATTACACAAATTGGCTCCATTTTCAGATGGAAAAGTATTCAATATATTTTTCAAATTTCTCCTTTACACTTTCCCAGGGTGGACAAGTTGGTGTTCACCATAGGTAGTCGGGGGTCAGCTAATGGTCAGTTCGAGTACCCCCGGGGTCTGACCGTGGACGACGAGGGCAGCATCCTGGTGGCCGACACCAAAAACCACAGGATTCAGGTCAGTGTCTGGAAAGATGGTTGAGAGAGGTGAATAGGGAACAGGCAACAATCGATAGTCAAGTTCAGTAATACAGTTCAACTGAATAGGCCTGTGATGAATCTTCTCCGAAACCTTTTCATGTTATCATATTTTCCTCCTTAACCCCTTCCTGACGGCCCCATAGAGAATGGTGACAGTCTAGGCCATAGTATCTATGATATCCATACCCCAATAGTATCTTTTGAAATCAGGGTTTGAGATGTGATGATACTGCTGTCAGATAGTAATTTTTATCAATTTATACCTTAATATTAATTTTGTGAGGTCTCAAACAGGGGTATCTTCAGTTATTTTGGGACTTCAATGATAAGGGGCCCTTAATTCACCCCTAAAAAGTCACAATAATTTAGATTTAAATGGCTTTTTGAAATGCATTTTTCCATATTTTTCACTAAAATAGATTTCAGTATGTGCAACATTATCATTATCTTCGTAGCATTGTACTTTTGAATTACTTTTACTTTTTTTTTCTTAGCTTACAGCCATATTTATTTCATACTCCCAGACTGGCAAATAGTCCAAAATTGGCCATTTTGAGCCATTTTCAAGATGGCTGCTCATGAAAAATGTTGTTTTAAAGTTTTATTAGTTTATTTAAAGTATTTCTTGAGCAATATTTCATAAAACCTCTTAAATAGGTCCTAAACATTTTATGTTACCATTTTCACTACCTATTATCATTTTGATCAGTCCTCTTTGTTAAAACCGATTTTCCATCAATATGATCATGTATATCATCCTCATTAAGCAATACCGGGTGAAATAAAGGAGAAATGTAAGAGCAGGCTTGGCCGATAAAATTTTATTTATAATAAAATTGATAATAAGATAATATATAAGTATAAAATATAAATATATGATAATAGTATAATATAAAAGGGTGTGTTGAGAAATAAATTATGTGATATAAAATAAATATAAAAGGTGTGGGTGGGTGGGTTTTGAAGACGTGGAGGGCTCGGGCAAAGATGAAGAAGTGGTGGGACGACGGACGGAGGAAATGGAAGCACTGGTGACGCATGTGCAGAAGGTAGAGGAAATGGAGGTGACTGACAGAGCAGTCTGGTGGGTGTTTGAGGAAGTATAGTGGATGTGGAGGGAATTAGTGCCAGAAGTATGCACCAGGTAGCACAATGATCCATCATCCCCTAAACAGGTATGACGAGACCATTAAGCAATACCGGGTGAAATAAAGGAGAAATGTAAGAGCAGGCTTGGCCGATAAAATTTTATTTATAATAAAATTGATAATAAGATAATAGTCTAGTCGGATTTCTATGAAAAATAAGTTTAGGCGGCATTTTTGAGTAAAAGTTGGGAACAAGGCTATTTTAGACAATTTGGACCTGCTGAATCTGAATATGCTTGTTCCCAAGCTGGATTTTGCATTTTTCACCTTGTTTCCATGGTTACCGTGGAATTTTTACGAATTATAAGGGTAAATCACTTAATTGTTAATAACTTGAAAAGTTTTCATCGTATCAGTACCAAATTTTTATCGAACATGCACATGTGTGGTGGCCTTATTTTAATTTTGAAATTTTGACCTTGACCCAAGGTCAAGGTCACTGTTTGGAAGGTCAAATATGGAAATTTGACTAAAATGAGTCAGAGTACCACAATTAAGCCTTAGTTACAGATATATATTCTAACTTCATATATTATTTCAAGATGTAAAAATCTTCTGTAGGCCTATAGGTTACATTTCAAAATGGATGCAATAATTTTAATGACATTGTTACCATGGTAACCAGGACAAAAACCTGAAATAGTGAGGTTTTCAGCAGGACCGTGGAATTTAAAAAAATTATAAGGGTGAATCACTTAATTGTTAATAACTTGAAAAGTTTTCATCGTATCAGTACCAAATTTTTGTCAAACATGCACATGAGTAGTAGATTTATTTTGATTTCAAAATTTTGACCTTGACCCTAGGTCAAGGTCACTGTTTGGAAGGTCAAATATGGAAATTTGACTAAAATGAGTCAGAGTACCCCAATAAAGCCCTAGTTACAGGTATATATTCTTAATTAATCTATTATTCCTAGATGGTAAAAACTTGTGTAGGCCTATAGCTTACATTTCAAAATGGTTTCAATAACTTTAATGACATTGTTACCATGGTAACCAGGACAAAAACCTGAAATAGTGAGGTTTTCAGCAGGACCATGGGATTTATACAAATCATAAGGGTAAATCACTTAATTGTTGATAACTTGAAAAGTTTTCATTACATCAGTACCAAATTTTGATCAAACAAGCACACGGGTGGTGGTCATATTTTGATAGAGATTTTGATCTTGTGTCAAGGTCAAGGTCACTGAGGTCACTCAGGACAGAAACCTGTAATAGAGAGGTATTCAGGAGGAGGTCTGTCCAATAAATCTGTATGTTTGTTGGCTTGGGGGTCTTCCATTTAGTACCTATGCACATTTCAGACCCCCCACCCGCCAGGGCCAAAATACGCATTGTACAGGATTTGTACAGGAACGTACACATATTTTTTCAAATCCCAGAACCCCCTCCTCCCTTGATGCTTACATACTTAATGGGAAGCCCCTTGCCCATAGTTGTAAGTATTTCCTGAATATAAGTTGGAAAGAAATACTGTTCTTATAGGCTGGACCAGCGGATTATCTTTGTATTAGTTGCATTCTAAAATGTCGAAAACTTGTGCAGGCCTATAGCATACATTTCATAATGGTTGTAAGAATCTGGCTGATGCTGTTACCATGGTAATAAGGACAGAAACCTGAAATGGGAGGGATTTAGCCAGATGTCTGTTTTGCCCCATGAATCTGTATATCTATTGGTTTGCACGTAGGTGTTTCTTTAATGTGAGCTCTTTAATTTGGGAAAACTTGCCAGGCTACATGGTCTTTGAGACAAAATAATGATCACACCCTTAGGCCAAGGTCAAGGTTGTCTGAAAGAAGGTCAAACATCTGAAAATGGGCAATGGAGCTCTCTTCAACATACTCCGTGTACCAGATTTTGCCTTTAAAGAAAGTGGTTTCTAGTTCAACAGAATAAATCTTATACCTCACATTCGTGCCTAGCATCTGGTAACTATGAAAAACTAAGGAAAGTCATTTTCTCTGTTTTCATTTCCACGCTGGTTACCCTGATAGGAAAAGGAAATTGAATCTCTTAAATCTAATTAAATTTAAGGTATCTTTGCATACACATTGACTTCAAATGTTGCCCCAAATTCAAAAATATGAATGTTGCCAATGATTTTAGTCAGCTATGTAGTCTTATTTTGGCAAATGTTATTGTTTAACTTCTAAATTTGTGACCTTAATATCATCTCAAGCTCAAACAGTCATAGACTATTATAAACTATCATAAGGCAATATATGTGAGAAAGAAATTGAGGGATACAAACAACTTAGAAGTGATAGATGGTATCAAGAATGTATTTTGCAATGACAGTTGTCCATTTCAACATTAATAATTGGCTGACTTTTGTATTGATTCAGACTGAATAATAAATTATATACTTTTCAATGCAGCATACTAATAGGTGATCATAAGAATTGGACAATTCTAGCAATAAGCAAGTTCTAGCTAGTGAGTATGGGGCTTACCTGTAGTTACAGTCTCTGGTCTGGCAGTGCAGTTTGTTCTTTTTGAAAAAAAGTCAAAGACCTCCGACTGAAACAGGGGCATATTTTGTCAAGATGCTCTTGTAAAAGACATGACCTCAGTTATGATCTTTCAATCATACTTTAGGGTGGGCTGATTATTTTCAACAGAGTGGCAATCAGCCAGCTCTCAGCTGTGTGGAGCCTCAGTGCTCCTTCTGACACACAGGGGAGGCTTGCTGCATGCAACAGAGCCCAGACAACTGACCAATGAAATTGTGATGAACGGCTATTCAGCCAAAAATACATAGAGGTTAAAATAATAGAAAGAAGGTAATAATGGAAATAGATGTAAAGAACGAATAACGAATATGTAAAGAACGAAGAACGAAATAGATGTAAAGAACGAATATGTAAAGAACGAATAACGAATATGTAAAGAACGAATATGTAAAGAACGAATAACGAAAACGTAATGGAACGAAACCCGGAAATATGTAAACCGGAAGTGAAATGTAAACCGGAAACGGAATATATAAACCGGAAGTGACGTCAGTTGTAGGTCACGTGACCGAAGGCAGCCAATCAGGGCTGACCTCTCTAGTATATAAAGGGGCGGTGAGGCCCGAATAAACAGAGTTCTTTAACAGTTCTCCTGGTGTCCAGACGTGTCCTCTTTCCTGAAACAACCACTAAAGATGAGCCGAATAGAGTAATTAAGTCGAAGTTAGGACAAAACAGTCGAAGTCCGAGATAGGTAGTCGAAACATAGGGTAAGGGGCCCGAAGGCCCGAAGAACGAGGAACGAGGGAACGAAGTAGGGCACGAAGGCCCGAAGTAGTACCGGAAACCGAGGCGTAGTATGGTACGAAGACATGGGGAGCGGAACGAGGGAGCGAAGTCCGCGGGGACGAGGGCGCGGCGCGCTCGGCCCCACGCTACCAAACAATAGGCGACCGTCGGCCCGTCGCCCCCGCGGACCGGAACTCAGGGGTGGACCGCCCCCCGGCCGACCCGTACCCCTACCATAATTTCCCTCCCCCGCAGTCCTCCGTCGACATCGAGTGCCGATCGATTCGCTCAGCCCCCCCTCGTGCGCGAGGCACGACTCTAGAAACACATCTCGGTTCTTGGCCCGGATTCCCCGTCCGCCCCGAGACCCGAACAACCCCCACGTTCCTCTGTCGTAAGAATCGGCAACCCCGACTTACCAGAGAACGTCACACTGGTGGCAGCGGTGGTGCTGAAATAGGCACATACGGACTTGTGGATCTTGGGTGTTTCATCGGTATTGGATACTCATGGCGACTGCGGCAGTCTTCGAGCAGATGGATTCTGACGTCGCCTTCAAAGAAGGTGGGGAGGAGAAAGGAGGTACGAAAACCGAGACCAAAGGGGAGGACACGACCATCATGGGTAGGCAGTTTAATTTTATGGGAACGTCCACCCCGACGGATGAGCAGAATGTGCGGGCTCAACAACAACAGACCGGTCAGGAAGGAGCGAGTTTGAAGAAGTTCAGTTTACGACCAGAGAAGTATGACGGTAAACCGGATTTCGAGGGATGGATCAACCAGTTTGAGGAGTACGCAACATTGGGACGCTGGACGGCCGAGGAAAAAGCGGCGATGCTTTTCCTCTCGCTGACGGGAACGGCACGAATGTACTTTGTCGGACTCCCGGACAGGGAACGACTCCGTTACTCGGCGAGGGTGGATGCGTTGCGCCGGAGGTTCGGTCAGGAGAAGGACACGTGTAATGCTCTGCAAGAGTTGGCGGGCTTGAAACGTGTAAAGAACCAGACAGCGAAGGAGTTGGCTGATAATGCCCGGCGACTGGCATCGAGAGCCTACTTCTCCAACGACTACGCTAGCCAGGAAAAAGCAGCATTACATGCGTTCCAGGCTGCAGTTGGGGAAGACCTTCAGCTGAAGTGTGCAGAGAAAGGATGCAAGACACTAGAGGAGGCGGTAGAGGTGGTAGAAATACAGGAACGATACTCACGCCGCCTCCTGCGGGCAGTGAAGCCCGAGGAGGACGCCAATATACAGATCATGGCCTTAAACGGTAAGTTGGAGGAGATGATGAAAGAATTGGCAGAGGAACGGGAAGCTAGAAGACAAGCAACAGCCCGGAGGGAGGCGTTTAAGAAGCGAAAAGAAGATTTAGAGTGTCATCACTGTCACCAGAAGGGCCATTTCGCAAGAGAGTGTTCTCAGCGTCAGGGAAACGGACAGTCGCCGTCGCAGTAAGCGCGGGGCCCCCTTCGGGCGCGGCGAGAGAAGTAGTAGGCATGGGAGAATGTGGACTTTATGTGGCCGGGACGGTGGGAGAGAGTGTCGTCCGTTTTTTGGTTGATACCGGATCTATGATCAGTCTGCTGTCGGAACGCCTCTGGAGAGAGTGGGGACGAAAAGGAGAAGAACTGGATGGATATGAAGGACGTCTCTGCTCGGTAGATGGTAGTCCGTTGCGGTGCTATGGATGCACGAACTTGCCAGTGAAATTGGGAACACGCGTGTTGAAGTGGACGTTCATGGTGGCAGACATCGGTAGAGATGAAGGGATCCTGGGAAACGACTTCGCGGTGAAATACCGGCTGACAGTTAAGCCCCACGCAAGTGCCATCTTCCTGCCCGCCGAGGGGGAGGGAGAGGGGGAACGAATCCCGGGAGTAGAACAGAGAACGGATGGGATTCGGGCAGTTACCGTCGGAGGACAGGTCGTGCGAATCGAGAAAACGACGGAAATACCCCCACTCCAAGTGACCCGAGTAACAGTAGTAGCGAGAATGGACATAAGACAGGGTGGACAGCTGGCTGTCATCACCGGCGCTGGATTACCTATGGGACTGGAGGTGATCCCAGGAACGGTGACATTGGGAGAAGAAAATGAAGTTTGGGTGGCCAACCGAGGGACCGAGAGCGCGAAATTGGAAACCGGCGGGGTACTCGGAGAAGCCACCTTCGTACAAGAGGTACGAGGAGTAGGAAGTGAAGCAAAAGAACCCCCAGGAGCGCTCGTTGAAATGATAGGGGAGGCTAAGAAAGACCTGACCACGAAGGAGGGCGAAGAGCTGGAGAAAGCCATCATGGCCCGGGAACAAATGTTTGCGACCTCGAAACATGAGCTAGGACGGACAGATTTAGTACAACATCGAATTAAAACGGGGGATCAGATGCCGATCAAGCAGAGGGTCAGACGGTATCCGGCCATCAGGAGAGAGGAAGAACGAGCACTGGTGGAGGATATGTTAAATTTAGGGATTATCCAAGAGAGCGGGAGTGCGTGGAGTAGCCCGACCGTTCTAGTCAAAAAGAAGGACGGAGGAACGAGGTTCTGTATTGACTACCGAAAACTGAACCAGGCTACGAAAGTGGACGCCTATCCGCTCCCGCGGATAGAGGACAGCCTCAACACTTTGGGAGGAAGCCTATTCTTCTGCAGTCTGGATCTCGCAAGCGGATATTGGCAGGTGGAGATGGCACCGGAGGACCAAGAAAAGACGGCCTTCGTGACTCAAGGAGGATTGTATGAGTTTAAAGTGATGCCATTCGGGCTAGTGAACGCCCCAGCCACCTTCGAGAGACTGATGGAAAGAATCCTCAGAGGAATCGTGTGGGAGGAGTGTCTGGTATACTTGGATGACATACTGGTCTTTGGACCAACGTTCAAAGTGACTCTGGAAAGATTGGTACGGGTTCTGGACCGACTGAACGCTGCAGGACTGAAGTTAAAGGCGCGAAAATGTAAGCTGTTCCAGAAGAAGATTCCGTTCTTGGGGCACGTTGTCTCGTTCAACGGGATCGAACCCGACCCCGAAAAGTGTCGGCAAGTAACCGAGTGGCCGGTCCCGCGGGATCTCCACGAGGTACGAGCCTTCGTGGGATTATGTTCGTACTACAGAAGGCATATAAACGGCTTCACGGAGTTGGCTGCCCCCTTGTATGAATTGGCAACGAAGGAGGAACCATTCGTGTGGAGCGCGAGACGACAAGAGGCATTTGATGCGATGAAGAAGGCGCTAACAGAGGCCCCGGTGTTGGGATTCCCGGAGGAAGAAGGACAATGGTGGCTTGACACAGACGCCAGTGACGTGGGAACGGGAGCCGTGCTATCACAAGAGCAGAGAGGGGAGGAACGGGTGATAGCTTACACGAGCAAAACCCTGGAGTCAAACGAACGAAAGTATTGCACCACGCGGAAAGAACTGTTGGCGGTGGTGCGAGCTTTGAAGCATTTTCGGTGCTACATCTATGGTCAACGCGTGATAGTCCGGACGGATAACAGCGCGGTCAGTTGGCTGCAGAGAAGTAAGGAACCGATGGGGCAGGCTGCTCGGTGGATTGAGATTATCGACTCGCATGATGTGTCGTTCCAACACCGACCGGGCAGGAAGCATGGGAACGCTGACGCGTTGTCCCGGTATCCGTGCAAACAATGTGGAGAGGAGCACGAGAATACCGAAAAAGTGAGAGTAGTGACGCGGGCCCGGGGGTACGAGCCCGGATGGTCCCCGCAGGAGGTGAGAGCAGCGCAGAGGAGGGATCGAGATATAGGGCCGATTGTCGCACGGATGGAAAAAGATGCGGACCGGCCAGGTTGGGAGGCCATATCTCCGGAATCCCGGGAAACAAAGATCCTATGGAGGCAATGGGAACGATTAAGCCTCAGGGATGGCGTGCTGCATCGGAAGTACTGGGAACTAGAAGGACATGGTTGGAGGAACCAGTTGGTCGTTCCCCGAGGGGAACGGGCCAAGCTGGTAAGGGAATACCATGGAGGCGCGGCAGGAGCGCATTTAGGAGTCGCCAGGACGACGGCCCTGTTGGAACAAGGGTTTTACTGGCCGGGACTCCGGGAAGACGTGCGGAAGGAATGTCGAGAATGTGATTGCGCGTTGCTGAAAAAGGGAAGAGGAAGACGGGAGCCGCTACATCAGTACATAGTGGGGGAGCCGATGGAACGGCTAGCCATGGATGTTTCGGGCCCGTACCCAGTCACCAAACGAGGAAATAAGTATTGCCTGATGGTGGGATGCTATTTCACCAAATGGTTGGAGTGTTTCCCGATCCCGGATCAAAAGGCAACGACAGTGGCGAACAAACTGGTTGAAGAAGTAGTAGCACGGTACGGCGCGTTTCGGGAACTACATTCGGATCAAGGCACGAATTTCGAATCCGAGGTGGTGGCTCAGGTCTGTGCACTATTCGGGATTCACAAAACAAGAACGACGCCGTACCACCCCAGGAGTGACGGGTACATAGAACGAAGTTTCCGTACTTTGGGGTGTTGTTTGAAAGCCAGCTGCCGAGCGACAGGTCGGGAATGGGACGAGATGGTCCCGCTCGTGATGATGAGTTATAGAGCAACGCCGCAAGCCAGCACGGGAGTGACACCGAATATGATGATGCTGGGCCGACAGACCATGATGCCGCGACAGGCGATTTATGGGAGACCTCTAGGACCGGAGGAGGAACCCCGACGGGTAGGCGACTATGTGGAAAGCCTGGAGGAAGGGCTAGTCGCGGCCTATCGGGAGGCCCGGACGGGGCTGAAACGAGCCGCCATCCATCAGAAACACGAGTATGATGGGAAGGTGACTCGGCGGGAATACCACGCCGGAGAACTGGTCTGGGTGCACGATACGGTAGTGGATAGGGACAAGGGAACGAAGTTGCGATTTCCATGGATAGGCCCTGCACTGATCGTCAAGGTGCTTGACCGAGGACGGGTGGTAGTACGGAAGAAACGAGGGAAACCGGGGGGGGTGGTCCATGTGGACCGCCTGGAACCCTACCGAGGACACGCTGCGCCAGCTTGGATGGTAGCTGACCAGCAAGGATACGAGGCTGCACAGTAAATGCTTGGGGTGGGGCGCGCTAGGGCACGTAAGGAAACGGGGTACCCCCTTTTTGTGATGAAGTCGTTTTCGTGTCTCGATTCCGCAGGTGGAAGAGGACCAAGGGAACGACCAAATCGGCGCTACACAGAAAGGCTTTGGCCAAAAAGGACTGATCAACCTGGGGCCATTGAGTCGGGGCGGTGCGTTGACCACTACAGTAGGAGTGCAGGTCGTTAGGCTGTAGAGATTCGCTACCTAGCTGAAGATTGGTTCTCTTGCGGATGTAATATAGGTGGGAAATGCGGGGTTGGAACGAAAAACGGCGTTCGGGAGCCACGACGGCCCGAATGTCTAAAGTAGTCCCACGGAGCCGCTTTCCGGTCAGTTCGGAGGAACCACAGCGTGGAAAAGATGGTTGGATTACAACAGAAGACAGACCCGGTGGCAAGCTGGTGAAGACTTCTGAAGTAATGCCGACTTGGTAATACCGCTTTACAGCGTCCAGGAGACCGGAGGAGAGTAGATGCGGCACTCTCGGGAACGCCGGAGGAACGAACGGACGGCTGTAAAAGGCGAGGCCTGAAACGAGGACGGGCTTTAAAGTAGGTCGTAAAAGGAGTAAAAGAGGACAAAGAGAACGGGGCGGCGGCGAGGAGATGATAACGCCGAGCCCCTGTGTTCTCCGGGAAGTGTGCGGAAGCACTGTGAGGGCCAAGATGAAAAAGGCAAGAAAAGGCGACGAGGGATGAAAGGACCGAGGGCGTCCGGTGGGGCAATAAAAGGCCTAGGAAAAACGCGAGGACGGGCGAAGGGCCGCGAGGTAAAGAAAACAGGCGAGGCGGTGACCAGCGGCGGGCCCCGGGGACCGGAAAATAGTAGGGGGCGCCACCGTAGAAGTGGATGGTGAGTCTGACGCTAGGGGTCGCTAGTGCAGGCCACGCCCACTTCCGCCTGCGGCGGCTATAAAAGGCAGAGCGCTCGCCGGAGCAGGTCATTCTGGTCAGCCGACCAGGATTCATCGAATCGCAGACGAGCAGACTGAGCTAAGGAGAAGAAAACAAGAAGAAAAGCAGAGAAGCGAGACGAGCAGCATCACCACGAGACAAAAACGGAAACGGCTGACGGGACGAGCTTCAAGATTGGAACGAGCCCCGAAAGCCCGGAAAACAGACACGATGAGCGGACAGTGCTGGGAAGGACATTGTCACGGAAAGGAGTTTAAGCACTTGGCCAAGCATATTAAAGGCCAGCACGATGGATTACGGAAGCAGTACTACATGTGCCCGGTGTGTTCGAGTCGAGCCTATTCGACACACCAGGACTGGAGAAAGCACATGACGGACTCACACGAAGGGAACCTGCAGAGGGGGATGCCGAAGCAAGACCCCCTTCTGAGGCTGGAGTATGCTGCAGCGTTCGCCTTGGACCCGAAAGGACGACCGCCGTACACCAGTTTCGCTACTGGGGATGAAACGGCGGCCCGGGTAGCCAACATGGAACGGGACTACGCGGTGCGCCATCCGGAGGGGTTTCAACCCCCTGAGAGGGCGGTGGATAAGGAGGCACCGGAGAGGCCGCGACGGCAGATCCGCATCCCTTACTACCCGAGGGCGTCAAGAGGATCCGAGGACAGCGACGCCGAGCAGCTGGAGCAGGTAGCAACCGAAGAAGGATCAGAGGCCGACGAGGCCGGCGAGGGAGCCCAAGCAGCCAAAGCAGCAGGGAAGGGACCCCTGGCCGAGGTGGCGGAACGATCAACACCCACGCGTCGTTCCCCTCGGAGGGCCGCGAAAGGAGTACGGAAGGAAGACACCGAGTCGCCGCGAAGCGCAAGCCGGGCCGTGGTCAACCCGAAACCACTCCTGACACCAGACCAAATATCAGGGTTAGTACAGAGCCGAATTAAGAAGTTAAACGCCCAGGGAGAACCACGGGAACCGAGAGGACGAGGACTCCCAGGCAGAGGAAAAGGACGGACATCCACACCCACCCCGAAGCCGGGTTGCTCAGGAATACCCCCGGGGGCTGAGGTGGTGGAATTGGTGAGCTCGTCCGACGACCAACGACCGAAAGTCAAAGAAGAAGAGGAGCCGCTCGCTTTCAAGAGGCCCCCGACGCAGGGATGCCCGACGGAGGAGCCGTCGCGAAAGAAGAAGTGGAAAAAGGTCAAGAAAGTCCCGAGAGAATTGGAGGAGGGAACGAGTTCGGACCAGTCGGAGTCAGGCAGGAGTATGTCGGCCCGAAGCGATCGGTCTTTGATTATCGCTGAGTCTAGCAGCACGGGAGAGCTGGGACCATCACAGCCTGAGACCTCGACAGGAGTCAAACGGACCACGGGACTAGAACCACCTTGTAGCGACGCACAATTTACTATGATGACAGTTCATAAGAAATCGGTGATATACGAATCACGACACCCGAGGTACCCCGGGTATTTAAAAGGAACAATGAACCGGGAGGGATCGTTCAGGGGTTACCACGAGGCGAGATCCGACCGGGAGCTGGAGGACAGCATTCGGGAAGCACAGGGAGGCCGGCTGGTGGAAAGAGAAGCATTGTACCTAGGGAGGTTTCTACGCGAGATGGCAGAAAGGCAGGGACTCAAACCGTCGGGGCGAGTGGAGAAAGTAAAGTATGTTCGGCATGCGGCCAGGCCGGAGGACACGGCGTCGACGGCCTCGACACAGCCGCTGTTCTCTACCCCTACCCCGACGAAAGCAGATTCACCCCTGGAGAAGATGGTATGTAAGCAGCCGATAGTGCCGCCCCCAGGATTGAAACGAATGAGAGACATTACGGTAGCACCAGACACGCCAGAGACACGGGCGGCGGTTGACAACCTGACTCGGGCCAGTTTGGGGAGCTCGTTTTTCGGGTCGCAAGGATCGGAGGAGACCCCGGGACCACCGTCGCCCGAACGTATGGGATCGCCGCCAGGACCGGATACCCCACTCAAGGACGAGGACAAACACGGGCGGGCGCTACAACCGCGGGTTGTGATACACAGATTACAAATACCGGCTGCCCAGTCCATGGACGAAGAGGTGGAAGACTCAGAGGACATGGAGTTGGGGCAGGCCGAGACCAGAGGATACGAGCCGGAGAAACAAGAATTGGACGAGTCGGGAGCGGATTCAGTGTTCGGGTCTATCGGAACGGAGATACCGACGGCAGGACCATCTAGGGAAACACCGAGACTCAAGTTATTACGAACACAGGCCGTTCACCAGGTCTTACAGGGACACTTTCCGGTGACAGCGCGAGCGGTACGAGACTGGAACGCGGAAAAGGCCATTCGGGTGCAACTGACGTGGCCCCCGAGAGAGGTGCGAGGAATGACGGCCAAGACAAGAGCAATGGCTTCGGCGTCTATGGCATTCCTGATGGCACTAGAAACGGGCCGCAAGCCAGAGACATTTGAAGAAGCGATGGCGCAGTTCCCGACGGCGGCACTGGGGCCGTTGACCAGGGAGTTCCCGGGGGTCGACCAGCTAGTTAACGAACACAACCGGACCGTCCAATTGGCTCAGACCCTAGTGATGCACAAAAACGAGGATCAACTGGATGACTTGTTGAAAGCGACAAGAGAGGCGGAAAAACAGAGCGGAATGGTGGATCAGCTTCTCGAGCTCCCCGCTAGGGAGGAGAGACTGTTGCTGCCGATCCGGCGCCAAGAAGAAGGGTGAAGTAGATGCTGCTCGAGGTCTTGCACGGAAGAAAAACAGCGCGACGGAACCAGAGGCGGAAGATGGCGCGTCGCGAGTCGGGTGGGGAGGGATTACGGGGCGTTGGCTCCTCACCCATAGTGTCAAACCCCCAGGGAGAGAACCGGGCCGAGGCGGAGGTACCTGAGCCGCACAGGAGGCCGAAGCCTGGATAAAAGACTCTCCTGGAGACCGCTGGACGGGCCCGAAAACTTTACTTAAACTCATCGGGAACGGACTGGCGGGCTCGAACATTCTTATCTTAATTTATTCTTATTAGTTTCTTTATGGAAACCTTCTTGCGGAAGTGAACGAAACCACATGTGTTAGGAGGTGTTGAGTGTAATCAGCGAGCTGGAGGGTCCATGACTGGAATGAACTTACCAAGCCTGCGGGGCGAATACGGGACGGAAGGAGGCGCTAGGAGGAAAAACAAGTTTGTAGCTGTTCCTCTTCTTCCCTGGAGCCCGCTGCGTTGGTTGGGACCGAGCAGGTGGAACGGGATCGTCCGGTCGCGGAAATGGATAACGGGCCGGGCGACCCGGGAGCGAGAGTGAAAGTTGGGAGGCGGGATCGAGGAAAGGAAATCAGAAAGGACGGATAGTGTTGTCATTGTAGTCTTTGAGTCGACGGTCGTGCCGGGGTAAATAAGGTACCGGTGGGCCGGCGACTCGCCGCTGGAGGAAAGGCTGGCGCGGGCCAAGACTGAAAACCCTTCTCCCGCGCTGCCTTGAGCGATCTGGAGGCGAGGAAGAGACGACCTCTGTCCTCTAGCGGCACTTCTACTTCCTGCAACTTTGTCTTCTTGATTTTGGATGGATCGATCAGAATGTGGATGAACCCGGATTCATGTACCATCATCTTCTGAGTTTCCTTGTCTTCAGCCTCTTACCGCATACGAAGAGCGGCAAAATGGAACTTCTCGACCTGAATGCTGGTTTTATCGTGCCAGAGTTGATGCAGCGAGTCGTGAAAGGATTGCGGCGAGTCGTAGATGTCTCCCGGAGGACCAAGGCACGAGCAGGGACGATAACTTAGGAGCCCTGGCTCGTGACCGACCGTGATATATAGTAAAAACAATACATGAACGAGAAACGAAAAAAATTTAATAGACTTACTAAAACTTATATTAATCTCTTACCTGCTGTAACGACAGAGACTCCTTCCATGTCGTATTTCCTGATGTCTTCTTCCCGAGGAACGAAACAAAATAGTCTTTGAAACATATAGGGAAGTAATCTTTGCAATACACAGGGCGGTGGTGCTTGGAACGTCGGCTGCGGATGCCTTGATAGACAAATCAAGAGGTCTGCAAAGAGCGACGAGGAGCGATCCTTCTTGGAGTTCGACATCGGATGAGTTCTTCTCTATATATGCTATTTTATTGAGAATGGGCCCGTTCCGGATCTCAGACGTTGACGTTGGGTGCAGGTCCCAGTTGATGTCGTCCATCTTCACTTTCTACGGCTTCTTCTTTTCCTTCTCACTAATATCTTCAACTTACCAACTTCGAGCCGTCGTACCTAGGAGCAGCCCGGAACGGCTCGGAGCTGTTGTCTCGGCGTTCGTCATAGGCATAGTGTCTCCATGCAATGTGACATGGCACCGTGGACGACTGTGGCCTTACTCCAAAATCAAACCAGACCGGATCTTAAACTTACCTCTATTAACGAACTATTTGTTGGTATTACAGTCTTACGAAAATCGTCTATAAGCACGGTCCTCCGGGAGGACGAAGAGAAAAACTTAGCAAAAGGAGCGAGGCCCGAGAGCCTAGGAAACGAACGAGGGCCCGAGTGCCCGAAACAGGAATCCTCTTCTTAGGAAAATCATCTCATCAGTAGAACGAAGGAGCCTCCCTCTCGCCCCAAAGAGGACTGTCTTCCTGCCGTTGCTTACGGGGGGGGGGGGAGGGATGAGAGGCACCGGCTCCTGTCATCAAAAAAAGAAACTTCATCAAAACTATCTTCTTAATCAGGTCTCCGTTCCGGTTGTTGTCATGCCACTTGGGCCCGGAACGGTGACGGAAATACTTTACTATGGTGGACTCTCTCCGACATCTCTTTCTGAAATCCTGAAATCTTCAAATGTGTCGACGTGGTCGAGGACGGAACATCTTGATGCTGGGTTAACCACGAGGACATGTGTCGTAAAAGTCAAACTTCAGTTCCTGTACGGAAAACGGACACTTCATCGATAATTAATGATTCTAATCTTCTCAGTCTCACCTTCACCCGAACTCCATCTCAAAGCTTCACCGTGACAAGTAGCACGAAACCCGCGACGTCGTCTGCTGAAGCTTCCACTCTAAGCTTTAATGAATGAAGTTAAGTTCCTTTCCACATACAACGCCATCTTCTTCTTTGGGTACCTTGGCCTCTGGCTCGAACATGTTGTCCTTGCCAACCGTGAAAAAGTCACTGGGGGGCTCTGAATGCCGAGGCGACCGAGGGTGCGAAGTCCAAAAAGAACATTCTATCTACAAAAGCTTCAGTCTTTCTTCTTCAACTCATCCTTAAAATCATCATCATCACCTAAGAGAACGCAGAGAAGAGTAACAGTTACGGAAGAACGAGGGGTCACGACCGACCGGGTAGGAGAATCACGACCGATTCTCTACCCAAAAACAAGGGAGAACGTCTGGACGACGGTAGAACGGACCGAGGGTCGAGAGGACTAAGGGTCACGACCGACCCTGGCCTCTGGGTGGGAGAGTCGCGACCGATTCTCCACCCGAAATAGGGGAGAACGTCTGGACGACGAAAAACGAAGGGAACGGGGGCACTGCGGGTCACGACCGACCCATGGCCCCGGGCAGGAGGACCACGACCGGTCCCTCTGTCCTAATGAGGGTAAAAAGGCGAGGAAACGCGCCAAGGGGCTAAGTAAACAGAGCCCAGAGGAGAGGAGCGGGGGCGACGGGGTCACGACCGATCCCCAGTCCCGGGTGGGAGAACCACGACCGGCTCGCTCATCCTAAAGACGAGAAAAACAGGAGGTCCTAAATAGATCAAGGATAAGAGAACTCTGACGAAGATAAAAAGAGACTAAGATATATAAAAACGAATTATATGAACTTTTTAAGAAGAGAGAAAAACGAAGAAAGAAAAACGAAGAAAGAAAAACGAAGAAAGAAGAGAAATAATAATTAGCCGGATAGGCCCCGGGGGCCCTCCGAAGTAGACCGGGGAGGACAGAGGGTGACACCTCCTCCTCTGCCGATAAGGAGCGTAGGATTGAAATGTTTCTGGTTCTAGAGTATGTTCTGTTGTCGTTGCTGTATGAACTGTGTTGAAATTTTGTATAACGTGTTTTCCCACCTTTCAAGAAGGTGCGGGAGGGTGTGATGAACGGCTATTCAGCCAAAAATACATAGAGGTTAAAATAATAGAAATAAGGTAATAATGGAAATAGATGTAAAGAACGAATAACGAATATGTAAAGAACGAAGAACGAAATAGATGTAAAGAACGAATATGTAAAGAACGAATAACGAATATGTAAAGAACGAATAACGAAAACGTAATGGAACGAAACCCGGAAATATGTAAACCGGAAGTGAAATGTAAACCGGAAACGGAATATATAAACCGGAAGTGACGTCAGTTGTAGGTCACGTGACCGAAGGCAGCCAATCAGGGCTGACCTCTCTAGTATATAAAGGGGCGGTGAGGCCCGAATAAACAGAGTTCTTTAACAGTTCTCCTGGTGTCCAGACGTGTCCTCTTTCCTGAAACAACCACTAAAGATGAGCCGAATAGAGTAATTAAGTCGAAGTTAGGACAAAACAGTCGAAGTCCGAGATAGGTAGTCGAAACATAGGGTAAGGGGCCCGAAGGCCCGAAGAACGAGGAACGAGGGAACGAAGTAGGGCACGAAGGCCCGAAGTAGTACCGGAAACCGAGGCGTAGTATGGTACGAAGACATGGGGAGCGGAACGAGGGAGCGAAGTCCGCGGGGACGAGGGCGCGGCGCGCTCGGCCCCACGCTACCAAACAATAGGCGACCGTCGGCCCGTCGCCCCCGCGGACCGGAACTCAGGGGTGGACCGCCCCCCGGCCGACCCGTACCCCTACCATAATTTCCCTCCCCCGCAGTCCTCCGTCGACATCGAGTGCCGATCGATTCGCTCAGCCCCCCCTCGTGCGCGAGGCACGACTCTAGAAACACATCTCGGTTCTTGGCCCGGATTCCCCGTCCGCCCCGAGACCCGAACAACCCCCACGTTCCTCTGTCGTAAGAATCGGCAACCCCGACTTACCAGAGAACGTCACAAAATCAACTCTAACAGCTGACCAGTGCCCAGTACACAAATTTGAACAATGGGTAGCAGGGTACCAAAACAGGTGGGGGGAAAAAATCACTGTGAAATAATCTTTCAACCAGCTGGTTCATATGTGGTCTTGTAAACACTTGAGTCACACATATCCCACCAACCTTCTGGAGTATTTGATCACCAGAATGTATGCCAGAAAGTGTGAATATGTTTCTTAACTTCTATATAATGAGAGGGTAGTCTTGTAAATTATAGCAATGAAAAATTCGAAGGTACCAATTGCAAAGTACCGACCACTGCACAGGATATTGTTTATAGAGTAAGCCATGGCAAGAAATAGATAGGAAAAAGAGGAATTGATTTTAACAGGGTTCCCATGCAAGTCTGAAAAGGTCTTTAAAGCTCTTAAATTCATTTTCTCAAATTCAAGGGCTTGAAAAGGTCACACTTTTCTTGAAAGAGGTCTTACAAAGGTCTCAAATTTGATTTATTTAGGAAATGAAAATCAAATGATATATTGAGCAAAATGTCATGTTTTGCTGAGGTTAATTACATCACATCTTATGTAAAGAAAAGTTCTTTATGTATGGGGTTTGTCTTAAACTTGTAAATGTAGGTCTGGCAAGCTCTGTGGTTTATTCTGTTGCCTAGTCTGCTTACCTTTGTAGCAGAAACTGAGAAGAATCTACATGATGAGATTCTATCATTATCTACAACCAACAAGTATAGACAGAAGAGATCGAGGTGTGGCTAGAGGGGCCCCTTTTGGGACACTAGGCCTGAGCTTACATTCACAATCAACATTAGCACCTATCTGAGATCTAGGGGGGCCCTGGGGGGGATTCAAAGGATAGATGGCCCTTAGAGTCGGACATGGGGTCAAATTACTTTCTACTAACCTGATGAGGGGATAGGTGACCTCCATTCCCTTCATATTGAACTCTGGGGATTACTTATTGATGAATCGTAAGAGGCATAGTTTATGCATTATGATCCATGTAATTAAAGTAAGTCTTAGCTAGCTTCAACAGCTGTCTTTCTCTGTAAAAACTGCAATGCCATCAAATAACGTAGTTCCACATTATTGATGAAGTAACACTCAAATGAAAGAATGTATTACCAGTCACAAAGACTCCTGTTGACGATATTCAGTCCTGAGGCTTTAATCAACTCAACCCATTCAGCCAATGCTCGTGCAAGCTGCACATCTCTTCTGTCATGGTATTGTCAGGCCTGATGATCGAGCTGGATACCAGTCTTGCTTGAATTTGAATGAATTAATGTAGGCAGTAGGAATGCAATTTTATGTAATACCAAAGCATATGACAGACTCTATTCATCCTAATTGGATATGATATTATATTCAGAGAGACACTTGATAATATCAAGTGCACTGGCCATTTTTGTCAATTATACAGGTCAGGGGTCTGATGAGGATATGGAAATTTTGTTAATCCAGCGAACATAAGTTTGGACTTGTAAGGGACCCAACCCTCCAGGGTCACTGGTGGGGCCCTGGGCCATGGTCAAGGCTGAAACAGATAAATAGCTCCTGATAAGGCTGGGAGGCTCTCAGATGATGACTGGCCTGCAAGCTGCACATCTCTTCTGTCTATGCTCGTTGCTACAACAGAGTTGAGCAATATTGCAAAGCTAGTATCACTGCTCAAAAAGGGATCAGTTTCAGCTATTTATGGCTGCATTGTGACACAAAGGTGTGAACCATAATTATGTAGTTTTCTCTCTCTCTCTGGTGGCAATATATGGAAACAATCTCTACCCTTTTGATGTTCACCAGAGCTCAGCGTGAAGGTTCATGGGAGCTTCATCTTGGATCTTTTAAGGCCATGCTTGCATACTTTATGACATATGATAACTTTGCCAGATGGGTTGTAATCTTCCTAGCTCAAATGAATCAACTATCCGCTCATAGAAGAATTTCCAAAGAGAAACTTAATTTTGAAATTGACATTGTATAAATTCAATAAGGTAGATTTAGATCATGCCAAGAATGGATGAATAAGGCAGGAAAAAGAGGAGGTGCTATTGTCAGGCCTGATGATCGAGCTGGATATTGTCCTATACTCTGAGATCTCACATGGGAAATGAAACTCATGAATTGTACCACGTAGATACTGGAAATACGCACAAAGAGAGCACTCCAGGAAGGCAAAAGTGGGAGAACGAGGTATGAAGCCCTCATATCCAATCTTTTCAGGTCAGACGAACATTGCAAGAAAGGATGTAGCAAGTGAGAATATGCAAACGTCATTACTACAGGAATAGGTTTATGGACACAAATAGTTTGATGTCTTTATTCATGAGAGATTGGGTGATGATGAAGATCATGGGAAACTGACCATATCCATCTATGGTGGATCCAAAAGAACAAGGCTCCAATATTTAAGACCCTATATGAAGTTGACAAAGGCAGCAAGGACAAAGATAAAAAGACAGTAATGGAAACTAATAAGAACACAATCCAGCACCTCATAATTGCTTATGAAGAAGGACATGCTACTGACTTATCCTCAATACTCAAGCATGAACTTATGCTAGTAACATTATCACTAGCACAGATAGTGGGAACCCTTTTGACAATTGCCAGTGAATGTCTAAGAAAGACTGATCATAATGAAAACCCATCTTGTCTCATTATTGAAGGACAGGCATTGGTTGTTTGAATTGGCAAGCCTGAAGGTGATAGTACGCTAAATGATCTAGTAGATGTGTTTGTCCAGTTGGTCCTAAATCTCGGAACTGAATTTTTTTTTTTTTTTTTTTTTTAATTAATTAACCACTTTCACAGACATGTGCTCTTCCAAGTAGGTGTAGAACAATCTTGAAATATCCATATGGAATATAACTTATGTACATAATTGCAGTATAAAATAGAATGATTGACATTTAATCTAATATAACTTAACAGCTAAATTGTAGAGTAGTTGCAATAATAAACATAAGCAGGCTGGTATACAAACAACCCAAAATAGGTATTTGAGCAATTGACAACAGTGGCTTTCCCGCGTTCAGTACAGCCATAGCAACATGTTATTTCAACTCAAGAAGCGTTTTATTGACTCCACGATATAAAATTTTGACACTTTTCCGGAAGCTATCTAAGGACTCTGATTTTTGAATTTCTGTAGGTAATAGATCCCATAATATTGCTCCTCTCCATAAAGGCGAGTGTTTGTAGGTCTCAGTTCTAGGAATCTTCAGTTTAAAGACAATTTTCATGTCTCTACGAGTTCGGACATTTTTAGGAATATCAATATACATCGGTGATATCGGAATTGATGTTCTTTTTGACAGATATCCCAAAGAATTCATGCAACAACCTGTGTATGTAGAGTTGCAGACTTATCAGACACACGGTTGAAGGCTGGAATATGTTCATTTGCCAAAAAATTGGTCAAATTTATTACCATGCTGTGACAGCAAAACTGATCTTTCTAACTTTCTCATGGTTGATTGGTAAATGCTCCCGAAAATGAAGAAGTTGTACTTATAGGGGGATTTCCAAATGAACTTTAAGTTTAGTTATTCAAACAAACAACAGATTTATCACATTTAAGGGGCCAACCATAAAGATGGGGACAACAGGCTGGCACTGCATACTGAGAAAGGTGATTACAGGACAGTTGTGGTATATACAAAGGATACAGACGCTCTCTTGTTGTTAGTTTCCTATTTTCCTAAACTATGAATGACATCAAACTGCAGGAGATATAATCCAAAGGACATTTCATGTGATTCCACAGGACTATGTCACATCATTGCTACCCTGAAATGCACTATAAATATGTGTGACACCACCTCATAGTTATCCAATCACAAAAAGCATTCAGCATGGAGAGTCTTCAGAGACGAAACACAATCTATTTGATGGATTAGGGACAGGACAACTGTCAGAACATACGATAACGTGTGTGGAAGCTTTCTTGTATCTACTTTAAAATTTTAGATAGACAGATTGTTGATACTGCATACCTCATCCATTTTCTTGTTCTCAAGATCACGCCATACCTTGCATTTCCACATAATGCAGACACATTATCAGACTCTTATCTGGAAAAGTGCTACTTGTCCTACACCAAGCCTTCCAAAACCTGAAGAATCAGGACTAGAGCTTCTAATGATGTCACTTGACCCCATTCCAAGTGGCTCATTCAAATGAAAATGTGAGAACCTTAGATGCAAATATCAAAAATCTAGATGAAGATGTACAGCCCTTAGTGTTTGGCTCATGCAGGTTAGAGCCAGATGATTAATCAATGTTATATTCATAACGATTTTATCGAGTAAATTAGTATAGTAACAAAGTGGAAATTAAACTACGAAAAATACAATGTTCGATTGGATGATCAAGTGAGCAACATAAGAGCCATTAATCTACTTTCTCTGATCATTTCACCTTAACATATTTGCAATTTTAGGCCAGAAATTGTCAGAATTTGACTATTTGTCAGTACATTCCAAACTTTACTATAAAGTTGACCTCTATTGAATGACCTTGACCTTTAGCTGAAAGTCTTTGAACTAGCTCAGGGTTTTGGTCTAGAAGGGATCTTTGATGTTACACAATTTCAAAAGTCTGTGAGGAGTACTTCCAAAGTTATCCCTTTAGACCCAAATCTGGCCATGGCCGCCCGAGGGTGTATTCCCCGATCCGGCTGTAGCCGCCCGGAAAAACAGATATTTTTCCTTAATTTTTCCTTAATTTTCCAAAAGAGAACACTCCAAATAGTTATCAACATACAGAAATGGCAAATATATCGTTTTAAAGCTGATTCAATTCTTCCTACCACAGATAGCTGAATTCTAGCAGTTTAGGCACCTGCAGGTTAATTTTGACTAATTTTGTCGACAAAGATTCTGGGAAAACTATAGAAAATAAACAAAAAATTGTCATAAATCCCTCTATAATGAATTATTTTGCAAACAACTTAGAAAATATTTACTGTATATGGAAACAAATTAAAAAATGTTGATTGCTAGTTTTTCATCATGATACACTATGCATAATTATATGATTCATGAAAATTCCTATAGTAAAACCTTGTGGTTTGTCGACATATTACCCAGCATACACTCTGATTAAGGCTAACCTGCAGGTAAAAGTCAAGAAATTGGCTATCCGTGGTTGGGAGAATTCTCTACTTAATACTTCAAACTAGATGAATATAATTCTAATATTTAAGGAGCGTAAACTTTTGAAAGTTCTCAATTTAAACAAATTTAAGGGATTTATGGGGAAAATCCTGGGAGAACCTGGGGAAATCCAGCAATTCACTCTCGTAATCAGTGGGGTCTAAAGGGTTCAGTCTATCATTTATACTGAAAAATATGACAAGAGTTTCTGTTGCCATAGCAACAGGCTTAAAATTCCAAAATGAGCAAATGTGACAAATACAAATATGATATGCTGGTCCAACCTAAAAAAAAAAACAGTATTTCTTTTGGACTTATACTCAGGAAATGTTTACAACTATGGGCTATCCAACAAATACACAGATCCATTGGTCAGAACAAATATCGTGTTAAATATTATTCTAGGTTTCTGTCCTGGTTACCATGGTAACAATGTCATTAAAATTCTTGCAACCATTTTGAAATGCAAGCTATATGCTTACACAAGTTCTTTACATCTTAGAATGTTATATGAATTAAGAAAATGCATTTTTAACTTAGGCTTTATTAAGGTGCTCTATCTCATTTTAGCTAATTTTCTATATTTGACCTTCCAAACAGTGACCTTGACCTTGGGTCAAGGTCAAAATTTCATAATGAAAATATGTCCACCACTCATGCACATGGTTGATCAAAATTTGGTACTGATGTGATGAAAGCTTTTCAAGTTATTAACAATTAAGTGATTTACCCTTATAATTTGTATAAATTCCATGGTCCTCTTGAAAACCTCACTATTTCAGATTTTTGTCCTGGTTGCCATGGTAACAATGTCATTAAAATTATTGAAACCATTTTGAAATGTAAGCTATAGGCCTACACAAGTTTTTACCATCTAGGAATAATAGATTAATTAAGAATATATACCTGTAACTAGGTCTTTATTGGGGTACTCTGACTCATTTTAGTCAAATTTCCATATTTGACCTTCCAAACAGTGACCTTGACCTAGGGTCAAGGTCAAAATTTTGAAATCAAAATAAATCTTCCATTCATGTGCACGTTTGATAAAAATTTGGTACTGATACGATGAAAACTTTTCAAGTTATTAACAATTAAGTGATTCACCCTTATAATTTTTTTAAATTCCACAGTCCTGCTGAAAACCTCACTATTTCAGGTTTTTGTCCTGGTTACCATGGTAACAATGTCATTAAAATTATTGCATCCATTTTGAAATGTAACCTATAGGCCTACAGAAGATTTTTACATCTTGAAATAATATATGAAGTTAGAATATATATCTGTAACTAAGGCTTAATTGTGGAATCTGACTCATTTTAGTCAAATTTCCATATTTGACCTTCCAAACAGTGACCTTGACCTTGGGTCAAGGTCAAAATTTCAAAATTAAAATAAGGCCACCACACATGTGCATGTTCGATAAAAATTTGGTACTGATACGATGAAAACTTTTCAAGTTATTAACAATTAATTGATTTACCCTTATAATTCGTAAAAATTCCACGGTAACCATGGAAACAAGGTGAAAAATGCAAAATCCAGCTTGGGAACAAGCATATTCAGATTCAGCAGGTCCAAATTGTCTAAAATAGCCTTGTTCCCAACTTTTACTCAAAAATGCCGCCTGAATTGTTTTAGAGGCCTCTTTTCAAGAAATCCGACTAGACTATAATATATAAGTATAAAATATAAATATATGATAATAGTATAATATAAAAGGCCAAACCCGCAAGGAATAAATTTTGAATAGGGATATGGGGAGGGAGGGTAAAAATAATATATTTTTTTTTTTTTTTTTTTTTTTTTTTTTTAGTTTAGAAGTGAGGTAGATAAGCAGTGGTTGACTTTTGAATTGTCTTTAGTCTTTATGTATGCGCGATGCGCCTTAGATGTCCATCCTCCGAACCTCTGAACCTCGAGCTCCGAGCAGCCTGCCGCGAATGCTGTTGTGGCAGCTGCTTTGCGGAGGCTGTGCAAGGTGTATATCCGGTGGTCTGCCCCTATGTGTCTGATGGCCCACTGCCAAACGTGCCTCAGATGAGATGTGGGCATAGGAGTTTGCGTTGCGTGAAACACCAGCAGTGGTGCCTCCGGGGGCAGGTGTGGTGCGGCGGCGAGCAGTGTCCTTACCGCGTGCACCGGGCACATCTGTGGATCGGGAGACGGCTTGAGGCAGACCACCTTCCGTTGATCGAAGCGTTGGAGGTTCTTTGCCCACTTGACGGTTATTGTTAAGTCCCCGTCGATAATGACGTCCGCCCTGGACAAGTGTTTTGTTGGGTCGTAGGCCTTCACTGTCGGGGCGGCCACCTCCGATTGGCGTAGGGCTGCCAAGTACATTAAGAGGATGGCCGTCCTGACCGTATGTCCGTCCGGGCCCGGAGGCAGTGCGTGAAGGACCTGCTTGATGAGAGTCACCGGTATCGCCTCCTTGGGTGCAGGGATGTATGTTGTGGATCTTACTATGGCATCGATCGCCCTGGATACCCTTATGTGGTTGAAACCGAGTAAAGATCCGTCGGCGAGCCTTACGAATGTTCGAGCGTTCGAGACCTTGTTCCTCACTGTGGCAGGGGAGATGCCCTGCGCTGCCATCGCCTCAATCCACATGCAGACGTCGGTCGGGGACATGCGGCAGGGGTCCATCCTGTAGCGCTGGCAGAATGCGGCCAGATCCCTGACCACCAGAAGGTGCTGCCGCTGAGTGCCCTGTGCCCGTGCCCCGAGCTGTCGCGTCTCCGCCCTCTCCGCCAGCCAATTGAACTCCGGATCTGCGGGCGATAGGTTGGAGAAGAGAGAGGATATAAGTTGAGGGGCGTACCAGTGTGAGGCGTTGTGATCTGACATAGTACATGGCCAGGTCGCTATAAACTCTCGTGGTGTGGGCCCGGCTGAGTGCATCTGCAATAGGGTTAAGGACTCCCGGAATGTGTGAGAAGACAATTTTAACACTGAGGAGGGCCTGGATCATCCAACACGCTCGGGCACAATCCGCGAGAACGTGGTTCCTAGCCCTACCGGACGTAAGGGCCTGGACCGCACCCATGTTATCACAGTCCACTCGCACTATGCTCCCTGCATCCACGTCTGTAAGAAATGAATGTAAGGCGATGACTATGTTTGCTGCCTCAATTTCTGTGATGTTGGCGGTCGGGTCCCATGCGTCTGCTATCTTTCCCGCATACGCCGCACTGCCATCTGTGGCCCCAATGCCCGTAAGGCATGCGTCAACCTGAATATAACGTGAGGGGGAACCATGTGGGATGAGTGAGGTGCCGTTCCAGGCTGAGGCAAATTCAACAAACCAAGATAGATCGGCCCTCATTTGCTGATTTACCCGGGTGTACCATCGGTTGCCCATGTCCCGCAAAGTATCTAATATACGGGCCATGAAGATTCTTGCAGGTTCGACACACTTAGCCAGGTGCATGAGTTTTCCAACCAGTGACTGAAGCTGTCGTCTGTTAATAGAACTGGCCGTTCTGTACTTATCAGCGATGTCTACAATCTCTTTGACCTTAGAAACGGGGATGGAGAGAGACATGTTAGCGGCATCAATGGTGATACCCAGCCAGCGGACCACCGTGGCTGGAGGCTGGGCCTTGTCGAGGGCTTCCGGAAGGCCCAGTTCATATAACAATTCACGGGCCCTTTTGTAATGAATGAAAGCGGTGTCCTTATCGGGTGAAACAACAATCAAGTCATCAAGATACATAAAGCCGACGATACCCTCGGACTGTAGGATGCGTACAATGAATGATGCAACCCTCTGCATATGTGAGGAGGAAGCGCGTGCGCCGAAGGGCATAGACACATCAATGTATCGTTGATCCCTCCAGTCCATGCAGAGGAGGGGCCAGTCGAGGGGGTCGGATCTGAAGTTGCGGTAGGCCCGTGATATGTCTACCGTAAAGAGGTGTGCCCCGGGTGGGGCTGCCTTGAGTGCTTGAGACAGGTGGGCGATTGTGGGAAGAGTGTGGTCCCGAATGTCGCCCATAGCTGTATTCTTAAAAATATATGCGTTAATAGAGTGAGTGCTGGGGAAGGTAAGATCTGTAATCACCCGGCGTTTGGTAGAGTCAGCCTTAGGGCGGGACATTAATGGGGAGACGTGTACCCATGGATAGAAAGGCGAGGCAGTGAAAGGGCCGAGTAGTGCTCCCTCCGTAAGCTCGCGTTCCAGGAAAGTGTCGACGTCGCCTGCAAATTTCAATGCTGAATCATGGTTAGGGGTACCCTGGTTATCAGAGGGTGGACCCATGTAGCCCAGGGGGAAACCATAACAAACATAGTCAAAAAGGACGGCTTCATCGGTATCAAAATCGATATAACTTCTCCATGAATCGATGTTGAGACCACTGGGTAATAGGAGGCGAGCCGCCAGACAGTTAGGTATGCCCGTGGCCCTGATGGCGGAGTAAATCTTCATGTACTGCGCAGCGTCAGGGGAGGCAAGATGATCGGCTACTGGCCAGTGGGATATCCTATGTGTGGCATAAGCATGTGGGGAGAGATCAACAGCGTCATCCAACACACCAGAAGTGCACATATCACGTATGTAAGGGAAGTCAATATCAGGGACACTTACGTCGGCGCCGAGAGTAAGGGAGGCCTCAGAGGACGGCTGACGCAGGTGTAGGTGCCGAGCGGAGGTGTTGTCAGCGGCGCCGACGGGTTGGAGCCCATCCGCGGTGTCCGTCGGGGGGGGACAGGCTCACTGGGTTTTTTTTGGCACAGTGACAGGAGGCGATGCGGGCTGACGTGAAGGATGGCGGTGTGGGGGGCCCTCTCGGAAGCCTGGCTGTAGCACAATGAACAAATGTGAACAAACTGAACATTACGGCCAGGGTGTGAGCGGGGCTGAACACAACCTGTGACAGAATTAAAATCCCTACAGGGAAGGTCTTTGAGCTCCCTATGTTCCGTACGCTGTGTACCAGAGCGGGGGGCAGCAACTGCGTGGCGGATCCTTTCTAGTTGAATACTTTGTGTGTCATGCCAGGTGTACTTCTGCCTTTCAATGTCGTCAAGGGTGGCTTGTGACCATCGACGCACTGAAGGCCAGTCGCGAGACATGGAGTCCTCACACACCTGTTGCAAATGCTCCAAGTGGAAATCAGTAAGGTAAGCCTGGTCGGCCCTGGGGTCCCTCACCATCCTA
Organism: Lepidonotus clava; assembly: GCA_936440205.1. Lineage (NCBI taxonomy): Eukaryota > Metazoa > Annelida > Polychaeta > Phyllodocida > Polynoidae > Lepidonotus > Lepidonotus clava. The sequence continues at coordinate 45,449,344 of OW387136.1, read as the reverse complement.
ATATAACAGGCTCTGTACTCGTTCATAGGCATGGAGTCTCGAAGGTCTAATTTTTTCTTCATGGTATTTACCCCTGGACGCTCAATAAATGAAATCCTCCCTGTTAAGCTGAGCCGCCACGAAGTCACTGTAGAGCTGGGCCCTCGTGGGGGCAGCTGGTGGCCGGGTGCTGTAATGGCGTCGGGGGGGGGGGAGCCGGGCGGCGGTCGTACCGGCGGGTCTAGAGGGTCTGGCTGAGGCGGGTTGACAATGTGCATTAACGAGTCAAATTTTTGTGACATACCCAGCACAGCAGATTCCAACAGCATGAGGCGCCTCTCCTGCGCGTCGGCCATGTCGTCGTCCAATGTAGACTCGGCAGCGGCCGCGTCAGAGTCGAGGAATGGGAGAGAGTCAGCCCGGTGGTAGTTCAAAATAACCTCCGACTCCGCAGACGACTCGCTGACACCCGACCTCAAGTTGAGAGCTGCCCGTACCTGATTCTGTCTTTCGGTCATACGCCTGGTCCAGACCATGCTACCGGTGGGTAGGAGCACGTGTAGGGAACCGGGAAGCCATTTTTGAAGACGTGGAGGGCTCGGGCAGAGATGAAGAAGTGGTGGGACGACGGACGGAGGAAACGGAAGCACTGGTGATGCATGTGCAGAAGGTAGAGGAAATGGAGGTGACTGACAGAGCAGTCTGGTGGGTGTTTGAGGAAGTATAGTGGATGTGGAGGGAATTAGTGCCAGAAGTATGCACCAGGTAGCACAATGATCCATCATCCCCTAAACAGGTATGACGAGACAATTAACTGTAAATTAGGAAAATTTCATGATGACGTCCCCATCTCTCTCTTCAAGGCAAATAGACAAATAATGCAAATATTCCAAAGAATCTGGTGCCTAATTATAGCTTATTGCCTAAGGAACAACTTCTAATTTCAAAGTTTTTCTCTTAAACCAATATTTGTGTTCATTTTTGGCGATTTTTGGGAAAAAAGGCTTTAAAAAAGTGATTTTTTGGAAAGGGACCTGCTGTGAAAATGTACTATGGTTACCATAGCAACGAAAATAAAAGATGGAAATAATGTTTTCTAAGTCCTTTGGTAAATGGGCTATCCATTGATATATGACTTTATGATATAAAACTGTGGTAGAATCTTAAAATTTTAAAGTGAAAAATCTAATACCTATCATATTTCATAAAATCACATTGTGTGCCGTCAGCAAAGGGTTAAGCTGGTGATCCACAACGCGATTTTTGGCTGAATATTGACCGAATTCAGAAATCGGTTTGACAAATAAGGATTATTCTTGTAAAATAGATCATATTTCTTATCAAGTTTTCCTCAGTTGATATGATACCAAGGGAATGTTTACCTTAAAATGTCTTTCTCAATGTGTGAAAAATGCATGAGACGAAAATCGGTTGGCGGTTTGTTGCATCGTGAATCACCAGCTTTACACAGTTGCAAGGCGGTGGAGATGGCATTTGCCTCGACTACTTATATCTATGTTATCTGTAATGCATAATTATATTTTCTATTAAGGTATTTAACCAGTGTGGTGTATACAAGAAGAAGTTTGGCAGTGAGGGTAGCGGTGAGGGAGAGTTGAAGTGCCCTGTAGGAGTGGCCGTCCTCCCTAATGATGACGTGGCCGTAGCAGAACAGAAGAACAAGCGGGTTCAGGTATGGAATAGGGTCGTTAGGACTATTGTCCTGATTGTGCAAATGTTCAAAAATAATGTAATATATAACCAAGATGATGCTAATGAATAACGAACATGTGGATTCAAATGGTTCCTCTGCTTCAAGTAGACCACAGTAGCCAAACACTGTTAGAAATTACCTAGTCGATATTTTATTATTATTTATCGATTGTTTTCCTTTGCGCTTTTTTTTCTTGATATATCAATTGCCCTACAGTCTACATCTACAAAACAAGCTTAAAGGGCACAGCCTGTATACATGTGTCAATGTCATGACTAAAAGAAAGATGTAATGTAATTTGAAAAATGGAAGAAGTAATACATAATATTTATGACATGTTATTTCAGTACATGCATTGTATAATGATGATCATATACATAATTATATTGTCTTGTTGCAGATTTTCGACCCAAGTTACAAGTACAAATTCCAGTTCCCCACGATAGACGAACCCATCGCCCTGGCGGCCGACAGGGAGTTCACCCTGGTCGTGGCCTCCTCCCGGCGGACCGTGGAGGTCTACAGGAGGCAGGGCAAGCTGGTCTCCAAGTTCTCCCTCCAGGGTCCCACCAAAGCCTCCAAGAGCATGGTCTTCATTGCCTTGAACAACAAGGACGAGGTGATCGTCTCAGACACTGGGACGGCCTCTGTGACCTTCTACAAGTACGACGGTACCCCACTGTACAGTTTCGAGCCCCAGGCGGCCGTGGACGGTCTTGGCTTCGTACCTGCCGGGATTGCGGTGGACTTCCTTAACCAGATCGTGGTGGCAGACTGCCTGAATCACGTGGTGAACGTGTACAGTGAGAGAGGGGTGCTGTTGCGCCACCACGCGGGGCCCACCGACAACGTGGGGGCGGTGCAGACCCTAGCCCTGGGTATGGAAGGACACCTAGTGGTCGCGGAGTGCGCCTCCAACGGCCCCCACTCTGTGAAGATCTTCCGCTACAACGACTGCGCATGTCACAAAGATCGGCCTGGGTCGAGCCTACGCCGCACCCCCGTACCGACCGACTTGGAATGATGACTGGCTTTGCCTTAGAACTATGATTATGAACACAAGAATTGCTCATGTTGTTTTGGTTCTACCATGACCAGGAGAACCAGCCATATCTGTGATAATAAAACACTCTCTGTTACTGTTGATAAGCTATTATAATTTGTTTTCTGTACCCAAAAAATATTTGATATGATGGTGTGACGTTCCTTGGTAGTTCCGGGTTTCTGATTTGTACGGCGAAGGGACGTGGGGGTTATTTTGGTCTCGAGCTGAACAAAGAGTTCGAGCAGGAAACCTAGGTGTAAGATCAAGAGTCATGCCTCACGCACGAGGGGGAGCAAGCGGGTCAATTGGGGAATCGGTATTATTCGAGGGGGGAGGTGTGTGCCGGTCTGTCGGGCCTGAGCCGTTCCAGACATCAGGCACAGGTGGACCGGGGGTTCAAGTGGAATAGAAAAATGGATGGGGGTGATGGTGAACAGGTGGATTTCAACCGTTCCTGCTGTCCAATCCGGTCTTCCGTGGGGGGTCGGGCCGACACTTCTTTGTATTTCATTATTTACTACATTATTTCGATACTGGGTTACTTTTCTAAGGATGAATAGACATTCATCACAATGGACAAGATTAACATAGAGTTCTGGCATTCGACTGGCAGTCACTAAAATCTTTCTTGGTCAAATGACTTCAAAGAATATCAATACATATTGTGAATGCCTAGTTTCTTGATAATCAAGACGTAGGGGGAAAGGGTGAATGGGACTTGGGGCCCTCAAGATGTGTTGTGGCTTGGGAGTTTCGTGGACCTAGTGGCTTGGGGCTTTCGACCAGATTTAAAGTTCGAAGGACTGTGAGAGTTCATCTATCAAGTCGTTACATATACATGATTGTGGTATCATGTATCAGATCTAGCGTGTAAGCCTCAGTGGAATACCTGTCCAAATCAGCTTTCAGAGGGGTCATTCTCAGGTCAGTTGGTGGTTGAGGAGTATACATGTAATGGAATGCCCCTTAACCTTTCTACTACGTTTGTCATGAAATTAAGATTTCTTGAAAATTGAAACTATAAGTTTAAAACATTTCATGAAAACCCCTTTTATTACATGAGTACAAGGAACTATTTGAGGCACTAATGGCCAATTGTAGACAGACGCCTTTCGACATTGTATCAGTTAATAAGTAATGCCACTACCCTTGATCTGCAAAGACCAGCTTAGTGAGTGGTTCATCCTCCTTTATCGATCATTGGGAGCCGCTTGCCGACACTGATTGGCGTGTGAGCAGCTCACTGAGGTGGTCCTGCCCCAGGTGATGGGCCCAGATCAGGGAAGTTTTAACGAGTCCAATCAAAGCAGGTATTTCCGTGTGAAGTACAGGGAACTATTTAAAACAGGAAGGCACAGATTTCCAGATTTGGTATCAAGAACACCTTTCTATACTTAAGTGAAGGGCTTTATATAATAGGAAATCCAGCTGACATAAAATAGTATTTATGCAAGCCCAACTATTTCGAAGTTCAAAATCTTCGAAAGCCTGGTTTGCTAAGGAGAAATAGTACCTCGGACATAATTAACGAACAGGAACATAACATTTCGCACCAGAGATGTCGGAATTCAATCGGAGGAATGGGACCTTGGCGCCAATGGACCGAGAACCGTCGTCGATCAGTGCTGGAGCGGCCTTTGTAGGGTCGTCTACCAGCCTGTCCCCTGGAGGGGCCACTGGAGCCCTCACCGTCCCCACTAAGGCGCCGTCCCCTCTGCCCCCTCTGAACGGGACCTCCGGTCTGACGGCTACCACTGCCAGCATCTTCAACACTCCCAAGGAGGCCCCCTCCCCGAAGCCTAAACCGAGATTCGCAGAGGAGTAAGTATGATTTGCGAAGATATATGAAGATGTTAATTCTAGATAATTATGTTACTATGAATAAATGATTATATATAAGTTCAGTTGTTCTAGCTAGAGGTGGTCACAAGAACATAACAGGGGAGATTAATACCTCAATTTAACGGGACATTTTACATGATTACATCATCCCATTCATTCACTATGACACACTAACTATTGTTAATGCAGCAAAAATGTGGATCATTTTCCAATCGCTGTTGGTCATAAACAAGAGTAATGAATTGTCAAATATATTAATGATATTTGCATACATGTTTCCTAACTATTTAGGAATTGTATAAGTTGTCATTCATATAATTATATGGGTGTGTTCTAATGTATTCAAGTTTGGGTTACTTGATAAGGCTGCCCATCAGTACTAGTAACGTGTATAGGCCTATATCTGTCTGTTTCTGTTTGTTTATATATCTTGGTGGTTGTATATTCATCTAATTGCAAAAGAAGTCATATATTTGCATGAATTATTTCATAATAAATTGCTCTGCTCATTCAAAAGGGAAATGCCCGCTGATGAGTAAGTACTGCAGAGGGCAGAACTATGTAATCTACGTTGTGCTTAAGTGATGCTTATACATGGAGACAAGATATGCCAGAACCTGCCATTTTCCTTGTTGTGAATATGGTCCAGCGCTCTCTATTGATAAATTTACAAATAGTGGGCCTACAGGAGCGAAAATGATTAGGGCAGCAGCCAATGAAAAGTTCTGGCCAGTCTTGTCGCCCCTCCTTACCAGCTAATATGCGCGTCGTGTCGACGGCTGTATAAGTCCTTGTGAGTAACATGTAGTTATGTGACATATGAATAGTTCGTTTATATATATATATATATATATATATATATATATGTGCTTCCGGTTAGTGTCGATTGTCCCCATGATTAAATAGATAGCTACCTAAGCCCCTTGCTTGGTTAGAGTGCATATGTAAAGGGCGTTTTCTGTTGTAAAAATGTATTCAGTGGTTACTTTCTGTGGTAAGCTGCATCCATTATGTTGAAGTCGAAGTCCTATATGACTTCTGGTTTCTTTATTCTTTTGCATCATACTACATGTGCAATTTATGAATAGATTATTGAAATTTAAAAGCTAGGTCATAATGTTGTGCATATGATACACTATTGTGTATAAGATGTGTACCCATTGAAAGCCCAAATCTGTATTAAGAAACTCAATGTCTGCAAATGTGACAACCAATTGTCTTTACTATATAATTACATGAAACATTCTCTTCCTTTGCTAATTGGCGCGACCTTGAGCCTTCAGACTTTCTATTGATCACTTCTTCCATCTATTGCCAACCTCTTAAAATATTTAGAAGACATCACTAAGAACAACGATCGGCCTGTGATTCATTTCAAACGAAAAAAGAATTCTATCACGAGATCTTGGGAGCCTTGTCTCACCCTCACATACAAAATGCATGGCATGAATTACCAGAACACCGTGTAGAGAGTTGGCATGTACTTTGACTGTTGTCTGTGCCAGAATGAAACTTTGTGCATGCTTTCTCTTGTAAGTGCAGTCATTAAATCACAGTTAACCTCTTGGCATGCTCAGACCATTGTCATGCACGCTGTTCACACCTATCCATGAGACAAATGATGGAGGGCATGGTGATGATTTCTGATGCACTTCTTTACCACTGAAATGTGGATGACAGAAGCGAGGCGGGAAGAGAGGACTGTGCAAAGTCTTCTATCACGAAGCATGCCCTCAATCATTGATCAATCAATTTTGTGTCATGGCTCTGTATTCTAATCTGCTTTTGGTAGATATTATTATACACACGATTATCTAAACTGCCTGAAAAATGCATTGCTTCAGTTGTTATCTATAAATCTGTAAATCGCGCGATCATCCTGTTTCAGCTGTTGGGATTACTGTCAGGAGTAGCAATCACTGGAAAACAATGTTAATTAACTGAACAACTACGCAAGAATTTCATCATAAATAAAACTAGACTGATTTACTAATTTCCTCATGTATACTAAACGGTTATAACATGAAGGTTATTACTATAGCTTCTTTATTACCGGCAATGTTTTAGTGCAATACCAATGACATATCAGTTTCCCGTCTCAACCGGATATAATAGCAATTACCTCTGATAAACGTTGTTTTCTGCTAATTAGAAATGGAATCTAGTAGGGACCACAGATTGTATATATTCCGCTCCTTATACCGTTAGAAACATGGCGGTGGCGGCGACGATTGGTGACGGCATGCATACCTTTGGTATCGGGAAGGCGGGCATCTCTCGGGCAGTGGTCATCTTCTCCAAGGAGCCCAAGCCGCAGCCGCTGACCGTCTGCTTCCACTTCCCGAACACCTTCCTGAGCCACGCCTACGTGCTGCACTGTATCAAGGAGCTGGTCAAGGACATACCCGATGCCCGGGTCAAGACGCTCAGGTTCGTCGACCGTAACGTGCTGCACGGCTGTACGGGGCTGGAGAATCGATGGTAGGTATAATGAAAGACCTTCTTGGTTTTAAACAAACATAATGATTATCATAGAGTAGTTAGCAACCGTAGAAGATTCCTTAAATAATGTGAGATGGAAAGCAAGGGCTTTATCTAAATCCACAGCAACGTATCAAATTGGTGTTCTTCAATAAATTCCTGAGTTAGGATTGCCTACCTAGAAAGTACAATGGTCATAATTACAGATTATTTTGGACAACTTTTGAAAGAATGGATATGCTTTATTGTTTGGGAAAATGAATTAAATGAGGGGGATGGCTTCAGGGCTTGACTTTGGGGTCGGGAGCGGGATATTAAAAGGGTGTTATAGTAGTATATATAAAGTAGGATAATTGCGACCTCCTCTAAAGGGCTTGATCTAATCCCTTGTCCCTTCCTCCTGCACCACGAAAGAAACAGCCTATAATGTTGGCCTAGGTCAAAGAATCATTTCCCTTTTGCTTTGCTTCATTCTAGGATTATACGATGTAAGACCAAGGCTACTAAAGACACCCTCATCCTTCGGGGACTAGTTCTGTGCAACAAGAGGGTCCTCGTACGGAACTACGACGATGTCGTTGGCGATGAGTATACCGAGTATGAAAACTACAAACAACATAAAACAAAACTCTATGGTACTTTCCACGCGCAGCTCCGACGCGCAGGCGGAAACGCCACGGGACCCCTACCGGCGCTTCAGGAAAATAAGACTCAGAACGACGGTGGTGCCGCCAACGGCCAATCGGAGAATAGTGACAAATCTGACCGGGCGGGGGCAGCAGCAGCAGCTGACCCGGCTAAACCATTAGTGACGGGGTAGTTCACCTGAGCTTCCAATATCAGATGTTACATTCATTAGCGATGGCCAATTGCAATTTACTTACTTTAATATATCTCTTTCTGAACGTATAGTAGGATGATTTTTTATTGTGAAGCTCCTTATCCACACGCTGGTTGTTACAGAGTCGGCTTCTAAATCAGCATGGAAATCGGTGGAATGTGCTTTTCCACTGACTTATGAAGATGACTGTGTGAGGGCATGCCTCGTCCAGTCAGAGTCGGCCTACAGGAGCGCCCGGCGCGAACCGGCTTTATACTCGACAGTGTGTACACGAAGTCGCCTGTATAAGAGAAACAATTTACGCAACAATATCAAACCATCTGTGAATTCCCATTTTCATATGCGACTAACTTGTCGCGTATACAATAGACTCAATATACATGACATTGTCTACTCTTCCACCACATATGCACCTTCAATGCGTTTCAGAATTTGTCGGATATGTCAAGACATTTGAAAGGGTATATGTTGATATTCTGTGCTACTTGATGCTGATGGTTCTATGTAGCTAATTTATGTAATAAGCTGAAAACTTTAGTGTATGTGTAACTGTGTCAAATATTTATACTGAAAATGTTTGTTACATAAGAAAGGCATTTAAAAACAAAATGACTATATAAGAGACCTTGTGTATGCGACGTTATTTGTATTGCAGATGATAACATGATGATGCATGTACGATAAACTGCATAATTATTATATGTGACAGCTTCTAAAGTCCTAATTCCATAATTATACTACTAGCGTATCGCTTGTATTGTATCATTTATAATTATATGCGACGTCGTCTATATGTGCTAGATAATACACACGATGTCGTGTATACTATAGGTAGGGTGTATGCACAGTGTCACTTGAATAAGAAGAACTGTAAGATGAACTATGTATGCAACAACGATTAACCATCTATAAATTCATATTTCTGTATACTTCTAGCAATTCGTGTGTGTAATGCAATGAATACACGTGATAAAAATGCCTACATATTGGTACCTATTTAGACGACATCATGCGTATAGGGAGCGCTGTATACACGACGTCGCAAGTTCCCTGCAAGTTCCCATTTCTATATACTACTATAGTGTCGCCTATAGTAGAATCAATCCCAGCAACATTGTCGCGTAAATAGTGGAACCATTTTGGCGACGTCGCGCATTTGAGCAGCGCCGCACTGACGGGGGCTAAGATTGATATCAAGCATGTCTGATAATTTGATGCCGATCACCGACTGCCGACAGCCAACTCTGCAGAACCGGTTAAGGGCTTTAGACTCTGTATTAGTTTACATGCTAATGCAATATACTCAATCACCGTAGAACATTCTTGAAAATGATGATAGGTATTACATTTCATTGCATCTGCAATTTGATGTCATCTCTGGAGGTTCTAAAGCCGTACTGCATAGAGTAGGCGATGTAGTCCAGTACATTGTATAGGGTGCCTTTAGTTGCCTTTAAATGCGTCTTATTTCCATTGAAGAATAGGAACAAAAACGAATCATATTAGAACTGTGGCCCAAGATGAGATAAATGATGATTTATAGATAATTACTTCTTGGTCCTACCCTTGGTATTGTGATATAGTCATAGAATGCTAATTTGTTGTGCCGGTTAAAATCCTATGAAATTAGTCTATTTTGGTCTGCTTCTGTGGAAAATGGTTATCTCATCAAAGCAAGAGAAAGAAATTCAGAAGAAAGCAGTTCGATCTCTTTTATATAAAGTATAGGGAAATTATTTGCTAGCCTTTATGCCGTAACATCCCTAATAAGGTCTTGTTGATGATTCAATAAAAAATAGTTTAAAGATACATTGATATCAGGTTATTCAATTAATAGACCTTCTAGAGGGAAATACGCTGCACATGTACATCAAAGTCTAAACTGAAAATTTACAGTGGCCGTATAGATGGCAGCACTAGTTCTACAGCCATACTGAAAACGCCTGCCAGGTAATGCTATAAAGTATTCAGTGCCCAAGAGAACCCTGATGTCCAATAACTTCCTGTCATATTACGTCATGTACGGTCTACGTGATGACTACCCATTTTGCATATCTTATGCTAGACTTGCTCGTGAACGACCTCACCAAATAGTCGAACGTTAGACTGCATATTGATAAGTAAAGGAAAATGTTTTTCTACTGAAAAACTCCAGCCAAATGTAATGTTCAATTCTGACTCTGTGTTAGGCTACTGTGATTTGTATATTGAAAAGTCGAGCAAATAGTTATGCGTCGTAAATTCAAACAAAATATGTTTAGGGAAATACTTAAGCTTGTTAGGATTATGATACTTTGTCTTTTAAATGATAGAACCATTTCCTATTAATATAATTATAATGAACGTTCTAAGTGAGCTGTGTTCTTGAAAGGTGTGCCTTCAACTGATTGTAAATCATAAATCTACTTTGACAAATTACATTAATTTCAAAACCATTTATGTAACACCTCTGATGTGTTGAACTGGGATTGGCAAGTCTAACCTACCAAATCATAGAGATATGTATGCATCATACCCAATCATACAGGTACATATATGATAACATAATACTCACATCTCCTGCTACCGAAGGTATTTTGAGGGTTATCATTATCTCTATGCAGCGTTCACTCTGCTTCATAGAAAGAATGGTAGATATGTACACACATTAGCATTAATTACATACCTTGCAATGGCAGGTTATCCCCTGTACATGTGATATGACCCGGTATTAACAGAAGTTGACAATTGAATTACTTTCGGCAATAATTGCATCAACGGAATAAGACATTACCGTCTCGGCCATCCTGAGGCGTCAACTTCGACTTACGATATGTCGGTATCGGCCAAGGAGGCAGTCAGCCACGCAGCACAGGATGTCAAGTAAGTGATTTTAGATAAGACAGAAAGCACAGGTAATTGCCAAGGTAATTGGATTCAAAGAATACTTTGGAGATTTTATTTAAAAAAATACTATTATCAGATTATAGTCAAGTTAATCATTTTATGATAATTGTAGGTAATCTATAGTAGAATAATGGAATATCCTAGGTGTTTGATGAAACAGTGCAGGGGTGCGTTTCAAACTGACATACAAAGGCAGATTTTAGTCGTATCGTGGGTCGTATCCTAGATATGACAGATTTAAGATGATTGTGTTCCAAACTATTGCTTGGAGGGGTCGTATTATGTAATCTGGTGGACCCCCTTCTCTACAATCCAATAATAAAACGTTGCAAGGTCTCTCATGAGCAATCATAAAATGGTCGCAGACAGGGCATATGGGTAAAAAAGATATGGCACCTATTTAGGTGGTCGTAAGTGCAGACTACTACTGACAAATTTGCTAATTTTGTAAAGAAATCTTGGAAATGTATACATAAAAACAGATGCCAATAAAACTGATATATTTTGCAACCTTTTTATCATTCCATAATTACTTTAACTTTGATCATTTAAGTGTTATAATGTTGCAAACATAAGTATATCATAATATACCCTTTCAATCAGAGGCTACCTGCGTTTCTAGCTCTGACTATGGCGCCATAGATCATTAGGCCAATTATAGAAGGCAGACAGAATTCTGATGTCCTGAGAGCATTGTCATGCATGAGTACCCTCGATTCGATTTTTCAATTGACTATTATGTTGTCATCTCCATGTTATTTCTCTCTTTTTTTCTATAAGAAAGAAAGTACATTTAACTTTACATATTTATCTATTTTGGATTTTTCTATTTTTTATTTTTCTACCCTTCATTTAAATTTTGCAGTTTATCTACTTACAACATATTTTCAAAGTCTTATGGGATTCAAATGCCCATCACGAAATATTCACCCAGCACAAGAAGTTCACTACTTGCTTGATACGACGTGGACCCCCTCCTTATCTCTGGACATTGCAATGATCTTATGCAAATTGACCCTTCTGTCGTAGGGACTTACGGCCTGAAATGCCAAAGACATTGGAACGCACCCCAGGGGCAGTCCTTGGTGTACCAGAAAATTGTTAGAATATTGCTTATATTAAAAGCACTACATTTGATATACCGTCATCATCCTGTTGAAAGGATCTGTTGGCAGGGTTGTATTCCAAAGTTTCGGAAAGGAGTGGGCGGTAGCATATAGGGGAACTTCCACATATACTGCACAGTACAATATTGTGCATGAACGTACATGATGCACATGTCCCCTCCCCCCCTCTTTTTGGAGAAAAGGGTTTCCTTGGTCAGCACCTGCATCAACATGTGTACAATACACGCACTATTAGCAGTTTGGATTTCCCTCATAACCCATTCATCAGTTCATGAATGTTTATATCTGTAATAATGTTTAATATGATTTGTTTAGTTCCGCCGCCAATCTGTACAAGGAACTATTGGACAAGTTTGCATATAGGTGAGATTCTTGTTATTTGATGATATACTGTGACAATAGTGTCCTAAGTTTGCAGCCTCGCTATGTTAAGATATCTTTAATTCCATCTTTCTTTGAAATTGGTAGAAACTATAGTAACAAAGGATGTATTGTGTATGGAGAGCTATACCTCTAAGACCAATACTAAAGGCACTTCTATAGCACTTGCAGATGACACTGATCACCATCGTTATGGATATCCTAGTACATATAATTCTATATTCTAAAGCATGATACTTAATATACCTTTCATATCTACCATGCATGTAATTCTGAAGTTAGCATCCATTGTAACATGGACAATTGCCATAGAGACGTTATTGCCATATCATTCTTTCTCAGAACTGTGGGCGATAGTTCAAGGAATAATAGATCTTTCTCTTCCATGTCACTAAAGTGCCAAAGATTCACCAGGAATGAATAGGAAAAAGAAGCCAGCTGCCCCCCTCGCGGGCTTCGTTCTCCCCGACCCACCACCGTCACGCCCCCTCACGGTCTGCTTCCAAACCTCTCAGCCAATCACACACTCAGACGTCCTCCGCCTCTCACGTGACCGTCTCGCGAGACGTGCGGGGTGTCACGTGACGTCCATACAGCACGTGATCGGTCACGTGCTAGTTCCGACCACGCCCGATAGGTGGCTGGTAAGGGTCAACAACGAGAGGGCAAAGAAGGAGATGTTGAGGGGACTGTTTCTGGGGGATGTACCACTCGTCGTGCGTGCTATGGATGACGTATTGCGTACAGAGCACATGAGGAACGTAAGGTACCAGAACAGCAAGGTATTGCTGCACGAGTTACAAATGGCAACACTGCATGCTGTTGGAGCAAAAAGAGGGAAGAAGAAGAACCACAACTCTGTCACTGAGAAGCTAGAATAGCTGATTTATTAACGATTTTGTGTGATATATTGGATATTTTGATTCAAGTGATCCCTTTATCGTTGGTAAGTCACACGCGGAATAAGACTTTGTAACCCTGCTATTGCTTGAACATTAATGCTTAGTTATGTCTGTAGAATTGTGAATACATGACTAACAGTAACACACACTTCTATATATTGTTAAGAAAAACGCATTCATTAAATGACCCGCATTTTCAATAGCAGCAGCGACTATTTCAACATTTTGATGTTGAAGTTCTATCCTGTGCCTCCTCAACCTCACGATAATTAAAGAAAGCACAGGCAACCCTCATGGTACATAGGCCTATGTTTTGTGTCTCTAATACTAGTAGTCAAGGAATATTGTTTACTACAGTTTTAAAGGAAACGTAATTAATATTATCATACGTCTTACATTGACTAGGTTTATTAGATTGTACAATAAACATAAACTGACAATAATCATGCACAAATGATATGGACGAATCATAGAAATCAATATCCTATACTCAAACTCAGAAATCTGTATCACAGAGCACTTGCTGACTATTTGTCATACAACCATTTATTATCCTTTATTCTATCAATGATTGTTGACTATGACCCCAAAAAAATTGGGAATATAAAAATAGATATGTATTTCATGCTATGTTCTGTATATGAACCATAGAGACCCAACTATCTATTGATATAAAATAAACAAATACAATGTATTATAATGATATATATCTACAAATAAAAACAGTGAAATGTATTTATGTGTTTTGGACATCTCTGGGGCGAAGTACAGTCTATGGACAGTAGGAACCCATATATACATCGACTGGGGCAAACAATAAAATGCACGTTTGTGTTTTCTCTCTGTGAAGTCGAAGATAAAAACTATTCTACATATTTTCTAGGTATCACGTGGGTACTATTCTCACACGAATGTTTAAACCTTGTAGACTTATTTCCATGCAGCCAAGGTGAAACCTTTGAATGCTGAGAAACGGGTGCAGACTGGGAACGGTATGGGTACTACAACACCGTCTTGACTTGAGCTGAAGTGAAAATCAAAGAAATTGTAATAATTAGATAAATTAGTTAGATGTGAAGATAATTGTGACAGAAAAGTAAATGATACTCAAAATGGGATACAAAGTTATAGATGATACAAAACTAGGTAATACTCAAAATATGACTCAAAACCTTGTAAACTCAAGTGCCCCAAATTGTGAATCACCTCAAATAACACACACTTGTGTATTCCACAGCTATTCTACTGTTCTGATCATTTTTCCCCTTCATTTTTTATCACTTTTAAGTCCCCGGACCCCATGAAAACCCTCAAGACCCCAAAATTACTTGAAGACCTCGAGTCCATCCACTTCAATACACTTGTTTTGTGTTTCGTTCGTTTTTTCTGTCAATGATAATAATTGATATATACATATAGAGACTATATATAGAGACGCATTAAGGGATCTTTTTTACACATGCAGGCGCACGTCATAGATTTTCGTTACCTTTAAACTAACACTGGATGAAACTGAATGAACAGGGAGAAATGATTGTCTGAACAGGCGATGTGAAAATAATACACACAAGGTGCTGACTACCAAGAAGCAAATCAGACCCAACACTGCTTTCATTTTATATCACAAGTGGCTTCACCAGGTGGGAAAACGCTGACAATGAAAAACTCTTTCAGGATTTGAATCCAAAACCTTTGGGTTTTAGGTGAAGGTCCTTACCACTTCATCATGAAGCCACATAGAGGATGAGAGTGGAACTAATTAAATGGGTCACAAGCCAATTTTCTGGTTTCCATAGATCCTTTGATAAGCAGTTTAACAAAACAGCAACCAGATGGACAGGCTAGCAGCAGCCTATTTTGCTGGTTCTTGGTATGACTTGAAATAAGTTAAGTGTGTAGACCACTTCATGTGAAAGGACATCATTATAGAAGTAGTATTTAACAGATATACACCATTTTCCTATAGCTATTTACCTATGACGTGGTGGTAGCGGCACCTCCGCAGGTACTTGAGCAGCTCGTCGGCCGTGGCGGCTGTCCCCGCCCGCTCCCGCCACCTGACCAGGCTCTGGAGGCAGCGCTCCCTCAGCCCGGAGTGGTCCCGCTCTATACCCTGGAGGTCGGCCTCAGGGATGCCCAGCTGACGGGCCAGGAACTTCCAGTCGGCCGTCACGTGGGCGTTCTGCGCCACCTTGATGAAGGCCTTCTTCAGCACCGCGTCTGCAGGAAAACGATTTTTTTTTTTTTGCGGTGGTTTATATTTACTACGGGGCCTTCCATTTAGTACATTTTCACCAATTTTAGACCCCCCACCCCCCTTGGGCAAAAGTACGCATTAGATTTATACAGGAACATACACACATTTTTAAAAATCTTAGACCCCCCTCCCCCCTTGATGCGTATGTACTTAATGGAAGGCCCCTATGGATCATGCCATGATTTATGCAACCTCTATTAAATCAAGGAACACCTCAGACAGCTTTGTACATCGTGATGGAATAACCATTGGCTGCTATGTTATTTTACCCCTTCTGGGGCGGTTTCAGAGCTGTCTGAGAAGGGACTGAGTAGGATAATAGGTTGGAAAGTAAAAGAGAATCCAGGTCGATAATTATTGGTTGGTAATAAGGAGAAACAAGGAAACGTCTTCCTTGGCTAGTCAAAACGACCGAGCAGGAGCGCGACAAGGTTTTATCAGCTCCCTCTTAATATAGCCACACAAAGAGATTTATATGAGCTGCTCACCCCGGAGGTACTGGGCGCGGTCCTCCTTAAAATCCTGCTCCCGGTCCCTCATGTCTTCGACCAGGTCCACTCTGCCCACCCGGCCCAGCGCATAGCACAGCATGTCCACCTGGTGTACAGAAGTAGAACCAGAACTATATATCATCTGGAAATTCTCCGCTCGAATTCTTAACAAAAGATGTCTAATGTAATTGCTTACGATATTTTAATTTTGTTTTTCAACTGTGTTCAATATCCCAGTTCTCAAGAGAGACTTGAAGAGGATTGGGACTCGCATCGCTGATTTCTGTTTGAATTACATTTCATATGAAAATATTTGTTAATATGAAAGTTATTACTACCCATCTGTGGGATTATCTTTCATTGATATAAAGTTTAGATATTCAGCGCTATCCTTTCGTGTTAGTTTTTCTGAAACGTTGATCACAAATATGCATCTGTATGTCATTAACATTATCATTTCATCATAGTCATTATTGCTTAGTCTATTGGACTGTGTTTATGTATATTAATGCTCTAACCAATAGTTAATCAATTAACTAACCTTGTTGCATGAATAGGGTACTTTCTTGGCCCATGTCATTAACATGTCAAAGATGGCGTTCTCCTGGTCCTTGTTGACGTTGTTTCTCATGATGGCCTGAATGCGCACGCGCCGGACGTTCAGATAGTGGGCCAACTTCCGCCACTCATCTCCTAGTTCCACCGCTAGGTGACGCAGTAACTTCTCGTTGATAAGGCCTGAGAAAGGTAAATTTCTATATTACTTTATATCCGAACCTCCGTGATGGCAATCATTGAATACCATCCCTGGTGGAGGATTGACGCAATCGAATTAGGAACAAGATTAAATTTTAATAATTGATATGTAAATCTTGACAAACGGTTAAATAGAGTAGCACAATGATACAATCGTAATACCCAGACATGGGATAATAAGAAAACTGAGCAAAGAAGACGTTATAAGGTAAAATGGCAACACGTCTAATGAGATGTGGGAATATAGACTTTTGCAAAGGATGCTAATATGAGAAGCTACAGTAGAAATGAAGGGTACGTCTGATGTGAAACTAGGCAGAAAACGAATGTGGTTATACTGGTGTGGACCAAAGGATCGAAGTGAGAAATGGGATGATGATTTTTTAAAAGAGAAATGGCGAAGTATAATCCCAATTCTCGTAGGCTGATGACCTTATTTCCTTTACACATTTAAGAATAATCTGGTAAATACTTGTTATATGTCAATCAGTTCTTACATTTATGCTTTATTGATTAAGTTATAAACACGGTTGAAAGGCTTGAATTAAACTAGCAACGTACCTTCCCCTTTAATGCTTATTGGTGCCTTTTCAATTGCCTTCGGTGGTTCAGGTTCAGGCTAGGTTGTCATGAAAAGTAGATCAACTTTATAAACAGTGCATTAAATAAATATGAACATGACATATAAGCTGATAAGCACATCTTTTATCTATCCCAGTAACTTAAGTCTTGCAGAGGCCATCTGAAGGCCAACCAAAATGAGCATTACTGATAGAAAACACTTTGTTTTGACGCACAGTTTAAAGTACTGGGTAAACACATGTCAGTCAAATTCTACCATATTTACATAAATATAAAATTTGTAGCAAATACCATTATGTCAATGATTAATGAGTATATATAGTCTTTTGTAATTTTGTAAAGTTTGAGTTGCAAGAATTATGTGCTGTTTACCTCCTATACACATAATATCCCCAATGCATTCAGCCTTTCATAATTTATAAGCATACACTGGAAAACGAGAAGAATTGCAGACCTACCTTGGGGAGGCTGACGAGCAGCTCCGTGAGCAGCACGTCCCCCTCTACCACCACCGTCTGTTTCTGTTTGTCCTCATTGACCACCTCCTGCTCCACCAGGCCCTTAGTAAACACCTGGTTGAAGCCCCGGTAACAGTTAATCCCCTTCTGGGCGAACCGGTCTATCTCAACCACCGAAAAGTCCAGCTTGGTCTTAATGTGAGAATTGAAGACAAACTGCAAGTGGGAATCGTCAGTGTCTTTGATGTTGCCCCTGAAACTGATGGTCATTTTCTGTCCTTCGTGAACGAAGACCTCGTTGCTGGGAGGAGGGCCCACCCCGTAGCCGTCCTCTGCTAGTTTTCGTTGGATCCGTTCTGACTTCTGGATGTTCACACACTGGAGGGTGACCTCCTGGGGGTCCTCGGCCCACTGCCGGAGCAGCACCTGGACAATACGTTGTTTTAAGGAGGCTTCTAGGGCGACTGCCATCTTTTCTACTACTGCATCAGTAGCGTCGATTTTCGTTCTTAGAATCAGGAATCTGAGAAAAAAAGTACTTTTGATAATTAAAACATTTTAGAATTCATGATATTAGAAAACGGAAATAAAAAGAGATTGACGATAATATATCATAGATCATTACACAGGACATGACATCAGTTACTTTTCCGCGCAATGCAACTTATAAACACAACTATGATGAATCCACATCCATTTCTCTTTACGGTAATGCGTTTTAATGCAAAGGATTTTATTGAATAGCCTTCTACTTTCACATGGACCATATTACCACAGTTGGTCAAATCAGTAGTTATTTGCAATGCCCGGCCCAACACTTGACTGTAAAAATCCTGAAGTAAAAATAAGAAAAGAAGCGCATTAAATTTGCATAACCCCATTGCTACATTTCACAGGGCTAAAGTTTGACAGGCAGCCAAAGTTCTGAAAAATGCATGCCTTGCATTCATCTGCGTAGGCTTTTGTTATTCCATCTATAAATATCTCATTCAAAATGTACCTGCAGGGAATTGCATTCAGCAACAGTTCACCGTTGTTATTCCGGCCCAAACCACTTAGGCCAATTTGTAAATCAATACTCTACCTTTTTATCAGGTTGTATTCCTGCGTTTCGAAAGTGGCCACGTCCTTGTTTTTGGTCTGGTTAAAGCTGACGTCGGGCACCTTCACCCACACATTTGAGTTGGGTTCCCAGGTCAGCAGGTGAAGGGCGTCCTCCAGCTCCTCTGTGATGGGAAAGTAGAGGTAATTTAGACAATATGTTTTTTCGCTAATGCCAACACTTGGACCCCCCACCCTATAGTCAACCTGATGATGTCACAAGTCAAGGGCTGGAAACATAAAAATTTTACCATGTAAACATGATTTTGTTTGGACACTATAACAATGAAAATGCAAAAGAGATAGTGTTTGTACTTCATTCTTTCAAATAAGATCAGTATGTTGTTGTTTCTTCCCTTTCCTTTATTAGACATATTATTTTCGTGGTCTGCATCAAACACAATTAAAGCATTTTTGTAAATGTATAAATGCGGTCGATATATTTTTCTTAAACAGAGAGTTGCCACTAATAATTATGTTCCAATGTATGCACCATTTCAGTGTTTCAAAATGAAAAACAAAATATTTATTCAAAATATGTTATGTTTACAATTGCATGCACATAGTCTTGACAATTAGTATGGGGATTCGGGTACAACAAGCGTTACACCGTTTCATTATTCTCTGATTTCCACCAACCTAGATGTATTGAATGAAATAATATTAAACCTCAATACACCTAATACAAATTTAATACAAATCTAATTATATCCTCCCTGTAGGTTTTGTCCCTGCCTATCACTGGCCCTCTGCCCATCCATACACCAGGTAGTATCCAAGGTAAAGACAGGTAGGTCATGTTTAATGCAGACCTACAAGTTCCTGTTGTTCACATCCCAATTGAATCTAGCCACAAGCGGAGCCGCAGATCAATGAAAGTGACCACCTGTTCGTGTTATGGGTGTTTCCTTGTCGCCATAAACAGACCAGTGGTGGTATTTGTGTGACGTTAGGTTCAGACGCTAAGGTCAGTGGGTAGAGTTAGGGTGTTGTACTTTTTATGTACTACTAATTAGAACTTAATAGTATAATGACCATGCTAAAGGGAAAGATAAAGGTGTATCCATAAAGATATTATCCCATCTCAGGCATTACTCTAGATCAGATTGTCCAAAATTACCCTTGACATTTCTGAACAAAAATGGTAATCTTAATCTATCTTGTTTATACAAGCCCGAATCCATAAATCTTACTTGCGATGAACATCGGTTCAAGAAAATTTTATTACCTGTGCTGCCAAATATTGTTGTAAGAAGTGATTTTTACGTGATAATTGCAATTTAATGCGAGTTTTGTACAAAGACATTTTCTCACAAAGGTCCGTCCACACTTACCAACTTAACTCAATTTATGGGTTTAAAGAAAATCTGAGACGAAGTGCGTGGGACCCTCCGAAATTCGGTTGAATTGACATAGATCATATTCCCCGCCTAGCCACGGTTAGGACTCGACTGCCGTGGCCTTCATTTCCTGCATTCTCCCACAAGATCCCTTACCTTCTTTCTTATGCCCCAGCCCGAAGAATGCTGAGGCGGGTCTCTGCAGGGTGCGGGGCGTCTTCTCCTTGTGGTCGGAGGACGGGGCCGCCGTCCCGGGCCGGGGCTTGGCCTTGGTCGGGGGTGGGGGGACGGGCACAGACACCGATACCGGCTTGGTGAACCTGGGGGGGAAATGATATAGTATCGTGAGAGCCTGCTCTACAAATTTGATAATTTCTTATAGATCAAAGACCTCAAAAACCTGTAAAATATAATTCAACACTTCATGTAAAATAAAATGTAATGTAAAATGTAAAGTAAAAGTAATATCAAACTAAATCTCTAACTTTTCCCATGTCTCAAGAACAGAAAAACATGTTTCTTGTTGACCAGATCTATAGTTTATCGGTCATAGCTCAATTTTATTGTATCATCTGGAAGGCCTGACTTCTCTTAAGACGACCAAATTTAAAGAAGTATAAAAATAAAAGAAATATTTGAGTTATCTCTTTCTTTTAGATTGAACTGAAACTATTTCTTATTTTTGCTATATCACAGTTATGTGTACGATCGATCTCTATTTATAAGTAGGATGGCAAAAACAAGTGCTTGATAATGAAGCTGAAAGCAGTTTTCAACAAGTCGGGCTTAGGAGAATTTAAGAAAAACATTGACGGAAGCGTTCAGGAAAGTAATGTTGCACATGTAGGCCTGAGGTTGGCGAACATGAAGATGTAATAATATTATAAGACACACCTGTGACCTCTGGATATATTACAAAAAGAAAAAGACGAGCATGCACATGAGATATACAACAAATTAGATTTCACCCAAAAATATTCAAATACGCATATTTTTCTAAATCACACATGGATGTTTTTAGCTCAATCATAAAGACCACGACTGCCAGAAAATGTTCAGCAAGATCAGGGCTTAGATTACATGGGTTTTTTTTCCAATCACATTTTTATTTTAAGCTATAATTGTATAACTATTATTAACGGTATTTATTAATCAATAGTAATTGGGTACTTACTTTCTGATGGCGATGAGCAGGTTGACGATGGGGCTGGAGGAGAGGAGCAGCTCGCTGACCTCCGGGTGACGCTGTTTGAGGTCTGTCACAGCCGTCAGCTCCACTGGCTGCACCTGAATGTACATGATAAATATTATACAGATGTATTAACAAATTACAGGAGGAGAGGAGCAACTCGCTGGCCTCCTGTTTGAGGTCTGACACAATACCAACACAGCTGTCAGCTCCATTGGCTGCACCTGACGATCTAGGCATCACAGATTATACAGATGTTATAACAAATTACAGGAGTAGAGGAGCAGCTTGGCCTTGCTGACTCTGAACAGCTCCACTGGCTGAACAGGAGGTACAACATAATCGTCAAAACAGAAACACGGGAGGAGGGGGAGAGGTTTCAGGTTAGAATAACGTCATTTTAAATAATGTCATTATGATTAATCATTAATAATCTAAGGAGTTTAAGTGTTAAGTGTTTAAGTGGGAACTAAAAGGATGGATTCACCGCATTAAAAGTCCCATGATATTACACATTACATAATGTTATTATTTAACTATCAAACCTACAAGAGAAGACCCTTACCTCAAAGGTGACGTCATGGGGCATCCTGACGGTGGCTCCCCTGGCGGCTAGGGAGATCCTGGGTTCGACGGCTGGGGTCAACTTGCCCCCCTTACGGGTCAGGGTGAACGTCTCTCGCCGGTAGCGGGTCAGCGCCACCAGGGGGACGAGTTCCCGCAGCCGCACCTCCACAAACTTAAACTCCTGTTTGATGGAAATGGAAAACTTATGTTATTGCCATGTACATTATCTCAGCGCTGTCGAGGTCACGACTGCCACAGAGTGCCAAACGATTAGGTCCACAAAACAAAGGAAATCCGATAAAACAGGATTCCATGTAACCAAATTAAAAAAAGGAAAACAATGTATGATTGTAGGTAAGTGGTATGAATATGGCCACAGTGATTATAATCATAGAGATAGGCTATATATCCCTAATTGTGATATAATGTGGAATATTTGGAATAGGTGACTGCAGGTATTCCCTAATGTTGAAATATACACAGATGGATAATATTTAGAATTAAAACAAGGTAGTTATACGCCGTTATACTCAGTTACAATGGCAATATTGCGCAAAACCAATGGCACTGCGAAAGTCTGAAAGTCGCTGTATTTAAAGGCCATTATTAATTAGCCTTCGTGTTTGCCCTACTCCCCCTGCTAGCTTTCCTTTTAGACATCTGCACTCATGCATAATATTATTTAATTATAAATATACCAGTTAACAGAAAAGGCCCCTCACTTACCTTGATATCCTCGATTGTGACGTCATAACTGTCGATCTCCACCCACTGTCCGTTGGGCATCTGTTTCTTGACGATCACCTCCCGGGACGGGTTTCTGGGGGCACAGTGGGGGATGGCTACTGCCAGGGGCTCCTCCGTCTGGAGAACGAGAAACAAATAGCAAAAAAGGGAATAGAGGATGGAGTTGCACAAGCTAGAATGACATAATTGTTCCACAATAGTACATATTAATTGAACAGACTTCAATGGGACAGTAGAATCCTTTTATGGCATTCAATGGAATATGAGATTCCTTTTATGGCATTCTCAGAAATATATGTAGTTATGGTTTCTCCTAACATTTGTATCATAGTATTAATATCATATTTCAATGAATTTCAAAATTTGATACTTAAATAGCCCATAAAATAGCAAGTCAATAATTATGTGAATTACATTGTTTTACCGTATGCTAAAGTTTTCTAAATACTACTGATTGTTATGATGGTATATTGCAGATAAGTAGTTTTCAGTGGGAATTTTATAAGCTTCCATTTCATATGTGGACTGCATTTAGAGATTTTTCAATAGACATTCTGGTCGACAAAAATGTCAGAAAACAGTCAAAAATTCTTATATTAACATTTTGACGGCGGCTAGGGCGAAAAGGACGTCCCGGTTGGGGTATATCTACTGGTGGATACGAGCGATTTGGGCGGATTTAAGAAAAATGGTAACTGGGGTTAACACCATACAACTCTTACATACCGTAAGTTCTTTGTCTGATGTTGGGATGAGAGAGATGATGTGACTGACTAACTCTTCATTATCGTCCAAGGTGAGGACGTCGTCTAGTTGGGACAGAGGCTCCACCTCCACCTGGTCACGGCTGAATGACCCTGGGAGTGACCTTACCACGCAGCCAATGGGGATGTCAAGGTCACCTGGGTCTATTGAATACCTATGAAATGTAAGATACAGTAAATTATTTGAAAAGGTTGACGTGCAATATAATATGTACAGCTCAAGTATTAAGTTCATGCAGCTGCTAGGTTAGTCATTCCGTATGCATAAGACTACAGTTCCCCTTAGTGCTATAAAATTGAAAGGACAACTGTAAATTCATAATTCTTGTAGGCGAGATAGAAGGGACATAATTATTCTTTTTATATACCTTTATTGGTATTTGTTGGCTGGTTTGTGGAATTTTGATATTTAATTTCTTAGCTCTGTTTGATCCAACATGTGATATGTTAAAGTAATATAGACGCTTTTACTACTATCTTATTCTTTTATAATTCCATCATTAAAGGCAATGCCATAATATACTTTTCCGGACAACTTGTACTCCTTGTGCCACCAGTTATATGTATTTATAAGTGTATCCGTTCCTGTACTCACACGGACATGGGCCAGTTGTTGGGGTCAAGTCGTGCCGCCTCACGTTTCCGTTCCTCCTCTTCCTCCGGTGACAACGACCTACTGGCCAGCTCCCTTCTCCTCTTCTCCTCCTCCTCCCGCTGCCGTTTCTCCTCCTGTTCCTTCTTCTTCCTCTGCTCCTCCTCCTTCCGCCTCGCCTCCTCGTCCGCCCGCGCCTTTAGTTCCGCCGCTTTCCGACTTTCCTCCGCGCGACGAGCGGCGGCTTCCGCTTCCTGTGCCGCATGCGTAGAGTCTGCTGAGGCTTGGGCTGCTTCCGCCTCCAGGGTGGCGGCCTTCTCCGTGAGAACAGTGACCTCTGTGCGCGCCCTGCCGGCCACTGTGCGCGCCTGGAGGGCCTGGGCCAGCAGGGCTTTCTGCTCGGACTGCTTGGCATAGTCTACAAGAAAAAGTATAAAACACCCCCGATGAAGAACAACTAGCTTCCGAGCCAACATCTACCGTAAATGACTGAGTTTTGTTCTGAATGATTTACTAATGTTAATGCCGGAAGTTATATTAGAATGTCTCCAGATTCACTTGGGACACCCTAAACTTATTTGAAACCCCCTCCTCCCTCAGATTCTAGGACTCTGTATAGCCCTGTAATACAATAAGCCCATTCCAGTTTACACCAACATTAAGGTTTACTATGAAATGTTTGCAAAATTGCCTCCATGCTTATTCCCTGAATAGACAATTGTATAAAACAGAATCAATCAAAGCAATTTGGGTGACAGATTGCTCCTAAATTTGGTAAAATGCAGCTTTATATTTTGGCATTATTTCCCATAGGAACCAATGTTAAAGCCTGTCAGCTTAGTCTATAATGTCCAACCCTAATTTGGTCAGAATCACAGCTTTTGCTTGGCTGGCAAATCTACAAGTCTCTCAACTGATAAAATTTAAGAAATCATAATATTTAAGCCATACTTTAGCATATAGAAATACATGATTCTTGCTTATTTCAGTAACTACAAATCTTGAAAACAAGGATGGCGTATATAAAGTAATTTTGTCCAACCCTTGTCCAACTCTAGCATGTATCCAGAGTGGGATAGGCTTATTGCAAATAAACAAAATTAATGCACAGGAAAGGCATGTTGTTTTGTCTACGGATGTAACTTTGTACATGAAAAATCCATTCATCCTCAAAGTTCTTGCTGAGTTTTCATGAAGTGGTTTCATAATTCACGTGTGCCGCCAACTGAAATATGCGATAAAAGGTTATAGATATTCAATAAAAAATACATATTTTAGGTAGAAATCGACAAAGTAATATTATTAGTTTTATTAATGTATTCAGTTCTCAATTAGTCTTGATCTATGATCATAAAACCATTATACCGAGCAAGGCTTTTAACGCTAGCTGGTCGCAGTATGCCTCAGCTATACAAACAAGGCTCCTGTGGGAATATTTAACTTGGGATTTAGCATTCGGCCTACAAATGGATCTGTTATGGAACAGTCATTAATTTATATTAGGCCAGTTGCTGCCATGTTCGTGGCAGAAATGACTCGAGGCCAGTTCCATAGAAAAGGTTATTTGTGTCAGCAATACTAAAGGTTCTGTGAACTTTCACAGTTGCCCGGGTGGCGTTCACCCATTAGGAGGGATACATTTATCAACGTCCTGTGCTGGCCTCGATATTGACTTAGGCGAATGACAAACACGAAGAAAAACATGGGCCGTGCAGAACATTGCATTGGGATTTGACGCATTTGGTGTGTCAACAAAACCCTTAAGACATTTATAACCCATGTGAAAAACCCATAGGAATGCCATGCAGGCAGGCAGAGAGATCAGTCTTTTATAGCAATATCTATTTTCTGTCAACCCCTCAAAAATGAAATATGTCTTTTGCTATTTCAAACACTGGTATGTTTTCAATTTACATTCAATGAATTAGGGGGGGGGGGGAATAATCCAAATGCAAAGATATCTTTAACTTAGTTACTTTGACTAGCGGAGTAATTTCATTAAGAATGTCAAATCCTTTAAATAGTGAAATTCTTAGCAAATGAATAATTACAGTGGTATGTTTATTCATATTCCGATATTGCAGACAGTTTCTTCGTTTTTCCTTTTCCCGCACCAATAAAATCGTTATTGACACCACGCATCTTGTGGTTTTATTGATTCATGTTTTATTCATGCAGTGCAGTGGACCTCAGCTCGGTCAACCCCGATAAGTTGACATAACCTTACGGACATTGCTACCGCCAATTAAACCTCTTTACGTTACAGTCTTCGTTCGAGAGCTCTTGTTTCAAAAGTTTGTCATACGTCTTTATTCCTAATCATAATGAGTACATACAGTCAACCAAGGGTGACCAAAATGCATAATTTAGTGATCAATTCTGTCACGAAAGAAATCTCATCTGGAATGACGTATTCTACATTTCTGACTTCGGGAGATCTATTTACAAAGCTGAAATTCTATCAGGTAAAATGTCAGATAATGACCATGGCTGCATCGTGGCCTTTAAACTTGTGCTACAGGTATCGTACTATAGGGGAGAAACTAAGAACAGAAGCTAACAAAGAGTTTTTGCACCACATTTCTACAGTGAACTTCCCAAAGTGTGTTCAGCAAATTGAAGAAATAAAACAATCTGAGCACGGTGCACTACTTTGGCACTTCACAAGCTCGACCCGGTATGTTTTCATGTGACGACATTGTTTGTACTTAAATCGTGACACATGAAAAGTATCCATATATTCTACATTTCTTTACCGATGTCCATTCGTTTAATAGAATTTATGTTAAGGTCTTAAGACACATACAGACATGTACCTCAAATAGTTCCACCAACCGCCATGTGGGTTCAGCTGAGCCCTATCTTTACTGAAATTATTCACGATAATCCAAAAAAGGTTTTATCAAATACATAGGCCTACACAAACTTTTATCCTAGCCTTTAGATAGTTTAATATGCTATACAGAGTTTTTATCCATCGTTCTTCATGTGTAAATAACGAGTGTAATTACTCTTTCAGATACAAATGGTAGGATGCCATTTCTTTTGATCTTCCCTAAATAGTTACTGTAAGCTTACTGATGTATTTCTTGGAAACTCATGATGGAGGGTAAGGATACAATCCTAAATGATGGCTTAAAACGGTCAGCATGCAAAGTTACAGCTCTAGGTGTGAGCTTAGCTTAATTCCCGGAGCTTATACGACGGGGAACTAAAGGGGTCTTTTTCTTTGTGGTTCAAGATCTCTTAAATAGGCACCACGTGGGGTATAAGACCAGTTAATGATCGTTAGACCACTCGGCCACTTTTAACGTGGGCGTGAAAAGTAGCATATAAGATGCATTCTTCGCAATGATGTAGTTGTACTTTTGAGAAGGTATGCTAATTTTGTAATCGAGGATGTGGAAAATTCCTGCAAATGGAATAATATATGGCGAAAACTAAAATGTGATTGACTAAATTATGATCAAATTAAATGTGTGGATGCATGAGAAATATTAAGGAAACCCTGGGAGAATTATTAAGATGAAGCAAACAATGAAATGTATTTAAAAAGGGAATTTTCAGAAAAAACCCTTGGATTGATTTCCATTCTGGAGCTTGTCATGTTTTTCTCAAAATGTAAACACAAAGTATGATCCTGCTCAACAATACTCTAAGCGAGGATTATGCCTTTAAAGCCAAAATGTTAATCCTAGTCACAAATCTCGGAGAACAAACACTACTTAAGGGATCAGATACCTGATAGAATCCTCCCTTTATCGATGCCAATATCAGCTGCACTAAGTTGGCCGTCTAAGTAAACAACTTTTCCAGTTATTCTGAGAAGTTGCTATTTACTTTTCTAGGATGCAATGTAGCATTGATCAGACCAGTCGATCCCACCTAATGAAAACCAGCCCATCTGGCAATCTACCTATAAACAGACTGAATGGACTCCACTGAGGTGCAGTTCTATTATGGCAGACCTGACACTACAACTGATGCATGTAGATACTAAAAGGAGCATTACTGTTCCATTAATGACGTACTCATTAGGGAGGGGTATGCTGGGCCAAAAATTCTGGAAAATACACATACATCCCAATTATACACCCAATGGAATCGCCCCTTTAAAGCAACATAATCGAACTGCATAGACATAATATTATATACTTTATAGAAGTTTTTTTTCTTCTTTATTTTTAGGGTGGAGAGGTTCAAAGTGTTTATTGCAGCTTCATGTATTTACATGATATTCCAGTTGCACCTAGCAAAATAGCAAACGAAATTACCCTAGCTTCATTACAGATTTATCATTAATGCAGGTGCTTCTAACAGGTTGAATAGATTTAAGTACATCTAACAGGTTAAATACATTTCCACTTAAAAAAATAGCGATATTTCTTTTTAACCGCCAATCACGTCAAAATAAAACGAGTTTGTTAAACCATGGAACTGTACTCCTCGTATCCTCCTGTACGTACAGTTCTATGGTCAAACCTAATGAGCAAGATGT
The DNA here is from genome assembly GCA_936440205.1 of Lepidonotus clava. NCBI lineage: Eukaryota > Metazoa > Annelida > Polychaeta > Phyllodocida > Polynoidae > Lepidonotus > Lepidonotus clava. Next base: position 45,420,804 of record OW387136.1, on the reverse strand, counting down.
ATAAAGTAAAAAATGTGTAGGAGGATCTGATGAGTAATTACCTATGATAATATAAACGCCATGTTTTGTGTGTTTCATTGTTTAGACATCGAATATTATTATAGCCTATCAGATATGTTTTTTATCATTTCTAGTTGAGAGGAGATCAAGCTATTGTTTTGCAATACCACCAATGATGTAGAAAATAACAATTGCAGCATTTCTATATTTGAATCTGGTCAGAGAATTATTTAAACTGTACAGACTATGTATTCTCTGTACGTCTTATCACAATACTATATTTTGTCTAGTTTGGCGCCATATCTCTACAGGTGATTCTTATTGTTACCTTTAATCAAATCTCAGAATTCTCAAGAGTTTTTCTTTTAGAATTCATCCGCTACTCAGAGGGAGGGGGATTGAAGACAAATCGCTTTGTTATTGATTACCCTCTTTCAGTTGGTCTCTTTGAAAGATTTATGATGCCGAGGTGAACCGCTGAACCGCAAATGAAGGAAGTAAGTTCAGGGCTGGTTTAAATTCTGTGAAATTCAGCCCAACGATCACATTTTTCTTCTTACTGTTGTACTGAGATGCACGCGGGGGCGACTGGCAAAATTGTGATATTAATAAATGTGTAAAGGTTTTGTGAGTGACACTGAAAAGATTATCTGTAACCCAACTCCTTTGTGTATGCATTATGTTTAAAATGAAATGCATTATTTACAAGTCCATAAATGAAGGCAGAATCAGATACAGCTCTATAATGCAGCACAAAGGTAAAGCATGCATAAGATGTTCTGGCATAGTAGGTCACAGTCCAAAAGGCATTGTTACTGTACCATGAATGCAAGAAATAGCTATGATTATAATTGTACTGACACTTGCATCCAGTCTGATTTGCTGCAAGCCCCAACGCAAACATCTATATCTGAGTAATGATCCATGATATGTTGTTTACTGAGGGAATTAGTTTGGTGGTGAACCTTGTGCATTAGATTATATAAAACCCATTACTGGGTATTAGCCTTACAGAAAATAATACGTTTCGATTAGGGTTTTCATATAAGAAATAATACCGCTTAGAGACTTTTTCATTCTTCTATTCAAAGTATTCAGGTATTTGATAACCAAGAACGACAAGGCAATGGAATTCCTTTGAATATATAGTTAGCATGCTTATTTCAAAGGTTCTCTTTATGGCAAAAGAAGTAACACTATTTGCGACACAATCAGAAGCACTATTTCCTTCTTAGTTTATTATTGGTTCTTTTCCTTGTCTAAAAATGAAACATTGTGGTACTGTGCATAATTGTTCTAAATGTCCTGTCATATGACCAATGTTTCTTCTGTTTTCATGGTCCTCCAATATCACAAACTATTTTATGACAATGATAATAACAATAATAATGCACTACATATTAAAGTATGATAGCAATCCTTTTATAATTTATGTAGTGCTTAGCAAAATTACAAAAATTCATGCAGAAATTTGGAATGTATTGCTCTGCTTGACCAAACATTGACTCATATCATGTTTTGTTTCCCGAAAAAAATCCATATAATACAAAACGGTCACAAGGAAATGCAAACCAATGAATGACACTCACCTATTTCTGGAGGTTCCGACTCTAACACCCAGGATCGAGCCCCTTCAGCAGTCAGCTTCTCCTCCAGGGTCGTCGAAACAGAGGTCAATGCCTTACGAAGGTCACCCAGGTGAGAGGTGAGGGTGGCCAGGTGTCTGCCACACTCATCACAGACAGAATCAGTGACCCCTAAGGCCCCTTTAAGACCAGGCAGGCTCTGGTAGTCTTTTAATGGGGTTTCCTTCAGGGTCTGGTTCTCCTTCTGGAGACTCTCTGTCAGCTCCTGGAACCTCTTGCACAGCCTCTGGAAAGCCACCAAGTCCTCCTGGGTTAAGACTGCGACATCCTCCAGGTCCCCAATGCCATCCTCTCCAGCCTCCCTCTCGGATTCTAAAGCTGGCGCCATCTCCATTGTTCTCTTGCTTAAACCAGAATGAGTTGTTTTTAGTCCTAAAAAGAACTAACTGCTTCTCAAATATAGGCCTATATAGATATACTGAGGGTCTATATTCTAAAACAGTATATTATAGTATAGTATCCACTTGATTGATGGTCCAGCTTCCCTCTGTACTCTGCACAGAGGGACCTTTCTCAAAAATCAAAAATCACAGTCTTATCCTCATCACGTTCCCCAGCTGAAAATAATGTTGGTCGAAATGAAATCCAATGAGAAATCAGCTGATACCTCTCAGGTTGCCTAGATACAACCCATTACACCAGTATTCCACGGAAACCTCCCATCATCGAATCCTCCTGGGGGACCAGTTGCTGGCTGTGATGATGAGTGTAATTGAGTTTCCTGGAGCTTCCTGTTTGTAATCGTGGTTCCCAGAGCTTCCTGATTTGTGTGAGTGGTCGCGCTAATTGCCTGGGCCGTGTGAGAGGACAAGCTGGGGTGTGTTTGGCTGGGAGAGTGGCATTAGTCTGTGACACTAGTGTGTGAGGGTAGACTACTCACATGGGGCTACATGTAAGCCCGGCCACCGTGCCTGGCTGCCTATTACCCGTATTAGTCCGAGAAGGCACAGCAAATAATACCACAGACGGCAGTTAGCGCTAGGTCTGTTGGTAATAACCCAGACCAGCTGCGGCAGGCAGGCAGGCGGGTAGGCGAGCGGGCGGCGAGGCCCCACAAATCAAAGGATTTGCAACAGGTGCTGCATGCAGTCGGGCGCCCAGTGCTAGCCTCTACCATGCAGGCCTCCGTTAAGGCTGGTGATCCACGATGCGACAAAGTGCCAACCGATTTTCTTCTCATGCAATTTCCACGTATTTAGAATACAATTTTGCTTAAAGATACCCTTGGTGTCCTAGAAACTGAGTAAAAGTTGATAAGAAATGACATATTTGACCAGAGTAATCATTATTTTGTCAAACCGATTTCTGAAATCGGTCCATAATGGGTCCAAAATCAGTCCAAAATCGCGTCGAGGATCACCAGCATTAAGCTGTTTTCCACAACCCGACATTATACCCGATTTCAAAAATTATCAATGGGAATATTGGTTAAGCATAGACATGCTGCACATCGTCTTAAAGAGTTTTTAATTCCTTTGAAATGACATGTAGGATGCACGGTGTTCTGCCATGGTACTGGTGGGAAATCAGCCAAATACCAAACTACAGGCAGTCAGTATCGCTTAGTGGAATACAGGCTTCATTGATCCGCGTCCGGCGCACTCTCCCTACCTGTTGCACGCGTTACACCGAGCCCACAATAGCCTGCCACTGCCAGGCCAAGCAAAGCACTGCGTTTATTATGAACAGAACAGGCATAATGCAGGATTACTTGGGTTTTAACTTATTGAATCATAAAATACTTATAATCCAGATTAACATTAAGTCTTAACTCTGCCACACTAGAATACAATTATCATTATTCATTATTATTCTTGTAATCATGGTTGCTAAGCATGCACCAGGCGTATACGGTATATAGCTTTTAAATGTCATTCATCATTTCAAAAAAGGCCATGCATTTTGGCGTGCTATTTAGAGACCGAGAGCTCGACCAAGAACACGTTCAAACCACATGGACCAATAGTAGGTGTAATGCCAGTAGCTGGTGAATTAATTCATGGCTTCTCTGGTCCTAAGGCGGTTTACCTGGCGGTGCGAATTGATTTGTAAATAGCAACAGCAGGCCCAGAACGACGGCCAGGACTGACTTCCTTCAGCAGGGGCGGTCGACCCTTCAGATGGGGGAAAGTAATGCCAACTTACATAAGGCCACTTTTGTTGAGTGCCTCAAGAGAAAGGCTTGAGTGCCCCACTCACAGGTGTGTGGAGAGCCAGAATAGCATTTAAGTTTTTGCACTGATGTAGAACAAGGGGCCCCTGTATTATTCAAACAGTGTAAATGTAAACTTGGTTTGGTCGTCAAGGGAGTGAGCGTTTGAGTTGAAGTGAATTTATGCAGGCCTGGTAAACTGATTACATTCTCCAAATGAACCATCGTGGTGTTGGTGTTTAATACGATTACCAACCTCATACCTATAATTCTGACCGCGGAGAAAAGAGCAAATTGAGGACGTTATTAGCTTTTAAAAGGAAATGGCGGTACTTATTTCGTTTTGGTTAAGCAAGTAAAAGTTTAACTAAGCGGGAATGGTTCCTTTAAATTCTGCATCTCACTATAAAGAGCTTATGGTCAGAAAATGAATTGCGAAACCAATCTCTATATATGTATTTACAGAATAATTGAAAGGCTTACATCGAGTCCAGCCCATGTATATTCATTACAAGGAAAGGATTAACGTGAACCCTGTAATGTGCTAGACCCCCACCCCGACCCCACACCCATAGTGAACATGGTACATTGCACTGGCCATGGGTAACCCCTTCCACTCACATACATGCATTAATGTTAATTTCTTTAGGGACAGTTGAAGTAATAAGGTTCATTGAATTACCAACTTGTATTTCTAAAATATGAAGTATATCACTACCAAAAGATTAGACTTACTAAATTTAGTCAATGGGAGGAAGAAACCTATTAACATAAGGACTATGGAAGACTTTCAGCAGTTCGCAAGTATCGCTTCTAAGGTAAACGGTTGTTTAGTTTTTCATATTTTTGTTGTTTTTTCTTATATAACTTCTGAGTCACGATACATCAACGGGCGATATAAATATGCAGGTTTTTATTTAAGTAGTTTTCATTCTCATTCTCATTACCATTAATCATCGTCATAATAAGATCATAATGGTTTAAGTTTTTTGTAATAGTGAGACCGGGAAACCAGATTTTCCGATTTTGACCAGTCTACATACATCTAAGATTAAAAATAAGAAGGTGTACATATCTATCATATTCAACAAAGTTCAATGCGGGCATTGTTAACACTGGCACCACAAGAAGCCATCCAGGTGGCTTCATCAGGTGGCTTCACCAGATGGCTTCAAAACGATGCTACACATGGCATCAGGGATGCCACCTTTGGGAAGATTACCTGCTTCATATGTCATAAAAAAAAATCAAAAAAGAACCAAAAAACTGTCAACCTTATAATGTCGAAATCATTAATAATCTAAAGAAAGTTGAAAAAAAACATGAAAAAGAGTTTAAAGTTACAATAGAAACACAAATAATCTCACGTATAGGCCTGTATGTATTGCACATCCCCTCCCACACCTTAGACATTATCGAGCTATAATGAACAGTACCAGGTAAATCCACCAGGTGGCATCACGGGTATTTCAGCCATGGAACTTGGGTCAATTCACAACTCTGACTTGAAAATTACTAGAATAGTTTGACTTTTTTAGGGGGGGTCTGTTAACCAAATTTTCATTACAGTGCAGATTAAGGTGCCCAATTTGATATGAGGCACCTCTGAGGTGTAACTCCAAAACCTGGAAGGGGAGCCATCTTGAAATATTGAAATGAAATACTGGCAAATTTCTTTTGGTTTTAGCATTTGAAATTTAAAATAGTAATTTATCCAAATTCATTGACCTTCTTGAATTAGATCTCTTGTGTAGATTCCAGAGGAAAATAATTGAATTCCCTCTTCTTTAATCTTCAAATTTTGACAGAACAATGCGTTTCTAGGCATTTCAGAAGCTGATTTATTTTGGAATTCTTTGGCCATTGTCAAAGGTATCATGCTAACAAATTTGAGCCTTCTGGGTTATAAACAACTTATATTGGAACCATTTTCATTTGTCTAGATGCTTTAGCAGCTAAAAAAAACATGGTATTTCTCAAAGTTTGATAGCCATGTTGGATTTTGGATTTCCACATTGACTTTAAATACCATCCATGTCTATTCAGTTATCGCAGAAGCTAACAAAAGTCAGCCATGTTGGCTATTTGGTCCCAACCTCTCTCCTATTGACACTGAAAGGTGGCTCCCCTTCCAGATATCATATTTATGCCTCAGAGGTGCCTCATGCCAGATTTAGTATTGTTATCGACTCAATTTTCTCAAACAAAATTACCTCAACGGACCCCACTATTTGTAAAGGCTTTTAAAAGTAATAGCCATCAAGGTTTCCCATGGTTGTTACACTTATGACTTAAATGCCAGTGTCCTTAAAATCATATTGAGAATACATTTTGATAGACAGGTAAACATGAACATGATTACTAGGTAAAAAGAATTGATACAAAAACCCTAAAATTACATATATTTTTTCATCATTTTAGATTATTGACTTGTTCATTCAGAGACATTAGCTATTTTGATAATATATCACGATGTGATATGAAAACTGTTTACTGCAATGATTGCAAAACGTGCAAAATATTACAGTGTGATTACAAAAAAAGTTACCTGTAAGGTACAGAGATTACCAAATTCTGTTTTATTTTCTTAAGTATTTTTTTATTTGCAGCAGCGTATTTGACAAACATTTGGAATATCACAGTAATAATGTTGATTTCCTATTCTATCACATTTGAAATCCCCATCAAAGCACAATACACAACACATAGAATCAGTTTACAAATAGCACCTTAATTCATACAGATAGTACATCCTCGTCAAATTGAATTGTGTTTGCTTCTATTTACTACTCATTCAATTAGATAAGCAGTTACACTCATTTGACACACAGACAATGTGCATATATTTTACAGTGCAGGACTTGCAATTAAAGCAAATGGAAACGAGCGCGTCAAAACAATCCTCGCAAACCAGACCTCCAGCTGCAGCCGCTATCAGGACTGGTAGAGCGGCAGCGGCGACAGGAGCCTTGATCTGAGAAGATGGACATAATAGAGGCAGTTCGGTCTTATGCCCTTATCAGTGTTTCTCATGTAACTTGACGTGGCTGAGGGGGAAGTAGCCGTACTTCTTGCCGCCCAGTCGTGATGTGCGCTTCCAGCCAAACGCGTGGCCTCCATCCATTGACGGCTGTTTGAGTTTTATTTTTTGACCTGAAACGATAGAATGAATTAAATTGAACGCGATAATTATAATTATGGATTAAGACTTACATTCATGATAATTGGCGTTGACTATGGTTGGAACATTATAATTATATTGTTCTATGTTGAACTCATTTCTATGATAATTGAGGTTTTGCTCTTGTTGGAGCAGTATTGAACAGTTCTATATTCCATAAGTCAATGACCTGTTACTATTAGTATTACAGTTATTCATATTGGTCCACCTAAGTTCCAGCATATGCTTTCCGCTAGATGGGAGTACTGCTTAAGAGCAGTCATTACACCATGAGCGGCGTTTCAATCAACTAGTGAGGAAGGGAAATTGACCGCCTGAGGCCCCGGCTAAAATACAGCCATCGAATAACCTGTGCACTGAACATAAGTTATGCATTTTGAAAATCTCTAATTGAAGATTTTAGTATTTTGGAAAACCCATGGTTTATCTGGTGGTTGACCATTTTCTTCATGCAGTAAATGAAACTTCTTTGTGTGCAATTCCTTACTTCAGTAATTGAGAATACCTTGCGAACGTAGGGCAATCAGATTAGATCATAATCGTCAGGCTCACCCCAAAAATTGCCTTTCTTCAAATTAGATAGTATTGTGTAATATCCTTGCATTTTGAAAACAGTATTTTCATTGTATATGGCCATGTGATGGGGAATGACTATATCCAGACGCACTTGTTCTTAACCTTTACCCTTACCTTTTTTAAATGACAACTCATGGCCCCCCTTGGCCGTGTAGTTCTCGATGGCTATGACCTTAACGTTGGTCATCCCTTTGAGGTCAGTGGGGTCGTCAGGGACATAGGCGTTCACTGAGTCACAGCTCTTGGACTTGTCCTTCAGCAGCGAGTCTGGAAATAATGTAATGGGATTGATTGACAGCCGATCAACCTTTATAACGTAGCGGTATGGGCTATGGACGATTGGTTATTGAATACAACCACCAACTCCCCCCTGTCTGAATATCAACTCTGTAATGTAATGAAATAGCCAGTGCGGATCCAAGGGGATTCCCATCTACATCTCCCTCCCTACCACCATTGGTGGGAGGGGATATAATGTATTATGCTTCCCGCATCCCACTGGAGGCCGGCTCTTGACGTCCACAGTAAACTAGTGTATATACTACTCGCAATATAACATTGGACCTCTCTAACGAAATCCAGCATGGATACGTCCCTCAATGGATATAGCTACAAACAACAATAGAGTTTGGTAAATTCACACGGTACTTGTCCTAAGGAACATACCCCATTGACTGCACTACATATGCTGAATATCTATGCCATTTGGAATGTGTCTCTGTTTCATAATTGCCTCATCGTGAATTAGGCCACATATTGGTGGGGAAATGAATCCCAGGTAACTATACCAAAATGAATGGTAAAGGATGGTGACTTTAACAATAACTACAATATGGGCATACAATGATGCTTAATATACCCATCTAAACCCACAATCGTACTTACCTTGTGGCTTTGTCAACCAGGCCACCGCATTGAATATGGACGACCTTTTCCTGGCATGTCCTCCTTTGGGGTTCACGTTTCCTCCAGCAGGGGTGGGCTCGACAAACAACACCTGGCTGCCACACCTGGAGGTCCTCTTTAACGACCCCTGGCGGGGGGTCAGCTCGTCACAACTACTGCTCTTCACCTTGGTACTACCATAGGGAAACAGCGACCCTTTCCCACTGTAGGTTTTCTCCGTTTTACTGGCATCCCCAGGTTGGCTACCACTCCCACAACTCGCCTCCGACCGCCCGCAGACGAAAAAGTTTGTAACTGAACCTTGATCAAAGTCATCCCGAGTGATGTGATTCAACGAGCGAGAAGCTCCGGTTTGTCTTTTAAAAGCTGGTTCTTCTGTTTTATTTTTAGGGCTTTCAGCAGGGGCTGGAGAAGGGTCGTAGTCGATGGTGTCCACTGTGGCGTAGCGTCCGTGTTTCGTGCGCTGTTTCCGGTAGCGTCTCTGTTTTGGCGCGCCCTCCGCCGACCCGTAGTCGTCGACACTCTTCACACAGGTGACACTAGGGGGCGTGGTAGGTCCGCTTGGTTTGTTCGGGTCGGTCTCCTCAGAAAGAACGCCCGAGGAGGAACTGCCGTCTGTCTCCCTCCTGGGGAAATAAAATGAGTTCATAAGAATAAAGATGTGAGTTGTTATTCATCAAAGTGTGTGGAATATAAGTTGCAGGAGGAATAATTTGCTTATTATGGCCATATATATGTTCTTTTATGTGGGGTTTATTAGCATTCAGGATGACAACAATGAATGGTTGGTTTTGGTGAATTTAATCAGACGAATAGCTCGATTGACTTATTTTCAGAAATTTTTACCTTTATTTGCACTAATTTTCATGTTCTCTAATTATCCAAAAATTAGGCCCAGCTCAATAAGTTGATTATCACTGAGCCGCCTTTCATGAATGATTTAAATCATCAATAGATAAATCTTTTACCCGAATCCACAGCATAGATTGTTGTCATAGGTGGCTTTCCAATAACGAGGTGCATAATTTATTGGTTTATGTTTATCTCCACTCTCTGTTATACAAAGCTGTTTGAATATTGTAATTGTTTGGGCTAAATTTCATGGATTATGCTTTACAGGAAGCCTGAGGTCATTGAGTTCACTGAGTTTACATAATTTTGTCACTTTTGACCACTACATTGTTCTTGGTTCCCTCTAATACAAGCTCTCTCCCCTTTTTTTTCCTGACAGATCATCTCACCACTTTTTGGGCGGGATGAAGCCGTTGGCCCCTCCACAGAAGCCGAAGCCGTCGTTGGGCCCACACTCCTCGTCCCACAGCTCCATGGAGGGCACCTCGAGGCCCAGCACGTCCAGGGACCCCCGGTAGGCCTGGTGGGTCGTCTCCTCCAGGGGGGCCAGCTCCAGGTCCTCCAGGGTCTCCCGGGAACCCGACATCAGGCGTGAGATCTAGCGAATTTAAGAGATGGCACAAGTTAATGTTAACGCAATGTTGATGCGAGTTAATTTTGTATGAAATCATCGCTCAAACCAATGTAGTTCATGAATTTGTACAGGATCCGTGAGAATTTCTCTTAAATACCTATGCAAAAGTATATTCTGAATACGTGGGTGGTTACCAAACCAACCTGCGATATAACAAAAACGTTCTGCAACTATACTTCTTTAGTTAGCTTGTTACTTACTAAAATGGCACGTAACAATTACATTATTGATGGTGAGGTTGAAACCTCACCAAATCAGAACGTTATTATAACATTATTTTTTGGTCAGGTTAGTATGAAACCAAAAGAGAATGTGATATTAACATTCTGTTACGGTTAAGAATGTAACCAAAATGTTATAATAATGTGGCAGTGCAATGTCACAGCAGTACGTTGCAGCAACAATATTGGGAGCCATCAAAATAATGTAAAAAGAACCAATACAGAACATTGCTGCAACATTATAATAACGTCACATGTTTGGCAGGGTACAATATTGACGTACCTTATTATTATTTCCTCATACTCAGAACAATTTATGTGGGAGGCTTAGCAACTCCATCACCCAGCCAAGGTGTGACATAACAGTCACATTGTGCGACCATGCTTTTTTGGTTTGTCAGTTACTTACTAAAATGTGACATAATGGTTACATTATTTTTCTGGGAGGTTGTTCCTAACCCAAACCGAATGTTATCATAACATTCTGATGAGATAAGGTCAAAATCAAATTAAAACAGAATGTCATTGTGATGTTCTGTTTAGGTGAGGTCCAGACCTTACTTTAACAGAACATTGTTGTGACCTCCAGACCAGGGGAGGTCCCAATTTGATGTTATTGTGATGTTCTGATAATGTCAGGTCTTGATATTACCTAAACAACATGTTCCTGTGACCATCTCATTAGGTTAGTTGTCACCCTAACCTAAACAGAACGTTATCGTGACATCCTCATTCAGTCAGGTCTCAACCACACCTAAACAGAATGTTATTGTGACATTCTTATTAAGTCACAGCCTCATAGATAACATTACAAGAACGTTATCAGAACATCACAATGTAACTTCGCAACAGTTGGTTGCAGCAACGTAATTGGGAGTCATCAAAAGAAGGTCGCTGTAGACTAACAATGTGATGTAACAAGAATCAATCCAGAAAGTTGCTGCAACGTTATTAGAACGTCATTTCCTTGGCTGGACATATCTGATGTATCTCTTAACTTTGGAGTTCTGTGCGGGGCAACATAATAGGCCATATAAGCAATTACAAAAGACTGAATATCTATCTAAACAATGAATCAACACAATGCAAAAATCTGTCAAGGAAGCGATAATAGCTAGGCCGAGAGATACGTTACGTTTACATCAAGTGATGCTTCGCACTTACTTAACCTCCCTGATATTATTGAAATGGTATGATTTCAGAAGCTACAATAATTGTAAAATCTATTGTATTTATCTATAGTAACTAGTCGGCCATACATAAAGTCGTATTCACAAGATACATAAAACATGAATCGTGTGCTATCAAAAGTTGCAGATTCAAGTAGATGTACTTCGGATAGACATACGTAGAACATGTGATAAAATAATGATGAGCCATGTCTATGTCTCAGATCAATGAACTTGTTGGGATGTACGTGCCGACTCGGCAGTCTGTCTAATGAGCACATGTCTGAGACTGATCAATTATACAGTGCTTGGCTTCGGGCACCTTTCACGTAATTAAACCTCTGAATCCTTCATGTTCGTGAAAGGATCGTCCAACGACGCAGAAGAATCTGGGTGGATCTCATCCACCTAGACTTTGTTTCAAAGTGGGGTGGTCCTCACTCGATATCTTCTAACTCAGTGAATGCCATCTAGTGGAGTGTTGTATCTCTAAATATATGGTGAATGTGCATTGTTCTTGATGATATATGTATGTATTGTTCCCAAAACGAATATGATGTATCTATACATGAACTAGTTGTAGTACTATGCATCATTCGTCAAAGAGGGTACAGCAAAACGATAATATTTGTAATTAATTTTTCTGTAGACCTTTTGTCCCGGCAAATGTTAAATATGCCATCAAAAGGGTCATGTTGTTTGAGTTAATCTTGATGAATATCATTGTAGTAGACAGTTGATCTATATCTAATGACTTATTATGATTGTAACATCATCTTAACCACGACTCAGTCTGTTCTCCCAAGCCAAATAATGTTATAAGATCATTGAACTGCCGCATGCGCGAACAAATATTGTTTATGTGCAATCGCTAACCATGACCATTTAGAGGTAGGTGCCAAATTCAACCAGGTAGCAATACTGCATTAATACCAATTGCATATGATATGATGCTTCGTTTCATCAAAAGCCATGCAACAACCATGTTGCAGAGACTACGATGTAGAAATAGTTTCTCTACATGTGAAGCAATGTGTTTTTTGAGAAGAATGAATTTGAGTTGCATGAATAGTCGATCTGAGATAGATTAATAAAGTGCATAGCATGAGGTCAAATTGTGCAACCTAACTTTACTCAGCAAACCCAATCAATTAACCAAAAGAATAATTATGTACACGTAAAAAATAGTTACTTTTGACAGAGTGAAAGTCAAAACGTGTTGATGAAGACAGTTAACATAAACAATAGGTAGTCCATCAATCCCTTCTAGAGTTAACGTTGGTTATAGATCATATACATCTTTTACGAAATATCTAAGTGTAATAACTCTATTACAATTGTGTATTATTCTTATAGCAAATACCTGTACAATACTCACCCTTGATTCTAGATCCCAAATGTCCATGTTATTTGTCTGTCTAATCAGGAGGTCAGACCCTGATTTATGGCCAGGTCACTGCATTGTAGGCGGCATCCTTAGCACCAAATAAACGTACAGAACGTTAACTACTACTACTCCAACCGCTTTAAATCATGCACCTATTTAAACCAACCAAAACACGTGTAGTCACTAAGTACTTAAATCTCAGAGCCGCCGTGATTACGTACCAGAACTAGCCTCATTATATTAGTGCTATGCTGTACGTGAACCTCTTATTACCAATGGGAAAAGGCGATTTTATCTATAATCGTTTAAGGTGATAGTTATTTGATTCGATTCGAGTCAAACCCCTCTGTGAGCGTCAATAAAATTAATTATACGCATTGGAATTGAGGGAATTATGTTTTATTCAGCTATAGCATAATGCTTGTATTCTGGCAATATTAAAAGAGAAACTAGCCGCGAAGTGCGATACTAGTGTAATTATCTTAAATAATGCTTTACCTAATGTCACATCGTTGACCCTGCCAGCGTACCTGCAATTCCGGCCGGTGCCCTCAAGGTGCATTCCCGAATCTGATACTATTTCTAATTTGATTCATATTGTTTTAGGAGACCAACATCGGGAACATGACTATGCTGAGGTGTTTCTCAGTCGGTTCCCAGTGGCCTGAGTCTTTACTCCATACAGTGGCAGAGGCTTGTCCTGAAGTGGAGGACTGAGCCGGCTAAGTTATGATCCGCAGGCCATTGGCAGAGACTTGGTTAATGGATCATACCTCAGAGACCTGTAACACCAATGATATGCCCACGTTGAGTAGGTAGGCATGTGTGGGTCTTACTCAGGTATGAGGGAGGGGGTTAGCAGGTGAAGTTAATACAGCGTACAGGTGTTATACGATAAATGGAACAGGTCACTTCATAAGGTGTTTAAAAAAAGGGAATAATTTAGGGGAATACTGTGGAATGAATTAATTGAATGCCTCACAATTACAAATAATCGATTAAAATTTACACTTACCTACTACAAAGTTCAACTGTTTACTTATTTAACATAAGACAATTTTTGCATGGCATGATTATGATTATCGGATGGGCGTTCTAATTATGCCAACTCAGTATGCTAGATAGTTGAAGTGTATCTATTTGGCAACTTGAACACCATTGATACGAAGTTGGTATTCCTTATGAGTCAAACAGTTTGTTGATAATAGATTGTTTTGCTATTTGGAACGTTTCTTTGCTCAACCAGTGCATCGTTTCAATAGCCGTGATACTGTTTTAAGATGCTTTCCTACAACGGATGCTATCCAATTTTTGTAACTTGACAACCTTTTGTTGGATAGCATCTGTTGAATGACAAAATACTACAGATGATTAATATGGGTCAGAACGGGCAAGAGGTTCCTGGATTTTTCAGACGGGGGTGGTGGAAGTCCCTGGTTCTGAAAAGAAGGCCAGCTAGAAGACTCAGTGCGCTGTTACCTCCTACCTCCAGTCCCATAGACTACTGTTTTCTACACCCTAAGAAAAGGACTGCGTCTAACCTTTGGCCTCAGGGACTGTTATGTTCTACCCCTGGACCGATGGACTTATATATGTCTTATCAATAGAGCCAGGGACTGTTATGTCCTTCCCCCCGATCCAGGGATGGTTACTCCCATCCCTAGACTCGGAAACTCCTCCCTTTACTTCCAGACCCAGGCATTGAAGATACAAGTCTCCGATTGTGATTGGACCTTAAGTCATTTCCAATCCTTTCTGTCCCAAATTAACCTGAACCTAACTTGAGTTGTCCTTTAACCTTATTTTAGATATTACCTGTCCGTTCTTGTCTATACATGTATTAGCCATATACCTTACTCATTTTGACCCTTTCCTGAATGAAGGTTTAGTAGGATAGTATCAATATGTAGCACAGAAGCAGGAGGCTGCTGCTATCTTCAGAGCACTTTTGTTGGAAAACTTCTTTTTATAGGATAGTATCTTTAGGCTGATGTAAATAACAAGCACACACATTTGTTGGATAGCAATAGTTTGCAGGATAGTGTCTTAACGATTGTTATTATTCAGGGTACCCTACAACTAGTTAGGATTTTCTTTCAGGTGGGGCATAACATGTCTCATTCTTCCCAACCTATTTCTTTAGCACTATCATATTCCAATAAGTAATTGCTTTGGTAATAGTAATGTGAACGATTGTGATGAACCCCTGCTGATGCCAATAGCAACAATATTAGAGCTTCTGACCAGCAGCCAAAACCCAGCAGGTAGTAATAAAGCCAATGACGGTGAACGTGGGGTCCATTCACAATTATAGGCGAACCTAAAAAAAGGTTATATATATGGGATCGAATTAAATCTTAAATATTGAAGTTGCTCACACAGACAACTAAATTTGCAGAGTTTAAAGACTAAACAAGTGGTCTAGATAAGGCCAAAAAGACAAAATTGTTAATCTTTTTACTTACCAAATGGACATGGGCAGTGTTGGAAATGAAAAGAAGTATTCTAAACTTTCTATAAAACAATTTCTAGCATCTAAGATATATACTTGCCCTGGGCATCAAGATGATGTCTCATGCTGTTCAAGACTTTTCTGGTCAAGACTATTTGATTTTGAAAACAAAAGTTTAAAAATTCGTTTACAAAAACTTAGGGTAGGGCAAAATAATTAAGGTGGGTCGGGTTACCTGAACACAACAATTTGTTTAGGCCTAACCAAATGGGTCTGAATATTCTAAACTATAGATATAGTTGAATGATAAACGAATTATAACACCCTTTTGTTTTTCAGCTCAAATTCGCATAAAGGTGTCTCCTACTTTGCTCTTTGAGACATAAGGGATCTTTTATTGAAAGAGTTATGCCCTTCAAAAGTTTTTACTGACTATTTTCAAAGTTTTCCAAATGTCCTCAAATCTAAGCGAATCAGTCTCTTGAGAGTAGGTGTTTAACATGAACAGCTACAATCTTATCACATATAAACACGTGGCCGCTTCCATCAGTTATAAACCATTGATAAAATGATTTCATTAACCTCCATGTTTCTTTCCTCCATACTTTAATGTTAAACGGACTGCCATGTTCAAACAATATAACACCTGTCTGGAGTGGTGTGATACACGCCTGGAGAGAGATCAAATAACAATACGACTCGGGCCCCAACAAGTAGTCCTGGACTTTGGCCAGCCTCTCACGTGTACAGAACAACGTGATTTAAGTTGATCTGGGGGAGCCCATTGCTTATTTTATAGGGGGGTGATTGCTCAGGGCCGAGTAGTGGCTGCTTTCAATTCCAGCACTGCACAAGGGGATTCAATAAGACACAAGTAGAAAAAGCAGGTAAGCGCTGTCTAAATCACTAACTAAATATGTTCGAGTGAGGGCGTTTGTGTATTTTTTCAGTGTGGGAAATCAGACTTTCAATTGTTTTCAATGTTGCAAGGAGGAGCACTGGGGTTATTAAA
Organism: Lepidonotus clava; assembly: GCA_936440205.1. Taxonomy (NCBI): domain Eukaryota; kingdom Metazoa; phylum Annelida; class Polychaeta; order Phyllodocida; family Polynoidae; genus Lepidonotus; species Lepidonotus clava. The sequence goes on along the minus strand of OW387136.1, from coordinate 45,404,616 downwards.
CGATGTAAAGGTATAAGTTATGCCACCTTACCAGTACCAATCCCGAATTATATAAGTCACCTGCAAAGGTCTTGGTAAAGTAAAAAATAACCTTACTTTGCTGATATATCAATCGTAATAACCCATTTGCCACGCTTTTGTATTCAGATTAATTTTAGTCTAGCAATGGCAATGAATGTTTAAATGTTAGCTCATCCTAAAAAAATTCTTTGGAACTTAGTTCAGCCAATAGGACGCACATATCATACCTTGTTTTTTTTTTATTGAACTAGTCTGTTTCACAAATACAGTGCTCTTCCAACAGGGGATATAATGTGATATGATATATTATGAATGAGATTTGTAGATAGATGAAATTAAAGTAAGGAATAAAGTATGACTATATCGAATGTCACAAAGTCTGGAGTTTGTCTAATTGCATATTATATTATGAGAGGTCTATGCCCGATGTTTGGTATAGGATAAATCCTTCCGCAAACACATATGGGCCATTGCAAGAAAATGTAATAAACTGCACTCAAATATTGATCCTCTGCGTATATCTAGTGGCCTAATATTGTTCTCACTAAGTGCTCGAAGGCAGTATGTTTAACGAAGGCAAGAAATGTCTACCTTCTAGCTTAAATCAACATATTATGGTATCATTGCACAGTTTTCGAGCAGTGTATATTAATGTATTGCGAGTCAATTTCCTTTTAACTAAAGTTCTAAGCCAGTAACAAAGATCGTGTATTCAATGCCTTTAGAGCTGTAGATGTTGAAATATATGATTCTTAAACAATATAGAGCAACGTACGTGAAATAACAAAAGTCAATTTTATTTGATAACTCTTCTCGAATACCCAATGTTCAACCCATTACAAGCTTCGGCTGCGGGGGCTGCCTACCAACAAAACCATTGCCTAATTAGTATTAGGTAAACGAATCTACTAATGTATATGGGACCAGTCTTGCGAGCGCCAAGGCCCCCGGCTGTGTATTAACTAACAACTAGATAGACTTGGGTATTATTATAAGTCCTTGGTCCCAGCCCCCAGTCCCGTGGAGAACCAATTGTATGACTACTATTAATTCCAGATGGGTCAACGGGCCACCACCTCTCATTCACTCCCCGAATCCCCGGTCTTTGACTTGCTCTATTATCGTCCATAGAAACCAAGAAATCAATAGCCTCACGATGAGGGAGTCTTGAGCTTTACCGGAGTAAGACTCACTGTCGGTACCCATCACCCTTCAGTTCAATTTCACTTCAACTAACCGAATCAACACTGGAGCTTACCTGCACCTTGATTCATGAATATTACTTTGATAAAATCCACTACCAGCGCTACCTGTGGATTTGGTTGAAAACTATTTATACCCATTACCAGCGGGATATGTTGATCACTAATCAGTGAGTGTTGGAGTCTACTCTTTCCGCCGAGTTGTGGCCAGGGGAGGTCTAACCCCCTACCTGCAGCCTCCCCTGATATTGACTGGATCTCCCAGCTCCCAGCCAAAGGACCCATCTCACTACGGAGCCGGCCTCGTGCTTGTGATGATCTTGATTACATGAGCAGTGCAAGTATTTATCACTCCTTATGCCAGGTGACATCAGGTAAATATAATTGTTATTAATTTATCTGTTGTAACTCTGATTATCTATACAATAACATTTAGGATTTTAATAGATATCCGACAGGTGTTCATCCATCTAAAATGCCCATATCTGCATTTATTTGGGCTGCAAGTGCACAGCATTGCTATTTATTCGATTTGCAAACGGCAATTCGATTGGAGACCTCTGTCAGCAAAGGAAGATAAATAATTAAGATTAGCTTAGTGATTGAAAATTGATTTTACCATCAAAGATTGAGGGGTCGTTGGTGTATTAGAACATGAATGAACTCTTGAATTTGTACCAAGCCATACTGAATAACGAGTAACAGAAATTAACGGTATGAGTACATTGACTCAATATTTCGATGAATAACCAATTTGCCTGTCACAGAGACTTGGTCTGTGAAGTACGGTAGAGTAACTCAGGGTTCAATATGTTAATATGGATGTTCTCCTGAAAACCATTGAAGTGTAGCTTCATATAAGAAATAACGAAACAATCCACTGTCTTGGAGTACGCTTGGACTACTGTAATAGGCTTAGCAATGCTTAGGTCATGGAGCTATACCGCTGAGGCGGGTTCACCTGGAGACCCATTGTGTACTACCCGCGTTAAAGAAAGTGGAGAGTGGGTTAATTTCCAACTTAGTAAATTGAGTGTGAGTCAAGGTTCTGGTTGTTTACACAACAAACATAGAGAGTAGGTAATACGGCTGGGGCAGGCATCGATACGCGAACCAGGGTGCACCGGGACCCCTGTTTATACTGACCAAGCACCTGCTCACTATTGATTCTTGTCCTAAGTTAGACAGTGTGTCCTTTTTCACGTCAATATTAAAATGAAACTAGACAAAAGTTTGGTTTTACAAATTAACCAGGGCACGTAATTCAAAAGTTTCTCACAATGTGCACGCTTTGTTTGCCTCCCATATATTTACGTTTATCTACGTATCTATCCTAAAGATGCTCTTTTCCGGTCTTAACCCACCTAAGTCATGTTACATCAGTGTAAAATACTTCTCCCTCTTTCAAGGGTGCATTACGTTGCAGTAATTTCACCAAAAAAAACACAAAAGGAGCATGTTCAAATTGTTGCTTAAACCCATTCATAGGGAATGAGGATGTTTGCTGTTGACTGTGTAGGCCTAAAGTCATCTATTGACAGAATGACTATGTGTTATGTATGCACGTGGTTATCTGTTCACAATTTCCATATGTTAAATACCCTTATACCACGTAATAAACCTGAAAGCCAGAGGTATCCCTGATGATTATTAGGCAATATAGTCCTTTGAAAAAATGTCTTGATTTGTGGAACTGTTGATGCATTACTAAGGGGTTGATATTGTTTGATAGTGCTTGGCTATTATGTTTGTAAAGGACAGGAGGAAGTCTTTCTTGAAGAGACAGGTATCAGTCCCTACTTATGGCTATAAAGATATGTTTCTTGTCTTTACAGAATCGCAAAGCAAAATGCATTGGGAGAAAGTGCGATAGCTACCCATTAGGTTATTAAGAAGACCACCGGAAGTGATACCGGAAGTACAGCCACCATGGCAGCAGAGGAGGCCGAGATGCGCGAGATGCTGCGCGGTAAACTGGACGCGCTGCCCCCACTTCCGCCCACCACCTTCCGAGTCTACCTGGCCTCGTCTGCCACAGGTAAACAGAATGTTTCAATTGTTAAGTCATTCCTGTTGAGGGAATTCAGTGAATGGGTTGAAAGGAAAGAACGATGCTGGTACATTCGACTTTCTGGGGTACAAGGCTTTGCATGTTTCATGATGCTGAGACTGCCGACATGGCTTGGTACGCATGTATTTGATGCTGATGAAAGGAACTCTTTTACTACTAGGTGAACACAAGCTAATGAGAGTATTGAGATAATGGTAGACCTTGAATTTGCCATGTACAATTTGCCGACTTCAAAAGGATTTACGAGTAGATATCTCGGTATGGCACTGAGTCAGAGACAGCACTACTTTTGAATTAATTTTACAACTATGACCAAACTTTCGACTAAATAAGATATATGTATGGCTTTATCTTTGTATACCACAAGGGATTACAAGGCAATGTCCTTATCGCACCTCTACATATAGTATACATGATATTTACATGCCTATATGTTCATATAGGGTGTTGGAGGTATTGACCTTGTTGGGGGATGGTTTATTGGAGGATGGATGTATGGATGCGTTGGCGTAAAATCTTTGAATCGTCACGTTTCTTACATTTCGATTATTTTTAGATATGTGTGTGGAGAGGGCAGTCCTGGCAAAGACGGTCTACCCTGAACTAAGAGAATACTGCCGAACGAAATACAATCTAGACATGCAAGTAAGTCATCTGTAGTTGTTTTGTAATATTATAACACTAAAGACGATGTGTAGTTATTGAGTATGTGCAGCCAGAACTGCTAAAGAATGATAAAACAGTTAAATCTATTTGGGTGTCTTTGCTTTAGTTTTTTTCTTAAGATGAATTGGTATTTGATCCTGAAAGGTATTCTGAGAACATATACAGTCTCAAAATCATTCTAAGACCTGTATATTACATTCTTTTTATTTCATCTCCTACATCTGCTTTAGGTGGTCGACCTCCGTTTTGGAGTGGAATTTGCAGAGGATCCTACAGGATTGGCGATTCGGCTGAACGAAATAAAAAAATGTCAAGAACTATCTCTGGGGCCATCCTTTGTGGTAGGTCATGCTGCAATGAAAACATATGTCACATGCATTGGGAGCAGTACATGTATTTGGCAAAAGATCGGTAGATATGATATAACGATATTTGGGGGATGTGAATCTTAAAAGATGATCAAAGCAATTCGATGTTTTGTTGAATGAAGTATTATAGAATAGTGTGAAATCTAATAGGCTCTTCATTATGACCTAAATGCGGGAATAGAGCTCTGCTGTGTTATCTATCCCAATCACTGTACAAGATTAATTAGTTTTGAAAAGTTGAAGCAAAATCATGCATGTTACTGAATTGCAAGCCAGAAAAACACTGAGAAATGAGTTTTGATTTGCTCTTTCCCTAGCAGAATCAAATCTTGAATAAAATTCATTTAATATCTCCTTTCCTAGCTTCTTATTGGACAAAAGTACGGCTGCAGCGCGCTCCCGACAGCCATTGCGGCCTATGAATTCGAGGAGATCCGCGCATGCGCCGCGAACCCCGGGCAGGTGGCGCTGTTAGACACGTGGTACTCCCGCGACGACAACGCGACCCCTAGCGAGTACACGCTGAAGTCGGCCGACGCCGGGAGCTGGGGGCAGGCGGCTTCCGAGTGGCGCGAGACGGCGGCGGAAGTACGGCGCGCGCTGCAGGAGGGCGTCCGACGGTGTGTGCAGGTGGGGCGTCTGGACGGGGGCGCCGAGCACAAGTACTTCGTGTCAGGTGAGGGTTTTACATATTATTTGTAATTCTTGAAGTGTATGTACTTTGCTACAAGATCGAATGAATAGTATGGAATACATGTAGAATAGAATTGAAACTTAGAATTTTTGAATATTGGAAAATTAAAATGTATAAGGGTATAAAACCGTTCGTTTTGTAATGTAACATTCACTGGTGATAGTTTATGGATGCAAATATAGTTTTGAGCATGCTAAAGAGGGGTCGTGAAAATGGTGACTATAAAGCCGGGGAGGATCCAGAAGGAATCCGTTCCAGAGGGTCAAGACCTGCCCCCATATTTTGGTAGGGAAACAAACTAACACGTTTATATAATCTGTACAACCTAGAACATTGGATGAAATGTGCATTTTCACGGATTGTTCTTATACAACTTCCCAGGGTCTGTTCAATGCAAATGAAAATATGCCAATTGAAATTATAATTAACTATGCTGTATATAAAAACACAGTAGTTAAAATGAGTTAAGGATTGACACCGGTGGTTGGGCCGTGATTCACGTTTTGGCCTATATCTCTGCATCTATGTTAGGTGTATTAATAGAATTGACATCATTTAAAAGGACTAATTTTTCTCTATCCTTTAATATAAGTTATTAGAATATCAGATAACAATTCGAAATGATATGAATTAAAAACCTATTTTTCAACTTTTATTTTTTGAACAAGAATTACTCACTTGCTAAAAGAGCTAAATGGCCAAAAACATTTCTATATGTTATCAACCTCTAGATGCAGAAAAGGGTGTCTCAGATTTCTCATCTAGGCTTTAGTTTGTATTTTATGCCAAAAAACGGGCAACTTAAATATATTTTATTTCTATTTTTTACATCTTATTTTTTTTTAAATGATTTAAGACAGATATCAATTTTTTGAGACACCCTTCTCTCCATTAGAATGTTTAGAACAAGTAAACAAAATTTCAAAAGTTGATGGTTACTGAGAAATCATTGTTCAAAAAATAAAAGTGAAATAATTAACTTTTGTCTTTACACATGCATAACTTATAGACATTTTAATACTTTTAAATATATCTCATTTCATTAGATAGAGTATAAACTAGGCATTTGAACAATACAAATCAGACCAATGTGGATATAGAAATACTTTATGAAAAACGCAATAGTCCTGAGTACCAGGAATCACGGCCCAACCACAGGTGTCAATCCTTAAGATCAGTTCTCCTTTCACTACAGAGCTGGAGAATGAGATGGAGAAGGGCCTCCTGGAGGACGTGAACGCCAACGCCCGCTGCCTGCTCCTCCAGCGCCGCCTGGAGGGGGTGGACCCCGCCCACGACCTGGCCGCCCACTTCATCGACCTGACCCTGGAGGGGCAGGTCGACGCCCACAAACAGACCCTCATCCAGATCCTCTCAGAACAGAAGGTCCCGTCTAGGATCAACTCCACAAACATCCACCGTTTTACGGTCCAGTGGTCCGACAATGGTGGGATCGACGAGGCCCAACACGCTGAGTACCTGGAGGAACTTTGTACGGCGTTTAGGGAGTCCGTTAAGAAACAGGTGGACGCCAACATGGAGAAGCGGGCCAAGAGGTGCGTGGAGAGCGGCGAGCTGCACGGAGAGGTCCTGGAGCACCTCCACACCTGTATGGGGCAGAGTACCCGCATCTACGGCCGGGATGGCGTCCTCCAGAGGGTACGGCATTACGTCATGGACGACATCAACCAGCCCCTGGTCCTCCACGGCGCTCCCGGAGTGGGGAAGACGTGTGTGCTGGCAAAGGCGGCGTCACTTGTGAGTACAGCAATGACTTCTGGCCTTATAAAAAGCCCATCCCACATTGGGTATATCCCAGGGTTGGTCAAGGATTGTATTTTTCTACTTCCCCTAGTGCTGGTCAAACATTAAGGGTTCTCAAAATTTATCAATTGGCAGATTTGGAGGTTTGCCAGCCAATCAAAATGCTGCATTTCAGGGCAAAATAGGGTTGGACATTATTGTAGATTGGGCTGGCAGGCTTTAACACTGGTTCCTATGGGGAAAAGGCCAATATATAAAGCTGCATTTTACAAATTTTAAGCACAATCTGTTGACCAAATTGCTTCAGTCAGTTTTGTATTATGCATCTGTCTTCAGGGAATAAGCGTGGAGGCAATTTTGAAAAATATCTTATGGTGAACTTTAATGTTGGTGTAAAGTGGGATTGGCTTATTGCTTATTTGTAGTAGAAAATGTAGATGTGACAAAAGAAATTTTACAAATGACGGATAGAAAAATGGGATAATGTATAACTAGAGATAACAAGTATAGTCTAAATAATGAATGGATTGGGAGTTGTGGCATGATATAATTATATGGACGGTATTACAAGATAGGCCTAATAGAATGAGGTTGGTACATATCCATCATGTCACACAAAGTTATAAAGACCGAAGGGAACTTATAGTATAACACTGAATATTGATTCAATATTGAAAATTGATTGAACCAGCAATCAATCATATCTTAATGGTGACCAAATGTTGAACCTGAAAGGTGACAGGACACTTACCCCCCCGGACACTTACCCCCTAGGACACTTACCCCCTGGACACTTACCCCCCGGACACTTACCCCCGGACACTTACCCCCTAGGACACTTACCCCCTAGGACACTTACCCCCTAGGACACTTACCCCCTAGGACACTTACCCCCTGGACACTTACCCCCTAGGACACTTACCCCCTAGGACACTTACCCCCCAACCTTGGAGAACTCGCTTGAATGATGTTTTGATGGGGTGTCTTCGAATAGACATCCATTAATCCTCTCATGTTTACTTTAGGCCATGGGACCGTCGGCCCTCCAGGGTGAGGTGAAACGGTCACATGTTGAATTTAAGTATATATATATATATATCAGAAGAGAGGGGTATATATCTAGTTTACTCCCCTTTATCAAAAACTGTGGAAAATAGTGACTAGGAATAGGGACGACTTAGCCTTTTAGGTATGAATCCTAAAGAACTATCAGAAGAGAGGGATATATATCTAGTTTACTCCCCATTATCAAAAACTGTGGAAAACAGTGACTAGGAATAGGGACGACTTAGCCTTTTAGGTATGAATCCTAGACATCTATTAGAAGAGAGGGATATTTATTCAGTTTGCTTTCCATTAGAAAGACTAAGTTCTTACCGCATAATTACCTTTACATTATAAGCCATGGTTGGGGGGTAAGTGTCCTAGGGGGTAAGTGTCCTAGGGGGTAAGTGTCCTAGGGGGTAAGTGTCCAGGGGGTAAGTGTCCTAGGGGGTAAGTGTCCTAGGGGGTATGTGTCCTAGGGGGTATGTGTCCTAGGGGGTAAGTGTCCAGGGGGTAAGTGTCTGGGGGGTATGTGTCCGGGGGGTATGTGTCCGGGGGGTATATGTCCTAGAACCTTTTGAAATATTGATTTAATTCTAGTAACTGATTTTGATCCAATGTTGAGTGATCGTTGTTGAAAGTCATGCGTGAAAGAATACCTTTATGATAATACTGAATGTTAATCTGATATTCAATTGAAAACCAATCATTCATTTTACATTGATTCAGAATTGAAATATCAATGTTAAAGCGACATTAACTTTTCAACATCACATCAATCAGCACCAAGGGGGTACTGCCTTCCAATTTTGTCAAAAGTTCAGCATTTACCCTCAAGGAAGCATTAAAGTTATTTTCATTTGACAATTCTTATCAACTTCTTATTGCAATAATAATTGTATGTGAAAGTATTGGCAATCCAATATGTAATGCTCAAGAACTAATTAGATATCTAGTGAATTTTCTGGGTGTGGGAAGCATAAAATGTCTAAACACCTTTTCCTTTGAAATGTAGTTTTATACATGTTTGAACTAGATGAGTTCCCATGCATCTCACCTCATGCATTAGGCAGGTCACCTGCCTTTATCACTGCCTATCCATATTGCCCTGGCTTTGGTTGGGAGCCTTCAACTTGGCATAAAATAGAAAGGGGTTTACTCCTTAAGAGTAAAATAAATAATGCTCAAATGTGAAGATTATACTACCTCTTTTTATATTCTAAGCCATGTTTCTTTCATCATTTTCCCCTTTTTATTAGACTTAAATCAATATCAACTAATCTGAAATGCTGATTCAACGTTGATAGCAAATATTGATTCAGTATCTTTTTACTTACTGGGATAGCTTTGGTAATGAAATATAAGTTCTACACTAAGCAAAAAGTGATTATCTTTTCCAAGTAATGTGATATCAAACCAACTATAATGATAAATTTCCATTTTAGGCCCATTTTATGCATTTGATACAGATTTCTTCTGCTAGATTATTTAACCAACATCTTGTATTGAGCATGCTATCTGAGCGTAACGTACTGCTGAAGCTCCCGAGCCATACATGCAGATACCCCACACTATTTCTGTCATCAAATTAATTAAAATACATATGTATGTCCTGCAGGTTTCTTTATGGCTTGAGGACGACCCCTCCCCGACCGTCCTCCTGGTTCGCTTCCTGGGCACCACTCCAGCCTCCTCCAGTATAGACGGCCTGGTGAGGAGTCTGTGCACCCAGATCCACGCCATGTTCGACTACCACGACTGCCGCCTGCCCCGGGACCTGGGCGACCTCCAGGAGTACTTCCAGAGCCTCCTCCAGGAGGTGCCGCCCCACCTCACCATGGTGATCCTCCTGGACTCCATCGAGTCCCTGAAGGGGGATCCCGCCGCCCAGGCCATGCAGTGGTTCCCCAACCGTCTCCCGGAGAACGTCAAACTGATCCTCTCCACGGTGGACACTGACCACGGCAAGAAGGTCATGAAGGACCTCCAGAAGCATCGCATCTCCAAACGCCAGTTTGTGGAGATCCACCCACTGGATCAGGAGACTTGTAAGACCATCCTGAAGGCCTGGCTGAAGGCTGGGCGCCGCCAACTGACCCCTCCACAGTGGAGGACGGTGGATGAGGTGATCAGGGAGGGCTGCACACCTCTGTACGTGAAGCTGCTCAAAGAGCATGTCCTCACCTGGTCCTCAGGTAGTCTGGACTCGCAACTGCCAAAAGACATCGAGTCGTTCTTTTCCCTAGTCATTGACAATCTACAAGAAAAACATGGCAAGAATCTGGTGGCGACGGTTCTTGGGTTATTGGTGCTTAGCAAACATGGAGTGACTGAGATAGAAATGGAAGACATGCTTAGTATAGATGATGTAGTAAGTATATATATCTATTATCACCGCTGGCATTGCGTTACACATAATACTTACAATAAAGTTAGTAATGTACCTGTGCTAAAATCACATTGTATTGCTGAAGGAATTCTCGTGGTACATCCTCAAATCATATTCCTCTATGCCTCATTCTTAATTGATTAAAAAATTATAGTTAAAATATCGTTTCTGCTGTTAAAGAATTGTACCAAGAAATTCATGCTGTTCTGTAGCGGCTTTTATTGTGAAGATTATCTCATTTACTTTAATCATTAAATGCATCTGAGATATATGCCCTATGCTTTGATGTAAAATGATGTGCATGTTCTATTTATTTCAGGTTTTAACGGACGTGTTCAAGGACTATGTCCCCCCAGTCCGAAGACTACCTGCTATTCTCTGGAAGAGGTTGTACCAGGACCTGAAACCCTACACCAGTCAGTACTGGACTGAAGGTAGCTATGTCATAAGGCTCACCCATTCCATCTTCGACAGGGTAGTGAAGAAAAGGTTCATGGTGTCTTGGGTGTCGGAGGTCAACAGCCGATCCAAAAACATTCTCATAAACTATTACACTGGTGCCTGGGCAATAGAGGAGAAACCCTTCACTCTGAGTCCTGAACAGCAGCACATGCTGGGGTTGGAGTCCCCAAAAGCATCAGCTTTGCGGTATGTCCCTTCTCAGCCAACTCTCATTAAGTATGAGAAGGATGGGAAAAAGGCTTGGTTTATCAACAGACGCAAAGTCCGGCAGTTGGCGTCGGTTCTGCATGGGGATGCCACGTATTGGGACAACGAGGAAGCCCTGTTCCGCTTCATGCGTGTTGTGCTGTTCAACTTTGAAATGCTCATGGCCATCATGATGATGAAGGAGTGGCAGCTGATGATGAGGTCCCTGGCCGTCCGCCATGTGATCGACGAAGAGGATGGGGAGTTTGAAAAGAGACAGATCTGGGTCTACATGCGCTGCCTTGAACAAGTGCAGCCTCAATTGGTGGAGAACCCAAGCAGTGCAATGATCTACCTAATTGGTCAATTCATCAACAGCTACAACTTCCTGATCCATCCTTCCACCTTAGTTCGTCAAGCAGACAAAGTTCAGGGTAGGGAGTTCTGTGCCTTGGTTTGCCCTAACCAACAAATGGCAATGGCTGGAGAGGTAGAATACCTGAATGCCCGCCACCACACAACACCCATCAGGAATTGCCTCTTTCTTGGCAACACACTTTTTACCATATCGGACAGACTTGTAGGTGTGAGTTTTGACACGTATGGTCAAAGCATTAGGACTGTTGTGAACGCCAAGATCCCAGGACTGCCTGAGGGAGACCACGTTCACCTCATGATCCCTATTGACTCAATGGCCAGGAATGAGGTTATTGATGAGGACAGTACAGAGGGTCTTCTGGCAGGCTCTCAGCTAGTCCTAGCTTTATGTCACCAGCCCAAAATCTTCTTTGTTGGTGCCTCAGATGGCAAAGTCACCCACATGATAGATTGTCGGAAAGACTTGCCTCATGACTTCAGTAGGTCAAAGATCACTGATGTGCAGGTCATGCCAAACGTTGCACATGACCGTGTCCTGTACGTGACCATGTCTGAGGGCCCCCTGGTGCTTACCTACTCCTGTACCACTGGTCAGTTCATTGAGATTCTGGCCAGTAAAGACAAAATGTTGGACATGGTTCAAATGGAGGATGGACAGTACTGTGTGTTTCTGGCCAGTGGGGAAGTCCTGCCCCTTGAAGACATGCACAGTGACTCCAGGAATGTCCTCAGTCAGAGTACCAGGTCATTTTCTTCACTGAAATATGGAAACGTTCTCACAGCCTGGAACAAGGGGAAGTGGGGCACTCCCTACAGTGATGTGTTGGTGATTGGTTTGGAGACTGGACATTTGACTGCTTTCGTTGGGGTCAACCCTTACCAGGCCCACTCCTCTGGGCCTGTATCGGCCACGGTTCGCCTGCCAGACCAGACTGCCATACACCACATAGATTCAGACGTCAAAGGTTTCCGTACCAGGATGGTGTTTGCCCTGGCCTGTTCGAGAAACCACCTCCATCTGGTTAAGTTTGAGGTGGGGCGCAACAAGCAATGCTCTGTGACTATAGCTGCTGGTTTACGAAAGCGCCTTCAGGAGGCCTTCATGTTTGAGGAGGTGATTGTCGGTAGACATTTGAATGCTATCCATGTGATCGCAGTTGGAAACCAAGGGGATGGGAGGTACTTCCTCCAGCATCTCGCTACCCTGGATGTACACAATTCAGCAATTATCTCAACAAAGGCCTCTAACCTGAGTAAGTATATGACAGTTATTATATATGTGTACAGACAATAGCAGTAACATGCCTGTCTACTCCTATAGACTCCAAAACATATATATGAATTGTAATGAATTTCCCCATGGTCCTAACAGATTTACATACCACTTGAAACACCCCTCAACATGTCCCTCAAAATTTGTGGGTTTTTTTTTAATTCGATACTAAAAATGAGCTCATTATTCTGTGTGTTCTGCTTTCAATAAAAACTGGGGGAAGACATTTTTTTCCGGGAAGATCTCCAAAGTTGGTAAATTATGCCCAAGTATAGATAAAGGCAGATTGAGAACGAAATGGCCAAATAGTAAACAAGGTTTCTTGAAAATCCTCAGTGTCTGGAGTTGGCAACAACCGTCTGATCGGCACGGTGGCTGAGGATGGCTCGTGTAAGGCGTTGAACCTGGCCACGGTCCAGGCGTCCCACGAGCAGCTCTCCCGGTTCGAGCGGATGGAGGGACCCATCACCAACATCACCACGGGCGTATCTCTAGCCGTAACCCTCGAGGAAGATAACATGTAAGACCATTAAAGTTCACCTAATTAATTTTTGCCAAGGGTTTTGGAAGTTATAGAGCCACGGGCAAACTTATCTTTATCATGTGGTTGCTATAGTTTTGGTCACCAAGAAAAGCCCGTCTTATTTATTAGTTTAGGTCTTGAGTATAGTTCGAGCTGTGGTTTGATACCAATTTTTATATCTAGAGTGAGGTTTATATGTGACCAGAAAGCCTATTTCTTGAAGGTTTTATATTTTCCCTGTTATGTATGCTATTTGTTTTGTATGCCAGAAAGTTTTTGAGTGGTGTTTTTTCCCCAGATCTATTTGTATTCACATCAAATGAAATAACTATTGGACCCTTGTAGATGTATTTGTCACAATTGGGTGGGTTGCTGTATGAGGTAATGCCAATATTCCATCGTCAAATCAAGCTGATGGTTTTCTTATCATTGGTAGTCTCTTTACTGTTTTACACAAGCCCATAAAACAAGAGTACCGTAGCTAATCAATCCAGCCATTGAGCCATTTAATTATTCAATACCTACATCTTGACTACACGGTCCAACATCAGCAACCTCCAGGGGTAATTGGCATGACAGACCGACACTTTTGGCATCGAAACAAGAGAAGTAGTTTGACTGGTCCCGGTATAGTCACGGGTAGAAAACACCCCCCCCCCCCCCAGGACAAGAGGGCCTTTTACAAGAACTTTCCCTAATGAATTGCATTCTAATTAATAACCCAATGCAATGTGTGATTGAGATAACAATGAATGGAACCAATACTAAGTGAAGTGTTTAACACTGTGGAAACTCAAGAACATATCACAAATGCAATGCAATTGTATAAGTAAAAGTATGGTCCAAAATAAACTGTGGAAACTAGCTTGAACGCCGGTTCGAACATCAGTAAAATGATTCACTGGATTAGTGCAAATCGAAATGTAATCCAGAAATTACACCTTATTTTTTGTTCTAATAAGATTTTCATGTCAATCACTTTTGGCCAGTACATGTACGATGTATTTGGATGCCTATGAGGTTGGTTCGTTTAAAATGGAATGTCTTGACCAGTTGACACGGTATAATTCACCCTAAAGAGTGATATTTCTCCTTCACAAACCGAAGCATACGGCATATGATTGCTCCATATCGCACCGAAAGAAATATTTCTGGTGCATGACCCTAAACGCCAACATTAATCAAAGAGAAACTTACACGTCTCAATGCGTTTACAATAAGGAAGTTTCTGTTAGCTTGGAGTAGTATGGGATAAAAAGGTACATGTTACCACCCACACGTGTACTAGTACTCCACCATTAATGCTTATTGGTGTGCAGAGCTTACATGAACAATAAAGTATCTATTACAATACCAGGACATTCAGAGCAAGGTAGTTGACATTGGTGCGTTGTGTTTCGTTTTGTGTGGATATTTCTAGTTTGATTCTAGTCCAAACAAGAAATATATAGAGGCCATGTTTACCATTCTCATGTATTTAATTGAAAAAACAGAAATCCACTATTGCGCTTTGGGTCCATCATTCTTTCTCCTTCTTAGCAGTTCATATTTTTTTATGTAAAGTTCCAACAGTCATTCAAGATTAAGCATCCCAGCATCTCCGCAAGCCCTGTCCCCTTGCAAAATCATAGATCCAACTCTGCTTACAATAAGCCCATCGCAGTTTGCAACAAAATTAAAGTTTACTATGAAATATGACTGTCATATTTTCAAAATTGCTTCTGTGCTTATTCCATGATTACAATTGCATAATACAAAATTAACCAAGCAATTTGGTTTACAGATTGTTCCTATAATTATTGGTAAATTGAAGCTTTATATATTGGCCTTTTTCCCATAGGAACCAATGTTAGAGCCTTTCAGCCCAGCCTATAATGTCTGACCCTATTTTGTACTGACATAAAGAAATATGATTGACTGGTAAACCTGCAAATTTGTCACTTGATGAAATTTAAGAAATCATAATGTTTTAGCAACACTTTATGATATAGAAAAATATATAATTGTTATTTACTTCAGTAGCCTCAACTTTAGGCCTATATGGTAGGTTTGTCCAACCCTTGTCCAACTCTTTTGAGTTTCTTGGACCTGAGCTGACTGAATTACTGGGTTGTTCACTAGCGGAAGCCTCTGTACCTTTGACATGGAAAAGGCTACTGTCAAACTAATACCCAAAAGTGGTAATTTGGCAAATGTCACAAATTGGAGACCAATATCCTTATTGAACACACCATCAAAATTGGCTGAAAAACTGATGCACTCAAGACTGTATGATCTGTGTATATCAAATGATAGTCTTAGTCCAAATCAATATGGCTTCATACCAAATTCCTCAACCAGTGATGCAATTTTTGACTATATAACCCAACTATACAAGTCAATGGATAACCTAAATTATACTGGAGTAGTCTATATGGATGTTATGAAAGCCTTCGACTGTGTTAATCACACAAGACTTTTGAGTAAACTAAGGTCGATGCCAATCTCACAAAATAGTTACAACTGGTTCTCTGACTATCTGTGTAACCGGCAGCAGCAGGTGCTACTTAACAATACGGTGTCTGATGGAGTCAATGTCACCTCTGGTGTGCCCCAAGGCTCTGTATTGGGGCCATTGCTTTTCCTTATCTATATAAATGATATCTGTCATACTGACTCAGATGTCATCATCCAGCTCTATGCTGATGATGCTATTATGTATGTAACATCATCTAATCTAACTGATATTAAAAACAAGCTTCAATCTGCCTTAGACAATTGTCAAAAATGGTTCACTGCTAATCATCTAAGATTGAATATTGACAAATCTAAAGTATGTCTATACGCTAGTAAGTACATGTTATCCAAATCTGACAACCTTTCATTGAGTTATGATGGTAAGCCTTTACAACTCTGTAATAGCTACAAGTACCTAGGAGTGTATATTGACAGTACCCTAAGTTTTGAAAAACACATGCATGAAATGCAGAAAACCCTCACTCAGAAATGTTTTAAACTGTCATGCATACAGAAATACTTAACAAGAAACGTTAGACTGCAATTCTTTAAGCAAAGTGTCCTCCCAAGTGTTGAATTCTGTAACTTCCTTTTGGGATGCAGTACTCAGGAACTAACTAACAATCTACAAAAGATACAGAATCATGCTCTTCGTAGATGTTTGAATATCCGCCATGCAGTTGATATCAGCACTGACATGTTGCATGCCGAATGTAAAATTGACTATATGTGTAAAAGAGGTGAGCTCATGTTACTGCAACTCATGTTCAAGCGAAGCCAGAGTCCGATGTATATTGATATTCCTAAAAATGTCCGAACTCGTAGAGACATGAAAATTGTCTTTAAACTGAAGATTCCTAGAACTGAGACCTACAAACACTCGCCTTTATGGAGAGGAGCAATATTATGGGATCTATTACCTACAGAAATTCAAAAATCAGAGTCCTTAGATAGCTTCCGGAAAAGTGTCAAAATTTTATATCGTGGAGTCAATAAAACGCTTCTTGAATTTAAATAACATGTTGCTATGGCTGTACTGAACGCGGGAAAGCCACTGATGTCGATTGCACAAATACCTATTTTGGGTTATTTGTATACCAGCCTGCTTATGTTTATTATTGCAACTACTCTACAATTTAGCTGTTAAGTTATATTAGATTAAATGTCAATCATTCTATTTTATACTGCAATTATGTACATAAGTTATATTCCATATGGATATTTCAAGATTGTTCTACACCTACTTGGAAGAGCCCATGTATGTGAAAGTGGTTAATTAATAAAAAAAAATTTAAAAAAACCTGGGATGTACCAAATGTGGGATGGGCTAATTACAATCTTCTGTTCCTGTTTGCAGGTACGTGGCCGTGTGGGACATTGCGAGTGGTGCCGTGATGAGGCAGTGCCACCACCAGCGGCGGGTGGTCACGGCTTGCCTCTCCCGGAACGAGCGCTACCTGGCCACCATAGACGGGGGTGACGAGCTCTGGGTCTGGGACCTGCTCAGCGGGGCCAGCCAGGTGGAGGCCAGCCTCCCTGCACTCACCTACAGCCTCAAGGTAAATGTAACCATTGTGAAAAGATGGGTTTATATCAGAATTTTTGTCATTGAGGGTGAGTACTATAATACCCATTACAAACTTGCAAAAGAATACACATTCTATGACTACTGACTACAGGCATCAATCTATGATTGATGACTACAGGCATAATGCTCATTCTGAGGCCAAGTCTGAAAAGGAGTTTTTCTGGAGGTTATAATTGATCTTTTGCTTACCAGTGTCATACATCGGGCCAATTGTGGATGAGGCACTTCCAAAAGTTACTTACTTGGCAATTCGTGTACTGTAATATTGTTAGAATTAAAAGTGTGAAGTAGATACCAAACTCGACAAGCACAAATGGATGGACGACTTGATGATATTTATTACTTTAGTAGACAGGTTGCACAATGATCAACATGTTTCGACTGTATGAAAGTCTTCGTCAGGATCTATGTAATATTGTTAGTATATATAGCATCAACAGTACCTGTTTCTGGCGTCAGGCACTTGGACAAAGTATACATAATTCTATCGCAATTATGTTTTATGCTATCATGCCACAAAAAATAACAAGGTCTTTGCCAAATGATGACTGTACATGTTTTTTCAACCACAGTTGTAATGTTATAATGTAGACTGAAAGTATGGTTGACTTCCATCACTTCTCGGTGTTGTTCATTCACTGGCATACTACCAATATACAGCCTTGAAATACAGAATGTTCATATCAGACAAGTTAGAGAAGTTAATATAATGTTTGATTACAATAAAGTGTAATCAAATATGATAGTATTAACAATTAATTTAAGCGCATTGAGACAAACAACCTAAATCTTAACAACTGTCCCATATTGCATTGTATATAGTATATTCTTTCCTTTCAGGGGAGTAAGCGCTGGATGTTCTGGTCTCAGAAGTGTGCCAGTTTTCTGGTGGTGCTCGACTCCGGCCAGCACGTGAAGGTTAACCCCAAGAGCAGGCAGGTGACGGAGACGGAGAACCCGCTCGTCCCCAAGCCCTTGCTCGACGTGGTGCTTAACTGGAGCGAGGAGGTGCTCGCCCTGGGAGCAGAGGGCATGGTGCTCACTGCGGGAGAACCCTGCAGCACCCAGGACTCCAACCGGCTGGACCTGAAGGCCAAGACCGGCCTGTCCGTGTCCAAGTACGGCAGTAGGGTGTGGCAGGTCGGGGTGTGGGGACAGAACACCCTGCTCCTCATAGGGGACACGCTGCTCTGCTGCAAGCATACCTCCAACAGCATCTTCCCTCTCCATAAGGGCATGTCGGCCGAGGCCCTCATGTTACCTGCCGGCCCCACCTTGGGCTTTGTAAACAGGGACAGAGTGTCTGTGCTCACGGACATCAACGGCAACTGGGTGGAGTACCCGTACAAAGTGGCCAATGGCCTGGCAGCCATTACCCCAGATGGGAAGTATCTGGTATGTGTGGATTCTGACAACGTTGTTAGGTTAATTCGCCTCGAGGATCAGACGGAATTGGCCTCGTTTCCGTTTCTGGTTGGTGTGACGTCACTTAAGGTCAGTGACGATAGCGCGTTTGTGGTTATTGGCGGTAATAATGGGCGTCTATATCCTTACGTCATTGCCGACCCTGCAGACGTGTCACACGATGAGCGGATTAAGGGATTAGCCAGTCGCCAACAGCCCTTTATCCTCCACATCGAGCGGCCCCACGACCCCAGGTACAAGGTCCTGCGTAACATGACGTCGCGCCTAGAGACAGAATCCTTCGCCGGAAGTGAGAAGAACAGCGACGCCGACGACGACGATGACGATGACGACGACGATGATGATAGTGACAGTGACAGTGATGGCGATGTGGACAGTGAGGACATGACAGGAGAGAGTGACAGTGAAGAAGAGGAGGAATCTGACAGCAGCCCGGACCGAGCTGCAGAAGAGGCCAACAACAATTGCAAAGGCAATGCCAACGAAGAGGTCACCACCAATGGGCGGCGGGTTGGCAGTGGCCGGGAGAAACAGCGGAAGAAGTCAGCCAAAAAGAAATCAGTCTTCATGCCCTTACCCAACGGAGCTGTGTGTCTGGCACCTGTCACCTACCGCCAACCGGAGCTTCAGGCCGGACACAAAAACCGAATCCAAAAGATCAGCAACAGGTTCACGGAGGTGGCCATTAAGGAGGAGCCGGACGAAGAGACTGTGGCTAAGAATACTTCTGAGATGCGCAAAGCGTGGACGGCCCCACCTGTCAGGGACCCCAGGAAGGCCAGTAGTAAACTGAATAACATCAACAAAAGGAAGGGCACCAGCGTCTCCTCCCCAAGGCCCTCCTCCAGGGGGGAAGGGAGCGCAGCCTCCAGGGCGTGTGTAGTCTCTTGAAGGTAAAGGGAATGTAAGATTGGTCAGGGTCGCAATGGCACATGATGTCGCAGATTAAATTGCCAATATAATGTGACAATGTGCCCTACAAGACTGTCTTTGGCCCGTGTTAGGATAAAATCACTTGTTATGTTATCAATTCCGAATCTACGTTTTCCATATACAGGAATGTGCCATTTCCGCTTGGATTGAGCACCAGACTTTACATGGCAATGTTATTGATGATTACCCAACGCGCAAGCCCATTTGTATCCAATCCTAATCCGGTACATTATAAGTTCCTGTCGGTTTCAAAAACCAATTGTCGATAGATGAGCAAGTTTTCAACCTACTTCATAGACAATGATAACTACCCACTTTTCTAATCACCTTAATCTTTCTGCAGTGTCCATTAAAAGTGTTTCCTTTACTGTAATTGGTGTATATCAAGCTTTTTATATTTCAGTTGCACGTCCCAGGATTAAAAAATGACTATAATCGTAATGTAATATAGTCTGCTCTTTATTTGATGTATATTTATTAATTGTATATAAATAGCCCACTGCTTTATTGTGACTTCTTTACAGTCAAGGATGAGGTGGCAGGGGTGAGGGTACGAGGCTACATCTCAAAAATGGAATGAGTCAGTGTTGTCAATGACTGCCTAGCGATTCTAAGAATTTTACCAGTTGGGATTAGTCTAAAATATCTTCCCCTTAATTTATGCCTGTAGACCGGTTGACGCTTCACTGAAAACACAAAGTCGTCAGAGAGCCACTGCAAAGTTGTCAAAGGGTTGTCACAGGTCACATTTGGGCTCTCATATAGGTGACTTTTGGTTCATCACAGGGCTCATTTCAGGCCATCAATGCCATGTGACGACCTTGTGACAATCCTTTGACAATTTTGGGGTGGTCAGAGTGTTGTCATTGTGAATTTTGAGGCTGGATGACAACCCAAAGGTAGTCATTTTCTCCCGACTACTTTGGGTCAAAAAGATCGTCAGAGAAGTAAAAATGAAGATTGGGTTGTCATAGGGTTGTCACAGAAGAAAATGAGAAGTCAAAAGTCCTGCCTGACTATCCTAGGGTTGTAAGTGAATGGCGCCTAAAATGACAGCCCAAGGTTGTCATGGCCTCTGTCTATATCAACCAAGTGTTGTAAGTGAATGGTGTCAAAACCATACAACTCAAAGGCCTCCCATGTGTAATGGCCATACCTAATAACTAGTAATAACATAATAGGAAGCCAATATAATGACTATGATATATACAACATGAAAGCATTCATAAATAAGATTTTTTGTCTAACAGACACAGACACAGCCTGTGACAACCTTGGGTTGTCGTTTTTGGCACCACTTTTGACAACTCTGTGTTTTCAGTGTTAATAACACCGATGCGAATACCACAGTGTGAACAGCCCAATGTATGTCCATTATGTAAATAACATTACACAAATATGAATATAACTGTACAAATTCTACAAACGAAGTCCTATTGTTTATGGCTTTATGGTTTTACGTCTTTTCTTGTTTGTATAATCTTTTGAACGATATAGAATGAACATTTGAGTAATTTTTCCCAGCAACTCACGAGAGAAGGATTGGTCACGACCCAACCTTTACACAAAACGCAATAACCAGATAAGCCATATACCTGTACGCAATGATACAGTCAATGTTTATGGGGCTGGCATACAATGTCAAGTTGGAATGCAGTGTGTCATGTTCCTATTGTGATTCTACTGTCAACCGTGAATGTATCTAGAAGCATAATGACCTTGGCATTGTGACACACAATGTTCACTCCCTACTTGCTGCTTTATTATCCCAGTCTTGGCATCAATAAATGCAATAAATGGGGAATAATAAGAAAATACAAATACAAAATACTCATATTAGGGGGGCAGCGTGTTACATACAAAAGATAACATTGGTACTCCTAAGGGGGTGGTACCTTGGACTATACAATTTTCTGTGGCAGACATATTCCTCGGGTACTCCACGATAAGCACACACAAAAAGAAACTACATAATCTTCCAGGAGGAAGCTTTGGGTCTTAACACGGAATATACTGTTTAAAAGGGACACCTTGAATAGTGTAACATTGTATTGCTATACACATTAAATCTGGATGACCTTTGTTATATTTGGATATTTCTATTGTTGCATCTACCGAGAAAAGTACTAGAGTGGAACAGAATAGCATTGCTTGCTCTGGGGGATTTGGGTCTACATAACATTTCAGAAACCAATGTTTACCCACACTGCGCCCTGTGACATCTGACGGAATGAGACCATGGATGATTTATATATAGGTGCAGTCATGCACAAGACAAAACAATAGAATTGCATTATAAATTGTCAATAATCTTTTTTATAAATCGTAGATTTATGGAATGGTCTTGTTGTCCAACACATAATTATTACGGATACTTACTTTCATACGTAAGTTGGTGATTTGACAATTGTCCTAGTACGTAATTATACCATTTCGCATAGCGTAATAATACTGCATCGGTATATGTATAACGACGAGTCAGGAAATAATACATAATATGCCTATACATTTAATTCATTATGTTATATATGAGGTATTGATTGTTTTCCAATATTTAAAGATATAAATCAATTCATGTTTGTGCATGAACTCATATTAAGCCGGAAATCTTGGTATATATGTGGGGTTCTAGCCGCTCGGACGCACACTGTCACGGACTCCTGCCTCTGTGAACACCCGTCTCTAGGACGCCAGGTAACTCACTAGGACGACCGCACTAAGGTGGGAGAATACACAGGCTGGTGCTGTGGGACACCTGTGCAACAACTCAACAAGGGGTGAATGCCGACGAAACATTTTTGGTGACAATATTTTAGGATTATTCCCGGTTAGCGGCTTTTCCCATTCAGTTTGATCATTTTCATCTCAAGACTCATGGAGCTGGCTTAAAACTTTGGCGTTGCTGAGGCATTACTCTGAATCTTGGTTATGCAAGCAGTTTATCGTCGTGAACAGATGTCATAAAGTTCTCCAATATGAGTGGGTCTATGCTTGTCTCTCTGTTGCTTCTCGTCTTTGCACTTCACTTGGACATTGGACACGGCCAGGGATCCACATGCCCAAACTTCTGTGAGTGCAAGAACTTTGAGGGGAGCAGGCAGGTGGCTACTTGTATCTTCTCCAGTGTGTCGGCCGACCAGACCTTTTCAGGTGTAAATTCAGGACTCACCTTTTGGCTCCAAGTATTGTGTCTAGAAACATCCACCCCGAGTCAATTCGCTCCTTCAGTATTCATGCACCTGGATAACTTGCAGAGGCTGGACATAATCGGGTGTCAATTGGGATCCGTTACTGAACAAACATTTTCGGGACTGTTTCCCTCTTCACTGACCAATTTGACGATAAGTTCATCCAAAGGCCTCTCTCTATCAGATGGATGGTTGAGGAGCATCCCTTCGTTGAGTCATCTAGACTTAAGTAACAATGAACTGGAGTCCATCCCAGCTGGCAGTCTGTGCGGCTCCCTAACCACAGTCAACTTGTCTGCGAATGCTTTTGAAAGTTTTGAATCGCTGGGGATAACTTGTGATGAGGACGACAGTGATTGCACCGTCTGTCAACCCAATCTCCGGGTTTTGGATATTTCGGAAAATGACATAGAAGAAATCACCGCTGCTCTGGTGGGTATCATGCCTAGGCTGAGGCACTTCAACGCATATTCCAACTTCATCGGTACCCTGGATGGCAACACCTTCCAGGGCATGGCAAACCTTGAATTGGTTGACCTCACCTGGAATGAGTTAGAAGAAAGCCTGCCTGCTGGCATTTTCCAGAATTTGGGTTCTCTCACTACCGTCAAACTACGCGGTAACGATGTTAACAACATCGATACTGACGTCTTTGAGGGGTCCCCAATGGTCAAACATCTCGATCTGGCCGCTAATGGCTTATCCGGAGCACAACCTGGACAGTTCAAGTTTCTGCAGAACATTCTCAACCTAGAATACTTGGATCTGAGCGCCAATCTCTTCCAATCCATACCAACTGATTTACTACTGAACAAACAGAAGCTGAAAACATTGAGGGTTCTGTATTCGAATATAAAAAGCATCCCTGATGGGCTCTTTGTGAATACCCCTAATCTTGAGAGTCTCAATATAGGGGGAAATAATCTCAATGAGATTACCGAGAACATGCTTCTGGGATTAACCAATTTGAAAACACTTATTCTTGCTGCCAATACTCTCACTACCATCCATGAAAACGCCTTTATTCACACTCCCAATCTGGAGATGCTGTTCATGTATAATAATATGCTTCCACAAATGCCAGTGGCTTTGAAGGCTTTGGACAAATTAAACACTCTCTATACAAACAATAACAAATTCCCACAAATCGACACTGCCATTCTGGATGACATGGATTCACTGAATACTATTTTCCTTGATGGAAATCAGTTAACAAACATCCCAATCAGTGCATTCGGCTCTGATAGTAAAGTTGAAACATTAGACATGAGTTATAACCGAATATCGTCGATTAATGAGGACGCCTTTTCTGGTATGAGTTTTCTAAAGCGGCTCTGGCTCAATGCAAACCGATTGACGAAGATAGATATAAACTTTATAGGGTCCACTCCAATCCTCAATGAAATAGACTTTTCTTTCAATAGCATCGAGAGAGTGGAATATTTAAGTTTCCCAAGTCAGTTGAAGCTTCTAAACCTCTCTAATAATGTCATCAATTTTATAAGTGAGGACGCATTTACTTATCAAGAGCAACTTGAGGTAGTTGACCTAACTAAAAACAAGATTTCCCTGTTTTCTCCAGCTATGATAAACACTAACTCAAACCCTCCTCCAAAGTTCATTCTCTTACAAAATCCGGATCATACTTGTACGTGTTCCTCTTTGGAATCAGGTACCTCCCAGGTGTGTTCCCAGGGGTACATCTTTTCAGGTGGACAGCAACGCAGTTTTAGTGAGTTCATACAGAAGAAAGATACTGTGTGTAATTACAAGACGTATTGTGACCTCAATGTTTGCATGTGTTGTCACATGGATTTCTGCGTATGTAGGTTTACCTGTCCACCTGGCTGCACGTGTTCAAGAAACCATGACCGGAGCACCCATCTGATATCCTGCACCAACCCAGGGCTGGGGTACGTACGGGGCGATCTCCCGGAAACCTCCACTTCTCTAAAACTGCGCGAAGGTCAATTTGTATCAGTTGAGGCAAATGCCCTCCAGCGTTATTCAGACCTGCGGAAGTTGGATCTGGGATCGTGTGGTATCAGCGAATTGACCAGAAATGCATTCATCGACCTGGGGAAATTAGAGGAACTGTTATTAGGGGGAAACTCCATAAAAACAATATTAACAGGTACTTTTGAAGGTCTGGGTTCTTTGAAGAAATTAAACCTACAGGAAAATGCTCTAACGACAATTGAAAGTGACAGTTTTAACGTTCTAGTTTCCTTAGAAGAACTACAACTAAATGACAATAACCTTTTATCCATTGACCTGGCTCTGTTATCAGTGGGAAAACCAAATATCAGGATACACCTTCAAAATAACAACTGGATCTGCGACTGTGATTTTGGAGCCAAATTCAAAAGATGGGTTGTAAAATCAGCGAACAAAGTTGCGGACGACGAACTGTTATGTGGGAATACTTTGACAAATGAAACCCTTGGAAGATCAGGAGAAAACATTAGAGTGGTGGATTTTTCGTCCTGCCCTGCTAGTGAGGAAGAGGAAGGCCAGAAGTCAGGAATTGAATCAGCGTGGACAGATTCTAAAATGTACATAATCATCGGAGTGGTAGTGCCCGTGGTTCTCATAGTGATTGCTATTGCCATTTTCTGTTTGGTCAGATCACGTAGGTCTGCTACTGACAATGGGTCTTCCAAAAAGAGTGGTATATTTGAAAAGCATATGGGACGGACTTGGAAAAGATCAGTTCGGGGGTTAAATGAGTATGCTAAGTCAGCCATGCATGAAAATCGAATTGCTGAGGAAAATGTATAAATGGAAAACACCTGTTTGTAGGGGTGTTAAAATAAGACAAATGAGTCATGACATACCAAATTGGTGAATTATCTAGGACTTTACTGCATTGTATATGTACATGTATGTATGATAGTAATCATAGATAGAATGAAAGATGAGAAAATGTAGATGTGTAATTTACCTCTGGAGTTCACATCGCCGATCGTGACGGCCTTATAACGGCGTCAGAACTTCTAGATTCATATAGTTAAGTAAGTTAAAATGAAAAGGCTGTTATTGAATGATAGAATGGTCTTCCATATATATCATCAATGCAGAATTATATCGGCACAACATTCATTCGTATTCATATTCATTATAATATAATACTAACCATGTACTACTAACATCAACTATCTGAAAAGCGCCAATGTGGCGAGATGGTCTTTGTTCAAAAAAAAAAAAAAAAAAAAAAAATGTTCACCTCATGTACCAGTGAAAGATGAGATATGTGTTATCTCAAACAAATGAAAAGCCTGTGAACACAAAATACCGTTGTGATTGAAAATTTGACTAAGCGGAGGGCGTGCGTCCATTATTTCTGGCCAAAATCTTTTAAGATAAAATGTTCAGTCCCAAAGGGTCCAGCGAAAACTTTGACAATACCCCCCTCCCCGCGCCCTCCTTTGAAAATCTCCGGATCCGTCCCTGAAACATAATCATAGATTGTTTGTATTACCATCATATATAGACCTAACTGCAGAGCAGCTGGAATAATATTATGATTGTATGTTACTGTAGGAGGTAAATGCAAGCGTCAGTAGCGGTAGGCATACATTATTACCTTCATAATCCAGACCTGAGATATAAGCAATATTTCAAACGTGAAATTGATGGTGTGTGATAGAACTATCAAGCAAGCTATGGCAGCTTCCATAAAAGGTGTTAGGATATTTGAGAATGTTATTACCGTAATACCATAAAATCGACTATCAGTATACCTTACTAATCAGCTGCTAATTGCTATTCATAAGTTTATACCCATTGGCTTCTTTGGGGTGAGCTCTGTCTACCAGCTGTCTAGGTACATGGTATTATGCCTGAAATTGTATATTCCCCATACATAAATAATGAAACCATCCATTAGACAATTGTTGATGGGTACGAAAATCCGTTATTATCCTTTAAGAATACACTGCAGCTTTTTCAGCGTGAAAAACATTCAATATCCATTAGGCCTATCAACTTTTTTTGGAATGCTATTATCTAACAACTCGTGTGAAATAGACTCCCACGCCATAAACTGTGGGGTCACAGGTGGGAGGGTGAGTAGTAGCTGACCCCTAACCCCAGAGGTCAGGGTGTGAAGACACTAATACCGTGTTCAGACTAGGATCGGAATGTGGATTAGGCCTGGTTTTAACTGTCAGCATGTATATATATATATATATATATATATATATATATATATATATACGCTTCTGAGGCCAGTAGGTTACAACAGAAAAAAGTAATGTCCGCTTAGGCCTACTACCCCAGAAATGATAAGTATTTTGAATGCTTAAATCTATGGTTTCTTTAATCCTATTCTTGTGCTAAGCCCCTAGTTATGGAAGATTGTAATGGAGAAAGAAGTCTTGTCTTTTGTTAAGTAGGAAACTATTTTCGCATGTATGACGGTATACTTTGGGACACTTATGGGAAATTCAAGTCCGCGCCTCATATTGTCACTTAAATTGCATACAACTTAACAGACACATTCTTATATGCATAGCGAATTCTCTATGTGTAGTCTGAAATCACATTAAAAATGATTAAATATGTAGGAAAAATCGCATTTCAACAAAACTGATTAGTCGCTAGAAGCATCGGCCAGAAATCACCCAGTGTGAACCGGGCCCTCCCGCCGCTTACTCCACATTACTCCACGGTTGAGTCAAGGTGGGTCTGGCCTGTCTCGACCTCCGGGTGTGGGAACGTACACCTCCCATACCCCCCGCCACTCAGCCAGCTACGTCTGCCTACGCTCTGTGAAGCAGGTCCGTTTAACTTAAATCGATTCATTTTTTTCGTGTTTCCGTCAATGATTCTGATGCAAATCAGATACAGGAGACGGTGTATACCGTACGTGGGAAAGTGATGGCACATTGGTGCTAAAATATTTTTATCTGAGTAGTCTGGCTTTGTCACTTGTCAGGCGCTGCTTGTCACTTTGAGATATACGCAAGTTGGTTTGGTTATATCTTACCAACAATACCTATTTTATTGTTAAGGGACTTTTTATGATATGTCAGGCAAACGTCTGTTAGAGAATCTATTAAATTCAAAACTGGGCATCAATATAAAACAGCCAAAATGCTCAAATTTTACAATTCACACTTTGATCAGTGAGCATTCTACTAATGTTGCAGTTATGCATAAAAAGAAAACATCTTTGGGTTTTAACCACTTCAATTATCTTAACCACTCCAAAGTTAAATAAGGGATCGAACATTGACTGGATCCAAGTATTGGTAAGTCTTTACGGTCACGTTTAAACCACACTTCCAATTATTTGAAATGTTATGCATAATGAAAACATCTCAGGACCTTTTTGGAAACGTTGGTGTAACTTAGTAGGCCTGTTTTTACACGTACCGCAATTTGCCGACAATTTCATGAATTTGTAAATTTCATTAATGTAAATAGTGTACCGTGATACTAAATCCCTAACAGACAATACGATCAAGCATAACTTGTCTAGAATGTATCATGATGCTCTTATTTCCTTGTTCAAGTATTGGTCTATGCTAACACATTCCGTGCCCCTTTTCCCCCTCTTCGTCTCCTGCCCTGACCCTGTGCTATTGATTGTTACCAGCACACTAAAGACGTAGACGTTTGTGTTGCTCATGTTACTCAACCCAGCTTCCCAGTTATTCCCCTAACCTTTTGATAGTTCTGACGCCATGCAGCGCCAATCGCGGTTTATACACTCTAGAGCCAGACAATCCTAGCCTCTGATACGTTATAGCAAACCACAATCATAACTAATACAAAACACACGTGGATGTTCCCAATAGGTTCACTAACGATCATATCATTGATAACGTAAGCGTCAAATGTGTAAAAAGCATACGGTTTTGAAAGCTACCAACATTTCGTTAGATGACATGTCAATAATTTGGTTGACTGATGCATAATGCTGAGATATAAAACTGTTAACATAGACGGGATGTCTGCGACATTATTGTAAATATGCAGAATAAAAGTTTTAATCGGTCTTAGTCGGTGCATGTCAGTGTCTTTTTTCATTGCCAATAACAGGTTACCTCTAACATGTAAAATCATTTTGATTATCAGCAATATCATCTGAACATGATGGCCGATTGCACTGAAATTAGAAAACTCTTGAATGTGTATTAACAAACTGGTCTATATTGATTTTAGAAGTTATTCACAAACCGCACATAAAAATCATTGGAACCTTTACTCTTTCAATAGTTGACATTTGTTGGCCAATCAACCTTTATATACTTCATACACTGATTCATATCTTATGTAGTCAATAGTCATAGACTATTTTGAACAGAACGACACCAACTTAGGTCTTAATCGTTTTATTGAAAGTAATGTACAATAATGATACAAGCGATGATGGACCCAGTAGCAACAATTCCGACAATTTACTCTAGGAGCTCACAGGCAGGCGTTAATAACTAGGTCATAGAGCAAGGCTATGTCAATGTGGTCACTAAGGTAACCCTTCTGGTTCGTTAAATACCGTTGTCATGTGTCTACTGGCATACACCCCTTACATACGTGTCACAGTAGAAGAACATATCGCAAATGACGCCTGTATCCTGTAAGAAATAGATATTTGTTGGGAATAATTCGAAGATACTATCAACATTGAGTGTATTTTGCTTGCTATTCATACTATACAATGGGTTCCTAACCAATACTTTGGCAGTGGTCACGTTTTTCTTTGTGTCCTGTGGAGATTATTATCAGTATTATGCGTTTTTTTTCCTCGCCGTTCTGTCAAACTACTTAATGATTTTACCTATTCAATGTACTGGCATCTGTGATCTCTTCTGGAACGAAGTCAGAAGAGTCCACTTGGAGAGACTAAGGGGTGGCAGGTTTCCGTGGGTTTCTGTGGGACCAATATAATACTACTTGGTTCCGGTGAGCAAAATCATAACAAGCTTTACCCTTTAGTATTTGTAGACAAATACAACAGAAACAACGATGGAAGCAATATTTTTGGAAGAGAGATAACTAAACCAAAACCAAAACTACAGAGATGAAAATGAGATAAGAAATAATGATTATCGTAACAATTGTTCCCTCGGTGATGGGACTGCAATAATGAGGAGCAGAATATTATTTTCTCACTTCTGTAGTTGGACTGAAGAGGTTCATAGAAAGGCCTCCGATCTAGGACAATACAAGTTAATCACTTTTAAGTATGTCTGCCAACTACACACGTTTCTGCACAGATTACCGTGACTAGACCTTAACTCGACCGTCATTGTACATCGGAGGTAACACAGAGAGGGTCTTATCAAGGAAAAGCGTTGTCCTGCAACAATACTAAAACCGGCCAACCAGAATTGACAGCTTTGTAAAAGCTAACTTGTTTTCTTAAAACACATCATTTTATCATTTAACTCATCTGTGTAAACACAACTGAAAGACGGAATTAACCTTGATTACCTATAATTATACATTTGTAATTACAAAGGGCAATTGATAAAATTGATAAATTGAAAGGTTAAATCTTAGGCTTTATTTTCTTTCGAAAGACTTAAATAGTTTACCCCTTTATGTCGGCGAATTGAAAGTCACCGTTCCATGTTAACTCCGGCGTCTTTGAGGGACTAACTTCCTCAAAGTGGACTGCGAAAGTTGTTACCTAAGCGGAACGGTGTCTAGTCTCCCCATCTATAAAACCAACTCTACTTGTAGTTTTGATTCTCAGTGTCTCACTCCTCCTTCCCTCGAGGGTCGCCCCTCTCGAGGTTTATTTTCAGGTTCTAATACATTAGGTTCATGTTGCAGTGATTAAAGGTTTTCAATATTACATATAATATTATATATACTTTGTGTTGATGGCTGAGCCTCAGGGTGCTCAAAGAATACTAGATACAGACACAGAAGTGAATATAAACAGTACACAGAATCATGCCCGGCATGGCTAGATAGGCTGCAATCTATGTTAATTAAAGAAATGGCCAGAGTAAAAAGAAGCAGAAACTGTCCAGCCCTGGCCCAGACTTCTCCTTTACTCTTTGACTGTATCACAGATGGAACTTGCTGGAGGTCCGGCGCCCGTTTTACTCACCGACCCGCGGACTCCACAGTACCAGTGGCGGCTACGAAGCATCGTACACGGCTGGTGCACACTAACCAGGCCTCATCAATACATCAAGGTCCAAACATGCACATTTATCAATTATCATCAATAAAGTGGCGGCTTTGTTTAGCGGGGTTTCTTCCCCTATATGGACAATTAAAAAAACGTACCAAGTATTGTACCAAATAAAAAATCACTACATTTTTTATACAACTCCGTCTGGAAGCGATTATTTAAGACCACTCTCTCACACTCTCCTCTTGCATTATTTTGACCGTAGACGGCTTTAGAAGCTCGGCAGATACGTGCTATTTTATGCTACAAACGTTTCCGTGGTGTATAATTATTAGTATATACAGGCCCTGGGAGGGGAACCATAATCCGCGTCTGTCACATATAAACGACATCTGTACAACAGCTTTTTCTCTCTCTCCATCCTTATCCACATCTCTATCGCAGCGGGAGGCCTTTTTCTATTTATAGAATGAGCAGCTCTGCTCACCGTAAAGTCAGTCATTGTGGACGAGCAGATTCATATTTGAGTGTGTTCCACATCCTTGGAGGATCGAGTTAGTTCCTAAACGACAGATCTCCTCCCTGTCGAATGGGTTTTCGCGGCCCTCTTGTGTCAATACTCTCAGTCTTTGTACATGTTAAAACGTGCGAATTGGGGAGAGAAGGTAGGCCCAAGTGGCCTGCAGGAAGGAGGGTTCAATGTAGTCCTTCATCAGTTCGTGGAGCAGCTCTGTCACTCAGAGCAGGTGCGAGTCTCAAGGTGCACGTGGAGTGACTCAAAGTGCACTTGGAGTGACTCGAGGAGCACATGGCCAGTCCTTCTGGTACTAGTGGTAGCAGAAGGAACTCAGTTTATGTTTTCCATCAGGTTATAGCTACTTTAAAAGGGATAGCTACTTTTAATAAGGCAAGAACGGGATCGGCCAGCTCAGAACTATGCCCATTAAAACAAATGCTGATAAGAACGGATCTTATAAAACTGTCTTTTTAAATCATAAAATCCTGTCTTAACTCAGTTAATAACGTGTAATAATGCATAAGGAGACTATATAGCGAGGAGCACCAATTATGAAGGATTTAGGCAAACAACACAAATGCCTCAAGTTTCTGTTCCAGGCGACCTTGGTCAATTACTGCGCCCAAAATCAGCTTGTCTCGTATCCCAATCTGAAGACTCTAGTGACCAGGTTCTGTCTTATTAGAGGAAGTGCACTTAACGACGCCGCTCCTTACTAACACGGGCACTCTCAGGTCCACCGCTACGGACCGCTCGAGGCTGAGAAATCAGAAAATGTAGTATCCATTGGTGTCTGTCCCTCCCCTAGAATGTCCGGTCAGGCCCGTCTGGGAGCACCTTTTTCTGAGTGAGGCGTCCTGTAGAAGACACTTTTCTGTACAAAGGTTTCACACCTCGTCTCACCGGTTCACACCTGGTTTAATGGTTCACACCTCGTCTCAGAGGTTCAAACCCCATTTTGGCGGTTGGCATCCGATCTCAATAGTTCACACCCGGTTCACATCCAGTCTCATTGTTTAACGGCCGGCCTGATTGGTTCACACCCAGTCTCACCGGTTCACACCCGTGTTCAGTCGGCTAAGCGAAGGGAGGTGGTGTTTGTTCATATAGTTCACCGGAGAGAGCTCGAAGCCCCTCGTGCTCATCATCTGTTCAAGGTCTCGGTCTTCTTCTTTTTCTCTGTAAAACAACAAGGGGATATTTTAAAAGTGATCTAGGTGGGTGTAGTATTTAATTATCATTCAGTCAGTATGAAAGGTTCAGGAAACTTTACAATTACCACAGATTAAAGCACTAGGGGTTACGCAAATTGAGGGTACAATTTATGATTCTTTGGATTTATGTATGTATCTACTGAGGTTTGTGCAAGATTGATCATCAACATGAATGTGCGGTCACAGGGAACACTATAATAATAAAATCATAAATATGAGAACTGGAAAATGAAAGTTCTAAATGTAAATTATATTTTTATTTCAATAAATCTAAGACATTAAAAGCATGTGAATACGACAAGTCAACGACACTGCCTTACAACATGCGTCAGCAGTGTGCCCTACAAGAAACTTAGTTGATTTTGGGTTTGAAAAAAAATAATGAAAACGCATTCAAAGCAAATAAATTCATTCTCCAGCAGTATCCTGAAATACATAGTTTAATTAGTTAATAACAAGCATTCGTTAATATCATAAAGCTCTCGAGGTCACATTTTCCCTAGGCTTGTGTTAGTAATTTTTCTCATCACCTACCGTTGTATTAACTATGGGTTAGTAGCCTGGTCTGGTAGCAAGCCTAGATCGTGTTGTAACCCATGCCATGCTTCCTTTCTATACCTGAAGTACAGTAGAAAAGCTTTTTCTCTTTTCCTCCTATATCTTAACTTTACCCTATGGTTGTTCAGTCTTAGTCTTATTGAAGAATTCCGCATTAGATCTACTCCTCAAACCCGAAGCAACTTAACATCTTAGTTGAGAATGCTGGATTCGAGTGTGTCACTCATGTTATAGCCTTTTGGCAAAGAGAGGCATGCTATTACACTGTATGTAAAATCTATATTTGGACTAGCAGTAGAAAGGATATTTCGGGATAAATAGAGAGGGTTAAAGAACAGTGGAGGCATTTCTAGTTTTGACCACTCTATTGTGTCCTGGATTTTACTTCAGGATACCTAAATGCCGGTGCCAGTATTCATGATTGAAACCATCAGTTTAGAAAGCGCGGTTAGGAGAAGGCAGAAAGATTATCATAATTTATGTACAGGAAAAAGTGGTACTCTTGAATATTAATAAGCCTTACTTCGTAAAACCTCATCATGAGAAAACTTCAAAGGAACCATAATACAACAAGAACTGCATTACGTGATACCTAATTCATCTTAGATTTATCCTTATATGAAACTGATTAAGTTTAGGATTTGATTATTTTCCTTTTAATTTCTTACTTAAGTGCAGAAAAATATTTGATAAACATTCTAACAAAATGAAAAATCAGTGGTTAATCTTAACAAAAGCAGCAGACTAGTTTGTCGAATAGTGGCACGGCATGGCAGTTACTGAGTGGACACGACACAGAGACAGGCTCCAGCGGAAAGATAGAGAACAGGTGGAGATCACTGAAAGCGATCGGAAACAGAGGACCCAAGAACTACACTGCTCGCGAACGTTCCAGAAAACAACCGTCTACCTTCTTCGCGTATTCTGTAAGGAGTCAAGTGCACAGGCCTTAAAGTCAAATTCCCATAAGGCGAACATCAAGGTTTCACCCATTGGATAATCTGCTGTGAACAGATTACATGAGTGATAAAACAGTGAGTGGATGGAGGGTGTGATTTAAACGGTTAAACCACTAGAATAACTAGGGATTTCTGTTAACTCTCAGAAGACGAGTTGTGAAACGGAAGGAAGGAAACTATTCAGGTGTGTCAAAGAATGAAACTGTAGCACTCTGCGACATCCCTTTGTTTTTCAGTTCCCATAATCTAATGGTTTCCAAAGCTTTTTTTTCATGCAGTGAGATCTGAGGCCAAATACTGCGAGAAAATGCTTCTGTTTTTTTTTCAATTAACAAGCTCGAGAATCATCTTTTCTTAAATGCAATCATTGATTTTGTTGCATAAAGCACGTATTTGGCCCACTTTATAATTTATCTGAACCGATTATCAAATATAAATATTAAGTCTTCGGAAATCAGTGCTTATTCAAACTATTTTACTTACTTCGTCAATATACTTTCTGAACAAAAATTACCGGCATTTAAGCGCAAATTTTCCTAGATCGAAATTTTGTATTTCTATTTTGAGAGCAAAATTTAAAACGTTCATTTCTTTTTTGGTAAGCAATTTTCATAATGAGTTGAAAAGTGATAGGTAAACTGGTAAACGGTGTCCCTAACCCTGCGGTGGTTACGGTTAACAGTAATCCGGCAGGTGCGACTCACCGGAGGCGGTCCTCCTCCAGGAGGGCGACCAACGAGTCCCTCTGCTCCACCACCTCCAAGAGCTCCTCCAGTATCCTCTGCTCCTCCTCCTTCTGAGCCGGCGTCATTTCGGCTTCTGCGGAAATACCCAATATACACAATAAGCGTTATCATTCAATTTTACGAAGAATGGTAAGAGAAATCCACAGGTTACTCTGGCAATTTTTAACGCCTGCGCTCAAAGATAAGTTTTGACAGAAGTACTTTATGTTTTTATTCACACGCGATGAAAAATAAGCTTCCTGCAACATCTGTGGTCTGTAACTAATACACGAGTACAAACGGTGTGGAGCTAACTTGAACAATATGGATATGGCAAAACATTGATAAAAGTATCACATAGTTCATTTCTACGGTGTGGAACAATTAGTAGGTTATTTAGACAAGCCGGGGTAACCTTACTAGCCTACTTCATAATAAGTATTATCTATTGCAAGGTACTGATATGAGGAGTTCTTGTACCTGTAATTGACATTCGGTCTCGCAGTTGCTGCTCCAGGCGACTGTGTCTGTCCTCCAGTTCCAATTCACGGGCACTGGAGGGAGGGGGTAAGTAACAGAATGTTAGTTTCAACATTTCTTTCTGACTTTCCTGCACTGACAATGTTAGGGCCTAAAAACCATTAATCTTAAAACCTTATTAAGCCCTTGTTATGCATTTTGAAATGCGGTGAAACGCTATTCAATTGTTATCATATTGGTTAAATCTTACTATAATAATTAATATGAACAGATAAATAACATTACGAAATGTTAGGTTCTGAATGGTTACACCCGAAAGGGAAGGCAATTATTCATGAGGAGTCCAATTGGTACTGTTACTGTTTACAAAGAGGAGTTTCACACGGATTGATTGTACCTCCATGCTGTATTTTGTTAATAGGTCAAAGCAAGTTATTTTAAGAATAACTTCATAAGCCTGAAATACTATGGAGGGCGATATATACAGGTTTTGTCAGAAGCAGCAAGCATTTTTGGACCGGTAGGTTTTTACGGGTAACCTAATTACCCAAGATAGGATTTCTCTTCCGATTAAAAGAAAACAAATATGTTATCACCAGAGATTATTCAAACATGTTGCTTTTGCATTTTCTTACATATTTGGGTCCAAAATGACGTTATACCTTGTTCCCATACCATGACCCACCACCCCGCCACTACTTTATTTACTACCGAGAGATGCTGTGGGATAAGCCTAAGGTCATATTACAAGAGCTCAAGTGGTATCGAATGAGTGGTTTTCGTTGGTCTCTTTGCCAGGTAACTTACTGGACCATCAGTTCCGACTCGTAACGAACTAGCATATTCTTCTCATGCACCACATTGAACCATTCCTGCATAAGGTCCGCCTCATTTCGAGTCGCATCTGGAAAGGCAAAGGTCGGCATGCAATTAGTCCACCCTATATCAGCACCTACCACGGGGTGGCCGGAGGGCCGCTCGTCCAAGGTACAATCTCTTAGGGCTCGATCCCCCCAACCCACTCTTGTATTTTTAGTTGGTTTTTTCTCCTTTTTCTTAAGGGGAGGGGACTAACGTAAACTCTTATAAAAATTGAGAGGAAAAGAGGAAAGGAAAAGTGAAAAGGACATAATAAAACGTTAAAAAAAAATCAAAGTTCCGATGTCGAATGTTTTCTTTTTTAAAAGTAAACTAAAAATGTTTTGTATCAATTAAAAGTGACTAGG
This sequence comes from Lepidonotus clava, assembly GCA_936440205.1. NCBI lineage: Eukaryota > Metazoa > Annelida > Polychaeta > Phyllodocida > Polynoidae > Lepidonotus > Lepidonotus clava. The sequence goes on along the minus strand of OW387136.1, from coordinate 45,368,168 downwards.
CATGCAGGTATACAATGAACCACAGGCAACATTGTAAAATGTAAACTTAACACAACGTGTAACAGTCACTTAAGGCTCTAAGGACACCGGACATGCAGACTGGACAAACGTAGAACACATGCCTGATGAAAAGAATATTATAGAAAATGGAAAACCTTGCAAGACAACCACTGTGTCGTAAGATGGCGGACATGTGAGAGGTGCCGGGCGATCGGGGGGAGGAGAAATCACCATAAATCTCAAGGATCTTAGGACAGATCTGGATTCTTACATGGACTAACTAGCAAGGAACATTTCTGGACTATATTTATGTACAAAACGGACTCATATAATAGACTTTACTTGTCTAAAGGTAAACCAAAGACAGATGGTCTGACCTTTATTCCCGCCAGTTCCAAATCACCCCTATTATCGCCCATGTAAACAGTCTATATGTGAATCCCCACTCATGAACACCAGGAGTAAAAACACTGGATCAACCCCACAGTCTGAGTCAACTGATACTCCTACTGACCCTCGAGTATTAGACATGTCGCTGGAGGGAAAACTCGATACTCTGATCCAAAACACAGGTGACATCCCATCGATCAGAAAGGACATAAAAGATCTCGAAGAAAAACTCTCTCACACCAATGAAAATCTTTTTCCTACGCTGGAAAAAAAATTTGAAGACAAATTTAACACACTTAATAAAACCGTCAACCAAATTCTAGACTCGGACAGAAAGCTAAAGGTCCAATTCGAACAAGTTGAATCTAGGGTGACTGAACTCGAACAAGAAAACGCCATCCTTAAAAGAGATCTGGAAGAGTTAAAGCTCCAAGCCTCACAACCAGCCGAACGTGTGGATATCAGATACTCAGTCAAACAAGAGCTACTAAGGGCAGAGAAGAAAACTCATCTACTGATAGAAGGAATGTCAGAATCTAGGGATGAAAACCTTGAAACCAAGATCTCGGGAATCCTGTATGACACGGGTGCCCAAGTGGACTGTCGGAACGTCCTAAAAGCCTATAGAGTCGGACAAAAAAACGCAAACCCCTCCAGGCCGAGACCTGTAGTAATGGTCTTCGACAATAAAGAAACAAGGGACTCAGTCTATAAGGCAAGAACCAATATCAAGAGTAATCCTATGTGCCAAAATATCTGGATTAATGAAGATCTTGATGAAACACAAAAGAAGGAGAGACAGGCCCTCAGGGCCCTCTCGGATTTAGCCAAAAGAAATGGAAGAGAAGCCAGAGTGGTAGGTGACACACTTATAGTCAGTGGGATAAAATACCAGTTCAACACCATTCACAAGCTCCCCCCTGGAATTACTCTCGACAAAGCATTCAATAGAGAAGATGATGACCATATCTTCTTTAATTCAGAGCATAGCTTTCTCTCAATGTTCTACCCAGTTAACTTTCATTACAAGGGTGCCGCCTACACCTCAGGGGAACAAGCCTTGGCACACACCAAAGCATACAGAAATGGACACCATGAGGCTGCGGACAGAATAATCAAGGAAAATGATCCACGTAAGTGCAAGGCAATGGCAAAGGCCCTCACTACCATCCCTATTTGGATGGAGGAGGAAGACGATGAAGTTGACGGTATTCTAGAAGCAAAATTTAAGAATGCAGTACTCAAGCAAAAACTTCTCGACACTAAAGACAAAAAGCTGGTAGAATGTACGATGGACCGCAAATGGGCTTGTGCCTGTTCCTTTAACTCAGACGAGAGGAGAAACAGGTCTTGGAAAGGAGCAAATAAGATGGGCCGCAAACTGGAAAACCAAAGGAGCAAGTTAGCCGGCATTGGAGCCAACACCCATGCTAACCCACGGCCAGTGATTGCCCAGATTGACAAACCCACCGAAAAGACTCACGGAGCCGATCTTGTCGAACGTCCCCAGCATCCTAACGACGATGTCATCCCTCCTCTTGAAGTTATCTAATACCTCCTGATCCCTGCGATTCTTCCTATCGCAAGCTGGACTCTCTACATTTACTCCAAATATTAGGAAATCGTCTCTGAAATTCTGGAAGATTTATCGTAAAACCCCATGTTGACATGACCTTTCTTCACCGGATGTAACCCCCGCGGAACCGGAAACGAGGTCAGAGGCTATTAAACCAAATCTCCCCACTACCGATGACAGAGCTAACATCTTGAATGATGAAATGTAGGCTGGGAACCTGTGTATTGTTATTTTCTCCTATACCTCAAACTCTAAGTTACTGCTTAAGTTAGGGACAAGTATTGAATTAACCTGAAAACCCTAGGGGGTTTGAGACTATGCCGTGCGACCCGGAAGTGATCCCCGTGCCTGGTCGCCATCTTGGATGTTTGTGTTTTTGCCCCTCTCGACTAGATTTTTGATATTATCGCCAATTTCGACCACGCAATTGTATGTCAACATGTCAATCATCAAGATCTATGGCGACTCTCGCCTCAAGGAGATGCAGGTACATATAAATCGGGCAAACTTTACGAATGCCAACATCGAGGTTAAATTCTACGGCGGTACCGGCATCAGAAACCTTGGATCGATGATCTACTCTCAAGCGGCGAAAAAACCTACGGACCTCTACATCCTTGCAGCAGGAGCCTGCGACATAACCCGCTGGGATCACCGAGTCCAGAAATACCGCTTTCCTTACTCCTCCACGGAGGAATTCTCTACACACATGATGGCAGCCCTAAATGAGGTAGATCTAAATTTTCACAAGGCGTATCCAGATGCTAACATTATTTTCTCACAACTTCCAGGAATGGACCTGGAACGATACCCATACTGCCTACACACGGAGTACAGGCACCAGGATTTCCTGGACGAGGGAATACCTGAAATAAATGCAGAAATTGTAGCAATAAACGAGCGTAATCACCTCCCTACCCCCTGGCTCGCTCGCCAAATCCATCGTTACAGGGGGAACCACCGGTTTGCTACACGTTATCATCTTCTAGAGGATGGACTTCACCCAACACTGGATACAAAGAACTACTGGGCTACCCAATTCATCCACGTTGCCTATTTATGCAGCTAAAATCAACGGACACCGAATGTGACGTTAAAATTTTCGTTACTATCCCTTCTCTTAATAATACTACTCAGGACCAGTTGGCCTAACTTGGCTGCTCAGTCGAGTGAAAGCCCTATTATTATTCTTACTCAAGATAACTAACTCTCGAGTTGCCTTATATATCCTTGTGACCCTACCTTTTTGAACTGTGCTGGTTGATCAATCGGACAGTTATTATTCAAGGTACTTATACCAAGGTCATCGGAGCTGTGATAACTTATTGCACTGGATCCTTGAGTCAGAACTGACTGTTAAACCTTATAATCAATTCACACCACAGAACTATTATATGGACATACCTTTTGTAAACGATTGTTGGGTCTGTTTCTCCTCCCCCCCCTACCCCCCTCCCCTACTCTACTTTCACTGTATTGTTTGTATGTTACATCGTATGGACGTCATCTCATCTCATGGAAAGGACAGCATTAAGTGCACTTTGTCCCAACCACATACATCACCTCGTTCACATCATATCACCCATAAAGCACTGGTTCGTAGTAAATCACTTATTTAGATATCTGTGACCTCCCAAGAGGTCTAAACATTGTTTTCTGGAATGTTAGGAGTATTTGTAATAAGCTTGACACTATAAAGGCCCATATACAAAACTCAAAAATTAACTTATATGGTCTTACTGAAAGCTGGTTAAATGAATATTTTACTTCTCCACTACTGAATATTGATGGCTATAACTTCTTTAGAATGGATAGATGTGTAAGGAATACTGCTGGTCATACCAAAAGAGGGGGCGGTGTCATTCTGTACTGGAAGACTGACATGAGTGTTCAGATACTAGACGATTACCCCTTTTCCCATTCATGTGAACATATTGAAGTTGTTACTGCCAGGATATACATCAAATGTACAAGGCCTATTTATTACATTACGGTTTACCGACCTCCGTCAGGCAATGTAGATGACTTCTTAGTAAACCTCAAACTATTAATTAGCTCTTTACCCCGTCTTAATGACGCAGAACTAGTAATTGGCGGTGACTTTAATATAGATTGGTCGAAGCCGAATGCACAACCCACTAAATTATTAGCCAAATTAGCTAAGGAATTCTCCTTAACACAATCAATTGCTACATCTACACGACCATTGTATAATCCTGAGCACAGTATCGTTGATCTTATTTTCACCAACTCGACTAAGGAAATTATCGCTGGCACTCTATCCTGGAATGTTAGTGATCACGTACCTACTATAATTAACATGAGCAAAATTAAATTTAAGAGAGAGAAAGAATCTTTTATTGGACGTTCTTATGCCAAGCTTAATGAAAAATTGTTTGTTCAAAATCTCAAGAAGTCTGATATTGAACATATTCTCCATTTACATGATGTGGAGAATAAATGGCAATCTCTGTACGCTATCTCTCTGGCTGAACTAAATAACCAATGTCCAATTCGCGTGTTCACGACCAAAATGAATAAACCTGAATGGCTTACCAAAGAGATTCTTGAACTAATTAAAGATAAGGATAAAGCTCTTAAAAAGGCTGCCAAGTCAAAGAATCTGGAGGATATCCAGATAGCAAGAGTACTGCGTAATAGGATAAATGGCATTATAAGAAGGGCTAGGTCGGACTTTGTAATAGAAAAACTTGATTATTACAAAACTGATCCTAAAAAACTTTGGTCCACTATTCGATCCGTAATCCCAGGTGACTCTAGTACAAAACTAAACCTTACTGACGAAGATGGTCACGAATTGGAAAATGATGCAGCTGCTGAAAAACTAAATAATTACTTTACCTCTGTCGGTACGGAGCTTGCTGATATTATACCAAATTCCACTAAGGAAATCATTCTACCTAATACCCTGCCTATTCCATTTGAATTTAGAGACGTGACTCACTTAGAACTCATGAAGCAAATTAAAAACATCAAAATTTTTAAATCTAGTGGCTACCCACTTATTTCAACTAAAATCTGGAAACTAATTTTTCTTAATTTCCCAGAAATCCTTCTTGACATTGTTAATTCATCTCTTAGATTGGCAACCTTTCCGACAGATTGGAAAAATGCCACTGTTGTTCCAATCCCAAAGGTGTCCAATACAAAAGAGCCTGGTGATTTCAGACCAATTGCAATCCTACCTATTATTAGTAAAATAGTTGAGCATATTGTTCATGATCAGTTATCTTCGTTTATTGAATATCACAACTTACTCACGAAATACCAGAATGGTTTTCGAAAGGGCAGATCTACCATCCAAACCATTTATGACTACACCTCAGATCTTTACCGTGACTTTAATAATAATCTCCACACATTGGCTGTTTATTTTGACTTTAAGAAGGCCTTTGACACTGTCTCGCATACAATTTTATTAAAAAAGCTTGAACTGTACAATTTCACCCACCACGTAACGGCCTGGTTTGCCTCATATTTATCAGATAGGAAACAAATAACCAAATTCAATGGAAGTAAATCTTCCTCCCAAAATATTAATCTTGGCGTCCCGCAGGGCAGTGTCTTGGGCCCTCTATTGTTCATATTGTTTGTTAATGATGTTGCCCATAAAGTCAAGCACTCTAGACTTTATCTCTATGCTGATGATATTGTATTATATAAAGCTTTGTCCCCAAAAAATATTCGTGAGGATATAGCCTTGATTCAAGAGGATGTTACTTCTTTATCAGACTGGTGTCTTGACAACAAACTAACAATTAATATCAAAAAAACTAAGGTCCAGCTTTTTCCTGGCAATCGCCAAGATTTCGTAAATTTTCCTCTCAAAATAACTGTATACCACCAGGTACTACAGCAGGTCAACATTTTCCGATATCTAGGCGTGGAGATAGACTCTGATCTGAACTTTACACCCCAATACAATAATGTTCTGAAATTAGCAAACCATAAACTTCTCTTATTGAGGCGGATCCGCCCTTACTTGAATCTCAATGCTGCATTACTTGTTTGTAAATCACTGTTTTGCTCTGTGCTGGACTATGGAAATGTCTTCCTTACTGTTATTTCCCTAAAGAATCTTCAAACATTACAAACATTACAAAATCATGCTCTCCGGTCATGCTTGTGTATACAGGACCCAAAAGATGTTCATATAAATGATCTACATGTTGTTTCGAATGTATCTTTTCTTGATGAACGGAGAATCCGTCAGTTGATGGTCTGTGTTTGGAAATCTGTCAACAACAAGACAGTAGATATATTGTCCAGGGAGATAGGTGTTCAGACACGTACCCAAGACGGTTATACTATTGATCTGCCGCTCCCGCGTAATAAATTCATTAAAAGAACCCCATTTTATTGGGGAGCCTGTCTTTGGAACTCCTTAGAACTCGCTGTTAGAAAGGAGAAAGATATCAAAATATTTAAAAACAAAATCCAAAACCTAATCAAATCGGGTGAAATTGTATGCTCCTATAGTACCATATTATAATTACCTTGTAAAAATCTATTACTGTATACTGTATGTGTTTTATGATTGTCATCCCATCCCATCTCATTTCAACCCATAAACCAGGATTATAGGTCTGCCTCACTAATAATCAACATGTTTACTTAACCTGGAATGGATAACTCATTTTTTATTAAGTATCTGTTTAAATATCTGCATATATTTTCCCCACTGTTGTAACCAACTGTAACTGAGAACTGAGGGAGAACAGACCCAGGTTTGAGATGTTTTCAGTATAATAAAACTGATTAAAAAAAAAAAAAAAAAAAAAAAAAAGCGGCCCTGCAGCTGACACCTCCACCCTGGGTACTGCTGATATACACTTTGAGTCTCGGGAGGTGGGGGAGAGGTTGGGGTTATAACAATGCTACCATTCCAGCAACTCAACCATTCCAGCAACTAACAACATTGGGAGTTTTCCGCACACTATAAAACAAGCTTTCCCACGATTTGAAAATAATTAGGTGGTTTCTACTTCCCTATTCAAATGGATCTGCTGACTAAATGCTAGCTTTTATGCTAGCCTATTTGAATGTCTTTCCTAAAATCTAGGTTAGCTGAGCCAGTCTACCCTTCTTGTCTGCCCTATACTGTCCCTGTACTATGGGTCTGACTGTTCTCTATGGTGTGTATCTATACGTGACTGTATCACCTCAGTCGTCTGACCAGATCCCACCGTCCGTCGTGTCTCAGCAGATACTCATACACTACAAAGTAAACGGCCCTCGGCGTCATGTTTCATGTATAACCTAAAATGTATTCTGTGCTCGTCGCCAGGTTTCATAACTTTATCAAAGTTGAAAAAAAGATAAATCCTAAAAATTATACGGTCATTTTCATGGAGGGGGGGAAATAAAATGTATTTATTGTTGAAGGAGTCTTGCACGGACCTGTGTTTTTCAAATCATAGGAGATGTAGAGGTATTAAATTTGGTACAAGTACTACTTAATCTATCACTACAAATTATGCGACACGTGGAAGGTTTTTATTGGTTATCACATAAAGGGGAGGGATTTATTTACATACATATTTATGATTAAATCTAAATTACAAATGAAGTAGGAAACTACATCTAGATTAACTTAAAATAGTATACACTTAAAAATAAATATCTACGTAATCCTACTTGAAAACAAGGTAGATATAAGCTACAGCATAGCTTACAGGTGAATGTGCGAAAACAGAAGTATCATTCAAAAAGTAAAGTTGGAGATTCCCAAAGGGCAACGTTATCCTAATACTTTCAGATTCCTCCTACACTAGGTTTGGTAGCGTTAAGATTCATTTTGGCCTAAGAGAAAGTAGCATGTTAATATTCAATACTAACATGCTAAAATGCATGACATAGCACTGATCACAGCTCATGCTCGATGAAACGTAGACAGTACATATTATTTCGTGGTCTGGCAGAACAGTTTAAGTTTAAATTCCATTATCAATATGTCAAATGCAAATGTCTGATAACTTTAACGTGTACTTTCTGCAATTTTTGTTCGAGCTTATGGACTGCCAGATGAACAATATAATTCTGCATGTCCTCGTAAAAGCATAAGAAATCTTCCAATAAAAATTGGCACTTTTGTATAACAGGCTTCGATCAAGGCAAATTCAGACGAAACATGAAAAATATTTGAATTAGCTGTAATCTATCAAATTTACCAATTACTTCGTGACCATGTGGCGAGATTCTATATCTGTGCAATGCTACTAGGCTGGCATGATGCACATTTTTGCTGCGAACAGATTTTCCTACAAGCAATTTTTCCTACACATTTCAAATTCTCAAAAAAAAAGTACAACTACCCAACACGGATAGGTTCTCTTCGCATATTTTTTTTTTTAAATACACAAATCTTCTAATTGTTCTTTACATATTTTCGAGTTGCTGGCAAAAAATGTTATCACAAGAATACGGTACTTGCAATATTTAAATGATGGAGAAACCATATCGATATGGTTAATGTTCCTTTAAAAAAACAAGTATTCAAACTGGTACTGTCTTAAAATGGTAATAGTAATGTCTATCTTGTTTCAACTTTCTGCTGGGATAGAACATTAACACCTACCTGGCCCCTCCCCCCGTAAGGCCCTCTCCAGGGCGATGCCCCTCATCTCCACCTGGCGCTGTTTAATCTCCACCTCCTCCAGTTGGCGCTGGATCTCCTGCGCCATCCGGAGCCGCTTCAGCTCCTGCTCGCGGTGTCGTCGCACGGCCGCCTTCTGCTGCTTCTTGGTCGCCTTGGCCCGGTCCTCCTCCGTCATCGACTGTAAAGGGGCGGGGACAGTTTGTTATCAAGTGGGTGAAATGGCGTCCTTTGTGATAATCTGATGAACTGAGGGGCACGTTGTGGTTTAATAAGAACAATCATGTATCTGTACTCCTATATATTCACACTTGGATCGTAAATTCTAGAACATAAGATGCTCTGGTGAATTGATAGACATATCTTCAAATTTGGTTTTAATGAGTGCTAAACAAAAATTGCCGAGGATAAAGATTATCTGCGTCTTTAATTTTTTTAAATGCAAATGTGGCATTGTTGTCTAATTTCGATGATCTGTAAGCAGGTATGAAGTCGTTCCAGAGACAAAGTGTCAACCCAGCATCTCATACTTGTCTCCCACGTGTCGTTAAACTATTCATACAAAATATCTCAGATAAACCAGGACCTTTCCCTATTATTCCTCAACACCCTGGCAACATCATGCAGTGTATGGTGACAAATCTGGTTATACCGTACTATCGTATGTGGACGTGTATCAAACTCCCCGCTGCCTTAGTCGTGAATGTTAAGAATAGATGTCGTTCAAGAAGTGGCTACTCACCAGAGACTGCAGACTGCGTACAGAGATTCGGTCATCTCCGAACTCACTCTCCGTATCAAACTCCTCCACTGAAAGCATGCAGTAACCAGTCAGTCACACCCAGGCCTTAAACGTCTACGTTAGTTACTGGCAACACAACTGGCAAATCGAGTTTCAATTAGCTGCATTGTTGACTTCATTCGTTTCACAAGGCGTTTAGCAATGGATGTGCTACATCAATTTCAAGAAGGCTGTTTCAATTAAAACAAGTCTGTTGTTTCAAGTGAAACTCAATGCGAATTCCACGCTACAATTATTATCATAAGCTATATCTTAGAGCTCAATCTGATTGTTTTGCCGTTTCATTTCTTTTTATTAAGCAATCTTAAACTTCATTGGTTCCTACCGGATAATCACTACATCTAACTATTTTCTCAAACCTCAACCACAACTCCTCACTATAAGGAAAAAGAAAACACGAAATTGAAAAAAAAAAAAACAAATCATGCATTTAGCCTTGATGCCTTAAATCGTACAGTTCTCACCTGTTGCCTTTGGCGCCACTCTCGCTTCGGGTGGAGTGTGGTGCGCTGCTGGAGCAACCTGGTCCAACTTTTCTTTTAACTTCAACTTTTCTTTGACTTCCATACCATAGGCATCCTCAAAGAATGGGTTAAATTCGTCAGTATACGTGCTGCTTCTGTTGCCTTCCTTCTCTTTCTCAGCAGACTTTGGTGTTTTTAATTTGGATCGGAGTTTGACCCCTGGCTTCTTTTCCGTGGGCGTCTTCTTCTCCTTCTTTTCTTCTTTGGGGGATTTGATACTAACGTTTAATTTAGTCTTTTCTTTGTCCTTGTCTTTGGATTTTTTTGGCAACAACATGGCAAGGAAAGAGCGTCGTTTTTCTTTCTTCTCCGAGCCTTTGTCCTTCATATCATCCAGTTTCGGCGTGTCTAGAGTACGTCTCTTGGTTTTGTCGCGGTCCAGTGACTTTGTCTTTTCTTTGATGGTGTCTTTCCGGGACTGAGCGGGACTGCTCTCAGAGTGATCAGAAACGCCATCAGAAAAGGCAGCCTTGGCACTGTCAGCAGACCCAAAGGTTGATGCTTCTGACGGGTGAGAGCCGGTGGAGCGCGAGCTCGAGTCGGAGCCCATGCGATCATGTTGCACTGCGTGAGCCTCAACCTTCTGAACCTGGGGCCCGAGCGGCTTGGGCACGCGGGACACAGACGGTTTGGGCTCCTGGGTCGCATACATGGTCGACTCCGGTTGCGAGTCGCTGCGGGTGATGACCTTCTTGGGGACCTTCTCTTCGATGCCAAGTTCCTCATCGCTCAACATGCGCGCTCTCCGGCGGGCCTCCTGCCGGGCCTTCTCTCGCTCCGCTCCCTTTCTATCCTTTAACTGTTTCACCTTTTCAGCTGTGTTTGTCTTCTCGTCCTCCTCTTCTTCTTCATCCACCTCCTCCTCTGTGGGGAGGATGCGCTTCTTGGCGGCGGGTTTCCTGAAGCCCTCCTTGGCCGAGTGTTCAGGCCTCGTCTTCATGGAGGTGGCTGGCGTGTAGAACACGTTCGCCTCGGGCTCCCCGTTCACTATGTTCGTCTTAGGTACGCCAGCTGTAGGACTGAGCGTCTCCACAGTAGAACTGTCCATACTCTGCCAGTCCCTCTTCAGGTCTAACCCGGCCGTTTTCTTACTCATCCCCGCGTCCATGCTCTTCCACTCCTTCATCTTCTCTGCCTTACTCCTCGCCTCCTCAGCCTCCGCCTTCTCCTTCTTGTCCAGACTGTCCTTCAGCGTCTTCCCCTTCCCTTGGGGCGACCGCAGATCGCGGAACATCTTCTTGGGGTCGATGCGGACGGGCTGGGGCAGTTCGCAGAAGAACTTGCGTTTGGCATCGGTGGATTTACCAGGAGACAGGGGCGAGTTACTTCGCTCAGTGTCCAGCGAGTCCACCGACTTACGGTCACTGCTCGTGTTGCTGCCCGCGTCCAGTGGCTGCCATTTGCTGGAGGAGGAGGTCTCGCTCGTGTCCATCACCTCCACGCCGCTCACGTTGGGCGTGAAGTAGTGGCTGTTATCCTCGGCCGTCGTGTTGGCTGACCGGGACTCAGACAGGGACGACTCAGCCGTGTGCATCGACGTGGACTCGTCCGCCCTGGAGGCGGTGGACGAGGACAGGGCCGCCTCGGCCGACTTAGGACGAACCGTCGGTCTACCGTCTTCTACTTTCTCAGCAGATTTAGGCCTAAGTATACTCTTGGTCTCTTCTAGCTCGTCCTTGTTTTGGTCCAGAAGCCCATCGAGGGAGATATTTTCCCCAAGAGATTCGGACGTGGTTGCAAGGAGATCTAGAGACCCGGTGTCTCCTCCAGTGGAGATACCTATAGAGTTGGGTGCAGAGCCTAATTCAGATACTGAACTAATAGAACGGACTGACCCACTGGGGGTGGAAATAGTACCCGTAGATCTAATACTAGAGTCGGACTGGTTGGACAGGTTCCTCTTCCGTTTACGCTTATCACGAGTTGTGATAAACTTCTCATCCAAGTGGTAGATGTTTTCAGACGGGTTCACGGCTTCTGTGCTTACGATCACTTCTGGCTTTTCCTCCGACTTGAGACTTGACACCTTCTCGGGTGTGGCTTCACTCTCAGACCCCGGCTTGTACTCAACAGACATCAACTTTTGAGCCAAAAGACCAATTTCTTCCGATTGCCGCTTGGCGAGATTTTTGAGCGTGTCCCCTTTACTCTGGGGCTGACCCCGCAGGTTTTCCAACAGTTGGTCGATTCTTTTAATGGCGTCTTCTTGTTTCCAGGAATCTAGTTTTTCTATTTGCACTGGCTTGGCAGTTCGTTTCCTTTCTTCGCGAAGTTTCCTCGCCTCTTCCTCCTTCTTTTTCCTCAACTCTATGAGTTCCTTCTCCTTCTGTGCGTCCTGCAGGCGTTTCTTTCTGGCCGCCTCCTCTCGTTGTTTTTTCTTGGCTTCTTCTTGCTTTCTCAGCTCCTCTTCTTTCAGAAGCTTGGCCTTCTTGGTCTCTTCCTTTAACCTCCTTGTGACCTCCTCCTCCCGTTCCTTCTTGCTCTTCGGTACGTCGGTGGAGATGGGTCTTCCCGTCAGGCGAGCCCTGGCTGCAGCTGCTGCGGCCATGGCAATAGGCACGTCCTGGGGGATCTCCACAGGCTTTATCTTTGGCGGTTTGATAAACGTTGGCTTCTTCTTTTGTGCTTCCTGCTTAGGCTTCTCTTTACGTTCCTCCTCTAACAATTTAGTTATTTTTGGCTCCGGTGCAGACATTTGCCGTTTCAATTTCGCTTCAGATTCTTTTAGAGATTGCACCTTAACTTTGGCTTCCTTTTCGTGGTTCTTTTTCGCTTTAGCTTCTCTCGCTTTAGCCTCTTTTGCCTTAGCTTCCTTCGCTTTAGCTTCTTTAGCCATGGCTTCTTTCCTTTGTTTTGCCGCTTGTTGCCTTTCTAATAACATCTGCTCCTTCAGATTCAAAGTCCTATTCTCCGATGGCAACGATATATCCTTTTGCAACCCCCTTGGCTTTGGTCGATGTTTATGTAACAGAGAATCAGCACTAACTGACGTGGGTAATCCATCCTCTTTGGGTGCACTTTTAGAAACAGGGGCTTCTTTGGAAGCAGTTTTCACAGGGGAGGGCTTTTCTTCAGACTGAGATACAGGCAATTGGTTTTCACTCTGCAATCCCCTTTCAGTTTGTTTTGCTATAAGTGCCTCCTCGACCCGTTCTACGTGAGACCCGGCCACCGGCTCGGTCATAGACTTCAACGACTCCACGGAGACTTCTTTGAGTTCCGAATTACTGTTATTGGTGAGAGTGAGGGAGCTGCTGGAGTTGTCGGTGGTCAGGTGAGACGTTTCAGGTGTGTCTTTAGTAGTACTAGGTTCAGGGGGGTGTGACTCTGACAACACGGCCGACACCCACGAGTCTATGGTGCTCCCCTCGGGCATCACAGGGGTCAAGTCCTCCAGGGGAGACTGTAACTCAGCCATCATCTCCTGGATGGAGGCGATGGGGGCCATCCCCTTCGCCGCCAGGTCGTCTTCTGAGGGAGCAACAGAAGACATGGCGGCCACTGGAGCACTTTTATTGGCCGGAGGAGCGGCCTCTGGAGTATCGTCCTCCACGGCTGAGGAGAGCTTATCCGCCTCCAGGTCGGTGGCCTGGTCCTCACTCCCCTGCTTCAGTAACGTTTCTATGTTCTCAAAAGATTCCAGTTCGCTGCTGGAGGTGCGCCGCACGTTGGCCCTGGAGACGACGGTCTGTCGCTTCACCTCCTTCTCCAGGGCGGCCCTCAGCTTGTGGGCGGGCAGGTTGACCGAGTCGGTCGGCAGCTCCGTCGGCCGCTTGGGCTTGGGTTCACTGGCCACTGTTTCACTGGAGAGAACACTACTGTCCGTTTCACTAATGTCAGTTTTGGTTTCGTTTTCGGACTTGGCTTCGGCCGCCCCGACGCCCACGTTCTGTAACTCGTCTATGGCCTGGGAGAGTTCTTCGGACGGGGCCCTGACGTGCGTGGGAGCCTCCCCATCTCCAGTTGGCACAGCGTCAGGCTTTTCTACAGGTTCATTTTCTACTAAAGGTGCGACGCTTATTTCCTCCTCCTTTGAGGGTTTTTCCTCCACGGGTTGTTCTACGCCTTCCTCGGGTGATGTAACTTTTGCTAACTCAGCTATTTTGTCCCCGACCGAGCGTTTCATGATTTCCACTTCAAGCTCCATGAGGTCGAGTTCCTTTTGAAGGGCGTCGTCCGCCTTCTGTGGTGTGGCACCTTCCTCTGTAGGCGCCGCTTCTTCTTTGACTGCTTCTTCTTCTAGCTTTACTAAGGACCCGTCTGTTTCTTGTTGACTAGGGACCGATGTGTCCGGCTTTTCCTCGGATGTGCCAGGCTTTTCGTCTAATGTGCCCGGTTTTACTTCTGATGTGTCTGGCTTTTCTTCTGTTGTGTCTGTTTTTTCCTCTAAAGTGCCTGGCTCCTCCTCCGCTGTCTTCTGGTCTGGTTGTTTTTCTTCGGGTGGTTGCTGATCGGATGTTGCTTCGGCGATTTTCTCTACTTCTGGTTGCACATCCTTTCCCTGATGTTCCTCTTCCTCATCCTTTGGCAGTTCACTTACTTCGTCCTCCTCCTCCGAGCCGAGCTCCACCATGTCCACCTCCTCTATGGAGATGGTGGGTATAGGGTGGTGGACCTTCTGAACCACGCCGGTCTCATCTTCAGACTCCGACCCCTCTGTGATGGTCTCAGTCTCAGACAGAGAAGATTCAGATTCAGATTCCTCCTCTACTCCAGCCCCTTCCTTCAGTTCTTTCTCGGCAGCTTCTTCTTCGGCTTTCTCAGACTCGGCTTCAGGTTCGGGTTCTTCTTCGGGCTCAGGTTCAGGCTCCAGCGGCTTGTCGCCTTGGGCGATGTTGGGCGCTGGGCTCAGTCCTAAGAAGGAGAACGGGTCAATGCGAACTGGCTCAGCAACTGCACTGAAGAAAGACAGGCGGTTTTTGAGGATGGAGCAGGCTGCTGGTGAGGGTTGTTTGTCTTCGTAGTCTAGAGGCGACTGCTGAAGGCCCTGCGGGGAGCGCGGTGAGGGGCGGTCGTAGTCCTCCTCATCTGAGTCACGGTATGGACTACGAACGGGCAGTCTAGCGGGTGGACCGTCGTCTTGTCGGACACTTCGGAAGCGATCTTCGTCAGACTCTGTTCCAATATAAAAATACCCCTTTAAATATACTAAAAGTGTGAACATTTACCTCTATGATTTACGATCACTTATAGAGGATAATACATTAAACATATTTGAATTATCTTTGAAGTACATATGTATCAATAAATAGACAACATTGGCAATACATAATTCTATAAGTTTTGAATAGAATCGTAATCAAGAGTTTTACTAGTGGGTCTCTCCAAGTTTACCGAAACAAGTTTACCAAAAAAGCTTTATGAAATCTAGACAGGTGGATGTTCCAGACCTCTTTACATTATTGGCGTACACACTGTGCACGTCGGGTCAGCTTTAAATCTATCTATCAGAATAACTTAACAAATCTCACCTTCCCCTTCACTCTCCTTCTCTGTTTCGGACTCGCTCTCCCAGTCGTCGCTTGACCCGGGTGTCTCTGTGTCTGACCCAGAGCCCGCTGCTCGCTTGATACGCGCAGCTCTCCGTGCTGCTCGCCGCTCCTGGGAGCAGAAACAAGGGAGTCCATCAGTGATTTTAAATATTTCTATCCTCTTTCTATCCAATAATGAAGGAAAGGAGTATTAAGAAGATAGAAGAACGTTTAAGGTGGTAAAAAAAAAGAAACATAAGAAAGCTGAACGCCGGTAGCTTACTGATAAATTGAAGTAAATTAAGTTATGGTCATAACGGCAAAAGAAAGCAAAGCTTGCATTATAAAATGATGTTATTATTTTATACTTGTTAATTAAGTATTCACTCGGAAATAAAGATACAATTCTACGTAATCAAAACAATGGGTGGAATGGATTTATATACATCTAGTTCTACGGACATTTGTAATCAATCTGAACTAAATGCTAACGAAACAAACAACTACAAACGCTCCACTTCAAAAGATATAGGGTACAGGTAGCGCAGGAAACGTGGGGTCGAAAACATCTATTTTATTTTTGCCTGATTCAGCTATCATACATTTGTATTACACATTTATGTTATACATTCTATCATGTCTCTATACTAGTTGTTAAAGAAATTACCTTCGGGCTAAAAATATATACGTCGTTTACAATAACTTATATAGATTCCAACCCGTTACTTTAAGGAAGATACCAAAACTTAACATCCAATACGGTGGCCCAATTTAAACTTTCTATGGACAACAATCTCCATTTCCTTTCCAGCCAGTTAGTAGAAAACGCAAACTATTATAGTAACTTGTGATGCTGTAATATTGTAGTTTCCAGAAGTTTGGCTATTGTACAATATGTTAGCTAAAACAACCTAAATGTAAAACTGACGTGCTTAAGTGTTTAACACTGTGTCATAAGAAGGGACTCAAACCGATCACATCGTATAGATGAACATATTTCTATTACAGAACATATTATGCGTTGTTTGGTTAATTATTCCGAATACAAGATCTGGCAATCCCTATTTATAGGATATGATAGTGTTTGAGACCCTTGGACTAAGAAAAGGTGAATTGTGGTGGTGTGTAGACATGGAATCATCTATTGGGTGTTCTGTGGAAATACCTGAAGTTCCGATGATGGCTAGATGTAATAATTGCATAAAAACGATAGATGCACATGATGTTAAATAGCATAGGGATGATTACAGGGAATATGAATTTTCAGGGTAGACATACTCCTAAATGACAGAAAGCTACGAACAGGGAACCTGTGAATTGGACGTGGATAGGGTAAGAATTACTATAGAGGAGTAGAAAGCTGGAACAGTAAACTTGAATCAAAAGAAATGTGTTTACACTAAAATGTATTGAAAAATAGTAAACGAATTTAAAGAGAAGAGATGGAAGATTGGGAATAGAATAACTGGTCATTTTCTTTAATATTTCTTTTTTGAATAAATGATATTAATTTGATATTATATTGAACACCAAATGGGACTACCCATGCATTTGGAAAACATGGCTGGACTTTCTTGGTTCGGTTTGTATAGTATAAAGTAGGAGTTTGTACCTTTCGTAACCGGTTAAGTTTGTTGTATGAGGCAGCAAACTGCGCCCATTCTCCCTGACCATCCGACAACTCTCCGTCCGACCACTCGAGCTCATCTGACGAGGACCTGCAAAGTAACAAAACAATTTCTCAATGTATGATTAAAATATTCGATTTTGATATTCGTCGTCCCGTTCATTTTGTTTACTTCCTATCTTTAGTTTTAGACCAGATGCTAAAAGTTAGAAAATGAGCTGGTTTCAGTCTTGAGTAATATTCTTTAGTATATGTCTACAATTTCTAAATGATAGGTTGAGAGATAGTCAATCAATTGAATCTCAGCGGAGGTAACAGTTCTTCAAATTCAATGAGAAATAACATGCCAGCCTAAAGAGGCAAATCTTCGAGTTCTAAAAATTGCCGTTTTGTGAGATTAACGTAATGGGAACTCGAACTACGGATTAGTTTCTTATCAAGACAAAGCCTTGAGTAACACAGAACTAAGTTAATATATACATGAAATTATTCTAAGTAATAAATATTACAAACGACTGACATTTTATATACAAAAAAAACAAGTAATTCAAATAATGTCTAATAATACAATGAATTAGTTACTGTGTTTCACTTAATCTTAAGACATTCTAGGATAGTTCTTTTTTTGTACTGGAAATGAATGTTAAGAGACAGCTTGGATAAAAGCAATAACACACACGGAGGTCTGAAGAAAAAACATCTGGGATTCCATACCCATATCATGTCAATTCAGGAAAATATCTAAATGAACAACAACGAATATAAATTTTCAAACTATAGCTAGCATTTTCAATAAAAGCTCAAGAAATAGTTCAACGCATGTGGCGAGAACTTAAGTGCTCTGCCGAAACATCAATGAAAACAAAATTGGAAAGATTGTCATTCACATCAGCAAAACTGGAAACGAATTATTTAACATAGCATTTCTTGGCATTCTGCATAATATGTATTGCCTGTGCAATAAAAAGATTATTTTGGAGAAGCCTGACTAGGGCAGGTGACGCCAACGACTGACTAAGTGCACGAGTCTGCTGCTAAGTGTTTAACAGCTGGTCGCTACACTAGTCCCTACACGTTTAGTCGGCTCGGTGAAAGAAGCTCGTTTTTGGATGACAGTTAAGAGAGAGGAGAGGTCAAAAAGGAAAGGAAGGAAGGGTTTTTATTTCATCCTGCGGAAAAATCACACTCTACGATGTCCGACGTCCATACCCTAATATGTGCAGCAGTTGTCGATTTGTGAGAACGATGTCCCTGGAAACAACCAACACGGCAAAGGACATGAAACAACGTCACCTCTAATGTGGTACAACATCTAACGTTGACATCACTCTACCAGCACGCTGTTGAATAACATACGAAAACAGTCAAGTGTAACCTCGCTGACATATACTTAAAAAGGCAAAACTGCACTCCAAAAAATACATTTTTGGTGTTCTTGATTAAACAGAAAAGACGTCTAAAAACCAGAGGTGCCACTCCTGACTGATGAAAAAGTAGGAAAAGTACGAAACACTTTTCCTACTTTTTTCTAAAAGCAACTAAGAGGGAAATAACCTTCAGGAATAGGGACCTGCCATTGAATTTGTATTTGAATAGTTTGAAACTAATGCAAGAATAGATCTACTCCAAAATGGATATTTGAGTGATGTTGGAAAAATCAGTTTTGCACTTTAAATCACCAGAAAGTAGGAAATCCTATAATAGTGGGAAAAACCTCTGAAACTTGTTTTTAAGAAAAATATTTTTTCTCGGTATTACGTACTCGTCTGACTCTGAGGCGGACCCCCGCCCGCCGACGTCGAGGAAGGACCCCGACAGGTTGTGCTGGGTCTGCTCCAGCTCACTCTCCTCCACCTCACTCTCCGTGTAGTACTCGATCCGCTCCGGCGTCTTGTCCAGCGTCCCGCCCACAGCGCCATCTGGTAGAGAACAGGTTTTTTTTAAAGGTTTTTATTAGTAATAATCATCAAGGTTTCCCTTGGTTTTCAGAGTTATATAGGGTATAGTGGGTATAGCATTAGAAAAACAGGGTTCCCACTTATTTTCGAAAATCAATTTAAGACCTTTTTAAGACCAGTTTAAGACCAAGATTTGGAAAAGTTAAGACCTATCGACCGCATGTAAAGAAAAATTTCAGAATTCATCACATGATTTAAATTTCAATTGAGTGTACTCATTTGAAAGTTGGATTAGGCTACTTCATTTTAACTTCTCAAAAAATTCGATTTAAGACCTTTTAAAGACCTCTAGCTATAAAACTGCTAAATTTAAGACCTTAAATGCCTTAAATTTGAGAAAATCAATTGACGACCTGTGTGGGAAACCTCTAATTGGTATCTTGCCTTATATGAGATTTCTTCCTTATATGAACGATGGTTCTATAATTTAACAAAGATTCTTGTATGTCTTTATACAGGGATGTAAGTCACAGTTATGAAAAAAAAAATCAGAAAATCCAGAGATTTTATTTCAATTTATCATAAAACTATATGAAATGTGTTGTTAGAAATTAATTTTGAAAAGTATCGTCATGAGGTGATAACGTGAAAACAAATTCAAATCAAGACAAAATTCACTCACATCCCTGTTTGTGTGTCTTAAAAGTAAATATAAATCGCACAGAAATAATAGTCTGTAGCTTCTTGATCTTCTTAGATTTTTATCGTATCTGTCGATATTTCTTTTCTCTGTATCTACAAGCTGTGTAGACAAAGTGAAACATTGATGATCAAATAGTACAGAAATAAAATTAGTCAGTTACAACACCTAGAAAACCATCCCTCTTAGATATAAGCTTGTTATTAGTTCTCGTCACCGAAAATATTTGTTTAACATTGTATTCGATATGATTATATCTTTTGCTTATTATGAGCGAAGCGATATATAAAGGTTTACAAAACACTTAAGAACATGTTAATGCTAAAAGCAGTTGGGTTACATGAGGAGCAGAGGGGACATATAGGAGCAAAATGCTTATAAAATAGCTTGTGATGGTCCCTTCACCTTAATCTTTTTATTATAGTTTTATCTTACAGCATTAGTTATGGTTGTAGGAGGGCATGGGTTAAAAGTATTTTCTTGATTTATTTCCCATTTCACCAGCAGCTTACAGTTTTCATGAGGGGGTCAGCTTACAGGCTATCAGCAGATTAATACATCTCCTGGTGAATTAACTCACTGGCAGTTTCAACTTCAAGTAAATCTAGTCTGTCTGGTGACTCTCTCACATCTTTCTTGAATAAGGGTTCTTCTGTGGCATCTGGTTGACATGCAAATAACATACATCCGAAAGGAGCATTGGAAAAGACACTTCAGCTTGTCTGATAGTGGAAACTTTGTATTTCATAGTGGTACTACCGGTATACATAATACCGTCAAAAAGCAAGAAAAACGTCTGATTAATTCTAAATTAACATTAAAAGTCCCTAAATGTTTTGAATAATGTAAAGTAAGATCTCAATGCCAATTAAATTTAATGCTAAAAACGATACACGTTTTCTCACACCTAGGAAAGAACCAAATATTTTGCATACGCTTTCCTTGAGTTATCCTCAAAAGACACATTATTCAATAGCAGCAGAACCTACCTGTTTCCCCATACATGTAGTCCTCGTCACTTTCGTCCGCCGCTAGTTGTCTGACGTCCTTGTCGTCGTAACTTCGTTTCCTCGACCGGCGCACTGGTCGCTCCAGGCCAATGTGTTGTATACAGTAAAACTTGGCTGAAAAGGGAATGATACACGTGATTGGTGAGTGTCTTGACCTGAAGGAGACGGTTCAAGGAAAAAAAGCCTGAAATCTGAAAGTGTAAAACATTATATTTGTAAAAAAAAATTGAGTATTGGAAACAGCTGTTATAGTAGGATACGAGCGCTGTTCCTAAATACTCCCGATCTTTACCTTTTAAATCAGGTGATTTTCATTGAATTCAAAAATTTCTGAGGCAAAACCTACAAACTAAGAGTCGATTTTTTCGACTTTTGTGGGAACTAATTTGACATTAAAAAGACTTGTTCCACAAAACGGTGTTCAGTACACTAGTTTCAAGTCAAAGAAGCTGGGTAAATAACGCAGCATTCCTGTACCCACCTTCACCCCCGTCCCCTCGCTGGAAGCCGTACTGCCCAATACGCAGGTTGGTGCTGCAGAAGTCACACTTGAGACACCCTCGGTGGAAGAAGACGCCCTCTGCCGAGTGGCGCTCCACCACGTAGACCCGCTTCTGACAGAAGTAACACACGTCGCCGCTGGCCGCATGGCCCATGATCAGAGGCTTGGTCGGCTGCTGGAAGGACGGCGGGAGAGAGAGGGATACAGCGTAACGTTAGAAATTGTTGAATCATTCAGCAATTACTTGGTAAACGTACAGATTTACATCTTTATCGCGCATAAATGTTAAAAGGATTTTCATAAGTGCATTGCTTTGTGTCTTAGTAGTTCAGATTTATACCGTAATGAAAACACTTTTTTAACCTTACTGCACCGAGAAATAGAGGATGCGAAAATGTGAAGGATTGCTTTTTTTTTTCTTGTCTATGTTTCTTTATTTTTACATCCCTTATTCGAATCATGTTCCATGCTCATAATTATCTCATGTTTCATTTATCTCCATGAAAACTATCACAATCGTCACACAATGATTTAAGTAAAAGTCTGCCCGGTATCTATACAGGTGAAAAAACAGATACTTGACTTACTGCTTGTTTTTTCTCCTTCGGCGTGTGGTCAGGCTTCAGTTTGTGGACCAGCCCCTTGGCGAGCTGAGTGACTTTGTTCTTGGTACGCGGGGCGGCAGCCAACTTGGCCGCCTCTCCCCGCGTTAACTTCACTGCCGGCTCGTTGACGAGGCCGCTCTCAAACCGGTTATAGCCTTGGAGTACAACATTCTGGGAAAATGAAAAAAGAGAATTAGTTTTATTCACTGCCACAGGGATATTCCTAGGGTTGCTGGATGTGGCATTAGCCCCTTATGATTTTCTATGCCGCTCTGAGCCTACCATGAATGGGGCCATTCCTGCTGGTATATCTGTCTCTCCCAGTATATTTCTCTCAAATAAAAGCCCTTACTTATCAGGAAAAGGCCCCTAAAAAGGTTAGAGCCAATCGACCATTTGATACTTGAAATATTCTAGGAATACCCAGGTTGCCAGTCATTGCCAATCATTCACAAAACGTCCCAAAAGATTGAACTCTTAGGGTAAACTTTTGTGAATGTCATATACATATTGTGTTTCAGACTGAAATAAGTTGTGTTTTTTCCTCATTCTAGCTGATTCCCCCTATTATAACACCCCCGTCTCCACCCACTCACGTCGGGGTCGGCATGGCTCTCGGCGTGCACCCTCTTCCTGGTAATACCCTGGGTGAAGGTGAGCTGT
The DNA here is from genome assembly GCA_936440205.1 of Lepidonotus clava. NCBI lineage: Eukaryota > Metazoa > Annelida > Polychaeta > Phyllodocida > Polynoidae > Lepidonotus > Lepidonotus clava. Next base: position 45,345,784 of record OW387136.1, on the reverse strand, counting down.
CCCCGCTGGTCCTCATTCTCCTTCTGCTCCTCCTCCTGAAATGGCAAACATTTAGTTACTGTATAAATACATCAATTTGAACTACTATCTATTCAGGTTTTGTGAATGTTCATCTACTAAATATAGACTGTTTCACGCTGTGCAAAATTCCCTGATTTATTAAATCTAGAAAGCCACAGCACAAAGTTTCCATGTCTATTATCTTAGACTTCAATAATAGATACATGAATCAATACAGTTTTTGTGGGATTTAACCATGATAATTTCACACTAAATTTCAATTTTCTACACCGAGAATGAATTATTTACGAGTTTTAATATGAATTCTGTTTAGTTGTACAATTTGCATTCCTACATCATTTTACATGTTAAATAGATTATATTTACCAACCTTAAGTATTTAAGCGATAGGATAATTAACAATATTAGATTCTAAAGTTGGATCTAGATTCAATTGGTAAATGTAAATTGGGTTGCTAGGATGGGTTCCATGCAGACGCACCAGTCTTCAGTAGAAGTGAACACCATGCCCGTTTATTATTAATAGTATTCAAAGAGAACATAGAAACCTATCTGAGAAAAGCTCTTCCAGATTATATCATATTTATCATGTCAAACGATTACACGATGCATTTGGACGATAGCAAAGGAGCAACTTAGGATATTATGGCATTTTATCCCTGTCAGTATTTAATTCACGTATTGACATTATCTTATGAAATTCGTTTATCACAACAATCATGCTGAAACGACTATCTAGTACAACATGAACAAAAGTAAAATAATTGATAGTCAGCAATAAAACATGCTTTTGAGTGTTTCATGTCATAACTTAGCCTTCACTTGGCCGAGTTGAGGTAAAAATATAGAAACCCGTTCCTCTGTTATAATTTAGAGATTTAGAAGAAATTTTTGTTTTAGGATTTCAACTTGCTGATATTTTTCCTCGTTCTTTCCGTTAAATATGTATATCAATTTCGTAAATATTAAATCATTTGTTATTAGTTTGCCACAAATTTCCTGAGATTCATTTAATGCGATCAACCTGCCCTGAAAGTCGCCAAGTTTTATGATTATCTCTTTTCTTCTACAGTTTTTTTTTATCAAATTAATTCTTATAAAATTAATTTTTAAATGTAAATTCAATTTAGAAGAACGGGCCTTAAATACAGAATCACATGCTGAACCAAGATGGACCACAAGGCAGAGTGGTAAAGAGAGCCCTCACAATGGTGTAACCCAGCTCCTCTGACGATGACCACACATGGTAGTGTCTGTATATCAAACCCAGCTGAAGCGACGGAGAACATAATGTACTACTACACCACCCACAACATCAAATTAAGAGACAGCTATAGTTCAGCTTGACAGAAACGACGATAAAATAAGGATTCAGGAAAACTTGAAATACGTTTATAAACAGATATAATGTAAAGTGGAGGTAAAGGTGAGGTAAGGGGGAAAGAAAATTATAGAAAATGGAAAGCATGGGGTCGAGGGATAATGTATTATGGTGTTCAGAGGATTTAAATATTCATTAAAGGCAACGTAATCAATATTTATTTGTGTGAAGGGTCAAGTTTTGAAATGAATGACCCGTGCAGGGTCAAGTTAAAAGAAACTTAAGTGATTGAGTACTCATGAAAACTTGATTAGAATTCTTGATTAATTCAGATTTGAGGAATTACCAATTTCCACGGTTTTAATGGTAAGGCAGGGAATATTTTAGCACCAGGTCAATTTCTATCGTTTAGTTTCTTACGGGGAATGTAAATAAATTAAACCAACAGATGTAGAAGAGTCAATTACAAAGGTGTAAATTAGACAGAAAGTAGAAATCAATATATGAAATGTACAATGATTTAATATCAAAACATAAGAGCATACATCACTGCTGAGCTGGTCCGCGCCTGCCGACTTAGGGTGGGAAGGTAACACATACTTCAAATTATTTTCAATTTTCATGGGTGTATTTGATTCCTGATTGTAACATAATTCATGAGTTTATTCAATACCTGTGTACAACACATTTACACCGAGTATATTTGTACAATCACTATGAATCAGCAACCTAATCTGTATTTCTTTAATTCAATTTAGAATAATTATATTCATCATTAAGTGTACTGATTTAGTAGGAGTGCACAACACATAGAGAAATTGAGAATTGGCATACCTTTCTAGCCCGCATGCGGTTGTTGACTCGAGTGAGGAAGGACAACCGCTGGGCCGGAGACCGCGGCCTGGGAACACGGTGCTGTGGTAATGACAGCTGGTCTGGCGTTCTTGAAGCTGTTTTAAAAGAAAATATCATTAATTACTAATAATTATTTAAAAGCTAAAGGTTCGCCCCTTCTTAAATTTATCTGACATAATTCTGGAACATATGAATTTGATAAACGCTAAAACAATACTTTTTAAATATCAACTTGTTTTCCCACTAAAATTCCAGAAGGATATTCGACTCAATTTTTCCTTTATTTTCGTTTTTTGGCTTATTTCTTACTGAGAAAGGTTCTTTAGAGATTAATACAGGAAAGAATAAATCTGGTAAATATATACAATAACTTTTGTTTCGTATTTACAACTCTATATGCTTTTAGTGTAAAACATTTGGTTGTTTAACAAAATGAAACCTACTTTTGACATGTTTGATGCTTTCTTTCCTGAGATACTCGTAGAACTGGGAGAGGTAGGAGACGAGGGTAAGTTTGTCGGGCACGTCGTAGGAGGCCATATCACTGCCCGTCATTACAGGGGGGATGCCGAACTCTTTTTCCGCTATGTCGAATGCCTACAATAACAAGAATAGTATTCCAATACTGTTCATAACTTGTTTTATGCACTTCATTGGACTCGATGGTACCTGTTTTCATAACCCAAGTTCGTTTGTAAATATGCAGGCCTTACATGTAAATGACCCCATTACAATCTTCGCACGAAGATTCCCGAAATATAGGAGAAATAGCTTATATTTAGCCTCAATTAAATTAATCATAAATGACAGGTTCATTTCCCCAGGTCTATTTGAGGTATATATCCATGCTTACTGACACCGCAAAATTCCAATCACTCAATGAATGTATGAATTGTACTTACTAGTTGGTTATTGGTCGCCACTTCATTTGGGTCAAGCTTGAAAACATCTCTGCAATCATAAAATATTCGAATAAATAACAGAAATATACCGCAATAAAAATATATCATACAGGTAGACGCCTGGTTACCAAACATGGAATATGTGATGTAAACATCTGAATTCAGAACCAGTGAAACGCTGTTATATTTGTTGATTCTCATGAATTAAACGTAGATTTACGAATAACATTTTCCGTTCATGGTTATCTCTTGAGCTAAACCATATAATATTTGTACATGCGTTCACGATTCCCGACTATTCAAAGGACCATTGAGGTTTGCTGATCGGGGGAGTTCGAACGGATTTTACTGATTCAGATTCAGATGATAACTCGATAGCAGAGATGCCATTCCCAACTGATGAAAAGGTAGGAAAAGTAGGAAACACTTTTCTACTTTTTTTCTAGAAGCAACTAGAACTTAGTAGAAGCAAAATAACTTTTAGGGACAGACATTGAATTTGTATTTGAATAGTTAACACAAAAATAGCCTAAAACAGATATTCAAATGTAGGAGCGATCAGTTGTGCAATCTAAAATCACCAAAAAGGAGGAAATCCTACAAAAGTAGGGAAAATATCTGGAAATGGTTTTTTTTTCCTATCATTTTTTCCCCTTATTTTCTGCAATCTGACTGTGCACTCACACGAGCTCGGGCCGGTAGTTGTGGATGAGGGCACACAGGGCCAGGCCGTTCCGCCAGGACGACGACAGATCGGTGATCTTGACGAGATTCTTGTAGCCTTCCAACTGTCGGGCGAACCACTTCTGAAGGTAATGACTATCCCGGATAAACTCTGCAATTACAAAAGGTGTTGTATATTAAGCTTCATTTTTATCTTTTGATGTACAAGAACCCCTGTTTAATCTATTACAAGGAAGATCAAAGTAAAAAGACAGTTTATTGCAAGCTGTGAGATCACCTCAAGCAGGTGCTGCCACCTTACGGCTACTTATTGAACCTAACACGTTACTTACAAATTAACTACGAAGTTCACGCCAATAAAGCTTGCCAAATTTCAAATCCAGTTCTGTTGAAAAGCTGATAAAACATTCCTTACCATAGCGTTTGCTCTTCTGTTCCGATATTTGGACGATCTCGTCGAGGTAGTGCGCGTCCCCACAGTCGTACTGGTGCTTGACTTGGGCAGGTTTGAAATGGTTCATGTTCACGTTGGGGTACCTGGTGGGGAAACATGCATAATGTTGTGATTAACGTTGAATGAAAATGAAAACTCTGATCAGAGCTTGAAAACATATCCAGCTTGAATATCTTAGTAGGATTATTTAGTTTAGTAGTGAGTACTCTCTCTTCTGTCTCATGTAAACAGAAAATAATGCGTAATTTTCTTATCTTTTGAACATTTTCGTAAACTTTCAATGCATTAACTTGGTCTTATAGAATAGGTGTCATGTAATTTCAACTATGAGTAGTATTTGTGTATGTAGGACATATTACCAACATTTTATCTTTTCACATTATCTGTATATTGGGATAAAGCTGTGAGTGTCACGCGATCAGACTATGTACCATAATAGTCCCATTTCACTTTGTATAATTATTCAGAAATAAAGTTGTCAATCATAACTTCCCCAGATATATGAATATTCTACTTCATCCAAGTCAGGGAATTAGCTCATAGAACTGAGCACCCATTCCCGATCCCATCTCGACCTACCTGGTGGCTGGGTCGATGGTGTATCCGTGGAAGTTCTTGCTCAGGTTCTCGGGCGTGGTTTGTGACAGGAGTTGGTAGACGCTCTCCCTCTGGGCCATCACCTCGAGCGGGGTGAAGCGGCCCGACGCCCAGTTCTTTATGGTGGCCGCCAGGTCCAGGGCCCCCAGGAAACCACGGGCACACCCGGAGCCCGTGGGCCAGAACGGCTGGGTAGGGGGAAGAAAATAGATTAAAATTAACGCTAAAATGACTTGAATTATTTTTGAAAATTATCATTCACGGTGATGGTGTTAAAGATCTTAAATAAGAAAAAAATCTGAAAACTCAACATCCCTGACGGTCAAGTTTTTCCTCTATTTTTCCTCCATAGCCGGTACATATAGAAGTGTTATTTTTCATTGTTTTATCCCAGTTAAACAAATGGACAAACAGTATTGTGCTGATCATGACCCACCTCTATCAGACTGTCCCCACAGAGCCCCATGAGCAGCTTGTGCCCGTTGCGTTCGACCACTCTGCTGGCATGCTCGGCGGCGTAGATGGAGGTGAAGTCGAACATGGCCACGTCGGGCTGGCCGTAGTGGTTGTGGGCGTAGTCGAGGTGCGGCAGTTGGTGGCGGGTGGACACGTCGGCCGCCTCCCGGGCGTAGTTCAGCAGGGCGTCTTGGTTCACGTTATCTTGGGACAGGAGGCGGGCTGTGTCCATGCAGTCCTGGGTAGAAAGGGGCAAATCAATAAATTATTTTTGTATTAAAAAAAATCCAAAACCTGAGGCGATATATAAGTAATGTGTCGTTTGTTCGGCTTTAAGAATTCTTAAAAAGTATTTCAGCATAAGTATCCTACTGTGCATGTATCATGAATACATGTATCTATATAAATACTTTTTCAATGTTTGCCATTGGAGTCTGAAATATGACTGGAAAAGAATGGGGATACACTGAGACTCAAATACATTGTGGCCTCTAAAGCTCCTGAATAACACTGAATGAATTTGACCCGTATATATTTTGTTTTTTAGATCAATTTATCTGTGAATATGTAGAGTAGAATAGAATTTCATATAGTACAAAAAAAGCTAATTGCATTCTAACAGATCGAAGCAGGGGCGTAGCCAGCCCTAAAAGGGGTTCCAGGTAAATCTAGGGGGGTTCCGACTTACACTTTTGGTAAACTTTCTTATATTTTACTTATATTTTGGGAAATTTAAGGGGGTTCCAGACACCCAGGAACACCGCCTGGCTACGCTAGTGGGCAGCATACTGAGGAAATAAAAGGATTCTTCATCAAACACTCTCCAGTACGTACGTTGATAAGGACTCCTTTTTGGAGCAGGCTGTGTTTCTTGGCCGTCATCACGAAGTAGTGCGTCTCGTCCTTGTAGTAGACGATGTTCTCCAGGTCGATGCCCGTCTTGGCGTTCAGGTCCTTGAAGAACTTCTGGTTGAAGATGAAGGCCACTCCTGATATCTCCTCCACCCGGGCCTCGGCGTTAGTGTTACGGTTAATGAAGTTCGCCGTGATAGCGATGGCCAGCTTGCCGCGGAACTCTTTTCTCTTGAAACCTTACGGACAAATAAATAGGAAAACATTTATATATTTGCAAATTGCACGAAAAAAAGACTAGTATCTTATTTGGTTTGCTAGGAATTATGGAATTAAGTGGGCTTCTAGAAGTTATAATTCTAAAAGAAATGAGAAAAGAAGGCCGAGGAAGAACTCTCTCTTGGTTTACTTATTGTTGCTGTTTTTCTAATATTTCAACTTATTGTACCTTTTTGATGGTCATTCGCCACTTTTTTTTTCATAACATTGAATGTATACATAGACTATTGCCCAAGGTGATGCTAAGCTTATTTTGTATTCCTCTCTCTCAATATTTCCGTACAGAGAATTCATTACCAAGGAAAACTAAATAACTCTATGTACGATATCTAAACAGAGAACGAATATAGGACAATTATAGAATATTTTCTTCATATGTCTATTGTAAAAAGACGGATTATCATCTAGTAAATACTCAGCCACGACAAACTAAGAGATTAAAGGGGACTACCCACCTTTAAGTGTGTTCCTCTTGCCGTCGGCCCCGATGAGGGTGTCAAACTCGTACTCGGAGATCGGGTGGTCGCGGGGGGTGACCAGGGCACGCCACCCCACCTCTGGGAGTAGTGGAGAAACAGAATGGTGTCATCAAACTCTGGTTTTTAATCCATTACATTACTCAGGGACGTAAATTTGGGAAGTGAAAATATCGGAAATAGTAGTAAGCAAATCTAACTGTATGTTTAAATATTGTGAAATATGTTCTAAACATCAAATTTTGAATATTATTTTTTTGGGGGTGCTGGAGAGAAAAAAAACACGGAAATCCTACAAAAATCGGAAAACTTACATCCCTGAAATTTACTTATCTATATATCGAAGTTTTAAATGTATCAGTTAACAGTTAAACCATACCGTTAATGATATTAAATCTACACTTATGAATGGAAATACATATCACCCCTAAATGGACATATTCGTAGTCTACCTACAACAATTTTACCTACGTGATAACATTACACCATCTGATTTATGGATATTTGCGAACTTTCACATAAAGAACAAGACCAAACGACATATGACCTAAGGCTAAGTTACTATCAAAAGCAAAAGCATTTTGATAGTAATAGGTCGGCCCATTTTAATCTTTATGATATTAATGATTCAGATATTTTGATGGTAGGTCTGAAAAAATGACACTATAGTGACAATTTCACAAATAATTTAATCTTTGAATCATTTAAATCTTAAATCTGTGTCCGACACTGACACTGACAGCACCAGAGAACTTATTGACAGTGTGACGCCTATGTTTTAACATTCAATGGAATAATTCAGACACTGACAGTGACTTAGGCCTAGATATATTAAAGTTCAGATTGAATATTTTGATGGTAGGTAAGAAAAAATGACACTATAGTGACAATTTCTCAAATCTTTTAATGTTTGGATCATAAATAATTGTTTTCGGAGCCTCCATAATACATTGACAGTGTTCGTGGGGGCTTAGGCCTAGCCTATCTGAGCCTGAGTCCAGTCATTTTTTCATACCATCTGTAAAATATTCTTGCAAGCGTTTCTAGGCCTAAAAAGATCAAACTACATGATAAATAGGACCCTGAGATATAGGAGAACATAGAAATATACATGGCTTTCATTTTGATAGGCCTAATAAGGTCTAAATAATTATTTTTCAAATTGCCAGTGTCCTCCTCCTGTCCGATCGATCCGTGTTAGGCCGAGTTTAGGCCTAGATTTCAACGGTAAACTTTCAAATGCTGGAAAAAAGATATGAACCCACCTGGAGTCCTCAATGCGTTTCAATGCGTATATCCTCCACAATTGATGCGTTTAATGTCATCCTGGTTTTCTGATTTCAAAGTATCGATGCAGGCGTGCGGGGAGAGAACCCGGCGAAATGTTGAAGGTCTGACAGCGGTTTGACAGTGACAGTGCCTCCACGTGTCCGATCGATCCAATGTTTTGCCTTCGATACGAACGCATGGTTCCCGCATTAGTTTTCAATGCGTTGTATGCGTTTAAGGGAGTCCAGACGTCCAAAATATATATATTGAAAGCATCAGATAGCGCGGTAATCCAGGTATCCAGGCGGTGAAAGAGAAAGCCTCCCGCCAACACGTCCGACCGGGGCACTAGCACCGGCCGGTGTGAGGTGGTCTGAGCCTTGTCACCGGGTCGCCGCGACGGAATACCAAGAAAATAGTGCGATGCATTTACGCGTTATTTCGCATTATTTTCGTTTCTGGGACAGTGGGATGCTTATCTATGTGTCGAAATCTATCTGTGGATACCAATAACTAAAGTTAGATCGACCGTTTTCATGGTGAAATAGGTCTGAAAAGTTGATGACCTTTGACCCAGATCCCTTCTTCACCGATGAAAGCCGGCTGCTGCGCGTTTACGCGTTACAGGCATAATGCCGCGCCCGGTGAGTGTAACGATCATAATTCCAGGCTTGAATGTCTAATTTGCCCCATTTTGGACGATTGTAACGATTCTTTTGTCTTTTATATATCAAAATATCTGCGATGTAAGCTCAAATAAGCCCAAGAATGTAGTTATTTTAGCTCAGAATCGATTTGGGACATCGTCACTTTGCCGCGTTACAAACATAACGCGGCATTTGACGCGCCTCACGCCCGGTAACGCTGCACGGATTTCTGGTTTTATTTGGTCGTATAAAGATTTCAGACCATTTAAACAATTCATTTGTATTCTATATATCCAAATCTCAGTAATGAAAGCCCAAATAAGACCAAATATTAGGTTATTTTAGCTCAGAATCGATTTGGGACATCGTCACTTTGCCGCGTTACAAGCATAAAGCGAGGCATAACGCGTAAACACCGTCACAGATCTAAGAAAGGTTGTCGAGGAGTAGAATAGGTCGCTACGGGATTTAAGATTTTATCGACCTAGGTGACCGTAGCCGACCTATAACAACTGACATACGGAAGATAAAACGTTACCGTCATATAACATCACTTACTTTCGTTCTGTTGGTCTTCTGGCGGTTCGACGAGGTCCTCAAAGCTGACACTATGGTGGATCTCCACGCCGAGTAGGAGGGCCACCTTCAGCATGATACACTGCAGGGTCCGAATACCTGCGGATTGAAGGAAACGTCTATTTAGTCAGAAGGATAAAATGTACCCAGATTTATATGGAGACAAAGAGATTGATGGCTTCTCTCGTTTTTATTCAGGTATATTCTTGTATAAAAAACCTAAGGATCCTTACTTATTTTTTTCATCGTGTAATAATAACTATTGTTTCAAATCATCTGTGCCTGCTGCCATTAGAAAGAGGCCCCCAGAATTCCCAAAGGTGGGGATAGAAAAAATACTACAGACCACATACTAGGCTTTATTATACATGTCTATGCTCTTACAAAGAAAACCACACAAATTCATGTTTCCTTTTCGCTTTCCCGTATGACATTCCTAACATATCTTCTGAAACTTGATCTGTAACAAAATATTACTTTTTATAATTTTTATAACATGCAGTGCCAGTCATACACTGTTCACTCTATGCACTCACTTATGTGGTCCACGGCGCCGGTGCAGAACTTGCCGAAGAACTTCTTGGCCCCGAGCGCCTTGAGGTCGTGGATGAGGAAGGGCCAGAGGTGGAGGACGTTGTTTCGCGAAAACCGGTCCCTCTTCTCGACGATGACGGCCTTGCCCCCCATGAGGGCGATCTCTATGGCCACCCGCAGCCCGCATGGTCCCCCTCCGATGATCAGGCACTGAGGGAGAGAACAGAAACAGGTCTTAACAACGGGGAGAGGTGCAAGGTTTTGATTATTTCACACGTATGATAGAATATAAATGTATCATACATGTACAAGGATAGTTTGAGCAACAACAAACAAGTGTAAATATTTCTTATTTTAGTGAGGTACAGTGTAGTAAGCTTAGGATAACTCCACGTCGTCTCTAAAATGAAGCTCAAACAAGGTTGTGGTGTTTAGTTTAAAAGCCTTTATACGGTTTTGCCAATACCCTGAATTAGCATGAGACAATTTGTTCGTCTTCTCTTTCGGTAGTTTTAAATCTACCTTAACGGAGGAATACGTATAAAGTCATAGGCCTACGTTCTATATCATCTCTTTTTTTCAAGGAATAGACAGGTAAATGACATCTGCGGAATGTAAGAGATGGTTTTAAATGATATGACAGGTGGCAGCATCTTTTAATGAGTCCAAACAAAGGCCTTAACAAATCACGGGTACAAAGGTTAAACTAAGTTGAGGTAAACCAAATCTTTTTAGAACTTAAATTGCTACCCTTCTGTCGTTCTTGGCTGCCCTGCGATGAGCTGAGAGTTGCTATAATTAAAGTAATTTCGGTGGCCTTCTCAACGAGACATATAGTTAAACAGGTCCCCTGGGCCGAGAAGATTGGTCCAATTACCTACTGCCCCGAACGGTTACCACGGTTAAGTTAGAGCGGGATCCTTCTAACGCCCGGAATGTAGAGAGGCCTGGGCCTTGGGCCAACAGGTAGGTTCGTGGTGTTCACACGTTTAACGCGGTCTGCTTTATTGGATACCTGTGAACGGTTTTTATTATCATTACATACATCGGGACATTTTGATTAATGACCTTATGATCTCTCCTGCGTATGGTATTACTGTAGAGTTAAAGTCGTTGTCATATTCAGTGTTACATTAAATGTACATAAATCTTCTTTATTTATACCTCTATAATGATGAAAGATATTTAATTAGCTTTAATTTCTCACGTTTTTCAAGTTTAGCGACACCCAATGTATTTTTTTGGGCATATTTTCCTTTCAGTATCTCATATAATTGTACGACCGGTAGTAATCAACAAAAATAGGTTTACAGATTCAATTTGTCATACTAAATGTATCACATGTTAAAAGATTCACTAAAACCCTGATCAATATCATATAAATGTTGGCGTCATCAATCGTACTTTTCCTCCAATAATCAAAAGTTAAAATAACTGTCCAACCAACACAAAGAGTTGAGTTTGTAATATTTATTAGAAGAGTTTATTAACCGACATGTTTCGCCTTTTTACATGCTTCTTCAGTTTTTTTCCCCAATAGTAGCAATTACTCTAGGAAAACTGACAAAAGACATGTCTCCTTTTGATATGATAATCTAATTGATCAAATACGTTTCTTTTTTACTCGAATGTTCCAAATGAGCTGAGCTAGACGTTAATCATCTACCCCTTAGTCGATGACAGTTGAGTCGGAAATTAAATTCAGCAATGATACATTACTTTGTGAATAACATAGGATAGACACATACGTGCCGTTGATATTAGTTTTCGGGCCTGGAGGCACGCGGATGCGGTGAGCGGTGACCACGAACCTTTTAGCCTTTCAACAGCCAGGGACACCTCCCTCAGTCCCTATCACTAAACCTTAGCCCTCAGCCTCCCTCCATCTCCCTCCCCTAACCTCATCACTGGGTATATTTAGCTGTTGACTTAAGCCCTCAGGTCTTAGGTCAGCCACAGACTCCGCTGTACACCTCGTGAACCTTTACAGCACATCGTAAATATCACAGATCCTCTTAGTTAAGAATTTAACAAGGATGAGGGGGAATTTTCAGGGTACGTACCATCTGCCTTGTGACTGGGGACGGCGACTGAGATGACTGGATTATACGTGGCATTATATCTAGTTTGTCATGTTTTGAGGCTAATCACATCTTAGTTAGTACTCTTTATTCGGCTATGTAAAGCTATATAAATCATTACGCCAATGTTTAAATCTTTAAGAGAAACGATGTAGAAAATACATATTGTTATAGATAGTACATTGTTCCAATTTACACATACAGTGCCAGCTGTTCTGATGACGCCCGTGACCACTGTGCATCCCCACTCATCGGGTACATAAATACTACTGTGTGCTCTAACATTACCGCATTACCCTAAACTGAATTCCCACGCCATATTCCAGAACTATCCAGGTTAAATGACGTGATGTGATGTACTCAAATAATAAACGGCCACTTTTACCTTTACTACCTGGCAAACAGGGATCCAACTTAAACTAATTTACTGGTATTCACCAAAATAACCTCCATTTGACACACATAATTTACATTTCCTTTGTTTACGAGAAACCAGGAAAAGCGAGCTATACCTCAATCTCCCCCAAATTGTGAAATAGTGAGCCCCTGGATTATGTGCCAACTGATAATGCCCCCTCCACTGTTTAACATTCTAATCTCTGCCATACACATGCCCCTAATGCCCTCGCTAACAGTCTTATCGCAATTTGGATTTTCCTTCCAACAAACAGTATCAATAGTTCTCTTTATATATCTTTATACATTCTTTATCTGCATGCAGTCATTGGAGGCAAGAGAGCAGTAAAAAGGTTATCATTTTTTAATCTAGCTTTTTTAATCTAGCTAAGTCTTTGTTTTATTTCTCGATAACCAGGCATAAATATTGAGCATCATATATACAGATCCTTAGATATTTCTGTGTATTTTACTATTAGAACGAGAGACCAAGTCATAATATTATTATTGTGCACAGTCTCTTTGCAGAGAGCACCTGCTAGCAGGCCTCAGACCATGACATAGTATTTTATCCACCGTCACTCGCCAAATATTCCCACACTCCAGTTAGTCATAGGAGCCAGTATTTACACACAATCAACAACAAGCCTTCGGTACATTCTAATACATCCTTCACTCCCTAGACAAGCTATGAACGTTCACAGCCGATACATGTCTGACCTAGTTCTTTGTTATATTATATTCATTACGATTTTCATTATCAAAACGAGTTAAACGAAACCTATTAATGCCTACCAAAACTGATACAACGTGATGCGTCAACATTCAGTTTTTTTTCTGTTGTAAGAATAACGACACTTACACAGAATGTGTTCTGGCCACTTTGATATAAATATCTGTTTGATCAGTATCAATGTACAGTAAATGAGTCAACATGGCTTCCGACAACCTCATACATAAATAATCCGAAGACACTCATAATTTTAGACAGACATCACACCGACCGACCCTGTGCAGTACAACTACTACCAAAATATCAACCATTTTCTTTGCGCCCTTTCCAATTAGACCAAACAAAGGCAATGATCGGCATGGGCAGTAACAATGCGGCCTGCACAAAATATTTATCCTGTCACGGCGCCAAGCCCCTCCAGCCGCGCGGTTCGCCCAGCCCGGAGAGAATTATAGATGACACATAGCAGGGTGTCAGAGGTATTGCCGGGTGGGTTAGAGCGGCCAGACCGACGCTGGGATTCCCTCCTGGATGGGGGGGGGGGGGGGGGGCACTGACTCTTTGATTGTTACTACCCAGTAACCCACTGCCAAACTACTTTTCGTGACTGACCGCTCCTGAATTTTAACTGACCACTCCCATTTTTCGGGTGACTCAGATCACTGCCCGTAAAAATCAGAGTGTCTTCTTACAAGGAAACATACTAAAATCACCAGAATTGCTTAAAAATCTTCTGATAAAACCTCATTAGTTTTTCTATGAAATAAAGTAACAGTAATGCAAACTTTCAAGTAAATACCTGTATATTGTTCTGTGGATTAATTCACTGCTCCCCCTTTTTTTACTTAAAAGGTGGTTCAACACCCTTCTATTTTGACGTTGACGGCCCCCGCTTCCCGGGTCCGTTTGGCAGTCGGCACCCTTTTGAGACCCAAGTGCCCCCCCCCCCCTCCCCCCGGGGATTCCCTCCACTGCCAGCCGGTTGTAGCATTACCACACGAGGTTCCGCAGCAGCTGGTGGAGTTTTAACCTCACTCCTCCAGGGGGCTCGTTAATCTCAGGTGAGGCCTAAGCCCTGGAGGCCAGACTCAAAGGGTGCAGGCGTCTTACGGCCTACGTTTGGCGTCTGTGAGACAAGGGAGTGGGGGGTTTGTATCGGGGGGAGGAGAGAAGAAATGGGATAGCCTGGATGACTGGGTAGCACTCTTCTATTCAGCTCTTGATTTTTTCTGATTGTAATCAAATTCCCAGCATAACTGTTGCATCATTTCCCGGGAATTTGTTTCTTTCAATATGACAATTTCCGGACCCTTTCACGGCCGACTTTACCAATACTTAGTCATAAAATAATATTTCAAATACTGCATTGGCCAGGTGGGAATACTTACTGTTACATTTACACCCTCTGAAATCAATCAGAATGCCAGAAACCCCACTATTCCCATGTGATTAGCCCTGAAAATGGCCCAATATTAGTAATCTGCCACCCCCTCCAGTACCTACATGACTCACCTCCCTCCAGTGTGCCAAACCCCCCTTCTCTCCCGGCCCTGTTGCCAGGGAACCTAGCTGCTCGTTTGTTGCCATGGTAACGGTGTCTACGGTGTAAACACACCGCTCCCTCCGACATTCACCTATGGCGACATGGGGGAACGCCTTGTGGGTTGGGCATGGAACCCTGTCTTTTGGGTATCATTATTTTATTGGCCTCTGCGTGGGCTGGTTGGGGATGCCAGCTATACAGCCTACTAGGTAGCGTTTTCATACCACTGGAATCTGAGTATCAAACAAGTAACCATCACTTGTATTTTATTAGTTGGTACTTGTAATTCCAACTTACAGGAACCACGTTAAAGATAATAGGATTGATACGAAATTTTCAAGCCAAAAACATTGAAGTTTACTAAATCATTCAAAATAGAATAAATATAATCAAGAACTGATACAGTTGGATAAGGACTGTTTCTAGTTCTTAACAAAAACAACTCTACAATATTAAATCCTAATCATGAAAATGATATTGTTTCTAACCTTTTAACTGTAGCAACCTGCATAGGGAAAGTGAAGAATAAAATCTATGAATATCAGGATTTATCAGACAGATATATTGAAAAGGGATCTGTCCAGGAAGCCGCAATAATCGGTCAAGGGTTCCCTCCTCCAGTGGCAGCCTTAATCCTTATCACTGAGTCAGCAGCTGCCCCGGCCCCGGTCATCTCACTTAACATGACCACTTAGTACCCGACCTTCTGTAAGGTCAGGCATGATACTCAGTGATAATGTCACTGAATGTCAGTCGGAAACAAGAAACGTGTCATCAGGTCAGGGTACCAGGTCACCACTTGACCTGCAGGCTTTAATCGGTGGTTACAAGTGCATTCTGAGCTCATTTGATAAAACCGATTACTCATATAATTTACCAAAATGATTGTCCTATTTACCCCTCACAAGCTTCAATGGTTCCTGTTAACGTCCAATTGAAGCTATCCCTTACAAAGTGCCTTTCTTTTGGTAAGGTCTAGCTTTTTTCCATATATACACCAAACTTGAATGGTAAAAATTGTCCAAGTTGTTGTCCAAATGATAAGTATGTAAACAAAGTATTGCATACAAGGTTCTCCTGCGCTGAAGCTGTCGGAATTAACAAAGGTGACCCCAGATGCTCGTAAGTAATAAGGATAATTTTCCTACATTCCACCCTGGATCACCCAGTTTTAAGCTATGGAACAAAATGGCCCTAATCTTCGACACAATTATAATCACCAACATTCACAGAATGTAAAGACGGCTAGATACAGCAAGTGTCCGATGACATGGACGATGTCTGTTACTTGTGACAAGCTGTCTGTGTGTGACCCCTGCCTGGGGTCATCTGTCTGACCCGGCCCTCTGTGCCTGGCCACCCGGCCCCGAGGTAGTCTCAACACTGTCAGACTACTTGATACTCATGTAGATCTAGTCTTTTTGGTTACATGGTCTGTGAACATCCCACCTGAACGCGCACGAAAAAGCAAGCCTCTTTGGGTTGCTCAAAGATTAGTATTGGTGGTTACATAAAAGATGAAACGAGGCTAAAGTGTTAGTGAGTTAACCATTTATACAGGACTTGTTTGCCAAAATACCAAACATGTTGTACCTAGATCGTGTTCCATATGTGATAAACTAAAATCATATGTTTCATTAAAAGCACGTGGTAACTCCACCCATACTTTGTAAACACCAGGCGCAACTTTCCCTCACTGAGTAGTTGGGATTACAACAAATTATCACAAAGACATGCACACACATGTACAGTGTTATTTTATCAGTGTTATGCTGTGTAATTCTCTGCACATGAAAAAGAAACATATGAAAAAAACTCTACAATACTGTTGATCAACAAAACAGTACAGACATGAAACGCAGCCGATTATTTTTTGTTCAGACGACTATGTAATCATCACTTATAATTATCGCTTAGAAGCTTCAAAGGCCTGGTTTTGCTTAATGTCGGTACTGCCCTATTCCAAAAACATTGTGACCAAAGGCTGCGACACAGAAAATATCATTTGTTTTATACTAATGATACGGATTCAGAGAATACATGTAGTACATTTAGAAAACTTTCAGGAAGCACTCAATCATATCAGTTTTCAAAGACAAGACTCTTGAGTAACTCCAGATTTAAGTGTCGTGTTAATCACGAGTGATATTACTTTTATTGAGATCACAGATACAACTTCAGTTCAGATATCCTGGCCCTGTCTAGACCAAAGCTCCAAGTCCAGTCTAGACACTTGGAGGATGATGAAGGGTTGAGTGACATACATGTTGCACCAACCTACCCACATAACTGCACTATCAGTATCATATCACTGCTATATCTACATTATGTCACCAGTCGGCCCACGCACAGACTGACGGACTGGTGGATATAGATATAGGGTCCATTACCGTTGTGCCCAGGCTACCCTTTCTGTGTGAGTGTACGTGTCAGAGAGTATACCAACCACTAAAGGCCACTTCAACAAGTCGGTTACTGTGGAGGGGGGGCGTGGTCAGGGATTGGGTTGTAGGTGCGTGTGTCAGGATTGTTTTCAGGACATCTATTTAAGAAAAATGCGCTCGAATATACAAACTAAAACGACAATAACTTGTTAGAGACTTAGACCAATTGAAAAGGTAATATCTAATTCTTAGAATTCATCTGGAAAAAAACCATCCATGTGGGGAATTTTCAAAGATAATATTTCGGATTTTGGTGCCAACAATAACTTTTTTTTCTGGATCCGAGTGCTGAAGTTTTTTCTCTCATTTCTTCTCTCATTTCTTCTCTCATTGGAAATAGAAGAATTTATGAACAGTGAAAGAGATACAAATACTAATTTACTTATAACGATGTCTTGTAACATTTTGCTTTGTAGATAAACTTACTTCTCGAAATGAGATGATCATGATTAGAGAGCCTATGAAATGACATGTATGTATGTGTACAATACTTAATCTCTTTTTCATTTCTATGCACAATGTGTGTAAGATTTGAACTGAATACTCGGCCAATTTGTGGTTCTCCACAAAATAAAAGCTATTATGAAAAAAAAGATGAATGAATTGTAATTATGCTGGTGCCATTATATACTTTCACGTTGACAGGTTTGAAATACTGTCTCACTGTCTCGCCTCAGGACCTCACACATTGACGACCCACCCCTCTGCTCGGTATCCTAATGAGGCAATATAGGGACAGAGTCACATACATACTCGTCTATTTATCTATACCCATACGCGGATGTGGCCTGTCAGAGTGTAAAATTGACATGATATTAATGTCTGGCCTGAAGAGACCCTCGACTGAATCATTACTGTTTCTATTTCGTTTTTGTTAAGGTACATTAATTTTTTTAATCATAAACGCATTCCTTGAGTGAAGTTTGATGTTTTGGGAACATCAAACTTATTTTTGTGTGTCTGTAATATATAGTACTGCAACCTATGAAGAGATAACAAAGTAAAACATGGGTGAATTTATACGAGGCGTGTGAGCTGTGCTTTGAATAATTACTTCCGTGTAAAAACATAAAAACACTAAAAAAGAAAAAAGAAGAAGATACGTGCTTAGCCTAGGACATGCATACCCGAATCTGTATCCATAGCACAGGGATGCAAGTCAGGGTAAGATAAAAAAAAATCTGAAAACTAATAGTCATATCAACCATTCAGAAGCTAGTATCTATTCACTCTCTTCTACAGGTTTCACATTTCGTATGTGATCTGAAGTTCTGAAATACATCTGGAGCTCTAAACCGCTTCTGACGACCTGCCAGGTGCTTCAGTTTGTTTTGTTGATGTTTAATTCGGCTCTGACTGCTACATAACTGCTGTTTTACTGTATTTCTACTACCTTTTAATTGTGAATTCAGACAAAAATCTGAAAAGTTCAAAAATGACATCCCTGAATTAATAGCCGACGACATTAACAAAGGGCAGTTAACGCCCTCTCGCTGGTTCCAGACGGTGGCAGTAGTACATACAAAGTGTCCACGTCTGGCCCCGAGAACCAGCGGTGACCTCGGGGTCACTGAAGCCTGTTTCCGGTGGTCCAAGCATGGGTCAGTGCTGAATATACGCTGGTAGCCCGGCTCTCCACTAGGGGGACTTGGCATGAGAGACTGAAAGTTCAGCCCATTTTTTCTGGCCATCTGATTGGTCGAGAAGTTGTCACATGACCCTGAATTCATCAAAATCCGAACAATTCGGGGGTAGGCCGGACCTGCGGCTGTACATAACGTCTAGAGGAGCGTAGCGGATCAGGAGTTGTAGCCGGGGGGACCAATGTGTGCTAAATATGGCCAACTCTCCCCCGGTGCCCCTTTTACCCCACGGCCCGTACTTCTTGTGCCCAGTGCCAGTAAACATGCAGCTATTCTGGCACCCTTCCAGGCCATCACGTTGGCGGAGGTCAGGTCAACCATGTCTAAGTAGTGATACACACGGTGCGGGATTGGGGTAGAAGGATCAGGCCGATACTTCCCACTCACATTTCTCTGTTATCTTGAGCTTGAAACGTCTGGTCCCATGAATAGCACGTCTAACATGGACATTTCATGGTGTGGAATGTCTTCTTGGTGCTACAGGTTACCTCACTGATGTGCCTTAGGGTAACGTTGTGTCTAATACATTCGGTAGAATAATTCGTGGGGAAAGAGTTTTATTCAGTTTCTTTCCATATAACCATGTTAATTGATTTCCAGCACGTACCCTTGAATGAGAACTTCCTCACTGAAGAAATAAGACTTCTAGATATTTTGGCCATGTTGCAATTTACAACACCAACAGAACAAAAAATGTTATGGTCACAAACCATAATACGATTTTTTTATCATTACAACACCAACAGAGCCAGACTAAAACAGAAATGGCTGGGAGTAGTTTATTTTCTACTAATTCTTACCTCTTTTATGATGGACACAGTACTAATCTTGCATTAGTTTCTTTGCTTGTTGTCATGGCTCCTACATCATCAGTACATGCCTCTACAGGTATTCTACAGCCCGACTCCCCCGTATTCCACCTGTCCTTACCCTTCTACACGGTGCCCCCCCCCTCCAGGAGGGGCCGGGGGATGCCAAGGTTATATTTTTGTGTCTGAAGAAGCCAACGGGCATACATTAGACCTGGCAACAGGAGGGGGGAGGGGATCTGTGAATGTTTTCTTTGGCAGGTATGTAGGAAGCAGACAACATGATGTCTGCCTTCAACGGTTATAGCCGTAGTACACTCTAGACGTCGAGAAAAGCTTCGTTGAAGGATAGGGCAGTTGTGAAAGTAAGCTGTGTTTGTTTAACGTTTTACACGTCTTGGAGAATAGGCGTACTAATTAGAGAGAAAATAACTGCAATTTATCTCCTTCCTAAGCTCATATTCTATTTTAAATTCTTATCAACCGCAGCGAATATTGATTAGGAACAAATTAACTGTATCATTCTGAAATTCTGAATGAAGAATACAGTACGAACGAGTAGATGCACATTTTAAGTGATAAGTTGGGGGCGGAATATCTGAAACGGACCTATTGAGTTTTTAGCAGCAGTAATTTCGGAGCGGCAGCAGCATGCAGTGCTGGGGGAGCAGTCTGAGCAGACACATCAACAGTACACAATAATCAATACTGGACAGTCTGGGCCTACATTTCTTCTATTTTTTCAAACAATGGGCCTTTATTTTACTCATACCTCACAAAATCCGCCTTTTCTGTAGTCACAAGTTTTCCCTGAATTACAGCCTCATAACATCATTTACAGCTACTTCCAAGACGCCGGCGCGTGCCTTACCATAGAGCTTTTTTAAATCACGCCCTCGAGTTTCGCTCGTTATAGACCTGTGTTTTAGGTAGGAGTGGGCCGACTCTGAAGATGAGTGGGGCCAGGCAGCTAGTAGTGACTCTGGTCAGACAGAGTCTCCTATTGATCTTAGATGGTGGACTCTGGTTGGACTTGGTCTCTGCCTGTCGGACCGTCCTGTATACCTCCTGATGTGAATTGGGCAAACAGGGGTCTGACCCACAGTGAATGAATATCAAAGGGTCCTACCGACTGCCTGAGAGGGAATGTGACTCGACTGGGAAATAATAGACTCTCGTCAGTTTCGTACCTAAAAAGTATTTTGTTTAGGCGTATATAGTGACCTGATTATTAGACGTGAACGTCGTCTAGGAATGAACTGTGTTTCAGTTTATACTGACATTAAGACCGATTTCAGCCACTTTCTATTTTATGATTGATGAATAGAAATATCAAATTTTACTAGACATTTATTAATATTAAAACTAAAAGAAAGATGTTACGCTTTTTCGAATATATTGTAAACCATGCCTATGTTCCTCCAACATTAATAGAAACCCTTAAATGTCGAGCAGAAATGTGTCTGGTGATTACAGCCTTTATTGGTCCATCAGAGTAGCCTGACACGGAAATGAGTCTCAACATCAATCTGAGCCAATGTCAGGAGGTATGTCAGCTCCGACCGCCACAGATGATCAAAGGTCAGAGGTCGACCACACGCTGGAAGTACCTCTCTGAGTCTGGGGCCTGTGTGGGTTGGTGGTGGCAGCCCCTGGAGGATATGGGTTACTGGAGGGCCTCACATTCTGGGTTAGACGGCACAGACCGTCAATGTGGGACGGGTGACAGACATCTACTTTACAGGGAACCACTTTACGTCACCGATCTCTATTTATGTCATTGCAACTTTTTCATTATAGGCAAGGACTGTCTGGTTTGCTATACAAATAATCTATGGGTATTCCCCAGATGATATGATACGTATTAGATATTTTTCTAGTAAAAATTACTTATAAACATGTAGCCTTTGAAGTAAGCGTGATTGTGTACAAATGGCATATCTTATGCGTATAAATTTCACTTGTATAGAAATATTTCATGTGATCCTTAGTTTGCTATTTCCAAATCAGAATGTAGTGTCCAAATACGTTTGTCAACGCACTCACTGCATTGAAATTCTAACGAACAAGCTTAACCAATAATGTTTGTCAAACTTTTTTTCTTTTTTTTCCTCGCCAACTTCGCCACGTCCTGCATAATGTTTGTAAAACAGCTTATTATCAGGTTCGTAAGCCTAATATCAACATAAAAACGGGTCTCTGAAATGCGATCCAAATATAAATTCCATAATTAAATCAGTTTAATCCCTTTCTGTAATATGCCGCATTATATACCGGTTATGAGCGGCTCAGTGGTTTAACTCAACCCAAACACAGACGGCCCCTCTCCGAGCTGGAGGTTCGGACGCGGACAGTGGTGGTGGTGTGGGTGACTCAGACCCTGGAGGAGACTATCAGCACCCAGGAATGTGGCCGTAGCGGCAGACAAAAGGCCCACACAATCAATGTTATGGGAATAATGCCAGTCGGCCACGTGGGGTGCGTCCGCCCTGCTCCTGGGATGTACGTGATGGAGACTATTAATAGCCCTTATCAGGATCCCCACCTAAAATTCACGGTCGAATTCATTGTGTTTTCCCCTGTCCAGCACTGAATTTAAAGTCATGTTTGGATGATTTTTCCCGAACTCGAGGTGTTTAAGTTTTAAAATGTCATGAGGAATGTGTTGCGTAAACTTTTTAGAAAAAACAAGCAGTAATCCTCTTCGAAAAATGTTATCTCCTGAATCCTAAGAATCAGAAAATCCTAAAATTGGGCGAACAGAATACCCTGTATTTTACCTGTGTTTTGGTCAATTTTTCAAATTCCCTGTTTTCCCTGACAGGGAATATTTTTTTGACATTTTCCCTGTTTTCCCTATGCAGTGAGGACCCTGCTTTATTCAACGTGAATACAGCATTTTTTGTTCTTACTGAAATTGAACTCATGAACAATGAAAATAAATACCTCGCCGCAATGTTTTTGAGATATCTAGCTCTTATTACATGAAATATCAGCATGGTTCTGATCTGGTATGTAGACGTCCGGATATAATGGGGCAGCTGATGGTTTGAGGAGATAAGGCCCGTATCGTGTGGATTTTATTAAAGCTAGCATGGCGATTCACTATGACGAAATGGGAAATGATCTACAATAGAGGATTCGCTGTAAAGTATGTGTCAGTATCACTTAGTGTATGCCGTTTTTATTAGAGACCATGGGTGCTTATACTCACTCAGTCTACAACAGACCTGCACGTAAAAATATAACCTCATGGAGGTATAAAAACTAAAACTCAGCTTTACTCCATATATTACTATTTAAATCCATAATTAATGCAATTAATTATTGCAGGTTTCCATGAAAGTACATGAAAGTACATGTATATATCATAAATCTAAACCAAAAAAAGAAGAAAGTTTCATCAAGCTCAAATTGTACCTTTTTCATTTATTGATTAACTATTGTACTAAGTATCCCTCCATATTCGTCAACAGTATAATCTCCCCCATGCAGGCCTGGTTGTCCTCGGTCCTCGACGTACACTATAGTAATACATAGCTCACCGGGACCAGATTAGGCACCGGCCCGCGTCACCAGCTCATAATGGGGGCTGCGAGCTGCTCATTGATCAGACTAATCTGGTACTAATCCCCTGTATAATCCCGCTAATCTAATAAAGCAGGCTATGGCAATTATCTATGGGTTCATCCTGCATTATCGCCCAGTGTCTGTTGAGTAAACTATTTGATCACTGCATGGGGTGCCCTGTCCATCAACAAAGGCCGATATCTCGGACAGTGGACTTATGACCTGGTCTATCATGGCATTAACGATAATAGCATTCGTCACCGGTGTGCAATCATCACATGGGGGTCTAATCTGCTTGATTCACAGAATATATAGAGTTGGATCCTGGATTATATAATAAATACTGTAAAAACTACAATACAAAGAATTGCACATTTAACGAAAATACAAGGGTTCCCTCTTGCATATTTCTTTCTATCTTTACTTGTCTTCGGACTACTTTTCTTATCTGTACTTCAAAATATCACCTTAAATGAAACAAGTATCATTATCCTGAAAATCATTTGTTATTTGCGCTGTCCACTCACGGCTTATAAAAACTTACAGCATGGTTTGGCGACCCCCTATAAAGTACTGCTAGGTTTTTCCCCAATGGTCTGGGATGTATCAACCATTGGGGGAACCCTGCGTATTGTACACTGGGCAGGACGGTGATCGGTGGGGCGGTGGTGCCATGCTGCACCCCTCTGACGTTACCCACCCCTCTCCGGCCCCTCCAGACTCCCCGAACCCTGCACACTCACCGCCCATACGGCCAGCGGTGTACCAATCTATACGCTGTTAGACCAGCAGGTAGTCCAATTAGACTGATAAATGTATATGCTTGATAGCAAGGGATCTTCCTAGAACAAAATCTCAAGTATCAAAAGCCCCAATGGGCTTATCCGTAGGGAGGGGGGGGGTATACCCGAAAGAAAGTGTTAAATGCGGGAATGGCCCCCTCCTAGTTATCCTAGTGCGTAAATTAATTTCCTGGTGCGGGAATCCCGCATCCCGCACGCCTACGAAGATCCCTGGATAGCCCACCTCTAATATCTAAAGTACAGAATTAAACTGGAGGAAAAGATGACGTCCATAGAGGGCCAGGTGTATATGGATAGATCAAAAACATCGGAAAGTAAATGAACACTATAAAAACTGTCCAACACATTACTTTCAGACAGTACTAACAAGAAAAGTATACATGATGCACCAGACAAGTTCTGATCAATGCCAGACTCCCACGAATTCCTGTGAGATGTTTACTCAAACAGTAGTTTGGTTATTAATCAATACATCATTAGCCTTATCTCGTGTCTCGCCATACAAACATTCCCGTCCTTAATTATGCACAAACTTTCAAAGACATAGGGGAGGCAGCTTTCCCCCGAGACCCCACAAGGAACATGCAGTAGATCAAGACTGTGGAACTAACCATGAATTGTACTTAAATTGTGAACATCTTGGTTATGTTGATGTTACATGTTACATCGTAAGGAGTTCTACACATTCAAGAATCTAGCAATATTCCCAGTCTGTAAAATACATTCCCACTAAATAATCATCATTACCTACTACATATATCATGAAGCCCCTCGCTGCATTCTCCCAAAATACCATCCCTTTTTAACATTCCTTCCCAACACGGCCCAGCCCAGAACATACATATTCCTGATGAAAAGGAAACACATCAATCCCAGACGTCGCAGCAAAGCAGGGCACTAGAACTCCCCACAGAAATGGTGTAATTTCCCGGCGATGTTGTGCATCTCTGTGCCAACCAGCCGACTGGCTGCAGATGTCTGGGGCGGGCCCACTCGCCCACGGGTCTCGGTTAGAAGATGAGTTAGGGCGCTGGAGGCTCTTACATCTGATAAAACAAACTGACATGCTGGTTTACGGCAGCAGCTGAGCAGTTCAGTCTGCTCGGTGAACTAGATCGGGCTCCCACCGCTCCCACACACCCCTCTGGGGGGTCAGCTTGAGAAGTACGTCTATCTGTTACAATGTCTGAAACTAACTTATGGCATCGCTGTAAAAATAAATCCGGTGTTGTTTCATGTTATACTAACGTAGTTTTTTTGTGATTTATCTAACATTCTTTTATGAAAGTGTTTATCTCTTAACCATTTCAACCTGCCACTTTTGGCTGTTCCGAATGTTTTGATATTATTTATGAATATAAGACAAAGTTAAGTTCAAAAAAGATCAATTTGAATTAAGAAAACGTATTGTCTAGTCGTTCTGAAATACTAAAAAGTGTAAGTTTGATTTGAGTATTTGATAGTTTACTTTCCATGTGACGCCTGAATGAAAAATAAATTTAAAAACTTAGATTAGAATTTAATACACATGTCTTGATATCTAAGAGTACCAAGCATTGTCTTATCTAATTGAACTCAATTATTGCTTCTTCCTTTCTTTTATCTTTCACTTATAACGAAGAATTTATATTGCCTGAATGCATTTAAATATAGGGTGAGATTGGAGGCATTTATTTTCTAAACTGCTCCTTTTTATCCTGAAGGTTATATATCCTGTGATTACTCCATTGAGTCCACGTATGAGTCGTCATAGTGAATATCCTAGGGGTATTAATGTCCTTCGTGTATTAGAAGTATATGCTAGCCCTCTTGTAATGATTGAATATGTATTTCATATTTCATAAAAAATTTAACTTCACCAAATTTCCTGGTTATTCCTCCTTAGCAAATAATAGTCATGTAGAATATGCATGGAGAGTCTAAAGTATGTATTTGTGAACTTTCTATCTCATGCAGTAAGATAGAATAGTGCAACAAACGGTATGCATTACCCTTTATTTCATTATATACCCCCAGGTTTTCAATCATAAGTTACGTCCAATGCGTCGGATGTGGCATTGGTCCTTTGACGAAGAGTGTTTATAAACAAATTAAACTTACATTCTCCTGGTTGACTATATAGTTATAGACTTTTAAGTTTTAGAATGATGCGCCCCCAAGGCAAACCATGTAGTGTTACGTGGTTGTTTTACCGGAACATCATAATCACGTGGAAATTAGCTGACACACAGCTATCCAAATTCATCTGATTTTGCAATAAAGGAAAAACAGTGCTGGACTAAAAAAAATTATTTATTATCCTTTAAAATTCCACATGATGCATAATCAAACGGGCAACATTCGCCTAGGGTGCTATTTGGTGTTTACTTTGTTGTTTTTGTACCAAAATAACTGAACACGGTACATTTACTAACCAGATATAAAACGGCCATACCCAGTGTGGAAGGGGCAGAGAACTCAGCAGCTACAACCATGAGGCTTACCTGGATCTTTTTCATCGTGCTCTTTTACCTATTTTGTTTCCACTCCAATGGAAACCATACCGTGGTCAACCGGAATTGGAGAAAAGGTTAGTGTACATATCTATAATTCTTCCAAAAAATTATTTCTTTCCCTGCTTTGTGGGCCCTCTAAGGGTAGGGGCCCCTGTTTGCTTTTTGGCCCGGAAAATATCTATACCTCAACTAGTTTTCTATGTCCATTAGTTATTGTGTTTCTGGTAACACTTACCTTTACTCACACCGTCAGCCTTTGCTTTATGCAAAATTGTTTAAAACATACGGGAGTGTGGGCATGTTTCCTAATGATCACTCCATGGGGAGATATAGGTCGCATACAAACCATCGTACTAACTATATACTTATCTGTTAACATTTGATAATCATAAATTGGTAGTACAATTTCAGATAAATAAATCTATTTATTTGACACGTACAAAGTAGTTCATATTCTTCCAGTTGAAAAATTCTAAGAATTACCCAATGCCTGCTACCTACATCATTGTCGTTGTCATCGGGAGGGAATCATCAGTACAAGCTATCTAAACAACCAACATTTATTTCAAAATTTGTTTCACTTATACAGATTCAGAGTAAGATAGGAGTAGACATATAGTCTGCTTAATCTTATTCCTTTTTAACTGTTTAATGATCGCAATGATCTACTCATTTCGCTTGACCAGAATCCCTGTTTCCATTTTTCAGTGCCTATCGTCCTCCTGTTTGCCAACGATGCTAAGAGAAACGCCCTGACGCCAAAAGAAGCTCCTAAGACCCCCACACCTGGAAACACGGATGAGGGGAGTGATGACCCCGGGCTGGCGCTTCACATGGTCGTCCATGACGTGGACAAACACCTTGACTACTCAGCCACTGGGGATCACCATGGGAAGGAAAAGTACGCCAACGACACCACCATGATCGAGTACATTCCTGAGGAGGATGACCCGGTTCACAAGACAAGGCGTGTCAAGAGGCATGGACATTATGGTGGACATCACGGTGGCTACCAACAGCACGGTGGCTATCACCATCAACCAGTCCACCACCGTCCTCCTCCTCCTCCTCCTAAAAAGCCAGTGTCCCTTGACTTTGGCTGCAACGCTGACAACCACCACGTCCACATCACCAAGCAGCATGATGGCTCTGCCGAAAGTGACAGAACAACCTCCAACCCATCCAGTAGTAGTAGTAGCTCTGACAATGACAAACTGTTGAGCCTGTTCATTAAGAGGCCCCAACACCTTATGCGTCCCCACCACCACGGCCCCCATATCACCTTCAGGTGCAACGCCAACAACCACCACATCTTCAAGCACTTCAGGCGCAGCAGTAAATGAGTAGAAGTATGCAGTGCTGAATAAGTAGTTTGCCTGATAAACGGTTCAACATACCAAAGCAAATTCAAGCAAAAATATCTCTGAGAAAAAAAATCCTATATTTTTCTATTTACATCTAAATGTGAGCCAAGAATGTATCTACCTTTACCTGAATAAAATGTCAATGCCCATACAAATAACTCGACTATATCTCTTAAAAGAATATTAAACTCATTATTCCTACTCTGCTGTGCTTTGATATTGAGATTTGCTTCATATCGAAAATAAATTGAGCATGAAACGTCGGAGATTGATGTCAATTTCCCAAACAAAACGGCTATAATAGTTAGCATGCTCATTACTACTATGTATACCATCTCCTACTTAATATTGAAGTCACTTGTTATGTCACGAATTGTACATCATCGAAGGTTTTGCCTCAGGTTTAGGAACAGCATTTGATTTAAGTACCCAAAGTATAGGTCTTAATGTTCCGTCAAGGAAGGCAGATCCTTTATATTTCCCCCTCAATATTTTTTCTCTGTATATTTTTCTCCGAGTGGGTTGACGGTTGAGAGGTCACGTCCACCAAACCGGCCTCTGATGACACACACAAAGTGGCGACAGGTCTACCGGGAGTTGGCTAGGTGAGCCACTTCATGTTTCATGACCGACTGTCATTATATTCTACCCTACAAGGCCCTGCACGGTCTAACCACTTTACTTCTAAGGCACGGAAAATATGGAGAGAGGCGTTTTAAATTCTCATATCCTCTCAGGAAAGTGGAAGGACATTTTCTCTATCAGGAAACAAACAGGTGTATGGTGAAAAACTTAAGTTTTCCAGCAGCATGTAAACAGTTATACACTGAAGGGGAAATTAAGACACTGAAGGATGAACCAGCAGTGAACCCAATACCGAAGAACAACTGGTCTCTCCTGTCGTAAATTTAGACTCTTTCA
Source organism: Lepidonotus clava (assembly GCA_936440205.1). NCBI lineage: Eukaryota > Metazoa > Annelida > Polychaeta > Phyllodocida > Polynoidae > Lepidonotus > Lepidonotus clava. The sequence continues at coordinate 45,317,059 of OW387136.1, read as the reverse complement.
GTGATTAAGGACCCTTATCTTATCAGATATTCCTAAAATTAGTAGTTGTACACCACCTCTCACAACACAGAAGCAACAACCTTAACGTCACCCAAAGGAATGCCTACCTTTACAAATGGGTTTTCATTGACCAAATAAAAGCTCTTTGTAAAGCATTCACAAAGAGAAAAAAATAGTCACTTGACAGGTAGAAAAGTCAGGTGACTGAACTGTTGGCCCCCGTTGGTCCTTTGACCCCTTCACACCTACGGATCACACCGTGGAGGTACATAGGGCCTCCCGTATCAAACCACAATCAAACTGCGGGCCAGTACACACCTCTGGGTTGGCCACTACAGCTCTAAGGTCTCAATTTCTTTTGTTCCTACCGTTCTTTGTAAACTACAGGTGGTTTGACTGCATAAACTTATGGTGGTTAAGTCATAACAGATTTTCTAACTACAGCAGCGACTTTCGGAGATGTTAGTCCAATGGTGACTGGTTGACAAGAACTCCTCATGCCATGCCTAGTGTCTATAAATATTACTTTGATATATATATATACATACATACATACTTTTTTTGGGGGGGGGAGGGGGGGGGGGGGATAGAAACCGTAACTCTTCGAGTTACAACACCACATCAGTTTTAACACCAAAAACTAGAAAAACAATCCGACAAAAAAGGGACACACCTGTAGGCTAAGTTCAGATAGGTACAAAGGTATTGTTGTGGTTTTCTTCATGACCTGGGCCACCTGAAATTAACCTGGTCGCCGTAGCCGGTAGGTTCTCATCTTAAACCAAATTGTAGCAAGTAACATACGGCTCACTATCAGTTTGTACATTACATATACATTTTGGCCACACACAGAGAACACTGGGTCGATGATGGGGAACCCGTTTTAGCCGTGACTGGTGAATCATCTGTTGGCAGCGGGTGGAGGCAGTGGGCGGTGAGGTGGGGCGGTGGGGTGGGGACTGGAGCCTCCAGGAGGACTGGGTCAACCAGGAGGAACTCAGCTTACCTGTGTCTCTGTGGCACAGTTTCTGACTCACATGCCATCACATCCATGAATGACAATACATGTTATTGTATGACTTATTTCACTGTTGTGGTAATTTCTATATGTATATTAACCATAATATACATTATGTATATTATTATACCATTGGATTGAAAACTGATACGGACCAAATGGATAACTTTAAAGAAATATTTGTTTGGCCATATCATTTTACTGTGAATTAGTATAATTTTTTTGGCGGCTTCACAATATAGTGCGGATCATATCCAATGCATGGCGTCTAGAATATTGGAGAATTGTGAATCAAACTGCGATTTTCAGTTTGTCAAGCAAGATTTGGAAACCTTAGATACTTAATACTGCAAATATACGAGCACAAAGGGTCAATCATACATCTTCTTTGGAGGCGAATGAGGAACAGCCACCGCTGTATAAGTGTTAAATTGTCTAGCCTGACATTTGGCTCGCACTCTATTCAGTTTACTATGGAATAGAATACTAATGGTATTCACAAAACTTACATCTTTATCCTTAAGAATCTATAAAACTATATTACACCCCTGTATCCCTATTTCTTCATAGAGAATAGGAGAGAAATACTAGATTTTCAGGTACTGTTGTACCAAAGGAGGCGGGCGGTGGACGAAAATACAGGAAATTGCGAATTCATTGGGTGGCAAGACAGTGACTTTCAATGATTGCGCAATAATTATAACAAATCATCAGTTCAACACTAAACATGTGCCTGGAGAGTGTGAGGAATTTGACAGTGAGACCTTCTTTGTCAATCTCCATGCATCCCTATGGGAAAAAGATTTGCTGTGCCTGGAGAGTATTGACCTACTTTCTTGACTATAGGAAATTCCTATTTCAATTTTGTAACAAAAAACTTATGGATTGTCTCCCAAATTACAAGCAAACAACCAAATATTTCATAATTTTGGAACCAAACCACAATATACTAGAAACAGAACTACATATAGTTTGAAGATTATAATGCTGGCATTACTGAGAAAAGTGGAACGAAAAATTTGTCACAAAATTGTAACAACTGTTTTGACCCCCATTGAAATACATTGAGACAACCTGGTGTATAAGGAGTCTAGAGAAGGTCGGCGGCCTAAGACCCACCTCCCAATAAACAGAAAAACTGGAAATGGTTTGAAAGGCTTTCCATGTACATGGATATGTATTCTTAGGCATCTTTGAGGTATTAAAAGCTTTAATCCCGACCTTGATGGAGTGTACATAAATAGACATGCTGAGTAAACGGAGATCTATCTATAGAGTAAATACCCTTTTTAGACTGTGTCCACCATAGTTTTATGTTACATACGTCCAATGTTCCCACGGTGAAAGCTACCTCAAACAGAAAGGTACCTTGTCATTTCTAATGGAATTTGGAAGTATCTATGGATCCATGCCATCTAGGGAAACTATTTGAGCCTCGTTGGGAATTTAATACAAAGCAAAGCCAAAAATTATCCAACAACCAATAACAAGGATATAATGGCTTGTTATAACATGTTGCCTGGTGCTTTTCACTAAAAGATTAATTGCTATACAATATAAACAAAAACATAAAATTATTTATTGCTCAAATGATGAAACTACATTTGACGGCATGTATTTTTCACGTTAAAGATCCAACCTTCTCTGTCAGCTTTTGACCCATATAAACATTGCCATCACATAACAAAGTGGTGCAGCCTAATTGCCTGTCCATGGAAGTGGTTAATTGGCTGGCAGTGGTGGTGGTGTTAGTATACATGCTGCAACCACAGCTTGCACTGATCTGACAGCCAGCTCTATTTCCCGGTCAACATGCACCACGCCGCTCGGTTAGAGGTTGGGGCCTCACCCAATAATCAACCCACTTAGGGCTCGTTTGTCGATAATAGGCCAAGTACAAAGACTTGGGCCTGTGTCTTTTCAAGTGACCCAATTTCCACCTAATTATGACGCAGAAATCAATATACAATGCTGTGTGGGCTGGTGATAATGACGCTTTTACCGCGTGTAGGTATGGAGCTAGGGTCTCCCTTGTGAATTCTCTGACACACCGGTGGAAATATTAGCTACATTATGAAATCAATCAAAACTGAGGGCACGAGGAATGAGATTCGACGCTAAAGTGAATGCTTTAATAGTTCACACATCCAAGAGAACAAGGCTGTTTTTGGTATGCTTTACTTCATCGAATCTGTGAGATGTGCATGAAAGTCTGGGCCTTACACAACCAGAAACTGAATATCTAGCCCACTTTCGTGGCGTATTACCCCTTGAGAAACTCTAAAGTAGCTAGAATTAACCCCACGAGACTACTGAAGGTTTCTATTGGGAACTGAATCACCCTCTCCCATCATCAGGGGATGCTGTAGGCACACTCTGTTAAAGGAAGATGCCAAAGGAAATCCATAGGATTTAATCAAATGCAATTAAGTGTAACCCACTTGATAGTGTATATACACTACCAGGGTACTCTGTGATAATCTGTGATAATTCAGCTCGACACTCCAACTCATGGACCAGACCCCTCACCAGTGGGGAGTACCCTAATGTGACCGTCCTAGTACCTTCACGCTCCGCCAGGCTAAGCTAATCACGTGGTCTGTCATCCCCTCCATCACGTGACTCACGTGATCGATCCCCTACCTGGGGCGCCCCCTCGTGACGGCCACCAGAACCAGAGGCTGGCTGTTGTGGGTACCAGCCCTCCTCCCCGTTCACAGCCTGCTCCGTCCCACTGAAGTCCCGGCTACACTGACCAACTGAACTCAACTTGATTGTCGAGTTGAGTTTGGAGTCAGTTGTACTTGTAAAGCTTGGCGTAGGGAGTATTAGCATTGCTCGACTAAGACTATCCAGTTGGGTCGCAGATCTTGGGATGTCAAAGTTGTAAGGCTGGATCATTTGGTATTAGGGGGGAGTCCAGTAGATATCTAGCTATGTGCCATATAGCCTACTGGCCACGACAATCGACGGGTACTCTATGACAGGGAAGTGTTTCTTTGCTGGAAATAGAAAGTCGTAGCTGGCTTTGGTGCCACTCTACGACAGTCTAGTTAAGGTCAGTCATACAGTGGAGTCGGGCCTCTACTCAGAGAGTACAAGGCCCACCCCGAGACCACCGGCCTCCGACCACCCCGTGTCGCCCACTTGGCCAGTGGCCAGCCCACTCCAGGGTCCGGGCATGGGGAACGTCTACATGCATGGATTTTTAGATCACCCACCGGCACGGTGATTTACCGGCACACTATTATTAGAGTCTATGGAAATCCATGGTGATAATGCTACTGGTAGTAAACGTACACCTGATTTTTAGTTGTAGTTTCGAGGTGTGTTTTTCTAGAAGTTTAACTATTTAGTCTCATACCCACTAGGACATTTTTACAGTCGGCCGACAGATCGGCGCTAAAACAGGCCGAGCAAACATGCACATTTCAATATATCGTACTGACAGGCATTCATTAGAATCGGCCGATTCTCCCAGTCGCCCATCGCCGGTAAAATCGCCTAGTGGGTATGGGGCTTTAGTCTGCCATTCATTGACTTGTCATCAGTGCTTGAAGACGTAAATAGTTTTACATGGGGATTTCTTTACAATATCTGAATTCCCCTTTTGATTAAAGCATGAAGTCATCTTGAAAGATTTATCGTAAAACATGGTAATTCAAACATTAGCATTACGTCAGTACCTCAGGTGAAGTTTTACATGTCCATCTCACAGCCTAGTGTACTGTGTGTGGGAGGTAATACAAAGGTAAATCACCCAGTCCGCCTACTCCCTTTTATTTCATTACCCCGCTGTCCCAGACAGAGCCTGGCCGAGTCCATGTTTACACAGGCCCCTATGGTCGCATGTTGGTGTCCAGCACACACAGACAGCAGCAGCCTCCGACGAAGCCACCACGGAAGCCACTCCAATTATCACCCAGAAGCCACATGCCAGAAGCACCAAACGTCTACCGTGCTGAAGCCAGACGTTTACTGAGGCTTAACTGGGTTATCGAGAAACTAATTTCAGGACAGGTCCCCTGGTGGGCTGAGCTGATGCTGGAGATTTGTGTGTTCAATATCGGTATGTTGAATATATACACTTTTGTAGTAAAAACTTTTTCCATTTATGGTTGTCTGAATTGGAAAAACACTACGAATATATACACTTTTGCCTAGAAGTCATGCAATTGCGAAAAAATACATTATTACTCCTACAACTTGCCTGTGCTCATCTTCGCATTTCCTAGGGATATGGTGGTAATCAAAAGAGGGGAAACATAGAATCTTATTGCCTTTCGCGATGTCTGGTCTTAATTGCATTCACCAGACATCTGTCATTAACAAACTCCAGCTGCTTATTAAATGGGACTTGTAAACTGTGAATGATCTAACACATATGTTCCCGCCCATAAGTATCTGCCTGCCAGCAGATAGAGAAAAGTCAATACTGGCGCAAACTGATACTGATAGTCGTGTTTGACTACCCAAATACTACCGGCCATCGAGTACTGTATGACAGTGGAGATAAGGCAGCGTGTGCCCGTTATTCCACACGTCCCGCACGTGGAGTGTTGAGTGTGCGCCGTAGGACGTATGCTGTACACATACCAGGTGGGCTCCCGGTATGGAGGGTGGCCGGTACACAAAGACCTGGCAGTCCTCCAGGCCGTCACAGGAGGAGCATTAACCAGCGTCTCGGCCAGGTGAGGCCGGCATCCGCCACATACATGGGGCGAATAGGAATCATAGATCTATAGACATAGCCTGGAATCAGGTCACTATGTTGAAACATTACTTCAAGTGATCAAACATTTTCTCTCCCCTTTGAGGCTTTCTTCAATAAAAAATAGTGCATTTCTAATCCTACATGGAATCTGATTCCCTTATTTCTAACCATGGCATGAAGACAGTCCCGTCAAACAAAGAAAATGTACGATGATAGTCTAATATACCGTGGTAGGGTCTGACATTTCCGTTCATGGCATGTATTATGTCAGCCTTATCCAGACCAGCTGAGCAACTCACGACTCTAAGTGTCAAAGTCAAGTGTTTCACGAATCAGCAGCGGAAAGATCATTTCCTACCTTATATTTTATCTATTACACTCAAGTGAGTAACGACCTGATGTATTATTCAAGACACTTGTTCATATTTCGAAAAGAACAATTTCAAAAGAAAGTTGATAATCTCTACCTAAAAATATTAATTTATATTCATCCCCTCGTCACACTGAGTCATACCTATAATTATTTAGGACCCGACCCTTCAATATAATTTCCTCAACTAGGGGGTCAATGGCCCTACTGGTTTGTTACACCATCATGACAACCTCCTATTTTACTGGTACCTACAGGAACATAGTAACCAATAGTGTGTATACATACGACTACCCTAAAGGTCATTGAACTGGGCTGTGCCTGTTACACCACCCAACTAACTGTCGTAACCGTGCTCATAAATTCGATCATAGAAATGTACTCATGCAGTGAAACAAAGTGACTGTTCCTGATATAGCTGACAAATTGTTGAGTGGACGTTAAACTTCAGCACATCATTATGTAAAGGTCAATTACCTTTACAATATAAAAAAAAACAGGTACTCACTCGTGTGTTGGCGCAGGCCTTGCCCTTCTTGTACTCCCGCTGGCAGGCCCTTTTGTCGAGCTTAGCCCAGAGACTCTGCGCCTTCCAGGTAGTGAGGCGGGCCTTGAGGTGGTGGTAGAAGTTGTGGTGGTCGGACGGCTTCAGCTCCAGCACGTCGCACAGCTGCTGGAAGGTGGAGGTGATGGCGGCGAACGTGTTGGCCGCGCAGTACTGGTCGAAGAGGGCCGACGCCACCGCCGTCAGCTCGTCCTGCACGTGCACGCTGCGCCCGTGCACGCCCGACACCCGCCGCGGCACGATTTGCCTGCAAAAGGAAGTAGAAGTGTTATTTTTTCAACAAAAAACGTTAAATCAATTTCAATTTTCGAAAAATATACTGAGAGTACTTGATTCAATGTTCGTTGATTTATATTTCTTTCAATATAGGGGCAGAGAAGGCAAAGTAAAAGTTAGCAATGATGTTTTTTGCCATCATACCCAATCTAAACATAGATCTACCTCAGATAACTATCATTAAACGGTTTAGCTACTGACTGGCTGCTTAAAATGCCCCGGTGAAATGATAATGCACTTCAAGAATCCCTTTCTAAACATACGTCACGGCAAGTAAATCAAACTTCTATACTGTCTGTTCCCCACTGAAGATTTATTTATTCAAGAAATATTTATCTTTGGTTTAGCCCTAACCAAATGCGACCTTTTTCTGATTACAACATATATCATTCAGTTGTTAGCATTTGTTTATGACAGCTATCAGAAGTTGTGTTGTTAACTCAATCTGTCATCTGTCTGGCAAGGACTACGAGGCCTGGATCTAGAGGCTGTGACCTTCAATTTGTAACTGTTTTTCTTTACCAAAAACGGTAGACACATTCCTGTCACAATGGGTCCAGCATGGCGTTATCAATATGAATACTAGCTATCTCGGCTCATATAATATATAGGATACCAATTAACAAGGATATCTAAGCTACTTTTTTAAAAATATCTTTAGAAAATATACTTCAATCTAAGGTTTATCTCTTAAGCTAAAGTATCAAACTCTAGAACATGATTTGGCAATGGTTCAGTGCTTTTTTTTTCTATCACTTCTTTCTTAGTATGGCATATCCTCGGAGGAGTAAGAAATTGTGAATGAATGCATGACTCAGTCCTCTGCAATGTACCTTGTAACACTGCAGCTCAACCGGCTTAATGTCTTCTCTCTAACATGTGAACCACCAAAATGGTGTTCTTAGTCTAGTCCGGGAAACTGTGTCTCCTAATTTTCGCCATGTAGAAAAACATATATTTGCTTCAAACTTTTATGGGAGCGATAACAAATATTATGGAACAAATTTAATTAACTGATAAGCTTACAAAATTAAAACGAAGGGCAAACACCTATTAATTATCTGAATTTCTCGGGAGTTTTGTAAACTACTTTTTAGCCACTTTTCAAACCAATAACTGTAGCCATAGATTATAACTGGACCCCTTCCCTCCCTACAACACATATCTGTATCCGTAGAAGGGTCATTAGTGGATCCACTGGCGCATACCGGGTGAGAGGGCACCATTTTGTAGGTCTTTCTTAACGGGCACGCTCTTTGCTCCTTTTGTCAACTTGCCACGTTCAGTGCCTGGGGAGGTGGGTCTCCTTGGTCAAGGACCGCGACCATCGGGCCGTGTGTACACCTCCTTCACTGCTCACCTGGCCTAGGGACACAATCCACTCTGTAAACTTTACCATTAACGGTAGTGGCAATCAACCTTAATAGAGGCCTGAAATAGTTGTCCGCCCCCCTCGTCAGCCTCAAGTCAAACACCTTATTACTCCTTGGTCAACAGGAACAGGCCCTACTTGGCCCACCTCAAATAAATAAGTTTGTTTTTCTTGGTTCTTTGAACTGCGGCACGTAATAAAGAACGCCTCAAGAGTTTTTGTGCTGTTGTTAAACGCACTGTATTCGATTGACGTATGAGCCACTTAGGTAAGAATTTCCATTCGTTTGTAATTACCACAAACTATATTGTTCCGAGAATACCAAACAGAAATCCCATTTATTTAACATCATCTTTCATAACATTCCTTTGTGAGCTTTAGGCTCCCGACGACCTAGGGCATCTCTCGTCGAAAGGCAATCAATCAGGCTATTGCATTTCTGTTATTATTAATTCGAGTTCAACTAATATTGCTTAGTAATCAGATGATATCATGACATAATATGATATGTATCCCAACAAATTGATTCATATGATATAAATGCTTTACGTTTTTACGTTATGATACGTACGTCTATTTTTCCCTCATACATATTATGATACATGTTAATATGGACAAAAGGCCCATCTATATTTCACACATTTTGTTTCCTTCAATCTCGCTACCCAGCTCCAGACCTGCAGCTTTCTACCAGCAGACCCCGGGTAGACAGCTGTACGTAAACCCCTCGGAGACCTGTCAGTACCAGCCACACCTCGGGGGTGATATGGCCTCCCAGCCGCCCATTGTTTTAGGTCTTTGAAGTGAGGCCCGCCTCCATGGTTTACACTGCCCGAGGTCTGGGATCTGAGGGGACCCGCCAGGAGGGGTGAACGAGTGGGGAGGGGTGTGAGGGGGCGCGGAGGGTGAGAAGGGAAAGGAAGGGGTGTATAGGTAAGTGTTATGGGGGTCAAGCAGTTTAGGGAGGTCTCTTTGTCTTAAGTAGGTAGTGCTTAGCACGTTAAGGGGATCCTCTGATGGGTGATTATGGCCAAAGCAATAAAGGCCTTAGATTTATGAAGTTATAGTGAGTGAGTGTTGGGTGTTTTACACCGTACCGACAGCCAGGGTCATTTTCACGGCGAAAACCGGTTGGGACGATTTCTGTCTTTGGTGATCGAATCTATGAGATGAAGGTGACAGGGCGGGCAAACAGCAGGGGATCAAAACCCTGCGATCATTTTTGCTGTACCTCATCCCTTAGTGAACCAAGCACTGACCGGGAATTGAACCCAAAAACCACTTGGTCAGTGCAGGGTCCCCCCTATCGTCGCCTCTTACGATCAGCAGGGGCTACTGAGGGCCTATTCTTACCCGGACCCCCATGGGGCTTTATGAAGTTATATGTCAGAGGGTAAATTCTGTGGTAAAGTAATAAACTAGGGCAATGCAGGAATGAGCTAATTGTTAACAGACTCCTTTGGCATGAAACAGTTACTCAGTTTATCCAGAGTAGATGAAGAAATATTAGAAAAAGATTTCTCGGTTGCTGATCGTCTAGTGTTTATTTGAGATAAGTGTAGGGGCGGACAAGGTTTATTTTGCCCTTCTACTGCTATTACGACAAAAAAAGGAGTGATATCAAAGGAGGTACTTTAACCATGATTCGGAGACTATTTATTTACGTATGGAGCATGTTGCTACTAGCTTAAAGACCATGGAACATACTAACAAAATGGTGCAATTTTTATCTTTATCTAAGAACAATCAGTCCCCTTTTGTATGCCATTTATTTAAGAAGTAGTGTAAGAGACATGTTCTTTCTGTCATGGCCTACTTCTAACTCAAGGAGGGTATCGAGGGGGTCAGGTGCACTGGGGGTATTGGGGGTACTGGAGGCACGGGGGTGTGAATGCAGGCACCAAGGAGGTATCATTGGCGGTCAGCATGTGCCAGAGTCAAGGTCATGTCAACGGGCCAACCACAACCTGCACTTCATTTCACGCCCGATTTACTCCCTCCATTACAGCCCAGAGATTCGGCTACAGACTCAGCCCAAACCAAGACGTTTACTCATTACTGTGCCCAGGGGTTGTACGAAAAAACTGTTTTCAAAGAAATATTTCCCATGTTGACTCAAAACGGCTAAAGACATGACTTAACACATGTGAGCTCCTTTTAGGCCGAATCTATTTAATAGCAGGGCAAATGAGAATAGCAATTAAAATTAGCAATGACATTTTTCAATATGGTTATAATATCGGTGACTGTTTTTATTTTTCAAAAACGAATATTAAACGGTGACGTTTTGGGAACTGTGTGGCCTAGTCTGGTGCTGTAAAATAAAATAGTGCTGGGTGTTTCAATACCAAATTATTATGATATCTGTCTTTGGTACCAGATACAAATATTTACGGAATTCAGGTTTGTTCTTCACCGTTTTCTTTCAATTCATGAATATCTATATAAGAATTTTACCACATGTGGTTCAAGGAGCTTAGTCTATGTCCGTCTTTGGTCAGTGTATGGCATTACCTACATTTCACACGTTCCCAATTCCTACGATGGCTGTACCTGGTCTCAGTCAGCTCTGACCTGCAGTACGAATCGAGCACTTAGAAAAGGGACTAGGTGGCCAATAGATCATTGGAATGATTCTCTTCTTGAAATAGTTTGTCTAAAAACACTTTGGAAATTGAAAGTTTATCTACGAGTACTTTGGAAATTGATATCTCCGTACAATTGATGCTATGTCGTATGATAAAGTGTTGTTGTCTGAAAATTAAATAGTTACACTACTGTACGCCTTTGACTGCGACTGTCAGCTGATGAAACCTTTGTTTGTTGGGTAAGTTTAACGTCCGGCCAACCCTTTTGGGTTCTTATGTCAGACTGCACTAATCTAGTGCCACAAATCACAATTCATTTACCGTAATTATAGACTGAAGGTAACAATCAGAAGGAACCATTTCCTGTTCTATTGATACCTCATCTAGACTATCTCAAACCCCTCTGGGATTGGAATTGTAATACTATGATTATTCAATTTGGTTACATAACGTTAATTCCAAGACCTTCAATCAGATCCGGCCCAGTGATCCTAATCTCAAGGACCATTGCCTCCCACACTCCCCCAGGTAAGTGCTTAGGTCCACAGGTGGGGTCCACAGGTGGGCTTTACAGGTGAGTAGGTCCTGATCGTTAGGGTACAGGTGGGCGGGAGAGCTCCTTCTGGGACTTACTTGAATCCGCTGAAGGAGCAGAAGTAGAATCGGTCGACCAGAGAATATTGTTTAGTTGCATGTACTTGTAGCCACTTTCAGAGATTCTGAGTATGTTTAACCCTAGAAATAAACCCTATTAAAGCTGGATCTTTTATTCGGCTGTGATGAATATAGCCACCATAGATTTTCATTTGTAAACGCTCCAGTCAAATCATGACACATGTATACAGAATTCTCATTATTAACATGTAAAGTGGTTCTACTGGGCACCAGTGTGTTAGAAAAACCTAATGGAATTACGGAATTAACCAATGGTTCATTATGGTGAATATTCATCCTGTCTAGAAGTCACCTGGGAGCAATTAGAATTGTTAAGGTATTGTAATATATCATTAGGTAACCCCCCGGGGGGGTAAAAACCCCAAAAGGGATGGTATGGAAGCATGCCAATGGCTACAGTTTGAGAAAAGTAAAGCTTTATTTCCATCGCGGATTTTCCTTTGGGATAAGCCATATTTGCCTCAGTAATTTTGGTCTTATATAGCCGATATATAAGATGCATTTAATCTAACTATTCTATTGTTCAAGATTACTTCTTTTGTCACAAATACTATCTTTTCTTTTTCATCGTACGACGATTGCTTCAGTTGCCGACAGAGGTTAATGTTTTTTTCATGAATCTAAAACAACATCTATTAGGCAATGAACTATTAGCATGTCCCCACTTTTGTGTATTAATTGACGACCCCAATCTTGCTACCACATCAAGACCCAGGGGCTATTCCAAATTTACCAAATATATCCAGAAATTACCAAAATGTCATTGAAGGTACATGCGGATGATTTGATCATTATCATCTAAATATCGAAAATTGAGGTGTTTGGGGGTGGGGATCAGAATCAGACACTAACTACTTCTAGACTCCAAGACGAGTGAAGTCACTGTGATATTGTCTAGCTACTTCCAGTGCCATGTTGGAGTTGGCCTGTCAGATACAAACTTAATCATCACCATGGAATCCCCAGCACCCAACGCCTGTCCTCAGTATCTGAGTCAGTGACACTGTCCTAGTTTTACTCTCATCCCCACAAAAACATCACATCTCGAAATAAGGACTATGCCCTGGGGGGACCAAAAACCGTCCCAACCCGAGCCCAGCTGTCGATCAGGCCGGTTAACCACGCCCCTTTCTGGTCGCCCTACCTTGAAGTCCCTCCGTGCCTGAACCCCGGCCTGACCCCCAGGTTAAAGGTGGCCTGTTGGCCCAGATGTCTGGTCTATGGTGTAATACACAAGTCGTAAGTGTATCAGAAGTGGGGTTAGGGTTCTGGATACAACACAAAGGATGGAGTAAGGGCTGGAGTCTCAGATTGTGTTGTTACTACACGCAACGACTTGTGGTCTCCTAACTAAGTCTAAATGGCATGTTGGGTTTGGGTAGTTTCTGCCTTTGCATTCAAACGAAGGCAGAACCTGATTTACAGAATGATGTCCTGCTAATCACTGTGGTTTATCCTGACTGGGTAACTATGATTGGGGCTCTGAGTGTCGGCCCATATTCAAATGTAGATGATTGCTCCATGTGTTCCTCTGAGTTGTAATGGTGTGGTAATTAACGTTCGGACTTAGTTCCAGCTATGATACAGCATGCTGTCGTGTTCTTTTTTATGCAATGTAAAAGTTACTGGATGAACTATTGCGTATGATATAATGCAGATACAAATATTCTTCTTCTAAATCTCAGGTTTGTCACTCCTTATTATGAACAGGTATATTAGGAAAGAAAATAACATAATATATAGATTACCCAAACCAAATATCTGCCATAGAGTGTGCGTGTGTGTGTGTGTGTGGGGGGAGGGGGGGTGTGAATTGTCCATAATGAACTACGAGTATCGCTCTAAGTACATTTGAGCTATTTCCTATAATCGTTGCCTGCACCAATGAAGTTTAGACCCTCCCGGTGGTGGCGGTGTGAGGTGCTTGGATCCCTCGATGGGAGGGCCCCAGCTGGGTTCAGTTAACCACCGCACCCACTGCTCTCAGACCTGCTCACATACGCTCACCCACGACCCCCTGACCCCTCTGAGCTGCTCACCGACCCTACTTTACGCCCGTTCCCGATCACCGGGGTAAAGTAGGATAGGAGAGGTGGTGAATAAACTGATGGCGGCAGGGGATCAGTGTGATCCCATTTAAATCAACCTCCAACTTCCAAGTGGTAACTTCTTTCGTCAATTGGGAGGGGCGTGTCCTCCTCTAATCATCACAGCGTACGGATTTTAGTTTCAAAAAAGGTTCTGAGATTTGTTGGAGAATCATAACTATATGAAGTCACGGTTAAATCGATTTAAATTACTTAATATTTTATGTGCCCAGGGATTTATATGTTGTACTGTAGTAAGAACAAATTACTTTCAATTGTTTAAGTTAGTTTTTTTTAGTAGTTTGAGAAGTACACGTATATGATCTTTACTTCTTTTGAGTTCATTGAGATAATCAGCCTAGCCTGGTGCATAGATAGCCAGATGTTTATTTCTTTATTGAAGTGAAATCAAACGTATCTACCTTTTTTTCTAATTGATTCAGTAGGTCGTACTGATCAATAAGGTCTTCCTATAACTTCTAGCACGACAAGGTAAGTACACACTTGACGTTGATAACAACATTCTTTCTATACCTCTTGAGTGAGGTCAGAAAGGTTTCAGTTTCAATTCTTATTGATAATGTTAACTAATATATAACATTCTCTACGCGTCCATCATCTATGAAATTGATGTAAACAAAATATACAGCAATGAAAACATTATCAATACGTCTAATCATTCTTATCTTATATCAAGCAGAAGAAGAAAAGCTCAATGTTTATACCTCAATCCAAGATCATTAATCCAAGATCATTAGATCTTCTATCTATGATAGAAAGCTGTACTCACAAACCAGCAACATATATTCTGACTGAAAGAAGATGACATGTGTGTCTAGCCCCATACAACAATGTAAGATTACTATCAGTCCCCACGAGTAGCTCGGAGCAGCTCCTGAACTGCTCCCAGCTCTACACCCCCTGGTCCTGCTCGCCTGCCCTGTCGCCATCAGTTACCATGGTAATGACGACCACCACCCCGAGGTGAGTCGGTGCGGACAGACCTGTTCACGCTACCTCCCGTGAGCGAGCACCTCACGGACCACCGGCGAGCTGCTCCACTGTTTTACAATACAGTATTATAGTAACTCCAAACTAAGAATTTATATTACTATCGTAGCGTATAGCTTTCTTTTCAGATATGCGGGATAATAGATACATGAAGCCACGTGTTTCAACTACGGAATAATGTCCTTATTATGAAAAAAAAGTCAGAAAAATGTATCAATATGCACTGACTTTCAATAGGCTGCCGCTATATCACTTATCGAGGAGTTGCTTAATTTTTTTCAGTTGTATTTAGATTGCTTACTTACTTGATTTAATTGAGTACGAACATATCATATTTCGTAATTTCTATAAGTTGTAACCTA
The DNA here is from genome assembly GCA_936440205.1 of Lepidonotus clava. Classification (NCBI taxonomy): domain Eukaryota; kingdom Metazoa; phylum Annelida; class Polychaeta; order Phyllodocida; family Polynoidae; genus Lepidonotus; species Lepidonotus clava. Next base: position 45,302,021 of record OW387136.1, on the reverse strand, counting down.
AGGGACTGACGATATACTTTTATGAGCTATTATCATGTAGTAGCTCCATTAGAGGTAATAATGGACAACATCAGCTTCAAGGCCTTAGGGTAATTAAAAACTAATTTCCAAAAGGGTTAATAAAAGAGCTAAAAAAAATTCGTGCTTCCCGGTTGTTAACCGTATGGAAATATGAGCTAGTAAAATGAAATCCCTTTCCCTCGGCCATGGTATGTTCATGCAGCAATACCTAATACTGCCTAAGCTAAGTTCTGGGGAACATGCTATGCGGCTTTCATTAGCAGCCTTCCCCACGTCGTAACAATTCACTTAATGGCCAATAAACAACGACAGTGACTGTAATGCCCAAAGTCTTACCTCCTGCAATTTTACACTAAAATACATTTCATACATGGTATAAGTCTAGTGTTTTGTGGAATTACCATCCCCATAATTATGTGGCAGTAATATTAATGAGGTTGAACCGTCTATTTTCATGGTCTGGCCGTGCAGTTGATTATAGCAAGTAATCCTTCAATAAAAGACCTTTCACTGCTATAATTCCTGTCATGCCTCAGCGGCCTATGATGTATGAACCTGACTGTCGATAACTGTGGCGTCTGGCACTAAACAATACCGGTTGTCCCGAGTCTAATTCCATGGCTCCAGATCACTAGCATTGCTCATTAATTACCCTCATGAAAAGTAGCCTAAAACATTAATAAATAGTCTTAAATTATAGCCTGTCAGTTATAGCTCTCTAATCCGGGAATGGGCACATGTAGCTTATTGACCTTGGCAGAATGTTGTAGTAAACTGCACCTACTTTTTAAACAATTTAAAACAGAGGAGATGAGTCTAAAAATGTATGACATGCTCCATCAAGCTATTATAAATTGTTATCTCAGTCATTGTTTCTGACGGAGATGGTGTTCTGACGTGTAAGCTATCTTAACAGACGTCCGATTGCAATAGACGTGTTTGAACGAATCGTTATAATAACTTATTGAACAAGCAGCCCATAACTTGGCTCCTGGTTCAATTGAAGTACATCGTTCATGCCTGGGAAGTAGTGTTTAGTAACAGAGCAGTTCGACAGTGTTGTGGCCAAGCTGGCTGGCTCCCAATCAATGCACCAAGCTGTGGCCTCTACATACCACAGCATTCATAGACCAATAGGTTAACAACAACGGCAAATCTTTGGCCTGGGCAATGATTAAGAGCCGGTCTCAAAATAACAACTTGTGGAGGCAGCATAAACATACGGCCATTATGATACTAATCCAAATGACGTAAAATTGGATGACACTGTATATCGATCAGTCGGCTATGTTCTCTAATAAATGTATGATTTTAGCTCATCAAAGTGTCCTTCAAATGTCTGATACTTTCAAACTTAGTACAGCATACACGGAATTAATAGTTAAGAGTTAAGTGGACCTTTCATTAAATTCTAGCTGTTGTACAGTGTTCCATACCCCGTAATACATGGAATTCAGTTACAGACAATCGTTATCACCTTTACAGACACATTTGGAAAAAGCAGACAATTGCTTTTCCAAATGTGTCTTTGCTCTTTATAATACTGTATTACACGTATCGGATGATCCGCAGGCTTGAAATCAACACCACGGAAATGACTCAATGATTAGAGCAAAATTCCTTACAGTGCTGAAGCAACATGTATGGTATGCAGCACGTGCCAAATTAGTGTAGTCGGCAATATTATGACACGCAATTGCACTAAGCCAAATTCAATATATCCAAGAAACAATCGGTAGTACACTAATAGAACACAGTAAATCTTAAACACAACTGGCTTGGAAAGCAATTATATGTTTGGTCCTTGCATGTTTTCTTATTAATACTCTCTGGCTCGCTATACAATACCAATCGTACTTCGTGAAATATACCTAGACGTTCACTCGGCGGACTTCCATATCAGACATTGGCAGCACCCTTTAAGCCCCGGCTCCACTGCCCGACGATCGAGTTGAGTTGAGTTGAGTTGGACTCAGTCTCATAGTGGAGCCGGCATTACGACTGGAGTTGTAGCCATTTGCTAAGACTGATCCGTCGGGTCTTACATGTTGAGCTGTAGAAGATGTAAGACTCGATTGTCGGGTCTTAGGGGGGCGTGCCTAAGGTTTAGCTATATGTATATGTAGCTTAACACTACGACCATCGGGTCGTACCCTATGGCAGGGTAGGGTTTCTTAACTACGACCAGACAGTCATAGGCTGTGGCGCCTCACTGAGGTAAGACAATCGAGTTGAGTTGAGTTGGGCAGTGGAGCCGGGGCTTTACGTTAACCCCTAACCCTCACCACGACCAGCCCCCCTATACAGCCCTGACGAACGTCGACTGGCTGCAGTTGGTGCTGCTGGTAGGCCATCAGCTGATGCCAACTGCGCAGTGGGCGGCGGGGGGCGCCAGACGCCAGCCGCCAGCCGCCAGCCGCCAGCCGCCAGATGCTGAAGGCACAGGTCTATGTCAACGAGTCCTATAATGTACAGCATGTAGCTTGTGTATTCAATGTGAGAAATTAGAGTGCTGTGCTGTATGGCTGTACCCTAACGCCTTGCCCATCTCTAAGGTTAAAATATAGAAATATATGTATATGCACAGGCTATGGTATTGACATGTATGACGCTTATGTCTACAATATAGACAGGGTCGTTTTTGTGTCATATATAACCAGCATGTCATACATGTTATATACAGGAAGTGTGACGCTAGGTACACTGATCAAATGATAACAACGTATCGCCAGGATGACCAGAGCATAGTTGTAAAATTAAGACTAGACAAGCCGTTTTCAGTTAATATTATTTTTATTTTGATATATGCATTGCGTGCATAAGTTGCTGTTAATATCATGTAGATGCAATTGTATCATTGCTGTACTTATCATTATTTGATCATCAAGAAATGCGTCGTTTAATTAGCTGTACACATGACACAGCAAATTATGTGACTATAAAAACAGAGCTCTGTCCGATACATATTAGTCAGACGGCCTTGTCACGAAGGACTAAACATATCCAACATGTATTCTGAGATAGCATAACATCCCATGCAACATCCCTCAGACAGTTTATAGTACCCTGATAAGCTTGCATCGCATGATAATGTTGTTTATGCTGACTATATGATTTGTTGGTTTTTGCTTTCTTCTTTTGTATTGCTATTTCTATGCCGGCTGGATATTATGAGATACCGACCCGGCCCTATTGTGCCATACTGCCAAGGTCATTGTATATGATTGCTGCAACTGATACGTCCCCGAGTGCATGACGGAAAAAGGAGACAATGTATGGTGAATTGCTTACAATACATACTGGGTCCACATGGTAAAGAATAGTTTTCCTGAGTGAAATGATGGACAGAGAATAAAAAAGTCATAGAAATACCCATACCGAGTATCTTTGCATCCCTTCAAGTTATATCGTAATCGTTTTCAACTTGTGTATTACCTTCTAAATTGAAATAAATATTAAGGTCTATTGTTAGAATATTCAGCGAACAGTTAACGGAACTAAGAAGAGTTACCTTAACACCGTATGTTTTTAAAGGCCCTATTGAAATGCATGGGCTGATTCTACAGACTGTTTCAACATAATATTATTGAAAGTTTTTTTTTTATAATTGTTTCCTGATACATCTATTGCAATAAAAACGATGTCTGGTTTTGAAGTCCCGAATCCACTGCAATGAAATATGTGTCTAACATCCCAATGACAAGTTATGCCATCCTGCAAACCTGAAGAAGTGTTCATCAAATCAACACAAACATTTTCACTGAAGTTAACTAGACTATGGAAGGAAACCCTGACTACAGTTCAGGGAAAGCACTCCAACTGACACTGAATGGAGTGTCTTTTTGTTGGGTGAGTAAGAAGCTACCTGAAAATATACGAGCCGCCTTCCCGTTGGGAACCAGCGTGGGGCTGACTTTTTTAACCCTGTCCGTGCTGGGCGGCGAGTCGCTGATGCCCGGCGTACATGCCTGTTATGTCTACAGGCCATCACCCGCTGATAAGTTAGGTTGAGTCTCACTCAGACTCAAAGTGAGTCACTACTCTACTGGCATGTAGCTAATGGCCTAATCACACCTCATGACTTGAGCTACGATATGGGGTGCAATTTGATGACATTTAAAAGAAATCACACACAGGACCGATTCAATTGCTTAAGAATGGCAATTTGGTGTATTTTATATATGTGTAAAAAAAGATTTTTGTCTCTAATAATACATGTGTACGTGCTATTTCTCTACGACATCGTAATATCGCAGCTCATGTCGTGTAGTGTACTAGCATTAACTGCTCAAAGATTGTGTAGATCTGACCCTAATCGAAATTTACTGTACGTTTTGCACTCAGCGCATTAACTGTGCGCATATTGTCTGATTGTAGCTGGTTCCTATGCACATGTATATCAAGATCAAGAGCGCACAGTAATCTAAAAGAAATATAATATGTGAATATCTGTAAGAGTGGCCTCCATAAACCTGACACATTACCTCAGTGATGTAACAGAATCCGCTTTATACAAATATAGTTATTATAATATGTATGTATCATTGTATACGTTTTTTAATCTATTTCAATAGTTTATTTCCATACGCCTGTGCATTGACCCGTGAAGTATGGGGTCACCCAGGTGCATATAACACAAGTCATGACGTAGAAGCAGCGATAAAACCATGTCGTCCCAGGTGTGTCCAGGCCCAGGGGCTGTGCTCCTGGTCGGGGGCCCGCTACCGTGTGTCTCACCTGGAGTTTATCACCCGAGTGTAAACACGCACGCCCTCGGGGGGTGCTTATCTCTCACCTGTCCTCCCATCTCTATAGGTCACACCTGTTCACAGGTAACATGAGCAGCGCCCACTAACTGACCAATCTATCAAGTTTATATATGTCATAGCTGAAGTATGTCCGAGGAGTCATTATGAAGTTGTATATTTACAACTCACAGAAAAAGGTTTAGCTAGGAAAGAACTGAGTCTACCTTTGGATCACCAAAAAGTACCTTTGTCGGTAAAATATTGGCTTGACCTTGTTATTGGAATTAAGCAAACTCGTTTTATGAGTTTCTAATATTGTTAGTAATATTGATAAACGATGAACTGCTTCCCCTTTGTTCTGTTACTTTGGAAATAATATCTCACTAAAATCTAAGGTAAGGGAATAAATCCTACTGCTGGTGTAAAAAGCTATCTTTTAATTCATAACTTTTTAAAGTATGTCACTAGAATAAATTCGGAGACAGAAGTTTGATGTGGAGACTCGTCAGAAAAAGATCCTATAAACAAGTAGATATTCAGCACAGTGTTTACTTGATGCGTAAAATATAATTATAAGCTTCACGTCCTTGATTGAGATTCATCATAAAAGTATCATCTGGCTTGGAAGTTGGAGCGATATGCCTTGGCACTGCTTACTGTTTAGTAGCAGGAGCTATATAGAGTGGTGGTGGTGGTGGTGGTGGAGGGGGGGTCAAAGTACCACTTGGCCTAAGCGCCATTAAAATGGGGCAGAGGTTTTCTGTCACTGTGTCAGTCACTGGGTCCACCCCGGGCCATGACAGGCATATATTCGAGAGCTTGGTCATGAGAATAATGTACATTGTGTTCACAGGTCAGCATAGTACAGCTCGCCACTCCAACCTGCGACCTGACTTAGCCATGTACATAAACGGCCGACCTCCTGTTCTATTTTGAGCCTTTGATATGTTTCAATCAGGAATATGTTATATGCCTGTCATTGAACATTAGAACAAAGAACCTTTATTGGGTGAGGTATGTTCAAAGTAGATCTATTTGTTTCTAGTATCTAAATATACCAATGGTCGCCGTTGGAGTGGTAAACGCCATAATAGAGATTAGCAAACTATAAGTGTATGATAAATGGTAGGCCTTGTGTCCCGGAGATGGTTAAGTGGTTTCTGACAGCTACAGTGTACATCAGCTACCGTTTGTCGGTCACTAAGTAGATCTATGGGTATGGGTACTTAACGGCCTTGCAAATATTTCATATCTAGATAATGATAATGCCCACGTGAAAATACATGCGAAAAGACAATATCCCAGTTTTGATAATCCCTCTTATATTGATGTGATAAATGAAAGACTGGAGTGTGAAGTACCAGGATAACTGTTAATCAATATGACACTGTATTCTACACTTTCCTATTCAAGGGGGTCTGGATGGGGGGGTCCCATGTCAAGTGTCGAATTTAAGAATTGGCCGTGTCGCCTGTCCCTATATCTCAGTTTAGACCCATGTCCCATGTCGAATTTAAGAAATAACCATGTCCCTTGTCACTATCTTTTTAAAGCTCCTGTCCCATGTCGAATTTAAGAAATAGCCATGTCATTTGTCACTAAATTACCATGTCGCCTGTCGAATTTAAAAAACAGCCATGTCGCCGTGTCAAATTTAAGAAAACCCTCTGTCGCCCTGTCGATTTTAAGGGTCTACACCCCTATTCAAAGTTCACCAACAGTGGAGTCAGGCCTTAACCCTACTTTTTCTGTTATGTTGACAGATCTAATGAATTGTAAGCAGTTTAAAATTCCACCTAGATTAAAGATATAAAATGGCATAACGTTATGTGATGAATATAGATTCGTGAACAGAGGATCTAGGCTAATTTCACCATCTTATTCTCAGATACCTAGCTATTTCTGACACAAAAGAAATGATTGTAAATCTCTTCAAATGTATACCAGTAGAATAACTCTTCTATATCGTGTCTCTGAGCAAACAAAGAATTGATTGACAAACCTCTGTATGTTTATGGCTGAGCCCGAGAACTCCATTTAGTCTATATCAATTCAAGAGCTCAGGCCAGTGAACAGTCAATCAGCCAATATTTCATCAATCCATAGTGTTACAACTTGGTATTCATTGCTAGGCCTGACCCTCCTAGCCCTACTTTTAAGTAACTGAGTGAGTAATGGATGCTTAACGTTGTTTCGACAACTAAGGTCATATTCACGGTGAAAACAGGTTGGGACGAATTCTGTTTTTGGTGATTGTATCTATGAGATGAAGGTGACAGGGTGGGCAAACAGCAGGGAATCAAAACCTGGAAATCATTTTTGCTTTACTGAGCTATTGTTAATGTTTGATTTAAGACTGCGTAAGATTCGTGTATATCCAAGTCTTCATGAGTTGCTTTCCAGAATGCCTGAGTAATTCAGACCGCGTTTAAAGTTTGTCCATTCACTTCCCAATAGTTCAAAAGAAATGAACGACGAGGGAGCTTCTTAATATGAAAGGGTTTTTATTCAGTAAACATCTCATCCCGAGTCAAAGCCACCATGTATAAGTCTTCATCAGTCCACCTCCCATCTCCTATCAGCAATCAACCACATTTAGAACACGAGTTGCTCCAACGCCTTCTAGACCATTCTAGTATTCAGCTCTAACACAATCCTATGTCCGAGGTAGTGGATATTGGTAAACTCCAGTCTGTTACACGGAGTCGATGTACTTACTCCAGGTATAACTCCTTGGCTAAACATGTTTAGCTAATGTTCTCACTAAACTAAGTGACTACTAACTTCTAACCAACTAACTGCTCGCTCCCTACCTTGCAGCGCCTTTTATACTGGTTAACAGGTGGCGCTAGGAGCGTAAGATATTTCTCCTAGAAGTAGACTAGAAGTAGACTTGCTAAGCCTGATCCTTGTTGGATTATATATCATGCCAATATATTAAAAGTACTAAGCCATTAGTACATTACCTCATCCCTTTGTGAACCAAACACCAACCAAGAATTAAACCCAAAGAATCACTTGGTCAGTGCTGGGTCACCCTTATTGAACTCTAGTCTACTATAAAAAAATATTGTCTATACAATAACGTTAGACTATTTATTCGATCAACATAATTTTCTGTAGAAATTTGTCAAAAGGCAAAATCAAGCTGCGAAAAAATTAGTGAACTATGACAGTTAGTTATATAACTTATAATTAGCCTTAGACTTAGTAGGCCCCGTGGGGGTTCCGGGGTAGAATAGGCCCCCAGTAGCCCCTGCTGATCATATAGTTCCTTACAATAACGTTAACTGCCTAAACTATTGACATGTCATTGCTCCATTTTTCTTCCATAAAATGTAATTATATACTCCTTCAGCTAGCTCTAGGTCCGTGTTTGAGACGTCATGTGTCTCTCTTTATGTACAAATGAACTCATAGACCCCAGACAACCTTGGCTGTTCCTTGTCGGCTTGTGTTTGGATTCTACATCTAGTCCAACACTGAACTGCTACCACCTTAGCCAAGTGGCAAGTGCCACCGAGTCGACTGACACTGATGGTATGTCAAACTCCTTCTTTGTACTCAAAATTTAGATATATTGCAAAAACGATGGAATGTGAAGAGGTAATATCTTCCCTCTTTAAATCAATCAAGTTCAGATTCCTAAAGGAAAGTAAGAGGAGGCGTCCCTTCAGTTTTAGACACTAATAATCGGGGCAGGCCTTTCAGTCAGGGGAGTCTGACTTCATCTTCGGCCCTCGTCGTTGACATCGTCTCGTCGGCGCCACAGAAAAAAACGGGGCCGTTTTTACCAAATCTAAACCACTGGAGGCTAAACCTACCTGCTCATTGTGACTGTCTGTACATCCCGTTGTAATCGTACGTTTCCAGAAAGTTGGGGAAGACTTCAGTTTGCCACGGTAGTCCGTTTTGTGTTTGAATTCAAGCCACACAGCCCGATCACATCCGCCATTTTGCTTTGACCTGTTTCTGGATTATTTACATAAGGAGGAAGGAGGTGGCGCCGCCTGGTGAGGGGCGGGGTAACTACGCCGACAGGTGCGTGATTAGGGGGCCAGGGGGCGCAGGGGGGCTTACTTTGTTAATCCAGGGGGCGCAGTAGGGCTAAGTTGGCATATCCAGGGGGCGCGGCGATATTCAATGAGGTACCCAGGTGGCGCAGGGGTGCAAGTTGGTTGGTTGGTTATTGGTTGCTTTACACCCTAATTAACTGCCAGGGTCATATCAAGGGTGGTGATGGTGATCGAATCTATGAGAAGGTAGAGACCATACCCCTACACTTTTACCGAGGCAGGTGTTCTTTAATGTGCAGGGTCCCATAGACAGGGCCCCACACACAACAGCCGGTGGCCCAGGGGCCTTTGATATCCCTGTTGTTGGCACAGGGAGACGTTCAGAGGGGCACAGCAGTCAGACCAGCACAGCCCAGGATTGAACCCAGGCCGCCCACACAACAAGCGGACGCTCTAACCACTTCACCACCCCGCACGCCTCAGGGGTGCAAGTAATGCACTTAAATATAATAATTATATTAATAATCCTTTGTCTATTTTCATTAAAAATCATGTAGTCATGATTTAGAGATAGGCCATTCCTATTAATAATTGAATTGTCTTTCAATAAATGACGTCAGATGTCACAATTCCCATAAATATAGTCCAGGCCCCAAAATTGGTGATCGTTTTTAAATCATTTGTGACAATCTCTGGGATTTCCAGCCTTATGGAAATACATATTCATGGCTCTAGAGCAATTATTTAGCTTAGAAATCATAAAAATCATAAAAATAAGCTAAATTTATGCTATAAGTGAAATTGTCCAAAGTTTTCATTAATGGTGAAAAAATTTGAATTTTTTCATATTCTGTTGCCATGGTTACCGGAATGTTGATAGAAGGCCAAACCTGCCGATAGTACTGCTATGCAAATGAGGGTTTCCATGGTAACCATTGAACAAAAGTAAGTTTCCAAAAATTGAAATTCTGAATCAAGGGACTGCTTGGCTATATTTTGCAAAAAACAGAGTATGAATATCTTGAAGAGAAAGGAAATGGCAGTATGTTCCATGAAATTGTATTTGGGACTTCATTTTTTGGCCAGAATTGTCTATGTTATATCTTAACATATACCGCTGACTGGTCCACTCTACCATATTTAGCATACCTGACCTTTGTGTCTTCAAATTACAATAACTTTTTTCCTGATAAAAATATTTACATAATTCTTTCAGTATCATATTCCCCAATACATCTTCTTTATTCAATATTCCAGGCCATAAGACTGCTTTTCGCAGAGGATGTCACATTTTTCAAAATTTAGAATATTGACAACAAAGATTTCTGTGAATTTATCTCATATGATCAGACTTAGTCAAAATAAGCTTTTTTTATTTTTCAGAATTCATAAATTTTAGATTTATGTAATAACCACATGGATATTTTCAATCCTCCTCAAAGACCAAAACAAAGAGAAAAAAACTATATAATCAAAAATAAACAAAATAATCAAAAATAAACAAACTCTAAAACAAAATAACAATTATTTTAGAGAAAAAAATATGATCATGTCATCTCCTCATCTTTATCACCCTTCTATCATTGATTAAGTAGATTAATATTTAACTAGTTAACTAAGACTCCCTTCTTTTACAACTAGATATGGTTTGATTCTAAAGCATCGAACTGACTTGCATAAATAGTGACAACATTCTAAAGGTGTAATATAAATATTCATAATTATGAAACTGGCAATCACTGGAAGAACGGCTACATTCTGTCAAGCTGAAGTTGTAGGAGTTTCAAATGCAATAGATAATATATTGCACTGAAACTAAGTTCAGGTACTGTTTTTCGTATGTAACATAGAGACCCACGCTTGCAAGGCACGTAACTAAGGCTTTAGGCTAATTTGAAGCCAATAGATATCCTAACCTTATTTTGATTGTTTTGTCAGTGCAAAGAAACAAAATATTTTGTAGATGTTGTTTCAATAGTGAGAAGAATTTGCCTATGTAGATGCTAAGATCTTGATAATGTACTTAAAGGTATTTGTACCTTTTCAGAAGATTTTTAAATTGTAGTGCATGATATTTTTTCAGGGTATCAACGCATAATCCATTTTCATATTGTTTGTGTTCTCCCTGTCTCATATTTATCATATTTAAAAGCCTTCACAAGTCATGTATACAAAATTTGGACCCAACAACAATTAATTGAAATCCTTACTAGTTTGAAAATTAGGAATATTTTCAGAACCTGGTCAAGTGAAATTCTGTTTCCCCTGTCCTTTGGTAAGTTAAATTCCCTGCGTTTTGGTGAAAATTGATAATTCCCTGTTTTCCCTGTCAGGGATTATTTTCCCCATTTTGCCTGTGCTGTTGGGACCCGCTTTTTTTTCCATACCTCCCCAGAATTTTCCTAGATACATCAGGAATATATAGCCACAGGTAAATCCAAGATTTATCTTTCGTTTTTCAGCTGGGGAATTGCAAACATTGGGGGTATTTATTTTAGGTTTCAATGGGAAATAGGCCCGAGTTTTCACATAATTATCAAAAATCATAGAAAAAAGCAATGTTTTTTTTTTAATTCCTCCGGATTTTAAGATGATTGTTTGAGTTTCACATCCGCAAATTTTCAGCTATATCAGGACCACTCACGTTTTTTGAACAAGTTCAATGATCGCATCTATTGGGGTGGAAATGACAGCAACGTAAGGTGGTCTAACAAGCAGCACCAGGAACTGAACCTGGGCTGGTCGCGTGGAATGCCAGGGCACTACCCACTAGACCGCCCCACCCCCCTACAGATTTTAAGTCTTGATCTTAATATCCTATTAAAAAGACAAGAGGTTTTACCATCTTTATCATACACTTCCCTCATCATCCGGATTCCCTAGAGTAATAATTGACACAGAGTGTAGCAGCCGTAATAGCACATCAGGATTTCATTTATATGAACCAGGTGGCAGTGCTGGGACTGGTTAAAAGTATCTTGTTGCAGGCATGTGAATGCAAACCGATTTTAAAGGATTTTTGATTACGAGATGTAACCAAAAATATTATAGCTTGCTACAAGATCGTCGACAAATACGTGTCCACATTTGATTATCGTAACTCCAAGATGTTGCCTGAATGACTGCTACTCGAAGGTATTGATCTTCATCTACTTTTATTTTAAATTTGCTGGTATCAAAGTTGCTCCAGGTATACTTTTATTTTAAATTTGCTGGTATCGAAGTTGCTCCATATACATTTTCATTTTAAATTTGCTGGTATTGAAGTTGCTCCATTACATTTCACCTTGCGCTTTTACGGGGTTCCCATGGATTTTTGAAAATCAACCTAAGCCCTTTTACACACCATTGATCTTAAGATTGGGCAGGCATGCCAGTCACTGATACCCATTTGTGCGGAAATTTATTATCAATCATTGAAATTGGATATAAACCTTGTTTTCAAGAAGAAAATTAAGGTTATGTTTTTCCTATATCTGAATAATCCATAAAACCCTTATAAATGTTGAAAAGGCTACCCTAAAAATTAAAATATTTTTCATTTTGATTAGAAAAATCTATCAGCAAGCCATGTGAACCCCCCACCTACTATAGAAAAAATAATTTCTCCTCGAATTTGGACTGATCTCAAAAATGACCTGAAAAAAATCAAAAAGGGCGGAAATCCGCCCTTGTGCGGAACTCTGGCATGCCTGTTGGGGTAAGTAAGACCTGTCATTCACATGCCAAGACAAATATCAGAACATATTTTGTTTTAATTAAGTGTACTGGTTTCTAAGTGGGATTTCAAACGTTCACGTTTACTTCGTTTCTCAAAAGTTCCTTTTAAGGCCTAGAATTTGAAAAACAATTAGACCCCGTTTCAGAAGCATGTCATGGCTGGTGCAGTATAATCTGGTCAACCAGAATCTGCTCAGAAATCCACAAATACCTTAAACACCCTATTCTCTACGTTAGTGCAACATATAAGTATACCCAATAAGTTTGTGAACGACTAAAGCCTAAGACGCGAAATACCTAAAGAAAACAAGACATGGAATTCTTTTTGTTGTCATTTATTTCACGGTGTTTCCTATTGTAATGATGTTTATCGGTGACCGAAGCTCTCGATGATCTTCTGTTGTGCTGCAATCTTGGGGGCACACTCCTCGATGGCCTTGTTGCGCAGTTTCTAAAAGAGAAAGTGTTTATTTGTAATAGACATCACAAATTGGTGGACAATCAAGTAATGAACTGCGTGGGGACTCTTTGTGAACGAAAATATAGATGTATTGAATGATGTAACTTGTCTCAGTTGGTAGTGCATGTTCGAAACTTCGTATCATTAGAAGTTCAAAATTGGTGGACAATCATCAGCGACAAGTACATTCACTTTAATCTATGCAGGCAGGGGAATGAAAAGTTGTTTGGAAGTACATAATTTCAAAGCATCAAGCATTATATTACTTGGAACAATCAAACTTAATTTTCGAGGGCCAAAGATGTCAGAAAACGACCTATGAACTTTAAACTTCTCTTATAGAATACTGTTTATTCCCCCTATGAACAGGCTCGATGCAGCTTTCCTATGAACAAAGCTTGCCTGAACTGCTACTATGGTTTTTTCCCCTTGGTATAATTGAAGAAAACAAAAATCTTGTCTCAGTTGGTAGTGCATGTTCTAAACTTCGTATCATTGGAAGTTCAAAATTGGTGGACAATCATCAGCGACAAGCAGACCTCGCAACAGTCAGTTAAAAGGCCAAACAAAAAATTCCAATAGGGACACAATTTAAATTGGGTACTAAATGTAAGCGGAATGAGTGGGCCACTACATAAGACAGATTTTGCTTGGAAATAACGATACTCGGATAGGAACATCAAGAACCATCAGCACGAGAATGTTAGTCGAGGTGGGTATGAATTGTCACCTGCCTATCATTAACTTAAGCCAACAAAGGTAAAAGGCAGTTTCGAATTATGAAAGCACGTTTTTTTTGTAGTTAAAAAAAGAAAGAAAAAAAAAATTGTTTATTTAACATGGGGTGAGTAGGATTGCTCCCGTTTTCCTTCACCTCCGGCTATGTTATCATTGTTCCTATCATATTTTAAGCCCCCCTACCTTCATCTTTTATTAACAGTTTTCTTTTATTTCCCTATGTACATGTGTAATTTAGATGTAATTAAGGAGCTTGTCTCAGTTGGTAGTGCATGTTCTGAACTTTGTATCATTGGAAGCTCAAAATTGGTGGACAATCATCAGCGACAAGTACAGTTACCTTAATAACAAAAGTCAGAATTTGGAGAAATTTGTAGTGATTTTAAAAAGATATCTATGATTGTTATTTCATCTGTTCCAATTTAAAACAACCCTTGGCCTTTAACTTTTACTTGCTCTTCTATCTGCATTCCTCTCATATTAACCACTTTGGAGTGAAAATAGTAGGGTTGAAAATGTGTTGGGTATCATGGTTTCGGAATAATGGTTTATATATTTACATTTTACACTGAAATCAAGAGTGATAACTCTAACTTGTCTCAGTTGGTAGTGCATGTTCTAAACTTCGTATCATTAGAAGTTCAAAATTGGTGGACAATCATCAGTGACAAGAATTTCTCACAAATACATAAAGCTTTGCAATGAAATTAAGACATTTTACTTTAATTCACGTTTTCCTGTCAGTTTTTATTCATATTTTTAAAGTTAAGGTTAAGGTATCGATTTTCTAAGTTCCTTCATGTTTAACGAAATTGTATCCCTCACTGACTCATTTAACTGGATATTAGTTTTAAAATAATGGTTTAGATATTTCCATTTTACACTGAAAACGAGTGATGATTTTCTAACTTGTCTCAGTTGGTAGTGCATGTTCTAAACTTCGTATCATTGGAAGTTCAAAATTGGTGGACAATCATCAGCGACAAGAATTTCTCACAAATACGTAGAGCTTTGCAATGAAATTTTGTTTTACTTAAATTCATGTTTTCCTGTTAAGTTTTTTTCTTCATATTTTCAACATTGAACTGAAGTTATCCCTTATCTAAGTTCATTCCTTCTGTTAAATGAAATTGTATCCCTCACTGAATCATTTAATTGGACTTCAGTTTTAAAATTGTTTAAATATTAACATTTTCCAGTGAAATGAATTTTACACTTAAATCAAGAGTGATGACTTTCTTACTTGTCTCAGTTGGTAGTGCATGTTCTAAACTTCGTATCATTAGAAGTTCAAAATTGGTGGACAATCATCAACGACAAGCATGGATAACCATAGCTCTTGAAATGTAACATGCAAAGCTCACACTGCAATGCAAAACCCCACATTATAACTGAATGTTGTAATGTGGGTTTAAAAAAACACCTAAAAAAGGGGAAAAAAAATCATTGACCATCTCAATGGAAGTACTATTGTTAAAGCTTACCTTCTCGAACTTCTTTTGTTGGTAGAAGCGGTTGGACTTGGCTTTCCTCTTGGCCTCCAGGGTGGCAATCACTCCCTGGTACTTCCATCCCATCTCGTGTGAGAGGCGGCCCACCACACAGTACTGAAAACAGAGACCAATTTGGGGTTTAGAATAGAGTTCTCCAGATTTTGTACACGAAGTAAAACCATTTACACCTTTCATGTTCACATGAATATTATCTTACAGTGATAGTGAGTCTCAGATTATGTAGATCATTTCATAATGATTTCAATGTAGGTAAGAGGAAACATCATAGACTCAAAATCATGAGGAATATCTTTTACGTTTAAATAATGAATGGTTGGATTTCAATATACTCATCTTTTAGTTATTTCGTATGGAACCACAAACAAATCAAATAGGATTATCCCCAAGCAAAATCCCTTCGTGGTCACATCATATAATGTACACGTCTAACATGTCGACTTTCAGGGTTTGGTTTATCGTCTGGTTATCTAATGTACTGTCGTGTAACTGTAAAACTATTTAACAAATCTTGACAAACGACTATCATAAACATCCAATCAAATTCTACTATTTCATTCATTACACTATGTTAGTTATACTTTCTCCGTAATAATCGACTGGAAGGCTATAATATCCCCTCCATAAAACAGTTTGCCTCAGCTGGTGGTACATGATTTGTTTTCATGGTTTTCAAAAAATGGGTGAATGTAATCATCATTGGCAAACAAGTATTAGTATGTTTGGTAATCTTTTCAACTTTATCTACTGTGTAGTACAGTTGAGATAAATAGTTACCATGAAAGCTGCGCAACTTAGACGTATCCCTTTATATATAAATTATTGTTATAATCAAATTTTAAGGGGTGATGGGAGAGTGAAACAATGAATGATTGAAGGAAAAACACTAGCACAGGCCGCATATTCAATTAAGTACGTAATTACTTTAAATGACTAGTCAGAATATCTTAAAGACTGAAATTTGGGTTGCCTCAGTTGGTGGTACATGATTTGTTTTCATGGTTTTCAAAAAATGGGTGAATGTAATCATCATTGGCAAACTTAAAACTAAAATATTGTGTTTGATTTTGACTATTATAACTTCACTGACCCACAGTAGAAATAAGAGTTGCAATAAAATCTCAATACAATTATTTCTCTTTTAAGGTAGCATCGGCGAGGTCAGGGCGTGTTAGCCTAGTCTTGTAGAACCTTTTTTCTTATCAAATTTGAGAGGATGATGGAGTGGGAAATAACGAAATCTAGGTGGGGAAACACAGTAGGGCTAACTGGCTATCTAATTACCTAATAAAATGTCAGAATATCATTTAAGACTGAAATCTCCGAGTGCCTCAGCTGGTGGTACATGATTTGTTTTCATGGTTTTCAAAAAATGGGTGAATGTAATCATCATTGGCAAACTGAAATATCAGTATTACATGGACCTTTTTATAGCAAACATCATACATACCCTACGCCTGGGCTTCAGACGGAGAACGCGAAGAGCTGATGGGACGACCATCCTCTTCTCCTTGTCGTATGGGGGTGGGATTCCCTCGAAGACCTTCAGGCGATCAAGGGCAGCCTTGCCACGGGCAAGCTTGTGTGGCAGCATTCCTGTGGAGTCAAGAAACAATATGATGTCTAGATGCATGCCTCTCACCACTTTGAAGATTTCCATCGACATTTAATAGATGCATGTGCGGTTTACTAGAGTTCTACAAGGAAAAAGTCATTATCAAACCAAACCCACTTGCCAGATGTAATATTTCAGTCCTATTGTATCTATAGAATTGTTGTTGAATTGACTTACCCCTGACGGTCCTCCAGAAGATCTTGCTGGGGGCTCTGAAGTGGTATGGGCCTTTGCTGGGGTTGGTGTTCATCCTCTTGCGAAGGAAGTTCAGGTACTTCACTGCAGTGGAAATCAATGAAATACACCATGATTAGTTGTCTCAGTTTCTCAGGCTCAAGTGAAAATTGAATGTTAAGAGTATGCTTCAGGTGTGATTGATTAAAATCATCGGATTCATACAATGTAGGTAATGGTTGTACATCATGAGCATACATAATACCTGCAGACATAGCTACTGTCTTCTATGTCTGCAATTCGTTTGGAACTGCAGAAGGTCGAGCCTTCAGAAAATATCAGGGGATTCAGGCTTCACTACAGGCTACACTATCAGTGCGCACATACTGGAAATTTTACCCTATACCACTCAAATTTGCAGATCGGAAGCCATCATTTGAAGCTATCCTTTCCATCAGGAAATGTCATAATTACACTAATATATTCGCGGCGTATCTAGACCAGAGCTAAAAAATTATGCCTTTCTTTTAAATCTCACTGCTTATCAGCTAGGATGGCTGTCAACTGGGTATGGCTTATTTTAGCTGCGATCTCATGACTTCACCCTTCATCGTTTCTAATCCATTATTTTTCTTCTTTATACCAGCCTCACGGTTTAATCAAGTTACGAAAGGATTAGCACGAGGACTTCTCTTACAAATTCTTCTTTTCATTAAGTATTCACAGTATGCTTCAGGTATCACAAGTTAAAAAAATCATCGTTTTCATACAATGTAGGTAATGAATGTACATCATAAGCATAGCCAAGCGTGAATTAAGAACATATCTGAATTTCTATTCCTAAGTATTCTCAGTCTGAGACTGATACTGACACTTGATTTTTAAACAACCACCCTCCTAACTTAGTCTGAGAAAGACCCTTGCAGAACTCCGTGATACTAGTCAGGGTGAGTTCCTGTTCAGCCCTATGCTCTCCACTTGACTATTTTGGTTGAGTACTTGTCTCAGCATTTACTCAATGTCTTGTTTTGTAACTCTACACAGACCATCTTTGATGATATTTCAGGGTGCCCACGCTTTTTCAAAAATCAATTTAAGACCTTTTTAAGACCCATTTAAGACCAAAGTTTGACAAATTTAAGACCTGATCGCTACAAGTAAAAAAAAAATCTCTTTAGGTAAGGTTGGTTGTACAAACACTCGGCAAAAATATTGTAATTTTGTTTACCGGTTATTTGATTTTCAGTTTCAAATCAATCTAATTTAAGACCTTTTTAAGACCTCCTGTAAGAAAAATAAGAAATTTAAGACCTTTTTAAGGCCTTAAATTTGGAAAAATCCATTTAATACCTTTTTAAGACTTTTAAGACTTGCGTGGGCACCCTGTATTTTTGCTTCTACTTTATGTTTTGATGGATATTCTCCTCTAAAAAGAGTTTGCTTAGCCTTATTACACAGACAATTTTTAACCTGGAGAATTAAAATGACGACCGGTTCTTCTGGAACTCATGTGACAACTCAGGCCTTTTCTATAATCACTGTATTTCAGACAATGTAGGTAATAAGTAAATCATCATAGTTGTCACGATTCCATTGCTAGATCACTTGATATTAACCATGCTGTCTAAACAGATGATATCAGCTATAATATCTTTGATGATATTGTGAATAGAACAACCATGATATTACTTACGCTTGTTGCGGTAGAAGCTGCCGGAGATGTTCAGCTCCTCACAGCGCACCACCACCACCCTCTGGCCTTGAAGGGTGGTCTTGGCCACGATGGCCGAAAGACGGCCAAGCAGATGCCCTCGGGCATCGATAACGATAGGCTAAAAAAGAAGAACAAATAACAGTTAGTAATGAATAACAAGTTAAAGATCCGCACTAAATTCGCATGAGTCCTTTGCTTAGGTTTACTTTGATAGAAATCATCAATTAAGTTAGGATGGACAGGTTTTTCCCTAACAATATATACAATATGTTCTTCAAATCATACTGATTGGTGACGAACTAGACCTTCAGATCAAAAATGACAAGCGACACCCGGAAGAGATCTTGCCAAAATTCTTTGAATGGGCCTTGTTTGATCAAAACACCATGTGCCAATGCAGTCATGCTCAGATAAGGTCAAGGCATATTATTTTGAAGTGAAGATAGCTCTCGAATAGCTGCTGTCAAATCGAAATTGAGTGATTGATGGTCTACTTTAGTCTTTACCCCATCAGATTAAAGTCTACCTTTACATAGAAACTTCAAATTTGAGGATGTATGCCTACAGCTATTGATGTTTATTTAGATCTAGGTCTGACAGCAAGAACGGCTAACTTGTTATGACTTCACTTCGCCGTGCTACATTCACGATTGTAACGAGGTCAGGGCATTTTTTCGGAGTGTAAACAATTTATCAAACTCCAATTTGAATACATCCAAACAAGTATGCATCCTATAACATGCCTTCTGAGCAATGTTAGTGAACTGATCTGAATCGTCAGTTCCCTACACGTGCCCTGACTGCACTTGCTTCAGTACTGTCACGTAGAGCTGTCAACGAGCTGTCACTGTCAGATTAAAAACAAATCTGTAAAGACTTCTAACCTAGCAGCTTAGAAGGATTTTAGAAGATGATAAGCGTCATTTCTACCAGCAATCTCGCTTAGACTCATGCTTGGAATCATTTGTCAAAAGAGTCATGGCCAAGCATTGACATTTTCACTTCATTCGCAGAACTGTCACAACACGGCATGGGCGCTGCCATCTTGAATTGTCACAGGAGGAACATGTGGATTCTTCGACGATCACTTATATCTTTCATTTTAGGCAATATACAGATATAATTTTCACCAAGAAAGGAAGACATCAATCGGTAGCCATCATTGACTCAGGAAATAACTAATGTAACCTTAGACAACTTGATATAACTATGATAAACGTGGCCGGTTTTCGCTTACCTTCGTCTGGAAACCCATGTTGACTTGAAAAGGCCGGATTTGGGGTCGTCCTTTCCAGACCACGGTGTCCGGAGCGGAAGTGGAGTGCTGCCCTCTAGCGTATCATGAGGAACTTATTTAAACATCTTTTTATCCTTTTATCTTAGAGTATTTCACGATTTTATCAAGTTTGAAGCTTCTATATTGATTTCATGTATATAATAAGAACAAAGAAATTGAAAAAGAACAGAATGATTGAGAGAAATACGTAGTTTACTGTTCACACTAGGTTCGCTGTTTGCCGTTGTAACGGGTTGTCTGCTTAATTGGATGTTTTACCCCGCTTCATTAGCAACATGGCGTCGGAAGATGACTTCTGCGCTGAAATGCGTGTCAAAACCAAGGATATTCACGACAAGAGTGATCGGCTGATTAATATTAAGTTGGCAGTTGTACTTACGGACACACGACTTTATGCAGAAGTGTTAGCTGACTTTTATACTGTGTTTCAGACGATTGAAAATTGTCTTGAAGTTCACGGTGAACACCCTCATGTTGGACCACTGGCCAACCCCTCAATGTTGAGAGCGGCTTCCTTTGAACAAGACCTTGAGTTTTATCTTGGGAAAGACTGGAGAGGATTGATTCAACCATCCCATGCAGCTAGGCTGTATTGCGATCGAATTTTACAAGTTGCAGAACATGATCCGTCACTGTTAATCGCGTAAGCCTACTTTATTTGCAGTCATCGCTTCAGACTTCAGTTTTCATAACTTACATAACTTAGAGTCTACTTTATAGAATATAGTGAAGTTAGTCCCTCATGACATTATGGTTTGCCAGGGTCGACAATATCATCAAACCAGAGCCGGTCGGTCCCTAGATATCTTGCCCTAGCCCCTAGGCTAAGGGCCGACTGGTCCCTAGAAAATCATGAATCATAATAAACGATAACATTAGATCTATAATTATAAACCATAAAGTAAAAGTTAAACATAGATTTTCAAGCACGCTGGGCAGCATATTTAGAAATAGAATCATTGTCTGTCACCTGGTTTTCACTCAGACTCAGGTATCCTTGAAATTTTGGCATTTTCCCCTTTCTGCATAGAACTTTTGATACTTTAATAACATTGAAAGAAATTATATGTTGAAATATTTTTATTTTACTATCTATTTCTACGAGATAGATTAATCCTAGCTTATTATGGCACTCTATTTGTTGTTCTTTTTGTGAAAAATCATTAAAGGAAAGCTAGCACGTAATCAAGGGATAGATATTTGTCAATGAAATTCTTTGAGCATGGAATATGCATCTAGAACTAATGACATTAGAAAGTTTCCAATTGTGGCCACTGCTGTGGGACTTTGATATTTGATCGATTTCAATGGGTTTTTAAGGGAATCCCCTAATTTGTGACGTCACAAGGACTGTATTGGGATTCCCCAGCTTTTAAAAAAGGTAATCCCCAATTCTCAATAGTGTATACAAAGGATTTCTTTTGCTATAGTATTAAATTTGTATATTAAGCCATGTGCAGTGGATACATACAATGTATCCTTAACTCACCTAAAACCATTCAGTTACCTGAGATTCCAAAGCTATTTTGAAAGGGATTCCCCTTAATTATGACGTAGCAAGGACAGAACTGTAACCCCAGAAATTGGGGAATTCCCAAATTTTATTTTATTTCATCTATAATTCACTAATACCTTGACTTTTTCCATTGTTTCCATTTGAAATAGTTTTAGAATACTCAAGAGTAGCTAAATAATCAAAAAATAGGCTTGTGAACAATTATGTGCAAGGTTTCCTTTAAGGAACATATCTTCTAGAGGTTTGTAAAGCCTCTAAATTGATCCAGTCTATGTATGATCCAGTTCTGCATTGTGCCTAGGCTATAGTATCATATAGGAAAAGATGGTGTCTAGCACTTAGATGTGATAAAGGTTCATATTTCTATGCAAATTTTAGGTTTTCTTGAGTAAAAGTAGATTAAGATAGATATGAATTATATTTAGTTAGATCTAATGATGGATTCTGTTTATAGTGATTCATTATTATAAGGGCTGTTATGAAAAAAAAAATCTGTTTCCGGTCCAGTGGTTGGTGTAAACAAAGGACAGCCGGGCAGCCGCAATTTTTTTTCAATTTATTCTTTTGGTTGGTAGGGACATATAATTTTTTAAAAAATGATTTTTTTTTTTTTGATTTTTTTTTTTTGAAAAATGAAAAAAAAGTCCCCACCCGGCCAGTCGACCGGAAACAGAATTATTTTTTAGAACAGCCTAATTCAAATCAATCAATCCAGCCTAACACACGAAAAATGGGTTCAGAATGCACATATTTTGACTTTTGTTGTGGGAAAACAAGCAGAATTAAGATGCAAGCAGAGACTTTTTTTGCCACTTAGATAGTCTATATAAAAATGTCTTAAACTCTCTAAAAACCCATCAGATCCCTTCTTTGGGTACTTCCCGTCCCCAATACATGAGAATCATGAATATATTTTTTGTTCTTTCATGCTTAAACCGAAGTGACTCTCATAACCCATTCTCCCCTCTATTTTGTGACTGGATCTAGTTTCCTTTATCTCGACGCATAAAACTGATACGGACCATATCAACGGTTAGGAAATGTAATCAGCTTTTAATTGATATATAAATGTCTTAGTAAACTCACCACAAAGCACGCGACCGTCCCCCTACTTTAACCTTTGAGTCATTTATTGATATTTTTCTAATTATCTATGCAGATGGTAGGGCCTGTCGATTAAGATCCCCCTCGATTGCCAAGGGTATGGCCCAACTGGCTCCTACATTTCGGGACACTAATGCGACCCCTGATTAATAAAACCATTTAAAGTAAAAAAATAAAATTGTCCACCCCCTTCTCTTATTTTGGGTCATTCTGTTGTGGATACAAAAGAACATACATTAATTATTACCCAAAAAAATGATATGTTATGCATATTCATGTAAACTTCTAATTTTCTTTTTCAGATACGTCCATTCAATGTATCTCGCTCTAGTAGCTGGAGGGCAGATTATCAAGAAGATCGTAAAGAAGACGCTTGGCATCTCTCATAATGAAGGACTCGCAATCTTTGAGTTTGAAGACATCAATAGGACAGAGCTACGACAACATATCTATTCATCCATAAACAGTCTTGACATTGATAGAACGAAGAAAGATGCCATCATTAGTGAGAAAATCCGAGTATTTCAAATGAACAATGCCATTGCATCGGGTGTAAAGCCGTCCTTGAAGTCATTTGCCCGATTGTCAAAATTTGCGGCTCTGTTCATATTCATATTCACCTTGTTTGTTATACTTGTGATACTTATGGTAAACAGGTTCCTATTATAGTAAGGTTTTTCTCTCAGGAAACCTAGGAAGTTTAGTCATTCCACGTAAACATCAGGGAAAGGACACTCGTTTCAGAAAACCATAGGACATATGAAACTGCTGCTGGATACACGAGTTTGAATAAAGGGATACAATTATCTTTGCTATAAGAAATAGCATGTTTTCAAAATAATTTCTCCATAAACTAACATAGTTGGAATTCAAATGTAAATAAAGACTCATTATTTCGTTCGGTATGTGTAGACATTCAGGGTTTGTAGTATTTTGTTATGTAATCAGTGATAAGAGCGAGCTAGACATAGCATGTTACAGTAATGATGAAATCTACTCGTTCAAAACATATACCTCATAATTAGCCAAATTTAGAACACGTACCAAAAATATAATTTCATTTTCTAACATAAAATATTTGGTTTGGGCGGCCAGCCGTATACAAAGCAGAGTTTACAACATAAGGAATTCCAGTACTGCATATTAACCATCTGATAGATTTTCTGCTACTGTAAAACTATTTTCCAGTGTTCGAGACTAACGCTGGCCGGTCGGCCAATGGCCGAGGATTTTGAGGCAAGGCCATAAAAAAAATGTAAAAATTAGTGCTGACTCGGCCCGGATGGCCGACGCATTTTTCGGCCGTTATTTATGCATTTCTGTAGCATTTTTTAAAGCATTTTGTTCCATTTTCATTGGTGTAGATATAGAGTGCTATCCCCGACTGATGACAAAGTGAAAAAAAGACTTCCTACTTTTTTTCCTGAGGCAGCTAAGAATAAAAATAGTCTTGGCATCTCTGTAAATCAGGGCGGGGCCAATTGGAAGTTATCAGAACCAACAATCTTTTGAAAGTATTGGCCCTGATTTCAGAGAGTCGAAAAAGTTGGTCTCGAACACTGTTAAGTTCATGTAATAGCTCTAATTAAAGAGACTTGTGTACCCCCCTGCATGGTAACGCGTGGCACAACTAAATACATTGGGACAAATTCAAAAATACCCCAGCCTGTGTGGTTTCTGGTATGGGTGTAGGCCCCTAAAATTGACAGGGCGACACGGCCTTTTTTGCCCCAACAACATGCGACATCAGGATTTCTTAAATTCAACACGGTGACATGGGGACCCCCCCCCCCCCATCTACACCCCCTCTGGTGTAAAGATATGTAGAGATGTGGATGTACGAAAATAAATGGTGTTACTTCAGAATTATGAATATTAATACCGTGGTATGATACAAGTAAGACTTTATAAATCGATATCACAATCTAGTATATAAGTAATTCACCAGAGTCCGCCATAACTCTCTCATACCACAAGTCAGGGCATGACATACACTTGTTGGGAAAACGGGGGAAGGGGGGGGGGCGGGGGGGTCATGGGCAACCATTGTGTTTTCATGCATGTCAACAGAGGTCGCTGCTGTACCGCAGTCATTATTAGATGCAGTTTGAAATATACATTTGCCATGACGTACCACGATGCATTCCCATAGTTACCACCGGTCAGGGAAAAGTTATTTTTTTCAAGGTCAGGGAATTTTGGAATTGGTCAGGGAAAACTGGAATTTTTAAAAAGGTCAGGGAAATTTTACCCTAGTCAGGGCAAAATGGAATTTCCAAACCCATGAGTGAAGAACTGGCCAACTTTGACACTCTTAAAATCTGTGTATTTCGGGTTGTCATGAAAACTAACAATAGAAAACATGATTGCTAGATATAGATAAAAAGTTCATAATAAATTCTTGGGATCAAAAGCAGGTATTTTGATTAGTACCTACCTGTTTGATTATAATAAAGCCATGTTCATTACCATTGTTGGTTGCGTCGCATGAGGTCTTGAGTAGTTTGCCAAGTCTAATGGCAAGCTCTTATATTGGTGTGGGGACGTGGCAAATTTTTTTACCAACTGCCAAATAATCGCCAGACAATTGGCTATTTCACTCATGTCTATAGAAAGAGTTGAAATAGGTAAGAAAATAATTAAATAAGCTCTTATATTGACCACTGTCTTTTTTCCTTCGCTGGTTCAGGTTTTGCAGCATGTTTTTATAGATTATTGACAGCATTGCGGGAACCAGCTTCAGCAAATTTTGCTCAATGATGGGTTTGGCATCTGAATTGTATGGGCTTTTATGGGAGGCAAGTCCTAAAAGAGTTTTGCAAGCAGGTCCTTTTGGATTGGGTCTTGATTTCTGTTATCATTGAACTCTATGGAGAGAGGATAGTGACAAGTTTTCTAGTTGTGATAGGTCTGTGATGGGTATACCTTGTGTCAGCACTCCCCATGCTCCCCTGACATGGGGATGTCAGGGGGGGTGGGGGGGGTCAGGTGGGTCAGGTGGGTTGTCAAGATGGGTTGTTAGCTTGGGTTTCCAAGGTGGGTTGTCAAGATGGGTTGTCAGCTATGGTTGTCGCTATTGGTTCTCATCTTTGGTTGTCAATTTGGGTTATCAGCTCAGGTTGACAACTTAGGTTGTCAAGGTGGTTTGTCAGCTTGGGTTTTCAAGATGGGTTTTCAAGGTGGATTGTCGAGATTGGTTCTCATCTTTGGTTGTCAATGTGGGATATCAACTTACATTGTCAAGGTGGGTTGTCGAGATGGGCTTTTGGGTTGTCAAGGTGACATGTCAAGGTGGGTTGGCAACTTGGATTGTCAAGGTAGTGAACTATTGTCAGTGTTCGATTTAAGACTGCGTGATGTATATAATTAAGTTATCCATGAGTCGTTCATCCAAGTTATTGCGCCCATCAGACTGCGCCCTAAGTTAATCCATCCATTCCCCAATAGTTCAAAAGAAATGGACGATGAGGAAGCTCTTAATATGAAAGGGTTTTATTGAAGTAAACATCTCATCCCGAGTCAAAGCCACAGTGAATAAGTCTCCATCAGTCCACCTTCCCATCTCCTACTCAGCGATCAACCACATTTAGAATACAAGTTGTTCCAGCACATCCTAGACCACCCTAGAGCTTAGCTCTATCACAATCCTTTGTCCGAGGTAGTTGGTATCGGTAAACTCCAGTATACTCCGCAGGAGCTGGTAGGTATAGCTCCGAGCAGCTCAGCTAACGCTGCTTACTTCCTAATAGTTACTAACTCCAGACTAAACTAACTCCGCTCCCTACTTTGCAACACCTTTTATACTGGTTAACAGGTGGCGCTAGGAGCGCAAAATACCTCTTCTTAGAAGTAGACTTGCTAGGCCTGATCCTAACTAGATTATACAATATTATTATATATTAAAAGTACTAAGCTATTAGTACAGTAGGTTGTCAACTTGGGTTGTTAAGGTGGGTTTTCAAGTTGCGTTGTCAATGTGGGTTGTCAACTCAAGTTGACAACCTAAAAGGTGGCTTGTCAACTTGGGTTGTCAGCTTGTATTGTCAGTGTGGGCAGTCAGCTTGGGTTGTTAAGGTGGGCTGTCAAAGTGGATTGTCAACTTGGGTTATCAAGTTGGCTTGTCAAGGTGGGCTGTCAATTTTGGTTGTAAAGGTGGGTTGGCAACTTGGGTTGTCAAGTAGGTTGGCAAGATGGGTTGCCACCTTGGGTTGTCAATATGGGTTCTCAACTTGGGTTCTCAACTTGGGTTTTCAAGGTGGCCATGGGTTGTCAAGCTTGGTTGTCAAGGTGGGTTGTTGAGTTCAGTTGCGAAGGTCTCACACAGCTCACCAAGTCTCATAACGTCTCATCAGGTCTTCTGTGCCCTGAATTTTATATTTCAAAATTTTATATGAGTTAAGAATAAATTATATTTACAGAAATATATCTCTTTTTTTTGTGCGAGATCAAGAGTCATCAGGTCTCACAGTCTCACAACTCTCTTAAAGTCTCTTAAAGTCTACTTAAGTTTCCTAAAGTCTCATCAGGTCTCCTAAGGTTGTTCAATATCCTCTGACAGAATTGAAAAGTCTAATGGCGACCTATTTCTTGCCTTACAACAACTCATCCTTCTATAAATTCGTACACAACCCGTAGGTTATATGTACATGTAGTTGCAGAATTTCGAAACACATGAACCTTAAAAAACGTATACCTAACTTGGATGATTTCAATGTTTTTTTGAAAGCCCTCATTAATGGAATACCCTAAAGAAAATGGGGACTCGTGTTTCCTAAGGTAGCTCAGGAAATATCTCTAAAGAACTCTAAGATAAACCAAATCCATGGGTTATAATGATGTTGTAATGTTTATTTCATCATGCTATTTCATCAAAGCCCCAAATTTAAATCGCAGTTGAAATATGTGCATTGTGTCACAAGAACCTGGTGCTGCAAAAAGTATTACATAAATTGTGGCCTCCTGATAGGCATGTTGGGCATTGCTGTGAGCCAGGAGCATTGCCTTGGCTACAGGAGATGCCAAGGAAAAAAATTAAGGTATTGTGTTTTGAAGGTTCCAGCCTAAATTGGCGAAAAGGACTGTTCTATTGGTATTTCAAGACTGTTTAATGAAAGAATTTTCTTATCTTATTAGTCAGGGAAAAATGAAATTTGTCAGGGAAATGTCAGGGAATTTTGACATCTCTGGTTTGTGGCAACCCTGCATGATGTGCCTTGATAATCCTCCCTATAGACATTTCCTTATAAAGTCCGTTTAATAATCTTCATAAAGGGGAAGCAAAGAGCATGGAGGGGAAGCAAATGGCCAAGACAGGAAGCAAAGGGCCGGGAGGGGAACCAAAGGGTCAAGAGGGGAACTAAAGGGCCAAGTGAAGAAGGGAAATAAAGACCCTGGAAGGGAAGCAAAGGGCCAAGAGGGGAACACCGAAGCAAAGAACCAAGAAAAGGAATCAAAGGGCCAGGATTTCTCCCTTCTTCTTTCCTCCGCTTTCTCTGGCATTTATTTATTTAATTTTTTTTTTAATTTCTCTTTTTTTTAAGAGGGGGGGGGGGGGGGGGGGGAGCAAGGTAGATTGCGCCCGACAAGGTAGTGTGAACTAAATTAATTTTTGGTGAGTTAAAATAAATCTCGAGTAGGTATTTGCGAATTTTAAGTATATTATTATTGCTTTTAACAGATCGTCCAATCACTTAACTTATATATTATTTATAAGATTTGAAGGAGGGGGGAGGCGATTACCGAACATAGGTCCACGTGATAGGCACTCAGGTACTCAGCACTAGGAAATCGGTATACGTGATTGTTATTCCTTTGAGGCTTTCTATTAAAAAAGAAAAGATGGGTCTACATATTTGCTAGTTCCTAATTTTAACACACGGTGGCGCCACGCTTTTGCTTTGCCGACATTTCAGAATCCAGAAGCAAAAAGGAGCGTGTCAACGATTTTATTTGGGTCCATACTTTTCATTTATGAGATATAGAAACAAAATATTGAAATAGAATGAGTTTCCGGGTATTGGACATAAAAAGACTATTCCCTACATGCAATATTCTCTCATAAACTTTAAAGTCGTTATCCATTTTAAATGGGCAAACATGAAAAACATTTTATTCCATAACGCTTGAGATCTTAACTTAATGTAGCATCATATCTACATCTTAAGGAGAAAGGTATGACCTTCCATTTGATAAATAGAATGTTGGAACTAGTGTAGTTAGGAAAGGAAATGAGATGGCGCAAAAAAACTCGCCTCCTGTCGTAATTCTCAATAAATGTCACTGTATTGTAAAATACACATTATAAACTTTATGAATATATTATGTATACTGACCGACGTAATAATTTCACCTTGATCGTAGCTTTTAACGTAACAAGACCAACTCAAGGACAAAATCAATCTAGATGCAGCTTTATGTTATATACATTTATTCATTATTCCATTTTAGACATACAAGTATAAAGCTCTGCACAAGTAAATAGGGATATCAAAGTAACCATGGTATAACGTACTAGGAAAACTACAGTGTATCGTATTGTGTTGTCCATGTTCGCGTCAAAACCTTTCATTTCTACACATCTGCCATCCTAATTCTTAGATTGAAAGCATGAGGTGAATTGCTCTGAGTGATTCTAACTTGTGTTCTGTCCTTTCGCATTGCTGAGGTACTAGACAACCTCGGTTTCCCCCCATGTAACGGACTCGATATACACAGTGTTTTCGTATAGTAATGGTCCACCCTTCCCGCTCACCCTACTTAGCTTGTGCCCAATCATGCACCATCTCATACTTGTTATTATATACTCAACATGCGCGACGCTATAGTATACGTATAGCCGGTCGGTCCTGGGTGGTGGGCGATGGGAAAGCACTGAGAGACTCGCCTCCACGCCAAGTCTGGATAACCTCAACCTTTTATTTTGTTCAACATTGTAGAGGCCGTCGTTTCGAAGACGATCAGTTTGTCTGCATGCAGCCGGCCTCAGTTAACACTAAGAATCACCTCTACACATCTTACAGAGACGGACACTACATTATCGGCCGACGGCCGGCCCGACGCCGCGCGGACCGCGCCGCCCGGCCCAACTGACAACGTACGAAAGGGGCATGTGTTGTTTGTGTGAATTATTATTAATAATCCTCATAGACTACGGAACTTCGGTTATTTTTTCATCCTTTTCCCTTCTTTGTATCCGGAGTGACCAACTGACAACGTTGTGGATTTATTTCGTTTTCAATACACACCCGATGGGGCATACAAAAATAAGAATACAGAGCCTACATGAACACATAATCATCGAGTGGCAGGAGATCTGCATGCGCAGGCCACCTGAGAATAGTCTTCACAACGAACGGGGAGTACAACACTGTGAATCGGGCAACGTTCTTCTTGGATCATTATCTGTGTGTCAATGTGTGCTCTTTGCAGGGGCTTATCGGGGTGTGGCCAGTGCATACAGATCTACTCCCATGCTTCATCGATTTTTTTTTCGGAGTTTTTTTTTCGTCTTAATGATTCACCACCCATTCTCTATAACAACACTTGCATACATTATTCTCACCACACACTTCCTCACTGCTCGATATACACACGATCTCTTCGCAGTTACTTGTTTTAAGTAGTATAGACACACTTGCTGCTCGTCATACTGAATGCCTGGAACTTGTGCTGCCCCGGTGGCGGTTTGTGGACAAATACTGTACACCTTGTTCTACTCAGAGAGCCTGGTGAGAGCGCAGAGCTTCCGTTGCTTACTTCTTTAATCTATATTAATAATAATATTAATAATACAGGCTGCTGAGAAGTCACACCAGGTAACAATGTTTTCTGTCCAACGGTCTCATCACACTTGAATCATTTGTGGTCATAATAATATTTCCATTGAACAAAAATTATTCCTTAGAAAAGTATCCGCCAACGGTCTGAATATTTATTCCTGTACAGAATAGTGCAGTGCTTCAGAGGGGGGAGGGGTGACTTCTGACAAAGGAGACAACTATATTCGGCAACCGTCTATCACCCCTACGTTCCCGAAATGAACTTTCTCGCGTCACATGGGAGACACCACAAGGGGCAAGTAGAGGTGACAGGTCAACTGAGAATCACATAAATATCTATAACTCCCATCACCCCTAAATTCCTGAGATGGATACTATCTTGCTTATGTCTGGGCAATTCCATTGCCGGGAAATAGGGGCGATAGGTCAGACTAAAACTGCAACATGAGCCTACATCACGACACCTGTGAGCAGTGATAGAGAACGTCGGCTAGGATTGAGGCTACGTTTTGGTCCAGTATTTGTGACATGACTAGCTGCAGCAGTCTCTGCTGTTGGTGCAGGAAGAGAGACCGGTTCTCCGGCACCTTGGCGAGGTGCAGCAGCGTGGTGGCCGCCCTCCGCAGCATGCCTAAACTAGTGCCCATCATCTCGGGGCTCTCCCGCAGCATGTCCACGCCGTGCGAGTTGGCCACCTGTAATGCCTGATGCTCCGAGGTCTCCAGGAAGTCTACGAGTAGGGGGATAGCGGGGTGGGTGAGCGCGGCGACGCGGGCCGCCGTCTGGTCGCCGGCCACCAGGCTCGACAACAGGACGATGGCGAACTCGCGCATCACCTGCTCTTTGCGGTTGGCAAGAAGTTGGGTGAGTACGAAGAAGAGCTGAACGATGCGCGAGAAGGGCGGCGTGCTGAGCAGCAGGTCGACGTTCTCCTCCTGGATGCAGAGTTTACAGAGCGCCTCGAGCACCAGGCGCTGCGCCGACAGGACGGACGACGACGCCATGGTGGGTAAGGGGTCCTGGGCGTAGGCCGACGAGCACACGGCCCAGTGCAGCAGGCCGTCCAGGATGGGCAGACACACACTCTCCGGGTACATGCTCAGACTCAGCTTGCCGCCGATGTTGGCGTAGATGACCAACGTGTTTTCCCGCAGCTCCTCCAGGGCGCCCCACCACCACTCGTCGCGCCCGTCGTCCACCGGCTCCTCCAGTGTGTTGTCCGTGTCCTCGCGGTCGAAGGAGTGGTGCTCGCGCCGTCGCCTCGGGTGCCAGTGGTGCAGCAGGAGGAGGCGGCCGAGCACGCGCATCAGGCCGCAGTGCTCCGACATCTTACGCTCATTGCCCGGTACGAAGGACAAGCTGCGGAAGATGTTGGAGAGACAGATGCAGCGGCGTGACAGCTCCTCCTGCGAGTCGACGCGCAGGCTGAGCGGCGGCTCGTCGTGGTGGTAGGCCTCCTTGTCCTCCTCGCCGCCCTCCCACGCCTGGCGTAACTTCTCCACCAGGCGCTGCCCCACGTCGTTGACGGCGCGTTCCTCCAGGTGGCGCCGGTAGGCCGCCTCGCGCGCCGCCTCGCCCGACGTCATGGCGTCCTGGGACTGGGCGTCCGCCTCGGACAGGGGCGTCTTCTTACCGTCACTACTACTACTGTCTGACGGCTCCTCTTTGACGGCGTCGTCCTTGGGCGTCGTCGTCGTCGTCATCTCCTCATCCTCGTCCACCTCGGGGGCCTCCGCCTTGGGCACCACGTCCGGTTTGGTGTCGGACGCGGCCGTCGGCGGGTTGGAACTGGTATCTGTCGTGAGTGGGGAGGACTTGGATGAGGAGGAGGACGAACACGAGTTGGAGGAGGAGGAGGAGGAGGCGGGGGTGGGGTTGTTGGTGGTGGTGGTGGCTGGGGAAGGGGCGTCCGAGGCGGGCAGCGAGTTGTGCAGGTCGCCGTCCTTGGTGGCCGGCACACCGTTCACACTCGGCGGCCGCGAGTTGGAGCAGGAAGAGGGAGAGTTCTCGGCGGCCACCTCCTCGGCGGCCGGGTCGGGGGGCTCCGTTTTGATTTGTACATTTGTCAAACAGTCTCTGCAGTTACTGCTGTTGTTGTTGGTTGTTGCACTGTCTGTGGGGACCCCTGATGTGGTAGAAGTGGTGGTGGTGGTGGTGGATGATGAGTTGTTGGAACATGACGAAGGGGGTTGTGATGGCGAGGGGTCCGTGATGTCCGGCTTGGTGTCTAACTCGGGCGGGGGCGGGTCACTGTCACAGTCGCCCCCCGTGCCCTCGTCCTCGCCACCCCCGTTACTACTGCAGGTAGTAGTAGTGTTCGCCGCACACAAGATGGGCGCAGGTTGGTCCGTATTATCAGAGTCCTTAGCAGTCTGCTCCTCGCTACTCTCTGTCTTACAAGTTACACTCGCCGCTTTACAAGCCGCTTTCGCTACACTCTCCGCTCGGTCCTTTCGCACTGGAATATGTTTTCGGTTCCTGCCGAAGAACCGCGATTTGTAGAATTCAAGCGTGTCGTTGGGTGCTAAATGGGTGAACACATGGTCTGTCCGATCAGCCCGGCCACTTGCCCAGTCTGCCGCCGAACTGTTATAGTGCGTATGCACGTCCCACGGCTTGTCGTCAAAGAGCACCTCGCTGTCCATGGAGTCCTTCTCGATTTTCACCGACAACCCATAGCGAGTTTTCAACGTGTAGTTGTCCGGCGCGTCCAGCTTCTCCCGGTCCGGCGGGGAGGTGTCTAGATCGCAGATGCTGGCGTTGGCGCCCTCCTCCGGGGCCTTCGTACGATCCTCCCCGGCCGGGCCCTCCAAGCACAGCTTTTTGAGCTCGCCTTCCGTTTTGAACTGGAGATCGCTGAAGACGTCGCCGAAGATCTGGAGGAGACAGGCGCGGAAGTGGTCGAGCAGCACGTCGAGCAGGCCGGGCAGGTGCTGCAGGTGGAAGTAGCTGATGGTGTTGTCGTCGAACAGCAGGATGGACAGCGTGTCCAGCGCCCACGTGCTCTCAGCCAGCAGGCCTGACTTGAGCGACAGCAACAAGCGCCACATGTCGGTTTGACCTGCGGGTAGAGGGGAGAAGAACCGGTCAGTGATTTGTCACAATTATGAAATTTACCAGAGTTATTGGTTCTTTGTCAGTTTAGAGTTTGAAGTTTTGTTGTTGTTTTTAAAATTCATTGAAATCTGAGGCTTCACGTGGTTACATGTTCTTCCAGCCTACACATTCAATGAGACCCAACTTGGTAAGGGTTAAAAACTGATTGGAACTATGCGAGACACCTAGATGAGAAGTGGAGAACAGGTGCCCCAGCACCTGGCGCCACCTAGAGACTAGATGAACCTCTATGGGTCGGAGTTTTCTCTGTTTGTTAACAGTTTTACTAACTTAGAGGGACGAGTATGTCTTAGAAACATCAATTCAAGTTTGCCTGTGTTATTTTAGATGCGTAGACAAGACTTATTCTGCCGGTATTTTCAGTATTGTCTCTCATCAACTATAAACCCTGACCATTTTGCATTTCCTTAGCGCGTGTATTCGTATAGTAATAGTTCCACTTCTCTCCAACCTAACTTACCGATATCTTTCTGTGTGAGTTTCCGTCGCTTATTAAGAATGGGTTGCACTGCCTCGATGCTATCAGGCGGGAAAACTATCTCCTTTTTTTGAGGATATGCACCAGGTGGAATTGAAGATTTCTGAAACGACAAAAAAACATTACCATTTGTATCTTAATCAGACAGAGTAATGCAGATTAAAGCATAGAGCTAGAAGTGTACAAGTTTTTCATTGACATCTCTGCAAAATACTGTCTCTCATCACCTTAAATCTGGATCCTGGGATATCAACGTCTTGCTTTTTTTTTTAAAAAAATCCTTTCAATTATTACATTATGCGTACTATTGAAGGTAAAGAACTCTCTAAAATTGCAGAAGGACCATGCAGTCTTTCCTTCTCAATCATTTATGTACATACACGAACGTGGTTTATGCTTGACTTAGTTACATGGACAACACGCCTGTGGAGACAGAAATAGTTTCTGGCAGTGTGCCAGAGCTATTTTCGTCCCGCATGTATTGTGTAAATAACTTTCATTCAGGTGGGGATCACAGAGATCACGGTGGCTGGCAGCGTGCCAAGTCTTACCAGCTGGGCAACCTGACACGCTGTTTTATTGTTTACTCTGCATTATGCTGGATCTCGTTAAACAGTCCTTATCTCAGCTTAATGCCTTTATTATCTCTAATAACCATATAATCTTTTAACCAATCACTATAAATCTAATATCAGAAATGGTGGCACATTTCAGAAATTGGCTCATTGACATTTTTTCATTAAAAATAGCACTGCAAATCGATCTTCAAGCGCCACGTTGGATTAATGTGTTAATATTACAACTACTGGAAGGACGCCTTACCTTGGACGGCGAGTAGGACGCCTTGGGGTCGTGGCGCCCGGAGGCTATCCTGTTGTACGGGTAGCCGGCCGTCTGCCCGGGCACTGGAGACCCCGCCTGGTGGTAGGGAGAGCCGGGCTGGGGTGGGTAACGCGACCACTGCTCACGGCCACCTGAAAAGACACACCACATACAGTCAGATAGGGTAGGACTTAGTGAGTAAAGTCTGAAAGACTCACTTTTATAACGCTTGTTTTAAAAAGTCCAAATTGCTTGTGTTGATAATAAAACCTCATAGGAAAAGTAATTTACCGAGTTGAGGTGGCTATTGTGGTAGTCTTGACATGTTTCGAATTTGGCATCCTATCTTCAGGATAAATTCTTAAATTGCATGGTACCTTTCCCTTGTTCATTACTTTTTAAAGAACTCTTTCGATTTTTTTTTTCTGGGACGAGTCTTGAGAAAAATGTTTTTTTTATATATATAAATGGCATTCACATTTTTTTTTTTTTTTTTTACATATTTAAACATATGCTATTTTCCCCCCTAAGTTTCACTTCTGTTCAAGCAATACTTATTCAAGTGGTTAGTAGAATATTGTCAATTTTTTTGAAAGCATAATCTTTGGACGTGAAATTGCTGGAAGTGTCTTCCAGATTCTTCTGGTAACTGTTTTTTAAGGTCTGAAGGAATCTGATGGCAAGTACTCCTTTAAAATACCCAAACAATCTCAAGGGAGACCATACGAGTAACATCATGGACACGTGGAATTTTTAGTTCACTCACAGTGTTTTAGTGGCACGGAAGCATGTTATTCAATACTGCACTGTACAGGCATAGCACACATTAATTCAAGGTGAAAAATCTGAGCCTGACCAGATTTATGTCTGTGCCTATACACTTTGTTTGTTATATCCTTTTATTGGCATTGGAAACAACGTGTGAGATGGAGGAGAGTCAAGATGCCAAATTAGTCAGAACCGATGCTGAAAGACTCCTCCGGACGCCTGAGGACGTCGGGGTCTCAAACAGGAAGCGGCGGATACCTGACAAGGCGGGCTCCGGGCGGCGCGGGGGTGGCGGGGGCGTCCCACTGCTGTAACCATGGTAACCTGAGTCGCCATAGGAACCAGGGTAGGTGGAAGAAGGCTCGCCATACGACTGGTTCGGGGCAAAGCCTGCAATGGCCCAGGGAAGCAACAGTCTATAAGAGTCCCTGACGCCTCGGTTTTAAGTGCCCTTGCCCCGCAAGTCCCACAAGCGCAAAGTCAGAAAAGAAAACAATATGCTCAATTGTCTCTTTCTACGAACTTTCTCTTTCTGAATTTGTCTTTTAATAGCAGAAACAAGACAGCTATTCACGTCTCTTCAATGCTACTCACTCACCAATATCACACTTTTGTTTTCGATAAATGGCTCTAAAGTCGTCTTCAGGTATTGCTGTTCTACTCTCTTGACCAAATTGGGCCATGGACATAGAAAGCTGGCAACGTTTTTCTCTTAACAATATAGGTGGGATTTTGTAAATGGGTCATAGGCAAAGCTTACCTGGAAAGCCCTCACGGCGGAAATCGTCGGGGTAGCGCTTGGTTTGGTAGCCAGGCATGCCCGGCGTTGGCTTCTGGCCCGGGTACATGCCCTGGCCCTGCTGGTAGCCCGGGTACTGCTCGCTGGCCGCCGCCCCATACGGAGGCCGCTGGCCCTGGTAAGGGGTTTGTCCCGGCGGGGCGGGCGACGCCCCACCCTGTGGGGGCGGCGGCGGGGTTCGCATGCCCTGCGGACCAAACTGGTCCTGGGGCGTGTGTGGCCGCTGCTGCATGCCCTGGTTGTTGAAGCGCCCACTGTAGAGCGGGTCCTGCGCCTGGTTGGGTCCCATGTTGGACTGGGACGTGGGTCGGCCCTGATTGGGCATCATGCTGCCAGATTGTCCCGGTTGGTTGTCGAACCTGCAAGATGCACAAATATAGTTAGATGGCCTTTTTAAATGGCTTTGATACATCTTATCTATAGAGAAAGGCAAAATAACCTTTTGTTTGTTTGTTGATATTGTATCGGCGACTATAAAGTAGTTGATTGTTGGTTGATACTATATTGATTAACATCCGTACAACTTTATTACCTTTAAGTCTGTATGTTATGTATATATAGGTTTGTTTGACATTTCTGATAAACGTTGGGGAAGGTTACTTACCTGTTGTCCCCAAAATTGTACTGGTTGCCGCTGGGTTGGTTGTTCATGGTTTGCGGCCGGTTGCCACTGTACTGGTTGGGGAATCCTTCCTGGCCCTGTTGCATGCTGCCTCTGGGATAACCGTCGGGGCCAGGGGCCATACCACGACGGTACGGGTCGTTTGGGTAGTGCTCCGAGGGTTGAGGACCTTGGCGGTTCATGCCTTCTCCGCCGGGGCCGAACTGACCGGGGGCACCGCCCGGTCCGCCGCCGGGCCCACCTCCCCCGCCCCCTCCACTGCCGGGGCCACTGCCGGATCCACCACTACCGGCCCCGGGGCCGCTGCCCCCTCCTCCCCCTCCCCCTCCGCCCGGCCCTCCGGGCGGGCCTTGGGGGTAGGCGGCGTTGGGCGGCATGCCGGGCCGATTGTAGCCTCCCGGGAAGGCGGCGTTCGCGTTCTGCTGCATGCTGCCGCCGCTCGTCGTGTAGTTCATGTTGGGGCGCGGGAACTGGCCGCTGTTGGGCATGCTCTGCGCGCTGTCGGCGAACGGGTCGGTGACGCTGACCGTGTCGCCCGAGCTGTTGGGCATCATGCTGCGGTTGGGCGGCATCATGGGGCTGCCGCCGCCCGCCATGTTGGCGTTGGGCATCATCGAGTTGTTGGGCATGACGCTGGTGTTGGGCGGCATGCCCATGTTGTTCATGAGCCCGTCGCCGTAGCCGCCCGGGGTGGAGTTCATCATGCCCTGGTTCATCATGCCGTGCGGCCCCATGTGGGGCTGCTGCTGCTGGTAGCCGTCAAAGCCGGGCTGCTGGCCGCGGAAGTCCATCCCGCCCTGACCACCGGCTGGAAATCAAGAGTCGAGAACAGAGTGAGGACAAGGTGACACAACGTTTACCAAGACAGAAAGAACTGTTTATCCCTAAGATACGTCTTTTTTCAATACAATGGAAATACTACCTCGCTACTGCATGAAGGGTTTATCTTTATGTGCTTTGGGAAGTTGCTTCTTATCTTTTCGATTTTTGTTGGGTCTCAGTTCACAAAAAATGTCAAGGTAAGTATATTTGTTACAGTGACCTTAAATATACCTGTTACGAGAATAAATAAGCCTTCCAAATTTCATTTTACGGAGTGTATATCAGCCTAGGACGGATTATTAGTTCTGTTGATCAGAAGTTAACATTACACACAAATATTGAGTTTCTTTTACGTCCATGACAGAAGTACGTCACACACATCCAGCCACATACCTGGCGATTGGTTGGCCCTGTTCTTGCCCTTCTTGTCCGACATAGAGTCGAGCTGGGCCACGATGGGCGCTGGGTCGATCCCGCCGTGTTCAAACTTGCACTCAAAGGACAGCAGGAACTTCACATAGTTCTTACGTAACGTGAAGCCGGCGCTGCCCGAGGACCCGATGTTGATGGCGCTGCAGATGTCACGCCACTTCTTCTGTTTGGTCACCTGGAAAAAAACAAACCCGACAAGTGTCAATCCCCTGGAGGCTTTGGTGTTTGGCGGGAGCAGTCTTTGGGTAAGGTAGTGGTGTTGGGGAATGCGATAATAGGACGGAGGAGGGCCCTGATAGCGGGTCATCATCTGAGGGCTGGGCGGGCTGGAGGAGTTACGTCCGCGGCATAATGCGTCGCGTCACGCCGACCACAAATCAGGCGCCATGTTTAACGAGTCACGTCTACTGAGCGCGGCGCCCGCCGTACGCCGCGCAGAATGACAACATAAACAGAGGAGGGCGCCCCCACCCCTACCCCCCACCACTCTTCCCCCTCCAGCCCCACCCCCCAGTACTGGTGGGCCGACCATCCAGGGCGGATGGGGCTGACTACTAAGGCTGGGCGCAGACACACTTGGCCCAGTTATATGTGCCCTCTCCAGGCTGTAATGACCTGGGCGCACCGGGCGGATGGCGGGTCGCTGGGTACAGACCCATCGCCCCTGGTCCCCGGGGCGTGCTGGTCGGCGCCCTGCACGTAAAGCGGGCCCCCACCCCCCGGACAGGCCGGACATAGCCGGTAAGCAGGGCCAGGCCCAGGGTCACCCCCACCACCCCCAGCCTCCATGATGGAAGCTACTGCCCCAGGTGGATGTCAGAACCAAGGGAAAAACACCTAATGGTTTTTGTTTTCCCCCCTTCCATGTCTTTTTATCTGTTTAACCCGGGTTCACGCGTCCATTTGGGGCTTAATCCTAGACGGAAGGAGTGCCCGTTTTACGGCGGGGCCCCATGAAGGCCGACTGTTAGTTATGGCCGGCAGGACGTGGGATTATGGCCGACCCCTCCCGCCGCTAAGGGCCGGCAGCAGTAAAGACGACGACCACGGGGGACGGCGGGAGAGTCCTACAGACGGCTAAGAACGGGCGGTGCGCTGTGAGTAGTAGGGGAGGTGGGCAGAAGGCGCAGGCTCCCTGTGGACCTGACGGAGGCTGGCCCGGGCCCTCCCACCCCCCGTGATGGACTGTAGTGGCGGCCGGCCGCATACTGACCCTATTCATAACACCCCTCCCACCGCCCCCCTTCAGCCACCACTAAACCAAACGCCCGCCCAATGTGGGCCCTCCACACACCCAATCTGCTGGGAAATACCTCGGCGGCTTCCATCCTTTACCCAAAGACTCTGAGATAAATTCCCCCGTCCCGTCTAACGACTGGTGGTTTTTGAGGGGCTGTGTTATGCTCGCTCCCCGGACCACCTCCTTACGGGACACCCCCCACATCCACCAAGGTGCTTCCTGGCTGGCTGTAATGTCTACGACTGCCACCAGACGGCCACGTCCGTTTCTACCTTATTGCCGCTGGTAAAGAAGGGCGCGCTGGGCTGAGGGCACATTTTACACTCGGTGCCGACATTTCTTTTACTGCCCACCGAGTACTTCAGGTAACGATAAACACATGACATAATAACCCCGCGCCAATTGATGACTGGACACACGATTAGACGGCAGTCTATTAAAAACACAGATCACCCATTTACAGCGTTTTCAGCACAACTTTCCAACAAATATGGCCGTAATAAACACCAGCAAGGAAAATAAACGGCCATAAATCTTTCTGTTCAATCTCTTTTACATTTTTTGTTTTTCAAGTCCCCTGTCATTGTTATCTCCTTCACACCACTTGAAAATTGTTTTCTTACCTCGAGAATTCCGCCCTTCTCTTTGACGAGCACGTAGAGCCTGTAGAGATCTATGGGCTGCTTGCTGATGGTCGGCATGGCCGTGATGGGCGAGCCCTTCTCGTCCATGTAAGCGAACAGCTTGTCCAGGAAGGACCGGCGCTCCGGTTCGTCTCCCATGTCGTAGAGCTTGTTGACACCCTCATTCCCGGGTTTCTGCAAAAACACATTCCGCAAAGTCAGCGTTTTTGACTTTCAGGTCTTCAGGTTCAGATTTTATAGGCGTGGGAGTGCAATTCTAATCACAGACGCAGGTTTTACAAGGTACCGGTGTACAGCTTACTGCTCGTATGGTTGAAATACACGTGTTTTGACCACATACAAAGGATGTGATCTGAACGAGTGGAACATCAAATTTGTACTGAGTTTACAAGAAGAGAGACGGTCTGGGGGCAGGGGAGTGGGGGAAACTACTTTAAGTCGTATTCAAGTGAACTGACAAGTTTTAACATCTGTTAAAATCGGGGAGAGCCATTTTCATTCAGCTGGTTTTGATAAGAAACTATGACAAATGTGAGTAGAAAAACGCTGCCGGGAGATTGGCAGCGCCAGGCTTGTTCAGCAGCTGGCTGGGAAATAAGACTAAGGAAGGTGAGGAGGCTGAAGAAAGCGTCACACGGGGGTGGGGGCGGGAGGCGGGAGGCGGGGGGGCTCAATGAAAACGAGGCAATCTCGCCCAGAACGAGGCACTGAAGCGAACAGTCGCCGCTAGGTGGCTTTGGTCGCATAAACATGGGGAGACGGGGGCTAAGTCGGTAATGGAAGCGTTGCTGTTGCACTCTAGTTGATAAATCATCATGCCACACACAAAGCATCTATCTATAGTTCTTAATGGTGATTTACGTCACACATGCAGACAGGGAGTGAGCGAGACAGACGGTCACACAGAAACTACACACTACTAGTTGGACGATGTCACCAAGACATCAACTAGAGACCTTCATTTTGGGATTAATAGAAAGATATGGACTATTAGAAAACATTAGGAAAACTCTTAATAGTATGTTGAGGGGGTTAGTAACATCATCAAACAAGTCTTATTTCGTGTTTTCTCATTTCAGGCTAATTTAACAGTCACTTGAGTCGCAGGTCTTTTTGTGTTCACCAACACTTTAAGCTTGCCGTTCCATTCCCAAATGCAAAATTATCCACTTCAAATACTCCCAGGAAAAACAGAAAGAAAAGTGCAAAGGCTGATAAAAACACCGCGAAAAACTTCCTAACAGAACAATAGGGTAACATTTACTGGATTTTGTCTTTCGTTTTTCTCAGCTCAGATTAATTTATTTCGGTTAAGTCTGTTCCTCTGGCCTCTTAAAATGCTTTCTCCTATTTCTTTTCCGCTGTTAGTTCGGACGATAATGTGAGTCGCAACACTTTCCAAATCAGCTCCTTACTTTGGCTGCTCCTTCCCTCCCATCCCACGTTTACCATACTCGTAATCCCTCCTGCCCTGCCCAAATCCGACCTAACGGGTCTACAGTCCCCTTCCCTTTTCTCCAGAGCCACCGCCCCGTTTGCCGGCCCCCAAATCAGCCCTGTGTGCCTCCCCCGGCCCGTGGAGCCCCCCGCTGTCCATCCCACCCGCCGCGCTAGGCCTGACGAATGGGCCTGTCCCGCCCAAAGACAATGGGCCCCGGCACTCATCACCATCAAAGCCTGCTCTTTTTGATCACTCATCAATTATGCAGATTGCTTCCGATCCACGTGATACTCTCGGCGCTGGCTAAACCGATCGGGCTGTAAATAGTGGAGAGGCCCCTGGCGGGTGGCGGCCCGGCCCCTGCTAGTGTGAGCGTCTGCCCCTCACCTCCCCCCCCCCCCCCCACACCCGACCGTCGGCCTTCTAATCTAAAGAGGCCTGCCCACATTCAAATTAGACATTACAGGCGTGCCTTTTAGGATTTAGTCCAAATTATGAGCGCCATGAACAAGCTAAATTGTACCCCCTCCCCCCGTTTTCCCACGGATTAAACTTGCTGCAGCTATCACTTTTATTCTGGTAAATGGAGTGAGATCCCTGTTCCTTTCATCAATATATTTAGGCAGCTTTTATAATAGCAACGTGGAACTGACACCTGAGAAGCACAGTGAAACATGTGCAGAACGGGGACAACACATTACGTATCTTGACAGACGTGACACGTACATCACAATACAAGTTCACACATGAACGGCCTGTGGTAAGAATTACAACATCGTGAATGGCGCCCACGTTTTTTCTCCCTTTTTGGAATACGCTTAGAAAAAAGATTCAAACTAAGCATTGTCTACACTCTCCAACACAGGAGTCCATTAAGTAAACAAGAAGCACGAGCCTGGCCATCTAATAGCCTAGCTACCCAATCGGCGATCCCTGTATCTAGGGTTTGGACTCAATTTTTTATCATAATTTTAAATCAATACAAAATTTTGAAAATTTTCCTGGGCAAACAAAAAGGATAGGTGATTTTTTTTTTTGGTAGTTCTTACTGACCTCAAGGTCTAACACTTTGCATATTTACAAGATCACAGATTAATTCTTTTGTGGATCAATTCATGTAACTTTAAAATAACTCTATTTAATTTTCCTGGGTTACCAATTAAAGTTAGGGGATTTAAAAAATTGTGATAATTTTCTGGGTGCTTGGGCTTATGAAAAAGTAGAAACAAACCAACAAATTTCACATGTCAAAACCATGCAAAGTAGTTAGATAAGTAAACTGTATTGGTTGATTTGGTTGTTTCATCTAAGTTATTTTCAGTATACATGTTTACCAAAAGACCATTCACTAGGGTCATTGTTTGTATAAGATAAACAGTGTAAGCATCAGTAAAACACCCATGCCCAGAGGGCAACATGTGCTAGATTCACTAGGGTAATTGTTTGTATAAGATAAACAGTGTAAGCATCAGTAAAACACCCATGCCCCAGGGGCAACATGTGCCAGATCAATTGCCCCCAAGGGCATCATGTGCTAGATCAATTAACACACATGCCTTCCTAATTGTTGATAAACAGTCTGGGCCTTTGATCTACTGAAACCTGGAAATGCTAACATAAAAGCAGCAAGAACATTTAAATTCACTAACAAAAAAGGCTAATTTATCATGCTTTGAGAAAATAGTTTGTTTCAGTATGCCCAAGTTCAAACGTTGAAGTGTTTTCCAATAGTGCTTTTATGTTTTCAATAAAATTGTACAGCAAACTTTACCTCCGAATTTGGTGACAAAATGACATTACAGACAGCCAATACTATAGGAAAACCACTGTCCAAAAAGGTCTTTTGTGACATCACAACTGTTGCAAGTGACTTAAGGCCCAGTAAAAGGCTCCCGGAGGATCGCCTTTTAACAAATACTCCAGTTAACTCATCTTTAATACACGTAGCTAGTTTGTGAGTCATGCCATTCACCTCGGTTTGAACGTAAACTAGAGAAGTATTTGTCTTTGTGTGGGTCAAAGTGTTTCAACGATTATCCCCGTCTCTTGTTACAGTGATGTACCACTAGCTGCACTGCCGCTCTCGAGTCGCCTAGAGTACATTACGGTTACCTGTGGGACTGGGAACAGGGTGTGCCTGTAATAGTATACGGCCCCTCCCTCACCTGTTCTCCCCCTGGTGCCTGGAGGCCCCGACTCTAAACCCCTGCTCCCCTGACCCCAAACCCCACCCACTTGGAGAGCACAGTTTACGCTGCGATGATCCCCAGCACGCTAAACCCCCCTGGTTGATCTGCTCCCCGCCAGGAGTCGCTGCCTCCTCCAGACGCTGGTGACCTCTGACCCCAGCCAGACGCTGGAGGAGACGAGGTGGCGGGCATGAATGGGAATGACGACGACCAATCAGGACGCCCTCCTCCCCCCACCCCCACACACTACTTACTACTACGACCACCACTTGATAGATACGGTGAAAAGATGAGTTGGCACGCCGCCAGGTTTCACATATCATAACACAAGGGTGGCACGCGCCCGCCACCACCACCACCGTCGGCACCACTTGCACCACCGCCGTTGGCACCACCCTGAAGCACATGGCTAGTGGTGGCCCTTTGGAGTAATCACAGTGTAAGTAGTAGTAACGGTGGTGGTGGCTCTTCCCAGGGGTGGTGCCGGTGGTGCTTTGTTGGCCGATGGTGGTGCCGACGGTGGTGGTGGGTGGAAGGGAGGAGGTGGTGGTGGTGGGGACGACGTGACCTACAGACCCATATACCCAGTCTATTATAGTACTCGGGGGTGTCTGGCCTCTTATTCTGCCTCCAGCTGGTCTGGATACAGGAAGCTGGCGACTGGCCATCCACCACGTGCCCCCTCCCCTCCCACTCCACCCCAGGTAAACACACCGGACGGACTCAACTACCTGTCGATAGAGGGGATCCCCACACAATACACTATGACAAGACTCCCCCGGCCGGTATTTAA
Source organism: Lepidonotus clava (assembly GCA_936440205.1). Classification (NCBI taxonomy): domain Eukaryota; kingdom Metazoa; phylum Annelida; class Polychaeta; order Phyllodocida; family Polynoidae; genus Lepidonotus; species Lepidonotus clava. The sequence continues at coordinate 45,257,442 of OW387136.1, read as the reverse complement.
ATCCCTTATTGATGTACATATATGTGACTCCAATCATTTGTATATGTCGATAGGAGCATAATGCAGTTGATTAATTTCGTACATTCTTAACCTTGTCTAAACCATGTTTTCTTGACCCTCCCCCATCTACCTTTTGCATGTAGTCAAAAATATTATAGCTACACTAAGATATATGACACGGACCTTTGTACTATCGCTGATGTCACACACAGTAGGAATGTACTAAAGCCCTAAACTTCCAACCCACAGATTAAACAGGGTTTCTAGACCCACCCCCATCTCCCTGTGACATGTAATCACTGGTAATACGCATAAGGAATGTACTAAAGCCTTTTAATACCCACACCTCCCTTGAGACTATGTAATTAATTAACAGCCCTTGGTTACTTGGAAATGGTCTTTAATCACTTTCATGTGACATGAATGGAATTATGAAATATCAAACTCTACAATATTCTAGTTTACTAATTAATTCTGAACGCTTCCCGTGATATAAAAGTTTGACTTAAGTTGGATGTTTTCAATTATGCGAGTCATTAAAGGTGAGTGAGATCATGGATGATAAAATAGTTATTGCCTGTCAGATCCAACAGGATTCATCGTCGTTATAATTTTCAAAGGGCTTGAACTAAGGAAACTTGAAGCTACTTATCCATTAGTAATAGTGAACACTTGGGTACAGTCAAAGTCTACACATTAACTAGTGGAAGAAACAACTTAATGATTCCATTTGAAACGGTGACTTGACATGTCAAAAACCGATTTCAAGTGGAATTGAATACGAAACTAGGGCGTCCTTAGAGACTATCTACGATACCGCCTCTTTTAGGAGAGATTAAAAGTACGGAACCGAGCGTAATCCTAACTTAAATCTAGCAAGGGAAATAAGGAAACGGAAAGGACTATCGCCTGTCGGCAAAGAACTAGAATCTGATTACTACGTGTCTGCTTATTCGCGAATTAGCCCTTCGCCTAGATATTGCCTATGGTACTTACTGGGTCGGAATGATAGTGGTTCTATGCACAATTTCTCGGTCTAAACAGCTCCTATTGGATCATTTCCAGATTTTTCTTGCATTCAAATTGTTTCCCACATTTACATGAGGGAAAGACAGTTTTAAGGAATGCAATCTACTTTTTAAAGGAGGTATGCTACAATTTTACAATGACAATTTCTGTCAATTGTACCTTTGCAGGAACACAATTTGGCGGATTATTAAAATTTGGAAAAAGACAACTTGTAACTGGCATAGGAAACTGCTGTTTAGTGTTGTAATTTCCGACTTGGTGCATGACACCACTACACATTCCAGGGTTCGCGAATCGGAAACGGCAGACATTGTGAAGGAGAGATGAAGGGGGCAGGCTTTCTAGTGGCAGGAGTTATGTTAAGTAGGTATGGTCAAATCTACAGCCTACATGAGAGGCACGACTAACAAACGAGGGCATCTACCTGGTATGGCCTTTCAGTTGTCGCTTCGCTTAAGGCCTGGGTGAACGCCTGACAAGATGACGATAAAAAGTAATATATAAAACACATTAACATGGATCAACAGCATCCAGCATGACACAGTTTGGACAGAGTAACGAGATGGCAGAGAGCGGTCTTCACGCGGGGGTCATCTGACGACACCACATCCCACACGCGGCGGGAACACAACACCGTGTACGGCTCGCTGGGGCAAAGTGCTTCCTAACAAACTGTTACTTCTTTTCATATTTTTGTGTTTCTGGCAGTTTTGTATCGACTTGATAAGCTTTAAGTAGCGATAGATTATGATTCAACAAACTTTAGGGGTGATAGTAATAATTTCCAGAAATATAGTATTTTTCCATTTTAGGAAGTGAATATTTTCCAAAATGCACAACTTGAACTGCAGATGAATCGAAAGGTGGCTATGGTATCTAATGGGCGTCACTTCAGGGAACCAATAAATACACGAGATATCACTTGCGGAACGTATTACAACTAGTCATTACAGATAATATATCGTACAGAATGTGACTGGTAACGATGTGGCACTACAATGAAGGTCAAGTGGCAACAACGAGAGACAACAGAGACGAGGAGAGACCCGAGGGCCGGCCGTCGGTAGGAGGCATCCAGCCCCGGCCGGGCCCCGGGCTCCCACCCAACCAGGCCAGTGGTGGGCATCGCGTGCCCAGCGGTCATCAAAACACAAGTCTTCCTCACCCAATGGGGTCCGTCCGTGCGGCTCCGACCACTTGAAAACGGTGTCAACAATCACTTAAAACCTGAATACATAGCATGACCAAAGAGCACAGAGCGGTGTCCGCCCCAACGGTCTGTCGGACAGACGTGAGTAGCAGAGTCAAATGGTGCACAGAGTCAGGCAACGGCGGCGGAGGAGGTGGTGGTGGTGGCAGCAGCAGCGGCAGCAGGAGCTTTGGCTGGCAGCGGCAGGGACAAGACTGGCAGGCCCAGGGCAGCAGCTCCCGCAGGAGCCCCATGGGAAAAAACGCCAACTGTGCTTCGAAAAACACGTCGTGAACCAAAATTGCAAAACCAAAATGCACTGGGTGAAATGAAGTGATCATTTATAAATAAATTTTGCTTTTTTTCCCTGTTTCCCCGGAAACCACAAAGAATTCCGTGTTCCTTTTCTTCTGAATTTTTTTCCCTGTAATTAGGTTTCATGCTATTATTTCAGAGGGGTGAGGGGAGGGGGTACCTTGTTTGGTTTTCTATTGCCATGCGCTTTCTCTAGCAGACCATGCAAAAATGCTACTCGCCCCTTTTCCTCCATGCCCGTTCGAATAGGGACCATGTGCTCTTTTTTTCTCAGTTGTAAAAACTCTTTAAAATCCTGGACACTTGTTTTTGGTCCATTACGAGAGCTGGTCCCTGTTCCATGCCCGGGAACACGGAGGAGGTGGCGGCGGGTGTTGGTTGAGAGACGGACACTTACTGTGGCGGACCCAGGGGCAACACTTACGGGGGTTCCCGGCCAGCTCGGGCTCGACATGTTGTCGAACTCGTCATGCACCGATGACATGCTCGCGCTGGGAGAGGGCGCCACCGGCGTCGGCGGGTGCGACGCGTTCTCCTTGAACTCCTGAAACCGAAGGGAAAGGCAAGGGTCAATATCTTAGCTCAGCCCAATTCCGGTAGAAACTCGAGTTCAGACAATATTTACTTTGCATTTTCATCAAGGCCAAGTATGTAATTACACATGTACATCTACATGTTTTTTGAATGCTAGATTTCCAATGCAAAGTTTTCTTAGCCTTTCATATGAGGGCCTGATTCTCTACAAATATTTTTTCGGAATGAAAATAATGAGGTGGAAATTATTAGCCTCTTACAACAGCAAGACACATGCCGTTAACTTTCTATTCTGTTTGTACCTGAAAAGGGCACTGACAATCTTAACTCTGTATTTGTCACCCAGAAAGGTCCTTATCACTTATCTATCAAGACCTCAGCGAAGACCTCACCGTTTTGATTCGTTTTTCGGGTGGCTCGTCGTTGCTGTTCTCGCCCTGCGAGTCGACGCCCGACTCCCGTTTAGGTGGCGGGGGTGGCATGGCCGGCGAGTCCTTGTTGTTGGCCTGGTGACTGCCGGCCATCATCAGGGGAGGGGTCCCCGACGCCATACTCTCCGTCGCCGTCGTCATCGGCGTCGTGATGCTCTGCGTCACTGTCGTTGCCGAGTTTCCTGCAAGATCACGCAATGGTTTAGTAGGATCAGTGGTCAATGTTACAGCATAGGACTGAGGTACGGCATTTTCAATGTTAGGATGGTATTTCAGTTAACGCGAGAGGGAGATCTTTTCCTAAATTTCGTAATTATACTTAACGTTCTGACTTTGGTCTGGAAAGAACCCAATACATAAGGGTTGGCCGGACGTTTAACTACCTCAACAAGCTTTGGTCTATGGGTCACCAAATGTTACAGCATATCAACATAGTATTTTTATCTATTTTTATTTTTCAATTTTGCAGCACTTAGTCACGTATACCATGTTTTTCAATTACCATTACATGCTAAGGGTGAAACTCACCTGCATTGCTAATTGAGAGCCTGTCGTTGTCTACCGAGGGGGGTTTGGTGTCGGGGTCAGAGTTGTTGGGCATGCCGGTGGGGCCAGCCCCAGGCCCACCCTGCCCCATCTGAGGGGTACTAGAGCGGCTATTGGAGCCTGAGTTACCAGGCATACCTTGGCCCATGGGCGGCATACCCGAGGGCATGTTGGCCGCATTGGGCAGGTTCGAGCCAGGTGGCCCATGGGGGCCGTGCGGACCCATGCCCATGAGGCCGACCATGCCGTGGGGCATGTTGTTGGGGCCTGGTCCATGCATGCCTCCTGGCCCCATCTGGTGGCCCTGGGGCCCGTGCCCCATCATGTGGTGGTTGGGCATGGGCTGGGACGTGTTGGGCATGTTGTAGCCGGGCGGCATGGGGCCGTTACCATGCTGCTGGGGCGGCTGCTGCTGTGGCTGGGATTGCGGTGGCTGCTGCTGCTGCGGCGGCTGCCCACCCATGGACGGCCCCATGCCAGGCTCCATGTGAGGCTGCTGCTGCTGCTGCCCAGGCTGCCCAGGCTGCTGCTGCATCTGGTTAGGTGTGGGCAGATACTGCCCAGACATAGGAGGACCTTGGCCGCCTCCCTGACCTGGCATGTAGCCATACATGCCACGTCCGGGCACGGGACCTTGCTGCTGCTGCTGCTGCTGTTGCTGTTGCTGTTGTTGTTGTTGTTGCTGCTGCTGTTGTTGTTGCTGCTGCGGCGGCATGGCTGACGTGCCCGGTGGCCCAGCCTGGGACGTTGGACCGCTATGTTGGCTAGCAGGCGATGGAGACAGCTGAGGCACAGGCGACGTCTGTGGCTGACTGGTCGTTGAACCTGGTACGCCTCCTGGCTGTTGTTGTTGCTGCTGCTGTTGTTGTTGCTGTTGTTGTTGTTGCTGCTGCTGTTGTTGCCTCATCCTTGCACTGTTTGCAGCTGCCAACATGGCCGCATGGGCTGCCGCCTGGGCACCCTTAGGACCTGGCATGTCCGTGGAGGCAGAGGAAACAGGGGGACCCACATTGTTCATATGCCCGGGACCTCCCATGTTGTTCATTTGTGGCGGGGTGTGTTGCATGCCCATGTTGGGCGGCACACTCTGGTTTGGGGGCATACCAGCCGGAGTGTTCGTGCTGTTAAAGTGTCCATACTGGTTGTTCATGCCCATGCTATTGGGTGGCTGCTGAGAGTAGCCACCTGGGTAGTTGGGGTTGGGCATGGGCCGGTTCATCCCACCCATAGCACCTGGGTACATTTGGTTAGGGGTATTAGGCCCAAAACTGTTCTGCTGGTTGTTGTAGCCGGGCATACCTGGCTGACGACCAAACTGGCCTGAAATAGAAAAGGTACATTTTGTAATGAGCATATCAATTTTAGAATTATCGGCTAACTCACTCGATTATCAATATATTAGCGAGTGTTCGAGCAAACCCCCAGAATAGGATATATAGGGATGAAAGGATGGTTTAACATTAATAAATTTTATTTTTTACAAAACTAAGTATCAGGTTTGGGTCGTTTATTTTGACCTTTGATTAAGGAAATTGTACACTGGCCCAGCACCCTAAATGATACATTTATTTCAAACGCCGCTTATGTAACGTGAAGGTTTGACCTACATGTAGTGCTCTCGTATACGTTTTGCATGTTTTTGTGTTATGAGGTACATGTAATAGTTTTCCCCATGTAATTTATTTATACGCGCTGCGACTTCATTAGTTTGGCTACTACCACAATTCTTGGAAGGTTCATGAGTGTTTGACTGCAGCTTAGTTAAGATACAGGGATGTAAGTCGGCCCTAGTGAAAAAGTCTGAAATATTTTGATAATCTAAAACCTTTTATAAATCCCTGCTACATAATGTGATTTAATGTCTGTTAATATATAAAGTTAATTAAGCCTGGGATAGTCCTTACTTTAAAGGTAACTGTGTTTGAATACCCACTGCCAAGTTTGTCTCTACCACCCTGTCACCCTGTGTGCAGCTCAGGGCCACATGATGCCCCATCATGTGGTCCTGCTGCTGTGATATAGGTCATGACCCAACATATATAGGTCAGGTCAGGACCAGGAGGACCAATGGGAATTAAGCATTTATTTAGCCCATACATTTTTGGCCAATGAGCTGCAAGCATTTATTTTGCCCTTAAACTCTGAGTCTATCAGCTGACAGAACCTCTGAGTCTCTGACTGAGTAGAGGAGTAGTGCAGGCTGCTGCACTGGGTGTGGGGAGAGGTAGGGGAGTGTCAGAGGGGTTTCAGAGACAGGCCCTGTGTACATAGGATCACTCCTGCATGGTGCAAGCAGAATTATAGAGAATCAGAGTGATTTATAAAGCCTTTTGTAGAATTCTTCAATTCTCTGAAATCAGCTGAAACTCTGAGAACTTACATCCCTGAGATATTAAAAGGGTTCTACTAAACACAATAATAGAAAATTGCCCAGATCCTGATGAAGGTTTTTAACCAGCCGAAATATGTAGATTTTAACACAAAGTGATTCGCTGATAAAAACATCATGCCCGACAAAATTTGGAGTTGGGTTTGTTTAACCACTTTTTTAGTTACAGAACTTTAAGGTATTACTTCGAAGACAATTCCTCTAGCAAAGAATTGTCATTTATATCTGCTACCACATACAGCATAACACAAAGGGTATGACTCGACGGCTTGCCACAAGCAGAGCGTGACGGTTCACGTCCGTTGTCGTGGGTGTTGGCGGCTTGTCACACCTGTACTCCCGTACTACAGGTAAACTGACCGCCGTGTGCCCGCCCCCCGCCGGGCTCACACCTGTCCCCGATGGCCGGCCCGATCACCACAGGTGGGCCTCCGAGCGGCACGCGCCCCACTCCCCAGCCCTCATCTATTATTACCCTGGTGATACACTAGTGGTTAGCACGACTCGCCTCCTTCCGCCAGATGGGACCCTCTGCCACGTGTAGCATGGCAACGGGTCTATGGTGGGAGTGGACTCATGTTTTTTGTTTAAATGTGGGTCGTGTTCTCGCTTACTGTTTTAATGTAATTTACTCAGCTTGATTATTTCAAGGGGACTTATAATATTCATGCTGGACTGAGTTTTAAATCGATTTGTTTTCTTAGCTTATATCAAATGTTTCGTGAATTGACGAAACTGGTTGACCAGGTCTAGCTTAGCTTTCAATTCTTTTTTTTTAATTATTAAAAAAAAAATTTCCCTTAACAATTTTAGACACTTTAAGGCCAATGCGTGGTTCTCCTTTTTCTTGTGATTAATTTTTACTTTTACTATCGACCTGACAAGCTGTAAACTCCAAAACTGACATTTCTACGAGCACATCAGGCTAATAGCCTCGGCAAAATTTGAAGTTTATAAATTTAAACATTTTTACTGGCCCACCGCTACCATCCCGGCAGAATTTGGACTACAGTAACTGGTACCAGGTCCAACCCCGACTCACCTTGGGGAAGCTGGTTGGGGTACTGGGAGTTCTGCTGCGGGAACTGGCCCATCGGGGGCCCTGCTCCTCCTCCTCCCATCATGTTGGGGTGCATCTTGTTGGGCCCGAAGCCCATCTGACCAGGCCCGCCGTGCGGACCACCCATCGTCGGGGGCATCATGGGCTGTCCGTAACCTGCGACAAGCAAAAGCGAAAAGTTAGCAGGAGGTCAACGTTTGTAAACAGCACATATACGAATCTATCTTATTTTGTATGTAGTGTAAAGAGTCAACAATGAAATTTTAAGCTATTCATGTATCACAAATACGCTAAATTGAATTAAAGAACGACTTAGGTTAAGCTTGCTGGTGACTGACTTTAAATGAGGATGGCATTTAGCAGAGGAAACTATAATCCTAGCACGTCAATAGTGTTGTTGGTTTGTGGTTTGTCTTTCTGTCTAAGGGGTGAATCCGATATAATATCCGCAGGAAACCACAAGGGGCGAATAGATCACCAGAAACCACATCTGTGACCTTTCGTCATTGAGAGAGCGGGGTCTAACCACTTCTTGACCCAAACGGCCGCGCCCACTGACAAGAATGTGTCGAAATCAATGAGAAGTCTCGTGTTTTGATGAATCGAGGCTTTCAATTAGATTAAATTTTGCTGTTGATTGGATATGGTCTTCAATGTTTTTTCTCTCTTATTCATTTTTATTGTTAATATTTTTCTAGTTCCTCATCCACTGCGGGTTTGCCTCCAACCCTTGTCATATTCATAGTAGTTGTAGACCGATTGTGTGGAGAAATAAGAACATTGAGAATGCCTCGTGAATAAGCAATTCCTTCACAGACCAAAGACATTAAGGTGCGTTTTCATACCTGCGCTGTGGCTGCGTTCTTTTTTCATACATAGCATGCCAAGGGTACGTGGATTTCCATATCTAGAATTCCGTATATCATCTACATGCCTACCTTATTTGGAAAAACCGCTTCCGCAAGGGAGCTACGGAAAAGCACCTATATGCCTGTTTTGGACTGTCACTAAAAGAGCAATCTGAGGCTATTCTCTAGAAGATACCAGGGATTCGGCAGGTTATCACTGGATCACGCAATGGGGAGTAGAGGTGGGAGGTTGCGGGGGCGGTCAGGGCGTTCAGGGGGTGGGTCATTGATCGAGTATCGGCCGGCCACCATCCCCCATCCCCGTGTAACGACCCTGTCTCTGTTGCGGCCGGTCCCATGGGGGTTGGCGCTGGAGGAGAGGGGGTGGGGGGGGGGGGGGGGGTGGGGGCTCTGACAGGTCTGCAGCCCGTACCAGACTAACCCAGTGACCCCTGGTGGACTCGGGGGCGGTATGTATGCTCGTCTGGCCGCTACTGATTGGGCGCGGGGGAGGTGTCCCGCCGTCTGGTTACACCCCCCCCCCCCCCCCCCGCCCTGTCCCCTGGCCCGCCGGACAATATGGATCTGGCCGATGGTGGCGGCCCTGAGCGCCTCTGAGCGGCTCAAACAGTCAGCCGGCGTGAGGGTCGTCGTGATTTACTGGACTCCAGGCACGAACCGCTCCCGACCCTTACAATAACTTACAGGCGCCGGACTTCTTTACAGGAGGAAATAGCCGGAATAAACGGGTAGGTAATCCTGGGTCCCAGATGCTGTTAATATATTGCCGATTAATCTAATATGCAATCTTCCTTGATAAGGTAGACACATGCGTTTTCATTACACATCAAGCTACTCAGATTCATTTTGTTTTTGATTCACGGAAATTTTTGAACCTTCCAAAATTAATGTTAAATTTTCAATCAGAGTTGACCCAACCTTCTCGGCCTTAGATTTTATATCAAAAGCAGTTTTTGACCTTTAGGGTAAAAGTCATGATTTCAATATTTTAGGTTGAGTTGTACGGGATTGGTATTTTAAGGAGATTTGGAGCACGGGCCTCATGGTATAACCAGACCCCATACATGTCCACCTCCTCGATGTCCCCTTAAGCGCGCCGGGGTCAGTAAGGACACCAGGTGACGGCTACCAGATCCGTCGGGGATCAGCGGGATCACGTAAGTCGTGACCCGACTCGGAAAGCTGGCGAGGTGACGGACTGAGAGAGTTCGGTCAAAGTGTGGAGTAGAGGGGAGATATTATTCTCCAAGCTGTTCTAAATTGTCTGATGAAAGCCTAGGCTTTTTGGTAAAGGACTATCATGCGTTTACTTTCTTCTTCAAATGACAAACCTACGTTTTGACAATGAGATTAAATTACTTCTGGGAAGCGCCATCGACCTTCCTCAAATTCCATTGTTTTCTCTACCACGAAAGGCCACATTACTTTTCTATCAAGCAACTTTTGACTCATCATAGACACAATGGTTGATATGTTTTCTTTATAGGGTCTTTGTATAAGCATTTCTACAGTGTCACTTTACAGAAGGTACAATAAGCCTTGCAAAAGAATGTGAAATTTTATGGCAATCTCCACAGGCCTACTCAAAGGCCATACCTGTAAAAACGATCATAAAAGAACTTGACATTGAAGCTCTCCAGTCTAAGAACGTCTCTGTTCATAACCATCTCGATAACCACAAACATCGGCATTCGGTAACCAGAGACCATCTGGCGAACGTGTTAAAAAGACTCAGTCAGGAGTACATGTGTCTGTGGGGGGATGGGGGGATGGGCGGGGGAGGAGCTGGGTGCGGGTGGTGGTGGTGGTGATGGGGGGGGGGGGGGGGGGGAGGGTGTAGAGGCATGTCTGGGCCGGGTGGCACGTCGTCCGTCTGTTGACATTTTGTGAATCAATAGAGGCCAGGCGGTAACAATAGGCCAGTGACGGGATCCCCCCCCCCCCCCCAACCCGGTGAGAGTAGTGGCCGGGGAGGGGGTGGGGGGGGGGGGGGGGTGGGACAGGGGGGATTACTAGACCCCATTCACAGTTTCTACAACTCTTTACTACGGCCGCTCCTACTCGTAGTACTACAGGTCGGGAGGTGGCGGCGGCTGCAGCTCGTGGCTGGAGTCTGGTCTGGCCGGCTCTCCTTTCTCCGTATGTAAACAAAGCCGGCGTAGTCGGCAGATCCCCCCTCCTACCTCCCCTCCCCCCACCACCCGGGGGGAGGGGGCCCACCTGATTACCCAGGCTGAAGGAGGTGGGCTGAAGCCGCATACCTTCTTTCAACAATGTACCGACAAAAGGTAAAGAGTAAAAAAAAGTTAGAAAAAAAAGATGCACTTAGTGACTTTTTAACCGGGTCGCCTTCTATAATGAGCAAAGGTTACTAAGGTGCAACATCTATTGAAGTTTCTTAAAGTGTCGGGTCGAGGAAGCGTCTATTCACCTTGATGTATGAACGAATGCTCATATTGGCATCCTATTCCTTTCATTATATTCAGGAGATTCCTTTAAGGATTACAAGGGTGCCGTCTGTAGCTCTATTCCTTTTATGTATGAATTTTTTTTATAAATACTAAATGTATTGAGACCCGAGCACAGCTACCTGATTATCGGCCTTATGTAATGCACTGTGATAAAGGCAAAATGAGATAAGGTCAAGTACATTTAGATCCATATCAGCTCGTTTCATTGGTTGCATTCGGAAACCTTTTGAATGATACATAAATTCTCACGTGTGACAATTAAAGATTGTATCTCGTTCGGAAATTAAGCTACGTGATCAGACTACGTCACCCGATCACCAAGTGGGCTTCATTAAGGGCGTTTCTCCGAGACCTTTGTTTTCAAGGCGCAGAGTGTGTCACCTGGCGATTACACGACTGGAGGACGCCGCGCGTCTACCTGTAGTAAGCACTAGGGGAGGCGACCTCTGTCACACACAGGTAGGAGGACGAACTAAGGCCCTGTAACACTAAGCCTGTTGGCCGTTTACGTGGGCGAAATGACAGCATTCAACCAGGAATAACTATTTTTAGAGGGCTGATGACCGGTTCTTTGTTATGATGAAATGATATTACTTGTAAAACGATCGCTTAATTGCAGCCTTTACGTACGTTAGACTGGTGTTGTCGGTATATTGGACCAGTGTAAATTGGGTCAAGCTAACAGAGTGTGGAGGTAGGCCTAGCAGGGGGGACGCCAGGTGGGACAGGTGAGGGACAGGTGGATCGTTCGTGTCTGTCCTCGCCCACAACGACCTCTTTGTGTTGTTTAAGTGATATCGAGTCCCTTTGTTCTAGATCTCTGTTAACGAATCTTTTCTCACAATAATTATCGTAACGTAAGGTAGTTACCGGGGGTAGTTACTTCTGTCAGTGAATACATAGGTATTTTAGGACGAAACGAGCTTAAAATGCCTTATTGACTTGGTTATGTGACTGTTAAAAAGATGGTCTAAAATGACATGCAATTAAAATGACATGCAATTAATATTCAAAGAAGTATCAAAGTAATCAAGTGATCAACTCACTGTACCTAGATCACTTAAAAAAAAGTCGTGATCCTAGAATTACAGGTCATTACGCGAAAAGCAACGCTTACAGGGGATAAACCAATGAACAATCTTTGCATCCACTTGATTGCTGATTAACTTCAATAAATGGCTTGGTTCAACATGCAGGGTCAATCTGACATTATATGACTGTTGAATGACATTCTAACAGCAGGTCAGCTTTTTTAACCAACACACAAAAGCTGACCTTGGATCTTTTGCAAATCAAACCGTTCGTTTCGTTTTTTTGTAAAAGTAACTGATAAACTCGGCATAACTCAAATCAGGGCGCCTAAAATAACCTGCCATAATACTAGGACGGAGAAGGCCGCAGTGATAAAAGGCCATCAGTCACTGAAAGAAACCAAGTGAGGCGCCGTCAGCTGATCTCCCCCCCCCCCCCCCTCCACCTCCACTCCCACCTCCTCCCTCCCTCCCACCACCGCCAGCTCATGTAAACAAAGTCACATGGTCAATTAGACGAGCCTCGCCTTGCACCCAGTGACCCGGCGCCCACCGCCTGCCGGCCCGAGTGCAGTGGGCGCTGATTGTTCCCGGCGAGCAGCTCACGGGATCAATGAGAGCTGCTCGTCCTCCTAAATATAGGCCGCCTGTCACCCCCCCTCCACCCCCCCCCCCCCACCCGCCAGGTGCCGAGACGCTCCCACTCGTCTTCCCCCGTGTGAAATTACATATATCACTGCTGCTGCTGCTTTCCATTAGAAAGCGAACGTCCTATGAATACAACTTTTTGGGTAAGGTCGGACACATGGTTTTCATTCTTTTTCTTTACTGTGAAATTGAAAATTGGAAATCAATTAAATGTGTTTTTTCTTCTCAAAACAAAAAAAAGTTTTCCCCCCTTTCTAAACCAAAAATTCAAAACAAATTTATTGCCTGTTTTATTTATATCTGTTGCAATATCTCTACAACTTAGTGATTTATTTAAATTCACAGGGACAAGATTGTTTACATGGGTAGCGAGGATATTGTTAACTTAGGGGCGGTTAAACAAGGACAAGCATTATATAATGGTAGCTGGTGAACCTTGGGGGGTCATTTCGTGACCCAGTCGAGCATTATGTAACTAAGCCTACTTTTCAGTAGGCCAAACAAGGGCATAGAGTAGCACATATATACCATTTATTCAGACTTCCCCAGTAAAGAATCAGTCAAGGATACCCTAATGCATCGAAACAGCAAAGTTGGCTTTACCCAAAGTGGTCAGACAGTATAATATTATAGTGAAAACTATCCCGACAAGAAGTCCCTCGGATCCAATTTAAGCCGAACACAGAAGCCAAGGTCACTACATAATACAATATGTCCTAGTAGCCGTCCATTACCGTCGAGCAGTACCTCGAGCAGCTCACCACCCCTGGCCGCACCCTGCCCGGACACTTCTCACCTCCCGGGCCGGCCGGGGTGTGGGCCCTCAAACCCCGGGACAGCACGAGGTGTCTACAGCCGGCAGACCCGAGGGGAGCAGGTGAAGGGGTGAGCACCTCGTCACCTGCTCACGTCTGTGGGGGTAGGGGTGAGAGATGTGCAGGGGTGGGTTGGTTGAATGAAGGAATGAGAGGGAGAGGAATACAGGAACGGTGGGATGCAGGGGATACTGGGGAGGGGGGAAATCCTTCTGTATATAATCGGTACTCGGTAAGTTATTTGGTCAATTGTGAAATTTGAAAAGGATAATTTGCAGGCAATGCAAATTACCATAAAAAAAGTACTCATTATGAAGTTGCCCCAGGACCGTGGCCAGGCCGTTGGGATGTGGGGTACCCTTGATGGGGGCGGGCGGGCGGGCGACACGCATCCTTTAATGTTGGCCGCCAGCAATCAATGACAATAGACCCGGGCCCCGTACACCGTGGTCTTATCTGGGTCAGCCCGTCGGGGGCAGTAATGGGGGGGAGGAGGTGGGGTGGTTATAATGTGGACCCAGCCTCACCTCAGTGACCCAATACCTGACCTGATTCAGCCCGGGTCACGTAGGCCCTAACACCTCCCTGCTGACCCCTGACCCCGAGGTCACATGCACACGGCCGGCGGCCACAGGGGTAGACCACAAACCTGAAAATACCCTGGTGTAGAAACATGTCGAGCGGATTGATCAAAGAAGGCAGTTTCTTAGGGTGATATGAGCACCAATGGGACGGTGATCAAAGACGATCAGCCTGGCTTGACTGAAGAGGTGGTTCTCATCCCACGGTATCAACAGTGTCTAAGACCCATAATATCATAATAGATATGAAGTCAAAAACCGTTATGTCCTTCGTCGATGGACAAAAACATGATGCTGTCTATCAACTGACCAGATGGTGATAACACTCAAACACCACTTAATCCCCTGTCAAAGATCAATGTTGCTAAACAGGCCCAACCCCAAGTGTCGATCAGCCCACTTTGTTATCCACTCGGCCTGTTGATAGGGGCTTACCGGCTAAGTTGAGTACCGATTGTGGCGTTAATGACTATAATCATTTCATTCCGTCCCCCCTCCCCCACTAAACCAATGGGTCTCCGCTTCCAACAGGTGCTCCAGGTCCAGGGCCCCAGGTCCGCCCCGTACTTCACTCAGAGGGCCGCTATTCTACTCCTGAAGGGGCCCTGCCACCAGAGATCTAAGCTAATTAGTCTAATTAGTTGAGTTGATGGAGCGTCATTAATCAATCAATTGGAGACTGACCCCCGCCCCCAGCCTACAACGACCCCCTGGGGACGCCCCATAACAGGGTGGGGGTGGGTGTAGGGGTGTAAACACCCACTGCAATGCTAGCCTCTGTTACGTCGATTTATTGGATAGTGGCCCTTTTCTCCAGTAGGCTCTAAATGAAATCGATTAAAGGTGTCTAAAAGCAATTATACTTTATGACCTCAGAGTATACACAGCCTGTTATAGGATTTTTTCTAGAATATCTTAGCGGCCCAAGCAAAAACAAAATATCTTAGCGGCCCATGCATGACCGCTCTTAATGTCACTGGAAAATTCTTTCATCGCCTGAATTTTTTAATTGATAATACAATGTTTCATGTTAGCAAAATTACGTTTTGGTTTTCCATCCGAAATGGGTCAAAACTGGTGGCCAGAAATAGGTGAGCGTGAGACGATTGTGTGCGTGTATTCACTCCGTGTCGTGCACCCGGTAGTCTATATCATTGCCGACACAGTTCTGAGTGGTGGATGTTATCATGATCCACCCGTATAAAGGGGTGGTAGTCACGAAAGGAGGTTTCTTTGTACAACCAACGTGTCAAAATGGGAATACGCACATCAAACCATCACCTAGGAAGCCTTCACATTACTTTACACCCAAAACACTATCCCTGTGTTGAAGTGTTTGATTTCCCGATGAGGAGTAGGGTTTTACGACTAATTTTAATGGGGCCATCCATTAAGTTTTGATAGCTCTATAACCCCAAAGTTTATGGTTATTGTGTAATATTTAAACGTTTTAATTTTCACAGTTGGTTCAAGGAGTGGTTATTTTCAAAATTACAGGCACATTACACTTGTCATTTCGGGATCAATCCTTATGAGGAGGGGAGTAGGCTGGAACTGCCCCATTTGTTGTCTTGTCAGCACTCATTACCCTTTATCACCTGAGGCGGTCCGACCCCCTTTACCAGGAGAGGGGTGCAGTCAGGCCTGAAGTTAATAGATGGTGCCGGGAACCCTGTTTTGGCCTGAATCATCGGGGCGCTACTCCTACTCCCAGGCTGGCTGTCAGTTTTGAGTCAGACGGACTGACTCACGTGGTTCCCGGACTGGGAGACCCGTCCTGGCTGGATCCGGTTTGTTTGTAAACTCCGCACACGGCTAAAAGCACTTCCCCATTCCCACGCCCTGAATACACTTTACGTTTTTATCATGCCGTGTTTGAGTAAATATTTAACCGCTATACTGTGTGTGTTTTGACAGCAGGGCCTGTGTTATCCGTAGATTATTAAATGATTTGTAATGCTATACTAGCCTGTTTGGATTTGCTCTTAGAAATGACACTTTTTTTTCGTCTCCCTTTTCGTAGATGATTATTTTCTCAGTCAATTCAAAGTAAACCAAGTATTATTCTTATATTCTATCATAAAATGGGGCAAGTCATAAATGCTGCGCCTGCGCCCTCTGCATAGTAGTAGTTCTATCCAAACCCACTAGATGTCAGTAGTCTCCCTCGCAATGACTAAGCACGGTTTAGGCTGAATATTGCTTCTATTTTCTCATTTATTTCAACCCCTCTTTTCTGGTCATTTAAACCAGTTTCCCTATCGCAGTCCACACAACAAACGGTGCCTGTCAAAGATCAGCGAGTTGCTGGGAATCCGCTTGGAGACAGCGGCAGGGCTTGGGCTAGGACGCACGCGTTGTGGCTGCATAGTGTTGCCATTGGTGGTGGTGGCGGCGGTGGTGGCGGTGGTGGTGCAGGCTGTGTGGAGGGAGGCCATCAGAAGTGGGTCATTCGGATACAACGCCGACAGCCCCAGCTCTGCCTGCCTGCTGCCTACTACAACTGCCTGCTCTCCACGACCAAGCGCCCAGCAACAACCCTCCCCGCTTTTCGTCCTCCAACGTCCTTCCACCCTTGGCCAAATTAATAGCATCTCGTCAATTCATCCCGCTTATCTCTGGCATTTGTAATTCCGCGATGTAGTTATTTACTGAGGCCGTATTTGTATCAATCGCCAAGCGCTCGATGCTAATTCTAGGCTTTATCACGACCAATAAGGCTGTATTCAATTCATAAGGCCGTTCGCCTGCAGTAGTAATCTAGGCACAGCCATATAATATTCCACTATGTAAGGATTGTCCTATGACAATCACTTCTCATTTTCCCCTGCATCCTGCCCGAGGGGGATAATCTTTCAAGCAGTTAAACACAGGCTCAAACCCGTGTATTCTGCTTTAACACTGGTTTAAAACTGTGCATTGTAGCGTATAATGCACTAATCATTTATCTCACTGAATCCCATATCAAATCATATAAAGCAAGTTGTTTTATCGGGATATTAAAACTGTGCTGATGTAGATTTATATCTCCAATACACATACATATGGCCTCCGTTATCGTTTCCCAGGTCTAATATGAAATGCTGGCGGTCTTGTTTATTTACAGCTGTTTCTTTAGACAGCCACAAATTGATCATAGATTACACTTTTTTAATAAAAACATCACAAAACATAGAGGTACTTTACGGAATATTTATGGGACAAAAACCGTAGTTGTATGACACAAAGCCAAATCGAGCTACCTTCAGTAGCACCTCTTTCATTTTTGTGTAATCTGGCAACTCTGGATAAACAGTGCCAAAGAAGCTTACTTGCAAAAGCTGGCAAGTGGTTGAGTGGGAGGGAGCAGGAGCAATAGCTTTTCCTAGAAAACTCTTCTCGGTGCACCTGTAATTGCCAGGAAATGAAAGCTCATTAGGTGGCCGAGAAGAAGACCCTGCCTTTTTCCCTCCTTACCCAGTGGGTGCCTTTCTTCGGAGCCAATTGAATCAGTGACATTTATCATAATACCACTTGTCATGAGGAGAGTTCTTTCTGTCCCTCCCGTCGCCGGCTCGCCCCCCTTTAACCCCACTATTGCCATTATCCATCTGTTGGCCCGTCTGCTATTGGCGTGCAGGTCGGGCCTGTGGGGGGAGACAGCTGAGGCGGGCCTGACTGATTACTATCATATCTCTCAGGTCCGTCCTCGTCAACGGACCTCTTGGAACCAATCTTCCTTTAGAAGGATACCTCCAAGACTGTTAGGATGTATTTCATTGCGTCGTCCTGCACTGCGGCATCCGAATATTGCCAGAGTAATGATTATAACATAGGAAAGCGTCAGTGTGTCCTCAGAAGACTATTAAACAGTATGCAAAACGCGACTACAAATAGTTCATGCATCTCAAAAGACAGTGGCAACAAAATAGTTCTAAACGCAGTCACTGCCCAAACCCGTTCACCGTAGTATGTGACTGAAACAGATATCGTAGTGATTCTCTGAAATGGAAGTCGGTGAATGAAATCTGAGAAAATTTAGGAGCGACAGGGGCGGATCCAGGGGGGAGGGGGTCCTGACACCCCCCCCCCCCTCCTTTTGTTGGACACCTAAACTACAAAAAGAGGGGGAAATGCCACGCGCGTATACGCAAATTCACGCGG
The DNA here is from genome assembly GCA_936440205.1 of Lepidonotus clava. Taxonomy (NCBI): domain Eukaryota; kingdom Metazoa; phylum Annelida; class Polychaeta; order Phyllodocida; family Polynoidae; genus Lepidonotus; species Lepidonotus clava. Next base: position 45,239,391 of record OW387136.1, on the reverse strand, counting down.
TTTTGGTTCTTAGCCTTTATACTGACTCCCATTTCGAATATCCTGCATCTGCCTCTGAGTGATCTCGCCCTGGAGATGATGTATTTTTCAGCAGAAAGCTTCTCGTGAAGGGTTATTTACGTTTCTGAGAAGGCGCATCACTTACTTTGCGTGGCCATCGGGGACTGTATCCTGTTTTGACCATCAATCTGTGCAGACGGGGGGCGCGGTGGCATCGGACTCCCTGCCTGGTTACCTGGATAAGAGACAAGCGGTCAGTTAGGTTCACTCGTTGACTTAAACCTTCAAACATTTATCTGGCATAAATTTGTGGAAAAAAAAGAAGCCTTGTTTGTCTACACATCTGAGGTTACCTGTCCAGAACTGAGAAGCCAGAGAGCACAATCTGTCCCCTGCTTCCCAAACAATTCGACCGATAAACAGAATACATATGTTAAATTGTTGCCCATTAGTACTTTTCATTTGTATGATACTTATTATTAGTTAAGAGAAGCTGTGTATAGTTGGTTAGTGGCAACATTGAACGTCAACCTACAACGGGGTTATTAAAAAACAACCAAGCTCCTTTCAGAGCTGCCACACGGGATACAACACGTGAACAATGAACACCCAACCTGTAACACTATGATATGGCAGAGTGACAAAAGAGTAACTCAGCAACTGTTGAACCTGTAATCGAAGAAAGATACCTGTCGTGAAGAAGGTGGCCTGCCCTCGGAAAGCCACCTTCTCCAAACACTACCCTCCACCATGTCCTCCTCTTAGCAGGCCGAGTACAGGTGACACATTTGTCTTCGGGTAATAACAAAAACCTGTCAAGACAGTAAAGAACAAATTATCGGCAGGCCCTTACTAAATATTGTCATTCAATTACGGTTATATTTCAGCGCGCCCCGCGCCGGCTGCCAGCCGCTCTGACACAATCGTGTCACAACAGTCAAGTGGCCACTTTTTTCCCTTTCACTGCCAGGAAATGATTTTCATTGAGGCCTTGGGCCGGCGGAGGAGGCACCGACCTGGGCCCATTCGGCGCCACGGACTTCGACCACTGAGCGGTTTCTTGTGGTCGCTGATAATCTTCTCTGGGCGGAGCTAAGAGGCTAATTTCGTTACGGCGGCGACATTCCAGCTTAATTCAGAGAACGGCCGCCCGGCCGCGTGTAAAGTGAGAGCTTCTCTTGAGAGTCCATTCACCGTGTATCTATTATATAAACACATCTCTGTATACAAACAGGCCCCGAGGCCAATGAAAGGAGATCGCGGCTTTTTTTTCGACCAAGGAAGGAGACTTGAACCGCGCGAGCGGTGTTTATCAACAACTTAGGAGCTCATCAGGGGGTTAAGGAGGCCGGGTCTTTCAGCCCTACACCTTCTTTTGTTTCCTCCCTACATCTAGAGTAATATTCTTGGCTAGTAAAAAAGTCAAATCGCAAACTAAAGACTCCTGCCCATACATTTTTCATAACAGCATATTATCGTCTACTTCTCGAAACAAATTAAAGGATGAAGAGTATGTTCACAATCACCAATTACTTTGTTAATGACGGGAGGTCTGATGGTCACTTTATCAAATTTTGACTGGGATTTGTTTGCTAAATTCCCTTAAAAGTTGTTACATAATTATTTTGAATTGAGATGAACCATTTTTATGCACAATTTATAATGCAGTATATACGCAACACTAACATTCGAAGTCGCAAATACAAATTACATGCTTGGTCCATATTTCAGGCCAATGAAGTAAGTTGTGTGCTTAAAGAATTAACCTTAAGATAGTTTTCTCCCCGGAATGTCCTAATAACCGCACTTTCTTACATTCCAGGTGTTTGGAAAACTCAAGGCGGCGGAAAGTTTCAAAATCTGGTGTAAAATCATAATAGTTATTATTGAGATTAAGATGGGCACCAAAGATGTAAGATGATGGAGACATGTAGCGACTGTAAGCTGTTTACATGAATACAGTCATCCAGTCGGGTTGTCAGCTAAGGACATTGCAGTACCAGCAGTATGTGGAGTGAGATACGAGTCGGTAGGTGGGGAACCTAACGCTCTGATCCATCACGACACCTGCCAACTCCAACTCTTTTTTTTATCAAGACGCCCATTCAGCGGTAAAAGCCCATATCGCCAATTGTAATCATTCTGTCGGAGCAAATGGCAAATTAGTTAAGTCTGCGGGCAGCAAAACTGTGTTTTCAATTTGCATCTCTTTCTGAACAGTGATCGTGGCTATCAAAGTGAAAGTCAAAAGCTAAGCGCAGTGTTATCATATTACTGACACGTTCCAATTAGTATTGGGTATCTAAGATTCGTAGTATTATTTCACAACATACATTAATGTTCCCTTTTACTGGCTACCTTCTGCGTTTTCTCTTTAATGAGCAATTCGGAGTTTACTCACACGAGATTATCGTTCAATTTATCTTTTGCATTAACACCCTGTGAGACTATGGTTTGTTGTCTGGATAAATGACGACTTGAAGACATGAATTGTTATGATGTTATAATATATTTCTAGTCTCAGATGTGAAGGCCAAAAGGCCTGTTTGCTTATCAATTGTTTCATGACTGTTCACTTCTGCTGCTGGACCCAGCGTGCTCCCTCTAACAAGGGGACACTTCCTCGCCTAACCTTGTCTATCATCCAATTCAACAGGAAAGTATTCCCTGGCGCTAATCCATACTAATGCAGACAGAACGTTTAGATATTTCAGTCCATCAATGTCCACCTCAGAAGGTCGGAAACAAGATCTTTGGACCAGTTCGCTAAAATTTGAGAGACGACACTATATATTAAAAACACTAACCTATCTCTTAATCGTATAAGTCAAGTAAGAGGCAACCAAACGGACAATGTTTTGGGTTAATATCGAATTACTTAATAAAGTTATTCTTGATGTATCAAAAGAAATGGATACAAAGCTGGAATTTGCACTGGAATTATACGTTGTGCTAATGGAAGCTAAGGAGTACAAAACCAAATATATTTTTTTAAAGATTTTTTTAGGGCAACGCCAAGGATTTCCATTATATATGTAATCCATATATGGGACAATGGATACATGTTAATTAAAATTCACTTTCATTTACATAAGAAAGCTATGTAGGGTCCCTACGGATAATCAAATATCGAAGCAATTCTGTGTATTACTGTTGATTCAAATTTCAACCTTTTCATTTACACAAAATATGTACCATTGGCTCAGTTATCCACTGGTTCTATTACCTTAGACGAGTAAATTGCCTACGATTAGAGTACTAGTATACCACCTTTCCAGAAAAACTTGTTCAATTTCAAGAAAATGCTGATTCAATTTCAGCAGCTAAAGGATTGTATTCAGGCAACAAAAAATGTATAAGATAATCTAAACATGCTTTTTGTGGTTGACAGCTAATGACGCTTTATATTTCCGAGACCTTGAATGTATGTATATACATGTGTATATAGAGAGAAATATACCTTCGGTGTATATACATACAAGGTCTCTAATACTTCCATATGGACACGACATTTATGGTTTACACTCGAGACACATCAGGACAAGGTGATGCAAAGCCGTGTGCGATTACAAAAAAAGATAGAAAAAAAGAAAAATTTTAAAAAAGGGTTAATTTCAAGAATTTCCAGGTGTATAATATAATATTGTGCTTTACCTGATATTGAGGCCGGCGTGTTGGACCTGGAGCCGGCCGACCCGACCGGCGACGGCGTGGGCCGCAGGGAGGAGACGGCCGGGTGCTGCGGCCCCTGAGAAGTCGGGGTACTCCGCGAGTTACTCCCTAGGTCAGCACCATTTTCTTCCCGGTCTGTGCTATTGCTTGAATTAGAGTCCTGAAAGGGAAGAAAAAACATACATGTAAAGTCTGCTTGAACAGAGTCATTATTCAAAGATTATCACAGGTAAATATGCTTTGATGTCAATGATTAACAATTATTCTTTGTTGTTAATCATTCATATGAAAACCACAATACTCTCCAAATTAATCTTTTTCCTTTACCAGAGCTCAGAGTATCAGTATACGGGCCTATGTAGTGCACATACTACAAAATAATCATATTACTATAGAAGTAAGTGCGAAATTTTGAAACAGGCGTTTATCATAATTATGTTCAATAAAATCAGAATCCAATGTCTAAACAACCTGGCCCTTCAAACTGAGGACATAAATATATAGCTGTCTGATATGACAATATCATGGAGGGCCATGATCGTCGAGGTGGTTATGACCATCAAGCAGGGAGGTCGGGGCGGGCAGGCCCGGTATATCATGATGGGGATCCCAGTGTTATCGTCGGGCCCTGCGCCATAAAACCACGTGTTAACAAGGGGCTCGGCAAAGAAAAGTAGTGACTTAACGAGGGATCATCGCCCAGCGTCTCCTCAATCCATCAATACAGCCTCTCTCCCCTCCCCTACCCCTCACCAGCCCGCCCTGAGCTGACTGGGCGGGGCGGGTGGGAGCGGGGCGAGTCGCTCCCAGTGGGTGGGTGGGGGCGGCCGGGTGGAGTGGGTTACCCCCCCCCCCTCTCCCCCTCACCAGCCCGTCTTGATCAATGACACACTGGACACCTGTTGCTCGTGAGCATCAAGCAATTGCTCACAACCACTCAGGCCAAACAAACCCAAGGCCTGCTTCCTGTCACCAGGCTTTATTTCTGCCTTATGGGAGTGGCACCTTTTCTGTGTTTTCTTTTATGTAATGTTGTGCTCCCAGGCATCTTTTTGGCGGGACAGGTAAGTGCTTCACTAAAGTGGCAATCACGGGGGCCAGTCAATGAAGCGCGTTTTTTCCCCATTTGGATGAAAGAGGTATTTTGATATCAAAGCAAATGTCAAATGTGATGTTAAATTCGATTGTGCGTGAATTGTGTCACCGACTTATTTGTCAGTTACAAATGAAAAGTAAAACCTTTTCACATAATTTAGAGGTCTTTATGCTAGGTAATCACCTTATGCAATCACAGAAATTAGATTAAATCATTTATAGTTGCAGTGTATGACGTAAATATTACTGTAACATGATTTAAATTCATAAGCAATTATCTAAATTTAACTCTACAATATTTTCAAGACTTTCCATAATAAAATATACATGTGTAAAATCGCTCCCCATAGGCTATAGATTCATAAGTATATGCCTTGCATGGTTAATACAGATAAAGTTCCTCATTTGAATCGTCAATGTTTGTCCAGAGTGCCCCAGCTATTTCAGTTATCAAAATAAGACCTTTATAATACCTTGTCTGGTACAAAAATTAGACCATCTAAAGCAATTTTTAGGACTTTTTGTAAATTTACAATTTCAAATATTTAGACATTCTATCAAAATGAGGTAAAGATAGAAATGACAGAAAGAAAAATTATAACTCATAAGAACAATTATATCTTATAATCAATTCAGATTGACATAACATAAGACCTTTTCAAGACCTTTGGACCTAAAATAAGACCTTTCTAATTGCCTTATAAATGGTAAAACCAAAATGAGACCTCTTAAGACCTGCGTGGGCACCCTGTTGTCACATATATTAATGAAATGTTTGAATCAAGAACATCTTACTGACAAACTTATCAATGATCCTATCACTATTAACTGTTAATATAATAAATAATTATTTAATCTTAATTTCCCCAGGGTAAACTCAAGCTAGTCTGGAATATGAATAAAGGAATTATGTCAAAGACACAGCTGAATGGCATATGAATCTAGTGTGCCTGTCACATCCCAGCATCCTTCCCCAGAGGAAACTGCCTTGAAATCATATTTAAAAAAAAGACGGCTTGCATCTGACAGTGGGCACATCTGACACAATGTGCGGTTGTCATAGCAACCGGGAAAGCCAGCGGAAATACTGCTCCAGCGTCATGTGAGCGAGGTGGCGGATGTAAACACACACCCATGCTTTCAAAGTCGCCGGGTCTTCTGGGGGGCTTTCTGTCAAAAACCTCAGCAATATGGTAAGGACACCAGTGTCCTTTTCCGACTGGTTTCGACCCTCCTCTTCACCACAGTGGCTAGCACTACTACCTAGTAGTTCTACTAGCAGCCGTTGGTTAGGGTGGTAGTGCTGGCCATATTGGTGGAGTAGGAAAGAGGCGGACCTGAAGCTAACCTACTTCACTTGGTCCCCCTAACCTAACATTGATTTCTAGGCCCTACCAGGCTGGAATCTCACCTGATCTCCATGACAGACCTCGATGGGTCTAGTGAAGGGTCTTCTCCTACCTTTGTCACTGTCAAAACAGCGTCCCTCTGTCTGTAAACTGCTGTTTTCCCCACTAGAACTCCGTACTGAGGCCTTCTCCACAGCCAAGTCTAAGCCTGTCTGCCTTGCCTGCATACATATGCAAATGGCTGAATATTTAATACCTAGCCCCTCCAGAAACCAGACTTTCCCCTACCAGAATAAACTAGAGAAAGCCTGGATGGTCTAACTGCGAGATGCTGAGTTTGAAAAGTAGCCAACCTGTGATGCCGTCAGGACCCGGCGTTGTGCTGTCACAACCCCCCTTCGCCGAAAGCACCTAGCTAAACCAAACAAAGGCCCGATGAATGAACCACACTGCAGGCTGGTCAACAATGACTGGGGGACTGGCCCTCCGACAAAAGCCTGTTGTTTAGCCCCAGCTTAAATACTACTAGCCTGGCCTGGGCCTGAGATGATCGACAGAAAAGTGGAGTTTTTACCGGGTGGTGTTTGGGTCTGCAGTCTCCGTTTAGTCCATGTCTGTAGCGTTCCGCGTTTCGCAGGCGGCAGATAGGCGAGCTTGATGAGTAGCCGTGTGAGGCTGTGCAGTGTGAGTCATGTGTTGTGCGGCCACCACCGCCGGCTTGGGGCCTACTCCACTCCGGCTGCGTTCGCAAATCCGCAAGCCGCAGGAGACTACGTCACCAGCGTTATAACTCTGCCTAGCACTATTCTCTCGGAACATACGACCCCTTCCGATAAAACAGTTTATATTTGATTGTACTTTCGTCAAAAGAGCGACATTTTTCGTTTTGAGATAGGTTTGAACGGTTAAATATTCATTCTTTTATACAGCGGTAATTGTTTGGATAGTGTTTCCGAACGCAACCCATAGGAGGCCAACCTTGCACACAGCTAAAGCTAGGCGCTCTCCGCTCCACTACCAGAGCCTACACAACAAGGCCCAGCTAAATATAACCTACTTGCAGCCTACCAAGTACATAAAACTTGATGGGAAAACCCTGACAGGCCTGCCCCCCTGCATGTAGGTCGGGTCAACTGTCCTGGCCCCTGTGCCTTCGGACAGGACCCTCGTCTCGGAGGTGTAAAACAAGTCCCTAACTCGTCTTTTACTTTTGGTCCCGATCAATTGCTTTTATCAGTAGCGCGGCGGTGGGACCGGCTAGAAGTTGGGCCGACCGCGTCTCGCGGACTGAGTGGGCTGAGTAAAGGTCTCAGCGCGGCCCCAACACATAATGGGCCCATCCCGGCAAATGTTTCGTGGGTCATGCGAAACAGGATATCTCCCAGCCGCGAGGCCCCCGCTGCCACGCTGTCTCACCACTTTAAATTTCGCGAAAAGAAAAAAGGAGACGAATGACAACTTTTTCGTCTCGTTTTACGTGTAATAGACAGGATTTTTAAATAGTTGAGAAAGTAAATATTACTTTCTTTCCCCAGTTCAGAAAATGTTTTTCATCTGATCTGTTTATGGCATCATGTGCATATGTCATTTCTGGTTGACTGGGCAGCGAATGCAGACACAATAGGCCTCATTTATCAGGGCAGTGTCAATGAATGGCCGGCGGGTGTCCGCAGGGCCGACCCGGACGGGCCGACACATGGTCTTCTTATCACCCTTATCTATTACACTCAGCCCTCTCTCTGGCTCTGGTGACACCTGCCGAAAAGAGCCAAGCTCAAAGAACATAAACGGCAGAATTTAGCCCCGAAAATTAAATGATTTACTTGCAGAAGAAACTCTGATCTGATTATCATTCCCCCTGAGCGGCGAAAAACGCTCGCTTTCCTTTCATTCGGGTTTAACAGCGCCTTTATTGTTGGCAATTTAAATCTGTTTAGATAAAGGACATAATGGATTATTTTTAAGACGCGAAAGGGGGGATTTGCATTCGCATGGTTCCGGCCCAATATCGGCCTTACAAAGGACCGGCAGTGCGGGCGTCGTCGTCGACCCGGTCGTCGCAGGCCGCTTCAACTTGGTTTTAAAGCTACCTTACTCTACCAGCCAACCATCGAACCAACACCGAGCCGGCGAGGAATTAAAGCTTGGGGCCTCAGTTTGTGGGCCTCCCTTCGCGACGACGCCGCTGCCGCTTCTACCTACAAAAACACCACTTTGCCCATATTCAGAGAGCCCCGTCGTCTGTTTTTAGCTTGCACAGATGATTCGGCACTATTTTCCCCCGCTGCAAGAGGCTCGTCTACTACCAAGGGCCCGGCTGTGTACAGAGTAATATAGAGCATTTGCCAACAGAGAATCAAGTCCCCCAGCCCGCTTTTGCATAGCAGTAATGCAGCAGAAATAAAATCAATACACGGCACGCACCGCGGCTGAATAGAGTATACGGCGGGCCGGCGGCGCGGCGAGGGGCCCTGATGGGGGATGGCGCCTCCTCATTACGCCTCGACTCAGTCATCTTTCACCGCGGTTTTTCAAAGGGAAGAAAATTTTTTCCGACCCGAAAAAGACCGGGGAATGTTGACCGGGTTTTCCCTGCACATCTTCCGAGCCAAAGTGAGGCCGGCCCTTGGTCAGCCGGCTCGAAAAACGCAAATATTACGCAGAAAATGGTGGGTTGTTTGTGCTCGGGAGCCTCGCGACCCGCCTACCCGATATGCAGGCGGCAGCAGCGGCAGCGGTGGCGGCCGAGGCCGGGCGGGGGCCGGGCGGGGGCCGGGCGGGAGGGCTGCAGGGGGGTTGCAGCTGGTTGCCGACGACTCGGGGCTGAACTGTCAGCCCAGTCAACTTTGTCAGCGCTCAACCGGGGGCGCGCCGCTCTGCAGATAAAGCTTTATGGCAAGGTCTCTCCACTGCGAAGCGCAAAAACTTTGGCATACGACCATTATTCAAAAGAGGGGGAAGAAGGGGGAGAGGACTAGCTTTTATAGAAAAGAGATGATTAAAGGTACAAATGCTCCCTGTAAGGCATTTCCTTGACGTTACACAGGCAAACAAAACAAGGGATTTAAAAGCGGCGTTGTTTCCCTAATGATTATTTTAGAAATGAATACTTTATTTCATGCTGTGTTTCCTTCAAATGAATTGCAATACTGGGTATTTTGTTCTGTATTACATTTTGGATCAAAAATAATATATTTGAAAGAGAGATCTACTTTTTATGTAATTGAAAACACAGTATTTAGGAAGTTTCACAAATATTAATATATCGGTAGTGAATAAAATATTGAGGGGAAAAAATCAACATAATATTCAAGTGCCGTTCTCTTTCATATATTTCAAATTGCACTGTCCAGAGAAATCACGTGGAGGGAAAAAAATATTTAGTATGAGTTAGAATTTCTGCATAGTAAAAGTAGAGGATTTATGGTGCGACCCCATCAGAACCTCTCGCCGGTGGAGCTTGGGGCTTGAGGCACAGAGAGGTATTCTAAATTCACTACATGAGCGCACTCTGCACCGCGCTCGCCGGGTCCTTGTGACAGCCACCAGCCTAGACTTGCCAAGTCCTTAGTGCAATCAACGATTCATATATATGAAGTATGTACGGAATATGAATTTCAATACAATTTCACCCAACAAGAAATAACCCCTTGAATCCACGGCACGAATGGGATGGGACGCTAAAACAACAGTTTTTGTTCTATGCCAAGTACCCTTTTTGAAATACACATTTTAGATATTGATCGGGGGACGTGACTGTCTTGCTGCGTAGGCATTAAATATCGTTTTATGCCGCGCTCTTAATTCTTTTGGCTAACATAAACTTGCACGCAGAGCCATTAGGACCTTACGTCAGGTTTCCATTGCTACGAGGCATAAATTATGGCATATCTCATAATTGATTCCAGAAAATGGAAATGTAGGCAAGATTGATCGGCGGCTAGTTTTGCTCAATATCTCTCGAGCAGAGAGAGGCAGGCCGCTGGAGTGGGTGGTGGTGGTGGTGGCAGTGGTGGGGTGGTGGCGGCGCAGTGGTGGGGTGGTGGTGGTGGCAGCGCAGGCGGCGGAGGTGCTTACTGAGCGAGTGGTGGTGCTGGCGGTGGTGCTGTGGTGGTGCAGCAGTGAGACAGCCTAGCTGCAGCTGCCGCTGTCTATGGACCTGGCTGTGGTATCTACGGCGTCCACCCGCCCCCCGCCCGCCTGCCAGTCGACCCGCCCCCTCCCTCCGCTCCTCCAGCCTCCCCCCTCCACCCGCCCTCCGCGTACCGCCTCAGCCCGACTATCGGCGGGCGCGGCCCGACCGGCCGGCCCTGGTCGGCGGGCGGGCGGGCGGCCGGATGGGCCGGGGCCGGGGCCGGGGCCGGCTATCGGCCATGCATCACGCGGGGGCCGGTGAGAAATGGGCCCACGCTGCGGGCTGCATCAAAGCCCACGGCGGCGGGGACGACCGGCGGTGGTGGTCGGGGCGACAGGGGCACTGAGTGCACGCCTGTCACACGCACCGCCCGATCAACGGGCTTTATATCCTGCCCCTGCTCTACAGCCGCATAAAACTCCCCTTCTCCCGATGGTAATGGCCTTCTCCCGTATTATCATACATTATCATAACCACCTACCATAACCGACTTCCAAGACCCCAACATAAAGCATCATTTTCCCTTAATGAACAACTCCCAACCAAATTCCCCCTCCCCTACTCCGGTTCTAAAATGGAGCCAAGCGGGGAAATATCTGCACCTTTTTTTTTGCCTTCCGAATTAACCCACCACGGAGACCCATTCTAAAACCAGTGACGATCCTATGCGTTGGAATGAAAACGGCGACCTTTGGCCCTGACATGCCCATTTCCTGTCGTTTGTAGGGGAACTGAAAAAATCCAGCAAGGCATAAAAACAAATTCCAGGGGCTTCAAAAGGTCGCTGAGCGGGCTTGGTGGAGCGGGGGAGGGGGGCCTGGGAGCAACCAGAGGAGGACTCATTTGTATGGGCCTGCGTGGAGGTCGTGCTCACGTCTAACGAGGCCCTTTTTGTGAGGGTCTTCCTCGGCCCTTTACAGGCCCAATCAGTCCGCACTGGCCCCCAGCCCCGCCTGGACCAACAGGCGGACCTAGGTAAGGGTCCAAGCCTGCAAAGTCCCCCGCCAATCAAATAGTATAAATGGCTGAAATTTAATATTAACTAAGGGCGTAGGCGTCATTTATTTAATCAGAATCGCTTGTTGTTGTTTTTCTATGGAATTTAATTTTTGAAGACTTTTTGAAAACAATTATGATATTGATGGTATCTGAAATAAATGACAACCACGTGGGGCCAGTTGGCTGAGGAACTATTTCAAAGTTCAGCCAATCCGACTCGCCCTACTTACACTAACCAGACTGGGTGGAAGGGGGACGGGGAGGGGTTTGGGGAGGGGCCGGCCAGGTCAACTTAACCAAAGGAAAATAAGACGCTATAGCTGAGAAGCCACTTCTCAGTATGAAAGGCAGACATAACAAAACCTTCAAAACTCTCATTATAATAGTCAGGGTCTGCCAGGAAGGGACGCAATGATATAAAGCTGTGTAATTTGGGAAATTGGGTGTAATTGTTGTTGGTGGAGGTGGGGGCCGACTCCAGCCCCGGCGCCGGACCGTGAACACTACGCTCCATATGTGAAGCACATCGACCACCGCCGTCCCCCTCCAGTCTGCCGGCAACGCAGGCCAGGCCAAGCCTAGACGTGCTCAGGTCTGCCACTTATTGGTCAACCTTTGTCCAGGTCCTCCCCTTAAACTGAGTCTACTTCGATGGTCAGAGGTCTCTTCTTACTAACTAAATGAGTTCAAGTAAAAACTATCAATATTATTGTACTATGAAGGTCCTTATTTCGTGGGAAAGTAGCATGTACAGAACAAAGACTATGCCAGTTGATAGGGGAAAAAAGAGAAACAAAAGAATCCACCTCACTTAGTTGAATTTTAAATCCCTCCCCCACTGGCATTGACATTAAATGCAATTGGCATCGGAATTAAGGAATCGTGCATGTTTCTTTTACTTTTTTATCTCACCTTTTTCAAGGCAACTCGTATATCTATATGTATTTTTAAGATAAATAATTACAAAAACACTTGAGGGACGCATAACCCCACTGAAACTTATTGGATAAAGTAAATGACTTTCAAATTAGATGCCATACGATCTTTTAAAGTGTGTCCGCCGGTAGGGTGGCAGGACTTGTTATTAACAAGAAATCTTGCACATTTTAATTCACCTCTTTATCACTAGGGGGCAGGCCCCCTGTGGCTATGCACTTAGCCTCTCAGTGACCAAGACGGTTTTCTGAAGCTCAGCCTCAAGGGAAATAAGGGATATTTTTGTATTATTTTCATCGTTTCTTTATAATATAAAACTAATGCCGAAAATGTTGTTCGAAGAACATAATACCGGTACTCCATAAATTTCAATTGTTAATTCAAGGGCACATATGGATTTTTACGTGATTAAAAACTTATCGGCAATGTAACAATTCAGTATTCCAAATAGGTGTGCCATATTAGCAATATTATATAATGTTTGGGCATGATATATCAGGTAAAAACAAAATATGAATAAGTCTTTTTTAAAATTTAAACTAGCCAGATGTGCGCTTGAGACGAGGGTTGGGGAACAGATTGCACTATGATTAAGTTAAATATATAATTGGTTTTGCCCTGTAGTTCTCTATCATGGTCGTGGCCTTAACCATGCTACACACACCAGACTATTCTCTTCTCCCACTCCTTCTGCTGTATGGCACACCCACAGCTAACACTCAGGTAGCAGACCCCGGTGCTGAGGCCAGTGGTACAACGCCACCACCAAGCACCACCACCTTGATTAGACTGGTGTCGCTAGGTGCCACGAGATGGCGTGGCAGTGTCGCAGGAAACCAGTACAGCGAACACACAGGCCTCCTGACCTAAATAGCTGAACCTTGGTTACATCGTACCACCAGAGAAACACACTCAACCACTGGGATATTCTATATCAGGTTTATCTTGTTATTATTAATACCACATCCCACAATAAAGTGAAATCTCACTGACCTACAATATTTTTAGACCAGCTGGAAATACCACTGGTTATACTTGTCATTTGTCTAGGGAGCACCGTACTGCTAAAGCTGTACTGGCATAACACGTTTACATGAATATAACTCTCCATATGGCGCTATATGGGGGAGTGAATCATTCTTAAAGTGCCAAATGAAACAATACACTGTCGTCCAACACTGTACTTCGGCAAAATAAAGTCAGCACAGACGACCCATGTTTAGTTTCGTATTTTATTTACCCTGATAGTTCGCGTTGTTCACGTACTAGGCGGACGGCACTTAAAAAAGAACTAGGCCAAGCTACAGGACCCCGCACACACACACAGACTTAACATACTGACGTCCCATACCAGGTTCTCTGGTCTACTTGTACCAAGTACACTCAGATGGGACGGCCCCTATCCGGAGCGTTATAAAACGTCTCCTATCCTGGCTGGTCACTGGTGGTGTATGGCGAGGATCAAAGGCACCGCAGGGCCTCCAGGACCTGTCCCCCCGGCCCTCAGATCCCAGTCAGATGTCGCTGTTTGTGACGGCAGAACGCTGACAGATACAGAATGCTCCTGGGTTGGACGTGGTGGGAAGTGGGGCAGGCGGGACTTCCCCTGAATATCATTATGGGTAACGAGAGGAGCACGGCTACTCGGGCAAGAATAACGAAGGGGTTGTCGATGCGATCTGTGAAAACCTTGACGTTATGGTTGATGAAAAACATTTGGCCAATATACAGAAATAAATATGTCACTGAAATTCTCTTTAAAAAAGAAGTAGAAGCCAATCATTAGTCTTGACCAGTCATCGAGTTTGTGAATCTAGATTCAGACGTAAAAAAACTTAAATCCTGATTGCATTAACTGCTTCTCAGTATTCCTATCATATAAAAAGACAACAATCAATGACATCGTAGGGTTTGACTGCAACCAAGAACAGTAATATTGCTGACCATCATACTATCTTAATGATATCGAATCAATGTAAAGAGATGTAAAATGCAGCTTCTTAGTCTAATTACTGGATGCAGAGCAGAAAAAAAGCAAATCATTACTTATGTCCAAGATATAGTACCTGTTTTTGTCTGTTATTGGGGACACATCCATATGGGTAATTGAGTAAGAGTGTGTGGGTGGGGGCAGTACTAGTGGAGAGGCTGAGCAGTCTGCCTCAGCATCACAGTAACTAGACTTGTCCGTCACCCAGTGAGGAAACAACCGCCTACATAAGACTTAGACTACATTTCCCTTTTAAATTGCTAAAAAATCAGGGCCGAATTCTTAAATTACTCAGGTCCACGTATTAGTAATATAAATCTTAAAGGTAGTTTCGACTACCTGATTCCTCCCTTGTAGTAGGATACATTTCTAGTTCAATAGATTAATGCCTGTGATGGCTGTTTCTATCCCCAAGTTTGATCTCCGAGAAGCCTTTATACTATATCAATTTACCACCATTCCTACTATTATAGATCTGATCGGCATAAAATTAACATTGACGACTGATTGGCACTTTACGAGATTATCCTGATTCCATTTAGGTAAATGCTCCATCTGATTACTGCCACCATCTCCCATTTTCATTACATCACTATTGCAAATGTCCAAAGAATGCATCGGCCGGTATCATTATTACACTGCCTCCCTACTCACACCTTTCTGCGTAAGCTTTATTTGTGCTTTTTTTTTTAACATAAAGTAAAAGTAAACAAGGAAATCCCTCCCCCTCCTTCCCAAACACGCACACTACACCCGATCATCGGGGTCACCTCCCTGTGTAGGTACTCCCCAGGTCAGCACCTCTGCTGGAGCCGAGGGTTGGGAGTTCACAAGTGGCTCATTAGCATAATAATGTCAACACAAACACGTGGTTCCACGGGATTCACCTGAGCTGACTCGGACGTGTTTGTGGCGACAGGTTATAATCCTCTTCCTGAAGCCTAAGTCGGCCCAAATTGGACTTTACAGGTTGACAGAGTTTAGCCGCACCCTGTGGTCGGATTCCTGTGACGTGAGAATTGTTTACATTTTCGACTATGGAACTTTACGAAAACCTTTTACCATCTCTGGGACTATGATAAGCAGTGAAAATGTTAGGGCTGCGCTAGGTGCCTTGGGCACATTTAATAAGAAAATAAAATGATAAATTTAATATTTTAAAGTGTGCCAAGGGAACATTTGGGAATTTTGAATACACTAAAATGTACTAGAAAAGAGCGCATTTCCTTGATGATATGTCTCATATAACTCAGTGAGGAGTGTGCAACTGTCGTATGGCATTTCATTCTGACATAATCACTGCGTAAGTAGGCCTATAATTTTGCATTTCGTCTACATATGAAAGACACCTAGGAGAACAAAAAGTGTAGAAAATCTTGGTCGCCTTACCTGTGAATTATTCTGCTGTTGTTGCTGTTGGCCTTGCTGTGGCGGGGGTTGGGATGGTGCTTGTTGGTTCTGTTGATTTTGTTGCGGCGTTTGCTGAGGTAGCTGTTGTGCTGGTGGTGGTGGTTGTTGTTGCCCCACAGAATGCTGTTGTTGATGTTGTCCCTGGGACTGCTGTTGTTGTGACTGTTGCGGTTGCCCTTGTTGTGGTTGCGCTTGTTGTGGACCTGACTGCCCTTGTGGTTGCCCCGGCGTCCCAGGTCCTTGTTGCTGTTGTTGTGGTTGTTGCCCAGGTTGTTGCCCAGGTTTTTGTCCTGGACTGCCTTGTTGGTTCGTATGCCCTTGTTGATTGGTCTGTGGACCTGACGGTTGCCCTTGTTGGGACTGCCCCTGCGGCGGCTGTTGGCCTTGTGGCGGTGGTTGTTGCCCCTGTGGGGTCTGTTGCTGTCCCTGGCCGGGGGTCAGCTGTCCCTGGGCACCCTGAGGTCCTCCTGGAGGCCCGCTATAGTGCTGGTTTGGCTGGCCACTGAAGCCCATCTGGTTCTCCTGCTGACCGTAGTGTCCAGACATCTGCAGGAACACAGTTTATCGTATTACACATTTACGATATGTTAACATTTTACCACTCAAATCTCTCATTTACCGGGTAAGTATTAGCCAAACCATGAGAAACATATTGCACAGGCTCATTCTACAACTCTACACATTTTCTTCACTTATTTCTTTCGACTGAGTCAACTAAACCAAGAACAAACATCTTCTTAATTAACAAGCAACTCACATTATAGACCCTTTATGTATTTTTCTAATCTTTATAACAAATAGACGTGACAGAATAGCATATTAAAGAAATATTTGGTCAGCATTCGTACATTACCAGTGTCTGAGCAAGGCGTCTAGTGATGTACAAAAGACACACCTATCTTGTTTCAAAAGTTTTTCTGACAACATATCCGAAAAGAGAGGGGGAAAAATATCGCATTTTTCAAAGAATATCAGTTCATTGAGCAGCTCACCTGTTGTCCGTAGGGTGGGGCGGGCATGCCGGGCACACCGGGCCGCACCTGCTGACCGGCCATCCCGTACGGTCTTTGGGGCATCGAGTTGGGCGAGAATTGTCCAGGGCCGTAGTGGGGCTGACCCGGGTGGCCCGGGCCTGGCCCCTGCCCTTGTTGGGGGTAGCCAGGGGCCATGCCCGGCCGACGCTGGGCAGGGTCGTACATACTACCCTGAAAAGACAAGAGAGCAAAATCCATAAGTACTGATGTAGTACAAAATATCAGAGAGTTGATGAAATGAAAATACCACTGTTCTGGGCAGTGCAGCCAGAACAGTTAATGCTAATCTATCGATGTAAATAAAGCCATTCTATGAGTTGACATTGCTAAAACGAATAACATCAGTAGTACACATAATATATATTTTAAATCACAATAGGTTGCCAAAAACACTTAGGTTTAGTGAACGTTACCCTTGTGGTTAGTGCATAAATAGCCATTTTGCGTTACAAACAAACACTGAGTGCGGGTATTTGAGTATCTTCAGAGGGCACACGACCTGGCACGTGCCCGGCTTTACTCCTAACCCACCTGGCCCCCTCATGGCCCAAACACCTGTCTCTTACTGCCTCCCTGACACACCACTAACACTCTGAATACTTCAGGGGAAAAAAAAGGGGGGGGGGGGAAAGAAAAGTCCCAATCCTGGCATAAAGCCACTCACAATCAAACAAAATAAAACCTAAACAATCAAAAAAGATGGTAGCATACCTTTATGGTATCACGGCCTTTTGTGAGGCAATGCTGTCAAACACATAATACTAGCAAGTTTCCTAATGAAAAGGTGGAAATAATAATGGGGTGCATTTTCTATCATTTTTCCTTGAACCACTATAAATATTTGCTGCCAACACTTTTTGTGACGAACATCAGGTAAAGATGGGATTACATCTTCTGTTTATTTCCACCCACTTCCTCTCTTTTTATGACATAAAAACATTGCCTAGCTAGTTGGTCTAGCTAGTTTTGGAATGTGCACATCTGTTGCTACTGATTATCATCAATATTGAAAGTTTGAATTATTTGAAACTATTTATCACGTTTCCAAAAGTTAAATCTGTGTATCATTATGAAGTGAGCAAAATGATTTATTTTACATTCCCTTGCAAGTCGACAGGAACAGATTTTATAAAGACGATGTTTAAGTTCTGGGTTTGCAGGAACCGATCTTCTTGTGAACAATTGGTTATTTTAGAGTTCGCAACTAAAGGGGATGAATATCTTTGTGATTTGATTACAAAACGATTTGAAAATGAAAAACTACTTCCATTGTGTATCTCAGAAATGTCAGTTACTACTCGCGATCCTATTCACTTCATTTTGAGTTGAATTGTTCTTGTATTGGGTTTCTACAAGAATACACAACAAGAATGGGAACTTGAGCAACCTTTTCACAACATGTTTTAATGTCTCTCAATGCACTCCTTTTCCAATTGTGGGGATCTGTTGTAGGGGGAATATGGGACACTAAAAATGCTAAAGCTCAATTTGGACATTTTGCGCACTTTTCTAGGAATATTTCGAATATATTGTCAGTTAAATTTTATATTATCAAAATGTATTTTCAAAGTGTGTTTTGTGATAAAGAAAGCCTTGTAGGAACTTTCTTAAACTGAAAATTGTTATCTGATTCGCTTTTATAAACGCTTAGCATTACCTGGCAAGCTCAAGTCAAGCAGATCAACAAAGGCTTAGCGGATACCTTGATCCGGAAATTGATACTTTAACCATTGCTCTTTTATTCATTACACAACTGGTCATAATCTTACATATCAGACTTGACCCACTTCCCTACTTTCATCACTCGGCCGAACCCTCCTTTGTTGACATTTGGCGTGAGCCTCCACCGTAATCGACCATCCACGTGGCTCTCTTTATCATTTCTTTTTAACCCAGGTTCGTCTCGGCGGCCCGAAGCACCCGGTTCATTCCCCACTTTTTAACCCCAAAGACTGTTAACTCTTAACCCGCCGGATTTACTTAAATCCTTTGGTATTAGGTCCCCGAGTGGCCGGTGCCCCGCGCCCCGATCTGACAATGTGGTCGTAACCTGATGTAAGGGCCCCAGGTCAATGGGGTCACTTAATGAGGTCACGTAATGAGGTCAGGGGTCAGCATAATCCCAACTGGATCCCTTTTAATGACCGCACAAAAGAGCCACTTGTCTGTCTGGGCGACCGACTGTGAGACTGTCTGGCATAAACGGGTTATTAGAACAGCCACTTTCGCTGACAGCACTGAATGGATATACACAAATAAATCACCTGGGGCGCCGAGGGTGGTGGGGGTGGGGAGAGGGGGGAGGGGGGATTAGTAGTGCCGGGGACTACTATTTACTCTGCTCGGTCCAGGGCCAAGTTGTGAATGGGTCGAGCCGGGAGGAGGAGGAGGAGGCAGGAGGGGATGGGCGGGGGGGAGAGGTGGGGCGGCGGGCGTAGGGGTGGGTGGGCGGGAGGGATCTGTTGTGTGTAAGATAGGCTACTCGCCAGCCGCCAGCCAGCCCAAACAGCACATGGCTAATCAGCATAAAAACCCACACACAGAACCACTACAAGTCGCGTGCAAATGTCATATGGCACCGCGGCGACTCCTACTACGGCCGGTGCCTGGCCGGGATCCCATTCATGTGGCCGAGCCCACGACGTAGACCTGGGTCCCCAATCCGTGAATTGTTTAATTGCCGACATCTGATTTGGTTAATGAATAGAGAGATTTAGAAACTGGCTCAGACACGGCCTGCACTGAGTGAACCGGTCAACGACCTCTGTCTAGTGAAAATGACAGTAGGTCAATAACATGAATGCATGTGCAGCGTGTATACCATTACAACTTTATAAGTTTCGTCTTTTTATTCCGGTATTTCGAATGCTTTCGTACTTCAGGTCTTGTTTCTTGGCAGGAATATACTCCATGAACGATGCGTTACAATAAACCTAAGGGGTAATGATTTGTCTGGTTCTTCATTTAGTTGACTAACGTAGTTATAGCCTATCTTGTATAGCGCCCATTATCATACACGGAATATATCTGAAAACATGGGGCGACCTGGCGAATATCACGTCATAAAGAAAAGTCTTAACAGACCAACCTCGGGATGACCACATAATGTCGACAGTTTCAAAAAGGCACAATGAGCCTGACCTGTATATATGGTATATGGTATGAGTGTCATAGCCTTTATAATATAGCCTTAGAATACACATACATGTTGACAGTATGAAAATATTCTGACTGCACATTCTAAGTCCAGTCTATACCGGATTTATAAAGAAGTATTCTTCATACTCATAGGAACTGAATAATACATGGTAATATAATATCAAACACAAATGGTGAACATTTTAATTGAAAAATAAATGAGAACATAGCCTTCAAATCTTATAAATAGGAAAACCAATTTTATACCTTACAAGTCATTTGAAGTAATGAGTGGAAAATGGCTCTCATAGGGAATGATTTATGTTATTGTTCCCGCTTTTTCCTTTTGAGTGAGTGAATGAGTGTTGGGTGTTTTACGCCGTACCGACAGCCAAGGCCATTTTCACGGCGAAAACCAGTTGGGAGGAATTCTGTCTTTGGTGATCGTATCCATGAGATAAAGGTGACAGGGCGGGCAAACAGCAGGGGATCAAAACCTGCAAATCATTTTTGCTGTACCTCATCGCGGGACCTCATCCCTTTGTGAACCACAACACCAACCGGGAATTGAACCCAAAGAACCACTGGTAATTGCTGGGTCCCCAATATCATCGCCTCATACGATCAGCAGGGGCTACTGGGGGCCTATTCTTACCCAGACCCCAACGGGGTCTTTTTCCTTTTGTATGGTCACCCTAATTGTCTATAATATAAGACATTGGTGTAATACGCAGGGACTCTTAATGACAAACAGAATCCTACGTCATTCTCTTATCTGAAGGCCTGATAAAACTCCAATTAACATATTTTATGTCCTCAAGTGAAATACAACAGCGTAGTAAGTCAACATGATTAATATTAATGTATGTTCATATGCCCGCAAATTGTTACATACAGCAAGCCCAAGTAGATCTTTGGTCATAAAACAATGATCCATTTTCGAAGTGCTACATTCTGACCCGAAAGGTGACAACAAACTTGACCTTCTCGGGTAAAACCAGTGAGCGTGCTAAGTCAATCCCTCCATTCAAGGTGCCTCACTGAAGGCATTCCACATCGCAATTATCTTCGCCTGACCCCAAACAATATCACAGGGGGAAGTATCATTTGCCCTGGGGGCACAGACCCCTGGTCTCCTACCCCCAAAACAGGCCGCCTTCTCCCATTCACTCACTAAAATACATCGTTTGCATTCAACCCCTGCTTACTCGACCGTGAAGTCCGTGGGCAAGACGCCATATGGATGTCAAACGCGGCTCCAGTTACATGACCAGAAATATTCAAGTCAATAAATCTTTGTTCCTTAACGTTGTTAAAAAAGGTGATAATTTGGTTAAGTTTCATTAAATCAGGACGGGCTGGTCTAGTGTTGGAAGGGGATCCTGCCCTGAGCGACCCGCTGTGATCCGGCGTGTTTTTATGTTGTGTGGCACTGTAGGCGCCGCCCCCGCCCACCCGGCCGGCTACAAGCAATCCGTCACCTGGCCACGTGGGCCCGGCGCTGCCAGGGGTTATCCCACAGTTCATTATCCAGCTCCCCAGCTGCCGGGGCCAGCAGCCAGCGCCAGCCTCCCACAGCCGGAACTACTTTCTTGAGGGAATCCCCTGGCCGGGCCGGGCTGGCGGCCTGTCAGTCAGTCAGCTGTTGGCTAAGGGTGGGTGTCATTGGCCATGTGTATTGATTGCCGAGTGGGGGGTGTGGGGAGCAGGAGAGGCTCGGGCGGGCTGTGGGGGAGGGGTACAGGGAAGGAAGGGGGGAGGGGGTAGAGCATGTAAACATAGCCATGAGGCTTTTATACCCTCAGTGATGGGTTCTCCACCAGAATCTAGCCTATTCTACCCTCTTCATATAAACCATCTACCTGGACCATAATCACAGTAGCCCACAGTGGCACGCGCTCCTCCCCCTCCCCCCCCCCCCCCTCCAACACACACACCTGGCCGGCCCGCCCGTCGTAAACAATACCTGATTATTACACAATGCCCGGCTTCTCCGGTTACCAAGGTGACTGGCCACGTGACCACACACTTCTGAGTGGGTCATGCCACCCCTAGGCCTATTTTAAGGTTACCATGGAGACGAAGAAGACGCTATAATTCTGACGTCTGACGGTTAAGTAGCTACGCCTCCCCGAGGGAAATCCTATGGTCAAGTCTCCATGATAATTGATATGGGCCGTTGTTCATCATTATACCTTGATTGGTTTCTTGAAAACATCATTATAAAAATGGTTGTTCAAGAATTTGGATGCATTGCCTTGACTAGAAAAGACTGATTCAAAAAAAGATATTAGTAAATAGAGCCTAATGAAAAGCCTATTTGGTGCGTTGGTAATACCGATATCTGCATTCCTATAATGTAATATTCTTTTTTTTGTTAAAATATCTCTCAATATTCTCATATAGAATCAAATCGACATTATTTAATAAATAAGACGGTAACATTTTTTTCACTAGGCACCTTCCGAAGAAAATTATACTAGTTTTTCCTATATTCATGTTATGCATCGAACCATTGTTTTTTCTGAAATGGAAAGTTAAGTGTTTTCACTTTAACAGGCCTAATTGTAATTCCAAATACAGATACCAACGATAACATAAATTTCTTAAATTTATGAACGAGAATACGGTTTTGTGACATAAATCATCGTGTCTAGTTGGTTTCAAACGTTTCTCAAATTACGAAATTGAACCCATATGTTGCCAGAAAGCATTTGCCGAATTCCGATCGCCCTTACTCGAATTCAAGAATATATCTGTCGATTAAGAATGGACGCAATAGTACACGCGTTAGTATACGACCCTTTATCACGCTTCTACTCTAGCCTGACAGCACCTAACGCTTGAAGAATTCGGCGGAAACGCTAGCAGGCTAGAAAGTTAGTACATGATTCTTCATATTATTCTTTATAATACTGCTAAAGGTTTATTAACGGGACGTGGCTAGGTGTGTTCCAGACAGCAACTGCATTTGAACTTGGAATGTTGTTGACAGTTTAATTTTGGTTTTATTTACAGGAAAACCAGTATTGAGACTATTCAGCTAATTTCCATTATGTAGGTACCATAAAAGATCGTTTACAAACAGAACCATTACTTTAGGATTCAATTGGCACGTATAAAATGACGACAGATTTATAAGCCGCAACCGAATTTAGGTTTTGGTGAATATGCTCTATTATTATGAAGGAATCAATGTATCAGAAATAATCAAAATTTCATTGAATGCATTCGTATGTTTTGGTACACTTATAAGGTATTAGACTCCAATTTATTTCACCGTTTTTAACCTAAAAGTCTCTAACTCTGGTTAATTCATTTCACAAACCGTACATACAATCTAAACAAGTATAAAACTGTGGCATAATTCTCTATTATAGTCATAAGTTGCCGATAGATGAACTTATGAATGCGACTTAAAGGTAAAGCCTTTACAATTGGATCCATAACTGGAAGCAACTTTATCGTTTCACGATTATTCGTTGTTAAACTGTGTCAACTGGAATTCTTTACGGAAAGCTTTTTACTTCCTTCTCAAAGTGGGTTGTAAGCATTATTTATACACATGACTTGTATCATGTAAATTAGGTATTTGTCTTTTAATAGACAGAATTCTATTTTAACATAACTGGGTGATGAGTTTAGAAATAATTGGTTAGAACAGGGTGCCCACGCTTTTTCATAAATCAAAACAAGACCTAAATAAGACCTTTACAATACCTTGTCGGGTTGACATATTTAAACATATATACATTCTACCAAAACTAAATAAACATTGAAATGACAGGAGGAAAAACTATATCTTGTAATAAATTGAGATTGACCAAAAATAAGATCTTTCTAAGACCTCTGGACCAAAGATAAAACCTTTCTAATAGCCTTATAAATGGCAAGACCAAAATAAGACCTTTTAAGACCTTATAATACCTGCGTGGAACCCTGTAGAAGGGTTGTTTAAACAACACATTCATTACTTGGCAAAATACATTTAGATCTGGCTGTCCAGCTCAGGATCGGGGAATCATTCCTCCTATACATCCTCCTATAATATAATGAAGTTTACCACTGGGCAACCAAGATCTTTAATTAGGCTGCTTAGTTAAATTGGTCCTTGAACACAAGAAACTCTGAATATTCATTTAATATGTGATATCATGCTTCTCCAAAGATTTTATAAAAAGAAATAATCTTATAAACGGTATGTAGGCCCTATGCACACTGCTCCACAGTCTCCGACTTCTTCCAAATTGTCGCAGGTCTATTTCAATACACGTGTTTGAAGCACGGTCACAGTGTTTTCCCCAGGCCCTTATAGCTGTTCCGACCAGCTTTAATTCTGATCGACCAGATTTCAATTCCCAAAGCTGGTCAAAAATACGTAAAAAATTGAATATATTCATTCATATTTTCCAAATCGGCCAGCTTTAAAAATTGAAGTTCAGTAAAGACACGGCTTTAATTTTGTTCTGGGGAAAACCCTGATGGTCTGAGGCAGGCAAGTAGAGAATTTCTCTTAGAGTGTTTTCTACAAAGGACACCCAGCAAATCGAAGTGGTGGGTCATTTCAGTAGGCAAACGCTAGATGGCAGCAGGCCCGGCGGCGGCCGTGGCAGCAGCCTACCTACTACCGACAGCCCGGCCTTGCCGAGCCTGTTTTGCAAGCGTCCGACTCGTCTACCACGTGAACTATGCTGGGCTGCTATGGCTGCCGTGAGCCGTGTGGCGAGAGGAAACCTCCCCCAACACCACCCAGCAGCGCTCAAAACACCAGCCCATTTCTGCCCCTGCCCCTCACTTTTCCCCACATTTAGTTAGCTGGGAGGCTCCATAATAAAGATTGTGACTGGGAAATATGGTTAAGTGGCCGCTATGGCGTCGTTGGAGAGAACCTGCAGTGTCGGGCAAATCAGAATAATTCAGGGCCGTGCAAGGCGGCCACAGCAGCCAGCCATTTTGGTTGGGCAGAGCTGTAAGGGCTGAGCGTTCACTACGTCTAGCAGCACATCCACGTCGGTTTATAACTGCACGGTTAGAAATGTGGACAGATTTCTACTACAATTCAATAGGTGTGTAAGGTAATATTACAATGGACCGCCAACGTGGTGTCAATATGACACCACGATTCCCTGCGCCACTCGACTCGCATTAAAAAAAAAGACAATAGCAAATATTAATCTCCGGTGGCGTTATTTATCACATGCGGATTTTAATGAAAATTTATTTCGTACAGGGATATATATACATTGTGAGCATATATTTAAACCATTTAACCCTAACGGTTGGTAAATAGGGATTAGAAAGGGTTGCCCTTGAGAGGTGGGCAGGGACAGGGTGACCATGGAGGATGTATCCGGGAGGGGCGTGCTGCTGCCTTCACTGGAGGCGGTCAGCACACGTGGGCTTATCATGATGTTCTCCTTCCCTGCTTCTCTCTCAAATAACCCGCGCTCTACACACCTCCCACAGCCCAGGTCACCCACCCCACCACCCCCTGTTCCATAACGGAAACCTTACTGTCTAGGGAATGCTATCCCAAGGGTGATGGTCATTAGACCTAAGTCTAATCCACACGGGCTTATTTATCTCAACATTTTATAGCCTATGACGTTACTCTCTACATATACTTCTTTATTTTTCCCCAAATATAAACTGATTTTTTCTTGCTATAATTATTTTTCCTGTATCTAGCAACAAATTTTATTTAAAAGAAACGAGTCAAAAATGAAGGGTCAACATTATAACCGAAGAAAAAAATGTCAAAAAAAAAGATATGTACAAAGTGATATTAAAAAGGAGTCAAAACCATTATCATTGACATACTTTTGAAACTGAGAAATGGGTTTCATGACCGTCTGTCTACGGTCAATGTTAAAATAGTAGCTAAGAAAACTAGTCTGAGCAGAACAGCATAAGACAGAGTAAAACTTCCGGGTGTTTGTAAACAAATATGATTTCTGCAGATCCACATTAATTGAATTGGGGAAGAAAAACAAATATTTCTTATAATATTGTCCGTTTTTATAGTTTACATTTTACAGCAGGCCTGACTTAGGCTCATAGATGCACATTTACATTTATTCGAGTTTTAAAAATGTTGACCATAAATTATTGCTTTTGGTCCCTTTTTTATCTACAACCACCTGTGTCTCTACTGTGATTGTCATAATTCAACTATATACACACTGTAAACAACACCATGGTACATTAGTTAATGCCACAATTTAGATGCAAAACATTAAGTTTAAATAGGCATGAGACAACTATTTGTATATCAAGGCACATAATAGCATAATTTGCTGTATTATTTATCGGACGACTATGTTTACTATTTGAGCCTTATCTGACCCCTACCTTCTCACGACTACCATTATCGGTTTTATTATCTCCATCATGAATCGCAATAAAATAAGACTATGTAAAATGTCAATGGATGTGACAAGTCTCATAATATAAAATCCGAGTGCGAATCGATGCGTTAAATTGCTTAAAATCTCAAAATAGATATCGATGATAATGTCCTATTATGAGTTTAACAGCAGCCTTCAGCTAGTGGTGCAAAAGGTGTTACCCAAAGACAATGATATCAAAAGAACCATTCCACGGGGAAACAGCTCTTTCAATTTATTTTTTAACTCTGTTTTCTCACACTGTTGATGCAAAGGAGAGGAGTTTTGCCAAGCATTTGTTTTGGCAATCCAATTATTTTCATGGGAAGGCAATACATGTACTTCAAAAATGCAGGGGTTCCTGTGAAGATGTCTACTTTGTTGCATCCCCTGTCAATCATTCAGGACAGCGATATGGATACAACCCTCCGGTTCCTCTGCTGCAGGACCCCACTTCCTATCAGCTGTTCGGATGTATGTGTTGGCGTTTCTGTGTGTTAGTACAGAGTTATGCACATGAAACAACACCGTCACCTTTAATATAAGATTCAGTGAGTCCCAGAACATAGGTCAAGGCCGAATGAATATAAAAAAAATGCCCATTTTATCGCTTCTGAAGTATTAAGCATTTTGTAAAGGCAGTGGCTCGAACGCGGATGCACGTGAAATTTAGCCTTATCTACACTCAAAATGATGTCATTGATGGCAGACGTCACGGTTGATAGGCATGGGCAATGCATGTTTGAATATTACAAACAACATGGGTGTCTGATCCCGGGTGTTTAGCTTCCAAAATTAAGGGGGCAACTATTTTCTTCTAAATCGGAACCCATCAACTGTCACCATTTATTCACTTCTCTGAACTCTCACCGAGTCTCAGAATTGTTGGAAAATCTTATCTTTGTCGCAAAAATATCGGATCAAGATGTCAATAGTTTATGAAGGTTTAGTACTACGTAGCTGCCTTGTCACTATGGTATCCCAAATGCTTTGGTGACCTCTGACCAACGTTTGGTTATAATTGTGCATTCATTTGGAGGCTTCAAAAGCCTCTGACGGAAAATCCTGTATAATATACGTCATGTAATCCTGAATCTTACTTTCCATATTACCTTCAGAAGTGGTGGATATCCACCGAGTAATTAATGTACAGCTCAAACATCTTTAATTTGCGTAGTCCAAAATTAATCATTCCTGTGACAGACGTGCACAAAACTTTGGCATGAGCAACAGGCCTGCCAACATTACAGCGGCCCTAATAAGGACAAATGTCAAAAGTGATCACGAAAATCAGGACATTTTCCCCAAAATAAGGACAGCCTTATATATACTTAGATCTGTATTTTGGATCTTATATTTGGCATGATAAAAGTAATGAAATAACAAATCACATAGAATTATGTAGAAACCTGTTTTCTTAAGAAATTCAATACGCTGTAACTGGCCTGATAAGGACATTTTCACACCTGATAAGGACAATAAGGACAAGGGTCAAACATAAGGACTGTCCTTATCAAATCAGGACTGTTGGCAGCCCTGTGAGCAATACCTTCGGGATTATGCGCCTTCCTGCTCAGCTTTATCTGCACAGGCAATATCAGGATTTACATTTACTGGGTGCACAGTTTCCTAATGTGTAGACCCAAAATATCAATTCGAACTCCTAACAATGATAATTAATGTATTTAGGTATCTAAGTCAATACTGGATAGTTTATCAACCTTAACACCTGCCGAGAGACACCTCAGCTGTTTAAAGATCCTGCAGGTCATTAGTTTATTGCCTGACAATCCATTAAATTCCCAATATTGATTATGAAAAGACAACATCGGGATTATTGTCACTAGGGCATTAAAAGGCATTTAGGTCTGTTTTGATAGCTTTTGAAAAGTTGTAACCGCATCGTGCGCTCAATGCACTGCGGCACAAAGAAAATTCTTTCCTCTTGTAGATGCCTTATAAAAATGACAGTTCAGTTTCATTTAATTCAAAGGACCACAAAAAAATACTCATAACCTTTTGACAATCACAACGTAAATCATCCTACGCTTAAGTGTAATGGACAAAACATTCCAGACATTATGACTTTCTTTCAGCTTGAACCACCCGTATCACTTAATACTGCTTACACAAAGTATCTTTTTTTGTAATGCAATACTAGGAGCTGCTTTGTGAAGTGGGTTATCCCATGCCACTTAATTGTTCCTTCATGAAAAAAAATGAACTTAATCGAGTAATGTAAGTCTATTAATATTATGAAGGCAGCTCAGCATGTGTGTCATCTTTCTTCAATCAAATGCCATGTGAAGAGTGTCGTGTTAATGCGTCAAAAACGTACGATTGAAGGTGACACAATAAATCCCATATGAAATAGATACATGAATACACTAAACCAACCTTTCATTTTAAAATGGTAAAGATCGTATTCGACTATCTTGTATCTTCAAATAAATGACTAAACAAAAAGGACTTACGACAAGATATTCATGACAGGATTGAGGAAAATGACAAACGGGGAACAATCTGAATGGGTTCACATATGATACACTGAAGTATTAGTGGAACCCATAGATATTTCTATATATTATAAAATGTATACATATAAACTTCGTCGTTCAAATTATAAGGCCGATATGGAAGAGTAGAAAAAATATAAAGGGACCCTGAAACACATTTACGCATTTTTTTAACACCCTATACTAGTCTATATGAAGGTCTGACCTGGGAACTTTTAATTCAACAATGTCTGAAATGTATGCTGTACCTGGGGTGCTTTATTTCGTCGCCGGGTACAAATTCTTTGAGTATTATTCAGTGGTGGAAATACGTGGGCCCCATCTAAATATATGGGCTCTTAAAGTGTTCGAAATTAAGGGTGCACCCTGCACCCAGTGTGCATGATTTTGCTGCAGGGTGCACTGTTTTGTAGAGCTGTGCACCCAGTGAGTGCATACATTTTTGTGAAAATAAACAGCCTATACTGCTGAGAGTGTGGGAAAGGCAGCTGGGTGTATAATTAAATTTTGTGTACCCGTTGAGCGCATAAAATAAAATCTTAATTTCGAACACTGCTTAAGCCAAAAAAAAATAATTGTTGCGTTCAGGTTTCATGTCCCTAAAATTAGTAAAAAATTAGGGTCGGTAGGTGGGGATTTTTTTTATTTTTGAATATTTGTTTTAGACTGTAATGGTAGACTAGGTCTTCATTTTAGCCTCATTTTAATGGATTTTCCCTACATTTTCCTTCAAAAACTTTAGGATCGGGGCTAAAAAATAGGGTCGGTCAGGAAACCTGAACAAAACTATTTTTTTTTAGGCCTTATTTCAGTAAAAAAAGATATGAATTGAAAACCATGTGATCAACCAATTTAATGAGCCCCCCCCCCCCCCCCCTCTTAATTTTCAGTACTCTCATATCTAAAGATCCATAATTTTCTAGCCAGTAATTCCAAGGGCCTGACCTGCTTTTTAAGGATAATGCCCACAAACTAGTGCTTCCCCCTAGTGGTGAAAACTGTAAAATCCCCCTGGGGCATAGGGAAATGTCCTAAAACTTGATCTAAAATGTTATTCATATTCTAAAGTCTGTTTTGGAAACTTAAACCAAAATTTGATTGGTTTAGGGAATATACCTTTTGTCTTATAAATGCTTGTTGGGCAAAAATTGGCACTTGGTCACTAAACACAATTTTTTCACAAATTTCATCCTTACAAGCTAATTGCTGAGGATATAAAGGAAACTGGTGTTCTAATATGTTAATAAGTTTGGCTGCTTTGAAAATTACTTGGTGATTTATTTATTTTGCATCTTTTTTTGTCTCTGCACTGCAAAACATGCCAAAAAGGTACAATGTTTTTTCCTATTTGTCACACATATTTCTTCACCTAACTCAGTAGATTACCCCAGGACCTATGCCGACTTTTTTAGTTTTATGTTCTCAACATATGTAGGTATTTATATAGTGATTTTGAGACAAGTTCCATGTTTAGAAATCTTTTTACAGCAGATTTTAGGCAAAATATGGGCTTCAAAAAGAGCCTGCTCGGACATCTAACACTTTTTTCTTAGGGTAAAATATATATCAAATGCAATATTTAGCCACAAAATAAACCTACAGAACCTCCTTGATACATTTCATGCAAGAAACATTAATAACATGTAAATCTTGTATCTTTATTTCATGAGTATTTAATTTCTGATTTTCTCTGAAAATGTCCCGAGGTATCATCTAATAGCTCTTAAATTAGCCGCGGGATCCCCACTTTTCTTTTCATATATTGGCTCTACATCACCAGGGGATCAATTGTACCAAATTACAAGGCATTTCCATGTTTCGTTTAGTTAGTGGGCATTATCCTTTAGAGCCTCGGGCCCCTGTTTACTTCCACCCCTGATTATTTCATAGCGATTTTTTTCAGATGGCCGGTCAGACGCATGTCTTGGATGGCATCTGCACCTATACATACTAGCCATGCTATGGTGTATACCCATCCAGGGTACTTTTTTGTTTGGCCATCTGCTCTGACAAGTATCTATGTAGTCAAGTTCATCTCGGCCATCTGGACTGATCATCAGTAATTTCTTTACATTTCATATCAGGTGCATAGCTTTTATTTCTCATTAAACACGAGAATTTCTAAATGAGATTATGCCACCAGCGACTTGCATACAGGAGGTAGGTATTCAATTTTGAGTGTGTAAATAGGTTTTCATGGTCGGTAGATATGTCCAGCCAAGAGTAATTCAACGTGGTACTATAACGCAGTGAAGAAATTTTTGTCAGCTCTTTTGTAAACCTAGGATTTGAAAACTAGGCAAAACACACCTTTGAATTATTCTGTCCATAATTCATATATATTTGCCCAGCTTTGCATATTTCAAGCTGGGCGTTCAGAGTTTACTTACTGGTATCAGTTGTGGACATAAGTTTCAAAATCCAGGGTCAGTAATTTCCAAATTTAGGGACCCTCACCTAAATCTAGGGGCCCTGAAGCAGAGTCTTGAAACACAATTTCTTTATTTTCATTCTACTTGTTGAAGTTTATAGTTAATCAATTAATGTCAATGTTTTTCTGGGGGCCAGTTGGGCTTACAGGCCAAAGAATTAGGGGCCTGATCTACTTTTTAATGGCCTCGGGCCCCAGGTTTGTGTCCACGCCCGAGTATGCATTTTTTGAATTATGCTTTAATATTGTTGCTATGTTCATGACGAGAGTCTATAAGTAATCAATCTATGTCAATGTTTTTCTGGGGGCCAGTTGGGCTTACAGGCCAAAGAATTAGGGGCCTGGTCTGATTTTTAATGGCCTCGGGCCCCCGGTTTGTGTCCACCCCTGAGTATGAATTTTTTGAATTATGCTTACTGCTGCTATGTTCATGGTGAGGGTTTTACGTCAACATAAAAGTTTAATCAACGGACACTACTACGAGTGCAAATCCCACTGCGCTAGCGTGATTTTCGAGCAAATAGCCCAAGGGGCTACTGATTTTTATTGAACAGCAAGACGTGTTTCTATTGTAACCATATAATCTTTAAGACTGTTACACCGATGCAGATGGGCCAATGTGATTTCACCAGGGTTGGTGCAATTTGCCGAATTATCACTCAAACACTAGCACGGTGGACCAGGAAACTAAAAGGTTCAGAAAAGTCCTACATAAATTCTTTAGTAATTTGGCCACCGAAAAACACTGTGTTCAAGTATCCCAACCTGCCTGTCATAACGGTATGCAATTTCTTTTATTATCAAACTGATATATTCTATCAGATTTTAGATGCTAACAAGAAGGGTTCGATATACGTTTCAGTCTGTCAGCCCAGATATACTAAAGTCTAAAGTGTGGAAAATCTGAGCTGATTTTAATGTAATTTTCTTAAAAATTTAAAATCAGCAGCCTTGATTCAAAACAATCAGCCTGCGGTTGACGGCTTTACATTAATTTCAAACCTTGACAAGTGATACAGTGTGTATATGACAGGGTTTGACCTTAGCATAGAGTTACTAGTACTGGGAACTAGTAAAAATCCTGTCAGGCTAGCGAACTTTGTTGGCAACTAGTCTGGGTTGCCAGTGAAAATCATTGAAATTACAGTAAATACTTAGAATATGAACTAGTCGATCTTTGATCCGGGCTACTTACTAAGATGAAAGACAAGAAAATTAGTTCATTGGGCTAGTGGACAAAATTGTTAAGGGAAACCCCTAATATGGAGGAAATCTATGTAAGTTTATAACTCCCTTTGTCCACAAAATGATGTACAGATTTCTGAATATACTAAAACAAATCGACCTAGCTATACCTATATCATTTTCTTCTGATTAATTTGGCTGAACAAAGCTATTTTTTTCTTCAAATCGACATGAGTTGTTGTGAACCGATCTGGGATGGAGCGTCACAAGAAAAATACCTGACTTTTATATTTAAAACCCTCATTCAGGTTTCAATATGATGCAAAGATTTCACGCGATTTTTATGACATTGAAGAGACGAAGTTGGAATAATTGTCTGCCATTTCTCTATTATTTCTTGTAATACTATGAATGATTATATTATCTTTGTAAAATTACTATTAGGTTGTTTAGTGGTTTAGAATTTGCTTAAGTACGGGAACTAATGTGTCTGCATCTTTGCTGTTTTGAAAGTGAGAATGATTATGTACTGGGCACAACAAATCGTTTTCAAACCTTGCTGCCCAATGGGCAACCAACAGCATTCCTGATTTAATTGCCCAGCTCTAAAATGTAGTTGCCCATTAAATTGAAATTTCAACAACTGAAAGAATTATAGTAGTTGCCCCACTGGGCAAATAAGAACCTTATTCCAGTTGCCCAGAATTCTTTCCAGACTGTTGTCACTCGATACCTGATTTGTCAAGAACTATACTAGTTCATAACTTCTTTATGGTAGGCAGGACAATAAGCGTCTTCGATGGGAAAGTCTGAAGTCAGCGAAAGTAGGGTAGTCATACATCCGTCACTGTCAGTGGAGGCTTGGATGAGGATCCAGGGGTCAAGTCATAAGTAGGTCACGCCTCTAAGTACACTCCCCTACCTCCCACGAGGGTCACCACCCCTGGGAGGGTGATCCCTTTCACAGTGTGCGTCCATACCACCAACATCATCCCATTCAACTCGTTCATATATAATATACAACTTGAAACACAAAAAGTGCATTGATAAATATCTTGTCTGTAATCATCTCAGGGTCGACCTGAAAGGGAAGTGCAAGTGCAAATGACCTCGGCGCCAATAAATCAACAGCTGGTGATGTGTTATGGTGGGGGATTGGAGCCCAGAGGTGGTGGTGTAGGTTATGTGATGTGTTATGTAATCTAAGATTGTAAACAGAGAGCTGTGTCAATGGCCGGGCAGCAGTACCGGAGATGATTAATTGATCGCTTGACAGAGGCCAGCAGCCAATCACAGCCCGCCTCGGCACGGATCAAACAGCTGAGCCCACACACACCTGTTTTTGCCTCCAAATTTGAAACTCTGCCTGTCACTGCCACTGACAGCTCGAGTAGTACTCACCAAGACGTAATCAACAGCACGTGGCTCACTTGGCAAGCTACAAACTGTACAGACTGGTCCAGAAAGTGGAAAAAAGCCTGAGATCAACAAACATCAATTATCATAATTTTGATCTTGCAGTGCCTAGGTGATAGCCACATGGTTGCACTGAGTGACAACCATAGGTGTGTCACTGGACACCTTATTGACGAGACCCATGTCAGTGGCGGGGTCTTTTAATCAGGTTTTATGAAGTAAATGTTAGCTACAAGTATATAAAATGACAGAAAATCTGCCGGTTCTCACCTGGTTCCGGTAGGGTGGGTTGCCTCCCATGTGTTGTGGGTAGGGGTTCATTCCACCGTTTGGTCCCCTTTGCTGGGCTTGAGAACCCCACTGGGGGTTGTTATAAGGGGAATTATTGGAAATATCAGCAGGTCCTCCTTTCTGTTGTCCCATACCATATTCTCCATACATCCCTGGGTACCTCTGGTTGGAGTTGTTAGCATTCTGAAGCAGTTGATTCAGTGTTGGCGTCGGTCCCCCTTGCTGCTGTATACTTGGTCCACTCATGATCGGTCTTTGTTGTTGCCCAGAGTTGAAGTTTGACGGCATCATAACCATGTTATTCCCGGGCATACCTGGTCGACCTGGTAGTGGACCAGACCTTGAAGTCTGTGGGAAACCTGGCCGCATATTTTGCTGTCCAAAGGGAGAGAACTGATTGTTTTGCTGTGGAAAATCACCACCTTCATTGCCAGTCAGTCCGCCATGTTGCTCTCCCATGGTGTAGTTTCCCCGGTTGAAACCGCTGTTAAAACTAGGTGCCTGCGACCTAGACATGCTATCATTCATTTTCCCAAAATTGTCATTAGCAATACTTTGTTCCCCTGAACTCGGAGGGTAGTTATTTATCTCTGAATCCATGTGGTTGCCGTCTTGATTTGGAAGGAAGTCGTTTCGACTTCGATCCAAGTTCATATTTTGTTGTCCTCCATCTTGAAACGAGTCCATTGTGTTGGGCTCTGCGGAGCCGTGGTTCGGCGATTTCAGCTTCGAGTTCATCATTATACCGTCTGATTCTACCTCTGAACTGACGTTTGCCATAATCAAACTCTTACCGGTGGTGATCCTGTGGCTCACGACATCAGGTCCATGTCTTCACCCCGTCCTTTTTGTTCACAATGACATGCAGTGTACGTAGAACTGGCATAATGCAGCACACACACCCAACGGGAAAAGGCGGTTAGTCCATGCGAAAACGTCTGTTGAAGACTCCCAAACTCATCCTGAGTGTCCCCGAGAGATTGACAAACTTTGTACACACGTGTTTTGGAATGGGTAACACCACAGTCGGGGGAAACTTAGGCTGATGGCAGCATGGTCTTATCATACACTAAGCTATTATATGGAACACTTCAATAGCGGGAATATCCGAGGATTACCACCTGAATCACTGCGCACTACAAAATCATTTCGTCTGCTTTTCCAGATCGCTTATCATAATTTCTAGAAACATTTGGCATTTCGTACATGATTATTTAACCTGGTCAAAGGTTCTTATGTCAAGAATAAGCACTTGGCGATCATTTGAATACATTTTGGGATTCTTTAACCAATATGTCCACTCAGCGCAAGGATATCTCATTTAGCGGTTGTGATGCGTCTGAGGCATTCTTTTCAATTCTGGCCTTCCAATTAGGCTAGAGAGATCCCCATCGGCAAAGTGATTTTTCAAAAACATTAACAAAATCATCCCAAACTTGACAGGGAGCTAGAAGGCCATTCTTGTGAGTTTTCTTTGTATTTTGACGCGTAAATGTAGGACCAGGAACTACTTAGCATTACTGTCACCGTGTGGTAAAGTTCAGCGTCTGTGCGGAGGGGGGAGAACGGAACAGCCTCGTCAATTGCCAAAGGCTTCAGAACGCTCTGACGTCACAGGGTGGACGGTTTTATATTATTGAGCACGCGATAGCTGAGGCTCTACATTTTTTTAGAGTGCTCAAACTGTGACAGCCTCACCGGATACCATCTACAAAGAAAATATTTTTCAGAAAATACGTACAAGGGAATATCAAATAGTGTTTCCAATGTGAATGTCAACCTCATTCAACTATGAAACGTGTTTAGAGTGGAATTCGATATTTTCTGGCTATTCCCGTTATAAAGCTCACCCCCTCGTAGCTAACCCCGGGGTTTCCAGCTCGCGGTGGACTGAATATTGATATCCGGTAGATGGCAGCACAAATCACGAGGCTGCGCCTGTTATCTGAAGGTGCACTTAGGTTATGTGATAGATTTAAAACTTTTAGAGGAAAAATATAACATTTATTACAAAAATGACAATACGTTTTGTGAATCTGAACCATCGAATTCTAGCATGATGATACATTGACTAATTTGGAGAAATTATTTTGCTCTTAGGCCTAGGCCTATAATATATTATTTGATGGCTCTACATATAATATACCTATACACAAAACATAATCATGATATCTAATAATTTTCTCGATGACACTCCCACCTGTTCACCTGGGCGCTATACATCTAGGTCATAGAACAAGCAGGTTTTTTTTTTTTTTATTAAACTAATGTTTTAACTGATGCAAAGAATGCCAAAATATATCCCTGTGTATTAGGCCTAATATAATATATATAAGGCCTGATATTAGAGTCAATTTGCCGTGTTTTTTTTGTGTTTTTTTTTTAAAATCTTAATGGAAATAGCCAGAAGGTTTTTTTGTGTTATCATTCAAAACGACATCACTTTTCTCACAAACAGTCACTTTTGGTTTTCAGAGTTTAAATATAAATGTTAAATTAAGTATAATTTAGAGGATCACATTCATTATGGCTAAAATTAGTTGCATATTTCAAGTAACGTTTACTCTATGACAATGTCTAATGTAGCCTATTAGGCCTATAGGCGTAAGGCCTATGTACTGTACTAATGGCTTAGTACTTTTAATACATTGTCATAATATATAATCCAACAAGGATCAGGCTTAGCAAGTCTACTTCTAGTCTACTTCTAGGGGAAATATCTTACGCTCCTAGCGCCACCTGTTAACCAGTATAAAAGGCGCTGCAAGGTAGGGAGCGAGCAGTTAGTGAGTTAGTTGGTTAGAAGAAACATGTTTAACCAAGGAGTTATACCTGGAGTAAGTACATCGACTCCGTGTAACAGACTGGAGTTTACCAATATCCACTACCTCGGACATAGGATTGTGTTAGAGCTGAATACTAGAATGGTCTAGAGGGCGTTGGAGCAACTCGTGTTCTAAATGTGGTTGATTGCTGATAGGAGATGGGAGGTGGACTGATGAAGACTTATACATGGTGGCTTTGACTCGGGATGAGGTGTTTACTGAATAAAAACCCTTTCATATTAAGAAGCTCCCTCATCGTTCATTTCTTTTGAACTATTGGGAAGTGAATGGACAAACTTTAAACGCGGTCTGAATTACTCAGGCATTCTGGAAAGCAACTCATGAAGACTTGGATATACACGAATCTTACGCAGTCTTAAATCAAACATTAACAATAGTTCATTTGGTGGAGATTACCCGAAACATGACTTGTGCCGTTTTGCTCATCCTTGATGTCAGCCACCGGTGATTTTGAGGCTTCCTCTGACCCCAAGCCTCAATCTTTGCGGCCCGCAGGACACGATGTGTCAACATCATATACAGGGAATGTGGAAAACCGCCACCTGGTAGGTAATCCCTTAGACGGGGAGGCACAGAGACAGGAGGTCGCAGCCAGACCCAAGCAGCTCTGCCCCGAAGGTGCACAAAATTACCAAACCCGTGGCAAAGGTAAACCATTTCCCTGGCACCTAGGGTCCAAAGATAGGCCGGTTCTTGACGAAGGACTTGAAACCCTAACACACTCGGGACGAGTTGAAGGGAAGAACCGTCTCACGGAATATAAGCAATATTGGAACCCAGGGTACGTACCGCCTACGGACCACGAAACTGGTACTAGCTCTCGCTCCACCTGTGAATCTGATGTGAACAATCCGTGGTGTAACCAAAGTGTTCCTTATCGTTTACTGCCCGCAGCGGGAGGTGAAGGCGAACAGGAAGTTTCCGATGGAGATAACCTATTTTCTTCAGGAAACCTAAAACAACGACAAAACACCGCGGATAACTCCAGCCCATCAGGGGGAAAACGCCCCGAAAATCCGGTAATCCTACCTGATGGGAGCTCTCTCACCTATCCATTACCCCAACGACTTGAGTTTATCAGTCACCCACTGGTAACACCAACTCACCCCAACCCGGGGGCGTCCATTCCTTATTCCACTGTAGCTAAAGGAAAAACAGTAGGAAGGGATAGGGGAGTGGGAAGGAAAGCAGAGGGAAACAGCGAGAAAGTAGGCAATTTACAACCCTATCGATTAACTTACGGTGTAGAAACGAACTTAGACCAAGCTGGTAAAAGAGCGGAAGCTCAGGCCTTTGATCCAGCCGAAATATTAAAGCAGTGGGCAGACTCAAGCCCCGAAAAGCACATAGATTTAGAGAGGCTAAGCGATCAGGATAGTGAGGAAAATGTAACGCTTAAAGCACCAGATTTTAACACTCCAACTCAAGAATTGTATGATAAATACGAAAGTGAAGACGAAGAAGAAGATAGGGAATTAGAACAAGCTATCGCGAGTGTCAGAGAAGGTAGTCCTGATAGAAAATTAGCTAGAGAAGATAGATCAACCTCGTCTTCATACGAACTTATTACCGAGGATGTTCTAGACACAGGTAAGAAAGCTAAACTAGAGAGTGAGGACGAAATTAGTGTAGAGGAAATACCTGTGAAAGAACAGTGGGACGATCACGATATACAAAACCTCCACGAAAATAATATGGCGGAAGGGGGCGTTCCTTTGATGGATCTAGTAGAAGAAAGAGAGGATAGAGATCAACGCCAGCAACCCGATGAAGGGGGAGCTGGGGGTGTAGATCTGGGGGCATGGCATCCTAACCGTGGGATGGACCCTGGGGGACCTCAACAAAACAATGGGAATGGCCAGATCCTAATCCAGCAGCCGGACCGAGGCGTGCAGGCAGGACTTATTCCTCCTCTTAATCAACAGGCCCAAGGAGGCCAAGGTAATCAGGCCAACCCTCCCCTTAATCAACAAGTTCAAGGGGGCCAGAACGATCAGGCCAACCCTCAAGGACTTATTCCTCCTCTTAATCAGCAGGTCCAGGGAGGCCAAGATAATCAGGCCAACCCACAAGGGCCTAACCCTCCTCAAAACCTTCTCAACAACCCTCCCCAAAACCTTATTAATAATCCCCCTCTGAATCAGCCCAATCTGGGGATAAACCCTGGGGGACTCCAGCAACCCGGTGCAGGGGGAAATGGTGGTGTGAATCCGGGAATACAGCAGCCTAATCCTGGGGTAAACCTTGGGGGACTGCAACAAAATGATGGGGGAGGCCAACCAGGCCAACAGCCCGGCCGGGCCGAGCCAGCGGGAGGTGGGGTCGATCAAAACCTGCTCCCTCACCTGTTGCAGGCGATGGCACTCGCAGCCAATCTTGGCGCGGGCCGAGGAGGGGCGGGTAACCAGCAGGGTCAGCAAGCCCCAGCAGGCCAGAATAATCAAGTAAATCCACCAGGACCCAATAACCCTCCCCCGAACCAGAACAACAATCCTTTCCTTAACCAACTCAACAACCCCCCAAACCCACCGAATCCTCCACCGCCCGGACCACCAGGTCCGCCGGGCCCACCAGGTCAGAACAACCCTCCAAATCCACAGAATCAACCAAATATTTGGGAAATTCTACCACAGTTGGGTCTGGCACTGGGGCAAACACCAGCGCCAGTGCGTGAAACGACTCACAGTGGTCACCAAAGGGGACCAAACATTAGGTTACCGTGGTTTAGTGGAAAAGAAGACGAGCAAATAGAAAAGTATTTCAGGGAATTAAAACGACTGAAAGCTATCTATGACTGGTCGGACGCCCACCTCCTGAATATGGCGCTGTTAGGCCTAAAGGGAAGGGCCGACGACTGGGCAGGAGCGTTAGCTGAAAGTGAGAAAGACTCATTTGAGAAGCTAGAAGCCCAAATGACCAAGATCTTCGGTGATCGAAGAGCTAAGTGGCAGAAACACGCAGAGTTCTGTGGCCTTAAACAAGGAAAAGACCAGAGCGTGATCGAATTTGCAGGTGTTCTGAAACAAAAGCAAGTGAAAGCAGAGGCGAGTGAAAGCATGATGTTAGCTGTGTTTTTAGAAGGATTAAAACAGGGCGTAGCCAGGCAAGTAGCTATACTGGACCCTAAGTCTTTCACCGAAGCGGTGGATTGTGCAACGAGGTTAGAATCGTTGGACAAAGGCAAAGGGGGAACTAAAATATCTAATGCAGTGAGCGAACTGGCTGGAAGCCAAGAATCAGAGGAGACCGCGGCCCTAAACTCCATCTCCGAACGGTTTGGAGTGGTGCTGGCCCGACTGGAGGCCGCTCCATGGTTTCAGAAACCAAAGCCAGGGCAAAGCGGGACTCCCCAGAGTGGTGGTAACTTTAAACAGCAAGGTTATGAGAGAAAAGATAGGTACGAAAACCAGAAAAGTGAAAGAAATTCAGATCAGAAGCCTAAATCCAACGTCGCCCCGAACAGAGAGGCCGATAAGGGAAAGAATCTGCCAACTCAACAGAAAGTAGAGAGACCCAGGTTGCCTTTTGATGAAAGTAAGTTTTGTATCATTCACCAACAGCATGGTCACTCTACAGAAGCGTGCTTGTGGTTAAAGAATAGGTTGAGGGAAAAACCCCCGCGGATCTACAAAGATAGCAAAGCCAGTGGTACCGAACAAAAGAATCAGGGAAACTAGAGGAAGGGTCCGTTCATTCCACGATAGAATTAGGCGCAGTGGACGGACCGGCTAGGAGAGAGATAGGAGACGAAGCATTTTTCTTAACGTTAAGATTTGATGATCAGAAGGAGGTTAGATCTTTAGTAGACACAGGAGCGAGCGATTGCTTCATGTCCACCCATTGTAAACGACAGATCCCTAAACAATGCATTTTAGATGAATGGAAGGTATCGAAGGGAAACATCAGTTTGGCAGACAACTCGTCTCAAGTAATACTAGAACAAATTAGATGTAAGTTTTCAATCCAGGGATCGGTGGTCTGCTATGATTTCAACATAGTGGACGATCTATGCCACCTAATAGTAATCGGAAGAAACTTATTAACAGTGCTTCGATCAGATTTATCTCTACCAGGCGCAAAGATAGAAGTGTTTTGTGGAAACCCTATAGTTAGCAAAGAAACAGTGAAAATCCCGCCGGGAAATGAATGCATCATACCGGTAACCACTCGAGAGCCGCTGGGATTAGACTCACCGGTAGCTTACTGCGCACCGGCGGTAACCGCACCAGTCCTAGTGGAGGGGTGCGTGAACACGGTGGGAAGCCAGTGGTGGATCAAAGTCATGAATCCGCTAGATGAAATGCAAGAAATCACTCCCCAGGAAGTATT
This sequence comes from Lepidonotus clava, assembly GCA_936440205.1. NCBI lineage: Eukaryota > Metazoa > Annelida > Polychaeta > Phyllodocida > Polynoidae > Lepidonotus > Lepidonotus clava. The sequence continues at coordinate 45,198,233 of OW387136.1, read as the reverse complement.
AGCTTTTGCGGAAGAATGCGCAGTGCCTGAGGTAAACCAAAATCAGATAGAGGAGTTCCTAGACTTGTGTTATCTAACTAAAACAGAGACCCCAATGTCCATCTGTAGGATTTCTGTAGAAGTAATGAAAGACGCAGTGCAAATGGAAAGCCAAACCTCTGAGGAGAAATCCCGAGGTAAAATGGATGAAAATGTGAGTAAAATAGATCTGACCGAGTCGTGCTTAAACGAAGAACAACAGGTAAGGTTTAGGCAAATGCTTAATAACAATAGAAATGCACTAGCGTTCTCAATGGAAGAGTTAGGTCACTGTGAAATAGCGCCGATGAGAATCATTGTGGATGAGTCGCAGGGAGTCATAAGTTCCAGACCATACCGATACTCTCCACAGAAAATGGATATCATCGATGAACAGGTTAGGCAACTCATAGATATAGGTGTCATAGAGCCCAGCGAATCGGCTTGGCGAAGCCCGCTGGTGGTAGTGCAGAAGAAAGATGGCAAACCTAGGCTCTGTACAGACTTTCGCATGCTTAATCAAGTCACTTTTAAAGATAAATTCCCCATGCCCACGGCTCGCTCGCTTTTCCTATATATGGCTTACAAGAAACCCACTATGTGGACAGCTTTAGATCTGTTGAGCGGCTATCATCAGTGTGTAATCGAAGAAGACAGTAGAAAATATACCGCTTTTGAAACCCCGATGGGTGTGTATCAGTATAAGCGTGTACCATTTGGCTTAGTTGGCGCACCTTGGCAGTTTACCAAGGTAATGGCCATAGCGCTAAAGGGATTGATTCCTAGAACATGCTTAGCATATTTAGACGACGTAATTGTCTACGACACTACATTTGAAGAACACCTGGCGAGCGTTGAGGTGGTTCTCCAAGCTTTGGCGAGAGCTAATCTTAAACTGAAACCGTCAAAGTGTGAGTGGTGCCGCAGTGAAATCAATTTCCTCGGCCACGTAGTAAACGCGGAAGGAGTGGCTACACAAAGGGTAACCACAGAAAAGATTACAGCCTTTAACCGTCCACATAATGTGAAAACTATTAAATCCTTTCTGGGACTGTGTAACTACTACCGATCGTTTGTCCCTAATTTCGCTGATCTAGCAAAGCCTTTAAACCGGCTACTAAAGAAAGAAGTCTATTTTGAGTGGACAGAGGCCTGCGAGGAAGCGTTTCAACAGTTAAAGAAATTGCTGACCTCGCCACCCTTACTAATTCATCCAGATATAGGAGGGCATTTCTATCTACTAACTGACGCATCAGACGCCGCGTGCGGTGCAGCGGTTTGTCACAAACTAGATGAAATCTATCGTCCGGTTGCTTTCTGGGGATGTACTCTCCGGGACGCCGAATTAAATTATTCGGTAACAGAAAAGGAGGCTCTGGCAGTAATTAAAGGCATTAAGAACTATGAGGACATGTTGCAGGGAGCTAAAATCACAATAGTGACTGATCACAAACCGTTGATTCCCCTGCTACAGAGTGCCTACAAAGCCCCGTCAGCCCGGCTGAGGCGGTGGGCTTTAGCGTTATCAGATTTTGATTTTGAAATCATATATGAGCCAGGAGCGACTCATTTTCTACCGGACTATTTGTCTAGAGTCTATCATGAGCATGTCCCAGGTGAGGAATATGAACCCGCTGTGGGATGTGAGTTATTTGAGGCCGAAGTTCAGGAGGAAGAGCTTTCTGTGGCTACGGTATTAAACGCGCAACTCCAAGATGCAGAGTGCGCGCAATTGATAGACTACCTGCAGGACGGAGACCTACCGACAGATCCCATTGAAGCTAGGCGAATAATGGACCAAGCCGATTTTGTGGGAATGGTGGCACCGGGAGTACTATGTAGGTTCAACATCAAAAGGTATAACAAACACCAAGACCAACTGGTCAGACTAAAACCCAGAATGATAGTTCCAGGTAGGTTAATTCCCAAAGTCCTGAGACTGTTACATAATGACATCTTAGCTGGGGGACATGTAGGGATCAGTAACCTCACTACCAAAATCTCTGATAAATTCTACTGGCGGAACATGAACGCCGACATAGTAGACTATGTGAAAGCTTGTGAGACCTGCTCTCTGAGGAGACGGGCTCCGCATTTCAAGGCCTTAGCTAAGTCTTGGGAGAGACCAACCCGACCCTTTGAGGTGGTACAGTGTGATTTCATCGGGCCACTAAAGAGGGCTAGGGATGGGTCAAAATATATCATGACCTTCATAGACCTACTAACAGGTTGGCCGGAGGCTTTCACCACGAAAGACTCCACTGCGCAAACCGCGGCCAACTGTTTCCTAACCGGGATAGTGTGTCGGTATGGACGGGTAAACCGTCTGCACACAGACCGGGGAGCGGCCTTCCTCTCAGGGCTATTCAGGGAAATCACCACACGACTAGCGTGCAAACAAACGTTCACTACCGGGCGAATGCCGACTGGCAACGCTCGAGTAGAAAGACTACATAAAACTATTGAAAACCTGATTGCTTATTATATCCCTGACGATCACTGTAACTGGATCGATCTACTTCCCATTGCATTATGGACAGTTAGATCCACAATCAGTGTACGGTCGGGATACAGCCCGCACACCCTGCTGTTTGGCAGAGATCCAATCAGTATGGGAATGCCTGAGCAGGGAACAATTCCTGAAACGCTGAACGACTGCGAGTTTTTCATGCAAACCAAGGATAATATTGCTATGTTTAGGAATATGGCTGAAAGGGTAGTTCAAAACTACGAAAAAGATCTGAGGCTGCGAATTGACGAGCGGGCGCGGCCCACTCAGATGTACGAAGGTGATATGGTATACATGTACGACCCTTTAGCTAGTGAAAATAAAGCGTCTAAGTTCTCAAACAGGTATACTGGGCCATTCAGGGTAATTGAAACAAAAGGAGACCACCTTGTTAGACTAGTGTCTTTAAAAACTGGAAAACAGGTCCCACATCTAGTAAACATTTCAAAACTCAAACCTGCACATGGGCCCTGGTCTCCCGCCGTCCCTCATAATATTCCCAAACTGGTGAGAGAAGCGAAAACCACTAACTCAAAAGGGGCAGATCCTGACCGAAACCCTGAATTGCATCACACTCCGACGGGTGAAATCGCTGAGGAAGATGGCGAAATAAGGGGTGCTGAGACTGAAAACTCAACGGGAACGACCGGTCCCCGTGAGCATGATGCAGTTCCTATGACCAGGAAGGTACCTACACAAAAACCTGGTCCAAGTCCCACTGATTTAGCAGAAACGGATGGGCAAATCACTGATGGTCAGGGCACCAGTGCGGACACCGCGCTGTCAACAAACTTATCCTTTGTTCCTAATAAAGCCGCCTGTGAACGGGGAACAGCTGGCGCTAATGGACAGAGGAAACGCAAACGAGCTAAACGAAGGGGCAAAAACCAGCCGTTGGAGGGGAGATCCCCTCCAGACAACAACAAGCCCATAAAACTACCCTGCGGTGATGTGCCGATTTCGGATACATCGGAACAGAGCCCAGGAAAAACAGTAAAGGACTGTGTCCCGACGAAAGGTGGCTATAACCTACGTCGGAACCGCCGCCCTAACTACGTCGCTCTGTCCAACGGCGGGGAGAGCGACGACATGGATGATTAATGCAGGAAATTTAGCTGCCCTGTGAAAATAAAGGTTCGGCGGAGCGGCACCGTTAGCATCAGCGCTAATGGAACAGGTGGTCTACCTCACGACCACCTCGCCGCGCCCAGGGGCGTGGCAGAAAGGGAGGGTGCGCACACCAAGAGAGATGCCAGTGGTTTGGCGTCATCTCTTGGGACCGGATGCAAGCGTTTCCCCCCCCCCCCCCCCCCCTGAAACAAGATACAGCTCCAAATATGGAGACGGCATGGACAAGCGGATCGGTTATAATTTCGTGGGATCCGCGCCGATCCACCAGTCGGTCCGCAACTCTGCTCCTAGACGGTCACCTCTGCTGCAGGTGATTGTGCGCACAACCCAGCCCGGGAGGAAACGGAGATAGAGATTGATTCTATCTCTGAACAGAAGTTGGAGATAGAAATTGTTCAACTTCCGACTTCTCCTGGAAGGAGCAGAAAGGGAACTTAGCTGGGACACTGATCCACCGACTCATGGGGAACTGTCTAGCCCTCCGGCCACATAGCAATCCAAAGGGAACCACTACTTTCCCTGCGGACACGGAGGGAAGGATCATCGTCCCCCTGAGAAGGAAACGGATTAGCCGGCCCCACCAGAGGGCGCTGCCTACCAAGGGAAGGTTCGTTGGGCCATTCTTTTAGGATTTTACCAAATGAAAGAAAAGGCAGTCGAGAAGGAGAGTGTTAGGAAACAACCGGCTCAGACCCTTAGGCGGTGGAGTTGGCCGGGCCGGGGCGGTGTCCGTCCGGACTCGACCGACGCCGGGATTGCCCGGAAGAAGCCAAGGACACCAGCCCGGCGGCCCATCAGAACGAACACAGGCGGAGCCAAGAGGTCCGCCAAATCGGCTCCAGCCAAAAAGAAGACAGCAGATAAAGACTTCTACAATTTGTCTGAGGTGAGTGACTCGGAGCCCGAGCCAAGACTAACGGCGTTGGCCAAGCCGGTTCAGAAGGAGGAAGCGGCCAACCAACCGGTGCAGATTCAGGCCGGCTGGTTCTGGGACCTTACGCAACCACTGTTCCAACTATTTGAGACTGTTGACGAAATTAGAAGGACAGTAGGACTGGATGTGCCAAAATCAAACAAACAGTTAGCTGAGATTAAAACTCAGGTAGCTCCTTTCATTCAAAGGACCACACAAAACCCTAAATGCGTCAAGGAAAGTACCAGCCTACCAACAACACGAGGCGGCCGACCTCTGCCCACTCTGGAAAGGCGATCGGGAGGGGAACATCTAACCGTCGCCGCTCCAGGACTAAAAGTGGAGGTAGCACCCGTTCAACACGCGCCAACCCCACCGGTGGGGAACGGGCCGGCGGGAGCTCCCCTCCTCCACCACTTACAGCCTGCGGACCCCGCTTGTTTAGACTTGAGCAGCTTGACAACGAGCTGCAACGCCAATCCCTCACCACTGCTATGGAACCAGCAGCAGTGGACGCCAACCAGCCAGCCGGGGGGCCCACTGTGGCCGAGTCCACTCCCAGCGACAAACCAACCACAGGTACCGAACCCATACCCCTCGAGCCAACCGTCGTACGATCCAACGGGGGCCGTTTCGGACTGGAACCTACTAGGCCAAGACCCCTCAGAGCAATGCGCCCCTCGTCCTGCGAACGTATGAGAGGCTTGAGGATCACGGTCACCAAGGACGAGAGCGGGATCATCAGGCGAGTGGTAAATGACAACGGGCAAAACCTCTACGAGCATGTCCCAAACTAAAACAGACCAGGAAGCCCGAGAGGAGAGCATTTTTCGGCGCATGGATGATAGTAGTGCGCAGAAAAATAAGGTAACTTTGCTGTGAACAGGTTTTAGATAAACTGCAAAATTAATTTTCTCAAACTATCGCTAAGGCCAAAACAAAGACAATGAAGTGGCTAGTGCTGTTCGTATTAGCTATAATAGGGGGCATTAGGGGAGTGCATAACGACTCCAGCCCACCTGAAGGGCTAGCCCCTAACGCTGAAGTGATAGCTTTAGAACAATATGGAGTAGTGTTAAAACCAGGAAAGTTAATGTCCACCGCGGATATAACACACGTCCGACAAGGCTTCCTAATCACTATCCCAAGGAGGCGCTCCTTCAACAAGGCTACCTTTGGCCAGGTCTGTCACCGATATCTACAAGGAGGAGACGCCCTTGATCGGGCCTGCTACCATATCAGGTCGCTGGTCAGTTGGATGGATCAGACGTCACAGGCGCTTAAGGGTCGGTACCGAGAAATTCTTAATGAAACCTTAAGTTCCCTAATAAAGAACACTCAACAAGACCTTCAAAATCAAGAGTCGGAGTTAAAATCTAGTGGAAGGGTCAAAAGAATGAAGAAGTTACCCACTATGCTGGACGATCCAGGATGGCCGACCTTTCCTCTTCCAACCTCTTGGAATCAAGGGCTGGCGGCTGATGTCAAATATAACAGAGAATTGATTAGAGTATTGCAGGAGTCTTCGAACCAAATGATCGAAGACTTGGCTCTGATGAATGAAAAACATGACGAGGCTGTCGAAAAGGTTAACCATGTCGTGATAGGCCTACTGGACAATCTAAGATCACTAAATAAGGCACACAACACGACTCGCCGAAGGTTGAAACTCGTGCAACATAAGGTGGATTGGATGGAACTGTACCTGAATATGATACCGGTCGCTCTGGAAGATAAGTTAGGAGAGATGGTGTATCTTCAATTAATGGTAGAACAAACTCGCGTGTTCAGGAAAGGTGTACAGCACCTGACGCGGGGCCAGCTGACTATGGACTTGGTACCCCGCCAATATATGGTCGGAGCGGTCCAGGAAGTGAACAGATACCTGAAGGGGATCCACCCCAGGTTCCACGTCGCGTTCACAGATCCTTCCTTCTATTACGAGAACAGTCAACCTTCGTTCAAATTCAATGAAACCACTCAGGAACTAATAGTGTATGTAAGGGTGCCTGTGGTGGCTGATGAACATTTGTTCCGTGTCTACGAAGTACTAACTTTTCCTGTGCCAGTGACGGTTAGGGGGCGACTTAAGAAGGACGCTCTCCAAATTGTTAATCTACCCAAAAGTGTCGCCATGTCCATGTCCCGCCAGTATTACGTACCATTGGCTAGTGGCAGTTGGTCAGGTTGCTATGGACAGACCATCACGCTCTGTAAGGACCTACCCTATATGAAAAAGATTACAGACAACACCTGCACTGCTGCGCTACTGAGGCGCGACGACCTAGCGATCCAAGAAAAATGTGAACTGGACTATCTTCTGGAAGCAGACTTCGGAGAGATGGCAGTGTACCTAGACGACGGAGATATGCTGGTGGTCAGCGCCGACACCCGAGGCCAAATGATTTGCAGAAACCAGCCTGCGGTCGGAGTGAACATAGAAAATTATGCAAGGGTTCAGGTGGAATGCGACTGTGCATTCCAAACACAAGGAGCATGGATACCGTATAGCTTGCGAAATTGTGACAGGCACACCAGGATCACCACGGTTGTGTACCCACATAATGACCTGTTGGAAGCAGCAAGTCGTGTGAAGGGGTGGGACATGAATTTCACGACGTCCAAAAACGAACCCACTATGTTAGAGTCAGACCCTATCCCTGAAACGATTAGGAAAGACCTGCTGGAAATCGAGGAAAGCCTGAAGGCCAAAATACCTGTAACCTCCCTGGCCAAACGAATACAAAAACACCGTAAAGACTTGGCCAAGGGTATCAAGAAAGCGACTGACCGTTATGAGGTAGAGAAACACGCCCCGTGGTTCTCTATAGGCAACTTCGGAGGCGGTTTTGGTCTCCTCACCATCTTTTGCATAGTGGTAGCTGTGACAATTATTGGATGTGTTCTCTGGAAGTGCTGGCGGAACCACCAAGGCAAGGCTGCCCTGGCCGGACTAACCATGACTTTACCTCGGGCCATGGCCTTGGAAGCGGCGGACCCGGAGGAGCTGCTGCGCAGTGAAAAGGAACTAACTGGATGCCCGGACACGACCGCCAACCCCACTGCGGTGGCAGTACTTGCTATATTACTGGCAGTACTAGTCATCGCCATAGTGGTCCTCGTGTGGCGAAAGTGGAGAAATATTAGAAGAAAGACTGTGGATGGATTGTACGTACAGTTTGCCAATCCACATATGATAGAAACAATCTTCCTAGGCGAACTGGCTATGCCTTCAGACCACACTTATACGGAAGGCTATGTGCTCATTAGGGATCTACTGGTGACCCAGCTGTGTCTGAAGTATACTCTGACGGTAACCTGGGGGGCGCAGCTGATGGGAGCAGCGACTAGACCTGGACAGCACCCATCTAAGGTGCCACTACCCGACACCCTGAGGGTATCTAAAAAACTAGCCCGTCTGATGATGAGTAACTTAAAATACAATACCAGGGCCAGACTACTGAGATATTCCTCGGGGCTAGCCACTCCTGTACCCATGGGAGTACCTCGCCTCATCGACGCAGGGTGGTCCGATGTCGGAGCGGACTGGCCTCAACCGGTGTTGGGACAAGGAACAATGCCTAACGCTCCTCCTAGATCGACCACGCCCACCTCAACAGCGACCGGAACAGGATCTGCACGAAAGACAATAAGGCCAGGGACATCCGAAATAAATCCAGGAACGGTTTATGAAGTTATCATATGACAATGTAACGAGTGTTAAAACCTGACCTAGTACTGTACAGGTAAAATTGGTGAATTAATAACACAGAGGTACGAATACTAAAACTAAAATGTTACAGGAAGTTCGCTGGGCGATACCTGTTTGGGTAGGTAGGGTTCTGTTGACTAGCCTGAGCAATAAGGATTCACCAGTCAGGAAAAACTTAGTTCGGGTAGGCTGGTCCAACCGTCTCTCTATGGACCCATGGGTTATCTAAATTTCTCTCAAGTCGAGTGTCCCATGCCCGGTAGCCTAGCTCAACACTCTAATTGTTATTGATTTGGCAACTCTTTTTTAAAGTAGGGAACCATTTGGAACCGATCCTAGTGTCGCAAAATTTTAGCATTTTAAAAGAAAAAACTCAAAATTCTGTATAAAACCTAAGAGCGCTCAACGGGACCAATGCTCCCAACGAGCGAAGTGAACTTCCCCAAGCAAGTACCATCTACACCTGACCCCTGTGCTGTTGTTACCGCTAGGATCGGGCTGCAGTACAGGAGCCACTTGGGGAACGCCACTGTCTATTCTTTAGCATGCTTACATATATACTCTTCTCAAAGATGAGGGGGTTGCACAAGCAGCAGGAGCCTGCCCACAGGCCTGGTGTCAGTGGTGCCTGACAGGAGGCAGGACGTTGGGGTTACGCGTCACTGACGCTGCGAAGGGCACTGGGGTGGACGCCCGACCATGGCAGTCACTATGCCCCGGGTGGATTGGCTCCTGACAAGCGGTCCCTTCATCACAAAAAAAAATCGACGAGTAGAAAGAAATTTACCTAAAAACTAATATATAAAGCAAACCAATATTTGTGTAACTAAGAGCTCTTCCTCAGGGAATTTTGGGCAAAATATAATAAGAACGCAGTATAATTAGTAACATTCTCGGGGGGGGACGCTCCGTGACAGCACACGAGAGTACCTTATACGTGGCTCGTTTGCTCCTGGCATAGACACGCTGCAGCGGCCAGGATATGTGCAAATCCTGACAAGGCGTGCTATATTTGGGAGCTATAACGGAGGTCACAAGGAAATGTAGTTAAGGGACAACGGCGAATTGGTGACATTCACAGGGTGCTCGGCTCTCTCTCACTATATTGCGACTCCCTCAGACGGGATAAGCCATCCCTGGGGGGGGGAGAAGCTGTAGCGAAAACTCACAAGGCGGTGGAGCGAGGTGCTGTCCTTATTAATAGCCCCGTCGTCTTGGTTATGTGTAAATGGCCACTGGATCACCGTATGTCTTAGGTCAAAGGATCCTGACTTTAACATAAAAAGTCAGGATCCAACGACAACTAGTATATGAACAACTGCCCATAATTCAAGACTAAATTATTTAGACCACTTTTAGACCAGTTTTAATCGGGACAGAGACAAAACGGCAAGAAGTCAAGTTTCGACCCGGGTAAAAAATTAGAAATAATTAAAATTAATAAAGGAAATGAGCGGCTTCAGAACTGACCGCCGTCGAGAAAAGAAAATAAAATAAATGAATGAAAATTAGTCTTGACCGCCGTCGTGGCGCTAAAAGCATCCAGGTCTCCGCTCAACAGTTGAGCTGAAGAGGGGGGACATGGACTACTGATTCCCTGATGAACAAGCTACAATAAACTTGGTTGACACCCAGAGCTGATAAGTTTACCCGATCTATTAGAAAGGAGATAAAAAATTCTAACTCTGTCTTTAGCACTACCTATCCCTGCCCGGCATGCGCATAGTTAGGATAAGCTGGGGGCGGAGTCTTTTCAGGAGTAGTCTTGACTCTCCACAAGAGAAACGGGCATAGACCTGAATAAGAAAACGGGTTTAACCTTGTACTGTACTTCGGTAAAGGCCCGACTTACTAGGTGCTGTCTGGAAGTAAGTGATCTAAGGAGATGCATTTACACATCTCTATAATTCAAAGGGGGTGTAGGCTGCATATTAAAAAAAAAAAAATATATATGCAGTCTGCTCCCAATTATAACAATGGAAACTCGGTGCTGCCCATTCTGGTCCTATGAATGGGAGAGTACCGACAAACCACATGTAACTAATGAGGACCGGGAATCCGATCAGAAGTGAACCTGAATCTGAGACCCGATCCTCTAGTGATAACAAATAAGGAACGAATAATCTCAGCCTCCTTTGTACAGTTACTACTTAATGTCCTTTAATGACATTTATACCTCACGGAATGAAAACGCTACCCCAACCGCTTGCCATGTTGGTTTTTCCCATGTGATGTAGAGTATAGGGTAGACAGTGAAATGTCACTGTTAACATAGGTATAATATCTATTCAGTGAGCCGTTTGGAGTTAGTGGCGCACCCGTTTGCATTCAGAAGGGCGCCACTACCCAATATAAAGTGGAACTCGGTCTTCAAACCCCAGGCTGAATGTAGGGGGTGAACGCCGAGCTACCACCTGTAACTAGCAGAAAGAGAAGAAATCTTGTCGTGACATAATCATTCGATAAGAACAAAACTGGGGGTTTAAAGCGGAGGCTTCACAAAATGGAGTCAAATATGTTAGAACAGTTGTCACCCTTGAAGGGGGTGTTAACTTGTTTGCGTATAAATCTTTGAAGTGTATTGGGTAATTATTCTACCACACTGTACAGAAAGAGTGTTATCAAGAGTATTGACCCTTGTGACCCCTTAAGGTAAATCACCAGGGATCCAATTCCTATCATTATCCTTATCTCCCCATGAGGTCGGTTAGGGAATCTGAGCGGGACAGTTTTGCATCACCTCTCGGGCACTCATGAAACCTTTGTAGGTGGATGTTCTTGTGATGGCTCAACTCCAACCTGTGGGTACAGGCTTTCACGCATTCATCGCAAGGATATCACTATCTGAGGTGTTTGGAAATCTCAGGTGCTGATAGGCGTGGTTCTGTGTTCAGTGGAACGGTGCCCACTTGGGCCCGATCTATGAACGCACGAGCTGCCGCAGAGTTCACATGTGTATCTCTGCTTGGGACGCTTGATAATCTTTGTGGTGTTGGTGCCTTTCTAGCTCTTAATAAGGATACTATTCTTTTTTTCACAATGACACAGACAGAATCTTCATCTGGAAGTTCATTCAGTGTCTTAGAGACTTCATCTCGGTCTCCTCACAGTAGTATTTTTTCCTCTTCGAGACGACTTTGACAATAATACTCCTATAAAACTTATTCTAACACGATGACACTGACGCAGTCTTGCTGTTAGACTAAGACATGGAATGGGAATCTGTGGCCTCGCCACTACATCTCAAACTTACCATGGGAGTCGCCAACAACTCGTTGGACGGCCCCACCTATGGTGTCGCCTCACGTGGCCGACACGTCAATATTTCCTGTAACCGGTAAGGGGAAACTACTCATCAAAGAATTCTGTCACAGCCAATCTAATGCTGGGAAGTCTGGACCAAAATACTTGGTCACCTACTGTCACTTAAACTTACCAGGGTGAACACCCTGGGAAGCGCTTGTTACCTAGGGCACCCTATGTGAATTGTTTCCAATAAAGACATTTACACTAATGCCCTGTACGTATGACGACTAAACAAAGAATCCTGTTACAGCAAATCTTGTGTTGTACAACTCAGACCGGAATCTCTGGCCACCCATACCTGATTATCATGTGCAGTGTCAGTCCCCAACAGTTAATAGTATCAAAAAAAAAAAAAAAAATAACAATACGATACGAATTACCCACACTCCAGAAAACCTACTTAGATCGGTAATGTCAACAAACCGCTAGTCAGAAAACCCCCTAATATCGCCCAACCACGCGCGAGGTAAAATGCTTGATCATATTAGCCTAGACAATCCGCCCACTAAAATTACATAGCCTGACGCTTTTCAGTGCCAACCGTGTCACATTGCTTCATTTACATCACCCTAACATACCGCAGGACCTGGAAAAGATAATAAGTTTAGTACGCAAGATCCTGACTCTCGGCCCGCGTCCACCATCTTGGAACCAAAAGTAAACACTAGGTGGCCACCCACGCTACCCGTTACTAAAATCACCAGCGAAACAGTTTCTGGTTCCGGGAGTGACATCAGCTTCCGGAATACAACCACGTGAGGGCGAGCCGAGAACCACCAAGAAGAATTTGGCCAACAATCTCCTTAAAATCTACGATTAGTAGCCTGCCTAACATGCAAGAAACGGTGGGAAAAGGAAGATTCAACTTACCCGGTCTCGGAGCGGTCGAGGCTTGGACCAACTCGACGAGGGGAAGGCACCCGGTGGCAGGCGAGGAGACGAGGGGGACGACGCCCGGCAACGGCAAAAGAAACCCCAAACAGCTCCGACGAGTCGCCCCGAACAGTCCGGCAAAACAGCCACAAAGAAAAACATCTAGTCCTTGGTGGTCCGATCACTGGCCGGGAATTGGATCCGATGAACTCTTGATGATTGTCAAAATAATGTTTATGGCTCAATCACTAGCCGGGAATTAAGACCCACTAATCACCGCAGGCAATCGGTATGTACAGGGGGGAAGGAGTTGGACTAGCGGGGAGCTATTGGGAGCTGGCGAAGGAGCCGGCCCAGGGCGCGAGCCCACCGTCGAAGCTGCCGATGGGTCGGCATGAAACCGTCCACGAACTCTCGGTAGTCGTGGACGGTGAAGGCCCCGTCTGCAGTCTGACGCGTGATGTGGAGGCGGTGACCCAGGTCGGCTGTTGGAACGCCAAACCAGCGGTTAGCATGGCGAACCTCCCGGTTGACCCGGGGCACCAGGTGGTTCATCCATCGTTGAAAATACGCGTCCTCGCACGTCAACTCCCAAGACTCCGTGTTGATGCCCGTCACGGTGGTGAACATCACGGTGGCGGGGGCTGGGTGACTGCGCAGGTTAAGAAAAGCCCTGTTGAGCGTTTCCCCGTAAAAGGTCACCGCGGCCGTAGTGGAAGAGAAAAGGGGAATGTATAACTCCAGCTCCGCGTCCCATCGTAGAATGTCCAGAAGGTTGACCACGATCACTAACAGGTCGTCGGGCCACACGCAATGGTGCGCGAAAGCCGCCCCGGCTAAATCGGCAGTCCCGGCATCTGCACACTCCACCACGGTCAGGCTGTGGGCTGTATCCCCGACGATCAGGTCGTTGTACCCCTCGATCCCGCTCTCCCTTTGACTACAGAAAACTGCGACTCGGGCCATTGTTAAAAGAGAGTGAAAAACAAATACGTCCTCTCCGACCAAAAAGATGAGCGACACTGATTAAAATGACGTCAAAACGAGGCTAATTTGGAAAACCCCTTTTTGATCCAAAAGATCCAAATTCTGAAATCGGCTAGCATGATCAAAGCATCGTATAATTTCTTATAAAATCTGTGCTAAACTAAAGTTTAGGTCCCCAACCAACATAATCAAGCGCCAGAATTAATTCATATCGGCCCAAAATATCAGGTCGAACAATCAAACTTGAAAGTTTGATCGAAGCAGAAATTTGCCATCCGGGCGCTTCGCGCCCGAAGGATCCAAATCGAGGTCAAACCTTGGGGGGGAACTCCAGTCAAGCGTCCCGCTAAGTACACGTGTACTAAGTATAGCTGGCGGACGCGTGACGGGAATGGTGGTATTTTCTGGTTCCAACTGCTCGGTATTACTAAACCTGATACAGAGACCTTGTATTTATTGTAAATAATGTTGTTCTGGTTGAAATTTGATTGAAATTCGACACGCATTGTATCATGAAAGTCGTTCGTTCAAAATGTCCGAATTCTCTGAATTGACTTATGTTGTGTTAATTTGTTCTGAAATTGGATTTGATGTACACTTGTTACTCTTAGAAGTTTAAGACAACCCTACACTGTATATATGTTGAGTTCTGTCGACTTGTGTTACAAATCATAAATATCAGAAACTGTACATGCATGTACTAAGTCAAAAACTCACTTGGTCACCTTATGCACGGGTGTCGTTATCCCTAGGCCTTAATATGGGCTAACAATTCTGTGAACTCACTTTGTCACCTTATGCACGGGTGTCGCAATCTTTGAATCTTAAAATCAGCTAACGATGCTGAGAACTGACTTTAATGTACAAGGCACGTACTAAGTGAATACCTAAAGATGACGAATACTTCATCCTCTAAAGTTGACTTTGTCATTTTGTAACCATGATTATGTCATCATCTACGTTGTTATCCAAATAATCATGTTATCAATTATTAACACTTACCTTGTCATTTTATGAACGAGTTCTGCTAACCTTGAGCTTCAAAATGTGGAAATCAACTCAATGAATAATTTCACTGTGAATTTGTGTTGAAACCGGATCTACAAATCTATTGATACTGTGTTGAATGTACCACGAGAGTCAAGGCCACCCCACCATGGTTTAACAAATATATCCAATCATCAAAATTGGGAGTTCATTATATTCATTTGGTTTGAGCTATGTCGTCCACCTCCTTAAACTCAAACACCTGACCGCCGTCGAATGTACTAATGGCTTAGTACTTTTAATACATTGTCATAATATATAATCCAACAAGGATCAGGCTTAGCAAGTCTACTTCTAGTCTACTTCTAGGGGAAATATCTTACGCTCCTAGCGCCACCTGTTAACCAGTATAAAAGGCGCTGCAAGGTAGGGAGCGAGCAGTTAGTGAGTTAGTTGGTTAGAAGAAACATGTTTAACCAAGGAGTTATACCTGGAGTAAGTACATCGACTCCGTGTAACAGACTGGAGTTTACCAATATCCACTACCTCGGACATAGGATTGTGTTAGAGCTGAATACTAGAATGGTCTAGAGGGCGTTGGAGCAACTCGTGTTCTAAATGTGGTTGATTGCTGATAGGAGATGGGAGGTGGACTGATGAAGACTTATACATGGTGGCTTTGACTCGGGATGAGGTGTTTACTGAATAAAAACCCTTTCATATTAAGAAGCTCCCTCATCGTTCATTTCTTTTGAACTATTGGGAAGTGAATGGACAAACTTTAAACGCGGTCTGAATTACTCAGGCATTCTGGAAAGCAACTCATGAAGACTTGGATATACAAGTAGTAAACCCCAAGGTCGAGTTCAACTCGTGGCGCGAAATGCGCAGGGTTTATCGGCTCTAGCTAGGGCTCATTTATGCGCGCATTTCGCGCCAACGAGTTGAACTCGACCTTGGGGTTTACTACTCACGGCTAAGGAAAAATTATTTTAATCTAGGGCATAGCCTTATTTACTAAATATCATATAAGTTTATTTCAATATCGAAAATAAATTGAAATATACTATATTAATTTATAAATCTTCTAAATCAATAAATTTGTTAACCCTGCTTGTATAGCCTCTCATGTTGACGAGAAAACGTCATCGCTTTTCGTGTAGTCTTAATCTCGTTAAGATTTGCTTGTATTTACTAAATCGTTAAAATTTGCTTGTATTTACTAAATATCTAATCGTTAAGATTTGCTTGTATTTACTAAATATCATATAAGTTTATTTCAATATCGAAATTAAACGTATATTAAAAATGGTGTTTCTATATAATAACAAAAAACATAAATCATAAATTGTGGTTATGTTCATATTTAATTCATTTTTGTACATTCACATCTCCTTGGTTTACATCTCCTTGGATTTTCACAAGTATTGATTGCATCTCCTTGGATTTCATAAGTACTTAATTTCATTTTTGTACATTCACATCTCGTTGGATTTTCACAAGTATTGCATCTCCTTGGATTTCATCACAAGTATCACATCTCCATGGATTTCATAAGTACAATACATGTTGTAAGTACAATACATGTTGTAAGTTCTTTTGTATTACAAACATAACCTTTTTGTTGTAATAACCTTTTTTATTAAAAAGCGCATCTACCTTTAAGTAAATTATAGAAACTTTACAGGTTTATTTATTCAATTTAATTATTTTATAAATGTTATAGGTTTATAAATGTTATAGGTAACTCGGCTTGAATCTACTTACATTCTAACAGTTTTAATATTTCAACATCAATAACAAATCAACATCAGTAACGAACCACTCTTAACAGTTTTAATATTTTAACATCAGTAATCACTCTTAGCAGTTTTTATTTCATCATTTAATATTCCAACATCAGTAACCAAACTTAATGTGACCTTATTTATACTCAGTAGATTTAAATGTACTTAACCAAAGACTATAATGGCATTTGTTTCAAGGCTTCATCCTTCAAACAATTAAGTCCTTATTAGTTCAGTTTAAGTAACCATACATCTGTAGTCGCCAAAACTTGAGCTCAAGGCAATCGCGTTGGAAGGCACTTCTGCTAACCATCGTAATAACCTTTAAGCGAACTTCATTCACGGCGAGCCAAGGTCCAGTCACTTCTCGTAGCAACCCCAGGACCACCAGTCAAGGTTACTTCTTTCATCTACTGATGAGCCAAGGTCCAGTCACTTCTCATAGCAACCCCAGGACCACCAGTCAAGGTACCACCAGTCAAGGTTACTTCTTTCATCTACTGATCAGTCCAGTTGTAAGCTTATGGCAACCGCGCTGGAAGACTTCTTTCCATCGTGATAACCTTTACATACAACTTCATTAGTCACACAGTTTAGGTTACACTTTAGTCAACTATCACAGGTTGACTACACAAATTTAAAATTATAATACATGTTAAAATTTTAAAAGGTTGAAGACAAACAATTTTTAAATAATATAAAAATTTAAAACTTAAATCAAATAATAATATTAAAAACATTTCTTAAATTCAAGCCGAGCATACTTATAACAAATTATTATTTTATTATAACAAAATAAATTACTAATACTAATATTAACCTGTAAACTTTCTTTTATTTACATTTGAATATATAAAGCTTGTCTTTAGCAAATTTATATAAATTCTTGTAACCTTAGCTAGTTTTTAAACATAAAAATATTTGCATACATGTTCAAACGGTAGAAATATTTGTATCTAATTTGTTTGACATATATTTCCTTGCAGTCGGTTTATCTAATAGAGGTTGAATAAGTTTTTTATTTTCACACCTTAAAAATAATTTTTCAATTATTTTACCCTTCATTTTTTGTGACAGCATCATACAATCCAAAAATACATATTCAGGTTGCAATATTGGTTTCTTTAACTCTAAACCTATAACAATCAAACTAACTACTAGTGTTAAAGTTAACCCTCCAAAACCAAGCTTTGTTGGAGTAGGTTTTAAATCCATTTTGGATAAAGCTTCCATTTCAATACATATATATATATATAATGCAATAAATCATTAATCTTAATAAAATTTATAACCTTATGTATTGCCTCATAATGAGACTACTATTTTTTTCAACACTTTCTGCATATGTTTAGAACATAAATAACCAGCTTTACATTGATTTTTTCCTTCTACTTTTTTTCTTTGCAGCCTTTTTACAAAACGCTTTACAAGTAAATCATTTTTTAATCTATTATCAGAAAATTTTTTATGTATTTCTTTTAAAGTTTTTCCCTTACTTTTATGAAAAACATAATATACAGTATATTCACCACAGACCTTAGATAATATAGATTGCAAAGCCTGTGTATTATACCTATACGTTTTATTTATTTGCTTAATAAACATTCTAAAATATCTTTTTAAAGGTTTTAACCCATATGAATCAAAGTATTCTGGTAAGGCTTTGCGTGACTTTAAGAAAAATGCTACCCAATGTTCACCAGCTTTATAATCTTCATCAGTATTAACAATATATGCTGCAGGATATTTGATACCTTTTAAACATGGTAATCGATTTGATGAATACACACCTTTAAAAATACTGGAAGTTACACAATTACTTTTCAAAATATTTTCAATTTCATATCCGTACATTTTTACATTAAAGTAAACTTGAAATTACTTCAGGCTGATTTGCAGGACCTAAAGCAAGCATGCTATCATATTCATTATAAAATATCATAACTATTCCATGAGCAACAGGATTTTTTAATGTTGCAATTACATTAATTGTACCACTTTCAGTCAACTCAAAACTATTTGCATTTGGTGCGGTTTTAGATAAATCAAAACAAAACAAAGTATTACCATTCTTAAATTCATCTGGCGTTATACTCACAGGGTTATTTGAAAATAATCTCCCTGTTGCATACATCATTGCTGTGTATGCTTCATGGAAATTATCTTCATCGAAATCTAATTTTGACATTTCACAAAAAGGTGAAATATCTTTCCCCCTTTGCAAAACAATATCTGTAACCCCAAAATTTTGAAAATTAAATGGATTGTGAGTTAAACTCCCATCCCATGCACGTGAATCAACTAATCCCACAATTATTCTTTTAGGAAGTTCACCATTTGAAATCATTCTATTTTCTTGCAATATCGATCTATTTGGACCTTGAGTTGAATACTTTAACTCAACTCTTCTAAATGGAAATTTCATAAGTTTATTTTTTTCTCGTGCCATATCTAATTCATTTAAAAAAACATCATCTAAAGTAACTCTTTTAACAAATAAAACAGCATCTTCTATTTCTATTTTATATTGCCTTGTAGCGCTTTGTGCCATTAATGCAAAATTTTCCTCATTTCTAATCAATCTTATTTTCATATCTACATCACCTGGAAATTTTTTAGGTTGATTAAAAAGATCATTATGAATTTTGCAAATAAGTTGAAAACTTTTACCATATTGTGTTGTAAGAAATCTTTTCTTTGCACCAGTATTATGAGTATCATCAAAATCTTCAACTTCATTAAAATCTTTATCATCTAAAAAAAACCCAGAAAGTTCTCCAAAAGATTCAAGAACAGAACGTTTATAACCTAAAAGATATTCTATATAAGCCTTGTATGCATAATGAGTATCACTACTAGTTATTAACTTATTACTTATATAAATTTCCACATCTTTAAATAAGGCTCCAGACAAATAATTAACAGGAAATACTTTTGATGGATTTGGAATTTCACCTGCATGAGCTCCTTGTGCTGGAGGTCTTGCAGGTGCAGTTCCATCTGGTTTTAGTATTTTTAAAGTAAGATGTAAAAATGTTTGAGACAAGTCTATAAAATCAGCTTTATTTGATTTAAATGCAAACTCTAAAGGGCCACCTTGACTTACATTACTAATTGAATATAATTTTGAATAAAAACTTGTTCTAGATGTTGCATCTGTTGGTGGAATATTAAAATAATCATAACTTGAATCAACACACAGACAAGAATCTTTATGCATAGCCATTTTTTAAATTATACATTAAATTATCAAACTAGTTTTAAATCTTATCTTAAGAAGATTTAGATCTTATCTTAAGAAGATTTAGCTAAATATATCTTCTTCTTCAGAATCATAAGTTACTCTCCTCTTTTTTCTTTTATTTTCTTTAAAACTAGACTGATTTTTTCTTTTTTGTTTATTTGATATTTTTTCCTTTATTTTGTCAGAAATATAGTCCACAGAATCTTTTGTTAATTCTTCCAACTGTTTCTTTGCCTCTTTTTTCAAAACTTCTTTAGCACTTTGACCCTGAATAATTTTCTTAACAGCAGTCATTCCAGCTTTTTTCCCTCTCTTAATAATTTCACGCTTAGCTGTTTTGGCAACATTCTTTAAAGCTGGCTTTGCCATTCTTAAAGCTGGTTTAATTAATTTAACTGCAGGTTTAGCTAAACGCAAAACTGACTTCGCTATTGCTGAAAAAATACTTCCTATACCATATCCTTTTTGATTCTGAACTCCAATAAATGGAGGAATAAAAGAATATCCTCCATATCCATAACCCTCTTGTAAAAATCGAGAATTATTTTCATCAAAAAAATGCTTATAGTCACAAGCATGATTTTCTCCACAATATTTTTGCATTTTAATTATTATATACTTTTAACTTTATAAACATTAAAAACGCTAACATTTGATTCATTTAAGATTTAAGATTAATCTTAAAGTAATTTACTTTTCAGCTGGTTTCCATGCATCCCATTTTGAAGTATGTTTAATTCTTCTTCCAAACCTTGATCTTTCCTCTGCACTATCTTTTGTTTTCTTACTGCCTGAAAAAATCCTGTCTTGATATGGTTTGTTCATAGATTTCTTTTTCTTTTTCTTTTTTAAAGAATCAAAAATGTCAACCTCTGGTTGATCAAATGTAGGCGAAGGTAACTTTTCTTCTATTTCACCAATATCAATGTTAGCACGGTTTTTTGAAATAGGCGTATAAAAATCATCTTGATCTGGAAGACCAGCAAAATCTAATTTATCCTCTTCATCTTGACTTAAAGATTTATTAATAGTTTCCATAATTTTTTCTCTTTCAGTTTCTTCAAGAGGATATTTAGCAGGAGTAAGAAATTCATCATCTTTATTTTTTCGAAAACTTTCAGGTTTATTTTTAAACCAAGATTTTGGTACTTTTACTGTTTGTAAAAATTCCCAAAGTTGATCAACGCCTCGAGGTTCCTTTTCGAATTGTTTTGTTTTTGAAAAAAATTTCATTATATTTAAAATATTTGAACCTTTAATAACTTTGCCCTGTAAATTTATTTCTCCCTCAGCATTCCATGTTCCATTATTTTCCAAAATTTTATCTAAAATACTTTGTGCATTTGGTCTTTGTGACACTGAAATTCCTTTTAATATTTTAAAAGTACTTGGCTTTAAATTATTTTTATCATCTTCAGTTCTTCTTCCCTCTAAATTTAAATCCTTAGTTAAAGCTGGTTTTACAGGAGGTGGTATATATGTTGTATGAACAGAATAAGGCTTTTTATTAAACATACGCTCCTGCATTAAATCTTTTTGTCTTTTTAAAGTATAAAGTTCATTATGACTAGGTACTTCTTCACTAAAGGTACAGCTTTTAAACATTGCATAAGGAATTATTATACTTTCTTTAAAAGTAGCCATTTTGGTAATTTTAATTTCAAGTTAATTCTTGTTAATCATACAAAAATTAATCAATATTATGCATTACTTATACCTGCTGCAACAGATGCAGCTATAATTGGAAGTAAAAGTGGTAAAAATCCTCCTTTCTGTTTTAAAACTTCTTTACGTTTCTTAAAAGGCATTTTTTGTTTTACCACTTCTCTTAAAACTTTTTTAAATTTCTTTAACTTATGATAATGTGACTTCTTTATAGGTATATTTCCTTTCAAAACATTATAGACACAATCACAAATTGCATAAATATCTTCAGCATCAGCTGAATCAAGAATTCTATTTCTCTTCTTTTTGCTATGTGCCTCACATACTAAAACAAGAAAATGTCTATGCTTATGAGCATAGCTTTCTTTCTTTGTCTTTTTTAACCTACCCATTTTACTTTAAATAATTTAAGTTTATTATGTACATAATCTTAAAGACATTTCTTTAGTGTGTAAAATTAATCGTGACTCAATGTAAACTAATAATAATAATACAAATAAATAAATATTTCAATTTTGTTTTATACCTTTGTCAAACAAACAATAAAATTGCTTTCTTTTTTTGTCTTCTTTCAAGTACATAATCTTAATGGTATTTGTTATTAAACTTCTATTCAACAAGTACATAATCTTAATGGTATTTGTTATTTAACTTCTATTCAAAGTAAAACAATGTTGAACATCTCCAAACATATTTGTACGAAACATAGCATTTTTAGGTGATTGTTGATGGCCATCTATAAATAAATAGCCGTGCGGTCTATCAACAGCATGTGTAAATATATTAACAAAGCAGCGTTGATTCTTAGGCATTAATTTTCTAGCAAGAGAATAAGCTATAGTTTGGTCTAATGGCGAATTGAAAATACATAAATAGGTAGCATTTTTAGTTAAATTTTTTCTTTCCTTACCATCATGAAATAAATTTTGCGAAATAAAAATAACACTTACATTTTCATGATGTGTTCGCTTGGTAAAAAATTCTGAAACTAACTTATTATTTCCACATTCAGCCATTAAATCATCAAAAATTGCTAGTCCTCTTTTATTAGAATCTATTAAACTATTAAAAGACTCCGGTAATCCGTTATAAAATTGAACATTTCTTAATTGTAAATATGGATCACGTGGAAAAGTTTCTCCATAAAACCATAGAATATAATCAAATTCATTATCAACTATCCTTGAATCATTTTTTAACAAATCAATAACAAAAGTAGTTTTTCCACAATTACTTGGTCCAGCTATTATTAATGAAAATGGTGTTTTTAATCTAGCATCAAAAATAGTAAATTGACCTTCAAACGCCATTGTACACGGATTAAATTTTGTAAATATTTCCTTAATCTTACACGAATTAATATTCAACCTTTTACTTTAGACATTTCTTCTTTATATACTCCTCTCCTCCTTGTAATCTTACACGAATTAATATTCAACCTTTTACTTTAGACATTTCTTCTTTATATACTCCTCCTTGTAATAATTCATTATTTCTATCCTGTAAAACATAAGTTACAGGTTTTGTATTTAATATAAAAGCTATTTTAAATATTTCTTTTCTCCAATTTGATAAAAATCCTCTATTAAAAGTCCTTCTATATTTACTTAATCTTACTTTATCTCCAATTTTTAAGTTTAAATCTATTCTTTTAGAATAAAGATGATCTTTATATTGTTTTAACCATAAGTCATGCTGATTATTTTTATTAACTTCAATAGGACTTATACCTAAAGTTCGATGTTTTGTACAATTGTAACTTGAAACAATAGGTTGTAAAGCCTTAAGATATCTTTTAGTTTTATTTGCTTTTAAAAATCTAAATAATTTATTTTTATAAGTTCTTATAAATCTTTCCACTATGGCACATTTGGGATCTTGAAAAGTAGAAAATTGATGTATTTTATTTTGCTTTAAAAAGCGACTAAAAATTCCCTTAAACTCAGAACCTAAATCTGTTTGAACTATTCTAGGTTTCACTTTAGCTCTTTTTAATATTTTTTCAAATGCTAATTTAGTTGTGCTAGAAGTCTTTAATTTCATTGGTTCTACATAAGCAAATCTCGAAAAACAATCTATTGCAACTAATATATAAATGTTTCCATCATTGTATTGTTTCAACTTTGGAAGAACTATTAGATCTAATTGCCATTGATCATTTTTACCTTTTACTATTATTTTTCTTCTTAAAAAATTTTTTATAATTGGTTTAAAAGAAGTATAAGTTCTTGTATTTTGTAAAAAAGTTTTAACATCATTTAAAGTTATATTTTCATTAACACGTTTTGCAGCTTTATATAACTTATTAATAGAAGAAAATGAAGAAGGATGTCTAGAATTAAAATAAATAGATATAAGTACATTTAACTTATCTCTTTGATTCATTGCCATTTTAAATACACATCTACCTTTACATTCTAATCTTATCTTAAGCAAAATTATTTATAATATTACATTGTTTATTTTCAAGCTAAACTAATTTATACTATTCATTAAGCTTAACTAATTTATACTATTCAACTGTCATTTACCCTAAATTACAACGTCTATCTTCTAAGCTGTGCAAAGTCGGGACTCCAAACATATGCACAAGCAATACAATAAACGCCATAAAAAAAGATAAATATTGACATGTATTATACATATTTACACTTTGCTTCGGTTATCCAAGAAGCAAAACACCTCCACAAAAAACGAACATGAAACATTTATTTCATGTGCATTCATTATAATATATAATATATAATATAATAATATAATATAACTACTTATTGAATTATATTAAAAAAATTCTTTCCTTTTTTGTCATTTCTTATAACCATTAATGGAATTAATCCATATACCATTGCATCCTTATTTTGTTGATTTTTAGCATTTAAATTTTTTTGCTTCACAAATGTAGTTTCTTCATTCTTCATATTAGAAGCATTTTCAATATTTTTTTTAGCTCTACCTCCTGTAACCTTCTTTTTCTTTGCTACAGTTTCTCCATTTTCATTATTCTTAGCTACAGTTTCCTCATCCTGATTTACCTCATTTTGATTTTGAATTTCCTTTTTCTTATACTTTCTCTTAGCTTTTTTTGAAATGTCTTCAACTTTCTTAGTTATATCTTCTTCACTTTCTTCATCAACCTCATTATTTTGAATTTCCTTCTTCTTAAACTTTCTCTTAGCCTTTTTTGGAATATCTTCATCAACTTTCTTAGTTATATCTTCTTCACTTTCATCAAACTTTGAAAACAGTTGCACTGTTGCATCACTTTCTTGATCACTTTCTTCATTTAAAGACTTCTTTTCACTCTGTTTTACTAAATTTTTTTCCTTTTCCTTTATATATTTCTTTTGGCACGAATTGCATCTATTTAAGTCTAATTGAAAATATCTAGGATGGTCATAAGGCTTATGACATCTTATGCACTCCTTAAAAAGACTATCTTCACAAGAAATACAGTACTTCTTACCCTGAACCAAAGATTCCTCACTACCACAATAAAAACACACCTCCATCTTAAAAATTTCTGTTTAAATATTTATAAAATGTAAACTTACATTAATGCTCACCTTTAGGCTTGCTTAAATCCCAAAAATTTAGCTAATCACAAGCTAGTTTTGCTGCAATACTATTCTATTAAGCTTAATATATATCTACCTAATCATTTAAAAACTTATACTTTGCATATCTTCTTCGCTAGAAACTCCAATTTTTTCCAACTCTGTATTCTGTTTTTTAGCTTGTTTCTTACTTTTCTTCTTTTCCTCTATTTCACTGTCCTCATCAGTTGAAAAATCATTTAATTTTTTCTGTTTCTTCTGCTTTCTTGCCTCATGATCTAATTTCTTTAGTCTTCTAGCTATTTTCCTCTTTAACCCAAACAACTCACCTAACTCGTCCTTAGTTACTGTAAAACTTTTATTATCTTTCAACAAATCACTGAAATGAACATATACTTCTGCTTTAAATATTGTTAAATCTAGTCTTTTCTTTCTTCCAAAAGACAAAACATAACGTGATATTGTTTCCTCCTTTGAAGCCATAATTAATTCTATATTTAATAAACAAACTAATAACTACTATAAAATTACTATTTACCTACTATAAAATCACTAATCACAGGAATATTTCCTATGCTTTCCTTTGAACTTTACATATTGTTTTATCTTCCTCTTCTTTTACTCTTTTTTTAGACCTTAATTTATAATTTCCATATGCTAAAGAGTGCACTCCATCTGAACAAAGCCAACGTTTATCTTCAAAAGGCGATAAAGCTAACTTTGTTTCTTTTAAAGTAAACACATCGTGCTTATAACTGCGTATACAGTGAAAGGTAGCAAAAGATTCAGATGCTTCTTTTAAAACTTGTTTAAATTCTGAATGTAAAAGCTTGTCTACACAACTCCTTCTAATTCCTTTAACTCTTTTTATATTCTTTCCTGAATTTAACAGAAAAGAATACATTTTAGGTCTTAAACCAACAAATTCCTTAATTTCTACTCCAGCTGTTTCATCTTTAAATTTACCTAACACTTTTCTATTTTTTAAAGAATATAATAAATTATTTGTTTCTAAATTTGAAAAATCAAAATAATCCCTAATATCATAAAGTAATCTATAAAAATGTTTATGATCTATATAATATATTAGTGAATCAGTATCAGTATAAAGAAGCTGAACAGATTTTAAACCAAATGTTTTTAAAATGACATTATAATGAAAATTGAACATATGCATTTTCGATAAATCTAATATTGTAAAACCAATATAAATAGGTTTATTCAATTCTACTATATTTTTCTTATACTGTATCCCAACAAAATTTGAATTAAAAATATGTAAAGAATGAAAAAGAGGCTTTTTAATCATAGAGGCACATGACTTTTGATTTGTTGTTAATACCATTTTAATTCTTCTTTTTACATTTTCCATACATTTGCCAAACGTAGAGTTATTCATAAGTTTAAAAAATTCCCTATCAAAATCTGAAGTAGCCTCTTTCCGCTTTTGGTTATTAAAATCAATATATGGTTTCATCCAACATGACTGAGAAAAGGATACTATCCTAAAAATTTTAGAAATTTTTAAACCTAAACTTAAATACAATTTTAAATTCCTATAATGTATAATGTACTTTTCCTTTTGACATAAAGTTGAAATTAATTTCATACAGCTTTTAGTATAGCGTTTACCTAAACCTTCCAAAATATTTTTAGCATATGGTGACAATTGAAAAAAATTCACTGCAAGCTTTTCAGGAGCCAAAGGAAGCATATTATGAAAATCATGTAAATAATCAGGATACTCTAAAGTTACCTCTAAAATATATCCTATAGGAGCATCATCAAGAACTTTAGTTACATCAAAACTATCATATTTACTCGGATCAACCCAAGCAAAATTTTTGTAAGGTAAAGGTTGTACCATAGCAAATCCATATAAATTATTACAATCATAATAAACTATATGCTCAGTTTCTTTTCTCACTTTTGCAAATCTTTGAACTACATTTGTCATACCTCCTCGAATACCATCTTCAAAAAAATTAAACATGTCAATATCATTAATTAAATCAAACTTAACCTTTGTAAACTTCATCATAGCATCATAACTCAAAGATGGAGCTGTTAAATATTTAGCTGGATCTAATCCATAAAAATCTAATGACTTTTCCCTAAATGATTCAAAAACATCAGCTAATAGTAATACATCTATTTTTAAATATTGTCTTAAATAATCTTTTATATTCTTACACTTTAAAATTTTAAACATTTTAATTGCATGATCATAATCTAAAGAAGAAATACTTTGATTAGTTAAACTATTAAAAAATGCCTCACGACAAGGTAATTCCTTCTCATCCAGCCTTTCCCACGAATCTATATAGTCATAGCACATAACTCCCTTTCTTATAACATATGGTAACATCTTTTCCTTAAAATGCTTTTTAGTTTCTTTTAAATCTAATGTATCTTTTTTAACTAATAATTCAGCAAGATTAGATAATGAATTTGGAAGAAACTGAAAAGAATCAATAAAAACAAAATTATCTAAAAACATAGCTAAAAACTTTTCTGATGAACGCGGAATAACTTGAACATTAAGTTGTTTTAAATACTTGTACATATTTTTAACAATAAAATGTAAATCATAGTTCATAGCATTATGCATAACAATAGGAATTTTAAAATTTGTAAATTTCAATGCACTACATACTAAATTACATCTATTACAAGCATAATTAACATCTCTACCTTTTCCTTCCCTACCTAAATGCTCATGATCTACAACTCTTTTAATTCCTAAATTAGCAAAAGAAACTCCGCAAAGATAACAAGCTTTTTGCTTAGCGAGATGTAAAATATCCTGTGAATTTAAAGTTAAAGGTTTTCTATCATTTTCAAAAATACAAGATATCTCTGCACGCACTTGATAAATATATCCAAAAAAGTTTTTAAGAACATTAGGACCAATATAAAGAAAAGGTGGTTTAGAATACTTACTATACTTTGATAAAAATAAAATACCTACTGCATTTAATTCATGTCTTGTTTTCATAATAGACTTACCTTTTAACTTATTTACATTTTTATTTAATGTTTCAAAATCAGCATAAATAATAAAATGATTTTTTATTTGTCGTGAAAGATTTCGAAACATTTCTTTTTCACCTATTAAAGGAAGCTTATAAGTTTGTCCAGTATAAACTTTATTTGTACAATTTGCTTTACTATGAAGTTGTAAACCAACTTTATCTCTAAATGAAATTAAACATTTATTACAAAAATACCTTGTTTTTTTCCAATAAAATGGTGTTATGAATGAATTAATATTTCGAATTAACATATAATGATTTTTGTACAAAAGTAAATTAATATGTTTGCGATGTTTATCATCAAAGCTTGTTGAAATATACATTGGATACGGTAAATATTTATTATTATTTACAAATCCCATTTCATTTTGACTAAATAACCCAAAAACATTTATCGTTAAATTATTATTTTTCTCAAAATTTGGAATCTCACTTATTTTAGTTGGAAAAGAAAGACCCTTTAAATTTAAAGAACTTACTAAACCTAAATAAGATGTAAATCTATTAGGATTTACACACTTTTTAAAAGCAGCTAACACAGAATACAAAAAGCACTTGTCATCAGAACATCGTATATTAAGAATAGAATGTTTATTAGGAATTGGTAATGAAACAGATGCACACCCTCCAAAAGGATTACATTTATAAACTGATAAACGTAAAACATTAATTTGTTTTAAAAACCAACCTGAACCCATCTGAATAAACCCATCAAAAAATGCTAAAAGTATTCTTATAGCTTGTATCATTTTTTCTTTTACAGATAAAAATGTTAAAACTTGAGTCATATTGCTTTGAAACCAAGGTTTAATTTCATAATACCTTGATGTATCCAATTTATATTTACCTAATACAACATTAAGACTAATTTGAAATTTTATGCCACCATGCCTCAATAAACCTTTCTTAATTTTTTCTAGTAAAACTTTAAACTTGCGTTGAAAAAATAATTCTATATCTATAGCACGCTGAAAAGGAACTATATCATAACTTCTTAACAGTTTACCAAAAGCTTTTCTTTTCTTTATTTCATTCATTTTATTTTTTTTATCTATTTAATCTTCTAAAACGCAAAATTAACTCAGCAATTCCATATTCAAATTTAACAAGCTGTCCATCATCAGTTTTAATTTGTATTTCTATATCCTGCAACCTATCATAAGCTAATTTCTTATACAATGGATGGGAATAAGTGTGCTTAATATGTTCACCAAATACTCCACTAGCCCTAACAGTTCTAAGTAATTTTGTTTGAATGTTACCTACATACTCATAATCAACAATATTAGAATAAATGTATATATTTGAAGTGTCTGTTGGAAAAACTGGAACTCCATTTCCTACATAATCTTTTCCATATTGTGGTTGAAAAAGCTCATTATATGGTCCCTTCCTATTAAGAGATATTACATCATTAAAACCTTTTATTAAAATTTCTTCATCCCTTATTGGATTTCCTTCAGAATCTAATTCATTTTCAGTAGAAGGTGGCTTTTTCAATAAAGGTGGTCCTCTAAACTCAATAAAATTCGTAAATGTTTTCTCACCATTAACAGTAACTCTTGAAGTATACTTTTTAATTCCTTCACAATTATTTAAGCGTAAAACCGTAGCAATATATTCAGACAAAATAACTACATCTCCTGTACCTACATATAAAGTACAAATTAAATTTTGATTATCAATATAAAGTTTAGTATATCTTTTATAATTTTTATAAGTAGGTTGAGCTTCATTTACTTCCATTTTTAATTTAGCAAATTTTTCATTCATTTCACTTATCATATCCTTAATTTCATAATTTCCAAACTTTAAAGCAAATACCTTATTTACTTTTTTTATAGAATTAGGAACAACTTCATCTAATGAATTAATTTGTTCTACTGTTTGGTCTTTTAAATCAAAAATATCTCGCACAATTACATAAGTTCTAGATTGCTCTGGATGCTCTGGTACATTATACCACGATTTCAAAAAATCAATCTCCAATAAGGCTACTTCCCAGTAACCTTTACATTCACGTGTAGCTGGTATTTCAGTATAAAAATGACTTGTCTTATTTTCTCTTACTGAATGTGGTACATTTGAAACTACTGTATAATTGAATGATTCTAGTTCTTCGTTCTGCAACATTTTAAATATTTATTAAAACAAATCTATAAAATCTAATATCAATCCTAATCACATCACAATTTAATCACTTTGCCTCATCAGTCTTCCTTTTGAACTTTCACATTTCGCATTAATTTTGAAGAAGAATATGTTCTTATGTGTTTAGGATAATCTCTCATATGCATAAGAAAATCTTCTAAACACCTTTTCCTCGAAGCTGTTTCTATTTGGGGTAATGCATTTCGCCAAGGAGTTCTACAGCAGGGACAATAAACCTGCAAATCAAAACTAGAAGAAATAAAATGTTCATAACATCTTGAAATATGAATAGGTCTTTTACAACACTTTAAAAAAACTGTATTATCTGAACCTTTATAATTAAAAATAATTCGTGAATGGCATTGAGCACAAGGTAATGTAAAAAAAGAAAAAAGTAACCTA
Source organism: Lepidonotus clava (assembly GCA_936440205.1). Taxonomy (NCBI): domain Eukaryota; kingdom Metazoa; phylum Annelida; class Polychaeta; order Phyllodocida; family Polynoidae; genus Lepidonotus; species Lepidonotus clava. The sequence continues at coordinate 45,167,959 of OW387136.1, read as the reverse complement.
CGACACCGCCTAGTATCTCTTAACTTTTTAGCTAACAACCTCATTGAACAATTAGGACTACTATTATTATTAATTTCCCATAAATGTCCTAAATCAATCACATCATCTACTGACATATACAAATACGATGCTACTGAATCCAAAACTACCTTTGTGAAACAATCTTTTAAACCATAAAAATAAATTGACTTTCTTAAAACTTCAATTATTTTTTTATCATTTTCCCACATGGATAAATAAATAAAATCTAAAACAATATCACATTGAAAATACGATGAAAAAAATAAAAGACTCGCGCAAGAAAAATATTTCAACTTTAAAAAACATGCATCATCTGTAAGTTCTTCACTTAATATTTCTATTAATTGTAAACACTCATCTTCAGATAAAAATTCTTGGCTAGGAATTTCAATTAACAAAGGTAAATTTAACTTACCAAAATAAAATGACACTAAAGCACAAAAATACAAGCTCCTTTTCATCAAGCGAGCAAAACTTTTTGAACAAGCAGTATCCATTTCAAATACTTACTTTTATCAACTTGAAATTCCTAAATAAATATATAATAAATTTAATCAGGATGATACTTTTTTAATATTACTAAAGAAGATCTCAAAGGAACTGGTGTAAATATATGATTCTTAGGATCATAATTAGAATGCTTAACCAAAATATGTAAACGCAATAAACTTAAAGATATAAACTCTTTCTTACAATATGAACATTCTAATTTTTTTTTTTTGGTCCTCGCTTATCTTTTGTAGCCTTAACTAAAGCTTGAGCACAATGAACAGGACAACACAAGCAATTCTCAATATTTCCTGGCAGTAAGTTATTTTGAAGAACTAAGGCGTGTTTTTTCAACCTTTCAGTTATTTCTACAAACTTATCTATATTACATTCTATCTTATTAAAATTATCAGAATACAAATCAGAATATGGTGAAAAATCCTGTAAATGTTTTCCTGTTTCTGAAACATTTACCATAACATCTTTTTTCTGAGATTTCTTATGAAATTTCATATCATTATTAGATTGCTGTAATTTGTTTAGTTCGCCCATAAAATCATCTCTTTTTTCAAGCTCTAATTCTGATTCCAATTTCTTAGCTTTATCATCATAATCATCATTTTCACTTTCTGATAGTGACAAATCTCGAGCCAAAGATGAATCACTATCATTAACCTTTTCTTTAGTTACAGCTTTCTCAAAATTTTCAACTCTTGCTTTTTTCTTAGTATGAAAACCTAAAGATTTCGTACAAGTACTTTTTTGACCATGTATTTGTTTTTTACAATCTGAATCTGAATCTGAAGTAGAAGATAAAAACTCAGCACTTTTATATTCATGCTTACGCTTTTTGCTTTTCACTTTATGTTTTGGAAACTCAATTAATGAATTATATTTTGACATATGATAATCTAAAGCTACTTCTATAAAAGCATCTTCTACTTTACTCCATTGAATAACAAAAGGTGAACCTATACGAAACAATTCTGTACAACATGTAAAATTAAATGATCGAGAATCACTTCGATAAACAGTTATATTTATTCTAAGAATATCAACAAGACACTGAATAATTGAACTTTGTGAAGAACGCAAGTCCAGCTTAATAGTTTCATCTTCACTAGATAAAATTCTAAAGGCTAAATTTCTCGTTATATCTTGATTTCTTAAAGCAGACAAAAGTTCAACCTTTAATTCTTCTTTAAGAATATTTATTTTTTTCCTTTCATTCTCACATTCTGTTAAAAGTTGAAAACAAAAAGTAAAAAAATGTGAATTATCTGTCCGAACTTTATTCCAAAATAATTTATTTTCTTCATTATGTCTTAAAAGAAATTCTATAATTAACAAAAGTAACCTATCTAACACTCCGGCGGCCATAAATGTAAATTATTTAAATAACACAATCTCAAACTATCACAAACTCTTTTAAAATCTAAAACATTATCAGTTAAACAACTTCCTTTATAAGAATATAAAAACGTGAAAATACATTTACTTTTACCTTTAATTTTGATACGTAAACTTGAAAAATATGAACTATTATTTACATAAGGCAACCATATAGATTCACTAGAATTAGATTCTTTAATTTCAAATTCATATTCTTTTTCAAAACAATCTGCAATTTTTATACAAAAAACCTTAAAATCCGGTGTTGTTTTAAATACAAGTTGAAAGGTAATTTGAATGTTCTTTGGAGTTATATTTACACTAACTATTTCCTGTTCACAAAAGTCCCTAATATACTCATAAACTTCTAAAGCTATTATCTTAATATTTGGTAATAAACTTGAAAAATTTCTTCTTAAATAAATTGAACAAAATCCATTACGTGTAATCTTCAAAGTATACAATTTATTTTTACAAGTTAATGATCCTCTATATAAAAAACTATTCTTTATACTTTTATAAATATACGGAATATCAAAATGAATATTTGGAGTAAAATTTAAACCAAAAATAACCAAGTTTACACTATAATCTACTTGCATTAATATATACTATCGATACTTGTAACCCAATCTAAAGGAGGCGTGTTTCATTACAATAAGATAAATCTGAGCTATATTTATTAAAAATTCTGAATAACCCAATAAAAAATCAGAAGACATTGTTAAATAAAAATCTGGTTTAGCTTTGCAATACTCGCAAATTTTAGCACTTAAATTATGAATTTCATGTCTTGTAATAATTTGATTTAAATTAAAAAACAGTTTATATGCTTTCTTGTATCGAAAATTAACCAATATTAACTGACAATCTATACATGAACAAACTAATTTACAAAATTTCTTATTAATTGTATCGTACCTATATCTATAAAAATAAAACACGCGTCTCATACCTACCAATGTATATAAGTTCAAAAATCAAAAATTTCTAATACTTGTTCTATTTTAACACGAAAACCAACATGATGCCGAATCAACAAAACAAACGTTGTTGTATTTGCAACTTCATCAAATTGCCTAGATTCCTCTTCCTCAAAATTAGTAATATCTTTTTTCAAAATACCAGGAATCTCTAACTGATCTACATCTTCTGGTGTTAATTTAGGAAATTTATTCAAAATAAATGTCAAAACTAATCTTTTTAAACTTAATTTAAAAAGAAATCTATTCAATTCCTGTACTAATTCTGTGATTTGTTCTATTTTAGAAAAATCTATTAATGTACCATTAGGACATGCAGCAATAAGCTTACCTATATTTTCACCTTCCTTTAATACTTTATTTATAACTAAACAAAAGTAACAAGAACAATAAGGCTCATAAACACTTTTCTCAAAATGTATAACAATCATTTGTAAACTAACCTTAAGCCTTAAAAACAATCTTTAATCCTCTGTACACCTACCTCCTAAGCAAAAGCAAACACCAAATATAACAATCATAAGCTTATTTAAGCACAAAGCTTCATGCATATTCAAATAAACTTACCTTAAACGCCTTATATATCTTAAAAATAAACATTAACACAAATATATAAATTTAACCCATATCATAACTTAACCACAATATACTACTTGAACATATCTATGACACATTTTGCCAAGGCTGTTTCTCTAAAGTACCAGAATTATCACAGTGCAATTGATGCACAATGCTCCATCACCACAACACTGTAGCTATGCTGAAATAAGGTAATTTTGCGCAACTTGCCCTTTTTAGAAGCATTGCTTGACTAAGCGGCAAAATCTCTTCTTTCCGATCCTGTCATTAAAATCCACCGATAAACAGCGCCGCTGCGCCACCTAACGTATTGCCTATAAAAACGTAGGTGGCGACGCCTGCGGTCACATATATGAAGTGCGTAAGCGGTCAGAAAACAAATAACGCTATACGACAATACCTAAGTTATCTAAGCGTCTAAACATCAATCCACCAGAGGGCATTAGCTACCTATTGTAATAAGACATGATCAGTGTTGTCATTCACTGGGGAACCCTCACTACATTACCCAAACTAAGCCTAAAGGCCTAACGTCACACTGTTCATCTCTACTACAGGTGTTAACAGCGTCTTTAGACATCTGTCTAAACTTAGGCAAAAAACCAATATAATCTAAATTGGTTAACACCAAACACAGGCGAGAAGGTACTTAATGAAAAATCTATAAATTCAAGCATAAAAAAGACCCCACCCTAGTATGTCTCAAATCTAGTCAAAACATTAATCAAATAACGCCCAGCGTAAAAGCTAATCAGCGTAAAAGCTAAGTCTCTATTCTGTCTACAGTTAATGCTTAGCCACCAGAGGGAACCTTCCAGCACATGTCTATAGTTGATGCCTAGCCACCAGAGGGAACCTCTCAACACAAATTATTTAGTACCAAGTGAACCTCAGACAAGTTTATCTACTCCAAGCCAAGCCTACATAAAAATACTTGATAAGTGTGGACTAAGTTACAGCCCGTAATCAATGGAAACTATTTCTTACATTAATGCCCTTAAACTTATTGATAAATCTAAATCTAGAACACGCCGACCAACACTCACTTCATCTCTAAAGTAAATCAAATGCGCAGAACCATCATGTCGACCAAACTAGTATTCCTGCTTCTCTTCCTAACCATTTTGACGAAAACTCTAGGTTGTTCTGTCAGAAACGACTGCTCCTTAACCGACAACTTGGACACGCTTATCTGCTACTGTTTACCGACGACTTTCACACACATAACGCTAAGAACTACGCAAATCTTTCTAATTTCCCCCGCCACATCACAGCAACAATTCATCAAATACGACATAGATGTCTTCCCATTCCTTGCAGTTATCAAAACAAGTGGAATTACATTTCAATGCGAAGCAGGAAAATGCATGTAAGTATAGGCTTAACTCACTTAATATTAACAGTATAAAATTATTCAAATATAATACCTTCTAAGTTTCTTAAATTTTAGCTTAACAAGTTTCTTAAATTCTGAACATTATATAAATACCTTTCATATCCAAAGTTTTCTAATCTTTTGAATTTAAGAATAAATTCTAAACATTAATTTTTATTCAGATTAAAAGCAACAGAAAAACCAACTTCTATGAAACCAACATCTTCATTTCCAAATACCATGTAAGTTATTAGTCTTAAGTGCACTCTAAACCTAAAAATAAAACAGCATGCTTCCTCCTAACATTCCTATATGACAAACTAAGTTAAACATCATAGTTACGTAAAAGTCACTCATGCTAACTGTAAAAGCAGTAACGTCGTCTAACTTCTACCTTAAACAATATTCACTTTACACCAACCTAACCATATTAACCTAACTAATCGTAATTTTTATTTAGCTCAGCAATTGAACCAACTGATGCCTTGAAGACAACTTTTGCCCTATTTGATTTAACTACAACTGACGCATTGACGACTCAAACTAATGATTTAAGTTCAACCACTACATCTATGAAACCAGCATCTTCATTTCCAAATACCATGTAAGTTATTAGTCTTAAATGCACTCTAAACCTAAAAAAATAAACTGCATGCTTCCTCCTAACATTCCTATATGACAAACGTAAGTTAAACCTCCTTTTAATATTAAACATCATAGTCTTCGTGAAAGTCACATGCTAACTGCAAAAGCAGTGGCGACATCTAACTTCTACCTTAAACAATATTCACTTTGCACCGTCCTAACTATATTAACCAAACTAATCGTAATTTTTTTATTTAGCTCAGCAATTGAAACAACTGATGCCTTGAAGACAACTAATGCCCTATTTGATTTAACTGAAACAAAAACAACTCACGATTTCACTGACGCATTAAAGACTCAAACTAATGATTTAAGTACAACCACTACATCTATGAAACCAGCATCTTCATTTCCAAATACCATGTAAGTTATTGGTCTTAAAATGCACTCTAAACCTAAAAATAAAACAGCATGCTTCCTCCTAACATTCCTATATGGTAAACTAAGTTGAACCTTTTAATATTAAACAAAGCAACAAACATCATAGTTACGTAAAAGTCACTCATGCTAACTGCTTAAGTTTCATTTAAAACTACTAATATCTTTAACAACAAATCTAGCATTATATCCATCCTAACTTCTAACAAAAATATTAATCTATATGTAATTTATTATTTAAAAAATACTTTATACTTTCAGCTCACCCAAAACTTCAACAAGTCTGTCACAAGCCTCTACACCTATTACTTCAAGCCAGCCACGTACTTCAAGTTGGTCCATGTAAATATATAATTTATAATCCCTATTCAGCCTATCATAATTTAAAACTACTAATATCTTTAACAACAAATCTAGCAACATATGTTTTAATAGCTTTATCTAAACTAATATTTATAATCCCTATTCAGCCTATCACAATTTAATACCAGTCACCAATCTATTAGTCTGGTAATCTCAATACAATATCTACAAACTGAGAAATTTTCTAAGTCCAAATCTCACAATTGCTCTGAAACTATTCAACTATCAAACTTATTCATCTAAAGAACATTTCTACAACACAAGTAACTAAAACAAACTCTAAGTCCACTAATCTTAAGAGATTTAATTCCACCGTGGATGGTTAAACCTTTTCATATTTTCTGTAGTAAAATTCTAGAGCCCTTCTCACAAGAAAATAAGTCAAAGATACTAGAAAGGAATTCTGTGAAAAGTCACCCAACTCAGAAACTTTACCAGTCACCAATCTATAAGTCTGGTAATCTCAATGCAATATCTATAAACTAAGAAATTTTCTAAGTCCTCTAAGTCTCATGAATGCTCTGAAACTAGTCAACTATTAGACTTATTCATCTGAAGAACATTTCTACAACACAAGTAACTCAAACAAACTCTAAGTCCACTAATTTCAAGAGATTTATAAAACTACTAATATCTTTAACAACAAATCTAGCATCATATCCAACCTAACTTCTAACAAAAGTTTTATAAAATATTAATCTGTATGTAATTTATTATTTGCAAAATACTTTATACTTTCAGCTCACCCAAAACTTCAAGTCTATCGCAAGCCTCCACACCTATTACTTCAAATCGGCTACAAACTTCTACTACCTCCACACCTATCAGTACTTCAAGTCTACCGCAAACCTCTACTACCTCCACACCTATCAGTACTTTAAGTCTGTCGCAAACCTCTATCAGTACTTCAAGCCAACCGCATCCTACAAGTCTAGCGCAAACCTCTACATTTATCAGTTCAAGCCAACCACAAGTCACTATACCTATAAATACAACATTTTCAAATGAACCAAAAACACCTAACGCATCTTTCGCATCTACACCTAAACCTATTGACAAATCAACTCCAAAAAATATCGTACCAGTAGCTGATATTATAGCAGGAATCTTATCTTTCTTAGTTCTTTTTGGTATTATATTAACATCTTTTATTCTTTATAAACTTTTCAGAAAAACTTGGCAAAACAAATTTGAACAATATAGAATTCGATCTATTCAGCGAACCACACTTCATATGAGATCTCGATTTAATATTAATGTTAATGTTAATGAAGCACAAGCACCTTCTGAATACGCTAGCAGTTTCAATTCTCTAAACTCTGAAAGCTTTGAATCTATTAGCGTAGTACAAGAAGAAATTGAAATGACTACTTTTAAAACTTTTTCTTCTCCCTCACCTTCTCCTCCCTCACCTTCTCCTACTCCCTCACCTCCTATTAACTTGTAAAATAAAACCCTTAGCACTTTAACAATATCCACTAGAACCAAACCCCTTACAACCACGATCAGTTTTGCTTAACTCTTGTACTTCATAAACACTGGCATTTGAATAACGCTCTAAAATAATTTGAGCAATCCTATCACCAGCCTTAATAAGAAAATCTAAATTTCCAAAGTTATACAAAATAATACTAACATTTCCTCTATAATCTTCATCAATAACTCCTGCTCCAACTTCAATAGAATAATATTTAGAAAGACTAGATCTAGATGCTATTCTTCCATAACATTTTTCAGGAAACTCAAACTGTAAATCTGTTTTAATTTCAAGTTTTTTTCCTGCTGGTAAAATATAATCATAAGCACTATACAAATCTAATCCTGCTGAAAATAATGAACTTCTCTTTGGAAGATTAGCCTTTTCAGAAAGCCTAACAACATAAACCTTATCATGCGACATCTTAATTATGCTCCTTTAACACCACAGACTTATTCAAACTATTCTGAAAAATACATATACAAACTCGAATAGGTTTCAAATTATTATCCCTTTCTATACTTTGCACCTGAAAATACTTAGACCTGACAAAAAAATCATAATAAGCTAAATATTGAGAATTAACTGAAACATTTTTAAAATTTGAACTTTCAGAAACATTTTTAAAATTTGAACTTTCAGAACATATTATATCACAATACACGTATTGTTTCATATTTCTAAAAATACACTTACCTGTTCGGTACCACACTAAATACAATACAATTCAATATTTCTCACAAATAAATAAATAAGTACACTTACCTGTTTATAATGTGCCTGTGATGAATGACGCCAAGCTTGATCTTGAAGCTCTAAGTCGCAAAACTATAAAGCTGAAATTTCAACAAAAGCAAAAGCAACAACCAACAATCACCTAACTAAAATTATCTTAAGTAAAACAGACCAAAAATAATTTCAACTAGCGCTTAACGCTAGCTAAAATCAAAACGTCAATCTCCACAAACCAAGAAAGCAATTTCCAGCCACCTCTAAAAACGTCAATCTCCAAACCAAGAAAGCAATTTCCAACCACCTCTAGAAACGTCAATCTCCACAACCACCTCCGAAAATATCAATCTCCACAAACTTGCACTTACGCCTAACAAAGCACGCACTTGCGCCCAACGCGGGCCCAACGGCGCTCTTTACCACACTACAATTAACCCACACCAAAGAAATGCGCGCAAAAGATCAACACAAAGCTTTTATACCCTCTTTATTAGTCTCAGCCAATCACAAGACAATAACATTATGTTATGATTGTGAAAGTATTTAAGGTGCTTATAGGTTTTCATTTTTAATAATAAACCAAAATAGTATACGTTTATATTATAAAACGCGCGCATTAACTTAAACTATCTTTTCTCACTACATTTATATAAACAAAACGAAAATATATAAAATTGAATATCTAATAATTTGCTAATTTATAAAGTCGTTTCAAACTTTTATCCCTTCAGTACCTCCTCGTACAAAGCAAAAATACCCACATGGAAACGAGACACAACATCCAGAACCTTCCATGTAAGGTACTGAAAGGGAATACATAAACTTTCTCTCACTCTTAATTTAATATAATCATTTAAACTTTAAACATTGAAGCATATTTATTATAAAACAAACTTTCATTTTAAAATATTTCAAAAATGTCTTAGCAAACTCTTAAAAATCAATAAACATACATACATATATATCTCAAAACCCCTCCTCGTACCTCTACCAAGAAGGTATGTTACCACACAAGAAGAAATAATTAACTATCATATTTAGACTTACCATTAGACCTCAACAGCTTATCAGCTAGCCAAATTTATATATATATCCAAGCTACAATTTTAGTATGTTCACAGCTTATCAGCTACCCAAATTTATATATCCAAGCTACAATTTTAGTATATTCGCATCACTTTGTTTAGTTCAATGTATTTACAATATTCAGCTAACCAATTTATATAAAAGCTACAATTTTAATGTGTTCACAACACTTTATTGTTTAAGCAAAATGTATTTACATTTATTCAAGTTTGCTGTTTATTTACCTTTAAAAATGAACCTTAATGTACATGTACTAACCATTCTTAATATGTTTATACAATTCTTAGCCAAATGCTTTCAATTATTAATGCATTATAAAGTGGTTGTTTTCACTAAAGTCAAATATAATAACTGACAAGTGCTATAGCCCAAATTAAACCTTGTCAATTATTACACTTGCGCTTTAATATGCTACAAAACTGTATATATATATCTTACTTAACGCTTTCTTATCTTCTCTGCAAATAAACCAATATAATCAAGCAAGTCGATTATGTTTATTCTTCCAAGCTATACGTACGCCCCAACTGCGTCACCAATATTATATAAATTACTCTAACCAATACACATACTGACACAAAAAAGATTACCTGGATCTGTGCCCAAACCATAAATATCAATTTCCTAGACCAACATACTGATTTCATAAGACTTGTGAAAGAACACTATTACTAGATTTATTACTAGATTTACAGCTTGATTTCATAAAACTTGTGAAAGAACACTATTACTAGATTTACAGCTATATCACACTAATCAAAAGTAAAATAAGCTAAAGCTATAATAAACACTAAAACAAATACTTTAATGTAACTTAAAAAAATTATTTCATATTCATAAACGCACAAAGCTACATTAACACTAGAATCACCTAGGTTAATGTACGTCTCAACCCTCGCGTCACTCCGCACAAAACTACATTAACACTAGCCTGGTAGCCAGCCCACTCGCGGGAGAGCGAGTATTGTTAGACCAGGCACGGAGGTCTAGATTCCTCGCAGACAGCGCGGCGTTATCTACCGGAGCGCCCTGCGTCGCTGTAAATCAAGTAAGCCGGTACAAAGTGTGTCCGCTCGGCGTTCTCTACCAGAGCGTCCTACGTACATAGACAAAATGTCCAAATTAGTGTGCTGTTGCATACGCACACACCGTTACAACGCGAAAAGGGTCTGCTCTGAAGTGCGCGTTTACTCCATACCGAGGCTTTTAACCGGGGTACATTAACACTAGAATCACCTAAAACCACGTCATGACCGCTAAGCTAATCTCAAAAACTATGTTCATTCTCCAAAAGTCGAAAAATTTCAAGATTAGCTCAACGACCACTCTGCAACACAACACTCTTACAACAAACTTGCAAAAAGACAGCATTCTGCATGTAGATACGCACAACCGGTTTTCATACCACGATATCGTACCAAATTAAATAATTGTAAAATGCAAAATTCTTAACCTGTGTTTATTTCATAATTAGGCGTCAAGCAATAGCCTCGTAAAGTATCTAAGAAATAGGAGTTGTAAATATCAAGACTAAAAATGTAAACAAACTTTCAAAAGTTACGACAATCCAATATGGAGGTCATGTACCATGTCTGCAAACACTATAAATCATCAAGGTTCAATTCGTTCCCACTAGAGAGAGACACAATATACAATAACTTCCCACCAGAGGGAAACCAAATGTAACAAATAAGTTAATGCCTAATATGTCTAGTAATAAATTCAATCACATCTAATCTCCTCATTTGCCTCAAAACTTTAAATAATTTATCTAAATTTAAATAACCATATTGTAATTGAAAAACCTTTAAAACTTCATAAGCACGATGAACTTTTGGTTCATATAAACCATAAAAAATATTATCTATTTCAGTTAAAGAAATAGACAAATAAATTCCTAAATTTCTCCAATCCATCACTAAACGCTCAGCCAACTGTAAAAATAAAACTTGAATAATATTATCAGATATATTTTTATCATTTTTGGGTATAAAACTTAAAACAATTTCAATCAAATCATAACGATACAAACTTGATAAAGCTGTAATTAACTCGTTCAAATAATCATTTTTATCCACTCGATCCCACCATAAATTTAACATTTGTAATATATTAGACTGTAACACAGTACTTTTATCTTTACCTCGAATTCTATGCAAATCTTTGCTCTCTAATTCTAAATATATTGCCAAACTTTCCCAATCACAATAAAGCAAATCTGCAATAGACTGCAATACTTCATCAGCAATAACCAATTTTTCAGCTGACATTTTCTTAAGCTTATTATCAATAATAACATATAAAAATATTTTCAACATTAATCACAAGAATATTTCTATTTCCAGTTCTAAAATTTGCAATTTGCAATTGTTTGACGTGAACTAACCCCCTAAAAATTATCGATGACGTGAACTCCCTCACTAAAAATGGTCGATGACGTGAACTCCCTCAAAACCTATACTACTTATACACGAATCTTACGCAGTCTTAAATCAAACATTAACAATAGTTCAGTACATTTCAGATCAGATTTACTTATATATCAATTCATTCTATTCTAGAAATTTACTGATTTAGTACTGGTGGATACTGGTAATATTTCAAATTTAACAAAATGGATAAGAACACATTATTCAAAAATAAAGGAGGCATTTTATCAATAATGGAATTAACAATAATGTTACTCCGTGCATCATCTTAGCATGAAGAGTACAACAAAGCCTATACAATGTAGAAGTCAAAATGGTTTTTAATCTTCCCTTAAAAGGATTATTCTTTGGAATATATTCTGTTTATGATTATGCAGGGATCATGGGACGGACTGGATTAATATGCCCACGGGTCTTTTTCTATTTAATATTCACTGTAAAGGAAAAAAAAGTGTCCTTTCCATATTTTAACAAGCATCGACAAAGCGCGGCCCCCATTGATTCGAGCGCTTATACTTATCAGGCGAGCGTCGGCGTTTTTCAAAGGGACCGCGCGATCACTTGGGAACTAATCAGCGTTTGTATTATTAGTGAGGCAGGCCTGGCAGCGGTATGGGGCAGTGCTGACCGAGTATAATATTGACAGCAAGCAGTTTTCTGTCTATTGAGTTTGTCATTTGCTTTTGCAAAGCCAAAGGCTGCAGCGATAATATTGTATGACTGAGTGTTAGAGTGAGCAGTGGTAGTCAACGCGGCATGTGTTTTCCAGGGCCTGGGAACTACTGGTGGATGGGAGTGGAGCTCAGGCTGCTGCCGCCAGCCAGCCGGCCTTGCCAGGGCTCACGTCCGCTGGGTCACTTTATTTTCGCTCGGTGCGCCCGCCCGCCCTTCCGCCGCTACTGTACGGACGGCAGGCGGGCAGGCGCGGTCGGCTCACACCGATATTGAGCGAGGCCGTCAGCAGAGACGTGGCAGAACAACAAGCACTGGAGCCCCGCCTGGAGTCGGCCTGGCCCACACACGCCAGTCTTCATACATAGTGAATAAGCTGCGCTCCCAGCAACTCAGGAGCTCTGCGCTCCCAACACTGCACAGCCAAAGCTTTGCTCGCCAAAAACGAAAAGCATTTTATCAGGATACCACTGGGAATATTCTAGCTCTTATCAAGTCCACACATCTCCATTGAATTGCATGACCTCATGATGTGTGGAGTTATTCTTTTTATTGATATTATACTTAGTGAAAGATATTTCTCACTTACAGGTTTTACCGAAAGAGTTAATCTGTTAATTGCGGGTGTCGATTATGGTAATTAAATGTCATTTAAATATTGGTAATCAACATGATTTAATAATGGGAGGGGGGGGGGGTTACTTATGTCCGAGACAATATCATATGAAAAAAGGCAAGATAATATTTTCGGTGGTTTTTCTATATTTGTGGATATACGACCTTATTCTTCGCACCTTGCAAATGTATAAAATAAAAACCTTAATTTCGAGCACTGATAGTATGATTATTAGTATAGATTTCTGTAACACTTCTGAATAGGACAACCTTGATGACAATATTACATTAAAAAAACAATTCTAACAGACAGGCCCAATTTAAATACACCTATTTATTTCAATTAAACTTTCCTTTATGCGTTGACAAATTATAAATGACCATATTGTTATAGGTGAAATGACAATCGGTGTTTGAAGATACTGGAGTCGTTATTTCATGCCAGTAGCACAATTATATAACCTTGCAGCTCTTGGAGTACATGGAATCCTGATTATGGCGCAGTGTCGCCACCTAGTGTAGTAATTCTAAACACGTCATATGGACTTCAGATATAATTTACATGACATGATGGGTATAACTCTGCATGCGCTTGTGAGGTTCTTTAAATTGTCGGTTGATGAAAAATGCTCTGACGAATCAACTAACAAACTTGAAAAGTTCCTTTATTTTGAAGTTTTCTGCAATCATAACATCCAATGATTTCAATGGTCACACATTGGAATGAGATATATGTATTTCTTATCCAGGGACTATGAATTTTCACATGATGTAGACTAACATTATTATGATACCTGAGGTCAAAACTTTCTCTCTGACAATCTAAATAATTGTTACGAATTGTCAAAAATACAAGTTTTATGGCATATAATCAACCATGCTGATAGAATCAAATTTATTCATGTAACTATTCTGAAAATAGTAGTAGTAACGTTTATTGACAAAATCAAGAAGTAAAAACTGACTTATTTGTCAAAATAAGGCTACAAATATAAATAGGCCCTTTATTAACATTCTCTAGGCCTATGTGAACACTACTTTCGTAGTGCTAACCCGTTAGTCTAGTGACTAACTTTCTAACTGTAAGGCTACAGTGATCAGCTGCTGATTAATTCATCTAATTGTCACTAATTTACATTTTAGATACAAAGTAACCCCCAAACATTATTATATATAGGCCTAGTGGTCATTATTTCAGTACATGTTCAGTTTGGCTACCCCTTGGTCACATTGACCAAGTCTCTAAATTCAGCCTTTGTCAGTGGGGTAGCTTTTTTTTGCAGCATGAAGCAAAATTGCTGGTGCATTCACACAAATTAAAAACAATACGCACCTATATATTCCATGAACACAATGAAAAGAAAGCATGTTAGTGCATTCTATATTAGGAAAAGCCCATTGTGAGTACATTAACATTTTGGGCTGCCTACGCCCCTACAGTGCAGTCCCCTCCCCTTTGGCATTAGACTTTTTTTTTTGCATTTCCTAAATTTACTTTTAAACATGTTTTTCTTATGATGACTTTGACCCATTGTTTGTCCTGACGAACAATTACTTTTCTAACCCCTTAGGCAAATATGTTTGTAAAATTTAATGAAGAGCACCCCAAAATATCTGTAGTTTTCACAAAAATAGTTGGTAAATTGGCAACATTTGACTTGATTCCATAAGCCAATTAAGGAAACTATATTTCACAAGGAAACTCTACTAATATACGGATACAAGGGGTACGTGTCTGTAAGCGTTTATTTTACTCCATATCCACACTCAGCAGTGGCGGATCCAGAGGGGGGGGGGGGGGTCCTTTTTTGCGGAAAATTTTGTGTTTTTTTTAATGTAAAACTCGGCCAAAGGGTAATTTTTTTTTTTTTTTTTTTTTGAATTCGCTTATTTATTCAGACGTAAAATAAGCTTTTAACAACTTGTATCCTTTTTACATCTGAGTTATATAGAGTAAACTCTATACCATACACAATATACAGCACACATATTTACCATAGAGAATTCAATACATTGTCATAAAATTATTAAATTACATTAGCTAATTGTATAGTCAGAGTAATACATTAAATCCAAGTAATAAAGTATGGTTTTATAGATAAACCAGTTTTACCAACAAACAAAGAATTTGGGTAAATCGAGTGAAAATCACTCAAGAATATAATTATACAATTGCAGAGAAAAAAAACTTTATGGGGTAAATATTACACATACAATATTAGTATCGCCCAATACGATTCTTCAATTCATTTTTCATTGTGTTTCTAAAATCATTAGCACTCTGTAAATTTCGAATATCAACATTTTGTGCATTAAAAAGCATAGCACCTCTGTACAGACAATTATTTTTAGTTTTTTCAGATTGTGGTCTATAAGTTTCAAATAATACAGCCTGATTTCTTCTTGTATTTACATCAACATTTCTTAGCAAGTTTGCATTTTCCTTCTGGTTATACATAAAATTCAATAAATGACATTCACGACAATCCTCTAACTTAGCAACATTATATTTTCTACACAATTCATTTTTATTTATACGGATTTCAGTATTATTACATATACGTAATCCTCTAAAAAATAATGAGGCTAACTTATCAAGGTTATATTGAGTAGTACCCGAATAAATAATATCTCCGTATTCAATAACCGGTAAAATCATACTCTTAAATACTAAAATACTAGCACATTCATTCAGGTATTTCCAAATTTTTGTAAATAGATACAATTTATGTGATAATTTTTGTCGTAGTTCAGTTATATGTTTGTTAAAATTCAAATGTTCATCCAATGTAAAACCCAGATATTTATATGAACAGACCCTATCAATGATAGTGTTATTCAGGGATAAATCTAAGTTCCAGGTCTTACTAGTATTTACCATTGCTCTCATTCCGAATATACAAAATTTAGTTTTCTTACTATTCATAGATAACTTATTTCTATTACACCAGTCTGATACTTTGTTCAAGTCAACTTGTAAATCATTAAAAGCCTTTATATAATCATTACCTTTGACATAGAGAACCGTGTCATCTGCATACAACGATATATTAGCATTTTCAATACAAAAGGCAATGTCATTTATATAAATTAGAAATAACAGAGGGCCTAAAACGCTGCCCTGTGGAACACCACATATAATATCAGCAGGACTAGATGTACAATTATTTGCCTTTGTAGTTTGTTGCCTACAAGTTAGATAATTTACCAACCATTTATACAAATCACCTCCTATACCTATTTTCTTAATTTTCTCCAATAATATTTTGTGATTTACAGTATCAAAAGCCTTCTGCATGTCCAAGAATACTGCCAATGTAAATTGACCACCATTAAAAGATTTGTAAATTTCATCTAAGAAAAATGCTGTTGTATGTACAGTTGAATGCTTAGGTCTAAAACCTCCTTGATGTTCATTTAATATACCATTTATTTCCAAATACTCATAAACCTTTTTATGCACAATCTTTCAATTAAGGAAACAATTTTCCAATAACCTTCCCCCCCCCCCTCACTTTTCAAATTCATGGAGATCCGCCAGTGCTGTCACAGGATACATACATGCAGATGTATACACGGAAAAAGATGTTATAATTATCCCGTAGACTTGCTATAAACATTTAATGTTAATAAAAACATTACTTCGTGGTCTTATTTTGAAGTGCTCTCGCGTTTGAGTTGGTGCCTGTCGTTTATATCAACTATCTCTGAAAAAGATCCCATGTGTAATTATTTGAACTTCCGAGACAGAAGAGGAGAGAGATGTGATAGCTCATCATCACTTGCCTAGAAATACAACATGTCAGTATTATCATAATAATAAAAATGAATATCTTATTGACAACAAGGAAGTAATTACAAACCTATGGGTCATACAGGTTGTTAGTGGCGTCGACTGCATGCATGTGTCTGGAACCCTCTTTTCGACGTCGGGGAATACGACATATGGCATTTTTTGGTGGAAAAGTTTATAGGAAATCTCTTCCATTTAACTTAAAATAAACAACTTTTTTTTTTAAATTGGGAATTTAAATCGTTTCATAGTTCTGCGAGCCTCGTTGGATCCCAAAAGAGCGCGCGTGTTATATGTACTTTTGTGCCGAATTTCACATTAAAAAAGGCCCCCCTTCCGAATAAGTTATAAATGTTTATTACTGCTGAAATATATAGTTGCACACATATTTCAAAATTATCAAAAACATGTATATATTGACCTACAACTGCAACAAGACTTTGTTGACCCCATCGAGAAGCAGCTCATAAAGTAGGGCATACCGGTTGCGCTCATGACTCAAACCGGATTTCAGAAGGATACAACAGAAACATATCTTTACAATTCAAAACCTTCTAGACTAGATTAAAATGTAAGTCTATACACTCTTTCAGATTCAGGCAGATAATCGATTGTTTTTGCGGCCATATAGATACATCAAGAATTCATATAAATGTATACATTATACATTCTAAGTTAAATCATGCACACGCGGGGTTTTCTTTTCTGCAATGGAAACACTTTATATGCCTAAAACTGCAGATGAAAAGTACATATTAAAATGATAAATAGACAATGATTAACTAGAAACTTTTCTAGCTTTTATAAAAAATTTCAAGTTACATGCATGTGTACGGACGTCTAAAGCCCCGGCTCCACTAGCCAACTGAACTCAACTCGTCTGTCGCAGCTCCTTTTGGCGCCAGCACCCACGATTGTCTAGTCTCAACAAAGAAACTCTACTATGCCATAGAGTGTGACTCGACTGTCATAGTACCAAGGCTATATGACACATATATGCTTATCTACTGCACACACCCCTAAAGCCCCGGCCACACTACGCGACTGACCTCAACTCGACGGTCGAGTTGAGTTGAGTTGGCCACAGTCGTGGAGTGTGGCATAGGCAGTCGTAGCTAAACCCCCGACAGTTGAGTTGGGTCTTACAGGTTGGGAAGATGAAGATGTACGACTGGATCGTCGGGTCGTAGGGGGAGTGTAGTAGATATGTACATATGTAATATAACCTGCTTGCCATGACAGTCGAGTCGTAATCTATGGCATGGTAGAGTTTTTCACTAAGACTAGACTGTTGTAGGACTTGGCGCCATCAGAACCCACGACAGTTGAGTTGAGTTGAGTCGTTAAGTGTGGCCGGGCCTTAAGACCAGACGATCAAGTCCTACATCTTTAACAATTCAACATGTAAGACCCGATGGAACAGTTGTAGGAAATAGCCACGATTCCAGTCGTAATAGGCCGGCTCCACTATGAGACTGATCCCAACTCAACTCAACTCAACTGTCGGGCAGTGGAGCCGGGGCTTTTAATGTGTATATTGAAAGTAAAGGTCTGTCTCAGAATCATCACTAAATTATCCCACACTTTCTGAAAGAAGAGGGAAAAAATAGTGATTTTGACTTTATCATTTTGATTCGTGTGAACGTTCTTTCAATAGTCGAATACAAGTTATGTTTGCGAGGAAGACCTCCATGTCCTTCTGGTTTTACAAATTTAGTATGTAAGAGGATTGATCTAATAACTAAAAATGCTATCAATTTAGCCAATGCATATGGGAGAGATGAGCAGTGGTATACATATAATATTATGATATAATATGATATTCTGCGTCAAGTTCCTATTCATTCTGATAAATACGTCGAACAAATTTTATTTCACCTTTGTTGATAATTCAATTGTGAAAAGTAGATGCATTGAAACGAATTCAAACGTATTCAATACAGAAGTCATTTATTGTAATCCATGTTATTTATCATAATTCTAAGCGATCATTCATTATCAACCTATAATGGTTTAGCCTTGAAATGTTACTTTCTGCCTGACATATGATTTCTATATGACGTCTATATGCATATTCTTTTCTCCAAACCAATTATATTTTAAATATGTTACAATTGCAATTGTGTGGCACTGAAGGGAATACGGAAATAATCAATGCACATTTTCGACCACCGCGAGATAAATGAAATGGAAAATCCACATTGTTACTTGATATCGAGATATTCGTGTCATCCTCAGTGCATAATATTCTTTGAATCGCACGACAAAAATATTACATTTAACCATAGACATACATATCTCTATGATTTAACCTAATCATTATCAGTGGCGGACTTAGAGGGTGGGTGCGGGGCGCACGCCCCCTCTAATTTCCAATTTTAGACTTTATTAATCTGAAATTCGGTGAAAAAGTAACCAATTGCAAGGTAGATTTCTTCCAAAAGCGCGCCCCATCCCTTTTTTGTGTAAATCCTGTATCCGCCACTGATAATGTTAAGCAATAAGTAGTTACCACATGGGCCAATACGAGTTATGTGATGTACAATGTTGAAATCCAATGTATGATGGAATTCCTAGCATTCATCGCTGTTTTCCTCACACGTCCATGTGCATTATCACATGCACGGCCGAGCAGCGGGCCGTACAAGGGTTAGTGCATATTGAGTGACTGGCTGTACGTACCGCTCCTTGTCATAGCTTGTTTTCCTAGTTTTTAGGAGTATTTTGTATTTTGCTTGGGTGGTAAAATAAAGACCCTAAGGGGCCGTCCTCGGGTGGCAGGACGGCTCTCCGGGGGCAGGACGGCCCAAGGGCGTCCTGCTCCCTTCAGGCCATCCTGCCACCCTCAGATGTCCCCAGCGGGCCTTCTTATATTAGTATCCCTACCAAGTCCTTGAAGACGGCCTATATGCTTTTTAATTTTTGTCGAAAAAGTTGTAGGTGGTTAGTTGAAATTATTGTGTGTTAACCATTCCCTGCAGGCTGATAAGGTTGATGGCGTCCGTGGAGGACAAGGATCCCACCGGTGGGTCATCCGCAGGTGCGGCGATGAGACCTCCTGCTGCCATGCCGGGCGTACATGACCGGGACAAAGACGAGCCCGTGAAGTGGTTGTCGTATACGTCCAGGTCGGGTTATGTCTTATTTTTTTGACCGAATAATCAATCAGGGTAGGTCGCGACCTATCATGGAGGCCCCTACCTGTCATAAAGAAATTATCCAATATGTTTTCATATTTGAACCTGAAAGAGTTCGTATTCACCTTGCTGATTACATGATTTTCAGGCAGTCCCGATAAGCATCATTATGATTGTCGCTGCTGTAGCGGAAATATTCATCGCTATAGCAGCGTCTGTTTTTGCGTGTCATGGCATACGTTTCGGAAGTCAGCATCAAGGGGTAAGGACAAATATAAAAACCATACAACGAAATAATCTAGATGAATGGGCATTTTTCAGGAAATACCTAACGATTCTTGCAATTATGATATTGGTGATTATATAGATGTTGTGAGAATGACGTCATAT
Organism: Lepidonotus clava; assembly: GCA_936440205.1. NCBI lineage: Eukaryota > Metazoa > Annelida > Polychaeta > Phyllodocida > Polynoidae > Lepidonotus > Lepidonotus clava. Next base: position 45,147,403 of record OW387136.1, on the reverse strand, counting down.
CTCTTAAACTGGGATGGCTGCCTTGTTGCATGGTGATCAATGTAAATTCAACATTATTCCCAGTTCTAAAGGATCTATGATGAAGAGTTTTGTTTATTTCATCAACAGGAAACCCGTCAAATTATAATTAGCAATTAGATTTTCTTTCATACTCTAATTGATATTTATGTATATATATTTTGATCGTAAATGTGTTACGAAAATTGTCAAATATTATCGGAAGAGCTCCCTGTAGAGAGATAATTAGACAAAATAGAAAAAAAAATTGTGTATATATTTCATATATATACCATCTACAGAAAACGATTTGATAGCCATGTGGGTGTGGTGACCACATGGTGATCACCAAAATCTGTGACCCTGTCTTCACAAGGTCTATATAATGATATTATATATATATATATATATATATATATATATATAATATCATATAATGTATATCCCCTTCAATCCTCTATTCCTCAGAATATACAATAGAAAATATGTGTAGACATGAGAAAGTAAGCTTTTAAATGCTGCAAACCCTTTTGAAATATTCCTTTTAGAAGCTAAGATATGGTTGTATGAAGTGCCCTACCTCTTGTATTATAGAAACACCATAGTCCTGATTATCATATTACTTTCCATGTTACAGCAACTTGAACTTTACCATATTTAGTAAGGAAAAGAAGGCATATCTAATTATAGAAAATGATAGAAATGTAATAACTTTTGATTCAGAAGGTTATTTTTCTACCTGTTTAAAGTATTAGGCAAACAAAGATATTTTCTACATTATCCATGACAAATGTTCCATTGACCATTAATATTCTTTTTTCCGTAACCATGGTAACCATGGTAACCTAACAACCTTTCTCGAATGTAGAATTTCCTGTAAAAACATTCCATTGCAAATTTCCCGTAATGCCTCATTCATGAAAATTTGCTTATTTTTGTGAATTCCATTGAATTCTCTGCAAATTTTCATACAAGTACATAAGAAATATGTTTTTTCCAAATAATTCCTTTATCATTGCAATTGAGAGGGTGATTTTGAGGTTTTCCCATATTTGCCCTAAATTGGGCATGATGTCATGTACTTACATATGTGTTCTAAAAGAACTGATTATCTTTGAAGGATAATATAAAAAGCTGAAGATTCCTTGGAACATCAGGAATATTTTGATATTTACCTTTTGGCTGTAGGTTAAATACTCATTTTGCAATTAGAAAATAACCATAACATTAGGTTCCAAAAAGCATCATCTAACTGTACTCAGACAGATCTTACACTTTAGGTCGATTTAGTTTACCTTTGTTGAGTTGTTGTTTCCAATGATCACTGATGATCCTTCCTCTCCCCAGTTCACACTGGAGGCAGGCCAGGTGCAGTACAGGACTGGGCCCAACGGCGAGCAGCAGGTCGTTGTAGTACCCGTAAAACACTAGGAGGCGCCAGCAGGGATTAAAACAGGTGTGGGATGTAATCATAATATATTTTGCTTCTGACAATTCTAAATATCAAGAAAGTCTCATGTTGACTTTCAAAACTAGTAGATGCATAATTCCTGTGAAGTAGAGATCTTGCTGAAGAAGGTGTGGGGCATCATCTGGTTATTTATTGTCATAATATTTCTTCTAGGATGATTCCGTCTCCTCAAACTTAAGTCCAGGTGACTCACAGGTTAATTTTTGTTTTCAATTAAATGACAGAATGGCGACAATAGTGATTTTTTTTTTGCAGAGTTAATGGTAAAATATATTTTGTACATCAAGGCGTGGGTATAAATATATTAGAATTAATTAAATCATATCGTTTTACTCATCAGAATTTATATCCCGTTTACACGAAGGTATATAATGCTTCAGAAATTCAACATTAAGAAAACCCTTTATCTTCAATTAAAGAGTATTGATGTGTCATGAATTGTTATTATTAGAAGATTAAATGTAACAGTTCACTTTTCCTAAAACCATGTGTTTTGTTTTATACATTAGAAAACCCAGTCCACAGAAGACGGTTCGGCTGAATGAGCGGAACTGCAAAACGGCACATAATGGAAACACACCGGACACAATGACGATTGCAATTACACTGATAATCTCTGGGTATTGTTAGCATAGTCATGCACATAAAACTATGTTAACTCAGTTAAAATGTGTTAATCATGAGAGATAATAATAGTCCCTTTTTGGTTCATGATTTCGGATTTTCTTTTGGAAAATCATGGGTAAATGATGGGGTTACGTTGTAGTTAAATGGAGTCTAAAGGAATAACAATTCTATTCTGCTTCATGCAGATTATTCACATTTGCAAATAAAATAATATGCTGCCACTAAGTATGTTGTGTTCGATATTCATGTTCGTATATATACTATATAATGGCGGTTTCGATATTTTGAAAAGGAGGAATGGGGAGGCGTTTTGATCCCTTTTCTTATTCTGTTTTTTTTTAATGAAATTTATATATCAACACTCCTACATTTTCAAAGAAGGCAGGGTGGTGGTGCTTGGGCAGCCTTCCCATGCTCTAAATCCACAAGAATTTACCTCTTTCTTTAATAGGATAGATAAATATGAGTATGTATTCAATGGAGACCGTATATCAGGCTTTGTTTACTGACCCTGAGGATTCTGCTGATTGCTAGGACAGTTATCAAAACATAGGGCTAAATAATCACGGTTAATCTACTTGAGAGAACTCCCTGCATGCCCCGTGCATCTCCACAGCTGTCGACTCTCACACTCTGACCTTCACGTCCGTCTAAACCTGTAACCAACCATTGTGTTAGGCTAGGGTGTAATTCAACAGGTTTCTCTTTTACAAAAGGATTGCATCGGTGGTTCACAATGGCAGGAGAGGATTCGCAGTTTATTAGTGTCAATGTCGGGATGCGTCGCTGGACCATAGGCATAGGTATCCTTAATTTTATTGTTTCATCACACACAGACAAATGTATTCTTGAATTATTTTCGATTTTGAGAAGAAGACGATTACAGATAATTGCCCGTGTGGAACCTGGTTATCCTCGATTATTAACAATAATACTAAGGTTGATATCAATGAAAACAAGGATATTACAATACATCCAATCATCACACATGATATAGGAAGTTAAATCAGCAAAGGAACAGAATTTCTGTAAATATCTATTATGGGTTACGTCTACATGTAATACTAGTGCACATCGGAGATATGGGCAGTAGACATCTGTAGGAGAACCAAATTCTATATGGTTTTCCTCCAGCGTATGACCTTCTCCTGTTACACCCTGGAGACTCTGACACCTGACTCCTCCACCTAACGGCGTCGGCCAACAACTTCGTTTTTTTTCGTGACGGTGCATACACACGTGGAATACAAGACCAACCATCCTCTGTATCGCACTTGGAAGTGCCGAAAAGTTGCCACAATGGTTATTGAATAGGACACTATTATGTGAACCATAATAATATAAGCTATACATACCTTCATACTAAAGCAGAGACACAAAGCTCGCTTGTAAAGAATGCAAAGTATAATCTGGCAGTATAGTTTTCTATATATACAAAATATTGTGTATGTTATGTTTCCATTATATATGTGCAGACGATTGTCCCTCTGAGTTCAAACACGTAAATATGTAAGCATTTATTACAATTATCAACATGGAACTTTACTGAAAGAGCAATTTAGATATAACCTACCGTGGTTCATCATTGGTGAACGGGTCCTGTCATCAAAGTCCCTTAGCTATAGATTATAACACACATTTCACTCACATTTTGTGATAGCTGGAAAACAGAAACCTTCTTAGGGGACTCTACACAGATGAACACGGACTATAAAGAAGGTAGGGTGAGCGGAACTCAAATCTTTGACTTGACCAGGCGCCGAATTATGGGGGGGGGGGGGTGCGTGCCAGGCGTGCGCCCCCCCCCCCCCCCAAATTTTGACCAAATGGGGGGGGGGGGGGGGGGGATTTTGCAATAGCACGCCCCCCCCCTTTTTTTTTTCAAAATCCTGGATCCGCCCATGTTGACCAAAACCAGAGAGGCATTACATCCATGATAGAGTTTGACTCAAGGTTTAATGGTCAACCTGATCATCAAGATAATACAGTCAATCCAACTGTTTGGTGAGAATCTAAACTACCAAAAGATGGGATTGGGATCTAGGAGAAAATGCGATAACGTTTCGGTAGGGGGAGGGGGGTGACTTCCAGGAAAGAGGTGACTGCGCCCATAAGTTGAATCCAAAGAAAACAAATCAAATAAAAAGAGCGATTTACATATCCCCGCATGTTTCATTAAAGTAACTAAAACAAATTCCACCAGACCGCCCAAGAATTTTATTACATTACGCTTATGATTACTATAAAAAATACTATGGAAAGAAAAGATCTAGCTTTGTGTTGATGTAAGAAAGACCTTTGACTTTTGTCATTTAAGTTCGCACAATTCTACACTCCCATTCCTAAGGTCATTTATCCATGTGAGTTCCTGGTCGTACTCTAAGTCGCCTGAAAATGTAATTGGTAATGTTTATAGCAGACATACATATATCTACGTACAAGGAACAAACAGACAACACTTTACCGATAGAGGATTATCAATGGTACGGGCTTGGAGATAAGACCAGGCCTGTGGTATCTATAGGTTAGACTGAGTGAGAGTAGTTTGAAGTTACGGCGGAAATGAGAGTAGCCTCTGGATTGGTTTGGGATCGAAGGTCCATGCACCGAACTTTAGCGGGTCAGTAGCACGGCGTATCACTTAAATCACCAGTCCACCAGAGAGATGATCCGACAAGGTAAGCCACAACAAACTTCTGGACAACCACCCCTTTGTAATGCCTTGTAAATAACATTAGAACTGTCATTGCTGTGATTACTTGTTGACGTGTTTTCAGATAACCTTGCATTGTTGTTCGTGGAAAAATCACCTGTTCATTAGTTTCATAGATAATAATCTGTTCGATATCTTCGGAGATAATCATGTTTTCATGGAATCCCTTGGCACTCTGGGGATGAATGAGGAACTTGGGCACTTACATGACTGTTATTTACAATACACACTTACATTCTTCTGCTCTAAATATTATAGCAGTCACTAATGTTCATATCGGTATCTTTATCTTATAGCCTGTCAACATGACTATATCTTTGTCAAAATGTTTAGAATGATTTTTTTACACAAAATAATCATTAATATCTTGTAACTGCATTGATATTATTTTTAGTGCAATAACATTCTTAATGGTATTGTCTTCGTCTTGAACAAATGCATTGGAATCCAATATACATAAGGAAAACGCCCACCTCCGTTACATGTGGTAACAGTCACACACTACATTCACATGTATCACGTTCTCTCCGGCTAGAGTCACGTCCGTTTCTTTTACCTTTATTCAACTTTCAAGAAAACAATAGGTTTGTCGGACAATAAGAACTGGTAATTTTTGTAGGGCATTACCCTTTTAAGTTCACCGAAGATAGTGAAATATAAAAAATAGAAATACATATTAGGTTTACATTCAATACGTTTTCATCTTGGATGTTGCATTATACACGGGTTTCAATTTATAATGTTAGGCATAGGCCAAGTTTCTTCATATCCCTATTAATTACTTCAGGTGAAGTATATACAGTTCTACAGTATGGACAGATTTGATAAATAAGCAGATAGGGGTTGAAGATGACCTAAACAAAGTGCCCTACCCAAGATCAAACTCATGCCCAGTCACCTATCCCCATTCACCTTTCCTTTCAATTCTCTTTTAATTATAGCCTATCATTCCCCTCTGGCAGATCGAGTGAGAGAATAGAGCGGCCATCCAATTTTTTTCTCAGAAGGCCTTAGTGGTCAGTCTCCCTCTTTATGTGTTGATAGCCCACTATCTCCCAGTGGTCAAACTGTCACATAATGAGATGGTAATTTCTCTCTCATCCAGGCGCGGATCAGTGTGGGTTCAGTGGGGCCGGATCCCCATAACCCCTCCTGGGTCATCCCTCTCCCGAGCCATCCCTGATTCCTTGGTGGGACTTACACAATACATAGAGGGCATAGAACACAAAGACTCAAATGCCTATGTATTGTAACAATTGTAGAATCTTACGGAAAATGCATTTTTCCATAGTAAAGGCAATGCCTCTGCACTTAATAAGGTTTTCACTTAGCCAAATAACCTATTCCCATCAGAAGAGGACCAAAGAATCAATATTATGTAAGGGCAATTTAAGACGATTATATTACACATAAACAATTCATTATCGCGAAAAATGAATTAAGCCATTCACGTCATTGATCAGAGATTCGACACTTACCTTGTTATTAGATATTAGATCATAGTGGGTAAGCATTTATGACACAACTTCCATATTGACGATCACAATTTGGTCTTTAATCTTTTGAAACTTAATGCCTCTATGATTATGTTCGAAAGTAGGCACAGACTGGAGGCTTAGTCGTATAAAGTTAATGCGTCCCTAAATGTCACCAGTTAGTATTGTTATTTGCGCTGGGGCAGAGGCATGTCTATTCCCGTAATTGCATACTGTCTCTATAACATAATTTGTGCTCGCCAGGCTGCTTTCATGGTGTGCGCATATTATAGTGGATAAATACTTTTAGCTGTTATATGTGGGGCTTATTGACAGAGATGGTGAATGAAAAACAAGTCTCAGGTTTCATGAAAATGCAAACAGCTCTCAAATATTCCTATTAGAAGCTGAGTTGTTGGCTTCTGAACATAATATGTCTTGACACGGTCCCAGCCAGCTTGCGACGTAACAGAAACGTTCTGCAACCGTACTTTCTTAGTCAGTTTATACTTACTAAGATGGCACATAACAATAACGTTATTGATGGTGAGGTTGAAATCTCACCAAATTAGAATGTTATTATAACATTGTTTTTAGGTCAAAGAACAGAACCAGAACGTTATAACAACATTGCAATGGAATGTCACAGCAGTAGGTCACAGTGACGTAATTGGGAGTCATCAAAAGAATGTAACAAGAACCAAACCAGAACCAAACAGAACATCACTGCAACATTATTATAACGTCAAACCTCTGGCAGGGGTAGGCCTAAATTCATAAAACAGATATGACAACTGGCATAGACAAAGGTAGAAACAGATTGATATTGAGTAAATTATGAACTACATTTTGTTCTAAAGAAGATAGCTACAAGCTGCTCTTTGCATAATGTACCTTGACAATTCTATCATTACTTTTTTTCTAAATTTGGAATACTTGTAACCAGTAACAAGACCCGTTTTCCATATAAACCATAGTTTCTTCTTAACAGTTTTTCTATGTTTCTCAGTAATCATTGATGATAACAAAGTGTATGTTAATAGACCTAAGCTACAAATTTGCAGAGTTGGTCACATACCAAAACAAAGTATACATTTCTATAGTTGTTTGATTAGTTAAATGAAATCAATTACATGATATAGTTCCCCAACGTTAGCTTAAATGTTGCAAACAACTTTTCTTGTAATCCATTGGAAAAGAACGATTTGGAAAGGCCGACGCAAACATATATACAAAAACTCGTCTACCCTATGCTCTGTGCATTGATATGATTTAGATAGTAACATTCAAAATCAGTAGATTCTATCTTGAGTCCGCGCAGTGGACCCACCCACAGATGCCTTAGGGGCCGTCCATAAATGACGTCATGCGCCGGGGAGGGGGGGGGGGGGGTCCAGTCCCCTATACATTCCTATAGTAAAAGCATGACGAAGGGGGGGAGGGGGGTCAGAAATGGTCAAAAATAGCATGACGTCATTTATGGACGGCCCCCTAGGGCCAATGCTTTTAGTCTGGCTCCAATACCCACCAAATTAGTTTTGATTTGTAGCTGCTACAGCACTAGTAGGGCAGCAATCTTATGAATATATCTCATTTAAAACTCAAATTCGTATTACCATAAGTTTGTCTTCCACTGACAGATCAATTAGATATTTGATACAAATCCTGTAATACAAACGAATACACGCAGCACCCATCACGATGGGCCTAATTCCAGCTCATTAGAGAAAGGTTTCGTCTGAAACCAACCTCTGACGAAAGGGCATCACTATTTCTAACCGTACATGTGTTCTACATATACGCCTAGGTCCAATTTAGAAACATGAGAGCTTGACTTAATGAGTAAGGTAGTAGTGCTCCTATACACATCACTGAAGTCTGCAGTATATATGCATTCACATAAATATATAAACGCATGCATGTATATGGAGCTAGTATGTAAAGTACGATCTTATCTCCAGTCACCATCAGTCATAACACGTACTGACAAAGCTTGAAGTGGTTTATGACCATTTAGATTAGTCTCCAGTCTCAATACAGTTTGCTGATTATTACACACCTTGCCACAATGCCAATGCAAAGTCCAGAGGCCACGATAATGCCCTATCTGCGCGTGGTGTATTACTGCTCCATACATTGTAAGGTGAGAGCGCAATCGGACTTCCTAGCGCCTGGAGCATGTTCACAGTGCAACTGTCACCACCCCCTAGAACACTCAATTGCTTGGCGCGAGCCACTGTGGGGACGGCCGGCCGCTACTGGAGTCTAAGACAAACTCTGGGCCATGAAAAATGGATGCAGCGTTGTGAGATCAAATAAAGCCCGCTGTTGGAGGCTGTGAGCGCGCACAGCCGCCGGCCGGCCCTCCAGTGACCAGCAAGAGTTCACTGACATAGGCCCTGCTCACCAGACTCCTCCTGCATACAGGGTGCTCCAGGCGGTGCGGTAGGCACAGGAGGACATGTGTGAATGACACATAGTTAGCAGGTTGTGTACCGGTCTGGAGGCACTGGAGGATTCTTCCAGGAAAGGAGTTACTCGTGAGTGAGTGAGTGAGGATTACCTGCAGCGACTCACTTCATCACATCCTGGGATAGCAGGTTCCATGCAGTAATAACGATATAATATTATACCAATAATTACATCACCTTATACCATCTCACATTAACCAGGAGAATCGCTATAGGTATAGCGTCAGTTCAAAACGTTACAAGAGGAAATTTGATCTTAAAACAGTGCTACATTTTATTGCACCGAAAGCAGGGGAAAATGAAGCAATCAACGCAGCACAAGAGAGAATGACAGTGAATCAAATTGAGAACCGGTAGCTTTCACAAAGAATCTTGGTCATTCACATACTTCTATGGAGGAATGATATGTGTGTCAGTTTTTTTGATGAGGGGTAATTGGGACAGGATGTGGGCATATTAAACCGTATACATCCTGTTATGCAGCTGAACAGTCACCCAAAAATTGCCAAAAACACATAAATAAACTTATAGCAACCGTCCAGCTAGACTTTATATGACATTCGTTGAGGAAAAAAAGACATAACAGGAGAGGTAATAGATTTAGGGCAAAAGTACGTGTGTAGGTTAAAAGAAAAATAGGAAAGGTATACGTGGCTTACTCATTCACTTCACCATGAAGCGGTTCAAAGTTCGTAAGACTTCTGACCAAGGCCCTTTGCCCCCCCACCTCCGGGGCCGGCGGGGCTCTCTGGAGCCCTCCGTGCCCGCCAGGCTGCGGGGGGCTGACAGGAGGATGTCGGTGGCCAACGAGAACCCGACCCGTCACCTGAACAGTGCTCTGCTCCACATTACAGGCTCGTCCAGCCTGCTGACCGGGTCGACGGCCGGCGGGCTGGCCGCTCTGGGCGTCGACGACGACTGGGAGCCGAACGCCCGCCCCACCCGCTCCTCCCTGCCGCACATCGGCTTTTCGGCCAGGAACGAAGATTGGAACAGGTAAGGATAATGATTAATTTCGTGTAAGAAAAGTTATAATGAAAAACATACACCCGTTTTATACATCCTGGTGTAGAAGGTAAATGTAGTGGTATAATTGATTGCTTCTCCAATATTTGGAAAAAGGAAAGGTATAGGCTAATTGCATGAAACATGTGTCCGTGCTCGTTTCTGTAAATCAGAAAGGGTGCAGTCAGTAAACATGACGACTTCTCGATGAGCACGTCTTCAATTATTTTTTTGCATTCAGTGCACTGTCGTTAATGAAGGAAACTATCATGTAGTAGGTATAGGTACTAATTTTATTGACAAACAAAGAGTCATACATTTTGATCTCATGTGTCATTCAAACAATGTGCATGAAAGATAATGACAATATCTATGTTAATCTTTTAATAAAGATGTTTTTACATAACATTTCATCTTTAGCATAATAATTTAGCATGGAGGTACCTTGGGTTCATTACCCATTCTTAATCTCAGTTTTAAGTCATGATCCTATAGTAAAGTTTACATTGTAGACTAGAATCACATTATCTAACTAATATATATGCTGACTGGACATAATACAGTAATAGAGAAGAGTACATGCTGAGATATGATAAGGTAACGCTATAAAGACAACTTCAAGATTCTCATAATCCAGTCAGTATATAGAAAATACAAAATACTTGGCCTATTTAACATAGAAAAATTCCCATGGCAATTAATGGCTAATTTTCCGAAGATTTAGCGGTGCAAATAATATACTTCACAGAATTCCATGTATGTATATATATATATATATATATGTGTGTGTGTGTGTGTGTGTGTGTGTGTGTGTGTGTGTGTGTGTGTGTGTGTGTGTGTGTGTGTGTGTGTTTGTGTGTGCCTTAGGAACAGACTATGATGTCTTTGCAATTTTGCACCATACATGTATATTGCACTTCATTGTGGCTTCAAAATTGATGGATATTATGCGGAATATTTTCCCTTTTTCCTGAGCCAGTATGCAAAGTATGAGGTGACAAGTGGTGGGGGGAGATCACAGTGTCCACTCTTCATGAGCCTTTAGAATAATTATGTGTCTCTCAAGTTCCACATATTTTCTTAGGACTGTATAATTACTTTCCCCCCAACGCAGTGTCCAACAAGCTGTGCTGTCCATGTTTCGGGGAGAGCGGATCGAGCCGTCACAGCTCGTCACACTGGGGGCAAGGGTAAGGTACGTAACACGCCTCAATGGGTGAAGTTTCAGACAGGTACATTGAATATCACGAATCCGCAATTATTAATTATTTTCAAATTGTCCATTAATTGTCAAATAGACTATTATTATCCAGTCTCCAATATTATGGTTTTGATCCAATATGCCTTCCATGCAATGCTTGATTATCATAATATTATATTGATTGTATGTATATATTTACTATTACTGTAATAACTCTGAAAATCAAGGGAAACCATGAAGGTTATTACCAATAAAACCTTTATATTTATATATATATATATATATATATGATTTCTCATTACGATCACTTTGAACTCTATCATATCTTCAGTGTATCTATATTCTATCTTTACATTATGGGTTAGATGAATATGTGTTATTTAATGTATGAAATATTAAGAATCAATCATAAATCAAGTACGTAGTATGTTTTCTCAAGACGACAACGTCATACTGTATCGTCTACATCTTCTTGTCAAGAAAAATATGCGTTAGGCTTTTTCAATTGTAAAAGCCACATACATTTCTATATCTTCCTCGTTATAAAAGAAAATGCGACATACATTTTGAGTAATACACCATGTGATTATCTCTACCGTTACAATTTAAGAAACACAAATCAACCCAAATAAAAAAAGCGTTTTCGTATTCTCCCTAGGAAACAAAAACAATTCTACTCACTGGACCAATAGATTTCTTTAAAGGCATGACTAAAACATAACATTCTTACAGTATCTTGGAGAGTTTTTAAAGGCTCAACACAGATTCATGGTATTGTAACCATCTGAAAGAGCGTAAAAAAAAGAATAAGAAAGCTGTTTTGATCTCCTTAATTAGAGCATTATTTGATTTTCTATTAATTTTTCAATATTTAATATTTTAATGAATTTCCGGATTTTTTCAAAAAATGAAATAAAAAGCACACATTGGGTCCTATGTTCTACAATAATTATTAAAAAATCAAAATATGAAAATTGTACATATACTGCATGATACTTCTAGACCTAAACCTTCTCACTGTATGTATGATAAAAGTCCCAAGAGCATGGCGAAAATGCAAGAAAAATTAGAAAAGTCATCTTAAATAGTGATTTTCACCAATTTGTCACACTCTGAAAATCCCAAAAAATGACTCTAACAAACTGCTAAATTTGAGTATGTTCCCAAAATTTGTCATTATTGTACTATATACCATTGAACTCCTCTTAAACCAAGCTTTCCAACAGTATAAGTATTATTATGATCAGACTCACTGTGTGTCCATGAGTGATGCCTGAACATAGCCATTTTTGAAGGAATTTTGACATTTTTTTGATGAAAAACTGCATTCTCAGGATACCTAATTTTATACAACAAAAAATCTAAATCTAAGAAAGTTACATAGCCTGGGGGATACATCAAGACCTGATGTTTTTTATTGTATATATGATAAAACCCCTTATACCATGGTGGAAATGCAAGGATAATTGGAAGTCATCTTTAACAATGTGTCCCATGTGACAAAATCTGACATCTCACAAAAAATGAGTCTAACAAACTGCTAAATTTGAGTATGTTCCCAAAATTTGCCTGTATTGTACTGTATACCATTGAATTCGTCTTGAATCAATCTTTCCAACAGTATAAGTATTGTCATCCTCAGATTTATTATATGGCCATGGGAAGTGACTGAACATAGCCCTTTTTGGGGGTATTCTGACATTTTTCACATGAAAAAAGCATCTCTCCGAGATACCTACGGGCCAGTGAGTGTAACTTACAGACGACATTAATTTGATTATCCATATGGCTGTCTCACTGGACTACGTACATTGGCAATAAGTGAGATAATCTCTATTGCCACACATGCATGTCCTTTGGTTTGTTGTACCAACTTGTTGACACGGCCATAACGTCATTCATGTCCCAGATTAGTTTCCAGACGGGGGAAATTGAATGTTGAACCAGAAAATGTAATTTCCTCCACTCAGAAAGAGAATCTGTGTCGGCCTAGATCGAGGTCTAGAGAGCAATGTGTCCAGACACGGGAACTTTTAACGTTTGAGAGGAAACATTTTTTAAAAGAATGATCTACCTATCTATATTTCAAAATCAAACCTTTCATTTCTAACTTAAAGTAATTAGTGAAACAATGAATCGTTGTTCAATCCCCTGTTAATATTACAAATTCAGAAATTATGAATACAAGAGAAGTCTTCTCTTTTATTCATAATTTTTGCAGATTATAAAGGAATCTATGAACCATTCTAGATCTAAAATAATGGGATATCAGTAGCGATTGTTTTCACTAATTCAGTTCCTCTTTTGCGTTTTTACAGAGAGCTTTCTACATCCGACATTGGACCATTCATCTATGATTATTATAAGGTAAGTGTATGTTAATGTTTTGTTACTCACAAAAAAAGCTTAAGAATATTCGACTTATAGCCTGGCATGTAGAAATTAAACTATGAGTCCAACCGGTTTGACAAAGTTCACAGACGATTGCCATTTTCCTCACTAGTGTTATGAGAAGTCATCGTACAACACTTGTATATCATGTCTAATTTACCCCTTTTATCCTCTTTCAGAATCAAATATTAATGAAAGGCATGCGTCAAATGCGAGAGGGGATTAAAAAGAATATAGGTCAGTAAACAAAATTGTATATATGATAGGCCTTTTCATTGCGATCTATTACCCTGATTAAGAATACTTCCATTGGTTATGATTCTGAATTGGTAGCAATTTTCTTTTTATTCATTTAGATTATATTTGCTTCCACTGAGCATACCATACGCATTACATATAACGTCATGGACCCCTCAATATAATCCCATGCATCCCAAATTGGGTTAAATATTGCGGTTGGATCAGAAAGATAAATTATCTTTCTGATCCAACCGCAATAATCAAATTTTGATAATAGAGCAAAGTCAAGTCACCACAAATGAATAGATTGGAATAAGCTATAATGATATTAAATTGTATAGCGATACCTAAGCAATTTATTTATTTCGGAGCAGGCGTGACGTCATCGCCCTCCGTTTCCATCGCTACGGAGATTGTTGTACCTCGACTATATAAATCGCCCGAGCTTGACCGTTGGTCATTCTCGTTCTAACCACCAGAGATTCACCATCGCTGCAGAATTTCAAACCATTTTTAGGCGATTATTTGAATTATTTCTTCGATCTTAAGGGGTTTAGATCGATTATTCTTCGTAAAATATTTAACGGAGACCTACCAAGATGTCGAAGAAGAAGAATTTTTGCAGAAATTGTCAATCCAGGCACGTCGCCCCGACGGGGAAGAGATGCAATCGCCTTGAAGAGACTGCAACAGGGGGGTCGGATGGCCTCTCTGGCGATGATGGTGGTGGAATGGAGATGGGGAAGAGCCCATCGGGCAATTTCCCGGCGGCGATCCAATCGCCTCCGAAGGCTGGGACTCAAGTTCTCAACGACAGGATGGGGATAATGGAGAAAAACATCTCTAAACTCGTAGGCGCTGTCAACCGGTTGGCGGAGAAGCAAGAGGCGTCCAAGGTACCTCCAAGAGACAATTCCGACGACGACAGCGATGGCTGGATAGAAGTATCTCCAAGAAAATCCAGGCCTAAGACGAAGAAGAGGGGGAAGATGCAATCATCGCCCAAGCCGGTCAGCCCCGCCGCCGAGTCGTCAAGCGATGAGTCGAGCCGCTCCAGCGATAGGTCCGCCTCGCCTACAAAAGAAAAAGGTAAAACGAAGAAATACGCCCAGAAATTGTATTGCAAATGCGGCGATAAGCCTAAGAATGTAGAGGAAGTGTTGCTGGTTGGTTTAAAAACAATCGAGAGATTAATTTTGGATAAAAAAGATCCACTCCCCGCTGTCAAGCATGTAAAACTATTGACAGAGAAAGCCTCTAAGCGATTGTACACGTTCGACACGTTTAATCAATATGATATCTCAGTAAGGGAAAGAGCTGGGAGGCTGGGACATGATGAATTTGGCAATTTTGACCAGGAGGAGATAATGTCATCTTTTTCCTTCGACAACACGTTCAAGGCTGGTGTCAGTAGCAAATCTGGAGGGGGTTTCAAAGGTAAACAAAGCCAGGGAAGTGGGAGGTCCTACTCCGAAAAGATTTGTTTTCGCTTCAACTCTGACAGCGGATGTTATGGCAAATGCAACCTGAATCATGCTTGTATAATTTGCGACAAGAAAGGGCACAGCAAGAAGGACTGTGTACGTGTAAGCAGCGATAAAAAATAGGATATCGTTCAAAAATCTGAGAAGATTCCAGACGGTAAACACTTATCTGACAGTGACGTCACGGGTACATGGGTTTCTTCTCAGTCGTGTCCGAGCTCGCCAGCTCAAAATGTTAAATTATACAGTAATTCCAGAAGTGCAGGTCATAATGGTGGTTTCCTCCGTGTTCTAGAGGTAGAAAGTATTAATCCAGTCGTGGTGGACGACGATTCGTGTTGTATTTCAAATATTATTTCCAGTATTGGTACGATCGGTACACGCCGGTACTTTGCATCGCCGGGGTCAAGCCCGGGTCAAAGCACCGATTCCGCTGACGTCACGGGTTTCCGTGTCGAAAGTACACAAGCGGTGTCGGTGCAGGAGGAGGAAAATGTCAATCGGCAAGGTAAACTTGTTCAAAATATAGATTTTCTAGCCGACAGTTCTTATCTAACGGTCGATAGGGATGGAGTTGAGGTCCTTGTCGACAATTACCCCAAGTTTGAAAAAATTCCATCGGGTAGTTCAAGAGATATTAAATATTTTGAAAATAATCTTCTGGTCTCGGCGCGCTCGCCGAGTGGTCAAACTGTCAATGTATTCGAGAAATGCGCCCGGGGGGAGTGCACGTGCGATTATTATATCAATGGCTCATTATGCCAATTAAGGCCTTGTAGATTCGAATACTTACTTTCCTTGGGCTCAGAGGAATGCAAAAATAGATTCAGACCTATGGTTGATGGTATTATAGATGGATTTAAAATAGTTGATGAGACGGTGCCAAGCGGGGGTCTCAGCTATGACTGCAGAAATTATAATTCTCTTTTTGAAGGTGATAATCGAAAAAAAATGGATAAAATTATTGGCAAAGAGCTGGCTGAGGGTTACCTTAAAATAGTAAAAGAAAAGCCAGCATGTATTCACTCTATGGGTGCAGTACCTAAACCGGATGGTAATATTAGGCCAATAACAGACTGCAGTATGCCTGAAAAAATCTCAGTAAATAATTTCTGTGAAAATATTATTGAGGAATTTAGATATAAAAGTGTAGATAATGTTGTGGCTTTATTAAATCCAGGAGACTATATGGCTGTGGTCGATATTAAATCAGCTTACAGGGCAGTACCTATTTACCCAGACCATCAGAAATATTTGGGAATTAGATGGGAGATTAATGGTAAAACTGAATATATACAGGATTCCCGCTTGGCATTTGGTCTTAGACTAGGACCTATGTATTTTAATGAAATTTCTGAATTTATATATCATATTTTGTCAGATATTTATGGAATCCAGACTGTAAACTATTTGGATGACTTTATTGTCATTGGTTCAAGCCTGGAGGAGGCCACATGGGCTCAACAGGTAGTAATAAGGGTTTTGAGATACATAGGTTTCCATATAAGCTGGGGAAAAGTGACCCCACCAGCTCAGGTATGTACCTATCTGGGACTGGAAATTGATTCCATTAAAATGGAAATACGCCTTCCAAAGGAAAAGTTAGAAAAACTAAAAAATTTAGTGGGTAAATACAGGCAAAAAGCTACTATTGGTAGGAAGGAATTGGAGAGCCTAGGGGGCCTTTTGTCTCATTGTGCTCATGTAGTGGATGGTGGCAGAATATATTGTCGCAGGGTTTATAACTTGTATAAAGTCCTTTTAAATAATAATCTGAAGGCAATTAAAATTGGCCAAGCCTGTAGGGACGACTTAAATTGGTGGGAGAAATTTTTGGAAAATTTTAATGGTAAAAAACAAATAGAATATAAAGAATTTCCTTACCCAATGGTGTCAGACTCATCCATGAGAGGATTTGCAGTTTATATGGGTAGTGACTGGAGAGCAGGTAGCTGGGACAATAGCATTAGTTTCCCAGAGTCTGAATGCAAACATATAATACCGGCTCCCTCTGATATTGTATATAATAAGGAAAATATAAATGAATTGGAATTGTTTCCAATAATGCGTGGCTTGCAGGAATGGCTGAGCCAACTTGTGGGCCATAGCATCAATATTTATACCGATAATACACAGGTTTTCCATATGATCAGAAAGGGCATTAGTTGTAATCCAACATGCATGAGTTGGCTGAGGGAAATTTTTTGGATTTGCAAAATATATAAAATAAGACTGGTGCCTCACTACATTAACACAAAAAATAATTTAGTAGCGGACACTTTGTCACGCCTGTTGTATTTTAAAAGTGAGGACGCAGTTAAAAAATGTATCCTGGGGACAAATTTGTGTTGTATTAACGCCATCTTTAAATTTTGCAGAGAAAATGAAGCTGAAAAAGCGAGTAATAGCGTTGAAAAAATCCGCCGTAGGGGAATCAACACAAAAACTGCGGAGGATGCAGTGGAAATGCTATAAAAAGGTATGTGTAAAATTCGATTGGGCCCCCTATAATTGTAACTCTATCCAGGGGTGTCAGTACATTTCATATTTATCTAAATTTATGAAAGCATCCTCCGTTATTAACTATTATCAGGCGGTAATTTACTATCATAATGTAAAGGCCAAGCCAGTCGCAGGCTGGTCAGATGTAAACATAAAGATGGTTGTAAAAGGAATTAAAAATTCCAATTTTTGTAAGGTGGATAGTAAAGAACCACTGAAAGAGAAGCATTTAGAAATGTTGTATAGGAAGGTAGATTGGTCCGACCAGTTAGGGATTTTAATATACATTGTAATTGTATTTTTGTTTAGGACACTACTTAGAGTAGGACACACTGTGAGGTCGGAACACATGCTTCTGAGAAAAAATGTTATTTTTCATAAATGGGGTTGTATTGTAAAGGTTACATCCTCAAAAACAAAAAAGCCAGGCCAGGTACATCAGATACCTATTAATAGATTAGAAAATAAAAGAGTGCGCTGTATATTTATTGGAGAAATTATTAAAAATTCATCCAAAGTCCAGGGATGATCCATTGTTCTCCACTGATAAAATTGGTTATTTATCCTACACAATGGTTAATAAACAATTTAAACAAATGTTATCAAATTCAAAAATTAAGGGTAATTTTTCAACCCATTCTCTAAGGAGGGGGGGCACCACAGACTTGTATAATAAGGGTGCTTCCTTAACTTATATTAAGGAGAGAGGCCAGTGGTCATCTGATTGTATTTACAAATATATCAGGCCTTCCATCTCCGATAAAATTAATTATGATAAATTTTTATCACTACGTTAGGTAATTGATTTGGAGGAATTGGATTAAAATAAATGTTATTTATTATATGTCCAAATCAATTTACCTTGTTTGTTGTCCTGTATTTATTCTAAGTTGTTCTAGCCGCGACGTAAATGATATTAAATTGTATAGCGATACCTAAGCAATTTATTTATTTCGGAGCAGGCGTGACGTCATCGCCCTCCGTTTCCATCGCTACGGAGATTGTTGTACCTCGACTATATAAATCGCCCGAGCTTGACCGTTGGTCATTCTCGTTCTAACCACCAGAGATTCACCATCGCTGCAGAATTTTAAACTTTAGAATTATTGTTACAGGAAGGATTAAAATAAATGTTATTTATTATATGTCCAAATCAATTTACCTTGTTTGTTGTCCTGTATTTATTCTAAGTTGTTCTAGCCGCGACGTAAATGCTATTTTATTTCATTACGTGCCATTCGAACATCCTGAATTCATAAAATTGATCAAACAAATAATTCATAGTTGCACTAGCCAATCACAATTCTGTATGACATAGCAACAAAGAATTGAACATTATGGGTTCAGCAGATAGTGTGTACATCCGTTTTTACTTAAGAAATCTTGAACTGCATTGCCTGATCACAATCCCTCTGATTCATATACAGTAAGCAGTCCACGTTTGAAGATTAAACTCGGGGTTTTCGTAACAATATCTTATCGCAATCTTAATTGCAATTGGTGATGTACACCCATATGGATGTTCTTTATCCGGAAAGTAGGCCTACAGCGGTTATTCCACTTTAATATCGTTATCATCGGGTGGAGGGAGAATATCACTTGGTACGGGGAAACTCACTCGTTATTGGACATAACCTGAATTTCAGAAAACGGAAAGGGAGAGTTGGAGTCGATTGGCGAGGCTTGGGACTATTTCTACCGGGAAGTTCTGCCACTCTTACACTACATACTGCACAGTATAGCCGTTAGTATTGTGTCTTTTATATATACCTCTTAGATAACTTTATTCTAATAACATATCGAAAATAAATAGGATAAATGCAGTTTTTATGTGCATTAGAATGTAGAAGTGAAATGTAGGTCTATAATCAAAGAGCTTACGTCTTCAATGGCATATTCTAAGCACGGTCCTTTTTTTTGGTCTGTTCTTACTCACATTGTTTATTCTATCAGTATATAAAATAATGTTGAACTACAATTTATGTGATTTGATAGTCAGGTGGTATTAAACCTACGTCCATTGACTGTATGAATTTTCATTTTTCAGACAAAAAACCTATCCATCAAGCAGGCAACATTAGGTGAATTCAGGGATAATGTTTTATTGAGGTTTGAAATTAAAGGTAAGTGAAATGGATGTTTGTTTACACAATAATAATCAAGGATTCTAGGACAACTACCCCTGGGATAATTACCCCCTGGGACAACTACCCTATAGGTAGGACAACTACCCCTTAAGGACAACTACCCCTTTAGGACAACTTCTCCTATGAATAGGACAATTAGCTCTCTACATAGGAAAATTACCCTTTAGGGCAACTACCCCTTTGAATAGGACAACTACCCCTCTAGATAGGACAATTACCCCTTTAGGACAACTACCCTTATGAATAGGAAAACTACCCAAATTGGTAGGACAACTACCCCTGTTATAGGACAACTACCCCATTGGTAGGACAACTACCCCTCTTGATAGAACAATTACCCCTATTGGTAGGACAACTACCCCCAAGGTAGGAAAATTACCCCTATACTTGGGAAACTACTCCTGTTTATGGATGTGAGAATGACTTGAGAGAATTTTCCATTTCCTTATACCCCATGGATGCCCAGGAAAGGTCCCCCATCATCCTATCATCAGGGTAATAGTCCTATCAAAATGGGTAGTTGTCCTATCACAGGGGTAGGTGTCATATCAATGGGGATAGTTTATCTATCACAGGGGTAGTTGTCCTATCAATGGGGGTAGTTGTCCTACTGCAGGGTAGTTGTCTTATCAATTGGGGTAATTGTCCTATCACAGGGGTAGTTGTCCTACCAATGGGGATAATTGTCATACCAATGGGGGTAATTATCCTAAAGGGGTAATTGTCCTATATAGAGGGGTAGTTGTTTTATTTAACGGGGTAGTTGTCCTAAAGGGGTAGTTGTCCTACCTTTAAGGATGATTGTCTGAAGGGGTAGTTGTCCTATGGGGATATTTGTCCTTAGGGGTAGTTGTCCTATGGAGGTAATAGTGCTAGGGGGTAGTTGTCCTAGAGGGTAGTTGTCCTGTCACCATAATGATTGTATATCAAAACTATCAGGTTAACTTTACATATATCATAATGTCACAAAAGTGTTCGTTAATCAAGTCACGATCAATGTAATAAGTTTATTGAACCACATATTGAATAAATTTATGCTAATTATATTATTTTCTTCAGAGTGATATGTTAATAAAAATTAAATTTCAATGAAAAATGCTTATAACTACATAGGAGGAAACCAGCATAAATATCATGCTATACTCTATCACCACACTAATCCATTAGTAGTCTGCCAATTTGACGATGAAGGAATGTATTTGGACATAGGGCATTAGAGTACAAGTAGTCGTATACATATGAAAAATCACTGTCATAATGCAGTATGAAGAAATAGCCAATCATAATAAAATAATTATCAAGACCGATGCTTGATATCCCTGTTAAGAGATGACCTGACACCTTTTAATTGTAGCCTAAGGCGACAGGTTATTCCAGAGAGCAGAAACAAAAATAATATAGCTACACATATAGTTATATTTGGAGGCTTGTTGGTAGAATCCATTCATACTCATGATAGAGCCAAAAGCAATGCAGGGTTTAAATTTCGCAAATCTTGTTAACTATTGGAATCATTTCTTACAGATTTATTAGAAAAAGGGAAGGATGATATTCCTCCTAATATACAACAAATGCTACTTGTACTTCAGGTAAGAACTTTGTTTTATCTCACTGGTCCATTCATTATTAATATATATATATATATATATATATATACATATATATATATATATCAAATATGCAAATCCAATAAAACCCAATATAGTACTTTCTAAGAAAACGTAATATTGCCATCAATCGAGATGTATTGTTAGTTTGACCGAGGTATTGCCACCAGTTGCAATTTCCAGTTCCAGTGTTGATTGTCAGTGTATTGCGAGCCAGATCTACTCAGCAATTGTCCAGTTGACTTAGCCTAAAGTTCCCTTAATATTAGTAATGTAGGTGATAATTGATTGATACTAGCTAGGGATAAGCCAAACTACTATAAGGCAAGGCACTACGTTGCGAAAACCATTTACTGTTATGTTAAATAGCCTTAACTGTAGGCAGGATTGGCCTTGCTTAACAATAGCCAGGATATGCTTTCTGTGAGAAGGCTTTGATGTGAACTGTTTGGAGGCTTATTGCAAACTGAGACAACAGCTCTTGGGAGCTTCCTTTTATACTAAACCCCAGGTCACATAACTTTGCATTAGAATGTCTCTCTGGCAGCTCCAGCAGCTCCAGCGGCTCTGGTGGTTCTAGTGGCTCTGCTGGTTCCAGTGGCTCTGCTGGTTCTGGCGGCTCTGGCAATACTGTAACTATAGGTATATATATGTACTTCATCTCATCTCCTTATCGTGTGTTACTTTATTTGATTAGAGTGTTCCCATGGGAGAACCCCCCAGTGAGGAGTACCTGAAGCTGGAGTCGTTGGTGGCCGTGGTGATCAACCCTTACCTCGGCTACCGCGGGCTGTACATGGGGTCTGCACGGCCGGTGGTGTCCGCCTCCAGGACAGACTCGACGCGACGGAAAAGGTCCACAACGACAGGTACACTTTCATTGTTCTCATAATCTCATTTTCTTTTTTTTCCACAATCATATACGTGGACGCCTTGAATAAAAAACACATAACTCAATATACTTAATATGCGACCTGTCATTCACATTACGTTGTATACGCCCTATTTTTCAATTATATCTTTAAATGGCTATCTTTTTTTTCATGTTTATTCATTGGAGGTATCATTTTAAATCTAATAATACAACAACTGAATTGAATATTGCATTTGTTTACATTCTTTCTATGTTGGCATGATACAGGTGAATGGCAATTACCATTTAATTCACAATATACAGGCTTATTACCATTATATGGCATAATAATGTCGTTAGTCGGCCCCTTTAGTCTATTAATGTATACACATCCTTTTGACACTCTGTGCAGGTGATTAGATAGATAAGATAAAATTGAAATGAAGTTGCCGCTCTGCATGCCACTTTCTTCAAATCATTGGGAACAAATATATTTTACTATCCTATATACGAAAAAAAGATATTTGCAATGATTATTCTTCAGTAATTAGCTAATTTACAATGCTTTAATTTTCCCATCAATTTACAATACTTTGCCGTTCTGTCGCCAGCCCCGGTGCGGCCAACGAGTGTGGTGGTCCCGGCCATCACGGTGGTGCCGGAGCCGTCAGCGGTGAGGAGGGGGCTGCTATCTGTGGGACGTCAGGGCAGCCAGCCCTCTATGGCCACCAGCATGGCCTCCCTCACCCCTGTGGCCGAAAACGACGGTACGCCAGAGCAGAGGAGACACAGCTTTAGTATTGTATGAGGACACCATGCTCTATGTTAAATACTGTATATAGTTTTATGGATTTGCTTTACCACGTGTTAATGATATTAAAAGCCTATATTTTGTATTGTATGGAGACCTACTATTTAAAAAAATGTATATTATTTTATGTAATGGTCTTAACACGTATTAATGATATAGGCCTACGACTGTGCCTTTGTCAAATGTTGAGATGGTTAAACAAACAAGGTAGGTGGGCCTTGACAACTTAAAAGAATATATTATCACATAATGCCTTAAACTTGAATTGCATTCTGTTATAATCACACTACAAAGCCTGGTATTAATAAATGGGTTGTGTATATTTGCGTGTGTGTGTGTGTGTGTGTGTGTGTGTGTGTGTGTGTGTGTGTGTGTGTCTGGGTGTGTGTGTGTGTGTGTGTGTCTGGGTGTGTGAGTGTGTGTCTGGGTGTTGGCAAGGGTTCATGGTTAGCATGCGCGATAGTGAAAATGATAACCTTATGACACAATGGCATTAGGATTCCTGCACCATAATAGCATTATCATACTACCACTATATATATGTGACTATAGCGAACATTTTGCATTCACTTCAGTTTTGCCTCAAGACACTTACACGTGCATGCCGCCAATGTTGTCACATGCAAATATAAGCTGAAGCCACCCCCCCTTTTTTTTTGTATGTGACAAATTCAGATTTTTTAATGTAAAATTCTAGAATATAGGAAGTGCCCATCCCCACTTTCTATTAAAACGCCGCCGCTGGATCTGCCACTCTCAGGATCTATAACACGGAATTAAGATGTCCGATGAAAATAACTTTATAATTCTAGATGCATAGCTAGGAAGTCACATTGGAAATTATCCGGACCTGTATTTCTTGAATAAGATAATAATTGTGATCATAATTATGATGAACGAATATTGCTAGTTCCATGTCATCAACGATGGTACAAAGGAAGCTACACTATTTTTTTTATTGTCATGTCGTTGTCGCTAATAAAATTCCGTTTTGTTATGGAAGTTTATCATGAAATAAGCTTTGCATGGATACTAAAAATTTCAGACTTTAAAAGGTTGTTAGATGAAAATATTCCAAATATGTGTATCTGCTATATACCTACCTTGATTTCAACGTTTAGTGTTTTTAAAAGCAATTAGTGTTTTGCCATATGATAATCAACACATACTACTAGAGGCTATAATGCAATGAAAATGATTGTTGTAAATAAATCACTATCATTATTATAATGTCACCACTTGTATCTATGTTCATATAATACATCTTGAAACCAATGAAAACACTGGAGATTATTACGAAATAAAATGTTGAAAATATATAATATGTGTATATTGATATTAAGGCATGGTCATCTTCCCCATGTCAATTCTAAGTCTCAAAAGATAAAATGGAGAACAAATAAGTCACACTCAATATTTTGCATGCGATTTGGTGCTACTTAACCAGCGTCTCTGACATCTTTTTTCCTCCAATGTGTGTTCGTTGATTTCAACAAGACAATCATGGTTTATGAGGAGTATACATTTCTACTGCGTCATTTATGTCTGATAAGCGGTCAACAGCAAAATATGTGACATATATGCTGAGAGACATTATAGAGAGATCACCTATTATAGAATAACTTTCCTGATAAATCAGTTTTCGAAGTCGGGGTTCTACAACAATTTTCATAAACTCATATTGAATATATCCCTATGTTCAGTATTTGTTGAGAACCTTACCCAACACGCTTTATTCCTTACTTAAATGACATTTGGGCGAGCACCTGGTGCACATTGAATGGGAAGTAACATCACGCCATGCATAGCCTAGATGTCTGCTCCGGTCAGGTCATATCAGGCGGTTCTATTGTTCTTATCCAAGTATAGATAACACCAGTCAAGTACTGTAAAATCCCATTTATAAACCACCCCATATATTGGGAGTTTTCATATCAAAAGTATAAATACGGCTTATCAACGGGTTTCTTTATGTTAGAACTTAATATTAAGATGATGAATAGTGTTCATTTTACTATGATTCCCAATAAGTTGAACATATTACACTGCAATAGCCTTAAAATAATTCAATCATCTCTGATATGCCTGATCCTTCAAATGGTTGAAAACATCCATGGATACAATCGAAGGTAAGGCTCATCAATGGGGGTCTTCTTAGACAAATCAATAGAGCAATAAGCCCATCCCAGTTTATATCAACAAAAAACTTTACCATGAAATATTATCAAAGTTGCTTCCATGCTTATTCCCTGAAGAGAGTTGCACAATAGAAAATTAACCAAAGCAATATGGTCAACAGATTGCTCCTAAAATTTCTAAAATGTGAGGTTTCATTTTTTACTTTTCCCCATAGGAACCAATGATAAAGCCTGTCACTCCAATCCATAATGTCCAACCCTATTTTGCCCCAAAATACAGTATTTTTATTGGCTGGCAAACCTGCAAATCTGTCAATTGATAAAATTCAAGAAATGATAATGTTTTAGCAGTACTTGGGGATATAGAAAACCACAATTCTTGCTTATTTAAGTAATCCAAAGTCTTTGAGATAAGGATGGCATTTATGTCTTTTTTGTCTAACCCTTGTCCAACCCCAGGATATAGCCAATATGGGATGGGCTTATTGTAGGCCAACGATTTAAACTGCTGACAGGTCAATAAGTGACGAAATGTTGCCATTTACTGCCTTTTGTCAATCAGTGTCTTCACGGCTCATGGATATTCGTTGTCTTGTGTTGACAATCTGTGATTATGCAACAACAAAAAACATTTAAAATGCATCCTAGATAACATGTTCCTGATTTGAAAATAAAACAAGCAAAATTCTGACCAATATGTTGTTGCTTTTCTTTATTGCTTGGTTACCTTTATGTTACAAAGATATTTCAAAACAACGTTTTCTCTTTTTTACAGATATAAATATTATGTACACATAAAATCTCTTGGATGTGATGTCATTGTATGCATTCGCTGTGTTCAATGCTATATCCTTTCTAATATCAAGAAGGCGCGCTTAATAGGTCATCACAAAGAATGCTATCACAGATACAATATTTAGAGAACAGTAAGACGCTATATATTGCTCACTTTCGAGCCCAATAAGGCACAGCACAGACGCTCAGCTATCACTAACATTGACTTCTAATGATTCAAGTTAATTCAGTGTTGTAAAGTTTATCATTTTTAAAGAGGACCATACCATAAATTACCATTTCAAAATTGGAAATGTTGAGAATTCAGAGAATACAAAGAGTTCTGTTGGTAAGCGATTACTCCAGTAAGATTGAAGTACTACGAGCGATATTGGCAATACTGACGTAACTTTAAGCTCATATTCATCTAAAAGAATCGAATACGTATATTAAAGGGAGCTCACATTTAGCAGTTTTTAAAGTTTTTTTTTAGCATCAGAAGCTGAAGGCAATGAGTAGCCAAGTTATATATACAATAGAGACGATGTTTTTTCATCATGCCACATATGACGTCGTGGGTTGTTGAGTTTTCAATGCCATGAACTTTTCCATTTTGAAATCAAAATCTATTGGTCGGTCCGTGGGGTCTTTGTAGCGTTTGGTCATGTTGTCGCCAAGGTAACGGATGAGTTCACACGTGTCTTCAAACTGGGCCAACTTTCTCCGGTACTTCTTACGCACGTATTCTGAGCTTCTTGGGTTATAGGCTGAAAATGAAAGTCGATACTGTCAAAAAAGTAAACAAAGATACCTCTATTTTCGCCATATTGATACTAAATAAGCCTGTTAATGGTTTTCTGAAGTCTGAAGCAAATCGTTTGCAACTATACATTAGTCAATAAACCATCTTGAATCTTGAATATACATACGGTTACCATAATATCATATATTGATAACATCTTATCTTATCTCAGAGTTATGTAACTTACCTATCTTATTGCACTTTCGGTATCTAGCTAATCAAAGTAATTCATTCGTCTGTACACACAATCATTATCCTGCAGTCTTTGAACGGTTCGACCAATTACATATTTCCAATCATATATGCTATTTAAATATGTTTAATCAAATAACACAAACAGCAAACGTACATTGAATTGCAACGCGAACGTATTTTGGAGTACCATTGCACTTTTTCTATGAACTACCCTTTTTACACGAAGACAAATAGAAGCATAGGAACCACTGAACTGATAAAACAAACAATTGCTCACCTTTGAGGTGGAAGGCGACGTAGACGAGCGCCGACCGTGTGGACGAGAGGAAGGGGTACTTGGGCTTGATGTTGCCGACGGCCGTCAGAGACTTGATGACCGAGTCGGCCACCGTCTGCTCCAGGTACCCCAGCATGGGCAGGCTGTAGATGTCCAGCGGGTTCTTCTTGGGCGGCAGCTTGTGGGGCAACTTGAGGTTCCAGTACTTCTCCGGCAGTCTGAAAAGGCAAGATCAGTTGTGGTTTTAACAGGTGGATCTTCGTCTACGTATGTGTTGCCCTTCTTTGTGCATATGTAAATTGGTGTGTGAAATCAGAAATTTTTTTAATGTTCAGATTTTGCGTCATTATTAATAAGTAATAATGAAATTTGAAAAAAAAAGAAAAACAGATAATGTCAATATGGACTTAAACGAAAAGTGCAATCTAACATCCAACTGCTGAGTTACCGATTAGCACTTCAAACCTGTAGACATAGTACACAAGCATTGATCGAGAAAAGGGCGTTAGGCATTGACTTTACTCACCTCAAGAACTGTTGTAGCTTGCTCTCATCCTGCATGTAGTAGAGCTTGTCGCGGTACTGTACCACCATCTCCGGGTCTCCGGGCACGATGGCCTCGTAGCGACACTTGCCGTCCAGGTAGGTGACTGGGCAGTAGCCCTGCAGCTCCACCGGCATGGGGAAGAGCGCCTTGGCCTCGGCCGCCGTGCGCCGCTTGGGGAGCAGCTCGGGCGGGGGCAGCTTACGGGGAGCGAGTGGGGGCACGTAGGTCTCGGGCTGCTCCAGGAACTTGTTCATCTCCGCCGGACCGGCACACTTGTAGTAGTGACCTGAGAGTGTATAGGAGCAGGTGTTTGTATAGTATCATGTTTCTGGGATATTTTGGTAAAGTTATCTG
This sequence comes from Lepidonotus clava, assembly GCA_936440205.1. NCBI lineage: Eukaryota > Metazoa > Annelida > Polychaeta > Phyllodocida > Polynoidae > Lepidonotus > Lepidonotus clava. The sequence continues at coordinate 45,119,321 of OW387136.1, read as the reverse complement.
TCACATGTGCAGATTTAATATGTATCTGTTTCCAAACCCTTTCATTATAATCGCAAAGGTCTTTTAACAGGTATATGTAATTGTAATTTCCTTTCTCATGGCCTACTTTACATTCAGTCAAATTAGGACGCATCTCATTCCTGGAATGCATGCACATTAGTAACCATTTACCTGTATTAATTATCTGCTATTTCTGAACGGTGGTGCTATCTGCATTGTTGATAGCGAAAAGATTAAAAAAAACACACAAAAAAAACAGCTACACGTAGTTCTAAAAGAGAAAACTCTGACCTGATTTAAAGGAAAGCTTGCACATAAATTCAATAATTGCTAGTTTTTGTCTAATTATCTCGACTTAAGTATTCTAAAAATATTTCAAAAGTAAAAACTTGACAATGTTGAGGTCTAAGGGAATTATTTAGGGAAAGAATATCATTTTGGGAATTCCCTGAATACTGAGCTGCTCAGTACTCCCCTTGCTACGTCACAGCTAAGGGAATTCCCCTTAAAGTTGTTCTGGGATTCCCTCATCAATGAATGGTTGTAGATGGGTATATATTTTAATTTATTATGAGTTGCATAAGGTCAAATATATATACTTTGGGTTAGAGGGCATAACTCTTATTACAAATTCTACAGGACTGGGGATTCCCTTCTAAGGGAAGAGGGAATTCCCAAGTAACTCCCCTTGCTACGTCATAAATTGGAGGATTTCCCTTAAAAAATGTAATAAAATACAAGTTTTTTAAGGTTCCATAATTGTGTATAAACTATAAATATTTTCCTTCCAATTTGCTAACATTGATACTGCAAGATGTGAATATTATTCTGAATTGAATTCATTGAAAAATAAATATCCTGTAGTTATGTGAAAGCTTTCCTTTAATATTTCAGATAAATCAGATTCTCAGTGTAATTATTTCATAATCAATAATGTTTTTTGAACGGCCCACTTACCTCTGTATTCTACAGCGTTCTGAAGGGAGGGGGTAACTGAACAGTCAACGAGCTCGCCCAGCTCGGCCAGGCTGACTGGGCAGTACTGGCCGAAGTCCCCTAACCGCACCTCAAACTCACTGGGTGTGATGCACATGTCGCCAATGGACGCCGCCTTACCTGGAGCACGAACACATGGCCGGGGTTAAGGGGGGTAATAGCTGTGTTTTATGGGGCTGATGTATGAGTGGTTCAAGGGTTCTATCCTACATGATAGGTTTGATTAGGAGCAAAATTGTACACATGTAAAATTGTCCTGCTGGAGATCATATTTTACAAAAATAAGTTCTTATAAAAGTTCTAATAATTTGCAATGGATGAGTGAAGAAAACTCTATCTATGATAAGCCCATCCCAGTAGACATCAACATCACATTTTACGATGAAATTACATAGCAATTTGTTTCAGATTTAATCCCCACAGACACATTAAAATGAACCATTGTGGTTTAGTTGACAAATTGCTCATAATATTTGTAAAATGCAGCTTCATATATTGGCTTTTCCCCCCATAAGAACCAATGTTAAAGCCTGTCAACCCAACCCATAGTGTCCAACCCTGTTTCCAACTGGAAATTTGTCTCACTCGTACTCTATGTGTTACACATTTCAACATCCGCAATAATTTCTACTATCAATTAAACTAGACGCCTTAATCAACAAAGACCTCATGAAAAACTGGGAACAAAAGTTTTGTAAATTTTCCTGACTAAAGGGAAAGCCGGCTTACCATCATCGACCCGCTGTAGGTAGGTCTGGATCTGGACGACGCTCCTCTTGGCCACCTCGGTGACCTTGTTCCACACCCACCACTTGGACTGCTCGCTGTTGATGGGTTCCCAGTTGGCGTGCTCGTGTTGGTACCACTCGCGCACCTGGCCGATCTCCCGGTGCCACGCCGCCAGTTTGATGGTCAGGATCTGCGCAGAGTCGTGAAGCTGGTGCAGTCTAAGAATAGATAGGGGGAAAATGTTAACGCGATGTCAAGTTTATTGTGAAGTAAAGTTTTGTATATACAGTATTTTATGAGTCTTGGTGAGGCAAAATGTTAAGTTAATTTTTTGTAGATTAATTTGGACCTAAGCGCAACCTTTATATTCTGAAAATTCTAGAGCATAGAATTTGTGAAACCTGGGTTTTAATGGGTATGAACTAATTTTGAATGATTAAAAACAATCTAGGCCAGTCTGGTCACAGATTCAAGTAAGTGAGTGGTCAGAATACAGGGCATTAGACACCGAAGTCCATTCCAAAATTTGGGCGACCGTTTCTTTTATAAGCCTTCTGAGAATACCGGTATTGATTTTAATATCTTGATCTGATTTAATATTTTTAAGACAAAAAAAAAAGAATCGATTTTCTGTTTTCCAAACATACCTGTCTGGGGAGAAGCGATCCTTGACGGCCCTGGAGACCAGCGCCTTGGAGTCGACCTGCAGCTCCAAGACCCGCACGGGGATGAGGTGACGGGTGGTCATCAGGTCCACCTGCCGCCGGGTCACCGGGAAGCCGTCCAGCACGTACCTGAAGGAGGGGGGAAATAGAAAAACATACAGTACAGAGAATATACGCTTCCTTGGAACATAATAGAAAAAGGCTGGAAACCAAGATCGTTGATTTGTCGCTTCAGTGGATTGGCGCGAATTGAATATTAATTATATTCCTGCAAGATATCGGTAAAGGAACAAATTGTCTTTTCTCATTTTACCCTTTAACACAACATAGTTGGTAATCACAAACATTTTGAAAGTTCGAGAAAGTTTGGGGAACTATCACCAACTAGATGTGGGTTTCTAAATTACAGTTAATAGATTCTACCAGTACATGTTGTTATATGTTCCTCGTCTGCACAAACTGCATCCAAGTTACTTATTCAGTAAGTTAACTCATCTGAAAAGCAAAAACTGCGAACTTACCCACGAGTCTGACTTCGCATGTCCATGAGGGCCACCTCGAGGGCGCGGACGGCCAGCTCGTCGGGCACGGTGAGGCCCTTCTTGAGCTGGGCCAGGATGGTCTTGGCCAGCTCCGTGTTGGGCTGGGTCTCCAGCACCAGGCGGATCGCCTCCCCGAGCGACAGGCGCATCAGGCCAAACTCATCAGCGAACCGCCGGGAAACTGCGAAACGAAGGAAAAGTTTTTTTTTTATTATTAAATACCTGAATGCCTTTAATTTTAATCTAACTGGGAAGGTCCTTGTCACCCTCCACCAACTCAACGAGTCGGGATTTAGCCAGTTCCATTGCTATATCTGTCCGTTCGTTAATGTATGATAATTCACGGACATTGAGAGGCGTTCTTCACAATGTTCAATTATATTACATTTGAATACTACTGTAGTCCTGTAACGACGTTATTTCAGAGTATTATCTTTACCTTATTTATTTAGTTTTCAAGTGTTAGCTGAGGCACATGAATGTAAAATACAAACTGCCGTAAAAGACAAAGTGTTAATATTACTTACGTGATGTTTTGCCTGACTTGGGTGGACCAATGATAGCTAAGCGGATGGGGACCACAGGTTTCGGGGTGGGCAGGTTCAGGTAGGTCCGGGGGTCCTGAGAGAACTGTTCTCGTGCTTGGGCCGACGATAAGAAGTAGATGTGTTGACGGTAGATGGCGGGGAAGGACGGGTACCCGGGACCCTGCATGGGCTGAATACAGTCTCCTTCCGAGAGCTAGGTGGGAAGCAAGTATGTGCCGTTAGTACTGGAAAGTGAGTGACAAATCATGCTTTCGCAACGAAAAAGAAAAAAATAGGCCTGAGGCATATTTGATTAATTTAGTTCACGACAAAGTATATACGGATAGATATCATATAGATTCATCATATATAGGCTAAAAACATTCCAATATCCTTATCGTTTTTTTCCCCTACAGCCAGTATATTTCAATGAAATTAACATATTCAATTCGTGGGTTAAAGAAAGTTTGAACATCAAAAGTGAAAATGAAATGGTAGTTATAAATAGTTTACGTATAGGTAAACTCCTAGTAAGTCTGAAGATCACATTTTTTACAGAAGCAACTTTACTAAACCTTTCTGAAGTACAACATTGTAAAACGCCTTACCATGACTGGGCACCATTTGCCGAATCGACTGGGCTGTTTGTATCCCGTCTGGAGCATCTTCATGGCCAGTTTCTCACTGATGGGGGCCACCCGCTCAAACATGGAGTGGCGGCACTGCACGTAGGGCCGCAGCCTCTTCCCCATCATGTAGCGCACGATGTGCGGCTTGCGGCCACCGTCCAGCTCTATACGCGGGATCAACAGCTCCTCCAGTTTGTCCTACATTCACACATACACATATGTTATTTCTTTCTCTATCGTATGCAGCACATTTTCATGGAAAAATGTTATTTTTGTCTGTTTACTTAAACATATTCAAAATATACAAATTATCGTCTGCATATAGATGGCAATGTACACACGACATTATTATTCAATTATAACATTGAAATAACGGTTATAACAATTGGTTATATGATGCACACGTTTGAAAAAAAAAATGTTTTTTTTTTTTTTTGCCCCCGACCAATCTGCTTATCACAATCCTTGCAGTGTACGATTGGGACAATATTTGACCATTATGCCTCTTTACCTGATTGTCATGATCAGAGGACACTTTCTGACTGATGGAAGAGCAAATGAAATCATCGTTAATGATTCGTCGGCTTTTCTGATTTAATATGAATTTTTCTTTGACAAAAATAAACAATTATCCAAGAGAACGCACCTGCACGGCGGCGAGCCGGTTGGTGTCGTTGTCGTAGACCTCCTCCAGGTCGTTCCTCATCCGGTCGGTGGCGTCCTCCTGGGTCTCCAACTCCTCCTCTTCTTCCTCCTCCTCTTCCTCAAACATCTCGGCCAGCTGGGTCTCAATGTCGTCCTCCTCCTCTTCCTCTTCTTCCTCCTCCGAGTTGTATTCTTCATCGCTGTCACGTTCAGCCTCACGGTTAGCCTATGGGGGTGTTTTAGTTACTAATTTAGTTTTAAGATTTAGACCAAGAATCAGAAACAAAATCCGCAAGTAAAGGGACTCTGGGTTGTTGCCAGTCAAAGAACAACTGAGGAAAACGAAGCGGTACTATTCCTTCAGGGTAAATTTTAGATTGAATTTGATAAAATGACAGAGGCAACCGACGTTTAACATGCGTACTATTTCTCGATGGTGCATTATCACGGGAAGAATTTGAACTCATACATTCGACAGGCTCGGGCTTGTCTGAAACCACTTCCTCTAAAACGTGTCAAGGAGTGTAAGTCTTACTCCACCATTATCCCTGAAAAATCATAGTATCATTATACTACCCATAGCAGTGGGCGTGTTAGGTAATACTTTTGCGCCCACCTCAAAGTTTCCCTTCCCCTTCTGGCGTGTATATAAGTGTAAGTCAGGGGGTGTTAACTATATTGTGTCACAATAGTCCCGTCCGCTCATAGTTCTCTTCACACGCCCAACCTTCTCGGCGTCTTAACGTACCTACCCTCCATTCAGGCACCAATATAATTGCCAGCAGTGGCGTACCCAGTCCCCCCCACTCACGATTGGATTAAGGAATTTGGCTCCACAATCTGAAAATTTCGTTTGGATTTTCTTATTATATTACTTCTCGTGTTCTATCAGAAATGAGCCTATAAAAATCCGCCATACAAAGTTTAAATGCGTGACATAACCACCGACCGTTCATTCTTATTCATTTACCTTTAAAAAGGGCCACTTCAGGGCTACACTGGCCTTCCCACATTTGTGCATATAATCTATAAACGCCGGTTGATATTGGTTTCCAAGCTCAACAAAAATAATACTCAGTTTCCTGACCTAATAAGAATAGATGAAGCGCAGAAGGAGTAGCCTATAGTGTGCACACAACTAGGGTAAAACAGGGTTGTATCGCTCACATTGGTAGGCCTATATCATTAGCGCATTTAGTTTTAATAGCCCTTACATATAGAAACAAAAGTTATATAAAATCAAAATAATTCATAATAATTAATCAAATGCGTAAAAACAGCGATAAAGCGTGATTTAACTTTATAACCTCTATGATTAATCAATAATGAAGCAATTGTCTCCCATGATGTTGGGTACAACCCTTATCATGAAATGAAAGTAATATTTTTGAGAAATCTTATCACATATATCATATCAATAATGGTTTTCCATCCCATGAAAGTGATGTCCAATAGGCCTATTTCTAAAAAGAAATAGGGTTAGTTCAACCAAACTTGTAGCTAAAAATTTTAAGGGCGTATTTCCAAAAAGCAAATATGGTTTAAGCCTGTTTTAAACCAGATTTCTTAAACTCGCTTGTGAGACTCGTGTAAGCATTATAAGGCATAAATAATTTGGTCCCAACGTTAACCTTTCCCAACCTAGCTACTGAACTCAGTAACAGAATAAAACACGCTAACTAATACAATTCACAAGTTATAGCCTCATAAACCTATTCTAAATTTGTATATTTCGCCCTATTTATTGTTTACCATTTCAACTAGAACTCTCCACCTAAACTTTGTTTTAAGGTCCTTCATGGGCAGATCCAGGGGGGGGGGGACAGACGGGCTTTGCCCTCCCCCCCCCTCCCCTGTTAAATCATGTTTGATGGGGGGCCCATCCCCCCGTACATTCATGTTTTTGGCCCCCCCCCCCCCCCTCTACAAATTCCTGGGTCCACCCCTGTCCCTTATTATTAGATACAGTACTAGTTTAACTAAAACAGGTAGAAATATAGCATTTTTAAAACAGATTTTCTTGAAACACATTATTTAGGAGTTAAACCAGGCTGCCTAAACTCGATTCTTAAACTTCTTGGAAATACAGGGTGAAAGGCATGAAAGCGCAAATGGTCTTCACTGAAAATGATAATATTAAATAACCTTGACTACACATAAAACTATTATTTTGTGTGATTTCAAGTTTTTACCCTTATTTAACTCTCGACATAAGAAATGATAAATGCGCTATATTAGCCTGACGGGCCATGCCCCCCCCTTCCCCTGTTAAATCATGTTGTTTAAAAAGGGGCCCCTCCCATGTAGATTAATGCATTAGCCTCTCCCCCCCCCCTCCCCCCTAGAAATGCCTGGGTCCGCCCCTGCATCCCTCCGGACCGGCCCGTGGGCCATCTTTTCATTTCAATATCATTATTACAAATAAAACTTCCCAAAAAAAAATTTGGAGTGGCAGGTGGTAATCGAGTGCATGAGGTTCGATTAGCTCCTACCACCCAGGTCTGGCGAATTCATCTGTGCCATTATTCAGTTCATTTCATTTCATTAGTTTGCACAACCAGACCCAATTACGTATAGAGTTTGCGACATATATATACCGTGGGTGTAATCGGGGCAACGAGAAAGGTGTTTACCAAAAAGAGACACTTTGTAGTTTCGGTCCTTGTGTTTCAGTGGGTTTTCCGATTTTGAAAACAAGCAATACCACAAGTTATTAATTTTGATCGCCCTCAATTGTCACTGATGTGTCTCTTTCGGCGGAAAGGCAAGTTTATCAACTTCAATTTACATCGCCCATCATCGTTTTCCCCAACGTAGTTTCGACGTATTTGGTCCTGCGACCGGAAGGACCTCTAGACGGCTTTCGCTGGTTTGCGACGTCATCGTATTATTCGACCCAGTGGATCTTTGGGTACCAGCTAACTCGGTCGGACCCCGGTTCGAGTCCCTTTCATGCCCTACGTTTTTCGTTCATTTAATTTCAATTTTGCAATGACGATCATCAGGGTTTTTGCCGACGAGAGGGCCATGGACCTGCAGGCTCAGGTGGACAAGCTGAACCTTTCGGACTCGCAGATAGACGTGTCACACTTGCCGGATGCAACGGTAAATAACCTGGTTTCACTAGCGTGGATCCATGCAACCACCCACCCTCACGATCTAGTAGTAGTTATGGGAGGTCCGTTTGATTTCCTTCTTTGGGACAACATTGTCAAGAAGTATCACTTCACACGGGAGTCCGCCGATCAGGCTGTCGACCGTATCCTGGGACATTTAAACGACGCTGACATTGCCTTCCATAGGAACTTCCCGACAGCCAACATCTTGTTCGCGGACTTTACAGGGTGTAACCTGAGCCGTTGTCCGTTCGTCCAAGACACAGACCCACAACACCAGAGAACTCTTAACGCTGCCATTATAAAACTGAATCAGGAGATTACAGCCATCAACAAACGCAACTGGCTACCGTCCTTGTTCCTAGGAAAATGGGTTCACAAACTGAGGCGTACCAAACGTGGGCGGAGCCACTTTTGGTCGCACAGGTACCAGCTGCTAGCCGACGGCTTCCGTCCTAGTCCCCAACTCTTGGAAAAGTGGGCTAAGCAACTTTCCCACCTGGGCCACCAATGCTCGTAAACACCCCCACACAAGATCTTTTTCTTCTTATATTACTGACCTAATTACCTGTAACCTAATGTTTGAATGACCTAGGACAAGTTTTTGGGAACATTACAGTGGCTGCTGGGCCTGGTAAATTCCCCCTTTTAAGCGTTGACTAGCTTGTGATTTAAACACATAACTTATAGCCTCTGCTGGTATCTTGCAGACCTCCGGTTCTCCTAGTCAGTTCCAAAACTTTATATGGACCCTCTGATTAACGTTTGTTAAATCTAAACATAGCTCAGGTACTGCAATTCAGTGGTTTCAAAATTTTCTGTCTACCCCAAATATTAAAAAAACGTATGAGATTTGGAGATGTCACATAGAGATTTCCTTGATTTCCGGATGTCTTTATTTGGCTGTGGCTATGATATAGTACTTCAATACGGAGAAAATAATTAAGGTATAGGATGCAAGACTGACTCAAATAGTTTATAGAAATCATGTACTTTTTATTATTTCATTAGTTTGACCAATTTAAGAGGTTTGATTAAAATAACCCAAAACCACTCGGTCCCCTACGGGTCATCATTTATCAGGTATTGTAGCACAAGGCCAACCTAAAAAAAAAATTGTTTCCTGTCCAGCGGGTGACCAGATAAATACGCAGTCGGGAGGTCGGACAATCTGTTTTTTTTTCCAAATTTTCTTTTGTTGGTAAGGCTTTAACTGAAAACTTTGATAAAAAAAAAAAATCAAAAAATGATAAAAAAAAGTTTCCAGTCGGCCCTAAAATAGTCACTCGGGCGGTAAACAGGAAACAAACATTATTTCAAGGCTGGGCCAGGCCAAGTGCACTCAAGAACTGCAGCCTTAAGCTTACTATAGACCAGTACTAGTATAGGAACCTCATGAACATGTTTCAGTCCACTGATTCCTTGAGTTGAGAGTTAATACCGTTCTGTTCACATTGTTATTACATTGTTACTACCTCATGTAAATGTAATCTCATGTAGAATCATCTTGTGCCTTACTAGAGTTGACCTATGTTTATTTAAACATAATATATTGTGAATACTACTCAACATCGATGTAGAACACCGGGTATAGTGGCCAACAAATGCAATTTTTTTAGTTTCCTTGGCTTCTTGCGATGCCCTAACCATGCATCCTGCTATACGGAAGCCCTATAGCTAACCTGTTTCCTAGTTTGCCCAAGAAGTACGTACCTAGGCCTGTTATATTTCCTTCAGATAAATATACATTAGTTCATATCATTTGACTACCTTAGATAACTCAATAACATTAACTGTAACTGATGTATATTCAGCTAGTGTCTCATACTATGATGTTACCTGGCGGATTTGTTTAGGCTTTGTAAGCCCACAGTTTAGTGTCATACCTACCTAACCTATTATATCCCAGAATGATCTCACTACTATGTACAGAAAACTTGGATTTGTTAAATTATCCTGTAAGTGTCCCTCCGTACGTCTTGTTTCTTTTTAAGTATTCTTGAATTGCGCGAATGTTAATTCATCCATCTAGATCATGTTCATATGTTTAACTTTAATTAAAAGTGACTTTTTTTACCCGCACCCTATGAAGAAGCGTCTGTTGTATGTAACAGTATTCCCTCAATTTAATGATAAGGCTAGGACTACTCTGAACCCTAATCGTCATGTCAAGAGAGGAGGTTGATTGTTAACTTATTTTAAACAGGATCGGGACGTTACGCTTTTTAAAGGAGAACTCTCCATTTGTAATCAAAAAGTTGTTAAATCAAAAAGACCCTAAAAAAAATTGGCAAATTATAAAAAAAAAAAAAAAAACCTGCTCGAACCCGCCCTCTCCTCAACTACTACTTTTAAACATGATAGTCCTAATGGTAATGAGACTGATCCGGCTTAAATTCCGAATATTATAAATTTATTATATATACTTCTTGCAAACATTCTAAATAACCTTCTTTCCCGATCTTAGCATCTGAATAAACAGGAGACACTGGGCATCACACTTCATTTAAATTAATTGTCTCAGCTAAATATGACCATTAGTTAACAAGTTCCATGTACTTTTTAAGTAACATGACAGAAAGCATTTTCGCGATTCTGCAGCTATCCCTCGCTCCCCTGTTCCCTTGTGCATAACATTTCCTAATAAACCAGGTCCATTCCTAACGGCGGCAAAGTTTGGAAGCGTCCATCATGGCCGGCCTTAATCCATTAACACCCATAAGTACCCGGAAGCACCCCATCTAATCTGTACCCCCCTCTGACATCTGACAAGGGCAGGGGCACAATCTTGGTAATCACATAACTCACACCAAACCCACTCAAGAGCGACACAGGTATCATGCTGGGTGTCATCTGACGGACTCCCCGCCATTAATCAGGGGTTAGTTATCGAGTTAACACGGGCCAGAGTTGCCCCATGCAGGCTACTGCTGGGTCGGGCACTTCCATACCCAACCTACGTTCGCCTGCAGCTGCAAAGCACATGTAGCTAAATCTTTGACAGGCCTATTTCACCCTACCATCCATCGCCCCTCCCACCCGGAAAACCATTTACCCTTACCATCCATAGATGGAGTATTAAAAGTGTTTGAAATTAACTTCTTTTGAAGTCATCCGTGAGAGATGAGATTAATTAAAAATTCATTAAACATTTTCTGTATGGATAAAAGGTACCTCCCGGCCTATATAACTACCCTAAATAATTCACCTTAAACTGGGTCTAAGCTGGTTAGATATTTTTTTTTTTTTAATCAATTTTTATTATCCTGAGAAAGATACAAGTAGGCTAAAGCCTGTTTTCATTGCCTTCTCAGCATCTCATATCCATAATACATTAGTCTAATATCAAACAGTCATACAATTATATAACATAACAGTTGTAATAAGTAACCAAGGTCATACAAGAAACACAAGAAACACAATAAACAAAAATCCAAAGAATACATAGAGTTTTAACCATTGTTATAACCCACCCCTAATAAACAATGAGGCAGACATTGGGATTTGTGCAAGTACTCAACAGTAATATAAAGATAACACGTGCTGATACAAAGTAATATGTATGGTTCACACACGTCAATTCAACAAATTGGGGGTCATACAAACCATCAGAAAAAAAAGAAGTTAAGTTAATAGGTTCTAAGCGAGCATATTTTAGTAACACTAATGTCGAAAAAAGTTAACTCATGTAATGGGGAGCAACATAGCATGTTTAGACATGGTTTTAAATTTAGTAAAGGATTGTTCCATTCGTACATGCACCGGCATACTGTTCCAACATTTATACAAGAGTTCCCGCCACTCTTGTATAAAAGCAGGACATATCATCGTTCTTCAGAACAGAAAACACCCCCTTTCCACGAATTTTTACCTTGAAAAAATGACCCCTTTTTCTTTAAATCGCGGACATTTGACACCTGAAATTGACCCTTTTTTCTTATTTTTATCGAAAAATGACCCCTATTTTCCAAAACGCTGACACATTTTCAGAAAATGTACCCTTTTTTTCAAAAACAGGGACATGCAAAGTCTCTGAAAACAGACCCTTTATTCGCGTTTTTCAGAACGCTGATGCGTATCCTTTTATAATTAGAGTGGCGGGACCGGGGGTTTGAGACTAATTTCAGCCAGTCCAGACTTAAATCGGCCTGAACTCCATATAAACCACCTGCAAATAAAACCTATAAATATCAGGCAGTAATGGCATTTACAGGCTTTCTCACTTCTCATCCACAAGTTAAGGAACCCCATGCCAACAATTCATTTTGAAGTCTGCCTTCCAATTCAATTAGAACAAGCCGACACCCTAACCAACGAAAGCTTACTAGCAAGCATACGCCTAAGCTTATACTCTTCGCACGGCTTTTCTTTTGGCATTAACGTAAGGTTTCTGCACGGAGGTCAAAACCTTTAGATCCCAGGTGCACGTGGCGACTGTCTGTCTACTCCTTCCCGTGACTGGGAAAAAGTAATAAAAGACTAGAGCGGTCTCTAGCCTGCATCAGACATGGCTCCAACAGTATTCATACTCCTCCTTCGTGGACTCTTTATCCTGGGCACTGTCTCAGCTAAGCCATGCCTATGCACCAGTACGGTAAACCGTTTTCGTACCAACTATGGTGTAGTATTCGAGAGTAAACCGTCCATCCACATAGGTAATGAGTACTTCACTACCGAAGTCGATATCATTTTACCACTTCCTCCTTCTCCCAAACAGGCAGCCGCACTAAATTGTAGACACGGCGCTACCCTGGCAGCCGGTTCAATGGAACAGTGTCGAAAAATCCAACTTATGTTGAATAACATAACATCTATTGGGAAGACTATAGCAGCGAAGGTCACCAAAGGACTCCGGGAAGTGCAATCAATTTTGGAATCGACGGCCCAGCCAACACCTCCATCAGCAAAATCCAGGAAGCAGCGGGCTCTGATTCCAGAAATCGGCAAGTTCTCCGAGACTTTATTTGGAACGGCCACACTCGATGACTTGAAGCAACAGACTCGTGCTGACCAGGTAAATGCCGATGAAATTGGCTTCCTCGATGGCAAAATAAATGCAGTCCTAAAGGTAGTTGACTCCACTTTGGAAATCCAACTCCAGGCCATCATAGAGAACACTCATTCCATATACAATTTGTCCCGAGGACTCCAGGCTTACATTAGTAACCGGGAATTGATGGTCAGGTTGATGCAAGATTTGCAAGAATTGCGTCTACTGGATTTTAAACTGGACTATTCCCTTGATGTCTTGCTACAGGCTATTCGCGACCTAACGGAGAACAGGCTGAGTAACTCTTTGATATCGGAGACTGATATGAGGAAGATTCGGTACCTTTTCCTTTCCAAGTCCAATCGTTCAAATATTTATATTCCAAACACTCGCGACATGTATAGAAGTGTAACTGTTTTAGTCCCCCCGGTTTTACAGCGAAATGTTCTGAAAACAATTTTGAAGATTCCCGTTATTTCCTTAGACAAAATATTCAAGGTTCTAAAAGTAAACACCTTCCCTCTAGCCTTCCATGGGCATTATACTCGCCTCTCCAACACACCGGCTTATTTATTGGTGTCCGCAACCCAATACACGGTATCCTCCAACCCAGATCTGGATAATTGCCATTCTCAGTTTTGTCATTATGACCTACCAATTCGCAGGCTTTCTCCCTCGTCGTGCCTCATTTCTATCTATCTACGTGATCATGAGTCTGTCAAACTTTATTGTGATTTCAAAATACTCATTCAGTCTAATTTCAGAAGGTCGAACATCCAAGTCATTGCAACAGGGACCTATTTGTTCTCTCACATAGACGAGGTCGTTGTGCGCTGCCCCAACCGAACAACAACCCATCCTGGATGTGAATCGTGCGTTCGTGCCTTTGAATGTGGTTGTTCTGTGTCCGCCAAAGAATGGGAAATTCCAGTCTCAAGTGTTAACTGTTTGCCTTCTACAGCAGGCCCCTTAAGAACAGTTTTCCCCGTCAACCTTGCTAGTCTTCAACACCTCAACCTGTCACTTAGCCGACTTGTGAACCCGGATTTTTCGTACGATAAACCATTCCCAATTTTACCTCTTAGCCCGCAAATGCGAGTCCGCCAAGAGGATATTTTTAAGCGAGCAAAAGACAATTTCCTTTCCCTCCGTACATACATGAAAGAGATTCGACTGAATGAGGTCGAATACAAGAAACTTCGTGGTGACTTGCATCTTCCCCACGTACCATTCCTCCCCCCCAGTGTGCACGGTACTGTTTACCTGTTGAACATTGGACTTACTTTTATAATGATACCAGCACTTTTTGTTTTCATCTCAATTCTGTATTTCAGACAACGTAGGATTCAAAGCGCATGCAGACGCTTGACTTTAAATTGAGTTGGTTATATATACATTAGCTATTAACTCTTCCTTTTATTGCAGCTCAAAAGTTATCAGTTCTCATTCATGTTCGATTTTTGTTGTTTAGAATATATACTCGCCCTCATAATTTCGTCACACATGTACAGCTGCAATTCATTCACATTATCCTCATGAATTCCCATTTATAATTAGTCACAGCCACATAAGACTACACACGTTCATGATATCAAAATGTTTTATTGTTATGCATGCGGAAAAGGTTTTATGATGTCCACGTGTCAACGTTTCGCCTATTTTCCCATAATTGTATTTACTGACCATACACTAATGTACATATGTAACTCGAAAGCTTCGTGAACATATGCATTTCACAATTAAAATTTTGCCATATCTACTTCAAACATATCGTACACTTTTATATAACTGTTCATCACACCCAAGAGTCTACGTCAGGCATGCAGCCCAGTTTTTCGGCTGGGAGTAGTTCTTGGGCCATGTTGTTCCTGTTGTTTATCAGGCAAACGCTCGCTCTACAAAGTCTGTGCCTGAAAAATTTGTTCAGGCGCACGCGCTCCGTACGAGGAATCTTGACTTCTTGCGGGAGTTCCAACGTCAAGGGTTCGTCACTGCCATTCAGATGGACCGTGAGTGGGCCCGACCAGGCGACGGTCAGGGCCTTGGACAGGATGCTCGGTCTTTGGATGATCATTCGTGGGCAGGCAGCACTTCCTACGGCTTCCATTTCGGCGGGAATGGGAGCCAGTGGAAAAAGGAGCGTTTCCCATCGGCAGTAGATTCTCAGACAGCACTGCACTGTAGCCCTCTGACGTTGACCCTGCGCCAACGAGCGACAGCCTGCTGCCAATTTCCAGAAGATACCGATAAATTTCCACCCCAGGTATATCACTAACAAGAGAAGCAGCCACTGATGGTCGGATTGGTCCGCGGGTTGGAGGTGACTAGGTCTCAGCACTGGCCTTTCCTCCCGAACAAGACGCAGACGCAGACTTGCGTTTAACAGTCGCTCGATGTCCATGGCCATCAAGTGGCTGTTCTGAACCAGTGTATAGTACAGGCACATATTTATACCCCCCACCCCACACGACATCACAACTCCCCAGGTACTGTAAGGGCTTCGTCTAGTCTTTAGCGAAAAGTTAACCCTCGGTCGACAACTTAAACGCTAGGTAAGGTACAACTAAAACGACTTCTTCTAGCCGGGGGCTTCACAAGTTTTTACACTGGGTAGTGCGAAGCACGTCTAATAGGCCGCTATTTTCTTCAGAGAGCCGATCGACAGGGGGTTCATCTGAAATGACTTCTGTCGCGTTTGACACCGGGACACGCGTCTGTGATGACCGCGTCCACCTGTTGGCCATCTGAGGCGGCGCATGTCAACTAGCTTCTGTGTCAGGTCCCTCACAGGAGTACCGCGGCACGCGGCCCGCGGGGTAGTCTTAACACTTCTTGACACGTAACAGGCCTCACAAGGGGCGGCGGTGAGGGTGTCGCTGATACCCCATGTACTCCCCGTCACGGCTAGCACGTAACTTATGGTAAAAGTCTCTCTTACCCCGTCCACACCCCGTCATGTCTACCACGTAACTTATGTTCAAAGTCTTGCCTCATCGATAAAAGATCGCTTTCACCAGATCATGTATCCACAGGGGGGCCTGCCCGGCATGTATAAATACGGCGTGGCATATGGCTATATAGATCACTTGAAAACTTGCTGCCACCATGAACGGGTCAACTGATTATAGTGACGCTGTTCTGTCAAACCCGTCTACGAGCTCATGCAGGATCTTGACCAGCAGCCCCAAACCGGGTGGCGAGAAAATAACCGATCATGATTCATCAGCAGGCGTAGGTACTCTGCTGTTGGATATGTCTGCGGATGCGCGTCAGTATGGGTCACAGAATGGGTTTCCGGATCTCTCTGCGGATCAGTCTCTTCACGACTCCCTGTACGCGGAAGAGGGATCCACCCTCAACGACGTGGACCTTAGCCTTGGTGGTTCCCAAGGCGGTACTCCATCCGCATCGTCGTCCACGCCCTCCACGCCCTCCACGCCCTCCGGATCCACGCCCTTGGGGATGACGCCCTCCTCGTCGCAATCCCATCCATGGTTCCCCAGCTCCACGTCCAGAACGTCGTCCACGCCCGGACCCTTGACATCGCAAGGGTCGTTCTCGTCGACGACGTCCCAAAGGTCGTTCACGCCCGGGCCCTTGACATCGCAAGGGTCGTTCTCGTCGACGACGTCCCAAAGGTCGTTCACGCCCGAATACTCGTCCTCGTCCGGCCCCTCCACGTCTACAGCTGAACCGTCCATGGCCCATTTGCTGGCCAGGATGGAGGAGCTGGAGAAGAACTGCCGAAGGGCGGAGGCTGAAGCGGCTGCGGCAAAGGCCCAGGTGGAGGTGCTCGTGAACCAAGCGAAGCCAGCTGCAGCTGCCAAACCACCCAAACCACGCAATGAAATATGTGTAAGTTCTAAAGTTTGTTTTTACAGCTTATAATTAACTAATAATCTCACCTTGAAAACGTTACCGTTTGATATAGTTCTCGGTTTGTTTAGAAATGATCTCATTCCTAGTATAGCCCTGATGTTCTTCTCCGCCGCCAGGGAACATCCCGGAAAACAACGAAAATCCGTAATGATTTCGTACACTGACATATAGTTAGAAGTCCACTATTAATTATTGGCTTATTATATTGTTTGTAGGAACTCGTTCGTTCGGCCTACAAGGCCAAGAGAGGTGAGCCTGGTTGGGGATTCAACCTGAACCCTGGGTAAGTTGATTACGTCATAACAACATGAATAGTACAGAAAATAATATTGTTTTTAAGTAAGCAATGGGTAATGTGTTCCTGAACACCAGAAGCTGCAGCTGAATATAAGTTTTGCTGTTTTTTTTCATGTTAATAGAGTCATAGAGCACTTGACGTGATGCCGATGAATTGAACAATATAAATATATTCCAACATTCAGGGCGGGGATCAAACACCCGGATAACGCGCCGATCATCAAGGCCGTTGTTGACAACGTGTGCCTCGGGCCAGATACCCCCAGAGAAGAGGTGTTAGGTAAGAGGATGTACTTGTTGGACTATTTGTATTTTAGTGAGGCTCCTGCCCCAAAATACAGACTACATAGTACAGTAAATAAGTGACCTGAAGAGGACATGTATTTGTCGGATTACTTGTATTTCAGTGAGGCTCCTGCCCCAAAATACAAAATATATAGTGCACTATAACGTTTCAATGAGACATCAACAATACATTAACATTCTGTGAGGCTTTGTATGAACCAATGAATGCAAACTATCTGTGGTGACTTTTGGAATATGCCACAATCATACAGTAGCGTATATATACACTGAAGGGCTAATGTTTTGTAAGTTGTGCTATGGATTAAGTATGATGAGCGATGGATAAGGTCAGTATGTTTGTGTTGTTTTGTTTGACTATTAAGTACGTTGTCATGTTGTTAAGCTGTGATGATTGCTGTAAATATGGTATTGACTATGACTACCCCGAACAGGATTCTGTGTAGGCAAGTGAGACCCCTGTCCCAGCCTACTATTATTATCATAATAATATCATGTTTTTTTTGTTGTTTTTGTTGTTTTGTTTTGTTTGTTTTTTTTCGTGTTTTTTTTTTTTCGTTTTTTCGTTTTTTCGTGTTTTTTTCGTTTTTTCGTTGTTTTTTCGTTTTTTTTCGTTTTTTTTTCGTTTTTTCGTTTTTTTTTTTTTTTTTCTTTTCTTTTCTCACCATTTGGTGCCGGGGGGAGGGGGGGGTGCCTGGACATGGTTATGTAATGCTTGAAGGCTGTCTTGTGGACTCTTAAATTCTGTTGGATGCTTGTAATACAGGCCTGTGAGGAAAGTACCATGATGTACGATCTATTGGAGACCTGTTATCAAGGTCATGCCATGTCACTTGCGGATATTCTCTTTACGCTCTATCCGTATAAGACATTTCATCATTGTCATCTTCATTACTATCATCCTCATCTTCGACATAATCTACATCAGGTGAAACAAACAACAGTATTTATGGAGCTGATATTAAGATCTACATATGAGACAGATATAACCTTGGCCATAATAAAACATGGAACTTAATGCTAAAGGGTTAAAAATAGTACAGTTGAATGTACGTAGTTTAATTAAGCACTATGACGAAATATTTATAGAGTTCGGAAGAGCCGATGTAATAGGTCTATGTGAAACCTGGTTAACACCATATGTTTCCCCTGATTTGATTACTAATGATAAATATACATATTTTAGACAGGATAGATTAATCGAAATTAAGAGTAGACAAGGGGTTTCTAGACAGAAGAAGGGAGGAGGTCTGATATTGTATGTGAAGAATGAGCTGGCACCATATACAACATTACTAGACGAGATATCTTGCTGTACCAAACATTGTGAGCAGTTATGGATTTGTATAGAAAAGCCAGGAAATAAGCGGTTAGTTATAGGACAAATTTATAGACCTCCATCTGCCTCTGTTTCTGAGGGGTTGGACAAAATTTCTGAATCATTAATGATTGCTCTTGAAAAAACTTCTAATCGCGCTGAGATTATGATTATGGGTGATTTTAATATCAACTATAAGCATCGATCATCGACAGTTTATGACAAGCTGAAGGATTTCGAGAAACAGTTTGGACTAAAACAATTAATACACAGTTCAACTAGAATAACCAATAACACGAGAAGTACTATTGATCTTATGTTTACAAACATGCATAGTATAGTAGAAAGTGGGGTCCTGAATTTGGCCATTTCAGATCATTTACCAACCTATGCAATAAAGAAGAAAGTCCGAACTTCTGTGCCCCCTAAGATGAAATGTTCATATAGGAGTTATAAGGAATACGACGTGGATATCATTAATCGTTATGTAGAAAGGGACGGGAGGTGGGCCAATTTTTGGGGACGACCCCATGACCCAAATGAGCTTTGGGACATAATGGTTTCAATTTTTGTCTCAACTGCTGATAAATTGTACCCACTACGAAGTCATAATGTAAGAAAGGACCAACCGCCATGGTTCACACGTGAACTAGTTATGGAGTTAAACCGTAAAAATAAACTATTTGTGAGGGCTAGAAAGAATCCTAATGTTGAAAATTGGGATGTTTTCCGAAGTACAAAGAAGAATGTTCGAAGAATGATTGTACAAAGAAAGCGGGCATATATTATGGGAAAGCTAAATAAATCAAAAAAATCCCCAAAGAAATTCTGGAAAGATATGAATACATTTTTAAAGATAGGAAGGCAAACTGGTGGCCAACAGTGTGAACGTATAAGGAGCCCGAGTGGACAAGTACTTGTAGGTAAGCCCGCCGCTGACTCATTAAATATGTATTATAAGGGCATTGGGCATAAGTTGGCAGAGAAAATGACATCTAGCTGGGTCCCGAGTACATATTTCAAAAATTTGAATAAGGGTCATTTTGAGTTTAAATTTGTAACAATTAAGGAAGTAAAGAGTGTGATAAAGATGCTGCCAATCAATAAGTCCTCAGGAGTTCCTACTTTAAGCTCACGCTTCTTGAGAGATTGCTTGTTATGCATGATTGTAGAGGTAACATATTTGATAAATGAATCATTTAGAATGGGAAAGATGCCAGAAAAATGGGCTATAGGATGTATTACACCGATACCTAAAGCAAGCATATCATTAGAGCCGGGAAATTGGAGACCAGTCTCCGTGCTCCCTCTACCAAGCAAAGTGATTGAAAGACTAGCATATCAACAACTCCTATATTATTTTGAAAGTAATGATTACTTGGACACAAATCAACATGGTTTTCGACCCGGTATGAGTACTTCGACAGCAATTTTTGACTATACACAGTTTCTTTATGATAGTTTTGATAAGGAAGAGGTTAGTAGCTCTATATTTATTGATTACAGTAAGGCGTTTGATACGCTTGATCATCATATATTGTGTAGCAAACTGAAGTTATATGGGCTCTCCGATGCTGCAGTTCTTTGGTGTAGGAACTACCTAAAATGTCGAATGCAATGTGTAAGGGTAGCGGATGCTCAATCAGGTTATGAGAATGTAAATATGGGCGTCCCCCAGGGCTCGATCCTGGGACCTTTCTTGTTCCTTGTATATATTAATGATTTGCTTGACAATATGAAAAGTTGTGAATCGTATATAACATTGTATGCAGACGACACAATATTATATGTGTCAGGTGAGTGTGTTGAAAGTGTAGTAAAAAACAACAACGTTGCTCTTACAAGTTTATATAAGTGGTGCACATTGAATCGCCTGAGTATAAATATTCAAAAAACCAAACATATGTTAGTACGTGGTAAATGTCATTGTCATCATGAGCCACCACCTGTACTATTGAATGGTAAGAAATTAGAGGACGTTGATCACTACAACTACTTGGGAGTAGTTGTGGATGAACTGTTATGTTTTAAGAAATTTGTAGACGGTAAATATAATAAAATTCGTCAGAAGATATATCATCTAAGTAAAATCCGAAGATATATTGATTGTGAGATTGCTACTGTAATTTACAAACAAATTATCTTGCCACAGTTGGATTATGCAGATTTCATGATAAATTGTGCCCCAGCTGATAGAATATATAGGCTGGACCAACTGCAAAAATGGGCAGTAAAACTGATTGATAATAATGCACACTGTAAAATGGCTGTTGATGGTTTAGAATCGCTGTACGGGATTGAAAAATTGGAGGTAAGAAGGAAAGAACATTTGTGTTCTGTTATGAGGAGACAGAGTACAATTGCACATAAACTAGAAAGGAGACGACCAAATATAGACTTGAGAAGTAACCAAAAGATCAAGTTTAAGATCCGTGATCGTAGATTTGAAACTTACAAAAAAAGCCCACTTTTTAGGGGAGCACATTTGTGGGATAGATTGTCAATTGAGCAGCAGAAGGCTACAACAAAAGTAAAGTTTAAGAACTTAATTAAAGGTAAACTGTAGATCTAATTGGCAACGGAACCCATCGATAATTGAATTGTCGCCTGTACTAGTATTGTTACTTGTACTTGTATCATTATATCCATCGCTCATCATCTCATAAAATTATATCAATATATATATATATATATTTGTGTCGCAGCTGGAAGAACATGTACATACGTGAAACTGCAATAAACACATGTATTCAAAAAAAAAAAAAAGTCCCATAGGTAGCAAGTTTCTTTGTTAACTAACCTGCAGCTGTACATTTCATGCATCTAATGTCCATGATTCCAAAGTATTGGTCCTTCAATTAACACAAATTTTAACATGCTTGAAATGCTGGAAATCTGTTTTTAGTGTCTAAATAGGCTCCACTTACATTGGAAATTGTTACTTTTATAATTTAAGTTATCCTCCCAGTCATCTGAAAAAAACGTAAGTTCTATTATCTGGACAAAGAAATATAATACCAGTGTAATGATGGTTTTAATTCGTGAATAATATGTTGACCCTCACTTTGCATTTTTAACATGTATTCCCTTGATTTATTGCCTTTATAGTGCCTTTGTCTACTTAATGGCTCCAGTTTTAAGCACACTTCATGTCCTTCCTCTTTTTCTAGCTTCTGCCAACACCTACTTCAAGACCCTCCAAAACAGGGCCAACAGAATGCGGAAGAACCGAATTAAGGCTGACAATGAAAAGGCTATCATCCGTCACCACGTGAACGAGGTAAATAAATTTTTGTTACAGACTTCCTCTATAGACCACAAAAGTCTGACGTCACGGACCCCTCCCGCAACACGTGTTGGGCCCTGTGTTGGGCCTAAACCTTTTACGACCGGCCCCGGTAACCCTACACCCCCGGTCACCGGCCCGGCCCGCCCTGGAGGGGGCACCGATAACACCCGGCTGGACCACGGTCACCCGTACACACAGACAATAACATTGCCTATAACTTTGCTATTTATTAACTCTTTTTCTTTTCAAGTATATCATAATGCACATTGATAATTCCCCTATGAAAATACATGTTTTCATAAGTTTGCGAGCATTATTAGTGGAAATAGCAAATCTGACAGCTGGGTCCTACTAAAGTTCATAGAGGGGACCCCCGGCCCAGCCCTGCCCATGTTTAGGCACGGGAGCAGCGTGCAGTGACCGTTAGGGGCCCGCCCGACGTCATGGCTTTTGCGGACTATTGTTCTCAACATTGTTTGACGTAGTTCGATTCAGGCAGGCCGAAATTTTACACCTTTCAAGTGCAAAGCCGAGGAGAAAGAGTAATGTCTATGGTCTATGCCCAGTCTGTCCACTCCTTGGGTGGAAGGATACGCATCATTGTTCTAAAAAACGCGAAGAAAGGGTCTAGTTTGACAACATTCACATGTCCTTGTTTCTAGAAAAAAGGTTACTTTTTCATCCCAAATATCCATGATATGAAAATAAGGGTCTTTTTTTTCCTGGGAAATATGAAATTTCACGAAAAAGGGTATTTCTTGGCCACTAAATGTCTGCGTTTTGAAGAATAAGGGGTCGATTTTTTGGTATAAATGTCAGTGGAAAGGGGTTGTTTTCTATTTTGAAGAACGATGATATGTCCTACTTTGATATCTGAGTAGACAGACTGGGGGTCTATGGTGTAGGGGGTGTGACTTCCCGGGGACCCACTCAGTTCAAAAAGGGGTATACGTACAAACTGCGGTCGGAACTATACCGGGGGCTGTAGCTGTGAATCGGCAATTTGGCTTAAAACAGGGGGCCCGGCTGTGAAATGATCTTATGGTTGTAACACTGAAACTTGGGAAACAATTATAATTTTTTTACATTATGAATTTTTATAGAGCACTGTAACCTTACTTGCTTCCTTGGACAATAATCTTGACATACAATTAGAATGGATATGACACAATTAATAAAAAGTGCCTGTATGTTATAGAGACCAAGGATAAAGCAACGCTTTTGAAATTAACTGCAGTGACCAGCTTTTAAATTAAGGCAACTGAAATATTGAAAAACTTGTTTGTGTTTATTGGATGTTCTTGACCAAGTATGTCGTAACTGTATTAAAATAAAAAAAGTGTCTTTTTAACTTTGCAGAAGCTCAGAAGACGGATAGTGGGGTTGGAAAATTTCGTCAAAACGTGGGACGAAGCTCGAAAGAATTCCGTGAGGCGCCTCCTCACCCCCGACTACACGAGCGACGAGGAGCGCGGACTTTATTATCCGGCCGCGGTCGACAAAGACGGGAAGACGAAAGAGCGATATCACCGCCGCGTCAAACCGCTCGTGTGGGAGAGCGATGAGCTGAGGGCCTACAAAGCCCACCTGGACGAAATTGAGTATGACGAAATTAGCGGCCGTCAGCGGGGCGTTAGAATGGAAAAGAAGCGGAACAATGTCCCCGACGATAATCCAAAACGCCAACAGCCTCCTCCCAACACCCCAGACTGGGCGGTGAAGCCCGGGTATCGGTCGGGTATCGCCGATGCACATGTACAGCCAATTTAACTTATTTCTAAAGGGTCTGTTTAAAGCTCTATTTTATGTGATGTTTATGTTTATCATCTTTATGTTTTCTTTATAATTACACTACGTTTAATTGTATGGTCTGTGTCACGCTGTATGTTAGGTCTTTGTACTTTCTTCAATTGTAAAGTCGTTTTATAAACTTTTATCAAAGAACTTTGCGCTTCTTGTTTTGATTGTGGCATGCTCGATAAGCAGGGAAGTATTTCTATAGATATGTTGGTAAGACTCGCCTTATATTAGTCTAAAACCGTACGCGTTATACAGGTCCTTCTCATAAGTGAATCGTAAATTCATGAATACTTTTTATTTACGATACGAAACGCATTTAACTATAATGACCTGTCATTTTGTTGAAAACCCGAATGTGCTATTTCTTGAAGATAGACCACGAACTTGAAATCGATTACAATACAACACTTTTTTGATGAGTGTTATGGTACAAGGTCTCTACCATTAGAAGAGCAATGGAATGACACCTAGGCCTGTTATCAATAATAACATAAATCAATCATAAAAAGTGTATTTTAAACAAACATAAGCTCGATATACGATTTTTAAAATGATGCGACATGAATCATCTCTTCGTACTTATTTCGCAGTCATGAAAAAATAATGTTGCATGAAGCCGGTTTTAATTAAGAACTGTTACTTCTTTTCAAGTGGATCCTTTTTAGTTCGATTCCATGCAGTAAGGTGCAAAAGTAATTTTTCAGAAATTTTATTATGATCAAATACATCGCTGCCAGTAGGACCTATCAAAATTTACAAGTGACCATGTAGTCTCCTGATGAACCCGAAATACTTTCTAGGATTTGTATGGCACGGTGACCTATATTCTTTCTGTGAGAGAATAAAAAAACCTCTTGCATATAGTGTAACCCTTTAAAGTGGGAGTTCTCCGGGAGTTATGTATAGGTAACTTGGAGCTTCTGTGACATTGCAAAATTAATAATTTAAAAAACAAACAAGTCAATTTAGGTGTCGAGATTTATTAAGGGACAATAGCTTAATTAGCTATAGCCATAATTTCGGTTGGAGCCCGATCGCCAGATTGTGGCGTTAACCACATTTAATTCCACTACTAGTTTTGGTTGCAGACCTAGTTTAGCCTCAGGCCCCTAAATTAGGGGCCTGTCTCGCAGATTACCTAAGGGGTCGACCCTAGCCCGAGCCAGAGTAAAAGCGCTCTTGTCAGCGTCATACTGCTCTTTCCAAAACCGAAATTTTATTTAGCTACAAATTCAATTTATAACCATAACACTTGTATCGATTGACGCACGTTCGGCAGCATATTGGTAGTAAACACACAAAAATACAACATTTTTCACACAAGACTTAATCAAGGTCAACACGGCTTAAGTCGACTGAAGTATTAGTACTAATTGCAAGCTCACCGGGCCGGTATTTCCCCAAAAGAACAGGCTCTCCTATGCCTATACCCATGGTAACCAACTGGTAGCGTATAATGTCCTTAGTCATCAATCTTGTCAACATGATGTCCTTCAGTTTATTAACCTTTAAATGTGTGGGCAGTCGTGTCGATGTGCCGGTATAGCAGTCGGTCATTTGGATGACACAGTTCAATGTGTATCGTGCGCCTAGGCATATATTTTCGGCTTTAGTCAGTGTGATAGGATCGTCTGTTTGAAAGATATAATCTCCAAAATGTCCAGGGAACGTGCCTATTTTAAGCCATACACTGTGATTGCCCGAGACAAGCAAGTATACACGAAAACGAGCATCTGCGAAGATGCGATTAATTCCGGAGCAAACAAAGAATATGCTAATAATTATGGCTACGGCGAGGATAAGAAGAAGAGTGTACGAAGAGAGAAGTACCACAGTTGGGAATTCTTTAATGTTTCCGTCTCCTGGGTTGGCTTCAGATCCAGTGTCAGTTACGGTATGGTCCTGGTCCAACAAGGCTTGCAGGGTGTCATGAAAGGTGAGGCCGGTCATCGCATCGTGTTTTGGTGGAGGGTGACCGGTAAATGGAGCAGTGAGGTTGACCAACCGGGTACGGGTTACTCCAGGCTTATTGTGAACGACCCTAGGCCAGTGTCCGCCACTGGCAGCTCGAACAAATTCCACGCATGATACAAGAACCAAGTACGCGGCAGCTATATATTGAAAAAAAAAGAAAGAAGAGAACATGAAGGTTGTCATCTCAACTTTAAACAAACACCTTCGTTCCAAATTACCATGGCCAGGCTATTCAAACAGACAGAATAAACTATAACTGCCATATGGCCACACCCTAGAATTCAGAAAACTGGCCATATTATTTAATTAGGAAGGGCGACCCCCAGAATGAATACATATGTTTTACCTATTTTGAATAATTTGGAAAGTCGGCCATCGACTCGTATCACTTGTACAACAAAAGTAATTAAGAAGATTCTCACCAAGGGTGGCACTCAGGATTTTGACACTCATGATATTCACGTAGCCGTACACCAAACGCACTATATAACGAAATAAGCTGACCCTAAGTAGTAGCAGAAAGCTTAAGGTTTGACCTTCGAGCTAAACTTCGAGCTCAGTTTTCAAGGCAGATGAAATCCTATGACCAGTCGACCTGACGGCAGCCGATGCGTTTCGGAAGCTGAGGAAACTTCACCGCCCTTTAATGGATAGACCCTAGGTTTTAATGGCAGGTGTCATGCCCTCACCAGTCCAGACGGCGGACGATGCGTTTCGAAAGCTGGAGAAACTTCACGCGCCCGACAAATCACGACAACGCGCTACCGTGACGGCCAGGCTGGAGGCGACATTAATCTCCTGGTAATACTGTGGCAGGCTGTTCTCGGCTTTAATTTCACACGGGTGTCTGAGGTTAGGAGCTCGAGTGCAACTACCCCTGGGTCGGGGCTGTGGCATGTCGCGGCAATTCGCGGCTTTCAGCTGGTGGGACCATAGGCGTCGGTCTGTACCATATATAAATACTTGTGTCGCGGTCGCAAATGGGGAAGGTTCATAGCCCTGAAGTGCTGCTGTCTAACTCAAGTTCGCCATGGCCTCGCGATCGTGGTGTTTCAAGGGTCTGACCAGTGACCAGGCAGAAACCAGAAGAAATATGGACACTAGCCGAAACCGATGGTGCGACACATGTAAACGTGCAGTTTCAAAAAGTACATATAACAGGAAGCATCTTAAGGAGCATGGTGAGTACCAGATAAATAGTATAACTAGGATAAAGTCACTTTCACCTGAAATCGATATCCTTCAAAACCTTCATAGCTAGCTTGCGCGCATAGATATTATTTTCAAATACCTACTATACTCTTAATGATCAGTTAGTGTTTGGAAAATTATCGCCAGCCTAAATCTTTTCTTGACAATTAAACAATTGTTCAAATAATGAATGACTTGAACAATGGACGTTATATATATGTATCCCTCCATGCATCTTTCTATCATAGCTTTTGAGTCAGAGAAACAACATTGGGTGGGAAAGTCTGTACTCTGAAACCCGACTGTACATTTGATTTATTATTATACATGTGTCTTGCAGAACCAATCCCATTTGGTTTACCTCAACGCGCTGGCAATCAGGCAGAAGTGGGTCTTGAGGCCGAAGCTGCAGATATTCAGGCTCAGGCAGGTAACCAGGCTGAAGCAGGTTTTCAGGCTGAGGCAGTTAACCAGGCTGAAGCAGGTTTTCAGGCTGAGGCAGGTAACCAGGCGGAAGCAGATATTCAGGCTCAGGCAGGTAACCAGGCTGAAGCAGGTTTTCAGGCTGAGGCAGTTAACCAGGCTGAAGCAGGTTTTCAGGCTGAGGCAGGTAACCAGGCGGAAGCAGGTTTTCAGGCTGAGGCAGGTAACCAGGCTGAAGCAGGTTTTCAGGCTGAGGCAGGTAACAAGGCTGAAGCGGGTGTTGAGGCTGAGGCAGGTAACCAGGCTGAAGCGGGTATTGAGGCTGAAGGTGGTATGCAGGTTGAAGCGGGAATTCGGGCTGAAGGTGGTATCCAGGTTGGAGCTGGTATTCGGGAAGAAGCTGCAGCTGCTAATCAGCGGCAGGCTGAAGTCGGCAATCCGGGAGAAGCAGACAGTCAGCCTGTGGGTCGCAATCAGCCTGTTGAAGAGGCGGTACCCATGGAAGCCGATGAGGAGTCACGTGATGATATGGAAGACTATTACGGTACCATGGAAGATTCCCAAGAAACGGAAGAAAATGATAAGCTTGATCCAGAGGCAGTCAAGATTCGCAACAGGGCCATCCGTCACTTAAAAGTGGTTTTCGGTGACGGGACGGGTCGTCCTAGCCCATTGGCAAGGCTTGTTAGTGGTACCCCTAATAAGAATATCCAAAGCCTATTTTCATGGGTTCTGTTCTTTCTTTTGCAGTGGCAGATCCACACCTTCACCAGTGATACGCAAATGGCTAAAGTTATGTGCTTCATTTGTGAATTATTGACGGTAGCAGGTAATGACCGGGTTTCACAAGCAGCGGAGGCAGTATTCCCCAAAACGATGCGGATGATGTACAAATGGTTGGGTACAGACCTAACGATGACTAATTACTCTATCAGTGTATGCTGCCCGGCCTGTTATACGTTGTCGCATTCTGTGTTGTCCACCACTGAGCGTGTGCGAGCTCGAGGCTTTTACACGGATCATAATGGTAATCAGCAACCCATTAGGTGTACTACCATCGGTGATGATTTAAAACGCTGCAACAGGAAATTGTTTTATGAGACCAAGATTGTGGGGGAAATTGCCTTCCTTCCAGTCAGGACATTCTGTTACCAGTCGCTCGAGAAGAGTTTGCAGGTTATGATGAAACGTCCAGGTTTTGAGCTGAAATGTAGAGAGTGGAAGGGCAGGAGGATACCCAAAGGAGTGTTTGCTGACATTTACGACGGTTCGGTATGGAAAGAATTTAACGCGAACAACGACGGCTTTCTTGATAATGAAAACAACTTGGCTCTTCAGATGAATATCGATTGGTTTCAACCATTCTCTCGGAAAGCTTCGATGTCAGTAGGGGGCATTTACCTAACAATACTTAACCTACCCAGAAATGAGCGGTACAGACTTGAGAACGTCATACTATACGGTATCATTCCAAACTTAAGTAAAGAACCTGCCGACCTTACCAGTTTTCTGAGGCCCCTAGTCAACGAACTCAAGGAATTCTGGCATCAGGGAAAAAGGCTTATAACCAACGTTTGCCCAAATGGCAAGACCGTTAAGTTGGCGCTTTTGAACGTTGCTGCCGACCTGCCTGCAGGGAGGAAGACCTGCGGTTTCCTGCTACCTAATGCTATCATGGGTTGTTCAAAATGTCTGAAGGAATTCAAGAATTCAAACCGTGGAGGATTCAACATGGCGAATTGGACTCCTCGTACTCTGGACCAACACAAGGAGAGAGTGAGTGAGATTACAGCTGCATCCACCCCGAGAGAGAAAAGTAAACTTGAGAAACAGTATGGAGCTCGTTCCTGTGTCCTCCTGGAATTGCCCTACTTCAATCCCATCAGGTAAGTTCAATCTCCAGGCCGAACAAATTTAAAGGCCAATCTTACACAGAATTATACCAAAATATTAACAATTTTAATTTGACATTTGAATAAACATTAATACAAATGTTTCCATTAGCAGTAACTGTATTATATGACATTCATTTCTTCAGGTTCCTCTCGATCGATGTGATGCATAATGTACTGTTGGGTAAGTGTTGAAGCTTGACCTAACGTTAATTAATGTTTAGCACTGATAATGTGTTTGAAATGGAAATTGCATTTGCCTTTAATTTGGACTATTAGTTCATTGGGGTTTCAATACCGATTTCACATATGTGCTTTTATTATTGGGATTCAGGGACTGCCAAGCGAATGTGGAAGAGGTGGACCGACAAAGAGTTGTCAAAGAAGAAGAAGAATTCAACAGATGACGTTGTACTAAGCGCTAATCAGGTGTTGACTATTGATACTCGTCTGAATCAGTTTAAAGAGGGACTACCGGATGACTGCGTGGTAACTAACATCAAATCGAACGCTGGGATGTGGACGGCAAAGGAGTGGAAGAATTGGGTTACAGTCTCGTCTGGATACTGCCTCCAGGGCCTTTTGCCGGAGAATATGCTTCATAGCTGGCAGCGTTTCGTAGAAGCCACTCGACTTCTGTGCAAGCCTTGTATTACACACCACGAGATAGAACAGGCACACAGGAAACTATTGCACTTTTGTAAGAGCACAGAGCTCCAGTTCGGTTCTGATTTCATTACCCCAAACATGCATCTACATCTCCATTTAAAGGAGTGTCTCCGGGAGTATGGTCCAGCTCCCAGTACTTGGCTGTTCAGTTTTGAGCGGTATAATGGTTACTTGGGGGATGTGCCGACTAACAATCGCCAGATAGAGAAACAATTGTTTGAGAGGTTTCACAGGATGAGTCGTGTCAGTCAGGCGCGCGCCGAAATGCCGTCCAAACACGAGGGGAAATTTGGCAAACACTGCCAGCTGGGAGAAGGAGAGAAGAAAGCAAGAACGGTCCTGGAAACACTCGATGTACCCAATGAGCGAGATTTCGCGCAGTGCGAGAGCCTATGGAGTCTCCCCGACGGCTTCGAGACATTTAGAGGAGAAAATGTGTGGATCGACTCGGACGATCTTGAGCTGCTCAAAAAAACATACAAAAAGATGTACCCCACAGAACCGGAGATCCTAGAGAAGTCATTTCTGCCTTCAGTTTACGTGAAGTCTAAAGTCGCAAAATATGGCCCCATGACTTATTCCAGCACAAATTCCAGCAGTGGTAAAAAGTTGTCTAGACTAATGGCAAATTGGTACGACGACGGACAGACTGACCCCCGGGAGCGACCGTGCATCGCCACCCACTACATGAAACATTACATACAATGTAATGCAACCAGGCAGAAGAGGCAACATGTGTTTGCAGCTGTGAAGTGGTACCGACCCAGCACCGTCGATTCCAGATACATAAGTCCTTATACAATGTGGCACAAGGAAAAGTTCGAGCAACCTTCATGGGCATCTTTCCTGCCTGTTATGCGGATAAGTGGACATTTTGGATATGTGGTTGAACAAGAAAATATGATCGTATGTCCCCTTCGGCGCCACGACTTCTTGTAGATCTAGAGGACCTATAGATATATATAACGAACTCGTGCACGTAGTGTCCGAAATTAAGCTGAAAACGTATGCATCATTAATGAGATTGTGCACCACAAATATTGGATATGCACCCCCCGATATATGGGAATGAAAAAATTCCATGAGAAGTGTGCACATGTATAAAAAAATGTGCAAACCTTAAAAATAACGCACCTGGCAGTGAGTGTGCAGAATCACGAGTGTGAGTGTGCAGATCTAGACTCACGAGTGTGAGTGTGATCCCCGGGTGAAGGCCTATAGGCCCGGCCTATAGGGTGCAGCAGCTTAATTTCGGACAATGTCCGGTGTTTTATATGCATTGTTAGGATTATGTGATTTAGACGCTTTTGCCAACAAAAGCAACATTTTTTTATTAGGAATAATTATATTACGCCCTAAACCTTATAATGTGACTACTTTCAAATTTAAAATAAAAGGTAGGAAATTACTTCGCAAGGTTACGGTGCCAGGATGTGCGACTTTGAGGTACGTTTTCTGAAGTTATTTCACAGGCTGGGGGTGTGGGGCCGTGTGCATTTACGGGTGGTTTCTTGAGTCAGGTGTCAGGACGTGCACATCCAGCTGCCAGGGCTGCGCTGCGCGAGCGACACCTTATGTAACACCTGACACCGGTCGCTCAGGCTGCTCGGCTGACCTAGATGGCCCCTCATTACCCTGCCCCCCGGGGGGGTCGGGGGGGGGGGGGGGGGCACCAGCTTTATAAGGAGGTGCCCACCACGTGCACACACACAGTCCCGCGCCAGCCTCACGACCATAAAAGCCGTACGTACGCAGAAGTTTGCTGATATTAAACACAAGCACCACATTGTGAACAATGGCGACCGCGCAGAAAACCCGGTAGGTGAATCAGATAACTTGCCTATAATTTGATAAGATAACATGCCTATATAGAGAAGTAGTGTTTTTTCAGGCTTTGCGGGAGAATGACTTGGGGGTTACACTTCCATATATAGAGTGTTTGTTAACAAATGTATAATTGTGTGGATAATAGCTGTTACGTTTGGTAGATATTTTCCATTTTTTTTCGTTTTCTCCCCATACACGTAGATAACCAATTCCAGACACTTAAAGGTTGTTTTTTTTGGCTCATTCAAGCAACCATGTGCGGTCGGAGGAGGAAGAGGAATCCCAGGCATGGACACCGCGTGAGGAGAAAAATATTGAAGAGGAGGAAACGATCTGGACGGAACCCGAATGGACCGAGTGCGCGCCCCTGTTCACCCCTAAGTAGGTTTAAATTGTTCAACACTGTTGCAATTGATGGACAGGGATGGAAGAGAAGCATGGAAAGAAAATTATTAACTTACTATCTGGTAGGATGACTATCGTCATGCCAAATAATGCACACTGTCTAAAACCCGACGACGGACTCGCGGTCGGACATAGTTGTGGTCGCTCGAATTCATGTAACATGCTGAAACAACAGGCTCTTTTTTGGACATTTTAAAAATTGCAAATTTGTCAGACTGGCACAATAACATGAAATAGAGATTGGATGAGAAAAATTGAGATGCCGATGATTTGGTAGTTTCGACCACCTATGTTGAAATGATGGACGGTGTGATGATTTTTGAAATTTTTTCCAGGACGCACGACCAACAACAGCTCCCGGACGGCCCATCAGAGTGGACGTGCGTCTACTGTTCGGAGGATCCGACCCAGGTTGGTACATTTGTATTTACACGATGAAGCTAAGTGGGAAATAA
Source organism: Lepidonotus clava (assembly GCA_936440205.1). Classification (NCBI taxonomy): domain Eukaryota; kingdom Metazoa; phylum Annelida; class Polychaeta; order Phyllodocida; family Polynoidae; genus Lepidonotus; species Lepidonotus clava. The sequence continues at coordinate 45,086,760 of OW387136.1, read as the reverse complement.
AACATGTAAGCGTATGAAGGGAAATATGTATAAACAAAACAAAATGATGAGTGGGGCGATTTCACGAGTACAATTGTTCTGAAATTTGCCAATATTACGAGGGACACGCTGGTATGTAGTAAGTGCAAAATTGACTTTTGCACATTTAACTATAACCACACAATTTTTTTCAGGAGCAGGAGGAGTACTTAACGGACCAAAGGTGGAAGGCGATGAAAACGTTTGCCGAAGACCAACACGCCACACAACCGCAGGCCATATTCTTGGATGGCAACTACAGGTACGCCGGGGTTTTTTTTCATAATAAATAATATTATATAGCGACAATGATTTTCGATGATGCTACTAGGCAAAAAATAACGAGGGCATAGAATCTTGATGTTGACGTTGGAGTGAACGCCGAATTTCGTACGGTTACTAAAAATTGTGATTGATGATGGTCCGATTAGTTCGTGCACACAATTTAAAAAAATGTGTATTTAAACATGCCTCCGTAATATTTCAGAATGTACTTGGTCTGCAACTACTGCGGCCGGTGCTACCACGCCGACTGTGAGGGGGGCGAGCCTGCCAGCATCATGTGCTCCGAGGTGTTGTGCGAGTGGTGCGCCGAGGATAAAGATTAATAGAATCGATTCAGCAATAAAATAGTACACTAGATTTTAACTACACTTTGTGTCAAATGTCCTTTTATTTTTGTTTTTATATAGTAACACTAGCTATAGGTTAGAATTTACCTTAAATCACAGCTTCACGCTAAACTATGTTTTTTGTGTGTACCTGGCAGTCTACGGCCGATCGTACAGAGTATATTGAACAGATAATGTGAGTCATAATATATGTTTCATCTAAATTTACAAATATACTAGATCAGAGTGAAACACAGTCTTTTAATGCCTACTAACTTCTAAGTACAGTGAGAGTAGAACACTGGTAAAGCGCGGCCATCAAATACAACCCACATTCCCCGTATAGGTCTATAGGCATAGAAACTTTGCTAAATCTGAGGGGTTCCAGAGACCCCCTAATTTGGATAATTCCCTTTATTGGTAGTTTAATTGCGTAAAATTTGAGAAATCGGAGGGGGGTCAACCGAACATGGGACCCCCCCCCCCCCCCCCCCTTCAATACATTCTGCTACAGACTGCAGGCTTTAAGCCGGATGGCAGGTGCACACCCCTGTAACGACCAACAGAGAGCTCCTCTCAGACTGGGGCAAATTAAACTCATGGGGCAAACTGCGACACAGCTCAGAATCCGTCCCAATCATCGGTTGAGACCGGGGTTTACTTACGCAGTGCAACGGGGCGTGGTGGGGCGTGGCCCGGTAAGGGTTACACCGTCAGGCGGTCTCTGGGTCGGGCACCCGGGTCGGGCCCTGGAGATTAATCCTCCATCACGCAGGGCTCTCTCCCTCACTCCCTCCCAGTCTATCCCGACAGATTACTAGTTTTAGCGGGGCAGGAGCCTTGATTTGTGAAGACGTGGAGAAATGGCAATGTTTGACCCCATCGTAAGGCCCGTGGAGGAACCTACCCGTCGGAAAATCAATCACCTGCAGCATCAAGTCGGCGGTAAAATGGATAAGTCATTTCACCGGCGACCTGATGTGTTTTCTCTGCACGGGTTCGAATCCTGTAAATGCCTGGGTTAACTTGACGTATCGTCCGTCATACGGCAATACGCCTTTTTTCTGTTCATAATTTTAAAGTGTCATTGTTATTGTACTATTTTATATCAATATTATCTAATTCACGAAGATGTCTTGGTAGGGAAAACCAGTGTTTAGCACCCCTGTAATAAGCTAAGGGGATTTCCAGAGATGAAAGTGGTCCATGAGAAAAAAAAAGTGTAAATTCATCCTCCAAGAATTGCATGCATTTACGGGAGGGTCGAGTATTAACATATTATTATTTGTTTAATTCTCCGAATTTTGTATTTATCTTAATTATTGCTCATTTTTGACTTTAAACATATCAATTTGTTCACAATTATGTTAAAGAATGTTTTCCGTAGAAAAAATCCTACTTTGATTTATGATTTCAGACTTTTCTATCATCACTGTCGGAATAATTTAATGCTCCACAGGAAAGAGACCACATGCTGTGTCTAGCGCCCGACCCCCGTTCTTCCCCCACATCACATAACCATCTGCAGCTGGTCACCAGACACCCCTGACCACAGGGCTACCCATGACGGGGATAAGACTACAAATTCAGAATATAAAACTATAAATATTTCATATGGAAAAAAAAACAAAATACATACATTTTCCTTGGTGTTAGGACTAAGAATGAACAATATATACAAATGCTCAGTACATTCTGATGTGAAATTAGTTTCTGAAATTAAAGTGTGAACAAAATGTTGCATAAATTTATATTTGCAATTCCAATGGGACTCCCCATATGAATCCGATCCTCCACTTTCTCCTTTTCCACTTCATACTGGGAAGGGGGCCCTTTCAAGGATACTACCCACTGCCAAACTACCGCCCGCCCCTTCTTTTTCTCACCGATCCCTCCTAAATTCTAGTTGACCACGTGCACCTCTTGTTTATGGCCCTAGACCCTTAAATTCGAGACGGCGACATGGCCCTTTTTGGGCTTAGTGACATGGGACAGGGCTAATTCTTAAATTCGACAGGGCGACATGGATGTTTCTTAAAATTGACATGCGACATTGGGACCCCCCCATCAAGGGCCCCTTGTTTGTCAGGGAAGACTCACATCACCGCCCCCAAAATTCTGGTTCTGTACATGTCAGTACCAGGAAATATGCCTAAAAACCCCAAACTGCTTAATCTAATAATACTGGGTATGCAGAAGGTTTAATTCAGTTTGGCAGGTATCCAAGTCTATCAATACTAGACTTTATCTCTTGATGGCTCCTGGTTGATATGTTTAAATCCATACAGTCAATTTCACTAAGCTACGATCTGTTCATACCGGTGGGTATTTGGATGGTCCCTAGCCCGGGTAAGTTAAGCAACATTGAGACCGGTTGTTACTTGGATGGTGGCCTGCCCGTGTTCGAATCCCCATTTGAATACATTTTTTTCGTTCATGGTCGTCCTGGTTTCAATTTAATCCACCAGGTGTCGCTGGAGGAAAGATCAGTCTACACTATCACTCTGCCACCTCGACGCTCGCTAACTGCAAATTATGGATGACGATTCTGGCGCGGAGGGGTCATTCGCCGCAGATTGTCTACACTATACTAGAAGTAGGACGCGGTGTATTGCATCAGTCCTGTGGTTCGGATATAAAAGGCCTCTATCGGCCACAACCGTCCGGCGAGCCGTGACGCTGGGCCACTAATGAATTATTCGAGCCCCTCGTGGGTTCGACCCCCACTAGATTCGTTAGGCCCGGCCTAACAAAACGATTGTCGTTTCCCCAGCGTCAACATGACACTCGCCACTTTTGTGAGTTTTTACTATAATATGTATTGAAACCAGATATATATATACGTTGATAAGTTTGAGACATAAATCTGTACGATTCAAAACATGTCAATATCCCACCCCCCCGCTTTCCTCCATTAATTACACTTAGGCCTACAGAATACCTTTGGATACAGGTTGTCAGATTAACTGTGAGAGGAAAGCGCATTAAGGGAATTAACACGTTGAAGCTGGAAAGGGGGGATTGTTTTGTTAAAGCTGCAACTACTGCAATGGAATAGATTTTCGATGATGCTACTAGGCAAAAAATAACGAGGGCATAGAATCTTATATGTGTACCTTTTGTGTGTACCTGGCAGTCTACGGCCGATCGTACAGAGTATATTGAACAGATAATGTGAGTCATAATATATGTTTCATCTAAATTTACAAATAGACTAGATCAGAGTGAAACACAGTCTTTTAATGCCTACTAACTTCTAAGTACAGTGAGAGTAGAACACTGGTAAAGCGCGGCCATCAAATACAACCCACATTCCCCGTATAGGTCTATAGGCATAGAAACTTTGCTAAATCTGAGGGGTTCCAGAGACCCCCTAATTTGGATAATTCCCTTTATTGGTAGTTTAATTGCGTAAAATTTGAGAAATCGGAGGGGGGTCAACCGAACATGGGGACCCCCCCCCCCCCCCCCCCCCCCGGGGGGGGGGGGGGGGGGCGGGGGGGAACTGGATACGCCACTGCTGGCAATTATATTGGTGCCTGAATGGAGTGTGGGTACGTTAAGACGCCGAGAAGGTTGGGCGTGTGAAGAGAACTATGAGCGGATGGGACTATTGTGACACAATATAGTTAACACCCCCTGACTTACACTTATATACACGCCAGAAGGGGAAGGGAAACTTTGAGGTGGGCGCAAAAGTATTACCTAACACGCCCACTGCTATGGGTGGTATAATGATACTATGATTTTTCAGGGATAATCGTGGAGTAAGACTTACACTCCTTGACACGTTTTAGAGGAAGTGGTTTCAGACAAGCCCGAGCCTGTCGAATGTATGAGTTCAAATTCTTCCCGTGTATGTTAGAATCATCCATACAGGTGTATGACTGATTTAATATAATTGCAATACACACCAGAGTAATCCAGAATAACTCACCCTTTTTTCTGCTTTCTTTGCATCTCTTTCTTTTGTTAATTCTTCTCTCTTTTTGGCAATAGCGGCGTCCTGAAATGCAATTATAACACAGCTATAAGGCTAAGGTGTATCTTCTTTGCAAATAGCTTCTATATAGAAACGCGGAAACAAACATGTATGCCCTTGTACGGAAGAAACATGAAAAAATAGAAAATAATAGTTGTACACCTTTGCATTGTTTGACATTTACAATTTCCAATCTATATTTTGACATTGTTTGACACTCTTACCCTCTTTTTCTGTTTGCGCTCCTTGATTTTTTGTTTCCGGGCCAGAAGCTTGGCGCGGCGGGCCTTCCAGCGGGCCAGTTTGGGCGGCAGGAGGCGGCCGATGACGTCACCGTCCTCCACGGCAAGCACCACTCCTGCGTCGGGGAAGAGCCCCAGCTCCCCCATGAGGGCCGTCTCGTCGGCCGTCCGCGGGAAGCCCTCCAGGATGAAACCGGTCGACCTGCAACAAGTACGTTATATATAGAGATATTCTGAGTGGTTGGTTGATGATTCCGTCCAATGATTGAAATAATATTATGGTGAAGTAAGAAGTATTGATTTCTTTTACTTACCAGAAGTGTAGTTTTTCTTTTTCATTTATTAATTAGCTTGGCTTTAAATCAACCAGTTGTCCATCAACACTGCCGTCGAGATGGGTATTTTCAACAATTCTATTTCTTCTAATAAAAATATGTTCTCGAAATAATACCATGGGTGAATGTAATTGGGGCAGATCTACGAGTTGTAAGAGACCTGATGGAGTAGCGGTGTGATTTTTCTTACTTGAACGGTTCTTCATTCCACCAGGGTGAAATGATCTTCTCTAGAAGTTCATTTGGTAGAGGTTCGTCCGACTCCAAGTAGGTTTTGATTGCCTCCTCATCCTCAGTCAAATCAAGTTCCTCTTCCTGTATTATAAACAAATATTGAAAAATCAGCAATGTCTTTATCTTGATTTGTTGAACTTGTTGTAACCTTTAGAAAAGCTTAAATTTCACATCTTGGGTGACATCACCAGCCAACAGTAATGGAATAATGAACGGGAACGGGAACTATCAAATATCAAAAACAACAATTGAAAAGAAGATCGATACAAATATTATGTGTTTTAACCTCTTTCTCGTCTTCCTCTCCATCCTATGTATAAAGAATATACTCAGTAGTTATGACTCTAAAGAACGGGCGGAAAGTAATCATTCTATTTATACGGAAATCGCATCAATTAATCGGCATCTACCACTCAACCCGGTTGTTAAGGAATAACAATGCTTACGAGGTGAAAAATCATATAATGCATTATGCTTCTCACCTCTTTGTTTTCTTCCTCTCCGCCCACTGAGGTGCCTGAGGGCTTCTCGGCCACCTTCAGTTTGGAGTCGTCAGCAGGTACGGCCGTACCATCCGGAGCGGTCACAGCGCCAGCCTCCTCATCCTCCAACTCGTCTCTGGAAACAGGGCGATTCAGGATACTCATTACCACTTAGAACAAACAGCGCTATCTATATTGTTAAGAAACAAATCTGAGGGATTCACGGATTTTTCCCTATTCTTTTCGTTGACTAAAATAAATGTGGTTTCTTGATGGCAATGACAACGACAATGAGTTACATCTCATGAACTTAAGGAGACATTCTCAAAGATTCCCATATGACATACATTCATAAGCAAGGTTCAAACTTTTACATATGGACACAAATTTACAACATATTTAAGCATTCAATGGCAGATTGATGCGTACACATTTCCAGTTCCATTACCACGAAAAGTAAACCAATAATAAAAATCGTTCAAATTGCTCATATGCAATCGGTTAAGTTGGTAGGGACTCTTTAAACATGTACTGACTAACACTATGCTACCACCAATTTTAAATAGAAATCGCCAACGCTCACCCCAGGTCGTCGGGGATGTCCTCCTGCTGCTCCTCCTCGTACTCCTTGCCCACCTTCTTCTTGGTCTTGGCGATAATGAGCTCTTGGAGGCGCTCCCTGAACTGGATGAAGAAGAGCCCCCGTTTGCGGGCCAGCTGTTTGCCGTGTAGGCTCTTACCTGCACCCTTAGGGCCCAGGAGGAGTAGGCGCAGTGGGGGCGGCTGACGGGAAAGAAAAAGAGAATTTCTATAGAAGATAGATCTTTAGCGTTTATTATCTATGCAAGGTGCTTAACCGCTTCCATCCGATACGGCCATATTTGGCCATGTGTATGGTACCCATTAAACGAGGCCTACTTTTAGTGTATGGGCTAATTGTAAAATGAGTTGTTGTTTTGTTTTACCTACTTTGAAAATATCAAAATATCTCCAAAATTTGAAGGATTCTTCCACTTTTGTTAGGGAATGTATTTCTTTTTTATGGAATGGTAATTTTGGACAGTTTTAGAACTAGGCAACCTCGGAAATTTTCGACATTGCTAAACATGGGTTATTTTTAAAGATAAACATTCATATATATCTCTTGGTTCATTCAGGTAAATTTGCGTTGAGATACTTACGGTGAAAGGTTTGCCCTCTGGCAGGTACATTGGTGGATTGGCCAGGAATCGTTCCCGGGCCTCCGAGGTGGACAGATAGTAGATTCTCTCCCTGTACTTAGCAGCTATCTCTGGGTTACCCGGCCAGAGGACGCCCTTCTCCTTCAGGGCTACCGGGCAGAAGTAACTCGTGTCGCCCAACTGCTTCTTGATGCTGCGGTTAGGGTCTTCCTCCTTTCAATGGAAAAACGCTCATCAATAAAAGTGGTTCATAAATAAAACATTTCAAGTTAAGTTTGTTACAAATAAACTTACAGAATTCTAATTTATCTTTGAATGAATCATTACACAGTAGCATATTGGATACATCTTTCTATTCTAATTAAATACTTAATAGTTGAACAGCTCATTTGATGCAGCAGGTAGAGTAAATTGGGGATGGGGAGTAATGTTTTTATCCGAAAAAAGGAAACAGATAAAATACCTTGACCCACAGGAGATTAATTAATCAATGGGGATGGGAAAAAACACCGTTTTGATATACTACTACCAGATGGATGCAATCTACCAGATTGTCAGTGTACATACGGAAACCACTTTTGCAATATACTACTAGCCAAATTCGTAGAGTGAAAACTACCTTTGAAGTATACTACTACCAGAATGTGCCCAGTGAAACTACCATTGCTATGTAATACAAACAGTTGTATGACTAATTTATATGGGGGGAGGGGATACAGATCATGGATTTCATAACTCTCATCGAGAAAGTGTCATTGATTTTCATTTCAACGGAAATTCTTAAGGTCAGTACAGGAAGTATTTAGTAAAACATCACAAGTTGTTAGAGGGTTAATTTGGGAAAACAGCAAGGTCAACTAAACTGATTTTTAACACTACAGAGCTGCCTGGAGCCGCCGGCGGTGGCCCCTCACACACCTCGCCTTCCTCCTCCTCCTCGACCTCTTCCTCCTGGTCGTTCTCGTTGTCCTCCTCCTCCTCGTCTATGTCCATACCCTGGAGCTCCCAGGCATGGTACTGGATGTGACCTGGTGAACACAGCAAACACGGCCACGCATGGATGAGCAACACACGACAAACCAAACGGCAGGGGCAAGTGCCACAGGGCACTGAGTTGGGCAACATGCAGGGAGGTTTGTAGGGCTCACTGTCTGCTGCCTTTTGTACTGCAGGCTGCTGGACACTAAGGTTTTGTTGTGGACTTGGCCTCCAGTGTGGTCATCTAAGGTCGGTCAATGTTGTGAGAGGATACGCTGATAGAACTAGTTCAGAAGTAAAAGCCTGATTATCGTTTTAGATAGATCTCAATAGATCTAATACAGTATTATAAATTTAAATGTTTTGTGAAGACATGGAAACATGCTTACAGTTTTAGATTTAAGAATTAGTGAGAAATGATAGAAGAATAATAGACGGTAAGAAAGTCATGATTTAGAAAAAAGAATTCCGAAATTTCAGTAGAAAATATAGGAATCAGGTGTACTTTTGAATCAGCTCATCAACAACTGTGAAACTATGTACATGCGATTAAAACAACAATTAATTCAGGACAACACACAAACGGGACAGGTTGGTGAGAAATGGTGAGCGGAAGGCTGTTTTGATTTTTGTTCGGACACCGACCTCCGCCTCCTCCTCGTTGGCCTCTTCGGCCTCTTCGCCCGCCTCCTCCGCGGTGTCCATCTCATCGTCCTGCTCCTCCTCATCAATGTCCAGCCCGGACCGCTCCCAGCCCGTGTAGCGTAAGTTACCTGCTCACAGACACACACCTGCACGGTCACTATAGGAGCTAAGCTTAAAGCATTAATCTAGCCATCTGATTAACAGAGTGTTTATGCGTTTCAGATCTTTCCAAGACCAATTATATTTTTAACCACAGGGGGGACAACGTTAAAGACTAAAGGGAAAATATTCCACTATACCATAAAGATTCTTTTGGGGCTGCAGAGAAATTTGAGACACCGATGATGTCTTAAACGAAAACCTTTTATTAGACATCTACGATTTGTGTACCCTGTGTTGAGAGGCACCACCATCTTTGCATTCCATCAGGGTAACATCAAGATGGCTAAATGATGAACATATCACAGCTGAAGCAAAAACAGGCAATCAATGTCACATGTCAAATATTTTTGTTCAACCCCAATCAAGCACGGAAAAAGCTGTGTTAGAGCTAAAACTGGGGTCATGGTAAGTGGGAAAGAGCAATGTGTACCCCCAAGAAAACTTCCTTAATGTTGTATTCCGTCAAAACACAACAGTTTTGCCTTTTTTCAATGTAAACAAAAGATACTGAGGATACACTAGGCTCTGGTCCCCCACCACTGCGGCACCAAGCTGAGAGCGGGCACTCCCACCACGCCCACCGACCTCCTCCCCGGCCTCCTCGCCTCCCGTGTCCGTCGGGGAGGACTCTTCCTGGTCCTCCCCCGCCTCCAGCTCCTCATCCAGCTCCTCCTCCTCCAGGTCCAGACTGTCCACGACCCAGCCTGTCACCTTGAAGAACTCTACCCACACCAACCACACCAGGCCAGGGGTTACAAGTTATATACCGTGGAAACTGAAACTTGTTCTCATTCCTATCCTTACCATTTTTAAGATAATGTTTGATATGGACAAACTGTTGATCTATCTGAAAGAAATCTTTGGAGTGTTTTCTTTCTGGTCCTCCCCCATGTTCTCTTATATTTTTTTGACAAACCTATACCACTCTTTGATTATTCTAATTGTAAGGAGATCTGGTCCTGATACATTTAGTTGTGAATTATCAAATCAACATTAAATTGATTTTGACCATTTTCCATATACTACTTACATTACATTATAAACAATACGTGGCTGCCCAGTTCTTTTTATCGTTGCTACCAGTGTACGAAAAGAGAAAATTGCCATATCAACATTTCATTGATTTTGACCATTTTCCATATACTTCTTACATTACATTGTAAATCTTACCCATCCACTTCTATTATTCGCTCCTAATCACTGTATACAACATGACATCCCTCTATTAAACAAAGACACTTACGTTCGAGGTGGGTGGTGGCTTCATTGAGGACCTCTGTGTTGTCCCGTGGCAGGGGTTTGCCGTCAGCCCCCTTCTGACAGATCTCGATGTGGACCGGCTCCAGGGAGGTGCTCCCGCCCAGCACGGCCTGCGCCGCCGGCCACTCCGTGTCGAAGGCCTTCCGCAGCTCGCGCCGGGCAGCCACCTCGGGACCATCAGGTGGCATCTTCTCCTACAATAGTCATTGTGAGATGAAGAAATCAAGGGCTACTGGGAATATATTTCACCCGTAATTGGCTACAATTACAGAATGATGACCACAAGGGGAACAACTTTTTGCATATCAAACCTTGGCCAATACTATCTATATCTTATTTAAGGTAAAGTATATGGTTGACTTCAGGGCAAAATACATGGTCAATCAAATGAGGTTCAATTTGTTCAGCGTAAAGTAGATGATATACGCCTGGTATATTTCATCATTTTCCTATACTTCTTACTTCTTTAAATACAACCTGGAGGAGCGGCAATGCGAAAGTAAACATGACTGTAAGTTCTATAGAATAACTACTTACAAGATTCCACAGTTTCACACTGAGTTCACACATTTCACGTTATATTGATCGTTCTACATGTTTTCATACCACTACAAATCGACAGGCTTACACTTCATCACACATAACTAGACTACCGATAAAAAGATTTAAGGAGACTTGAACTTACATCCTCTGGGGTCGGGGGTCGTGGTGTTTTGAGCGTCGACTTGTCATCCTCGGCCTCAGTGGTCTCTGCTCCCGCTGTAAGCAGCAGCACATGTTTTCGGTTAGTTCCTCTACCCACATCCTCCTCAAAGCCAAAGCCATCGCTGTCTGGCAAGCTGGAGGAGGAATGCTGAACTACGCTAACCATAGCTCGCAGCCCTAACCATTGCTTTATATAGTCACAGCACAGTTATGTTGTTCACAAATGAAGAAGAGAGTCGGGCTGAGTCCCTCTCTGGGAATTTGTTTGTGTTGTGATGGGTACGGAAGATTGCCTGCCAACTGGCCGTTACATGAGAATGTGTCAAGTGTGCTCATCGATTTCTGATCAATTACTGCTGATAATAGGCTAGGGCCTAGGCCGATCAGACGGATTGATTCTATATCGATCAGGCTGGGAAGAGTGATTGGAAACGGTGCTCTGGTTAGAAACCAAACCATGATAAAAAGATGAATGGTTAATAGACGAGGTGCGTGACTACAATGATTGGGCCATGCAGCTGGGTAATAGGAACTTATAAGTTGACCACGCCATGCAGCACTTACACTATTCGCACCAACAACAGTAGGTATTATTCAGTTTTGAAAGAATACAACTTTAATCTGGTGAGGGAAGGGTTAGGGATACTGGACAGGTGTCAGTGGAGTTGGCAAAGAGTCTTAACCCGGTGCATGTAGTAGTGATGAGAAGGTGAGGGGAGTTTGGTGCACCTCTAATTGAATAACCTGGAGAGGTGGAGAGGAGGGGGATTAGGACCTGACTGACATGCACTGTAAAACCACTGTGTTGAGCAGTAGTTTGTACCTTAAACAACTGAACATTAATCCAACCAATGCAAAACAATTAAGAAGAATTTTCAAAACATTTGAAACATGGCTAAACGTTGACAAACAGGAAAAGAATCAAACCCCTAAACAAAATGAAAGTAGATGAAAACTGTTCAAAATGAATGGATTTTAGTTTGAATTTCATCAACACAAATGGTTTTAATATGGCCGTCCTTTATTTTCAGTGCGGCTTAAATCAAACGTTGTCAGTATGGTGAGTTGCACAGTGGGTTCCTTAAACAGATTTCTTAAGGTAGGTTAAGAAGGGTGTGGTTGGAGTCGCAGGTTGAAGTGAGTTTGTACCTTCCGGGGTTGGGGTAGGCTCAGTAGACAGCGTACTGCGCTCTGGTACGGCGTCGGTACCTGCATCTGGCACCTCGGCTACTTCAGGGTCCGCTTTGGTCTCTTCACCTGAACACATTTCACAGAATTCTTTAAAAACCGCCTTGATGGTCCTGGAATATCGTACTCTGATTTCTTTAATTAAAAAAACAACTGGGCATCGACCAGATCGTGTAAATGTCAATCTATGAGGATGACATGAGGCAAGGACGTTTGCTACCGTTTCTCCAGATAGTTGACAGTGAGCAAGGTGTCTCCATACCCTCTTTTCAGATATAGATAGATGAAAAGGAGAAAAAAAATTGGACATTGATTCAATTGTGAAAGATCCACGGAAAAATGTCTACCGATGCATTGATCAGAAATGGACTGAGGAACTAAAATTTCTTGTGTGTGAACATTTTAACAATTTGTATTTTTTGTAATGATTTGGTTAAAAATAAAAATTGAAACGAGAATGCTGTAATTTTGTGTGGGATGTGTGCATTACAACACTGTGACATGATGGAATACTTATGGCATGACACTAAGTGTATTCCGTGCCATCTCTATACCTTACACTACGTTTAAACGATGAACTGGAAGCTATACATTTCACGAGTTACCAAACCGCCATCTTGCTAAGGCTAGATTCTACCGTACATCTAGTTTGTCCCAACGCTATTATTATGTTCAGACTATACATGCTCTACTACATTAACTTAATTAATGTGTTTTTTCCCTAAAACAATGTACATTTGATAATCTTGTAGAAATAACCATGACACTCACTTGATAGGAGTGGCATGTTTCTACGATTGTGCGAGCAGTTTAATCAATTTCACAGGTCTATGTTAAGACTGGCTATTCAGTGAAGGGAAACAAAATAGGTAGGTGACATTGCAAAACACGTGAATATTATCAATTCGAAATGTAAATATCTTACAATGTATCCTTCAGAAGCAGCCAAAGGAAGTATCCAAATAGAGGAAAAGATAGGAAAGATTCAAGATCAACTACTACAGGAAAGATTATCTAGCTACAGGGCGCAAAAGTTGTATGCACACTAAGCATGGGACACACTATAAAAGTTACATAACTGCATGGAATTCCATAGTCAAAGCTTTTTTTCTGTCACGTAAATTACGGTAAAAACACCACGTCGCAAACATGGTTTAAAAAAAATTGTCCACCCGCTTAATCACGGTCACCTAGCCTTAAATCTATTAAACCTACATTAATCTAACACCCAATATCTCCTTCCTATTCATTATCTTAGTATTTATATAGTACCTTGATCGTCCACGAGACTGACTTGTATCTGAGGGGGCGGGGTTTTTATGGAAGTTTTCCTGCCTTCATTATAAAAGGAAACAGCGTTATACGAGGGTCGCCCAGACATGGGTCTATTCAGTTATGCGCACGTAAAGCAACAATTGGGTTTAGAATTTTAAGTTTGAATTCTTAGCCGATTGAGTCCAGTCAGTTTGTAATGTGAAATAAAGTTGTTCTTCCCACCTATCAGCGTTTATTTAATTTCTTATGAAAATCTCTACATTTTCATTGTTATGTTTTTCTTTACGTGTGGTCTTATTGGTTTTAGGCAGTTAATTCATAGTTTAACCACGTTCATCCGAATACAGGGGAGCCTTTACACTCTTTGTCCATCATAAGAAAAATGAACTTTGATATGATTTTGTCAATGAATTTTTTTAATTTTTTTTTAGTCAGTGGGACTTTTCACTTTAAACAGTGATAAAGGAAATATGTGTGTCCTTGAATTTACTGCATAGGGCACTACGCGTGAAGTATTATTTTATCTTTATCGGGGTGTATAAGTACTGAGTTTGCATTAATGAATATTAACGATTAAACATTTAGTACTACTCTGATTAATTCGATAAGTTATAAAAACAATGAAAAGGGATTTATTGAATGGAAATTGTCATTATTTATAGTTATACATTATTATCAAATGCTGAAAGAGAAGATTGACCATTTACAAGTAACACAATTAATACATTCAACACCAGAGGTAATTAGTAACCGGCGGACCGATGTTAAAGCCCCTAGCCCAGCCGATCTCGGGAGCCAGGTGGGCGGGTGTCGGGTTAACGTTAGGGTGTTATAAGTTGGGTTATAAGTTGGTGTTGTTCGGAGTGAGCACTGGGTACCTTCGGCCTCTTCCTCCTGCTCCTCGGCCACCTCCTGCTCTTTACTCTTCTCCTGGCCTTCCTCCTGCTCCTCCTTGGGGCTGAGCTGCTCACCTGGAGCTGCTCCAGGGTCAGCCTCACCTGCCGCCTCGCCCTCTATTTTACTGCCCTCTGGTGTTAGCACGGCAAACAAAGCAAGCCACGTCACATGACAAACCCGACATGTAGCAAAAGCACGAGGACGTAAAAATGCTTACATAGAAAGGCTTATAGTTTTACCGTACTGAGAGAACAGAGAAGTAGGCCGAATAATAATGTAATTTAAAACCAGTGCACGGGCAGCTCTTGATAACAATTTTGAGCCGCTGTTTAGGAATACCCAACCAGAAAGAATCAGCCAATCAGTTTGGAATATTGAGTTGTACATGTTTGATCGCAAAAATTTTGGTGCCGATCGGTCGGCCAGCATGGTCAAAATTGACAACCGGTAGTGGGTATGGGGCTTTAGGGAATTTAGTCAAAATGATCATAGTTGAAATCATTGGCAGATTTAGGGAAAAGTTGGAGAGGCGCACAGGGTTTGTGTTTCCCCTATTTTTTGGGGGGACAACTTTGAATTATTCTAATGTACAACTTGCCGTAACCCTCTATAATGGAGCCTGCCGTCCTCAACCCGTTTTTATAACAAACGCTTCCTGGAAATATGTCTGGGCCAAACCAGTAGAAGCGCTTATTCTGCTGACTTTTCAAACATGAACACATAACGCAAGACTTAACAGAACTAACTTCACACAGACATTCAGTGATTCACAGATTACAACTTACATGTAACTTAACAACACACACAATCGGCGTTGCAACTATTCAATGTTATGTAGGCGCAGGCCAGCTTCCTAGCTGTCCAGAAAAGAACATCCTATGAAAACATCTTCCATTCAAACCACGGCAAATATTCTACAAATTTTTTCGTTTTGGACCATGTTACATTCATTGTATGATAATGATTAAACGTCTAAGTTCTCTTTACCTGCTTCAGTGGTTTCTGCTCCCTCGGCAGCTTCCTCCCCTTCCTCCAGGCGGCGCTGGCGTTCCTCCTCGGCAGCCTTCAGTGCAGCCTCCTCGGCCGCCTTCTTCTCGGCCTCGGCCTTCAGCCTGTACGAGAGAACCAAGACCATTCATACGACCGACGGTGAAAGTTAAAACAGATGTTATCATTCAATATTCCTTGTCCTGGGTGTTACAATGGTATAGTATGGTTTTTAGTACTTGACGTTCAGCTTTTTCATGGAGATTTATGTTAAGGCAAATGGACCTGTAAAATTCCTCCGGCACAATAACAGGTGCGGTTCAACATCTTTTAAGATTATTTTTTAAAGAAATTCCTGAAATGAATTTGCTTGTGCGGTTTAAAACATATTCTATTAAAGAATTAAAGATTCCTGTAATGCACTTACTTTCATACTAATGAATTAAATAATCTCCCATATCTTATCTGCAATTTTAAGTGCACAGTTCATTATCAACACTTTTAAGCTACAGCTTTTCCAGTTATTTCTGTTTTATAAAAACCCATTACCTGGCCTCCTCCTCCCGGCGGCGCTTGTCCTCAGCCTCCCCCTCCAGGCGCGCCTGGATGGCGGCATCCACCTCGCTCCTGTTAAGTTGGTACCAGCGCTTCACCAGGAAGTCGCCGTTCTCACTGTCGTCCTTCAGACACACGATGTCGTCCGGCAGCAGCGCCTTCTCCACCATGGCGTTCCACTGGTCGCGGGTACGGGGGAAGTTATCCAAGATCCAACCGCCGTTGCTGTTGCAATGGAAGAATCTCAGTTATATACTCGCTTCATAGGTAAATATTTATTGAGCAAAATCATTCAATATGAATGCTGCCAGTCTGCTAGGTATTTTGTGAGGCAGTTGGAAATGTATTTGACTGTTTTTTCCCATCCATTCATTATTTTACTCTTTCAACCTATACATTTCCATATGTTTACGTTTGAGAGTGTAACTATTACATTATCAGATCAAAGAGTTACTGAAAGACAATGTATTTACACAAAAGAAAAAGAAGCAAAAAACACCTGAGATACTAATCAAAGTGTAAATAACTTTTACACTGTTATCACTCGAAAATTCTTTTCTTAAAAATGATATGATGTCTCAGCCAGAAGTACTTTAACATATATGTTATATAGATTGCAAACTTAAAACAAAAAACTCACAGCGGTCCGGTGGGATTGCACGCCCTCATCTCCTTCTCTGTCTCCTTGATGGCGGCATCAATGACCTCAATGTAGGCCTCAGGGGGGAGAGTGATGGCCTGCTTCTCGGCCACCTCCACGGCGGCGGCCACCATCTGCTGCACCTCCGGGTGGTTGCTGTCCACCTCCACGGTGGGCACGGTGATGGCCGTGGGGGTGGTGGCCGTGGTGGTGGCGTCGTCTATTGCCGGCTTCTCACTGCCAGCCGCCTCTTCCGCCGTTTCATCTGGAAGGTGGAAGTTTTGTAAAGATTTTATTTTTGATTCTGTCTATTAAAACCTTAAAACATGTTAGTGTAAACGCATTGATTTTCGGGCTGTATATAATTTTCGGGCATTTTAGTGCAGAATAATGCTGTAAGTGAATAAAAAGAAAATCAATATTATGGCACTTAATTTAACTTAAACTGGGTGAGCGGAATTATAATTTGGCGATAATGTCTTCAGAATAACATCATGGAGAAAATAAGAAAATCGAAGAAACAATAAAATATTTTGCAGTTTTACCGTCTTTCTGTTCAGTCTCGGCCCCCTCGGCCCCCTCGGCAGGGGTAGCCTCAGCGGCAGGGGCGTCCTCTGCTGGTGGGTCGGCGGCAGGGGCCTCCTCTGCAGGGGCCTCTGCAGGGGCCTCTGCAGGGGCCTCGGCAGGGGCCTCGACAGGGGCCTCGGCCTCAGCAGCCGGCTCACTCTGCTCAACCTTCTCCTCCTCTGATTAAGGCAAACATAGATAATTAATCATTAAAGGGCTTCAGAATTGAAATCCCTAATGAAGGTACTACAATATTTGATCGTCCAGCACGAGTTATCTTGTTATTCAATGCAGTAAATGACGTCAATGGAATATCATAAACCGATTAGGAACACGGCTATAGGCCTGCAAGTGCAAATTATTTATTGTATGTAATTGTCATATTAATCACTGTACTTGGTTAAGATATCATTCACGTTCATACATTTTTAACTGGCATGGTTAAGCCATACAAAAGGCCTATTAATCATCCTGTACGTGGCAACATATTTCTGTGAAATATAAGAGCGAGTAGGTTTGTTCCACTAGCTTTGTTAGTAAGCTAAAGATTTAAGAAATATGCGAAGTGGTTCCTATATGTTCTCCAGTAATGCCAAAGTAGATACATTCTTCTAAAACCGTGCTCAGATTCAACAATTTCTTTAACGGGAATATGACAATGTACAGTGCATTACACTATTGCTCCGTAAAGGCAATTACATCAAATTGCATAATTAATACGGGTAGCTGATGTACCTCAGCCCCTGTTAGACTGATCACTTAGCGTACCCGGAATGAGAGCAGCTGGCCACTCAGGACTAGGTTTACCCCTCCCGACCAGTGGGCATGGCAACATCAATAGGCCAACCAAACATTGCACCAAGTGCTGTAGCCGGGGCTACCTCAGACAGTCAACAGAAGGGGCTCATCATTTGTAAATAGTCCTTGGAATTCAACGAAAGCAGTATTGCAATCTACATATGGATATTATTTATATGCATTGAAGGAAAATTCAGTTAATCATACGGAGTCGCTTTCTAGTGTGTTATTAATGTGGAAATTCTCTACTTCTACTAGATGCTCTCTGGCTCTATGAATCAGTTCTCCCAGGTTTGGATGTTTAGATATTTACAAAGACATTGCTATTAATTTACACCGGACCTATGGAGTATACAATGTGGAACATAGTTTAAATGGACAATATGTACAACACCACGCCTATCTGCATGCATAAATAGGCACAAAAGGCAGGTAACACATGCGCCGCCTGCAGATTACGACCACCAATACTGAACCAGCTTATACATAAAGCGAAAAAATAGTCACATCAGAGACACTGACCCTATTAGAATGCAAAGCGCATAATCATCAATACGTTGTCAAAACGTTAAAACCAGCATGCATTCTAGCGTTATGGATATACCGGATCATTTCAAAGGGCCCGTTTAAAGATGCCATTAAAACTGATGACTATCACTGGGTAGCCTATGTTAAACAGTTATCTACATCATGAAGGCTTGTTATATTTGGAAGAGGTTTGCGAAGGCTAACCGAAGAAATAGGACTGTTCTAGTCGCTTTAGGATCTTGCTACATTCTAAAAGGTAGACCCAAACTACATTCTATACCAGGTAAGTACTTACTTATTGATATAACTAACCTAGTATAGACTATAGCACCTATATGCTACCAAGTGTTTTAATGTATTTGGCTAATAAAATCATTTTAAAAAATATAGAATAAAGTGACATTTTTAGGTTGAATAAAAGAGGAGCAAAGTTGAAACTACTGGGGTCTATCTCTTTTTTTAATGAAAATATAGAGCAAGATCTACATGAGGAATCCTGACGGAATTTACGTAAACTGTGGGCAAAGTGTAGGTTTGCAAGAAGCTTGCCACCCAAATCCCAGCCACCGCCGTACCTAGCCTAAATTAGCCCAATACTTACCTATCTGGGCTAGGCCCCCGGCCGCCCCGACCTCCTCACTTGGCGGGGCCTCCCCCGACTCGCCCTTTGGCACTATTTCGCAAAATCAATTTAGGGTTGGTTTCCTCACTTGTTTTTCATATGGAATCACATTTCAGATTTTATTTTCTTTTACAGGGTAAACAAAATGATCTTGAACAAATTTCATTTTCCGTCAGTCATTCACATTTTGCCAAATACTTTTGATGTAGAAGAATTGTTCTACTATGCGTTGTAGCCATAGAATTGTTGTTAAATAGCACGTCAGCATCTAATTTATACGTCAAACATCCACATACATTTTAAGTTCTGGAAATGAAAGAAAATTGGCAATTCGAGTCTTCCACGGTAATTTGTCTGACTGAAGAATACCGACCATATTACAGTTGAATTTATGCTCAGGCGTAAATGCTAAACCTCCAAATTTTTAATAAATTACATGCTTGAAAATATTGGCGGTCACATATGAATTTTCCTACATCTATCAATTCAAAATCAAAATTGTCCTATCATCCTTTGGTCTCAAAGCAGACCATTGATTATTTGCTTACCTTCTTCTGCCTCTGTCTCCCGAGCCGTTTCTTCACCGTCTGTAGTTGGAGCAGCTGGAAGAAAGAATAGAATAGAATACATAATATAGTGCTCTTCCTGTTTAATTATAGGAATTATCCCAACATAAAAATCGGTATCCTTTAGAAATAATTTTTATTTTCTCAATAGTGAATGACTAGAGATTTTCTCCCTAACGAATGACTAGAGAAAATACACATAGGTTGTTCTATCACCTATACGTATGTTATGCACAATTCAATTGTTCTGAACTTACCTTTAGCTTTTTCCAGTTCTTCTTTAATTTTGGCTTTGACAACTACAATTGCATTCTCCACCGCCTCCTCTCGAGCTGCCTCAACAACCTTTTTCCGCTCTTCTTCCATTCTGGCTTTGATAAGTTCGTCTATATCAAGGACCTGCAAAATTTAAAATTTTAAAGAAGCTACAAATCTTTAATTGATCAGGCTATGGTGTGAGCGTTTGAACTATTCTCGTTGGAGATTAAGTCAAACCAGATTTTTTTATCACATGGAATATATATATGAGAGGGAAGAAAATTAATTAACTATATATTTTACTTACATTCAAGATGCATTACATTCACACATTAGATCGCCTACTTGAGTAAAAATTGATATTATATATTCAAGTCCTCTATTAGTCGGTCGGTTTTATCACAAAGTTTACCTTTGCGCCATACTTTGCGGCCAACTGGTGAGAAAGTGTCGTTTTCCCAGAGAGTGGTGGTCCAGTTACAACCAACTTGCACGGGGGCCTTGGTTGGGGCGGCATGAGGTAAGGGCGGGGGTTCTTGAGGAACTTAGCCATCGCCTCTGGGCTCGACAGAACATACATTTTGTCCAAAAAACTGCGAATAAAGATAAGTGGATGTTTTAAGATTTTGAACCTGAGGTACTCCGATTTAGACATGATCATTCATGGAATTAACTTTACATAATTTGGGTTTTACTTGCGAATCATCACATTCTTTGTTTATGAATTAAACTTAAATACCAAGCGTTTGTCTTTTCCAACAGGCAGTCAAACTCACCTGACGGCAAATTCCGGTTTGCCCTGTGCAAGATTTCCTTCGGCGAGGGCAACTGGGCAGTACCTCAGCCAGCGGGACCTGCGCCACCGATACCTGGGGGCTACCATCTCTTTGGGCGCGAGTGAGCGCATCAGCTCATCGGTGTCGATGTCCTCTGGTACCTCATCATCGTCAGGGTCCTGAAGGCGGATGGGTACAGCCGCTGGCCGGAGAACGAAGCAGCTCAAACGAGTGAGCAGCTCCTGTGAACATCACAAGGGAGAGGATTTAAGATTGCGTGCTCCAAAGGCTCCAAGATCAATACACTTATAATTCAGGTGAGTTCAAATAAGGGTTTCATTCGAAAACAAAAGGTGACCAGAGGAGGCTTTATGTTTGAAATGATAAATTTCTCAAAAACTTTATTGATTCAACAATTAACGTACCTAAATACACATTAACACAATTTGTACACATTATTATGATGAAAATTCAGAATTGAGAAAACCCGTTTTGATGACTTATTAGAAAACAATTTACCTTGAATAGAACAGGAACCGGTTTGTTGGCATCCAATTCGATTAGATGTTGTTGGTCGTGGTCAGCAATATAATCCTGCAAACAATATTATTTCATATTATGCCTCTTCATACTCTGTTGAAAATGTTACTACTGAAATTGAGACCCCTAAAATCTGGGAAATACTACTGAAATTTAGATCCCTTACATCTGGGAAATTCAACATAGGTTTTTTAATATAAACCTTATAGTACTTAACGTCTAAGGACAAGCATTGACGTACCTCCAGAATGCGGAGCATGTTGCTCTTGTAGCGTTTGACATGGTCGGAAACGTGAGAGGGTAGGTCCTCAGGTCGCCGGATGAGACGTTCAATTACCTCAGTCGGTAAATCCATTCCTTGTTCTTCCTGCAATACATTAAAAAAAAATCAAAATCAAAAACGCATTAACTAAAGAAAGTTGCCTAAAAACCTCATTTTATCTTTATTTATACGTGCTGTCAGTACAAACACTTGTTGCATAAAAATGTATTTTCGAAACAGAGAGAAGATATTAACAATATGAACAGATGTGCACTGAAGTATTGATTAGTAAAATTACTTCCTGTTATTTCACACAGATTAGATACGTATATAAACATCTAAATACATCGAAGAAACGTGGCTCAAGAGCTCAAAGGTGTGATGCTACCACGTGAGAGGCCAGTGCCATGGGGGAACCGGCTATATAATATTATAGTGACTTATCAACGTCTCCATGGAAACCAAGGGGGGTCCTTAAAAAAGGTCCCAAGGTAACCAAAAGGTCCCCAAATGGGGAGAGACCACCCAAAATGTTCATATCTTCTAAAGATAGAGGGTATGAGAAAAGAGATTTGGTGAAGTGTGGAGCTAAAATCCCAGAATTCATGACCATGGGGGGTATGAAATTACTTTGGGGAAAGCAAAACTGGGCCCAGGTTGGGAAGCGAGGATCCAGTACAGAGTGATCCAACAGGCTGTAGGTTGAACCTGATTCCTTGGGTGGAAAACTAGGAAAAACCTCAGTCAGTGGGTTGGCTCTGGAAGCTCAAACCCATTCAGCGGTTTCGAATTGTATCTCTTCACTTCAGGCATCAAAAAACACGGTACCTGACTTGCGTCAGGAAGAACCAAAGGTGGCAGTTGGTAGCCTACTCAAAGGTTTGGAGAAGAAAGGGCCCCTTGGGGGGTCCTGGAAGACAAGTCAAAAGAGTGAACATGGTGTCTGTTACTCTGAGAAGGAGTGCTAACCAAAAAGAAAGGTTAATCAGGGGTCTGAGGTTCAAAAGTAAAACAAAATTTTTGACGAGGCTAAGAACCTAGACCCCTATGCGTCTCCAGATTGGGTGCTGTTCAATGGGTCATGGGGTCCATTGTGTTCAGTCCCAGGGGTGCATTACTATGCAATCTCTGGATCCAGTTGAATTCTACCAGATCCCTGAGGTATTTGGATTTATTACCCTGTGGGTGGGCATGAATAAAATCCAGGATGTGTATTTCTACATCCCCCAAACCTTTGTGGCCTGGGAGGTTAAAGTGTTTGCCAATCTCACTGTTGTGTTTGTTGTAGGCAATGTTATAAAAGTGAGCCTGGAATCTATCCATCAGGCGGTTCTTGGTTTGACCCAAAAAAAACACCAAAAAAAACAACATCTAAATACCTCCTCCCCAATTTGTTCTTCCTCTTCTTCCTCCTCTTCCTCGGCTTCCTCTTCGCCAGCCTCATCTCCCTGTAAAGAAATGGCTGGTATTGTAATTTGACAAAATAATATCAAACGTTATGAAACATTATTGCTTCAAACTACATACAAATCTAATAATTAAAAAAAAAAAAAAAATTAATCATGTACATATTAATCCGTTTTGTTAACTTTGTAGAGAAATGCTCATTTTTTTAATTTGGTTTTTATTAGGTCAAAGGCTTCGGTTTAGATCTTAAATTCATTAGGTTCTCCTAACTCATTCTAAAAGACCGATAGGGTTTCCTGTTCATTATGAACAATACATTTTACTAGGGGAAAACAATCCTGTGCTCACCATGCTAGCGGGTTTGACGGGGTCGTACATTTCCTTCGTGTAAAGTTCACCAGTCTGTGGATCGATCCGTTGACCCACACGACGCACCTCTAAATCACGGTCAGGGAACTAAAACCAAGAAAGTCACTAGGTCACAAACAGCAATTTGCATATAGATTACACTAGTACTTATCATCCATCTATTCATATTATCATCATATCATATAGAGGCTAAGTAAACATAAAAAAAGTTACTTATTGAGTCAAAGTTGACTACATTTACTAACGGTTGATCCGACGGAGCTAAAAGGTTGAGTCTTCAAAGAGAAAAAGACAGAAAAGTAAAATAAGCCGATAACTTTCACATTTGGATTATTTCTTAATCATGACGCGTCTACAGGTGATCAATTTTGTTTGTATCAAAGAAGTAAAGTAACTGAGGATTTCCTTACCCTTAGATTGATGATAAAGTCTGGCCTCAGCTTCCAGTTTTTGACCAGTTCTAACTGATCTCTAACGCTCATACAGTCCTCATTGAGTGAAGGGAACCCATCAAGTATGTATCCTGTCAAAGAATTAGAGTCAATGAATGCCAGTTTTACTGGCGCTTTATTCACACTTACTTAATGGTTTTATATATATATATATATATATATATATATATATAACAAATTAAAAAGATAGTTATTCTCCCTACCAGGGGCGGCATATTCCTTTGGGTTAGCTGCAGACTATCCCAAATAAGAGTGCATGGCCTTATTTGTGGCTTAAGATGATAGAGATCAACATCAACGATATATTCATTTGTTATCTATGTAATGTTGATATTTTTGTGTGTGTTGGACTCAAAATACAATTATTACACATTGATATAATAGCAATTTTTATAAGTTTTTGTCATAGTTTGTCCTGTGCTTTTGTCGAAAAAAATTGGTTCAAATTAACCTGCAGGTGCCTAACATAAATTGTTCAGACATATTTCGACGATGTCGAAAACAAAAACTTGTAAATAGTCTGGGTGTTAAGATTCCTACCGTGGTGAGCCACTTCTGGTGAGTTGATCTTATCCTCAATCATTTTAGCTGCAACTTCTTCCGGAATTGCCTCTCCTCTCAGAAGAATTTCTTGTGCCTTTAGACCCATTTCTGTTTGCATTTCTATCGCTTGGCTGATAACATCCGTGGCTAAAGTGAAAGAGAATCAGTGTCACAAATACGAAAAGTCAGAAATAGGTAGTAGTAAAATGAATTGATGAAGTCCAGTGATGCAAACATGGAGAATTGAAATAAAACTTCTTCGTTATAATTGAAATGCTTACCGTTCACCATTTCACATTTCCATTCCTGTGCCAATCTTCTCGCCAGTGTAGTTTTACCTGAACCAGGTTTTCCTAGTATTACGAAGCATGTTGGTTTAGAATGTAGAAACTGAAGTTCAGCCTGTAATGATATGATGTAACATTAAGATTAACAAGGTAATTATCAAACTTTTAAAATTGTTTAAAAAAAAAAAAAAAAAAAAAAAAAGGGAGCAGAAAAATTCTATATATAATATTATGATCTATATGGCAAGTCTTGGGAACTTATATCATGCAAATCCGCTATTAACTCTTAACAATTCAAAGTCAAAATACACTAAAAGCATGCAAGGACTTACTTGATCCTCGTCATATGGATCTGCTGTAGCCCCCGCTATAGTCATAGTGAATTCGGTGGGGATGCTAGAGGCAGCATCCCCACCTTGTGGTGGAGATTCACTTGGCATCTGTAAAAACGGACATCTTCATTTTTATACATGGATGTTTTTAGAAGATATTTGTTGATAAACACTACTTGGAAATCCCGGGTAGAAGTTCAATGCAACCTCCTGGTACCGGGGATAATGAATACTGAGGTCAAAATGAAAACCTTTCTGAAGTTTAAACAAGAAGGAACATTTAAGTCTTAGAGAATAGAGGACCGACTTTTTATGCGTGTTTCAAATTTCGTACATAAAGTTAGGGCTTGATAGGCCTAGATTTTCAAACAAAATACTTGGGAAATATGATTTGAATAAAAAATATGCCCAAAATCATTTTCATTTATATAACGTTATATTCAACTTATATAGGGCCAAAAACAAAAAAATTGTTGTGTTCAGGTAGATCTGACATAGGTTGAAAAAAAGCGTAGGTAGGCCTAGCTAAATTCTATTGAAAAAAATTTTATGATAGGAGGGGGTACCCTGACTGGTCGCGACCTTCCCTGATTGATTTCGATCACATTTTTTTTTTTAGGTAGGTAAATTCTAGCCTATTAGGGTGGGTCCCGGATATTCCGGTTAAGTTAGGCCAATTTTCTTTTATGTTTACTTACTGAATGGACCCGGGCAGTATTGCCATTGGAAATAAAAAACAAATACTCTAAAAATCTTTTAAAACCATTTCTATCATCTAAATTACATGCCCTGGGCATCAATATGCTGTCCCATTCTGTTCCAAGCTTTTCTGGTCAAATCTTTTGGATTAAAAAACAAACAACCTAACAACAATCTAGGGTAGGGCCAAAAATTTAGGATAGGCCTTGGTCCGGTTTCCTGAATACATTTTATTTTTAGGCCTTGTCTTTGTGCATCGAGATATATCAAAATCAATGTTAGTTTCATCATTATCAACATCAATGTTAACGTTAGAGTCATCAAAAATGCTTTTTGGTCCTGAAACCTGTCACCAGGGGCAGGGTCTGACTCTGGAGCGTTTTGAAACCATCTGACTTGGCATTTGCTTTTCATTTATTAATTTGGAATTTTAACTAAACTTTTTTCACGTTTTACAAATCTCTCTGTAAATAAAATTCTCCCTTCTTCCTACTCTTAGCCTAAGCGTTAGAGTTCCCTGTGATGTAAATCACTTACGTTAGGCCTGTTACTTAGAGATACTTTTTCTGTCAAACTAAAAGAACGTTAAAACTTTCAAATACAATGTCAATGGCCCAACAATAATCTAGAAAACAAGTATTAACTACACTCGTATCATTGTGTCAATGGAATTGCCCCTGTCTTTTTGTTTGTCCCACTGATAGGTGTTGTTACAAAGGACTAGTTAGTGTTTGATGGTTTTGTTTACATCACCGCGAACCGGGGTGTCAAGATCCAAGACCAAGTTCCTAACTCAGGCAGGCTTCTGTCACAGTTGGATCCAAACAAAACTGTCAATAAGCTTCCACTGGTAATCCGGCTTTGTCATAATTCCTGGAAAAGATGTTGTTACAATAACGTTTTATATGATGCATATCATCGGGGTTCCAACTGATGGGCCTTACCGTTGATTTACGTGTCAACCTAAAACGCAAACAAGCCTTACTTACGTTTTTAGCGGCCGTGTCCGCCATGTTGTTAGGTTGCTATGGCGACTCAAGTCACGTCCTTGCGAGAGTGCATGTATCAATTAAACGCAATTCTTATTTTATATTTTGTGATTCACATATAATATTTTACCTAATGCTAACGAAATTCTCTATTGGTACAATTAATTTTCTATTTTTGATGTATTTCCAGTTCCGGAAGCTGACCACTCTTGGGCGATAATCGGGGATGTTAGCGTGGCCTCAGAGTGTCAACAAGGCGGATACAACAAGTTGTAGCAGGATGCGGGCGTCGATTTCAGCTTGTATCTTTACATTTTTAAGTGCATTTGCCTTCCACAATTGCAATGCACATTCCGATAATGTAAAGCTTTTGCTGATTTCGTTTGACGGCTTCAGATGGGACTATTTGGACATGGTCAGAGAGGCAGGAAGGAGGACTCCAAACTTTGATCTCTTGATTGAAAATGGCGTGAAGGCAAAGTATGGGACGAAAAATATTTTCGTCACTAAAACCTTCCCCAACCACTACTCCCTTGCGACAGGAATGTACGAGGAAAATCATGGTGTTGTAGCCAATCAAATGTTTGATCCCAGATGGAATGAGACGTTTGATAAGAGCGATCCAGCTGTGAAGAACAAACTAAGGTGGTGGAATAATGGAACAAATTTAAAACCAGGTGACCCAGGGTACCGGGGGCCTGAACCTATTTGGATAACGAACGAAAAAGAGAAAACCGATGCTTTTCAACGGCGTAGTGGAGTAATGTTTTGGCCAGGTAGTGAAGTGGAGCACATGAGACCATTTCATTGGATACCATATGACGCCAGTTTGCGGAACGAGACACGCATTGATCACATCATAGAGTGGTTTACTGACGACGAAAATCCTATTAATCTTGGACTCCTATACTTCTCAGAGCCTGACCATCTAGGTCATAATGTTGGACCAAACGATCCATCAATGATAGATATGATAGTTGAATTAGATGGGCTCGTTGGATATTTGATCAAAAAGTTAAAAGCAAACCACTTATTTGATCACATGAATATCATCATCACAAGTGATCATGGCATGGCTCAGATACACAAGACACCTATTGACTTAAGTCGTTATATAAACCTGACTGATATCGAAGTCAGTGCTGGGAATTCGCCCGGGATCAATATCATACCAAAGAAAGGTGATGAAACTTAAAATGATTATCTGTTATTAAGAGATTCGTCATAAAAATAACATCATGCCTTCTTTAGCTGTGCAGTATAAGGGGCCTTCCATTAAGTATGTACGCACCAAGTCCAAGGGGGGGGGGGGGTCTGAGATTTTAGGAATTTTGCGTACATTCCTATACAAATTCAATGCGTATTTTAGCCTAAGGGGGGGTGGGGGGTCTAGAATTTGTGAATTTGTGAATATTAAGGTTAATACATTTTTATGGAGGCTCATGGTGTGGTGAAGTGGTTAGAGCGACGGACTTGCATGCAAGCAGCCTGGGTTCAATCCTGGGCTGGGCTACTACTATACAGTATAGCCCCCAGTGTGTCTCCCTGTGACAATGACAGGGATATCAAAAATCCCTAGTAGAACATCCGCTGTTGTGTGTATGGACTTGTCTATGGGACCATGCACATTAAAGAACACCTGCCTCAGTCAAAGTGTAGGGGTCTCTACCTTCTCATAGATTCGTTCAGCTCATAGATTCGATCGTCAAAGACAGAACTGTCACACATGCTTGCCGTGATATGACCATAGGTGTCGATATGGTGTCAAACACACCAACATGGTGTAAAACACACCAACCATTTTTCTGGTCGAGATTCCCAGCACCTACTATTCAAGATTGTTTGTTTATTGACTAATGTATATATTATACTGTACTATATTATATTGGGTCTTTGGGGCACACAACATACCAATAATAAGGCACCATTCGAGAAGATTTACAATAAATTCTACATTACATCATAGATCCATGTAGGTATCAAATTTTGCAGTTAAATCAGAACTTGCCAGAACTCCAATTTTTAGTTGTTTGTTCGCAAGATTTAAGATATTGGAAGCATTAGATCTATTGAATCTGTTAGATGAAAGACGCCAAAAAAAGAGCCCTTCTTTTAGAATTGATTATTCATTTCATAACGGTTTTATAACAAAGAAGGACATTCCTGTGCCACTTACATGAAATAGCTCCTAAAATTGATCAATCATGAATTTCTTTGTA
The DNA here is from genome assembly GCA_936440205.1 of Lepidonotus clava. Lineage (NCBI taxonomy): Eukaryota > Metazoa > Annelida > Polychaeta > Phyllodocida > Polynoidae > Lepidonotus > Lepidonotus clava. Next base: position 45,058,169 of record OW387136.1, on the reverse strand, counting down.
ACACTACTACCAGACAACATCGGTGAGCAGCTTAGGTTTAGGAGAAGTATAATTGCGTACCCTAATATTTCGCCCCTAACCTAGTAAGGTTTTAGAGACTTTTTAGTCAAAACTATTGTTATTTTGAAAAAAATATCACGGATGTAGGGTAACTTGTTCACCAAAGGACATTTAAAGATTACTCCAAATCCCGACCTACATATCCAATTTTTTGTGTTACTGACAATGAAACACAACTTTATTTTTGGCTTGGCTTTAATAAACTGATGAAAAAGGGTAAAACGTGTCTGCCCTCGGTCCTGTTTTTAATCTCATCATGTGATGATCAATAAACATAGTAAGCTCAGAACTGACAGACCTTCAAAACCTTCAAAAGTTTCTTCCAGGACACTACCAAACCTTGTGTACATTTCGCCCCCCCCCCTTCCTCTCCCTTGAATTAAATGAAGAATATCCCGAGGAGAAAATAGAATTATTTCTACAGGTCAAGTATTTCTTGTTTGACTTATTCTAATGTGCGTATCTGTGTATCTATTCTTTTGACAGGAAAGGAAGATAAAATCATTGATTTATTGAAGGATGTACAACACCTGAACGTTTATAGGAAAGATGAAGTCCCTGCAGACTACCACTACAGACATAATTTTAGGATCTTGGACTTAGTTGTTACAGCAGAAGTTGGTTATGACGTTTATCTCGATGCAACTGCCAGCGCATGGGGACAAAGTAAGTTTTCTGATACATTCAAAATGCTTAAATCTGCATAGATAAAGTGATTATATCTTAGCAGTATTTAGAGAAAAAGAATGACAACTTTGACCTATTCTAAACTATGATGACTCCAGTGTTGAATAATAAGGAGGTGATAACATTGTTACCGTAACATTTTATCTCATCCTATATCATCCATTTAAATCACCTCAGGCCAGCCTTTAAAAAAAAGTTTGTTTCCTGTTTACCGCCCGACTGAGTATATAAGGGCCGACTGGAAACCTTTTTTTTTTTCATTTCTGGAAAAATTCTTTTTTTTTGTTATCAAAATTTTCAGTAATACCCCTACCAAAAAAAAAAAAAAATTATGAAAAAAAAAAGATTTTCCGACCTCCCGACTGGGAATTTTTATGGTCACCCGCTGGACAGGAAACAAATTTTTTTTTAAGGTTGGCCTCATAGTCATTGATTCATCTACCTACAACTGGAAGAACATGAGCTTTAAGTCCGAATGTATAGATAGTGTTTGATTGGAACACGTGTGTTATCATATATGGTTTATTATAATTATATAATTGTTTAATAAACTATTATGTAATTTGAAATTAAATCCAGTGTATCGTCCATGAGTTGCGAAGATTAAGGTCTCCATCCCCTAAGCCTAGCGATGTGCTGGCTGGTGACATGTTTTGTGACGTTAGAACGTAATTCGGCGACATTTTGGTCACGTCACCAATTTGGCGCAGCATTCCAGGAGTCACAACGTAGCAAATTACATCCACTACACGGACGATACACTGGCTTTAACTTTGTTCTCCAGAACATTCCTCTGGAGACATGAGCAACACCCAATTCAATTTTCTATTTAATCATATTAATGGTAATATCGACGTATATGAATTGAGATAGGATTTGCTTTATTTAACTGTATTCTTTTTTTTCAGGAGGAAACCATGGATATAACAATAGCGCCCAAGATATGCACCCATTCTTTCTTGCTCACGGACCTGAATTCAAGAAGAACTTCGTCTCCACCGAGATGTTTAACAGTATTGACATTTATCCACTCATGTGTAAAATCCTGGACGTCGAGCCAGGTGCACACGATGGTTCCTTGGCCAACATTGAACACATTCTTCAGGAGGAATCCCACTCTCTCCTAAGTCTCACCATGATAACATGTAAGTGTATGCAAATAACTTTTCTTTGATTTCTTGCATTCAATGTCGTTGATTCCATACTTACATGTATATGTCTACATGTTTTACCACTTTTGCTAATGCCTCAATAAGTTATTGATTATCTTTGATTTTCTTTTCAAATTGGCAGATTGTTTCGTTACATTGCATGTACAGTATGAGTCAGAAGTTTGCAATGTTCATTTTGTAATTTCCACAATCGCAAAACGCGCAGTGAGTGATCATTTGCTTCTGTTGACCATTAAGTTTTGGAGTATTTCTTATTGAAAGTATTTGAACATTTTGGAAATCTGGGTTCAGCTATTACAGATGGCAGTCACCCTTCAAACTCCCACCGCACAATTAAAGGTAGGGGAACCATGCATATGCTGTCCAAGGTACATTTTGTCAGGGAAGTCATTACTGCTTTCACTGTTTTCAGTCGTTAATTTTAGATTGTTTCTCTTTTACGTTCAACAGTTCATTCCAATAATCATAGATGTTAAACTCTTAAGCGAGATTAACCATCAATGCATCAGTCCTTCAGACACAAAACAGGGTCAGTTTTGTTTTTGCTGGATTGTTTTATTTCAATACTTACCATCTTCCGCCAGATAAATCTCGAGTAAAACATTTAGGTCCCACAATGTCTAAGCAATATCCAAATTTTCATAATACAGTTACCAAGTACGTGTATATTGTTCCCATCAAACCTCCAGAGACGTTGCAATCAGGCAATTTTCTAAGTGTATTTAAAACCAAAGTCGAATATTTTGGAAGGTTCCAGGGTAAATATTTACCCTTTATCTTTTACACGAAAATATATGAAGTAAGACTAATATAAGAGTTAATAAAACATAAAGACCAGGAATGTATATTTTTGATATTTTCTAGGTATGTCCTTATGTAGTAAAAATGAATAACATCATCAAAGTGATATTGCTGCAATGAGAATGCTCGGTCCTAAATTGTAGAATATCAATTATATTTGCGTGTTGCCTTTAAGGTAAAAATCATTCGCCATAAGTAGTGGTTTTAAAATCCTTTATTGCTACTTTTGCACGGTTGCTTGCCCAACTTTTTCCTTTTGAACTGCATACTCAGAGTAAAAGGATAACAAACACTCCTATCATAGCTGAAGGATAGGAGGAAAAATAATGTTACCGCTTTCATCGAACCGAACAGCATAGATAGATGTATACACATACATACTTTTATTATGATAAACAAATAAGTTAGTATTTCCCCGATTTGATCTCCCTATAACACTTAAGCAGAGGAGACATTCGCATTCTACACTTTATGAATATCTTAAGAATATTATATTCGGTCTTTGGGTACAATAAAACCACTACTTAAGTTGGAAGGTTCGGTATAAATTCTAACAGCATTAGGTCTGCGTTCTCCCGGCCGTTTCACTGCCTTGTTGATTTTGCCTTGAATAACGTTATGCTTAGATCATTTAGGTTCAACACTGCTTGATATCCAACTGCAATAGTACATAGTTTCCCCTTGGCATTTTTATCTCACCGTAATCCATAGATTTATGTTAGTTGTTACGACTTGGGTGAAGCTGGTAAAGTAGTAGGGAGTTTTAGCAGCCACAACGCAGCTCGATACGTTGACGTATTTCAAAACTTTTGGACCACATTACAGACTACCAGTGCAAGATTCATGAAAAGCAGACACATATTTATTGGAATCACAGGCAATGAAATATTCCTCTGAACATATAATTTGGGCATCAGTCATTACAGCTGGGATAAGAGATACGTTGCGTTTGGGTTTTGGGATGCGTGGGGGGTGCTAAAACTCCTTAGTGTATCAAATGGTAACACGTAACTTGCACATTACCATCCCTAAACCATTAACATAAAACTTGAATATTAATGATATTTTGCTGTTTCTGTTTCACTGAAAACGTTTCATAACATAATCGAAAAATATCATATAGCACAGGCGGCCAAGACATAAAGTGTTCTTGTCGACGTCTCTTATAATATTGTTTTTAAAAAGTCAATTCGCAATTAATGGTTTATTTGTTAAATATCCATCCAACTCACAGTTTAACCTCTATAGGTTTACTTATAGAATTCATATTTCCATAGACTAAATCATAACTAATACAGAATGGTAGTTTCTGTTGTTTGCAGTAATGCATTACAGAGGGCATCATTGAAGGCTATCATAAAAGTAGACTGAGTATAAATGTGGCGTTTCGATCAGCTTGGGGGAAAAAGATAAGTTTGGAGTAAAAAAGATGAGAAAGTATTACGCAAGTTAGAATAATTCTCTAGTAAAAGACGTTTGTCCTATGATCTTGTTTTCGTTTTGCATTATAATTTCCCATAAGTTTCTTTACGATTACAACAGCAAGTAAACATAGTAATTGACTTAATATTTTGTATAGACCCCCATCGCTTCTACTAATAGAATGAATATTCAAATACAAGCGCTACAAACAGGCCACACTTGACAGTAGAGTTTAGAGCATAGAGCACCAGCATGAGAACAGTCTCTTCATCCCGTCATGCAAGTCTTTTATGTCTGTTCATAAGCACATCGTTATTAACATACACGTATTGTGACATTGTGGTTATCGATGCATAAGTACAGTGTACCATAAGATGTTATCGATTAGATGCGAGATGCAGTAGATTAGAAGTAAAGGGCCATTGTCTTGTTGATTTACTTTATTGCCCCTCAATAATTCAAATTGTCAACAGTCCTTCCATAGTCATTATTGAGAATGCTTGCTTGCCAAGGAAAGTAAAGGCTGTTATTTATTTATTTTTCTATTCATTTAAAAAAAATTATTTCAGTTATTTTTTATGGGGGGATATCATATTTTAAGTCTTTTGAGAGATTCATCCAAAACCGAATAGAAAATGTTTGAGGAGGGTGGGGGCTGGTAGATTTGGGATAGGAAGCGATTCTTTCCCTATCTCAGAAAATAATTATGATAGATCTTTCTCCTTTAAGAATAGTGGTTGGCAAGCATAGCTAACTTATTGATAAATTTACATATAAAGACTGTAAGTCAACTTAAACTTCTAGGTGTGTCCTCTAGTTTCTATACTTTTAGGGTATTTTAGGAAACGACCCGTATTCTGGAAGAAAGGATAGCTTATTTATATTGCACACGGGGCCTGTCATTGACCGTACAAGAAAAACGACCTTCCTTTTTGTTATGTTATAGTCTATTTTTCAATACATACGCTCATTGATAATCACCCCCTATCATTACCGTTTTCCAGTTGTGCTCGCGGCCATGCTAGCGGCCACCGTGGCCGGCGTCTTCAGCGTGGCGGCCTGCCGGGTTTACCGCATCACCAAACACCGCAAGCGCCACCTCGTGTTGCCCCTGAACATGATCGACGGTCAGACCCACCTGTTGGCCACGGACGACGAGGAGATCCCCTGACACACGAGGTCGTCCCCGGCCTGCAGCGTCATCAGCAGCGACGTCAGCATAGAGGTGGTCACCACCTGACCCCCCTGAGGGGGGCCGGACCCCCTGAGAAGGGTCTGGTGATCCCATGAGCAGGGCCTGACCTCTTTGGAATGGCCTGGTCCTCTTAGAGAAGGTCTGATTCATCTGATGAGGTCCTAAGTCCACTGATGAGGACCTAACCCTCTGAGGGAGGGCCTGACCCCCGTAGGAGGGGTTAGGGGGAAGGGACCCCCTGAGGAGGATCGGACCCCCTGCGGTGATCACCAGACCCATCCCTCGTGGCCATGCCCATTGCTGTGACTGGAACCGTATCAATATTCACGCTGTAAATAGTTATTACTTAAGTCACGTATGCACTTTAAGCATCTGCGAAAATAGGAATCTTTATGTCGCTGAGTAAGTTCTACGACTTCTTCCCTGTAAAAAGTTAGTTTGAATCTACAGAATAGTTACATGTATCCTACGTATATTCCCGAGATTTAGCACATACATTTCTACGTTAAAGTGACACTAAAAGGTTCACAATATACACATTGGTAATGACATTATACAATTTTGATTTCTTTTATTTTTTGGCTATGTACGAATTTAAAACATTGCCCCAGTTTCATTAACTTATGATATGCTTACTGAGATGTAGCAGCACTGGAATTTTGCATTGAGCTAACTTAGCTTTTGAATACTGTTTATATATGTTGGGAATACTCTGTACATATTATATAAACAGTGCTTCTGATAGTTGAGTAGGAGTTGGTGCCGTGGGAATAGCTTACTGTGAGCTCATGTTTATAGAGTATGCCAGTCCACTGAATTATTCAATTATAATTAATTGTTAATTTTAAACGACAGACTTTGACATCTGATGTAAAACTAAACCAACACGTGTATTCATTAGCTATACCAGAGGTGCTAAAAATCTCTCATACATGTACAAATTCAACCAAACCTCTTTTATACGGAGAGAGAAACTAGGAAACTGGAGGTTACAATCAAAACTTTACATTGCTGTGTGTAAATATTATTTTAGTTTGTATATTTGTAGCAAAGTAGAGATTAGTACTTACATGTACACTGATCGGTCTTCCCACAGACTCACCTTTTAAATGGCACATTTACGGTTTCCAATGGTTGCTCCTCAACAAGTGAACTACTAAATTTCAATTTCTTGAAATTACAAGCGGATTTATAATAGACAGTTTTGTGTTGCAATGTTTCAGTTATAAGTATAGGCTTACGAACTGAATTGTTTCCAGTGTAATCTGTTCATAATTTGAAACTAACAGTGCGTTGAATCAGTATTTAGATTTTATACCTAATATCGTAGGTAATAGTGACATACAACTCAAATCATTTAGGCCACAGAATATAAAAAAAAAAGTGTCAGACCCCGGTTCTCGTCTATCTAACGTTTTAGTAGACATAGCTACTATTTGTTTTCTATGGATTGCGGTGAACTTTAACCTGTTTCCTGACCCGCCTTTGTCTTCCAATGCTCGTTATTATAATTATTTATGTTTGGTACTGAGTATTTTTGCTTTATTGTTATCAGGGCCACGTCCCATACATGTGTAAGACATGTAGCTATGGTCCATGAGAGAATTGTTAGTGATGGTCAAGGAATGACCGTATGCGACCTGCTTTTCAGAATTAGGATTTTCCAGATGAATATAAAGCAGTGACAGTTTTACTTGTGCAACATTGCGCAGAGAGTAGAAGGATTGTTGGGCCGCAATATTAAATGTGGTGATGGTGTTAAGGGGCCTTCCATTTAGTACATACGCACATTTTCAAAAATCTCAGACCCCCCCACCCCCCCTCAGGCAAAAATACGCATTGAATATGTACTAGAATATACGCAAATTTTCTAAAATCTTGGACCCCCCCCCCCCCCTAGTTGCGTATGTACTAAATGGAAGGCCCCTAAGTGATAGTACGTACTGTCACTCTAGTATTATTATCAAATTTTGTTATCTTATAATTTTATTAATCAATGCCATTGTAGATTAGCTTTATTAATGGGTTTTTGGGTGTTGGCATTTTCCCTTTACAAGTGATATTCTAACAAAATCGCCTCTCTGTCTGTTGTTCTTATAGTGCCATTATAGGAATAATCACCACATTTATCACTTGACAAAGGATAGAGCAATTAAAATGTTTTATTTGTTTAAAAATATCACATTTATAACAAAATGCAAGAATCCGAAACATGAGCTGTTTAATCTTACTTTACTTAAAAAAACAACTTATTGTACTGATCGGATGATCATTTCTCACATGTATCTATTTATATTGCACTGTCATGAAAAGTAAAACGATTAAGTTTCCATTCTTTTATGCTGTGATAATAGCTATATTCAAACAAACGTCTTTTCATATTATAAGCCTTCAATGGTTAGACAATGTAATCTTCTAAGAAGAATTTTCTCATGTTACTCCTCAGGCGCCAGCTGTTCAGAACAAATACAATGTATAGGAACATCACACAGAATGTACAAGGTCTTATTTTTGCTCTATTTGTGAGGTCCTCATGAAGGCCCGAAGTTTTGAGGATTTATAGCAGTAAAATGTATTGGAATTGCTCTTACCCTTCTTACTTCTAACCTCTTACCTTGCTCTGAGTTCGGGAGTTGATAAGTTTGTAAGAGCGTGCTAATCAATGAAGAGGGGATACTTTGACAAAATAAGGTCTTATACCAAGTTTTACAAATGTTTTATTTTGAGCTGATATGAAAGACTTGTTTAATTTCCGAAAAAGCTTGGGTTACAATGTAGTGAAACTAGATATCTGCTATATCCTAATTCTTGTGTTAACACTATACTAAAAAAAACTGCATATGGTGTTTTCTGAACAAAATCACATTTCCAAGTTTATTTGGAAAAATCTACTTTTCGTTTTTGATGCCATCGTCTTTGCTGTTAATAGTGATGTCCGAAGGAAATTGTATATTTAATTTCAGTCACTGCCTGCCATCTTGACTTTCCACAGAAGGATTTAGTCAAACTTTCAAAATTGTATCACATTTTCATGTTGAACTTTCTTATTTTCACATTTTATTTTTATGAGTGATGTAATTGGTATGATTATCATGGAAGTCAAAGGCCCGACTTGCCAATGTATACATGGTACCATTTTATGTGTATGTAAATCAGTGCATGTTAAGGGTTCTGATCGTGCACCTCTTGATTCGGGTTCAAGCCAATGTGGCATATAATGTACAAAAGTAGTTTAGAAATCATGTGTCAGTATAGGGAATAAGGATTGAGCTGCGAGGTCGGTTACATTTGATGTCTAGGTCAAACTGGTTAAATACTTTCTAGGGTATCCTGTTTTTGACTCATTTGAAGTTGTTTTTTTGTAATGCCATCGTATAAGACGATAATGCATGTAAATTATCCGTACTATTGTGTTAATGATCGATGTATATATGTTGGATAAATGTTTTTGATATGCAATCCTATTTCACAGATAGGTAAAAGGTGAAATATACAAAGATGGCCGTTAAGGTGTACAAGAGAAGAAGGGATTTTGTGATACAATCGCTGCATATTGCACAAGGCGATACAAAATCTCTTAGCAAATAACACATAAATAGATGGACTAATACAAATTTGACTGTGTAAAAAAGGTTTGGATACAAACCATGCCAACACTTTCTTTTCTTATGTATGTGTAATACTGTTTACATTTTATGTGCCATTCCAATAATTGAAATGCATGCATCAGATATTGGTTACAACATTAATTTTCTCCTTTATTCAAGGTCAGTAATTACAGATTTAAAATATGAGCGATATCTTTTCTGAAATCTTTAAGACATTCCCTAAGTGTTGCGATATGCTAGATGTATAAGTTGCTGCATTAGATCACTGTAGTTTGTTTCTTAAGATGTGTTGTAGTCAGATTCAGTCCCAAATTCATCTTTACGATTCAAAATGTCACCTAGCAGTTTCTAACTTAATAGGTGTATTCTTAGACTGCATTGATGTAACTGTATTAGATAGAATATTCCCTCGATGACATTCATATGTGCTCTTCCCAATCTCTACTGTTATCTAACGCTGACTTACTCCGAAACAAATACTCATTCGAATATATATATAATGCTTATTTCATGCCATAAAATAGTTGTTGTCAGTTGCTTGTCCTATCAGTACGGGTATACTTAAAGATAATGTCTCACTGTTTTGTTCAGTCGTTGATCAAATTCACCTCAACACATTTAAAGTAATGAACCTTGTCATATTGTACAAAACTTAATGGTACTTCCAGCTATTGATGTTGACACCCGGTAATGACATGTAGATCATGGTCGTTTGCATCTTGAACATGAGCCTTTGATAAGCCTTAAGGAATGGGGGTTGCAATGGAGATATTTTATATACATTAAAATCAATCTGTATTGAAAGCATTTTGCCGCTTATACGCAGTACTATGTGATTTAAGATTCGTATTTGAATATTTGCCTAAATAAAGAAATTGTAAACATATTCCGGATTGTGATGGCTTATTCTTCAAAAAGGACTTAAAGGCAACTGAGAAAATCCTTTGACAGGTCAGTTTAATTCGGTTACTCGGCCATGTCATAAAGCCCCTTAATTCTGGTACTACCGGTAGGTAGTTTTAACCTAGCCTACATTATTCTCGCCATTTTGATATCTTCTTTTTCAGGAGGGGGTGCATAAGAGACTAGATAACATATAAAGTGAGTCCTTAGATTTAATATCAAGAAAGGTATAAAATGATTATCTTGAAATCCATTGATGCTTTTACAAAGAATTATCATGACAGGATCACAGTACCTCTTCATATCAGCTTGAAATGGACTGTGTAATGACCCAGCATATCCATAAGGTTGATATAAAAGTTCATGATTGCCCTGGGTCATTAGAAAGTTAACAGCCACTGAAGTAAAATGTATAAAAAGTCAGAAATGTAAACTTTAAAAAGCCCAGAAAGAAAGTTCAATGGGTCCTAAGCCTGCCTTTACCACATTTAGCACTTTTACTAGGCTGTCCCCTTCCCCTTTCCTTAGATGGGGATGGGAGTGGATTCTCCTGAGTCTGAAGAATGTGATTTTCTCTCTAATTACCTTGAAAACTTCTCTCCCTTGGATCCTGATGACGACTCTGGGGTCTTTCCTCTCCTCCATCCTCACTCTGTCTCTGCCTTTCCTCCTACCCTTTGTATACCCTTCTCCTTGACCAACAGGACTTCCTCTGGTTCTGATTCAGCATCAGGCTCTGACAGAGGATCACAGTCATGTTGGGATGGGGCTGGTCCTGGCTGTGATAACGTCCTTGGTCTCGTCAGTACAATAGTTACATTATTTTGTGTAGCGATACCACTGTCTTTAAGGGGGTGAGGAGGGGGGCACAGGGATGAGGTTGGCTGAGGGCTCTCCTGTCAAACAGCTTCGAGATCCAGCAGTTAGCATCTTGAAGGTCTAGGAAGGAGAGTCAGTAAACTGCCGGTAGATTTCCTTTGTTCTGGGCAAAGAAAACTAAGTAATGTTTCTGTTTAATATCCTTGACCAGTCAAACAAAAGGGGTAAAAAAGATTGCAATTCATATGACTTGACAAACACCTATACCCATTCTCACCCCCCATGAGTTGGATAAGGTTGACACAGTCCTGGGTACTCTTCAGCACAGTCTCCTCCATCTCTTTGAGACTTGACACTGACTCATGCTAAAACTTATGTCAGGGGCAAACTTTGCTTGGCCAGTGATAAAAAGGTTAACGGAAATGGATTCCTGCCGGCCAGTCAGGAAATGCCAGAGAAGATATGCTTGTGCAAAGCTGTTCTTGTTCTGTCCACATTGCATGTCCACAGCCTTTTGAAATAGTGATGAAGGTAAGGTATTGTGCTGATGTGGCATCAGTCCTAAGTTAATGAAGCCGCGCGCATAAAGCAGTGTTCGGACTGAGAGTGAATCTCTTTTCCTTGTGCTAGAAGAGTGTCGGCTAACCAAGGGGACTGGGGTCAAAGTGGTGCACATCTCAGACCGCAGGGCAGAGTGTATCGAATTATTGGTTGAGTAACTGCTAGTATAGGAATGGGCCAGGATACCGAGGTTTATTAAGGGACTTCTACAGGCAGGCTTGGCTGTCTGACTAGGAGCATTGGCTGTGTGAGTTGAATGGAATGGCGTAAGGATATGAATTTCTTGAATTTCACCTTTGTTGTTGCTTGTTGTACATTCACTTTCTGCATCTCCCATATTAGAATACACCTATGTTGTGAACTTTTAAGGATCAGTTCATACTTCCACTTATTTTTCTTTTTAAATCTTATTTTTGGGCTAATACACAAAGTTAACTTTTAAGTTTCTAAGGCATTCTAAGTTAGCCTTTTCCGGCATTTTATTCCTCCTCCTGCACATTAAACTAGATATATATATGTTCTCGCCACCTAATTTTTAGTGTTTAAATAAATATTTCTTGTACATGGCTTTAATTGACATACCAATGTGTTTACCAAAATTGACATATTTTATAGCTCATTCTTGCAATTTTTCTAGTCTTTCAATGGGAATATATGAAAATGGTTTGCATTGTCTGAAAGGTATGATTGCAATTTCAAATTCATTTTTTCCCTCTCGTACACCAATTCCCATGATTGGTCACACAGAAAAAGGAACTTTCACAGTGCCAGGACATATACTTAATGAGGTAAATAATGAAGGGAAGATTGTTATTCTACATGTAGGTATGTTTGAGAACATATGATATATTAATTTTAGGTGAGAAAGAGTAAGTCTATTTAAGATAACTATAAATTAACATAATTATATTTATCAAAAAGACCGATTTTGTGTGAAGGTCGATAGTGAATTACAATTATTCCTGGATACTATCATGCATAAAAACCTTTATTCTAAGTCAGTATAGTGATAAGCAATTATTATCTCTTATTTGTGACATACGTTAGTGACCTGGATAGGTCATGGATCACTTACATGTGATAAAAACAGGGGCGGATCCAGGAAGTTATAGAGAGTGGGGGGGGGGGGCAAAAACATGAATGTCCAAACGTGTGACATATGTCACTGTGTTCCTGTTGACAATCACCAGTCCATAGAGGCTGTCCACTCAACCCAAATAATTAACACCCCTACCCTTCCAACTGATCAGCCTGTTCACACACCCAACAGTAACCAGTGTTCATGATGCCACTTATTGAACGAGGATTCACTTATCTGCTTTCACTTAACACTCTGATTGCCAGTGCTCACACTGAACTATAGGAAGGAATCCCCTCAAACACATTCAGTTGTCGCTCCTGCCTTCTAGCACAGTCTGACTGTCTCTATTCCAAACTTCTAAGACCGAACCTTTCCAGGATAGTTACTCAATGTTCAGCTAACTCTGACCGGCTAGAGCGGTAAAATTAATTTGTGGTGTATAAAATAATTATATATAGTGTAACAGAACTGCCCTTCTGTTGTGCCTATTTACATTTGTGTTGCAGTATGTACACTGTGTGCACTGTGCACACCGTGCGCACTGTGCACACCCTGCACACCCTGCACACCGTGATCACATTTTGCACATTCTGGGACACTATATAAGGAGCTGTGTTGCAGCCACTTGTTGTCATTTGGCCAATAAACCTTGCAAAGTTCACATCTAAGAGCACTGGTCCCTCTCCTTCTTTGGCACTTGACCCTGCCCTTAAACAGCCACCACCACTGCCATGCCATCCCCCCCCCCCCCCCCCCCCCCCCCGGTGGACTATAGCCTACTACCCTGCTTCCTCCCTGTTTCCTCCCTGCTTGTACCAGCAGCCCACAGGTTGCCGCTTATAGTAGAACTTTTAATGATGAACTTTTAATGACATGCTATCAATATCACGCTGCATAATATTCGTTAATTGGCTCAGAGTCGTTAAGGGTGCACCAACCCTATAACTCACTAATTCTCGTTTCAATATCATAAGAAAGTTCAAAGAAAATCAATCAAATGTCCCTTCTCTTGTAAATGACCATTTTACATTTTCAACAATTTAGCTGTAGAATAGCAACTATACATGAGAGTAACTAATAATATACACCATTGTAATCTTCATGCAAGAAGAGGTGTACTTTCTATAGAGCCTCAAATCAGATAATACCACTTTGTTGTAAAAGTTTATTCATTTTTCAGATTTGGGTTCTAAATAGAATATTTTCATTCTATGATGTGTTTCATGAAACTAGTCTGGACTGATTGTCCAATTTATTCTGAATCCTATGGTATATGAGGTAATACTGTATCTCATTTACCTAGAAAGTTATGGTTGTTTTGCAATAAACACTATTTGCATGATAACCCCCCCCCCCCCAAATTTTTTGACCAACCCTAACCGGTTTGGTTCAAGGAATATTCATCCATAATATTTTCCAGGTTGATCATCCAGCCGACCTAATGTGACCAAAGGGTTATAATAAACCCTTCCCACCTACATGCATGCCACACTGTCCTATCATAGAGTGCACAGTGTTGACCTAAGGAACTACTTACTTAAAACCCCTTAGTTCCTAACCGATCCACTAGGAGGTGCCACCAGTCGCACACTCACTTTTTAACAAATTTATTGATTTGTTACTCTAAATGACCTTCAGACACCTGATGAGAGTCCTGAGATCGAAACCACTGTTAATCTGACACAAACATACACTCCTTAGAGTGTCTTTCTCCCTTTTATTAAAAAACCTAACTCCAACTCTCACCTGAGTGAGACTTGGTTGTATCCATGCAGGCCTCAACCAATCAGAGCCCTTGGAGAAGTGTCAGACACATGCAAATGACCCTGGCAGTCACCTGCTAGGGTCACATGACATGCAAAGTGGGGGTGAGCGCCGGTTTTGAACTCACCTGGTCACAGTGGTCGTGTCAGTCACAGAGTATACAAGCCACGTCTGAGCGTAGCTCTCCTATCATACATGAGAGTAACTAATAATATACACCATTGTAATCTTCATGCAAGAAGAGGTGTACTTTCTATAGAGCCTCAAATCAGATAATACCACTTTGTTGTAAAAGTTTATTCATTTTTCAGATTTGGGTTCTAAATAGAATATTTTCATTCTATGATGTGTTTCATGAAACTAGTCTGGACTGATTGTCCAATTTATTCTGAATCCTATGGTATATGAGGTAATACTGTATCTCATTTACCTAGAAAGTTATGGTTGTTTGCAATAAACACTATTTGCATGATAACCCCCCCCCCCCCCCCAAAAAAAAAAATAATAATAATAATAATTAAAAAAAAAAATTGAAAAAATCAATAAGCATATCTATGTAATAGGCCTAAAGTCTATTGGTGCGTTACTACAAAGCATAGTTTGACAATAATGATTATATAACAGAGTTTATATTAACTTCTAACCTCACAATTTATAAGTGTGGTATAACAGGATGCTTCAAAGTCTTTTCCCATATATGTCAAGGGGCCATGTATATTCTGTATAAAGACTTTCTGTTACATCACCATGACCAGTTCTTGCTCCGCTCTGTTGGAGAAGCATCTCGCTGCTTATATAAACGGTACTGGATGACCCATAGATTCTATCAAACTAAACTGGTTGGAGATAAATATAGAAAATTGGCATAGTTAACTGGCAACAGGTCCGTCACTAAGGGGGTTGGTGGGGGTGGCGGCCCTCCCGCCCCCACAAATTAGTAGGAAAATATTGAAAAGTTCCACTTTTTACTGCTCACCACCCCCCTTTTCAAGTTCAAATTACTGAAAATATAAGCAAAAGTTCCCCTTGTGGAACATCACCCCCCCCCCACAACAGAGCCTGAGTACGGACCTGTAACTATACTTTATCAACGACCCATCAGGTCCATTATAAATGACCCAGATCTATGAGTATACATTCAAAGGGGGTTCTTGCCTCCTGCTTTAGCGGGGACTTAAACTATAGACATTGATGAGAAAGTTCTGAACATTTTCCCAATTTATCAAAATAAGAAAATTAATTATGGTGGGTCAATATGATAGTGCAAGATCTGTCGGTGATACATATGAGAATGATTTCTAAAATAGATAGGAAGTTTAGTTTTCCCAAATGGATACTGCAATAACACCTGGTTATCTTTTTGTGTATGATTTTGTTTGAATGCAGCTTTTTCTTATTTACTAATAGAAGTAACCCCATCCTTTACATACTGGACTGCATTCCAGAGAGAATTCACGATATATCATTGAGGAATTCAAGACTCCTTTCCGCAGTTTAACTTGTATATCAATCTCCACTATAATTACAGTTAATTGCAACACCTTAAAGTTCATAATTGAATTTGTGAAATCCCCATCGGAGATCAACCTTTGTAGTCACATAATCGTACATCAACTGTTTAATTGGTGTTACAAAACTAGTCTTTCTTTATAACTATCTGGGTCATTAACTGATTTATGATTATTTTAGATTCATAAACATACTACTTTCACTTAATTTCATCTATTTTCAGTCACATGAATTGATGCCACTGATGCAAATGGAAATTGGAAATTGGAACTTTAAAAAACACACACACAAAAACACATAGCATACCTATAATAACAAGAATTCTTACATCAATAACAAGAATTCTTACATCAAAGTTTTACCTAGATTCATGGAAAATCAACCAACCTCAACCAAAGTTTATTCACTTTTCATGATTTTTATCTCTTGATTTCGAAAGTAGGATGGTTGAATTGGAGCATACTAATTTCTAGTGTACCACAAACTGCAGAATTCATTCCTGTTAAGGGCAGTGGCAGAGGAGACATCTGGTTTGTTTATAGAGGCACGTATACATGAAACTTTACATTCTCCTATATGGTGTTTTGTTGGAAAAATAACCATCTATTCAAAGGTATTGGTGTAGCTGATTTATTGGTTTGATTGAAGAGGCATGTGCATATATATGTGGAACTTGAAAGTGACTGGTGTATGTGTTATTTGAGTTGTCCAAAACCCTTTCATATATATTTACAGTTCTTCATCTGTTCAAGAATCTATATCCAGGTATTCTTATATAAATACTTTCAATATATAGGAGCAGACTAGGAATTAACAAGTAATATTTAATGACAAATTTCTATTTTTCGTTCAGATACACTGTTTTAACAAAAGACTCTACCAAGATGGACCGGGCAATACTTGTTGACCTAGCAAGTAGGCAAAACAAAACGGACATCAGAATGCAAGTTATGGCAGACAATAGTGACACGTTCTTCCTTCTTGTGAATGCGATCTTTGTTTATTGTAAGTACACTTTTTTCCCTCTATTTTACTGAACAAAATCTTGTATAATAATTTTCAAGTAGAGGTGCCTAGATGTGTTCAGCCTGGTTTTTATCGACCAAGGCCCATATCTTCTTAACTAATTTGGCTGATCAGGGAAATTTTGATCAGGGCCTCAAGGTCAGCAATTTTGTCTTTTACCAAAATTGATGGTATTATTGCAAAATAGTATCAAAAAGGGATACTCAGATGTAAAATTTATTCATGATAGACAGAATATCTAATCTTGAGACACGAATCAAGATTTCCCTTATCAGCCAAATTAGTTATGAAGATATGGGCCCAACACTGATACAAAAGGATGGGTCTTAAATTATTATTTTTCAAAGTTTATATCTATAGAAGACTGAAATTTCCATCTCTTACTGTTTTTGAAAAACAGGTTTCTATGGAAAGAATGAGTAGGTAAAATTACAAATAAACTAGCAGAGATTTTCCCACCAAGCTCAGTATCTAATGAGCATATACAATTACACAAACATTAGGAAAAAATCAACAACATTGTTGATTATCCAAATGCTTAAAATAGCATTTAAATAGCTTAAAAAATGTTTAAGTACTCCTCCTGTTGTGCCCTTAACAGTACTGAGTACCTTTAAATGAACTTAAATATGTGAAGATTAAATTTGGGAATCCTCTTAATTCTATCCATTCAGTACTTTCCTTGCTACATCAAAAGTATGAGGGAATGCCTTTGCGTGTTACTTGATATATATATGCAGGCTATGATATTATGTGTGTAAAAAATGCAATTAGGGTAAGGTCGGGTAATATGGGCATAGCAGGTAATATGGACACCCCCAATATTTCATATTTCTGTCAGGTATACGTCCTGTAACCTCTTATCACAATGTGGGGAACCAAAAAACATTGACATAGACCATTTCTTTTCAGCAAATTACTATATATTTATCAAGATATGCAACAAAACCTCTAAGAGGGTAACTGAACTTGCTTGCATGCTGTCACATAATGATACATAAAATATGAATGAGTAGGAATATCTTAACCATTCAAATACCACATTGTAGTGCAACCTCTTAGTAACAAACAGAAATCACAGTCAAAGATATAGGAAAAACAGCCTTTATTCTATAGGGGATCTAGGAAAGACTGTTTTTTAGGGTAATATGGGCACCCCCCGAAATCCCATAGTAACCTATGGGAAGTCTAATATGGGCAGGGTTCTTGTGCTGCCCATATTAGCCTCCTTCATTTGTCACTGTAATTCTACAGGGCTACTATGGGCAGGTGTGCCCATATTACCCTAAAATAGGGGGTGCCCATATTTCCCTGTGGTGGGTAATATGGGTTTTGAAAATGCAAAAACTTATTTTCTCAATATAATATTTATTTCTTGACCTATATGGTCAAAAATGCACTTATTTCATCAATTACTGATAACAATTCCATAAAAGAAAACAGAAGTAAGTTATGATCATTTCTCTTGATTTTACAGACATTGGTCCTTAAGGTGCCCATATTACCCGACTTTACCCTAATTATAGTCTATGTGGGGTATCATATATATATTCCGTGGAAAAGTTTTAGTTTTTTCCTATCCATTGTTAAGGGTGGGATTCCCTTTTATGGAAAGATGGGGATTCCCAATTAGTCGCTGTGTGACGTCATGAATTCGGGGACTTTTCCTTAAAAAGACATATAAAAAAACAATACCTTAACGTCTTATAACTATGTCTACTCTTGGAATTCTTCTAAGATACTTGTAACAATTATGTCATTGTTAGATTCTAATGCAAACATCATGCTCAATGAATTCACATCCTGTAATTATGTGCAAGGGTTCCTTTAAAAGAGATATGACAAGTTTTGTGAAAAGTAGGCAAAAGTAGTCTTAAGGTAACTGTAGTGTATCGACGGCATTCCGTTTGCGTCGTTCCGTTTGTACTATTCAGAATCCATTCCATCTTTTACCTTAGTACGATCGGTGAGAAGCCTGTAACATGTGAGCAGAATAACACCACCTCTAAGAGCAAATCCTGCCTTTACTTATCATTATTGAATCACCAACGCTACATCTGGCGACGAGATGGTCAAGAACTAATAGGAGATGCCATCATTTGTGAGTTTTGCGCCCCAAAAGCTGTGAAAAACTGTAAACTCCAAGTTGTAAACAGTGAAAAGCTGAGCATAAGGCCCCAACCTGAACTGTGCTGGGAGAGTTGAGCATCCCTATGAGAACTGTAAGCTGTAGGACCTAACCTGTGATTGGAGAGTCCCAAGTTTCATATTGGCAAACAAGTAGTGAAACTAGTTGTGAAACCACACAAAATGGCTGTAGCATTGAGTGGGCTGCCGTGTGTTTCATCATTTGACACTGTAGGGGAACCTGAAACTTTAAATCAGAGGTGGACTCTGTGGAAAGAGGAGTTCAAACTGTATGTGGCCGCTTCTGGCATATCAAATAAAGCCCAAAAGCGCGCTCTCATGTTGCACGTGGGAGGACCGGGTCTGCGGGAGATTTTCGGTAACTTCTCCGCGGAACAAAAGGGAGATGATGACGATTTCGACACCGCTATGGCACTGTTAGATGAGTACTTCAAATTAAAACTGAATGTCCCAAAAGCGCGTCAAAACTTCCTGGAAACGCTCCCTGAACCTGGAGAAACTGTCAATAACTATATCGTACGACTCAAAGTTCTCGTTAAACACTACAACTATGGTGACGAAAGCGATAACCAAGTTCGTGACAGGGTGTTGTCCCATATCAAAGACCAAAACCTCAAAAGCAAAATGTATCGCGAGGAAAATCTGACCCTAGCTAAGATGACGAAAATCATAAGCGAATATCACGACAAAGGTGCGATGGTGCTAGTTAATGCTAAACCCGAAGGTCAAGTTAACCACGTAAAGCGCGCGAATCCAAATAACCGAGGAGGTGGGAACATGCGAGGGAAATCCCCTAGTTCCAAGTTTCGTGGTCGCTGCGGAAGGTGTAACATCGAAGGTCACATGGGTAAAGACTGTCGAATTTCGAAAGATCATGTCTGCGAAAAATGTGGCTATACGGGTCACTTCGAAGTGCGATGCCGGACCGATCCCGCCAAAGCTCAGCCTCCTGCGCGTGGAAATGGCCGTGGCCGAGGAGGATCAACTCGAGGCCGTGGGCGTGGTCAACGCAGAGGTGGTTCAAGTAGTAGTCGGAGTGTCAGACCCGAAGAAGACGAAACCGACCAATATGACGACCCTGGCATATATTACGTGTTCACCATATACGAGACTAACTATTTGTTTAATACGCAATCAAGCGCTAGCAAGTTTGAAGATGTACTCTCGTTTGACGTAAACAGTACAAAGCTCGGAATGGTAGTAGACTCTGGTGCGTTTTATAACATGATGTCAAAGAAGGACTATGATAAACTACAGGCGAGCGAAACGGTTAAACTAGAAAAGTGCTCCAAAAAGCTGTTCGCTTATGCCGCTAAGGAGCCGCTACCAGTCCTAGGCCAGTGTGAGGCGTGTATTACTGTACCAGAAACTGGTGTGTCGAAAGTTGCTAACTTCATCGTCATCCCAGATGCGCAGGTGTCACTTCTCAGCAACAAAACCTCTAAAGAGCTAGGCGTCCTTAAAATAGGTGTGGATGTCGACATCCCTGTTAACGCGTGTAGTCCCAACACTGCAGAGAAGTGGCCCTATCTCCAAGAGAAATACCCACAGGTGTTCCATGGGCTGGGAAAACTCAAAGACTATCAACTCAAACTACACATAGACGAAACCGTATCACCAGTAATACAGTCAGGGAGGAGGATCCCGTTCAGCCGTCGTGAGAAAGTTTCTGAAAAACTTGTCGAACTAGAGAAACTAGACGTTATTGAGAAGGTGACTGGGCCAACCCGCTGGCTGAGTCCGCTGGTCACAGTCGCAAAACCAAATGGAGATGTGAGGATATGCATTGATATGCGTCAGCCGAACCAGGCAATTATCCGCGAGCGCCATCCGGTGCCTACCGTCGAAGAAACAATTCAGGAGATGAGTGGCGGAAAAGTCTTCTCTAAGCTCGATCTTAACATGGCCTACCATCAAGTAGAGTTGGATCCAGACTCACGAGAGATAACGACATTCGCAGGGCCTGACGGGCTGTACAGATACAAAAGACTTCTATTCGGAGTGAACATGGCAACAGAGAAATTTCAGCAGATTGTGAGTCAAGTCATCAAAGACTGCCCGGGTGCGTACAACATGTCGGATGACATCATCATCGTAGGTGCAAACCAAGCAGAGCATGACGTCCGACTTGAGAGAGTTATCTGCAAACTGAACGAGCATGGTCTTACTCTCAACCCGGCAAAGTGTAAAATCAATGTGCCAGAGCTGACCTACATGGGACATGTCCTCACCAGTAAAGGACTGCAGGTATCAGACGACAAAGTCAAGGCGATCGTTGAGGCTCCACCTCCCAAGGACAAATCCGAAGTGAGGAGCTTTCTAGGACTTGCTCAGTTCTGTGCCAAATTTATCCCGAACTTTGCGACGATCACAAGTCCATTGTGGGACCTGACAGGTGACAATGACTGGAGATGGACCGAAGTCGAAGAGGAGGCTTTCAATAAAGTCAAAGCATGTCTCACACGTGCTCCAGTCATGGCGTATTTCACGCCCGGTCTCAAAACACGAATCGTGACAGACGCATCACCAGTTGGACTCGGAGCAATCCTAGAGCAGAAACAGAGTGATGGTGAATATCGACCAGTATATTACGCAAGTAGGAAGCTGACGGACACCGAGACCCGGTATTCCCAGTTCGAGAGAGAAGCACTAGGAGTGTATTGGGCGTGCAAAAGGTTCTACCTGTATCTCATTGGGATTGAGTTCGAAATACTCACTGACCATAAGCCACTGGTCTCCGTGCTTGGTGCAACATCAAAGCCACCATCAGCTCGAATCGAAAGATGGATTCTACAACTTCAACAGTACAGCTATACGTTAGTACATATCCCTGGCAAAACGAACCGAGCAGACATCCTTAGTCGTACTCCGATTCCCGATGAAACACCTGGATGTGACTACATCACTGATCTACAACTGACCAACGAATATGTGTACTCAGTAGCGATAGACGCGACACCGACTGCCTTAGTCCCGAGAGATGTTGAGCAGGCGTCTGCTGAGGACAAAACACTCCATATCGTTAGAGAGTGCATCACAACTGGAGATTGGAAACGCCTCTCTGGAACAGTATACGTGGCCGTGAAGGACGAACTCTGGGTGTTAGGTCAGATCGTGATGAGAGGGAACCGCATGGTCCTTCCTGAAAAACTTCAGGATCACGTCATAAAGTTGGCTCATGAGGGACATCAAGGGATGGTTCGTACAAAAAGCAGACTACGGGAGAAAGTCTGGTGGCCGGACATGGACAAACAAGTAGGGAGCTTCATCAAAGCGTGCTATCCATGTCAACTCGTAGCAAGGCAACCGAGACCAGAACCGATGACATCAACTAGACTACCTGATGGGCCCTGGGTTGACATCGCTATTGACTTGCTAGAGATCCCCGGAGGAAACCACCTGCTCGTAGTTGTCGACTACTTCTCTCGTTGGCCCGAAGTTATTTGGGTCCCGAAAACCAATGCTCATCACATCATAAAGAGCATGGAAGCGATCTTCCAAACTCATGGACTGCCGGAAACACTGAGAAGTGATAATGGACAACCATTTGCCTCGGCCTAGTTCAGTGACTTTCTTAGTGATTTGGGAATCAAACATCTGAAAGGAGTTCCCTACTGGCCTCAAAGTAACGGCGAGGTTGAAAGGTTCAACGGAACTGTATTAAAGATTATCAGGATAGCGCAAATTGAGAAAAAGAACTGGAAAGAAGAAATGCGCAACTTCTTGTTTCAATATCGCACCACACCACATTCAGTCACGGGAGTAAGTCCAGCCGAACTCCTGATGGGGAGGAAACTGCGAGACAAACTCCCAAAAGTAAAACTGTCAGAGGAAAGACTCTCAGAAGGAGACCGGCAGAGTCTTGTGCGTGAGCGCGATGCTGCGCGCAAACAAAAGGAGAAAATGTATGCGGACAAACGCCGACTCGCGTGTGAAAGCGATATACAGCAGGGTGATCAAGTGTTAGTGAAGCAGCTGCACAAGGCAAATAAACTGTCACCAAATTATGAGCCTATCCCCTCTGAAGTGATCCGAAAGGAGGGTAATGCTGTGCTGATCCAAAGTCCTGGAGGACCGCAGCGCATGAGAAATGCTGCGCATGTGAAAAAGTTTGTGCCTTCCATTAATACTGGAAATGCCCCTGGAGTAGGTGATATTGCAGTTGATTTACCTGAGGCTGCTGAGCCGTCAACTGTGGAAACTGCTTCTACCCCTACACAGGTTGAGCAACCAGCAGTGGTACCTACCGCTGCCCCGCGCCCAAGTAGAGTGCGCAGTTCTCCAGCGTGGATGAAAGATTTTGTGCCTAAGTAAACTGTGTGTTAATATGTGCTAAAGACTAACCATCAGAAGAAAGGTTTGAAAAGACTACTCCTAAGAAAACTGACATTTCTATTTCAGGAAAACGAAAATTGCTATTGTGTTTATGAAAAATGTCTCTATAACATCTTTATTATCAAGTAAAAATATGTGGTAACTAAACATATATAAATACTTGTATGAACATTCAAAAGACATTTGATGACGCTCACAGAAGAAGAAAAAGACATTTCTAAAGTATACTACTTAAGTGTTTAAAACTACAAAAGTAAACATCTCTATATACATATGATCTTCTTAATTAAGAAGGGGGGAGATGTAGTGTATCGACGGCATTCCGTTTGCGTCGTTCCGTTTGTACTATTCAGAATCCATTCCATCTTTTACCTTAGTACGATCGGTGAGAAGCCTGTAACATGTGAGCAGAATAACACCACCTCTAAGAGCAAATCCTGCCTTTACTTATCATTATTGAATCACCAACCCTACAGTAACCTTTTCTGTAGAATTTAATGTTATTGTTCAGAAAACGCAATTCAAATGGAATTTGCCCTTATTTGAAATTTCCATGGGACGTCTTTCCTGGTAAAATTTGGATATGTACTATAATTAGAAATTAAAGATGTTGAAGATACACCAAACTTGTGTTGACAGACAGCGTTGATTATTTATTCAATAAGATATCTAGATAGAATTGCGGCAGATCACTAAGTAATTAGGTTGCCAATGATATTCTTAGGCATTGTAAAAAAAAAACCTAAACGAGAAACGACATTTTTTTATCATATGCACTGAAAAAAAACACGAAACATTGGAAATAGAAAGGGAAACCGAATCAAAGGTTATGCACAAAATTGTATTCATGAATATTTGCATACTAATCATCATAATTAACTCTACTTACCCAATAAATAGAGGCTATTTCAGGTTTTTCCCATTTTTCTGTCCAATGAGATACTATCATTAGATGGCTACAACTTCCTTAATAATTATCTGACATTAACTTGGTTATCTTTTTGAAGCAAACATCAACTGCTACAACATGTATCCCCAGTGAAATCCCGCATGAAATACCCTTTTTCCTCAACGGCCTACAAATATGTGTTAGACACTTTCTGTTTTCATTACATCCTAGCGTTAGTGCTTTTTATTTTAGGAATTTTAAAAGATTCATTGAATGATAGAATATTTCACCATTAGGACGGTTAAAAAAATGTTCAAGTATATATATGATAATGTCCCATTTGTCTGACCGATTTAGTGATAATTTATGTAGATAAATTTTCATCTTTAAGTCATGCAATGTGGATTTGCCTTCCTTGAATGTGGAGCAGTAAGGGCGAAAAATGCCACTAACATTCTCATCAAAAACATCCTGGATTCTTGTAAGTATTCAAATAATCATTACAATACAATAATCAATAGAAAGGGAAATCAACCAATTCATTCAAATAGTAGTCTTTTTATATTTAGAGGAAGTCTTCAATGTTTATTTAACTTAATAACTATGTTAAGACAGGCTCAAAGTGCTTAAGAATCATCTATCCCACACTTAACCTACCTATAGCTGTAGACTTTATTTGAAATAATCAAAGTGACCAATGATATCCAGTGCTGAGTTTAAACTTTATGCACACCTCACAAATCTCATATTTTAGCTAATATACTTTTTTTTTTTTTTTTTTATTGAAAATCCGATTCCTATATACAACAAGTTCTTCCATCAGACTATAAACATTGATATACATATAATAGTTAGTTTATATAATTCAATTATAATATCAAAGTACAAATATTATCAAAAATGGGATTATCCCAAACACAAATATATATAACTATCAATTCTGTATTCACAAGCCAAGTTGTTCAGGTAATTTCAGTACCTAATCTCATCTGATCAAAATTCATTGATTTTATTAGATTTTTGAATCTTGCTATTTCCGTAACATTCTGAATACTCGAATGTAACTTATTCCATTCAGTTAAGCCCCTAACATACGGGCTATTCTGTATTTTAGTATATCTGGTAAAATACCCTTTCATTTTTACCTTCGATGTACTTCGTAAATATTTACCATGTTTAGGCTTTACAACATTTATAGCCTCCTTACTTTGTGTATACATAAGTTTGATGACAACATATTTCTGAGAAATGTATTGTACTGTTCATCAAACACATAAACATTTATATTTTCTCCCGAAATTCTCCCTATCATGGATATCTGGTTTTCAGTATTTTTCGTACCTGCAGGCTAATTTGGGCACATTTTGTTGACAAAAACATGAAAAATACCATAGAATATGCACAAATATTTGCCAAATTAAATTTTTGTAATTTCAAACCAACTTGATATGAAATGATAAAATACTCAATTGTAGTTTTCCATTATGATAAATCACAAATTATGCCATAAATACTGGATATTTCTATACTTAAGAATGCACCTTGATAGACTATCTGTGGTAGGAAGAATTGGCCAATGCCAATCTGACATAGAATTGGAATTGTAGGAAATATGTTAACTCACCGTTAACTGTATATTTAGCCATGAGTTGCCTTCATCAGCATACTTTGACATTTCAGTAATTGGTGCAGTAGCATACTGGTGCTTTGGATATGCCTTTGCTTTTGGCAAAGGAAATCCTTTTATTGGTCTTTCGAGCTTTGTCAACTATGGCACAGAGAGTGGATGGCCTGCCTTCTGGTTCTTTCAGTTTGTTTTTGCTGCAACCGCTTCAACAATTGTATCTGGGGCCTTGGCGGAAAGATGTGCATTCCCTGCTTATCTCATTTACAGTGTTGTTACAACTGGTAGGATCTTTTTACTGTCCAAATGTGATTACACTGAAGTACAAAGTAGGCAATAACTGGCCCAGTTACCTCTCAACCTGCGATGTTTGATTGAAAATTGACCTTACCATTTCAACCACAAAGGTGTCTAACAGTCTGGGTCAGTGGTAGTCTCTTCAAGAAAGATTTCTCAGTGCCCTTAGCATTACATATTTCCAGCTGCATATTTCCCTTGTTGATAGTACTGCAATATTGCGTAACAACTACATTATCTCTGTGTTCCTTGAATTCAGTACATAAAAAAGATTCGGTTGATATTCTTTATTCTGAAATGATAGTAAAAGTTAACGATTTTGATAATAGGGTGACCATATTTGCAAATCAAATGGTAAGTGATTCTCTTCTATGGGAGTACTTGTATGTGTTTCCTAGGTTTTATCTACCCTGTGGTCACTCACTGGGCATGGGCTGATGAAGGCTGGTTGAAAATTGGCATACAGTTTGACAACAACAATGTGACAGAAACAGTAACCTATCAGGTAAGGAAGCCTTGAACTTTTACATGGATTTGTAAAATACAAATGGTAGCTTTGTCCAGTCCATGGTAAATAATACTTATCTTACCCTTTAGACCAAAAAGTTTGCATACATAACCAATTTTCCTTGGAAATGTCCCTAAAATATATGGATACTAAGCAATTCAAAAGTTTACTATACTTCTAAAAGAAATTATCGAGATATAAGGTTTGCTGTGTTTTTAGGCATTTTGATCACATTTCAATTGCTGTATCCAGCATAATTGTGAAACAATTCCTCTAAGGTGGGTTCTCATGGAAAATGTGGTAAAAAGTGCAGAGGCTGTGCATTAAATACAAACTCTGGTACTAGTCCATTACATATTCATTTCAATCATACTGATGAAGATCCTAATTGATTGAAACATATCAATGTAATCTTGTACAAAACTCTTAACCCTTTAGACTCCAATCCGGCCATAGTCGCCGAAGGTGTGGTCCATGATCTGGGAAAAATGGCTGTTTTTCCAATATTTTTCCATTTTTCCCAAGAAGAACACTGTTATATGAATATTTAATGAACAAAGTTGACTGCATATCATTTGAAAGCTGATTTAATTTCCTATCGGAAGCAACAAACCCCATTTCTCTAACGTTCATTGATAGGGGTTGGTCAGTCTTTGAACTTCTTTAATTAGACATAATTGAGGGAATTCCAAAGGGAAATCCATGGAAATCCTGGGTAAATCGAGCAATTCATTAATCCAATCTGTGGGGTCTAAACGGTTAAATAAGGCAACACCATCAACAAAAGTTTGGGATTTGAGTTTGATAGTCTGCTTATGCACTTGTATTTTCTAATATGAATATGCACAACTTTTGTCACTTTATCTTAGGACTTTGCTGGGAGTGGTGTTGTCCATCTGCTAGGTGGTTTCGTTGCACTGGTAGGAGCAGCCATTTTGGGACGACGCATTAGGAATACAGATGAGAAAGGCAATGAAGTAGAAATCAGAGGCCACTCTGTCCCTGTATGTACTACCTCTCTATCTTGGTATTTTATTTTATCAATATTTGAGTTTGTATATATGTGAAAATACTAGCACATAACTAGTTAGGCAATAATGAATTATCCATCATAATTTAATATCATAAAATAGACTTGCACCACATCTTAATGGAACCTACGAATTCCTAGCAGAATCTAAGAAATTGTTACAACTTTTTAAATAACCTAGATATATTCAAATATCCCAAAGATAAGTTACATGTTGGTTTCTTGATTTCTTGTGTATTAACTTTGTAGCTTGCTGCTCTTGGTGGCTTCATTCTCTTCATGGGGTTCTTTGCCTTTAATGGAGGTTCGCAGTTGCACATCTCTGAGGAAGGTGATGGGGAAGCAGTAGCCCTTACAATTGTGAATACTATTTTGTCTGGAGGCTTTGGTGCCATAACATCCCTGATCGTTCAACGTATCATCTGCAAGATAAAGGGAGAAGAGGTTAAGTGGTCACTGCTAACCACCATCAATGGAGGACTGGCTGGAATGGTATGCATACCTGTTTGCCTGAATTACCTACTTAATTAGCCTGGACTGTTCCACATAATTACATCTCTAGTTATATCAAACAAAACCAGCAATATATAGCCTATTTACTAGGTACCCCTATTATATAATCATACAGTTATAATTAGTTTACCAAGGATCATTAGATCCCATAATTTTGTAGCATCCCTATTCTGTGACAGAAACAATGGTCTTGATCTTTGTTGTCTGTCATCACTTATTTTTCATGTGCATTTTAAATGTCTGCACAGGAATTTCAATTTTCAATCAAATCAATTTGTAAATTGGAGGTTAACATTTATTTTACAATAGGAGTCTAAAGTTACATTTTCTCTGTACTAATCCTTATAAATCTTTATAAAACTTGAGTCTTGAATACCGAATTACAACTACTATTGAGAACTGTTGAAACCAGTATCTTTAGGGTAATACCTCATCTATACATTCCATACTGAAATGATCTGTTATACCTGCCTCACTTTGTTTGGTAGGTAGCAATATGTGCAAGTGGCAGTAGTGTTCACCATTATGGAGCAGCCATCATCGGAACAGTTGCTGGAGTGAACTTCCTCTTGTGGAGGTTCCTCATTATCAAGGCTGGAGTGGATGATCCTCTTGATGCAGCTGCAGGTGAAATCATATGAAGCATTAAAATAGCATACAATCTCCTGTCAAAATAAACTTGTTTAATTATTATATGCCCTCAGTAGTTCAACTTCACATTTTGAGATTCAATAGACGTTGTGCAGATGATGTCACACATCTCCAACTATGAGGCAGCTGCCATATTAGTGATCACTTTAGAGTCATTGTTATTCTCATTAAAGGAATGCTTAGAACATAATTTTAAGTCATGTATATATTGATAAATGTTATGAAACAACAATGGACCATTATCAATTATAGAATTAATAAATTTTGCATTTCTTTCATAGCCTCATGGCCGTGATGAGCACATGGTGATCACCAAAATGTGATCTTGTGACCACATCTGCACAAGGTCTAAACTCAAACAATTAAAAGTGGTTAGAGGAGTATTCAAATGTTTATTTCATACTTGCTTCCCTTTAAAAGCCTAGGTATTTGAAGCAGTGACTAAACAAAATGGAAATCATCTTGCAGAAAAAGGTTGGAGAAATGAAATGGCCATAGCTTCCATAACACCTACTGGTATTACCAAGGAGCAAGGAAGAATTATTAATCTTTGGTATTACTTTGGGCAAAAAGGTGCAAGGATATACTTTGGGTCAAAATAATGGTTGAAATTGTTTGTAATAATTCTGTGAATGTGCCTGTTGTTAAAACATTATCTTCAATTGTTACTTTCAGTGCATAGTGGGAGTGGGTTTTGGGGTGTGCTGGCTGCTCCCATCTTATCTGTTGACACTGGAGTCTTCTATACTTGGAATAAAAGGTCCTTTGTGGTAGGCAAAACTTCAAAATTTCTCTGATGAATATAAAAGAACTCACAAAGAAAAATGTAAGAGATTCTGTTACAGGCAAATGGATATTTTTGAGTCTGAAAAGAACATTTTTAAGGAGAATGAGCATTCTAGGTATTGAAGCAATAATGTTTTTTTACCACTATTGCTGCTTCATTATTATATAAAACACTTGGTCAGTACTGAATAGTAGACTTTCATATAGGTTTAACATTGGTCATATGAATAGTTATTACATAATTATATAATTGTACTTGTAAATATGTTAATATCAACTGATTTTGGCATATATCTGCTTTGTCTTTGCTTTTGTATTCATATAACTTTTGCCATTTCACGTGAACCAACCAGTTACAAGACTGCTCTCGGGTCCCAATGACCTAACATGATCAGTACAACTAATAGACCAGGAACAATTACTGCTTTGGAATAAATCAATAAAGGAGACTGACTTGTTTAGATAACATAAATTGTTTTTCCAGACCCTGGGGTGGAACTTAGTTGGTGCGTTGGCCATTGCAGCCTGGGCATCATTGGTTGCACTGATCCTCTTTGGTGTTTTAAATCTGTTGAAGATATTTCGGGTTGACCCAGAAATAGAGCGAAGAGGTCAGATATGGATTATTATGTCATTCATAATCTAACTTGAGCAAATTTACACTTTTGATGGAGGTATATACAGCAATTCTCTTTTCCA
Organism: Lepidonotus clava; assembly: GCA_936440205.1. Taxonomy (NCBI): domain Eukaryota; kingdom Metazoa; phylum Annelida; class Polychaeta; order Phyllodocida; family Polynoidae; genus Lepidonotus; species Lepidonotus clava. The sequence continues at coordinate 45,028,081 of OW387136.1, read as the reverse complement.
TTACTTTTACAAAGGATTCACTCTGATTTCATCTCTAAGGATTAATGTCTTTTTTTTTTTCAAAATTCAAAATTGTAATATTTCTTTCCCCTGGAAAATTTTGTTCATTCTTCCCTAAAGTTTACTTAACACTCTATTTGTAATTCTTTCTGAGAGGTAGAGAAATGAAAACATTAGTCATTGTTTGTGTTTCTGTCTATAAAGGTCTGGACATACCAAAACATGGAGAGCCAGCTTACCCTCGTGGTTCGTATGGAGATGGCTGGACAGGACCTGGGTCTTCGGAGCCTGACATGTGTAAGGAACTTGACATAATTATGTTCTATATGTACTCCTTTTTCCTCTCAGTTCAATTGTAGGAAGGCAAGATTTTGTGTTCCTTCTAGGTTGGGATTGAATCTAAATGTTCATCAAGTTTATATGACAACCTGACACAATTGTATTTGACATAATTTGTCTTTCATACTACATGAGAATATATTGTGGCAAATATTATATTGATTGATTACTCAATGTTTCAACAATGTAGTGTAATATATGTGCTAAGCATGTAAAAAGGACATTAATTCCTTTAATGTTTATATACTATTACTTATTATATTGTACTTACTCGGAAGATCACATTTATGTGAGAGTGGTTTAAGAAATAAAAAAAAATAAAAAAAATATGAGTTTATAAGTTTTAATATTTCCAGTTTTTTTGGCAAATACCATTTCTTCTGATATTGAATAAGTTGTTTAAATGCATAATAATCAATACATTGTGGTTCGATGGTGACATACTTGGCCATCATGACCATGGTATGTGTCTCGCCATACAGAAAGGATGCTTATTACGGGAAGTAAGCATTACAGAGGATGTTTTAAGCTTTCAAATGATGTCAAGCATATCAAAATTCGATAAATTTCAAGCAAGTTACCTGCCTTATAAGTCTTCCTGAAAATGGCAAAAAAAATAAACTAAACGTTTCTCTATAGATCAACAAAAATGCCCTTAAGCTATGCTGCATACCGAGGTATAACTTTCAAGTCATGTTTTTCCAAGTGAGTTATGTACAATTCTTACCGAAATCTGCAAAATGTTGTCATTTCCATGGTAACCAAACATCTAATGTAATATATGGGGCAAAACATTTCATTAACATTCCAAATAGAATGTTTGTCAAACTATATGGAAAGTTTAGAACCATACACAAAAAGTTGGTTTAAGACATTTTCTTCCCTATTTTTAACAAATCTACCCATATCTCCCTTAATATTAGCCTAGAGGCCCCTCAGAGCATCCTTTCTATGTGTTGGGTCACATATTTTGTAAAGGACCGAGCCTTCATGGTTTTGGGCTTGCGTAAATGATTTATTTCCAATTTCTTGGCGATTTTCATAGATAATTAGAGAGTTGCCTGCAGAAAACATTACAGTTTGTACATCTTTTCAGATATGGTTGACGAGGACCTCCACCCTGATGACCAGCATCGTAGGAAGTCACTGCCTTACGTGATCGCTATGCACAGGAGCAGTGAGCATTTCACCACCAAAGTATGAGAAGCCTATAAGGTTCAGGTGTTGAAGAGACTTCTGTCCATTGCATAAATAATATTTGAGTAAAAGAGTAAATTTGCTTTAAATTGGGTATGTAACCATGGCAGTTCTGGAAAATATAATCAAAGGCAAACCCTACTTATATAACTTACAGATAGTACACATATATGGTATATATAAAGGCAATATAATATTGTGTGTGTATGAATATATATGTATATCTTTATATATCTATATAATTATATGACATATATACATGTAATGCATATTTAGGGACACAGATCCAACGTGGCACGAGTCCCCATATCACGTGCCGCCAAGTCTGATATAAATAGTTGTACAATTTTATCTGTGAACCTCATAGAAGAAGCAGGACACGTCACAGCCTATTTACTGTTGTATGGTAGTCATGCATAGGTAGGCGTAGAGGGCAACATAGATAAGTTTTTTCTGTTTTTGTAATTCTTGAAAAGGGTAAGACCTTAGTCGGTTTTCCCCCACCTTCAGGACATACATCTATACAAGTATCTGATAGAGTGGTCCCCTCTTAACTCGGCCACCATTGGAGAATCACTAAAATAGCCATATGAGAGGGGTGGCCGCTGGTGAGGGAGACACCACTATCTGCTTATTTGCATCTAAAGTATAACATTTCATGCAAGCATTATTTGTAATTCTTAATTGTTCTTACTTATCGATGTAATTAACCATTTACTTTCCTACTGACATATCCAAAACTTTCAATTTGAAGGAATTGTTCATAATAAACATTGCGATTTATCATTTAAGTTCTAGCATTAAAAATGGTTGAGGGGAGTGGCCAAGTTGAGATAATACGCACCTCCTAAGCGACTATTTAGGTTTGTTCCATGTCTCTCTCCCCCTTAGCAGGCCTTGTCTATAGTCCTACTTAGGGGCTGGGACAGGGGAGGGGGCGGCTAAGGAGAGACTGTATGACACCTTCTGAGCAGATATGTAGCCTAAGAGTACTAAGGGGTTGGGAGTGGAAGGCCAGGTGAGAGAATATGGCACGTGAGCGAACATGACTTGTAACTCCAGTAGGCCTACTAAAGGGGTAAGGTAGGGGAAGCGGTGAAACAATATCAAACCTCCTAAATGAATAATGTAGCTTAACAAAGGCAGTGGGTGAGGGGAGGGTTCAACCAGGTTCGGCTCTTCACAATATGTAGGTGGTCGCTTGTGAGGAATAAATATAAGGACAATTTTGTGAATTACACGAATTACAAATTCGTATAACATATATATCAGGTTACTTGACAGGACATTACATTGACGGCACACATGAATAGTGTATGGATAAAATTGTTATAAAAGACATCCATAATTCAGTATATCTATCAAGATGAAAATAGAATGGTATATACATAATTTTCTAAGGCGAGTCATGTAAACTTACTTGAATTAGTACCTAGCTACCATTTATAGGCCCTCGAAACTGTACTATAGTTATACTATAATCACAACAATTCTTACCCTGTCATTCATATCGTTGGGAATGTAAGTTGCCTGTCGACTTTAAATAATGCCAAAGTGGCAATGTCAAAATTAGGGTTCAAGAATCAACATTAAGTTTTGGCTTCCACAGTATGGCGGGCCTATTGGCCTCTTCACCACTATTTCATTGTATGTGTCACACCTCAGACTGTAATAACATTGTTAACATGAAGTGAATAAACATTATTATAATTATGTATGATAGTTTTGCCAGATTTTGTCATTGATTAGAATCTGTATGCACACACCACAATAGCACCTCTAATAAAGGCAATTGTGCATATCAAGTTACATAGATGTCAATAATGTAATATTTTTTAGTACCAATCCCTCAGCCCTTTTCAGACTATGAGAAACCAGCTTTTTGCATGTTTTTGATTGACTTGGACAATAATAATATGCTTAAAATTGGCTGTTTTCCTTAGAAAATTACAGCATAATGTATATCAATGGAAAGCTCATAACCTCAATATTCTAGATTTAGCATTTGAATTACAAAAAAAAAATTCTTTCTGATCACTTGACCAGGATCATGTGACCGCATATTTATTTCGGAAAAATGAAAATCTTTTATAAATTTTTCCGAAAATCGAGCAAAAAAGGGTTAAATATTAATTTTCTCAAAAAGTTTTGAATTGAAAAAACATTGTATATGTAATATGCAAGAAAATGACAGACAGTTTTTCTATATAGTTACAGGCAATCTATAAATAATCCTCAATGAAAAAAATGGCAATATGTAAAAATGTGTTGAAAATTATTGGTTTTTTTTTCAATAAAGGGCAATAAAATGTTGATAATTTGATAAATAAATGTGGATGAAATTTTTCCTAAATGACATTCATTAAGCAATAGGTCATGGCTAATCACAAACCTATTTCGAATAGGTGAAAGTTGATTTTTCTGAAGGAATCTGTATGAAATTAACACTTATACTGAATGCAGTGCTTAAATTAAATGACCATCAGTTTGTGTCAATCTCTAAGCAACATAACTCTAAACCAATTACTAAAGCAACTTTCCGGGGTAGATCTTATCGACATTATGATAAAGATACTTTTTGTGCAAACCTCATAAATGACAACTGGGTACCTTTTTATGATATAGTTGATGTTGATGAGTCCTGGACTTTTATTGAAGAGAAAATCCTTGCTCATATTGATACCATGTGTCCCATTAAACTTTTTAATATTTCACATGTCAGAGATCCTTGGATCTCAGATGAACTATTAGAAGCAATCAAGGATAAAGATAGGCTTTTGAAAGTTGCTAAAAACACTGATTTGGCTATGGATTGGGATATTGCTAAACGAACTAGAAATTCTGTAAATAAAGCGGTTAAAGAGGCTAAGGCAGATTTTATTTTGGAAAACTTGGAGACTCATGAGAATAACCCTAAGAAATTTTGGAAAAGTATTCATACTATACTCCCAAAAAATAGTACAATCAAAAATACACAAATATGTATCAAAGACTCTGATGGGCATCCTATTCATGACAATATAGATGCAGCAAATCACATGAATGATTTTTTCTCAACTATAGGTTCTAATCTAGCAGCAAACCTTAATGAACCTTGGGTATATCTAGATGATCAGGTTGAATCAAATTTAGACGATATGCAAACTAACGAAGAAGAAGTTTTGGAGTTTATTAAAGAAATTAAGATACACAAATCATCTGCAATAACTGGCTTGTCATCTAGAATTTTGAAGGATGCTCTTAGTATTCTTATTACAGAGTTTACATTTCTACTGAACAAATCATTATCCACTGGTATCTTTCCTGACTCATGGAAATGCGCAACTGTGATACCTCTTCCAAAATCTGGTGATTTATCCATGGTTTCAAACTATCGTCCCATATCACTACTCCCTTTACCAGGTAAAATTGCTGAAAAAATTGTAAACAAAAGATTAATGGAGTACCTTGAAGTAAACAAAATTTTGAATAAATTTCAGGGTGGGTTTAGGAAAAATAATTCTACTGTTAACTCTTTGGTAAACTTTACAAATACACTGTATGATTCACTTAACAATAAACAAGTAGGATTAGTGGCATATCTAGACTTCCAGAAGGCCTTTGACACTGTCAATCACCAAATTTTATTACAGAAATTAGAATATGTTGGACTTTCTGGTCAGAACCTAATTTGGTTTAAAAATTATTTGTTAAATAGAAAGCAATGTACTCTTCTAAATAATACTACTTCCAATGTTAGAAATGTGTTTTGTGGTGTCCCACAAGGGTCGATTTTAGGCCCGACCTTATTTTTGATCTATATTAATGATCTAGTTAAATCATGTGAATTTTGTAATGTATTTCTGTATGCAGACGACACTGCCATTTCCATCTCCTCACATTGTATTAACAACTCTAGAAATCTTCTACAAGTAGATCTCAATAATATCATACTTTGGTGTAGGAGAAACAAACTATCTCTGAATGTAAAGAAAACCAAAACTATGTTATTTGGCTCTCGTCACCGACTGAAGCATACCAAATGTTCAAGATTATATATAGACAACTTACCTTTAGATTTTGTAAATCACTACAAATATTTGGGTATTATACTTGATTCACATCTTTCTTATTCTAAGCATTTAAATACTGTGATTGGCACTATATCCCACAAATTAAGTATGTTTGCTAAGGTTGGTCAGTATTTGTCTCTACCTGCAAAATTGTGTATCTATAAGTCAATGATCCTGCCTTATTTAGATTATGGTGATGTGTTATTTGCAAAGGTCTCACAAAATATGCTTGATAAATTACAACGGTTGCAAAATAGAGCTTTGAAAATATGCTATGCAAATTTACCTTATCAACCTTTAGATATTTTACATAGTGTTTCAAATGTTGCATTGCTACACAAACGTCAAACTGCTCATGTTTTAAATTTCATGTATAAAAGATCCAACGATGTTGACTTAATAGATAGAAGACCTATAAACACCAGAGCACACGATGCTGTTTTATTTAAAGTGGAGGCACCTAAATTAGAAAAATTCTAACAAAATGTATTATACCATGGAGCTGTCTTATGGAACTCTTTACCTGCTGAAGTGAGAAATATAGACTCCTATCTTACCTTCAAAAATCTTCAGAAAAAGACAATGTTTACTTAATTGAACTGATGACTGTGATGGAAGTATTCCCTTTATCACTGACTTAACTTGTTTGTAATCAGTATTTCTGTTGTACACAGATTTTGTATAAATATGATTTTTATATCAATGCCAAAAGAGTGAACAGATGTATAGCCTTATGATGTCCATGTACTATTGACATAATTGTTATATAACACCAAATTCTGCGATCTGATTTAACATGTTATTTGTACTATAATATGATTTCATAACTATGTATCTACACTGTATCTACAATGAAAACCAGTACCCACTGATGTAGGTTCAGTATAAATAAAGAAATTAAAAAAAAAAAAAAAAAAAAAATGACCAGTTACCTTTGACCTTTCCAGAGAATTTGTGCATTAATTATGCAACATTTGTACAATATCTTATTAACTACAATTGAAAAATTTCAACAGTAGTGGATTTCATGTCATTAAAGTATGACAAGAATATTCTTTCTGGCTTGGATAGATATATTATAGTTTGATTTTTGGAAAGTATGAAGAAAAATAACTAACAATTAATGGAAAATATGAGGTTTCAAAATTTTGAGTTATTTCATGATTACAACAAAACCTCAATCGATGCATAACCAGGGGGTGTGAGAAATATTTTATCGTTATTTGGATAAATGTAAGGTTTCATATTGCAGGCTGTCATCTGGGCAACCAATAAGGCTGAAAAAAATGAAAGAATCCATTAAAAATTGTATGGTGGAGAAAACCCCTACAAAATTTGCATTGGCAGTCTGGAAAGGGTTAAAATAACTATTTCTGTGAGGCGTTGTGTTACATAGCCATTCTGTAAGCATGGTCTTTGTGGCGGATCCAAGGGGGGGGGGGCAAAAGGGGCAGTTGCCCCCCTAGGGGGCCTTCCATTAAGTACGTAGGCACCAAGGGGGGGTGGGGGGGTCTGAAATTCTTGAAAATTTGCGTACATACCTGTACAAATCTAATGCGTATTTCAGCCCAAGGGGGGTGGGGGGGTCCAGAATTTCAGAAATTTTGCGTACGTACTAAATGGAAGATCTAGTGGATTTATATTTTATCAAATAATCTACGTTTGTTGATTTGTACAAATCTGACGTTTATTTCACTTATTTTAAAGGGGAGGGGGTGGCGGTTTGCCCCCCCTCCCAGACTCTGGATCCGTCTCTGCAACAGGTTTTGCGATGCCTCACTATTTAACAGGACCATTATTTTTCAATTGCTCACTTGCCACCAGGCTGCTCACATTGTCAATTTGATACTTTTGAGTCCATGCATTAAGGAAGGATTTAATGAATATTTCCCAATTCTTTTATAGCCAAATTTAATTACCTAGTTCATTGTTATTTCCTATAATGTATTCCTAGTTTTATGTTTTTCTTCATTGTTTACTGAGATATTTAAGTTTAAACAGGAATCTAAAAATTGGAATTTTCATATTTTTGATGTTAGTGTCACATAAGACCGCCAGTAAGAAAGATTTTTTTTCACTACAAAGACATTCTTGTATATCTGGTGCAGTCTGTCTCGTTGTTAAGTGGTAACGAACAACAACACAGGTACTGGCAGACCTGATAGGTGGCGAACTATGTGCCTGTAACTGTATAACTAAGTCACTGTGCCACCTGTTGAGAAACACTCCCCTCTTTAATGAATATATATTGGTACAATATACACATGATATATAAACTTTATTCTGTAAATCTTAGTTACTATCAAGTACACTGCTGAAATCTGTTGTAACGAGGTGCGATTTCTAGATCTCACAATCAATCAAACAAGGGGATAAATTTACTTTATTCATTAGAACATTCCAGACACATTTTAAGGGGCATCCCTTTTTCACAATTCTGAAGATTCAGGAGAATCTGCACCTTTGAATCAGATTTCACCGAGAATGCACTAACACTAATTAAGCTCTCATTTCATAAGATGATCGAGGCTATCAAAAATACCCAATTCAAACCTCACTTGCAAGAGCCCAAAAGATGGATCAGTGGGTGATTCATGTTTGAGCATGACACGAGTTTGAAAGACATATGAAATGTACCAATATAAGGTAAAATAATAGAATAACTGTTTTAATGTCATATAGTAAGGAATGAATAAGTGTTTTAATGTCATATAGTAATGAATAAGTGCTTGACATGAATATTCTCGTACTGGCACGAAAGCCCGAATCATTAAGTTCTTGATTAGGTCAATGAACAAAATCATGTAAACTGGAAGTAACGTCACAAAAGAGTAATTATGATCATGTAACTCGATTAGCGAATGATCAAAGAGCATGTACCTATAAAAGTATGTGTTAGACCAAGATTTTGTAGTCCCAATCTGGAACTTATGGTGTTAATGACTTCTACTTCAATTTAAGGTCTAGTTCTAGCTTCCTAGACACGAGACACAAAGCTGGGAATTAACTCAAAGTAAGAGTAAAATCAGACAGCTGGACTTAGAAATAAATTGGGTGGGCATGACATGAAACACAGGAATTGGCAGCATATGGGCACGAGGTAGGCCACAGATGGACCAGCTGACATGGGCACGATGATGATGAGGGACATGAGGCGTGAGACGTTAAACCACCGGATGCCATGCTACCACTTTATCTTCAGGAGTGCCGACTTGACGTTCAGGCACCAAGAAAGGGAATCAGCTGGTTGTTAGTTAGCATATTGCAGGAACATTAGATTAACCATGGCCCAATGGCGAGTACTAAACCACAAAGACCTTAGTATAATGATCCGTCCCCCTCTAGTACACTGTTGACTCAGACCCCACTCCTTTTCTTCTCCTAAAGACAATCCAAGCCCTAGAGGGCTCATCCTTTCCGACATCATGAACAGTCCACCCTTGTGCACGAGGCACGACTCCAAGCAACACCCCCGTCTAGTTGTGTTTCCATTCCCGGGGCATGGCCAAATAATTACAAAGGAATGAACCCTGAAGTCGAGAGCACAACCATCGATCCCCACATCACTTGTCATACTTTCACCACACTTGGAATCATATAGACACTATGGCCCTAATGTGAATTTGTCTGATTGAATCTCACAGTCAATTCATTTCCTGAAATTCTTTCTGGTAACAGCAATATATGGTCGATTCTCACGAAACGTGCCCAATTCGCAGCAATAGGGGTCTACAGGGTGATTTTTTTTTTTTTTTTTCAAATTCTTTCAATCTTCTGGTATACTTAAAAGGGTGTATTGTACACTATGTATACTCATTTGGGAACACTAATATAGTTTTTTCTGAATTCTATTGCGTTTTTAATATCATTGTTTTAGACCTTGCCCCCACGAACGATGACAAGCCCCCACGAACGATGACGGAGCCCCCACGAACATTGACAAGACCCCACGGATGATGATAATGCCCCCACGGACGATGATAATGCCCCCACGGATCATGACAGAGCCCCCACGGACTATGATACGAAGAACCTACAAAGACTACATTTCTTTAATTTATATAACCGTACCTAAATTTCAAATAAATATTGAATAAATATTAATCATAAATTTAATTAATTGTTTCATTCCATTGTCTTGACTTTAAATTACTAATATTGCATCTTTCTAATATCGTTTCAAACTATTTTTCCAAATTTTTTTTATTCAATTCTCATTCATCAATAATAATATTTCATAAACAGCAATGAAAAATACAGTATATTACAATTTCTGAAATATTCTTTATTATTTACATATTTTTATCGAATTATTACATTTTCTAATAGTAATTTCATATATTTTGAATACATCTTCATTACAATTCAATTCAATAAACATTATACTATACATTTTCCCATACAGTAAATCCTCCTTCTATTCCTTTCCTCCATGAATGTGAAATCTCAATTCTCCTCACAACTATACAATACAAATTACATATTTAAAGTATAAATTACTTTTATTTTCCATTACAAATTCATAATTTCCCAATTTCATTAGGTCTTCAAAAATTTTTAGCTTTGTCCTAATATTTTCCACGATGTATACCATTATAAATGTGTACATTCATATTTTCATTATTTGTAATACTCACACAACTTTAAATTTCCAGTAATTAGCTTACCCTTTTATCAAATCAGCATAATATTTACATTCCTAAACTTTTTATAACATTTCATGAATCACGCAGCACTGAAGTTTTTTATTTCAACCACACTTTTTCTGAAAATATAACTATCCATCACAAATTCTATCACTACTATACCAAATACTAGACCATCATATTTAGATTACTTAATTTTTCATAACATTTCTTAAGCAGTTAACTTCTTAATTGTAACCTCAATGCTTCTGAAAATATACTAAGTATGCATCACAACTTGTATGAGTACTATACCAAATACTAGAGCACAATATTCATATTACTCAATTTTTCATAAGATATTGTTTAAACTATTGAAAATACTGTGAACGGTCTATATCTTATAGAACCCCCGAAACTGTTCCTCCACGGTTCCCCCATTCACCATGACAACTGTCCCCCACGCACCATCACAACTCCCACCGCTATACATCACATTTTCTATCACGCAACAGTAAACTTGTGAATCATAACCACATCACAAAAGTTCTATACAAAATATTATTCCATCATAAATTTGCTCTAAATACTATGCTAAATACTAGAGCATGATATTCACATTACTACATTTATCATAACATTTTGTGAAAACTGTTGAAAATACTCTCAACGGTCTACATCTTCAAGAACCGCCCCCACGGTGCCCCCACGGATGATCACAACTGTCCCCCACGGACCATCACAACTTCCACCGCTATACAGCACATTTCCTATCACGCAACAGTGAACTTGTGAATCATAACCACACTGCTTCTTAAAATCGACTAAGTATGCATTAAGAACTTCCCCCACCATTTATTAGAGCTGCCACCACCATCCATCAGAACCGCCCCCACGGTCCCCCCACGGATGATGACAACTGCCCCCACGAACTATCGGAAAGTTCTCCGCAAACCATACAGCACAAGTTCCCCCATCACATCGCAAAAGTTCTATACAAAATATTATTCTATCATAAATTTGCTCTAAATACTATGCTAAATACTAGAGCATGATATTCACATTACTACATTTATCATAACATTTCGTGAAAACTGTTGAAAATACTGTCAACGGTCTACATCTTCAAGAACCGCCCCCACGGTGCCCCCACGGACCATCACAACTTTCCCCAAGGGACAATAACATCTCAAAAGTTCTGTACAAAATATTGCATCATTTCCTAATAGGGTATTACTTTATATTTAAATCCACTTGTCTCAGTACTAATTTTACAATATAACAAAATTCTCTAAATAAATATGGCTACACACATGAGGCCCGGCAGCTTAGGCAACTGAATTTAAACTTGTATGGAACCGGTGAAGACTACAGCAAACTTGATGGCAGGCAGTTTGTATTGTTGTGGTGTTCAGGTGTTGAGTTATGTAGATCTTACAGGAGTTTGTAGTTCAGTTATCTTCTGGGTCAAAGGTATTGACGAAGCTACTTGCTACACACACTATGCCTGGCAGCTGAGGCAAATTAAAAAAAATTTAAATCTATTACGAGTGCCCCCACAAACGTGCCCCCACGAACGATGACAAATACCCCCACGAACTAAATTAAAATGCTATTTTTAAAATTACAAAAATGTCCAACTATTGCAAGTACCCCCACAAACCATCACACATACCCCAACCTACCAAACAATACCCCCACGGACCATTACAGAATACCCCCACCATCTAAATATTACAATACCCCCCACAGTCTACAAACTAAGCAAAAGTTGTAACTTCGTCTCCACCTCTTTCCTCTCCGATGGCGTCACATCAAACACTTTTCCAGAGCCCGATGGTTTTGGCTTCTGGATCCGTGTAAGAATGTTACCCATCTCTACGGTCCCTACATCCTCCAGTTTAGTCCACACGAACTTGTTGTTGTAATGCTTCATATACCGGATGTGAAGTATCGGTCCATCCACCTTACGGCACACCTGCACCGGGTACCACTTTTTCTGGTACATCACTGTCACAAAGCTGCCCACCTTGAGTGGTTGCTTGTCACGTACCCTTACCAGTTCCATATCATCCTCAGAGTCCCACGACTCGGACGACACCTGGAGACGAGACAGCTTGACATCATCTTCCGATTCAGACGAGGGTTCCGTATGACGTACTTCCCCATCCTCTTCAGAGTCCGACGACACATGCCTCTTCTGCATCTTCCACAGGCCAGACAGCTTAACGTCTTCTTCCGATTCAGACGAGGGTTCCGTATGACGTACTTCCCCATCCTCTTCAGAGTCTGACGCTATCCATGGCTCCGTCTCACATAGCTGAACATCCTCATTGCGCAGGAAAGAAACCTTTTCTTCATCTTCCGATTCAGACGAGGGCTCCATATGATGTAGTTCATCATCGGAGTCGCACGACTTGCACGACTCAGACGACACCTCATCACGTACTTGTGCGAGTGTCATGTTGTCCTCCTCATCATCATCATCAGAGTCCGAAGACGGCTGTACAGCTGGTTCTGGTTGGTGTAGATCCAGTGGTACGGTGCGCCATCCAGGGCAGGTGGGAGACAATTTGCAGCATGGGCCAAAGCAAGAGGTGTCCCGTATGGCCACACCAGTAGGGACTGATACACACGCGTGCGTACTCATCATTCCCTTGATGGGCAGAACGTTCCACCTCTTCACTTCATTCTATGTTGCCTCCACCTCTTCCAGTGATGCCGACAGCAGGTACATGTTCAGGGGTGAGCTGTTTGCAGCGGTGATGAACTCACTGGTGTTGCGGATAACTTGTCCACCCTTGACAAGGTTGCTCATCTTCCGTTTCAGTGAGCCACCCACCCCGTCACAAGGACCTTTACCGTGTCCTGCCTCCAACCACGTCCACGATGCCTTGATGTTGTGCATGTGGGCGAAAGCACCAATCATATGCACAGCCATCCGGTTCCTATACTGGCTTGAGGGGCTGTCCGTGATGAAGTGCAGAACCTCCAACTCCGGCAGAAGAACTTCCAACCTGGCCAGCAGTTTCTTCAAGAAAGTGTACGTTGTGGGTATGGTGTGTGAGCCCACAGTCGTAACTCCAACAAAGCTTTTGACCCGCAGCTTCACCCCGTTGTGGTAATGGACCACCATCGGGTGAAGTGCAGTTTGTGCTTTGTCGAAGTACACAGCCGTAACTTCGAATGGGAACTCTGCCGACCATTTCTCAGAGTAGTCCATCTGTAGTGTGGCCTCCTTGAATGGGATGAGTGCTTCCTTCAGGGTGCGTATCTGTGCATACTGCACTTCAACGCGATGGCAGTGTCCCCTGAAGAAAAGCATCTTCTGACGGATGGTGGACTGCACTTCTTCCTTCGCCATGTGAAAGTCAATCAACTTGGTCTTCTTTATGTCGTCCTCTTTGTAAGTGACGGAGGTCCGTGCCCACTGCTGGACGGTGTAGTGGTCCTTTGTCATCCCGTGGAACAACTGATCCAGTTCATCTTCTGATAGTTGTCCAATATCTGGTGGGGAGGTGGGCATGCCCGGCACTGCCCCACTCAGCAATGTCATGTTTGCACAATGCGAGCATAGGCACTGACGTCGCTGAGTGAATGCCGGCACATGTAGCTTTCAACAGAAGCTCGGTTTTTTTCTTTATTCAACGCCCTCTGACTGATATGAACCTTTCGCTTTCCCAGGAGTTTCCTGGATATTCCGATCTTTTTACTTATCTCCGAAGTACATCTTGTTGTTTTTCTAGTTGCTTCCGGAATTGAAGTGAACAGCTCCTTCTTGGTCTTTGTAGAGGCTCCTTACACTGCTGATACAGCAACAGTGAAAGGCATTATGTTCCGTATACGTCCTAGTGTGGGAGTTATTTCTAACTTCTCACACAGGTGGAAGGCCTCTTTCTGAGGAGTGGACCAACTCTGTTTCATATTTACTTTCCGGTGTTTATGTTTGTTTAAATTGTCATGGTCGTCATTATCCGTGGAGGTATGGTCGTCGTCGTCCGTGGTGGCATTTTCATCCTCGTCCGTGGGGACGTCATCCGTTGCGGCGTCGTCCATAGGGACATCGTCCGTGGGGGCATCGTCCGTGGGGGCATCGTCCGTGGGGGCGTCGTCCGTGGGGGCGTCGTCCGTGGGGGCTTTATCATCATCGTCCGTTTCTTCTTCACTTTCTAAATCCCCATCATATTCTGAACAGATATCGCTCATGTCTTCTCCCTCATCCTCCTATCCGATAGTAGTCAACTTTCGTCATCGTCGGTTAGCACTTCGCTACTGTTTGTTATAGATGTTAAGAATTTTTCATACACCTCACTCTCCTCATCAGTATCATACGGCTCTCTTTCCTCATGATAATCTTCGTCTTCTTTCTCTTCCTCATCCCTATCCTCCTCATTACCTTCTGTCTCTTCCTCTCCCTTCTCTTCCTCATCCCTACTCTCATTACACTTCTCCTCGTCCTTATCCTCCTCCTGCACTTCTCCGTCCTTCTCCTTCTCCTCATCCTCTTCCCTGTCTTCTTCATCATCTTTCTCTTCCTTATACACGTCCCGATCGTCCTCCTGATTATCATCATACTCCTCCTCATTACCTTCTGTCTCTTCCTCTCCCTTCTCTTCCTCATCCCTACTCTCATTACACTTCTCCTCCTCCTTATCCTCCTCCTGCACCTCTCCGTCCTTCTCCTTCTCCTCATCCTCTTCCCTCTCTTCATCATCTTTCTCTTCCTTATACACGTCCCGATCGTCCTCCTGATTATCATCATACTCCTCCTCATTACCTTCTGTCTCTTCCTCTCCCTTCTCTTCCTCATCCCTACTCTCATTACACTTCTCCTCGTCCTTATCCTCCTCCTGCACCTCTCCCTCCTTCTCCTTCTCCTCATCCTCTTCCCTCTCTTCATCATCATTATGTTTCTCTTCCTTATACATGTCCTGATCGTCCTCCTGCTTATCCTTATACTCTTTCTCCACATTTTGCTCCTTCTCCTTCTTCTGATTCTCTTCTATCTCTTCTAATGTTAAGAGAGTCTGTATCACATCGTTTTCATCCATGGACGACCACGAGTCTTCATTGTTCTCAACTTCCTCACTCTCTTTTATAACGTCTCCCTGTTTTTTGGAACGTCCGTCGTGGCGTTTGTGATGGTCGGGCGTGGGGTAACCGAAGAACTGTCTTCTTGTTCATCACTCTCCTTTAGTACGTCTTGCCCTATTTTCTCAACGTCCGTGGGGGCGTTTCTGATGGTGGGGATTGGGGGCACGGTCGAACTGTCTTCTTGTTCATGACTCTCCTTTATTACGTGTTCCTCTATTTTCACAAAGTCCGTGGGGGCGGTTGTGATGGTCGGCCGTAGGGTAACCGTCGAACTGTCTTCTTGTTCATCACTCTCCATTAGTACGTCTTGCCCTATTTTCTCAACGTCCGTGGGGGCGTTTCTGATGGTGGGGATTGGGGGCACAGTCGAACTGTCTTCTTGTTCATGACTCTCCTTTATTACGTGTTCCTCTATTTTCACAAAGTCTGTGGGGGCGGTTGTGATGGTCGGGCTTAGGGTAACCGTCGAACTGTGTTCTTGTTCATCACTCTCCTTTATTACGTCTTGCCCTATTTTCTCAAAGTCCGTGGGGGCGGTTGTCATGGTCGGGCATAGGGTAACCGTCGAACTGTCTTCTTGTTCATGACTCTCCTTTATTACGTGTTCCTCTATTTTCACAAAGTCCGTGGGGGCGGTTGTGATGGTCGGGCGTAGGGTAACCGTCGAACTGTCTTCTTGTTCATGACTCTCCTTTATTACGTATTCCTCTATTTTCACAAAGTCCGTGAGGGCGGTTGTGATGGCCGGGCGTGGGGGCACCGTCGAACTGTCTTCTTGTTCATCACTCTCCTTTATCAGGTGTTGTTCTATTTTCACAAAGTCCGTGGGGGCGTTTCTTATGGTAGGTGGTGGGGGCACCGTGGAGCTGGTAGATTGTTTTTGCTGCTTAACTTGTAGGTGATTTTCCACCTGATGCTGTCATTATACTTCTCATCCTCCTTCTCCTCCTCATCTCCCCCTACCCCTATTTCTACAAGCCACTCTTCGTACGATTGTTTTTCCTCATTAGGTTTAGGTAGAACACCTATTTCGATGAGCCATTCCTCATATGACTTTTGAGGTTGATCATTCTTGAATGGGGGTTCAAGAATGGCTTCCAGGTCCTCCTCCCACAATTCTTTATTCTTATTTGATGTTTCCTTTAAAAATGTCAGATTTATGGGGGAGGAGGAGGAGGAGGAGGAGGAGAAGGAGCAGGTAGTATCCTCTATGACGACCACCTCATTTTCGTTCTTTTCCTTGACTCCTTCATAGTCAATAATCTTCTTCTCTGTTTCTTGTTTGACAAGCCATAGTGGCTTCCTTGGTTTAACCATTGTTTTTCCACGACCAGGTGTTGCAATACTTGTTGTGATGGGTGCACCATTTGTTTGTTTAGTTTTGTGCAGGCCTTTTGGTGTTTTCGGTAAACCTGGTCTTCTAGTTTTCTTTTTGTTTGTCACTTCAACAGGTGTGGTTTTTTTCTTTCTTGGGGGGGAGCAGTTCTCACTGTCTGACCCATTACCTATATTCGTTTTTCTTTTTTTGAATTCAGAAGGTGTTTCTTCTTTCAGTGTACATTTTTTCTTTGGAGGAGGAGGACAAGTAGGGGAGCAATTGTCCCTTTTGGGTGTTGTTTTCTTTTTTCCTTCATTAATGGTTTCCGTGTTTTTTCCTTTAGTTGTTTTCTTAGGTGGGGTGGAGTACTCATCTGATTTTACTACTTCCAGTTCTTTTGTTTTCTTTTTAATTTCTGCTTTCATCCGCTCCATTTTATCTTCTTGTATCCTCACTTTCCGTTGAAGAGCCCTTGTTTTGGGATGGCGGCTGTGAGGTGTGTTTGTCTTCCTGAAAATACATGAATTTCTAAATACTGAGTTACCTAATAAATACTACCATGTATTAGAATCACTATGATCTGTATTAGTTATTTATAAAATACAATAACTTGTTAGTATAATTTTACTGTGACATAATACCCCAAAAGAATAGGATGTATACATACACCCCCCATGAATGTTCACAGTTCCATGACGGACCATGATGGGACACAGGCACCATGACACAATTAGCCGACTATAGATGACAGCCCCCACGAATTTCGACGGGGTGCCCCCACGGACCATGACAGATGGGGAGTGCCCCCACGAACCATGAAAGAATAAGCCCATCCCATTTTACACCAACATTAAGCTTTACTACCCCAAAAGAATATCATGTATACATACACCCCCCATGAATGTTCACAGTTCCATGACGGACCATGACGGGACACAGGCACCATGACAGAATTAGCCGACTATAAATTACAGCCCCCACGAATTTCGACGAGGTGCCCCCACAGACCATGACACATGGGGAGGGCCCCGACCAACCATGAAAGAATAAGCCCATCCCAGTTTACACCAACATCAAGCTTTACTATCAAATATTTTAAATATTACCCCCATGCTTATTCAGTGAAGTCACTTGTATAATATAAAAGTAATGAAAGATATTTGGTTTACAGAATTAGCCGAAAGCCCCCACGAATTTTGATGAGGTGCCCCCACGGACGATGACGGTCCCCACGAACCATGACAGATTTACCCCACTATCAGTTACAACCCCAACAAATTCTGAGTAATCACAATCAGAGGTAATACTAACGATGATAGAAAAAAAGAAAGATTCAAGCATGTAACGTTACACAAACATAATCATTTATTTATACACAATATAAATTGAGCATGACTGGAACACCAGATGTAAAAGTTATCTAGTCACACCCAACAAAAATGTCTAAAACACGTATAAAAATGGGGTTTATTTAATATTGAAGACCCACTGTGGTTTAACGTATGGTATACCTTTCACAAATCCAGACTTTTATATTATCCCGAGTTTTACATTCATACTGAAACAAACTCAACTCGTCATAACAATTTACTCGTCATTCACAATAATGAAACACATATTATCACCTTAAGGAAGTAACTGGAAAACGATACATATTACAATATAGGTTTTTTTTAACCGTAGCCAGAAATGATGGGCAGTTAGTCTATTATAACCATGTAATTATAAAAATTGGACACACCACATACATGGCATGAGTGTTTGATAACATGCAACTTTGGTATACACAAGTAGCACTTAAGCATCCAACTTCTATCATGCCCACTCACGATACTAACATGAAAAATGCAGTGCCTGTACCCAAACAACAGGATAAAGTAGCACCATTTTTCTTAAATATTACCGTTGTAATCAACAAGTCACAACGTCATAACAGATCCCAGTGCCGCGCTTTAAATTACAAAATACTTCTGTTTAAAAAGAACTATTATTTTACTACTATTATTATATGAGTTTCACATATTTCTTATGGGTTACAGGGTTACTTGCTACACACACTATACCTGGCAGCTGAGGCAAATTAAAAGAAAAAAAAATCTATTACAAGTGCCCCCACGAACGTGCCCCCACGAACGATGACAAATACCCCCACGAACGAAATTAAAATGCTATGCTTACAGCCACAACAAACTCTCACAGAGTTAAAGAACCTTCTTTAGAACATTATGAGGTTGTTCATTACTGTAGGGTCAAAAATACATAGTACAAAGTATAGTACTCCACCATTTTTTGTTTGAATTTGAAATTCCTACACAATATACTTGGGTTAGAGAAATTATACAGAACCATAAGAACTGTAGAATGTTAGGTTGCAAAAAAATACTAGTTTAAGTATCTGAAATTACTACAAAACCTCTATAATGTTCTACAGTACTTATTAGATTGGGCGAGGCAAGCGTTTTAGGCTAGGAAAAATACAATTGAAATTTACAAAATGATTACTATAGATTTACAAAATAACGTAAGTGCTAACGTGACAAATGTTAAAACTTAAAGTCCAAAGCTAGAAAGTTAAAGTTAATGTTAAAACATTAAATTAGAGGGATTCAGTCGATCCCAAAGTGAAATGTATAGAATGGGAAGGGGAAGGGGAAGGGGAAGGGGAAGGGGAAGGGGAAGGGGAAGGGGAAGGGGAAGGGGAAGGGGAAGGGGATGTAAAATGGAGTTGATACAGGTATGCCTGTCTTTCATTCTCACGAATTTGAGACATGAAATGATTGAATGGGGATGATGATGCTAGTGGGGACAAGGGTTCGTGGGTAGAAAGTGACTGGGAGGAGGAGGTGGGGGGGGGATGTAGGTGGACTGGGCATGGAGCGGGTCGGGGTACCTTTACGTTTACGTGATTTTGAGAGGGTGGAGGTATGACGGGTGGACTGGGTGTGGGGGTGGGCTTCAGGGGAAGGGGATCTAAGGTCTATGTCGGTGTCGGGATGGGGGATGGAGGGGGTTGAGGGGGGCTGTGTTGAGGTGGGAGGTGTAGGGGGATGGGGGGTGGACCGGGTGTGTGGGCAGGCTTCAGGGGAAGGGGATCTAAGGTCTATGTGGGTGTCGGGATGGGGGATGGAGCGGGTGGAAGGGGGCTGTGTTGAGGTGGGAGGTGTAGGGGGATGGGGGGTGGACCGGGTGTGTGGGCGGGCTTCAGGGGAAGGGGATCTAAGGTCTATGTGGGTGTCGGGATGGGGGGTGGAGCGGGTGGAGGGGGGCTGTGTTGAGGTCGGACATTTAGGGGGACGTTTCAGGGAAGAGGAGGTGGAGCGGGATGCTGAGGGCTTCGGGGAGGTGGGACGTGTAGGGGGATGGGGGGTGGAGCGGGTGTGGGGGCGGGCTTCAGGGGATCTAAGGTCTATGTGGGTGTCGGGATGGGGGGTGGAACGGGTGGAGGGGGGCTGTGTTGAGGTCGGACATTTAGGGGGACGTTTCAGGGAAGAGGAGGTGGAGCGGGATGTTGAGGGCTTCGGGGAGGTGGGACGTGTAGGGGGATGGGGGGTGGACCGGGTGTGGGGGCGGGCTTCAGGGGATCTAAGGTCTATGTGGGTGTCGGGATGATGGGTGGAACGGGTGGAGGGGGGCTGTCTTGAGGTCGGACGTTTAGGGGGACGTTTCAGGGAAGAGGAGGTGGAGCGGGATGTTGAGGGCTTCGGGGAGGTGGGACGTGTAGGGGGATGGGGGGTGGACCGGGTGTGGGGGCGGGCTTCAGGGGAAGGGGATCTAAGGTCTATGTGGGTCTCGGGATGGGGGGTGGAGCGGGTGGAGGGGGGCTGTCTTGAGGTCGGACGTTTAGGGGGACGTTTCAGGGAAGAGGAGGTGGAGCGGGATGTTGAGGGCTTCGGGGAGGTGGGACGTGTAGGGGGATGGGGGGTGGACCAGGTGTGGGGGCGGGCTTCAGGGGATCTAAGGTCTACGTACGTGTAGGGATGGGGGGTGGAGCGGGTCGAGGGGGGGTGTCTTGAGGTGGGACATGTAGTAGGGGGATGGGGGGTGGACCGGGTGTGGGGGCGGGCTTCAGGGGAAGGGGATCTAATGTCTATGTACGTCTGGGGATGGGGCGTGTACTGGGTGTGGGGGCGTGAGGGAGGGGAAATCAGGTCTATGTGGGTGTCGGGATGAGGGGTTGAGAAGGTGTGGGACTGTGAGGTAGAGGTGGGGGGGGTTAGATTCTTGCCGAAACGCTTGCCGCGCCCAATCTAATAATCCCTCAGTCTCTTGTTCTTGCTCATCCTCTGTTGTTGTTGATGTTATGTCAAGGAACTGTGGCCTGAAGGACGTGCCAAAAATCGCCTCCCCGTCTGCAATATCTTCTTCCCAGACAGTTCTGACACGTCTCTCCTCCTCGCTATTTTTAAAAATGAATAAGAATAACAAACCAAAAAAATAATAAATAATGTAAAATAATAGAAAGTACAGAATTGCTACCAAATGTGCTTATATTGAATAATGGTAAGGGAACAACGGACGTGAAAATAAAACAATAACCAAGTATTAGAAAGTGCCCCCACGAACTACGAGAAAGTGCCCCCACGGACGATGACAGTGCCCCCACGAACTGTAAGAGCTAAAGTGAAGGAAAAATAATGGCATTCCACATTTAAGTTGGGGTTACAAAAATAATAAAGAATAATCTTTTTCTATATATTGAAGGACTACATTAGCTTTATTATTTCTTAAATCTCATGAGTTAATTTTGTGAGTTATCTCTAAATAAGACCCCCACGAACTGTCAAAAAGTGCCCCCACGAACTATGAGAATGTGCCCCCACGAACGAAGAATGATTTGAATTTTAAGGACATTTGGTAACAGTTCAGGATAAAAATAATATTTCAAGGAAATGTGGTTCAACAATAATAATATTAGTTAATTAAGAAATGTCACGTTATCTCCGATTCAGGGTATAGTTCTTTTAAAAGGTTCTTTTTAAACTGGAATGTACAATAAATACAATAATTTTGTGCCATTTTTATAGAATGATGGTGGTTCAAAAAAATACAATATATTTTCCAGTACAGGAATGGCCTTTTTTAAAGGTAACCCAATCATAGAATAAAATTTTTTAGAAATAAAGCAATGCAAGATTTTACATTACTATTATAGTATAAGTAACTACGTTCCCTATTTCAAGATGTTGTGGCAAATTAAGCAAACTATTTGTGAATAATGGAAAAATGATAGAAATCATTTTATTGAAAGTACATGTAATAAAAAGGGAAACTTACGTTTCAAGTGGTAGAGTGTGACATGTGTCAGTCCGCCTCGACCTCAACGAGTGGGTGCTGCTGGACTCTCCTGAAGATCTGTAAAATAAGAAAAGGTAAAACAAATTAAGAAGTGCTGCCACCAATGGTACAAGGTGCAAGCCCCCACGATTTTTTTTTTAAAGTGTCCCCACGAACGCCATAGTGCCCCCATGAATTACGAGAAAGTGCCCCCACGAACAATGACAGAAAGCGACCACTAAGTACTTATAAGTTCAGGAAGCCCGTTAACTGATGATACAAATATGACGTTTACTGTCTATGTTTCAAGAAGAACATTGGGAAAAGCACAACTTACCTTCTTACGTGATGGGCGGAGGAGGTGGCGGCCTGCCCCTGTGATGTACGATCCTCTGAATCGTGTTCCCGCTCCTGTCTGCGCGATCTGTAAATTAAAACAAAACAAAACAAAATTAAAGTTATGTGAAAAGAAATAAAATATTTTTTGGGGAAAAAAAAGGAAAACAAATTAAGAAGTGCTGCCACCAACGGTACAAGCTGCAAGCCCCCACGATTTTTTTTTTAAAGTGTCCCCACGAACGCCATAGTGCCCCCACGAATTACGAGAAAGTGCCCCCACGAACAATGACAGAAAGCAACCACTAAGTATTATAAGTTGAGGAAGCCTGTTACGTCATGATCATAATATGACGTTAACTGTCTATGTTTCAAGAAGAATATTCGGAAAAGCACAACTTACCTTCTTACGTGATGGGTGGAGGAGGTGGCGGCCTGCCCCTGTGATGTACGATCCTCTGAATCGTCTTCCCACTCCTGTCTGCGCGATCTGTAAATTAAAACAAAACAAAACAAAATTAAAGTTATGTAAAAAGAAATGAAATATTTTGGGGGAAAAAAAAAAAGGAAAAAAAAATTAAAAGTGCTGCCACCAACGGTGGCCATTTATTAAATTCGACAGGCGACATCACAACTAAGGGACAAATGACATCAGCCTTTTCTTAAAATCGACAGGGGACATGGCTAATTCTTGAAATCAAAAGGGGACATGGGTTATTTTTAAATTTGACAGTGGACATTGGTCTAAACCAATATATTATAAGGAGAGGCGACAGGGGCTTTTTTTTAATTTGACACGGGACAACCCATCTAGACTCTAAGTATGGGGTTTAACCCAGGGGATCAAGACTGTCACACACACACGGGAAAACCGTTTTTTCAGTGGTGAAAACCGCATTTCTTGTTTAAAAGTGCCCCCACGATCAATGACAGAAAGCCCCCACTAAGTATTAAGTTGCGGAAGCCCGTTACGTGATGATCATAATATGACGTTAACTGTCCATGTTTCAAGAAGAACATTGGGAAAAGCACAACTTATCTTCTTACGTGATGGGTGGAGGAGGTGGCGGCCTGCCCCTGTGATGTACGATCCTCTGAATCGTGTTCCCGCTCCTGTCTGCGCGATCTGTAAATTAAAACAAAACAAAACAAAATTAAAGTTATGTGAAAACAAATCAAATATTTTGGGGGGGGGGCGGGAAAGGAAAAAAGCTGCCACCAACGGTACAAGGTGCACCCCCCCACGATTTTTTTAAAAGTGTCGCAACGAACACCATAGTGCCCCCACGAAATAAGAGAAAGTCCACCCACGAAGAATGAGAGAAAGCCCCCACTAACTATAAGTTGCGGAAGCCCGTTAAGTGATGATGATAATATGACGTTTACTGTGTATGTTTCAAGCAGAATATTGGGAAAAGCACGACTTACCTTCTTACGTCATGCGGGGTCGAGGTTGCGGCCGGGAATCCTATGCCCTGTCCCTCGTCTGACCCGACATACTGGACGTCGCTGTTGCTAGTAGGGGGACGGCCCTGTGCCTCTGCAGGTTCTGTTTTTGTTAAGAAATAACATGTATTGTTAAGTATATTTAGTGAATTATGGGGAATATAATTTTTGTTTTTCGGTGCTCTCTATGATTACTGGCTCCGGTAGGTATTAAAGTGTAGTAATGGAGTAATTCTACTGGTCATTGTCCGTTTGGGCACGTCCGTGGGTGGACGTCCGTTTGACACGTCCGTGGGGGCACGTCCGTGGATGCACGTCCGTGATGGCACGTCCGTGGGGGCACGTCCGTGGGGGCACGTCCGTGGGGGCAATATTTTATGATACTTGGTAGGGGCAGTCTTAATCGTAGGTGGGTTAAAGTTAGATTTACTTTTGTAGATCAAGAAGTTAAAAACTATGAATGAAAGACTGCATACTTGTATATTAGAATAAGTTATCAAATATCTAAACAGTGAAATGAATATAATTGAAATTTCACTCATATATTTGATACTTACTGTCTTGTCTCTCGGATGCCCGCATTGACCGCTTGTACTCTTTTTCCCGGGTCTTTTTGAGGAGCCTAGCATGTTCCGACATTCCTCCCTCGTCTGCTATACGGTCACGCCTCGCCTGAGGCATAAATAAATAAATTTTGAAGTTAGCAAGGTGTTATGAAAAGAGTTATTTGTACAAAATTGTGGTAGCCACAGAACGAGAATTAGCAGGAATATCGTGGTGCACAAATAAGTTTACAGTGTGCACAATATAGAGAAAATTCCTTACAGTGTTACATGCTATTAGAATAGGTACAAAAAAATATTCTGGAGTTAATATTTCATGTGTTAATTTGGAATAATTATCTGGTCTTCAGGAGCACCACGAAAATTCATATTGTTCAGGTAGGGATTTTATGGTGGTCGAGGACAGGGGGATACACATATTTTCATAGCATCATTATATTAGTGGTACAGGAATAGAAGAGATAATTATATTTGAATATTAAAAGAGAAATATTTAAAAATAATGCTAAATGAAAAGGTATATTATTACCTGACTCCGCTTCTTGTCTTTCTCTCTGGTGTCATGCGTTTTCCTGTATTCGACCATGTACTTCCGGTTAGATTCTTTCTCTTTCGCAGATTTCGGCTTCTTTATCCGTTTTTTTTTCTTTTTAGGGGGAACTTGTACCTTCTGTTGTTCTACCTCCTGTTCTACCTGCTGTTGTTGTTGTTGTTGTTGTTGTTGTTGTTCGGCTGGAAGTGTGCGTCTGGATCGTGGTGGTGGTGGTGGTGGTGGTGGTGGTGACAGTGGCGGTGGTGGTGTGGGGGGTGGTGGTGGTGATGGTGGTGGTTGTGATGGTGTTGATGATGCTGATGATGGTGCGGGTGATGGTGTAGTCTTACGCTTACGCTTTCCCTTCGCCATTTCTGAAAAAATAAGAAAAACAATTAAAAAACGAATTAGAACATTTTAATTTGAAAGAAGAAGAAGTTGTACAATAAAGCGGTACAAATGTAGACGGGAGGTAGGGTTTCATTTTTCAATGAAAAAGTTTTCCCCAAAGCATGCCCCCTGACGGATGATATCTTTAGCCCCCACAAATTATTACATATGGACATTATTCATTAACAGATAAAGAATTGGTGGGGATCAAAGTCGGTGAATACATGGCACTTAGTATTACATTTCTATCAAAGAATTTGTGGGGGCTGACGAAATGATAGGTACGGGCAGACGGTATGATTGGTGGGGGCTGATTTGTGGAGGCTTATTAGACATCGTCACGGTGGTGGACGCCATCATGGTGGGTGGATACACGGGACGTAGTATTAGAACATTTTCTATGAAAAAAGTTTGCAAAATGTGAACTATTGTTAATGTTTGATTTAATACTGCATGATGTGTATATGACTAAGTATCCATGAGTCGTTTGTCCAGGTTGTCTGAGTCAATCAGACTGCGTTTAAAGTTAGTTCGTTCACCTCCCAATAGTTCAAAAGAAATGAACGATGAGGGAGCTCTTAATGTGAAAGGTTTTTTATTCAATAAACATCTCATCCCGAGTCAAAGCCACCATGTATGAGTCTCCATCAGTCCACCTCCCATCTCCTATCAGCAATCAACCACATTTAGAATACAAGTTGTTCCAACACATCCTAGACCGCCCTAGTGCTCAGCTCTATCACAATTCTATGTCCGAGGTAGTTGGTATAGGTAAACTCCAGTCTGCTGCGCAGGAGTCGATGTACTAACTCCAAGTAGCTCCTTTGCTAAACTTACTCAGCTGACATTCTCACTAAAACTGCCTGCTCCTCACTTTGCAACACCTTTTATACTGGTTAACAGGTGGCGCTGGGAGCGTAACATATCTCTTTCTAGAAGTAGACTAGAAGTAGACTTGCTAAGCCTGATCCTTGTTAGATTATACAACGTGATGATATATTAAAAGTGCTAAGCCATTAGTACATTCGACGGCGGTCAGGTGTTTGAGTTTAAGGAGGTGGACGACATAGCTCAAACCAAATGAAGATTTTCAATCAAATGCGATAAGTTCCCAATTTTGATGATTGGATATATTTGTTATTATTATTTTCTAATATAGAGAAACCAATGTGGGGTGGCTTTGACTCTCGTGGTACATTCAACACAGTGTCAATATAATCAAAAGTTCATTTTTGCTTATTCAGAGGTATAAACAAAGATACATTCATATGATCGGTTTTGCTTAGTACATAAGTACATTTTACCGTTAGTCCCATGTTGAGACTCAAGATCAGTGAAACCATTCATAAAGTTTCAAGGTAAGTTCATAGCATTATCAGCCCGTATCAAGGCTTAAGAACTGCGGCACCCGTGCATAAGGTGACAAGGTAAGTTCAAAGGATCGTGAAATAATCCTTAAAGTGAAGGTGATTGTTATACATTTAGTGACAAAGAAAGTCCAGAGGATTGTGAAATGATCCTCAAGGTGAAGGAGATGATTCTGCCTACTATGGCAATACTCATTGTTCTGAGCGTCAGGTCCGTTACTTTTACAGTTCAGGAAACACAGCGGAAACAGGTAAGTTTTTGACTTAGTACATACATGTACAGTTTTTGATATATGCGATTTGGAACACAAGTCAACAAAACTCAACATATATACAGTGTAAAGTTGTCTTAACCTTCTAAGAGTAACAAATACACAACAAATTCAATTTCAGAACGAGTTAACACAATAAAAGTCACTACAGAGAATTCGGACATTTTGAATGACCGAACTACGGAGGACAAAATCCGATGAATTTCGAACCATTCTTAACTAACACAACATTATTTACAATGATTACAAGGTCCATGCATATGACCTGGCAACATTAAACAGTTTGATCCAGAAAATATTACCATCCACGTCGCGCGCCCACCAGTCATGCTTAGTACACGTGTACTTAGCGGGACGCTTGACTGGAGTTCCCCTCCAGGGTTTGACCTCGATTTGATTCCTCCAGGCGTGAAGTGCCTGGATGGCAAATTTCTGTTCCGAACAATTTTGGCGAGTTTGCAGGCCCGACCTGACATTTTGGGCCGAGATAAATTAATTTTATCGCCTGATTATGTTAGTTGGGGACCTAAGCCTTAATTTAGCACGAAGTTTTAGAAAAATTAAATGATGATTTGATCATGTTAGCCGATATCAAAATTTGGATCTTTTGGATCAAAAAGGGGTTTCCCAAATTAGCCTCGTTTTGACGTCATTTTAATCAGTGCCGACGGTCGTTCTGTATCATACAGACGTGTTTTTTCCACTTTCAAGTTTCACCTTTCATATCTACGGCTCTAGGATGGTCCGCATCGCCATTTTTTGCTCTAATCGCGAAGGAGGGATCGACGCCTACCCCGACATCATTTTAGCCGGATCGGACAAGTCGATGGTTGTATTTTCTTGTGTGGACGCTACCACCGCCGAGCTGGCGGGGTACGCGTTCGCGCACCACGTCATGTATCCTGAAGATGTGCTGGTGGTTATGTGCAACCTCTTAGATGTTCTAACTTGGGATCAAGACCTGGAACTTTATATCCCTTTGTTTATTAGTGTGGACGCCGTCTCTAAGTTTTACGCCGAGACGCTGAACCGGGCTTTTCTAAACATCAAATCTCATCCCGCACCGGCTACTCTACTTTTCACAACCCCCTCGGGATTCGACGCGCGTCGGTGGCCCTTAACGGACAGTGATGGTTCCCTCCAGAAATGGGTTAACCGGGCGGTGCCCAGGATCAGCAGGGAAGTCCGCCGGGCCAACGACTGGTTTGGGGCCCCGACGGCGGACACCGGGCGTGTCTTGCACGTTGTAAAGGCGGTCGCGGACGGGAGCATGACGATTAATGACTTTCGGGAATTGATCGATGGCTATATGCCCTCCGATCGGTTGGTTCGGCGGTGGGCCCGGACCCTAGGGCGCCTGGTCGCCCGGTTGCCGATGTAGACCGTCGGCACTCCCTTTTGTACATAACGATTTTTTCTTATTAGAGTGATTTCTACCTAGTGATTTTTCTAATCCAATTCCTGGCCAATACCCAGGACACTACAGACTTATTTATCCAGGAGGCTTCGGCCAGTTTGTTTGCGCGGGAGACGCCAGACCACGGACCACAGACTGTTCATATTGGATCTTGAGGAGCTCGCCTGTTGCCGGGTGCCGTCCTCCTCGTCTCCTCGCCTGTCGCCGGGTGCCTTTCTCCTCGTCGAGATGGTCCGGCACCTCGACCACTCCGAGACCGGGTAGGTTCAGCCTTTCTTCTTAACTGTTCTTGGCACGTTAGGTAGGCTACTAACCGTATATTTAAGGAGATTGTTGGTCAGGATTATTCTTAGTGGGTTTTGGCTCGCCTTCATGTGTTTGTATCCCGGAAGCTGACGTCATTCCCGGAACCGGAGATTGTATTTCGCTGGTAATTTTTTGTAACGGGTAGCTCGGTGGGGCCACCTAGTGTTTACATTGGTTACAAGATGGTGGACGCGGGCCGGAACCCACGACCCTGTGTACTAAACTTATTGTCTTTTCCAGGTCCCGTGGTAGGTTAGAGTAATGTGAATGAAATAATATGACTGAGTCGGGCACTGAAGGACGTCTGGCTGAAGATTTCAGTGGGAGGGCGGTTAGGCGAACATGATCAATGGTAATTTATATCGCGCGCAGATTGGGCGATAATTGGGATTCTACTTTAACCTAGAAGTTTGTTGACACTACCGATTCAAGCAGGCTCTCAATGTGTGGGTAGATTGTGCCGCGTTGGCCTTAGAGTGTTATTTTATGACTATTAACTACTAGTTGACTGACACTGCACCAATGGAGTTGTGTGGATGACCAGGGATTCCGGTCTGGGTTGTACAGCACTAGATTTGCCGTAACAGAATTCTTTGTTTTGACGTTCCCCGTACAAGACAGTAGTGTACTTGTCTACATTGGAAACAATTCACATGGCGGCGCCATAAGGTGTAAGCGCTTCATGGGGTTTTCACCCTGGTAAGTTTGAGTAACTGCAGGTGACCAAGTACTTTGGTCCAGACTGCGCAGCTTTAGATTGGCTGTGGCAGAATTCTTTGATGAGTTGTCCCCCTTACAGGGTAATGGACACGCTTCATTGGTGACTATAAAGCGTAGGCGCTTCATGTGGTCACCCCAGGTAGAGTCGTCCGACTGCCCGTCGGCGACTCCGTGGTAAGTTGAGATTGTAGCAAAGGCTACAAATACCCATTCCGTGTTAGTCTAACACCAAGACTGCATCAGTGTCATTGTGTTAGAATAAGTGTTGTAGGTAATATTTTGTGCAGTGTCGTCCAGATAGGAGAGAGATAATGATTATTAGGATTGGGTTATTATTATTTGTAGAAAAACTACTTTTGGGTTTATGAGAAGCCATTGCTTGAACGGTATGTCTTATTATTGCTATTTTATATATATTATATTTTTTTTTTTTTTTTTTTTTTTATATAAATATTGTTGGTACATATTTTGAATTACAGAGTGGTAGCCTGGCGTTCGTCCTCATAATTTTGTGCTGGGACTGAACGTCAGCACCACTGTCTTCATTAGTCAGTTACCATCCCGCTTCCAGGTGATGGGTGTATTCCTGATATTTTCATACAAATATTTTGTCTACATGCACAGTAACAACCCAACATCTTAATTTGTACCACACACAGTATGGGGGTTGGGGTAAGTCATCACTCCGCAAATAGACACGTCATTGTTGACCTTGATTATTAACTGTACATGGGAATATCTAGTGATTATTCGTTACTTTATTTATTTCTTGAGGGGATCGGACTCAGACCAGTCCATTTTTGGTCTGAACACCGATCCTCATCAGCTATACGTGGGTTGTCGGCACCCCCCATCCCGTGGAACCAGAATGGGCAGCACCGAGTCTCCCATTGTTATAATCGGGAGCAGTCTGCATATTTTTTTTTTTTTTTAATATGCAGCCTACCCCCCCTTTAAATTATAGAGATGTGTAAATGCATCTCTTCAGATCACTCACTTCCAGACAGCACCTAGTAAGTCGGGCCTTTACCGAAGTACAGTACAAGGTTAAACCCGTCTTCTGTCTAGGTCTATGCCCTTATTTCTTGTGGAGAGTCAAGACTACTCCTGAAAAGACTCCGCCCCCAGCCTATCCTAACTATGCGCACGCGGGGCAGGAATATATATTAGTGTTATAGACAGCTTTAGTAATTTGATTCTTTCCTAATAGAATGGGTAGACTATTAGCTAAGGGTTTTTAACTAAGTTTTTGCAGCCGTTCGTTAGGGAATTAGTAGTCCGTGTCCCCCCTCTTCAGCTCAACTGTTGAGCGGAGACCCGGTTACTTTTAGCGCCACGACGGCGGTCAAGACTAGTATTTCATTTGTTTTTCTTTGTTTTGTTTTTTTTTTCTCGACGGCGGTCAGCTCTGAAGCCGCACGTCTTCTTTATTAATTTTGATTATTTCTAATTTACCCGGGTCGAAACTTGACTTCTTGCCGTTTTGCCTCAGTCCCGGTTAAAACTGGTCTAAACATGGCCTAAATAACTTAGTCTTGTACCTTTGGGCAGTTGTTTGTCATCTTTCGCTTATCGCTGGATCCTGATTTACAGTAAAAATCAAAGGACCCAACGACTGGGATATGTTGTGACCCGGCGATCATTCCACATAGCCAAGATGATGAGACTACACATTTTGTACAGCGCCTCGTCCCATCATCCTGTGGGTTTTAGCTACAACTCCCCCCCACAGGGAGAAGTCGTCTTTCCACCAGGGAAAAGTCGACTTTATGAAGAAGGGAGTTAGCACCCTGTGAATGTCGCCAGTTCACCGCATTCGTCCCGTAACTTCTTTTTCCTTGTGACCTCCGTTATACTTTCTGAATATAACACGCCTTGGCAGGAGTTGTACACATCCTCGCCCGTTGTAGCGTGCCTGT
Source organism: Lepidonotus clava (assembly GCA_936440205.1). NCBI lineage: Eukaryota > Metazoa > Annelida > Polychaeta > Phyllodocida > Polynoidae > Lepidonotus > Lepidonotus clava. The sequence goes on along the minus strand of OW387136.1, from coordinate 44,996,914 downwards.
ACCAGAAGCAAACGAGTCACGTATAAGGTACTCTCGTGCGCTGTCACGGAGCGTTCCCCCTTTGAATGTTACTAAATATTCTGCGTTCTTATGCTCTTACTACAACTTGCCCAGGATTCCCTGAGGAAGGGCTCTTAGTTAAATAAATATTGGGCTGCTTTATATATTAGTTTTTAGGTAATTTACTTTCTATTCCTCGATTTTTTTTGTGGTGAAGGGACCGCTGTCAGGAGCCGATCCACCCCGGGGCATAATGACTGCCATGGTCGGGCGTCCACCCCAGTGCCCTTCGCAGCGTCAGTGACGCGTAACCCCAACGTCCTGCCTCCTGTCAGGCACCACTGACACCAGGCATGTGGGCAGGCTCCTGCTGCTTGTGCAGCCCCTCCATCTTTGAGAAGATTATATATGTAGGCATGCTAAAGAATAGACAGTGGCGTTCCCCAAGTGACTCCCGTACTGCAGCCCGATCCTAGCGGTAACAACAGCACAGGGGTCAGGTGTAGATGGTACTTGCTTGGGGAAGTTCACTTCGCTCGTTGGAAGCGTTGGTCCCGTTGAGCGCACATAGGTATTGTATAGAATTTTTAAGTTTCTTTTAAATGCTAAAATTTTGCGACACTAGGATCGGTTCCGAATGGATCCCTACTTTAAAAGAATCGCCGAATTCATGATAATAAGAGTGTTGAGCTAGGCTACCGGGCATGGGACACTCAACTTGAAAGAAATTTAGGTAACCCATGGGTCCATAGAGAGACGGTTGGACCAGCCCACCCGACCCAGGTTTCCCTGGTTGGTGAATTATTATCGAACAGGTTAGTCAACAGAACCTTACCTACCCAAACAGGCAGAGCCCAGCGAATTCCCTGTTACATTTCAGTTTAGTACTTGCACGTATTGAATTATTAATTCACCAATTTTACCTGTACTGCATTAGGTCAGGTCCTAACACTCGTTACATTGTCATATAATAACTTCATAAACCGTTCCTGGGTCCTTTTCGGATGTCCCTGGTCTTACTGTCTTTTGGGCAGTCCCCGGTCCGGTCGCTGTGGAGGTAGGTGGGGTCGATCTAGGAGGGGCGTTAGGCATCGTTCCATGTCCCATCACTGGTTGAGGCCAGTCCGCTCCGACATCGGACCAGCCAGCGTCGATGAGGCGAGGCACTCCCATGGGTACAGGAGTAGCTAGCCCCGAGGAGTATCTCAGGAGTCTGGCCCTGGTATTGTACTTTAAATTACTCATCATAAGACGGGCCAGTTTTTTAGACACCCTCAGGGTATCCGGTAGTGGCACCTTAGATGGGTGTTGCCCAGGTCTTGTCGCCGCTCCCATCAGCTGTGCCCCCCAGGTAACTGTCAGGGTGTACTTCAGGCACAGTTGGGTCACCAGTACATCCTTAATAAGCACATAACCTTCCGTGTAGGTGTGGTCAGAAGGCATGGCCAGTTCTCCCAGAAAGATCGTCTCTATCACATGTGGGCTGGCAAACTGTACATACAGTCCATCTACAGTTTTCCGCCTGATGTACCTCCATTTTCGCCACACGAGGACCACTATGGTGATGACCAGTACCGCCAATAATATAGCGAGCACAGCCACCGCAGTGGGGTTGGCGGTCGTGTTCGGGCATCCAGTCAGTTCCTTCTCGCGGCGTAGCAGCTCCTCCGTGTCCGCTGTCTCCAAGGCCATGGCCCGTGGTAGAGTCATAGCCAGTCCGGTTAGGGCAGCTTTGCCCTGGTGCCTCCGCCAGCATTTCCAGAGAATACACCCAATAATTGTTACTGCTATCACTATGCAGAAAATTGTGAGGAGGCCGAAGCCGCCCCCAAAGTTACCTATAGAAAACCATGGGGCGTGTTTGTCTACTTCGTAGCGGTCAGTCGCTTTCTTGATGCCTTTAGCCAAGTCTTTCCGGTGTTTTTGGATCCGCTTGGCCAGAGAGGGTACAGGTATTCTGACCTTTAGGCTCTCCTCGATTTCCAGTAGCTCTTTCCTAATCGTTTCAGGGATAGGATCTGATTCTAACATAGTGGGTTCATTCTCGGGCCTCGTGAAATTAGTGTTCCATCCTCTCACACGACTCGCCGCTTCCAACAGGTCGTTATGTGGATACACGACCGTGGTGATCCTGGTGTGTCGGTCACAGTTCCGTAAACTATACGGTATCCATGATCCCTGTGTTTGAAATGCACAGTCGCATTCCACCTGGACTCGCGCATAGTTTTCTATGTTCACCTCCACCGCAGGTTGGTTTCTGCAGATCATTTGGCCCCGGGTGTCAGCGCTGACCACAAGCATGTCTCCGTCGTCCAGATACACTGCCATCTCTCCAAAGTCTGCTTCCAAAAGATAGTCCAGTTCACATTTTTCTTGTATGGCCGTGTCATCACGTCTCAACAGTGCGGCAGTGCAGGTATTATCCGTGATCTTTTTCATGTAGGGCAGGTCCTTGCAAAGCGTAATGGTCTGCCCATAACAGCCTGACCAACTGCCGCTAGCCAGTGGTACATAGTACTGGCGAGACATGGACATAGCCACACTGTTAGGTAGATTAACAATTTGGAGGGCGTCCTTCTTTTGTCGTCCTCTAACTGGTACCGGCCCAGGAAAGGTTAGTACCTCGTAGACTCTAAACAGATGTTCGTCGGCCACAACCGGCACCCTTACATACACAATCAGTTCTTGGGTAGTTTCATCAAATTTAAATGAAGGTTGACTGTTCTCATAATAGAAAGAGGGGTCTGTAAACGCCACATGGAACCTGGGATGGATTCCCTTCAGATACCTGTTGACTTCCAGGACCGCTCCGACCATATATTGGCGTGGTACCAAATCCATGGTCAGTTGGCCCCGTGTCAGGTGTTGCACACCTTTCCTGAACACGCGCGTTTGCTCGACTACCAATTGGAGATACACCATTTCTCCTAGTTTGTCTTCCAGAGCTACAGGTATCATGTTCAGGTACAGTTCCATCCAGTCCACCTTATGTTGGACGAGTCTCATTCTTCGGCGAGTGGTATTATGCGCCTTATTTAGTGACCTTAGATTATCCAGTAGACCTATCACGACGTGGTTAACCCTTTCTACGGCCTCGTCGTGTTTCTCGTTCATCAGTGCCAGGTCTTCGATCATCTGGTCGGAGGACTCTTGTAACACTTTAATCAGTTCCCTGTTATACTTGACATCAGCTGAAAGCCCCTTATTCCATGAGGTTGGAATAGGAAATGTCGGCCATCCTGGGTCGTCCAGCATGATGGGTAGTTTCTTCATTCTTTTGACCCTTCCGCCTGAAGCTAATTCTGACCCTTGATTTTGAGGTCGCTGTTGGTTGTTTTTAATTAGCGAGCTTAAGGTTTCATTGAGAATTTCCCTATACCGCCCTTTGAGCGCCTGCGATGTCTGATCCATCCAATTCACCAGCGATCTGACATGGTAACAGGCTTGGTCAAGAGCGTCTCCTCCTTTTAGGTACCGATGACAGACCTGGCCAAAGGTAGCCTTGATGAAGGAGCGCCTCTGGGGAATGGTGATTAGAAAACCTTGTCGGACGTGGGTAATATCTGCGGTGGACATTAACTTCCCTGGTTTCAGCACCACCCCATATTGTTCCAAGGCTATAACTTCAGCATTAGGGGCTAGCCCTTCACTTGGGCTGGAGTCATTTCGTAGCCCCTCAATGCCTCCTACTATGGCTAAAATGAAAAGCACTGACCACTTCATTGTCATTGGTTTTAGCACTAGTCTGAGAGAGTCAAGTTTATAGTTTGTCTAAAACATTTTCACAACGAAGTTACCTTCATCCTTCTGCGCACCACTATCATCTATGCGCCGAAGTATGCCCTCCTCTCGGGCCCCCTGGTCCGTTTAGTTTGGGACATGCTCGTAGAGGTTTTGCCCACTGTCATTCACCACTCGTCTGATGATCCCGCTCTCGTCTTTGGTGACCGTAATTCTCAAGCCTCTCATACGTTCGCAGGACGAGGGGCGCATTGCTCTGAGGGGTCTTGGCCTAGTAGGCTCCAGTCCGAAACGGCCCCCGTTGGGTCGTACGACGGTTGGCTCGAGGGGTACGGGTGTGGCACCTGCGGTGGGTTTGTCGTTGGAAGTGGGCTCGGCCACAGTGGACCCCCCGGCTGGCTGGTTGGCGTCCACTGCTGCTGGTTCCATAGCAGTGGTGAGGGATTGGCGTTGCAGCTCGTCGTCAAGCTGCTCAAGTCTAAACAAGCGGGGTCCGTGGACTGCAAGTGGTGGAGGAGGGGAGCTCCCGCTGGCTCGTTCCCCACCGGTGGGGTTGGCGCGTGTTGGTCGGGTGCTACCTCCACTTTTAACCCTGGAGCGGCGACGGTTAGCTGTTCCCCTCCCATTCGCCTTTCCAGAGTGGGCAGAGGTCGGCCGCCTCGCGTTGTTCGTTGTCTGGTACCTTCCCCGACGCATTTAGAGTTTTGGGTGGCCCTTTGAATGAAAGGAGCAACCTGAGTTTTAACCTCAGCTAGCTGTTTGTTCGATTTTGGCACATCCAGTCCCACTGTCCTTCTAATTTCGTCAACAGTCTCAAATAGTTGGAACAGTGGTTGCGTAAGGTCCCAGAACCATCCGGCCTGAATCTGCACTGGTCTGGTGGCCGCTTCCCCCTTCTGAGCTGGCTTGGCCACCGCAGTTAGCCTTGGCTCGGGCTCCGAGTCACTCACCTCAGATAAATTGTAAAAGTCTTTATTCGCTGCTTTCCTTTTGGCTGGAATCGAATTAGCGGACTTCTTGGCTCCTCCTGCGGTCGTTCTGGTGGGCCGCCGGGCTGGTGTTCTTGGTTTCTTCCGGGCAATCCCGGTGTCGGTTGAGTCCGGGCGGACACCGCCCCGGCCTGGCCAACTCCACCGTCTAAGGTTCTGGGCTGGTCGTTTCTTAGTACTCTCCTTCTCGGCTGCCTTTTCTTTCATTTGGTAAAGTCCTAAAAGAACGGCCCAACGAACATTCCCTTGGTGGGTAGCGCCCTCCGGTGGGGGCGGCTAATTCGTTTCCTTCTCAGGGGGACGATGATCCTTCCCTCCGTGTCCGCAGGGAAAGTAGTAGTTCCCTTTGGGTTGCTGTGAGGCCGGAGGGCTAGGCAGTTCCCCATGGGTCGGTGATTCAGTGTTCCAGCCAAGTTCTCCGTTTGCTCCCCGGCTGGGTTATGCGTGCAATCACCTGCAGCAGAGGTGACCGTCTAGGAGCAGAGTTGCGGACCGACTGGTGGATCGGCGCGGATCCCTCGAAATTATAACTGATCCGCTTGCCCATGCCGTCTCCATATTTGGAGCTGTATCTTGTTTCAGGTGGGTAACGCTTGCATCCGGTCCCAGGAGATGACGCCAACCACTGGCATCTCCCTCGATGTGCGCACCCTCCCCTGCTGCCACGCCCCTGGGCGCGGCGAGGTGGCCGTGAGGTAGGCCACCTGTTCCATTAGCGTTGAGGCTAACGGTGCCGCTCCGCCCAGCTTTTATTTTCACAGGGCGGCATGGTTTTCTGCATTAATCATCCATGTCGTCGCTTTCCCCGCCGTTGAACAGAGCGGCGTAGTTAGGCCGACGGTTCCGACGCAGGTTATAGCCACCTTTCGTCGGGACATGGTCCTCTTCTGTTTTTTCTGGGCTCTGTCCCGATGTATCCGAGATCGGTACATCACCGCAGGGCAGTTTTATGGGCTTGTTATTGCCTGGAGGGGATCTCCCCACCAGCGGCTGGCTTTTGCCCCTTCGTTTAGCTCGTTTGCGTTTCCTCTGTCCATTAGCGCCAGCTGTTCCCCGTTCACAGGCGGCTTTGTTAGGAACAAAGGATAAGTTTGGTAACAGCGCAGTGTCCGCACTGGCGCCCTGACCATCAGTGATTTGCCCGTCCGATTCTGCTAAATCGGTGGGACTTGGACCAGGTTTTTGTGTAGGTACCTTCCTGGCCATAGGAATTGCATCATGCTCACGGGGACCGGTCGTTCCCGTTGAGTTTTCAGTCTCAGCACCCCTTATTTTGCCATCCTTTTCAGCAATTTCACCCGTCGGAGTGTGATGCAATTCAGGGTTTTGGTCAGGATCTGCCCCTTTTGAGTTAGTGATTTTTGCTTCTCTCACCAGTTTGGGAATAACATGAGGGATGGCGGGAGACCAAGGCCCATGTGCAGGTTTGAGCTTTGAAATGTTTACTAAACGTGGTATTTGTTTCCCAGTTTTCAGCGACACCAGCCTAACAAGATGGTCCCCCTTAGTTTCAATTACCCTGTATGGCCCAGTATACCTGTTTGAGAACTTAGACGCTTTATTTTCACTAGCTAAAGGGTCGTACATGTATACCATATCACCTTCGTACATCTGAGTGGGCCGCGCCCGCTCATCAATCCGCAACCTCAGATCTTTTTCATAGTTTTGAACAACTCGTTCCGCCATATTCTTAAACATGGCTATGTTGTCCTTTGTTTGCATGAAGAATTCACAGTCATTCAAAGTCTCAGGGATTGTCCCCTGTTCAGGCATCCCCATACTGATTGGATCTCTGCCAAACAGTAGGGTGTGAGGGCTGTAGCCCGACCGTACACTGATCGTGGACCGAACCGTCCACAACGCGATGGGGAGCAGATCAGTCCAGTTACAGTGATCATCAGGAATGTAATATGCGATCAGATTTTCAATTGTTTTGTGTAATCTTTCTACTCGAGCGTTGCCGGTCGGCATTCGCCCGGTGGTGAATGTTTGTTTGCACGCTAGTCGTGTAGTAATTTCCCTGAACAGCCCCGAGAGGAAAGCTGCTCCCCGGTCTGTGTGCAGGCGGTTTACCCGTCCATACCGACACACTATTCCGGTTAGGAAACAGTTGGCCGCGGTCTGCGAGGTTGAATCTTTCGTGGTGAAAGCCTCTGGCCATCCGGTCAATAAGTCTATGAAGGTCATGATATATTTTGACCCATCCCTAGCCCTCTTTAGTGGCCCGATAAAATCACACTGGACTACCTCAAAGGGTCGGGTTGGTCTCTCCCAAGACTTAGCTAAGGCCTTGAAATGTTGGGCCCGCCTCCTCAGAGAGCAGGTCTCACAAGCTTTCACATAGTCTACTATATCGGCGTTCATGTTCCGCCAGTAGAATCTCTCAGAGATTTTGGTAGTGAGGTTACTGATCCCTACATGTCCCCCAGCTAATATGTCATTATGTAACAGTCTCAGGACTTTGGGAATTAACCTTCCTGGAACTATCATTCGTGGTTTTAGTCTTACCAGTTGGTCTTGGTGCTTGTTATACCTTTTGACGTTGAATCTACAGAGCACTCCCGGTGCTACCATTCCCACAAAGTCGGCTTGATCCATTATTCGCCTAGCTTCGATGGGATCTGGCGGTAGGTCTCCGTCTTGTAGATAATCGATCAGTTGCGCGCACTCTGCATCTTGGAGTTGCGCGTTTATTACCGTAGCCACAGAAAGCTCTTCATCCTGAATTTCGGCCTCAAATAATTCACATCCCACAGCGGGCTCATATTCTTCACCTGGGACATGTTCATGATAGACTCTAGACAAATAGTCCGGCAGAAAATGAGTCGCTCCTGGCTCATATATGATTTCAAAATCGAAATCTGATAGCGCTAAAGCCCACCGTCTCAGCCGGGCTGACGGGGCTTTGTAGGCACTTTGTAGCAGGGGGATCAACGGTTTGTGATCAGTCACTATTGTGATTTTAGCTCCCTGCAACATGTCCTCATAGTTCTTAATACCTTTAATTACTGCCAGAGCCTCTTTCTCTGTTACCGAGTAATTTAATTCGGCGTCACGGAGGGTACACCCCCAGAAAGCAACCGGACGGTAGATTTCATCTAGTTTGTGACAAACCGCTGCACCGCACGCGGCGTCTGATGCATCGGTTAATAAATAGAAATGCCCTCCTATATCTGGATGAATTAGCAAGGGCGGCGAGGTCAGCAGTTTCTTTAACTGTTGAAACGCCTCCTCGCAGGCCTCTGTCCATTCAAAAGAGACTTCTTTCTTTAGCAGCCGGTTTAAAGGCTTTGCTAGGTCAGCGAAATTAGGGACAAACGGTCGGTAGTAGTTACATAACCCTAGAAAGGATTTAATAGTTTTCAAATTATGCGGGCGGTTAAAGGCTGTGATCTTCTCTGTGGTAACCTTTTGTGTAGCCACCCCTTCGGCGTTTACTACGTGGCCGAGGAAATTAATCTCACTGCGGCACCACTCACACTTAGACGGTTTTAGTTTGAGGTTGGCTCTCGCTAAAGCTTGGAGAACCACCTCAACGCTCGCCAGGTGTTCGTCAAAGGTAGTGTCGTAGACGATTACGTGGTCTAAATATGCTAAGCATGTTCTAGGAATCAAGCCTTTTAACGCAATGGCCATCACCTTGGTAAACTGCCAAGGCGCGCCAACTAAGCCGAAGGGTACACGCTTATACTGATATACACCCATTGGGGTTTCGAAGGCAGTGTATTTTCTACTGTCTTCTTCGATTACACATTGATGATAGCCGCTCAACAGATCTAAAGCTGTCCACATAGTGGGTTTCTTGTAAGCCATATATAAGAAAAGTGATCGCGCTGTAGGCATTGGGAATTTATCTTTGAAAGTGACCTGATTAAGCATGCGAAAGTCTGTACAGAGCCTAGGTTTGCCGTCTTTCTTCTGCACTACCACCAGCGGGCTTCGCCAAGCCGATTCGCTGGGCTCTATGACACCTATATCTATGAGTTGCCTAACCTGTTCATCGATGATATCCATTTTCTGTGGAGAGTATCGGTACGGTCTAGAACTTATTACTCCCTGCGACTCATCCACAATGATTCTCATCGGCGCTATTTCACAGTGACCTAACTCTTCCATTGAGAACGCTAGCGCATCTCTGTTGTTATTAAGCATTTGTCTAAACCTTACCTTTTGTTCTTCATCTAAGCACGACTCGGTTAGATCTATTTTACTTACATTTTCATCCATTTCACCTCGGGATTTCTCCTCAGAGGTTTGGCTTTCCATTTGCACTGCGTCTTTCATTACTTCTACAGAAATCCTACAGATGGACATTGGGGTCTCTGTTTTAGTTAGATAACACAAGTCTAGGAACTCTTCTATCTGATCTTGATTTACCTCAGGCACTGCGCATTCTTCTGCAAAAGCTAACACTTCCTGTGGAGTGATTTCTTGCATTTCGTCTAGCGGATTCATGACTTTAATCCACCACTGACTTCCCACCGTGTTCACGCACCCCTCCACTAGGACAGGTGCGGTTACTGCCGGTGCACAGTAAGCCACGGGTGAGTCTAACCCCAGCGGCTCTCGGGTGGTAACCGGTATGATGCATTCATTTCCTGGTGGAATTTTCACTGTTTCTTTGCTAACTATAGGGTTTCCACAAAACACTTCTATCTTTGCGCCTGGTAGAGATAAATCTGAACGAAGCACTGTTAATAAGTTTCTACCGATTACTATGGAGTGGCATAGATCGTCCACTATGTTGAAATCATAGCAAACCACCGATCCCTGGATTGAGAACTTACACCTGATTTGTTCTAGTATCACTTGAGACGAATTGTCTGCTAAACTGATGTTTCCTTTCGATACTTTCCATTCATCTAAAATACATTGTTTAGGAATCTGCTGCTTGCAAAAGGTAGACATGAAGCAATCACTCGCCCCAGTGTCTACCAAAGACTTAACCTCTTTCTGATCATTAAATCTTAGCGTTAAGAAAAATGCTTCGTCTCCTATCTCTCTTCTAGCCGGTCCGTCCACTGCGCCTAATTCTATCGTGGAATGAACGGACCTATCTTCTAGTTTCCCTGACTCTTTTGCTCAGTGCCACCGGCTTTACCATCTTTATACATTCGCGGTGGTTTTTCCTTCAGCCTATTCTTTAACCACAAGCACGCTTCTGTAGAGTGACCATGTTGTTGGTGAATGATACAAAACTTACTTTCATCGAAAGGCAACCTAGGTCTCTCCACTTTCTGTTGAGTTGGCGGATTCTTTCCTTTGTCTACCTCTCTGTTCGGGGCGTTATTAGATTTAGCCTTCTGATCTAAATTCCTCTCGCCTTTCTGACCTTCATACCTATCTTTTCTTTCATAACCTTGCTGTTTATAACCACCACTGCTCTGGGGAGATCCATTTTGCCCCGGCTTTGGTTTCTGAAACCATGGGGCGGCCTCCAGTCGGGCCAGCACCACTCCAAACCGTTCAGAGATGGAGTTGAGAGCTGTGGTCTCCTCTGACGCTTGGCTTCCAGCCAGCTCGCTCACTGCATTGGATATTTTAGTTCCCCCTTTGCCTTTGTCCAACGATTCTAGTCTCGTTGCACAATCCACCGCTTCGGTGAACGACTTAGGGTCCAGTATAGCTACCTGTCTGGCTACGCTCTGTTTTAATCCTTCTAAAAACACGGCCAACATCATGCTTTCGCTTGCTTCTGCCTTAACCTGCTTTTGTTTCAGTACTCCTGCAAATTCGATCACGCTCTGGTCCTTTCCTTGTTTAAGGGCACAGAACTCTGCGTGTTTCTGCCACTTAGCTCTTCGATCACCGAAGATCTTTGCCATCTGAGTTTCTAGTTTCTCAAATGTGTCTTTCTCACTTTCAGCTAACGCTCCCGCCCAGTCGTCTGCCCTTCCCTTTAGGCCTAACAGCGCCATATTCAGGAGATGGGCGTTCGACCAGTCATAGATAGCTTTCAGTCGTTTTAATTCCCTGAAATACTTTTCTATTTGCTCGTCTTCCTTTCCACTAAACCACGGTAACCTAATGTTTGGTCCCCTTTGGTGACCATTGTGAGTCGTTTCACGTACTGGCGCTGGTACTTGCCCCAGTGTCAAACCTAGCTGTGGTAGGATATCCCAAATATTTGGTTGATTTGGCGGGTTTGGAGGGTTGTTCTGTCCTGGTGGGCCCGGTGGATTGGAAGGGTTGTTCTGTCCTGGTGGGCCCGGTGGATTGGGAGGGTTGTTCTGTCCTGGTGGGCCCGGTGGACCTGGCGGTCCTGGCGGGTTGGGTTGATTACGTGGGTTGCGAAGATTAGGTGGGTTGGGAAGAGGGTTGTTGGGCTGGTTCGGAGGAGGGTTATTAAGTTGGTTTAGAAAAGGATTGTTGGGCTGGTTTGGAGGAGGGTTATTGGGTCCTGGTGGGTTCGCCTGATTATTCTGGCCCGCCGGAGCTTGCTGACCCTGTTGGTTACCCGCTCTTCCTCGGCCTGCGTTGAGATTGGCTGCGATCGCCATCGCCTGCAATAGGTAAGGGAACATGTTTTGCTCGACCCCACCTCCTGCTGGCACGGCCCGGCCAGGCTGTTGGCCTGGTTGGCCACCCCCATCATTTTGCTGCAGTCCCCCAGGGTTTACCCCAAGATTAGGCTGCTGTATTCCTGGATTCACACCCCCATCTCCCCCTTCACCAGGTTGCTGAAGTTCCCCAGGATTTATCCCAAGATTGGGCTGATTCGGAGGGGGATTATCAAGAAGGTTTTGAGGAGGATTAGGCCCTTGTGGATTGGCCGGATTATCCTGGCCTCCCTGAGCCTGTTGGTTAAGGTGAGGGTTAAGCCCCTGAGGATTGGCCTGATCGTTCTGGCCTCCTTGAGCCTGTTGGTTAAGGGGAGGGTTAAGCCCTTGAGGATTGGCCTGATCGTTCTGGCCTCCTTGAGCCTGTTGACCCTGTTGGTTACCCCCTCTTCCTTGACCTGCCTGCAAAGGGTCTCCCATTGCTTGCGCTAGGAAAGGATGCAACATATTTTGTTGTATAGGCCCAAGGTTTATCCCACCTCCGGTTGTTGGATTGGGATTTGGCCATTACCATCGTTTTGCTGATGTCCCCCAGGGTTCATCCCACGATTAAGCTGCCATGCCCCCGGATCTACACCTCCAGCTCCCCCTTCACCGGGTTGTTGGAGTTGGTTTTGGTCACCCCTTTCTCCTACTAGATCCACCAAAGGTACGCCTCCCTCCGCCATATTATCTTCGTGGAGGTTTTGTATATCGTGATCGTCCCACTGTTCCCTTACAGGGATTTCCTCTACACTAATCTCGTCCTCACTCGCTAGTTTATCTTTCTTACCTGTGCCTAACACATCCTCGGTAATAAGTTCAAATGATGACGAGCGTGATTTCTCTCCTCTAACTAGTTTTCTATCAGGACTACCCTCTCTGACATTTGCGACAGCTTGTTCTGTTTCACTGTCTCCTTCCTCGTCTTCGCTTTCGTATTTATCGTACGGCTCCGGGGCTGCAATGTCCCCTTCTCTATCACTTTGGATTTCTAGCGTTTCCCTTTCTGCTTTATCCTGATCGCTTAACCTTTCTAACTCTTCATGCTCCTCGGGGCCTGCTTCTGCTAACTTTCTTATTAGTTCTGCTGGGTTAGAACCATACTCATCTACTCCCAGATCTGGAGCCTTCGCTCCTTTATTAGCGTCGTCCAAGTTCTCCTCAATATCAAAGGTTAGCCTATAGGGTTGTAAATTGCCTACTTTGTCACTGTTTCCCTCTGCTTCCCTTCCCACTCCCCTGTCCCCTCCTACTGTCTTTCCTTTAGCTACAGTGGGATAAGGAATGGACGCCCCCGGGTTGGGGTGAGTCGGTGTTACCAGTGGGTGACTGATAAACTCAAGTCGTTGGGGTAATGGATAGGTGAGAGAGCTCCCATCAGGTAGGATTACCGGATTTTCGGGGCGTTTTCCCCCTGATGGGCTGGAGTTATCGGCGGTGTTTTGTCGTTGTTTCTGGTTCCCTGAGGAAAATAGGTTATCCTCATCGAAAACTTCCTGTTCGCATTCACCTCCCGCTGCGGGTAGTAAACGGTAGGGAACACCTTGATCACACCATGGATTATTCACATCGGGTTCACAAGTAGAGCGAGAGCTAGTACCAGGTTCGTGGCCCGTAGGTGGTACGTACCCTGGATTCCAATATTGCTGATATTGTTTGAGACGGTTCTTCCCTTCAACTCGTCCCGAGTGTGTTAGGGTTTCAAGTCCTTCGTCAAGAACCGGCCTATCTTTGGACCCTAGGTGCCAGGGAAATGGTTTACCTCTGCCACGGGTTTGGTAATTCAGTGCACCTTCGGGGCAGAGCTGCTTGGGTCTGGCTGCGACCTCCTGTCTCTGTGCTTCCCCGTCTAAGGGATTACCTACCAGGTGGCGGTTTTCCACACTCCCTGTATATGATGTTGACACATCGTGTCCTGCGGGCCGCAAAGATTGAGGCTTGGGGTTAGAAGAAGCCTCAAAGTTACCGGTGGCTGACATCAAGGATGAGCAAAACGGCACAAGTCATGTTTCGGGTAATCTCCACCAAATGAACTATTGTTAATGTTTGATTTAATACTGCATGATGTGTATATGACTAAGTATCCATGAGTCGTTTGTCCAGGTTGTCTGAGTCAATCAGACTGCGTTTAAAGTTAGTTCGTTCACCTCCCAATAGTTCAAAAGAAATGAACGATGAGGGAGCTCTTAATATGAAAGGTTTTTTATTCAATAAACATCTCATCCCGAGTCAAAGCCACCATGTATGAGTCTCCATCAGTCCACCTCCCATCTCCTATCAGCAATCAACCACATTTAGAATACAAGTTGTTCCAACACATCCTAGACCGCCCTAGTGCTCAGCTCTATCACAATTCTATGTCCGAGGTAGTTGGTATAGGTAAACTCCAGTCTGCTGCGCAGGAGTCGATGTACTAACTCCAAGTAGCTCCTTTGCTAAACTTACTCAGCTGACATTCTCACTAAAACTGCCTGCTCCTCACTTTGCAACACCTTTTATACTGGTTAACAGGTGGCGCTGGGAGCGTAACATATCTCTTTCTAGAAGTAGACTAGAAGTAGACTTGCTAAGCCTGATCCTTGTTAGATTATACAACGTGATGATATATTAAAAGTGCTAAGCCATTAGTACAAATGTATGGCCATTAAATTAGATTACTGATAGAATTCGTGGGGGTGAGGAAATGATTCGTGGAGGCTAATTTCACGTAGTGACGGAATCAAAGGTGGTGGGTGGTGGGCGATGATGGGATAGGTGGTTGAGGGAGTGATCGTGAGTAGATAAACGGCACCTATCATTACCACATTTCTATGAAAAACTTTGCAAAATGTATGGACATTATTCTATGATACTGAAACAATTCGTGGGGACTTACGAAATAATCTGTGGGGGCTAAAGGAATGGTTCGTGGGGGCTTATTGCTTCGGGAGAATCGTGGGGGCAAAAATGGTGGTGGGATCCACGTCTTCACGAAATTTCGAAAGCATTTTTCGATCAAAAAGTTTATGTGTACCTTAACTGTATGAGAAAAAGTTGATATCTAGAATCTATACATATTATTCTATCATATTAACATAGGTTTGCATAGTTGACATTACGAAATTAAGGATAGACAACACCTCTCAGGGTGCCAATTATGGTATTTCAAATTGCGCTCTCTCTGTTTATAGTACAAGTAGAGAGTACATATCAAAAGGTGGAGCTTAATTTTCTCTATCTTTTCATATAAAGTATTTTGTGATCACTTTACAATTTCAGAAGCAAAAGGTAAAAAACTGATTTTTTCACTTTTATTTTTTGAACATGAATATCTCAGTAACTACTGTAGATATTACAACAAAATTTGGACTCCTAGCCAATAAGGTTATTATGGAGGGAAGCGTGTCTCAGTTTCTTTATTTAGGTCCTAGTTTTTGTTTTATGTCAAAAAATGGGAAACTTTTTATTAATTTTTTCCATATTATTTTCTAGATTTCATAAAACAAAAACTAGGACCTAAATAGAAAATCTGAGACACGCTTCCCTCCAAATGAATGTTATCTATATGCTGTGAAAATTTCATATCTTTTCATCAAAGACTAAGGGAGATATCCATGTTCAAAAAATAAAAGTAAAAAATTAGGTTTTTGTATTCCCGGCAAGCCCATACATGCAATTCTCCACATATTATAATATGAGTTATATGGGTAGATAGGGTCATCAAAAGAGTATTTAATGATGTAAGATTCATAATTATTCTCTAGATATTAGATAATATAGATCTATTTAAAGGGAGTCCCACGAATTGGCCGCTGAGAGGTGTTGTCTATCCTTAAAGAATAATGGTGTTAGATTCACAAGAAATATGAAGAAAGACGTTACTCACCGAAAACGCTGCAGAACTGCGCGTCCCTGTGACGTCATGGTTTTCCTCCGTAAATCGGTAGATGGCTCCACGAATTAGTTCCAGATATGAATGGTAGATGTAGGTATGGTATTGCGTGCTTTGACAGAAGGAAGACGAGGAACGATCAGAGCCCCCACGGGCCCCCACGAACGCTGACATAGGTGCCCCCACGGACGATAATGCCCCCACGAACGTTAAGACGGGTGCCCCCACGGACGATAATGCCCCCACGAACGATGACAAAGTAGCCCGCACGAACGATGACAGCCCCCACGATCGATGAGAGTAGAGTTTATGGAAGGAAATTTTTAATAAATACTATTCATATAAATTCAGTTATACCAGAGTGGATAGAGGAAGGTTAATGCTTGATAAGGTGGATAATATTATTAAATAATGATATATAATTTGCAAGATATAATGGATATTGTGACGTTATGCCCCCACGAACGATGACAGGGAAAAATTACACCACTTTTGTATTTTATGGTATTTAGGTGACAAATGGAATAATTTTATAAACTTTTAAAGTATTATAATATGCAAATAAGTGTAGGTATTTGTTTAGAAGTAAGTATTGAAATAAATTACTATTTTTTAAAAAGGACTGTATTGTTAGTAATGGTTTTAAGTGCCCCCACGGACGATGACAAAAAAAATGTACAAGTGATAAAATAGTAGAATAAATATTATATTTTATTCATATCTTTATGTACTCATGGAATAGTAAGTAATAGAATGTATAGAAAGTGATAAAAAAAATAAAACCAGAAAGAATGTATAAATAATTCATAACAAAAAAAGGCGTTAAATTAGAATATACAAGAAAAAATAGTGAAAACGGGACAGAAATGATACATTGTAAGGGGACATTCATTAAATATTTAATATAAGGGTGAAAATGTAAGTTGTAAAATGTAGACATATTACGTATTGATACTTAAATGCAAAAAACAGATATCAATTTGGTTAAATAACTTAGTAATGAGGAAATAATGTTGAAATCCATGAATTGGGCACGTTTCGTGAGAATCGACCATATATATGAAAGAGGTCAATCTGGAATAGCTATCAATACCAGTGTCCAAACCTTTAAAATCTGAATTTCAATGTTTGCATAGCTGCCTACAAATTTGCATGCATGCCTCCTGAGCGGGCCAACTGAATTTGCTAACTATATTGTATTGTGTCATGCAATGCATTTACATTTAGGTTTTATACGACATCTTTGGTACAATTGCAACCAAGGTCTCAGATTGAAGCATTTGACGTGTCATCATCTGAAAACGGCAATTTGTTTGGAGAAGGAACTGCTTACCATGGTAAACAAGAACCTACCAAAAATAGTGAGGTTCAATATTTGTACTATGCTATGTTGCTGATTAAGATAGAAATACAATTAAGTTACAAAATTTAAGCATTTTTCTGATTCCCTGAAAATATGAATCTTGGTTGCAATAGTAGCCAAGAATTAATCTAAAATTGCCCAATTTCCATATTTTCCCTCTGAAATACCACATATCTGTAGATAATTAGACAGAAAATACAGGCATAGTCTCTAAATGTGGTAGAATTGCATGACCTTCCAAAGAATGAAAGTCAAATTGGGATATGATCAGAAACACTGTCTTATTTCAGTTTATCAGTTTATTTGCAGATATTGAGATATTCCAGGTATCTTGGTTAATCATGATTGACATAGAAACATTGATTACCGGGAATATTCATGTTGATGTAAACAGCCAAATAAGACCCGACAAACACTATAATTGGAACAATTTTGTGGTGGGGACAGCGCAACACCTGATTGGTGGGGGGTCATCATAATGCTGATAATTAATTTATGGGGCCTCTGGGGACCCATCCCATAAGCTAGGATTAAATATAAATTGTTAATACTGGAAAAATGTTTCTAAAATACAAGACAAGATCATGGTATATATATATATATATATATATATATATATATATATATATATATATATAAACAAATTCTGTGCTATGGGTTCATTGTAATAACATTATTCTACCTTGTCTAACTAAAAAGTTATGGGTGGTTTAACATCACCAACATGGATGGTCTCAAAGAGAAAATACCCCCGCCTTGTCGGACCAACATCTGTGGGCCTCAGTTCAATACGAGGTGCCGCCGTCTGGAATCTCATTTATTGCATGATAAATTATGTCTTTTGATGATGTAGTATTAATCAGGATTATGGTAGATAATATTGTGAATAATAAAGGCATGTGGTTTAGATGTAAACACAGGAACAGGAAGTGAGGTTTATTCTAAATGCATGATGGGTAATACCTCTAGTTCTACACCTTGTCACTAGGTGTCAGCAAATGTATAGGAAACATCTTATAACAGATGTCAGCACATAACATAACATTGCATGTCTCAGATGTAAAACAAAATATCAAGATTACCTCTCAGGTAAACGTTTAGCTGAATTCATGATGAAAATGAAGGTACCCATTTTTCAATACAGCTACATGTATTCAGCTTATCTGGCATTCGTCTGTTTTAGCTAGAAATATAAGCCTATAGTCTTTTGCACAATATAAATTGATTTTAAGATATTCTGAGTATAAAACATATATTTAGGATTCTTCATTACCGTGGCTTATTGGGAATAAAGTAATGAAGTCCCTTGCAATTGTACATTAGTTCAAATATTTTCATGAAGATCCATGTCCATGATTAGGATGCGGCGCATAGAATTGAGCTCATCCCAGTCAATGTAGCCTCCCTCAAGATGACGGTTTCCTTCACCCGTCACCTTGTACGCCGTTCGCCCATGAAGCAGCCGGTAGTTATGAAGACAGACAATATCTCCTGTAATAAAATTGTATATCTTATTCTACGATCATGAAGAGGGATACAATTGCAAGTTGTAAGGTGTTTTTGGAACCGGAACCAACTGATATTTTTTGGATGATCGGTACAATTGAATGAGGTGGCAGGCGCCACGTTCTCCTAGATAATGATATTGTATCAGGTCAGAATCCTTCATGCAGTGGCAGCAAGGGCCACTCTGCATTAATGTTATTAATGGAGGTTTCTTTGTGAGGGTAATTTATGGGGATTTGGGTAATGAGACAGACATATTCGGCAATGATACGTAGAAACTAGAATCGTAGGAGGTGGCAGCGGCCACACTATCCATAGTGATGGCATGTATGAGAATAGAATCTCACGTTCAGCAGTGGCATTGGCTCCCATGCTTAAATGTTATTCATGGAATGTGTATCTCTGGGTCGTGAGGAATTATGGGCATTGTTGGGTATGTTGTTATTGATGAGTAGACCGGGATTGTCACCGTACTCGTTTTCCTGCAATTTCTGTCCTATACAGAACAGATCCAAAACAGGAGGTAGATGGGTATGTGTCCCCTTGCTGTCCTACAAGGTATAGGCTACGATCCCCCTTAGGGCTGACCGACAGACAGTGATGTTTTGACAATTAAGACTCATTAGGAAAATATATCCTCTATTCCCACTATTTTTCATGGTGATCTAAATATGAAAAAACAAGAAAAAAATCAGTCATTCCTACCTTGTTGGAGTTTGTAGGTAATGTGGTTCTCTGGTTCATACATGATTTCTGTGAAAGTTTTGATGGCTGTATACAATGGTCCTATGGCCTCCAGGGGGAGATTTTGGACGCTGTCTCTGCTTGCATGACTGAGGTTGATTTGTTGCACTTTCCCTTGGGCATCCACCCTTTAAATGATTTAATGATGACCACGATTTAACAGCTTCATGAACTTATGATTATTAACAGGTTAGGGACGAGAAGTTTGTCTTGCAGTGATCCACCATATTTGCACAAATGCAAAAAATATCAATACCCATTGTTTTCCCTAATACCTCATCATACATCTATTTGCTTTTTGCTTTATGATATATTTTATAATTTCTAAATTACTGGATAAGTTAGATATATTTACCGATTTCACATAGGAAATAATAAGAATACACACAAAACGTTACAAAATACAGCTTAATCTACAAAAATATGTGCCATGTTATTTTGGTTTGTTTACACCAGGTGGTACAAATGTTGAAGTCTTACTGGGCAAATAATATATTATAAACAAATAGTGATTATACAGTAACCGTATGTTAGAAATTATTATGTTAGAAATATGAGCAATGTGCCATTTAATGGGAAGCCAAGGCTTATAAGGCAGGGAAAGGAATACCCCATATCGAATGTACCTTATTGTAGGGTAGTGAGAGAGCTGGAAGTATCTAATGTAGTCCGTCCCAACATCTAGATGATCCACAACAGTTTTTGTTAGGATATCGAAGAGGTCTCTGTTTCGTTCTGCAAAGTAAAGTTTTACTTAATTTCTCAGTTGCTTTTGAAAAAATGGGTGGTTGGGGGCTTTTGATGACGTTCTTTGACAGCCTAGTAGTTGTTAGTTATAATTATGACAAAGATCACCTCTTTCAGGAAATTCGGGAATTGTAGTACCATCAACTATATATTGAATACCATCAAAATACCAAGCTGCTGAGGCTCATAGCCTTGGGAGCCATACATTGATTAAGAAAGCATTTGCATGTTTTCAAGATTCCTCATTTCCCTTTAATATGCAATACACTAAAGCCCTTTACCCACCTACCCCTTTTTGTGCGTATGCGATTAATGGACGGACCTTTTGGTAAAATGGATATGGGACCGATTAATCTTCAATGGTCAATTACTCCCAACGGTAGAGGCGTTTCTAACCATGGTGATGTCTGTGGAAACTCTATAGCTAGTTACAATAATGTATGTTTTCAGGTATTTTAATATACTGAATTATAGTTGCATACATTTGAAGGATATTATAATTATGTTTATTTCAAAGGAAATCTGATTCCACTTGGATTTATAAGCAAATTCAGTTTTAATATTTACTCAAACAATATTTTAGGGAACTGATCTACCGTATACCTTTAAGAACATATGCGGCATTAAATCCATCTGCAAATACATTATCTCCTCCTTCTGTTGAAACCTGCTCAACACAGTGAAGCATTTGCATCTGAAAAAAATAAATTTACAGTGGTCTCTCTATCCCAGCAAACTTCAAGTAATCAAATTGAAGTTATGAATTAAGTTCTACACAAGGGGACTGTCTCAAGTTTTTTTGAAAGGTTCTTAGTACTTTATTTATAACGAAAACAGTGGAAACCTTTTTACTATCTTAAGCATCATTTAAAAAAGTCTAGGTTTCAAAAAGACCTCCTAAACTCCACATCCCCACAAAAATTAAAAGATAACCTTGGGAAAGAGTCAACTGTAGTAGCACAGCGTTAATCTGTAGGCACAACTATAACATAATACTTGAGTGCAAGTCATATTGTAATAATATTATGATCATTAGATCTATAGAAAGTTGCTCGAGGTACTCAAATTATGCAAATACTAGAAAAGTAACTCTGAATATTACCATGAAAAGTACAAAAATAGCCAATTAGCATTCCCCTGTAGCCTAGAAAAGACTAACAGTTACCCAAAAATAAACCAGTGTCCTTCAAGACACTCAACTGTGAACATCTGATTAATGTTTGTCTTATGCTTGAGAAGTAGACTATTATGGCTATCACGAATACTCAGAGATGGGATTCTAAGGTGACTGGAGCACCTGCTAACCATAGGGTGGCCCAGATCGCCCCTGGAAGGTGCCTCCAGGGTAGCCATGAGTCAACCAGGTCCTCTAACCTAACCACAAAGATGTAACAGTTAATACAAGTAGAATAGATCTGGACCAGTAGATTCTCTCCTGGTCCCATACAAGAAAACTCTTGAGTCCAATGAATAAACCAGAGACCCCTGTATCCCATCCGAACCCCCAAATTCCTCGAGCACATTTCAAACATCAAACTAGACATTTACAATATTTTATTTCTAACTTACCCCAGGCGTGTAATTATAAAAGCTGAGGTCTGTGTGCAATCCCAAGGTACTTGGGGTGTATGCAAGGTTACTTGGCTCTGCCTTAGACTTCACTTGAAAGGTTTCTCTGAAAGAAAACAAGTGTATGTAACCCTCACATACTGTTATGGTGGCAGCATTTTCACATTTTAGAACATGTTAGACAGTAATTACAGAAAATTGCATATTGAGATACGACAATAATAAGCAAAAAATTAAAAACAAACATTGCATAATAGAAGTTGAATTGCTGCTCAGCTCCCAGATGGCTGTGCCAGGACTAGCCCTAGTCCCCAAACGGTTTTTGGAAAATTCTCTAAAGGAGACACAATCTCTAAGGATCTTCTATTATGTAAAACATAATACAACTATAACCACCATATAACTGTTGGTCACCTTCATAGTGGGTGGACAGGCACTCACAGGTTGCACTCCACCACACCTGTACTCCCAGAACAAGCGGCAGTGTATACTTCTCCAATCAAACAATATTTTTTAATCAACTTACCCGTAATTTGTTTTTCTAAGGAATGCCACCCTTTCGCCAATCCTGTGTAACTGGCCAGGTCTGCCTGGCACACCTTGGAGTAAAGCTATTCCAAGCTTTTGTAAAGTTGTGATCCAGTCAAACAAAGTTTTATCATCCTCCAGCAACTACAAAAGAAATACATATCATCAAGCGATAAGTAACACAGGTAACAACTTTGGACCTTAGCTTTCTTTGAGGTTTTTAATGGTTCACCACCAACCATGGGCTATCATGCAAGTATTTAAATCAGTAGGCCACATTTCCCACAAGTAAAAAACAAGCAGTTACCTGCTATCCACTTTGAGTTTAATAAATTTATTAATTATAATTTCTATAATCGTTATAATCTATAATTATAATCATTATATTAAAAAAAAATGGAAAATGGAATAATTTTCTGGCACAAATTATTTAGATACACATTCATTAGGCTGAATATTAATCTTGATAATTTTACGCAACAAAATCTTTACCACATGCAGGAGTTAATGATTATTTTTAATCACCTTATTGAATTCAAATCTTGGGATATCATCCTGGAGTTTGTTTCCCCAGAGTTCCATAGGCACGGGGCGCCAGTGTTGGCGATTGGTTCTGGTTTCCTCAGTGAAGCTCCTACCTTCCAGCCATGCAGAGGGATACCTACTTTCATGCCCATCTGGCCATGTTATTTCCAAAGTCTGGTCATCAGTGTCAACCTGAAGCACAGATACACTAACCCCATGTACATATGAATGATAGATAACGGGATATAGAAGGTTCAATGAACAATTTTCTTTTTCAATTTCATTTATCACCCCTTTCCAGAAGTGTTGTAAGGGTTTACCCCAAATTCTTGTCCCAGTAAAATTATTCATTATCTTAAATTTCTACATGGGCACACAAAGTCGAGCTACGATTTCAAAGTGTGTACTTACCATAACTGCTTTTGGCTTTATGTTGACATCAAGGTCTCTCAGCAGATATAGCCTGGCAAGGGCATGAGAGCTGAAACATTTCTCACATGTACAGTTGTCCCTGAGCCAGACATAGGGGTACTGGGTCTTTAAACCGCATTGCCAGGTGATCTCCACCCAGCCTTTGTCATCTACAGGTTCGGCCGCCTCCAGCACCCGACCCCTGCTGAATGTGTGGTCAGTCCGCTGTTCATAAATGATAAACATGAACATGAACTCCCGTTTTTGTGTTTGTACATGATAAAGCAATGATTCAGAATTTCCTACGCCCCTGATAACCCCCAATCCAGTTTCCCCCCCCCCCCCCCCAATTTTCACAGCAGGTTATTTGGAAAAGTCACCAATTGGGTTAAATGGTCCAAACACCAAATGAAACATTCTTTAATTCTCTCTCTGATGCAAAGGATCATATTTCTATCTCTATCTGAGGCCTATGGAAGTAGCCTTACGAAATTTTGACGGACCAATTATGTTGGGATATTCCCAAATAATATGGCCTTCCAACGAAGTATTCTATATCAAGGTGCAGTTACTTGGAACAATCGACCCCCCTAATCGACCCCCCTTTGAATGTAATATCCAGCCATATAACTGTTTTAAATCTGGTCAAAAGAAAAAAAACATTATTCCATTTATCATTAATTGAAATTATTTGGTTGGTCAGTTCCCTCTTCTCCTCTCCTTAATTCCAATTTTGTAACTCAATTAATTAGAAATTGTACTGCACAAGACTATTTGATTGTCTTCTCAAATCTACATGCAGTGTTATTAAATATCACATATTGTATATAGCATGTTTAATTAAAATTTCATTATTAACAATTTGTATTTGATAATATTTGAGTAAATCATCTGTTAAAATGTCTTTGTAATTATAATTTGATTGTAACCACAATGTCATTGTTTGTCATATTTTCAAAGATTTGCCATGCCCATCTATAATTTTTTGTAGATGTTTATGCTGGGACACAACGAAAAGTGGCCTACGGCCAAACTGTATTTCCCAGTTGAAATGAAATATTTGAAAAAAACACACAGAAATTTCGTTGTTCTATGATAAATCAGTGAGAGGCATTTGAATTTGCCTGCATTTTCAAAGACTTATGTAGGTTATCATGGTGAACTCAGGTACATACATATTCTGACAACAGGCAAGATCAAAATATTGACAAAAGGATAAAGGAATAACCTTTTTCTTTTATGTTCATCATCTCACTTTACAATAAACTGAGTTCTATCGGGTTGGCAGTTAGGCAAACATTACCATATGGTTCCACTGATCTGTGGCAGACTGGGGCCATTTGAAACTCATTAGGAGAGGTGCTCAGAAACAACCTGTTATGAATTACTGATAAGGACTGTGAAGATAGCCCTGATTTGTCATAATTAAATCTAAACTTTTATTATTGGAAAATGATTTTGAAATATATACAATGTATGCACATAGATAGTACACATAAATTATCAGAAAAAAAGACAAAGATTTGTACTATGGATACTTGTAAAAAGTATTCTGCAGCTATGCATATACCAAAGGTAACAGGCAGTCTGAAAGGAGCAATTCACATATGTCCCCCCCAAAAAAACCTTGGGTTTTTCCAACAAGCAGCTCTGGTTCTGTGTTCAACACTAGCTGGCGGGATAGGATACTCGTTTATTATCAATAGGAAAGATAATAATTATGGTTTCATATGGTGTTTTAAGATTAGAATGGTATAGATTATGTCGATGTACCTAGCAGGTGTATTCTTATACATCAATTCTATTAATCTAAACATGTGTTTTTGTATTCTCAACATGTCTAATAGGTAAAAGTGTACACCGTGTAATGTAATAGATATGAGTCGATAGTGTAACCAAATGATGGCTTAATTGGTATTACCACCAAAGTTAGTGTATATGCTGCAGGCTCCCAACTAGAAATGTTAGACCAACATTACATTTCCCCTTGATTGTTCTGGTAGAATATTGTTGGATGTGATTTAGATGAAAGAATTCTAAATGCTGGCATTATGCCAATGGGATAAATTTGTTTGTTGGTCAATATTAAAGCTTCATTCAATGTACGAGTATCTATGGCAACCAGCAGTTGTTGAAATATCTATTTATTTCCTTCAAACAGAACATAAAGCATTAATTGTATTTCCACACAAATTATTGTAATGATCGTTATGACTATTATATAATTTTCATAATTTCAATGAACTAGGAATATTCTATTTTCTGTATATTACTACAAGTTAGATGAGAGTTAGATGATTTTACAAATATTCAAACATATCCCTGATTCTTATTGGGATTTCAGTTCACGGCAGCTAAATACCTCCGCATTGAATGCAGTTTCTCTGGACCTTTTACTACAGAGCCACCTAGGTGGCTGCCCATACCTTATTCTTAATTAACCATAAAGGCAGACCCACTTGGTGCTTGGGTCAATTTCTGTGACAGAGAACAATCGATGAAAGAAAGCCAAAACATAATTGGTTGTCAATGGCATTCAGGACAAGCATATTCTGATATCTATAACCATACAAGTAGCTAAAATAGCATCGTGAATTCTGGATGACGAGGTGACTTAACTCACAACTTAATCTAATAGTTATGGATCAGTGATTCCTACTTATACTAAGTTATTGTGTAGACTCCCTCAGCCTATTGGTCAGAATAGCAACATTCAGACAAACAGGAGCGGAGGTAGCAGTTAACACCGTGGTTTTTAAGGGCTTTTTCAATGTTACGCCAGTCTCCACGGTTCCATGAAGCCTATGTCTTATTTCATGCATACAATGCCTATGATATTCATTATTTTGTTCACGTGAAATCAGACCTATGAAAATCCTAAAATGGTATATCTCTTGAATCAAAAATTTGTGTTTTTTCTTTTGTTTCACCCTAAACAAATGATTACAACTTTTATCAGTTGTATTAAATAATTAAATAATTAAATATTTATTGTTTAAAACTCTGGATACTCAAAATATTGCCACGTGTACTGTACATGATTATTTGTGAATGCCTTTTTTTCTCGTGTTAATGTCTTTTTTCTCATGTTTTCTATATTGCAAGAAACATCAAGTATATAATCATACTCGTGATTTTTATGAGGCAGTCCCAATAATTATTATGGCAAAGAAAAATTATTGAATGTTCTCACGAAAGGGAGACCCATGCATGAGACATCGAACTGACATACTTGCTAATACACAAGTACAATCCAATTTCCAAATATTTGAACCACATTTTACGAGGACAAGTGTTTTCCTGTAAAACTAAAAGTCCTTGTGAGCTTACTGGAGAACTAGGGCGGACGTTTGTCCGTACTTTGTTTGTTGGGTTAGTTTAACATCCGGCCAACCCTTCTGGGTTCTTTTACCAGACTGATTGACGATGCATTCTAATTAAGTTGAGTAAAAATACAAGTGTGGCCAATAATATACAATACCTTGAGAGGTCCATTCCTGGAAGTACTGGTGGAGCACGCCCTCATTAGGTCGTTATTACATGTTTGCAGATGACCACGAAACAAGGGAGGAACGGTCCGAGGTAAAATGCCCGTTCTACCCCTCACCAAATGGAGAGCACAACCTGCTAGACGTCGGGAATACATCGTTCTGCATATAAAAAGTGCTAGCGCTCCCTTATATTTTCAATTAATGTTTTGTAATACGGTGGCCCCGAGGTACAGAAACTGTTCCATCACATGCAGCAATAAAAGATATTCCGTGTCGCTGTGAAAACTTTGTTCTATCAAAATATGCTACACTACTGCCTTCATTTGCCCTTAACAACTTATGAAAACTCTTTGTTCTATCCTAAAACTGCTCCATCCCACTTAAAAGACAGAAAAACTTTGTTAGTAGTGGTTAGATTACATTTGGATGGTGATACATGCATGGCGGCAATCATTACTACGTGTAGGATAATGGATGAGTAGTGCATTATATCACCCCATGCACTACTACGAGTCCATTATCTGATATATAAACCATGGGAGAAAGTATCTCATGTTTTAGAGTGCTATTATTATGGAAAAAAAGAGTTTATTTGTGGAGATATTCAAGTTAGAATATGTTGACTTTTAACATTTGTTCCTATGGGATGAGAATATTTCTATTTTTCATTAAATTGTAAAAAAATGAAATCTTATAGAATTCTATATTTACTACAACTCATAATCTCACATAAGGTACATTTCACTCATGCACTATTTGTACTTTTGATTAAAATTAAAGCTATGAGAAGAAAAGGTATGAAAAAATCAGCAGTATCAATAAGCACTTGTGTGTGTAGAGTCACTCTGTGCGGCAATGCTCTCAAGTATGTGAAGGAGCAGACAGCTCTTTCATTGCAGAATGCAGTGTGGGCACTGCAGAGTGAATTTAATTGTAGTTGATCCCACCCCCACTCACTCTGCCCTCAGTCAGTCCCCACATGATGTGTGGGTGTGGGTGTGGGTGGGTGGGTGGGGGGGTTGAGAGGGTGTGGGGCCTTGGCATGCCACCTTTAGTCCATCCCTGACCTTACCTTGAACGTCTTAGCTTTTACATCACAGTTTGGGCCACTGGCAGACTTGGACGGAACGACAGTCT
Organism: Lepidonotus clava; assembly: GCA_936440205.1. Taxonomy (NCBI): domain Eukaryota; kingdom Metazoa; phylum Annelida; class Polychaeta; order Phyllodocida; family Polynoidae; genus Lepidonotus; species Lepidonotus clava. The sequence goes on along the minus strand of OW387136.1, from coordinate 44,969,750 downwards.
AGCATGCCCTCACTAGGGATAAGGTGTGCACTTGGTAAGCGAAAGGTCTGGGGTTCAATCCTCAGAAGGACAACATTTTCATGAATTCAATATAACTTAACCTGGTACCTTTCTAAGCACACATTTCAGAAACAGTGCATTATTGGACACAACAGTGCATTATTGGGAACCAACTGCGCATGTACTTTCTAGAGGCAATGTATGTTTTAGCTAAGGCAAAACAGCATTCGATACAGAACAAGTTTATTTAGAGTCAAACCTACTCTTGTTTTTATATGGGTGGAGGTTTATAGGGACAGGAACAGGCAGGAAGCTAGAGGTAATCTGTCATTGTTTAGTACTTCTGGGCCACCATATGTTTGGTTTCTGGGCGGAACTGGTTCAGACAAGTTACACTGTTTTATACAAGGAACACTCGACAAGGATTGCATTGTAAATAGGTTATTTATTAACCCGACGGCTGGTTGCCCAAGGCTGTTAAATATTGAATAGGACAGTTTTTGCCCCCAGATTGGTGTATCTAGCTATAAACATGATAGTAGATGGAGAATATTATTGTCCCGAGTGTTCCTGCATAAAGGTCTCACGGAACTAAATGTTTTCCTGTATAGTTTAATATAGCGCATATTGAAAAAAAAAATATCCCAAACATTGCAACAGCTTAATGGGACTCAGTAACCTATTGGGACCTCTTTGGGACACAAAATATCAAAATTTGAGGGTAGGTTGACCATGAAAATTTTTCGCAAGAGTCCCAGATGTTGACCTACCCTCATTTTAGCAGTTTTGCAGCGACCAAATTCACGGACCACAGGGCCCATTTTAAAACCCTACTGGCATTACCAAAAACCCTTAATCATGGATTCTTTTTTTATGGAATAACTCAGAAATAGTAGGGGATATCATGTGAATTTTAATTCTGCATTATCATTTTATCTTATCCCATTTTCAGCCACTCAGAGACTGGCATCCCCTTCACCTCGGGACAGAAAGGTATATGACACTACAGATGGCGCCACATTTAGTTCCGTGAGACCTGCAAAGGGCACAAGACTGCTTCATAAGCCTATAAAAACCCCTATTTCTACTTCCCACACCTATTTCTGAGAATACTGTGCAGTTTTACCTTCATAGCATCAGTCTTTCCTCCAAAAATCCCATTTCCCCTGAGGCCCTGTCTATAGGAAATGACCGGCGTTCAACGAGGCCTTTTCTGGGCACTGCATCAACATAGTCAGATGACCCTGATTTATAGAAATAATAAAGGCAAAGACATGAAAGTTGGCAGAGATGTTGCTATGACCAGCCTAAGCTAGGAACAAGTGTCATTGAGAGAATACCTAGCCCAGTTTTTGTGTGGATTGGTCAAAGGTTTGGAAAATTCTCCAACCGAACTAGAAAAATGGACAAAAATTGCAATTTACCCTGACTTTTTTGTTGAAAGCTTTACAAGGAGGGCTATCTAATGTACATATTATAGTTCCTGCCTATGTAGAGGACAGGTTCAATCACTTTGAAGTGAATGTAACTATTTTTTTTAACTTTCAGCTCTATCCAGCCATTTTCAGTGTGCTGCGCTACACCAAAATTGACCGATTTTCAAACTCAAGCCAGCCCCAGGACACAATACCCAGGTCTAAGATGACTCAAAATCAGTCAAATGAGATGAGAATTATACCATGATTCATGTTTTAGGAGAAAATGGGGAAATTGAAAGATGTCAATATTTTTCAGATGTCGCAGAGCACTAACGTCCCTATTTTTGACCCCAAAACCTAAATTTCTGCTTAAAACCTACCAAAAAATGATGATATTAAAAAATCACACTACCGGTCAGTAATCATGTGTAAACCAACCCAAAAAGTCAGTTTCAGAAGACCTAAATTCATTTTAGCCAACTTTGCTGTATAAACTGCAAAGACAGCCGAGCGAGGTCTTGCTCGACCTTCATTTTCCAGAGTACCAATTTCACAAGCCTAAATGTGTTTGTAAGTCTTTTATCCGTGGGTAATGTGATGAATATCACTATTATAGTTGGAATTAACTCTTTAGACACAACGTTACTGCAATACAGTGTTCATAGACTATTATCCCCAATATTGTCCAAAAACCTTCCCATAATTTTTGAAAATTTGTGGGAAAATGTATGCTGGAAACCCAAACACACTAAGATGTGAACGTCCACCATTAATAAGAATATGGTTGAAAAAGAATGCTCTTTCCTGACATCACATTAGATTACCTTTCATATAATATGTTGGACGCTTGTCATTTTACAGGCAGCTCCGTTCGCTTTGGAGAAGATATCCAGTGATAGGTAAGGGTTATGATAAAAAGAACTGCAGGGGGCGTTCTCGGGTGGCTGTATGACCCATAGGGATTCGTTACAAACCCAGGGCGAAGCCCAAGGTATGTACGATCCCCTATGGGTCGTACAGCCACCCGAGGATGCCCCCAAAGGTTCTTCTTTATTCTATCACCCAAACAATCCACTAATAGTTTAGATAATAGTAGGAGTGTGGAGAGGTGTATATGGCCTATCAATACGCCCTGCTCACCGGCCATGCAGGTGATAAAAAGGGTTACATCTCTCTCTGCATAATTATATATATAATATACATTCACAGAAAAACAGGGTGACTTGTTTCGGACAACTTAATACTTGTTCAGCTGTTCCCTATTACTTTGACTTTCAAAAGCTTAGGAGATTGTACTAGGAATGATATATGCCCTACAGTAGGGGTTCTTGTGTCCAAAAATAGGGTATTTTTCAAAATCCATCTGTGGTGGTTTCCATCAACTATAGACCTTGAGGTTTCAGAAAATGTTTTGGTGTGAATATTTCTATGATAGTTCAAGGTCATTTCAAGGTTATTTCAAGGTCAAAGGTAAAATTCTATAAAGAATCACAAATACAACCATATTTTGGTCATATCTTCCTTAATATGCAAGATAGAAACACCAATGAGATGTCTAACATGGGTTGCCATGGTAACCAGAAAAGGCCTAACATTTTACGCAAATCTTCAGTTTCTAGTTGGTTTCTGTTAGATCTACTATAGCAAAGCCAAACAAACCAGAAAACACATTTAAAAGGTATACATCCTTCCTTGGTGAAATGAGGAGTTTGGAAGAAAGAATATACATAATATTTGTAGTGAATTTAGGTGTATAAATGAGATTTACTGCAGACATCTGGTGGGGGGAAATTATTAGTTTCCAAGGAGGCAGTTTTGGATGGACCCATAGTGAAAATGGGCGGGATCACTCTCATGCACCCTGAGTTAACGTTGAGTGTGGCTTGACCCTGTGCCATCGCAGCGATGTGTAGCTGCATGGGAAGAGATGAATCTGGCACTATCCAGAGCTCAGGACCTGGCAGCCAGTGCCTGCTATGCTTTCTCTGTTTAGAAACACTCAAAACACAACTTACCAGCTACAACTGGCAAAACAGCTTTTTTGATTGTTGCTACAAAAGACATCTATGAAAAACTGACTTTGATAAATTAATTTGGGGGCATGACAGGTGAATTTTCTCCGTGGGCCTCCTTTGATAAAAGCTGTTTTTGATGAGACTCAGCGCTGGAAAAAATTGTTTACCACACTATTCTGTCCTTAGAGACGTATCATTTAAGGCAATGTCTAGACTGTAAACAACATTAATTGTACAAGTGTCAGTCATTACCAGAACTAAGTGAGGGGAAACGTGACATCGGGACAGACTATCCTAAATGCACAAAGGAAAGAAATAAAACCAACGGCAAAAAGATGTCGTTGGCACTTTGCCGCTATGAAATGCTATTGCTTTTATCTCAATATCTTCACATTCAGAATAAGCAGATACCTTTGGAGCCAACTTTACACATGAAAATTGCCATCATACACCTTTGGTAAACTTTCGAAAATGTACTGAAAGTAATTACTGCCAATATAGAACAATACCATGGGGATGCTCATACTTTCAGTATGTGGAATACGGCCTTGATATAATAATGATTATGATGATATTACACATCTCAAATATATACACAGATATCAATTATATGCCATCAAATTCTACAAAAATCTGAAGGCAGCAAAAGCAGGAGCTGCACCATATACCAGGGCCTGGTTTATGTGGGGAAGGATAGAGAAGCCAAGCTCTTAGTTACTACAGACAAAAGAAAACATTCATACATTCACATATTGATATATATTATATGCATACATACTAACATACAAATAAGAGATGGATCTAAGGAAGGTGAGTCCTTAATTGCAGTGTGATATTATTTGGGGAGTCGGGGGTTTTCCATTCTCCTCAGTGAAGGGGGTTTGACTTTTGTTCTAAGAGAGGGGTGAGGGTAAGGGTACAACTGCTGGGACGGCGAGGGGTCGGTGTTTCAGGTTGTTCTTGGTATCGGCATTCTAATCTACTCTAGGTCAATCTTAGAGCCAGGGAACTTGGGCTGTCATTTGCAATTAAAAGGTGGTAGCATGTTGCAGAACAGATTGTGCTTTCATTCCTATGCTCAGGCTAAGTAGAGAGGCTGTCCATCCCAGGAAGAAGAGGTGTGAACACAATGAGCACCATAAAGGAACTGATTATTTTGTACACCAAACTATTACCAAAGTATTGCCAAACTACAGTTGAATTCTGATAAATTTTGAATATTTTGCAAGTTACCATGGAAACCAAATAACCAATTCAACTACTTTCAATTCTCTATTCCATGGAAACTACAGCATACAACAATTTGACACTTTTTTTTGTATTTCTATCTAGCATATTAAGAAAGAGATTGGCTATATTTCAGCTGGTTTCCATGGACACTATATTCTATAGATATTCTTTCTTCAGAATTCCTCATTTTACCAAGGAAGGATGTATACATGTTAAACTTGTGTTTTCTGGTTTGTTTGTCATTGCTATGAAAACAGAAGCCAACCATAAACTGGAATATTGGTAAAATTTTAGGTCCTTTCTGTTTACCATGTCAACCCAGTAACTAGGGCAACCAATTTCAATCCTTCAGCTAATAAGTCCCAGAACAGATCGGTGTGATATCTCATTGGTATTTCTATCTTGCATATGACCAAAATATGGTTACTTTAAAGATTGGCTACATTTTAGTTGGTTTCCATGGTAACCAACCATTTTCTACATTCTATACATATCATCCTATCAGACTCTCTCTTTTCACAAAGGAAAGATATATACCTTTCATATAAGTTTTTCTTATTTGCTATACCTTTTTATTTGTGGTTGCTATGGTAACAGAAACATACTACAAACTGAAATTTTGGTAAAAATGTTAGGCCTTTTTTGGTTACCATGGTAACAGAGTAACTAGGGCAACCAATTTCAATCCATCAGCTTATAGAACCCTCAGAATGTATCAGTTTGGCATCTCATTTGTGTTTCTATCTTGCATATTAAGGAAGTTATGGCCAAAATATGGTTGATATTTGTGATTCTTTATAGAATTTGACCTTTGACCTTGAAATGACCATGAAATGACCTTGAACCATCAGAAGCTGAGATGTGAGATTATTTCACTGAAAGTCTGCCAATTTGGATTTCTGGCCCCCATCGGGGTTATGTTAATATTTCAAGATAGCTCCCCTTTTATATTCAATGAAGGGATCCTAGGAGATTGTCATACCAAATTAAATAAAGAAATCTTGTGGTGAAAGAGTAAAGTCTATATCCTTTCTTTTGAATTATTTTGGAATCCAGCGGTCATTGTCGAAGGTATCATGCTAATAATTTCAGCGATTTTAAACTTTGTAGTATTGTATTGGATGAATATTATATCTATTGAGCCCTGTAGGTTATAAAAAGCTGAACCATTTCCACTTGTCTAGATACTTTAGGTGAAGGTGTGCCCCCACCTGTTTGATATATGCACAGTACGTCATCTAGTTGCAGGCCTGTCCCTGGGGTTTCTTTTAAAAATAGGGCAAATATAGGACTAATACAGGGCACATGATTTGGATATAGGGAATCAGGAGTAAGCTTTGGTTCTTTAAATACTTGGCAGATGGATTTGATTTCATAGAAACGTATGTTGGGCCAAAGGTTTAAAAAATACTTAAGGTGCCATATGAAGAAAGATCAGAAATAAAATTATTGGACATATTATATATGACGGCAGTCTGGGGCTCCAAGGTCCCTAGAACTGGAGGTCCAATGTAGTTGTTTTTCTAAAATAGTACCAACTAATCTTGTGAAAATATACAAGTAAAGAAGCCAATGATTGTATTACAATTGTAATGTATAAATACTTTTAATGTCACAAAAACAATAAATGGAAAATCCCCGAACATTCCCTATCTCTGAACAACCCTCCAGACTATGTCTCGGAATCCCCGCCGACTAACCCCCTAGTAACCCTTGAGTAACACTGACTAATCCTGACTATCCCCGATGTTCCTGCGACTAACTTCTGACTATTTCCTGGAAACACCACTGACTAACCCCCGACTATCCCAACTACTATGCTCAGACTATCTCTTGAAACCCCCTGACTAACCCCCAGTTTTCCCCACAACTATCCCCCAAACGATCCCAGAAATCTCGCTGACTAATCCCAGAATAACCAATCCCCCCACTATCCCCTCAACTATCTCCATGACTATTCCCAAAACAATCCCCAGGCTATCTTTTGGAAACCCAGCTGACTAACCCTTGACTAAAACTGACTAAAACTGACTGTCCACCACGGACTTCCTCTCTGCATAAATCCCGCCGACTAACCCCCGACTATTCCCTTGCAATCCCTGACTGTACCCACAACTATCCCTTTATAACACTTTGGAGTACTATGCTAATTAACCCACATACACCTAGCAACCCACATACACTTATCAACCCACATACATATACACAGTGGCGTCTGCTTTGGGGCTTTGCAGCATTGTCTGCTTGTGAGATGCTTTGAACTTGAACCCCAGAATGCACTGCAAAAATCTCAGAACTCCCAAAATTCCAAAAAAAAAAAGGAACAGGAAGCAGATCTCCCAATGAAGACATAGCTTGTAACGGTATAGACTTTTCAAAGGGTATATCTTCCTGGTGACGGTAAAAATACCCAATAGATTTGTTGATATCTTAAGTTTTTGAAGATCTTGTAGGGAGAAATTAAGTTTTCTAGAAAAAGATATTAAGTTATGGAAAGCATAATTATCCATGTTGTATCTAAAGAATGCGTCCGGGAAAATGTTTTACCATAGCAACCTGTACTTTGACAATTGTCTTTGAAGCAATTGAATAATTAGAGGATATTCCCAAGGAATAGAAAGTGACATTATATATATAGTCTACTATTTAATAAGGCAAGACAATTTCATAATCCTACAAGCGATTTATAACCTATACATAAAATAGAGTGTCGGATCCCGAGGGGGTGTGAGCACCTCTCTTATTCAATTATAATTCGGCTCACTATGTCTTTGCAAAAGACCCCCCTTCTCAATTTGAATCTATTGTCTATATATTGTCTATATAATGTGATGTACTGAAAGGTCCCACATCTCGTAAACTTGGAATGTCTTTGTCATAATGATTATTGAGATATGCACTTGGAATTTGAACGAGATATGTAGTTGCAGTTGGACTTATCACTGACTGATGGATGTTTTTGTAGAAGGTTCATTAACTTTGATTCAATGTTTTTTGATAGCAGGTTCATTATTTTAGGACTACAGAATTTGCTAACAGGGGGCGTGCGGTGGACAAATGGATATTGATATGAATGAGTGGCGTCCGTAAACCGTGGGATACGTCTTTTTTTTGATAGCCGAACATTCAATACCGCTTACTGGTTAATCGAGACAGGGTGGTGGATGCAGAATTATAAACACAAGGGAGCATATGCAATAGGAATACACATGGTGGGGGCACCTTCTTTAAGTTTACAAGTGCCCCTGATTATCAAAATCACCATACAGATGGATACTATACATCTCTATGATATTATGCTGATTAATACAGTGGCGAATTAGGGATTTTGAAAGGGGAGGGGCACTAATTGAAAAATTGTCCATTAATTACTTTTTGACCGAATCTTACATTAAAAAGTCTAAATTTTGCCCCCCCAAAAAGTTGCGCGCCCCCTCTAAATCTGCCACTTTAATAATCATAAATATCATTACAAGCTATGACCTTATCTCCATTCCCCATGATATCGAGAGAATGTCTTTGGAATGCAATTATCAGACATTGTTATTGAAGTGTCACTTTGATTTTTTTTTAAAAAACGATAATACAAAAAAAAGTTGTGCAGATGACGCCACACATACCAAAAATGGGCTGAGCAATTTACATTAATGATTAATAACCATGTTGATCACATTTAAAATGCATGTTACATAAACTCAGTAAAGCATGATGACGATGATTTATGACTATCATTAAAAAAAATGCCCATGTCGCTTGTCGATCCCATCAACCATAGAGGTTCATACCCTCGCGAATGACCCAGAAAGTGACCCCTTCAGTTGGTAACAGTATATTGGGGGCCCTGGACCGGGGCGTCCCATGTCACGTGCCGCTCATGTATCTGTCGATTTAAAAAAAAACAATTATCGAGGCTCAGGGTCCCTTAATGATTGAAATACCAGATGTCTTTATATGTATTTTGCACCTCATGTCACGTGACTAAACCATAATTATATCCAGCTTTTTTTAAGGTTTCGAAACCAATATTACCAACGTGTGTAGAGTGTAATGCATTTATTTGGCCATAGACCGGGTGATATGAGCAATTTTGGGACCTATTGTGACATTGAAATTTAAAGAAATAATGACAGGGGAAATTGCAATTTCTTAAATTGGAATTTGCGATAGGGTGATATTGCATGAATTTTTTTAAAGATCGACATACGACATCGTGACCCCAAACCCCCATCGAGGGCCCCATGTTAACGCCCACCATGCATCCAGTCCCCTAGGTGGCGACCTAGACCCTACACGAGTGACCAGTGACCACCACGACCAGCTGGTCAGTTGGGTCTCCCGTCTCCCCGAAGAGAGTGGCCAGCCTCTTGGCACGATGCAGCTGCGAGCCTTGACCAGACAGGCCGTGCAGGCCGTGCGGACTTCCCTCCAACCACCCCGAGTGACGAGGGCGGCCCGACCCGTCCTACTGAACTCGTGTCGGATAAAGCAGCACACCACCCTGAACCCAAGATCATGCTCCACAAGTGTAAACAATGTACAGGTGAAGGTATGCTATGAGAACTACACACATCATCTTGCCTGGGTGGGTCCAGGGAGCGGGGCGATCCTGAAACGCCCCCCCCCCCCCACCCCCCCCGTTGATTTTAAAAAAGAAAAATTGGTGGACTCCTATATATACTACAAAAAGAGGGGGCAATGCTGCGTGCTTTTGGTACCTAGCCTTTATACTGCCCCCTCCCCCCCCCCCCCCCACATACACACACACTTTGATGACAAACAGATTGATCCTATCCTTTTGTATGGCTGCCCTGTGTGGGGGATGCCATCTAGTAACTGTACAATCAAAATCAAATGTGACAGTATTTCTAGCAAGACATTGAAATCAGACCTAAGCAGTCTTTTTGCATATCTGGGATTAAGAAACATAGACATTGTATCATGTAGATTTCATAAGAAAGAAGACATAGCCTTTGTAACCTTAGGTAACATCATTGACAAAATTAAGATCTTGTCTGTTTGTAACAGAAGTCCATTAACTATGTTATTAGAAGAGGTAGAAAGCAAATCAGAATCTTCTGCAGAGTGTTTTTACTCTACATCATGCAAACATGCCTTAGGAATATCCAAGTTTTCTAGTACAAGACTAGCACTGGGAGAACTAGGGAGGTACCCCATTGAACATCGTAAGATATTGCTAGCGTTAATGTACTGGCTAAGACTTGAACATGGAACTAAGAATCCCCTCCTGAATTTGGCATTTCAAACAATGAAAAGAGAGAACCACAGATGGCTGAAAAATGTTGAATATTTCCTTTGGAAAATAGGGTTCAGGAACATGTGGCTTTCTCCTCTAGAATGGGGAAAAAATAGTCTTAAGCTATCCATACAGAGAAGACTTCAGGACATGTATATCCAAAGCTTTCATGGTTTCCTGAGTGATGTTGTAAACAATAGGAAATGTGAGATAAAAAATATGTGTTATTCTGGGGAATATGCTATGTGTAGTTACTTAAAAGAGATCAAAACACCCAAAGTAAGAAATACTTTCACTAAATTACGGACAGATTACAACTGCTCCCAGGACTGCAGATATCGTAGCTATAGGGGAAAAAAAACACGTGATGACCTTTGTCAACATTGTAACATACGACAAGATGTACGCCATATGCTTACTCAGTGTGATCAACCAGAAATTAAATGTAAAAGAGAAGAGTTCTCGAAAAAATACAGCAAGTATGTAAAGAATTTCGATGTACTATCACACGAGGAAAAAATATGTGAAATTCTAAATGTTGAACCTAGGTGTCCGAATGATCTCAGAGAAATGCAATAAATGCAATCTGTGCTTTTGTTTCCCATGTATATAATATTGTAAATAAGTTATCATTGTCTGAATGACAACCCAACGGTGACATAAATGTAAACTACTACATTAGTCAATAAACCTTCTTGAATCTTGAATCTGAAAATCTTGATGTCCCTAGACCCCTAAATTTGACACAACGACATGGCCATTTCTTAAAATCGAGATGCGACATGGGACTTAGTGCGTGAACAAAAATAAATAAACGACATGACAGGGACCATTTCTTGAATTCGACATGGGACATTGGATGGTCTCAGAGGCGACATGGGACTTGAGAAGTAAAGCGACAAGGGACATAATGATTTCTAAAATTCGACATGCGACATGGGGAACCCCCCATCAAGGGCCCCACTTTGGGAAATCCTGTATCGGCCCCTGTCTTGGTGGCTGTTGAGTTGTGAATAATCAGATCCACGGTACATGTTTTATCATTGTATGATAGATAGAGCCAGATAATGTTAAGGCACTTGTTAGATAAGACACATGTGATACCGCTCTCATTCATTCTCCATTCATTGTCACATTAATTATCAGTTTAAGAAAGGTACTCTTCAGGCACCTGTTCCTTCCAATGGAGCAGTGACTCTTAGTTGGCACAATACCATCTATTTTTTTTAAATCCGGTATGTTTATCACAAATAATAACAATAGATCGTATATCATGTAACCTGACTGGGGTCACTGTACTATGGAATTATCTCCTCCTAAGTTAGAATATAAAACAAAGTTGACTTGCGTGCTGAGATTTGTATGTATGTATGTATGAGTTTATGTTGACATGATGTACACAGAGAGATGGTCGGGGACAAAATATGTCACATACAACACAGGGATGGATTTGGGGGTGGGGGTGGGGGGATGAGGCGCCCTCCCCCTAATTTTGGTCAAATTTATACTGTTCTAAATAAGTAAAATTCTTATCGTCAATTTGTTGTTGTTGTTGTTGTTGTTAGTGAAATTTTGGATCTGTGCCTGCAAATTTAGTACTATCACGCAAGAAGTTCAAGTAGTTACCTATCTGAATGTTATAGCAAAGTTAAAGGGGGAGGGTGACAGACTTTTTTAAGACCTATTTAAGGTGTTTTCTTATCAGCCATATTCTTGTTGATTGGAATTCTGTAATGAAAGTCTCATCTCACGTTCTAATCCCTGAATAAGAAAAAGAATTGACTACCTAGGAGATGTTGCATTCTAAAACTCCCAATAATAACGACATCTAACTTATTGAGTAGTTAAATATGTCCGTGGTTGTCACACCTCATAGTAATCATACACCAATTATCATACATTATCGCTTCATCTCACCTTTCTCGTTAAACGTGCAATGAAATGTAATTTCTAGTGATTTTGACAACCTGAAGAAGAACGTGATATTTGGAAGATTACTCAGATTACTCTGAAGATATACAATAAACATATAAAAAAACATTGAAGTTGGGAAGATTTAAGACTTTCAAGCCACTTGGCATAGGATATATATGTTTTAGAGGTATGGTTGAAGCACAGAAATATAGCAGTAAGTAGCATTCCGTTCCTGCTATTCAACTCTGATGTTTTACTCTCTTATCTACTACTTTTTCATCAATTAAATAACAGTTATCAAAGTCAATCAAGATATTATGTTTACAGGACCACTGGTGTGATAATACAAGCAAAACTGACAGACCAGTTCCCATGGGAAAGATTGCATCTGTTCGTCTGAGTTCTTGGACATGTTATCTGCATTTCGTCTGTGTTCTTGGAAATGTTATCTGCATTTCGATCACGGTGACACCGTGTCCCGCTGTATCCAAACTCAAGTTTTGTTTTTAGATACCAAAACAGCATATATATATTCTAATAATAGCGCGGTTGACGTTTGGCAGCTGGGGAATGGTACCCTCTATTATCTAAATAGTAGGCCTGTCGTGCTCATGAGGTCATGCAGACATATATCAAAGTCCTTTTACAGGACGCCATATCTAATGCAGAGAATGGGCGTATCGTAAAATCGCACCATAATCTATAGGTTATGATGCAATAATGACAACACAATGCCCAATGGGAAGTGATAAATTCACATGGACCTATACTAATGTTTTTGATAGATCTCAGGCATTTATTATTAGATATGACAAAGTAAGGTTGAATCATCCAAAACAGACACGACGAGCAAATAGGTTTAACAAGAATTAATTTTATTAGATAAAAACCGACATGTTTCGCCTTGTTATAGGCTTCTCCAGGGTTGTTTTTATTATTAGATAGTTCTTAATACATATATATGTAGTGGGTTTCATGTGACCAATCATTATATATTAATAATGATTAGTGATTAGTTACATGAAACCCACCACATATATAATTGTATAATATGTAGTGGGTTTCATGTAATCAATCATTTTCGCATAATACCTCAAAGATCCCCGTGTTACTTTTGTGAGGTCGAATGGCGACCATCTGCTAGTCGATGAACCACAATATAAGGAGATAAATAGAGGTGGAATCTCGCCAATCAAACAGTTTTCGGGAATGGAATATGGGTGGTTCTGCCTTTCCGACAAACTACTTTAAAAAAATTGGTTTTGGAATAAGTATTTTGTGTGCCGAATACATGAATCGAGGGCTATGTCCCCAAGCTCCAATATTCCTTTCTTTCTGTATGTTGGCTAAATTACTCCAGCAAAATGACCAATTGATGGGGACGATGCATGCCCTACACCCCTTTATAGTATATCAGGATTCCACCCCGTATACCTTCACTATTGTCACCATTGTTCTGCCCTCTCACAATCTGGTCAATAAAAGACCTGTTATTGCCCTGGAGGGTTGTAATGCCTGTCTGTGATGCCAATTTTTGTGTTTTCAGTCAACTTTTCTAACATATCCTATGTAATTGGTATAGAATAAACCAAGTACAGACCGCAGGGGTACTCAGCAATTGTTATTTCCCCAATTTGCAAACAACTGTCTTGGGATAAAACTCTCGACGGTATGCAAAAACCAGGGACATAGCAACCCAAGAACCTGTATACATACATACTGGTTTACTGCTAATTTTTTTTTTTTTTTTTTTGGTTATCTATTTTCAAACAGCGGACAGACCACACGTTCAGTAGAGGTCGGGTTCTGGAGGCGGCCAGCGCTCTAGACGACAAGGGGTGGATAGAGGTGTCCTGGGCCGATGGCCTCACGACCCAGTACCCCTATGTCTACCTCAGGGACACCTGCACCTGCGGAGACTGCCTGGATCCCACCTCCAAATCAAGGATATTCATGATCATGGACCTAGACGTAGACATCAAACCTAAGGCTGTCCAGGTGCCATTCACAGATAATTACATCCAAATATGAAATTTCCTCTTGCATATCTATTATTACCTATATTATGCCTATTTTTTTCGTAATAATTGGATATATGAACGACTTTCTTTTTTATGGTTTTGAAATTTTCCGAAAGGCAATAGGCTCATGTACATGGAATTGCAATTGGGTTTTGATGAAAATATCTTTGCTTAGTTTCTTCAATTCTGAGATAAATTTAGTTGGATGTATTTACATTGCATACCTCTAAATTAATGATATATACTCCAATCCACGAGCAATCCACGAGCAACTTGTTTCTACCTTTTTATAGATGCAATTTATGTTAAAGTTCTTTTCAATCTATGAAAAAAAAACATATTGCCTCGGTCTATACACGCATATATCTATACATATTGAAATAAATTATCCTCCTGATCCCAGAACATTTACCTTATTTGCATATTAACAGTGACACAGTCGTGTCCCCGTATTATGATCCAATGTTATCATAACTCTGAGATTAGTCCATCTGCAGCTTCCCACAAAACACATGTTTTCAACAAAGTGTCGGACCACATTCTTCTCTAATGACATAATCAATAATCTTAAAAACAGCATGATATCAAAATCATACGACATGTACTCCAAATCTTAAAGTGACGTATACAATAACCTAAAAACCTAAGCACCTAAAAACAACTTTAACGATGCAGACTGAATACGTATAATATGCGACATAAATTTCAACATGCATTTCAAGTTTATGAACACTAGCACGTCTATGACCAGCATAAAAATGTTTTGTCTCAATTGTACTGATGCAAGATCAACTCACAATTTGGTCTAATATTGCGTATAATCTCTGAATCTGAATGTGTCATTTAATTCTTTATTATTAAGGTTAATGCCGAGGGCCAGTATTTGGAGGTCACATGGCCAGACGGGCACGTGAGTAAGTACCCCGCGGAGTGGTTAGAAGGGAGAAGCTTCAACGAGGAATGCAAGAGAGACCGCAAACACTGGCACCCTGCCCCAGCCGAATTATGGAGCAACCAAATACAAGACAAAATCCCCTGCTTTGAATTTGAAAAGGTGAACCCTAAAAATATGAATTAAAAGAAGGTATTCCGTAGGGTTACCAGGGTCTACTTACCTGTATTTTTCGAAAGGACATGTAACTTTCATTTCGCAATTTATAACATTTGCAACGTAAAATTTAATATGTCTTCTGTGAAGGAATTGATTGGAAGATACTAATATGGTGTTGTCATGTATAACGGCCAAAATGTACTTTTTTATGTAAATTATAACAAATTCCTGTTGTCGTTCAACTGGTTTTAAGCCAACAACACAATTCATCGCATCAAGTTAAGTAAGATCTTTTTAACAAACAAGAAACCCAAGAAGGTAGATCGTAAACGATCTAGAGTGAAAAAAATGCAAGAACAATGACCACAGGGGTGAGTCCCTAACATTTTCCTCTAACATCCTGGTCGAGTATTCAAGTTTTTGTTTTGTTTGCCACTTATTTACATAGTATTAGCATTCAACTTCTGAAGAAGGATACTTAGTGTATCCTGTCATAGCTGTAGTTTTAGCCAGGTCCTAAAAGGCTATTCACAAACACCAGACTAACAACCCCTCCCCCCCCCCCCCCTTCATCTGGCCCCATGGGGTGACCCACTACTCCCAGTAGGTGCGCCTTCAGTCGGGGTTGGCTGTTATCAAAACATCACCAATTTAGCAATTAGCCCTGTAGGCGCGCCCCACTCTGCAACACGTCGTCTCTGCGCTGCAGATGCCACTGGGTCCGCCCCGACCACTCATGTGGGACAGCAATCTGCAACGTTCACACCTCCGCGCCGGGGAAGGAAAACGTCTGTTATGTGAGAATAACTTTCGGTAAAAGGTGTCGACACGGAACTCAGCCGAGGTGCGCCTATGCTTGGTAAAAAAAAGGGTATGGCGCGCGCCTGCGCGCAACCCTCTAAATCCGCCACTGGGTGAGTCCCTTACCCCCCACACACACACCCTCCCCCCACCGTCCGTGCCGAGACCAGCAGGGGCGGTCCTAGACTTCTACACTTGGACATCCGACCAATGAGCACAGGGGTGACTGCCTTACCCCCCACACACACTCCCACTCACCGTCCGTGCCCAGACCAGAGGGAAACCATCCGTGAAGGTGCGACCAGACATCAGGGGCCTTATATAATGTAATTCAGGGGACAAAGGTAGGGCTGCCCCCCTCAATAGCTTTACATACATTTCCGTTATGTACTCAAGGGGACACAAAGGATCGACATTCAACCCTTACTAGTGAAAAAAAATTGTATCCATTCACGCAAATACACCAATACAAATCCATTTTTTTCACTAAAAAGGACTGCTTTAATTCTCCCACATATAGATGATGGAGGATGATCAGACGTTGTATGACTGGATCACCACCATCCAGAGGGTTGGAATTGTTTTACTAAAGAATGCCCCCGGCAAGACTGGTCAAGTACAAAAGATTGGGGACAAAGTGGCCTTCCTGAGGAAAACTAACTATGGGTACGTAACTATTAGTATATACATTATGATAATGAATATAATATCTCGAAGAAGCTAGGGGTGGACCCGAAACTTAAACAGGAGGTGATCCGCATGTGTACCGTGCTAAAACTTCAGATATCTATGTGTACATTCATCCCGTATTCCATTTAATCGTTTCTAAAAACTAGGAATTACAGAATTATTCCTGGCGTTAGTATCATTTCTATTATGTTTTGAATTCAGAGAAGTCTTCCAAGTGAAATCCAAGGCTGATCCGAGTAACTTAGCCTTCACCCCTCGTACACTGCCCCTGCACTCAGACCTCAACTTCTACGTCTATACACCCGGGGTAAGTTGTATGGAATATTTAAGAGAAAATCGTGTCTTCTATGATTTTATCATGTGTGGTTGAGTCACAAACTGAAGATGGCTCTCATCGAAGTTCTCTACACATTCGTTGGGATTTAAGGTATAGATCTAGAAGATGATGTTTTGGAGTTTAAGGTCTATTCAGCAATGTTTCAGCTATATCGAGACCAACTTCCGTTTCTGCCTCTTCACAGTTGTATGATCGTATCTATGGTCTAAGGCAGCAACCGGGATCGAACCCGGGCTGGCTGTGTGCAATGCTAGCACGCTACCGACTAGACCGCCCCACCCCCCTTGTATAGATCTAGATTTAGGCAGAGATATCGCATAAACTCATAATAGTAAATGACCCTCTTACAGATGCAAATGCTACACTGTGTTCAACAAGTTCCTACGGAAGGGGGTGAAAATATATTTGCTGACGGTTTTAACGCTGCCTACGTTCTGAAAGGTAATCTACCGTTGCAAAATACATCTTTCATATAATATCCATTAGAAAATTAGCATGAAACATAATAAAATAGAATATTGATCAACATCAATAATCCCATAGACATTTTCTATCAACTAAAGTGGAATGTGAACCCGGGGGTCTTACAATCTACACCATGGATTGCAAATATATGAGAATATATATAACTTATTCCATCGCTAAAACTAAATTATATATTATTAAAACTATCATTGTAATAATTCTGTCACATTTACAGAGAAAAATAGAGAGATGTATGATATCCTCACTACAACGCTAGTCGACTTTTTGGACTATGGAACTGACTACTACAAGTTCTTTAAGCTCAACCAGTATCCGGTGATACAGTGAGTTAAGAAAATGTTCATACAATAAAACGTTTTAAAATTATTGTGAAAATCCCTATCCAAATGAAACCCTGATATATAGAATAACTAACAAATTATTGAAACGCCACTCTCGTACATACATGGGAGAAAATGACCATGTCGCCCTGTCAAATTTGAAAGAAAAAGAGATGTCTCCTGTCATTATCTCTTTAAATTCCCATGTCGCATGTCAGTAAGCCCCAAAAGTGCACGTTACACTATCGAATTTAAGGGTACAGAAGAATACTCCGATTTTTAAATCCAGCAATAACCTGATATTTAATCAATCCCTTTGGTCTTTCTGTAATTCAGAACTGATAAGCAGGGGGTGGTGAACAAGATCTGCTACACGGGTAACCGTGACAACTACTTGGACGTACCCTTGGACAAAGTCATTCCCCTCTACAGAGCCATGAAGGCCTTCTTTGACCTCCTCTACGACCCCCAGTACCACATCACCTACAAACTGGAACAGGGTAGGTTTCGCAAAGGTTGGGTATTAGAATAGTAGCTTGGGTAAACTATTTAATTAGTGAGACAGCTACAGGTTTATACTTATAAATCATACAATAAAATGACAATATATTGCTACAATTTTCGACGTAAAATATCCCCATCATTTGTTACCATCCTAATCAATGTAGCCAACCTCCTGTAAATGTTTCTGAGACAACCATAATTTTGATGTGGAAAATTAGTTGGCTCTAACAAAATCCGAATTCACGTGACAAAAAAAGTAAAATAAAATAGGGGTTAAACACTCTGAAAATCCTTAACTGCAAATTTTGGACCAAGAAATAAAATGGCTTTCTCCGGGAGTTCACCCTCGTAACTTTGGCAACTTTAAGATGGGTATCAGGTCTATTTTTTGTATTACAGATTACTGTCATACATTACAGATATAAAAAATATATGGGCCCCTATAAATTTGCAACCGAATCCAAGGGCTGATTAGGAGTATCATGAAAGGTGTCTTCTAATTAGCAACTCTGTATTGTCACACAAAAAAGTAGTGATAACACTGTGAAATAATCTCAAAGAGAAATTATTATATTCAGATATTTTTTTTCATCACAGGCAGAATTACTTATCAAGAGAGTTCCATTAAAATACATCTGGTTAGACTAATCAGTTACAAAAATATGAGATTATCGGTGTCACTGGTTTTCATTTTCCATCTAATAATGGGCCGCTTTTGCATTTTTAGGAGACATCGTGTGTTTCAACAACCACCGCCTGCTCCATGGCCGCAGGGGTTACCGGGTGTTAGCGGAGGGTCAGCGCCACCTGGAGGGAGGCTACTTAGACTGGGACGAGCTCAACTCAAGGCGCCGTGTTCTCAGGCTGGAGTTGGAGCACAGGCCTGAGACTGTCTCCAAATAATTACTTACAAATAAACAATAAATCGAAACAAGACTTCATCCATTGTTTAAGATTGGAAAGATTTATTGCGATTTAGTAGGATTATAGGATTTAAGATACGCTGGTACATATGCCGTTCTAGGCAATTCAGTATTGTGCGTATCATATCCTTTCAATGTTATCCCGTGTCAAACTGGAAAATGTTTCTATTGATTCTTTCCCGATTCAATGTATGGTTTCGGATGGAGGAGAGATGTTGAAGGTTTGGGAATTTCCAAATCATCTTGAATAAAAACAATTTGATTTATAATTCAGTAGAATGTTTATTTTCATTTGAGACGTATATTATGTGTACAATTCTGAAATGAAATATTGTATACCGAGGTTTTTTAATATACAAAAATACGCTATACTATTATCATCATATGTGCACGGGAATTTTCCTACTTATACAATTCATCACTATTTTCATCTTCAAACAACTTTTTGATGACAACCAAACTATGGGTATTGATACTAGAATGTCTTATTTTCCATTTTTCCTTTCTCTCAATTTGGCATAAAAAACTGTGAAAGTAGTTATTTATTGAATACCGTTTCAAAACATGGATCTTATTCAAGGAGAACTGCGCGAAAATGAAAAACAGATATTGCAGAGTCTGTTAAAATTTACTATACTTTTTTTTTTTTAAAACTTCCCCCACGCATCTTTATCAAAGTGCTCTAGATGGAGTGTCAAGAAAAAATGTCCTGGATATTACTTTACCCTTACAGTAATAAGTTTCAAGTCGTACCTAATTTCATGTATGTTGTTAAAACATTATTTGTTCTATCAAATCTATTTTAAATCAAAATTTAGTTTTAAACAAAAGAGTTCACTTATTGCACCTAACCGAGAAAAAAATCCTCGAAAAACAAGAGTAAGTTTACAAAAGAGAAGAAAAGTGTTTCGGGCTTATTAGAATCAAGGTATTTTATTCTTTGTAAAGTGTAAAAAAAACTGTTGTATCAACGATTCGTACCTCGAATATTATTTTAGTCACTGATATATTTTACATACACTAATATATAACCATTATCTCCTACAAGGGAATATCAGAAATAGACACTTGAAAACACAAACACGTGCCGTGCTATTTAAGTGCCCTGCTTCTTACAACATAATTAGTATATAAACATACTAAAACTTAGTTTGTAGAGAACACCAAACTGGAACAAATTTGAATAGTATTTCCACGTACTGACATGGTGTATGACAATTTAAGTCTTTTGACACTGAGGGTTGTTCCGAGTTAAATGCTTCCTATCCTTTACGTCACGTCTTCATCGGCTGCATGGCCTGGAAAAAAAATTATTTTTTAGAAAAACTGGATATAACGCGATTTTACTGAATGTATATAGAAATGCTAGTATGCAAAACCAAATCCATAAAATACGAAATAGTTTTTTAAATGTTTACTAATCAACTATCCGTAACGATAAACTCTAATGGTTAATAAATAGCGATATATTTTTCTGGTTTCTCAAGCTATGCACATTGTTTTATTTTTCCAGCTCTCTAGTTAATATCCACAGAACAATATCCGTAGAACACAAGAGAAATAACAAGTTAAATTTATGTATATCAATTAAAAGTGACATATATAGAAGGCTTATGGATTTGATATGATTGCGTTCATGCAGAGATCGTTGTCATCACTGGTTTAGTCTCTTTCCCTAATTTGGACAAATAAGCACTCAAGGAATAGTCTAATGGTCCAATGTAGTTCTTTGTCCGTACCATTTTACTTAACCTTATCTTAAGAAAATATCGTATTCATGTATTTATGATAAGTATTGTTTTCTTCCAAAGCAGACGAACACCCCTAGGGTTGCGCGTACAAGCTGCACCCAACCCTTTGCTTTGTCTACTTGATCTGTATTGGAAGTTTATCTTAGAAAAGAAATAATAAAGAGATTTACGTAAAGTGTTGAACTAGTCGTCCATTCTGGAGTTTACTACATTAAAAGAATTAGAACTTTTATTCAAAAAGGTCAGAGCAATTTTTTGAAACGATCTATAGTCCATATGAACACTCACCTTAGATGAATTTAACTTAACGGTGTTGTTGCAACCATTCATTTAATAAATTTGGCCTTACGATTAATCATGCTTCATTTTACATGTACATGTATGATGTATGCCTAATATACTAACGAAAAATAGTCTTGGAAGATTATTAACCCTATGACAATGATTTAATAAATTAATTTGATGATGTATATAAAGTTGTTCAACTTCGTCTACTTAACTTTAGGACTCCCGGCTTAAATAGATTGACAGCTGTTATTTTATCATGATATAATACTTAATTCCCTGATATGCCCACAATATGAGAACGACGTGAAACGGATCTACCCTATACCATCTGTACCACATGAGAGGAAACAATCCTTATTCTTTATCAGTGATTACAGTGCAATAACCTTTCCAGTTATCATAATTGGTTTTTTTTCATGCACAATCAATTTCGTACATTCTTTAGTTTCATGCCTGCCACTGGGGTCTCATTGAAGTAAAGGGCTGAATATAGGGCTACAGTTTTGAGAATAGGGCAAATTAAGGACACGACGGCAAATGACAAGGATTCAGAATCAGGATTTGTTATCGATTTACAGGTGCCGATCACTTGTTACTATTCGATCTGATTTTACATCAATTTCATTTACAAAAACAAATGGTTTAAAGAACTGAGCTGATGCACACAAAAAAGAATTGAAACAGGGAAACAATAGTGTGTATACAGTGAGGTGCCACGAGCCTCGGAGCCACTAGGCCCCAAAAGCTCGCGGATCTATGCCTTTTCCGATCATTCGATTCTCTTACCAATCTCGCATATTAAGTTTAGAGATCTGGAATATATTGAGAAATACAATAAATATACTTAATAAGTCCAGTGAAACCCTGGGACTACCTTGAATATTTGACCTTAATCTAACTTTTTCTTATCACAAGATCATCTTGAATGCAACCCTAACATAGCCTTACCGGCAGTTTATTCATCCGATCGTCCAAAGAATATTGCTTTTACATCCTGTGAACATATATTCAAATAATATGATTTTATCACTTTCTGCTATTTAAATCATATTTTCTTGTTTAGAAATACTGACGGATTTCAGTTATTCTCTCTATTATAAATAAAAACATTATTTGATATATGATAGGGTATAGAAGTCTACGTGTGGATAAAAAATGTCATTCCCTTCTGGTGTGACGGAAAAAAGGTTTTTACTTCACTGATTTACTCACCTTATTAGCCTGTTCCAACGAGTTTATGAGTTTCTGTAAGTCATCTTTACCAAGTTCCAAAGACACGTTCCGACTGTCTTTGTCACAGGACAGTCCAAGGTCCAGATTTACGAGCGGTTCTTGAACGGAGGACAGCTTATCGCTGGACATGACCAACTAAAAAAGGATAAAGAAATAATGAATTCCAACAATATTGCTAAACGCATTCAAACATATCGACAGACTTTACATGGTAATATCTTCACATCAAAAGTGTTACTTGTTCATATATATCACATTCTTCTTAAGGTGCTATTTCAACATATATACCGGTATCCTTGTTTCACCAAAATTAAATTCCTAATGTAATCACACTGAAAGAAAGAATGGCTAAAAACCATTCTTAAGGTGTAAGCGAATCTAACAGATAGCAATTTAAATGTTAAATTTTACCGAGCAATCACTTGGACAAATCGTTAATACTAATGTTTTGTTCAAGTGCAAATGCCGGACATTTTACCTTTAATTGCCAGTCAAAATCTTTGAGATAGGAGTTTGAAAGGTTGCAGGCGGCCTGGGTTAGATGTCTCTTTAGTTCGTCCCGTCTGGAGACGTAACAATCACAAACTACCTGCTGATGTGGACCGTCCAGATCTTTGATGGCCTGAGTGAGCTGAAGGAAAGAGTGTATGGCTTTTGACATGCCTTTCATAATACGAGGGTCAATGTTGTAAACTTAACTGAAAATTATACATGTGTGATATGTGAGAAAAAAAGGATGATAGCAATCAGAATCTAAATTGACAATATTTTTTTTTCAAATTTTAAAAAGTATTTTTAACTTCTAAAACGATAGACTCTGTTATCCTAAAAATACTTGAAAGGGTGAGTCCAAAAACCTATTAATAGATCTAGTAGCTTAAGGACAGTGTACAATACGTTATAATACCTTTTCCTTGTTCCAATTTGTCCTTATAGCTTCTCGATAGAGTTCGGTGTAGGCCTCTACGACATCCCACCATTCCTCAAGAGTCCATTGTTCAGCAAAGTTTGGATACTGTGCACTTCCTCGACCACAGATTCCATCAATGATACGATGAAGGAACTGCAAATAAAATGTATTATGGAAAACATATATTGACTTTTACACCAAATTTACGTCTTGCTATCAATCACAGGTATTTAATCAGTACAATAACCTTGTCATCAACTCAAGGCCAAGAAAACAAATTGTTGTGTTTCAGTTTCTCGATGGACCCTACAATTTTGCCCCAACCGTAGATTTTTTTAAATGCTTTTCGGGAATTTTCTAGTTCAAAACGTGGGTTTCTGAATATATCTAGATCTACTTAATGAAAACTATTCTGAAAGCATTTCAAAGGCATTTTCGAATGAAAGGAAGTCAATGTTTCATAAATTTGTTTAAATCCACCTGATGTTCCTTTTAGATCTATCAAATATGGTTGCTCCCAAACTGTCTCATAAAATCTGCCTTGTACGAGAGCTACAATCATTTACTTTTAAATCATAAATGGTAGGAGAATCTATCTAGTCTAGACTACCTAATTTAGTTTTCAGTTGTTTTGTTTTGTTTGTTTGTTTGTTTTTTGTTTATTTGTTTTTTTGTTGTTGTTGTTGTTGTTGTTTTTTTGGGGGGGGGGGCAAAATTTATTTTGTATGTGGTTATATCATATATCCTAGGATCAGAAAAAATGTTTTGGAATGTTCTTACGGAACATCTAGTTTGATGGAAAGCAAAGGATATTGTTTGTTTATTATCCAGTGTATCTAGTCGTTGTGTGACAAGAACTCGATTGACCATGATCAGTCCCGAGGTAGGAACCCCCTCAAACACATTCAGTCAACGCTCCCGAGCTCTTACACGAGTTCTATTTGCCCAGAAGAGGTGCTACTTCTCGTCCGCGAGAATTGCCGAGAATCATGGGTTCCGGTCACTTTTTCTACCATTTAAGTCATTTTTAAAGAGTAGTTACATCAAAAGTATACACAATTATTATTAATCCCTTGAATATGATGAAATATATAAGGACTATTTTCTATTTAAGTCGATTTTTTGATTAAAAGATGACAATTAGATGCCAAAACAAGCAACTCCTTTGCATGAGATTATACGGAAGATGCGGGTCTCAAAATACGACATCGCGCACCGAAATTTCGCGGAAATCGCGAACGGACGTTGGGGGTGCTTTTAACACTGGGTTCTATGGGAGAAAACATGTTATTTCGCGATAATTTCTTAAATATATCTCCAATCTTTATACAGTAAATGAATAAAAGTTTGGAATTGATCCCAGGAATGCGATACAACCCTTCAAATTTTCGCATTTTGTGAATTTTTCGCATAATCGCGAAAATACGCGATTTCCCCATAGGCCTCAATGCTAAACGTGGTCACTTCTGGAGCCCAGAATTTCGCCGCGCGATGTCGGAAATCCCGGGAATACCGCAAACCCGTTTACTCCGTATAGAAGAAACAGCCACAATGAAGCCAGACCCCTAAAATCTGTCAAAATGCATTAAATTTCTCAAATAATTTTTTAGCAATCTACTTTTTTTGCCTATCAATAGCAGGGATCATAACTGAAATATCTTATATTTTTTCAGATTTTTCCATGCCATAGATTAATTAATAGAAGTGTTTTAAGTAAACAGGAACCCCTTTCACGCTAGGCATTACGGGCTACCTCTTCCCGGCGAATGCCTCTATCCGTCCTTTGCGTTGTGGGCTAAGAGCCAGACACCCAGTCTTATGACTTTTCACCGTTGTGAGCGATAATAGGGAGTCCATCAATATATCACATTTTCTTCGACAATGAACGTATCAAAGTGGTAACTAAAGCCACCCCATTGTGTAATCAATACAGATGAAGCTTTCAGTGATAAAATCATTAACTTACTACGGATCCTACTTCTTTAGAACACTTGGAAAATAAGTGCAATTCTTGGTTCCGCCCCATTTTGTGAAATGCATGTAGGTCAGGCTAAACTGACCTTTTTGGCGACCACCGCCGATGTCGACAGTAGTCAGTAGCTATAATATTTCTTTGACGTGACAAATGAACAGAAACACACATTCGTAAGTAGCTTGGTTAAAATATTTATAAACGATTCACTTATAAAATGGTATCCAATATCTTGCCCCTCCGAAAAGTTCAGTCTGTATGATAGCTAGTTTCCGAACAACGTCGTCTGCTAGATTTTGAGCCACCCTGTACGACAGAG
The DNA here is from genome assembly GCA_936440205.1 of Lepidonotus clava. Taxonomy (NCBI): domain Eukaryota; kingdom Metazoa; phylum Annelida; class Polychaeta; order Phyllodocida; family Polynoidae; genus Lepidonotus; species Lepidonotus clava. Next base: position 44,944,313 of record OW387136.1, on the reverse strand, counting down.
AAGCTTTCCACACCAGTCGGTCTACCGTGAACAGAGACGAGTTAGCCTTTTAGCTTAAGCTCTATCAGAAGAGAGGGACATATACTTAGTTTCCTCCCAATTATAAACCTGCGGTTTTCATTCTCCGAGGGGTATCCTCCGAGGCATGCAAAGCCAAAGGCTTGGCAAGTAGAGTCTAACCTCAACTAGGCTAATGATCCCATCCAAATTACCAAAATCCCTGAACAAACACTGCAGTGGACGAGGGGCTCCACTCCTAATCCGATTAATATTAGATGAGGTCTTCACGAATATCAGCCAGCAAAATAACTGAAAGACTTTAAGTGACACCGTAATAGAATACTTCCATCACGATTAGATCTATCTTTTGTTCGATTTGAAAAAATGATCTGTTTTGAGAGAGGACTGATAATGGTAGAATGTAAGTAACGTTAGTCGTCTAGTGATTTATCCTTTGGTTGCCTACTTGGGCACTATAATATCATGTCCATATTATAAAAGAACAATATTGGTATACTTATGTTACGACAGCACAGGTGCTGTGGAGGAGGGTAAATTTCTTTTTCTATTTCTTTATTGCACAATATTGCTGAGACAATACACGGCACGGACGAAAAGAATAACATGAGCATCAGCTCTCATATACTATGGCTTAGTCAAACTTAGTCTAAGGAAAACGACGTATTATGGATTGACACCCGATTCCTAAGACCCACCTGACCCTCCCACCAATGGACTGGTTTCACAGTGCCAGATGGTGTTTGTCTGTCATTCAGGTTGACCCTGGATCAGCAGCTGAGGCAACCAATGGATGACAAACAGATTTTCAGACTGCTACCACAAAAGCCTCAAACACACGGGAAAGGTCCAATCCATCCCAATAAGAGAGCCATTTTGTAAAGGAATCTGCACCTTATCATGGCAGCCATTTTGACCACCCATGACTTGGGCCAAGAGCACCTGATGAAAATACATCTTGAGGACAGCCGCTTTGGAGGGAAATATGTAATTTTTTTAACCGGTCTTCAGATTTCACACCGTTTAATAGAAATGAGCTCTACGATTATTCTTGTAATGAGAAATATCGATCTAGATTATCTTCCATGCCGTTAGCGGTTCTGACAGAACATTTACGTACTGCCCAGGGCTGTGGAAACTTGAGATGCAGATAGCGTACTCGGTTGTAAGCGGTTTTTGGTACCTGATGATAAACTTTTTTCGAACCTATTAAATATCAAATTTACTTTAATAATTTCAATTTTCAAGACCTGTATAGCAGCATTTTTTAGGAAGACATCTCCACTTGGTAGAATCTAGAAAGTTCGATCCACTTGCCCAAAACTCCTTCCCCTCTTCTAAAGGTAAACTCTAGGGAGAGAAAAAGTTCGGACCTTTTCCAAACTCTTTTTAAACGGATTTGGATTCTATTGGATTAGTCCATTAGATGACATCAGAACAACTTTCCTAAATTCAATTAAGATTTACAGGCAACTGTGAAATAATTATCGGACCCAAATTTAATTTACAATTCACGTTTATTTGACTGTACCTTGCAGTCGTAACAATTCCGGGTACCGGGTAGGTATCAACATTGTACAAATTACTTGTAACATAGACCCACAAACATTTCATATGTAAACCTGTAACTGCCATTGGCCATTAATACAAGATGTACAAGCGACTTAGTTAGGATACCATAAAACTGGAAACCTTGATTAAATAAGTTTCAGTGATTGGGTCAGAGAAAAATGCAATGCGCCATAATGACTCCTCTTCTATGTGAATTTAGAACATTTAAAAAAAATCAATGCGCCATAGAAACAATTTTTAGCGTCTCTAAGGCGCAGTTTTCCATTACGCGCCCCGGGGCATGGCACGTCCCTAACCTAACCACTGATGTTTTCAACATTTTCAGAAAAATATGACGTAGTTTTGCTAAGAATGATATAGACTTCCTCGTCAGAATATATTAGATGTTATTTCTGATAATGAAATACCCCTCTTCTTTTTCAAATCTGCTTTGTATAGCTTAAGTTCAGTGTAATAAGGGTTGACTATGCTTCGTAATATGTGCAGGTTATTGGTAATATGAAGTAACATTTTCATGTTAATATCATCTCAGTTTATCAAAGTATGTGATACATGGAAAAGTATAAATGACCACTCTCAACGTTAAAATGTATCAGGACAACCCATCGATCATATAAATACAAACCTCATGTAAACGTCTATCAATACAGGTATTTTGACACGCTCTTAAATTGACAATGTGCATACATGTACAGTATTAAATGATAAATCTCCAGTGTTTTCCTCTATTTAATTTACTTGCCCATGTAAATTTGTATTTTCAAGGCAATATGGATAGCCGTAAGAGTGTATGTATACAATTCGAGCGACCAGGTGGTACAATGTGTTTGTGCACTTACCAAGTTAAGTACAGTTTTGAGGATTGTAAATTGAACGGTTATTTGCAAAAAAGTTAAACTTTTTACCGGTAGATATTTTAAGCCAGACTATTCCTGAACATGAAGCTAAGGCACATTACCTAGATGTCTTAAGTATTGTGAAAAACACGTCTACAACAATTATATTCACGAAGTGGAAATCGTGTGATCAGTAGCAGATTTATCATAGCAATCTTTGTTGATAGCATCACAGACATTTAATCGGAATCCGTCAACAGGCAATAAGGATAATCTATAGGTGCTCATGGACAAGTCCAGGCCCTCGGAATTTTAAACAATAACTCTAGATCTTTCTTTCAACTGTTAGAACCTAAATATCAATAATAAAATTCACGTACTTCAAGTTAATTTCACACACGGAAGGGACTCAAATATATTCAAGTGGCATCGAGATATATCGCTTAGAATATCAAAAAATAAACTAGGAACAATTGGTGGCAAAAAGTTGAGAGAAAAGAGTAATATCAACGTAGAAGACATGACGATGTAATCACTAAAGTAAACGTTAACAATCGTGCGGAAAAAATTCAAATTACACTTCCTGAGCTGAGAGAGATGTACTTCAGATTTTAACCTCTAAAGACAAAGCAGGATGTTGTATAGTTGCGATTTCACCTGCCGTTGTCATCTATTTAGATAAAAGAATTTAAATTAAGACCTAAGAGATGGAAATTTTAATACACCCTTTCGTAGAACAGAAGGTATGCTTGACACCGCAGCACATTAGACTCTGACGTCTCGCTGACTCGCGTATCACTCATGTAGTACCATTTTCCTGGGGCAGCGGACGCAGCCTCATCCTTGCCTGCCTTAGCATCTTCTTTCGGCTTTTCATTGGTATACGGTGATCTTGTCTTCATCATTTCTAGCACCTACGAAGAAAAAATACATTATAAGCTTCTTAATGTGTGTGTTGATCGTCATTTCTTATTTCTGACATTTCTTGTTCAGGTTGATGAAGAAAATCCTATAGAACCACATATGACCATGTATCTTAAAACTTTTTTTTTTTTTTTCGAGGTGAGAAGCTAGAAGTGGTGTGGGTGTGTAATTGGCATTTTCAGATTTAACATTTTTTCGCACTGAACCTCACCTCGAAATATTCTACCTCTTTTTCTTTTTATTATCCAACTATGTATACCTCTTTTACAAAAAAAAGCTCTTCCGATAGCATTACAGATATAAAAACAATACAACGATGTAACAATACAACAATTTCAAATATATATACATACACAATATACCAAAAATCTAATATAATGTTTTTCATGTCAATTCCTTTTAGCAGTTCAGTAGATTCATATTTGTTTGCATGTCTTTGTACCAATTCATCTAATGAATCCAACAATTTACAGACCATGTAGAATGGGCTTTTCAAGACCCTGAATTTCTTTGTAAACATTACCATACTCGGAGCAAATATCCCAACTTGGACTTGGTAAATACCATGCAGAATAGAATAACGTCAAATCCTACCTTATGAAGTTTTAAACCGTTTATGTCCTGGAACTGGAGGAACCTCTTCAGATCGTTATTACACGTGCGGACTTTGACGTAGGCCGTGTAGTGACCACCGGTCAGCCGACCACTGTGCTCCACCACCCCATACAACGAGTAGCGAAGGGACGTCTGGCCCGGCCGCACCCCCTGAAACACAAGACATAACATCCCTGTAGTAGTAAGTATGAAGTATTCGCGACAGTAGTCGGGGCCAGAGTCAAAAGTTATTTTGAATTTAAAAATCAAAAATTCTCTGGGACACATTCCTTTCGTACAACATTTAAGGAAATAATTACTTTTTTAAAAAACAAACTGACAGCACACACTTGCCACGTCCCACGCACAATTATAGAAATAATGGTTATATCATCAAAGAATTCAAACATTTCCTTCTGCGGTCTACTTACATCTATATCATAACGATGTCCCTCACAAGCATTGAGTTTGATAAAAACGGACTATTTAACGTTATTTAATAACCTGGATGAAATCTTCAAATCAAAAAAACGTCGAATAGACTAATGAAATCAACTTACCAAAGAGAGTGCACTGCAGTAAGGGGCTAGATCAAGATCAAGTGGGAAATCTACATGTCGATTCACTTTCCTAAGACTGAATCCGACCTTAAAAGGAACAAACAATTTGATTTGTTAATAATGCAGAGTTAACTACAGGGGTGTTACTATTTCTATTTCAAATCCAAATCATCACTGCGCATAGTATCTCCCAAGTAAATGACAGATACGGGTGTAATTACATGTATCAGAAAAATTGAATAAGCGATACATGTATTGTGATAAAGAAATCTGTGTACTTATTTACATCGAACCTTCAGTTATAAGATCACAAAATAGCTAATCTGGGGATGAACGATGAACTATTGAAAATTAACTGCAACTCTCACCTGTTGGAAGCGCTTGAGGTGCAGTGTGAGAACCGCCGGAGGGATGAAGAGCAGCAGTTGTTTGCTTGCGTTTGTGTAAACAGTTTCTCGCTTGCCTTTGAAACAAAAGAAAAACATGTTAATTAATAGTTTTTAAACGATGTGACTAAATCATTCACTATAGTTTTCAAAATTATTTATTTATCAAAACCTTCTGAAACTACTTACCTAGATTAGAATCAAAAGTTGAAATAACTGTCGAGCCAACATAAACAGTTGAGTTTGTGATATATTTTAGAAGAGTTTATTAACCGACATGTTTCGCCTTTCTACTGGTTTCTTCAGGGTTCCCGAGTTAGCTATAGTGTTTGTACACCTTTCGCTCATTGCGAAGAAATACTTAACACAAATCAAAAAGTCCATTTAACATAAACTCTGCGTTTTATGTAAACAACGTTTTTAACACCCTTCTAAAAATTCAAAAGTACTTTACATGCATCATCTGGAAACCCTGGCTATATTTTTTAATCATTCGGACAACCTTTCTTACCTTCCCCATCCTGGTTTTTGTACTTTCTCCGCGTGCAGCGCTCACATCCAAACTTGTTGTTACCGGTGAGCAGCTCACCAGATGTGAACTGGTTCAGACACGACGTCACTGAGCACTCGTTACCCGCAGGCTGGTTTCTCGGGGCCAACGTCTGCATGGCCTTCAGCTTCATCTCTCGCTTCTGCTCAGCTTTACCTAGGGAAAACAGAAAATATTAAATACATCGCATCATCGTAGATGTTGAGTTGAGTAACTGGAATTTATCAATACAAAAATAAGCCGGTGTCTGAATTACATAAGATTCAATGATGGTGAATTTAATGCCCGATCCAGCTTCTCAATACGCATGCACATTTGACTTTTGATCTAGAAATTACAAATCTAGAAATTCGACAATGTCCATGATTGGTTATGCTTGATATTCCACTGCTAAATGGTGACATAAACGCTCTATTTATAATCTATTTATCACTTTTCGATTTCTTATATGAAAGCTTGTATGTGCGATAATGAGATCTCATATCAAAAAAACACTCACTAAGACTGATTTTAGCTGCTTTGGGCGACTTTGGCAGGTCTGGTGAAGACGAACTCTTCCTCTCCTCCTGCATGGCCTCCTCTCCACCACAACCGTTGGCCCTCCCTTCTACTGCCTCCTCCAGAGGGGCGCTAGCACAGACCGCACCACTCGTCTTCCCTTCTTCTGCCAGGCTCAGAACCTTCAAGCCATCCTCCAATGCGCCCACTTCGTCCGGACACACCTTGTCGTTAGTCACAGATTCTACGATCAAGTCCCCATTACAGCACTGCGCGTTTTTGTCATCTGGTAGACACTCGGTCTCACAGTCTTGGCATTCAGGGCGAGGGCTCAGCGGGGGGATCGTGCTCCCTGGTACAACCTCCTCGGTGTCCTGTGATTCGGCTGTCTGGGCGCGCTTTCTTGATACGTCACTCTCTATGTTATCTTCTACATCTGCATCTGAGTCATTGAGAATAATAATGATTTGGTTATTATTTGGTTCATCATATCACTCTCTGAGTAAATCGCTCTCCGAAAAACCCGGAGCGTTCAGCATCAGGCTACACGTGGGGCGAAATATGTTACAAATTAATGCAATCACTAATTGGTTAAAGACATCAAATTAAGTTGTCATGGTGCAACACTATTTTCTATCGTCATACAGAGAGACTATTAAAATGTCTACATTTCGTGATAAGCCGATAATAAGCAACACAAATTTTCAATTCTGACGAAGTATTACTAAGAGGACACAATTTGTTGCAAATCAATCTTTAAGGAAAGTATATAAGTACTAACCAGACTTTGAGTCCCACTCTTCGTTACTCCTGTACTCTTCTTTTTGCTGGCCACTATTATTCTCTTTCTCGCCTTCCTGTGGCTTTTCCCCTTCCCCCTCTTCGTCTTGCTCCTCCTTCCCCTCCTCTTCTCCGTCCTCTTCTTTTCCTTCTTCATCTTCACTCTTGGGAGGTCCTTCATCTCCGACAGGCAATCGTTTTTGATTTTTCGTCTTTTTCTGAATGAGATTTATAGGAAACTGTTATCTGAGATGTATTTTTCATTAGTTACAAGTTGGCCTATAAATTCACAATGAATTACTTCAATCTAAGACATCTATTTTCATCCAAACAATTCATGATCGATATGGTAAAACTAAATGAAGTCCTGAGTTAAGTCACAAGAAACGATTCCTGATACTATTCGTATGACTATATTTGATTACATACCTTCGCCTCTTTTTTCGCCTGTTTCTTTGACTTGCGCGAGTGGTGTTTGCTGGGTCTGTTGTTTGCAGCAAATCCATCAACACCAGTCAAAGGTCGTTCTGGAGACTTCACTTTTGTTTCCACTACGTCATATTTCTTACGCCCACCGCCCAGATTATTTGGTCTTGTCGGCTGAAAATAAATAAATTAAAAAAATGTAGGATTGAAATATACACCAACATCGTAAAATCACTATGATATTCTGATGTATACGATTAATTAAATCTAATAAATATTTCCGAAATTTTATATTTTCTTGCAACATTTAATAAACGCTTTTGTGATTAGTAAATCCGTGATCATGTCCAAATTTTTCGCAATTTATCTGGTTCTTAAATCGTTCGTCGGAGTTTTTATGGTTAACTGTGCAAAACCTGCTAAATTATAAAAAGAAAATTGCTTATTGGGTGGACCTATCATGACAACGGAGTGACATGTTTTTATCCTTTACCTTGTCTTCAAGAATTGGTAGAGATATATCTTGAAATGGCTCAAATATCTGGGAAGGCTGCAAACAGAACAAAATAGCAGATATTTAGCTGGCGAGCACTACACATACATCCTGGGACTATTATCATATAACAATATGACGTATTGCAGTATCCCTAATTTAGAAATCAACATTAAGTTGTAATTTCATGTACATATTTTTGTTGATCTATTTAAGCAGTCGATGCGAATTTTATTGAGATAATTTTTAGTGGGACAAGACTAGAACTTAAGAAATTTAAAAGAAAGTTGCTGACCTCGTGGCATTCCTCACAGAGGACGGTGCTGATGAAGTACCCTCCAAACACACTGTCTACAAAAGTGTGCTTCACCTGCCGCCCGTACTCTGAAGTACAGAAGTAACTAAATTAGATATCACTTGTGGCGGATGATCATTACTGAGTTTTTAAGTTAATTTTTTGGCTTTGAACATTCATCACATGAATGGAGTGCGATAACAAAAGAGCTCTGCAATCTTATTTTTCTTGACCAATCGTCCAATTTCGAGGTTCTAAAATGTTAGAAGTAAAGGCACTATTTGGAAAGAGTATAGTAATATCTATATATCTTGGGATATCAGAAAAATAATCAAATCGTTAAGTTAACCATACCTTTGATTTTTAATTTTGTATCTTCGTCGACCTTTTTGGGATGAGCATTTTCCAGGTTGAAGGCCTTCAGGATGGCGCTCTGAGACCTCTTGATCTCCTCACTTTTCATACCCTCCAACAGGTGGCGTAACAACTCGTGAGAATCTTGCTGCTGGAAACCTTTAAACCTAGGAGTTCTGGTAAGTGAAAAGTAATGGTTTTACTTCCTGTAGTATGGCGCATTATATGAATGTCTAAAGAAAATATATATCAATGTTGCAGCATCTATCTGAGGTATAAGTTTTAGCGGATAAAAAACTACTTCTTTTTTTTTTTAAATTCCAATAAACATTTTCTGTATTGTATCACATGCCAATAACCTCTTTTTCTCAACGATCGACCAGAGCTGCTAGTATCAGATACTCAGTGTTTCAAGAAACGAGATACAACGGTATTACACTTACTTTTTACAGATTTGCCCAAAGAGGCGGCCAGGGTTGACAATGTTGTTGCCCGTAGACCGCAGGGCGTCGTGACCTAGTTTCATCTCGCCTAGAAATCCCACCATGGACTTTGTGAGAGCGCCACCTTCTGGGAGGGTCAGGTTTAACGGGTCCTACAGTAAAAAAAAACATATCTAATTTTAGAAAAAATCATGGTGTGTCATTCAAATATAAACATTTGAAAATTAAGACTTGTCATTTCACCGTAATGAGAAAATGATAGAGTAATTTTCTTACTCATAATAGCTTATCTTTTCATAATATAGAATTCATATCTTACAATATCAGCTGTCTGTCAAGATCACGCCGATGACAGCGAGTCAACCAATGACTTCTATAAACCTTACTGGGAAGCAGATAGGTGGGAAACACAGTTAAGTAATTTTTTACATTCTAAATTCCTATTGTGTAGATTTAATAATTGGTTAATTTGTTTCGATGAAGTCTATGTACCAGGAAGGTCTTCTCGTCGTGTTCGTCGTCACTGGAGGAGGAACCGGTGCTGTTGCTGTCGGAGTCGGGGTGCAGCCTCTCCTGGCTCGTCAGACACACGTTAAGGCCCCGGTCTCCGTACTCCATCAGGAGGTCGCGTAGGATGTACGTGTGACTGAGGTTCTGAGGGGTTAAGACATAAGAGATACATGTTAATGGTTTTATTTATCTATCTTTTATTTTGAAACGGTTAATTGTCAACATCATGTAAATACATGGTCTTCCAGTTGATCAAAATAAGATGAATAGTGAAATGTTTGGGTATCCATTTGGCATTATAGCCATACTGCGTGTTGAAAACTTTTAGTAATCAAAATGTTTCAAATACAATGATGTGTTCATGATTACAATTGTATTCAACAAGAGGCGATGATATGAGACTGTATTGTGAATCAATAACTTCACTGTTGTTTAACAAATTAGTCAGAATATATTTAGTCATATTCTATTTTCATAGTTATTTTGAACGGCATTTTTGCACGCTTGGTATCATTTTGGTGTCTGAAAGATGAATGTTGGAAACTAAGGTCCTTTAATGATCAAAGTAGTATGATTTCATGGAGAACTCACTTGCATCACAGCATTGAAGAAACACGTATTTCCAAGGTTGGACAATCCCTGCATGGAGGAAGTTGAAAAAATTGCATTATTGATTTCCGCCATCAAAAAGAACAGTCATCTGAATTTGGTACAGAAGATCTATCTACTTTACTGTACTGATAGTGATAAGAAACAGGTCTATTAAAAGTTGATCCTGTATTTCATCAATGTAAAATTTAAACATGAAAATATCATAGCAAATTCAAAGTAGAATGTGGGGAAATGAACAAAGAATTACTTACATAGACTTTTGGCAAAGGAATTCCTGAGAAAGGATTAGAAGTAAGCGATTTGCTGCGATTAAGAGATTTTGATTTTTCTCGGTCATCCAAGTCTTTAGGCACAACTTCTCCTGCCGCTTCAGCAACTGTGACAGGAATTTCTGGTTTCAATGTTGCACTTTTTCGTCCTAAAATTAAAATCAATATCATTAGAGGATTTACGGCATCAACCAAACTACGGTTTAGGAATATTTGTTTTAATCTAGCATGTTACTTTTCTTCTGGGACAGTCCTACACGGTAATTCCCATTATTCACAGATCGCCTTGAGGCATACGGTGGCTCTTCTTTTGTCATAATCTTATCATAATGGACTTTCAATTGTCCTGTTTTAAGTGAGCCCATTTATGGTGATAATACAACGAAAAGGGACAGATTCCAAACTAAGTGAGTAGAATCTTACCATTTTGTATGACAAAGATTTGTCGAGAGTTATAATGACTTACCTGAGGGAGCAGTTTGCGAAATCTCACCGGTGGCAAGTCTTCTGAGCAGATCAATGCACTCTGCCAGCTTGCGACTACTTTCTACTGGACACTCATCGTCACAGCTGTAACACCTGAGGCAAAAGACATGACAAAATGTTATTTTCAAAGTTCATCGAATACCATGTCACTAAATTTCAAATAAAACTGTTAATTCATTAATCTAACATAACCGTTAACAAAAAGATTGCCATTCCCAAACAAGCACACAAAGTGAGGATTAAGAGAGCTTACAGCTCCATAGAGGGGCGATCTGATACCAGAAACTAGAATATTCATTAGAAATACTGAGAAATTCTTCACATCCATATCAATAACGCCTTTTAATGAGCCTTTTCATTCCATTATAATGTTTTTGATTGCTGAATAGAGGCAGATGTGTCAAGTGCTACTGGCCCCAAACCTACCAGACCATCCAGGTGGTGGTGTTGACGACGACAGCGTGGGACGCAGAGCGCGGGGTCTGGAAATGTTTCAGGCCATGTTTCTCTTTGGAGTTCCGATCACAGCCCTGCAGAGTCAGATCAACCAAAATCCTTGTTAATAGAATACAAGAATGCACAGGTGACAAAAATGGGAATGAATGAGCGTCCATATGATAGCAGTAGGGCAGTAATCTATACAATGTCAAAGTAACGCAAGGTAGCAAGTATTATATATTTTTTGAACCTAAATATACAAAGATGCCACTCTCTGGTCATGAAAAATCCGGAAATTTTTGAAAGAGACTCCGGATTTTAAGCAGGAAGATAGAGAGGGAGTGGTATATAGACTACAGTTTTCACAAAATTTAAACAATTATATTTATCATAACATTTTCAGAAAAAAAAAACATAACTGAAAAAATATTGTTGATTATCTATGATTCTTACCAAGTGGCCACACTGGAGACAGACCCAGAGCGTGGGCTCGGCCACCTCCAGCATCAGGTCCTCCATACTGCCCCCGTTGACCAGCCCAGCCGCCTCAGGGGACTCCTGGCCCTTCCGACCGCTACTCGACTCACGGCTGCAGGACTGAAACACCAAAGAAAACATGTCAATTTACATTTGGACAGTGAAATGTTAGGGAAGCGCCAGACACGTTTGGTAAAACAAAACATAATTGGCGAGCTACGCATGACAATGGTGTATATTATGGAATTTTGGTTCACTGCATTGAATGAGCGCACCATCGTCCTGTTGTTTTTCCTAACATAATCACTGTTTGGATATGAAATGCCCACTCCTTACCCAAGAACCTATGGATCCCAAATCCAGTCTCTAACAAATGGTACTTTAGTATGAACATAGGCCGTACGATAAACGCTTATAAAATCCATTACTAATACTACGTTTTATTACAATTTATGAAGGGGCGAAAATAATTGAATAACATAGATGTACACGTTTGTTTTTACCTGATAAATAAATGATTGGCACGTATTCTTGATGAGAATAATCAGACAACTTGCAATGTAATCACATTTTTCAGTCACTGTGCATTTCAATTTTGGGGTCGGTACATAGTTAACTAGAATACTTACTGTACATTGTCCGAGTGAGCCAAGTTGTTTAAGAGACTTTCTCATAGCACTAATGTTAATTGATTTACTAAGGTGGCTACATCGAGGGCCTGAAACAGAGAAAATGTTTGCGACTATGAATAAGACTGGAGTCTTCAATTTTCATTTCAATATCATACACTGGGACAAAAGCAACATCAAGAACTTTTCTTATCAACATACATACAAAATATTGTACAGGAGCTGGGAAATATGCCAAGAACGGAAAGATCATTAAGGTACATTTTTGAGACAATGGCAGACGATATTTCTAGATGCAACTGGATCTCGGGCTTGTTATTTTTACACAAACTATTACTTGATAAATTCCAGATAAAAATTGAAAAAGTATAATGAAATAGGATTACTGAAATATTTTGGAAACAAGTTGCTATTACTCACCTGATGCACCTTGGTGTGACTCGTCAGAAGAATCTGTCGGAAAGTTTGCATTTTCTTTACTATGTTTTCGAAGCTTGTGCTTCTTTTTCCCCATTGTTTGATTTAATACAGGTTTCTGCTCAAGCACACGCATTCCACGTCCTCACGCTAACAAAAGAAAAATATGCGAATTAGATGTCAACAAGATTAAATACCGACTTTAAGTATAAAGGATGTGAATAGAGATACGGCTAAATAATCAAAATTATAAGAGTTTACTGTTTATAAATTTCGTACAGTTTTCATTTCACTTGTCTTAAATCTTAGTCTAAATTAGAAAAAACAGCAGGCACTATAGATATGTTGTTAGTTCAATATTAGCAAAGAAATGAACAATTATCTTGAGTTAACCCAACCAACCCCAACTTTGATATTTTACGCTTCTTATGGTGACCTAATTATCAAAAATCAAATTAAATGATTCATTAAACATAATGTAACAAAACAAGATGATGGTAAGTATTGTTGGAGTAGTGAATTGATTTAGTCCCTTATATTCGATTCTATCAGTTCAGCAATAATGTTTAACATTAAAATCCAACTACCCTTAGTAACCCTATGTTTCGGACAAAGGTAATCCGACCAAATCTATCTTTGGCATTATTCCAGATTATCAATGCCATGATATGGACTCTAATAAGGTCACGAAAAATTAGACCTAAACTAAAGTTTTACAACAGACTATGTTCCTCTAACTAATGAACTTCTAACCCACCTTAGAGACATCTATAAATAGAAACACTGGTAGAGGTATAGAAAACTGTCACTCACCAAACATGTAACTTAAGGCTATAAAGTATAATAATAAAAGTAAGGATAATCGAAAAATGAATCAACACTAAAACATACCTGTTCTTTCTCTCCTACCCAGATTTAAAGATTGATATTATCTTATCTGAGGAACGAAGGGGAACATCTCTCTCATGCCTGTGTGGGAAAGTTTATCATGTAGGTCAGTGAGTCAGTGTAAACATAGACTAGGTAGACTAGAGTGAGCCTTCCATTTGGTTGGTACATCTTTTTTAAGACTATGGGGCCCTATGTCTTTGTTGTTTTGAATTGTTTGCCAAATTTCTCTTATCGAATATAAAACTTTGAACATCGCCTATGATGTTTCCGCTAACGTTAGGCCTAGTGTATGCAAGTCAAAAGGATAGGCCTAGGCCTAGTTTGTACAAAGTTAAAATCAAAGGGAGTGCCATTAACTGGATAATCAGGAAGTTATAAAGTAAAACAGAAACCTGGGCTAAGGCTGCCATCTGAACTTACTATGCAGAAGAATTTCTAATGCCTGATCATTATCTATATATATTTCCAGGTCAAGCAGGAATAAAATGTACATCAGAGGGGCGCAAACAAAGTGAAAGTGAAAAGGAAGGAAATGGAAATATTTTAGTTGGGATGTATTACAAAACAGATGTAGACAATAGCCTATCTTCTCATAAATAAGAATCGGATTGAACACATTCAAGCTTTAAGACCAAGAAACCTCGGACCGACTCCCGAGGGAGAAAATTCCAAAGCATGTACTTAACTTTAGATCATTAAGATGTTAATAACGTTATGAACGGTTGATTGATCTAAAAGAAGTTCATAACGTTAAGTTATCTTACAAATTAACTAACTGCTAGACCAAAAATTTAGGGGAAGGCAAAGCTCCATCCCCTGCCCTGGTCTCAATCTGAAATGTTTTTGACTGAAAACTTTGGCGGTAATTATAGATTCTGACTTCAGAGCGAAGAATTGGTCTAGAATTGGTCTAACAGGGGACCTACTCCCAGAATATGAAAACGATTACCGAAAGTAGAGTCTAGACTCAGAGTCTAGTCTAGGCCTAGGCTAGACTAGAGTGACTGGGCACTCACGCTACGCCTACGACTCCAAAGTCAAAGGGTGAGAGTAGAAATTTCTCCAAATCAAATTTGACATTGGGCACACAAGTTAAGACATAGAGAAAGGTCCCTAGAGGGTGAAGGGGAGATCTTAACCTCAGGAAGAATCAGGGATTCACTGTCGACCCTGATGACTTATTGTTGGTTCTCTGGTGGTGGAGTCAGATGTCGGACTCATCCGCCGTGTCAGTGGCAGTCGGGGATTATTACTGAAGTATAATAGACTTAATATATAAGGAAAACGAATATTCACGAAGAACTACTGTTATACTTACCAATTCAGGAATGATCAAAGCAGGTTTTGCGTTTGAAATGACGAAAAACCCTGTTTAAGACGTGGTTTCACAATTTCTGCTGTTGTGGGCTGAGCATGATCACATTCAGGTATCACTTCGCCGATTATTTAATAGAGTGAAAAAAATTCTAGGTAAGCCTCACATTATGGAATGATGTTATGCTTTTCGAGTTTACAAATAGAAAAAAGGCACCCATTATGTTAAATCATTAAAAACAAGTGCAGTTACATGCGAAAACCAGAGAATTAGACATCCTCTCCGGATATTCCATAAAATAAAAAGAAATTAGTTTATTGGCTCCTATTTCAGTTTCGGATTTTGCCGCCAGATGTCCTCGCCGGGCTTTCGCGCCATGTCATCAAGGAGGGAATAACGGTAGATCTTTGATGTCATAGACCTTGCACCATAGGCCTATCTATAGGAAGTATGAGGTCCATGAAGTGAATCTGCACGTTTCCATTGAAAAGCTGATCTACAATAATAATTATAAGGTCTTAGATAGTCTAATGAAATTACTTTTTCAGACACCAAGACATTTACAGGTACAATAAGAGTTTACATAGGCCAGGCTACTCCAGCTAGGGATGTACGGTTCCAGAATTTTTTTTGGGAAAAAAAAGGCGCCCTAATATTAAAAATCGAAACGCCCCATCAAGCGGCTAGAATTTTTCCTTTGAAAAATATTTATAATTGGCAAATTAAGGGGGTGGTTGCCCCTCAATTTTACCGTCGCCTCTATAATATGATTATGGCTTAATACCAAATAATAATAATTTAAAAAAAATATATTTTGTTCGTCTTTAATGGTAACAAGTAAGATTATGTTGACAGAGTTTCTTGATCTTGCTAAGTCGTCAAATATCCCCCCTTGATGTGACCCCCGAGTTACATTTTAGGCCCTAGACTAAATAGATGGAGGTCTGGGAGGCGTGCGTATACTATATTCTGTCCATACACACAATTCAAAAATACATATTCATGGATGAAGGCATATTTCATAATTTATAAACATAAGCTGAAAACTAAGAATAGATTGATAAATTATTATAAGAACAGCTGATAAATATCCGGGAAAACATTCCCCTACATTGTCTAATAGTACTTAATTCTATATAGGTCTACTCCACTAGTGTTAGTACTCTTATAATTAAAAGTTCTCGGCAAAGAATCAAGTATGAGCATTAGCGATTGAATTAGGGCCTATAGGAAATCTTCCTCCGATGCTTCCAACAATTCATAACCAGGGAAGGATTTATATTAGAGGGGGATGCGCAGGGACTTTTTTCTTGTGGTTGGGGCGGGGGGGGGGGGGGGTAAATATTGCTTTGACTGACACCACTTGAGCGGACGCTGAGACATTTTTTAATATAGGCGCCTCCCCTTTCTCAAATTCCTGGATCCGCCCCTCATAACTATCTGACAATGCAAGTTATTGTCTGTAGAAGGGCCATGGCAGATCAAATGGTGCAACGCTTTCGATAATTGAAACATCAAAATCCCAGGAACATTACGTTTATCACATAAATGTGCCCAAAAGATTTGCTTTGTATTCTGTCCCAACGATCTACTTCTTTTACCTCTTAGTATTGTGAGCTCTCCCACATCGTGTATTGTCCCGCATACTAACAAACACCCAAGCTGAGCGACGGCATCTATGTTTAATCGCACACGGCAATAATACGCCATGCCGTGCGATGCCAGGCTACAAGGCCAAGCTATGAACGCTCTCAAGTTGCGCATGCTGTTCTGCGCTGATACTTCATACAAGGCCATGTGGATATACTCATTATAACCGCGAGTGCCAAATAGGAACTTATGTAATGTCTCCTTTGTATGTAGTTGCCTTTTAAACTTAAATGCTGCGCTGAGGTCCCAAATAAATTAATCAAAATCTGTGACCAAATCTAAAATAACAAACTATATGTAGATGTAAGTATATTTCAGAACTTTTTTTTTTTTTTTTTTTTTTTTTATCTATTTCCCATGCAAGTTTTCTAAATAAGCTGCAGTGACCTTCCCTCACAATTTCTTTTGGTCTTAAAGGTATTATTTTTATATTAATCCGCGCGTTTCTGAATTTATAAACCTTGACATCTCCTTTTTCATGTTAAGATCTTTCAAGCAACATCAGTTTCAGGCTTTAACCAATCAAATATTCTTTTCGGCAACACTGAATTTGTTTCAATGTGTTCGCAAATCCAAATCCAAAAAGAAATTTGATCTATTAGACGGAAACAGAATCAAAAAGTATACGTTAATGGACAAAAGTGTGGCTGCTTTTTGTTCGCTCGAATACATGCAATAATTGTGTAGACTATGAGGGAAATGGCACGCACGCTTGCAGAAAGGTTTAAGTATAAGAAGCGTTCTGTGCACCCCCGATTGCAATCTTTAGTCTAACACTTCAGGCCAACATTTTAGGGGATTCAAAGCGAAAAGCCAAACTTATCATTACAATGGTCATTTTGGTACTGAATATAACTTTGCACTTGAAAAAACAACAATTATCAAGACTATGTACACACTTTATTCATCATAGAAGTATCTTGTAATTTACCAAATGACAGAAGAAAATATCCTAGGCAAGGTTAAACATTCTTTCTCGGCAAGTTTTTGTTTGCTTACATGCTTAAGTGGCTGTATAAAAAAAATAATTAGTCTGATCAACATACATTATTCATTCTAAAAGGGAAATTAGGTTTAAAGATTGTTTTTCGCTATTTTTCAGTTGTTTTGAGATGGAAATCTGATACACAGAATGATACCTTTCGTCAACATTTATGCCACAAACTCTGCTATGAACAATTTTCTTGGACCCCAGAAAACCCTAAAAATACCGACCTCGGACAATCTGCACGATTTCAAAGTCGATAGTTAGCATTAAATATTTATTTCGGGAAGTTTGGTTTTTAGATCTCAAAAGGCTGCATAGGAACAAAATTAATGATAAGTCTAATCAAAATTAATAATTAAATATATGTAAGTTTTAGGTAATTTTCCTTTTAACAGGCTTAAATGAGTATGAATTGAACACATCAGACTAGGCAGTTAGGACTGGTGATCACGATAAGTTGCACTGGAAAATCTTTTTTTTCACTAAACCATCTATAGGTCTGTCCTTAATCAATCAACTTTTAGTATAGTATAATTCGCTTTTTTGTTATAATTTGCAAAGAGATGAATTTCAATTGATGAAGCCAAAACATTAACATCTGGCTACCGATTTGTATTTTCCCCCTAAATTCTTTAGAACTTTCCTGAACAGTGCGCACTGGTAATAACCCATATATTTCAATACAGTTCTATAATGTAGGCTTTCACCCATCACCGGTCACAGAATTAACAGACTAGTTCAGGCACAAGGTCAACTTGTACATTGCGTAGGAATGTGAGCTGTGATGAGCTACAAAACAGTCAAAGGAATTACCATTTTCAGTATGTAGCTGTTAAAGATTTTCTTTTAATTGACACAAATCATACGTTTAATTATTGTTCTCGATAATAATATCATCCATGAAGGAAGAACCGGAGATCATAAGCAAGGACTAAAAGGACCTCTATGAAAGTTTTTAACAATTGATCAGCATTCGCTACATGCATTCTACATAGATATAATACCCGGTGTATTTCGCGCAAGAGCAAGGCACACATTAAACGTATTCAGAGCTAGACTACCGTCCATACCCAACGCGTATAAGTACATGCACTGCCAACACAGTTGAACAACTCAGCCACGTCAGTCATGCCGACATTTGATCGTATTCATTGATGTATACATATATTTCGATGTGAAGATGATGCATAATTATTTGGTTTTCAAAGTAATGAGATAATAAGATGAACCGAAAATTGAGATGAATTCTTAAATTTGTGAAGTTTTGCTATTTAGTGATTATTTATTTTTCTGCAGGGGTGACGGGCATACATTTTGAATAATTTCATCGAGGAAGCCAGTAGTAATCCGAATAGAAATCGATGACAAATGAAATTAATTTAGGAAGTTATCTTGAAAGTACCTTGTAGTACGTCCAAGCCAAGCCGGATGGATAGTATTATATAGAGCGACATCCCTTTTTCTAGAGGGGTATATTTTTTTGCATATTTTCATGTGTCAAGACGGACTTTCGGATCAACCTATGAAACGTAATACAAATGCATAACCCACGTCAATGATATATAAACAGACTAACTTACACTAGGATATAAATGCATAGTAATCTCAAAGTCGCAAGTCTCTTGATTATTGGAGTATTTCCTCCCTGCATGGTTGAGTCAGATTGTCGATGGACAGAACAATATGAACAGAAATATTCCTTTCGTTTCTCAAACTCTAGCGATATTCCAGGAATGGATTCGGAGAAGACAGTTGCATTGATGACGGTTAGACGTCGGCGGCAGCAGCAGCAGTTTTTGGCTTGGGGGCTCCAGGAACCTATGAAGAGGACTCTGCGGCCGTCAGCCCGCCAACGTATCGTTTCTTTCCTGAGTGGTCTTGCCCCAAAACGACTGCCAACCAACACTTCTATCACAAACAACACAGACAGTACACAACTACCGCACTGCCGCTCCTCCACGTGCGTCTCCGTTATAAAAAAAAACGTCGTCAAAATAATGTCTAATCTCCACTGATAAACTCGGCGCATATATACAGAACGGACTCTATCAACATCATGTCTCTACCACCCAACAACTGCACTCCATTCCCTGATAATAGTAGTGATTTGCGATAAATAAATGCCGGCTATGTATTTGCTGTTGACAGATTTGATAGGTTATTGTTCTCCTGTTGTCTCTGTAGTGTGCGAGTCCTCGAGGGGCTGCCCGGAGAGGACGTGGGGCGACCGGGGTGAGGTGCTGTCACCTGGCGGCGGGTGGGCGAACCCGCCCGCCCTGTGTCCGACTAACTACATTGTATAGCCTACGGTGTAGTTACTGTCAAGGAATGCGGTCCGACTTCATTACCTTGCTTTCCTGAAAGAAGAAACAAAGAGTTATTATATCGATAAAACTTGGATGTAGTTTGGAAATAATCCAAAGCGTGCACCACTGCAATCTTTTAGATCATGATGTGTAGGCACCTCGTAGACTACTGCACGTTCATCTTTAAACACTACACTGTGTTAACATTTACATGATTGCAATTTACATGTTTTATTTTACAATTTACAAGGTTATTCATACAGTAAACAGAAATGACGTTCTTTGACCACTACATGGGCAGGATAAAAGAAATACGCATTCCTCATTATTTGTAATAACGCCTGATAATTTGAGCGGTCTAAAGAAACTGACAAGCTGCTCGTCATATTAAATACAGAGTAGGCATTATTTCTCATCACGTAAGAGGTATACAGCAATTAACCTTGTTCAAAAAATACGAAAAGTAGTTTTCTAAAGGTATGAGCCTACAGCATATCGTGTGAGATGTATAACGAAATGAACATTCTCCCCCTCGTGTGAGTAGTATAGAGAAATAAACCTTCTGGCTTTTGTGTAAGTAGTATACAAGAATGGACCATTGCATAAAATATGAGTAGTATACTTCAATGTACCTTCTGCTCATCGTATAACTAGTATAACGAAATGTAAATTCTGCTCGTTGTTTAAGCAGTGCAGAGGAACAGATCACTGCATTTCACGTAAGTAGTATCCTAAAATGCACCTTCTGGTCATCATGTAAGTAGTATAACGAAATGAACATTCTGCTCTTCGTGCGAGTCGTATAAAGAATCAAACCTACTGCTTATAGTGAGCAAAACAGAAATGAACTTTTTTATATGGACGTGAGTAGCATAGTAAAATGAACCTTTTTCTATCACATGAGGTGCAGGCCTCTGTGCGGACTACAACTTTTGCTTTATTAGACGCATATGATCATGAACAAACTAGAGGCCGTACTTTTGTTACGTCCGCATCAAAAAAATGGGGCGGGGGGGGGGGGGGCAACGTCCATTTTTCAAAGAGGATATATACGATCTCTATTTACAGGTCGACTGGGCTAACCATATCTATAACGTCGTATTGTGTGTGTGAACGTTGCTGTCGACACTTTTTAAGAGCTAGTTTTAACTTCCTTGTTACAGGTTTTAAACAGAAGAATTAACATAAAACATAGGACGCTGACCTCATACTCCTGGTCGGAGAGGATGCCGACGACGGCGACGATCTGGTACTGCTTGGCCTTCATCGAGTGGAGGGAGCGGCGCAGACAGCGCATCAGGTTGGCCGTGATCTCGCCGTGAACGAACTGATGCATCTGTTTACGGCTGCACGACGGGTCAAACAGTAGGAGCCGCAGCTGGCCGTCCTTTAACTGCTCGATGCCGATTATCGTCCGACTGTGACCTGCAACCATGGAGGATGTATTGGTTTATGTGAGAATTCTAGGATGTTTTAGGGGTAATATTATGTAACAAAGTTGTGTCAATATTTTCTTTAGGTATATTTGAACATGTCTTGATAATTTTGTGGCCTTTAAAACACTGCTAAATTAATAGATATTCTGCTATTCTACTGATGCAGAAACAGTGTAAGTGCTATAAGCCTTTCTCGTTATCCCTAGATGCATACATAGGATATCGTTTCCATGCAAGACTAGTTTCATGGCGATGGGCACTGTTTAATAGAAATGGGTTTGGTTAGATGAGTAATGCATTTGGTTCCGCGTAAATTATGACATCTTTTCGGGTGTTTAGATTGTACGTCAGTTACAAAAAAAAATATAAAACCCAGCAAATACATATAAATTGCAAAGGGTTATGGATGTCACATGGAGGAAAACACAACCTTAGCTGTTACGTTGTGTCATCCACCAATCAAAAGTTTGCCTTCAAGAGATGATACTTGAACCAAATTGCATACTGCCTCTCAACCGAAATATTGCCATTTGCGAAACAAACCTTGATGTTGTAGGTAGAGAGGGGACTTGAAGTCGGTGTCTTTCCTGAAGTAGTCCCGTACCCACTCAAAGAGGCGGGGGTGAGTGCCGTCCTTACCCGTCGGGGCGTGGAAGTCGATCAGCTGACACCTGAAGAGGACGGGGGAAGTATGTCACGTAAATTCAATACAAGTCCAAACGTCTAGTAATACTGTATCAATTCGGCGGCATGTTTTAATGTAATATATAGTAAAAAAGTAAATCTACAGTATCAAAGCTTCCAGCTTTGATACAGATAAGGCGGGGGTATTAATAATATTAATGATTCAGATATTTTGATGGTAGGTCGGAAAAAATGACACTATAGTGACAATTTCACAAATAATTTAATCTTTGAATCATTTAAATCTTACTGACAGCACCGGAGAACTTATTGACAGTGTGACGCCTATGTTTCAACATTGAATGGGAATGATTCAGACAGTGACAGTGACTTAGGCCTAGACATATTGGAACACAGATTGAATATTTTGATGGTAGGTAAGAAAAAGTGACACTATAGTGACAATTCAACAAATAATTTAATCTTTTGATCATAAATAATTGCTTTCGGAGCCGTCATAATACATTGACAGTGTCGGAGGTCGGGCTTAGGCCTATCTGAGTCCAGTCATTTTTTCATACCATCTGTGAAATATTATAGCAAGCGTTTCCAGGCCCCAATATTCAAACCATATGATATATAGGACCCTGATATATAGGAGAACATAGATATATACATGGATTTCATTTTGATAGGCCTAATAAGGTCTAAATAATTATTTTTGAGATTGCCAGTGTCAAAAGCCTGAGAGGCTGAGTCCAACAGCTTGTCTGGGCCTATCATTTGAACTGCTGGAAAAGATATATGTTCCTACCTGTATTTATAACCTGAGTCCTGAATGCTTCCGAATACTTAAATCCTCCACAATTATTGGGTTTAGTCCAATGTCATCCTGGTTTTCTGAGTTCAAAGTATCGATGCAGGCGTGATGGGGAGAGAACCCGGCGAAGGGTTGACACCATGACAGTGACAGTGTGAGGCCTCCACGTGTCCGATCGATCCAATTTTTTCCCTTCGATACGAACGCATGGATCACGCATGAATTGTCAATGCGTTGTATGCGTTTAAGTGGATCCAGACTCCAAAATATATATATTGAAAGCATCAGATACCGCCGTAATCCAGGTATCCATGCGGCGAAAGAGGAGCCTCCCGCCAACAGGTCCGACCGCGGCGACTACACCCGGCTGTGTGACAGTGTCACCGGGGGAGGCGAAGGATTGCAAGAAAATGGCGCGATGCATTTACGCGTTTAAACGCGTTATTTCGCAAAATATCATCTCCTAGACTTTGACATGATCATCTATGTATCCAAATCTACCCCTGTATATATAT
The DNA here is from genome assembly GCA_936440205.1 of Lepidonotus clava. Taxonomy (NCBI): domain Eukaryota; kingdom Metazoa; phylum Annelida; class Polychaeta; order Phyllodocida; family Polynoidae; genus Lepidonotus; species Lepidonotus clava. The sequence continues at coordinate 44,921,201 of OW387136.1, read as the reverse complement.
TTGACCCGTAAGAATGACCGATTTCATGGTGAAATAGGTATGCAAATTTGTTGAATATTTAGAGTTTGACCTAGATCCCTTCCTGCCCGATCGAAAGCGAGGCTGTAAGCAATGGCGCCCGGGCGCTCGGTTACCGATGATATACCGATTTGGATTCCGGGCTTGTATGTCTAATTTGTCCCAATTTGGCCCATTTTGACAATTTATTTGTATTCTATATATCCAAATCTCAGCAATATAAGCCAAAATAAGCCCAAATATAAGTTATTCAAGCCATTTTGGGAGGGGTTTCAGAGTGTGACCTGGTTGCATTGGCCCACAATGGCAGGCACCGGGTGTTCCCCTAACGATATAACGGTTTGGATTCCGGGCTTGTATGTCTAATTTGTCCCAATTTGGCCCATTTTCACGATTTATTTGTATTCTATATATCCAAATCTCAGTAATGAAGCCAAAATAAGCACAAATTTAGGTTATTTAAGCCCTTTCGGGGCGAGGTAGGAATTTATCTCTCTTTGTTTCATTGTGACATAGTTGCATGTGACGCCGACCTAGGAAGGAGAGCCTCGAATAAGGCGGCTGGTATTAAAATTAAAACGTATTAAACTATTAAAGTTCAAAAAGTATCAGCCGCCTTATAATAATCAAGTCAAGATGGAGAGAACCAAGGAACTCCGGAACTTTCATCTGACTTTGATAAGGCCCTAGAAAACTTTCGATATGATGACACGCACTTATGGTGACGATAATTAAGTTTGCGATTCTGTGGGATTTTTTTCCAGAGGAATGCAAAGTTTAAATGTCATTTGACTACGTCCAAGAGCTGTAAATCTGTACTTAAATCTGTCCCTTATGTGTGGCATTTCTCAAAGAGCCACAAAAACAATACGGACTTCCTACTTTGTTACTGTTTGTCACTGTGTTTAGATTGCAGGAGATCGCCATCTCAGCAATGGTAATTTCTGCAATGGGAATCCTATTTGTAGTGTATCTGTTCTGTTGCCCCAGCGGTCATTCTATGTGCCACTGACCACTGATTACTGTCAGACTGCCCCGACCTGTCTCGCGGCATTATCCCGAGTTTTAGTGTCACTTGTACCCGACCCTCGAGCCTCGTCAAAACCATACACGTCATATTCCAGGCCCAACCACATTTTGTTTGCGCTAATAAGGAAGCTAAATGCTGAGGTTGCACATCGCTACTGCTAGGGGTTGGACATGGACTACATGTCAGTAGACAATGTTACCCTTTGTAACGCGTAGCTAGCGTCTTACAGGTGGTGAGTTTAAACTGAAAAGCGAAGACTGCAAATGCTGCTGTAAAGTTATTGAACTATTTTTTAACAGGCAAGTAATGAACTAAAACTATTTCAAACGAATAACCATATGGTAATCTTACTATAATCAGAAAAAAACCCATTTAGAAGTATCCTCAAAATGATCAATCTTATGATTAATCATCATCGATCATCAATGCGATATTGATGTTATATGCGATTTAGGAAATAAGATATTCCCTCATCTGCATAATGCCTACAGCACACTCCATACGAATATCTACGAACATACACAAACAACCACTATTTGAATATATAATACCAAAAAAACAAACATCCTGAGCAGTACTTACTTGACCTTGAGGGAGGACAGCGTGGCGACGATCTCGGTGGCCCCGATCCACTTGGTGGTGTCGACCACCTTCCCGCCGAGCTGCTCACAGCCCTGCAGGTCGAAGCCCTTCTGCCAGGCCGCCTCGATGAGCCGCTGGATCTTAGGGATGGAGGGAATCATCGGCCCACCCTCGTTCACGTCCACTGTAGGAGGATGACAGTAACAAGCATTGATTAGTTTGGCTAAGTGAATTATTAAATGCAAATTAGGATCGAAAAGAGAAGTATATTGCATAATGTGTTTTATTTCCTCAAAGAAACACTACAGGGTAGTTATATAGGCAAATATAGAATCGTTGACATTCCCCGTGAAGCACAAGGAGGCCCTTCGTCTAAGGATTCGGCCATGCGTTCTCTTTAACTAAAGATTTACCGGAAAATGTGTCTTATCATAAACTAATAATTCCGCTCTACCGGGACATACAGCAGAAAACCTTTTTTAAAGTTGAAAACAAATGGGTCAACTTTCTACGGTTGTCTAAATAAAATTTACGACTCTATAAATATCGTTTTTGTTTTTTTCTTCTTTTTACATGCCTCCCAGTGTACATATGATTTAGCCACGTCAAAAAAATGTCCCATGTAAATTTCATGTGTATAGGGGTTCATACATTTTTTACCTATGGAATCATGCTCAACATAAGCATGAAACCAGATCAGCCACGTTTACTTTACATACCATGATGTTTGCTAGCCCCACAATAAAAAAATTTATTGACAAACCCTGTCTTTTATTTTTCATAGATAACTCCTATTGTTTGTTTTTTTCAGCTCATGCTTGGTTAACTAATCACACCCATGATCTGCTCGGAGACCCTCGGCCGTTCCATGTATTATTCATCCCCCCTTCACCCGGCCCGGTAAGTGCTACCGGCCTCTTTCATATGGATAAGATGCTCCTCTTTCGGTATGCAAGTGCTTCATCATAGAGCAGTCCTTTGTTTAACGTGTGATCGATCTACCTGCCCACTCTGTTTTACAGACTTAATGGATAAGACAAGACACCAGCTTACATACACATCCCATTTACAGCCGCTGGTACATATTTTATAGGGTACTATCCAGTGAAACATGGGAAGCCTCGATTGAATGTATAAAAAAAAATGCTGAAAAGCGTATTTTCTCATCGGAAATTATCGTGTTGGGTTTGTGTTGGCTGATATTGATGATAACTAGTGCTGGTATAAAGATGGTACTCGGCCGAGTTTTAACTTAACACACAATTATATCAACTATTCCATCAGAACCCCTCTTATCATCTTATCACTGGTATATGCTATAGCAAAGAGATAACAGTTCCCTACCTTATTTGCTAGAGGAGGTAAAAACCTCGCAACAATTTGACCGAATTAAGCCCTTACCAGACCCGGCGGATTCCGGCGGACCCCGAATTCCGCCTCACGTTGGCTTTCATTTGCACTGTTTTTAGGGGTATGAACAAGTATTTAGCGTTTTACCAATACGTTGGTATCTGCCATAGGAAGTAACTCACAGAAAACCCCTGAAAGGAATTGCTTTGCGTTGGTCATTGCGTTGACTAAAAACAAAGACCAACGAAATATAAATTACTAAAGAGCGAGTAGTATCAGACTTTGCTTGGTCTTGCGTTAGTGTGATTGAACTCCGAAACCGAACTACCCAACGCCATTAAACCACTTCATAGTGGAATATAAGCTATAAAGCACATTCCGTAAAGACTGACCGTTGAAGAGGACCTGTTCGTAGGTGGGGTTGGTGGAGAGGCAGGACAGCAGCATCTGTAGGTTTCGGTAGCCGCAGCCCCAGCCCTTGTCGCCGTAGGAGGCGGCGAAGTGGTCGCAGGCCGAGCACATCCACGCGTTGCCCACGTTAGACTGGGTCACCTTGTAGTACTGCTTTAACCGCCCAATGATGTCTGCGGCAGGAGTAAACAATGGATGTAATTATTATGAGCAAAATAAAAAAAGGTGGATATCAAGTGCAAATAGTGAATGAATAAGAAAGGTGTTGGTATTTCTCATTCAAATGATCATTATCAGTATATATGTAACTGTGTTTTCAGTTTAATTGAGGAGCTTTTTCATCTTTAAAGGTGGAGTATGTTATCAAAACAAAGAAGATACTAATCGATCTTATAACTGACAATAACGTCCAATATACTTTTCTCGACAGATATAACCTCTTAGTACAAATAGATATTTGGACTACATAGAGGTAGGGATTCCTTTCAGTCACACCTTAATTCATTTGAAATGAAAGCACGCGTATTGAAACGGGCAACTGATGCCTACTCAACTCCATTTAAGTTTCACGAGTTGCAAGTTTCCAAGAACCAAGACCCATTTGCTGAAGACGAATGAAACTTAATGGCTTACCTTTTAAGACCCTTTTGGCCAAGGCACACGACTTCTGAGGCAAGGTTTTAAGCTATCAGTCGGCACAGCTTCAGTAGAAAATACCTTTACTTTTTACACTTTGAATAGCCATTAGTACGTTAAAGGACCCATACTTACCGCCCGTACAGGAGTGGCCGTCGTCGACGCCAGCTATACTCGACTGCTGGATCTCCTGTTTACGCGTGTAGTAATCACTAATCGACATCTGACCGTGACACACCGCCCGCTCCAGGTTCCGCTCCGCCTGTTTCCGGTAATTACCCTTCCCGTTCATTCCGTACAGCTCCTGCAATTATGAGCACACTCAGTGAAAAATGGCCGAAAAAGAAAAGGTAATCTGCAATAATGTCGGAAAAAAGAAGTCAATCTGTAATGAATGCAGCTTTAGTAGAGATATGGGGCCGACTTGTCTGGGGTGGGGGATGGGAGACGCACTGGTCGATTGGTGGTACGAAGTCATGGCATCTCGTATGCTGAGCGGCGGAGTCCTAGTTTTTGTTAAGCAATAGCTACTACTACTGCTGACTGGGTTTCAAGTGCGGCCTAAGCACATTGTAAATGTATGAGAGCAGCTGATGCTAGTGTGTTTTTTCCTAACTCATTGTCCAACTTCATCTTAGTAGATTAGAGTGGTCACATGCAGCTTTGCACTATGGAATTGATGATTTTTCATAGAAATCCCCAAGTATAGGAAAAACGGAAAAGAAAATGGAAGTCGACTACTTGAAGATTGTAGATATTTGATTTGGATTCCAGTTCAATGTGTAAAAAGTGAGAAAAACACGGAAACCGAAGAAAATATTCACATACATAAAATACTGATAAGCAGTGTGCACATACAAAGTTAGAGGGTCATCACTGTGAAGGTATTGATCTATTGAGAGCGAATCATTGTATCCAGACCAATAGCCGCGGCCCGCAGTGTGCCCCTTTTCAGTGAGGTTCTGGTTACCCTGGAGATAAATATTCATTGGCTGGCTAGACCGGTGGCCCCCACCCAGACCGCTGGGGGATGCGGCTGGGCCTTGTGTAACAAACGGCAAGCAACGGGTGGCAAAATGTCTCCTCTGACGTCACGGTCTCTGGTCCGAGTGCCCTCTTTTCCGAGCTGCTCAAGGCCTCCTTCCCCGGCCCTAATGTTTTATTCTTCGGCGACAAGAGTTGCTCCGACTATGGGGGCCGGGAGCGAAATGCATACCAAGTCTCCCCCGAGAGGCAGACTGTCTGCCGGGGATTGAAAAGGAGATTTACTGGATGTTCTGGGAACTGAGGCACCGGTATACAACGTATATGTGGGAAGGTGTGAGCTAAGAAAGGGATTTACATTTCAAAAGGAGCGATGAAGACCTTTTAAACTCACATATATGCGATGATCCATCCCATATATATGTTACAGACTTCTGTATTACTTTGCCTGATACATGGCCGCATCAGAATCTAGATGATACCTCATTTATCTGGACGTCCGTTGGTGTTGAGGTTTACCCTGTAAACCATGTTTGATTTTTCTGAGTAGGATACAATCAACTTTTAACATTAATCTAGGTATCGAAATAAATGTACATATATATTAGAAACGTCTCTTCTTTCAGGTTGATCAGTTCTGATAGTCTGATAGAGGTAAACTCAAAACATATCAGAAATGCAATCCGTCGTCCAAACTCTTATCCAGGATGTCTTAAACATACACCACCTGCACAGAGTATTAAAGCCTAGCTCTGCATTCCACAAAAACACATCCATCCCACATCACAAGACCTATCACGGCAGCCATTTGCCTCAAATCGAAGTACAATGCCTCTTGAATGTGAAACAAAGTGGGAGGGCGGCGGCAAACAAGGCCTGTTCTAATCTCCTTAGGGCACGCCGTCTGCAGACAGAAGTAGCGCTGATATCTCACCGCTGGTCAATAACCGTGAGAAAAGCTCCCTTGTCTGATGGGCCTAAGCATTGTGTCTGATGGGTCTAAGCATTGTGTCTGATGGCCGCATTCAGTGTGCTGAAAAAGGCGATAATCCTCGACTGCGTTCTGTTCTACACGGACCAATTGATACTAAGTCGACTTACATCTACATGTATTATATAGAGGGAAAAATACAACGCTATAGGCATATTTTTTTTCAACTTAGAATGGATTCTTTTGCTCTTATGTGGCATGCTTTATTGAACCTAGCAAGAAAGAATGTTGGTAAGTCATACCACCCAAATTTGCCATTATGGATATATACGGGGTTTCAGTACGATGAGGAATATCACTAGTTAGGCGAATCACAATGCACAATACAATATCTGATTTTGGTATGATTGTTTTTCTTAAAGGTGGCTCTCACCAAAAATTATATAACCAGTGAAAATACTGCTACAACGGTAATTAAATTACAAAGCATGATGGCAAATTCCCATTGTCATGCAAAAGTGAAACATCAATATTAACGAAATATGTTCAACTGCATACATGATCCTCCCTATGAACTAAAACGTGGATTGCAATTGTTTCTACTTAACTTATCTTTAGCCTAATAGTCGAGAATCTTTGGAATTAGAATGGCAAGATCCACACAACTTTATGAATTTGCCTCATTTTATTTCCATGACATAATGCTCGATTGATTAGTCTGAACAACCTTGCAGACTGGTATATGTCGATATAAAATAGAACCGATCGAAAGCTAAAAAGGAGGAAGGAGATGCATTTTACAGTAGTGCTAGACTGAACTAATAGAACCAATGCATATTATTAACATTGACACACTCTCAAATTCTTGAGGCAGCAACTTCACAATGTCAGTCACTGGCCCGCGAGTGGAAAAATGTCCCCTGCTTCAAGACGCTGCCGTAGTGCAAAGATTCAAAAGGAAACCCTACTCTTAAGTCTAGATTCCAATATCGCTTGCGTTGACAGTTTTTGTATTTTGTTTGTTGACGACCGCAGCATTTTATCGGTACTCAGGTACTGTTATTCCGTGCACGTTATGGCTAGTCTTACTTCTGACAGTATTGACCAGAAATTCGAGCCCCAAGTCACATATCATCAATAGATCAAGCCTCTTATTAAGTCCCTGGGTAGCCCATGGCCGCCCCTCTCTAATATGGCCATGTAGAACTCTGCTAACTATACCAGACGAGAGACTATTGCTTCAGTAATGCATCATTGTGTCACCTTTATTAATTTCTTTAATAAGAGGTTATTTCGATAATACATTAATGTGGCAACTTTATTTTATGAAAAACAAGATTATTACTTCAAGAATACATGAATGAGCAAACTTTATTCCTTATATACTTAGATTATTTCATCAGAATGTATCGATGTTTTAACTTTCTGAGTACCCAGCTTCAGGAATGTACTGATGAGACGACTATATTTCTCGAAAACATAGATAATAGGAGTGTACATATGTACCAAATTTATTTCCTTAACACCAAATTATTGCTTAAAGACTATTTCTTCCTAGACCTTATCAATTTCTCTGTATCTTTATTATCAGAGGAGTGTAATCGCTATCAATTCATATCTACAAGATCACATGCTGAAGTGTACACTTAAAGAAGGTTGATTTAGTTGTCCTTCATGTACAAAGCAATAATGTAGCGAAACAGCTATGGCAATCTTTTTTTAAATAACTACTCAACATTTCGAAAACTTTGGGGCAATACTATAATCGGCAATGGCAACACAACTGGAGCCTCATATTATCTCTTTGTAAACGAACGAGGCCGAGGCCCCGGCGGTCATGTCACTGACCACTGTCCACTCGGTACACACGCCCCTCCCGACTTGACCATTGTCAACTGACCCGCCCCTGCTCTATCACCCAAACACAGACCCCCACACGCCCTCTGTGGACAGATCTTGACCACAGGCCCCCACATACAGGGACCTTTCACACCGACCCCTACCGGAGTGGTCACTCCTGGGGCCGGGTTTTATTTCTACTATTACCCTGATTAAAGCATTTGTTTTGACATGCAACTTTTTGGGCGTGGTACTGGGGCTTGTTGGGATAAGAAAAGTTAACCAGACATAAATGTTTTTGGATTTCTGTTTTCGTTTTTGTTGTTGAGTTGTTGATGTATCGGCCTGTGCGTCTGTATGATTCCCTTTGGTGCACGTTAGTATTATCATTCCATTTGTCGAAAACTGAAATTGAAAGTGATTTTATTGGCATTATGGAGGCCTGCATTTTCTTCCACTCAGTTGATTGTCCTGTGACAATAGCACATAACAAAGCTGCGACGTCTTCCTCACTTGTAATATACTACTTATACACATTCCGTACACTAAAGTTTACTTTCTATATACTACTACCATGAAGTATCTACGTATTATTTATGCCAAACAACTTCTATGACCATGCGCTTTTGATGTACTTATACCGATTTTTCCAGAAATCCTTTAATTTATACTTATGAGTTAAAGTGAAGTTCTTATTTGCTACGTGACGAATGTTCACAAAATAGCGTCCAGTTCTAGCATTATTTTCACATAAGAGCAATACATCATATCATGGACTTCTTTTTCCTCCTGCGTACTTTGTAGGATCATCCAAAAGTCTGGTATCCTTTCTATCCCCAAAGAGTCATCCTTTTAGGCATAGTGGCTTGAGATATGACAAATTGCCTTATTTTACAACACATTACAGGCCTTTCCTTTCCTTTCCCTTCTCTATACATCTTTATGGAGGCACACTGTATAGAGCAATGCATCTTTCCGCCGGAACGGGCAAAGACCACCATAGATCATACAGGCAGCTCAAGGGACGCTGGACACGCATACACTCCCCATTTCCATATCTCAGTGGTTCTCGGGTCAACATCCTATGGAACCCTTTTTGCGAATCCCATTAAATCCCGTCTCTTCCAAGAGCGTGTCTAGAAGGTTATATACCCGGGTGCTCCAAGTGGACCTTAAGCAGGTCTATCCAACAGTTTTCGCCATCAGAAAAAAAAAACTTTTTAGAAATTATTTTATTTTATTTTATATGTATTTATTTATTTTATTCAATTTTATTTATTTATTTATTTATTTTTTGGAAGGGGGTCGGGGGGTCGGGGCAAGGGGGTCGAGACACCTTGTCGGCGACGCTGCTGTTTGGTCTGACCCATAACCAAGAGGTTAAAGTGATTCCTTTTAAATACAAAATGTGGCGGCTTGTGTCTGCGGGGGTTTGTCCGCTCCAGTTGTGTTTCTGAAATGCCCATTGGTCTCCACCTATAGCCGGGTAGCGGTGACGCCGGGGGCCCAGGCCTTTTTCCCGATGAGTGCTTCAGGAGTGAGGGCTAAATCCGGCCATACCTGGGGGGCCTGGGCGAGGCACGGAGATCTGGGCCAGGGCTACAGCCCTCCTCCTCCTCTCCAACCCCTTATAGTCAGGGCGCCGGAGCCCCTCGTTTGGCTAAAGATCGATTCCCTCCAGAGAGGAGGGGCAGCCCAGACTTAAGGAGCATTGATTGTTGAATGGAAATCCTTCCATATGTCTGAGCACTTCTTTGTCCGTTGTTACTCTTACGCAGCCACGACTTTCATAACCCATCCTTATTTGGGGTTGAAAGGTTACATTTCCAGACGTTTTTTAAAAAGGATTTTAAAATATTTAATGGAAATAATTGTTTGGCCTGCATGACCGCGGTAGGAGAAGCAGTGTCAAACGCAAACCTTGCATGGTCTGAAAACTAAAAGTTGGGTTGTCACCCTAATGTTTCCAAATTAAATTTGTCTTTCCCACGCCAATGCCTTTAGGGACATCAAAATGTTCGGAGTCAATCAGCTGCGGATTCCCTACAGACAATTCCCTCATCGATCTGCTGTTATTTCTGCTCGGATGGCGGGTATTTTAGTCGGTGGTTAATGTAATACATGCATTTCTTATGTGTAGACATGTTCTCCCCCATGATAGCATTCATTAATAGAGATTTTGTTGTCAGCGTTTTTAGCACAACCGATTTGTCAGTATGTGGGTGCTGACTAGTTAACGATGTTGAGAGCCTGTGTTAATGACAGTGTCTGGGTGAATTGTTAGCAACGGGCGGTATATATCTTCTGCAGACATGGTCACGTGACTACATTTTGGTGATCACCATGTTTTCATAATATCCACGTGGCTATAATTTCATTGACATTTATATATTTATATTCATATTTATATATATTTTTTAGAAGATACATCTAAGATTAACGGAAATTGTCCATGTTTCCTTAGTGTGATCATATAAGATAAATTTAGCACAAATATTTGTTCTGGGTATTTTAGAATTCTGAAAAAATGGAACTCTCAAAATAATCACCAATATGGCGGCCAGTCCGTTTCTGGCAATTGTGACATCATGTGCACAACGTCTATAGGCCACGGAGGTGCGTTTAATTTTGCGGTTTAATCGTAAGGAGCATTCGAAATGTGTTGTGTGGTGGGGAAAATGATATTTATGACCCGGCTTCATTTTTTATTCTCAAGAAATGACCATGAGATCTCAGCTTCATAGTCCAAAATTCAAAATACAGCCCCTAAATAGGTCAAATAAGCACACTTTTTCAGGTTGTCGCATTCTTGAAGTGGTTTTGCCAGTTCGTAAAAGTCAACTGGAGAATATAAAACAAAAGCCTTTATAATGGAATGACACATCTGAACAGCCGACTGTTCGCTTATATGCACCCGAGTGAAGTTCAAAGATCTATAATGATAGCAGCGAACTATTACGATGAATCGTTTGAGAAACACCCCTGGGAAGAATCACAAGGCAATAAGTGTAAAACAGCTGCATCAACCAGTATTGTCCACCAGTTGATGATTGTGGCTCTTATTTTCTCCATTAGTGATGTAATTCCTCCCCCCCCCCCCTCCCCCCTCCCCCCCGACATGGCTGATCTGCGTGTTGGTTGTGGTGCTAATTGGATACAAACACACTCCTCTAATTAGGTGTCGCTGGCGGCCTAATCGAGTCACACAGGAGTGATAATTAGCACCCATCGCCACCCTCTTCCCCTGTCATCTCGACTCAAAGCTAGAAAATGGTTGAAATTCAAGGCGAATTGACTTTTAAAGCGTTTAAAAATGCATAAAAATGGCTAGGCTCATATTACTGAAGATGCAAACTAAAACTCGTTATCTGCTTGGAGACTGAAAACTCTGGAAAATAGCATGATCAGTCTTGATTCATAAGTGCCATTGTAGTATAAACTTCATCAGTTAACAAAGGTCGGAGACAATGGTATAGCTGGAATATTGTTTCATCTATTTGTTGCTCGTTGCCCGCTGTCTGTCTGCGCCACCAGCGGTACGTTAACGTGTGCCTAATTCGATAAGGACGACCCCTCGGTGACTGTTTTAAAGCAACATTCGTCAAGTCTCACTGATTATAGACAACTTGAGACCGCCACTACGATAGAGGGACGGGGCGCTTGTGAAGAGATTGCAGTTCAACGAACATGTGGAAATTGCGGTGAGTTGATTTTCTTTACATCACTCAATCAACTGATCAATCAATGAAGATCAATCAACAAATTATTCTAATTAATTTATTCAGAAATATGTTTCGTAGGCGGGGCAAATTTCTCCGTTTTGTATTCACCTGATGTCATTAGGACGTTTTAGGACCCTGGTTCCCATCCACCTCACAGAGCACACACCATCTAATGGTAATGTCTTTGATATCGCCATTGTTTTTAGACCTGTGTGAGCATTGTATACTCTTGGCTTGTATTAGCAAGCTTGTACTATTATGTATTATGTCTAATTGGTTTCATATAGAGGTTAGTAGTTTGAATAATTGTCATCAAGTTAATTGAATAATAATCTTAGGTTAGGTTGCATATTCTTAAACTTAATTCTCATCGATCAGGGTAAATATTTTTTATTTTAAAACTCTACCTCCCTTCCCCCACAAAAGGTAATCTAAAATGAAATATAGTGCTATCTGCTAGATCATAATTTTAATAGGTACACCGAGAAATATTGCTGTCATAAATTGTGGGAAGTGAAGTATCTTCCACCATGTTTCAGGCAAGTGTTTGAGCGACAGGCATTTTCTTGGACATCATTAAAAATTAAACATGAAAAACTGCCGGCGATATGATTACATTGTCACGGCAGTCAGAGCTGTCGTTTATGAGGAGAGTATAATACATGTTAATGTCAGAGTTGTTATTTAATGAACCAACAAATTGAGCCATTTACACCCGTAGTTTTTCCCTGGTGCTTGAGAGACAAGTATGCCGCGTTTGACAATGAGGCATTCATAAAGCCCATATTGCGAAGCCACAGAAATCCCTTTAAATTCAAATGAGCATAATTATTTTAGTATAAGTTACTTCTACAATAACACAAAAATAATTACTATAAATTCTATATGACTGTATATCTTTTCCACCTGCTTCTTCTAACCACCTTTAGGGAGGGTACATTTGAAAACGGAATCAGGAACCTACAAGCAAACTGTTTACGGCTGTACGACTGCCGCAAACAACTTGTAAGTTGATGTATGTAAGCTGAAAGGATTGATCTACCCAAAGCCTGGTTTCAGGTAAATTAACTACCCACTGCTCTTCAGGGTAAGGGGTGACAAATGAGCTGCCTGTCGTGCTCAAGGGTGACGAATGAGCTGCTCACCTGAAGCTTTTCGAACTCCCTCTGTTCCTGCATCTTGTAGGCCGCCCTCTCTCGCCGTTCCAGCTCCTGTGCGAGCAGGTTGTCCATCTGCTCAGTCACTGCAAGAAAATGGACTATATTAGGCCAGGTGCAAACGGTATAAAAAGAGCTAGAGCCATGGCATGGGATATAGAAGGAGTATCCCAAGTGTACAATTAGTTTCTAAAAACTTCACAGAAAGTGAAATTTGTTTACAACGTTTTCAAAATAGGACATTCCTATCAAACATCGCTTGGTGTAAAGTACACATTGGTGAGATAATTTACTTAGTTAATAATGCGTATTCACAATCACCCTTATACCCCCTTCACACTTCACGGTAAAGTGAAGTGAAGGGAAGCGAACTGAAGCGAACCGCACTCTATAGAACATGGCCGTTTCACACGTATGTCTCCCACTCCTGATGGTAGGATCCATATATTAACACCGTGGATCCATTTCATAACACCGTGGATTCGCATCATAACACCGTGGATTTGTATTATAACATCGTATACATCGTAAACTAAGGATGCCGTTCGCTTCGTTTCTGTACCTTTCAGACAGCACTCAAGAACCAAGCCAAACCAAAGCGTTTTCTAGAGTGCTGGTCCATATGCGAATTATAGAATACAGTTATAAAGCGCATTGATGCGCATTCCACAATACTATAGTTTTTAGATACACAATAGAAAGCATATTGAAGTATTTGATGCACTTTGATGCGCATTCTAGCTTCTAGTCTGAAAGGGGTAGGCCTATTAGTTATGCCATTAAGGTTTCACTTTACATTTACATCTTGAACAGAAATGGTCATAATGGTATAATAGGTGTGACATCTCAAAGTGCTGCCATAAATTTGAATGTAAAGCAAAATGCCGGTATTATTGTTGAAGTAATTTGCTTGGTTGATTAATAACTCGTTACTACAAGCCCTCATCGTTATGCCATTACGGTTTTACTTTACAGTTATCAATTACAGAAACGGCGATTATGACACAATAAGTGCTGCGAAAATGCAATGCTCAAAATAATCCTTTGCGAGTTCAATTTTATTCATAATACTATAAGCGGCATTATTCCCACTTCTCGGAATCAAATAGCCCTGTGATCTATCTTTGTCACACAAAATCCCCTAACGACCCCTTGTGACAGGAGACAAACCGCATATACCAAAAGCATTGGTACAGCGGGCACTCTGAGTTATTGCCAGTTCGTGGCACGTGGCCTTTTCCCGCGCTGCTATAATAAAAGGGCGGATGGCGGGTGGGGAGGGGCATTAGATACAATAGCACCAGGCAGCACCAGGGAAACGGCTTTCACAATTAAAGGCGACAAGCGCCGACCTAAGAAGATTGATGCTCAGCCCCTGGAGGAGCCGGGAGCTGCCAGCCGTCGTCTTGATTCTTCCTCCTCCAGGAACCACCTGCCCTTCCTGTTGCAGGAATATTCAGCCAGGACGCCCCAGAGATGCGTGGTTCTTCGGAGGCACCTTTCAGACACTTGCTGGTAGGCGTTGTAGGGCGATGCTATTCGCACTACCACCATACTCGTATTTGTTATATGTCATCGGTTGCCATTGATTTGCCTTATTTGATTATTCGGAGATATCAAAATACGTTAAAAACTTCCATCAATTGCTAAAAGTGCATGACATTAAACACGTATTATACAACACAACTGATTAGATGGTATCTCCCTGTAGCCCAAACCCAAGCCTGGTGCAGGCAAAATTATTCTCATCTAAAACAAGAACAAAGTTAACTGTTCAAATCTGTGTTTAGGTGGTACTTTATTATTGGTGATTACTTAATTACCTGAATAATATCGTGTTCTGCGCTGGCTATCGAGCATGGGACAATGCTAGTCTGAGAAAGGACAGACCTTTTATTATTGATAAAACATTCACATCCAAATGGTTTTAAAGATAGCATTTTCTTAAGCGATGACGGATGACCAATTTGGCTGACTAGACACTTTTGTGTTGTACAATTTTCTTTCAGTCTCTAGGGAGGATTGCTAGCAACACAGATTGAGTTGGTCTTTTGAGAATTCCAGCAGATATCAATATCCTATGTGTCTACAAGAGGTTTCATATCATTGTGAATGACACCGGAAAGGTTTTCTTTCTAAGACCCATATCAACGTGAGACGAAAGTGTTACGAACCCTCTTTGTTTTAGTATTAAACTTCAAAATATCACTTTCACGAAAAAGCGTCGGGTGAGCACGTTTACTCATATCGACGACTTAACAGCTGATTAGGTTACATCAACTTCTATTATTGTTATTTGCTTTGCTAAGTTTGAACACTCCCCTATACGCACTTACATGAACAAACATATTAACATTTGATTAATATTACATGCAGATATGGAGCATCTTCCCATGTGAAGGATCATACAACTTATACCGCTCTCTACTGTATGACACGCGAGGGAAGCAGTGGCGACACACTGGTAGTGGAGGATGATATATCGGCACAGAGGGGTTTATATGAATCCAAACGCGATTATTACTACGGCCTGGCAGTTGAAATAAGCCTGTCGACTATTACCTAACAATGCCATCAAAGTAAGGCTCATTGTATAGGCCTTAATAATGTTTCTATACATAGGCCAATCTGACTGATCACTGGCTGAGATCGTAAATGCATCTCACACCTTATTTCCTTATTATGTAACGATGTGCCCATGCTGAAACTCTTACGTGTGCAATTGCAAGACATTCACAGCTTATTAGGCACAGCGCAAATGCCTCGTCATATTATGAAACTGCAATAAGATTGGAAGTTAGTTAATGAGACAGAGCAAGATCTTAATGCCGCCAGACATTGAGAGACCCATGAATTCTCTTCTTAGTCGATCACATTTGCAACTATATTAATTCTGATTTACTGAGACCGAATCATTATTACTTAACGAATGCTTACAATCGCATGATAATGCGAGACCAAACAATATTTTTCCATCAATTAATTATACCAACGAGTATAGACAGAAAATAGACTGCCCTTCTGTCTATACTCGTTGATTATACCTCAAATTGTAACTGTGAATCCCAAATGACCAACTCGTTTTCACTAGTATATATTAAATAACAACATGTTCAAATATTATTAATATTTTTGGGTTGGAGGTAAACTTTCAATCACATTCTCATTGACTAACATTAAAACTTAAGTAGACCTCTATACCAAAGGCCGTTTCCACTCAAATATGTTTTGCAGAAATGTCCTATAGATTCTCTCTATTCGGGGGTTGCAATCTTGTGCAACAACTCCCCATAACTCAGTGGAAACACACACAAACCGTCACTTGCCTCCCAGAACAAACACCCTTTTCACACCACCCATACCGTTCTCCCAGCAGCGTCTCCGCCATCCTGCTGCCGAAATGGGAGTAGAAGAATGAGCTGTGACAGCATGTCTCTATACCACAACCCCCTCCCAAGGCTCACTGACCGTCGGATCCATCTCCCAACACCTCCCCGTCTTTGAGGAGTGGCCGTATTGGCGACGTAATGCGGCTCTTTGAAGACGTCGCACACGCCTCCTCCAGGCCGTAGAAGGGGATAATCCACTCCCTTTGCTAGGTAACCCGATCTCAAACATTGTGTGGCATCTGGGCCCTGGTGGTTGTGAGGCGGGTCGTAATCAGATGGGGACCTGTATGTCCAGCCGCCGTAACCCTGTTACCAGGCGCCGAGTGCCCGGGTCGGCCTCCGTACGGCTTCATTCACTCCCCTCGTGGGGCATAAACATAAAGGTCCGCACGGGAACACGCAACCGGGCTCTCCATAACCTCACATGGCTATTATAGGGGAGCGACGAACATGTAGTATGAACGATAAAAGCCCACATGGGCGAACGGGAAGACTTACAGGCCATTTTGTACGACATGGCATGAATGTACACACAACAATTTTTCTTCTGGTTTGATAGAAGGCTGGATCGTGCTGAGTTTTTAGTGTAGGAAATTTGTATAGCATGGCATACATGGAACATGAATGCCTATAGATCTACAGCAACTGTAAAATGTCATGGTGAACATGAAACTGGATTTGGAGGCTACATGTACGCCAATTTCGTTGCATGTTATGCTTGCACATGACATGCATATATATATACAAAAAGTGACTTTATGGCATAGAACACACTGGATTGCAGCGAATAACTATGAAATCCCCTTCAGGCAAACAAAATAGGCCTACACTACAGACCTCAGGATGTTAAGCAATATTGATAGTATTGGTAGAGTTGTCGATGCATGATTGCGATCCAAAAAGTATTTGAGTTATGAAAAAAGAAAGGTGTAATACAATTTTGCTGAAAACTGTAGTGCAGCAAGGGGTATGAAAACACCACCGTCAGCTTTCAATTTCGATTAAAGGCTTCCTTTGGGAGATGGCTCGCCTGAATAGGCAGTGAACAGCTCAGGAATTGGGCTGGTGAAACAGCTCGGAAATTCAATTAATGAAGTGTTAATTGCTTGGGGCGCCGAGCCTCAGAGGCCTAAGTGGCTGTGAGGGATTGCGGAGCATGGAAGGAGGAGGCGCCATATTGGGGTGGGGATCGGGGTGACAGGTGTAAATGCTGGAGGCCGTAGGCTGAGGGTGGGGACGTGAGGGAGGCCTGATAAGGGGCGTATTAAAGGTAATGGGGTGCGTTCAGGGCGCCACCTGGGAGGTGTATTAAGAACTAGAAAAAAAATCTGATTTTAAGCCAACTTCAATGCTATCTTAGGTTTGTTGACACTTAAAAAAATACAATGCACATTTTTTTTCTTTGAATCAAGTAATGTTTCCTAGTATTATCCAAGCAAATAGTGCTCAAATACCCCCATTTTTAGGTTTATTCACTATAACTAATCTCACAAACGGTAAATGTTCTTTATTTTTTTCTAAAATTTGTATAATTGCCTATTCTTGTTGTACACTGAGTTTGGTGGGAATTGCACTGGTAGTTTTTGTATGATTTTACAAAAACCCATTTTCCCCATAGAAACCAATGGTGAAGGCAATTTTCTTAATTAGGCTGTAACTTCTTTCACAAACGGTAAAAGATCAAAATTTCAGTTTCAATTTACTCCTATAGATATAAGCTTTAATTAAAAAAATTATCTAAGAAATTTGACTGGTCAATAAAAATCAGGTTGAACACGCCCAATTACCTTTAAGGGAGAGAGAGCGTCGGAGTAATGGTTGGAAAACGACCGATACAGGGGAGAGGGGCAGTAAAATATATAGTGTTGTTTGTTAAGTTTGGAGGGATACTAAGAGGCAGATAGTGTAAAGTAATGTAATAACCTGGGAATGGTCCTCATTGAGTGATTGGTTAATACTTATAAAGGGCCAGGAGGCTACTATGATATTAGGGCTCTATACATCCAAAGATTTATTGGATTGTAATCCATATTGTAGTCAATATTGCCAAAACTAAGCAACAAAGGAGGGTTCTAGTTGAAAGATTGTCAAACCATGTCTTAATGCTTTAACTCATCAGAATTTGCATTGAAGAAATTAATCACTGTATTCCTTAATAGGAGAGGACAACACAAAAGGCAGGTTAAGACAGTAGCAGGTAGTGGTTACGGCGATAGAAAACACAGTTTGGGTTGGTGTCTCACGCCTGCTGAGTTGGGTAGAGGGGTCGGCGAGCGGAAACCAGTGGCGAGCACCTCTTTGAGCGTGTGATCTTCCACGCGAGCAGCTCGGGCGGAGGGTTATGGGGGTGGGCAGCTCAATGGGAGGAGGGAGGGGGGGGGGAGCAGCTCGGACCGGCGACCACCGCCATCCCCGCGGCTGATTGAACCCGGCGCGGGGATCCACTCCCCTGTCCAAATAGAGGCAGTCGCCGTGCACACACCCTCAACCCCCACGTTACGTTACTCCTTCAAACTTTACGATTGCTACGAGTGGAGGAAAAAAACCTGAACGTATTGGAAAAGTGTGTCTTGTTTGATTCAGGGTATTTAGATTAGCATCTCAAAACGAAAATATTTGTTTTCTATGAAATATCCCTGCATTGTCCATCTTTGAGAAGTCATCGGAGACTCCCGTCCGATACTACACACAGAGTTAGTCTAAAGTGACACTTAGTGACACATAGATATTTCAAATTCGGAGGACAGAAATTATTGTCTTGAAGGGCCGTTAACTCTGAGAGCTCAAAAATTTGTTAGATACATTTTTACGTTGAATTTGGTCTCAATCTACAATCATTCAGTGTGAATCGGACCGACTGCTTTACCCTCCGACCTATACAGACTTTGGCGAGGCCGACTATAGCCATTGTTACAAGGGATAGGTCGGGCGGCCAGCCAGTGGGCCGACATCAAAGGGTTGCAGCTGGGGATAAAAGAAAGAGGGGTTTCGCCTATTCTGTGTAACCGCTCAAAAATATAGATGAGGCTCCACGCCCGATTTACCTTAGGTCCAGGGATGAGCGTCTACTGACAACCTTTGTAGCTAATCAGAATCCCAGAAGAGTGTAAACCTAAAGGGTAAAGTGGATCAGAAGCCCAGATGAGTCTCGTCTATGTAAAGCGGCGAAGTGGAAAACTACGATTGTTTTTATATTCCCGAGGGGTTCCCGGTGCTGAGCTACGAATCAGAGGTCTCATCTCTTGTGGGAGTTGTTTTTACTGATAGTGACTATCAGTAGTATAGTGTGGATACATTTTACCAGAGTCGTGGTACACACCTCCAATCGTCACATTCACAGTGACGCCTATGTAACGAAAAACGCACACATAACCTAGGTAACTCCTAGCATTTTATAATTTAATAGCCAGATGTATAACTTCAGATCTTCAAGAATAGTACGACGATTTTGGCATTCGAATGACATGAGTTATACCCCCCGTACAGATATCTGCAGAATTATCATGTTAACCTTGATCAAAAATAAATTAGAGAAAGAATTGCCCTCTGGAATGAAGCAACTTCTTTGTGTTTTGTACAGATATAACCAGATACTGCATCAGGAATACATACTAGCTCATGGGGATAACAGTACTTACATAGTCATTGCATGTTTCTAAAGACCTGATCTTTCAAAGCTAATTATCTATTTCCTTGAAATCTGGATATGCTAATACATCCTTGTACCTCATGCACACAAACATTGCGTGAGTACAGAATGTTTGAACTTCACATTATCTTTGAAAATACCATAATTATGATTTGCAAAGATAAGAAATCATAATGGTTGTTGGTGGTCTGAGCGCCATCACGGGTTGAATTTTCCGGGTATGTGAAAAGAAGCGGAAAAGGATTGAGGGGGTTGGGATGAGCTTAATTAAGCCCAACAAGTTCTCTCCTCACCAGTAAAGCGGCGGAAGTTTCCGGCCCTGGAGGCGTCAGAGCCGCGTCCCGAGGACGGCCACCCCCCTGCCGCACGTCTCCCGTGTCTCGGGGGTGCTCAGAGTCAAAGACGGCCCTTTCTGCGTGGCCCCCCCGTAATGACGGAGGGGAGTAATCACGGCTGATCAAAGCGCCACCTACAAATCGATGTGTGCACACTTCTTAGACGGGCGGCGGGTGGCGGAGGAGGCTTGATTGGTTATTACTGCCTCCTTGGCGTCCTCATAGAGCCTAAGGAGGTGGCGGGGGAGGGGATGGGGGATGGGCAGGGGGACAGGGGAGGGGGGCGGGGCGGGAGTAGGATGGAGGGGTGGGTGTGACCGTGTGGGTGGTTTCTGAGGTGGGGCTGTAGCCAAGCCTCCTGACGCCCCCCTTCTCCTGAACCTACTGAACATCCCAATTTTTACTCTTCATGTCCCACCTCTTTTTGGGTAGAAGCCAAAGGTGGTTTCTTATAAAGGAGACTCGCCGTAGTGATATTCTCGACGCGACGGCGTTTCTGCAGAGTAATGTCAACACATTGGTTGAGGGAAAGGGCTGATTTCGGTATTTGGGTAATCTATGAAATGGAGTGGATCCGAAAGTCTAATAGTGACACTGTTACCGGATCCTCCTTGTGTGTGGGCGGGGATCTGAGGAAATGTGGGATCAAAGTATAGGCCCTACCTTTTCATTGATACTAGGTGTCCTCGACATAAAAGGACAGATATGGGGTCTCGATACGGGCCCATGAATATTAGAGAAGCAAGTCCGGTCTCTAACAGAATTCAGTCCAGGATAACTCAGCTCGGGTCGTTTCAAACGATGTAACTAACAGCCTGTACATGTAATTTTGAAACAAGAAGCAAATTAGCTACAAAGTTCCGCTCATGCATGAGCGATGGTCGTCCCTCAGTAAACTAAAGGCCCTCCTAATACCAGAGGGCTATGTGGGCTATAGTTGCTGACCACTACCACTCCTTCTGTCATACACAGCTCAGGGAGGGGTTTTAAGAAAGGGCCACTACTAAGTCCTAGTGCTGAGTGACCTATCACTAACCAACCATGGACTGCCCACCTTCAGGTGACAGTGGTGGTCCTAATTTGAAGGGGTAGGGGCTGTTTAGCTCAGGCATTGGTTATGTAACCTACTTCTAGCTTCTCACACTGCCTGATTCTAACAATTGTAGGACAATGCCCTTCAACTGCTGAACATGAGATTGTGTAACTGGTCATTGAGAAAAAAGAGAAATAAATGGTTAAAGACATGACTGATTGAGGGAGTCCCCACCATTAGCTACTATACTATATAGATATAACTAGGGACTCCCAAAAAGAATGCGAGATAATAATCCTTGTCATGTTGGAAGTGGTATTAGTCCCTATAATTGAAAATGCCGCACTGGGCTCTCCCTATTTACCTATTATGACACCCATAAAAGGGCCTGTATTTTATTTTAAATTCCTCCTAAAATTGAAACCAACAGGCTTTTGTAAAATAATAATGAAGATGATAGTATTCTTAGTTCGTGGTTTTATTTTACTTTATGACAAAAAACACTTTTTGTTCATTTTCAAAACGTTCTTATGTTCCGCTGGGAACAATGCGGATCTATTCTTTTAAGAACGCTTCCGGGTAGGAAACCTCAACTGCGAGACCGGCAGTTGAAAACGTCAATATTCGTTATTTTCTAACCCTAAACACTATTTTCTGTCTCATGTCTTACAGTCAGTGGAGTGGTAGATTCTGACAGTAATGTTTGATCCCGCCCTCCAGGCTGGTCATGCGCCCCTTGGCCTGTCATTCTCCATGGCGGCTTAGCTAGTTTCCGGCATGCATATTACATTAGAAAGCATCTGCTGCTCAGACCTGTGGAGCCTATAGTGGAGCAGACTATGCCAAGAAGCTAGATCATTATGCAATACAGTAGGAAAATACAGGCGGCTTACAATGTATATAATCAAGGTACTTTATTGCGTCTTCTCTTAAATGTTGTAAAAATAAATCTTAGTGCATTTAAGAAAAGAAGAGTTTTTTTTCTATAATATTATTTAGAACACTTATGGAACTATTGGGTATATGAGTGTCACATATGGCCAGTAGTGGACTTGCAATCAGTGAATGCATTCTTGCTGAACTGCCAATTTCAAGAATAAGTCTCAAGATCTGTTCAAACATACCGTCCTCGACTGGGTACAGGGATGAATATAGATGAACGGAAAGTTTTTGTGAAGAATGGCACCCAGTCAAGTCTTGGCTTCCCCTAGCCTTTAATTGGTCCAATGTTCCCACGAATACCTCTTGTACAGAACCCATTTGTACCACGCATTGATTGTATGATGAACACCGATAAGTCTGGCTGGCTGGGTGCTTCTTTGGGGATATGGAAATGGTAGTGTGACTAAATTTAATCAGTCTCTTACCCAAAATCAATATTGTGCCGATGTTCTGTGGGATTAATTTAAATCGTTTTATCAAATCGAGCTGTAATCGAGGAGAGACAGGCATGCGTCCCATTCAGGGAGCTCGGCCTCGAAGAAAGATAGACGGCTGGTTATTTTCAATACGGTTCGTGCCAATTTCTTCCAAGAGTTTAATCAGAAAATACTCCGC
This sequence comes from Lepidonotus clava, assembly GCA_936440205.1. Classification (NCBI taxonomy): domain Eukaryota; kingdom Metazoa; phylum Annelida; class Polychaeta; order Phyllodocida; family Polynoidae; genus Lepidonotus; species Lepidonotus clava. The sequence continues at coordinate 44,898,578 of OW387136.1, read as the reverse complement.
TGTTAAGCGTGTCAGTCAAACAAACCGTTCATTCTTAATTTGGTAATTTCTGACAATCCAGGAAGGATCGCTTACTAAAATGGTCTCTACATTGATTTTTGAAATGCGATTACTTTGTATTTTGTCATTCGGAAAATTAATTTTAGTGTTTTATTCACATACTAAATTTGTTTTCACGTACAACTGTGTCGTGAACTACTGTGAATATGGAGTTATTCATAAGTAACAGTCCTCAAAGTCCAGACGGACGAACTAAACTTTTCAGACAGAAAGTCGATGCAATAAGCAGATCCACTAATTTTGAATATTTTGTTATTATCATCATCTTTCCTGTCCTCTAATTACTAATGTCTCCATCCGAACCGTCACTAGTACTTTAAACTCTAAACCTGCAATTTCGGTTATAATAATCAGAGGGTTGGGAAAAATGTCAATAATCACGACAGACTGTGGAAGCCGGTGGAGAAACGCGTAAAGACGACGTCCCATCTCGACATTCCAATCAAAATTTTAAAGAAGGAAGCATTAGAATTGGAGGTGCCTTCCCCAGTAAAGTAGCAGTAATTGATGACAGCCGGCTGGAGCGATGATTAAGTCAGCCGACCCAATCTGCCCCCTCCCACCTCACGACTTGAGCGTCACCAGACGGCAGGGCGGAGTGCGGGGAGGGGACGTGCTCGGGTAGGTCTATGAAACGATAACTTCTACTTTTTGTTTAGAAATATTTATTTAATGTATTGGAGGATGTGAATGAAATTTAATGAAGTAGCAAAAATAGGGTCAAGGGGAGGGTGGTGTGTACTGTGTAAAAAGCCAAGGTATATATTATGGTGATAACCAGTCATGATGCGGAGAGGTCAAGAAGGCAAGGGCCTGTGGCAAGGAAAGCTTGACACCCCATAAGGTTTCCGAGGCCATTAATACTGACTTTCTACCGACCTGTTACTAATATGCCCACCAGTTAGTTTTTATAAAGCCTACAGCCAATTTCGATATTTTGTTGACTTCAAATATGACAATTCATGTCTCTATCACAGGCTTTAGGCTTTCGCTAAACATAGTACATAAATCTGGGCAAATTGTCGGGTGTAAAGATGTAAGCATGGAGAGTAAATAACCTGATTGTACTCTCCATGATTTAAGGAAATGGTGGTTCGGGGATGTAGCATACTATAGGATGATCTGTAGGCATCAGTTTGATATGTGGGTTCAGGAGGTAGCACACTGGAGTGTGAGTTAATATAGATATAGATTTAGAGACCCGGCGTCTCCAAGCAGAAATGAGAGGAGGGTGTGGGTTTAGATCAATACAAGATCAACGTGAAATATTATCAACTCCATAGATGCGATCTGATCGCTCCGTTGAGCACGCGCTTGGCAAACGTTGCGGGACGACCCGGGCGTTAAAATAGGAAATTATTGATTCTCCGTCGTGTGAAATCTTCACTTAGCCTGTTCTTACCGACCCCTTTCTTTATGACCTAAAAACAAGTCAGACTTCAGTTCATCACGCCAGCAGGTGTTAACGAAACTGGTTGGGTTCATAAACACCTTTTTAAAAATTGGTTTTTATAACTTGAATCTTTGAATTCTTAGCTTTTTGCACAATGATTTGTTGAGTGGAAAATCAATTTCCAAAACAACTCCAATTCAGCTGAAATTTCTGACAAACACGATATGAAGAGTGACAAATCAATCGATACCACAAGCCGAATTAAACAGGCTAACGGTCGGTATTTGTAACGCGATTTCCACAAAACGTTCTTCAGTGTTATTTCATGCTTCCTTTTTTTTGCGTTGAGGCACCTTCAGTCAGAGTCAATTTTAAATTCCGTAATAAAGAGATCAGAGACTTTCGAGTATACTTTTTTAACCTAACGTTTTTGTAGCCCAGCGGTCTCTAATGGTCATTATCCTCGTTTTACTGCCAATGATACCGTATTATAACTATACACGCAGAGACCGCCTTACCCTCCTCTTTATTTGGTTATATTACACCCCCAATAGCTATCGCCATTTTTATCGCCTTACTTTACATGGGTCAATATCCCAAAGACAGAAGAGCCGAGTCAGCAGACAGGTGGCGCTGGGGGTTACGTCCTCTCGGTGAGTACGAGCAGCTCTGAGCAGCTCTCTGTTAGTCCTTTCATGACCTAGATACCTCTTGCATAATAGGTCCTTACACCCACAAGAGCCCATGGCTACTAGTGGCCACCTAAAACATGTAAGGAATTCTTTTATTCACCTTCTATAAATGGCATGGGGAACCCCTTTGATGGTTGTTTGGGTCCTGGTTGGTTTATGGTCCTACCTGCCATAAACCAGAGGCCCCAAAGCATGCTGGGATGCAGGGTGGAATTCCCACCTAAAATGGTTCCTGGTTAACAGTCCTAGTTTGAGCATCCAGCGGACTTGGACGTAACTACAGTCTACTGTCTCTGTGAGCCGGTCATTTGTAGGGGACGTAAGGAGCAGCTCGCGTGACCCCAACAGCTCCTTATCGCTCCCCACCACTGCTCGCCCCCTCCTCCCACTTATATGCAATGTCCTTTTTCTGGTAAGGACATATTTTTTTGTTCCCCCTCACGAACTGGCCGTAGTCATGGCTTGTCATGCTGGTCGGCGCCGATAGGGGTGCTTCATTCATCACAGTGCAATGAGAAGGCAACTCTGACATTGGTCTAGACGGAATGTATCAAGAGGGGCCTCCAAGTCAAATCAATTAAGACTTTTCTCTCTTTGAAATGAAGGCAAATCAATTAAGACATTTTCCTCTTTGAATGAAAGCAATCTTCAAGGAGAACGATTGATAATTCAGAAGGGGATTTGTACTTAATGAGAAGAGCTGCGGGATGCGGCATTAGTCCCCATATCGAGAAATGCCGAACTGGCCTTGGCGTGAATAAACCCCTTATTGGTCAATGTTCTCCTTTACATAGGGAAGTTAGAGAGACGTTAATTCCTACTAATATCCCAGGGAAAATGATATAAGAACACATGTAAGTTTGCTTGCTGGGGTAGTTTAACGTCCGGCTAACTTTTCAGGGTCCTTTCCAGACTGAAAGATGTACGAGTAGGAACTGAGAATAATATTCAAATTCTGATGTAAGGAGATATGCTGGGGGTAGGGGAAGCGTCAATAATAGTCCCATAACTTGCTATTTGCCGGTCCATCTGTGGCTGGGCGGCCATCGATCATCCCCCACGTGAGGAGTCGGCAGTCTCACACCAGGCTACGGATACTTATTGATGGGTCTAACTGTCAGCACAGACAGGGCGCGTCGGGACGGCCGGTCAACCCACTGCCCCCTCACACCTACAGGGCCATTCACTGGGAGGGGGTACAACTGAAAGGGCCACTGAACGGAGGGAAAGGGAGGGAACATGATTTATGTCTGGGAGAGCAATGTCCGGAAAATACATTTATATAAGCTGTTCGTACGTACTAGCATTTCTCACTGCGACTGGTGTTTGAAATTATTTCCGAGGTTAAAATCGTATTGCACTTTCGTCAATCTGATTTATAAGCAAAGGAACAGGAATAAGGACCGCGGTAATTACATTATTGCTTAGATCTATAGGTTAACACCAATGGAAAACTACCAGGTTACAACAATACCGTAAAATTGCGGTTAATATGAGGGTTACACCTCAGTCATATTTTTTTTGTCAAAACTCCCCTAAACTTTTCCCACTGCATATTATGATGAATTTATTGAAGATACCCATGTAATGATAATTATATTGATAAAAATAGGCTAATATATTCAAATGTATGCCCTTTTTTGTTTTATAGTTGCTTAATCATAACAAGCGGTTTATACTGGAGGTTTTACGGTACTTGTAACTTGATGGGGTAGTAGCATTTCTCGGACTGCATTGATCCGGGATCAGGTGCAGCCCCAAAAAGGGCCACTTTAAATGTTTATGTACGGCTGAATCACGTCCTGCTCCCCAACACTCGGGGGAACCGCCTTTCTAAAGGTACGAACCAGTCTAAGCCTCTATCGAGTATTCAATGGAAGAAAATAGCTCAGGGAGTGTCCCGGTTTTTGGTTGGGTACCGACAAGGTCGAATCTACCGGCTGTCTATACCCTAATCACTCCCAAAAATGATTTGTGCTAATATTACCTGATAAAATAATTACGTGATAACCCAAGAATAACAGAAAATACTTCCGGGTTTTTATTGCAAGTGGATTTTATAGATGAATTATGCAGTACTTCTCTAAAGCTTCATGTTATACTTATGAGAAACAGGCAATTTAGAATACTCGTAAGAGCAACTATAGCCATAACAACATATCCAATAGGAATCAATGTTAAATCCTGTCGAAAGATGTTTGCCTGAAAAGTGTCTAATATCTTAGTGCACATATCTGCTACTGTATCTCCGTGTGGTTGTCCACTGGATAATTCGGCCACTAAGTCAGGTTACCATGGGTGAAGGGAACTTAGATTTATTAATCCGTTAAATTTCTTTAATACTTTTTTAATCTCCGTCGTTTTAAGATATGTACTTTCATTAACTACCGGTAAGCCTAAACACCTTCTGTTTAAATAGAAAGATTGGACGAGGCAAGATGTTACTTCTACAGCAACCACTTTGGAAGTGACAGTTGCCAAATCATAGGTAATGATTGTGGACCCTTGTACACATGAAATCTACAAGGGAAAAAACACCTTCTGTGTATATGTATTTACAGGAAATACCTATAGCCTTTCTCATCTCCTTGCCTACGAGGTTCTTATTCTAAGCTTGTGGCGCCTGTGAGAGATCTATGACCCGGCGGTACAGAACGACCCCTGTGGGACAGGGCTACATGGCCTGACGAATGGTTGACCTACTGTACAACGTATACCAGTGCCAGCAGGGAATTGCAGAACCGCGCCGTATTTTTACATATACTTCTTTAGGGGCCTTCCATTAAGTATGTACGCACCAAGGGGGGCTGGGGGGGTCTCAAATCTTTGAAAATGTGCGTACATACCTGTACAAATCCAATGCGTATTTTAAGGATAGACAACACCTCTCGGGGGCCAATTCGGGGGACACTCTTTAAATAGCTCTATTTATTCTAATATTTGAAGCATGATTATGAGTATTATACCATTAGATACCTGTTTTATAACCATATCTACCTATATAAATTATATTATAATGTGTAGGTAAATGCCTTTATAGGCAAGCTGGGAATGCAAAAAAAGGCATTTTTCACTTTCATTTTTTGAACATAGATATCTCATTTAATATTCCATGAAAAGACTTGAAATTTTCAGAGGCTGTAGATAACATTCATAAGGAGGGAAGCGTGTCTCAGATTTTTTATTTAGGTCCTAGTTTTTGTTTTATGAAATCAAGAAAATTATTTTGAAAAAAATAATTAAAAGTTTCCCGTTTTTTTTAAATAAAATAAAAACTAGAGCCTAAATAAAAAATCTGAGACACGCTTCCCTCCATACAAAAGTTATGGACATGCATTCCAAATTTTAAAATGATATCTTAAGTGGTTACTGAGATATCTATGTTCAAAAAATAAATGTGAAAAAATCAGTTTTTTTTAACTTTTTTTCCCTCTAATTTTAAAGTTAGAACAAAATACTTTGTATGAAAAGATAGAGAAAAATATACTTTATTTTTTGATGTATAATACATAACTATACCAAGGCTAGGCAGAGCGCAATTTAAACTGCTGTAAATGGAGCTCTGAGAGGTGTTGTCTATCCTTAACCCAAGGGGGGTGGGGGTGGGGGGTCTAGAATTTCAGAAATTTTGCGTACGTACTAAATGGAAGGCCCCTTATCCTTTACAGACTAGCCTCCGAATATGCATTGTGGCTTTTTTGAATTGCAAACATGTGCGCATTATGAGGATACTCAGTAAATAGTACTGGGCACACCATTTGTGATTGCCGCTGTCGCCAATCATCAGCCAGAGGCAAGTTGGAGCTTGAATAACTTTTTATGAAATAATTTTCGTTTGTATTCCAAGAATTAACAAGCCTATATTATAGTTTTATTTCTAATTCTATAGTATAGATACACTGGTAAATTGGTCGAAAGAATACCAATTAGGGTGCCGATGAATACGGGCTGGGATGGTGTTTTTAACCTATAAGTTAGGACAACAAATTCGACGAAGCGCAAGTCAGTTGCTTTCATTGGACACATTAGGGGTAAATGGGGTTAATGTATAAATATCTCCCATATCACTCTGGAGTTTTATATGACTTATATCTACATCATCGAAAACTAACACACCCTTCTTGTCTTTTAAGATGACCGCAATCCTAATGGAAATCCATTTCTGACCCGAGGTGCAAGAGCACGCCCTTCGGGTCAATCTTGGGGGATGAACTTTTTCCCCTATTAAGGGTTCTGATGAAAACGGAGGATTTAGAGTAATCAATGAGCACTGACCTCCAACCCTCATACTGTTCTAGTTTTTTCTCAAACAGTGGATTTACGGTAATCCGTGACCAAAGCTCCAACCGACATGGGGCCGGGTCCATCAAACCCAGCAGTGAGGCCATTGTGGGCTCGGCCGCCTATGGCCGTATTGAGCCCGAGTGGGTGAGCCAGTGCAGATTAGGTATAGGGGGGAAAGTTTTTTCATACCACTGTAACTCATCTCATCTCATCTCATTTGTATATATGTTTGTATATCTATCTTTTCTAACGTTTCGAATTGATATGAGTGAAAATCGGTTAATACAACCAGAAATGCATTTGTAATAGATTAAGTTATTGCTGGAGATGAGGGAAGACAGGATTTAATCCTACTCATCCCAGGGTAAATAAAACTGTCTTAAAAAAAAAAGTATTGGATCTTGGGTGTGGCGACCAGGGTTGAGAGGTACAGGTGTGGGCGGGGGATGGGGAGGTATGATGCTGAGTTGGGTACGTATTGGATCTTGCGTGTGGCGAATAGGGTTGAGAGGTACAGGTGTGGGGGGTATATGTATGGGGGTGTGGCGTGGGGGTTGAGGAGGTTTGAAAAAGGACTGGGAGGAGGAAGGGGTATGTTTTGCATCTTGGATGTGGGGACTAGGGTATAGGGTGGTAGAGGTGTGAGCGGGGATGGAAGAGAGATTTGAATAAGGATTGGGAGGATTAGGGAAGGGGTATAACAAGAATGAAGCGGTACGTATTGGATCTTGGGTGCGGGGATCAGGGTTGAGAGCTACCGGGGAATGAAGAGGGGTGAACTAGGATTATAAGGGAAACCCATTCAGGTCAATATTTCTACTTTATCGTTGTTCAAAGAACCAAGACCTAGTTATGACTTCAGAAGAAAGGGATATTGGACCTTCGACATAGCAACCAGGGTTGAGAGGTGTGGAAGGAGGCTAAGGAACTGTAAATAGCGAGTGAGACGATCTGGTACAGGTCTATAGGGGGATGGTGAGGTGTGAATAATGATTGAGAGGAGGAAGAGGTACATATTTGATGGTGGGTGTGAGGAACAGGGTCGAGAGGTACGGGGGGGGGGGAGTTGTGAATAATAATTGGGAAGAGAAAAGGGTAGGACCTTTGGTATAGCGACCAGTGTTGAAAGATACAGGTTTGAGGCGTGAGGAGGTTTGAATAAAGATAAGAAGGGAAACTGATTTTAATTTGACCTGAGGTATGGTGACCAAGGTTCAGAGGTAAAGGTGTGAAGAATGAGAAGGAGCGCTTTCAGGTCAATCCTCTTGATTTTATCATTATTCGAAGAACCAAGTTATGGCTTGAGAGAAATGGATTTGGCAACCAAGGTTGAGCGGACAGGTGGGGGAGGTGTAAATGATAATTGGGAGGAGAAAGAGGTTATGAACCTTGGGTGTGTTCACTGCTGACCATAGTTAATTAAACAGGAGAGGGGATAAGGGGAGATCAGAGGTAGAGGTCTTGGGTGTGGCCAGGTGGTGAGGGATGTGAATGTATGTGGGCTGGGGCTGTGGACCTTTGGTAAACTGATGTCGGATATAATATTTACTTGATAATCGTTAGGGTTATTCTATGATTTTGTTCAAACTTATTCCACTCGAATGAAGAAACCGAAATATCTGTTTTTTACCACCGGGATAGATCATAGGCATCAGTTTAAGTGAAGGTAGCATCGACCACTGAAAACGTCAATATTACATTGTTTTCATAAAGACAGAGAGCTCCATATATTGTGGACCTAGGATACTCTGGTCCCATGTGATCTTTAACTCCGATTTTGAAACAATGGTTGAGGACAACATCAGCACTCTAGATAGTCAAAAAAAAGAGGAAATAAAAAGCAACTTGTCAATGTCCACGGTTAATAGGAAAGCCTTAACGCAAAAAAGTACGCGGAACGTGAAAAAAGACATCAGAAATAAGAAATGAATGAGCAAACAAAGCCTTTGACGGCTTGATGCTTGTCCATTTGATTATCTCCTGTTTGTTGAAGAAATGTAACAAAAAATCTCTGTCAAGAATTCTTTATAATCCTCAAATCAAAAACCACGTGGCATACCGCTCACTGTGTGATCAATGATTTATAATGAAATTCAATTTAATTCATTACACTAAAATTGTGTTTTGAAAGCGTCACATTTTTAATCATTCATTCTATTCGAACTTTGCGGTTAATTAAGATTTGTACCCAACATTGTATTAACATTTTCAATTAAAAGACAATGAAGTCAAATATTTTAGTGAAGCAATACCTATATTATTCATCAACCAGTGTAACAAACTGGTCCCGCTAAAGTAATTTCACCTAAAATACGTCAACCATTGATATACTGGCAATATAGCAAATGGATACTGAATGATATACTTCTACTAAAGAGTTTGTCTGACAAGGTTTTACTTTAATAAGTAATATTCAATTAATAAACAGTAATACAGTTAAATGCATAGAACAAAGCCTCAGAATGCGCATACATCTTAACATATTACATCACTGAGTGTATACGGTGCACACTCCAATACGGTTGTCATGTAATGATTTCAATAGTTACTGGGAAAAAAAGTCTTCTTAGTACATCACACCTGTTGTCAGATTGCCTGACTTGATATTAATGGGCCTTACATTAAGTACGGACGTAGGGTAGGGGAGTAAGAATACCCAGAAGTATTACATTTAACCTGGCTAAATATGACTGCGGACAACAGCCGAAGGGATGGAGGGGATGAGAAATTTAGGAGAGTTGGTGTGAGTACATGTACATAATGAATTGAAGTTCCCCAAATTGTGATACCCATTGAATTTTTCGGCAAAAAGTTATATAATATATTCTATAATGGAAATGCGTACACATGTCCTGGCGACAGAACATGTACACTCTATGCATACTTCTGAATCGAATCAAGTAGAAATTGGAAGTGTAAAAAAGTGAAGTAGTCGACTCACCTGGAGTGTGTTCGGCGGAGAAGTGGCCGTCGACATGGATGGCGAGGTCGTGCGTGTCGACGAACTCCATGCCACAGACGGGGCAGCAGAGGGACGAGTCGCTGGAGCTGCCGATGGACATGGGCGACTGGAGGGGCTGCTGCTGGACCCCTCCAGGGTTACTCCCACCACCGCCGCCACCGCCCAGCCCGCTGGTACTACTGGAGGAGTGGGCCACCCCTCCAGGGCTGAGGATGTCGGCGTGTTTCGAGTTGACGTGCAGTTCGAGCGCGCTGCCGCTGCGCGACGCGTGGCCGCAGATGGGGCACTCGAACACGGAGGGCGCCGTGGAGGTGGACGGGCGGCCGGCGGCAGGGCCGGGCGGCGCGATCACGTTGTTCTCTGTGTCCGTGCGCGGGGCTTGTTGGTGGGCGGCGCGGGCCTTAGCACTCAGAGGACTCAGGATGTCCAGGTGCTCGGCGTTCACGTGGCGCATGATCTCCCCTGGAGAGGTGGTGACCCAGGAGCACAGCGGACACCGCAGGGGGCTCTCCTTCTCCCCCAGGGGGTTGTTTCCCGCGCCTACAGACGGCCCGTTCTTGGTGGGAGTCCGGGTGGCCGCCCCTGGGACGGGCTTTTCCCGGTCCCGCTTCTCCTCGCCCACATTGGCGTTATCCGCCGTGGTCCCGTTGGTCGCCGCCGCCGCCCCCGCGCCAGGCGCCGTCTTTGAGCAATTGTCGTTGTTGGCCGTGGATTTGCATAGCTGGTCGTGTTGGTGGTTGTTGTGGGAGTGCGGGCGGACGGGCGGCACGTCCAGGTAGAGCTTGGCCCGCTTCCTGAGCTGCTCCTCCCCGTCCGGCGGGGTGCCCGCCTTAGTCTTTACCACCCCCTCCGGAGACGTCGTCGTCGTCGTCGTCGTCGTCGTCGTGGGCGGGGAGGGCGGGGAGCTGGGTTTGGGGGCCGATGACGGGGGCGCGGCGGTGGAGGAGGCGGGAGGAGCACGTTTCGGGGAGTCGGCGGACGTGATGGTGATCTCCATGGGTACTGGGGGCGGGGTGAGCGGCAGGTCGCTGTAGCCGTCCGGGGTGGTGTCCGTACTGCTCAGCCCGCTCACACTGGCGCTGTCACTGCTCTTGTTGGCCGCCATCCCTCCTCCGCCCCCACCGCCACTGTCGCTGCCCGTGCCGTCGGAGAAGCCGTTACAGTTCTGGAGGTCCGACCCCACCGACATGGAGTGCCCTACCACCCCCGCACTGTCGTCCTCCAGCAGCTGCTCCCGGGTCGGGGTGAGGAAGTCGAGGTGCTCGCTGTTGACGTGCATGTTCATCTCCTCCACGGTGGTGCCCTCCAGGTCGCAGAAGGGGCAGCTGATGGCGCCCTCCACGTGCTCGATGAGCACGTGTGAGCGCATGTCGTCCTCACTCAGCCCCTCCTGGCCGCAGATGTCGCAGGCGAACAGGTGGCCGCCCTCCGCCATCCTCAGGCCGTTACCGGGGGGCGCCGTCGACACCACAGCGGCGCGGAGCTGCTCGCCGAGGGGCGCGTCCGCCCGCTTGCAGCTGCTGCTCAGCGGCAGGGACGCCGCCTCGCCCGACTTCTTGCCAACGCACCTGCAAAGGCAGAACATGTCGATGAGCGAACTCAGCCGCGGCACTTTCTCGGGCTTGGTCTTCATCCTGACCCGTCGTCGCTGTCGCCGTTGCCGCTGCCGTTCGCTCCGACGTTTCCGCTTCCGGTACTATCACCTCATCGGCGCCATCTTGGCTACCGTGACGTCATTTTGGCAAGACTGCCACCACCACCCAATGGACACAGGGCTAGAGATGGGGTAATACATAAGCAATGGGAAACACCCAACCAATTTTCTTAAAACTATGTTTCTTTTTTTTTCCTTTAAAAATAATTGGCAAATGTTCAACACGTCAACATGAGATTATATTCCCATAAATATGTTTGTCGTTCACAGGCACCAAAGACTAGGCTTCCAGTCATGGATTGAAGCTTATTGTGATTGGTATTAAGAAGGCACATGCAGGTAGGTAAATCACAAGCTGGAGAGGGTATAGGGAGCACTCCTCGGGTTTCGTCTTCCTGCGTCATACGTGGGCAGCGGTCAGGGGCCAAGTCTGAAAGTGATTAAAACCATGGAGGTTCAAGGCATTAAGACAGCACAGCCAACTTCGACAAGCTTCAGAGCTAAGGATATAAACTGAATGATATGGGAAATAACAATTTTTAATTAATCAAATTTACTATGTCAAAAAGAATGAAAGTGTGTTTAAAATGGTTCAAGTATGTATAAGCAAAGCAAAAAGCTTGAGCGAGTTGTATGACAAACTTGTATTAATTGTATTCAAATTTAATGGTGGTATTGTGGAATATACTAACCATACATTTTAATTGACTGGTATATTAAAATATGGCAAACCTTGTTATTTTAATTGCATTGTACTTGATGACTCAATATCTGTTACATTTGCTGTATGAAGATAGAACTCCCTAAACTGCTAATAGCCGGATCTACATTGTGAACTAGCATTATTGCTAATAGTATTCCAGGATAGATAAACGTATCTTTAAAAAAAACTAAAAAAAACTATCACTGGCTAAATCTAAAGTCCTATATGTATTATGCTGAGTTTCTAATAAGGGGATCAGTTGCCCACCCGCCCACTAGATGAAGTGACTGTCAACCACGTCTGGTCCTGACGTCAGCAGACACCCCCTCCCCCCACATCACTCCCTTCTGACATGGTTTAGCCACCGGGTACTGATAGGGCGCTCTCTCCCTAGGCCATCGCTGTCATGGCGCTCCTGGTATCTTTAAAAACCTGGACATAAATGATAACGGATAGGGAGGCGTCTGGCCCTAGGTGGGACAGATTGTGGCCGCGAACATCCCTCAGCACGGCGCATTGTCCCGGGGGACAGCCACCAGCAGGGACAGAAATAGGCCTTCTTTTGTTGGAGGAATGCGCCACCTGTTTGATGCTGCATAGGAAGCTGGACTATTTACGGAAATATGATCCATATTGGCCAAAAATAACACTGGTGTCAACCCACAAATGTTCTTTTGTTGGGAACACAATCGGCATACCATTTTGGAAGTATCTCAGAGAGTGTGAAAGAGTTATCTGTCTGGACCTCTCTGGGTACCCACGCCTTCGTAAAATGCCCATTGTAGTATACTACTTACAAACGCCGAGAATTACTTTCATATTCTATACAGCAGCCTGATTCTCTCCAGTCGATACCCTCAAATAATGACGATGTACCTAAACTTCCACAATTTCCAAACGCATACTGATATACTTTCAATTCTCCAAAAATGTATCATGACATGCGTAGTTCTGCAGTAAGACCATTTAAGTTATTGAATCAATCGCTCCTAGTTTTAACACCTAGGCTTCCAAAGATTATGATACTACCCCATTCTACGGTGAACGTCCACGGTCGCGTTAGAGTACCTCACCATCTAATAGTTTTAAAAGCTTTTCTATATACGTGCCCCCTACATATATTATGACCAACAAAAAGAATTGCAAACTTTGAAACAAAAACTTAGGCTAAGATGCCATGCTAGCTTCGAGGACTTCATATCTCATTTCACACCTTCCATTTCCACTATAACATAAAGTAATTTGTAAGGCCATTTTATTGAATATACAGTCATCTGGGTTTGATTTAAAGCAGAGGCTCTTGGAATACATGTATATCATTATGAAAACATACATTTATCTCACATTTGGAAAAGATGAATTACTACGTTGGTTGGTTATATGGATATGGTGCTGTGTTACTAATCATGTAAGTTTGGAGATTGCTTGTAAGAACACCCTATTCTCCTCCATGCGAATTCTTAAACGTATACCAGTGTTTAATTAAAGACGGCCCGACTAGCCATGTACCATACTTTATTTTATTATGAGCAATTCAAATTTCAACAACCAGTTTAATCCTTGCTTAATTAAGTAAATTTACACTGACATAAAGACGAACATACAGTGGATTATCAGACAGATTGGACAATTAAGCTAGATGAAGAGACTCTGTAGTCAAAACAGATAAAACAAGTTTGTGATTTCCCCAAGGATCCTTACACCCTCCCCGCCTCACCCTCCGTTCTGTATTCACGGCACCGGTCGGAAAACAAAGCCCTCACAATACATTGCACTAAAGAGCGTTAAGTAGGGTCGTAATCGGCCGACTGACAAGCCCAACGATGTCTCTATATACAGTGGGTGAAAATACAAGCCTACCCCTATAGTACTTGTCACCACGTCCCAGAGATGTCTTTTCACCCCTCACTGGCTACAAATAAGCCTGGGAGTAGTCTACGTCTAGGGTGTTGACGGCTTTCTCCTGCGTGGACGTGATAATCGATAAGACTTGTTATACAGTGGGAGGGAATATTTTCTATAAATACACTCTGACTTTGCTCCCCTTAGCCCTAGCGACGTGCTCGTAGAACGTCGGTTAGTCAATGGAGGCGGGATAATATAGCTAGTTATCACGCTATCAAACAGGGAATCTGAGAGCAGATGGTAGCTTATTACTTTAATTCAAAGACGCTTAGTACGTTTAGATGGAACTACAATCTTTACCTCAGCGTTAATTTGATTCTAAAATTCCAATTCCAACTGCTGCATTTCTCCTTTGTGTGTTCCCCTCTCACTTTACTGATAGGAAAGAATCTAAGAAAAAATTATCATAAAACTGCGTTAGTATGGTCGGCTTTTACCTTTGATTTCGTTGATTGGTTGAAACGGCTATTGATAAATTCATTGGTAAAATGTAATTCGCAAGATAATAGGCTCTGGCATGATTCAATAGAGATAATATCCTCCTACTTCCAAACACTCAATTATCAGCTAAAAAGTTGCCCTACGTGGACTTTGTCCAATATTTTATTGAACCCAGTAACAAAGGACGCTATAATTATATAGACCTGCACGTACTGCAGCGTAATGTCAAACGCACTCCATTCAACATTCATTCAGTTTGACCCACTTTCAATAATGTCTATTGCTAATGTGATTCTTGCCGACATATTTTTAAAACATATCAGCATGATTTAAAGTGAATTATCAAAACATTAAAAATAAACTTACTCCTTCACTGAAAATGCAGTAGGCTATTTTACAAATTACAATAGCTTTGAAAATCTTAAGATCTACACAAAATGACACCGTTTTCTCTATTTTCAAGATGAAAAATCTGCGTCAGCGTTACATAAAGCAGGTATTACAATACATTGTCCCCCTGTGCCCCCGTCACGTGTATCACTCCCTTAACGACCCCGCCCCAACCTTAAGGCCATGTGGCCCATGCTCCCCGTGTACGTACAAGGCCAATGAAGCCGCACACTTAGGGGCATTTTATCACTTGCTTGGTATGTATATTTCATCGGGTCTTACCCTGGAGACAGGGTTGGCATGACGAAGTACCCCTTAGGGAGCTGCTCACCTACCCCGAGGAGCAGCTCGTGTGTCCTGGTCTAAGTAGCTGAGCCTTACAAAGCGCATAGACCATCATTACGTGGGTATATCAGTCCGTCTTCGGGGAGCTAATGGCAGGCACATGTCGGGGCCTCAAGGTCACGTCAGAGTGACAGCTACTCCCCAGGGTAGAACCTTCTTACCGACCCTGTATAACCCATGTATATGCAGTAGATCTCTGTCTTACTAATTACCATTATAATATTCAGATGTTGTGTCATACAGGCTGGGCATATATATAGGGTAAATATTTCTTCATAGTATTATCAAGGACTCATAGATCTTTGATATTATGTCGACCATGATCACGATATGTCGCATAACCTTGAGAGTGTAATTATGACTCATTTTTCGAGTGAAGGTAAATATGGCCGCATTAAAGCAGACCTTAACGAGGGGCTTAACTATACCAATTCCCAATTAAGCCTGAAGCAATGGCAATTTATTAAAGGATTTCTGGTGTTAACGAACGCTTGGGTGAGCCCCCTTAATGTTCTCCGTGTGTGATGTCGGAGCGGGCTCTGTGACGGCTGCCAGATGGAACCAAGCAAGGGAACGCTGCTCGTTTGATTAGACAGAAAAGAGAACCAGGGTCTTTACGTTCTGGCAGAATAACAAGTTATTCTGGGCTTACCACAGGCCCTAACAGTGCCTCCTCCTCCTCCTCAAATGCCATTTTAGCCACACTGCGTCTAGGGTGGTTACAATATAGAAATGTGAGTCATACCAGGCCATTAGATGAACGCCAATTGATCCCAGAGATCCGAGAATAGAGTTCAGGTTTGGAATGAAATTGATTTTTTTCCCACAACAGATGTACCATTAACATAGCTTGGCTGAAAACCGCAAGTGATAATTTCCCTTGGCCCCTGGGGTAGAGAGTGGAATATTATATAGAGGAGTCCGCACAGAATACATGTGATAAAGAGCATCCACAGCCATACCAGAAAGATATTTTCGCGTGAAACATTCCTGCTAAGGAGTTTTAAATTGTTTGTGCAGAAGACAAGCGAAGGGTTTTTCATGAAGTACAATCTTGTCGGTCGTTACATCTAATATCAGCACTTTTTGACATCACAAGCATGGAATCAAAATAAGGTATCCCGAAATATTTTTCACAGGGTCTAAGAAGCTTTCCACCTGCTATGTTTCCAGCTATGTAAATCACCTCATGAATACACTTTTCAAATAGATACTTTACTTATCGATAGGTAGGTTGATAACAAATATACCCTATAACACTATATTTCATTTATATTTTATATGTGCCAATGACGGACAGTTTATCATGTTAACAGTCAGAATGTTTTGACCGCCCAATGGCCCAGATGTGCCCCCACTCCCCTATTAAGGACGGTCTTCATGGTTTAACCCTAACCTGCCATCTCGTCCTTCACTCGCATGGTCGGCAAACCTCAAGGTGGTTAGGTGCTGGAGAGGTCGCCGCGCCCAGCCCCATTGGTCGCCCCCACTGCCCACCTTGGTGCCCGCCCCACGCCCGCTAAACCATTCTACCACACTCCTCCAGTAACTCCCACTGGCCGCTCCTCCACGGTATCCTACCATTCAGGCGGCCTACCTACTGCCCCCACTAACTGGGAAATCTGCCAGATACTCGAGACTCCTTCCTGATTCAGGACAACGTTGGTTCATGAGATCCGACTGTCTGGTTGTAAAACCATTCTTTTAAATCGCATGTAAATTGAACTTAGCTTTAGGCTTATAAAAAAACGTGGATCCTGTATAAAGCTGACTGGCCTGGAAGCATTCATTATTCATTATGTCTGGCAAGCTGAGGCAATACTCTGCGAGTTGGGCGGTTAATTACTTGGCATGACATCAGCAGTTGAAGTCGTCATACCTCCTTAGAAACGCCTTATAGTCCTTTGATCTTCATTCAGGACTTCCAACATTCATCCCGGCAGATAATACTGTGGTTTAACAACCCATAAAAACGACGCAGCATAAACTCATGATTCATAAAGAGTCCCACTTTTGACGACCTTTTTGGCAACCTTGCACCGATATTCATTTAGTCCGCCCATCCAGGATGCAGTACAATTGGCCAAGTCTACGTCCCCTCTCCTTGTTAGCGGCACCCAGACGAGGGCAGCGTGTCTGGACATAGGGTAATCACATACAGTATCTAATTCTGCGTGACTTAGAGGAGAGGGTAGAAGGAGAGCTCTCTCTGTCTGACCCAACCCGCCGTACCGAAACCTGATTTGGGCAGCTCGCCCTAACCACTGCCACCGGTACTTCATGGGGTAAGCTCGGCCAAATCAGTCAGTTTGGTGCTGGGAAGTCCTGCTTCTACCATAGAAAGGGTTATACTTCAGATCGCTGGTTGGGTGTAGGATGATAAACGAATACACCTTCTTTTAAGAAATTTAATCATCTTATGTAAGTGCAAAGATGATTAATTCGCTGTTGTTATTTTCAAGAGCTACCAGCAGTGATTTATAGGTCTCCTCTGAGCGAATAATATACTCGTGAATGGTAGAAAGAGGATGACAGTTTATGTCACTTGCTTTTATTATTTTGTAAAGGGAGCAGGTACATAATGCCTAAAGCTATCAAAGTGTAAACTATTATGGATCTTACAGTACCTAATCATACAACAAGCATATAGCTCCCCAAGCCAAGGGGCGATCCAGCTCTTAGTATCAGCCTCACCATTTAATATACCAATTTGACTCATTTAAGTGTGTGTGTGGGGGCAAAATTTAGTTTTGCAAAGAAAAGAACTTATGAAAAAGTAGAACCAACCCAAAAATTTCACATGACAAAACCATGCAAAGTAGTTAGATAAGTAAACAGTATTGGTTGATTTGGTTGTCTCAACTAAGTTATTTTCAGTATACATGTTTACCAAATGACCATTCACTAGGGTAATTGTTTGTATAAGATAAACAGTGTAAGCATCAGTAAAACACCCATGCCCCAAGGGCAACATGTGCCAGATCAATTGCCCCCAAGGGCATCATGTGCCAGATCAATTAACACACATGCCTTCCTAATTGTTGATAAACAGTCTGGGCCTTTGATCTACTGAAACCTGGAAATGCTAACATAAAAGCAGCAAGAACATTTAAATTCACTAACAAAAAAGGTTCATTTATCATGCTGTGAGAAAATAGTTAGTTTCAGTATGCCCAAGTTCAAACGTTGAAGTGTTTTCCAATAGTGCTTTTATGTTTTCAATAAAATTGTACAGTAAACTTTACCTCCGAATTTGGTGACAAAATGACATTTCAGACAGCCAATACTATAGGAAAACCACTGTCCAAAAAGGTCTTTTGTGACATCACAACTACACTTTCTGTCTTGGGTCACTCAAGGGCTAGTAAGGGGCTCCTGGGGGATCGCCCCTTAATACATAGTATGAAGAGTAGAGTAATATGTGTTTGGATCAGTGCTATCTATACCTGGTCAGGCTGTACTTTGCACCTGTATTTAGAGCTCAGCCATTGGGGAGCGGCCAACCTACCAGTACGAGCAGCTCCTGGAGGACCCACACCTGTATAGGTGTGACTCCCCCACCTACCGCGCCTCCTCCATGGCGTCAGGGGGAGTGGGGAGTGGGGGAGAGGGGGGCTTTGTGCATACCAATACGGGTAATAGGACCGGGAGAGCAGTGGTTCCCGCCTCTCAATAACACCTCCCCACCCCGGCCCGCCGGGTATACGTACATATAGGCGGTCAACCAATATAGCGCTATACACTATACCACGGGTGTAATTGGGATTCCTTGGGGGACACCCTGGAGGGAACCAGGCCACACTGTGACGAATGTGGTTTTTCGAATGGGTCGTGTACGCCGCTGGCCGCCGTTCTATTGCCGGCCGGGAGGCTTTGATGTCGAGATGAATAATTACTGACCGGTTGTGATGCTGGTGACGGCGGCAGCAGGGGTAGGCCCACTCCCCTACCTGGCCTACACAGTTAGAGCATTGACCGCTGAGCTGGGGCCTCCACACCCAGCCCCCGTCGGTGTACCAGGGGAGTGCCAGCTACCAGCTTTGAAAGGAGTCGGGAGTAGTACACGCCTATTTATAGTTACAGTGTACGGTATACCCTCACCTATCACCTCGGTTTTTAATCAGGGTAATAGACTTTTGGATTTCATTGAAAATTTAATTCAGCGTCAATGACAAAACATTGCGTATTTCAATCCATAAAAGTTTCTTGATACCTACCTATCCTTTCAGTCAATCTAATATTCCAAATCAATATATAACAATTATAAATTTAGATGTTTTTGATGATAAAACCTACTAACAATAAGATGCACTTTATCCTGTTACATGGATGAGTGTTGCTTGTGTTCCACATTGATCCGAACGTGGTATACATAGACCCAGGCCTTACAAAAATAATACGTTTATTCCCCCAAAGGGAGCTCCTCTCGGGTAGGATAGACGTACTGAGAGCAAATCGATACTTCATTCCACTCACTCGTGTACCACAATATCTGAACCAGATCCACATCTCTTCTCATGTCATTTGTTATGTAACTAGGAATAGCATAAACAAATATATCGAGATTGTGGACGTAATAGAAATCTGCAAATTGTGGCGGTCTTTGATGACAGACACACAATCGCTAAGGATAAGGCGAACTTTACCGCAGCAAATGCTAAATTAAGAGAAGACCCTTGGTCTAATGGGTCTTCGGCTAGGACGAAGACTGACGGTCTTTAAAAAAGACAAAAGGGTTTGACCCGAAAACTCAAATTTTGCTCAACTATCATTAAAACATTGGAAAAGTTGTGACTTTGTCGGAAAGCAAGCACAAACTTAAAATTATAAGGTCTCATATTAAGACGTCCCTCAACTCCAACAAAAATATTTGACATTTTCAACTAGCCATCGGTCTTGGTCTCATGACGGGTTCTAGTTACCCTAATGAGGGTCTCAAACTGCAGCATTCCCACAACTCCTGCACACAAAAAGCCGGGGGTAGTGGTAGCAGCGTGCAGTATGCGCGACCATTAAGCCCCTGCTCCTGGGTGGACTGGCCCTGTCTGCCTAGCAGCTAATTGGACCGGCCTGGTGACTGAATGCCGCGGCCAGGTAGTGCCGGCAGGTCAGGCTAGGTGACGCTGCTCACCCTGCTCAATTAGTGCTACCTGGTGCCCACCAAGGTCTAGTAGGAGGCAGGAAAAAAAGAGAGAAAATGAGTTATACTAGACCTGCTCAGAATCTTGAGCAGCTGGTTTAGAGCTGCTGCTTATAGGGTTGATCGATATTGATGGTGTTGCTCACAAACTAGGAATAGGCCTATAGGGCACAGACACACTGCAATGTACATCACATAATGATGAGACTAATTAACAATTGACAACTTTTCCCGTGAGTTACAAACTTTGAACATAAACGTAAATTAACCTTTTTGATATACCACATATATCCATGTTACTGCAAGTCTATTTCCAAAAAAACGTCCAGCAGAAAACGGTTCACGCCCTTGTCTTGTTAGGGTACAGCATAGTAGTCTTTATCTGGCATCTCGTTGTCTCTCTAACACCAAGCCTAGCAGGCAATCGTATCGAGAATAGGAAAACACCCTGTCCAGTTGCAATTAATTAAAGGTATCTTACAGTTCCAATCTCCACTGGGAAAAGCCTTCCTGCAGTGCAGCGACATGGGTTAAGACCTCCACTGCTAACTGGCGCTAACTAACAGAGAAGCCTAGTGCCATCAAGGGAGCGATAGAGACGTTACCAGGTCTCCTTTAGGTCGTCTACCCTTTAACACTGCCCTCAGTATGTAGAATGGAGTAGCATATAAAAAAGGTTCTATGGATCAGGCCAGCTTAAAAGCTCCAAACTACTAATTATCCGATTCCAGTTTGAATCAAAATTAATGTTCGCTGTATCGTATTATTATAAGTTTATTACCCCATACAAGCGAACACTACATACATCGATTACAGGTATTTTTGAGAAAATGAGAAAAGCACAGAGAGATTCTGAAAACCCTCAACGAATGTAAAGCTTATTTCCCATAGGATACATTGCTTTACATGCCAGCTCGACTGTACTTATGATGTCCTTCCTTTGCATGACTGGACAGAGACAGTGCTTTGTGATTGGCCAACGATTCTAAAACACCTTCAATCAAGTTAAACTGAAAAGTCGATATTTTGGAACAAATTTTGATGAAACAGAATATTATGAGATTTGCCCATTAGGTTTACTTAAGTTAGTGAGACCGGACAGTGTTGTGTGGTGTATTTTGTCCAACCTCAACCATGTAACCAATGTTGGTAGGGCACATTATGCTGATCCCATACTTGTATTCCTAACGAGATAGTTATTGTAGGATTTTTTAAATAAAGGGAAATATCTGTTACTTAGAGTGAAAAACTCATAGAAACACAGGTCGGCATTTCCCAATGCATAAGAGAGGAACATTTTGAGAATCGGAAATATGTTCAAATATTCAACAACCCATTTGCCTAGGCATAACACTCTCTTAATCAATAAAATACATATGTACAACCCTAGTCTGAGAGGGTGGGACATGGTTTACGGAGTGTCTACGCTGCTCCAACATTGGCTTGGCAGACCTTTACAGACTGGGTAACATTACCCTGACGGTGGCCGCTGGTTACGGGGCCCGTCTACTCCGGGGTGACACGAGTGGTGGCGACGGCCAATGCATCCCAATACAGCCCCTGGACGTAGACCACTACCCCGTCAGCCGCCACCGGCCACACAACATTAGCCAAAATGTCAGCCGGCCTCTCTGCTCTAAGAAGATTCGGATAACATTGGCTTACTCAGCTTAGGACCAGGGTAGGTGCCATTGGCTTTGCGTCGGCTGGGAAAAAAGGGGAGAAAAGAAGAAAGAAGACCCGCTAAATAACTGGATCAGCCTCGTAGCACCCTAGTTCTCTATTGGCTTTACCTCGGAAGACAAATACCCCTCAGCAGCAGGCCGGGGACTAAACAATGTTACTTCGGTGAGACTCGGTAGATGATACATATAAAAGTCTTACAAATATGACTCGAGCTGTCGTATAATTTCTACTAATCTGAACATCGCATGTTGTAAAGCTGAAGAGTAAGTACATGATATAAAGAAGTAAACCGACTCGTTCTCCGAGATAAAAGAATCATGTATCTAATATGGCGACAGAGAGCCTAACGTGGCACCTTGGTAATAGAGGTACAAATCCCTCAAATGTGAGGGGGATCCTTGTAAATCAGAACTATGGCTTCCATGCGAATTAGGAAGGTACTACTTTTCTGGGCCTTTGGGTACCAGCAATAGGTTACCAGTGTAGCAGACCGGTAACTTTCTTTGTCGCTGGTTCCCGGATAGGTAACCAATAGTCTATGCTATATCCCAGTGGCCCAGGAAAGTTGTTCTCCTCATTTGCGCGGGTTGCAGAGGATCATTTGAACTTTGTTTATATCCATTGTAGTTCATCTATATTTAATCTATATTGAAAGGAAGATAAAACGGACTTCTTACAATTTTGTCTCCTATATTGTTTGGGTTCAAGACATCCGTGAAATATCCTTAATTTGGTCCCACTCACAACAAACTCCCCGAGCTACTGTTAGAGTGCACTACTCCAATGAATATTGTCTTTCTTTAAGATCAACCCCTGTGAGTGGACCCAACAGTCAGGGCCACTACGGAGAGCAGACAGGGACGTTTGTGAGACGTGAGACGGGCACCGTCGTTATGGGGGCAGTAACCCCAGACGTTCACCTGTCCGACAAGAGCTGCTCCTGGAGCTGCTCGCTGACCTCCTGGAGAAGGTCACCCCCACACAGAGACGCCGGACCCTGGAGGTTTCCGCTGTCATACCAATAATAGAAGACGGCCGGCAGAGACAAAGCAGCGGCCCTGACCTCAGCGCTGTAGAACGTCCTACAGTTGAACACCAGTTATCTAACTTGTCTATAGCGTTGTCAAACCCAGGGCACACTCAATAACTTTACAGTGTCTGGTCAATTAAGCAATAAGGAGGCTTGGAGCGGCCCTTGGTGGCCGGACGGAATCCAATAGTGGAGTTCGCAGAAACCCGGCCCCTTTCTACCAGAGGCCACGACAGGGCCATACATTCTTACCTCCAGAGACAGTGCATTATTTACTACGACAGGCCTCTTCCTGAAACGATAGAACTTTCCCTTACAAGTGACGGTTATTGGCTAAAAATGACCGCTCGTTCTTTACTGCTTGGACTCTCCTTTAAAGCTGATTTTCCAGTGAGAGGTAAAATTTGACAACTGTCCATGTTTAGTTTGGGACTGAAGTAACCCTGAAGATCCTCCTCCTTACAATTGATGCTCTCCACCAGTCATTCCCCCGCAAAGTCAATCGAGAGTTAACGGAAGGTACCAATGGCCCCCAAGGGCAGGCCGGCAAAGGCAATAAACTGATTTGCCTCCTGGCAGCCAGATAAAAATGCACAGTCATGATTAAACATTAATGAAGGTGACTGCTCACCTGCCCGCTAACCGCCTTAACCTCAGGTGCTAGTTGAATCACATGGAGATGGGTATCCATATATAATAATCCACCCACATACTTTTGCTTTTTTTCATAATGTTCATGGCTTGTTTATAGGTCGTGGCGTTGATCTTCACGATTAGAATATTTAATTATTAAAGAAAATAATTTTCCCTATACGATTCCAATTGTGGTCGTCACCATGGGTGGTGCCCACGTTTTTCACAGGAGAGAAAAAAACTCGAGATAATCTCACTTAACATAATATAGATGATTATGTTCTTATGATTATGAAATGATCATAGTTGGGATGCATTTATTCAAATTCCGTACCATATTACTATACTTCATAATGATGATTCCAGATAGGCCTACGTTCACTACAACTTATAGTTCGTAGATGTAATTGAATACAACCACAAGCCCATTCTGACGCCACAATCTCTTCCTTGATCTCACTTGGCTAGTCCTTTGTGAAAATCGGCACCCAGGCGAATCTTTGAAGGTGGAGAAATGTTCCTAGTCTCTGTTCTATCGTTACTTCTATTAACAATCAAAAAGACATCAATTAATTACAAAAATAATCAAATCAACGTTACTTTCAGAGAGATTCCTTTGAATCAAAGATAAAAACAATACACAAGATCCAAAATTTGCAAGTCTCATAAGGTAGATAGATGCACACTCCGCCGCTTGAAGATAACTCCTCGGCGTCCATCGCCGGTTGGGCATCCGAAGGAAGTCTTTTTTTTGTATTTCCTCTCGCAGAATACACAAAGGACAACCTTATCAGACATTCAGTGCTAAGAAACCATCTAAGGTTGGGCCTACCGGAGGAGGCAGCGCCGTGTAGGGTTACCAGAGGACCCTCGGCGCCCCGACTTCACACACCTCTCAGGTAAGACGATACCCTTTACCCTTTAGTCAGCAGCTTCACACGGCCCATTCCGCTGTGTGGCTACTGCCTGGGCCCAGTCATAGAGCATTACACGCTGTGAGGTACGTCGTCATATTGAAATAAGCTCATCCAACATTGTGTAGGTTTATATGTTCTAAGGGTGGGATAAGATATAAGCCATTCCAGTGTCAACAAGTTATAGGCCATTGGAATAGGCAATGATTATGATCTTATATAATACATAATTCTGCAATACTGTCTTGAATTTTATCAGTTGACAGATTAACAGCTTTGCCAGTCAATCAATATAGTATTTCAATTCAACAAAGGATTGGACATAAGGGTTGGGCTGACAGGCTTTAGCATTAGTTCCTGGACAGGGACTTTTATGATTCTTACAGACAAGAATTTCACAAATATTAGGAGCAATTTGTCAACCAAATTGTTAAGGTTCATTTCGTATTATGCTATTGCCTTTTGAGAACTTGGATGCGTGGGGTTGGTACAGTATATATAGAAAATTTACCATACTTTTCTGAAGAATCACTGTACTTTTTTCATCAAAGATGTCAAAATAATGACACCTTGACATCTAGATGTTTGCAAGGACGATTGCCAATATGTAGGTCTACCAAACACTCAAAAATTTACATATATAGGTCTACCAAACACTTAAAATTTACAAAGTTCTATTGATTCGTCCCTTATTATCAAGAGGCAGTAGACCTTTTTGTATCAACTGTTATCTTGGCGATTCAAGAAGCCATGGATAAGATCCGAACGTACCCTTGGGCAAAGGGATGAGGATTTACGAAGAAACGTGTGGCTAAACACTGCTACAGGCAGATCATAGCTGACTGAGTTTCACAGAACGCACGCGTCCGAGCGTCGCACCTCGTCCACAAAAAAGGGTGATATTCTTCACGCACCGTCAGAGTCACAACTCCAGCTCCAAGGCACCGGCAGCTGTCAAAGTGTTGACCAAAACTGCCCGCCAAATCTCCAAATTCGATTCGTCTGGATATGAAAGGTGTATTTTTAGCTGATCATTTATTCCAGTGTACTCTGCATGAGGAAGAACACATATTTTTTAAGCATGCAGCTGACATCTTCGTTAGTTTGTAACCATGTACAAATATAGAAAAACAAAAGAATATTGATGAGGAGATTAAAGGAGATATAGCCTGCCTTGTGCAGCCACTCCAAGCAGGCTTGGTACAATCGGAAAATACGGTGTGCTGAATATTGTAAACGGCCAGCCGTCAGGAACAGGCGGATGAGCCCAGCATATCCTGACCGGAAGCGGCTCCACACAGGGGTGTTGGGAATTGTTCTTTCATCACCAGAACGAGGTTCCAGTAGTCGGACACCCGGATATGTCTCCTACGGCCAGGGGTATAGCCTACTAACTGTAGTGGGCTGAGGAGGAAACAATGAAATCCCCCACGTTCACAGAGCCGCCCAGCGTCACGTTCTGAGTGATGTGCATTGTTGCCCACTAAAGGGTGATTACCCGCCTACACGGCGATCGGCCTGGCGGCACATTGTGTGGTAACACGTTCGCCCATTTGATCTTCATTATCCCACTCTATCAGTGGTTAACCAAAGATGTAACGATTTTCCGCTTGTCAAAGCAAGATAACCAGGCGTTCATGTAATCCGCTACATACACGCCCGGGACGCTGGGGGTGTCTATAGTGATTTGACGGTCCCAAAGATGTTGTTCTCAAACAGCTCATAGCAAAAAAGGCAGCCTTGGCTTTTCAAACGAGTCGTCTCTAGATTACTAGTTTCCGACAGAGCACACAGGAAGAAATGAATCCAACAATACTGAATATTTGATTGGGTGTGTATTCTTCGACTGATATTCTTTCTCTGTAATGCTTCAATCATAATATATCAAGATAGCGTGGGTAGGAGAAGACTATATTCATGAAATTAATTGACATACTATTCTTGAAACGTCCATTTCAACATCAACTTTTCCATGTTTTTTAAACATGGGCATACTGATACATATTATAACTCCATCAATAACCACACATGTTTCTGTAATCTTTATTCATGGCCGATGCGAAACGAGGACCGTATTTTCAAAGAGCAAATCTCAAATGACTATCTCTTGCACAGAGCACCAGTCACAGTGGTACCCTAAGGGCGATGGCAACGGGGAGTGACTATACGCGCGATAGTCGCGCACGCGGACGTCGCGTATATAGAATTTCTTATACACGCGGACACAAAGTCCGCACATACAGATAATAAATACATACGCGGACATAAGATAAAGGTTGCATGTACTGTATTTTGAAAATATTATATGTGAAGAAATTAGATATGACATAGAAAAAAAAGAAGAAGGGGGTTCGGGGGCTGAGCCCCCGATTTACAAATAATTTACTGATGAAAAGGGGAGGTACGTCCGCGTGTATAACCCTACTTGTATACGCGGCCACAACGTCCGCGTATATAGGCAGATCTGTTTGCGCGGACTTTGAATCCGCGTATACAAGGAATTCTATTTACGCGGCCATCTGCTTAGCCCCCGATGTACAAATGATATTATGATGAAAAAAGAAATAAGTCCGCGCATATTACTGTACTTGTATACGCGGCCACGACGTCCGCGTATTTAAGCCCATCTGTAAACGCGGACTTCACGCCCGCGTATACAAGCAATTCTATGGGCGCGGGCATCTACTCCTATGTCCGCGTGTATAACTCCAGCCATGGCAACGGTGTAGCAGGTAAAGTCAGCGGGCCATTTACTCCCGCCTTTACCGCCCTCTGACAGGAGGACTCCGCCCTGATGGGAGCTCCCCTGAGGCCCCTACGTGGACTTGGGACAAAACTCCCCGATCTAATGGGTCTGCGGGTCTCGTAATGAGGGACCCTCTCGTAAGGCGGGGTAAAAATCAGCCAATGGAGTGTGCTTAATGACTGCCTGACATCATGCCATCATTGGGGTCTTTTCTTCCTTTCCTGTTTACCTTCCAGGTTTGCCGGGTTGGGCGGGAGTGAGCGTTGGGTGTTTTATGCAATACCAACAGCCAGGGTCACTTTCACGGTGAAAACAAGTTGGGACGAATTCCGTCTTTGGTTATTGAATATATGAGATGAAGGTGACAGGGCATGCAAACAGCAGGGGATCAATACCTGGAAATTGTACTTGCTGTACCTCATCCCTTAGTGAACCCAGCACCAACCAGGAATTGAACCTAAAGAACCACTTGGTCAGTGCTGGGTCCTCCCTATTCCCCAGAACCCCCACAGGGAGGTTGCACGGGAGGGGGTGGGCAGGGGTGGGGGGGTCATTGCTCTGTTTTATTGATATTTTGAAGGTGACATACTTTTTATAGACCTAAATAATTCATTAACAGGCTATGTGTCCCACTCTGATCATAATCTCAAACTTCTGGGTTATTTATGGTGTTAATAAATGATTATGTCTTCGTCTAACACTCATGGAGAGTATCAACCATGCAGAACGCCCTAGGATGAGAGGACCAGTACCTGAGTACTACAGTCCATGTGATAATTAGATGCAGAATACCTGCAAAATGTTGATAGCTTTCACTTCCCAGTCGCTTCTAACTTGCTATCGCAGTGAACAACGGCCTGCTTCAAGCCTTCCTAACTAAGGTACCGGGACGCCCTGCAAACGGCAATACGTGAGGGTCAAGCCCCTGCTATCAATACCGACTAAGTGCACTGATCAAATGGCCCTCAATCACAGCGTCCTCCACGGCTGAGGGCCTTAAGGTCGATTAGACCCATGTTTAACTGAAGGCAATACCCAGCATTTCCCCTTAAATCCCCACCAAGGTGCAAGTAGCCAATTGAACCCATTGCAGTAGGATTGATGCACGTATCTGGGCCCGTGTGAATGGCGGAGGGCGGGGATTTGGTGGGGTGGGGCGGGCTAAGGGTGGGTATTGGTGGGGTAGTGGTAGTAGGGGCAGAGGACGGCCGATGACGTCCGCAGAGACGGCCCTCAATAGGTGACGGCCGGCGTCGGTTAACGGCCGGGGTCGCCGTTAGGAGGCGCTCGGGGACAGGCTAATGTCCACGCCAATCTGGCAGCAATTCTTCTCTAATGGCTTCGGGGACCTCCGCCGCCGCTCGGCCCCCCGAACCCAGCCCCGGCCCTACACAGGTTCTGCTGGTAGGAGGTTTTTGAATCATTTAAGATTTTAGTTGTCACGGTTCAGTGACCTCCACTGCTTTCAATGGGCACATGGTGGTTTGTTTAACCCCTGTCCAGTCAGGTGTAACCAAAATGACGTCACGCCGGTTATTAGAATTCTATCTGCTCATGGAGCACTGACTTCAGACCTCTTACAGTAAAAATATTGAACTTGGCAGTTGCTTCTCTGAGTTGCACCTATCTAAGGAAATCGATTTAACACTATGTCGGTCATTTAGATAAGAAAAATAGAAAAGAAACAGAAGTATGTATATTTTCTTGTCGTTACAAACAAACCTAGTCGATATTTATCATGCGTGTAGATGAATGAATCTCAAAAACAATATAGATCAGCCATTGGGTTTTCAATAGACAAATGGCATTATGTACAACTTCCATATTCATAAATTCTAATAACCGGTGTGACGTCATTTTGGTTACACCTGACTGGACAGGGGTTAAACAAACCACCATGTGCCCATTGAAAGCAGTGGAGGTCACTGAACCGTGACAACTAAAATCTTAAATGATTCAAAAACCTCTATAGACAGAGTACATTCAGGATTGTTTTAAAAAACTATATGTAATTTTGAACAAATCTGTCACTTAGACTGTGGCTCTATCTTACATAATAAGTAAGTTATAATCAAATTAATACTGTCACTCTCCAAGCCAGATGTTTGCTCACCATAATATACAGTGGGGGTTGTCATAGTGATAACACCTGTGCTTGGAGAGTGAGGGGTGGGTTTCTGCAAGATTCATGTTTCTTACCCTCGTCACACACAAGGTCCGTTTATATGAATCAATGGCAACAGTACTCACGTCGTTAAACTAAATTAAATTCACGATCCATCGATTCCATAAATCCTTGCAAAAGGTTATATACGCTTTAATACATGCATGGTCTTTTTCACGTTGCAAGGTACTTAAATATTTTTCCAAATGAATGGAAATATAAATGCCCACCACTGTAAACTTCTATAAGTGAAGATAGATAGGCCTGTTTGGGCAGAATTCTGATTGAAATGAACCACCGTAATTGGATTACCAGTGTTAGTAACTTTCTATCAAGACCAATTCTCCACGCTGTAATCACTGATTGGATCCCTCTACTTTATTGCACGTAAATTCTACGGTATCGAAATGCACCGCAGAACAAACTTAAATGGGAATAAATATAACTCTATTGTTAAGCGTGGGGATAATAATTGTGCAAGTCTTCAATACTACCTCTCACTGTAAGCACAACTGTTTCCAGATGAAACAAATTGCAGAAGTACTGACAGTCTATGAATGCTGCGCCACACATCCACCTTGAGGTACGTATTTCCCATACAATAGGGAGGGTCCCCATCCGGCGGTACAGGTCAGACCCAGGCGTGCCGGCCGTCTACCGTCTAAAGGCCCTATTACACTACACGACTTGAAGCTGCGATATCAAAGCAATATTATGATATTACAGAAAAAAATCCACATGCAGGAGACTGGGGTGATATGACGGTTTAAAATTGACAATTGGAGTATTTTACACACGTGTAACCAAGAATTGGGTCTCTAATATGTGTGATTTCTCTGCGACATCGTCATATCGCAGCTTAAGTCGTGTAGTGTAAAACCACCTTAACTGCAGCCTACCCGGACAGCCTGCCGTCTGACCGCAGCCTACCCGGGAAGCCTGCCAAGTGAGCCGTGCCATTGTGGCGTCCTATTGTGGCATCGGACGGCCGCATCAATGTGGCATTGATTTACGCCCGCAATCAGACAAAATACAGACTAAGATAGGCGAACGCTAACTCAATTAGTGGGGCCCAGCCCCGTCTCCTCTGCCGGTAGACAGAGAACAGACCGCCGCACAGTGTGGTACGGGTGGTGACGGGCGGGTTTCACATCCTCCCAGGCGTGACGTAACGTAAACGTAATGTATCTTTTTTCTCAGCTGTAATCTTGTATATCAAAAATATTTCTTTATAAATATACTACAGTACAAATATTCAGTAACATCCTTCAAGTATAACCAAAAAACTGTACGATTATACCACCGTATATAGTTAGGTAGATGAGGGATACGTTGACGTATTGAGACACCTTGTGGTATCTCAAACTCCCTTATAGTGAACCCGCCGACGTGCCGTCCTACCGTCATAACTACGACAAGGGTTTACTCTACGCGGTCAGCCTTACGAAACAAACTGTACTGGATGTATAACAGGTTTCCCATGCTTTTAACAAAATTAATTTTAAGATAATTCTAAGACCTATTTCAGACCAAAATATCGGAATCTTTAGTACATGACGATGGATACTTTTTTTTCCAAATCAGATTAAATCAGGACCTTTTTAATACCCATTGCTAGAGAAGTGTAAAATGCATCACCTTTAATAACCTTAAATCTGCTAACATACATTCACGACATTCTAAAACATTTTAGACCTGCACGGGAACCCTTTATAATGACCCTGTTCGGTGCTTATCCATTCCACCATCGCTTCATCCGAGCTGCTCTTCAATATACCTACAAATAGTTTGCTAGGCAACCATCTCGTTTGCAAAATTAATGAAATAATCCTATGTCCTGTGTGTATAAATATACTGAACAAAACCCATCGCCACAGCTTGCCTATTCATGTACTAACAAATTGCCCTTCTTACCCAACGACCCATCAGTTACCCATCTTTATAGCCTCATATACCAGTAACCTGTCATTAGCCTGTCGCTCGGCCCCAATCCAGCGGGGTGTAGGGGAGTATAGCGACTAGGCCGCCGTTTCCCCACACCCAAAACGGCTGTGTTTCGGCGCAGCCTTTTGGATGTGATAACTTGGTGTAAACATACTCACAAGAACGTTCTTTATTATAATTGGAAAACTGAATTTCTTTCTCACAACCAATTGTGATGAATGTCTATTCATCAGTAATCAAGGTTGAAATATGGAAAGTAAGACGATGCGACAGATTAAAGTATATTTTGTAACGGGCCCGAAAAGCCCGAAAGGCCTGAGATTGTAAAAGCCCGAAACCCGAAAGACCCGAGAAATATGTAAACCGGAAGTGATAAATGTAAACCCGAAATGACGTCATTATGACCACGTGATCCGAAACAGCCAATCAGGGCTGACCACTAGACTATAAAAGGGTCGGTGAGGCCCAAGAATAAAAGAGTTCCTTCGCAGTACTCCTTGTGTCAACATGTGTCTTCTTCCTATGATAACCGATAAGATGATCCAATACAGGCAAATTAATTAGAAAGTACAAGTAAAATAGTGAAAGTTAAAGGAAATTAGACGAAAGTTAGGACGGGGTCCCGAAGACCCGAGAGACCGAAACATGGCACGAAATCCCGAAATGGCCCGGATGGAGTCCCGAGAATGGAAGACCGGACTGGCACGAAGCCCCGAAATAGGGAGCGGAAACCCAGGGATCAGGGGTATGAAGGCGTGACCGGCTTGGCCCCACGCAACCAAACAATAGGCGACCGTCGGCCCGACACCCCCGCTGGACGAGAACGAGGGTAGACCGTCCGCAGTGGGCCCCGAAGAGAGTGCCAGCACAAAGGAAACGGCCCGCACCCATCCCTACCATTTTTCCTCCTCCGCAATCCTCCACCCGCTAACAGAAGTGCCCGAACCCCGCGCCCGATGGCTGAGGCCTCTCGGTCCAGCCCGGCAGATACACCCCTCCCCCGTCGATGAATACCGATTTCCCGTTCGACCCGCTCAACACCCCTCGTGCGCGAGGCACGACTCTTAATATCACATCTCGGCTTCTTGCTCGGACTCCCTGTCCGGCTGAGACCCGAAACAACCCCCACGTCCCTCTGTTGTAGAAATCGGAAACCCCGAACTACCGAGGAACGTCACACAATCAAAGCATTTCTATATTCCAAAAGACTGGTTAACTATCTTTAATGTGGAGGGACTGCATTTATGCATATAACTAACCTATGTTATCCTATGTTACCTTTTTGAAACCCATGGTTTCAATGCAAATATGGATGAATCAACATGAAATCCAGACTAGAATATTGCAATAGCCGCATCTATGTATCTATGCCAATGCCATTTCCCTGCCAACCCTTTCTACCATCTCTATCTAACCGATCGTGTGTCCCTCTACTCACCATCCCTCACCCATCACTTGACTTCTGTACCATGTTCAAACATCAACGCCTTCATACATTTCGAGCAGTAACTGTTCAATCTACAAACCGTGCCCTTTATTGTGTCTACCATCCATCAGTCCGCCAACCACTTGCCAACCCTACCATTTCTCCCAACTCTTCACCAAATGAAGGAGGCACACACATGAAGCTGCGCTCTGCGGAACACACGAGTATTGGGCCTGGCAACCCAATGCAATCACGCCCTCCATATTGCCTCCGACCTCGCCTGTCGCTAATTTATTGAGACAATAGATCTTGTCGTGGTTATCAGAGGCACTGCTGTACCACCACCACCGTTCCCATCACATTGCATGCGGTGGGCATAATCAGTGCCCTTCTACCATGGTCTTCTTAGCGACGTCTATGTTGTGTGAAATGAAAGACAATTTACTTTTCAGTAGGCCTTATATCTACCTACTCACAGAACTAGCGTTCGTCTCTGTTAGGCCTATATGGTAACCCTGCATTTATGCAGGAAGACAAAACTGTCATATGTTTGTATGTAGATTTGGTATAAAACCAGAATTCCCATGCGTGTAATAGCACACCAGTCCAATATGGTCAATAATTTTCCATAAGCTTTTAGGATCGAGAATAGCCAAAATTCCAACCTCTGACCACACAAACTTCTAATGCATTAAGCTGTATTTCCTCCCCCTTTTTCCTATCCCAACTGCCAGATCAATATTGCTCCGGCCAAGGCCACAGTGGATACCACTTCAGCACCTGATGTGCCGCCGTGCTGCCGTACCACAAAGCGCGGGAAACCGACGGGGGATCAGCGCCAGTTCTCGGAGCAGACGACTTCTGGCCCAGGAGTGACGGCTGGCAGGCAAACATGGACGGGGGTACAGGCGGAGTGTTTGTCCAAACTCGGCCGGCCGACACGCCCGGAAAGAAGCTGCAGGCTAACAGCGTTTGTCTTTAGGATTGTTTGAGTGTGCTGCTCTCGGGCTCGTTCTGTATCTATATTATGTGTGGACAGCAAGGGTAGTTGGGTCCCGAAAGACTTTCAATACAAACATTGGTTACGGGAATTGGGTTGCTATAACAATGTTTGCGATGGACTCATAGATGGTTAAAAAGATACATTTCTATGTACGATTGCAGTCTTTATTTCCTGCTGAATTATAAATAAACATAACTTAAGGCATACGTGATTTACTTTGATATTTCTTTCATTGTCCACATTAGCTGCAAATACTTAGATTGCAAAAACAGCCAATTTAGATGTCCCCAATGTTATATAGAATAAAAACTGTAAATCATTCAAATGTGTATTTCATTTCTTTTACCGTCAGAGGATCAAGACAAATCATCCAAAATAACACACTTAGCAAGCATCATCACCACATCATTATGGAATATCCGATGCATAAAATCAGAAATCAAAACTGAGAGCACAGCAGAAACACGCTCATTTTGAATTCCTGTTGGGATAGATTGCCCCCATTCCCCAAATGGTAACTTGCTGTTTTAAAAACTGGTTTTAAAATGAAGCACATTTTTTTATCATTCTTGTTGGCATGTATGCCGTATCTATGTTATAATTAATCCTTTTGGTCCGCAGATGTTTCGTTATACATTCAGAAAATGATAGTCAATGGCTTAAACTTAATTTCATTGTAGTAAGACTACAGTAGAGGGGACCACTATACTGAATGGCCCGATAGCATGCTACCACCCATGAACCACAGCCAGTAGCTCATCAATGGCGTGTACGCCCATTGCATGACATGGTTTATATTAGAACCCCCAGGAGACCACATGCTACTGCCAGGGAAAACAGGCGCCATGTCTATATGCAATCCATGAATTATTTAACCATGAGTATATATTGTTTTTTTAATCTTAGAGGTCCAAGTAGACCATGCATGTTAATGTGCCTTCTGGCAGAACAGAAAGGTCTAGTGAAGCCAATTTCGGCCCTCACACGAAAACCAAGGGACATGCTAAGTATACAGTACCCACTAGACTCTATACCTGGAACTGGGATGCAATGTTATCAGGAGTTGGTATACTTTATGCCTAGTCAAGTGATATCAATATTATATTTCAAGTAAAACAAAATTTATTCATGTTTATGGTTCAGATCGAATGTGTCTATTTTTTTCCTAAATGTAGCTCGATGAGTACCAAGAAAAGTAGAACAGGTAATGAGTGGCTCATAGTGGAGTAGAAATGATAGATGAATTTTATCGTAACTTCTACGTCTGCCCTTTCTCGATCCCTTCCCCATTACATGTCCACGTACGTCTTGGTTGTTACTGGCCGTGGCGTGCACTCTTTAGAACAATAGGAGCTTTCCAACTGTATCAGAAGGAATGGACAATAGGGCTATAAATCTCGCCAACTGAAAGTTTTCCCATTGATTCTCTTCCGGCTATGAACATCAAATGGACTAAGATGGACAACCAACTAAAAACATTCTGTAGTCTGAGATCGGCTAACGGCAGTATTGAACCGGGCATAGTAAGAATAGATTGGTTGTATAGGTTTGCCGATGTCATGAAGGAAATGTCTTCTTTTAGTTAGCAGCCAAATTGAACGCATGCTAACGGTTTCTGTGTAGTTTCTACATCTAAAAAACACCACATGGCATTTTCAATTGCTTAAATACGGGATATTTTGGCTTGTGTACGATGGCTATATTTGTTATGAACAGCTAGGCCTCTCAATAGCATAACTTACGGTGATCTTTTGTTATCTTTATCCATGCATTTGCCCGAATATTCATGACTGTTCATTATTTCATGCAGATAAAAAGTATGTCAGCAGTATAATTAGCATCTTCATTCCTTATTTGATCCTTCACAGCCGTATTTATAAAGGTTAATATCTAAGTTATACTGGAACACTCATCCTCAAATGAAAATACCATATTTATCTTATTGTGACCATAATAAAGATTCCTTGAAATAAGGATCCAGGTATATTAACACAACCATAAAGCAAAGCTATTGGTTCACTTTATGAACAAATTGATTAGCTGTATATGAACACACTTTTGATCTTTACAAAATTTCACTTCTTCTCGATCAAAGTCGTTAGAACCTGTTTGTGATGTCTAGACGGGAGTTTCAGTGGATTTTGTATACGCCAGCACATGACACCCACTGAGCGTCAGCTTTTTGATTCCCACTGAGGGACCTGTTAGAGATGATGAATGAATATGGTCTCAATCATCCCCTATCGATCTGGGCATAACGCAGAAATCAATACACAAAACAACATCCCAGAACCCAGTCGATACACGGTCTACCTCCCCACCTCACAGGCTAAATAGTTAATGCATACTGTCGTTACCCTGACTTCTTTGTACCGCGTACCCCGGGTTCATCCACGCCCGACTTCTACCCGTAGAGGACTACCATCGACTCTGAATTCTAAGGTTTTTTGCCGGACTGAACCCACATAGGTAAGTGCGGTTGAATGATGGGTACAACTAGAGTTATGCTTAGAACAACCCCGAGTTGTGTAATTATATAGTTGTCATCTATAAGGGAATTCTCTGTGATCAAGAATTCATTTATAGGAGTTACATGCTTTGTCCGCTATTTCTCAACATGTAAATTTAGTTCAAAGAAAAAAAGTACAGAAAGGAAATGTTGGTCGGCCTCTGCCTTATTAATCCGAATATAAAGCTAGGACATCTTGCACAGTGGAAATTAGCTGGCATAGATAGGTACATTGAAAGTGTAAAAGTCACATTTAGGATAAGATGGATCGACTGTATGGCCATATATCCATGATTAAGTATGGCACTAGATTCGAAACTGAACCCGGGGGCTTTTGATTAGCGAACGAGTTCTCTCTACTACAAGGTCAGCTGTCTCATTAGTGTGATGATTTAAAAAGCAAACCTGAAATGAAATCATTTATATGCTCCTTACTGCATGTAAACATCATTTATATCATCTTTAATGCATATAAAAACACAACTATGAGGTTGTGGGCGGAAGCTTACGTCTAAGTTTTAACGACTATCAATGTAATGATGGCAATCCAATTTACTTAACCCTTCATTTCAGAATGACGTTCCTGCAAAACATTAACCATAACAGCATTAACCCTCACTGTCATATCAGCCACTGGCAGTATTTTATTTGGCAGGACGTCGTAAGGAATGCAGAGCCAGTCTGCCATGGAATAGTCTATGACCACAGTTGGGGTTCCTGGCATTGGGTACGACAATGGCTGGCACCCCAGCAACTGGCTCCTCCCCAGCACGTCATTAGGCCTCCACCACTGCCTCTGGAATGTCAGACCCATTTGTTTGCTGGAAGAGGGGGCGCCCTCTCTCGTTACCTCTTCATGTCAGGTTTTATTAGGCAATGAGCCATACCTGGCCAAAAGGCTACATTTCATGAACTAATCGCGTGGGTTTGTTTGCAAGAATGGTTTTTGTATTGCCGCTTAATCCTACTTAATGAAACAAAGATTGACACTTGGGGGTTGATATCCCATTCAAGATTTGTTTGTTTGTTGGGGTAGTTTAATTCTGGTCCTTTCTAGGGCTCTTTCCAGATTGCATAAAGTGAATCAATACCTTTTAGCTTTGGGTGATTGCATCTAGGAATGATTCCAGAGAAACCCACCTATAGGGTCACTACCCTACTTGTACTAAAGAGTGGCAAGGGATCTTTTTTGCATAATATTCCATACAACGGGCATCACACACCCGACCTTTGAGGACATTGTTGGGGGCACAGGGTGACACTGACAGGAAGGGACAGCAGGAAATCAAAACCTAGAAATAATTGCTGCTGTTCCAAGACCCTTTGTGGAACCAGCACCCATCTGGAATCAATCCCAAATGACCACTTGGTTAGCATTAGGTCTGAACCCCCTACCGTGGCCTTTTACAATCAGCAGGGGATTCTTCTGAGGAAATCTCAAAGTTGCAACTCCAACCCCAGATCCCCATAGGTTATTATTTCAGGAATTTAACATATTGGTTTAATCAGTGAAAGTTGATATGCAACTAATACCGACATCAACATCACGGTAGCCCTCGGTTTGAGACAGCTGCCTTTCATCTGTTCTATCAACAACATCACATATAGCTTTTTACAAAAAAAAAGGGTGTGGCCGTCCACAATACACTCTTCGAACTCCTGACTTTAGAACTCATCCTTGGAAGGAGACTATACACCTCTCACCTTATCTCAACCTTAGAACACATGTCGCGCCACTAATAAAAAGGGTGCTTGTCATGTAATTATGTAGTTGCCTCTCCCTCTTTTACATTGTTTAACAGAATCCGTAAGTATACATCAAATCTGATCTCACAGCTCAAGAACATGCATGGGTGGGAATTCTCATCAAGGCTGTTACTTTGACAGTGTCTCTAGATAATACAGAAATAGTACAGTAGAGAATCGACTGGTTGAAAGTTCTCGAATACTTAAGTTAAGGATGCTTACTACATCTGCAAGGTATAAATCATTGACATTTTTTAATTGTGTTTATTCCAAAGCTGCGTTCCACCTGCACCCTGCTTTTCAAAGACAGCCCGTCGTGTCAAATTATGGAGCCGCCCCCTACAATTTCGACATATAATCATTATAGTAGGGAGACATGGTATTATCTGAAATACAGTCTCATGTTTCATGAACTTAAATTCAAGCTTTGTCTTCTTCACATTTATTGAGCGCTTCATTTTTTCAACCATACTTTGTTTTGACGAAACTCCCGTGTTGTTGTTGCCAAGTCTGAGCAGACAAATATCACCAAAAAAAAGTTAAAAACTAATTCTCCGGTGGCTATTCGTACCATTGGAATTGAATGTCACTTAAAACGCCAAAAGATCAATATGTCTATAGAATCCCTTGCTTACCAATGAATAATTTATCTCCCTGCCTTCCTTCCTATTACTAAGACTGCTACATACTCCTAAGCTTCCTACTACTAAGCTCCTCGTTAATTGTTGCGGTACTATGGTAATGACTGTCTGTTCTAGTAATTTGCCCTGCATTCAGTCTGTGATATTTGGTTACTGGGTAAGATGGAGTGTGATCACGCCACCATTCATCCAATTCTCTGAAGGCAGAGCTATGGTTCGGTATATGGTGAACTCACAACCTTGCATAGGTTGATCTACACTTATTCCTACAATGCCAACATGTTCTCTTTCAAAAATGAATCAGTAGAGGAATAGATTCTTAATGTTTATAGTGTAAAAAGAAATTATATAAAGAAATAAAAACTGTGAATAATTATAATGACTAAAATCATCTTTATGTCATGATTAAGCAGGAGATTAGGCCTACATGTAGATATATATGGATAGTACAAGGATGTACACGAAGGTCAGTTTGGGAATAAAAGATTCAAACCATACCTGCTTCTCTCGGGTCGTTTCTTAAGGTAGTTTCTCAAGTTTCTCAAATTCTAAGAATCCACAGTAATCAACAATAAATCTTCTTAAGTTTACATCCTATGCAAACTTGTGTCGGTGGCTGTATTCTTCACGAGAATATACACACGTAGTTAACTTTAAGATCCTTTCAAAATGTATCTGAGGTACATCTATCCTCAGTTGTTATCTTCATGTGTAAATGTAGTAATAAGGTCAAAGTAGCCAGTTAGTGATGAACTTTGACTGATCCAGACTACAGCGAAGTTATCGTTCAGATTGACTGTCACAACTATTGCAATCTGTGACGTTGGTCTTTGGTGCCACATCCGCCCCAGTCCCGTAGTACTCCCCTGGAGCAAACCGGGCCCAGCTGTGGGAACACATCCTGGAGGCACTCCAGTTCCCCGATTGCAGTTGCCAGATACAAAGTACCTACAATAATCTACATCCAAGTTCTCGTGCACTGAGATAGGCGAACCTGTCTGGGTTGGTTTCCGGTAAATGGGAACCAAAGTCAAATCAGTCCAAGTCAGAGACACCCATCAAGGGGTGACCTTCTTGGTCGGTCGGCAGGAGTCACCTTAGTCCTCCAGTGTGTGGTGGTGGTACTGGTGGTAGGGGCCACTGGTCTCATCTTACTCCAGTGGGGTAGGGTGGGGCCACAGTGCAGCCCGTGCCCCATTACCTCATACACACGTACACCGCTCCCACTGCCCACCGCCCGTCGCTGGTGGTCCCCAATAAAGAGAGTTGAGATGCCGGCAGTTGTCTGTCAGTAGTGCCGGCCTCTCTCAGTGCTCCTGTACCCACTCCTACGGCCGCCTCCTCCTCTTCCTGCTTCCTACACCACCACCACTCCCACCTCCTGCTCCTCTCCTCCAGCTCGCCGTGCTGCTGGCGGGGCCGACCAGCTGATACAGCGACTCGCCCACACCAGGGGAGGCCACTCCTACTGCTGGAGCAGCAGCAGCACTCGGTCAATGCCTGGTCCCTGCTGCTGGCCTCCTGCTGCTGCTGCTATTGCTCCTTCCGCAGACACCAACAACTCTACTGGTTGCACACTTTGGGCGCGTTCGGAAACCACCTTTATCTCCCAGCGAGTCTGAAAGACCACCTCTGAAGTCGGTTAAAACGTTTGGTTTGGCCTGTCTCGATGACTTCTCAAACGGGATTTTCAGTTCTATACCCGTTGTCTTTTTCAACAGGGTGTGATGAACTGTCGCATATACATGTATACAAGGGAGATTTTCGAGTTATATTGATATTTGCAAGGATCACATACAAGTAAACAGTTAATTGTCCATGAACGTCTACATGGATAGGCTGTATGTTCTAACCGGCAATTCAACTTACCCAGATTTCTCATTCTCTATTCTACCAACCTCCATGCAATTTGCCACCAATAAGGATCATTGCGCGAGACGTGGAGGAGACGTGGCAAAAAAAAATCAATTACGATTATTGCTATTGGAAGATCACATCACTCTGTGAAGTGGTTTTGACTAAATAAAAAGGGGGAAAAAATAAAGTATTGGGCTCTTGTTCCGCATTAGTTATCTGAATGTGCCCAGGACGTAGCCACAGGATGGGCAGGGGAGTGCACATTGATAGTCTATTCCAACTGCTCACCTTTTGCTCGCACTGAGCAGCAGGACCGGCGGTAGTACTGGCTGCCAACGTGTGAGCATTTGGAACAAGTTACTTCTGATTTTATTTCTGCTGTCAGTGGTCAGATGTCAGGTTCATTTTTTGATAATATGGCCCAGCCCACCTGTTCATCCGATCCTACCCTTACACTTTGCACTCCCAAGTGGAGTGGAATATGGCAGGGTAACATCAAAGTAAACACCCCATGAGGGTACATATTCAGCCAATCAGAAAGATCGAAACATGTTTAATTTAACCGGGACTTGTAGGGAAACCACTTCATATAAGATCCATACGACAGATGTTTTCGCCTGTAGTCAAATATTTGAATATTAGAATAACATTTCAACATTTCGAATTACACACAAGAGCGAAATATGTTCCTAATAATGTGCTGTACATATATACATACTCGCCCAGTTCCCTTCTGACTACTAGAATGCACCCTCAATATATCAGACATATAAAACACAAGAGCAGTTTTCTTTGCTATTCGGGAAGAAATCATATCTCCCTAATGCTGTCCGAATGGGCACTAAAGTTAGAGTACGACTAAAAGCGTATACCAGAGGTGGTGCCGCATGGGAGACATACAGGGTCAGTAGAGGGAGGGTGGTACTGAAATTCTATTCTGTGTGATGGGACAGCTGCATGCCTCTTTTAAATGGTGATATATACGTCTGAAAGGGACATTCATGGGGACTTTAGCCGGACTACGATTAGAGCAGGAAAACCTATAGATTTTCATATTGATTTTGATGAAGACTGTTCTTAGGAAATCTTCTGTACAACTAGATGGATCAAGATTATAGATTTTTTTTAATGTCTACATTTTCAACTAGTAGTACACTATGCCCACATATCGAAGTGTTTTTTCCTATTCTCTACCGGAT
This sequence comes from Lepidonotus clava, assembly GCA_936440205.1. NCBI lineage: Eukaryota > Metazoa > Annelida > Polychaeta > Phyllodocida > Polynoidae > Lepidonotus > Lepidonotus clava. Next base: position 44,857,111 of record OW387136.1, on the reverse strand, counting down.
TGCAGACGATTGGCTATATTTGAAAATGGAAAGTTAAGCATAGGTGATGATCCGACGATTATGACTAAAAGGTAAACTCACATTTTTTTTCTGGCAAGCTACCCAACATATGAATGGAATGATATGCACTGCATTCTCAATTACTGCTACAATGAAGTATCAGCAATTGGAAAAAAAACAACTATGTCCTGATATCTTACAATGATTATACAAATCTATGCAAACTTCGGTCATCGACCTAGGGTGAGGCTAGTATATCTGCTATACTCTATAGAATTATAAAAACATCCATTTGGGGGGTCAACAGCCATACACTGTTATGTTATAGTTATATAGTGATAATAGAAATCCCAAGCCTTATGGCACCCCTTGACCCCGTATACGGAATAAGCACCTGTATGCCCCCAATAGCGAGCTAATAATAGAGCAGCCCCGCCGTTTCGATCTATTTTTGAGAGGAGCGTACCAACCTGGTTACAAATGAATGGTGGCTATGGGTCTTAAATGGTGCGTCAACAGTTTGCCACTATTTTCATTTGATCAACATTGAAACGCGTATAAACATATGAAATATGCATGAACAGATTTACTACTATTGTGATTGATTCTAACTTGGATTTTCTGTATCTTCCATAGACTTTATGTCAATAACTGCTATCCTACGATCTTATGCAGATTTATGAGATTTCGTCAAGTATGAGATAACCACAAAAAGAACAATGCCAATTGGAATGCGAATTCACTACGGCAACCCACATTTTGGTACGTTCCAAATACGTACAATATCAAAAGAAAATAAATATATTTATCATGTAGCAAATTGCAGAAGGTGCAGCGCTGTCTACCTAAAGGAATACATATAGATTTAGATCAAATATGGATTCTTTTCGCCTATACATATCGGTATATGTCTTTGCTCTTTGTACGTCCTACCTACAGAGGGTCCAAGGGCCCTTGGGGATGGGAAACGAACGCCTCAATGCTGGCCTTGTTCTTATTGGACGGGTTCAATATTGGAAGGACAGGACGTATAGGTAGGGTGAGGCTTGAGGGCCGGTACACGTGAGGTGGGGCGAGAAGAGAGGGGCGGTGAGACGGCGGGGTATCGTCCGAGCAAGGGAAAGCACTCCACAGAGCAAACTGTCACTGTGGGAACCCACGGCAGGCGCCCTTTGCGACCAGCGGGGCCACCGCTATTTGGATAACAGAAGGGGATTCTGATACATATCGAAAGGTTTTTGAGATTCACGACAGATTTTCTCCATCTCCTGTATGCTATATAGGCGTTTTGTGGTTTTGTCTAGCAATTGCTTTATTCCAAGAATGAGGAAGAAATACAAAAGAGAAATTTTATTTTTCTTCGTTTCAGCTTGTTTAGGACATGATCAGATATTGATGCTCTATGTGGTGGTATAGGTACCTCCGATGTACCTTTATGAATGTGATATAGGCCTATGGTCATATTTGCCTAACCGACCTTACATTGTACATACGTAAACAATTACATAAATTAATACATAAACGTCAGGTTTCTCAACCTGAATATGGTAGGCTGCAGTAGTACACAAGCACACGGCAGATATACCTCACTTGTGATAACAAGAATCGCATTCATGAGGCTTGTACTACCTGTACAGTAATACTATTCCCTCACTCAACACTTGTTTACGGCTTTAACTCTCGCTCTTCGATTACATGGACAGGCCCCATCTGTTGGTGGGAGACGTATGCCCCCAACGGAAGCGGCATTCCACCCACTGACCTTCAGGGGGCACCTGGGCGCCCCGGCCCGCCGCAGGTCCGCGTAATATCTAGTCAACACGCGCGCCGGAATAAACAAACAGGAATCCGGGCTGCAGCGCCGCGCCGGGGGTTACCCATAAAACGGGCCCGATTCCCGACCCCTACGGCTCGGGTGCTGGGAACGGGATTCATATGAGGGTGTGGGGAGTGTTATGGGGGCGAGCAGGGTGGGGTGACGTGACACCCTCTCTCCTGATAGCCCCCAACATGCCTCCCGCCTGGGCCCTGGAGGGTACTGGATGGGGTAGGGGTATAATGGTGCTCCTGGTAGGGACGATAGGGCGGCGTATAGTGGCGGTGGCCCCGGTGAGCTGTGGGCCGGCCCCCAAAGTCCTGTCATCAGCGCCGGGTATATATCACGGGGCTGGTGCCTGGAGGGATTAGAGCGATCCCCCCTTACCTCCTATACTCTAAGGCCCTGGGATGTAGGGTAATAGTATTGACCCCTCCGAGGAGCGGGTGTACGCCGGTAGCGGGCACACAGGGCCTTCCATTCACGCCCTAATCAGGTTAGTGAGGGGTGCTGGCCTGCATGCAGTACGTTAGGGGGTGCCGGGTGGGACCCTATACTGCTGCCATGTGTGAGCCGCTAACCCACAAGGGGTGTCGAGCAGGACCCTATACTGCTACCAGGTGTGAGCCACTGGTCTACATGCAGTAGGTTATGGGTCGCTGAGCAGGACCTAAAACTGCTGCCACGTATGAGCCACTGGTCTTTATGCAGTATGTTAAGGGGTGCCAAGTGGGACCCTATACTGCTGCCATGTGTGAGCCGATGGCCTGCCTGCAGTATGTTAAGGGGGTTAAGGTGCCAAGCGGGACCCTAAACTGCTGCCGTGTATGAGCCACTAGCCTACATGCAGTACGGGGGGAGGAGGGAGGGCGGAGGGGAGGGGGGTGCTGAGCAGGACCCTAAACTGCTGCCTTGCGTGAACAACTGGCCTGCATCAGTACGATAAAAGGTGTCGAGTGGGACCCTATACTGCTGCCATGTGTCACCCAGCATTGGGGTATTGAAATGTCATACAAAGCAAAGATCCCGCGAGAAGTAAGGAAGGAAGTGGAATTTAACAATGTATTTTGACATTATTTCGGAGCAGTTTAGAAAGAGAAATTAGTGGGGTATACTGCTAATTCTTCAGACATTCATGCAATGAATAAATAAGACATCCAGGGCACGGGTTGCGCCCGTAACAAATGAAAATTTGCGTATACTACTTACAACAAACTTTCGATTATGCCTGAGACAAGCCCACATTTCATACTACTACCGTTACTTCTGAATTCTAGCGCGACTCTTCTATAAATCCATGAAATAAGGAAGGTCCTTGCATCACATGTAGTTGACTTGTTTCCACTGAATATGGATAGTATGGGGGGAGGAGTTTCCACTGAATATGGATTCATTATTCATGGTGGTAGTGTAACGCACAGAGTGTGGCCCCTGCACAGAGCCAGGCTTTGTGCAGACCCAAGTGTGGCAGGAGGTGTGACCGCACTTGGCTGCACAGAGTGTGTCAGGGGGCTTTGACGCCTCCCTGCGCGAAGTCTGGCTTCATTGTGGGAAGTGCTATAGAGGAAGTGGCGTGTATTATCGGCAGGATCTGTTATTGGCACCCCTACGTATATTGTGATATAATTACAGATGTATAAAGTTATTTTATTGAGTATTTTATCGTCTTAAACTGTTATAGGGATCGGTCTCTGATATTCTGTTTATAACCTGAATATCAGGGACCCATCCCAGTAGGACCAATATTAAACGTAACTTGTTACTAGAGCTTTTGAACTTTCACTAACAAATACTAAGACCCCAAACAATCGAGATGGATAAAACTCATGCATTAGAATTGTTTCTAAATAGATCTAATGTTAATAATTTAGAATGACCATCATCCACTTTTGTTTCATGAATTATCATTGAGAAATATACTTCGAAATTGTTTAATAGAGTTTATGAATTTTGAAATATTCTTAAATTCGTCTTATACTAGTTATAGGGACGGGTCCCTGATATTCTGGTTAGGCCGTTATGATGACATCACCGTCATTGTGATGAAATCACCGTTTTGTCAATAAATTGATCATTATTCAGGTTTGTAGCAATTAGTGAAATGAGTACGTGTTATAGTAGGCCTAGGCCGATTGGGTAAAAAAAGAGTAAATTACGCATTAGGTCCCTGTAAGCCTAACTTATTCTCTAGGCCTACAGCCCAAAATTGGTATTATATATTCACCGGTAGATATATAAAGGAGGGACTTCCAATTTGCTTTTTGATATTATAGAACCATATTAGGTAGGCCTCTAGCCTATCTGCCGGCTACTTTTTAGAGTAGAGCATGGAAACGTAATAACACATGCTGGGGGCTTAATATAATGCCTATCAGGCTAATATCATGGATAACACGTTTTATATGACACATTTTGTTGAATTAAAACCCTTTACTCCTCCAGCCCGTCTATGTGCGGGCCTAGCACACACCCCTGTTGTCCCCAAGACCGTCTATATATGCGGGCCTAAAAGTATATATATATAAATGTGCTACAGAGGGCAAGGTAGAAATAATTAGATTTTTTACAAAAAAAATATTGACCATATGGCACATTTTCCTGCAATGTCGGATATAGGATTCTTATGTTAGTAATAACAATATTTCATGAAGAAATTTTAATCTAAGAGAAGGAGAGTTTTCCCAAATTTCCTATGGTAGCTCCTCACAGGGGAGGGTGAAAACACTGCTACTATACACCTTTTTCAATAGAGTGGCGCCCTGCTAGCAGAGTAGGCCTGAACAGTTGATTGGGGTATGGGTTTCAATGGAAATCATTGGGAAAGGTGTATACCAACACAGTGGTTGACCTATGTTTAAAAATCCATAGGCCAGTCGGGCCCTTAGCTTTCCGAATCTGGGGGCCCTCACCTAAATCTTGGGGCCCTGACATATATACTAGTCTTTTGTTACCTGTGATTTTCTAGGGGCCAGTCGGACCCCTAGCCTAAAATCTGGTTTTTCAGAAAAATAGTTTAGGGATTAATAGTGGAAACATAAAAAGTCAGACACTTTCGTATATTCTCAATGAAGCTTCCTGAATTTCCCCCCACAAAATCCGGTTTGAAGAGCGGATCATTGAAGATAACGCCTCCAAATAACTGTGAGAAAAAATTAATGAGAATAAACCTCCTGAAATTTACTACACTCATATGCTGAAGAGTGGCATCTCTGACATAAGGCCTCCCGGCAGGTCGGGTCGACACATCGCGGAAAATTCGCGCAGCTAGAGGCGTGAAAAGTGACGGAAGGCGGCGGCCTTTGTGCCGGGAAGAGTTGGGAACCAGTCACCTGTCAATCAGCCAATGCCGTACTCTGTGCAGACCTAAGTCTGGCAGGTATAGCGCGACGGCCCAGACCGTACTTTGTGCGCCCAAGTACGGCCTGTGCTGCTGCGCGACACCTGCCATACTTGGGTCTGCACAGAGTACGGCTTCGTGCAAGGCCGCACTTCGCGCGGTACAGTAGCATAAAGAATGCAGTAAATCATAATATTATATACCAATGCCCAAATACATGATGAATACTAACTGGACACTGCCATTCAGTATTTTTGGTGTGTGACGTTCTCTGATAGGTCGGGGTTGCCGATTCCTATAGCAGAGGAACGTGGGAATTGTTTCGGGTCTCGGGCGGACGGAGAATCCGGGCAAAGAACCGAGATGTGATGTTTTTAGAGTCATGCCTCGCGCACGAGGGGGGGCTGAGCGAATCGGTCGGGAATCGGTGCTCGGTGTCAGACGGAGGACTGCGGGGGAGGGAAAATATGGTAGGGGTAAGGGGGAGCCGCGGTTCGTCTCGCTCTATCTCCAAGGCCGGTGTTCACCTCGATAGGGCGGTCCACCACGGATTCCGGTCCGCGGGGTCGTCGGGCCGACGGTCGCCTATTGTTTGGTAGCGTGGGGCCGAGCCAGTCGCGCCGTCGTTCCCGCGGACTCCGGGTCCCCGTTCCGCATTTCGGGACTTCGTGCCGTTCCGTGCCTACGCTTCCGGGACCCCATCCGGGCCAGTTTCAGGCCTTCGCGCCCTTACCCCGGTCCTTCGGTCCTCGTTCTCGTTCCTCGGGCCTCTTTTTCGGGCTTTTACACTTCCGTTCTTTTACACTTTTGTTCCTTTACACTTTCGTTCCTTTTATCAACATATATACTTTTTGTCATATTACCTTACTTTTTTTATTTTGGTCTCTTTACATATTTGGATGAATAGGCATTCATCACAGGTGTATTGGCACAGTGGGCAGTATTCGCATATACTGCCCACCTTGCTTTACTGTGTAAAATGTTTTTCTCCTTATTTTGTGAATTCTGAATGGATTTGCATGATAATTTTTTTAATTTCAGGTAAAATAATACAGTCTAATTAAATGGAGATAGTGATAGAATCCTAATTTAAGAGAAAATAATGAATATTAGGGAAAACTGCTTGACACCAGTCAAAGTGTGTGTATAATCAATACATTGGAATACTGCCCACTTTGCTCCACTGGTAATTTCCTTTCTCTTTGGCTTATAACTTACAAAATATGGTATATAATATAAGGAAAACTTACCTCGGTTGACAGTACAACCCTGAATACTCGGTGGGATGTCAGAAAAATTACTGCCCTCAGCCTAACAGCCTCGGGCAGTAATTTTTCGACACCCACCTCGTATTCTGGGTTGTACTGTCAACCTCTGTATGTTTTCCTATAACACTCGGGAGCATGAATCCTATGGGTTCATCTTCAGTCGTCAAAACAGTGGTTATATTCTGCAGAAAAAAACGTGTGCTGTCTCTACAAAACACGATTAATAATTCAGTGTTGCTGTATCTATGCACTTAGACCACCGCATCTTTTTGAGTTAAAATACGCATCCCGAAGAGCTGAACGTCGGCGAGTGAGAAGATTTATCTCTCTTTTTTTTCTGTTTGAGTAAATTATTCAACTAACATGATGCAGCAGTCAATACGCCATTCAATATAGAACATGGGAAATGTCAATGTGTCTGTTTGCGTTGAATAATCAATATTGTTGCCTAACACACTCAATAAATGTATGTAATTTCCCAGGAGCACGGAGCGGCTATGGCTGTAGATGGGTGTACGTCCTCATTCATGAGACCCTATGGGATATGCACTGGGAAATGGAGGGGACTGGAGCAGAGGCATGCATTACCCTATTTAAAGGGAAAGGGGGATCATGGTATGGATTAAGATTTTCACAACGTATCAATTTGTCATAGGTAAAAAATCAGCTCAAAGATGATACTGGGACGACTGGTGGGCATCACAGACGGCCTCTGTACGGAACAGAAAATGTTGACTTAGATGACAATGTATTCTTCTGTTTTGCTTAAGCTATTCATACCACATTTGTATATATTCGAATTATATTGTTTGCATACGAAAAAGATTTAACTACACTTGAATTATTTCGGAATATTTAGTTGACTTGAAAAAAAAGCATGTTTGAGTTATGTGACAGTCTGATTGAGACTATTAAATTGGTGTCATGTTTTCATTCTGAGAAAATGAAGAATTTGTCGTTCTTCCTGGCCCATGTTTGAAAGAGCTTTCAGAAACAAATCCATGATGAGCAACCTACGAGTCTGGGTCCTACGAGCTCAGGCCGACCAGGGGTTGAGTGCCGCCACCTTGTGGATGATCCAGCACTATATTAATGTGTATAGAACTACAAGTGCAACCTTTATTTAATTGTTTGAGAAGTTCTACATAGCGTAGTGTCCTTGGAAAGCAGCGGGAACCAGAACACATAATGTGTGGGCTTTTATGATCTTTGGTATTTTCAAATGTTCAACACCTTTCTTGGATTTTCCTAAAATCATAGATAAGTCCAAATTATCTGGCCTGCATTGGTCGTTTTTACAAGTATCTTAGCTACTCTCAAAAATCCGGAAGGCCTTTTGGTAGGGTTATACTCATAGATTTCAAGAAAAAAAATCAAGTTATCTAAAAGCTTTGAAATATAATGGTCTCAATAAAAACGTATGTTACAACATCCAAGCCTTAAGGCAGTCTACATAACTATGTATTTCCTAACTCTTGTACATCCTATATATTCCGCATTTGCTCATAATTTTCGCTTTGCCTAAGGAACAACGTCTCAGATACAAAACATCATCAGTGACACAGTCAGCATTTGCACGATAACCCAGTTGCTGACCTCCTCTCTTTGGGGAGTGTTACTGTTAGTCATGTATCTGCATGAAGGTTCAACTCAGTGTGTAATTGTATATTGTGACGTATTGTAAACAGTTTAGTGTCTCTGAGAAGCTCAGTATGTGTCTGCAGATGGTGTATGAGAAACTAAGCGTGCCTGTAGACTGGGTCCGAGCAACTCGGTGTGTCTGTAGACGGTGTCTGAGCAGCTCAGTATGAGTTTGCTCATGGTTTCTGAGCAGCTCAGCGTGTATCTGCAGACAGTGTCTGAAAAGTTGTGATTGTCTGCAGATGGTGTTCGAGTCTGCATGTGGTGTCTGAGCAGCTCACTATCTGTCTGCATAAGGACGTCTGAGCAGCTTGTTGTTTGTCTGCAGATATTGTCTGAGTTACTCAGTCTGTATATGGTGTATAAGCAGCTCAATGTGCGTTTACAGATCGTGTCTCAGTAGTGCAGTGTGTGTCTGCACGTGGTGTTTGGGCAGCTTAATGTGGGTTGGCAGATTGGGTCTAACTGGTTCAGAGCATCTGAGGGTGGCTAGAATATCTGAGCCACCCAGAACTTTGTCCAAGCATCTCAGTGTGACTGGGGGGCGGATTCAGGGCGGGGGTCTTCGGGTTCCTTTTGGTGGACTTCATAAACTATAAAAAGATAGGAAAATGCTGTGCGTGTGCTTTTGAGTGTGCACGCAAATACACGCAGTTTTAGTACTAAACATGCTGACCTCTCCCGCTAATTTGCTTCAAGAAAATCCTGCATTCTCGTCTGAACAACTAAGTTACGTTTGTTAACTTTATCTGAGTCGTTCAAAATGTTTGGAGTACGTCTCAGCAGTCTAGAGTGTATTTGAGCAACTTAGAGAGTGACAGCCTCGAGAGTGTCTGAGGAGCTCCGAGTGGGGCTGCAACTCTTACCTGTCAGAATGTCGTCCACAGACAAAAGGGTACTCCACTGAATCATACAATCCCCCGACCCCTGCATGCAAATGAATCCTTCCAAGCCTATATTTAATCCGACCGTCCTCACGTACGTTCAGTCATGCAAGGTATGGAAAGACACGCCATGCTACATACAGAAAGACATAGAAGAGGTTTTCATGTAGTTTGGGATTACATGTACGTGTACATGTATATATACATGTTTCCAGTCTAAAAGCAGGTTGTTTTATTAAACCCTACTTTTTCTTGGGATACAGCCCAGCAAAAGGATTATCGTTCTTCGTAGAGACAACATCTGTTATTGTTCTTAACCTACAGTATAAACTTGTATGAACCTATCTGATAAAACTGAGATGAATTTCTGAAAACTAATGAAAACTGAATTTAGATTAACAACATCCGTATTCAGATAGCAATATAACAAGGTAGAATAAAGAGATGTGCTCTGCCAACTGTATTTTGAATCTGTAAGTATAAACACAAAGTATTAATGCATTCATGGGGGGTAAAAACAGGTACATTTATGTTTGAAACAGGTCGTTTCTGATGAGACCGGGAAAAAGGCAGGTGCAGTTAGTCTATGACGAGTCTATGGTACCTCGTGCATCAGTCATGAAGACTGGCGTCCTGTGGCCCGCCAACAATCAATCAGTCTGCGTGAGCCATACCTGCTAAAAAAAACCACTCAGGTATAAAAACACAACATGCTCTTGAAATGAGAAAATTCGGTGAACGAGCAGGTACTATTTGGAACCCTTCCAAGCGGTCATTGGTTTGTATACATAACATCATGTTATATAAATGTTCGTTTCTTTTCGAAGCCGGAACGTGTTTGAGATTTTAAGGAATACCACAGAAACTGCTGACTCAAGAACTTCTGAAGCCATTTTCCTTTAGTAAATCATTCACTGGTCTAGTGAATATGAACACGTGTGTTGTGCGTGTTGAACATTTGCCAAACTGATTTCAATCCAAATGAAATGTTAATGATAGCAACAGACATATCAAAATCACAAGGATAGGAAACTGGCATCTTCCACCTGTTAGAATAAAAGGTTGCAGGATGATTAAAGGCAAAAACATTGATTCTGTTATACCTCTAGGAGCCTTGTCATTAAAGAAAACATCATAGAACAATGACGGCGATCAACAATGGAGGTAGTAATTCAGTTAACGGAACCTTGACCTTTATCAGAAAATCTGAGTATTCATTAGCACGCATTGGGCCACAGAGAACATATACGCAGTTAGACCGATGTTAGAGAGCACTAAGTGTTGTTGGGAAAAGACCACCTCCAGTAACAGTTCACCGGCCGGCCTACCACTGCTCCTGTCTGACAGTGGGGGCACAGTTCCTCCTGGGCTGATAACGAATAAAACACACAGAGCCACTTACCTCCAGGTGCTCTCTGGTGCTCATCAAGGCCCTGGTTTTAATCCGAGAGCCGCTCCAGTAGAGGCGGGGTCCGATCACTCCTCTGTGTGTGTGGCTGTAGATCCGCAGGCCGCTAACTCCTCCAGTATCCTCCCCCTGCAGCCACGAGGCTCCTCCCGGGTCGCGCGCTGTCAAAACGCTGCTGCCACCCACTGGAGGTGGCAGGACCTGGAAAAGCGGGCGGAAGGCAAGGTGTTACCACTTCTCTATTGATTGTCTCTCCGCTGATATGGTAGCGGCACTGGAGGTGGAGGTGGCGCTGGGAAAACGTTCATGTGATGGGGAATGGGAGGGGGAAGGCGTGGGGGTAGGGGAAGGGGAAGGGGAGGGGGAGGGGGACCACGGCTCCTACATGGGGCTCCCTGATAGCATACTTCGCCAACGCAATGATGCGAACGATACCTTTCACAGCCGTTTCAATGTACCAGGCAGTAGATCTTTTTGTACATTATTTCTATGGGAAAAGGTCTTGCAAGTGCCTGAACATACATGTTTTGAATAAATGACGACATAAGTAGTATATTGAAAAGTGTTTTCATTGTTATGAGATGGACCTCACTAGATGTTACTATAATATGGCGTATAATTCCGTTTAGAAGCCGCACCCGATTATAAGCCGCATCTCATTTATTTTTTGCATACATGTATTTGGTATACTTTTTATTGATCTTTTACCCTCTAATTGATGTTCAATAGAGCAAACTGCTTAGATGCGACGCTTCTGTGAATGTAGAAATGTTACGCTATCAGCCATGCTTTATAAACTGGATTTCGTAGTAGATCTAATTGAAAAATTCAGTCGAAAGGCTCATCAGCCAGGGTGAACACAACATTTTATAAAATGTGGTGAGTATTCAGTAAACGTGACCAATGCAATGATTTCTATATTATATACCTGTTTCGCTTCTAAGCCAGTATGTTAACATATCTGAATACCAAATAAGAATTAATATTAAGCAATGCAGTATGCGTGTGTGATATCTCCATATAGCTATTGTTTGTCCCCGCCCATCCTTCTGTATCTCTGGCATGAAGACTTTTGAAATTTTAGTTCTTTACATGAGGACCTTGGAAAGTCTAGTCATATTGTTGTGGGCGGTTACCTCCCAAGTTGTACCTATACTGCTTGCTATGAGTCATGCCAGGTACCAATTTAGTCCAACAGGTAGATTCCTAACCCTCTGCGGCATCTCAGGTATTAGACCATATTCGGAATCGCTACGTGACTCAAAATATCATTACATTTAAAATCATAGGAAATCGACCACATATGATTGATGGTCATGGATAATGGTACAGTTTCTACAAGTTGTATAGCCCTTTAATGATTTTTGAATTATTTATACTAGATGTAATGATGATATTGGAAAATCCATTAAATCCATAGATACCCTTATAAATAATTTTGTGATGGGCCATACCTTCAGTAATTTAAGCACCCCATTCATAAAAAAACTCTATTTTATCCATAAAATTTATATTATATTCCCTTAATTCCAATTCTAAGAGTGGTTCTTTAATGGATTGAAACACTTAGAAACCCATAATTTCTATTCATCTTAGCACTTAAACTCATTTTCACATGTGTTTTCTCTGGGGTACTGCCATGTTTATCCAACCCTATCGATCCAGAAAACAGCCATTTTTTAACCATTTTGATGCAATTCAAGATGGCCGACCATGAAAATTCATAGATTAGAGTTTTGACCATTAATTTCAGTTTCTTCCTGACCAATAATGCTTAAAACTTGAGAAATATAGTGTAAATATTCGATATGTTGGTGTTGATGATTTATTCTGTTATCTAGTTTCACATTTATCTGAATTGTTCAGCAATTTACTAATGTGCAGTGTCATATGCACATGTGAATCATGGAAATTTCATGACTTTTAGATGGTGATGCAGCCTATATTGTATTCATGGAAAGTACAAACAAAAGGCAAAACAAAATATATAATTTGTACCAAATGATACAACATAACCCAAGAAAAAACTTTCTGATTCAAAACTCTTTCTCTAAAATCGATATTTACACTTATTCTTTTGACATTTTTGAGAAAACTACATTTTAAAAAGTGATTTTTCAGATAAAATGACTTCTTGAAAATGTTCTAGTTACTATGGCAACCAAAATCTAGAATATTTAATTAATTTCTTAAACCTGTGATATTGACGTTCATGGTATATAACTTTATGATGAAACATCAAGCAATAATAGTACAATTTTGAAAAATAAATTTCACCTTCCATTCCCACATGGTAATACCTCTTTTGGTGCCGCCAGCAAAGCGTTAAGGGATCTTTTAAAAGAGTTGCTTTTATTTCAATAAGAATTTTTTTCTCCTTAAAAATGATATTCTATATCTGACTCTTTGGATGGGAAAATAAGAAGTAAAATAGCTTCCAAATTTCACTCATGCATGATCGATGGCTGTCCCTCAATAAACGAAAACAGAACAAAAGCATTATAACATATATTACCACCACCAAGACTTTCCTCTAAACATATAATACCTGCCACCCCTAGTGGGGGCTGAGTGGAACTAAGTAGTGAACTCGTGAACGATTAGGTTAATGGTAATTGATAGTTGATAAGTAAGAGGTAGTTGGCGGAACAAGGTGACCGAAAACAACAGCCGTTTTAATAACTGTAAAAACAAAAATACGTCGTGGTTGATGGGAAGAGACATGAAAGTGAATGAATTCGAGTCAGTTAATCTGTGATGTCATAGGGCGGTGACGTCATCAACAACAAACGGGCGTGCCCCCTGGATGTAGGTGGGGGAATTATAGCTGCAACAGCGAGTGTTCCCGTGCATAATACCTGCCACCCCTAGTGGGGGCTGAGTGGATTTAAGTAGTGAACTCGTGAACTATTAGGTTAATGGTAATTAATAATTGATAAGTAAGAGGTAGTTGGCGGAACAAGGTGACCGAAAACAACGGCCGTTTTAATAACTGTAAAAACAAAAATACGTCGTGGTTGATGGGAAGAGATATGAAAGTGAATGAGTTCGAGTCAGTTAATCTGTGACGTCATAGGGCGGTGATGTCATCAACAACAAACGGGCGCGCCCCCTGGATGTAGCTGGGGGAATTACAGCTGCAACAGCGAGTGTTCCCGCGCATAATACCTGCCACCCCTAGTGGGGGCTGAGTGGAACTAAGTAGTGAACTCGTGAACGATTAGGTTAATGGTAATTAATAATTGATAAGTAAGAGGTAGTTGGCGGAACAAGGTGACCGAAAACAACGGCCAAACTGCCCAACTACATATGATGAAGTCAATTAGTGAGTCATATCAATAAAAATTCTTCGAGATTAAAAGATCCTTAGAAATGAGGGATTCATCCATGTGATGAAGGTAGGTGAAAACTGAGGAGGAGGCCCAGGAACCTCGGGCTCTAATGTCAACCATGTCCGACCCAAGGGCCGACATGAAGGAGGCTCCCCCATGACGAAGGGAGTGGGGACTGATCCTGGCTGGATCCAAGCCAACTTCAGTGGATACTGTCTTGAGGCGCTGGGAGAACCGAAGATAGTCCATGGGCACCAAACCGTGAGCACTGGGGACCCGGAATATAAAATCCTCTTCCAAGGGGTGATGGACTCTGGATAGTTCAGAAACCCAGAATACTGGGCAGAGGGGGGAACCCGGGGATGAATTAAGCAGAATCCTGTATGGTGATTGGGAGAACTGATCTGTCTTAGAGGACTGGAGGACCAAGACGAGGTGGTCTGGGTACAATGATACATCCTTCCAGCGGAGATTATGTGGGGAAGGAGTGAAGTGGCCTTTCCTCAGTAAGGCCCTGAATGATAAGGTAATAGCCGCCCAGAACGTTAAGTCAAAAGGGAGCAGGGTGTTGATACCTCCGAAGATCAGGAGAAGATCTCCCTTTGAGAGAGGGTGCCGGGAAAGGCGACGGGAAGCACAGAGGCGTTTAATTCCCCGGAGTGTTAGGCGTAGGCGATAATCTAAAGAATATGATTTAAATCCTAGGACCTGCTGGTAATACCAGATGGCTGATAAGTAGTTTGAAATGGAACCAGCCGACATAAAATCGCTGAGGAAGGTTGCATAGTTTGAGGCCTGGGAGGCTGAGCAATGGAAGGGGGTTAGTTCCAGTGACTTGCAAAAGTCTTCATAGCAAGTCAGTTGAGATTCTCGTGTTCTCCTGGTAGCCGGGGCAAGGGCGGCGTTCCGAAGGTTCTGCTGGCGGGTGATGATCCTCGTCCACAATGGGGCTGTAGAGATGAGAACAGCAAAGGTTATAATCCACAATCATTTCAAAGCACTTGACAGGAACGCCGGCATAGGGCAGACGGGACAGAGCGTCGGCTAGACAATTGTCACTTGACTTGATATAAGTGGCATGGACTTTCAGGTTGTGAATAAAACAAAGCCAAAAGATTTCACGTAGCCAAGACATGCAGGTCTTGTTTGAGCTCCGGCCCGTGTTAATCATGGCCAAGACCTGCATGTTGTCCGTGATCACATGAAGCTTCGTGTTCCTGAAGTGGACGGCCCAGCGCTGCACTCCAAGCAGCACTGGCCATAGCTCATAGACATTGATGTTCTGAGCCGGCGACTCAAAGGAGGGAGGTGACAGTAGATGACTACAGCCTGCAGGGATGTCACCAAGGTCATGGTCACTACTCCAAGTACCATAGAACCAGTCCAGGCCCAACGACGCACCAAACCCCCGAAAGGAGGCGTCCGAGTAGAGAGGAACTGGGTGAAGGTCACGAACGATACAAGCCCTACAGTTGAATGTGGCACAAAAAGATAACCACCACTTGAAGTCTGCCACAATGCTTTCATCTAGGGGGATGGCTCGGGAGTGGCGGGTGTAGGACGCTGCTAGGTCGAAAATGCGGTGGCTGAATGTGCGGCCACCGCGGACGACGTAGGAACAATGGGAAACAAGGCCACCTGCTCGTTCCAACTCTTTTTTAGTAGCTGAACCTTTTTGCAGCAGATGTTCTAGAAGGGTTTTGAGTTTGTCCACCTTCGTCTGGGGAAGGGACAACTCCATGGCTACACTGTCAATGGTTATTCCAAGGAAGGTGGTTAGGGTAGATGGATCAGTTACTTTTTTCCACGCCACATTGAAGCCCAGGAGCTCAATCACAGACGTCACAATATCCCGGTGTGATTTGCAAGTAGATTCTGAATCGGCGATGACTAGAAAATCATCCAGGTAGTTAATGACTTTAGTGGCACCCAAGTGGTAGGAGATTTGTACTATGAAATCCGAAATGGTATTGAATATATTCGGAGCGCATCTCAGGCCAAAACACAAACGGTGATCCCTGAGCCAAACTTGGCCTGAACCAAAATCCCATGAGAGACCCTGGAACTGGACATGCTCAGCAGAAATATTCACCGAGCGGTAAGCCGAGGATATGTCTATGACAGCCATGTAATCACCTTGATTAAGCAATTGAATGGCGTCATCAACTGAATGGTAGGAGAAGGATGTGAAAGTTGAGTCCATAAAATTGTTTATAGAAGAGCCGTCGGGCCTGGAACAATCCGTGATTGGCCTGAGCTTGCCGTTAGTTTTGATTACTGCACCCAAGGAGTGAACACAACGGGGTTGGTGGTCCGAGATGGAAACTTTACCAGATGTGATTTCGTCTTCCAGAAGACGTGACATTTCCGAATGGAATTCTGGTCCAGTGATGGAGTCATAGTTCTCGCAAAAATATGCGGATGGGCAGTGGGAATCCACAATATCAAACCCATTAACCAGGCCATTCCATAAAAACAACTTGTCCTGTTGGGAAACAGAATCAATAATTGCGGGCCCGAATAGAAACAGAGCTGCCCTGCAAGGCTTCAGCTGGCTGGGGATATTTCCAATAAGATGTGTGCAGTCACAAGTGCCAGACAGGCAATATTTACCAACAGGAACAGAATTGATGTTGTCAAAGGGAGGAGTGAAAAACTCCCATTCATCACAATTAAACGATGTGCCATCAGATGAAAATGGGTCATCTGTTGAGAATTCTGAAGCAAGGGCTTTATCAGCGTTACAGTGTGGGTCAGGAGTAAGATCAGTCACATCGCCAGTAGTAGAAGGAATATCTACAGTACATTTGTCCTGACTGATGGGAGCGATGTGAGAATCAAAACTTCATTTGTGTGAAGACTGGCGTTTGACATTAGGGTAGTCAGAGTTGACATGACCATGAGCCCCACAGGCAGAACACACGTGACAGTAGAAACAATCCTTGCCCTTAGGGCAGCCGTTAGCATCGAAATTGTGCTTGATGCAAAACTTGTCACCTTTAGCGTTGCTTTTGTTGGTGTTGGACTTTTTGAAGCCAGAGTTTTTGGCATTATGTGCCACTTGGGTACCATCGAAGGCTAGATGTTTCATTATGCTTGAAGGATCTACTTTGCCAAAAGCATTGGAACCAGATTCACGGGCTTTCTCTTTGACCGAGTCGTCGTAATGAATCAGAGCTTCAGCAGTGAAGACTTTTGTTTCAGCCTTTTCGGCCAGCAAAATCACGTGTTCCAGTTGACCGGTAATATCCTTTTTGCGCTTGTACAGAGCCAAGGTCATCTTTGCGTTTACTAATGATAAGCGTTCATACGTAGTTACACGGTCACCTTCTTTAAGGTACCGAGCTGAACTATACTTGCCATGTTTGGATCGCTCTGGCAGGAGCGGTGGTGACGACGGTGTCGGTGGCGATGGCGGTCGGTAAAACCAGCAGGGGATCTGGATGAACTTCGGCCCGAAGAAGAGCCAGAAGAGGATGATGATCTTGAAGGGTCTTCCAGGACAGGAGGAACAGCTTGAACAGGAGCCGGGGCAGCTGCGAGGACGACCGGGGCAGGCGTCACAACAGCCGGGGACGAGACCGCACTGACAGTCGGCCCGACAGGAGAAATGGCTGACGACATCATAGACAAAGCCGACCTGAGAGTGGTTTCCATGCGAGACATCCTTGCATCCATACGTTTCTCTATTTCTGAGGCAGCAGTGGAGGCTGACGAAGGTGGAAACACAGGGGGCACAACAGGTGCCGGGGTAGGAGATGACAGCTTAGTTGAGTCGACGGATGAAACTACCGTGACAGGGGCCGAGTCCTTGGCGACCGTCTTATTCGCCGCTTTCTGGCGATTCGACGCCCCCGAGCGGGTTACAGTGGGTGAAGCGTACTTCGGCGGCTTGGAAGACCCTTTACGGCTTCCGGAGCTCTTCTTCTTACGATGAGGTAGAGAGCAACAAAAATACGTCGTGGTTGATGGGAAGAGACATGAAAGTGAATGAATTCGAGTCAGTTAATCTGTGATGTCATAGGGCGGTGACGTCATCAACAACAAACGGGCGCGCCCCCTGGATGTAGGTGGGGGAATTATAGCTGCAACAGCGAGTGTTCCCGCGCATCGTTCCTATAAACAGTAAGCTGTAGGGCTATGAGTACTAATCTACCACTACTACTCTGCTGTCACACACAGGAGAGAGAGGTTTAGAAAAGGGCTATTAATAGTCCAAGACATGCATTGCCCATCCTCTCAAGTCAAGGACACTACCGCCACTACCATTCTGCTAGTCCCTTTGACCCGATGGG
The DNA here is from genome assembly GCA_936440205.1 of Lepidonotus clava. Classification (NCBI taxonomy): domain Eukaryota; kingdom Metazoa; phylum Annelida; class Polychaeta; order Phyllodocida; family Polynoidae; genus Lepidonotus; species Lepidonotus clava. Next base: position 44,839,130 of record OW387136.1, on the reverse strand, counting down.
TGGTGTTTCAGGGGGAGATGTGGTAACCTGAGAGGTTACCTGTTGGTAACTGGGAATCCCCTGCCCCATTTAAATCTGACAGAGTGGAGACCCTTTTTTAATTCAAAATTAACAGCTTTTTAAGTGCCATAATTTATAATGATGATGATGACTGTTGGAGTTTAATGTCCATTCAGCAATTTTTTAACTATATCAGGACCAACTCACAGTTTTTGGCTTGTACAAAGTGCTACGACAAAGTTCTACGGGGGTAAGAATGACGGTGCTCTAAAAGTCACCATCAAGAATTGAACCCAGGCCAGGCGCGTCCAAAGCCAAGACGCTAAGCACTAGACAACCCCACCCCACTTCCATAATTTATATGGTGAAAGCCTTCTTCGGAAAGAGGAGGGAGGAATCTGATTGGTGGAGAGGGCTGAAAGTGTGACTGAAAGCATGACCTGAAAGCGTGACCCAAAAGGGTGAGTAGTATGATGGATTGTTTGTTTGTTGGGGTAGTTTAATGTCTGGCCAACCCTTATGGGTTCTTTCCAGACTGCACAAGGTAATGCTTTTCAGCTTATGGGTGATCGTATCTATATGATTTAAAAGAAACCTGTCACCGGGTGCAATACCCTACCCATTACGAAGAGTGGCAAGGGGTCTTTCATGTGCAATGTTCCATAGAAAGGACACCACACACCCGGCCTTTGATGACCTGTGGGGAGCACAGGGTGGCCCCTGAATCCTAGACTCTTGGATCCTTTCTTAGATTTTATCTATCAGTTGGCATTCTTGAGGAATTCGCTAGCGCACAATGCTAATGCTACTAAGTGGGTCACTAGGCCCGGTTTTGTGTTCAAAGTTCCACAGGGGCCAACGGGATGGTTCTCTCCCCTTGTAGTTGTTCCTAAAGGCGATGTGCGAGTGTGTGTTGACATGCGCTGGGCCAACGAGGCCATAGTCCAGGAAAGACACACGATTCCTAGGGTACAGGAACTTGTTCAGGATTTGAACTGTAGTACAGTTTTCAGCAAGTTTGATCTGAAGTGGGGGTTCCACCAGATTGTGCTGAAGGAGGACAGCAGGCATGTGACAATGTTTGTCTACCATAGGGGATTGTACATTACAAACGCCTGATGTTTGGGAAAACATCAGCACCTGAGAAGTATCAGAGGATCATTCAGGATGCGTTGCGTGACAGGTGTGGCGACAAAGCTGATGATATTATTGTTCATGAGAATAGCATCAAGGAGCACGATCAGTGTTTGTTCGAGGTCCTAGACGGCTTGGAGGTAGTGGGTCTGATGCTGAATCTATGATAAGAAAAGCGAGTTTCATTTGTCCAAGCTCATTCTTCAGACATTAGTTGGTTGGTAGTTGGCTGAACCACCTAAGAAGTGAGGTCATTCCTGGTTCTGGTTCAGTATAGTTTCTGCCAGACTTTTTGTCAGTAGCTCCACCACTGTGTGAGCTAACCCGGAAAGGTGTGGAGTTTGCGTGGGATAGTGAGCAGAGGAATGCATTTCGGAAGCTCAAGGAGATGATGACTCAGGCAGAGACATTGGTATATTTCTGTGCTGAGTGTCAAACTAGGGTAATATCAAGCATAATTACAACCATACCTTGGTTCTCTAAAGCAACTTCATCTTGATAATGCCCTTATGGCTTTTGTGGGCAAGACAAAGAATATCAGCCCTCAGGCTTTGTTGGACTACTATCCTTGTTCCCTGCAACACAAGCTTCCCAATAACGCACAATTCCATTTTGACACAAGCATATTGTGGCATCTTACACTGTGTCCAGTCTCCTGTTTCCAAGTATTGTCGCACACAAGTCAGCTCTGGGTCGGTTCCTAAAGCAAACTCAATCTGCCAAGCAGTCAATGCTCCGGGCAAGCTCTCCCGTACAATAGCCCTAACTTAGTTCACTGTTTCACCACTAATGTCCCTTGGCAAAGACCGGTTCAGTAGGGACAATGCTTCCGCTATATACGTCTTTCCTGGGTGGTACACCACTTTGTAGTTGTTACGAAAAGGGTCTTCAACTGATATCGTAGCTCCTTTCTCTCACCAGGTCCAGCCATTCTTCCTGTAACAAAAGAATGGGAACTTTGTGGGGAGTCACTCGTCTGGGCTTCGGGCTCAGACACAGGATTGCAGATCGAGAATGAAAATGGTGAGTGAGTTGTGTTTTTCAGAGTCATGCCTCATGCAAGAGGGTGGGCTGAATGGTGCGTCATTGAAGGTAGCGAACAGGTTCCAGTGATCTTAAGGGGGATGGCCGGAGAATCCTGGAAGTCACGAGCCAATGGGTGCTCTATTCTTCATGCGGGATCACTACTGCTCTACTGGGGTTCCCCCCTGGGAATGGGCCATTGGGCTGTTGCCAATAAAAGAAGGGTAGTAGTATGCTGGCCAGCAGCCCAAGATCTCATTCCCCATGCCTGTTTGTACATGCTTCCCATAAGATCTACCAGGCAAGAAACAGCTGTTTTTGTATTTTGATAATACAGACAAAAATCAATAGTTCAGGCCATCCAGAAAATCCCCCTTAGTGTTTTAACAGATTTTATATTTTCTGTAAAATATCAATTATTCACTTGAGATCTATTCTTGATCTGTTTATATTTCAAAAATCCGACAAAGATTCCATGTATGCATGGATATATAGTGAAAATTGCCCCCTACACTTAAAACTGGCACACAATGCCAATATCTTCTGATTCTGGGAGATTCCCCTTTGTGTGTAATCTAGCATGTGCAACTTTGAAACCCTCAGCATGTCCTTCTCCAGGGAGACTACATAATTTGCTTGGAGAGTGGAGCACACAGTGGTGCGATTTTAACAGCTATTTAAGAAAACTGAGATCATCCTGCATTCATCTATAGTAGAGTGTTGTAACGTGCGGTGAGAATTTCTTTTCTATAATTTCTCATTAACTGTATGCGCACTTTTTAAAAACTTATGTGACTTCATCATACTCAACATCAAAATGTTCCCAAAATCAATATGATATATGACCATACTTTTGATACCAATAGAGAGGAAATAATGTGTAGTTTCTAGTGATATAAAGTTCAATGACATGGGATAAAAAATAACAATTTAGCATACAAAAAACATGCAGAGGGCTGGCATTTTTCAAGTTTTTGGGTTGTTTCTTGCCTGGTAGATAGCCTAAACTACACTATTGAGCCATTAACAATGCCCTGATGGCTTAAACTGCACCATTTTTCATCCCCTATTCTGTGTTCCCCATGTTCTGGGGTGGTTCCAACTAAGGAAAGGAAGAGGTGTTGACACGTTGAGTACCATAAAGGATCTGTTTATTCTTGTGCTTCATTGCTTCGTATATTACCATGAACGCTGACCCCATTGGTCACACCAGATCACAGGGTCTAATTGACCCAAAGGTAATTTCCAGTCACATGTTTTCTCAGGATCTTAATGAACATTCAATCTTAATTAACATTCATACCTAAGGAGCACTTCTTCTGCCTACTTGTCGATTGCCATGCTCTACTGCACAATTCATTCTAAAGCAAGGCTGGACAAATTGTCGTTTCACTTGGTTGCCCAAGGAGCATTTGCAGCCTTAAATCTGGTTGCCCGGTGGTTTAAATGGTTGCCCGGGATTTATTGTATTGAAAAATATTGTTGTTAGTAGGGACATGCTGGTAGAAGTTTTCAAAAACCTGTCTATATAATAAATGGGCATTAAACATATTGAAATCTCTGAAAAATTTGTTATCCAATGACTTTGTTGCCCATTGGGCAACTAGCCCCTCAAATCTGGTTGCCCAGCACCTTTTTCTAGTTGTCCTGGGCTTCCAGACACACCCGATTTGTCGAGTTCTGTAAAGGCTAAACAATTGTACATATATCAACTAGATTTTCGGGTACTGCCATACCGAAGGAGGCGGGCGGTGGGCAAAATTCAAATTTCAATGATTGCGCAATAATTATAACAACTTACCATTTTAGTACTAAACATGTGCCTGGAGAGTGTGAGGAATTTGACAGTGAAACCTTCTTTGTCAATCTCCATGCATCCTTATGGGAAAAAGATTTGCTGTGCCTGGAGAGTGATGTCCTACTTTCTTTACTATAGGAAATTCCTATTTCAATTTTGTAACAAAAAACTTATGGATTGTCTCCCAAATTACAAGAAAACAACCAAATATTTCAGAATTTCAGAACCAAACCACCATATACTAGAAACAGAACTACAGAAATACATATAGTTTGAAGATTATAATGCTGGCATTACTGAGAAAAGTTGAAAGAAAAGTTGGTCACAAAATTGTTACAACTTTTCTGACCCCCATTGAAATGCATTGAGACAACCTGGTCAAGAAAGGGTGTAGAGAAGGTCGGCGGCCTAAGGTCCGCCTCCCAATAATCAATGCACAAGCAAATAGTTAGCTTCTTTTACTGTATAATTAATGTTGAATTAGACCCTCTAAACTGGTGCCACTATGATATTAATCACACTGTCATGACAATATCGGCCAAGTTCCTCGATGCATAGGAGATCACTCACCACACCCCATTCTGACACTGGGTGAGGACAGCTCCTATCCCCTTTGGGCCAGCATCAGCTATCACCCTAGCTTTAACTGCTTAGATCATTTACTGAGTTAGAATTATAAGCCACATCCAAACAATGAGATGGAGAAACCATAAGTAGTTTTGTTATGCGGGGACATAGTTTAGGTCTCAGTACACAAAATACAATCTGCAACAATGGTGGCCTAACATGTACAGTGAAGCAGAAAAGATCTGTCGGTCGTGTCATGGTTATCAGGTTGTCAGTTAGGGATGCCCACCTGAACCATAAAAGTGACAGCCCCACCAATGGGACCCCAGCTAACAATTTTACATTGCTACAACCTTGTTACAACACAACAGTTTGGTTGTAGCAACGTTGCAAAATGACATTGTTACAACATAAATTTGTGGACTCCCAGAAAGGTTGCAGCAACGTTGTACCCAACATTGTACCAGTCTGCGACCTTGGCCGCTGGCCCGGGGCCCGAGGCCAGTAAAATGAGTGCAGGGCCAGAGAGATGACCCAACCCACTGGCCCGGTGGCCAGTGGCATATTTTGTAGTATGTACACTGCCCCTGACCTGACGTTTGTCATCATCAATGAATGGGGATGGTTACATGCGTGGGTGAGGTGACCATTATGGCATAGTCGGGCTCTACCCATAGGTGTACATCTGATCCCACCTTATCAATGCCACCCCACTCCCGCCTCAACCTATCTGCACTCGGATGCAACAGGGGAACCAAATTGCCCGCCCCTGGTACTCAACGTCTTCATGGAAACTAATCTGTTTTACATACACGTGCACAAAGTCCGTGTATACAGTTTTCTTTATATACACTGACGATTCTTAAATTCTAATTTCTTATGGTTACCATGCAGCCTCCTTCAAAATTCAAAATTATCACATACTGCCTTCCATTGCACCCTGACAGTGATATGAGGCTATTTATTCCATAAAAGATTTGTGCATCTGCCGGGTGCACACTATTAAAAATCATGCACCCTGCTGCAAAAACATGCACCCCGGGTGGAGGGTGCATCTTTAATTTTGGACACTGCTATCCCATGCTATTTCAAGCTTTTCTGGTCAATTCTTTTTAAAAAAATGTTGGGATAAAATCCTGAAAAAAAATTAAGGTAGGGCAAAACAATAAGGGTAGGTCGGGTTACCTGAACACAACCATTTTCTTTCTTTAGGCCTCAGTATATTGAAGGTGAATGGCGGAAACGTGATAAATATTATAAGAATTAATTGTTTGTTCGGGGACTTACTCTATAAGTCTATGACGTCTATATTTCGCACTGCTAAATTTTCGTGCTTGATACTGATGGGTATTTTTGCACTATAATGAATTTGTGTGTATTTTGGTTATCTATATTTGATCTATAATAATCTATTTTTTCACTCAAGTCATATGCAGTGATGGCCACGCACAAAATTTGCGAAAATATGTACAATGCAAAAAAATACATTCACAATAAGCCCAGTCTCAATGAAGCTATCAGCGGTATGTGTTAAGTTTTACCAGAGGAGATAAGCATACGACCACAGTGAGGGTGGTGACCCTTTCCTCCTATTTCCTGATTGATATTCATAGCTTTTGGCACCACATTCTTACAGCCGTTTGAAGGGTTTCTTCAATTACCCAAATAATCTAAACCCTTTTGTCTACAGAAATGTTCTGCCTCCTGTATTACAACTCCCAAAATAAAAGATATCTCTTTTATTGGAAAAAGAATTTTAGCTTATAATGAGATTACATTTGGGCCAGTGAAAAACTGGTCGGACCAGTTGATTTTGCAGGGCACTGGCCCGTTGGCCAGTGGAAAATAATTCCAAATTCGCAGACTGTTGTACTGTAACCTATCACAACATTTTTACAACTTTTATTTTGTACTTTTTTATGTAGTGTATTCAATATTCATGGATGTTATAAAAGATTTTGGGATACATTTGCACTGACATATTTCTGTTCCCTAGTGATGACACCATTTTATGATGAGGCTGTCCTGAAAAAAAATTCTGTTTCCAGTCCAGCGAGTGGCGCAAATAAAAGGGACCCGGGCGGCCGCAATTTTTTTTTTTTACAATTTATTTTTTGTAAATCAGGACATAACATGAAATTTTTGGAAAAAAAAAAAAATTGGGAAAACAAAAAAAAAAAATCTTCCTACCTGGTCCTTTTACACTCACCCGGCCGCTGGACCGGGAACAGATTTATTTTTATGGACAGCCTGACCTTAAATCATTGACAGTGGTTCCACCTGTATGTTGATTTAATGTCTTCCTTCCTACGTTGTGAAAGTCATGTCACAATGTTGTGAAATAGATGTTGTGATGAAGTAATTTTGAAATGTTGCAAGTATGGTTCAATAAAACATTGTGAACTACGTTGAGGCAATGTTGCCACCACGTTTTCCATTGAATGTTGTGAAAAGGTAATGTTGCACACGTTGTCTGAATGTTGCTTTTGCTTGGTTGTGTGCACGTTGTTATACAATGTTACACCCTGACATTGCAGCAACATTTGTGGTAGATCTACCGGTACATACTTTAACATGATCAATCTAGAAAAAAACACAAAAAACACTCATGTGTTTGCTGGGTAATACCCAATGTTGGATGGACTTATTAGTTCTGTAGCTCTCTTTATAACGGCAAGCTGTCAGTGTCACTGTGTGAGAAGGAGAGAGCAAACCTGTTGGTTCGATCTAGACAGTGACTATATAGATCTAAGTAAATAAATAGAGGCCTGCATCATTCAATGATGGAGGGAGACCAGTGCCAGTGGACTTGTCCAAGGTGTTACCGTGTTTTATTTTGTATTTCTGACTTGACAACTCTCGTATGACACATATTAATAAGCCTGCTAATGTTAAGAATATGCTTACTTACCGTATGAAATCCAGGACACTGCAGAACAATCTATATCTCTTATGAACAACACACGCAAGTCATCTCTCCTGCACTCTGCGCGGCATGAGCCATGACCGGAAGTTCGCACCTACAACGTGGTTTCCTCCTATTATCGCTCACTGCCACTTCCACAACACTGACGACACTCGGGAAGGTAGCACTCCCTTCTTCTGCAGAGGATCCTGAAAAGCAAACTTTCGTACACGTATCGGCATTGTCATCTACAGTTACTACTTCCTCTGCACAAGATGAACTCAACACTACCTTTATTAGGCGGACTTTGCCGAAGATCTATTCAAAACTGTAGAAGTTTCACACGAACGCCAAGGTCAATGGTCCCGGAGGGCCTCGGAGGTAAACAAAACAAGATTAATTTAGATCCAAATGTAAATTTAGGAGCAGACCTACCCCACCCTTCCCAACCTCACTAGGTAAGGTTGGACAGAAATAATCAATGGTCAATCATAGTCAATAATGGTCAGGGTTGGTCGGGGGTTGGCCTTGCCCTTGGTGTGGTGTTCCAGAGACTGAGAGAGAGCTGTGGTAGATGGCAAAACAACCTCAGAAACCCCACCAAAGTGACCAGCAGTTTACTATTTAGTATTTTAGACATGTCCACTTTGCCAGCTAGCCAACCCCTTATTTCTATGATATTAACATTTGTTGAAAAATGTTCATACTTGATTCACAGTCAATCACAGTAATTTTCCTAGTACTAGTAGTAGTATTAGATCTATACCCACTACTAAGTTAAACTTTATAAGGCCAAAAAAAATAAAAAAATAGTTGTGTTCAGGTATCATACATACATAGGTTAAAAAAAATAGGGTAGGTAGATCGAGATACCTTTTTCTTTTTTTTCCTTTTTTTTTTTTTTAACTAACCAAAGAGAGCCGGGCAGTGTTGGGAGTAGATCTAAAACACAAATTCCAAATATCCTACTAAAAACATTCTTAACATCTAAAATATCCTGAGAATCTATGGGCTGTTTTATAGTTTTCCATGCTATTTTACTATTTTTAGGTCAACTCTTTTGGATTTTGAAAAAAATAATCAAATTTTATGTCCGACCTCCGTATCATGCCAGCAAAACATCCTAAAGGGGACAGGTCTAATCTCTACTTGTAAATTTGTTGGCTTTTTTTTCTACATACCAAATAGACATAGGCAGTATTGGAAATATATAAAAAAAAAACTCTAAATTTCCTCTAAAACAATTTCTAGCAGCCAAATGACATGCCATGAGCATCTAGATGATGTTCCATGCCGTTCCAGGCTTTTCTGGTCAATTCTTTTGGATTAAAAAAAAGTTTGGGGAAAAAATCCTAAAAAAAAAAAAGTTAGGGTAGAGCCAGAAAAATAGGGTAGGTCGGGTTAGATCAACAATTTATTTTTTAGGCCAAAGTTTGCTGTTTTTACCATTATTGCCTTCAATAAATTTGTATTCACTGCATTGCACCAGCAGTAGATAAATACAAAGCCAAAGGATTCTTATACTCAATGAGAGTGTCTTCTTACTCAGTTACTGTTAGATCTAGTATTTTGCTTTGCTCCCACGCCATCACAAGATATTATCAAAGTCTAAATTATAGGCCTGTTTCAATATCAGCAGACGGCCACATTTGTGTGTGTTTCAATATCCATATTATTAGTGAAGATATATTTGTCACACCATTAAGTTTCAAACGTGCAAATGTATCTACATCATATCTCTTGTGGCAGATTGATTGTTGTAAAATCATGGGATAAATCCGCATAAGCATTTGTAAAAGGGAGACTGATTATTTGAGTTTGGAAAATTGTATTGATTTAATTGGTTTTGGCTCCCTTTACTTTATTTCCTTACCAAAACTTTTTTTTTTAATCCTGACCAGCTTTTCATTTGATACAACAAATCTTGAATAACTTATAAGTATCCTCCCTTATCGTTTCATGGAACGTGATAACAAACCTGTGTGCACTTCCTTTCTTTTCAAAAGCAAAACATTCCCCGAGTCAGTTGGACAAAAAGATGCTGGTTTGGACAAAGATGTTCAAGTCCATAGAGGATGTACCTGAAAGTGTTTCGTAAGTTTCAAAAACTATGTTTGTGAACACATATGGGTCGGAGCCCGATTTCAGCAAAATATGGTGGGCCCAGTGAACAAATCTGTAAGATTGATTAACCATTTTGATTTAAGGAGCACCACGCCCCCACCAGCACCCAATAAATGTTTATTGCGCATGCTGCAAACAGCTGTGTTGATCATAAGTGTGCCATATTTCCATGGAGAAAGTTTTATAGATTTAGATTTGATGGGTAATTAATGTTTACTTGTTGATATGAGAACAGAGAACAGAGAACCATATGAAAACTCTTCGTGACAGAAACTATAAAACAATTTCCCTGTCCTATTGCTAGACCTCGAACAAAAAGTAGTCTTGCATCATACCGTTACATAGATTTTACATAAAACAGTTGCTATATACTAATGAAAATGGGCCTTTACATAAACATTTTTACAGTTATACTACAATGAGAAAGACACGGGACTTGATGCGAATCCGAGTGAACATCGGAATGGCCGTGGCCACTGTAATAGGTTGTATCGTCGTCATCACCTACTCCCGATCAAAGCAAGGCGATGGTGACAGCTTGCAGAATCGGGGACTGAAGTGGCAAGAAGAAATGCGAGAAAAGGGTCGGCAAGAACGAGCATCCAGAGACAGTGGCGCCTCTACTTGATTCTCCATTATATTTTGTATGAATGTCAAATAACTTGGTCTCTCAGATCTTTCTGTTGTTGCCAAATAATTATTGTTAGTGTGGATCTGAGACGTTTTCGTATTTTCTTTCACAAACGACTTGAAGCAGTTATTATTGGATAGTCCTTTCAATGAAATACTGTTGAAGTATAGAACCTTTTTGGTTGAAGCGTGGGATTTGAGTTCAATGTAAATACACCCAATCATGATTTACGCCTTAAGTTTAACACGAATGGTGTCCTCTTTCTGTTGCTTAAGATTTTACCTCTCGTCCAATGGTAGAAATCCCCACTTAAACATAATTATTTTTCAATGAGACGTGCAAATGAAATAATATGTGATATTAGCCATCTCAGATGGTTAGTAGAATTGTTCAACAGAACTTTATTTTAAAGTAAAAAATGTGTCAGTGTCCTCAAAACTTGTGATATTCTAATACATTTATAGGTTGTCAGGATAAGCAAACAACCACCTATCAAGTTTAATAATTAGCGTATTAGTAATAAAGAGTAAATCCATGAGTTACCTGGTATATATTGAACCTCTAAGGGATGTCTTTCTTAACTTCACTCTTGTTTAGGAAAAGCAGACACTTTTTCAACTTTGTTTGCAACTTCCGTGTCCGTTCACCATAGGACCTGCATTATAACACATACCTCTTCTGAAAAGGCAACATACTTTGGTGCTGTCTCCGTATTTAGAATAGATTCATCAATGCAAAACAACCATTATCCTTTCAGCAGTATTATTTGTGTGTGAATGAAATGATGGAAATATTTAAAGCACTTTCTAAGAGACATGAACTGCAGGATATTCAGTATTCTAAGTAATTGTATGGCAGGTAAACTAAAGTCATACAATAATAAGTGATTTTCAAGAATTTCCCGCTTATAATGCAGTCAGACAAGTCTGGCTAATGTTCCTCTTTGTTATAAATATATTCCACAAATTTACAACCCTTGTTCCAGCGGTATTTTTGGATTATGCGTAGGCAATCGTGTACTCTTCACTTTAACCATAAAAATAGCCAGTAGGCAGAGATGTCACTTTGACCATAAAAAGAGCCAGTAGATAGAGATATCACTTTGACCTGAAAAGAGCCAGTTGATAGGGATGTCACTTTGATATCAGGCCAGTGTTACAAAGGTTAGGAATAGAACCTTATATTTGGTTATCTTCTGCAATCGTGTGATTGACAGCCGGAAATATGATTGGAAGTTACACCAAACATTTATCACAGTTGCAGCTTTATCCATATTCGTAGGACTTTTCAAACTGTATCCAGCTTTTCTGTGCAATTATAAAGGAAGACGAAACATTTTTTACAGAGGCCATTAGGATGGCTGTCATACTATAATAGTGCGTATGGTTTTAAACTTCTGAATCAAAGTGCGATCTTTTAAAGGGTCCGACACAAATTCTGAGCTCAGAGAAAGAAGGAGCCTATGAAAAACGGTACTGCCAAAGCTTGTGAATAGTATTTTAATAATTTAAGCATTGAGAAAATGGGTTCCATAAGAAGTTGTTTCAACAAGTTTTGTTTTTAAGAGAAATTGCTTGCAATTTCATTGTAAAAACTATATCCCAAATCCGCCTTTTGATCTGCATATGCTTTCGAACATGTTTGGCGTCACCCAATTGAGATGGAGTACCGGGTAGTAGGTGCTAGCAGCATTTGAAATTCTGTTTTCAGTTTCGATTATTTTTTGCTTGAACGTCAGTTTTCTAATGGCCTTAATTAGTTTTGTCCATGTAATTCTTTCAGTATCAGAAAGTTGATACTTAAGTGTAGACAACATTGTCTCTTTCCTAAAAATACGGAAATGTGGTTTCACTCCGTTCCGGATTTTCCATGTTTGCGCAGAACTATATCATAAAACAAGTCATAGTGGACTGCTACGTTCGTTTTGTTATTCCTATCGCGTTTTAATGGATTAAATGGTTCCACAAATTAAAAGAAATAGTTCTTTCTGTGCAATTATAGCAAATGAAGTTTTGGAAATGTTCTTATTTTTCTGTATACTTAATGCAGATGGAAATTGTGGCCATGTTCTTACATAAACAAAATAAATTGCTTTTGAATTCATTCTGTCGCCTTTTCCGAGTTTTTGTTTTTCTAAGCGACTGAAAGTCATTATTGTCGGAAAAATTCCACCTTAACTTCTTTTCTGTGAGCGATCATATATGGCATATTCTTACATGCTTCTACTGAAAAGAATATCTGTAAATAAGGGCATCCGATACTGATTATAGCGGGTATACGCTGCATCTAAGGTATTTCGAGTTAATTTAATTTGAACCATATAATTTAGGTCTACAGAAAAAGAGGCCCTCCCTAGGGATCCTCTCAACGTGTCAATTTCTCTTATTTTTCCGTGTTTATACCTCTTCGCGATGAAATTGAGAAGAGATAAATTGTCACTGGTGCACTTTATTCACAAATGCAGATTCAAGTGAACATCACTATGACTACACTAAATCACTTACACGGGCATCGTATATAAACGATCAGTTCATAAGATGCGGCAAATAGTGGCCCCTCTCCTTTATTGGGAATAGGTAACTCATGATATTTGACGTTCTAATGCTGAGACACGGCATATCGCGAGGATATGGGATGAGATGTCAACATGGTCCTTAAATGTAGTTTTCTTCTTTCAAATTAGTGAGGTACGAGTATGGCGATGCTGGCACACAATTAAACTTCTTCGCTATTGTTTCTTTGGAGGCACATAATGGAATCGGCATCGTTCATGAAACACCTGGAATAAAATGAATGTTCCAGTAAGCATCCATGTATGTTCGAATTTTAAATAGCCACTAGTGGATGTATAACACTAGTACAATTATAAAGGAAGGAATAACTTGTTGATTAGCTCTAATTTTATGGTTAACAAGTCCAATTAACAGTCATTTATAGGCGGCTGCTGCTTTTCATAATCCAAAATAGACATTAAGATATGGACCATTACAAGAGGATCTACATGAGAGAAGGATTTACAAGGCTGTAATTATTTATTACCTTACTTGCCGTGTCCTGCACGACTTCTTCTATGCTAAGTTCATTCTGCATAAGTCTCAGCTGTAGTAAAAGTAGGTTAAAGCTTGATAAACAGGGTTTAAGTAAAATCTAAAGCGTCCCAGTACTGAGAACATTATTCAATTTGTTAAAGGGCAAAGAGAGGCATCCTAGCTGGTTTAAGGATCCGATATTTGTCTTACATTGCTCAACAGGAAACATTTTTGAGACCCCAATGCATTTAGTAATATTATAATTCTTAATCGTACTGAAATGAGAAAGGAAATAATTTCTGATTGTGAGACGTGGCTAATGTTTGCTTATCTGATGCTACCGCGGAAATAATTTCTGGACAGTTGGATAATAACGATAACTAAGAGCTTATTTAAAGGCGAAGTTCTCTGTCTCTGATTTATAATGCACGGTACACTCATAAACTACGGCTGCCCCAGAGACCCAAATCATTATTGTTTCCCTCTTCGTTTAATGGGCAAGCGGTTACCTGAGTCTGTTCCTTCCTAAGTGAAGCTAAGAGTGATACATCGTCCCTATTCTTTGTTCGCTGCTCTCTCAACTGAGACACTTGATCAGATTTCTGCGAAATGCATCTCTTGATTAAGCCTTCCCGTTGTGTGTGAGTGGTCAACATCTAAAAACAAGAATAACAATATTCTAATCATATCTTTCTATACAACTAACATGAATTCTAGGTTACACTTAAAACAATGTTTTATGTAATATGTATTGCTTGATTTCAGATTTCAAAGGTTTTCATCCAGTAAGAGTCTTCTCTGCTGACACCTCTTTCATATTCCAAATGGTGTAAATCTAAGAATGAACACTATCTTAACAGTTCCTACATAAGGATTTTTATCATTTGAATGTGACTCATTCTCTGTTGATGTTACGGGGTGGGGAATTCTCACCACAAAGCCATTTACAAACTTTTATATAAAAATAAACGTTATATTATATATTTTTCTCAAATTATAGTACAGCAAAAATACGAAAAATGACATTTCTGCTTGATTGAAAATCATGGCTAGAGGTTGAATTTAATGTACCGAATGGTGACTTCATTTAGCACCACTCTTTCAATTTAATTGCGACAGGTTCAGTACGATTTTAACAAATAAATTAACCCTTACCTGTTCAAATATATCTTTGCATTGGCTGGTTGAATCAACTTTCTTTTTAAAAGAATCTGTTGGAATACTGGTGTTCAACGCATGTATAAGGCGATCATCTATTGTCCGCATCTGTTTTAATATCACCTATAGAAAGAAAGAGAAGCGTGGTGTCATGAGTAAGCCTATTGAAACATGACTGGAGCTGGCCTGCCCTTAATCATGGAAAAAGAACTCCCTCGTGCTCATCCGTTGCTCAACTAGCGCCGAACTGTGGCCCCTGTACACCTAATCAACAATTTTCTGTGGTTATGTTAGAAAGAACTGGTAGGTCGGCTTGATAGACTACACTCACTCCCACCCGCAGAACAGGCTGGTATTCAGGGAACCAGCTCCAGCACCCTATGCCCCGCCCACTTTAACTAGGTTGGCCAGTGGTTTTCCTTAACTTTTCGGCCCACTAGTCAACTGGGCTAGTAGTCCTATCTTCGCAATAGCCCAGATCGTAGTTTCACTTGCCCATATGGAGTCATTATTAACAATTTTCAAAATTCCCACTGGTCCATAGGGCTAGTTCCTTAGCAATTTCTCTAGCCCAGCAGGAATTTTACTAGTACCCGGTAACGTTACTAGTAACTATATTAAGGAAAATCACTGTCGGATATCCCATAATAAAACATTTAATGTTTTAATATGCTCAGAGCACATGGTACAGCCCTGTCATTTTGGTGAATATTAACGTCTTTTCATCGCTCAACCTATCTGAAATTCCCATTACGCTAACTAATGATACTAGTATTATTTATTGTTCTCTGTAAAAGTCACTTTGTTTCTTTTTTCATTTTTGTAATGAACTGAAAAACAGAGACAACTGTGATGTTTATTACTGAATAAAATTGTGTGCACAAAAAAAACTAATATGTTAGTCGACAAATTTCCATGTATACATACATCCCGGGATGCCACTCCTGACTGAGAAAAAGTTAGGAAAACCCCAACTTTTTTTCGAAGAGGATAACTGCCATTAGTACATTAGTTTTAACCTTAAATTTGCATTTAGGTACGTCAGAACTAAAAGAGAAATTTCACTTGTGTAAGAAAGATTTGGCAGTGTGCAACCCAAAATCACTGAAAAACAGGAAATCCTACAAAGTAAGAAAAAGGCCAAAGGTAAATCTTCGACATTTTGTACCCCTAGTGGACAATGGAAGAGATTAATAATTTATACCAATATTTTTGCTTAAAAAAAAAAGAAGAAAAAAGAGGCACAGCATGTCCATGACATGAGCCCCTCCTCCTACTCTACTCTAGCTTCTAGGTCTTAACTAAATCCATTCCTTATAATCAGAGATGCCACTCCCTGACCATCAAAATGTAGGAAATGTGTAAATGTAAGAATCTGCAGTAGTTAACAACAGTGCATATGCCTCTGGTGGTTGGAAGTTCATTTAGAAGCAAAATATATTATGTAAACAAATACAATCTCGAGTTTCCTACTTTTGTGTAGTATGGCACTGTAGATTATTGTTGTATTGTGCATATCATGTTTTATAGAGGAAAACTTTCGGGGAGGAGGGTGGGGAATTCAATCGGCCGACGCACTGGATATAATTTAAAACATCTTATTTTTAGGCTGGCTTCATTTAGCTGGGTGACCTTGGTCCTTGCCGAAATATTTGGGCCTCCTTCGGAGGGATAGACTAAGAGCCATTACTCCTGCGTCACTAGGATTATCAATTCATCTTTGGCACGTTGTGCCGTTTCACAACATGACACGTATTAACCGCTAATTTTGCAATATTTGTACATAAACACAAACTGAAATGTGGGACTGTCTGAGGTTGTCCCAAACTCGAGCCGAGCAAAGCAGGGGGGCAAGGCCCAACTGGCTCCAAGCCTGGGAATAACATCAAAAAAATTAGGTTTCCAACATAGGTTGCTAAAATCTAGAATTAATTTCACATCCTCAATCGAGCTGTATGCTTATATTGAATTATACAACACTGTCAGGTTGTCATATCATTCTACCTGAAACGCTTGAAAATCTTCACAAGATACATTTTGAGCTCCGCTCAAGCCGGTGTCCGCCATGCTGCATCAGTGGCAAGGGTTGGTGCAAGTTTTCAGATATTTATACACCAATTATGAAATATCTATTTGAATTTAGGTATTATCTTAATAATTCAATTTTCCTTTAAATTTTATATTAACTTAATGAATTTAAAGACATGTTTTATCAAAGAGTAAACGGAACTAAATATTACTTTTTATTTAAAAAAAAATTAACACTCAATTTTGAATCGCGCATATATATTCTCCTGACGTTTCATCAAAACCTCGAATAAACGAGATTTGTTAAAAATAAGATAGTTAATAAATATTAATATCTGTAGAACACTAAATAACAATGAAATATGCATGTGTTATGACAAAAGTTTGGGAAAATTGCAAATACGAAAAATATTTTGCTGACATTCACTCTCGGGCATCGCGCATGCTCAATCGTCTTTTGTCAATAGCTTGCCCAAGTTGGAGAAAAACCACTCTGTGTATGGAAATAAACTTCAGGGAGTAAAACGATCTACTGTTGAAAGGTAAGGATAATTTCGAATAACCATAGGTCTTTTGAATTAAGTGTTTATCATGAAATACCGGGCTAGAGATTTCAGAAGTTCGTAGCTTCATAAGAGGAAGAATTGTCGGGTTTGGGAACGACGACATTTCCTCACTCGTCTACCCATCCCAGCTGAGTCGAGTGTGTGACATCGACCGACTGTCACTGTGTTGTGTTGATAAAATAAAAGATACTGATTACACTTCTAAGTTGTAGATTAAATCAGTGAATTTTAGAAATTGGTCGCCTTTTTTAGACCTATCTAATATTCTTGGAAGTGATGACTTCCTGAACTTGATGAAGAGTCAAGACTGACTAATTTAAAGTGACTTCATGCCTTTTTTTTTTCTTTTTTTTATCTGAGAAGTTGTTTTGTGAAGTTGACATCTACATTTGATCGTTTGGCAATGCCTAACGTTAGTCGGCATGTTACCGACTTAACAGTTATTTGGTATACATAATTAATGGGGTTCATTAGAGAAATATATTAGTGGTTTCTGACGTGTGGGTTCTTAAATTACATATCAGATTAGTGTGGTACCGTACTGGTATGAATGTGAAAGTGGTCAAAGGGAACACAAGGCCCTACCCCAGTGTTCGCCAATAACGTTGTACATCGTGTCCGACGTCAGCTGATCAAGGTATCTATATCGAAGCATTGAACATCGGACTATGGTTGGCTGGTTATTGGGGTTTTACAGTAGTAGTAGTAGTAGTGATTTTATTGACAACAAAGAGTCATACATTTGATCTCATGTGTCATACATAGTAAACTGATACATGTAATATAAACACACACAAACACTACAATAGGTACATATAACAGTCAACAGATATTTTCATTCGCTTTAGCACCAAACGAATTAAGAAAAACTAAGGTTAACATTTTTACTAGCAACATTTGCATATAGATGCTGGTTGGATGCACCATATCGACATCTATGACTATGGTCTTATCACGGTGAGAACGTTATAGTAGCTGTGTTAATAGAGAACACAAAATCACAGTTACAATTTGATTTTATTTGGATGGTAAGAACATTTTTTAAATACAGCCATGATACAATCTTAATTTCAAAAGAAATAATGGTTTGTGTATCAAAATGTAGTTAGGAGATTCCTCAAAAATCTGTAACGCAAGTCAATTATTGACTTAAATTGGTATAGTAGATCTAAATGATATTAGACTAATAGGAAGTGTGGCTTCATTTGTGACATGAATTTTAGTACTATCCCCCGCCGAACAAAAAAACTTAAAACTAAAAATCCCGACCTCCCTACTGGTCCTTTAATCAGGGATTAAAGTTTTCAGATTGTAGTCTGGTTTCAGATTTTTTCACATTATCACCTCAAATAATAATTTTCAAACTGAATTCCTTACATCACGTTTTACAGCATTTTAAGATAATTCAGATTTTTCTCTTTGGGGTTTCAGATTTTTCATTAACCCTGACTTACGTCCCTGCTTTGTAAAGCCAGCTGCTGGCCCTATGCATTGAATATTATAATTTAAAGTTTCATGCCTCGAGATTTTTTTTTTAGGTAGTTAGGGATTTCATTTTGGTTTGAGATCTCTGAAAAATGAAACCTTAGGCTAAGGGTTGGAGCAAAATAATAGGGTCGGTCGGGAAACCTAAACACAACTTTTTCTTCTTTTGCTTTATTGGTAAAAAAGTAAAGAAACGGGAAGGGTGGGCCGAGATCACCAGCTGACCGAGTTCACTAGGGGCCGAGTTCACCAGTAGTGTTCGCTTCATGTGTCCAATTCAACCTGTGGGTGTCCTGTGGACAACCTAGAAAATAATTATACTCCAGCATGAAGGTTTAGACAACTTTATGTGTAGGACACCGACATTTAAATTCTGTGATCCCTGTGACAGTGTTTTTTCACTGGTATCATGATGCATTTAGGACTAGTGTAGAATTATTCAGCAGAGGATTTTTGAAATTCATTCTCACATTTCTGTTACAGTTGACAGAAATACTAAGTTTCACTTTGCCCAAGTACAAGCCCGGACCAAAACTCAGTGGGAAATCAGTGTCTACTGACTGCAGAATCAGTGTGGGCTTTCAAGTTTCAGCAGTTTTTCAGTGGAAAATCAGTGGGAGTACAGTGGCTGAGCAGTGGTCAATCAGTATGTCCGAAATATTTAAATGAGATAGGGTATACTATACAGTCAGTGTACAATCAGTAGCATTTCAGTAGCTCATTTATATATTTCGGACATACTGATTGGAGAAGTATGCACTGCCGTTTGGTCCGGGCTAGTAGTACGCCATTTCTACATTGCCATGTTCTTAGCAACAATCTCCTCCTAGAGGTTGAGCAATTTCAAACACTTTTCGAAATTTAAGGATCTATTCTATCCACACGCGAGGTGTGAGCCAGTCGGGCCCCTGGCCTTGCAAATCTAAGGGCACTCACACTTAGTCTTCTTATTTCTTTGATTTTACTTCACTTGTTAGGATAAGAGATAATATTAAGGCCAAGAAAAACAAAAATTGTGTTCCGGTTTCCCGACAGACCCTATATTTAAGCCCTATCTTAAAGATTTTGAAGGCCTTTATAAACTTTTCTAATACAAAATTTCATGTATTGGACAGCATAATGGTACTTTTCCATGGAAAAAAAAAGTTTTTAAATTTGTAAATCCCTACCAAACCGACCCTATTTTTCTCAAGTGATGAAATCTGAACACAACATTTTTTGGCCTAATTGAAATGAAAGTAATCGTCCAGTTGAAGAAATTGAAGAAACAAAAAATACGCAGCTCAATCATAACTGACAAGTTTTATGGTTACCAATATTATCCTGACTTCCTAGGGACTAGTTGAGCCCCTAGGCTAGAAAAATTAAGGGGTCCGACCTGCTTTTTAAGGGCCTCTGGCCCCCGTGCCCCTGGTCATGTCCACCCCTGTAGGGTAGGGCCAAGAATTTAGATGGGCGGGTAGATAGACACAACATTCTTTTAATCTCTACCGGTAATAGGGTATGAATTACCGTTTCCAATTTTTTAAACAGATTTTCTACAATAATTGTGCAACGTTGAAAATGAATTTAATTAACTTAGCTTCCCGGGCTAAAAGATTTATTATTATTTCCTCCAAATTTTTAGGATGATATTTATACACGCCAACATGCATTTTTGAACATATCTTTTCTAGACATAGGGCAATTACTAAAACACCATACGGTTGAATAATAATACTTTGCCTGGAAAAAGTGCTCACTCTTTGGGAGTCCGAGCCCAAACACTGGTTTAAATACAGTTTTCTTTCATTTTGGACATTGTCCAAACATTATAAAACCGATTGTTATTTGTGGGATCATAAGATCAACGATAGTTCTTGGTATCCCACTTTCCTACTCTATATAAATGATTACGATTGAGAGGAAAGATAACAGGCTATCAGTCAACAGTTCACATACGGATGTTGACTGGGACGGAGACTTCTGTTATGTTATACAACTCTTTATGGCATATATATACTGGGGCGTAGTAAAGTCACTCGCTCTCTCTCTGCGATGATCTCATTATGTGTGACGTCATACCGGAACTTTGTTTAACTGTAAGAGATAAACTATAATCTCAGGACGAATGGATAGAAGCTCCAAGTGAAAACCGACTTCTGATGTGCCTTTAGTCGAATGTTATTTTCATACAGTTATTTTAGAGAAACTATGTCGACAAATACTCCACCAAGTTTTAGTCCATTTTTTCAATATATGTTCAGTTCAGACTTTTTTTAATGTTAAAAGACAGGCCCCTCCATGTGTTTATGTGTGTATGTACATATACGGACACGTCTCCTTCTTTCCGGAGACATGATTCTAAACACAATCCACGTCTCGTCTTAACATTCCCCTTTACCAAGGATAAAGTATAACTTTATTAAGCAGCATTTCTTACTGAATATCTTAATCTTTCAGAATACTTAGATTAATTGTTTTGTGTGACACAAAATGAATGAAGCCTTCCCTATATAGAATACAAACCAATTCAAGATATTGAAATTGTAGATACTGCCAAGGAGATGATAATCAGGTACAGAAATATTGACTTCTGATTCAAGTGTCCGCTGTAGTCTTATACCGCTGCGTCTGACCTCTTTCCACAGATGGCAGAAACGGCGAGCCCCGTGGCGAACCATCGCCTGAAATCATATAAAAACAAGGGCATGGATTCGGAGGAGATGAGGCGGAGACGAGAGGAGGAGGGCATTCAACTACGCAAGCAAAAACGTGAACAGCAGGTATGTGACAGACCAGCCGCGCTCCCAACAAACAGGATGTGCCTTTATGACTCCTCAATATTTTGTTTTGTCTTCCTTTTTTTAACTCTTCTCGGTAAAGAAAAAGAAATAGAATCCGTTGGGCTGGGGATAACCAACTATGTCTTGAACAGGATACTCAGTGCGGAAGGATTGTTTTCTAAACAGCTCATGTTTTGACCTCTCCGTCTAAAAGTCAAACGAGATTCCTCATCTCTGGAAGTGGTAGTAGGGCTTCAGTGCGGCATCCTACTGTTTTTGGGATGTTTCTGCCGTGCAAACACTATAGAAGTTATTTTGAGCCATGTGACCTAATTGTTCTTTACATATCTCTGAATATTGAATCTCATGACAATCATTGATAATTCCTGCGATTGTAAAATATGTCCGAGAGGTTGCATGAAGCTTTTGGATAGAATATCCGAAGATTAAGCTTAGGACATACCGGCTTTCCCATGTGTCTAACTCTTTTAAAGGCAGTGATTTAAGGCCCCCAAAATAGTTTGTTTTTTGGTCTAAAAGAAGTTCATGTTCATGCAGTACTTTAAGATAGACGAAAATGAAAGCCGAGCAGATCTAAAATTCAACGGAATTAAAAACTTCTGAATTGAGCTTTTCTGATGGCCCTTTTTCTTGGTTGTTTCAGTTTTTCAAAAGGAGAAATGTTTCTGCCGCGCCGTTGGATGCTGAGGAGATGGGATCCCCTCTTCAGGAGAGCATGGTTTCATCTTCCTGTGGGGTAAGTCATCTGCAGATACTATATAGATCTAGTCAGCAAGAAACAGCTCATTTCTTGTTTCTCGTCTTATGATAGGGAAATAGAGGTTTGGTTTGATGGTACATATTTTTTTTATTTTTTTTTTTTACATGAAGTGCTATATGTAATATCCAAAGACATTATTGTCGGTACACTTGTATCTGCCACTAGAGTTGTAGTTTGGTAAACTTACAAATATAGGACAAGAGAAACTATCACGATGTGACAGAAATTCCACTGTGTTTTTGAGTGGTTTCTTTTGTCCCAGATCTATGGTGGCTCTATACAGGCAATTTGTAATGATTTGCATAAGTTTTAATTAAAAGTGCTTTCTTCTTTAAATTCTTAACAATTTTGCTAAAATCTCACTTCTGTAGAATTATTTTTCAATTAAGGATATAATTCGTTTTCTTGTTTTGTGGGGGCAAATTTTCTTTTCTCCAACCTTATATTTTAATGTGCTGTGAAAAAATATTTCATACAGCAAATGATGTGTTACTAAATTTTGTTTCAGATGAGTGTAACAATGGAAATGGTACAAGCTCTGTACAGTGATGATATTGAACAACAATTGACCGCCACGCAAAAGTTCCGCAAACTTCTTTCAAGAGGTATTTTTCCATATTAGTTTAGTTCGTAGGTAGATGTTCCTATTGTGATTTGTTGCAATTCATCGAAAAAGTCCGAATTTATTGATTTGTTACAATAATTAGAATGTTTCTAACGCTATGTGGTGTGAAATCGTGTTTTTAAATGATATATTTTAAAGAGTAAAAATTGACGGGATGGAATCACAGTATTACCCATATCCATTATATTCTTTTCATTTCTTTTCTGATATTTTGAATAGTTACGAAATGTTCCATGCATACTTTCAGAACCGAATCCACCTATAGATGAAGTGATCCAAACGGGCATTGTTCCACGATTCGTCGAATTCTTAAAAACAGAAGGAAATTGTACATTACAGGTGAGGGGAATTGAAACATTTCCCTTGGATTTGATAGTCATTCATAACGGTTATACTAATGATAAACAGTTATTGTAATATGCAAATTTGTAAGACGTGGTGTACTCCTTCACCAACCTTTTGTTTTTTAATGTACAACCTGAAATATTAATATTGTGATATTGCAGAAATTCCCACTCCTAATAATACAGTGATATCTTGCTTTAGCATCTTCTTTCTTTTCCTCCATAGTTTGAAGCTGCATGGGCATTAACGAATATCGCATCGGGAACCTCACAGCAAACACAGGTGGTCATCGAAAGTGGCGCAGTACAAATATTTATACAACTTCTCGGCTCTGAATTTGAAGACGTACAAGAACAGGTAAGAAGAATGAATATAGTAATTAACTATATGATAAAATGCTTATTGATAAAAGTTATTTTACGAACGAAATTATTTCAGAAGTAATTCTTCGGAATGGACTGGGATGAGGTATCTCAACAACCTATGCGTGTATTAAAGTGAAGATTCCATTAGTTTTCAATATGTTATCAGAATAATTGAATCACAATTCTATCAATAATGCGACAGTTCTAACCTGAATAAAATAGTCTAAAAAAATGTGGTGTTTAACAGTTTATTCTCTTTTTTTCAACAGGCTGTGTGGGCTTTAGGCAATATTGCAGGTGATAGTCCGAAGTGCAGAGATTATGTTTTAAATGAAAACATCCTAGTCCCGTTATTACAGTAAGTATTGTCTCCAGAAATATAAGTAGTCTCGTATTCTATTGTTGTAATTTATATCTCCAACCAAAGTTGTTTAATGAAACTTTCGTACTGAACTTTTGAATAAACTCACAAAATGTGTTATCTAAAATTGTTGCTTGTTGAATGAAATTATCTGAAAAGATATCTTAAGATGACACTTTAAACATTACAATTGTGCCTTAATGAAACGAGGTCTATCACATAATAAATTATGGTATTGATTAAAAAGATAAACTGTTTTCAACGACTTATTCAATATGTATATCAACCAAGAGGCTCTAACCAGTCTTGTTTTTCCCTGCAGACTCCTGAGCAAATCCAACCGGATATCAATGACCAGGAACGCCGTTTGGTGCTTATCGAACTTGTGTAGAGGGAAGAACCCGCCGCCGGACTTTGCCAAGGTGTCGCCGGCCCTGCCGGTGTTGGCGCGCCTCCTCTTCCACCAAGACCACGACGTGCTGGCCGACTCCTGCTGGGCGCTGTCCTACCTGTCAGACGGCCCCAACGAGAAGATCCAGGCTGTCATCGACTCCGGAGTGTGCCGACGGCTCGTTGAGCTTTTGATGTAGGTAGATTATGATAAAGTTATGCGTGATTTACCTCCCCCCCCCCCCCCCCCCCCCCCCCCCCCCCAAAAAAAAAAAGGGGGGGGGGGGAGGGTTGGATCATTACAGTTAAAACTGCTATATACTTAAAAAAATATATATACCGTACATTTGGCATTAAGAAACGATTTTGGTTGGGCACGAACAACACCGAGCCGTTAAAAGTATGAAAAGGTAATTGTTTGTATATACATGTTTTGCGATGTGCAGCGTTAACTTGTCAAAACTGTTTTAACCTTGAAACTGTATTAGCGTTATAATGTGAGTAGGTAGCTCAGATAGATAGACTTTACAAATACCAGGCCAGCTCATTGTTTCTAGGAAATCATAGGTTATACTGTGAACTGATTATAAGTACAATTTAGTTTTCTTTAATGTTTTATATCCACACACAAAAAGATCACGGGGTAGTCCATGGTATGTAATACCAAGACAGTACTTATCATCACTACTCACATCACCCTTGTGGCTTTCATACATGATACTTCTAACACCTCTGCAACATACCTTCAACAGTTTCTTGAACGGCATCCACCAGATCCTTACCAAAAGATAAAGTTTACTCTCATGGACAAATAGAAAGGTTGCGCTTATGAACAAACACATACTGCAACTGATTCACACGTATCTTTGCTTTAGTACTTTTTTTTGCCTAGGTGAAATTTAGCATGATTATCCATTTTCATTAGCACAAAGGAATGTGCATGGATTGGGTATTCAAGAATTTAGGTATACACTGTCAAGATTATGTCAAGATATGTCAAGTTCTGTTAGGTCTGTTAAATATAGGCCGTGGAAATGTTGATTACTTGTTCATGTTTTTCTCTGTGTGTGTTTTACGTGCAGGCACAGTCAACAAAGTGTTATATCCGCTGCACTCCGAGCTGTGGGTAACATTGTGACCGGTGATGACGTACAGACCCAGGTAAGACGGAATCTTGTAAACAGAGGAAACCATAATAAATACATGGATATAGTATAATTAGTAATTTATGATAAGAACGTAAATTTTATTTAAAGAGATTAAGATCAGTGTACTGATATTGGAAATACCGGTTTCAGTTAGAGAATGTATTCTGGCCAGGCAGGCTAAATTGTAGACTTTTTAATCTTGCCAGGTAAATTGTAGATTTAAGGTACATTTTCTGGACCGAGAGAATGAATGGCTATTGCCTATCCGTTTTTGATAAAGACCTAAGAGTGAAAGATAAGTCATGTAATTGTGTTCCTGGAGGGATTATTGTTGTGGTTCGTTGAGGGTGCGGTATGCATGGGCAAGGCAGGAATGACCAGTGAGGATGTATAGTGGAGTATTGCAAGAATGTCATGAAAGAGGGTTTTGTCTTACATTTTTTGCAAATTAAAACTATTTGATCACATTTTCAAGAGAAAACTCAATCACAATAGTAGTTTTTTAGTTTTGAAAATAAATTATATCCTTTTTTGGCTGAACGGAAAATACATTTGTCGTGATTGAAAAATAAACAGGCACAGGGTCATGGTAATACAAATAACCTTCACATAAAATGTATAGATAAAACCTGCCCTTCCACTGGATTCCTATCTTGCAACATACGAAAATAAACAGTCGGGAGGGGAAAAAAGCTTAACTAAAAACATTTCCAATCGGGCTACTTCCAAGCACTGGGGATATAGGGCAGTAAGTGTCGTTGTTGGTTGGTGTGTAAGCTGTGTGAGAAGTGGTGTGTCAGCGTGTGGGGTGGTTGTGCTCCCTCCAGGTGATCCTGAACTGCTCGGCGCTGCCATGCCTGCTCCACCTGCTCAGCAGCTCCAAGGAGTCCATCCGGAAAGAGGCGTGCTGGACCATCTCCAACATCACCGCCGGTAACCGGGCCCAGATCCAGGTGAGAACAGAGAGAACCATCAACTTTCAAATAATGCGCCGAAAAAAAACATATTGTAACCCCAGATGTATGTTAAAACCTGAGAAACTTTCCATGTTGATGCATTTTTAATAAAAAGCAAAAATCAGATTGTACTCGAATTATGTATTGAAAGATTTCAATATCACTTCGTATTTCTTGAGCATTATCATTCGACTACACTACCTCTTTGAAAATTATTCCTTTGCCTTACATTTCGAGGTATTTATTGGTGTAGGTAAAACCCCAAACCACATTGACTAACGCTGATCATGCCGTAACATGTTATTTTTACCTTTACAAACATTATTAGCGGAATACTTAGTAGTAATAAATCTGAACTTGACTTGTTATTCAGGCGGTAATCAACGCTAACATCTTCCCCGTGTTGATCGACATACTCGGCAAGGCCGAATTCAAGACAAGGAAGGAGGCTGCCTGGGCCATCACCAATGCAACTTCGGGCGGTTCCCCCGAGCAGATACGGTAAAAATGAAAGAAAGAATCTAAGATGTGTCTTAATATCATTTTGTTTTACTGACTACAACTATCTGAAAAGCGTCAGTGTGGCGAGATAGTCTTTGTTGAATATTTTTTTTTAAATGGAGAAAAGTGTTTCATACATAGTGAGCAATATAGAATATGGAATGTTTGGCAATCGATTTTTACGAATCAGTAACGCAATATCTGCATTTACCATATACAGTGTCTTTTTTCTGATCTTAAACATGGTCTCTTAGATCAGTTTTCTATATTGCTGAATACTGGGTTTACCATGTTCCTTTTAAATTTGACCAAATGATAGGTTGAATCTACCTACCACTGCTTTTAAGGGTAGACAACTGTGTATATAGGGGTGTTCTTCAGTGATCGTTGTAAATTACACATATTATATTCAGACTCCTTACATGATACGGTTGGCCTGACATTGTAACATACACACACAATCAATATATTTTGATCCTGCTAAGCACTGTGACTTGCTTCCTTGTCCTGAGTAGAAGCAATATATGACTGACCTGTTCTATTCGCTGGTCAGATTCCTGGTGGAGCAGGGCTGCATCCCGCCGCTGTGTGACTTGCTCACCGTCATGGACAGTAAGATCGTCCAGGTGGCGCTTAACGGCCTTGACAACATCCTTCGGCTGGGGGAGCAGGACGCCAAGCTGCACGTGGGCACCAACCCCTACGCCGTCATGATCGAGGCCTGCTTCGGTGAGAAACTATTACTTATGATGATTCGTATCAATACATTCAGTTTTCCGTGTTAGTAAGGACAATGCGGCCATAAGAGATTTTTTTTTGTAGGAGGCGGGGGGAGGGGAAAATATACACAATTTTTCTCTCTCAATGTGTCTAGGGTTTAAGATATGTTTTCAGTTCAGAATGATTTGACAATACACATGTAGACGCGAAAGTTAAGTTACTGTTTTTAATGTTTTATGAACGATAAAAAGACCAAATGATAAGTTCAGTCCATCTATTACTTGGAGATATTGTGCGTTTATTCAGAAATCAAAACTGATCTTGCAAGTTTGTGACGTATTCTCTGCTCATGCTTTTCGGTTTTGTAATGTATTAACTGTTGGGTATTACTTTCCTTCAGGTCTGGACAAGATCGAGTTCCTTCAGAACCACGAGAACCAAGACATCTACCAGAAGGCCTTTGACATCATCGAGCGGTACTTCGGTACGGACGAGGAGGACAAGGACCTCGCTCCACAGATCGACGAGAACGCTCAACAGTTCGCCTTCAATGCAGAGCAACAAAACGCACCTGCCGACGGCTTCCAGTTCTAGACTAGGCCTGGTGTTTGGACTAGGAAATTCTCACTTTAAGTTAATTTTATCTCGGCTTTGACCCAGTTCATAGCGTTATTAAAGCTGTCCTATCCGTGTGGCTGCTCCCTCGATGTTCATTGGGAAATGCCGTCACGGCAAAAGTGTTTTCTTTTTCATAACTGAGGTTAAATAAGTTGAATTGCCCTTAATATTTGTCTGTGCAAGCTCGCAGACGGTGCGTCCAGAGATGGGACAAAGGTTGTCCCGTTTCTATAGTGTTGAGACAAATATTTGTCCGTAACTTTGAACATTAATGGGAGGGATGGTTGCATGGGGTGCTCAATGTATGCAACGTGTTTGACAGGAAACAAAATTGTGCATCACTCTAGCTTTCGAGTAAAACTGTTTTGATTAAGGGCAGGGTAACATGGCTGTTCAGATTTCAAAATTAATATTCCAGAGGAAGCTACTGGATTTTGGGAGAATAAGAATCTCCTTGACTCTTTTTTAGATATTGGGGTTCATTTAAAAGAAAAACGTGATTTCCTTTATTGTCTTTCACAAACTGTCGACAACATTTGCAATCGTCTTGTGCAAAGGAGAGTTGTCGATGAAAAAGACGAATAATGTAGGTGATATTTAAAGCACTACCCAAAACCTAGACTTTATAAGACCGCACTTAAGACCTCTTCCCGCCAGCTTATATCTTACGATAGGTGCACGTACCTGGAGATTGATGTAGATTTTATACCACGTATTACCAAAATGAAAAAAAAGCTTCTATTGTTGAAACAAATCTTTCAACTTTACGTAGCAATTCTTAAACCGTTTGCTTCTCCTCGTCCTTATCCAAACGATGTCATTCTTGATGTAGTTTATCCAAGACATTACTTTCCATTGTTAATCGTTGTAACGTTTTAGGTGTGTTTGATAATGAATAGGACTTGAGTTAGGATTGTCAATCTTCACTTAAGCATGCATTCAGAAAAAAAAGCTATAAAGAGAATCAGCGATGGTGTTAAATAGCTGTTTTTCATTCCTATACGTTAATTTGATGCCACTTGGTAAGATCTTAAGCTGAACCAACCTTACCTGGCTTGGGAAACATCTAGCTTGTATTATACAACCTTGAATGTTATTGCAATAGTTTTTCGTTAGTTACTAGGGAACGTCTTGTGACAGAAATTCTTGATTAATCCTGAGTAACTGTCCAGAAAGAAGTTACTGCTAAGGCATACAACGTACTTTCAGTAACTTGCTATACAAGATTACCACAGTTCCAAACATTAAGGTATATAACTGGCAATGTCTTGTGTATATATTAGCATTCGCAGCTTGTCCTTTAATGGAAGAACTTTTCTGCAAATATTTTAATTTGTTCTAATAATGTACTATTCCGAACCTAGCTGAGGTGATACATGCTGAAGTTTATGTTAAATTATGTTCCCTTCCTCCTTTCCCCAATTCTACCGAGGATAAAATCCTGCACGCTAGAAAAAAAACGAGTAAATGAAAAGCACGCCAATTTGCATATTGTCCTTTGTAAAAATAAAAAATAACGATAATGCGTTTCAGTGGCCTTGCTCAGAGAACCCTTAGTTAGCGTGATGTCCTTGAGTACCTCCGATTTTTATTTCCTATAAGTTCGAAACTGTCCCTGTTCTCAGAAAAGAGACCTGGACGAGGCTTGAACTGTAATAGCTTTGTAGATATGTCACCGAACCGTAAGCAATTTTCCCAAGTACCTGGCTATACTATATATTGTAAGAAGGCAGTAGTTGCCTATTCAGCTGGCCTCGGAATATTCAGCTGGCCTCGGAATTCCCGTTTGCGTGGGATATTAATAGTGCAGGCTTGGTTTCAGCCCGACCACCTTCTGGTGATAAGGGGCATAACCCTAAACGTGCGGGGTAGCTGTTTCCAATAGTACTAGATATTGCTGCATAGTACTCTTCTATCACAACTGACCCCGTAAAACCAACAGCTGGGCGTAGACACATTGGTTTGGTGGGCTTTTAGTGGTAACCCATGACCAAGGCAAACTGTGGGGTTTGGTGGTGGTGAAGACCAGATTGTGAAAAATTAAGTAATTCTTCCTACCAATCAAGGAACTGTAGACCCGTGTACGCATTATAATGAATTGGATTATGAGGTACCATGAAAAGTTCTGACATAACAAGCGACACTTTGGGAGTTTCATTTGAGGTATCGTTAAATACTGATTTTAGAATTACCCAAAAATCATCCACTCCCAATGGCATCGCTCGAACCAAGCACTAAACGGAGATAGCTGGTTGTATATTCATAGTTGAAAGTAAGTGCAACGCCAAGAGTCTGATCTGTTGAACAATTAGATACACTTTAGACCCCTTTCCTGAATTACTTTGTTAACCAAAAAAGAGAGCTCTTGAAATAACGGCCAGCTTTTCCGAAATACTGTTCTTGTTTCCCAAAGCTCGGTCCACCAGCTGTTGTGTTTTACTCGGAGGTCCACGCAGTCTATAGACGGTGTTAATGGTAAATATTTAGATTGATAAAAATGAAGTGTATTTAAACGTCGCATTCACCGCACACAGAAACACACTGGGCATGGTAGGAGAGAGACGCACTGAACCCCAATAGGTTCAGTTCGCATGTACTGAAAATAACACCTCCTGTCATCTATTTTCTCTCTGAGTTGTATTAATGTAAATCAGTTAAAAAATTTCTACTACTATAAAATTTTACTTTTTATCAAGTTTTGGTTACACCAGAGAGTTAATTAATCAAAATACCCGTGGGGAAGGCTCTCATACATTGAGCAGCTCACGTCGGTAAGGGCGGAGGTGGTGAGGAGCTCTCCGTGTTCAGCCTGCCCAGCTGCAACATACATCAACATACATGACATCGACAAAGGAACAACGCACGTGTGCAGCAAACGCAATCAGCGCGCAGTACAATCACGCCACACTGGTCGCTTTTCTTATAAATAGCAAGAATGAGACTCTTAAGAGATAATAGCCCTCCAGATAAATAAAACCTATTCCTTGAATCTATATCGTTCCGAAAATTTAACGGATACCTATTGTTATCAATGGGAGCAAAACAATCTAAAGCCCATATTGTGATGGGAGCTTGATCTTGTGAAGGTGGACATTTTACTGATGCCATCCATCGTTAACCCTTTGCTCCTCGGGGTCAAATGTACATGTTCACAGTGCCACCCATCCGTGGCTATGGGTCTGATCAAAGTGTTAGAAATAATTTAATTTTATCTTACTGATTCGGAATAGTTGAAGGGATTTCTAAAGTAAAAGTTGACATTTCCTAAAATTGGTAAATGTTGGGGTTCGGAGGAGAAAAGGTTGAAGTGAATCGTCAGTTTTCGTCCCACCACAGCCATCTTAGCCTTAATTAAACCATTCATTGCGTGACACCAGGCGAACCCGTCAGCACGCTGTGGGTCACCTGCTAAGTTAAGTTCTGAAAGGCATGCAGAACTCTTGAGGTGACTGGCATTGGAACAAGGGTTTACTTTGCAAAGCGGGTTTTGCTGTGTCCGTCGATATTTTACACGCCAGCAAATGACCTGTCCCATCTGCACTATTCGTATAGGCTTACATTACAATTGTTGCAGGTCAGGGTGGTAAAAGAATTTAGTTTACTCATGTATTGCTATACCAAAATCGGTTAGAGGTAAGATACCAACTCAGTGGAATGACATATTAACCAAAATAATTCAAAAGTGTGCTAGGTGATGAATTCTATCAAGAACGCCCAAAACTTAGATAGGCCTACCAATAAGCCTACATACATTTCAGTCTTTCTCTAGTATGAAGATGTAGAATGATTGGTTTATGTCGGATTGCCCTGTTTAAAAAATATGTTAAGGTGCATACGAGGCAATTGCTTTCAAAATCATATCAGATGTCTGGATTCTTTATTTTCTAAACACGATATTATTTTCTCTATGAATGTCTAAACTGGCCACATATCTCACATCACTTACTGGAAGAGTGTAGAATATTTCAAGTGTACATGGCAAAATTATTTATTTATCTCTCTTCTGGTGTTTAAGTGTCCAAACTGTGTTTCAAATGAAAAGATGGCAAGCCTATCTAAAACAGTCTCTATATAGGAGTCAGCAAGCACTATCAAGTCGTTAAGTTAAAGCATCGAAATAGGTTTCGATTTTGAAGTCGATGGCATGAATTGCAGGTAAAATCTAGATTTGGACTTATTTGTGATTATTCTTAATTCTAGAATATGGTTTGTGGTTTGATATTTATTTTGTCTCATGGTCTAAATTTTGAGAATACGTACAGACAATTTAAATTGTAATGTTGTCTACCGTATGTAATGAAACTTAATGGTACCGCTGCCTTATGAAGTTTTGTTTTGTTGGCTCCCGGTGAGGCAATATTTGTGTTTCTTCAAATCGCCATGATTTGCTGATATGGTTCGTATTTACATCCTTGGAGTCAATTGTTGTTAAAAGCTCAAGAAATATTCAAGAATATGTTGACGTTCGATATTTTGATAAGTTCACCTCAACTACAGATCTCAAATCTTTATCTCAGTTGCATATGGTTGCCTACGTCGTAAATGACTGAAATACGGGGGGTATTCACATATTCTCGGTTGAACACGCCTTAATTGTTGTTCTTTGTAAAGTAGAACCATATGGGTGTATAGATGGAAGTTGAGAACTGTTGTATACTCTGAAAAGTTGCAATTGGTACCATCTATCAAGTTGAATAAAACACAGGAAATAGATTTATATTTGAAAAATTGACGTAAAGAACGACTCTAACATTGATAAATATCTTAGAGGCAGTTTACTAGATGAGTGTCATGAAATAACTAAATGGTTAGATCTACGCTGTACATTTTTCTTCTTTTTTTTAAATGCACTGCAATCTAATTCTTCCATAAACCTACTGTATTTGAAATAAGATTTGGGACATCATAGCATGTATGCAACAGTGGCCACATGCAATATGAATTCGATTTTGAACAGAATAGTCTTGATTTTTCCATAAGTCATGGTTTTAACATACTTTATTGTGATCCTTGGTCTGTAATGTAAACGAAAGGAAGAGTGCCTCTCGGTGTATTTCATGTCATTTAATTTGAAGTCAAAGTGCGTATTATTTCCACTTTGACATTTCCTGCCCAATAGTTATCTGGACGAAGAATGCCTTGCCTGGTCAAACTTTAAGACTGTTATTTGGTCGAGAGGATGGAAACAGGGGAAGGTAAACAGGCAATGTAGATTTTTATGCTTGCAACTCTGTAAAATTGTGTTGGTCGATGCTACTGCTGCCACGCATTGGACATACAAAATAACACAACATGTATATATATGAACATTTTGTACAAAAAAAGGACAACATAATGAGAACATTGCTACACATACACATCACACAGTCAGATATTTTATAAATATATATTCTTTATCTGTGTGAATAGGCCAATAGTTCTCAATAAAAGAAACGTTTTACATGGAAAAATTAGTCCGTGTTTTTTGTTATCATATTTAAGCTATTAGTCCCTCTATAATTCAGCCTAAACACAACTTACTCGATATGAAGGTGTATAAAATACTTAGCAGGTATTATTTATAAAGTGAAAGTATCTCATATAGTTTACAGTGAGCGTGTCATGGGTCAGATAAATTCTAATGTATTTCTATGATCAACCATTCCATTCGGAAGATAACATTACTTTTTGAGGGGAAAATGACATTCGATGCCAGGCAACATAACCCATCCAGCACATTTTTTCACGGTTCTGAAAGGTTGGCAAACTTTTAGCTTTAAAATGAAGGTTATCAACAATAATTACCAGGACGTGAAGATTGTAATTTATAAAGGATAAGTGGGGCTTTAAGAATACATGTGTACTTGTTCTTTCCTGGGACAGTCGACACATTTCCGGGAAAATGCATCTTAAAACTGCACTAGAATCTGAACAATTTCTTGGTATAAAACATTTCCAAATATAAAAGAATAACGAGAGAAAAAATGTCATAGCGACTTCGTTTGTGACAGTTTTTTTGGTCTTACTTTATTTGTGAATGTATACTGTTCGTATTTTAAAGTAAACAAGAGGCAAAACCAACGTCAGTTTCAGACAATTTTATTGTATCAAAAGAAACCAAAAACGGAACGATAACAAAAACGAAATTGTAACATGAAACGGAACGGTAACAAAAGCAAGACATAACATGAATCAAACACAGCATCAAACCAGCTAACAAAGAAGACAAATTGACAAACGAATTAGAAAAAAAGACAAAATATATCAATCAAGATTCTGAACCTAACCCATACCCCTCCAGTGCATCTGTAAAAGTGGATACATTCCAAATGGTACTGGTAGTTATCATGCAATGAATACAAGTGTGGACAGAATATACATAAACATAGCAAAATGCCTCAAAGGGCTTATACTTAATTGATAGATACGTGTTTCCAAGTACATCTTTGGATATTATGGGATTTATACAATACTCATCAAGTAAGATCGACATGCAAAACTTGTACAGAAAACACGTTTAATCTATAACTGCCTCAATGTGAACTTCCTGTAAAGTGGAATGCCCAATAGTCACCATTAATACAAATGTGAACTTATTTCGATCAATTAGTAGATATTATGTGTTGTTCTTACAAGCGTTATGTATAAGTGTATTGACGTGTTCACAGATTCAACATAAGATGACATTATTCTGTTTTACCAAAAAGCTACATTAATAGTCAACGAATAACTTTCAGATGTCATTTCTTAATCTGTCTGTATTCAGTTCTGTAAAGGTACCTATGTACTTTTTTTTATGTGTTTTAGTATTGATTCCTGACTTTTTAGAGTGAGACATCGATTGCTGAAATAATTTTCTGTGAATAGGGAACTTAATAGGAATTATCATCAAGGATATGAGAGAATAGAAAACACTAATTTTCTGTCCCAAGTTTCCTTCAATC
This sequence comes from Lepidonotus clava, assembly GCA_936440205.1. NCBI lineage: Eukaryota > Metazoa > Annelida > Polychaeta > Phyllodocida > Polynoidae > Lepidonotus > Lepidonotus clava. Next base: position 44,804,184 of record OW387136.1, on the reverse strand, counting down.
AGATTGCATCGTTATTATGAGATTGTATAATATAAAATCTACCCACTACTCTTTACTTGTAACTCGAGAGATCTTCTGCCATGAATTGACCGTGCAGACATTTTCTGTTTCTAAGAGTTCTATCCCCTAATTTGTCACTTTATCACTATTTTTTCACGTACGATTAAGTGCAATATGCCTAGTTGTCAATCGCAATGACCAAATATCATAGATTATGATCTCTCCACTTGACTAAAGGCCAAACTCTCCTGACCTTACAGCAGTTACTCTTCCTCTTTTATCACATTGAGTATATAGGTGTTCATGCATCGAGCTTCACCTACACCCAGTACTGAGTGGAGGCCAGTAGCGGGTAGGGGGGCTTGGGCTCCAGGGGGCGCGGCGGTGGGGGCCCCGTGTTTCCGGGGTCGGTCGGGGTCACCTTCCGGTGACCAGGATGCCCTCTCTCTCCTCGAGGGGTCTGATGTCCTCCAGGGTGGTAGACCAGGTACCCGTCCCACTCAAAGCCCCCCGTCCGGGAGCTGGGGGGACGGTCACCAGAGGTCGTGTCGGTGTTTGTGGTGGCGCCCTCAGTGGACGTTCTCTGACTCACACTATAGTTGTCGCTGCTGATGATGCTGCCGCTCACATTGTGACTGACCGTGAGCCCAGTGGCGCCCCCACTGGTCGTCCCCAGGTTCAGACTGTCCCACTGCATGCTCACTGAGGGCGCCGTGGTCGCCTGGGACTGGTCCGTCGACGACGTCCCGTGCGACGTGGTGTGCGACGTCTTGGTCGCGTCGCCCGACTTCTCGTCAAAGGTGAGCGACGTGACGGTGGAACCGGCGTCGCTACTGCTGGCGGCCGGGGGCGACAGGGTCAGGCTGTGGGAGTGGGCGGAGAGAATGGAGGAGGTCTGGCCGGAGAGTGTGGAGGAGGTCTGCTCCTTCAGCCTCCTGGGTCCCCCAACGTTAGGGTCCAGGTAGTGCTCGGCCTCTCTGATGGACTTGGCCCCGGACGTATCGGCGTAGCTTGTATTCGGGGTGTTGTGCGTGGCGCCGCTGTTGACGGGCATGATGGACGAGATGCTGTGGGACATGAGGCTGGAGTTGACGGACGACGGGGGCCCTCCTCCTCCAGGGTGCAGGGGGCCGACGACCAGCCCGGTGACGGAGGTGCTGTGGCTGGGGCCGGCCGTGTAGCCCGACGTGTTGCGGCTCGTCTGACCCGTCACCGTCGACTCGGTGACGCTCGACTCGAGGCTGTCCATGTGGCCGCACGTCGACGTGTTGGTGTTGCTCGTGTTGGCCGCGCTGCTCTGAACGTTCCCGCTGTGTCCACGGTAGGCCTGTGAGCTGCTCACGTGCAGGGGAGCGTCGTAGGGGGGAGCGGGTGAGAAGCGACTCATCTCGTAGTGGAGGTAGGCGGCCAGGTCGGTGTGCTGGTACAGGGGGCAGCGGGTGGGGCCCACCAGGTCGGGCAAGTCGGGCAGGGAGCAGCTCCCGTTGTGGTGCTCCCCCAGCGGCTGGAGGGTCGAGTTGTTCCCGCTACCCATCAGGGCGCTCACCGAGGCGTTGTGGGCCACTGCAAAGTCCATGGCCGGGTAGGGGTAAATCAGCTGGGGGTCGGACGGCCCCATGGAGGGCTGCACGTAGAGCCGGTTGTACCTCCAGGACCCCAGGTTCGACCCCCCGCTCAGTATGCGGTCAGTGGAGCTGGACGGGGTGCCGGCTCGACCCACAGACATACACCTGTCCCGACTCGCCAACCCTGGAGTGATCATCTGGCTGTTGTTGTGGATCAGGTCCGAGTCGCTCACGCTGTGGGAGGCCTTCAGGCTCTCCTGGCTGAGGTCGGGGGGCAGGGAGAGCGAACTCACGTGGTTGACGTACACGTTGGCCGGCAGGGCCCCGGAGTCGTTCTCCGACCCGTTGGTGGGCGTGTTGTTGTTGGGGTGGTAGGGCGACTTGTAAGGGTTCCTGCCGGGCAGAGGCCCGCCCTGCACGCTCGTGTCGCTCAGCAGGGAGGTCTGGAGGGGTCCGGCGGTGGCGGCCGAGACGACGTGTGAAGAGCCTAGGTTGTTAATGGTGAAGGGGTCCGACCTCATGGGTCGGCCCGGAGTGGGGGTCATCCAGGCCAGGTGGTACGGAGAAAACGGAGCCTGGGCCGAGACAGGCAGGTTCGGATAACTCCTGCAATCACGATAAAGATGCAAGTAGTATTGGATTGTAATCTATCAATATCTATAGGCCTAAACACCAAGAAGTTGAATCCGAATAACTGATTGGACAGAAGGTTGCTTTTATATCCGAGAAACTGAGAGCCAGTAGTATAGTAAAATGGTACTTATATGCGTAGCCAAAAATTATCAAGTGAAGAGTTGAACAAATAAGTTAAAGGGTTCATCCAAACGAAGTATCTTCCTCTCAAAATAAACCCCAAAGCATTATCCAACTGACTCTATATATATATTAAAACAGTTTTTTAAGTTCCTGATAAAGCTTGTGATAATGCATGTATAAATAAATCGACATTGTTAATCAGTTTGAAAGGATGCTGCAACAAGATTATGGATCAACACTATATTGCACTTATAGTTGAACAATATTTTCTTTTTACTTTGTTTATCAGATATTTTGCCATTTTGGAATGATCTATCAATATTATATACAAAAAAAAAGAAACTCCTCACCTGGACATGTCGGAGAAGTAGTGGGGCGGCGGGGGCGGGTAGGGCGACAGGCCCAGGGCCACGTTGCTGGCCGTCACACTGGCCAGCTCCTGCTGGAGGCGCGACAGGATGGACGCCAGGGACGAGTCGGGGCTCACCAGGTCCTCGTACAGACCGCTGCTCCCCTTGATCCGGTCCTCCGGGCTCTCACTGATCCGGTCCAGGCGGGGCACGAACTCCCGCGGGTTGTAGAGGTTGGGGAGTTGAAGCGGGGTGGTGGAGCGGGTGGACGCCCGCCCGCTCTCCCACCCCGACTGGCTGCGGTAGAACTTGGTGAGGTCGCGCATCTTCTGCTGTTTGGTCTGGAGGCGGTCGTGGAGGACCTGCCACAATAAACACACCCCGACGAAGAGTAGGAACAGTCCGAAGACGGCCACGGGGATGAGGAGGCCCATGTTGTAGCCCTCCTCAAGGCCGTCCTCTGGAGGCGCCGTGGGCTTGTCGCTGGAGGTCTGCGACGGGTCGCGCCCGGCCAAAATGTCCGCCACTTTGTCTTGGAATTCTTTGGAATCGATGAAGTCGAAGGAGAACACTTTGAGGCCTTCCGATGTCTTTTGGGGCGTCACTGACGTCGTTAGGATGGTTTGGGTGGTATTTGTGAGTCCCATTGGTGTGGTGGTGGGGGTGCTGGAGGTCGTAGTGGGGCCATCGATGAAAGCCCTTGTTGTATCGGTCAAGGCCCTTGTGGTATTCCTGAGTAGGGTGCTCGATGGTGTTGTAACATTGCGAAGGGTCGTCTTCACAATCCGACTAACCGTCGTGATATTAGACACGAGACTGGGTATAATGTTTCCTACCGTCTCATTGGGCGGGAATCCGTGTATTAACTTAGGCATTTTGGCTCGGTCGTGAAGGTCTTTTTTCAACCAGTTGGGGTATTCTCAAAAACTGTTGAAAAAATGGCCGCAGATTACCTGGACTGTAGGTACTAATCCTAAAGATCGAGGACCGAGGGTTCAATAACTCCAATGTTTGATATTCAGCGTACCACCAAACATCCTAGATAAAATCGTCTTTCTTCTTCTTCTCTCGGAGATGCGTGAAGTGGGAAATATAGGTTTGTTTTCCTAAGAACATTGCCTCTGCCTAGAATCACGGGCCATGTTCAGAGAAGTGCGTTTTCCAATTTGAAATCCCCGGGCACGGACCACTTGAACTGGCCGTTTGGTCACGGTTGAATGGTTGGATGGATGCATTCGTAAATCAATATACCCCTTCTGGTGTCTAGTCGGCGAACTCTCCACAGACGCTTGGGTCCAACTCAAATTTAGTCCTTATCCAAATACGCTATTTTTTATTGTCAAACAGCTGGGGGGGGGGGGGGGGGGGTGAAGACGACGATCTAAATCCATTATTTCAATGGCAGTTTTCGGGCACCCTCTATGTGTTTTTTTAATACATTTTTTACGTCTGTATTGTTTAATTCGTCCAAAAAGTCATTAAGGATTTTGTCCCAAGCGCCCCAGTTTTCATAAACATAGATCTGCCACTGTATCTGGCTATTAATCAGACATATTTAAGATGAAGACAAAATGCAAAAACATTAAAGAAATGGCCCCATGTGAATATTATAATTATGTCTCTTTTTAATTGATAAGGATTATGAGTATTTGCTTTCCTACAATAAGGGTAATAAAACAACCGAAATTCATGGACAGACACGAGATTATCTTGAGTAATCTTTGAGATAAAACACATGATACTTTGGCTCAATTAAAACACATTTGAAGTCAAGGAAGATGTACAACTGAATCACTGCATAATGAAAACGAGAAGTGAACTCCTGCGTAATGGTTAACGTCTGAATGGGTTATAACTGAAATGGTAGGGGAGCTAAAGTAGAGGGTCTGACCATTTAGGTAGTATTACTTTATCGAATAAAGGTCCCGTGTTGAATCAAATGCACTTTTTATGTTGAAGTAAAAAAAAGACTGCATTGTACATGAGCATTCTCAAAAATTCTTTAAATGTTGAACAGAATTGATTCATTCAAGAATGTTTTTTGTTACCATGTTTGCAATATACGAACGCAACCTACATGTTGTCCGCCGGGCAGACTGAAGTCACAGTACAATTGTCTCGCAATTGGAATAGGAGCGGTCAGAATTAAGTTTCTTGAACTCTGAATAGATACCTCGTTCGCCGCTCAAGTAATCCATTGTCCGTTCACACCAATTCATTCCAACTTAAATTGACACATGAATCAATTTTAAAAGATGTTGACAGTGTAAGTATTTTAAATGAGAAATCCTTTTGACTAATAGTTGAACCGATCGTGATGCTACAAGGGCCTTTCGATTGACATTTCATAGTATACTAATTCATTATACATCGGAATCAGGAACAATTAAATTGTTCAAAATAACTTCTTGCACAAAAGAGAAAAAAACATAAACATTGATAGCCATTAAAAACAATATTTGCACTATACAACTACGAGTATACAGTCATGCTGTATATTAATACGCGGAGGCTACATCATATTGTACCTCTAATAACGAATCATATTTTACATATACTTAAGACCTGTGTTTATTTCCTAAGGTACCCACTGGCGAATTAAATTCGAAACAACTTTTTAGGGTTTTGGTAATAATTTCTTCTCTATCTGAATGAATGCATGACCGTGTGTCGGATGCTGTTCATGTACTTTTTGCTGAGATTTTTTTTGTTTGTTTTTGTTTTAAAGAAAAAAGAATAGCCACGTCCGCGCGCTCAGCACGCTCAACTTTTTAGTTTTAGGGTTTCCATAATAGTTAACCTATATGAAGTAAGGGGGCCCAGCTCCCAAAAGCCCCAAAAGGTAGGCAAGTTGGGGGATTTCGCAGGTTCATGGGAAAGGTATATTCTCTGTAACCAAAATTCTGTTAGATCGGCCGTCCTGAAAGATCAGGCAATCGTCCCTGAAAGATTGGCTTTGGAATAAACAATTGAAATAAAGAATGGAGATGGGGACATATATTGCGCAGACTCACATATTTCAATTTTGTTAAGGTCAATGGAAGAGATGAGACTCAATGACTTGAAGTCAGTTTCCATTCGCAAATATCGCTGATGTTTGGGTTTGGTGATGTAATGATTTGCCTAACGTTATAGTATATACACTCAATGTGTGCTTATCCAAGTAGACTCAACCGATTAAGGCAAATGTCCACTATACTTCCTTAAGGTCAATGCGAAGTAAACATGAAACGTTCTGTACCACTCTACGTTTGGGACTTTATCAATAACCAAAGGTTTGGGACTTTATCAATAACGAAAGAAGTCATTGGTCGCAGATTTGTACATCCGGTTAATTTAGTGCCATTTAGTACCTCCGCTCGTTATCATTATGACTTGAACATATACAATTATGCAGTCTCCTCCCTGTTGTTAAACACTACCTAGAGAAATAGTCAAGAATACATTATACTGTCAAATAATGTAAACTTATGGTAGGCCTACTGTAATGAAATTTATTTACTTCTTGCCTTTGCATAAATTGTTATCGTAACATATAAGTCTTCATCATGTAATTCAACAAAGGCAATTCATTCCCCGCTCAACAAATCGTTTGTTTCTCATTTTATCGGAATAAACATATCCCTTATTTTTTTGATGCATCTCAATATTTTTCGAGTACAATTGCTTCTACAGATAAGCAGCGTTTGTAGCTGAGAATAAGCTAGATCCTCGCAATGAGTCAAGTGTTGATCCCAGGGAGGACTTCGACCACGGCGTCCCTGATAAGGGAGCCCCCTCCGCCCTAGGCCTAGCAACACATAAACAAAACCTATTTCGCCAAGTCGCAGAGTACAGGCCATTAGGGTCACTCCCAATAATACCTATGAAACATGACAGAATTACGTTCAAGGATGACAGCCAGGGTAAATTTGTTACTTACTTACATTTAGTCATTGTATGCATGTGTTCATACACACCCATAAGACGTGCAATGATTTTGACTTTGTGCATTGACTGTTGTTTTGATTCACCTATGTATATTACAGTAGTCATTTCATAGTTACGATTAACACCGTAATATTTCTTTACAGATTGGTGACTCCTCCGGATACATAAACGGGGCGGCAGACATCGGGGACATATTGGAACCAGAACAAGTTTCTATATATCAGGTGCTTATAATAGCTATATTTGTCCTCCAGCCACCCACTAGACAAATATTCCCAGAACTAGGCATATTGTGGTTATGATTATAGTGACACATAGATCCGACATAGAAGTACCCTTGGCAGCATAAATCCGTGATGATACCTTACTGCATAATACTAGATAATTAGCTTCAGAGCTATCACATATAAGCACATAAACAATCATGCAATTTTGAGAATGCTCATGTACAATGCATTACATTTATGCAGCGTATTCTTATAGGTCCTGTGTATAGAGGTAGAAAATAATCAAAAGTGTTTCAATTACAGTGGCCCTTGTTTATCATCAAGACTAGTTGTTATTGAATACATGTTCAATTCGAAACATTGTAACTATGCGGTATAGCGTGTCCACATTGCATTGATATATATATATATATATATATATATATATATATATATATATATATATATATATAGGTATGCGAATATTATGATCATAAGAATTGTGGCTTTTACAAATAACGCAGGTGTCATGCATATTTGTGTGGTAGACTTATAAGGTAAATCAGTGGTAATCTATAAACAAATATAACAACAAAGCTCAACACAACCAAATATCTTTATGCATTAGATGTTTAATGTGCGTCTCAAATGGGATATCAAGTGTCATTTTCAATTTTTTTTATTGCACAATAGATCAAATGCAGGATAGCAGTTAGATCACTCATGCAGTTCTATTAACTGATATTTATAATAAGGGTCTCCCCTTCAATGGGCTCATTTGCTTATTTGACAAAACTCCCTTTCCCTACTAGTATAATTACATTTTGTCACTTTTTAATGCTTTCTATTCAATGTGACAGATGAGATTGTCCTTTCCGTAAGAGTTCCTGAATTTTAGAAAAAAAACAACCTACTATTTACCACGTTATAACCCTTTACTGACTCCCCCAGTGCTGCCGTAATGGGGACGCGGTCACCCTGGACAGGCTGCTTAATGACAGGAGGAGACAGACCACCATTAACGACCCCGACGACAACGGCCTCACCGCCCTCCACTACGCCGCCAGGGACAAGCACTTCGAGGTGGCCAAACTACTCATCGAAAAGGGCAAAGCCTGTGAGTTTGGTGCATTTGCTTATTTTAACATTGTTTTATTTTCCAGTGTCTCACTATCCTTCTCAATGTGACCAAGGACAATTTCTCGTGTCTATACTGCTTATCGAAAATCATGATCATCTAGTTTAACTTATATGACTGATTCATATCAGATTTCATGGATGGGCTGGAAATTACAACGATTTCTTATGTAAGTATACTCGAGCACATGTATACACAATTGATGAACTTTCACAATAAGCAGGTCATCTACCTCGTCGCATAAATGTTTATCAAAACTCGCCAATCCACACAAAAAAAAGAGGAAAAAACAGGATAAATGAGCCTGTTGATAACTCCTAGAAATTATACCAATATTATTACTATTACATATTCATGTAACGTCACATCATTCCAGACGTCTATATGCATGTAATTGATTGCCCACCCAGATGCTGCGGCCAAGGACGAGGATGGGGCGACCCCTCTCCACTACTGTGCCCGTAAGAGGCAGAAACAGCACACGGAGGAGACGGTGGACCTCATCCACCTGCTGGCCTACCTCACCGACGTCAACGTCAGGGACAGGTCAGTTATTAAGGACAACCGCGACATTATCAAGATAATGAGAAAATCAAAGTCCTTCATTTTTTCTCAAAATCGTGCAGACACGCTCAATAATGTTTAGTCTATTATAATTAGATATTGAAATTGAAAAATAGTTTACCAGGAATACTTTTGTAGATAGATATGGTCGGATATATAATTTTGTCGAAATTTTGCAAATTCTGAAAATGTTTTAGATAGGAAAAAAATTGTCTTTTTCTTTAACTCTTTACATCATGCATGTTCAGATGTGTATTGATTGTCATTTATACTAAATGAATATGATTAAAATGATAATTAATAAATCATTTAAAACTCAAAAATAAACAGTATTTTTACATGTACACAAGCAACGTCCAGGGAAGCATAACAATAGACATGATTAGACGATCATTAGTAATATCATATGGGCAAATACCAAACTAATAATGATAAAAAAAATTCCCATATAGGTATCTCTGTACTCCTCTACATTTCGCTGCAATGCGGGGCAACGACATAGCAGCACAAGCTCTTCTGGAATGCAAAGGGATTAAAGTAGATGTAAGTTGCTTTGTTGCTTCATTCACTCTACACTAATATTTAAATCAAAAGGTTCATCCTTTTATAACGTATGAAAAATATGTCTATGCATGTATATATCAACTAATACAATCACTCTGACTCATAAATGATACCTATATGACTCCAGGGATATTAAGTTTTTTCATCACTGATATTATTTTATAAGTGGTTAAGATACTTATCCAAAAGGTTGGGTAAATTTGATAACTACAATTATCGATAATTCAAAATAGGCCAAAGATGCTCTGGGTTCCACTCCCCTGCACGAGGCGGCGATCTACAACGACGTTCAGGTGGCCATGATGCTCATTAAGTACGGCGCCGACCTGACGGCCGTGGACAACAATGGGCGGACGGCCCTGCACTTCGCCGTCATGGGCGAGGACAACGTCAAGATGATCAAAGTCCTGCTGCAGAACACGCGCTCAGACCAAGTTGTAAACGTGAGACACATTAATAACAATAGTAGACTATTACTATTTTATATATGTACCCCCGAAATTCTAAAGGATTTTTAAAAAAATGTAAGGGTAGTATCTTCAGGCAGAATTATCAAGTTTGAACAGAAAAACAAGAGTCCCTTACAGAGAATGGGTTGTCCTTCATGGTGGTTTTTGCGACTAAGTTGTTGACTATTAAAGTATTTCTTGGTATATAGAAGTAAACAAATTGTAGAGCCCCTTTCACATGACGGTTTCCTTCAGGTTAAGAATAATTTAAAGTAAGTTATATACCTATTTATTGGAATTTTAATTTCTACCTTAATAGGCTGATGATTACCGGCATTTTCCAGAAAAATGTAGTATCTTTGTTTCTCTTGATAGCTTATCAACAAAAAGGACAAAGATCACAACACTGCACTCCATTTAGCAATCGATGCAAGGAATCTGCCAGCTGTGAAAATACTCCTAAATAAAGGTAGATGCATTCTCTTTTAAAATACTCACCATTGACCGTACTGACAAGGCTTGGTGCCAACGTGAAATTGTTCGTCGCGCAGATTGTCATAATTCATGTTATGACAACAAAAATGGAAACTATTTGTCACGATCGAATTGCAAATCAAAGGAAACTCTCAACCCAATTGTTTTTTTTTCAATTATTGGGCGCTCTCTTTGAATAAATGTAAATAAAGGTTGCCTTTTTTATTGAAATCTTTTTTATTGAAACTTTTTTATAAATCTAATTTCCCTGTGCTAAACAAATATATTTTTACAGGCAGCCACGTAAACGAACCCTGTCGAATTTCGTCCAGCGGAAGTTCGCCCCTCCACCTGGCGGCCATTACTGGTGACATTGATGTAAGTGACCAAACTTTTTTCTTTCCATTTATTAATTTCCAAATATAGTCAACCATTATGCATTTTCCTTGAAATAAAATGTTATCTTTGGCATTTTCCATGTACCATGCCCCCGGGCCATGCCCCCCTCTACCCTGATTACTATTACTCCCAATTTTAGCAGACAATTGTTGACAAGTCGGCCTATATATTATAAGATCTAGTAATCATCTAAGGTTGGCTGTGTCTATAGGTAACTGAACTTCTCCTGGCCAAAGGAGCCCGCATGTACAGCCTGGACCTGTCCGGATCCACCCCAATTCACAAGGCCGTGGAGTATCAGAATAGGATGGAGGTGGAGCTGCTCATCAGCAAAATGTGAGTCGGTGTTTCAACCTTAGAGCCTGTGAGTAACAAACGTAATTTTGTTTGCTTTGTAGTTACGGTTTAACGTTTTATTCATAGACCTATCTGATGCGTATGAGTATGGGTCAAGATATACATTGCTTGCGGATAATATATGTATCAGTGTCTTTTCAGTTTGTTGAAATTGTTAAAAGGAAAGAAAAGACATTCTTAATTTGCTTGCATTCAAAAGACGATAAGAAACCATTATCATGCAGCGTGATGCCATTTGCTATTCTAATCAATCACTCCTGTCTTTAGGAGGTCCTCTCCCAATCAGAAGGACGGAGAGAGCTATACCCCTCTATTGGTTGCCGTCTGCTACCCTGACGCTGACATTGTGAAAACGCTGCTCGCTGCCGGAAGTGACGTCACAGCCGTGGACCGTCAGGAACGCAATACTATTCACCTAGCTGCAGCAAATAATGAAAAGGACATCATGAAGGTCATTATTCCTTTGATTATTCCTTTAGTTTTATATGTAAGTAGGGCCTATTTAAAAGCCATACTCTTCATGGTGAATTAAGCATGATCATTGCATTCTTTATTTTACGTTATGTATCATACGTTTTTACCATCTATGATGAGTTATTCCATGGGTTTCTATCCCTTATGATAAATGTTATCAAAAGGTTTTACAATAATCGTGATGACAAAGGACTTGGTGTAAGGCATGACCTGGATTGTAAATCGAATATGTCTACACCACAGGTTCATTACACTTTTGAATTGCCCTTATAACTTCTGTACTATTGCCTTGTAGCTCTTAATCGAGTATGTCATAGAGATCGAACATTCTGCCCTACTCAATGAGGAGGATCGTAACGCAGAGACCCCTCTTCACATCGCCTCCAGAATGGGCCACCTGGAGATAGCACAGGTGAGCTGCTCGGTTACTATTCAAATAGAAGATGAGCGCTAATTTGCTTTGCAACTTTTCTCAATTCATTCTAGAGAGCTAGTTAGATATAGGATAAACTCTCTCTTGAACTTCAGTAGCAACGCCATTAACTTATTTAGTAAATTTGTAAGAAAATGTACAAATGCTTTAGACTACTTCATGTTTCAATTTTCCCCAAATTGTCATACTTTTACTACATCAACAGTGGGGTCTGTTAAGGTCATTTTTTTAGTGAAATCGTTACACAGCAGATAAAAGCATCAAATTAGGTATGAGATGCCTCTGAGGCATAACTATCAAATCTGGAAGGGGAGCCACCTTGAAATATTGATAGGAAGGATGTGGGGGCCAAAAAAACAATATGGCCACCGTTTGCTATAAACAATCTTATATCTCAGCTTCTAAAATGACTAAAAAGACATGGTTGGTGTCAAAATTGGGAGATTATGGGTCATGGAATTCAATAATTTACATTTGAAGTCAATGCAGAAATCCAAAATCCAGGATGGCTGACCAATAATAGAAATAACATGATTTTCAGCTGTTTAAGTATCTAGACAAGTGGAAATGGTTCCAATATCAGTTGTTTATAACCTAGAGGGCTCGATAGATATAATATTCATCCAATACAATACCACAGATTTCAAAATGGCTGAATTTATTAGCATGATACCTTTGACAATGACCGCGGGATACCAAAATAATTCAAAAGAGTTTTGTCACTCCCAGTCAGATTGGAGTAAAATATTTCAATAGCCCCTTCTATAAAGGCACTTTAGTATGGAGTACCTTAACTAAGGAAGTTCAAGAAAGTGGAAATTTGCTCAGATTCAAACTGCTTGTAAAACCAATGTTTAGCAAATATGAAGATCTCCTGACGGCTTTGTAATTTTATTACATTATAGGTTTTGTCACTTCATTGTTGAAATATTTATATATTATGATATGTATGTGTGTACACTTTAATTACATTATTCAACTATGCTTGTGTATATAGATATATATATTTGTTTTTTTCCCTACATCATGTAATACATCTGAAAACCAGGGGCAACTCTGATGATTATTACTTAATAAAATCCTTTAAAAAAAAAAAGAAAGAAAGGATATAGACTTTACTCTTTTGCCACAAGAATTCTTGATTTCATTTGGTATAATGATCCCCTAGGACCCCTCCATTGAATTTAAAAGGGGAGCCACCTAGAAATATCAACATAACACGGATGGGGGTCAAAAATCCAAAATGGCTGACTTTTATTGAAATAATCTTGTATCTGAGGTTCTGAAATGCATAGAAACACATTGTTAGTGTCAAAATTGGTAGATTATAGGACAGGGAATTTAATTATATGCCTTTGGAATTTATAAAAGAGATCTAATCCAATATAGCCAAAAGATTTGGTTAAATACCTTAAATTTCAAATGCTAAAAACATACAAAATTTGTCAAAATTTCATTTTGGTATTTCACAGTGGCTCCCCTTCTAGATTCAATAGTTATGGCTCGGAGGTGCCTCATGCAAAATTTGGTGCTTTTAATTGCTCTGTAAATAAAATGTTGTTAACAGACCCCACTATAACTTTCATTTGGTAATATGTTACTTTTCTAAATTCAATGGAAATAATATTCTGATTGACGGTTTAACCACTTAATAGCTACTGATTGAGAGTGGTGTGGACCTAACTTTGAAGAACGAGGACGAAGAAACTGCATTTCTTCTTGCTGCCAAAACCGGGGATGTAAAGTGAGCCTCCGTTTTATGTTGTCCCATGTAATGACAGATGCCATTTTTCCTTCTTTTTCCGGATTTCCGGAATTTTGCTGGTTCAGGATAGAAGAAAATTCATAATTTTCGGTACAAAAGTCACCACTTTTCCTTACCACATTATTCCTATATCATTTCCTAGTCATCTAAGCCATAAATTTGCTTTATCTGACTAATATTTCCAACCTTTTTGTGTCTAAACTGAAAATCTGGAAATGTCCTTCCTGCTTTCATCAATCCTGAGTGGCATCTCTGTACCTTTCATGGGGCCAGACAAGTTCATACCTTTCATGGGGCCTGTAATAATATGAACTACATTAGGCCTTGTTAAAATGAATACGACAACTGACTTATTTACATATTGGAATTATGTTTCCTTTAACACGTCTATATGATATTTGAAAATAAATAAAATTTGTTTCCTATGGGGATTAAAAGAAATTTCAGTCTTAAATCCGGCCTGGTGTGTGTAGGAAAAAAATTATGATATATGAATTGAAAAAAAGATATTTGTCATTTTCTCCTCTACAGAATGGTAGAACTGTTCATCGGTAAGTCGGAGAAGGTGCTCAATGACCAGGACGAGTTCTCTAACTCGGCGCTCCACCTGGCGGCCAGCGGGGGGCACCGGGCCGTGGTCGAGACCCTCGTCAGGTGTGGGGCCGACAAGGACATGAGGTGAGCAATATATATAATATGGTCAACATACCTGTATACAAGTATCATTGGCAAAGCCAAACACATGAATTGGAGAGCAATAAAAGTGCAAGAAATAATTATGGTTTAGAGTCTTTCACTTAATATTTGTTAATGTATAAGAAACAATTAGTTTGAACGATGTCGCTAATTCTCATTCGAAAAAGAAATGTTGCAACCAATTACAAACGGCTAAAAAATCTATCTAGGAAAAACGGTGTTGTGGCTGATAAATCCATTAGCCTATATTATATGCTGCCATCAACAACCCCCTCCCCCCCCCCCCACACACACAATGCACTGATGACATGAAAACAGGTAGCATATAAGCAACTATCGGTATTATCGTAAGAGGCGAATAACCGTGTAAAGGTTTGTATAATTTGGGGTTTTGATTGCATTACAATTCCCTCCAGAAACGTGCGGCTGGACACCCCGATGGACCACGCCTGTGCGGCCGGCCGGGTCAGTGTGGTCGACTTTTTACTGCAGGAGGAGGTGTCCCCCAACGACGACGACGATGAGAAGGTCTGTACTGCAGTGATTGAGACAATGATAGCGTTATGATGCGCAAAAAAATGCCGTTCAATTAAAGGGAGCCAAAAACAATGTTTTGCAAAAATGTGACAAAATTTTGAAAACTGAAATAGCCATGGAAATACATTCTAAGAGTCTAACCTTAGCTGGTGGTACAGTTTAAACCAAGAAAACTAACTTGAATTTAAATTAAATTCCATAAAAACTCCTTTTTTTCCCTGTCTGTATGCAGCAATGTTTGTAAACAAACCAATTTTAGTGTGTCACCAAAATTGGTCAGGGACATGTTTTATTGTATTTTGATGAAGTTAAAGCCTGTTTTCATAGTCTATATTCTATTACGGGCCTCAGTTATGGTCATAGAATGTATTTCAATAGTTACTACATTTTGCAAAATTTTGACCCAATATTGGTTTTGGCTCCCTTTAAGGTCCTAATATTGGCCTTCATCAAACCACTATTGAAAGCATTACAATGATTAGAATATAACTGATGGAGTGCTTAAGGGGTACCCTTTTTCAAACGGCTCTCCGTAAGCAAATGTATATTGAGATTGGTGCCCTTCCATACATTTTCTTTTTCTGCGATATCTTCCCAAAATCACAGTTAGGCCTATGGGAAATGCCATCTGCCTTCTCCCGTTTGCAAATTCCTGAATCGATCCAAAGATAACCACACATGGGCTTAGATGCCAGTAACCTTCTTTCACATAAAGACAATCATGTACATGTTCACTTAAAACATAAAATATTAGCCGTAATATTATTCCATCTATAACCCAACCGATTCCCAACTTTTCTCCCCCAGGACACACCGCTGTTGCTGGCGGCGGGTAACGGCCACGAGGACGTGGTCAGTGTACTCATAGAGAAGGGCGCCCACGTCACCGCCTGCGACAAGAGGGGGCGCAACTGTCTCAGCCTCGCCATCGACAAGGGCAATCGGTAACTCACGTTATTAGTAGAATGATTAAAAACCATTATTACGGCATAAGTAAAGTACCGGTATAGGGAAATCTGTAAAAGGCTGGGATGGAACTCCCCTTTGAATTACCTGTAAGGCGTTTAATGTAACTTGGAAACCCCCTTGATTTCTGGGCTGGGCACGCTCCTGAAAATCACTCTCTCATTTTTTCTAGTAACATATTTCAAAAGCGAGTATGATTTTTTTATATTTCGAATCTTTACCCTGGGCCGATTTTTCGGTTCTGCCGATTTTTCTGAAACTTTCATGGATGGAAAGATTGGTTGCTGGCCTTGCATCCAGGACTATTTCGAATGTGAATTCCCTTTGAGAAACCAAGATTTCATGATTTTAGTTGCTAATCGGTATAATAGGGATAATTGCCCCGCTCTTGGAATTTGGATAGCTTGTTACTATCATATTACCAGAGAAAATAATAAGAGGGCAATATTTAGGGATACATTTTCCGACCGAGGTCAATTTCAGCAAAGGAACAGGCCAATGCCTCAATGAAAAATCCATGTAAACAGTTTTTTCTCAGAAGAAAGGTAAATTAAAATTAGATAAAGAAATTATCTGGCGATTCATCTATTCCCGTTTAATCATAATTATCATACCTGTGTCAATTATCATAACCTAGAATTATATATCATATATTTCAGTGATGTCGCAAAGGCAATAATCCAGTCGTCCCGATGGCGTCAGGCTCTGCTCCAGGAGCTCAATCTCCACAACAGAGTGAGGGATACCCCCATGAGAAAACTAATCAGGAACATGCCAGGTAAGATTATAAGGCTCAACCTTCAAAGATTGCTAATACGTATACGAGGTTTTAGCCTATGCCTAAATGTGCAATTTATGATACTAACTTTTTCTTTTTAGAGAAGAATGAAATAATCATACCACTCTTTTCAAATCACAGAATCCCATGACTAGAGAGTTTTGCAACCTGATGTAAAGATTTATTATTTGAATCTGTGTTGTCAATCTATTTTGGCTATCTTTAACTTATAGACGTGGCTCAACTGGTCCTGAATAGACTCATTACGTCAAGCCCGGATGACGTTAATCCCAACGACCCCAACTTCTGGTACCACTTCGACTTTACCTTCATCGACGACACCTATTTTGACTACGACCCAATCACCATGAAAAACATGGAAGGAGTGGGTAGGTGCTTCACTTTCGCAAGGTGTTTGGGGTGGCAAAGATCTTTAGATAGTACAGCCTTCCTGCTATTTGTATACCTTGAATTGTCCTTAGGAATATCACGATTAAGTTATGGACCGTATGAATGAATTTGATATTAGCATGCAGTATTCTAAATGTTTAACTAATCTATTACCTGCAATCCCTTAAGTAACGGCACTGAGATGTGCATTAGAATAATATTAACACCTAATTAGTCATCTATTTCAAGGTAAGACTCATAGTTTACATGATGTGCTTGATTAAAATATTGTTTTCATTTCCAGATGAAAAAGAATATGACAGACTGAAATTGTTCGATAACTCACCAAGTTATACAGACAATAAACTATACTTGCTCGAAAACCATCCCATCATGGTTATGGTAGGCCTAATTAAGAATACTGATTCTTTCATCTGAGAAATATAAAATTGATTAATCTGGTGCATAACATTTAGAATGGTCAAATCTATATGGAATTCTCGAATGAAACGCAATTGTTTGAGATTCCTCCTAAAAACGGTAGCATTTTGTTTCTCTTTCATAATCCATAGGTTGACAAAAAGAGAGATAACCTGTTGAGTCACCCATTGGTTGTGGCTTTGATTCGTCACAAATGGAATGCCTGCCGCCCAGCTTACTTTGGTTACATGTTGTTTTATGCCATCTTTCTTGTGATCATGTCAGCATTCATGGTTGTATCCAAAGCTCCTTACAGGTAAAGTATGAAGGTTACTATTATGTATTATGTTTTCTACAGTTATATAAGTTTTACTCATTTTTACTTCTCAATGTTATAACACTACCATTAGCAATATCATAGGATATTCCATATTTCTAGTAATATTTATCTATGTAATTTTTGTAATTGTGTTACAAAAAAGCTATTTCACAACACAAAATTTTAACAATTTTATGTAATCCTGATGATTTGAATTTCGCAGTCCTGAAGGCCAATGCAATTCGTCTGGTGGGACGGTCCAAGGCAGCTTCGAAAAAGGCAGCACATACTTTATCATTGTCTTTGCAGCGTTAGGCGTAATATCTGAGGTAAACTCAATTTTAAATGAATAAGTGATTCTCACCCGTTGAGTAGATTTATGAGAAAGCAATATTTTTAAATACAATTTCCGATGTAGAGCATTCATAATAAAAATACGTTAAAAGATAAGTAGCAGAGCAGTCTATTGTTGACAACAGAAACGGTGTTATTTTGTTGTTGTTGTTATTATTATTTTTGAAGATGTTGTTTATGTTGTAATGTGTGGTATATATTACAGATTGTCCAAATGATTACACAATTACGTCTGTATATGGTACAACCAATGAACCTCTTAGACTGGTTCACATATATATCTGCCATATTAGTTGCCATCAGCCTTACTCCTTGTGGAGCCAGAACGGTAAGTCAGTCTAGATAAAAAAAACAGTAATGTTAAAACCTAATGCAGGATTTAATCCACATAATTATCGTCTTTGAATCAGTTAGTAGCTTTTAATAATCAGGTACAAAACAATTATCCAATTATACACTCATAATATAATACATAATAATCATGACACATTGTTCTTATGTAAAGTATTTTTTATTGTTGTATGTAAACTTGTATCCACCTATCTTTAGACGCAAATATTCATGAAAAAGCTTTCAAAGTTGTAAAATACTGGGATTATTTCTAAAGGCTTGGCAATGGCAACTTGGAGCTTTCTCCATGTTTGCGACATGGATGAACTTCTTGCTTCTATTGCGACGACTGCCAGTCATTGGTATCTACGCCGTCATGATCCAAGACATCCTCAAGACATTCTGCAAGTTTCTAGGCGTCTTCTTGCTTTTCCTTGTGGCATTTAGCCTCACATTTTTCACTCTCTTCAGAGACCAGGTACGTGCCTACATAGAGCATTACAAAAAGTACACTTTTCTATTGCAAAACGGTTCGCAATCTTCTTTGCAATATGTAGATTATGCACCTTCTTCAATATCAAACCGTGGGTTAATATCTTATATGTTGATGTTATAATTATGAATCATAAAATCTACTAAAGTGATTTCCTCGATTGGCTGTCATAAAGTCAGGGTTGCCCCAGCCAAGAGACATCAAAATTCCCTGACTTTTTCCTGACTAATTTCATTTTTCCTTAACAAATAGTATAAGAAAATCCTTTTAATAACCAACCTTGAACCACCCCTGGAACTGTCCTTTCCTCCCATTTAGTGTGGGACTTGTGAAATACACCATACCTTACCATTTTCCTTAACAACTAATGTTGCCAAGACAATGCTGCTGGAAATTCCATTTTTCCCTGACTAGAGTCAATATATTCCTAACATTTGTTCTAAATTCCACTTTTCCCTGACCAAAATTCCATAACTTTTCCCTGACCTTGAATTTTTTTTTTATCTGGCCTGTGGCAACCCTGATAGTGGTATACTTCTCTGATGTGTTAATCACTCTTACAATAGAACCTGGTAAATAAGCTGTGTACGACTTAACTCCAAATATAACCGAGACTCAGACTTCAGAGAACGAGATAATAATGCTGAAAATGCCTCTAATATAATAACAGCTTATCATCAAAATTGACAGTCACCATTCTTCATGTAATTTAATTCAACCACGAACTTCACTCTTTGTAATCCGTAGGACGCGTTTAAGGACCCGGGTCAGACTATCGTCAAGACGTGGTCCATGATGTTGGGGGAGTTCAACTACGACGAGCTCTTCTACGCGGAGGACACTCCTGTACCCTATCTTAGTGTGTCCTATATTTTCTTCGTCGTCTTCCTGATAGTCATGGCGATCGTTGTGGTCAACCTAATGACAGGTTTGGCCATCGACGACGTCAACGAACTTCAAAGTCATGCAAGGCTGCGTAAGCTAGCCATTCAGGTATGATATAAACAGTAACAAGTGTTGCATGTCGTTGTCAGCACAGTTGACTGTATTTTTACAGACTTACTTACATTTAAAGTAAAAGTCTTATACATTCATAATGAATTTAGAGTAAATTCGTAATCGAAATTCCAAATTATTGGCAGTTACTTTCACAGTGAACATTTTACACAATTTTAGATTAACGGTATTTTTTTTTATAAAACTAATATGGGGTTTGTTCCAATATTGCTGTACAAGTCTACTGTTGTTTTATGCTTTTCAAAGTTACCATACTGAGATTTTCCTGCAGTGATCAGTACTTTTACTAGTTAATTGTATTGTTTTACTAGAGAAACCGTCGGAAATACAACATACCCGATAGTGTTAATTTCCCTTAATTCTTAAGTTACTTGCATGAGAATATTATTATATTTCAGATGGAGCTAGCGATAGCAATGGAAGTTGCTATGCCAAAGAACCTACGCAGAGCCATTAACTACACGGTAGCTGGACTTGCTTTGTATCCTAATGAATATGAGAACTCAATCTCTATATTCATGAGCAAAGTGATTGACGGCGCAATACTCAACAAAACGAAAATCGTAGAAAATGTCAGAGAATTGGTATGTTTTATTTATTAGTGTGCTATCATACTGTTATTCTGCACGACAATTGAACAGTTCAACAAAATAAGCTCCTCCCTAAAGTAAATTTAGTTTAGACTTCCTTGAACACAGTACTTCAATATAAAATTCCAAAATTCCCAGCACACATTTTTTTCCTTCCATATGTCCAATTTTTCAGGCCCGACCATTCCGTCGAGTGCTATATGATCCACGTTTCTGTGCACCTTTATAAACAAAACTGATAAATACCGATAACTATTTCATGAATCATATTATTTTTTATCAATTGTAGGAAGGCGAGGAACAATCAGAAATTTCACTTTTGGAACAGAAACTAGACCGTTTTGTGTCCACAAGAAAGTCGGATATGCAAAAACTGAATAGCAGACTGGATAAGTTGGAAAGTATGATTGAGGGATTGTCGGCTGTCCAGAGCAGCGGCCGAAGGAAGAGGAGAGGTGTCCAGCGTTTGAGTCAGTCTGTGGAAGTGATTTAAATGAGGTGGACTTATCGAACTCACATCAGAAATGGAGAATACGCATAGGACATACTTCCAGTATTATAATTATATTGGGTTAGTTTCGCAATAACTACCCAACACGCTTATAGCATTCCGTCCTTCTGCCCACTGTGGACAGATACTATACAAATATATCATTGTCTACAATTGGTACTACTCAATTCTGCAGGTGTATGTATTTGTAACTTTGTATCTGTTACATAGAAATACATGTATATTGCATTATTCATCATACATTATGTAGCTACAGAAAGACTGAAAACATTTTCTCTATCATTTAATATACTGGTCTTCCACACGTCACGAGAGACCACCTGCACCTATATTTCGCATCTAAATCTTTACTCTAGTAGTTGCTCAACTTGCAAAGGGTTTTGTATCTAATGAAATAAAAATCGCATCGTGGATTATTAACTTTCGAGAAAGAGACCTACTGGAGCGTACTGTGTGGTACTTGATTATCTCACTAGGGTGCATCATTAATTAGTTCAGTTCTAAGTTTACATTATTCTATCACACGTACTTATGTTTGTGATATGTATGACTGGTAGAGGCTGACCTATTGGTATCACTTTTTATAATCACTGGGATATTATGGCATAACATGTCTTTCAACACGACTTTCGGTACATGCGTTACTAAAGATAAGATTGGGACCGCTGTGCTGTGGCTGTAAGCATAGCTCAATTTCGGAACAAACGACTTGTTAATGATTTGTTGGATATCATAGGGCACATTCGGACCACTACCATTGTCTCCCAATGTTCCCATGCAGGTTACTTTAACAGTATTACTGAATGAACTACTGTCTTTCGGTTTATATTCGTTTTATGCTTTGTGTTTCAGGTAATATAATAACAGACTTCTAGGACTTATATTGAGTAAAACTTTATTTTTATACGAGAGTGAACGGTAAAAGATTTTAAAACATAAATATGAATGTATGATTTATGAGAAATTAAAAACTATAAAAGAAATCCTGTGTTGTTCATTAAACCATTTCATTTGTAACCTAATAATTCAGAAGTCTATATTAGCGTTGTTTACTGGTGTATGGTCGTTGGCGGGGGTCGGTAACGTCGGTTGTGTGGAGTCTGTGGGGGTCTTCTCTGGGGATAAGCCTGCCATCTGGAGGGAATAAAGAAACACGGTTATCATATGTATGCATGCAAGTTGTCATATAAGATTGCAATTTTCAGGGAATAAATATGTATGTGACATATATGTGTTTAGCAATAGACCTCGTATGTGTTAAGTTGTATTGGAAAGCATTGTAGATAAAGTGAATTAAATATTTCTGAAATTTTCCCACCGACTTTATGTACGGTATATGTTTGTGATTGCTAGGCAATCTTGATATGTTTGACATAGAAATTTAGAATAACTTACCCGGCGGACTTTATGAGGCTTTCCTATTCCTAGCCTGTAAGAGAAATTTTAGATGATCACTACAGTTTTCAACTTAAACGCAGAAACACTCAAATGAGGCGTCAATTAGAACTCATGATATAGCAATGCAAAGACAATTTAGATCTATTACTTCATCAACAAAGTAGATCTGTCGTATGATTTATTATACCTTAGGGTGATACAAGTTTAGTAGTAAAGAGTTTAACACAGGGCGATACAAACCTGGGTGATAACCAGCCTTGTATCGCACTGCAGTATGATACAGAAACTTTTTATTTTTCTGACTTACTTACAGATATATCAGGTATTGATGTAAATGACAACAGAACGTACCTGGGCAGCCCCTTGTTGAGACCCTCCAGCAGCATACAGGCCTTACCCACCGGCTGACTGGAGATGTAGTTACTTACTTAAAGATATATCAGGTATTGATGTAAATGACAACAGAACGTACCTGGGCAGCCCCTTGTTGAGCCCCTCCAGCAGCATACAGGCCTTACACACTGGCTGACTGGAGATGTAGTTTCTTACAGATATATCAGGTATTGATATAAATGATAACAGAACGTACCTGGGTAGTCCCTTGTTAAGACCCTCCAGCAGCATACAGGCCTTACACACCGGCTGACTGGAGATGTAGTTACACCGCGTACAGGTACCTATAATGAGTAATGAACATCTTAAATACCATTTTCTGTACAGATGTCAACACGCAGAAAATGACATACAATTTGTACTTGCAAGTAACTATGCCATTTTTTTTCTTCAAATGTATAGATATTGCATATGTGATATTTCTTGGTAAACTAAACTACATCAACTTACCTTGGACCGGCATCTTGACTTCTTTCTTTATCGACAAACTTTCTCCGGAATGAATAATATCTGCAATAGAATAAATACGGTGAACAATTCTGGCAACGTCAGTTAAATAGTCCTTTGTACATCACCAAATTTGTATTAATCTTTAATGTGTCTGATGCTCGAGTCATTTTTATTTACAATTTATTATTTCTTCAAAAGATATTAGAAGCTCATCTCTAAATCAAAACGAAGAAATTTCAATCCTCCAGAAAAAATAGTTTTGAGATCCATGTAACTTTTGCGTCTTATTTTCTTCACACGGGGATATCAATTCTAATCATATCTTTAACCACCAGTTCTCACCTATAATTGCGCTTGGACGCACCTTCTCAGCGTCTTTGATAAACGTCCGGGCATGGCCCCTAAAAAAAAGAAGCAAGGAAAAAATGTCAGACTTCTCTGTATATGGTGGTATTCACTAGTACCCTTAAGTTATTTTGGCCTTTGGAGGCTGAATGCATTATATCAGCATTAGTAACTTAGTGTTATGTTAAATCGGGGAATCGCTTACCCGGTACCTAATACCTAAAGTCACAATATCTTCAGTTGATCTTTTATACAAGTTAGCCCATTTGAAGTACGTGTACTTATCATTTCTCCTTTTAACTATTGATTAATCATAATGTAAAATTAGGTTTTTCCGTTTTGTATTCTCAGTATGGAACACGACCCTTACCTGTATGCGTTCGGGGAGTATATGCATTCAGTAGAAAAGTAGTCCAATTTCTTGAAGTAAGCATACCTGAAATGTAACAACAGTATTGAATAGCGCGTGGCAACAAAGTGTCCTTCACTGAGGTGGTGCCACCTATCGTTAAACTTGAAGTGTTTCTAAAGTTTCTAACGGGAGTGCAGCAGGATCTTTATCTATATTTCAATGAGGTGAACTGTATTTCTGTAGAACTAAAGTTATCTAAGTCAAGATCAGTGTTACGGTAACAGTTATTAGTTACTGTAAAAAGTTGTTTGTATGTACAGATAAGATTTAAATTTGGATTCATCAATAGTACAATTTCGGATTGCCTATAAATGCGTAGATTATGATGGCTTCACAAAGTTCAATATTGGAATGGTTAAATTCAGGAATACCTACATTACAATTTCTTTCTCATATGTGTACTTGAAGGGCTTCGACCTTGGCAGTGTTCCTTCTGTCCCCTGAAGAAATAAGACGTGTTTCCTTCAATTATTTCAAGCATGATAGCATTATAATAGCCAGAGAAGAATAAAACCACGAGAATGTGAGCCAGCAAATTCTGTTACATATATACCGGTACTCTTTTGATAAAACCAAAAATATTGTATTATCGTTGACAAAACCGGTTGTATCTTTTCTCCTAAGTTATCATAATTATTGTATTATCAGTTTTCAGTCTATATTGCATGTGTTTTGTGGAGTGTCAGTAGGATACCTGTCGCTCCTCTAAACTGACAGCTCAACTTACCGTAGTGATTGCTGTGCATCGTCGCAACCTTGCGATGTCTCCTCTCAAAACTAGGGAGAAATAAACGCACATGTTCATCAACATTCATAAGGTATGAGCAGTTATCTTAGATACTTTGAACAAATTTCACATGGTGTATTGGTCGGTTTATAGACCTTGTGCAGACGTGGTCACGTAATAACATTTTGGTGATCACCGAGTGATGATCGAGAACACATGGCTATTGAATAAATCATTTTTTAAATTCTAAGTGATGATAGTTGTTAAGTATCATTCAGGGAAACTGTATTAATTGAAAATAACACAAAACTCTATTTTGAATTATTATATGGTGAAAAATAATGACATCAAACTGATCACCAACATGACTGTCAGTCCATTTTGGGTACTTGTACCGTCATCTGCACAACATCTATACAAATCAGATAAATTCTTATTCGGTATATTTGCGGTAAGGTAATGGTGCATCTCAGACTGTTTAATACTTAGCACATAATTCCAGTTGAACTTGAACTCAACCTAAATGCTCAACTCGGGTACGTTTACTTAAGGATAGACAACACCTCTCAGGGCACCATTTTCAGTAATTTAGATTGCGCTCTTTCTATGACAGGTGCATTTATATATATAATCATGTAGTAAACTCTGAGATATAGAGCATATTTTTCTCTATCTTTTCATATAAAGAACTTTGTCATTTCTTTAAAATTCGAGAAAATAAAGGTAAAAAAGTGATTTTTTCACTTTTATTTTTTGAACATGGATATCTCATTTACTACTGAAGATATTATTATGAAATTTTGGATGCTTGTCGATAATGTTTATATGGAGGGAAGCGTGTCTCAGATTCTTGATTTAGGCCTTACTTTTTGTTTTATCTCAAAAAACGGGAAACTTTTTATTATATTTTTCAACATTATTTTCTATATTTTATAAAACAAAAACCAGGACCTGAATAAAAAATCTGAGACACGCTTCCCCCCTGATGAATGTTGTCTATATGCTGTGAAAATTTCATAGCTTTTCATCAAATATTAAGTGAGATATCCATGTTCAAAAATTAAAAGTTAAAAATGCGTTTTTTGTATTCCCGGCATGCTCATACAGGCATATGGCTACACATAATAATATGAGTTATATGGATAGATAGGGTTATTAAATGTGTATTTAATGTCATAAGACTAATGAATATGCTGTAGATAATGAATAGTATAGGTCTATTTAAAGAGAGTCCCATGAATTTGCCGCTGAGAGGTGTTGTCTATCCTTAATACAACCTTATATTCAGAAGAGATAGAGAGAGATATTTGTTGCCCCGTTGGAAATATCGGTACCAAATTTAACGTCCATCTAGACGAACAGGAAAATGTCCTTACCATTCATAATTACAGTCTCGGCGATATCATCAGCGTTATGGCCTGTAATTATAAATTATGAGCTATTATCGGTTGCTGCATGACACAAAATGTACTTCCAATGTGACCGTTAATTAAGTGGTCAATCGAAAAGATTATACAAATTAAAAATAGTTTTCGCAGTAATCAAGATCTTAAACATTTGCGTAGTTATGTAATCTATGTATAGAGTGCATCTAGCCATTTCTTCCAGTAAACAGATATTTCATGATTCAAATTCCATCTTTCCTTGTATGTTCGAACTGTGCATTAGAATGCAATATGATTATATTGTTTATCAATAGAGCCCTAGGTTAAGTTAAAAGTAACGTGAGATTTCCACCTGACGCACACCTACCTGTGACAATTTTGTTACAGTTTAATATCATGGCTCCCCTGTCCAAGGCCTGTCGTCTGAACACTCCACAGAACGTACCTAGGGAGGAAGGTAGAATACTGAGTGAGAGATTTGTTTGGTTAGCAAAGGAAATTATTGCTATATGACACTGTAAAATGCATATTATGAGAGTAGCTCTGATGATGAGGGCATCTTCAAAAAGTTTAGGACTTAAAACATGTGCGCATTAAAGTTTCCCTAAGGGAGTATTACCACTATCAGTACTTAGTGCAATAACTACAGTGGGGATGACTATAAATGTAATTCGTTTGTAACACTGCATTTCATCAAATACCGGAAAGTATTATTCGAGGACGCCATCAAACTTTGCGAAACATGTTTTCTCACTTGTTAACTGAAATGACTAGAAATACGAATATCCAGAAAATGTAAGAAAATTTATGCAATTTCACATCTCGATCTATACTTACAGTTGTTGTTAAGTCCTATCGTCCTCACAATAGCGTCCATTGTCCATCCATACAGCTCCTGAAGTCAACAATATTAAACAAATCTCATCTTCCTTTCTTATAGAACATTGAGACAGACTATTAAGAGTGTAATAGTCAAACTGTTGTTTAATGTTTTATCACATGTTTGTAAATAAACATTTGTGGTTATGGCAATACTCGAATTAAAAGTGAGATGATTAAAGTATCACGTAGCTCAGTCTTACCTCGTATGATATAATTTTCAGCGGTAACCCATATTGCTCCTTATTCCTCTTGACAGTCTGCAAAGTAATTAAAAGGAATTAAATCACTTTTACCTCTTCAACTGATTTTAATAGACAAATTCAAGACCTCGTATGAATGGTTGTCTGACCACTGTGAGTTTACATATAAACCCAGCCCCTTCGTATGTACATCTAAACGATTGTTATTAAAGAAAAATCCAGTTGTTAAAGGCTCCATACCCACTAGCGACTTTTACACAGTCGGCAAAAAAAGCACAAAAACGGTGTGACATACAATACTGATTTTGAAGTGGCTATTCATCTAATTAGGTAGTGAAACATTTTTTTCTATTGACTAGAGAAAGTGACTGATACTGATTTCTTTTAATGTAAAACTTAAAGCCCTTGAGGGATGGCCAGGGCCCTTCTTAAATATCATGAGCGCCCCTCTTCATAAATTCTTGGATCCGTTCCTGGCAGGGACATGTGATGCCACTTGAACTTAGAAAAAAAACTGACAAATTAGTTCTCTACGGACCTCTAGTGAGTCGTCCCTGTAGCCGGTGATGCCCTCGTCCACCGACAGGAGCACCAGGTCCAGGCCGTAGTCGTAGCGCTCGTTCAGCACCTTCATCGTGTACGCCAGCACCGTCGAGTCTGGGTGGGAGACGAGAGCGTGAGGCTTAAGGCTGTATTACACTATACATTTTTACTTACGAAATCCGAGAATAACGACTTATTTTAGATATTATACATCATTAGAAATGTTCTCCAATTTTCTTTCAAATGGTGTGTAATTTAGTAATATTCCAGTAATATTCCCAAAGACAATTTAGAAATAACCAAATTTTTGGTATTGATAATCGCCTAGTTTAAAAGCAGGCTTTAGTTATGTTTATGTCCAATTGTCTGTTACTTCAATCATGTGGCCATCTCCAATAAGCCCATCCCAATATACATCAACATCAAATTTTACGCTGTAATTACATAGCAATTTCTTCCTGATTTAATGTTTAAAGATAGTGATGTAAAGGAAAATGAATCATGGTGATTTGGTTGACAAATTATTCCTAAAATTTTTATGATGCAGCTTTATATATTTGCCTTTTTCCCATAGGAACCAATGTTAAAGCCTGTCAGCCCAACCTATAATGTCCAACCCTATTTTCTCTAAAATGCAACATTTTGATTGGCTGGCAAACATGCCAATCTGTCAATGGGTAATATCTAAGAAATCATAATCTTGTATCTGTACTTGGGGATATAGAAAAACATAAGTTTTGGTTATTTCAGTAATCCCAACTCTAGGAGACAAGGGTGGCACATATGGTAATTTTGTCCGACCCTTGTCCAACCCTGAGATATACCGAATGTGGGGTGGGCTCATTGGATTCAGCAGTCTGAATGCTACAGGTATAGTATAGGAGCACCAAATTCTAGCAGTTTTACAGTTATGGATATTTTGTTTGCGAGATCTAGTTGTGGTTTGTATACTTGTATTTTTGGACAGTAAGACACTAGCCCGTTTACAGTTTGACCAAAATGAATAGCCAAAAATAAAAATTATTTGCTCCTGTCATGAATGACAAGGCATGTTGGATAACAATTATGCGCATTATTTGACAAGAACTAAGTTTAGCCTTAAAAGATACATCTAGTTGCTGACATACACCTTTTAGGATGGCGCTGTGGACTTGGGTAATCTAGTACAAACCTTTTCCGCCAGAGGCCCCCACGGCGACCCTGTCGCCCTTTTTGAACAGTTTGGCATCGATGATGGTTTTGTGGATTTCCTCCTCAAACGCCCAGAAGAAACACTCTTTACATAGTGCGTCTCCCTGTAATAGATACAATATTTAAACGTAATAACAACAATTAATGAAACTGAATGACATACGCTTGACTACTATGTCCTATCTAAAAGGTATTATGACTGTGTCAAACTCAACTCCCAAAGGTTCTGTTTACAGGTTGTATTTATTATTGGTTGAGGATTCTGTGTTAAATTGACACGTTTCTATCCTTTCGGAAATTCATGAGGATATCCCATTTGTATACACTTTTCCAGCGTTACGATTTAAAGACGATTTGAATATTGTCGAAACTACTTATAAACCCCATACAAAAATAGTAATTAAAACGACAATGGCTTCCAACGGAACGACAAAAGACAGCACCACAGACAAAGCAGGCTTGGGCAGAGGTTTGTTTAGGTATTTTTTCTTGACAATAGGTCGGAATAATGAGTGACCCCTGAGATTAATATAATTCGGGTAAACTACCCCCTGGCCCCGGTGCTGTGGGTGGGTGGCGGTCAGGGCCGGCAGATGGGAGGGTGTGAGTCGATACCCGGGCCTGTTAATACTGACCCCCGATCACTGTCAGGGGGCGGGGGGCCGACCCCCTCTACCTGCCCACTTACCTGTAATCAGCGCTCCCCCGACCCCCTCAGGTGGTAATCACGGCCTACCTGTACAGGTAACACTACACCTGAACATCAGGGGGTGGCTGCAGTGGGAGGGGTCCGGGAGGTCACTCAAAGAGGTTCCTAAACCAATGTTTAATGCCGCCGCGTGAACAGAAAGAAGGTATTTAGGGGTTTCCTCCCTGGTGTTTAAACAGCACGTGTCTGGGTTCAACAGCTGACCTCTGGGACATTTGAAATAATTTTGTTCACTAACGTGTTACTTTTTTTGCTAGGTAGTATTTTGTTGTTGTTGTTCTTTGTATAGATATATATA
This sequence comes from Lepidonotus clava, assembly GCA_936440205.1. NCBI lineage: Eukaryota > Metazoa > Annelida > Polychaeta > Phyllodocida > Polynoidae > Lepidonotus > Lepidonotus clava. The sequence continues at coordinate 44,774,426 of OW387136.1, read as the reverse complement.
CGTCACTTGTATGTTAATTGTGAAGTGTCCCTCTAAACTGCATCATTTTTATGTTATTTTGGATTTTTCAATGGTGATAAAGTTACTCTTTATACATGTTATATTATGTTGTTGTTTCTGAGTGTGTATGTTCAAATGTAAAAACAAAACAAACAGCTCCTATATAGTTTTTCAACGGGGCGTTTCAGAAAACTCAAATCTGTATAGATGTCACTGTGAACACTGGATCATACTTTTGAAGTTAGACATTATCAGTACTACAAACATCAAGCGGAATCTTTAGAACAGTTGTCCTCGTTTATACGGCTTCATAAAAAGGAAATGGACATTATAACCCTTATCTAAAATTGTAACCAAGTCAGTTAACAATCTCCCTACCTACGGTTGACCAACGCAATCTCTTAACTCTCTGACGGTTTCCGCACAAGTCTATCGTGATTGCGGCTGGAATAACATGGTGCGGACCTCCTACCTATCAAACCCTTCTCTGGATATTGAATTATAACAACAGTGGCGGATCCAGGCTTTGAAAGGATGTGTGAAGTGGGGGGCGGGCTACAGAAAAGGGGGCGCATACCTTTTTTCCCTTAAGAATTTTGCATTAAAAACATCTAAATTTGCAAAAAGGAAAGAGAGGGCCCGGGCCCCCGCGGCACCCACTAAATCTGCCACTGCGAGCAATTACGTGAGTCAGAAGATTGGTCTTCACTTTATATCATTTAGGAAGTGGAAGTAAACACAACGAAACAAGAAAATCCGGCAAAAGTTGAGAATATTCAATCTCTATTCCCTGCGTGCAGCCCTATCCTTTGCCCGTCGACCTGAGGGAAGCAGTAGCAGAGTAAGTACCCCGTGTCCCAGGCCTCACCTGCCCCGACCACCCGACCACCCGACCATCCGCCCCCCGATAAGATCACCCCCGACCACCTCCAGGTGACGGCGACAGGCCGGGGCAGGCACCTCGTGGCTCCTGGTCAGGGGATAACGAAGGAGGTGGGGGGAAACAAACAGGGCCTACACCACTCATTAGCCGCCGACAGACGATACCGTCTATTACCCTACGGCGGGTGGGGAGGGACGAACTGGGCGATTTTTACAGCGATTTTACTGTTGTTGCGATTTTGAGAATTGTCAACAACTTTATAAATTTAAGCGAAGAGGGAGATTATTAATGGAATTCAACACAACATAATTGTGTGGGCCGCCGACTACAGAAAATAAATTGTTTGCGTACCTGTTGGGTACAAGTGGAAATCAAAGTTGCTGACGTGTTCAATATTAACCACCACGCTTGCAGAACAAAAATTTATGAAAAGTCCGGTCGTTAATCTTTAATCTTTCGGGATTATTTTCTATAGATCTCATACATTATAACCTTACAGTTTCTTGGATATCTGATTATTTCGAATACTTACAATATTCAGAAACATCGGCTAGTGGATGCCAGGCCATTAAAAGTAAGAGTGGTTGCTGGAGACAGTCCGTATCTGACTACTACATGTACTACGTGCCCTCCAGCTGGACCTGGGGGCCCCTCTCACAATACCCGAGTTCACTACAATCAATTAGGTCCAGGCCGGGCCGGTGAAGGCTACAATGAGGGGTAGTGCGGGACCCCAGAAGACAACTACTAATCTCAACGAGCATATATTGACATTTTTCTATGCGCGGAATTCAGTGATTGACGACCGTTTATTTTGAACGGTAACTCACAAAGGGGAAGTCTTACAACTGGCCATTACCACTTGGGGATCTCCTATAATGTACAAAGTAGGTTTAAGTGGCTTGCAAAAAACAGACATAAGAAGTCAGATTCTTCTTCAAAAAAAGAAGGAAGCTGTACCATTACCACGTACTTTTTTTTAGACTATTGGCTAAGGGGCACATAATTTTAAAAGAAGTCAACAACAGTACTTTTTCCGTATGTTATTTCCAATGGCTTGATATACTATTTGTCAACTAGTTGTACGGGCTAGTAGTCAGTTCAAGTGAGATGCTGATTAATTTTTACTTATCTGCTTGCTAGTTTTAAGACCATTAGTTAGCTCAAATGGGATCCTTAATTTACCTATATGTCAGCTAGTTGTTGGGACTAGTGCTCAGCTCACGTGAGATCCTTAATTTACCTATCTGTCAGCTAGTTGTAGGACCACTAGTCAGCTTAAGTAGGATCCTTATTCTACCACTCTGTCAACTAGTTGTAGAGACCACTAGTCAGCTTTAGTAGGATTCTTATTTTGCCGATCTGTCAGCTAGTTGTAGGGACCACTAGTCAGCTCAAATAGTATCCTTAATTTACCTATCTGTCAGCTAGTTGTTGGGACTAGTGCTCAGCTCACGTGAGATCCTTAAGTTAATTTACCTATCTGTCAGCTAGTTGTAGGACCACTGGTCAGCTTAAGTAGAATCCTTACTTTACTGATCTGACAGCTAGTTGTAGGACCACTATAGTTAGCTCAAGTAGGATCCTTATTTTACCGATTTGTCAGCTAGTAGTATAGGGACCATTATTCAGCTCGAGTAGGATCCTTATTTTACCTAGGTCACCACAATGCAGACAACAATCTGTTTGTTGCCCATCTGCCAGGTGGCAACAGGGACTGATACTAAATAGGGCCACCATAACTATAAGCCGAGTCAGTTGCTGGCGTGCTAACAATACCAAATCACTTTTCAGAAATTGGCTTCAGATAGGGATTGAGGGGTTTCTAATGGGCTGCGTTCTGATGCTATCAGGGATATAAAAACAGGGTTAGTCCGCGGGTAGGAGATTAACGACTCAAGCCGAGATCAAAGCTCTATCCGTAATGACAGTCACGGAGAGGTAATGTGTCGATGAGAGGTGTGCTGTATGGGTTGGATGGAAGATGGAGTAATTACACTTTAATCTGTTTATTTATGAGGGATTGAACATAGTGGTTACTTCCACATAATCAGTCAGAATGACTGACACAGGCATTGCTTGATTTATAGGATAGGAATTAAAGACTTATATTTATTCAAAAGCGCAACAGTGATTGCAAGTGATTCCATCGGGCGTCTCACTTATTTACTAATTTTGGGTCATTATTGGCAGTGCGGGCCAGTGTGAAGAGCATAGGTATAACAGTTTTACTTTTTTTCAAGACCGGTAAGTTTCTCTCAATCCATGTAGCAACCTGCCTATTGATTTTGATATTGTGAGACAAAGCACTGGTATGAAGTTTGGTATCGGACTAATTAGGGACAGCATGTGAAAACACCATACCTGGTGTTCGTCTACTACAATACGTATGAATTATTCACTTGTTACAGTACTTCCCCGTGCACGCACTTGCCTTAGTTATAACGCCCAAGTGTATTTTGGCTATACCATCTAATACAAAGTAATGTTAAGTAAATGGGATCAAACAAAAACGTCTGACCGGGTCAGATACAGGATGGCTTCGTTATTACAATCTATATTATTTATATTTTTGCTAAAATAATTTCTAATACATTAGATGAAACAAAGCCGGACGAAGCTGAATATCTTGATCATAATTTCTTAATCATTTTCTCTGACATTATCTTGAAGCCACTGTATACCGGTTTATAGTGGAAGAGAAGCTAAGAATAAAGCATGTAGGGACGTAGATTCTTAAAAGATTTGCGGCGTCAAAAGTGGAGGCTTTTTCTATGACATAGCTCCAGGGAACATAGGACTTCTTCTTATCAATAAATTGCTGAACAGGAACTTTTCACGCCACTCCCTTTCCCGCTGTAATGAAGACATAACTTCCAACTCATGTTCATATCCCAATCATATAACACTCTATCTTAATGTTATATGAAATACTACATGTTGTAATAAATCCGATACGAGTGGGCTGAAAGTCAAAATATCGTAATTCATCTCATAATAGTGCAATTTCAGAAGTCAGAAATATGAGACGTTAAAAAGTCAGATAAGCGCGAGTTGAAAAGTCAGAATCTGTTGGTGAAACAATACCCCTTACCCCTCAGTGACATCAAAGTGAGGAGGTGGTCGATATGACCATTAGCGGGGACAGGGAGGAGGGTCCGACACTCGGCATGAAAGTGAGAGCAGGGTGTGAGTGTGAGGGTTTACTGGTTATCGGCGGGTATCGGTGACCACACAACGCGTGCACCCCCACCCCGCCACCCCGCCGCACGTGCACGCCCGACCCTCACGTATCATATAGTACGGGCGGGGCGGGAAGTCGACGATGGCCGCCACAGTCAGGCGTAATTAATGCCCCTAAAGGTAAGGCCTGATTAATTACACCATCAAAGGGGGGCCGGCCTAACGTTAGGCCTAACGCCACTTACGGTGGCACCTGTACGGGCTGTGTACGGGGCGCGGGGGGCGGGAGGGGCCCGCTAATAGGCCGCCATCTGCGCAGCTCAGGCCGGGAACAATTGGCCGAGCAGACCGGCCTAGATTATGTCACTGCGGCCAAATTAAAAGTCATGCGAGCGGGATGAAATGACGGGCGCGTTGGCGGGGGCGCCGGGACAAAAGGCTTGTTGTGAGCTGGTTCGGGTTGTTGGGTGGCTGGGGAGGGGCGCCGGATGGCGGGGACAGGCCGCCCGTCCCCGGGGACCAGGCCGGGTCATTAGCCGGGAGGTGGGCCGGGAGGGGTCGGGGGGTGGGCCGGGAGGGTTCGGGGGAGGGCCGTCAGATCCCGGTCTCGTGCTCCGGGCGGGGGAGGCCCTTCTCCCCCGGGACGCACCCCAACACGCGCCGGGTACCGTTAGCGTCTGGTCCGGTCGTCAACACCCGACGTCGGCTGTCACACTTGATAAATGGCCAAAGACAAACACATTTTGCTGTGACCTCAGTTTTATTTACCTTTTCATTGTGCAATTTAACGTCCCTCTCCGATTTACCTCGATCTAGGATAGATCTAATGCACAGATGCAAAGGCCCATGACGCTACCGTAAAGTGTCCATTGTACTTTCAATACTAGAAGGATGTTACTCTATCCCTCTTTAAATCATATATTAAATTAATAGATTATTAGACGAGCTTTTGAGGGTTTTGAAATACTTCTTTTCGGATGAGCTTTAAACTTCTATTATTCTAATGGTAAGGGAATGCAATCTGGTTACACCTGGATAAACACTTTGATTTCATCTGATACTTTAGGCCTTTGGAGTACACATGCATGACAAAATGCTTTAACCGAGTCCACCTCTTCAATCCCTTTAATTCAGGAGTTTTATGCACATAGTTAATCTGAAGAATTGTTCATATGCCTAAAGCACGCAAATCACGACAGAATGGAGAAAACCTAAGCTTACCCGTCTAACTCCATGACTGCAGGTTAGTTACACTTTAACCACCTCGATCAATATTTACAGTTTACTTTATGGCCCTTAATACCCCGAACCACAACAACGGGGCCGCCACCCAGCCCATACGACCCCCTGTTTAACATGCGGTCTCACGCGCAATCCCTAACCGTCGCCACGCTCCCCCTATCATCCGCTAATTTACGACACCCGCCGACGGTTTGCGACGTCGGCCGACGGTTTACGGCACGTGGGCCGTCACGTGACCACGTGGCGGGTCACGTGTGCTGCTGACGTCACTTTGGGCGTTCTCCGACAGTTGGCCGACAGGAGTCAGGCTTTGATGTGGGGTACGGGCGGCAGAAACACTTGAGTCTCACTTGAGGGAGATCCAAGCTGTCACCTGTGATTTATCGCTGATGTGCGTGTGGTAAAACCGAGATCTGAATATTTTTCGAAGTAGAAGGACGCTAGGCCAATTAGGATTGGGATAAGCAAGCCTGTTATCATATAACCTAGGCTTATTTCTTAGTCTCCTTTATGATGTCCATCAAGGCCTACTTATCAGAAACTATTAATAGCCTGAGGCAAATATTCATTTTATTATATACTACTCACAGTTCAAATATCTACAAATCTTCAAATATCTCTTTACAACAAGCAGTATCTCAGTTCTGAAATCTCTCAGACTCAGAGGTCAGTAATTACAGGTATATTACTCTGATATCACTCCAAATCATAAACAGTCGGTTCACATAGGATAACTGGCTCACATTGAGTAGATTTCTATGCACGCTACTCTCTGTTAAAACACTGAAACGATGCCATCCCCATAGGTCACTTTGCCTATACTACTCCCCCGTAGCCCGCAGCAGGCCCCCATCTGCCCGCCCCTCTCCCCCCGTCCCCGGCCGTCTGTCCCGGCGCCCCGACCATATTCCCCGGGCCCCTCGCCCACCCCGGGCCGGCCTCCCTCCGTACGGTCACCGTATTTGGGCGCTCCAAGCCCCGTACTGGTGGCTGACCGTGCCATATGCCGCCCGCCACCACCACCCCCACCACCCCCGCCGGGCCCCCTCCGCCGACATCGTTACAATCTGTGAACGATGACAAAAGGCCAGGACCCGCTAATGGCAGCGGGTATTAACTCTCTTACAACAGTCACGCTAGGAAAGTGTACGAGAAGGAACAAGCTTGGCACCTTTTTTGTATAGCTATCTTTTTTTTATAAAACGCTTCACGTTTCCTGAGATTTCTAATATGAAAACTATCATACGGGTCTGTGATTTTCTCAGGCTTTCCAGTACTAGTTTATCACGGGAAAAGATAACATCAGACATGAGGGGATTAAGAGTTAACTTTATTTTATTAAATAAAGTTCAGGCCGGTCGTCGGGGACAACAGATGGGCCGCTGGGCTGGAGGCAGGGGCGGGCACCGGGAGGGTCGGGGGGAGGGAACCCCTGGGGGAATCCTGTATGAATGACGTCACGAGGGCAGGGCCTGCCGAGCCTGCACCAAATGGTCACCCCCTCTGTAGGAGAGGGGGCGGAGACGTAACCCCACCCCAACTCTGAACGCTGCCCGACAAAACCGCCACCACTCTGTAATTTGAACAGACATTGTAAAAATATGTTTTTACCATGCATATAAAGCATCAACCGTTTTCAACGTACAAAGAAGATGTCTATGCAAACATAAAGGTTAACTGACAACATGTATCTCTCTGATGTACCTGTATTATGGAATTTTGTATGTAACGGCGCAAACGATTATAGGATTTTTTTTAGATAAACTTAACATAAACATAAAGCAAGCCCTGGTTTAAATCATGTAGATGATACGTTTGAACTCAGAACCTTAGCATGACCTCCCGGGCTTGACTTACAAAGTAAATGCTTAGGTCTGTGTGTCATTTGGGAGGGCTAACAAACGGTAAACGTTTCCCAGTTAATCTAAGAAACTAATCTAAAAATTCAAATAATACATTCCAGTATCTCTTATTTTTACCAAGCACTTCTTTGCTACAAAAAGAAAGGTGTTTTGGGTATAGAAAGTAAGCGAGTTGAGTATCTACCTAAATAGCGTGGCTTTGCTGCATGATGACTGACCAGATAAGGTGGGCGTGGTCAAGGTGTAACGTGGGCGTGGTCAGCCCGGGGTCGGGGGGCGTGGCCAGGAACCACCCTGACAATGGTGTCACCTTCACTGACCACGTCCTGCTGACCACTCACCGGATGACCACTGGTCAGTCTGAGCTCACCCTTCCGGCCCGTTGTCATAACTACCATATAGTACCACATGTCATATGTCACATGTCTCGTTATATGCTGCCATGGTGCTCATGTTTCACCCGCTTTTCCCACGCTTATACTTGATATTTCATTGAAAGCAAAAAAAAAAGAGAGAACAATACATGAAATGAAATAAATGTCATTAAATGAAATGCGTAACAAGTAGAACGTTCAATCAATAGTGAATCAAACGTTTCAGTATTTTCTGCATTTGCCAAGAAAGGAATGCTGGCAGATATGAGCCTCCGTTCTGATTAAAATTGTATTTTTTCAAAATATTTCAGGAATAGGAATTTTGAAGTCAGAATTTGAAGTACATGTATGGATAATCAGTTACGCCATTCAACGTAATTGAGTGCCAATGAAAAACTTTTAGTTTTTCCTAAGCATGTCTTGGTGGTATCACTGCGTTGTTGTATTTTGAATTTCCTTTATCATTCATTAATCTCTACAGACCGATTAATGACAGCCACCAGAATGAGTATCAAAACGTATGCATCCCCTGATGGTAACGGAGAACAAAGCTGTCCGTCCCCTCATCACTACGGACCTAAAACCTTAATGGGGCAGAGTGTGTGAAGTCAGATGTTTTTCACTCGTCACCAACTCCCAGCGGTGCCGCACCGTTCCTCCCAGTCCCCGACCTAATGACGCCAGCACCTTAATGCCCAGTCAGAGTTGACCATACGGCCTGAACCCTGCCGGCCCTGCTTAATGACCCCAGCGGTCAGTCAATGGTCACTGAATGGCCACTTAATTAGCGTCAGCCCTCATGTGCCCTCACACAGCGCGATGCGCGGCCCATTGTCTGACCAACTGTTCCCGGCCCCGTTCACAGACTGGACACAAAGACCGGCCAATTTGTACAGGCTCTGTCCGCACCCCATCAAACCGTCGTTAGGCCGGGTTACGGCCACTGACCAGGTGACGGACTGACCACTGGTCATTACCTCACCTGACGTGGTCAGTTGACATGGAGCTGACTGGCCGCACAAAGAGTGACCAGTGGCAGTGTAGGCCTGAGGTGTGGAGGTGTGGCGGTGGGGGAGAGGTGGTGGTGGGGTTTGGGGTATACAGATACAGGAGGGTCAGGGGGAGGTGATGGTCACTGACGGGTGTCCATGGTGGGAGCGGGGTAACAGTGTTATAACCTCCTCCTGCTAATTACCACTCCCGTATTGTCCAGCCTTACCTGGCGCGCTAAGTCCCCTCCTCAAGATATCAGCTCGTCACTTTACAGTTTACAGTGACTTTTCGAGGGTGGTGGATAAGAGGGTTACATGAAACGATTGGGCTCTAATGCACTTTTAATTTTGGTCTGCTTTGCACGAAGTGGCAGCTGCTATGATTTTGTAAATATCTTTTATAGATAATAGGTTTATTCAAGTCATAACCTGTTCTTTCAAATATTCCATTCTTTATGACCTTTTATTCTTTTTTGTTCTTATATATATGTTCTTTCAATATTTCACAACATATTCAGCCCGAAAATGGTCGGTGTACTATAGGCCCTCTATAAATACATGGGACTTTTCTGTTTGGTATTATCTATTTCCTCATCCACAATGGGTATAGATAAGAAAACGAGATCACACCACTATTGGATAGAAGCTTCGTTGTTTTGAATCTGTTCATCAATCTGTGATGCACATGTACGCCTATTTCTACTTGTCTACACAGCATCAGATTAACTTCTGCTGCATGTCACCTCAGAACGCACTGACTCGGCAGAAATCACAACAGTTACCTGGTCTGCCCCTACAGCCCCCCACCTGGCTCCTGGGGAGGTGTTGTTCCCTCTCACCTGAGGCGGGATGACTACCTGGACACACCTGAAGACGCCCCACCCTACCCCTGCCTACCCCGTGATAAGCATCAGGACCTGTCACCTGGCCACCGGCCCCCAGTAGGGCTTAGTTCTGCTGCCTGCCGCAGCGTGGCGCGGCCTTACGTCAGGGCTGATCTAAGGGTGGTGACACCGCCCCCTGGTCACACCCCTCCCCCTTGTCACACCTCAAGGGGACCGTCACACCCCATCTCCCGCCCGCGTTTACTTTTAGCACCTGTGTGTAAATTGTGGGGCGCGCACAAAGCGGGTGATCTACCTGTGGTCGGGGGTCCCCGAGACCCTTAGAACCATCTCCGGTTAAGGGTCTTCTTGCAAGGCCTTACAACATCTGCCCGGGGCTACAATGTAAAATGGGCGACAGAAATAGCCGGAAAAGTTTACTTTAAAAGTCTGTCCAACTTCTGTTCGATCGATTTCCGATGCAAAACGTGGACAAAATATTCGTAGACTATTTTCTTCTGGTATGCAGTAGTTTACTTTAAATGCCAATGCAAATGATGTGTTTTATCTGTTAATCTTATAAACTGTTTGTCAAGGACTATGTATGGATCCTTTCCATGCCTTGGGGACAAACAGGGACCCCTGAACAGACATTGTTCGTCTCACCAAGACACCCGAGTTAATGAATTCCCCGGCCTTATCAGTGGGTTAAAAAGTCAACCCTAAATAGCTTCCAATGAAGTAACAAGAGTCATATCTGTACGCTGATCTACAAGTCTCTTAAAAGGAGAACCATTGAAAGATGCCCTACATGCATAAACATGAATTAGGTTTTCCCCTTGTATATTATGCTGTAGATTTTTTGTGCAAAAAGTTTTCACAGAGGTTTAGAGATGCCACTCAGGTGAGATGAAAAATCCGGAAAAATAGGAAGGATATTTACAAATTCTGTTTATAAACCAGAATGGTGGAATTGTTCACGAGAAAACGTAAATGCATGATGGTCTAAATGGCTTAGAAACGATACATGAAGTGAACAACAAAATTGATGATTTGGGTAAAGAGAAATGTTTATCAAATTTGTATACTGGACTGGCAAAAATCAGGAAATCGAGACATTGAAAGAAAAGTGGCAACTCTGGAACAGTGACACCTCCAAGTGGGGAAATATTATATGTATACATTCATATCCCTGAAACGTAAACCAAAATATAGCCACAATCTTGTTCTTGCCTGTAACATCATACAAAAAGTCCATTGGGTCTATATTATAGAATATCAGGACATTGTTAACCGAATACAATGTAAAATTATTGAAATAATCTCTCTCAAAACATGCTTTACTAATGAAACAACCACATATAACGGTTCAATCACATTATGTAAACGTTTAGTAAAATGTAATGAAAAACGTGATATCCAATGATGTAGAATTTACCCTAACCTTGTGTTAATATTTTTCTCTCATGATATTTTAGCGTGGCACATATCTCATCTTTAAACATTATGAGCACATTCAGATTCCACCCAACCATTCGACTAAGCAGGCCAACTGATAAGAAGACTGCGAGTTCTCAACCTGTCGACACACAGTATTTTTGTAGCTGAGTGAGGGTCGTGGGTGAGAGGTGAGGGGTGTGGCTCGAGTAGATTGCTTTTTTTCTTCGCTCGGTGCCTATTTAATACCATCTGTGATGTTTGGCTAATTCTCGCCTCCCTGTCAGCCTAGATGAGGCCAATTTATCAATGCGGCGACACATAAATTACGCCAGTTACAAAATTACCACGTGTCAACAACCATTTAAGTTCGCCCCCAACACTTTCACTGCCGCCTTTGGTGGTTGAGAGCCGGCAGGAAGGGGAGGCCTTTTCAAGGAGGGAATCGTCGCCGGACAAAAAGAGACATCCCCACAGATGCGGCCCTGCCCCTGTCCCCCTGAATGGCACACCTCGCCACCTCCAATTGCTACATGTATATATTCATTTGATGTGACGGCCTTTGATGCGGCGGTCCCCTTGACCGCGCCAGTTGGCGAGTCATATTGTAGTTCTCCGAGCGCGCACCAGGGGGCCTGAGCGGCGTCCCAATGGCGCGTCCCGCGTCCGTCGTCGACTGGTGCTGTTAAGGCCCTTCTATGGCCCTTCTCTTCACATACAAACTTGTAAGCAGCTGGCCCTTGAAGCAGGGCCCTCAACTAACTCAGTAACTGCCCCATACGGCGACCTGTCAGTCGGGGCGACATCCACTCAATCTGTCAATACCAATCCCCATCGTGTCCCCTGATCACCGCCTTTCTCCCGCCAAAGAACGTCTTCAAAGGCGGCGCCGTTTCAATGTCGTCTGCTTCATACAGGTCGCCATTTTCGGTGCCCTTTTCTCCCTGAATCAGCACATATTGTGCGCCACCACACAATGAACGAGGCATCCAGATCAACCTAATCTTGAAAATGCATTTACTTGCCTTGAATAGACCATCTCCGTCGACCGAGGTCAAAATATGTTACCTTTTACACGTAAAGACGTACTTGTATCACATGAATAGGCTGCGTTTCTTTGTAGGAGAAGTGCTCTTTTCAATGCATTCGCGTGTATGGATAGCTACTTTGAAAAGTTAAAGCCTGTTTTGAATAGTAACGAGGTTGTAGACCATTGAAGTATTGAATCGATTTCTTTAGCTGCGACAAACGCGGTAGGTCGCAATTTAGAAGTCACATTTTTCATTTCTGGTTGTAGCTAATTCACATCAACGAGGCTATATCTGTATCCTCGAAGTTAAGGATTCGGTGATATGGAGCTTCATCGGGAACTCCATAAATTGTTATCGACGTTATTAGTCTGTCCAACAGAAAACATGTAGGCCTACTGTTCAGATAACTCCAACCCTTACGTGCAGCTTATGTTGTATATTGTGTTCCTTCCTGTAGGTCTAATGACAACAGGGATGAATAGAGGTGGTAAAATCTTTTTCAATGTAAAATTAAGCCCCCGGAGGGAGCGCCGAAACCTTTTTTTTATTAGATAGTGTGCATTGATGACTCCAATGTCAATGAAAAATATGGTGTTTGCATTAGGTACTCTACAGTGGAACACAGGAGTGGAAAACGAGAATGCCATGGGGTAAGGGGTAAATGATGCTGACACATGTCAGAACTTACCCATCATACAGGCCCAATTTTGTCAGCTAGTTGGTCGGTGTAATTATAATCTAGCTTCACGCAGCTAGAGCGGACTAGTTAATCTAATTTCATTCTTAGGTTCCAGGACCTTCCCAACTCAGGTTCCAGACCTAATGACTGTGTTAGACACGTAACCTTATCCCGACACTATCTTAGGTAAATTCAGGACATTGTCACACACTGGCGATAGCAATCTGTCATAATTTTCTGACACTTTCTCAAAGGAAAACCATTCAGGTACCAAACACGTTTTTTCCTGCCTTTAAATAGTCAAACAACTAATCAATACAAATGGCGTCACCCGAGCCCCGCCGGGGGTGGGCTGCCCCCCGGGCCGCTAGGGGGCGCTACAGTGGGGAGACGCTACAACAGGTTGACCAGGCCGTGGAGGAACACAAAGACGCTGCCCGGCGTCGATCTTAATCTGTCAAAAGTCATGCTGGTAGGCAAACAGGGCCGGCCAGGTAACCACCCCGCCGTCAGGCTGTCAGGGGGGTCGGGTTACCCTGGTGGGCTCCCCTCTCCGGTGTACGGTTACCGCACTGTGTGGGGAGGGTTAAGGTGAGTCGTGAGGTGCCCACGGGGAGTGGAGGAGTGACAGGCGATAGGCGCCCACACCCAGGAGGCCCGGTATTATCTCCTGTATCCTGTACGACAATGGCCGGGCCGGGGTCAACGATTGGCCGCCCCGAGGTGATAACCACCGGCTTGTCGCCCAACGCCGGCCGCGGGTTTCTGATACAATGAGTAGAAACAAAATAGGGGCTGTAATTTATTGGCCAACAGTGGGAAGTGCGGACGGAGAAAGGCTTGGTCGTGGTTCTATACGCTCCCGCTGGTCGGTATAGGAAGGCGACGCGGGGCTGGGTGAATGGACGACGGTGGTGTCCTCTGGTGGACAATACGAGTACAGGAAGCTGGGGAGGGGCGCCCGGTGGGGCAGGGTGGGGCGGAGGGCTAGACGTCGGGGGCAGGGCGGCCGGGGGACGAGGGGACGGGGAGGGGCTCGGAGGGCGACATGCTGGGTGTGTCAACGACCAAAAAGCTTTCCGTTCAAAACCACCCCATTATCGGCCGGTTCGCGATAGGGGGCATTATTACAATACCCCAGCTCTCTGCTACCGTGCACGGTATTTGTTTTTACCCATCATATTCTTATTTCCGTACCCCCCCCCCCTTTTTTTTTATATTAACAAAAATGGCAACATTAAACGATAAATATGTGGGTCTCTTGGTATAATGGTAATAACATATTTGTTCAGAAGATCAGAGAAATCTTCGGTTAACGCTTGGTTTTCTGGTTCATGTCGAGGTTGCGGCAAACTGGTGGTCGGTGGTTTCATCTAGCACGAGAGTATAGACTGCGTAGTGGGGTAGGGGGTAGGTTGTGAAAGTTACAAATCACAGTGTGACTGTCGGAGGGGGCGGGGTCCCCGGTCTCCGCCATGCAGGGTCCACGGCGTAAGGTGACACAGCCGCCGGGAGACAATGCTGGAGCGACGCCGGAGAGTCGGGCCCCACCCCCGGGGGGTTATGGGGGGACTGGTCACCCCCCCCCCCCCCACCTCCCACACCCAGTGCCCGGCCGTGGTTAGGGTTAATGCTAACCCCAGGCCCGGGGAGGGGGGGGGGGGGTAGCGGCGGCCCCGCCCCCTCCACACCTGGAGACGGCCAGGCGCACAATACTAACAAACATATGTAGCAGGCCTACACAAACTGGTCACGGGCACCAGGGATCAGGGGCCCCAAGGGGGGGGGGGGGGGTGGATAAATCAGTCAGGGTTAGGGCTACAGGCTACCTGCACGACCCAGGAGGGGGAGGTCTATCCCGGCCTATACCAGTGGGACACTAATCAGTGGGAGTCAGGGCCCCAGCCTACCTGCGGGCGACAGGGGGGAAGGTCGGCAATTGGAGGTGCAGCCAGAGCCCAGCCAGCTGGAGTTTTGGGGCTCCAGGGGAGGCCCAGAACGTAACTGGTTATTAGTGACAAGTCTCCCCACAAAGCTCAACCCAGGCCTAATTGACCAAAGAGGTTCACTCGTCCTGGGGGACAGGTAAACAGGGGTTAGCGGTGAATCCCGGCTAAAAGGTGACTTGGAAGGCTTATTTGTAATCAGGTAAACATAATGGGTACCCTAACATATTTTCTGATGCATTCAGGATGCTTAATCGAATGATCTAATTCTAACCGTAAAAACAACCTTCGTTAATCTTCAATGACTATGACGTTGGTTCAATCAAAAGGGGAACCCATTTACATAAAATTGAAATCTAACACTAGTGACACATATATTATTCTGTGTCGATCAGCTAATGATGTATGAATTTTCCTTTCTTTTTTGTTATGAGCTATGGGGTCAACCCCTAATGTAGAGTAAAAGCCTATATTCTTTGGACTACATACAGATGTTAGTCCTTATAATTAACTTCGATCAAAGGCAAGTATGTTATCAAATGTCCCAACAAAGCCCAGAAGAAACTAAATATGTCCTAATGCCATCTTTGATATCAGCAAAATCAGTTATTCGATGTGCTGGTATTTTGAGGGAAAACCATAGAAAACAGTGATATTCGAACTCCTTGGTTCTGGTATTCACTGTCCGAGACTAGACAAGACAGGTGGCATTGAAACAACAAAGACTATACGAATTTAAAAATCAAGTATCTTTGGTCACATTATTGGCTAAGCTGAGCCTAACATTCTGCTTTTTTCCCCTTTCCTTAATCGCTTCCTATTCAATTCACACGTATGTTTAGACTGATGGATCATTGAAACGACATGTAAAATGAAACCTCGATGAAAGAATTATATAGAAATTTCGAAAATTGATTGAGATTTCAGAAATTCCAGGAAAATTCTGAGCGCAACCCGCATCCATATTGCAGTGAATTATCGATCTCCTGCCTCCTATGATTAAATTTTCAGCTTCATTAAACGGGTGATGGGCTTGCTGGTGTGTCCGGCCCCCTCCCCCCTCCCCCTCCCCCCTACCCTCTCCGTCCCCCGCCCCCCGCCGGCGGCTACCTGTAGGCCTGCTCACAGGGGTCACCCAGGTGATTACCCCTCACCCTGAACACCACCTGGCCGACGGGGACTAAGCGGTAACAGAGTGTTACGGGCAGTCGTCAGGGGGTGATTAGCTCACTGCTCACTGCCCCGTCAGGGAGTGAGTCGTTATTGGAGCAGAAGGCGAGCAGAACAAAGGGCCCTGCTCGGGTCGGTCTGAGCAGGGAGACTCTCTGTAGACTCCTTGGTCTGAGGGAGGTTCCACTCTGGCCTCTGACGTGGGATCAACTCGTCATGAAGATTCTATTATGATAATATCGATATGTTTTTTGTTTTGTTTTCGAAACTGCACACTTTAGTAAAATTATTGAATGCTGCCATATATCTAAAAAAAATCTTTACTTGTGAGCACAACTTGGAGCCCATACTTATAGGCTATGTGTATTGTGTTTGTTTACGGACAACTAATTCCTCAAAAAGCGGCTAGGGTTGCATAGCCCTACCCATTGATGGGTCTACTTCCCATAGAGATCATTGTTGTAATGCCAAACCCGTAGATATAGGCAAGAAACTTTGAGCTAATTTATGCGTGTTTGTCACATTTCATACGGAAAACGACGCCAAAACAATAACCAGTGAAGCACACATTTTCGAACAGTCAGAGAAAACTTAAATCTGAATACATGAATCCTTTTCAGTTAAGTGGCATGGAACTTATTCGAAAACCTGCTTTACAACAGAATATATGATTGCCATCAGTTATTTCCATGATGGTAATGAACGGATGTATCATTTCAATTGCTCACATGAAAAGGAATTTAAGAAATGACCCTTTACATAACTAGTCATTGAGTCATACAATAAACAGTTGGGTTTTTATGGTTTACATAATTTTCATGCCTGTTCAAAATGCTATAATCATGTTTTACTATCATGCATCATTTGAAAAACTATTGCATAATCGCCTAAAACTATGTAGAATATTTTATTCATATCCATGCTGAGATCAGATTTTACTACAAGTGTATTACTTTGAAGTGAAGGTCCGATACTTTATGGGGCAATTGCTAAAGCCCTTAGAAACAATTTGGTGATGTGCAATACCCTATAAATCTGCAAAAGAGATCATTTTGCTGCGTCCAACTGGGTCCACAATACAATATTTTCTCATTCACACAGGGGAATTACCACGTTCAAGAAGATAAAGTGCGACTGTTGAAAGACACAACCCACCATCAATGCCTAATCACAGTAGATTTATCACCTGAGGTTGGGTCCTCCACGAACCCCACCCACACCTTTTACACCACTGCTCCTCCTCCCCCACCCCCACCCCACCTCCTCAGTCTGAACACAACATGCTCCGTACAAGGCCTGTAAGTGCCCCCACGTCGGGGGGTGGGGTGGTGGGCACACCAGCTCCCCTGGTGGTGGCTGTGTCAATCTCAAGTGTCTATTAACACCCGCCGTGTGACTATTACGGCCGGCCGGGGAGGTGGGGGCCTCCATTCTCCGCCGTCCCTGCGCCCATCTGTCCACCTTAACCACTCATAGGGCAGACCTTTCCGTCAGACCCGTGAAAAATAGAACTAAATGAGGTCGTATTGTGGGCTATATAGACTCTTAAATAAAGTAGGAAGCTAGGCAGCACAGCTTAAAAACACAACATAAAAAAACTGTACATGTAGTTATCAAATATCTATTTTTTTATTATTCACTTGCAATAGTGTTTCTCACTATATCATGCTCTCCGCATTTTCTAAGATGTGTATTGAATATTGTATTGGGATGATAATACGTTTCAAAAAGATATGTGCATAAATTATACTGTCTTCTTTCGAGTAAATAGATGCCACATTCTAAACTTCCTATTCACTCTCCTATCTCAATGGACAAGTAACAAATAAGCCCCTTGAGCTGTTTTGAAAATCCTTTCATTGCAATGAGTCAAGCTTGAAAGTGCCCGGACCAATAGGTAGTAGCTACTCCCACCATCAGTATATACAGAAACAATACTCTTTTCCAACTGTTTTTGTCAGCATATACTGAATGTCTGCTTATTTTGAGAGGTTGCAGTGACAGCATACAATCAGTAGCCTACTAGGTTGTGTCTTCTTAGAGCAGCATGAAAAATGCAGTGTACAGAACCCCTACTGATTTTACTTTAAATTTGGTAGCTGTGCCAAGTCCTACTGAATCACTACTGATAAATGATAGTGGCCAAAGGGGGCATCTTTAGATGGGCTGTGCACTGCTGAAATGCTACTGATCTGTTCTTATTGTATCTGGGTTACTTGACACAATAACCTAGATATACTAGGACCACATGACCATTCTGGCGGGATTTGGCAGCCATCCTAACGGTCAGGTCTACATTGGAGGCATATATTTTGGATTTATATTGTAATGGAACTTCTTAAACATTACCAAAGCGGAGATATTATGGATGCAAGGTATCGTGGTCACTGTTAGCTATATAGTGGGAAAAGGGCACCTCTGGATGGTTGGTATTTTTGATATTTGAAGGCTGCAGCAATTGTATGTACGTCGGGAACTGAACTGGTTAGTGCATGCAATGGCCAGTGTGTACTGGAGGGGCTTAAATTATTATGAACTTTTCTTTATACTGGTCAATGTTCGGTATTATGACCAATTTTCGTTGTTGCACCATTGGGCTTACAATACTTTCAACATTAAGAGTTTCACAGATAGTGTCTTAAAGCAACTTAAGTCTAACATTTAATGAATGTATTTATTCAAACAATGTAAACCTATTTAAAGTTTACTACGAAATGTTTATCACATAATCATTTATAGCTCCAGTAGAGTATTTTGACAGGAGTGGGTTAGAATAGACAGGTGCTATACTAGTGAGCCAAACAACATTATTTTATCTACTTTAATCATTAATATATTGGAACTGACTAACAATAACTAGACCTGACATTCAGATCATTATCTGTTCAAACAGCATACCTTCAGTAGAATGCTGCCTTGATGCTGTTTATTCAGCAGTAATAACGCAGTATACATATCACCAACTACTAATTGAATGCTCACTGGCTGCTGAATTTTCAGTAGCAGATCAGCATAATGCATAACCACTGCTTCAACCTCATTTAAATATTTCGGACATGCTTTTTCCATGCTGCATGGATGCTGGTGCCCTGCTGCAGCCCTGCTGCCTAGCTACTGAGTTAAGCTGTGGTAGGTCAGCACACATATGCAGTATAATGCTGAAAAAATGCTGACTGTATACTGGTCCACTGCTGTATCTTATGCTGAATGTAGGCTGGTGTTATACTTCTAAAGTATACTGTTTCCATGCTGTTCTTCCACATTATCCCTACTGACATTTGGCCCGGGTGGATTCAACCATACCTGATATAACTCTGATTTGTTCCCGATTGTCAAAACCCATCCCCCAACATGTAGTTATTTTTTCACACCTCCCCTCCGGGCACCTCCTTATTAGACATGATCTGTGGAGGTGGGGGCCCCTGACCCTGGCCGGCCCAAGACCGTGTTGTGAACAAAGCCCAACAGGTGGAGCCAGCACAATCAGGGCTGGCCATCGTGGCCTCCAGGGGAAAGCAGGGTCTATCAAACAGTGTCATCTCCAGACCTGGGTGCCTGCCTGTCACCCGTCACCACCCCCGGGTCGCCCACCTGTCAACCACCCCAGTCCCATGCTGCAAAATACCACCACTCCCTAGCCAACATATAGTTTGCCGTGTCTTTCAAACAGATCTGCACCTCTGGGGGTGGCTTGGTTATGGCCATAAGAGAAAAAGCTGCATTGAGTGTGGTTAAAAGGGGAGGGAGAACTGACCGGGGGTTGGGTGTGCATGGGACGGCTAGTACAGGCTGGTAGAAGAGATGCTATCTGGGTCTGACTGTGTCTAAGACATGCGTAGGTGAGCTGGTGTCATGAGAACTTGTAATGCTGGGGCAGGGATAGCCTATGGTTACCTAGTCCACACCTCGAAGGAACAGACTTATTCCAAGGCAAAGATGTGTCTAACACCTGCAACTCCTATTGATCACCCGTCCATGTACGCAGAGTCCAACATAAAAGGAAAAGCACTAACGTTGGTGCAAATTTTATCGTCTTTGCGTTGATTGTATATGGTCGCCATCCAAAAAAGTAATGCACCTGCGATAGTCTATAATACGATTTAAATCACATAAAATGAGACACTGGATGTTAAATGAATCATGATTCTAATCTTTCCGTGTTGGGAAAATGATATGAAAAGACATAAGAAATATGCCAAATGTTCTAATATATGCAAAATCATATACTAATTTGTTTTGTCCCCCTGTTTTTTTTTATTTTTGCCACTATTTGTGTCAAGAACCGGGAAAAAAAAGAGAAAACAAAACAAAACGTTGAGCAATGCATTGCCAATGCTAAAGGCAAAGAAAATGGTCACAAACTAGTTGGCAGGAGAGAAGGGCAGGTGTAATAAGACGTAGGGTGGGTAGGTGGCTGGTGGTTCAGGTACAGTTATTAGGACGAGGCCGTCAATGTCTGAGGCTGTGGTCATAGTGTGAAGTGTCCATCCAGCTGTTCCCCGCCCCTCCATAAGGCACCGAGGGCCTGGCCCGCCAGTAAAAGCTACCTGCGGATCTTAATGGTCCTTACCTTGACACCCTCTCACCTGAACGGAGCCAGATCAAAGGGGCAGTGCTGGGGGCCGCCCCGGAGACTGGCCAGGGTCAGGGGTCCACTCACTCTCCCCCGGCCGGCCTCACACTCCACCACCAGTCGCCATTCACCAGACACATGTCATAAAGTGCTTCCCCAATAAAAAGCACATTGAGACGTTTAACCTTTCACGGGGCGCGGCCATTGGCGTGAAATGTAGCGCATGAGGCTTGATCAATTAGACCATTGAGGCCGGGACCACCTTGGGGTACTCCTTCTACGCCAACACACATCGTATTGTGGCCGGCCCGGCCGGGGATGGGGCCGGCCAACAAAACACTGACTCCACTAAACTAATATGGACATTTTGTTCGGCCGGTCTTCCCACCTTGTGAGCCGCAGCGCGGAGCCCACCTGGCTTTTCACCTGCCAATAAACGTTTATTGCAATCTGCATGTCGGGGCTACCTGGGGTTGTCAGCAAGGGTCCTTGATACCAATTAAACCCCGACGTTGAGACCACTCATCCCGCCTAGATGCTACCTGAATTATTCCAACTTGATGGGACTTCTTTGTGCCACTAAGTGGATGGGTCTCAAAATGAGGGTTTCATTTTTGGAGGTATTCAAATATTGGTCACGTAAAAAATAGAGAATTAAACAGACTGTATGAAAGAAACTAGAAAAGTGCTTTATTTCAATGCAAACTTACATTGCCCTTGCCCTTATCATTTGTCATGCTTTCAAATAATTATATCTGTTCAAGTTTGATTCACCTGTATTGGAACTCTGTTGTCAATTCCATTATATACAGACAAACTTACAAACAAGTTTAATTGACATCGAGGTGAATTAGTATAGATGCTATGCAAGGCATTACAGTTGTAGTTGTGCATGTTTATGTCATGGAATAATATAGTATTAACTATTTACCCCTTTTGCATGGGGTGGCTAGGAGGTGGTATCAATAAAGACCCAACAAAAACCAAAGGGCAGTTTAGTCCTGGGGAAACAATCAAACCCACTTTTTTGTACAAATTCGTAAAATATCCAATGTTGAATTAGGACCAATAAAAAAAAAGGTGAAAAGTAGTGTTGAAATAGCCAAGTTGACGTCTTTTGGGTCTGTTATTCATGTCTTTCCTCAGCCATCATTTAAGCAAATATTTGTAAAATTCTTTAGAACAAATCAGGGCCGATTGGAAGCTATCAGGGTGACAATATTTTGACACTATGGACCCTGAAAGGTGAGATTAAAAACGTTAAGGCCTGCCCGCACTGCACGACTCAACTCAACTTAACTGTCTAGTTGAGTTCAGTTGGGCTCAGTCTTAAAGTGTGGCATAGGTCTACGACTGGTGTCTTAGCATTTTCCACGACAGTTGAGTTGAGGCTTAAGGGCAATGGCGCCATTATAGATCTAAAGTAGAGATTTTGCTGAAACTCAGAGAAATACCAGATAAATATATTTAGAGTCCAAAAATGTAAAAAAATAGGGGGTCACCATGCTAACTTTTTATCTATAGGTGGAATGATATGTGCACAATTCCTTTAAAACTAAGTTTTTGTAGAGCTATTTTGAGAGGTACAATTTTTGTGAAATTTTTCAAACTAATCCTCAAATAAAAAATATAATCACTCGAACCTAAAGCTAAGACATATCTTCACAGACTATATACTTGGCCTGGAAAAAAATGATTTTTTTCTACTGCATTTCTATCTATTTTCCTTAAAAATCAATTTTTAAAAAAATCAAATTTCTGACAAGAAATTCCACACAAAAAAAATCAAAGTTGAAAAATCAATAAAAATGACACATAATGTGCATTGGAGTGTTAGCTTTCATTTTCAACAAAGAAAACATGGGGTCACCGCATGAATTTAGCCAGAAAAATTGATTATCTACCTGCAAGTCTGGAATTAACCCACTAGGTCTATTTGGTTTAATGGTCCCTAAACCTATCAAAATACAAAATATCCTGAAGTATTATATCTTGATATTGTTCCCTAAATCCTAAGGATCATATTACTGCTTACAGTGTGAAAATTGGATAGATATTAACAAAGTTACACCTATTATTGCACTGCCTCCTCCCCACCTCTCATAGGCACCCGGCAGAGTCTCTGATCGTCACGCTTCACTGAACACTCATACTTGCAGGCTGCGCGGCCAATGTGCGCAGTGACAAATGGCGCGATTGTCCTTAAGGCCCGGCCACACTGCACGACTGACCTCAACTCGACGGTCGAGTTGAGTTGAGTTGGGCTCAGTCGTATAGTGTGGCCGGGAGAGTCGTAGGAAAACCCCCGACAGTTGAGTTGGGTCTTACATGTTGGGAAGATGAAGATGTACGACTGGATCGTCGGGTCGTAGGGGGGAGTGTAGTAGATATATCAATATACCATATAACCTCTTGGATCCGACAGTCGAGTCGTAATCTATGGCATGGTAGAGTTTCTTTGCTAAGACCAGACAGTCTTAGGCATTGGCGCCATCAGAACCTACGACAGTCGAGTTGAGTTGAGTTGGTAAGTGTGGCCGGAGCTTTAGATATTGAGATGTCAAAGATGTAAGACTGGATAGTCGGATCTTAGGGGTGTGTGCAGTAGATGAGCTTATTTACCATAAGTAACTTAAGTGCGTAATTTTCAAATGTATGCACCAGCATGATTCATGATTTTTCATCCAGTTATCATAGGAAAGTACACACAGAAATGTTCCCAGGTACAAAATTGTAAACCTGTGCACCTGGTGAGTGTACAAAATAATTTTTTACACTAGTATCCACTCAGCTCATATGACAGTACACTACCCATGTCAACATTCACTACATTGACACTCCTTCACTCCAACTCCAGCAACTCAAACTATACACCAAGTCCCGTATTTGTAGACCTAGCTCTCCTGCTATAAGGCACCGATGTAATTCTCTCTGAACAGTGGTTACAGGGCTCGACAAATCGTCCTCATTTGGTTGCCGCTAAACTTGGTTGTCCTGAATATTTCTTGTGGAAATCTTGAAAAATGACAAACTAGAATGGATGCTAACTACAGTAAAAACAGGTATTTTTGACAACAAAAGATCAGTACTGTGTTTGGATGTGTTGGTATGTGGCAGACCTTGTATTGCTCCCACTTGACCCTGTAAACTAGAGTGGCTGCCTCTGGGGCAACCAGTCCTCACAGTGTGGTTGCTAAGACCTGTTTTCTGGTTGTCCAAGGCGTCCGGGCATCCGATTTGTTGGGCCCTGACGGTTAGTCCTGCTTACTTGGTAACTCCTATTGGTAGCTCATGTGTTATATCTCACACTTGCACAGGAAGTTTCAAACTGTATAATTTTTCCCTTCATTTTGTGTGTGTATATTTTTCAATCGTACCGTTGACTCAATTAGGCATAGTTAAAAATTGAGAACTCACACTAAATACCCTCTACAACAGTTTCTAGCACCTTAAATACATTTTCTTATGTATTCTTTCACTTATTTCCAGTCATATCACTGAAAAACAACGTGACGTAACGTTGAATACATCCATCCACCATCTTGAGTCGGGTAGTTTTTCATAACTTTTAGGGTTTGTTTACTTCAGGGGTTTGTATATTCAGAGGAACTCCATATCTAATTCCTTTTACAAGGCGTAAGCTCTGGATACAAATGTGGAATGAACCAAAAAAGAGAATTTTATCTTGTCTAGATTAAGTATAAATATGCCTTAAAGTTTAGATGATTTGAAAAATTGTTGCCCGCTCAAGATGGCGGATCGCACGAGAAAACAGCACCACCTACACACTTCCACGGGAGATGAGTGAAAGAATTGAACTATAGAGAGTTAATTATACGTTTGTATTAGGTGTACTTAATTAGTTGCGTTATTTATGGATAATAGCTAGCTCTTATAGCAGTCTCCACCTCGCTGGACTGCTGTCGTCCAATACATAATCATAGTTCCACATCATGTAAGACGTAATGCTCGCGTGAAAGGATGTTCATTTATTTATCTCCTGCGTAGTGTCGTTCCATGACAAGATCTCAATTGACAATGAACAGCTCGAAGGATGGAATCCCCTAAAACACACTCAGTCAACGCGCCTGCCTTTTTATACAGTCTATCAGCTTCTATTCCAAATCCAGGACTCAGCTTCTAAGACTCAACCTTTCCAGGATGGTTACACACAACAACGTTCAGCTAACTCTGACTGAGCTTGTGCGCTACGTGCCCCTTTAGTATGGTACGTCATAAATAGACTCCTCCCCTAACTCCTATACATTGACAAGGAGTTATAGCTAAAGCGTGCACTGATGCAGGGTTCTCCCTAGACGTGCGGGATGCGGGATTCCCACGTCAGGAATTCAATTCCCGCATTATGATGACTTTGAGGGGGCCATTCCCGCATTAGAATTACAGAAATTTGTTAAGATTATAGTTAGAAACCCCCCAATTTTCCAAAAATGCCTCCCTAAGGTTAAGCAAAATGGGGCATTTGATACTTGAAAAAATTTTCTAGGAAGAACCCTGCTGATGTAAACATTGACACTAAGCTAACAGAGCATGGACTGGCCATCCGTGTCAGTACAGAATATAACTTTTCCTGTTTCTTATTCTTCTTTTTATTTAGATTATCATTGAAGGGCCAATGGCAATGAATATGAGTAGGTCGGGTAACCTGAACACCATTTTTTTTGGCCTTATAATATGACATAACCATTAGGCGGCTACTTATGTTAGGAGATTGCATATTGATGATACAGAGTAACACTAACAGGGGTCCTAATAATACCGTGTTAGATCTATGTAAAAAGAAGCCAAGCTGTCGAGACTCCCGTGGGGGCCCAAGTAAGTGGCAGGGGCTTACGTGACTGGTTAAACCAAAGTAAAACGACGCCATGGCCACAGACTGAAAGTCTTTCTCAGTCAGTAAGTAAGACTGTGACACAGGTTGCCACAGAGAGTGAGTCAGACACTGTGACACTGACAGGTACACTGTCATTGGTAAGCGTGCAGCCAGACGTAAACATCGTGCAAACTACTCATATTATCGCCCACTACATGCATTCAATGCGGGAAGTTTCAACTCCTTTACGCGTAATCCCTTTGATAAACATAAGAATAACTGAAAGGTGACTACATACCGTTTTGGGGCGTTTCAAAATAGCATTTTTCTCGCAGATTCCACACTTTATCGGCATTTTCACAGTCTATCTTCACCAATTCGCAGATTTCATCACAACCGGTGTGCCGTGAAAATCGGTCCCCCGTGAAAATCGGTCCCCTCCTCCATTGAGCATGCTCAGAGGGTGGGGGGGACAGTTTCTCACGGCTGACTCAAGGCCATGAAAATGTGTCCCCCTCCCCTTTTTTCAGTTTATCGAACTTTTAAAGTTATTTTTTCAACAAAATGTAATTGATATCGATACTAATTATTATATTTAATATCTACAACTAAAATTTGATTGTTGTTTCATCCACTATCTAGGAATAGGGACGAGTTAGGGTTAGTGTTGAATCCTAAAGATGGTTTAGAAGAGAGGGATGATTTATTTAGCTTTTATTTTTTATCAAAATTATGTTTTATATCCAAATATATCAAATTCTATGCAATTCATCATTTAAAACCATTTATATTACTTGTTTTATAGGGGGGGACACTTTTTCATGGCCTCACTGCCCGTGAAAAAGTGTCCCGGGGACAGTTTTTCACGGGGGTACAGATTTTCACGGAACACCTGTACCACGTGGTTTTGTACACTCTCCAAGCAGATCACTCCACTACCGTTTTGTATCTCTGCCACAACCTCCCGCCATATTGGTCTCATTTACATACCCAGAACTATTTTTCTACCCTTGGGGACCCCAAGTGCGTGTAATCATCACTAGGATGTATAGTGATTTACAAAAATTAAGTGCATATATTTGTATATTTTGCCATTTTTCATAATGGAATCGTGTAATGTTTTAACAATTGAGTCTATACACTTGCATTTTAATGTAATTGTAGCTATGAAAATACCCATGTTGGAAAAACGTTTTTGTAGACACCTTTTTTGTTTTTTCTATAGACACCTTTTTGGTCGACTCAACCCCTCACTTAAAATAATATCAGTCAGTCCCCTGGAGTTAGTCCCAAAGTTAATACCTGAAACCTCCATAGCCCTACATTGGGGAACACAGAGCTTCAGGCATAATTATTTTGATCATGATGCTTCCAGTTTAATTCTATTGTAAGTAATTGGATAACTAAATATCTTAATATATTAGTGTGGCAGGGCAATGACATATTTTATTTCACCCAAGTTAGGAGATAATAGAATTAAATGTTTTCCTAGTAGACAGCCAAGAGATCTTTAGAGATATCAAGAACCTATTGCAATCAATGGTCAGTAAAAGTATTATTATCCCTTTTTCCCTAGAACTTCAACATGAAGAAACATAACTAATATAAAGTTATTCTTGAATATATAGAAAAGATTCAGGACCTTTACATTTGCATGTGTGTCATTGTCAGTCCTGGGATTCGAACCTGTCTGATTTGGTATACAATCTCTGTGTGCTAACCACTAGACTACAGAGTCAGGTGTTCTCTTGCCTGTAGACTAGTAGAACTGTTCTGGACAGAACAGACCGTATCACACTGACTGGGGTATTAGTCCACAAAAAGTAGTTCCAAAGAATTGATGTGTTGGGCTTCATTAAATAAAATTGTATCATATTTTTCATATATTTCATCTAAGTTAACCAAAACTAACCTATTTTAAATAATATGTTAAGGTTATCAGGTGTAATAATTGTTCTGTGCGTAGGGGCCAGATTCTGTCCCAAAAAAGCAAGTTGTTGCAGAGATCATAAAGCAGGGTACCGGAGTGGAGCTCTCTGCTGAGGAGATTGGGTTTTGTATTGGTTTCCACGATGTGAGAAGGCATTTGATTGGCTGAGCCATACGAGATAGACCAATGGGAACGAGCGTAATATCCAGTCGATGGAAACGACGTTTCTTCCCTCTGCGATTGGAGAGTGACCTGTTTTCCCGCTCAGGTTTGAAGCCGTCGGGGATGGCTCCCGGCTTTGCTATTGTAGATCTAATGCACGATTTTCGCATTTCTCCACACTCATGCCTATTGCCAGAGGGAAGGAAAATGGATAATATTTTTTGTGCAAGACATCCTTAGGCCTACCTCGTAGATGTATAGGAAATTATAGTTCAAGAAAATATTACAAGAAAACCAAAACATTAATTCATTTCATGTTTTATCACCTATAGGCCTATGTAATGAAACAACGTCTCTGAACATACTCATATTAAAACAATAAAAATTATGAAAATATTTTTGTACAAACTTTATGTTTTACTTTGGGAGGTTAATTCTTCAGTTTTCGCGCAACTGGTGCCTATTTTTGTGCATTTTGTTGTCAGTTTTCGCGCATTTCACCATTTGGGAAAATATGTTTTTTTTTCTTTATTTATTATTAACCATACTCATTCATACATGAATGATCTTCCGTATAGGTACATTTACTGAATAATATTGATAATTAGATACATAATAGTATAAATATTACTCAGAATTATAATTCAAACACGTAAATAACAAAATACAAACAGACGTACAATAATTACAATGATATACAAAAAGGATCCAAACAGGATCCAGCCAGTTTTCCTTATAATAAGGACATCACTACATGTTTTGGCTGCGAGAATATTTACAAATCACCATAAAAAGCTCATTTTCATGTAAACATAACTTCCTGATTAACCTCAGAGGGAAATAACAGGTTCTACATGATTTTAGAAAAAAATGCGTCGGTAAAAATGCGTGAAATGCGCGAAAACTGGTGATGCGCGAAAAGTGGCAACTCTACTCTGATGTACAGCATTTGATACAATCCAGGGGTCCTGAGTGAACCTGACCCCATTTAATTAGCCTAGCTAGTAGGAATCATACTTATTTTATCATGATATTGTAAATACATTTATAACTATAAAGTAGGAATTCATATACTAATATAAATTTCATGCATACCTCTTTAGGAAATAGAATATAACCATGTGGCCATCAAATCAATCAAACCACATACATTCTAGATGATTACTAATCATTATTGTTCATCATGACTTCAGGAACCAAATTATGATCAATCTAGCCAGAATTTATGTGTCTGATGTTGAACTATTGTTAATGTTTGATTTAAGACTGCGTAAGATTCGTGTATATCCAAGTCTTCATGAGTTGCTTTCCAGAATGTCTGAGTAATTCAGACTGCGTTTAAAGTTTGTCCATTCACTTCCCAATAGTTCAAAAGAAATGAACGATGAGGGAGCTTCGTAATATGAAAGGGTTTTTATTCAATAAACATCTCATCCCGAGTCAAAGCCACCATGTATAAGTCTTCATCAGTCCACCTCCCGTCTCCTATAAGCAATCAACCACATTTAGAACACGAGTTGCTCCAACACCTTCTAGACCATTCTGGTATTCAGCTCTAACACAATCCTATGTCCGAGGTAGTGGATAATGGTAAACTCCAGTCTGTTACACGGAGTCGATGTATTTACTCCAGGTATAACTCCTTGGTTAGACATGTTTCTTCTAACCAACTAACTCACTAACTGCTCACTAACTGCTCGCTCCCTACCTTGCAACGCCTTTTATACTGGTTAACAGGTGGCGCTAGGAGCGTAAAATGTCTCCTCTAAGAGTAGACTAGAAGTAGACTTGCTAAGCCTGATCCGTGTTGGATTATATATCATAACAATGTATTAAAAGTACTAAGCCATTAGTACATTCGACGGCGGTCAGGTGTTTGAGTTTAAGGAGGTGGACGACATAGCTCAAACCAAATGAATATAATGCACTCCCAATTTTGATGATTGGATATATTGGTTAAACCATGGTGGGGTGGCCTTGACTCTCGTGGTACATTCAACACAGTATCAATAGTTTTGTAGATCCGGTTTCAACACAAATTCACAGTGAAATTATTCATTGAGTTGATTTCCACATTTTGAAGTTCAAGGTTAGCAGAACTTGTTCATAAAATGACAAGGTAATTGTTAAAAATTGATAACATGATTAGTTGGATAACAACGTAGATGATGACATAATCATGGTTACAAAATGACAAAGTCAACTTTAGAGGATGAAGTATTCGTCATCTTTAGGTATTCACTTAGTACATGCCTTGTACATTAAAGTCAGTTCTCAGCATTGTTAGCTGATTTTAAGATTCAAAGATTGCGACTCCCGTGCATAAGGTGACAAATTCAGTTTTGACTTAGTACGCGCATGTACAGTTTCTGATATTTATGATTTGTAACACAAGTTAACAGAACTCAACATATATACAGTGTAGGGTTGTCTTAAACTTCTAAGAGTAACAAGTGTACATCAAATCCAATTTTCAGAACAAATTAACACAACATAAATCAATTCAGAGAATTCGGACATTTTGAACGAACGACTTTCATGATACAATGCGTGTCGAATTTCAATCAAATTTCAACCAGAACAACATTATTTACAATAAATACAAGGTCTCTGTATCAGGTTTAGTAATACCGAGCAGTTGGAACCAGAAAATACCACCATTCCCGTCACGCGTCCGCCAGCTATACTTAGTACACGTGTACTTAGCGGGACGCTTGACTGGAGTTCCCCCCCAAGGTTTGACCTCGATTTGGATCCTTCGGGCGCAAAGCGCCCGGATGGCAAATTTCTGCTTCGATCAAACTTTCAAGTTTGATTGTTCGACCTGATATTTTGGGCCGATATGAATTAATTCTGGCGCTTGATTATGTTGGTTGGGGACCTAAACTTTAGTTTAGCTCAGATTTTATAAGAAATTATACGATGCTTTGATCATGCTAGCCGATTTCAGAATTTGGATCTTTTGGATCAAAAAGGGGTTTTCCAAATTAGCCTCGTTTTGACGTCATTTTAATCAGTGTCGCTCATCTTTTTGGTCGGAGAGGACGTACTTTTCACTTTGTCTCGCCCCTTTTATCTTTTCACTCTCTTTTAACAATGGCCCGGGTCGCAGTTTTCTGCAGTCAAAGGGAGAGCGGGATCGAGGATTACAACGACCTGATCATCGGGGATACAGCCCACAGTGTGACCGTGGTGGAGTGCGTCGACGCCGGGACAGCCGATTTAGCCGGGGCGGCTTTCGCGCACCATAGCGTGTGGCCTGACGACCTGTTAGTGGTCGTGGTCAATCTCCTGGACATTTTACGATGGGACGCGGAGCTGGAGTTATACATTCCCCTCTTCTCCTCCACTACGGCCGCGGTGACCTTTTACGGGGAAACGCTTAACAGGGCCTTTCTCAACCTGCGTAGTCACCCAGCCCCCGCCACCGTGATGTTTACCACCGTGACGGGCATCAACACGGAGTCTTGGGATTTGACGTGCGAGGACGCACATTTCCAACGATGGATGAACCACCTGGTGCCCCGGATCAACCGGGAGGTTCGCCACGCCAACCGCTGGTTCGGCGTTCCAACAGCCGACCTGGGTCATCGCCTCCACACCACGCGTCAGACTGCAGACGGGGCCTTCACCGTCCACGACTACCGAGAGTTCGTGGACGGTTTCATGCCGACCCACCGACAGCTTCGACGGTGGGCTCGCGCCCTGGGCCGGCTCCTTCGCCAGCTCCCAATGGCTCCCCTCTAGACCACCCCCTTCTCCCCTGTACATACCGATTTCCTGCGGTGATTAGTGGGTCTTAATTCCCGGTTAGTGATTGAGCCATAAACATTATTTTTAACAATCATCAAGTGTTCATCGGATCCAATTCCCGGCCAGTGATCGGACCACCAATGACTAGATGTTTTTCTTTGTGGCTGTTTTTGCCGGACTGTTCGGGGCGACTCGCCGGAGCCGTTTGGGGTTTCTTCTGCCGTTGCCGGGCGTCGTTCCCCTCGTCTCCTCGCCCGCCACCGGGTGCCTTCCCCTCGTCGAGTTGGTCCAAGCCCCGACCGCTTCGAGACCGGGTAAGTTCAGTCTTCCTTTTCCCACCGTTTCTTGCATGTTAGGCAGGCTACTAATCGTAGATTTAAGGAGATTGTTGGTCAGGAGTTAGTCAGCAGTTTTCTCAGCTCGCCTTCACGTGGTTGAATTCCGGAAGCTGATGTCACTCCCGGAACCAGAAACTGTGTTTCGCTGGTAATTTTAGTAACGGGTAGCGTGGGTGGCCACCTAGTGTTTACTTTTGGTTCCAAGATGGTGGACGCGGGCTGAGAACTAGGATCTTGCGTACTAAACTTATTATCTTTTCCAGGTCCTGCGGTATGTTAGGGTGATGTACGTGAAGCAATTTGACACGGTTGGCACTGAAAAGCGTCAGGCTATATAATTTTAATGGGCGGATTGTTTAGACTAATATGATCAAGCATTTTACTTCGCGCGTGGTTGGGCGATATTAGGGGGTTTTCTGACTAGCGGTTTGTTGACATTACCGATCTAAGTAGGTTTTCTGGAGTGTGGGTAATTCGTATCGTATTGTTATTATTTGATACTATTAACTGTTGGGGACTGACACTGCACATGATAATCAGGTATGGGTGGCTAAAGATTCTGGTCTGAGAGTTACAACATAAGATTTGCTGTAACAGGATTCTTTGTTTAGTCGTTATACGTACAGAACATTAGTGTAAATGTCTACATTGGAAACAATTCACATGGGGTGCCCTAGGTAACAAGCGCTTCCCAGGGTGTTCACCCTGGTAAGTTTTAGGTGTAGTGGCTGACCAAGTATTTTGGTCCAGACTTCCCAACATTAGATTGGCTGTGACAGAATTCTTTGATGAGTCGTCCCCCTTACAGAGTACTGGTAAGATTGACGTGTCGGCCACGTAAGGCGACACCACAGGTGGAGCCGTCCAACGAGCTGTTGGCGACTCCAAGGTAAGTTTGAGATGTAGTGGCGAAGGCCACAGATACCCATCCCATGTTTTAGTCTAACAGCAAGACTTCGTCAGTGTCATTGTGTTAGAATAAGTGTTAGAGTGAGTATTATTATCAAAGTCGTCTCGAAGAGGAAAAAATACTACTGTGAGGAGTCCGAGATGAAGTCTCTAAGACACTGAATGAATTCCCAGATGAAGATTCTGTATGAATGTAATGAAAGAAGGAATGGTATCCTTATTAAGAGTTAGAAAGGCACCAACATCACAAAGATTATCAAGCGTCCCTTGCAGAGATACATGTGTGTACACTGCGGCAGCTCGTGCGTTCATAGATCGGGCCCATGTGGGCACCGTTCCACTGAATACAGAACCACGCCTATCAGCGCCTGAGGTTTCCAAACACCTCAGATAGTGATATCTTTGCGATGAATGCGTG
Organism: Lepidonotus clava; assembly: GCA_936440205.1. Lineage (NCBI taxonomy): Eukaryota > Metazoa > Annelida > Polychaeta > Phyllodocida > Polynoidae > Lepidonotus > Lepidonotus clava. The sequence goes on along the minus strand of OW387136.1, from coordinate 44,741,889 downwards.
AAAGCCTGTACCCACAGGTTGGAGTTGAGCCATCCCAAGAACATCCACCTACAAAGGTTTCATGAATGCCCGAGATGTGAGGCAAAACCGTCCCGCTCAGATTCCCCAAACGACCTCATGGAAAGGCAAGAATAATGATAGGAATTGGATCCCTGGTGATTTACCTTAAGAGGTCACAAGGTTCAATACTCTTGATAACACTCTTTCTGTACAGTGTGGTAGAATAATTACCCAACACACTCCGAAGATTTATACGCAAACAAGTTAACACCCCCTTCAAGGGCGACACCTGTTCTAACATATTTGACTCCATTTTGTGAAGTATCCGCTTTAAAACCCCAGTTTTGTTCTTATTGATTGATTTTGTTACGACAAAATCCCTTCTCTTTCTGCTAGTTATAGGTGGTAGCTCGGCGTTCACCCCCCTACATTCAGCCTGGGGTCTGAAGACCGAGTTCCACTTTATATTGGGTAGCGGCGCCCTTCTGACCATGCAACCCGGTGCGCCACCAACTCCAAACAGTTCACTGAATAATTATTATACCTATGTTACCAGTAACATCTCATTGTCTACCGTATACACTATATTATATGGAAAAACCACATAACTAGCGGTGGGGGTAGCGTTTTCATTCCGTGAGGTATAAATGTCATTAAAGGACATTAAGTATTAACTGTACAAGGGAAGTCGAGATTATTCGTTCCTTGCCTAGTTATCACTAGAGGATCGGGTCTCAGATTCAGATTCATTTCTGATCTGATTCCCGGTCCTTATTAGTTACACGTGGTTTGTCGGTACTTTCCCATTCATAGGACCAGAGTGGGTAGCACCGAGTTTCCATTGCTATAATTGGGAGCAGACTGCATATATATTTTCTTTTTTTTTTAATATGCAGCCTACACCCCCTTTAAATTATAGAGATGTGTAATTGCATCTCCTTAGATCACTTACTTCCAGACAGCACCTAGTAAGTCGGGCCTTTACCGAAGTACAGTACCAGGTTAAACCCGTTTTCTTGTTCAGGTCTATGCCCGTTTCTCTTGTGGAGAGTCAAGACTACTCCTGAAAAGACTCCGCCCCCAGCTTATCCTAACTATGCGCATGCCGGGCAGGGATAGGTAGTGCTAAAGACAGAGTTAGAATTATTTATCTCCTTTCTAATAGATTGGGTAATCTTATTAGCTTTGGGTGTCAACCAAGTTTATTGTAGCTTGTTCATCAGGGAATCAGTAATCCATGTCCCCCCTCTTCAGCTCAACTGTTGAGCGGAGACCTGGATACTTTTAGCGCCACGACGGCGGTCAAGACTAATTTTCATTTATTTATTTTATTTTCTTTTCCTCGACGGCGGTCAGCTCTGAAGCCGTTCATTTTCTTTATTAATTTTAATTATTTCTAATTTATTACCCGGGTTCTCCACCAAATGAACTATTGTTAATGTTTGATTTAAGACTGCGTAAGATTCGTGTATATCCAAGTCTTCATGAGTTGCTTTCCAGAATGTCTGAGTAATTCAGACTGCGTTTAAAGTTTGTCCATTCACTTCCCAATAGTTCAAAAGAAATGAACGATGAGGGAGCTTCGTAATATGAAAGGGTTTTTATTCAATAAACATCTCATCCCGAGTCAAAGCCACCATGTATAAGTCTTCATCAGTCCACCTCCCGTCTCCTATAAGCAATCAACCACATTTAGAACACGAGTTGCTCCAACACCTTCTAGACCATTCTGGTATTCAGCTCTAACACAATCCTATGTCCGAGGTAGTGGATAATGGTAAACTCCAGTCTGTTACACGGAGTCGATGTATTTACTCCAGGTATAACTCCTTGGTTAGACATGTTTCTTCTAACCAACTAACTCACTAACTGCTCACTAACTGCTCGCTCCCTACCTTGCAACGCCTTTTATACTGGTTAACAGGTGGCGCTAGGAGCGTAAAATGTCTCCTCTAAGAGTAGACTAGAAGTAGACTTGCTAAGCCTGATCCGTGTTGGATTATATATCATAACAATGTATTAAAAGTACTAAGCCATTAGTACAATGTTTTTGAAGTCTTAATTCTGAAAACTTTTAAATGATCACCAATATGGGGCCCAGTCCCTTTTGGGGCCTTATGACGTCATCTGCACAACGTCTACAGTTATGTGTCATATTCCCAGGTAGCAAAATGACAGGATTTCGACTGCCCATCCAAATGACATATTTAGGACCAAATAAGGTCCAACTGCTGACGAAATATATACCAAAATGCTTTTGTTGTAAATTTAATCTAGTTGGGAATATCTATAAAAGTATTCGCTTTTAAAAAGGAAATTCACTTGGAAGATTGATAAAAATGTTGCCAGAAAAGAGGTTATATCGAAGTAAAATCTGACTTTAAAAACCACATTTTCAACCGTATGGAGGACGTAATTTGATACGTTTTAACTCGTGTACCTTGATGCCAAAGTTGTGATAACGTCACCAGATTACATTCTAACATTACAAAACACGTTGCTGGCCATGGTATCATTAGGTTATCATCAGCGGATATATTCATAAGCCTAACAACAGGAGCATGATGTACTAATGGCTTAGTACTTTTAATATATTGTCATGTTATATAATCCAACAAGGATCAGGCTTAGCAAGTCTACTTCTAGTCTACTCTTAGAAAGAAATATCTTGCGCTCCTAGCGCCACCTGTTAACCAGTATAAAAGGTGTTGCAAAGTGGGAAGCAGTCAGTTTTAGTGAGAATGTCAGCTAAGTAAGTTTAGCCAAGGAGTTATACTTGGAGTAAGTACATCGGCTCCGTGTAACAGACTGGAGTTTACCAATACTCATTACCTCGGACATAGGATTGTGATAGAGCTGAGTACTAGAATGGTCTAGAGGGTGTTGGAGCAACTCGTGTTCTAAATGTGGTTGATTGCTGATAGGAGATGGGAGGTGGACTGATGAAGACTTATACATGGTGGCTTTGACTCGGGATGAGATGTTTATTGAATAAAAACCCTTTCATATTAAGAAGCTCCCTCATCGTTCATTTCTTTTGAACTATTGGGAAGTGAACAGACAAACTTTAAACGCAGTCTGAATTACTCAGGCATTCTGGATAAACAACTCATGAAGACTTGGATATACACGAACCTTACGCAGTCTTAAATCAAACATTAACAATAGTTCAATGACACTTAACTTTTTTTTTACACTAATACAGTTATCTTACAAAATAGCATTGAACTACAGAGGTTTAATATCCATGTAATGTAAGGTTACTATTTATATGTTGCTTTACTGTTTGTTCGTATAGATATTAACTAGCTCCATTAGCAGTCTGTCTCCATCCAGACTGCGAATCCAATCTATAATGTAGTTCCACATTATAAAGGACATAACACTCGCATGAAAGGAATAAGTTTATTAAGGTCCAATTCTTGATACCAGTTGCAATAACTCCCAGCCCGTTGACAATGAACAATTCAAAGAGCAGTGTCCGCTCAACCACACCCAGCCAATGCTCTTTCCTGGCTACCAGTTTATTCCATGACAGAACCTAGCTTCCAGTAGTACCGATCATTCCAGGATGTTTAACCACTGACTCTTGAGTACTGGCCTTACATAGGCCCTATGTTTACATACCCTGACTATCGCTGCCCATGTACACTCTCCACCTTAGCACAAAGAGTCACACTCTTAGCCCTGAGTCTTAGTTCTACACAAGAATGCCTAAGCTAAAGTCTGGACTGACCATCTGCATCAGTACAGCATAATTTTATGAAAACATAAAAAAAAGTTGCCCTCAAACCATGAAATTTTGTTCATAGAATGATAATTTTTCTAAAGTATCTTTTTTGTTTTTTAATGTGACCATTTCCAACCAAATTTGGATGAAAAGATGTCCAAATAATGTCATTTGGATGGGCAGCCAATGTCCTTGGGACGTCCTGCCCATCAAATGACTGACCATTTGCTGTCGTCTTCTACCCATTTGCAGACGTCTTTTGGACATCACACTGCTACCTGTCCTGTCCTGTCCTGTTTTTAGCCCAGTAATGAAAGTAAAAATTGTATATCTTAAAATATTCTTTTTTTCTCAATTGGGTAGGAAAGCCCATTAAATTGGTCGTTTATGGATGAGTAATCCCACATGCTACAGGGGCGAATCCAGCAATTTATAGAGGGGTTGGGGGTTGGGGCGGTTAAGAACATGAATGTACGGGGGAGGGCCCCCCTTACAAACATGATTTAACAGGGGAGGGGGTGGGGCATGCAAGGCCTGTCCGCCCCCACCCCCTTGGATCCGCTCCTATATCATATATGCCAGACTCTTTATAATGTGTCTATCCAAAGACGAGAGGCTGGCCACGTAGATCTAACCTGACACGTCTGTGATCTTATTAGGACAAACTAAACGATTCCCCCCCACCTCGGTTACCTCCAAGATTTTTCCTTGAAGATAAATTCTCAACCAACTTTTTAATTTCACATGATTTATATGATTGAGTCAGTATTCTCTGATACATATTTAAGATGAATATGCCGGAATTCCACGTTAGGTCACTGATTTAATTAAGCAATACTTTTTTAAAACTTGTTTTGATATAGTAGTTAAATCTCGCCTTTAAAATTTGATGACTATAGGTCAGGTGGGCAAATAGGGGACTTAGGTGGTTACCTATTTTGTGGTTTCTTTTTCCTGAATCAATTGATAAATAGCTGCTATAACACATCAAATTCACTAAGAAGATATGTTAAAATAACAATTCCTTCAAAAAAGTATGAGAAGGATATACAAACAAGTATTCCATGCTCAAAAGAAGACCACATGTACATTGTGTATGAGCATTTTTAGCCTCATTTTGCCCCCAAATAACCATTTTTGACCATTATTTGGACATATTCTTCAGTTTATTAGGTTTTATTTATAACACAATACATGAAATTATACTGAACTATTGTTAGTGTTGATTTAAGACTGCGTGATGTGTATAATTAATTTATCCATGAGTCGTTCATCCAAGTTATTGAGCCAATCAAACTGCGCTCAAAGTTAATTCATCCATCCCCCAATAGTTCAAAAGAAATGGACGATGAGGAAGCTCTTAAAATGAAAGGGTTTTATTGAAGTAAACATCTCATCCCGAGTCAAAGCCACAGTGAATAAGTCTCCATCAGTCCACCTTCCCATCTCCTACTCAGTGATCAACCACATTTAGAATACAAGTTGTTCCAGCACATCCTAGACCACCCTAGCGCTTAGCTCTATCACAATCCTTTGTCCGAAGTAGTTGGTATCGGTAAACTCCAGTATACTCCGCAGGAGCTGGCAGGCATAGCTCCGAGCAGCTCAGCTAACGCTGCTTACTAGTTACTAACTCCACTAACTCTGTGGTTAAACTCTAAACTGACTCGCTCCCTACCTTGCAACACCTTTTATACTGGTTAACAGGTGGCGCTAGGAGCGCAAAATACCTCTTCTTAGAAGTAGACTTGCTAGGCCTGATCCTAACTAGATTATACAATATGATAATATATTAAAAGTACTAAGCTATTAGTACAATACTTAGAATAGTATTTGATATTTCTAAAAGCAATATCTTGTCTGCCAACCTTTATAAATAGACAATTTTGAAAATTTTTGAAAGGAAATCTCAAAAATTCACATTTAATTGAGCCTGGCACTGTGATGAAAGCCTCAGACACTAATACTTTCAATATGTTATACCATAGATATTGTTTCACTGACCTCATACCTTGTGATTCTTTATGTCAACATTACAAGCTATATAAGTCATTCTAGTATATCTGATGAACATAGTTATTTGATATTCATAATAGCACATCAAATATAACCTATCTGTATGTATAGAGAACAACAAAACCCCAAAAAAGGTGGTTTTCGGAACTTTTATTTTTAACATTCAAAACTGAATAACTTTTGATTGATCCTGATTATAATAGTATATAATATGTCAAAATTATCCTTATATAATATCCTTTCTGAAAATTAATGTTTTACTATTAATTGGAATGATCAAGAAATATTTCTATTGCACTTAAAATTGAATGTCCAACATTTTCAGCAACTTTTTATAAAATTGTACATTCCAATTAGTTCTATAGAAGGAAAACATTCCATTTAGGCTTATCATCTGTTGCACCCCTAAAACAGGTAAATTCCTAGGTTTAAGTTGATATATTATTCAATATTGTAGCTACATTATTTGAAAAGTTATTCAAAAATTAGTAAAGATGGTCCAGAAAAATTAGTTTTATGTCCGCTATTTGCCCACCTGACCTTTAGAACAGTCATGGTAATGCGCAGTGCAGTTAATGCCCGGAGTGAATGCATCCTTGTTTCTGGAAAATTCTTACAGGGCTTCATGTTTAAAGGGGCTGTCTCGTCTATGAGGTGGACATATTAACGCTGTAACTCCCGTACAGCCGCGATAATTTTGTGACGTGACCAATCACGTCGCTGGATTATGTTCTAACGTGACTAAACACGTCGCCGGCCGTCGCGTTGTTAGGCTAACGTCGGCGTATGTTAGCCTAACAACGCACGGACGAGACAGTCCCTTTAATCATTATATTTTACCAAAGAATGGTATGGGCCCCTTTCTGTCCGCGGATTGCCCTTGTTCCCTTGCAGTTGGATGCATTTTGATATTTGATTCACAAGGAACGCCCTATCTTATACTTCATATCTTTAATTTCAACAAGTGTTTTCTGAAATGTACCATTGCATGTTGTTTTCTTTTGCAGGGTACCTGTTGTAAATGAATATCTGCTAAAATATCACACATCTCAAATCCCACCAGCGGACTGCCAGAACACAATTGTATCAATATTGCGTAGATATATAGCTAATTTGAAAAAGTAATCAGTGCATAGGCCTGTACTATATTATGCCTACCTTATGAATTGCTTATAATGACCGTTGAGAATAATATTTACAGAGTAAAGCACTAGCTGGTGTATTCAATCCATAATCATATTATGTAGAATGCAAGTGGTTTTGGAATGTAACATATTATACCTAACCTATACATTTGAATTTGAAAGTTACATTAGCCTCAGTATTCAAACCGCAACAATGTCAAATTTCCCTTTTATTTAAAGGCAACGTACAGTGTCCAACCATTGATTGGTTTTCAAAAGAATTCAGATTGACATGTCATCGGCTTGTCTAAGCTTCCTGGGGTGTGACGTATCATCGAATGGTTTGTAGCGTCTCTTCACGTCACGTGCCCAGGGCAGTTGACCACGACAAAAGACGAATCATGTAGCATGTAGTCGGAGCGGAGATTGACAATGGCGGCTACATAATCATGCAGCTAGTTCTCTGTAGTCGTGATTCCATGATAATGGGGCAAAGGCCAGAACGGTCTGGTATTCTCTGGGACAGGAACTGTGAAGTATGTTTTTGTACCATGCCAATGTTGCCGTGCCTGCAGATGCCTCCAGAGTCAGATGGTTCTTTTATCATTTAAATGGAAGTCTATCTCTTCTATAATAATTATTCTTAAAAAAAAGTTAAAGTGTGGGTGCAGAATTAGGAAAGTAATGGAAGCAAGCACATTTAAACAGCGATTCTCATACCGGTCCTATTTCATATGAATTAAGGTTATATTGAAAACCTTATTAGTTTATATAGCGCCCTTACACACTTCTAGTATTTGCCATGAATATATTATATTTGTATATAACAACAAACAAAGATCTCCAGTGATGAGCTTTAGACTATTGCATATATAACAGGACACATTGTTTACTTCCAGGGGTATCTATCAGGAGTGGATCTAGAGATTTTGAATGGGGCGGCATTACGCTACATACATAAATTGGTAAAAGTTTACTCTTAATAGGATCATAATGGATATTTCAAAATATACAGGGATATGGCAGGGAAATGGAAACTGAGAAGCATGCTTTTGTCAATGCTTATTTCAAATTTCAATGGCATATTATAGACAGTGTCATACATTGACAAGGATCTTCCTTGGGAATTGGCATAACCCATCGACCATGCAAGCACAAAAACAGAATAGTCTATAGAGAAAAGAATAAGAGATTGGTGTGCCCACTGCTTCCCTTCCGTATGTCATTGGTTGGTAACGTCCTAATATGAGGACTATTGTAACAATTCGTATCGGGCAGTAATGGGCCCTGCCCAGGGGGCTTCCGATGTGTTTCTGTATGTCCAAGGGCAACCGTTTCGTCGCAAACCTCCAAAATATATATTCAAATAAGCATACATGAACGGAACAGAACTGAAATTCTGGAAACAAATGGAACAGATATCACATTGCATAATACGTATACACACTGTCGAAGTGTCCGCCAGTGGCATATCATTATATTCGTGTATATCAAACTGGTTACAAATCACGGCACTGTGATTCGAAACAGGTGTTTCCTACATGGCATGTTCGTCTCCCCTACCCCCAATCAGTATCCCCCTTGATTCGCGTGACTCCTGCCTGGTCACAGATACAGCCATATACCTCTGTGAATAGAACAAAGGGGCCGTTAGATGTGTCCGCATAACTTCACACGGCGCCTCACGACCCACCAGAAAGGGCCAATCAAGGCACTGATTTGGGGCGGTTGGGGCGGCCTTGTGATGTACTGGAAACAGAGGGCACTTCTGTGGGGAACAGACAAAACCATCTCTCTAATAAGTCAAGGTCTTTGACCCTGCCCAAACATGCAAGTGTTTCTTTTTGTTTGGTGAATTCACAGAAATGTAACATTGTAATGATAAGCACGACGTTACGGAAACATGTCACGCAGGCAAAGTCGGCATCTGTTTCACTGTTAAGCGTCTAGGTATAATTTGTAACATTAATTAATGTCTCTTGGTTTATAATTACTTTATCTATAATCATAAAGACGCTTAGTTATATGCTTTTATGTTCCCTTGAGCCTTATTGTATTGCAGCTCAACATTGATTCAAATGTCTGCCAACGGTCTCTATCCCTTCAAAAATAACACATTTCTTTTGCGGGGATGTAAGTTTTCAGATTTTTGTTTGAAATCCCATTTTCTGGCTTTGTCTATTCATAGAACTATACGTCGCTACAGTTCTATGGTCTATTGAAGAGGCCAAACAATTAAGATTGTTGGCAAATGGTGGCCAAAGGCCAGGAAAATACATGATAATTATCAAATAAGTATAAGGGTTGTAAAATGTCAATGAACCTTTGGGAAATTGGTCAGATTTAGTCAGATTTTCAGTTAAACAAATTGTTATTTAAAGTTTGACATAATTCCAGGACATTATTCACTATTCAGATGGTGAACTCATAGAATTATGAGAAATCAAAATTCCATGTTCAATGTTGTGAGGACCATTTGAATACTTATTTCGAATTGGCTCATACTTATCAATGAGTGTCCATTTACAGCCGCTGTTTAACGAGTTAACATCAGGATATACGTTACACCTTTAGGTCTTGAGACAGTTTTTGTTGGATCCGATTATGACTTTGTAAGCATCAATATAAGTCTTTGATTCAGAATATTCCAGTAATCATATATATTTGGTTATATCATATTGCTATCTCTCTGTTTTTGTAAGCATCAATAAAAATGTCTATGTGATATAACCAATTTGAAGTACGTGATGGTTATCGTTATATTATCAAAACAGCATAATTCTTGTATTGCTGTGCATATCGTGTATGGGAATTTCTGGGCAGACTTTTAACCTATACATTACCATACCAGCATTAACATATTAACCATGTTTGCACATGATTTCACCGCATGAGAGCGGCACAACTGGAACAATCTGTCGTCGTGGATCTTCAAAAGGCACCTTAGCGGTCAGTCTAGTCATGACCACTACCCAACCAACTGGTCGTCTGAATAGCAACTTATGGGAGTGCTGCGGACCGTTGTACAAGGTCATAGTCAAGGTCAGGTCAAACCAGAGTTCGGCCACAAGGTCAGCACGCAGGGTCAAGGTCAGCGTGTCCTCGACCAGAGGTCACTGGGTATTGGTCAATGGGTTAGGACGACCAGAAGGAGTCGCCAACCCAAAGCCAGAGGCCATACTCCAACTTGCATGACAAGTACACACCCTCTGTGCAAAGCCCTATTTTAGATAAGCTACAGGGTCGGGGTTGGCTGACCAAGGAGCATGCAAGGGATGGGAAACTGTTTGTTTTGGATGACCATTTCAGGTGTGTGCCGCTCATAGGGACGTCTCCATCAAGGTGAAGCTCCATGTTTAATGATAGACCCCTGTCATAGAGGAGAGGGGGTTTAATGAAACACGCGGGTGGGTGTGGGGGTTACACAATGCCCTGTGATTGATACTCTGTGAATGCATGATGTGTCATCTGCTGACGAGGGTTACCTGTCAGAGGTACCTATGATTACCACCCATTGCCACTTCTATAGGTGTGAAATGCCAACTACTTCGGTTATGTGTCTGACACAAGAACGTATTTCAAATGCATGGTCTTCTGCTTTATGGAGAACCCATCAATTGACAATCTATGGTGGAGCTATTTGAAATGTGTGCATCCGTCCAACTGGACAAACGCACATAGCCTAACCCAAAATGCATTGCTCCACTTTTTGTTATCAATCTATATGCAGCTAATCTTGACATATAATTGCAATTGCATAGGATTTAGATAAGAAGAGTCAAATACGAATTTGAAAATCTTGTTAATTCTCTTAAACAGAAGCTGTTCAAATGTTTGAATTTCGGCAGTAAGAAGGCATAACAATTTCACTTGTAACTTTATACCCCCCACACCTTTATTTTTTAATAGAATGTCCATTTCCCTTTTTGTTCATTTGTGTACATTAATTAGTTTATATTTTCTCAAGTTATACCTTAATTGCTGGGGCGTGCTGTGATGAAAACCGCATCTTATGATTGAGATTCAGAAATGAGATAGCAGAAGTGAATTATCTGAAGACGCAACTAAACAACAGCTGCGACTTGTTGAAAACTATTTTCGTTCATTAAGTTTAGGCCTTAATCAAAGGTTGACTCCAAATTTGGCCGAAGATGATCACAACGTTAATTCAAATATGACGTCAAGGTTTCACTGATAGTTGATCCGTCCGTCCAATGAAAACTAACCAAGAACAGCCCCCGTGCATCTGCTGGGGCTTCACAGATGGCGCTTCAAATGAGGCCTCAGCTTGTCAACAACACAGTTATTGTTAACTGATTGTTTGCGGGGACGTCTGTATGAAGTAACAACTCAACACAAAGCGCATACACTAAAAGTTACGTCATTTCAATTGCTGGGTGAACTTCTCATTCAAAAGTCAGCGGAGATTAAATGGGTTAATTCCTGTAATACCCTGCGGCAATGACCGATTACCTAAGAAGTTGGGGGATCACTTGGATGCCATTCTGGATATCCGCTTCATTTTTAGAACCCAAAGTCCGGAAAGAACAACACCCCTTCTTGAACACTGAGCCCATATCGACTACCCCTCTGTTATATAATCCTGGCACGTGAGACAAAAAACGATAAATGCCAAATGATTTTAAGGCATACTTATAAGAGAGTACACCAATGCATGTACATATGATTATTTTGATGATTTATGAATATCTGATCAAGGATAAATATTGCCCAGGAAATGTAGGTGTATACATGTGAAAAGCATGCATATTGGGCGCAAAGACTCTTATCATTTAAGGTAACTAATCAGCAAAGGAAATCATTCATAAATCATTGGCACACTGTACAGGTTAACCAAAATAAGCTCAGGAGGCCTGACAAAATTCGGATTTAATTTTTCAGGTATACGAGGTGTAATGTAAAGAAAAGCATTATGTCTTCAGGACCTCAGAGTAAGTATTAGTTTTTTTAAAGATGATTATTTAATTTCAGGAGAATCTCGCAACAGTTACATAGGCCTACCAATAATAAGTGCCGATTCATCAATTATACATAACACCAATCAGCCTGTGAGCACAGTTTGGTGTATGGAGCTAGAGCACGTCCCATGGCCCATCACCTCGTTGTAGTTTACCTGACCCCCACTGGGTGGCGCCTGCAGACACTTGCTGGTTTCTGGCAGCCCGCAGCATTGCGACCGTCGGTACCAGGCTGCGGGAGGGGACCACCACCACTAATTGGGTAGCATCTTAAGCTAATTGATTGTCAGCTTCACAGGTATAGCTGTAAATCAACAGTTGTACCCAGCATGTCACCGGCAGAAAGAAAGCTCGACTTTTGGTTCCAGGCGGGTTCGGTGCTCTTTAGGGCTGTTGTGAACCAAACTGAGATTGGAGAAAGTGATTTCGGACGGCACGTGGGTGTTTGTGTGCAGTTCGCACAGGTGGTAAACTGATGGGCCCACAGACGGTTTGAATGTTGTTTATTACCTGAGCGTATTTCACCATATGTCGGGTATTTTTCCATATCGAGTTTTTCCTGGAACGAAGCAGATATTTTCAATGCAATCCAATGTAAGGAGTTCGTCATTGCAGGTCTTATATGCAATATCTGAGGAAAACATAACCTACTGATATCTGAAAACCTGCGTAGGTTCAATAAAAGAAATGATTATATCACATAAAGCAGGTTTAAAGTCTTAGTTTTCCAGCTCAGTCATATACAATCTGATAAAAGGTCCAGGACAGTCGTTATTATTTTTTTGCGTTGCACCTGGCGGAAACGTGGACTTTAATTGGTCTTTCCAAAATCACAGGGTACGGAGAAGTAAATCGTTTGTAAGCTGGCGGTTATCGACATTTTTTCAAGCGCGCCGGTTTTTTCCCAAAATTAATTGAGACATATGCCTTATATCAATACCTTTTATCAATACCTAGATATGGCTGTTAAATAGGTGCGGATTCAAAGAGCATCAGCCCTCAAAACTATACAAAATCTATGTAGGAATGGCAAAGAGGCATTTGAGGTGGTTGAAATAAATAGCATTCCTTTTCCAGAATATAAAATTGGCGGGAACATAATTAAGAAATATATCACTGCATACAAGGTATTGCACACTATCCAATGAATCTAAATATTTAGGCCTATAGCTAGCATTTTTTTGGTATTGGTATATTATACAAAAAGTACACATATAATACCGACGCTATTAGCCCAATGATCTATCTTTGTAAATTACAGACATAGTTAACCACCAACCAAAACTATTTCTGACACCCCATCCTTTCCCATATTAACCCCCACCACGGCAAAATCTGTGAGTCACCAAACCGTGAATGCCCCTGACACTCTGATTGACAGCAGGGTCGGACCAATGAGGGCGCGGCCCTCGGGGTCCGACCACGCCCCCCTCGGTGGGCTATGGGGCTGATTAAGGGGCAGTGAAGCGTGCCGTTCCGCTATAAGGATACGTCAAGTGGCCGAGGGGACACTTTGAGTTTGGTGTTCACGCTCTCAGGTCCTTCTGCGCCACTCGGAGGCACCACATCAGCGCCTTTATAGTGAGAGGAGGCCACTCTGTGTCCGGACAGTTAGGGACTAACCACCGAGTCTATAGGATTATCAAGGCTCATACAGACAACACAACTGGAAGGGGAACTGTGGACATTATACACTAAATTCATTTTGCAAGTTTTCAGTGTAGAATTATTCCCTGGAAACGCGAGAACAATTTGAAACTCATTTGGACAATCAGAAAAAGAAACTTATAGCAATTTGGCTGTGGATGTCCATTACAGCGTGTTCAAAGATCTGAAACAGTCCTCAACCGTAGGATGTCGGCCTACATGATGGAGGAGATCGACGTGACGTCGCTGGACAGTAACGCCGAGACGTACGACGGTCGGAGCACGACGTCTGACGGCAGCTCCCCGCCCTGCAGCCCGCGGTCTCCGGGCGGCGGTAAGATGTGCCGGGCCCGGGGAGAGAAGACCGACGACCCCGAGATACAGGAGCTGAGACTCAAGGTCAACTCCAGGGAGCGGCGCCGCATGCACGATCTGAACTCGGCCCTGGATGGTCTCCGGGAGGTGATGCCCTACGCCAACGGGCCGTCCGTCAGGAAACTGTCCAAGATCGCCACGCTGCTGCTGGCCAAGAATTACATCCTGATGCTAAACAACTCCCTGGACGAGATGAAGAAGTTGGTGAGTGACATCTACCAGAACCAGCCCGGGAGGGTGCCCGGCCACCCTGCTGCCCAGCCCAGGATGGTGCCGCCGCCTCAGCTGCCCTCCCTCCACGGCGCCGCGCCTCCAGGAGGCTTTGCTCCAGGGCTGCACGCGTCCTTCCTGGCGTCCTCCATGGGGTCGGCCATCTCGTCTCCCCATACTGGAACCGCCCTGCACGCGACCGCCCTGCCGACGACGCTGTCCATCGGTACCTCCGGGCTGACCCTCCACGGCCTGCCTGGAGCAGGGACGCCTCTGTCGGCCGGCGCCAAGAGCCCCCTCACCGCCGGGCGCCACCACTCCCCGACGGCCACGGCCGAGCCGACCACGGGGCTCCCCAAGCCGGGGTCCCCGCCCACGTCGGCCCCGTCCTCCGTCACGCCGACTCCGTCGTCCCGCGCCTCCCCGCCGCACCCCCACCACCCCCATCACCCACACCACCCGGCCGCCGCACACCCGGGCTTCCTGGCCCTCCATGGCTGGCCCGGAGGCCCTCCATGCTCCTGCGTCCAGTGCCACACACCTTCCCTACACTTGCCCCACTACCAGTCGCCCATCTCCAGTCTGCGGATGGCCACTTCCGTGAGCACCCGGTGAGCGCGACGTCGGACGCGGCGTCGGGCGGCGAGTGTCGCGTCGGGCTCAGCGTCGCTGGCCGACGACGCGTTTATGAACTTAGATATCATAGATTTATGTATAATCTGTATATATTGTGTATACTCATTTGTGGAAAGCGATACATACTTTCATAGGAAGCTTCCGAACTTACTAGCTTTCCTATAGTATTTACGTGCCTTCAACAGAACTTTCCATGCACGGCTCCAATGACAACCTAGACTTGAAAGACTTAACTACCCGGCAGCGATTGTTCCAAACTAATATATTAGTAATCATTAAATCAAGTGTTGCGTCAAATCGTTGAGTAAATCACCAGTATCGACACTACCTCAAGGTAAAGATCTTACTTCTGATAACGAGCATCATGATTTGATAGTCATATTCAGATACCTGTAATTGTTACTGTAATTTTTGCTGTGTCAAAAATAACGAATGTGAATGGAAACCACGGCATGCGACAGTGCTTAATATATAAACGGGATCATTTGTACATATCGATTTAAACATCTCTTGAAATGTGTTAAAATGTTGGACAACACTTTTGCCTATAGATGCCATCGTGCCTTAAGAATGAACAATTGTAATACATGTACTTGCCAAGAGTCGTATATGGATCACTGTGCTCCGCGGCTACTTGTATGCATTTGACTTTTATAGAAACTTACACATAACAAGGCATGTTACAGGGATTGACTATTAATCCATTGACACCGCAATAACGTCAACTGTAAATATGTTATAATATTTGTACAGAATGTTATCTCATTGTTAAAGATATATTTTACGGAGACTATTTTATACCAATTTCATTGTGGTCTGTGACAATAAAACACTTAAATTATGAATATTAAATCATCTTGTTTCTTATCATTTATAGTAGCAAACATACACATGATAATTTTCATAATGTTGAAATAACATTATAAGCAACGTTTATATAGCTTCCTTTACCTTAATTTGAACCTGTCCTATAGATAATAGCAAGCGTTATTGAATACACAGTTAATGGATTAACTTTCTATAATAGCGCAATTGCTGATAAAGTGTATATCTTGATAACATAGCTTCTTTTCTCGACAGTCACATTGTGCGCGTGGTACTGCCCGATAGCCGGAAACCGCGGTCAAAATGATATACTGAACTAAGACAGGCGTGAAATACCGTTAGGTCCACACCACTAAGTCAGTGAAAAGATAACTTCTCCATTTAAAACCAACTCGCAAACGATACCCCCTGTTATTCTCCCTCCTTCTAGCCACCAATAAGTACTCACCGCAATAATGTGCGCTTGGCTTTATCTTTATCGTTCCATTTACGGAAATTATACCTTTGGTGTAGCGGTTTAATATAAATATTTTTCTCGTCATTCAGACGTGAAGTCGACATTCTTGCTTCTCCTCTGTAATTAACCAGTTAACTGCTTATAGAATAAAATATCCCAGCGCCCAGCTTATATCAAAGTATACAAAGCTATTGTCAAAAATCAGTGTTTCCATAACGTTATTACATACATGTTGAATATACCTGCGCATCGCATCTATACATAACTCTATACTTGTAGGCCCTACCTGTTATCACATCACCGAATAATTATCCTTTCAGGTACAGTATAGTTATATGTAACCAAGACCAATCATATTGTAGCATGTAGATACAGTCCAACATGTATTGAACCATTCTGTGCTTTCATGTGACTGTATATAATTAACTGTATGGTCCTGTAAGCTGGCCCCTTGATGTTGGGCGCCGTCATGCCAATCAAAGCTGGGGTGGGGTATATAGAGTGAGGTAAATCACGGCAAGGTGGGGTAACAAAGAGCGCCGCCCGACCGCGGACCACGCCATGCCCGGGGACCGTGCGGGAACCAGGGCGGGCGCCTCGATAAAGTACTAGTAAGTTCCGCCGTGGTTCCGTATAACAGTGGCGCCAATATTTAGGTGGACACATACAGTGCCGATGATGTTTCAAAGCCATGGCGACCTCGCCAATCACGTATAACATATATAGTCCTACAACTTAATGCATTTTGAGAGGTAAAGGTGATTTTCCATATTGACCGCGCTGAACCATTGGCGCCCAGCGCATGCTGCAAAGACACTTCCGTTTGGAAAATTCATGTACATGTACAGCACTGAGCAGGCACATATGCATAACAGTGAAATATTGGTTCAGCTTCATATGCAAAATTTTTTTTTTTTTTTTTTTTTTTTTAAAGTCAGTTCTTAGAAAATGTTTCTTCTCATTTTTTTTCGGAGGGTAATGCATTATAAATATGGTACGCAGCCCTGCAACTAACGGCGTGCCGGACATGAAAAAATACCAACTTTCAACTTTTTCTTAAAAAAATGCAAGGTTCCCGCAGTTGCCGACAAGAGTCTGCAGTTCGCCTGATGCCGACGGTCGTCATGTGCAGAGCACATAGGCGGCGTTATCGTAACGCACGTCACCGCCGACTTCAAAACAACACCCACTTTAATCAAAGCTTTCTGTTTACTATAGAGAAAGACTTTGATTTCTGAAAAACGACATAATATCATGCTATATATTTCATACGACAGGCATAGAGGATGTGGGGTCGAACTCTTCCACATTTCTTTATGTGCGTATCATAACTTTAACATCCCTAAAAACAGCGACCTGCTAATTTATCATTCAATTCAGTCGTTGGACAGATTGTAGGAGCGTTTCACCTATCGTCGATGTTATGTGTATTAATGCCAGCAGTGCATTAGAATGTACATGATTATATCGGTTCAGTCAGTTTTACTCCAGAAATATCAATTCCCTTTGTCCAGGATTCAACCGACAGTTCCAGAAGTTATACCCTTGTTGTATTTTGGTTTAGTTAATTTACGGTAACTGATTCCAAGCAGTGACCACAACGCGCGGCCTCCCTCAATTAGCCTCTGGTCAGTCCACCAAATCAACCCCAACTATTTCCCCGCACGCGCAGGCAACTGGACAAACACATCTCATTATCTCCCGATGATAATTGTTTCTTTCTCATGAACAAAGAACCCTCCACTCTTTACTCGCGGTCATTGTCCAAAAACGTAGCCCAGTGAACCACAAAACGCCAGCTCGACAAACAAAAAGCGCGCGCTGAAAATTCCTCCGTTGACAAATGTCGTCTGCAACGCGATTCATCGAACTGCGGGGTCATGGCTAAGGTCAAATCAGGCCGTCTTTTCGGCAGAGCATGGAAAGCTTGTGATGTGAATTCTCCGTCTGGTCTTCAAAGGCTTAGCATGGTCAGCTGCCTTGGGAGAGTGATTGCACCATCTTGTAGTCCGCACGCTTGTGTGGAGTTATGTGCGTGGTGTCGCCCGTTATTATGTGAGTCCCTGTAATGTTTCTTTGTGTCCCGGCGTCTGTAGTGCGTCATTAAACTCTGCATCACTCAACATTAAACGGACGCACAAAACCCGCCTGAAACATGTCTTTATACTACCGTTAATTTCTAATTTCTGCTCGAGGGTTTTTTCTCCTCTGTGGTCTTTGGAAACATCTGACCTACGTACACTTTTATCAGAATACACACGTGCTGTTACCCTGCACCCGAAAGTTGGGAAATTGAGCGTAATCTATGTAACAAAAGATTGGAACAGTCTTAATATTAAGAATGTTTTGCCGACCTTCGATATGTAAACATGCATTCATTTATATACAGACATAAATTATATTAATCTTTAGTAGGCCTGCTATACATACGTTTCGAAATGATAACTTTCTTTGAAACCTCCAGTTGGGTCCGCGTCATAAATTATGGCATATAACTGAACTATTAGTACAGTGTACAACCTTTTTCACTGCATGAGGGACCTGACAAGTGAAATGAAAATATAACCACAATACGAATGGGATGTAGGCCTATCTCTTTTGTGTGCTGGGGCTTCCGGGTAGCTGTGATAACATATACACTTCCATCGGTACATGATTGGTGATAATTCAGTGGTATAGGCCTACATGCAAACACAGCAGCATGTGCCTACACTCTTACCAGACAACATATAATACTGTATCTATACTATGTAACAAATACGTCACATGAATTCGGAAATGCGACGTGAATATGGTTATGTTGAAAGTAATTTCTTAATCCTTCTTCGACAGAAAGATCATTGTAAAAAGAAGAATAATTCGAAGTCGAATTGCAAATTCATGTGAAACCTTAGCCTTTTCAATTTTGTATTGGTTATTGGTAGCGGCCCCCCCCCCCCTATTTTTTTCTTTTTACATATAACTGACGGCCGTATCATTTGATAAACTATTAATTGCAGATACATGTACTTTTTGTAATGAATATTACACCATAAGAGGGAAAAAATCAGCAAAATACAGCTAACACAGCAGAAAATACATAGAATACGCCAATCAATATCTCATACACGTCTTAACGTTCGCTAGAACGATTTCCAATGTCGCAGTTACATTATTGTCAAAAACCAACCAATCGTGACTGCGTACACGTGAGCCTGAACACCATCTATAGTTATATTATGACGTCCCAACCGCTCCATTTATCGGCCATCAGCTTGAGAACTTAACAGAACCTGACAACAAAAGCTACATGGCAACGTCTGTATTGTTTGTGAGCCTATAAAACCAGGATGATTGGTAAATCTCCGCGACGATATGCCTTTCAATGCAATCATGTACTCAGTACCTTTGATAGGACGTTATTGGGTGACAGAAAAGATATTCACTGGGCGTAACCATTTATAATTTTGAAAAAGAAGAGTTCATGCTGTTACACAATGGTGTCATATCCATTTGTGCATCACCATTTTATAGGTTTGGTTACCGGTCAACGTTTTAGGTCGGAAATGCATGTTAATATTTGACGCTAATGTGGAAATAGCGATGGTGCATAGAAAGAAAAAATGTTGTCAAAAGTTTTGGAGGCAAAATGTTAGTCTCTTTGATTGTGTCTTTGTGAGGCATAGGGATGTTGGGTACCCCTTAGTCAGTTTCAATTGCATTTGTGTTTTATTTAAATGAGTACAGTTATAGCGTGGGAAAATTTGTCGTTGACCTTAGTATATCATTTCCCTCCATTATATTGATATATACATGTGTAAAAACTATATGTCATCCCTGAACCCCGATTAATTGATGTCTAAAGTTTACTCTAAACAACAAACAATTAGTCTGGTAAACTCAGCCTCTACTATAACTTTAGCGATCTTTGCATCTTTGAGAAGATGTCATATCAGCTAGAAGTTGGGTTAAGATGGGTTAGCTAAGGGACAGAAGACGTTTCTCCATGTAGATATCATTGACTTTGTACTCTAAACAACATCAATTCAAATTTTGTGACTGAATTCTTTTAAAACGTTTTAGATTCGAATATGTTCAGATAGGGGTTAGACAGTTAAAATGACCATGCATAACCCTCATTTACATTGTTTGACTGATTTTCTCGCCTTTGTGTTTTACTGTGTACACTACAATCATTTCATGCAAAGATGCAGATATTGAGGTGATTCATAACAATTTTCTTCCCCAGTGTTTCTCCAGTCCAAATTCCCTTTGGTAATGAAGTACAATGTATTTGACAGTCTTCTAAGAAGTGTGTAGTGCATATTCAAGCAGTAAGCTACACACATAGGGCCTAGATGCACTCTATAGATCAGGTGGACCAATCTATACTCTTAATGTGATGTAGAATAGATTTATGGAACACACATTTGCTGCAATTCGATAAACATTACTCGTCCTTTTCCAATTCTGAAGGTGTGTATCATATCAAGGTGAGACATGACATTCACAGAATGTAAATCTGCTTGGCATTTCACCAATGTAATGGACGTTTTTGCCAAGATGTCTTCTACCCACCTTGCAAAAAAGCTAATGATAGGACCTACTCTAAAATTACCATCTGTGAGAAATCATAACAACTCACAATTCTATAACCAGGAAGGACTTAACCACACATTGCCTCATCTATAAAAGAATCCTTTAACATTTAAGCACACAACCCCCTGCAGCTCTCATAATATCAATGCAAAAATAATACTTTTTTCCTTTGCATTACCATTGGTGACATCTGGGTACAAGTTGGCTCCATCTTGTGGCGCATCCGGAAACCAAGGTGCTTTCTCCTGTTGGCCTGAGGGGGTTCTTTTCTTAGCGGGGAGCTGTGAAAGGTGCCCCTCCCCCCGACCAGTGGTAGTCTACCTCTGCCCAAACCACCTGTCCCCGTCGCTAGGAGCTCTGGGGGCCGTATCTTATTAACAGGCATGGTAAAAGCAGGGTAGGGTCTGTAGGTGGGGGTTAAGGAGCACTAAGTAGCGTGTAACGTTGAGCTTTTAATCAGACTTTTCCTGGCTTCCTATTCAAGAGAGATGGGCCTCTGGTCAATGGTTATTGTTCACATGTCATACGAAATTACCTGCCTATATTTCCCCAGATGCTATTTGAATAAACGTGCACATCTTAATCTTATCAAGTTAGGTATATCAGTAAAATACATTGTATCAAACTACTCTGTTGGCAAAATCAAGGTACCCATCAATCTGGTGATTCTAAAGAGATTGTCAAATGCTTTTGAAATTTGAATTTGGAATCTCAATAATTCCATTAACCATATTCACGTGTTGCGAATATTTGCATGTATGTCTTGAATGATAATCTCACAGATTTCCTAATGATGACTCTTGAAAAAAACAACTGCTCAGTGCATTGTTTACAAGCTTACAGAAGTGGTTAATGCCACGTGTTATTACAGTGTACAAAGGGATAAGGCCGTAAGGCTTTGACTCCTTTATGTTTGCCCAGCATGTGTTGCTGATCTCATTTAGCTGATCACGGATCCCCTGAGAGGGCCGAAGAAAGAGGGGGGCAGTGACGGTGGGGGGAGGTACCAGCCCCTTCTGACCCCAGCTGGGGGTGGAGGGAGGCTTGTGGGGTGGCTGAGGGGAGTTAGGGCAGGGGCCATAGCGTGACATCAACGCCTGGTTACACAAGTTTCAGAATACTCCCAATCTCCAAGCACATACATCTTCAGTGCATCAGGCTTGAGTACCCAATATGGACGGACTTTGCCATGATGTTTACCATATTGAGGAGGAAACATAGTTGTGAAAGTACAATTATAGTAGTTAATGTATTAAATTGAATATGAACCTTAAGTGAGGAATATCCATCTGTCTATTCAGCCTCAAAACTGCTTAAATTGTTAGCTGCTTACCCTTATCAAAATAGTCCAGGGATTGACACCCAATATCAAATTATGATTGTCAGGTACAGCCATATAATGTGTCCAGTACCTTCTTGTGTGAACCATTACTTTTACTGAGACTATTTCTGTCCTATGGTATCTCTGCATGGAGAGTGAGAGTGTTGCTGACGTCTACGGTCAGATGACCACCCCACCAACATACACGCCCCCTATCGGCTGGCCCCTGATTCACTCAATGGCTTGGTACCCATTGGGCATTGTCACAATGCACTACTGGGAACAAATGCATGTTCTTGCTGTGCCCCTGTCCACATCTGGCAGCTCTGGTTAAAGGCCTGTGTAAGAGGGGGCGGGCGTTATACAATACCGAGTCACCCAGTGGACAGCCTGCCCTCAACAGACCTGGGTGCACCGCTTGTCAACAGCCATACAGATGTGTTTTCAAAATTCTTTTGGCATAAATAACAATGTAAATAATACAGTCTCAAAGGGGAAAATCTATATTGACATGCACAGCTATCTACTTTCCTTTATTTGTGTTATGCATGTTTTATTTATGAGTTATTTAAGTGAAAACATATCTAACATTTAGAAAGAGAAGAAGAATTTGGATTGCAGAACATGGTCTAATCTTTCCGATATAAAGGAATTATATTTCTCACGTAACTTACAGATATGCTTTATATAGCAGCTGTATAGATATCTTCTAAAAGTATTCTATTCTTGTTCATAACTGTTGTGTATGATACTTGTTTACCTCCAAACCCGGACTAAATAAATCCAGGGTTGTAATATTTATAAAGTGAACATTTTCAATAATGAGGAAAATTTATATGGAAGTTATATGGGCATTGTTATATAAGAAGATTAACAATGATACTAGCAATAATAAACTTGGTTGAAATCACAACTATTGGAAAACATCATGCAACAGTATACTATCTTAAAATCGTATAAGGTCAGTATATAAGAGAAATATTTGTTAATATTACTTACATTTGGACCACACCACATTGGCCCATAACCAAACTGCAAGTCTTCAATTCATGCAATCTATTTCATTTTACCTACAGCAGATGGAGAAACAACGGCAGTGCCTCGGGCGCTGGATGGAATAATCAATTGTATCAGTACTTAAAACCAGATCTAAATTTCACAGTCCACAATCCATTGAAGGTCTCATTGTTTAGTTCATACTAGTCATGGGGGGTTACCGCAGCGTGACGCAACCAGGCCTCTGATATGGGGAAAGGAATTCGGCGTAAAACACACCAACACCGCTCTGATCTTTACCTGTATCGAACCGACAAAACCTAACCCAGGCCATTTAGGCCAGAGGACTTAATTCCATGGTTACAGTCGATGTTCAATACTCCAAATTCGAGAGAGGGTATAAGATAATGCAAATAATATCCGCGTCATGTTTCTAAATTGTCTCTTAACCTAATTTTTTAATCAACCATTAACCTAATTGTCCTTCTTATTCGAATACAATTTACTCTACCAAGATATGTGTTACTATATACACATTATTTCCATAAGTAGACTGAATCATATCTGCATACGATGGCAAGAATTTCCTTTTATTTTGCCAATTACCTGTCATATCAATTTTAAAAGTATTTACTTGATGTCAAATATTGCTTTTTCCTATCACACTTTCGCGAAACAGTTGTACATAGACTTGTACACTACACAGTAAAGTGCATTGCCTAATGGTTGGCTCTAATCACATAGCCTCAAGACATGGCCAAATCCAATCGCCGATAACATCGGACTCTACCAGACCCAGTTGGCCCACTTAGTATAATTACTCGTAATAAAACTATTTCAGGGTAAAAACGGCGTGACGACCACGGGCCGCAGTAATGATTCGGGCATTGGGCAGGTCGTCGGAGCAGCAGGCCTTTAATATTGCTGGCTTGATGACCTTTTCTTCGGTTGGGGAAAATGAGGGTAATCAACTCTCAATGAAAGTTACTCTAAAGCCATATCCATTAAGTCTAGGCTTTGAAGGGTAGCAATTAATTTCAGAGTTGAAAATGATAATTATATCAGGTATTATCCCAGTTGACGCATTTGTGGAGGAAATGAGGGATTGCTTTGATGGGATTCAGATATGAGGGATATGAGTCTATGGTGAATTTGTGATCTGATTTTAAGAAAAGGTGAGTATAGATTAATGATGCATGCGGCCATTGGAAGATATCAACGGACTAATAATATATCACAATAAAGTTTTATTCAGAGGCTATTCTACAAGATATCATATAATTATAATGCAAAATGTTGTTTCTTGTACAAGATCGGGCAATACACATACATACTAAGCTTGTACCTTTGATTTTCCTTAAGAAAGTTTTGTGATCCCAATGGTAAAATTTAATGGGCATCCATCACCAAATTGAGAGTGAGAGCGCGTAACTCTCACAGGAAAGTCTAATGTGTTTTTACACAAGCAAGTATTCAACAAGGCAGTCGGAAAACAAAGTAGTGTTCCTTTTTCAGTAAATAATGAAGTTAAGTTATGTACTTCTTCTTCGGACCTTAATTGTAAACGGTACAATTAATGTTAGACATTTGAATTTCCGCCGTAAGGCAGTTGCATAATGGCCTTGTGCCATACTTTATCATATCGCTTGACGTTACAAAATGTTACTTACAGTTACAACTCTAATACTCTAAATGGACGGAAGTCATTGGAAAGTAGTCGGATAAACCACAAATTGCTAAGCGCTATTCAGCTGTTACAACTTGAACTTTTAACACCGATACATATCGGTTGGTGCACACAATGGGGTACAGGCAATGCCGTAACAATTACACTTGTGGTTGCAGTTGGCTAACTTGTCTCGCTACATAAGTTCCGCTGATAACGCCACTTTGCAACTCTAATGGATTCAGCATATTGAAAACTACTCACCCTGAATCGTCTTAGACTTTATCAGAGCTTAAAGACTTAAACTTAAAGAAGGAAAATAAAGTCTGTAGGCTATAGATTATTTTTTATACAGGAGCAATTCATAGACGTGCAATTCCCAATCTTCTATACTTAATAATCAGTATAATTATTATTATGAAATTGACACATGTAAAAGAAAACTTTGCACTCAGTGACCCGGTTAGGTTCCATGTCGGACCTAAGGCGAGGCATGTAAGTACACGTGGAGGCATTTACATGGAAGCTTAATACAACCTGACGTTTTTCAATGTTATATTGTAAGTGTAAATATCAAATTAGGTTTGCTCCCCATTCTGCATATCTTGCATCGGTCAAGTCGAGCTTGGATTAAAACACAGTATAATATGCGCTAGTAGTATAGTAAAATGGTACTAAAAAGCAGGACAAATGACAAGGCAGTTCTATATTAGGCATGGCGATATTGCTTTACCAACACACCACAAATACTCAGAGAGACTGTTGCTCCTATATCATAACCTATTAATATGTAGGTTCTGAA
The DNA here is from genome assembly GCA_936440205.1 of Lepidonotus clava. Lineage (NCBI taxonomy): Eukaryota > Metazoa > Annelida > Polychaeta > Phyllodocida > Polynoidae > Lepidonotus > Lepidonotus clava. The sequence goes on along the minus strand of OW387136.1, from coordinate 44,716,527 downwards.
ACCCAGATGTTTAGGAATTGGTATGGTTCAAGTGTGTCACCTGGTTTAACGTCACCTTTAACTTGGGTAGTTTGCTGTTCATGAAACCATTGATACGGTACTCTTTAATTGTATGTAATTAAGTGCTCATTACAAAACAGTGCTGAAATTTGTGAGATATCATTAAGCGTCATAAACCAGGGTATAGCATACGTAGAACAGCCGGGTAGGGTGCAGCATGGCAACCAACCAGAGTGTTCAACATGCAATCTAAACATTGTAAGGAAGCTAGTGGTAAAGTAATTAAGCTGTCTGAGCCAGGGTTTCCTCATTGAGGGTCTTTCTGATGATAATATGACACTTATTTCGTGTATTTTATGGTCGGTGTAATGATTTTACATGTGATATCAACAGATTTCCCTTTAGTCTCATCTGTATGTTGACATATGTTTCAGTGACATAAAATGCCAACAGACGAGCTTCTAAAAAAATACCCCCCCCCCCTTTTCTTTTTTTATTCGAATGCAATTTGTAAGCTTTTGGAACTATAGGGTTATTGAGGAATATTACGTTGAATAAAAGCGTTTGGAGAATGTGTGAATGTTCTTGTGTAAATTTCGACATCAAATAGATTATTTGCAGACTATTTCATAAGCAGGCTTAAACATGATTGTACTTAAACAAAATTGAACTCACTGAGTCAGTGCTTCGATTTGAAGACTGTTGGCGCTGTTCCTGAAAAGAAAACACCATCCATCCAATAGAGAACAATCGGTCTAACGTTGTTGTGTAAGAACATGGTGTACTTAACTGTTCAATTTTCAATATCGTTATTTCATAAATAATAATGTACAGTACTCTCTGTGTATTCACAGCTGTAACACCCCTGGCAGTTTGCCTACATCAACCCGGACGTATGGGACTTGATTCTCTGACTGTGTAACAACCGTTACCATTACAGCTTCTTTGGTAAGAACTTTTGGTTCTGATCCAGAAATCGCGCCTTCCTCAAAACCGCCACACGACTCCCCCTTTTCATCTAATTAGTATAAATTAAGACGCAACCTGTCACGGAGGTACAACTTTCTATGGTGGCCCTCGCGCTTGTCTGGTTCGGTTATGCGTCTGAGTAATTCTTAGGTATAATGTTGCGTTCTGGGGAGGTGCGCGCATACAATGACATGGCTGGTTGCCGGCGCGTGGCATGCACACGGCCTTCACAAAGGCTTGTTATGCTCAACCCAAACAAGGACACGCGCGCAACCAGCAGTTACGGCAGGAGGGCTTGCGGTTTTGGGTGTTTATAATGGATTAATTAATGGTTTAATATTGTTTGGAATTGCCATAGGGTGTATAGTAGATTTCATGGTCACAGATCTTGGTGCAAACGGTTTTAAAGCAACCTCCACCTGAGAGGAAACATTGTTGCCAATGATATAAAAAAAAGTTTTTGAATTCTCGCTACCTGTGAGGGCTCAAAAGGAAATAAGATACCACAATGTGTACATACAAAACTGCTGGGAGGTGCACCGTTAAAAAGCGTTCTCCAGATCTATAGTAATTAGACATTGCTAAGTTAACCTAACGTTGCTGTGCTCAAATAAGTACTAGAACATGATACCTATTTAGAAATTCTTTAGTGATTGATTATGAATGATAGGTATGAGAAAGCTCAAAAATTGAAACATTTAACTTAAGTTGACTTGGAAGTGAATAATGTTTTGTCAAAACCTGGAGCTTGCAAGGTGCCAATTTCATTGTACAGAGCAGGGAGCATTGTAGAACAAATAAGCTACATGAAACTACACACTCTTCTCCAAATTCTGAGGTATTACTCAGTGTTCAATAAGATTAATGATTTTCTGACTTTACTCTATCTGGCAATTCCTGGACTTATGTGATACATGGCTACTTTGATCGAATGACTTATTAAGAAGGACAGGAACAGCTTATGAAGCAATTGTTCATGTCAAATAGATGGTCTCACACTTTCTGATGTTCTGGAGGTTAGAAATAATATGACTCCTAACCAATAACAGGAAAGCACCTCACCAAAAGAAAAAAACAGAAAGTTAGACACATGCCCAAGTTACCCTGTTTTGTACATTATTTCAAGGAGAGAATAATTATGTTGGATGTTCTTCAAACAATTATCCTGAAGGCTATCTTCTTGAGTACTGATAAGCCATTCATATGAAATGTGCTTTAGTTATATTGCTGCATTCGTGAAACATTCTTGAAAATTAATCAACAAGGCGCAGTATACTTTAACATACAGTTCTTTCAGCCATATTGAAATAGCTTTGAGTCCCCAAGGATGTCTAGTCATATGCTATGTGTTCCTCTTTCCACCAGAACATTTTGTAGAATCTAGTGATCACGTAAACCAATCTATCATCCCTACCCCTCATGGGTCATGTGCATTCCCTCTAATTGTAAGTTGGACAAAAGACGGATCCGTCGCTACTCTAAGAAACCATGCAGTGACTATGCCCGATACCCCACTGACTTGTGCATACACATCCCCTTCGTTCACACAACCTGAGGTCTTTTACCCCTCTCTGGTCTCATCCCCACCTGACACAGGTAGCAGGGCTGGTGAGGAGGAAGGTAATTTTCGCCCCTGTTGACTGCTTGTAAACTGTCCTGCCCCGGGGGCGCCTCTTTAAGGACAGGGGTTAAGGACTTCATGGCCGTGTCTCACGAAATGTGTGCCCCCTGCTCGGCCGAGGCACCTGGTGACGGGGTGAGGTGACGCCGGGGAACTCAGCTGCAGGTCCCTCTGGATTCTTATCTTGCATGGGGATGTAAAACATTTTCTTTATGATGTGATGTTAAGCTCCATTGTTTCGTATAAACTAGATTTTCTAGAATTCGAAATAACCATTTCCATCCAATAAGGCCATGATATTATTTGGCATCTCTATTGGTATATAACTCATGTATATATAGCCTAATTGAAGCAATTTCAATGTGTTTGTGTTGGTTAACCATAGTCCGAGATGTAGGTCAGTTTATAGGACATCTTCAGAGCTTGTCGGACATTTAGTCCAATCGATAGACTTGATGTCACTAAGAGGCTCTCTATTTTATATAAAAGTTATTTCCAAAATGACAAAGTGCATTAGTTTCTGCATGCTCATGGAAAATGTTACATTTACAAATAAAACTGGCGACAACACTATATAGTTTACTGAATGAAAGTTCATAGAGAAGATATTCGTGGAGGGAATTGCCTTAGAGAGTTTTACGGTAAAATCAGTGCCCTCGGGGGACAGAATGATCCATGGTCCCGGCAGAGGGCCTCGCATGGCTGGGGCAATAAGCGCTAACAACCTTCACAAAAGGTGGGTGATAATTGGGGTCGGTTGCTAGTACCGGGGTCCCCGGGTCACCAATGGTACCACGAGATTTGACTGTTTTCTGCCTGCTCCAGTCAGGTTCCAGTCGTAGCTGACACGTTAACAGAGGTGGATTGGGTAGTTGGCGACTAGATCTCTCCCTACACGTCTGGTACGGCCGAGAACCGACCAGTTTTTGTTGACCTTTGGTGGCGTCTTCAAAGGCGTTGAGTGCATGTCATATTGCTGGTAACACCTTGGCCAATCTGTTGGAAAGATGTTTGCCCTGGGCGGTGTTGGTAATGATTGAGACATCAGCCAGATGCCAATGCAAAATACATTTTTGTTTTTTGTTTTACCTTTTGAGTAAGATATTTCCTTATAATACATCATCTTTTACCAAACAGGTAATATGTATGTAAAAGGATAGTACCAAAGTGCTTGCCATATGCGACGTCTATGAAATGGCCAGAAGTTCCAAGACATAGCTATTGGCAATCCCAAAGGAGTGCTAGTAAAAGTATTGTGTTCTTTGTGAATAACAGAAGAAATGAAGTGAGAACTATAGATTTTGTTATATGATTAAATCATAAAAGATTATTACTATGTTTCTTCTTAAGGATATACAAGCATGGTTTGCACTTGCATTGATTAGACAACGCTATATATTTGTGACTTGTTTCAACGACTAATGTTCTCCTATATCTGATTAATTATGACTGACTGAGGATGGACAAACATCATTGGATATCATTGTTTGGATAATTCTTTTGGGATCTCCGGTCATAAGCGTTGCCAAATGCATGTCTTTTGACGCGACGGACCTTTCTATCAAAATGTTGGTCCTACTATTAACTTTGCAGATGCCATCCAACAACCTATCCAACATCACCTTATCCCGGCGTTATCCTGGTTTCCCCATCGTCTATCATGCACAACGACCACCAGGACATAAAATAGCTAAAACAAGAAAGCACAGAAGAAACTAAAATGTTGCTAAGTATTTTGAACACAGTTCACAATTGAATTACCGACGATTGATGTCTGTGACCGCCAAGAATCCGCTTTGACTGTAACCCAATAAAAAGAGAAATGTAAAGATAGGCAATGCATATATAACTTAAGGAATACATAGCTACACACATTAAACGATATGAATGTGCAGCTTTTGCCAATTAGGCAAATAATTCCCATTTGATTCATGATAATCTTTCTTTAATCTTTTGATGTTATAGTATAGTTGAAACTTGAATTATTGGTATGCCCCGGACATTGTGCAATGGTCCCATTTCATCAAAGCATATTATTCTCCAAGGGTCCTGAGTTTTGAAATATTGTTTTAATTTTGTAGCAATATCAAAGACTCAAATTGAAAACAGGCCAACTATTTCCACACTCCCACATTTACGTTCCTCCCTACAGAGTGACCAGGTTGTCCGGTGGACCCAGTAATCTATTCCTCTCTAGATTACAGCTTTGTAATTGCCAGTTAGTGCCCCTCCACCTTAGCGGGAGTAAGCTTGGCAATTACAGACTCCAGTTGGAACTGGACGCTTTCCGTCTAATACCCCCCTCAGCCCTAGTGGTCAGCGGGACTGACCAGTGGAGTCCCCCTGGCCTGTGTTTAACGCCCGAATCTGACACGGGATGATAAATAATGGTGATCTCATCAAAAGCAAGTCAAGTCTATGATGAGGGGTCTGAGGGGCTTAAACGACGCGATTCCGGGGGGTGATTGCGGGCCGGGAGAGGGCGGCAGAGTGGTTTTTGGTCGCGGAGGTCCTTTGGGGGAGGGGCTGGTCAAAGTGGTCAGCCAGATGGGAACGGCCAGCCGGGCATATGGGCCCTCACGCCCAGCAGACATGCTGGTCTGTTTTAATGACTTGTAATGGGGGCGCCGCAGCCGGCCTTGGTCCAGGCGGGAAACACAAGTCAATGAAGGGAGGCGGTAGGTGGGTATGGTCTAGGGGTGGTGGCGTGTGGTCAGCAGGTCACGATAGTGGGGCCAGTCTGGACCTTTGGGGCGGGCGCGCGCCGCGTGGCATGCCGCGTGGCATCGCCGCGTGCTTTGTTGTACGCGCGGCATGCCGCCCCGGTCTGTGAACGCGCGTAATCACTGGCCCTCACGCGGCCAGCCCTACCAATATAGGCCACCGGGCCATACCGCAACATGTCTAAACACTTCCTGGGCTATTTTCTGTAATAAGTAGCCGGGACGTGAATTTCAGGATGTTGGTTAGACACCGCAGGAAAAGGACCCATGTACTTTTATCACACATGCAGTCTGTTGCCATTTGGTATAGGCTGTATTGTATCCAGATTGATATGAGACTGAATTAGACTGAAATATTATTGGAAAAAGCACTGAAAATTACAATCGAAGAGGTTTCATGCAATTAGATATATTTTTCAGATAAATTCCTTACAAGAATTATAGAGATAGTTGGGTATGTTTGTCCAGAAAATAAAGAAGCTTATTATTACACAAGTAGGCAATCGTCAATTGAACAGAATAGTTATTATCCTATGAGTCTTTTATATATGTATAGTTATTGAGCGTTTCGAACTGCATAGCGTTTCGAACTGCAATATCTGTGATTTATACCAAATCTGCTCCTTCCATCGATATTTGCGCATTTCATTTAGGCCTATTGGAACTTGCAGAAGTAGCAGCCTTGTCAATTCAAATGGTTGTCACCCAAAGCACTCAGTTCCTTGCATGTCAGACAAAGCAGGACGACAGTCTGGGCCCCTTTGTTCATCATGTAACTACTTCGGGCATATCTTAAACAATCAGCACCAGTTTCCCACCCGCCTCGACCATTCAACCTGGCCCTAATGACTGCACGTCTGACTGGGACACAGGCTAACGACATCTTTAAGTAATGAAAAAAAACTTGACCTCTGAGCGCATGACAGACTTTTCCCCATCCCGTCAAAGACTTCGCGCACCTTGGCGGGTAATTAAAAACCTCAAATGAAGTCACCCAGCTCACCCCTGGAATCAATGAGGCACAGATTGGCCTTTCGCCAGATCGCCTAAACCACTTCTGGCTTTGTCTGTGGCGACTCGGCGAAGGCGGCAGCTGAAAAAGGTAACCCGTCCGAGGTTTCAATTTCACTAATTCTGCCGTGCGTTTTGTGTGGCCGCGCCCGGTTATCGGACACAGTATCAGTGGGGTGGGTCGCACCTGAAAGGCGGCGATTGGCGTGTGTCGCTGGCGACCGTGGAGGGCGACAGATACTGATCGCCACCGACTCGGGCGCCACCTGATGGGGAGATGGGGCTGAATGGGCGCCATGTTTGAAGTCAAGGGGAACCAGGGGGGACGGGCACGGCGCCAGGGGACCGGGGGACCGGGGGACTGTGAAAGATTTGAGGGAGGAGGGTGGGGGGGGGGGGGGGGTTCTCAGGTAAGAGACAGGGACTGGAGTTTAGTTGTCTGGAAAATGTAACAAGAACTCATTGGTCAGACAGCCATGTTACTTTTGATTACGCCATGCCTTCCACGTGATCCTTTGTTGACTACATGTAGGAGCTCCCATATGGTATCTTGTGTACTGCCATTGCCGCAGGACTCTTTTCTTGCTGTTATTTTGAAATAATGTTATACCCATAACTGTATAAGGGGGTGTGGGCATTCACTGTATGCGGTCCCTTAGCATTGTTTTCATATGCAGGGACGGGTTTGGTTTTATTGGGAGGGGGGTCACCGGTTGCCATGAAGCCCCTCCCCCCATTGTATTTGTTGTAATTTCTCGGTCCGCCCCTGATTCGTCTTGTACCATGAGAGCTACTATACACGGAGATATCGTCCTAGTTGACAGACAAAGTCACCTTATAAAACTAACTTATATCTTCTCCAAGACGGGGAAGCATACGAACCATTTCTAGAATACTCATATCGAGAAAGAGTCCACGAAAATATACCATTGCACAGAAAGCTGTACCGCATCATGGCCAGTTGACCTGAGTTACATGTCAGGAAGGACCATCTGGCTGTGCATGTATCTACTGTGTACTAAAGCTGACCGCTGCCGAGCAGAGAATTGAACTTTTCATTGTCCGATGGTCTCAGTATAATGAGGAGTCAGACTCTGTGAAGGGCCCTCCGCTGACCCCTGCCGACCTCCGGGCTCTCTAAATGAACAGCTAATGACTATGTATCCCCATGCCTCCGTCCCTGATGGCCCCTTTGTGTTTGCATTCTGAATGGTGGCTATAAGCTGCATCATTTTGAAAGTAAAAACACTGTAGAAAACCGTTATTATTCCTGCATTGTTATAGTGCATGTACTCTAGTGTCATTTTAATACTATTGCAGTTTGAGGTTTTTCCTATTTTCTTTGCTAAACATAAGGAAGAAGACATTGGAATGGCATTGGGAATGTCAAATATTTACTTTAAATGATCAGTAAACTTCTTGAAAAATACATCCATCTATTCGAACAATTGCTCCCCTAGTGAGGAACAGCCTGATGTCAGCGAATGAAGTTAATTTGTTCTGCCTATTAGGTAGAGTATCCTGCAACAAGACCCTACTACAGCCTTCACCTATCACCCTCTGCTAAAGCCTATGAAAAAACTTGCGGGCCTCTTCAAGTTGGATACAGTAAAATATGATAGGCTACCCTCCCTGCTGTCATTGAATGATGACACTCTAAAAGAGGGCAGTTGTCAGCATGTGCCCTGAAAATCAAAGCCCCACAACTACCGCTAAGCCTTAATACCCCTCGACTCACCATCAGCCAGTAGAAAAACATGCCGTGAAATCCTACCTGCCGTAACAATATTGTAATGACAAGTTGTGGGTCGCTGGCAGGGGGGCTGGGCCTGGCCCCTGACTCGGCCACCCCCCGTGACGGGCCGGAGACACCTCTTTACACTACCTGCTTTACCTGGTCTATAATTAAGACTCATCCCCCATCTGACCCCCGACGGCTCGCCATTCTCTCACAGTCGGGATCAGATTACACGCAGACGCCCTCGGGAATTATTTCCAATTAATTTCTTCTGGATTTTTTCCGGCAGAATTCAAAGAATTAAATCAATTTAATTCCCATCAACAGTGATTCCAATTTCCATAAACACCAATATCAATTTCCAACAATACTTATGTTGTCATACACAAAACACAACACGAATGATATCAATAGCAATTTTATCACAATGTTAAGGTTTAAGAGTGGCAGAAGGGTGGGGTGTAGGGTTAAGTTAAGGCGTTTAATAGGCAGGTTAAAGGCGGCGGAAGGACTAGCAGCGTTCCCTCTCGGGGCTGTGCATCTTTTGTGCCCCTCCAGAAGGAGGTATAGAGACGCCCACTAGGGGTGGCCCACAGGAGGCCTGTCCAGGTGAGGCTAAATTACATAGCACGGGGAAATCAATTAAGAAGTCAGTCTGGGGGCCCACCTTGGAGGAAACGCTCACCTGCACACCTTAAGGCGGCCCGCAGCTAATTCTTTTTATATATTTAGGGACCGTCGTGGATCAGGGTGTGGGTCGGTGATAAATAGATGTGCAATGTCAATGGCAGGGAACTAGAGAACTGATACTTAGACATTTATGTCGTAAATGTAATGACATTAATTTTGCTCAGTCAATTTGTGATAGATATATACCATAAGTAAATACACAAGCACGGTGAATACACAATAAACGGATCAATTATCATTCTCTTCACAGTACATCGTTTTATATAAAGCTTAAACACGCAGACAAATATCAGAGCTAAACCCAGCGCACATACTAAAAAATACTAAGGGTATTTAAGATAAGGACAACGTCTATACTCCTGCCACACATAATATATTCTACCTCATTTGCACTTCAATGAAAACAAGTCGAATGTAGGGCTCATGCAAAATGTCAGTTACAAATGACCACCAAAGTTTGAAGTTCTGGTCATGCTCCAGGTGGCTATTTACACAAATTTGCAATCTAGAACATCTGACTTATTGGACATAATTATAACCTTGTAAGGATAGACCCCCACACAGGGCCACACACAACAAGGAACCTGCAGTTTTATCACTTCCTGTGCCAGCACTGTGGGGCTGCACCTATAACCACCTTAACATGCGATCATGACTTCACTACAACTGAATGTAGCCAGCTGTGTGGTTTGCCCCTCTCCCCCATGCATGGACAAAATATTGACCCTTATTGGTTTGCTACCTTATACTTAGTAGCAATTGTAATGGGAAATGTACCAGAGGGTATGGCCACACATCCATCTTGTTGGTGTCTGGTAATGGTGGTCTTTATGTTGCAACCATTTGGTTTTTAGTCACATAAAGACCTGGGTTAAACGGACATGCTGTTGAATGCAAAGAAATGTTCCCCCTGGTGTATAGCTTCCAATAAATAATGCCATGGATGTCCTCTATATAGCTACCATTGCAATGCAGGTAAATATGTGCACAGCTGGTGTAACGAACTTTTAGTTAGAGCATATTTGTTAAGGATATGCCTAACCATTTTACCAGTTTCAAATTGCTGTATGTACATGCATTATCTTCAAGACCCTTTATGGACGAACTATTCAATAGCCCTCCTCAATATCCTCTGTTCTTGTCACATAAAGATACCTCTGAGTATCCAATATCTAATTGGTTTAAATGGGTTCCTCCTGCACGCAACGTTGACTTTGCATATATTTGAATCACTGATTGTTGCTTTAATCACAGGCCCTCTGTCGAGCTCTCCAAAAACCCTGATTATTCATATCAATGAATGTTCCCTCTAGCCTGGGGGCGTTTTACATTAGTGGTACTTTACAACCAACAGGGCGGTTGGTTAGGGTACGTATGTTTAATTGGGATAGTGGTCCTTGTTCATTATGGTTATACCCATCTGACGCACAGGCACACACTAAGTAGGCACGCATGAGAAAGGGAGAGGGATGAATTTCAATTGTGCGGCCTTTGTGCGTGTAACTATGGGAGGCGTGTGGTCAGTGGGGTGGTGGTCAGTGGTCACCTGGTACCTGCATGCGGGGCACTGACCACAGCACGTGGAGGCGTGACGCTGGAACCCCCTACTCCACCCTTATCTGCTACTTTGTCTACATAACCCTTTAACCTCTCAAATATGTAAACGCCATTATAAATATGACACGAGTCACATTTTATAACCTGTCAACTTTCTTTTATATTTGAAACGACAACAAAAACAATCCAACTGTATTTGACAGCATAGGAACAAAAACAACATAGGTATAGTATAGTATAGTATAGTATAGTATAGGATGCATTACGTATACGTCCTATACAATTGCAATAGGCCCAGGTAATAATCTATGAAGTAGATATAACGATACAATATTGTTAAGGCCTCTAATTATGGTAATATCATATATAGTTTCTCCTTGTAATAACTGCAACTATACTTCGTTCTGGTGCACGTCTATCCATCAATCTAGATTACAGACTTCCTCGCACATTGAATTATGGCGGCCTTGAACCCAATCCAACAATGCCTCCCCAACCCACCACACACACCCTCCCAACTGGTCTCCTACATTTCAGACCCCCACCAGAATGAGTGGTCATTGTTATTTATTAGTGAAAAGATCGGTCAATGTCAGAGATCAGAGGCCTGCGGCCATTGGCCAGGTGTATCCAGATGACCAGAACCCCACACCCCCACTCTGACCAATTGATACCCACAGAGGTGATTAAGAGATTGGCAGAGGGTCAGTATTGACTGAATGTGAAGCCCCTCATTGTCCACCCCAGGTGATGCTTGTCTTCCCAAGAACAATTGCTTTCCAGGCTTCCACCAATGGAGGCGAGATGGCATGGAATCGTTTCCCACCTTGCTTCAACGACCCATACGCTTTGTAAACCCAATCGGCTTTAACCCACAGGTGCGGCTCCACTGTCATGGACACTTCTCAATCAGATACCATGCCTAGGGGTTTTATACTTTACCAAATGAAAAGGAAAAATAATGATGCCAACATGACATTCATTTGAGAGGACAACCTTGAGTCCACAAAGAAACACAGACCTAACATAGATATGTTTTAAATCTAATCTTCGGATATAATATACCATTCGAAGTGTTGTAGAGCCAAATTAACAGTTCAGCTTTTATTGTATATATGCAACAGCACTATAGCAATTGCGTTTATTGAGATACATTTCTATGTTATGTTATACGCTGGAACTACAGCCAACGTTTAAACCCAATAAAATAACAATCTTGCATACTAATATACACTTGACCACACTTGTATCTGAAACGAATCTTGCGAATCATTTTCAATAACACAACAAGTGCAACACCCACACTTGGCGACCCATGTCAATAGAATGGAGTGATACTTACACAATTTTGGACAAAAACGTAAAAGACAAACTTGTCACCGATGAATTACTTAGATGAATTGCAATGGACACTCTTAGACCAAAAATAGAGAAGTCTCCAAGCGCAAATTGACATGATACAGAGTGACAGTCCGTGCATGCAGACAAGACCCGACATCTATGAAATTGGCGTTTCCTCCCACGAAAACATACCTCCATGCACACGTAAACATTGCAGCAACAAATCCCCGTGCCCACTGCACAATGAGCAATCTGTGGACAGTTTCATGGCCGAGGGAAATCCAGAAACAGCCCCTATGTGGACCAACATAAAACAGCGTATAAACCAGCACGTGGATAAACAGCCCCAGGGGGTGGGGAGCACGCCCCATACGGTGTCAGAGACCGGCAGCCGGCCGGCCGGGCTGACCGGCAGGAGGCGGGGGGAGCCGGTCACATTCCACCCCCTTGGGCGGCGTCTTTTGCCTTCTAACGACTTGTTTAATTTACCCCCGGCTTTACCTGGGGAATCGCGGTGCTGTCCAGTCACCTGTAAGACCTCTGTTGACATAAAACACCAAAGAGAGCAATCCGAGTTTTGTGCTAATTTAATTTCAAGCTAAAGATACCTCCATACCTGTTTCTATGCCAATATGGATTTGGTTCGTAAATATCAACAGTTTTATGCTGGATGTTCTCCCATGTATTTGAAAGGATATCAATTTAATGGGTGTTTTTGGTACCATATTTTTGAAGAATTTTATATTAGTTGCTGTCAATTTATAGGAGACAAAAACTACAAACATGCATGAATGAGATCGGTATCGACCGCTGAATAAACAAACGGGAGGACCACTGGGAAATCGCGATCGCTCTAAAATAGGGAAGGCATTCATTCACTGCCTGTCTACGCCCATTTTCGAATTATTAATCTGCAATTTGATGTAAAGATAAGTCACGCTGCTCATGTCTGGTGAAAGGCCGCACACATATTGGTTTCCATTGAAACTGGATTACAATTTAGCGTACAGAAAACCAGTTTGGGTTCTTCTGTAAAGTCAATAGTATATTTTTAGAAAGGAAGTTAGTATTTTTCTGTACTTGTATCATAATGCCGAAATGGTACAGCAACACGTTGAGGACTCGTAGAAGGTTATGCCCTTATCATGTTATATCACAGTGATTCAATGTCACTTAGATCTATAAGTTGTTTTGCAATGCTGTTGCTTTTAGAAATAAATTATGTAATATTACTTTGCACTATATAAGTATGTGCAGACTAATAACAAATAATCAAAACTGCGGGCAGCAAGTGTCGCTGCACAGGTGATTAACTTCACAATGGCACTACCATATAGAAGAGTATGGCAATTACACGTCTGGTAGGTCTCATCACATCTCATAGTTTGTCTTTCTTTCACGGACAACACGCAGTTTTCTGGTCCATCGGATCATAATGAACACATCTCACTTGTCAACGTGGCGGACGATTGAGTGACAATCCTTTCAGTATTGGTTTATGTGGTTTTATCTAAAGGAAACAGTGGAAGGCCATATAGAAAGCTGTTTGAGCCTCGTCTGGGACAGGGGACACGCGTACCTTGGCATGACTGGGGAAACTGGTGAAAAGATGTATTATCTACCTGTGATTTTAAACAGAAATAAAAGCTGGGTGTTAGAGGGGAACACCTGGATTCTCACCTGTCTGCCACACGGCAGGCTGTATCAAACATCTCCCGCCACGCGCATGTTCACCACTAATGATGTCAATGATAGGGGTTGGTTTCAATTTGCATGCAATGCATGTTTCAATTTTATACTGCAGTCTTTTATGGGTTTCTGTTGTTCCTTTTCAATCAGTTGAATTGAAATCACGCAGTTACTGATGTAACTAATACATTATGATTCATCTAGTATAGGCATAATACGGGAACATTTATTTACTTTTACATTTAGCAGTAAGAACCTGTAGATGGCTAAGAAAATGCTATTTTATACCGTCACATTCTTATAATGGACTAGATTAAAACCCAATTTCCTACTTTCCTAATGTATATTTGTTATTTAGACAACTCCTAAGTTAGACATCTGCCCATCTCAATTATTCTTTCTTCAGAGATTATAATATATCATCACTATAGAATGATATGTGCAACACATCAGAAATGCATATGTTGTATGGATATCTAAAATCTTATAGCGTTCACAATCTAGACAAGCTTGTCAAAATACCTTCCAATCAGATGGCTTAAAAACCAACACCATTGACCCCACAATTAACCAAGATGCCACACATGAACAGGTTTTAATCTCAGCCATATACATAGTTATATATACACGCGTGACATACCGTCACCATCCAAAACACATACGCTAGGTGGCGTTTGGTCAAAGCGGGCAGTTCTGGACGGTCCGTTGACCCCTCGGGGCGCAGGGCTCTTTAGTACACCAACCAAGGTCATAAAAACGACCTGCGGTGTCGCACGCCAATCCGGACAGCAGAAGTTTGCCTTTAACACACGCGCTGGGCACCTTGTAATGGCGGGGGTCCACCTTCGGTCATTGTCAGGCCCTGGGCTGAAGGACAACATGGAAACTAGGAGACAATTGCAGATGAACTGTCATTGTTGTTCGCAATTGGCATTATTAGTGGTCCCTTTGGCTGTGATGTGTGAAGATTTATTAGGCGCACGCACAGGCATTCTCTAGGTGGGTTTCTTTGGTTCTGGTCAACTGATGATGGCTGCAGGGTGCCGGACATCAGCCCATCCAATGCATTTAAGCCTCTGGGGGAGGATTTAGTGCAGATGACTATCGACCTTTGATGGTTCAGGTTAAAAGCTACAGGCCTACCCCTAGACTTTCGATTTGAGATATGGCTGTATCTGGCCTCTGATATAGGTGTAAAATCAACGGAGGAAAGCCATCTATAATTGTGTAGCACTGTACGTATTCCCAATCTATTTCCTGTGAATATAGGCCCGTAACATAATTAAGTGTATGCAAGCCAAGGAAACCTTAAGTAGGTGTGATCCAAGCAATCTCTGCAATTGCTGGGAATTGACATGTACCTGAACTGGTTGTCCATTTGACCTACAGGCAGAGGTGCATGATTCGGAGGTGTCTCCCCTTCTCTGTTATAGTTTGAGAAGAGAAAGGAGTAAGCCCTCAAAGAGCCCGCCCGCATTTGAGATCCCATCCGGTAACGCCCCAAAATACACAATAGGGCCTATGTACAGATTTCCGTAAGCAATAACCAATTGTAAAGAACAATCTCCGTGATATACCATTTTGCATTTGGAAATGTATCTATGGGGATATATTTTCCAAATCCTCATATCATCTAATCAGATATGTGACATTGCAATTTTCAATATGTTACCATATTCCTTATGTATCACTCTAACCTATTTGCATGTTTGTGGAACACACCGTGATTCGGTTTAGAAATATCAGATATCAAAAACAACAGGAAATTGTTGCATGCATGACCATTATATCCATGCTTTAGATTATTTCAATACATTATTGCATGTAATTAATAGGAGCTTTAAGAGCTAACCATTAGTAAGAACACAAATAAGGAGGTGTCCATTTCTGAAATGACTCATTGAAAATTGTCCCATATACGCAAGGACATGTCCCATCTACATCTATACAACGTGTCCCGGCCATGCCAAAGTTCTAACCTGTCCTAAAAGGGTGAAGTGGGATGGATTGGCCTCACACACACGCGCCCACCGACCACTATCAACACTCCATCTTCTTCATTAGGTCCCTGGCCGTCCGTTTACCAGCTGTCCACTGCCACACCTCTCAGGTCCTCCCCAACCCCAACCCCTGACCGAAAGGACACGGACCTGTCTTATCTGAGGGGGATATCTGCATAGCGTGATATGTCTTCTCTTTAAGGGTATATTTGTATAGGGAGCGGTGAGACCCAACTTTCTTCTGAGGTCTAAGTGCTATCGCCGTGCCATGCCATGTCACGGAGACTGTGTTATAGTTATACCACAAGGTCCTGCACCGGTGACAGGACCTTCACACTTTGCTCCCATTCATGGTGTCAAGAACAGGCTGGAGGGTGACATGTATATCTGTATCTGTCAGACAGGGGGAAGGTGCTTAAATCTGTATCTGTCAGACACAGGGAGGTCCTTAATTCTTTATCTGTCAGGCAAGGGAAGGTGCTATACAGGCGTGTTGAAAACAGTGGGATGATTTCATAAAATAGTAGTATTTTAGTTATTATTTTAAAAGATATTAGTTAGATCACGGTCTAACAGGTTTCCTCCACTGTGCATATTCTTTGGGACGATATTTATATGACCATCATAGGCATGGCCTTAATGCCCGAGGTGGTGCCCACGACCCTGCCATGTATAGGCCATATAGCAGGTGCTTCCCAAAACAATATTACATAACACTCACATGAAAGGATGTTCTATATTTATTCCTGTGTTGTTGTATTTCCATAACAAAATGTCAAATGACAATGAACAGCTCGAAGGACAGAATCCACTCAATCACTCTCAGCCAATGCTCCTGCCATCTAAGCAGTCTATTAGCTTCAATTCCAACTCCAGGATTAAGCTTCTACAACACAACCTTTCCAGGATGGTTAACTCACAACAACATTCAGCTTTACTCTGACTGAATGCCGGCTGTAACAGCCCTTATGTATGATGATACAATACACATTATTACCTAGACTCCTCCTTACTCTTCGCCTTTGACAAAGAGTTAATAGCTAAGGTGTGTGCTGATGTAAACACTACACTAAGCTTACTGAGCATGGCATGACCACCCGCGTCAGTACAATACGGTCAGAACAGAATAGGGATCATACAACAAATAAAGCTCAAACGCCGGCCTAATTTGATATAGTCATTCCACAGGACATTTATGTTACACATAATATTGATGATGCTAGATGCAGGTCTACTGTTCGCCATCCTCAACTTATGCTTTATTCTAAGTAAGAAAACGAATTACCATTACCAGCCCATCTATCTGCAATTACACGATCACCTTCCACGTGAACCAACCCCTCCTTCAAACGAATGCTAGTACTCCCTGCTGGTCAGCCTTTTTCTGTCTGTCCTATGGATGATCAATAAAATTGCAGAATAAATATGTTTCCGAAACACAACTATACAGAAGTCTATAGAGTGAAATCCTTGTGGGTGGGAAGTAAAGTGATAAATGGTGACCAAACTAATTATAAAGGCAATCCAAACTCCTTACCTTTGAAGTTTCTTGATTTACCTGATTTAAAGTAGCATTTTAGCCTAAATATGTAAGCTGATATCACATTAGCAACGTTAAAGGGTCTTCCTGTGTGCTCTAAGCAAACCAACGTTTAAGATGGCAAGCAACAGGGTTCCGTTGAAATTACTACCAATCAGGTGACAGGTGATCATTTAGTGCGGGATTGATCTCCGGCGGTGACCCCTGGCGGCCGATGAGCGCAACCAGAGACGCGGGGTCGGCGCTAAATGACAGAGTCGGGAGGCACACCACTGAGAGGTGTCACTCCCAATCTTTCCTCGCTGTTGTGACGAAGAACGAATTAAAAAGACATCAAAGTGGGACAAATACTAAGCCTGTCACTGGTAAGTACGAACAAAACGGCCTGACGGAAGGAACTTTAACCTGTTCTGTAATTGCAAATGCTGATGCTCTTTTACTAGTTTTTATATAGGTAGGGTCTACTATGGACCTAGAGCTGGCTATATTAATATTCGTTCATTTGTGATTAATTCACTATGCGAAGAAAATGATTGAAAACGGAAAATGAATATTCCAATGAACTCAGCATAATGAAACCTACAAGGGCCTTAGTTTAATTCCCTGAGGTGCAGCGTGTTGTATGAGGCATAGCCTATACTTACTGCCAAATAAGATGTATGGTTAAAGCACACAGGCTAAAATATTGGACTATTTGTTAGTACTATATAACTTTATTTGCGTGAATTTAGATATTTCAATAAAGATAGGGAGAGCTATTGCTACAGGGGCGGATCCAGGAATTTTTGGAGGTGGGGAGCTCCTGAGAAATTTAACATTTGACCATGCAAAAAAAGGGGGCACACATCCCATGTGGCCCCTCTCTCTGTCTCTGAACTGTTAGTTCGTGTCATTGTAGGGTAGTGTTGATCCTTTCTTAATGCTAGGTCCTTCAAGTCCAGCACTGAAGAGGCACTCATAGCTTAAGTGAATTAGTATACTGCAGTGATGCATACAATTAAAAGAATAACTTTGCCACATTATATACTTCTATCTCTATTAAGTTTCATAGTATGTAGGGTTTTCTTAATTGAGTTGCCCTGCCTGTACCTGGAGCAGCCTGCACAATGCATTAGTCTGTGTGTGATGTCACAAGCAAAACAGTTGACAAATTATAAAACTGAAAAAATTACAATATAAAGTGATCTTTAAGTCTAACAGAGTTTAAAATCACCAACATTAAATGATGAAAAGAAATATGACAAAATATAGTTTTTATAGAATTTTGAAATCTGAATATAATAGATATTTTGTGTGACGTCACATAAAGACGTCCTTTGTACAAGGTGTGCAGGGGATCCAATATTTGATCTGATATATAGACAATGTTACCAATGCAAGATATCAATAATAGTTATAGAAGTGTTTGTACTTGTATTTGAGCATCATATCTAGATGTGCCAGCTATAGCTACAGTCATAAAACCAGCGGTATCGTGTGTAATGTACAAAGAGAGGCAATGTATTTTCCTGGTAGGTGAGGTAATCTAGTACTGGCGCTATAGGTAACTTAGATTTCCCAACACTAGTGACACTATACCATATAAGTTACACATGCGCTCAGGTATTCTTGTATTGAGCTGCTGTTTGGATACAGAGAAGAGTGAGCTTTGTGGTCTTCTTGTGAAGTCTGCAATGCATAGGAATCTTGGTAGAAGCTTATTCTGTAGTGGCTATGAATAGGAAACTACTGTGTTAGTGATTGTGCCTGTCACACCTGGCTCTCAACTTATCATTTGTGCTTGTTGTTGTGATGAATATCTATTCATCAATTGGTAAGACTGAAATATGAAAAGTAAGATAATGCGACAGAGTAAAGTATGTTTTGTAACGGGCCCGAAAAGCCCGAAAAGCCCGAAAAGCCCGAAAAGGTCCGACATTGTAAAAGCCCGAAACCCGAAAGTCCCGAGTAATATGTAAACCGGAAGTGATAAAGTAAACCGGGAGGGACGTCATTTGTAACCAAGTGATCAGAGACAGCCAATCAGGGCTGACCACTAGACTATAAAAGGGGCGGTGAGGCCGGAGAATAAATGAGTTCCTTTACAGTACTCCTTGTGTCAACATGTGTCTTCTTCCTATGGTAACAGATAAGATGATCCAATACGAGCTAATTGACTAGAAGTTTAAGTAAAATAGCAGAAGTTAGAAGAAATTAGGCGAAACTTAGGACGGGGTTCCGAGGGCCCGAAGGACCGAAACTGGGCACGAAGGCCCGAAACTGGCCCGGATGGAGTCCCGAAAACAAAGGACCGGACTGGCATGAGGGCCTGAAACAGGGAACGGAAACCCAGGATCCGGGGGAACGATGGCGCGACCGGCTCGGCCCCACGCTACCAAACAATAGGCGACCGTCGGCCCGACAGCCCCGCGGACCGAGAACGAGGGTGGACTGTCCGCAGTAGACCCCGAAGAGAGTACCGGCACTAGGGAGATAGAAACGGCCCCCTCCTGCCCCCTTGCCACTTTTCCTCCCCCCGCAGTCCTCTGCCCGTCAACGGAAGTGCCTGTACCCTGCCCGGTGGCTGAGGCCCCTCGGTCCAGCCTGGCTGATACACCCCCCCCCCCCCGGCGACGAATACCGATTTCCCGATCGATCCGCTCAAATCCCCCTTGTGCGCGAGGCACGACTCTAAATATCACATCTCGGTTTCTTGCCCGGATTCCCCGTCCGGCTGAGACCCGAAACAATCCCCACGTCTCTCAGTTGTAGAAATCGGAAACCCCGAACTACCGAGGAACGTCACATTGTCATTCATTCTACTTAACTATATTCTCGGATTCGGTTATCCGGGTACTTGGGGAAGGTGGTGCTGCAGTAAGGTGTGAACGTTGGTGAATACAACCCCATAGACACAATGCTTAAGGAACAGTTGTTTCAAGACTGTGAAGGATCTAAGGGTGTTAGCACCTTCTTGTAAAGATATGTTTTTAATTGCAAGTGCAATGATACAGTGTGAAAACTTTAGAATTTATATATTTGTTAAAGGTTATTTTTTCACTGTATGTGTGTTTCCCGCCATCCCTGCCCCTAGTCTTATCAGTGGTATCCAAGAAGTTGTTGTCACCAAAGAAAATGGCGGAGATAAGGCTCAACACCTAGCAACAAGGGGGTCCCGAATCCGAGAATGTAGGAGTGAATGACTAATGAATAGAGATGAAGATGAGATTTAAACCATAGTTATTCATTATAAACTAACATCTGCAATTAATGTGTGTTGAGCTAATACGTTGAATCCCACTATAATCCATTATCTTTTTCTTACCTTGTTCTACCAGGCAACAAAAATCGTTTGTCCTCACTCGAATCAATGCCATAAAAAATGATCAAAGGGGGTATAAGTTTTAGTGATCAGTTTAGATCTACTGAAAGCCATGTTAAGATTTTTAAAAAATCATAGGTCCTGGTAATTCATAAGGTCAAGACAATAAGCCCATCCCACATTGGGTATATCCTAGGGTTGGACAAGGGTCGGACAAAATTAGTGTATAAGCCATCCTTGTCTCCTAGAGTTGGAATTACTGGAATAACTAAGAATTATATTTTCCTATATCCCAAAGTACTGCTAAAACATTATGATTTCTTAAATTCTACCAATTGACAGATTTGCAGGTTTGCCAGCCAATCAAAATGCTGCATATTAGGGAAAATAGGGTTGGACATTATAGGTTGGGCTAACAGGCTTTAACATTGGTTCCAATGGGGGAAAAGCCAATATATAAAGCTGCATTTTACAAATTCTAAGAGAAATTTGTCAACCAAACCACCATGGCTCATTTTCTTTTACACTTCTATCTTTGGGGATTAAATCAGGAAGAAATTGCCATGTAATTCCATGGTAAAATTTTGTGTTGATGTATACTGGGATGGGCTTTTTAAACTGTTGGATTATAAATTTGCATAAAAAACATCCTGCCTTTTTTTGTCAAAGTTGTCTGATATCTTCAAAGGAATTACAGAAAGTATAGCAAACTGTTGAACATTTTCCATGGATTAAACTTTGGGCATGTTGAACTTTTGTTGTTCATTGATCTGTGTATTATGAATATATGTATATCTATGTATATATTGTTAGTGGCATAAGTTCATTTTAAAAAAGATGGGGAATTG
This sequence comes from Lepidonotus clava, assembly GCA_936440205.1. NCBI lineage: Eukaryota > Metazoa > Annelida > Polychaeta > Phyllodocida > Polynoidae > Lepidonotus > Lepidonotus clava. The sequence goes on along the minus strand of OW387136.1, from coordinate 44,695,499 downwards.
TCGCAAGCTCCTTCGTTGGGTGGTTATTTATTATTGCCATCTACTTTCGTAAAATATATGGTTAAATAAAGCTTTCTTGGTTATAGTTCATCTACCAATGTTGTTAGCATAAATTATAGTGGTAGAGGAATCTGTATATGGGAGTTCAGACCCACACAAACAACACTCATTGACAGGTAAAGTAGGTTTATTATACCAAGTCAATAAATGCTAGATGTACACTGGCACTCTTCATTGTTTCCTACACCCACACGTTGCAATGATGCGATATAATACCGTTGGAATCATCATTCGACTGTGAAATCCATGCTTAGTTTTAGTAGAGATTCAGGGACGGATCCAGAAACTTTGGAAAGGGAGGTGGGGGGGGGGCACACATATTAAAAAGGGTCCTGGTGCCCCCCTCCAGGAGAGCGAGTTTTACATTAAAAAATTGAAATTTGCCCCCCCCCCCCCAAAAAAAAAAGACGGGGGGGGGGGGGTGCATGCCCCGTGAGATAATCCAGCACAATAAGCCCTTAAAACATTAGATATATGCTAGGGTTAGACAAGGGTTAGACAAAATTACTGTTTACACCATCCTTGTTTCCAAGAGTTGGATTTACTGAATTAAGCAAGATTTATGTTTTTGTATAACCTCAAGCACTGCTTTAACATTATGATTTCAACTTGCACATAACAACAGGATGGATATTTTCAAGTGATTTTTTATTATTCTGGAAATCGCATCAAGAACTAATAGTGCTAATGATATTTTAAAGATATTCCATGTAGGGGCAAAGATATAAGGATTAAAGATTTTGTCTATTTCAAGTGTTCTTAAAGGAAATCCCCTAATTTGTGACGTCACAAGGACACTAATTGGGAATCTCCAGGTTCCAATCAAATGGAATCTCCCACTCTCAATAATTTATAAAAAGGAAATAAATCTATATCATAAAATATTTATATTAAGCTCAATTATTGATTGTATTGTTTACTCAGCTAAATTTATTAGATAGCCTGGAATTCCCAAGTTGTTTTGAAAGGGAATTCCCATTATAATGACGCAGCAAGGGAAGTAATGAACAGCCCACAATTCAGGGAATTCCCAAATTTGATTTTCATTCATGTATTATTGTTTAGTTTATTGACATCTTGTCTTATTTTCATTTGAAACATTTTAAAAACATATAAGTGAAGTGAAAAATGACAAAATACAAAGTTGCATTTTACAAAATTTGGGATCAATCTGTCACTCAAAGTGCTTTGGTTAATCTAATATTATACAGCTGTCTTCAGGAAATAAGCATGGAGGCAATTTTGAAAATATTTCACAGTAAACCTTAGTGTTAGTTTCAACTGGGATGGGCTTATTGGTCTAATGTCGCAGAGATAGCACTACCCATAAGGTCAATCTATTTTCTCCTAAGTCCTGCCAACTTCACCAACGTCAATAGTTCAGCTATATTCACAAAGCCAAGCCTTCAAAAGGATGGATCCACCACTGGTACTGAGACAATAGTAAGGGGCACGGTGACGCCAATCTTACCAAAAATAATATATCATAATATCTTTGGTAAGATGGGCTTAGCTACACCTGCTGTCGTTGATCTAACAGAAAAAAAAAGAAAAGAAAAGAAAAGCACCATATCTTTTCAAGATTTATCCTATTTCGCCTATCCCTAAATGCAAAGACAGTGCTTCTTCTTTACCTTAATCCTCAGAAATTCTCTCTTCTTCTCGTTTCCCCCTATGACAGGACCCGGCCCTGGAGAAATTCGCAAGGCGGGAAACCTGGAATCTGGCCCAAACCCGCACACAAGAGCCACCTAGTGGTAAAAACGTCTGCGGCTTCATCGCACCTGCACCAGATGGCGCCACTTTACACATTCCACCAACATGGCGAACGTTGCTGTAAACAAACTTTAGCGCTGGAACCAATAATGCAAACTGAGAACATTCCACACGAAAATAGATCAGACAGATACACAAGAGTATAAAGGTTAGTCAATGTATTTGCTATAGTTTGAAAGTTTATCGAACAATCGCTTTATTCAATGATATTCGACGGGAGGTGTGCCAATTGAGCGATAATACATGTGATTCTCATTGAAGTTAATAGAACAAAATGATTACAGTTTGAAATGATTAGATTCTGTCGTTATATATTATTCAATAGCCCTGAAAACAAAACTGTTATTTAGTACCATGAGTGTATATCTGTAGACGACCAAAGATCCCAATTGGCATAATTATGAGTAGACATGGGAGGATCCAGAAATTGATTGGGGGGGGGGGGGGGGCAAACATGAATGTACAGAGGGAGAACCCCCCCCCCCCCCCCCTAACATGATTCAACAGGAGAGGGGGGGGGGGGCAAGGCCCATTCGCACCCCCCAGCCCCCCCACACACCCCCACCCCCTGGATTCACCCCTGGTAGAGTGTAGCCCCAGCTGGCACAAATGGTTGTATTGACATCATTCTGACGTTGAAGTCTGGCGTTGTTGAACGCTGTGACTTTCGTTTTATGTTGGACTAACGTTGGATTTGCAAAGATTTCTGACATTGTATTTTGGTTAAAATCGGAAATCCTTAATCTTTTGCTTTTAGTGATAGACTTATAAAAACAATTTCTATGTTCCTATTATAACATTTTTTATTTCAAATATAAAAAATATAACCATTTAACAAGAGACCCTCTGATGTCATAATTTCAAATGTCTAGCCAATGTCAGCATTGCAACCTGAATAAAACTATCGTTTAATTTAGGTTGTATTTTGGTTGTCTGACGTCATAACCAATATCAACGTAATATCAACCATGGAACAACGTTGGCATTAGGTTGTGTGCCAGCTGGGCTTGCTCCCCGGGGCCACCTGCCCGACCTGGGGAATCAAGAACGAGGTTGATCACTCGGATTGGTGAAGAGTGACATAAAACTACAAGTAAAAGTGCTTCACAATTACAAAACCTTTCTCTTGATACTGTACATAAAATCTTAGGTTATAAAAGTGCAAAATAAAACAAGATAAATTCTCAGAAAATACCTTTTACCAGTCAGGTATGGGAGAGCACTCAAAACTAGTGGGACAAATCATCAATCAAACTCATCTAGTTTTAAAGCTCACATGAACAAAATATTTCAAAACCAGGATAAAATACTAAGCTTAATCATACATGTGTATGATAGTGTAGCATGGAATGAGAACTGACTTTGCACTCATCCAATATGTCTTAGGTGCATAGTTGCAAGTGCGAAGCCAGCCTCACACCTCATTTGCGAATTTGCAGGAGGCAAGTCTGGACAAGCCTGGTGATAATGGGAGGCAGGCTTTTATTTCCAGGAAAAGGCAGATGATTTTTGTGTCCAATATCTAGTAAAAGGGTAGCAACTCCCTCACGACCCCACACTTAAGAGGGACATGAGAGAAATATCTGGTACTGACGCGGGTGTCAGTCCACTGCATAATCTTTAGCCAGCTTATAAGTAAGTAAGTCTCGGGGCTAAGAGTGGCTCTCTGCTAGGGGATGGAGAGCATAGAGGCTACGTCATAGGTATGGATAAAACTGGGGCGTGAGCGCCGGCAGCTTTAGAGTGTTATGTGAAAGCATTTATGTGAATCCTCATTCAGTAAGCTGCACCGTGAATTTAGGTTACTGTTTGGCAAGTGAGCAGGGCCGAGCTGGTGGAAGGCTAGGGGTGTTGGTCGTGTGGGTTGAGTTGACAGCCTCTCTAGACTGATAGTTGTCAACAGGGGCACAGCGACATATCACATGTTTGGATTTAATAAACACTATCCTTTAATTTGAATGTTCTGTCACCTTTCAATGACGAGCTACATTTTGAGATGACTTGCAGCCGAGACAGGAGGGAAGACAGCGACAAACAAGAGCTAGCATACTGGAATAATTAAAACAGAACAATGATTACTGTCACCCCAATACATAACTGTAACTTAAAACTCCATAGTTCAATCCCACTAAGGTTTATTTCACATCAACTATCGACCAATGAACTATCACATGTTAAGGAGAGGAACATGTGAAAAATATTAGCATATCAAACTTTCAGATTTCTAATTTACCTATATTCCCACAGTACACATTGAAAGAGCATTACCGAACAATCAAAATGACACAAGATAGGAGAACCTTTCCAGGTGACACGTAGTATTAAATTTTGATGTTTGTAACTTGGATATTAAGCGAAATATCTGGATTATTATTTTTCATGGTAACTTATATCACAGGACAGAGTCTGAGAACCTTCTTACCGTTCATTTGATCTGTAAAGTGTTATTGGACGTAATCTTTTATGAGAGAAAGAGAACATCGCGTGAATTTGGCCCTAGCTCTGTTGTCTTTCGTTGAGAGTGAGACAGGTTGACTTTACAGACCACCTGCGGCTGTCAGGTCACTAGCTTACCAGATTCAGTTTCTACTCTGCCTCACAAGAACAGTTCACGCCCAAGTCACAGAGGAGACACGGTGTCACCTACGTCTTGATATTACAACTTTCGCATGTATCAGGCCTAATCTGTTGCAAAATTACTTTAAGTTATATTTCCTTTACCCTTTATTTTCTTCTATTTAGATTCAATATAGTGAAATGAACTTCGGAGTGAGTGGATCCAGACCGCCGAGCGCCAGGCGCCCAGGAAGTCGCAATGTGAACCCCATCACCGTAAGGAAGAATACAACTTTCAGTGCTGGTTATTTGTACAATAATGAATATTGAAAGATACCATATATATGTTGCAGTTTTATTTTCGTTACAAAAGATCGCTGGTATTCCCAAATAGTTTGCGAAAAGTAGGTGAATTCTCGAATTGTTTGAAGAAAATTGCGTCTGATATTGCCCAGTCCCTTAAAGACCACCAGGGAATGTGATTTAGCCTCGTTAAGAATATTTCGCGCATTTTCTGTATTTCTTTTCGTAAAACCATATCAGAAAAGAAAACCATATCATGAACGTTGGTAACATGTCCAAAATCCCGAGAAACACCTTTTCTTTTATCATTATTATTAACATACCAGGGTGTGGAATTGCCGATGAGTGGTCGTGATTCTGCACGTGACCGTTCTGCACGTGACCCCCGCCCACGTGAGGAGGTCCGGTATGAGCGCCCCGTGTCGGGAGCCGCCAGCAGGGCCGGGTCGAGGCCCGACGGGTAAGCGACTTATTTATATTATTGTCTCATTTGATAAGTGCCCATGCAAAGATCTTCATAAATAGCATCATGCTATAATGATAACTAGGCCCAACGGGTGAGCGGCTTACTTTATAACCAACTTATTGTCTTATTTGATAAGTGCCCATGCAAAGTTCTTCATAAATAGCTTCTCATAAATAACAATAACTAGATCTAATGGATAAACGAATTGTTTGTGTAACTAACTTATTTTCACATTTGATTTATACCCATGACAAACTCTTCATAATAACCTATCATGAATAATTTATATCTTAGACGTCAGTTTTTATTAAGGGTGTGCACGGTCATTGTTGATATTTGGATTAGTAAACATGTTTTGTCGTAAATGTGATCCTAATCCACCTATATTTTTGCAGTGTACCGTCGCTAAACCTTGCCCCGGTGATCGGTAAGGACGATGAGAGGAGTGTCCCCATAGAGTTAGCGGCCTACACACACGACGTCAAGAGTCCCGGCACCGCCACCACCGTCAGGTATGTGTGCACCGTTCTAGGATTAAAAACATATTACAAAAAGGTTCACATAGTTGTGGGGTCATTTCTACGTCTAATAGACACACTTCCAAAAACAATCTCTTCAATTTCTGGATAATAGGCATAATGGGCTTTTCTTTGCAACAAATCCTTTGGAGCCACAGCTTTTTTCATTGTTGTTAATATCTGCCGGTATTTCAACTAGAGAAATATTACACATTTATATGATTTAACTAAACAGTGTTATTTTACAAGCCTCTGAAACCATTTTTCCCCAATTGAGAAGCTTCTGATATCTTTAATCAATTCTGTCACTGAATCTACGGTAAATTTCTGATAAGAGTTGCAAAGTTTTATGTCGTACTGTCATCGAATCTTTCTTTTTTGTTACTTTACAGTTGGGGGACTCCTACGTCTGACTCCTACAGAAAACGCCTGAATGAGGTTAGTACACAGGTGAGAACGGGTTTCTTCACTGCGTCTCAACTTAGCACAAAGATTGACTTCGATTTCCAATCAGAATGGCCAGCTTATAGTTATACTGTTTTCAATAAAGCCCTCGACAGACAACCCTCAAATGCGCATCTAATATTATGTCGACAGTCAGACATAATTTGCATTCTGGGGCTAGTCTGTGAAGGGCGTTATACCCCATTCAGACTACTGCTACAGGTGCTTATACAATCATGGGCTTCATCAGTTAGCTTCCGAGAATGTGTCTGAAAAGAAGCAAATTCTAGAATGTACATCAGGATGGTCCTAAAACGGGCGTTGGTTTTTAGGCCCTGAATACAGGTGGTTAAGTTAAGGTAGGAGTGCGCCGTGTAATACATGTACCTTTAACAGACAAGGCCCAAAATGCTCGTATAATGGCAGTTCAATACAGACATAATGTGCATTCTGTAAAGGGTATAATTATGAATACACGAAAGGGGCGTACGTGTCTAAATAACGGGACAAAATGAGTACGTTTACCTCTGTGTTTGTGTAATAAAAAAGTAAGGCCTCAGTTCCCAATACGGATGGCCAGCTAATTGTATTTTCACTAATGGTCTAGTTGCTTGTTGCAATTGGAATTTACACATTTAGTACATTCTTACATGACTGGTCGACCCGGTATCAGTATAATAGGACTGGGTGGGGTATTATGTTGGCCTGTGACATGATATCTCAGTGTGGCAGCACTATAAAGAAGGCATTGGATCCCACTGCTACAAATAGGCACCTCATTTCATAGATTTGGTCACTGCCCCTGTGGCGTAAAACTAGCTACGAAGCTTTACCTTGTGCAGTCTGGTAAAAGAACCCTGAAGGGTTCGCCAGACATTAAACTAACCCCACAAACAAACAAACAAACAAACTTACTTTTATCGGACAAATGATATTGTTCAAGTAGCTCGCATATAAATAAATGCATAGATTAGCAATTGTTTTGTTAGTTCTGACCGCTGACCTATCCATGTTCCCGTAGCTAACTTTTGGTAATGATATAATACAGTGAACGCAGTGGTAGACTATCAATAAGGGCAAACGTAAATTAAAACTTTAAATCAAGCACTGCTCATTAACTAGTTCATTTAGATGGCACATGCATAGCAAATAATGTTTTCATTGATTAATCATTAAAATAATGTTCACTCCAGTTTATCAAAAGGGTTTCCTATGGTTAGGATTTGTACATATAATAGTGTTTTCTTTCGCATAGCGCAACAGGATTCAAGTATTGATTCTATTCCATTTCAACTTCTTTTTTTTTATGAAATAATCACAAACGAAGAAATGCAGTATGTAAATATAACTGAATGACTAACCTGGTTTGTCCCCAGGTGGGCGGCCCGGGGCAGCAGTACTCGTCACGCCCATCTCAGAGGACGGCCCACGGACAGGGCGTGGGGCACCAACAGAAACCTGCCCAGAGAACACCCAAACCCAGACAGGTCAGTCCCAGTCAAATATATTACCTCTATGTTACGGGTTCTCTATGATATGCAGTGATACACGTATGTTAGATACCCAAATTTATAGGGGGGAATTTTATCTAACTTTGCCTCCAGTTGAGTGTGTATATGGCCATTTTGTGACATGAATAATGCACATGTACTTGTGGTTAGTGCCTAATTGATTATATAACTGGAATTTAAAACATTGAAATATTTCAAGTAAAGGTTTGATTTCTAGTGTCATGTAACGTGTATATTTATGCAGAGTGCCAGCAATACAATGTGCGGGTTCTCATAATTATTAGTCTTTGATTATTTCTGTTTGATCCATGATAATGCGATTAAGGACATACGACCTAAAACTTAAAAGTAAGCGGCATACAATAGTAAATATCAGGGAAATTCCCATACTCTTCTCCTTTTTCCAGCCTACGGCGTGGGACCGCGACCCGGTCCCTGAGAACCTGCCCCCGCCGTCCGACCGCTACAAACAGAAGTACAAGGAGTACGAGCAGGACATGAAGCACGCCTACAAGTCGAAGGGACACGTGGACGAGGTGGGTGCCCTTCTCCCCAGGTGTTTTAACATGTGACATCTGCAGGGAAATAACGATCCAGGAATGCTTTATGTTCCATAAGTGTTATTCTCGATTTACATACTACAAGGACAGAAGCATGTCCTGAAATCCGATTAAATAAAAATAAGGGTTTAAAGTCAAAATACGTTTTTTATAGGCTCATCTTTTTCTTCATAGGTCTCAACTCCAAAATCAACTCCATGTTGAACAGAGGAAGTTTTCCACATTTAGTTGATTCAGAATATATCTATCCAGCCTGATGCATTTTGCTGAACTTTTAAAACATTTGATAATCATATTTTGTGTCTTCTACTATCTCACCATGGAATTTTTGGGTGGGGTTGGGGGGGGGGGCATTTTTATGACACTGAAACATTCTCAATGTATATGATTGTTCTCCCTTAGGCTATGCTTTGTCAAAAACCCGAGATAAATTACCTAACTTTCTGGTTCTGTCCCTTCCCCCTCCAGCACGAGGTGGCGGCTAAGATGGCTGAGATGCGGCTGGACCTGGCGGGTGAGGGCGGGGCTGACGACCAGGACGACCCCCGGGACCAGCTGCAGAAGGAGTGGACGGCCAACCCCTACACCAAGGCCCACAGCCTGCGCCGCATGGACGTGGTCAGTGATTAAAGTTAAATTGGTTGACTTTTCTCCCTACCACGGATAGCTGATTTACTGTATTTTAGGCACATGCAGGATAATTTTGACTGATTTTGTAGACAAAACCCCCCAGAAAAACTAAAGAAAGTGTACAAATATTTGCTTTATTTCTATGCAAAACGAATGAATTTTCAAACCAACTTGAAAAATGTTAAGTATTTCTAGGTATGAAATGGAAAACTGTGAATGCTAGTTTTCCATTATTTTAAACCAAAGTTATGCCATGATTTTTTAAAATTTCTATATGTAAGCCTTGTGACTTGTCTACATATTTCCCAGAATGCACCTTGATTTAGGCTAGTCTGCAGGTACACTTCAATAATTAAGCTATCCGTGGTTGGTAGATGTATCGTGGAGCGATTTCGGCTTGACTGAATCTAGGGATAATGCGTTAGGTTAAGTTGAATAACTGAAAATTTAAAACTGGTCAATAAAGAGTAACACAGGGGATTGGACGCAGAGATTTTTGGGAGTCTTTTATAGAAGGAATGGTCTGAGATTCCAACTGTACTTAAAATTCTCTGGTTGTTGCTTAGTCGATATTTCATTCTTTCTTGGTTGAAATCATTATCACTTGAAAATACATTAGTCACGTTTTCGAATGTACGATGCGCACATGCTAGGATTTTTCTCTTGCTATCTAAACAAGATAACAGGATGTTAAGAGGGTGACTGTGTTTCAGTTGTCTGAACAATCTTACAATTTCCGTAATGACTAAATAAATTACGATAGATGGTTTATTAGAGTAACGTAGAGAATAATTGGGATTTTCCAGTCAACATAAGCTTATATTTGGAAGGATATGGTTATCGAATGTACCCTAAAGGTTCATGGTTAAACACAAGAGGGCTCCACTAGACTGCCTGCTACTTGCGTTGTATGGTTTAAGTTGATACAGTTACTGTGACTGGCTAGTTCGTAGAATTAACAGGCCATGGATGATTGATATGCACAAAGGAAATGTGATGACACAACTCAAAGGTGCGAAAAAATGTGTCCAAAAACAAACCATCAACAATACACCAAGTAACACTACCGATAGGATTCTCGACGTTGGTCATACAGGTGCATGGCAAAATATTCCCCTGATACAATACGTAATGTTTTGTGTTTTGTAAGTTACAATGCATGTGTTGATTCGTTTTACTTTCATTTCTGTACAGCAGATGTTTTCTTTATCCTTATCCTAGGAAGAATTGGAGATGATCAAAAAGAAGAACAAACTTATTGAGACCGTCATGATCGATCAACTTTCAAGGTAAAAGAACATTGCAGGACTCTTCCCTCTATATAGCCGTTAGTGTTAGAGATATTATTTTAGAAATTATCCCTAGCCTTTGAATAAATGACATTGATGTAAAACATGAGGTACATGTAGTAGCTAACACCAAGCCAGTAATGGTAGCGAGAACCATCCTCAAAGCAAAGAAGTCGTCATTAATTTCTATTTAAACCAAGTTACACGTAAAAATGAATACCAGCATACTTTTTTTTTCATAATTGATGGCCCCTTACCCACTATTGTACAATGCGAAAAAACATTGCTATTATTTTATATCGTGCTGTTTTAGAGGTGTGATGTGTGACCCAGAGCAGGACACAATACGCACCGGACGACAGGCACACCACACCCCTGGTATGAAGCGGGGGGCAGTCCGCACACTTCACCACTCCAAGTAAGTAACAAGACCCTTAGCCTCCTGAGATACTTCACTGTACATGATTAGAACATGTTTTATGCAGTGATCAGAAATAAAATGACATGGTATCAAAAAACTCTTTATTTAGCTTTTCAATTTCCTCCAATTTATTTTTCATTCAGCTTAGAAATTTACTCTGATTCAAGAATTTGTTCCGAAACAACATTAATAGTAGAAAAGTATCGAAGATAAAATAATGACTGTCTATGCGATTTATTTCCAGTGTTTCTATAAACGTGTTAAAATCTTGAAGCCAGGTGATGTATTGCAATAATTTTGGGAGTTGATTGAAATGTTAACCTTCATTTCAGAGTGGCGACTTCGGGTATGGCCACCGAGAACATGTTAAATCGACGAGTCCGTTTTGATGCTCGAATCCTCTCACAGTGAGTACAGGTTGCATTTTCCATTTTCTCTTAGTAACGATGATCAAATACTAACAATCAATTTTCATCTTTGTATTTGATAGACCTCGCATCTGCTGTGGTGGGTTGTGCCACACATCTTCTTTGTTTTCAAATTTGATATTTTTATTATGGAATTCTTCTCATAATAACATACCAGAAATCCTGTTCTCTTATTACGCGTCATATCCCATTATAAATCTGCTTCCCACTCTGATCAGGTAACATGCACGTGTTTACCAAACAAATATATCGTTCTCATCATTGTTCATTTACTCCAGTATTTGTGCATTATAAAGGATTCCTCGCATACCAATATAATTGGTCTTAATTTCTTCAGAAACGGGCGAGATGCTGTCCGCGAGCTGATGGGCTTCTACTTCGACATGGACAACAGCATCACCATTTATGAATATAAAATTTTCGGAAAAACGTAAGTGGAAATTTGGATATACCGAAGCAAGGTCCTTTGGTTAGGCTATAGATATTATATGGTACTACCCGAATCTAACATAGACACGTGAATTTATATATTCCATTATGCAGAGATACAGGCAGGGAGAGGTTTGTTAAGAACTTTAATATTGCAAATACATAGATTTACTGAATATCCCAAATACATGACGTGCTTCCAGGCGTCAATCAAAGATAGAGAGTAATAAACAATGACTTTTTTCAGTTTAACTACTCAAAATAAACAATGACTTGACCAATGTATTTAACAGGGCTAAGGCACTTCCGTTCATCCTCCGCGGCCGTTACAGACGAATCAGTGGCCGGAGAACGGGCGACCTCTATGAGCTACAGGACATTATTCTGGTCAGTCTCAGTTAGTTTATTCATATATAAAAAAAACTTCACATGGATAGTTTGTATGGAAAAGGTAACCTGTACCTTAGACATACATAACATGTTATGTATGTCTATGCCTGCACACAAGAGCATTAGCTGTATTGTAATAAAGAGTTTTTCACCGGCACAGAGCAATGAATATAAAGACAACCATTGACTATATAGTCTGAGTCAACCAACCACAACAAAGAGGGATTCGGGTCGAATTGCAGTGCCGGTCTATGTGTCTTCAAGAATAACAAATGTACTTTTTAGACATAAATATCGATTTGATTATAGGGGTTTGTAAAATATTTGTTGTAAATATTGTTAAGGAATCGTGGGCTGTGACCCCAAAGTTTTTTCTTCTTTTTTTAAAGTTTCTTATAGATCTCTCCGTAAACAATGACTTACAAAGCTGGTTGACTGACCAACCTAACACTAACCATATACGATTATCATCCACCAACACGTTAAATACTGAGACGATGCCAATATGGCAGGTCCCTGTATATGTACACATACATGCTTAAGTTAAGAATACCTGAGGTTTAAAAAAAAGAAAAAATAGATAAGATGTAAGTTAACCTTATATCTATTCTAAACAGTCATCGTTCTTTTTATCAATTATGTATATGTTTGGACTACGAGAATCTACCTTATTTGATATAAATGGTATTGGGATATTTTGTTGAATTGCCGAGAGCACTAATTTGATGGGTAATTGGATTGCCATCGTCCTCAGAGATGGCATTTTTCCTACTTTGCAAGATATCGTCCTTTTTTGTGATTTAGGATTGCACAACCGATTTTTACTTTTTACTTTAACATCCGTGTTAGAGTATTTTCGTGTAAGTTTCAAGCTATTCAGATACAGATTCGGTGTCAGGATTCTAGTCTATTCATTTCTTCTCTCACTTGCCTCTTGAAAGTAAGTAGGAAAGGTCTTTCCTATTTTTCATCCGTTGGGAGTGGCATTTTTGTGTCATAGGAACATGCTTATCCATTGACCTTTTCACTTAGCAGACTTCAATTTATTTGATATAAAAAAGTCACGGAATACATGTACCTTTGATGTTATTTGTTTTATTCATGTTGCTGTGAAACAAACGCTCTAATGAAATGAACCTTGTCCTTATGAACTGAATCTTGGGTGGACGTCATTCTGACCTAAGTTGGTAATCACTTACTAACACGTTGTCCTTTCAATAACGCTGTTCCCTGAGGTTCAGTTAAAACCCATGAACCCTGAATCAATACGGTATTACCAAGTTCCCTTCTACAGCTTATCCACATATCCCCACACCTTTTTATGAGTCAGTTAAAACAAACGGTTTCAAATGACTTTACACCAGGCCTTTCAAACATTTTCCTTTATAGACACAGTTACAAGATCAATGATTGGAAAATGAAATATCATGTTTTTCTAACTGATACTGATTTTTTCGCATGGATGCAATTTTGGCTAGATGTTAATTCACTTCCATATCGCTAGTATCTATTTATTGTGTAAAAAGGTGATTTTCCCCGTAAGACATAGATATTATAATATTCAAATTAGGCGAAAATGTGAAGGACCTTAGATAAAATACATTTGACATAAATAACAGGTAGTCACATGTTGATAACCACAGCCTACGTTGTTTGTCAAGCCCCATACCCACTAGGCAACTTTTACAATGTTGGGCAGCAAATCGGCTCTAAAATCAGCCGATTCTAGCCCTACAATCGGCCAATTTTAGCTCCAATCCACATCAAGCATGTACATTTCAATATACCATACTAACGGACAATCACAAGAATCGGTCGATTTTCTTGCCGTTCAGTCAGCCGACTTAGTCAAAATCACCTAGTGTATGGGGCTTTAGTCTGTTGAGCAGATCCACTTGTTCACACGGTAGGTACAGTGGTAGAGTGGGTCAGGGTGGACAGTGTTCATCGTCATCAGGACCTTGGTACTACATGATTAGGTAAAGTGGGAAGGTAAAGATAGAGGACATTCGGTGAAATATTGTTATCAAACATAGCATGTTTTCCCTTGTAAGGACAGCAGCCACAAATTAATTCTGATTCCAGAAATAAATTAACCTCCGGCAGCTGCACTGGGTGTGTGGCATACTCCCCTGTCGCGTCGGATTCCAAAGTAATACTCGCTCCAAGAATAGCCTTTTTTTCATTATGTCAAAAGTTGGTATCACTATGCGCTGCTGTTAATTGGGTCAAGCCCACACCCAGGCACTCACATAAACCCAGAATGCTATAGTCGGAGCAATGATTACAACGTACATCTGAAGCGACTGTGGAGTATGGGTGTGTGGCTACAGTTATTGTGTATATTAAGGCATGCTCCATGGGTTACCTACAATATATCAGATCAGCAAAGGCATCTTATGTTTATTAAGGTAGATATTTGTGCCAGATTTCTTAGATTTCCTATTTGTTTGTCGTATATCATATATTATCACCCGCACGGTCACCCAGCGGTGCGTATTGAGGGCAGGGGTTATTGCCAAGCTGTATGTACCGCTCTGAATTATGAGCTGTTTTCACATCGTTTTGAATAATGTTTGGTTGAAAAAAATAAAGAAGGACCTTTGGGGGTCGTCCTCGGGTGGCCGTACGACCCATTGGGATCGTACAAACCTCGGGCTTCACCCTCGGTATGTGACGATCCCCTATGGGTCGTAGGGCCACCTTCGGATGCCCCCCGCGGTCCTTCTTATTAGAGTATAGTCCAATGGGTCTAATGACTTGCATAACAATAATACACGTGCAAGGTACTCTATCTCTGAATAAATGTTCTGTATATGTACTGACCCTTCCTGTTATTGTGTTCCTCTACATGGATTTTGCCCCCTCCCCCACATCTCGCGAACCTGTCAGTCTTTTCTATGTGAACTAATTGGTCTTTGTGTCAACAAGAGGATACAAAGTAGGCCACTATCTATGACTACCAGGAATTACAGGAATTACTTGTATGGTATTCAGGGTAAGATCTATGACTACCAGGAATTACTTGTATGGTATGCATAGGTAGGTGGAGGACCGCTGTCCGTATTGATTACCTACATATGAAAACAATAATGCTGATTTAGCACGTGCATGGCATCAACAATTTTTGAGTTGTTAGAAAATATCCCAGCTTGGCCAAAGGCATTCCATCCCTCCCAATATTTTGTTCAAGTAAGCTGATTTTCAACATTGAGTCGAAGTCCGTGTACTGTTTTTCTCGAAATGTGATTTCGAGGAGTCCTCAGAATCACATCTAATCTATCAAATTTAGACGCTCACCTTCAATATTGAAGAGACGATGCAACCAGTGCATCTCTTCGTGTTTCTTTCCTAAGTCATTAGATATCCTTCATTTAAGGACTCAAAATCAATACAATTGAAGGTTATGGAAACTGAGATAACTATAAACAAAAAGTGTTTCTAGAGTCTTACCATAGTCAGTACCGGTAAAGTATTAGCCATCAAAACCTCAGGAAAATTTCATACGAGAATGTTATAATATCTATTTGTTTGTAAACTAATCAAGTTTGTATGGATCCCGTAGTAGTTTAATTTTAGCAGGAAAATGTGTTTTAATGATTTTTTGCCACTTTTCACGGTTTCGATTTAACCATAGATGCATGAGTTAGGCAAATGTAATGTATTTACATGTTTATTGAGTTTGAACCACAATTTCTACCATGAATTTCCTTTGCTACATTTTAAAGTCGATGGTGTCTGGATACTTTTTTGTTGTTCTTTTAACACCAGTTTTCCTTAGTTGCCCCATTTCGAAAACCATCGTTTTTCCATGGGCAAATCCATCCTATGTGATCGAATGTGATACACAGCATCGTTTTTAAATCTGTATTTTTCGAAGTTGTATTAGTGGAGTTTCTTTCCCGGTCATCTTTTGGCTCGTGCCTTGTTTAGTCTCCCGTTGGACATGGAGAATTATCGCCCCAGTAGCCCGACCCCTTGGAAAACAACAAAAGCTAGTAATCCAACACCCCTACTTGGGCTCAGTTTTCCTTTGTTGTTGTGTCGGAGACGAACAAAAAGCAGGCGTAGTTGAAACCAGAGGATGAATGCAAGGTATTTAAAACTTCAGGCCGAATTGCTTTGTTAAACAAAAATATTTTTACGTTCCCCCAAACACTAACCAATCATGATTAAGCAACTGGAAAATAAAATAGTATTTGTTCTTGCAAAATTAGCTCCAAGTATATATATATATCAAAATAGACAATACAGTCCTGCGAATCCTAGAATTAGGACTCTTCCGAAATAGAAGTTATATCCAAGTGCACTTCCGCATACCTACCCTAGCTAAATACCTATCCAGGTGAAGGTGTGTGTTTGACCTGAGTAAATTAAATACAATCATGTAACCCGCCCGAGGCACTGGACCACTCCCCACCAGCCTACATCATGTAATTACTAATAGATCAGAGGGCCAGGTACCCGCCCCTAAGTGGTGGTTGGGCTCAGAAGTGAACAGAATACGCCGCTTAACGAGCTGCTCGTCCTGACGGGTCGTATTCAGGCCCTGAGCAGGTGGGGAATTGCTCCTAATGAGTACAGCGCCGGGTAGTGCGCGGTGAGCTGCTCGGCCCTTGACGGGGTCTTTAGGGCGTGTCCCCGAGCAGCTCGCCTTACCTAGGGGCGCCGTCTTATCCTGTTTGTCGCCGAGTGATGAGCATTGCGTCAGCCTGACGTCAGAAAATGAAACCACAGTACAGTGTTTACTAGTACTTACACCCCTATGACGACAGTTTTGGACCTGTTTATAGGGCAGCGTAGGGTCTGTGTAACCCTGTATGGGGCCTTCAATTAAATATGTACGCATCGAGGGGGGAGGGAGTCTGGGATTTTATGAAGTGTGTGCATGTTCTAGTACAAATCGAATGTGTATTTTCCTGAATGGAAGGCCCCTATCGTTCTGACCCTCATTTCTATTAATTGGAAAGTGCTGTTAATGGTCCAAAGGTTTGCGTGCAATAAAAGACACATACACCAAATTGCGGTTAATTAGGCATTAACTTGTACTCCCTTGTACAATTTTATTCAATTATCTGTCTTATGTTGGAAATTATGAATCAAAATCAACAAATTACCATTTTCCATAAGGCATCGCAATATAAATGTGTTCAGGTAAACCAAAGTACACTATTGTTTTGACATTGACCCTATCTTTTTTTTAATGAAAAGTTATGAAATAAATATCAAACTAAAAAAGGGATAGGGACAGGAAATATTAGATATATTTGATAAGAAAACGTTTCCCCGTCCTTGAATTGTTTGTAGAGGGTGGTTACGACTAAAATCCTAATCTAAATACTGCCTCACTCTATGTCACTTGGATGTTGGAAGGAATTTTAAAAGTAATTTCATCTACCTACCCGTTTTTCGACTGATTTTAACTGACTACAACCACAACAATCATTTGTTTTTGCCAAACATACAAGTTCCTTGTTTCATGCCAGTTATGTCTTAAGTTATATAAGGTAAATCGATGCTGTAGTTCAGGCATAACACTTATTTCTATAAATAAATCGTAATACATATCTTCATGTACTCACGGTAAATTATGTCATCTTGCAAAGACGTCGAGTAACCTGAACCTGTTGTTTTTGTAGGATGTGAATGGTCATCAGATGTTAGGCTGGGCAACTTACACAACAAATGTTTGTGTGCACTCATTAAACTGTAGAGGGAAGCTCAATTGGTCATTCTACTCTTGCTTAAGACATTGGTGATTTTGAAGGCAAACCCTACGTGTCGCTTGGTTCACTTTGAGTGTTGTTAATTCGCATTTTAGCCAATGCAAATAGCCAATAGTATCCGCATTTTCAATCAGAGATGCCACGTTTTCGTCTAAACACGGATGCTTTAAAATTACATCTAACATTTTACATAAGGAATCCCACTAATTTTCAAAAGTCTCTAATTTCGAGAGAAAGTGGATGAGGGGTAGGGGGTTGAGCAAAGTTGTAGGAGGTCGGGAGGAGGCGTAGGGGGTTGGTCAAAGGTGTTGGATGTTGGGATGAGTTGTAGGGGGTTGGTCAAAGGTGTAGGAGGTCGGGAGGAGGCGTAGAGGGTTGGTCAAAGGTGTTGGATGTTGGGATGAGTTGTAGGGGGTTGGTCAAAGGTGTAGGAGGTCAGGAGGAGGCGTAGGGGGTTTGTCAAAGGTGTAGGAGGTCAAGATGAGGTGTAGGGGGTTGGTCAAAGGTGTAGGAGGTCGGGAGGAGGTGTAGGGGGTTGAGCAAAGGTGTAGGAAGTCGGGAGGAGGGGTAAGGGGGTTGGTCAAAGGTGTAGGAGGTCGGGAGGAGGCGTAGGGGGTTTGTCAAACGTGTAGGAGGTCAAGATGAGGCGTAGGGGTTTGAGCAAAGGTGTAGGAGGTCGGGGGTTGGTCAAAGGTGTAGGAGGTCAAGATGAGGCGTAGGGGTTTGAGCAAAGGTGTAGGAGGTCGGGGGTTGGTCAAAGGTGTAGGAGGTCAAGATGAGGCGTAGGGGGTTGAGCAAAGGTGTAGGAGGTCGAGATGAGGCGTAGGAGGTTGGGCAAAGGTGTAGGAGGTTGGGATGAGTTGTAGGGGGTTGGTCAAAGGTGTAGGAGGTCAGGAGGAGGCGTAGGGGGTTGAGCAAAGGTGTAGGAAGTCGGGAGGAGGGGTAAGGGGGTTGGTCAAAGGTGTAGGAGGTCAAGATGAGGCGTAGGGGTTTGAGCAAAGGTGTAGGAGGTCGGGGGTTGGTCAAAGGTGTAGGAGGTCGGGAGGAGGTGTAGGGGGTTGGTTAAAGGTGTAGGAGGTCGGGAGGAGGTGTAGGGGGTTGGTTAAAGGTGTAGGAGGTCGAGATGAGGCGTAGGGGGTTGAGCAAATGTGTAGGAGGTAAGGAGGAGACGTAGGGGGTTGAGCAAAGGTGTAGGAGGTCGGGAGGAGGGGTAAGGGGGTTGGTCAAAGGTGTAGGAGGTCGGGAGGAGGGGTAAGGGGGTTGGTTAAAGGTGTAGGAGGTTGGAAGGAGGCGTAAGGGGGTTGGTCAAAGGTGTAGGAGGTCGGGAGGAGGCGTAGGGGGTTGGTTAAAGGTGTAGGAGGTCAAGATGAGGCGTAGGGGGTTTGTCAAAGGTGTAGGAGGTCAGGAGGAGGCGTAGGGGATTGAGCAAAGGTGTAGGAGGTCGGGAGGAGGGGTAAGGGGGTTGGTCAAAGGTGTAGGAGGTCGGGAGGAGGTGTAGGGTGTCAGGAAATGTGTAAGAGGTTGGGAATATAGGTGTAGAGGGCTGGCAAGAGGTGTAAGGTGCTGGGGTGCCGTTATCATATTGTGAATTACAGAAACTATGGCCTATGTGTAAGAATGCTTTCTAAGATGATTGTTTTATGTTTGTTTATGCCGTGAATGTCATGACAGCCAATAACACGGGGAGGGTGTGATTTCTGTTTTGTCAAAGCCCCTCCCATTTTCCCATATAAGGAAAGTTTCCACTAAGGCTATCTAACATACATGAATACCAGCGAATTGAAGACCTGCAGTTACTAGTAATCTATGGGTATCAAAAACACTACAAAAGCACAAGGAATGGACAACAGAAACATAATACAATACACTGGTAGCATCGCTAGCACTGCTTTTGTGATAATTTTACACACAGAATAATCACTTGGCGTCCCATACTTATCTATCGTCAGAAAATGCGCCCCGGCCTTGCCATTCTCTCAGATGACAGCCGGCCTAGAATTAGTAGAAACTGTGCCTGTGTGATTCTTTTTCTATGCTTAGTGGTAGGGGGTAGACGCGTGCCGGGGGCCTGGGGCAGGCAAGTATGCCTTAGGCGATATATAAAGATTGGACCCACACTTGAATAAAGATAATTTGTAAACGTAATGGTTCACATTTCCATAAACACGTTTTCACAAAATGGCTTGCGCCCCACATTTCTCTTGCTTTGTGGAATATCTTAGAAGAGATCCGAGGGCTACCATTATTCACCTTTCGCCTTTACCTTTCTGTCTTTTTCTTTTTTGTATGCTTCTTTTTGTTATATATTGGCTCGGCATCTTGCTTATGGTCTCCAGTACTCAATGGGATTTAGGCTGAACAGGTAGTTGGGTGTCGGTTATCCGGCAATCGGAAGCACCAAACTTGCTTTTCATACCTTTACAACACTTACATGGTTCGTGGAAAAAATAAGACGGTTATAAAGGTATTCCGTTGCTCGTTCGCTATTGTTTGTTATGACATTCAGTAGATGCAGTTTCAAAAGAATAATTCGATGTGGCTGGATGCCTTTAGAAAAGTGAGAAGAAAAGGTGTCGATTTGATGTTTTGTAACATCGGAGAGTCTTTTTAAGCAGTACTTGACCCTCTGCAGAGAGTTTACCACCTTACATAGAGTGTACACTGTGTCCCCAACGTGACTAGTGCACCACCTGGTGCTGAGCGGGCTGCGGAAAAGATTCGGAATTTGAGAGATAGGAAAAACAATCAAATTCTTGTTGCAAATCATACGAACTTGACATACTGTCCCTATACCCATTGTACACCCTTTTTTCAAAGAAAATGTTGAAGAATTCCTTTAAAAAAACTAATTTTTTACCAAGCTTACTTTTAAACGAATATGAACTTTTCTTACAATTTGGTGCAGATCTGATAAGGCTTTCCAAAGTTAGTAAGCATTGCAGAATTCCATTATATGTTTATTTTTTTCACAAAATTGGCTGTAACTTTGTATCAAAATGAATGTTCATAAAACTCTTTCAGATTTATGTAAAAAAATTGTTGGTTTTAAGAATAGTTTAATTTGGATTGCGATAACCCATTTGAAATAGTGATGGTATGGGAACGAAAAGTCTCTATAAAGTAGTAAAATCTAGACTATCTGTGTCGCAGAGAGATCCTTAACAAGCAGGATTGTGAAGAGGTTGTCCCTCGAATGATTGCATATTTTTCTACGTATTTGGCTCATATTGGAATTCTGAGAACAATGGCGGCGCCAAGTATAAATCAACAAGCAAAGAAGAAAAATATCAAACGTTAAAATTCTGATATCTATGATGCATAGGCTGCAAAACAGAAAACGCATATGGCGTTAAACGAGAAAAACGTATCGATATGCCACTAAGTGATGTTTTCCTCATTATTTTATTAGAACTTCATAAAGCATATTGTCTGACGTTAATAACGAAATAAACCCTTTCAAAAAACTTTGATGACGAAATCCCTAAAAAGTTCCATCTCAGAATATAAAAAGACACTTTGATGTTTGCACTTAACCCATTTTCCCCTTGTAACCATCCATACGGGACAAAAAGGTTATAACTGGATTATGTCAGCTTCCTGTAGACACATGATAACCGAATTTAATTAATTTTACAAGTTTTTGTTCAATAGTAACACACAACCTTTTAACCTATATGCTATAATAAAACCTACCACATACACGAATCCCTATTCTATCAGTTTCAGTGTTAAGAGAGGCACACATTTATTAATGACCATATGGAATAGACAGCGGTGCTATTCTGTGTATGGCATATACTCTGTGTATGGCATGATTAAACCCATCAGATCCTATTGATATTCCATGTAGTACTGCAGAAATCTGGCCTCAGCTCATCAGTAAAGGCACCTACTGTCCCAAACGCCCACACAGGCCCACCCCTTAAAGTGGCTGTCTACTTAAAATTCAGCCAACCTTTTAATACCATCAATGTCGATGTCGTTGTCGTGGTATGTTTAATTAGGTCCTTCAATCAGTGGGGGTCAAACCTCCTGTCCTCTTCCTACACGCTCGCCTTGTTTCCTTCAGCACTTCCCTCCCTACCTCGTTTCGGTCGGGTCCTGGATGTATGTTGGTAGGGTTCACACTACATGAACATAACGTTGCCTTTGTACCACTAAGCCCCATACCCACAGGACCATTTTCATCAAGTCGCCGGCCGATCACAAATATTAAGCAGATATGATATTTTATTGCGGACGTGGCTAGGTGTTGTATGTTGCACAGCAACCGCATGAATGAGCAGGTCAGGTGATCTTGATCTATATACCCAGACCCAGGTAACCTTAGGGACATGTAACAAGTCCCAGAAAAAAAGATATGATATTTTATGGCCGATTTCTACATGAATAGGAACCCGTGGGGGTCAGGGTAAGAATAGGCCCTCAGTAGCCCCTGCTGATTGTACAAGGTGACGATAGGGGGGACCCTGCACTGACCAAGTGGTTCTTTGGGTTCAATTCCCAGTCAGTGCTTGATTCACTAAGGGATGAGGTACAGCCAAAATCACCGTTAGGTTTTGATCCCCTGCTACTTGCCCGCCCTGTCACCTTCATCTCATAGATTTGATCACAAAAGACAGAATTCGTCCCAACTGGTTTTCAGCATGAAAATGACCCTGGCTGTCGGTACGGCGTAAAATGCCCAACACTCACTCACTCACTCTACATGAATAGGCTGACAATTAATCTGTCTGTTATCGCCAAGGTGAGATTTGCCCAGTCCAGGGAATGTGAGACTGTCCTACCGACGGTCGGCAAGTTGTGTGTCGCGCTGGTGTGGGCAGGGTTTTATGGTTTTGTAACACGTTCATTCGTTAATTTTCAGATCTAGAATAAAAATACCCAAGTCCTAAAATTGTTGAAAGGTTTCATGAGGTTTCGTACCTTTTGTTTGTGTCAAATGGGGAGATGAATTTCCCGTTATTGCACAAAATAATTCCTGTTTCTATATACGCACAGACAACTCTTTTAGTTTATGCCATAGATCTACTAGTTTAGAAAAAGTATTATCTTAGGGAGCTTTAATCTTATTGCATGAACCACCTGCTTGTATTGGCCACTTGGACATACACAAATATTAAATGTAATAAATCTTTTACGCCAAAATGTATTGGTATGTATTTGCCATTCTATGGTCCAATAATAAAGTGCTTTCATAAAAATGGCACGTGGAGGCACACCTGAGTAAATCCACTGTATATATGAGCATTCACACGTACACACTTTTTATAAATGTACATTTATTGTGTGTGTTAATTGATATATATTTACAAAAATACGTATACATGTGTCAGAGCCGCCAGCGGTCTAAGTGTGCATTCCATATTAAAGACTACCACACGATGCATTAGTTGCTAATTATTCACTGCAGTACTCAGTGATATAGCTGCATGTTCCCTGCTGGGGGCTAAAGTTAACTGACCTATTTGTGTATCATGCCAGGTGTCTGAGAACGTCATGCGGCATCCTTGAAAAAATAATAAGTCCTCAATATCTCTCTTGGTCATAAACGGTTAGATGGGCTTTCAAAGTCATGTGACCCATTCTCTTTTAATGTTTTGAATGTGGCTGTAGGTAGGCAAGGGTCGCTGGGGCTTGTTCAGTCATTGTTGCTCGAAGAACGCCTATTTGGCTACTACAGTTCAGATTAATTATCTTGTTGATTATTTCATCTTGAGACAGAACCGTCCACAACCTTGCTCTTGATGTGAACCATATCACTCACTTAACTTTGTTATTTACAAAAGTCAAGCAGATGGCAATATAGGAGAAGATTCAAGGGCATTCGTAGCATTTTGCTGAATGGGCATTTTCAAGGACTCCCCACCCTTTTAATGAACGACTTACCCAGCATCATTCCCACCCTTTTATAGCCTGATTCCCGTTGTGTGTCTCTTTAGGCTTCATTGTCTGGCCCGTCCTACCTGTCGACTCGGTCGTTTGTCAACAAAACGCTTCTAAGCACCCGACAGTGACAGAGGGAAATGGAATTGATAAGTGTAAAATCGCCCGCCATCGCTCAGCCGAGTAATTTGATCGCAGCCCGAGGTCTGACAATGTAAACAGCTTTTTCCCGCACGCCGACGAGACAGACAGGGATTCCAACACATCTGTTAACATGTAGTGTTTTAATAAAGCGACCTTGCCTGGGTTATTTGTGCTTGCCCATTAGTAAAAGTGGGTTTGGAGGGGGAGGGAGAGGGTGTGGGGGTCAGTTTGAGAGTGGCATTGATCATGTTTGACATGCCCCCTAACGGCCCCATGTAAGTACCCACTGACGGGTGTGGGATTTTACCGGCATGGCCCTTCCGTCAGACAGGGCATGTCCTCCCATGCATTTAGTGTCTCGTGTCTTAAGGATATCACTATGTTAAATTTGCTGTTTATTTCCATGTTCCATGTTGATATCTGCGTACCTTTGACTGAAACATCACATCAATTTACAATTTTTTATTTTCATTTTTTTTCCACCAACCTTATTTACATAAGTTCTTCCTTGGTATTTTGCTGAACAAGAGATGAGTTAACAGTGTGTGATGATTACATTTCTAACTTTGTCATTATGTGTGTAACAGCCTTTTTAAACGAAACCTTATCTAATCGTTGTGTATCTGCACTTAGTTCATTCCACAGAGCAAATTCCTCTCTAATAGCAGCTATTCTGTACAATTGATAAGGAAGTAAAGTCTTCCTTAAACTTGATCTTATTACTTCACTGTTACATGGACCGTCTTAACACAGCAATCAACAAAGCCACTCATTTGGAAGTCAAGTACATGCTCCAATAAATCCTCTGGGCTTTGCCAAAGTTTCTAGATTTGATGCATCCTATCCAATTTACTTGTGTTATTTCTTGGATATTGCCCTTTATTTCTTTGCTAATATAGTTTGAACAATTGCACACCTTTTAGATTTAGTTTCAAAGAAATCGTTGTATGATTATAAATCATCAATAAAATGGAGGCACAGGTTGTGCAATTATTTAGGAGGGACTCAATTCTAACCAAGTTCAGTTAAGATCAGCAGCTAGCTTGGTGAAATCATAGACCCTCCAGAGATGGACCCTCCTTGGTGAACTCAAATGATACTAATAATTTGAAATGAGCAGTCCCTAAAACGACAGCTTAGATTAGACATTGCTCTTTGACCTGCTTAATGTTTAGACTATATATATATATACCACGGTAGACGGGGAGAACAAAGGAATTGGGCCGTGAATATATCACGTATTGGACCTAGTGAAGCGGAACCCTATAATCTCACAGCGTACAGCTTGCTTCCACAGGGCTGTGGTGGTGCCATTATTTGTACATTTCTGCATATAACTTTATCAATACTCATCAAAACCACAAACAGTAAGTGAGTAAGTGTACATCTAAATCATGTGCATCAGACCCCCGTATCAGATTTCTTTTAAATTGAAGTTTTCATTTTTGAATGATTTAATTTAAAAAAAAAAGTATTTCTGCCCATAGGTTCCCATGTTAAAAATAGTTGTTTTCAAACAATAATATCTCAGTTAATAGGTATACCCAATACATCATTTATTTTTGGTTAATAGCTGATGATATACACTAAAATCTCCAATTTAGAAATACAGTTGATCATCCTTTTTATGAAAAATATGATGAATTTGGAAGGAAGGTCCCGTGGTATATGTCAGATATAGCCCTCGTCTGTGGCAGTACTTGATATATCCACTCGGCTAGCGCCTCGTGAATATATCGCGTACAGCCACAGACTCGTGCTATATCTACCACATATACCATTTTTGCAGTTACCAGTCCAACTTACAGTGCAAATGAGACCTAAAATGTCCGCTTCTCGCCTTCCGGTTCCGGGTTTGAGCAGGGTGTGAGTGGCGCCACCTGCAGGCCTGTTTATAAACACCCAGTGACCCCTGATTAATGGATTTATGAGGGTGGGTACGGCGCGGGGGAGTTTTTATTGAGGGGGGCAGTCAGTTCCTCCTTTGCCGTTCCCACACCCACGCCTCGTGCACCGACCAGCCACTCAGGGATTAACTCTTTTTGCACTTAAAGTCTTAGGATGGCGGCTTTTAAGAGCTGTTGTTATGAATGATAATTATATCAATGTTTTAGCGGTGTTCAACTATATCAACCAACTCCGTTGTGGTGGACAGTTTAAATTTGTATATATGGAGGAAATAGTTTTCAAATCAGTATTTTTTGGTTGATGAAGACCTTCATCAGGAGTATATCACTGTTATAATCACACACGCACACACAGACAGACAGATAGACAGACAGACAGATATACAGACTTTATATTTTTATCTTCTCTGCTAACAACTGTCCTGCCTGTCCTTAGAAACACTCTAACCAAAAAGGACGAATGTGGAACAATCTACCTTTCTACAACTGAATACAAAATATTCAAGATCGAGATGAAAAAAGCTAATAATGGATGGTTCCCTCAGAACGATTTTCTATCCCTCTCCTTCGAACTGACTTGTCCACTCGTAGTATTTATACTTGTAAAAATTGAAGTTCATCTAAGCGAGTGGTGAGGGTAAACAAGGTTCAATTTCCATGAGACCTGTTGAGTACAATAATCGTGATTTAAGTCCAATCTGAAACCGGATTTCGATCATGAAGACCGCACCGGTATTATCATTTCTCAGATACAGAGGACAATGTTTATTTTTTTGTGATGGTGGGTATCAATAGTTTCAGACACAGGTTTCGTTTCCATGTAACCGTGCGTCTCAATGGTCCAAGAATGGACACACATAATGCTGTTATTGGAGTATTTCAGTATTAGGAAATGCGTACGACGAAGCGAATTTGTCCACCTACGCTGTGATTTTATCATGTAACCAAGAATAACGTTTAAAATAATAACAAAATTGATATACATGTACTTGTTTTTTTTAGGGCGGCACCCTGTACTTCGACACAAAAGACCAGCCCCTGCCCGACGGTCTTAAGGCCCACCCAGTGATCGCCTTCCGTATCACCGACCTAGAGAACCAGGCCAAGGAAGAGATACTGTAAGTAGCATTGGTGGATTTCATACAGAGTAGTATCTTTGTTAAACATTGGCCTGTGATAATTCTGAGGGACAGATCCAGCGAAGCAGCCTGGCACAGGGTGACAAATCATTATACTACTCAAATACAAGCTAGCTCGGGGAACATTGTCTCGCCCACTTTATAAACTAGGACAAGGTACATATGAAATATATTAAGTAAAACAAAAAAAGTACAGGTATACATGAAAGGTTTAGCAATGTTTGTATCGATTTCCGTAAAATTGAGGGATTGCACATTGTATCGCAATAGGGGTGACAGCTTAAAGTTTGCTGTTCTCATTTGGTCAAACCCTTACAATATAAGTAAATCTATTAGTAAAATAAGTGCCGTGCAGTACAAAGCAATCAGTAATTCTACTTTTGACGATACGAACAACCAATATGAAGTTATCTAGACACTTGGTTAATCACGTGTTAATCATGGCTCTCCTTTCCACCAGACTGAACGGGGTGGCGGGTTACCGGCGCCGGGAGGAGTGGGAACGACTCCACCAGCCGCCCACCCAGCAGGAACAGGAGGACCTCCGACTCATCAAGTATGTCCAGAGTAAGTACACCTTACTGGGAATAAGAGGTAACAACGGTGCCTGCATGGTACAAACCTCACTGCATGAGCAGGGATGTTAGTTTTCATATTTTGTCTGACTTTTCTTTTTCTTCTTTTTTTCCCTTTTTTTATTGGGTATTCAGGTTCACCTTACTCACATCCGTGCACTGGGAGACGATTTCCATTCCCATTAGAATTTGGCGTATTAGTAGAAAAAATAGAGAAGGGTTCATCGATATAGTATACATTTAGCAATATATGATAACGCCCTTATAATGAGTAGAAGGACCTGATTAGCCTGCAGCGTGTATTATTATAATGAGTCTAGCATGGCGTTCTTGGTCTTGAAAGGCGACCCATGTCCTGGGTCGCCGTCCAGAAAGTTTTCACGAAACATGCACAATGTTTCGTAAGTGTGTAATTATGTCCACGAAACAAAAGTGTTGTCCAGAAAACTTTCACGAAATTTCGTGAATATGAAATTTCATGAAAAAGACATTTACAATAGGCATATTTTCACATAGAATACTACTTTATGTATATTTCAAGATGTTTGAAAGAGTTTGGAAGTAGAAAATTTGGGGAAAAAACGAAATGAAAATCCACGAAATTTCGTGAAAGCTTAAATGCCACGATACAAAGTAAAGTGAACGTGGGTATTTTTGTTTCGTGGATCTACGAAATTTCGTGAAAACTTTCTGGACGACAGCCCTGGAGTCAGGGCGTGGCAGGTCATTGCCCTTATCCGACTCTCCACCAAGTTAACCCGCATATATACGCACATGTAGGTAACTTGATCAAAAGAAAGGTCCAGATTAAACTCTTCTACAGAAATTATGAACGCATCACAATATCATAATGGGTTAAAATTAGCCTTTTATTAATCTCCTTAGCCTCGAAACGGCTTTAGTACATCAAAAACGTTCACCGGATCTTTTCTTTTAGTAGCTCTGCTCTTACAAATGCTGCCTCCTGGTAGTGTTTTTTTTCCTAACAACACTTTTATATAACTGGCGTCATTTCTTGGATTCTTGTTCCTGGATACTTCAAAACAGAAGACTACAACATATTTTCACCTTTTTTCTCACCCGTTTATCCGAATTCTTGGGTCTGTGATTGACGTCAGTATAAAATAAAACGACATTATTCAAAAGATGTTGCCGCTTCCCAATAGATTTGCCACTTTTACCTGTTTTATCCTCATCTTCGAGACGGTAGTATACCACACAACACGTACATGTGTGTGTGTGTGTGTGTGTGTGTGTGTGTGTGTGTGTGTGTGTGTGTGTGTGTGTGTGTGTGTGTGCGTGTGTGCGTGCGTGTGTGTGTGTGTGTGCGTGTGTATGTGCATGCGTGCATGCGTGTCTGTGTCTGTCTGTCTCTCTGTGTCTGTGTATATACATATATAAAGATATATATACATATGTATATAAGGTCAAGGCCAACTCCCGGGGGTTAATACATTCCATGATTACAAAGGGCCGTGTGATGAAATCATATCTGCATTGTTTACGAATTGGATGCTCTCTGTTCTACTCTATTAAGATACAGGGAAAAAAAGACAAAAATGTCAAGTGTAGTCAATGCTGTGGCAGCTGAAGTAAAACTACACCCGCTTTGGATATCTTTTGTGACCAGGATGGGCGCGACTCTGCCCATTGATTTGATAGTTCTATTTTTGGTGTGTTTAAACACTAACTGAATTGTTGTAGGAAAGGAGAGGTTTTCAAACAGTAGTATCGGGACCTTTGACGTCATAGAACTCTTTGTTCATTTTTTGCATTATACAACGTGCGGCGTAACATGGAATAGGAGACAGGGTGGTATAATGGTTAAGTGCCATCTATACATGCCTGAAAAATCAGTGGCCTTGGACTGCGTCCAGATCCTACTCTGTATTCCGTCTTTCCTCTCCCATGTATAAGATCACCAATGAGGCAAACCATAGATGAGCAGCCTGCCTAGAGGGCAAGGAAATATGGTCGGTCTGGCGAGCGGAATTTCTTTTCTTTTCTTTTTTTTGAATTCTTTTATTTTACCTGAAGACAAGTTAGCAAAACAAAATGCTAGTATTCTCTAGACTCCAGGAGATGTTGTTATATACACAATTATATACATTTACATTCAATAAAGGAAATATATCTATTTACAAACTTTCATAATAAAACATGTAAATACAATCTAAAGATTTGAATATGCCTAGATTTTTATTAGGGAGTTTCAGATACTCTAAGGGATGACGTGAGGCAAACGTTACGTATCTTTCACAGCAGTTTTTACTAAGTATTTTGATTTTTTGTTATTCTCATAATGAGCGTACTATCCTCTATCGTACATCATTAATTAATTACAATTAGGATACTTTTGAACCTTTAGCCTAATTCGAGATACGTTGACGTATTCAGATGCGTTATGGTTTCTGAGACTAGTGTCAATAAGTTTCCTTTCTCTTTTACTATACATTTTGCAGTTACAACACAATTATCAGCCATTTTTTCTCAATATTGTTAAATAATTAAACTGTTATAAAGGAAATGGTGTCTGGAAATTCTTCACGATTTGCAGTACCCTTTGAGATGTAAATTTACTCCTTCGTTTGTATCTAAAATAGATAAGCCAGTTATAGAATCTCTGCTGACTTGATGGTATTTGATAACCTTGGATTCTGCCAAACTAAGCACTTTCTGTCCGACCTTTCCTTATCAGTTCTGTATGTATTAACACCTCTCCTGCTATCGTCCCCTCACCGCCCCCTTCAGACGGCCCGTCCACGCCCACCCTCCTGCCAACCTCTCTGTTCCTCCACGGTCTGACACCCCGTCTCCCCCGCCACCTCCGGGTGTCGGGCCCACCCCCCGCTCTGAGCACCGATCCTCCTCCAGGGCGGCTCATTACACGCCTCGTTAGCCCCTCTGTACCTTAGCCCACCTCCTCCAGGGGTGGCCGTAACGTACAGGAGGCCCACTCACCTTGGTTCAGCCACTCGTCTTTAAAGTGTACACATTTCCGTCACAACAGGACCTTCTTGTAACTTGCTGACCTTTGCCCCATCTTTGACACTGTAACAACAGTAAAGCCTGTAATTTCACTAGGCAACTCTCGAAATTTTGGTAATTAATTATTTTTCGCCAGTAGTATAACAAAAGACCATGCATCCGACATATCTTTTGAAAGAGAATTAAAAGCCCTCTCTAGTGATATGCAACATATCTGGTGTCTATGGCCAGCCTTAATCCAACTGCTGATTTTCGATATCGGGAGTAAAATCAGTCAGTGGAATACAGTACAGGAGGGGGAAATTTTAGAATGGGATCTAAAGTGATGTGTATTTTCAAGGTTAAACAAGACAATGGATGGCCATATACAAAAGGTCAGTATTCTCGACTCAAAAAAGGGTATATGCAAAAAGGATCAAATAAAAGAGCAATTTAAAAAGCAGACAATCTTTGAGGTTAATGCTGTGTCCCCACGAGGGGCAACTTTTCCAAAAATAAAAGTTTATCGTCGTTAATCCCGATGTCGACAACGAAAACTTGTCGTCGACGAAAATTTCGAAAAAAGAAAATGTATAAGTTCGTTTGGACACAATGGATGATGAATTTTTTAACGACAAACAGCTGTTTATTTCCTTCGTCGGTGGCCTTAATTCTCAACATCACCTCGTGCAGACACGGTTCTATAGTCTGTGTAGTCAGGCTCAGGGTTTGGCAGAAGTTTCATTTACAATATATTATATGCATACTTGTCTCGCTGTTGTACCTCACTATCAGTACGTCTTTGTCCACGGTCGACGACTAGATTGCTGTAGATAGATAGAAGTATTGGTTGGTGATAGTCTCATAAGCCGAGACAGGACAATATTGGAATTACACGAGTGATTCTGGAATCAGATATTGGAATTGTTCTACCAACAGTCGGAACTCCGAATAGAGGGCCATAGTTAACTCTAACTCATGACATCCACAAGTAAATCATAATTATGCGAATTCCTAGAATCTAGGTGCGCCAGGTTCTACGGGTGCCAAGTCTACGAAGAGAATACTATGAAAATTGCATATTGATGAATGTAGCAATTAAGTTGGATGGGTGTCTCCAGAAAGATAGTCTAGATGTTATTAGTACACAGTGTCTATAAGTTATCGCTTAGTACTTTATACACAAGAAGCTCAACGGGTTAACTGTCGCATAACGGGTTTGGCAACAGCGAGGGTTGGCACCTGCTCGCTGTTGCGAGGGATGTCCCTGTTGCGATGGGTCCCCCTGTTGATTTGCGGCTGTTCTACTGAACCGATTTTAATTCTGTATACAGTTCTGAAAACTAGATATTCAGATCTAAAATCCCTGAAACTTTCAGTCTGGGAAAATTATTAGAAATGGGTGAAAGTCAATGGTGAATTTTGCATATAACAGGGAGACTTTGCCAAACCCCCGCTGTTTTACACACACACACACACACACACACACACACACACACACACACACACACACACACTATATTTCTATAGATTCGCCAGCAACTTATATGGCGCCGCTCTTGATAGAAAGTGGGTCAGAATGATGCATAAGCCTGGGAAATAGAGTCAATAAGTAGATCTAGTGATGGAACATTGGCTTTACACTTCTCACAAGACAGGTGATGTCGTAGAACATGGGACGGTTATATCAAATCAATGTGAGGTCAGCCTTTAGCTCATCCCAGTTTTTATTACCCTCTGGATCGACGAGCCGGGCGTATTGTGTGCAGTGCGTATTGCCAGGCCATACGCCCTGCATCATTTCCGGTTTCCAAAGTACACTTGTTCCCGGGATAGGCAGTGTCCCATACACAACCAGCGGAAACCAATATACCCAGGGACTTATATTTTACTAAAATTCACAATATTTCACTTCATTAGTGTCGGGTTATAAAATAAAGAAGGCCCTTAGAGGCCGTCCTCGGGTGGCAGTACGTACGGGGAACCCCCGACGGCCCTTGCCCTCCGGGCTCGGGCCGTCGGGGGTTCCCCTCGGACGGCCTCCCCGGGCCTTCTTATTATAACACCAACATTGCAGTTTAGCATGAAATATTTTCGAAATACCTCCATGCTTATTACCTGATTACATATGCATAATACAAAATTAACCAAAGCAATTTAATTGACATATTGCCTATAAATTTGAATTTGTAAGATGCAGTTTTATATTTTGACCTTTACCCCACAGGAACCAATATTACAACCTCTCAGCCTAACCTATAATGTCTAACACTATTTTGCTCCGAAATACCACTTTTTGATTGGCTTGTCAACCTGAAAATTGGTCAATTGATAAAATTTACAAACTCATAATATTTATGCAGTACTTGGGCATATTTAAAAATACAATTGTTGCTTATTTCAATGATCCTAACTCTAGGAAACAAGGAAGCTTGTGTGGTTGTTTTGTCCAACCCCTGTCCAACTCTGGAATATACCCAACACACACACACAAACACATACAAACACACGTAGTATCTATATTTCTTGTTTTCATCATATCATCAGGCATCGTTTTATGAATATCATGTGATACCGCCTACTGCCTTATCGAATGTACATGTATCTGTGGCAGTACATAGAAGGGGCGGGACTAATTACTATTTACATGTGACTTCCTGAGGTATAGGTAAAAGACACTTATAATTAGCCAACATATTTCCGCTCAATTGCTGTCCTGACCTGCCCTCACGTTGCTCGCAAAGTGCTAAACCGTCACCCAAATTGGTACCTTAATGAGATATATAAGAAAGTAGTGTACGTACCATGCATTTTGTTGGAATAGCTTGCCAGACAGACAGGCTCTACTTTTTATTATTGTCCAAACCTATTAGGTCAAAGTACATATCGTCTAAACAAAATGATGAATGTGATTATGTACTACATACTGATAGAAAACTAATTGATAAACAAGTTTTTTTTATCGATAAAGCTTAGAATAGATGCGGGGGTTTCGGGATGTTCAGTTCAGATGAAGAGTGGTATACGAGCGTTCCATTAAGCAAAGTTGTAAGATGGAATTCACACCCATAGGTTCAGCTAAGCATAGTTAGCTTGCTCAGCATTCTTAAACAAGGTACAATTACTCTGCGGCTGATATTCTTTTCTGGAAGTACCTAGTGTCTTAATGAAATGACATTACCATTGTGTGGGTCGTATCTGGTTGCTAGTCCCCTTGTAGTTTACTTCCCATCCCTTGTAACGACACACTGATAACAGCATTAGCCGTGTTGAACTCACTCTGAATCTGAATATTCTGATATCGAAAATCTAATAATACGCCTACGCGGATCCTTTCTTCTTTTCAACATATCATCAGACA
The DNA here is from genome assembly GCA_936440205.1 of Lepidonotus clava. Classification (NCBI taxonomy): domain Eukaryota; kingdom Metazoa; phylum Annelida; class Polychaeta; order Phyllodocida; family Polynoidae; genus Lepidonotus; species Lepidonotus clava. The sequence goes on along the minus strand of OW387136.1, from coordinate 44,662,013 downwards.
ACGTGTTATAAGTATCATGTGATATCTGTCACTAAAGCTTACCCCCTTATTTGTTTTTGTCCTGTTAAATATGAAGCCTTTGTTAAGGCAAGATGCATAACATTGAAACTTTGATTTTGTTCATTGGAATTTCCTTGTGTAAAAACCAAAATACCCGGCATTTCAGGGGTCGAAACAGCCTCGATCAGGCCCTCGGCCCTAATCGAGGCTCATAGAAAACCAGTCAGGCCCCCCGATTCTTCTACCTGCCCAGCTGGCCCATAGAAAATCCAATATCCTGACCCGCAATGTAAATGGTTCCTTTCTAAAACCAAACTTACACGTTGGAGAGCCCGATTAACCCCTGAATACTTAAACCTAATATTTTTTTGTTCTTCTCAGAGTCCGTGCAGAAGCAGCTGCGGCGCCGGGGGGTGAAGGTGCTGGCGGGGCTGGGGCGGCTGTTTAGGGCCCAGGACCGGTCTGGGGACGGCCGACTCAACAAGCACGAGCTGGACAAGGCGCTCATCGACTACCACGTGGACATCGAGCAGGACGTGAGTCACTCACAGCCCCATACCCACTAGGACACTTTGCAGGGTACCAACCACACAAGGAAAACAGGGAAAATAGCCAAAAAAAAATCCCTGACAGGGAAAACACAGGGAATTTGCAGATTTTGTGAAAACACAGGGAAAACGCAGGGAATTTCATTTGGCCAGGTTCTGGAATTCCTGATTCTCAAGATATTAGGGATTTGATTTTTGCTGTTGGGTTGTCCAAATTTTTTCTGCATGTAGAGGCTTCTGAATTTGAACAATTTGCTGGATATGACACACTGAAAAATTGCCGTGGGACAGAGAAATCTCAGGGAAAACACAGGGAATTTGAAAATGGAATTTTGGTTGGTACCCTGTCTTTGGAGCTCGCTGATCATAATCTTTTTTCTGATTGCCCGTCAGTATGGTGTATTGAAATGTGCTTGCTCTATCTTAATTGCCAGGCAAATCGCCAACGATTCGACCAGCGATTTCACCAAAAACATATTCCTTTCTATATATCATACTGACGGGCGATCAGAGGATATTTGATCGCCGAGGCCCAGTGTGTCTTTGTAAGTATGAGGCTTGAGGCTACCATAAAACCATTAGTTTAAGCTCGCCCTGATCAGCCATTAGTTTTTCTTTGACGGTTCTTCCAAAATATCTTTTCAACAGTGTCATTGTATACAAGGTTGTGTAAAATTCTGATTTAAGCCGCAACCTTGACTCTCATATCTAAAACTAAGTTTATTTACGCTGCGGCGTGTTTTTTTTTTAGGGATTTTAAGGTACTGTCGCTGCTCACATGTATATGACATACGCTTTTGGTTCCTGAATTTTATAAATGCGTTACAATACCTATTTTTTTTAACTCTTACACTCAGATTAACTGTGCAATACCGTTTGCTTGGATATGCTGCATCCTAGTTTTTCGTTTAATTTACATGAATGTTATTTGAAAGACTTCCGGTTCAATATAGCTAAATATATCATGATTTTCATGATGAGCCCGAATCATGATTTTCATGATGAGCCCGAACCTTTGTTTTTGTTATCTAGAGTGAGCTAGCTTACCTATTAGGGAAATGAGGGTGCATTACAAGGTGACAGGGAATATTCTTTTCAAAAGTAAATATGCAGATACATACTACCCTTAAATTGATGGATATCATAAGTTTATCTGAGCCCGTTTTCATGTTAAGTCCGCCGTATGTATATTCATTATTGAAACTACTTTGATTTGGTTCCGAAAACTCAGTGTCTGGGACAACAAATTCTGTTATTAATTCTATTCTATGGTAAAATAAAACAAATGTATCAGAGAACATTCATCGATAGCGATTTCAGGTTAAATCAACGCATCTTTACAAATTAAGTTCCGGTGTACTTTATAAATGGCGTAGGCGTCGCTGCGTCGGTGCGCGTACCATGGGAACTATAAGGGAGAATACAGGTGTTAATGGATACCCACATAGGAATAATATATGCTCATTGTACGTCCATAGTCATTAGGCAGTATTGGGTGTGACTATATTAGTTTTTACAAAAGAGAAGAGAGAATGGTCAGTACCATCTTGTTTTTTACCAGTGTCATAATATTACAAGTGGTCTCGCCTCCTCCTCAGTCTCACGCTCTTTACAATTCAATTAGACACATGGGCAAAACAACAATTGAATGCGCTGAACTCTGCCACACCTAGACATATTCAAAATATTGACAAAAAAAGGCATATTCATCTCAGACCAATTAACGCCCCAACCCGTACATTAACGGCCAAATGGGTTCCCTTTTAATCTTTTTAAATAGAAATTTGATGACCTCTGGATGCTCCTGGACACAGACAACAGCGGCTACCTCGACTACGGAGAGTTCTTCAGAGGATTCATTGGCGAAATGGCGGAAAACAGGAAAGATTTAGTTCGAAAAGTGAGTACACTACTTAAGAAATGCACATGTATGTTTCTCAGGAACAATTGTCAGATTTTTCCTTTTCAGATTCTGAGAAAAATACAAATCTAACAAACTGTAAATGGGAAATGTGGAAGATGACATTTGGCACATGACATGATTAAGAAGAATTTGATATTTACATTCAATCATGTATAGGAAACACATCCAATAAAAAAACATCTGGCACACTGATATCGCCTTAAATCTCTGGAAGACAGCCCCTGCTTCTTTTTGAGCACGTCTTACTTTCTGTTTCAGTTTTAGTCTCAGCTGATTTGTGGTAAACCCTTTTTATATCTGCAGACAGAGTCTCTGTCATTTTCACCCTTCTCAAAAATGTTCCTTTTGTATTCTCTGAATATGTATAACTTGTTCTAATATTTATTGTTCTGAAACAATATAGATCTACTTCTTCCTTTCCGTAGGCATTCACTAAAGTTGATACGACGAGGAAAGGCGTTGTGCCTATTGCTGAGTTGGCCAAGTTCTACAAGGCCCACCAGCACCCCAAGGTGATCTCGGGTGAGTACGTTTTTTAGGGGGCCTTAATTGGATTAACCATATAACCACCAAACATCCTTCTTTGATCCTTTGTTTTTATGCCCTCAGCTCCATTAGTCTTATTGACGTCAATTGTTGGCTTCACCACTTTTCGTGACGTCATCATGACCGCATAAGGAACTTTTACGTCACATCATCACTCGCCAAGCGTTGGTAAACAGGATCTGCAGAGATCAGAGAGATCCTGTGTAGGATTACTTTTTCCTTTTGCATAAAAGAACAAAAGAGCATTACATTAATCTTTACTTTTTTTAATTACATAATACATCACATAATCAAAAGAATAAACAGAAGATTCACTGAATATGTAGCGTACCATTGTTAAGTAAGATGAAGTGAAATGTGGTTATGAGTATTGTTATTTGTCAGCTGAGGCTGATATAACCACTCTGCAGGGCCTTTCTTCTACTCCATCCTGTGGGGAAATGAAAAGCGTTGGGGGGTTGAGGCGTGGGCGAAAAGGCAGGAAACATGTCACTCAGTGCAGACTCCGGCCACAAAGAGTCGATATTGGGGACACTTGGGTTATTTAACGAAGGAATATGGGAAGTCAGGAGTTACGTGTTTTAATGTGTTTTCATCAAGTAGAAGTTTTGGTTGTTTATAGGTTCTTGGTATGACCTCCATTTTAACTCTTGGTGTGTATGGACCACGTCCTCTTGGTTTCCCCTTTCAACATGCCAGTGTTATGGGGTTCCTGTGCAGCTCATCCATTCTGCCAATCGCCTAACAATGCTACCAGAAGAACCCGGTCGAATTTTTAAAAAGCATTTATTGTAAAATCCACGTTGGAAAGAGGTTTTCATCAGAAACAATAAACAACACAAAACTAGCTGCATGGAAAACTTCTTGCTTGACATCACTGTAAATGGAGGTCCAAAGTTCACAAGTTAAACGAAATTTAGGGGATGATATATATATAAAAAAAGTATTTTGTGATAACATGCATAATTGAATTAATTGTAAAACATTTTCTATTGTGTGCTAAAATATCATTGCATTCTAAGACTTAGACTGAAGTCGATACTACCCTTGGGTAATGGCTAGTTAAATAGAAATAAAGATAAGGGTTTTGTGTCATCTCAAAGGAGCGCCCCCAGTCCCAAATCCTGGGAGTTCCAGCAGATAATTCTGGCCAAATTTGCTATGTTTCAAGTCAGGCGACCTTATAATTTCAAATACTGTGGGTGTTCCAGACATCATCGGAAGCCCCCCTCTAGATACTAGAGTACTGTATCATGTTAATGAGCTGCTCACAGTCGCTCACACTCTTACCTTTACCCCTCCACAGGCGAGCTGGACGAGGAGCAGGTCACGGAGAGCTTCCTGTCGGCGTTCGCAGGGGGCGCCACCCCTAACCAGGTGACTTACCCGGAGTTCGAGCAGTACTACGAGGGGCTCAGTCTGGGCGTCGACCATGACGAGGAGTTCGCCAACATACTCAGGAATGCCTGGAGCGCCTGAGCTGTGACAGATTCCTAGAATTTCTTGGACTAGAACGCGTCTGAGGTGTTACAGAATCCTAGAATTTCTTGAACCGTTACACCAGCAACTCTGAACAATTAATAACTAAAGAGTAGAATGGTGGTGATATTATTGGAGAAATTACTCATTGATGTACATGTTATAATTGCAGCTTTAGAAACATTCTTGCGGTGGGTTTTTAAATTTTAATTAAATTGTAACATTTCTTTTCTTGATTATTGATATTTTCAATTTATTAATATTTAGGTTATACCACATACAGGTCGTTAAGCAAAGGTTAATTTATCGAGTCAGTCGATATTGTTAGTAAATTGCCTTACATTTTAGGTTATAGTTCACCATAGGTTGATTTCAATTAATTGAGAACAGCCAATGAGTAACCTCATTAGGTTGCCTTCCTATACTGTACAAATGATGTGGAAGTTGTTCAAGATGATTAATATGGTACTGACTATCTATATCACTGGCACTATGGCATTAGAAAGAGATCAAACGTATCATCTAGTATCTAACAGTCAAGGAGGCATTCCTGACTAGACAACATTCCACGGTAGTAGATGCATAAAAAAACTTGAATATAACTGTCAATGCAACTGTCGATACAACTGTGCTAGTGGATTTTTCTGCGACCACTAATACATGTTTATATTTACCTATTGGATACTGTTCCTTGAAAAGCAATTTTCTAGTCCTGTTTCCTATATAGATGAAATGAGTATGTATAGTTCAATGTGAAATGAAAAAAACTAAATGTGAATGTACAAAATATGTTCAAAGTTGAGGTTGTTAGGCATTATTATGATTTTATCATTGCAAGCTTAGTAAATACATGAATGAAGGTTGGGGGAGTGTTCAACCGGAAACTGTTTTGTTTCGCAGATATTTTAGTATGTCCGATTTGATTGGTAAGACGTCTAAATGCATATTTGTTTGTGAAGACGTCAAAATGCTCAAAAGAATGTTGCAAACACGTTGTTGGTGAGTTTGACTAGAATGAGGAACACCATAGAAAGCAATTATCTGCAAACCTTCTCAGTAGAACAGAATAGCCGGCATTTAATTATCCTAATTAATCAGTCTGTTATATATATGGCAGATTGACACTTAATTAACAAAGGTATTTTGACGTGTGCGGTTGATTTCATAATCATTCCAATTACCACTGTTCCGTCCAAAGTGTACTCGGGTCATGAAGTGTAATTATATATCATATCTGTGATTTGCTTAGGGTTTACAAGGCAGCTTCAGAGCAGTGAATATTATATTATCTTAAGTTTGCTTTATTGTTTGTCTTGCATTGACAATAGGTTAACCTTAGAAAATGTGATGCAAATATAATCATATTTTCCATGTTTCATTGGAAGGAAATGTATATTTCATTCAAACCAAAGTCGGTGCTTGGTAACGTTGCTTTGTTGTAAGCTAACAGATGTAATACTAATAATAAAAGAGATTAGATTAAATACTACTGACCTTATTATTATTTGTATTCGTGTGCGCGGAATGGACAGGATATTGACTGAATTATTTGATATGAAATACATGGTGGTTCTTTCATGTTTCTCATTAATATTACCTGCCTCATTAATATTACCTGTGTAGGAATTACAAGTAATTCCAAGTTGAGAACCTGTTATTTTAAACATCCATTAATTTTCCATAACTCCTACATCACCACAAAAATGGGCTCAGAATGTTCTAAAATAAGTTTCGAACAACAAAATTGATATTCATAGATGATTCTCAATCACCTCTCTTTTATATCATTTATATTTTTTTTTCTACAAATAGACACAGTGCCACACTTGTATGATTATATTTGATAAAGAGGAATGCCTGATAGATACCAGCTCTTAACATGAGAGATTTGGATTTCTTCCGAACCAGATTCAGAAGACGGAACTTACAAATATTGTCAATTCAAAAATGTAATAACCCATACCAAATACATCTGTGTGCAACCAGTCTGAATCTGTTTTCTAAAAACGGTCATGTTTCAGTCTAACGGTGTGTGATACTAAGATAAAGACAGTTCTACCAGGCTTCACATTTGTCATCTTTAAGTCTCAACTCCCAAAACTAGCTGTGTAGGTCCACATAATTATATTGCAAGTTTATATCTCCATATCAGAAATTATTTTGACTTGTAGGTCAGGTCAGGGAATCACGGAAATCGTCGGATAGAGTTATGCAGTGCCGATTGGTGGTCGTTTTTCATCGTCAGCCGTGGTAATCCCCGAATCTGAAGCGGCGAATCAGTCCTTTTGGAGGTGAATTAGTGGGTATTAACTGGGGAGGGGGATTGACTCTCCCTGACCGGCGTGGCGCTGACAGAGGTGATAAAACCGGCCGGCCGCTGACGGAGACGGAGAGCTCTCCGTCCATACTTTCTGTTCAGACCCGAATATAGACTGCCCGCAGTCTGGCAGTTAAGTTTCCCCGAGGATGGGCTTCCCGGAATGTTCCACTTTATTCGGACCTTAAACTGTGTAGGAACTGTATAGGCCATAACACACTGGCAGCTAAACTGTCGATGAAGTTACCATTTTTTCCTACTACGTTTTTTTATACTTTTCCTGTAGTACAGGAGTTGCTCTTTCAAAAAAGCCAATGTTCCCAAAAATTCGTCTGCAGATGTGGAAGGAACAGTTGGTTTCCATGGCAACCGTCAACAAAATTAGACTATTCTGAAATTAACCTTCTTTAAGTCATATCTTTCCTGATATGCAAGGTAGAAACACAAGTGAGGTGTCAAATTGACACATTCTATCAGCTCTATCAGATAATGGAATGAAATTGGTTGTCTTGGTTACTTAGTTGCCATGGTAACTGAAAATATACTCTGAATTGACCATAATTCCAGGTTACCTTCTTTTTCAGTTACCATAGCAACCACAAATATCAGTCTTTCAAAGAACAACAAGCTTCACCTGAAGGGTATACATTTCTACTTTATGAAACAGGGCATTGATGTGAGAATATCTGTTTGGAATATAGTGATTAGCTGGTTTCCATGGAAACCGAATGAAAATTCAGCTTTTTTGAGATAAACATCATTTTGGCCATATTTTCCTTGATAAGCAAGGTAGAGACACAATTTTTATCTCAAATCAAGGCATTCATAGAGTTCTATAGTACAAAAGATTGAAATTGGTTGCCTTGGTTACCTGGTTGTCATGGTAACCAGAAATATCATAAAAATTGACCAAGAATACTGTTTTTCTCTTGTATTTGTTACCATAGCAACCATATTTAAAGGTGTTACAAAATGCAACCTATCTTAACTGAAGCAAGTACATCTATACTTATCCAAATGAGGAGGCCTGATAATGGAATGAACAAAGAACATAAGAAAAATCTGGTTTCCATGGAAACCAATCAAAATTATGACATTTTGAAATCAACAGTATTTCTGGCATATCTCTGTCACTATGCAAGATAGAAAGTCAAATGACACCTCAATTTGAAGGGTTTCTAGAGTTCTATTGGACAGTCTATTGAAATTGGTTGTTTTTGATATCCTGTTGCCATGGTAACCACATGTGCTTTTCAAAATTGACCTTAATCTCAATTATTTTCTATATCTATGTTACCATAGCAACCATAAAATATTACTTAAACAAAGCAAATCCACCTGACCAGAATGTTATACCTCTGACTCATGAAATGAGCTGGCATACTTAATGATCCAGCCCATGGAACATAACAAATAGCAGGTTTCCATAGAAACCAACTGAAAATTGTGTTTTTATAAATTCATGTTATTTTAGTCATATCTCTCTTGATATGCAAGATAGAAATACAATTAGCATCTCAAATCGAAGCATTCTTAGAGATCTATGGGATGGGAGATTGAATTTGGCTAATTTGTTTACCTGGTTGCCATGGTTACCAAAAACATCCACAAAATTGAGCATAAATGCTGGCTTCTCTTTCATTTGTGGTTGCCATAGAAACAATATTTAAAGGTGAAACAAAGCACAGTTTACCTTATATGAAGCTTAAACAATTGTTCTTTATGAAACGAGGTACTCTGTTGAATCAGTGGACATAGAACATAGTACACAGCCTGTTTCTATGGAAACTAAGTAAAATCATGCCTTCTTTTAAAATGACACTATTTTAGCCATATCTCCTTTATTATGCGAGATAGAAAGACAAATGACACCTCTATTTGAAGGGTTTCTAGAGTTCTATAGAATGGTTAATTACAATTGGTAGTTTTTGTTTCTTGGTAACCATGGTAACCAAATGATATATTCAAATTGACTGTAAGTTCAATTACTTTTTCTGTTCCTGTTACCATAGCAACCAGAAAATATAGTTATGAAAAAACACCACCTACCTCATATACATGATATATGTCTCCATTACATGAAATGAAATGCCCGGATAAAAGATTGGGCACAAAACATGGAGAAAAGTTGGTTTCTATGGAAACCGATTGAAAATGAATTGACCTTGACATTCACGTTGTTTTGGCCATATCTTTCTGGATATGCAAGTTAGAAATACAATTAACATCTCAAATCGAAGCCTTCTAAGAGATCTACGGGATGGGAGATTGAATTTGGATACCTTGTTTATCTGGTTGCCATGGTAACCCAAAAACCTCTTGAAATTTGACCAAAATTGACCAAAATTTCTCATTTCCTTCCATTTTTGTTACCATAGCAACCATATTTAAAGTTGGACCCAACTAGAGCTTGCCTGATTATAAAGTGTAGATACATATAATCAAATGAGGTAAAAATGTGATTTTCTATGGCTTTAAGTATGGTTGCTATGGTAACAATAAATGAAGAGAAATCCAAAATATGGTAGATTTTGAAGATGTTTTTGGTAACCATGGCAACCAGGTAAACAAATTAACCAAATTCAATCTCCCATCCCATAGATCTCTAAGAATGCTTCGATTTGAGATGCTAATTGTATTTCTATCTTGCATATTAAGAGAGATATGACTAAAATAACATGAATTTATAAAAACACAATTTTCAGTTGGTTTCTATGGAAACCTGCTATTTGTTATGTTCCATGGGCTGGATCATTAAGTTTACCAGCTCATTTCATGAGTCAGAGGTATAACATTCTGGTCAGGTGGATTTGCTTTGTTTAAGTAATATTTTATGGTTGCTATGGTAACATAGATATTGAATACAATTGAGATTATGGTCAATTTTGAAAAGATTATATGGTTACCATGGCAACAGGATAACAAAAACAACCAATTTCAATAGACTGTCCAACAGAACTCTAGAAACCCTTCAAATTGAGGTGTCATTTGACTTTCTATCTCGCATAGTGACAGAGATATGCCAGAAATACTGTTGATTTCAAAATGTCATAATTTTGATTGGTTTCCATGGAAACCAGATTTTTCTTATGTTCTTTGTTCATTCCATAATCAGGCCTCCTCATTTTGATAAGTACAGATGTACTTGCTTCAGATAAGATAGGTTGCATTTTGTAATACCTTTAAATATGGTTGCTATGGTAACAAATACAAGAGGAAAACAGTATTCTTGGTCAATTTTTATGATAATTTTGGTTACCATGGCAACCAGGTAACCAAGGCAACCAATTTCAATCTTTTGGATTATAGAACTCTATGAATGCCTTGGTTTGAGATAAAAATTGTGTCTCTACATTGCTTATCAAGGAAAATATGGCCAAAATGATGTTTATCTCAAAAAAGCTGAAATTTCATTTGGTTTCCATGGAAACCAGCTAATCACTATGTTCCAACAGATATTCTCACATCAATGCCCTGTTTCATAAAGTAGAAATATATACCCTTCAGGTGAAGCTTGTTGTTCTTTGAAAGACTGATATTTGTGGTTGCTATGGTAACTGAAAAAGAAGGTAACCTGGAATTATGGTCAATTCAGAGTATATTTTCAGTTACCATGGCAACTAAGTAACCAAGACAACCAATTTCATTCCATTATCTGATAGAGCTGATAGAATGTGTCAATTTGACACCTCACTTGTGTTTCTACCTTGCATATCAGGAAAGATATGACTTAAAGAAGGTTAATTTCAGAATAGTCTAATTTTGTTGACGGTTGCCATGGAAACCAACTGTTCCTTCCACATCTGCAGACGAATTTTTGAGAACATTGGCTTTTTTGAAAGAGCAACTCCTGTACTACAGGAAAAGCATTAAAAAACGTAGTAGGAAAAAATGGTAACTTCTTTTGATTTTTAGGCCTCTTAGGTTCAGGCGTGTTGTGGTCTAGTATGACCTGGGGTCCTTGATGGGGGGGGGGGGGGATGCCGATGCCACATGGCGATTTTAAAAAATGGCAATGTAACATGTCTCTGGCGGTTTTCAAATGTTGCACGTCGAATTTAAGAAAAGCAGATGTCGCATGTCACTATATTTTGAAAGCCCCTGATGTGTCACTAGGGCCCATGTCGCAGTGTCGAATTTAGGGGTCTAGAGCCATTGACCTCTCATATAAGAGCAAACATTGGTCTTAGTTTTATGAGAATGAGAATGGTATTGATATTAAACTTTGAGTGCCGGGCTGGGAGCACTTGTCGGAGCGTGCTGATCGGATGACGCCGACATATACTAAAGCCCCTTTCTCATAAGGACACTTTCGGCCTCGACGATTATGTTTCCTATGGTAGCTCGTCAGTCCGGCAATTTTCCCGGCGATTCAGATAAAACATGCACATTTCAACATACTATGTTCAAGGGCGATCAGAGGAAAGCATAGAAATTGATATCATAAGTAAAACCTTAAGGGAGAATTTCCCATCCGTCTTCGAGCAAATTTTATTATTTTTCAAAATAAGATTTGTTGACCTTAATAATATGACTTTTCTGACTTTCGATCATATGTTTATCATATCTTAGATATGTTTCTTAGGGAGAACTCGAAATGTTCATTTTATCTCAACATTTTGATGATACTGGTCATGTAATGACGATTTTCTTGTTCAAATACATCCTCGATGGCCATGTGTTCTGGGGAGAAGGGAGCGAAGCAACCCCAATAATAAAGAATAAGAAAAAAAAATTAAACCACACACACACACACACACACACACACACACACACACACACACACAGAGTCGCGCACACACTTGCACACATAGGGCCTACTCCCACAATAAAAGGAACAGGCAGTATGTTCGCCTCAGTGAGTTGCTATCATAGTCTAGAATGTCGTAACACAGCATCCGTTAGTGATCAATGTATAGAGGTTAGCAATAATAAAAACGTCCCACATTACCATTAATATCATGGTTTAAACGACTCCGAAAAATTATTTATGATAAAAAATGACAGTTTATGGATCAGAAAGATGGGTGTATGACCAGGGAAATTGCAGTGATACAGAGCCCCGGGCTTTGGCTAGACCGACTCTGTTCTTTCTCCATTGGATCAGGTTATCAATTACAGGATGCCTGTGGAAAGTCATGGCCGACGACGGATTGTACCATCTGCAATGTGGGAGTATGGTAGTACTATTTTTAGCCATATTCAAGCCTAAATATGACTGGGTTATATATCATACAAATAGTTATGTTATAAGTCCTTACATCTTCAATGTATGAATCGTAATGAAATAGTTGAGGGATGGGGGATTCAGACGAAGAAAACCACAAGTGCTTTTCTCATAACTACAATCTACATATATGAGATATCTCTAGTTCCTGTGCGTAACTATACGCAAGTTAAAGCTTTGGCCAAAATCATGGGATCGGCAAATTGAAATTTGATAAAATAAAACTCAAAATATTATATGAAATACCCGATTAGACAGGAGTGAAACGCCCCCACATTCATAATTAGATTTATTTTGCTTCCACAGATGTAGTGTAACTTGTTTTGAGTTTGTTTTCTTGTAACATGGAAATCGTTTTTAGTTTGAGCTTAATATAATGTTTTTTATCATCTATCAAGTATTGTTCATCGAAGGAACAAAAATGACTAGTGTTCTTTGCAGTTACCATTAGAGTTGTAGTTCACTGGACATAACGGACTATAGGAAAAGATAAACTATGAGGGGCCGGGATGACAGAACGTTTCAGGAATAGGTTATCTTTGCATAAATATTTGATTTAGCTGTTTTTGAATTTTGAATAAGAACAATTTTAAATTGATAACCAATATGGCGGGTGGTGTGACATCATTGCTCTCAGCATAGTTTCTATGCAAATCTAAATGCACCAAGCTCATTTACTTATTCGTCTGGCGGAATATCTTCAATTTAAAGATGAGCATCAGAGCATGGCTAACACGGATTCATAAGCTCAGCGTCTGTCAATCTATATATAACCACCGTTGCAATTGAGATTCTCGTCATATATCAATTGCATTAAGGGACCACTCTCGGATATGCATAAAATATACTCTTATTGGCATACCTTAAAGTTGGCTATTATTAGCATACATACATGTATTAGGAGGGCTTACGCGGAATAGAGAATTCCTCCTTGCTCATAAGCTAAGCACTATTTTAGTTGTTCTAGCAAACTAGGACTTTGTTTAGAATAATCCTTTTAGAATAAACCTTATGCATGCAGCAATAAATAGTTATCAATTTGGATAATTACAAACTTCATTTTACAAAAAAGATGATGTTATTCAGCATCTAATTCCCAAGGTCGATTCTGAAAAGAAAAAGATTATCTTGAACGTTGGTTTTACATAACATTATGTGAGCTGTATAATAATTGTGTTGATAAATTATACTCTAGAGGGAAGACATATTTATCTCTTTGTTCCAATTGAACATGCAACTGTATATAACGATTGTTTCACAGCAAAGGTTTTCTTCATTTGTAAATATATCAACATTTTGATAGGGGAGGGGGGCTTCACACTTGTCCTAATTCAAAGATTACAGTTAATGAAAATATAATATTTTGACTTATAATCACGGTAACCAGTGAATTGTGAAAAAATGATCTTATATGAACAATTAGGGCACGACAAATGCGATAATGAAATTGCCATTGTAAGATCAGCCCATAAACAAAAATTATATATGACATTTTGTAACATGCAAGAAGGGAAAAAAGGAGACAGAACTAACTGAGTCAATGCAGCTTTTACTTCTGATGTCTAGACTAGATACTGTTAACTTCATGTAACCATTTCTACCAGACATTATATCATTAGTGTCAGTGAAGCGGAAACGTGTGTCGATTGAATGAGATCCTTGATGGATATGCACTCACTATGCCTATACTCTTCGCCAATTAATTGATTGTTGCAGTAGCACATGCTTAGGCCAGACCCTCGCACAGATGTATTTAGTTTTTCGGTCAAACACAGGTTCTTATCTGATCACGTCAAAATGAATGGTTGCAGATTTCAGACTAATGAGATGAACACCATTACATTTAATTAAAATGTGCTTACTGAAGCTTTTTTTCCACTTCCAGTTTTATAATTGTTCCGTACATAGGTCTGGTAGTATTTGTGAATCGAAGGGTGTCAATTAACGTCAGAAATATGTACTGAGTACTTTAGTGGGTCGATTATAGAGCTTGTGTAAGTTTACATGGTCATGTAACCAGATTGTGGTGGTTGCACTGCGATCACCATGAATAGAGAGGGGTCCTATAATTATCCCAATGGAGATACCTTTTAGATTTATATCATACATTTAAACTATTTTATATGGAAGCTAGAATTATCATTACAATTATTTGCCTTCATATCAAATGACCGTGAATTAGGTATGGCGACCAGGTCAATCCTGTACGTCTGTACGAGTGTAAGAGTGTTAACACTGTGCAACATAGACCGTTAATAACTTAAATGAAGCCATTAAAGTATATTAAAGGTCATGGAAAGATCTTGTAAAGGTGTCCTTTCCAGAATATCAAAGGTCACATGAAAGACTCATGTAAATATCTTGTAAACATCGTGTACACGTGTCCTTTGTGTTACCTTTCATATACTCTAATGGCTCTATTTACATAAATCAGGGGTTTTCCTAAACTATTTTGTCTACTAGTCCATCGGGCTAGTGGACCCATCTTTGCACTAGCCCTGTTCAACTGTTCTACTTGCCCATATTAAGTTACTAATGGCAATTTTAAAGATTTTCACTGGTCCACCTGGATAGTTGTTGATAAATCCCACTAGCCCTGGAGGATTTTTACTAGTAACGCTATGTTAAGGAAAATCCCTGAATAATATATTATATGAAATACCTGATCTTTGATGCCCATTATTCATTAGGCTTCTAAAGGTCAGATTTTGTGCAGTGGATATTTGTAAAGTAAACCACAATTCGAATTGCTTATGGCTAAAGTAACTTGTAAATTGACTAATATGAGTTTATAAAATAATCAGGAAAATGACGTTCTTTCAAAATTATGAATTACGATTTTTATTTCAGACATGTACATCATAATCACCAGGCATCTATTAATTATGTTCAAAATAGTGAAGAAAACCCTCCTTTGATAATTATTTATTTTACTTAAATCGTCTGAAAAGAGGTATTACAACTGTGTTTTGATGAATCTTATATTTTGAAAACAACCTTTCACACAACCTCGAGGTGGTAACATTACAAACAACAAAAGAGTAATAAACAAAGACAATCAATGAACTGACACGGAGGTCAATGTTTGGGTGTGACAGCCCAAACCACACTGCGCGCGTTCTGAGATCACTACTAATCCTTTTAGCCCCCAATTTGGTCGTGTCAGACCTTGGGTTTGTGTCCCAATCCAGCCGTATCCACCCGACAAAACGGTGATTTCTCGATTTTTGCCCATGTTTTCCCGACTAGGGCACATTGAGAAAAAGTAACATATGAGGTTGTTTGATGTTTCCTTCTTATTTTGTTTTGCGCTGTCTCTTCTGCAGCTTTAGTTATAATTGATAAATTAACCTAGGTCATTGTTATAAATCTCTGTAGAGTCATAATACATGTAGTGACAACTAACGCTTCCGTAAAATCCAGAGTACTCACTCCAATATATTCCCACTGGCAGTCTTAAGTACTAATAGTTAAAAAAGACGATATAGTGTAAGTAGGTAGCCGACGCATACCAGAGTGTCCCCAGATCTTGGTATTTGTCAGAGGCAGAAGGACCAGGGTGCTTGCCGACCCAGAGCAGGTAGTGGCTGGGAGCAGTGAGTTTCCATACAGCTGCTCGTATATTTGCAGTGCACACATGTCCCTAAAACTTTTTCACCTCAAACTAATGACCCTAATTGAACCACAACCCAATTTATCCCAACTATACAGTCATGTACAAAAACTTTGAGCCCCCAAAACCATTTTGGTTGAGAAAGCTTTATTGTGGCATACATGTTAGAAGTTTACTATTGCTACGTCTGAAAACCTACATTCTGCTGAAGTTAAAGTGGATAAATATTCATGGAGATTAGAGACAGACTCAGCCAAAATGTGTTTAATATTCATGACTGTAAGAGCTTTTCTATAAAAGTAATTCAAGACTTTTATGATTCTAGTAATTATTGAACTAAATAGGTTATCTTTGCTGTTAATTACAGGAGTGATAATTAGGGATTATTCTTTAACTTGTTATTCCATTAGGCCTAAGTTAGCTGGTCCAAGTCGAGGTCTTCTCACTATTAAAATGCAAATTATCTCAAGATGTAGTTCTTCATCTAGAGCTGACATAAACACCTGCAAGAAAGGATATTGTTTATCAATGTCCAAAGTACTATGATATACATCACTGACTTCCTGTTGACATTTCACCAGTCCTCAGGCTAGTCCATTCAGGCCTCACAACCAAACGCTCCTAGTCGTAGTGAAACCTGTCTGCTGTGATCTCTAGTTTTTTTCAAGTCTCCCATCCTGTTATTTGTATGAGGTGTTTACTAAACCAATGACCTGACCCTGGCTTCCTGGCCCTCTTCCCTGCCTATCTACCACTTGCTCTGGCCCCGGCTAGCCCTTCACTCTCCAAGCACAACAGGGAGAGGGTCTTTTTCAATCCTAGTGCTGCTTTATACATGTAGTTTCTTTAGCTAGGACTGACGCCACATCAGTACAAATTGATTAGATATTGCTTTCATACAGCATGATTGGGAATTCAGTGGGTGTTTGGCAGTTTTGAACTGAGGTGATTGTTCGTTCAAACGCCCGCTGTGATGCAATTGGTCAGTGGGTGATCATAATGGCATTACCCAAAGAGGCACTCCCGATGTCGGTTGCATCCTATAAAACTTTTCAATGTGCGGTAGCACAGAAGTCACTACATAGAAAAGAGAATCAGGTGGTGTAAAAATGTGAAAAAAAGATATGTATATTTCCTCAAAATATTGTTATGATAATGTCTGTTCAAAGTGCCATCAAATGATAAAACACCCCGATAAACATATCCTAGGGTGCATACCTTTAGGCTGTTATACTCTTAGAGTTGATATGTGTAATGTCACATGTCTAGGAAAATTCTGCAGTTTCCAAAGATTTCGGACAAGTGGCAAAAATACACATTGTGATGAGGAAAACAGTTAATGCTCATGGAGCGGAGGAGTTAAGGGGCTCGCCTGCTTCACCTGTTGACCAGATATGGCCCTGTCTGTTATCTATTGTGAATGTTTCAGGATTGAAAAGGAGGACAGGATCCTAGGTCCAAGGAAATGACACCTCTCAGCTATATCTGGTCCGGACGTGTTGGAGGGGAAGTGGCGAAAAAAGTAACTTGATGTCGTGTCCGGTGAGCATCAATGAAGTCCAGGTTACTGCATGTACAGGCTTAACCCTTTCACTGATGAATATGACATTCTACAGTTCATAATAACTGAGATAATGCCCAAAATATGAATAGGACATTTTTTCTGGATTTTTATGGTCGAATATTTGTATTATAATTTGGATGAAACATTCCAAATGTTGCCAACGTACCAATGGAGCAAATTTTTCTGTATTGGTAAATAGCAGCACCTTATTCAATTTATGGTTTCCAAAGAAACAAGCAATTAATGAAATATGTATTGTATACCAGAACGAATATGGTGATATCTAAGATCCTGATAAAAGGAACGGATATAGGCACTAGACATGAGGTATTGGACGCTCCATGCAATTTTTCTTTTATTTGTTTTGATTCCACAAAATCCATCTGATCTTCCAAGAAAATGAGTTTGATAACCAAAGTTCTTTTTCACAATAGTGAATTATGAATTATATTGATTTGGATAAAGCCTTGCTACCCATAACTTACCAATCATTAAATCTATCAATAGAAAGGTCGCGCCAATGATTGCCTGTATTCAGTGCACAACGTGTCTTGCCTGAAATAGAAAATAGTACGTGTATTGCAACGTGCAATCTGTCAGGGTCCTAAAAGTGTGATGAACAACTACAAAATGCGTTAGCATTGTTAATGTCGACCTCTGTTTATTGAGTGATACAGTTACCAACAGTTCTATTTTTTCCTGCGCAGTAGACCAGTCGCGTGGGAGGTCTAAACTAAATATAATACCTCGGTATACCTGGTTGCATAATGAGAGATTCTCCATTAGGAAGTGAAGCTTCTAATTAGGTGCCTCTAACATTCCCTTCTGCATATTGATTGCAAAACACTTACTTCGTAGACCCTCCCTCCCCCGTTTCTCATTAACATGATTATTGGCTCTGTTCTATGGTTGTACTAAAATGCCTAATGTAGTGGTATACAGTGTAGGCTAAGGTCCTCTCCGAACAAAGGCCTACATTAGGTAGGTGGTGGGTGCTAACCTGATGTGACTGTACTGTAAGGCAAACAAAATAATTTTCTGTCCAAAAAGTAAATAGGTCCCTACCCTCAGGGGGCCTAAAAACAGGAAAGAGTCAAATTTAACTAATAAAGGCCTACATTAGGCCTTTGTCATTTTCTATAGAGAGGCGTTTGATCATAATTGAATAAATTAGTTTGTCAAATAATGATTTGCCTTAAGACCTTATGCAGATGTGGTCACGTGACCACTTTTTGGTGATCACTTTGTGCTCTTCATAACCAAGCAGCGTTTAGGATATAATCTAACCTAGAAATTGTTGGAAGTGAGAGAAAACAAATTGGCAGACATTCAAAACATTCCAAATCATTTCGAATGTTTAGTTCGGGCGGAATTTGTCATATCCATGCTATGCATATTTCAGCTTTAAGACAATACCAGGATCGTTGTAACTGACTATACAATGATAATACTAAGAACAACAATGAGGATTTCTTTGGAGAAGATCATGACGACTTATTGTTTTTGATCGAAACTTGCTGCCACGATCTATAGTCTTCTTTCTTGGTCCTGATTATGACCCCCTAATGTTTTATATTCGTGTCGTGGGTCTAGATGTGTTTATACAGACAAAAATACTGAACAATGGATAACATTGTATTCACAGAGAGTGAATTAAACGAGACTATCCTTTCCTTTATCAACTTGTACGTCGATTTCTAGTTAATGAAATTGCCCATTTTGGAATGCATTTTTCTTTCCTTTCCCCCCCCCCCCCCCGAAATTATCACGATTTGAACATTTCAATTATCTGGGATTGTGGGGATTGTGATGTTGATGAGCAACGAAGAAAGACA
This sequence comes from Lepidonotus clava, assembly GCA_936440205.1. Taxonomy (NCBI): domain Eukaryota; kingdom Metazoa; phylum Annelida; class Polychaeta; order Phyllodocida; family Polynoidae; genus Lepidonotus; species Lepidonotus clava. Next base: position 44,642,960 of record OW387136.1, on the reverse strand, counting down.
TTCCCAATTGCAAATTGTTGATTGTTGTTAGCCTGAAAACATTGTTCTGCTTACGTTTTTACATATTGCCCTCTTGATCATTAATCGATATCATTGGTTTTCAAAAGCCGGTGATGTGTCAGTTCTTTGGGGGCCTGACCTTCCCTCCACTACAGCTGATTCAAGTTAGACCCGGATCTACTCTCACTCTCCGACCATCAACGTTTTGTATGCTGCCAGCTGCCATGTGTCTTCTTATGGTCGTCTCCACCTATAGATTCGTGTAGGCTAAGTGCTTACAATCAAGTTGTATCTTTCAGGTTGTAGTTAATGAAGGGGAAGTATTATCAATATCAAATTTTGAATGTAGAATAACTTGGAACATAATAGCGTTTTTATTCGGTAAAACGGTGTGTAAATTTGTCAATTGAAACTATCTAACGATCATAATAAAGACGCATTAAAACTTTCCAAAGGTGACGTTTATCTAGTCAATACACTAGAAACTAGGAAGCATCATGGTGTTATGTGTAAGACGTTTGTTTTCTCGCACTTTCTGGCAGGCGTTAGGTGTGACACGATTTTAACAATTGGAATTTGTAATCAAGTTATAATGAAAAATTGTGGGTCAAGGGAATAATGAAATTACATAATCATAGTGTGCAAATCATTAGTGGTATCAAAAAATAAACTAATATGAACTACATTTAAAAAATCTTTCGTATGCGATATTTATTGGAGTATACAGACTTCCATAATAATTAGTCTTGTCCCGATAAGCAATACATGAATGTGGACGTTATTGTATGTAGTTTGTCATAATGTAAACGAGCAGAGAGTGAAAATCCGAAGTTTATTGAGAACACTACACTATACATGGTACATGGACAGGGGTTCCTTGTACATAAGACATGTAGATAAGGAGCGAGCACCAATATGTATAAACTAGAGGACGCCGTCTTAACATGTATGCCTTATAGTTTTACGATAGTCTTCTTGCGTGGTAATGATTATATAATAACCATTTGTATTACTTTCAATCAGAGAGGGCAGTTACCTAGCACCATTATTATTTCGTCCTCGTGACAATATAATGTTGGTGACAGAGAAATAGATTGCACTGTGTTTGTTTCTTTTTCATCAATCACGTATTCACCGGTACCAAAATCGTACCGATATTGTAATTTCCACGACATGCTCTCTCCAATTTATAAATTACCGGGTTTGTCCTTTATATAATTATATGCACGGATTCTGTAACTAATAACTACGACGACTCTTTCATACAAACTTTCAATAGTAGCTATAAGTGCTTGATAGGTGTCTAGTCCTAAAACGTTCTTGAGTGCTACTGGCATGAGTAACTGAACTGCTACAACTAAAACGAAGCGCTTATTATTAGTAATCACAGTAACTTTCTTGGCATTGGAGCATGTGTGTTTCACATGCACATATAAGATATAATGGTTAGGAGAGAACGTTTCCACCGGAATCACAGTTGACACTTGAGGGAATGAATGGTGCAGGACATGGGTGTACTCTGACGTCAGAGAGAGTTGACGGTTCTAACACGCCATTTTAGACCCAATTTACAGTACAGGACAATTTTGAAGCAAAATTCTGTCAAATCTCCCGGGAGATAAAACATTTGTCAATCCTAAATATTACCATGTTTTCATAATGATATCGCAGGAAGATGGGTACATTTGAAAGGTGGCATATTGTAAACTGGGTCTAAGGAGGGAGGAGGTGGACACTGTTAGGCCAACGACACGGTGACAACTACAAAACACACCAGTTCCTACCAGCTGTGTCGACAGGCACGGAAAGAAACGAGTTCTTATTCCAGCTTGTATCAAAAAAGGACTTTCCTTTAGAGGAAATTGCTACAGCTTGACTAGGACTTTCCCTCAACCTGCTAGATTACTACAATTTTACTCGACTTTCAGAAACGCGAAGTAACACGATATTCCTTACAGAGATCCCGAGGCTTCTTTTTATTTTCATAATAAAACGAAATACAACTCAACAGAACCTGCAGGAACTGGCTGTCCAGGGTGCGTCTGAACAGAATTTTGATTTTATAGTTTCCGCTGATACATTAGATTTCTCATTTTTATATGTACTAATGATATTGAATTCTTTTGTTTTGCTGCCCTTGAGGTAAGTGTTAACATCTAGAGCTCTGATTAATGTAAACTGCTACATCAAAGTCTATATAGGAAGGCATTTGGCCCAAATAACACTGCTATGGCTCACACATAGGGAGATTAAGTTGGGGCTAGAATGTATCTTTTCAGCCAAATCCAAGTCTTTGGCTGTGAAAACTTGCAAGCTTGTTTTTCTGTTATACTATTGGAGTTTGGTGTGTCAGCGATACGCCTTGGCAGTTGAAAGCACTGGCACTGACAAAGGAGCTTTGTGTGAAAAGTAGTGGTACGGACAGGTATTCTCCCTAAAGGTTGGATATGTCCAGCCCATGAGCAAGCCCGACAAGGCTATAGGCCACATTCTGTAACTCACCAAGTTAGTCTTCGTTGCTAATACTTTTTGGATTCAACACTACCCTTATCTCTAAAACAATATCCCCACGAAGAGGCGTCTACCCAAAGTAAGTTGGCACTGTTTTACTACGGGTATTGATAATCTAAAATTATCAGCATCACCAACTAGTATCATTAACAAAGTAGTTTTCATAAGAGGCCTAGGGGACCTATTTTCTATCTGGTTGGTCCCCTTGACCTAACTCCTGTAGACGCTGTTTAAGACCGAGTCGCAGTATTTGCTGGAGCAGACTGTCCGTTTTGTCGCGGACCTCCGCCAACTGCTCAGCCACAGCTCCCTCCCTCTTGAGCTGCTCTTCATAACCAGAATCCTCATGGCCAGTGTCCTCAGAGCCTGTGTCCAGTACCTCAGGCCTGAGTCCGAAAGCCTCCTCCTCCTCGCCGTCCTCTCTGACCCCGTTCAGGTACCGCTCGCCCTCTGCCCTGTTCTCCTCCAGTGGGTTAAGGCCAACAAAACCCGTCTGGTTGGTGGTGAGGGACTGGAGACCTCCAGGGGGTGGCGGTAGGAGGGTGTCGGGGACCTGGGTGTCCACAGGTAGGTCACTGGAGGAGGGGGCGTGGCCGGCGTTCTTGTCCCACCTGTTATTGTTGCCCCTCTTGGTGACGGTGTAGGAGGGGTCGGCGCAGTACTCGTACAGCTCGCCCAGACTACACCTGTGCATGCAGCACTCACACACGATGCCCTGTCGGTAGGCCTGGCCGTTACGGGTCACGATCACACGCTTATTGATCTGCAGGTACGAAAGGGCCTTGCTCTTGCTCCAAAACGGTCCGTTTTCTGTGTCGAGCTCACCTGAATAACAAATAAGGTAAGACCAATCATGAGACTTTCTTCGAACTACATGGAAGTAAATTTAGGCATGAGGGGTACTTAGAGCTTGATGCATTATAGACTGATAGAGACCTTTGTGTACGTTATAGATTCCAAGCCAACAACAAAACAATTATGCTCTTTTTCTTAACAGGGCAGGTATAATGCTAACCATTTAATTCTAATCAGTCAGCTTTACTTTCTAATTCTTCTTCAGGCAAGAGGTTTACACTGAATAATTGGAAAAATGAGGGATGACGATAATGAAATACAAGAAGTGTTAGATTATCGTGTCATGGACGGAATAGAGACGAACATATCCTTTATAACCAAGCAAGCTAGTCCATTTCAAATTGACACTGATTACACATGATTATCATCATTAAATTCTAAACAGGAATATAGCAACACAAATAACATACGTTTTTTATGCACGATCTATTCTTGCTGCAGATTAGGCATAGCAAACACGGAACACAGCCAACGCCTACAATTAGGTCGTCTCATTAGCATGTCTGGGACATTTACTCAGGTCCCATAGGAGTATGTTATATTCTAGGTAAACTAACGAGGTCGCGTGTATGGGACCTCTTTCAGTAAGACACCAAGTAGACATGAGCAGGTTTTAACCAGTGACACTACTTAAAAGCCCCCCTTGAAAGAGATATTTTAAAAATAATCGACATTTGAGAAACTCTTTTTGTGGTTTTCACTATCTAACATTATCTGAATCATAATCGCTTTTCTCCAAAAGTCTTCTCGGTGATATGACATTTCGTATAAAAGAGTAGTAGTATATGAAAAATGTACATTGCGTCTGGCACTCTAACTAGCAAAAAGACACTGTTGACGGGGGGAAATGTATTTCAGTCGTGGAAAATCTCACTTTCTGTATACAAACAACAAGAGGCGGGAGACACGATCTTCCTTTTAAATATAATAAAGTTATAATGTTACCACTATTCAATTACCAAAGAAGCTACTTGTTACTGTTTAATTATGTTCTACACGACAACATGCTGGTCGATTTCCTCCAGCATGTTAGGTATTTCTTTCTTTTTGCATTAGCATGAAAAATATTCACATCTGTAGGTCTATGCTTCACTGATATTTCATTATGCATCAATTAAAGTTCATATTCAGTTATAAATTCATCAAACTTTGCAATGATAATTATATAGATACACCTTTCCCATGTACCTGCGCAATCCACCACACTGCCTACCTTTTAGGACAGGAGTAACTAGATTCACGTAACTATAGGTTAACCATAAGAAAACTTCCAAAAAGGGCTTTTTCAAATTAATGATGCCGCCACTTTATCAAAAAGAGTGTGCATACGTTTTAAAAGTGTAAAACACGTTGTAAAACACGTATAATACATGTTTTAACTATTCCAATACTGACCGTGTTGTCTTCTTGGCTTGGCGTTAGTCGCTGAGCTCACTGCTCGGGCGGCGGCTGCAGCGGCTGCCAAGGACGCCGTCGGTGACGACGCCAACGACGACGTAGGGGGGGAGGCGGCGACGGCAGCGCGCTTGCCGAAGCTGCGCGAGTTGTAGCCGCCGAACATGCGGCACACCACGCTGAGGGTTTCGGCGAGCTGCGAGCCGCACCTGCCCTGGGCGATGTAGCGCTCCGAGCGCTCCGTGCCGCAGTAGTGCGTCCACTCTCCGGCCACCGACGTCAGCGACGCCGCGCACACCAGCCAGACCAAGAGGCACGTCGTCCACGTCGTCGTCATCCCACGACCGGCCGCCGCGACGCCTGCAAGGAGGGAATGGGAGTGGGACATGAGTGGACGTTGAGTTAACACAGGCGACCTTCGGTAAGTCATTGATGTATAGGAGATTCAGAAGGAGGAAGAGGAGGAGAAGGACTAGGGGGAGGAGGAAATGGAGGAGGAGGGGGAGGGGGAGGAGAAAGAGAAGGAGAAGAAGAAGGAAAAGAAGAAGAAGAAGAAGAAGAAGAAGAAGAAGAAGAAGAGAAGGATGAGGAGGAGGAAGAGGAGGAGGAGGAGGAGGAGGAGGGGGAAGAGGAGGAGGGGAGGAGGAGAAAGAGAAGGAGAGGAAGAGGAAGAAGAAGAAGAAGAGGAAGAGAAAGAAGAAGAAGAAGAAGAAGAAGAAGAAGAAGAAGAAGAAGAAGAAGAAGAAGAGAAGGAGGAGGAGGAGGAAGAGGAGGAAGAGGAAGAGGAGGAGGAGGAGGAAGAGGAGGAGGAAGAGGAGGAGGAGGAGGAGGAAGAGGAGGAGGAGGAGGGAGGAGGAGGGGAGGGGGAGGAGGGGAGGAGGAGGAGAAGAGAAGGAGAAGAAGAAGAGAAAGAAGAAGAAGAAGAAGAAGAAGAAGAAGAAGAAGAAGAAGAGAAGGAGGAGGAGGAGGAAGAGGAGGAGAAGAAAGAGGAAGAGGAGGAGGAGGAGGAAGAAGAGGAAGAGGAGGAGAAAGAGAAAGAGGAAGAGGAGCAGGAGGAAGAAGAAGAAAGTTAAGTAGGTTAAGTAGGGAAAAGGAGAACCCTAATGGGTGTAACGAAGTCATTTTTCCTTTCCCTATAGCCACAAGGCCTCCCCATACACGATAAATACCAATAGAACGCGCCTCATCTTCTCATAGAACACTGACCCCAATGACGTCACTCCACAGAGTCAGACGCCAATGACGTCACGAGCCAGGTGCGAGACGTGGCTCCCCTCCAGACAGGGCCCCATTACAGTCCCCCTCCCTCCCCCTCTGATAACCAATCCACCCCAGCTCTACTCGGCACGCACTCCAGCCCTACACAGGTAATTAGGTCCGCGATGAAATGTCGGCCTCTCCTGGTGAGGGACTTGTCAAAATAGGTTCAGCGTGTCAACGGCCGAGTGACGAACGTGTCTCAATGGGCGGGAAAGTAGAGAAAAGTTGATGGGGCTAGTTTAGAGGGACTGGGGTAGTAGGGAGTGTCCTCATGCCCGTCTTAATACGTTTAGACCACTGTAAGCTATAACGCCGCAATAAGCTGATGTGCCCATCACGATTTACATGAAAGGTCAACTTTACCGGGCGTTATCAATACTATTGCTCCGGGGTAATGTTATCAATAAGGTCAGAAAAATGGATATCATCCATAATGAAAAAGACATAATGGCTTTGAATACATGTGCATTTCGTCCATTGGAAGCAGTACTCGATTCTGTAGGCTCAAATGAATAATGTCGCACATATCCACCAATTGCAATGCAACATGTATAGGCCTATTGCTTAAATTCATTACTGTGATATGTTGGAGTAGTTTTTTGTGAAATTGAATAGCATGAGCAACATGACGTTTTTGACAAATAATGGCGTATTCGATATGGGAAGGGTATATTGCTATATACGTGTAGCCATTAACCTTTTTTTTACTCTTAGGTAAGATCAGTTCAATTCTATAAATCAGATCCATCATAAAACATCGGACTTTCTATCGAGTGCATCATCAAACGATTTCAGAATAATAGAAAATTGAATTGCCTTATTAACTTTGGTTAGGTGTCCTGGGTACACAATTCTTATGACAGTCGTTTCTCTTTAAATATGTTCTTTTGTTATGTTTTAAGTACGTTTCATTGGTTGGTCGCATGGCAGGTTCTCAATAAAAGCTAGAATACTGTAGCAGCTTAGAAAACGACGATATATTGTAACGTCATTGCCATTCGGGAAAATTACTTCTGCATAAGTGACCTTCCTGAGTATAACGACGTAGACTTTCAGCATAGCCTCTGAGTAGTATATTGAAAGTTACATTGTGCCAAGGATCCTTCAGCATATCCTCTGAGTAGTACATTGAAAGTTAACATTGTGCCTGGGATCCTCGCCCTGGGAAATTGTACCAATTGCTGGCAACAGAAACTTTTTTAAAAAGAAGAATAGACATAAAAGGGGGGACTTTTGCACTTGACCCACAGGCTGACACTACATCGGATGATGATCGACTGTGAATCTGTGAAAACAGTTTGTCAAATAGCTACCATACTCTGGCAAATGTTAAGCTAGGTTCCAATTCATATAGAATCTAGTAGAACTACATTCTCTCATCATGCATGCTTAACCGCAAATACTATTACTATACTCTTTTCTTACTGGTTGATGCAATTCCTAGCTACTAAAGTTGTTGTACCCCGGGATTTATGGAAATTCCGAAATAGCATTTTTGTAACATGTATGTATCGTAGAACCATGTTAACTTTACAGTTGAAGGAAAAGACTTCACAGAAAAGAACTAAAAGTTAGATAATTAGTCAGATCTGGCCTTTGTCATGTAAGATGAGGATTAGACATGAACATTCTGACCATTAACCCTTCTCTGAAAATATTTGATGGACTAAGTTTCAAATCCAAAAGTAAACCACAAAGTTATATTTCACATCGCCCATTATAGGTGGTACTCAAAGTATCAGGTTAAGGAGAGATCAACCACTGAATTCTGATTTCATGATTATCCTAATATCCTATGTTTCCAGTGGATGTGAAATGGTCGCAAAACTACTAAAAGTTCATTCTTATGCTAAACGAATATATACATATATACGTCTTGAAAGAAGTATTGACAACACATGTTCTGTATTCCCCTTCCTTTAGTCAAGCTAATTTTGGATTTCTGGCTGGCAAGGCGCTTCATAGAGATGGAAACTGTTTTGAAAGCAGGGGCCTTGCAGAGAGATCTCCATATAATATTATCTGGAAGTACTTTAAGGTAAAGGTTAGGTTCGCAATAGTTTGCAAGTTGGTAATGTTGAATTTTCCACTGTTCACCTTGAGAAATTATAAAGTCGGGGTCTATAGCGGCTAACCTATCTGTTCGAAATGTCTAAACCTCAGTCAGAACAAGGTTACAAAGTTTAAAGAAAAGGTGAAAAATTAAAAGACAAAAGATAAACTTTAAATTCTTAGTTCTTTTTTTTAAAGTTCTATGTTTGTCAATGTTTTATCCTATCATTATTGATATGAAATGGATGTGGTAAATTCAAAGCTTCTCTCAGTTTTATTAAATCAACAGTCGAGGTACTCTATCTGTGGCGACATTCTCCAGACTCTGCTGAACCTTTCCATCAAGTCCATGAGGGTACACTTGTACCCATCCTGATCCCTGGGTAGGGAATAGGACTGGTTATCTGTGGTCGAATTCCCAAGAGTACGCCTGCACCAAACTCCCATCTATAGCCGGGTGAAGCATCCAGGGCGACCCGTATAGTAAATGGACTATTCACCCATATTAACATATTAACCCCAAATTTACCTCTCACGCGAAGCAGGAAGCTTTTTGATTGAAACCGTTTGATTAGATTGCCCTTGGCAAGTGTTATCTCAGAGGAGATCTCATTAACAGCATACACTTATATTCTTTCTTCTAGTCATTGAATCCGGAAACAGGGATATCATATCTTTTACTTCCGTTGTGCATCTTGATGCCACAATTGCTTAGACGTGAAGATATTCATGTAGAAATGGATATTTTAATTGACCAATCTGGCATCTGACCAATATTCATTAAACGTTCTCGTTGCTTTCTAAAAAAGAGTGTATGTATTCCAATTCCGACTACAGTTAACAATGACAAACTTTTCCAGCTTCATACTAGTTAAAGCCTATTATCTTAGTCATTTCCTGGCCTCGGAAATTCTCCAGAAATCCTCCAAATAAATCCTTCTTTTTATGTCATTTCTTCAAACCCTGCCAACAAATCTGTCTCTTTTTTCATCAATCTAAGACTCTTTCATTGTCCAAAATCTAGTGGGGAATGTCAGCTTAGCCCGAACGTAGTACGTTTTATGCGGTCAGTGCGTCTGGTTGTGCTACTTTTTAACCATGGGCTCCCTAGTTTGGCCGTGAGCAACTCACAAACTGCTCAGAGTTGCTCGTGTCTGGCCGCGAGCCAAAGACTCTGATTGGCTCAGTGACTTAATTGTAGCGGCCAGACCACCCTGGGCCCGTCGCTGACTTGTTCTCGTTCACACGCTCTTGGAAAGTTGCCATCAACCTGGAAAGTTAGCATTATTACTGGCTGACGTCTTGCTATGGGTAATGACCAACGTGTAATTATATGCGAACTATCAAAAGAACCATATCTTTTTGATTGAGTGATGAGAGGTTCCCCGTTGCAATTTTGCGACAAAAAGCAATAATTACAGCGGGGCTCATTCTATGGAGTCATTATAAAGGGTAGAATATATACAACGGAACTATAGCATTGTTATGTTTCATCATCAGTCTAATGATTTCAACATTTTATAGCGTACCTCGACGTCTGGATGCTTATGGTCTTTCATGTCGGTTGGTAATAGGGCCATAAAACTCTTATATGACTTCCTAACCATGTCTTCCTGATGATACACACACGCGCTACGAATACGTCATTCGTAAAATTAATATTCGTGGTGAACTTGCACACATGGGAGGAACCCTCTTTTGTTTTTTAATGTTTTTGCTATAACTGAAGCATTTAATCAAATGCTACCTTTTAAAAGGAACATCCTTGGATGGAGTTTTAAAGGTAACAAATGAACCTTCCCGTAACTGCCGTTATGCTAGAAGCCTTGACTATTGAGATCTGGATATCAAATCCGCAGAACTATCAGAAAAATGCTGCAATACTTATGTACCACTTTGTATGAACTGCAGTATTCATAAACCGCCTTATATATCAATGTTGGCTTTCTGTGAAAGAAAGAACTACATTATTTCTAAACTGCCCTCATTGCCTATTATTAAGGTCTAGAACTATGCTACATTTAGCAGAGCAGCAAGTGACACCAATGTCCCAATGACACCCAGGATAAAAGGAGCTGACTCAACAGCACTTACATGCCCCATGTGAACGGACAGACAGACTCTAGTGCGAGTACACCCAATAAACTACCCAGCCCGACAACCACCCTCTTCCACGGAAACCCCCCAAGAGCCGCTTGTCCTCATTCCATCTGACTTTTATTCCTCTGGTGCTTTCTTCCGCTTTTCTTTTCCTGATCAGGCCATTCATGACGGTTGACATCAATTATTGAGAGATACGTCTGGGAGATCGAAGTCGGGCCAAATAAATCAGTCCCCGACCGCCACTTGAGTCGCTCATGGCCGAGACTTTCCAGCTGCTCTCAAGTGCTCACCTGGGGGTCAGTGTTCTATCGATCAAGTACTTCCTGCAAGTTCCTGGAACCTCACGAAACCCGTAAATCTGGGGGTGCTTCTACGAGTACCCCATTCGGGCAGCGTTTGCTCGTAAGTTATTGTGCATCAGAGTTCATCATGGGTCTAAATTGTGTAATTGACTCACGCTCGTATACACTACAAATTCCCCATGGGCAAATATTGATTTGTGGCAGCATTCTAAAAAAACACAACTGGTTAGCAGTGATTTGTCTATGTTCGCACACTGGCCTGTCAATTGGATGAAGCCGCAGGAATAGGTGATGTGATCATTTCCTTACTCAGTTATTTATTCATGGGATGCGAAAGTACTCTTTGGGTTCTCGCTGTTTTGACCTTTCTTTTATAGTCTATTAATGTCTCTGTTTTCCCCCTTTTCCCCGTCTCATATTGTGGATTATTTCAATTGGTTACTAAGATGGCACATAACAATTACGTTATTGATGGTGAGGTGGCAACCTCGCTTAATCAGAATTTTATTATAACATTATTTTTTGTGAGGTTAGGACCAAACCAAAACAGAACATTATAAGAACATTCTGTTAAGGTTGAAGAACATGATCAGACAGTATGAAAACGTTGCAGTGCAATGTCACAAAAGTACGTTGCAGCAATGTTATTGGGAGCCATCAAAATAACGTAATAAGAACCAAACCAGAACGTTGCCATGACGTTATTTTAAAGTAACACTTTCGGCTGGGCCTATATGGCTGATTGTATATCATTCATGTCATTGTCTGCATGGATTCGTTCCCCTCACTGAAGGTGCTAGGCCAAGGTTGCTACATCTTTCCGATACTTTCAATTTGCCTATTCCGGCCAAACTTCCAAAATTCTTGTTGACTCGTTACCAGTGAAAATTACAACAAAAGAAATTGTTGTTATCCGGCAACCATTTTTATGACATCATAGTGTTATGAAAACACCCACTGACGTAGGAAGGGGTTGTTTTCACCGTTTGCACCGACACCTGAACCCTACTCCACCCAATCCCTATTACCGCATGCCCCCAGGCTTTATATAGGAATCCCAATCACTAATGATGACAGTGCCATGGGATCTGCAAATGGTTACGTCTCCTCTGTCCCCCAAGTTAATTTTGTAACCACAGGGACCGGCCCTGCAGACGTTTGATGACGACTGTTTGGACTGTGTGGTGGCTGACAGGTTCTCAACCCACCCTGGAGGGCTCACATATCGGTTAAGACGCCTCCTCCAGGGCGCGTGCCTCCAGGCCCTGACAAAGGACGTAACGAGGTTTGAAGGGCTGGCTTGTACAGCTTGACTTTCCCGTACAAATCAGGTAGAGTACACAGGTAGCTGGCAGGCTGGGTTACCTGCTTGGCTATTTTGTTGGTTTTGTTACCTAATACCTTGGTTATTTGACCGGGAAGGGGAACAAACAACGACTGACAGTTATTTGATTTATTACCTAATATAGTATGTATCTTTTACTTTATTTAATGGTTAAGCATGATTTTTGTTGTTTCTTTCAGTATGTTCGGAATTTCATATGTCTGCTTTTAACTGGCTAAGCGAACAATGCACTTACGGCGCATTTATCCACGATGTCACAAAAAGTGAATTAACTAATTACAAAATCCAAGAACATTACCATAGAAATACTCAACATCAGCAGCGCCTATGTGTATGGAATGCGGGCTTTATAGGTCCAAATCGATTGTGAACACTTTTTTTTTAATAATTGTGCATCGATTTTGTGACCCGGTTTTTTGAAATGACAAATTATTTAGCATGTTGCATATCAATTCTTAAAAGATTCTGGACCGAATTTGTACACTTTTTTTTTTTTTTACAGTATTTCCGTTTTTTGTTTGATTATCAATTAATTTTAGATTTTTAGTACTTGATATAGTCGATCATCTACTGTCACAGACTTAAGTTAGTATGCTGCAGCAGACTTACGTAAGTATTCATTTGCTTTAATAGATTTCTATAGTAGAAATGATAGAAAGCAATCTGTTACCTATGGTCTAGTGGATAATTGGTAGGCAATGTATAACCAATATTTTTCTATTCGCAGCTTAATTCGGACAACCAGTTGTGGAAAGACAACATAAATCGGCTCTGAAATCGTTTGATATGTTGTCTCCATGATCGGTTCACTCACAATGGGTTTGATGTTAAGCTTTATCCCAAAGAGGGAATAATCAAACTGTTATACAACTATACAACTATAACAGTAATATAATAATTTACCCCATCCTGATGAAGACAGTCACACATCGGACATGTCGATCAAGCCTTTATTCAACACCCAATGATTGAATGATATCATAGTATATCTTTTCATGCTCCATAGGCTTCAATTGCAGTAAATATCGTCCTTCTTCTTGCAATGATCAGCATTTCTTCGAGCAACAGATGTATGTATGAAATGGTATGAAGCCGGTATTCAATCTCAATAATGGGGAAAGCAAGACAAGCTTTGCCAGACATTCACTAAATGTACTGCTAAACAAGCATATATATGTGAGAACAGTGATACGGAGCTTACTTTCACATGGCCCAACTATAAATAGATGACAAATATCATAGTCTGCTAATATAAAGAATACCTACAGGTGGATTTGCATAAATAGAATGCATGAACAGAAGACGTAACCAAGTGCATTCAAAGCTACAATTCAATTGATCAAATTGTATAAAAGGGGTTCGCCTTGTTTCAAATCTTAAGATTCCATGTTAAGCCTACCTTCGGAAATAAAACTCTCCAAAACAAAACGAGAATTACTCGATATGAGCATGTGTAAACATTTACGAATACTCTAGGGGGGGGGGGAGAGATCCCACATGAACTTGTCTGAACACGGAAGAATACTCTAGGAGAGAGAACAGATTAGATAGTCCCAGTTTCTGCCCTGGTCAATTGGACGAGTGCGGTAAGGACGGACCCCTTGTTCCCCCCAACATGGCGTCAATGAAGGGTCCGTGTAGACATAACTGACTTGGCTAAGCTCAGTGCTGAAGAGGTAGGAACTTCTAGCCCTAACGGATTTACTAGCGCTGGCACTTATACTAGGCGTCATGCTCCATAGATTTCCACTACTGACTGCGGACGGATGACGTCAAACCGGAAGTATGTCAAACTCGTGAGCAAATACATCTATAGTTAACGAGATCTAGCAAGTTCGTTGAAATACTAATGGGTTTGTTTGAAACAATGTCTCATTATGGCTCTAGACCCCTAAATTCAACACGGCGACATCGCCATTTCTTAAAATCGAAATGCGACATGAGGGGAAAAATGAACTACATGACAAAGCTTGTTTCTTAGATTTGACATGTGACATGGCAACATCTTAGAGGCGACATGCGACATGGGAAGATAAGTGACAGGGGACATGGCTTTTTCTTATATTATGCGACATGCGACATTGGGGACTCCCCATCAAGGGGTCCCTCATTGGTATTACACTGGTATTTTCTCTTTGAAGGGCGCCTTCTCAGGAACCTAGTGACGTAGTTATATAAACATACAGGAGTAGAGAGTTCAATGACATACCATGATTGATGGAATGTTTTGAAAAGCTGTGAGGTCACATGAGACATGTAAGACAAATCTGCCGGTAGTAGGTCACAATGTCATGTGATTCTCTAGTAGATCAATGTTGCTCTTATCTGTCCAATGTCCCTTGGCGTGGTGCTTCCACCCCTCCAGGGCGGGTCAGCCTGTCCTTCCTCCCGCCCCCACACTGAATGATGTCACTCTGCTTTTAGGGAAATGAGTGATTTTTATGCCAAGGGAATTGCGTCTATCTTTAAATTCGAAAACCACAGAGCGAAGTGAAGTTAAGGACACTAAACATGGCTAATACCTCACTCGGAATAATAAAATCTATCTCAAATATTGATTTGGGATGAGATTTGTTTGAATTAGCGCGGAATAACGTTGGCAGATTTAGTGGAAAAGAAGCTGACGCTCGCGTAAGGAAGGCAATAAAGCTTCATCGGCGACTTGGAGTCGATGGAGCTCAGACAAAGGGCTACTGCCGATGGCGTTGCTATCAATGACACAACTGCTGGGGGTCTGCCACATGTATACAAACTTTAAGAGCAATCCCCAAGACCTACCTGCCTTTGATCTGTCTCTGTTACGAAGACCCCCTTACCATGCCTGCAAGACTAATATTGATATCTTAGAGACGTAAACAGAATCATTGAGTGAGGAATAGTTGTTCCCTAGGAGGATAGTTGAGATTGTGCTGTTAATGGTGTCTTAAAAAGCTCGTCAAAAGTACTTCAACCAAGGCAAATTCACTAATAGCATACGCATGGTCGCCTTTAAAGAAAAAAACCTGTCATATTAAAGATCATGTACCTTCCGAACCGCAGCTCACAGCTTTGGATTATCATAATCATATAATTATGACATTGAATTGATATTTCACTAAGAGATAATGTTTCGCGACCCATGGGAATTCTAAAATGAACCTTTGCACTGTTGTTTAACTTCCCATACTGCGAAGGAATGTGGAGAATTTGATTTAAAAGATATACCACTTGATTGATTAGAAAAATGAAAATAAAAGAAAGTTGCATTAGATCTAGATATACTAGGTGTACATGTAAGGAATTCATTATGTCTCCAAACAATGTGGCATTTAACAGAAGCGCGGAATATTTTCTACGGTTACCACATAATCCTTTCATCATAAATGCCATCATAATGCTTTCAGCAAAAGTAATCTTGTCTTCAGGATTCACGTAGCACTAACTTAATGTTACCCACGGCAGTCCTCGACCCAGATATACCCAATGATTTCTGACCAAACTATCAGAATATGACTTTGATTGCATAGACAACCAGACAACACACCATCATCTTGTCCAGGCCCACTTTCATAAACCCTGCCTTGGGGAATGCTATGATTCACGTGACGTTATTACGGTCACTAACTTGATGTTTCCCCCGGCAGCCCTCAACCGAGATAAAACCCATGATGTCTGGTCAAACCATCCCAATGTGACTTTAATTGCTCAGACGACCAGACTTGGCTGTCCAGACCTACATCCATAAATCCTGCCCCATTTCCAGGGCGGGGGGGGGGGGGGTGTAACTTAATGGAGCCCAAAACGGGAAGCCACACATGGTCCGTCCATTCAGCGGCATAAAGTTGATTCCCATAGCCAAACTAGGCAGTTTGCATGATTATGGAAACTACCGAGTTATGCACGTCAAGTTATGCACGTCACTTAACACCCTTCCATAAAGAAAACTGTGTCCTTAGCGATCCGTCAGTAGGTCCTACTTTTAAATGTGAAAATTAATTATCATGATAACGGAAAATGGACGAAAGGGTGAAAACGATATAGATACAGCATTGCTTGCGTTATAAAGTCTACTATTCATATTGACTTTTTAAGGATTTGAATAGGATTGTACTCTTTTTTGATAGGTGATCCTGCGTTGGATGAAATGTCCCTGGCATTCTCTTAATAGTAATAGAAAAAGAAAACTTTTCATCGATAGCCCAGTGCCATCTTGTCTGCGTCCCCGCAATGTATACGCTTTTGAATTAGATCCCGCATAAAAGTCAATAGAGACAGCAATTGGATTTGACACGATCACCCTGCCATGGTCCGAGAGATAAGGGCCTTGGTAGGGGCAATGTGACTTGATACGTTGCTATATAAAGACCTTTATCTATTAGGCGTGGGAGGGTACACAGACACTTATTTGTACATCTGTTCTGTCACCCCCTTGGGGCCATGCCCTCGGCGCCCCTCTCCTCTCGTTCCGCTAACATTGGGTGGACAGCATCGGCAAATCAATATGTCTATCTCATATGTGCATGCAATAGTATTAGGTCGTTGATGGCTTTGCAACTGGCCGATTCAGCTCTTTCCTATCGCACTTATTACACTTTTGAAGTGTGTGACGATTTCTGATATCTACTTAGGTATGTCCATTCTATGTCCAATAACCTCATGGCAGTATTCCCAATGGCTTCCTTCCGAGAACTTTTAATATCATGCAATTAGTATATGATATATCAAATTCCCAGGAAAAGGGAACTTTTAGGGAAAGTTATCTTTTCACAGCTTTCATCCAATTATAAAGAATAGAAACAAGCATAGCTGTAAAACATTAGTGAAAATTGGCATTAATAAGTGCCTTTTGAAGCTCATTGGCAACACAGCTTCCTCCTCAAAGGCGGAATATAAATGTAAAGCATACATGGGTAGAATATGAATATGAAAGGTGCAACTTACCTGCAGTAGGTACACTCTGCTTGCTCAAATTGTCCATGAATTAAAACTGCTAGTGTTGTGTGAAGTAACGCAGATTTCAGTCGGCCAACTTTCGTCCACGTGTGGCAAGTTGAATAGGAACAAACTCCCTCCAGTAACCGGTCGCTTTGAGTGTCCGTAGCTATCCCAACGTATATTGGTCAACTCCAGTAGCTTTTAGCACTACGAGCCCCTTCAGGGGGTTTCTTAACTGTTCAGAGTTATGTTTTATGATGGGTCAACACACAAACTATACTGAAAACTTTGTGGTTGTCTTGTAATGCTGCTTTCCTTTCGCTGGAAATAACTGTTGTATCTTTGTTCTATGTACTAAGAACAATGTGTTTTAAATGTGAAAAATAATTGTCTTTTGATCAGTAGGCTTGTTTGTGGTTAAGTTTTCAAACTGTTGAGTTTGTCTCTGGTCGCAGCCTTTAACCTCGTGTGTGCGGCTCCCTCCTTGTGATGATGATGCTGCTTCTCCAGGACCCTGGCGTCTGCCACATGCTTCCACTGGCCACACACCTTTTATTGGCGCCTCTTCCACCCCCAGCTCCTCCTACTCCTGCTCGTCCTCGCCACACACCACGTCTTCCCGGCGCTCACCTGGAGAGGGCGCTGCTACCGCCACCTACCGGTCTCTGAAAGAAGCAAGTGACAGGACAATGATGTTTGGTTTGGTTACCGACGACACCCTCCTCCTGGGTGTGGGTGACACATCCCCTGAACCCCCTCCTCCAGTTCCCTCCCGCCCCGCCCGTCCCCTCCCTACCCCTCCCTACCCCTCCTTGCTCCTCCCTGCCCCTCCCCATCCCGCCCCTCCCTGCCCCTCCCCTCCCTGCCATCGCCACCCTCCCCCATCCCACTGTGCAAATCGCATCGCACAAAAAGAGCTCGTCTCGGCTTTGGGTCCGGCCTCAGAAGCCAAGCACAGGGCTGGGCCGGCGGGCTTTCCCCTAATCGGTCCACATTGGGGTCAACCAGGCATAGGCGAGTCCCCCTCATGCATAGGATAATGAGAGCTATCATAGGGCAGTTTGCGCCGCTCCGGCCACTGCGGCTATTTGGGGAAAGATATTATGTTCTCAATAAATGCAAAAGGAGGAAAACCCTTTAACACGCCATAAGGACCATTTATTTTTTTCCAACCCTTTTCTACCAAGAGTTGTAGTTGGGAGGATGGGGAAATACATAGATATCTATCACTGCTTTCTATGTACCTGAATCATATGAGTTTATCAGCGCCACTACAATGACTGGGAATCGGGTAGATAGATACAGGGGTTCCTATATAAAAGTAATCGAATATACACAGTTGGAATAGATAAAAATAGAAAACGGGGTATCTTCAGTTGCACAATGCTGTCCTCAGAAATTTGCATGCGAACAAGTGTGTTACACTTGAAGACCCCTTCCCCAATTATGTTACCTTAGTTCGCTTACAACCAGAAGAGATTACTTTCACACCGGTGTCAGCCTCGTGACGTCACCGTAACACCGAAATCCATTCAAATTTGGTGAGACGGGCACGCCCAGTAAAGAGAAAAAACAATGGCCCTGGGATGACGTCAATGCCCGCTGGGTGTTTCATTTTGACCCGGCCAGGCTCCCAAACTGTTAAACCTATATATGGTTTTCCGCCCAGACGTTTTTTTTATTATTGAGCTGTTCCAGGTCCTTGAAGACGGTAGCCCCATGACCCACTGTAGGAAAGCAGCTTTCAGTTTAGGAAATGTCAAAATGTTTCTCTATACATATTACTCTCTTTAAATTCCCGAGCATTTCCACACAGTCTGATTATCTTTATATCAAAGTGCTATAGATTCATTCGTGGTAGTTCTAATATGAATTTTGAAATATACATTTGTGTTGGGGAGGCATATACATGGATTGAAGATGAATGGCTTTATTCCAAAAGTTTGTAACTTTTAAGGCAGGTACCAATTGACCGATTCAATTAGAATTCTAGCTAAATCTCTTCGTTAAAGAGTCCAGAAACTATGGAAAACGACAGGAAACTATTGAAAACGACCAGTAATCTATTGAGATATTGAAATTTGGCCAATTGCTTTGAACATAATTGACGATGGTAGATACTGGTCACTAGTAACCTCGTATTCGACACGGATGTCAGTCGCATCTCCAAATGGTTTCTCCCCTGCAGTCTAAACCCATTATTTTACTTTGCTAGTAAATTAACAAGAAATAAGTATTTGTCAGTTCGCACACTTACATTGCTTTAGCGCTTGTTTATCACCAATGAGCTTATTATGTGGCCTTTTCTAAAGCCCCATACCCACTATAGGCGACGTAAGTGTTAACGGGCGACGGCCGATTGGGAGAATCACCAGTCAAGTCGCCGGGGGACTGGGACCAGGGTTATTAGTGAATCGCCCGGCGACGGCCCCATGGTAATGGTCTGATATCTGGGGGACGGGTGACAGGATCGCCAGCAAAACCACGGGAAAATATCAAACTTGCTGAATATCACATTCGCCTGGCGACGACGATGGCCCCTCTCCCAGTCGTCCGTCGATGGTGACATCGCCTAGTGGGTATGGCCCTTCAGTGTGCACAACCTTAATGCCGGTATTATGATAACCTGGGCCCATATCTTCGTAACTGATTTTCGTGATCAGGCTAATCAGGTAAAATAGGATTAGTATTTCATAATACCTTATTCTGTTTTGTCACTAAAAGGAGTAATGTCATTATGGCCCCAGTGCATTATTGTGGAATTTAACCCTTTTTTATTTTCAGAAGACACCTTCAGGTCACCCTGATCATCCAGATGTAAAATACAAGTACATTTGATGATATATGATAATACTTATGATAATATAATATAACACATTTCTCATAACATACAAAGTTGACATCAAAAGTAATTTCAACGGGCTAATAAGTGTCAAAATCAGTCACAACTGTCAATCTACAGTTTTCTTTGGCATCATATCACTGCTAGTTTGAGAAATAAAGACCAAAAGACTAACATACGAATTGCACCAATTATGAATAAAAGCTGACATTAAAAAATCGTTATGTAGTACGTAAGTACAATTTTGTCATTTATTTCCCAAATTTACTGCAATTTCCGTGTTTTTTGAGTTACTGATCCAGATTCTTCACAAATAAAGGTGCATTCCTTTTCTTTAAAAAACCCCAACATTTTCCATTCCCTCTTCACTACTCGATTTTCACAAGCATTCAGACTTAATAGACTTAATGCATAGAATTTTGCTTTTGTTCTTTTAATAGTCCTGATCACAAACAAACGAAATCCAAGTTTAGTACTTCCCTCTTCACTACGCGATTTCCACAAACATTCACACTTAATAGACTTAATAAATGGAATTGTGTTTTTGTTCTTATTATAGTCCTGACTACAAACAAACAAAATCCAACCTTAACGGTGACAGGACACTTAGCCCCTGGACACTTACCCCCCAGACACTTACCCCCTAACCTTGGTAGATATACAGAATATTAATGACTTAACTTGCAGATGCTATCTTGATGAGAAGTAGATATGCAGGGTTAATTACCTTAGGGAAGAGCAATGGCTAGGGGATGGGAAGGGGGAGAAATGTTGGGTGAAGAGGGGGAGAAGGAATGGATGGGAAGGCAGATAGGGAAGGGGGTAGGGTGACAGATGAGGATGGTAACTGGAGAACTCGTTCCACTGGAGAACTCAGAGCGATGATGTTTTGACACTTCCTCATCCACAAACTGTTGAGTAGGGATGAGTTAGCCTTTTAGATATGAATCCTAGACATCTATTAGAAGAGAGGGATATTTATTTAGTTTGCTTTCAATTAGAAAGACTGTTCCAGCCTCAGTGCACTGAGTTCTGCTGCAGACCAAGTTCTCACCACATAAATTTCTCTACATTATAAGCCAAGGGGGATGGGGCAAGTGTCCTAGGGGGTAAGTGTCCAGGGGATAAGTGTCCCAGAGGGTAAGTGTCCTTGGGGGTAAGTCTCCAGGGTGTAAGTGTCCAGGGGATAGGTGTCCAGGGGGTGAGTGCCCGGGGGTATATGTCCTAGAACCAAGTTTAACATTTGCTCTATATAGCTAATCAGATAAGGAAACCTGGGGGTCCATACGCCTTAGGATAGTTTCTAATTTGATTTAGCCAATCAGAGGAATCGGAAATTGAAGGCCAATGACAGGAACTTGATTAGAGGTCACGCTGAGTGGTAAATTCACCTAGATTCTTGTTAATAGGTTCCAGACGTAAACACACAAGTAATGTTGCTTCGTTGAACTACGTTGGAACTACTCTGAAAAATGTTTACTTAACCCTGGACAACATACATCGCCACTGGCACTGAGTAAGAAATAATGGACAATGGAAGATATATTATAATATCTTTGATGAATTGAATTGGCCTGATATTACTTAATTGTAAATATTTCGGGTATTGTCTGACCAACAAATACTTTTTGTTTCTCAAAAAGCTGTATTAAACACCTTTACTGCGCAGTTCCCCAGTCAGCCAAATGTTGGGGTTTATGGTAACTAGGTCACTTCACTTCATATAGATTAACTAAAGAAAACCCATAACAAGTTGTTTCAATTTTAATCTGCCAGAGCGGCGCCACTTTAATGAAAAAGATGTATGAGAATGAATGAATTGGTCTATATCTCCCCAAGGCACTCTCCAATTCAAATACTGAACAAATCAGCGCTACCACATGAAGACAACTGTAAATCTTTCAAAAGAAAAATACCATCCTATTTTCTGGTGAACAAAACCTATCCTGACAATATATTCAAGGTTTTACATTTAAAGGTATAATCATCACTATTGAATGTGGTATTAATGTCTTCGTCATAAATTAGAGGTCCAGTTCAGAATTAGGGCATGATTACACGTTTAATTCGTCTATGAATATTTAATAGGCATCTATAGATGGGACTGCCATGGTCAAGAGAATGACCTCTCAATCTTTAATTATAAAGAAGATAATTACTTTCCACCCACTAACTTCTAATTTTGGAGGACGGTCAGCCTGTTGCCGGTATTCAATGACTGTTAGTAGGGTGTGTCTGGGTGCCTGTCTTCTATCAGAGACATGACCAACAACGTTCTCCAATTATACTCCCTTAAGTGGGAGAGTTTTTGTTGTTGAATATGTTTATCAGCTGTCTGTTGCAGCTTCACACACTTATATCATGATGTTCCAATCACATCAAATCTAATATGTTTGTATTCATGGAATGATATGAAGATATGACGATGAGCAATAGTAAGATGAAGAACTATGACAGATTGATTGCCCTGTCTAGAGCCTGTCAAGATCGGATTGAAATTATTCATCCTTTAGATTAAGTTTTGATATATTCTTGAAAGTATCGATTTCCCGATTTATCTCCCCTTTATCAAAACTTTCAAACAGAAACTAAGTGTATTTGAAAATCACAGTGACTGTACTCATATTACCACCCAAAAACCATACTGTTTATAGTCTAAGATACCCTAGGCTTCAAAGAGATACACTAGTTGGTTGTATACAATGCACTCAATTATCTTACTTAGTAGAGCTAGCACTGAAACTGGTCTCCCATTTCCTGGGTCAAGTGATACTCTTTTCTTTCGTATTGGTGTAATGCAACCTATTTTCCACTTACTTAGCATGTCTAATTCCAGGGGATATAGTACTCAACGGCAATGTTATTCACTACTTGTATGCCATAGAATTATGTTTTAATGTTGCATAACAATGGGGCAGTACAATATACCCCCTTCATAAATAACTTACAGTGTATCTGTTATAAAAAAAACATCACAGAATAAAAACAGTATTCTCATTTACAAAAACATAAAAATTGGACAAAAGGTTGGTTTGTATGATGCCTGACCTACCCTATTTTTAACTACCATGCTATGGCAAGCAAAATAGGTAAATCCTTGACAGCGTTTTTCTCCTGAAAACACAGTTTTTCTAGAGAAATACTCTGTATTTCAAGTGAAATACTCTGTATTTCAAGTGAAATACTCTGTATTTCAACTGAGTACAGAGTATTTCACAAATTAAATTTGTATATGAGGTGCTACCATTCCTAACTTAGAAATACAGTTTCTCCATGAGAAACTCTGTGTCTCTGCCTTGACCTTGTTTATCAAGTGATATAAATGGATATCTTGAAAAACTTTGTTTCTCACAGACAAACTGTGTTTCTCAAACCTACACTTTGTATTTCACTAGATGAGCATAGTTCCCTCTGAAAAACAGTTTCTCTACCCTAATCTTGTATGTCAAATTTAACTTCCAATAGGTGGCAGCACACAATTTTCTAACAGCCCAATGTATTTTTCTTTCTTGAGACACCACATGAGTATATGTTCTGAAACCACTTCAGATTTAGACTTAGAAAATGCAAAGTGGGTTAACTTCATCTTCTTTTGTAAAGAAATGCAATCCTTTGGGCACATTCCCACATAGAACTCCGCAATAATCCTAATGGCAGGGCACTAATATACTATGACCTTACAGTGCATCTTAGTTATATTACTACTAGGACTTCTAACTTCAAATGCTCCTCTACCAAATTAAAAGCTTGTATTTTGAAGTGAAAAACTCAGTATTTCAAAGTCTGAAACCTTGTATTTCTAAGTGAGAAACTCTGTATTTCAGAAACTGTGCATTTCAGGTTGAACTCTGTATTTCAGATTGAAAAACTCTGTTTTTCAGATTGAGAAAAACTCTGTTTCTCAGATTGAAAAAAACTGTTTCTCAGAATGAAAAACTCTGTTTCTCAGATTGAAAATCTCTGTTTTCCAGAAACTTTGTATTTCAAAGCGAAAAACTCTGTATTTCAAAGTGAAAAACTCTGTATTTCATTTTTGTATTTCTATAGGAAAAACTATGTATTTCTAAAACTTTGTATCGTACTGATATGGGTGTCAGTCCTATTATCTTAGCTAGTTGTTTGTTAGAAACTATACCCGTACTAAGATAGACTCTCTGACTAATGCACATCTGCGATGCGATTGGAGAATGAGTAGATGATGTCATGGAATGAGGCAAATAAGATGCGAATGTTGGTACCTGTACTCTTTGGAGTGAAACAAGTGGCCTCTGAAGGCAGCTCTGATACATATGGGCTTAGTGAGCTGGATAACACTTGTGTGTGTGAGTAGAGATAGATAGGTGACTTGAGATAAGGTCCTGGTTTCTGAGGAGTAGAGCGGACAATCTCTCAGACTGACATTAGTCAACGGAAGCTCAGTGGCGCATATTATTGCATTTAGACTAAATAAAATTGACCTTTCACACTAGTGTTCTCTGTCATCCCCGAATTAGGAACTAGGTTGGAGGACGATTAATGATTGTAATGGGATGGAAGACTGCAATTGGCAACAGCTTTATTGGAATATCTCACATGGAAACTTGGCGGAATGTAGATCTAATCTTTCATGCAAAAAGTAAACCCCATAGTTTAGTATATCAAATTCAGAAACTTTCTATTTCCAATTGAATGACTCAGTATTTCAAATTCCAAGACTTTTTATATCAAACTTTGTATTTCAAATTTTGCAAACTATTTATTCAAAAGTCAGAAATGATGTATTTCAAAGTGAAAAAACTCTAATTTAACAGCAGAAACTTTAAATTTTAAATTTAATAACTTTGTATTTCAAAGTCAAAATCTCAGACTATTAAAAGTACAAACTTAGTTTCTTCCAAGCGTACCTCTGAAAGTTAAAACTGCATTTTTCAAAGTGAAATCCTCTACAAACTTGCTTTTCAAAGTCAGGAACTAAATGACAAGTTTCCATTCTTACAGTAAAAACTGTATACTTCAAAGTGACAAACTGTATTTCAAAGTAACCCATGAAATATTACATTGTATGATATTTCAATGTACATGTGTTTCCTTTCTCACATTAAGGTTCATGGAGGGACATGACCTTGACACCGTTCAACCTTCACAGGCAGTTTTAGCTTAACTAGCTGCTCACGTGGATGTTGTCAGGAAATGTAAACAGGAGAGCCACTGGTTCCCAGGCAGCAGAAAAGTTGCAGCAGAATGTGCCCCTTGCCAAGTACCAGCCAAGTAGTGTGTTGTGTATCAGAGACTGTTTACCCATCCAAAATGGATGGAAGAGACACATGGTGTTAAAATTGTGAACTATAAAAATCAGAATATTTTGTATATCACCTGATATACAATGATTTAACATCAACTGCCTGTTCCAAAAAACTCATTATTTCAAAAGGTGTGGGTAATAATTGTGTATCTCTATTGATATCAAAGTACAAATAGAGAAACACAGTTTTTCTGCTGAAATACGTTGTATCTCAATGGAGAAACAGAGTTTTTTTAAAAAAGAACTGTGTATATCAAGTGATATACATATTTTTGTGTGAAATACTCTGTTTCTCTGTTGAGATACAGAGAAGTTCACCAGACAAACTCTGATTTTAAGGTGAAAAACTCTGTTTGTCAAGGATTTACCCATTATGCTTGCCATACCTTCATTTTATACGGCAATCACACTTCAACTGCATGAAAGAAGCATTTGTTGTGATATTATTCAGGAAAGCAGGGATTTTGGTTCTCCTAAAACGTAAGGGGGTTGACTTTTGGTCTTGGTTGACCGATTCTTCGGCATGGAAGACCGTTGGTTCGAGATTCGTGCCTCGTCCACGAGGGTGAACGGATCAGGATTTGCCTGTGGGGTGTCGTGCTGGGTGTGCATTCTTGGAGAGGGGTCAAATGATGAAAAGGGGGAGGAGGTAGTTGTCGTTTCGAGCTATTCTCAGCCTCTGCTGCTTTAGTCTACAATAGGTAAGCCTTGCGGCCAGGGAAATTGGGCAGTCTACGCAAATAAAGAGTGGTAGCACGTCACTGAACTGTTCATGTTTTCATTCCCCTGGCTTGTGCCCACTTCCTACATTTTTGGGATCTTGTGCTGCCATTTTTGTGCTGTCCTGCCTACTTTTTGACTAAGTCTGGAACTCTAACTTGGGCATTTACTCGTTGGAGGACTCCCATTTACCAAGGTCCTATGTTCTGGCTAAGGTGAGAGGCTGTCCGTCCCAGGAAGAAGAGGTGTGAACACAGTGAGTACCATAAAGGGACTATTTATTTTGTGCGCCAATGCACCTTTATACATTATTTTGTGATTCCATACCTTCATTCTTAATTTCGTTCAATTACATATTTGATACTTAGTCAACAAATGTTAGGCACTGCTTGCAAGTTACAAATATTTGTGACTTAGCACATACGCTATCCCCCAAATATTTGTAACTTAGCTGTGGGTTAGCATCTTGTAAGGATGCTATCCAACAAATGCACAAATATTTGTAGGATAGCATCTGTTTGTGGGATAGCGTCCTAACAGATGTCCATATTGCCCTGTCAAATTTAAGAAATGTCCATGTTGCCACATAGATTTAAAGAAACTATCACGTGTCACTAAACCATAAAAAGGCCTTTGGCACCATGTAAAATCTAAGGCTCTGGGGGCAATATTACATTGTTCCTAACCAATGTATCAAAGGAGGTGAGATGGGAGGACCAGGAGTGAGAGGAAGTGGTCAGGATGGTATTAGTAGGAGGGGTAGGAAGGTGCCTTGAGAGGCAGAGGAGAGGGCTGGGAGGTGACGCAGGAGGGGCAGCAGGGAGTCAAAGGGAGGGCCTTATAAGGCATGGATGCCACCAGGTGTAAGTTTTTTTTATCTGAGGATTATTGGTCTTGAATATTGTTTTTGATGAACATGAGAATAAATCTATAAGAAATTGATTGTTTATAAAAGTATTTTTAGATCTATAAAATCTAAACGAATCTTAACATGTAGTTCAAGTTTCTAATGATATTCACAAAAATAATATTATTAATCTGATAGTTTTGATTCCTAAATTCTTAAACATGACAATGATCAATAACATATCAAGTGAAGAAAGTTATCAAAGGAAAGCTTGCACATAATCAAAGAATGAATATTTTTGAATGATATTCGTTGAGCATGCAAAATGCATCAATGACTACCAATGCTAGCAATAATTTAAGAAAAATTCAAAATAAAGACACAGTTATGAGACTTTGATATTTAGTCTATTTTATGTGTTTTTAAGGGAAATCCCCAGATTTGTGACATCACAAGGACATTTATGGGGAATCCCAGCTTTCAATAAAAGGGAATCCCCAAGCCTCACATTTGTATAGAAAGGAAATTAAGCATTAACATAAAATATTTTTATGTAGCCTCATACAGGCTATTATTAATTGTATATTCTATTATCTTAAATTCATTCAATTATCTGAAATTCCCAAGTTGTTTTGAAAGGGATATCCCATTATTATGACGTAGCAAGGGGAGTACAGACAATCTCAGAAATTAGGATATTCCCAAATTGTATCTTCTTTCCTTTATAATTGACAAAAACTTTGACTTTTTCCAAATTGTTCTTTTGAAATAGTTTGAGAATACCCTAGAGTAACTAATTAAACAAAACATTGGCTTATGAAATATTATGTGCAAGTTTTCCTTTAAGATAAATGATAATTAATAATTAATTATACAGTTATTAAAGAATCTGATTTTCAGGGGGCAAAAGTCCAGGGGACAAAAGCCTGGGGGGCAAAACTCCAGGGGGCAAAACTCCAGGGGGCAAAAGTCCTGTCATCTAAGGTGGCACTCAGGGGGTGTAGACTTCGACTTGGACCGCCCAACGAGGTGGTAGTGGTCGTGGTAGGGGTGGGCAGAGGGTAGGTAGGGGATGGGTAGGCGGCGGGCAGGGGACGGGCAGGAGGGGGTGGCAGGCTAAGGTGGCAGGCGCTGACCCTGGCCCCCCGCCAGTGGACACTTGGCCAGGCTAGACCGCTGAGCTCTAACGCAATGAGTATTGGAATTGGAATCTCCAAGGTCGTTGAGCGATACCTTATGGATTTAACCCAGCCACCTTGCCACTCCCCCACTCTCCCGAACACCACGAGGCTGCCCAAACCTAGGCCCACATTACGCCCACGCTCCCAACAGCAGTTAGTCCTGAGAGGGTATTTCACTGATCTTTTTTTAGACAGTGTTATAGGCCCCTTATAAAGAGGCGCTGAGAGGTATATTGGTGAAGTGAGATGTTCAAAGGCCGATATGAGCTGATAAGGTGAGCAGCTCGTGATGGGATGAGCAGCTCGCCGCCCGGTCAGTCACCCCTTATCCCCCTCGTTATTGGGAGAACGCTTACCGCTTAGACTGCCCACAGACACATGATTTCTCCAGTGAGTAAAGGGCCCGCTTGGCCTTTGGAAACTTTGAATTTGGAAAATGAGAGAGAATCTATTTTGAGGTTAGAGTAGGAGGATCAGCCTCATATTTGTGCATGTTTATCTTTTGTATATTTAGACATTATGCATGTATTTGGAAGGCACATACCTAATTTGTCTATAGTGGCATTAGGCCCCTACAAATGCAATATATGTAATCTCGTATTTAGAACACAGATATGTCGCAGAATGTAAAAAAGGATTTTTGTTTAACTTTATTTATTGTGAAAATAGACTCTTCTTTGTTATCGGGATGTCTTACACACAATGTCCTATCTTGTTACAAAATACTTTTCAAGGAAATATTGGCTCTGAAATTTTTGTTTGGGGCCTTTATGCATGTGTGATGAATGCCTATTCATCCGATATGTAAAGAGACCAAAATGAGAAAAGTAAGGTAATATGACAAAAGTATATATGTTGATAAAGGAACGAAAGTGTAAAGGAACGAAAGTGTAAAAGCCCGAAAAAGAGGCCCGAAAATGTAAGAAGGACCAAAAGTATAAAGGAACGAAAGTGTAAAGGACCGAAACCCGAAGGTTCCCGAGAAATGTAAACCGGAAGTGATATGTAAACCGGAAGCGATAATGTAAACCGGAAGTGACGTCAATTGTAATCACGTGACCAAAAGCAGCCAATCAGGGCTAACCTCTAGAGTATATAAAGGGGCGGTGAGGCCCGAATAAACGAGTTCTTTCACAGTTCTCCTTGTGTCCACACGTGTCTTCTTCCCTTAAACAACCGCTGAGATGAGCCGATACGAGTTAATTAACTACAAGTTCGAGTAAAATAGCAGAAGTTCGA
Organism: Lepidonotus clava; assembly: GCA_936440205.1. Classification (NCBI taxonomy): domain Eukaryota; kingdom Metazoa; phylum Annelida; class Polychaeta; order Phyllodocida; family Polynoidae; genus Lepidonotus; species Lepidonotus clava. The sequence continues at coordinate 44,614,113 of OW387136.1, read as the reverse complement.
GGTAACTAAGCGAAACTTAGGACGGGGGCCCGAAGGCCCAAGGAACGGAAGTGAGACCCGGAGGACCGAAGTAGGGCACGAAGGCCCGAAACTGGCCCAGATGGAGTCCCGGAAATGCAGGCCCGGAATGGCACGAAGGCCCGAAACCAGGTACGGAGACCCGGAATTCAGGGGAACGACGGCGCGACTGGCTCGGCCCCACGCTACCAAACAATAGGCGACCGTCGGCCCGACAACCCCGTGGACCGGAATCCGGGGTGGACCGCCCTATCGAAGTGAATACCGGCATTAGAGATAGAGATACGATCCACGACTCCCCCTTACCCCTACCATATTTTCCCTTCACCGCAGTCCTCCGTCCGACACCGAGCACCGATTCCCGACCGACTCGCTCAACCCCCCTCGTGCGCGAGGCACGACTCTTAAAACATCACATCTCGGTTTCTTGCCCGGATTCTCCGTCCGTCCGAGACCCGAAACAATTCCCACGTCCCTCTGCTGTAGGAATTGGAAACCCTGACCTACCAGGGAACGTCACACATGTATCTCTGCGCGTGCGCACGAGTAGCGTCATCAAAGTAAGAATACTCGAAATCATCGCAATATGTTTTTTGCTTATTTCAATAACATGTATGCCGAAATAGAATTGATATGGAAAAAATCGCATTTATTTATCATATGAGCTTTTCAGCCACGCTTAATTTCAGTGCTAATTTCGGGGCGACAGTCACAGCTTGGGTTTTCTCATCAGACGGCATGCCTTTACACATGCTTGGGCGCGTGAGACGGACGACCTTTTTACACTGAATGCACCCAGCGGAGTTCTCTTTGTCGTCGGAGTGACTCACCTGCTCAATATGTATAACAATGCTATAAAGCACGTTTTATCTAATTTGGATCGGATTGACCCAAAAATACAACCCCCCCACCCCCCACTTCTCCCAACCTCAAAAGGTGCCCAAGCAAAGACGTTACAGTGACTGGACCTGCAGCGGTTAATATCAGCTTAATATCAATTAACAAAAAGAGCACAATGAAGGTAATTAAAGTAAGAATAATCTAAATCAACCTAATATGTATAAATCGAAAAACACACAAACAAATGCGGTTGTAATAATGTCCGAAAAGTTCTAAGTGCCAATGCGGAAGTGATGACCAAGGGAAAGAGTTTAGATTCCTGTCGCCCCCGCACTATCGATATGGTGTCCTGGGAGGGAGGTGGGGGGGGGGGCAGGGTGAATGTTGACGGAGGGGGGGGGGGGGGGGAGGGGAGGCAGAACACAAAGAGGCCGATTTCGAACCTGCTTCTTATCGAATCGTGTGTCACGAACTGCCGGACACACCCTCTGCGCGTGCGCGCGTGTAACGTCATCAGCTTTCCTCCCGTCAACCAAACCGGATCTTCATTTGACCACCACATCCGGGCCCTGATGACGTCGACCCCGTGTTTCTGATTGGGTCCTCTGGGTCAGTGGGGCTGGGAGGCTTAGTACCAGTTGCACAGATCAAAAGGGAGGGTGAGATTAACCGTTAGTCGGGTTGCCTTCCAAAATACTGCTCCATTTGATAAGCTAATGATTATTGAAAATTTATCGGACGGACTTATGATTGTTCCTAGTTCACTCCAAGGCCCTATAAGTATAAGGGTATCAATGCTTGACCCTCCTGTGTTAATTAGATGGATTATTCAGGCGATACTTAAAATGTGATACTCAAAGTGTGACATGAAAGTAAAATCAATATGTCATGAAACTCGCAATATGACTCGAAAGTTTTATTTTCGAGCCTCCTCGAATAACATGAACCATTGGATAAAGGAGAAGCTGAAATGATGGACAACAGGTTGTGCTCCTTCAAAAATGTTGCTTTGCAGTTTAGATGTTGGGAACATTATACGCACGAAATGATCGCAGAAAAGGCTACAAATCATGTGAGTAGTATATGGAAATGAAGAAAATAACCAGGCCATTGTTAGAAGTATGTGGAAAATAATGTAGTCATCAGGGCAGTAGTTTTTCAAAATCATAATCATCATAATTTGGGAGATACAATGTGGAATAGGACTAAACGGTCAATTTGAGAGCTCAACCCTAATTTGAAACATGCATGATGCTAAATATCTAACATTCTAAAAAGGGATGACCACAAATACGAAATGTTTCACCGTGTAATTAGTACCATAAAACCCCTAATTTAAGCCGCGGCGTTAGGGTTAGTCTTATACATGAGAGCTTTTGAGGCCTTAACTTTAAGGGTACGGCTTAAATCAAGGTTTTACACAAGCTTGAATAGAGTACAATGGCATGAAATATAATGAAAAGATCCAAATAAAAACCCCAAAGGCAGAGTGTGGCTTCAATTAGGGACTTTACGGTATGTTCAGAACAAGTTTCAACCTATATTATAGAGTCTCCATTTTCTGCCTCAAAATTCGATTAGTAGGCGTATAATGAAATATTGTAAACTGAAGTAGATATTATTTCCCTCAAATACAGGAAAGCCGGTCTCCAAGTAATAATTAGGTAGGGCTTTGGGAAATAGATTTTTTCGTGAAAGGAAACCTAGATAGGATCTTGTAATTTAATATTATACAAATAAGCAGGGACAACGGGTTCGTGCGACTCAAAGCACCATTCTATACTTGGCACGTGTCTGCCTTACTACCGGGCCGGTATGATGTGATAAACTTGTATAAAACCCAATCACATGATTGTAACTCTGTACCGGCGATATTGGCAAAACGTGCACAAAAAACATAGACAAAGAGGGCAATAGTCGCCCTGCGGCAAGCCTCATAAGTGTCATCAGATATACTAAAAACGCCACGTGACAGGTCAAAATTGACAATTAAGTGTATCAATAACGTATGGTGGATTTAGCACTTCATGTCGGCTGTTAATACAGTTGAATAATGTGACCATTTGCCAAGCTGCCGCGACAACATCGAGAAGTTAAGGATATACAATACCTTCTCCCACCGATTCCCTGTAGTCCCCTCTTAATTGGACTAGAGAATTCCATTGATAGAAAGCTGATTGTATAAGCCTATCTACTAGTAGAAAGCAAACTTTAAACAAATATACTGTGAAGAATTTGATGCGTGATTTTACTTTTATGCTATATTACTGTAAGTTATGATCGCCATTTGAACAGAAATAACTCACTTACATTTAGATTTTATTGCACACATCATAGAGAATATTTCTCTTTATGACACATTTTCTGGTGTATAATATTATTATTCCCTAGTTTTAATTCGCGTTGATAAATAGAAGTCTCAAAATGACACGTTCCTAAACAATTATTAATGACTGTTAAAAAGTAAACGTTTATTTATGTTCAAGGATGTTAGTGAAAAATAACTGAGGTATTTAGGTCTTTGCAAAAAGAAAGTTATATCTGTGTCGTATATAGCTTTGCTAATTTTCATTCATAGATTGTTTACAACGAACAAAGGACTATGTGCATTTGACTATCACGTACCGTTCCAGGCCCTACTCTGTGTTTCTATCCTTAATCAACAATGACTCATTCCCATGGAGGCTAACGTTTAACAGCTATGAATTGATATAATTGGCTTTATGAGAAACAAGTGGTACATAGAACAGTCTGTAGATTATTTCCAACGACCGGAGGGAACGATCAAAGACTAGCCGAACCATATTAACTGGCAAGATATTCAGTCATTCTGTTTCCTGTTTAGGAATATATATAGCCATGTAAGCTTTGTTCAAACAACTGGCGGAACCCCACAATTCTTCACGGTTATACGTTTTCCTGTGTGCAGAACCAATTTGAGCTATTTATAGCACATGTCATATGCTATATGTAAACGACTTGGTTTGCAATGTAGGGTCAGGAAATTCAAATACCGTTGGCAAACACTAAAAGCTTCGTGATATCCTATGGTAAATGGCTTTTTCAAACATAGACAATACCTCATTGACATTCCAAAGATAGCGGCCTGAACGGATTATTCTAACAATAGTTTCAGACAGATAAACCTTCAGCAAGCATGACGTCAAATAGCGTCATCTGCAGACGCTTTTAGCGTTCAGTGTTTGCGGACGAGGAACTAATACGTCATGAGACGTAATGCGGATTTCCCCTTGACTCCTTAAACAGTCTGCCCATGACTATTAATAGCTCCCAGGGTAGCTCTGAACAACTCCCAGACCCAGACAAATAATGAAAACTTGTTGTCAACCATCCGTTTGAAATGAACGAAATGTATCATAACAGCATACGATATTATCTCAAAATCTATTCTTTCCTCTTTGAAAGCAGTGAAAGATATCGAGGCTTACATTGGCCGTTTTTGAGCTACACATTTGAGATATATAAAGTTTAAAAGCATAGTCTCTATCAATATTAAAAGAGAATTTGTCCTCAGTGATTGATAGGTTTTTTCCGCATGTAAATTACACTTCGTGTATTTGTAATAATTACCATTGGATAATTTTGTCACGTATTCTTTCACACTAGCATAGGGGTTATTAACGCGTAATCTTACGAATAACAGTTTTTACCAGTTAAAAGTTGGATACAATGCTAAGGAAGGGACGGTCATAACCAAAGTAGAATCCCGTTACGCTGTGTAACATTGAATTCACTGAGATAACACACCTTGCATTGCATGCAATTTACTTTTACAAAATTAGGAAGTCCCGCAATGAAATCGATCTCTTCAGGTCTTGTGAAGACTATCAATGACGGGTTGTGTTCAGGAATAGGGCTGATGATACAGGCCGAGATTTGTCTATACAATTTAAGGGTGATGACCAGTTAACAAATTCTCGGATGAGCGTAACTGTTTCCCGTATATATTCTATAGTTATCTATACAATTTGACATATTTCAGCTTTCAATAACTTTTGTATGCATTTTTGGAATGAAAACTTACAGGGGCCTCCTAACATTTAAAATAATGGTAAGTTAAAAATAATCAATACTATGCACCATTGAACGACTTTAGAGGAAACTTACCTGTGACGTTTGATATCGTTGTCTAAACCTTGGCAAGAACAAACACACTTAGTAGTATCCAACCAGAGACTAGTACTTCTTGCACATGCGCAGTGCATACAAGTACTGGTTCCTTACGTGATCAAGGGTGTCAGGGAACTGAACCAGCAACAAGGGCATGGAGACAGCGACGTACTCAGCTACCAACCCCAGACCCCTGCCACTATTTAGCACCCCCTCCCTCCCGACCTTCTACTGGTCAAGCCTTGTAATCCATACACTGTGCGCTGCCTGCTAATGGTGACATAAGTGCGCTCGGCTCTTAATAATACATAACTGTCCGGCCAAACTGTGAAGCAAACATGCAAGCTTGCCTGGACACGGGGTGTAAGGAGCTCGAGGCCCCAATAATCAATGATGGCATCATTGGTGCATATAGACACCAGTGGCTGGATAAAGAAAGGTCTTTATGTATAGGGTATAAGGTTTAAGGCCGGGAAAACAGTATTGATAACAAACGGCTCACAATCGATACAATGTTAGCCTATTCGGGGATTTTCTTTCTAATTTTAGACTGTCTATTAATTGAGTCCGTGCATGGTCAAAGGAACGCAATCTTATATCCCATCGACTGGCACAATACGTTTCATTAATTATGAATCATAACATGATAAAACAGAACGATTTCCTGTGTCGTAATAATCATGCTTACAGCGCATAGAACATTGTAAAACACAGTGTATTTAAAAAAAATCCCCCGGACATAATTCTCATGCAGGTTTTCCTACTATTTGGTTTGAACAGCGCGTTTTCTCATCCACTTTTTGTGTGTCCTTAAAAATGTCAAACTATCTTTAATGTTTCCCAACAATGTCATAAGAATGAGAAATAACAACATCACTCATATGTCGCACCCAAAGCCAGTATCAAATATCTTGAATCAGATCAAACGTAATAACGGGATAGTTATATAATTCATATTCTTGTGGGTGTAGGATGTAGTAGAATAAAACGGTTCATACTTAGGGTGCAATTTCACTCTTTAAAACGGTCCTCTCTATTCCTAATACTAGACGGCAAAGGTATCCAGAGCTTCTTCATGAGATTATCTATTGAGACAGTTGATATGGTCCAGATTAGAACGAGGAGAAGTTGGTAAGTATGTCAAAGTCTGGCCGAGAGGACAAACAGCAACATGGGAAAACATCCTTCACATAAATGACCATGCACTACAACTAGGACAGTAAGGTCCGGTTGCGGGGTGGTGGTGATTTTTACAAATGGGAATTAACTTTTGTTTTGGGGGAAGTGTCATTGGGGGGGAAAACTTAAACGTTTAAATGTAGGATATTGCAGTACAACGGAGTGTGGAGTTTCCCCCCATCTTCATATCATGGAGCATTAAGGTAACCTATTGACATAAGTCTAGTCTATGTGGGCTTCTAGATTATTACCTCTTTCACACTTCACGGCAAAACTAAGCGAAGGGTAGCGAACCAAAGTGAACCGCTCCGACACCACGCGCATTATAAAATGCGGTACATCCACACATCCATCTCATTTCAGTTTCTGAAGGAGGGATTTGTATCATAACATCGTGGATTCGTATGATAACATTTTGGATTTGTATACTAAGAATACGGTTCGCTTCGCTTCTGTACCTTTCAGACATTCATCAGGAAGCAAAGTGAAGCGAAATGGATTCTGGAGTGCTGGTTCCAAAGCGAATTCTAGAATGCGGTTCTAATGCGCTTCAATGCACATTCCAGAATGCTCCTCCTTAGGAGTAGGCCTAGACATAGGTCTAAAAGGGGTATATATTTCAGCATGATACAAGTCCAGGTGTCAACCAGAAATCAGCGGGAGGGGACCAAAGGGCCGGGCGTGAATCATTATTTAAACACCACCCGCTGATTCTCCGTCAACTCTTGCATTGAAAACAATTACAAAATCACACCTTTATGTGTTTCTGATACTGAGTGTTGGCCGATCATTATCAATGATTAACAGTAGGCCTAAGACATAAGTCACGTAAGTGTATCAAACTTAATGTTTCCTTGAATATCACTGGGGAGAAAGGAATGCTCTTAGCGGCAGTTGATAGACTTGCATATATATTATGTTGATATGACGATGGTTAATACCACATCCGTTGAAATCATGCACGTCATGTTCATGATATTGTCTAGCGAGCGCAAAACATAATGAATCCGTAATTTTTTCGTTATTGTAGAAAACGCATGAAATGTCAAATAATGGTCATAACATGATCAATAGAAATTGTATATTCGTGATGGGGAAATATTTTAACAGCCTCCTTACATTCATACTTACATCGTTTGATTTAAAGTGCTATTGAGGACAATATGGGGAACAAAATTAAATGCATACCTGATTTTATGCGTATGAAAAAATCGAAGTTGGGTTAAGTGTCATAGATTCAGACGTTTTTGAATTCTAACCTTTTTTTAGCACGGAAACACTCACCTTTAGATGATGGAATACCACCTTCAAGCTGCGAACATTTTAAGTTTCTTTGTAATCTCCGCGTATAAAACACACAATTATTTATATATCAGAAAAGTGTAAAGGCCTAATCACACTACGCGTTGGGTCAAAGGATGCGTAGGGTCCCTGTGCCCAGTGCGTCTGATTCGCGTTAGGACTCAGTGGAGGCTATATCACACTACACGTTGGGTAGCGTTGGGTCTATACGAAGTATATTATTATAATTATGCATTTTGGGTCGCGTTGGGGGTCGCGTTGGGTCACGTGGGGTCACGTTTCAGTTGTTTCAACCAGTCTATTTAAAGCAGGTGCTGCTACCTAGAGAGCAGTCCTGAGAGGACCTGCAACTTTATTTGGGTATTTTCACGGCCCGTCTTTCATTACGGTTTCTCATAAGCATTGGACCAAACCATCATTTCACTGTTATTGCAAAAGAACTAGCCTACTGGACTCGAAAATACACTTTTTCTTTGTTTTTATTCATATGTAAACGTAATCTGAATGGTCCATTCTGGTAGAATTACGGACAAAGGTGTGAGAGGTATCTTAAACCATGGATAGGGCGTAACTCCCAAAATACAAAATAAAAGTAATTTCTTTTCTTTTTTAACCACTGTTTTTCTCATACACAAATGACAGTAGAGTCCTGCACATCTTATCTTAATAAAATTGTTATCATTATTAAGTTTTGTATAAGTCCCCATCCCTATCTGTAACTCTCAGGGGTATCTCAGTTGCGGATATAATATTATAGAGGCCCTAGTTACCTTAGAATAATTATCTTGGCGAATGTCTTTTGATTTGTGTAATAATTTAATATATGCAATCTTTCCCGTGTAGAAGGTAAGTTGAGCACAACCATATGTTTGTCATTTTAGAACTCTGAATACGTGCTTTACTTTCCAGCTATCATGATAGAAACAGTCCCCCTTCAAACAACATTTTGAGTGCCCCATCAAGTACTATACATTAAACCAGAGTGAGTAAAGTTAAAACGGAGGTCCGGCTCATAAAGTAGGGTGTGGATGTACTTGTACTGGAGTTACATCATGGCCAGGGGTCAGGCCTGTAGTATAACTATACAGTGGATTCACCTAGGTTAAGAGTTAAGGTCAAAATATGATCCGCCTATGGCCCTAATGCAAATGTGGATTCATTATAAAGAGGTGATAATTCTCTATGTTTTGATGTAAGTCATAAACTGAGACCATGAGAGGTACATTTATAATGATTAATTTGCCTTTCAAAGTTACAAGAATCCATCAACAGTTAGCACAACAGACGGAGTAGGAACATTCCCACCCAAGGTGTGATGTAACGGTCACATTGTGCAGCCATACTCTTTTGGTTTGTCTGTTACTTACTAAAATGTCACATAACTGTCACATTATTTTTCTGAGAGGTTGAGACCTAACCAAAACAGAATGTTATGATAACATTCTGATGAGGCTAGGTCAAGATCAAATTAAAACAGAATGTCATCATGACGTTCTGATAAGGTGAGGTCCAGACCTCACTTAAAACAAACTTTTTTTTCCTGACAAGGGGAGGTCCCACCCTCACCGAAACAGGACGTTATTGTGATATTCTGATTACCTCAGGTCTCCACCTTACCTAAACAGAATGTTACTCTGACCATCTTATTAAGTTAGGTATCAACCTAACCTAAATAGAACGTTATTGTGACATCCTCTTTAAGTGAGATCTCAACCACACCTAAACAGAACGTTATTGTGATATTCTTATTAAGTGAGGTCAAAATATTAGACTCATAAATAATGTTACAAGAACATTATAAGAATGTCACAAATCAACATTGTAACAGTTGGTTGCAATGAAGTTATTGGGAGTCATCAAAAGAACGTCGCTGTAACCTAACAGTGTAACGTAACAAGAATCAACCCAGAATGTTGCTGCAACGTTTTTAGAACGTCATATCCTTGCCTGGGTCCTGTCACCTGCTGAAATGTCACATCATGGAAAGTTTTGTGTCATCACTGATAGGGAATTATTTTCAAATCATTCTTTGGATCAAATGTATGGATGTTTTCATATTATTTCAAGAAAACCCTTGTATCTAACATCTGTCTCACATTGATAAGGGTTTTTCCAAAACTAGGTCCACCATCTGATGGATAATGGTCAAATCCAGCCTCCAGGGGGAAAGGTCATTAACAGGGCGGTCCTAGCAGGGAACACTGTGATGTAGTGCCATTAATTTTGTAACAACAATTAGCAAAGATATGGCCTATTGGAACTCTTAGATATACCTCCATGGAGATCCGGACCTCCGTTTCTTACATTATCATATCTGGACCTTGTTCAGATTGCTGATATTAGCATTATGTATAATTATGCATGAGGGGGAATCACCTGCTTTATATAATTTTGATTCAGCAAGTTAGAAGGTGTTGCCATGGGGGGGCTACAATTTGGGTATGGGATGTAATTTCGCTGGGTTCTGGTGTTATGCCTTCTATTTCATTTGATTCACCAGCAATTGTCTCTATTGGCTTTCTGTCTCTAGGCCCCTTGTCTATTCAATAATGGCCAGTTCTAAACAGGAGGGGCATGGGTAAAGATTGGAACAATGCCGTTTTGATACAAGAAAGTGAATGATTACCCTACAGGAAGTCTGTCAGTGCAACCTGTTGATAATTATAGAAACAAAAGTATGGCTGGTAAGCTGAACAGTGTTGAGTATATCCATCCCTCACTAGAAGCAATTCTAAACAAGCATACAAGTCGGCATTAAGAGAGCTTATAGCTCCCCAGAGAGGCGATCTGATTCCAGCACTTAACTTTGAATAATCTATTCTAGGGCATTTATGTTCACCATTTGAAGTCATAGATAAATAGTTCTTGTTCCCATGTCTTATGAAGAAAATCTGTCTTCTTAAAGGTGATGTACCATTGAAAATCTTCCCTAGTGTGAGTTTTGTGAACTAAAGTGAAACCCCCTCTTCTCCCCATACTGCAACCTGACCATAGGCCTCACAGCTGGCCTGGTAATGAGAGCTAGTCCTGGTAATGAGAGCCAACTGTTGACTCTTTAACCACCCACCACTTGATGATGGCCTGGTGATTCCCCCCTTCCCTGCCTCTTATCAACTGATGACAGGTGGCTTGAGCATCCGCTAGGTAATAATACTGGACAAAATATCCCCATCTATACACACAGAGTTTGGGAGAAAGAGGGTGGTTAACTTTTCACTAAAACACATTATAATAATTGAAATTTTAACTAAGTATGCTAGACTTCTCCAGTTCACATGTATGAGGTAATCATTAAACTATTTGGGGATAAATAATATGGTTAACAACACACAAAAATTGCCACAAAATCAGAAATATAAATTTCAGAAATTTGGCTAGTGTCCAGCCTGATGACAGGCCAAAGACTCAGTGGAGGCTATAAGAGTACACTAAGAACCAGCAGATGAAGGTGTGATGTCATTATTTATACAGACTTGAAGTGCAGGCCGTAGCCAGCTTTTCTCAAAGGGGGGTTCGTTTTTTGCCAGTTTTTTTTTTCCAGTGGGGGGGGGGGGGGTCGTTCTTTTAATAAATGGGCTAAAATACTTATTTTTTGGATTTACTGTCATATTTTCACTATATAGAAGAAACTGTTGGAATTCAAAAGTGGGCCGTGTGCAAATCTCCCAAATAACTGACCAAATTTGCCTCCATTGAACACATGCTAGAATGAGTCAATTTTGGGGCATACTTCCCCTTCTATCTATGAATGAAATAAGCACACCAAGATGTTGATAAATAATTCAGTGTAACACTAATCTTCTCCTAATTTTTGTTTAGATTTATTATTTCCTTTTTAGATCGATAAAGGCCAAATCTTTTTGCTTAATTTCAAGAGGTCAGTATCAAATCTATATGCAGGTTGGCCTGTGATACACTGAATGTTAGCCATCCACAGAATGCAGCAATCTGATTGGCTAAGGTGCACTCCATCCAAATATGCTAGGTGGCAGCACCAGTATTAGTCTGTACAGTAGCCACTGTGCAGACATTATATGCAGGTTGGACTATGTTACAATGAATGTTAGCCATCCACAGAATGCAGTCATCTGATTGGCTGAGGTGGACTCCACTCCAAGTTACTCCATCAAATCTGCTAGGTGGCAGCAACAGTATTAGCCTGTACAGTAGCCACTGTGCAGACATATGTCTGTGCAGTTACCACTATGTAGACATATATATCTGTAGACTAACAATTCCTATGAGGATGGATCTATCAGAGAATTCATTTATCAATCTCAATGTAGTCATCACATCTAACAAATTTGAAGGGAAGGATTTATTTCTTTTTCAATTGTCAAATTTGCCGAAGGCACTTGTTTACATTAAAAATTAGAGAAGATATCCTCCAAGGGGAGGGGCGTTCGTATGAACCCCCCCTGACTACGGGCCTGAAGTGATGCCTGAAAAGAGCATCAGATGGTGGCCTCTTAATGAATCAACAGTTTAGATCCGATACAATGGCAGAGGAACTCACACTGAAGACTCCTCTTGTTATTTTGCAAATGATTATTATGAAAACACTAAGGAGTAATGGTGAAGACAACGCTTCGGTTAAACAGTTTTATTTCATTTCATTTCATACAACATTATAGTCTTAACTAAACATATGGTTGCGTGTCCCAATTCTACATGTAAGAATACATCACAAAGAAAAGATACAAAGCATGGACCTATTTTACAAAGCTTTACAACACAAGGGCAAAACACACAAACGTTTAAATGTCATGGCAGTCTGTACGTAGGTCAAAATGGTAAGTAGGAAATAATCAATAACTGTAGGAACTACAGTCATTAAGTACCATTATTATAAATCCTCATGAAAAATACACTCAGAAACATACCAATGGTGAGAGTGTACTCGGCTGCATTTAAGGAAACGCGGATCTTAGCAAAACGTAACAGAAAAAATAAGTCTGACTAAAAAGGTTGTTTGAAAGATTCAGATCCCTTACTATTTCAATTTCTATCAATTATTGTATTAATGCCCCTTGAAACATCCATTCTATGGCTACTTCCAAGAGCGCCAATAGCATAACCAGCATCACTTTCCTCCCTACATTGGGATGATAATACACTCATAGCAAATTGGTCTCTCAAACTACGTTTGATAATGGATAGTCCACACATATTGCACACATACTCATGAGTCTACAGTTTGATCAATCAACGAAACAAAGGTAACGTCATTGGATCAGTCGATACTTTGGTTAACCCTAAACCTGGTACCTATGATTAAGAATCGGTACAAGAATTACAAATACGTTCTAGTTGCAGTTTGACTGAAATGCATATTGTACATGTGGCGTTATAGAACTAGATAGGGACTAGATCATTATATGAAACCGTCGTGAAATTGATATCGAGCGAAACAAGGTACCCTTTACGTAAGAGCTGTTGGTATATCAAACCATATTAATTTTAGGGGTTACACAACTGATAGCTACATTCTCCGAGGATCACGCTAATTGCACAATGTCCTTAAATGTCGCGAAAATCCCTCAGGTTTCATTCTGCCCAGCAGAGTTCAATAGGAGAGGCGATCTTTAACTGAGTTGAAGCTTAACTCTTCCAACTAAGCTTATGTCGTTATAATTCCGTAATATTATTTTGGGTTACGGAACTTAGATACACATCTGTTCTGTCATCTCCCTGGGAATAAGTGAAAAAAAGATAATATAATAATGACGCGTTAGGCCTATATCTTTCCACAACGAACAAAACGTTCAAAACGATAGGCACATAGAATAATGTTCCTTATCCAATAAGTGCATTTATGTTCATCTCTTTTAGGGCTATAGCATATCATGCATTTCAATAAGCAGTTGCAGCCGGAAAGGATATTCAGGTAGGATTTTCAAACTTTTCCGACTAATAAATAATTTCTATTACTCTTAGCATAGATTATAAGGTGATTGGAAAGTACAAATTGACTCGTTTGTAAGTGCAAAATGCTTACGTTGATGATTAAATAAATTGCACTAGTATACATCCTCGGCAATTGTTGCAAACATTCACTAGTTAGTTAGAAGGAAGGTTTATTTACATCATTGGTTTTTGGATTTGTCTCCCCCATAAGAAACCACGATAGCAAGCAAATCTGAGAGACCCTTGTACACATAAAAATTCAAATGACACATAAACAATAAAGTGCAAAAGTGATTAAATATAACTTGACGGAACATAGGTACTATGCTTGTGTGTACTTACAATAATGTGAACTTGTATCCAAACTAAGCTATGAATGATTAAATACGTTGTACATTCGTCGATTAAGTAAGCACCAATGCAAAATGCTATTTGGAATCACTAGACTGAACACTATACCAACAATTATCTACAACCAAGCCTAAAAGGGCTTGAGATTTGTGTAGGAAAAACTGCGGACAGACGGGCAAGGCAGGCCTTTTGGTATCAAAACTAGTCTTCGTTTATAAAGGAAGGACGACTCGTGTCATGTTTATTGTCATAATATCATAGGCAAAATGGCGTATACTCTATAAAGCTTGTGTAGGATCACAGCGCATTTTGCCTGTTCTTTTCCAGATCCTCCAGAGTTTCATAGACGTTCTCAGTGAGGGGGTATGTGTCGTCGTCCTCGGGTATCTCGGCGTAGATGTTGCTAACCCTAGGAACCGACGACACTGGCTCCATGTAGCCCTCAGAAGCCACCCTCTGTCTGCCACTCACACCCGTCTTCTTGCTATCCATCGGTAAATACTGACCACTCGGAGTTGGCATCCTCGGCCGAAGTTGCACTGGTTTCTTACTGGGAACATCATACGGGTCTGCATAGAGGTGGTTGAGTTGTTTCTCTGCTTCGCTGTTGGCCCTGTTTTGGTCCAGAATGTTTCCTGAGTCGGACTCAGAGGACTTCACCTCCTCGTATTCTTCGTTGATTGTCGTGACGTCGTCCTTGTATGGAGGAATGAAGCCGTGCCCTTTCAGGGGCTCGTCGGTGTATTCGTTGTCCTGCTTTGCCTTCAGTTTCAGTAACGTCGTCTGCCCATTTGCCGCCACAATGCTGCCACAGGCGGCGCTGCAGTAGGAGGGGTTGGAGACGTTTAGGCTGGACGCGAGGGCCTTCTTCTGGCGCCGCCTGGTTATAGTGAAGAAAACCAGCACAAAAATATTATATTATAAGTTTAAATATTCTTTATCAATGTATACACATATGGCAAATATACCTACATCGTTGAATTCAGATACACGGATAAAGAAACAAAATTAACGAAACAAAATATTTTGAGAGGTTCTCAGTGGAAACAAAATGCATTCTTTTGTTGGAAACTGTTCTACAATGACTAGACCACGGATGGTATTCATGATAATTTGTAGCAATTGCCATTCACACACTATTTACTTGAGGTATTGCTCATGTATGAGTTACCTTAGCTCATGCAAAAATGGTCCAAGCTATGATTCTGTATATATGCATATTATCACTGTTCACCTTTTGAAAAGTCACCATCACAACGCCAACAATAATCATATATTATATCTCGTATAATATATGGCACACAATTTTCAGTCAAGATGAGAACACAGCGGAGTTTGCACGTCGTGTAACGCTCCTTCTTCTATTGCAAAGCACCCAACTCTCTGATACTCAACACACCTGAACGCAAGCTTAAAAGACATGCAAACGCAAGTCCTTTTCTGGGGATGATGTCGATGAAATGCGATATTCCAAAGCTTTAGCTTATTCTAAAACAATAAGAACTACGATATACATCGCGTTTCCCCACTGGGTTGTATTGGTTATATCTTTTCTGCAACCTCTGCGATAATTTTAAAGCTAGCTAAAATTGCTTCTTGTAAACTGCGTTCAAATGAATATCATATCCAAAAGAAAGGTCCTTTAGGCAATAGTGGCCCTGAACTACTCTAAGTGTTGGCAACTGTCTCTAAAACAGTTTCTACAAGAGAAGTTACTCGCCTCGCCTGTAGATGCATGGAGTAGTCGGGAAGGAGAGGCGGTTGGTGAAAAGTGGCTAGTTAAAGTGTCAGGCTACAGTAGTTTTAGTATTTATAGACGAAAACTATCTCAAAGAGCCCACAAGGTGGGGCTTAACACTGAGGTAAAGATCTATCATAGAAAAAACACTATGCAGGGGAAAAGTAGACGTCAAAAGGAGTAGTAGTGGAGAGAATGGACACAACAGTTATGAAGGCTAGAATATACAACAACTACGATGTTTTACACCATAGCCATCTATCTGTGTATAGTATAGGACGTAAAGAAGAGGAGGTTGATTAAGTATAGTAAAGTATGTTTTAGTAGGTTGTTCTGCATGCTATCAGTATGGTTAGAGATGGGAGTGGTGAAGTTCCTACCTTCTGAAATACACCACAATGATGACGAGTAAAGACAGGAACACCATAATCAGGCAGGCTACGACCACGCCCCCAAGCATATCTGAAAGGAACCCGAAAAGAGAATTGAGTCTTTGCACAACTTCCGGGACTGATAAACTGTCAGTATGAATGGTAACAAATTGCATAATATATATCCACCGCAATAATCTCAATACATCAACTCTCTCCAAAACTCTTAGGATTCTTTTGCAATACAGCTAAAACAATCTCAATCACAAAATTGATTTAATGACTCCCTGGGCATTCAGTGGTATTATATTGCCATGCCCTGGTAATTTTATACTATATGGCAATGATATTTGGAGAGCGAGTAACGTGTTATAAAAGCAATCTATTGGTATGTATGTGTGTCATCTTGTTTATTGTAATTATGGAAAAGTGAAGGATGTACACAAGTAGAAATAAGAAGATGGGGTATTTTTTTATATTGACTTTTCATGTTTTGCAAACTTAGAAGGTTCAATAGTTTCAATGGACATACCAGCATGTGACTATAAACATGGTAATTAATGTTAATTTCTTACTACCTTTATAAATAATTACTATAGTAAGGTTGGCCGGGATAAAGGATTCATAATTCGGGGTTTCGTATCTTAATGATGGGTCATTATACTTACTAGTGTGTCCATCATTGTCATTTTGCTGTAACTGAAGCGGTATGGCATTATCTGCAAACCCAATATAGAGCAAGGTAAGACACAATTAAACATATTTACAAACAATCAACATAGGAAGAAATACCATCTCACCATGGATAATGAAAAGTTAAACATAATCAACGTCACAAAATACTGAGGCAAAACTACGAAAGACTCATATCTCATATGAAGAAATCAACTGAAAGAGAAATACAGAAAAACATATAGAAAGGTTTACCAATGAGGTCATTATCCTCGGTTGTGGCTCCCTCTCGCGGGGTCGAGGAGGACTTGAAGTCCTTCAGAGCGTCCCCGTTCAGCGCGTTCACCTCGCCGTCGCTGCCGACGCCGTACCGGAAGGTGGTCGTCGACCTGGTGGACGTCGACGTCGTCGTCGTCGACGTCCGTCGGGTCGTCGGGCGAGGGGTGGCTGGGGAGGTGAAGGCCGACCGAGCCGCCGTGGACGGCATCATTTCTGAAGAATAGTTTGAAAAGAATGTCCAATACATTTTAATACAGAATTCACTTTTGCTTTCTCGTTGATACTTCAGATTAAGACTGAATGTAATATAATTATTTTTCTTCTTCATAACTACACATATTATGAAATTAATATTGAACATTAATGAATTAGCCTAATGCAAAAGCGATCATATACTAGTAGAAGAGGACGATGTGTCAGTAACCGTTACCCCTGGAAAGCAGATATGACTAGATAACGAATTCATTTAATCAGAAAAGTAATATACAGAGATAAACTAGATGTAAGTTTACTGCAACGAGTCGTCTCACGAATGACATGAGTTCCTTTCCAATTGTAAAAGTGCGTTCCAATTGAACTACATGAACAGAGTAATATCAAAACCCTGCATTACTTTAAAAAAGAGAGAAACCTGCCTAATTCTAAAGTGATACATTACCAATAAATTATTGTCCTTATCAAATAGTAAAGCCCACTACTACTCACCGTACTGACAGATGAAGCGGTACTTCCAATTGAGGAGGGCACACGGTGTCTCGTGCCAGCGCCAGGTGCCGCTGCCGCGCACCATCCGCACACAGTCGCGTATGCCATGGAACGAGCTCCGTGGATGGCCACGTCCCCAATTGGTCCAGGTTACCCGCTCTCCAACACCTACCGAGTAATCAAATGAGTTTCAAACCCGCAAAAATCCCAGTAATTACAGGCTTAATCGGCTTAATTCTGCGTGAGCGTATGCTGGAAAAACGCGCGTGGCCACTGGGGACGTTCACGTCTCCCTCACTGGACCCGGTGAAGCAAGGCAATCGAACTGACTTGATTTTTCTAGTTGCAGGCTTTTGAATGTGGTTTAAATTGTCGGCCTGCGTCTTACGAATGCGCTGAAGGGGAAGATGTGGGGAGTATTTGCCATTAGGTGTTTGTAATAGATTAATCCGGCGAAGCAGGGCTGAGTCAAGCAAGAAAAGCACTTAAGTTTAAGCAAACAATGACAAGTGTGGAAAAAACAAATTATTGGAGATGTTCTAATAACAAATACTGAACACGTACACTTACACTGGATAACAATGAATAAGAATTCATATTCTACTATCCCCATATCCAGAAAGAAAGAGGAAACAGATCGTCCCGCTACCCAGACTTTCTGGGATGGCTGAATGTGAGTAGTATGGGAGATTGGTGGTTTAAAGCAGGCTAACAAGATGGCATTAAAGCCAGGGTTCAAAAGGTACATCCCTTATGATGGATGGCCATCCCTTATCCGCCTGATAACCTATCGATTAACACAAATCTACATGGCTCATCCATATTAAGGTGCAGCAGCCGTTGATGGGGTCCCCATCCCACAGACATTAAGGGCTTTTGATCTGGGACATGTGTTCATCAGATAAGGAGGCAGTGGGAGAATGGAGGTCAGAAAGGATCTTAGTTCTGATGATGGAGAAACAAAAGGTCCTGGGATAATGATGGAAATAAAACTTGTGAATTTGCTTTAATAAGATGTACTTCCTGAAAACTGTGCATTTTAGATTATTTCTATAGCATCCTGACAAACTAGCGTTAAGAAAATTAATTACTTGCAATAAGTATTTGTTATAAATGAATGCATAAAGGGGTATACTAAAATATTTATCCTAACATTTTGATTTAATTGGTACATTGAGAAAGACCAAAATGTCTATTTTGTTTTTGGTAGAAGTTTCCCAGACTATTTCAGCTATAGAAAGTAAGCAAACAGCTATGGCGCAGAAGGAGGTATAGGTCTTGATCCGATCTACCATCCACTGCCCGAGTCTAGTGCTACAGTCCGTCTCTTATTTCTTGGAATTATTTGATAAATGCAGTGCTAAGTAGGTCAGATACGTGGCCTAAATTCTATAGGGTAGTTACATGGATAGGCTCAAAGGGGGAGTTTATATCAGAGTATAATATATAGCAACCTGATTAGTTTATGGTGGCATCATAGGAATATGAGAGCCTTCCATATTGCTGATGATTAGCTTTTTTTCTAAAGCACCCTGATTAAAGACGAGACTCTTTAGAAGAAGACGAGAAGCTTTAGAAGCAGTGTTAAAGTCTAGTCTAAAGCACATTGCACCCCATGTTTTTTTTATTGCTTGTTATAATGGTTCATCAAGTTCATTATGCACCGGGGTCAGCTTAATATCAGTCAGTGTACAAGCCTCAGGAGAGCACGAGTAAAACATGAAGTATAAAGCTGCGTTTACTCAAGAAATAGATGCCGGGGGGGAATCCTTATATATTTGACTCAAGACGCCATCGTCAGACTAGGGCAGCTTATTTTGGAATCTGTAAATTGTTATCCGAATATCTACATTCCTTACAGGAACAAGCTCGACTGTAACATATTGTTTGCTCAGAACTAGATACTGTTATCCACTTGCCCTTACAACATCGCCTTACACTTATACTTGTGCATTATTTACACTTTACCCATTGGCACCCCAGGAGGTAACCCTTAACTACATTAGCTCGACAGACGATCTGCTCTGCCTCTACATGACAAACCCTGGAGGACCCCCTGCTTCGTCCTATCAGTCAAAGACTCCCTCAGCCATCTGCTGGTCTGGGTCCTGGGTACCTCAATATCACTTTTGCAAATTCAGCCAAATGACCATGACGTGAGAGGCCTTCTAGGATATGTGACATGTCGTCGGACTCTCCTACTGAGAATACAGAGCAAATCTGGTTATTTTTCTGGTGTGCTCCATAAGATTAGTGGCATAAAAAAACTGGATGGTATTGGCCATAGAGAAAAGAAGAAATCGAATTAAATTCGAAACTGCCGGTACAAATATCCCATATGAAATTCTGCTCAATATTGAATATCATATGGTGGTGCTTTTCTTGTATAGTTTGATATCATGCATAACAGCCTTTTTTCCCAATTGTACTTGGATTGTACAACTCTATAACATACCCTTGAGGGCCAAATAAATGCAGTTGTTGCCAGCCACTGACTGTTGCGAAGTCAGTGAAATGTTGCATAAAGACCGGTAGATATGTTAAATAAGGATGAGCAGAAACTTAACATATTTTACAAATGTATCCGCTTTTCATATTGCAGCAATAATTGTGATTAATTATGCTTCCGCAGGGCATCTATATACATTATTGGAAAGTTATGCCACCCCACTATGTAATAGTGAGCTTCATAAACCAAAAACCATCATGTAACGTAAGCATTATCTCAGCTTTGATTACACTTTTCATTATGAGTATAAAACTGTCATTGTTGTATGAATGGGCAACTCAAAAAATTCCCAGATTTTGCATGTGTTGTCCCAAATAATTATGACTAAAACGATTAGAGGTCATGTCAACCTGTCGAGATACGCTCTGGTTTCTGTAACTTCCTAATATAAACCTGTGATTAACTTACCATCAGACTCGGTGCTCCACTCCCAGACGAGCTCGTCGGCGCGGTCGTGGAGGCCGATCCAGACGCCGCGGTTCCTCCAGCTGAGGCCGTTCAGGGCCCGGAGGATGAAGGCGTTGGTGGCGGCGTCCGGCAACGTCACCAGCCGGCCTCCGTACTGCAACAGGAAGGTTAGGTTAGTTTAAAGGGAGCCAAAAGCAATGTTGGGTCAAAAATTTGCAAATTCTACTAACTATTGAACTACATCAAAATACAGAAAACTTGTAACTGGTCAATTTTGGTGACCCACCAAAATTGGTTTGTTTACAAACATTGCTGTCTTCGGGCATAAATGACATGAGTATTATGGAATTCGTATAAAGTTGTATAGTTAGCATGATTTATACTGTACCAATGGCTAAAGTTAGACTCTTGGAACGTATTTTCATAGTTATTTGAGTTCGCAAAATTTTGTCATATTTTGACATTACTGTTGCTTTTGACTCCCTTTAAAGGCACATTGTCACTCTGCCGCATCGACACCTTTGTACGAGAGTTCTCATGGACCGTAGAGTGGGTACATTCTAAGTAATTCATGGCAACAGGATTCTCTTGAATATTAATTGCATACCTAATAACTGGTTGGTTGTTTTTTTGAGTTAAACACCGTATCAACACCTAAGGTCTTTTCACGGCGAGAACAAACCGAGGTTATATACATGGTCCAATAGACTGGGCCACACACACAACAGCCGGTGGTCCTCGAGGGACCTTTGATAACCCTGTCGTTGGCACAGGGACCTACGAAATGATACATTAACAAAATGATTAAAATAAAGTTCATGTATATGACTACCTCTCAATTTCCGACAAAAGGTAAGACACAAATTAAAGAAAGGTTATAAGATAATAAGAACATGAGGCCCTACATTTTTCCCTTTATCATTCAAGTTTAAGTTATACCAATAACCTTGAGCCAATGGCAACCCTGGATTTTCCGACGATCCTAAATTACAAAGCTATCGAGGTCAACTTACGAAACATTTAGAAGGCATTTCTTTACTGTTTAAGTGACATCGATAAAGGATTATTTGAATTTCTTGCGTAACCATGGTTTAGTTGTTTAGTTACCTCGACTCAGAAATGTAGTAAAACGCTACTCTACGAGGAACGTAATACAGAAGACAATCTTCTTAGGGAGAGTCGTTGCTGGATGAAATAGTCTGAGGAAATAATTCATGGGCCATTTCTTTTTATGAATCCGTCCTTTGCGTATTGATATCAATCAATTATGCGGGATAAAAATGCGGCTCATGAATCAAAGATGAAAAAAACATTGTCATCAGGTAATCTTCTTAGTAACCAAGCTCCCACAAAACAACTCTTGGCCCCTCCCTCGGCACTTTAACGCAGCTTTCCCTAATCCCCATTTCCCATTTCAAGAAGATAAAAGCTTAGGTTTAGCGTCCCTCAGGTA
Organism: Lepidonotus clava; assembly: GCA_936440205.1. Taxonomy (NCBI): domain Eukaryota; kingdom Metazoa; phylum Annelida; class Polychaeta; order Phyllodocida; family Polynoidae; genus Lepidonotus; species Lepidonotus clava. The sequence continues at coordinate 44,592,250 of OW387136.1, read as the reverse complement.
CTGGAGGATCTGGAGGAGAAGGTGACCCTAGAGTCTGACCTGGAGATAGCATCATAACAAAGCGGCCTCCAGGGGCCCTATGGGGACGATGGGCCACCCCTCCGGACCATATACTAAGTCCTTCCAGCCCTGCGGAGTGCGAATATCCCCATGTCACAGGTCAAATTGCCTGTCGCTGAACAGTTAAAGGTCTTTGTTATGCAGTGTATACAGGCCTGTGTTTTATATAGATCTTGTGACAGTTCACGTTCCTTGCCATATTGTCATTCTATCATTTTTAACATCTCTTTTTTGCTGATTCTGCACTTTTACACTTCGTCGATTGGAAAATTGGGACATTTGAAATAAAAAATATCTTCAATTGGCCATATGGACCAAATGAGCATTTATGAATTAACATTGAACTATGCGCACGAGATCTCAACATTATCAGCGTTTCGGGCTGAGCAGAGTTAATTGTTAATCGGTATCTGGCAAAACCTGCTCGTTTTGTCGACTTGTGGAATCGGCCATTGTTGTACGCCCGGCTCATTGGCTCCCTTCTCAGACTAGAGACAAAAATCGCCCGATTGCTGTCATATTAATCATGCATGTCGAAATTTAAAATAGACACTCCCAAAGGAGCAATCGATGCGGCCGGCGCCGGGAGATTCAGAGATTGGAATTGGAATCTGTGATGGGAATGATGTGATGAGAGTGAGCTTAGGTTTAAAGAGTGCCATCTTAGGCTTAAAGAGTTTCATCTTAGGCTTACCCGTCTGCAGTAGTCCCTAGCCTGCGTCCAGTAGCGTTCGATGCGGACGAACTGGTAGCACTTATTGTTGTAGGGGTGGGAGATCATCTTAGTGGTCGAGGGTAGAAGGCTGGACGAGGGACATTTCGAGAGGCCTCCGTCACTCCGTCCCCCATGGCCTGAAAAGAACCCAGAAGACAAGAAAAACTGATGAATAGGCACGATAACACCAAGGAGGCAACTTGTGATTAACCGATGGAAGAGGCCAGGAGATTGTATCCACCTGACAAAAATAGCAGCTGCACCTCGTGATAAATAGTCCCACTTTTAAAATAGCTCTCGACGGCTCGCCATGGAGGGGCTTCACGGCTGCTTTACGATTCCCCAAACCCTCATCTGGAGAAGTCCCTCCCCGGGCAAGGTGCTTCACCCGAGTCTTTAAGGCAGTTTACTAGAGAAGCAGATTTCACATACTGGCGTGTATGAATACTTAGGGGACCACTAAAGGTTTCAGCTGTAAAAGAACAATTCATTATGTGATTATGCGCGCAATGACAGAGTGCGCTCATTAGAAGTACCAATGGGTATTCAAAATAGAATTAGGGGTTGATATAGACATTTGTTAATCGGGTTGGGGTGCCAGTATAATAATAAAACGTCTTTAGGTGAGTAAGCACGCCTTTTCTCCTCATCTTTCCTACCACCCACGATGTTGACAGGTTGTCGTTTAACTGACACTTCAGAACCCCTTACCAAGAATTATTCTTAATGTATTAATTATCAATAAATTATAACGGCCAAACAATAGTTTTGGTCCTATTTCTAACAAATGGTCATTTGCCATAAAATGACGACAATTATATTAGGGCAATCTATAGATTCTTGAATAACCAAATGCCTAGTAATGGAAAATATTTTTCTGAAAATCATAAAGTTTTAGAGAAAAAGCTAGTCGGCTACATTCTAAAAAAACATCATCCAATTAATTGGTAATATTTTCTACAAACCATAACTTATACAGCTCAAGAGGTTCAGTACAGGATATGATCAAAACCTATCACACAAAAACCTATCGTAAAAACATCATTACCTTGTGGACTGGTAGACCGGTAAATTACACCCCATCAGGTTTGGTTCCGAACCCTAATATCACATGTGGAGGGCATGCTTTGAGAACGAGGTTGTACTTCACGGTCATCGCATTTAAACTGGTTGAAGAAATTTCAGGCCTCTGTGGGTGCCACTAATTAATTAGGCTTTATTGGCCTAATGGCTGAAGCCATTTCAATTTGCCATCTCCGTCATGAGACAGTAGAGGACCAGACCAGCCGGGCTTCGGCAGGTTGGCCGATGAAACGGAACCTGGCCGTTAAATCATAGGCTAAGTATGATAGAGTGATTAAAATCTAGATCACCTCCAATAATATGCAATCCTGGTTGCCGTCTGGGGACAGGACCTTTTTGTCACCCAAACAATATGTACCCGTGGGTTCTTTGATGCTACAAGGAACATATCACTAGATAATTTGAATGATATACACCTAGATAGGACTATCCAGTATGATTATAGTTCAAAATAAAGAAATTTAGCGGTAAATTACATCATTTATAGCCCCTGTCAGGGGCAAAGCTCCATGACACAGTAGCCGTTACTAGGTCACAGCAGGAAAACCATGTCATTATAGTTCGCAGACATAACTCCAAAGTTAAGCCTTCTTCAAGAGGGGTTCACAATATAAAAACAGGAAAGACTTTAAACCACGTATCAGTTGCACAGAATTAAAACCCTTATGCGTCCACACAGCCAACAGTGAGATCGGAAACTACAATACGCTATAGTCATGTCTCGGACAAAATATCTAAAGGTTTTAAAACGAGTTTTCATTTGCTCATAGAAGATGTAAGAGAACGAGAAGCAAGGGAGCTTGTTTTACTTCTACCATGATGCACGGGCCGCCGTGATAACAAATCTATGCATGGCGGTTATGGTCTCACAGGGTATTGTGAATCCAAAGCAAACAGAGCGAATTCAAAATGCAGTCCCTTTTAAAACTAGTTTTAAAAAGAATTTTATAAAACACTTATCGTTATCGAGAACAGAATGATGCCCAGGTCTGTGCTATAAAATGTTCCCCTTGAGCTTACAATCTCCAAATGGGAAACATAATTTTGAGTATCCCTCGGTTGCCATCTCTCCCCACCCTATGTGGTCATGGTCAGTGGAGAGGTCTATAAATAAGGGGTTTCTCCGATAACAGCGCAACCATCGGGCCCCGCGGGAAACATATCGTTTGGTCGGTTCTAAAAAACAGATGGGCAAACGGACACATTGCATGTCTTTGAAACAGACACTGATATATCTAATACAGTTATTTATTAATGACTTTTGGGTCTTTTGGGTATGGATCTCCATTGGCCTATTTCCCCTTGCACACCTAATCTTTAAGTTGCCTGTTGATGACTAGACCTCACTTATACCCGTTTCAGACTACCAACGTTGATGCGCATCAAAGTGCTTTGAAGCGCATCAGTTCGCTCCATGGTTTGTGTCTGAAATGAACCGAATTCTACAATGCGCATCAACTTACAGAATGTTAGGCTACGAACGCGTCATGTTAGGCTACGAATGCGCTAGGTTTGGCTACGAATGCGCCAGGTTAGGCTACGTAAACTGGCGCCGGCCTGGCGGGAATTATAATTATAGATGCGGTTCGCTTTGGTTCGCTTCGCATTGCCATGTAGTCTGAAACGGGTATTAGTATATTATTATGTACCCTTCCGCCATTTAAGTCACAGGCAAATATGACGTTGACGTGACAGCACCATGACAAGCAGCCGATGTAGCATAATCACTAATTATTCACCTGAATAATTATAATAAATATGAGGACTACTGGGACTAATTGTTCAATGGTTATACTATACTTTTTTTCTAACTTAACAAGAAAAAACACTTTTCCGTGAGAATTTTAAAAACCAAGGCTGCCAACCTACACTGCCAACAAAATATTACTATTTTATGTGTTTAGGTCCAGGGTTTAAAGGGTTACCCAGCCTACTTTGAATAAATAGAATCCGTAGTTTCAACCTCAGATCACTTTGGGACGGAGAAGGCCTTCAATGCTTAAACTAAATACACACAGAAAAGCTGATTCTTCAACAGTATTTGGGAAAATTAGTGAAATTAGTTTCTAATCAATATGGGTAGTGGGTCAGTGGTCACTCCCCGGTCAAGCCGATCTGTCGTCTATCGATTCACTTGGCCCTGAGTGACCTAATGCCAGACCTGCTGAGACCCATCAACCATTCGAACGAATACATACATACATGTATACATTATTTTGCATCAATATAGGCCTACGGAAATCCTCATTAATATTAACACCCACATCAATTATTATGAGAAAGTAAACCTTCCTTGGCTACCATAGATTTCGTGAAAGTAGCCATTTTCTCTAGGGCCCATTCCCCATTTTCACCCCACCACTCCCCCAAAGTCGAATCAGGAAGCAACTTTTCTTTGAACAAACAGTCCAAAAAAACATCAAGACCCACAAACCAAAGATCCACCTACGCATCAACTACTTCTCCCACCACCACCCCCTACCACAACCCACCCCCATCGCCCCCTCTTCGTAGTGGTAGCCGTAGCCGTCCATCCATCCCCATCACCCGGCGGGCAATGAAATGGATACGGAGCGGACATATTTCCCGCTATTAATGCCCCTATCTGGTTCTGCTTCTCGTTCCCTCAGCGAGCAGCTCCAGCCCCGCCATCCGTCGAGCGGCTCGTGCACGCTACATTGGTCCGTGTAATCGGAGCAGGCCGGGCGTGGGACTGGCCGGGGGTGGGGGGAGGGGGGCTCCGCTTACACCGCCAGGACGTGGTAGGGGGCAGCACAGGGGGCCGGGGTAGCCGGGTCAAGATGGCAAGATGGCGTAGGTCACGTGGGTAGTCACGTGAGCAGGTTGGTGAGCAGCTCGGGGCGGGGCCGGGTATTCATCATCCGGGGTGGGAACGGGCGCCGCCCCACCCCCGTGTCCGCGGCCGGTAAAAGGAGCATTCCCAATCCCGATCGCCAATAAATGCTCCTTCTGTCCAGAGCCGATCGGCCTTCCTTCCTTACATTGCCATTTCGATCTACACGCATTTAATAGGAACTTTTTACGGATTTTTTTTAGCGTGGCTTTCGGAGTGTCCGGTTGTCTCTATCAATGAAAACGCGGCTCTTCTTGTTTATTTGCTAGTTTCAACCAGAATTTCCTTTTTTCTTGCCATAATCAAAGCACCAGTTTTATACTACTTACACCCATTCACTTAGTAATGAGCAGCCATCTTCAGTCGTTCTGAACTTTTTTTGTAGCACCACTGCCAAAGGTCCATTTATATACTACTTACACCCACCAACTTGGTAATGAGACCCCAAACCGCGCTCCCCGGTTTGTGAGGGTATTGTATAGCTTGTTTGAAACTTCTATCGGCTAGATTACTGCGGAAGTTTAGGGACACGACATTGGGTGCTAATTTCCTGGGATACCCAGCCTTATCTGCTAAGACTTCCTGCACCGAGCCGCAGCGTCTTCTGGGCTAAGTACCCTTATTACACAGCCTATCCCATCACTACTGGCTGGTGATATAGACAACCTTACAGAATGGGAAACTAGGGCTCCCAGAGGGTGGATAACCCGGTACAGATAGGCCTGTCCACTCCCGGGTTTGCCGTCCGTTCTCCGGTTATTATGCAAGTAAAGTCGCGACGGACGATACACGTGGGAAATATGGGGAGGAGGTTCTTAATAACTCAGGACTTGTAGGTCCTTTGTTACCGCTAAGCTTGGCCTCAGGTCTCTGGGTTCGAGGGAGAAAAACAAGAGGTGAGAAACGGGGCTATAATGTATCTATGGAATAAGGATAGGAATCCATTGCCATGATTAAAGGATGAACTGGTCGCGCGGGGTCGGGGCCGCATATTTCATATATAAAACCCCATCAAAGATTCTATGTAGCTCCACTCCGTAGGAAGAGAAGCATGCATTGGGCCTTCGGGAAAATAAGGTGAGGATAGCGATTTCGACTAGGAACGTAAAGGCCATATATCAAAACTAGATTAGTTTTAATTGGATTTTTATACAGGCCGAGTTCACTCTATTAAATGTTCTTCAACTGCAGACCTGTGGACCATTTGGGCACAATTCCATGCAATTTCAATGAAGTAATGAAATGAGGTCATAATATTGTTCCCGATTTAGGACCGCCGCAACTACCAGGAGTCTGAATAAACATAAATCATTTGGGAAAGTAGAAGAACACAACAAAACGTAGGGATATGCGTCCTCACGTTTAAATGCTCATTTACAGATAATACAATTCTGTGATCAATCAAACTTGTAAAGGTCTATAGCCGCAGGATATAAATATACATAACATTGCAAAATGGTAACATTAACATAGAGTCACATGCGAAAGTCGATCATTCCGTGTCAACAAGTTCCTTGAGAGAGAAGGATGTTGAGTAAAAACTGACAGTGTGATGCATATCAAACATTCCGCGAACCTCACATGGTCGTGTCTACGTATTGGGTTTCCGGATGATGTTGTTTCTGCGTACAATGACAATTCATCGACATGTACGTATGACAACCATCTCAGAAATGTATCCATAACTACATGAAAGGAAATCTTACTTATTCAGCAAAAGGTAAATTTGTGAAATTCACTTTATGTATACAGGACAAAAGATCATAACTTAATATTGAATCATATATTAAAAATAGTTGCGTGTAACTTGCTCTTAATTTTTTTCTATGATAAAACCAATATTGAAAGATTCTAGATACTATTTCAAGTTATCCTTTTCGTATATTAAAATGTGTATCAAGGCTAAGGCAGCTTCGATCAAAATGTCTGTGACAAGGTTGGCGTTTTCTTTCAAATAATTTAGAAATAAGACGAGACCTTTTCGTGACTTGAAACCAAAGGAGGCATATCCTATTCCAACACGATTAATCATTAAAATTCATCATGTTTTCTTGACAAAACAAAAGCAAATAATTGGTTCTACAAAAAAAGTAGTTTTTTCTTTTAGTAATGAGCGTATCCTTTACGGACGATTTAAGTTTCATGATTAAAAAACAAACTGGTTTACTAACATTTTGCATGACCAAGAAAATAATCTGCTTCTTTTACTCCTACCTTCGTGTTGTAAGAACAGCATGGGATTTAACAAAAGAGAGAGAAGAAGTTCGAAAAAGACATTTGGTTTTGAATGCATTTTGTAAACGTTCAGTGCGGAAGCTATTTTTCTGTCGTTTTTAAACTTTTTATTTTCTAAATTTCAGTCAATGTATGCCCATCCCTCCTCTACTTGATTTCCCCAATTTCGTTGAAGATTTACTTCCTGCGACCAGGCCCCTACTAGTGGAAGTCACCTAGTCTACTTTTTAAGTAGAGGGTTAGCGGCACTCGTCACTTCTCCCCCCCCCCCCCCGGGAAATATGCGTTATTTTAATGTTTACTTATCGCTACGTATAGATATTGGTGTAGGCAATTAAATTGGAGTATGCAAAAATTGTGAGTACGCTCTAATACCTTTTGTGAAGTATTGTAAATCCTCTCCTATCTCACTGCGTCCTTCCCCGACCCCACTGCGCCCTACCCCCAGTTAAGGTCGGGAGTCACTGCCTTCAGCCTCCCATAGTTCTCAACATTCACCGCCTAAACACACCCGCCCCTGGGGTCCCCGCGTATGAATCCGGATCATTTTGGCGCTGAATTAAACCATGATTACACCGGAAGACGCGGCTGAATGGCAAATCGCCGACTTAACTTTCCGTGGACCCTGGAGCATACACCATCCAGGTCGGGGACCTTAAGCCCGGGTAGACGACGTTGGGCGGGCATGGGGCTGGTGGGGGCGGGGGCGGCACATCAAAGTCAGCGCGTGCTTTGATGACAAGACTTCACCTGACAATGTTGTTAATTGGCGGCCCGAGGATCATTGATCTCCCTCCTTCAGGGCGGGCAGCTGCGGGAGATATTTCTCCAGGGCGCCTGAGGGAGGACGCTATGTGAGCTATGGGGACAGGAGGCATCCCGGGGGCTGCTGCATCTCGGTGATTGGCGTGCTCATAAGCTGCACGTGTGTATTGTGGCCTTAAGATGTGCATTATGTTAACAAGGGAGGGATTATTTATTTATAAAGACAATAATGTTTTGCAAATTGTATCGTACATCCCCACATAGCGTTGCACTGGTTTTCATCATCCCTTGTAACTGTAAGAAGATGCAATTAACAACCTGCAGTCTTCTTTTCTTATAATATAAGTGTTGATAAGCATTAATTTCGTCAAAACTGTGTTGAATAGCCAATAATCGAGGTTAGCGCCGAATGAATCATTTGCCGTGCATCATCTTACACTTAGGGCCAGCGCAAATCAAGCTTCTGGTCGATCGACTGGGTATTTTAGTACCGCATCAGAAGATTTTTTTTCGGTTGTTTTTTTCTCTTTTCTCTCTAGGTTATCCCTTACAAAAAGTTTACGACGGCCGGACTGGCCGTTTTTATCACAACTGCGAGGCATTAAACAACATGTATAAGGCTGGCCTTTGGTTTATCTATAGCCATAATAGGTTTGGCTTAATATTTGAGGTGCATGTTTCATACTTAGTACCATGAACCAATCCTGATATTTAAATGTTTAAATTAATGCATACTTATAATGTTTTACATAAAACAGTCTTGCTCAACCTACAATATACCAATGTTGATCTCGAGTTAACCAAGTGCCTCTGGGATCATAGATAAGTGGAACCCAAAGCTGTCCTAGGAGTAGTAGTAGTAGAAGCCTTCTCTGCCTTAAAGACTGGGCCTAGCTTAAGCAGGTTGATCATGATCGTGGCCGCCAGAAAACAGGATCAAAGTCTGCGCCCACTGTGGGAAGGGGTAGTGGCGTTGGTTGGGGGTCAAGCTTTAGCAGGTGAGAGGCCGGTTGGGGGGAAGGAGGAGAGTGGGGCGTCGACCGACCGGGGCCCGGGGCGGGCGATCAGTCGTCGACCACTCCACGCCCATTCCCTATCCTCCACCCCCTCCCCTGCCCGGGCCCCCAGCCCCCAGCAGCCTGTTACCAAGGCCCCTCTCTGCTATGCCCGGCAAGTCGGCACTGCAAGCGATGCCTCACGCTTTGAACATCGAAGGGAAATTGATATCAAGCAATCACCGGAACGAGGTGGAAACATTGCTCCAGACGGTCGACGTGCGCACGATCTTCTCACGCAGCGTTGTTTATTGTTATTTTCATACTTGAAACCCTATTTGATAAGAAACGTTAACGTTGTTACTTGAAAGAAAAATGTGAGAGAGAGTGAAAATATTTCATACAGAACTCTGTATAAGTAAAGGTTAACTTATAAAACAAAATACTGTAAAAACTTCGACAACCGAATGAACGTATAGGACAAAGGATAGGCACCATTCAAGTCTCTTTTTGGGGAATGTCCCATAAGATGGAGTTTTTACAGCCGGGTCCAACTAGCCAACTGTAAATATATAGGCCTTATTGATATATGGTCTATGATAGGTTTGGATGATGCATTATCCCATTGCTGCCTTCTAGTTAGCATGGTATTTATCATCCCCGACATTCTATACGTATAGATCTAGGTGACAGTCATGATGTCCTTCACCCGCTTATAAATACTGCTTGGCACCCTGACCTGACACGATATAGATCACACTTAACCTCTTTAAAGTGCTGTCACTTATGTCAGTTATGAACATCAAAATCCTGCCTATACATTGTCATGCCTGAACATTAAATTCCTGCCTACGGCCACTCACCCTTCCTTTCACCCATCCACTTACATGTAAGAGTATATTATATATATATGTATATCCGCACCCCTCCTCGTCGCCTCCTACACCAAAACACACTTTGTTCTCTATGCACACTCAATACAAGAAGTAGCTTACATCTGGGACTATTGACAGGCAATACATGTCATGTAACAGGAAAAACACTCAGTCACTCCTTTTATTGGAGTTAGAGAGAGAGATAAAATTAACAACAAAATGGGTCAGATGTATCATTCTCACGTCACCATTGGCAATTCAAACCTTAAAAGCAATATAAGGCCTTTATTGCACTTGTGAGACGTTCTTGGAACAGAGAGAGGTACATAAAAGAATGAAATATGCAGTAAAAACGGATACTGATAGTATCCTTTTGAAGACTGCCGATCTTAGCGTAGGGCAGCTGATGTTTAAAGTCATGCACTATGAAGACTGTTTCATCCCGTGAAATGCATCATCTGTCACACCCCTATACCACCTGCGCTGGGCCCACTTGCAGAACGTCATCACGGTTTTATAGAATGTAGAAAAGCTATGCATATAAAAGCATCCAGGTATTCTATCATCCCATGGGCGTGCTGGAGATATATGTGCATTTTTCATAGTCATCGTGATGGGACGTATTCCTGGTGGAGCGAGAAATATCATCATAAATCGTCCCACGATTGTGGATCCGCATATTACAAGAGCAACTTTGTGTAGCAAATAACAGATGAATGTACAACCAACAGCTAGGAAACGGTAACATAAAAAGGCAAAGATCGAGCGCTATGAAAGGTGACTTTTGCCATGAAAAAGGAAACTATCATATCAACGTGTTGATAAGATATCAGACTTCGAAACTTCATCCATCTAATTAGAGAAGTTTTAGTTCGGAATGTTAAGGAACAGCATAACAGACATCCAAATGCGGATGATAGGATGATATAATCAAACTGTGTCTGGGATAACAATTGACGATTTGTGAGAAGTCACTACTTAGAAAAGGCTGTTCACAGAGATCCAGTAGAGGTAGGCCTATGAGTGGTATAGCCTACAATACAATTACTGCCGTGACATAGCAACACATTATTCTGATTGTTACAATTCCCCAATAACACCGATATTAGCACACTATACTGAACATTTATGGGTTATTGTGTTGAGGCCTAGTGACACTGAGGACATGGCCCCCTCTGACACTAACTACATAATACAGACTCCCCTTTCCGCCATTTCCAGGCATAGATCCGTGTTTTACTAAATACAGCGCCCTCTGCAGTGCTTAATGAGCGGAATCTGTCGCCCGCCATCTTGACTATGTCACCAAGGTGACGCCAGCAAGGCAGCGGAAAGGGCCCGCTAGATTCTGTGACTTGCCTGCCTCTTTGAGCTTGCTCTTTCTTATGTCACATGCTCATTGCATCAGCCGAAGCGGAACTTACATCCATTTACCGTGTTCCGACCTTTCAGGCGCCCAGATCCCAACCTTTCAGGCGCGCTGGTCCAATTCGTATAGGTTTATCTAAGTTATGTCCAGGCCGGATCTCCGTAAGACGTCCTGCGCATGCGCCGTAAACCAGATACGGGTGGTGACCTCTAGGTGACACTGACCCGAGAATGACATTGACCAGTATCTGTTGGACAAAGGGGCCACAAGTTAAAGATACGGGAGATAAGCCGCTGAAGGTCTCTGAATGCCTCAGACGCGAAAACAAGATCCCGGGATGCCTCTGGTTGTAAGTGGAAGCTCAAGAATGAGGGCATAAATAAACCTCGACTCGAGTAAGCGTTGACATGGTGTCTTTGACTAGTTCCAGCAGCAAACCGGCAGTCCTAGCAGTCCAACTGTGCATGTTAAGGCCTACTTTCTGCATGCTTGGACCAGAAAATATGTACTCGGAGAAGCGACCAGACATGTGTATATATCGCATTGCCTTGTGTATCCAAAAAGTTGAATGGTCGAAAAACTGTCTGGAAATAAACTGCTTTATTCTTTGTTGGTGCCCTGGTAAGAATTAAAGAAAACCTTCGCGTTCAATTGAGAACTAAATCATCTGCTTTGGCGGTGAATATTCAAGATATATAATATGAATGACAACTGAAACAGTTTGAGGATTTGCATAGACCACAGTGGCCAAAAGAACCTTACCAGTTATGATCCAAGGGGGGGGGGGGACACTCATAGATAATAACCAAATCAGCCTCGTGTATGATTAATTGGAATCAATGTCAACGTATTAGGCTAAAGGTAATCTATTATGGATCTAGAGGTAATCCTTCATGACAGAACTCCGGACAAATTACTGTGACATAATTCCGATTAAAGGGAGATAATCAATGAGTTGTTATTCTAATATGGGGATGATTTAGCATCATTTCCAAATGTAAACTGACAGTTATGACCACTCGGTCTCAAACTTTGAAGAATATCATTTGAAGGCCTCATCACAGGACACCATCATGATATTGTATACATTCCTATTAGACATAGCCCAGAGGCAATAATACCTAAGGTTCATATATTCTAAACTTCTCATTTTGTCTGGCAGGCTCGCTACTAAGACGAAAGATGAAGATTAGGCCTATGTTTTGTTTTACTTATTTGACTTGTACTTTTTAGAGCAATTTTTACAAGGAGGCAGACCCCTATGCATGTCCTCCATATGTATGCAATCCCCGAGTGGTTGGGCTTGTAAGACCCCCATTGTACCGCTATAAGGACCGCTAAACGACTCTATATGTATGGGACATGGGCGAGGAGGGGCCGCTGATGGGACGGCCGGCGCCATGACGTAACTACGTCTTGGGGTAAGTGGGCGTGGGCGCCATGCATCAGGGTCGTGTTACCCGGAGCTGCTCACAATGGGAAGGCCCATCAATTAACGAGCAGCTCGCAGCGCTACGTCGCCGTCAGCCAGGGGTGCTTCATCACGGCATGTATAGGCCTGCTCTCTGATAATCTTTGCCTAAAAACCCATCTGGGCCCACTCACGGGGCGAGGTGATGCGGTTATGTGGATGTAGTTTGTGTTTGGAGTGATGGATGAAGGGGTTTCGGCCACTTTTGTGCGGCCACTTTTACTCTGGGAATTAGGGAATGTCCCCAATACTGCCTAATTGCTAATGAAAATGGCATAGGCAAGTGTATGTGACTTTATGGGCATATGCAGATTTTTACACTCTTCAAGGTAACCAGAACCAAATCGAAATTCAAAGTCCTTCGTTCTGATTATTTGACAAAGTATTTCTACAAAGAATTATATAACTATATTTTCAATATGAATTATTGTAGTTCATCTCCCAATATATTTTATATTCCAACTGCATGGTAATTTCCGGCGTTACTTATCATTATAAAGTAACGTAAAGTCTGACGAGGAATGACAATTTTAATCGAAAGCTGACAATACATTCCATGGATATAAACAGAACACTGAACCATACGCAGTAAGGCCAACGGAAGAGGAACAAATTCCTGAGAAAAAGTATGCAGTTTTGTTGTTGTTGTAATACCTTTATAATGATCTTGTCTGTCTATTATATTGTGCAAAGTGGTTTTCTTGAATTGTATCCGAGAAGCTATGAAATTCAAACTACACTATAATATTATTAGAATTGAGAGCACATCTGTCGCGTGTAGAACACATACGACACTGTACCCATTATTGGTACGAGACCCTTAGGACTCCTTATAGCACCAAAAAAGGGTCTGCCACTCTAGTGAGTGCGAGTTCTCTTGACTTGAGAGGCCTCGCAATCCGGGAGCAAACAAAGAAGAACGATGCCGCCGAGCTAATGGGCGTAAAGACCAAAAAGACCAAGTCGAGGAGCATAATCTGGTTGGTATCAGGGAAGCTCTCAAGCTGAATGAAGACCGGGGCTGCTGTCGGCCTGGAGACCCGCTGGGGAAGGTGGCTGTCCCGGGGTTGGTTCTGGTTAGGGCCCGGCCGGCCTGTGGACAGCCGTATATCGACAGTCGGCCCATTTGTTTATGCCACACATGGAGGTTAGAGATATAAACCCGACTCCAAGGTCAAGCGAAGGTCGCGGCGGTCAGACCTGAGGGGCATGGAGAAGTATGAGTGGTGATGGCCCGCCGGGATTAAAGTCAACGACGTCAATTACTTTCATATGAATAAGATGTGAGCCGAGCTTTCTATCGATAGTAGTAGACGGCTGCGGTGAAATTGCGCCCAGTTTGAGATTGTGTGTATTTTTCCTGAAAGGGAAACCCCCACGCAATTTGGTTCTTAAAGGACTCCATCTTAGTGGGAGCAGTAGCGTTGGAATTAATCTACAAATTCTCTTTAATGGTGAGTGGTTAGAAAATCGAGGGCTGGTGGTCCGACACAGGAAGACGCCGTCACTATCTCATGATTGCATGATTTCCAGGACGCACCAAGAGCAATTAATTTGAGGTATTTATCCCATGTCAAATTTTAACATGACGCGGGAAAAAACACATCTACAGGGACTTCAGAAATAAGGAGGTAACACACAGATTGTTTCTCCTTGGGAGTTATTAGCAACAACCGGGGCCTTGCAGAGCAGTGCGCATGCTCGGAGGAAAAGGAACCGGAACCAAAACCCTCTCCCGAAATGGAGGCTTACGTTTCCGGTCACTTTTTGCCGTTGCTTATTGCGTCTTTAGGTAATGGTGGCAGTGGGGTAGGGTGATAGCTAAGGCTCCCTCACAAGGTTAACACTTTTTATGATGTTTTGGAGTCTTTCGATGCAGCTTCACTACTGTAAGGCCTGTATATAGGCAATGATACTGGAAAGAAGCAATGGGCAAAGAAAGTTGTTGGTGAGGCCTGCAAATTAAGGTAGTCGGCCCATAAAAGAGGAGAATATATCATACACAGGGCAGCTGTTGGTCAGAAAGGTGATCAGGGAGTCAAGTGGCCCCCAAATACTGCCCAACGTCCTCAGGGACGTAGGGCCGACATCACATCGCCGTACAGCTATAAGAGACCGTGGAGGAGGGGGTAGAAGGGGTGGTTTGTGGACAGCGGCGCGGGGGCGATACACTAATTGAGTTAGCCCAACTAATGGACCGGAGAAATAATGATCATCGATTTGTGGCCACTGTCCGGTCATACAGGTAATGTTAGGTGGGCTGGGTATCCGCAGTTAGCCATGGATTGGACCGTTCTCCTCCAGGACATAACAAGGACCAATTTATGTCATAGTCCAAGTAATAAAAGAAGTAACTTATCCACTTTTAGAAGCGATGGGAATTGGAAGGCATAACTATGTCCGTCCATCATAATACTTGAGGAACTGTACTTTGGTATGAACTGAAGAATTCGGTTGTGAAAGCTAGTTTTATCACTGAATATATATGAACAGAGTTACAGCACTGTATTGTAGTCCTATAGTTCTTGTCCTTTCGGCATATTAAAGTACTTTTATAATATGTTTTGTAGAGAATGTCATCTTATAAAGCAATAAAAGCTGATGTAAACAAAACCATTTTCTAGTCGTTCATGGATTCATGAAAGTGTTATTCCCATCGAATGCATTACTACTTTAAATCAAAAGGACAAACCATGAGTTCAGATGTATTTAGACTCAAACCTCAAGACACAATGCAAATGTTCCGACAGTATAGAAACACGTACGGACTCTAGACCTGTCTACTCCACTCAGAAATCTCCGGGCTTTTATGGCCCAAGAATGGAGGTTCTCTTCGTCTCAGTCTATGGGTTGACATTTTTCGCCTAACAATCTAGAACAGTTTGATTGTCAGACGCAGCAATTGCTATTCCCCGCTTGGATGCCCTCTTTGTTGTCTTGGAAAGCAAAGTTATGTTTTACAATCAGTAAACAATAACTCAGACAAATCAGTAAATATGTCCTGATGGCCGGCTTTCCCCACCGATGATCAAATGCCTTTGTTCAGCTCGATCATAAGATGGAAAATAAAAAGGAAAAGATCGAATAAAAGGGAAAAAAAGCATTGCATGTTTGTCTTATTAAATGCGCCATACACGCATTGCGAGTAAATGGCACGTGGGACCCTCTTAGTTAAAGAGAAATATGGTTGTTTGTAAAGATGGAGAGGGCCCAAATTGATTGAGTCGAATCGCTAATCACCGGAGCGTAAATGCTATGCTATTTGTTTTTGTTATTATCTTTTTTATTAGGAAAACAGATTAACGAACAAGAAAAAATGGAGGTCCCCAGATTGGAATATGCCCGACGTATGCTTAATGATGATGTCGATACGAGAAGTACCAGCACCTAACCAGAAGAACTGTTTTTATCATTAACCAAAGTGCCCTTTAATCTATCCTTTTGTCGCTGTAATTCAAAAGCCTCGATCTGTGTACTCAGAATGTGAATTCTACAAAAACACTGTGCATATTTTGTATAATCTGCCTATAACTATCCAACTCATTCCCAAAGGGATCTCATAATGCAATTCATCTTACGCCTGACTTAAGACACAATCTAAGAAAACATTTTCAATTGGTCCCATGAGGTTACACTTCTACTCTGAAGTCAAATCCTGGATATCGTATACTCTCTGGTGTTCATGGTGATCCAACCTTTTAGTGTCCCACGGGCTTTGAAAATAAACCAGGATTTATTGTTTTTGTCATGACGTGAGCCTGCATAGATGTAGACAGACGGCGGTGGAGAGTGTAAAATGGCCGCCCGGGGGGCAACGACAGGCGGTGGAGATTCTAGGTGAAGGAGATGATCCTTGCATGGCGCATGCGCTGTGAATGATATATCACATTATCCGGGTCCTTAACCGCTACTCTGATGTCTAACAGGCTATAATTCCTACCCCCATCAAAGCAGCGTCAACCTCTTCACCCACCTTCCTCCAGGGAAGTGGGAAACTGCCACTCCAGGCGTTGCCGTGGAGCAGGGGACAGGGCGAAACCCATTGGTTTTACGGAGACAATCTGCCATTGCCTGGAGAGAGGGAGTTGTTCCATCAGCCAATGATTATGGGAAAACTGAGTTGTAATTATTTATTCATGTCTCCGTTTTTGGTAGGAAAGATAGGATTCTTTATCCACATCAAACACGAATGGTGGAATAGTGACTAAACGTATTTTCAAAGAGGTGAAATGCAAGCACCCCAGCTTTGATGCACAACTGTAAATTGTAGTTTCATCACAAATATATATACATATGACTGTATAATCATCATCAATTAAACCTTCCCTAGTACTCGCATCGGCTGCTGGTTGTGGTACTACGATTTTTTACATTATTTCTAGTGCATAACATTGATGCATGATCATGATGCACCTATAAAAAAAACATTCTATAGAATTCGTTTAAGATAAAGGTCTAGGAAAAAATATCCTGATATTCTGTCAACAGCAACGGTCAAATGGAAAATACCTGGGCTGCATTCGGTAGGGATGTCTATGGGGAGTATACACTTCTCAAATGATTTATTCCTCTAGGCCAGACCGTCGAGTTGTGAAAAACAGTTAACATATGAAAGTTCATAGATATACTGAGGCTAAATCTTCTGTCATTTGTCACATAAACTAGACAGTAAGCTGATCTTTTGCTTGAGTCTTTTTCAATCTCCTTATATCATACTCAAGTTACTGTGAAGTGAAAAAAGAAACGTGCATTCTCAGCGCTCAAACTAGTACAGATATGGAGAGATGGTGAAGATGAAAAATCCTGTTGTGGAAGAATTTCTTTTGTCCCTGGTCAAATGCAAGCTTAGTATATACTGGAGGCAGTGAAGAAGATGTTACTTCTAAGAACACCTGAGGCCAAGCTGGGTCAGAATGGTGCAAAGTGAAATCTGTTCCCTTCCCATCCCTGAGGCTGGTGCTCGTGTATAAGCTGTCGTTGCTGCAGGTAAAACGTAACAGGACTTATGGTAATGTCAGGTAATACCATAACATTGGCAGGCACAGATAATGGAGTGGCTCTATTGTGCCACCAATGAACAGCAACTAATGGATTGGAATTATTTGCTAGAAAGTGTAGGTGAAACACTTGTTTTAGTCCGTTCTAGAATATGTTACTGGATAAAAGACTATTTAGGCACTACATCATTTATCATAAAAGTCAAGACGATCAAAAGTGAAATCATAGAACAGAAAAAGAATAAGGCTAGAAAGTCGAGTGAAACACGCTATGATTCGACAAAGTATGCTGACACAATTGTTACTCAACCGGTAAATAGACTATAGGTAAAATACATATTTCATAATTATAATACCACCCATAAAGTAGGTCTCATTTTAGGTGTGGCACCCGCCGATGTGGAGGCCAAATAGGCGTGGACCTACCGGGTTAAGGGGGTTAAAGATACCTCAGTTCTGGTCAAGGTATCACCTTAATTAAATCATGAAAGTGCTAATACCCAGCACAGACTAAAATAATGTAATTTCACATAAACGTGGATACAGTGTATGCTATGTTGTTTTCCCCGTATGCTCAACGGGAATGCTATAGATGTATTTTTGCATGTAACAGAAATAGTTCTAAGATATGCATGTTTAAAATCCACCAGCGGATTTGTTCCCAAAACACTTCCCATCATTTACAGGTCTACAATGGCTTATAACAGAAAAAAAGGCCATGACTCTGCAGGAGGACGGCATTGGTGGACGCTGCCTTAATGAACAGAAAAAGGCCCTTGCCCCTTAATAGTCCCATATTCTCTGCATGTTGGTCACAAATCTCCTTGAGCTACAATACAAGCCAAGGGTAAAAACACATAACCAGAGACACTATACCCTTTGAGTTGCTGGCCCAGGTCCCGGCTCCAGGGGGTCATACTGAGTCACAGCCACGCACCTGTCGGCCTTCTTTTATCATATACTACGGCCGCGAATACCACATACACTATACCACCACTTTTATTTGCCAGAGACTCTCTCCCCTGCCCTCCCAGCTGGTAAAGGGCACTGGTGACGTCAATCACTGAATCACACCAACTTCATGGTTTCCGAGGGAGGCAGTGGTGCCAACTGCTGTGATTTGGTAACCCTATGAACCCTCTGACCTCCCTCTAATATTGCCATTGATTCAACCCATGTAGGTGAATGGCCTTGTGGTACATATGCACCGAAAACACACTGAGGTCCTTCCATTGGTTTAATTTTGTGTAGGGAGGCGAAAAGGGTTATTTTTGTATTTGCTTCATTAGTTATATTTGTTAAAAATCGAAAGTACAATTGGACAGGTGTCCATATGGGGGGGGGGGGGCTGTCCATAAATGACGTGATGCAGCAGGGGGGTAGGGGTGTTCATGCTTGCATGACCACACATGACAAGGAGGGGAGGGGGATCATATGGTGCATGACATGTTCAGAAATTTCAATTTGGAAAATTTTAGAGGAAAATTGTAGGTCAAGTCAGAATTTTCAATATTGAAATTTCTATTTTTGAGTAGGATCAGTGATATTCTACGGGCCAGTCTGGACCATAGACAAGAAAATCTAGGTATATGGCCCTCTGTTCAAGGGCTTTGGCTCCCAGGATTTGTCCATACCTGTTTCACTTTATATGCAATGGGGGGGGGGGGGGGTATTCTTGGTATGATGTAATTTCTAGAGGGGGTCAAGTGTCCTATGAAAAAACATGACAATGGGGAGGGGGGGGGGGGGGTCAAAAATGGTCAAAAATAGCATGACGTCATTTATGGAAGCCCCTGGCTGAAAAAAAAATCAAGTACAATGCTTACCAAGCAAATTTGATCTTTTCCTGCAAATTATAGCCAAAATATGCACCACCTGACATTAAGCTTGGTTGTCCTCGACAGCCGCTCCCACGTGTGCATCTTGACATGCATGTCAATACCCCTGTAAACACATCTGTCCTGAAGTGCAACCAGAAGTTGCCGCACACGAGCATGAAGGTCTTCGGCAGGTCTTCGGCAGGATGGGGAACTCAAAGCTTTTAGGAGACCTGTCCATTGCCATTTATTTTAATTTGGATGTATGTATCGTAATTTGCTGTGGTTCATATGACTTCATATAATATGCCCCTGAGGCGGATATCTTACACGACCTTCTGTTTCAGACTATATAGGCAAGTATCCCCTTGTGGTATTTGCCGATACGTCCCAATGTGCACTAATTTAAGATGATATATTGCATGTACACATCTTATGCTCCAATTAGCCATATGTCAATTAATTTTCATCAATGTTATTTTTCTAAGAACAGAGCTAGCACAAAATCCCACTGTAAAATGGGAACGTGGGGTTTGAAACCACGCTGTCAAAATATCTTCGGAAGCATGTCGTCTTCTCATCGGTAAAATGTGATTTGATAATATTATTAGGGGTTGTGCGATTGTCAATAACTGGCTTGCTTGGATTCTTAAAATACAGCAGAGCAAACCAAAAAACATGCATATCCTTGAGAGTTAACAAAATATCGCCTAAAACGCCCTTCCTTATGGCTTGTGTTAACACAGATTCACAACATATTGCGGTCAATAAAATCATATTGGCACATAAGTAAAATATGTCTTGTTTGTACAGGTAAAAGTTATTTGTATACGTAATAAATAGCCAGGCCCTATCCATTCCTAATATGTGCACGAAGGCTTTGGGCGATCCCTCTAGTACCTCAGCGAAGAAAGTCAACATCGTTACTGCCATAGAAAAAGACCCCCATCACAACAAAAAGCTTTTATCAAATTTCCATTTGACTTGCTCGGTATGCTCGCAGGGCTGATTAGTGTATTTACCGATTGAGAAGTCCGGAAACGACCAGGCCACTAGAGAATCGGGTACTTTTTCATACGGTATTGAGCAGGAATCCTTCAATGAAATGATGCCACCCAGAAGGGCCAGTCTGTTTGAATTCCAAGTTGAAGCCAGCTCAATTCATACAACTGTTCCTCCAGAGTGGGATAACATGTGTACTACAACTCCCATGTGTAATTACACTTATAAATACGACAGTTAACAAATGTATGTATAAATTCACCGGTACCTATAGTGAGTTGTAATGATAGAATAGTATTCGTTATATACAGAAATTTGCAAGAGGAGGGAAATTACTTTTCCGGGCTCATTGGTACCAACAATAGCATATCAGTGTGTCGTGCCGGGAGCCAGCGATTGAAACGTTCTTGGCATTGTACACTGAAAAATTATGACTGGTACTGCCCAGAAAAGTACTTCTCCTCCTAATTGTGCAAAACATTTGACAATTCAGAATTCCAGGCTTTTAACTTTTCGTGAACTTTGGGGTCTGGTAAGAAATTATCTCTCCATAAGCATGTATACATTTCTTTTTACATTTATAGATTCTTCTTTTACCCCCCATCAGTCTACTGTTTTCCTACCTTTGCGTTTATGAATTATTATTTCATTTATATACAAAAAACACATACAATCTCCATTAGTCAACCACCTTAGAGCTACACTCCACGGGCATGTGCATTGAAAACATTAGGGTTAGTCCCTGTCTTATGGTGGGATTACAATCCATTATCACCTCTCAGCGTCACATCAGAGGGCCCGTTGCAGGCACCTTTTTATGGGAGTAAAAGATGAATGTTGTGGCTGATGAATGACCAAGTAAAGCCTGTTGACAAGCAGCCAGGTGATGCCATCACACAATGCCGCCTCCCACTACCTCTTGTATCAACCGGTGCATATATACATATAACCAACCAAGAAGGGAGTACAAGGGAGGTTATCACCCCGAGCCGGGACCGCGATATCAGCCCGAGGCCAGGGCCCGAAGGGCCGGCCGAGGGCTGATATCGGGGTCCCGGCGAGGGGTGATAACTGCCCGAGTACTCCCTTCGAGGTTGGTTATGGATTTATTATACCTTTTCTGTTAGATCTGAGCTCCCAAGGAAGGATGCACAGCAATCAGTGATGGTGGGACTGTGATGCTGCACATTTTTCTATGTTTTTTCATATAACTCTTTTGATATCCATCAAATCCACAAATAGTAAGCAGTAAAATGTAGCTAGGAACGTTGTACAGATAATGCATATGTTAGATTTTTTATTTCTTAATTATTTCATTTTTTCATGAATTTTAGAAAATAAAAAGTTTCTGTATCACACTGCAGTGTGATACAAGGCTGGTTATCACCCAGGTTTGTATCACCCTGTGTTAAACTCTTAACTACTAAACTTGTATCACACTAAGGTATAATAAAGAGAGGAAACGCATCGGCCATCAACCCGTAAAACTAATCTTATACTGATGAAGACACTTTTTAAATTGTGATGTTAGACTGTAAAACCATACTAGTAGTCGACTAAAATCCTACCATGTCTGTCTTTGAGAAAATGCATCGAAAAAAATTAACATAAATGGCAATGGACAAAGAAAAAGCACATACTCTGTTAGGCTATTATGGAAATAGTATCTGGTTATTATATTACCAATAATGTCGGTTTCAAATAATCTAGCAAAAACTGAAGGTTCTCTGTCGCGCAATGTAGATGCAGCTCTAATGGCACTAGAACTTTACTACTAAAAGTCCAGGCTGGAAGTGCCCCACCAAGATCATGACGTATGCCCCCTTGGACCCATCCTACACTACTTCCGACATTTAAGTCACTCCCTGGACGCCATAGATCTTGTAGCTTCTTGGGGAATCGCCGTTTCGTCCGAGCGAATTCTTGCCGAGAAATTGTCTCATAAGCCTGGACCAACCCGTGGGAGACATACGCACGAAATGGAACACATGTAGGTGTACGGATTTGTGTATTCTACATTATGATGGGCTTGGGATCGACCTGAGGAGTGATAGCTGTCGTCTCCCCCCTATCAGGCCCGTGCAAGCTGAAAGGAGCGGTAGCGAAGGAACGGCTGCGGCACTCTAAGCTGCCTTCCTATCAGGGTCCGGCCCAAACATGCAGAAAGAACACGAAAAGTAGCCAGCGATAAATGTTATATAGGCGGGCGTGGGCCGGCCGTGGGCTAACAAATAGCCGCTGAGAGGTAGCAAATACCGACCAGGGATACGACCAATTACGACCGGCACTGACCAGCCCCCTCCAATACTGCCGCCACCTGGCGGCGCTGCGGACAGGCGGATTTCCGGGGTCCTTCCCCAAGGTCAAAGATATCCCGGGCCGGGCGCGCTAACTCAACCCGTCTCTTGCGCACGCGCAAACGGGGACATGCAACCGGGAAGGAGATTGTGACGTCTGGGATAGACTATGGGATGTCAGGCGACTTCATAGTCGGGATAAGATGGCGACTCGAGGCAAGATGCGCATGCGTGCGACCCTTGGGCCGGAGATAGCCTTACTTTGCCGCTGTCATAGCCCCGACGGTCGACGAGCGGCGCCGCGACCCTCTCGGCCCAATGACATGTCGATCTTTGCCTCTGGAAGCGGGTGATAGCACCCTTACCTTCCGGTCCCGTGATCTTTGTGGCGGGAAAACTCAGCGCGCCCCCTAGTGGACGGGCGGCAATTGATCCCCTCCCGAGGCCTGCGGAAAATGTGACACAGATATGACATTACCGACCAGATTTAGAGTCGGCCCTGCACGTCATTCCCATTTGGCCTCAGCAAATTTCAGATGTCCGAATAAAAGTTTTTTCTACTTAACATATGCCTTGGTGTATACACAATTACCGCCTAAGTGTATATATACAATGACCACTGAATACAATGCATATCAATGTGTGAGTGAAAGAATGTGCGTGCGTAAAGGCAATTGTATTTCAAGTTTAATCTCGACAGTATGTGTGTGTGTGGGGGGGGGGGGGGGGGGACGCGGCGCGAGCGGGAGCGGGAGCGGGAGCGGGAGCGGGAGCGGGAGCCCCTCCTTCTACAGGCCCGTATACAGGTTCTGCTGTGGGGGTAAAAGAGGTTCCTTAAGTGGAAAGTTTGCTCATAACTTCAATAATTTAAATTTAAAAAGGGGGGTCGTGAGGCTCACCAAATAGAACTTTTCAACATTTTCTTTAATTTTGTTAGGGTTTTACATTGAATTTTCGAAGGAAAGGAGGAACATTTTGGAAACAATTCTTTGTGTTTGGGGGTGGGGGGGCTTTCTTATAAGTGTTCATGTCATCTGTCGATTTGAGAAATCCACTTCTCGCCCTGTCGGATGTATGAATGTCCCCTGCCTTTATCTCTTAAAAGCACGTGTCGCATGTCATTAACCTAAAAAAGCCCATGTCACCCTGTCTATCCTAGAAGATTCGTATACATGATGATGTCTTTAAACGCAGCCTTCCTCTTTGCTAGAAGTACGAACTTTGCTGCCGTAACACTAGACACAAAAGACATTGAAAGAAACAAATAATCGTAGTATCGCTGAAGCCTATATCGTCCTTTTAAATACCTGGGATTTTACACTGTCTTTTATATCATCTAAGCTCTTGGATTTCGTTAATCATTTTCCTGATATAGCGACGTGGTATTTTGCAAAGGAGTTGAAGTGTATTATAGGCATATAAGAGGGATTAAGCCCATTATCATCTGACCTGTGCTGACAAAACAAAGCACTAGGATTGTAAAATCTTGACGTTGTGATAACGCTACTGCTCTCAATAGTTCTTCAGTTCCTTATCAGGCTCAGTGCCGCAGTATCGATTTTCAATAGGAACCGAAGGGTCGGCCATTCTAATCCCAAGCTAAAATCCAGAGTGAGACCTCGAATCACATGTCCTGTTTTTTCCTCTTATATTGATACAAGTTTCAGAGTTCCTTCGGCCCGAGGCCAAATACAATGACACATGAACTATTTAATGTAAACACATTCGCCGACAGCCATATGCACAGTCTGATAGGGTTTCTACCGGGGGTTTCTACCAGAACATCTTCAGCTCTGTTCCTTTTTCCTGTCTTTTTATTAGAATATGGGAGCCGAGACGGTCAACATAGGATATGGAAAATATATTTCTATTTTGCAAAAAGTACTTCAATGAAGTACAAAAACAAAGGCCGGAGCGGGGAGGGGGTGGTAGATGTTATGAACTTTTCCCCCTTATATTCTGATCGGGACCTTAACCATCATTATTGTCGGGAACTGTTAACTATTTCAATGGCAAAGTCCTTTTTTCATGGTATAAAACCATGCACTTCCATGCGAAATATAATCACTATTCCTCTCAATTGAATTCCAATCAATGCTGGTTTACACTCATATTTTAGACAGAATTATATATTTCTGCATTTTGATAGAAGGCTCCCGATCCCCCGATCCCCTCTCAGTTTTAGATCTGCCACCTGTAGTTCTGCAATTGAAATCTCTGGGATGTAAATAGAGATAGCACACACATGTTCTTATCTCTCACAATAATAACGGCATCTGCGTTTAAACAGTTAAATCACTTGGCAATTCAGAAAACATCTTTGTTTGTCCCATTCTAATTGACTTGGATAAAACATGTCCAAACAAAGCATGACAGCTTTTCCAATCTTTTGTCCGATTGGCAAAAACAATTGCAGAAAAATTGTGTTTCACGGGTGTTTCACTCTCCACTTAACCTCTTCATTTGTCGCCACAAGTGAAGGAGTTAGTGGGTCGAACCGTGGACTGGCATTATGTACTTTGTAAAGTAGTCCATAAGAGGTTTTCTTTATTTTTCTTTGCCCTCAGTCTAAGGGAAAAACGCCGAATGTCAACCATCATGTGATGGCGGGGAACAAACATTCTAGTCTTTTATATCTAGAGGTCAGTGAAGATGAGTCACTCTATGTGACCTAAAACAGGGCGAGCAGCTCACTGAGCAGTAACAATGATATTTCTCACTGGAGGAGCTCCAGAGCTACTTATTATGGTTAGCAAATTGTATAAGTCTGCCCTTCAGAGGACAATGGTAACCCAGGTTAACACAGTTATTTCAGCAAAACGTACTTCCTCATTCTACTTCTGATGATTTGTTTATCAATACAACTTTGTTATTCTTGAGGAACTTGGGTTCTACATTACGTAGGCCTATGTCTTCATCGATAGTTATCCCGGACGGATATATATGTATAGGGTTCATCATTTTATGTAACTGTACATTGCCGTAGTATCCCAATGAGGGTTTACTTTCATACCGAAATTCAATTGCCCCTTTGCCTTTGCAGCAAAAAGAATAAAGTCAGTCCATATCAAAGATGCATTATCTGGCTATACGTCATTTCCCGACTGTTCATTCTGAATGTAGGACATTTGGCTGTTACCATGTATGTTTCTGTTTCATATAGCAAAGAAACGGAAAGAGAGAGTAATGAAAATGTGAAGAGTATGCTGTATGTCCTCCTAGTCCTTTATGAGTCTTCATACACTCCCAATTTATCCTGGTCGTGCTCTACTCTGCTCACTTTGCACTTGTGAAGGCCCGTTCCTATCAGATATAGCTGGGTCTTTGTCGTAATTTAGACCTGAAAATGGCTTTGCATAACTTGACAGGCAGCCGGGAGTGCATGGACTTTCCAAGTGCTCCATCCCTTGATAGAGTAAGACGGCCCAAAGCGGTTTCTAATAGCCAAACGATGTAGACCTGCTCTGGCAATAATCAAAGACCCCACATCTCATATCTACCCGACGCGAGTAACCTCATGTGAAAACCTCTGTAAATAAGAATGAAAAAATGCAGTAAGTAATGACCTGCAATGAATGAGTCCACAGGGAACAGAGCCGATAAGATACGCGAAAGTGGTACAATGTAATTATGGCAAAAAGAATGCACATAGAAAGTTGGTTACGTATGAAAATTAAAGACTGATTTCATAGTTTGATTGTTAAATATTGGAGATAAAAGTAATATATATATGTGTCCCTGGGTCCAAGGTCGGTTCGGTTTTGTACTACAATGATATACATAGTATACATGATAACGTATACAGTTGTTGCACGTTTACCAGCGATGAATTTCTCAGAGTTCCTCAATCATCAACAACATCGGGGAGGCATTTTCTATCGAGGAAGTATTGTCCTTTTCAGATCAAACCACTCCGGCACACTCTCTGTCTAGAATTAATGATAGGATACGGAGGCCATGTTACCGCTGGGGGGAGCGATGAGCAGTCAGACGAGCTATTATACTAACCATCGCCAGCACCTCTGAGCTGAAGATAAGGCGGACCGGCAGCTCCAACACACACCGCCGAGCAGCTCTTCTCATGCTCACAATCAGACGGCGAGCTGCTCCCCCAGTCACAATGAGCCTATGGAGTCCCCGCCAGGCCTCGTTTAGGCCTAACTCAGCCTACACCCCCATTTCAGAAAAGCCATGATTAAGGAGGTAATAGTCTACTAATCTAATCTAACGCCATACCAAAACAATAACGGTGGCTTCACTATGGGTGCACTTTTTGCATTGCAGGGAAAGTGTGTTCAAAACTTAGTGTTTTTTGTAAGTCTGCATTCTTTGTCTGTCTTTCCTGGGCCTTCTCTAAGGCTGAAAGGGAAGCAATCAGAAGCAGAACAGATTTGACTCGGCCGGACAGAAAACTTTCTGTCTGAGGGTCTTTCAGCACAAGGTCAAACATTGAAATATTACAGATTTCTTGTGACGCGTTCCTCTTTGGTTTGGAGTGTCACACATTGTAATCAAATAAAGTTGGCACGGAATGCAATTTCAGCATGTGCTGAAGAGAGAGTATTCTAGGTGATGTTGGGAAATTAAATGTTCCTGGCTTTGCACAATACTTTTTAATACACGTTTTTGGAATTAACATCCATTGACAAATTAACTCGTCAAGATTTTTTTATGAAGCCGCAAGAAGTGATTGCTATGGACAAAGCCATTTAGAAAGGAGTTAAGAGAATGTTTTACATTGCAAACTCCTTAATTTATGTTAGAAAGAAGTGGTGCACGTCCATCCTCATCAGCTAATACATTAAACCAGTTTGTACCTGTCAAATCTGTCTCTTTTTGTTTTTTGTTCGAATTCATATTCTCTCATATTTGAATATTATATCTTTACCACAAAACAACTACCCAAAGATAACTGCAGTTACTTCCATGGAAGTACTCTGTCAAATAATCGATGTGTGGAATATTACATCATTTGTAATATCTGGAGGAACAGACTAATCTAAAGATATTCAATAAAAATACCATAAAACAAATAAACAAATAAACCTTGCAAAACGAAACGACACAATGGAGAATTCTACTCACTTTACAATCAAAATAATTATTGTAAGTAACCTGAGATTAAAGTGTTTGTAAAGTAAACTGCCGATAAGCCACGCATGCATCCGCATGATAAGTCTTTGACATTCGCCAGATAACACCATTTAGTCAGTTTAATAGTGTAACTTTCATTAGTTAGGCCATACTAAAAAAAAATTCTGTTTCCGGTCGACCGCCCGACTGGGTGTAAGCCCCCCGACTGAGAGATTTTTTTTCTGAAATTCTTCAGAAAATTTTTTTTTCTGAAAATTTTTAGTACTTTCCCTACCCAAAAAAAATTTTTAAAAAATTTAAAAAAACAATCCCGACCGCCCGACTGGCCCTTTGAAAAGCCAGTCGGTCCACCGGAAACATAATTTTTTTTTAGTCTGGCCTTACTTTCAAGGGACAAAGGGCAGCTTGGAAGTATATCTCATCTGAACAGGGCTAACCTACTTATCAAATGGTACACAAGGGAAACAGTGCTAGTGATGTCAGCAAGAGTATAAACCTTTCTTCATGACCTAAAACCGTTCCTGGCTGACATGTCAGATCTGGACATTTGAATCCAATACTGCACCATAATTATGAATAAGCCCATGCAATATTGGGTTACCAGGTATATCCCAGGGTTGGGCAATGATTGGACAAAATTACTGTATAAGCCATTGTTGTCTCTTAGAGTTGGGGTTGCCGAAATAAACAAGAATTATATCTTTCCATATCTCTTATATTTTACCAATTGGCAGATCTACTGTTTGTCAGCAAATCAAAGTGTTGTAAATAGGGTTGGATGTGATGGGTTGGCCTTGCAGGCTTTAAAATTGGTTCCTAAAGGCCATATTCCACATACCGAAAGTACAAGCTGCAAATACTGACCCTCACCATGGAAACATTCTATGCTGGTGGCACATACTTTTGTCACATTTTCAGCCACTGAAAGTGCAAAATCGGCCACCAAAAGAGGAACATTAGCAACCAGTAGAAAATCGGCAGGTAAACTTTACCAACATGTTCATAAATTTGATCGGCAGTAGTGTCAATTATACATCAGCAGAAGTGAAATTGTATCGGCATCAAATCGGCAACGCACTTTTGGTATATGGAATATGGCCTTCAGGGAATAGGAATATAAAGCCATATTTTACAAAATAATTGTAGGAGCAATTTGTCAACCAAATTGCTTCAACCAAATTGCTTTGATTAATTTTGTATTATACAACTTTACTGTTGGTATAAACTGGGATGGGCTTGACTGAATGTGATAAACGGATAATTGTAGTTTACGGTCAATAATATAAAGAATAGGTCAAAGTCAAAGTCCCAAATGCAATGTTCATACCGAATCGATATACGATTTATCTATAGACAAACAGGTATGTTCTTGTTCTCTAACAGAATAATTAATGTAACAACCAATTAAGACGTTTTATGCCTTCACATTCTTTTCAGCAGGATGTTGTCTGATGTAGTGTTTATATGATTTCCATACATATATCTATCCAATGCTATGAGTGAGTTGAAAGACAGTTCGGAATGACAATAGAGCCAAGTGTATAATAATAGAATGCTGACTTCATCCTCCTCATTTTAACATTTCCCAATGCAATGTCAAACATTACTACACCTAAGGGCCTTAATAAATCATATGCTGATACTTTCTAATAGTGTTGCTTCACTCAGTCTCAGTCCACAAGTAATGTAGCATCGTCTCTCATA
Organism: Lepidonotus clava; assembly: GCA_936440205.1. Taxonomy (NCBI): domain Eukaryota; kingdom Metazoa; phylum Annelida; class Polychaeta; order Phyllodocida; family Polynoidae; genus Lepidonotus; species Lepidonotus clava. The sequence continues at coordinate 44,562,917 of OW387136.1, read as the reverse complement.
ATAAACAACACAAAACAAAAAGACGACGTGCACTAACATTATTACATATTACAAGTGCTCAGGCCACAATGTGTTGGTAGCCAATCATGTCGGCCCCACGGGGGACAGGGCGGGGGTATGTTTAGTCGGGGGATGGGGGTCAGGTCAGCTGTCCAGATCGGCTGGGAAACTGACGGCGCCCACGTCCGCCGTGTACGGCGTGTAGTCGGCAGGGGGAGCGGGGGTAGTTAGGGGCTGACTTATTGCACGGCCCCATCTTCCCATTGACATTGTCGGCAGCCACTATTGATCCTATTTACCGGCTTATTGACGCCGCTGCTCTCCGGCAAGTAACTGCCCTAAGAAGGCAATGTTCGTCAGACACGATGGGTACCGGCCCGCCTGGAGCGAGTGGGATTTAAAGGCAAGGGGATGGTAAAGATCATACATAATGACCTTATCATTTACTTGGCTTTGCAGGTTTTCATGCCTAGAAAAAATCGTAATCCCTGCATCTAGAATGTGGATAGCTTATAGATTCGATCCGGATAACTCACTATTCTATTGCAAGTTAATGAGATGATAGCTGGAAATCCTTTGGGTTTGTAAATAGCATGAAAGGAAAAGGGGTTATTTTCTATACATACCTTTTTAAGTCACTGACAAGGGTTTCAGAGGGAGCTTGAACACTCAAAAGCCCGTAAAAAACTAATACTTATCTAAAGGAAGGTAGGGATTATCCTTGGGGTTTAGAATCCAATATCCCATATATCATTCTTAGACGTTTATACATTACAAAGGCAAATGAAAAGCTCAGCATCGCATACTCAATGTCAGATTTTACCTTGACACATATTATAGTAGGGCAAACCCTTGGTATTGCATTCGTAATACCCTGTTGCTCCTCGGTCTATATGGTTGGGGTTTAATCCCTATGCACATCTAAATCGTTCAAAAAGTATTGCAAGCCTTTTTTATCGTATGACTCAGAAATGAGGAAAGGGAGAATCCAGGGCAAAAGAAGACTTTTTTTATTGGACCACACCTACAGATACGGATGGGCGTACTACCGTTCGTCAATAACGCATCTGATGAAATATAAATGGCCCTGTCATAATATAGGAAGGCTTTATTGGTGTCGCCCAATGATAGAGTCGTGCTTTGAGTACAGGGGGCGATGGCCCGTACGTACATCTGTGCAATACAAATATACAGGTTTGTGGGCACGTACAAACTGTACTGAAATAGATGTATCTGTCTGAAGGAGGAACTTCAAAGCATAAACTTGATTTAGGTGAGAACTCTTCAACAATTCCAAAGGTAATCCATGGGTTGAATAACAGGCTGGTTTCTCACTAGAGTCAAGCTTTACAACATGATTTTCTTTACTCCTGAAATAACTACAACTATGGAAGTCTACGATATCATAAGTAGATTTGGGATATGTAGGACCAAATTCCATTGCTCTGATGATAAAGATTTATAGAACCATGAAGTGATGTCCGGAATTCAAATCCCTTGCCTCTAAAATACGCTGGTACATATGAGAAAACCAGTCTATTGAGATTAATTAAGAAAATATTTGAAAGACACACATCACAAGTACCTGTTTTTTTTGTTTTTTTTTTATTTCTTAAACCACTCTCACATAAATGTGATCTTCCGAGTAAGTGTTATGTAATATACAAAGCCTCCAATCTTGTTAATTGTCTAATTTTAGAATGGTGGCATCTGCTTATGAACGTGCCAGCTGTGCAACTGGTGGTGACCTTACCGTCTGACAGGGCCAATCATAGAACTTTGACATAGACATCTACCCTTTGTGAATGCTTGCTATGTTGTAATAATGCCTTTGGGTGAGGTAATAGGGAAATGACATGTAGGTCGGTAATGTGTTCGCAATTCAATCAAAAAGGAATGCACATTTTTTAACATTTCTTGCCTTTATGTTCCAGTTTGAGTAGTTTTGATTTGTTCAATATTACAATACCGAACATCTCCGATACTTGACAGGAAGAAATACTCTAAATCACCACATGATTCATCATAATATTTACTATGACGTTGTTAGCCATACCATGCAAAATACATTATGATCAAGTATCAGTGAGCTTTTGACCGTTATTTTAACTTTGTTGCCCAATAGAAACCAGAAGTAAATAAATACTCCAAGACAGGGAGTAAATAATAAATTAGCCCAAGTGCGCATTCCTCTTATCTCTGCCTACCAAATGCTAATAAAGCCCCATATATATTCCTCCTTAGGGAGAGGTTTTATTTTGCCATTAGTATGGTAAACATCAAAGTAAGGTTATCATCTTAACTCCTGATTAATCTCCAGTGTGATACAACCTGCTTTTATTATACAGAAGCTAATGTAAGAAGATAATGGATTTTACACTTGATGACTCAGCTCCTAACACATGCCAGCCCCTACTGGAGGCGGTTTTCTCACCACAGCACCTGCCCAGGCTACCGATGTGGTGCTTTTTGCTACAAAGGTTCAGGTTACTGGGGGAAATGCTACACGGGCTGGGTTTGCTATGCTTTTGGCCGATCTGGATCCCTACAACGTGGGGAACCCGGACAGCGGATGTGGTGGCCTACATACCGCAGCTTCCAACTGACCAGGCCGCTATCTGCATACAAACACCCCGTAATGCTTCTATTTGTGATGTAACTCTGATGCTATGTCAGAATGCTGACAGCTCAAAGCTCAAAGCTTCAAGTAAATCAAATATAGGCCACAAAAACTACAAACAAAAATAGACTTTGTGATGTTTTGGTCAGGCAAAGAAAAATATTGTTGTAGTCCGGTTTCCTGACTAACCCTACAATTTATCTCCTACTACTATTAATTATTTTGTTAAAGGCTTTTAAAGACTTTTTCATTCAGATTCAGTTTCTGGGGAGCATGAGGGTACACCTTAATAGAAATTATTATAAAATAAAATAAAATCCTGACCAACCCTATTTTGCTCAGGTGATGAAACTTTGTCACTATTTTTTCTTATTCTAGCCTGAGCAATCAAGGGAATGTGTTCCGACTTAATAAGGGAATATTTCGCTTGTCTATGGTATTCTAACCTTTTGTTCTGCCTTGTGGCTCCCCACTTATCCCTGACGCACTTTAGAGAACAGTGTCTGCCAGGTCCGACCACATTGTCAATAGTACAAAGGATGTTAGCCAACACAATTCCACGAAGTGATTAATGTACAACTGACATAACCAAGGATTTATATTCAATAAAAATGTTCACAGAAAACCTGAGGAAGTACAGATTATAAACTGGAAGGACTTGTTACAACTTTATCTGGACGTAGGCGTTTTCGAGAATTCATGTTATATGTCAACAAATGCATCACAACGACTAACTATCATAGCACGGGGAAAGGATTCAACATGAGGTGTCTAAAGGTGACTTATTTGGGTCCAGAAACAACTAAATCTCATTGTAGCTGAAATTGGCATGGGTAGAACTAATGGAAGTTATGCTCGTCGTACAAGTGAACTGCTTGCTCTTATAATCATGGAATATAGGTCTGAATATCACTTCAGATGATGAACTGTGACACGCCTAAAACACTGACGCTACACAGAATATTACCTGGAGAATTTTCATTATAATCATCAAAACACCGTGATTATCCCAATCCCGAACCTACTCCCAATCTAAGGGGCAAAAGAAAGCATTTAATTTTCACATGGCAATGCTTTTTAGAGGCAACTCTTAAACCAGGAACGAAAATAAATCACAACGCATTATCATTTCACGTAACATCTGGAATGATACATTACGATAAGAATCGTTTATCGCCCCGCCCCGCCCCCCATCGGTAAGCAATTATGAGTATTGTTTCTTGTTGCAAAACAACTTCATTACAAGAGTATCTTATCTGGCGTGTTTGGTAGGTATTAGCTAGATACACTGAAAACACAAGGTTGTCAAAAGTGGTGCCAAAATCAACAACCCTATGACAACCTTCTGGAAACCTTGATGTCAAAATTAACAACCCTATGACAACCTTCTGACAATCTTGGTGTCAAAATCAACAACCCTATGACGAACTTCTGACAACTTTGAATGAGACACTGACAACTTTGTGACCACTTTATGCGAGATCATGTGGATATCTGTGATAACCTCAGGGTTTTAAGTCAATGGTGCCAAAAAAAAACCACAGCCATGGGTTGTCAAACAAATCTCCAGGGTTGTTTGATCTACTGGAACAACTCGGGGTTGTCACAGGGTCTTCAGTAAGGTTAGTAAATTTAACAATGTATTTATGTTTGCTGGGTTCCTATTATGTAAAGTTACTAGTTATTTTGTAAGTCCATTAGATTTAGGAGGCCTAAGTTGTATTAGGTATTAGGAGTTGTATGGTTTTTGGCACTATTCACTTACAATACTAGGGATGTCACAGACAGAGGCCATGACAACCTAGGGCTGTCGTTTTTGGCACCACTCACTGACAACCCTAGAGTTGTCAGGCAGAACTTTTGAGTCTTATTTTCTTCCTGGACAACCTTGTGACAACCTAATTTTCACTTTTGCTTCCCTGACAACCTTTTTGGCCCAAGGTCGTCAGGAGAAAATGACGACCTTTGGGTTGTCATCCAGCTCCAAAATTCACAATGACGACCCTCTGACCACCCACAAAGTTGTAACAGGGTTGTCAAAGGGTTGTCACACAGCATCAGTGGTCTGAAATGAGCCTTGCGACAACCCAAAAGTCATCTATGACAACCCAAAATCACCTATGACAACCCTCTGACAACTTTAAACTGGCTCCCTGACGACCTTGTGTTTTCAGTGTACAGAATCTTATCAGCCGTGTGCCAGTCATTACAGTGCGACCATCGTATCTACATGCACACGGATTTTATGTTGCAAACAAGAGTCCAACAAACATGCCACAGGACATGACACTAACAAGACTTAAGTCTAGCATTGTCAATTTCTTATAGACATGTCACAGGACATGACAATAACAAGTCTGGCATTGTCAATGTCTTAAAGACATGTCACATGACATGACACTAACAAGTCTAGCATTGTAAATGTCTTACAGACATGTCACTAGACATGACACTAACAAATCTAGCATTGTCAATGTCTTATAGATTAGACCAGCTAGATCTACTTGGCTATATATACAATAAGTCTGACCCACGTACAAGGTACATGTACATGTGTCCGAGAAATTAATGGCATGGGCGACCTCTCTTGGAGCCATTTCTCACAACTTTACATGTTATTACGTTGTTTTGTATCCTGGTTTGTTATCGATATCCTCATCTAATAACACCTATTGCATCTGTAAGTATTGACAACAGCTATGTCAATGTCTATTTGCCCCCGCCATGTATTTCTCATTATCTATAGTTTCTTTTTACCAGATTAACGCACCATTGCATGATGACATTGTTAAGCCACATTATCCCAATTCATCAGACCTCTTTGATAATTAATCATCATGATGACCTGTCTGGCGCTCTATAAACGTCCAGGATATCAATATGCAATATATATTTATCAATCAATGTAATAGCCTATGTATTACTATGCAGTTAGTATAATGTTATCATAACCAGCATATATACGTCATCGGATGGCTGATTTGGATCCCATTAGGCTATTTCCACATACTAGGATCTGTGGAACTAGAAGTAGATTATTTCAGGTCGGGTGGTCAGTACGTTGCGCAAACCAAAGTCAGCTGGATCCCGAGCCAAAGGGTCACATAAGACGCGGGCCAAATACTACGTCATTTCCGGCACACAGAAATATATATCGCGCCTTGATTTGGAAATGTGCCTTCACCACTGAATGTTAGTTCAGGGCTAGATTTGACAAATCTAATGTTAGATTACGTGCATGAGAGTGTAATGAGATATCCACGATAGAATATGTTGAGTGGATGCCCTGCATTAAGTGTCAATGCTAATCAATATCCTATGTTATGGATATTTTCCTGTAGGTCTTTGATTTAATTCCTATAATTTTTTATTCCTATTATTTTTGTTTCTACAGTGGAGGAGTTTTTTTTCTCAAAGAACTATTATGACAATTTGTGTGCAAATACTGATATTCTATGGCATTCACATTTCGCTGTGGGTAATTTATTCAATTCCTATTACGTTTAATGTTATTTATTTCTTAGTTTCTACAGTTGTATAGGGGGCTTTTCTAAGAGAACAACCATAGGAGAAATGAGAAACATGTTACAACAGTTTTTCCTAATACAGCTCAGACCACAGCAGTACCACAAGCACCACGCCTGTGTCTGTTTGTCCAGCCTAATTCCGACAGCCGCGGCCGTCAGTAAACCCTGGAGGACTCCCCGGCCCCTCTCCATGCCCTACCCCTCCTCCAGCTGGCACACAGGAGGCATCACAGTCTCAGGTCACGAGTTATCTCCAGCGTTATCTTATCTCAACCTCACACCTCCGTGATTTGCCATAGAGCCCCGAATGACTCCAGTTATGCGGAAAGCACCGATCTACATGTGGGAGTGCAATGATTATGTTGCGTATTATACTTCAGGAGGACGGGTATAATAATAGTCGCGCCATTTGCAAGTTGTTATTACTCCCGTGGGAGTGCTACCTCCTAATGGCGGCATACTGGAGTAGTCTCCCGCCCAGAATAGACCACGCCTAGACCCTCCCTCCTCCAGTGGGGGAACAGTCATTCTGCTGATACCAATAATCACGACGAGGCCTACTTTGACTTCACGTCTCCGTTTCCACCAGCCTATTCACCCAAAGACTTCCTGGATTGCTCATTGGTCAATAGCAACGTCGATTCTGCTATCACTATTAGCTTTAAATAGAGGGAATACGCAATTGCAAAGTCTTAACAGGAGAAGGAGATACTAGATCATCTATCGACTACAATAAAGGACCAAGCTGCATAGATTCTGTAGACTGTGGTCTTTGATAATTTGATGTAGTTGGGGAGAGGCAGATAATGAGTTGCGATATGAAGTATTTGTTGGAATAGAACAATGCTCGCCTCTGCAAACTGATATTGATACATTTTTAGAAAAGTATTTGCTTTTCGGGGTATTATATTGTGTTATATGATTCTTCGTGTATGCACCTATTGAAGAATATTTTTCATATTTGTGACACAACATAGGGCTTAGTTATTTACAAAATTAAGCTATTTCATCCTTTTTTCATTACACCCATCCGGAATCCATCAGGAAATTATGTAAGTAGATGCATAGTATCATGATGAATTGTCACCAGGGTTATTGGGACAGCGACCAAACTGTACAAGCCGGGCGTACAGGTACATTCCCGACATGAATATAACCACGTTTATATTATATCAAAGATACATGAATTTGCGTTCTTGGAGTGTATATGTAACATAAATAATAAGATAGGCATGATATTGCCCGCCATCAGCACAAACACTTGTGATATATTCAGTTTGAGGCCATCAAAATGATATACTATGGTTCTCATAGTACCAAGTGTACTGGTAGCCGTGCAATATAGACTGAGTTCAGTATGGCGAAACATGATACGAGGAAGAGATTATCGAATTATGAATTCTATTTTACAATTTTAAACATTTATTTGCGAAAGAGAAAAAACAAGCACAAGCAGATTTCACATTCTATCAAGGAAACTGAGAGCATGATTTCTTCAATATCAATATAGGCCTAGTGTCTTTCCCTGTGAATGTAACCATAAATTTGTCCCATAAAAAAATGTCTTTAAAAAATAACTTTTTAAAGAAATAGGTTTAACCCGATCGCGTTAGTTTCTAAGACTTTTTTCTTGTAAATTCAAACAGTGCATCTTTATAGGTAGTCTAATAACAACACAATAGAGCCGCATACGATAGAAACACGTTTACGAAAGGCTACCAGGAGAAGTATCCAGCTATACAATTATTGATAACTATGATCAATGCGAGATAAACACATATTTGTTCAACCAGCCTATGATGTTGTCGGAACATAAATAATACATTTACAATACAGTAGTTACTAGTATACCATTCGTTCTGAAATAAAAGAAAATCTTTTCACATGATCAAACAAAACAGGAGAATTGAAAGAAAGAAACTTTCCAAAGTGGTACGGATCCTGATTTGACCTCAGTGAGGGCCTTCGTGGGTACCCGCGTGGGGACCCTGTCTTTTTAAATAAAGAAATATATCTCACACAACCCCCAAAATAACTATGTATTATGCAAACTCCACATACCTAATGCCAAGTGGACAGACACAAGGCTGAGAAGGGCCACGACCAGCCCCGACGTCGGCATCCCCCGGCACCCGGTCATCTTAGCTGCTCCCTCCAGTGCCTCAGTTTGTCGCCTCTCCGGGGTTAGCCCGGAGGTTGTAGTAGTGGGACTAGTAGTAGGGGTAGTAGGAGTAGGCAGTGTCCAAACCCGGATATGTGGGTGGGTCCGGCAGGCGTGGGGAGGTCCCAGCTTTGTGAGCTTAGGGCTTAGGTCGATGTTGATAAAAGAAGGAAGGCATATGGTAGTGGTCAGCCCGGCAAACTGTTTGTTGTGGTACTAGTAGTATTAGTAGACCTGGTCCTATCTCCAACTCTGTGTAGTTGTGTGTATGTTTTAATACGTTGGTATGTATTCCCGTTGTAGTCTAAAGAACGCTCTAGCCTTTAAAAAAAACTCCTGAGTGTGTAAGTAGGCCACACTTAATGTTTAAAGTTCCTCCTGTATAAGTAAGTACTGGTGCTGTATGGGTCAGTTGTAGTGGTAGTGGTCACTCCTCACAGTGCCCTTTGACCGGTCAGTACAAGGCCCCCTCCGCCCACGTCCTCACGCCCGGAGTGGTCGTAGTGGTAGCGGTATCAAGCCCACAGGTGTCCCGTACAGAGACCGCTCGGCGCGTGGTAGGGTTCACCGCACCTCCAGCAGTGGTCGCCGTCACCCGCCTCTAGTAGTGGTAGTTCACCACCCCCACGCTCCTCCAGTCCAGAAGGGTTTTTCATGCACTGACCCACTTGTGGGAAGGCTAAGAGGCACTCGGAGCTATATAAGTGTGATGGGGCCTAGCCCTGTTCTCCTGTTGGGATCATGACTAAACCACTGAATCAGACACCCCCTTCTCACTCCGCCTGGCCCCACCATTCAACAACAACACTGAGTAAGCTGCGCAGTGACGCTCTCCTCCCTGCGTGGTCCTACTCCTCTCCACAACTCTCCCCAACAAGTGGGGGCTATTTTAGTGTGGGGAAACTCCACGTTCCGTAACAGCGCCCTTACCTAACTAAACAACGCTGACCCTGTGCGTGTCAGCAAGTTGTATGTATACATACCATAGCAGTGTGTGTGTAGGTCAAATAAGTAAAATTAAAGTGTACTCCCACGAGTTCTCCTCCACCTTCCCTGCGTTCTCTTGATGTGTCCCTTGTGTTGTGATGGTCTGTGTTGACAAGGCTCTGACCTACTGGATGGGTCACCGAGTTCGACCCTCACACCATCAGATGTAGGTCATCCCTCTACCACCAGTGTACATGTATGAACCCGCCTGGGGCCCTTGATGGGAGGGAGGGGGCGGAATACTAATATCGCACGATGACCAATTTAAGAAAAGAGCATGTGGCCCTGGAGAATTTTTAAAAATAGCATTGTCACTCTCAAATTTAAGAAATGGACATATCCCATGTCACTGTCTTTAAAAATCCCATGTCACATGTCAAAATGGCACAAAAACGGCCATGTCGCCGTGTCGAATTTAAGGGTATCTGGCCCTCCGCCTCCTCCCGCCCCGACCTGCTGGAGGGAGCTGTGGGACTCGTCACACGTCCTCCTCCAGTGTGGCATGTGACCAACTTTTTCCCCGTTAATGTTGCTGCGGAGTTATGAAATAATCACTTTTTCCAATACATTTTGAAACCAGATATATTGGAATGGTATCCATGAAGGGGGTTTGCTACGGAAAAATGTTTTATCTTTTGTAATGGTCACTCATTGACGGTCTTAAAAATCTGGTTCAAAATTAGGTATATATTAAGCCACTTAATACGCGTCTCAAATGTTTTAAGGTCACTATCCGTCACTGGCCATGCCAAATGAGGTTGGTGAGTTTAACCGTGCACTTTTTCCCAGAGCGACAATTGATGTGAAAAAAGCCCGCACCATAGGCCAATTTTAGATATGGAAAACCAAAACACAGGTAGAAGGTTTCTTACTACTCTCCCTTTGTGTATTCTTTTCCACTTAATATTTGTATAAGTTTATTTACATGAACCTTTTTGATACACGTATCCCGGGACATGTATTCCGCATCCCCCATTCATCCATCCTTCCCCCATGTATCCATCCCGCCCCCATCCTCCACGGGGGAGCCCCCTGTCCCCTCACCTCCCCACACCCACCCTCAGGGACACCTGTCTCCCCACTCAATGCCCCTTCAGCTGTCACCTCTCTATCCGGTACATCGTGACCGCCCTCAAACTGAACCGACTTCACGGAGAGGGTTTGGGGGCATGGGGGAGGGGGATTAGTGTATATATCCGACTTTTTCTTAAAAGAAAAAAAAATAAATCAAGAAAGACGAATCAAATTCGGCCATCACATTAAGTGCGGCGTAAGTGCAAAGGCGACACCACTGCCCCGCGGCGGATTTCGATGGAGACCCGGCCTTTTCACCTCCGGTATACCTCCTATTTTATTCATTTATATTTTTTGCATTTCATATTTAATTCATATTTAATTCAAAACTCAATGGGCCAGAGTCGCTAACTGAAAAAAAACACCTAATGCTTCCCGCGTTACTTTTAAAAATGCTAGATCGGCCTCTACTTGATAGCCTTGGTCGCACATTGTCTGAAGTGTACCAGAATTCGTCAGTCGCTGGTTACATTAATAAAATAAAACACTGAAATCAAAATCCCATCCATTTCAATCTCTGCCACAGCATCAACCTGTTCAAAACGAAGCTTTGAATTTGATGGAGTCTATGGAGTCTGATAAATGTAAGTGTAATAGCAGCCAGGAAATCCATGTTAAAATTCATATGCGCGTGATGGTTTATCAAGTGTGTGGCGGTAGGCTTTGCAATTCTTTCATACTGATTATGCTGTTGATCAATGATAATAGAGCATTATGTTTTATCATACTATTTTGAAAAGTTAGGTATCAAACTTTGGAAAGACGTGAACTGATATCATGCATTTAATTGCGTCAGTATACACGACAGCCGAGAATCGCGAGCAATTCCTCGATGCTACTGTCGAAAACAGATGTTCAAGCAAAATAATAACATGTGCATTCATTAGTTCGCAGGTGTGAGTTGAATATTCCTTGACACATTACTCAATGTGGCCTAAGTGAGAAAAACATGGTTTACTATAAATGTCCATATGACCAATGGTATGTGCGGAACAATGGTGCACGTGTCCGATGTAAAAACAATGTCTTGTGAATAACGCTACATGCGGGTATGCCGGTCATTTCTTGATTTATAACAACAGCAACAACAACAACAAAATGTAAAAATAGAAACAATACAAAAAGGGAAACCAGTTCAAATGTAAACAAACAACACGTTTTGAAATAAATAGAGCGGTGTACTATGACCCAAATCCGGGACGGATTCTGAAACCCTGTAAAAAGAAAACTACGATACTTGAAATACAATATAATTATGTAATCCACTATGGATAAACGAAATCCATAGTTATATTTCCAAGAACGATTTGATAAAAAATAGGATTATGTATACTTGAAGTGAAACTATATTGAGAAGATAACCGAGCATTTTGCTGCATCGTGGCTCAATGGAAATACAGATATTGGTTTGAAATGGATATCTGAATCAGCTCTATAACATTTACATGTATTCAACTTCCCTGTTTCTTTATCAAACTTAAAAGTTTACTTTACAGAAGGCAGGATAAACGGATTTTCTATCCCCCAGTCTAGAACTGATTTATAGCTGTATAGATCTAAGTATTGCTATTGTCTAGTTTCAATTGCAAAAAGTGTATTACTTTCTCTCTACATATCTACACTGAAAGAACCAGGGAAAGGATGTAATTTCCTGAGAATGTGTTCCAGGGGATGTTGCTTTTGTATCACTTATAACTAGCTACAATACATACCTCAATTTTCCATTGGTCTAGGGAACAGATTTTCTGACAATGGATCAAAACCCTTTATGGCTAACACATGCCAGAATCCGCTTGAATTCCACTGCGAATACCGTATGATTGCATTGGTTCCCAAATGCCTGAGAAATACAACCACATTGGATTGCTGTTGAGCCCAGACGGTTTGGGCCTGCGGTTAAACAAATTACCCTGCAACCATGAGACTTCGTTTTACAATTTGGTAGGTACCCACAGGGATAGATTTGGTCTAGTAAATCAGTGAAAAATTGAAACCTAGGGGGAACCTTCTAAATGAAATTAGAGGGTCCACACTTTCAGTTAGTGGGTCTAGATTATAGATTTCAGCGAATAGCAGGCCTGATTCCTGTTTATCACCAGAAATCTTCTGAAGTTTTAGGAGGCCTTCATTATCCTGGGAGGGAACTGTAAATGTGTTGTAAGCGTATTGTAAAGGTTCTTTATTTTTCAATGAATTCAATTAAATCAGTTAGGCATGCTGCATATGTCAACCACTCACACTGTGAGCAAAATCTTGACCAAATTTTTGGTTAGACATGCACGATTATGGGACCTTGAAATATCTATTTTGTTTGTTTTTTTAAGGGAAATCCCCAAATATATAACCTCACACAGGGAGTTAGTGGGAATCCCCATTTTCCATGAAAGGGAATCCCCCACCCATACCAACAATGACCAATTATTAACTTGGGAATCCCGATATCATTTCTAAGGGGAATTTCTATTGTTATGACATTGCAAGGGAGTACTGAAAGACCCAGAATTCCTATAGGGTTGGAACATTCTATACCTTTGCTTGACATAAATGGTCCCTCTAACAAATAAGATATCAAGGTCTAATTTCAGACTTATGTGCAATTGATTGATAGTCACATGCCCATCCAATGAAATTATTTAACAAATCCGCGCAGCAGCATTTTTGAAGTACATGTATACCTATAGTTCCCTTTTGCATTTTAGTGTACATGCTAATAACATTTTCTTCTTTTTTAAAAAATTTATTAACCTCTTCATGTTCATACATGGTCTTCCAGACATTAGATGATACATTATCTTTGTAAGTATGGTATACATTATGATATGAGATATATGAGGAGCAATGATGAGGCGTAATATCATGGTTTGAGACAATATACAGTTTCATATCTAGGAGAATGCAAAGTTACCATTCATTTTCCAGCACAAATAATTTTGATTTTCTTCTTGAACTTCACCTTATAATAGTGGTTGTCCTTTGCAACTGACAGCATTTTCCCAGATCTTTATACCTCATACCAATGGGCTATGCAATTAAAGCTCATAATTTCTCCTGGTTCTGTTCTTAAACTTTACTTTGTTGATACTCCTTAGATTTATACTGCATCTATGTAGATCCAGGTTACTTGGTGTTTTGCTCAACCTGAACATTAAGCAACTGATATGTTCTCTCCAACGTATTTAATGTTTCAATGTTAAATAGCCTATACAACACATCAACTTCAGTCCCTTGATGGGTGTGATCTTTAATATATTTTAAAGCTTTCTCCTGCAGCTTTTCCAACCTTTGTACTTAAAGTACTTTCAATAATAAAATCTGCATAATCTAATATAGATAAGATGGTCTGTTTGTATGTAAGGCAAGCAGTTTCTGCGGTTATATACCGATTAATATTTCCCAATTGGTAAACTCAATGGTTTATCTAGTTATATTTACTATTAACAAACTCAAAAAATTGAGATAGTTATTGGCTAACACACCTTAATAGTTATACATATTAACATTCTCCATGCATTAATCCACAATAATCAAAACGCGGTAATATTGTTTGTATACTAGTACCAGTGTCAAACAATACCCAATTTCTGATGCTTGGGAATTTTTTTTAGATACAATACGCTTAGCGCTTCGGTTGAAGGTAGAAAGCATTAATAGATGATGTTGTACTGACGCGGGTGGCCAGTCCATGTTTGGGCAGCATAACGTGAGCTTAGAAGCGCACATGTAAGCCAATGTTTCACTTTGACAGTAGTGAAATGGGGGAGGAGTTAAGGTGTGACGTACCACCATATAATAATGTGTTCTGCTCTTAGCTAGCCAGAGTAGCTGCACACACTGTGTGAGTAAACATCCTGTGAAGGTTGGACCTTTAATCTGCAGTCTAGGTTCTAGAGAGAGGCATATAGAAATTGTGTTAGAGCGCAGAGCGTTGACTGAATGTGTTTGAGGGGACTCTAACCTCGGGACTGATCATGGTCAATCGAGTTCTTGTCACGGAACGACTAGACATTGGATAATAAACAACAAATCCTTTTACAACGAGTGTTCACGTCTTACATGATGAGGGAACTATAATTATGTATTGGACGACCGCAGTCGACGAGGAGGGAGACTGCGAATGGAGCTAGCTATTATCTATACAACGAAATATCACAAACACGCATTAACTTTAAATGGATAATTAACCTCACTATAGTTCAATGTTCTATCAATTATTGTACCAAAGATATTTACATGTTTCTTTCGCCCACATTAAAATGGGATGTGGCATCAATCCATTTACCACAATCTTAGTCGCAACTATCATCGATTTTGTTTTACTTATAATTATATCAAGTGATTAAGAAATAGAGCATTTTGCTTTCCCCAGTTTACAAATTCATGAAAATCACTCTACAAAGGTTTTTTTTAACAAGTTGCCAGTTATATCCCGAAGTGTATAACACAGTCACCTTTATATATATATACTTATTTCCTATTTTTAATTCGGTTTACAAGATCATTAATGTAAAAGATGAAGAGGATCAGCCAAATGATACTTCCTCGAGCTATGGGGGAAAGAGGTTTAAATACAATAATGCAATATCTCTTGGATATCGTAATCAGCACATTACAACTAATATTGGCAATACAGCTTTATCCTTTAAAACATCAACATCCAGACACTGCCATCCCCTATGGACATATGCGTTTTGGAGGTCCTCGGACTGACTCGGCAATTCTCTTTTTCTTTTATTATTAACGGACGTCCCGAAAAGGAAAGCAATATGTGAACGATACTTGCTGGTACTCAATATCAATAATAGCTAGACCGAACAGGCCTAATAGTACTAAGACCATCCACCAGATGCCAGCAATACGGCATCGCCTATGCCAGAAGTAATCATAATAATTAGGATGGCATTGTCAGAGGCTTTAGACAGAGGCTATCCGATGTTTATGAAGGTTGAAACATTAGGTATACAGTGGGCATATGTTCCTTATAATCAGATTCAAGTAGGATACAAACCTTGTAGTCTGAATTCATGAAAGCATGGTCAGAACCAGGAAATTATCATTAAGTTTAGTGGTTAGTCAGCCTTATTGACAATTTGAACGAATATTTGTGGTACATTTGCTGTTCACCAAAGATGGCGATTTTGACCGCAACCACGCACTCTATTAACAACAGACAATGGGTCTCCGGGCCAATGGGCTGCATTAAGGTTCAGACACTCCCAGCATTCGTATATCTATTCAGTGGTGAATTAAGAGGGGGGAGGGGCAGATTTTTTAATGTAAAACTTCAAAAGGCTGGTTCCGCAACTGTTATTGGTATATGATGTATCATAATATATATCATAATTTACATCACAATTTACTCTTTTTACTGTACACGTAACTTTTGAGTGGATATTGAAACACTAAAGAGTCCGAATTCTTCAACTGAACACAGACAATTCTACGCTTTTTGGACTGGTTATCTTCAAATAACTACTTCCAACAAGTATACTGCAATAATTATTGCACCAATATTATGGATATCCATTTCAAAGGTAAAAACTGTAAGGCGAACAATTGATTCTATAGGGATATGAGAGATAATGATTATAGTTATGAAAGTATATTTCACTTTTGTTATGCCTACTCAGTACTGGGGTCCTGTCGACGGATCAGTGGCCCATGTGTTGCCGCACCACCGAGCGTGTGGCGCCACCTGGATGTTGTTCAATACTCAGTAGATAGAGCCACTTGTCTCTGTTCAGCAACATCCATAAAGTATACCTGCTGGTGAATAGGCCCTCAATACAATAAGTTATTGGCATATGAGTGGCAATAAAGATGCCTTTTGAAAACAGTAGTTGTACAAGTCTTTGGTGTCCACTGGAAAACCTGCCTAGGTAATTCTGTTTAGACTTCTGTTTTTGTTGTCCCAGATGTACAGATAAGCAAAAGTATGGCCTTCTAAAAGAAATGATCAAACAATCATACATTGTCATTCAATTATCTGTTTATAGTCTAGCACTAGAGAAAAATGAAAACAGTATTTAAAACAAGATTACCAAACCACTTTATTGTGAAGCACTAACTTTCTTTGTAAGCTTATATCATTTTATCCAAATAACACCATTAGACATGTTTGTATTAGATGCAAGATATCGATCTTTTGTATTCTCTACAAAGATTACTTTTATAATCGTGTAGTACTACTTATTTAAGAGGCCTACACGCGACCATAAATGGCATGAGCTTTCAACCAAACCGTAATAATACTAGTCCTTCTAAGCATGAATGTACACACCGTGATAGCTTCTCTTTCCTCCAGTATTATGTTTGTGGTTCGTTAATCCTCTTCTTCCTTCCTACGGCCAACCCGACCAGGTAATCAATAGGCCTTCAAGGTTCGCATTACGTTGAAGCTTCGTCCCAAGGATGGCTCAAGTCCAACATTGTACAGAAACTACTCAACTAATGCTGTAGTGTATAAGATTACATAAAATATAGCAAGCAATAAGGATTAGAAAATAGCAATGCGTAAATGTCATTATATGGATCAGGCAGTTTTGCTTATTAGAATGATCAGGCGACTACTATGGGAAATCATAAATGCAATGACAGTGTATATAATTGGTTGATCGTTTCTTTTAGAAGGCTGTTAATTTTCTGAATAACAAGGAAAATAAAAATAATTAAACAACTATTTTTAGTGCATTTTATTTACTACCTTAAACGCCCCCACTGCTGACTTAAAGATCGTATAATAACGTGAAGTCACAAATTAAAAAAAAAAATCGACAAGTATAAGGAGTGTATAAGTAGGCGTGTGTCTATTTCTTTACTACAATGAACTTGCAAACTATCATTAGCTGATGAAACTTAATACCTGATGGACGACGACCCCCTCGTCGCCCCAGTCAACCATGACATTGCACTATACCCATGGTTAATAAAAAAAACAGGAGCTACAATGTAATTCTAAGCTGTCATCCCCAGGCTGTCATATCTGCCTCTTCATAGCCGTCACCCTCCCATAAATCACACATAGAAAAAGAACAAAAGAGAAGAGAAGTAAAACATGGATATTTTATGAAACTTCCAATAGTCACATAGTATCACGACGGGAGATGAAATATTTCTAAACCTACAGCATGGTGTTAACCAATGACATATGTTCTTCTTTATTGTTGTAACTAATAACAGAGACCTTGCCTGAGGTCCGCAGTGGCCTTGGGGTGGCTGGAGGGATCTGTGGCTATTTTCGGGGCTATCCGGCTGATCTTAACTCGATCCCGGGGCTATCCCTGCCCAAGGGGGCGGAGCCGGCCTGGATCATCGGGGATCATCGGGCTGTTGGACACCTCATCCACATTCACAGGTCCTAACATCATAAATTATCTCCTATGTTTGAGGAATTGTACAATGGTATAGGGGACATGAAAGGCTCTATATTTGTGTTGTTACTTGAATAGTGTAATTTACAAAGTTTTCCTTTGTTGGTTAATGTAGAATTGTTTTTATCTAATTAAAACTCATCATTGACCTCAAACTGCATCCCATAAAGATACCGCACTACAAGAACTGACACATCAAGGAGCGGACATCCAAAGCTTACTGTGCGTGTATACATATATAATATATATACATAGAAAGCTTACTATGTATGTATATGAATAATATGTACATAGAAAGCTTTGAATGTACCTAATTGTATTTATAATATGTATAAATGATATTCGTTTTAATGTGACATGATTAAATTGAAAGCAGCGGCATCTCCCTTTGTTCTAATGGTTTGCTTCTCCAAATCATTTTGTTAATGTACATGCACATCCATAATGCAGCAGCGGGCATTTGATCAAGTTGCGGATTAGCTCAGCCCTGCCGGCCTAGGTCATCAGATTGTTATTCCTCGAGTTAACCTGAAGCTGGCCCCTCAACCAGCACTAAGTAGCCTCAGCTGGTGAAAACAAAGGGGGCCTTGTTTCTGATTAGACCCCAGACATGTCTGCTACCTCAGCCAGCCGACTGGTTCGATTCATGTGTCCGCATAGTAAACGTTACTCCAATGTTATAACCTACATGCTCCACATAGCTGCGGGGACGGATTTAAGGGCTGGCTCCTGAGGTGCCCCCATCCCATAATTTTCGAAAAACTATTTTTTTTTTATCTAAAATTATAGCTCCAAAAGAGATCCCCACAAAAAAGAATACATAAGTGCGCCCCCTCCCCTGCCCCATTGAATTCCCTGGATCCGTCCCTGCGCGGGGCCGATATATTTATAAATCCCGGGCCCACTAGCAGCATGATTGATATGACACCTCAAGGAGTTAAATGAGAGGTTTATCACGGTCTAGTTGTGAAAGGTCATGAGCAAGGAAGTGTGGAATGGGAGCGTGACGACAATAACTGGATGCAGGTCGGTAAGGCACCATACCCTGTGTCGGGGGTCAGAGTCATTCCATTTCACAAATCGGTCTGTTGACATGTTGGTGGCAAAGTTCAGTAAAAGAACCTTTTGTTCTCTTTTCTGTGTACCGCTAGGATAATGTTCTTTTAATGTGCCAATTGGTTTCCCGAGTTGTGTTTTCCAAGGTTGTGAAGCAGGGAGGTCTATCCCAGGTATTGTGGTTGTTTGTGAGGTCAAGTAAAATCAACATGCTAGGACTTTGGTGATAAAAGCTATTTTCATGCAAGGATCGAATCTTGCCAATTCCATAACCTAATGCGTGGACGGTTATCAATATAAATAGAAAATAATTTGGAAAGTGTTGAGTTGCATTCCGGTTATAAGATGGCCTGTATTTATCACCAATACAGTGGTGGATGTAGTATTTAAAGAAAGACGGAGCGGGGAGGCGTTTTGAAAAGAAATGTGGATGTGACAAAGGTTGCGATGGGAAATGTAGTACGTTACCAAAAGAAATCCACAACTTCGGGATTTAAAGGGAGAGAGTGGACTATTGGAAAATTTCTCCTTAATGACTTTTTTATCACCCCTTTCGGACTGAAATGCCATAGTTTTCAAACGGTGTTTGTAAATACGTGTTGCTATGTTTAGTGAATGTGTGAGAAAAAGAAAACAGAAGTAGAAAAAAACTCCCACTGCCTCGGCCCCGATTACCTAATTTGTCGTACCCACCGCCAGTGGCCATTCTCCGTGTGTCGGGCATGTTTAGCTACTCGACGACAGACGTTACTCAGGAGGTAAATAGATTTGTCACTTAGCTATTGCAGAGCACCATTGGCTTTTATAGCTTGGTGGGGAATGGCTCTACTCCTTGTTTCAACAGTTTTCCTAAGCCGAGCTCCGGTTCACACGTTTCGATTACCGATGCATTGAAGGTTAGACTTGTGAATCACCCGTCCGTTATTCTAATTTATGGGGAGGAATTCTTTCTACATGGTCTTTTGTTTTTACCAGCATTCTGTGGTTGAAAAACTTCTGTCTGCTTGGGTGCATTCCACCTTTACTGATCAGGTGGCGCAGGGTAGGGTTAAAATAGTTATTTGATTGGCTGTAAGAGTTATATGTTTACCGATATGAGTTTTTAAAGCCACTTAGTCAGTTATCCGTATCACTTTAAAATTGCCGTTTTAGCGCTTCGTCTGACGCCCACCCATAACACAAGGCAGTGGTAGATACAGCCATGAAAGGAATTATCAGGCACCAACTGCAAGTCATGTAATGACAGTTTAGGTCACCAAATTGTATGTGTAGCAGATCACTATGTTTAATTATAAGTATGCATAGATCTTACAATACTCAGATAGAGATTCACGATGAGTAAATTTTGAAAGCATGTTCTTCTTTGTCCCTCTTAATCATAGCTTTTCTTACAAATGGAAGAATAATCTTGCTTCTTAACAATTTGGATCTTTGGAGACTGTCTATTAAACAATTGCAAAACAGAAAAGAAATCGTTTTCTGTACATATTGATCTTTCAAAAGCTTGTTTCTAGTGTTTGAATCAAACAATGGGCTTTAACCCACTTACACTTGGATCTCCATAGAGAAAGTCGGGAGCAGACGCAGGAGGCACCCTGGAGGTGCCCAGACCCCAGTCACAGGGTGAGTCTCAGTCAAGCCGACAGGGGGCGGCACTGGCGGCCAGTGGGAGTGAGTGACGGAGGCAGGAGGGGCCCCTGTCACTTGTACTTTGTCCACCACTACCACCACCACAGTCCACCCACACCACCACCACCCTCAGGACACAGGAGGAGAACCCGGTGTACATGTACTGGTGAACTACTGGAGCTGTCCTCCTGTAGGCTCCACATTGAACGGAGCGTGCACATGAAGTAACTGGAGGAAGGGTGCAACATTTCCAGGTAGGTGTCTGTACCTTAGTACTATAGGGGCGCGCGGGGTACTGGAGGGTCAGGGTTGGCCAGGGGGTGGGGGCGGGTTTCCTCCAGGTGAAGACATGGAGCAGGTGCCGTTGGCGCCCTACCGCTACAACTCCAGGGTCAGACTTGAGGCTCAGCATGGTTCTCCGCATCCCACCCCTCGTAACATGCCTTACTCGGCTCAGTGCCACTCCTTCTGACCTTTTATCCCATCAGCATACTTTCCTTTCTATTCCAACCCCCTAACCATTCCTTATCTACCCCTCATCCCACCCATCCCGGTCCTATGGTGCCCATGTCCATTCATATATCCTTTAACACTAATACATCTTCTTTGCTCTCCCTCTCCCAGGGGAGGTCTAGTTGGGGGTGGGTATGTCGTAACTAATACCTGCATGGTTCTCCGGCGGAGCATGTGTTCCTCTACTTTTCTCTAGTAGACCACAACAGGGGTTTAGCCATAAGTAAGTAGCCGGGGTGCTATACTGGAGGCCGGGTTACATCACACAGATGTAAGGGCTACAGGCACTACCCTACATTCCTCATATGGGCCCCCTTCACCTCCTCCGGTCCTCATTTTCTCCTCAGCGCCGACCATTATCAGACATGGAGGACGGGGTACACTGGGGTGCCAGATGGAGCTACATTGTGGATGTAGCATGTAATGATTGTTTAACATTTGGTATTGAAAAAATAGGATTAACATGCAATCTGCAAGTTTATTGTAGTTTAAGGAAGGGAGACACTTTAGGCGTTTTGGGACGGCTGGATTGCTCCTGTAACACTAATAAAACAATATTGACCATATAACCGAGTTTTACATTCAATAAATTTAGATTAATCAACTATAAGTAGAAGGTGTTAATATATTTCTAACTATGTGTAATAATGTAACTGATACTTCGCAGAAAAGTCGAGTTGTGACCAACCGCTCTCTCTTTTACTAACAACACCCAGATTATCATCATAATTTCAGCAACGTTTTTGATTGGAATATCGATTGACCTTAGGCCAAGATAAATGAAAATGCATTGAAAAAGGCTACCGGTACGAAAAGTTGTAAATGTGATGATAAATTCATTGAAGGAACTCCACATAAATGTCTCCTTCCCCACTCTTACCCACGTGGGCCGGGTCTCCTCCTGCTGCCCTTATTACGAGAAATAGGACGTTATCCTTCCCGCCTTTTGGGGCCGTTATCTAGCACCCAACACAGACAGGGCTTTTTTGAAGCGGCGGATCTCCCAAGGAGGAAGCCGGGTAAAAAGACTGACACAGTTATGCTTGGAGAGTGGGGGCGCGCTGGCGGCTAGGGGCCTGGAATGCTAAGGGTTGAAAGGATAGAGTCCAACTTCCTCCCCAATAACCTCCAGGGTCTAGTTTTAATAGTATAGGAGGAGGAGGTGGAGGAGGAGGTGGGGCGGGGGGAGAGAGGAGAACCGGCAACAGAGATATAAGACTCAGGGAAGTAAGGAATAGGTTATGTGGGGAGGGGAGGGGGCTCAGGAACCTGAATGGATACACATTGGGGCTGACTGTTGGTTCGTTTTCACCTGCCTGATCCCTCAGGGCACCTCTGTTTGGCCGCTCCGGAGAAAGGCGGGGCCAGAGGTAGAATACGTGTATATGTAGGCCTACCTGGACGTATATCTGATTGGCCTTAGGCCCACAAAGACCGACCTATGTCGGCTCCAAGAGCACACCGCCAACTTCTTGGGGGCTTTGGTTTTAGGAATATACAGTTGCATTTCATTTCATGGCATTCTATTTCTTCCTTGAATCTTTATAATATGCTACGTTTAAAGAAGTCAAGGACTTCAGTATGCATTTCATATGTAATATCAGATGTCCTTGGTTAATTAGTGGAGAGTCCCATTTAAGATTTTTTTTTGCTGACCTATAATTGAAGTCACATTTCTTATATAATATAGGAATATAAAGCTAGGAAGATAAGGCTTTGCCTTCCAGACAAACATTAACCATTCTTTTACCTTGGTGCACATGTCCGTTTTTTGACTTCTATAAGTTCTAACAACTTTAAGGTCTTCCTCTCTGTTAACCATATTTTCAATACGAAAGGCATTTGCAAACTTCCCCATTCTACTCTTTATCGGCTCACCTAATTTCCCACACCTGGACGTTCACCTGTCCGCAGGATCCTTCAAGGATCAGAAGTAGAACGCAGGTAGGGTCCTTTCACCAAACGGCGAAGAGGAGGGCATGGGAAAGTCGACTCAGGTCACTTATAACACATGCAAACTCTGGACAGTGAAGCGAATAAAAACACGATACAGCATACATGGGCATTCCTCGAGTTGTCTCCAAGAAAACAGATTTGATATTCTACTTAGCTCTAAGATTCCCATAAGCGGCGAAAATAGGGATGGGGTTTTCTGTCCCGTAAATACATTTTTGGAGAATGTTACGTAGAAGTGACGTGGATATATTTCAAGATATTCCTATACATTAAGATGAGGTCAACATTGTGCCTTTCATGAATACGGTACAAGTGAATCGGTTTGTTCTTTGTGTATGTGGTAAATAGGTCTTTGGTCAGGCTCAGGTTACCACAGGAGGCATGATCACTGGGTGTGTATAATGAGAAACACCAGATTAGGAGAAGAATGCTGTGACCAAAGGCACTGCCTTGTATCTAGGTTTTTTTGCAGTTGTTGCATGTAAAAAGAGTAACCATAGAACGGATTCGTTTTACTCATAGATGACAACATGCATGGGTTAACAAAGTCACGACTCATATGGAGAACGAGTAGGGAGGTTTCAATTGTGGACCATCAGATGACCTCTCATACCAAAATCCAACTCTCCTGGAGCATAGGGCCGTTTTATAGAACATGCCAATGGTGTTGCCCCTTGAAGTCAAAAAAAGATAAACCATTCATGCTAACGTTCTCTGAAATAACTGTACATCAGACCCTCTAATATTGGAATCTTCGAATGACACATGACCAATTTGATATATTCCAATAGACAATACAATTGGACAATAGAAGGAGGAGATAATACATTAGGGGCTTTTATATCATACACATAATATGTCTATATTCATATATATATAGCCATGCATAAGGTTATCTGTGGGTAGGCCTGCATGTATTTGGGCAGGGCATAATAGACACACACACATGCACACACACAACAAGAAGTATGCAACCACCTGGCCGTATCCCTAACAAGGCCCCTTATAGCCTGGAGTCAGGCCCGCCCTCCCCCTCCCCCTTTGACGGGGGATCAAAGGTGCCCGCTGTTCTCCCGACAAGGTGGGCTTCACGGAGTACGTCTTGTCATGTATACCCGTGACGTTACGGTACATGGACCCCTAATGGGTACATGCTGTATGCTCCATGGCACGGGGCACGGGACGTGTTCTTTTAGGGCTTACCACTTCCTTTAACCGATTGTTGTCTTCACAGTACTTTGAATTGGGAATTGCATTACTTGCGTCCTCCAGCAAGGAGACGGTTTATGTTTTCATTACCAAATCCTTAGATTCCCTTCATGGTTGTGATATACGTTTTACACTATGTATGCATATATATACAAGGGGCGTTCAGGAATGAATCAGAATATGATCAAACACAATGCTGATTTATTCTGAACTACATTATGATTAACGTGTTCATGTTATATAATGGCTGATTTATATATGCTGGAGGACGCAAGTTTGTATTAACTTAATTTTTACCTGAATAAAATTGGGGGAAAAAATATAGCTGCAGTATTCTGAGAGATGTTATGGCATTCATTAATATGGGCTAATTCATACAACTTTAGATATGACAAGCTTGTTACTAATGAAATCCTCTAATATCCAATCAGTTTGATACTGTCTCCGGGAAGGTGGAACGCTGTCTATGAACTTAAGTCATACCTGTGTTTATCTCGTTTACGTATAACACTAATATGATGCATAATAATAATGCAATCAAACAATGGCACATCATAAAATGTGTTGTTTTCAAAGGAATCTTACAGTTAAAAAAGTATGGCCAAGTGTTTTAGGCCATGTCAGTATTTACATTTGCACTAGCACATTGGGCTGGTTGTTAAGAAATTGCACTGGTGATATAGGATTTGTCCTAGTGATTACTAGTGGACTAATGTTAAAATCGACCTCGGTCATCCATTATCATACTGAATTTATACTTATGTTTATGGATTTGGTCTTATATAAATCTGTGGTAGCCAGGTTTCATAAGGATCTACCTTGCATGCGGTGAAATCAATACATGCTACCGTGGCAATCCAATATGGTCTGAGACAGACATGCCACTCAGGGTGGTGTTCAACAAGCACTCTGAGATGACCCCAAGGTACATGTATTATCTCCGTATGGCCACTCAGCACAGATATGGCAGCCGGTCTCACGGTGGCGATGGGGGCGATGAGTGCTATAGAAAGGTTGTTTGTCATGCAGGTTCTATTGATTCCAGAAAGTGTGTACAAACTGTGACCTCTAAAATGACTGTGTTTATTTAAACAGAATGTATTACTACGAATATATACATGCTATTCATTGTACATTCATGCCCCGGTTTGATATGTGGTATAGGATGAGTAATTGGAGAGCAAATTGAATACAGGATTATCGATCATCAATTGAGAATGCCACCACAGGATCACACGACCTGCCCACCCAACCTATGTATCATCCTCCATCAGTCGAGAGGATGTTGAGCAAAGAATGCACCAGCATGCTCCATTCAATAACCGATAGGGGCGCTAAAGCCAGATATATAACTGCCCGATATGTATTGCCAATTTACATTGGTAACCAGCCATAGACAGAAGTAGAATCTTGGTTATGTACACCTACTCATTTTCATTAATTTTGAACTAGGAAATGAAAAGGTACAGGGATCTTTGGGAATCCTGTGTATTCCAATGTTAAGGATAATTAAGGAGACCTATTGTCTATAGGCTGGTGATTACTGTCTTATAGATAGAAGTACCTCCAGGTACATCAGTGACGCTGGGGATTCCCTCCAGGGTGGCTCACCTGGGTTGGCATCCCTGTGTCCTCTCCATCCCCGAGGGTACCCATTCTGGCCGGCTGCCAGCACCTGTATGTTTACAGGTATTCCCTGGCCTCATTCTGACTAAAGCTGGGGATTCCCACATTGCGCGTTTACCTCTTACAAAACGTCACAGCATGGGCAGGTTTTGTCCAGGCACGCAACTGACTATTAAGATAAAAAGTCTAAGCACAGCGTAGACTGAGTTTGCTAGTTTGCTAGACATACTGAGTTTGCTAGTTTACAGTGTATATGAATAATAACATGTCAATCATAGAACACTGTTCTTCAAAGAAAAGGAATGATAGCATGATTTATTATAGCCTTGGGAAACGGTGTGCGAGTAATTGGATTCTGTATAGAGCTCGTCAGTGTGTTACTGAAAACATCCTGTCTCTGGACGATGAGAGATGAGAGGGGACTCCAGCAAACTGGTCTTTTTGTAGTGACTGTGATGAAGAGGCCATGGTTTTCCTGAAAAACGATTCCCTGTTTGCTTCATCCCAAATAGAGTGCCTTGTCTTGAAAGATATTGCCAAGCCTCAAAGACAAGGGTTTGGCCTAGAGAGAGGCAGTTTTGGTATAGTTGATTCATCATAGTATGCTACGTGTTAATTCAAAATAAATTATATTCTGAATTCCGTATGCGTGATCAAGTTAACTGCAGTATACTATGTAACATTCTAACAGAGGTTAAAGCTGAATAGACAACAGATGGCGCTTTCTAAACAAGGTCAGGAATGCGTGGTCTGAAATAAAAGGTCCAGTACCAGGAATTGCATTTCTCATTTAATGAAATACCAGTAGTGTATATCCCTCCCACATTATTTCAACTTTGCTATTTTGGATATATATCTTATCTCGACGTGTCTTTTGGTTTGATTTTTGTTTTTGCCGCTTTTACTGTTATAGTGCTAGTCATTTCTATACTGGTTGGATGCATGCTGCTGAACAGCACTGTAATATCATGTTATTATGGCGGAATGTTTAGTCATCTGTTGTGCCCTTGAAGAAAATGAGGTGCAATCATCAAATTATAATTCGAATTAATCCACAAGGCGCTGCAAGATGTAGAGAAGAACGGTCACAATACTCTGTTCACAGTGGCGGATCCGGGGGGGGGGGGCAAAAGGGGCAATTGCCCCCCTTAGACCAAAAATGAACTCTCGTAGTTTTGACAAATCTGAGGAGAAATTTCGCAAGGTAAATCATGGGGGGTGGGGGGCAGATACCTTGCCCCCCCCCCCTAGAAGACAGGCCCTGGATCAGCCCCTGGTTCACATTTAATGTTAACTGTTCTATAAAATATGTATGCACTTGTTTGTATGCATAGGTATATCTAGATCTATGTATCATTGAGCCTATAGGCCTGCTATGACTGGATGCGGTAAAATTACCTCGCTACAAAAGTGAAAATGTATAGACATAAAAGCTGGAATATATCCAGATAAAGCCATTCCCTTGGATTTGAATGAGGAGATACTGATGCGGAACATCCTATTATTGTGGATCCATATGATTAATGCAGAGTAAACCAACGTATTTAATTTAAAGTCTTAAATAAGGATATTACACTTGATGTATACCTCATGTATCAAAACAAGGAAAAATATAAGAAGCTTCCCTGAAACCATTCAATACAATTGGTTATTGTATGCTGCAATCCACTTGTGAATGAAATTGTAGGATTCAATACCTAATTACTGTGATTTGGCCTGAACTGACCGGGCGTGGCGTCCGTATGACCTCTATTGGTGGTTAATACAGTTTATAGCATATAGAGAGCAAAGACTTTGACTTCTAGTCTTTTATCGTTGATCAATACCGCTGATTCTATAGAGAAATCTACCGACCGTCCGTTACATGCCGCCCCCTGTCACCCCTACCAGACCTGCTGGCGCCCATCCAGAGGGTAAAAACAGGGCCCTGACCTCCATCTCTCACACCCCCGCTCTCGCAGCAGGATTCTCAGGAATTACCGTGAAAGCCAAGAAAGGAAAAGAAATGTTGAATAGTTCCAGGCGTCAGGGAATAGGAAACCTAGTATGGCAATTCCTAGAAAAAAAAGCAAGTCTCTGTAGATGGCTTGTAGAATAGTTTAAATCCAAAACAAGTGGTCATTTCATTGTGGAACTTGTATCGATTGCGTTATGTACATACAAAACAAGAAAGCAATAGTCAATTATTTATAATGTGCGTAGAAAGTATTAAGTGGTTGAGGCCATGCGAGAGGGCTCTCACGTGCCAATTCTTTATCACGAATATTGGTAAATGTTATACGTAGTTATATAATTATCAAATCTGTTATGCACTAAGTCATGTGGCCAGAGTAATATAGTGCGGTGGTGAGTGAAAGTCATGTAATGAGAGATGAATATCTCTATAGATTGTATGGTTCTATGGTTGGTACTCCAGCCAGCACATGAAGTCGGTCGTGTAGGTCGTGTAGCCTTCAATCAAACATTTCGTTATTATCTTTTTAAGTATTTCCTAAATACATCGTCATGTAGAATGACTGTTTTTGTTTATAGAAAATGTTTCCTATGTCCAGCCGATCTTATATTGCATTGCATTGTGATAAAAACAAGATGTAATTGTTTATCTCTCTGACTTCATAGCTGGTTATGATGTCATTGAAAAGACATGTCCAGGGTAGCTAGCATACATAGAACGATATAATTTGCACTAACAATGCACATACACAGGCCAGCAACGTGTCTCACGAGTATGTGCGCTTAAAAAGAAATATGCCCATGATTATGTTTGAAGGGAATCATAATGTTCAGTGTAAAGGCGATGTGTTCCACTTTGTGAAAGTGTGTGGTCTTCTCAAAGTTTCCAAGTATTACCATTTAATGTTAAATTAGTAACAAACAAGAAAGGGTTGAACTCTATGTTAACATCCAAGCTGTGTCGGATAATGCTGGCTGTCTTACTCAAAATCTATAGTGTGTGTAATTGACCACCAGGTGGTTGTCTGTACCCGGACCTACTCTACCCTTGGCACATGCTGCACATGCGCCGTTTAGCAGAAGAATCGGTCAACCAATCAGAAACCACCTTGTCCGGTCAAAGTAACGGCCCGGGGCCCCTTGGCTCTGAGAACGAGGCTTGTACGGAGCTGCTCAACCTCATACTCCTGGCATGTACTCATAGTGTTACTGGCCGTATAGTATAGCATGGCCAATTATTCTGTGGAAAAAAGTCTCAGTGACATCTAGGCAATCAGTGCTGAAGTCTGGGAGTCCGATGTGTGATTTACTCGTGACTCTCGGCGTCTGGTGCCAGGGCTCTGATAACTGGTGGTTAGAAAAACACAAAAATGGGGGCTGTTATACACCAATGACGTGTTTGGTTTTACACTCACGACATGGTAAACATACAGGCTTCCATGAATTGGCCTTTGATAAGATAATGCTCCTATTCCTATGAGCAATACGTGATTTATTTCACGAATCGGTTGAAATTGTTCTTTTTTCTGTAGCCAACCACCGACCACATTTAGGTACCATATGTACCAGACTTGTCTTGTTAGTGGGTATTTTTCTATCTTCTCTCTGCTAAACTGGTTGGTAATCTGTATAATCCTAAATTATACGATATAATTATTATGTATTATGCAAACTTATTTCCAATGTCTAAGATAAATGTGATGTGTTAGAAAATATCTTATACCTGATTGGTCTCAAGCTGTTTTTTTTTCTCATTTTATATTCATGACTTCACATAATTACATGATCTTCCGAGCCATACTGTAGGGTGTGGGGAGGAATGGGGTGAGTCAATAAGAAGGGAGGTAAAGATGAGACAGAAATGAATAATATTATGTTATGGGATGTTCCTATGGTTCTTCTTTACTGTGCATAGCCTTTTGTGAGACCGCATTGGTATAGTTTGTTTGTTATCAAAGAAAGAATGTGGGAGTGTCACTGCCCATCTTAAACGAGGAATGATCATGTCAGAGAGAACTACTGTCAACGTTAGCTGTCACAACCAGCTGTCAGCACTGGTCAGGGTGACTGCCACCCAACTGACATTAAGCAGAGCCAGATGGTCA
Organism: Lepidonotus clava; assembly: GCA_936440205.1. Taxonomy (NCBI): domain Eukaryota; kingdom Metazoa; phylum Annelida; class Polychaeta; order Phyllodocida; family Polynoidae; genus Lepidonotus; species Lepidonotus clava. The sequence continues at coordinate 44,533,134 of OW387136.1, read as the reverse complement.
ACTTTAGAATCTTTACAAAAATAACTATTTTTGTGGTCATCCGACGCTGCACAGCGTATATACTCGAAACATGCTCATATGGCTTAATAGAAACAATTCAACGTTGTTTGTTGCCACTCCATACAATGTTCAATATGATATTATATATGGGATACTGTGTCATTCCATAAATGCCCCACTTGAGCCCTTTGCCTTTAATTATGGGTTGCTGACATATGCTATGCGACCTCCCTCTTGATACTGACAAATGCCGACAAATGGGGAGACCTCCCACCTCCGACGTACCCCAGTTCCATCTCTCATGAGCGGGGTGTCAGTAACAAGTGGTCCTTTTGTCATTAAGTAGACATGGACACCAAAAGTTGCCCACCTACAGGCAAGTTTTTTTTGTATTCCTATACATGTAGTTATATTCTTATTATAACGAGACATCTCCACACGCTCTTGCATGGATTGATACCAAATAATACGTCTGGTAAGTGATATTGCTGAATTAACGACTGACAAGGGCCGTGAGGGGGTGCTTTTTATGAAAATGATTGAATGGGTTTGGAGCCACTTTTTGGTCGGTCAAAATGTATGTTTTATGACACATAACTTAGAAAAGAAGGGGTAATTCGACACGCCCCCACCACCCCCAAGTGTTCATGATCCCCCCCCCCACCCCACCCCAGTGTTCATAATTCATGTATACGTACGTATATCAATCTGGTTCTTACATTAGATTAGTCAGTATAATTCTCAAGGATCACATAGCTCATGCCATGCGGTGAGCTCTCCTTACAGATGCTGTTTAACAGTCTTTCTATTTCTCAAAGTGTCGAGAATGTTTACTCCATATTAATATATCATATTGCAATTGATATAGGGCAATTCTATAAACTTAAGCTCATGGCGAGGAAACATAATTGAGGGGCATTTCATGCAATTTTCTCCTAAGAAAAGTCAGACAGTACAATGACCAATTTACACATATATTCGCAAAACCTTGAATTGTCGAAAGCCCACGCAGAACTACGTTCTATTTGTTCTCTCCCCGCGGTTTATACATTATTGTGTTTGTGACTAACCTTCACTTGAGGCATACATGTCACACTTACGGCAGGTTAAGGAGAGGCCCACACAAAGTAAAGTACCCTGGAGGCAGTGGTCAGCCCGGAGGAATGTCAATGTTAGGGCTAAGTCAAGGCCTAAGCCCATCTCCGTGTGGGCCATGTTTACAAACCACAGAACCCGGGTTCACCACTCGCCTATCTGGGACATTTTTATAGGCTTTATTCACGTCGTTCTGGGTACACATCCACGTGTGTAATATCTAGGTGATACGACTTATCAAGAATGCGTACAGTTTGCGTAACCTCAGTGTATTATAGTGTTATTGAAATGGTCCTCACGAGTTGGACCTGTTCAACAGTTGTATGTGTGTCTCATTATAAGGTTGAACGTCTGATATTTGTAGTACATCGACCTATAACATTCTGCAATATCTTTTGAAAAGTACTGTATTGTACGTTAACGACTCTGTCCCTGTCAATAAATCGACATTGGGAATGATCATTATACACAGTAGTGCATACAGGTTTGTCTTTTTGCATTAGATTTAAACTCAATGAAAGGTAAAAGACTTTGAAAGTGATGAAAGTACTTTATGCAGTGTGCGTTGTTAGAGACATGAGTGCAGCTTGCGTTTAAGACTTAATTTGCAATTTGATGAGTAAGATTTAAATATCCCGTCATCAGATTGTCGCTGATCATCTGGGATTCAAAGTGAAGCAATTATCATAAAGAAAGTGATTTAAGTATTTCCTTCTAAGACACAACTTCTGTTATTTGAAAGGATGCTGCAGAGAGACCACCTCAGAAGAACAGATGTCCCAAAATCTATTTAACAGAACCAAACAAGACAGAAATGTTTCTGCGGCAGTGTGGGTTGAATTGGCCGGAGTATGTATAATAGAAGACAGCTCAAAATGCCATTAGTTATAAAATCTGGCTAGTCAATGGAAGGAAGCGTGATATAAAAGCAGGGTACGTTGTGGAATGGTGTATACAGTTTTACGGTAAATACCAGGTATAAATAACTTACTTTTACCTGCTGGTACCTGGTGGTAAGTGATGCGGGTGATGGTCAGACATCAGGTGACTGCTGGGGACCAGCGATATGCCTTTCAAGGTCACCCACTCTTGTAGAGACATGTTGTAGAAAATATATCTAGACTAAAAGGGAAATATAAAGGATTGCATGTGTATGATTACAAAGGTAATTTTTGCAAATTGGCCCAATCCCTCTTGGAATTCTTTAGTCTTGTGCCCATCTGATGATAAAACACTTTTGATCATTATGATTGCTAAAATGACTGAATATATGAATACCAACCTTAAGCTTACCAAATATTACTGCTCCATATCATCATAATTATATTAAGTACAACACTATTTGAACAAACGTTGTCAGCTTTCAGGAGGGAGGGAAATTCCTATGGGATCCACAGTGACCTATGGTGTTATCAAATTAACCAGCAATGTATATGAACTGACCGTTCTCACCTTTAACCTTTGACCCTTACCCCTCACATACCGCCCAAGGCTAGATCCCCCCCCCCCCCCCTGGAGGGGGGCGGGGCTACTCAGTGCACTGGGCACTGGAGTCCTTTGACCCAAAAGTCAAGCCTTGTGACTGTACCGGGCACTTTATAAACAGCTTCTGTATGCTACTTTTCCTGTCTTACTTGACCTTTGATCATATTTTGATCCTCCTACTCTGTTGAGTGTTGATATTGCTGACCTGTCATGTGACGTTATTGATTATAGCTTCTATGGAAAGAACATGATATCTACGTCAATGAATATATGTGTCAAGGTCACAGGAGTAAATTCTGGCCGAGGCCATTTTTAAATTTTGGTGTGGGTAATATTTCAGAAAGAGCAAGCAGTGTGTTCTTGTGGACGATTCTGACCACAAGAATTTTCCACAAAAAAAAAAAAAAAATAAAAGTTTGCTATATGCAACCTGTTGCAAACTTACCCTAGGCATACTATGCTATGTACAGAATGTAAAACATTTTAAGTATTGATATTTGATCAGTTGATATACCATGTGTATTGATGAATTTGTATACCTGATGAGTCAGCCTCCATATATGTGCATGGTGATGCTGATGCTGGTTGACAACACCCCCTGGACCATTGTATCAGGTAACAGGGCACCCACATAGTCATGTGTTATGTCACGTCACGCTCATGGACCGCATGACGACACATACACATGGACGTTTGTCTGTGCCACTGAAATACCACTTATAAAACTAAGATAGTTCGGGCATTTTTTCACGGGATATATATATATATATATATATATATATATATATATATATATATATATTCACTGTAAAATGGCATTCAATGACAAGTAAATTCAGTAGTATCGGAAATATTGAAGCTCCACTCAATTACATGTACAAGGTTTCAGACGTTACTGCGCAAAAATGATATATTACTTATGTCCTTTGGGGATTGTTTTGTTGGGTTTCAGGCCAGCCTTTTCCCTTGTTTGTCTTCTAAGGTCAACCTGAAGACAAAATGGTAAAACAAGTCCCATTTAGCTTTACATACAAAGACACAGGGCTAGACTGCTAGAAGCGTTCTGACCCCCTTCCAGCCTGGTTCTCCACATGGCTGGACATGCGTTCAGTGGTCCAGAATTAACACTGTTCATTGGACGGGGGCGTGTATGGCCAGTGGTCATGCATGTATGTAGGCTCAAAACCTTTAAATCCGACCCTTTGGCGTGGTTATTTACCAAAATTGATATGTGGCATGCAGCTTAGGATACAAAGTGAGATAAGCTTATAAGATTGTTATTTTAAAATTTGACGTGGAGTATGAGAGGGGGTATGAGAGCATCTTAGAGACGACATGTGAAAATTTAGAGAAGAACACAACTGTTTTAAGTCACCATTGGCACATGGGGACCCCCGTCTGAATAAGGGGTTCCGTGAAGACTATACAGACGTATATGTCACGCCTGGCGTGAACCCCTCTCCACCTACACACTCCCACGTACAGCCTCCGCAACTTATAACCAGCACTCACCTATCACGTGAAATGAAGGCACACAGTTCCAAAGTCACCACTCCCCGTTATGGAAAGCCACACAAATGGGTATAGTCGGAATTTGTGAGACGGTTTCCACCAGTGTGCAACGGGTTTAAGCCCATATTTCTATTTCATTTTTTTTACATAGAATAATTCCCATTTTGAATACATATAAATGTATTTGACCCCAATGTGTTTCAGATGCTTTCCAAGATTATTTCATTCATGATAAATCCAGATCAGATTAATTTCACACTTATATCACACATTTGCAAATGGTCCTTTAGCTATTCGTCTTGACATGTTTATTGAAAAGAGTATAACATTTAGGGACTTCCATAACCAAAACACTACACACTGAGAAAAATATGTCTGTCTGTTTGAAAACCTTGAGTGGCTATGCTTGCTATATATGTAGCAAGACAATGTAAACAGGGTCCTACAGCCACTGTTAATCACTGCCTCACTTTTGTTGTTAACATAGAGTTATTAAATTAAGTCCCATTTTTGTACACTCATTGTGACCTCACCTACCTCCCAATACACACGAGCCAATAGGCCTGGAGGAGTGATGGTATCTTTGTCTCAATGGCTATGTTTATCAATAAGAAGGTCAATACAACTTAACCTTCGTATACCTTTTTGCTGAAACCAAGTACCAGCTATAGGCCTGTGCACATGTGCACATGCCTAATGGGTTTAAGATAAAATACAATGTATTAATGGGATAAGATGAATGTACTGATCAATGCACTTGCATATACATTATATCTTGATTTTCTGCAGTTCACGTAGATGTGAATTGTGAAAATGAACAACTCTAAAGGACGGGCGGAAAATAATGAATAAACTATCAAAGAAGTTTCGCCATGGCAACATGGTTTAAAGGTCTATCAGTTACCTAGAATCTCTGTAGGGGCGTATTTGTTTTATTCAAGGAAGAAAATTTGCCAAAGGAAAAGGTTGTTCCTGGAACTGCATGCGTCAGTACGTCGTCACTTTAGTTTGGCCTTGACCAGCTATACTGTATTGTAACCTTTAACCAAGAGTGCAGAGGTGGAAATGAAATACGTTTTTTTTCTTTGGTTATTTCCGACAAATGACTCAAATGTACTTATAGATATCAAATCTATTTTTCACTTTCCCTCTAATTTTCATAAAGCTCTTTTTCTTTTTTCAAATTAGAAATCACATGAATCCGGAAGGTGTAACGTTCAGTTCAGTGTAGGGTTAATTGCATGATTTCTCACCTTTACCTTAGCTGACATGAAGATGAATGCAGGGAGTATACACACACCTTATTATCCTTAGGCTATATCCAATAGTGCAGATAGTTCATCGCAAGGCTCCTTGATTAAGTTACATGTATGAAATTGATCTAGTTGGCCGCGACTGGGGTCAATGGGACAATGGCCGCGATTAATGATTAAGATGAGTAGCATGGAAATTAGAGATTGAAAATTGACAGTTGGACTTTATATCAATGACATCCCAATGATAAATTGAACAAGATGTCCCGTTTTGATATGCCAGCTGTTATATCTGAGCCTCAGTTTATAACCTGCCCCAACAAGCCCCATTTGACGACCGTCACCGCCGTTAATATACCAGTGTACCAGTGATACAGTTATCTTGTACTCCCTGCAGTAATCAGCCCTGATCCCGTGATCCCCGTCTGATCAGTGGTCAGTCGGATCGTCACCTCACGTCCTGGTACCCAGGGCTGGCCACGTAATATCAAGATAGGGTTTATTATTAGGGATTATTAACATGGATCCCTAGGGCAGGACCTTGAGTGACCTTCGCTGTGATATGACCTTATAGGTGTCGATACGACATTAAAATCAGCACCTGCTCACCCCAAGCCCAATTCCCAATTCAAATAGGAGAGCACGAACGGGATTCTTTAATTCCAAACAGAAGTCTCTTAAATCCTAATAGAAGGAGGGATTCTGAATACATGCCGATTGAAAAGGAACATGCAATTTAGACTTAACGGTATATGATACCTGCTACAATTACCTGTCGAGTGTTAGATGCATAAGCATTGGCTTCAGCTCAGATTCAGTATAATCGATAGCATCAAATCTCTGAAATCACAGTATAAAATCTATAGACGGTAATAAACAGAAATAAGGTTTTTGAAATAATTTATTTCTGTTAATTACTGTATTGATCCACGACACAATTTATACGACTATAAAATACGAAGTTACAAATCAGCAGCATGGGGGTAGCTTGAATAGCTACCTTGTTTCAGACAAATATTTTCATTGTAAGCAATATAGAGTGACGTAATCATCTCACACAAAAAAACATCGAATGGTCCGGAATAAGTCGGGAGGAACTGGCCTCGTGGTGGTGCCCCTAGATAGCCACCTTCACAGTTACCACACGTCAGATCCCACAAACCACCATACATGCCTCTTTGTAAGGGCGGCGGTCGGAAGTCCACTTCCTAGACACTGGTCATGAGTGTCCAGACAATACATAAGTATAGGCCCTAAGCATACATGTAAATGTATCTCTGCACACGACCCCATCAGGGCGTTACTCCGTTGGTTTCCGGGGGGATTATTTACATTAAATCCCTGTCACATCATTGATATGTGATTCTAGATCCTGTTCCTCAGAAGTTAGTTTTGTGGGAGGATATTGTTTTTTATCATGAGATAAGGATAGCTTTGTTTAGTACTTAAGCACTTATCTGCTGTTGGAGGACACTTTCAAAGGACCTATAAATCGAGGAGCATCATCTTCTAGTCAGGGGAGGGAACATACTGATATAGAGTTATTCATCATACTATTTGAATTTAACATACCATACCCAAACAATTGCCTTTAATTAGCCTCGAATCAAGTTGCTATTCTGAGAATACCCATCATAATTACTGTACACGTAATTGCTTATCATGCCTTTAGGAGTCTTATCCGGTCTGATGACGTCATATAATATGCCTACCAATAGGTAGTGATAGGTGGGGCCACATAACTTTAGAAATACCGGAAGGAAAGGTGGCGGTCAGTGCAGATGGGGGGGGGGGGGGGGGTATAGGTGGGAGGGGGAAGTCAGGTGATCCTTCAATGTATGAGAACACGTTGATCCAGTTCAACTGGAGATAGCAGACCGCTCACATCTAGGGACTTTAAGTCACTGGAGGAAGGCCAGAGAAGAGATCTAAAGTGTAAATTGACATCTCACATCTACAGCGCAAGGTGAGTAAGTCGATTCAAGCATTCTCAATTATGATATGAAGAATTGATTTACGGAGCAGTATACAGTATAGGTCTTTGGTGTCCTTTATAGTTAGTGCTAGGCCTACCACTTGGATCTTTGGGCTAGTTGGGGTCAGTCAGTGCTGTTGTATGTACCCAATAAGTGTTTCCTTGTGCGTCGCGGCTATTTCATGCTACACTTGAACAGGCGTACAATAGCCTAAAGGGGCACCACACGATGGGGGCATGACTTTAATACAAGGCACCTTCTGTATCCATTGACTCACTTATTTTTGTCGATTTGTGAAAAAAACAGCTTGTGACGTTTGCGCGGGCACATCTGGAGTTGGTGTTGAAGGTCAGGTATTCCAGGTATGTACCTGTACGGGCAGGAAGACACCTGTCCGGAGTGGTTTTACACCTGTCCACTCACCCTCAGCCCTCCCTGTGTACCCAGATGGACAAGCACTGTCTGGTTCTGTGGTACACCAAAGATTAAAGAGCAGTCTGTGCCAGTGATATTGCTCCGTTTTTTGACATTGGTGTGTTACCGCAGCTAAACTGCATAAAAAGAAATTGCTGTGAATATATTACTCTCCTTACTAGGATGTCATTCCTCACTCATTTATTGTAATCGAAAGTAAAGGAGATTTAATATTCATGATACATACTGTTACAGGCATCACACGTTCTTCTTGTTCAATTGACTTCTTGTTCAATTATCTTATAAAGTGAACAATACCTTTTCCCTTGTCTGCTTATTGTCAAAATATACAAATTAAATTGACATTGCCAAACGTGGCTATAAACAAAAGCCTGAAATAACGACTAAGCTCGTCTGGTAGATCTGTCATTTTTCTGGGTCTTGCTTATGCCACACTCTCAAACGAATAGACGTCAATACCAAAGTACGTCGCATATTGGTTACATATGCCTTAGGACATACCCGTATGTATATAGACCATCTGTAGTCAATTATTGGATCTATTGGCTGAGAACTAAGTGTTTGCAGGCCACGTAACTTGGCGTAATAAAATAAATCACTGTGGTTCACGTTATATCAAAATACTTAGTTGTACCACGCCACTAAATAAAACGTGATCCTTCCTATGAACTAGGATTAGCATGTCATAAGTCCTAGCTATAGGTGGAACGCGTTACGAGTTATTATATAATCAGGCTTTAATTCCACAAAACCGATTTAGTTCAGGAGTCTTATGGTACGCAATAGTTCTCATCTTCTTTGGGGATTTTTTTGTGGTATTTTGCAATAAAAATCATTCAGAAACTTCTATCACTATAGACTCTGTAAGTTTAGACTTTTAACCATGGCCAACAAACCATTCTCACATTTGGTTCAATATCGCCCGAGGTCTGACAAATACATCATAAAGCATAACTATAAATATAGGTTGGGATGGCCAGAGCTATATCAGGTAATGGTTAAACAACCTGATGTTAGAAACATAATAAAATTATTCAGAAGTATGGCAGCCAATCAAAGTGATGTGGTTCATGGCAATCAAGGGTTGAACATTTTCATCAATTCCATGATAAAATTGAATAGCTTTAATTTGGCTGAAGTTACCAAATGTGGGGACCAAACCTGGGAATAGTTTGTAGTAACCTGCAATGTAATTATTAGGCGGAGTGGGCTTATTAGAAGAGTTATTATAATCATAACATCTGCTTCTTGCGTAAGGATGCGTAAGGTTAGTCACACATTGTTATAGTGATACATTCTCCGATCAGGATGTAGCAAAGACCTGTCATCATACCGCATGTACATACATGTAGTCGGATTTGCATCAATTCCATGATAAAATCGAATAGCTTTAAATTGATACATTCTCCAAATATGATATAGCAAAGACCTGTTCTCAGACCACATGTACATTATATACAATTGATTTCCTCTCTGCCTTGATAACCGTCGCCGTAAACGTGGTACACTGAATGTGGTCAATCTCTCATTATCAATGTTATCACGAACCTTTAACGCGTTATTCTCTTAGCTGCAGAAGTTACCAGATAACCGCTGTAAACTAGTTATAAAGATACCGATCGCCAAATAATTATTGTAGACATATTGTAGAATCATCACTAAGGGAAGCATGTGATTATAACTATATTTTGCTATCTAATCCTCTCTTCTTTCCTTCGCTTAGTTCCACGTGCTGACTCGGCTGAAGGATCTCAACGACAACCCTCTATAGGACAACTTGTTGGATTACGTTAAAAGTTGATAATCCTACTGCGGTCAAAACAAAACCAAAAAAATAATAGGTAAGCACCCATTTAATACTCATAACCACTTGTCGGCATTTGGTCGCAGGAGGACAGGACCTCATTTGACAATTATAAGCAATGTTTGAGAATGGGAAGGAGATGGGATGGTACAAGCAGGTGATGAGTCAGCATTACTTGCAGGACAAGTAATAAAAGAAATTAAGTAAATTGTCTAGACTAGAGTAGCTAGGCCTACTAATGGGAAGCAGGCGCGGATATATACATTATTTCTGTAATGGCTATCCATATGCATATACGGGCTAATTACTAAAATACCATGCATTTACACACAAACGCACAAAGTTTTGTTTCTTTATCAAGTTTAAGTCCCCACCAAAACTAAGAAAGGGGTGGGGGGACTCAGGACTCACTAGACCCCCTCCGTGGATCTACTCTTGTGATAGTCATCAATTAACAAGTATATTTCAAACAGGAGAGGTTTAGTCAGGTTAGGTCTGGTAGATGGGATATGGATGCATCTTTGGATCACGTCTTACTCGACCCCGCACGGTTTGAAGCCCTTAACCCTCTTGCACCTCGTGTAATGACCTTCTGAGGGCAATGCCCCATCACGTAACCGACGGGCGGGTAGGGCAAACACAAACGTGCCCTCTGACGCCCGTCCTCCAACTTGTGTGTAGCATCAGATGTCTACTACAGAACGACCTGGTGGTTTTACCGTAAGAGAGGACATTTAATATTTCCTGACACTTTAACTGGGAGATTCCTTTGGTCAAATGACTAAGCAGGTTCGCGATGACACACGATAATGTATGATATGCACTGGAAGAAGGGAAGAGGTATAGAGTGGAGACTAAGATTCGACAGGGGGATTTCTCTTTTTGGTTAGAGCAAAAACGAAACAAAAAGGTCAACATGGAAACTATTTGTCATAGGAAACTATTTGCAACAGTTCTAATGGTCGCAGGAGGACAGGACCTCATTTGGTAAGATGGCGCCGTAAACACACACACACGGTGGGGGCTCCGTGTATTTTCCTGGTTTTAACATAGTCAAATGAATCAGATAGCCATAAAAGTTTGTTGATCCGGTGGATCTAACCACTGTACCAAACCGGATAGACGTTGTTACCACCTGGACTACCTGTGCGATTCATTATCATTGGAAAAGTATACCATGACGGGACTCTATGGAGGCAAGCGGAAGCGCGGGAGGCCTAAAGCGTCCACCACAACAACAGGTACTACAAATGGCAATCAAAACCAATGCATAAACAAGGTAGGACAAACCACTGATTCTGACATGAATAACCCAGTAACCCCTACGTTAGACAGAAACAACTCGATCTGCTTTGATGATATTGATCAGATTTCACCATCCGAATTATCACCCGACCTGAAAAGATCGAAAAGTACTAACGACATGCTTGACCACTATGGAGAACCAGCTGTTAATCTCAACAGGTCGGTGTCTCTTAATGACGTTGCTCCAGAAAAGGACAACAGGTTAGACAGCACACTATTGATACTAACCCAATCAATTCAAGCACTATCAACAAGTGTAGCGGAAATGAAAACCACAATGGTGACCAAAGGTGATATAAACAGCCTTAAAAGTGAAGTCTCCTCGACTAAACAAGAGATCACAAAACTCAAAGTGACCACGAGTAACAGAATTGATGGACTAGCCAAAACAGTCTCCCAAAATGACAAAGAAATTCGAGGGCTTTTGGACGACTTACAGTTGAAAATACAGCAACAAGACCAAGAAATACACAGGTTAAAAAACAAATCAATGCTGACGGCGCAAACATATGGTGAAGCAGTATCTAACCACCAACCATCAATCCCTACCAAACCAAACACAAATCAAGGTAAAAATTGGTCTCCATCAGACGGAAACTATCATGCAAGCAAGCATAATCTCATAGTTGAAGGTCTCGAAGACAACGGTAATGGCAGTCTGATCACACAGGTAATCAGTCTCTTCAATGTCATTGGAATTGAATTCATTGAAGAAGATTTCACCTCAGTTGAGAGAATGAGAAGAATGCAAAATAGCCAACACCTGGCACCAGCACCAGTCAGAGTCTGTTTCAATGACATAAGAGCAAGAAATGAGGCCTATAAAATCAAAGGTCGCCTCAGGCTTTTTTGGGAAACATCGAAGATCTGGGTGAATGCGGACGAACCAAAAGAGGTCAGAAAAAACAAAGCAAAAGCAAGAATATACGTGTCATACTGCAAAAAACAGGGCCTACGAACAAGCTTCAACCAAGAGGGCATTGAAATTGAGGGTGTCCACTATGCATACCATGATATTGACAGGGTGCCTACTGAACATAGACCACCTACGAACTTGGTCGTCTCGACCCAACCAACCGTGAAACAATCAGCACCACCGGTGAGCAGTGCTCCCCTGACCAGTGAAGCGGCGCCAGCCAGTAACCCCCCCCAGGGACCTATAGTTGGCACTACCAAATCAAAGTCAAAGAGAAAGGGACCATACAATCACAAAAATCCCAAAATAGCAATAACTAAAAGTGGTATTATCTTCAGTGGCCCAACGGCTTACCAATCAAACCTATACAAGCGAAAAGTGGTTTACAAAGGAAAGTGTTTTGTTTCAAATGAACAAGCAATAAAATTCACCCAAGCAACGGTTGCAAACAGAAGTGACATTGCCGAGAGAATTATGGCAGAAAGTGATTCCTATGCCATTAAACGGCTTGGTTCAAGTATCCCCTACAATGCCAACTGGGACCGAATGAAAGATCCAGTAGTTGCTGAAATAAACGATGAAAAATATCGCCAGAATCCAGACCTTCTCGAGCAACTTGTCCAGACGGGCAATGTCCCCCTAGTGGAAGGTACTATTAGTTTCCACTGGGGTGGTGGGTATGAATTCGAGTCAGAAAACTATGATAATGGTTTTTGCCCCGGCGATAACAAAATGGGACATATTCTCGAAGACATTCGACACAATGAAGTCACCAGGCGGAAAGCAGCGTCTAGAAATAAGTAACAAACACTATGACTCGCTGCCACTGACTATAGCTGTGCCACGCTACCACAAGTACACTACCCGGAGCTCACTCAGACTAAGAACTAGGACAGACACAGCAGTCAGAAACATGGAGAAAATACTTCTATTAACTGATTCCCGTGGCAGAAATATTAACCATTATTTCAATGTAGACGACAAAAATCTCATTGAACTGAACTTCACACCTGGTGCAACACTGGATTCCCTGAGATGGAAAGTACGGTATTGGCACATTACTGAGCGCTATGAAAGTATTTATATAATGGCAGGTGTAAACAGCCTAACACATCTGGACAGACGAGCGCGGGCTATCCACCTGCGAATGTATAACCAGTCGGACCTCCTGGACGTCTTTATAGAAGAGCTACTTGCCTTGAAACGTGAATGTAAGGCTACCTTTGGTGACATCCCTGTGATCTTTTGCCAAATCTACGGCATTGATGTCGCCAAATACAGTGACTATGAACAAAGGTACTATTACCAGGACTCACTTGACGATACCATTCAATTGGTAAATGAATTCATCAACGCAGTAAACCTGGGCGATAAACTCCTGACACCACGTACAGCCAACCCAATACACTGGTACGTCTCAAGGAAACAGACGTACAAAGCAGTCTACCGGAGATTAATAGATGGCTGCCACCCGACCGAAGAAACTCAGAAACTCGTCTCCAACTGCCTGATCAAAACCGTACACCTAAACAGGAAAGTGCACTATTCGTTTGATTATTAATTACTCACTGACCTACCGTTTTGATCTGCTTTGACACTGCTAATCTCAGCATGTGTCAGGACACTAATTTTGAATTATTGAATTGAGAACGTATGGATTTATAATACCACTTCTTTGATTGGGTTTAATACTTATTTCCTCTGCTAATCTCAGCATTGGAATAGTGGACATTGATGGACATTTGCTATATATTTTCATTACTTTCAACATATGAAATTGAAATTATGTCTCCAGTTACTACTTGCTAATCTCAGCTTGTAGTCACATATTGCAGCTATATTGTTGTATGATATAACTGTCTATTTGAGTGCCTAGGAGCCCCCACTGGTCACTTCAAATCGTTATCGTTATGTGCACTGCCAATGGCTCTGGAATGGAGTATGTGGAAATATATCCACATGGCCCCACTTCAATAGGTGTTCCACTAGAATGTGTAACACCTATTCACTGGTTAATCACCACAAATTCTATAACTATTGAATTTTTGTCCTTGCATTACCTATATATTCGATATGACCACTCCTCATCTTCAATATCATTAACTATTACTACAGCTTTGGCTGAGCTGTGATCCATGTAATGATGTCCGATTCATTTAAATCTATTAGCACGTTAAAAGGGTTATCCCTTATACATGTGAATATCTGTAGTATTTTTCCGAAGCTTAATCAACTTAGATTTCTATCGTCTGGTATAGATGTACTTGCCTTTACTGAGACCTGGCTACACGGACTCTATTCTGATGACATATTAGCAATCAACAAAATGAGCCTATTTAGGATTGATAGAGAAGATGGTCATATTAATAATGTTACTAAGAAACGAGGTGGTGGTATTATTTGTTATGTAAACGATTATTATTCCCCATATGTGCGTAAATCTCCGCTGAGTTTTATAAAATGTGCCATCGAAGTATTAATCTTAAATTTCGAGTTCCCGAAAACCTATAAAAATATGACACTATTTATCATCTATCGACCACCTGCAGGTGATATTGAAGAATTCTTTGTTGAATTGACTGACTTATTGGACGGGGTGGACGGTACGAATAGAGAAATATGGATTATGGGGGATCTAAACATTGATGTCTTAAAATCCAAAGGAACTAATGGTGCCAAACTAATTGGCATATGTAGGGAGTTCGGGTTGAAACAGCTTATTCGTGGTTCAACGAGAATTAATAACAAATCCAAGAGCTGCATAGATCTAATTTTTACCAACTGTCCGCATGTTAGCCATTGCGGAATATTAATGGACCAACTGAGTGACCATTCACCAATTTTTGCTATTAAGAAAAAGCCACGTGAGGTTAGGAAATTTTGTAAAACTAAAGGCAGAACGTATAGGAATTATTCTATGGAAGTTCTGCAGCAGCTAATGTTAGACGAGCCCTGGGATGATTTTTATAACTCTCGCTGCGTTGATCACAAATGGAATTTTATCCATAATGCCATTTTAAAACATCTAGATATTATGTGCCCGTGGAAATACATCCGGGTACGTGAGCAAAATGATGCATGGATAACTCAGGAGATTATTGAGTTAATAAATGACCGTGCTATCGCTTTTAATATTGCTAGGAAATATGGCAATGATGATGACTGGGCATATGCCCATCATCTGAAACGATGTGTGAATCAACGTATTAACAATGCGAAAGGTGAGTACATTAGACAATGTATGGAGCAGAGCCAAAATGACCCTAATAAATTCTGGCGGGAGATTAAATCTTTGGTCGGGAGAAAAAATAGTAGTTATTCATCTATTACTATTAAACCAAATGATCCTGGGCAAGAAAACAACTCTGAAAATGCTCTATCTGCTGATCGGGCTAATGCAATCATACTGAACCAATTCTTCTCGGATATTGGTATGCGATTGCAGCAGAAATGCTCACCAATAACTGATAATTTGCCTCATTTTGATGCATCCTACCCGAGCGATCCTGATTTTCTCATCAATGATGAAGATCTCAATATCTCCTTACCCGAGGTAGTTGAATTGATTAAGGATATTGATGTTAACAAAAGTTCTGGATTTAGTGATATCCCAACATTTATTCTGAAGGATATCTTTATGGTACTCCCTTCCGCATTAACCCATGTATTTAATTTCTCTATACAGAGTGAACAACTACCTGAAAGTTGGAAGACCTCAATAGTAACCCCTATTCCCAAATCTGGAGATCTTTCAAACCCCAACAATTGGCGCCCAATATCAATAACTCCGCTACCTGGTAAAATGCTAGAAAAATTTTGTAACAAATTAATCACTGCCTTTTTCGAAGAGAATAACCTTCTTAACGATCACCAGTATGGTTTTCGCAAGAATACGTCAACTGTAAATGCCGTAATGGAATTTACTAAGTACATCACTGAAGCACTTAATAATAGGAGATATGTTGTGGCTATCTATGTGGATCTGGCTAAAGCGTTCGATTCGGTTAACCATTATACACTTTTGAGTAAATTAGCGCATGTAGGACTTAATCGAAAACTTAGAAAATGGTTATCTAGCTATCTAGGTAACCGTAAGATCATTACTAAATTTAATAACACCTTATCAGATCAGAGGATAATTAACTCTGGAGTGCCCCAGGGCTCGATCTGCGGTCCAAATCTCTTTAATTTTTATATTAATGATGTAACCGAATTCCTGGACCACTGTAATGTAGAATATCTGTTATACGCCGATGACTTAGTGATCTATCAATCTGGTGAGAACCTTCTTGAAATGCAACCAAATTTGCAAATAGCTTTGGACCTCTTTGCAAACTGGTGTAATGTTAATAAACTATGTATAAATTCTGACAAGACTAAATTCACAATCTTTGGTACTAGATCGATGATTAATAAATCTAGTGAGCTTGACCTACATATTGGCAGTTGTAAATTATTATCGGTCTCGCATTATAAATACTTGGGAGTTGAAATTGATGAATGTTTGACATTCGATAAATATTTAACTACCCTGATTAAGAAATTTTCAATTAAAATTAACACTATATGTAAATTGAAGAAATTTTTAACATCACACGAACTTGTCATGGTTTATAAGCAAATGGTGCTACCTGTAGTTGAGTATGCAGATATAGTATTACACTTATGTAAACAAACTGACCTTGACAAAATTCAACGCCTACAAAATCGAGCACTCCGAATCTGCCTTGATGTGCAAAATCCTGTTGATATCAGCATTAATGACCTACATGCTATTGCGCGTATTGATAAATTGTGTGTTAGACGAGGGTTACATACCCTAACCTTAATGCATAAGCTCCAGACTGTATATGGGAAACAACCAAGTGATCATCTAATGAACAGATCCACAAGAGCTAACACCTGCACCACTTTTCCGTTGATGATACCGAGATTAGAAATATACAGGAAAAGTCCCTATTATAAAGGTGCCAGTCTATGGAAGTTACTTCCGAATGAAATTAAAATGATTACGGATCGAACTTCCTTTAAGTTAAATGTAAAGAACTGGTATATTAATCATGCGTGAGACCAGATCGTGTATCTTAATTTGTTCTCTACCATGTACCGTTACCTTTGACTGTATACACCTACGAATCTCTACTTGTATTTTTCCTAGATTTCGTCTTAGTTATTTAGCAATATATGTAAGGACTGATTAATCTCAATCAGTTTCTTGAAATACACTAAATTTCCCTGATGGTTTAATCTCAAACCATATGGAATATTCTGATCCTAAATAATCATACCACACTGTCAGTTTAATCTCAAACTGATCAGAAAGTATAAATTATATTATGTCGACATTGCATCACAAATGTATTATTGTATTAATTCATTGTTATCATCTATGATGTTACTTACATGGAAGATCACCTCGCGGTGAATGTGGTTCAATAAAAAAAAAAATAAAAAAAAAATAAAAAAAAAAAAAAGAATTACTCTATAACCTCAGTTGGGTTGACATTGGTGTATATACACCGTTTCTAGTTGTGCACCTCACACATAGAACATACTTAATTTGTCTTTATCTGAATTTGGCCTTTTGAATGGAAACAGTCAAACTTCATCATGTAGTAATGTAGATGTATGAGAACTTAAACACGAGGGTAGTTTGTGAGTGTGATTCTGTCAACGGAAACGGTCTACGATGAGAGTACATGTGTAGTTCTCTCTCATCTCAAATACAAAGCGGTCTTTTAATTTGAAAAAAAGACACATCGAGCCCTATTTGCTCATCTGTTTGCACTCTCAATGGCGTTTTTGAACGACATCATAAAGTATTTACTCCGTTTTGTCAATCCACACACATAACCCGGTTACTGCTTCATACGTCCGTTCCACCTCTTTGCGCAAGAGTAAATATTGCTCGGTGTTGAGTGTACTGAGGTGGGTAGAATCTATTTGATATCATTTCTACAACTCCATCTATAGAAAGTATGCGGAAGGGACAGATATATTGCTAAAAAGATACTTGAATAAAACACGCAAGGTCACTTTTCTACAAAATATGTCCGACTAATTATATTATGGGAATTGGAAAACATTCTAAAGAAAAAGAGACGCATTGCATGTGCAGAGCCATTACTTGTAGCATAGACATACATATATATGTCTATGCTTGTAGGAATTATTACAAAGGTAGGCCAACATACGGGTATATAAACCCGGGGTAGAAACATAATACTTGTGAATTGTTTACATCATTTGTAGCAGAATTAAGCCAAATGGTCGTTGAAGGTCCATTAATAGATTAATAGTATATTAGTACAAAATCTACGCTCCGCATAATATGTGTGTTAATTGAGCAATTTAATGCAAAATTATCTAAATATATCGAAAGTTGGGTATACCCAATCTTACAATATCAAAATTATGTATGTCATAATATTCTGTATGTCATATTGACAACATGTTTAACACCTATACGGAAGATCATTTGTTGTAAATGAGTATGGTTACATAAGAAATAAGAATAAATAGCCTAGAAACAGAGCAACTCGTCAGTATACGTATTATACATACTGTGAATGCTCACTGGACCAATTAGCAGGTCAAAGTTGGATGACAGTTACAAACCGCAGCGTCACAAACCTGACCGTATAGGGACAAAATCAGATAAGGAGACCGATGCATTTAATCATCAATGACTGAACAGATAGCCACCCATTATTGGATCCATACAATTGTGATAAGTTCCCCTGTTATGACAAAGCTATAGAATGTTTGGTATTCGAGAAATGTGTAGAGGAACTATAGATGAAGCAATCTTCACCATCATGATACCAGTTGTTTTTTTACGAAAATATCAGCATGATATGTTTATAGAACAAACTCAATACAATCATATTCACTTACAACCCCTAAAACATTTAAGATAAACCAAATATACCTTTTCTGCAGTCTGATTACTATTGAAAGTAAAAGTGTTCCACTTTGTGGGGACAGGTGTGAATGGATATAAAGTCAAGGCGTAGGCTATAACTTCCCCAAGAATTCAGGTAAAGATGAATAGCTGCCCCCATTCCACGTGGTTGTTCCTCACCTATAGGGACGGTGTGGGGATAAAAAAAACGGAACAAGGGGGAAGAATATAGGAACCAGAGGAGGGTGGCGAGTTTTTACTTGGTTGGCCATTGGTACATACCACAAAGAGGTTCTTTCACAATGGGCTAACCATAAAAACGTAGACACGCTATAGCAGTGAAGGCTATTGTTGTGTGAGTGGTGGCCACCCAAATTTCCGGGATCTACCTTACTTCCCCACTCGCGTCTGTCAGAAACCTCTTAGTGTTTTCTATTATTTTTCTTTAAACCAAGAGATATTCTGAAGAACTCTTTTCCATAAATACTGAGTACTGAGTGGAGAGCTTGCAAGTGATTTCTGCTGCACATATAACGTTAGTGACTCAGAACAAATAGGACTCATATATTATCACTACAAAAGGGTTTTCGCATATTTTCGTTCTCAGTCAAACAATTTTGTCAACAATGTAAACAATGTTGGCAATGTATAATCATGAATGCTTTCAATATATCACAGATAAAAACGTTTCCAACGTGCACATTTAAGCTCTTTATGTCTAGCACAGACCCATATTGGTTGCCATGCAAATAAAAGAGAGCAAATAAAAAAGTAGGGTTGAAGTGAAGACTCTATCTAGTTGTATTATTTTCTTATTATTTTATATTAGATGTAAGAGGTACGTGTGCAGTGTGTGCGATGTGCAAGTCGGGACCAGGTATACTCATCTCACACTTATTGGAGACGTTCTCTGTGTGCTGAATCAAACAACCTGTAGTGTGCACACACAAGTCCACATCGCCCAATATTTGGTTTGAATACAGAAAAAAAAGTCTTTTATATAGTCTCTCTTACCTCAATGTACATAGGTCTACATAGACGCAAAGCATCTGAGTCAATGTATCGCTGTACACACTGAGACTGCCTGGCGCTTATAGAGACATGAATTAATACCCACCTAGCAAATATAATGGTAAGACGCATGATACGATTATACCATACACATACTGTTATAACAAAACACTTCAAAATTCTAATAACCTTGGAACAGTGACATTGAAGTATCCTTTGGGGTCATAAAACAATGTATTTGTGTGCTTAGACAGTAACAAACTCCTTGGAACTTTGAAACAAAATATATACAATTACAATTATGTTTCACATAATCACAACTTTTTATGATTCTTTGCGTATTTCAGACTACTCTTTAGCATGATTATGAACTATTATCTATCCTATATTTGGTCCTTTTTAATATACCTGTAAGCATTCTCCGAACTCCTAGGGGGATGCGTGTATGGACCATAAATAATACAGTTAGGCTATTTGGTCCTTGGTCAGTGACATTTGGAAACAGACCCATTTTGAAAGACATAATATCATTTTTCTTTAAAACATACCCATAAAGAAGGAAAAGACTAAAATTTTATAGTATTAGATGTTTTATTGTAAATATCTATTATCATTATTATTATTATGAATGTATTTGATTTTCACTAATTTGGTCCCTTCAATATAGAATCAGCTCAGTTCTATCAGTTGTCTATATCATTGTGTAGAGTGAAGTAACAAATTTTACACCAATTTTGAGTTAATCTTCCCATTCATTTCAATCACTTGAGGCTAAAAAATGACCCATGTCTTTTCCTTAATTATGAACACACACATCCAGGCAGACTTAGCATGAAGTCACCCTCCCTTACCCGGGAGAAGTATCCATGCATGCATGCAACCTGGTAGTCTGATGGTCGAATTCTCACCGCAACTCCCAAGTTGATAATCTGATCACAGATGGGTGGGGTAGTCGACGGACAGGTAGTGGATTAACCTAATCCAAGCCTGGATCATCAGGGATATAGGGAGGGGCAGAGTCAAGTCAAGGGCATGGATACAGGTCAAGGTGAGTGGACCATAAATGATACAGGTAGGCTATTTGGTCCTTGACAAGTGACACTTGATACGTCTCCTTTTTTTCATAGGGATTCCCCAGGCCCGTACCCAGGGTCTGCTGTGGGTGGTGGCGACAATCATTAAGTGGAACTTTTGTTTATAATTTCAATAATTTAGAGCTAAAAAGGGGGGTGGCGAAGTTCCAAAGTGGAACTTTGCACCCCATACACCTAGACTCTTTCTCTTTAAGAGGAAGAGGAAGGTATAGCCTCTTCCTCTTGAAGAGCAAAGATTCTCCCTGTTATATCTCACATGAGGCTTATAAGGTGAGGTTTTCTTCTTGAAGCATAGAGGTTTAGTATTGATGTAAACCACCAGGGGGTGCATGTATGTCCTCTTCTTCTTG
Source organism: Lepidonotus clava (assembly GCA_936440205.1). Lineage (NCBI taxonomy): Eukaryota > Metazoa > Annelida > Polychaeta > Phyllodocida > Polynoidae > Lepidonotus > Lepidonotus clava. The sequence continues at coordinate 44,511,994 of OW387136.1, read as the reverse complement.
AAGCAAAATCCCTCACCAAATGAACCAAGCATAAGTATAATAGGGAGTGAAAGGTCTGCTTCAAGAGGATGAGGGGAAACCTTCCTCCTCTTCTTAAAGAGAAAGAGTCTAGGTGTATGGGGTGAACTTTTCAGTATCATCTCACCTTTTTTGTTATATGGGTTTTACAGTGATTTTTTTAAGGAAAGGTGGAACTTTTTTCACAACTTTCCTGTGTGTGGTTAGTGGGGGGGGGGGGGGGGGGGGCGGCGCCACCCCCGCCTCCCCCCCTAGTTACGGGCCTGGCCGGATCTATGAATGTGATTCACTTTTGTATAGACCTAATGTTTTTGAAATAGAATGGAAGATGTCTCGTTCTGTGTTTCAATATTTCTACAAAGCAGATGTATTGAATTCTAATTAATTACCAAGTCCATAGCAACACTAATTCCTGGGCTATAGCTGGGGTTATGTTCATAAATCTCTTAGACACAATTATTTCAATAGAATTATCTTTTTAATATGTCGGATTTGGATATTTCTAAAAGGTGTAACCTCTGATCTTGCTACATATTTTATGTTTCAAGTGTTATTTAATTGGGCTGCCCAGAGACCGTCAGGGGTGTTCAGGTATAGATTCTATTGTTATAGCTAAATGAGTTGCCAAAGCCCTTGAGGTTCAACAGCTTTGTGACATGATCTAGGTATTACCTGTCTACCTGGCTGTGTAATTGGGTTTCAAGCCGATCAAACAGCCCGTGGGTTTATGCAAAATAGAATAATGGAAGGCTGAATCAGTAACATTTTTTTGGACTTACACCGTGTCCTTAAGGGGCAAATGTATTATATTGGACACCCCCCTTTCTCCGCATATAGGCCTAATTTATATATATATATATATATATATATATATATATATATATACGTGTGTGTGTGAATTATTGTCTCAGTAGGATTCAAATTTACATAAGAAGCATGTTTTCTCCTAAAGCAAAGCAGATTCAGGATGTTGTGAAGGGGGTTATAGCATTCAAACCAAATATAACACGATATGGTTGTAACGATGGTCAATTTCTTCATGTCCTCATTGATGTGATAGAATGTTTCACAGTGTTATTACATAAGGCGGTCATATAGGTATGAAGTAATCAGTCAATCAAAGTACTTTTTCTTTTCATAAGACAGCAGTTAGGTCAGATTATCACACTTTCACCCCAAACACGCACACTCAGGGATGCTCGTTACCGCCGTTATGCCGTCACAAGTCCTCTTGTGGAGACAAACATTTCCACAGATCGCAGGTCCAGGATCTCAGAGAGGTCCTGGGGTACGGTCAGGGGGTGATTGGGGCACTCCACCCACGACCTCCGAGTGCACTCAACACCCCGAGAGTGTTAAAGGAGTGGTGAGTGTGAAGTGGAGGGTTAAAATCAGATCTCTGAAACCGGACATACAATGAACTGCAAAGTAACTAGAATCGAGGGAGGGGTTTGGACTAGGTGCAAAAGTGTCCAAGGAGAGTATGAAATTTGGTAACATGTAAGATCAATATTTCTTAGATTTGACATGCAACATTGCTAACACTTCATGCCCATCCCGTCACATACTATAGGCAATGGTTGTACAGACAATACTTATTGCTATATTAATGCACATATCAGACATGATTACGTAAAGAACATTGTCTGCATAAGCTTATCTTTGAAGTGCTTACTATAAATACACCAAGGTGTACCTTGATGTCCGTAACGAACATGATGTATGGCATGCATGCGGCCCTTCAGAACGTGTTATTTTGGTCCAACTACAATAGTCCGGTGCGTGACGTCACAAACGTTATATCTCACGTGGTCCCTCTCATATCGTCAGTCAATTGTCCATAAACAGATAAAGCCCGGGGAATATTCATTGGGCACCATAAACATCCTCCCCCTCGTGCTCAACCACCCACTTGAGGCAAGCCGTGCTTTTAGCAGGGCTGTCTGCGGTCCATGCCTTGGACTAACAGGCTCGCCATGCATGAGAGGGGGTGGTGGGGCGTTGTTATGGGTGATATTGTTCGGGGCCCTATTGATTACACGAATATCGACCCATTAAACAATAAAGGCGGCTTCCCCTTTCACTGTAGCGACCACCGTGACTGTAATGTTGGAGGGTGGGGGTTGTCTGAAGAGTCGGGGATGTTTACCCAGGTAGGGAGCTAGGGGTTGGGCCGCCAGGATGTGAGAGATGAGGACAGTTATAGATAGTACATGTACCAATCTGCAACTCACAATTTTGAAGAGCTGCAGATTACCAGGGAATTCTTTTGCCATACGTTATATATTATATATAGTTTAGTTTTCCCCCTCTGAAGAATGAAAGACGACTTATAAATTATACATGTGCCAAGTATTTCATTTTGGGGGTTCCATTCATTATTCACAAATATGATTATTGCAGTGCAATATATATAAATCATACATGTACCAAGTTTTTCATTTTGGGGGTTCCATTCATTATTAACAAATAATCATTGCAGTGCAACATAAAAGTGACATTATTTTTTTCATTAGATACTATTCAATAATGACCGGAAGTTGGGTCGCTTTTCGGATCAAAGTGATGTAGTTCTGCAGTTTCTTGCTTTCCCAATGCCTTCTTCATTGATTATGACTGAGGGTTTCTTTTAACAGAACCCTGGACAGCACACCAGCCCCCCCCCCCCCCCCCCTCAACCCTGCATGTTGACGTCGTTGACTGACGCAGCCTCTCAGCTATGGCGGGTACGACTAGTCAAACATGTGTGGGGGTGTCAACAACTGCAGCCATGTGTGAGTTGGGGGGAATAAAGCCAAACCTCCGTGATAAACTACCAAAGGTTAATGGGGGCAAAACCTTCCTAAAACACACCGGTTATTTTCCTCTGCTTCAAAACCCAGAAATTTGGCCTACTTATATTTGGGCGGTATGGAACATTTTCGTCATGCTTTTATACGAGTATGGCATTTTACGAGTATGAGCTCACAAAAGGAGTCTGCATGGCACAATTGAATATGATAATTGCAGAGTTGTAATGTTATTCAATATGCGTTAACTATAACCGTGTATGACAAGATCATTAATAATACTCAGACTGATGATCAATGAGTAATCAATGAGTAAGATTGTGACCTCAGGCCAAAACCCGGGTCACTGGTTTACATGTAAATATGAAACACATTGTCCCCAATTCTGAGTATTGTAATTGAATCCCAAACAGACCACCGAGCATGGTAACCCTATACACGGCATAAGGGATTGTTTGAGGCTAATTGCCGACATATTTCACAGTTTTCATTCAACTGTCGCCACATCAGAATGTGAACACAAGTGTTTCAGTGCTTGAAATTTTAGTTTTGTCTAGCCAGATTTACAGTGACCTCATTGACATCATGTTCACATGTAGCCTAAGCATGTTTGTGTTATCTTTAGTAGATTATCTAAACAACAAAAGAAAGAATGAAAAGATTTTGTTTGCCTTTTCTTTTTTAAATGTACTCCCTCGCAAACTTTCACAGCCATGTTTACCACCCATTTATATTTTGTCTATGTAAGCAATTATTTCAGGGTGGGTCACGGGAAGTGTGTGCACAGGTGGCAAGCATAGGCCTAGCTATATTCCTATTATTCAAAACAACACAAAACGGAGTTCATTAATACATACATTAAGCCTACTATAAGAGTAGAGTATTGAGGCTAATATCTCCATGAGGAACAAAAGAATTTAGAAAAGGCGTGTAACTGAAAATCTGTGTCACCTGAAATGAGTTGATCCAGGTGGTCTAAGTCAAGTTGACCTAGAATTAAAGTGATGGCTGTCTAGAAAAAGAACGATGACTAATAGGTGTTCCTCTGTTTTAAAAACCTACACCAAGCGGATCGATCAAATAGGATTTAAACGTATGCACGTACCAAGTTTAGCACATTGCAGGTCACAGAATAGGATTAGAAATTTACCTGCCAAATAAGTACTTAATCCTTTACCTCTAGGCCTGTGGCAAAATTCTTCTTGGTTATATCATTTAAGCGTGTATATGCATGCATAGGCCTATTATTATTTTACATCACATAATTGGGTTCACTTAATTTGAAAAGGAATCCTTTTACCATTGGCAGTGCCTATATGAAAAGTTGTATGTTTTTAGGGTCTAATACAAAATCTAATAAATGTGAAAAAATAAAGTGTGCCTTTGCAATTTTCCATAATTATACTGGATATAGGTCTAGCCCCAGATCCAGAGGGTTATGCAGGAATAGGAATAGGCTATAGGCCTACATGTATATAATATAAATATAATATCACCAGCAAAGGTTTAATTAGGCCTACATAGGCCTAGGTCTAAGTGTAGTAGAGGCCTACAAATAAATTAACCAATGAGATGGAATATAATACAAAATATGCATCTGATCAAATTGTTCTGACCCTCTTATTTAAGGATATAGCTCCCACAGTGATAGCAATTCAGATAGCTATTTTGGGAAACTGATATTCCTCTGGCGCGAACGGCGCGTCATACCACCTGGGTGCGACCCGACGCCCCAATGATACAAGCCTTCTGATTGGCCGGCGAGTGCGCGGCGGACAATGACTGAGAAGCATGCACTCACAATACCACGGGGAGACGACAGGAGAGACGGGGACCAAGGGCCGGGCAGGCCGTCACTCAGATACAAACACACGGTCGGACGGCCTCTAAACTAGTACATTTTGGAATACCTGAACCACGCAGCATCTTGTACGGCTACCACGGACCCACGGATACATTGGACAACATAACAACCACACTGGAGCGTGGCACATAGGCACAGGAGACTTCAGCAGGTGTGTGAGCTTGATTCACTGTGTTGAAAACGTGTGAAATTCACCGGCCTTGTGAGTGTACAAGCCCCCCGACAGTCAGTGGGGAGGGAAAAGTGTGTCGGGGGGAGTCCACCGGGGCTGCCGTCAAGCCCAGCGGCCGGCCGTTGAGAACACGCGGTCCCTCGCCCCATGCTCTCCTTTCTTCGGTTTCTTTCTGGGTCTGTTGCTGGGTGCCTCCTCCTGTAGCTCCTCCAGCGTTTTTGATATTACTCACGCCTCTCTGCGGGCGGTGATGTACCCGGACGCCGCCAGGAATTCCCGGATTACTCACCCGGCGTCCGTGGGAGACGCCCGTGTAGCAGACAGGGGAGAGGTGTCCCCCAGAGGTGTGAGGGGGACTGGAGAGGTGTGACTGTGAGAGAGGCACCCCTACAAGGTTTTCCCTCTCTGACAGTGACAACAAGTTGAGACGAGTCGAGATACAGACAAGGGAAGGGGCATCGCGTTCATTGTCCCTGAGTGCTCACTGGAGGGCAGTAGGTCGACCCTGGAGGTTTGATTTTACCTGGAATTGAGAGACCTCTCCAGGCGGACGCCACCTTTGTCGTGACAGGAGAGGGGGACGTTGCTGTCAGCAGAGAGGAGTGAGAAACTGAAAGGGAGACTACCAAACAAAAGCCCAGCTGAAGTTTCCATATGCAAACTTCACTTTTAAGTTTTATGACTTTTCGGATTTGAAGACCCTTTCTTGGATAAGTTAGTGAGCAGGGATTCTATAGGATTACATCTTATAATTTTCAGAGGTAGGCCCACAAATTGTTGTTTTGATAGAGCTGACTGAGGAAGTGCAACTCACTCAGTTTTGTTTGTGACAAGCCAGCCTGAACCTGGCATCGAGTTGGCCTAAAGCTATACTAGCCTACAGCAAAGAGTAATAGGTAAGCCCAGCAAGAATTACTTTAGCCCATACGGAGAACCTATTTACCTAAGCATAAGTCAGGTTTTACTGGGGATAATAAAACTTGTTTGAGAGGACGTGAGGAGTAGGCCTACTAACCGCCAGCCTACCTTGGAGTTGATTATAGCTGAGTGTAGGCACCAGGCCTACTACCGTAGTGTGCGGTTCACCTAGCCAGGTTTATTTACCGTGAGTGTGGTTGACATTCATTCAGGGATGTATGGTGATCAGGGTCACCTCCATTACGGAAGTAGAAAACGTTTAGGTTGGGTAATTATGTCTTCACGAACAACTGTCTCATAAAGCCAATTGGGTTTTGGGTCACAATCAAAACTATGGATGTTAATTAAAAGGCGATCCTCCGGGAGCCTTTTACTGGGCCTTAAGTCACTTGCAACAGTTGTGATGTCACAAAAGACCTTTTTGGACAGTGGTTTTCCTATAGTATTGGCTGTCTGTAATGTCATTTTGTCACCAAATTCGGAGGTAAAGTTTACTGTACAATTTTATTGAAAACATAAAAGCACTATTGGAAAACACTTCAACGTTTGAACTTGGGCATACTGAAACAAACTATTTTCTCAAAGCATGATAAATGAGCCTTTTTTGTTAGTGAATTTAAATGTTCTTGCTGCTTTTATGTTAACATTTCTAGGTTTCAGTAGATCAAAGGCCCAGACTGTTTATCAACAATTAGGAAGGCATGTGTGTTAATTGATCTAGCACATGATGCCCTTGGGGGCAATTGATCTGGCACATGTTGCCCCTGGGGCATGGGTGTTTTACTGATGCTTACACTGTTTATCTTATACAAACAATTACCCTAGTGAATCTAGCACATGTTGCCCTCTGGGCATGGGTGTTTTGCTGATGCTTACACTGTTTATCTTATACAAACAATGACCCTAGTGAATGGTCTTTTGGTAAACATGTATACTGAAAGTAACTTAGATGAAACAACCAAATAAACCAATACAGTTTACTTATCTAACTACTTTGCACGGTTTTGACATGTGAAATTTGTTGGTTTGTTTCTACTTTTTCATAAGCCCAAGCACCCAGAAAATTATCACAATTTTTTAAATCCCCTAACTTTAATTGGTAACCCAGGAAAATTAAATAGAGTCATTTTAAAGTTACATGAATTGATCCACAAAAGAATTAATCTGTGATCTTGTAAATATGCAAAGTGTTAGACCTTGAGGTCAGTAAGAACTACCAAAAAAAAAAATCACCTATCCTTTTTGTTTGCCCAGGAAAATTTTCAAAATTTTGTATTGATTTAAAATTATGATAAAAAATTGAGTCCAAACCCTAGATACAGGGATCGCCGATTGGGTAGCTAGGCTATTAGATGGCCGGGCTCGTGCTTCTTGTTTGCTAGGCCTATAGCCTTTAGCCATAAGGCCCTTTAACTAAGCTTACATCGCCATTTACACATGCATAGGCCTATATATCCAGCTAAACCTAAGTATAGGCCCTATGATACTTTAGTGTTGATCATATTGCATGAATTATTGAAATGGCATCAACTTTGTCTAATAATCTTCTCATTAAATTTGACAGATCATCTATAGAGCTACATGACAAAACAGAGCTCTGCCACTTATCTTTAAGATGACAAAGTTCTTTTTATTTGTAAACGTCATTTGCCCCTAATCTTAAAATAATTGTCCAATTTTACAATCATCTCATGGCCTCGGCCAATTTTTGTTTGATAAGCAAATCCAAAGCTTCTGCCTTTAAATGGTATGGTTACAAGGTACATAGGCTAATGTTCCTCTCAATAGCAAGGCCATAAGGAAACTGATACATATACGGCCATACTATGACCCCAATAACCCTAGATACAGAACATCGATAGGGAATTAGAGAAATAAATAAGAACACCAAAAGCCGTTTGTACTTAAGTACCGGGTTCCCAAGCCACGTCCATGCCCAGAATTCACCAATTGTCGTAATAGGTATCTACTCATTTCACCATTGAGGGCCCTATTACCATACATCAGGGGGCAGTGATGGGGACATCTGTACCATCTGGTCCGGAGGAGGGGACCTTTCCCAAGGGGGGGGGGGGGGGGGGGGCTGGGAGTTGAAATATGGCTGTTGGGGGGTTGGGCAAGTTGTAACTTGGTGATGGAAAAAAAACGTCTATAGGCGTCAGGTGTGGGGAGATGGGTGGTGAGTTGAATCAAGCGTCACTGAATTATTTATGTAATTGTAGGGGGGGGGGGAGTGGGGGGCATGGGTTATTGCTGCTATTTTAGGTTTAGCAGGGTATGGCTGTAAAACGGTAACCCATAGTATTTAGAGTGTTGTACTACAATACAGGATCGTATTGTTTCATTCTGACATCCCTCAGAGGTGACATGAGGTTCTGATAGTTCGTTATATGAGTTTACAGGACATGTAATTGTATTGAATAGAATTGCTATTGACACCCACAAAAAAAATAACATCATCGGCCTGATACTTAAGTTGCATTGAAGATGGCATAGGAGATCACTCTTCCACGTACGTTACTTGTAAATATTGATATGCCACGTGAATCTGATGAGAAGTATTCATGTAACACAGGGACCTATCCACGATAATGCTTAGATACCGTCAGATATGCGGAGACATAGATTGCTATGTTCAGTCATACAGTCATTATCGAAAAACTGATATGTTTACTATGCATGTTCATAAATCGTAGTCTGAATAAATGATCCCCATATTTCATTTACTCTTTACTCTTACCATAAGCTACTACAACCATGTGACTAGGATGAAAAGATAGCACTCTTTACTTTAATCACGTACTCCAAAAGATATCCACTAGGTCGGTCGGTCGTTAACCCAAATCAACCAATGATCTTGACAGAAACCATCCCCTTAGGCATGCAGCACGTCACTCACACCACTACACATATTTAGCACTCAGTGGTATTTGGTCGCAAATGCCACCTTTACGTGCAACGCAAACCACTGCGAAGAAAATGTCACGGAGAGCTCGGGCCGTTAGCATGGAGCGTGGGAAACGGTGGTCGTGGTCCAAGACTGAGACGGCCATAACGGTGTGGGAACCCTACCTGAGCCAGGTGGGCGGGAGGAGCTAGTAGGGACCGTCTAGGTGTAGAGAGGGAGTGAGTGACCAGCCAGTCTACAGCCGTAGACCGACAGCCCACAGCTGTGACTAGGGGGCGCCAGCTGGCCACTAGGGGGCAGGCCATGGCTGGGGGCATCCTCCTCCTCCTCCTCCTCCTCCTGTGGTGGTCAGGGAACACACGCCGAGCTAGGCCTGAACACATTGTACATGTATTGTACAGAACCATATAGGTAGACGTAATAATATACCCCTGATTGACCTCATAGTAGAGTTGAGTCGAAAGGACCGTTATATAAACCAGCCAGTCTTGGCTGTGCAGTAGGTGTTCACATGAATCTATGAATATGAACTTTGCTAATTATCTTGAAATGGGATTATGGATATAAGGCCAACAATTGTTGGCCTTATATCCATATTCATATTTTGACCATCTTACTAGGCATGGAAAACTAATAATTATTATTAGTTTTCCATGCCTAGTAAGATGGTCAAAATATCCACCCAGAGAATGATTTTCATAGAAACATCCATGGGTATTCCCTAAATTAGACACCATGCCTCACCCATTGTAATGTGATGTAAGACATTGCTGTGTTATTGATATTGACGGGATTATTACATGTAATGGTATTACCATTATATAACAGATGAACACCCATACTCCTCCAGCAGATACTAATTAGCTCACCCACACGCCAACTTATCAGCACCATGCATGTTCACTCAGATAACGTCACACTCTCCCACCATGGTGGTTCGTTCTAGTTAATCGAGGTCAGCTCCATCCACCATACCTACATTATTGTACACACAATGGCATGCAATATTTCTCATAAATAGAAAAAAAGACATGCAATGGTGGCTGTAAGGAAAACAAAAACATGCAATGGTGGGTTAGAAAAACACCAAAGCAGGGATAGGTATGAAGGCAGGATCTTATAGTGTGAGCAGGAGGAATATTCGACCTTTTCCTGAACCCAGTTGGTTCATACACATATAACATGCCATTCCACCCCCCTGTTTTGTGACAGGAGATCATAATATTGACATTTATATGCGACCTGCTTCCTTTGACATGATTACATCTACACCAGAAGGTCTCAGGGTTACCCGAATTAGTAGGTCACATGGCTGAGTCGAGTGTTGTAGTGGAGAGACAGAAACATTAGGCCACCCTTAAAAAAAAAATTGTTTCCTGTCCAGCGGGTGGGCAGGAAAAAAACCCAGTCGGGAGGTCGGAAAATAATTTTATTTTTTAAAAAATTTTTTTTGGGGTAAGGAAAACTAAGACTTTTGTTAAAAAAAAATCAAAAAAATCCGAAAATCTGAAAAAAAGTCTCCAGTCGGCCCTCAAAAAGTCAGTCGGGCGCTGGACAGGAAACAAATATTTGTTTAAGGGTGGCCTTAATTTTAGCGTCTTCTCTCAGTCTCACATGCACTTTGAGCGTTTTTTCGTCCACAGTACAGTCATGTTCAGAAGTAATCTAAACCTGTATACTTTTTGTGAAAAATGGTTTCTTTGTGAGTAACCAAGTAACCGTGACACTCGTCAACCAGCCCGCCTTACTTAATTCTGACGTTATACTTCTGTACTAATAGCTTAGCACTTTTAATATATTCTCGTGTTATATAATCCATCAAGGATCAGGCTTAGCAAGTCTACTTCTAGTCTACTTCTAGGAGAAATATCTTACGCTCCTAGCGCCACCTGTTAACCAGTATAAAAGGCGCTGCAAGGTAGGGAGCGAGCAGTTAGTTGGTTAGAAGTTAGTAGTCACTTAGTTTAGTGAGAACATCAGCTAAATATGTTTAGCCAAGGAGTTATACCTGGAGTAAGTACATCGGCTCCGTGTAACAGACTGGAGTTTACCAATACCCACTACCTCGGACATAGGATTGTGTTAGAGCTGAATACTAGAATGGTCTAGAAGGTGTTGGAGCAACTCGTGTTCTAAATGTGGTTGATTGCTGATAGGAGATGGGAGGTGGACTGATGAAGACTTATACATGGTGGCTTTGACTCGGGATGAGATGTTTACTGAATAAAAACCCTTTCATATTAAGAAGCTACCTCATCGTTCATTTCTTTTGAACTATTGGGAAGTGAATGGACAAACTTTAAACGCAGTCTGAATTACTCAGACATTCTGAAAAGCAACTCATGAAGACTTGGATATACACGAATCTTACGCAGTCTTAAATCAAACTTTAACAATAGTTCACTTCAAAAAAACGACGATCATTAACTACTCCATGTTTTACGAAACCACACACTCTCAGGCAGGTAAAAGTTGTCAATATTCCTGGAATCAACGCCCTCTAAGGTTAATCACTTATAAAATAGGACTTTCTGATTGATGTTCTGACAAGTACGTTACAGCATGGCTATAATGAACGTAGAAATAAATAATTTTCTCTCTAAAAGTCATTAGAATAACGTATATTTAACGCCTTGTACTAGATGCAGAACAGAGATCATATCAAATAGGTCATGAGTCGCTTTTTGGTAAGCTTTTAAGATATGATAGAAACTTTTAATGTATTATATAAATAAACAGTTACAGATATATTTAAACAGTATATATGATGGTATAGAGGTCGTACCCCCGGTATGCTATGTGACCCACACACCTACCAATGACCCCCTGAGCGGGCACCCCCATGGAGGCTTTGACCTGACCACGTGAACCCCTACCCCTGCCCCACTCTACATACCTGTAGACTGTCTCCGGGGACCTTTTGACACCTGAACAGGTAACACGGCCGTGACGACTGGCCCCATTCCACCCCACAGCCCCGCCGTTGTCTTGGGAACAAAGACGCCAGGTTCACTGACTTCTGTCAAAGCACATACCAGACATTTAAAAGGGGTATATGCAGCATCAGAGAGCTTTCTAATGGTCAGTGTCTGACACAGATAAAGTGTCACGCAAGTCACATACAATTGCAGTCAGCTCCTTTGAGAGATATGTTCTGGCTCTATGTAGAAGTCTGATAGATGACATAGCTGGGAGTCTCACTATAAGTTGACTCTGTGTCAATTGGGTTTTTATTCTTTATTCAGACAACTACAGTTTCAAATTGCAGTTAATTTTAGTGTCGGCCCTGGCCGCCCTCTTCCGTATTTATATCTTCTTTTTCTTCACAGTCACAGTGTCAGATGATGTTTTAACAAGTCGTGCACTAGTCCTACCAAATTTAAACTTCCGACAACGCTATTTCTGGCTTGTTGCCTTAACGGTGTAGTATAATTGAGTCATTCATTTGAAGAATGACAAAAACTGCTACGTGGTTCAAACGGTGAGGTAATGTCACACATGTCCCTCCGGCAAACACGGAGCAAACTGTAAAAACAACACCAAACAACTGTAAAAAGCCAACAGCCAAACATTGAAGGAAGCTGTTTGAAGCTGGCTGTGTAAAGTCGTTTTATTGTGGGTCTCACGAGCCGTAAACCACTTACCACGGTTTTATGTAACTAACGCCGATTGTTACTTCATAAATGGTGTTTGTACTGTTCTAACAAGGTTAACAGTATTCTCTGTGTCATCAGGCAGAAACAGGAGAAAGAAACACTGCTACATCCGTGAGCTTAAAAATGTCATGTTGTACCGTATGGAATAAAGGTTCCTTGATATATTATACCATGCTTTTATGACGCACAACAATATGATCTATAATTGTACTTGTTGGATAGAAACAAAGAACAAAGCGTGCAAACAAGTATGGAAATGTATGCGGGCTCAGGGCATCGCTGAAAACTATAAGCTATCTAGACTGACTAGTTAAGGAGAAAATGAAGCTGCTGAGGGTACGGTGGTTACCTTTCTTTTAAATCTCTTATAGACTGCATAATCAAGAGCCCGGTGCACGAGGGGCCCAGTGGCCGGCCAGTTGGTGAAGTGGGAACCACCTCCATGGTAAAAACAGAGAGAGTAAAGTTAAAGTCTCCATGGTAAAAACCAGGTGAGATGTCAGCAGTCAGTCACAGGGGGGTTGTTGGGGGTAGCTAGGTGAGTGGTGCTACTAATGAAGCACGTTAATCAGTCGGCGGGGGGCGGGGTGGGGTGGTGGTAGGGGTTGGGGTGGGGGGTGGGAGTCAATCGATTGGTGCCTATTCTGGCCACACGCCAGGCTGCAGACTCCACGATCAGGTGTGGTTTGCTATGGGAGGCCAATCATGATGAAAACAGAATAGGTCGTATGGGTAGGCCCATATAACTGATATTGAGATCTGGACTGGATAAATCTCTTTCTGAGATCTGGTTACCGTCCAGCTCAAGAATTGGGTGGCACATCTGGACACCCACATATCAGAAATTTTCTACTGGAAACCAAATTTCTAAATTTGTATTTAGTTAGCCCGTAATCACAGATACCAGCATGTTTTATCCATGCAGCAATTTGTTATTTCTGCCAGGGCTATATAATCGTTACATCACAGTACATATGAACTAAAGCTAAAACTAATCATTATCAATAGTGAATAGCAAATAATCAACAATTACTGTATTTACACCTTGAATGTCATAAAAACAAAACCCAAAAGAACTGAAAATTAAATTCAGTTTCCGAACGCACTCCCAGGTGAGCAGCTGACACTCAGCGTGAGATGGGGTGACTGGGGTGAGACCCGGAGACCGTCTGTGTATTTGTTGTGTCCGTAAAAAGGGGAGGTGAGTCAGTGGTGAGTTTACCTCCTGTCTGGGGAGTCACTCACCATTGTGGGTGTAACCTGGATGGGACGTTTGAAATACGAGATTACCCATTGATCGACGGCCAGAGACCCGACCTAAAACTTGGCACCGCAGGAGGTCCTATTCTTACATACATAGGGTCGACAACTATCATTGTGGTGTCATGATAAATAGGTGACTCAGCCTGGGGTGGATCACTCACCTCAGGGCAACACCTTTCCCTGTTGTTGCATTTCTATCCATGCAGTACGTTGCATAACGCTGACACAGCCTTAATGACTAACTAGGTTTATTGGGAAACCCTTACCTGACCGGACGCAATCATGCAACTTGCATTGCCACCTAGTATGATCAGGCTGACTCATAAATTCGCCCAGTACAGTGTATGAAATGAACAGTGCACCCTACTTTATCGATCTTGGACACAAGAAACAACTCAAAAAGCTTAAACATTTTCTGTCACCTCCGGTTTGTTTGCCTTTTCCTGTGTTCTCATAAACTCAAAAAAATGCAACTCTAATGGCACATTCAAAGTGTAACGACAATATGCGTCTCAGGATATTGCTCTCGGGTGTATGAAGTAATATGTTTTCCCTATGGATATGCATATATTGGGCAGATACACACTTTTCTTATTGTGTGCACGAGATTTTATAAACGATAAAGAAGTAATCGATTTCATATGTTTCAATGCAGCAAACTATAGGCCTATAATAGCATACCCATTGTAATGTAAGAGAGAGCAGGGTTCACTGAAGACTATTAATAGTGTTCACCGTGAAACCGTTGGCTGATCGAAGCGCGGCTGGAAGTCAATGTAACAGAAGCAATGTGGCGGTTATGTGAGCCATCACGTCCAGTGGGCGATATAAGGTGAACGCCTTGAGCCTCACACACACGGTATGACGCCACACGTGCCGCTGGATTTTGGTCCGTTCTGACCCAGATAAGCTATTGCATAATGGGTCCGTACACCCACAATAGTCCATGGCTTTTATTGGCCACTTCAAATCTGTTAAGAATTCTTTTATTGGCCCTTTATAAATAGCATGGGTAAATTAATTCCTTTGATGGTTGTTGGGCCACTGGCTTCTTTATGGTCCTACCTGCCATAAACCAGCAGCTGCAAAGCATGCTGGGATGCAGGGTGGAATTCCAACCTAAAATGGTTGCACATGTACAGTCTGACTTTGGGAAACAGTGGGTCTGAGTACGACAGACTAGCTGGATCTCTGATACCCGGTCACGTGACCCGATACCCGGTCACGTGCCCCCCCCCCCCCCCCCCCCAGGTATCAGGGTCACGTCTGGCAGGGGTCAGGGCGGCGGTCTACCACATGTATAAACCGTGTGACGGGAGTACAACCGGCCACCGGCACGTGTCACTCACCTAATGATGGGTGAAGCAGGGATGATTGAGGTCTCCATTTACCTAATGTCATATCATTCATTTGTTTAATGTTTAATGATTTATGTACAGAGAAAATGTGTGTGATTCACAGAAAACACAAACGGTATACTATGGGGGGTACACTTCGTATCTTTACTAGTCATCATGGACAGGCTGTGCATCAGTAAATAACTGTAATTAATAAGCAATGATAAGTAAAATAACATGTTATGAGACACATTCTGATAATGCCATTTAAAATGATACTAGTTATACATTCACACATAGTAGTAATTGATGCCATTTTAAATGCAGCTGTCAATAAAACAACACTTGGTGAAAACCTCAACCTTTTTTTAAAACCAAGTGGGGACTATAAAAAACAATGTGAACACACAACTACGAATTTGCAGTATGTTAAGTTGCTTCTAATATAAGAAAACCACAACACTTTACACACCAACAAGCTATTTAAGGAGATGAAAGGGAATACCTGGACAGACCCGGACAAAGATGCCCCTCTCCGAGATGTCACACATACCTCGGACAGATGTCACACATACCTCTGACAGCACTCAGCGCCCCACCAATGTCACTGTTTACGTCCTGACCACGTGACCGTCACCTGGGAGGTCATGTGGGGTGCTACCGGATCCAGTCAGCGTCTCATAACACTGACAGAAATATCCCATGACAGCATCCCCAGCGTCCCAGAGCCCAAGCCCTGCTGCACAAACTTATTTATAGCCTCCTGAAGAATAGTATTTCGGGTTGCGGACGTAAAATGGGGTTGAGGAAGACTAGGCCATCATAGCAATAGCTGGCCTGAGATGTATAATTCTGACTTCCATATTAAATAACATTGGCGAAGTTGCACAAGAATGAAGAATGCTTTAAATGCCACATGTCAAATTATTACTCAGTCAGAGAAGGGTATGTAAAAGTGATCTGTATCACCTGTGTACCCCTGTGTACTTACTTTTTAGAAGAACATAACGCGAATTATCAGTTCTAAGTACACCTTGTTGAGTGGTCCTGATTGGCTCGCAGAACTGATCCCAAGATTGAGTATTGTATTGCCATTGTCTCCTTACATGCCCGTTTGTAATTATGTACCTAAACTAAAACACCTTACTACACCGCAGCTATAACTTAATAAGAACAGTAGAATCAAGTATTCTGAGAATGATGAAGTAGATCAGTAACACTGTGTGATTCATTAGCGTGTAATCATGTCACCATGGAGGCTCCTCTTTAATTAAGGCCCCAGAGACATGTAGTCGGGTCATGTTACCCCTACAGACGTCTGAAACGTTACATCTGTCCCACATATAGCCTACACCATGCTGATGCACCGTGGCCGCCTGTACGTGCCAGGTGAGGTGATGGAGGAGGCCAGTTTGTCAGGTGTTACTTGACACACCTTGCTGGTCGTTCCCCAACACCTCTCTCCTACACCTATAACACCTGTCTTGACTGTGGTCATCATTTTATAGACAAGATTTATGGCACTGTTTGAAATTGATGTTTAAATGTGTGCCATTACCGGATGTGTACGTCATTAAACTGTAGAAATTAAGTGTACATCTCTGAGATGTGAGACTGTGCATCCTGTCCAACATATTTGAAACCGTCGGATGCCCAGGAACTGGTGCATCCGACGCCCAAATTGTGCATTCCGGTTGCTGAGTGCGCCCTTAATTTCGAACAGTGAACGGATTATATTTGTCACTTAATACACTTTATAAACTTTATCGCGCATTTATTTATCAATTTCAGAGCCAGTGCATGCATAGAAATAATCCATTTTCATCTCAAAGATATAATGCGTTTGCCATGGGTTAGATGTCCCTTCTCTCTGTATACGTCGAACCGACGTCTTGGGAGGCTAGCTGGAGGCAGAGGTGAGGCCGGCTTAGTGTGGAATGTTGATCCCTTACCTTAGCTGTGGTCAAACAAGAGGAGACCTGCTGGGCCAGCCACAGGGGTCCGGGACACTGACCCATGGCCAATCCCTAAACCACTAAGTAAAGAAAGGATTGTTTTTGACAAGAACAGTAAACAGCGTATCCGGCTATTTCATATAATCCTCTCTGTCTTATAAGGGAATGAATCAGGAGATTTTTTTCAGTTGGAATAGCTTTTTTCATGCTTTATGGGCAGGGTATCATTCTGTGAATTTAGGTATAAAACAGCTAGGTATTTGTACAATAATTACGCAATAATATATGGAAAGAAAACTATTGAGTTTACCCCTTCTTGCTTAAAGATAAGGACAATACTCCATGCTCCTCAGCTGTATTTCAGAATATAAAGTTACCGATAAATCACAGAGAGCTGCAAAAAGGAAAATGATCATGACCTGAAATTGAGAACTGCAATTGGTAATTATCAAAATTAATAATTGAAAATCGTGGCGATACACATATTACCGATCTCCCTTGAGGAGACAAGCCGTGACTAACATCCATATCCACACTCTTTTAAAATCGATCCCCCTAGCAGGTACCCGCGTCCCCCTCCTTTACCCACTAATGGCGGCGACCTACAGGCGCGAGCAGCTCCTTGCATGACCTAGTTCTCAGTGAGCGCCTCCCGCACCTGGCTACAGCTCTAATTGATTCGTTCCAGATTGATTAAAAGCCGCAGATCAATTTAAATGTCACGTACTTCGCCCCATCCAGAAACTGAGTTGCTCACCAGATTACAAGAAGTACTAGGTCAGACGTCCATAGATTTATGGCCACTCCAAGGTTTATGTATTACCTTTACTCTTATTTTTGTGCTTCAATTGTAGTTTGAAGGGGTTGGTTTCAAAATCCAGACAGGCCATATAAAATTTAGAGCAGATGGTTGTTATTGGTCTGGAGTTTACTTAACTATTGATTGGGGTTCATTGGTCGACAACGAGCGCCTCCGGGGCATGCGGTGAGGGTAGAGGCGACTGGAGGTGGAGGTGGGGCGGGGCCTGGAGTGGGGATTAGTATCACCCCAGGCTGTACTAATTGGAACACCTGGAGAGGTCCCTGCTAGGTCAGCAGGTTAATGAGTGCCCTCTGCCGTAACCGGGTCGTTAGGGGTGGAAACGCCCCCTCCAGTAGGATACTTTTACCCTCTGACCTTCACCAACACCCTGGAGGAAAATACTACCTCTGGAGGATATCTGGAGCATACACAGTGGGGTTTATCAAAATTGACATGGTCCAGAACGATTACCTAGTCCACGGAACATGAAATATGTTTACAGCATTGACGCAAAAATAAAGGAAGCTCATGGTTGAACTAGTTTTATGGGATATATCAGATTTGGGAATTTGCCATTTCGTATAATCCCTTTGCTCTTCACCAGCATTTGCTCCCAGGTACTGTTTTCTTACCAGCCCTCTAGGGCCAGACTGAGAACTTTCAGTTTTGGCAGGAGGGTGAGCCAGCAACATCAGGATCTGCCCACGATACGATCTTGCATAATGGGTCGATACATACGGTCCTTTGAGTTCAACAACGTTCATTTTTTGTACGTTAAGGATGACACGAAAAAAATCAACAAGTTTGGCTTTTCCTCGGGAAAAATGGGGGCGACTTTGGATCTTTTTAGGGATTGAGGCTCCTATCATTAGGCTCGTAAATCTTCGCCGGAGAATCAGATCGGTATTAGAGAAGGGAACCCTAGTTGTATCACCCTAAAAATATAAGTCAAGCAATCTTACACTATTTTTTATTAGGAAGTATGTACAACGACAAGTCCATTAGTGTAAACTTCATACAGTACCTTCGACCATACACCCCGGCATAGCACGCCTGACGGGTGGATATATGATTGTGAGTAGTATAGTCAAACAGGAGTTTGGGCCAGGCACCCAGCAGCTGCGCAGTAGAGGTGTTATAGGGGAGCCGAGCCCGCCGGTTTAGTATTCTACAGGGATGGCTCATAACGGCCTATTCAGCCCAGACCAGACCCAGGTGGTACTAAATTACTGCCCTCTGTGGAAACGACTGTCTAGATTGGGTATATAGCGGTGAAATGGGCTGTCTAGCGAGGTAAGATGGACGTGCTGGGCTGTGGTTAGTATGCACGACCAGGGTCTGAAGGGACTACGCTCTGTTATATGCTGAACATACTGCGTTCCTGCTTTTTATACCATAGACTAGCATATTGCGCTTATTAGTAGTGCTCGAAATGTGATAAGCAGACTGCAGCATACTTGTATTATTTAATTATAAACTATTAAACCACACTTGTGACTTAAACACTGCACTGAAACATAATATATATAACGTATTTGGTACTCAAGATTAAAAAAAAAGAGTATTGTATGTTCTTATAGACAAGTGAGAACAACCATTTGGTATTATACATATCGATCAGATGTTGGGTTGGATGTTGTCATAGTACATACCCATTGTAGACTGAGACGGGTCAATTTGGGCCGAGAGTTGTTTACAGGTGTGATTAACGGTCACTTAGTCACTTAGTATTGATAGGTGCTAAATGTAACGTATGTCTGGTCCCGTCTGCCAAGTTTTTCCCGCAGTCTCCACGCAGCCTCCCAACTCGTAGATATAGCTCCAAGGCGCCACATTCAATGGCTTACCCATGGTTAATCTCAGCCTATCACCTTATCGCTACATCAAAGTGGACAAGCATACTCGCTTTAAACGGAGCGCTATCACATCAAAAGAAAGACTTATCAGTCACTCATACAGCCACTCATTAATCTGAACTCTCCAAGCATGTATTTTGTTAGTCCATATTGCATGTACGTAAAAGACCCCTTGACGCTTTTTGCAAAGAGTAGGGTATCGAACCCGGTGGTGGGTTTTTTCTAGATCATATCATAGATGCGATCACCCAAAAGATGAAAAGCATTACCTTGTAGTTGTACAGTCTAGAAACATCCCTGTGTGGTTGGCCAGACGTTAAACTACCCCAACAAACAAACAAGTTAGGTGGCCTAACACAAAAAGTCAAACGTTGAACTCTGAAATTGGAAATTCGGGTTACACATGATTGTACTGAAGGAAACGTTTTCGTTATTACACACTACCACATATGTACCATACATGCCCCGGAGTGCTATTTAACCGCAGCCCGTAGGTAACAGGTGCTGGAGGAGGTCCTCGGCCGGCCGTAGGTAAGGAGCACGTCCATTGTTGTGATATTGTGCGGCTGGCCCGTCGCCAGGCTCCCTCAATATTTGATGGTCCCACTCCGGCCATTTCCGGGCCCGGCCTTCAGGAAGTTAGAAAGCCCCGCCACTCGCCGGCCTCCAGGGTCTTAATAAGTACTGCTAGAACTTAACGTAAACACGGCCCACACGGCTGGCTGTGGCACGGGGAGTCTGGGTGAGGTGGACCACTGAACTGTGCTATTTAGCAGTATTGCGCGGATGATGTATTGTAGTTTTGCCAAATGAACTTCGAATTCGGCATATGTTTTCGAAACACAGAACGCCTTACAACGACTGGCCTGATTACAGGTGAACCTGATATTAATATAGGCCAGGCAGGTGTGAAATGGACTTACGTGATGTCGACAATCTGTGTTTAACATTCGCATCTATTCTACCGGTAGTTGCGTTACACGTTATCTTTGACTGAGATATATCCTTGACACGGTCTCTATTGATTTTCAGCCAGAAATCAATTCTATCTTTTGAAACTCATCCCGGGAATGTGGAAAAATACATTTTAGGATACTACCATAGATTATGTGTATCACCTTGCTTAAGCTGTCGATTTTATGCATTATCTCATGGCCAACACCTATCACTTGAACTACGCAATTGATTTCAGAGGCCTGGGTTGGGTATTGATCTGGAGAAGTACGGGTAGGCAGCTGCTTAAAATTTGAGTAGGATTGACTTTATCAGCAGTGGTGGAGGGGCTGGGTGGTGGGGAACGGGTCGGTGAGCCGTATGAATGATTCACACTGATTCAGGGGGCTGGGGAGATGGATGGACTCAGTGGGCACGGTCTCCTGGCTACCCTGTAGGTCTTAGATCTATGTATTACGTATTTACTACCTGTTTATGGTGGCCAACCTAGACAGGGCTTTGATCGCATACCCGCCGCTGTGGTATGTTTACAGGTGTGCACTCATATACTTTGTATATCAGTTATTAATGTAACAAGTGGACATAATTAATGATCTGTCATGGTTAACCACACATTCAACCTTTAGATCGCGGGGTGTGTTTTGACTAAGGCCAAAGATATGATTATATTTATTGTGATTTCAGTGCTTGTCTTGCGTTTTCTATATGATAATTTGAATGACTAGGGTTGTATTTATATCTTTATGGTCAGTGAAGGATTGTTCATGTTTCTGTCATTACAGGAATTTTGTGGTATTTATTGACCACAGTGTACATTGCCTAACACGTCGGTTTAATAGACCTAAGTGCAGCTATCAATCATTTACAATGGAATGTTTGTATACAGGAAGAGACGCACAATCAAGGCTCATGCATTTTACATGGCAGGACTTTTTACTGTGTTAAAAAAGTTAACATTGCATGAAAGGATCCGATACTTAAGCTTAATGAAATTGGTAAAAACAACAAATCATTTACACGTGCATTGTCATGGTTTTTAATCAACATTTTGAAGCTTTGCATAAATAGCCCAATATTCTTCCGTTGATCATTTGATGAATATTGTAAGTACTGAGCTATCTTTCATGGCAGTTAATGATTTAGGTGTAGTAATCAGCTGATAATGATTATGGGTACCTATAAAGCCATTGCAATCATGTAATCCTGTAATCAAACCCATATCTTTAATTATATGACATATCCCAGACTTGGGTCTCCTGGAGGCTGGCCAAACCTTATTGTCTGAGCCGCCTATATCGGGCAACAAGTTATTGATAAAGCCGAATTACATAGTAAAAAGCTTAATGGTCTAGATTATGTAAATATTGAATGAGCCACGAGCGGATATCATCTGCAGGTATATCCTTACTGGTACGATTGTAAAAAGAGTAACAGCGTACCATAGATTACAGAACAGTAACAAGGAGGGTCTAATGTCACCATTTAGTAAATTACACAACATTAAATACATACCAACAACTAAAACTGCCTTTAGTCCGTATGGAAAGTTTGGAATAAATAGCTCAAATGCTACAAAAACGAATTAGTCATATCAGTACACATCTCCAAACAGTATATTCCGTTTTGCCAATTCTAATATAACACTTTACTTATACATATGTCTTTACCTTGCAGGTTGTGCCCATGACCGTCGGGCAGTCGTGTAGTCATGGCCCTGCATGTCGTCATGGCCTGAGGGGCTGGTAGTGGTGACCACCATGGACAGTACGAGCGAGGCGACGAGTGAGCGGGAGGACGACTCAGGGATAGAGTCGTCCGTGCCCGACCCGGCCGACAGCACCGTCTACATCCGGATAGCCATCCCCGACCTCAAGCTGCAGGTAAGCACCTCCAGGATGAAACACTTATATATACATTCACATCAGGGTTTCCCCAGAAAAAAAAAAGTAAACCCTGGCCGGTCTATCAGAATTAAAGCAGGGTGGAACACCCGGTTATGAGGGCCTGGGGGAAACACTGCATGTCATTTACAAAAAACCGGATATTGAATTGTCTCTAAAAAAATACTTGGGGTTCTTGTATATAGGGAATTGTATATAGGGAATAGGTTTAAGGTATTCTGACAATATCCCTGTGTTAATACAGATCTATACAGACTTGAACTTAAAGTTTTGAAACAGATAGGTCTCGGACAGGTTGGCTTTCATTTGAACAGTATTATAGCTGAGCGTTCACGCTGATGTGCTTGTGATCAGCTACCAAATAAAATGGAGAAAGTAACACCACCATTTCTAACTAAATACGCATGTTCGGTGGATTGAGTAAAGCCACCAACTGCCGGGTGCTTCGTCCAGTTGGGAGTAAGACTTGCTGGGATCGACCCAGTATTACCTTAGTGACCTCGGTCAGGGAGTTTAGACCCCCCTCCCCCCACCCTGGCTCTTCCTCTCAGTAAAGTGTGTAAGGGCAGCCCACAGCCCTGCACACAGACTTGGAGCATGCAGGACTGGGCAAGCTTGTCTAATAGTACAGGCACTTCCCAACCTCGACTAACCATCTAACACAAAGGAAGAGAGACCCAAAAGGAATGTATATTAAATGAACATCAGAGGTCTAGTATTCAGTCCAACTATGCAGGTGTGGAACTGTGAAAATACACTGTTATCCGTGATTTGCACGTTGGCAGCGGCTTAGCCAAGTATGGGGAAACTCTAAACGAGTATCATGTTCCATTAACAATACTGGAGGCTATTCCTTAGCAATTCATGTAGCGGTTACAGTTTTACCATTTACACCCGATTATCCCTAACTAAACCCATGTGCCCCGCGGCAATCCCTGTGCTCACAACACAGCTGTTTAAATGGACTTTCTGATCTACCTATAACCGTGAGTGTGGTTGTCATGGTAACACAGGTGTGCTAGGTCGTGGAGAAGTAGGTCGTCAGGTGTGGGCACGTGGAGGAGTACCCAGGTGAGGGAGGTGAGGGAGGTGAGAGGCTGCGTCCAATCACACAGAGTTAACTTTCTGTCCTGTTCGGCTCCTCAGGGCAATTCTTCCAAGCTGCCCAGCCGACCCTCTTACCTGTGAGGTCAAACTGCTGTGGTCTGGGAACGCCCTCCGCGGATTTAGAGGGGAGGGGCTGTGAAGTACTTTAACTTTGGGGTAGTATTATGCTGTGTATGGATGTTTAGTTCCATATGGTATTTCTTAATCCTCCCAGCTTACGTTTATATACAATGGTTTAAACGCAATTGCAAAAGGAGTATTTAAGAGAATCAATTTGCATAAGTTATGGGTACAACGATGGTAATATTAATAAACACAGGGGGATGGCAACATACTGAAACTGTTTACTTGATGTGAACTCGTGGGTCATGCTCATAATAAAGCCCATCAATTATGGCAGCAATCACCGTATACGTATTTGTTGTGAAATGCCAGTCTCAGTGAAGAATTGAACCCACAAATATATTTTCAAAAAACCAACGAGGACTATATTTCCTCTCAAGAAGTTGAGGAAAAATTACACTACACTACACTATGCCCCTATCCTAATTGGAAATCAGGACACTCCGCCGTTTATACATTTTAACTTTGTGTTAGGTGGCACGTTGGCTAGTGGTGACAACTCTCTGCACGTGATGGTTTCACAATCATCTTTTGGAGACCTGGATACAATTTGATTAAAAAATACAGGCATATATGGTGTTCACCAGTTCACTACTAGATGAAAAAACCAACGATATAGAAGTCATATTGTTGGTCTTGGCATGCCAGTAGCACCAACAGAAAAACCGACCACACAGCCAGCTTATTATGCAGTTCTAGACTAGTTGGACATGCCTCCGTCCCGACCAGTTTATTCATGCGACCCTGATCTGTGACGTGGAGAAGCCAGCTGACCCTCGGCTGACCCCGTTCAGGTAATGGTCAGCAGGAAATGTCCCCTACCTGGTACAGGTGCCAGGAGGAATATTAAAGTAACTGTCGGAGTACAGAGACGGCACCTTTACTTACTTAGCGCGTACTTCCTAATCCCAGGTGATCTAATAGACTTAGAAACGTATAGCAAACTCTGTAGTTAGCTGGTGTGTCATAATTATATGCCATGAACATCATATTTTATTGCTGGTACATTGGGATTTCCATCTACAATTTAGCGTTTGCCATAAGAAAAGATCCCAGGTGAACCATATGGCGGAGAATGATAGGAAAGAGGCGCACAACATTGTGATAAGACTTGGCAGAGGTTGGGTTTGGTACACATTGCGCTGCTGTGTTGAATAGATAGGCATCTGCTGTAATGGTGGCAGTTGGCTGCTAAGCTAAGGGGTTTCCTGCGTGTTTCTTTTCCATTCAAACATTAAAAGATGCTTTGGCACTAGGATTGATCCCTTGGTTCCTGATGACCACACCCAAGAAACAACTAATTAACCTACAAACTAACTTATAAACCCAGAATATCTGTTTATCTGTATACTCAACACCAGTTCTGTGAATCATAATTGCACCTTAATTGATGCGGAAGCAACTGACGTGCTAATGTGGTTGTTATTCACGTTACTCTTCTCAACGCCTTGTTTGGCCCATATTGCCAACACTGCTTGAGAATCCCTTTAGCGAGAGTAAAAGGACATTGTTTGAATCCTGTTACCGAATAAGGTTGAAATGTTGACCCAGTTTATTATATAGTTCTTGGTATCTCAGGCCAACTATTATATGAACGAGAAGACCAATAATAACGGCCAGGAATCATATTGACCTTCCAGTAACCCACGTAAGTTGAAAGATAAGTAACATTCTCACCTATCCTTATCGCTGATATACACCCTACCACTAAGAGCTACCTGGATTTTGTATCAATCATCTTAAGCCAAATAGTAAAATGTCAAATATATTTTCAACCTCTCAGGATTCTCACCGAATACCTGAGTGGAAACCTTAGAGAAAAAGGGCACAAAAATCGTAGAAAACCAAAATGTCACGGCCAATGCAGCCGCAGGTGGCAAATCGGGGTGACGCCATTTGTACCGGAATGCCCCCTCACTGGAGGAGGCAGGAGGGGGGTGTCAGGTGACAGTCTGATACGGTAGACATTGGAGACACTCAGGTATGCTGGTGGTCCGTGTTACCTGTGGCCACAGGAGGCCCAGGTGTGGGAGGCTGCAGGTACTGGGCCCCGACGTGTCCCCCTTGGACCGGGCCCAGCTCGCCTTACCCGAGAGGTGTATGGAGACTGGGAGGGACTGGTGTCATTGTGGTCTGTGGGCTAGTTATATGGTAATATGGCGTGTTATAATCATGGATACAAGTCTGGTGGAATCTGCTGAGGTCATAGCTATTTAGGTGAGCATCGGTAGGTGGAATATAGTCAAATAGGAATTCGATGGCATAAGCATATTTGAATAATTTCCATTTTTCATTTTTTCTATGATAAGCACATATTACAATTAAACTAGCAGCTCCTGCTATCAAAATGCTGTAAATTTAGAGAAAAGGGAGATTGTTATTGTGTCTTATAGGAGCGTAAGATGCCGAGTTATCAAGGCAAATCATATTTAGTACGTGTACTGTATTAACTTTCAGTTCCAAAAGAGACAAGATAGTCGTGTTTCTAGACGAATTATTTCCACAACTCTACTGGACTATACCAAAACTATTATAGAACCAGACATAACTGATAACTCATTGCCCGAACACGTTGTTCTGTGACTGTGGCTCCAGCGAAAAAATAAGGGTACTTTGTTAGCCTTTGTCGGTGTATTCTGGGAAATGTGTTGTTGTTTTGACTTGAGACAAAACCACATGTTCCTTTTAAAGTATAGGTCTTCAGGTAGTGTCATGGGGTCTGCCAGGTGACACATGTTAACTATCTGGTTGTTAGTCCAGGGGGCTAAGACAGCTAACATCTCACTGACTGTGCTAGGCAGATGAGCTATGATATGGTCTGGGATAGGGGCACGGGCAGGTAACCATTATGCGCATTGGCAGTAGGAAGTTACCCGTTCCCTATTTATTGGGTAGTGCCACATAATTATTTACAGATCTGTGGAACAGGACTGACCTCAGGTGAATTATCTTTTCTATATGTCAGAAAAAAAGGAATAATTGACACAGTGGTGGTGAATATAATCCACTGAACAGATGTGTAATTGTTGGTATTTGTTGCTTAACGCCCTCTTCAACTGTCAGGGTCGGCGGTGACGATGAGTGAATCTATCAGAAGGTAGATGTCATTGCTCTACATTTTTACTGAGACATTTAGGGTTATTTTGCATCCCATACTGTATAGACACAGTATGAGGACAGGCCTTCGGTAGAGCAGTATGTTCACCACTGCTTGGAGTAATTTAAGGTAGCTGATCTACCAGCACGAGAACTCGATTCCAACTCCACCCAAATATTCACGTTTGATCCCACTTGGCCATCCTCTTGGACTCCCCTATCCACACATGCATGTAGTTTGATTACAGATAGTACTATTCAAGAATTGCACCCTATCAATATCAATGGAGGATGATAAAATAGATTACTAAAAATATCTTTATCTATCACACCCATACTACATGTTCGATACCCTAGCACTGGCCCCGTGCTCTATCAGTGTCTGGTTCTGGTTTGAATCCCACAGTGATGTAAATAGGACGTGCTGAGTGATACTCAGATAGTGTTTGGGCCACCTTACGTCAGCCCCAGTACACTCACTTCTAACCCACAGGTCTCTCAGGTTCAGCCCCTAGGGGTTTGGAGAAGTGGGGCACCAGGTGGGACCCTGATAGACGTCAGGCCCACCCACCTGAACCCAGAGATAATAGGGTGTTTGGGTACTAGCCCTGGGAGGGTATAAATACTCTTCAGAGAAACAGGTGGATACATACCTTTACACTAGGGAAAAACAGGTTAAACACAAACTTGTTTGGGTGCCTGAGCAACATGGCTGTTGGATTAGCAACAGGTTTCTCTTTTTCAGTTCTTGAAGGTCACAGATTTTGTGCACCTCCTTGAGCTATTATACTGTTACTTTAAAGTATTACTGTAACAACTCGCCTTGTCCCCCCACGATATTACTGTAATTACTGTTGCAATGAAATACTTTTAAAAGTTGTCTGATGCCAACATTTTGACACATAACCCAGATTAATACATTTTTCAAAATCATATATTTAGAATTATTCATCTTTTATCAGCACAACCATAAATACTATTTCATAACATATCAACCCATAAATTCACTGTTTCCTATACCCACGGATATATTGTACTTTTCCTAGACACTTGCACCTGTATGTGTTCAACTTCAAGAGTGCAGTGTTTTTTCTCTACTCCGGCCTCCTCTCCATCCTTATAGGTCCCTAACCCAGGCCGGTCGGTGTCGGGTATATAGGTTCAGTCTGGTGGCCCTCTCGGCACACCTTTTGTTTTCTCTGGTCTGGCCAACTGTTGACTCAGATGTCTGTAGAGTTTCCTCAAGCACCGAGAAATATAAAAGAAAAAAGTGCCCATATTGTTTTCAGTACGTAAATGCCAACAGTAGGGAGGATGGAATATCAAGCATAGGCACGGCTTGATACCATAACCTTCAGCAGAAAGTCCTGTTTTAAGACTCTTAGATTACATTGCATGATATGGGATTAAATAAATCTTAGTCTGCTTTTCATTATTGTAATGTAAGTTTAACTGCCAGTCTGAAGGGTATAGGATAGCAATTTTATCCAAATTGAAGACACTTATTCTTCGCGAAATATGCGATAAATCATATAATGTTATGTTTGTAAAGGTGATTAGACATACTGTTACCTTTCAGAGTTAGATAAGAACCCTTCTACGCTAGCTAATAACCAACATGATACATATATGTACAACTATAGCCATGGGTTAGAGTGGTTTGGTAATATTATATCAGATTCTGGAAATAGGATATATACATGTAATAATACATATACTCGAAATAGGAAAGCTATCATACTAAACAGTGCCATCATGGCGTTGTTGGCAGTCAGACCCAAGACGCCATGCATCAAAAGGATGGAGGCTGGGTGCCCTTGGGGCAGACAGGGGACATGGGAGAGGGTTATAGCTGTACCATCCGTAGCCTACAGGAGTCGAGGACACCCACGACAGGTAAAACTCAGGTGTGCAGGGCATGGGTGCCCCCAGAGGTGCCCAGAATCATACAGATTAATGGCCACTCAGATAAAAGCTGGGATTAAAAAAGTGATAAAATGTTATGCCTGTGTTGCCATATTACAGATGAGTATAGGTTTCCTATAGCTACGTATTTGAACATTTTATCATTATCTTGATTTAATTTAAGTTAATATCGGAACGCCCTATATGTGATGATCTACATTTATTTTCTGCATTCTTTTATACTCTCGGTATACATCCTTAACTATTTGCCGACAATATACATGTACAAGCCAACAGTGCCATATTCTTGGAAAGGAAAAAATCCCTATGACAGACATGAACTTATGTCCGGTCCAGATGTAGTTAAAGTGCCTGTCCCGTCGCGTCCTAGTGGTAGTAGTATACGGAGTGTGACGTCACATAAGCCAGTCCCAGTCACGGGCTCTGCGTCCCAAACCCGGGTTCTGGCCCGTATACGTGGAAACGTTAAACCGATCAGTATTCTAGGGTGGTGTCACAGACAATAAACTTCTTTTTGTATTCTTAAATTGAAGGGACTTGCACTATAATTACATTTAAGCAAAACATTATGAATAGAGATGCGGAAGAGAATCCTACCACCTCGGTAGCGATATGTGAATAGTTATTTTCTTGTACATGCATTTGCTGCTACACGTAACAAACCATAATCACGTATTCTCTTTTTAAATTGTACCAAATATTTTCTAAACCATAACAGTGGACCATGTAGTAGAAATAGCGTAATACCAGGTAGAATTTTGATGTTAGATGATTTTTTTTTTATCAATCATGTCAAAAGAATATATGCCACATGAAGGGGAATGTTGTACATGTAAACTTAACTCGGGCCGTTCCTGTCGACCACACGGGGGGCAGTCGACCGGGAAGTGGGTGCTGGAGGGCCGGCACGGTCCACTGGAACCTCTGTAGGCACAGCCCGCTCCGCATGACTGGACTGGGCGGGGCTGACCGATAATAAACACTACCAGGCCCAAAGGTTGGATAAGAGGCATCAGTTCTGAAGGAGGAAAAGGGGATGGGACTGATACTCTCCCCCGCCCCCACCACCAATCCCCCCCGCCCCCTAGAAAAAAGTTAAAGATATTAATAAAGATAAATAGTTGAAAAATAAAATAGAAATAGGATATATCAGAAAAAAGATTTAAGGGGAAAAAGAAGGAAAGAGACGAAATACAAGCACGGATTGGACCTGTGTTAACGGATAATGGCTAAACGCATATGAAGCATATTAAATGGCAGCAGAAAAAAAATCGGGTCCAGGGGAATTTTGGAATATTTGTGGCAAAATGGAACAGAGGGGGATACATGTGCTTTGTTGGGAGACATGGAGGAGCTGTGATAGGGAGCGGCAGGGAAAAAAAGGAGAATGTGTAACCCTGCAAACATGCGAGTAGGTTTCTGACCACTAAGAATGCAATAAATATCTGAAAGTAAAAAAGGTGGGATGGTTTAGTGGCGTGGTTCACCACCTAAAATATACTCACTCCGAATTCCGTTTGCCAAAAAAGTTTGACTCATGTCAAAAAGTTCAGCGGGAATCCCCCTTAGATTTCCATAAAATCCTCTAATACTTAATTGCTGAATGTGCCCCTCTTGGTGGGGAGAGGGTGTCGATGTGGTTTGGGACCTGGGGGTTGGGACTAGGCAGTCCTCGTGCTGTGAGAACCAGGTCAGCGTGACGAGATCGTGCAGCAACACGATCTGACAGCGGGGACCCCGTCACAACAGGCGACGAGAACGGGCAGAAAGAAGAACAAAAATAGACACAAAGAATGTCCCTACAAACCACTGGGTTAGTGGAAGAGAAACAGGAGACAAAAGAGTCAATGTAGACTCATGTTTTGACAATTCCAAATATGAGGACGCAAAGATTAACTTAACTCATCAAAGGACCATAAAGAGATAAGAAGTTCAAAGGCTCTTTGTAGTTTTCTTATAAAAAAATATTTTATATATCGGACGGGGCACAGCAGTACCAACTTGTCGTGTTTCAACCACATAAACTTAATTGCAGAAAAAATGTAATTAAAGGGAACATATAGATACTGACATTTATAGTTAACTGTCATATACATATTTTTCCCATTGCTACTTCCAACATATAAAGTTAGATCTCCCACTGGATGGTACGGTATAGGTAATACAATTAGGAGGAAGTTATAAAGAAAAATATTTCAATAAAATAGAAACATAATACAGTTCAGGAATGAAACAAAATTACATTGATCATTCAAGAATGCACCCGCGAATTACGCTACTAGGCCTGGTAGAGATTGAGCGGATTCTTGTAGTATTCATTAACAGTTGAAGATAGTAGGTACACTTTGAGATCGGAGGCACTCTAACCTAAATCGAGATCAAATTCTTTCAGAAAAAAACCTTCCCTGGTATCACTATAATACCTTAAAGGTCGGACCTCGCACTACGTTTCTTAGACTTACTGGAACGAGATGTGAGATTTATGGATGACCTCCTTCATCTATAACATGAATACAAACCTGGCCCTCCATGTCGCTGCTTTGTGCGGGTTCTGTAGAGCCCCACAGAGGCGCCGACCCCGGAAGGTGGCCTGCAGACAGGGGGAATCCACTACGCGATTTACTCTGCGATTTCCTGACGATTCCACTATGACCAAAAAAAACTTGAATTTATTAACAAGCTTTTGTCTGAAATCGATAGAAATTGGGCATACCTGAGAAAACGAACATACTTGATAGTTTTTCTTAATTTATAAGACTATTGATCAGGAATTCATAAGAAAAATCTTGTAGTTTATGAGATTTTTCATTCGGGTGAAAGGGAGCCTCTGATGTAACTCGTGTAGCCACTGAAACACCCCCTTTCTATGCCCGTCTGGGCCGAGGTGAGTGGGATGGGGCGGTGCGAAGGGGTGAAAGGAGGGCGTAGAACTTGTCGGGGCACTAACCCCACTCCCCCTGTTAGCACTTTTTACCAGCCGTCGTGTGGCCGTCCGGGCGGTCTGTATAGGGCATAAATAATGACATATTAGGGGCCATCTATAAATGATGTCACGCTTTTTCAGGGTACTTTTAGGACCCACCCACCCCCCTGTCACACTAAATTTTCTGTTTTAAACGTGAAAATAAGGACCGTGTTCGGGCAGTGTCACACTTTTCAACCTACCCACCCGCTCCCCAGTGTGTGACATCATTTATGGACGGCCCTTTGGCACTGGAAAGGGTTTTGTTGGAATATCTGAAAGACGACCCTGTATGTGTTCACCTATCAAATGGAAGTTAAGCTAATATCTACTGGAATCTGCCCGTCTGGTCTAAAAATCCAGGTGTATGGTAGATGTGATGAGTATGGTGAAAATCCTTTCTTACCGTATCGCATTGTTCCCAGATTGATAACCGCTCCACGCTCCACCCACACGCTAGCAGAAACAGGAATCCGATATGCACATAAAAAAAACATAGTGTATAAATAGCTGGGTTTATTATGACTTGAAGCGTCTGACACTGTAGCAAAGAAATACGAGTAAAAACTGAGTCTGGGGGCCAATAAAAGGTTGCCAGACAACTCTTTGTGGGGAGAACTAGTTCTTACACAAAGGCCACATGGCGAGCTTCTTTTCTGCCACAGTTCTTTGAAGTTGTCAGAAACTATGTAAGCGTGTGGAGGTTTGATATTTGCAGGTTCTTTTTACCCTACAGGTAATATATCAGACATAGACAGGTAACAACTATGGATAAGGGCAGATTGCCAGGGCCTGTATAGAGAATGGTCATGCATCGAATGCCCTCTGACAGGTTCCTTCTGGGGACTGACCTTTTTCTGATAGTAAAAACTAAATTCTTGTAATAATCTTGCCACAAAAGTTTAGGTATGTTTGAACAAAAACAAGTATTTCATGAAATTAGTTTTACATCCCCGATTTTGTAGCCATTATTAAATTAATTGATAAAAAAAACCACACGTAAATCCGATACGCATGGAGAACTAAATGATTTACCAACATGTTGCTATATTTAGAAGCCAGAAGCACCAACATCAATCAGATGTCCGCACTGCCCTCCCACCGAAATATAAAACCCATCACCAGACCTGGGCGGGGAGAGCGAGTCTCACTCACTCTCCGCCCCGAGTCAGTATCTGTGCCGACACCTCGGCAAGGAAAGAAATATGAAGTGTGAGAGCAAAGTTGGCGGCAGGAATGGAGGAAGTGCGAGTGTAGGTTAAGCTGAAGAATGTAGTAGACGGCTGGGGCCTGATGACGTGAGGTCCGAGGGGTCAGGTCAGCGTCTCCCCGGGTCACCACCAGGGGGCGCCGCCGGCAGCGGTAGAATAGTCATACTATTTATGAGAGAAGATCCACTCGGCTTATTTTGGTGCTTTGAATAAGCCATCGAGGTTAATTAGTGGGGATTTTACTTGTGATATACATAAATTCATGTCTAGATGTTATTAAAAGTGGGTCGTTATTCTAAAAATCAACGTTCTTGCTTTAATCTTGAACTTATCTTTTTAGTCCATTGATCCATTAGAGCATAGAGATACATAATGTATGTATGTTATGTATGTCTATGATTAGAGCTAGATCTACTTAGAATTTACCTTTAATACAGAGAGTCAGACAGGTAAAGCATACACATCATACACTCCGTGCATTACTGCTGTGACTGACAGACCTTAGATACAACCCTTTTTCACTGAGAAACAATATAAATTCTTCTGTTGTTCTACCTGTAGATTTTCTTGGGGGCATTCTCAGTATTTAGCCTACATGTGACCTTGAAGCATAGACCCTAGAAGGAGTCGTGATTTTGCCCAACTGAGGTAACAGGTAAACGCCCGTTCGTGTCTCAACGTGGATCTCCCATGACAGGGTTGACAGTGTTGTATGTCTTCTAGTAAAAGACAGATGTCACTATAGCCTTATCGCATGTCACATGTAATGTGAGTAGGGCAGATGAAGTTAACATCCGTTATTTCAGGTGCAACCACCATTTCTAACCTTCTAACAAACTGAATAGACACGTTCAATGTTAAATTGATGACCCACAATATGCATAATAATTATAATGCACATGTTAGCTAGCATGAATGACCAGTGTACACGGTGAGGTCAGCAAGTATGCAGTCTGTATACATAGACATGTATATGGTGATCTCATGTTTCTCTATGCTGTATGGTATACAATAGAGAAAGAACAAGCAAAAAGGTAAAGAAAAATGACTTATGCAAGTTATGGAGAATTCCACGCAATCTTATTTTTCATTTAGTTCATAAGTACACCCCCACTGAAGCAATTATGTACCACAATTGCTTTAGAGTTAACGTTGGCCTATTTCATCAAATTTCGAGGTCATACACTCAGATATATTTCCAAACATCAACCAAATATGATATCTATATGTGTCCTTTTAAGATCTGAACCAGTTTGGCAGAGTTAATCCCTGAGAAAATTCTCACATCGCTCGTACCAAAACATAGGCCGTCCGTCGGCCCATAGCATGTCAAAAACATTAAGTACATGACACTTCAAGTGTAACATAATGGCCCTAACATTGTACATTAACATTCTGTCTCTCATTAGTCCACAGTTTGTGGCTTTATTGGTATCAAATAACTATTAATCATTTCCGTGGCGGGATACTAGACCCCTGGGGATCTATAGGTATCGTTACATGAGTGAGTGCTTTTCAAATGTACTCGACAAACTAGAAGCTGTCATGGTCCTCGTCTAACTATGGGAGATCTCGTAAAACAAATACAGGACCAGTGTGATGGCGAAAAAAGGTCAAACTATTCGGATTATTTTTTTCTTGCCTTGTAAAACATGTGCTGCTGGCATCGCAGTTGGCAGCATCCTTTTACTTTTCTTTTTACGGCTTTAAAGCTATTTCATGAAGGTCATTTTCGTGATTTCCCGGAAATGCTAGCTCGTGTTAGGTGTTCTTGCCTGGGGGAAAATAGTTGTATCCCATAGGGAAAGCCCATGGTGTCCCTTCAGGGAGGCGAATTGTATCTATACACGTGAATTCAAACATGCATTGACAGTCATGTCATGAACTCTTGGTCATATCATTCACATTCATTGTGTATATGATACAACTTAATAGAATTGTATGTACATCTTTACGATATAGATATATCTGATTCTGACATTTTAAAAATCACTTTGGATAATGATAAACAACAACGTTGTCCATCTACACTGTCGTAGAGTTTGGTGTATTCTAACATCTTAAATATCTTTACGAGGTACATGCCCTTTCAAAGTCATACGATTTCAGTGAAAAGTCCGTCATTGAATTGATGTTAGGTTATATACGCCTCCAGCTGTTGCCATACGGGCTACAACACGGGCCTACATGGAATGGGTACTGGCCTTTGGTATACAGTGTTAGCTATTTGTATTATTGTATTCTTAAACTTTTATTACAAGTAATTTTACTTAGAAACAAAAAGATAATAGTATGTTATTTGCCAAGGGTCAAAGTGATGTGGCATGTCATGAAATTGTTAGGAATCAGTGCTGGCATAGCTAATGTAAACTCTGTTGTGTTTTTTGATGTATGACATAGTTTTCTGTATTGTCACTAGGACAGAACAAGCGAAACAACTGCCAACAATACGGAATGAACCAATAAGCATGCCAATGTTTTCACGTTTTAATGCGCAATGCTGGTACAACTGTACAAACTAGCTGGGCTTCCGACGGTCTTCAACGTCTTGATTCTAGTGAAAAGAAAAAGAGATTCCAAAGAAGGAAAATATTATCCAAAGACAGTTACAGGCAGTAATTGGAATTCAAAGCTAATCAGAACCTATAGTTTATTCTGTAGAACTTCACCACCATCGTGGCACAGATAATTTATGACAGTTTTGAAAAGGCACCTAGGTATCGGAAGTTTAAAGGATTACAGTCCAAAGCAATACAATGAATCCCTCTGCGCCAACCAACCTCCTTTAAATTCTACCGGATTTTAAGGGTCTGTTTCTAGAGTAATTCCTAGCCAACTCTGGTTGGACACCACCAGTGAAGTTTTCTTTTACACCTTAATTTAGGGTTAAGAAACTCACATTGCTTTAGAAGTACAGTATTTTTGTGTCAGACTATTTTGAATTGCTGGGATCTACGGAAATTAGATAGATTGGCAATTAGAATTATTAATTTGTGGGCGTTGAATGGGATTTCTCAGTGAACACGCAATGTTCTCATTACGTTTAGCTTTTTATGCTTTGTATGAGTCTAAGGTCGCTATAGAGATCAGAGTTCATTCCATTTCACCGCCTGGAATGGAAATTAGAATATTCATTTTGATACGCTCTCTTGCCTACGGAAGATAAGATTCTCATTCTTTTTTAAAAACCTTTAGTTCTAGATTGAATGTAAAAATAAGAATGTGAGTGTAACCTAATTGACAAAAGGGAAATTAGAAAAACAATTATTATACTAGGTCAAGTGATGAATTCATGTGATACTATTAATCTCAATTAATTTTAAATAGTGCCATTGAGACATTCTAATTTGAAAGAATATATACAAAGGTTCGAATTTCAAAACGCGAAATAGTGTAATATCGATATTGATTAAAGGTATCTGTGGTATGAACTAATGAAACATTCAAAGTTCTTTAACTCTAGACAGCAACTCCTAGTTCGCCGTGAAAATGATCCTGGCTGTCGGTACGGCGTAAAACGTTCATCACTCACTCAGCAACGCTTTGTATTAGTTCAGGTTAAGCCTCTTAAAAAAACAGAAAGCGAGTTGTCTATGAACATAATGTTGACAACTTTACCCGGTCTCAGTGCATTCAATACCTAGAACTAAACGATTACTCTAAACCAACCTGCTACCTTCTAGTAGTAACTAGTACTAGAGAGGTGTAGTGGCCAAGCCCAGGTAGCGGTAAAGGCTCACTAAGCCCCCTCCCAACAGTGGTCAGTCCATGTAACCAGGGCCGACTGAAGTACCTCCCCCAGCACCCTGGAGGAGCGAACATATACTCCCACATACTGATCGGGGTGGGTGACCTCTGCCTGATGACTTTGACCTCTGACCTCTGACCCCTTGACATATGACCCCGGGGCTTGGTCCTGGCAAATATTTGTACACGGGGAGGCTGAAAACGGCCCCTTGACTTTTCATTGGCCCTGACCCAGTGTTGACCGGATCGAGTAGCCATTTGGGAGTACTCTGTTGGAGAAGTCCCCGGCCTAAGTATATAATGTAGCAATAGGTTTTGCGTATCAGCGTTTAGCAGTTGTATCCCCTCGAAGGATACAGCCAAACATGTTCCATACTTACTCCACTGAGATCCTTCTATATATTCTGCTTTAAGTAGTAGACAGGTTTAAGAGAGTTCTTGCACTGGTATTTAATAATTTATGCAGAACATTAAATCTTGAGCTTTTGGCTTCAATTCGAAGTCATTCACAAGGCAATTTCATGAAAAGCTATAAAGAATAATGACCATTTAACTTACAAAAGGGACTAAAATTGATCTCCTTGTGGTTACATTCTCCTTTCGAGTAGGGCATAAAAGGCCCTTCATTGAAAAGAACATCGATTTTCCTTGTTTTTAACAAGCAGACGACACTTGATATAGAAATGGTATTACAAAGGCCTATGTAGGCCGCCCTACAGTCTAGCAAATAAGAAGGAACACAAATACAAAGTTTGGTTCACCTGGCCGTGACAGCGTCCCTTACCAGGAAGATCCGGGGTCTCGAGTACTATGGACGGTTTTTAGGCCTCTAGCTGACACTTGATCATTTAAGGGGAAAAAAAACTCTGCCGCCAACACGTTTTCTTTGCTAAAAGTATTAGTTCAAGAGTATTTGCTTTACACACGATGTCCTACAATTATACGTGATGGTTGATAAACTTAACAGTCATGTGAGAAGCCTTGATGTTTGTGACAGTCGCGAACGTGGAAATGAATAGAAATGTTGAGACATGCACTTATTATTCATGATAATGTACATATCGCTTCCGTGTTATCAAAATACAAGTAATATCAGGTCTTCTCTTTCTCCTCTGAGGAAACCACCTGCTTGTTTTGTAGGCTACAGTACTTTAAAATAATGGTTGATAAATTGACATGTTATGATGTTTAAGATATCGAAACCTTGTTAACAATCTCCCATTTTAAAGTATTTGTTTCTGTTTACTTCAGAAATGTCTGCAGTTCCAGTTGGACGACTTGGTATGGACGGCCAAACAAACCATCATCCAGACACTCGGCAAGGTAGGTTTAAAGGTTACTCTAAAAAAAATATGTATGCATGCGCACCATAGACATATGTATCTCTATGATGCGCACTAACGGAATTATCATCAGCGGTAGTAGTCACGGGATCCTGTCGAACTTATGACAAAAATAAAAAAAGAAGTGCTCCCAAAAAACTTATTGAACACAACGAAACTTAAAGTTGTTTAAACTTTTTGTTGAAAACATTTCATTATGCTCATACTTACCCTGATTGTTGATATGAATATTAAAGAGAGACTAATGCTAATGGTATACAACATCCAGAGGGTCGCCCAGTTCCTGCAGATAATGCCTCCTGTAGCAGGATGCCTCGTTGGATTCTTTTAAAGCTTCGAACAAACCAGTCCTCAAAGTCTCCGCATACTCAAAGTTGACTCGAAGCAAAGCAATTAATAAAACAGAAACCGGTAGTGCACTGCTCTACAAGTAGAGTATTAATTGTGTGATTATCAGACCACATGGCAATCTGTGTTAGCTGGTTTTTTTTTAAATGTTTTTCTTCTTCTTTTTTTCTTGTTTTTTTTTTCAACCAAGGGCGCACTTCCTGTCACAAAAAGTCGTAATCCAACTGACATTAGATAAAAAGCAAATAATTCTAATTGCACATGTGCCTGTACAGGGAAGTATAGAGGATTATTATATGATATAATGACACTGGTACACTTTCCCACCATTTTAATAAGATGAATGGAGAGGTAACCAATTAAGTAGCAGGGCTACATGATTAGCAACAATAAAATAAAAAATAAATAAAAACTTGCAATGATTGATAGATCCCTGGCAAAGAGCCACGGTATTCTGTAAGTGTACCCCCAACCAGGTGGTTCATATGAAGGTAGTTTCCTGCCGAGTTTCTTCACACAGGTTTTTAGCTCAGGGTTACAGAGTGCTCACTAGAGGAGTGGGGGTCCCCCGATGTTTGTCTCGGCTCGTCCGGCTAGATGCTGTCAGTGTGTACATCTGGGTAAAAACGAAAGACTTGATGAAGTGCTCTTGGAGTTGTTGTTTCAATCCAATTGCTAAGGCCCAAACCTTTCCAACATGTAAACACAAATTTGCCCTTTCTTTATCAATTTATCAACAGGGGCTTTTATAATCTATGTCACACATTCTTCTATTTCCATTGCTTTGAATGATCTAAAAATATGTGTATCACAATACTTGATCCAAATTCTTACCTACTTGTGTCACATAAATGATTAACGAGCCAAATAGCCTTGGTGCAAACGTCAAACCGAAGACAAAACAACAATGTTGTACTGTAAACCACAGTACGGTTAAAGAACGAGCTGACCTAACTGTGTATCACAATACTTGATCCAAATTCTTACCTACTTGCGTCACATAAATGATTAACGAGCCAAATAGCCTTGGTGCAAACGTCAAACCGAAGACAAAACAACAATGTTGTACTTAAAACCACAGTACGGTTAAAGTACGAGCTGACCTAACTGTGTATCACAATACTTGATCCAAATTCTTACCTACTTGGGTCACATAAATGATTAACGAGCCAAATAGCCTTGGTGCAAACGTCAAACCGAAGACAAAACAACAATGTTGTACTTAAAACCACAGTACGGTTAAAGTACGAGCTGACCTAACTGTGTATCACAATACTGATCCAAATTCTTACCTACTTGCGTCACATAAATGATTAACGAGCCAAATAGCCTTGGTGCAAACGTCAAACCGAAGACAAAACAACAATGTTGTACTTAAAACCACAGTACGGTTAAATACGAGCTGACCTAACCAATTCCAAGCCGCATTAATTTCCCCCACATCTAAGGTAGGACACAGACACTCAGTCTGCTTTGTTCGGAAACTCCTCCATCTGTCATACCTTGCTTTCTTAGTGGACTATAATAAGAGTAACTGCCCATCCCTGCCCTTCAGCCTGAAAACACTTTACCCTACCTGCACCCGACCTATCCTCAGGCTACCTATCCAACCATACTCGTTGATTCAATTAATTCAACATTGTAGCGTACATTTGGGCATTTCGTCAAGTTTCTTCAGACCAAATTTGTAATATATTTGAATTTGAAAGACATCCAGCATTATAAACTTGTCAAAAAAAACTGAATAAAACTGAAAAAAAACTTTTTACTTCCAGATTCTTTGTTTCAATGACAAACTTAACCGTAACACAATCAACTAAAACACAAGCATACTGAAACAGGCAACTACCTACATTCACCTAAATCCTCCATAAATCTCTACCCTAAATCCCCTCACCCCCCCACTCCCCCTCCATACCTCACCTGCTCGTCAGGTCGTCCCGGCCCAGGTAGACGGATGATACCGGTTTATTGGTGGGGCTGGACCGTGGCCAGGTGAAGAGGCCAAGTCCAGCCTCACTACAGGTGATCATCACAGGTGGTAACGACAGGTGTAACCCTGTACACCGCCCAGCCTCCTGGGCCGCCTCCCGGGCCGCCTCCCACCCTGGAGATGTCGCTGGCAGACGCGCAACTTTTTCACTCCTGAGTGGTCACAGCTCGCTAAGTGAGGGATCTAGTTGGGCCCCCGGGCTACGTACCCTTTAAAAAGAAATGTTTCAGGCGACTTAATAGGTTTGAAATACGTTTAGACTCCTATTTGTCAGAGGTTATTATGGTGGATGATAAATGAAAAATGGTTGCCAAAATATATAGCATAGATTTTAGGTTTCACAGTGGGTACAACTGCAATTTAAATGGTATAAAATTCACATAATTTGTGAACAATGTTTCCCATAATATAATGTTTATAAATCCAATCGTTTCTCACAATGTATAATTGCACATACATGTACAATGGTATTATTACTACTTAGGAAGAATCAGATTATTTTTATCGAGTCAGATTTCTACAAGAAAGGTAAAGTAACCAACCATACATATAGATACAGTAATGTAATGTAATATTATTAATTATATTCATGGCCTCAATCGATTCTAGTATCAGTAAAGTAAATAGAAGAAAATGTCTCAATCAAAAATAACCTATTCTTTTTATTATCCTATAAGACTAATCGTATATTTTCCTCTCTCCCCCAGGACCTGAAGGATGCCATGAACTACGGCCTGTACTGCCCCCCTATGAACGGGCGGGCCGGCAAGTTCCTGGACGAGGAAAGGACCCTCAGGGACTACCCGCTGCCCGGACCCATCGGCTTCTTAGAGGTAGGCTGGACTGGATACTATTAACCTTTGTCAGAGGTCGGGAGAAGAGTAGGGAGCCTTAGTAGGGTTTCTAAATTCACTTATTGGATGGAAAGAGAATTGAAACGTTGAATTAATCATTCTGAAAACGTACACAGCAATTATGGTTATAAGTGAGAGCGTTGATTTATGGAAGGGGTTATCTAGAATAACATGGCTTCAGATTAAGGCAGGAACACCAGTGTGGTTAATTAATTTAGGCATCACTGGCTAAATATTGCGCTGAGTTTGTTTCGCCACAACTGGGACCATCCGTATACGATCTGGAAAGCATAAGACTACAGCCTCCTGTGAAATTGATTTTCTTGGATGTTGCACTTGATATTAGAGGAAATTTTTCTTTTTTACAAAAAATATATCAAAAATCATTTATCAAACATGGGCAATATGCCCTACTAGCTTGAATAGTACACGTACGCTCAAACTATACAAACGCCCACCAAACCCAGCCGAATTGGACCTTAGTAACCTTTCCCCTGATGAGGTCGGTGGACTTACTATAAACCTGGCGAGAACCCATCACTGAGGGGCGGAGGTGGTGGCGTAATGGCCTGTACCCAGTTAACGGGGTGGACCTCTGCCAAGGGGCCTCCAGGGCGCTGACCACTGGGGGCTGGGAGGTGGCAGCAGACCAGATACTGGAGATACCGCCGTCGTCAGGGAGATACACTGACCGGGG
The DNA here is from genome assembly GCA_936440205.1 of Lepidonotus clava. Lineage (NCBI taxonomy): Eukaryota > Metazoa > Annelida > Polychaeta > Phyllodocida > Polynoidae > Lepidonotus > Lepidonotus clava. Next base: position 44,470,194 of record OW387136.1, on the reverse strand, counting down.
AAACCGGTCAAGGGCAAGTTTTATGACCCCAGTAAAAAGTCTGATGTAAACCAAATGGTCGAGCACACAAAACATGTTCTAAAATGGAATTAGCTGGTCTTGGTTGAATACCTATTGAGGTATGTAGTTTCTAAAAAAAATACCCCGCTGTATCAAGATCCAGAGTAGTTTTGGCCCAGGGATGTAAGTTTTCAGATTTTAGTCTGATTTCAGAATGTGTATCTTCAACACATGAGGTTTTGAAAAATTCTAGGATACTTACAGATTTTCTTAATGCATTTTCAAATGTTTTAATTGACCCTGACTCACATACGTGGTTGTCTCTAAATAAAGAAATACAAACGGTAAACAATTTTTATCAGTTTTCTGTAATAATCCAAAACATGTGTAGTCGAACGGTACAGGTATTGTACAGTGGTGGTCTAACTTCGAAACACTTCGCCATGTAGCTTTCGGTGTTTGGAGATTCGGTGTACGGACACATGTGCAGGAGGAGGGGATACTTTTTGGCAAACCGGCAAAAACATGCCCAAGGGTAGCAAAAAGAATGGTGCATTTATTTAGAAGGTAAACAAGCAGTAGGATTTCCATAGCGGAAGCGACAAACATGTCTTGCTGTTGCACTAACTGTATCTATCTTTCCGTAAACTTGGTTAGGTTTAGAAGAAAACAGAGATGTTGGAATTCAACAAATATATTTTATGGGAGGAATTTTAACTCACGCATATGCCGCGACCGAGAACCAAGCTGCTCCTAGAATATGAAGTATTTATATTATTTAACCAAAAAACAACCCCCAAAAAAGACGATTGTTTGTCGTTGATTTTAATGAAGCTATGGATAAAACCATGCGAAAAGTGCAAAAGAGAAGAGGTTTCGTGGAAAGGTATAGGGATTAAATCGACCCAGTTTCTGGTGAATCATTATAGCGGAGTTCATTCCAGAATTAATGAACGTGTTGAAGCTTGAGCCCTGAACCTTTACCTGATAAATTATACCTAAGCATCCTATTAACAGTTTCTTGGCAGCATCTTCAAGGAACGGTGTTCCGTGAAAACACCCCAACATGACCCATGATGTAAAGCCTGACAAACTGAGCCCAGGTTTCCGAGCTAAAGTAAACGCAGACTGAACCATAAAACTTGGCTGGTGCCGCTATAGCAGAGAGCAAAGAATGCTGGTGTAATGCAAGCACGGACTTGCTATGTAATTGATTATTTATCATGCCAGGATCCCATGACATATACCCTTGCCAAGGCAAACAGGCCTGCACCAGGCGACTGATATTATGCTCCCTCATAAAAATGATACAAAAAAAAAAGACATTTGGATGCAGTGTATTTTGTGTCGGTGTATCATTTACTTCTCTTATCTTTGTTTATCTGAGTTTCTTTTCCGATGAGAGATTTTGAGAGGGATCATAACTCCCGAAATATGTAATGTAATCCACATGTCTCGGTTAAAAGCATATTTATCAAACTTATCCCGCAACTTCTGTATTGAATGCCAGTCTTCTTTAATAAATGTGAACCAACTAGACCAAGTGATATTCCGATTTGCGAAGTCCATATATTGCCACATTTAGACTATGTCAAATTGACACACTTTGCGAAGTGCATACCTTAGCAATATGCCAAATTTAGACTATGTCGAATTAGCATACCTAAGCAATGTGCCAAATTTAGACTATGTCAAATTAACACATATGGTGGCCATATTTGGCGGTCAACCTGTGGGCCGACAGGTGCGCCCATACCTGGTGCAGGTGGGCGCCCTGGTAGGAGGACGCCCGGGAGGAGAGGGTCATTAGAGTGGTCTCACCTGGAGGACGCCCATCAATAACACTCAGTCAGGTCAAACCTGTATTGGCATTCTCCACATTCTCAGCACCATGTCCCCGGCGCCTGGCTCACCCGATAACCGCCACTCTAACCCTGATAATACCCTCTGATTACATGAAGTGATGTTACACAATGATATTGAGCCCAGGTAGACTAGGCTCTCGACAGCGTCCTAATAATTGGGGTAGTAAATAAGGAAAATTTTGCTATCCGGAATACGTAGTAATTTCCAGATTTATTCATGCCCACTATTTATAGATTTGGCATATACATTTAGAGAGTAATAGTGTAAATTACTGATAACATGATCTGAGGTTATATTTCGCTTATACATCTATATCTAGATCTTACCTTTTGGCGGGGAAGATCATTACCCTTATTTACGGAGACCTTATTATCCTAATCTAAGGCACTTAAGCAGTTAAGTCTATAAATGCAAAAGCCTAGTGCATACATCCCAAAACTGCCTTATCATGTTATATATGATGTATATGCGGCACAAAAGTGATTGTAGAACCCTTAGCGATAGCCTCTTTGTGCTTGACTGAAATATAAGACTGAACTTTAAATTGGTATCAGTCAAAATTGGGGGGGGGGGAGGAATCAGTAAAGTTTAGGTCGCCATTTAGCTCGTGTTAGATAGGCTCTGTTCATCCAATGCCTCCTAACAGGGGCCTTTGAGTACATCTTCAGTGTTTTTATCCCGATGAGAGCCATGGCGTTTACAAACACTTCTTTAAACTTGATTTTGAGCTATCACCGATAGTTTTTTCTGTTTCCTTTGAGCAGTAGCACTTGCAGCCAACATTCCGAAACCCTTAGCCACTTTTCTACCACTCTGAGGAGCCAGTTAGGTAGCTCGTTTAAATCTTGTGAGAAAGGTTGACCTATGTGTACTCACCCTCTCAGTCAGTGCTATCAGAGCTTGTAGAGTATCATTGAGCTCGGTTATCAATACCTCCAAGGGTGCTCCACATTCCTAACTAACCTATCGGGCTTGCCCTCCCCTCTATATTATGATATGACAGCTACCATCTAACTCAGCGGTAGCAGATCATATTAATCCGAACAGTACATTGTTACATAAAGGGCACTGTATTCGAACCTCTACCTTTGATGCCAGAGTGAGCCAGACTGGAAAAGACATCTGTGATCAGTGAATGGTAGCCTAGGCCAGTATTAGAGATATAGACCTACAGAAATATATATTATATAGAGAGTAAAAAAACTGAATATGTAATAAAAACTGAGATATTCACATGTTTTCCTGATGGCGATACCATACAGTACCTCTTACATCTGTATAACTAATTCTCTTGTTCATGCACGTTTCAGACTTATTTGATACACACCCGTATAGGCTCACTAGGGACTCAACCATTTCCTGTTTCAAGAGACATATGTAAACAACCATCTTTTGATGTTATTGATCCAAAACCACATTAAGTGGCACAATATGTACACATAGTTCATGCAGTTCATAGTTTACTTTTCTTAGATCATTCTGTAGATCAGAGAATGGATTCTTCTCAAAAACAAAACTATTGAAACGATGGTAGCCACCTACGCACGCCACAGCTGTACGATTATGATTGACGTAATCAACTTTGCGAATCATTGGGGCAATAAAAGATGAGGTTCGTATCGAGAACGCACCATTTCGGAAAACATGTATCACTTCCAACTGAGCAGGAGTTCTTGGTGGGTGACTTATGGTTCTTGTAAACGCCTACTGAGTTCTTATTACTTTTGATTCCTTAATCTCCCACCCTCACTTACCATTTCCCGCTTACTGAACACTCACATAAAGCGGTTTGTATCGCCGGCCGTGGGATCTTTATGGTAAGAAGGGAGGGGGGGGGGGGGGGTAAAGTGGATATGCCAGGTCAAGTCGGTAAGAACCTTTACCGAAAAGGCTCATGTGCATGACTAAATCATTCCTGAAGAGGCCTAATTAATCAGTTGAGCATTATGGTAAAATAAACTCTTGTATATATAAAACTATAGGAAACGGATATAAGACTGATATAAAATCATCACCATATTGTGTGCTTAGATCTATATCCTTTTCCCCTTTTAAGTTGTTTATTACCCGGGCTCGCTGTATTATCAAGTCGTCTTCGAAATATGATCGATCAAATCGAATCTCGCCCGGGTAAATGTCTTGGACATTTAGGCGGGAAACGCCATTGAACTATAACAGAACCAGCGGAAACAAGATCGCAAATTTAGACCTACATCCGGTCTGCAGTACTTTCACTATGTAATGCCTATACCAGAAATTGACCATTGAGATATCATTAGCCGAGATCGGGTAGGAGAGTGACACGGTCAAACTGTATAACATCGATCGACGCATCAGCATTGAAAAGCCTAGCGTCCCGGATTGCAGTGTAGTGTTCGACCCAGTTGAATAAATTATGTTAAGTAGGGTGAAGACGGCGAGCAAGGAGGACCCCGGCCTCTGATCGGAAACTAGGTCGGGCTTGCTCGCCTATTTCGCCTCTTTCGCGCGCGTTTCAGTCGATTTAACGCACTATAGAGGTTCATGTCGATCTTTTATTGATGATGCCGATGTATTGGGAAGCCATATATCGATATAAACCCAGAAAATCGTATTTCTCTCCGGACTAGATTTCATGCGTACTCCCTTCCGGCCAAAGCGCATCTCGCGCAGTCAGACTTGTGAAACCACAGCGCATTGCATCAGAGGCCAAAATGGCGCGACCCGGTGAACACGTGTATATGTCTTCTCCGCGGATGACCGCCTTTTACGCCTTAAATCGGCATCGTCCAGCAAAATGGAGTATACATTATGGATTATTGATATTCAGAGGCGGTCAGGGTCGATATAAAGTGAAGAATTATGTCGATATATAAGATCGGCATCGGCCAAAAGGTGGGTACTCCTCCGTGTCAGTGAACGATAATAGAGGAAAATGGCGGACGGCTCCACTCGCGCTGGCATGTGCATCTTTTTGTTTAAAATCAATCGATAATTCGCTCGATATTTCGTATTCCTATACCCATAATTATGTCTTCAAGCATTCTACTATCATATATAGAAAAAGAAGACGATTACCCGGGTTTTTTCGGTTTTGTAACCGATATTTTTCTTCCATCCCTCAACCTGGGTCCTTGTATATGAATATCTATATGAATATAATTAAGATTTATTTACGGAGTGATGAAGGAACAAAATTGAACATGGAGAAACCATCACTTGATGTGTATAAGAAAGGTGTACGATACAGAGGGTACTCATATTGGAAAATATTACCATATAATATTCAAAATGTAAAATCTAAAAAGGATCTGAATTCCCTTCTAACAACAGAACTCTTAGTTGATGTATATAATAGACATGAACGAATGAAAGTTAAATGATGAAATCATTTAAATCTGATAATAATTATGATAATCATGAATGTATATATATTGTATCTGTGAAAGCGGATTGTTTGTCATCATGAAAAGCGCATATATATATGTATGTGATGAGGACTGAATAAACAAAAACAAAGAAAAAAAAGAATTAGGAAATACAGGAATGGCTTGCCATAGGAGTAAAAGAGTTGTCCACCTGGGACTGATCATGCGGCAGGGGGCCCGGTGATTAGGTGGACCATTGAGACCTGGCCAGGACGCCTTTGTCCCTGAATTATGGCCGATTATACCCAGAGTATGGAGACTTTGTACTGGGGGATTCACGTCCGCCTCCAGGGGGTAGAGGCTCCTGGAGGGAACGTGTTCTCAGGGGGTAAGGAAAGTGTAATCGTTGGGTACCAAGATCAGACCTTTGCCAGAATACCACATGTTACCGCTGTGGTTAAAACGTTGAGAGATTAAGTCGACCTATAGCATGTTTTATGCGATTTGAGATAATGTGTCACGTTAGAGCAAGAGCAGCTGGCATAGGTCAAGCTCCTGCCGAGATCAAATTTTAATTGATCAATTAAAAAAAAGTATCAATCATCAATAAAATGGACTAAATCAGCTAGAGCTCAACTAAAGAAAAAAAATCAATATAGCGTTGGAAAACATATAATCTTCAAGTACGTATTTTAAGCATACTTCGTAAACTAGTTAGGAGACATGTATAAAGAAAGCAGTCACGTGAATGTGGCCCTCAGGGGCCTTAGGGCCACAAGCTGTGACATAACTATACATGTTCGGGGCCATCAGACGCAGCGTGGCGCCCCCTGGGGTCACCCCCGGGGTCCAGGGAAACCAGCTGTGACGTCACAGCATGGATTACAAGTGACAGTGATATGGTAGCAAAAGTATCAAAGTTCAGGTTATATTTACATTTCTAGGTCCGATAATCCAGCGATAATGTGCTGGCCATGCTTCACTTGATATGCATGAAGTAGAATAACATGTTTATTACAGAAATAGCATATCGAAGTCAATATGAAACTGTTTTACAGACATTTATAGGGCCATCGCCCAGTGCCTACTGGGTGCAAGAATTTAATGAAGATGAATTTTCAAGTTAGACCTCCCGCATGGAAGAATTAACAGGCCAATTGATATAACGTTAACTGGCATAACGTTTTCCACATCCCTGCAAAGACGAATTGCAGTATTGCTTGTCTTGTATTGTTGTTCTTTAATATTATAATGAATACATGTAAAGTTAGTTAAGATCAAGTGGTAGAAGTAACTAACCAAAACCAACAAGGAAATTAGAAGTTTGATTAAGTTGAATAAAATCGACATTCATCATGTTTCTGACGTCTTTCTCCAGGGTTGTGTCGTCATCTGAAACATAAACATACTTATTTACGCTATTAATTTAGATGCATTCCAATTGCCCAAGTACAATAGTAGAAATATATATGTTTGATCTGGTGCAGTACCTGTCAAGTCGGAAAAAAAAAAGTAATCTTTGCTTTAGTTCAGTTCAGGCATGTGCCCCCCTCCCACTTTGGCCCAAATATGACACTTTGGTCCAAATATGACATTTCCCCTAATTTTTCAAAATTCTGGATCCGCCCCTAAAATGACATCCCCGGTCAGTCAAAACCAAACTATGCACCCATCCACCCATCTGGTATGTTGGTCGGTAGTTGATATATCATAACGTAAGCCCCACCAAGAACCCTAGACCGTACCTCCGGACCCTTGGGCTCCCTGAACAAACCTCTCTGCTATAGATCCCTGATCCCCAAGTACACAGGCCACGGTCAGCTGGAGCTCTGTCTGTGTGGACTATTCAGTGTCCCGACACCTGAGGCTCCCTACACAAAGATCCCTACTCCAGTGTCCCCAATATTACCCCACAGACAGGACCCAGGGATCAAAGTGGTACACCTTTATCTTACCTGGCGCACCTGGAGCTGCTCCAGAACAGGTGTTTGTATGGGGGTATACTGGATCCAGGTGTGAAACTGAGAGGTCTCCTGGTGGGTTTTGTGTTGTAGGTTGGGGTGGTTTGCACACCTGTGGGATCCTGAGGAAATAGGCATCTGTCATTGGAGATGGATGGATTCAATTGTTTATTCAGATGTTTTCACGGAAGTCGAAGTGTTGGGGGATATCACTGCAAGTACATTTTAGTTTAGGCAACTTCGGAAACTTACCGGAAAGACTCGCTTTTAAAATGCTAGAGGGTCATAAAACTATGAACTGTATTGGTAGTATTGAGAAAGAAGAAAAAAACGTATTGATAATTATAAAAAAAGAACAAACTTATTGATAATATTGGTTACTACAATTCTCTAATGTTGGTGAAATATTCCTCATGTTCTTGCCAAGTGCCTCGTAATAAATAACGGGCTTACCAATAATCAATCCGCCGTTTTGAAGAATTGCATCTATGATACGTGTATTATCACAGGCACAGATTGCTACATGACATTCTGAGCATGATACTAGTTAATTGTGGGCCGGTGAGCCAGTTAGACTTTCGAGTCTTTTCTGGTCATTTGAATCTGGCGCGCTCGCCGCCCACTTAGACATAGACTTTGGTGAAGAGTACTTATAGTCACTTTGTTCGGTGGACCCCCCGGGGCGGAATGACCTACATATGAATGTTGTCTCAAATACGAATAAATCTGAAAGACATTTGAAATCTCTCAGAACTATCAAAATCTATGTGTAAAATAATGTAGTTCAGTAGTCAAGAGACAGTTTGAACGGTGTTATCGTGTTTAGTTCGACAATTTTAAGTTTGCGCAATGTTATCTCTATGGCACGCGTTGTCGATCGGGAAAATCTTGTATTATCGCCCATGTTTCTTCGAACCGTACGTCGTCAGGGGATCGCTTTTGAAGTTTATCTTTCCGTAGCTATATACAGATGGAACTGTTTTTCGATGGGAATTCTTTATTTTGTTCTACAAGATTGGTTTTTAACGTGACAAGTACATAAATTCATCTTCGTCGGAAAACCGGAAGTAGTATTTGGGACTCCGTGACGTGGGATCTGGCGAACCCGTGCAGCCTAGTTGTTGTCAGTCTTACAGCGAGGAAGTAAGTAAAGCTGTCAATTGAAATCTCTGATTGATCATGAAATGTATATGAATTTTATGAATGTTATGAATTATATGAATATTGTGAATATTGTGAAGCTATATGAATTTTGAATCATTGGTTGAAAAGCCACTTTGATCGTGTTTCTATGAATTTAGAGTGCGTGTCATCGTACATCTTGCATTATCGCTCAAGTGAAGCACGTGTTGCATTGACAAGTCTTATGAATTGAATGCTACGTTCGAGTGAAACGAGCACTGTAAGAGTGAAACAAACACTGTAATGCTACCTTCGGGTGAAACAACCAATGTTATATAGAATATCTGAAGAACATTCGATGCATTTTTGAATATTCTAGTGTAAATCTACATCGGTAACACAAAAGTGAGATCGGTAAGATAAGTAAATAGTTTTATTTCTGAGAATATCAGATGTAACTTTCATTTTCATTATCGCCGATAAATCAAATATTATTTATACATATTTTTGTAGTTTGATATCGTTCTAATATTGGTTTTGTCATTTGTTATTTTTCTGGTATTTGTGAGACATTTTTGCTTTTTTATTCTCGGACATTTCGAACTGGCAACATGAATAAAGGAATTGCAGTCACGCTGGGATCGTTCAGCCAAAGTCACCAGAAGTATGGTAGCAGTGCCGGGAAACAATGTACAGGTATGTCTCTTACTTTTGCAATTTATAATCATCTGAAAACAGCTGATAGCATTACCCGAAATGATCTAGACAGAATTTTAGATCTTGGTAATTCTGTGTATGAGCAGTGCAGCTCTTATCATGAACAAGAATTATTAGCTCCTGAAGAGATACCCAATGAAATCACGTATGATGGTCTGAGGTACAAGTTAGCTGTTGGACAATTTAGATATGGATTTATTTCTGAATCTACAAACTTGATGTATAACTTGACCAATGCATTTTATATGTATAAGCTAGCGTTTTTTGTTTGCAAAGGGAAAACTTGTTTGGTGAAATTCTGTTCAGGTCATTATTATGTGTTTGACTCACATAAGAAAGACAGAAATGGCAAAGTTGACCCTGATGGCAAAGCATCTTTGATCAAATTTGGCAATTTTCATGACATGGTGAAACATCTGGAAAGTATTTTCCGAAGCAGTAAACGTGAACAATATGACATTGTACCGTTGTCTGTGTCACCTGAAACTGTGAAATCAGGAACAAGGTCTGAAATACATTGTGTCTTCAAGAAGCGTCGATTGAATCCTTTGAATGTCTATGAATCAGACTTGTTATCAATAGGCATTCGTCCAAACCCAAAGGAACTTCAGACTGAAAACAGTGACATGTATGAGACTGTACAGGGTAGGAAACATTCAGTCAAGCAGATTCATGTTCAGAAGTATGAAAGTCATGTCGACTATGTAAAGAAAGTCAAAAAAGAAGCAAAAACTTGTACATTAGGAAAATATGGGTCAGTTATCCATATTGATGATGAACCAACTGTACAAACACAAATATCTGAAATGTCCAATGTGTCTGAAGTTCCTGAGAAAGATAATGTGAATGTCAATGCAGTGCAATCTGTAAAAGTCAAATGTGTAAATGGGGAATGGCAGATTGTACAGTCGATGAAAGGAAAGGTCAAAGTATCTTTAACTGTTAATGATGAAAAACAAATTAACAGAGCAATCGATTGTGTACAACGACAAGAAAATATGAAAATCAAATTGTGTAAAATTAATGGTGTATGGCAGTTGTTCACAAAGAAATCTGTGTCTCCGAAGTGTCATGTTCAACCAGAATCAAATGTAGAACAAGTGAACCAAGATTCGTCATGTGACAGTAGTGTAAACTATATTGATGATGAAATGATTGCTATAGAAAATGTTACAGCAGAGAGTGAATGTTCTACATCTGAAAGTTCTGAACTGTCAAGAAAGAGATGTTCGAAGAAAAGGAAAAAAATATATCATGATTACTGTAACAGTAAGAAAAAGAAGATAAGTGTTCAAACATCAAATGAAAGTACATATATGAATAGGCATTATGGAAATCCCTGTGTAGGGATAGACGATTTAAGCAATGTACAACAACATTCTGAAACAAGTGTAGAAGAGCAACAACATGTAGCTGTTATTTTTGAAAATGGAAACTGGAAATTCTTTTCTTCTGAGAACATGAAAGATGAAGTACATTTAAATTCAAAAGATGAGGCAAAAGTTAGAACACTTCTAAAAAGTTTTCATATCGAAGGACTACATGTTAATGTCAAAAAGATCCACGGACTGTGGAAGATAGTTAATATACAAGAAACAAAAGACAAACATGCAAAGGTTACACGGAATCAAAGAAATCTGAATAATAAGCACAATCAGTATAACAGTGACAACGAATCTATATATAGTGATATAGATAGTCATTCTCTGAAAGGTAATATATCAGATGGCAATATATCGTCAACCTCTTCAATGGATAAACATTTAAAATCACAGAAATCTGAAAGATGTTCATATGATTGGAGAAATGTGAAAAAGAAATTGTTAGAAGAAAATCCCAATATAAGTCCTGAAGAATTAGAATTGACAAAAAAAGAACATGTCAAGAAGCTTAAGAATTTACGTGAAGATCGTAAGAAGTCGAAAAACAAAGAATTAGATGCAAAAACTAGTCATGTAAATAATATAAGTGAACCTGAGAAATCGGTACAAGGAGATGAGTTTAGTCATTTCAGATATCCTTCTATGGAAATGATAAATGCTGAGAACCGAGAAACAGAACCAGTATCTGGATTAAACAATTTTTCTGAATATTTGGAAGATTGGCGCCTTAAAAAGAAAGAAATGCTACAAAAAAATCCTAATTGTTCTGCTGAAGAATTGGAGATTGAAAGACAAAAACATGTTAGAAAGAAAAGACAAATATTTCAACAACGCTTTAGAATTAAAAAAAGAGCACAACATAATATAGAAGACGCTTCTGATGAAAATGAAAATACTCAAAATGAAAGAACAGGCTCAACATGTGAAACAAATCAAGATTTCAATAATCGAACACCAATAGTTATGCCACATTCTCATGGGTTTTATAAGCCTCCTTTACATGAAGATATTCATATCTGTGATAATTCAGATCTTAGCTCAACATCAAATTATTTCAGAGAAAATATTTCAAATATCACAGAAATGATACAAACACATAGTAATAACAATGAAACAGAAACAGATATGGAGGATATTGATGATCAAAATAGCGAGCGTTCTCAAATGGAAGACCGAAATTTTCTTTTTGAAGGCAATTCAGAATTAATAGATTTAGAGGATGAAATGACTATTTCACAACAGAAAATAGATAAGCTCAAAGAAAGTGTTGATCATGTTTGTGTTTTTTGTTTTAAACTCTGTTTCATTGAACAAGGAAGTTATATATCTAATAACAATAGAGAAAGATATCTTAAGTTCCTTAAAGTGAATTCGTTTGAAGGAAATATGTTTGTTTGTTCAAGTTGTAATACACAAGTTAAAAGAAATCATGAACCTAGAATCAATAAAGCTAGTGGGAATTTTTTCCCAAAATGTATAGCACAATTAGATTTAACACCTAGAGAACAAAGGCTTATTTCTCTGAGATTACCTTTTATGCATATACGTATTTTACCTACAGGAAGTCAAAAATCTTTAAGAGGCAATGTTATAAATGTTCCTGCTGACATCAATGAAACGGTATTCATGTTACCTAGATATCTAAATGAGAGTGGGACGGTTACAGTTAAGTTAAAGAGACGATTACAATATTCAAGTGTATATGAAGAATCAAATGTTCGCCCCTTAAAAGTATTACAGGCTTTAGAATATCTGAATGGAACAGTACTTTATACCAGACAAGTGAAATTGGAGTTTCACATGAGTGGTTGCAAAAGACAATTCATGATTTAGAAACAAGTGCACGGTTCAATTGTGATATTCATAGCAATGAAGCAGGTATAATCTCAGATAACATCAGAGTCAGTGACAGTTGCAATGAAAATCCAGTTGTAGGAAATGATACTGATGAAGACGAAGATGATAGACAAAATACAGATACTGATCAGGATAACTTTTCAGAAATAGATCCAACAGAAAGACCTGTAATACATGATACACTTTTGGACATTGTTCACAATAATAATCCTTTGATAGTAGCTCCAGGTCAAGGACAAATTCCCAAAAATATTTTGTACGATCCACATTGTGAAGAGTTATCTTTTCCTTCAATATATTCTGGAAAATTAATAACAGATATTTTTGGAAATAGAGTAAAATTTCTTAATAGGACTCGGTGGGAATTAGTATGTCAAGATAGAAGAGTTGCTAAAAATGTTGAATTGATATTTCTGAAATATAAAAAATACCAGTTAGATTATATTCGCGGTCAAGCTCAATTTGCTATGAAATGTATACCTCAGGGAGCCATATATACTGCAAAAGATGTTTCGTCAGAAACAGAACGCTCTAAAATAGCAACATTGGATAATGGTTTTTATTTCTTTCGGAAACTTAGAAATAGCCCTCAATATTTACAACAGAAAAAACGTGAACTGTTTGCAACGATTAGACAGCTAGGTGTTCCCACATATTTTATTTCATTGTCTGCAGCTGATACACGTTGGCCATATTTACTTCAGTGTTTAGGCAAAATCGTTGATAACAAATTATATACAATAGAAGAAATTTTAGAATTAAGTTATCAAGAGAAAACCAGACTTATAAATTCAGATCCTGTAACCTGTGCACGATTTTTTGATCGAAGATTTCAATTCTTTTTGAAACACATCATCTCTGAACCTCCATATCCCTTAGGGAAAATATCACATTATTTTTATAGAGTTGAATTTCAACATCGTGGAAGTCCACATATACACATGATATTATTTTCTGATGAAGCTCCAAAATACAATAAAGATAGTGATAATGGTCTTGTAACCGCATATATTGACAAATATATATCATGTGAATTGAATCCAAATAACAAAAATAAAGACTTTGTCAAATTTCAAGTTCACAAACATTCAAAGACATGTCGGAAAGGTGGAAAACCAGAATGTCGTTTCAACTATCCTTTACCTCCTTTTGATAAAACCGTGATTTTGCGTCCTAATTCACAAAAAACAAAAGAACAAACAGAGCTGTACACACAGATCAAAATATATTTAGACACCGATGCTATCGAAGACAAAACAACACTTGAAGATATTCTGAAACACTTTAAGATTACATATGATGAATATGTATTAGCTGTCAGATCCTCAATAAATCATGATAAAGTGTTTTTGAAACGTAAACCAAATGAATGTCGTGTAAACATGTATATCAAGAATCTTCTTTATGTCTGGGAAGCTAACATGGACTGTCAATTTTGTTTAGATCCATATAGTGTTGTAAACTATATTGTCAATTACATCAACAAAGAAAATAGAGGTCTCAGCTTAAATCTGCAATCAATGACCAAACAATGTGAAAAAGAAAAACGAAGTATCAGAGAAACAATCAAAAAATTAGGCAATGTTTTTGCTAATACTAGTGAAGTGTGTGTTCAAGAATGTATTTATATACTTTTAGGCATACCGCTTGCATATCAGAGCATTGATGTAATTACTGTGCACACTGGAATTCCTGAAAAAAGAACTAAAATTCTGAAGTCTGATAAAGAATTACGTGAGCTTCCCAAAGACAGTACCGATATCTACAGAGAAACTGTGTATCAAAAGTATGTGGCAAGGCCAACTCATTTTGAGAATTACAGTTTTGCAGACTATTTGACAAAAGTAAAAATAACAAAAAGAACTCCTGTATCATTTGCAAAACAAAGACAAGGACACCATATTACCAAAAAAACTGAATTCTTTCTTGATGATACTTTTCGTTACAATATTGGACGAAGAAGAATCTTAAGTTTTTTTTGTCCTCCTCAGAGTAAAGATAAAGAAGAATATTTCAGAGTACAGATTTTGCTGTTCTTACCTTGGAGAGTAGAAAGAACATTAACAGGAATTAATCCGACCTATGAGATGTTGTACAACAGCCTAGATGTTCACAGTAAAATTAAAATGACTGAAAATGCAAAATTGTATAACCGTGAAAATTTATCACATTTGTACGATATATACACAGATATGACAAATGATGCTTCAAATTTGAGACTTCAACCGAACACCGATTTTAACAATGAACAAGATGTACAATTAGGCTCGGTTAGTTTAACAGGTGGTTCATTTTTTCAGCCAACAACAAAAAGTCTTCTTGATGAAACTTCAAGAAATAATGCTGAAGCTCATTTCAATAATCGACAAAACATACGAAATGTCAATGAATTATGGCCAATTGATAAAGTCTGTAAAGCAGTACAAGAACTGAACACTCGGCAAAGAGAATTGTATGATATCGTGATGAAAAACATTGTTACTGAACAAGACAAAATGTATATATTCTTAACAGGCGGAGCAGGGACTGGAAAAACTGTCTTACTTCAGTGTCTATATCAGAGCATGTCAAGATTCTATAATACCTTAAGTACTCATACACCAAACGTTAATACCATTTTGAAGTTGGCCAGTACAGGAAAAGCAATTTATCTGATAAAAGGACAAACAATTCATGCTGGATTAGGTATCCGCCCTAGAGAGAGTTATGAGAATTATGAGAAATTATCTGCAGAAAGACTGAATACAATGCATGTAAAATTCCTACAGACTAAAGCACTTCTTATTGATGAAATCTCGATGGTAGGAAGTAAACTCTTCAGAATTATAGACTTAAGATTACAGGAAATATATGGAAATTCGTTACCTTTTGGAGGAATTCATATTATATGTTTTGGCGATCTATATCAACTTCCACCAGTAAAAGATAAATGGATTTTCGAAAATCCCAAAGCTGGAATACAAAGTTTATCTTTGAATCCTTGGACAGAACTTTTTCATGTTTATGAACTAAAAGAAATTATGCGTCAAAGAGACCAAAAGGATTTTGCTGAACTTTTAAACCGAATGAGAATAAATGAACTGACCGAATCAGATTTTCAGACATTAGAGACAAGAGCTATAGCTACAGATCAATATCATGATCAACTTACATGCCTTCACCTATTTTCGACCAATAATAATGCTAAAGAATATAACAAAAGATGCTATTTCCGTACTAATACCGAAAAAACAACAGTTGAAGCAGTGGACACTTTGATGCAGAATGTAGCTGAACCTAAAAAAACTTTAATTAATGACAAGTTGAAAAAAGATACACACAGAACTCTAACATCTAGATACTTAAGGCTCGGAATTGGATTGACCTATGAATTAACGAAAAATGTTAATGTAGAAGATGGCTTAGCCAACGGTAGTGCAGGTGTATTGAAATATATACAATATAGACAAGATTATATAAAACCAATTGCGCTATGGTTTCAATTTGAAGAGCCTGAAATAGGAACAGTTCAAAGAGAGATTTACAGTCATTACAGAACTCCTAATATACAAAAATCATGGACACCCATTTTCCCTATATCTCATGAATTTAGACTCATTGATCCAAGTGCAAACATTAGACGGAAACAGTTTCCTGTTAATCAGGCAACAGGAAAAACAATACATAAAGCACAAGGCTGTACAGTTCCAGAAATAGCTTTAGCTTTGCACGATTATACATTTAGAAACGGCTTTTATGTTGCATGTAGTAGAGTTCCTACCATGAATAAATTACATTTAATAAATTATGACAAAAAACAGATAAAAACTGATTCCGATATTACAGCTGAAATGTCTAGAATGTTTACAGATAAACCTCTCCAATTAAATACACATATTTTCCCTTCCGAACAAGAATCATTTAAAATATATTACTGCAATATCCAATCACTCTTTAGCCATTTTAAATATTTCTCTTCAGACTACGGTATGAAAAAAGCGAATATAATTTTGATAAATGAAACTCATTTAACTCCTGAAGACTCTATATCTGATTTTGAAATTACAGGCTTTAAGGTCATTAGATTTGATGCTCCAACTTCACAATTAGGCCGACGACCTTCAAATGGTCTAGCGTGTTATGTTCAGGCAGCATATAATGTTGAAATCTTGAATGCTGAAAGATCACCATTCTCTGAATTTATAATAATAAAAATAAAAAATGATTGGGACTCTATTACCTGTGCTTTAGCATATATTAAGCCTAATACATGTCAAGCAAATCACACAAGTTTTTGGGTCCGTCTCTCACAATGTTTACAACCTGATAAAAATCTTATCATTTTAGGAGATTTTAACTTGAATATAAAAGACATACAAAATAGAAATTTTATGTCTAGCATAGCGCAACAACTTGGTCTATATCTTAATGAAACAGGATATACGACTAAAGGTCAAACCCAGCTTGATTTCTGCTTATCGAACAAGCCTACTCGTGTAGAATCCCAGTACTTACCTTGGTCATACCATTTAACCCTTACAACAGAGATAGGAAATCGAAATTAAAAAAAAAGGAAAAAAGAAAAAAAAAAAAAAGGAAAAAATCAAATTAGACGTAACGATATTCTGTACACATTATAGCTTTTTAATTAACCATTGATTTGGTAATTTTATCGGCGAGAAGTTCATCTCTAAACTGCTCAATCAAGATATAACACTGTAACTGTCTATCTCGACTTACATTACACGCCCCCGGATACAAGTGACGTCACAGGCTAAAAATAAATCAACTCTCGCTGCCGACCAATAAGAATGCGTGATCTTCCGCGAACTTTGACTTACGTCAAAGACGTGAACCCCGTAGATGCATAAATTATAACTTGGCCAATCACTTTGAGCCTAACATTTCCGAGCCGCGTCACCCGCTACAACATCATTTATGATTGGCTCACGAAGAAGCCATACCGTCATATTTGCATCGGAGTCTACGAAGATCCCAGCCACCCGACGCTATCTTCAAAAGCGTCGGTGACAAGAGAGACACGAAAGACTGTTGACGACTATAACCCAAATAAAAGACGGAAGACCAACACAAGTTGTCGACGAATTCGACAACAGACGTGCCAAGATGTCGTCGGACAAGGCGAAAACATCGGAGGCTTCGACGAAGACCACTACAACCAAAAAACGGGACTCTCCAGAACCGATGGACATCTCTCCACCGAAGACTTCCGACAAGATGCCTCCTCCGTCGACAACAGTCAAGAAGCAACAACAAACACCGACAAAAGGAAAACGACGACAAAACACAACCGACGAGAAAGGTACGAAGAATTATTTCACATGTCAAACAATCATGTTTAAACACGAATTTTTTATGATTACATTCTTCTTCGTTGTTTACTTGCAAAAAACAGATTGTTTAGACAAATGTAATACTGACGTCATCACTCGGAGATTGTTTACTAGTGTTCATCGATATATCAAATTCATGATTTTAGAGAAGACCTTATGTTCTACAAACTTGGAACTTCTGTCTTTGTTATACCAACTAAACATTGAAGTTATCGAACCTTGTCTTCATTGAAAATTTTTACCTACGTTACATAATTTTCATAGAACGTTGGATATGGTCGTTCTGGTAAAAACTGATTCAATCAGTAGTTAAACATTTTCTCGATTATACAGAAACAGAAATTTAACATGTTAAATATGACTTTGATGACATTAAGATACATGTTAAGTCAGTTTTTACTTGAACCTCCCATTAACGCTTCACCTCCATACCTTTATTTTGTTTCACAAGAACGAAATAGTCTTTTGCCTATTAATTGATTTCCAAATATTGTCAGCACTGTTAAAAATTATCCATGAATATGCGTGTATCAAAGAACAAATGTCTAAATTTTGTAAGAAAGAGAATAACACCTAGCAATTATTCAGAAGCAAGTTGAGGCCTTCACAAAGTCACTTAGAATTAAGATCTGCAAGATAATTTAACTATAGAACGTAAATAAAACTCGCCAATATGAGAAAACCTCTGTAGCCACCAACAGTCAAATATGCATAAAAAAGCCCAAAACTTCACCGCAGAATTGAGACTAAAATTGTAAAAATTTAAGTTCAAATCATTCATCTGGTATTTTTGACTCTTTCCATCTGTTTGAACTCTCAGATCTACTGCTGACATTTGAACCATGTAGATGTTTCCAACTGGAATATTGAACAAGATAAAGAACTATTAAAAAAAAATAAAAATAAAGGTGTGGAGATATAACACTATTTTCCAGATATGCCATGATAAATAAACATGTTGAATTCAATTGAAATACTACCGATTTAGATATTGACATTATATAATCAATGTCAATTTCATATGAACTGTATATTAGAAAAAAAAAAGGAATGAATTACATGTTGTTACACGGTACAAAATATGTTACATATTAAATTCACAAAGCCATAAAATGAATATTACATGTTCACATCACAATGCTAGGACGTGTATATTACATATTCACATCAGACTACCATATATATTTCATGTGTTTAGATTAAAATGCTACGACATATATGTTACATGTAAAAGTTATCATACAACAAGATGTTTACTTTAAGACTGAACAAGGTATTTCAATTGTCTTATTGAGGTTTTATTTTCAGTTTAGAAAAATGATAACCACCATCTTATAACAGAGTTTCAAGATATCAAACAATATACAAGCACTAAATATTTATTGTTTTGTAAATCGAAATTCAGTTCAAAAGGTCAACTCTGTTCGACACTAACACTGGCCCGTTGAGCAATGGTCCATAATTTTTGATCAGGGCTGACAAATACTGAGAAAAATATTGGTTACTCAGTATAGGTTCCTAACAAGTTTTTGAGCCTTCATCTGTCATATTTTCAAGCTGTCATTTCTTATATTTGCGCATAGCGTTTCTCCTTTTTTTGGGTACTCATTTCCACCTTATTTTTTAATAACAAGCCAACTATAACCAGTCAAGGCCAATCACTTTTTCACACTGTCAGCCCTGGTGGCCGAAAACTGAAAAACTTAGTGTCGAACACTGCCAATAATTCTATAATGAAAAATTGACACAATATAAACGATATGCTGAATATTCCAAATAAGTTATCGTAAACATAAGTATCAAACTAAATTTGTATAAGACCATTTTCCAAATCATTATTTAAGAACTAGCATCTACAGTTACCAGCAAACAAATGAAACAAAAGAACACAAAAAATCATTAAGCTTCATTTTGTTTACAATTTTCTTTTTATTGATTCACTTTGTTTACAGGTAGCCCAGCTAAGATTAAACCTCTTACCGAAACAATACACACAGAGAGCCAAAAAGCTAGCAAATCAGCAGTTGACACAGACACTGCAACGTCAAAATATGTTGAGGCTATGACTCTTAACTCTCCGAAAAAGACAATCCAGAAACAACCAGGAAAACAAGCGCCCACTGTCACACATCAGAGTGTTGCAGGTTCTACCTCAAAAGTTCAGACAGTTAACGTTGCTCGTAAAACAACCATGGGTAATATGCCTCCAGTAGAAACAGCAGATTATAGACCACAAACTTCAGTACCACCAGCAATTACGCTGAACCAAAGGTCAAATATTACTTCAAGCCCATCGGCTGCTGCTGGATCACCAGCACAAATGAGAGAACATGTTTCAACACCTCAGACTCCTCCACCTGAGCAACGAAACACAGTCCAGCAAACTCCATCACGACGAGGGCAAACTACTCCTGTCCGAAAGCTAGAGCCACTATATGCGCTTAACGCTCAGACATTGACAATAACAAGTGCAACAGCTTCAGAGATTGTAACTGCTGCAGACTTGTCAAACGATAATGAAAATCGTGACACAGTCACCGACACACCAGACAACATTTCCATGTCCCAAGATGTTACTTTCAGAACACCGTCGACAAAAGTGACAAAAAGAACACATAGAAACATTGGGAGTTCTTCATTACCGTCGCATACTAGCACAGAATCCTTACCTGATTTTGATGAGTTCCCTCCATCATATGATGAGGCCATGTCTCAACCACAGACGCCAGTCAGACCTAACAGACTTGACCTAGGGGTAACGTCTTACCCTTTAACTCAAAATGCTCTGGCGATGGACAGACCACCTGCAAACTGTGATCATCCTCCGTCTTATCAGTCTCTTCAGCTACAGGACACTAACAATAACAGTAATGTTCAGAACAGTCTCACTACTACTACCCACACAACCCACTCTGCCCAGAGCAGCCCATCATGTGCCTCTCTTCCACCTTACACCAGGTACGATATAGGTCAACAGCACAGTGTAACTTCACCATCAATTTCAAACATCTCATCATCTAGAAGATCAAGCCGGTCATCACAATCACACGTACCGAACCAGTATCTCTATCCAGAGATGATACCATTTCAAAGAGGATCCGCAGTTACGCCGACAAATCAGACAAACCCCACACAGATGGGTATCACTACTCCTGATCAGACCACACAACGCCAGAGTCCACGTCGACAAAACGTAACACAAACACCAACAAACACTCCTTCGACGAGCCCGACCCCACATCCTGAAAGGTCACCTGGTGTACAGATCGGTGGACAGAATGTAAACTATACCAATCAATCTCAAGTGCCCAGGAACCAGATGAACGTTCCACCTCAGCAACAACAATATAATCCTGTTCAAGGTCAACAGCAGAATTTCCTTGGAGGTGTAATGCCAGTACAACCCAATGCTGGTCCGAACATTCAAGATGTTCAACAACAAGCAGTAAACTTTATACCACAAAACCATCAAGGAAACAATAACTTTCAAGGAGGAATTCAGCATAACTTCCAACAACAACAGGTGCCCGTTCAGAATGTAGTTCCACCTGTAATGGTAAATGTCCCTAACCCAAACCTTCCTCGGCCGAACATTCCTCCCCCAGATATAGCTGCTCAAAACGTGGAAGCTCATCCCATAGCACATGTTCTGCCTGGATATGTCGATGACGACGATGAAGACGAACAGGAAGATCTTATTACTTGCAACGAAGTTTTGCAGTTTCCTGGCGAAGAGCCCATAAAGAAAACATGTGTATGTGTAGTAATCGAGTTAGAAGAAGAACACCCTGTCCACCCTTTAGTTGACAAACAGCGTAGAAAACTAGCTGTAGCAGACACTACAGGTGTCCTCGTAGGATACATTAAAAGAGCAAAACCAATCAGATTTGTCAAAGGAGACACTATAAGAATGCAAGATTTCACTATGAAAGATCACAAACTCCTCATACATTCCAACACCGACACACCAATGTAAGTTTTTTTTTTTTTATTGTCTTTTTAAGTATGTGACAGTATTGCAGATAATATCTAATAACGTTAATACTTTCACAGTTGTGAAAATGATTCTATCTTTTATACAAATTAACTTATAGACCTGTGTTAAACTCCATTTATTAACGAAGTTCTAAAATATCTGTTTAAACATTGAGCAAATAGACATTTCGTATTTTTCTCAAAATGCTACTAGAAAATTCTATATGTTTCTCAGTTTTCTCAATGTGACCACTGTAAAATACCTTGATAGAATATAAAGCTTACATTTTAGTTTGAATACAACATGATGCTTCTCTATATATTTGATATTGCTAAATATTTCATTTTTATTCACTATAAAACATCATGATAATCCTATAAAATTTGAATTATAATTCTATTCATATTTATATAGTGGGAGCGACATGCCAATCTCAGCTGCCATGCGCGACCAGGCCAAGAGAGAGTACCTCAGACCTGAGTTCCCGATCACCCCGATAAGGACAGTAATGAATCAACCTGTCGGGTTCAAATGCTCAGTCAAGGGAACGGTGAGCAGTGTAAGTAAAACAAAGTTCATCTCTTGTAAAGACAATCAGAAATAAATTTGCAAAAAAAAATCTAACAAAGAAATTGACACAAAACAATTTCTCCTTTCAATGGAAATTAGTTTGTTTCTTTCCTCCAGAATTTACGAAATATTATCTTCCGAAATATACATCTCTGAGATTTCTCTCTTCATACTTTATAGCATCGCATCAAAAGATTAAAAAGCACTGCAAAGTTACAAACTTTTAACGTGCATTCTTCATTTCAGAATATTCCGATATCTATATATTTAGTTTCGTTATTCTCAGTTCACCATGTCATTTGAACAGACAGAAGAGGCGACAACAGTAGGCCAGAAGAAGGACAAGCTCCTCAAGATTATCACCATTAGAGACGCGACAGGCCAGGCAAAAGCATCACTCTGGGGGCCAGCAGCAGCGAGTTGTTCCGTACAACTTGGCGAACAGATGACAATCAGGGACTGCAAGACATATTATAACAAAACTCAAAGAGGCACCTTGCTGAATGTCAGCAACTACGATCAGATCACAGTAAGTTTCATCAGCTTTTCACATATTAAGCTGTATGGTTTATAATTTTATTCATCCTATAGGTAACTCCTCTGAACGTTTAAATTTATTGAGACAAAAAACAACATACTTCATATTTGAATAGGAACAATTGAATTTGTTAGAGGAAAAAAAAAAAAAAATGTTTAGTCATTTGTGGGTGGAAATCCCAAAGATAAAACATGTAAATTTAGCATGATTTAAACTACTGACACACTACTTGTACAAACATTATATGGTTAAATAATAGTACTATTAGGGTAACGAATAAAAAAAAATACTTGTATGAAAGATATACTTTTAGTCTATTATATCCTTCTGATACACATTGATTTGTCCTAATTCTTTAACTAAATACTGACTTATTTTCATATGTAACTCTTCAGATCGGTGCTCCAGAACAAATCATCGAAAGGATCCGTGTAGTAGCTGCTGAGGAAACTGACCGTTACAAGACGCTCATACTGTCTGTGAAACAGGCTAGAATGACAAAAAGGTTAACTGTAAATAGACATTACCTGTCGACCGTTTTCGGTGTTCCTGATCCAATCACAATCACACAACTGAAGCAGTATATGCCCTTCTATGCCAATGCCCACATAACTGGACAGAACATTACATTTCTAAATATTCTGAGAGTTCCAGCTCATGCTGCTGTACCACCCCACCAGCCACAACCCCAGAATGTTCCAGCTGCTCAACAGGTACAAGGTCAAAACGTACCTACCCAAGTCGTTCAACAGCCTCACCAACCTGGTCAACAGTTCCAACACAACAACGGTCAGCCTGGTCAGCAACAACCTCATCAGCCTACCCAGATCGATCAGCAACCTCAACAGGTGTTTCAGCAGGTCCACGGTAACAACGGTCAGCCTGTTCAGCAGGCACTCCACCAGCTTCAACACACGGGTCAACAGCTCCAAGGCACCAGCGGTCAGCCTGCTCAGCAGGCACCCCACGCACTACAACAGATGGGTCAACAGATCCAGATGAACAGCAGTCAGCCTACTCACCAGGCACTCGTCCATTCTCAACAAATTGGTCAGCAGCTCCACAGCAACACAGATTACCAGACTAACCAACCACTCCAGGGCAACAATGGTCAGTCTGGTCAACACCAAAACTTACAAGCTGCTCAACAACTTGACGGTCAGCACAATAGACAGGTCCAGACTCCACATGCTTATGTGGTTCAGAGTCAGCAACCTCAATATACAGACAATCAACATGTTTTCCAATATCACCAGAGTCCTCAGCAAACCGCGCGGCACCAGGTTCAGCCTCACCAAGTACAAACCGTTCAGCCTGTAAGAAACACTAACGTTCACAATGTTTCCCCTGGTAACAATCAGACAGGTAACGATTCGGGAGACAACAGTATGGACGATATGTTTCCCAGTCAAGACAGTGACAGTGACTTGTAAAATTTCGAAGAATATTGTTGTCAAATGTACAACAATGTCAATCTTGCTGAAACAAAGTTTTGTTGGTTAATGTTTAAAACCCAAAGACCCTTTTCAGGTGTTCAGTAATTAAGTTTTGTTAACTTCTATATCCCAGTATGGTTCAGATTGTTCACTGAGAAAAAAAGACTTCCTCTTCAGAACATTTTAAAGTCATTGATTGACAACATGTTAGGATTCGCTTACAAGTCTCACAAAACAGACTTTTATATTCTTTGATCATAAAACGATGAGGGAGTTTAACGTTTCCATGGCAAATATTATGTACCCTTTAAAGGTAATCAAAGTTCGATTGTTTTTTTTCCTTCAAAACTACTATAAGCATTCGATGTCTTACGACGAGACTTACTTTTATTTTACATAAAGAACAAACATTTTCAATGCACATACGCTTCTGTTCTTTACGAGACAAAGTTCAACTTTTTTTTTTTTTTAGCTACTACTTGAACTTTGATCTAGTCTGATATAAATATTCTATGTCTCGTTTAAAAACTCTAAGCCACAAAGATTGGTAGGTTTAGCAACTTTGAACCTTAAATACTATTACTGAGAAAAAACGACAAAAGATATCTCATATGTACATTAAAAAAGGTACAGCAATACGAGATATCACTGACACACATTTCTTTATATTGTCGGTTTTTAAGCTTTATTTCCGTTCCCATTATGACATTTAATCATGTTTAAAAATTGATATGTCATCAGGTTTATGACTTCACACAAAGTGTTTGCATAATATATTGTATAAATGATCAAGATGTTTAAACATCTTTTGTCATAATTAAGATTATAGCATGTTTCAGTTAAATGTTTGAACGAATATGATGTTTAATCAGACATAGCATGTCAAAGTTACATGTTTAAACAACTAGGATGTGAAATTAATCACACGTACTAGAATAATTTGCAAACGTTTTCAGATAACTTCTTTTCCTCGAAGTTATAAAGGACATTTTAAGAGATATATCTCTCATTTTACAGTCGGTACTTCATCAATTTCCAGGTCAAACATTTTTATTACATACACAACTCGTTGCTAAACATTACATAACGCTCAAAATTCCAAAAGATGAACAATATCTTTCTATTTACCGTTTTCATGTTTCTGTTCAACTAATGTTCAAGGTTCTAAAGAGGTCGTTGTCTGAAAGACAAGAAATCGATTGAATCAAGATTTACTGTTTCAAGCCTAAATAACTTTTGTATGTTTGACAAAGATGCCATTTTACTCTTTTTTTTTTTCCTGATTTCATTTTATTGGACAGCTCTTTTCAATGTCATAACGACGATAATCTAGTAGTGTTTTCCTTTTCCTTTTCTTTGCGTAGAATACAGAAGGTTCTAGTACCTCTCATCTAGAAATGCTCTGTTACAAATTTCTGGATTTTGTGACATAAAAGAATGGCATCGGCAGTTTAATTCAGTAGAACTGAAGATAATTTGAATAATAAAAACCTCGAACCACACATATATTGTCCTTTCTCTCTGCAGATTACTTCTAAATAGCGAACAATTCTGAAATATTGATGACCTTTTCTTGTTGCGATAACATTTCCATTTCACTTCTCAGATCGAACCGACAATTCTTTACGAACTATTTCAGATTTAAAGTTTCCAAGATATAACGAATCCAGACACATCTTCCTCGATAAAAACTTCCTAGATCAGTCTCTTAAACTGGAAAAACAGCACTTTCATATTGGACATAAAACAGCGAACAGCCTTTTCGATTAAACTGTACACCGATGACAGATTATGTTGTATGACGCCACAAGATGGTGCTAATGTTCGCCGTTTTCAATTTACAATTAGTACTACAAACCACCACATGGTGGCTACGTGTACTAATGCTTTTCTTATTCATCTAGTACTGTCATTCACCACTGGGAGGCTACGCGTTCTACAATTCAATCGTACACCTTTTAATTCTTTGATTTCTCTACAATTTTATACTATACAATTTTTTATTTTTAAACCTTTTTACCTTTAGAATCAAAAAAACATCAAAAATGACCGTAGATCTTAGAATACACCGGCCCATGAGTGCCTACAGCACTTAACTTGATCTATAGATCTATGGCACTTTTGATCTAGTTATAGTTTGGATGTATGTCATTTCATTCCATGGAAATTGGTCTCAAAACTGATAGGTGTCGTTTACAAAAAGGTATTTCCGGATATATGATTACAGATGCTCTTGCAGGCACTATATTAGATCAGAAAGATGAACATTCATCTTTGATGTTTGCCCTCCGTGAAAGTTGGTTTAGGACACGTGTGCCCCTGATAAGTCAAGAGACCGGTAAACATTGGTCGGCCATAAACCTGACACCTGGCGGAGAGACGGGAAAACAGTCGAGTGGTCAGCCTTCAGAGGTTCTTGGGTTCTTGGGTGCAGTTGTAAGTGCCTGGAGAATTGGTTTAGACACTCGGCAACCCTTGTCCGACGGCCCATGAACCTTGACGTTTTGTATTCAGTGCAGGGTATAGCCATCATGACTAGACAGTTTTATAAACCCTCTGCCTAGACTGGATTACAAGTCGCAAAGGGACAATGTAGGAAGTATTTAGGAAAATCTGTCTCTCCTATTACTGTTTGAAGAGAACAAAAGGGGAAACCCCATGAACCGTTGTGTCTAATTTCCAAATCCGATTATAGTTTCCTACCTATAGGCTAACTACAAGATCGGCTATGCTAGTGAGTCCAATAGAAATATGGAACGGAACATATATAACAGAACATATTGCAGCTTACGGAATTGTTGTGATGCTATCAGTATCTATAAAAACTAAAAAAACAAAACAAACAGTATAGACATCATTATAGTCTCAACGCATTTGAAAGGGGACACAATAAATAAGGAAAGTGTACAAATTTGTTGGTTGCACCACAATTCTGCAAACAGGTAATAAATTTAGGTTTCAATGTGACTTCGCTTCCTTGAATAAGTGACTTTATTTTCTTACACATACGTCCCATTCATTCATTACTGCCGAGGTCAGCTTTCTGCATTTACTTTGAGAGTCTACTTCATACAGAATGCCTCTCCCAATTAAGTAGAAAAGTGCCCCTCAGAGTGAAGTCACTTCTTTCTGTGGCCGGCGTGAGTCAGGTTTGTTTGGGGCGTGTTCCCTAGCACTAAGAGGTGGAGGTAGACCAGATAAAACAAGGCCCAGTCTGTGGCTGTTAGGGGGCGCAAACTGCCCCTATGTCTAAGGATGGGTGGGGAAAAATAGTGCAAGGTAGCGACATGAAAAAGGTGTTTCCATGTCTAACATGTGGACCAGGTAGGAGGCGCTATGTGGGTTGTTGTGTGGGAGCGGGGGCGGTGCCTCACTTCATTAGAGGGGGAGATGGTTAGGGAGGTTTGTCATCTGTGGTGCCCGGTCGGCATGTTGTCTATGTATACTGGCAGAAGGTGGTATTGAGTAAACCCCTTTTTGAAATAGCTAAACATAGTTCAAATGTGTCAATGTCATATGAGCTTAGACTATAACTCTGCCTTTTTCGAGGATCTTATAAATTGACATATTCTCCTCAAATCTCACACTGGTGAAACATGCGTTGAAAGGGCAATCCAGATTTATATTCCCCAAAATTCTACTTTCTGATAAAACCACACTACTTTCTTAGTAATAAACCACAAGCTGATGCCATGTGCCCTTATTCTGTCTACTTCTGACGCCAAGGATATCGCCTACACCTCAGCCTATATTTATTCAATATACTAGGCCTAAGTGTTGTCACAGATAACATAACTTCGGATAACCCTATTTCCAATACAAACTGAGAAGGGCTTGAGTGAACCAATCAGCAGGCGGGGTTGGTGTCACGTGACCGGCACGTAAACATGACAAGAAGAGGTTAGTCAGTCACCTGACCTGGAGTTCAAGTTAGATCTTCTCCCAACATTGCAAAATACACAACATTTTGTTTGTAAAAGTGATCCATATAAGGGGGAATACTTCATTTTACGGAAGTGTCATCCATGCTAGATACACAGGGTGGCATTCACAAGTTTCATTTATGAAACATTATCAACTCTCTTTGGAATCCTAAATATTTAGCCATATGAAAAATGTAGATTTACGTGAAGTGGTCGCACTTATTCACGTACAAACCAACTATGAACTGTTTCTGTAAGGTTCACTCCAAATAAATTTCATACCCGATCGGTGTCTGGAAAAGATTGTTTCATATATCAATATATAGATATTGTTTTTGAACATCAGATATCGTAGCTACGGACTTTTTCTTACTGTTGGTCTCAAACATGTGTAATAGCATTGCACCACAAGTATTATACAGCTTAGTTATTATAAACATGCACTAAACTACTTTAAATCCAAGCGTGTGCCCTTGGCTATAAAGTAACATGAAGGTGGCGTTCCTTCAAATAAATACAGTTCCATGATAAAAATATAGAGACATTCTACCAAACGACACAATATGCCATATAATGAACCTGTCCCGGTTTCTTCTTACCTCATGGACAGAACCGGGCTGCATGGTGATGCCAGTATGCAGTTACCGCCAACCAAAATACCGGAGAAAAAACAACAGAGATGTGGTTCAGTTCTAGGTAATCTGGGCCCGTGAGGGAAGCCTCTCCCAGAAACCAGGCACGCCCAGAGACACCACAACCAGCCCTGTGTAGCGGCGCCCACACAGCCCGAAATAACCACAGGCATTTAGCCCCTCTCATACCAAGACGCACGTTCTCTATCCCTGCCATGCAGTACTAATGCAGGTCACAGCTAATTGGGCGCGCACAGGGATCGAAATACTCTGTTTACATTAAAAAGGAGGTTAGGATCAATTGAAAAATGTGAGCAACGCTGGGTGTTTTTAGGTTTAGCTGAGGTCGACTTTTTTTCTGTGACTGTTTTGGGAATAATTGGTATCACTTGGGAGGTTGCACTGTACCCTTTAAAGTGGGGAGCATCATGATCGCAATTAGTGTTCGCATTGATTCGCCAAGGAGAAGCGAGGAAAATGCAGGATATATTTTCTAGTAATCCACAGTTTCAGATTATAAATTGCCACAGGGGTCGATCCGGAATTCTCACAATAACGGTGCCTAGCATATATTATATATGTTAGGTACACATATAAATATGTATTATACATCTTCCTCCCAGGGAGATACATAATGTTCACGTCTATGTTCCTACCAATGAAAATATAAAATAAAACAAAGGCATTAGCAGTGTATAGATATAGTCCGTCTTTATACTAATTAGTGAGACCATATCACTTAAATCTACATTTTTCGTATGATTAAAATCAATATCTATCGCTCCAAAACTGTTCCAAACCCGAAACTTGCAAATGTCACCCCCTGTATCTAACATGGGTGAGCAACACGCAAACATTATACCAATCTGCACAACCAACAGGCTACCCTCCCATATTTTGTTGTTGCAGCTCGAAATCAATTACTCCATGTAAACAGTATACCGACAGTCACACCACCAGGCACCACAATAAAAAACACAAATAATAATATTGTATAAAACCTTGTCTTTGCAGTTCAAGTTCAAGCGGCGGGTGTACAAACTGATGCAGCTGAATGCCCGCAAGCTGAAGCAGCTGCACACCAAGGCACACCTCAAACAGTTCACCGACTGTGTGCGGTCAGGGAACGTCGACCGCATCCACAAGTTTACCGTGCGGGGCCTGGACCCCAACTTTATAGACCCCGACACCAAAGGTAATGAACTGGGACATGGTCGATGGTGTAGTGGCTTTTATGTGATCAATGTAACTTAAAGGCCTTTTATGGATAAAACCGCAAACTTCATTTTTTCCCCTCAGAATACTCGATAGTATACTACAGGGCTGTCAGTAAATAGTCTTAGAAAATCTAAGATAAATTACATTAGCAATTACTATAGTAGTCGTTCTTGCAAAACGTTATAATTTCAGCACAACCATACGTAGACATATAAGTTGATTTGTTACATTTACCATCAATTGTAGAAGGGTACTGAACATATTCGAGAATGAAAATTTAGGGTATAATCATGTTCAATATTTACTCAACTCGGTGACACGTGTAGATAGGAACCAGCTCTTTCATGAAGTATTTATAGCGTGTTTGGTCTTTTTCTGTGTGTTCAAAGGTCAAATGGCCACAAGCTGTTCATCTTTTTACCACAGATTGATGTAATGATGTAATTAACGCCGCAGCTAATTTACTGAATGTTTAATCATTAAGCAATTTGGGTCGATTCAAAAAGTGGTATTCTGATTATGCGCCTTCCATTTTGAACCTAAGTGGTTCTAAATGTCGGTACATAGTAATGCAGAGAGCACGATTCTATTCGAAATATCCGCTTAGAGTAAATAACTAAATACTTTCAGATGTTCCCAATACGCTATAGAATAAGCGATTTCATATTTTTGGTAAATAAGAACCCTCGGGTTTTCAACAACAAAAACAAGGATGAAAATTGTTTCCAAAATATACATTTTCAAAAAATACATTTTGGAATCCACTCATATCTTTAGCAAAAAAAAATGTTTTCGTACTTCCCAACGCTACTTTACCAACTTATACCATTTTACTTTCCCCACCCTCAGAAACGCCCCTAACGTTGGCCTGTATGCTGGAGAAGTCTCGTGACGTCATCATCGCGCTGGTGAGCGGCGGGTGTCACCTGGACTTCCGGACCCGGCAGGGGCTGACTGCCATGCACCGCGCCGCCTCCAAGGGCAACTACCTCGCGCTCAAGGTGGGTCGAAAGGCCAAGATTAACCGGATAGGTTTTGGCACAGAAAATTCTTGGTTTAGTAGAGAACATATCCAAATCCCTTCAACTTGCTGTTTTCCGTTGTTCATTAATTCTAATTAATCCTCTATTAAGAGTAACTTCTCACACTACAGATACTTATAGAATTACAAGTTTAAGAATTCATTGAACCTATAAACATTCAAACTAGTCTCTTTAAAAGCCTATTATAATCCTCCATCTATTCGGTAAGGTCAGTAATGTCCTCAGCACTCGATACACAATGAACAATCAAATACATAATGTTATAAAGCTACTTAACAAGTAATTATACTCTGAAATTTCCCGAATAAGTACCTTTCCAATTGACTCATGTATTCCATACATTAAACTGTCTAAATTTATTTTTCAGACCTTATTGGACCTGGGGGCATCCCCTAACTACAAGGACGGGCGGGGGCTGACCCCCCTCTACCACGCCGTGTGTAACGACACCAACGCCCACTGTGTGGAGCTGCTCCTCCACGACCACTCGGACATCAACATCAGGGACGACAGCGGCTCCACAGAGATCCACCAGGTCAGCTGCTCATAATTTTTTTCTGAAAATTCAAACACCTATTAGTTTGTGTTTGGCATAGCCATTCCTCCACAGTCACCCTGTGCCCAAAACAGGGTCATCAAAGGATGGATGTGTGGTGCCCGTTCTATGGGACGTTTCACATAAAGATCCATTTCCCTCTTCGAAAAGAGTAGGGTAGTGATCCAAGTGGCAGGTTTCTATTAGATAATATCATAGATACCCAGAGCTGAAAAGCATTACCTTGTGCAGTCTGAAAAGAACCCCGAAGTGTTGGCTGGATGTTAAACCATATATAAGTTTTATACGTCAGCCTGGGCTTCCCCCGCTCGTACTTATCTGAATAGGAACCTTGTAACTTCTTTTGAACGCGGGGGAGATTCTGACACAACCACTACCGATGGTAAGATGTGCACCCTCTAGGAGCAAAACAAAATTAATAGTATGAAACAGCGGGGCAGTGCCCTACCGCTGACCTGACTCTCCTCCCTACAGATTAAAAGTTGTAAGTTATAAAAATAGAAAGAGCCTCAGTTGGATTTTTGTTTTATTATGAGATAAAAAAGATTAAGAAAACACGTTGTGTTTGTGAACGGAATAAACGTCCAAAGTACAACAATCTCCGTGTTACTAGATACTGGAAACAGTAACTTTACTTTAAAAAACTGTCGGTGAATATAAGAATTGAGTAAAATCAGAACCCAGTTGCTGAGTTGAAGTTGAATCAGTCTTTAATGCCATTCAAATTATTCATGACACATGCTTACTACAAATACATAATGAGCATGCCCAATTTGCCATACAATAGATTATAAAATAAATGGTAACCATGACATCCCAGCGAAGTACGACTGTAAAATAATCGCCTCATTATCTGTGAGAAAATAAATCCATGTATTCAGGTCCAATAGTAAAACTGATGCAACGGTGAATGTTTCAAAAACACAAAGCTCAGTAGATTTACTCACACACTATGTCAACGGTACATATGTGTGTTTAGATTTTGCCCTGTTGTGATAACGTAAAAAGGCTCGTTCAATAGTGATATACTCGGAGGTTGTGAAGGCCGTGAGAGACGAGGTAACGAGTTGTCATGTGGCCTGGGGTCACTGGGACACGATCAATAGGAACCAATGAGAGTTGGTTAAAAAGATTTGAAAACAAAGTATGGGTATGAAAAACATAAACTGTGACCCCTAGGTGTAGGCCCTCTGCCTCCATCACCGTGATTTACGACTTAATATATACATGTGGCTAGCTGTGGTTGGGCCAGTTTTTACAAATGATATATGGAATAGCATATTACGGACATACTGCGTATTTTATATGAAATATTATATTATGATTTATACACTATATGTATATTATAATTCATAAGAGTGTAAGCTTGGAGCTCTATGGTCACATCTGGTCATTAGCGGTTTAAATGCCAGTCTCGGGAAATAATATCAACACCTTGGAGTGATTGAGAACTCGCTGAGAAGAATACAACGATAGACAATTTCGGACACTGAATAAATGCATATACGTAATCTACCGATGAAACATTTACCACTGATGTTTGCAACAACCCCTTTGTTTGATTGTATAGGACCGCATGAATTTTAAATCACCTCGAATTGCGTTCCGCTGTATCGAAAAAGTAATTCTTTGGGTGAATCGCTCTTACCCTCCTCATTGTTTAAACTGATTCCATTACCGTAAAACCCCTAATTTAAGCCGCACCCTAATTTAAGCCGCACCCCAACTTTAGGGTTTACTTTTGGGCATTTTTTTCATAATTTTTTCATTGTGTGCCATTGAATTCAAGGTTGTGTAAACCCCTAATTTAAGCCGCACCCTTAAAGTGGAGGCTTTATAATAGTCCGGGAGCCAAATCCTGAAATCTGTCTAAATAAGGATTTACCCTCCGCGGTGAGCCCCCTGGATTTTTTTGATTTTTTTCAACTTATAGCATCCTAGGGACCATGAATCAAGACGGTTCCGAAGAATTTAGGTATGCGAACACTCTGCAATTACGCAATTTGGGGTTAATTAGCAAAAATTGAAAAACGCGTTATTTCTTAATTTCTCTGGAACTATGTAAGATATGATAACATGCTATATGTCATCTGAAAGGTAATTTTTTTCCTGATTTTTTGGTATATTGTTTGCTATTGTCATTCATCATGGCAATGAGTAATTAAAGAAAAACCGTTGTTTTAGTCAAAATCATTAGAACTTAAGGATCCAAGGTTAAACTTTGGAATTGATAAACCAAGTCCTAGGTATAGTTAGAGGGGATCTTTGGGCAGTTTTTAAAAGAAGTTGCATCTGATTTCATTAGAAATATAATGTAGAAATCATTTTTTGCTGATTAAATTCTAACCGACTACTGGTTCATTTGCACTTATATTCTAAAAGGAGAGATGATATCATGAAAACAATACAATATATCCTAAAGTGAGGTGGAAATGATAATCACTATCTCCTTAAGCTGGTATTTCAGTGCTTTCTGAGCCATTTGGGCACATGCATGTAATAATTATAGTGGCTGTTTGGAGAGCATTTTGGCTTACAGTGAGAGATGTGTCACAATAAAACTATGGTTTGAGTAAGATTTCTTTCCTCAGTAAAATACCATGGTTATGTCTCAGTTTTATTACAAACCATCTTATTAGGGGCCTTGCATTAAGTATGTATGCATGAAGGGGGGGGGGGGGGGAGGTATGAAACTTTTGAAAATGTGCATACTTTATAGTGCAAATCTAATGCATACTTTTGCCAAAAGGGGGTGGGGGTCTGAGATTTTTTAAAATGTGTGTACTTACTAAATAGAAGGCCCCATATAGTTCTCTCTATTTCATGCTGACAAAAAGAAAAGAATAGCCCATAGTAGACTCACCCATTACCTGACCCCAAGCCATGTTTCTCAGGGCATATATATGGGGAGCCTCCAAGTATTACTTTAGAGAAGAGATGAGTCCCAAAAAGACTGTTGTCATATATCAAGGGTTCTGAATTTAAAAAAACAGTCCTTGTATCAATATGCCGATTGCAAAAAGACCAGGAATGCTATTAAATAGCAACCAACAATTTGAAAGAGGTAGCACACCTATCAAGTTTAACAAATTTTGTTAAACTTGATAGGTGTGCTACCTCTTTCAAATTGTTGGTTTTAACAAATTACTAGATTGTTCTTTAAACTCTAGGATTCTAGACCCATGTGCTTATATAAATGAGTAGCTTGGCTTGACCCTACACAAAATGGATATCTTATATTTTATAGGTTACTGGTATTAGTAATTTTATATCAAATTATGACCAGCCTGTGATCATGCTTCACTCAGATTCATCCTACCAACTAATAGGATTCTGCCATATATATAATTTTATCAGGAGGTGTACCAGGGGGACTGAGACCTCTGAGTGTGTATATACATATCAATATCGTTGGCAAGTCCTCAAACAAATATCAAGCCCTGAAACAATACAGAAGTACCTAATATAGCTTTCTATTTCAATTTACAAGTTCTTGGTATGGCCATTACTGGTTTCCCAATATTATCTAGTAGCATTACTACATTGAGCAGCATGTGCACAGCACCCTTGATTTGACACCATAACCACGGCACTATGGTATTGGAGATTATACAAGAGCAACAAATTGCTGTGATTCTGGTTGTTGCCTCAAACTTTCAGTTCTTTAAGCCCCAGAAACAACATTATTCCCTTACCAAAATATAACCATTTTCATTTCTAAACTGCTATGAACAAGGATCCAATTTCCTTAACCTACAGCAAGACACAGTTTATAGGTACTAAGGGAAAGGTCAATCATGGTAAATACTCAGAGACCAAGAACTAAGGGAGTGATTACTCAAATACATAAATAATTTTCTAATCTATGATCAGTTCTAATAATCCAACACTGAATACTTAGTCTTTGATACACAAGGGTATAAAGCTAACTGAGCACTGAACCCATACAGCCTGGATCTGCTCTCAAGTAGAAGCAAAAGGATGACAAAGTTTAATTAGGTAGATTGGTGGGAGGATGTTAACAAAAGTACAGCAGGTGGTCAGCAATCCCACAATTTACAGCACACTATAGAGGTCTATAGTGTGTTGTACCATGGGGGCTCCCCTTAACCCTCAGTGCAGGTCACTCTGGGGAAAGGCTATACCTCTCCACCACTGATAAGTTTCTAAAGATCCACTACCTTCATTTCACTGCTGAAAGACAGCATTGTCTAAACAGTTAAAGTTATCATTTTACTTCACCAGTTGCAGTGATGAATCCCATGCTCCTTTTGGAATTATGTGATAAAATGGAATAATAAGAAGGTAATAAGTAGCCAAAATTTAAGCCTGCCCCACCCTCTGAGGGATCCTTTATTAGGTTGTGCACACAGTGTCTTATCAATGGGTTAACTCACACAACAAGGATATAAAAACCCTTGTCTGCCATCTTTATCATTCCTCTGTCTTTCCAGGCCTTATCTGTTCCCAAGTATGGGGTAAACATTGGACACTGGGGCCAGCAATG
Organism: Lepidonotus clava; assembly: GCA_936440205.1. Lineage (NCBI taxonomy): Eukaryota > Metazoa > Annelida > Polychaeta > Phyllodocida > Polynoidae > Lepidonotus > Lepidonotus clava. The sequence continues at coordinate 44,434,210 of OW387136.1, read as the reverse complement.
GGGGGATTTAAAAGTATTATGGCCTACAACTCCCACCCTCCCTATAGGAATAGGGTTTAATGATGAGTGGGTACAGGGATATGTAAATAGAAGTTTGCAGCACATTGTTAGGCCACACTAAAAAAAAATTCTGTTTCCGGTGGAGCGGGTGGGCTTTAAAAAGCCCAGTCGGGCGGCCGCAAATAATTTTTTTTTTATAATTTTTTTTTTCTTTTTGGTAGGCATATACATAGCGTTTTTTGAAAAAAAATGAAAAAAAATGAAAAAATGAAAAAAATTCTTCCCACCCGGCCAAATTACGGCCACCCGGCCGGTCCACCGGAAACAGAATTTTTTTTTAGTGTCGCCTTATGTCAATTTGTGAATCTTTGGCAATATAAGGAGCCATCCATACCCTTTTGAGTAAATAAATCAATGACAATCCTAATTTGATCAGGCAACAAAAATGAGCTTGGCTGCAAGTTACATGGACAAATATTTCTTGCTAATGTAAACTTATCTCACAGCTCCAATGTTGTCTACAGTGGACCAAATAGTTCAGAAAACACTGAAATACCAGCTTAGGGAGACAATAATTATTCTTTTCCCATCTCTTTAGGATATATTGTATTGTTTTCATGATATCATCTCTCCTTTTAGAATATAAGTGCAAAATGAACCAGAAGTCGGTTAGAATTTAATCAGCAAAAAATGATTTCTACATTATATTTCTAATGAAATCAGATGCAACTTTTTTAAAAAACTGCCCAAAGATCCCCTCTAACTATACCTAGGACTTGGTTTATCAATTCCAAAGTTTAACCTTGGATCCTTAAGTTCTAATGATTTTGACTAAAACAACGGTTTTTCTTTAATTACTCATTACCATGATGAATGACAATAGCAAACAATATACCAAAAAATCAGGAAAAAAATTACCTTTCAGATGACATATAGCATGTTATCATATCTTACATAGTTCCAGAGAAATTAAGAAATAACGCGTTTTTCAATTTTTGCTAATTAACCACAAATCGCGTAATTACAGAGTGTTCGCATACCTAAATTCTTCGGAACCGTCTTGATTCATGGTCCCTAGGATGCTATAAGTTGAAAAAAATCAAAAAAATCCAGGGGGCTCACCGCGGAGGGTAAATCAAGATTTTCAGGTTTGGCTCCTGGACTATAAGCTCATATTTCACAAACTAACCCTTATTTAAGCCGCGGCTTAAATTAGGGGTTTTACGGTAATTGTGCATGCCTATTAGTTGCCCTACTCATTAATGTAAAAGCGCTGTCAATTAGATGGGTGTTCATAAAAACTTAACGATTCACAGTATTTGACATCGACAGCACCAGTCGAGTATTTTAGACTATTTAGCAAAGAAAAACCTTTGAAGTGGTAAAGAAAGGGAAAGGTGTATGATCGGTCAGAAGGCTGAGCCAAGGTATAGATAATGGGTTAGGTACAAGATATCACCTTTTTTTCGAGTGTCAATAAAAAACGAATCAAGATAGATAAGACTATTTGTCTCGCAAAATATTGAACAGAAAATTAGACAGACCCTCGAAGTAGGCAGAAGGTCGGTCATGTGGAGGCTTAATATGCAGAAATAAAAAAAGAAGAAACTAATATTGATTGTATAACTGTTCATGGCTTGCTTTGGCCTAGATCGTACCACCTTGTAAAGTGTATCGTGGGAATATGAATTGAGATAGATAAGACGACCAAACAATTAAAAATCACGAAGGAGAGTACTTTGACCAATACATTATAGGCAGCAACTGTTCAGATAACTTTCAATTTCTTCAATTCAGTGTTCGAAATTAAGGGTGCGTCCTGCACCCGGCACGCACATTTCCGCGGCCGGGTGCACGATTTTCTGGAGTATGCACCCGGTGTGTGCACGTTTTTTCAGGTTATTTTGCTACCTATATATCAGGGGAGTGCATGGACAAGGTCCCGGGCGCATACTTTTAGCACAAATGCACCCGGCAGGCGCATTAATTATAAAGTTAATTTCGGACACTGCTTCATGCATGTTCAACATTACTTCAGAAATATATCGATGCTTCCTATCTATACTAAAACATACCAATATGTGAATTCGCCATTGCTTTTCATTTTGCTCACCTTTCTTGATCCCTTCTCTCCTCCAGGCGTGTAAGTACGGGCGGGTGCAGCACCTGGAGCACCTGCTGTTCTACGGGGCCGAGATGAACTCTCAGAACTCCAGCGGCAACACGGCCCTCCACGTCTCCGCCGTCAACAACCAGGTACTGGAAACTTTTATATTTAGTTAAAATCAATTTTAATTTGATCTATAAATAGAATTCTCCCAACCACGGATAGCCATTTTTATCAGTTCTACCTGCAAGTTAACCTAAAACAGGGTGCATGCTGGGTAATATGTTAACAAAACCCAATGCTTTAGTATAGAAATTTTCACAAATTTTATCATTATTAGTAGATTAACATTGTCAAAAACAAGCCATCATTATTTTTTCAATTAGTATCCATGTCCATTCATGTTTCCTGAGTCAAATGAAAATTCATTCATTATAGATGGATTTATGACAATTATTTGCTAATTTTCTATAGGTTTTCCAGGGCATTTGTCGACAAACTCAGTTCAAATTAGCCTGCAGGTCCTTAAAATGCTAGAAATCAGCTATCCGTGGTAGGGAGAATTGTTTTAAATTATTTTCTCTAAAGAAAGAGAAATTCACGAAAACGAATTTGTCTAAAGTATGACGACAACCTGTCGCTATTCATTATAAATTCTGTTAAGGGGTTAATGAAAGAGTGACAAATTGTATGTTATTACAATAGGAGTAAACTCCATTGAAAACCATAGGCTGCATGGTTCTATTGTTTGCCAGCAGTTGGCAGTACTGGGTTCCCACGGTGGATCCGCCCCGCCCCCAAGTGGCATAAACTGACACTAGAAAGAACAACACCATTAGGACAAGTGCATCAATGTGCTTCACTGGTAGGCTATATGGATCATGCGATATAAGTACCTCTCGCCAATTGCTTCCAACTGACTCTTGAAGTTCTTGGTTTACTTTGGATTCTAGGGTGTGCTCCCGGAAAATTAGGACGCACTTGAATGAAAGGTTTTATTGCCCACAAGTCGTTGTTTAATAATGAGAACATGACTTAACAGATTTAACTCGATTTTCTCGTCAAGCTATACGAGGTAGTTTATAGATCCATTAATAAACTACTGGTAGAACTGCTGGTAATTCTTCACCTTGAAATGATATGTAGAAAGCACATTCATATGCGACAAGTTCCAAGTTGTGGGAAAGAGAAAAAATTGAGAGATAAAGAGTATAGACACACATTTTGTAAACTGATACCAATTCCATTCATTCCATCCCAAACCTTGTGTGCTGAGAATTTATTGGATCTTTATTCACATGCTTTCCAACAAATTCATGCCAGTCAATTCAACATAAAGCATTTCCCAATTGGAATAAGAACACAGTGTAGGCTCCCGGGGGTTGGACATTCCATTCGATCAGTGAAGAGGGGGTTTTGCGTTGTTATTTTCCCTCAGTCGATGCGCAGTGACCCTTATTGAGGTCAGAGAACAAAAGGTTTCAGGGAAACAGAGGTCACCCGAACTGGGTGATGCCCGTGACACCTGACGTGACGCCCAGTGGGCAGATCACTTCTATGTAGTGACCGTTATGGCCGTAAATGAACACCTCAATGTAACAAAACACCAATTATGACATCAAAACGTCCAGTTCTCAGAATACTCTCCGCTATACGTGTCATTTCGCTTTTGGATCCTTTGTACTTGCAGGACCGTCTCTCTCTCTTTTCCAAGGTAAACAATGTTTTCGGAATCTTTACTGCGAAAAAGTGAAGGCTAAGGTAATCAAATTGACGTATGCCCACATAGTTATGTCCCTTATGCATGCTGAGATGTATATAGATCGTGATTGACTATGCACGTACTTATGAAGTACTCTTACATTTTGGTTAGTATCTAATTTTCACAAAAGTGATAATCAATTGTTCAAGATAGCATAAACTTAAGCCTGACATACAATTCTATGTCTCAGCCTTCACTTTATCTACGTCTGAGTGGTCGGTCGTGGAATTTCTTAACGACGGCCATCAATTTCCGATAACATCCGTGACATTTTTAGGGTATGAGTATCTGGGTACCAGGTACCTAGTACAATCGAAACAGTGGGAAACCAGTAAGGGTACGACTGGGAAAAGTACAGGTATAGCTCAGGTAGATGGAGTGTATCTAGTTTATGGGTACCAGGGTTTAAGGGTGCGGGTTGGGGCAGGGTTAATAGGGCTCAGTGGCCGGGTCTGTCAGGCTGACCGCTGGGGTCCTGAGATGACCATCACAGGGAATTACCTCTGACCTAACCCGCCATACCTATACCCTGCCGCACCCACCCACCCCAACCCACTAACCCTTACCCCCCTACTACCCCTTTCCCCCCACCCCTACCCAGACCTATAGGCCATCAGGCTGAAAGCCCCAGGCCGAGGGAGTGTCTTTAAATAATTCACTGTCTCTGAGTGCTTGGCCCCTGTCTGTGTCCCTGTCCTCTCCCCTCCCCACCCCTACACCTTCCCCTAGCCCTACCCGTACCACGTCTCATTCCCCTCCCCCTCTCCCTACACCCACCACCCTCCCCAAGTCTCCCCTCACCGGCTATACAGGGTCCTAGGGGGTCATCATTCAGCACCTGGAGCCTTAAGCCACACCGGTCACCTGGAGATACTCCAGGGCTTAGGGCCTTAGGACTCACCTGGTTCTTACCTGACTCAGGTAGGTGTACTTAGGTAGAAGGGTTTAGCACTGTCCCCACATATAGGTGTCGGAGGGACGGTATACTGGGGGCTACTCGTGTAGAGGTGAGTAGGGGCTTTAGAGGTGAAGAGACTTATTTGTAAACGTGTTGCCAAAGACCTCTCACCTATATAAAAGAGGTGGGTATCATTCAGGTGAGCCTATATACAGAATGGATTTGTAAAACAAGGCAGTGGCACTGGATCTCTTTGTTGTAATTCTACAGATACAAGTTTGAAGTATATAGGTTATGAGTATTTTGCAAATCATCTTCCAGGAGAAGAGTTTCCCGGCATTATGTTACCATCCTTTAAAAGTGAATGTGGGAGAGAGGGACAACATCTAAAATTGCAGAAATATTTGACAGAAATGCATTACTGACATTCCAAGATAAGAATAGACCAACATCGGTCATTTCAAACCCACCATATCCATCACCAGTACGGACGTACTTGGATGAGCAGTGACCTTCCCTTAAACGGCCTCCCCAAGGTGGTCCCCCCGACCTGTTCACCCCCTTCACCCCTGAGTGGTCGCCAGGTAACAACACCTGTAATCAGCCCCCGGACAGGTGAGAGGAGGCAAGGGGGGTGTAGGGGGGTTGACAACAGACACGGTGCGCCAGTCAGAGAAAGGCAATTACCAACTGTATACTCGGAATCCACGTTTACCAGCATACACAATAGATCTGGTGAAGGCGGAATACAACAGAAATCATGGGCGCTAACGACTTCGCTCTTCGTGAGTGGTGTTGTTCTTATACAAAGGAGAGGGTGAGAAAGGCCGCCATATTGCGGATTTCTACCCCGCAGTGAATACTTTTTGGGGAGTCTGAAAAATAAATGGTGACAAAATCTTTCTAAAATACTAGAGTTTTGTGATGATAATAAATATAGTGAATTTTACAAGATGCCCTTATATTTTATTTCAGAATAATAAGGCTAGATTACATGGCAGGTCAGACTCCTCCCCCATGCCCATATATGGAAGGGATTCCCCATGTAGCCTAGTTCACTATAAATCCACTAGGTGTCAGGGCAAGCGGTCGACCTCTTGTGGTAGATTTGGCAAATACATTAAACAAGCAATAATGGAACTTTTGCATACAATTTCAATGATAATAATGGCAAGGTTCAACATTTTCTTACCACCCCCTGTAAATCATGGAATAATAACGTTTACAAGTGGATAAATGTATCCAGTAGGCATTCAACTCAATGTAAATGGGACATAGATCTACTCTAGGGTCCATGGGGAATGTATTCATAATTATAACCATTTATATTATAGTTCTATCGGAAAGTAATAAAGAACTTTAAAATTCGTAAAATATTTTTTCATAGTGTAAAAGTGTGCCTTTATTCTTCAATATTCCCAAGGGGTCGTCCATAAATGAGGTCATGCATGGGCAGGGGCAATCCTGTCCCTTAAATACATTCCTATAGTAAAGGCATAGTAATTAAGGAGAGTCGGGGGGGGGGGTTATAAAGTGAAAATGCTCAATATCTAGGAGACTATATATATAGAAAACAGAAGACAACACAAACACTTCAATATGGCATCTTATGCAGTTCTTTATTACTAATCAATCATTATACATTACAAAAACTGTCGGTATGAAAGTATTGTTTTTCACTTGCAGGTTCAGATAGTCTCAATTTTACAGTCAACAATTATTGGGCCAAATATACGGGGAAATACAGCCCGTATGCTACCTCCGAAATGCACCTACTGTATAGAGTGGAGGAGCCATTTTGTGGGCATTAAGGGCCCCAAAACGGAATTTTCTATAAAAAACGCATTTCTTATAATGACTTTTCATAACTTGTTTAAAAATATGTATGTTTATCGTATTTGACAAAAATATTTTTAGAAAAACAAATATCTATCTTGGATATTTCATCAAATATCTTTTATGATAAATTTTTAAGTTTTCGCGCACATGGAGAATAATTTTGCACATTTAAACATTTTTTAGGTGTACAATGAGCAAATTACTCAATGGACAGAAAAAAATCAGTTGAAGCATCAGTTTTATAGTGTATCGATATCTGTGATGCAAAATAACATGCATTGTTTAAATGCTGGTGCCCATGGGTAGCAGTTTTAATTATTGCAAAATAACATGAATTGTTTAATTCTTAGTATTTCGCAATATGCATATTAGAACTGCTATATCATTCAATTACTTATATAAAAAGAGGTTCATAAAAATAGAAATAAAATACACATATTTGTGCATTATTAATACCTGACAAAAGCATAAATTCTTCCAAGTAGATCTAAGTGACAAAAAAAGTATTCCACTTTTTTGTTGATATTTTTTTAGGAAAATATCTTAGATCTACAAATATATAGACACCTGTTTAAGATAATTGCCTATCTGATATTAATATGTTGGCACTTCATTTTTTGAGCCTTTAAATTAAATCTTTATTAAAGAAATCATACTTTTGATATTTGAGAATAAAAAATTTGTAACGCATCCTGATAGATTTTCATTTAAAGGGGCTTTCTTGTCTGTGACGTTGTAACTCCAGTACAGCTGTGCCAAATTCATGCCGTGACTAATGATGTTGTTATTACGTTCTGAACGGAAAAAAACACATCACCAGTGATGGCATTGTTAGGCTAAAATCACCAGATGTTAGGCTAATGACACATGGATGAGACAGCCCCTTTAGAGGGACTTACTCATCCTACTGTTGTTAGGCTAACATACACTGACGTTAGCCTAATGACACGATGGCCATGGTCGGGTTTTGCACTGTTGGAATGTAATCTGGCGATGTTATTAGTCACTCACGAAATTGGTGCCGCCGTCAGGAAGTTACGATGTATCGAAGTACGTCCGCATCAACGTATTGAATGAGCTATTACCTAATTTATTTTAACATCCTCAATTTCAAAGTAGTAGTTCTGATATGGATTTTTTTTATATATATAGACCTACTCTTTCACATGTTCTAGATGATATTCTTAGTCTTTAGGTGAACTGCTGGTAAAAATAGGAAAGGCATAATTTGGAAACTAATATTTACTTGAATTCAATGATGTTTAGTTTCTTATTATAAGAATTAGTTAAAGTGATATTTCGGGAGATTTTTAAAATCATTAGGCCTAATAATAAAATCATAAAGATCAGTCTCATAAATTCTTAAATTTGGTCGGGTTGCCATCATTTGTCACCACGTGATTATGTTGAATATCAAAATCTTTATGCGCTAAATTACAACATACATTGTGCAACATTGTGAACAAAATAAAACACACAACCTAAGTTTTATTCAAATCAATAGATTATTAAACGATAATTAAATAAGATACATAAATATGCCTGTCAAATGCCTTCTCTACAATTAGGGCACGGACGACACCATCTCATCCTGACGACCGCTTGTCTCTTATCCAAGTATACGGCAACCTCAGTTCGGACTTCGCTCATGTTGTCTGAAAATAAGAAATAAGAAATATAAAAATTGTATGTTATATGACATCGTTCTCTCATACGAACACTTTGCACTTGACAAGTTCTGTCATATGTAGCTAATCCTGGTTGAATATTAATTCTCAGCCACTGGCTCACGAACTTAGATCTAATTTCTTACCCTGCTGATTAGAGGATCTTGTAGTAGAGGAGCCAGTTTTTATGCACTAACGTCCCTAAAACGGAATTTCATATCAAATTTCTGTAAAGAAATAAGAGAAGCATTTCTAATAATGATTATTACAGTTAGCATGTGATGGCCTATAGACATTTATAATTCATGACAATAATGGTAGATGATTCTAACATTTCTTAATAGGGCCTATAATTATTAGTTCATCTATTTTTCTATGTTTTGGAGCGTATTATCGACACCTATCGTGTTTTATCGGCACCCTATCAATGAAATAATCAATACTCTGAAGTTCAAATAAATAAATAAATAAATAAATAAATAAAGTACTGTAGCATGATTTTTCTGCTAGGTTAGGCCTAGGCCGTAGGTACTACCAAACCACAGACATTCAATCCTGTCAATTTCTTCATAGATTATGCTTTTTTTTTTGTGACCAAAAATGCACAAGAAAAAAAATTGAGGTAGAAAGCTGTATCTGACAGTGAGATTATAACTTCGACATGTTCCCTGAAACCTTTTGAATATGAAAAAAATGTAGTCAGAATTATCACAAAATGCGCAAATATTAATTGAAAATGCGCAAAAATGTGTGCATTTTCATAACTAGAAATCTGAAGATTGTCGGCCAGAGACTGGCCGATGTTGCGTTGGTGGTTTTTAAATGCTAGATTAGAAATCTGTTATATTAGAAATCTAGACTGAACCCACCGCCCCGCCCCCCCCCCACCTCTCCTCCTCCTACCCGGCCACACACACCTTTGTTTGTTTGTTTGTTTGTGGGATTAGTTTAACGTCCGGCCAACCCTTCAGGGTTCTTTTACCAGACTGCACAAGGTAAAGCCTTTCAGCTCATTTTACGCCACAGGGGCGGTGACCGAATAATGAAATGAGGTGCCTATTTGTAGCAGTGGGACCCAATGCCCTCTTTATAGTGCTGCCACACTGAGATATCATGTCATAGGCCCACACAATACCCCACCCAGTCACATTATACTGACACCGGGCTGACCAGACACCGCCCCGGCCGGTCACCCCCCCCCCCCCTCCCCCACTCTCTCTCTCTCTCTCCGAATTCCTATTCTCTATTTTCCGAATTTTCACATATTTTTTTCATAGAAAAACTTGAAAAAAAAAATCAAAGTCACTCTCCATATAATTGAAAGACACTTTCCTAAAGTAATATAAACCAAACAGTCAATGCAATCTTTTTTATGTCATTTACTTAAGCAAATTAATGCTTATGTCATTTATTGAAAATGCACAAATATGCGTTTTTTCCCCTATTTTCCTGAATCTCTCATTTAGATTTTGCCAGACAAAATAGCATTTCTAATTGCATTATTACGAGTTATTAAGAAGTCAGCAATTATTTTCTATAACAGATATCAAAAGATAAACTTTTTCTGATGCTCCATGCATGATATTTTCTTTCTAGTAAATATTTTGCTCATTTTACACCTAAAAATGCGTAAATGCGCGAAAACTGACACCAAAATGCGCGAAAATAGGCACCAAGTGCGCGAAAACTGAAGACTTGACCAAGGTAGATGATTCAGTAGCATATGGACCTTAAAATATCTTTTTTATAATTTTTTTTCCTCAAATACGATTTATCTAGCCATATCCACCCCAGGAGATCGAAAACCATGAATATAACAATTATTTTGAGTAATATATGGCAGGAAAACCCGTTAGTGCGCGAAAACCGGCTCCCCTACTCTAAAAGCATGAGATTGCAAATGCAATGCTCTTTCCATTGGAATATAGTAAAATCCCAGTCTGTTCACTCAGATATAAAAGTAGGACATATCATCGTTCTTCAAAACAGAAAACACCCCCTTTCCACTGACTTTTTACACCTGTAAAACGACCGCTTTTTCACAAAACACTGACTTTTTGTGTCTAAAAATTACCCTTTTTTCGCGAAAATACAAATTTTCCAGGAAAAGAGGACCCTTTTTTACATATCACGGATATTTTGGTGAAAATTGTACCCTTTTTCCCAGAAACATGGACATGCAAAGTTTGTAAAAATAGACCCTTTCTTCGCGTTTTTTTAGAACTATGATGCGTACCTATTTACACCATGAGTGGACAGACTGGGAGTAAAATACAAAGAGAACAAAATAATTTTTCACGTGGTAGTACCTACTAGCCTAGGGTGTCCCGATTTTCAGGGGTCTAGGGTTGGCAGGCCTGGGAATTCCCTCTATCATTCAAAATAACATGAATAAACTCACCAATTTACAGCTTCAGGTATATCAGGCATGGTTTTGGCATTGCTGGTTACAAGTTGTAGAGTGCCGGTTTCCTTTTGACAGTATTATATTGATACAAGTTTTCTCTCATGCAGCATGTGAGCCTCAGTCCGTGTGGAAGCCCCTCCCACTGACCCGGATTCCCGGTAAATCACAGGGCCGAAGTGAAGGCTCTGCATGAGAATCACAGGTTATCACATAATGTTCCCATAGCTTTATAATTTCGGTTTGACAGTTGTAATCATCCATGTATATGTCCTTGTATGATCCATATGAGATAGTCCTGGCATTTTACAGCAAGTGAATGTCTTTTGATTGTGTGATATAGTCCAACGAAAATCCTGCATCGCTATCAGCGGTTGGCCGGATTTCTCACCCTTATATTATACTATACACATACGGTACGCGTCGCTGTGGTTCAGTTTGCGCCCGTGACAGAAATGCTTTTAGGTGGGTCAGCGTTAAGGTAAAAAAGGATCAAACCAAACTTCTCTCAGAGTAGGCCGGGAGCTGAAGCGCGACCAATGTTAAGGCAATTTCTTACTTCATCTGGAACTTTTTAAAATGCAATCCTTCAAACACCTCCTTGTATGTGGGCCTCCATGTGACTTTGTATACATACATCCGACACTGCATTTTTTCCGACCCTCACTCTCCCCCCACATCCCCGGTGTATTTATCACTATATCCCGTCTTATATCCCTGTCCTTCTCCCCCCGCAGGAGTCGTGTACCCGGGTGCTGCTGTTTCGAGGCGCCGATAAGAGCATCCAGAACTACGCCAACCAGGACGCCTGGCAGGTGGCCGTCATCGCCGGCAACGTCGACCTCGCCGACGTTATCAAAGGCTTTAAGCCCGAGGATGTCGGTAAGTTATTAAAGCCCAGAGGGCTTGAATACAGTCTAGTCAATGTTTATTATGACATGTATAGTGTATGCATGGAGTCCTCTCCACATCATAGTTATCAAAGCTACCCTCATGTATGTATTGGTAGTATTTATAGCTATTTTTCTATGTATTCAATAGTTGAATTAGTTATTAAGTATGTTAAACGCATAGAGAATAGAGAAATATAGGTATATTTTTTACTATGAGAAATATAGATACATTTATGATAAATATACATGCAGAAATGGGGTTCTGTATTAAACACCAAACGTAAACAAACTTCAAGATTCCGATCTATTTGGCTTTCTCTCTTGGCTCTGTTTGTATAGGGCTGTAGAAATACCTCAAGTTACAATGTACCTACATGGAGAATTCAGATACTGTATACGTGTATATAACATATTCGCTTTAGGAATGTGCTATCCAACATCAATGTTTACACTTTGTGAATTGACGTAGACCGTACATATGTCTTCAACTACGTAGTTTAGGTATAGCTTTGGATATATTTATATACCCATGCCTATATCATATGCTGTCATATATTAAGTATTTGATTTCCCATATAAGTCACTATGTTTATACAAAACATTTATAGAATGAGGACCTTTTATTTCATAAGAAAGCTATGGCGTGTGCTTTATAAGAATTGTTCAAATAAAAAAGAACTTCCTACGTCACCTCACTTTCAAAGCTCCAATGACCAGGAAACTCGAGGCATCTGGAGTGAAAAGGTGCGAAAAAACAACAACAAATCGTCTAAAGTATTTCCAGTAAAAGCAGAATCTACGTTCTACCATTTTAAGACGACCTCCTACAACTTAATGTAGGGAGAGATGTGTGTCAGTGCAATGTTATTATGTTTGTCAACGTTGTCCCTGCGGGGCACGTGAGCACCAAACACCTGTAGCGTGTACCGACGGTGTGTATTTATATACAGGAGGTATGTGGGGGTCAGGCACGGGTTGGTGAAGTACACCTCACCCCTCAGACAGATCTAGGTCATTCACGACCTTATGCCCTTACTGCTGCTAATGAGATGCCCCTAAATACTCAATCTAGACAGCAAAGCTTCAGATGATCATACATGTTGTAGTTTCTAAATTTCTAGATTTACAGCGTTTTAGAAACCTGTACGACTAGAGAAAAACCTTTCCATGTGTAAATTACAGCCTCTGATATTTCTGGGGAGGAAATGCAAATCGGCCAATCACATATTTGAACAAAGGGAAGAAATGTAGAAATAAGCTAAAGACGGTCAATAGTACATCTATGTCAGGCCTGTTTGGATTCCCAGGCACTAGATGGAAGACTACAAACTTCGTACTACATGTGCTGGAAAATGAGACCGAACAGGTGTACCCCCAGGAAGGTGGTCAGGGTCAACGTACATGAGCTGTCCAAACTTAATATAAAGTCCTAAAAAGTGGCAACATTGTTAATATAAATGGGCAGTGATTTAGTATGGAATAAGAATGGAGAAGTATGGAGAAGACAGTGAATTTCAAGATTTACAAAAGGCAAGCTTATACCATCGATAAGTAAATGAGGCAGCTACTGAACACAACAATCCATTTTAGTGAATAAAATGGCCTTTATTTTTATAAATACGGACATGGACTGTCATATGAACTGTGGCATACAAAACGAAAGAGAGGGACAGATTATATACCAGTTCACTAAAAATGTTCTTTGTTACATCACTGACCTTAGAAATGTATCTACCCAAAATGTATTCTTTATAGTCGTTATGGTCTGTAAAATATCACCTGGGTGTCCACAGAGACTGCCAAGGATTGAAAATGTAAGTAGTTATTGATTTGGTATTTTGTAAAGTGTCGTGGAAATCTACTTTTCTGACATTTTCCACCATATCGCACAACTGAAAAAGAAAAGTGTGTGGAGTTCTTTTGAAACAGCCAGAGAGTGCACCACAAAACCAGAGGTCGTGGAGAGTCTTATGTGCACCCTGATCATCCCGATAGTCTAGTAAGTAGGTTAGATTAGGCCATGAGAACCCAAATCATTCATAAAAAACGGCCCTCCTGTACCACACCTGTCACAACCAGTGGCCGATACCTGCAGTGGTAGGATCTATGTTAAAGGTGTGTGTTCAGGTGTTACTCGCCCCTTGATCGTGTTTGCCGATGTCGACAGGTAGAGGTGGGGACAGGACCATTAAACCGACACACATTTAACCATTAGACAACCGAGGGGGGTTTAGGCTCCTCACTATGTCCCTGCAACAAGCCATTTCCTGAAATTAACATCTGACACAGTGTCTGGTGGCATGGGTAATTTCGTAAAATTGGCATCAGAATTGTGCCTTTAGATATATGACTTAAAATCAACATTTGATGAGTCCTTTTAAGGTTCTTGACATTGGGATCAACTAGTTGAAATGGCAGGTGGCTATGGCATTTCGTAAAAATACAGGAGACACCGGCACCCTGCCCCCTTACATGTAGGGCCCCACACACCCCAAATGTGGATCTCCCAGGTTATGTGGGAGTATGCTGCCCCCCTCCATCAATTAACCCAGCGCCACGCAAACACACAATTACACGACCTAACACGCGCCTAGTGGAAGGCCTAATGCGGGCCTAGGTCGGATCCACAATGTGTGATTTGAGGCTTTTGTATGGGGGGCTGGTGTGATTTCCTGCCCGAAATTACCGGCTCGACCTCGCCCCCTACCTGTAAATGACTGAGATCGACCATTAAGTTTATAGGCTTTTAGAGTGAATAATACCTGACCTTAATGATTGGGGACTCGGTGGCTAAAGGAATGGCATTCAGCGGAGTACTATTGCAGGAACATAGGGCTTATCAATAGACATGGTATGAAACATTGAAACTGGTTTGATTAAAAAGTGAATGCGTTGGGATATAACCATACAAACAGAGGTTTCTGTACAGCTTCAGGCCAGGTCTGGATCTGATTTTGTTGATTTTGAATTAACAAGTTATTTTTCCTTTACGTGACTCTGCAGATCTTACTTATTCACCTGTAGCCACGGGAACCCCATACAAAGGGAGAACCTTGACAATGGGTCAGGGCATTTTAAGGTCCCAGACAAAAGTATCTCTGCCTAAATCAGATCAATCTCAGTTCAGCCTTTAAAGAGATCCTGGAGGTCTCTGGGAGGTTTCAAAGAGGGATTTTATCTTTTCTCCTCACTGCTTTCTTCACAAAGCTTCTGTCCTCTTCATAAGGGCTTGGCCTTGGTCGGAACTTTGACCGAACTTAAAGTAGAAAATGTGATTGTTAAAACCACTTACATTTGTAGCAGATTCACTAGGAAGGAAAAAATATTCTGCTGATGCCAGATACTTAGATTAATCCCCTAATGTTTGGATACTCCATCTACCGACCTTTTATCAAAAAGGAATACTATAACATAAAAAAAAGTACGTACGTATCAAAGACAACTTTGTTCAGTGCTCCATTAGCAGTGCCCTGGGGTGGGCGTTTAGTTATTGATGGGTGCCGGGGGTTACCGCTGGAACCTGGCGTGTCCTCAGACCATCGTATTGATCGTGTCGGGCGACACCCGCAGTGTCACATGACGGACCCTTCAGTAACACCCAGTGAGTGGTTCAGGTGTGGTCAGACGGACATGGATACACCCAATGCCCTGTGTGGCATCCGTATAGCTATAACATGTATTTTGTTTGATATACGTATAGCATGGATAACAAATATCTGATCCCTGTGTCACCAGCTGTTGTGTGTCTGATTCTGACTATAGGACCAGGCACATTAAACTAATAAAGGACACCTGCTTCGGTGAATGTGTAGGGGTATGGTCTCTATCTTCTGATAGATTCAATCATTTCATATGCTCAATCATGAAAGACAAAATTGTCAAAACCTTGCCTTGTTCTTGCCGTGATATGGCCATAGATGTTTCTATGGCATTAAACCCCAATAACCAACCAACTAACCAACCAAATATATAGATAAATGAGATGGTTAGAAAGGAAACTAAAAAAAGATGAGATAAGTACTGTTTTGTTTTATGGCTTATTCCAGGATGAGGATTCTTTTCTTCTTCTTTTTTTTTTTTTTTATCTTAGCCGACCTAAAACCGTCTGAAAATGCCTACTAAATACTCATATGAAACAGGTTTCCTGATTTATTTAATGCCAGCTTACATTCATACATACCAATACCCCTTTAATGCTCACACATGTGAAGTCTCATGGGTTACACGCCCGTGTCTTTTTAAAGGGACACCTATGGGTCCTAAAGCTGTCACCAATAACTCAAAGACTCGCCTCCTATTTATTCACCTTACGCATTCAGTGATCCAGTGAATGAGGATAGGGCAGGGTGACAAGTCAGTTGCTGGCTGGGATTTATATATGACATTTCATCAACATATGTCTCACAAGGACTGTGTCGACTCTTTTCTTCTCCGCCTGTCCTCCCCTTTTCTATAGGTCTAATTAAGCACCCATGACGTACGGTGCATTTGGCAAGGATCCTGTTTTTAATCCTACTCTTGCGTCTAGACCTATCCGGTCTGAAGCGCCGAATTGCCTCTGTACAAATACGCCGATAAAAAGTAGAAAATATTCTCAGTTGATCTGAAGGATACTTTTTGCATTTATTTTCTTTAACCACAAGACAAGTATACATTTAGAAAAAAAAAATAATACTTTGATAGCAGATGGCTAATAATTAGACTGTTTTACTATGTATCATTTCAATTACACTTTGTAAATATTGGTTTTACATTGTGGAGGCTATATTGAACCGTGGTAGATAACAATATACAAATATTACCCCACGTGTGATAGCACTGGCCGTGACGATATATGTCCCCACCAGCCTGATAGGGTTAACTTCTGTGTAAAAAGGTTGATCTCTACGTTACTGTGATGTGTGATGTGACACAGATACGGGGAGTGGGTCCGTATAAGCCGCCCTCTATCCCACCCCTCGGCCGGCCCCCCTCACACCCCACAGTATAACAGGTTGTGTCTGTGACTGGTGCTCTCCCCAGCAGCTCCTCCAGGGTGTGAGGGCTGCAGGAGGCAAAGCCCGGAGGCTCAGCTCTAAATGTGGCCAGAAGTATAGAGTCTGTGCATATGTAACCCGGATTTACCGTTTCATGGACATATGGTGTATATTTGACTCGATTGATTGCGTTCAGGCCGAGGTCGTTGGTGGAGAAGTTGGACTAGGGAGCAACAGTATTCCACAACTCTGGGATAGACAAGTTTTACTTAGCTCAATGCAGGGCTTTCGGATGGTATCGAATTTGCATACGAAATTTGGGGACGCTACTTCAAATTTGGAAATAGAGCATTTATACTTAAGTCGTCTAGTGATATATAGTTGAACACTATTTCAGATAAGTCTGTCCGACCTGATCCAATCTGAAATGCTCAGGAATAGTTTGTGACGATACCATCTGACGCCATATATACGGCGATAATACGTGTATGAACCTATACAGACGATGTGAGCAGTTAGGGGATCAACTTTGAGTTAACTTTCTAGCTAAATGCACCAAACGTTATTCCCTAACCCTAACAAAGACATATAAAAACTCCTGCCATCCTGCGAGGTTCAGCATCACCTCTCGAGGCACGCGACCCCCACCCAGGAGGCAAACTCCCGACCCAGGAGGAAACCCCAACCCCCCATACCTGCCCGTTACCTGCCCACCCCTCCACCCACCAGGTGTGTGACGTGCTCACCTGAGGGACGCATGCCGTCACACCACCTCAGGTGGGCCAGGTAGCGTCGGCCGGGGCCCGGACAGGTGTGTTACACAATCCCTGGGCCTAAACAGCCCGCACAGGGATACAGTATTCTGACACCTCCACTACCAAAAACCTGCCCCACCTCTCAGCAGCCACCGGGTCTCAAGGCGAGCACCTGCTCAGAATCAGGATCCTTCTACATGAGCTTTGTTTTTGAGCTGCTCACTCAGGATTTACTCATTTTGGATCTGCTCACCATTTACGGAGCTGCTCAAAGTCAAATCGAGCCAGGATTATCAATCAGAACTGAGTCAAGTCTGGGTCAGGCCGGTTTTAGGTACTGGCGCCTACAGCTCCCGAGTCCAATGTTTTTAAGCCAATTATTACAGTGGAATAGAAGGCATTTTTTGCAGCGGATTTGACCTTTTAGATATTGGAATAATATTATATGGATAAATAGGCCAAGGATAAGGCACAGTTCGTGCAAAGCTAGGCAGGGGGCCACCAGTACCAAACTTCTGGCGCACACTGAACAGACGGACCGGTTTGACTTAATGTATCATTATGGTTTGGAAATGCTATACGTTTGTCCAATGGTTATCCACGAGGCGTCTGACACATCTTCAAACATTTAGTAGTTGTCAAAATGTGTCCATTGGATGAGCGCGGCGAAATGATCTGCTTGGGATACCTAAGACAAGTTGTTGGATACACGGACATTCATGTGCACACGGCATGGATACACTGAACACTGTGTCTAGAATCCTACCCATTCCGTATAGATTATACAACATTCATTATTTATTTTACAACTTTTTGGGTGCCTATTCAGGCCTCGATCAGCCTCAGGGATAGTGACAATCAGGAGCATACTGATTGACTGCTGTTTGATGGCGGGGAGGATGGGGAGAGGACAGACTGAGGGACGGTCTACCGGACCCATGATGATGGAGACTGATGATGATGGCTCACCACAGACACATAAGGGAAATGGTGATAGCCTCACCACAGGCACATCAAGGGGACTGACCACCTAATGACAGGGGTGTACTCTATACGGACAGTAGTACTCACCCGAGTGAATCATATGTACTTTTACAGGGTACAAACTGAACAATGGGCCTTTGTCAGCGAGTCGGCCATGCAAAATTCTATGCATAAGTTGTATACGTATTTATGATGATACATATGGTCAAACTGTGAAAAGTCTTCGGTCCTCAGTTTTGGTTTAAACATTGGCAAAGATAGAGCCAACTTTTTTTCACTTACAATTCATAGGTAAAGCGAGGTGACTAGTTCACAATCGACAGAGATGAAACAGAATTATGTTAGTATGGGAGAGACTACTACTGTGATTTTAGAAAGGTGTGACATTCTTTAAAGCACACGCGCTTTTTACCCAAATAGAATCAATTAACTTCCCGTTGTTGAAGACATTGACGAAATCTGAACCATGAAGACCCTGCCGTCCCCACGGCCTCGCCGGCCTCCCCCGGCCCTCAAACCCCCGCGGGTGGCCACCACCACCCACTCCATCATGAAAACCTCCCCGGTGAACCACCACACCAAAAACACCAAACACCCCACCACCACCAAAGTCAAACGTAAAGTGACCTTCTCGCCGGCGCTGCCCGTGCTCATTGCAGTGCCCTTCCAGGAGATCCCCAAGTACAACGAGAAGCGGCGGGGAGCTGCTCCCTCGCTGAGCACCCTCCAGCGGAGCCGCTCCGACCCCCGCCTCAACCTGACCTTCTCGGGCAAGCCGTCCTCGCCGTGCCTGTCGTCCGGCTCCTACCCGCACTACTCGTCCAACGGCAACCTCTTCGACGCCGCCAACGCCGGCATGCTCTTTCGCCACGGCTACGACTCGGACTCGCCGCGCTCCATGAGCATCTCCAGCGCCGGCTCGCTGTCAGGTGAGCTGCTCACTCATTTTGGGGTGTTTTTTTGGGTTATGTTGTTGGTGGGTTATTACATGAGGGATGCAAGTTTTCAGATTTTAGTCTGATTTCAGATTGCTATCACGTACGTCATCACCTCAAATTATGATTTTCAAAATTTATTTCTTGCATCACGTTTTATAGCACTTACAGTTTCCTTACTTGGGGTTCAGCCTTTCTTTTTTATTAAGCCTGAATTACTCCCTGATTACAGTTTACGGTATACTTAGCTGTAACTCGGTGGAGTTCATTATGGTCAGATCATATGGTAGCTCCATTCCTGTAATGGCAGATTAAAAAAGAAAAAGGTAATTTTCCGATTATACGGATGTTTTCTACACATAAATACATACTCTACTTAAGCAAAATTTGGTGAAATAACACATGTTCATGTAGTTTCATATGTGCGGTAAATGGATGTTTGGTTGTTGGGAACATAAACAGAGATTATTAAAGATAATGGGAAATTATCTTTTACTGTATCATAAATATTAAATAAGTCCTTTTAACAGTCACAAATAGATTATTTCAATAGGCCCACTAAAGAAAAGACAATTTAATTATAAAAATAAGTTTCCTTGGCCCACTACAAGAGGGCCTTAACTTTCGTACATGTTACCAATATTTGTACCTGACGAATATACTGCTGTTGACGCATGCAGCTGTCTATGGCATCACGCCCAGTAAGTCCTCTTTCCTTCAATGCACGCTCAACGTGATATCCTAGACTAGGATCGTAATGAATGAAGAGTTTGTGGATGTGCAATGTAAACAAATATGTGTAGTCTGGCCCCTGGAAACCGATATGTGTGTGACGGGAGGTCATTTTAGGCATTGGAAAACCGTTCCCCATGTCCATCATGTGTTGTATGTGACTTGCATAGATAGGCATTTAGTACTTCTGTGGTCAAATATCACTATGTGAAAATTCAGTTTGGTGCGCCCCACCCGGCCCCACCTCGTTAGTAGTACATCCAAAGTGACGTTTGACCCAGGAGGAAAGACCTGCATGGGTAGAGTTTAGTGAGAAGCATGTATACGGAATGATTATAGGTACTGTGTTGTGTTTGAAATCATATCAAGGTCTGTATGGTTACTTAGAAGGTTACTTAGAGTGTGCTTGTTGCATGGTGCGTACTTCGTAAACTTAGGTAAAGTAGTGTAAATGTACCTGTTTTTGTTTGTTGTATTTCTTTTTTTGCACGGACATCTCAGAATCTTCCGAGGTCTGCCAATATTGTGATGAAGATAAAAGGCGACGATCTTTAGCAAGATGTTGGAAACTGCGTTAGTTATTCTCGTGTTTGAGTAGACACTAATCTTGAAGTTTACAAAGGCGATTAAATCTGATAATGAACCTAATGGATGTAAAGTGTTCTTCCACAGAGATATTGAAAAAGTAATCGCGATGTAAATGTACATTTTTCTGAGGAGGGCGATTTATGTGAGTCTTTGCAATATTGGCAGTCATGAGTAACTGTTATCGAAAAGATGTGCATGATTAGTAGCCGACAAAGTCATAATAGATGTAGTTGAACGCAGACAGCATGTGTAGAATTAAAGCTACTAAGTCAGTGTTTTCACTATATTCTTTTTCTATGAAGCGGTCAATATTGGGAGTTAATACTTGGTATTGATTATAGGTTTGGCTGAGGCCAAAAAGTTGCTACCAAGGATTGCAGTATCCTTTTCATTAGAAATTATCATTTTAAAATCATAACATGTATCGCAAGGGTAAACGCGCAGTTCTGTCTCGGGGATTTTCTGTATCATTCATGAAAAACTGTTGTCATTTTAAATATAAAAAAAGTAGTGCATGTATAATATGTGCCCATAATTCCAGCTGTATATATCTATTCATCTGGTAGGCAAACAGCTGGTTTGATGTTACAGATGTTTTGTCCTGACTGTTATGATGATAGTGTTACATAGAGCTATGAACATGATTAAAAAGAAATACTAAAAATAACGAAGTGAGTTGACAAACATAGATGTTTTGGTACAGTGGCATGGTTCGCTACTAACAACTAACATAATTATCACACAGAGTGTACCTGGCCGATACAGAGGCCATGCATGGACGCCAGATTAAGCATGGAGTCAGGATGTAGACAAAGTAATTGGAAAAGCATGTGATAATATGGATTTAATTTATCCTCAAAGGAAAAGGTTGTACAAAATACGATATGTCAATCATAACAGGTTAGTTTTCTTTGAGAATAATCTTTTTGTTTTTGAGTCTTGCATTATATTTTAGGATAAAACAATACCTGGTTTTCTGACTTAAGAATATATCGTACAATAACTGAAATCATATGTTATGGTATTAAGACTGACTTAAATGTTTCCCTATTTAATTACATCCCGTTCGAGTCAAGTTGCATTTCCCATTTCACCAATAACAGCCCTATTTTGGTCAGGGCATTCGATGTTTTTTCAAGTATCAACTGCTATATATCCCGAGTCTGTTTAATGTGTCTCCACCTAGTGGGAAAGAGTTGAACCTAGACTTTCAGGAGAGTTGTGAGTCTAGGCATATAGCGTGTACAGTGCCTATGATTTGAAGTGATGGTTTCTATTTTATAACCGTCCTTGGGCATTTTACTTCGAATTCTATCAATTAGTACTGTATTTGATAGAATAATTATTTGAACGATTACACGTACATTACAGGATGTGGTCTTGTTTGCCCATGTTGTCTTACTAGGAATATGCAATCAGATTAGCCTAGAAGGGCTTTCAATTGGATGGCTGTACTCTGACAGATTATGTGCAACGAAGCATGCACAACTTTAAGACACTGTGTAGAACCTGGCCCTACTTTGAGTTAAAAAAAGGAATTTTTCATAAGGATATTGTGTTGACTGGTAGGTAGAGGCAGGGCCAGGCCGTGGTGGGTGGACACCCGGGCCCTGAGCCTCGACTCCTCCGCGCGGCCTCCAGCCTACCCTATACAACGGACCTCGAGTGTCGCCACCTACAGCTACCCGCGACAACGACTGTACCCGGCCCTGCCCGGGCGGACCTTTGTCTGTGTGAAGCCCTACAAGCCTAAGGACGAGGCCGAGCTCAAACTGAAAAAGGGACAGTTTATCGAAGGTTCCTGCATCATTATTCTGTTTCCAGTTTGACTTTTTTTCGATTAGGTGCCTTGCCTCTCTAACTTAGTCGTCTACATTGCTTTCCAGGCTTGCTGGTTTTGATTGGTCCCAATTCAGTTTTGGCAGACCCAAATAGTTACATTTGATTGAAGCGATTGACTTGAATTTGATTGACCCCGCCCCTGTTCGTTTGATTGAATTGATCTTTTACTTCTTTTAGTGAATTTGCAAAATTTGAGATTTAGCCCCCGTCCCTGCAATATTGCTCATGCTCTATTATTAGCGACTTTACTTGATAATTCTGGCATCTGGCAGAAGCATGTTTTATGATTAGTTAGGAACAAAAAAAGAGTAAGGTTTTATTTTTCTATTACTATAGAATAAAGGACACGGCTGCTAATGCTTTCAAGTTTCCCAGATCTTAAATTGAAATCGCCTATTTAGATGTGGCTCCCACATTTAAAACTGTCCATTTGATGTTAAATGCAAATCAAGTTCATTTGATCCCCTATTTTAGAACTTTAATTTGCGTTTAATGTCATAAATAATGTTTCTTTAACTACCCAAACAAGAGCATTGTTATTTTCACTACATTATTTACCCTATTACATTTCAAAAAGACGCAAGAAAAACCTTTGTTTTTAGTATCACTTAGTATCGCCCCATCATGTTACTTTTTAGCACTGTTTTTAGCTCTATGTCTTGCAGCCGTCCCACAGTCTTATCGTAGTCTGATCTAGCCAGCACCGGAAGTCAGGACTATAGCTCTTAAAAGCTATTGCATACTCCTGCATGATTTTGCTTTTCTAGAATATTGAGTGCTGTTACAATCAGTTAGTCAAGGTTAATTTCTTTCCTTTAAGACGTAACTGTTTCCGAAATAGGAAGAACCTATTCAGTGTTCACAAGGTGCTTGTTGATATAAGGTGACTCAGAAAATCACTTGATCGTCTGGCATTACTAACATGGAGATATGCACCGCTCGTTTGGCTCGCTATTATTTGAAAGTGACCTTTGTATGAAAAGGTTGATTGTTGGAAATTAAAGTAGTTCCAGTTTCTATGACATCTACGGTTACAACTGAACGTGGTAGTTCAAAGTTACCAGAGACAGTCTATTCACAGTAACATAAACGTGAGGTATTTATCATACAGTAAACTAAAATGATTGGTCAATGTAAACGCCTGAATGAAGACTTAAAAATGCTTTATTGTTCCAATGGTGTCGTACTTCCTAGACTTTAATCTATGGTATTATGTCTTTGATCGGTGAATCAGGATGAACAGATTTCTATGTTAATCCAGTGAATATGGACTTGTATTAGCACTAAGGCAACACAAAGTTGGCGCATGTTTTGATTATCTATGGTTACTCCAGCATTTATAAGTGCTTCCTCCACGAATCCAGAATCCCACCCAGATTGTGCAATGCTACGACTGCAAAATGGGGTTCTTGCCACTTACTAACCCATACATGGCACCAGGCCTTCTAACCCAAACCTATAGCTATGGTAAGGCGAGGTGCTCCTAGACGTGGGCGTGGCCTCGAGCTTGACGTGGGCGGAGTCTGACGGTGACTGACAGCTGTCATTGGCATTTCAGTGCTGAGTGTGGGAGAGAAGGGTTACTGGGAAGGACGCAGCGGTCAGAAGGAAGGCTGGTTCCCCAGTTACTGTGTCCAGGAGGTCCAGATGCGACGAAAAGGTACACTTATATCACCACGGACATGCTGTAGGACTGACTGCGTGCTACTCCTCCCTCTATGAACACATTTATACCTGACTCTTAGACCCTCTATGAAAACATAACATGACTCCTGTATTAAAACGTCCACCACTATGGCTAACACCTGAAACTTTCTCTGTGGTTAGCTGCGTCCAGCCCACTGGTAGAACACCGACCAATAATTATTGAAAGAAGATCATAGTGTTATTATCGGGAGGTCAATCAAGATATGAAGAGGTTAAAGTGCCCTCCTTTAAGAAATCAGTGTTCGAGATTCTTGCAAATTTCCCGCTCTTGAAGGGTACTAACTTCTTGAATATATAATTATTTGAGATCAGCACTCCACTGAGTCTTCGAATAGATAGATATCATCAGCACAGCATTATTATTTTCTGCAGGAACAAAATGCAAATAAAATCAATATCATAAGATAGTACAAAAAGTATACTGATAAGATGCTCGGAAAAGTGCTGATCTTGCATATTTATGTTCTTGGGGCAAATAAATAAATTTGGTAACAGTGATGATATTCTTATTAATGGTCGGTGGTGACTTCACCTTGTGGTCGACTTGTCGTTCTACTCTCTGTAGGTATTAACATCTGATGTAACTGCACATCATGTATTTCCTCTGTGTAAAAAGCACCCTGACCTGTTGGGTATGATACCTGGCATGTTCTCATTAGTGTTATTAACCCTCATTAGCAAGGATCCAGACTTCCTTTACTCTCTTTGTAGGCTGGTTTAACATGACAACTGAGACATGTAGCATTTAATAGTGCAATTACACATAATGTATACGACTCTAGTTGCAGAAATGTTCTCTCTCCAGTGTAACATACGTTGTATAATACATAGGAAAAAGTAGTACATAATCCTCTGTAAATTAGTTCAGATTAGCATCTGACAGAAGCCTATGGTTAGTCTCTGATGTACCGGTAGAAACTCTTGTCACTCTCTTTCTTAGCAAAGGTTCGCCGTAACTCCTCTAACCTTACTAAGTAGAATAGTTAGCGAGATTGTCGAGATATTTGAACACATAATGATGTACAGTAAGGAATATGTTTTATCAGAATTTGGTGATTTGATACCATAAACTATCAGATCCACTGAAAAGAGGTGAATGCGGAAAAGTTTTTGTAATTTGTCCTTGCCCCTTTAACTGATTGCTTACAAAAGTACGTTGGCCTAGTATTTACGGCCAGTTGATGGTGATTGAGTAGGATTGTATGTGACACGAATACCTGGGTGTGTTTTATATGTCGACATTGTACACTGTGCAGTCCTATACCTGTATTGTTGTATTCAAATCAGCCCTAAGATGTGTGTTGGTCGACTGATCGATCGCTATTAAGTTTCAACCTGGGGGCGATTCACTGCCATCTGAAGACACATCGCGTAATGATTATGTTAATAAGTCACTGAAAGGCGTGGAATACAAATATACACATACTAACTTGAGTAACGACCTTTGTAATGTATGGGTCATACCTATGACCGACCCTTGTCCCACTTACCAGTACGCCCTCGTGTGCTGGCCCCTTGTGTCATTCTCCTGAACTATCCCATCAGTTTGTGTCATCCAACAATGTATAACCATACCCCCCCCCCCCCCCTACACGGTGTGCATGGTTCACGAACTATCAACAATAACCGCTCAATTTCTGTATGTTTCTTTTGTATTCTTCACACCTGTGTCGCAAAAAGTCCAAGATGATTATGTGTCAGCCGATTTCATGTTCAGTGTGTTTTTGTTTCTGGTGCTTATTTCCTCATAAATTAAAGCGATACTATCACGACACGAAGGATGACATCGTAAATGTATATAAGGTGTAAAGAGGGAAATTAATTAAAAAAAGGGAATCTTCACCCGTTCAAAGCTAATAAATTCTTAACTGACATAAAACAGCTCCTTATCATGAAGACTGCTACATGTGTGGATGCCACCTGCTCACAACGATCATTAACTGTGTACACACACTGTTATCATAAATTTGCAAAATCTTCATTTAAACAACAACAAAATCATTTGGAAAAGATCAAGATGACCCCTAACAATCCAAGGCGCATTACATCTGAACTTAAATTTCATTAATTTAAATCTACATTTTCATCTGTGAATTGAACGAT
Source organism: Lepidonotus clava (assembly GCA_936440205.1). Lineage (NCBI taxonomy): Eukaryota > Metazoa > Annelida > Polychaeta > Phyllodocida > Polynoidae > Lepidonotus > Lepidonotus clava. The sequence continues at coordinate 44,408,018 of OW387136.1, read as the reverse complement.
AACTTATTAACACGGAGAAAACATTTGAATATTGTAGATAATATTTTGTAATTATTTCTCCTCTAACAGGCTCCAAAGGTGGGCTGGACGCCCATGATGCTATCCTGGTCCGGAGACAGACCCTCCAGCAGCTGGTACAAGCCGACGGGTGAGTTCTCAGCCTATTGTACTCAATATTTATCTTTTACTCTTCTCGTCCTGTTTTATCCATATTTTTCCCCTGTAACCTGACCTGGATCCACCACATTATTTGCACCTCCGTCTGGAATGGGTAGTTGGATCTGTCTCCATTGGAGAGCGGTGTCGCCAGCAATCAAAGGGTACGAACACTTGAAATCTTGCATTGCGTGTTAAAGAGGACTTTGGGAGATTAGTTGAAGACAACGTTTTGGGTTGATTTTTCTTTTACCACGTTTTCTTATTGCTCCAATCTTCTCATTAGGATAGGTGTGTCAAATGACATTGAAGTGACACAAAAACTACCCAGATTGCTTTAAGGCATTTCAAGAACTAGATACACGATGTTTACATCAAATGGAACGTGGTATGCAAACATGTTATTCCGAAACTGCTCTCTTGTTTTTGAATTACTGAGGTAGTTTTCCACTTTTCACAATCACGCGCATTCTTGCAAAATTAGAGATACAAAAAATCTTTTCCATCAACTGCTTACTATATTTGGATTCCTGCGATATATAGATAGTCAAGCATGTAGAACGAACTAAGGGCTGTCGGAGCGATCTGTGAAAAACATTCACAGACAGTTTACCCCAGCAGATTACCCAGGAGATTACTACCCCACAGGGAAAGCGCATCCCCCCATAAAAGTAAACTGTCCAGGGCATCCACATTCCCTGCCAAGACGACAAAACACCCTCAACGACACTCAGATCTCAACTCTACATGATTGCTTTTCTCTGCCACACAACAAAAAGAGCCGAGTTTTTATAAAGCAAAAAAGAAAAACACTTTTACCTGCCGCTCCTACCTTGCCCTAAATTCAGGGTGTGTGGAGAGTGGAGCCCTGGTTGTGTCAATACCGGGCCCATTGTGTGGTGGGGGTGGCCATGGATAGGGTGACGTCCCAGCTCACATACCTCTGTTTGGTTTGTCCACTGTTATACCGCTGCCCTGTTTCTGATGCGAATCAATTATGGGAGCAGGGGTTTATTTCTATAAAAATAGAGTTATAAAACGTTGAGGGTGATCTGGGGATGAACGGATTGAAATCAATAGATGTATGAAAAATACACTTACGAAAAAATGCTCAAAGCTATCCTATAGGGTCCGAAGCTGTCCTCTAATTTGGAGATGGATACTTGTACATTGTCTAAAGTTGAGTTTATTCTTATGAATTGTTGTTTTATAAATAAAAAGACACGTAAATTACATTAGCCGCAACTTGTTTCTATTTTTTTTCCGGCCAATAGGGTAGGTGGGATTCGAAGTGTAATTTATTCAGAATATGTATACAAAATTCCTACCGGGTACACATACCGACCATACTGCTACAGTTATTCGATTAACTACAGCTATTCACAATAACTCGATCCACTCCTACTAAATTTCCACATTTCGATTTTGTGATTCTTTTGTTACTTAGATCTAATACAATTCAATCGTAAAACCTCTAGGAAGACTATACGGATCTATTCTGAAAAGAACAAAGTAAAGTAGCTTGAATTCTTGAAAACCATTTGGTCTCCGCATTATCTAGCTGGAGAATCAGACTTGACGCCTCTCTCTCCTCCCACCCCCCATAGTAGTGTGACTGTCGTGACTGACTGCCCCTGGTATGGGCTGCCCCTGGTACCAGGCCGTCTGGTAATAGGTCACAATCAATAGAACCATATTACCTTATTGACGACCGGCGGGTGTGATTGGGACTGAATGGGATAACATTTAAAACCGCTTTATAGGGATTTCAAACGAAACGCTGTCTGGGTCGATAAGCCCTGTATGGGAGTTCGATCCCTGTATTGTGGGCTGGAGGAATGTTAAAGTATATAGCATGATGTTGTACACTGTCTTTTAGGGTGGGCCTCAGGCTAACTTGGTGTACTATAATATTAGCAACATTAGTCATTTGCTGACCTAACAACCGAGAAAATGCACTTAAGATTAAGCGTAGCATTATCTAGCTAAGAATAGACTTCGGACGCTATTGCAGAGTCCAAAGTACCATCTTCAGATTTCATATTTCCTCATTATCTATGCTATCAAAGGTACCGCACAACGTTATTAACTTCTGCAGTTACCTCCCTTGATATGACCTGGATTCTTTAACGTGCCTTATTGTGTTTGGCCCAACGAGGAACCCTTTAGACAGTTTTAAAGTTAAGATAACCGTTATGATATCCTGCCAATTGTCAGTATAAATCAGGGATAAAGCAAGCTTCGAAAAGTGTGCATGGATTAATTTAGTTGAATTAATTCTAGCTAAGAAAAAATCAAATATTTAGAGATTTGGGCCAAGGTACCTGTTTTCTCAAGTCGTGGTAGCTACACCGTGTAATTTACGTGACCAGAAATCATCTTTCATGTCGTTATCAGTACAGCCATTCACTTACGTATCAGTCCAGGCATAGTTTCCTCGCCACCTTTTGACCGAGTTAAAACAGTGGCCAGGCCCTACAAGGTGTGATATTGGTCCTGTGGCATGTTGACATTCAAGCAGTCTGTGTTCTCAGTCAGGTAAAGGGTGTAGTGGGTCTGAGTTTGGAATTTCTACATTCTCAGCTCCTTGGTACCCCTCAGCCCACGCACTCCAGGTGAAGGACACTCAGACAATGCCCCTGTACTGGTACTTGCTGCGTCTGGTTCCTTATACCCTTTACAGACTAGCCTCAAAATTCGCTTATAAATAATGACAGTTCAATACAGGCATGATGCGCATTATGAGGCTAGTCTGAAAGGGATATGAGAGCCAACCTTCAGGGCGACTAGACATTATTCAAGGCTTCAAAATGAAGAAAAATGATCCCCTAGACTTATAATCAGATATCTGCATTGTTTTGTTGTGTCCCTGACCTAATGATATTTGTATAATCGATCTGATTTCTGGAGCACTATGTTTTGTTTGTAGAGGAAGTCTCCTCTTGACGCTGGGAAAAAAGACAGGAAAATAAAGATAACAATTAATGCGTATAAAGATGACATTATTTTTTTTAGTTGTGTTCCTTTCGATAAGCTCTCAGAGACAGACGTCCGACCTTGAGCTGTCTATGACAGACATTCGACCTCTGTATAAACAACAAAAACATCTTAACTGCAAAATTATAAACGTATGGTTTAACTAGGAACTTTGTGTTTGTACGGACCCAACACAAAATTACCATTGACGGTGTTTCACACATTTCAAGCGAGTCAAAAACAGTTCTGACTCTTTAACGTGCGGACATTTGCCTAAAAAATTATGGGTTGATAGATTCCATAGGCTGATGTGCAATAGGGTTCCCATTTATTGCCTTTATTTTTAGGACTGGCTGTTTATTCCATGCGTGTATCAAATGGGGCGCATAAACGGTACAGTTAGGGTGACGTGTGGCACACCACACGACACCCACTGTGGTACCCTGTGATTCAGAGTGCGAAAAGCATCCATCAGCCTCATTAACCAACTATTTGTAATTAGTAGAAAGGGAAAAAATAAATAAAAAAAAAAAAAGGAAAAAAGTACGTTTTTACACAATGTAGATGCACTGTTTTGGGAGAACGTATTAATACTAGTATGTTTTGGTGTAGTATATTTATTTCATGTTGGCTAATGCAGTGCATCTGTTGTTAAAGGGTTTTGTCGTGAAGACAATAGACAGTAACAGTAATTTCGTGATTGCGGTTCTGCGTTGAATGGCAGCTATTGTGTTTGGCAAGTGATCTGTATAAAAGGTCCTACCTGCTGCAAGAACGAATTCCCAGAAAATGCACAAAAAAAGGTCAACAGACTTCACTTAAATCCATGTACTAGTGATCCAGAAATGTTGATATAATAGAATGTTTAATGAAATATGATGTTCTGTCTATGGCTGATGAACTTTTACAACCAATTATCAATAATTTAGTACATTCTTTTTATAGCGATGCATGATGTAATACATTAATATAATTTCGGAATGTGAACGGTATAAAAAAAAACTACAAAAACTAACTCGTGACAAAATGATGAGACAAAGTACATGATAAATCAGCCAGAGCCCCCCGGCCACTCGGCCCCACTGGCCGCCGTCCCCAGCAGGCCAAAAAACACTGACCTTCACTGGATGACATGACTGTGAGACTTTGAAGTGGGCAGGATCAGAGAGTGCATGTACAGCATGCGGCCATCCACTGAGCATGTCGCTCCATGCTGACATGTTACATGACATTCAGGTCATGTAAAACGCATGGAACCGTCGCCCACCTTCCCCGGTCGGACTACATGCACCCCGTCTGAGCCCCATGCAGACCCCAGTCGGGAAGATCAGTTCATAATAAGCGATTTTAGCCTATGATTCCTTGCGATTATTGAATTAAATCGATTATTGTGAGCAATAATATCATTGAATCTCATGCAAACTGGAATATCCCAATATTTCATTACAAGAAATAGAATTTAGGATAAACATTTCAGGGAAAAATGAAAGACGCATATAAGGAGGTCAAACTGGCAAATGATATCACAGTCAAATCGAATGGTGTGAAGAGAACATAAGTCTGTCCGCATGGTCGTCTATGTTCATCACCGTCACCCCCATAGTTGAGTACACGACCTTGGCGGTCGAACCAGACGCATTCCATACTGGTGCTCATCACTGGCGACCAGTCGGTTTACACGGCCCTAAAAAACGCACCATTCAACCCATACTTTAAGCGTGCGCTAAAAACTGGCCTTGATGACGGGATGATTTCATTTGGCCAGGTGGTGGTTGTGAATTATGGAGGGCTGTGGGGGAGTGTAATGCCTGGATCATCTGCAGGCTTCGGGGCAGGGCGTGGTGAGATATGACAAGGGAGCCTCCTAGACCTATACGACCTCATGTGGTGTGACTTCATTGTACATGATCAGTAGAATTAATAACTCCACCCAGTTTGACCATGCGTGGAGTCGGGCGTCTTTGGGTTATTACCAATGAGCTCAGTAAAGTCTACCTTATTCCTGATAGAAAGCATTGAGGCCCATCTGAATCAGCAATGTTCCCCACTGCACAGGGAAAATGTCCGGAAAAAAATCCCTGTCAGGGAACACACAGGGGATTTGCAGTTTTTATTAAAACACAAAGAAAACATAGGGAATTTCATTTGGCCAGGTGCTGCAATTCATGATTCTGAAAGTATTAGGGATTTTTTCTGCACATGAAGGCTTTTCGAATTTTAACAACTTGCTGCATATGACACAGAAAAATGTTGCGGGACAGGGAAATCACAGGTAATTTGAAAATGAAATTTGAGTGTGGACCCTGGTCAGTGCTTTTGTGTATCAATAAGAGCTGTTGTGATATTCAGATCATCATTGTCCTTTGAAAAAAAAAGGAATCAGATTTCTTGAAATTGTTATTGTCAGTATGGTTAGGTATACACACGTCAATGATCAGGTAGCGTGACGAACAAGGAGACTAGGTAGGGCGTATAGAGGGGCTGAGACTCGCCCTTCACACCTGAAGAGGCAGGTCACGTGTCCTCAAGGTACAGGAGGAGGAAAAACGCAGGTAGCCAACCACACACCTGGGGTAGACTGTTACCCCCCTACCTCTCCCGTCTCACCTGGCCCTCCTCACACCTGACAGACAGGTGTCCTCAGACGTCCAACAACCCCCTCAGACACCACGAGGGATGGGGTAATTAAAATTAATAGGTCCAGCATCACCTTCATCTTAATAGCGTATAGAGGGATACACTAACTGTGGTGATTAAAAGTAATAGGTCCAGCAACACCTTCAGCTTAATAGCTTATAGAAGTATACCCTTATTTGATACTAGTTTGGTCCTCGAAATACCAATTGTATGGGTAGGTTTTCTTCGTACTTTCACTACTTCTTTTTAAAATACGAATAATACTTTTTTGGCTGACTAGAAAACAGCACATTCTCTCTGGCAGCCTCGAAGTACCTTATGTTTGGGACTGATGGCTAAGCGATCTAACTGCATACATAGAATACATAGCAGTGTTGAGACTGTCTATAAATAGCAGGAACGATTGATCATCAGGATTACCGCCGTCCTCAGTCTACCCCTGAATCCTGATCACTGACCTGAATCCTGATCACTGGCCTGATCATTGACCTAATCACTGACCTTATCACTGACCTTATCACTGACCTGATCACTGACCTGATCCCCTCTTCTCCTAAGTTGTATAGCCACTCCTTTCTAAAACTATACCACCAAGACGCCACTTTATCCCCGATCCTACCCTACCCTCTCCAGGTTTAGTCGCCTTTACCAGCCCTCCTCCAGTATAGAGGTGCCCGTCGGGAGCACTTGGGGAGGGAGGTGGGGGTAGTGGTAGCCCCAACCACTCGAGCCCTGTCCAGGTATGGCAGGTCAGGGTAAGTGGGGTGTTCACTTAAAGCTGGGTTATATTGGCCGTCCTCTGAGGAGACTGTAACGTACGTCCTACCACCATGTTATACTACTCTTACCGTACAACATGTGGACCAGCTGCACCGCGTAATGTTACATCTTCAAAGTACAACAACGGGGCCCCTACGTCGGTTATACAACTCTGGTCTATATGATAGAAAACCCCATGTGAAACTACGAACTTGTCCAATTACGAGGGCTGCAACACTTATTCATGATATGAAGCATATTTTCAGGTTTAATTAACCGTCATGTGAAACTCTCCAGCTTTAATTGAAATACTTGATTACAAATATTCCAGCTTTAATCGGCAAATAGACTTCGATACAGAAACATAGCCAAACGCTTGCAGCTCTGTACCTTTAACTCGAATATCAGGTGTAATAGTTGAGTTCAACTCCCGAGGGGACCCAAACAACTAAAGCCAAGAGTGTCTGTGACTCAGGCCCACGGCCACTCCAGTCCTACTGCCTCTTGTCCCTCCCTCCTGTAAGCCGCATACCAGCCTGCCCCGCCAAAGGAGGCAGTACTACGTCAAAGGCCCAGCCATATAAGGACACCACATGCCTGTGGGATCCAAATCCCCCGAGCCCATTCCAAATAATAATAAAAACAAGTTTTAGTGGTTTTCTGACTTATTTGTCAAGGTGGCATTTGACTGGGTTGATGAATTAAAGCTGGGGTCAGCCTGCGGGCGGTGGGGGAGGCGTGGCCGCTCCAGGTGTGTCAGAGTGAGTGGGTCGTGGAGTGGAGAGTTTACGGTAGTGTAGGCAGGTAGGCGGCCGGCCGGGCGGGACGGAGAGAGGTAGGTAAGTGGTGGTGGAGGCCGTGCTTGGCTGAGCACGGAGGTAGGAGGCCGACACACACACACACACCATTCACACAGAGTCCACCACACGCACACTGTGCGCCGCAGCGCCGCCAGCCTTTCAGGGACGGCCAACGTTAAGGCCTTGGGTAGTGTTATTACCAGGGACAGACCCAGCACCGATATACCTATACACAGGTATATATCCCACAGGGAACACCTCCCCGTCACACCAGACACCAACAGGGCGGGGACTACCCCTGACCACTGAGGGCCTTAACACCCCTCTACCTGGAGGCTGGACACAGGAGGACCTTACCACAGGACCCTGGAGGCCCGCCGTGGAGTAGTACGTTTCAAACAGGGCCCGCCGTGCAGCGATTGGGCGCCGAGGACATGGAGGTGGTGGGGACCGGGAGTGGAGACAGCTAACCGGTCTGATCAGGTGGTCCGCTTTACCTGCCGTGTTTGGGCGGTGTAGGTGACTACTACCTTGTTAGAGGTGGTGTCGTGTTGAGTGCTGGAGCAATGGGTGCTGGTCTAAGGGCGATGTGTTATTAACCAGTGCGGCCCTGACCATTATTATTATGCCTTCCACTGCTTCTGTGTAACTGAGTGGTGGCTGCAAGAGGTTGAAGCAGGGCGTTTCGACCACACCTTTAGATAAGAGAGTGCCCCATCCCAGAGTGGTGCATAGGGCCCGCCCCGTGATGGCGCAGAACCACCAGTACCACCACCAGCACCACCACCAGGCCATGCGGCACGTGGTGGTCGGGGAGGGCGGCGAGTCGCGCACCCTGCCCCGCCCCGCCCCACACCCGCCCGCCCTGCGCGCCCCAGAAGCCCTCAGCATGAGGGCCTCGGGCCAGCATCGAGGGCGGGCGCCGCTGCCGCCCCACTGGGACCCGCGCGTGGCGACGATGACGCGCTCTCACAGCGCGCAGAACCTGCACGAGCCGGCGGCCGGCCGCATGCACGTGGTGAACATCTCCTTCGACGGCCCCCCGCGGGGGGCGCCCCCGTCGACCATGTCGCGGGTGGAGGGGCGAGCGACTCGCGACGCGCGGGCCATGGCCTCCAACGACGGCAACTGGATCTTCCGCATGGAGGATAAGAGTAGGACAAAGAGCGGGGTGATCGACGGGAAGCGCGGCAACACGCTGGCCATGCGCAACATGGCGGTGAGCCAGCAGATGGAGAAGGACAAGGAGCAGCTCAACCGGGCCACGGCCGTCACCAACCTCAAGGTGAGCAGCTCACAGACGGGCGTCCAGTACCCGCAGCACGTGGCGCGGGCCGTGGGCGGGGCGCGCACCATGTCGGCCTCCAGTACCCCACACACCACCCACTCCCTCCAGCACCCCGCCGCTGCCCAGCGTTCACGCTCCCACGACGACATCCTGTCGCGCGGCGGTGACCGCGTCCACGTGCAGCGCGACTTCCGGCAGGAGACGTTGAGCCCGGCGCTGAACGTGCAGGTGCCGGCCTACAGCCGCTCCCCGTCGGCCGGAAGCACGCCTCCAGTGTCGCCGCTCTCCCTGCAGCAGCGTTCCCCGCCCTCTCCAGGGTACCAGACCGGATACGCCGGGCAGATCATCTACGTCCAGCAGCAATCGCCCGGGTCGCCCCACCACGGGGGGTACGCCGTGTCGCCCCAGCCGCGCTACATCCGCAAAGTGAGTCGCACCCCGTCGGAGGTGTCGCACCTGTCGAGCGCGACCTCCTCCTCCAGGGTGAGCCACCAGGAGGCGCTGTCCATCCAGGTGCCGCCCCCTTCTCCGGGGGGCCGGATGCAGAGGCCCAGCCGCAGCAACAGCGTGCCCGACCTGGTGGACGCTGGAGGGACGCCCACCACCCCGCGCACCCCGGCCACGCCCCACCACACCGACCTCTCCGCGGTGGTGCCCCCTCCTTCCACCCCTTCCCCGCGCCGCGACATCGACGCCATCGTCGACCCTGGAGGGTCCATCCGTAACGGCGACTTTGGCGGGGCGGCCATCTCGTCCGGAGGAGACTCCATATACTCGGGGACCTTCGTGAGGGTCAAAGTTAAGGACTACAGCCGGACCCAGGATGACGGGTCGGGGTCGGCCTCCAACCTGCGGGAGATGCGGCGTAACTTCCACAGCGAGCCCAGCCTGCTCGACCCGGCCGACCTGGTCCTCCAGACACCTCCAGCAACCAGCGGAACCATGGCCAGGGCCTTCTCTCCCGGCAGGTGAGTCAGAGTCTATGGAGACAGGATGGGTACCAGCAGTCTCCTAGGTGACGTCATCCGAGGGTAGAGTGACGTCAGAGGTAGTTTGGATACCTGGTTCTGATAATCACATTAAAAAAAAATCTGGCGACTACTCTATGGTTGTTACTCCACTCTTTCCTCTAGTCTTTTGCCCTCAGGGTTATGTCTTCACTACTGGGGCGCCTGAAAGGAATGGTGGAAATATTCTCTAGATAATTATTCGGAGCAGACTAGAATTCCCATACATGTGTTTCAAAGCTCAATAACATGAAATCTATGAATATGCACTTGCGTTTAGTTATAGTCTGAGTCCGGGTCCCAGTACCTAGCCATACTGACCTAGGTCAGTCAGTCGATCCCTGATTACCCCTCCGCACGCCATACCACCCTCCTTATAGCCCCGGCCAGGCAACCCCCTGCTGTCTAGGCACCCCCCACTGATGACCACTGCCCAGTGTCAGAGATCAGGGGACAGTGGTTCAGTGTCCACTGAGTGGTCAGATTGACCGACCCATCTCCCAACAAAACCCAGCTTTAAATACCAGGGTCCCTAACACACGCACTCAGGACACTGATCTGCCTATAAATACCCCCACTCAGCATGACAAGCCTATCCTGCTATTGAACCCCTCCAATTGTATTTGGAGTATTTAGTTTTCTCCAATTGAATTTGGAGTATTTAGTCTTCAATCTCAGTATATTGCAGCAGTCCCAATGTACCTTTAAAAGTCACAACTGTGTTGTGAAATAATGCTTAGGGAATGCTTGCATGTCTATGACGAATAACAGTATCAATGGTTTAACTCAGTGTTCATGTCAGATGTATAAATCATCACGACATACAGGTTAGAAATATGTGAAACTAGAGTTCATGTCTAAATAGAACAGTGACGACTGTACACCTGAGGCGAGGCGTGTAATATTGTTAATGGGCTATAAATTGGAATGACCTTAATTAGGGCTTAGTTTTAGTTCAGACATGCTTCTCTTCTACGTCTTATTCAGAAACACGTTTGACATGAACTGGTCTCTACCATTCTGAAAAAAAGACAAGTCTATAGACTAGAGGAAAAGGTAATGAGACAGCTATAGAATTCAGAAATGAAAGTCTTAGCGCACCATGATCTGTAATAATCAAATATTAGAAGGAACCCACAATTCCTTTGAAATACCGACAGATCGTGTCTCTTTTTATATCAAAAGATATTTTATATAATGAGGTTCAGCAGGAGCAAAACCTTAAAGCGTGAACCAGTTTTTTCTTGGTTGGCGACGTTTCTGAAAAGACAGGAATGGTAATAAGAGAAGTCATGTACTCATTAGGCTCTGCCTAGCCAAGCGTAGCTCCGCACGGACGACGACCTACCACTGGGCCCCACCGAAACGAGTTCTCTCTGGATCCCTGGGTCTGAAAGAAACCGGCCCCATTATGTGAGGCGAAGGAAATGCGAGAGAGTTTTCGCCCCAGGTAGGCTAGCCGTGGAGCTTCACAGCTTGTGAAAAGGAGCAAATGCGTAGAAATCAACAGGAAATATGTTGTGATATTTTATGTTTTGAAAAAAGGCTGTTTATTATGGGTATGATCCGTATCCGTGGGCGAGTTTTTGTTTGATCTGTGCAGTGTTCGACCGGAGAGGTTTTCTACTTGGCTGATATTGACCGTAGAAGGGCGGGTATGTGGGACAAAGGTTGTGTGTATAGCTAACCCCGCCTCTGAGGACACTGGGCCCCTGTGCTCCCAGCCTGTCTGCACACCTTCTCTACCTGGGCCAGGTTCAGGTCGGCTGGAGGTATTAAGACACAGAGGGCTTGGTCCATATATAAATCTATGGCAGGGGATTGTATATATTGAGATAAGCAAATTATGCCAGAGTATTTGAAGTTTTTTTTGTCTTTTCTTACACAGAAAAGTGTGTGGGTGGAGCAGTTTTAGTCTACATATTCTTTAGATCGTCTCGGTTTATAAACTCGTTATTTTTTCTGAGCTGTCTCAGGTAATAGATGGGGCCGTCCTATGATCAATGGGCATTACGATGAAGGGGATGGGTAGGGGGATAGTATTACCTGCCTTAAGTGAGGGTGGTTTGGGGGCAGGGTGGGCACCTTATAAGTCATAAGTGGAGGGGGCGCCCAACCCTAGTTTGACGTGGCCGAGTCGTACACACATGGTCTCGGATTGGGGGTGATTGATATAGGTTTCAGGGGAACTTCAGGTAACAGCAGGGATGTAGGTAGGTTAAAGACGACGTGACCCGACTCGGGTGAAACCAGGAGTTGTGTTAAATATGAATTGGAGACAAAACAGCGATGAAATCAGTGGGATCCCTAAGTCTGATGCACTCCTAGAAAACAGACAATTATGATAAAGGTATTCTAGGTATACTTTCATGTATATTTCGACCGAAATTTCCTGACAGAAATTCTTATTTGAAGAAATTTCCATTTGAAGAAATTTAAGAGGATTTCAAACACCCCCAACGGTGGTGGGTAAATCGAGCCATTGCTTTAAATGTATGAATTCATACTTTTAGAACTTTCCTCCCTAGCCACCCATACTACTTGGTTATTCCAAGCACGACCTATCCCACGCACCGAAAACAGTGGACAAACACTCCTATAATAAAACGAAAATTACGCAGATACTTCATGTAATGTTGTTTTCACTTCCTTAGACCATACACCTTAGTTCATTTATGAAAAACAGCTAAAGATTTCGCTCTTTGAACCAGGAAGCCACGACCAAAGTTACACCACTTAAATTCCTCTTAAAGCCTTTAAGGTTTCCTAAGGTTGAGGTCTGTTGGTGGTCTTAAGTGATAACACGCAGAATTATCTGGGCTAATAACACCTTGTAATGAGAACACATGAAATATGCCGGCCACAAGATGAGTGCGAGCTGGAATGTTGGTGAACTTGGCCGTACCTTTTGTTGTGCTCGTAGCGTCAATTTGTCATGCGGAGTTGCCATAAACATTAGTACGTTTATGACCTTAGCTGTATTACAGTTCCAGTGTACTGGGCTACCCATGACCCATATCCACTTGGTTTACCTGAACGTGCATATAGCGTCACGCTGCTTAGTTTTTGACCTATGTTCGTAGATTGGTTTTATAAATGAATGTATTTCAGCTCTCTCATTTGTCATCTAAACCTTCTCAAAGAAGTCTCCCTCCCCTTTTTTTGAAAATCCTTTGCTAATTTACATAAAATAACTCTGTATCTATGCAGCAATTAACAAAATAATGCTTTTGACTCCTCATATCATTCGTCAAAACTATTCTGCAAACTACCTTTCAACATCCGGCCTAGAACACTGCCAGGACACGGCCATGGGTACTCAGAATGTAGTTAATACTTACTTAGATTTTTAAAACCCACAGTATTAGCACAGAAGTAGTTACCACAGATTATAATTATAATAGAATAGTATGATATATCATTGTGCAACGTATTATTTTCAATACATCATGATATAATAGACCATGAAGCTGGTGATCATGCAATATGACCAATTACGATATATTAAAATGATGATATCATCAATTATGATAAATTACAATGATGATATAATATGGAATAGTTAAGGGGTGTACTACTTTCACTCCTCTGATCTCACCCTACTTGTCGGACCACTGGTTACTCTTCAGACACCTGTTATGGGGCCAATACCAGAAATACCTTCCCTAGTCAGGTGTCGTACCCGTCTAAATCGGCCCAACCAGCTGTCAAACCAGGCCGAAAAGACGTGCAACCTGTTGGCCCCTCATCCACCACGCCCCAGTAGGCACTCCCACCCCCAACTGATAGTTTCAGGTAGTTAAGGTTCTACCCCTCTAAGCCTCTATACAACTTTCCTGGGTCATGCAACCCAATTGATATAAAAAGATCCTGTCAGTTACGGAACAAACAAACAGAAATAGGATTAAAAAATGATGGGGATGATAGCTAACCGTTGATCACCTTAGAATTCAGAAGAGGTTTTAGGATCACTTTATAGTTAGTTGTGAGTTTGTTTGGTTGAAGTGGGTCTTATGTAATGTGTTTCTAGACTTGGTTACATAGGGGTTAGCCAGGCCTCATGCCACCGGGAATTCATACGTCTCCTGTAAGGGGGAAGGAGCCGCCTGGTCATGTTTAGCGACTCGTGTTTGGTTGAGATCGCTGCTAAAACCGATCAGCCCTAAGTCAGCACACACTCCCATACTACTTGTTACCGTAATACCTCACGTGTAAGCCTAACACTACGCATTACCGTAATTCGTTGTTTACCTCAGAGGTCTTTGTTTATGAATCGTGGATCGTTTACGTAGCCAAATGCTATGTGATTGGACATGTACTACGATATGTTTATGCCATGTCAAGGAGGAGATAAACACTTATGATACGTAGTCGTCCATTGTGTCAGTCGGTGAATTACTGATTATAGATTAGCAGAACTTCGCATTATAGTATGAAATATTAACCGTGAAGTAGATGTTGATCCCTTGATACTGCTTCAAAGTGATAGATAACTTTTCTGTTTTTCTTGTAATTCTTTTAAACCACATTCACCTGAGCGGTGATCTCCCATTTAGGTACACTCTGAGGTTCTGGTGTTTCTATTTGTAAATAGACAGAAATATGTCTATTTGACATTGTCTAACTAGCCGGGAAACAACTCCATTGATGGGCATATATTCTGCTAAGACCTTTAATCTTAAGACACAGAACCGCCGGGATGGGGCATGGGGGCGGTGGGAGACGATGACAGGCCCCCTGCGGCCTAAACTATAGGTGCACCAGGAGTAGTAAGCCTAAGGTGCACCTGGTCAAGGCGGCCTAATGAGGGCTTTGATGTGTGTCCACTGTCCGGTCTGGGAACGCCCTCCAGCATTCAGTACCTGCAGACACGTTAAGGGGCCGTCCGGCTGGGGTAGGGGAGAGGGTGAAGGTAGATACTGAAATGGTAAGTCAGTAGAGAATCGGCCTTAGAGAAGGAAGGGTACTTGTATACGCAGTCCCATGTACTGCAATATACTACATTGTATACTGCAACTAAATCAGTAGGTCTGACAATGTGCATGGTGATGTCAGTTGGACTCGCTGTGAAAACAGGGATCTTAAGACATTATGACGAAGCAGTTTAAATCACTGATCAGAAAGGCCCGGCTCACCATAGGAAGAAGACATGGGGCACATTGGCGGAGGTAAACGATTGCGTTGCTATTTTAAGAAGCCGCCGTTATCTGATTTTGAAACCGCTTTCCTTATTTTGAAAACAGTCTCTTTGTGAATCGTTCTAGTTTATGTATGTTGATTTCCCTCTGGAATCTCTATAAATAAGAAAGCAGCGTATTTTGATAAGTGTGTGTTTGGGATTAGACGTAAAAGCGTGAGTAAAGTTTTTCGGAAACACTAAATATTGGACATAGGTACCTAAAGTAGGTCTTAATCTAAGGAAGTACAATTCTACTTATGCGTACGCAAGTAACACAATCTTCACCTGTGTACATCTTCAATTCTTGTCCAAATATGATGAGATTTTCTTCCTAACATTTAAAAGCGCCACACATTTATGTCGAACTAAATTTTCATTTAATGACTGCTGAAGACCTAAAAACTCAATTGATGACATTTTTGGAGGAAATTAAAGTTCAGGAGAATTGACGTCGTCTCACATACCTACGATTCTACGATGATAATGTTTATACAGATTGTACATAAGTGGTGCTTTCGCTATGAACAGATGGAAACCGTAACCCTTTGGTGGCCGGGATTTAAAGAAGGTCAACTCTGTATGCCCATATGTAACATATAATATTGAAAGTCTTCCGGTTGACGTTGCTGCCATTAAATAGGCAGTAGACCTGCATTCAATTTTCTTTTAACAAGTTTATCTGATGTTTCTGACTGAAGACATTCAGTGTCTTAATTGTTCCTGTGGAATGAAACTGTCTATGATAGTGGGCTATTATTAAATTAAAAATGATGCCTCCATAGGATATCTTCAGCAAGTACATGAAGAGTATATGCCACATGTGTGGGTTGGGTATCGGATTACTGGGTACTTTGAAGAGCCTTTATGTAAGAAAGTTTGGTCTCCTAATACTTGTCCCTCTCTGCCCCCCCCCCCCCCTTTCCCTGAGTGTCCTCCCGTGGCCGGCACCTGTTAGTGTGTGTTAAATACCCGTGAAGTGTGTCAGGTGTGTACAGCGAGCATCCCACGGCTCCACAGGTGTGTGAACGGTTTAACCAGCCAACTGGGCGAGGGTCTCTGGGTTAACCCTCTCACTCAGTTCACACTGGGGGAATTTCTGGGCGACCTTGGACGAACTGTTTACATATAAATTCATAAGTAATGTCATCTGGGAGACCTTTGGCGAATTGTTTACATATACATTTATAAATAGTGTTTTCCAATTAAAGACCTATTTGTATTACCAATGTGGAAATCACAAGCCTCTGGAATAAATGTTGAGTCAATTTTGATATAAATTGCTGAAATAGTCTGAAATAGTACTTTACCTGGTGTGAAATTATTTGAAGTATTTTAATTATCATTGTGGAGATAACAGACCTATCGGACATTATAATATTTGAGTTCAATTTTGATGAATTACTATTTATTAAGTCTGAGACATTGATTTTGGCTTGTGTAAAAGCCACCTGCCGTCCGACCACTCCCGCCCATCCCACGCCCTCCTCTCTCCTCACACCTGAGACAGGTAATAATCCGTAGGTATGTGGACCAGTCGGGGGGGGGGGGGGGGCGGTCAGGGATCATCGGGGTGTCCCCGGGGTCCTGTGATCAGGGCCACGTCCCGAGACGTAACACCACATCACTGGCATTGTTGTGGCGGCCGGGCAGGGCGGAAACAGACATGATAGACCGGTGACTCGTTAGTTATTAGGCCGGGGTCAGAGTAAGAAGTGAGTGAGGGGAGGATGTGGTGGTCTCTGAGTGTGTATATGTGTGTGCTTTGGGGGGATGGGTAGGTGGGTTGGGGTGAGTGGGTGGCTGGGTTTTGAGGCGGGATTCAGGATCTGTAGCAGTGACAGTGATGACACCATTACTGGCTATTGTATGTAAGGTGAGCTAACCAGCAGGGGTTGAAGGGGTCCGAGGTACACACACACAATACAAGGTCTGAGTGAAGACACACACACAATCTGTACTTAGGGAGCTCACAGGGCGACAGGCCCACAGAGATAACAGGGAGGGGAGTCCTATGAACACCTGGAGGGAACCCAGGAGGAACACCACCCCCAGCAGTAGGAGTAGCTGCTTCCCCCGGGCTGTCTTAGTAATAGTAGTGGAGGTGGTGGAGGCCCCGCCCATCTTAGCCCTGGGGACCCCTTAGGCTCTCTCCTACCGGCCTGGGAAAGTTTTAGGCGCGGACGAGCCTTATCTCTATCATCTTGTACACGGTGATATATGCCAGCACTCTGTGGGAGAGAGTGGGAGAAGAGGTGTGAGGTGGCTGGGGGTCACACCATCTTTGTGGTGTCATAGCTACCTACTAATCTGACACACTTAGGCACTGGCCATGCCATGGAGGAACATTCTAAGCCTACACCTTCTGACCTACACCTTAATGTGTCACCTGTGACATGAGGGCGTTCCCAACACCCACCGCTGACTTATACACATATACCAAAACTCCCTGGACTTTCAGTGATAAATCACCAGACTTTTTAGGCTCACACTGTATCAGTATCACTGCCGATGCCGCCCCTCTCGTGGATGTACCTGCCCCTGTGTTTCCGATGATTATGTGCCTTGTGTGTACCTGTCATGCTGAAGTGGTCACTCCGTTCTCGTTACAGAGAAAATGCTCCGCGGACCGTCGTCCTCCAGAAGGGGGGCTCCGGCTTCGGCTTCGTCCTCCGGGGCGCCAAAGGTAAGAGATTCATTTACTTAATAATATTTCAATTTAAAAATTAAAAATGATTATAATATTGATTTATATCCACACACACATTAAGGTATATGGAACCTCGCCACATATTAAGGTGTATGCAAAAGCTTATTGTGAAGAGGACCTGTGGTAATTGTGGATATATTTTTGAGAAGAATGGTTAAAGATTAAAAAAAAAAGTCTGAAGACGTGGTCTGGCCGCTGGCTGTGAAGATCAAGTGTTTGGAGAGACATCTTGGCACGGGTCCCTTCGTACTGTCACAAGTAAAGAGCGTGTTGGCATTCACACTGTCACGACTGGAGAGTACACAACGGGCACTGTGGGAGTCCTGGACTCGACACCTGGACATAATAAATTAACTTAGCTTATTTGACATGTGTAAATATTATACAGAATTAATGACAATCTTTAGATATCAGTTATAAAACGGGACACAAAATGGTCACGTTATTATGACTGATTGGTGTAAAAACGACACTTGATACATTCCACACTCGATCTGAGTCACAAGGGGAGGGGGTCACGTTAGGAAGTGTTTATAATAACATCCTAAATAGGTTGTGTGCATTCGGAAATACTTGTTGTGGAGTGAGGACTTGGGTGTAATTGACAAACAAAGAGGGTCATCCTTGGCCTGGAACTGTTCATGTTCCGGGAGGGGCGGTATAAACAATGGGCTCTGAGGGCCTCTGTCATTACGAGTTGACTTTCCTGTAATGCGGTTTAAGGGGTGACTTTTTAGTAGAAAAAATTACTTTAAGTACACCTCATGCGATGTTGGTTTTGATGAAGGGGTCAGTGGCTCATCCTGAGTCCATTTAATGGTGGAATATTAAGTTTAGTAGCTTCGAATAAAACAACAGAATTCATTATTTTACTTTCTAAAAGAAATTAAAACTTACCCCGAAAAAGAGAGACAATATTGCACATGTTATCTACTTTGATCTATGGAAGTCTCGCATAAAAAAAAATCCAACCGAATCTGATATAAGGCACATAGTTTTAAAAGTACCTGTATAATGATGTCTTATATATTTTTCTGTTATGATTAAAGGTATCTGTAGACCCCAGACCTTTACCCACATTATGATATATCCAGGTGATTGACCCTGCTATTCTAAAGTTCCTCAGTGCTACCTTGATCCTCCAATCACGTTCACCCTGTTTATGGCCCCCAGCTTTCAGTGGTCATCTCGGACCCATGTCAGGTAGACTTAATAAAGAAGGTCACCATGCCGGATCCACCTTGTGGGTGGTACAACACTCTCACGGGTACCCCAGTGGCCCCCTGCCAGATTTAACAGGACGCTTGGCCACCTCCAGGGCTTTAGGTCACTGCACTGACGAACCCTTGAGGTGAGCTAGAAGCTTGTGACTGCAGCTTTACTTTTCCTATTGGGCCTGAAGTTTAATAGCAGGGGCGTGCCTTAGTCCTATATGTTTTTTTTACAATGTTATTTAGATGGGTGTCCCATGCACTTAATTTTAATTGATAGTTTTTTTTCACAACAATATTTTTGGAAATCCGATACACTGGCTTTACACACTGAAAGTAAGGGGTGTCCCACAGGGTGAGGGTCCTGTGTTTCAGACTATGTCTGGGGCTTTTTGAGGTAGGCGGGGGGGTTAGTTGTCAAAGCCAGCCTCATAGCTTAGGCTGAGTAGGGGGGCTAGTTGTCAAAGCCACCCCCATGGTTGAGGCGGTGTAGGGGGGAGGCCCGGGGAGGGGAGTCCCACTCTGGCAGGGGTCCCAGCAGCAGGCCATGACTCATCCCACCCTCCTACCTGTCAGGTAAACACTCTCCTATCCGCCCTCAGCCTACCAACAAAAAGTCACACCTGAAATATAGCATAACAATAATAACAACAATAACAACAAGCTGACATAACAAAAAATAAAAAGGTAATAATAATAATGAAGAAAAAAACACCCGTCAGGTTACCTTCTTCGCTAGTGGCGCCCGAAACCAAATTAAAGTGCCGTGGTATGGGATCGGGGCAGTGAATTATTGCGAATTGCTTAGGGATTGTTGTATAACACGAGCCTAGTTATCGGAGGCTATAAATACTCAGCGGGGAGCATCAAAACTGGAGCATGCCCCCCTCTCCCCCATCAGACACATTTACTCCTAGTTGGCCCCAGGCAGTTGTCGTGTGAAGGGATGGGGATAGGAGGTGATTAGGGATAATTTGGTCAAACATCCCAATTGGAGTGATTTTACAACCCATTTGATCTGTTTCCCGATCGATTTAACACTTAAATCCAAACCAGGAAATCCGATGATACTGCCTAGAGCTATTCTAAAAATAAAATTTAGTGAAATAAAATAAATTCGATGAGGCCCCTATAAAATGGTATTGAGAGAAACATGTTCAACCAAAATTTGCTATATTTAGATTGCTCAAGAAAAACACCAATGTATTGACTGCAAATAAACGGTTAGTGATTTTTTTTCCCTTTCGTGTCCCAAATGATAGTTATGCTCGTGTATCATTTATTGGTTAATTTAGGGTGAGTCAACCCGGCAAATTATGACAGTGCCGACGGTGTTAATAGTTGATTTAATAGCCTGGGCTGTTTTATGCCTGGGGTCTGGAGGTTTGATCACGATACCGACTCACGACACCTGGGCCTGGGTCCCAGGCCCGTCACAGGGGGAGAGGAGAGACTCACCTGAATGGGTTTCTGATCGGTCGGCACTGAGTGACTGCCACCAGTATGACCTTTGACCTGAGAGGTCCTGACCCCCCCGACACGGCCACGTCTGATTGGTCGGTGTACTTCTCAGGAAGCCACCTAACTGACTTTGGATGAAATCGCCATGGTTCACACGCATATTATTTGAAATAGGGAAAAATTAACCCAGAAGAAAAATCTAGCTAAAATATATGAAAATAAATATCATTTTTATCTGATATTGTAGAGACCCCTGTTCAACCTTGTTATATAAAATGCACAAATAAAATGTTCCACTAATTTTTTCCAAAAATGTTATAAACTTGCATTAGGGATATTAATAATGTTTTACACCCTGATCATTAATTGATCGGCTGAAGTAAATAAAAAATAAAAACGCAGAAAGACTTCTTTAAATATAAGAAATTATAGAGATATAGGTGAGAAATTTCCTCTGAACTTGCGGTGTTTATTTGTTTGGAACCAGTCGTGACAGTGTGATTGGCTAACGTGCCCAGTTCTGACATATTTTGTATTTACAAACAAGAAGGTATTTGAAGGTGTATATAGCCGTTGTTGACATGTTGCACAAAGCCCAGGCTGAACAAGGACAAAGCCATATTCAAGCAGTACCATGAGATCTATTGTGTTTCTGCATTGCATATTTTAGTCTGGTTGTCTCACTGACTTCTCATGTCGGACAATGGGGATATTTGCATTTCGTGTTTTTTTTATTCCTCTGATACCCCCTTACTTCAATTCTATTTGTTATACAGTCCCCTCACTTTCCCCCAATGCTTATTATACTTGTAAATGGGCCTTGTTTTTGGCCCACGTTGCCCACGCGTCCACCAGCTGGGGAGGTGCATGGCCGAGCACCCCCTGTTAACTCTGACTCAGGTACACCACTTCACCCACTAAAACTACACATCCTGGTGGGCCCAGGCCTAAGAGGTTGGCACCAACCCACTAACAGGCATGTCGAGCACGCTCTCCTCTCCAGGCAGAACCTTTTTCTCCCATTTATTTATTTCTTCGGATAGGATTAACGCGAAAGTGATATGGATACAAATGCTGCTCAGTCTGCCCGTCTGTTGGGTTAGCCAAATCTGTAGTTTCAGTGGGTGACTGGTTTTACCTGGTCACGTTTTGGGTACCGCCCACTAGGGGCGCTGTATATTTATGAGGTCTATTATTGTTGGTGTCCCGGGTGTATATCAAACCATACCCTCGGTTAATTGAAACTTTTTTTTGAAATGACTCTGCTTGTAATACATGCATGTTTGTCTGGCCTCGCGCAGAGACCCACTAGACACTGTTAAAGTTGACGAATTGTGTATTTTTCCCCTTTTCCGTTAGACTTTACGCTTGAGATAGGTAAGTGCCGGTTAGCCCACAAACCATGCATGTCCCCACAGTGATCTCAGGGTTCCCGTCTCTGTACCACAACACATCAGCAAGGTCTTCTCTACTGATGGAAATCTGTATTTTTTTTAAACTTGCGGTGATTGTTTCAGGCTCCATTCTAAATGAAAATTATTTCAATGCTCTTTAAATTCTGCATTCTATATCTGCACAATACTGCCATCCAACGCACACTTTTTAAGGAAATCATCAGACAAAGCCGTTAACATACCCAGCCACTTTTGATTTGTTTTAGAATTTTGCTTTTTACATATGGAATGGTATTTTTTACACATATTTAATTTTTTAAAATTCAATTTTGTTCTAAAAACCTTAACGTTTTTGTAAGGTATGGTAATACATTTCATCAAATGTTTTTAAAATTTTCTACCTTATTTTTCGAAAGTATTTTGCTGCAATATTAATCTAGAGTCTAGACGTGGAAGTAGTTCGTGTTTTGTATACGGAAGCATGTCTTCGTCTGTCGATACACTACTCAGTGTTTACACAGACGCGTTTACGTTCCCAGTAGTTATTTTTCTAGTCACCAAAACCTTTTCAGTAGATATTGAACGTCCGTATTTTTTCCTGCATCGTGCAATTCCACATCGGTGGGGGGTCCATTCTTTAGATAGTAAACCATTCCCCATAAGCACCCGCCCACAAGCTTGCCTAAATACTTAGTTGCGTATAGCACCCGAGTTCTTTTGATTGATTTTTCGATTAATATTGATTTTGTTTGACATTGATTAAATCATACATGCTTTCCTAAGTCAATTCCCCCCAAAATGGCGTTGATTTGATTTCCTTAAACAAATAAGTCGTTTTACCCTAGTTACCTAAGTTCTTACATTGTGAAGGTGTTTTGAATTGGAATTTGTTCAGAAAAATATTTTAATATACATGTAATACATATAGAAAACAGGTAGATTTCACTGCTAAGACGTGGATGCAGGTTTCCAGGAGACTAATTTGATACGTCCATCTGTACAGTTGTAGTAACCTCAGTCTCCGTAGAAGTGTCAAATTGTTTACATGTCATTTTAATTATATCTCATGGATGTCAGAATGTTAACCCAGGGCCATGTAGAGACCCTGTATGTAGAACCATAGAAGCAGTGTATACACTAAGGATCATGCAGATAGTGCAGAAACAATCATTTACCAGTATCATGCAGAAAGTGCGTGAACCCAAGACCATGTAGACTTTTATACATATATTCATGTTCATACAGATAGTGTTTGCATACAACTAAGGATATGTCGACATCATATACACACAACCAGAATCATATAAACCAGAGCATCTTACTTAGGACGATGTCAACAATGTATAATACAACTAGGACCATCAGATTCATACACCCAGTGCTATGCAGACACAAAACGTACATACACTGAAACCTGTGTAGACAGTGTATACAACCGGGGTCATGCAGACAGTGTATATATGTCTATCCAGGGCTATGTAGACAGTTAATACATTATAAACACATACACTACCGAGCAGTGTCATGCAGATAGTATACAAACATACATGTATCAAGGACTATATAGGCAGTATATACATACACCAAGGACTATGCAGCCAGTGTATACATGTATAAATACACTGAATACACCAAGGACTATGCAGACAGTGTATACACATATAAATTCATCAAGGACTATATAGGCAGTTTATACACACCAAGGACTATGCAGCCAGTGTATACATGAATAAAGACACTGAATACGCCAAGGACTATGCAGACAGTGTAGGCACTATGTAGGCAGTATAAACATACACCAAGGGCTGTACATTAAGTTTATACATGTATGAATACACCAAGGACTATGAAGACAATGTATATACATGAATACACCAAGGACTATGCAGACAGTGTATACACATAAAAATACACCAAAGACTATGCAGAAAGTGTATATATGTATAAAAACACCAAGGGCTCTGCAGACAGTGTATACACGTATAAATACACCAAGGGCTCTGCAGACAGTGTATACACGTATAAATACACCAAGGGCTCTGCAGACAGTGTATACATGTATAAATACACCAAGGGCTCTGCAGACAGTGTATACACGTATAAATACACCAAGGGCTCTGCAGACAGTGTATACACGTATAAATACACCAAGGGCTCTGCAGACAGTGTATACATGTATAAATACACCAAGGGCTCTGCAGACAGTGTATGTACATGTATAAATACACTAAGGACTGTGTTGACAGTGAATGCACCCAGGACCGTGTATAGACTCCATGTATACACTACACACTTTGTAGGCAGTGTATAAATACACCAAGGACTACATAGACCATATTCACTCCCTTTTGACACTCCCCAGACTTCACGCTCTACCTGTAGGGCAGGAAGAACTGGGCCCCAAAAGTAACTGAATCTGCCAAGGGCCAAAGCTTTTTTCCTTCTTTCTCCGTTACCCCACATTTCTCTTTAAATGGACCCAGTCCAGGTAAAGGCTGGAAAGGACGCCGTTGGTGACAGTTGATGAGTTCAGCTGAAAGCCAAAATAGCTCAGGGGGAGGTGAAACTAAATATCCTTTCATGGTGTGTTTAAAAGGAATAGGCAAATTGCTTGAAGGGGAAAAACATACCAAAAACTCTAAAATTACAAGTGGTAACAGAAAAATCCATTGATTTTTCACTAGCCTATTTTCAAAGCACCTGTCTTTTTACCTTCTCACACCGATTTGGGGGCTGGTCATTGTATCTGTTCAATAGCTGTAGAGGACTATTCATAGGAGTTCTTTTTAATCATTAATGGAATGGTTGACATAATTTTAGGAAGAAAACCACGAATGACTGGTTTTAAGTTTTTAGCGTAATCGTTCTGTTTGTACATCGGTTTCTGTGTTTGTATACTGCATGAAATTAGGGGGGAAACTTGTTATTGTTAAAAACGTTAACTTATAAACGTATTGTATTTTATTTTAGAATTAGGTCTCAAGATAAGTTTTCTCACAGGTTCTTGGAATTTCTTTTGGAATTTTGAATCACTTGAGGTCCTCAAAATCGATATGGTGTCAGTTTCCATTTCCCTTAAAGGTTTAAGTTTACATACATGACATGTAAGTAATATCCACGTCCGTGTGACTTGAAGATTCGATATAGCCATTCTCATAGGTGGCCTAGTTTCGATGTAAATCTAAGCTGCAATAGCTTGATGAAATAACATCTCATCAGCCCTGCCCATTGGATTCGATTGCAGACCATCTAGAAACATCTGTTTTTTAATATCAATATTAGATCGTATGTCCCCCTCCTCCTGCTAGTAACAGTCCCTTTTGTGAAAGTCCTGACTCGCTTGCCGACCCCCTGTCGTTTCGGCCAGGTGGGACGGTATGGATTTTTCAATCCTGTTTGTAGTTATATTTGATGGCAGTGGTCCTGCTGAGATGGTGCGTGTCTGTGTGATCGTGTACGTGCCTCTCACCTCACCGTAACCCCCGCCGTAACACGCTACGGGCACGTTACGCTACGGACACGTTACGCTACGGACACGTTACGCTACGGGACGAGGGCCTCTGACCCACCGCTTCAGGGCCCTGCCACCAGGGAGCGCTCCAGGCTGTGTGCTCGACCAATCAGAACAGAGCTATAGATGGGGATGGTCAGGTCAACCTGCCTTTCAAATACTGCCTGAAAACTTGTCTTAAAAGCGCAATAATAGAACAGAAAGAAGAAAATTAATTTGTTGTCTGCGAACATCTGAGAATTAGAACAGAAAAATAGATCATCGAGTCTGTAATCCATTACAAAACTTTATTTGGTTGAGACTGACAATGAAGGGAGATTTGTATAATAACAGACCTCTGAGATTAGGTTAATGATGGACGCATTAGTTCTTTTTTTTCTACAGGTAAATGTACATTTACCTTTTTGTCTACTACTGAAGGAGGATACAAAGAGGTAGTTTGGGCACTTTTTGCAGCCTATAGGTTTTATATCTTCCCTTTTCTTCCAGCTGTAACGTTGTTTATCCTGTCCCATCCTAATCATGATAACATGCGGCAGGAAAGCTCTCTTGTTTGATCACATCACAGTACATAGTCTTGCTACAGTTCCATGTTTGATCAATGATGTCTTGTTGGCCATGACAAACTAAATGGCCGGGACAAGATTCTGTTTTTGCTAGGAAACTAGATTATATTAGATTAGAAGATCCATGTATGGCTTACGGTGTACATTCAGAGAAAACATGTTTAACCACCTTGAAAAAACGAAAGAGAGAATATTTCAAGATCTCACATCTTATCAAAGAGAAAATATAGACCACAACATTACAATAAATAAATACTAAACTCAAAGAAATAGCATCAAGCCATTCATCAAAATATCAGGTTCCAACACACTGCCTCATAGACCAATGAATGATGCCAAGAGTATGTCAAAATTATGATATACCAACCAGTCCATAACATTCTGACCGAGGTTATGGTCAGGAGCCTGTGATTGGTCACTTTGTCGTCACGTGACCTGGTCAGTGAGCCCCGATGGCCGGGTCGATTCTATAAAGGCTTGTTATATCGACTTTTTATTGTCCCTGACGTCACAGGGGGGTCGGCACGTGGACATTTTGGGGTCAGGGATTGGGCCAGTGACAGTTGTCAGATTGTATTGGTGTAGATGCGTGCAATATATATGGATGATTGACGCTGAAACATGTTCCCTTGTGTTCAGTCAGACTATTGCTGAGGACCCATATGATACACACGCACAGTATTGGTTACAGGCCCAAAAACTATCTCTTTTTTTTACAACTTTTATTTTTAATCAGTGTATTTTACATACCTATTTACTATCATTTACATGATAAAACCCAAAAAAATATCTGAGGCAATTATGATTTGGCATTTTTCCAGTCATTTGACGTTAAGTACCGTGTTTATGTTTGATGCATGCATCCGCTATTACATGGATTTCAAAACGACGTGATACATTACACTGAGCCTCGGTAACATACATTTTATCTGTCTATGATATTTGTTTAGGGAAATTAGTGTCTGTTTCCAGCAATATAGAGTGAATTTCAGAGACGACCATGAAGTCGTTTTTTCATGGAAAAGAGATATTTGTTTTTCATTTGTAAAAAAAAAAAAAAAAAAAAAAAAAGCGATTGCAAGTAAAACTCAACCCATGTGACAGTAACGTATCCGACAGTGGTGGTACCAGGAGCGAGGAGGATGCACTCCCAGACAAGTGTACTGACGGTGAATAATACCGATCACATAACGGAGCGTGTAGCAGCTATAGCACTAAGGTTACCGGCTGACCGCCAACCCGCCCCGGGCCCCCAGACTCCCCGATCCCCGCCCCCAGCCAGGGCAAGGAGGCGCTCCAGGATACACACGAAAAACGACCCCGACTTGACCACCAACTCCAACTTAAAAACCTTTGATGCCATCATGAAAAATAATTGAATAATGAGTAAACGCATGGAACTGACTTGAAATGTAGGGAATTTGATTTGAATACGTGGCCTTTGTAATGTGTATTTATGAAGGAACGATGCTCCCCTTGTTTCACATGTATATATGTGGTCTTTGTGGTGTCCCAGTTTTTCTGTAGTAAAAACGGCGGTGCTTGTCGGTAGAAGTTTGGCCTTGTCCGGAGTCGGACACACGGCCTCTGTGTGCTGTGGACACGGACGCCGCCACACCGGATGAAACGCCAGCCACTATTTGACCAGGTATGGTCCGGCGTGTGAGGGTATTCGCCAGTTGACCTTACCGTACTCACTCAAATAAGCGCCCAGTTTGTCCTCACCTCAGAACCCACCTAATTTTTCGGATTTAAACTCCAACTGTGTCGTTATAACTTCAGTTTTAGTAGGACTCCATAGAGAATACTTAAATGAAACCACTTGCAAATGTATAAGAGTAGAGCATTAAGTACATTAACTTAAGTGGCAAAATCAATAAAATGAGGCCAGGATATCTCAGAGAAGAGGGAATACGGTAATCCATACGTGCCCGGCACCGTTCCTTCTCCAGGCGGTCAGGACGGTCACAGCCTTAACCCACCCCTCTCCTGGATCACCCACCCCATGGAGGAGGGCTTAGCCCAGTATTGTGTAAACGTTAGTCAGTTATACCAGTAAATAGCAGCGACTATAAGGTCCTGGCCTAGACTGACCCGAGTTGAGAATGAGGCCTACCATTATGGCAAACGTATGGCTTAAAACTTAAAAACTCTTGAGTTTAGGCCACAGCTTAGATTGGGATGAAGCCAATATGCATCATTATACATGTGGATAATCGATATTATCAGTGATTTTATCCCATAGTGGTTATTCATATTTAAACCTAATGTCCTCTTTTAGTCCCAAATTTGACCTTCTGACCTCTTGGGATGAAGAAGGCCAGACAGCCTTCCTAGACACACTCGGCGGACTTTTGAGTGGACATAAAGGCCTATAGCGGGAGTCTCTAAACTGCAGGAGGGGATGCGGCCAGGTGGGCCTCCCGGTGTGTGTACAGGGGATGGGGTATCAGCCCACAGGTGTGTCAGAACGCAGGGACTGGCCTAACGTCCCAGGTATACACAGGACACCACATAGCTGACATACCGCGCGGTTGATGAAGTCATCCCCTCTATTGTTGTCCAATTCTCCCCCCCACCTGCACTGACTCCCCACGCCTATTTCAAAGCTGACTCGAGGCATTCAAACAACCTAATTAAATTGTTCCAAGAAAGGACAGGTACAATCATATTGTTAGTTTGAATCACTGTGTCAAATGATATGCCTTCTAGCTGCAATTTGAAATATGGTTTTCTAAGGAATGGGGAAAAAACGATTTGCCCTTTGAATAGATAAGCCAAAGAACGGTGAATGTTTGACAAGTATATATTAGGTTCCTCTCTATTCTGACAGTAGTCCTTTTCTCATGGGGTGCTTAGCCATTACACCACAATCCCCACGCGATTCACGCTGCGACATGATGTGGCAAGAGATATTAAATTACACGGTTTTTACATGCCTATCACGTAGGGAAACATTATTACATCAAAGAATAGTTTAAATTGCTGAAAGGGAGCCAAGAAAGATAGGAAAAAGGGGTCTGTGTGCTGTGTCTACTTGTAGGCGTACCGGCAGGTCTATCTGTAAGGCCCACAGGCCCACAGGCCCGTCTGTCAGGCCTAAAGGTCCGTCGGCCAGGCCTGGGGCTACTTACAGACCTGCCAGGGGCACTGGTCAGTCCTTGAGTCAGACCAAACCGCGACTGCACCTAACCCAAGAAGAAAAAATAACACCAGGACATAGGCCAAGTTGGCGAGAGGCAGGACCACAAATGACAACGTTGTTCACTTGATAGACACACTTCTTCAGTGGCCTTTACTGTGCCAATGAATGTACGATTTCTTATCTTTGAAATGTTTCAAAATGTAAGAACTCACTTAAGAAATCCACTAAAAGAAGTTAAAATCTATTCTAGGTCAGTATAAATCCCTGTATGTCTCGACAGGTGAACTTGCCTTATCAGAAACAGGTCAACTTGATCATCCGTTGACAAGAACATCGTTTTTTAACGGTGCTGGCAACTACAGATGTCGTCTAAGAACGATGTTATTCTACAAACACAAATATTTTATCTTGCACAAGTATGGTTAGAAAAAAATCTCAATTATCAGCCAGTGCCAGCGTAGTTAATTCAACAAGGTGGGCTGACTGCCAAAACACCAAGTTCTACTCTTGTCGAAGAAAACACAATTTTCTACGTCCTAAAGTAAAATCAGTCGCACTGCTTTAACATTTGTATGATCAAACATTCTGCTTTTAGAAAATGGACTTGCTGAACAGATAAGACGAAACTGTTAGCTATAGGCCAGTCGTGAGTTTCGCACTGGGCGCCGCCATATTGTATCACGTGGTACAAAGGGACTCTCCTCATTGGCTGGGAGGTGGCGCTTGACCCCCGACTGGCAGTGGCGGGAAAGAAATACGCATGCGCAAAAGTGAACTCCCGACTGGCCTATACAGGTATACATACTAGATTGACCGACCCAAAATTGATACTGACATTTATGCGAATACCTTTGAAGAATCAAGCAAAATGGTGAAAGCCTAAGAAAACTGGTGGTTCATACCCCGTGAAAGTCAAAGATTTCAAGCCATGATAATCAGTGAGATCTTGTGAATAAAACACGCAAAAAGTCGATTATGATTTGACACCCTCATTGAAAACACAAACATCCTGATCTACAAGCAGAACATCACAACACACGATTCACTGAGGCCATGATCCATAATCATCCCTAAGTATAGCTGTGTGAATCCCCCAGTGTGAAACACGCCAAAAGTCAGCTTTAATTCGTGACCCCCTCTATACTCCATACACCTCAACATAGGACATCCCGTGTTTAGAATACCGCGGTGAAGGTGTATATAGCAAACAGCCCACTCTCTGCTGGGGTCCATGAAGAGCGAAGATCTTGGAACCAGAGTGTAAGATGGTCGGTGGGTAGGCGGAGGTGACGCCTGGTAGGCCTACACCTTTAGGCCGGGGGAAGGCGCAGGGCATACCAGGCATACCTGGTTATGAGAGGGTGTGATCAGTGAGCGTGGACAAAGTCACTCAGGTGTGACGCCCACCTATAAGGAGGAGGTATATGTCTTAGGACGTCTCTGGTGGAGGGGGGAGGTGGAGGTTATAGAACATGCCGTGACCTGCCTCAGGCACATTCTAGTCCTTGCTTTAAGGATCCAAAATGTTTAAAAGGGGGCGTCGACCTCAATATACACCTTTTGCACTTAATATTGTTTGCTGAAAATTACCGGCGTTTAGTTCTACCAGACACTTGGACTGAACGATTTCAGCATACATGTAGTCACATAATTGCCTTGTGGCGATGACGCCTGACAAAGATTGTCCCAAATACGGTTATACATGACCCCCATCCAATATTTTTATGACAATTTAATCACAGGAGTTGGTGTGAGAATAAAAATAGCAACTAAACTGGAGGGCTTTGGGAAGACATTCTTTGAATCACCCAGGTTTATTCAGACTGCACACAGTTTCTGTCTGTACCAGTGGCATTACCAGCCGACCATCCTATAGGGTGAATCAGAGCCTCATACCACCAGCAGTAGATCTGGTTACCCTGATGTGTGTAGAGGGGGCGGATCCAAAGAATACACACAGTTACACACAGATGTACCTGTCCCTTCAGGTTTGTCCGTACCCTCCCCACACCCCACCCCTACACCCAGGGTCTCCTTACCCTGTCCCTCCACCTGATACTTTACCCGCTAGGGGGCGCGGCGACAGTGCTGCCCCCTGGACGAAGCCGAGTAAACCAGACTCGAGTGGGCCAGTCACGTGCCCCAAGTAGTCAGTGAAGGGTTTTACCAGTTTACTCCTATCAGATACTTCCCAGTCGCTCAGGGCCAGATGGGTAACCAAAGGACTAAGTGTTTAGAAAGCTTTTAAGTTGAAAAAAGTGATGTACAAATCACACAATGTAGGTTCTAGAGTGGCTGATGTTCTTGCTCTTTTATCTACGTTTATCACAATGGCTTTAAGTGTTCCTGCTTTATAATGGATTTCCTAGCTTTTTTCAAAACAAAAAAATCTCATTGAATCTGGAGGAAAAAAAGAGAACTGCTCTTTAGAAGTCATCCTTATCTTCTCAAACCTTTATGTCATCACAGAGTCTTTAGAACCATATCAAAACTAATGGGATTTTTTTGGTTGTACCACGATATAATTCATCTCTGAAGAACCCATGTGAGGGAATGCCTCTAAGAGATTCCATCTCCATGTGTGGTATAAAACAGTGTGGCCGTGAAGGATGAAAGTGAACCTGATCCTTTATTCAGAGGAGGTCGGGGGACCTGGGGCCGGCCGTGATCAGGCCGTATTTACAGGTGAAGTCTGGACCAGTGTTTATCACCACGCTGACGTAACCCAAACACTGACGGCTTTTTCAGAGGAGGCTGTTATTGTGAGGGACGAAGATGTGATGTCTAATGTATGGGGAGCTGTGTGAATGTGGCACTCACTCACTGACTGAGGGGTAGGGGTTGGTGCATGGAGAGAGGGAAGTAGGGGGAGTAGAGGTTATTTGGGATGGGCCTTTTCGTCTACCTGCCCCTTTTATAACTAGGTTAGGCAAACAGGACGTGAGCGTTGACCCCTCAGGTAGGAGGGGTGAGGGGACCTGGAGGTAGGTGGGAGACATATAGGTGGGAGACCTGTAGGAGAGTAGTGTGTGAAAGTAGGGGTCACACTGAGAGGTCAGGGGCACAGCGACCAGTAATATGTACAGAGTGAGACAACATGATCCAGACACACACAAATGAAAAACATACCTCACCCTTTTTATGTATAATAAATACAGAGTGTAGCGGACTCATTGTTGGAGCGGCAGCCGTATGGTATTTTCATCATTTCAATATTGTACTCGTGGCAGCCGTCGTAGATTCCCACTTTCCCCGTACTTTATTTCAAACCTGGCTCTGACGTCATGGCAGACCCTGTTGTGTCAATCAGCGTACGTGTTTTATAGTAGGATCATTATTCACTTTGTATCTCTGTAAAAAGTACAATTGGTTAGATTAGACCAACACATTGCAACTGTTTTTCGGCCAATGTTGCTTCTTTTCTTTTTTTCTTAAAAAAGGACACCTGAAGCCACTCTCAGTCGGATTTGATATTGAGAATGAAAAAATAGTGATAAACCAATAATGATAATATCTCGGCGGGGAAGCTGTTTTTAAACATCATACTTTAGATTAATATTAGTGAGAGGGGCGTGGTCTGTCTGCTAGTACCAGGTAGACTGCCCGCCTACACTTTAACCAACCGACCAGTGCCCGCCTGCCCCCACTGGAGGAGGTCCACCTTCAGGTGCCCCCCGCCTCTACTCCACCTGGTATAACTCCCAGTATTTGAAAGTGCGGTACCCTGGGTCGGCTTAGTGCAGGGAGTTAGCGGGGTGCGCCACGCTCAGATAAAGGAATGGAAACAGGGTTGTAAAGTCTGGATTTAGATTCAGTTAACTAGGTACCTGAGAGACATCTGGCGGCAGTGGCACAGGTTGGGGTGAGAGACAGGTGACTGGGGAGTGGGTGTTGTAAAACATGTACCCTGGTCAAACTTTGGACTGGTGGAATGTGAATAAAAAGAGACCTGTTGAAGTACAGCTAGCAATTTATAGTTTCAGAATGCCCTTTTGGACCTCTCATACAGCCAGATTTATGTTCCCTAGGACTGTGTGAAAATGAACAATTTCACACTATCACATTTAAATGAATCGTCATAACACATTGTGGTAGCGGAATAGAACAGTTCTATTATATATTTATACCCGATAAACCTAATGAACTTTGGAAGTTCATGGTCCAATTCCTTGAATTAGCCTTAACAATCAAGCGCACAACCCCTCAGCTAAAGAGTACTCGTAAAGAATTGGGGCAGAAGATCCAGGAAAACCGAGTCAGTGTACACCTAGAAGAATAGACTCGTCTACCTGCTACAGCATCTGAGATAAGCGCAGTACCCCCGAAAAAAGACAAACAGTTTCAAAGAAAGAAAAAGACAGGTAGCACCAGAAATATATAGGTGTGTCCTAAAACCTGTCTAGGCCGGCAGTTTTGGTCCATACTGTCTGACAATGTAAATATGCGGGGAATATGTTGGAGGCGAAGGTAGGGGAAAGCGGAAAAAGCAGGGGTGGCAGGCAGGAGAGTCAGCTGAAACTTTATCTAGGGGCAACAAACAGGGGCCTTTCCCAGTGAGTAGGAGGGGTGGTAGGTAGGCGGACTGGGGGAAGGTTGGCAATCCTTGCCAACTGAGACCATCTGCTTTTCAAAGGTTACACACATAGAGAAAAAGACCGGGCAAAAACCTGGCAAAATAGAAGAAACTGCATGGGGAATAGACTTGTCTCTTCTCAGCGGCCCTGGAGGCAATATTCTGACGATTTATGCATGCAGTGACAGCTGAGCTATCTGGGTACGAAATTCAGGGGTACTGGCAATACCCGAGAATAAAAAAACTAAATGGTAATGGCAGATAATACTTCGATGTAATAGAGAACAAATTGCCTCCCATCCCCCGTGCGTCAGGCAGTGCTCCATTTCCATGTCTGTATGAATTGTCGGTGATCATGGAAATGGTTATTTATAAAACAGGCCGACCGCAGGTTTGGGACTGGGAACGATGCCTCCTACTCCCTCCCCAGCATGTCAACAAATACAGCGTTGACGTCGCCAGCGGGGGCCGAAAATACAAGTTTGTATGTGGCGGCCTTGTCCACCGCAGGAAAGTGGGAAAACCAGACAGGCAATCATTGGTGAACTAGGCCAGACGTGGGAAGGGGACCGAGGGCCCACTCCGCGGCTTTGGCCTTAGTATACTACGTAATCCTATTGTTCCACTGTCGGGATCGGAATGAAACTTAAACGGAGGAGTGAGGATTAGGAGCGGCTTCCTCCAGGGTGGGGTGACACGTCGAGGGGCTGATGGCGGAGCACCTGTGGGGGGAGGGGAGGGGAGGGGAGCTGGAGGCTGATTTGGGGCCGATCACAACTCGCAGATGAAGTAAACAGAAACACCCCCGTCTCTACCTGTACGCTGCACCCACACGGTACAGGAGGAGCCGCGGAGGAGGCGGCAGGAGGAGGTTTAGGTGTCACTGACTGGGGACAGGGTTACGTGGCTTTTGGGTAGGTGGGCGACACTGGAGGAGGTGGAGAGAGGATCGTACACAGAGACACACGTACTGGAGGCCTACAGGAGGAGTGGCGTTATAACAGTAGTAGTGGTAGTGAGATGTTAGCACTGACGTGTTGCATACGTTTATGAGTGTACCACCGACCCTCGTCGTTTTTGCTCTAACCTCCTGTGAATTCAGGACTTATTTACCAACAAACTGAACTGCGTTGAAGTGACTATGAGTGTCGCCACCATGGAGGCGGGAACAAGGACAGTCAACCCCGACCCCCAGAAACCTCCAGTGTGTGAGGCCAACAGTGCCCCACCGGCCCAGGGCCGCGGAGAAGCGGACGGCAGTGACTTTACCTCTCCTCCAGGGGCTAGCGGCGACCCTAAACCAACGGACGCTACGCATGGCTGCGTTCCGCCGCCCAAAACGGAGTGGCGCGGTGCGGGACCTAAACCTGTTTGGATCAACAGCAGCGCCCGAACCGGAAGTCCGCGTCCGCGTCCGCGTTCGCCTCCCCGCGAAACTCCCGCCGAATCCGTCAACACCCCTGCAGTGGGACAAGGAGTAAAACCAACACCGGCCCCCGTGTCGAAGACCGTCGAAGTGGCCAGCTTCGGCAGCGAGCAGTGCTGCTACCCTGTGGAGCGCGCCTTCCGGTTACAGCCCGGAAGTGATCGTCGAGTGGCGTGGTCGGCGGGGCCGGCTAGCGACGACACCATAGTGGTGGACGTCTCCCGGCCCCGCCTGGTCATCAAACCCCGCAAGCACCCTGGAGGACGGGGGCGGGGTGGTGAGGGGAGGGGGCGGGGGCCGCGCTCCCAGCGCAGGTCAGTCAGTGAGAGTGAGGGCGGCGGGTCTCTCACACCACACGGGATGAGTGCGGCCAACACCCTCTCCAGCCTGCCCGCAGCACTGGAGGACCAGGCGGGCTTTGATAAAGTGTCCCGAAAGGCCAGGTCCTACACTGACCTGGGGCTGCAGCGCGCCGGGAGCCTGGACTATAGGCGCGTTAAACCAAAGCCGCCCGTACCCAAACGGAGGAGTCTGAGAGGAGGTCAGCCCAGTACCGACCGTAGCCAGACCGAATCTATCGCGGGGACCAGCAGGCCGCAGATCCAGCTGGGTACCGACCTAAAGCACACCTCGCACCGACTCAGTACCAGCGCCCACCCTGAGACACTACCCGTACCCGAGCAGCTCAGTGAGCAGCTCGTGTCCAGTACAGACACAGCGGGCAGCAGTGAGCAGTTAAAGTCCCACGACGACGACTTCCTCCGCCGGATGGTGCGGGACAAACAGCGCTACCTGCCGCCGGAGACTAGTAAAGAGAGGGGACAGGGTCGGGAGTCGGTCAGTGAGAGCAGTACTGAGTCGGTCAACACCGTCCTGGAGAACAAGCCCGGGCAGCAGGTGAGAGCCATGGAGGGCGCTGTCATCAGCACCGACCACGCCCACTCACAGACCCACACAGAGAGTTCAAAGGCCCATGGGGAGAGTACCGAGGCCAATTCAGACCCCCTTCTGTCACATGCCATCAAACAGGAGCAGCAAAAGCAACAGCAACAGCAACAACAACAACTACAACAGCAGCAGCAGCATCAGCAGCAACAACAACAGCAGCAGCAGCTGCTGAAACAGCAGCAACAACAGAAACATCAACGGCAGAGGAAACAGCAACAAGAACATCAACAACAAAAACAGCATCAACAGGAGAGTAAAGTTCAGCCTCTGCCAACAACTGAAACGCTCCCTTCGAAAAAGGCAGATCCGGAAGTAATCGTCGCTTTGCCGGAAGTGACTAACAAACCGTCGGCGCGGCCGTTATCGTCGGCGGCGGCGTCGGGTGACTTTGACGACATGTGTGTGGACGTGAGGCGGCTGATAGAGAGGCAGCTGCTCCGGGCCGAGCGGGCCGAGAACGCCTTGCTTCTGGAGCCACCTAGCGGCTGGCAAATACAACATGGACGGAAAGCACCGACTGACCCCAAGAGGGCGGGCCTTCCTCCAGCTGTTCCCCTACGGACACCGACCACTGGGTACCGGCCCCTGAGTCAGAATACTGTGCCCGGCCGGGGGAGGGGCGGGGGCGCGGGTAGGGCGGTGAGCGGGGACATGTCGCCCATGGTCCAGGTCCGCATACTGCCCGCCATCCCCGAGCCCGGTGGGTCCCCGCCAGGGGGCAGGCACCGCGCCGTGTCCGTCGACACGTACGAGCCGCGCCTCAAGGTGCCCCCGTCGCCGCCCCTCCGATCGTCGCTGCGCACGCCGCCGTCGTCGCTGCGGATCAAGCCTTCCGGTCGGTCCCGGAAGAAGCACGTCAGCTTCGAGGACGTGCGGGCACAGCTGGGAGATGAGAACGACGGGTTTGAGGTGGGAGAGGAGAACACGGCCACCATGTTCCCCTCTCCTCAGCTCATCCCAAAAGCGACGTTTTTTGAGGATAAGAATATTACAAAACCAGTTCCCGATCAACCTGCGGGGGCGTCGGCGGAAGGAGCAAAAGTACCTCCAACCGACGCCATTTCTGAAACTACAACGCCGGCCGCGGTGCAACCTTCTGGTATATATACATGTTGCAGGGATACTTCTCATTCTGAAAATATATGATTGAAGGCTTGATTTTTTGTGGTAAAATATTGTAAACACTGTAGTTAAACCTGGGTAAGTCAGGTTAAGGATAGGGTAGGACAGAAGCTTTTAGGTCAAGCCTCTCTGGTTCATGTTAGAGGGCATCCGTTAAGAGTGGTCCGTGAAGAAGGAATGGGGTGCTACTCGGTTTAAGCTGTCTAAACGTAGAGTAGTCTATGAGAGGGTCATACCTCGGGTAGAAAAAACTAGCACCAGTCTGCAGCCCTACTCTCTATCGGGGCACTTAGCGCCTACCGATGGTAGTTAGATAAAAATAGAAATAATATAAGCACAGCGTACTTGGTGATCACCTCCAGATGGCTATGTCCAGTGGCCTAGCTCATAACCCTATGTGTATGTCCATTAATTGACGTTCGGGAGTTTCTGCTACTGATGATTCATCGTTTTAAATGTAGTAAAAAGTATTTTCTTTTGCTGTTTTGCTCAGCTATTTCGTGGCTAAAGTTAGAAAAGTCGACAGCTTTACTGCAGCAGCTCTTGAGTTTGTTCAGTGCTTCTCCGTGTGGTTTAGTTCCAGTATCATTCTGTGCAGTGGTAAATGTATTTATTTGATACAAGTACAATGTATCAAATGAAATGGAGTAGACGATAATCATATCTGTATTTGTGTATGGAGGAGTGATGACTATTGTATTAAGGAGGAATAACCAAAAACTGCTTTTGCTCACTATAGCTTGCAAACAAACTGATCTACGCCCATAATACTCTGAATACGCCCAGCATCATTATTACATCTGACCTGTCAACATAAGCCACTAATGGAGTCTTTTTTTGTCTTACTTTCCCAAATACCAAATAGGCCCAACTGATTCGCAGCTCTTGTGACCTAATTATACTCACCCCCTTATTTGACAGAGTGCGTGGAAC
Organism: Lepidonotus clava; assembly: GCA_936440205.1. Taxonomy (NCBI): domain Eukaryota; kingdom Metazoa; phylum Annelida; class Polychaeta; order Phyllodocida; family Polynoidae; genus Lepidonotus; species Lepidonotus clava. The sequence goes on along the minus strand of OW387136.1, from coordinate 44,370,219 downwards.
CATTTCTAGGTCCTGACTCTCGACTTTGGCAGGCCGTTTTCACTCCCAAATAAGTTTCTGTGTAGATAAGAATATAAAGTGGTTTTTTTTAGCGTACAGAATGTGTTTCTTCGAAATTATGAGCATATGTATTCAATAACATTTAAGATATCACACCTTTAAGATATCTTAAATGGACATGCACTTTTGAAAAAAAAACTTTTATAGATTTTCATGAGTTTTATGATTGATCAAAAAGCAATACTTTTTATATTGCGTTACCAAATCTATTTCTAGAATTAAGGTAATAAATTAAAGACCACAACTGTAAACAAGGGTGAAAAATGACGTGCCATACCTAACAGCTTCTCCTATCCTCGCCGTTTTGACATAGACCAATACCTCTCAATGTTCCCTTTACCGGTCACTGGTGCTTTACTTACCCCGTGTTATCTCTACGTGTTGCAGCCCAGACCCAGCAGCCGTCGTCCCTGGACTTCACGCCCAGCCCGGACTTCCCGGCCCTCCAGTACCTGGACCGGGTCGACAGGGGCAGCATGGCCGACAAGGCCGGCCTCAAACCCGGAGATTTCGTCCTGGAGGTGAGATTCTGATACTTTTGATACTTCACATAACTCTGACGGAGTCTGTTTTCCTGTCACCAACTTCATTTAATATATTTATCAGCAGCAATTTGGGTTGGAAAAGGCATTATGGTTGCAAATGAATATATTTTGAAAATGTCAATGGACATGAACAATGGCATCCTGGACAGTTTTCCTTTTAAAAAGTGCACCACAGTTCCTGGGTTTTCCCAAAGTTATTTTCAAGTTAGTACCAGAGCTCAGATTATGCTGAGAGGACAGAATCCAGCATCCACCGGAACCTCTCCAGATGGCCACCTTGCTTTTGGCACTTAGCTCCTACCATTACAGAGCGAAATATGCCTCTTAAATTGCAAATATCCACAAGGAATAAATTCAGTTGATATCGTATGATATAAATTTACGTTTCTGTTTATATATATGTCGACATTGAGGTACTTCAGAATAATCCTGAATGTAGGTTGTTTTTGTATATCCTGCATTTTTTCCCTCAATTTTATTACGTAATAATCTTCAGTGTTTCCACTGGTTTTCAGTTGTATTATATGAACATATGTACAAGAAGTGATGGTAATAGGGTTAATGATGGAATTAATATACGGCAGTAACCATCGTCATTAGATAACAATAGCGTCTAGCTGTAAACTGGGATAAAAATACATATCTCTATTTTTATCTTTTTATTAACTTTACTTATTTATTTATTATTTGTTTTGACAGATTAACGGGGAGAGCGTGGTGAACGCCACCCACGAGCACACGGTGCAGCTGATTAAGAGGTCCGGGGACACGCTGGCCATGAAGGTGGTTACCGTAAAACCCCTCAGCCCCGAGGGCATGGACGCCCACATGGACGGCACGCGCACTTTACCACTCAAAAAGAAAGGTAAACTCCCCAATTATCTCATAATCAACCACCATAATAGCAATGGTCAGTGGGTAAAAATCCCACATTAATTTCTATATTTTTGTCTTTATTCAGAAGGTATTTAGTTGACATAACAATATTTGTATATAATAGAATTTAATTGTAGTTTCTAAAATTGTCATGTATTTAGTTTGATTCACATCTGGTTTAATGGTACTTTTTAATGATTAACGCTTTTCTGGATAACACACGCAAATATTATTATTTTATTTTTCGGCTAAAGATGATTATTTTACTTGATTTTTTAACAAGATCACTGTTCAGTCTGATAACAATCATTGCTTACACGGGCGTTTTCACGAGCCTTCATTTACATAACGTGTAAAATACTAGTTGTTAAGAGTGAAAAGCATCCTATATTTTTATAGAATCTGTTTAAGAACCTGTGAGTTCTTAAGGCATACAGTGTCCATGTTTGAGCATGGTATGTGCGGCTGTTGCTTCCCCATGTTGATTAAGAACATTAAGAAAGGCTTTTGTGTTGGAACACAAACGAGTGCAGCGTGCATTGTGCGTACCTTGGGTAGTTGGCCCCGACTTACTGGCTGTAGGATGCGCCATTATTAAAGACTGGACGTTGACCCCAAGCTTTGGCCAGAATGTACAGAACCTCTGGGCATGGCAGCCTTCGATAAGCATGGATTCCCACATCCACCTTAATAAATAGGATTCCCAAAACCGTGTTTGTTCAATGTAAAAGGAAAGGTGAAGTCAAAAGAAAAACCGTTGTAAACCAATTTAAAATACCCTTCTGGCACAAAGTTAAAGAGAGCAGGATGTAACGAGAACGTGTGGTTACGTGCAAAAATGCTGTAAAATACTGCACTGATAAACAATAAAATATAACTCTTCATCGAAAAAGTGTGGAATAAGCATGCGTGTTACACACAAAAATAAACGCAAAGCTAATACACCGTAATGAAAATTGTCCTTAGTTTGATAATATAAATTCAAGTCGAATATAAATGGTTTATCACTACGATTAAAATCAAATATAGATAAGTTTTCACACGTTAACAAATGGGTTCGCTGTACCCTATGGACTAACACATAACCTGCCGAGCCTCTGCCTGCACCGACCCTGGCTGAGAGATGGTTAGAGGTGTTTTAGAAAGCACATCCTTAGACATAACACATCCTTATCTAAGTGTCTGATAATATACTCTCTGAAACCACAAATCCTGACATGTTTTAAGAATATTATCAGAGTCCCTTAGACAAGTGCTAAATAGGTGTGGTATGTAGCTTGGATGACGCAGTGCCACCGCTTTGCATAGATTCGTTAAGTTTTGCTTGTTGTTTTTAAGTGATCAGGAATGGTGTTTTTATTTTCCTTTCTCACATACTAATTTTAAGTTGATTTATTCGCTTTCCTCTGTCCCCTGGCGTTAAGGAACCTACTACCTCATCTGAGGCTGCTTTCTCTCATGGCCATCAGTTTCACTTAAGTGTAATATCTTTAATTGGTTTGACATCATAGAGAGACTAGACCTGCTCCCGGCTTGCTCATCCCCCTAGTTTAGTGAGCAGATCGACCAGCTCAGTGAGCAGTTTGATCCAGCTCACTCAGTTATACGGCCTAAGCGGGTACCACCCTATTTTATTTCAATCTGGATTCTTTCCGTGCACCCTATGTGATTTCAAGGTGATGAAATATCATAGTGTACTTCAAATACTGAATTGAACATTAGAACAACCCTATAATCAGATCTTATTAAAAAAAAATCTGACACTAATTAGTTTACAAATTTATATGGTTTCACTTCCTCACAAGTTCCTGTCAAAATCATGCAACTTCCGGTCCTTTTGATTGGTTGACTTAGGACCCTCTTACGCCGTATAGTAACATTAGCTCACCACCTTCAGTGTTGACCTCAAAGATAAGCACACACATACGGATGTTTTGCATCCCTGCAAGTTGAAAAAAAAAATCACAAAAGGTACACAATTGTTCAATACTGAATGGTTGAGGCTGAACCAACATCAAAATCCTGTCAAATTGTGTCTGTGCTTTACAATCTTTGTTGTTAACGTCTTCGAAACACCAGTAGCATCTCATTTCTTGCTATTCTTTAAGTGCATATTTACTCGAATAGGAGATAAGCTTGGAATCATACTTAATACTTTGCTATTACACGCTTTTACAAGACTGTTACAAATAGTTGCCAAAACCATTGTTGATGAGATTTAAAAGTATAGGTTAAAGCATGTTAAGATTATAGATACATTGTTTTTCTGACTGTTACGAGAATTCGGAAGCGAGGCATAAAAAGTGAAATTTCATATTCTCATAATATTATACTTCTTCAATAATTTGTACGACCTGATACGTTAAAACATTATTATCCCCTCTTTATGCGCCGGCTCCCATTTTCACGTCTCACAGTTTTTCACGTAGACACATGCATGATTGTGTTTTCATTATTACACGTTTGCATGCTGTACGTATTGCTTTTTGATCTTGCCTTATTTCACACCCACCCAGGCCTTTCTAATATTACGTTTACCTGTTTCTGGTAGATTTTCTCTCCCTCCATCCTAACATCTTCCTTTCTTATTTGAAAAATCCCCTTTTCATTTTGACTTTAAACTGTGTTTGTTCAAAGAAGCACCGCACATTTTTTAGTTTACTATCATTTATAGGCAGCCGAAACTGAATCGGAAACATAGACATTTACCTAAAACCTTTACGACAAGAATTTTAACAATCATGACATGGGACATATTCAAGTAACTCTCAATAGGAAATCTATTGCAGTTTTACAAATCAAAATTAAAAAGTGCTACTTTGATCAAGGAGAAAAACTGAAAAAAAAATATTTTGACAACCCAACACAACCAGTATACAAACCCCCGCCAGTCCCCCTAGAAAAGCACCAGATAAAAAAAGCTCCCAAAGATAATCCGAACCAAGCAGGCCTGGGTGGTCGTCCTTGTAGTGTCGTTGTCTGTGTTGCTCTTTCTAATGGCGGGTTGGTTATGTGCGTGTCCAGCAGCGAGGCCGGCCCCTCCGAAGCGACACCCCCACACCTCTCTGACCAGCACGGCTGCCGGCAAGGCCAAGTCCATGCTAGACAGTCTCGCAGAACTAGGTATGCACCCACACACGCGCACCCACACCCCGGGCCGCCCGCCCGCACTGCAGCAACAGCAGCCGCCGCCGGTCTCCTCTCACCCCAAACGATTTGATTATCATTAATTAAAATGGATTTTTGAGTACTAATTGTGATTTTGATAATACACACAAAATAATTTTGGCTTTAAGATATTTTGGTTTAAGTTTACTGTCTTTATTTTGATATTTTATTCAGTTGTTTATTCTCAGTTTTGTTTGATCGTTTTGGAAATTGACATAATGAAGAGTAGTTATCACTTAGATGCTCCTTCTAATGTTGATGATTTTTTTTAACATGGTCATCTTAAGTATCTTCTTTCACCGTGAAGGCATATGGGGCAGTTGAGACCATGAACACTATAGTCATCAGACGGACGATATGTACCGTAAATAAAATCCCTCGTTTTGCAGTTAATCTTAGTGCGGTTTTAAAAAAAGGTAGATTTTGTCTTCCTCCTTATTCAGTAAAAAGAAAATCATTATCTACAAACAGTTTGAGAATGCAAACGCACATAGCACAGAGCTAACCCCCTTAAGGTCAGTGTTTTAAAGTTAGAAATGATGCTCCATTACAGACTTTACTGTAGTATTGGAATGGACCCTGGGATAGACCCGCAATATTGGTAGTTCACTGCATGTGTATATTCATATACTGTATACGTTGATCCACGTATGGTGATATATGAATAAATCATGCATGTTGCGTTCATAGGTTATAAAACTAATATATCAAATTTATAACTAGGTAGAGAGATTTAACGACAGACGACACGTACCTCTGAGAAAGATCATCAGACACTGTACGATTAAAATATGTAATATAAGATACGGTATTTTCTAAATATCTGATAATTGAACTTGAATTACAAGTCAATAAACTCATGACTAAAGATCAGTACTAGGATTAACACAGTGAATTAAATTTCATGATAAATTATGCGTAAACTATATTAGTATTATGAATTTAAAATGTATAGAACTATTGTTTTAAAGCTCAATTTTCGAGTTCTAAATCGTGTCCATGAGGCCATTGCCCGTGGTGTTTCTGAGGACACTATTCGTACCGCGATCGCTGTTCCGTTTCGTCTGTTATTCCTCATACTATGAACACTTTGTGGAGTGTTTTTGGGGTGGCTTAGGTCTGTGAAATGGGCCAAGCGGCTTTAGGAGAAGGTATTGACACACCTCACCGAGTGTCTATATCCGACCAGGGACGGCCTGACGTGACTTATACTGCAGTGCGGGCAAGGTGTCCTTCTGATAAAGTTTGCTGGGGTTTAAAGAGATTATCAGAGTATCTGTATCCTGGTAGCCCTCAACGTCACAAATGTTAAGGAACCTATTGGGTTAATCTTTCAAAAATATGCAGCAGCATAATAACTTAGTGAGATAAAATGCAAATTTTCATTCAATTTTTAATTTCCTAATTATCAGGTTTACTTTACATACTCACCTTGAGCAATCACTACTTTTTTTCTTTTTTTTTCTCCAAGTAATCACTACTATATAATATGTATTCCACCCTTGTACTGGCTTTCACTGAACGGTATGTTGTTCCATCTCTTACAGAGCGCTTAGACCGCACGCTGGCCCTGTACGACGACGACACCAGGTCCATGGGCCACCACCCGACCACCTCGGCCCTGGACGCGGCGGCCGCCCGTCGAGGGGTGGACCCCAACAACAAGACGGCCTCCATCCGCTCCCGGCACAGCGGGAAGCGACTCACCGCCTTCGAGCTGGAGGACATCTTCGCCAGGCAGGGCGAGACGCCAGGCGCCAACGACCTGCCCTCTCCGGAGCCCAAACCCTTGGTGGTGCTGCCCCCTAAGACCTACGCCAGCCCCACCGAGCTGAAGGTGGCGCGGATGAAGGGTCGGGCGGGCGCGGCTAATGGCACGGCCAGCCTGTCGCGGGCCCGCAGCACGCCCAGCCTGGTGCCTGGAGCCACCCCCCAGCAGCAGAACATCTACGCCCACCACGTGACCCGCGTGGTCATCCAGGACGGGGTTCCTCCAGGGGAGGACGGCCGGGTCATGTACAATGAGGGCGCCAACGGTCAGGGAGAGGCGCTGTACGCCGTACCCATGAAACCTGACCGGAGAGAGCGCCATGCCTCAGCGGACAATGCGCTTTATACCAATGCTGGCCGGCCTCCCCGACCGCCCTCCCAGAGCTCGTCGCAGAGCGGGGAGGGCATCCCCCCTCCGCCCACCCACCCGCCACCCGCGCCACCCGCAAGGACCAGCAGCGAGTACGTAGCCATTAACACCAGTGCCCCTGCCTATGCCAATGTGTCGCAGCAGATCCAGGAGCAACAGGCCCTTAAGAAGCAGTCCTCCTACGAGTCTAGTTTCAGGCCAGGAGTAGGGGCCAAGCTGAACAAGGACCCCGCGCCCTTACCTCCAGGGGCCACCCCACCCCCGCGACTGTCCACCTCCGTGTCGTCCACGTCGAGTATGTCGTCCAACTCCCCCGACCACCACCACTACCAGCAACAACAACCACAACAACACCTACAGGGCTACGTGCCTGTCTCCTCTGTACATAGATCTGAGCAACATGTGATACGTTCAGATGCTTCCAACCAACACCACACTCAGGGTTCCGTGCAAAGTAACCGCCATCCACCGCCAACGACGCACGCTCAGTATTACGAGCCAGAGCCGGATTACGAGACTGTCGCGGAGGCGCAAGTGCGAGCTGTGGATCGAAGCCACACAACACACAATACCGTGGCCATGGCAGCAGCGGCTGTGGCTGCAAATCGCCAGAGCCCTGTGAATGTTGCCACCAGGCAGAGCCCGAGTCCGGCTGTCAGCAGACAGAGCCAAAGTCCTGTGGTCAGCAACAGGCAGAGCCCTGTGCCTGTTGTCATTAACAGGCAAAGCCCTGTCCCTGTTGTTAGTAACAGGCAGAGCCCTGTGCCTGTCGTCAGTAGGCAGAGCCCGAGTCCTGCCGTCAGCAGACAGAGCTCCAGTCCTGCCGTCAGCAACAGGCAAAGCCCAGCCCCCGAGGTCCACCGACAGAGCCCTGTGGCCTCCATCAGCCGGGCGACTCCGGCCCCTGTGACCCGCACCGAGGTGGTCAGCACGCAGAGGTCCCAGGTCACAGAGGTCACGACAACCACCGTGCAGAACGAGGTGCCCTCGGTGAGGTCTATACGAGAGAGCTGGCAGTCCAAGCAGGGCACGAGACCCATGGACGAGGTCGATAAGTCCGTTGTACGATCCCCGCCCCCCACCTCACCCAAGGCGGAGGAGAACAGCATGTCGGCCTTTGGGAACGCCATCAAAATGGCCGCCGTGGCCAGAGAGAAGAGACAGGAAGAGGATAAGAAGAAGGAAGAGGAGGTGAAGAAAGCACCACCTCCCCCTGCCCCAACCCCTCTGAAGAAGCCTGCTGCGCCTCCCCCTCCCCCTCCGCCGGGCCCGCCACCCGCTCCCCCGCCGCCCACCTCCACACCGCCCTCCTCACAGCCCCCGACTGTACGCAAGAACAACATGCCACCCCACATTCAGAAGTCTCTGGAGGAGAGCCGCCAGAGAGAGGACACGCACGCCGCCATCATGGCAGCCGTAGCGCGTCGGCGTAACATTGTGGACAACGAGAACATGGAAAGAGTGGCAGACACCATAGAGAATAAGGTACAGAAGGGCAAGAAGATCCAGTCCACTGTGTATAAGAGTGAGAAGGGCAAAGAGGTGGTGAACGCGAAGAAGGCGCCGACCCCACCCCCTAAGTCGGTGGTGGTGGAGAGTTCGGTGGCCACCACCGAGGTGCTGAGGACTGAGGCGGTGAAGATGGAGGAGAAGCGCGAGGAGGTGCAGCGGCCTCCGGAGGAGCTCAAGTCGCCGACCACCGAGCCCACCAACTTCACGGCCATGGCCGAGCGGGCCCGGCTCGAGTGGCTGCAGAAGAAGACGGGCCAGACCCTGGAGAGGAAGAAGAAGAAGGAGGACGGAGACGGCAGTGGTGAGAAAAAGGACGACACGGACAATAATAACTCCACCACCAAGGGCTGCACGCCGCCTCCAGTGAGGCCGGACCAGGCCCGCAATGGGGGCAGTAACGGCTCGCCGCGGGGGGCCAGCCCTGGAGGGTCCTCGGCAGGAGTAGGAGACCTGGCCACCATCATAGCGCAAAAGGCCGCGGCCAGGCAAAAGAGCTACGAGAGCAATGGCAATAGCAATGGCACTGTAGGCAATGGGTACCAGAACTCTGCTGCATTGGGAGTGAACACGAACTCGAACAACAAGAACATAGTGCACACCAGCCTGGAGTCTAGACAATCTGTGGAGATCAAGGGAGCCACCGTGGACTCCTCCAACACGGAGGGGTCCCGGGGGGGCACTCCCACCCACACCACCACGCCAGTGTCCGTGACTAAACGGACGCAAATCTTTGAGTCCCAGAAGGCCTTGTTAAAGAAGGCGCCCACCAGCACAGGGAGTAAGACTGTGTACCGGGCGGAGGGGTCGCGCTCCTCCTCGGAGAGCCCCACCATCCTGCCGCCCCCCGCCTTCGGCGACGACAGCCCACCCCCTATGGTCCCTCCGCCCCCTGTGGTCAGCTCAGGACTGGACATCATCCACAATGGCCACTCCCGGCACGGCCAGGAGACGGTCGGCTGGGTCATCAACTCCGGCCGGCCATCTGACGGCCAGCCGGGTATACAAACCAAGCTGGCCCAACGCCACGGCGGGGGCGTGGCGGTAGGTACCGGGGGTGACGTGTCCACCATGAGACTGCTCAGCCATGATGAGATGGAGGTGGCCCCAACAGTGGCTGATGTGGTGGAGGTGGATTTCATCCCTCCCCCACCTCTCTTTGATTCGCCCGAGATGAATGCTATACTGTCTACCCCCTCCCAGCCCCACCAACACCAGCAGCATGAGGACGCCATCAGCATGGTGTCCTCCCTGTCCACCCTGTCCACCTTATCGTCAACGGAGCAGGATGGGCCGGGAGCGGGTAGTCCTCACATCTCACACCGCACCTCGTCCTACACCATCAACCCCGAGCCTGAAATGGACGCCGGCGCCCCACCCCCTCCACCCGGCTTTGACGACATCCTCTCAGCACCGGGCGAGGTAGGAGGCGAAGGGGCTGATTTCATCCCGCCCCCTATGGGCTTTGATGCGTCCCCGCCGCAGGACTTACCTCCAGCGACCAGCCTCCGTCAGGCTATCCGCCGCCGCGCCTACCAGGAGAAAGCCATTGAGGCGTGGTCGGCAGGTGACGTGTGCGAGTGGCTGGAGAGCCTGCAGCTGGGCCAACTCAGCGGCCACTTCTCGCAGCGGGCCATCACCGGCCAGCAGCTCATGAACATGGGGCGCAACGAGCTCATCGCCATCGGGGTCACTGAGGTCAGCGACCGGATGAACATTGAACGTGCAATAAAGCGAGCCATCATGAGGAGGTAGAAATGGGTGAGCTGCTCATTCTAGGGCTGAGTGCGACATCATGTGGTCAGGGCGACGTAGGACCTTTACTTGTGCGACTTAGGACACTTGGTACTTGTGGAAAAAATGACAACAAAAATACAAACAGTCCATGTTCAGTGAAAACAGATGCAGCACGTTAGTGTACTATTGCATATATGCATGTAGCATGGCCATTTCAGATCGATTGAAATCTGTATTGAAATTATGCATTTATTATAACAAATTTTTCTATGGTATAGTATTTGGTTAGGATGGTAATCAATGACCGTATTGAACTGTGTATCCAATTATTATCAGTGAAGAAGTTATAAATTACATTCATTAAGTACACTACTTACGTCCTACTGTACCCGGAATGTCAAACCATCAGCGAAACGAACTGTAATAATATTCCGTCATATTTAAAGTATTCTAGATTAAGGAAAGTTATATTTGTTGATAGCTGATTGCATTGAATGCAAGTGAGAGGTATATGAGCTACTAATGATAAATTGGGAACTATAATGACTATGGCCGTGTAAATAATTGAAATCACTTCCCAGAGGCTAATATGTGTACAGAAAATTGCTGATGTGGGTAAACCAATTTACTAAGAGCCGTGATCGTGGTGTCCAGGTTAACTCCATTTCGCTTATCGGGGAGTGTCAACAGAAACATTAGTGAATTAAATGAATTTGGACAATAATGGGGACATACACCGTTTTGTGTGTCAGAAGAGAATATATTTTTGTGTATAGACAGAGACAGCACCGGCGGAGGCGAAACTAACTGTGACACATTTCTGCAAAAGTAAAATCGATTTCGTGAAGCTAGGAACTTATTAGGCTGAGTAGGCCAGTAATACACCAATGCCTTACCGTTATAGATTAGGCATGTGGAACGTAAGTGTTACAGTGTAGAATACTCAATTGACGGAAGGGTTAGTCAAAAGTCAGTGTTTTAGACATTCTACAAATAAATAAATCTTCGCCCGTACCTCACTAATATATTCCCTAATGCAGTGAAGCTCATATTTACTCCCTCTACACGATACCTGCCGAATCTCGTTACTCACTGCAGCCACTGACAAACTACACCTTCCTTCTCCCAGTTTTAGGGTCTTCTATATTCCAACCTGTACAGTTAATTTAATGCAATGTCTGTCCTTTAATGAAAGAGCTATATCATTATCTGTCTGACTGAACAAATCGAACGCCACTACTTTTGTAGACTAATTTATATGTAGAGGGTGGCGCCGCAATCTCTGTGACGTCACAGGAGGTCATCAGGTCAAAGGTCAGACTGCAGGACAGTGTGATAGTTGAGTCACGTGATACATCATAACTGGTGACGTCATGAACATATAAAGATGATAGCCTTCATATGTATTTTTCCCCCTTGCATTTGTGAGCTTCCAGAAAAAAGGCCAAACTGGGGAGACGTCTTGCGCTTATGTAGTGTGTACTTCTGTTGATATCATATCCTTTCCTTCATAGGAAGGTTTGTCTTTCCGACATGCTGATATGATGTCACTTGGTCTGTGATTATTCAGTGTTCTATGACACAGTATCAAACCATCGAAGGGAGAAGTCTTCACAGTCTTAAGCAAGTGTTTTAGTTGGTCAGTCGCACTTGCTTTGACGTTAACTTTGTACTGACAACCACAGCAGCAATGCACGTGCTTATCCAGGGCCCAATACAATACTTTTTTTAATTTTAGTGTTTCTGATAAAATAATAAGTAAGAAAATGCAAGTAAGAATTTAAAAGCATCCTTGGGTTGGTGCAACAGGGGAAAATGAAGGATGGAACGAGGTAGACAGAGAAAGGATTTGTTCAGTTGTTTCTAAGTTTTTACTTTACAGTGAATATATGTCAAGAAATCTTGATGAAATATATTGGACCTTGCTGTTTTACATGGTGTATGTGTTGCCATGGATACCTGGCTAACTGTTGTAGCAGGGTGATGGAGAGTTGACTAATTTATAACGCCAACGCTAGGTAAGGCTGACTGGTTACTCGTGGCGCCGCCTGGTTTTTGTACTGTACATTATGCCGCGCAATACACTTATTGTAAACACTATACATATCGATTAAAATAAGAACAAAAACCGTTGTGTTCTCCTGTTTGATTCATAACCGATGTCCACATGCTATTTCCTTAAATCATTATCATCATTATTTGCCACAATCATTCTACAATGTTCTTCCTTGTAGGTAGCTTACATTCAACATTCAGTATGATAAAGAGAGCAATGTAATGGAATATTTATTTAATTCTCTTTAAGGCAATTGGTATTTTCGCAATCTTGATTTTTATGAAAAACAAATCTCTTTATTCAACACATGCAACTTGTCTAGATCTGCCCCCTAAAAAACACAATCGACCTGATCATTCCTTTAATGAATTCTCTTCTCGCCTAATTCGTATCAATTATCTATGTAGACAATCATCTCAGAAAGCTATGTAATGATAATGATAGACCCCTATTTAATATATTTATAATGTGGGGGTATGTGAGAGAATTGCAGTTATAAGAAAACATATATATCCTGATGGTACAGTATGAATATGAAATCTAATAGCAGAGTCGATTCCGTATTTCTGGTGAAAGGAAACGGTCCCAAGCAAGGACAGGAAATGGGGCTCATTTGGGAAGAAAAGCAATGTTTTTTTTTAATTTAGGAATTTGATGATGCAATAAACGTAAGGGTAACCCCTGATTTTCAGGATATCAAATGAATTCAGGCATATTTTTCATCAATGATACAAATACCCGGTGTACGATACAGATAGGGTCGACCGTGAAACGTGTGGGACGGGAAGTCTGAAGCGTCTATAGTATAGTATAGTAGGGTGAAATGGTTAAATTCCTCAGTCACCATATTCAAAAGTGGAATAATAGGTTGACCAGTTGATGAAAGAATAATAAAGACCTAAGCAATATCCCAAAAATTCACACTTTTAAAGAATAATTTAAGAAACTTTTTCGATCATTAGCATTTTGTCACATTTAACCGAGTACATACGTACTACACTGTTGCCACTTTTGCTTTTGTGTGCCCCGCAAAGAAAAATAAACTTCATTATAGTCTTTATGTTATGAGCATTTACAAGAATCACATCTCTTGTTTCCCCGCTATTGACACACGGTGGTCACCGTCGCCGTTAATAATGGTAGGATACAATTAATGATCCCGTGTAATCAATGGGCAATGGGCGTAGGTCAACACGCGCAGAAAAGGAAAATCAATTCTGACATTGACGTCAACTCGGACCTGTCAGACTGGACACACCGGCGACTACTGTGTCCGGAGACCATGGTAACTCTGCAGGCTGGAGGTAAGGCAGGTAGCAGACTCAGTAGATACAAGTGAGTGGTCGAGTAGCTGTGGATAAGAAGAACTGAGTAGATGTGCTGTGGAGAATTACATTGCATCACGATTCCCTGGTTTATAGACAGACCAGAAGTATATATCGTACTTTTTTTGTTCTGAAGATGTTGGCTGCGAATACAAGAGCGTTTGGATTACTTGGCAAATTTGACTCAGTCGTGTCAAAAGAAGACAAATTGAGTTGCTCAATTGGCATAGTTATGGAGTTGAGAAAACAAGACAGAAAAGGGAAATTGGAAGTCGTAGGAACCTTTTGTTCTGGTGCCTGAGAGAAGAGGTCAGCTACACGTAACTTTGTCAAGCCCGGTACACGAAATCATACTCGGACTGCAGAACAAAGCACTTGATCATAGTTTGTCGAGTAGCTGATGTTGTGATTCAAGACAATCAGATAATGTGGAAACGAGCACTCGTTGGATTTCTGTTGAACTAATTACCAATATACAGCATCGGATATACTCTAATACAGAATCTACCACAAAACTATTAAAAACTATTTCATCCGATTGCAAATGAAATAAGAAATGCCAATGCAAGAGGGACAGGTCATTCCTAGACCTAGGGTACCTAGGTCAAAGACGCTCGGCTTCAGTGACCTGCTCACAGTTCGTGAGGTCGACTCAGCCCCCTCCAAGCCCCATCACCAGGTATCACCTGTCTGTAGGCCTCCCTCCGACCAGGCGGAGCTCACCTTGCGGTCGTTGCCATCAGTACACCGAACCCCACTATTTTTGAAGACAAAAACCACCTTGAGCTGCTCGGCTTTACATGACCCTCCAAGTCTGAGCAGCTCAGACCCTGACAAAAGCACCAACAAGAAATGGGCCACGGTGTTCTCAAAACTCACAGATCGTCCTAAGACCGCCAATACCAAGGCATTGGGTTCTAGAGCCATTTCCGCCAACACTGCGACCTACGCGCCTACTGGAGACGAGGCCATCGTCCTCACCACCGAGCTGCTCCCCAAACCGTGCACGCTGAGCTGCTCGCGTCTCATCGGCCCCTGGAGGAGGGAGGACCAAACGCCCCATGACCTTAGCAGCAGCGCGTCCCGTCAGTTGTCGGCGGGGTTATCGGTCGCCCTCCTCCAGGCCCGCCTCAGGCGTCTCCGGGTCCCTAATAAGGGCCCCACCCAGGAGGAGCGGACAGGTATGGCGACCAAAAAAAGTCACCAATTTTATGCCCACGATTTCAAAATTTGGATTCGTGAAAAGAAATACCAAATTTTAGATTCGTGACATTTTTTTGGGGTTAAACCCTCTCTAATCAAATTGCAACTTGTTTCTAATAGATATAATGAAGTATTTTACATTAATATTTCCACTTTATACATATTTGTATATGGACATTTTCATTCACGAATCCGTCACGCATCTTTCTACACTTTTGCGCATCATCTTTTAGATGTGTGAGTGTTTTCTGGAGCAATTTCTGGATGCATGGATGAAAAAAGAGATTCGTGAATTTTCTTTGGTTGTCAGTTTATTGTTGTCCCCCCAGGTGTGGCGGACCCTGGAGGGCGCGGTGCGGTCAGCGCAGACCTGGTGAAGCGCTACCTGCGGGCCGTGGAGACGGGCCGGCCCACCCACCAGCTCCTCCAGCCCCTGGAGGACCTGAAGGTCGCCGTGTCCACCAGGTGGGCGCGCCGACAGCGTATCGTTATGGTGCAGGAGGAAAACGACATTAAACTACCCGTGTTGGGGGATCACCAGCGGGGTAGGGATGAGCTCGAGAGGAGGGTGCGCGCCTTCATCCTTTCAAAGCCACCCTAGATATTATTTAGAGGCGAAATGATATTTCGCCTCTGTACTCTAATAATGATATTTTTCAGATGTTATTTTCAGATTTTACTTGTCCTGTCCTCCCATTTTTCTCAGACATATGAACTGTTACAAAGAAATGGATACATCCTGGTGACAGTTCCAGATCTGGGGAAGAATAGTCCGTTCCATTTTTTCCAAAAAACATCATATATAAGTCACATTTTGAAGTTTGAAAATGATTAGAAATTCCATTTTTTGACAAGTCATGGTGCTTTCAAAAACCGCCGGTGCAAATTGAAAAATACTGGCACCCAGCGCCCGGCAACAGCTTAAGTGCATGTGTACTAAAGGTAGGAGATAGTTTTTGGAACTTTGAGGCGCCCGGCAACAGTGACATGTGCATTGAACTTGAACTTTTTCCCAGCGAAAACTGCCGGTGCAAAAGCAAAAACAGCCGGCACCCAGCAACAGTGACATTGTCCAATGACCTAAATATGGAAGATAGAAGTAAGCGCATATGTACTTAACAACAGTGGTAGATGTGGAAAGGGTGGTGGTCGGTAACAGTGGCATAGATTTTGAATATTAATTAGGGAGCTTCAAGTTAGTGCCTGGCAACAGCACAAGTGCATGTGTACTTAAGGTTGGAGATGTCTTTGGGACATTGGGGCGCCCGGCAACAGTGATATATATATACATTGAACTTGAACTTTTTCTAATGCCCCCCTGGGTCCATTTCAGACCTTGGCCTACCGGCCTCTGTCCAATGGACCCAGAGGTAAATATATCCGATCTCATACTCCATAATAGTGTCTTATTATATTAACAATATGGTATAAAAAGCACTTATATCTGATATTTTTATATAAAGACACAACAACATTTGATAGACTTTTTCACATAGTTATAATCATACTTAGTTACAAATTCCTAAGACTATTTCGCCTCTCATGGAAGCTCCGCTCCAGGACAGACATTATGACTTGTATAGAGCTGGAGCGTGTTTAAAGGTGAAGTCCATTTTCGACGGAGCAAAGTGGCGGATTTAGAGGGGAACGTCCCTCCCCCTTATTTCTTTTATTTATTTTTCTTACGGAGAATTGGTGTTTTAATGTAAAACTCCACCAAAGTGTTATCAAGGATTTTCCCCCTAGGCCTACTTTGGAGATCTGACAAGTCTTTAAGTTTTATAAGTTGAAGCTGTAGCAATGTTCAAGATACCAATCACTGTCATGGATGATGATGTATAGGTGGTAGTTAGGGCACATTCTTTACGAAAGCTTAACGATCTCAATTTCATTCCAGTTCTTAAATAATGATTACAATAATATTGAAATTTTTGAAATTTTCTCCCTGGAAACTTAGTCAATAATTCAAAGCAGCGTCATATAACAACCATTCTTATTACATATTGTGGAATCATATGAAATTTTCAAAATGGTAATGATTTTACCCATGACAAATATTGGTTATCCAAACACCACTTTCATAGTTTTCTACCGTCAGTACTATGTTGGCGATTGTCTATATAATTTCTAGATGTATTAAGAAGCACACATGTAACATAATTTTGATATACAATTTAATTATTTCACGAAGACCAACGACATTACATTTAGATTAGTGGGGTATTATGTAAAAACAGTTGTGTTAGTTATGTTTGGTGTACACGGATGGAAGTTCAGTTATGACATTCTGATGATTAATAAAGAACTACAATGTACTTTTCTCAAGAAACCAATGCCCGAACCCCACAGGTACTGGAGGCTAACCGTAGGTACTGCCTCTCCCACCAGATAGCGTATGAGTAAAAGGTAGTACATGTGAACATAAGATCAGTATGAATGCCACCTAGTGGTGCACAAAATGAATGTGTCAGTTTAAAACCAACTTTTTTTCCTTTTATATTCATATGTAACGTGGGCAGAATCTAATCGTGCAATGCCATGAAAGTCAATTGAAATGACAACAGAGAGTCACAAATCTGTTTTAAAAAATAGATATAGTTATCTTACCAGCTCAGTGATTAGGCATATATAAACAATAATGAGAACTAATCAAATCGAATAATTAATGTAGTTTACCCGTTTAGCTCGATCGGGATAAAACTGCGGATAGTTTGGCATATTATCCATATATTAAATGGTCTGTACCATGTCAAGAGACATTTATCTGCTGATTTGATTTTAAAGTTTATCATTTAGAATTCAAATGTAACTGTGTAATTAAGATGCTTATGCAGAGAGTAGTTCTAAAGAATATCCCTCAAGGACCATGACTGTAGTTTTATGTACATGTATATTTCAAAAAAAAGTTAAGGTTGCTGTAGGTTTCTAAACATTCATTAGGTTGCCTGTGCGTCATCACTATAGCTAGTCATGAAGAGTTCAACTTAGCTGTAAGGCGTGCATATGTAACCTGTAGGCCTATAACTAAAGATAACCAGTATCAAACACTTAGTATGATTGATGAAATTTGTGTTTTAGAGAAACTGACATTTAGTGTCCAGCGACATGTATACCACATGCATGGCGATATATCAAAAAGGCCTATGACATAAGGCCACAAATCTTTGAAAAAAATAAGTGAGCCTCTAATACAAATGTGTTTGGTCAATAGAGCTCTATAGAATCTTTCATATAATCATGACCTTAACAGACGCATTCAACATACGAATGCACTCAATTACCGTTACTTGCTACGCACAATGTTTAAAATGTGTCGAAGTATAATACAAACAAATAATAGTTCCCAATAACATATGCTTCTTCTATAGACCTACTTCAGAATGTTGTCCTTCCATTCAAATATATCTTAAAATACAGCAAATACTTCAACATTCTCTTGTTGCCTTCTGATCCATTAGCACTTTGGTTCCAAATGGGTATAGATGGATGCTATAGTGATGTCACATCGATATCTTTCATATTAGCATAATTTTTAGTCCTTGTTCTCACGGGGCCATCTTCACATCACAATAAGAACATTAAACAATAGCATATTAAATTTTAGTCCTCGATCCCACCAATAAATCAAAGGACAAAATTGAAGCAAGCATTTAGTGGTGTTTTGGAAGCAAACATCGGACAGGTATACCAGGTGGGCTGTACATGTATATTGCATGTTGTAAAACGGTTTGATATAGGGCGGGGGTGGGGTGGGGTGGAGGTGATCTTGGCCCCGCCTTAGTGTTTGAGGGGGGTAAACATGTCACCAGGTCGTGTAATGGTACCTAGAGGTGTGAGTGTCCACACGGCTGTGGTCACCAAAGGCCAGTCGCCCAGGTCTTTGAGACCTTGTTAGGTCAGTATTCACAAAATGTTTTATAGCTAAGGTGGCGTTCAGAAAATCAGTTTAAATGTCTACGCATCTAACCACCTGGGGCTATCACTGCCGAGTGCAGATAGAGCAATTCTCCCTACCACGGATAGCCATTTTCTTGAGCTGTACCTGCAGATTAGCCTAGATTAGGATGCATGCTGGGAAATGTGTCGACAAGACCCAAGGCTTTAGCATAGTAATTTTCATGAACTCTTTTTGGTATTTGTAGTTAAACATCATGCAAATTGAGCGATCATTATTTCTTGAATGTGTATCCATAAACATTTAATATTTCTTTGTTGTTAAAAAAAAATCACTTATCATAGATGGATATATACCAACTATTTGCTTTTTTCCTTTAGTTTTTTTTAAAATGATTTTGTCAACAAAATTAGTCCGAATTAACCAGCAGGTGTTTAAAATTCAGCTATCCGTGGCAAGGAGAACTGGCAACATCTTTGGTTTAATTGTACCATCATGGCACCCTCTGAAATCAGTTTCAAAAAAGGGTTTCTTTATATGGTTATGAAATGAGTATACATTTTTTTATTGAAAGTATCAATAGTAATTGTCACTCACGGTCATTTGATAACAAAAGACTCAATGTGTTGAACATTGATCACCCAATCGACAGCAAAAACCACACTGAACATTGCAGTAGTGTATTGTGTAGATGTGGTTGCATCGGGCGTTGGTCATGGCGTGGTACTGCGACACAAATTTCAATTTCATATACGTTTCTGGAAAAAAACAGATTTGAAAGCCCTTTCTGTCTCATTAAGTAAACCTCGCCGCCTGATGAACCCGTCTGTTTGGTAAATCTTATTTATACGTAGAATTGTTTAAACTATGATATGTTCTTAATTGCATCGACAATATGGGTTATCTTTTCCTGATGCGTTTATTCGTAGCAAAACTTTCAGGCAATTATGAAACCTCAATTACAGTTTGATGCGCAACTAAGCGGTACTTCTTACTAATAATGACCAGGTTTGACGATGCTACCAAATCTCATATGATTATCTCTTCAACATTGCTACAGAAGATTTTGGCTCTATATTATACATTAGTTTGCTTCCAATACCTTTATAGCTTGTAATACTTTTCTGCAATATCATTTCCAAGATTGCATGAGATTAAAGGGGTAAAACCATGGATCGCCACCATATACAATTAATGTTTTGAACCAAACGCAATTGGCGACGCAAAAAGACACATTACTCATATTGTAGGTTCCGGACAGACCACTGCCTTAGCGATCATTGCTTATGCGATTGCCATGTCCTATAAACAATTAGAAGTGCTATGCTAAACATGACAGGAATTGCTGATTAAAATAAATGAGTGACTAAGCTGTAGTGTACATACACATAGCTCTCGCATTCACGGCATTGCTTTGGTCAATTTTCTAATCACTATGTACACTCTCAGCAGGTAAACTATGAATCAGTCTTACATGGACTGGCCCCTCTTGATGTAACGAGTACGTCTGAAGGGGGTCTTTCCCACGAGGCACCAACTCCCCGAACGCCCCTTTCCCCTATAGTAAAGGCCACATAGGTAAAAGCGATGGTTGGTGGTTGCCCCCTGACCCAGACCCTGACCCCTTGTTTGATGACCATGCGATCAAAGATTGACAGGCCACTTAGGCCATGGGTGGACAGCATGCATAAGCAAACCTAAATCAGTGATCATATGAATAGGTATGAACTACGTGTACAGTACAAGATCTCCACTGGACAGGTATTTCAAGAGAAAAAGGTCATTCACTCAGCTGGTTTGGTGGACGAAGAAGCCATACAAGTTCAGGGGAGGCCCACTTTCATGTGAATTGCCTGTAGTGAATTTACCAGTGGACATTAAGGCTGTAACCCTACTTCCCTCACCAGACATAGATGCCTCATAATGGCCTGGATCCTTCTGAAAAAGCTGGAGGCCTCCAACTCCACCACAGGCCGGCCCAAGAGAGGCCCCTCCGTGTCCCAGTACCGGTCCAGCACCATCTGCTCGACGGAGGAGGAGCTGCGGGCCGAGATCAAGAACCGTAAGGAGCACGGGCAGTTTGTCAGCGTGCTGACCCAGCTGAGGCGGGAGAGAACCTGGGCGCAGAAGTCCCACGCCATGAGGTCGGCACTGGTCAGGAGGAGGCTGGACGGCATCCAGGAGAAGCTGGACGCCCTACAGGTAGGTCCATGGCTGTGACTGGCGCCCTGAGAGACACTTAAGCCCAATGTACCCGCTAGGCTATTTTGACAAAGTCGGCCGACTGATCGGTGCTAAAATCGCCTGGTTCTACTGGAACAATCGGTCGATTTTAGCACCGATTCATGTCAAATATGTACATTTCAATATTGCATTGTTATCTGAATCGGCGCAAAAATCCGCCGATTCTTTTACTGGTATTCAGCCGATGTTTGCGCTAGTACCGCCCATGTAGTATGGGGGTTCATATGCAGGTGTACCGTAAAGATGATTTTCTAGATTTAATTTCAGTATTTTTTATCAGGCAACATTGTCCATTATCTCTACAGGTACAGCCTGTATAGGTCCTTTCTGGTGGTATCGCCAGTGAGGTTCACAACAGCGTCTCATATGCATTTGCTTTAAATATGTGGTCAGTTATATGCACTGCTCGAAATTCAAAAACAAAGAACGAGAAAGCTATTATGGTTTTAGGTTTCAGAAATTAAATTACTTTAATTCTACACCAGATTGTGTGCCAAGTGAATAGATAAGTAAATAGAAACGAGAGAAATGTTATTATCGTACAGTTTTTAAAATATTGAAGATCCTTTTCCCAAGTTATGAGTTCTGAAAGTATAAGGTGACAATAATTCCCATGCATTTTCATTCTATCAAGTTACCATAAAACGATAAAACATTTTAAACAGGATGAGAATCAAATTCCGAATCAGATTTAACTTGCCATCCGAAGATAGGGGTTATAAATTGGGGGGTCCCAGTGTCCCGTGTGGAATTTAAGAAATGGCAATGTCTCACTTGTCATTATCGCTTAATGATGGTCTCATCCCATTTAACTTTTAAGAAATAGCCATGTCCCCTCTCACTATCTTTTAAAACATCCTGTCATATATTGCTAGACCTGATATCCTGCGTTTATTTTAAGAAATTGCCATGTCGCCCTGTCGATTTTTGGCATCCATCCCCATAAGATAGGAAAGCATGGTTAATGCAGTATGCTAGCAACAGTGGTGGATTTAAAGGGGGGCGCATGGGCGCGTGCCCCCACTTTTCTTGGCCAAATTTAGCTTTTATTTTTAAATGTAAAATTCTGGAAAATAGGGGGCACACATCCACCTTTTCAAAAAGCTGTAACCGCCACTGAAGCACTCAAAATACTCTTTTATCCTTTACTTCTCACAGGAGGAGAATCAGATCAGAGAACTAGCACAGATGGAGAAACTCGTCCGGAGAAATGAAAGAAAAACACTGGGGGTGGGCAGGCCCGGAGATTTATTAGTACTGCCACCAATTACTCCAGTACCCACACCCGAGGTGGACCAGGTTGACGGCGGGGGTAACGACCCTATTGACCTTGTGAGGGCCTCAAACGCCCACCCGGAGGAGGAGACAATGGGGACGCCGCTGAACGTTGCTGAAACCGGAAGTGGTCAGACAACGGCACCCTCAACTTCCGCTCCGTTCATCACGACCCTACCCCGTGAGGCGACGCGCAACCCCGACTACTCTGATGACCATTTCCGGGAACTTTCCGACCAGTTACCGGAACTTAAAGAAAACGGTGTCCCACTTCCGGTTGCTTCACGAGGAGAACTTCCGGGACGCAGTCTCTCTGTCCCAGATGTCCAAGCGGCGACGTCTTCCGACTTCCGCCGCCAGCTCTCACATCCCCACGACGTCCTCCTCCCGCCTACCGTGCAACCCGACGTCCCCACAGACGCTGATCAGACCGGAAGTATGCATCGACGGCATCGTCGACGCAGCCGTATATCGCTGGACATGTCGGGGATCGACTTCAAGAAGAACCCGACGTATTCTCAGAAGCTGACGTCACTGCGGCGACGGGTGTCCCAGATTGAGACGGAGGAAATAACGTCACGTGTGCGCGACTTTGTCGCCAGTCAGACAACCTATGAGAGGCGGCGGAGGCAGGGGGTGGGGCGGTACAGCCTGGACATTCCCATGTCCCTCTAACAATATCACTCATGTTGTGGAGGCTCAGATATTTCGAGAAGGGGGTAAATGTAAGTTCTAAAGCAAATCTTACTTTCGCGAACGCATGTGCTTCCCCCATTAACTTCTGGTTTTAGGTCCCATCAGGTTACTAGTTTGGTGAGGTCATCAGAGCCTTCTGTAACTCCTCGCAATACCTCGCAATGAGCTACTACAGGAGCAGCACGGCATGGGGTTATGATATGGCCTTGATATTTTGGGGATATCACCCTAATTTCTAGAGCGTTTTGATTTCAATACATAATCACAGAGCATTGCAATATGGAATTAGGAGACGGCTATTCCAAAGAAAAGTCTCATGCGCTTTGGCTCATTGTTCGTCATTATGACCTTTTTTTGAGTCCCCCTCCTGCTTCCTCACCTACTTTCGATGATGGGAACAATTGTTTCGAATTTCGATGCTACTAAGTGAGAAGATTAATGAACGAAGGGTTTTAGGTTGTATATACATGATATATGAGAACAGCTAAGCAATAAAGGCATTTGAAACACAATCTTTGGTAGAGTCTTTGGAGGCTTTTTGAATATTCAGTTATGGTAACTTCTCTAGAAAAGCGCCAATTCAGGCCTATGATTCTTTCTACCATACCTTTAATTTTTGTAGCGTCTATAGCCAAAAAGCATTTCTATATTGAGGGGAACAGAACCTTTTCAATAATTCTATAAATGTACGAATATATAATATTATGTATTTGAAGGTTTATTAATGCCATGTGTGTGATGCCCCCCCCCCCCCCCCCCCCACACACACACACAAATGCCACCGATATTACTTTGAAGAAACACATCTATTTGCAATTGGTCGAGATAATGTACCGAGATATGGAAATTACCTAGATCAGACGTGCTACATGTCATATCACTATGGGGACTACCTGTTCTAAAGTAGCTAACTAATCACTGAAGTCACATGTAATGAGGATCAGTAGATTTTCCTAAACATACTTATTCAGACTTAAGGACGATGCGGCCTCTTCGACATCTACTTGTACTATATGAACTAGCTTTATTATTATTCTGGTTAATGATCTTGGTCGATAGCGCTGTTGTATAATTTGTAATTACTGTAATTTTGGTAGTTATAGGTATTTAGGGTAGATGTTTCCAGTAGTCAGGCTAGCTCCCCACCTAACACTCACTCTGAGGGGAAGTTATGAGTTTTATTCATCACAACCAGGTACATATACATCAATATCATCAATCACATACATACAATCACATTTCCAACAGTGGTCAAGTTGATATAATGGACAAAGCAAACTACCAACAAGCTAGAGTACGAACTGGTGTTTAACAAGTATTATGGTCAGGTATCATGGTAGGCACAGGTTCAGTATGCTATCAGCTTATATACACATGAGCCTTGCTCATTACTATATTCTACACCCATTGCTCCATACCAGAATAGACCTCGCTGACCTTAATCTCCTCAGATTGGCTTGTCAAATGGGTGTGTCAGCCCTGGTCCCTTGTTATCACCATTTTGTAGACTATTTATGTATGTCACATACCATTTCTTTTAGGGTTCTGTGTATATGACTATACTGCACTCACAATAAACATGACGATTGTTCTAATTATCTATTATGGTGCACAAACACTGAGGTCTCCCATTCCCTAGAAATGGCAATTAAATACCTAGATACTCAAACTACAATATCACAATGTTGATGTTACAGTGTTCTCAAATTTGGACTAGCAAAAGGGTGGGTGTAGACCCTTAGAATCGACAGGGCGACATGGTATATTTCTTAAATTCGACATGCAACATGGTAGGATCTTAACCCTTTAGCCCCCAATCCGGCCATAGCCGCCCGAGGGTGTGCTCCCCAATCTGGCCGTAGCCGCCCGGGAAAATGGCAATTTTTCCATAATTTTCCATATTTTTTCAAAAAGAGAACACTTTAATTTGAGATCAGCGCACAGAAATGGTAAATATATCGTTTAAAAGCTGATTTAATTCCCTATTCTATGCTTTAAACCAGATTTCAATAATTGTTATATTTAACAGTGGGCATCCCTTTGAACTTCCTCAATTACAACATATTTAATGCATTTCTGAGGGAATTCCCGGGAAATCCTGTGGAAATCCAGCAACTCATCCTCCTAATCGATGGGGTCTAAAGGGTTAAAGTTGACAAGGAAATTCAAAATATAGCGACAGGCGACACGCCCGTTTCTTAAATTCGACAAGTGACTACACCTCAAAGAGGAAACGGAAGATATCCACATGAAACGAAACGACTTCCCACTACTACAGTTCAAGCACCCATCTTTCATTCTTTAAATATTGTAATAATTACGTTTACAATATCTTTTACTACTCGGGACAGAAAAAATACGTCTTCCCAAATGTGTAAATCCACCTCGATAAATGTTATATCAATGCCAAAGGGACATCTCGGTAATTGGAAATGCGCAGATGGGATTCATCTCAGTTTCCCACAGGTTTACAGATAATTATGATAAATCGTGCAGCCAAATCCCCAAGCAAATAAATAACAGTACTAATGACCTACACAGGAGAAGCATTATATGCCTTGAAACCTAATACCGATATAAAGTTGCCTATAAAGTTGCCCATCATAAATGCAAGCTCTTATTTAACCACAGAACAGCATCTCATATAAAATGTTAACCTATTGATGAGATTTGACGCCCAATTTAATTAGACGATTCTAGTATTTCTTGAAGGTTACGCTCAAGGTATTTTCCATTAAATGTAAGCGTGGCGCACGATAATGCATGATAAAAAATAAACTTTGATGCAGGGTTTGTATAGAAGCAAATTTTGGGTTGGTTTGTAGAAAAAAACATCGTATTTCTTTTGCCGAAAATCAGCCAAACCTTTTTCGTTTTACTGCAGATATGTTTCTTATTTCATTGATCAGGATATTGAAAAAAGCAACAACAAAAACGGCCGCGTTTGACAACCATTCTAAAAAGTAGGTTTCACCCGTACAATCAAGTTTCAAATGTCTAGTACAGAAATAAAGAACTCTGGGATTGGGTTCCACTTTCCAATCCATGATGAAGAACACCGATAGACAAATTTTACCTGAAATTCAAAAACACAGAACACATACCTTGTTGCTGATAGCTATCTCAGGCGAATTGACCTTTTAATAAGATTTAAGCAGATGCACTGGGTATCTAAGAAAGTGTTTTGTACGTTAACACACCTCTAGATGTATTCTAAGAAATAGCCCAAATGCTGTTGCAGGCGCATGAATTGACCGCTGCATAATAACATTTTTTCTAGGTGCGCTTTTCGCTGTCTTGCTGACACGGCTGTTAATACTCCACGGATAAATTGTTTTTTTGAACCCATTTGGATTTCCTTAATTTCAGCAGGCTTTTTGGCAGTCATGTTGTCGCCTCATTCAATTTTCCCCATGGATTAACACTCGGCGACACGACGCTCTGCACCCAGTGTTTGGTCACTCATGGTGTTGATTCTCCTAATACTGTTAATAATTTTATCTTTCTTTCATTTTAAGCAATTATGATAAAATGTTCTCTATTGTTTTACCTACATCTATTTCTAAGCAAAGGACCCAAGACAATTTTCTTTGATACGTACCATAGTTGTAATAATTAACTATTGCCTCTCAGATCTTTGTTTTAAATTGTGTATTCATGATCTCCCTGCTCTTTCCCAGATCCATGAATAAGACAATGAGACAATATTGATTTTTTTGATGGCATGTTATTGTTATTTGGGTAAATTCTGGCAATATATGAGTGGAATGTTTGGCAATTACCTTGGAGTAATCAGACTTATGATAAAATATTTGGGATACAGTTAAAATGACTTAAAGGAACACCACATAGTCTAGTATCAGACACTGCACAGTATCATGAGGGGCCTGCAGCTAGGCTCAGGTGCTGTGGCTTAACTCGATTGCATATATTTGTGTAGGAAGCCCTGACAGTTTTATCCTTAAGGGTTAGGTGCACATAGTTCAGTGGTAAGTGCATGTACGATTAATCATTTGGATTACGGTTGTGTGGTCATTAGCGACTAACTCGCATTACAGATAACTATGTAATCATGTTAGTACACAACTTAAGGCAAGTCTAAGTTTTAAATTTGTCACCAGACAAACAATTTCCATTTCTTTTCATTTCTGAATTTTTAGATACTGTATACTCTGAGAGCCACGGGTCAGAGCTCCCCATACAGATATTTATAAACACAAATGAGTTTGTCCCCTGTACCTGAATCTTGTTATGTAGAGGTTATATGTAGGCGGATAATACCATTAGCCTTTGCTTCATATCAGAGGATTCGTGTATAAGTTTGATCTTGACTGTTTGTAGATTGTTCTATTTGAGTGTCAACAAAATTTTGAAGCACCCACTACTCATTTACAGGAGGCCACCCTTACGTCCTTCTCTCCTAACGCCCTCTTTGCCCTATCACCAAGCCCTTTCCCGGAGGGCCCCTATCTGTTACTATACAGACAACCCCGGAGGCCTCTTCTCAGAGAGCATTTTCCACTCCGCTGTCACTTATCTGTCCCCAGGCCTCACTCCCGTGACCTTTGACCCCGGATAGGTCACGTGGGTGAGGATCCTATCATTAGATTTGTCACGATACGTTTCTCCTGAGCGCCACCTAGGAGGTAACGCCTAAAGTGATGAGCCCCACTCGTACTCTTCGTGTGAGATCTGCTCAACTTTGGTTGCAGGAGTCATTTGTACCTTTAAGTTCCTCCAAAAGTCACTGAAAGATTTATGGTTGAAAACCATTACCCACACACACACACACACACACACACACGGACGCATGTGCACACAGACGCATGCAAGCGCACACACACAACCACAGGCACATATGTACAAACACATTATTTCTCAAATGTCTTTGGTTGGTTGGTTGGTTATTGGTTGCTTTACGCCCTAATCAACTGCCAGGGTCATATCAAGGGCGGTGATGGTGATCGAATCTATGAGAAGGTAGAGACCATACCCCTACACATTTACCGAGGTAGGTGTTCTTTAATGTGCCTGGTCCCATAGACAGGGCCAGACACACAACAGCCGATGGCACAAGGCCTTTGATATCCCAGCTGTTGCCACTGGGAGACGTTCAGAGGGGCCAAGTAGCCAGCCCACCCCAGCTCAGAATTGAACCCGGGCCGCCCGCACAGCAGACGGACGCGCTGACCACTCCACCACCCCACACGCCTCAAATGTCTTTGGTAGATCAGACGTGTGTAAAATGGCTGAAGGCTCTTGACTATATGGCAAGCATAATCGGTAAATCCTTGACAAACAGTTTGCTGGTGAAATACTCTATATTCCAACTGAAATACTCTACATTTCAACTGAAATACTCTGTATTTCAACTGAAATACAGTTGAAAAAGAACTGTGTATATCAAGTGAGGTACATAGTATTTTTGAAATACTCTGTTTCTCTGTTGAGATACAGAGTATTTAACCAGGGAAACTATTTCTCAGGTGAAAAACTGTGTTTGTCAAAGACATACCCATTATGCTTGCCATACGTGGGTAATAACTGTGTATCTCTAATGATATCAAAGTATAAAGAGAGAAACACAGTTTTTCTGGTGAAATACTCTGTATCTCAACAGAGAAACAGAGTATTTCAAAAAGAACTGTGTATATCAAGTGAGGTACATAGTATTTTTGAAATACTCTGTTTCTCTGTTGAGATACAGAGTATTTAACCAGAGAAACTGTGTTTCTCAGGTGAAAAACTGTGTTTGTCAAAGACATACCCATTATGCTTGCCATAAGTATATCTCAACAGAGAAACAGAGTATTTCAAAAAGAACTGTGTATATCAAGTGATATACATAGTATTTTTTGAAATACTCTGTTTCTCTGTTGAGATACAGAGTATTTCACCAGAGAAACTGTGTTTCTCAGGTGGAAAACTGTGTTTGTCAAGGATTTACCCATTATGCTTGCCATACGTGGGAAAAAACTGTGTATCTCTAATGATGTCAAAGTATAAAGAGAGAAACACAGTTTTTCTGGTGAAATACTCTGTATCTCAACAGAGAAACAGAGTATTCTAAAAAGACCTGTGCATATCAAGTGATATACATAGTATTTTTTGAAATACTCTGTTTCTCTGTTGAGATACAGAGTATTTAACCAGAGAAACTGTGTTTCTCAGGTGAAAAGCTGTGTTTGTCAAATACATACCCATTATGCTTGCCATAAGTGGGTAATAACTGTGTATCTCTATTGATGTCAAAGTATGAATAGAGAAACACAGTTTTTCTGGTGAAATACTCTGTATCTCAACAGAGAAACAGAGTATTTCAAAAAATACTATGTATATCAATTGATATACACAGTTCTTTTTAAAATACTCTGTTTCTCTATTGAGAAATATAATGTACAATCATGTCCTCCCATGGGTAACATTGTGTGTAATATATCGTTACCTGTTATTGTATATTTCGATCATCCAAATAACATATTGTCGTGAACGGTATTCTCTCTTAACGCGGATCTTAAAATTATTACATCAGCAGAAGTCACAGGCCTATGGCTATATTCTACATATTGACTCCTTCTCTATAGGAACACTATTTCTTAGGAGTCGTATCCATTAGAGGAATGAGAATCTGTACACCCGCACCTTCCCAACAAAGGATGTCTGAGGGATTATTGTCAGGGTCTGACGACAGGCGGAGGATATGTGAGAAAAAAGTGACAACATCTGACAGAAGCAATCATTCCTTATGCTATTATATGTATCTCAACTACTTCTTAATTTCCTCCTACTCTTGATTCTCCCTCTGTTCAATATCCTGCAGTGATGCAATTGAGCCCGAGGCGTGGAGACAATAATTGCAGGCTTATTTGAAGATCTGAGCTTCACTTTATGATTGCACGTAAGTAAGATCTTAGTATCATATAGGGGTAATTATACGCCAATAAGGTATTCAAAGGGCTACGCTCATTTCGTAACCATGTCCTTTATTTCAAATGAAAATCCATAATGCAGTTTCATTTATAGTGTTATCTTCGTACCTTACCTTGGTACGGTTGGTTGAGGTATGTAGGTGTAGCAGTGTCAAGGTGCTGGAAGATTTCAGGACCAGGAGAAATATGATACCATAGAAGCAAGGTATGTGCAACCATTGAGAGCAAAATAATCATAATGATATTAAGAGACATCCCGCACTCTGCTTTCAATCCTTATTATGCATATGAGAAAACGAATGATTGTCACATTGACCATGAGAGAGGTAGAATCCTCTTGAGGACAAATGCCAAAAAGTACTTTAGAAATCATACATAAAGCCAAATATATAAGGACATTAAATTTTATAATCCTCATTCTTGTCAGTCCATGACATAATCTATGTCTAATCTATGTCTAAATGATGACTATTTCCCAAGTAAATGACGTCGGTTCTATGCATATAAGATTACAATGGCGGCTGCTGGAAACATAAAGTGCTTGTTTATTTTGCCATATACTACAGTTAACGGTTAATAAAAAGACCCCATCTACCTGCTTTGAGGCTGTACAGACGGTTGCACCTCCACCGACCTGGTAGGGTCTGCGGGTTATCAGCCAGGTCTGTAGTTCCTCGTCTTTCCTCCAGGGGGAGTTCAAGGTCATCACGTATAGTATGTTTGCTGGTTTCCAACCGGCAAGCGTCAGGCATTGCCCTAATAAAGGCCCGCCGTGGCCGTGGCAGTGGCTGGTGAGAATCACCTGGCGTGCTGGGTGGAGGATGGCTTCATTCAGCCCTGGAGAAGATGGAGGGGGAGTGATGGAGCCACCTTTTATGGGGGTGCTAATCGGGGGACCTTAATGTCAGAGAAGACTAACCACCCACATTGGGCTGGATTAGTCAGTAACACATCTCGCAGACTATTTATGGCTTCCAGTATGTTCACGGTCTGCACGATCAGACCGGAATGTAGGGATGCAACATGCGAATGGATGTTTTAATAAAATCAGGGTGTGCTCACTTTTTGAATCGATCGATTTGGATCTAGAAGACATGCATGATTTTATTTGTGCCTGGAATTCAGTTCTTCAAATAGTTTTTAATTATTAAGAAAAATAAAAGTTTTATTATACAGAACAGCTGTGAAATTCAGTTTCATCTATATTTAAAAAAGTGCATGAGAAATCAATATTTCTTTTTTAATTATTAAAAAATGACTGTTGTATTTTTCATGTTGTTCACTACAGATACATCCAACAATACTATCAGAGGCTACTATCATCTCTGAGCACCCGCTACCTTCTATAAAAGTGATTTATCCTTCAGTCATGGTGGTTTGTATTTATGTCAACCAATTAGAAGAGCCAGTTTCATGCATTAACTCAGTGGTAGGTTCTTGTATTTTTTGTTATATGTGCTCACAATGTTCCCGATGGCCGTAGATATAGAAGTCCCCTATGATTGCACTTGTTATTAGGTAGCGTGGAAAATGTGATGTGCATCTAGGATGTTGCCAACAGATGCCAATTAGAGTATCTGCTAATGAGCAAAGAACTAGGAAAACAGCTACCACTCCTCACTGAAAAGGAATTGAATGGTAAATCCGAAATTTGAGTATACGGTGTAAATGAATGTCTTGTGTAGGTACGTTAAGTAAAACTAAAGAGACAATTAACTTGCCTTTGCTATGGCTTCAGGCTAAATCAAAATTACACAATGTGACAATTTATCATGTATTGCGGTTATTGCAGATCAAGTGCTAATGGTTGATGTAGAAGCATATCAAACAGGACATAACCGCAGCGCTTACTTAACCATTATTTATGCCTTCATGGCAGAAAAGAAACAAAGCGTCCTTGATTTTATGACCCTTTTCTTTGGGCCACTAACCTGATGGATGTAGCGTTGTGATGCGGCCCGAACCCAGCCTCGTAAATCACGATTCCTCCGCCATCTAGAGCGCATGGCGGAAGTTGGATGCAGAAAGATCACATCCGGGCATTCCTGCGCATCTGATTGCCTGAAAATGAGGTGCTAAACAGACAAGTTGCAAGTTGCCACCGGTAAGGATAACTGATACCAACTTGATTCATATATGCCACAGTCAGCACTGATACCAACTTGATGTAAGGTTGGGAGCACCTTTTATTTTCCACTTTAGAGATGAGCCCTTCAGCATTAAAGAGGTAGTCGTAATGTCTTAGGTGAAGGTAAAAGGCGCTCTCAATGCATGTTTGATTAGATGGCAAAGGCCGTTTCATGTTTTGAGAGCTTAGTACTACGGCATTAGCAATTAGTTAGTCTGACTTACGAATTATAGATTAGGTAGGCCGTAGATAGACTGCTTAGTCGTATGTTCTAGAATTCCGTGTAATCAAATGGGTGCAGTTCAACGATCAACATGGCTAAGGTCTAAATACAGCCATGCAGCTAAGGATGTAGGCCTCGGAGAATCATTATCAGGGCTGCATTATGTTCCCTGTGCATTGCATTCTTTCTCTCTGCAATGTTTTAATTTTTGATTACTCATATTCGATACCATTATACAAAATCTGCACGCCATTGTAAATTAAAGCTGACTTTGCACTCTACTAAAAGGATAAGGAGTGTTTCGGAACAGTACCACATTTCTTTTAGAAGGTCGTAATGGATCACCAATCGTGGTTTGATTTCCGATTGTAGTCGAGGTAACAAAATTGCATGGCTCAGCCTTCTTTAATTTTCGTCTGGCCTCCACCTATACCCTGTCTTCTTCCCATCCCCTGTCCTTCCTCCTTCCCCCTACCAATCTAGTCGAATTTCCTTTGCTCGCATAGACACTGGCATAGGCCCGGCATAGGCACGCAGGGTTTCCGTGCTAGCTGAGTATAGTGTACCCCGACCAATATCCGCTCAGTTCGGTCGCGTCCTCCTAATACTTCCGGTTATGGCACTGCGCAGGCGCCGACGATAGCGGGTCAAGGTCGTTGAGGTCAGATGTGAGAGTGGGCGACTTTCTCTCTATTTGGCTTTATGAGGGAGTATCGCCAGTAAATAAAAGATACGTCGGTGCAACGGAGGAGCCTGAGGACTGCCTCTGCTCCCGAGGGAGAATTGGATTATAGAAGAGAATCTAACAGCTACTTTGCCCGGAGCTGCTGTCATATGTTGAAGCTAAAGAGGAAGATGCAGTTGTAAAAACAAGTTTGTCTGTATAGAGTTACGGCGGATTAAATAAAAAACAAGATGTTATTCTTTACAGGTGCCTAATAATGTAAGTTTAATTAACTTGCAGCTTTGATACTGAATGTTATTTTATCCTATAAAGAGAATAGTATACATAATTTATCAATTGGGCTGCCTAGCACCATACTAATTAAAGATAAATTACTGAACAATTCTATAGACTTAGATCTAGGGAGTGAAAATGTACAGGTGCAGCTGTTTCAGATGAAACAGTTGGCAGTTTGCTAAACGGTACACATGATTATTCAGTTATGATTAAATAACGAAAAAATAGGAAAAGTATTTGCCCGTAAATATTGTAGAACTGATCAATAGGTTCGTTTACGTTTTTTAAAAAAAGAGATACACACATGAGTGAAAGTCACTTTAAGGAAGGAATTTAACTAATTCTATTGTAATTATAACAGCGCATTGAATTCTTATCAAACCGTTAATGACTCCACGTTTGAGAAGCCTTGTATTACACATTCTTCCTTACGGGTATTATCCGTTGTTAAACCGGCTGACATAAAACCTGTAAGCACCCCCTAAGGTAAGATACTTATAACATATCTTTTCGCGTCGTGAGCCACTCTAAGAACCAGTAGTTAGACATGCCGATTCACCAGCTCACATCATTGCGTGAGGAGGAATATTAGATGCATTAAGCAATTAAGTTCCCATTTGCAGCCTTCAGACATATAGTGCGACATGTCACTGGCAATGTTTCAATTCATCGTTGGCACCTACAAACGGAAATGCCTTTCAATAGGACTATATTTTGAATATCCAAAGTTACGTCAATCGACAGATTTCAGCGCTTGATGTCATACAAATTTGACATTTAACCATGAAAATATATCAGTGTTCTATTTGTTCT
The DNA here is from genome assembly GCA_936440205.1 of Lepidonotus clava. Classification (NCBI taxonomy): domain Eukaryota; kingdom Metazoa; phylum Annelida; class Polychaeta; order Phyllodocida; family Polynoidae; genus Lepidonotus; species Lepidonotus clava. Next base: position 44,336,436 of record OW387136.1, on the reverse strand, counting down.
TTTACAGTTCAATGTACAGAACCAGGGTTTGCACTGGGAAACTATGTTATAAATAGAGCTTTGGACTTTAAAACCCGTTTTACGGCAGTTTTACATTCTAAAATCCTTACAAAACATACAACCAACCAAGAAGGGAGTGCGAGGGCAGTTATCACCCCGAGCCGGGACCCCGATATCAGCCTGAGGCCAGGGCCCTTCGAGGTTGGTTATGGATTTATAATACCTTTTCGGTTAGATCTGAGCTCCTAAGGAAGGATACACAGCAATTGGTGATGGTGGGGCTGTGATGCTGCACATTTTTTTAAATGTCTTTTTCATATAACTCTTTTGATATCCAACAAATCCACAAACAATAAGCAAGTAAAATGTAGCTAGGAATGCAGATAATGTATATGTTAGATTTTTTTTTATTTCTTAATGATTTCATTATTATATTTTTTTATGAATTTTAGAAAAATAAAAAGTTTCTGTATTGCCCTGCAGGGTGATACAAGTCTGGTTATCACCCAGGTTTGTATCGCCCTGTGTTAAATTCTTAACTACTAAACTTGTATCACCCTAAAGTAAAATAAATATCACAAAAGCACATAGGAAACACGAGAAATGGGGTCCACATAACCCCATGCACACCATTATTTTGTACTTTTGCATATAACTATTAGACAAAGGAAAAACTGGACCTTGTGCCGCAATGGATATGCTATATTGACTATGCCTACTGTCCTCCCTGCATTTAACAAATTTGCTCTATATACTTTGAAATATGTTTTATCTATAATTGCCACAAGGTACATATTGCCCCACACCTTTTTTAAAGGTAATATAAGAAACACCTAGGCTGAGCCGCTGATCTTAATATTCCTTACGTGTTTTACACTGTGGGTGATTAATACTATCCCTCGACCCTCGAGGTAGTATACAGTTTCCAATATGTGTGTGTAATAAGGGTAGAACCACAAATCAGGTTGACAATTTTCAGGCAAGTTAATCATGACAGTGCTGTGAATTTCTATTTTGATTTAAATGCTTTACCCAATAAATAATGGCGTTTAACTCTTACATAATGCTTCAAATAACGACTGGTACTTTGATTTCATTATGATCAGGTGCTATTAGGAAGTCGGACGTGACACTTCAACTTGGTTGAACAACACTTCTGCCATTCTTCTTTTTGACATTTCAGATAATGATCTTCCTTGGCGCTTACCACTCGTCCGTCTCCTTGACGGGTGGAAATCTGCCGTGATAAACCATAAAAGGAATTGATGGGACTGGAAGACAGATAACCCAGGAGGAGTAGCGGCTTCACGGCGAGATGAGAGCAGGCAGAACGATATCTGCGACGGGCAAAAGAGTCTCTGCAGGGATAGCCATCCAGATAAAAATCACCTGACTTAAATCGCACCAATCGATCGCCATCCCGGTCACGACGACAACCATACAGGTCCCAGCTCGCTCGCCTGTTACTCTGTAGATGGCAGGATCAAGACGGCGCCATGGGGAGATTGCATGGACACCAAAGGAACAACACGGACCAATTGTTCAGGCCAGTGGTAACGATAGAACTTGCGTTGGGACGTGGCGGCTTTTGTTACCAAGGAAACCCCATCGACGTGGCCCTTACCGTCTAATCTGTCGCGCGCCCTCTGCAGTCACGTGACTCGATTGTTGGTCACCAGGGGGCTCTGCGGTAACCGTCCCACAATCCCCCTCGTGCGTCCGGTATCGACGTCCCTTCTCTTTGTGCTGCCAAGCTCAGGGAAGGGTTCCGAATGCAATGAGTGTAGAGTGAAGTTTACTTTTGCAGAGAGTCATCGTTCTTCGGCGTTCCTTGTATTGCGATAGCTCATACTGTAAAAAGACGCAAAGTTGGCATGGAATTATAGGAGAAGGGACTAGCTGTTACTTGGATAATCACATTCTTAATGATGTTCGGAAGGGATAATAGGCTCATGTTTTCTTTTGAGAATAAATGTAATAGCAAATCTACATATGGAAAAAGTAATAATCGAGCTTTCCTAAACTGTTTAAAACACAATACAGAAATATCAATCTTCCTAATCATTAATCACATTATATTAGCGGCAAATTTCAAAAAGACATCACCGAGGGAGTGTACATACCTAATAGATTCTTCCTTAGAGCTTTTATTTTTGAAGCACACGTACGATACAATACTATAGTAAATGTATATAAAACATTATAGATCTAACACCGTACAGACTCTACATCCTCACAGACTAATAACCTTTTGCGCAAGGCTTGATTGTAAAGCCACATGCAGTGGCTCTTATTTCTTACATCTATATATGAGGTAATCTTTTCACACAATACGAGACATCTAACACTCGTATTTACATTCGAGCCCCCATCTTACAGTCTTTCGGTATCTTCACAATCACGTATTTCCCGAGACAATGCTTTCGAACGGCATTTCCTTTCCATGTATTATATTTCAGACACAACAGGAGCAACACTTTACATCTGTCTGTAAAAGAAGGCATCACCTTTGGATCTCTTAGACAACATTTTCCTCCAGGTTAGCTGCACACCCGGCCAACTGTGCAAAGATCGTGGCAAAAAGGAGTAGTTGGGGCAGATTGCCAAGAAAATACTGATCAAAGCAAGGCTTTTCTTTGCCTGCATCATTCCCCTGACCTGGGGGCTGTGCGGCGAGCAGCTCGGCGGCCTGAGACTCTGCGCTCCTGAGTCGCTCAACTATTCTCTAAAAGGGCCTATCATTTTTAAAGGCACCAAAGGGGATATACTTCTCCCTCTGGTGAAATAAACTTCACACAGTCTACTGAGCAAATCTGTAGGCCCCTCTGGAGATATTAAGACTTTAAGCTTTGCAAGTTGTTTTTCCTATATTTCACGGGCCCTGTGAGGTAAAACTCAGAGGTACCGGCCATAATCAATGTTAAACTCCCATCAAGCGCTTGACAAATTTTCTCCGCTCAGCAGGAGAAGCTATAAACGTGAGCGTTGATGGTCTCCTTGGTTAAAAATAACGCGAGGCCTGGCCTGACAGGCTCATCATTCTTTTGGCCCTGGAAGTTGTAGGACACTTGCTCCTTTAGCGCCATGTGTGATCACCCGGTAGATATATAGTATACAGACAATTCTTAAGAGGTCGCTGTAAGCAAAATGAGTTCAATGCCTCTTGACGTCTGAAAATTTCAAGATATTAGAAAGTTGATGTTATCTGTATTTAAAAGAAACGAGTTAGACCCTCTTCATACGTATGGTTATACTTATCTCTCCACATTTTAGAAATTGGAATGACACTGGATTTTCAGGTCTTTGCCCCTTAGCTGTCATCACTTAAATTTTCATAACTGAACACAAATATAATTTAGTTTGTACCAAAAGTAAAGACATTATTATTAACTTAAAAGAACTCAATATTAATTGCCAACTATCTAAAACTACTTGCTCTGAAGAAAGAGGTCATATGGATATAGACAGAGAGGCCGACGATGTAATACCCTAAAGGCAGAATCTCTAAAGGCCGAGATATACGGATAGGCCTACTTCATGTCTCAACACTGGCAACAACAAAAAGCCGCGAGCAGTATGGTCGGGCGGGTTTGGGGATACTTCCGACACAAGACGTCTCTGGTCGACGGCGATAAGCTGACATCCGGTTTGAATCACGACTTCCGGCGGCGCGCGCAGCATGTCGCCCCCTTCCGGTCCGTGTTGATTTACAGCTGACGTTGATACTGCCAACAATCGGCGTGTGTCAGAAGGAGACATGTTTGTTATGGTCGTTGTTCAGGAAGTTGGCAGCAGGCGGGGGTTGGTTTTGCAGCCCTGGAGGAGGTGCTCAGTCACCGGGGAGCTATTCACGAGCTGTTCGCCGGCATGAAATACAGGTGAGGTTTTATCGGCCGCCTCATCTGCCTTGTCACATTCTATGAATTCTCCCATCGCCAGTAAGGCAAACACGACCTAGCAGCTTTATTCCAGCCCATTACCGTAACCAAGGGTGTTACAAGTACACTGTAAGCAAGGCAACTTGGAACACATATAGAAAAATCTAGTTAGAACTCACAGCTGATAATACCTAAGAACTGCTTAGGCTGCGCACAACCCTGTATAGATAATAAGTATTAGGCACATGCAAAGTAAAGACACATCCGGACATTATCGACTATGACATTGAAAGAAATACTATAGTTATTAGATTAGACATCACTCTAGCTGCTACAGGGCCTGCAGTGCTATAACGTTACCTTTATAGAATGTGGGTTGCGTATGTGATTATCTTGGCGCAGCGCTAATAGTATTCTTAGACATACAATCTGATATAGCCCCGTTGTGAATCCTCTAAAAAGAGCACCTTATGAACAAACGCACACCTAAAGAGAGTGTAACATCGCAGTTACTAAATGTGAGACTGTCTGACATCTTGTTATTGTTGCAAGGTATGCCAATCTGAATACAAATAGATAAACGGATTAGAAGCAAAGGAACATTAAATTTCTAGCCACACCCATAGTGTATTACAAAATGTCCTTTTACGAGCACATTTGCCGTTACATTTTGAAATTAATGGATATTTGTCTAATCTTTATCGAAAGTCACAGCAATCAAAGTTGTTGCTATTATTACAAAATGTAGATTTTAGTGAATATATACATGATCGTGTGAGAGCTTATACAAAGATTTCGAAATAATATCATTTTGATCTTTACCAAAGGCATTGCAGATTATCATTGTATTGAAATTGATTTAATTAAGGCATCCTCTCTGTACATCAGTGTATGGTAAGTATACGTCAGGCGTATGAAAACATCTAAGAATGTGAGCTGGCGAAGAGCTTAGTCCACCTCTAGAATACGAACACTGGGATTTACACCCTCGGTGGGAATTTCGCTCCAGTCGCCTGGGAATTGCACTTAATTGAAGGAAGATTTGATTTCTTCGCTAAATAACGAGTCTCGCTTAGCGTGAGATTTCTTCAGAGTCTTCATGCATACTGACAAGTAGCCCTCAGGCTGAACACGCGACTTAATCAAAACAGCTTTCGTTTCCGAATAGAATCAAATTCTAATCGTAATCAAGCGAATAGAGGCAAAATAAACTGTCCTGCCTTTCGAGATATTGTGGACATCAACACAAGTTATAGCCAATATAATTGGCAAAAAAATACACGCACAGTTACTGTTACTTAAACTTAAATATAGAAAACCCATACTATCAGCTATGTCAGCACAAGTCTATAGGCGAAGGGGGACTAATTGAATTAACTGTTAAATGACGTTAACGTTCATAACGCCAGATGTACTAAAATCGGATTGAATTCGACATTTCCAATTCCCTCTCCTAGATAGAAATGATGAATTCATTTTAGTTATCCGAATATACTACAACAAGCGTAATTCTCCTACTTGTAAGCAAAATCACATCAGATTTAGCTAGGACAATCTAAAATCAAATCAACAACCCTAGCTTGCCCTGTTGCTCCCTGGGAGCGCGCCTTAAGCCTGCATTCCCCGATGCGTTCATGTACATGTACTTGCGTTTGTCATTTTGCTTGGTTTTATTGACATGAAAACAAGTGAAACGCAAGCAAATTTGTAGGTTAAGGCTATATTCCATGATGCGTTCAATGGCACTTGCGTTTCTTCAACCTCGGAAACGCCAGTTTGTTTGCGTTCAGATACCAACGTATTGGCATCTAGAAACTAAACTACTTGCGTTTCCTATTTAGATAAAGCCCAAGTACTCCCCAACGCACCGTGGAATATAGCCTTAAATCCTCCTTTCACATGCCGAATTTGAAGACAAGTGGTAGGAATTAAGGTTGAATATAGACATGTTACATATCATTAAAGGAATTAACAATTAATTCTCTTTTGAATGGCATAGCATAAAAGGAAATGAGGTTTTATTCACATATTCTCAGAGAAAACAAAACAATAAGTCCAAAATCGGTATGTGGAATACATCTTTACCTTGAAGGGTATCCCGGCCCGAATCTGGCAGTGTTCTGAGACCTGGCTGCCCCATTCTCTTGACAGCCTGATATGGCCGTGATCAAGTGAATTTGTTCGAACAATACTAGTCGACGATCCATTCCTCCTATTCTCCTCTTGGAACGCTCTTCTACCATATTGCTACAGACTGTCCGAACTGAATTAACTTACGGGGGTTAATATGGCTTGGCGCTTGCCAAATGAGCTGTTGCAACTCATTGTAACCTGGACGTGACGTGGTCTTACAAATGAATAGGTCGACTAGGGGTCAACTGCTGGCCATCTACACACATGCATAGCAATTAATTTTAGTCGTGTATCCTTATTGTTTGATCCTGCAATTTCCACGCCACGGGTGTAACTTGTAGCAGAAGTTATGGGTTATGTTTTACAAGGAAACACGCAGACATATCAGGACAGCACATAAGGAGACATTCTTGTTTTATGTGTCCATGTAATGTAGACGTGTGTGATTTCTGTGGTATAGCATGCAGAATTGAACATCTAAGAGAAAGTAGCAGTACAGCGGGAGGCCGTTAGGCCTACCCCTCACCCTTTTCCTACAGTATGTGAGTAGTATATGAAAATGGGAGGGTCGATTCTGGTCGGTGTGTGAGTAGTATATGGAAATTGGACAACTGATACTGGTCGCATGGAAATAGCCCTTTAGTTCGATCTAATGGAGATAAAAAAAACATCTCTTATCTTCCACCTCATACAATCTTATCTGTTAAGAGGGTAAGAGGCCCCGACAAACCGCGACATCGTAGCTATCGGTTTATAGTCACTGTCGCTTACTTTACGCCAGCACGATATATTAACATGGAAGTGAGCATCTTTGCCAGCCTGTTGAACAGATCCACTTCCAACCGCAAACTGATAAGAGAGAGAGCTGTAATTATAGAATAATGGGTCTTAGTACCGATAGCATGACACAAAATGAAAAAATGACCTCCGAAGTATAAAATCAAAGGCATGCCAACAAGCATATTTTTTCTTCATTAAGCAGAGAAAATATCTTGTACACATATCTTTGTGAAAGTGCATAAAACAATTACTCCAAACTTCGACATATCAAACTTTTGGACCCTTATCCAACAGTAGCCAACCATTAGGGTCCTTTTCAAGGTGGCCGTAGCTGCCCGGGAAAATGACCGAATTTCCCGATAGTTTCTGACATTAATTTTTTTCATAGCAGAACATAATATCATAAAGGTTATTATCAAGTCACAAGGGTGTTCTTTATAATTATTAGAGGAAATCTGGTTTTATTGCCAAGAAAATACTGATAAAAGGAAAGGTTTTCTTTGTGCGCAATATTCCCCTGATTCTGATTCAATAATTCCATATGACATTATCGCTAATCCTATTAAACATGTGAAAAGTGTCGGGGTTTCAAGCATTTCTAGCATTGGATTACTTCATAGGAAACCTCCTTTCATTGCAACTACTTCGGGTCTAACTCGGATGAAGGTCCACGTTGACTTTGGCGATGTTCTAGGCCTATACAATTTGAATTGTTGATTCATGGAAGGCGCAAAATTAGTGTGAACAAGCCTTTGGTAATCGGTTCATATCAAAAGCCCGTCTAGTCTCTTGACTTGTCGCAGCTCAAGAGTGTCTCCTTGTGGCATAGTCTCGAGGTCATGGTTGTCTGTCAAATAATGTGACGCGACACGCGACGCGTCGCTCGGGGCGACGCAGAGCGACGTGAGGGCGACACTGCGAGGACTTGCTCCAACCTGCCCTGCCTTATAAAATAACCCCACCACACGCGCCTCACAACCGCTGCAGCCTATTTCCTAAATCTGATCTCGCGCTCCCAATAAAGTCTATGAGTTAGCACACCATGGCCCAAATTTCATGAAGTCAATTCAGTAACCTCTTGCACATGTTCAGCAGATGTCGCGGGCGCTGTGGCTACCGTCGGTATCGCTGTAAGTGGGTAGTACACCAGCCTTAGCCAAGCCGGGAGTATTACTGGGATTATGTATGGACTCTGCAATGCCCACAGCCGGCGTCTACAAGATGGATTGGGCGATGGAATTATTCATAGAGCCTTACTTTCGGGGGTTTTACAACTCGGTATGCTATGGGAGTTGCCCTTTAAGTCATTCCATAGTGACAAAGGTCCCCCCACCCTCAGCCTTCCCGCAGCCGGCGCCTCGCCTTAGCCGCCACTTTCCCTGCTCTGTTTTCGTTTCTCACAAGAAGGCAGCCAAGCCGCAGATAAGCCAATGCGACGTAAAAGGAGATAATCTTAATTAATCCCTTAGTTTATGAGTCTTTCAATCTAGGCATCTTTGTTCGGGAAGGAGACGGCAGTCAAGTGTCTGATGGGAAGCAATTCTAAGATTACGCCTGGTGTCTAAGTGGGTATTAGCGTGAACGCCTTGAATTAGCGCATCTCACAAAGTTGTTTAATAACGGAATGCCATCTTGTAGACGCCTATTCTGTCTATTTGTTCAACCCCAGAGAGTTCCCCGGCCCTTGAGACTGATATTCACCAGACTGGCAGAGAAAGCATCCCTCTGGTTATTAAAGGTTCTCGGCATATTGATTCCATGTCATTTTACTTTCCTCCAGACTCGCAGTTGATATTAGCAAATTGCTCGTCCCTTTTTGACACGAATCCGATGCTCTGAGAGACAGGAAGCGCTCTCTCACGCATGAGCATCTTTCGCTGCCAGCCAACCAATCAGCGCACGCTAATCTCTATGCCCTGATTGTGGATTATGAATCACACGAGGTCACAGCTCGCAGTGACGGCCACGACCGGAAGTTGGGTTTGTAACTTCCGGTATTTCGACGCAGGCGAACAGTGTGTAATCAAATGGACCAATCATCGGCAGCGACTGGGTGAAAAAGCTAAATAGAATAGCTCCAAAACTGCGCCGGTTGCCATGGTGATCGGCGTCATTGAGGTGTCCTTTGCCTGTCGCCGGAAGCGGAAGACACATGTTAGCCATGTTGGATTGTTATGAAGGATCAGAATAATTTGATGTCACCTCTGGAGATGTGAGCTGGCAAACACATTCCAAATTCTTCCCTGCACATCAGAATAAGTTTGGATACAAATTAAGATTAAAACGCAGAGAGAGGTAAACATTTGATGATCAACTTATTTTCTAACCTTTTTTCATTTCTGTAGATATCCATTATGTTGTTTTACGTTTATGACCTAAATTAATGAGAAGTTTCAACATATATAATGTTGGTGATAGGCCCACTAAAACCAGGACAAGGACGACACACAATGCTTTACTTCGAAGAAACCCAATTGATCCACAGCTTCCATTCAACTTGGAAAATATGATATTACCGTAATTGGATTCTCTAATTCATCAAGAATAGTCACAACAGTGACCTTCTCAGACACAGGCTCATAGATGTATTGTTTCTTTTTCAACCAACTCCGAGTGTTCAGTTACATGTGTGTAATTGCATTAAAATAATGGACCCCCTATGTTATTGTTTCGTCAAGGGCAAATGTAAAGTACAGTACTACAGCCGGAACAGCTCACATTGGCAGAATTAACTGTCGGCCATAAGATATATAAACAATTACGTGTACTATAACAACCTTGTACACTTATGTTAGAACAAACGTGTTATTCACTTTCAATACAACTACATGTAGTGTTACTATCATGCCGAAACTGTATGTATACGTCTTCGTATTACAGTTTACAAAAACTTCAATATATAATTACATCCTGCCGATTTATTATTCTGAAACTATTAACTTCGCCTTAAGACGGCGACACTTCACCAGGGACTTACAGTAATGGGCTATTAGAAAACCTACTGATAACATGTAATAACTTTTCTTCTTCTACTTTTCTATCCACCTAAAACGAAGTTCCCCATCTCGAGCAACAGCTAACCCATCAAGGCGGCGGAGCGTCAGAAAAATTGTGATAATGCGGAAGCGGTGTAGGCTTCACGTTATGACGCCGTCAAAACCTTCAATGAATCTCCATTGCCGGTCAATTCAAGTCAAATGACACTAAAGAAGAAAGATGAAGGTTTCATTAATCAGTTTTGCCCGCGCTATCCCTCATAAATATGACACACAGAATCGATGGCGTCGACTTTGTGGCTTTTGTGAGTGAGATTGAGTTTCGGCGGCCATTTTTGCGCGGCGACCACTTTGAGGGAGCGGTCAATGGAAAGCCTTAGTGGAGTTGTCAGCTGTGATTAAAACGCGTGGATTACGGCCCGCTGCCTATCAGGCTTCCAGTAGGCCTGGCCCTAACGTTCAGCCCCGGCCCGATAATTCAGGCCTAATGCTCGGGGATGCGTCCGACAGGGAAGGCAATTGACTTTTTCAGTTCCACTTATCACAACCCCCAAAAAAACACATTTCAGGCCGCTCGGGCGGATACCACGGCGGGGTGGGGAGGCCCACATGGGAGGCAGGAGGGATTGTTAGGGGTCTGCAAAAGATAATGGGGCTATTTAAAGGGATTCGGAGGATAATGGGTTTCCCCATGTTGGATCCTTAACCCCTCCCTGTCCGTCACCCAGACTGGTGTATACATGCGATAAAAACTGACGCCTTTTTCCCTGGCCGTAAGAGGAGGGGGATTTGTGTCTGGTGTAGGGGCTTGATGCTAAGGCGGTCTTTGGAGGGCTTCAGCTCAGATCGGATCTGGGCTTGATGGGGCACAAGGGCACGGCTGGAATCCTATCACCCAGTCTACATTCGGGATATAAGCCGATCACAACAGCGTCATATAACATCCATGTCGAAACTCATAAAAAAAAAGCAACCGGAGGGACCCAAGCGCCTCTCTCCTGGAAACTCAAGGATAACCACCACTAATAATACTGTCAGAGACCCTGTATTTTAATGTGGTATTACATATTGAGACAAGAAAGTCTTTTCTTCAGGACTATGTGGTCATTTCCCTAGTGGCTGGATGGATCCAAGCCGTTGATGTAGTAGAGAAATCACACATGTATATTAAAGATTAAATTCTTTGTTTCGTCCATTTGACATGAATGCTCCAAATTGCCATTTCTTAACAATTATATAACTTCTATTTGCGATTTGTTGGTAAAATTATCATATCCCACCAATATCGCAGCCAAAGTCGTTTAATGTAGTACCGCCTTAACAGAAAAGTTTGGAAATTGCTGATGGTATCATTTAAGCCTTTATCATTGCGGCGTGAAAGAAAAAGACAGGCAGAATATATTATGCTGCAATAAGTTGCAAAAGCTGCTGGAACAATTGATCCACAGTTTCCTATTTTACAGCACCGATTCAGACCAAATATGTAGATTTCAATATTATGCACTCTAGAAGGAGATCGCCAGACAGCATATCGCCCTAGTGTGTATGAGGCTTACGTGATTCGACAATAGAAGAAGTTCGTTGTACACATTTTATATAGATATTTATAACATAGTGTTCTTATCCACTCTACAGCAACTGTATCGAAGGAAGCACCCTGTTTGAAAATTTATATTTGGCCATTCAAGCCCAAGAGAATTTTCTGGCTGACAAATGCATAAATTTAGTCTTGAAACCACCAGTCCCCTGTAATATACAATTTTTCTAATTCCTTTTATTGAATCACAAGTTTTGAACCACAAGTTTTCTTTAAATACGTGTATTACAGGGCAAGATTTAGAGTATTTCCACGGACAATACGAATAATCTTTGATTTTCTTGATCGTCATCACAGAATTCTAAAACTTGATTTTGAATAAAATTCTAAGATAAGACAATATAGGATTTTGTTTTTCCTAAAATCATTTTTTTGTGCTCCTGAAAGAAAACATTAATGCCGTACTGTGATATTCTATCATTTATGGATATGTACATCTTCCCTCAATTATCACATTATAGTTGTGGAAGCCATAATAACTATGGCTTCTATCAGTTTACGTCTGTAACCAGAGTGGTAATACGGTACAAGCAACAGCATACAATCGATATAAATGTTCTTTATTTCAAATACATCTTAACTCCATGATGAATTGTGCAAACGTTACATTATCATATTTTCTCTAAGGCAATATGTTTCTTGTTTATTGCCTTATGTTTTCACGACATCCTGTGTGTGGTCCTGGAAGACAGAACAGAACACTACACTTCTATATTTCATGACACAGATTTCTTTAGAATATGTCACACAAAAAGTTGTTGTTGAAGTACACACGTTCAAGATTGAGTACGTTTTAATTAAAGAAGCAAAAAGTGACACAAACAAGTACATTTAAATGAAAAACTAAGCTGCATACCTGACCATTACTTTAAAGGAAAATACAGATGAACTTTTGATATCATAGACATACCCCATGCCATTGTTTCTTGAATACACATGAGCTTAACTGTTACAAACTGTTGAGTATACAATTATATATGTGCAAGGAATACATAAGCTGTTAAAACATTTTTACATATTTGAGGCCATAACATACCATATGAAGCATAACAGCGTTATCCTAAAATGCCTCAACTCACAGAAATAAGCCTCCTATTGTGCTTTGGAGTTACTCTTTCAAGCATGCCTAGCAGGCCATTGATATCTGAAATCCTGTTGCAGTTGTCCCATACCATAAGTCCTCTTCTCTGGAGTCATGGCTTCCAATTCTCTAGGTAATCTGTAGAACATTCGTAGGCTAATTCAACTGCATAACTACGCTTAATCTAAATCTAATATAAATCAGCATTGCTTAGGTACTTTGTTTTTATAGCATGCTTAAGGTTGGTTAGATGCGCCTCATTCAATGTATACTAAATATAATTGCCAATTTACCAGACAAAATAATTATCAATATTTCAGTCCTCCTTATTAAGCAATTGTGGAGGCATTATCTTCATTACCAGAATATAATGAGTAGGTCTTATGTTTCAGATTGATTTATTCTGCATCCATAACAAGATGCACTATGTCTGGCACAGTTTACGCTATATCATCATATAGAATATCTATGCCATATGTAAATGATCTTCACATCATCTTCGACATACTCAATCGTACCAAATGTAATAAACTGTAATAAACTTATAAAGGTAATTTGTCAAACGTAAAATGCTTGCCTGACCAGGAGTAGTTTTTTCTCGATACGTAAACGTATATCTCATCTTTTAAGTCATACATTTTAAAGCAATTTTTGGAAACATTAATTAGATTGACATTCATGATGCATTCTTTGGTGGATTATTTGTGAAATGTATCATGAGAAGCTGAGAGAGAGATACGTTACGTTTATGCCATGTTAGGTTCTGGAGTTTATTAAGCTCACACCAGAAGTTGATGTTATATGACATCTTGAGATGATCAGATGGAGGTTATCATGTTACGCCTATTTGAATGATACTCACAGATTTCTTCATTTAATACTCCTTTAAGTAGTAAAAACGCTCGATATAGATAGCATCCAGGCAAGTGGAAATATGCTATTCGACAGGCCATATTTCATTTTAGAAAACATCGATGACATTGACTTTGAACAATAATATTATGTTTCGGAAGTAGAGGCCCAAAAGTGAAGCGGACAATCAATCCCGAGATCCTCCTGGGAACCAATATTTCTCTGTTTTACATCAATCCGCGTATCCAATATGAGCTGAAGACCTTATACAAGAGATCATATGCCTTTGATATTGCCTGGTATAAAAATGGCCGTGCCCCTCGAATAGGAATACCTCAACGGTACGGACCGGCTTATGGCTGGAGGTCAGGCGCCTGAGAAAACACGCCGAGGTGGACGTGCACACGTAATACACCTGGAGCAGCGTCCTCCGGGCCGTTCTCATCCCTGCCCTCCCTCCCTCCCTCCGGCCAGCGCAAACCACAAATTTCCCAGCGCCCCCAGCCCTTCGTCATCACGTGACCTTCTCATCAGAAGGGGTCGTGACCTCTCGGCGCCTCGGTATCGGCAGTTGCCGCCAGGTGGCCCCCAACCGGAAGACACCTGCCCCCCCCTGGCGGAGATAGATGGGGAGTCGGGGGGAGGGGGTGGTGTGGGAGAGTAAATGGGTCGGGGCAGGTGGTTGGCCCGCGGATCTCGAAAGGAATGGGGACAGAGAAAGGCAGTAAAGGGCACCAGGTAAAGTGTAATGGGTGGGAAAGGGGATATAGGCTATGTAAAGGAACGGGGGAGGTGGGAGTGGCTGGGCCCGGTGACTCCCTACATTACTGAGCTACTCATTGAGCTGTAGTCTCAGGGTATTATGTCCCTGCCTTCCCCTTCTTAGTTTACTTCCCGAAATGAGCTACATTAGGAACAGCAGTCTCTGATGTCCCCTACCTCTTTCTATTCGCCCTGAAAAAGCCTTTCTCGGCCTTGTAACACAATCATGAAAAGAGGCATAAAGTAACGGATGGACCTTCGAATAACACCCTGATTATTTCATGGTACCTTGAATGGGTTTCCGATAGTTACAATATGATGTTGATATCCAATTATTCCCCCATACCTGCATCCCTTCCCTCTTAGGCGGTCTTCATGGACAACCTATAGCTAGCTCACTCCCCCAACCTTCACTCCAGTAACACCCTTCCCCCTGCGGACCTGGTCACATGATTGTCACGTGATGAATGAGGACCGGGGTAAGCGGTGCCATGCGATCACGACCGACGTAAATTAGCGGCTAATTGACGGAGCACCCCGCCCGGAGCGACGGGCGGGGGGCGACGGGCGGGGGCGACGGGGGGAGGGGACGGGGCGACGGGCTGATCTATGTGGGCGGGAGGGGTGAAGGGAACGGGCAGGGCAGTAAAGGGGGCAGAGGAGTAGGAATAAATGGGATGTGAATGGCCGGGGAACACGGCCAGATTGGGCGTCTCATGGGATTCGGGGAAAGGCGATTGGGGCCTGTAAAAAGTAAGTACAGGATTATTGGGGGATCCCGACTGGGTTGTTTCGCGATTTAAACCATTGAGCTGAATTATTGCATTCTCAAATATTAACGTTGAATGTGTGTTATGGCAACTTCACCGGCACATAATTTTGATAGAAAATTGTCTTAACTTTTCTCATGTAATACCATTGAAGACTCAGGCAATAGGAGAAACGGTGCGGACAATCCCATTACAACAATAGGATCGACCATGGTCGCCGACTCCAGCCCTGTTTACAAAGCCCCCACTGTGTTGGCCTATATCGTCCGGGTATAGAGGTGTCCTTTGCTGCGTTCCGGATTAGGTTTGCCGGACGCGCCGCCGGCCGACGGATCAAATCCCGGACTGGGACGAGGACTCCCTCTGATCCGGGGAGGATCCTGGTCGAGGCTGATCCGTTTACTGAGCATCCTCCCCCGCCGCGGGCGGGTCATTTTCGGCCAGGGTCAAAGTTCATCTGCTGCTTGGGCTCAGAGGTCACTTGGGGTTTGGTAAAAGGTAGGGCTTGTTGTCGTGATAGAATGTTTGCCCATGTAGTATTGACAAGCCACTTTGTTCACTACAAATACTGTGATGGCAAGGCTTGGCAATCCTGCATGGAGCATGAGAAATATGCATCTTTATGTAAATTTGATTGTCAAGTTGGAAATGTAAAAAGGGGGAGAATTGGAGTGACCATGATAGAGGCGTGTTCCAATGAACGTATTGCTTCAGAAATGTACACATCGTTAATGTAGCATCTCGGTATAGATACTGTGCCCGATCATAATACTAATGGAACAAGACATGTAGATAGGAAAACACTTTTCTCTTCTCTGTTGAAAAAATATTGACTCGGCTCACAAAAAAGCCGGCCTGCTGTGTGGTTTGGGATGTTCATCTTGTAGTCGGGATTTTAACTGGCCACGATGAAGGTTTGCGCCTTGCAGTCCGGGTTCCAGCCAAACACCTTAGCAACCACCTGCTTGTTATCCGACTTGAGCGGAAGTGACGTATGGCCGCAGCACAGGCGCGCCGTCTTGCGGCTGGTCTGGCGTTTCTTTTGGTGGCAGTTGGTGGTCTCCCAGACAGCCCTCAACTTGACCCCCAGGTTAGAGGTCATCTTGCCGTAAAGGTCACAGAAGTGGTATCCGTTGGTGGTGCTGGTGGTGGGCAGGTTGGAGTGCAGGTTCAGGTAGGCTGTACACTTCTGCCGACAGTCGTGGTGCAGGCTGTGGCAGGTGCCGTCGGCGCTTGTGTAGTGCTTGATCTTGCCCATGTTGGTGAGCACTGTACCGTCGGTCAGCTCGATGCGGCACTCGCAACTGGAAACGCAGAAAGGGAAGTAAATACATTAGTTCAAATTTAATTTTATCATAATGCATTATTTAAATTGTTTGCATTAACCCCACTCATTATTATTGCAAAAACTATTTAACGGTTTGGATATATTAAGGTCCGTTTAAGAATATTGTTAAGATTTACCTAACATCTTGGCATCATTTATTTTCATTTTCCAAATTAGGATGCATAGTCTTCCAATATCGCAACATTGAATATGGAAAACGTAGCGCTTCGTCATAAATGAAACAGAGAAGCTTTTTATTATCTTACATAGGCTTCAAGTGAATTGCCTCAAATGATGCATAGAGTACATCCTTCCTCAGCGGAAGCCCTAATGATGAATTATATATTTTTGCCACAGTAAAGCACTGTAGGCTTACCCACTCTATCAAGTGCACATGTCTGTGGCGCTTTCCTCACGACTCAATAAGCCATGGCTTCTTTATAGAATGAATTACTCAGGTTGGGCTCAAAAGAGCAATACAGGGCCAATCGATCACCCGGTGGCTTCCTTATTAGATCATGTTACGCCATTTTACATAGCCTTAGAGCCGGCGAGATTTAATAGAGGCGTCCGGGGGTGCAGAGGTAATCGAGTATGTGCACAGAGAGATGACTGTGAACGTTTAGCTTTGGCTGATATACGCCGCGACTAACTTGATGTATAGAGAGGTATGTTCCTTCAAAATCTTCGTTGAAGCACTAATACTGTCTTCTTTTTTGAAACAGAAAATTTACGAATGTGTATATGAAACACAGTATTGTAATTCTTCACTAATTATGTATGAGTTATCTCCGTGTATTGTTGTACATATTTGAGAAAAAAAGGATCAACGCTGGAGCATTTAAGTTTGCACCTAGGGTTGTCAACAGAAACGACAAGAAAGTAGTATATGGAAATGCGCAGCAGCGTCAGGCTAAGCAGAAACATAAAACGATGAAATCGCATAAATGGACCGATGAGTTATGGGAGAATACCTAAATATGACTTCAATTCATTATGAAGCATTATTGAGGGAACTATTGTAAAAGACAGTGTAATGCCCTGTTTCCACCAAAAGATCTTTCTTCAAACGATTCCAAATAAACCATAAAAATCGTCCAGATTTTTAAATTCTTGCAAATCTGTCAACAAATCTGTTGGCGGAAACAAAAAAATCGCTCCAAATGACAGATTTAACAGAAGATTTCTTGCCTCATCGACTGACAAAAGTGCCAGATGGACGTCAGACAAATTATTTGACATGTTAAATAATTTCAGACGATTTTGGTTTCTTGGACGATTTTTCTACACAAATCTTACATTCATCTTCTGGTGGAAACAGGAAATCTTTGGACGATTCAGTAAATAACAAACATATGATGATATGAAATAAATATCAAATGAAAAATATAAATAGTATACGCTATCATAATGAATTAACCCATATTTGTTAGATAAAAATGTTGTTTAATTAAATCGTTGGTAAAATCGTTAGTAAAATCGTTGGTAAAATTGTCTGTCAAATCGTTTTATGGTCTTTTGGTGGAAACAGAAAATCGTGCAAAAAATCGTGACTGATGAACGATTTTTTCTGATAATAAAGTCAACTGTATTTGTCTGTTGAAAAAATCGTTCATTTTTGATCCAGTCTTTTTGGTGGAAACAGGGCATTAGTAGTATACGTAAATGCTAGTTGGCAGCAGGTTGACTCCCGGTGGGGGTGGCCCGTTTCCCACACTATCTAAGTAAACAAATCACCTAAGGAGATACATTAACGCCCCAGGGTGGTTAGAAACTAGGTCAAGAAGAAAGCCTCAATGTTCGTGTTCAGTAAGGTGTGAAATAAGCTGGGCAGGGTTCACTCGTGGGCCCAGTTTTTGAAGGCATAAAGTATTGAGGACAAGGGCGGCCATAAGAGGTGGAGGGTAGGAAGAACGGCCCCCCTGAGTCTTCTCAACGGCCATAGTCAACACGCAGGGGGGTCACTAGTACGTTCAAGCGATAGAGAGGTGCCCATATCGGCCATATATCTCAGCTTGGTTGACACGTAAGGAACACAAAGGTATGAGGAAACAAGAAGAATTGTTTACAGAACGACAATTTCTGCGTTCCATTACAGTGCTTTTTAAACACCTATGGTTTGTGCCTTGCATTCACACGGTGGTCATGAAATGATAAATACGAATCACATTTCTGCATTCTCAATAAGAGTTTACGAGTCTGTGCTTTTTCTTTCGACAGTTTCAGACAATAGAATGCTGTCACGGCCACATTTACACGGGAGGTGAGAAAGAACAGATTGTTTTCATAACGTTTCCTTCACAATGGAGCAAGTTGTGTTTTAACACAAATGCATCTTCATGTATTGCACTAGGTTCTTTTTTTAACAACAGCAACAACTATTCTTTAAAATAATGAAGGTCAATTTATCAAAGTATTCAGGCCACCCAGTTCTCCCAAAGCAAAGGCTTAGTTGCAAAACAAGTGGCGGTTCATGGTTCTTAATGAGGGGCCCTAAGCCTGTGTTTTCTGTCAGAGACAAATGGTGAGGTATTTGTTGGTCTGGGTGGTCTGCAGTGGGGCTCAGTGGCAGGGCTTTGGCCTGGCACTCAGAACCGTTTGTCACCCACAACTCCTCTCTTCTCTACCAACACTAACAACCAGAGCTTCCCCTTTATGCTTCTCTCTCTACTTGTTCTCTCCGAGGCTCTCATCTACACAGTGCCTCATTACTGCTTATCTTCCCCCATAACCCCTCCTTCTGCGCTCGTGTTACGTCCTTTGAGCAATCGTCACTTTTGTATTGGCGAGGCTATAGTGTGACAGCGAGGTCCCAGATATATAGGCTAGGCTGATCTATATATATAATATATATAATATATATATATATATATATATATATATATATATATAACCCAGATAAGGATTCTGTCATAGATGCAACATAAAACAAGATACCTTAAGCTTAATATTATATGTGGCACCAACTGTATTTCCCTCAGTGTTATATGTCATATTATTGTATGAATTATGTTCAATACAAATCCTGCCTAGGTAGAGTAACACACCCAAAAAATAATTCCAAAATATCTGCCCAGCCATAGTCCACAACCTCAACAAACCCCACATATCCTGCCAAATTATATCACAAAATCAAATCCCCAAACATATGCCCACTTAAGCACAAGACCAATACTCCACCCCCAAATGCCTTGTCCCCCTCCCCCCTTCCCATACCATGATCCCCATTCCCTCTGCCACTACCTCACCCTCTTCGTTCCCCTAATACCCTCTGGGACGTGTCGAGATTTGGCAGGAATTAAGCCTGGTCTCCGTTTCCCGCAGACACATGACACTTGTGTTTTCGGCCGACGACGGCCGGATCATTTTTACACAATTCCCAGGCCGCAATCTAGATAATTGTAGTTGACGCGAGGCGAAATTCACCGGATTAGTCCACGTCTCCCAGGGCGTCATCGATCTCCCACAAAAAGACCTCTGGTGGAGAGTGTACCCAGCTCCGCCTGTACCAACAATTAACGCCGACTGACGTTTAAGAGCCTACACTGCAGGGAGTTGGGCCTAACATGGCTCTTTTTTTGGGGGTTCCCCTACATTCCCTGGGAACATGTAAAGTGTATTATTGTCATCGGTGTTGTGTTATGCATTGTTTAGTCTTATATTGGTATATATTTACGATATAAGTGGAGACTGGATACATTGTCGCTGTGCACTTTGATATAGGGCGATAGTCAGAGGAACCTTTTGTGATTGTTGGGCTTTTGGTATTACATTTCATCTGAGCATGATGCACTCATTTTTTTGTGTGAGGAAATAACGGTGTTGAAAATACCCAACTCGAGGACAGTGTTGCTGAACGACTGGCTGATGTATCATTACTAAAATTATTTTATGAGAGAATTATTACATGATGGTGGGAGGGTTTTCCCTGAAACATACGTTGGCCGTATTGATTCGTTATCTGAGGGCACACTCTGTAAAATTGAAATCTGACTTTTTGAATAAGCGATATGAATAATGACCGTGCTTTTCTGAATACACGTGTAAATGTAGAACTATGGCTATTTTTTGTTGTTGATGTATTCATTTCAGCTCACGTTTTCACATGCTCTTCCGAATGCATAATCGCTCATCTTGGTAAAATATGCAAAGTTTACCTTAACAACAAATCTGGAAACTGAAACTCATTTCACTATATGATTATAAGTTTGAACTACCAAAATACAACCCTCACAAATTATCTAAATACAGGTAAGTCTAAACCCATTGTGTTGTCAGATTTTAGGGGACCTTTAAAATAAACTCGACAGTAATTTTAACAAGTCCTGAGTATTACCGCTATCATCTAGAAAGCACTTTGTATGAGGGATCAACTTTCCAGGCCGGCGTTCGGCCAGCTCAGGCACTGATTAGTAAAATGATCCACGGTGGAGTCTAGGAAGCTGAGGGGGATTTCAGGTTGTATAACGAGTGATATTTGTAGTCACAAGAGCCCACTAATGAGGGGAGGTTCTATACGGAGGACTGGGAGTGATTTTATGGGGTATTTGCTTGAATTTGTGCAAGAGTTTGGAACATGGAAGCGTTGTACCACCAGACTAATTTGTAATTCCAACTGGTTGTATGATTCTTCTTCTGCATTGAACAAGGGGTATCATTGTGCATTGAATAAAACCCTATCAATGGGGTTAAGATATGGTTTCACGTGGGATATTATCCAAGAACCTATGTCTTAAGGTTACTGTTTTATGGGAGCAGATATCGTTCAGAATGGGTCCATCGGGAAGAAGAGAATATTGATTAAACAGGTGATACATTGTAACCCCGGCCATTTAATACATAAATACGTTACCAAGCAACCCATGCAATCATACTTTATTCGCATGTGACTCATGTGTCGACCTGATATGGTATTACTAATCAACGATATATAACCCATAATGCTTTAGAAATATGAACATGAGATCAATTTGCACCGTTATGTGAATCTATCATTTTGTCTTTAGATTTTAAGTGTGGTTTCTGTTTGCTGAATGCATCATATTTGAGGACACATTCATGAATGGATTGTTAGATGTGGCGTTAGGGTTTCATGAATTGTCAGAAGGAATCGCGCATGATCTATGCAGCGGTTCATCCTCCTTACTGGGTCTCGTGGGGCCATGGCTGGAGAAAAGTCGCTTAAAATAAAACACGAAAATAATTGTAAAGAGATTTCGATGCACAACTGAATATTTTTGTGTCATGAAATGACTAATATATCTAATTAGTGCGGTAACCCAGTAATCAGTACATGAGGTCTTTAGTGGAAACTTATCTATGAGATATTAGAGTTTTGATAAGCGCATAATACAAATCTATTTTTCTTACAGTGCCCGGTTGCGAAACACAACAACAAAACCATAATTTTTGTCCTGAGATAATATGCCAATAATCAATCCTATATAAAAATGTAGTTTTAGTGTATAGTCTAACAATAACTAGGCCTAATGATATAACCTGGAATTTCACCGTCACGATGAATGCTATATATAAGGCAATCCACATAGTCTGAATAGGCAGCACCAAGTCTGCACATACCGACAATAAAAGAGGAATTTCACTTGCCACACACATCTCCATAGACGTCGTCATGCCGAGGGGAAGTGGACATTTTCAAGCTATTAAATAGCACGATTCATGGTCTGTGAAAGGGCCCAAGGAGGACCCTGTCCGTGGTTGTGTGGTGAAGGTTAAAGTCACGATGTGCTCCCTATAGGTTCATGCCTGGGAGGGCCGTGATGGGTGTATGGGGGAGGATCCACCCACGACCACTGGCCCGTATGGAGATAGGACAGGCCGCTTTAACGGACGGAGAGGGGTTTAGCCGGTAATCTGGGCAGTGGGCAGGGTAAAGAGGGCAGGGAGGGGATTCCAGTGTAAAGGGGGAAGGAGAAAGGGCACATAGAAGCTGTGACTGTGGTTGAATGGTATGCTCTATGTTCCAATAGGCTATAAGTCAGCTAGGTTCTCTCACAGAGAAAGACGCCCATAAAGATAAACATGTGAAATAATATCTAATCGAGTGTGGCAATACACAAGGTAGTTTTGTCCCTACACAAGGATTTATGATAGCCGAATATGAAGATGGAAATTCCATTTGTAAGCATCTTCATACCATGGTGATGAAATTTAGAAAATAACGCCGGAATGCAGATGTGATATTGGAAAGGCTCTGTATTAAGAAACGGAGAAATACGAAATACATTGACCGAATCAACCGCAGCGGGCATACCAGGCAGGCCGGCGGTTGGGCGGAGTGGGACAGAGTACCTTTGGGTCACCACATTAACCCAAGCGGCAGATGGTCGGTGTGCATAATGTACGACGTGTTTTGTAAGCACCCCCTACTACACCGCCCCAGCCCCTATAGCCCTCTGATCGCCCCCGCTGCCGGCCCAATCCGGGACCCATGTTTATAATGACGACCACCAGACGGCGGTCAGCGTCATTGACTGCCCCCAATATGGAGGCGATCCAAACTAACCCCCTGTCGGCAGGACGTACCCCGGCCGCCCCACTCACATAGGGCATTGGGCGCGCCACCTTGTATCCGATGCCTCCAGTAGTTGCCCATTGAACATCTCTATACCGACACCCTCTAAACTAAAACCAAAGCAGTATATCGACTTTATTACATATTATATATACATACATACATACATACATACATACATACATCGGACGTACATACATACATATATATATATATATATATATATATATATATATGTATAGTGCTGCAGCAGAAGGCTAAAAAGGAGCTTATTTCTGTGACCACCGATGACCCCAAATTAATAAAGGTTGACATATATCATCGCGTTCGGGAGGTCCTAAGCTTTTCAAAACTGCCTGATGCCAGATCGAACACGAATTACAAACTTCAAGGTCACAGGTCAAAGGTCAAAGGTCACCAAAAATCTGAAAAATATAGCTTTTATCTTATAGCTTCACACTCATAATAGATGGAGCTTAGTTATTTGGCAAATATTTAGCCACTTATGGGGCCTAACTGTGATTTTAAAATTGTTGACCTTGCCCAAGGTCAAGGTCATCAAACTCAAGGTCAAAGTTCAAAATGAGCATGAAATGAGGATCTAACCTTTTATCAACTCTTATAAATGTTTTAATGTTGCCAATATCAAGCGTTATTATTGAACTGTTTGACAGAGGAGATCATGAGCTTTCTTTTGATACCTCATTTGATATGATGGGGCTTAGGTTTCCATGGTAACAGAGCTATCATTTGTCACAACCAGTTTTATGGAAAGACATTAAAATAGGTGAAACATACCCGGAAAACCACAATTCTCTTGATAGTAGAGTCAAAAAGAGCCCTAATTAAGGAAAAATCCAAACAGAGATATAACAAAGCATGCCATAAAAGTCTCAAATTAAGAGGATGATAGTTTGTACTGAAAAAAACATTATAGTAAATGGCTGGTTTCCATAGCAACCATTAAAGATAAGGTATTCTGAAATCAATAGTTTTTTTGACATATCTTCCTTAATATTCAGGATAGAAGCACAAATGAGACATCAAAATTAAGCATTCCTAGAGTTCTAAGGGATAGTAAGCTGAAATGGGTTGTCTTGGTTACTGGGTTGCCATGGTTACCAAAGTATCCTAGAAATTGACCATAATTTCATTTTCTCTTCTGTTCCTGTCACCATAGCAGCCACAAATACAGGTCTAACAAAGCACAACCTCTCTATCTCATGAGTACATATATACACGGAATCTTGTGTTTTTGTCCAAACAATAATATGGAATGCAATAAATAAGTGGTTTCCATGGAAACCACTCAAAATTCTTGTTTTTCCCAAATTTAACAGTATTTGTGATGTATCTCTCTTAATATATATGATAGAAACACAAATGATACATCATATTAATGCATTCTGAGAGTTCTACTGGATAAGATACTAACATTGGTTGTTCCTCTTACTTAGTTGCCATGATAACCAAAAGCAACTTCAAAATTTACAATTATTTTCCCTCTTATTTTGGTTACCATAGCAACTATGAACATGGCTTTTAAGGTATAACAGAGTAAAATCTCTTATCCCAAGTGTACTATAGGTGTACTTGGGTAGTTACCAATTTTCATAGTATGCCACAACCATATAGCATCTGTTGGTCATCTCATGCACGTCTTAGGTTGGTTGGTTATTGTTTGCTGTATGCCCTGATCAACTACCTGGATAATATCAAGGGTGATGATGATGATTGAAGCTATAAAGAGAGACCATATACCCTACACCGTTACCAAAGCAGATCTTCTTTGATGTGCCTGGTCCCATAGACAGGGCTAGACACATACATCAGGTGGCCCTAAGACCTCTGATAACCAAGTTGTCGTCACTGGGGGACATGCAGAGGGGTGTGGCAGCCTTGGCTAGCCAAACCAAGGATCAAACCCACACATCAGATGGCTGTGCTAACCACTTCATCATATTTCACTTATATCAGCAATATTTCAGCTATATCAGGATTAACTCATGGTCTTTGGGTTGCAATGTAGTGTAATGGGCCAACCCCAATACCAAGAACCTAACCCACAACACTGTCCTGCCTCCCTGCATTAGGGGAATCATAGGAACATCATAGGTGCATTATTGTGGCATATTAGGCACATCACTCTAAAGAGTATTCAACATAGAAAATAGGCAAATGTATTGTTTAAAAGCTTATTTAAGTCCCATGCCAATACTCCAAATTAGGTATAAATAATTTTCATTGATAGGAATGGGTCATCCTTTGAAGTTTCTCAGTGACAAGAAATTTAAGGAATTTCATAGGGAAGTGCATGGAAATCCTGGAGAAATCTAGCAATACAGGATCTCAATAAGTGGGGTCTAAAGGGTTAAGGCACATCTTTTGGTCATCTTTGGGGCATCTTATGAGCATCATAGGTACATCTTAGATGCTCCTCAAGTTATCTTAGGTGCATCTAAGGTGCTTAGGTGAATCTCAAGAGCAGTGTAGGAGGGTTCTTTGAGGGACCATATTATCATAAGATAAGCCTATATAAGCTTATCTTATGGTAAGTACTTATGGGAAAGAAACAAAAGGAAAACCTAAATTCTAAGCAATTTTGAGGTCACCTTTAGTTTCTATGGCAACTGGGTAATGAAAACAATCACTTTTAGTCTTCAATGCCATAGAATGTTTTGAGAAGATCAAGTTGACGTGTCAATTGTCTTTCTATCTTCTATATTAAGAAAGGTACTGCCATTATTGATGAATTTGAGATAACCTTATTTCTTTGTTGGTTTCCATGAAACATCTTCTAAGGTGGTTGCCAGGGAAACTAGTCTTTTACTATATTCCATACTCAAGATATTGCAGTACAAACCCCAAATCTACACATTAGAGACTATAGTATACTTGGGATAAGAGATTTTACTCTGTTATACCTTAAAAGCCATGTCCATAGTTGCAATGGTAACCAAAATAGGATGGAAACTGAAATAATTGTCAATTTTGAAGTTGTTTTTGGTTATCATGGCAACTAAGTAAGAGGAACATCCAATGTTAGTTTCTTATCCAATAGAACTCTCAGAATGCATCAATATGATATATCATTAGTGTTTCTATCATGTATCTCTTAAGAGAGATACATCACAAATACTGTTGAATTTCGGGAAAAAAACATGAATTTTGAGTGGTTTCCATGGAAACCACTCATTTATTGCATTCCATATGATTGTTCGGACAGAAAACACATGATTCCATGTATATGTACTCATGAGATAGATAGGTTGTGCCTTGTTAGACCCGTATTTGTGGCTGCTATGGTGACAGGAACAGAAGAGAAAATGAAATTATGGTCAATTTCTAGAATATCTTTGGTAACCATGGCCACCCAGTAACCAAGACAACCAATTTCAGCTTACTATCCCATAGAACCCTAGGAATGCTTAATTTTGATGTCTCATTTTTGCTTCTATCATGAATATTAAGGAAGATATGTCAAAAAAAACAGTTGATTTCAGAATACCTTACCTTTGGTGGTTGCCATAGAAACCAGCCATTTACTATAATGCTTTTTTCAGTGCAAACTATCATTCTTTTAATTTGAGACTTTTATGGCATGCTTTGTTATATCTCTGTTTGGATTGTTCCTTAATTAGGGCTCTTTTTTACTCTACTATCAAGAGAATTGTGGTTTTCCGGGTATGTTTCACCTATTTTAATGTCTTTCCATAAAACTGGTTGTGACAAATGATAGCTCTGTTACCATGGAAACCTAAGCCCCATCATATCAAATGAGGTATCAAAAGAAAGCTCATGATCTCCTCTGTCAAACAGTTTAATAATAATGCTTTATATTGGCTATATTAAAACATTTATAAGAGTTTATAAAAGGTTAGATCCTCATTTCATGCTCATTTTGAACTTTGACCTTGAGTTTGATGACCTTGACCTTGGGCAAGGTCAACAATTTTAAAATCACAGTTAGGCCCCATAAGTGGCTAAATATTTGCCAAATAACTAAGCTCCATCTATTATGAGTGCGAAGCTATAAGATAAAAGCTATATTTTTCAGATTTTTGGTGACCTTTGACCTTTGACCTGTGACCTTGAAGTTTGTAATTCGTGTTCGGTCTGGCATCAGGCAGTTTTGAAAAGCTTAGGACCTCCCGAACGCGATGATATATGTCAACCTTTATTAATTTTGGGTCATCGGTGGTCATGATTTTAGACTGGTTTGCTGCTGCACTAGTAGTATTATAACATATATATTTAAATTGTATTTACGTATTCAGTGTAAAACATTAAAGGTGTATAATAAGATAGAGGCCTACCCCCTTCCCCTTGCCCAACATTATTTTACTCACATCTGCATTTTTTTTTATTACTCCGCACTTACGGATCCGAATCATGAAGCATTATATTCGCGTCCAAGCTGTAGAGCGACGTAACGGGTACGTTCTGCGACGTTCTAATGACCTTCTATGACGTTTCTAGAACGTTTTACGACGTCACATCCTTGTCTGGGATAGAAAAACTCAAATAGTCAGTAGCATCAAGTTTGACGTACCCCTTCCCAATATCTACCGATTCCTGTGCGGGATCGGCGCCTGGTTTAAAAAGGCCAATAGTGTTAGGATGATACTAGTTGATTTTGGGGTGGCATGGTGGAGATTTATCTGCGCCGTAAATATGAGGGGTTTAGGGGGCATTGGGGATGTTTTACCTATTCATGAACGGTAATCTGGAGAGCGAAAGAGCCAATGTAATATCCCTAAGGATTCGCCAGGCTTAATGATCAAGGGTCACTGTTCGGGGATGTAACAAAGTTATATGTAACAAAGTTATATATTAGAATAATACTTTAACCAAATTTATAATTTGAGAAGTGCATAACTTTCCTTGTAACTTTGCCTTGAAACTGTATTCCTCCTAGTTTTATGTTAGCTAACTTGTCACTTGAATAAGAATCTAATTTTACAGGTGTGAGTTGGGTTTTATGAGAGTTTAACTGCCATTTGGTCATTCAGTCTTCAGCCCTTTGTCGTCCCTCTTATTGTGTGCGCTGCACAGGCCATTCATGTAATCTTATTTGGGGATGGTGACAATACCAGTCCTAATTGGTATGCGACACCTCCTTTATCCATCTACTTATATATGCGGCATTTCACAACTGCCATCCCAGCTGGGTGTGTCGCTGGGGCAACATATGTCACTGATATTTGTTATTTTGGATTGGGCCTAATTTAGATACATAACTGCCAAACTGGTCACCCTTAACCTTGAAAGGGGGGATATTGTAATTCAACCACATTCCTAAGCCCCCCTTGAAAGGTGGCAGGGGCCCGAGGCCACACCCACTCTGGGGCTGACGGATATATAAGCCCGGCCCACTGGAGGCTGGGCAGAGTTGGTTTGGGCTTCAAGGGTACAGCAAGTAGGAACCGGGCCTGCTGTTGTGACCACTGACTGACTGGCTGTCACCCATACTCACACCTGTACTTGTACCTATCATCTGTATTTGTACCTGTACTTGTAACCAGCAACTAGGGTGTCAATATATTATATTTTCCCCACACCAAAACCTGGAAGAGTTGTTGGTCATTTATTATCCAGCTACACCGCACGCACACACCTTTGTCACACTGGTGCCGTGACCAGGATCACAAGAAGCTGGATCCAGGGTGACTTCCTAGTGCCACCGCCAAAACCACTGACAGACCGCCGCCTGTGGGCTGCCGCCGCCTTGCTGCCGCCATCCTCTGCCGCCGCCTGACCACCGCCTGACTGCCGCCCGGCCTCCGCCTGTGTGCTGCCACCGCCTGTGTGCCGCCACAGCCAGACCGCCACCTGGGCGCCGCCGTCTGCCGCCGCCTGGCCGCCGCCATCCACCGCCACCTGTGGGCTGCCGCCGCCTTGCCGCCGCCATCCTCTGCCGCCGCCTGACCACCGCCTGACTGCCGCCCGGCCTCCGCCTGTGTGCTGCCACCGCCCGTGTGCCGCCACAGCCAGACCGCCGCCTGGGCGCCCCGTCTGCCGCCGCCTGGCCGCCGTCTGCCGCCTGCATTCTACGCCGTCCGTACTCTACGAGAGCTGGGTGAGTCAGGGCCTTTTTATCCCCAAAAAATACCATCAGATCTAGGGTATATCTTGTTGTAAGTCAAAATTCTAATATTTACAGGTATACTGGTACCCCTTGGTACTGGCCAACAGACAGAGAAACCTACTCTTTGCCTTTTCTTTCTATCCTCTATAATCCCTCTACTACTTCCCTACTGTTCATTCATTCCACTCAGATAAGGTATCAACAGTCAGTGTAGGCCTATTACTGTGAGGTAGTGGTATCTAAAATCAAAATGGCAGAAGCGGCATTTGACATTATGACCCAACACTTCAGGGGGCTATCGCTGGACTTCCGTGTCCAGACGTTAGCCTCCCACGTGCGACCTTACATTAGGGGAAGGGTTAGGACTTTCAGCTCCTCTTATCCCCATCAGTTCAGCAAATAAGCCCTTTAGATCTGTATTCTCACAGGGAAACTAAAACAAAAAAAAACAAAAAAAAAAAAAAAAAAAAAAATTGAATATGATGATAATGAAACAAAAGGAAACAGAAACATAAAAGAAAGAAAACAAGGTTATGTAGAGAATGGGCCAGTGGACCGCCCCACTGAAGAGCCTGTCAGGGTACAGCCAGTCCGAAATGCAAAAAATAATACACAACGAGAAGGCGTATCCGCAAGTTTGCGAAGAACCACTCTCCGGTACGTTACGTGAGTACCGTTATGAACGAAGCCCTACTGAATTGCCCCTACCCGGCCTACAGGCGGATGGCACGGGTAACGGCAATCCTCAGGCCCCAGACCAGAGCCGGGATGAGGGGGACGCCCTGACACCTGGTTGGGTACTTCTAATGCACGACATGGGTACAACCTGAGGGTGCGGCCGGGAGGCCCGAGCTATTTTGAGCAATCTAACCGCGGCTCGAAGCGAATGGCGCTAGACCTAAGTGACACCTTTCCGACAGCGAAGGTTCACCGGTTGGATGACCCAGAGTCAATGGAACTTGGAGAGGCGAATCTCATTTCTGTTGACTCTGGCGCTCAGGGAAACTGTGGGGGACCCGCAGTTAAGTGGTGGGAGCACATACTCTCCCATATTGTGGACACTGTTTGGGGTTAGGTTAGCTAGTTATAATTAGACTGGGTTAGGTTAACTAGTTATAATTAGGCTTAGTAAACCTTACTTGGATTAGTTAATTTTGAGTTATTTTGTTTCATGAAATCAGAACTATTATATGAGGGTTAAACTCTTTTGAGTGACTTTTTGGTCTTGTCATGACGCAAGTTGATACCTTACTTCTGTACTGTTCTTCCTTTACCCTCCCCCTTTGTTTATTCCTTCCCTCTTTTCCTTTCAGACAATGCTTGTCCCCACTCTCCTCGCTCTCTCCTCTCTGTTGGCTGGTGCCTATGGGATATCAGGCACCCAGTTTGTACCTCGGGGTTCTGTTTATGCCTCTTACAGCTCGTGGGTTGTGAGCCTGACGGTCGACCTTGGGCCGTACCGGTCACACCTCCTTGCTGTCCAAAACCGCTTCAATGAACTTCAAGCCAGTTTAAAACCTATATTAAATGGTGACCTTTCAAAATTATCACAAGACGCTGCCGTTGCATTAGCACATTTACGTGAATATGAAGCTGACGTAATCCAATCTGAAATGGCACAGTTTAGAACGGAGTACCTACATTTAACCTCCATGCTAAATACCGTAAGAACTATAGCCACAACCGCTGGTGCTCGTGGTAAGCGCTCCCTCCTGCCGTTTGTAGGAGATGTCCTGTCCACTTTGTTTGGGACGGCATCCCAGTCGGATATGACACAGCTGAAAGAGGGGCTTGCACAGCTCAGCAATTCTCAGAGTAAAATAGCTCATGTTCTGCAACACAGTCTCACGCTAGTTAATAAAACAAATCTAGAAGTACAGAGAAATAGAAACACAATAAACCAGCTCTCGCATGGTCTGACACAGCTCGACTCAAGGGTCTCAGAAGTCATAATAGACCTGAGAACTTCAGTCCACCCAATAGTATTATATCAGCAGATGTCCCATCGCATACGGGAAACCTTTCGCCTTATGACCCAATGCCTCAAAACCGGATATGAGTCCTTAGTCTTAATAAGCTCTGAGCTCCAAAAAGTGTTAGAGGGCACATTACCCACTACATTATTACCACCCTCTGAATTGGAAAATATAGTCAAAACTATAGAACAAGTTGCCCCCGAGGGACTAAACCTGCCGGTTAATGTCAACGACAACCCGGGCTGGTATTACCAACGGCTCGTTGCAACACTGCTACCGGGCGATAATGCAATGCATGTCCTTTTTGTCTTACCCCTCGTTCAGGCTGATTCCCTTTATTCCCTTTATGAAGCAATAGGGGTGCCTACCCCGCACTCTAGTCAAATGGCGCTAGCTGCTTATATGCTAGAGGGCCCTTACATTGCTGTCTCTGCCAGCGGAAACCATTACGTAATATTATCCGAATTGGACACAGTAAAATGTAAGTCTGATATGGGCTACTGTATCTTCACCTACCCGGTTTCCTCACTTACCCAGTTCCCTACATGTATTTCTTCATTATTCACCAAAAACCGACGAAATGTACTCAGATATTGCAGAACAGAAGTAGTAAAAGACTTTGGCTTTCCTACTGTCAGACATCTATATCAAGACAAGTGGCTGGTCTCGTCCCGACAAGAGATGACCTTCCATGTCAACTGTCTGACAGACCGCACAGAGGGTACTCTTAAGATGCTCAAAACAGGGGAACCGGTCCAAATCTTAGAACTTGGCCTAGGGTGCACTGCTTATAATGACTTTGTTACCCTACCTTCCTTCTTTGTCCGTGACGCTGCCCACGAGGTGTCACGCCAGTTTCACCAACACATGTCCGAAATGGACACCCTACCCAATATTTGGAATGTAACCGCTATGGCCACAAAAATGGTTAAAATTAGCCCAGATATTGCCCATGCAATCCCCAAAATATTACCTAATGTATCAAATGTGCCTATAGGAGGCCTGGTTCATGAATTAGACTTTACACCTTGGTCACCACCCCGACAGGGGCCTACTATGGTATTCGTAATCCTTTGTGTATTAGGGGGTGTACTCCTCATTGGCTTGTTTACGGTTTTGTGTGTTATCAGACAGAGGTGGTTGAGAAATAGACGCGTGAGGTACAGACATTCTGAAAGAGTTCATTATTTGCCGGGATCTGATGGTAGGGAGGGGAAAGTGAAGGCCCGACTCCGAGTGGCTCTCCCGGATGACCCTGGCACTGACAACCTACCGCCAGGCAACGACAACCTACCGCCACCTCCACCTCCAACACCACCGCTGCTCCCCCTACAGGGCAGCAACCATTCCGTGAACGAACTGACTACAGGCAGCAACCATTCCGTGAACGAACTGACTACAGAAACACCAAAAGATGACAGTTCTGCCAGGAACACTTCCACCTTCTATACTTTTAATCCACAGTGGACTGCCTAAATTCACTTCAAATTTTCCCCCCTTCTATGCTTTTAATCCACAGTGGACAGCCTGAAACCTACTTCAAACGAACTTTGCAACACCACGTGGACCCTCATGGAACCTAGAAGAAACACACTATGAACTATACTGACAACTTGAACACGCTTATGAACTATACTGAGAACTTGAATATGAAATATGTTATGCTAATGTTACTTGAAAACTACAACTTGCACTATGATAAACTGTGTCCATGCTTCTCTGATGTCCCTTTAAATCTAAAAATTAGCAATTCTAGGACACTGACTAGTAATAAACTTTAATGAACTAAAGTTTATCTTAAGCATGGGACGTGTGTAACAAAGTTATATATTAGAATAATACTTTAACCAAATTTATAATTTGAGAAGTGCATAACTTTCCTTGTAACTTTGCCTTGAAACTGTATTCCTCCTAGTTTTATGTTAGCTAACTTGTCACTTGAATAAGAATCTAATTTTACAGGTGTGAGTTGGGTTTTATGAGAGTTTAACTGCCATTTGGTCATTCAGTCTTCAGCCCTTTGTCGTCCCTCTTATTGTGTGCGCTGCACAGGCCATTCATGTAATCTTATTTGGGGATGGTGACAATACCAGTCCTAATTGGTATGCGACACCTCCTTTATCCATCTACTTATATATGCGGCATTTCACAACTGCCATCCCAGCTGGGTGTGTCGCTGGGGCAACATATGTCACTGATATTTGTTATTTTGGATTGGGCCTAATTTAGATACATAACTGCCAAACTGGTCACCCTTAACCTTGAAAGGGGGGATATTGTAATTCAACCACATTCCTAAGCCCCCCTTGAAAGGTGGCAGGGGCCCGAGGCCACACCCACTCTGGGGCTGACGGATATATAAGCCCGGCCCACTGGAGGCTGGGCAGAGTTGGTTTGGGCTTCAAGGGTACAGCAAGTAGGAACCGGGCCTGCTGTTGTGACCACTGACTGACTGGCTGTCACCCATACTCACACCTGTACTTGTACCTATCATCTGTATTTGTACCTGTACTTGTAACCAGCAACTAGGGTGTCAATATATTATATTTTCCCCACACCAAAACCTGGAAGAGTTGTTGGTCATTTATTATCCAGCTACACCGCACGCACACACCTTTGTCACAGGGAGCAGAAAGAGCAGCTCGTAGCCCGAGATTAGGAGCAGCTCCCAACCCGGGCAGCGACTCACAGTATCACATTGCCTCCCTTTAATAACCATCCCAGGAAAGCAATCTCTCGGTAATAACCCCGTAGGCGGGCAAATGTGAAGGATGATTCCATCTTATTAGCAACCAAGGTGGTCATGTTACAATGAGACGCCAATGGGGAGGTGGGGGCGGCTGGAGTTGAATCGACATTGTTGCTTGGTTAGCCAAGTTCAAGCTCCCTAGAGGCAGTCTTTCCGTCACCATGGCGTGTCGGTCTGAAAACCCCCAACGCAGATGGCTTCAGTGATAAGCTCGGATGGCGTCGGGTGAACTCGGATATCTCCGGGAGGCGTCTGGGCTCGGTATGGGAGGGAGAAAGCCGAG
This sequence comes from Lepidonotus clava, assembly GCA_936440205.1. Classification (NCBI taxonomy): domain Eukaryota; kingdom Metazoa; phylum Annelida; class Polychaeta; order Phyllodocida; family Polynoidae; genus Lepidonotus; species Lepidonotus clava. The sequence goes on along the minus strand of OW387136.1, from coordinate 44,302,629 downwards.
ATTATTAAGCGCCTTATCATGTAGAAGTGGGCTTGATTGACACGCACCAAACGACTCGACGTCGGCACTCTACACCCTGAGCAGCCCGCGCCCGCCACTCTGTGGGGACGTTTGACGTGATCCTGTCACGTGCCCGGATCACATGACCAGCTCGGTCACGTGACAAGGTCAGGCGACGTGTGGCGTGAGCTGCTCACCTCTCACATCACTGAGCGACTCGCCACACGCCAGTTATAACCTGTGGCAGGGGACTTTTTAGCTACGTCTTACTTTGTATGGCCCGCGGCGACTCGTGAAGGACATATTAATGATATAGGACGAAATGAGCCCCCGGAGTATCACAGGAAGAAGCCATAGCGGGCCCCCTCGGCCTCCAGGCGTTGGTGTGTGGCCTGAAGCCATTAAACGGTGTTTGTGCAGCGCTGGTCAAAGAGTAGGTAACACTAGAGGTAGTAACTCCTAGAAGTCTGCAATATATCATAATATATTATAGATACCAAGATGGAAATGAATCTATAGGCCCATCTATGACGTACCCAAGCAATAATATGACGTTATTATAACGTTATTATAATGTTCTGTTTACCTCTGCTTTGGTTCTTTTTACGTTATTTTGATGGCACCCAAAACGTCTTTAGAACCTAACATTGTGACATCACACTGTGATGCTATTGATGCTCTTTCACATTATAATACTGTCTTTCTCAGTAAGTCTCAACTTTACCCTAAAAAAACGTAACTTCTAAATGAAAATTTGGCAGGTAACAGACTAACCAAAAAAGTAAGGTCGCAGAACGTGCTTGTTAGGCCTATGTCGCACCTTGTCTGGGTAGTACAACATAGATGACATATATTAATTCAATAAATAGGGTGTTTATTACTACTGTACTAATAGAAGAGGATCCTTCTCAGTAAGTATGTTTCTCATTGCCACCACCTACAAAGTGGAAACAAACTGTCCAATGCTTTTTGTCGGTTTCAGATGAACAAAATAACACTAGTGTTGAGTACACACTCTTAACGGCGGTGTAAATTTCACTTAAACCACTTTACAGCAGTCAATAAAACTGAGATAAAATCAAGGCAGTAAAAATGAAGTGACCATATTTCAGCAGGCTTATCGAATGGCCCTCCGCGGACAGCCCATAATAACATGCTGAGTCACGTGGTCCTCAGAGGTCAGGCCACCCGCCCAAGGTCAAGGCCATTCATGCCCTTGAGATCTGGCTTGCAAATAACACCCGCGAAGTGTATCAGAATGTGCTCTTAGTGCAACGGGGAAAAAGTGTTTGCCGCGCTAAATATTAGATCTTGAACTACTTCAAATATTCCAAATTGCCTGGGAGTGCTTTTATTGGTGCAACTTTAGAATTCCTTAGCTCTTTCCATTTAGCATCTTGAATACTTTTCATGGAGGCTTATTCGAATAGTCGCATTGTGTTGTGTAAATATTGGATTACTCATTAGGTTTTAACGTAATTACATTAGATAGAAATGAATAATCATTACCCGTCTTATTATGAGCAGATGGAAATTATCCTGAGTACCGTTAATCCCTTGCTTTCTGATTGCACTCTGCGCAATATCAATAAAACGATACACGTTCGCTAACTAGAGCAATAAGGTTTCGTTCTGGCCACTGCCATCCGAGCATCCAATTAAGAATACACTCTATGAACATCTAACCACAATTTATTATGAACTTAAGATAATCCAGAATTATTAATTTATCAATAGTTTTCTTGCATGACCGATAAGTAAGCAGAAATCATAATTATAATTTCACCCGAAAAGTGTGCGCATTACGAATGTACCTATTTTAATACCTTCATGTATGCATTTGCATTACTGACTTTTCGTAACCTCTTTAAAACTATGGCAGTTTCTTTAATTTTAATCGTTGGTTCTCATACTATGTTGTTCTTTAGCATGAATTGTGTCATCACCACTATAATTCAATACTTCATGATATCCGTATAGGATTTGTATAGAAGTAGTATAAAACTTTACTCTAAGTTGGTCTCTAAGGGGCTAAGGCATTGACATAGTCCGACCTTTCACGTATACCATTTACATGTTCCAGCGCAGGGCAGTAAAATATTGACAAGTAGACCCGTTCTACTTGGCGCTGGTCACAAACCGTTGTCAGCCCCTGATATATCACCCACCCAACGGTCGTTAGTCACAGGGCCTCTATTACGTTGCCAAGGGTCAAGGCGTTGGGCCCGCGCCAAGACACCCACTCGAGTGTTTTCTCTGAGATAACTTTCGGACAACACTTAGCAGTGCGGTCATGTATTATTTGACTTATGAGGTGCAGCTAAGTGTGACACGTACACGAGGTAGCGGGGATGGTAATCATTTAGGCCTTGTTTGGTTTGGCACGGGTGTGTGTCGGACGTCCAATGCTGATTGATGTTCAGACACAAATATGATTGTTGTAATTGCTGTAGCTGTGAAACTGTCCAGCTGCTGACAACTACATTGTACTCTAATAAACACTGGTCCGTCTATGTATGTTTGGATCATTTGAAACGTTGGCACTCTGGCGTATGACTTCATATAATATTAACATTTTTGCAACATATCTATACAACAGGGTCTTAAAATGGTTGGAAAAAACACTCATTCTCACATGAAAACATTGAGAGTGAAAGAAATCATGATGTAAACCTGTTCAACTATAAGTAACCCGTTTGAAATATGGCCTCAATGCTTCATCTGTATGCAGACTGGACGTCGGACCCGACGTGACCAACATAACAGTGACACGGAGACTGTAAATGGTCACCATGAATGTCAACTGGATGTCAGCCAGTGTCAGAACACTATTCTGCTGGACCGGTCAGAGGTGTTACGTGCAGGATGACCTCTCACCACTGACCATCAAAGTTTGACCACTCATACAACTTGGAGGGAACCTTGGAAGGGGCCCAAGGTTAGAATATTGTGTGGACTACAAAGGCTTACTATAATAAGAAGGCCCGTGGGGGCCGTCCGAGGGGGGCTGTACGGCCCGGGCACCTGGTGAAGGCCCGAGCCCGGAGGGCGAGGGCCGTCAGTGGGTGCTAGGGCCGTACAGCCCCCTGAGGACGGACCCTTAGGGCCTTCTTTATTTTATTACCCGACTGTAACGTGAAATTAATCTACTGTAACGTGAAATTAATCTGCTGTAACTGCCTGCAACTCAGAACAAATTCACTACGCCATAATGGAAGTGGAGCGGTGCGTACGGCCTGGCAATATGCCTGGTACACAATACGCCCCGCTCGTCGATCCAGAGGGTAATAATGAAGCATAAGCCTCAATGTTTTTAGCTTCCATTGTAATTTCAAATAAAATTATATAACTGGGTTATATTTTAAGGCTGCTTATCTTTTTTTAACAGTGATTTTAAGTTTGCCTACCATCCATGCTTAAGGTATAGTCAGACATAGGCCTTACCGGCTGGTGCACATAGCCATGGCAGCCATAGGCCTATTGCTCCTCTACTCCAACTCCTTCATGGATCCTATCATTCATTTAGTGTATCTCAAATATGGATGAGCAAACAAGCATATTGAATGTTGTGTATTTTTTTTTATACACTTACTATATGCTATTTTCCAACTATGCTCATATGTTTTCTAAGCATTCCCATGCAATAGGCCCTATCCTATAAACTCCGTAGGCTATAGGCCTTACGCGGGGAGGCGCTAAGTGGATGGATGGGACATCAGTCATTTGATAAATAAAGACGTCAATAAACAAAGGAGGTTTCGAAATAAGCTGGAAAGGCTAATCACAGGTTCACCCCTCTTCCAATCAATGAGAAACCACCGCAGACTGCGTTTGGTTGACCTGACCTTGAACTCATCCCAAAGGTCAGCATCGACAGACGCTGCTCATTCCCCCTCTCCGTCCCCGACCTCTGGGTCACGTGATGAGGCCGTTCGTCACGTGGTTAGGTGCCACTTCCGGCCGCGCCACGGAGAGGAGGTTTTGGCGGGAAAAGGTCGAGCAGACGACAATCAGGAGACGTCGGGCATTGAGTGGATTATAGGGCCCGGCAGAGGGCGCCACCAACGGCCGGCCGCGAGGGGGCGCGTCGGGCATGGTCAATTATGGGATGGTTTTATATGCTGGCTGGCCGGTAGCCACTCGTCTACCTCTCATTGTGCTGACTGAATGTGTAATCGGGGGATGCAGAGAGAGGGACATGGGTCGATGAGGTAAGGTGGGCTGAGATAGCGATGTCTGTGAATGATGAGGGAGGAGGGAGAGGTAAAAAGGAGCTGATGAAAACAGGAACACACCCAAGGAAACACATGTAGACCTGGCATGAGAGTGGACTGAGAAGGCCAAGGCAGGACGTAAAATAGCTGGCTAGGCATTTCATCTATAGACAAGTAAAAGTAATGTAAGGCCAAGCGAGAAAGGCGACGTTGTTAAATATAACGTCATCCCAACATGGGACATCTCTTTTTTCTGGTTTCATTCATTTCGAAGTCTCCGAAAAAAACACATACTTTCAAGGGATTTCAAATCTGCCAGCAACCTAACACTACAATGTTACCTGGTGAACTTCCAATGTAGTGCTTGTGTGGCACCCTCCTACTACTTTCAAATGCCTATACTGAGAAGATCACAATGACAATTATTCTGTTTAGGTTTGGTCTCGACCTCAGCATATATCTGTTGGTATGAGGGGTGTTTTATTTAGGTTACCTCACCAAATCAGTTTGTTAGTAGGCCTATAACATTCTTGTTTGAGGGAGACTCAGCCCGGCGCCAGTATAACGTTGTTTTAAGATGAAGTTTATATATTACCAATCTCAGAACGCAAATTTGTTCCCTCCTTAAAGCTAAAAAAAGGGCTGAGCAGTTTGCCGAAGCTAGGCAAAGTTGGAAAAATCAAGGAATGAGACGTTATAGTGCTTGGCCTAAATGTAGACCCCCCTCCTTTCCCGGAATCCTTGATCAGTCCCTGACCCGCTATTCGGAAGCTGTTTATGTAAAATGTAAAAATAGTTGAAACTTGGGGCATGTCGAATCATCATACTCCCATTTAGCTTACAAAATTAAGATTTAAGTTCTGCTGCCTTGAATAACAGCTACATTAATAGAACTGTCTTCAAATGGCCTCTCTAGTTTCTTTTATTAAAAACTAACTTAATAAAGCCATTAATGCGGACGAAATTTACCATTAAGCTCAGGGGATTGGAGACGATATAAGAGGGATCATTTAGATAAATAGCCAACTGAGCGTCACTTTTAGGCTAATGGAAAACCACGGAGACTAGGAGGCTAAAACGTCAACTGATAGGAAATGTGTCATAGTGTTAAAATTGTAAATTGTATTAATTGTAGAAAATTGTATTGTATGGAAAGTTCCAGAAGTGTACTCTATGAACCCTGACCGAACTCTCGGGTTCAGGACGCGATGGACGCGGTGAGTCATCAGAACAATCGAGAAGCTGACATCAGCTTTACGTTGAACAAAGGGATAGGCTATTAACATAAGGCGGCACTGCCAAAGCGAGAGGACAGTGAACACCCAGCCTTCAACCTGAACGGACACTCTGTAACACCTCTGGGCATTTAGGACATTACCACCCAAAATTGTATATCATTGTGAGCTGTAACACCTGTAACACATTGGACATTGTATTTGGAACATCTACATATACTTGGAATAAATAGTTGGTCTCCTACCTTGTCTCCAGGATCCATTCTAAGCACCATTCTCACAACTCAGTGAAACTAACACCTCTCATCATTTCACAACAACCTAACAATATGAATAGTGAACTAACACCTCTCACTCTCCCCACTGTACCATAATTGGTGCCATATCATAACTGATAGAGACGCACTATAATAATTGGTGGACAACCCGACCTTGGAGACCTAAGGACAATACAAAAAGGACAGTTTTCATGTCAGGAGACAATAATCTGAGTGGAACGTATCCCACCCTTCATAGAATTCTAAAGGCTCCTGCCTTCAATCAACCATCAGAGGGAGGAGAAACAACATCAAAAAGCACCAGTGAGCCGAACACACCTACATCTGCAGCCACCAACATTGTATTAAGGGGATGTTTGGAAGATATACCGTACAGCCCTGACCAGGTACAATTACTTGTTAATAGGCAGAAAAATCAGCGGCCGTACACCACGGGCCAGGCTGAGTCATCACCTGCGGCCAACCCATCGACACCCGATAAAAATCAATACGGGACCCAGGGCGCACCTGAGAACCGGCGGACGACACCACCTGCCCATGTGGAGAGACACCCACCTACCCTCCAACCCACCCCCCAGCAGGCTGACCGACCCAACACACTGGAACCGCTGGACGGCGACCAACCCACCGAGCGACATAACGACCAGCAATTAGATGAACAGACTGAGCGCGACCAGTTGGATATAGACGATATAGATTTAACCATGGACACCTTTACACTCAGTCCAGGTTCATTTAAAGGTTTGAACAATGAAGATCCATTACAATTTATTTCTAAGTATGAAGCTTACATGGCTTTAAAGCCAAATGCTGACCCTGCCAAAATTTTTCCATTATTATTGCAAGGCTCTGCATACATTTGGTATGAAGGTTTACATGACACTAAAAAGGCAAATTTTGCAGCTGTGAAGAAGGCATTTTTAGAAAGATATAAGCTTAGTGAGGACCTGCATTTCACAAAAATTGGGGAAATTTTTGAACAAAAGCAAAAGAAGGGAGAGAAAGTTTTAGATTTCATTGCAAGGTTAAAGCAGGATGCCAGGCTTGTTAAATTACCTGATCCTGTATTATTCCAGGCTATTTTGAATGGATTGAAACAGAGCATTAGGGCACATGTTATTTTTCAAAAACCAACTAGTATAGCAGACATAGAAAAAACTGCTGTATTGGCTGAGGCTTCTTCTATTGGGCAAGATAATGAAACAAGCATTTTAGCAGCTATTGATGAACTAAAACAACAGGTTGCTTCAATAACTATTGCATCCATGTCAGGGGATAATCAGAGGTCAAGGTCAAGGTCAAGATCAAGGGAAAGGGGAAAATCTGTCAGTTGGTCTGATAAAAGGGAGCACAGACCACCTACTCCTAATAGACAGCAGTCAGATGCATACAACTATAGAAAGTGCTACAAATGTGGGTATAAATTTGACAAATTCCATCAATGTAAGGCTAAGAATATGAAATGTTATGGATGTGGGAAAATTGGACATTTCAAGTCTGTATGTCGCAATGCAAGGTTTGGTAACACTAACAATTATTAACAATTTCAGTCAATCTGTGGGAAGGCCAGATCCACAGATAGGCCAAAGGTTTTCAATCAGTCAGCAAAGAGTATCAGTTCTATAAATAATGAAAATATTCCAATTATTGCTACCATTGCTCATATGAATCGTAATTATGTTGAAGTAAAATAGAGATGTATTTGCAACAAAATTATCAGAACTTGGTCATGCACAATTCTATCAACACACAATAGATACTGGAGATGCAGCACCTATTAGGCAAAGATTTTATAGACATTCACCTGCAGCTCGTGCAGAGGCTTCAAAACAAATTAAAGAAATGTTAGAATATGGTATTATTGAAAAATCGACATCGCCATGGGCATCACCTGTCGTCATGGTACCGAAGCGTGACGGAACACTACGATTTGCGGTTGACTATAGGAAATTGAATGCAGTAACAAAACCAATAAGTTTTCCTCTTCCAACGTTTGAATGTGTCTTGGATTCTTTGGGTGAATCCAGCCCAAACTACTTGTCAACTCTTGATTGTCAAAGTGGTTATTGGCAATTAGGCGTAGATCAAAATTCCAGAGCTAAAACAGCATTTGCTGTTCCGGAAGGATTATATGAATTTTCGCGTTTACCTTTTGGACTCCGAAATTCTCCGGCTGTTTTTCAATCTACAATGGCAGAAGTACTACGAGATTTAAACTGGAAATTCGCATTAGTATATGTGGACGACATTTTGGTCTTTAGTAAAACTTTTGATCAACATTTGGATCATTTATCTCAAATCTTTGAAAGATTTAGACAGGCTAACCTAACCTTAAAAGCTTCTAAATGCACATTTGCCACACAGTCTGTTACATATTTAGGTCATATAATCACTAAAAATGGAATTCAAGTAGACCCAGCAAAAACTAAAGTAATCAGAGAGTTTCCACAGCCGAAAAATGTCAATGAATTGAGATCGTTCTTGGGAATGACAAACTACTTTAGGCGTTTCATAAAAGGATATGCACATATGGCACAACCACTAAATTTGCTTTTAAGGAAAGATGCAAAATTTGTTTGGACTACTGCATGTCAACAGGCGTTTGACTTTTTGAAAATTGGTTTAGCGTCACCTCCATGTCTAGCATTTCCCGATATGAATAAAGAGTTCCATGTGTCATGCGATGCGAGTGGCCATTCAATAGGCCATGTCTTAGAACAGTTAGATGATAATGGAAAGCCAAGAGCAATAGCTTATGGAGGTAGGGCCCTCCGTGGTTCAGAACTAGCATGGAGCATTTCAGAAAAAGAATGTTTAGCCGTAGTCGAAGCAGTCAAATTGAATCACACCTATTTGGCAAATCATCATTTCCATGTTTGGACGGATCACATAGCTTTACTATGGTTACAACAACTCCGATAGAGCACTGGCAGATTGGCGCGATGGTCGTTACTTCTTCAAGGTTACAATTTCACCATTCACCATCGACCAGGTAAGCAGAATAAATTGCAGATGCTCTATCAAGGAGAGAATATAATGATCCACAAGTAACGGTAAATCTAGATTTAACCGAACCACATTCAGTAATGACAGTAGCATCAGAAGACAATGATATAGGAAGAGAGGTTAAGACTGAATTCATTAAATGTGATTTCACATATAATACAAACAAACCCAACCAAGGGGATTCATTTGTGGAAAATATGAATTTAGTTGAAGACCAATCTGAGCCTAACATAGCTTTAGTCGCAGAAGTAAATGACATCAGAACCATGCAAAAGAACTGCAAGGACTGTGGTCCTATACTTAAATATTTACAAGAGGGTGAATTACCCGATGATTCTAAACTAGCCAAAAGAATTGCTATAGAAGCTGATCAGTATGTGATCCTTGATGATGTTCTCTATCATATGTTTTATCGAAGAGCAAAAGGACGACCAAAAGCAGAACGATTAGTGAAACAACTAGTTGTTCCAGTGGACCTTAGATTAGAAGCACTACGATCGTACCATGATTCACTCATGGGAGGCGGTCACCAGGGCTTTGAGAGAACATATCATGCACTAAGAAATAAATATCATTGGCCTCACATGTACCGTGATGTTTTTGAACACGTGAAAACATGCATTGAATGCCAGCAAGCGAAAGACAGACCATCTGTTATTAAGGCACCATTACATCCGTTGCCCATAGCAGACATATTTACTAGATATCATATTGATTTTTGTGGGCCAGTTACAACATCAACTGAAGGTTATAAACACATTCTGGTTATAACCGACAGTTTTACTAAATGGGTAGAAGCGATACCTACGAAAACTCAAGAAGCGACAGAAGTTGCGGAAATCTTGTACAGGGATATTTTCTCTAGATATGGAGCTCCGCAAACTTTAGTCAGCGACAGAGGACAAAATTTTATGTCAGGTTTAATAAGTGCTTTGAGCTCTTTATTTGATGTGAAAAGAGTTCATACCAGTAGCTATCACCCACAAACTAACTCTGCGGTAGAGAGAATGAATAGTGTGATAGCACAATCCATTAGAACCTATGGAAAATTAGATCAAAAAGATTGGCCAAAATTACTACCAGGCATACTAATGGCATATAGATCAACGCCATGCACACAATCAACCCAATATTCTCCATACTTTATGGTATTTGGCAGAGAAATGAATTTACCTTTTGACTTAGACTGGCTTCCAAAACCGAATTTAGGCTTAACAGCACAAAAACATTTAGAACAAATTTTAGATAATTTGGAAAAAGCAAGGGAGATTGCAACTCGAAACATGGAAGAATCTCAAAAGAAATATAAAAAGTATTACGATGCTAAAGTTAAAGAACCAACTTTTGAAGCAGGAGATAAGGTTTGGTTGTATAACACCAAAGTTCCAGTAGGACTTTCTAAGAAATTCCATAGAAAATGGACAGGTCCATTTTACATCACCCAGAAAGGTCCAAATTATACTTACAAACTAAGGGCATGTGTAGATAACAAAGAGGTTAAAAGTCTTGTGCATGCAAATAGATTAAAAATATTTAAGGATCCAGACAACAGGGGATTGCAACAACCGATAACAGACACTGAAGGCGACATTGAACAAAATGCTAATGATCAAAATGATGAACACCCTAACACTACACCCAAAAACAATGATACTCAGTCAAACAATAACACTAATGATTGGTATCAAATAGATAAAATTTTAGCGTGTAGAAGACAGAAAAATGGTATGTTTTATAGAATTAAATGGCTAAATCATTCTGAGACACAGTGGATACCGAGCCGCGACGTGTCTGATTTTGCTAAAAGAGAATTTCACGTAAATAAAACAGCTAGTGGTAAAAGAAGAAAAAGGCCACTAGGCAAACACACATTCTTTGAAAAATCAAAAGATTAAAAGACTATACTGCAGATTAGATGATGATAGACCATGTTGAAGAGATTATAATGAGTTCAGTAATATGTGACAACCAAAGGAATAGTGGGTCCTGAGACGTTGGGATTCACTCATACGAGATGTGTTAATGTGTTCTTACTTTGCAAAGAGCTAACAGCTATGTTCCACAAAATTAACTTTTTGACATGTGCACAAAATAAACAAGTATTATTAGTTTTAATGAAGGGACTAGTGTTGAGTTCAAGTGATAGTTAGAATACTGAGACAGTCTCAAATAAAATCTGAAACTGTTGAGGTAAAACACTGTAGTATACCAAACTACGTGATGAATATGGGATAACCTTTTTCTCATTAATGAGGTATGGTCTTCACATTAATCTGGTATGGCGGATTGTATGAAAATAAAAGTTTCCCAAACCAATTAAGGGATAATAAATGATATAGCTATATATATATATATATATATATGAGAATATGTGTATGACATAACACAAATAAATATGAAAAGACTGACTTGATTCAAGGTAAATGAAATACTGGCCACATGTATGTTTTTGGGAGACATTGTGTTCAACTTTGTTTCTTGATGCATTCATGGATATTGAGATATAAAATGCATATATGTACTATTGAATGTTATAATCTGATGTTGTAATGTTATGTTTAGTCAGGTAAAAGTCTCATGTTAGTTAGGCGTCTCTTCGGAGAGCACTTCGTGTTGATGTAACTTAGTTAAAGTTTGAGGACAAACTTTTTTAGAGAGGAGGCAAATTGTCATAGTGTTAAAATTGTAAATTGTATTAATTGTAGAAAATTGTATTGTATGGAAAGTTCCAGAAGTGTACTCTATGAACCCTGACCGAACTCTCGGGTTCAGGACGCGATGGACGTGGTGAGTCATCAGAACAATCGAGAAGCTGACATCAGCTTTACGTTGAACAAAGGGATAGGCTATTAACATAAGGCGGCACTGCCAAAGCGAGAGGACAGTGAACACCCAGCCTTCAACCTGAACGGACACTCTGTAACACCTCTGGGCATTTAGGACATTACCACCCAAAATTGTATATCATTGTGAGCTGTAACACCTGTAACACATTGGACATTGTATTTGGAACATCTACATATACTTGGAATAAATAGTTGGTCTCCTACCTTGTCTCCAGGATCCATTCTAAGCACCATTCTCACAACTCAGTGAAACTAACACCTCTCATCATTTCACAACAACCTAACAATATGAATAGTGAACTAACACCTCTCACTCTCCCCACTGTACCATAATTGGTGCCATATCATAACTGATAGAGACGCACTATCATAAATGCAAGAGGACAGGGACTTAGAAATGTGTCTCAGGTCCTCGTTTTCAACCTCTCACGTTTTACACCTTGGGGAGACGACTCCTTGTCAAGAAACTGTTTACCAGGTATTAATTCAAAATCCAAGAAAACTGCCAATATTTTAAAGGGGCTGTTTATTAAGAATTAATCTTACTTTTTTGAAGAAGATGGCCATCTGTAATATGAGAAAGTTAGTGGAATTTTGTCCAGGACAGCACTGAAACAGTAAAAGTTGGTTGCACATTCCCAGGGATTGCAAATCTTCAATACGATTTTTCACGAGCAGGGAGTAAAACTGATACAATGTAAGACAGCTGAACAGAGGAGGGTACTTATAGCAGTGCATTGTAGTTATGCAGATTTATTTAATGAAAATAATGACCGAACTGAGGCCAGTCACAAACTATAGGGTAAATCGCCTTTAATACCCAAGCTGTATTATAAAGCGCTACACTTAATTGACTGGGGATACGCAGACTGGAAATTAAGAAGGAGTTTATCTTTACAAATGCCTGCTCTTGTTATTGAAATTATTGGCCTTCAGCGTATTATATCGGGATCATGGGTTTATCGTTTAACTACAAAATCCCTTAGCGCCTATCCCTCCTGTACATCTAGCCTAAGACGCCCACCGCTGTCATGGTCTATCCATCCCGGAGGTACCCCTGGGTCAGTTCTCACTTAACAGGCTTCATTGTCTATGCATTGCTGCTGATCACTACTTACTTTAACAAGCTCCATTCGCACTGAACTGCCTTAATCAGGGCTTACTTGAAAAACGTCTCATTTTAAATGGAGATTACCTACTTAACGAGTCATTGATCAGTGCTTATGAATACTTAAAAGGCTTCGCACGATCACCAAAGCTCTGATCACCCCCTCTTAAGTTGGCCTCAGCCACAGGAGCTGCTCCTACCTCATGATCAGCCTTGACCGGTGGAGCTAACCTCTCCCTGATACCCCCACATAGCTGCGCCCACAAAGGGGCAGCTGCTATGTGCAGGCCAATTGGGCGGGGGTGGGAGGGGTGGGTCCTTGGGGTGGGATAGGTGGTTAGGGGTATAGGGGCTGTTTGCAGGAGGAATTAGTGGACTTGTTAAGCGGGATCAATGAGGCGGGGATACAGCAGGCCCACCTAATTAGGCCCGATAGAGACCCAGCCCTCCAGTAAGTATGTTGTTGTATATCGGCCTGCCATGCAATTACTACCCCCTTCCTGCCGCCCGCCCCCAGCCCTCCGGCCCTGGAGGACGCGCGCCCAGTCGCCACTGCTCCAGGTGGGACGGTGAGAGTATCGCCGGGACTGGGGAAGGTGTGAGTGGCAGTGTCAGGCTTATGCAAGTTTGATCTAGACCGGTAATGCATTCCCCGAGCCTCAGTCACACGATACTTTCATTAATTCCGGGCGGGGTGCCTCACACACACCTGTGAGGGTACAGGACATTGAATTACCTGTTCTTTTTATTCAATTATTACCCCTGCGGGGGGCGGTAGACGCGCAGACATGCGCCCTTTCCATCCCTGCCAGGTTTTCTTATCTCACGTACTCTGAATAAATCCACCTCCGATCTTTCCCATCGCACGCAGACAATTTCAATATTTATCCCAGTGCAATTTCCCATGTTCATGCCCAGCAAACATGTGAGCCAAGAACATAATTAAAAACTGCCGCTGTAGTTAATTTCCCGCGCACTTGAGGGTATTTCTTAGTATGGCGCTGTGAGTAGTATATGAAAAGTAGAGTGCAGGTTATGGGGGCGAGCCAAGATTTATTACGTAGACCGGCGACCATAATGACTACGGCACCCGTACTTTCCTACCAGTAATAGTTACACTTCGTGTCAGGAGCTACTTAAAGCTGCTCGGGCCAAGGCTACACTAGTTTATACGAGCTACTCGGAGTAAGTTGCTCTACCTCGTGCTTGTTTTGACAAGGTATTTGGTGCCTGCAAACCTGCCACCACCTGTGAGTAAAATAATAACCACTGAGGTGGGACGGGAGGGATGTGGGTATTGAAGGATTTCAGCCGTGAAACACAACTCTCGACTTATACAACGCCTTTTTACAACTCATATTGTACACACTGCCTGCTTACGATTAGGTCAGGAAGTGTTATCTAAAACAGAAGCAGGACTGGGTGATTGAAGGGTCAGATAGTAGGCTCACCATGCCATAATTATGGGGTTATGGGCAGGTTGTTAATAGGCCTTGTTAAGAATACAGTAATTATAGGGTGCTAGGGCAAATGAGGTTGGGGTGCTGGAGGGTTGTGGTGTGAGAATAAATAAGGTCGGGGAGGTGTGAAGTTGAGGTGCGAGGGTAAATGAGGTTTGGGAGGAGTGAGGTGTGGGTATATGGGTGAGTCAGTGCGTGTGCAGGGTCCAGGATTGACCGAGGTGTGACTGACGAATGGCCGGGGGTGGGGGTTTGTCCCTACTCTTGTGTCCAGAGGCTGGAGCATTGTTTGGCCGTTGTAGAACGAGCAGCTCACTCCTGTACCCCACCCTTTGTCAGCTGCAAGTGAGTCGCTCTAATCGCCCACCCCTTGTGGGTTGACCATTAATCAACCTCCAACCAGGCGTGAAAACGTGCCTGCCCCCAACCCCCATGTCTCCCATTCGGAGGTCAGTGTCGGGTCAGTTGGCATACCAGGGGACGGCCTTGGCGTTAACCGAGTCGATGAGCAGTGCCGCCTCCTGCACGTAAACACCCTCCTGCACGGAGTACTCTAAGTGCATAGGGGTAAGGGGTTTTAACATGAGTTGTGGATGTGAATAACAGTGGCAGGGGTTCCAACATGAGTTGTGAATGTAAATAACAATAGCAGGGGTTCCAACATGAGGTGTGAATGTAAATAAGTAACAATGACAGGGGTTTTAACATGAGTTGTTAATATGAATAACAGTGGCGTGGGTTCCGACATCAGGTGTGAGTGTGAATAACAATGGCATGGGTTCCAACAGGAGCTGTGATTGTAAATAACAATGGTTAATTTCCGGACTTTCGAACTGGTGTTCCCTGTCCCTACTCACAAGTCTTTGTCAATACGTGTAGTGAACAACACAGAAAGCCTATTGCATGAAACGTTAGGTCTTGGGAAAACGGGTTAAAGGTGTTGCTCACCGCCGCTCAAGGTATAAGAATTAGATAAGATATGCGATAATTATGTGCTAGTACATGTAACAAAAATAGGAAAAAGCGCTTGAGGAGTGAATCAGAAGCTGGAAAAGACTAATCGAAAGGCCATAGCTATAGCCGGGGACAGAAAGTAAAGGGGAAAGACGGTCGAAGTGGTCAGCCCTCATCAGGCGTATGGGTGAAGGAGGCAGTGGTCGGAGAGGTCAGCAGACAGGTCAGGGGCGGGCGGGGCAGGGCCGGACACCGCCCCGCTCGTCCCGATAAGCGGGGGCCGGTGGGCAGGACCCTCTCCCCGGGGACTCACCTATTACCACTGCCCGGGCCCCACCCAATTCCGACCTGAGCAACTCCAGTCACAGCTACCCCCTAATCTGCGGGGCCCAACTCCCGCCGACCTCCGCCACCCGGCCACACCCGCCCGATCCCCAATCCGCCACCCCCATCGACTGGCGCCCAGCCTATCGGGGTGGGGGGGGGGGGGGGGGGAGTGGACCAATCTACGCCCCCCTTTACAAGGGGACTTCAGAAGTTGGGTCCCTGCCGTCTCCTTACTGACCTGGTCCGAGCCTTAGGCCTCTGCCACTCCCGGCCCCAGTCTGTCCCAAAGCCGGCCCTCTTTCAGCCTGCACGCCCCTTCCCCCTCCCCACTCTCCCCAGCCAAACCAACCTCTTGCCCTCCACCACTCCCTCCCTCCACACCACTCCCCACCTTCCCGCATTCCACCTCCTCCTCTGAGCCTCGGCCAAAGCCCCGTCCGTCCTAGGAGACAAGCTAAATCATTGTTATACCACTGGGACGGGCAGCCGTCTTTGAAGAGAGCCATTAGTCTATTTGTTTTTTCCCTCTCTCCTCGGCTCCCCTTCCACTTTCCCTGGGTATAGGATTTCATTTGCTCTAGTCGCCCCCGGCGGCCCGCCCAACACTGGACACAAGTCTACAACACTGCGTCTTGTCCATAGACCGTGCTCCCAGGCTAAAAACACCAACAAACATTGGCCCAAAGAAAAAAGGCCGAGAAAATTCACTTTGAGGGGGTAGTCATGCCTGCACAATTGGAACTAACGGGCCTTTTGTGCCCTCTACTAAAGGTCTGTTGACCTGCAGAAGGTCACGGAAAGGTCATGGGATGGGTTCTATAGGTGGCTGCTTTTGGTCTTTTCCCGAAAGTTTTCTGGATTTGTGGCTCAAAAATTGATAATTGATAGGAATAACTTAACAATTCTACGCTGGTAAGATGTTATATATATATATATATATATATATATATATATATATATATATATATATATATACATATGCCTAGATGTTGACGTCTTCGTTTCTATCAGAACCAAGGGAATATTACTAACAGGGAGAACGCAAAACAAGATAATTGCATGTAACACTATATCGGCTTCTATATACCCCCACGCTATTACAAAACATCATGCTTACTACAGACATATAGCTCGCACGGACAGCCAATCTTTGCTTTTTATATTGTGGGAATAAAAGCAAGAGGGGGATACAGTTAACAACTAACCATCTATGTCTGAGACTGAGTCGGTCTGCACAGTACCTAATAAATACATTATATTGCATTTGTTACTTTAGAAAATCCATTTAATTGAAACGCGTCATCACTCGCTGAGCTTAAGGTCTGGTCAAAATTGTTCCATATGAGTAACTGCACATGTATTTCAGAAAAGTATGAATTTATTTTGCATTGTTCAAGTCGACAAAAAAGTGACCCCAACCCCTTGTCATCCCAACTTCGATTAAATGTTGAGCAAGACAAGCAATATTGCTGCGACTCTCATTGTCTTTTTAAAATCCACCAGTTACGTTGTTTTATGTTGTGGTTTACGATAACCGTTTTTGCTCAGTCCCTATTCAGACTTTTACTCATAGTTAACGACTCTATTAAAAACTGTTCAACAATAACACATATGTTCTGACACCAGCAGGGATTCACAGTCCATTACGTCCCCGTCTAATGTCAACTAGACACACCAACCTTCCCCAACCGATCAATTATGGATTGGTCAGACCCGATGACGACTACTGCATGCCACAGATTTCTGATGAGCCTCCATACCAACGCTTCCCCTTCTCTAATGGATAGTGGAGATGCGCAAACACTTTTATACCAACCCCGACTTAACTCTGATGGTCGACCATTCGGGGATGGCACTCTCCTTGTATATGCCATCAGATGTAAGCACAGTAAGGATGGCACATGAGGGCTATAATTTGCAGTTGTAGCCTGGCCATCACAGCCCCTGTCCCCTTGGCAACATGACAGGGTCTGCAGTCCCTGGGGGGTCAGATCCATAGGCCGACCAGTGGCTTCCGAGCTGGAATCAATTACCGTCCTTCTAGTCTCCGACCAGAGACAGCTCCAGAAACCAGCCCCTCAGAACCAAATCGTGTCCGAGCACCTTTCTCCCAGCCGCCCACTCGCCCCAGGCACAATCGCAAATTAGATTAGCGAAGGAATAGATCAGAGAGCAGGGGCCCTTTTTATAGGGATATAGGTCCTGTTATAGGGCCTTCTGCCGGCCGTCTGGATTGGTCCTGGCTATGGAGCCCTATATCAATGGTGGCCTCCAATAAAAGGGCCTTGAATCACAGCAAGTGGTTAAGCAGGTGTATCGTTAATCTTTATTAACTTGGAAGTAGAGGCATTTCTTTTAGTTAGAACAGATAAATTTAGCTTGCTCTGCAGCAGGTTTTTAGGGAAGATAATATATGTATATGTTTGCTAGGAGGTGGGCATATAATATAAAAAGTATCCTTGTATCAGCGTATTTACCTTCAGTAGCTTGGACGTATAATATAACATTTGCTGATTCGAATGAACATATAATATATATATATATATAATATATATGCCTATATATATGTCTTTACGTATATAATATATGTATAATCATGACGTCTGTTTCAGCTAATATGAAATATGATAGACCATAACTTGTCTTTTAGCTGTATAGATTATGAAGTGAGGATGTCCCCATGTTAGATGAGCTTTCCTGCCCCCAAGTAAAGCATGCAGCAGAAATGAAGGCAATTTGTCTCATTTTTCATAGTGCAGCAGAAAGCTCCTCATCTAATGATAGCCAGGTCCCTTCTGTCCCCGATAGACAAATATGCCAATCTGTATGAATTCGTTGTATCTGTAATTCAAAACTGCTTTTTAGAACATCTGTGGCTGTTTTAGTATGACTTATTTATATCTCATTATTATACTCATTCTAAATACAGAATTATGATAATGAATTCAGCTGTATTAAGATCAATTTGAATTGCTATTGGAAGTTTAAACTAGATTCGGCCATATTACGGTCAATACAATTTTTACTATACATGTATTACATCGTTTGAGACATAAGATCGGTTTCTACTTCAAGAAAGGTATTTCGTTCATGTATCTGCAGACATCGTTTCTACTTTGCACTCGTTTCAAGTACAATTACACAAGAAAAAAACGTTTCCTTACAATAAACAGATGATAAGCAAGGATTCTTTGCCTTCTTTACATTCCGCCAACCGCTGTATAACACACCAGTGTAACCTTTTGATACAAGATGAGCTTAGTTTATTATGGAAGGCGCATACATTGTATCACCTCCTCAGCTTGGAATCCTTAATAAGCCTTCTTTGTAATTTAACCTCAGAGGTTTTATTTAAAACAGTTGTATGGTGTTCTTATTGCATTTAGATAAATGCGATTTCTACGAATCAAAAATGTGCTATGGGCTTTTAATACGACATTAGTCAAAATAATGTTATCACAAGATCATGAACCATTGTGACCATTGTTAGTTCTTATTGTTAGTTCTTCACCTTTAGACCGACTTGTTCTCTTCACAAAATGTTGTTAACAGAAATGACTAATCGATGTTGGCAACTGAAGCAGCAACAATGGTTTTAGAATCTGCTTGTAATTGTTCCGGCCATTTCAAATTAGGTTTGGAATTGACGTTAGCAATTTGTCGTGTCTACTCACTGCAAACATGTAATCATTGTTTTTGCCGTTCATCGGGAAAGTTATGATTCATTTGATTGAATTTGCCTATTAAACATTAAGAATATTAGAAACTATTACATAAGTCTATTTATTGATGTTAGCAATAATCTTACACGTTAACTGTTGTGAGATGTTAGGTATTGTAAAATAACTGCAGGAAACAAAACGTTAATCTCGTAGCTTTAGACATTTAACATTCATACCAGAAGGTCCTCAAATTACTTCCGAGTTAATCTAAGATATTACATGATTTCATAGTACCGTATGATAGCCCATAAATCTCTCATAGCAAAGCTTTAGTCTAAAAGACAGCACATGAGAATTCTTGGAATGGTATGCAATTGAGAGGCAATTGGGCGGAATAACAACATAGTTGTTGCCCACATTCAGAACTGTTCCTCTGAAGGTATGCACGGCAGATTCCAGCCATAAGGTTCCCGAGCAGACCCTATCTCCTGCCGGAGCCTATAGAAGAAGCCCTCAAAGCCTATATAAGGCTCATTAGTGGGGAGTCAGGCCCTCTGCAATAGGCGCATCACGCTACATCAGCCCACACAATAGGGGGCGCTATGGGGCGTCCCGCCCGCCCTGCTTGTATAGGCGCTAACAGGAGGAGCCGGCCGCCGCCAGGGGGCACTTCCTGCACTGATTACACCCCCACCCCCACCACCCCAACCTCACCCCATCCACCCCCCTCCACCCCTACCACCCCCACTACCCCCACCACCCCAACCTCACCCCCCTCCACCCCCACCACCCCAGCCTCACACCCCTCCCCCCTCCACCCCCACCACCCCAGCCTCACACCCCTCCCCCCTCCACCTCCAACACCCCAGCCTCTCACCCCCTCCACCCCCACCACCCCAACCTCACCCCCTCCACCCCCCCCCCCCACCATGCACCCTGCCTCTCACTCGCCCCCCCCCCCCAACCTGCCCCAGCCTCTCACCCCCTCCTCCACGGTCCCAGCCCACACCTCTCCTACTGCACATTCCCCAACCCCTACGTGGTCCTCCTGTAGCCGCCTGGAGAGAGGGGGTATGTGTAAAGTGGGTACTTCTGAAAAGATTGACTCGGATATGAATCACTCAACCCGCGATTATGCCCAGTTTTCAGCGCCTTACCTAGAACTGATTAATCCTGAAGGTTCATGGGTATAATTATCGATTTGAAAACGTATTCCGTTATAATGAGATATGGAAGCTCAGGATTTTAATCCCTCAGAACTTCACATCGCTTCTGCACAAATATGATTCCCTACAGTAAAATGTCCACATGTCCAACATGATTGTTGGGGGTGCGGGTTTGATCCTGGGGCCGGGCGGCTATACCTTTCTAAGTTTACTATACCTGTGACATCAGCAGGGTTATCAAAGGTCCCTAGAGGACCACCAGCTGTTATGTGTAAGACCCTGCCTATGACACTCTGCACATTTAAGAACACTGTCTCAGTAAAACTGTAGGGATATGGTCTCTGATAGATTTGATCACCGTCACCACCTCATTTATATGCACTTTTTTTCTCGAGCCGCTCAACATGCATTTCGTTGTCTTTTCATTCAATACAACCTTAATCAAGCAACACCACACTGTTACAAGAACGGTGTCATCCGCATCATTAAAAACACGTCTGATCATTAAATATATCATTCATGTCATTAATGTATACAATACAGAGTAGTTGCCCTAAACAAGCCGGATGGTATAAGACACAATTGTGTTCTTTACTTTGACCTTAGTTAAATTTTAACATCGTGAATAGTATTGTATAACCTTGCAGCGAACATCGAAATGTCAAAGGTAACGTGCTATTCTTTATTTATCGTGACCGTTTTCTGAGCGATCATCAGAATAAGCATTGTAGTACAATCATGAGTGGCCAGACCAAAGCAATTCAAACAAGAAAAAATGCCCTTTTTCTGCCAGTGTTTATATTTCTCCTTAAATGAAATGTCTCCATTTCCAATTTCTCCTACTTACAAGGCAAGAACAATTGATGATAACGGTAAAGCCTGTATTCTATAGGGTGATTTGGACTCTGGCAGGTTTGTATTTGTTGGATTTTCTCCGAGAATCTGATATGGAACAATACATCCTATAAATGAATTACAAACCCTTCCTTATGATATATACCATGTGTCTACCTAACCTTTACTGCTACTGCCAATGTCCAATATCGGAAACTATGCCCGTGGAATATAGGCTTAAGATATGCAACTTGAGGACGTCTTTTAGTTTTTATTTCCACAATGGTTTCAAGAAAACTTGATCTTTCAAGCAAATTGCTGTTATATCTCAGTTTAGGACTCAATATTCGTTAGAAAACTTCGGAAAAAGAGTGTGGGATACTAGTCAAAATAGTGTCTATAGGCCTAATACAATTTTGAGTATGTTAAATGTTAGTTGTTTATATATTGGCCAGGCTTGTTGGCATGGGGATTAACCTGGTTGCGGGGACAGGTTAAGCCGGATGCTACATCTATATATAATATGTAGTCTGAGAGGATTCCCGGCAGAGTGATAGGTTTTTGATCCATGTCTATTACACGAGAGCTACCTGACAAAGGTTCGGTAAATGAAACCTTCCTATACATGCTATGATTAGTCTATATTTGCGAAATGATCCAATTCCAACTGATTTCCCTGTACGAAATGAGTTGTGTAGAGAATGTGTCGCAGGGAGAGGTACATCTGTTACCTCCCATTGTATCAGTACAGTCGCCAGACAATGTGACAAGGTAGGTCCTGTGGGATTGTATGGAATCTATTATTACAGAGCACGTTTCAAGCTCAAAGTTTCGCAAAGTATGTGAACATCTTATCAAGTATTTACGATACCGTTTCCCCGAGAGAATATCTCTATTCTGTTTGAAATGTGTGCGAAATCATTTTAGCCAAAGTCTGCGGAAGAATAGTTAAGAAGGAGATAATGACATTTGGAATCTTCAGAGTCCCCTTTTCCCACGGAAGGTCATGTATATAATTACTTTGATTCGTGACATTATTAAATAGTGTGCCAACATATTTTATGTCTAAGCTTAAAGTGACCGTGGAATGCCCACATCTTAATTAAACCGACGACATTTCTGACATTCCCTATATTTTCTCTTAGACTAAACATCAGTAAAAAATATAAAGGCTTAATGAACCTCACGTTGCAGCCTAATAATCACGTTAATAATTATCTTGCAATTGGCCTAGTTTTGGTAATGGCATACTTTGTGTGAGGGGGAGGGGTCATAGGTATAGTTCATTACTTCATACACTAATGAGAATACTTATATATAATGCATGACTTATATGTATCATACAATGCTAAACAGTGACCATATTACTTGGTAATCATTGCAGCTTTTAGCCGTAGGAGCTAGATGTGAAAACCTCCTACAAGGTCTATTCATTGACTGTACAGAGAAGAATTCCTCTGATCTAAGTGGCAGGGTAAAAAACTGCATTTATACATCCAGGTCGTCTGGTGGTTGAGAGAACACAATCCACACAGAGAACACCCCGCAATTGGAAATAATGAGGGCCATTATTAAGA
Source organism: Lepidonotus clava (assembly GCA_936440205.1). Classification (NCBI taxonomy): domain Eukaryota; kingdom Metazoa; phylum Annelida; class Polychaeta; order Phyllodocida; family Polynoidae; genus Lepidonotus; species Lepidonotus clava. Next base: position 44,279,962 of record OW387136.1, on the reverse strand, counting down.
CACTCTCGCGCTTTTTACCTCAAGCTAAGAGGTGGGATGAATCCAATAGACACTACCCAGGCTAATAAGAAAGGTATCCTATACATAAGCCGTTTGGTTTTTGCTTTATTCGTCTAGTATTAATGGATGCACTGCACGGCATATAGCTGTTCGGACGAAAACATTCTGCGCGAATAATACCCTTTGATGGGCATTAGTATTATTAAGATGAAAAAACCTTTTACATATGAATTGGTCAGATCGATGAAGATAATGGGGAAAGGTAAATAATTTGGGAGTGTTGATGGCCAAAAGTTGCTAAATGTAGCTTTGAGATATGATGGATATTTTGTGTAAGATATATATAACATAGTGCTTTTGACATAATACATTTAACCCATAACAATGGTATTCATTCTAGCAAAGGAATGACGATAAATCATTGGTGGTGTATAGGGGCATTCTATTCTTTAGATGTTCACTTACATTATATACGACGTGCTTAGTCTAAAATTGGTCTGCCAGTACGTTCAGGTTAATGTGTACATGCATAAAATATGGAGAACACACCAATATGTTCTATTGCTGCAGAAAGGTATCCTTGTTCTTTCGTGGTTTTTCTTTCTCGTATGTAAGTTTTATCAATTTTAATTGTACAGTGGTCATTTTTCATGTTTAAATGTAATATAATTATACATGTATATGCGATGGATAGCTTTTCATTCATTTCAGTCCCACAATAACTGTCACAACACAAGGACGGAATCTAAAGACCCATGCCAAATTCATGTAATAAATGTCAGGTCATTTTAGCTACACGTACGTCCGCTCCACCACTGTGGCCCACTTGTTGGGGTCGCAGTAAAGAAGGTCAGGTGACATGTGACCGCCATACCTGAGACATGACTCAGGTGACGTTTTGTACCTGCATGCCCGGAACCGCCGCGAACTGATATCTTGACTAAAGTGAGCCTCGATCTAATTATAGGCAATCCGTATCATAACAGAGATCGAAATACATGTACAAGCTGTGGCGAGTAATCATCAAATATTGGAATACGAGAGAGCGGGGGAGGAGTGAGGGAGTGATACACAAATCGCAGTCATATTGATTATTGCGACTCAAGTGTTGTGTCGCACTGCTATTTGAATATGGAAAGCATCAAATTGCCAACATTTCCAGACGAACTTGAATATGAGACCGAGAAGTTGCCTACGCCGCCATATATAAATAAATCTGATCCCATATAACTTTTCTTTTCCTGCGCAAATAGATGGGACCATTTTGCGAGAGGCTAGGACGTAGTTCACAGAATTTCTATTATTTATGTTATGTTTCCAAATCGGTCGTTTGATGTTACAAAGAACACAGTCCCTTATCCATGGTAGGCGAACGGAAATGTTGGGGTGAGTCTATCCTGTAATCAGTTTAAACCCACTAAAGGCCAGTCATTGCAGCAGGGATGTATCATGTATGACTCAATCTTACCATTGGTCATTGTATTGACATCAACACCATTCAATATTAATGGATCTTCATGATCTATAGCTGCGTTATACTAATTAACCTAGGTTACGACCATAGAAACCCGTCCATTTGCTATACAAATACACTTATTAAGGACTAAGCGCGCATTGTGGTGGAGCCGCCACAGAATACCTGTGTGAGCGTCCCACTGCTGTGGTGACAGATTAATGGAGAGGAATACCTTCACTGACCCCATAACGTGGGGCTGACCGACCGCCGGACACTGTGACTCACCGCCTGTTGATGACGATGGACCGTTTGCCCACTCCCCCATCCCTCCCACTTCAAACACAACGGTGACCAGTCACTTCGCCGGGTTCAGAGTGCATTCATGCTTTTATACCTGATTCACCTACTAATGAATGTAGATCTGAATAGGTCTGCTGTTACCTTTTTGTGATGACACTCTACAGCTATGGACAAATGGGAGTTTTCCCAAGGATGAAACATGACGTTATTGTAGTTTTGCAGCAACGTTCTGTTTAGTTCTGCTTTGGTGCTTGTTATGTTAATTTGATGGCACCCAAAAATGTGTTTAGAACCTAACATTGTGACGTTAAACTGTAACGTTATTGTTACATTCTTGTTACATTCTTTCACATTAAAATAACATTATCATAATATGCTTTATTAGTAAGGTCTCAACTCCACAAACATTTACTGTTATTATAACACTCATTTCTTGTAAGTCTCAATTCTACCTAAAACAACGTAACTGTTACATGAAAGTTGAGCAGGTTACAAACTGACCAAAAAAGGTATGGTTGCAGAATGTGATTGTTACGTCCATGCTTGCCCGGGTTCTGTTTTATTTTTTTTATCTTGTCACTATCTGTTCCATTCTATTTCATAGGCCTACACGAATAATAGTTATGGGAATAACATACGTTCACCTGAAATATTCGACTTGGTATTTGAGTGGGAACGTTTCCTACACAGATTGTGTGGTTCCCATCACCATGCAACATGCGGCAGTACCAGTCACACGTTGCCATGATGCCCGACTCGCCCTAGATCTTCACCGTGTCAGTAGCCTGGTACGGGCCTCATTAATTAAGCCCTAGATGTGTGCCATTCTCATACCTGAGTCTGTGTCATTAATTCATGCCATCTGTGGGAACAATGGGCACCGTTTGTACGACCAATATATTCCATTCTACGCCATTCGTCGGCAGCCAGGTCTTGCATGTTTCCTACCGAAAGTTGGTATGCAAATTGCAAGCTCTCAGGTAATAAAAACATATGCAATTTAATCCTAAGTGGGCCAGACCATTTCAAATTGAACTGAATTGAAGAAAAAATGACCAAAAAAAGAGAATAATTACCATTTAGAATACAATAGAACTGGTTTTGTGTAGCGTAGCCTTTAAAGTGTCATGCAACAGAACGTGGACTAGTGATTCAAATACAATGCCGCCATAGACGTTGTGGAATCACATGATGACGAATAGCTGTAGTTAATTCATAATGAACTACCAGCTAACATGGAATGTTCGTAACATTACATCATCATTGATCCAAAACAGAGATTACAACTGTGTGTTACACAACTTGTGCAGTGCCAAAAGTAGAATCACTGTCAGAGAATAGTTGTCTAAAATATCTGTAACCAAATTAATGGATAGCCACATGGTCATCTTCAATTATGTGCTACCATAGATAGTGTTAGTGTGAGAAAGAATAATGTCAAGTTGTTACACACTCCAGACATTAAGATTCCTGCCCCGAAGCTTGATAGAATCAAAAATAAATAGAATTGTTTCCTGTTGTAATATTATAAAAGTATACAGCTGCAGGCTCTAAGGCACTACGTGTGTTTGAAAATAACTTCAGAAGGGTATTCCCCTTTTGCCAAGACACGCATGCCATTATTTCCATTTTCGGGTCAAAGTATATCACTTTGTCCATGCAGTGAGTCAGACGGGCTTCAATAAATACACCTTCCTCTGTTAAGGGCAATCCCATGTTTGTATTCCCTGCTTGACTTCTCTGTATGAATAGTGTGCATTGTGGGGGGCCTTATCTGCTTCAGGTTCGATGCAGGCAATATAGATTTAATATGTTGGGGATAAATCTGTGGACACTGCTGACTTAACTCCCTGACCTGGTTGAGCTATGACTAGGACTGGGTATTTGGCAAGGGGGCGAGGGGCTGACAATGGAGTGTAGGTGATAGGATGCATGATTCAGGATTCATACACACACAATATTGTATTCCGATTGATGTATATGCTAACACAAGGCAATTCTCAAGGTACTAACAGCTACAGAGATACACTTCAGGAAGCAAAAACACCGGATAATCCCTGCTTTATTTAATATTTTACTTCCTGCACAATCAATGATGCAAGCTCGGTAATAGTAGATACAAAAAAGGGACATTTTATGATTGCTCGGGATTGACCTATGTAATACTAATGTCGTAAATGGCTTTTTATATTAATACTCATAAAGAGGTGTCATAGCAATAATCAAGAGCGGTTTTTATTGGAAATTGATTCAGCACAGTGCAAATGCAACCTCAAACAGAATAAGGCCCCAGGAGCAGTTCTGATATCGGGGCATATCGTAATAAATTCAAACTCAAAGGTCACTTATAACTATTCATGTACCCCTCGACACATGAGCATTCGGTGCCTCCGCGTGCCTCTGTTTTTAGCCCCAGTCTCAGCATCACTTAACATACATCTCCATACTTAAGGTGCGTTTCCCCCAGCGTCTCAGTGACCTGGGAGTAATCACGACCCTCGCTGTGCGCATGTCTGACCCACATTGTTTGCCGCGGGAACACGTGATTACACACAATCTCCGCTGAGGGGAGCCGATTTATTTTTGTCTCAAGGTGCCTCCACATAGCACAGGCTTCATTACCCATTCACTCATTATCCCAGTGCTTGAGGGTTACTACTCATCATTTACACTGACGGGACCTGGAGATTAAACACATTTAGAATTGATTACCACCTAAGGGGTTCGTAAACCGAAACCATATTTCATTTGTTTCCTTATTCGATTGGCGATAGAAACTGTAGGCCTGTGGGGAACATGTTAAGGTTCGAACACTTAATGTAATCACTTGAGTATTTCAGAATCGTCGGCCCAGGAAACTGGTTACAGTCCTTATGTGTTATGCTAGATGCTTTCTGAGAGAGTCCAATAATATTTTAAGAACGCTAAAAGCCCATGGAACTAATTGATGCATAAGAAACTGAACATTCTTCTTATTACAAATATTATTGATGCGTTTTTTCTTAAAATCTAAAGCATCGCGACCATCTGAGAGTGTCTTAAAATGCATTTAATTTTTCAGCCCAGCCTTGATTTTAGGTGAACAGAAAAGCTGCCTTTTTAAGCGGCCTAATAAGGCGACACGGACCTGGTTTCAGCCAAAACGCCTCCTCGGGGAATTCAATTAAAGGACACCGCGCTCCATTAATTTCAAATAAAACTGAAAAGGTCCAGTTTTTGGAGGTGTGTGGCCAGGAGATGAAGTAGGCTATTACACCTGTGAGCACTGTTAAGGGGAGCTTATTTTGTCAGCTCATTTATTTAATTGTGATAATAAAACCCGACAAATAAAGTTTTGATTATTTCATACATGGCAATACCTATGCTTAAAATATAGATGTATCTGAAAGTTATCGTGCTGTTGATAATATTACTATTATGAATTCCACTAGTAATGTGAGCTGTCTCTAAAAATGCAATATCTTAGGCGTAATGCATCTTGATAGCTCAAAACAAAAGCAGGAAAGTAAAACATGGTGGTAATAGCCATATTAATGACAGTTGACATGCTCAGGAAATTACACAGAGAGCTCGGTCCACTTGAATGTTTTGATGACATTTCTGCGCCCTTCACTGAAAGTGGAGAGAGGTAGACTAACTAATTACTATGACTCTCTTGAAATCCGTTTGGGCCATGAATTAAGATGTGTAACTTCTCAATTATTTTATGGAGGTGGTTTTCAAAGATCACATAGTCTACGAAGTACAAAAAATGGTTGAATAGAAATAAGCCTCACTCAGACTGTTGTTAAAAGGGAACGGCGTAGATGTATGCAGGAAGTGGAGGACGCTCTTAAAGGCCTGAGGTCAGCGTCCGGGAGCTGCCACCACCAGGAGCCGACCCCCTGAACTGCCTCCCCACCTGAGTGCACCCCCACCTGGGCACGGGCCATAAGAAACCAGCCACCTCCGACAGATCCTAAAAGCATACCACTCTGCCCAGCACACTACCCCCTACGCCCACCCACCACTTTCTCCTACCCCGTCACCACACCCGACTTGACGTCTTCACGTTATGGTCGCCATGACAACAGAACGCCACCGCCCTTCCCCGTGTACCATGGAGGCCTGGTGGGAGGGCTTTCACGGGGAGACTTGAGTTTCACAGGTCCGCCCCCCTTAAGGTTGGTCCTAGCGCCGCCAAGTGATGGGCTTTACAAGTGGACTTGAAAGAGGCGGGCGTATTAGAGCCGACGCCGGGGACCTGGGAGGTGTCGGGAGACGAGTACGTGAGCGGCAATGTACATATCTCTAAGCAGGAAGGGGATGTTTTCTTAGGAAGGAGCCGTGAAGGGGGGTCGTGTATATATAAGGTAGGTCCGCGAAAAGGACGGATTGGGTCTTACAGAAAGAGGGGATTGCCATGGGAACGGTGAGTGGGGTCCTGGACAGATAGTCTACCTGTGAATGATATAAGCCAACATATAAGCCTAATACGTCATATCGGAATATGGAATAAGTCAGCCCGATTCGGAGAAAGTCGGTCTTACTTAAGTATGATCCATCTTCGTCATATCAGAAGACATGAATGATTCCTTATTGAACAGGGGAAGTAATGCCAAGTTGAATAGGGACTGAGAATTCAGCCTGCTGATATACGGCATACATGCATACAATTACAGCTCTTACAGATGAAGGGAAGACCGTCCAGAAAATGTAGAATGTAACAAATACCGTGGTATTGATATCAACACCTACTTCAGCTACTTGTCATTTTAAACAAGCACCTTCTGCCAGTAACCGGTTACCTGTAAACAGATGTTTCTTTCCACCAGTCTGACTCCATGCAGGTACGGGCACACCACCTCCTGTCCCCCTAGTCCTCCCTCCACCATCGCTCAGTCCTCCCAGGTATAAGCCATTACTCAGTCCCTCCTAATACTGACCATCACTCAGTCTCCCAAGGTACAGGCCATCCCTCAGGTCTCCCAGGTAGAGACCATCACTCATTCCCCCTAGGTGCAATATCACAAAGTCCCCCCCAGGTACAGGCCATCACTCAGTCCTCCCAGATACTGCATGGATACTGACCATCACTCAGTCCCAGTCCTCCCAGATACTGACCATCACTCAGTCCCCCCAAATACTGACCATCACTCAGTCACCCCAGATACTGACCATCACTCAGTCCCCCCAGATACTGACCATCACTCAGTCCCAGTCCTCCCAGATACTGACCATCACTCAGTCCCCCCAAATACTGACCATCACTCAGTCACCCCAGATACTGACCATCACTGAGTCCCCCCAGATACTGACCATCGCTCAGTCCCCCCAGATACTGACCATCACTCAGTCCCCCCAGATACTGACCATCACTAAGTCCCCCCAGATACTGACCATCACTCAGTCCCCCCAGATACTGACCATCAGTCAGTCTCCCCAGATACTGACCATCCATCAGTCCCAGTCCCCCCAGGTACATGCCATCGCTCAGTCCCCCCAGATACTGACCATCACTCAGTCCCCCCAGATACTGACCATCACTCAGTCCCCCCACATACTGACCATCACTCAGTCCCCCCACATACTGACCATCCCTCAGTCCCCCTAGATACTGACCATCACTCAGTCCCCCCAGATACTGATCATCACTCAGTCCCCCCAGATACTGACCATCAGTCAGTCACCCCAGATACTGACCATCAGTCAGTCCCCCCAGATACTGACCATCACTCAGTCCCCCCAGATACTGACCATCACTCAGTCCCCCCAGATATTGACCATCAGTCAGTCCCCCCAGATACTGACCATCACTCAGTCCCCCCAGATACTGACCATCACTCAGTCCCCCCAGATACTGACCATCACTCAGTCACCCCAGATACTGACCATCAGTCAGTCACCCCAGATACTGACCATCACTCAGTCCCCCCAGATACTGACCATCACTCAGTCACCCCAGATACTGACCATCAGTCAGTCCCCCCAGATACTGACCGTCACTCAGTCCCTCCAGATACTGACCATCACTCAGTCCCCCCAGATACTGACCATCACTCAGTCCCCCCAGATACTGACCATCACTCAGTCACCCCAGATACTGACCATCACTCAGTCCCCCCAGATACTGACCATCACTCAGTCCCCCTAGTACAGGCCCTCACTCCATCCCCTAGGTACAGACTCTCATTCAGTCCCCCTCCCACCCCAGTACAGATCAGCAGGCCCCACCTGGCACCAGGTTACCTGACCATCTCACCTGACACGGAGACAGGACCCACAAAAACACCACCCCGGTCAGTGAACACACATACACCGGAAACCGGCCCGCCTCTACCTGTCTGGGGGGAGTGGGATGGCCGGGCAGGAGTCAGGAGTCAGGATGTATTGTAGGGCCTTTTATAAACTCAGGTCACAGCGCTAGGGGATGAGACTTGACTCTCACTGTCTCCGTATTGAAGCAACACAGTGCTATCGGAATTCCAATGGTGGTAGGCCTAAACAGTGATGGTCATTTGTTTTTCATTATCCGTCAGAAGTTAAGCATATTCGAATACGTTTTCTTCCATGTAATTTGACTTCGTGGTAATTCAATGAGGAGCTTATGAATACAAGGACGTCTGATGTGTTGATGAATAGGGAAATCTGCTCAGGTAGGCTAGGTGAAATGCATTATTCTTAAGAACATTGAAAATAATTTCCATTATGAAAAATGATGATTCAATTAAAAAGAACTCTGATAGCATAAATGCATTAGTGAGGATACTGTTGAGCTTTCAACCAGAAAATGCTTACCTTTTCTCAAGAATGCTCGAGGTCTTGAGTTTCATGTGTGGAATTTTATGGTGGTTCTGTGTAAACTTGGAGTGGTGTTTGCTGAAAATAGACGAGGCCAGGCTCTGGGCCAGCACCGTCACAAACACGCACACGTACACGGAGCCTGTGGTCCACTTGATCTCCATGTTGAATCCTGAACTTTATACAAAAATAGCTACAACAAAGTACGTCCTGGTTCCTGTAGCAAAAACAGATAGGTAGATCCGACTATGAGAGCAGCGACTGAGTCCCCCTGCGTCCCGTCTGCGTCTGAGGGACCACGCGGTGGTCGAGGGTGACGGGCGTCCCAGTGACACAGATACGGCCTGAGTGGCAGCCACTTGGACCAATCAGGGGCCGGCTGAGATGTGACGTCACAGTGGGGGGCGTGGCCAGCGTCCAGTGAGGTGAGGTGCTGTGATTGAGCCGGGCGGTGTGAGTAGTATAACAAATAGGGCGGTTGTCACGGGCTAAAGTCGGCCTGCGCCAAGCGTACAGAGCAATTTTTACACTGCCGGGTGGGCGCTAATAATCATTATCTCGGTTTAGATAATTCATCTAAATGATATATAATTTTTAGAACACTTAGCCTAAACGCATATAGGCCTAGCCGTCAAAGCTGAAGAAAATTGAGATGATATCAACTTCCCAATGATATCAACTCCCTAGTAATTATATCTTTTAGGGAATTTAAACTCCCTTAATTATTCTTGACTTAAGGAATAAAGGTAGGTCTGCATAGGGTCAACCAGGCTAAAATAAATCCTCAGTTTGTCAGGTTGAATAGGTAGTCACCCTGAAACCCTAAATAGGCCAGTGCGACATGGCCGTTTATTTTAAATTGCCATGGCCTAAAAGTGAAAGCGACTCGAGAGATTGAAAATGTAACATGGGGAATGGTGACTTCCTTAATCAGACATGCGACCAGGGGCGTATAAAGCGGCATAGACATGCGACGCTGACATTGCTCAAATCGACGTGGGGCATTGGGGGACCCCTCCCCCATCAAGGGCCCCTGGGTACCCTGAATATCGCTTGCAGCGGTACCTTGAAGTTCCTTGCAGCGCTGGGAAATGTCCACCATGTAGATAACCGACTCCTTCCTTATGTCCTCAGTTCTAACATAACTATAAACAAATTAGAGCATCACGGACGAAAGGTTAGATAAAGTAGAACAGAGGTGGATACACGATTTCTGAACTGGGGGGTCCCACATATAGGATAAGTACTAAAACAGTGTGCATTTGCGCGCACGCACGCAACGTTTTTCCTTTATGGCAAATGTAAGTCCCCACCAAAAAAGAGAGGGTAATCAGGACCCCCAGGACCCCCCCTCCTCAATCTGCCCCTGCGGAACTGGACCAATGGGTAGCCTAATGTATCACTTGTCAATAGGCATACACTTTGTCCAAGTCGAGACTTGGACATATTGCATTTATTTATTGTATAGCACACTAGTGAAATCCTTTTACTATTATATCGACTAAAAGCCTATCAAATAAAAAGGTAAAGGGTCATTGGAAAGGTCTAAGGGATACTAAGATGATGGGTGTATGGGAAGGCCAAAGGCGAATTCCGCATGAAGAAACAGCCAATCGCAATAGCTGATCAAAATTAACCAAAAATGCCTCAATACTTGGACTTCATAGATTACATCAATAATAATTATGACAAAAGGTTATCCCAGTAAAAAGAAATCCTTTTTCAGAGCGCTCAATGTTGGACACTCTAAACTGCATGCATCTACAGTATTAAGGATTGTTTCTTACGTGAAACTGACTTTTGCATCCAATATTGTTTACTAAGACCAAAGGAGAAGACACGATTTTATTATTTTAAAGGTGATTATATACATAGCAACACTTGCAATAATATTTCATGGCAATTTTTTGTATTAACCTGTATAGGAATGCACGGCTTTGCATAGCTCAAGCGTATACCTCTGTATACTGATGCATCGTGCAGTGCAGACATGTTCCCTCTAGGGAAAAAAAAGATGACATTGTGATTTATTCCGACCGTCTGCAGTGTCAGTGGTGGTTGCATTGTGCGCGGCCCGTACACATGGCCCCAGGGCCGGGACAGCCTCAGCCTCTGATGTCACGGTGTAGGGGGGTGACGTGACAGACGGTTGACAGGGACAGATGACAGGCACCGCGTGTGTTGACAGCACCGTCCCTACCACCTCCACTCCTCACCCCCAGCGCCTCTCATCACAAGTCAAGGCTTTTTTTGAATATCAAATACAAAAAAACAATGCTCATTAAATGTGAGACAGACAGGCCGCATGGGATATCAGGAATGGTGGGGAGATGCTGTCTCTAAGGAGCCAATTATGTCATTGTTTGGCAAAATATTATTTTAGGAGTCATGAATTATGTTCTCTTGTAAAGGAATTGCATTGGTGTGTAAAATACAAGGGGAACTATTCGAAGCTTTATGGAATTGCAAAGGTCTACAGTGTTTTGATCAGAGTAAACTTATATTGGATAATTTCACTTACTAAATGAACATGCACTTTCGAGACTGTAAGAGTTTTGAAATACAGTAATCTATGTGTATGTAGACTTAATCAGACTTTGTTCCTCGTGTCTGATAATGGTGTAACTTGGTACAATACCTATGTTTGCATGAAGCGAATGTCATATTTTCAAAGCTACAAGAGTTCTTATTTTCGTAGCTGTGCACTGGTTATAAGGCCCCCAGTGAAATGGATATGTTCTGAGATGTTTCTTAACTAATAAAGAAGATTCTATAGTAAACTGCCTTCTTACTTGTTCAACTGCTGCATTGATAGTGCAAATAGAGCACTGTGTACAGGTGCATTTCCATGACCTTCATGAAGGCTCTGGGCCTATTACAATAAAGATGACAGATCCTCACAAGCATACTAAATGCCAATTGTGTGCACATGTTGTTCATCACTTTCTGTGCTTTGATAAAGGACTTTAGTAAGGATGTTATTCACAGCATCCATTGATCATAACATAAAACTCTCAGGCATTGCTCATATAATTATCTTCCCAAGAATCATGTACAAAGAAGACTGTAAGGCTTTACATGTTAGCTTAATATCCGTATACCTCTGAGGAGGGATTTCTTTCACGGACGACACAAGTGAAAAGATGGCTAACCAGGATACAGCCTAATGCTCTTTTGAAATACGTTTTCTTTTACAGAAAGTATCATTTTTGTGAACCGCCTTATAGAACGCTCAACAGATTCTCCCTATACTTATTTCTAGTATTTCTATGATTCACCACTACCCAAGATAACGTTGACATCTCTTTTTGCAAGCATAGCGGAGGGGTGGATTTGCCCATATCCCTAGTGATAAATGGCCGTCGATTTGAGGGCCCAACGCCAATTTGATTTGTGATGACGGAAGAGAGTTCGAATGAGACTTGGGTTAGGTCAGGAGTCGGCGGGTCACGTGACCGGTCAGCCTCTCGGGATCGCCGCTAGAGGGGGTAAGCGGCAAGGACTTCCCTGTGAGTAGTAATTCACCATGATGGTCGTTAGTCTCCAGGATACAGACAACCCTCAAAAGACACGTAACCCAGCAGGGGCGGATACAGGGTTTTCAAATGGGGTTGGGTTGGGGGTGTGGTCTGCATATAAGCTAAGGGGAAATCAGTGAACTATGGAGGTTTATTTTTATGTTAATTTCAAGGAATATTAATTATTAAGCCTTATTCTTTAACTCATTAATCCATTAGATCACCCAGTCCAAGTCGCAGTCTTCTCGCCACTAAACTGCAAATCACCTTGAGACGTAGTTCCAGCAACAAGAGTTGACAAGAACACTCACATGGAAGGATGTTGTTTGTTGATGTCCAAGACACATGATATAAGTCACTGAAATTTCACCAGGCTAGTCCGCTCAGCCCTTACAACCAAATGCTTCTTGTCAAAGGCCAGCCTGTCTGTGGAGCCTTTGTTTACCCATCTTCCTGGCCTTAACAAGGTCTTTACTCAACCAATGCTCTGAACACTCTGAAACTCCCAGTGATGCTCCCTGTCTATATACCACTGCCCCTGGCCCTGGAATAACTCTATCTCCAAGCACAATAATGGAGAACCTCTGCCTTGGCCCTAGCAATGATTTTATATGTATGATCTCATTGGCTCCGGATCTGCCTCTAAATACCTGTTTTTCTGATGAAATGCAATGTCATTCAATATGGTATGATGTGCACCTAGATTAAATCAAATAGAGTCTGGGTTCTGAAGTGCTGTTGTAATTGTGACGTTCTCTGGTAAGTCGGGGTTGCCGATTCTTACAACAGAGGAACGTGGGGGTTGTTCGGGTCTCGGGGCGGACGGGGAATCCGGGCCAAGAACCGAGATGTGTTTCTAGAGTCGTGCCTCGCGCACGAGGGGGGGCTGAGCGAATCGATCGGGAATCGGCACTCGATGTCGACGGAGGACTGCGGGGGAGGGAAATTATGGTAGGGGTACGGGTCGGCCGGGGGGCGGTCCACCCCTGAGTTCCGGTCCGCGGGGGCGACGGGCCGACGGTCGCCTATTGTTTGGTAGCGTGGGGCCGAGCATGCCGCGCCCTCGTCCCCGCGGACTTCGCTCCTTCGTTCCGCTCCCCATGTCTTCGTACCATACTACGCCTCGGTTTCCGGTACTACTTCGGGCCTTCGTGCCTTACTCCGTTCCCTCGTTCCTCGTTCTTCGGGCCGTCGGGCCCCTTACCCTATGTTTTTACTACCTATCTCGAACTTCGACTGTTTTGTCCTAACTTCGGCTTAATTACTCTGATCGGCTCATCTTTAGCGGTTGTTTCAGGAAAGAGGACACGTCTGGACACCAGGAGAACTGTTAAAGAACTCTGTTTATTCGGGCCTCACCGCCCCTTTATATACTAGAGAGGTCAGCCCTGATTGGCTGCCTTCGGTCACGTGACCTACAACTGACGTCACTTCCGGTTTATATATTCCGTTTCCGGTTTACATTTCACTTCCGGTTTACATATTTCCGGGTTTCGTTCCTTTACGTTTTCGTTCCTTACATATTCGTTATTCGTTCTTTACATATTCGTTCTTTACATATTCGTTCTTTACATATTCGTTCCTTTACATCTATTTCGTTCTCTTACATATATTTCGTTCTCTTACATATATTTCGTTCTCTTACATATATTTCTATTATTACCTTATTTCTATTATTTTAACCTCTATGTATTTTGGCTGAATAGCCGTTCATCACACCCTCCCGCACCTTCTTGAAAGGTGGGAAAACACGTTTTACAAAATTTCAAAACAGTTCATACAGCAACGACAACAGAACATACTCTAGAACCAGAAACATTTCAATCCTACGCTCCTTATCGGCAGAGGAGGAGGTGTCACCCTCTGTCCTCCCCGGTCTACTTCGGAGGGCCCCCGGGGCCTATCCGGCTAATTATTATTTCTCTTCTTTCTTCGTTTTTCGTTCTTCGTTTTTCTCTCTTCTTAATGAAAGTTCATATAATTCGTTTTATATATCTTAGTCTCTTTTTATCTTCGTCAGAGTTCTCTATCCTGGATCTATTAGGACCCGTTTTACACCTCCTCTTTTTCTCGTCTTTAGGATGAGCGAGCCGGTCGTGGCTCTCCCACCCGGGACTGGGGATCGGTCGTGACCCCGTCGCCCCCGCTCCTCTCCTCTGGGCTCTATTTACTTAGCCCCTCGGCGCGTTTTTCCTCGCCTTTTTACCCTCATTAGGACAGAGGGACCGGTCGTGGTCCTCCTGCCCGGGGCCATGGGTCGGTCGTGACCCGCAGTGCCCCCGTTCCCTTCGTTTTTCGTCGTCCAGACGTTCTCCCCTAGTTCGGGTGGAGAATCGGTCGCGACTCTCCCACCCAGAGGCCAGGGCCGGTCGTGACCCTTAGTCCTCTCGACCCTCGGTCCGTTCTACCGTCGTCCAGACATTCTCCGTTGTTTTTGGGTAGAGAATCGGTCGTGATTCTCCCACCCAGTCGGTCGTGACCCCTCGTTCTTCCGTAACTATTACTCTTCTCTGCGTTCTCTTAGGTGATGATGATGATTTTAAGGATGAGTTGAAGAAGAAAGACTGAAGTTTTTGTAGATAGAATGTTCTTTTTGGACTTCGCACCCTCGGTCGCCTCGGCATTCAGAGCCCCCCAGTGACTTTTTCACGTTTGGCAAGGACAACATGTTCGAGCCAAAGGCCAAGGCACCCAAGGAAGAAGATGGCGTTGTATGTGGAAAGGAACTTAACTTCATGCATTAAAGCTTAGAGTGGAAGCTTCAGCAGACGACGTCGCGGGTTTCGTGCTATTTGTCACAGTGAAACTTTGAGATGGAGTCCGGGTGAAGGTAAGACTGAGAAGATTAGAATCATTAATTATCGATGAGGTTTCCGTTTTCCGTACAGGAACTGAAGTTTGACTTTTACGACACATGTCCTCGTGGTTAACCCAGCACCAAGACGTTCAGTCTTCGACCACGTCGACACACTCGAAGATTTCAGGATTTCAGAAAGAGATGTCGGAGAGAGTCCACCATAGTAAAGTATTTCCGTCACCGTTCCGGGCCCAAGTGGCATGACAACAACCGGAACGGAGACCCGATTAAGAAGATAATTTTGATGAAGTTTCTTTTTGATGACAGGAGCCGGCGCCTCTCATCCCTCCCCCCCTCCGTAAACAACGGCAGGAAGACAATCCTCTTTGGGGCGAGAGGGAGGCTCCTTCGTTCTACTGATGAGATGATTTTCCTAAGAAGAGGATTCCTGTTTCGGGCACTCGGGCCCTCGTTCGTTTCCTAGGCTCTCGGGCCTCGCTCTGTTTACTAAGTTTTTCTCTTCGTCCTCCCGGAGGACCGTGCTTTTAGACGATTTTCGTGAGACTGTAATACCAACAAATAGTTCGTTAATAGAAGTAAGTTTAAGATCTGGTCTGGTTTGATTCTGGAGTAAGGCCACAGTCGTCCACGGTGCCATGTCACATTGCATGAAGCCACTATGCCTATGACGAACGCCGAGACAACAGCTCCGAGCCGTTCCGGGCTGCTCCTAGGTACGGCGGTTCGAAGTTGGTAAGTTGAAGATATTAGTGAGAAGGAGAGGAAGAAGCCGTAGAAAGTGAAGATGGACGACATCAACTGGGATCTGCACCCAACGTCAACCTCTGAGATCCGGAACGGGCCCATTCTCAAAAAAATAGCATATATAGAGAACTCATCCGATGTCGAACTCCAAGAAGGATCGCTCCTCGTCGCTCTTTGCAGACCTCTTGAGGTGTCCATCAAGGCATCCGCGGCCGACGTTCCAAGCACCACCTCCCTGTATATTTCAAAGACTACTTCCCTATATGTTTCAAAGACTATTTTGTTTCGTTCCTCGAGAAGAAGACATCAGGAAATACGACATGGAAGCAGTCACTGTCGTTACTGCAGGTAAGATATTAATATAAGTTTTTGGTAAGTCTATTAATTTTCGTTTCTTGTTCATGTATTGCTTCGGTCGGTCACGAGCCAGGGCCCCTAAGTTATCGTCCCTGCTCGTGCCTTGGTCCTCCGGGAGACATCTACGACTCGCCGCAATCCTTTCACGACTCGCTGCATCAACTCTGGCACGATAAAACCAGCATTCAGGTCGAAAAAATTCCATTTTGCCGCTCTTCGTATGCGGTAAGAGGCTGAAGACAAGGAAACTCAGAAGATGATGGTACATGAATCCGGGCTCATCCACATTCTGATCGATCCATCCAAGATCAAGAAGACAAAGTTGCAGGGAGTAGAAGTGCCGCTAGAGGACAGAGGTCGTCTCCTCCTCGCCTCCAGATCGCTCAAGGCAGCGCGGGAGAAGGGTTTTCAGTCTTGGCCCGCGCCAGCCTTTCCTCCAGCGGCGAGTCGCCGGCCCACCGGTACCTTATTTACCCCGGCACGACCGTCGACTCAAAGACTACAATGACAACACTATCTATCCATTCTGATTTCCTTTCTTCGATTCCGCCTCCCAACTTTCACTCTCGCTCCTGGGCCGCCCGGCCCGCTATCCGTTTGATTTCCGCGACCGGACGATCCCGTTCCACCTGCTCGGTCCCAACCAACGCAGCGGGCTCCAGGGAAGAAGAGGAACAGCTACAAACTTGTTTTTCCTCCTAGCGCCTCCTTCCGTCCCGTATTCGCCCCGCAGGCTTGGTAAGTTCGTTCCAGTCATGGACCCTCCAGCTCGCTGATTACACTCAACACCTCCTAACACATGTGGTTCCGTTCACTTCCGCAAGAAGATTCCCATAAAGAAACTAATAGGAATAAATTAAGATAAAAATGTTCGAGCCCGCCAGTCCGTTCCCGATGAGTTTAAGTAAAGTTTCGGGCCTGTCCAGCGGTCTCCAGGAGAGTCTTTTATCCAGGCTTCGGCCTCCTGTGCGGCTCAGGTACCTCCGCCTCGGCCCGGTTCTCTCCCTGGGGGTTTGACACTATGGGTGAGGAGCCAACGCCCCGTAATCCCTCCCCACCCGACTCGCGACGCGCCATCTTCCGCCTCTGGTTCCGTCGCGCTGTTTTTCTTCCATGCAAGACCTCGAGCAGCATCTACTTCACCCTTCTTCTTGGCGCCGGATCGGTAGCAACAGTCTCTCCTCCCTAGCGGGGAGCTCGAGAAGCTGATCCACCATTCCGCTCTGTTTTTCTGCCTCTCTTGTCGCCTTCAACAAGTCATCCAGTTGATCCTCGTTTTTGTACATCACTAGGGTCTGAGCCAATTGGACGGTCCGGTTGTGTTCGTTAACTAGCCGGTCGACCCCCGGGAACTCCCTGGTCAACGGCCCCAGTGCCGCCGTCGGGAACTGTGCCATCGCTTCTTCAAATGTCTCTGGCTTGCGGCCCGTTTCTAGTGCCATCAGGAACGCCATAGACGCCGAAGCCATTGCTCTTGTCTTGGCCGTCATTCCTCGCACCTCCCTCGGGGGCCACACCAGTTGCACCCGAATGGCCTCTTCCGCGTCCCAGTCTCGTACCGCTCGCGCCGTCACCGGAAAGTGTCCCTGTAAGACCTGGTGAATGGCCTGTGTCCGTAATAACTTGAGTCTCGGTGTTTCTTTAGATGGTCCTGCCGTCGGTATCTCCGTTCCTATGGACCCGAACACTGAATCCGCTCCCGACTCGTCCAATTCTTGCTTCTCCGGCTCGTATCCTCTGGTCTCGGCCTGCCCCAACTCCATGTCCTCTGAGTCTTCCACCTCCGCGTCCATGGACTGGGCAGCCGGTATTTGTAATCTGTGTATCACAACCCGCGGTTGTAGCGCCCGCCCGTGTTTATCCTCGTCCTTGAGTGGGGTATCTGGTCCTGGCGGCGATCCCATACGTTCGGGCGACGGTGGTCCCGGGGTCTCTTCCGATCCCTGCGACCCGAAAAACGAGCTTCCCAAACTGGCTCGCGTCAGGTTGTCAACCGCCGCCCGTGTCTCTGGCGTGTCTGGTGCTACCGTAATGTCTCTCATTCGTTTCAGTCCCGGGGGCGGCACTATCGGCTGCTTACATACCATCTTCTCCAGGGGTGAATCCGCTTTCGTCGGGGTAGGGGTAGAGAACAGCGGCTGTGTCGAGGCCATCGACGCCGTGTCCTCCGGTCTGGCCGCATGCCGAACATACTTTACTTTCTCCACTCGCCCCGACGGTTTGAGTCCCTGCCTTTCTGCCATCTCGCGTAGAAACCTCCCTAGGTACAATGCTTCTCTTTCCACCAGCCGGCCTCCCTGTGCTTCCCGAATGCTGTCCTCCAGCTCCCGGTCGGATCTCGCCTCGTGGTAACCCCTGAACGATCCCTCCCGGTTCATTGTTCCTTTTAAATATCCGGGGTACCTCGGGTGTCGTGATTCGTATATCACTGATTTCTTATGAACTGTCATCATAGTAAATTGTGCGTCGCTACAAGGTGGTTCTAGTCCCGTGGTCCGTTTGACTCCTGTCGAGGTCTCAGGCTGTGATGGTCCCAGCTCTCCCGTGCTACTAGACTCAGCAATAATCAAGGACCGATCGCTTCGGACCGACATGCTCCTGCCTGACTCCGACTGGTCCGAACTCGTTCCCTCCTCCAATTCTCTCGGGACTTTCTTGACCTTTTTCCACTTCTTCTTTCGCGACGGCTCCTCCGCCGGGCATCCCTGCGTCGGGGGCCTCTTGAAAGCGAGCGGCTCCTCTTCCTCTTTCACTTTCAGTCGTTGGTCGTCGGACGAGCTCACCAATTCCACCACCTCAGCCCCCGGTGGTATTCCTGAGCAACCCGGCTTCGGGGTGGGTGTGGATGTCCGTCCTTTTCCTCTGCCCGGGAGTCCTCGTCCTCTCGGTTCCCGTGGTTCTCCCTGGGCGTTTAACTTCTTAATTCGGCTCTGTACTAACCCTGATATTTGGTCTGGTGTCAGGAGTGGTTTCGGGTTGACCACGGCTCGGCTCGCGCTTCGCGGCGACTCGGTGGCTTCCTTCCGCACTCCTTTCGCGGCCCTCCGAGGGGAACGACGCGTGGGTGTCGATCGTTCCGCTACCTCGGCCAGGGGTCCCTTCCCTGCTGCTTTGGCTGCTTGGGCTCCCTCGCCGGCCTCGTCGGCCTCTGATCCTTCTTCGGTTGCTACCTGCTCCAGCTGCTCGGCGTCGCTGTCCTCGTATCCTCTCGACGCCCTCGGGTAGTAAGGTATGCGGATATGCCGTCGCGGCCTCTCCGGTGCTTCCTTATCCACCGCCCTCTCAGGGGGTTGAAACCCCTCCGGATGGCGCACCGCGTAGTCCCGTTCCATGTTGGCTACCCGGGCCGCCGTTTCATCCCCAGCAGCGAAACTGGTGTACGGCGGTCGTCCCTTCGGGTCCAAGGCGAACGCCGCAGCATACTCCAGCCTCAGAAGGGGGTCTTGCTTCGGCATCCCCCTCTGCAGGTTCCCTTCGTGTGAGTCCGTCATGTGCTTCTTCCAGTCCTGGTGTGTCGAATAGGCTCGATGCGAACACACCGGGCACATGTAGTACTGCTTCCGTAATCCATCGTGCTGGCCTTTAATATGCTTGGCCAAGTGCTTAAACTCCTTTCCGTGACAATGTCCTTCCCAGCACTGTCCGCTCATCGTGTCCGTTTTCCGGGCTTTCGGGGCTCGTTCCAATCCTGAAGCTCGTCCCGTCAGCCGTTTCCGTTTTTGTCTCGTGGTGATGCTGCTCGTCTCGCTTCTCTGCTTTTCCTCTTGCCTTCTTCTCCTTAGCTCAGTCTGCTCGTCTGCGATTTGATGAATCCTGATCGGCTGACCAGAATGACCTGCTCCGGCGAGCGCTCTGCCTTTTATAGCCGCCGCAGGCGGAAGTGGGCGTGGCCTGCACTAGTGACCCCTAGCGTCAGACTCACCATCCACTTCTACGGTGGCGCCCCCTACTATTTTCCGGTCCCCGGGGCCCGCCGCTGGTCACCGCCTCGCCTGCTTTTTACCTCGCGGCCCTTCGCCCGTCCACGCGTTTTTTCCTAGGCCTTTTATTGCCCCACCGGACGCCCTCGGTCTTTTCATCCTCCGTCGCCTTCTCTTGCCTTTTTCATCTTGGCCCTCACAGTGCTTCCGCACACTTCCCGGAGAACACAGGGGCTCGGCGTTATCATCTCCTCGCCGCCGCCCCGTTCTCTTTGTCCTCTTTTACTCCTTTTACGACCTACTTTAAAGCCCGTCCTCGTTTCAGGCCTCGCCTTTTACAGCCGTCCGTTCGTTCCTCCGGCGTTCCCGAGAGTGCCGCATCTACTCTCCTCCGGTCTCCTGGACGCTGTAAAGCGGTATTACCAAGTCGGCATTACTTCAGAAGTCTTCACCAGCTTGCCACCGGGTCTGTCTTCTGTTGTAATCCAACCATCTTTTCCACGCTGTGGTTCCTCCGAACTGACCGGAAAGCGGCTCCGTGGGACTACTTTAGACATTCGGGCCGTCGTGGCTCCCGAACGCCGTTTTTCGTTCCAACCCCGCATTTCCCACCTATATTACATCCGCAAGAGAACCAATCTTCAGCTAGGTAGCAAATCTCTACAGCCTAACGACCTGCACTCCTACTGTAGTGGTCAACGCACCGCCCCGACTCAATGGCCCCAGGTTGATCAGTCCTTTTTGGCCAAAGCCTTTTTGTGTAGCGCCGATTTGGTCGTTCCCTTGGTCCTCTTCCACCTGCGGAATCGAGACACGAAAACGACTTCATCACAAAAAGGGGTGCCCCGTTTCCTTACGTGCCCTAGCGCGCCCCACCCCAAGCATTTACTGTGCAGCCTCGTATCCTTGCTGGTCAGCTACCATCCAGGCTGGCGCAGCGTGTCCTCGGTAGGGTTCCAGGCGGTCCACATGGACTACCCCCCCCGGTTTCCCTCGTTTCTTCCGTACTACCACCCGTCCTCGGTCAAGCACCTTGACGATCAGTGCAGGGCCCATCCATGGAAATCGCAACTTCGTTCCTTTGTCCCTATCCACTACCGTATCGTGCACCCAGACCAGTTCTCCGGCGTGGTATTCCCGCCGAGTCACCTTCCCATCGTACTCGTGTTTCTGATGGATGGCGGCTCGTTTCAGCCCCGTCCGGGCCTCCCGATAGGCCGCGACTAGCCCTTCCTCCAGGCTTTCCACATAGTCGCCTACCCGTCGGGGTTCCTCCTCTGGTCCTAGAGGTCTCCCATAAATCGCCTGTCGCGGCATCATGGTCTGTCGGCCCAGCATCATCATATTCGGTGTCACTCCCGTGCTGGCTTGCGGCGTTGCTCTATAACTCATCATCACGAGCGGGACCATCTCGTCCCATTCCCGGCCTGTTGCTCGGCAGCTGGCTTTCAAACAACACCCCAAAGTACGGAAACTTCGTTCTATGTACCCGTCACTCCTGGGGTGGTACGGCGTCGTTCTTGTTTTGTGTATTCCGAATAGTGCACAGACCTGAGCCACCACCTCGGATTCGAAATTCGTGCCTTGATCCGAGTGTAGTTCCCGAAACGCGCCGTACCGTGCTACTACTTCTTCAACCAGTTTGTTCGCCACTGTCGTTGCCTTTTGATCCGGGATCGGGAAACACTCCAACCATTTGGTGAAATAGCATCCCACCATCAGGCAATACTTATTTCCTCGTTTGGTGACTGGGTACGGGCCCGAAACATCCATGGCCAGCCGTTCCATCGGCTCCCCCACTATGTACTGATGTAGCGGCTCCCGTCTTCCTCGTCCTTTTTTCAGCAACGCGCAATCACATTCTCGACATTCCTTCCGCACGTCTTCCCGGAGTCCCGGCCAGTAAAACCCTTGTTCCAACAGGGCCGTCGTCCTGGCGACTCCTAAATGCGCTCCTGCCGCGCCTCCATGGTATTCCCTTACCAACTTGGCCCGTTCCCCTCGGGGAACGACCAACTGGTTCCTCCAACCATGTCCTTCTAGTTCCCAGTACTTCCGATGCAGCACGCCATCCCTGAGGCTTAATCGTTCCCATTGCCTCCATAGGATCTTTGTTTCCCGGGATTCCGGAGATATGGCCTCCCAACCTGGCCGGTCCGCATCCTCTTCCATCCGTGCGACAATCGGCCCTATATCTCGATCCCTCCTCTGCGCTGCTCTCATCTCCTGCGGGGACCATCCGGGTTCGTACCCCCGGGCCCGCGTCACTACTCTCACTTTTTCGGTATTCTCGTGCTCCTCTCCACATTGTTTGCACGGATACCGGGACAACGCGTCAGCGTTCCCATGCTTCCTGCCCGGTCGGTGTTGGAACGACACATCATGCGAGTCGATAATCTCAATCCACCGAGCAGCCTGCCCCATCGGTTCCTTACTTCTCTGCAGCCAACTGACCGCGCTATTATCCGTCCGGACTATCACGCGTTGACCATAGATGTAGCACCGAAAATGCTTCAAAGCTCGCACCACCGCCAACAGTTCTTTCCGCGTGGTGCAATACTTTCGTTCGTTTGACTCCAGGGTTTTGCTCGTGTAAGCTATCACCCGTTCCTCCCCTCTCTGCTCCTGTGATAGCACGGCTCCCGTTCCCACGTCACTGGCGTCTGTGTCAAGCCACCATTGTCCATCTTCCTCCGGGAATCCCAACACCGGGGCCTCCGTTAGCGCCTTCTTCATCGCATCAAATGCCTCTTGTCGTCTCGCGCTCCACACGAATGGTTCCTCCTTCGTTGCCAATTCATACAAGGGGGCAGCCAATTCCGTGAAGCCGTTTATATGCCTTCTATAGTATGAACATAATCCCACGAAGGCTCGTACCTTGTGGAGATCCCGCGGGACCGGCCACTCGGTTACTTGCCGACACTTTTCGGGGTCGGGTTCGATCCCGTTGAATGAGACAACGTGCCCCAAGAACGGAATCTTCTTCTGGAACAGCTTGCATTTTCGCGCCTTTAACTTCAGTCCTGCAGCGTTCAATCGGTCCAGAACCCGTACCAATCTTTCCAGAGTCACTTTAAAGGTTGGTCCAAAGACCAGTATGTCATCCAAGTATACCAGACACTCCTCCCACACGATTCCTCTGAGGATTCTTTCCATCAGTCTCTCGAAGGTGGCTGGGGCGTTCACTAGCCCGAATGGCATCACTTTGAACTCATACAATCCTCCTTGAGTCACGAAGGCCGTCTTTTCTTGGTCCTCCGGTGCCATCTCCACCTGCCAATATCCGCTTGCGAGATCCAGACTGCAGAAGAATAGGCTTCCTCCCAAGGTGTTGAGGCTGTCCTGGTTCAGTTTTCGGTAGTCGATACAGAACCTCGTTCCTCCGTCCTTCTTTTTGACTAGAACGGTCGGGCTACTCCACGCACTCCCGCTCTCCTGGATAATCCCTAGATTTAACATATCCTCCACCAGTGCTCGTTCTTCCTCTCTCCTGGTGGCCGGATACCGTCTGACCCTCTGCTTGATCGGCATCTGATCCCCCGTTTTAATTCGATGTTGTACTAAATCTGTCCGTCCTAACTCATGTTTCGAGGTCGCAAACATTTGTTCCCGGGCCATGATGGCTTTCTCCAGCTCTTCGCCTTCCTTCGTGGTCAGGTCTTTCTTAGCCTCCCCTATCATTTCAACGAGCGCTCCAGGGGGTTCTTTTGCTTCACTTCCTATTCCTCGTACCTCTTGTACGAAGGTGGCTTCTCCGAGTACCCCGCCGGTTTCCAATTTCGCGCTCTCGGTCCCTCGGTTGGCCACCCAAACTTCATTTTCTTCTCCCAATGTCACCGTTCCTGGGATCACCTCCAGTCCCATAGGTAATCCAGCGCCGGTGATGACAGCCAGCTGTCCACTCTGTCCTATGTCTATTCTCGCTACTACTGTTACTCGGGTCACTTGGAGTGGGGGTATTTCCGTCGTTTCCTCGATTCGCACGACCTGTCCTCCGACGGTAACTGCCCGAATCCCATCCGTTCTTTGTTCTGCTCCCGGGATTCGTTCCCCCTCTCCCTCCCCCTCGGCGGGCAGGAAGATAGCACTCGCGTGGGGCTTAACTGTTAGCCGGTATTTCACCGCGAAGTCGTTTCCCAGGATCCCTTCATCTCTACCGATGTCTGCCACCATGAACGTCCACTTCAACACGTGCGTTCCCAATTTTACTGGCAAGTTCGTGCATCCGTAGCACCGCAACGGACTACCATCCACCGAGCAGAGACGTCCTTCATATCCATCCAGTTCTTCCCATTTTCGTCCCCACTCTCTCCAGAGGCGTTCCGACAGCAGACTGATCATAGATCCGGTATCAACCAAAAAACGGACGACACTCTCTCCCACCATCCCGGCCACATAAAGTCCACATTCTCCCATGCCTACTACTTCTCTCGCCGCGCCCGAAGGGGGCCCCGCGCTTACTGCGACGGCGACTGTCCGTTTCCCTGACGCTGAGAACACTCTCTTGCGAAATGGCCCTTCTGGTGACATTGATGACACTCTAAATCTTCTTTTCGCTTCTTAAACGCCTCCCTCCGGGCCGTTGCTTGTCTTCTAGCTTCCCGTTCTTCTGCCAATTCTTTCATCATCTCCTCCAACTTACCGTTTAAGGCCATGATCTGTGTATTGGCGTCCTCCTCGGGCTTCACTGCCCGCAGGAGGCGGCGTGAGTATCGTTCCTGTATTTCTACCACCTCTACCGCCTCCTCTAGTGTCTTGGATCCTTTCTCTGCACACTTCAGCTGAAGGTCTTCCCCAACTGCAGCCTGGAACGCATGTAATGCTGCTTTTTCCTGGCTAGCGTAGTCGTTGGAGAAGTAGGCTCTCGATGCCAGTCGCCGGGCATTATCAGCCAACTCCTTCGCTGTCTGGTTCTTTACACGTTTCAATCCCGCCAACTCTTGCAGGGCATTACACGTGTCCTTCTCCTGACCGAACCTCCGGCGCAACGCATCCTGCCTCGCTGAGTAACGGAGTCGCTCCCTGTCCGGGAGTCCGACGAAGTACATTCGTGCCGTTCCCGTCAGCGAGAGAAAAAGCATCGCCGCTTTTTCCTCGGCCGTCCAGCGTCCCAATGTTGCGTACTCCTCAAACTGGTTGATCCATCCCTCGAAATCCGGTTTACCGTCATACTTCTCTGGTCGTAAACTGAACTTCTTCAAACTCGCTCCTTCCTGACCGGTCTGTTGTTGTTGAGCCCACACATTCTGCTCATCCGTCGGGGTGGACGTTCCCATAAAATTAAACTGCCTACCCATGATGGTCGTGTCCTCCCCTTTGGTCTCGGTTTTCGCACCTCCTTTCTCCTCCCCACCTTCCTTGAAGGCGACGTCAGAATCCATCTGCTCGAAGACTGCCGCAGTCACCATGAGTATCCAATACCGACGAAACACCCAAGATCCACAAGTCCGTATGTGCCTATTTCAGCACCACCGCTGCCACCAGTGTGACGTTCTCTGGTAAGTCGGGGTTGCCGATTCTTACAACAGAGGAACGTGGGGGTTGTTCGGGTCTCGGGGCGGACGGGGAATCCGGGCCAAGAACCGAGATGTGTTTCTAGAGTCGTGCCTCGCGCACGAGGGGGGGCTGAGCGAATCGATCGGGAATCGGCACTCGATGTCGACGGAGGACTGCGGGGGAGGGAAATTATGGTAGGGGTACGGGTCGGCCGGGGGGCGGTCCACCCCTGAGTTCCGGTCCGCGGGGGCGACGGGCCGACGGTCGCCTATTGTTTGGTAGCGTGGGGCCGAGCATGCCGCGCCCTCGTCCCCGCGGACTTCGCTCCTTCGTTCCGCTCCCCATGTCTTCGTACCATACTACGCCTCGGTTTCCGGTACTACTTCGGGCCTTCGTGCCTTACTCCGTTCCCTCGTTCCTCGTTCTTCGGGCCGTCGGGCCCCTTACCCTATGTTTCTACTACCTATCTCGAACTTCGACTGTTTTGTCCTAACTTCGGCTTAATTACTCTGATCGGCTCATCTTTAGCGGTTGTTTCAGGAAAGAGGACACGTCTGGACACCAGGAGAACTGTTAAAGAACTCTGTTTATTCGGGCCTCACCGCCCCTTTATATACTAGAGAGGTCAGCCCTGATTGGCTGCCTTCGGTCACGTGACCTACAACTGACGTCACTTCCGGTTTATATATTCCGTTTCCGGTTTACATTTCACTTCCGGTTTACATATTTCCGGGTTTCGTTCCTTTACGTTTTCGTTCCTTACATATTCGTTATTCGTTCTTTACATATTCGTTCTTTACATATTCGTTCTTTACATATTCGTTCCTTTACATCTATTTCGTTCTCTTACATATATTTCGTTCTCTTACATATATTTCGTTCTCTTACATATATTTCTATTATTACCTTATTTCTATTATTTTAACCTCTATGTATTTTGGCTGAATAGCCGTTCATCACATAATCAAACCAGGCACAGTATGAAAGGGCACGTCGATCTCCTGAAATGTTTTGGTTATACGGCTGCTAGCTGCTATCTGATATCGATTGTCTTATTATTTAATTTGGGCAGGCGCATTTTCATCTTTCACTTAACCTGTCCATGATTTTAGACCTGTCCTGCTCCTCCATCTCGTCATTTCCACTTCGGACTGTGCATCAAGTTACGGATTTCGAAAACGGATGACTGTGTTTAATGTCAACCAGGGGCTTTTTATTTATTACATTCTGTCCTGAATTATAGACCTTTAACTCCATCGGCTATCTTATTTCCCGTATCTAATGCACACGCAAGTTGTAATTGAATAATCCTGTCGACAGACACAATGAAAAGGAGGCATAAGCAAATACTCGCTAGACTATACTGAATTGTAAACATAAAATATTCATACAGATCCAAAAATCTGAAATTAAACTTAATAATAGCATGATGCCAGTTGAAGAATGAATATTTGTCGACATAGTTGCCAAAATAAAATCTGAAATTAAACTTAATAATAGCATGATGCCAGTTGAAGAATGAATATTTGTCGACATAGTTGCCAAAATAAATCACATTGATCTAGTCTGCAGACATATTAACAAACGAGAAATGAGCTATCCGTGTTGGAGACAACAACGCAAGGTTTTTCCCTTATAAATACAAACTCTGTATTCTGTTTGCTGCTTTTTTCTCATACTCCCAAGGAAATAATCGAACCGCATCTCCCCACTAGATGTACCCTTGGCCAGGAAAGTGGTATGGCTCTATTGGGTCTTGGTTGATCTAAGTGGTGCCGATGTTCCCTTCTCAGAGGAATTCGACAAATGGCTGTCTCAGAACGAATTGCTCCCCAAGGACCGAACCGCCGAAACTTGGAATGCATTGTAGGGACTCCCGGAATAAAAATCCCTATCTGAATGTATACCTCCATACTTCTTATTGTACACCAAGCAATTTTCGGGTTCCATCAATTCTTAGCAAATCGCCGATACTTCAAGTACCCCCCAAAATTATAGTCGGCTTAAAGTCCCTTGGAAAGATCAAATAAAAGTTGTTCCTTGGAAAACTGTAGTATGTAAATCTTTGCTTATTTTTACCGCATTTCATTGCCTCAACTTGTACATTATTTCATATAATTTGGATTCAGAGAAAATAGAAGTAATAACTCTGCATAGTAACAATTCTCGAACATACCCCTAATGATATGACAGAGTCACTTATGCCCTGTAGCCTTTTCTTTCTGCATATAGGTATGGAAAAGGCGACAGTTTTTCTTCTCTGTGATAAAAAGGTGAGAATGTGCACGTGGGAGCTATCTGATGAGAAAGAGCTTAATGTCAATACATGTATTATGGGAGCGTACAATGACCTACGATACATACACCTTTTGTTCATAATAAACCCAAGCTGTTCATAATAAAAGAAGACTGTACAGGAGCTATTGTAAGCTTTTCATCGCCCTTTGTATATCCCAGTTTCTGTATGCATTGCCTGTAGCCGACCTCGTATAGGAAATAAACAATAGGGATGTGGACTGCGTCCGGCGCCATAGAGACGCTGGGGTCACCCGTGAGATATTCGACAAATTTCCCCACTTCTCCTACAGAAGTGGGGTCCGGTGTCCGAGTGAAGGCACAAATGGCGATTTGTGCGCCTGTGGCCTGGGCGGCCGTGAAAGGGGCGTTGATCACCGATGGGGTACTTCTTAGAGAGCGTAACCGAATAAGGCACATTCCCTATTCGTACATGTAACAATATACATGTGATTTTCTTGCAGGGGCGCATGCAATC
The DNA here is from genome assembly GCA_936440205.1 of Lepidonotus clava. Lineage (NCBI taxonomy): Eukaryota > Metazoa > Annelida > Polychaeta > Phyllodocida > Polynoidae > Lepidonotus > Lepidonotus clava. Next base: position 44,251,800 of record OW387136.1, on the reverse strand, counting down.
TTTATAAAGAAAAAAAAGAGGTAGGCCTACTGACAATACACAAATTGATGAAAAACTGGGTAAATCATTTTATTTTTCCTTGTGTTAATTATCACAAATGTCCTCCCTCGAAACAAGAGGCCTAAATGCTATTGAATGTCGAAAACTAATAATCTCTGCATCGGAATCCAAAAGGGTGTACGCTGCTTTCTTTATAATTATGTAGTTTGGTAAGTGACGAACTAATTACTCCATACAACACCATTATCGGCTCGTATTGCTTTGTAAAGAACTGTTATCAATAATTATTATGTTTATAATAAGCACTTAAATATGTGCTTAGACTAAACTAAACTAAATTACATTAAATTGAATTATTTCTACAATTCAGTTCACCTACATTGAAGATCATCTACGATGAATGTGATTTAATAAATTTGAAACAATTTCGGGATCTTTACTGTCAAGTGAATAGGCAAAATACCAAGTAATCATTGCAATATTATCATGAAACTTAACTTTTATCCAGTCTGACTCGGCTCTGGGATCTCCCTCATTGATGAACGTTACTAAATGCCTATATGCCTCGGCAAGTGTGTAATGCGAGGAAAGTAGCTTCGGTGCCATTTGTTTACCCCAAGGTAAGTGAAGGTGATTGGGTGACTCAATCTAGCTCCCGCTCTCCCTGCTCCCCTGTATGAGCCATTTGGGAGATGTAATTATCCAGATGCACTTCCAGTGTCCGTGAGAAAATGGAGCTGGATTGAGCAGTAATGAGGCCACAGCCATGATGTATCCGACGGGAGGGTAAACAGGAGGGGCATATATCCAGGGGCTGCCTGACCATTATGTAAGTTGGCGCCTAGTTGTCTCGATTTTATGTTTATTAATTTTGGATTTATATCGAGACAGAATAAAGTTAACGTGATTGAACCCAATTACAATTTAGGAACTACCTTCTCGATAATTTACCAAAACTGTAGCGTTGGGGTTCAAGATTTCTGAAGAGAAAAGACATTCCAAGTTATATAATTCTGCTTAAATATTTTTCAAAGATCCAATTGGTGTTGCTTAAGAATGGCATCGTCTTCAGTCACTGTCTGTTCATATATGTCGATAACAATGAATGTTACTCTAATGTCCCTACATGTAGGCTATTAGTGTATAGTTGTCCCACTCACTTGCTTTAATTAATTACATCGAATATGCACCTCATGGCTGCCAATACTTTCCCTCGGGTAATCTATCCAATCATGATCATGAAAGGTATTCTGTAATAAGTCATGGCAACTTGAGACGTGTCTAATCATTGTGAAATTGCCATCTGCTGTGAGTTAGACCCTTGGAAACCAAAATTTATTGGCTATACCTACAACACATGAATGCCAGCTGCTTACAGTTGATGTATTGAACCTCTGAAAGTTATTCCCCAACGGGACCACTGCACTAGAAGTACATGACACATTTATGAAAATAAGTCACCTACACCATGCCATAACTTGGAGGTGTGAACAATGGCAATTGAGATTGAGGAAAGTCAGCAGACGTGGGGCTCTAGGGTCTTATCGAAATACTCAACCCTGTTGTAGGTATACACCTTAAAGGTTGTATCCTGAAGCAATAGTTAAAGCACAAAATGTAATCCTTGCTGCAGTGCATTAGAATTATCATAAGGAAATGATTTTGCGGATTTGGAGAATACGTGCCAATTTATAATAATCAGACACTAATGCATGTTACTAATGTAAGTACATTTTGTGAGCTATGTCAATAAGTTGAACATTGTTCTAGTTGAATATCCTTACTGAGGGAAAACAACGTTCCAATTCCATTATCATCCGGCACTTTAGGAGTATGAGCCGTTATTTCCATTGTTTAAATGTCACCTTTCTCAGTTTCGTTATCGATACTCATACATAGGTGGTTCACTATTCTACCTTCATTTCATTAGAATGGTTGGGTGTCATGTTTATTTGGATTGCTTAGAGAAATTGTATCCAAAATATAAAAAGATACATATTGAAATCTTCATAACAATGTAAACACCTAGCTTGTCTGGGTCTTGCATTAGGATATCGTGTCATCGCTGTTCCAGGACCTACTTCTGGGCCCGTCCCCAGATTATTCAAGTTTCCATTGTATTTCATACCCAACTAAAGGCGGTGATCCATGTTGCGACAAAATTGGACCGATTTTCATAAAATTTTCAATCTCCAAAATCGGTTCAAAACCGGTTCACTTCGGAAAAAATCATCACATGGATCATGTCAACCGATTTTTTCAGACCAATTTCCAGGCAGACAAATGAGATATAAAATATTCCAAACCGATTTCAAACCGACCATGGTCCGACAAAATGATTAAACTTGTTTAATATTTTTGGACTGATTTTGGACCGATTGTGGACTGATATTATTATGTCTATGCATTTTCAAGGTTATCTCATTCATTTTTGGGAATAATAGAACGAAAATGTTAACAAAAGATATCAAAATGAATTCTCTTTCAAAGGATATATTTTTCAATGCTTTTCAACAAGTATTTTACTATTTTACTATCTATTAATCAAACAGATTAAATAATATATATTTCTCTTCCTACTGATCATATTTAGACATTAAATGTGAAAGTATTTCGAAAATTTTGATAATTTAGTCAACCAATTTTTCTTCAATGTTTTCCTATTAATTTGTGATCCAGAATTCAAGGAAATAATCAGTTTCCATCTTCACTGTGGATCATGGGTATAGGACCGATTCTGGACCGATTCTGGACTGATTATGGGAGCAGGGGGTTTAATTGCCAAGCCGATTCTCATCTGACAAAAAGCCATCAGTCCTAAAATCTGTTTGCAAAGGCTTCTGGTCAATACTAGTACACATGGTTGTTCAGTCAAGATTTCAATAGACTATCATCAAGATGTTTGTATCACTCTGGACTTAGATACTATTACCATCATATACAAAGTTTGGCCTTCATGGCAACATTACATTGGCGTCTTCATGGTACCTTCAATTCTTCATCAGTATCCTTTGATATCCTTTCAGTAGTCATGATGATTCAAATTTTGAGTTTTCGAGTGGCAGGCCTACCTAATGATAATTTACATGATTATTACCGTATGAAGAAAACGTCACTCAACATGAGTAATAATAGTTTATAACAACATGGAATTCTATTTCAGGATATTATCTAACAGCACAACCAAATCAAACACGCACGAAAGAATTTATTTGTCAAACGCAGAAAACTAATCACGATATCAAAGTTTTTTACTTTCTCATTCCAGTGAGAACGTACGTTATCGGAAATGACAACGGCCCAGAATATTCAGGTATCATATAAACAACAAATTGTGATTGGTTAAACCTAATGAACAAAGTTGGAACACGCTATATAATCTTTAAAACTATATCAAATCTTACCATTACCTAACCGTATCAGGTTTCACACCGTGCAAGTTATATTTATTTGTTTTCCTTCACAGTGTAGGGAGGTAAGACCATAGCATTTTGTGTGTACAAATTGAAAAGTGATCCTAATTATATGCATATATATAATGCTAAACGGTATATCTATTGTACATAAGTTTCAAAATGGAACATATCTACTCCGGTTGTATCTGTTGTAGCCGGAGCAGGCAGACCTATTACCTTCACAATTGTTAGGAATTCGACCTGCTTGACATGACATTGGTTCCTCAAGGAGTAGACCCTACCCTCCTATACCCCCAGGACAGGGAAGCCATAACCTGCCTTACATTCTCTACAACGGGTACCTCCAATGCTTATTATATTCCTGTCATCCTTGGGCCAAACTGACAGACATTTCTCCGATGTGACACAAAAAGTGGGTTTCTTTTATTTTGTCAAGAAGATAGCCTATTTGTTTTTTATGGTATTCCTTTTTTCTTGACGGAGTAGGATGTCATTTCCTGGAGCGCTGGTTTATTATACCATTTCATTGAAATACAGACTCCATTTGGACCAAAACAAAAAACAAACAAATTGAAGTCTTGATATCAAATTTGAACAATACAAAATATATTTTGTCGCATGAGATGATATAGAATATGGCTAAAGATTTGGGAACCAGAACGGTCCTGGCAAAGGAGGCTAAAAGAAATAACTTGAAAATTACAACTGTACTACTAGCTAAGGATAGACACCAGTGATAGGAGCATGAATGGCGCTGCTCACTTTAATAACAATCCTAAAATTTGTTTGATGTAGTAATATTGAATAAAAAACATTAACAAATAGCCAACAAATATATCTATTGATGTATCTTATACAGAAATAACTGAAAAAATGGCTTCGTAGGTGGGCCGTGAACATAAAAATCATAATACTTAAATTTATTTTTTGAACATCAATAGTATGCTTAGTATTGAATTTTTTAACCTAAATGAAAATTGGGACCTAATTAAAAAATCTGAGACACGCGTCACTTTTTTTTTATTTCACTGTTTCCTGCAGTTACAAGATCTTCCAACAGTTCTAGGATACTAGATACACTTCATGAAATACTTAAGAGGATGTGTTTGAAAGCTTATTCAGGTAAGTTAAATATTAGACGAATAATTGGTGCTCAAAACATAAAAGTAAAAAAAAAATCAATATAAAGTTGGTACAATCTTGTTTTCCAATTCCCAAAATAACATTTTCACTATCAATGACTAGAGAAAAGTATAAACTTTTAAATCATGTATATTATATTAGGATCAGAGCGATAGAATAAATGAAATGAAACCACAGCAGAATGGTTTTATTGTAGAACTCCATTGCATATATTACCCTGCAAGAGGCATTCATGAAATTGAATGATATAATAACAAATGACAAAAATACTCCTTACAAACCGGTTTTAACAGGTGGCCCTGAACAGTGAATGGGCGATTCTCACATCAATGTTAAATAACCCGTGTGGAAGGTAATAGGTGCAGTGGTTGCTTGTGCTGACACCTAGTGTAACGTGATAGACCTAGCTTTGTTGAAGTGCTAATAGCAGATGTTCAAATCCTTTAAGTTTATCTAGAAGGGAGATGAAGCTCATTTTCACTGGAGAACAATGGTTGTTCTTCTCCTCCTACAATAATATTAAAAATGTTCTTTGGGTCCTAGTGACAAAGGTGAAAACTCATTAGATGAAAACCATGAATGATGTATAAGTGGAGATGAGACAATGAAAAACATAGATAACCTTTACTTATACTAAATAGAACCGTACGTATTTACAAGGGCATGCCTTATTCTAGGCAAAAAAAAAAGATTTTTCTCTCACATTCCGTGTGTCCGCTGGCATTCCATTCCATTTTGTACAAGCACGATATAAGGGACTACTAGAGTATTTTGGATTTATAACTGTTTGTACTTTCAAGAGCAGACATTTCAATATTCAACCATGTAACAAGAGCAGACCTTTCAATTTTCAACCATGTAACTGTTTGAACAGCAGTAGTAAAATAATGCATTAATGATATAACAAAAATATATGAAGAAAATGCGACATACCTACCCAATGTTTGTCATCATGGCAATGCTATCTGTAGACATCTATTTTCGGGCATACTGCTATTCTGAGCTATACTTTGGAAGGGGAGGGGGTGGTCATGCCTTAAATGAGCTATTTAAGGAAAACCCCAACTGGAGGTCTAAGAAGCTCATCTAATTTTTTCTCCTATCTGGAATATTTAGAAAGATATTCCGAAGATCCTCTTACTTTCAGAATACTTTTTGATTTTTTGATTTATTTTATTAACCATATTCATTTACAGGAAAAATGTTCTTCCATGTAGGTATAACGTAGATATAATATGAGAATCGTAAATAATAATTACAGTAATTATAGTGATTGTGCTAAGTTAAGCTCCAATCATCATAATATTGTCAGCGCTTAGAGATTGTCATAATAATGCCAGGTAGATAGCTCAATAGTTTATGCTGAGTTAAGCAATACACTACAATAGTCCATTTTAGTTGTATGATACCTATAAGATAAATCAGTGTGCAAATGGCTAAGCTAAGCCAGATGTACATATCGGTATTGTTATCTATGGGATTTTTGGTGTCAACAGATTCTTGATGGCATTTTGAAATGTAGTTAAATTGGGAGAAAGCTGTACAGCCATGGGTAAATCGTTCCACAATCTTGCTCCAACACAATAGGGACTGCAAGTGTATGTATTTAGATGTGAAGCATCAATCTTGTATTGTATTGTATCATTTAGCCTGGTTATTCTCTGTGGATGTAATGTCCATCCTTCTCTATTTCTGTATCTATACATCAATGATAACAAATGAAGCTCACGTCTGTTATCCAAAATTTCAATATTACAGTAGTTATGCGGATCAATTACAGCTATGATTTTTGAGTAGGAGTCATCGCAACTAGCCATTTCCAAACTATTATCCTGGCCGCGGGACATGGTCCTCAAATGGAAGACAAATTGGTTTCATCTTGTTTGGAGTCAACTCTTAAGAAGCCATCTTGGGCGCAGTGTTATCAGGAGAAATCAGGGCCAAGGACCAGCTAGCTGCCCTCCCCTATGAAGGACTGTCATGAGGCTATACTATTCTTAGAATGTAATTTTCTAATATTAGCTACATTACTTGACTATCTAGCTGAGATTTTATTTCAGATGCTATGCCTTTCTAGAACCAAGAATTAACTAACAGGTAAGACACCAGGGGGCAGCATGGAGTAAGATCTTGATACTGCAAAGGGAACGCGGTTTTCCCCACAAATGGTGTATATCACATTCAATACCTGAATATTATGTGTGAAGGTGCTGGGTTGTGATCCCCAGAACTCCTTGGGCTGTCCATAAATGACGTCATGCTATTTTTTTTAAAACCTTTTTTGACCCCCCTCCCCCTTGGCATGTTTCGTCATGCAGCCCTTGACCCCCCTCTAGAAATGACATCATGCCAAGAGGACCCCCACCCCTTCCAAAAGGTAGAAATAATATATAGAAAAGATCAATTGTGTTGCCTGGAAGGCCGACTGACTAGCAAATATGTTATCTTAACTGAAAATAAAATAAAAATCAGCCAAACTAACCTAAAATTTACGAAATTGATCTTTTTTTAAACATGACGTCATGCTCCAAATTTATTGACCCCCTGCCCCCCTTGTCATATTTGGTCATGGAAACATCAACCCTCTCCCCCCCCCCCCCTGCTGCATGACGTCATTTGCGGGCAGCCCCTCCTATATGAAAATGACCCTGACACTTTCTGCTGGACCAGAGACGATTCTGAACATTGTTAAGGGTTAAGAGGGGATTTTGACATTTTTTTATGGCAGTTGCATCTCGGATCTATGATTTACTTTTTTAGTGATATCTGCCTGATATTTCTCATATCAGCACTAGTACTTGAATATGCCTTCTACAGAAGGCAATGTAAAATATGGAAGTTTTTTTGGCGGAGTACATGAATGATGACAACAGAAATATGAACAGAAATATGAAGGTGGATATCTCACTTGGACTCATTAGACATTGGATGTATAATTATCTAAAACATCTTTACGCTATGAACCCTGTTTCTTACTCTCAGAGATCTAGCTATTTCTTTTTGGAAAATAATGAGAATTCTTTTAAAATGAAAATGAAATTTCAGAGCTCCAGAAAAACTATTGATGAAGATATTTACATTAAAGTAATTCACTCATACATGTATGTTTCATACTTGAATATAAAACAAAGTCCTTAAATAATATTTTATACTAAAATGTTGTCTTTTCATTTGATATAATTATGATGTATTATACAAATAGCAGTATCCACAAATTAAAACTGTTTGCGATTTTACTGAAAAGCTCGTTGATAACCCTTCTTAATCTAAAAGTTGGATGAAGGGAGAAAACAGAAAAATTGTTTTTGTGATAGATTCTCTGAATTTAGCTGATGCAATTCTGCCTGTCAAAGATAGTTGAATTGAATATTCTAACCACCTGCAGGCTAATTCTAATGGATTTTGTCGACAAAGTCCCTGGGAATACTATATAAAATAAACAACTAATTGTTTTTGTTTTTATAGTCATTGATAGTGAATAGATTGTGTAACAACTTAGGAATATTAAATGTTTATATGTGCGTACAAATTAAGAATATGATAACCATTAGTTTGTCATCATATTGAACTATACAATTTATAATAATGTGATTTATGGAAATTGATATGCTAAATCCTTGTAAGTTGTCTACATATTACCCAGCATGCAACCTGATCTAGACTAACCTGCAGGTAAAACTTAAGAAATTGGCTATGGAAATTGGTTGGGAAAATATACTGAAGGTCTGTCATGTGAAAAAGACGGTCGACATATACTATATACATACATATAAATGAAAGCCAAGCCTAATATTCTTTGTATGGGTAAGTGCGTGAGTATACATCTAAAAGTGTACACGTAGGCTTATTAGTTATATCTAGACTAAGCTAGCAGGTGCATATAGAATTTACTTGAAACAAAATTAATTGGCACTTTATGTTATTGTGTAGAGATTGTTAGTTGATGATGTTTAGTAGAGTTAGAGAAACAATCATAATTTACCTGAGGTGTGCGGTTTTGAATTAGAAACAGGATTTATCAGATTCACGTGAACATTGCATATTTATCATAATATTATTACTAAGTTAAGCTGATTCCCCACCTGTACAAAATTATACGAGTTATCCTCTCTCTCTTCCCATTCTTGTTTTCCTTTGTTGTATAACTGTACCCTCACTGCTCAACAGCTTCATATTACATTAAATTCTACACTGTTAAAAAAATCCCGTCAAATTTACGGTAAAGTACTGGCAACTATGTTGCCGAACTTTTACTGTTGATTTAACGGGTGACCGTAATTCTGTGTGACCGTATTTTTTACAGGTGAACACCGTTTAAGTTTAACAGTTATATACCTTAATATGTACAGTGGACTTTCATTCTTACAGATCAAAACTGTATAAGTTTAACAGTAATATACGGTAATACATACGTCAGACATTAATTCTTATGGATCAAAACTGTTTAAGTTTAACAATAATATACTGTAATACATACTATAGTAAAATGCCATACAGTTTACACTGGATGTAATTTTAGCAGCATTGAAAGTTTTATTTTTCCTGTAATCACAGTACAGGATAATTTAGCCAATAACCAAGTACATCCATTTTCTCTTGGTTTAGTCTTGAATGGGTTGTTGGAGCTAAAACCTACAGGGCTATAGCTGAGTTCTTGTACTAGAAAGGTGTCTACATGCTAATCCTACTGAAAAGGTGTTTTAAAACATCTTGTAAATGTTTTAGGGTGTTCTGGTTGGTTGACCATACCAAAAATAGCAGGCCAACGAGGTGATTACCTTAATAACGCTATAAAAACCTAAAAATCTAACATTTTTAATCACAAAGTTCCAAATTCCTAAATGTATGAAAAAGATATTTTACTAATCATGGCCAAAAATACAGAGGGCATGCTGCAAACAACTACTACTGATAGTACTATTACTGTATAGTAGTAATTTGATAACATGACTAGCCGAGGTTTGAACCCGGGATCTCTCACATATGAAGCCTGTGCTCTACCACTGAGCTATGGAGGCCTGTAGGTACACAGAGCCCAGCTTTGCTACTTAACTGATTAAGGATAATGCCCACAAACTAGTGCTTCCCCCTAGTGGTGAAAACTGTCAAATCCCACTAGGACATAGGGAAATGTTCTAAAAGTTGATCTAAAATGTTATTCATAATCCAAGAGGTATTTATTGGAACTTTCAACCAAAATTTAATTGGTTTTGGGAATTCACCTTTTCCCTTTCTAAGCCCTGTTTTGCAAACAGTGGCACTTGGTCACTTTTGCAAATTTCATCCTTACAAGCTAATTGCTGATGATATAAAGAAAACTGATGTTTTAATGTGATAACAAGGTTAGCTGCTTTGAAAATTACTTGGAGATTTATTTATTTTACAAGATTTTTTTATCACTGCATTGCAAAATATGCAAAAATAGTTTGATTTTTGTTTCTGTTTGTCATATATATTTCTTTACCTAACTCAGAAGATCACCCCGGGACCTATGCTGATTTTTGTTGCATTATGTTCCCAACATATGCAAGTGCATATATGGTGACTTTTAGAAAGGTTCCATGTTTAGATATTTTTTTATATCAGGTTTTAGGCAAAATAAAGGCTGATAAAAGGGCCTTCTTGTACATCTAATGCTTTTTTCTTTAAAAATCAGTACAGTAAATACCATAATTAGCCACAGAATAAACCTATAGGCCCTACCTGGTACATTCAATGCAAAAAAAACATTGATAACATGTAAATCTTGTACCTTAATTTCATCAGTATTTGATCTCTGATTTTCTCAGAAATGTCCTGAGGTGTCATCTCATAACTCTTAAATTAGCCCCGGGACCCCCATTTTTCTTTTCATATATTGGCTTTGCATCGCTAGGGGATCAATCATACCAAATTATAACAAGTTTCCATGTTTTGTTTAGTTAGTGGGCATTATCCTTAAGTAGGGGTATGAAAGTAATGACTGTCTAATGTTGAACACCTGTATAGTAGTACTGATCCTACTCATTGGTGCTGACTATGACAGTGTACACCTCATGCAGTCCAAGTTAGCTCACTTGGTTAGGACTTTGGTCACGCAGTCAGTATTTTTAATAGTAGCTTCAGTGTTCATTCAACAAATGATTCTTTAGGGTACAAAGTGTGTTTTGCACAGCAGAAGGCAGATACTAGTGACGATTCACTTGTTAAGATGATCATTTGACTTCATTTACATAAAGTAAAACCCATTATTTCCACATAAATGCGCTAATAAATTTGAGTATGTAAATCACACATTTGATGTCGAGGAACTAACTTATGGTACCACCCAGGGAACTATATTGGGCCCGCTGTTATAATGTTTTATTTTTTCAATACGAATAAGACAAAATGCTATTAAACATTAAAGTAGCAAAATGTGGCTAAATTGAATTATGATGGACATTTAAACAATATATGGTAGAATACAAATTCCGGGTTACAAACACTAGTGAATAAGAGAGAGTATATTGCTATTGCATTGCAAAATTGATCTATAAAGCAGTCGTTCGCTATGATACAGAGAACACTTTTAAAAACAGATTAACTAGAATACCTCCAGAGAAAGGGAATACAAATTATTGAGAACCGAAATGATCCACTGGAAAGGGACAAAAAAGATGAATTGATGAAGGGATAGAAATACACATTTTATTTCAATTGTTTCAAAAGGGGGCTTACAGAATAACATTTGGAATCTAATGATCTATCATTCATCTATATGCATTCAGCAAATGAGCACAGTCAGAAGGCCCAGGTGAAATTATGATTTATTACCATTTTGAGAAGATTTTTCTGATCAATATGCCATCTTGGTGCTGAGCAGCAATTTGAGTTCTATCATAGAATATTTGCTGATTTCTTGCATACTGTTGTCATATTTGAACATAAAATTATTCGTAATCACTATCTAATGGGATATCTAGTGGGAAAGGATAAACAATATTGCAATCATGACAGTTGGTGAGCATAACATGTACTTTTTACATAATAATAATGGCCAACCTTTTGCTTGTTATCTTACCCAAGGCTGCATAATTGTCGTATTTCATTTCTATTGACATTAAAATGTTATTATTTAGTTAGATATAAAGGCCATGTGGTTCAAATGCCTTTATTCTATAAAAAAAAAGCTCATCAATATCATTCCATAGTTCCATCGATCAGGCTTTGGAAAAGAAAATATCAGTTTTCAAATGTGGTAAGATTTACATATAAAGGGCGTTGTCAGCCAGTTTATGGATATATAAAGGGGGGTTTACACAGGCCGATGAAATCCTTACAATAGGTCCCTTAGGTTAGCCTTACGATAATCCCGATAGCCTTACGATGATCCCGATGGCCTTACGATAATCCCGACGACGTTGTCGGCCTGTGTAAACCCAATTTATCGTAAGGGAATCATTGTCTTAAGGCTGTCGTAAGCCTTACGATGATTTACTGGGACTACTTCCTTAAGATAATGAAAATTTCAGACGTGTTTGAAATTTTTGTGAAAATCCTTAGGTCAAATGGCTTACGACAGTGGAATAAGGCTAAGGATAGTCAGATTTCTTGTCTTAAGGACCACTGTCGGCCTGTGTAAACCCCCTTACCCTACGTCAAAGTACACATTCTTATAGAAATCTATTAGATATTTCCATTGTCGCAAGGCTGCAGACAATTGTTGTGGATTTATTTTCTTAAGCAAATTATCGGGCTGTGTAAACCCTTCAGGCCTTTGCATATTACGACAATTATCACCGATAACCTACGATAATGACCTACATAATTATTTTTTGCTTCAGATAATTAATTAACTTAAGGTTAACGTAAGGGAATTTTCGTAAGGACACGTTGACGGCCTGTGTAAACCGGGCTTTACAAGGGAAATTTGTCAAATTAAAGGCCAGAAAATGCTTCAAAATATCTTAAACTCAAAAGAAAATTCCTTTGTAAATTTCCCTCTAATAAAGTATGCGAAAAATTGATGATACTTGTTTCTATCACAGACCATTACACTGGTTACCAGCTGTTACTCACCAACAATCTATAAGCAGTTATGGTTTATTTGTTGTTATCATCTATTATTCATTGAGTTCGTGATGTAACCTGATGACCATCATTTTTTTAATCCTTTCACAGTCTTCATCTACTGTACAGTTTTATAGAACTTTATAGGATAGCTTAAAGTCATTGCAATATTACTTCTACCACCTGGTGGATGAGCATCTAACTTAATAAAGATCTTTCTTTATATCCTCTGCTGAGAATCAGCCTGGCTAGCATTTGCTTATTTCACCACCTCGTGACTGAGGAAAACCGATCTCAGTGCATTTGCTAATGGGAGAAAAAACAAATCGCCTTTCAATCATATATGACCAAAGCAAAAATTGAAATACTGCAGGTACCACTGAACGAAAACTACTTAAAGATTAATGATAAGTTGATAGATTTATATTGGTAGAAAGACAAAGTATACTGTATTGTGTATAATTATGTTTATCAGATTATTATATCTTATTGATATAGTACATAGTATTATTACCATGTGCATTATGAAAAGCACAATCATTGTGGCGATCTTTTTTCACTATATAGAAGGAACTGTTGGAATTCAAAAGTGGGCCGTGTGCAAATCTCCCAAATAACTGACCAAATTTGCCTCCATTGAACACATGCTAGAATGAGACAATTTTGGGGCATACTTCCCCATCTATCTATGAATGAAATAAGCACACCAAGATTTTGATAAATATTCAGTGTAACACTAATCTTCTCCTAATTTTTGTTTAGATTTATTATTTATTATTTAGATAGATAAAGGCCAAATCTTTTTGCTTAATTTCAAGAGGTCAGTATCAAATCTATATATGCAGGTTGGTCTATGTTACACTGAATGTTAGCCATCCACAGAATGCAGCAATCTGATTGGCTGAGGTGCACTCCATCCAAATATGCTAGGTGGCAGCACCAGTATTAGCCTGTACAGTAGCCACTGTGCAGACATTATATGCAGGTTGGACTATGTTACACTGAATGTTAGCCATCCACAGAATGCAGTAATCTGATTGGCTGAGGTGCACTCCACTCCAAGTTACTCCATCAAAATCTGCTAGGCGGCAGCACCAGTAATAGCCTGTACAGTAGCCACTGTGCAGACATGTCTGTGCAGTAACCACTATGTAGACATATATATCTGTAGACTAGCAATCCCTATGAGGATGGATCTATCAGAGAATTCATTTATTAATCTCAATGTAGTCATCACATCTAACAAATTTGAAAAGAAGAGTTTATTTCTTTTTCAACTATCTTTTGTCAAATTTGCCGAAGGCACTTGTGTTCAATAAAAACAAAACTAAAAAAGACGGTAAAACCGGAAAGAAAATTTACAAAGTTGACGAAAATCCTAAATAGTTCATATTATAGGTGTCAAATACTGTGGCCTTCTCTATCTGAGAAAATGATTAATGTACAAATGAAAAAGAAGAATTTAAGGGAAAGCTTTCACATTACTACAGGATAGCTATTCTTCAATTGATTCAATTTGGCATATTATTAACAACTATCACTATTAATGTAAACAAAATTGAAGGAAAATTCCTAGTTTCCACATACTTCTTGGGCATTAAAAATCTTGGATTTAATTGTATTTTTTAAGGGAAATCCCCAAATGTATGATGCTTGATGCAGATGCTTGTCTCAAATCATGCCTGAGTATTTGTAAGAGGATACTTTCACAAGTTTTGTGTAAGCAATAAACACATTGTGTTCCCTTATATCCCAGAAATATTATACTTTTCTTGAAACATTCGTGGTAAATACAATGATAATAATAGTGATTATTATTATCATTATTCGCCTTACACCAAGAATCATAAGCTATCAATTCAGCATTGAAGTATTCAAATTATCCACATATTTTTACAAGATACACAACACTATTATATGCATAAGGTTTGTCTTGGGCATGTTATGTCCTGTCCCCACGGGGCGACTTAACCACGGCGATTAATGCTGGTCGTCCACCGATTAAGAAACTAGTACGTCACCGGACGACTAATCAGTCACCAGTGAAAAAAATTAATCGCCACGTTGGGACATTCTTCCCCTCAAACTGCCGACGATTAGAGGTCATATTGGTTGTCCTGGCCAGCGATTAACTGCACTAATCACCGCCGATTAGAGAAAAATATTAAACACATCAAATATTTCACACAAAAACCATAGCGACTAGTGGTTTAGTCGCCAGACATCACGGCGCCCTTGGGTTATAAGTCGTCGCGCGACCAAACTGCTGAAAATGATGTTGGTCGCTGTCAATTTTTTTCAAACAAGTCACCCTGTGGGGACCAGGCTTAAGACATACTTATGCCTTCGTAGATACATTGGCCTAGAGAAGTCCCGCGGGGACACATAGTGTCAATTATCGCCATAATCTTTGCCCAGGGCAAAATTCATCATAATTATGACGCCATGTTAAAAATAACCACGTAATATTTTGATGACGCACCAGGGGTGCGTTCCAATGTGACATATGGTATGCATAATAGGTCGTATCGTAGGTCGTATGTAATATATTACATATTTATGATCATTTGGTTCCAAAGTGTCAAGTGAAGAGTCGTCTTATGTAATCTGTTGGACCCCCTTCTGCACAATCTAATAAAAAACCGTTGCAAGGTATCTCTGGCACAGTAATAAAATGGTCGCAGACAGGGTATTTGGGAAGAAAACATATGACACATATTTGGATGGTCGTAAGTGTAGGGTGACATTGACAAGGTTGCTAAATTTATAGACAAATCTTTGGTATCTATTCATTAAAATAGATTTCAATAAAGTTTATATAATTGACAACCTTCACATATTTCCATATTTCCATAATTACTTTAACTTTTATAATACAAGTTTTATAAGGTTGGAAAGACAAGCGTGTCATTTACTCTATGTATCAGAGGCTACCTGCGTTTCTAGCTCTGACTATGGCGCCATAGACAATTAGGCCCATTATAGGAGGTAGACATTCTGGCACCTGTGGCCATTGGGTCCAGAAAGGAGAGGTGCTAAGATTATGGTCATGCATGAGTACCCTCGATTTAATTTTTCTATTGATCATATTGTCACCAGTTTAATGAAATTTTACATGATTCTTTTAACTCTTGAAAAACATTTTGGTGATGTAATGTTCTAAATAACATTTGGCTGATATTTCTCTTTGCTTTATAATTTATTTTGATATCTTTAACTAATCACAAATTTTCGATACCATAGGGGGTTAACATGTCCTTCAAGAAATAGTAACCAATAGAAAGAAGTCAATCACAAAGGATATATGACATGAACCCCCTCCGTAACTATCGACCTTGCAATGTCCATATGCAAATCAGCCATCGTGTCGCAGCCACTTACGGCCTGAAATGCTGTAGACATTGGAACGCACCCCAGTGTCACAGCAAGTTATCAATTGGAAATGTCCCTTGGGAAATTCTCAAAATGTCACGCACAAGCTTTTCCTTTGAAATGTCACAGCATTGAAAACGTTTCAGTTGGAGCTTTCCTAAGTATTGTATGTAAAGTCTGTAAAAATATTTACTGATTGGAATGTGTTTAAGATTGTTTTTTGGTTGTCAATATCTAATGAGCATAGGTCTACAGAAATTCAGACATCATTCCCCTGGATTAGCCTGTGGAATCTTGTATTTATAGAAACACACCTAGATGGATGATGTGTTCAGGCAGATTTTCACATTATTCACATCATCTCACGCAATCTGTGTACTTTTCAAAACATTGTAGTCCCTTTTACCTTAATTGAGAGCAGAGCCCCCAGAATTCTCCTTTATTTAGAATTTGAGCCTTCCACTAAAATTAATGTGTTTTCAAAAAGCGGATGTGAAGGAATTGTATGATAGACATAAGGGAATTACGACGATGTAAATTGTATATATGTTGATGAGATATGTATTGTTATGTCGTCATGAAAAGCACATTTTGTATGTGATGATGATTCAATAATAAAAAAAAATGGAGGTCAGAAACTTGTGAAAATGTGCATGCATTACTGTATAAATCCACTGAGAGCTTTAGCCAAAGGGGGGGGGGGGGGGGTAAGGGGGTCTGAATTATTCTTAAATGTGTGTAAATACTTAATGGAAGCCCCAAGAGAGAAACTGTGGTCTATAAAAGGAGGTAATGGCAAAATGATGTCTATAGTATTGTGTATCACCTGTACAGCACTCATCGGATGTATTACGTATTTTTTCAGGGAATGCCCGAAAGGTTATGTATACTATGCTGTCGCTCCCGCAGATTAGGTATACTCAGGCTCACTTTTGTCTATATAAAATAATATAACCAGTGCTATCCGCCCGGGTCGCCTGCAATCTTTCACGCGCACTTTAATATCTACATTTACTTAAGATAAATTGGCCTATACTTTCAGTCTCTATATCATATTTACCATATTCAACTGTACAATGTTTAGATTATGTATATATATTATTATTATATTGTACATTAACTTGTTTTGACATCTTGAAAAGCACATTACTGTGAGGATGTTCAGTTCAATAAAAAAAAAAAAAAAAAAAAAATTAGGATCTTGCTATTTAGAATAATTATCCGCCGGTCCGTTGCGCCTTCCCGCAAATTACAATTGTACTAGCCTGCGTTGCGTAACTTCCAGGGTTGGGACAGGTAACGCCCCTGGAATGCTATGAAATAATGCCCGCTTAGTTGCAAAAGGTGGTTAAGACGATTCTGAAAATCCTTTCTTCACTCTCGGATTACAACCCGTGCTGAAAGTTGAGCCTCCAGTGTCACGTTATTAAAGGAACGGCGTTCGATTGCTACCAGAGGGGATAACCTTTAGGGCTCTTCCTAAGTGCGTAAGCATATTTTCTTAAATGCCATTCCCCGAGGTCCCTCCTGGGGCTAAAGAATGCATTAGATTGGTACAAGAATGTACGCACATTTTCAAAAGATTTAGATCCCCTCTCCCCCCTTGATGTGCACATATTTAATGAGAAAAACTCTTTGATGGGGTTGTGATGATCATATTTAATCCACTCTTCATCCTATTGTAAACCAATTGGAAATCAGATTTAACTATTTGCCAACATTTTTGTAAAATTAAATCGAGATTATATGAAAACAATTCAATTGTAATATATTGCTTTTAAACTATGAGATTTGGTCGAAATGCATCACATAATATGTTGCTACTGTGTAATACAAATAAAGTTTTCTGGGTTAAAGTGCTTCACTTAAAACTAATTGGTAATCGACTAGAGCCGGTAAACGTGACTTTATTAGGTAATGGGTATAGATTAGATTAGTGTAGTCTGTACTCTAAGTGTTTCGAAAGAGCCGTCGATATCACATAGTAGGATTCATCACGTAATGGGTAAACACTAATCAGTATAAAACCCGCCGTCTTGAGTTATTCCCAAACGGAACTGTAGGCCCCTATGTTAATTATCTCAAGCAAATCGTGATATCTCTATGCCCAAAAGAAGAAGAAAAAGTATTGTCATCGTCTAATGGTTGTCAATGATACAGTATGACACAGTATCCATTGCCTACTCACGCCGTTGCTTACTTTTGCCACATCTATGCCTCAGGCATGATATGGAAGAATCACCGCATCTGAGCGGCTCGGGATGGGTGTACGATAAACGGGAGCTGGAAGTAAACGGACTCTGCTTAAGGCTTCTGTTTGTAAGGTAACATGGGATCTTAAAGAGGACTGCCCTTGGCAAACAGGTGATGATCGGGAAAAGCTCTTAAACTGGAACGGTTAACGCCATTGTTTTACCATGGCAAGCAGCCCTGGGCAGATCCAGGATTTTCAAAAGAAAGCAAACAACAACGACGACAAAAAAGAGTGCCAATAACCAGTAAGCGATCAACGCTTTGGGTGGTTTTCGATAATTTATTACTTACGCACTTTTTCTTCATTGGAGTATGACCGTAATTATGGGTCTTGTCACTATCAGGCCTACTATGGGTTTACTCGGAGGTCGCAGATATTTGTACACTAGTCTATGGACAGACGGTTGTGTCCTTCCCTACAGTAATTTCATTCTTCAACGGTGCAACCGTATGAGTTCTCATCTGACTGCTCGCGTTTTTATCATTTGATTTCCAAACGATACTTTTTGCTTGCTCCTACACATAGCTGTGTAAGTCTTTTTAGCTCCCACCAAGGGGAACTAAAATACATTTGCTCCATCTTTGTATGCATGTTTCTACAAAACACATCTCGGTTTGAATTCTGGATGGCTAACTTTCTTACCACCTGTACGAGATTAACGTACAATATTTGCCTTTTGATGAAGTTTTGGTTTCGTCTAACTCTCCTTAGTAGTTTGAATACTGACTTGTTTCCATTGATTCCCGATATCAATGAAAGAAATATCAAATCACCAGATCACCAGTGTGTGTGTGTGTGTGTGTGTGTGTGTGTGTGTGTGTGTGTGTGTGTGTGTATGTGTGTGTGTGTGTGTGGGTGTGTGGGTGGGTGTGGGTGGGTGGGTGGGTGTGTGTGTGTGTGTGTGGACATGACCATGATTCCCTGTCAACGTATTACTGCAGTAATTCTAATTTTTTATATACGTATAGTTTTACTGCTAAATAAAAAAATGATTTCTCTATCTGGACACAAAAGATGTTGGAAACCTTTTGGAAACGTTTACCGTTCTCGTTTTACTTACGGTTACAGAGACAACTATTTTGATTTCTCTCGTTTCAGCTGTACAATAAGAATTCGGTACATGCATCTTTATTAGAAAAAGTGCAGGAAAGAGCATTAAAATCCATAGATAATGGACTACATTCAAACGCTGATTACTTGGGGTTGTATAATATGTACAAAATACAAACTCTTATAATTACGTTGGAAAGATTACACATCGTGTTTGATGTACAGGTTTAGCAGGAATGTTGCTGTCAATTATTTAGATTAACGATATCACCATTATTCATACGTTCATTTTCACAATTCGCTTTTGTGATCATAAACATACATACAAATGTGCCAATAAAGATTTTCTAAAACAAATGTGGCTGAAAACGTTTTAGAATTAAAATTGAAAGACTTCTGCGTAACGATGTCCTTGAATTCGATGAAAATACCAAAGGTCGTGGGACTAATACAATTTGTCTTGCCTGTGGTTTCTTGTATCCCCTTTTTCGCACCTCCTGTGGTGGAACACGACTTTGACATTTATGAGAAAAGATATCCGAAAAGGCCGGCAGCCAGGCAATGTAGAGGGTACAGACTTACCACACCTAACTCTTAGCAATATGAAAATAGGTGCTTTAGTGCTCATTACAAAATCATGAGAAATGTGCAGGTAAAATTTGCAGTTGACCCTCACTTCATATAAGTAGTATGTGAAAATTGGAATTTGAAGCATGTCACGTCCATATATTTTGGGCGAGGACGCCCATACTCGTCTTACAATTTACGTGAAAATATCGCATATATTGATTCTATAGTGAGGCATACACTTTTCACTGATCGACATTATATATTTATATTGATAAGTGACACCTCCTTGGCTCAGACAGGTTGGTGTTTGACTTTAAATTTGGGATCTGGAAATAAATCCCCTAAGGAAGATCTTCTCAAAGGCATTGAAGAGTGAGATGGCCCACACAAAGCAAACCTACTAGAAATACGTTAAGCAGTGATATGGCAAGATGGATTATTCAATAACTAGAAGGGTGACAGTAACAAAGGATATGCAAGGGGGTGGATTTGTTTTTGGTATTATTCCAACATCAGACGTATGATTTCCAGAAATGAACCATAAGATATGATAACAATTTATAGGAAGCGGACTTTAAGAGATCGTATAGCATGCACTGTACAAACAGTTTTTTCTTGTCTATGCAGCAGACTTTCCGCATTTTTTGATATGTATTCTTGAACTTAACCCTATTTTGGCTCTTGAGATGAATCTTTGGTCTAGTATAATCAAGAAGCCTTACATCCATGCTTAAATGATACATCAAGGCCCAATGGTGTTTATTACATCTAATTGAGAGTGGCTTAATATAAAACATCAATTCTAATTCAGCGACATCATTATTATGGTGAAGATCATTGTCAATAATTTTCTATGTTTCTCCTGAAAATATTATATTTTTCTAATGCTGTTTCAGCCCACCACTCTCAATCATGAAGTCACCATAGTCATGAAGTGGGAGAATTGTCTGTTTGTATATTGTGTCAGCTATATCAGTGGTGATGTATTTTCTAATATTCCCTAGTTTATGTACCCTTGTATTCATTTCCCTTTTTTTCTTTAGGGAAAAGGTTGAAGGTTAATTTTCTATCTATCATTATTCCAATGTAATTATAATGCTCTACAGTTTCTATTACTGGATTATCAATTGACATTAGGGAGCGACCATAATTAGCTTTGTTGGGGCTGAAAATCATATATCTGGTTTTGCTATAGTTTATAGTCAGTTTATTCAATGAACACCATTTAGATATTACTTTGAGGCCATCCTTGACCTTTGCAACAGCAAGATCAGGGTTCTTATGTGAGTAGTATATGACATAGCTATCTAGCCATACACGTTGTGTCCGGCAGCTAAGACAACTTTTACACAATTCAATGACTTGTTTGCCTAAATCATGAGATGATTTTTGACGCAATATCTCATGATCTAGGGTGTCAAACACTTTACTTTAGACTATTTATACACAACTACAGTTGGATAAATGATCAGGATTATTGTAGATATACTGTACAAATTCATAGACTGCAGTTGAGGTGCTATGTTTTTTTCTAAAGACATGTTGTCATGTAGTAACCAATGGCATTCAAGATAATATAATTAGTTGTAGACTGCTTTTTTTTCACTATACTGGGTCCTGGTAGACCCAAAATAGGTCTAAACTTTGACATGATTAGCATAGTTTTGGTGTGGGAGTAACTATACCTACAGTCCAATGCTTATGGTGTTGTGGCAGTTGTAAGCTCGCATTTGTTTTGTGAGTCATTTCTAGCTTACGTGTTGTTAGACCTTTTTTTTTTAGTATTATCATATTATCTCTTTCATATTTGTGGACTTGTTTTCAGGCAGCAACTTGACAAAGACAATTTTGGTTGCTATCAACAGAATGTATCAAGAACCAAAGCAGAACTATACAGAATATTGCTGCAACGTTATGATAACATCATATTCTCGGTTGAGCAATCTCTAGGGAACTTTCTAGACGACCATTTACTGCAAAATTTGTTTGCTAACTTTGCGCCTACGTAAAAGTGATAACTGTGCATGGCATTATTTTGCAGCATCCTGCCCCTGTAGAACCTCATTATCTATCCCTTTAATTTTCTTCCAGATTGGTCTCTCTTTGGTTTTTCCTATTTTAAGAGTTTTATTCAGCTCTCGCCCTCAAACAAAGAGCATTCAATAGGAATGATTGGCACTTCGTGGTCTGCCTGCATGAATATCTGTTATACCTGGATACGATGCATCCATGTAGCATTATAGTAGTTGGCCTATCGTGATATCTCTATTATGTTTAACCTGCTCATAGGCCTATATGGAGTAATTAGGTAAAAGAAATACAGGTGTATTCAGAGTGTATTGGTCCTTAGGGCAGGAAGGTCGGATATTTATTTAGATATAGGCTATTTATTGCAATATTCATGTTGTCACATAATAACATTAAGGATTTCCTTCATTCACATTCTACAATACTTGTTACCATAGAGACTTACTTGTCTCTGAACGTATGCCATGCTCTGCTAATTCTCCCAACCACGGATAGCCAGTTTTTTTTAGTTTTACCTGCAGGTTAAGCCCGGTTTACACAGGCCGTCAATGTGTCCTTCCGAAAAATCACTTATGTTAGGCTTAGGTTAATGAGTTATCGTATGCCAACAATTAATTATGTAGGTCATTATCGTAGGTTATCGGTTATTGTCGTAATATGCAAAGGGCAGAAGGGTTTACACAATCGATAATTTACTTAAGATAATAAATCCACGATTATTTACAGAAGGCTTACGACAATGAAAGTATCTAATAGATTTGTATACTAATGGGTCCAATAGCATACGACAATGGGGTTTACACAGGCCGATGGAGGCTATTAAGACAAGAAATCTCACTATCGTAAGCCCAATTTCACTGCCGTAAGGCCATTATCCTAAGGTTTTTCCCAAAAATTTCAAACACGTCTGAAATTTACATTAACCTAAGGAAATAATCCCGATAAACCATCTTAAGCCTTATGACAATGAAATCCTTAGGTTAGAATGGGTTTACACAGGCCGATAACGTCGTCGGGACTATCGTAAGACCATCGGGACTATCGTAAGACTATCGGGATTATCGTAAGGCTAACCTAAGGGACCTAACGTAAGGATTTTATCGACCTGTGTAAACCCCCCTTTAGCCTAAAACAGGATGCATGATGGGTAATATATCGACAAAGCCCAATGCTTTAGTATAGAAATTTTCATGAATTTTATCATTATTAATTTTGAAGACTAATATTTGGAAAATCTAGCGGCCATTATTTTTCAAATTAGTATCCCCATACATTTATTGTTCCTGAGTTGTTTGAAGCTTCATTAATTTTAGATGGATACATAACAATGATTTAATAATTTTCTATAATTTATCTAAGGGTTTTATCGACAGAATGAGAAATAATTAACCTGCAGGTCCCTAAAATACTTTAAATCTGCTATCCGTGGTAGGGAGAATTAGGTAATTGCGGTTGCTTTTTGATAATCTTTTGAAAGGTTATTTTGAAAGAGTTAGCATAGGGTCAATAATTGAGGGCGGGATACCTGAACATTTACATAAATAATGAAAGTCGTCTTTTCCACAGCCTGAGAAGAAATAAGGTCTCCACAAAGAACAAAGAAACATATGAAGGAATAATAAAAGGTAGAGAACGTCGACCCGAAAGACTAACGGATGGGAGAACTGCATTAAGGGGGGTTTATACAAGCCGTCAAAATCCTTAGGATAGCGTTTATCCTAAGCTTTATGATAGTCCCGACAATTGACCTAAGGATCCCAACAGCCCTACGATAGCCCCGACAATATTTCAAACAGTAGATGTTCTTATTTAGGGTTTACATTAATTTTTTTTGAAAAATCAGTCCTGGTTCTCCCCAGTGACTATCGTAATTATTGACGTAAGTCTGGTTATCGGGTTGTGTAAACCAGGCTTTAGACAGAAAAAAACATGAAGAGAGGAACTGAATGAAAGGAACTGAAATCAGAGCAACCATCACAGTTCGTGCGTCATTCATTCAGGCACTGCAGAAAATAATCACAATGTACGAATACTAAAGCCTACCTCCTCATCCGCTCTTCTATCCAATAAGCCTATCCCTCTGAATAGGTAATATGCCTTACACTGGCTCTGGTATGCTGCAAACGCATCTCGAGCTCGTTTGAATCCTCTTCCTATGAAAAGGTCAGGAGACATCATATTGCCACTGAGACTACCCGAGGACTTCTAGGTACCGAACTGAAGCCATAATGAGCTCTAATAGAATCGGTCTGCTGTTATCCGTCCCACACCGAGCTCTCCCACGGCCAATCTCTGCAATTTCTTGATTAACTTTGCTGGAAAGAAAATCCTAACTACAATAGAAGGTGAGGCAAACCCATCGCGATACCTTCAATTATCCTTTGCTGACTTCCGAATGAACCAAGCAAACAGGACACGTGTATTCCCCAGTTTGGCACGTGTTGATCTAGTGCAATACTTGCGGTCTTAAAATCCCTGAGTGTTGCGAATATCTTACCTAGGTTTACTATCCGTTTGGACGTAGTTAAGCACCTGCGTAATTGTTGTGAATGATTCCCTCTCGGAGCCCCTTCCCACATATATTACCCGGCCCCCCTCTGGGCATATATTATACCTTCACCTTTGTCATTTTACTGCCTTCCTTTCACCTGGTCACTTCACATAAACTTTGCCCTCATCCCACCCCTCATCTAACATTACATCACCAATTAGGTATCACAAATGTACACTATAGTAATATTAAAAGGTGAAGAGTACATCCAACTCAACGACGGCTTGTTGTAGACTTACTATTTAGCAAGACGTAGAATTATTGGCGAATTTACATGTTTCGGATTTTCACATCCTTCATGAGAATTGAATTGAACTATAATAATATGTACTTAATTTATCAACTCTTACATCGTTTTTACATGGTCACAATATTTATATTTCTTCAAATTGTATTTTATATTGTGTGGTTTTAAATCTAATCAATACTAGTCGTCCAAACCCTCGTCTTAGCTCCTTTATGAGTGGGATTATTCGAGATCATTAATTTTAGTTCATTAATTTTTCTTTTACAACTCTATACAGTAGAAACTTTCTAATGCGACCACCTAAGGGTCTGGGCTAAAAGTTGGTGGTCGCCTTAGTGAAGGGGGCAGCTAGTTGAGCATAAACGAGTATAAACAGAAACAAACTGAGAAGATTGTGCAGTGCCAGATTTCTATCATGTTAAACCACAAATGATGCAGTTATGTCACAGTTATGTGACGCGGATTTATATAGTGGAGCATCAACAAATCTGAGAAACCAAGGACACGGGCCGATGACGGCATTGCTGCTCCTGAAATTAGGTATCACAAATAAAAATACATTATAACATTGCAGCAACGTTCTGTTTAGTTCTGCTTTGGTTTTGTTATGTTCTTTTGATGGCACCCAAAAAGGTCTTTAGAACCTCACATTGTGACGTCACACTGTAACATTATTGTGACATTTTTGTAACGTTCTTTCATGTTATAATAAAATTATTATTACATTCTTTATCAGTAAGGTCTCAACTTCACTAAAGTATAATATTATTATAACATTCCTTTTTTTTTTTTTAGTAAATCTCAATTTTACCTAAAATAACGTCATTGTTATGTGAAAAATGTGGAGGTCACAGACTAACCAAAAAAGGTATGGTCGCAGAACGTTGTTACGTTGCTGCTTGCCTGGGTAAGCTCTGTAAGTTGTAAATATATTGCCCAGCATACAACTTCCTCCAGGCCAGTCTGCAACTTGAATATTGCGAATAAGCTAACCGTGGGAAGGGGGGGGGGAGAGTTTAGGATGTCAAATTACTTGCAGTGAAAGTACTGTTTTACTGCACATTTGCTTGTGTGAACATTTTCTTATAGCAATATAAGAAGACCCGCGGGGACATCTGAGAGTGGCGGGACGAACTGGCGGGTAGTGGTATGGCCCAAGGGTGAAGCCCACAGGCCATACTGATACCCAGAGGTTCGTCCTGCTACCCGAGGATGTCCCTTAAGGATCTTCTATATTGTATTACCCAAGCAAAAGTTAATGAAGACATAAATATAAACAAAAACGATGTACTCATTTGTAGGATGTTACGTAAGAGCTCCGCAGACTGTATTCGATACACCCACATGCATATGGCCAGCAAAGATGGAACAGGCTGAATTAAAAAGGAAAACTTCTTTACAGTGAGATGTCTTAAAAAATGCTTTAAAAATGCACCTAAAATTGTGAAACTTGTAAACTTGAATATGTATACTAGAGATGTTACAGAAAAATGATATCTAATTAGAAAAATTACAATTTTTTCTTATGCCCAAATATCCCTCATACTCTGAGCCTATTCTTCCTTTTTATTAGAGGAGCGGTGTATACAGCTTTGCCGGATGACACACACCTTCTTCGAGAGGTTAGAACAACCTTAAAATTCCGTATTGACTCATATTCTTCTGTGACATGTATTCAACGTTAAGAAAAAATGATTATTTCTAATATGAAATTTCAATATGCCATAGGTTCGTCCCGCTACCCGAGGATGTGCCCTAAGGACCACTCCTTATCTTTTTTATCTAAATAAAATATCCACACAAAAAAAGAGGGAAAACCAATGTTACGCTGCACTCCATATTGACACAGTGACATGCTTTAAATCTATTGTGCATAGAAAGATGGGGGAGTTTGCATCAAATTTGTATCACTCAAGCATGTGTTCAGGAAAGGCATTTTTGAAATATTAACAGATTTGCACACGGCCCTCCTTTCAATTCTCAAAGTAATATTTGGATTGTACTTAGTCCCAAAATGTTGATATTGGTAATAACAATTATTTTACCTTTAAAGTTGCTTTAAGTTGGCTATGGATGTGAGGTACACAGATGTGGAGTACAATAATGCAGGGAATTCTTCATTTTCTATTTTCACAGTGATTTATGATTACGGTCATGGTCATTTTGTCAACAGCAAGGATAACTTTGAAAAGATGGTGTTGACTTTCATTCTGTGGGTTCCTTAAACAATTATTACCATAACCACTCAGGAGAATTGGGTTTATTTAGCAAAATCTTATCAGACACCAAGATTTACCTATATTCACATCAAGTCTTTTTCATTATTTAGTACTACTTTAGTAAACATCGGCTGTTGCAACTCTTGTCCCTGATAAGGCTGTCATTGTTGCTGACAACAACTTTGTAGATAACTTAATGAAAAATGAGGCAGTTTGTCGCCTAATTCAACTACGAATGACATGTAGGTTTGTCCAAATTTCCTTCCAAATGTCAGCTGGCCTGGTTTGTTGTAAATCTATTAGCTCAGGTTGTATTGTACACTGGTTGCTAGTAGTGACTAGCTAGTGGTTGGTCAGTTGTGACCACAGCTGCAAGGTGTTGTGGGGGTGGTGACAGGGTGTCAGGGGTTCTATAAAAAAAACGTGTGACCTGGTTTATGGGAGCGTACATTGTGTGTCTCTATAGGGGAACTTGGTTTTAGAGGGTGGGTGGCGTGTATTAATTCTCCTATATGATTTTTGGTTTCGATCAGTATGATCTCATCAGGAACATGTGCAGATTTTTATATTTTTTTTCTGTTTGCACAGGAATAATATTTGTTTCGCAATTGATATGTATTTTGTGGAAAAATCTAAATGATGGACTTTGTGAAATATTTTCAGTGTATTTCATTTTTCTGTCATTCAGTTCTAGTCAGGTATTTTATGTGAATAAATCAATTCAATATATTTATCATTATGAATGATAATTCAGGATTGCCCGGAGATTTTATTTCCTGAAAAAGAAAAGAAATGAAAAAATAAATTCATAAATTTAAATCTAAGGGAGAGCCATAATTATTTTCAATCATGATCAACAATTTTGATCAATCAACTGTGTAAATACTTGACCTGACTTGTTGGGATTGAGAAGCATTTGGGAAAAAAAAGCTTAGAAAGAGAGAAAAGAATTATCACTGGAATGTTAGCATTTGTCCGTGCACCCGTTAGTTGACTATATATTACATATCTATATATACAGACGGTTAAGTATTTTTGTCTTTTATATGATCATAACTTCCAGCCACACTTTGTTTTCTGTTTTGAAATGAAAGTTATTTGGATACAACATTGCTCCTGGTAGCAAAAACCCTGTTTTCCAAAATGCAATACCGGTTTCCATCCAGAAAAACAATTTCACAACCAAATTCTTGTTTTCCTGATGAAATCAAGGTAATTCTCTAGAAACACCAACAGCTACAGCCAATTAAAGGGTTTTCAGAAAAAAGCAATTCCTCCTGGAAACCATTGTGTTGAAAAAAACATAAGATTCCAAAATAACCTCTCTGAACAGCTATGTTGTTTAATAAGGTATTCAGGAGCATTACCGATTGTTTTTGTTCTACTATGATTAGTGTCTACATAATGTAAAAATAACTGTTGACGTCCTTCAAAAACTGGAACAAATGGGACCTCTTTAATCCTTCATATCTAGAGTATTTCCAGCTATTGTGCGGACGGTGCACTCTCATTTATAAGAAGTGTTTACTGGTTGCAATGATTTGCGGAGAAACGATTTACACCTTAGTGTATACCTTTACGCCTGGAGCAATAACAATAATAAGTTTTTCCGATGTCAGGAGAGCTTTTATTTGTCCTGTATAGTACTGAACTGGTTCCTTTGGGATATATATATATTAACCGAAAATTGTCACGAAAATGTGAATCAAACAACTAAACAGTGTGGATTCATAACGTAAAAAATATATTTCATGCGTGATCACATCAGAGTTATTATGCCTACACAAACCAAAAGATACAAGGTGCATATATATGAATCGGGAAATTTGGTATGAGGAAATTTGGGGGCAGGGAAGCCAGCTTGAAAAGTCATTTGCTTTGATTTGAATCATTTGAATAATAGAAACGACTCAAGTCATTTACCTGTTCAGATACTTCAGTGAAAAACCAGCAGAACAGCATGTCCTTGGACCGCAAAAAATATAATTCTGTAACGTTATGAAAGCCAGAAAGCGCACTTTCGTGAATTCAGCATCAGATGCGTTACATTTATTCCTAAATTTCGGATATCAACATTAGCAGACTACCGTCAACCGACACGCAGTTTTGGTCCTCAACATTGACGGTAAAAACATCACTAAAAACAACAGAGGTCAGCAATTACACTGTCGGGAGATTCCCGTAATCACGCTGGGCTAAAAGCAATTTGACAGCTCAGGCAGTGTCCAGACTACAGCAGAATAATTACAATGATGATTACAATGTCGTAGCCTTGTTGTTGGGAGCAATGCACCCCGCCAGAAGGCTACGTGGGTTAACGAGATAGTTATAATCAGAGACAAGTCACGATGACAGTTTGGACATTTGTTTATCCTGTGAGAGACATATCTAAATACGAGTTACAAAGTCAGATTAGAATTTTTTCAAGTTAATCATGGCCTGAAAGAGAAAGCTTGTTAAAAATATAATTGTTTTTAGGGTTGTGGCGGGTGGGTACCCGAGAGTTCTGGGTGGCGTCCCTCCTGGGTCCGGTGGGGTGCTGGAGTAAGTGAACAAGCCGGAAGTCACGTGACCGGATAACTGGCATCTCCCGCGCTCTGATTATAGGCAATTAAGAATTACCTCTCAATCAGAGACAAGTCACGATGACAGTTTGGACATTTGTTTATCCTGTGAGAGACATATCTAAATACGAGTTACAAAGTCAGATTAGAATTTTTTCAAGTTAATCATGGCCAAACATGTTTTGTATGAAGTGTGGGATCGTGGTGTAGAGTCGTTTTGGGACATAAGAGTTTATTGCCTGGGATGCCCAGGTTCCATGGGTCATTAACTGGGACTGGGATGCACCCCGCTTTGCACATTCTTGGGCACCTGAGCGACGTAGTGAGTGTACAGTGATCCTGTCTGCCAGTGGATGGCGTAGTGTGAAGAGGGTTGCTCTCATGTAGGAGTTCAGCCTCTCGGGAGTAAGAGGCATGGTGGAGGAGAGCATAAACGCTGGGGACTCAGGTGCAAGGGGTACACGTGAGATGTAGTCCCTCCAGGCCAGGACAGGGCAGTACCTGGATCCAACATAAGGAATAGGAATGCTTACGCGATCCTTGGGTTGTGAGATGGTCTTTGATGAGTTGATGTTTAACCAGAGGACGCCCCCCTCATCCAGGACGTCTGCCCTGGTGATTGCATGTACCTGACCTGGGCCTGGAGATGGAAGGAGATTTGATTGGCGCAGAAGGGAGGCCACGCCCACAAGTATAGCAGCCCTTGCCGTGCGGGCATCTCCATCCAATTCTGAAAGAATGTCGCACATACGTTTTATATCATAGATTGACACAGGTGGAGCCTGTGAGGGGATATGGTTTGATAGTCTAGTAATCCCCTTAAGTAGGTTGTTGAGAATGGGCGATGTGAAAGCTGATGGTGAGCCACCCTGTAGGAGTATAAAGTTCTTGGCACCAGATAGATAGTTTTTTACTGAGTTAATGCTTTTAAATGAGTTGGCCAAAAATTGAGCGTATAGAAGAATGTTGAGAACTGAGGGGGTGAGGTAGTTAAAGCTGTAGGCTATCATAAACGTAAGGTAGGTGGAGGCCTGTCTATTGCGATTTTGTAGAGTTCCTGGCGTTATGGCTGCACTGTAGGAGAGAGCCATCTGGTCGAGCAGAGGTGACTGCCGTGAATCTGGAATTAGAGGTGAGAAGATATAACATTCACCAGTAGTACAGGTTTAGCACGAGTCAGGCCATTTAGTGTAACGAGGGTATCAGCGAGAGCATTAAGGGAGGGGTTGAATGACCGTCTGCTGAGGGCATCTGCGAGAACCAGGTTTTCACCTGGCACATGAGTAATAAGGATATCCAGTTCTTGGATTGCTGAGAGTAACCAGATCTCTCTGGCACAGGCAGCCAGGACGTTGTCATGGGTACGACCTGAATTGAGGGCGTACATAGCTGCAATGTTGTCAGTCTTCACTAGGACACGGCAGTGGTGAATAGTTGGAGGTATCAGTGTTTTGATTGCTTGGACAACGTTCAAAGCCTCCAACTGGGAGATGTGATACTGATCCTTGTACCATTCTGGGAATGTCATGTCGTAGTACTGTGTTTCTGAGAAGGCACCTGCCCCCTGGAGGCACGCATCACATTCTATAGTGATCTCGTGCTGTGGGGGGGTGAGGAGGAGGCGCCTGTTACATTTCTCTGCATACTTTACAAACCACATCATGTCTTTCTTAAACTCTGCATCCACGTTCACCATTCCATTTTGGTCCACCTCCCGCAGGGCTGCTAGTATACGACCCATGAACTTTCTTGCCGGTCGTACACACATGGCAATGAAGTTTAATCTCCCAGCAAGGGCCTGTACCTCTTGTTTTGTTGCTGAGGTACGATTCAGCCACATGGCTGCGTCTTTTGTTATCTCAGTGAGGTGTTGCTGTGGGATTGAGAGTGTCATAGAGAGGGTGTCAAAGTTGATGCCTAGGAAGTCTAAGGACGTGGATGGGAAGCTTGTTTTTTCTGGGGCTAGCTGTAGTCCAAGCTCTTCTGTGAGTCCTTCAAAATCAGCAAAGGAGTTCATTGCTTCAGATAGATCTTTACCCATGCCACAGAAGTCGTCAACATATGCCAAGACAGCATGGCCCTTGCCTTGCATTAGGTGGACTACTGCATTTGACACACGTTGCTGAGCAGCTCCTGAGCATCTGCAACCAAAACTGGGACATATGTCGAGATAGACCTTACCATCATGGGTAAGAGCTAGTAGGGGGTAGTCCAGAGGATCTATTCTGAGTTGGCGGTAGGCACGTGCAAGGTCAGCCTTCCAGAGGAGGCAGCCCCGACCAGTTTCAAGCATTTTTTCTGCCAGATCTAATGGAGTGGGGAGAGTATATGTCTGATCTTTACCTTGGAAAAAATTCTTCAGAATACCGTCATTTACACTCTGGCCTTTTGGGTATGAGAGGTCTATGATTACTCTCTTACCTGTCCCTTCTTTCTTGTCTCGTGTCATGAGTGGAGAAATTTTTGTCCATGGTTGGAAGGGGGGCGTTGCAAACGGGCCTAACAGAGCTTCTTTTTCTATCTCCTTTTTGATGAATTTGTCAATAGCTGCGGCATGCCTAACAGCTGAGGGATGGTTTTGAGGGGTGGAAAGAGGGGGTTCTGGTGATGTATACGTCACTGGCCATCCAAATCTGAGAAATTCACAGATCTCTCTATCATGATATGAATGCAGGAGTTCGTCCCACCTGTCACAGTTCAGTTGGGAGGGTATAGGACGTCTGGCCCCAAGGTAGTTAGGTAGAGCTGTTGCCCGTACCTCACTGTATAGCTGCATGTGGAACGGGGCAGTTAAACTTGCCTCCGGTGTGGGGTGTGGCCATTTATTCTCAATGTGTGCCATAAAGTGGTATGGATCTACCTTCAGTGGTATGTGTGGGTTCTGGTGAGTGTGTGTTGCACTGTAGAGTTGGCGCATACAGGGGTTCAGTGGACTGTTGGTCAGCTGTGGGGGACCTGTAGGAGTGACCACCGATGTTACCGGGGTACTTGGTTCAGTGAGTCCACCCGTTGGGGTGGGTGCAGAGGGTGCCGGGTCATTTTCTGGGTCAGTGGGTTCGCCGGTGAGGGCGGTTACAGAGGCTGCGGGGTCAGTTTCTGGGTCAGTTGTTTCAGTGGCTAGAGTCGAGGGTTTGGCTGCCCTGGGGGCGTTGCCAGACAGTGCATGGGTGGTTTGTCGTGGGGTGACGTTTGGGCTAATCTGATTAACGCAGATTATGTCCCTGACTGGTTCCCAAACCCCGACCCGTTTTTTCCTTTCTTTTGGTCATTAAACCTTTTGGTTTTACATTCATTCAGTGAGTGTGGTTGTAGGGCGCACTTATTTGTCAGACAGTATGTGCAGATGTGGAGCTGCCTGTACCCGTTCTGTATATGGCAAGATGTGCTGTTACATTTCCCATTCTGGTAATCCTTACATGGTGGGCCGGGTTTAGCATGCTTTAAATGGTCTGGGATTTCGTAGGCCTTATCATCTTTTGCTGTTTTATTTTTTGATGTGACGACAGGGTCCTGCATTGGTTTGCTGTGGGATATCTGCGTCTGTAGCCTATCTATTTCATATGTATCTTGCCATGTAAGTCTGTTCTTGACTATACGAGCACATATCTCCTCTGACCAGGCCCTGACTGCCTCCCATGCATAATCTTTTGAGTCTTCAGCTATTTTCTCGAGATGTTTGTACATGTAGGGAATATCTGCATGTGATGGATCTTTAGCCCGGATGAGCTGGATGAAGCCCCAAATGTATTCCCCAATGCTCAGGTCTCCCAAGGACGTTTTTTGTTTTTTATGACCCCTCGTTACAAAGTTATGTGGGTACTGACTGTGCTTACCTGTGTTTCCAGTGAAGGGGTTTGCTACGGCTTGCAGAGCTTCTGCTACCTTTTTGGTGAGGGATGTGTCCTCTGCTAGATCGTTGATGGATGTTGCCCTCTCCCAGTCATTCGTCTCATGGGATCCCGTGGTGTGGGGTGTTGGTGCGAAGCCCGGGTACAGCTGTTTGTTGACGGCCGTTGGTTGGACTCTAGGCGGTACACCGGTCACTCCAGCCCACCCTAGTGATGCTACGTGAGGGTGGGGGAGCTGGCCGGTTGGGTGGTGGGAGGTGTGCGGCGCCGCTGATGTGCCCTGGGTGACGGGGAGGTTGTAGTTTTGGGGCTGGGTGATAAGCCCCGGTCTGGGAAACTGCTGTAGTTGGTCATTGTATGCCGCTGGTAGAGTGTGAGCTGTGTTTCCATTCACCGTGGTTGGTTGTGTGGGTACTGGCGGAGGAGGGACTTGGGCCGCGTGAGTGTGGGTCTGTGGTGCCTGTGCCGAGGTGGCACCCTCCGTGAGGCCCGGGGTGGGCACAACGTTGGGTGAGTTTTTAGTGAGTTGATTGAGCATACCTGCGATATTTCCGAGCTGGTTGTCAATCCCGGTCACTTTTTCAGTGAGTACCTCAATAGCCTCAGCATTTTGAGCCACTGTAGGTCGTTTCTTTTTGGCCGGTGCCTCGTGTGTTGTGATGGTGTCCATGTCGTCTGTGTCGACGTTTGATATATTCCGTTTACTCATAGTTGCTTGTGGTTCAGTGGGCCATAAAGGAGTTTAGAGTAAAGGTACAGTGTTGCAGTATACAGTGAGTTAATTCCGAGGACAGGGAGTTCCCTGTGTGAGGAGGATGGTGACGGATAACCCGAGAGTTCTGGGTGGCGTCCCTCCTGGGTCCGGTGGGGTGCTGGAGTAAGTGAACAAGCCGGAAGTCACGTGACCGGATAACTGGCATCTCCCGCGCTCTGATTATAGGCAATTAAGAATTACCTCTCAATTGACAATAAAGGTTGGAACCCACTGAGCGATGCAAGTAAGATTCAGGTCGAATTAGAGATTTCTAGCAACTAATATCAAAAGACCGAGCACTTTTTTTATATATATATTTCTGCTCATATCGCTCAATTGGATCACATTTTCAGGTAGTTTCAGGTCGTTTTAACCAGAACTAAGAGACCAGAACTGATCGAAACGCCCAGAATTTTGGTTTGATCGCTAAATGGGTTCCTGTCTTAATGGTGGTGGTTTTCTCTCGGTCGCATAGAAGCACGTTTCCTGCACTTTGTTTCATAAACTACCGAGGTTTAAATGGTACGTGTGGTAAATCTATGGAGCCTTCAGAAAGGTGCTTCATAAGAAAATCTTTGTAACTGCACCAAAACCAAAGTAAATAAATAGAAAACCTACGTGCCTGAAACCTGAAAATCCGTAACGTCAGTCACAACATCGTACCTATGTATGGAATTGTTTGAATCAGACTCTGTGACTCCCTATGAAACAGGCCGCCTGAAAAACATAACATTATATTTGTTATTGTATGAGACAAATATGAAATCAATGTGTTTATCAACAGAAACCCCCATTATATAAAGCATAAGTTGAAGACACATTGATTAAGTAAAGTATCAACACAAATTATGGGCTGCTAATTAGTAATGTATATGTATACATGTATTCTAGTTCCTGAATTTTAGACCCCTAGGGCTAGGTCCTCCCATTTACGTACTAACCTAGACCTTAACATGAATTGACATATAACGGATTAACATATGTCTTCAAAATCCGGTCTTCCAGGCAACCTTGAGGTGTGCCACTGCATGTCCATTTACACAGTTCATAATATTTTAATAATTTAGTAGCGTAAAGGTCGAACCTAAATGTCATGCCAATATAATATACTTAGTGGGTTAAACTGCTATCAAACCTAGGCAAAATGTCAGGTCCTCATTCGAAATTAGAAATGTTATAGGACATAATCTCATAAAAAGAACATCACTCTGTGCCACTGTGAAAGAAATGTTGCAGGGACGCCATTTAAAAGCCGTCAGATCTATTTTGCCGTACATCACACTACATCACACTATCCATAGCCTCTAAATAGTTTCACGGTAGTCAGATGGAGCGGAAAGGGTCTCTGTAGTACAATTTGGCTGTACATGCACAATGGCTTGGCCTATAACAAGGATATACAACACCACTTCACTATTACCTTAATGTCAGTGTTTTACTAGGACTATGCTCGTTTCATAGATGTTTCATGGTCGCCCCTGTTAAATATGCATTTCAAAGAAAGATGAAAATAGTGAGCGTTATACATGTGTAGAAAAAGGGGGAAAAGAAAGTAAAAATTTAATATCAACAAGCTCAAGATTATCCTTTTCTTTTGGTTTTAGGCCTAATCATTATCAATTTCAAAGCAAAACGATGTCTTTTTCCTGTTTCTGAATTCGTTCATAACAAGGACAAAGCCCGCGTATATTATGCCACACATCGAAAGGTTAACATAAATAATCTGGTCGTCGTCTGAACTAACTATAGGACGCCTCATTATTGTCCAAACGTAGATCACTCTAGATGATGTTTTTATTTCACGTAAATAGTGTCACTGTTACTTGAATTGCAACTCGACTGTCAGCACAACTCTTTCGCATACCTTTATCATGAGCCTGGACTTCGGTTTATATATATATATATATAATATATTTATATATATATAATTATATATATATATCGCCTGTTTCAAATGTTATAGGGACCGATGACTAATTGATTTAAAGGAGA
This sequence comes from Lepidonotus clava, assembly GCA_936440205.1. Classification (NCBI taxonomy): domain Eukaryota; kingdom Metazoa; phylum Annelida; class Polychaeta; order Phyllodocida; family Polynoidae; genus Lepidonotus; species Lepidonotus clava. The sequence continues at coordinate 44,215,761 of OW387136.1, read as the reverse complement.
ATAGGCCTGTGCGCAAACATTGAATTGCTAAAGTATAGTTATATAAGGATCGATCGGAAAGCTTTTGTGTACACTATTTTTGTAAATAGGGTTTAAAGCGGGCCCTATATTGGCTTAATTGTTATGATAGACCGATATGAAACATAACATATCGTAAAAAAACTATTCTCACAGCAAAAGCCATGCCCTTGGAATTATAGGCGACAACCTACGAACCTAGCTTTCACTTAAGTGTAATATCCAAGTTCGTGCAATATTTAATGTATTAGGCTGTAGCAGGTATAAATGGAGATAACCCTCATAATCTTAATGGATTGCGGAGAAGCTACAGCTGAGTGTCTCTCTCAATTAGGCTAAAAGGGCTTGTATGGGTGTAGATGTTTGTCGGCTGACTTTAATTCTGTTATTATGGAATGGAATTTAAATTGTTACTCCGATTTAAACAAACAAAAGATTGATCCTGTTTTGCAATCTCTTGGTACCCAGTGGGCCTAAATAGGCCTCGTTATTCGAAGGCCAATTTTCTTTATGCAAAATATCAACTACTATAACCAGATGTATTATTATGAGAAAATTATTGATTAATTGAGAGCAATTCTACAGAATCTACTAACTAATCAGATTTGTGGTTGTTGCCATCCTAGCTGGTCTAAATTTAGTGGACTAATTCCAGGAAAATACCAAATGGTCGCGCTCCGTCAAAATAAAGTCATCCTTAGATTTCAAAACAGATTTTTCTGTCTGCATGAATCTATAATTTGAGAATTTAGGAGGACCAGAAATTGAACAGGTTTCTTCAAACCTTTGTCGTTCTTCAAACCTATGAGTTTACTATATTTTATCAGTGATTGAGCGTACATTATTCTACCGACTGTCTGGTGTACCACTGCTCCGATGTAAGTACAAGCCAGAGAGGGGTACGCGGGAAAAGGTGACATCTTATAACATTGCTCAACATCACAGTCACCTGCTACGGCGTTCCCTCAAGATGATACCTGTTTCCATTACCGCCACGGCTGAACCAACCTTCATTACCAGCTCTGATCTCACACAATCACAGAACCCTATAGCCGACACCTGGGTCCATATACTAAAAGGGTGATTATGTCCTTATATACTGGCAAATAGATTCATATAGCTACGTCTTCAAGGAACTGATGCATAGTGTTTTATTTTAGAAATATTAACACATTATGATAAATTTAAAAGAAATCAACATACTTGGTTGTTAAGTATAAATACGAAATTAAACTATTGACTGTGTGTTCTTGATATGCTTTTGTTATATATATAGACTTTTAATATGAGTTTTCCATTATAGAATAATCTAATTGATTATTGATGGTTTGATAAAAAGTTTTGTATGCCTTGATCCTTGATGCATATACTTTGAATTTAATATTTACGAATGATTCATATACTCAAACTTACTCTTATGTATTAACCAGAAAACTGGTGTATAAACAAAATTTAAAATGTATAAATATTTATGAATTACCCCGGAATATTTTGATTTAAGTCAGTACATCAGTGGATATTTAAGCTGATATCAAAAGTAGTCCATCCTCTAAGTTGACCTCATTCATGAACATTGCAATTAGTACAGATTGAAATTTGACGACTTATTGTCAACCTTAACCAATGTCTCACAAATTGACGCCTATCATCTCGTAAACTCTTGTAAATTCCCACACACAGGGACGGTTGGATGACCCCTCAATACCGTAATTGTGGGTCCTTATTCGCTATGGTATTGTTCTGTTGGCTTTCCTTTCCTTTTGGTATGATTAAGCCTATTAACAGTACAATATATTCATTATTGACTGATTTTTATTTATGTTATCATACAATCATTCTTAATGTCATCAGTTTGTTGAACAAGCAATTGCAAAGGTCATATCCAATTATTTCTACTTTCAGTGCACAATAAGCCCATCCCAGTTCACAACAACATCAAAGTTTGTCATGAAATATCATTCTTCAAAATTGCTTCCGTGCTTTTTCCATGAAGACAGATCCATTATGCAAAATTAACCAAAGCAGTTTGGTAGGTTTATATATTGGCCTTTAGGAACCAATGCTAAAGCCTGTCAACCCAACCTATAATGTCCAACCCTATTCTGCCCTGAAATACAGCATTTTGATTGGCTGGCAAACCTGCGAATCTGTCAAATGATAAAATCAAAGGACTCATGATATTTTATCAGTACTTGGAGATATGGAAAAAAAATTGTTGCTTATATCAGTAATCCCATATCTAGGGGGACAATGATTGCTTATACGGATATTTTGTCCAATCCTTGTCCAACCCTGTGATATAACGAGTATGGGATAGGCTTATTGCTCAGTGTATGTAATCGGGAAAATATCTCCACCAAGAGAAATGAATGTACAATAACATACTTATTAGGAGCCATGGTTAAACCACATTCAGGAGTTCAGGTTTGCACATGCATACACCTCTGGCGCCACAACCTGTGTGTGGTCAGGCGTGACTTTTCGGCCGATCAGGACTTTACTCTGTTCAACATGGCTGCACCCAGTGTGAGTCTCCCGTACGCAGTATAGTCAAACTGCCGAAGATTTTGTCACAGGGTTAGTCATTCAGATATGTGACTACACTTTGAACTCACAATACGCTGTGTACACTTCTAGTAATTTAATCTTTCACAATTAGATTTTACTATAAAAACTATTTATCACTGACAATTCTGTCGCAGATATTTATGTCACTGTCCTTTTTTTTGAGAAACTGAAATCCCTATTGCAAAGACATTAATTATTATTTCGTTCTGATGACTGACCGTTTTGCCTATTGTCATATTTCAATAGCTAAATAGGCTAATCGTGTGATTTTCCATTAAAGGTTTCATTATCAGCAATTTATCATAGGACAAAATGGATCTACAAAAAAATAGTCTCTTTTATGGTTTTTTTTTATAACGTCACTCCTTTTTGTGAGATACAGATTCTCAAAGTATGAGTCCGAAATCAAAATTTACGTGATTAGCCTAATAAGTGATAAAACATTGGTGCTAATGAGCTGCTTTAATTCAATCAATGACCAGAGGTGGGTGCCGGATCCATGGCCAGGAAGCCACCATGTAGGCTGATGATTAAAACGATTAGAAAATACGCGCACACGTAACGCATAACACCATCTTTAGGCATTTTGAGTTAACAGCAGCTATATCTTTCAAACAAAAGTCCACCTAAATTAGGAACTGGAGTTGGGCTGATAGTACTTTAATTATGTGATCTTTCATTTACCCGCGTATATAGGGAGATGGCGCAAACTGCGCCTACAGGCTGGGTTTTCAGTCAACGCATTTCTTACTAGTTACTAGTACCTGGTACTAGTGAAAGTCCTGTCGGTCTAGTGAAATTTGTTAGCAGCTTGCCTGATGGACTAGTGAAAATCTTTGAATTTACAGTAAGAACTCAGTATACGGAATTGTGGAACTTTGATCTGGGCTAGTGGAAAGACAAGGCCACTAGCCCAGTGGACTAGTGGACCAAATAGTTAAGGAAAACCCCTGTTTCAGGGTTTTACAAAATAACCATGCAATAAGCCACCGTTGACTCCTAGATTTCTGGGTACTGAGATAAGCAAGAATTGTATCGTCTATATCCTCAAGAACTGTTTGAATATTATCATTTCATACATTTTATCAATTGGCAGAATTCCAGGTTTGCCAGCCAATCAAAATGTATTTCAATGCAAATAGGGTTGAACAGTATTGCTTGGACAAACAGGCTCCTATGGGGAAGGGGCCAATATATAAAGCTACATTTAACAAATTTTGGTGGCAATCTGTCAACCAAATTGCCTTGGTTAATTTTTCATTAAGCAACTGTCTTCAGGGAATAAGGATGGAGGCAATTTTAAAAATATTTCATGGTATACTTTAATGTTGGTGATAACTGGGATGGGCATATTGCGTTGCTAGGTAAAACTAGTCTGCTACTACATCATTATATTTTCGCTTAATGAAAGACTCATTATTACTATAGAATAATGAAGGCGTCCGCGGGATGTGTTGAAAGTTATAGAAAACGACTAAATGAATATCGTTGTTCATTTTTAATAATAATTCTCCGTCTCTAAACTTTTATCACACTGTTCCAGTCATGAATGGTTACCGAACTTTGCAGGAGAGCATTCATGCTCGGGCTTTATCCATCATGAAGGTAGTGTGCTTGCGGTACGTCAAATTGGGAACCTTAGAGGCTGTGTATTGTTTCACTTGGAATAATCTCCGGTGTCCCATTGGCCACAGGAAGGTGTGTAAACGAAGTGTCTTTTCTCCTTGAGCGGCAACCGTGTAGTGGGCCATTGGCCACATGAACTAACAGCAGCCATAATTCTCCCTACCACGAATAGCTGATTAACAGTATTTTAGGCACCTGCGGGTAAATTTTGTAGACAAAAACACTAGCAAAATTAAACATTAGTCAGTTATAGTTCTCCATTAGGTTTAACTACAAACAATGCAATTAGTGATGAAAATTCCCAGAATGCACCTCGATCTAGGATAGCTTGCAGGTAAAACAGAGGGAATGTGCTAACCGTAGTAGGGAGGTTTGTGGTTAAGGAGGATGTGCATACTAAAGCCTGAACTGAGACTTTCACGAGTAAATGGTAAAAGATTTACCAGGGGAGGTGAGACGAGACGGCTTCGGTAATTGTTTGTGACAGGTGTGCACTATGTTGCAAGTAGAGGGAAAATTCTCGAGAAGAGATTGAACGAAACCATAGCCGTTTTTAACTGTATCTATTCGCTTGTTCGCAGGGTAGGCCAACGGCCCCCCGGGATGGCTATAATTTGACGCCTTTTCAATATCTCAGCATTGTCTGTCTTTCAATTCGGAAAACAACAGCTCTTTCGATTCGAAATGGCATGAGATTTGAAGATGCAGTATAAAAAGAAAAGCCTCCCTCGACAGGATCGACAACTGCGTTCTAATGAAAACCCTGTTTGCAGTGCGGTACTTGGCAAATTTGAAACCGGCAGTGGATCTTCCGAGTAAGGTCTAAATGGCTTTTCTTCCGGGAAGGTATGAATGGATTTTCTCCAGCGTCGACCAACCCGTGCACGTTTCAAATGAGGTGAAGAAAGTTGGTTGGAATCGCGTCAGTCCATCTATTCCTCCAGGACCTATCACCTACAGCCAGGCAGGTCCCTTAGGAGGGTTTACAACCAGGCAGGCGCCAGGAGCAGCGACAAACAGCCCCTAGTGCTGCCTGGCGGTACCGTCGCTTGGTGTCGCCCCCGGCGCCCGGCGCAGCGCCTACTTTGCCTGCACTACTTTTCAGGGAGGTAAACCATCTACCGGCTGAGCAGAACGACCTGACGCGCCGCGCGGGCTCTGCGCTCACTCCTTTGCAGGCGAGAAACGCGAAGGGCTTCGTTGGAGGAGTCCACCTAACACCCATTCAAGTAGTGCTTTAAGCTGAGAAGTGGGCATTAGAGTTGGCGGTGAGCTTAAAGGTAGGTGTACCATGGCCTGAGGTGAGGTAGAGTGGCTGACTGTGACTTAATTGAGGCGCTGAGCTCGTAATCAGGAAATACCAAATTTACAGAAGGTTGCAGTTGTGTAGCCCTTTTGTTTTCCTAAAGTAAAAGTAAAATGTAAGAAGTTGCATTAAAATCTTAAGTTAGATTCAAAGAAACATTGGCAACATGAACCTTATGCTAAAGCCATTACTCTGCACAACAACATGCTCATGCCTTCGTATTTACCATGTCTGATCTCTCTGATATTTCATAAGTTGTTGTACATTCTCGGACGAAGTGTCACTGTATCTGAGCCAGGTAAAGAAATTTAGAAAATAATCCGAAGTTCATATGAAAGAGAAAGGGTAAGGATTACAACAATAACGTTTATTGTTGCAATGTCTCAATTTCCTGTTTTTCCTCTTCACCTCTGAACGATTAACCATCTTTTTCATACGGACTACGGGTGTAGATTAACCATATTTATATAAATAAATAAATATATACATATATAACTTGTGACGGTTAATGATTACAGGTCTCTCCTGGTAGAATACAGAAAAACTTAAGAAAATGTGGTCAACAAAAGACTGAAAATTATAAGCGAAATTGGGCAATTTTTCATTATAGATTAGGTTGTATACACATTAACATATATTTTCATGATCACTTTCCTATTGTTAATAACTGTGACATATAATAATATTAATGATAAAGCCATCAAAACAATTATCTTTACAGAAAGAAAAAGATAGCAATTTGTAGTTGTAGTAGTCTTTTGTTGCAACGGAAACCTTTTTTTAAGCATGTTAGCAGAAGACTTGTGTTAGAGAACCGAATAGTTCATTTGACCACTGTCACGTGGACATGGACACACCCAGGGTCTCCTGTGATCTTGTAAATAGCTTTAGCCTTCGACCCAGACTTCTTTAATTAACAATCTGGGGAGCCTGATGGGCTCTTAAAGGAAAAGCCACCCTGTTCTTCTGAGACTTTCTAAGAAAACATCTTGTGAGAATTCTGCATGAGCTGTAGGTGATTTTTGTCAGTAGTTGAACAGGTGATGATTTGCTATATATCAGTATATTCAATGACTGATTTATTCCAAAGCGGTAGTTTTAGGGCTATGTTGTTATCTTCAAAGAGTGCTTATATTGTTACACCAAAAGCATTCTCCAATAAACATGAGGATAGTCAGATAGTATATTATTCGTATATGTATATGCTGGAGAGAAAACACGTTTTTAGTAGTGTAGTGTAGAATATATATAATATATTTGCAACTCTGATAATAAATACATCATTTTGACATACATTCAGTAAAGCCACACATTCTTTGATATATGACAAGCAATAGATCCACACATCTTTTTTTATCATAGAGATATTTTTCAAACATAATAATTAGTGTAGGGAATTTCATGAACAGTTGGTAGATAAACATGTATCTATTACAGAAATATAAAAACCTCCCATACCTCACATATTACTCACTATAATTATACTGCTTGTAGCGAGGCGTTGGTTGTACAAATTCGGTAGTTGAACTCGATAACTGCACATCAACTTTTTTTGTCAGATTCATTCCAACGTGAGATTCTCCATATATATGGTGATTTGACATACCTTTGATTGATTAGGCGTCCTCATTTGAAACTGACCTTTTTCCGCACTGCGAGTAGTAATATCGATGTTTATGGATAATGGGCACGGGGTGGACGAGGAGGGTGATGCTTCCGACTCACATGTTGATTCTTGATAAGTCACAATTTTCATTTTTCTCAACGTCCGACATTAACTTTAGGCCTGTGGCTGAATGTCATGTCATTCATTGATTTTAATTTAATAGAATAACTTGATGGATGTCTTCCATGCTAAAGAGCGACGTACTGATAAAGTTCAGCGACGCTGTATTTACAATCTGTGACGTTACAATAACGTTCTGCGACGTCACATCCTTGGTGTTTTTTTTTGTTTCTTCATGCAGCATGTTGAATGCAAATATAGATAATATCTTCTACGGCCTTCCCATCCTCGTGATATAAAGAGAGGAAAAAATATTAGATCTATATCTATAATAAGCAACAACAAAAAAAGAAAAGAAAGGAAGAACGCCGTGTGGCGCTGTCGATGTTGGGACCCCGCGCCAATAGCCGAGGCAGTTCTCCTACGGCGGTGTGCAAGACATCAACACGGCTGTCGTTACACTATCTTTTTTTTATCTGTTTCTAAGGAAACTATGTGCACCAGGTGATGGAGGATTTCCTACTCGGGGACAAAGAGATGTCTAGGCTGGCCTGGGCGTTAAGTAAGATGACGCAAAAACCTTACACCTAACCCATCGTGCTTTTTACGCACATCTATAATAACTATCAGAGTCTTCATATATCCTTACACTGACATTTTGTTTTCATAATCTTTTTTGTGCATGCTTATATACAAGCAGATTATATCTAACACACCCTCAACGACCTGACAATTTTCTTAACATGTAATACTAAATGTCTAGAAATGTGACATATGCACCCGGGTCCATTGTTTAAGCATATTTACATTTAAATATTTGCCAACCTCCTCAGCTCTTACATCTTTCAAAATATTGGTCTGTCATTACGTTCTTCCCATTGCCGGTGACTATAGCCAGACGATTTAAGGCAGACAACAGTCGATGAGAGGTGTTCGTCATAGCCGAGGTACTTTGCTTATTGCTCCCCCATCCCCCCAAAAAAGACAAATCGTAACAATATTACATGAAATATTCACAAAGAAAAGAAGATGAGTATAATACAATGCATATATATATACTTGCGCGGTTGCGTTCGTGCGTGCATGCGTGCGAGCGTGTGTGTGTCTGTGTGTGTCTGTGTTTGTCTGTGTGTGTATTGTGTATCTATACATAAAATCTAGGTCTAGATGATGAAACCTATAATGAACATGCCTTCTTCAATTGTGATTTCTTCGAGGTGTGACGCTTCTAAGTGTGCAATATGGAAAAGCCTAATTTATCGGATTTGGCGAACCTATAAAAATCAATACGTCCCGATATTTCAGGACCTACAGGCAAAATCATGGCTCTTTTTCAATGTATGGCTGTTAATTCAGGACGTCCTTTTTTTTCTAGGGCGCATGTTGGGACAGATAATCAATCCGTACTGTTATAACACAACGGGCGGTTTTCCCATGGTATCCTCAACCTGTCCATTTTGACGTTTTATGTATTGGCAATTGGATGGTTATTGAGATGTCAATCGTTTTTTTTTGAGGATCAATCGCCATCGAATCAGAAACTTCAGACAAATAATAAAAGAAAGACCTTTTAATGTCTGAAACAAGGCCCAGCCACACTCACCAATTTAACTCATCGATGGGCATAGCTCCAAGCAATACGACTGTCTGGTCGTAGCCAAAGACTTGAATTGGGCCTTGCCATGGGCTAGGACACTGTCATGGGTTTAGGCTAGGGTAATTTATAAAGATATATATATATATATATATATATAAATCTACTGCACACATCCCAGCAGCACTCCAAGACTAGGACCAACTCAATAGCATATATTCCAGTTACCACTATCAGTAGCGATCTATGTTGTTGGGGCAAACAAGCACTGAGACACCCTCGCTGTGTAGGTACACTTGCGACCAATAACTATAGGTATCATATTCAAATTCGGGAATATGCTACAATTAAACTCAATACGATAACATTAAATGATACAAAATCTAAAGTAAATCTCTTTTACCCCATGTACGCCAGGTTTAATGAATTTTTGATGCCCCTAAAAAGAGATACTTTAAGTTTTCTTTTCATTTGTGGTTTCAGTGAAGTATTTACATTTTGAAACATCGTTTTCCAAATTTCAACTTGACATGTAATCAAAATGTTTACGATACTTAGAAACCAAAAGGATCAGAGAAATTGAATCTCTTACAGCATTAAATTATAGGAAATATTAAGAAAGATATATGCACTGGAATTTGAATGTTATGGTGTAGTGAATCACGGCATAGTTAAGTGTACCCAGGCAATGTGTAGGTGCTGCAGGTGTCGCAGTGTTTGTCACACCTCCGTATATAGATCACGGCCTGATAAGCGTAACTGGAATATATGCTATTGAACTAGACCGTCGAGTTGTGCAGTGTGGCCTGGTCTTTAGTTATCAAGCCACACCTTTGTGTCCATTTCTTAAATATCATCAGCAGTAACCTCACGTTCCATTGCCATCGTGCTGAACTAGACTCTGAACTTATTTAAGATGCAAGTGATTTAAGAATCATAGTTCAAGTTCTCCTTGATATTACAAAATGTGTGTTTCGCGTCTTGGTCTGTGCATATAATATGCGGTAACACGCGTGTACAAGACATAAAAGTACCATTTTAAGTTCATCATACCACTCAGAAACAAACAATAGAACACTAGTTGTGTTCTCTGAGCAGGTATAAACTGCAATGGGTTTTTCCTTCCTAACAATTTTTATTTTGATTAATTGTTTTCTTTTGCAGCAATGGAAAACAGCTGACTATTATCAGATGAAGGTATGGTGTCATTAATTACCCACCAAAAAAGTCGCATATGTCTGGGCCAGTCTATCTCTTTTGGGAGTTTTAGTCCTCAGTAAGGGAATCAAGAATATCTTTGATAACCCATGCACGTGCACCTTTCCCTATCACCCGATAAACATCATATCATATATGTAGCTGATCCACTCAACAGTATTCCAGGAAATCAATTTACTAAATTGTTGTGAGGCTTCTGATATCACCTTGTACGCGCGGCCTGTTTCATAAGAACTACTACGGATATTGCATGGGTCAGTGACCGTATCGTAGCCATGGTCCATATGGAGGAAGCCTCTGTGAGGGACAACTAAAGCCCTGTTTCCAACAAACGACATTTTGCTAAAGACGGTCTAAGAATGGTAAAGATTTGTAAATCTTTGATGGTCATGCATAAAATCGTTAAGTGGAAACACAAAATCATTGGTAAAGACATGTGTGAATGACTACAAATGGCATTTGCTCAAGACAAAAGTGAACGATTCACCAACGACCAAATATCTAACCTGTTTAATATATGCGGATTACTGTTGCAAATGATTTCTTTCAAAACCAATTAAAGCCAATTAGATCCATTGTTCCCTGGGTTTTCTGACTTTCGTCGTTAGAAATGGTTGTCCAGAATGTCAATTAGCCGTTCACAAATCAGTATTTTAGTCATTTATTGGAAACACTTTGACATAAGCTTCCTTAAGCCCTGTTTCCACCAACCGATTTTACTACCGATTTGTTGGTAATTCATTACTTTTAACTGGTAATATTGCAACGGCTTATATATATTACATACTATTTGAAAGAGAAGTAAAAACCTTTTCTAATGGTATATAACATGTTCATGATTAACCAATATTCCCAATGCCGATTTCTGAAATCGGTAGTAAAATCGGCTGGTGGAAACAGGGCTTTAAGATATTTACTTACGATTTATACTCAAGACCAAAGGCAGTAACTTTTGTCGTTACCCTACATCATGGCCAAATCGTTCAGTGGAAACCCGGCTTTAAACATCCGTTATATTAGAAAAGCATACTTCTGTAGCTAACAGCACGATAAATGACTTCATCAGCTTATGGAACTCCAATTTCCGTTATTTCCTCTGTCATTTCTTATGAAGTTGGCCACAGGCTTCTTCTATGTACGATTATAGCTGTTTGTGTGGCTTTAAAAAGACAGCAAGGTTGTGTCTTTTCCCTCGTTTTGACAAATCTGTAATCTGGTAATCCCTTCTTAATTATAAAGGTATTATTAATCATCGTTTGATCCCTCAGCTTATACGTATAAATTATGCATTTCTCACCAAATTAAACAAATAATTTCAGACAGAGATTCAGATTCATCAAGGTCATCCTAATTACCAGTTCCATGATTTGGTTCTCTCGTTGCTTCTGGACTCTTAATTGCGTGGTCACAGTCTTGCTCGCTACTCTCAATGCGTGTTAATCAAACGTCAAGATGTTGTAAAGATTGGTGCTGACACAACACGCGAACCTGTAGAAACAAGAGAACGAGCTGGCAGCTGCTAACGCCCAACTCAGTTATCAGTATAGATCTCCGTGGGAACACAGCCTCTCCTTGGCACCATGAAGGTAGTTGACCCCCTGCCCTCTCCGCGTCCTCTGCCGCCAGACACGAGACGAATGTGGGTGTTTTTCGGTAAATACCGGAGGGGGGTTGGGGTTTCCCGATAGCGCTCGCCGTGGTAAGAACCTCCATCAGACAGCTGTGATCTACAAATTGTGTGACAGTCAGTGAGGTAGTCAGTCTTATAGTCATGTTTTTTGAGTTTGGGATGATTATATAGCCTAGGTCTAATAAGGGAAGAGTAATAACACAGTAATCAACATTCGGTGCTTTCGCCCCTGATGGTGTAGTATATGTATATTAAGATAGGGCATTTATGATTTATACAATACACATATAACAGGCTTTAATACAATTTGAAAGTATATTCAAGATTTATTTTAAAACTAAAACTGAATTATTATGTTGGTGTTAATTATCAATTTCCAAGTTCGATTATTAATCATTATATAGTTTGGGTCAGATATCCTTAGAGTCTTTGTCCCAGCTGATCAATTCGTACATAAAGATGTTTTAGGAAACATGCAGCATTTGGCCCATCTCTCCTGGAATACTCCATGGGGGCTCCGGGGAATAGGCCCCCAGTAGCCCCTGCTGATCGTATAAGCCGATGATGGGGAACCTTGCACTGACCAAGTGGTTCTTTGGGTTCAATTTCCAGTTGGTGCTAGGTTCACTGAGGGATGAGGTACACCAAAAATGATTTCCAGGTTTTGATCCCCTGCTATTTACCGACCCTTCTTCTCATAGATATGATCAACAAAGAATCCATACTCACCCACTCACTCACTCACTCTTTCACTCACTCTCTCCTGGATGCCATTGCAATCAAATTTCAAAGACTTCACAAATGCTTACAGAAGAAAAGAATCCCCCCAATAGTACTTTCCAATACTATAAGTTAATAACATCTGGAATGTTCTTGAAAGACAAGAGTGCATTGTGATAGGTGAACCTCTTGGATAAACGAATATCCCCTTATTCATCTGGCGGTGAAATGCACTATTAACAAATTTCCCTGAACAAACCACATCCAAGGACACCCTCACTATTGAATCAATGAGACTGGTTTTCACAAGGAACATCACATTGCCAGGAGATGTTGGCGAGGGGAATATTGGTTGGAGAAGATCTAGAGAGCGGGAGGGTAGATGTGATTGGACCTTACTACCGCCGGATATAAGCCCTAATTTAGGCGGGACCAGCTGGTAATATGAACCTTTTAGGCACGGTCACAGTGACAAGAATTATATGGCACAGCAAGTGGGAAAATGGTTAACGAGCAAATGTCCTTGCAATACATTTTGTCATCATACACTGATGAAATTCACTACTTTGTGTCGCAAATAACCCTTCAGATCTCACGGGTTTCTTACAACAGATGCTCAATTTCATTATGATTTCCAACTATTTTCCTGAAAAATTCTGCGTATTAAAATAGTTATTGGGTAGTCCACTGCACATGTAGTTGATAAGTGATGAAGGTTATGGTTTAATGTTTTGTAAGGAATTAGATCACCAGTTATTTGGTGTTTAAGGCAGCTTTGAGCTCAATTACTCTTTAGATCGTTCTCATTGGGAAAATGTAAACAAAGATGAAAAGATCATCTGTTTTTTCTAGGTTGGCTACGGCAGGAGAGGGGGGAGTACATGGGGAATGGCCTATTGTGGCTGTAGTAAAAGCTATAATAATAAAGGCTCTATTTAAACATATCATATATAGGGAAATAGAGATCTGCTGCCTTTATTGGCATGGCGTATGCATGGCATCTTATTGTTACATCACCCAGCCTAAAAAGAAAGAGTTCACATCACTTCACGCATCATGATAACTAATGTTGCTGTGAAACTGCTGTGAAACTGCACGCTCTTAGAAGAAATGTCTAAAAGTTAATTGCGGAGGGTAGGGGTAATACTGATCAATACAGGTTTAGGACTTAAGGTGCAGGGAAGGTGATAACTAAAGTGTTATTACTCTGAGAGGTGACAAAGTTTGGGAAACAGATAACCAACTGCTGCCCGGGTCCTTGAAAGGTATGTTAGAGCCCCATACCCATATCGGCCTAGAAATTGAAGCACACATTGATGGAATCCACTGTTTTTCTACCCCTTTTGCACTAATTTATAGGCTGACTGTGTGTGGGTATGCCTTGTTAACCCAGAGTCGGTACCACCGAGGTTACCACCGACTGGGCCATCGACGGGACCACTGTGCAATATTAAAGGGAGCCAAAAGCAACAGTGTGTCAAAACATGACAAAATTCTGCAAACTCAAATTAAATAAAAATAATTCCAAGAGTCTAACTTAAGTCATTGGTATAGTATAAATCGTGATAACTAACTATAACTTTATTTAAATTCCATAATTACTCCTGTCATTTATGCCTGCATAGGCAGCAATGTTTGTAAACAAACCAATTTTGCTGGGTCACCAAATTTGACCAGGGACAAGTTTTTATGTATTTTGATGCAGTTTAAGTCTTTATTCACAGCCTATACTTTCCCACAGGCCTAAGTTTTGGCCATAGAATATATTTCAATAGGTAATAGAATTAGCTAAATTTTGATCCAGCATTGCTTTTGGCTCCCTTTAAGTATGTTTGATAATTTGGCGCCGACCACCAACTGTCGTCGGCTGACTCTTCGCTTCATTGTTCCATCGTCCAGTGGGTATAGGGCTTAACCCTCATTGTGTCAGGAATAAAAGCTTTCAAAATCCCTGTAGGCCCTGCACTCACAATCGAGAGGGGGAGGGGCACCCTTTATATCTTGATTTGTTGAAGATATTACTACTCCATGAAATGCATGTGATATAATATGATGATAAGGGTGAGGGGATTCATATCTAAGCGGAAGTAATTATATTCCTCTGGTGAAAGAAGTTACAAAGATGTGAAATAAAGAGCGCCATCAGTCCAAGGGTGTCATGAGAATGGTTTGAATATTATGTTTACTGTAACAGAAATCGAATATGCAGGTCCAGTCTTCCTGTGTGGGATTTAGTTTAGTTCAATATGAAAATGGTGAGCGCATGCGCCACTAGTGGGTGCAGGCGTGATCATTTCCTCTACCTGTTACACATACTGCACCTACCATATAAGCCCTGTTTCCACCGAACGACATTTTCCTCAAGACAGCCTAAGACTTGGAAAGATTTGGAAATCGTTGATGGTCTTTTGGAAAATCGTTTGGTGGAAACACAAAATCGTTGGTTAAGACTTTTGTTAGAGACTGCAAATGACATTTGCTCAAGACCAACGTGAAAGATTCACCAACGACCAAATATCTAACCTGTTTAATATTTCTGGACGACGTTTGCTCACGATTTCTTCCAAGGGCAATTAAAGGCTAATAAATCCATTGTTCCCTCACTTTTCTGATCTCTATTGTTTGAAAAAATCGTCCAGATTGTCCAAGAATCGTTCAGATATCAGTATTTTGGGCGTTCAGTGGAAACAAGAAATCATTCATTTGTGAAAGACTAAACTGACCAACGATTTTAATTTTTTTTCAGTCTTTTGTGGTCGTCAGCAACCTTTAATGAAAGTCGTTTGGTGGAAACCAGGCTTTACATACATAATCAACCCCCACAATCCACCTCACCTCACACACTTCCTCCTTCTTCTCATTTCCATCCGCCATTACCCACGTATCATTTTACCCACCCAGCCACGCACCTTTATTATCACCAATTTTATCATTTAATATTTTATATCGTTATATTTTGATTAATACTCAAAGTATTATTCTTCTATCACAAAATCTATTTGTTATTATATTATCAAATACATTAGATTTTATTACAAATAGAATTTACCTTACCCAAGCCTGCCGTCATCTTCTCATATGCGGGATAATAGGGTAATGATACCCTGCAGATTTTATATGATACGCCGGTTTTGAACTACAAACATAATGGCTCAGTCAGAAAAGTGTATAAGTTATCTAAGGAAGTAAAATTTATGGTTATGAGTAATAGTATACACAGATGAATATTGGTAGAAGGGTATAAATGGAGATTCACCTCAGATTTGACAGTGGTTTTTAATTTTTATATTATTTTCTCCAAAAATAATGCCATATTATTGATCTTGTTTATACCCCTGTGTATCAACAAACACCGCCAAAGTGCTCGTAAAGGTTCCAACCAGTGACCTTCAATGCTTATATCTGAAATTAACAGTATTTTAGGAAGCATGTCAATGGTATACCCTTTACAGCCTCAGATTTCCCATACATTACAAGGTATGCGTATTGCTCATTCAGAGGTTAGTCTGTAAATGGTATATAAATGAACACATATATTTTTTGGATAGGAACTCCTGTTGTTAGTACACATGTTCGACCCATTAGATAGAATATGATTTTGGGCCTGGCAGCAAATACAAGCAGTTTGAAGCCGATGATGCACATTGAGGCTAATTAGCAAATTGGTAGTAATTAACCGAGGCGGGAACAGCTCCCTCACCTTTGACTGCCTGTCTAAATATACCTTGGTCAAGCACCTGCCCTGTCACTTGGTCAGTCTAAACTGAGAGGTCAAACCATGCGGACTTACTGCTGCTACCAGCGTTATCCACCCGCCACTCCCTGTACCTGACACTAATTATCTTTTAATGCAGGCCCTAAATCCTCGGCACACTGACTATCTCACCAGGATCTAACCTGCATCCATTGACATTTTATTCATTCAACTCTTATCTGTTTGTGTCCTGTCTATGTCTGGTGTTGTTTTATTAAATGTTTTATGTCCAATTTGCTTTCTCGCCTCTTTTGTTAATTACCAGCACAAGTCTGAAATTAAAGGGACCTAGTCGTCACTTTGAAATGAGCATGTCATTGTGAGTTGAATGTCAAATTACTGGAGTAATTCGAAACCCCTACATTGTACTGTGTCCATTTCCTAACCCATGCTCAGATCTCAAGACAGATTGAAATTAAGCAAATCTGGAGACATCATTTTCTGTATTGCACTTATGGCCGTGCACTTCAGCTAAATCACTACCATTACACAGGTACATATTGATTTCACCACAAATTTCACCTTTCTATGATGTGGTGCATGATATCATGCTGAAAATTTTCAATTTAAAAAGTTTCAGAGGTCCCTGGTTATGCCCATCCCTGTTTATACTTTATCTTTTATTGTGGGGGGGGGGGGGGTCCTCTTGACATGATGTTATTACTGGAGGGAGGGTCCCATAAAAAAACATGACAAGGGGGTTGGGAGGGGGGTCAAAAATAGCATGACGTCATTTATAGACGGCACCTTCCTACACTGGTTCCCCGTGGTATTCCGCTACTCTACATAATTATTACAGAGAGGAAAGGGACCCTTGGGTGGGACAGGGGCGGGAACCAGCCTAGCAATAATTATCTGTCTCTTGTAAATATAGTCAATATTTCCTTTATCACAAGATATAAATAGACCAGTAGCACTCCTCTGGCCTCGCAACATTATTATTTTTTTTTTTTTGAAACGTTTTATTTTTCAACTGGTTACATTCTCAGACTAGTAGTCTGTTCTCCCTCGTGTACCAGCAAAAGGTTGGTTTAGTGGTCACGGTAACTGGGATAAGCGGAATATTATTACAATATAGTTTCAGTAAGTTTGATTCGGTATATTGAGAAAATCACAGTCATAATCATAAATCACAATCAAACGGGTGGGAAACTCGTGTGAGGTATGGAGATAATCAAAACATGAAATGAGATGAGATGGAGATGAAACAAAAGTATCAGCACAAACATTTATAAGTACAAGATTAGGTACTGTATGTGCATAGTCTTAGGTACAGTCCCAATATTAATAGGCTTCTTGTTGGGAGACGTGGCCATAACACAGAAACAATTGTCACATAGTGATTTCAAGGCTTTTTATAAATTAGAGATATAATAGTGAACAGGCTCGGATAATCCACATAAACCTAAGCGTCATTTTCCAAATTCCTCGTTTATAACCTGCAAAGTTCTGCAAAGGTTAAGTTTGGAGAAACAAGTCCCTAACTACGGGACACGTACTAATACAATACTAGTATGAGAACTATCACATTGTCAAGTATATTGAATATCACATACAGTCAGTCAAGTTATTAAACAGTTTAAACAGGAAAGACGGTTTGTAATGTTTGATTAGTAATCATTGATATGACCTCCTTTTTAAAAAATCTTTTGTCCTCAGATTGTCTCAGATAAAGTGGTAGAGTATTCCAAATTTGGGACCCAAGGTAAAAAGGGCTCTTTTTGATAAAAGTGTTTTTTGGTTTTGGTAGCTTAATACTCAAGCCGTCGTGTTGTCGGGTACGTCCATCATTAGGGTAAAGTGAAAATCTTCCACTTTCCACTCTGTTCTTAATACAAGTTAACAATTGGATTGTACGGCGATTATCAACGAATTTAATATTTGCCAGTGCGTGCAGGTCATTAACATGAACATCCCTTGGGTTTGCAACCTCAAAGGTAGTACGTAGAACATCATTTTGAAGAATTTGCAGTTCACGTTGATTTTTAACAGGTAGGTTTGTTAAGAAACAGTTTCCATAGTCAATTATAGAAACAAAAATTGATTTACATATTGCAAGTGCAGCAGGCAGTGTTAGTAATTTCCTCACCTGTCTAAAGGAGCTCAATTTGTGTGTAATATGCTTATAAACATTATTAAATTGAGCTACCATAGTGAGGGACGAATCTAGTGTAACTCCTAGATATTTAAATGTGTATTCTATAGACAGTGGTGTTTCATAGATCTTTAACGGGTTTTCTTGAAAGAATTTTAATGACATACTATTTGATAACCCTGAGAAAATTTGTATATTTGTTTTACCAGCATTGATAGTTAATTTGTTCGATTCACACCAAGTGACTCTCTTTAAACAGGTTTGGAGATTTTTCCTACAGCCTGGGAGATCACATGAGTCTAAAACGGAATACAGTACAATGTCATCTGCATATATCATAAATTTATAGTTATCAAAACAACGCGTAATGTCATTCAGATAGAGTATAAAAAACATAGGTCCCCAGACACTACCTTGGGGAACGCCATATCGGACAGGTTTGGTGTCTGATTTGAGACCTTCGACCATCGTACATTGCTGGCGGTTAGTCAGATAACTTTCAAAAAGTTGGACAGTGTCCTGGCTCAGCCCGTATTTCCTTAATTTTTGAATTAGAATGCTATGATTTACCGTATCGAACGCCTTCTTAAAGTCTATATAAATGGTTAAGGTGTCTTTGGAGTTATTGATATTTTCTAGGATGTCTGTGGTAAAGTCAAATATAGTTTGAATCGTGGAGTGCTCTTTTCGGAAACCGTTTTGAAATTTGGAGAAAATATTATTCAATTCAAAGGCAGGCATAATTTGGTCGTGTAAACAATGTTCAAAAATTTTTCCCGGCAGCGGTAGCAAAGAGATTGGTCGGAGATCTCCGGGTTGTAGTACCTTTGTTTTCTTAGGTATAGGTACAACTGTGGCAATTTTCCAGGCGTCTGGGAAAACATTAGTGTCTATGATGGCATTGTAGAGATTAAGAATGAGAATTGGTACATGTGCATATATCACTTTCCATATTCTGGAAGCAATTTTGTCCAGACCACTGGATTTGTAAACTTTAATCTCCTTAGAGTATTTGGCGAGAGTGTCAAGATCAATACGGGTAACATCTAGGTCTTCCATTATCTTCTGTTGAGGGTTAAAGGACAATGGGTGTGGCATTTGTGGGTCGTGCACTATTTTGCTGGCAAGCGCTTCACCAATTCCGGAGAAAAAATCATTTATTTTGGTGGCAGTATCTGATGGGGACATGTAGTCGCCTAAATCGTCCACGAAATTTATGGTCCCAGAGGTGCCTTCATAAGGGAAAATTTCCTGAATTCTTTTCCAGAATTTTCATGGGTCGTGTTCATTTTCACGCAGCTGTTCTTTAATGAAGTCAGATTTTGCCTGTTTTGTTAATCGATTCACTAAATTTCGAATATTTCTGGCACCCTTTTTGTCGTCTTCCCTTTTTGATCTTGACGCTCTTTTCAACAATCGGTCTCTATCTTTCATAAACTCTATTAAATCATTTGTTAGCCAAGTCGGTTTCGATTTTTTAAAAGTAAATGTTTTGACCGGTATCATCCGATCTAAAACTTCAATGATAGTATGATACAAGATATCCCAATATTTGTTGGGATTAGTTTCGTGCTGTAAGGTTTGGATGGCTTGTGAAATTTGCTCAATAAAAATGTCTTCTTGAAAATTTTTGTAGGATCGACCAGTAAACACACTTTTTAAATATTTTACTTTCAGCTTCTTAATATAAAATGCTATGGGTACATGGTCACTGATATTCCAGTCTAGCGTGGTAGGTTCCTGAATCCTTGTACTGTTGGTAAATACAAGATCTATAATACTGTTCCCATATAGGGGTCTAGTAGGTGAGGTAATATATTGTTTAAGTGAGAAACGGTTACCAAAGTGTTTTAAAGATTTGGTATATTTATGATTAGTTTTATTAAAGTCAACATTGAAGTCCCCTGCAATGAAGACATCATTTTTGTTTAGGGGTTCTATTGAGCTTAGTGCGTTAGTTAAAATATCAAGAAATACGTCCATAGAGCCTGAGGGGGGTCGATATATATTGAAAACGTAGGTGGGTCGAGTGTTAGTTTGTGTAATTTTGACAACTTGTAGTTCAATGTCTAAGGTAGAAATAGCTAACAGAGGGGTTGTGCACAGTCGGGCATCTAGTCCAGTTTTATAATAAACAATCAAACCACCTCCTCTTTTCCAGTGACCATGCTCATTTAGTGATAGTCTATCTTGTCTAAAAGAGTTATAACCATCTATGTGGAGCAATACATCATCGAGACTCGGTTTCAACCACGTCTCAGAGACTCCCAAAAAATCTAGGTTGCTGGCTTCTAGATTATTTTGAAAGACTTCCCATTTGCTCCAAATACTTCGAATATTCCAGAAGCCCAGCTTAATACCTTTGGCATTAAGATGCTTTATCATTTACTATTGAAGTCATGGTGATTTGACAGTGTAAACATGTGCGTAATACTGCAATAAACAAGCGAGGGGGATGAACATGGGATGAATAATGATGAAGTCAAGGGTGAAAAATATAGACCTATCCTGCATTTAGATGCTGGGGTCAAACACAGTGACAAGATAATCATCTTGAAAATTCAGGTGGGATTCTATCTGATTTTGTATTTAGACTTTATATAAAGAACCGTGGGGATCAAGAGGAGGACCATGTGCAAAAGTCTCTCAAAAACTGACCACAATTGCCTAGCTTGTCCAGATGCTTGAATGGGCCAAGCTGACTCTCCCATCTGCACACTAAAAGCACACTTTGATGGGTCAATAACTAGTCCATTGCATCATTAGCATTCCCCGAATTTTTGTTTAGATCTATAATTTCTTATTCTGATAGATAAAGGTAAAAACTTTTTGCTTAATTTCAACAGGTACGTATCAACTACATAAGCAGGTTGGTCTATGTTACACTAAATTTTACTCCACTCCATGTTACTCCACCCAAATCAGCTAGGTGGCAGCACCAGCACTAGCCTTCTGATTGGCTGATATGTCACTTCCCTCCAACTATTTTCATGTCCGTGTAATGAATTAGAGGAACTGCAAGGAACCAGCAAAACATGTCTGCAGAGTAACCACCATGCAGACACAAGCCTGTCCAGTAACCACTATGTCTCTCTGGACTAGGAATCCTCATGAGGATGGGTCCATTAGACATTTCATTGGTATTTTATTAATCTAAATGTAGTCATAATAGTTAACAGATTTGAAAGGTAGAGCCAAATTTTAGTTATTACAACTGGATTTTGTCAAATTTGTCGAAGGCATTTGTTCTCTTATAAAATAGTTAATATTCCCTTTCTCACAAACTTGCATGACCTTTGATACATCATAGTATGATAAACGTGAAAGACATAGATCTAATGAAGGCGGGTGTGGCTCGGCTGCACTGTTGCGTGATTTAACCAGGGGGTCAACTTCTCGGTTCACATGCAGGGACTTCGCCCTGAGTCCGCCTTGAGACGGGTTTCCAGAAAACGACAAACGTGAAAAAAGATAGATTGCACCTTCTCCAACTTCAACGACTATTGGCTATTGGCTATTGGCTATTAAATCACTTAATTGCCCTCGACAAACCACGTTTGTCGTTCTGTGGAAACCCGCCTTGACATTATTTGGTTGGACTTGCCGCTAATGATAAAATGGGGGAACTGGCGTGCGTCGACTGTAGCGACGCTAACTGGCTGGACTTCCCCCTCTAACGTTCATTATCCCTTTTCTTATGCCACCGAATATCCCGTAAAACGCCAGGTGATGGCATGTCAGCCACAGGTGCTTTTATCCCCAGCACACGCCATTCTTGATATAAGCCAAACACCTAATATCACTGAAAGCTGTTATATGTTTAAAAAGCTAAGTTTGTCATCAGAATATTGGCAGTTGCAAATTGCTTATTTGTAGATGGAAAGTTCATATATCCATAATGATTTTGGTTAAAAGGATGTCTAAAATCACCAGAAAACAAATCTAATGCCTGAAAGCATATAACGTATAAGGCCTGCCACTGCAACTTGAAACTGACAATTGTTTTCGACATGAACATTATTGAAGCCTCAGAGATTATATATTATGGTATCATGCTCATATATGAATATGACTGTATTGAAGCATATTCAAATCAAATTCTAAGATATATAGGATGCCATGTGTATATTTTATGACAAGTAGCAGAAAACGTTTAGAGGCCCCTATCCAGGGTCTGCGGGGTGGCGTGGTTCCACAGGTGGAACTTTTGCCTATATTTTCAATCGTTTGAACTTGTAAAGGGGGCTGGCGAGCAGTAAAAATATTTTCCTACTAATTTTAGGGGTTTTTACATTAAATTTTGGAAGGGAACTTTTGGGGAAAAAATGCCTTTGTGGGGGGAGGAGGGGGGGGGGGGGTGGTCCGCCAGCAACAGCATTGCTGTTAAAATGAACTTGTAGACGAATTTCCCAAAATGCAGCTTGATTCAATCGGCATGTATGGCTCATTGGAAAACATAAGATGACCTATCTGTGGTAGTGAGCAAAGTCTAGAATAAACCCCAATATGAGAATCACTTTTTTTTTAAAACAGTTTTATTATGCTGGAAGCGTTTCAGTTTATACAACCGGTTTCCGGCCCCGTCCAGCCACAAGCGTATGCGTATGTGGCACTACACTATGTGTGCTTTTACAGGAATCATATAAAACTGCACTTTGTTACAATACTGTAGGGGCACAGCAATGTCAGGCAAATTACTAGTGATCAGTGACAACCGCTGTAATTGGTTCAGATAAAATGATTTCTCTAGATCCACCGTCTTTTATTTTGATGGAAGTATTATTCCACCCAGGACCCCCTTATATCAGTATGTATGCTCAAATATATAGAACAGCGACTTGTGGGCATAATTAGTCAAATCGAGTTACTCAAAGTCACGTCTAGACGGTGTAACTGCTAAGACATGTCAAACTGATGTATGAACACCTGGGGCAGGGATAGACGTAATCCCCCCTGGGACCCCTTGGCTAAGCTAAGTGACACTTCAGGCCGCAGGACCTACGATTAGTTAAGAAGACTTTGCTCACTACTAATGACCAACCAGACAACAAGGTTAGAAGATGATGAAGAGACTCTTAAGACTTTCCTATCACCATGGAAAATTATTCATTATGTATAGGAAAAAAACGACAGAATAATTGATAAGCAGAAAGAGATTATCTTATGGAAATAGGCTGAGTGATCGTGGAATGGTTAATCCTATACTTGTGAAATTAGATTTCTGCGGAATGATTAATTAAAATCTAATGATACCAACTATAGTTATTTTGTCTTGACCTTAAGCTTGGAGCCTTAACATTATAATAAGCCCATCCCAGTTTACATGAACATCAAAATTTACCATGAAATTATATAGCAATTTCTTTCTAAATTAATCCCCAAAGATAGAAGTGTAAAACAAAATGTACCATGGTAGTTTGGTTGACAAATTACTCCTAAAATTTCTAAAATGCAGCTTTATATATTTGCCTTTTTCCCATATGAACCAATGTTAAACCATGTCAAACCAACCTATAATGTCCAACCCTATTTTCCCTAAAATACAGCATTTTGATTGGCTGGCAAACCTGCAAATATGTCAATTGGTAAAATTTAACAAATCATAATGTTTTATTAGTACTTGGGTATATAGAAAAACATAATTCCTAGTTCTCTGAGTAATCCAAACCCTAGGAGAGAAGGATCGCTTATACTGTAATTTTGTCCGACCCTTGTCCAACCCTGGGATATACCCAATGTGGGATGGGCTTATTAGGAGAAATACCCGTAAAGATGGGGAAAAAGTGTGGGAAAGCTGTAACGGCAATATTACACTACGCATCGGATCACGTTTGCATTGGGTCGCGTTGCCCAATGCGCCTGATTCGCGTTATTTTACCAATATGTTTGTAAATCCTGCGCGAGCTTGTTGCTCAACATGACCCAACGCGTCCTCAATACGACCCAACGCGTGCCCAACACGACCACATGCATGCCCAATACAACCCAACGCATGCCCAACGCAACCCAAAACCCATAGTATAATATACTTTGCGTTGGGTCGTGTTGGAACCCAACGCAACCCAACACGTAGTGTGATATGGCCTTAATAAGGACTCAACCCAACTCAGACGTGTTGAGCAATGCGACCCAACGCGACCAGGCACCTGACATGTAGTATAATTAGGGCTCAAATTTATAGAACACGTTCATCCCCATATCCCTTCTCAATAATCTAGATCCCTTCCTTTCACATTACACTTTGGCAGTTTGAATGATCTAGCTATTCTCTGGCAACTACCCTAACTATTTTTGTGTGTGAACTGTAGCAGGCCGTCAAACACTCAAACGTTATCATTTCATTTGAACTTGCATGGCAGCAATGGGGTATATCACCGGTATCTTGCTGTAAAGCCCTAATTATACTACGCGTTGGGTTAAAGGAGACGTCGGATCCCTTTGCCCAACGCATCTGACACACGTTGGGGGGAATTAAGCCTATATCACACTTAAGCCAATATCACAATGCTAACCAACACAAACTATATTATACTACGCATTTGGGGGTCATGCTGGCTCGCGTCGGGTCGCATTGGCTTGCATCAGGTCACGTTCGGCACCCAGCTCACGTCGGATATTTACACACATGTTGGTAAAATAACGCGAGTAAGACACGTTGGACAAAGGGACCCAATGCGAATGTGACCCGATGCATAGTGTAATATGTCCCAAAGACAATGGCGCCATTTTCCAGATATCCATAAATTGAAAATTCCTCAATATAATCAATATATTTCAGAAAGACTCAATAATATATGTAGAATTCATAAATGGTATAGAAAATTGGCTAAAAGTTATAGTTTTCCAGGGAAATATGGAGAAACATGACTAATTTTGAGAAAATTTTGCAAATGCTGAAAAATGAAATTTGCAACAAAATTTACATTTTCTTCTGTCACTCTTTTAATACAGGGTGTATGAAGGCATATTATGCATTCAAATTATTGTAAGGGTCTCAGGAATAACATAGCATTGTCAAAATACTTTTAAAATAAACATTTCAGTGAATTTGTAGAAAAACAAATAAATAGCTATTTTAAGCTATTTTTAGGTTTCTAAATAAATATTCATCACTGCTGGCCAAATTAGTATGGTGACCCCCTGTTTTCTTGGCTGGATATGGTAGCCTACATCCATATGCATGTCATATTTACTTTTAGAGCAATTTTCAATGTTCTTTTTTTGTGTGTGAAACTTTATTTTTGAATTTTTATATTTTTGAACTAGTTTATTTGGTATAATTTCTATTTCAAAACATTATATTACATCATAAAATTTACAAAAGTCTTCTCTTTAACCTGAGAAAACATATACACATTTATCAATAACATTTGGTTGGTTGTTATTTCATTTTTAGCAAAATAATTAGCAAATAGAATAAAATTTCAAAAATTATTTTGTCATTCAATTTTTGGATAATTACCATATAAATAAACTGGTCAAGCTAAAAAGTTTAATGGTGACCTATCATTATTTTTGCATTTTTGGTACCTATATGGGTAGAACTTTCACTGTGTAAAGTTTGAAACAATTCTCAGTGTGACTTCTATAATGGCGGAATTGTCCTTGAGACGACTATCCATTCTCTGGATCTGGGGCTTGGCATTTGCCTTATTATAACTTGATTACAATTACATGTACTTATTTAACCAGTGTAGTTTCAACATGTCAATAAAGATGTCAAAACAAAATTGTTTATATCTAAGTGTGGTATAGGGAAAACGTGTTTACACGATTCAATATCGTTCCTTGAACTAATAGCTTTCCCCGCGTCCACAAATCTCACGAGGGCCAGATACACTTACACTTACATGCAGATCTAATATATTTTTTCTACTTTACTTTCAGATATGAACCCCCGCGGTTCGGTGGCCGCTGTGGCCTCTGGCCTCTCTCTGGCCTTACTTGCTGCTTCCCTTTTACCGCCCTTCGGACACCTTACTGACCGGAAGTCGGGACAAGGAATAGCGGACATCCGGTCGTCGTCGGCTCCCCCATCGGAAAACATGTGGCAGGACTCTACTGGACAGGCCGAGACCAACAGGAGTAGTGAACACTGTAAATCCCTCTACCCGCCTGGCTTTTTTCCTCAGGCACTAATAAGGTCAGAGAAGACGCAGGGCAGACGCTGTCGTCCCCAACTCCCAACTGAGCAGGACTGCGCAGCCGTAAACGCCTGGCTACGTTCTAGTTCCGGTGTTAACACTCGCTGTCCCCCGTCGGGGTGCTCTGCCCGCTCTGAGTCTAGGGGGCAGGCGGGGGCAGAGATGCCATTACGGCCTGAGGTAAAAGTGGTTGAATGCGACCAGGGGTCGGGGGGTCAGGCCTGCTGGGAACGGCTGAAACGAGCCGACGGCCGGTCAAGTCCGACCAGACGCTGCGTTCTTATCTACCCCAGTGCCATGTCTCCTGACCACACTCCCCCCACCACAGCTTCCCCGCCTTCCCCCTCTCCCATTCCTCCACCTATTAAGGATTCTTCAGACAACTCTACAAGAAACGCCTCCTGCTCCTGTCCACCCATGTGGGCGCCGCTCGCCGTGCGGCGGTTCGAGTACGCGGGAGGAGGGGCGGCGCTGTCAGCGGCGCTGACCGCCGTCCGCCCGCTGACCCCGCTGACCTCCAGGGTCGACCGCGCCCTGCTCTACCTGGCCTGCAGCCCCGGAGCGGGCCGTGGGGACGTGACGCATCGTCTGTTGTTGGTCAGCCCAAAGAGACCCGGCAACAAGAGGAAAGTGGGGGCCTATAACATCAAAGTAACCGTAATCCCGGCCTTGTCTAGAGCCGGCTTCTACCGGTCGTTCCCCCGTTCTCAGCACGTGCTCCAGTCGGTGAGACGGCAGGCGGCCGTCTTTGACCTACCCCTCTACCAGGCCACGGCAGCGCCAAACCTCTCCGTCTCCCTCGCTCACTTCCTGTCGGGGATATTACATCGTCGATCAGACGACGAGCTGCCGTCAGACTCTGCCGGCCCCTTTATTTCCGGCCTTTCGACATGGGAGGAGAGAGAAGCGTCAGAACCTGGAGCTACGAGCCGGCGACCCGCCACGGGAGTGAGCGATGAAGCCCAGGAGGAAGACGGGGACTTCCGGTTGCTAGAAGCAAAGGTCTCCGTCGTCGACCACTTCCTGTGCGCGGTGGTCCGTGAGGTAACCGCCGCTTCCGGTTGGCTCCGCCGACCAGTCCCAAGCGCATGCGCGTATGACGTCACGGCTCTGCACCTGGCTCTCAGTGCGCATGTAGCCAGAAAAGACCTGTTTCCGGTGTCCGTCTCTGTTCTGAAACACTTTGAGGACCTACCACACTTAAGTAACCAAGGAAACGATGCCGATGACCTGCTAGCGTCTCATATTGATAGCTTTAAGGATTCACCCGTCATTCACGTTATATGCAGTATGGTTGGAACGCTCTCTTTGCCATACAGCCTGGGGAGTAGTTATATTGTGATAGAGGAGAGTAACCCTTTACTGTTCATCACCATCCCCAATGATATAAAGCAATTTATCCCAGAGATGGCTTTGTATTATCTCGACCTAAACACTAACAGACTAGTCACATCCGGAGACATCGCCCTGACTATATCTACTCTGGCAAACCACGCTAAGTCGGTTAACTATAATGTCAGTGCTGGCGCTGTGTCTGAAAGGGAGCTAAATGGCACTGTCACCTATCCATTAGCATTTACTGAGGTCGCATCCAGCCGCACATGTGATACAGTGAGGACAGGTTCGCCCCATTTCTGTATCTGTACAGATGAGTGGGCGCCTGCCGAAAACGACACTATCTACGTCGCCCTGGCAGACGTTGCCATAGCAACGCTCAATCAAATGATCATTCAGCAGGTGAGTGCTGTGAACCAACAACGATTTCCCTCCTTTTCTCACTCCCCATATGGCAGCTGCTTGAAACTCTTTGGAGCAGGTTTTCAGGATGTAAGAGTACGGCGCCAGGGGAACATGATACTGACGGAAATGTCACTTATTGTAACTCAAAAGTCAGCACTGCTCAAATCACACACTTTCATGGAGACTTTTGATGTGACTTTACAAACTCATTTCCATCATAATATTGAGCCTGGGGTGCAAAGAACGGTCCTGATTAATTACCAACGGACTTCCGCTGTGGAATTCTATAGCGCATGCGCAGACGCAAATGTAGACCTGGACCTGTGTCTGTGCGTCCCAGGCACACAAGACTTTACCTACGTGCCAGACAATCTAATCCAAGAACTTCGTGTAAGACAATTTGGCACAAAGGCACGATTGGTGCCACTCCATCAAGCCTGCCTCCTTCTTTCCATCCGCCATTTTGGACAGAGCGTCTCCTTCTCAGCCGCCAATCTCTGCCCGGATAAGACCTATCGCGTCTCCTTGAGACTGTTTGCGGCCCACGTGATCACATCACGTGACAACCCGTCGAGCACCCTCATTGGTCCACTGCGGGAGGCGCCATTAAACGTGGCCATGACGTGGTCTTATTACCAACCCATGCCGCAGGTTGGGTACCGAGTTTTTCACCAAGTCATAAAAGATTCTTCCCAATAAAAATAGAAAAAAACACCTTATCATTATCATTACTGGGATGTGGCATTTTTCGAGCTCTGATATTGTTAACTGGAAGTATTGTATTTTGAAACCTTTTCATCAAAGCCTAATTAGTTAATGATTTCTTTACGTTACAATTGAAATGAGTTTGGCTTCATTTCACTAAGAGGCGGGTGTTTTTGAAGCCTTTGTCAACGAACACAATGAGGAGTATGAATTCCTTTTGTTCATTTGTTCATCTTTTGTGCATTCATTTTATGCTATAAAAAGCGAGGTTCAAATTATTAGTTCTAAAAGGTTATTGGAAATATTGTGTTACAACACAACAGAAGCAGTCCCAATATCAATTGCACGGACGAATAATAAGGGATCCGGGCGTGACTGTTCTGATATCACTTCTTTCCTGTACCCATTCGGTCAGTCTTATCACGCATTCCACACCAATACGGTACATGTCCCTAGCCTTGTTGTAGCCCAATCTCATCCTGTCTTGTTTCTAAATTTCCGACTGATTATGCTTATGTAGTCACTTTGCTTTAATTCACTTCGGCTTACACATGTACAGTTAGTGCGATATGAAGATGAAATGTCCTCCTCAAATATAACTCTTTTTGAAACTTCATCAGAGCTCTACTTTTGATTTGTAATTATTTAGTTCCTCTTACAGTTGTGCTGTGTTGTTGAAATGGCCTTTCTTATCTTCTGATATAATTTCTTACTGCCAGTACACAAGTCTGTTTCCTGTATCCTGTCTGTGGTGACAAAGTGTGTCGACTCATTCAAATCTTCCGGTTTAGATGGAATTGAGAAATTCTTGGTCGTCATTTACCCAGTGTAAGGTTCATAAAAGCAAGTAAACATACCCCAGGCAAAGTAACGTAATTGCCACTTTAATAACACATATTCGACGATACTTGCATTACCACAGCAACTATAGCTGATCCTTGAAGAGTTTTATATGTGGCTTTTAGAGATTATTCTTACTCAAACTTGCATGTCTATACCCTTCAGCGTGTACATACCTCAAATGAGGAGTTAATATTGGAGGCCTATAATCGGATCGTCGTAAGACAAACCATTTGATTGACTTATGTGGTTTATGGGTGTACTAAGGGCCTTGCCTATGCTGCTTAAACTGCTACTTACCAGCCATTTGATGTTCTTTTCTGCACTGATATCATAATCCTAAGCTTTCAAAAGTTAGTCAGTACTGGCTAACTTATGTTAGTCATTTATTGGTTAGTCCTTGTAGACTAACTGTATTTATAATATGTTAGTCATGAAGACTACATGGTTGGTCAAAATGACTAAGTGGTCACATGACCAAATAGGTGATCACATGACCACCAGGGAAATGGCATACAAAAGGAAACAGACTCCAAAATCTTGGTAAGTTTATCCATTCTCATCCTTAGTCCAGACTGTGCATCTAACTTACAAACACATTCTATTTGAAAGAATAGATATCAAGGATGATTTCTAAACTCTTTTAGATCAATTATATGGTCTATTTATTTGTAAACTTGAGTGAAGTGAAAGGAGGTGTATCTCAGGGTTAGTCAAAATGGCATATCTTAGTCAAAATGACTAGAGCATTAGTCATTTTAACCAACTGGTAACTTTGCATGTCAGTTGAGGTGAAAGTGTATAGGAGGTGTATCTCAGGGTTAGTCAAAATGGCAAACCTTAGTCAAAAGGACTAGAGCATTAGTCATTTTAACCAAGTGGTAACTTTGCATGTCAGTTGAAGAGAAAATGCATATGTATTAAAGATGATTTTCATACCCTGATCACCAGGAGCAGGTCCTGATGGCTAGGAGGAGGCCCTGGAATGGCTGGGAGGAGGCCCTGATGGCTAGGAGGAGGCCCTGACAGCCAGAAAGAGGCCCTGACAGCCAAGAGGAGGCCCTGACTGCCAGGAGGAGGCCCTGACTGCCAGAAGGAGGCCCTGACTGCCAGAAGGAGGCCCTGACTGCCAGAAGGAGGCCCTGACAGCCAGGAGGAGGCCCTGACAGCCAGGAGGAGGCCCTGACGGCTAGGAGGAGGCCCTGATGGCTAGGAGGAGGCCCTGACAGCCAGAAAGAGGCCCTGATTGCTAGGAGGAGGCCCTGATAGCCAGGAGGCTGCCCTAACAGTCAGGAAGAGGCCCTGATTGTCAGGAGAAGGCCCTGATGGCTAGGAGGAGGCCCTGACAGCCAGAAAGAGGCCCTGACAGCCAAGAGGAGGCCCTGACTGCCAGGAGGAGGCCCTGACTGCCATGAGGAGGCCCTGACTGCCAGAAGGAGGCCCTGACTGCCAGGAGGAGGCCCTGACGGCCAGGAGGAGGCCCTGATTGCTAGGAGGAGGCCCTGACGGCCAGGAGGAGGCCCTGATTGCTAGGAGGAGGCCCTGATAGCCGGGAGGCTGCCCTAACAGTCAGGAAGAGGCCCTGATTGTCAGGAGTAGGCCCTGATGGCTAGGAGGCGGCCCTGACAACAAGGATAAGACCCTGGCTGGCGGGACAAGGGCCTAACAACTGATAGGAGGCCCTGATGGGTAGGAGGGGTCCCTGACAGCTGGAAGGGGTCCCTTTTGGCCAGGAGGAGACCCTGACAGATGGGAGGAGGCCCTGACAGCTGAGGGAGACCCTGACAGCTTGGAAGAGACCCTGATGCCAGGAGAGGATTCTCAGAGCAAGGAGGCAACCCTTATGGCAAGGTGAGGCCCTGATGCAAGGGAAGATACCAAGATGGTTGAGAGGAGACCCTGATGGCCAGGATGAGACCCTTAATGGATACGAGTTAACCCTGGCAGCCAGGAGAGCTCCATGATGGCTGGAAGCAGACCCTGACAGTTTGGAGTGGACCCTGGTCTCTTTCCAATGGCTTTGTAAAGTGTACAACTGGTCCTACAACCTTTAAAATGTTAGTCACTATTGGCTAGCCTGATTAGTCAATTTGACCAATCCATGCCAGGAAATAAAAAATAAATTAGTCATGTTGGCTAGGATGTTAGTCAAATGTGCTAAACCTTTAGTCTATAGAACTAACTTATGGTAGTAAATATGACTAACTCCTTGGCCAAAGAACCTGAGGCATTCAGTACCATTCCTAGAAATAGAATTGACTAACTTAGGTTAGTCTGAGGGGACTAACAGTGACTAAGGGGGGGGGGGTAGTTATATTTGCCTCAGCCATAATGTCTAAGAAAGTTAGCCACATATGACTAACTTTTTCAAGGCTGGGATTATCAGTGTGGTACAAATGACACTTTCCATAGACTACTCCGTGGGTCCAATGGCAAACTGTACTTTCCCTACACTACTCATGGCGGAGTAAATAGCATATAGCTACATTCCACTATGCGGTATTTGCTGTCAGTATTTTGAAATGACGCAAGCAAACTGCCGCAAACCCAGTAAACTTGCTTGTGGTAGGGTGCCGCAATGTGGAATATAGGTGCTCGTAGCACCCGCTTGCGGCACCTGCTATTTTATATAGGTCTTCTACAGATTGCTTGCGGCACCAGATATCAACATGCTGGTATCTGAACCGCAAACTCCTTGTGGTGGTTACAAAAAGAGATCGCAAACGCTATCTACTGCATAGTGGAATGTAGCCTTAACTCATCACCGGATACTGCTCAAGAAGGGACTTAGATATATATTTTCCCTATGTATTCATGGATGAACTTTTTGAGTGCATTATGTGCTCTACTTTCCCTAGGTTTAAATCACTGCTGAGAAAACTCCTTTTGTCTTTTTTTAACTAAGGGAGTTTTCTCGCCAATCTGCGGTAGCAAGAATGTTTAGAGAACCCTCCCCCCTTTCAATTTATGAGACAGAAAAGTAAATGTTTTAGAATTATTACTAATGATTTCCATTACAATTGTATTTTTCTGTAAGATATAGGATGAAATAAAGTCATCAATAATTATTACTACATATATACTGCCCAGGAACTGAGGATGATCCAGTAAATGCATAGTTAGTTGATTAAGAATAGCCAATTTATTGTTCAAGTTCAAAATATATTGCAGAAACACTGTCAGAGCTTTTGGAAGTAACTGCATGGTTACATTAATGACAGTTTAGGGTGCAAAATGATTTAACCTCTCTTGAAGGCGGCAGGTTCAAAGAGTTTCGCCCTCTCTCAAAGAGATGAGCAGAACGGCAACCCATTGCAAGCTGTAATTTTCTCATTTTGAAGTCCTCACATCTCGTAATTACTGGCCAATCCCTAAGGGAGCTAAGTGCCATTTTGATTTGAAAAATCAATCTCGTCATGAGGTTAAAAGAGTAACATTAACATTAGTCGCAATATGTAGTTTTAATTCATATTTCACTGACCCTAAGTGAACATCATTTTCCAGCTCCGCAGCGCTATAATCTCTACTTCAACCCTCTACAGACTGTAGGCCTACTCGTGTTGTTAAATAGACAGAATGCACATTCTAACACCACCTCCCCTATATACAGCAATTTCCCCAGATGAAAAGCCTTCATGAGACTAATGATGGAGGAAACAATTTCAGGAACAATCCTATTATCAGTTTGGCAGATGCAGGCAGATTGTTGAAAGCGTTTGATGGACCAAACAAGGTTAGACAATTACCTACTTTACCAACCTTAGGGTAATTCAAGCTCCTTTTGTTGATTTACTTCGTATAAGATCCGGATCATCACTATACCTATTTAGGTAATGTTAAATTTAGAGATAGTAATTATTGCACGCTATAGAATGAAGGTCATCGATGGAATTGATTTTCTTGAACACAAAACTTGGTTCATTATATTTCTTGAATTTTGCTACAGGGAAAAGAGAAAACATTAGTGATGCATAACAAACATATCAACGTGTTGTTTCAACACCTTTATTTTGAGTAGTTGATCAAAGACGTTTTTGGCTGAGATAAAAGTAGAATATTTGTGCATGAAGGAACAAAAAAGAGTGCTTTGCCATCAAATTTACAGTAAAGCATCCTAGACCGTTCTGATTTTAATGTTCAAGTTTTTGTAGATCCCGCTTAGGAGACAATGTCATGGTCGAAATGCTATCCATTATTATACACAGATACTATTTATGTGACCGACATGCAGCTCAATGTGAACTATTTAGATTAAAGGCTAAATCCATTTAAAGATAAAGTTTAATCATACTCTTACCACCTGACCCTGGCAATGCCATTAAATGCGAAACTATAAACCGTATTGACATTCAGAAAGAGGCCCCCTCGTCCTTATAATTGAAATTGACAAATTTCTGTACGTTTTAGCTTGAGGTAAAATCACAAATTTTCTTTCTATATAGTTAGGCCGAACACGCGTTGTTCTTGACTTACAGTTTCCAGCAGCCATGCTAAAAATTATCAGGAAGGTAATCCTGTGTGTTCTGTATGCTTCTGGATTTTAATATCAATATTCACGGAGAAATGGATTTTTGTGACATCGGCCACCAATAATTCCCATTTGCAATGGAAATTGTTCAGATTTATATATACTAGCCTGTTTTGGTAAAATGTACTTTATTTTCCTCGTCCAAGGGTAAAACTCTTAGGCATATTCATAATTAAAACTCAAACTACCCAGCCAAGTTGCAACGTAACAGTTATGTTATTGATGGTGAGGTTGAAACCTTACCAAACAAATTATCATAAATTTTGTGTGTGAGGTTAAGACCAAACCATAACAGAACATTATAAGAACATTCTGTTTAGGTTGAAGAACGTGACCAGAACGTTGTAATAATGACTGTCACGTTGTGAACGTTATACACGCCAGTAGCCGGGGGGGGGGGGGGGGGTTCGGAGGGTTCGTACGAAACCCCCCTTGGATGAACCCTCCTTTAATATATGACTTATAAGGTCCCTATAAATAAAATAAATAATTATTTTAGGCCAAAATTCAAAAAAACGAAACCCCCCTCTCTCTGAAAAAAAATATTGGTAAAAAAACGAACCCCTCTCTCAAAAAAGCTGGATACAGGCCGGTTGTAATAACATCACAGTGCAATGTCAGAGTAGCAGGTTGCAGCGACGTAATTGGGAGTCATCAAAAGAACATATACGTAACAAGAACCAATATAGGAAAAACCAGGAACATTGCTGAAATGTTATAATAACATTGCATCCTTGGCTGGGTATGGATTCATACCACAAAATTGGAGTCTGCTGAAGACCAGACATTATTGCTAACATTTGACACGGTACAGCATGAATTATGAAACGGCAGCAATAATCATACTATGACGTTTATAGCAAAGATGATTTGCATAGACTGTTTTACTATTATTTGATTGGCGTTGCATTGGTTCATAATGGGTTCCACACTTGTTTAAATAGTTTTCGTTGGGTAAAACCCCATTCACCGAGATCGAAATTTCTGTGGTAAAGACTTGCAAAAGATTTGTGTCATGCATTCACAAATATTCACATGGTAGAGAAATGGATCGCAAGCTAGCGACACTGAATGCATAGCATTCACACTGAGGAGGCAGTGCCTTGCAATCATTTTCACAAGCAATCTCCTCCTGAATTGCACAGCTTTGCTCAGAAATTTTCAACATGTTGAATTATTTTGCAGGGAACCACGTCGCTGAGAGTTACAATAATCCAACGTTTGCAACAATTGCATGTCGCATAGACCTACGACAACTCAAGTTCACCGGGGCGAATGGGGCTTCACACAACTGTCAAAGCTACACAAACAATAATTATCTTACTTTAGCGTTCAAACTGAAATTCGCGTTTGGATTTCACTTTAGGATTTGCATTTTTACATACTGACATGCTTTTAAAATAAACCCAATTATTGATGTTAAAAGCTCGAATGGATCAAAATGCAAAGTACATGATAATGTGCATTTAGGAAGGTTCAATCGTATTCTAAATAGATAAATAAATATTTCACCTACATACGTGAAGTGTAACACGGCCTTTACGTCAAACTATATGATAAAGCAAAAATGATAATGTAGAAATGGCATGGGGCAATCGACCTTAAGGAACAACAGATGGCAACGTTCCCACCACTATTCACATGTATTATCTCCAAAATTAGTGCAGATTCAGAAGGATGATATTTTACAGAACTCTGATCAGCTTGATGCTAGGGTTCTGGTAATACAGTGGTGGGGTGTTGGCTTCGTCATCCAAAGGTTGGTGGTTCAAGTCTCTGTCCTGCTGCTGTGGTATTAGGCATTCTCCCTGGGGTCAATGCAAACCCTAGGGTGATCAAAGGCTTAGTGCCATCGGCCATTGTATGTGGTGCCTACCTATCGGACACTGCATATAAAAGAAGGGTATGGTCTCTACCTCCTCATAGATTCGATCATCTATGAGCAAGGGTGAAACATCACATAGATTCGATCATCTATGAGCAAGGGTGAAACATCAAAGACTCCAGAACTACCGTGTCTGGTGGTTCAAACAAACACACAAACAAACCAACAGCTTGATGCTGATGAATCTTCTTAAAATTATAAGAGTGAACATTTGAGGATGATGTGTGTATATTATCACAAGGTTTATTTAGTTTACTCTGAAATATCTATAAGCATATTCCATATTGTACACTGAAATTGAGCAATCAAAAGCAGAATCTTCAAAAATAGCCACAAATCTAGTTGTTAATGATGTTTGTTGAAAGATGATGCGCTATTTCATTCCTTAACATTTAACTTGTTTGTTGGTTTGAACCACCAGACTCAGTGGTTCTGGAGCACTGGGTTATTTCACCCTTGCTCCTGTATGATCAAATCTATGAAGAGGTAGAGACCATACCCCTATGCTTTTCCTGAGGCAGGTGTTCTTTAATGTGCATAATCTCATAGACAGGGCCACATACACATCAGTTGGTGGTCCTCTAGGGACCTTTGATAACCCTGTTGTTGTCACAGGGAAAACACCCGAGACCACAGCAGGACATAGACTTGAACCACCAACCTTCAGATGACAAAGCCACACCCTACCACTGTACCAATAGAATGCCCTCATAACTACTACAGGATGTGCTTATAAGTTATATACGGACAACTGTGACTAATTAATTTTGGTCAATGGTTAAAAGAAGGGAACATGTGCTTGTGCGCAGATTAAAGACCAATGAGGAAAGCCCCAGCCTTTTTTGAATAGTCATCCTAACATTCAAAAAACGTAACATTAATCATGAGTTTATGACTGGATAGTAGGTGGACTTCATAAGGTAGCGTCATAAGAAATGACTCGACATTCTCGGACTCATCCTGCACCTTGCAAGTACACACAGTCTTCTCGCAATTAGCCACAACTTTCTTGTAAATTACAGGCAGGTATTCCAACCACGCCAGTAAAAATTAGCTTCTACTAATGCTCCTAATTATTGTTCAGTATTGAGCAGGAAATGGGAAATGGGAAATAATCTATTGACGTTTAACCTTGAGTAGGAGCTCGTTAAAATCAATTAAATAGGTTTGTTTTGATCAGTGTTCAGTGGCATTTAATTACAATACAGAAAAAATTGTTATTTTACTGTCAACGTCTGATGTACAGAGGTGAATACTTATGTAAATATTAATGACGCTAAAGAATATAACGAATATAACGATGAATCAAATTAATTAATGTTATTGACTTCGAACACAGCTGTCAAAGTATTTCTAAATAAAAAAAATTATGTTGTGTGTGTGTGTGTGTGTGTGTGTGTGTGTGTGTGTGTGTGTGTGTGTGTGTGTGTGTGTGTGTGTGAGTGTGTGTGTGTGTGTGTGTGTGTGTGTGTGTGTGTGTGTGTGTGTGTGTGTCTGCAAATATGTATGGAGTTTACATTAAAACCTGATTGGAATAAGACCCCTCAGGAAACGCGCCTGTCATAATAGCTTGTTATGTTGTGAGGCAGAAACTACTATAGACGTTGTTTCCCTAATTAGGATTGGCATGTAACTTTTAATCAGTAGAGCTACAAGCAACTTGATCCGACCATTGAGACCATAATACTGTCTCCTAGTCACGTACATTTGTAATCAACCAGGGGCAGAAAAAAACATATACCTGCAATTTAAAACCTAGTGGAAGCATGACATCTTGCAATACTAGCGAAGGCGGCGCGAGAACGAAATTTCACTCTACAGCCAATTAATTTGTAGATTAAAAAGTCTATTATTAAAGTAAAAGTGTGTGTCTCTTTGAATTGGTCACAAGATGCCAATGAGTAATAGTCGATGAATTTTTACATATTCCAAAAATCTAAGACATCTCTAAAGCTGGTTACGACCAATTCAGGTCAAGCAATTTATAATGAAAGGTACTATAGCTGTTTCGATAATCATCTAGACAATCTTTAATAGTAAAGAATTCCAGCCAAAACGCCCAGAAATTTGGATATGTACCCCTGCAACCTAAACGGCCTAACAGCCAGGCTTTACACTACTAGAATTTGACACGGGAATTGTTGCTTGGTAACACGTGACTTTACTTTTATTAAAAAAATGAATAACTGGGTGTATAATGATTTTTCGTCATGGGATATGGGCATAATTTTCGTAAAGACGAGACGCAAAAAAAAAACCTCCCTCAGCCAACCAGAATTTGGCAGTGGATTTTACAATTTGCGACATGAGCTGAGATACGACGATGTCGCAGTGAAGTCGCACATATTACAGATAACGTTCTTGCTTATACCTGTGTTGAATATTCGAGATAGTCAATATATGTGAATTTTCTTTGATATCCTCATATCACACCGATATTGCGGCTTAAGTCGCACAGGTATGGGTATAGACCCCTAAAATCGACAGGGCGACATGGCCATTTCTTAAATTCGACATGCGACATGAGCCTTATAGTGACATGAAGAAAATAATAAGGGACATGACATAGGCTATTTCTTAAATTCGACATGGGACATGGACAATTATTAAAATCGACATGTAAATTCAAAATATAGCGACAGGGGACATTGCCATTTCTTAAATTCGACATGCGACATCGGGACCCCCCATCAATATCCCTACAGGTGTTAAACCCCTTATAAGGAGCCTCAACACGTATATATATATGGGCAGGTATGGCAGGATCTAGCTCTAACTTGTTGAGAATCCGCCTTGTAATTTCGTTCATGTATGCAGTAGTGTTAGAACACACAATTTTTGGCATTCAAATTAACTTCTAGACAATAAAACTAAACGATGCTTAACATGGCGGAGTCCGGGGAAGTGGAGCCCCGGCCCCGGCCCCAACCCTTTGGGGTTCACCCATATTACCTTTGTTTGTGCCATTAGTGGGATTTCCCTTAAAACGAGGGTAATTTGCCAAATGTTGGTTTTGTACAGTGATGCCAAGGGCAGGGCCTCCGTTTATCATCTTGTAGGTCACCGAAGATTTTCACGACAATGCAACGTACAAACAAGCCTGATACTTATATCTTTACCTGTTAGTACTAACAATAGTGTTTTATAAACTTATTATAAAAGGTGTATACTTTAATAATAATTTGCAGACCGACAATGCTGTTCATAAACCTGACATTTGAGACAATGTGGGAGGGAGGGATCTGCAGAATGTGATGTTATCATGACATTGCAGTTATTTATCTACAGTGGACTCTTGCTTAAATGTTCAGCGGACATCGCCTATAGACGGACAAAAATGTTTGTCCCGGCTAATTATCTATTATAGTTTAATGTATGTTAACTTTAGTGTAATGGACAGTTTGCTTTTCCGGACGACATTGAGCAGAGACCTTGTATGTATATATATAGGATTCATCGAGACTGGAAACCCAGGGGCAAATCTGTTATGCACTACAGGCCTGCCACCTAGGTGCTGGTTTGATTTGGACTGACCATTACGCCTGTGGTAAAACCGTCAGTTCACTCGTCCGCCATGAATCGCCTTCCATATTTATTACATATCTATGATGCCTTTTCAATGTGTGTGTATATATATTATATATACATATATTCATAAATATAAATATAAAAAACTCAAAAATGTTCCACTGTGATCTTATAGTAACTCTACCAAGACAAGACATCTTTAACCTCAATTGACATCTCTAGTTTTGGAGCGAATGACAAGCCGGGCATGGTTAAACAAAGGCTATGCCAGTCAAGAGCAAGAGCCTTAATTCTCCATCCATCGTCTTTAGGGAAGTTAGGGGGGATGAACACTGTACCACGCACGTGTCTTATTATATCGCCTATCTAAATTCCAAAATAAAACATGATAGAATACGAAGACAATAGCTATAAATGTATGTTTAAGGTGGATGCGAATGTCAAGGATAACTATGTTTTTTCTACTTTCCTTACCAATGCAATGACTACAAAAGCTGTAGCTCATATTTGTATAAATCATATGGCCAAAGGAAAAGATTATTGGATTTTTGAAAGCCAATGACTTGTTCATAATCGCATTGAGATACTCTATAAATATGTTTTCAATGTCATTTTCTAGTTTGAAATAAAGTGATATCGCACATAGCAGCTTATTGTATTGCACATAACCTGTTACATTATACCATCGTTGGTATTATTCTTTCATTAACGTTTAACTGTCTCTGTATTTTTTCTGAAATATTTTATACAATCGAAAACTTTGTTAAATTGAAATTACAGCTCATCTGTGAGGCCTAAGTGGTGGGAAATACTGAATCCTCACATAATATTTGATTGTAAAATATTATAACCTGTGATATTTAACAAATTTCATTTTAGAAATAAAAATAAATCTTTGCGCTATCTGAGTTTTGGACAAAAGGCATAACTATTATTCCTCTCGTAGCATTTTCTTCACTTATTATATTGTGTGCTAAGTGCATTATCAGGGATTTGCTCCTCGCCTTAAAATCGATGTAGCTACCTCATCTCCGTAGGCTCTGTGCTAATGGGTTCCACAGCTTAAATCGAGACTCCTGTAAGCAATGCTGCGCACGAATCTTTCAGAGTTAGGTAGCTAATGTGGGGAGTTTCGTGATGCTAGATATCATTCTGAAAGAACAGGGAGTTTGCCATCCCTTAATCTCGGAAAATATTGATGGGGCCTTTGCCAACTTAATGGATTACTTTGGTGAAGCAAATGAACATGACATAATGAGACTTTCTGGTTCGATAAGGACGTGAAGACACCAAATATGGTCAATGGTATGTTGATAACTACCTGGTATTGTATCATCTCCCATGATTGGCTTTTTTAAAAATTCAGAACTAAGAATCATGACTCTCAAACCTTGCCACGTTGCTTTGTCAAATGAGTGTTATCATATATATATATGTGCAGTCTCGAGCTCGTTCCATTTTACCTTAATCCAACATTGTTGAAAACATCTATTTTGAGGGTTATTTCTCAGATAAAGTCAAAATGACATGTACTCTCAACTTTTATTTGGATACTTTGTTTTGGCATAACCGATGTGATTTTGTATTAAAGAGAAAACGTTTTAATGAAAATAGGCCCAAGGATTATTGACATTTTAAAAGATGACCAAACTCAATAAACAAAGCAGAATTAATTCACCTAGGAACGAAAATAGAAGCGTTGCGATTTTTGCATGCTGATGACCAGAAGGACTTTCCCATGTTTTGAAAGGGTATTTTACATGGAAACCTTTCAGGCCTATTCGTTTAAGATCCTGCGCGGCATTGCGCTTCTTCTCTAACAGAGCTGCAGAATAGTTATGCTCACCATGGTCAATAAACGTTGTACAGATGAAATCACAGTACAAAGAAAGGTACTTGGCACGATATTGATGATCAATCTTAAAATAATTAGGCCTACAAGTCAAAAGCACATATTTGTACTAGGTTCTTCTTGAACCTTATCATTAAGTACTCAAAGAAAACATAACGTATGACGTAAACAGATGAAATATGATGTTATACCTGTTAAATGCTGGGTGGTTGGATTAATAAGGACTTGAAAATAGTGGTACATGACACTTGAGTGGCCGATTGGAAATTGTAAATGGGTTGCAGGGCAAAACAGGCTCGCCTATTAGGAATAGTCTAAGGGGATTTATGTCAAGCAGTCTATTCTGGTCAGGGATCGATGACGAGGGTAGAATGAGTATGAACAATTGAGACCAAGTCTATAAAGGCTAGAAGATGGTACCTGAAATGGGGGAGTTAAAGGGTTCCTTTCACATAGATTTTCAAAAGCCTACTTTTTGTTTAGTTAAATCCCCATGGGTATTCTAAAAGTATTCCAAGTGAAAAACTGGGAAACGTTGAGGTATCAGTGAATCATACAGGAAAGAAAATTTTTTGGGAATTCCCTAGTTTCTGGGCTTTCAATTTTGTCCTTGCTACGTCATAACAAAGGGAAATCTCTTTCAAAATAAGTTGGGACTTTCTTGCAATAAGCAGGAAAACGACTTTTCTGGGCCACTGTGTATCAGCCATAAGCTATTGGAGTACTTTGCAAGGAACCAGCAGCAAAGAAAATTCCTATTGCTGGTATCCAAAGGCCCAGAAAAGTAGATCACCTCCCCATTGAATGAATTTAGGTGAGTAAAAGATACAAACATTTAAAGCCTGTATGTGGCCTAATATCAATATTCAATGCTACCACTAAAATGTTATTCTGTATACGGTTGGTCAAGATCAAATAGAATAGAAAAGAACGCCATCATGACATTCTGATAAGGTGAGGTCTAGACCCGGGGATCTAGACCTCACATAAACAGAACGTTGTTGTGACCTCCTGACTTGGGGAGGTTCCAACCTTACCTAAACAGATTATCATTGTGATTTTGTGATTATGTTGGGTCTTAACCTTACCAAAACAGAATGTTGCTGTGACCACCTTATTAGACACCTAACCTAAACAGAATGTTATTGTGACAT
Source organism: Lepidonotus clava (assembly GCA_936440205.1). NCBI lineage: Eukaryota > Metazoa > Annelida > Polychaeta > Phyllodocida > Polynoidae > Lepidonotus > Lepidonotus clava. Next base: position 44,173,130 of record OW387136.1, on the reverse strand, counting down.
TCTTATTAAGTGAGGTGACAATATTAGCATCATAAATAATGTTACAATAGCATTCTCAGAACGTCAAAATGTAATGTCGCAACAGTTCGTTGCAGCGACGTTATTGGTAGTCATCAAAAGAACATCACTGTAACATAACAGTGTAACGTAACAGGAATCAATCCACAACATTGCTGCAACGTTATTAGAACGTCATATCCTTGCTGGGCAGGGTTCAACGGTAGGGGTTAATTCTAATAAGCATATTTGACAGGGTTTAACAGGGTTCCATTTAAATCAGGGGTGGATTTTCAAAAGGGGGGAGGGCATACTAATGTGAACTTTTCTGCCAAATCCTCTGGGGCTAAGAATTTGACATTAAAAAAACCAATAGGCCCTATTTGACCAAAAATATACTGGGGTCACATGCCCCCTGCAGCCCCCCTAGAAGAAGGAATGGTCATCAATATGTTATGAGCACTAACAAAACGAAACATAAAACAATAGATGGACTCGAATGAAAAAACAAATGCAAAGTTTAGAATATATATCTATAGGACATTATCAAGGGGAGCTGAGACCGTCATCAAAACTAATGTGTGTAAATACATGGCAGTGTCACCTACCTTTGGATCGAGGTACCATGAAGAAAAGAATCAATAAAGGAGGTAATATATAAACGAAGTCATACTGGGATAGCTGGGGAGAGTAAAAGGTTGAGATGAAGCAACACCTTTGTGGGAGCTAGGTGAACTAAGTCAGTGCTGATGGCATTCATGGTGATCATAAGTTTTTATGGAACAAACACCTGTGTGTATGTATTGTGGGGTCCACCTTTGGGGTGGAATGGGAACACACAACATCAGAGTGAAGAGTTAGACTGCAATTGTGATTGACTAGGACTATGCCTAATAGTTGACAAGTATTATACCGACTTCACTAAAGCTGGACTAGATCATGAAGCAGAATACTTGTACCTTCACAGTTCTATGGATTCTTAATAAACCTTTGAACCTCTGTAAGTGAGTCTCTTCATTTAGACTTGAACACACTGAATGAAGTATAGGGTAAAACAGGGGTGTGTCATGCACAGTGGTGTATCGCACATTTTTTGTTTAAAGCCTTTAGACATAGAAAAATATATAAAATTACAAGAATATTACTTTCATTGAAAGAATTTGCAATGAAATCACTTTGAAATATCTATGAACACTTACTAATGAAAGATGTTGTGTTTTCTTATATATGCAGGGTGCGCTATAAAACCCTGTTATAGTATCACTATGAAATTAATTATATTTTGTAGCATTTTATAAGATAATCATAATATCATTAATGGTTTCCTGCGGCATCAAATGAAGCGTAAAAAGTGTTAATTGAAAATAACATTGTATATCAACCTTGACTCTACATACAATGCATTTTTGGTGATATTTTCATTTTTACCTTTTATAAATAGCTGTTTGATTTGTAATGCGCGATATTAGGCATGATAAATGCGCGTTATTAGCCTGATATGCGCGATACAAGGCCTTACATTATTAAAATGTATTATGCTTCCCTATATAATAAGGGTTAAGACTATTGACAAAAGTATAATATCAGGAAATACGTCTCATAATGCTCTTATATCTCAAAAAGAAAGCCGCAAAGTCCCTGGGCAAAAATTGATATGTTAGGGACAAAATTCGGAAGTTATTAAATCAATTGCGCGATATATTATTATTATCATTATTTTACCCTAACCCTCTATCGCTGGCTAGCATATCCTAACGTTCATGCAGGGGTGCTAACTATAACAAATTACTTGAAAGTATGAAGTGATAATTAGAAACCGTTCATTACACACTCGATCCCTACTATACAAACAGTAATACACAACGCTCTTGTTCACAGAAGTTTATATAGATAAAATGGGAAAATATTTTAATAAAAAAATAATGTGGAGAACATCTAACTCAACAACGGCTTGTTGTAGACTTTGAAATTTATTATAGACATTCAAAACTGGTCAATTCACATGTTTCGGATAGTTACATCCTTCATCCAGAATATTTTAAGGTGGGCATAGATATTACATGCAGAAAATATGTAAAATATTTTGCTCATATTGGGAATAAAAATAGCTTAGAATGATATAGGAAACTATGAAAATAAAGTCAACAAAGCTGTATACTGACCTATAGTATTAACCGTAGCCATCAGGGGGCACCAGTGTTAGTCTCTCCTTTTCAGGCTCAACAGAGAGCAGCCATAAGCACCATACCTTCATGGCGATCTAAACAATTTCACTTTGTTAAAAAAAAACCAAAAAAAAATCGTGCTTCACCATTCTCTTTTATCGTCCAGCTTATCTAGTTATTAATGTGTTACGTCTACTTTCATACTTGGTTTATGATGCATGGTAAATGAATTCTCAAGTGAGCCTTTCGAATTTTGATAATGCATAATAAGTAAAAATAGCAATGAACAGACCTGACATTTGAAATATCAGGAACAATGCAGGAGTACTCTTGAGAACATCTTTATAGATCCAGAGAAACATAGCTGAGTCATCCTCAGGTATCACAACAGTAAATATGAATAAATCAAACATCAGGGGTCACTTCACTAAATATTATTTTAACCCAATAATACTACATCTCCCCCCGAGTCCTTACTGTCTCTGAAGTTACTCTATTCAAAGTAAAAGTCTTTTTCAGTCTTCTTCCTGAGTCCAGTGTTCATAAGTCTGAGATACTAGGTTAAAATATTACTATACTGTAGCACTTTAGAGTAATAGCTCAATATGATTATTTTTACTTTAAACCACTAGCATATTATGACAGTCACAGTTCACACACAGTTCACACATAGCATTACAGATCAAGTCTCCTTGGCGGACGAACAACTCTACCAGCCCTGGTCATATTTGTAGGGACCGGACTAGTAGCTGGTGATGGTTGTTGTAGTCGTACACGGGGTAGTGCCCGCTCAGGCACTGTTGGACTTGGAGTCTGTGGTCTAGTAGGAGTGCCAGGTACTGACACTCTTGGTGTAGTCACAACTGGGCGGGGTACTGGCGTACTCTGCACACCAGCGAAGACAGGTTGTTGTCTTGGAGGTTCGTCGCAGACCGGCCTAGTATGGACCAAGGCTGATCTGTTTCTCCTAACAGTTCCCATGTCAGTCCTTACTAGGTATGAGCGCGGATGGTTCATGCGCCCAAGGACTTCTCCTTGACGATCCTGGTCCCGAATCCAGACACTGTCTCCACGGTCTAGTTGTGGTAGGTCTTTAGCGCGATGGCGCTGGTCGAAGGTTCGCTCCTGGTTAGACCTATACACCTCCTCCCTCTCCTTAGCCTTGTTGAGCTCATCAGACTCAACTTTCCTTGTCAGAACACTAGGGAGAACAGGCAAACGGGTGCGCAGCTTACGTCCCATAAGCAGCTCAGCAGGAGAAAGTCCATTTTGTAATGGCGAACTCCTGTAGTTCAGTAGAGCAATGTATGGGTCCGAGTTCTTTTTAAGCAATGTTTTCACTGTTCGCACTGCTCGCTCGGCTTCACCATTCGCCTGAGGATAGCGAGGTGAACTAGTCACATGTACAAAGCCGTACTCCCTAGCAAACTCGGCAAAAAGCTCAGCACTGAACTGGGGTCCATTGTCAGACATCACAACATCAGGAATCCCGTGTGTAGCGAATATGCTTTTCAGCACATTAATTGTCGCTTCCGAAGATTGACTCGACAACGGTTTCATGTCCACCCATCGCGAATAGTAATCCACAACGAGGATGTACACTTTCCCTTTGAAGTCGAATAAGTCCATCCCAACTCTCTCCCAAGGACGGGTAGGGAAAGATGCAGCCATCAAAGTATCTTTCGGTTCTGGTAAGGCCTTAGCGCAGATCGGACAGTTCTTCACCGTCTCCTCCACGCTCTGCGACATGTGAGGCCACCATACCGAAGTTCGTGCTCGCTCACGACACTTAGTTATCCCCAGATGTCCCTCGTGAATAGACGTGAGAACATCTAGCCTCATTGAACGAGGTATGACAATCCTGTCATCATACAAAAGCAAGTCGTCAACCACTGCGAGATGCACGCGATACTCAAAGTATTGTCGCAACACCGGTGTATGGGGCATATACACAGGCCATCCTTTGATGCAGTAGTCACGGATCTGGCAGCACTCCTCATCAGCCTTCTGGGCTTCCCGGATAGCCTGAAGCTTGACTTCCGTTGCGGGTAGGATATCCACTGCCTGTGATGCGAACGACTCTACTTCCCTGACAAGAAGTTCATCTTTTTGTTTTGGCACCATCACAGGTGCCCGTGAAAGCGTATCCGCTGTCACTTGATCCTTGCCTGGCACATAGACCACCTCAGGGTTGAAGCGCATCATCCTCAGACGGAACCTGAGTATCCTTGGGGGCATCTTGGACAGATCCTTCGTCGACAACAGTGGTGCGAGTGGTCGATGATCTGTCTCAAGAGTGAAGGTCAGTCCTAACACATAGTCCGAAAACTTCTCGCACGCCCAAGTAGCGGCAAGTGCTTCCTTCTCTATCACTGCGTAACGCTGCTCCGTCTCACTGAGCGATCGTGAAGCATAGCAGACAGGACGGCGTGTCCCATCGTCCTGCACCTGTAGCAAAACAGCACCCACACCATAACCCGACGCATCTGCAGAGATCACAGTAGCTCTCTGAGGGTCATAGTGGGCCAGCAGCTCAGGAGATACAAGTGCATCCTTGATGCGTTGGAAGGCCTCCTGCTGCATATCCCCCCAGCGCCACACCGTGTCCTTCCGTAGAAGTTGGCGCAGGGGCTCATTGAGGTTGGCAAGTCTTGGTAGAAACTTGCTCAACTGGTTCACCATACCATTGAAGCGTTGTAATTCTGTGATGTTGGTAGGAGTTGGGAACCGCTCGACAGCTGCTGTCTTAGCTGGGTCCGCTCGGAGACCAGCACTGTCGACGATGTGTCCCAGAAACTTCATCTGTTCCTTTGAGAACTCACACTTCGCGTTCAGTGTAAGCCCTGCCTCCTTCAACCGTTGCAGCACCTTGTGCACACGTGAGTTGTGTTCCGCACAGTCTTTCCCATGGATCAGCACATCATCCATGTGACAGATCACACCATCCAAGCCCTCCAGAATGGTCGACATCGTCCTCTGGAAGATTTCTGGTGCTGAACTAATACCGAAAGGTAACCTGTTGAAACAGAACCTCCCGAATGGAGTCACAAAAGTCGTCAGCAGCTTCGACTGCTCATCCAGTGGGACCTGCCAAAACCCACTGTTAGCATCTAACTTTGTGAAGATCCTGCTCTGTCCTAGCTTCGCAAGGCTCTCATCCACCGAAGCCATCGGGTGTACCTCCCTCGCGACTGCCTTATTGAGGTTGGTCAGATCAACACATATCCGGACGTTCCCATTTGGTTTCGGGACAACCACCATCCCGGAACACCAATCTGTAGGCTTAGTCACAGGTGAAATAACTCCCTGACATACCATAGAGTTCAGCTCCTTCTCAACCTTTGCTAACAAAGGGTGAGGTACCTTCCGTGCCACATAAAGACATACCGGCTCCACACCAGCACGTAGAGAGATGTGGTACTCCGTCTTCAGCTTCCCCAAGCCATGGAACAGCTCAGGGTACTCAGCACGGAAGTTCGGCATCTCCTCCTTCACCTCATGCACGTCCTTCGAGACTGTCACCAGTCCCAGCCCTTCACATGCCCGCTTACTCAGAAGAGAGCATGCTTGATCCTTCAGGACGTAGACGACCTCCTGAAGTTCCCTGTCACGCGTAATCAGCTTAGCATCCAGCTTGCCAATCACCGACAGTTGACTATGTCCTGGTCCACGAAGAGTCTCGGTCACAGGTTTCAGCTCCTGGCCCTCCAGCCAAGGAACTGAGTCGCTGAGAATCGTCACCGCAGCTCCTGTATCCAGTTTGAAGTTGGTGAGGTACCCGTTCACCTTCACCTGGGTTGACCAAAAGTCCCTCTGGCCTGAGATTTCCCCCAGGAAAGGTTCGACGTCCTCCTCCGCCTCCACCTCATGGACCTTCTTGAATGGTTTCTTCTTTGGGTTTCCACAGGCACATCTGAAATGCCCGAATCCACCACACTTGTGACACTTGGAGTTCCTAGCTGGACAGTCCTTACGTTCGTGGTATGACCTGGAACAGTATGGACATTGCTCCGAACCCTGGCTCCTCTGTTTGCCCTGTGAACCCTTCTGGCCCTGGACCTTAGCTTTTCCCTTAGCCTGGCCCTTTACAAAGTCAACAGATGTAGCCTTCGGTTCCCCACGAATAATTTCCCTGTTCTGCTTCCTAGCCTCAGCCTGCCTACTCATCTGTACTGCCCCTGCAAGTGTCAGATCACGCTTGGCCTGTAACTTGTCCGACAGACCCTCATCTAACACTCCAACAACTATTTTGTCCCTGATCAACTCTTCCCTCAGAGTACCATAGTCACAGTTCTGAGCTAGCAGGTAAAGGTCCTGAATGAAGGCATCCACAGACTCACCCTGAGCCTGCTTCCTACGGTTGAACCGTGCCCTCTCAGTTATCACATTCCTCCTTACCCCATAGTACTCATTAAGTGCAGCAACTACCTCCTTGTAAGTTGACTTGTCCTCATCTATCCTCAGAGTCACCAAAATGTCATCTGCACATTCCCCCATAGAGTAGAGTAACATGCTAACCTGCTCCTGCTCAGAGTCATCATCAAGTCCAGAGGCTATCCTGTACCTCTCAAACCTCTTCAACCACTTAGGCCAAAGGTCTCCTTGCTTGGGGCCTGTTGCACCCTCAAACTTCCCAGGTAGTGGGATCTGCCTCCTGGCCACCACCACAGTCTTGTCCTGCTCCTCAGCCATGACTCCAACTTTGCACCGGTAATATGAGGAAACCACTGAAGTTAAAGTTCTACTCACAGTTCCTCCAGGTGCCTGGGTCCTTAGTGTATCCTACTACCACGTAGAACAAGGTATCCCACCGCTGCCACCATGAAATATCAGGAACAATGCAGGAGTACTCTTGAGAACATCTTTATAGATCCAGAGAAACATAGCTGAGTCATCCTCAGGTATCACAACAGTAAATATGAATAAATCAAACATCAGGGGTCACTTCACTAAATATTATTTTAACCCAATAATACTACAACATTCAGGTCAGATAAATTTATCTTGAAGTCTTGAATTACAGAGCATCAGAGGACCATAACTGAATATCATTCAGAGATGGTCTTCACCCGTTGATGCTTAACAATCTTACTTTCTTACAACCATCTGTTTTCCATGTAGAACTGAGCTTATTATTTCCTTAACACGTATTGTATAGTTATTGTCACTATCGATTAATTAATGAAGATCACAATTCGGGTGGCTATAGCTAGATTCAGCAAAGTGGGAACTAAAAGCTACCTTTTCAAACCAGGGACGGATTTAGGGGGGTGCGCCCCGGGCGCCCCCCCCCCCTATTTTTGGCCAAATTTAGATTTTTTTAATGTAAAACTCTTGCCCCCAGCTGGGGCGCCGTGACTTTTTTTAATATGGGTGCCCCCCCTTTCTTGAATTCCTGGATCCGCCCCTGCAAACCTTAAGACACAAACATTGTAGTAGCACAGTAAGTTTGCAATTACCTAATCTTTACAAAAAGGGTATCATAAGAAAGCCTCGGAAATTATCTACCTCATCACCATGGTTTTTATAGAGTATATTACCCATAATGCCATGTGAAGGGAACAAAAAAATATGGAAACAAGGTCAAAACGTCATGACATATCTGTCCAGCTGGCATCATAAATCATAATTCCTCTAAGATCTTAATTTGTTACATCGTGACGTCACAGGGACACTAATTGGGAATCCCCAGCTTTCAATAAAAGGGAATCCCCAACATTCAAAACCTCTACGCGCCATCAGTCTATTGCAAAGCGTTTGGCCTCGGGAACCAGGGTAAGGCAATACATCTTTTTCATTAAAGTGGCGCCCCCTGGCGGAGTAAAAATAATTAAAACACCCTTTTATGGCTTTACCTATTACTATACAGGCCCGTCTGTTGTGTGTGTGTGGGGGGGGGGGGCACAAATGGTACCTTTCTGTGTTTTCAATGATTAGAACTTGAAAAGGGGGATGGCGAGCAGTAAAAAGTGGAACTTTTCAATATTTTGCTACAATTTTAGGAGTTTTTACATTAGATTTTGGAAGGGCAGGTGGAACTTTCGGAAAAATTTCCTTTGGGGGGGAGGGGGGAGGAGGGGGTGCCCCCCCCCTCTGGATTTTTAGTACTTAGCCTATTTGCTGACCACCTCCTTTTGGAAATCCTGGATCTGCCTCTGCCTAGTTAGGCCTATAGGCCTATGGCCCCCGGCTATATGGCCCTAGACTATAATAGGGGCCTATGATGTAAAGTGACCGAGTTCCAAAAGCCCTAAAAGGTAGGCAAGGTTGCCGCGAACGTTCATGGGAAAGGTCTACAAAAGACCCTCCGTGCGTTATTCCCTAAATGGTCCAGGTTCCAATGAACCAGTATTGTTTTCCAGCCCAGGTTCCAGCTCGGCCAGAGCACGACACACGTGGCGGGACCTCTGGGTCAGCGCGGGAAAACCCTCCCAGGGACCACACCGGATAACATCTCCATATGGCACGTACAGCACCACTCCAGGGCATTCAGTCTTCTCAGAACATCATTTCCATTAGTCATTTCTTTTTAGAATAGTTTAAGACTTGTTTATTCAAAAAATCCTTTATGTTTTTTCTTTATTTACATCAGATGACACAAGTTTCACACCCCGTAGATTCCAAAAGACACCAGCGGAAGTATGTGACGTAACCAAAGTTGGTTGATGATAAACATGAGAATCAGACTTCAGAGGGTATGAAAATTTTGTATTGACGGCTTTCTTTTGTCTATCATTTTAAAAGACAAAGGTACCAGGGTTATTGGTGCATGTTTACATCTTAAGAAGACTTGGTAATCTTGGAAAACGTACGTGGAGAGCAGTCAGCGGAACTTCAGACGACCTCCGGTGGAACCGACCCAGGCGAGGAAAGGCAGGCCGAGGGCACAGGGCCCTTCCCGGCCCGGGTTTAGCTGTTAGTGTTGTCGGCAAAGTAAGTTTATTGCAGTTGGCTTCTTGTCTTACGTCAACCCTAAAATACATAGTTCCTCACAGGGAGAGATGCCGACAAACAAAACTAGGTCTACGAAGGGCCCGGCCCCCGGGGCAGATAGACTAGACTACAGGATTTTTAAAACTAATAAAAGAAAGGGGGCTTGGCCTTGCCCTTGGCTTGGGAAAGTTGGGTACGTACAAATGACCATAATAAATAATGTAATGTTATCATTATAGGCTACAAACTAAAAGTAAAACGTTGCGCACTCTTGTGGGCCTCGTCCATCCGCCCCCTTCGCCTTGGAGGCTTGCTCAGCTGCTGTTGTAAGTGTGTTTTTGAGTGCGTGTGATTGGCCCTTTTGGGGGTTGATTGGGGGGGGGGGGGGGGGGGGGGGGTGGCAAGTGCGCGCTGACAATTCTCCCTACCACGGATAGCTGATTTCTAACATTTTAAGGACCTGCAGGCTGTATTTGTCGACAAATCACCTGGAAACCTAAAGAAAATTAACAAATAATTGCTATGAATCCACCTACAATGAATGAATTTTCATTTGACTCAGGAAATATCAATGGATAATCAGGATATGGATACTAATTTAAAAAATAATGATGGTTTGTTTTTATTAATGTAATCAACAAATTTTGTGAAAATTTCTATACTAAAGCATTGGGTTATTGAAAATGACTAGATCTATCCGTGGTTGGGAGAATTCAATACAATTAGGCCTAGGCCTATACATTATCAAGTCATTTTGGTAGACAATCAAGTTTAAAATTTTTATCCAAGCACGTATCAAATAAGTGGGGTTTGGGAGTCTAACTGTCCTCGTCCCTTTCTGCCTTAATGATGGCATCATGTGTATCATATTTATAATCTCATTTTTGTTTCAGTGGGGTAATACTGCTGTAGCCTCTGTAGGTTTGAAGGGCCCACCGAGACAAATGGATAGGTTGGTGTTTGAATTGGGGTCTATTGAAGGAGGGCAGTGATCCATATACGCCGCAAGCGGGATCAACTCTCCTGTCCGGGAGGGGGTGCTATTCTCCTCCGCGCGTCAATGACGTGACGTCTTTTGCGAGTGAGCCAGACAGAATCCATTACCAACTTCCGGTGCCTCCCGAACAGGAGAGTTGAACCCACTTACGGCGTATATTGTTGGCCCCCTCCCACCCCAGTAGTGATCTCATTGGTCCCACCTACCTGTCAATCACCCCCTGTAGCCACACCCCCAGCAGGAACAGGCCAGGTGAGGGGAGGGGAGGGGTTGGAAGGTGGAAGGTTGGGGGGGGGGGGGGCAGGTCCCAGTATAGACAGTGATTTGTCAAGTGAGTCCCCTCTGAGCACCTGTCATGGTTGATAACCCATGGTTGAGAGGTAAGTTTCACTCTACAACCATTGGATCGAACCCATGGTTGAGAGGTGTGGTTGGAGTGGGGATGTTAGCTGTGAATATACTCCTTAATAAGATGAGTTATTTGCTCAATACTAAAGACAGTGTAATAAATCTGACTAAGTATCATCTTCGTACTTCCAGGCTTTTGGAGCAACGCACTGTGATATACCTAAAATAATTAATTGCACATTTTAGTGTGTTAACCCTTTCACTGCCACAGGCTGCTATAGTGGCCCAAATGGAAAACCCCCAAAATCTAAATATAGTAACAGGGAATCCCTGGGGAATCCCCTGGATCCCTGAAATTCCTTCTTATGATTTCAAAATGTCTTCTAGATTGCTTCAAAAGTGAAAACTTATCAAAAATTGAAATATTTTATTAGTACAATGTGCCTCATTCAATGAGATCATTTATATATGTATTATAATTAAACAAATCTAATTATTTGAAGATATTGTGACATATTTGGACATTAGACCATGAGACAAATGAATAGGAATATAGTGGAAAATACCTATGAGCAATGACTTTAGGCATATTTGGCAGATTTCCATTGATTTCCATTTGTTTATTTGAGTTGAATAGGATGTGTGCTTATTGGTGCTTACAATTTAGTTCATTTTGCAAGGTTAATCAGCAAAACAATGAAAAAATATGCAAAAATTAGCAAAAATTAGCAAATATCTGTTCAAATTGGCAATTTGGTTACCATGGCAACCAAAATCCAAGGATTTCCCAAATAGTTAGGGAAAATGAAAAACTACCTTCCATGCTTTCTATAACCATAAGCAATTAACCTTGAACACTTGCTTATAAGATAGTAGTACATCTGATATTAAGAAACCTTGAATAGATGTAATTCCCCTAATTATCTGGTAGTGAAAGGGTTAACCTCTCTTCCCCCTCTACTCATATAGGGCCTATCTTGTCAAGGAGGGGTCCAGCCAGAGCCTGTGATGGGCGGGAACGAGGTGGCGACCATTGAGTGTGCAAGTGGTGGTGGAGGGGGTGGAGGTGAGGTGGGGTGGGGGCGAGGCAGTGTGGTCACTTGGTGGTGCAATGGGGGGTGGGGTGGGAGTGTGGAAAGGACAGCATTCACCAACGGTGTACATTGACACCAAATGTACTTTTTGCAGTTGAAATGCCTCAACAAAAACTGGCCGGTCTGTGGCCAAAAATCTTCAGATGTCTAGTACCGATAATATCTAGACCTTACCACCAAGAAATTGTAGGTCTATGTTTAACCTCAATTTTATTCCATTGTCTTTGATTTATCTTAATAGAACCATAGATCTACACACTTTTACACTAACCCACACTAAACCCGTTTGCCATGAATAATGACTTTGATTAACTTATGATAATCTTAAAATCTGTCTTTATAACCATTTATAAAGGTGCCCACCAAATATGGAAATCGAGCATGTGTACTCGAGTGATGAGAGCACCACGGAGAGCGAGCCGTCCCGTCTCATCACTGAGGAGGACTACCTGGACATGCTCTTCTTCAGTTGTGACGTCTTCAAGACGGGCAAGGTGGACGTGGCTACGCTCATTGAGTACCTAAGGTTTACCACCAGCTCCGTGGCTGAGGTGAGTTGAATTCTTTGCAGTGACTATAGCAGAGGTGGAAACTAACTTTTTAAGCTGTCGGCCACCAGGGCCGATTTTTCCAAAATACAGTCAGCCCTGACAGCTTTTGGTTGGCTCTTATGGCTTTTTTGTAACTGCTCTCGTAAGAGGCAAGGAAAAACACGTAAGACATAGTCAGAAAAAGAGAACTGATATTGGAAAAAAGTGCCCTGATGACTGTTGGCCATCAGGGCAGCCAATTTGACACTATTTTTGGTAAAAAGTGTCGGCCTGCTCTCAAATTGTCCTGCCAACCATCCGTAAAAATTACAGAGACTTCCGTAATTTTACTAGTGAGGAGAGATTTTGTTATTTTGGTGATGGGATACGTAATTATGCTGAACAGCATTGAAAATCGCCGTATTTTCAGGAATTACAAAATTTGCCTGGGGGGGATACCCCCGGAACTCCTTAATATGGATATTTTGAAACCAAAACAAAATGCCCGTAATTTCATATCTTCAAAAGTTAGTAAAATTTCATCAATATTATTTCCCAATATTTTCATTATGATCGTGTACGACTGTATTTAAATTGTTACGAACATGAAGATATAGAGACAGTTAAGTCTGGGTACATATAGAAATGGGATGCTTATTTTGTTCATCATAGCATCAATATGTTGGAATGTATTGGTTGATTTCATCTTAACAGAAGCTAGGTGGCAGCACTAGCGAATCACTAGCAGCTTCACATTGATGGTAAAGATCTGCTTACCTTTAAATCATGAATTTAAACTTTGGTTTTTATTTCAGGGTCAGAGCGACATAGAAGAACTTGCTAAGCTCTTGGATCATCACAGCGTCAACTCTACTATAGACATCAAATCGTATCGTCATGTTGTTGCTCCCTGGGTTCAGTCACTGAAACAAAAAACAGATAGGTAACTTATTTCCATTTCTTTAAAAAGTGAAGTGGTGTCCTTTAAGACCCAAGTTGATCAACGTTTTCAAAATGTTGATAAAAAAAAATCAGTTCACTTACTCAAACAAAAATAAAGCAGTATAATAAGGAAATATGACAGTAGCGTCATGAAAAAGAAAATTCTGAAACGTAGCACATATTTTCCGCCATATCAAGGATTCCCATTGGTCATCTTTAATCTCCATGAGACATAGATAACAATTTAGAAGGACCCATGGCCAGGTAGTAATTTGTGCTGAACAAATGCAGTATCCTAGCAACAGTGTGCAAATATCCTTGGTGAAAAAGTCCGATATTTAAGTGTATGCGGTTGGATAACTATAGGTTATATTCAAAAACATAGGGCGTGTCGTATGTCTGACGATTTCAGGGGTATATTCGATACATGTAATATGATCAACAAAAAAGTGTATCAAAAGGCCCAGCAAATTATACCTGCATACAACTTGCGCCTAAAGTGCCAAAGTCTGCCCGTGTTTACAGGCCCGCTGCCACATTATATCCCCAATCGTCTATTGAACGGGTTGAGTTTCGGCCCGGTTTGGTCCTGAGTCTCGTGTTACTGACCGTGCCCAATCTGAGGCTGAGCAGCTCGGGGTGCCCCCCCCCCCTCCAGCTCACACAATTTGGGCCTCCAAATGTTTGGGGGGGGGGGGTACTTTGTACTCAATCAAGGTTGAACGATCCCTACGACACATCACAACGTCCGGTATTCAGGGATATTCTTAGGCTTGCGGGATGGGCAATTCCTTCATAAGAAATGTAATTGCCATTCAAAGGGGGCTTTCCCGCATCAATATTTTCTTAATAGAATAGATCTAGATAAAGTAATGTATAAAATGCCCAAAGATTCATGAAAATCTCTCCATGTAAACGTATCCGTGGAGGCTTTTGATACTGAAAATATTTTGCAATGAAGATCCATGTGTTTTACAAGGGATTTACAGGGCACTCGCAGATTTAACTAGACGCATTTTGTATAAATGGATTGTCTTCATAGGCCTTCCCGCGAATCGAATGCTTTTGTAAATTATCATTGCATGTTGGACGATTCACGATTTGCATTGGCTTATCCAGACATTTAAAAATAAACATGCTTGATCTTCAGATGACGTACAGGGAAATTGCAGTCCGTGGATAGGAAAAAACACATAAATAATTCTAGGATAAAATCTTTAGCTACCCTTCATCTACTTCGAACATTGAGTTTTTTTTGGGAACTTATCAGAGATGCCATTTTTCCTACTTTTTTAGGATTTCCTACTTTTTGGTGATTTTGGAATGTGCATCTGATTTTTCCTACATTCTTTTAGTATTTTTGTGTTAGCTTCAAGCTATTCAAATACAAATTCAATGTCAGATCTGTATTCATACAGGTTTTTTCCATCCTAGTTGCCTCTAGAAAAAGAGTATGAATGGTGTCTTACCTTTCCTACTTTTTCATCAGTCGGGAGTGGCATCTCTGCTTATCAATGTCTGCAAACTCCTCTAATTGTAGGTGCGTTATAGATTTCATAGATTTTCTGAATTGTGTTTACGAGCTCATTCTATTAGTAGTGGAAAGTACTCTCCCTCTTCTCATTTTACTGAACCGTAAATGTACCAGCTCCAACAGAAACGTGGCGAGTTTGACTCAGGATGATATATGTAGCTACTGCTGCTAACTAGTAAAAGGCTGTATCAAGGTTTTCTATTTAGCTGTGCGACAATGGATCTGTATTCGACAACCCAGGAGAAATAGTCTAAATCCTTATAAATGGTATTCTATATTAAGCTTCTGTAACGTTTAAAGAAGTCCACGAATATCACCTTTGCTGGATCTCTTTTGATGGAACGTATCGAAAAGTAAGTGTGTTATCGATATCACATCAGAAGATAGATCTATCTGAATTAGAAGCAATGCAACTATTGACCCTCAGTTGAAATAGTTGACCCTCAGTTCAACATGAATTTTGTTTAAATCATTGATGAAAAAAGAAACCTTACTCGGAATTATGGCATGTGATACTGAAGATATTGGCCATCCAAGTATCTGCTGACGTATTGATTCTGCATGTAAGACTCACAATCCATCCATGGATATGTACAATATTGTACTGTACAGAAGCATCAGAGACTTACGAATAACGCAGTTGTAATGGCAGTTAGAATAGTGAATGTTGGTTGACACAGGAAGAACCTCAAAATAATGAGCCGTAAAATGTCAAATTTACTATGTTAGTGACTGTTCACAGCGAGTTATCTGATAAAAACTTAGATAATTTGTTACGAAATTGGTTCATCGATATACCAAATTTCAACAAGACGCACGGACTGATGTTTGACATTTAAGATGAACTATGTAAACGAGGCTAAAAGCTTAATGCCACCACGTGAAGGGGCCAGCCTCGGGGTGGGCCGGCTTATATCATATATAGTGACATGACAACGTATTCACGTATACTTTAAGATACTTAAGATGAACTCCACTCAAGTCGTACATTTATTTTAAGTAAGGCCTCGGGATTTTTTTGTCTGATATATCCGTCAAGAGAAATGTTATTAACACATAAGGGGGGCAGTTACCACCAGTGAGGTGCTAAGTACCACATCCTGCTTCGCACAAAACGGCGCTCAGGGCTACAAGACGTCGTCACCTGGAACGTGACGCGGAGAGCGTGAATTCACCTGAAGCAATAAGCATAATGGAACAGTTGCCCCTGAGATGTGACAGAAAGAGTTCCATGAGCAGCCGATATGGAAATCGTAGTGCCGAGGCAGTCATGTGAGGGGTTCTGATAGATTGCAGCCGGAGGTAGCGACAAGGATTCCCTGTCTAACTTCGGGTACGGAGAATTGACTAAACTAGTAAAAGGATCTATATTTGTATCATTTACATGGAATCTGCTCTCGAGTTGATCCTCTCAGTCTGGAGTTGCTCAAGGATTGTCCCACTATTTTATAGGGGCAATTAAGCAGGTGTGACGTCTGGGACCGAAGTCCTCATGCAATAATACTATATTCTTATAAACTGTAAAGTTCCTGAGTTTGAATATTATAAGCCGATAGATAGTTCATCGACTGTAGATGGAACAGAATCTACAGTAATATGTCACCTTTATTTTTCATGAACATTTCATACTATACAGACATTTGAATTGGGATTTTTTCTATCCAGAACTCGGATGAAACAGGAAACGTGTCATTCTTCCTGTAAATCCCCGAGGCGAATCAGTATGATATAAAGTGCACCGTACTATTGAGAAACAGAAAAAATACTTCTTAAACTTAGTGCTTTGACAAAAGTCGAAAAATGAGTTTCGGCATGGATCTTACACCACAAGTGGATAGCCGGGCCAGTCACTTCATCCGACGGTGGCGTGCGAGGACCGTGGAGCGACAGACCAGTCTGAGATCACAGTCATGGTCCTCCCTGAGCAGCAGCATACCAAGCATGAGGTGCCACACACACGTTTAAGATCCGATCGTGTGTCATGTTTCCGATAGGCTATTGTGCATAATGATATTGTAATTTTAAATGTATCTTACAGAATTCCCCCTGCATTATACTGGAATTTACAAATGTATCACCACATTATAATTTCATTTTAATCATTACTATCATTATCACTACTTTACTTAATTTTTCAAATAATTTATGTACTTGAAGATCTCGATGGCATATTGAGAAGTTCCCTTCTTGGAGAAATATAAAAAAGGGGGGAGAATTTAGGCAGTATAAGCCCATAATTTACATAAAAAAGCAACTGAAAGTAAAATCCAAAGTTGCTGTGCGTGGCCGTATGACAATGAGGAGATCCGTATCGTCACCAGCTATTCCATACATATCCAGCATGTCTGACAGTATGTGATTTATTAATTTTGTTAAGAGCAGTATGTCCTTTTAATAAGTATTTGTGACAGGCCAAGGCATTTCTATTTGGAGTGCAGTTCTTTAAAACTTTTTTTTCATCTGTAACTGAAAAGTTCTCTGAACGTTAACAGCTTGCATTTGGCGAGTCTCATTTAAGTTAATGTGTCTATTGAATTTGTCGAATTATTGGTGAAGCCACAGGTTAATTCTTATTTAAATCAATGGAGTGGTCGGTGTTGTTTTATTATCCAGCCAATGTTTCTAAAATCAGGGTCCCCACTGCTCAGATAAAAAAGAAAAAAATGGAAAAAAAATCTTTGTCAGAGAAAACGGGGAATTTGCAGATTAAAAAAAAAACGCACACAAAAAAACAAAACGTCAAATAACACGGAAAACACAGGAAATTTAATGTGGCAAGGTTCTGCAATTCTTGATTCTGACAATATTGAGGATTTCACTTATTGTTATTGGGTTGACCGATCTTTTCTCTGCACCTGCATGACTGCTTTAAAATTTGAACAACTTGCTGGAAATGACATAGTGAAATTTCTCCCTAGCACAGATAGCTGATTTTCAGTATTTCAGGAACCTGCAGGAAATCTCAGGGAAAACAAAGGGAATTTCAGTGGGGACCCTGCAAAAATGGAATGCCGTAATTTACTATAATACTATAGGTACACTACCTGTATACTTGTGAATCTGCTGTTAGTATATATTTTCGTGAAGTACTTTATTAGTAGAAACAATGCTGGACTCTCTCCCACATTTTAGGATGTATGTGGAGCTCTAGAATTGTAATATCACAAATCATGAGTGTCACAATTATTCTAAGCGAGAGAGACCGTCACATCACTGGTAATAAGACATTTGCAGTCTTCCGACGAAAGCTGGGTAAAATAGAGTTTTATATCATGTTTTAGCTCATTGGATATTTTTGGTTTCAGTGAAAGCGGGAGTGAACCATCGGACGAGACTCCGATTGCTAGAAATGCCTGTAATACTCGGACAAGTACTCCAACCAAACAGGGCACGCCGATTCTAAGTAAGTTTTACGTGCTAGGACACGCACGTTTAAAATGTATGTTTCAACTGATCTGAAGATGTGTGAATAGAAAAATAAGCCATGTCCTAATAGTATATGAATTATAGAAAACACTGGTGTAAAGCTATCCCCCCGTACTTCCAGCTAATATCTATAATACGCAATTAACACCACGAGATTCTTTTGATTAAAAAAGACAATTATTTACTCATTTAAGGATGTAGACTCCGATATAAGTGCATACTAATATCTTCGTATCTTGAATTCGTTTCATTAAAGATATTAACGCATAACTTTTTTTCTGTAGATTTGTGCTCCGTGTCAGGCGGCAGTCTACTAGGGTCTGGAGATGGAGGTCTGCTGTTGGAAAGGTAAACTCAAGAAAACGTTTGGCAGCTAATAATATTCACTAGACTAAAAGTGTACATTCCGTGCCCTAAATAGCCTCTTCTTACCGAATATACAAATATCGATCACAGTCAGACATATTAAATTGCCAAATACCTGAATACTCGAATGTTCTGCCACCTTCATATCATTGATGTAAGTTTCCTGGTTTTTGTCCGATTTCTGACTTTTTCTCCCCAGAACCTCAAAAAGTCAGTTTCAAAACTTTGATATTTAGAACACGTTTAACATCATTTTAGGACACATTCAGATTTTCTTAATGCTATTTCCGATTTTTCCCCATAATTAATCAATAACATTAGAATAATATAATTTGTGCTCATTTTGATTTCCTAAAACTTGTGCTGCCATAATTACAAGGCTTAACAGTTCGTGATAACAGATTCATCACAATAAGTTAAACAAAAAACTCAATTTCCTTTTTTACGAACGTGTTTTTTTTCCCAACATTTCACGAGCGTATCATTCAAGAACATTTCACTCTATTTTCATCATTTCTCACATGGCTACAGTGACGCAGATCTGCAGCAGAAAATGGAAGAACTACAGTTTCTCAACAGACGGCTGGCCGATGAGAACGCCACTCTCCACAGACAGCTGGAGGGGGCGGAGGAGACGACCAACCTCATCAACAGCCAGATGGAGCAGCTCCGAAAACACCTCCGCAGGTAAAAACGGATTTATTATAATTCAGAGAGAACAGGCCCAGTGTTCTCATCATTATACGGGTCAGTAAAGGGACAATGTGGGATGAAGGAAAGAGGTGGAATTTGATTTACATGATCGTTTTCCTTTTGGTTGCTAAAAGGCAGAAATGACAACCCTTAGCTGTTTTAAATTACATAACTACAAACATGTATGTCAAGAGACGAATCCAACTGGGTAGTTTGCACTAGCCTAACTTAAATTACAATAATTATAATCGCAGAATCGAGTATATTTTTTAGAATCATGAAGGTGAAAAAAAAAGATGTCGGCAGAAATGATGATTGATAGACATTTTCTAGAAATCTATATGAAGTACGTAGCTAGTTCTTTCTGTTGATGTTAGTAACTTACCGCAATGTGAGGAGGCCCCCTAGCGGGTTGATTATTTCCTGATCGTTCAATCTACTTCTGTCTCCAAGGGGACCGTTGGCATTTTTTCTCCCTAGGAAACCAGAATGATTGAAGTCAAGTCTAACGAATAATCTCTAGTGTATTACTATATATAGCATTAGTTCTTACATTTATCCCAGTCAATTGTTTCTCATATTTCTAAACAATAACCAATAAAAAAGCAAAATATGTAAGACAGAGAATCCTTATAAATTCCTCACATACATTGTTGTGTACCTGTTTTGTATGTGCAGCGCCCAACAGTCGGCCGAGCAGGTCAAGTTGCTCAAGGCGGAGAATGAGGAGCTGAAGGGGGCGCTGTCGTCGGCGGAGGACACCCAGCGCCATCTAGAGACGTCCCTGCTCCAGGCCCAGCGTGACGGGGCCTGCGTGGAGCAGAAGGTCAACACCCTCGAGGACGTAGTAAGTGATCGGTAATACAGTCAGGGCTCACAGAATTTTAAAATGTCTGTGAAACATGGTAGGCCTGCATAGATATACACTCGGGTGTCCTATCGCCTAAATCTTAATATCGGGAATGATTTCTAGAGGGTCCACGGGGACCCAGAGCATCATGTAACTGTGTCGTTGGCCACTAGGGTGGTGTACAGGACACCCAGGACGCTGGATTTCGTGAGGCCTGACACACTTCTTGGTGTATCTGTATATTGAGCTAGGATGATGTTATTTGTCTTTGTTTCTTTCTAGGGGAGTATCATTACTAGGGAGGTTTAGATATTGCTCCCGTGAACGCCAACCTGTACGTGGACGTGGGGAAAGGGTCACGTTCACGTGGGGCCTAGAAAAGAGGTTTAGATCCCACAAGTAACACCTGTGTATAGTGCCTATTTTTGTTCAATTAAATGTTTGCCTATTAAATATATTGCCAATTTCATATATATCAGCAATCCTTGAGTGGATCAATGACTGATATAAGTTATTCAAATATATGTTCTCATGTTATGGAATAAAGTGCTGAGAACATGATATTCAAAAATATTTCTGACACAAATGATTGTAGGTCTGTATGCTATAGGCCTTGTAAAGGTAGTTATATATAGCACTGTGGTGGGTTGATAGGACCTGTGGAGGGACTGGACACGCTTGACTAGGCCTGTCTGCCAACCTGTAACACTGGGAAATGGTCACCTGTGGGAACCAACCCATGTTTTGACCTTTCTTACATTTAATTGAATATATTTTGAAATTTAAATTCCGATGTAATGCAATGCTATTATGCCAATAAATGATTATATCAGATTTATTCAAATGTCTTTAATAGCATATTGAGGGTTTAGGTATAGGAAAGTGACAACCTGAAGAGGGGTGGCTACAAGTCTAGAAGTGTGGTAAAAGCCCTGTTCTGCCCCTGTGGTCGGGATTCCCTTGGTCATTTCTGTTTGGCACAGTGCCAGGCGTTTGTCAGGGCCCTTCACCTGGCGGGGCCTAAACTGGTCTGGAGGGCCCTTACCTGAGGCCCCTACACCCTGACAGGGGTATCCACCGGGTTCTGGGCTATTTTAAGATTCCAATGACGACACACGTACAGGTTGGCGTTCACGGGACCGATATCTAAACCTCCCTACTATAGTTCGCCTCTGTTCATATCCTATATCGGTTCGTTTCATCATTATTCGACTGCGTGATGTTTTATCGTTTATCAATCGTGTTTTACTTATTCGAAGACGTCAATAAAAGTGTGTTATGTTAAGATAAAGGGGAGTTCTTAGTGATTAATTGTTGAAGTAGCTAGCTTTATCCAGGTAGATCGTTATCCTGGACCATAGTTCATTTCTTTGTGGTAGAGATTCTAAGTAAAGGGGCTCAAACCTATACAAAGAACACGTGCTTGGCAAGAGGTAAGTTTATTATATCCATGACAATATTCCAAAGGTACAAGTATACAGTTCTCCATCCATACAGTTCATTCCTTTCATTTCACAATTCTAACACATCAGTAACGATCCAACCAGGTATAGCTATGGTTAAGCTTCCCCTTTCATAAGGTATATACGCTCCAACACTGTTGAGAGAGTCACCTCTCGTCTACCGGTGGCGGAGACCATTGGTAGGATCTCCGTCACGTCCAGTACGTAGTCCGTAAGGCTAAGCCCAAGCTGTCCCAATCCTTACTATTACCTAATCGTTGTGGTTACTACCATCTCAACACTACCCGTGTGATCCATATGTCAGACTATTGCTCCCATGTGTTCTGATCGAACTCTATCTTGGTCTGCTCGTCTATCTCAAGTCTCATACCCCTTATATAGCGACAGCCAAAGGCTTGGCGCTATACTCATTTACACTAATACTTATAACGATGTCTTCTCTATTCATACTTCCCATTCTTATCTATATATAACTAGTTCTACTTCTAACTATTACACAAACTAATGTTGACGGCAAAGCCTGTTATCCCCAGTATTCTTTAGCTAGGTGTTTCAGTTCATAACGTACCCATACAGGTTTTCTCCATCATTTGTCGTACCTGTGCGTACCTGCAGGAGGTGAGCCAACCCCACTGCAATCCCTACGCCTGAGGACGTTGCCATTCTTCCATACATTCTAACTATGCCACTAAACGATGGCGCCGCCTGGCGTCGAGCACACGTATCAGCATTACACGTTTTACTATGAGTTCTTGCCAATACGAACGAGTTTACAATATTTTATTATTAACTTCTAAAGTCTATTCTAGTTCTTTTGCACTGGACCTCAGTGCAATATCTATATCTACAAATACACTTTGTGAACTATGTCAAGATGATGTACAGTTTAGTTGAAAGATAAAGAGATATTTTAGATAAAGTCTAATTTTGGTTATCAAAATAAAAGGTAAATCATTTGGGCGAACGTGTTCAGAAAGATCTGAAACCGATAGTAGCGTCGAAATAAAGGGGATGAGGGAGAATCACGGGGGTTTCCCTTCTCTGTCTTTGGTAGATAAAAGTCTTTTTTAGCATTAAATGTTGCCGAAAACTATTGAATGTTACTATTGTTCATCTCTCTTTGTGAAGCCTTGGCAGATTAAGATTGAATCTCGACTTACCAGATTGCATTAAACTAATACTTTTTTTCTGGAAATCAGCCGTGTAACCAATTCTTAAAAGGGTCATATCTAGTTGCACATAAAATTTATCAAAAACTTGTTAACGTTTCCTTTGTTTGAAATAATCAAATTACGTTTTTGGTATTGATAGTCTCGTAGCGGGTGTAAAAGGTAACAGATTTTCCATCCTTATGTCCTTCATACTTTTTTTTTGCTATTTTTGCAGTCTGCCGCGCCTATTCTACGTTAACCTCTCTACATAAGATTTCGTACCAAATTTATTTCAGTCATGTAAAGTTTTATGATATCTTTTCCAAACGCCAACTTCTTTATTTTCCAGGAAGAATGAATACTATGAATGGTTGTTTTTCATTGGTGTCTCGTATGATATCATATATTTTCATTTATCATATATACTTGGTGTTCACTGATATTCCTATTTTGATAATTCTAGATTTCTCAGCTAGCATCCGAAATTGAGGTACTAGAAAAAAGTAAACACCATCTTCAGTATTCTTTGACTACAGAAAAGGTTGGTAGTTTTTCTACAGCTATATATACACATGTATCCATTTTATTAAAAGGCATGTTGAAAGCAATTTATATCTACTAGTTGGCACACGGACTTTTCAAACAATTCTGACACGATTTGATTGCCAAAAATACCTTAATACCACAAGCTACTCAATCGGTTTTCGCATGTTATTGTATCATCAATGCGTGAATATGGTCAAGTGCAATATACTATATTTATATGTTTAAAGGAAAATAAAGTGAAATAAAATCAACGATCTCGTACTAGAGTATGCTTATAATCATGTTAAATTCATTCTATTTCTCTACAGAATCGGAACGATGAATTGCAGCAAATAAATTATGAAAAGGAAATGCGTTTGCAAGAGGTATTTTCCGCTTTCTGATTTTCCAGATGTTTGATATTTTTTTAAACTATAAATATCAATAGCTTAATTTCAATGTAAGTTGATAACAGGATGGGCACAACTGTAATTGTATTCAATTATGAATGACTCGCCATTTACTTCTCCATTTCCAATTGTAGAATCGTCAACAGCTGGAAGAGATGAAAAGATATGCTGAAGAGGTCAACAATATCAATGAGGTGAGGAAGCACCATATCAAAATTAGAGGATATATTTATAAATATGATTCGGCCACCATTAGTTTAGTTTTAGTTAAGAAGTCATCAACATTGGGGCTCTCAATGGGGAAGTCAGGATTTGGTATGTCGATTTTGAAGATTCAATGATGCATGCGCACACAGCCAGGTTATTCATCATATATTGCCTTACCCTTGCCGTTTCCACTATTACTAAGACCATAGACATACATAACATAGATAGGAAACTTGTGTTGTTTCTAGATTTTCCTTGTCTCGGATAGCTCTCCAGGTATAGCCAAGAGTAAAGGTTTTTTCACACCTGCTTGGAGAGTGTGAGGTGTGAGACTGCAGTTTCACACCTTTTTTGGCCTAGTACCCAAATGATCTTCAAAATTTATATCACTACAATCAAAATGTACTCAATAGGAATGAATAGAAAACAAAATTCTGGTTAAGAAGATACCAAAAATAACATATTTATGTCAATTAGAAATAAAGATATTGACTATTGAAAATTGGAGAAAATTGAGAAAAATAACAAATTTGTCAATGTTTAAGAGTTAATTTTAGGCAAATCACAAGTTGGATATCCAATTAAGCTTTTATACTACCATGGGTAGTTACACTCTATGTGAAATAATTGGTTTTATATGTAGGAAAAATTTTTAAAAGGCCAAAATCTGACTTTGAAGAAATGTCGGAATTAAATTGTAAATTCTCAGGAAAAGTGACATATATCCACTTTAGAACCCAAATACAATGTTATGCCCCCCCCACAGAACCTAATTAGGTCATAATGGGATAGGACATTGTTTCATCAATCATACTGGTGAATATTAGAGCCATAAATAGCATATAAATGGGTTTTTGGGATTATCACTTGACCCATTTGAGCCAATGTCAGAATCCAACGAGTTTGATGTGATGGAAAATTGACAAAGTTTGGGAGTTAATTTTAGGCAAACCACACGTTGGATATCCAATTAAGCTTTTATACTACCATGGGTAGTTACACTCTATGTGAAATAATTGGTTTTATTTGTAGGAAAAAATTCTAAATGGCCAAAATCTGACTTTGAAGAAATGTCAGAATTAAATTGTATATTCTCAGGAAAAGTGACGTGTAGCCA
This sequence comes from Lepidonotus clava, assembly GCA_936440205.1. Lineage (NCBI taxonomy): Eukaryota > Metazoa > Annelida > Polychaeta > Phyllodocida > Polynoidae > Lepidonotus > Lepidonotus clava. The sequence continues at coordinate 44,148,382 of OW387136.1, read as the reverse complement.
CTTTAGAACCCCAAATACCATTTTATGTCCCCCACAGAATATAATTAGGTCATAATGGGATAGGAAAATGTCTCACCAATCACACTGGTGAATATTAGAGCCATAAGTGGCATATAAATGGGTTTTTGGGATGATCACTTGACCCATTTGAGCCAATGTCAGAATCCAACGAGTTTGATGTGATGGAAAATTGACAAAGTTTGGGAGTTAATTTTAGGCAAACCACACGTTGGATATCCAATTAAGCTTTTATACTACCATGGGTAGTTACACTCTATGTGAAATAATTGGTTTTATTTGTAGGAAAAAATTTCAAAAGGCCTAAATCTGACTTTGAAGAAATGTCGTTATTAAATTGTACATTCTTGGGAAAAGTGACATCCCCAAAACCGATTTATATGTCACTTATGACTCTGATATTCACCAGTGTGATTGATGAGACAATGTCCTAGCCCATTATAACCTAATAAGGTTCTGTGGGGGGCATAAAATGGTATTTGGGGTTCTAAAGTGGCTACACGTCACTTTTCCTGAGAATATACAATTTAATTCTGACATTTCTTCAAAGTCAGATTTTGACCTTTTAAAAAATTTTCCTACAAATAAAACCAATTATTTCACATAAAGTGTAACTACCCATGGTAGTATAAAAGCTTAATTGGATATCCAACGTGTGGTTTGCCTAAAATTAACTCCCAAACTTTGTCAATTTTCCATCACATCAAACTCGTTGGATTCTGACATTGGCTTAAATGGGTCAAGTGATAATCCCAAAAACCCATTTATATGCTATTTATGGCTCTAATATTCACCAGCGTGATTGATGAAACAATGTCCTATCCCATTATGACCTAATTAGGTTCTGTGGGGGGGGGCATAAAATTGTATTTGGGGTTCTAAAGTGGCTATATGTCACTTTTCCTGAGAATATACAATTTAATTCTGACATTTCTTCAAAGTCAGATTTTGGCCTTTTAAAAATTTTTCCTACATATAAAACTAATTATTTCACATAGAGTGTAACTACCCATGGTAGTATAAAAGCTTAATTGGATATCCAACTTGTGGTTTGCCTAAGATTAACTCCCAAACTTTGACTAATTTCTAATTTTTCTCTATTTATTTTCAATTTTCATGAGTCAATATTTTTATTCCTAATTGACATAAACATGTCATTTTTGGTATCTTTTGAATCAGAATTTTGTTTTCCATCAATTTCTATAGTGTACGTTTTGATTGTAGTGATATAAATTGTGAAGAACATATGAGTCCTAGACCAAAAAAGGTGTGAAATCCATTTCTAACACCTCACTCTCCAAGCAGGTGTGGCCCAACCTATGCTTTTTGGCCTGTAGCAGGTCTTATCAGTGCTAATTTGCATATGAATACCGAGACAGACATGCACCAGTCAGCCCAGGCAGTGTTTCCACTCTATCTTATGTATCTCTATGCTAAGACTAGTCATACTGTCGAATAATATTATAAGGAATTCTCACGTTGTGCTGTCGATTTTAGGGTTCAACGCAATCATCTTATCATTCTGAAATGAATATTTAAAAAAAGAGAAGTCTACTACAGCTGACCAACTGGTGGTTGGCCATTCTCCTGTAGCGCCCCCTCAGGCCATTTGTCAAGCCCTTTAACTGTTGAAGAACCAGTCCCAGTATGGTCACGCCCCGCTCGCTGGAGGCTGCGTGGGGTGGCCCCGTGGTGTTGATAGGTATTGTTTACACGGGTTTGGACTCGTGCCAATACAACTCCCAGACTGGGCGCTCAGGTGCGTTCAGAAACCGGGATCAATGAAGGAGGATAAATACACGCGGGTTTTGTGGTTTAATACGAATCGAAGAAGTTCCTTCCATATTCATAGGCTGTGGCAACGGTGCATGTGACTTGATTGGTAAAGAAAATAGGAAAACTGATAATACCCCGTTAAGAAATGAATAACCCACGTCTCATCTTTTGAGATCAAATCCATCAAGAATGGAAAAATTCAGGCGATTAAAAAAAAATCGATATATAACCACAAAAGTAAACAAGTTTATTTTCAAAACACAGTCATTTTGTCCTAAGCGAATCGCGATCATGTATGTTTATCCGTCAATCCTGATCTTCCGATAGCACATGCTTCCCATCAAAGCAATCATTGTGCCAATCATTGGCAATCATGAACCTCATTTAATAAAAATCAATACACCCCGCAATGGACCGTCTCGACGCTGTACCTCCTGGGTATGTCTATACTAGAACGGGTTGATCAATATTAATAGGTGGGTAGGTATACGAACAGTCTCAGTGATAGATTCAGATCAGCAGCAGGGGCTCGGGGTGATCCCAGCCAGTGATAGTGACAGCTGAACAGGTTGCATTTATTTCCTTCTGACCCCATGTACATCATTAACTAGGAACTATTATCGGTACAAACACGGAGATAAAAAAAAAAGTACCCAGATGAGGGATGGCGTTGTGACATGCTCATAAAAACTGTATTGGAGCCAGATCGGTTATTGAGGAGGCTGATGCCTACACTGCATTGGAGTACTTGGTACCTGTCGGTTTGCTTACCGTCAGACAGGTGTGTTATCATGCCACAGGATGGAGTATAACCCTAACAGGTGGAATCTGTGTTGACTCAGAGAGAGCAAATGGAATTGGTTAAAGAGAAACCGGGGAACCAGACTCAGGGAAATTTAAACTTATCTTGAGAAAGTCATTTCAGGGATCCCCAGTCTTGGACGGATTGTTCCCTACAGGTAGGTAGTAGGAGACCAGGTGGGCCGGCCCTGGAGGAGGTGGCCAGGTGAGAGACGCCCAGCCCCACCCACCTGTACACCACCGATCCATCTAACAGTGGCGCGTGCATCAAGTCAACACGTGCCGGCCGTGGGAATCCCGCGCACATCTCCCACCTGGCTTTTAATACACCGTGACAGTAGTCTGGGACATGTTTTACCTATGACGACCACTTCACCAGGCTCAGTGGTATGAAACGCACGTGCCGTGATATACTCCCCACCTGTCCGGTGATTATGTAACGCCATGGAGGAAGAGGAGGAGGCTGGGGCCGCAACAATGCAGGCTAAATCTCCCCATCAGACCCTGGAGGATTCAAGCCTGTTCCCCTCCTCCAGGCGGGTGTACAGCAGCAGTACCAGTGACCTAAACCCCACTGCTCATTTCCCTGAATCCCCTGGAGAGGTCCATAGAGAGGGCATTATCACACCTGAACACCTATCACCGCGGTGTAGGGAGTTACCACCTGAGGGATTATCCAACATTATCCTATCCGACCCGCCTGGAGCAATAATGCCTGATGCGGATTACTGCTCCAGTGACAGCGCCTTCTCCGTCACACCTGAGAACGTGGGCGGCACGGCGGGGTTCTGTCATATAAATTCTTCACCATGGCAGCAGGATACCACATTAAGAACCGTCACAGATTCTGACTCGGACTTATCGGACAGCGTCAAACCCAGGTCCCACCGTAGGGATGGCTGGAAATCAGCAGACAAAGAACAAGGGTCAACGGACTCAGGATTACCCACTAAAAGTGAACTGGGAAGGTCTTATACCAGTCTGATAGAGGGGTATTGCACTGGGAAGGACGTGGTTTTCTACAGTAAAAGGGTTGGCACCTGCACGGTTTGCCTCTCACCTGTAAGTTATAACACCGAGTCGGTAACGTGTGGGGTTAACATGATATACATGGGTGTGTACCTGGGGGATCAATACATGCTGGAACGGTCGGTTATAACATGGAAATCAATACATTGCGGAATCTCATTAACTGCAACATTTATCATCAATTATAACTGAAATGCTGATATATAATACTCTTACTTGTACCTATGAATGTAATTTGTTCCCAAGCATGAATGTTTAATTGTCAGAGAATACAAATTCATATTTGCCGTTGCAGTTCTTGTTTATCTACAAATAAAAGCTTCTATATAGAAACTAAGAGTTTATTTAGCCATAGGTAGGTCATCATTATCTGTGTTAATTATGAAATGTACACCAATATCTTAAACATACACAAATTGTAGACCGCTATCCAAAATAAATTGTAATTCTTCTCCCCTAGGCAAAAAGACCGCAGTGAACGAGCATTCATAGGTGCAGTTTCTGTTCTTCTCTAAGATAAAGAGTCTCAATATTAATGGTTTGACACACATATTTGTCTCCTTTCAGAAACTGAAAACTGAGCGTGCCGAACTGGAGATTCAGCTGGTAGAAACGAGACATGAGCTCGACGAGTAAGGATTTTCTACCTACCTAAGAATCATTGTCGTTTGATATTCGACACTAAAATGTCGACGATACTTTTTAAGTTATGTATTGCCGTCTTTTTGGTGATTTTTCCAAGTAAATAGGAGTATGAAGATTCCACGCTGTCTATAGTCGTCGATTGTTCTCCCAAGAGATAGCAATAGGTGTTTGATTAGAATTATCAACAAAATATTGGTAACATTTTGAATACGTTTTTATAAGTCAAAATGAAATAAAACAATTCCAAAACCGTTTGAAAAATATAATTTTTATTTGCTGATTTTTTTTTATATCTTTTTTTTCAAAACCTAAAACAGGGCGTGCCTACGTGCCGAGTTGGGTCAGGACGTGAGTATGGAGTCGGCGAGTGGTGACAGTCCCATGCCGGTGGGCATCACGCCCCGTGTGACGGCCACCCCGATCAGAACACCGTCCATAGCCACCGAGATCAGGTCCAGGGTAGGTGAAAACTGATATGGAGTAAAAAGGTGTTTGCATGGGGTATAGACAATTTTGTTTACAAAAACTAAAGCACCACCTAATTTTGTTTGTGAGGTGAGGGGGGAAATCTATTGCCACTGGGTGCCAAAACAGTAGTATTTTTTTTCTGTTAAAGATGATCTTTCCCCTTTAATTTCCTGAACAAATATTGGAAAGTTTAGTTACTGTTCTATAGCGTGCATGCGCAAGTCAACTTGAGTATTCGGAAGCCCGGAAAATCTGCCAGACTTACTAATAGAGTGTGGAAATGACATGTTACATGATGTACAAATTATACTTTGATTACAATTTCCATGGCTTTGTTTGTTGAACATCTAAAATTGCACAAGTGGGTTTTTATAGTCATGAAAATGCAAATACCTTAGAAAATGTCAGAAGAAAAAATGCAAATACCTTAGAAAATGTCAGAGGTCCCCAGCTACTTAAGATAAAAAAGCCAAAATGATATAAAGATCACATTTCTTATTTCGCTAATTACTTCAATTAACCCATCCCTTTACCCTTATTCACAGCTGGGCGGCACCCCTCACATGCCGCTGCCCCTGTGCCCCAAAGAGCTGGAGGACGTGTTCCTCCAGGAGGAGGACGACCCCCCAGAGACACCTGGCGGCGGGCAGGAGGCGGACCTCGACCTGGAGGTGGAGGCCATCATGGAGGCGTCCCTCCAGAGGGACCTCTTCTCTTGTAAGGTGCAAGAAATTGTAAGTATACGACTTCTTCCTTTTAGAAATTTTTGTGAAAAATTACTGCTTATGATTGTCAAATGCTTATGATTGTCAAATGTTGTTCATCGCCTCTTTATCTTTTTTAGTGAATTATCTGTAAATTGTGATTGTTTATTAAGACTATATTCCGCTGTCTTAAGATTAAATTCATTACACATCTGACAAACTTATTACAAGTAATCGTACATAAAGACCCATAGATCATGTTCACTGTGCAAAGCGGAACGTCTGTAGGGTCTCAATTTCATATCTATGAAACCCAAAGAAAGTGTGTTTTAGTGCAGTTGATAACAAGAAATGAACTCTTTTCTAGAATAAAGTTTAAAAATTGATACAAAAGTAGGGAGTTCTATAGTTTCAATGTTTTTTTTAAGAACATGTCGGTGTAAAATGCCCGTCAAGAACACTTTGTTTTCTATTCTAGCAGAAGAATTCTAGGGACGGTTCTACATAATTGGGTGTTAGTAAATAGTGATCATCATCGACGAAATACTCGCAAAGCTTGCGACAAATTGAATGTCTTGCGAGAGGTGTAGACTATTTACAGCGTCAAGCCTTTTCAATGACATAAGCACCGAACCTAATTAAGAGCTTTCTTACACCAATGATTTTAATACAAGCATAACATCTTATGTGACGGGTATTTCTCAGAAGAAGCTGGTTATCAGTGTACGTAGGAATATAAAAAACAGAACGAAATAATAAGAAACAAAATTAATGAGGGAAATAGTATTTTATTGTGATGGGACTCATAGGCTTAGCTGAATGACGACTAGCTTTTAGGACTTTTTGTGAAGGCATCAGTTGTAAATCTCATTTTTCTGCTACATATTTATGTACGCATTTTTTCTCTTTTCTCTTTTCTTATAGGTGTTGAAAAATTCGAAAAATATCAACAACAAAATTAACAAACAACTTTTCAGTGACTGGTGTGATTACCTGATTGATTCGACTGAGCGCCTAATAAGTAACACCCTTGACGACCATCACCTACAAGTAACTAAAAAATTAACACTGGACTATTCTTTTGCAGGCTGCCGAGTTTGAGGCCAAGAAGGAGCAGGTGCTGGAGCAGATCACCAAACTGTCCCAGACGTCGTGTGCGCCTGGAGAGGCCGACGTGAACGCCGACATCCTACGGACCAAGCTCAGGGACGAGATAGCCCTCTTCTCCACCAAAATCACCACGCTCGCTGCTGCCAAAAAGTCGTCGGACCAAAAGATACTGAGACTATCTGATGCCCTCAAGAAGTTAAAAGGCAAGCTTAGGTTTTCTCTTGTTTTTCAGGGCTTCTTGTATCTACTGTTATTGCCGTAGGATAAGTAGAAAACCAAAAAAAGAAAGAAGAAAAAGAAACAAATCTAGTGCGATAAATAGATTTCAAAATTGACTTTTTGATGGATTAATGACAAGGAACTAACAAATAGTGAAAAAAACACCGGAAAAAACATGAATTCATACCTGTATAACAAGTGATTTATAATAAGTAAAATGATTCCCCTATCACCTTGAAAACCATAATTCTTTTTTCGCTAAAAAAAATCAAGTGTATCAAAAGCTTCCATATGAACGTTCACCTTTTCCACTTTGTAGTACATAACCAGAGTTTGGAAGCGAAGCACCAGAGAGCACTGCAGCAGTTGGAAGCTTCGTCCGAGGGCCTGCAGGGGGCGGTAGTGGAGCGCCTGGAGAGCCTGGCGCAGCAGCTGGAGGAGGAGCGGGGACAAAAGGTGCAGCTACAACGAGGGGTGAGTCGAAAAATGGGTTAGACCTTCTCTGATGTTAGTGTGTGTAAAATGAAAGACATGTGCGAGGGATACTGTTGAAACACAAAATTATCATTCATACCTATCTAAAATAAAAGTGAAAGTTTGTAGACGTAGATATTTTGAAATTTGAAGTAGGCCTACTCTGATGCTGGGAGGCATATTGCCGCCTGATTCTATAGAGATCCGGGGAAACTGGTTGAAGTTTACTCTGACAAAAGCGTGGGAGCAGTCCATCTGGTGTTCCGAATGCCGAGTCAGCAAATAAAGCACAAAATGCTCTCTGCTTCCTGCATTTGTTCGTCCGTTTTTGTCGAACCTCTCTTTTGTTTTTTGATTTTTGCGCAAACAAGTAGAGATGAACAACGAGTGCAAAAATTGTTCCGAGATTGGAGGTCCTCCAAGTTTGTAGGAAAAACATCCTTAAACTAAAATTCAATATAAAAAGATCTTTCGGATTGAAATTCAGATACAATTTAACTTGCTCAAATTATACATGTATTTTCCATATCTGTATGATTATGTAAGGGACGTTTTGAAAGCAAAGATGGCCCTACTATTACATGAATTGATTGAAAATAAAAGGAAAAGCTCTCAAACTTTGGATTAATTGCCGCATGCAAATATGACATTTGGAAAGAGTTTGAAATTCCGAGTTCATCTGGTCATGCATATTCATGAATTTTCACCTGCATTCGAGCTCATTTGCTTGAATCAGTTTGGCATACCCCGCTGATATTAATGATTATTCGAGTTATTAGAGACGGGTCTATTTATGAATAGACTATTTAGAAGGATTTACCAACTTAGTAAACTACTAGTTTCTGAGTGGACAGGATAACGTGATAATGACTTTTTATAATAAATAAGTTGTGGTATTGAAAATAGAGATTATCTGGAAATGTACTAGAAATGTAATCTGACATGTCTTGAAAAGTGGAAGTTGATGTTTACCTATTACAATTCACTGGAATGTTATTGCCTATATGGACAGCGTGAGGCTAGAATATCAGCATCAATATATTTGCTGAAGTCTTAATCTGTATAGACTTTCCTGAATAATAAAAAAAAAAGTAGCTAGGATTTCAAGAATGCCAATGTTATTTCAACAACCTATAAATCAAATAATACATAACTGTATAGAATATCTAGTATATAGAACCTACGGGACAAATTTTCTTAAAAAACACCCCAAAAAACAAGGGGCTAATTCTAGCTCTCAAAGATGACCTTGAGTAGCCTTCCTCCAGACACGTCTGATACAAACTTTTCTGACTCGACCCACTGGTCCTTACCCGACCTGCCCCCTTCTCTCCCCCACAGCTGGAGGAGACCACCCACCTGCTGGAGAGGCACCGGGCCGACCTGCAGTCCCAGTCCTCCACCATCTCCGACCTCCTGCTGCAGAAACAGACCCTGGAGGAGCACATCGACCACCTAGAAAGGTAGGCCTCCTTAATTCAAGTTACAGCCACCCCACCTGACACCCTTCCCACCGTTATAGTATAAGGCGTTCTGAAGGCTTGGGTATATTGCCTACATTAAACCCAGCCATTATTTATGAATCTGCAGGTTCTGTTTTCGATCTTTATCCTAGGGACTTGCATGACTGGTTTTGGCCAATATAATTTTTTTTCTTTCTAAGGATTGCTTTTTGATGACACTAGCCAGTAGGTTTCAGGTTTCATACTTAGGGTAAATTAGACTAATTATTATGGCATCCAACGTCAAGTTTCTATACTCAATATTGACCGACTTCAAAGCAAAGCTTCTGTATAGCGATGAGAGCAGTTCTTAGAAAAATAATACAGATATTTGAAATATAAGCTAGGTTTCATTTTAATATAGATATAAGGCTTATATTTCAATGGCTATTATATAGTCTGTACAACTTTGATGTTGCTATGCAGTACAGTTATATAAAGGCTGATATGTGATCTTCGGTTTGAGCCATTTAGCGATTTAACAGTGCAGTCCACAAACATGAATTCCGCATCAGCGTTTGAAAGCTGGAGCGCACATCGAGCTTTTAAAACACATCTTTCTCATCTGAGCGGAAGTATAGCTTTAAGCTACACTTATTTTATACGGAGTAAGGCGTACAAATACCATTACCTTTTTTTTCAAATGTCGTTCCCACTCATTCCCAGAAAGAAGAAGAATTATCTCAGTGGTAGAGCGCTGTTATACTAATGCAAATTCTAGGATTCTATTTCGTATATATGTTTGCAATAAAGTCATGGATTGTGACGTGGTGTTGATGTGTCGATACTACTACATCTTAGCAAAGGCCATGGTAGGGTAGGATTCTAATTATCAGTAAACATATCCAATATTCATTTGAGTTATTGAGGGCATGGGGCCATCCCAGGAATACTAGCTTCTTGTCTGTGCAATAAAATACTATAATTATATGTATGTGAACAATAGCCAATACCATACAAAATCAGTTAAATCCTTCAACATCTTATTACATGAAATCTGCCCAGATAGTCTTAGGCTTTAGAAATACAATGCAGTTTTCTGTTGCGTAATGAGTCCTCATTGAACACAATGAGCATCCCAAGGAGGGATCTGTCCAGTCATAAAGAGAGCTTACCACGACACAGAGCAGTGGTAATAGTAACACTATCAGACACTTTCGGGTCCCATCCAAACCCATTAGGGTCCTGGCAGGAGAACAACAAAGGCGGTGTCCCTATGATGAATGATCAATTTGCGTCTCCCCCAGCGTGACGAGGTGCAGGGCCCTACATTACCCGGGTATAGGCAGCTTTGTCCCATCGATTGGCCGCTTAGGGTGTAGCATTGAGCGCTTATTGTTCCCGGTCTTGTTTTTCTACCTGCATAGTTGATCTATTGACAACCCAATTATTGTTCCTGATTTAGGGGACTACATGAAATTTGTAAGCTTCCTTTATTTCGCGAAATTAACTGACCTAACTGACTGACCAGGAGATACAAATCTGCCCAGAAGATACAAATCAAAAAGGTTTTTAGAATCTAAACGAGCATTGATATTTGATGTCATTTGGATTTGCATTTATAAGCTGAATCTGTAATCTGTTGCAATTCAAAAAATGTATTCCCGGGAATAATTGCTTAACTGATTGAAGCAGTGCTACTGAAAAAGTCCTTTCAGATGACGTTTCTTTACCTGCTCTCTTTTTATTAATATTTCAATCTGCAAACAAATTGAAATTGCAATTGGCTTCAGGACGCGTTTTGATGTTCATCGCGGTAAATTGTGTGCTCGTATAACTTATTCAGAAACTCATTTCATTTCATCACTCCAGGTGGAAATTTAGATTTATAGATATTTGATATTGATATAGCAGCACCATTTGCTCGTTACGCACATTTTCTAAACTTTGAGAAGGCGGTCGTCACAAAACCTTTTGGGTATGAAAAGTTGATTCAAACCTGCATACATTTCCCGAACACAATACGAAACAAATGGAGAAAAAACGTGGAAGCGACACTTTGTTTTAGAATATATCTTATGAGTATTAGGCATTTCTGGTGCCGACGGCCATCTTCAGATTTACTCTGCTTTTTAACCCTTACACTGCCAGAGGCCTCAAATGGGGCCCTATAGTAAAATCCCATAGGAACACCATTGAAAGAATGCAAATTATGCTTTCAGAATCTGGAAGAACTTTTCAGATATTCCAATTAGAACCAGAGATACAGGTATTTGAACATCGGACTATCAAGTCATCCAAAAATGTTAGAATTGCGATTCGAGAAACCATAAATAATGTATTCACATTTGAATTTGCCATACTAATCAAAAAATCATGAAAAATGGGTGAATTTATGTAAATGACATGATTTGTAATTTGCTCTAACTTTTCTTTCATCTATGATAATCACAAACTGTCTTTTGCATAAAAAAGATAATGTTTTCATGTTATTTTTATAAAGAGTGTCATAGTTATTTTCTGAATTATCGGTTACCATGGTAACCTGGAAATTACAATAGTATGAACCATTACTCTGAGCAAGAAATGTGCCTTATTGGCACAGTGCCCACATTTGGAACGTTTATATCAAAATTATTTAAAAAAGCTTTTCATTTGAAGAATCTAAACTAAATTTGAGTTTTAGGAATTTATGCACTGATTTTTGTATTTTGGGCAATATTTCAGTAAATATCAATTATATTGTGATATATCTGGCAGTGAAAGGGTTAAGATATTGAAACCCATTCGGGCTAGTTGCCAAACGGCCTCGTTTGCCAAGAAATCTTTGCAGCAGTCTCTTTTTCAGGGACACGCTGGAGAAATGATTCCCTATGCTTTAGTTTGACTATTTAAGTTAACTTTCGACCGTCAATCATCCACACAGCTGCATGCAGCTGGGAGATTTACAATCAGTTATTTGCTTTTAGTTGTCAGCAAGATATGAATGCGTCTAAGGTATGATACCAAGCAACTGTTCTTGTGGCGTATAAAGTTCGCAATGTCAAATGAAAAACTGCTTGAAGCTTTTTAGGTGGGAAGAATGAGGAATAATGCATAAAGGAAACTGGGCTTTATGATCACTTAAGGATAGACACCAGTGGTCAACGGCCAATTCAGAAAATCATCAATAAATTATTTAATATCGATCTGATCCCAACACATTTTACATCATTTAAAAGCTCATATTTTTCTCTATGTATTTATACCAATATGATTATAAAGAAATTAAAAACTGACATTTAATCAATTTTAAACTGGTAATTCTACTTTTATTTTTTGAACATCAATATCTCGTTTAATACTTAACCTATATGACTAATATTTTACATACACCTTCATGACAATCATATGCAGGGAAGCGTGTCTCAGATTTTCTGTTTAGGTCCTAGATTTAATTTTATGGACAAAAATGTTCAAAAACGGGAAACTTTTTTACATTTTTATAAAATTTCATTTTCTACATTACATAAAATCAAAACTTAGACCTATATCAAAAATCTGAGACACGCTTCCCTGCGTCTATATATCAAGAATAAGTACTAGAAATTTCAAACCTCTAGGTTAAATATTAAGTGAGATATTGATGTTCAAAAAATATGTTTAAATATTAAGAATTTTTTATTTTTGGCTCACCTACACTACTCGTGCTGTAGCTATTTCTATATAAATTATATTAATAGAAATGGTTATGTATTGGCTATCTAATAGTGTCTCCTATAAAGCAAACAGATGAGAAACAAATCTCATGGTTATGATGAAAGAGAGCAGCGCCATTTATGCCTCCACCACTGGTGTCTATCCTTAATGGCTTCTTGCCATTTGGGTTTCTCATTTCTGTATCCCCTAGATCTGTTCTGTTTTGTGATTGAATCACAGAGTAAATAGAATCCCATCTTTTTAGGATTATTACGTATTTCAGAAGAATCCAGTTTCGTTCCTATTTGCATTACCTAGGAGGCCAAACGATTAGCTTGAATCGATTATATTAAGAATTACAAATTAAAGGTCATGGCCTTACAAACGTAATGCAAATAGGAGCGAATCTAGATTCATTTGACTGCCCGTTTCCTTTACTGTAATGCTGTGATGGATGATGTTTGAATAATTTATCCCAGATCACTTAGATTCACAGTCTTTATCCATAATAAAACTCCTAAAGATTACTGAAACACAAGAACGCAAACAAATATAGATAACCAGTTTTTACATAGGGTCTATATCCAGTGGTGTGTGTCCAGGGGTTCAAATCGCTCTTATACTACAGCTCCAAAGATATCTCAGAATGACAATTGATACTATCTCCTAGGCTCGTCTCTATTCCGCTATAGTCATTCCATCTTACATTTCCCTGGGAGCTAGGATGATTAAAATGTGTCTTTGCTCAATAATCAGACCATCACTTTGCTTACTCGGGGAATTAGAGGGGCTGTCCTGATTGCATAACGGTTCTCCAGGACCCAATTGCTAATCACCAGCTGGTCTACGTCCCAGCCCCCACTTACTACCCAGCTCAGCCCGGGAAGACAGGACCTGCCAATCCTCCAGGGCGGGGCTGATTAGACGGTAGGGGAAGGAGCATCCCAGTGGCCGGAATGTATCAACTATACCCTCTACCTTGCAATCCCCCTATGTGTGTAGCAAAATTACAGTAGGGTATAAAGAAGAATATGGATGCAGAAAATGCTTGAATTAATTTACTAGAGAACAATTGAGAAATGCAAATTCTTCGTACAATTAAAGTTAACATTATTTGTTACCAAACTGTATCTAAATCCTGAAATTCGGGCAAAACACATGGAGAGGAAGACATTCCCGACCTAGAGTAATTTTAGTCTATTGTAATTTTTCACAGAACTATTAGGACTAAAATGTATATAGTAGTGTATATATCAAATGATTGCTTCGGTACTTCTATTCACATTAGTATGTACCTGCGATTTATATTCAGCTATGTTCATATAGTTCATTGAGAAGACATTATGCAGCGATCAAATAACGGCGAATATCCATTAGAAAGTATAGACTCTAATATTGCTGCACGTCTATGTATATGCCATTAGAGTGAGTCACCCAAAGCCATATATTTTCTTTTTATGAATCTCAAGATATTTAATTAGCTCTAGAAACCTGAAAAGCCTCCATATAAGCAAAAAAAAGAACCACCATGCAATACTTTACACGACAGGGAAAACTGAGTAGGTAGGAAAACATTGCTCTCCCGCCAAGCCTTCTATTTGCTCCTGTAAGGGGTAAGGCGGTAAAAATATATGCTGCATAGGCTGGAGATTATTCAAGCTGCTGAAGAAGTTAATGGACTGTAATTGTCCATAGTATTTTTCTCCCCCACCCCCATAGTTCGAGACAGGCGGCGTTGACGGCTAGGGACGTAAGTTATTGTGGTATCGTTATCGTTGAAAGAACCACAGTCCTCAGCTGCTAATGAATGAAGTCTGAAACATAGACGGTTTTCTTTTTCGAATGGAGAGAATACTTGTTCTGGATTGAACCTACTCAAAGAAACAAATACCGTTGCTAGGCAATGACTCGTTCTAGACTGCAGTCAGATACAGAAAACTATGAAAGTTCTTCTGTGTGTTTGTATCTCAGAGATATCGAGATTTGGTAAGATGATAAAGTAATTCTTGCTGTGAGTTCAATTTGTGGATAGGTTAAATCTCATTTATGTATATTAGTTTCCAAAAGGTAATTGATTCAAAACTTAAAAGTTATCGTCCTTAGATTTGTTGATAAAAAGGAGCATAATCCAATCATGCTGAAAGATTTTGTTATTGAACTAATTGGTCTAATGTCAACTCTTTACCAATAACTCAGTTATAAGTGCTTAAAACATATAATTCACTTATAGACATTAACCTTGGAGTTGCCAAGAGTATTGTAGAGACTATGATCTGTAATAGTTGTCCGTGTATATAACCCATACCACCTAAAGTCCTCACTAACCACATACTAACACTCGTACTAACCCTGTCCTTTCAGAGTCCTGCGCTGGCAATCAGAAGACGGAAGGACGTCCTCCTCCTCCTGCTACTCCTCGCCTGCACTCCAACTCTAACCAAACTCTAATTAAACTAACATCTTGTTACTCAGACACGTGTTCAATAGAGAAATATTATTTTTGAAATAACATACATAACATAGTTGGCTTCAATGCTTTCAATTGGGCTGAAAACATTACCCTGCTAAGGCAATTTGTATAATTTCTCATCATTGAAAGATACGGTGTACGTGGCTATGTATGTCTGATTAAAAAGAAGTCCATCACTGTATTATTGGTATCTATAATGCTGCTATATAGTATTATATTGACTATTGTAGATTTCATGACATTTGTAGCTTTCATGACATTTCGCTGGAAGAAATGATATATTACATAAAGTTGATTATGGAAAAAAATCAAGGACCTTATTAAAAGTTTGCGCATATACCATGTTTAGAAGTTCATATTGTTTGATGATAATCTGACGGTATAGTCCCATTTACAAAACCTTGTTTCCTCGAAAGTGAAAGAAACACAAAAACTGAAATCTTCAGCCATAATAGATATCGGTAGGTTTGACAGAAACCAATCTTTAAAACGTATATCACTCTCATAGTTCCTGACCTATAATGAATGAATTTCTTTACATAACCAAAAATTCTGTGCAATTAAGCCATTCGCCATGCCACACGAAGGAACATCAGTGTTTCACAAACACACGTCCAGCCAAATGTTTAAGCTACACGGTAAATGCTACAGCGATCCAACCGCTAACACTCCATGTGCTTTGATCTCAGAGGGCATATTGTATGCGGTTGTAGCGGAAATGTTACAATCCCTCTGCCAAGGGTATTTCAAGGATATCACTGGCGGTAGTCAAGGTTATCCACCTCTGCAGATGCTGCAGCTATTGGTACATTATTGATAAGGATAGAAAAAAGAAGATGTGCTATTCTAGACAGTGAATGTAAATTTCATATCTTACAAATAACAAAAGTCGGACTATCATTTAATGGAAAAAGAGAAAGAATAGTATATTCAAATTTCAATGTATTTAAATATTTCATATAACTGTAACACACGGTCTGGAAAATAAACTGCTGTGGTCTTGGGTGGGGGCGGATTTCGATCTGGTTCTGTGCCAGACGAAAGGTTTAGACTTTCTAACTGTATTCATTTATTCAGCAGCAGACAGGCGCTCTTCTTTGCGTTTCCCTTTCCAACAAAGAATTCTGTTGGCTATAGATAAACTCAAGACTCATGACGTTCTCTAAGTCTGATGTGAATCTCAGCCAGGTCGTATCGCCTGCAGTTTTTACAGCCAAAATCAAGTTTCACGGTTATTTTAAACAGGGTCTCAAAAATTATTCCTTATTGTTTTGAAATACAGTCCGAGGCTGCATTGTTTACAGATCATTGCAGGAAATCACATACATATATCATATTGATATTTTTAAAGTGAAGTTTATTTGCTTAAGAAGAATTGGCGGAAAATATCTCTTCAAGGATTTCGGTCGTAGTCCAATTACATTGCCAAATTATTGGCTTGATCGATCAACGGCAAAAGAAAAATCCACAGCATGTGTTTTATTTTTTGTTTTGTTTTCACTGATTACTGCTACTGATAATTTTGAATGATCAAATTATACTAAAACCGCCACTACTAAATTTTATTTTGTAAGCAAATTCACAAATATCATACAGGTTGGGAATCCGAAAGGTGAGACTGCATTAAGAAGGACACTTCAAGGGGAAAATTCAGTAGAATTGACTTTATATATATATACTTATGCTATATATATACTTATACTTATATGGTCCATAGACGTTAAACGTGGCTAGTCGTGTCTCCTCTCTGATGCTACCGCTTGAAGTCTTATATGGTCCAGCACAAAAAAGGAAATTCAAAGTTAGCTGCTCATTCATACCGCTGCTGCGAGCTCTTCCACCTAGCCACGTCCCACATATTTGACATGTATTATTTTTGATCACGACTTCTGGATGTGTATCACATAAGGACCTTGGGTAAATATTTAAGATATGTTAAATCGACTCCATATAAAAATTAAGGCTGTATGGAGTCACTTTCACTGTCAATACTGCCCATAATTATGAGACTGAACTCTTGTTTTTAAACTATCCCACTTAAAATGCAGCATTTAGTTGATCAAAAATTCGCACAACAAGTGATTCATATTCTATGGGTAATATTTTTATTGTTTATCGCTAAAATATTTATCACATCAAAATCAATACAATCTTATCAGAGTATTAAAATCTCTTCAAGAATAACAAACCATAGTAATCTTATCAGTATAATAAAATGTGCTGTTCCATGTCACTCATTCAGAGCTCGAGGGTTTAGGTTTACCAAGTCACGGTTTCCACAGTCGAGTCACGCCTTGGCTAATTTTCAGCCAGCTCTCCCTGACATCTACTGGCTGAACTGTCTGGTTCGTGTCCCATCGATTTGTCTAATGCCTTCAAAGGCTTAAAAAAACCTTTGGGGTAAGCTGTTTTTTGTTTTTATCCTGCTTGTTTTTCAAAAGCCTCAGATGCTGTGCATGTGGCTGCTGGCAGGAGTGAGAGATTCAGACCAGAATAAAAGCATATTACGAGAGGAATCACTGCAATATCTGGTGCATCGGTACATTTAGCCATGCAGAAAATACTCATTTGGAATATTATGAACCTGAAAGCATTGGCAAAATATGAACAATATGATAACATGGTTTGATAATGGATTTAGGCTGTTTGCGAAAGCTTTCATCGCTCAAAATTGCCTGTTTCCCATGAATCAAAAGTGAACATTATGAACTCTATTTTTTGGCATCAGCACAAATGGTTTCAATATTGCCTCCTGTTTACAGGAGACAGGAGAGCGGAAAGCAGCCTCAATGCTTGGCACATTAAAAGATTTTTTTCCGCGGCGAAACGTTTGTGAAATTGAATCCTGTCCCTGGCGGCTACAGGCCGCAGTGCCGCAGGTAGGGTAGGCGCCTTCCAACTGTCAGCATTGTTCCCGGGTTATTGGATTATCGGGGGTCTGTGCCTTTACTGGATGGGGCTTGCCGCCCCAAGACATGCAGGATTATCACCTGGGCAGGTCTCTAGTTGCCAAAGATTATCACCTGGGCAGGTCTCTAGTTGCCAAAGATTATCACCTCAGCATGTCTCTATTTGCTAAAGAAAGAGATGAGGGCTGGTTAGAAGGTCAAAGACCTTTCATGTACGAAGGGCAGAGGTCGGCTAGGGGGCTTTGAGGGGTCACTGTAGACTATTTCGTTCTGTAACTGTTTCTAAACATGGATTTGGTCAGATTACATCAAATACTTGCGGAGACTGAAAGATCAGTGTTAATGAATGCGGAAAGTTTCCAGTTGAAGGGTATCTTCTTCCACTGACTTGGAATAGAGACGTCAGCTAAATAATTCATGAGGTTGATTTTCTTAATTTGTGACTTCCTCAGATTATTTATCACTATTTTCTTACGCTTTCAGTAGCCTGTTAGCCGAAAAAATATCTCAGCCACGCGGCGCCGCATATTTGAATCTAAAAGACAGCCTATTCATTTTAGTCAAATTAAAGCAGCGTCAATAAATCAGTTCTAAACTGACAAATACAATCTGAAATACATTTAAAGTTCACCCAAGAGTCCAACTGATCACAATTCATAACAACAAGCAGGGTAAACCTAATTAATAACTCCATTACTGGAATGGCTCATAATCAAACTCCGTGCCCCTCCTGATTGAATTCCAGCTCATTGGGCTTGATGAATTATCAAGGGGGGCCAGCCGTTGACATGTAAGTGAAGAGATGCTTTGCTTACTCACGCACAGTTCTTTTTAGGAAAACAGTTTTTCTGAGTCAGCATAATTACAGTTATGCTGGAATATATTAAAATGTCATCCCCGGGGGAAATTTCGGACTGCACTTCCAGATTTAATTTCATCATTTTTTTCTTTTAAATCTCGATGAATCTGGATTGGCTTAATTAGTTCATTTCGTGCTTGTCTGACGTTCGCAAATAGTTGTGAAATGAGTGAGATTATTTCAAATTCTAAATTGTGTGACACTGTGGGATACAGGGCTGTATCACTGTCTTCGATAATATGTGGATATTTATCAGAACCTGAGGTACGTTTGACTGTCTTAGGGTCCATAGTGTATAAAACAACCAGGAGGATGGCTTCAAGAAATATAACAAAACTCATTCGGTAAGTTTCTTGTAGCTAATTTAGCTTTAATTAGAAGAAATACGCATAAACAACCATGTTTCAAGACACTTGAATCTTTGTGCTCAACTTTCATATACAAGCATGGCCAAGTCTGTTTTGGGTACTTAATTTTGTTACAAAGTAGCACACAACACTGATAGTTCACAGTTGTAGGTTTATTCCAATCAAGCTAGGTCTGTAAACAGGGGTACAGAGCCTAGCCACCGTAATCCACTGCCCGGAAACAAGTTGGTCTGCCGTCTCTCTGCCGTCTCTCTATCTCGCTGACTACCCCGGCCCGTTCTGCCACTGGGGAGACGTGTCAATGGTTTTGTTACGCTATTGTTTGTCTGTTGACGTCAAAGACTGGGATCGGACCATAGTTTCTTAGAACTTGACGTCAGCAGACCAAACCTCACGCCATCCCCAGGGTTGCCGACGATCACACCACCCCTTCTACTAGGGATCATGTGTTCAGCCAGTTTCCGGTCAGTGGTACAAACAGTGGCATAGCTCTCATTAATTACATACTCATAGTAAAAATGACACACTGTGTTACAATTTTCTAAGTTTAGAGCTGTAGACCTTACAGGACTGGTCAGTGATTTGTAATTGCCAAAGTGGCTGCTAGAATTTGAATAATCACAGTTGACCCCATACTATATAGCCCTTCTTGACAGTGGTCAATTAAGCAGTGGTCAGCAGAATGTGTGATAGTGAGGCGTAGGCAGCACCAGACCCAGCGGAGCCTATTGAACTATCAGTTAGAGATGGTTAGAGATAGTCTGCACCAGGCCAGCCAGTTACACTACTCAGAGGGAGCAGGAACCTTTCCTACACCTCTACTACAATGCTTGTAAAATTCCTCAACAAAAATAAGCAAACAAAATCTAGGAAGAACTATTGACCTGATACACAGTCCAATGAACCTCTCAATTATTTCTGTATACGACTGGACCACTGATCCATCCGATCAGAGGGATTTACGATAATCTGACACTCTGTGAGTGCTGTGCTACATCCAGGCATTTTCTTGTACTATTCTACGATATTTGATATTTTTTGTGTGAATAGCCCCCTCCTCCCACTAGACAGATGAGGACATGACCTGCAATCCCTACCTATCGATCAACTAGAGCAGTTTTTTCCTTGCTTTGGGGACCAAATCCAAGCCATGGACACCCTCTGTGCTAAACTCCCCGTCAATCAAGCAAGCCAAGTAAAACAGGCAAAGTCCATGGTAAACTTGCTCAATGCTCACATTGATACTGCTAGTAATCGATATTTATATTGGTGTTTTGAAATAAAGGAAAGAATGTATGAGTAAAGGGTCCATCCAAAAGTCGGTCAGAGTCCCCAAGGTCTGTTTTTAATCCTGCGCCCTTATCAAATTATTAGCACTATCTAAACTTTGAATCCCTGGTATATGTTTGGAATAGTTTTTCATTGCAATAGAAGGATAGGGTTAATGGCACTGCCCTCTGTCCAAGCAGTTTACATTGACACAAGGGTCTGCTTGGTTCAGGTGGGGCTGGGGCAGTCATGGGCCAAACGGCAGTATAGATGTTTCCTAAATCAGAATTGTCCGAAATATTTTAATCAGCTACTGAAAAACTGCTGATTATATAGTGATAGCTCATTTAAATATTTCGGACATACTGAATCACTACTTTAAACTTCTGGAATCATACTTTCTACTGATTTACTGTTGAAATCCTACTGCACCCCCCTACTGCTTGTGTACTGATTTCGCGCTGAATTTCTGCTGCATTTTGTCCTGGAGGTGATGTAGACTTGCCAAAGTCTGATGGATCAATGGTCAGCACACACTATTCATCACCCTCACCTGTCAGCACGTCAACCACTGATTATAGAATCAAAGGATGGGCAGGATCAACCCTCAAGATACTTATTCTTCGCGTTGTATTAAATTTCACCAATGGTATAAAGTTTGATAGGCGAAGTATAGGATGGCTTTTTCCTTGAACAAGTGTAAGAGCCAGTTCACCCTATTATCACACATTTAATCTCCTGGTTCCTGTCCTATGCTTGGAGAGTGGATGCATGGGTTTTCTTGTGAGAGGAGATTTTAGTTACATTTAGTTACGTGTAGATGTGTCCTATGGCCTTTGACAATTTTTACATTAGAATGGATTTTGTGTTGTTATAATTCTTTAAAAAAATACCTTAAATGTATTTTACATGATTCTCTTATAAGTTTATATGTATTTTGCTTGTATTCATGTTATTTGATTAAAATTTACAAGTTTCAGGATAGTTAAAACAATAATAAATTTGAGTTTTGGGCAACTCTAGTGGGAGAGTGGACCCTAGATGAAAGTCAATTGCCTCTCATGTGCTGTGCGGCAGACCGGAACAGACTGGAACGGAAGTGTCAAATCCCTTACATTCTGTTGTTATGGTGTGCCAAATGAGAAAAAACAAGTTGACAATTTCAAATTTGTATAACATTTTTTCTCAATTCCAACATTTACTGAAGTTCATGAGACGTGTTTGTCAGCATGGCAGCCATGTTTTTTATGATATACAAAGTGCTCAAAAATGACTTCAAAATTTTTAATTTCCAAGAAATTTCTTTTCACTTCCAAGTTTAGGCAAGGTCATCAGAAATGTTTTTCAACATGGCAGCCATGTTTTTATGATACGCCAAGTGCGCAAAAACAACTTCAAAATTTGTTTATTTTCATGAAATTTCTTTTTACTTCCAAGTTAATGACAAGTTTAAGGCAAGGTCATCAAACATGTTTTTCAGCATGGCGGCCATGTTTTTATGATACACCAAGTGCACAAAAACAACTTCAATTTTTTTTTATTTTCATGAAATTTCTTTTTACTTCCAAGTTAAAGACAAGTTTTAGACAAGGTCATCAGATATGTTTTTCAGCATGGCAGCCATGTTTTTATGATGCGCCAAGTGCACAAAAACAACTTCAAATTTTTTTCATTTTCATGAAATTTCATTTTACTTCCAAGTTAATGACAAGTTTTAGACAAGGTCATCAGATTTGTTTTTCAGCATGGCAGCCATGTTTTTATGATGCACAAAGTGCACAAAAACAACTTCAAAATTTTTTATTTTCATGAAATTTCATTTTACTTCCAAGTTAAAGACAAGTTTTAGACAAGGTCTTCAGATATGTTTTTCAGCATGGCAGCCATGTTTTTATGATGCGCCAAGTGCACAAAAACAACTTCAATTTTTTTTTTTTCATGAAATTCCTTTTTACTTCCAAGTTAAAGACAAGTTTTAGACAAGATCATCAGATATGTTTTTCAGCATGGCGGCCATGTTTTTATGATGCGCCAAGTGCACAAAAACAACTTCAAAATTTTTTTATTTTCATGAAATTTCTTTTTACTTCCAAGTTAAAGACAAGTTTTAGACAAGGTCTTCAGATATATTTTTTAGCATGGCAGCCATGTTTTTATTATGCGCCAAGTGTACAAAAACAACTTCATTTTTTTTTATTTTCATGAAATTTCTTTTTACTTCCAAGTTAAAGACAAGTTTTAGACAAGGTCATCAGATATGTTTTTCAGCATGGCGGCCATGTTTTGTTGATGCACAAATTGCACAAAAACAACTTCAAAATTTTTTATTTTCATGAAATTTCTTTTTACTTCCAAGTTAAAGACAAGTTTTAGAAAAGGTCTTCAGATATGTTTTTCAGCATGGCAGCCATGTTTTTATGATGGGCCAAGTGCACAAAAACAACTTCAAAATCTTTTATTTTCATGAAATTTCTTTTTACTTCCAAGTTAAAGACAAGTTTTAGACAAGGTCTTCAGATATGTTTTTCAGCATGGCGGCCATGTTTTTATGATAAGCCAAGTACACAAAAATAACTTCAAAATTTTTTATTTTCATGAAATTTCTTTTTACTTCCAAGTTAAAGACAAGGTCATCAGACATGTTTGTCAACATGGCAGCCATATTTTTATGATGCGCCAAGTGTGCAAAAACAACTTTAACATTTATTCTCAGGACTTTTCTTCTCACTTCCAAGTTTTAGACAAGGTCATCAGATATGTTTTTCAGCATGGCGGCAATGTTTTTATGATGCACCAAGTGCACAAAAAGAACTTCAACATTTTTTATTTTCATGAAATTTCTTTTTACTTGCAAGTTTAAGAGAAGTTTTAGAGAAGGTCATCAGATATGTTTTTCAGCATGGCAGCCATGTTTTTATAATGCGACAAGTGCACAAAAACAACTTCAAAATTATTTATTTTCATGAAATTTCTTTCAACTTCCACGTTACTGTGATTACGATGAATCGTTGTAATAAAATTGCATTTATAAAACTCTGTATTCTCTTACATTTGATATTCTCATGTAATATTAACATCCCATTCCCATTATTACCAATTCTTCTTTAATGGCTACGACCTCTTTTATCAGAGAAACATGCATATATTTTATTTACAAATAATCATTGATATTTTAGTTTCTTTTTCATTAACAAGCGAAGAATCTCGTTATTTTAATAACGATTTCAGTTTTATACAAGATTATACACGTGCACTTGTATGACGTTTTTCTCATATCATTTTTGCTTTGGGGGCGCCATCTAGTGGTTATTGGTGTAGTACGCCCCCAAAGCCTTACTGTCGGAGGTTTTTCCATTGTGTAGAGTCAAGAGGCGTGAAATTGGTACTAATTGACCCTTCTCCTCACCCCTTCCACTCCCCCACCCTGCCCCCTTTGCCCTCTGTTCTTATTGGTCGGTGGTGGTTGAATTGTTAGAAATAGGAGGGGCAAGAGGGATGATTGACATGTGGGGCACGGCTGGCGCGCCAGGTGTCTGGATCATGCCCCCCCCCCCCTCCACCCCCCCCCCCCCCCCTCCACCCCCACGACGTCTTCAGTGCGGGGTGGGTGTCTGGACGGACCAGCCACCACGCAACGCACACACCACACTAGGCTGGTTCCTGCCCCTGTCCCCTTCCTCTCAGACTTACGTATATGTAAAATATCGGAATACCACGGGGAACCCAGGGGCGGATCCAGGAATTGAAAGGCAGGGGCCCCCCACAAACATGAATGTATGTGGGAGGAAAGCCCCCCAAACATGATTTATCGGGGAGGGGGGCTGGACACGCTTCACTAGGCCTGTCTGCCAACCTGTAATACTAGGAAATGGTCCCCTGTGACAGACGCCTCACTTTCTTACCTTTCTTATTTTCAATTGAATCTGTTTTGAAACTTTAATTCTGATTTAATGCAACGGTACTAGGTCAATAAATCATGTGTCAAATTTATTCAAATTTCTATTATTGAATACCTAGATTGTGGGTACAGGGAGTTGGCAACGTGAGGAAGGCTAGCTACATGTGCAGAAGTGTTGTAAAACCCTTGTATATGGGTCTGGACCACTAAATTCGACACGGCGACATGGCCTTTTCTTAAAATCGACATGCGACATGGAGCCTTAACGACATGACATGGACCCTCAAATCATAGTGACATGCGACATGAGCATTACCGACATTCGACATGGGCTTTTCTTAAATTCGACACAGTGACATAGCCAATTCTTATCTCCGACAGGCGACATCAGGACCCCCCCATCAAGGGCCCCAGGCATTTGTGGTGGTGATTCCCCTCATTCCTTTTAGTGTGGCAGGGTGCCAGGCTTTTAAAGAGAGATTTAGATATTGGCCCACGTAAACGTCAACGTGACGCGTGACGTCATCAAGCTCTACCATTTGCTACAGAATATTGACCTAGATTCACTGTTCACGTCACGTTCACGTTGACGTGGGACAATATCTAAACCTATCTAAATGTTGGGGTCCTTCCTGTCTTGGGGCCTAGACTGGTCTGATGGGCCCTTACCTGAGGGCCCTACGTCCTGAGAGGGGTCCTTCCCCGACCTTGATCTATTTTAGGGATCCAATGACATCACACGTACACGGGACCGATATCTAAACCTCCCTATTAATACCACCCCTCCCGATCACTAGCTACTCGACACTTGAACCCCCACCCCTCGCCCCCACCCTATCCACTAACTGGGGCGGAGTTCCGAGGCTCGCGTGGTCTAGTCCGTTCTGACCCAGATTACCTACTACATACCAGAGATGCCACTTTTCTGTTGGATTTCCGTATTTTTTGGCCAAACAAATGATATTTCCGTATTTTTTGCTTTAACAACAATTTTTAATAAGCCTGTAAATTTGAGAAGAAAATGATATTTGTATCTAATGTCAGGTACCACTATATGGTACTCAGTACTTGTATACTATATTTCATGTAAATATAATTTGTTTTAGTATCAGAGCTTTAATACAGAAGTAAAGGCTACCTTAGTTGTTTCCATGCTAAAATACGGAAATATGGTTTCAATATGTTCCGTATTTTTCTTGTTTGAAGAGTGGCACCTCTGCATACTAGTTTGAGGGACTAGCTGACTTAGACATAATTACAGTCTACACATCCACCTTCCACTATCCTATAGTGGACACACAGAGGCCAGACCACCTGATTAACACTTTGTCAGAGGGGGTAGCAAGGGTGGTGTCACAAGTCATTGATCAATATAGTTAATTATTTTTCGCCACCAAAGCAAGGTTTTCAGTCCAGAGGACTGAAAAATGTATTTTCTCTTGTCTAGGATATCATAACCTTTATATCGTTGAGTGTTTCATTTTTGTATGAATTGCAATTGAAGGTTGGGGGTCTTAAGAGACATTATTTTTTGTTTTGTAATTATGAAAATAATTCTTGACAATACACGCTATCATTCCCTTTATCTACCTATTTATTGTACATGGCAAACTCAGGATTGGTTCTGAGTGTAAAGAGCTCCTCATAGATTTAATAGGTAGTTATAAGTTTACTTGGTAATATCCCTCAAGTAAAATTGGAACCACCTTTTAATCGGACGCCTTCTGTATCGCATGTTCCCTAGAAAGTTTCAATATGTTTATAAGGAAAGATAGATTCGATTTTCATTGATTAGTCAAGAGTATTTTTGAAGGTCATGTATTTTACTCGTTATATTCCGCTGTCTGCCTGCAACGTGTAAAGCACCTCATCCGTTACTTTGGTACTTAGGTATGCCCAGAAGACATAACTAGATAGATGGTGCAAACCGGAAAACACGGCGAAAGTTCGGGTTAATCTTTACTATAATTTCAGGCTTTGTCAAAATCCTCTGTTGGAGGTGTAAATTAAATGACACTTTGACATTCACTTCAAATGCTGGATTACCAAACAGCCCGGAGCCTGCCGTTTTTCGCCCAAATGCCACAAACTGTTCCCAACAGCTGCAGACAACCAACAGGCATTTCTAACTTTCAGGACAGCTCCCTGCAGGCTGGTCTCTACCCACGACCCCCCACCCCCACACCATTCCCACAAAACCCCAGGCCTTCTCACTAACAAGCACTCTCGCGGTTGCCTTACAATACCCCGGCTAGGCCGAGGAGGGGAGAGGCTTTCCTTCCTGCCCGAGAGAGGTGACCCCCTTTGAGGCATTATTGGGGGAATTAGAGGAAGGCTTCCTGGAAGTAGACGGATCCGTGGGTTGGATAGTTTGTCACCCAGGTCTGAAGTGCTCGAAAGTAAAGTGGCGTGGTTGTGAGTTGGATGGGAATGGCGATAACACTTACCGACAGTCGAAGTGCTACGTGACGTTATTGAAAGTCTCTTTAGTGACCGATGGTCGATTGAACACCAGCTACCATTCTGAACAACCATGGGAAAAGTCTGTTGGCATTTAAGAGGGATATAACATGTTTGAACATTAAGGGTTTTGTCTATGTATACTCTGGGTGGAGATTTAGATTTTGTTATGGAGGATTGAGGGATGAGTGAATATGAACTATTGACTTTTTAATGATAATTCGAAATAAAGGAATTAGTTGTACGATCGTGATATGAGCACAATTCCAAAGTGTACATGGAATGGAGATTCGGCAAACTAAGAAACGATACACAGTCAAAATAATCTTCACAGTTTTTCATCCTTCCCTTTTTATACAGTTTGCACGCCTGTGATAAGAGGAAGGCAGAAATATACTGTTACAAATATACAAAAACAACATTCAACTAAACGATAAAACTGTCTATGAACTATGCACAAGGTTTTGGAACGCTATGCGGCGTTTCAAGTTGATCAATTCTCCGACTTCAAAGCCTCTTTCAAGTCTTTCAGGTCTTTATATCTTTACATTCTCAAGCGTTCTGTACCCAGTTTTTCTACTGAGATTGCTCTGAATAGACCAATCTAGCTTACGACCGTCTTCAAGTTGTTTCCAGTCCGTCAATTTCACTCTCTTTTATTAAAGGATCTAGGTGAGCTTATGTTTAAGGTGCTCCATTAATGACGTACGTACCTAGGGGGGAGGTCTGAAATTTTTGAAGATTTGCCTACATTCCTATACTAATCTGATGCGTATTTTAGCAAAAGGGGGGAGGGGTCTGAAATTTTTGAAATTTTGCGTACTTACTAAATGGAAGGCCTCTAACCTATCTAATAATAGGATATCAATCTGTCCACATATAATTATGTAGCCGATATACATCGTCATTACTCAAATGGAATCCACATGCATGTTTGATTTCGGGCTGGACTATAATTATGCTTATCATGATTTATTTTGGTTTTATTCCATTCTTCTTGGTCAATTGTACCCAGTTAAACTTGATTCAGAGATCTATAATGGATTTCTACTTTTGATCAAGCACCTCTTAACCCCTTTAATACATCGACCAAAGCCGATGTACGGTCGTTTTCTATTTGAAGAAGGAAACAACTTCACGTTTTTCAATAATATTGTGTGTGAAAGTGTCATATTAGTGATCTTCTTTGATGGGTTTATGCACCGCTTTAATTTTTTTTTAAAAAGTAGGAAATGCTTACCATCCATCCTTACTGCATCTTGTAATTTTTTAATCTCTGCATCACATTGGGATCTGAGTTCCCACTGGGTATACCCTTTGGGGCTCCCTGGGAAAAATAGGTCTTCAGTATCCCCTGCTGATTATAAAAGTCAACGATAGGGGTTAGAACCAATAACAACCAAGTGGACATTTAAGTTAAATTCCTGGTTGCATGGTCCTGGGCCCATCAAATGTCTGGGATCAGCAAAAATGTTTTTTTTGGGCTTCTATATCCCCTGCTGTGATGCACTTTTTCTGGGACATTGCACAAAAAAGATCCCTTGCCATTCTTCAAAAAGAGTAGGGTGGTGATTCCCATGGCACGTTTCTACTAAATCATCTCGTAGATATGATCGCCAAATTTAAAAGCTGAAAAGCCTGACCTAAGATTATGTTCAGGCTGGCAAAAAAATCCTGAAGGGTTAGCCGGATGTCATGCTCCTCTAACAAACAAACTCTGCATCCAATCAATAATTATTTGTCACCTACTGAACATCCTATAATCAACCAGAAATATGATTGAATATTTAACACATAAACTACTGCTTTTCCTTGATAGCGATTGTATGTGGTAATATCTAGTTCTGTCGACGAGAATGAAACGCTGATGTTGCAAGACATCTAGATAGTAGTAGTAGTAGAACTTTTATTGACAAACAGCGAGTCATTTACATTTGATCTCATGCGTCAGTGAAGATGATATAACAGTGGTATAACATAAAACAGATCTTAATATGGGAAATAGCACCTAGAAGTGAGTCTAGCCTGAGGCATTGCATAGCACTTCTCTGTTACTAGGGCTAGTAAGTAAACATCATTATTTCAAACTCTAACTACGTTACAACTAAGACTATTACTATGGGACTAACCAGACTAGATCTAACTCTTCACAGGTGAAATATGATACTTGATCAACCTGAAGTGTAATAATCTCTTATATTAGACAAGGAATAGTTTATCCGGTGAGTGGTTGATTGCTGACTAGTATTACACATAGTGACAAAGAGTGCTTTGACATTGAGACCACAAGTAAGTTACCTGCTTTATATGGTAGTTCTTGTTCTTGTTCTTTTTTTTTTTTTTTAGTTAGCACCAGTGGGAACTACCTGATATTTTGATTTATGGGTGGGATACTCTCCCTTTTTTTCAGGCAAGTGAATACGTATTTACTTAAGGCTTTCATATCGCTGATACTCTTACTTAGCATTAGGGCAATAAATTGCTCCTTTTCATTTAAACCTTCATATGTCATTATTTCTATTTTGGCTATGTCTAGGAGTGGTAAGCGTTCTTCATTATATAAAGGGCAGAATAGTAAAAAATGAAGTTCATCTTCAATCTCCTGGTTGTTACAATACAGACAGATCCTATTTTCTCGGGGGGTTTTGTTTTGGCTATATCGGCCTGTCTCTATTCTGAGGTTATGTGAACTTATCCTGAACCGGGCTAATGCCAATGAGTGTTTTATATTTGGTAGTTGTATCAAATAGTTTTCAAGCTTAAATTCTTCCTTGAATGTTTTATATGTCCTCAATTTAGGGGACTTGGTTGTGTCTCTTATATCTTCCAGACTGTTATTCATAAAAGCACGATACGGGATTTCTTTTGCATGATTAATGTCCTTAAGGGATATTTCTGCTAACTCCCATGCCATTTCAAGATTTACCTCTTTGAGTATATCCTTAACATATGAGCACCAGTTTAACTGCCCACCCTTACACATATCCCCCTTACACATATCCCCCTTAATAGATGACCAATGATAGCTTAAGTGTTCATGCACCAGCAAATGACTGAGTAAAATGTCAGAGTAAAGATGTATCACGACTCCTAAATTATGAATCATGTTTTTTCACCCTTTCCCTCTTTTGAACTTTCTTTTGTATCAATATGGTACTAATTTGTAATCTTACCCCCTTGGTCTCTCCACTGCATTTTACCATATTTCGCTTTGTTAAAAATATAACGAAAGCACAAATCCAAAGGCTAAGGAAAAGCTTCTGTATTCAGCCTGGCATTCCGCAGTTCGGCAGTATCCCACATAATTGCAGATAGCCGGGCGACATAACCATCTCAGGTGTTCTTAGTACTGTGCAATTGTGTCTCTCTCAGGGCAATCATGGGCTCCATAGTGGCTTTGGTGGGAGATAAAACCAACATATTGTACGCCCTGCATCCCCCTTATTTGCCCAGTCAGCCCGAGGGCAGGCTGCAGGAGGAGGCTGGGGATGTGGAGTGGTCCCCTGTGTACGCTCAGGTGTAGCGGCAAGTCTACACGGCCATCAAAGTACACTAGAGGCTGGGGTCTGGGAAAGGGAAAACACCCAGGTTTTCTGTGGCCTCATAAGATAACATGTATATTGAGAGTTGCAAGCGGCAGCGGCATTTATGTTTGGTTTTCTCTGTTTTACATTGGCATTAAGAATTGAGTTTTCTTATTCGGAAAATAGAAATCTGAAATGCAGCCTCCAGGTCCAATTCAGGAAGATTTGTGGTCCATCTGGTTTTTGAGATGGAAGTAGTGACGAAACCTATGTATTAAATGCAGTTCAGTTCTTTTCGAGGATAACATTGTTTTTACTTCAGAATTACGTTATGTAATTTGAAGGTATAGCCAGCAGTAGTTGATTATACTTGCAAATCATATAATCTATTATGAATTACAACATGTTAATCTTTATATTATACTCCATGCCAAGTAAAATGTTAATATCACATACAAAAATCAGAGAAACGACTCTATGGGCCATACCTTTTTCCAGAAAACATTCTAAAATTAGCCTCATGACTTCTAGAAATAACCTCTCCAGCTTACTATTTGATTCCACGTGTACGTGCCCCAAGGCTATACGAGCATCTTTTTATATAGTGGCATGCATGGTCTATTCAAAGCAGGTCACGTTAACAACCCATTTCGATTGCATGGCTTCGTGATCTGTGGGAAAAAATCTGTTTATGGAAGGATCACATGGCCGGGTCGTAAAGTGTAACGTGCTTGAAAAAAATCAACATGGAGAGACTTACTACTTAAGATACAGGTGAACTCACAACCTATGAATAGGAATTGGAGTGGATCCATTCATCAACATTACAGTAAGAAGCATAGGAACAACGTTTTACTTATGGGGTCAACATACTGGAAGTCATACCACTCCTCTATACTGGCACTCCTTTTCTCATTCCACTGCAGTATTCAAAGCTTGGATCGTTGCCAACCTGAAACCACGATATTATTGGGTTTTATAACGACTCGGAGTACATTGTAGTTTGAAACATCATCAGTCGTATTTTGCTGTGTGCTTATTTTCACCGTTGCATTAACCTCCTGAATTTGCCCAACTAAAAACATTTCAGTTTTAGGGAAATACTGTTATTGTTTGATGTTTTAAAATTAATTCTAAAAAGGGAATCAAACGTTGATTACGTTGGTAAAATGATTATGAAATTCTCTGAAAATCTTGGGCTGAAACACGGCTGTTTTCATTGTATTGAGCACCCCATAATGGCCTATTGAAATAGGAAATAGAGGTAAAAGTATCCTGAACATTAAAGGTCCGTAAAATGATATTTATAAGAAGAGATTCAACTGCAATATCAGATAAAACAAACCCATTTCCCATGTAGTGAACGCCACATAATGCCATATCAATAAAATGGCGAAACATAGTAAAAAGACCCTAGTCGCTGAGAGTGATGTCGGAGGAGGCCCCTGGGCATGCACAGACCACTGATGGTCACTGTGATAAGGCGGGCCATGTGTTTGAAGTGAGCACCCCTCAGGGCCCCCACTCTAGCCAGCCGCCCATCTCTGCAGACAGTCCCCTCAGTCCCTCCAACCTGCTACTTGGGTGGACAGAAAGGCACAGCTCTGCCCAGAACCCCGCCTTTCACACACCATAGATAAGCTCTCCAGTATAGTGGGATAAAATCAATTCTCTTCTTTCATCGGCAGTTTTGCTACGTCTTGTGTTAAATGTACAGGTTTGTCAGAACACGGACATTAGACTTTTTTTCAACCCTTTTTAGAAATAGAAACATAAATAATGACATGTTTTTCAATTCTAGTTGTTGGAATATGAGCACTTCGACCAGGGGCTGTATTTCCTGACGGGCTATATAAAGCTAAACACTAATCGATGTGTTTTGAGAGTTATCACATGATTAGCGATTCCGTCCCACAAATAGTAGAGACGTCATTGCAAAATGACATTGAAAAAAAATGGCCAGGCCAAATATTGTTCTGACAGACAGAATCTATACTTAAGCACAATGCGTTAGATTACTAATTGCTACCCAAAGGGAAAACACAACTAGTACTATGCGCGGCATCTCCTAAATTTATAAGTGCCTCTGGCAGTTTGCTACAACATATATTAATATATTCGTTCACAGTCCCTACCCAAAGTAGAGGACAACCCAATATGACCCAGATGGTTTTCTGTACTTTACAATGTGATTGGCGACAGTCCTACTGTCAGTAGGTGATTGATTGTGTTCATTTCCTGCTTGGATGGCACCATGTGCAATGAGGAACCGCCTGCTCTGGAGGCAGGTTGGGGTGGGGAGTGATGCGTCAACCTCTGACAGAATCCCAGGGTGGCAACATGCAGTGGAGGTGCATCAGGTTGCCAGCTTCCTGACTAATCTATGTTGAATAGGGCTCACTGCATCTTAACATCGATTGACTTTTACTGTTAGAATATCCCAGTAGAGTCTTAAAAGTCTCCTGCACGCTTGTTACCTCATATGATTCCAGGCATGTAGGGTTTCCGTTTGATAGCTAACATACATGGACCTGCTTCATACGTACAATTCTTATGTATATTTCGGAAATATTCATTGACAAAGATACATAATTACCTGCATGGATATGATATAGAGAATCGGTCTTCTGAATCTTTGATATATGTAAACGAACATTAAAAAAAATCTGATTCTTAACTGTTTCCGAGAACATGATAATCATAACTTTTGCTCACACTGTATATTTTCCCATTTATGACAAAATTGCATTGTGTACATCTATGCACAGTTTATATTCTGTTAAATTGTCGGCTG
The DNA here is from genome assembly GCA_936440205.1 of Lepidonotus clava. Taxonomy (NCBI): domain Eukaryota; kingdom Metazoa; phylum Annelida; class Polychaeta; order Phyllodocida; family Polynoidae; genus Lepidonotus; species Lepidonotus clava. The sequence goes on along the minus strand of OW387136.1, from coordinate 44,115,467 downwards.
TGAATGCTAGTCTGTGGACAATGCTTTCATTCTTGCTGTCAGTTGATAATTGCAATTAATGTTTTCGGTGCGGTTGTTGATTTCCAATTAACTTCCATCAAACTAAACGGAAGGAGGTAAACTGCGTTTTGCTGAACACACGCTTTCAAAGGGAAGGTAGGGATTATAGACTACAAATTCAGATCGTTATAGGAAGCCACCAAATCACATGACGAAAGCAGAAAAGGTTCCACCGAGGTTACGTGATTACAGCTAATCTTTGAGCAATTGCAATGTGTCATTCAATACGAGCGCAAGATAATTCCTCACAAATGTCTTTTACTTATTGATTTGTTGCTAAAATAACGTTGCTGTAGCGAAGCCAGCGTCCACATTTAGTCTCAGAGTAATCGAAGGGTCATGCAGTGACCTGGGCGTCAACAAGAAACGAGTGAAACGAGCAGACTGTGGTGTTTAGATAACAAGCCACTACAGAAAAGAACAACAGCAAGAAAAGCCGATATGAATCATAAAATTCACAAACTAGAAGCGGCGAAAGGCCGCAAAAAGGACGAGAGTATGTCTGAGAGCACACTAACGACACAGCTGAACAGAATGTAAGGACTAAATATACAAGGTTATGAAATCATTTTTTGAACATCGTCTGACTTTGAGGGTGTCTTATGTGGAAAACAAATAGTAGTATGTTATTTGACTTTTATGGGTCCCAGATATACAGTGGATCGGAACTTTAACAGCCCTTGCTTTTCCATCATAAAGGTCATATTGATATATCAACTGTCATTTCAATACTTGTATGTACATGTTTTGATTTTTTTACAAATGAAATGTGAATATTCCCCGACATATACATACTGTTAACTTTAAAATGTTGAAACTAAATCAAGCTACCTCACAGACAAATTGTTTTTTCGATTCCTTTCCGATACTTACTATGAAGGAACGATTCTTCATTGGGTGAAAAACCTGTTGACGTCAAGGCGAACAGAGTGGTTATTGATTGTTTTCACTCTCTGTAGATTCTGCCGCTAAAAGGAGACGACAATGAGACAAAGTGAGTTAGGGGTGTGTACAGGGCTCCCTCAATATGGAGATGTAGACAGTTCTAAGCTCAGGGATGTAAGCTTTCATATTCTAGTCATGTTTTAGATTTTTGTATATCATCAGTGATAGCTTAAAAGACTAGTCATAACTTTGTAATTATCCTATTTGATGAAAAAATAAGATATGAATATTGTTTTCATCATTTGATCACTTGTTATTTGATTAGAAGTTATTTGGCTATATGATCTATGATACTGGCCTCATGTGCTGTGATGAAACGCGGAATGGGGCAAGATGGCGGCGCCCATTGGGTCCTCTAAAACCTTCACAGAATGTCTCAGACGGCATTGTTCGTTTTCCCACTGCACATTCTTCATTGTAACCAACTTAAACCGCACCCGAGAAAAACAAGTCAGCTCCAACAGAAGCTAACAAATCCTGTTCTTTTCTTGTCTAGAAGTCTATATTTAGCAAAGCTTCTGTTATACAAAGAACAAAAAGAAAATGGCTAGACCATCAATCCATATTATCCTGTTATTCCCAGATGAAGGTTTAGTTTATATTCTTCCTGGCTGGAGAAGACAACCAGAGCTTTTTAGGGCTCTTTTGTCGACCGTTAAAATAGGAAATAACTTGTACTCTTAAATTCGGCGCCGCCCAAAGTTATAGTGCTGAACAAGTAATGTTTTATGCCTGTATTCAAATTTCTTAATTTATGTTAACATTTTTTGTGACAAATTAGTGGTTAGTCCATGGCCATAATGGCTACTTCTGCCCCGATTAAATTTCCAGTGACGACATGTGAAAGGGAATTTGAATTAACATGAAGCTATTATGAGCTAACATAAGCAAGCTGAACTACATAAAATAACAAAATTAAGGGAAAAAAAGAAAATTAAAAAATTAGGGAAAAAATAAGTCATTCTCTCATTGTGAGTTCAGCATTAATGTATTATGCTTTTAGCCCTGCAGTTTCCCCACGATGTTTTGGACCATAAATGCTCAATGAAATTGTTTGAATGCAGTTGTATTCTGTGCGCGTAAAATGAATCATTCTGGCCGGGCCTTTCTGGCCTAGTATTTTGATCCATATAAGAAGAGGATATTACAAAATAGACTCATTTACAGCTAGTACTGAGCAGGTGCGCCTCTTTATGAGAAGTTGTTTACTACATTTTCACATTCAAAATTATCCGACCAGTCTGAAGATATTCAATAGATACAACTATAGAAATGAATTGCGCCAGATATGGGCCCTGAAACTGTCCCTTATATAGTCAAGACCTAAAAGTACTGGACCCTTTGGGCCTGCTGACCAGTGAGCACTCTAGCCACTGTCTCGTCTAATCCCCCTTCACGTTTCACCAGACAGGAAACCTCCAGCCCTGAACTAATGTACCTGTCAATGCCTCATACAATCACCCGAGCTGCTCCGAGTTGTTCCGAGCTGCCCGGTGGAGAGACTCACCAATACTGATCCCTAGACCGTTTTTGACAACAGTCATTTTTATCCAGGGCGCCTTTACGTTTTCAGAAAGCATGTTTTTAAACAATTCCTTTTTGTTTTCATTTTGTTGTTTCTTTGTGAAGCGAATTGGATCTTAGAACAAAGAGAATGCTGTTGTTCTGATGAGATCTCGGTCTCATTGTCTGGATAATCTGTCAGGATGGTCTGTTTTTCTTTGATCTCTGAATTACAATGTTACATGATTACGTTATTTCCGAAACCAGATCGAAGTGCGTGTTAAAAGGAACATAGATGTTATTAAATGGTACAAAAATGCAACCTGAAATAATTATGATATATTCCAAGAGTCTGACATTAGTTATTAGTGATATATAAACCACAAACAATACTGAAACTTCACTAGAAACCCATAAAATGTAATCTTTTTTTATGTTATCAAATCCTTTGAAACAAACGTTTTTGAAGATCTGCAATCTCTTTCAAGAATACGGCTATTCGTAATTGAAGGCTAAACTATTGAGTTTTTGTGTGTGTTCTATGTGTATATTTCTCCAATTTATATTGGCTTTAATTTGATTTTCATCACCGAAAAAGCAGATATAGTTTCATCTATGTCTCTGATGTATATCGGCAAGTTTTTGTTGAACAAATTCATACTTGTCAGATGCTTTTCATTCTTCCACTATTACTTTGGTCCACTACCCTTTTTTAAGTGGCCATCCATCTCCCCAGCCTTTCTTCACGGGTCTGTCAGGTCGGTCCTTAATGGTTCCCGCCGGTGATTACTGTTGATCCTATCCAATCCTTTTGGAATTGACCTTACGTGACCTGCAATAAAACCTTTCTCACGTCTTAAAGTATCCTATCTTCTGAACCGATCTCATACTCCAACCTAACTTAGGTTTAGGTATATCCTATATTTGTGTCGCTCCTTGTCCATAATTTCTCGAGTATTGGTCGGAAGACAAAGAGCTAGAGTATGACAAAAGAAAGATATGTTACTTTTTTTTCTCAATCCATTCTATTAAACCTTTGCCAAACCTCTCTCTGGCTTGGCCAGACGTATGATAATGATATATGTACTTCTCCATAAATAGATCACTGAATGTGACAGCAACTAACATAACGGGTAAAATACTAAAAGACTGACTACTTTCTAATTCAACCCTTTGAATATATAATACAGTTTTTACTTAAGACGCAACTAATAAGAGACATGTGCTAGACTGTGTACTGTCAAATCTTGTCACATCTTTTCCTAAGATATAAGCTTTTAGACGTCTTGCAAATGTGAGGCACTCAGACATGCCCAGACCCTGTCTAATCTGTCAAACCTATCCTGACCCCACGTTACCATCTGTTAGACCCTAGCAGGCTACGTGGGCGCACGATCTATTGGTACGTACCTTTGTCGCTACTAGGACCTGGGATACTACCCGCCCGGCCTGAGGCGTAGGGTGAGATTGGATTAATCAATCTTTCATACCTAAGCAGGCTCTTATAACGTTAGCGTAGACATTTAGCGTGTGATAATCTTTGCGAAAAGACTCAAAAGTCCGATTTTGATATTTTGGATGAATTTATTCCCATGTTCACATTTAGGCTACGGTGGAATATAGATAATATATAAAGAGGTGCCTCGACGAATAACCTTCGTTTGTTTATATTAGAAAAAATAGTTAGCAACAAAACAGAGTAAAAACAAAAGTAATAATCCCCAATAACAAGATATTTACAGACCTTTGCATTATCTTCGCAAAATGTGTCTGATTTACGATGCTTGTAGCACTGGACTTGTTTTGCCCTCTGGTCCATCTTCGACATATATATTTATATGCATGTATACACAAGCTGAGCAAAGGGACTGTCCAGTTTCCCTTCAGTTTGTCCAGTTTAAGGTCTGCTGCACAACAGACCCTATGCGGAACACTGACTGCCCCTAACCCCGTGGCCCCTCTTACCATCTCCACTCAGCGCCTTCAGACGTCTTCTCTATGCAGGAGGCGGGCCGTGAGCAGGTCCCGTTCCCGCGGGCAGCTGGGCGAGCAGAACCGGGAGCAGCTCACGCCGGGAGAAGGAGGAGCAGCTCGCTGCTGGAGGAGGGGGAAGAGCAGCTCGGCGCGCTGGAGGAGAGGGTGGGCACCGCGGGCTGGGTGCGTAGTGCCTAGGAGTAGGAGCAGTGGTGGGGCGTTATCGTCAGTCGGCGCCCGGAAAGCGTCAGTTACAGGCGTCGCACAGAGGTGCCTCCACGCCTCCAACCAGAACTAACGTCAGCAGCAGGCGTGGCGTCGTCGGCCCCGCCCTGGATGGCGCCAGGAGGAGTAAACACCCTATACACTACACCCACAGAGCACTCCATGTGCAACCCCATGGGAATACACGTTCAGACTTCTTTAAGGATTAACCAGTTCAGGGCAGGCAATTGAACCCTGACTCACTGCCAATAGGCAAACACAGCGCCTCTTCTTACATACTTAAGCCCCATGCTCACGCGCCCCTACTCAGGCTGGAGTCATAAGCACTCCAGGGTCAGAGTGTCTAGGCTGTGGCTGCTGCTGGAGCAGTGACTGAGGGGGTGGGGGTGGCGCTTGGCGGGTGCTCGTCCTCCCGGTGCGCAGATCCCGCCGCGCGTGTCGTGGTTACACAATGAGAGGCGCAGCTGATAACCAACCGCAACCTGTTTGGACCAACAATAGGTTAGGTATTTTTCAAGCAAATTGTAGATTGTGTTATCTATCATAGATAATCCATAAACTGGATTATAGTAGCCCATAGGAAGGAGTCACAGCCAGCATAGGGGGAAATACTATACATCGGATGCTTGGATAAACAATAGTCTATTGTTCTTCTCTGAGAGAGGATGTCCGCGTGTTTCTGCATACAAATAAGCAATTGCAGCCCTGTGCAAAACAGTGGCTAGGAGGGAAAACACAGCGCTATGGACATTATATTATTGGATTATAGACGGGGGAGATAAACGATTATGGATTATGTGTGCTTCCTCTGTAAAATGCAATATAGTGTAGGCGACGTTTTACAGCCAGCGCTTCTCACATAACACCCTGTGGTGGTAGAGCGGGCGCCCACTGCCCATACTTTATGATCCGATGTTGTAACCCTGGCCATGTCCTAGCATCACACCCGTGAGGAGGATCAATAGAGGGGATGACTAACCCGAGTCTGTGACCGCCAGCCGGGCCCTCCTCCCTCCTCCAGTCACCACAGACCTACCTACCCACCCAGAAACGGCAGTGACCCCAGCGCTCCAGTATACATAATACAACAGGAGACGGGAACATTAGGAGACCCTCTACATATATACATGCATGTATGCATTCAGCAAGGCAACACGGGAGTAGTTTGTGTCACCCGTGCATGGCGCGTGCAGCCCTGCCCTGGAGGAGTCTAAGTGCAGAATTACATTATAAAGGCCTTGATTCACCGGGCTTCCCCCTCCTCCTCGTGAACACCGTCACCCCGCCAGAAGCGCCCGCTGAGAGGATTCCCCACTCCCGGCGCCCGCGGAAAATTGCATAGTAGTATATAGAAAATGCAGTTTGCTTCAGTGATTCACTGTAGGCCGTAGATGGTAATACCTATTGCTGAGGGGGCGTGGATACACCTGTAAAGTGAAAGGGTACACCTGGATTCCGCCACAGGTGTGATTTGGTGTCTTAACCCTCTAAGAGTGTATAGATTTGTCTCATATTGTACATACCGTAGGTATGTGGTTCGTCACACATGACCCAATGGATGGCTTACCCTTACCTGCAGACCTACCTGGCGGCTTCTTGCTCAGCAGTACCTGTGGAATTTACCTTTAATGACCCTGGAGGGAGTACAATGGGAAACTGTGTGTCTACACAAGGATACCTTCGAGTCAGGTGAGTTTGGGAATTAGGGCACATTAGTTTGGGAATTTGCACATTAGAGGTAATGCACCTGTCATATATGCAACAGACATCTTCATTATGTTGCATTAACAAACAAGTGGTTATACACGAAGCACTTTTATATACAGCAATTATCCCAGTATATCCAAGTATCTACATAATATAATATATATGGCACTTTATGGCTTTTACAACAGGAGGTTGGTGCTTAAACGGACCTGCAATACGCTTAGCTTGTAAGATTATTAGATTTGCCAACGAAGGCTATTGAGGTACACTATAGGCCTATCTATCTAGCTATCTAGCTATCTGTCTGTCTCTCTGTCTATCTGTCTGGATTCTAACAGAATATGACAATATAAACATATCTACAAACCTTCATTAAAAAAAATGAACATCCATGAATCTATCCATATCATATTAGCCTTATAACTAGGATGTATGAATAGATATCAGGGAAATGTCAATTATATTAATATGTAGAATGAGCCTGGCCTCACATACCATTATACAGCGTAATACGAGCTATCTGTGGGGCAGCAGCCATAGGGCCGAATGAGGCAGCTTGGCTTACCCATTCTGATTAAAGCAGTAACCACAGGCCACTGTGGGTGGACAGCGGGCAAACTGTCAATAGTCGGCGACCTAGGGGAGAAAACTGAGAGGCCGTGAAAGGGGGACTGTCGGGTATACTGTGCCGCTGGCCCCGGAGCAGGCGCCTGGCTTTGACGTTAATCTGCTAAAGGCTTGAAAATGAAAAACAACTTGAGAACACATCATTACATTAGAGTCACGTCTAGAGTTTCATGAGAGCTGCCTAGCCATTAAAGGCTAATTAATCATGTTGTTTTTTACGATTTAATCAATTTGCTTTGATTGATGACTCTCAGACGTCGTTTAATGTAGCGGTTAAGGCCTCCGTAATCTAAAGTGTACGAAGAAGATAGATTAGAATGTTATTTCTTTTAAAACAGGCATAGAACTAAAACGTTAATCTATTCACAGTTAATTCATTACACTTTCCTCTCAGTAATGGTGATCAAATCGTCCTGTTTTTCAATTTGCGAAGTGGCTATCCACAGATGTGTTTACCTCCTCGAAATCTCACCTGAGGTTTAACATAAAAGAATTTCAGTTCTAACGACGTAAAAACGAATGATTGGCAGCATGCCTCGCGAGGCTCGCCTTCACCTTCCAGTGCTTTGGCAAGCTTCAGAACCCACGTACCGTTTGGTCCAGTTACTTTCAAATTGTATATACACAGGTGTTGGCTGAGATTCACACAACTAACGATCATTTATCCTCTTCCCAAACGAGGGCACCCTGATCTCATCAGCGTGAAAATATGCTCTTACTGACACTCGCATGTTTCTCTAACCATTTCTGTGTTTTTTCACCTTCTCCATGTTGCCAGGGAGGGGAGGGGATCGCTTGTGTTATTGTTTTCCCTCTGAGGGCTCATGGCGCCAGGCCTGCTCAAGGGGGCAGTGTTAATTCCTGGGGCTTAATTAGCGACCGTCTGCATAATTGGTCGGCGCAACGCTTCGCCGAGTCTTATTCCATTACCCACAGGGAAGAGCTGATTTCTCCATACATCCCCAGGCTCAGTGCTTCTGCTAATGAGTGGTGCTGAGAGCTAATTTGAACGTGTTTTCTCGGGAAGTTTTTTGGTATCGGTTATTGGGGTTGTTCACAATTCATCGCCAGGCGAAGAAATACCTGTTATTGAAATGATGTTCATTTAACCAAGGAACACAAGGTTCCTGGTGGTTTTCAAAAGGAATTTCATGTATTTTGTGACAGACTTACCCAGTGCACCAACATGTTCATGTGATAACAATCAAAATAAATTAAAACGTGGTGCACAGCTTGCAATCTGTTTTTGTAATTAAAGAGCACAATTGTCGTCTCCCTTTACTGTAAAAGTACCACCTATGTTTGTTTTACAACAGAATTAATATTTGCAGGCTATAGAAAAGGACCCATCTCATATATCTGCATCTCATTGCTGCTGATCCATGTAGTGTAATATCAGCACGATTGAGACTGAAAGAAAAAACAGAGCAATTCGACGCCGCACTGCCGCCACTTTGCCATATCACTATATGCCCCCCTGAAAACCAATATCTACCAGCCGCGCCAGCCAAATATTATTACCCTCTTGGCCACAGATAAACGCAGGGCACCTAGGAAGACCAATACTATTGATGTCTGGCCCTTAAATCTTCCGTCCATAGAATAACTAAAGCTCTACCCAGTGAGTCTGCTCACTCAAGCAATCCAAACGTCAATGGTATATGTCCAGCAGTTCAAACGTCCCTGGTATTTATCCAGTCTTTCAAACATCCATGGTATATATACAACAACACTGAGGTCCAAGGGTACATTCAGCAATTGAAACGGCCGTGGTGTATATATAATCCAGCAATTCAAACGGCCACGGTATAATGTTTCCAGCAATTCAAGTATCCATTGTTATATCAAGCCAGAAAAACCTCCATTGTTATATCCAGCGATTCAAATGTCTGTGGTATATGGACAGCACAACTCCTATATATCTACATATTATGTTACTGTATCCCCTGGCGATTCCTCTTTTGAGGACACATGTATGAGGCGTCCCTATTGCCAAGTGGCATTACCCCTGTCAGATCTGCTGACGGGCCATTCATCCAAAGGTCCTACTGTGGGAGATGTGGACACCTCAAACCATCCCTTCCACCGGGCCTGGTGACATATTATCATCCCCATGAAGTGGTCGGGTAACCAACAGCCCCGGGGTTGTTTTCGGAAGCCCATGCCTCTCCCGACATGCAGACCGAATTTAGGTCTTCCTACTGCCAATATTTCATGCCCTATTAGATACAGCTGCGTGTCTTGGCAGTGGTCGTATTATGATATAATAGACCAATGGCAGTCGGGTATGCTATATACAGCTCGGGGATACTATAAATAGTCTTAAAAGCGCTCCATAATCAGGGGCACATTCTATCAAGAGTTCTGAGTTCATTACATAGGCATTTGCCAATATCTTTTACAATATTACAAATAGGAATATTAATGTAGGATACATTACTGAAAAGGAAATACATGCCTTTCTATTTTCAGTGAAAACAAAGAAATTAGATTTTTCATCCATAGATTTTAAATGATTGCCTCACATTGGTAGATTAACTTCCATGCTTCCCACTGGATAGGGAAAACATTGAAAATTGCAAAATAAATCCCTGTAAGTGACAACACAGGGTTTTGACCAAAACGCCGGGAATTCTGTTTGCCCAATTTGTGGATTTTCTTATATTTAATTCAGGAGATTTCCCGAAGCTTTATACAACTTTAACGACACTTGTTTTTTTTGACAGAGAGAACTTGCCATGGGACAGGGGAAAAGGGGGAAACTGACTGTGAAATTGGAGTAGGGTGCCTGAACTTTGTCTGAAATATTTCAAATCACTGGGAAACAGCATGTCTCGAATCGGAACTAATTTAGTTGGATGGGACTATGATACCATCACACAGAAACGTTTTCTAATTCCACACAATAATGAAACGCTTACATGTTACGCCTCCATTTAGAAAGGCTAGACTACAATATCTTACTCTAACAATTTTGCAATTATGTTCGCTGCGATGGGCCCTTAAGAATTATTGCTTTCACTGCTTTGTGAATTGTTTCAATAGAGTCAAAACAAAACAACAATTGACTTCAAGATCAATGTACTTAAGATTACAATACCCAATCCCCCTTCTGGTTGCTGACAAGAGGCCTGCTAGACAGCAGTCTCCTCAGGATACATCGCACTTAGAGGTCTGTGCCGGGGGGATAGCATAAAAAGGAGCGGACACATTAATGGGTGGACTCGACATCCCAGGTCTGGCACCCGCCCTCACAGATCATGCACCGGGGGATAAGGATGAACAAATGCACTCTAATGGAAAGCTGCACTATAGGCCTACTCTGTCCTTGGCACCTAAAACACTGCTCTCTTTGTGCCAGTAAACAATATGTCGGGTGTTTTTCTAATATCATATAGCTGTACACAAGTAATGTAAGTATTATCCGCTGCGTATTATCAGTTTGCTTTGTAAATGATGCAGGAAATCCGTATCGTAATGAGCCCATCCCAGTTTACAGCAACATTTAAGTTTACCATGAAATATTTTCAAAATTGCTTCTGTGCTTATTCCATGAAGACAGTTGCATAATACAAAATTAATCAAAGTAATTGGGTTGAAAAACTTCTCCTAAAATTGGTTAATTGCAGCTATATATATTGACCCTTTTTCCATACAAACCAATGTTAAAGCCTGTCAACCCAACCTATAATGTCCAACCCTCTTTTGCCAGGAATTACACCATTTCGATTGACTGGCAGACTTGTAAATCTGTCAATTGATGAAATTTAAGGAATCATAATGTAATAATGCTTGGGAATAAAGACAAATATAATTATTGCTTATTTCAGTAACCTAACACCAGGAGACAAGGATTGCTTATACTGTAATTTTGTCTGACCCTTGTTCAACCCAGGGATATACCCAATATGGGATGGGCTCATTGAGTGAAATATACAACTGAGAGACTTTTTTTTTATGTGCCAGAGAGCGCCTTTTTCACATCATCCATCCGGTTGTTATAGTCCATATGTGATCGTTGTCTTGTCTTGTCTTTTCAAAATTAATATTCCTTTGTGTTTTTGCAGCCTTCCATGTATGATTTTGTTCAGCTGAAGCGCATATATATTCCTCTTTGAAAAATGACACACACGGCATAACTTGAACACATGAAAGGATTTTACAGCATCACGTTAGCGCATATAAAACTAACTTAATCTGCAAAGGCAGGTCATAATTATAATGGTGGCACAACTGTATCTATTTTTTCCAGTCATATATCTCAACATCTCATTGCACTTATTTTATCTTCAAATAGATGGACATCCTTAATATGAGTGAACTCGTTAGAAGATTCATCTTTAGGAGTATATCGGCCGGGAAATATGCTTTTAGAGCTGCTCCTAATGCTCCGAGCATCCCTCTGACATATATCTCTCAGGAAGAGTGCCCCAGGGGTTCTGACCTGGCCCTTTCAGAAGGTGTTTCTAATTTTAAAACTGCCAAGGTTCACTCATAGAGAGTAGATAATCCTTATCTGTTCAGTCCATACTTCCTCGGGCTATTTCATCAACAAAATGTTTTTCCGAGACTCCACGACTTACTTTTCTAAAGATGAAAGTAAAAGTCAATGGATAAGAAAGTTTGACGTTATCGGGATAGATAGGGGAGAGGTTGAAAACTGCATTAACCTTGGTCGTCCTGGATAAGCAGTCGTTTTTGTTCAAAGATGGTATCGCACTCCCGTCAGATTACAAGCAGGATTAAAAACAAAATATACTGAGATTGAACTAGGATTTGATAACTCGCGGTTACAGTAGATTGATAGACATACGTGCAAATCATATACATCAACACAACGCATCCTCACACATTGATTTATTCATTCATTGTCCCTATACTAAAGATAGCTAATTAACAGTAATTTAGGCACCTGTAGGTTAACTTGGACCAATTTTGTCGACAAAAACACAGAAAATAGTATAGAACATAATATGAATATCTTTGTTATACCTTAATGTGTAATGAATGAATTTTCAAACCAATTTAATAAATGATATACAGATACAGATAACAAATAAAAAGATATAATTGATATCGATATCCATCACCTTAAACAACAAATAATGCCATGATTAATGAAAATTTCTATAATAGGTAAAGCCTTGTGGTTTGTCAACATATTTCCCAGCATGCATCCTGATAAGGGATAATCTGCAGGTAAACTCAAAGAAATATGCTATCCATGGTACGGAATTCCATTTGGATAAAATCAAAAGAAAGCAATCGCACTAGAAAGCAGTATATACTCAACTATGCAAACAACATTAAACCGTTTTAAGGACCGTAAATATTTGTAGATGCAAGTCCACTGACGGGGAAGCCACTTACCCAGCTCGTTAGTAAACGATTTAAAGCCTTTTAGAGGAAACCCATGTACTCCTGGTAGGAGTTGGCATCGATTACTGGTCCGTTTGATGCCGAGTGCTCACTCTGTCCGGGCCTTACATCAAAAGACACCCGTTATGCGCCTCGCCGCACACCCCCAGAACACTCCCAAGACGTTATAGGGGAGAGGGGAGATTGGTCCAGCATGCTGTCTGGAATTGTTTACTGTTATTTGGGTTATATGAGTTGAGGTAAAATCAGTGTATGTATTTTGTATGTATATTAGTTGTATTTAAGGTTATGATAAGCCATATGAGAGTTTTAGCCAAATACTGGAGTATCCATTCGTTCATATGGAGTGTCATAGTAACGTGTCGAGATTTTGCCTGTGTATACATACCAAATTGAACCATTTACTGTGAATATCAACCTACAAATCGAATAAGCCCATCCCATTTGCTCTAACATTAAAGTTCACCATGAATTATTTTCAAAATGCCTCCACACTAATTCAGTGAAGACAGTTGCATAATACAAAATTTATCAAAGCGAATTGGTTGAAGAGTTTCTCTTAAAATTTGCAAAATGTAACTTAATATATTGGCCTTTTTCCCATAGGAACCAATGTTAAAGCCTGTCAGCCCAACCTATAATGTTTGACCCTATTTTGCCCTAAAATACAGTATTTGGATAAGCTGGCAAACCTGCAGATCTGTCAATTAGTAAAATTTAAGAACTTTATCAGTACTTGGGGATATAGACAAAATATGATTTTTGGTTATTTTAGTAACTCTAACTATAGGAGACAAGGATGGCTTATACAGTAATTTTGCCCAACATTGTATAACCCTGGGAGTTACCCAACGTGGGATGGGTTTATTCTCCTTCCACACGCTCACTTTACTTAGCCATACTGATCACAGTGTATTATATTATGAGCTAAACACCTTTCAAGGTGGGCTAAGGTGATCGGAGGCTGTTTCAAGGGTGACATCATCTTTAAGATCTTTAGCTTAGAATTGAGGCTTATGAAGTAATTATTACTTTTTGATCGATTTAATGAATTTACACTTTTAACTCCAAAGATAAGGAGTTTGATGGCAGTGTTTTCTACTCTTTTGAAAATGAACAGCCGTTATTAATTAATTGAAAACCTGTTTTCCCTGGTAGAAGATTTCTCTGAGGGGATATATTATTTAGGTAAAACGGACTACTGCTCACCTTTCTATTACATTATTTGTTCTGATATAGCATTAGTAATGAGCATTTTAACCAAATACATTGTTTGATATAAATCTCAGTAAGGGCAAGGGTTTAGCTTTCAGTCCATTGACAGCAAAAACAAATTATATTAATCTAACAATGCTTAAGGGAAACAATACCTATAGAGCAGTATTAATGCAGTGCTCAGATTTTCCTCTTCAAGCTATTGTACTAAAAAGCCACTCCTTCAAGGTCTTAATTATCAAATTAGATTACAGGGAATAATCAAGTTGGAATAAGAGTTCCTCAGGAGATCTTCCCACCATCTATAGGCTGCTTAAGATTAGGTTCATTCAAGAGTTGTCACCGTAGAACGCTGTTCAGCTGCAGGCACCGATGTGCTCTCTTTGAAATAGAAGAACGGTGTCAAAATACGGCAGCACTGTGCACTGAAAATGAACAAATCCAACTTTCCATTTGACTGCCGACCAGCTTTCTGTCACTTCTACGATTAATTAAAGACAGTCATATATTTCAAACGTTCTCATCTTAAACAAGTACATGTAACATCAAAAGTATGTCTTTTATTCAGACTTTAGAATACATCAACATGCACATAAGCCGGTGAATAGATGCAGTGGGACCATTTTATGTGAGCGGCAAAATTTCCCAACTCGTTATGAACTTGAAGATCGATAACAAAATGGCCAGACGCAATAGAACCTTGGGGCAAGTAGATGAGAGAGGGCCTATCCATATGCATCGTGATGCTTTTGGATGTCCAAAGGGTCGTGACATAGATAAGAACGAGCTGTCTGATGTGGATGCTTAATCCCACACGCAGATAAGTGATATTGTTTACCCCCAGCAGTCAAGTTTGACGCATCGGGGCACTGCCATAGCCACCTAGACATCACAGATAGAAGAAGGTGCTTCACCATTCCAGACCTTCAATCTTCTATTTTTACTTCGCCCACCACCACCTTGGCGGGCTAAACTGCCCTATTTGAGGGCCCTTTGCCTGGCTTTATCGAGTCCCACCAGACTTCCTCGATGGTGTCCCTCCTCTTGTCACCTAGAAGGAACTGGGTGGCCAACTGTGAAATCTCTGGAAAATGCAATAAATTGCGGCTATCATCACCCATTGGGAAGAGACATAGAACTCATTTTAAGAGGGATTTTTCCCCCTGTGATTCTTGCAAGGCAGCATCTAATTCCGTTTGAACAATCGCAACCACAGTTGAAACTGCATTAGGATGTCCAACTCAAAACGCAAAAATAAATCTCAAAGAAACCGTATTTATATTGAATAGAAGGATGATGTCAAGGGAGTCTCCTTAACTCAACTCTATATACCATTCCAAAGCCAACTCACTCTACTGCCAGAATAACTTTGTCGACTATCTGAATAAAGATCACCAAAACGTAGCATGGATTAAGAATACACTATGAAATAGAATTAACATCCTGCATTTCGCAGTTGTGGGCCCGTGGGTTCTCGAATGACAAAACCACCTCACCTTTCAAATCCCTGGTCCAAAAAAGTGCCACTCGGTGAAGGAAAATAAAAAGTGTTACGGTTTCCCGGCATCTTTGGGGCGGGAAGAGGC
Source organism: Lepidonotus clava (assembly GCA_936440205.1). Taxonomy (NCBI): domain Eukaryota; kingdom Metazoa; phylum Annelida; class Polychaeta; order Phyllodocida; family Polynoidae; genus Lepidonotus; species Lepidonotus clava. The sequence goes on along the minus strand of OW387136.1, from coordinate 44,100,246 downwards.
GTCGTCTGAGGAGCAGCCAGGGGCTGACATTACATAAGCTGATTGGGTGGGATCTCCGTGGGTGGCACCCCTAATGCCTCCCCACTCCGTCAGCTGGATCCTATGTACGAATTAGGCCCAATCCACAGAGATGGCAGTGCGATGCCAACTGGGGGTTACCCGAACAGTGCGAGGATACTGACGAGAGCCGGTGGAGACTGTCTGAGCATAGAAATGAGTATCAACCTGTGACGGAAGAGTGCAAACAATAGATTGGGCAGGCAACTGCACACTTCTTAGTATCAGCATAAAAAAAACCATGATTGTTTCATATGCCTGAGCCAAATTATTTTTTATTGTAAGAAGCCCATTGTATTGATTGATACATTTGTTTTCAAGATTAACAAGAATAAAGGCACGTGTAGCTTTTTAAGTAATATACAATTAGGTGGAACGTAATACAAAAGGACGATAACCCCTACATGACTACTCAGTGGTTGTGTTACTAAGATGAATAATGTTCTTGAGTCATACTCTAATTACAATTTGGTTTGCTTTTGAAATAAGGGTTACAGCATTACGCAAATAGGGCTTCTATGTTTCTAGATTTTAATGTCATGCCCACTGAAATCGGATGAGTTTCCACTTTTGTTCGTTAAAGAAATATATTACTTCATTCGTTCACAAAGTTTTCTTTGCCCAGCATTTGGGCAAATTAGTATACGCCAAGGATTCCTTTGTACATTAAGCTATATTTAAATTTGGCGAGACCACATTCGTTTTTAACATAATATGTACAGAATTATAAGTTTTGCCACGTAGTATTACCCTATTCAAGACCAATGAACAATTTAAGCCCGTAAAGTTAGCAGTGCACCAGCTATAAAATAAACCGATATCTGTTGTCACATAGTGTGGCCTTCACTTCAACGCCCTGGAGCAACTTTTTCGAACAAATGAATTAAACATAAAAGCACAATTTTATTGTTTGTTCTTTGAATTCTGTAATTCATGACAAACCAGAGGGTGACAGAAAACACCGGGCAAACAAATATTCCCTTCAAAAACTACAAATGTCCTTAACTGGATCCAATAAAATGAGGGGTAATGTAATCAGCAGTTCGTGCCGCCTAAATACCAATCACTGCCAGCGTGACTTCTGAAACGTTTGATTTCAATATGCTTGTCATCAGATTTAATACGCGGATTTGTCTCACGTCTTCCTCGCTTTGTGTGCTACTTAAGGCCTTGTAAAAGTCATTTACTGGATGAAGAAATAGTATGCAGAGGCAGGCAGTCTGATGTTTCATCTTTGTTCTGCTGTCAGGACATAAACGCAATTTGATACAAGAACTGATGGCTTTATTGCCATTGCAGAACATTTCTAGGAAACTGGGTCACCCTGGACTACGAATTCCCCTGTCGCAATTCCTGGCAGCTGACGTCAAATACTAAAACCTCATTCACTGCACACAATTGACCTTTCGCTACTTACCTTGAATGTGGGTTTGTTAGAAATTCCAGCCTCATTTGACTTTGGATTTTTCATTCCCACGCTTTCACCATTGTGAGGCGCTACCTGACATTTGCTGCTCAGTCAGTGTCTGTCCGACCCAGGTTGTGGCGTGGTGAACGCATAGCACGCCACTTAGAGGCGTCATAACGTGGCATGAAATCGTGTTTTACGGCTCTCTTCATGTCGTTTATAGGAGGCCGTTATTGTGCCCAGGTAGTCACCGTGTAGGACACGGGGATGGGTCGTGCGGAGCGCCATCATTGGAGAAAGGTGATGCCTTGACACAAGAATCATACCGTTAGGGTTAAAATCGAGGTAGATGTCAGGCGATGACCCAGACTTTGCCTCCTGCCCCTGATTAAAAATAAGAACAAATTTAACTTAACAAGAAAATAGTTTCGTTTTGTTATCTTTTTGCGTCAGATGTACATGAAAATAACGGTAAAAGTCAGTGTGCATACCATGGTAAGTACAATGGTCATAATGTATCAGATGGACGTGAATTCAGACAAATCGACTTTAGCATTTTCTGCCATTCATTTTACCCCAGCAATTGTACACTTTTGGAATTTCTCTTTATGGATAAACACTTTAACGATACTGTTTTAACTTTGATATTACCCTTCACTGGTGGCCCATTTTATGATCAAGCAGGTAGATGGATCGAAGGCAACTCATAATGTTTAGATGTCCTTTTCCCTCTTAGGAAAAAATACATCAATAACGACTCATGAATGTAACATATGGACCTACAAGATGGAAGTAGATCATCATACAGTTTCTGATAACATATTACTTCTGAAGGGAAAAGTATTTTGACCTATTCTGTTACCTTTAAGAAACCAAAGCATTGCGTGTGAGCAGTGCATGAAAGAAGGTACCTAAAAAGGGAGGTAGGGGGTGATGTGAGGTATGACAGGTACACTGGTGGCCCGGTCTGCATGTCTCTGGGTCATTGCCTCTCCCAAAGCCAAGCCCAATTAGAACAGGCCAGATACTGATAATGGTTGGTGCTCTCCCTGTATAACCCTCTACCATGTCTGGAAGGGGAGGTCTCAGTGGGATCTAACTAGTTGATAGTTCATTACACCTAGCATAGATTGAGGGAATTTTGCAAATATTTTGTACGTGCTGCTAGCATGTTAGGAAGGCCATCAAGGGGAAACGTTGCGTTATAATAATATGGCAGATGTCATTGGTGGGTTGATCGATTGCCAAGCTTTTTCATATTATGATTTGGTTTGTGAATTTAGTATTTTCAATATGTGTAGTTAAGTTATCATTAGCAGCTAACTTATACAAGAAAGCCTCTCTTCCTTTATCCATGTTCCATATATAGGCCTATCCTAATGTGAAAATTTAGAAACTTGTGAAAATAATACATATTCCAACATTATTTACATTTAATGTATAACTTGCTTTATTATGATGTACTCACTCGGAAGATCACATTTATGTGAGAGAGGTTTAAAAAATAATGGTAAAAGGAATTAGAGCATATCTTTGCTGTTTGTCTAGATTGCCTGCAACACCTGCATCGTGTCCGAATCTTATACGCTATTCATCATGAAGGAACTCCATTAGCGTCCTTCTAATTCCACGTATAATACCTTATAGAGCTCCCCTAAAAGGCCTGGTCCTCGTCCAATCCCACCATGACCCTTTCTTACTGCTCATTCGCCTCACAGTCACCCAGGCAACGGACAATACCTAACCAGATCTGCTCACGCGCCGGGTCCCCAATGGAGCTGCTCATGGAAAGTCGAGACGACATTGTGTGCTGGCCTGAGCAGGCATGGTGGTCAGGGATACCGAGATGGCACGGAGGCAATGGGCAGGCTTAACTCTCTTGCCATCTGAAGTAGAGGCATTTATTCCTATTTGACCGGCCATATTGAGGTCCGACTTCATACGTTTGAGAGTCACTCTATCGCAGGTTGCTGATTCATATCTATTTCCTGGCCTACGTAACACGGGGATATTGCACAGGCGTTCCTTCTGGGAAATCCCCTGAGGGCCTGTTTTGAGGATGGCGTCTTTCTTGATATTCATGTTATGGGACATTTTATCAGATTACTCTGTCTATAATTTACACTGATGATCCTTGGATCCCTGAATCATTGGACCTTAATTTAGGGCTATACCTCATACATTTTGATTTTGTAAGGATACCAGTTCTCATATCATCCAATATTCTGGGAGGCAGTGTGCTTCAACAGCTGTTGAACGTCAGCCCCATGTGTGGAGTAGTATATAGAAATGGGGGTTCTGGGGCATTCTACATTTTCCACTTTCTAACATTGTTAATTACATACAAGCCAGTATGACAATCTATCAAGCTAATGTTACCGGCGATACGTTGCAACTTAGGAGGAGTGGTCGGACGTCCATAAAGTGTGTATAAACTTTGCTGGTTTACCTCCCGTATCCTCTCTCAATGAAAGGAGGCTTTGGAGGCATTACTAGGTATCAGGGACCAGGGTCTGGACAGACTTGCCCTGGTGACAGTTGACAATTAGGCGGTGTCAGTGGATACACGGGCAGATTGCTTGATGGGGACATCCAGCTGTCACCGCCCACCCACTGCTGTCTGAACACGCAATTTGCCTCCGTTTAGAGCCCAGGTTAGAGCCGCCCCCCGCCCCGGTGACCGGACCCGGGCTGTCGACTCACTCAATGCCTGATAGCGCCGTCTCCCACTGTGACAAACACGGCCAAGGCAATCAGTTTGGGCCGAGCAATGGGTTCTACAAATAAGGACGGTGGGTGGTGGAATCATGAAGCAATGTGGACAGGATTGATTGATATCTCTGTATTCACTATAGTGTGGGGAGTGAAAGGGACTGGCGTCTAAAGGGCGTGTTCGTCGTTGCAGTTAAATCACGGTTTGGTCATTTCGCTGATGGTCTCTTAGAAGTTACTGCTCATTGCGCCCTCGCAGTATCTCAATTTATTACGGTTATAATAGTTGATTTGTCGCTGGGTCCCTGTTTTCTCTATACATGGTCCCTGTTTGCCCTGCATGTAGTCATCCCGGTACCATTATGCACGTTCTAAACCAGCGTGTTATGAACTTGCTGCACGCAAAAATGTCGACGGGTTTCAATTCGTCCGAATATTTTAAAGAAAAGCATCTACATTGATCTAATACCAAGATTTAAACAAATAGATACTATAATATATACCTGAGGGGCATTAAAATACCCAGACAGTATACTTCATGTATGAGTATTGTGACCTTTAAAGTCAGCCTCCTTAATTTACCACCGCATGTAACCCGACTAGGATATTAAAGTCTTTTAATTTCTCCCTACTAAGTATTTGCGGCCAAATGTTATCGCTTCTAGGCAACATCCATTGAGAGATACAGAACTCATATAATTTATACTACTCACCTGTTTTACTTGACATTTCTGTCAGGCAAAACCATATTTTGACTATACATCAGTTAGTATAATAAGTAATTTGATTGTATGGGATAGTGACTGGCCATGTTCTTTTAACAGGCTGCTTATGCTAAACTCCTGACGCAGCATTTAAGATTTGTAATTATATCCAGTTCATAGGATTAAAACATGCACAGAAACCCCCCGTTTGCTGGTCCTTGGTCTGATACCCGATTTAGAACTATCGTATCGTTTCCGTAGAAAGTGTTTTTCCTTCATTTCCAAATCCGATAATATCAGGAAATAGTGTCTTTAGGAGCAAACGTAAAAGTAAATTGGTGTGAAGTCTAGGATTTAGATCTTTTTCCACCTCAAAAGATCCTTCTATAGGCAAAACCTTCTACTGTTCTGTTAATATTATTAATTATGTCAATTGCACCCTTTGTGGCTCGACAGTGAATTAATAATTTATTCAATATAGGAACAATACCTTAACTCACACATACAGGTTTGCAAACCGATTTTTTTTGCACCAATACATAACTTTTTCGTTCCCTCTGGGCTATCTTTGTAACCATTTATTTATAACTTTCTATAAATTTAAGACTTCCTGTACCTGCTTTTTTTTCAGTTTTCAGGTGGTGAGATAAATCAACAGTATTTTACAGCTACAGATTATGAATCGTTTAAAGACTGATATGCAAATGTTACGTTGCTCATTCATGTACAGGCTTGAGAGTCAGGACACCATGTAGTATTCTCATACAGACAGCACCTGATCAACATTGATAAAAACAAGTAGTGTCCGCATTTTACAACTGTCCGTTTCATTTAACAATATTGTGGTAATACTGCTCAGTGCTGTCAGAATTTTATGAGCAGATATACGATGTTGACTGACAGTATCTAACTTGCAAATTCCAGATATTTATGAACCCGGGCATCGTGCACCTGTAGCATCACATTCCTTTTTGTTTTAGGTAATGTCGGTCATTATGCATACATTGTGTCTTCCTTATCAGATTGTGGTGAACTTCTAACCAGGCACGCAGGATAGTGTGAATCAAAGGAAGGTGTAGTCGGGTTTTCCATTTGCATGATGACCTATACATATTTGCTGTAATCTTAAGTTAAGGTCACACCACACTGCGTTGTATACTGGGCGTGGGGAGCCTTCATTCCTATGTTGGTCATTGCAAGGGAAAACACAATTGGTAGTCCCAAATGTGTGATTTAGAATCAGGAGAATAGTGTTTTTAGACGTTTTCATTCATCGGCCTTTTTTTTTTAAAAAAAAAAGATGGAAAACATTGTTGATTTGGTAATTGAAATGATATCAGCCCCTTTCAGTTGAACTCCAATTTCTTTATATACTTGCAAGTCTATCAGATATGATATGTTTTAGATGTAAGACTGCATGAAGTTTTTGTCAATATCCATTGTGACAGTGAAATACTCTGATTAAATATTTTAAAATAAAGACAAGTAAATTTATCTATCCCCAATCCAATATGCTTTACTACATAACACAGCACCCCTGTTACTTAATAAAAAGGATGTTGTTCAGTAATTTTCCAATTCAAAACTCCTATATCCTTCAAAACCATGGAGGGTCTCAGTGCACTTTGTTCACTTGCTGTCAGTCCAGCCTACGAGACGGGCTAGTTTGATGGTCAGATCAGATCAAGTCTGTAGGAAGGAGCCTGGACAAGTAAATGGGTTAAAGGATCAGTTGTAGGCCTGCGGGGGTCGGCGGGGCAGCTGACTGGAGTGGACTGACAGGGGTTGCCTGGCCCTATCAGGGGGACCTGGTGTGTGATGGACCACCTGAAGTCCCACCTAATCCTGTAAGGTCCTACCTCACCCTGAGGGCCGGCGCCACCAACCAGCCCTTGTTAGTAGGGGTTACCTTAAATGTGGCCAGAGAGTACATTGCTACGGTTACCTCAATATCCGGACATTATCAAGAGGGCTCCTGGCTGGCTCGTCTGACCAGGCTTTCTTACTCATAAGGTAATGCAGTTATTCAGAGACCTGATCATGCATATGGTGTCCCTCTTTTGTTGGTTGAGATAATTATGATCGGTCGTGATTCAGTAATGTAATTTTATCAGGACATCCCTCTATCAAGGCTACCCATCAAGAACACTAAGCCAGCGACTTATAATATGGTCAGTGCGCAGGTCCAAACCCATTCAACGCATGAGAATAACATGTTAACCTTTATTAATCTTATGAAGATCTAAACCAATTTCTTGGTAACATAATTCCATATTTGGAATAATAAAACAGTATAAATGCCCTTAAGTCGGCACTGCTCTTTCTATAGATGTATGAATACAGTCCACATTCAATCATGCTTAGAGAACACAACTGCATCGAAAAGCACAAAGAGCCGATCCTTGCTGGATTTAGCCAGAGGATGTATGTTTTGCTGGAGCAGCAGGCTCAAAAGGTCAGGTTAGACGATCAATGAGGAAGTGGGCTATATATTAATGCTACCCTCTGGCCTGTTGGGCCACTGCCAAGAGTAGGCAGGCAGAACTGCTGTAGACAAGAGGTGCTCCTGAACAGTCTTCACTGGCCATAGATATAAGTTGACTATCCAAGTATTGTTGGATATGCATTGTAAACACAAGGAGTCCACAAATAGAATAGTCTTACTTGATAGAACAGTATGGTTATACTAAAAGACGCAATCTCACGCCTATGGCCTGTACTCTTTTTCTTATAGTGGCACCCCAACGCTATAATATCAACATCCTTATGTTGATGTTTATTACATTTCAAGACGACTTGTCAAGGTTATGTGTCATACTTCTAGAGGAACTCCTCAATTTTACCACCTTCGTTTCACATTGTGGTGGTTACCAGGGGAAATATTTCACTCTTTAGGTTTTAGGTTAGATAAGTGAACGCCCGCAAGTCATGATGTTTTGCCTTTGATCTCGCCCGAGCTACTTAATAGCACTTACATAATTTATTAAAGGTGTATTTCACTTTTACCGTGTCCTAAGCAAAATGTTTTATAAATTTTAAGGAAGACATTAAGCACCTTTTCCCATTGGGACCTAGTCTGCAAGAAGGTCACACCGTACAGCCCTATACGTGTAACTATATAAGCATCAAAGAACTAGAGGTAGAGGCGCCGATGCCATGAAAATCGTAAAGCCTTGGCAATAACCATAATCACAAGGGCGCTGCTGGCAGGTCATTCACACTTGCCACCTTGGCACCGCCGTATTCATCATATATATTCCCCCTGTGATCGCCTTAAGGTTGGCCTGCGCCCCCTGCTGTGCGGTCTGCTCATCTGTAATGTGGTGGGCGGGAGGTTAGGTCTGCGGTGATGACGGGTTACTATCTTTGTCAGCAGTCTTTGGCACAGGGTAAATCAGTGCAACGTTAACTTACTCGGACCCGCTGAACTCGCTCTGCTGCATATAGCACAGCTTTGAGGTGCTCCCTTGTAGCAACGTTTAACTTTTAGAATAGGTGTACATTTATGTGGAAAGGTGGGGGGGGGGGGGGGCTTTTTATTTACTAATGACGCCAGTAGCGACAATCTGATCCGATTATCACGTGTCGCGGTAAAGATCACAATTTTATTTGATACAAAGAAAGAGAGTTTGAATGTCATTAAGAGGATTACATGCATAAATTTGTTGATGGGAGAGTCAAGGTTAAAATGGGCTTTTTGTAGTTATTTTATAGTATCATCCGTCAAAAGAAATAATTATTTTCTTTCAGTACAACCACTTCTTAATGACTTATTGCTCACAACTAGTATATGCTTAGTCCTTTAGGAAAATATCATCGATGAAAAAGACTTAAGTGCGAGATAAATAACTTCTTTTTTTTTTTATAATATCCTTAAATGAGTACTTTACCTAGACTAAGTGTGTCCTGCATGCAACCTTTCATGGCTTATATGAGTATAAATGCACATCAAAGGCTATAAATTGCGCCGTAACTTTCAGTGTGTCTGGCACTAGCTCTCTTTCAAAGGCTCCATTGATGACTGTTCCAGACGGCAGAGTATGCCATCGACGCTGGAAAAAGCCTTGTCTGGCAAGTTTTATAGCCAAAGTCCGCTTTAGTGAAATGGCTTGAAATGTGTTCGTCAATATAGACGGACGCGATAGTTCATTGAGTAGATTCTTGTCAGCTTCACACATTGTGCAATATACCAAAAGTTACATTTGCAATTGAGTATCGCAGTCTGACTCAAATTACTAAGAACTGATAGAAGGAAACAACGGTAGTCAGAAGACGTATTTCAGTAAGCCGTAATTAAAGACTTCACGTTCCTTTATTCTAGTTTCGCTGCAAGATTCCGATCATGGAATCACTCCCAGAGTGCCTGGAACTTATTGTAGTGGGATCCATTTTTAGGCCCCACCCAAGGGCACAGTTGGGACTCCGGTCAGTTATTAGCAATCAGGACCTACTATTACTCCCTGTGAGAGCACGAGGCCAGCACGAGGTAGGCCTGTGTGAACCCTTACTTTAGGACCGTTATATATCGACGCCTTTGAAATTAATGGGAGGCAGTCTTCATTAACCTTTAAAACGGCGTAGCCTCATTAATTACCTAATCTGCCTACAGTGCTACTCTCAGTATAGTAAACGGAGAAAGGCCATATAACTCTGGTCCATTGTTTTTAAGGCAAAATCTAATAAGGTTTTATCAATATGAAACGATTCTTTTTTTTTCTAGAAATACACATGTGCAATATACTTTGAATCACAGTTTCATTTATCCTTGAAATATAGGGAGTCAAGTCTTCTTAAACTGGTTGTTAATTAATATAAACAATTTGATATATGGTTAATCTTATTTTATAAGTTAGTACAGGGTGCCCACTTAAGTCTCAAAGGGTCTCAAAGTGAGTTTCAAGGCCTAAAAAGGTTTAATTTCACATTTTTCTTGCAGAAGGTCAAAGATTATAGGAAATGAAAATCAAATGATAGGATGAGCACAACTGTTATGTTTTGCTGATTGTCTTTACATCAAACTTTATGCAATCAAATTTCTCTTAACCTGTGGCAAATCGATCTTAAAGGGTCTTAGCTTAATTTTTGAAAAAAAGAACAGTATGGGCACCATGTAACAGTCAGACTCTTTGAGACGTTTACCTCAGGGTGTACATTTTCTTGGTGGCACTGCACTGATAGCCAACATATGGTTCTGACACATTGACAGGTCTTTGGAGGCAGACCTCAACCAGCTGACACTTACACCATGAGGCGGTACTGTCAGCCTTCCCCTGTGGGTCTGCCAGTCATGCTCCATGTTTAATCCAACACCTTCCCTTTGCCCATGGCCTACTTCTTTTATCTTTTGACTAAAAGGCACCTATTGACATAACGTGACACCTCGGTCGCCACCTTGTAGTATGAATAATTTATACGTTTAGGTTTCTTATTTGCTTCTACGAACCATCCCTCCAAAGCCTCTATTTAGAAAAGACGAGTTCTGAATGCATAACAAATACGATGTGACACGAGTTAGAAGACCTCTTAATGCATAACATCGCGAGTTCTTCTTAATGCATAATTAATATATTGTCACAATATAATGCAAGACAAGTTTTTCTGAATGCATAACAAAATTCATACAGCGTAACAGTAAGTGACCAAAGGTTAAAGAGTCATAATTCAATTGAATATTTTTTTCACATTTGATGTCATAAATACACTCTTACATCGAGACCTCTGTACCCGATCTGTGATTTATCTGGCTTCTTAGTCTGGAATGACATGATAAGTAACTTACGTTTTTCTTTCCAAACACATCATACTAACATCTACATATTTGGTATTCAACTAGTATTGTTGCCAATGGATACAATGGTTTCTTTCGGAAAATGAACTCTGTGAAGAATCAGCACGTTACTTCTAAGAGTTCTGATCGTTCCATTAGGAGCATATAATACACATTCTATTGTCTCTTACCTTGGACGCATCACATGCAGACATTGGTAGTGAATGCATATGAATGCCACTAATGAGTGTTCCCGACATTCTCTTGTTTTAGAATTTATTCAATATGCTGTGTTGAGCTCAATTTGAGAACGCCTAACAGTTGTACAGGGGAAATTCCAATCATTTATGCAGAGGGGCCCTCTTTGCCTACAGTGCGAACTGGCATATTGGCATATAAGTTAATAGCCAGTTAAGTAGAGTGCAGATCAGATATGAGAACTTGTATGTCTACAGCAAGCGCTCACATCTATTGGGAAACACGTTGGTAGAAATATTTATTTGAAATTAAAAAACTTTTACCGGAAGAATATATATATGCCACCACACTTTACTTGCTTCACAAGTAGCTATAGTCTATACAGGCACAGCACGTCTGCCTGTCATAACCAGCTGCAATAGACCTAGAACAATGTCAACAAAGATACATGTAGCAATAATTGCGTTGGCTGCCAGTCTTCCTCAGCCAGTTGTGGCACGAGGAGGCTTTACCCTGGGTTCCCATGCCCCGAGTGTGCCAGGCGTTAGGCTAGGCCTACTCTCCATCCTCATACCCTAGGGGCCCTGTTCGGTTTTAGCGGGGCTCAAGTATCCTACCAAGATTATGGCACCGTCATGATGCACAGTATCGCATTACAGGATCCCCCCATATCGCCATATTGCCACTCAGGTATTCTGTATTCAGTGCTATTTTATGGAGCGTACCCAAAGACCAGGACATTAGTTAAATATTGAGGCCAGTTATAATGAGTAGTACTAGTGTGACGTTTCTTAGTTTCAATTTCAATACTATTAACGTTGAATCATGGATTTGTATAGTTTTTATTTATCATGAAATTCCTGGTGATTAACATTCAATCGTTCTGAAAGAAAGAAGTGACGATCGTTTTATTCTAACAATCACATGCAGTAAGACCTTTTAATCCTTGCACAAAATGAGAAAGAGCACATTACCTCGAGTCACAATAGCTAAAAGAAAAAGGCCTAAAAAGAGAAAATGGAAAATGTTAATGTTAATGGGTTCCAAGAATGTAAACAGTAGGGTCGGCAGAGATCAGGTCCTCTTAGTGCCACTGTGGTGGCAGTCAGAATGATTATTATGAATAAATGTTGGAATGTGCAATAAATGATGCAGCAAACAGCTTGGGCATGGTGAGGCCGGTTATCAGTGCACCTGATAGAACAAAGAAGAATTTATTTCGTATGTATACGTAGATTATTGCCTGTTAATATTTGATGCTTACCCGTTTTACAATTAAGCTGGAAAATATATTGATCTATGACGCTTTCCCTTGAATATGAAACCCAAGGAACCCCCTACCCTGGATGTGTAAATCAATACATTATATATACATGTGTACAAGTGTAATCATCTGTTTTTATCAAACAGTTGACATTGTTCTAATAAATGGTGAAATAAGTCCAAAAGCCACGTAATTTAAATCCAAGCACTTCAACTGCTTCGAACCTCTCCATTCAATTAGATAAGATGTTGCAATCAACTTTGCATCGAAAATCAAGCTTGGGAAGTTGAAATTCCCCTATGGTGGTTTGATTTTAGACACAAGATATGGCCACCAATTTCAACATTTGTCATTACCCTAATAAATAACACCTCCTTGACAAACAAGAAACGGTTAACCTCCAAACTAATTCTTCCACAGCATAGTCATAAACTTTACGAATCTTCGATTACAATTTTTACTCGGACGCTTTCATTACAACATTAAAAATTTAGCCTGTTCCCTTTCCCACAACCTTCTAGATGGAGAAATAGAGCAATGCATTGCATCCTTGCTAGGCCTAGAAGATATAAAACATAGGCCTACTCGTGGATGATTGGGCTGTAGGCTCACTCCTCTTAGCTCCCAACTTCCATTAAGAAATCAATTCATATCACGGCGGAGGCTTGACCTTGGTCTGCTCTCCTGTTGAGTCAGATATCCCAAGAAGTGCGGTCAAGAGCAGATAACATATTGTGATAACTTTCTTTCTATGATATCAGGTATGTCTCTGTACCCACAATTAAATAAGGATCAATTCTGATTTCTATAACCACACCTTGCTGATCATTTGAGCAAAACGGCTACAGCAATTTATCATATACTTTGCTACACTCATTTAAACTCATGTGTCCTGTAATTCCCGTGACTTTCAAAAAAGAATGTATATTGTACATTTACTATTGATATGCATGGCCATATTTATCATGCTTTTTCATTCTGATCAATCTAACTTTGTACCCCTCCTTGTCACACGTTTGAATTCATGGCAAGCTTTGTATAGTGACTTATCCCATTTCTTTCTTCTCATAGAGACCTGGGTTTTAGGCAAATATGGTATGAAGGAACACATGGGCAGAATGATTATAACTATTGAATAAAGACAGGGTTCATGGGGTACCTTCCGGGCAATATCTGATGCTTATTTAAGGCTACAGCATAAGAGGTAACGGACTGAATGAAAGGAAGAGGGTCTATTTGTGCGCCCAGTACATTATTGATAACGTTGCCGTACGGCCATCAGTGACCCTCAATAACGGCGGTTTACTTTAGGAGGGCTTAAATAGCTCACAGAACCATCAGCCGATAATGGGGCCACGGAAAGGCCCTATTGCACTACATGAGTTTGAGCTGCGATATTAGCGCGATATTGTGATGTTACAGGAATTTCGCATGCAGTAGTGATATAATTTATCAAATTGGCAATACGAGAGTATTCAATACGTGTTTGACAAAGAAGTTTTCTCTAACATATGTGATTTCACTGCGACATCGTCAAATTGTATCTTATGTCGTGAAGGGTAAAACCACCTTTAAACGCAGCCCTATGAAGGTAATCTAAGAAAGACAGAGATTTGCTTGGACGACGTATGGGAGCGTACTATGGCATATCACATGGAAAACATCATATTGATAAAGCCTGAACTTTGGATTAGATGCGGCTCACACGGTGTTTGGGTAGTGGCCAGACTTTCCTACATCTAACCAGAAAAGGCAGTGTGCCACAAGACAGTCCCTTCAGCTGATGAGGTTTGAGACCTTGGCCCATAGGGTAGGCTCTGCCAGGCCGAAACATGCTAGGAGAACATCAGACGAACCTCCCATGGCATATAACGCCAAGCATATCCAAGGACATTAGACTAACAAGCGATGTAGGTGATGACATAGCATTTTTGTTCGGAAAATAATGGAGGGAATAAGTATGCCAGGTAGGAATAATCAAATCTGCGCATGATGTCATATGATATGTATAGACGTAAGCAAATATGGGTATTAAATGCACTTATTTGCTTATATCAGCATATTTTGTAGACAAAGCAATGACAAAATCAATGTTTATTCTTGATCTGCCCAAGATGGCATCTATGAATGCATGTGATTTTACGTACTTGATGCTCTCTTTTCCTAGTTCAGCATAATATTATTTTGTAGACAAAGCAATGAAAAAACCGATGTTTATCATGGATCTTTTGTGTGCATACAATATTTGATGAAAACGTGGTCACAATACCCAATGTTATATATTTATTATGAAACAGCAGATAATTGCATGACCGATGAAAGGGATAACGCTAAAACCAGTAGACCTGTCGACACATTACCCATAATACGTCTTGATGTAGTGTGCAGGTAACACTAATGCAAGATGATATAAAATCCCTTCTGGGAGATTTGCATGGAGATCTTTGACACCGTGGAAATAATGGTGGGTTAGGTATCAACAGAAAGTGCCCCACCCTGACAGAAAAAACGCAAGGGATGCATTGCTCTGAAGAAAACATGTAGCGAATATGAAACGAAACGTCTATTTATATACGCATGAAAGGAAGGGTTTCTTTGATTGTATTTCTAATACAACAAAACTGCCGTACCGGATAGTTTGACACAAGATTACGGTAAAGACAGTTGAGTCAGGACTAGATATAAGTTCCTTTGTTGTTGTAGAAGTAATCAGGGATGGAGGTTACCTTTCATGTACGTTTGCCTTGTATCCCTAAAGCCCCATTCTCTCTGGGCAATTTTTCACTGCGATCTTAGAATAGTAAGCATGAAAAACTATTGTTTTGACTTAATAATCGACTAAACTTATACATTGATAGCTCCTTTGTAAATCAAAAAACATATTTTCCATAATGAATAACTCTATATACAAGAAGATTGCCATTACATATTAGATCGCAATTAAAAATCGGCCAGTGCGAATGGGGCTTCAGTGGTGAAACACGAGGTACCTTCCACCACTGTGGCGTGGTGCCGTTATGCTGACACCCGGTTCTCTCCGCCTCCCGTGACGCCCCTGCCCTCTGCTGGCGCCCACACACACCACGCGGCCCAGACTGATATATTGAAGAGCCAGAATTTAAATGAGTCTTGGTTTCAAAGCCAGAGGTGAAGGCAGTGTTTGTCCCCAAGCACGCTCCGACTCCGGGCACCTGTTATATCTTAACAGTTATTATAATATGTGTGACTGAAGATACAGTTTGAAGTATAACTGTATGTTCGAAGGAGTCCTCATATACTGACTAATGTATTGAGGGTAGGTCGATCAGATCTAATTGAAATAATGAAGTACATGTACATTTATGAGAATATACGCTTCCCAAATTGCAAAACCATGCATGTTTTAAGCACTTCGTTTCCAATGCCATTAAACTTTTAGTTCGCTCTTCTTTTTTAAAGTATGTTTAATTTGTCCTGAAACGATCCCTTATCACACATGTTCTCCTGCATGCCTCTACTAGATAAGTCGTTGTATAATTGCGACTGGTGATGGTAAGTTAATTTGGAAAACTTATTCCAAAATAAAACATTTGCAGAATTAAGGATAGACCCCAGTGATGGGGGTGTGAATGGGGTGCCTGCCTTTGATTATGATTATTATATTTGTGTCTTAAAGTATCATTAAACAGAAAACATCATTAGATAGCCAATAGATAACGTTATCTATTGATATAACTTTTATAAAAATGCATGGGACAGTAGGTCTGTAAATGGGTTGCAAACCTAAAAGTTGTAATATTCAAATTTAAATTTTGAACTTGAATATCTCAGTGAATATTTAAATTAGAGCTTTGAAATTTTTAGCATATCTCCTTGAGATATATACAGAGGGAACCATGTCTCAGAATTTTGATATATGGCCTAGTTTTATTTTTATTAAATGTAAAAAATGGTGTAAAAATAAAATCTCAAAGAGTTGTGCGGTTTTTGCCGTTTTTGATCATTAAATAAGATCTAAGGCCTAAATTGAAAATCTGAGACACGGTTCCTTGCATATGAATGTTACATAGATGTCTGTAAAATATTAGGCTTGGAAGTCTAATATTGACCAAGATATCGCTGTTCAAAAACTAAAAGTAAAAAAATCTGTTTTTATTTGCCAAAATCCGTAATTCTATACACACTATAACTATTTATATATCAATAGATAGAGAAAAATCTAAGCTTTAACATAATATACCACAATTCATAATCAGACCATTGGTAAGAAAATTATTAATGATTTTCTGAATCGGCCGTCCATCACTGGGGTCTATCCTTAAACACAGAGTTTAAGTTGATATGGTTATATTAGGCAGTGGGTATATATATACGAGTGTGTTTTTGTGCATCAATCGGTTATAAGCACAGGCATAAAATCATTTAAAAAAGTTTAACAACATGGTTTTGCTCGACATTCAAAAAGGACCCTCTGTGTACATATACTCTCTCCAACAGATTCAGCAGACGTTGGCTATAACAGTTTGCTTGTGAAGGGAGGCATCCAATAACCTATACAACCACATCCTCTGTCCGATATTAACCTGGGAGGTTGTCCGGCCACCTGGGGAAACATGTATCGTATCAACCATAGTAGGAACACACGCAGCCAACCGGTCTAACCTACGTCTGGATCGTTTTATCCTGTATATAGTGTGTCGATGATTAATGGGAATCCACCACTGCCGCCCCCTAGTGCTACTCGATGGTTGGGGCTCTCAGCAGCAAGGATTAATGAATGTCAGGGCCATTTCTCTGGAGGACCTTAGATAATGTCCCATAGGCTGATTGGAAAACGATAATATCGGTATGGTGGATTGTTAGGATTGGACGAAAGCCTGTGTTGATGACCTATTAGGCTTTCGTTTTACCTAAACATTGTAAGTGGAGATGATTAGGACTGTTTGTTAAGGTAACTGGAAACCTCTTGAGAGACAGCCGAACTACTGAGTGATGGGCTGCTATATCCAATTTAATTTCCCGCGGGAGAGTTCGTTGAGAAACTTAATTCACTTAATATACCAATACTATAACTTTTCTAAATAATTAAAATACACCTTTTCTAAATAATAATTATATAAATATGGTAAATGGATAATCCAGAATGAGACGATCGAAAAGGGCACGCCTTATTTAAAACCGCCCCCTTGGGAGATGGTTCTGTAATTTGGATCTGGCTTTGAAATCGTTGATAAGCATGGTTAGATACTGTTGTGATGAATGCCTATTCATCCAAATATGTAAAGAGACCAAAATAAGAAAAGTAAGGTAATATGACAAAAAGTATATATGTTAATAAAAGGAACGAAAGTGTAAAGGAACGAAAGTGTAAAAGAACGGAAGTATAAAAGCCTGAAAAAGAGGCCCGAATATGTAAGTAGGAACGAAAGTGTAAAGGAACGAAAGTGTAAAGGAACGAAACCCGAAAGATGTAAACCGGAAGTGACATGTAAACCGGAAGCGAGAATGTAAACCGGAAGTGACGTCAGTTGTAAACCACATGACCAAAAGCAGCCAATCAGGGCTAACCTCTAGAATATATAAAGGGGCGGTGAGGCCCGAATAAACAGAGTTCTTTCACAGTTCTCCTTGTGTCCACACGTGTCTTCTTCCCTTAAACAACCGCTGAGATGAGCCGATACGAGTTAATTAAGCAGAAGTTCGAGTAAAATAGCAGAAGTTCGAGGTGATTAGGCGAAACTTAGGACGGGGGCCCGAAGGCCCGAGGAACGGGAACGAGGACCGAAGGACCGGGGTAGGGCGCGAAGGCCCGAAACTGGCCCGGATGGGGTCTCGGAAACGTAGGCACGGAACGGCACGAAGGCCCGAAACGCGGAACGGGGACCCGGAGTCCGCGGGAACGACGGCGCGACTAGCTCGGCCCCACGCTACCAAACAATAGGCAACCGTCGGCCCGACGACCCCGCGGACCGGAATCCGGGGTAGACCGCCCTATCGAGGTGAATACCGGCCTTGGAGATAGAGCGAGACGAACCGCGGCTCCCCCTTACCCCTACCATATTTTCCCTCCCCCGCAGTCCTCCGTCTGACACCGAGCACCGATTCCCGACCGATTCACTCAGCCCCCCCTCGTGCGCGAGGCACGACTCTAAAAACATCACATCTCGGTTCTTTGCCTGGATTCTCCGTCCGCCCGAGACCCGAAACAATTCCCACGTTCCTCTGCTATAGGAATCGGCAACCCAGACCTATCAGAGAACGTCACACTGTATAGCTTATATTATATTGTTGTACCTTTTCGTTGATCCTTAATGACGCACAGTTGACTTATATTGACGCTCTTTATATCACATAAACGTGTTTTTCATACAGCTGTAAAGGTATGAAATGAAAATATTTTATACGTTTGAGTGGACTGTATATTTACTCTTGTTTACAAAAGTAGCAGTACAAATTATTGGTAAACCATATACCGGATTCTTTTAATTGAGATCGGAATATCCTGACTGCAGTTAAGGGACATGTACCATGTCCACCTTCATCCTGTGATTATCTATGGGGCGACAACATCAGCCTAATACATGTCTGTCTCCTCTTTCAGGTATGTTGCTACTGTTTACTGGAACTCTTGGTCCCTGAGAAGGTTGGTGTGAAACTTAGTGATAGTGATGTTTTTCTATTTTGTTATTTTCTATGGAGAATATGGCTTTCGCGTTTTAAGGTTTGTTCAGTATTTACCAAAAGGCTACAGAAAACCTGTCGGTGTATGTAAATTGTATTACTTGAGTTGAGGGATGGATATACCTAACTAGATAAATATTATGTGTCTTGTGTTTCAGTCAAACATTGTCGGGTCGCTATATAACGCATGCAGCCTGGGAAAATACTTATATCGTATATATTCAAGGGGGGGTTACAGGATTTAGGAAAGGGGGGGGGGGGGTCCACATTGTAGGCTAAGTACTGAACGCCGTGCATTAGCACATACACGAGCGACGTTTATTTCTCTTTATCAAGTTGAAGTGTCCCCCAAAGGGGGGGGGGGGGGGGTCAGGACCCCCTGCCCCCCCCCCTCCCTGGATCCGTCCCTGATATTTGCAGTAACACATTGATCAATTTCATCATGCTTAGCAGATACTATAGATACACTCAAGATACGTGCATCAATTCTTAATCAAACGCCTTCCCTTGCTGCTTGGATAGATAGGCTTATATCGTTCCCAAGATCCAGGAGCAGGAAAGAATAGGGTGCCGGTTTTGGAAATAAAGGCCTAATTCTGTATTTAAAAAAGAAGACACTTTCCACAATAAAATAAAGGGCAAACTTTCGTGTCGCTGTCCACCCTAGGTCTACTGACGCTACCGGGTTCACCCATCAACGTCAGAACGATCAATATTCAAACCATCTAGGGTCATTGATGGAGGGATTGGGAAAGATGCATCGCCTTTCCTTCGGAACTCCACTTTTGTGACGCTAAATTCCACACCCAAGACACTGCTAATTTGATTAGGCTTTCTTTTTTTTTTTATTCAGAGTCACATCTTGCAAAGTAAGTTTTTCATGCAGATTACAGTATAAAGATAACAGTGAACAAAGACAATACAATAAATAAACAGACATAGAAAATAATAGGTGGTACAATTACATTTTCCATCACTCAAAACCATAGCAGACAGAAAATTTTGTTTCAATACAATCATTCTCAAATTGATGAATTGTAATATTATATTTCACTCATAGAGTGTTCTGGGCAATGTTCTTCGGCCATTTCAAGTATGATATCATACATGATATTCCAAAGAATATCCACCTCTGATTCTCCGACATTCCAAAATTCCGACCATTTAGAATGATACATTATATCATGTTAAAATTTCAATACATCATAGTTTTTTAATGTCCTACATTTAATCACAATTGTTGGTTCTCTATGCCTTGTATTTATTTCACGTTTTAGATATATCGCCAGATGATCTGAAACCGATTGCTGAATCACACCACTCGATTCTATATGTTTGATATTAGTCAAGATAATATCAATAAGTGATTTACTATTCAGTGTAATTCTTGTTGGCTCCAAAATAACTTGATGTGATAGATATTCACGTTCTACATCCTTCTCTTTTTTTATAAGAACAAGTATTACGCTTATTATAATCAATATTTGATCACCGAGTATAGCCAATTGATTTCTAGACAGTGATTGGCAATATTCAATTGAAGCTTTTAAATCATTCATAACCTTCTCTACTAAACTATGTGGGGGTCTATATACAAAACCTAGAGTCAACTTTCTCATCCCATGTTTATCTTTTGATTTCCACTTCTGTTCCAAATTCATAGTAGTCCTAGTATTATTTTCAATAATTCGTGTAAATTGATATATTGTATCTTATGCATCAGCATTTCCTCTATCTTGTCGTAGTATTTCATGATTACCCTTTTGAATAATAGAATTGGTAATGCCCGGATTTAACCAAGCTCTGTGAAGCCTATTATATCATATTTTTTCAAAAATAGATACGCCTCATCTATATTTTTCATCAAACTACGTATATTAAGATGAGCAATACCAAAAACCATTTTGTATAGATTCCAAAATGGGTTTATTCAACATAGTATGACCATCATTTGTAATATGATCTATTAGAACATATTCACAAACATAAAATTTTGTCAAGTTGGGTCATTATTTGAACTAACCTGATTTCGTCTACCACCAACCAAATAATACAATAAACAAAGGGACCTTCCATTAAGTATGTACGCACCAAGGGGGGGTGGGGGGGTCTAAAATTTGATAAATTTTGCGTACGTACTAAATGGAAGGCCCCAAAGTGAAATACATGATATACAATTTTCTGTCGTGCTTGCATACAAAGGACAGCAGAAATGCACATTGCTTTAATATATACATAATCAATCGTGCAGGTGCTTTATGCAGCAGAGTATAATGATCAAACTATAAGTTTGACCAACAACTATTTACATGTAGGGACGTGGTGCGAGTACTCATGCATAACAGTATTAATATTGGCGTCAATCTCAATGATATTTCAGACATAACATCCCAATTATTATTATGAAATTCCATATTCACATGGCAGGAATCTATCGTTATCGTCCATTTCTTCAAAATAGTTATAAGGAATTAATATCAAAAGGTAGCTAGAAGCCTAGCATGCCTTATCATTCCGCTTAAACCATCCATACTGTGCACATATACAGATACTTTCGAGTTCGCTTATTGTAACATGAAGCCATGCATATCCCTTTTACATACACTCAATAGCTTGAGGCCAAGCATTATGAGTATCAATGTCTGCATTGTTTAATTGGGCTTTTATACTCCTCACTACCTTTGTTGACACTTCACCTCCCGCGTCCTTTTGATTGTTTGCATCATATACATACATAACATTTTATGTGTACATTGGCCCTTTGTTCACATTCGTTCACACAATCTTGGTCAATAATACATTTTATCCCCTCAGGGGACACTCTGTTACTTTTATCACAATCACAATGTGCAGATATTTTCGGATCTATTCCTTATTGATTAGGTGGGGTCCTAATTACATCGAATGTACGTTTCGATGTACCGTCGTCCTTATGCCTCTCGGCATCTTTCTCCATATCACTTTAATTTTCATCAACAATGTTGCTCTGCATTAATATACACAAACCTGGACACCTTGTCAACAATCGATATGCAACAACAATTCCCAATACCTTCATGCGTATGTATCCAGATCTTAAACCTTTATACCAGCAATATATCCACACAATTCACACGAGATCTCGCACCTAACACGTAAACGCGTCCGCCGTGATATAACCATAGATGTTGATAAGGCGTTAAACACCAATAACCAACCAATTGCGACCAACCTAAACACGTCTGACACCTACTGACGCCATTACCTCGATGTAATATATGACAATTCGAACTATATACCTTTTTATTGGGTGATATACATTAAATTGAAAGGATTCTTTATCTTAAGCATTGACACAATCTTTCTCTTGTATTAAGCCTAGCTACCACAGATATAGCGGTATATCCGTATGTTATAACAACTACAGATAATTGAATTCAAACAAAAAGTGTATTGATCATGATGTTGTCTCTGAATTATGAGATGAATAGTGACAATAAACATAGTATACCACATGCATTACATAACCAACGAGATGAGCTTGATACAGTTACATTGAACACTATGATTCACATTAAAAATCTAAATAAAAACTTTTAAATCATGTCAATATTATAAAAATCACTATTTCGCACGATTCACAAGATTTTGAAAATAATGTAGTATTTAAGATATATTAATGATCATATTTCTGATACAAGATGAAATTTGAAAATAAGATTAGGTGATATTTTAGGTGGTAGGTTAGGAAAATGAAAAAAGACCCTAAGACATAACCTCAAGATTTTATCTTCAGTCATCATGAAACTGAAATAGGTAATTCATGCATACCCTGGAAAATGATGCGCATGATTAGGTATTTACCGCACATATATATTCTATCATCTTAAATCCTTTGAAAAGCACGTGCACGATTAATTTATACACATGGGTGATGGTATTATAGGTGATACTTTATATCTGAACTACTGAAGCATGCCGTTCTGGGTTGATATCTAAAATATCGTAATATTTTGTGTTGTCAGACCTCAAAATTGTTATTTCCGGGAGCAGGGCGGTGACGTAGCCTCTTCCATCACCGTGGTTACGCAGATCTGTTGACGGGTCACTATATAAACTCGGAGCATAACCGTTGAATTTCAGTTGCTCCCACACCACCGACCTGCTCACATCGTCTAATTTTGGTAAAACCGGCTGGGGAAGCGGTTAATAGTAGAAAGGTTTCTGCTTACCAGTGAGGGGAAGGTTACGAAGATTCAGTGCGTAGTTCCGACCAGTTTTTGGAGATGGCGGGTTTCAATTTTTGCAGATCCTGCAAATTACGGCACGCCGCTCCTACGGGTAAAAAATGCAAGGTTGCATTGTCTACGGGTGTGAATTTAAAGGAGCAGCAGGGTACGGCCCATGACGTTTCCTCGATTCGTCAAAAGGGAGAGAGATTATTCACGCAACAGGGAGCGCGGATTGACAAGTTGGAGAAGACGGTCACCAGAATGTCGGAGAACATCGAAATCCTTGTCAAGGCAGCAACAACAGGGGCGGCGAGAGAGACGGCCGGGAAGACGGCTCAGCCGTCATCAGATGACGGGTCTTCATCAGGCTGGGAAGATGTTAAACCAAGACGTCAGAAGAGACGGCAGGCAAAGAAGAAGACCCCGTTACGCAGTTCAAGCTCCTCATCATCGGGCGCCAGGTCGTCGTCCTCCTCTTCGGACAGCGCTCCCCCTGAGGAAGGTAAAAAACACACAAAGAAATTCGGCCAGAAAAAATATTTTGCTAAGGGCGATGAGCCTAAATGTGTAGAAGATATTCTATTGTTAGGAGTTAAGACGGTAGAGAAATTAATCGTCGAGAAAGCTGACCCATCTCCAGCTGTAAAACATTTAAAAATCCTAACTGAGAAAGCTACTAAGAAAATGTATACTTTCGACACTTTCAATAAGTACGACAAAGCTGTAAGGGAGAGGGCCAATCGTCTAGGGGTCACGCAGTTTGCTGCGGTGGACCAGGAGGAGATTTTTTCACACTTCAGTTTTGAAAATACATTCAAAGCTAGCACAAACAAGACTTCCTATAGGGAGAACAAGAATCGTCGTAACACCAGTACAGGCGGAGGCGACAAGATATGTTTCAGATTTAATTCTGACCAAGGGTGCCAGGGAAAGTGTAATATGTCACATATTTGTATTGTCTGTGAAAAGGCGGGGCATTCAAAGAAGGATTGCTACCGTAACGGTCCAAAAAAGGACCAGAAATAGGAGGGGGAAACTAAATCTGGCTTGCAAGTTGTTGTTGATAATGAACTGCGTAACGCAGGGAACTTATCTAAAAGCAATGACGTCACGCCCCGGGGGTTAGCAAGCCAGTCGTGTCCATGCTTTCTTGACCGTAGTTTTCCCTCTCCTACGGTGAAAGTACAACACCGTAGTCCCGATACGGTATTCCTATATGATCTTGATAGTGAAATAAAAAATGTGAGTCGGGAGATTGACAAGGACCCGAGTGTTAACGCCTTAGAATGCCCTCCGGCACACGCCTGTTGTAGTGCGCCTGACCTAGTTTACGCCGCCGATGCCGGTACAGAAAGCAGTGACGTCACGGGTAATGGGGCGGAAAGTGCACATGTGGATGCGGGGGAGGCGCGAAAAAATTCATTTTGCAGTAGTCCTTTTCGCAAAAAAGGTAGGGATTTCGCTAAAATCCATAGTTCTAATAGTGATATTCGTGTAGACGAGATCACCCCGGACAAGCCGGTATGCGATTTATTCGGAAATTCGCTGGGAAAAGATATTTACGATAATTATTCAGAAAAAATTCTGTTTTCTGCCGAGTCGGAGTCAGGAAGGTTAGTGCGAGTTTATGAGGAATGCGCGCAAGGCATCTGCCGGTGCGAATTCTTTATCGGAAACGCATTAGCCCAACTCAAACCATGTTGTTTTCAATATATATTGTCTCTGGGATCTACAGAATGTAAAAGAAAATACAGTGATATGGTTAACTCAATAACCGACGGATTTAAAATTGTAGATGATAACGCTGTAAAAACCAAGTTAATCTATGACTGCAACAACTATAAATCTGTATATGAAGGCTCAAACTATAAAAAAATGGACAGTATAATCCATAAAGAGCTGGATGAGGGCTATCTGGAGATAGTTAGTGAAAAACCAGATTGTATTCATAGCATGGGAGCGGTCCCAAAACCTGACGGGGGCATTAGGCCAATAACAGACTGCAGTATGCCAAAAAATGTGTCAATAAATAATTTTTGTGAGGATATCATCGAAGAACTTAAGTACAAAAGTGTTGAGAATGTCTTAGCAATGTTAAATGAAGGGGACTATATGGGTGTGGTAGATATAAAATCAGCCTATCGGGCGGTACCCATTTTTCCAGACCATACAAAGTATATGGGCCTTAGATGGGAGGTTGATGGTGAGGAGGTATACATCCAAGACAATAGGTTAGCCTTCGGCTTACGTTTAGGACCCATGTACTTTAACCAAATATCAGAGTTTGTGTATAGCATATTATCAGACATTCATAATATACAAGTGGTGAATTATTTGGATGACTTTATTGTGGTGGCAGAATCATATGAGGAGGCTGAGAGAGCTCAAAGATTAGTAATTCAGACATTAAGATATTTAGGTTTCTATATTTCCTGGGGAAAAGTGACCCCGCCATCTCAAATATGCAGGTATCTAGGCTTAGATATAGATTCAATTGAGATGGAGCTTAGATTACCGTCAGATAAGCTAGGAAAGCTTAAATGCCTTTTAGAAAAATATTCAAGCAAGGCCACAATTGCAAAGAAGGAGCTAGAAAGCTTAGGGGGTCTGTTATCCCACTGCGCACATGTAGTCTCAGGCGGAAACGTATATTGTAGAAGGATATTCAATTTGTACAAGGTCCTCTTAAATAATAATTTAAACGCGGTGAAAATAGGACAGGCAGCGAGGGATGACTTAAAATGGTGGAGAAATTTCTGCGAAAATTTCAATGGTCGGAGAAAAATAATTTATAAAGAATATCACCTCCCTCTAGTGTCAGATTCTTCTCTCAAGGGCTATGCCATATACAGGGGCCAGGACTGGATTGCAGGATCCTGGGATGAGCCAATTAACCTAGAAAAGTCGGGATGCTCTCATATAATGGGTCCCCCAACCTGTGACATTTATGATAAAAGTAATATTAACGAATTAGAATTATGGCCTATTCTGATTGGAGTAAAGTTATGGGTAAATGACTTAAGAGGCCATAGTGTAAATATTTTTACTGATAACACTCAAGTGTTCTATATGGTCAAGAAGGGGGTGAGCTCTAACCCAACCTGTATGGCATGGTTAAGAGAGTTATTTTGGGTCTGCAAAATATATCAAATCCGCCTGGTTCCCCACTACATCAACACAAAAAATAACCTTGTGGCTGACACTTTGTCTAGAATTTTATATATAAAATCTGAGGGGGAGGCCAGAAAATGTCTTGAAGGTTCCAACTTGTGCTGCGTTAACAAAATTTTTAAATTTTGCAGAGGAAAAGGCCTTGAAAATGAGGGCAAAGGTGCTGAGGAAAGCCGCCGTATCAACTAACACCTTAAAATTGAGGAGGAAACAGTGGGCTTGCTACAAAAAGGTCTGTAAAAAATTTAATTGGCCTATTTATAATATCAACTCAAAACAAGCCTGCAGGTATGTAACTTTTCTCTCTTCAAAAATGAAGTCCTCCTCAATTATTAACTACTATCAGGCGGTTATTTTCTTTCATAATGTCAAAGGCCTTCCTGTCCCGGATTGGTCTAATAAGCACCTTAAAATGACTATTAAAGGTATTATAAATACTGAAAATGTAAAATTGGACATCAAAGATCCAATTACTAGGTCACATTTAGAGTTGATGTACAGGAAGGTAAATTTCAATTCAGAGAAGTGGTTGCTAGTCTGGGTAGTAATTATTTTCTTGTTTAACACCCTGTTGAGAGTGGGCCATGCTGTAAAATCCACTCATGTATTACGTAGAGAAAATGTAAAATTTAATAAATGGGGTATGGTTGTCACGGTGATAACTTCTAAGACTACTAAGGATGTAGTTCACACTATTCCAGTAAACAGGAGTAGTAACAAGGCTTTGTGCCCAGTGTATTGGTTAAAGTTCTTGTATAAGACTTTTCCAGAGAAGGGGAGTTCACCTCTTTTCTCAACAAAAAATGTTTGTTACCTGACTTATTCAGAGTTTAATATGTTATTTAAAAAACTCTTGATAAAATCAAAAATCACAGGTAATTTTTCAACACATTCCCTTAGAAGGGGTGGAACTACACATTTATATAATTCAGGGGCTCCCATAACTTTTATTAAGGAGCGAGGCAATTGGGCCTCAGATTGTATTTATAAATACATTAAGCCTTCGGTAGTTGAGAAGGCTAAACAACAAAAATTATATTCACTACGTTAGGTGGTTAGTTTGGAGTGTTGGGATTAATAAATATTTATCATATTTATATATGTCCAAACTAATCACTTGTTACTTGTTATTCCTATTACCCTTGTTATATTTATTCACGACCTTTATCCGGTAAATGTAATATTTTGTGTTGTCAGACCTCAAAATTGTTATTTCCGGGAGCAGGGCGGTGACGTAGCCTCTTCCATCACCGTGGTTACGCAGATCTGTTGACGGGTCACTATATAAACTCGGAGCATAACCGTTGAATTTCAGTTGCTCCCACACCACCGACCTGCTCACATCGTCTAATTTTAAATTTTTAGCTTGTTGTAATAGGAGGATTAATAAATATTTATCATATTTATATATGTCCAAACTAATCACTTGTTACTTGTTATTCCTATTACCCTTGTTATATTTATTCACGACCTTTATCCGGTAAATTATTCAGAATATTCACGTGTATTTCTCTGTTATCCTAGTAACCAAACATCTGCTTCTCAGTAAATTGTGGGCACTGTCAACAAACACGAATAACCAAAGTTCTCCTTTTACCTGACAAAAGGAATTTGACAAACTTTTGCAATAACCAACAACTATAGAATCATATTATATAAGTGCAATGTGTGTAAACAAACCAATTTAGGTGGGTCACCAAAATTGACCAGAACAAGTTGAAATGATTTTCAAAGAAGTTAAAGCCTGTTTTTCATGGTTAATATTTTACCACAGTCATAATATGGAGTCACTGAATTTAGGCTATTTCATTTGGTACTTGCTTTTCCAAAGCGTTGACCCTTCATTGCATGTTTATGCTCCCTTTAAACAAGAAGGAACGATTAAACAGTGCCAAGAGCATGACGAGGGCTATCTCGTTGCGTGTGTATACCATGGGCAATACGGACTGGGTCAAAGAAGGACCCTGTAAGGGGACACAGACGTGTCACTTATGTATGTTTTACGCTCCAGTTCCATTCAGACAGCTTCTATCTGATCCAGATCCATCTTTTTTTTTTATTCCAACAGCACCAGCAGCCTCCGCTCTTTAACTCTCTTTTTTCAAAATGCCATGAAAAGAAAACAAAGGTATTGAACATATATGTATTTCCTTGTGAATTATTGCCAGAGAGTTCAATACAATTCGGAGTAAACAACTTATTCCAGCCGAAGATGAATGTATTAAGACGATAAAAATGGTGCTGTCCTGTACTGTGTTGTCAACGGTGTTTTCGTACGCACAAGAGTGGTGTTGGATGAAAAGCCCCCCCAAAGGCGGTCAATATCTCATTCCTTAACAGAGAGGGCGGATGGGACCAGCACGGCAGGGACACGTTAAATTGGTTCTCAAGAGACGGGTCCTGTCTCCATACACACTGTTTTGTAGAGTGTTTGGAATTTAACTAAAAGACTGGGGACGTAGACATAGCATATCAGCCTTTTCAGGGCATGTGCGTTTATAGGTAACTATTAGTGGCGATGTTATTTGCACATATTAATATTTCTCAATTATCAAAAAGAATAAAAAATGTTTTCATCTTAGGATCTTATCAGAATATTTTTGAAGTGTTCTCACTGATTCCAGCATAGACGATTCGATTCTCAGAAATTCCTTTGATAAACATGGTATTTTTCATTCAATGTTTCCATGGCAACCTTCTATTCCCGAACAAATTAAATGATATTAGAGACTATCTTTCTTTAAACCAGAGGTTTCTTCCTATAACCCTTAAATTCTTAGAGTAGAGGTAAGATACTATTCAAAGGTATAGCAGGATCCAGTTATTCAAGCTTGATGATTGTATATCATAACTCTCGATTTTGCCTCCCGATCTAGAACACGTTTTACTTTAGGATGCCCCCATAAAGGAATGGAATACACTAAAAATGGTCATTATAGGCATGACCCTAGCCCTTGATTAACTGTAGGATACTTGTATTTTATCTCCAGATTCTTTAGCTTCAATGGATTTATCGGCCAGCTAACGAGCTGGTCGAATATTTCTGTATGATTATCTGCTAGAGCGTAAACAATCATCCTATGAAAGAGATGTCCCAGTTGCAGTAGCGATTCAATTAAGACTATGCCTGTCAATTTGTAATGTAACTGTCTATCTTTATACAAGCAATAGCTTGTTAATTAAATGTATCTGAAAACCTAGACACCATAAAACAGATCGTATTAAACCTTCATATTTCATCCATGTCAATACTCTAGAAAGAGGGCCGCGGTTTCCGATAGGGTGGCTAAATTGCAATTGAAGCGAATGACTACATAATGAGCCTGTTTAAACCCCAGCTGTCGACAATTATATAAACGACCACCAGGGCACTGATCTCTATAATATATGAACGTTGAGGGATTTCACACAATTTGCTGTTCTGTTTGCAGAACAGTAGGTTAAAAAGGAGGAAACATTTATTTAGTAAAAGTAATCGTAAAGTGCAACATTTTCTCACGTAATGAAATTCATGTTCTCACTTCATGTATTGCTTCAAAAGGTTTTATATTCAGAATCATATGAGAATTTCAGTTAATTGTTTGAGATTGGCATTATAATATTTCGAATAATGATCAGAAAAAAATATAAGCTGCTTTGTCTTGTAACAAGTTGATAAGAAGATCCGATGGACGTTTTGACTGTGTACAGAGTCTCGAGCAGTTGAACCCTTTTATATTGTTGTCATAGATTGGACATTCTCTTTTGTATTTTCTGTATTTTCTACATTCTTTCCAATTTTGTCTGAAGTAGAAATATATCCCCAGAGCTCGCTCTTCTAACCTCATCAGGGCGCAGTCTTTTGGAGAGATTAGGAAGGAAGAACCCCATTTTGTACCATTTACTAATAGAGACTTGGTATTCCATATTGTAAGCCAATCCTTTGATGATTTAACTAGACGAATCCTTTCATAGATACGAGAACAGAACTCTGAAGTCTTGCTGAGAACTTTCTCAAATGATAAACACTCATCTTGCAAATCCACACCACCTTCCCTAACAGTCTGCCAGAAGGAATTGTTGAAGTGGTTGTAAATATAGCAGTCAACTGGTGACAATTTACAAACTGTGTCCATAAGGTCATTATTTCTCAGCCTTGGCGCCTTGTACTTGGATTTCCGCAGTTGAACATGCACAATGTTCTTCCAGGAAAGAGCAAGCTTCCTGCGAAAGATGACCAATGACATGGTGAAATACTCAGTTAGTCCGACCACAAAATTATTTTCCACCTTTTTGATATGGCTTGAGATAAGCCCAGTAGGGATTTTGTGTGGTAATTTGGGAAATCCAAGCTGCCTTGCTGCTATGTTGGTGTACATGTTCAAATCTTTGATACCAATTCTGTGTTCTTTCACACAATCTCTTAGCTTGATAACAGGGTCGATGGATGTTGTTTTTCGACCACAAGAGGCAATACCTTTGAATTTCATTTCTAAGATGAATGATCTTAGTTGAGCCACAGGGTGACGTACCATTGTGATGTGTGCTATAGGTTTACTAAGCACCATTTCTAACGACTCTTTATCATAGGCTGAATGGTCAGCAAGGATATTGTACTTCTCAGTGAAAGCTGGGTGAAATTGAGGAGTGATTCGTGAGACAGTGCTATTTTTCTTGGGAGTTATATCTGTTGACTCAAATGGCCTCGTTTGGTAGGCCGCCCAGCGTAAATTGTGCGAAATTGCATATCTCCCCATTATGTTGTATATAGTGGTCGAACCAGTCTTGAAAATCTTCAGGAAATAGATACTTTTATATTGTTTGTCAGTAAAATTGTATTGTTTATCAGTAAACATGCGTTTGCTAGTCTGGTTGCTTTTGATTGATTGTGCGTTGAAGACAGCTGTATCAACTTCTAGACACACCAGTAAACAGACAGCAGCAAAAATGCATGTTAGCACCTGAAATTGTATAGGAAAAAGTGGTACTCGATGAGATTAAGGTTTGAAATGCAGAATTCTCAACAATTCGAAGATTCATGGCACCATGTATAAACGTACATGGCCTTTCTAATGTATTCAGGTACACATTACTTCTTACCTATTGAAGTTGATGGTATTGTAGCTTTCCATATCTATTCAGTTCCATAGTAATATGCAATAGCATTTATTTCACTATAACGAGAAACACATTTAGAACAAGTTGATTTTGATACAGAAATTATTATAAGGAAAGAGGATCTTACCTTTTTCCATAGTTTTATCATTGTACATACATCTACGTCCTCCAGTAGTGTACAGGGTTACACCTTGTGTTTGCCGCAATGATTCCCTCCAACTGAGCGCGACAAGTTTCAATGTATTGAACGCGTGGGTAATGTCGTCGCACTACCAGCATATGGTGAATTATAGATGGTTCGTGATGGGGTGGCACCCACTTTACCTCTTAATGTTACAGCTTCAGGTTTATATAAAGACCCTACCGTTTAATCCTGATATCTGGAATATGCCCAGCACCCAGTGTCTGGCATAGGGGCAATGCTTTTAAAGTGGAGACAAGAACCTGAAGAGGGGGAGTAGGGGTAGGGATAATAGGGACTTGTTTCATTGCCTCTTTCCCTTTTACCATGATTTTGATTGTATAATCAGGGGAAGGGTCACACCTGCCCTATGTAATTTGCCGTCATTCATGTTCTTGGCACACATATACCATGTTATCTAGCGGTCATTTTGAGTCACTTTAAATTGAGCATTCCCAAAGCATACCCGGACCAAAACGCAGTGGATATACAGTGCAGAAAAAGTAGGGCCTATAGCAGTATCACAGCATTGTGGCAGCAGTGTCATAGCAGTGTGGAAACAATGTCCTAGCACTGTGGAAAGAGTGTACACGGGTTGTATGTAGGGAAACATAGAAGAAGTCTGTCGCTGTCAGACCCACTGTTTCCCAAAGTTATTATGTAAGATCTAAGTAGGTTAGGGACGGACTAACAAAGAAGAATTAGTAATTAAGTAGGAAAACAGTGCAGAACAATGCAGAACAAAGCAGCAGCAATATTGGAACAGTTGTCCTAGATATTTAGATGAGCTAGGGCAGTGTAAACTCCTTTACCACTGATTTTGCAACAGTAAATCAGTTGTACCTGCAGTAGTGAATCAACAGGCGCTTGTTTGGAGAGCTCCTGGCGAGAAACAGTAACAGTGGTAAAAGAGTACTATTTCTGTATGCACTGTTTTGGGGAGTGGCTACCGCCCGGACCAGAAGGCAGTAGCCACTCAGTGCTTTATCAGTATTATATAACAAGTGTCCACCCCAATAACCTGGTGGTTACTATAGCGATATTCAAACAGCCACCGGACCATGACAGCCAGGTTCTGGAAAAGACTATTGTTTTCAATATTTTTATAGTTAGATATACCATATTATGGATGGTTCGGTGTCTTAAAACAGTAATTGTTATTTTTTCTTCTCAATGCATTTCGCGTATAAATACAGACGATGCCACAGGGCATCAGACGCATTGCTAATGCTAGACGCATTGCTAGAGATGATTCAGATCATTCTTTAATTTCTATGATTTTACTGACTGAGATGTTCTCTCATAAAACAATAACTTCGATCAACAGAAGTCTAGCAGATGCCATATACGATAAATTCTGCCTATGCACCAATAGGCAGACGATCGGGGATCATAATGGAAGTGTAATGAACAGAAGTGTCATTATAGAATGTTTACAACACATTTCGATCTCATTACCCCTATCCTAATCGGTACCCCGATAAACTCTATGCAATTCTATTACTGTTGAAGGGTTTTGCCAAATGTAACGTGTACTTATAGAGTGTTAACCACCCATTAGGATCTCAGTGCCCCTATCCTAATCCATTTGCGGATGAGTTCCCATGCCATCCCAATGTTATTACTGTTCGAAAGACGTTACGGGTTTTACCAGGCATGAGCCAACATGAATTGTAATTATAAAGACTTTTTTGTGATAAGCATCTTTAGGTTTCCCCCATCTTCCAGATGTAATAATAATGTAAGTAAATGAGGTGATTTTAACAATATATCTGATCATTTCATCAAACAGTTACAAGCAAAGCCTAGTTTACATCTTATATTTATACATTATATATTAGGCTACTCCATAATTGGCAGAATTGTATGAGCCTCTTACAAAGTACCTACAGTCGAATGTAATAACATGCAGATTCTCCACGGAGAAGTTAGTTGTGCTGCTAGAGTCTAGCAGACTGAAGCCACATATCCACAATGCGAATTACTATGATGGTTAGTGGTTAGTCGGCCAGCTAAAGTGACAAAGTATGGGACGAATTACAAAACTAATTACAATGCAACCGACTGGTATAATCGGTGGCGAGTAGAGGGAAAATATTGGATATGCCAGATGTTTTTTACCTAATTCGTCGACAGGTATTGCATCCATTTGTCAGATATTACGGCACCAGTATGCTTCACCTTGGTCGTCAAAATTGGATGCAAACTATTCGCCCAGTAGAAACCAGGCGTAAGCATCAATACACACAATATTGTTGAAATGTGGATTATATCATAGAGTGTCTATGATCATAGTAAACGACAGCAAGATAATGATCTTTCAAGAGATATAAAAATAACAGCTGAATAAAACAATACATTCACTCAAAACTGTCAAAGTTTCAAACAGCTTAGCTTTCGGCCAACGCATTTCACTCTTTTCTATAATCTGAAACCACTTGCAAGGTCAGACCTGGTAATTGGTCCGAAAACAGAATCCCTGTCCTCTATCTGTCATTCCTGACGCGTGTCAACCGGGCTGGTTTTGCCGAGAATTGAGCAGGACTCGTTTCCTCATGTAGTGCAACCGTCAACCATCCTCTCCACCGGCTTATTTTGTTAGAAAATGACTCAAGTTACACAGGCAGTATATCAGATTACAGAGACTGGAAGTACAGGAGTGATCATGCATGAAACTATATTTCCTTGAAGCTGTGACTAGTTTTTAACCAGGTATAACGTGAAAGATGAAAAATAAGACTGGAAACAATACCTCTAAGATAGAACAAATTTCCTCTCGCAAATAAGAATCTTTTATAACTGTGATAGCTCATTGTTATTCAAGATGTCTTAGGATCTGAACAATAGACACGGTTCCCTCTAATTGGATGTCAATATTGACACATCTGTGAAGTGTCTAGGATATGCCTTGAATAAAGAGAGAGACAGCTTAGCTCAAAAAATAAAAGTTGAAAATTTGCTTTTAGATTTGTCTGATCCAGATTTCAATCTGACTGATGAAGTACTAATCGAGCTCGATCTATTATATCAATTATCTAAATTGGATCAGCTATGGCATAAATCCACTGGACTTCGCATAGATGTTCATCCACCCATACTATAAAATACGTTTATATAAACGTATTTTACAGTAAGGATGGATGAATATATTCTTCTTTAATTCGCTGGAAATATGGAACATTTCCACTGTTTGATTTTGTTATCCTCTTGACGCTTAAAAGATGAAGTCACACTTGTCTTGCTGACGAGTTTTATTACTTTTAAATATATTCCTTTTAGACTAGGGTATATCCATAGAGTCGGCTCCTTGTCAAATGATGACAATAAGCCCCTGTAGGTGGAGCACTTGTACCCATTCCAGCCAGGAGACCGGTTCTCAGTAGTGACACCAGACGTCAGTCCGGTTTGCCTCTCTCCCCAGTACTCCGCCATTTCAGTCAATTTCCCTTGCTTTTTCTTTTGCCAAACAATCAATGAATGCTGTTAGATTTCGTGTGCGACTGAAGTAAAATAATACATTTAGATTCTATTACGTTCTTAAGTCCATTGATTTTAAAGGTTATTGATGTTGCAGCTGAGTTCATACCTTAAAAAGTTAAAAGTGTTGATGGTTTCACTCTGTATCTGCCAAGGTGACGCATACCTAGAATTTAGAAATGGGGATGAGAACATAAGCAGGGAGCTCTAGACATAGGCCTATCTGTGAAGGCATATAGATATTACAAAACCTAAACACAATGGGCCCATTACTGGTGTAGTATGTAGAAGCAATCAAAGGGAGTTTTATAATGAGAAAAACATTATGGAATATTTATTATAATATGATACAAAACATGGAGGTGTTCAGGTCCTCTAGTGGTGATGCAAAAGGCATCTAAACTTTCTGTACCAAGGTAGGGTTTCAGCCATATCACATTTGGGAGTTTTAGCACATCCCACATATCACATAAACGTAACAGTAACGTTTCACTTATGTCACCTACTTGAATTCTTTTCGGAAATATTCAACTCAAATTCTATGAGTTGGTGCATGTCGTAAATATAAATGTACATACTAGGTACTCTCTTCTTTTTTGGGTTGTTTGTTTGGCTTGCATATTATAAGTTTTTAAATGCGTTAACATATCAAGATACGTAGAGGTTTACTAAAACTCTCCAATATTCGTTCTCTTTTTATAGCATGTTCCACTCATTCAAGACAGACCTGATTCATCCCCTACGACCGACCCCTACCCCTAATAGACCCCGGCCAATATAATCTAAGATCGTACTTGGGCCTGCGACACAACAACACGCGGAGCGATGGTACATAATCTTTGATACAATACCCTCTCATTACCTTCCTTAAAGGGAGAGGCCAGTGAATATAAAATATTATATTGTTATGATCCTCAACGTCCAGGGAATTGCCACACCAATTTTTACATGTGTACCTATTATGTTTTCTTTTTAATTCATATTTTTGTAAATTGTACTGACTCATTCCTGTGTGCAGCTCATGCACCTTGCATGGAGCATATGTCTGTGTGTGACATCATACACAGATCATATAACATTTTAGAAATGCAGAAATAACACATTCTGTTAATCATATCTATTTTTTTTCAATCCTAAATCATTTTGAATTATAAAATAAAATAGGTTATGGCAACAAATTGCAACTCCAATGTCTCTTAAAGAATATTTCAATTTAAAAATTTGAAAATAACGTCTTTGTGTGACGTTTTATGTGACGTCACACGCAGATTTATTTTATCTGAAGGATCTGAGGAGAAGAACATCTCTAAAATTTAGATCAAGTTAATGACATGAAGGAGCCAATCAATGGCAAAGGAATTTTGCATACTTCTATATTAACAAGATTAAAAGTATGTGTGGTTATTTCACTTTTATTCTATATTAACATTAGATTTCATGTATAAAACGTGAAATAACCATAATTCAAATTTCACTGGCTCCTCTATTTAATTGATTGCCATGTGAATTGGTCACAAGCCTACGTTTGTCATGTCCACCGGGCCTAAGGAGATCTCCGACCATGAGATTAGCCTAATCCTGTTCCTGATACCATGTTTACGCCGACCTTACCAAATGTACGTTCCCATGATGCTCCCACACGTGCGCATCTTACTCCGAAGCAGAGATAACCAACGCTACCTATATAGACCGTGAATGGAACTCCGAAGACTATGTATAAAATGTACGAAACACGTTATCTAATAACTTTGTTTCTAACCAGTAATTGTTTTCCACTCAACTTTAATCAATCCGCCAATGGAGCGATTTCATTTTTGTTTTTATACATTTTTCATTTTGATCATAATCATAATTAATAAATCTACCAGCAAAATCCTACTCTAACCTTGTAAATCAGTGGCATACACACGTCTAAGCAAATATGATTTATTTTCAAAATTATAAGGAGCATGTGATTCTATCTAGAATATAATATAACAATTGATCATATGCTTTACATAAATAATTTGGAATTAAAAAATCGCACATTAGATGATCATCGGTTGTCTGAATTGGCCCGGGAAACTTACACACTAAGGAATTGCAAGTAATAGTCCATAATTTTCTCTAAATGATACGTGCGAATAGGCCTATGTCGAGAACAGCCCAACCATAATATCAACCCTTGGTGGCTTGTTCGGCAAACCAGTCCATGAACATTGGCCACATATTCAATGTACAATGGGATTCGGTCATATTGTCAACAGAACATCCAGTGCCAAGGGATTCTTACAGTATGGAGCTAGAATAGAGGAAAAGACGGACAGTTCCTCTGTGTTACAGTGCCCTAATCCCATCCTGACGGTGTGGCTCAGTCGGATCATTCAATCACTGTGTATCCTCCACAATAGGTGCTGCCAGCACTTGGGGGGAGGCTGCCTCTTCCTCAGAGGGAACAGGCGCTGTGAGGGACATACAGGGGTAACACAGAGCTGTGGGTTGTACCAGGTTTATCGGCTGGAGATAAAGGGAAGGTATTGCAATTTGGGGGCTTGGATGGGGGCATTTATATCAGTCAAATCTACTTTAAGTAGTAAAATCGTGTATTGTTCCATAATTACACAGCGGAGAGGGGCCTTTCAAACCAATGTAATTAAATGCAAATAGTGTCTTTTATCTCTTAGGCTATCTTATTTACAAAAGACAAAAATAAATTAACATTCCCATTGGAATGTCATTACAACAATTGTAATTATACCGTTACGTTATTTGAGCAATATGTTACGCCGATATGCAAAGGGTTACCATTGATATTGAAGAATAGCAATCTTTGATTATATCTGCCATTTCCAAGTGGTAAAGAAACGTGAACCAGTTATAAAACACAAAGGCGAGGTAATTGTGAGAATATTGGACCTTTCAGAGAGAATTCAATACAATATGACGTGGACTGGAAATGAACGCTCGGTCACTTTGGATTAAAAAGTTGGTCGTCATGTAAGAAGCCCTTAGTCGGTCGTCACTAGAGCTGCCACGTTCGCGTGTACGGGATTCAGCAATCAGTTTT
Source organism: Lepidonotus clava (assembly GCA_936440205.1). NCBI lineage: Eukaryota > Metazoa > Annelida > Polychaeta > Phyllodocida > Polynoidae > Lepidonotus > Lepidonotus clava. The sequence goes on along the minus strand of OW387136.1, from coordinate 44,062,293 downwards.
CCCCGAAGGCTGATTTCTTTTTCGTACTGTAAGAAAAAGTCCGCACAGGCTTAAGTGACACAGTTCCTGATTGAACAGAGATCGCTTTTGAATGCTAACGTAATAGAAAAGTGATAATTGCACGCATAAGAGTTCTACTGGATGTTTTATCTTGGAGACGAAAAAGAAAGAAACAAAACAAATGTAAAGCCAATAGATTCGGGAAAAATCAAACTGTATCGCCTGCATTAATTACGATCTAAATTTCTTCGAAATGAAAATCAATACGTGTTCAACATTCTTTTGTAAGGTGTGATATGCGTAAATGCCCCATTTTATGCCATAAAACATGTTTAAGATACTAAATAAACCGCCGACCAATAATCATACACGTAATTTTATATATTCGAATGTTAGTTAACGTAGGTGACTGGAAATATGTTTTTATATATATTCAGACTGACTTTCAATCTTAATTTTTGAATCCACATAGAATCCGTAAACGATTATATTTACATGTATCTTATGTTAATGAAACATGATTTTCTTGTTGCAATACTTGTGACATAATAATATTATTATGAATAAATATATATAGTTAAGATGCATTTCACGCATAATAATAACAATTTTTAATTCTCAGGAAGGTGCTCATAATTATTTTAATAACAAAATCCGTCGATATGAGTGATAGCTCTGTGATGTGCGTGGTTTAAAACCCATCTACTGCCTAAATAAATGAAGTCATTAACATTAAGTTAATTACCTTGGCTGACACCTTTGGTCTGCCGGCTGGAGGTCGGGTCCCCAGCATTATCAGCACCAAACAGCCCGATTCAGCCCCACCTCAGTCACAGACCAGGCCTCTGAAGGCTTAAGTGGCAATAATAATGTGGCCAATCTGCAGCACCTAATTAATCAATTATCCACACGGCTTCGTTATAGTACTAATTGATTTGACGTTTGGCATTGGATCCTACATGATAACAGAACATGTTCAGTTCGGTTTGTTTCGAGGCCAATTAAGGTTGGATGGCAATTAAGCCTTTGCGGTTTCCTTTTTTTATTGTTCATTTTTAAGGTAATTTAAAATGGCTTTCGTTAGTCTTAGCATGTAGGATTCAAATATTAAAGGGGAACTTAACTTCCAACACAGGCCCCATTAACATTTTGATTTTTGTCCTATGTTGAGACGAATCCATCTTTCTTTTACGTGTGTTGATCAAAAGAGGTAAATCTTTGTTGAGTGTAACCTGATGTTGGCACTATGAACACATCTAGAAACTAAGCTATTGGTATAGTATAGATTCCGCTCCCCCGCCCCCTCCCCGCCGATAAGCTTACGAAAGATGACTGCTGCGATTCTGTAGATATAAAGTTCGCTTAGATTGGCAGCACAAATATCTCTGTAAGAAGTATGGCAGCATCAATACATAGACTTCAGGCATCAGGTCACTTCAAAGGGGTTCGGCACTGGATGTAATGTGTCCTCGTCTCATTGCGACATCTGACCATATGAACAGCGTAATGGGTGTCCGAATACATGTATACAGAGTAGCTCTTAATCCCATGACGTCATTACACTGTCGCTAAGTGGTGTTGACCTTCATGCGTGGTGATCTCGTACTTAACTATGCAGCACTACCCGTCTTTGTCTATGCTTACATCTTAATTCCCAACAGTAACGCGAGAGGTTTGTTTTATATACTAGTGTTTTTACCCATTATAGTATCATTATACATACTAGTTTGAAAAGAATCCCATAATGGACGCTCTCAATTTTATTTTGATTTCGTCTATGATTACTCCACACGTCTATGGTTACTATTAAAATCAAGTAAAATACTGCGGTGGAAATGGGGAAATGGCAGACGACTTTTAGGTCCACTGGCGTTTCTCAGCAAGCTCTCAACTGCAGGCAGCGTTCTATAGGCTTAAGGTGCATATTTACATCATGCTCAGGGTACGTATTCGAATCGAGATTGATGCGACCCGACATTGTCCAAATTGAACTGTGCTCAACACGTGTTTTCCGAGTAAAAATGAATCGCGCGAGGCAACGCCTGTTGTGAATGAGCCACTAGACTTAAATTAATCGATGCAGTAGGCCGCAGGCAGATAAAAGGGGTGTATGCGCTATGCGCATATAAACAGCTGAACAACATCTCCAGTCAGATCTCCCTAATCAACTCTTATCAACTTTTAAAAGCTGATAAATATAAGAGATGTGCTTTAGTAATTAAAAATCACTGTCCAAAAGATTTCTACATCTCTATATTTTCTGACTATTAACAAAAAGACAACAAAATAGAAATAATATAATTGTCATAAGGGCTGTAGAATTATAAACGCACCACAATTAGTCATGTGAAGAACATCTGTAGCCAGTGCTGCTTTTGCCTCACAGCCCTGATTGTCTGATTGTAGACAATAGTTACATAGAAGTAATTACGGGAAGTAATTGGTGTACATGAAGCTCATCGAAAGTGATATACCTGTACATTCTGGAATACTATAACAATCATGGTTATGGAGTAATAATGAACTACTTTTAACGATGGGATCGTCTAGAGATACTCCTCAGTCGACAGCTTAATTTCATTATCCCTGATCCTTATACAATCCTGCACGTGTCCCTTAATTGGTTCTAATCTAAGCTATAGCAGTTGCTATGCCAACAAAGAAAATGTTTATATGCATGCCTATCAAATATATGAAATATTACATGAGATGATTTCTTGTCGTTGTGTATTCACTGACGGCGCCCCCTGCCCCTCGCAGACAGTCCGCTGTGGCCCTGGCGGTAGGGCGTCAGGGAACAGCGTGATAAGCTATGAACAGCTCTATTAACGGTAGTGGGCCTATATGGAGCAGCAGCAAGAAAGATAGGATCTACAATATAATAGGGAAAATTAGAAACCAAGAGCAGGATCGCACACAGATGATCACATGCAGATTGTAGACTTTTTCACATTTGCCATGAAAACAACAACATTATCTAAGTACTCTTGAAGGGAAATAGGTGGATCAGACACAGACAGGAAAGGACAACTTTGTTCAAAGAAAATAAAGAATCCGTGCAACACAGAGACGTAGAACTCACTTGCGAGAAGAGGAGACACTTTAAAAGATTTAGTGACTTGTATACGACAGACTCACAGACTTACAGAGAGATGCGGCTTTATAGAGCGAGGTGCTGAGCACGAGCAGTGGAGTGAGGGGACGTGGCGAGCGCGTGGAGACAGCCTGGAGGGAGCGGGAGAGTAGGGACATTCAGAGGAGAGAAACAGGAGAGAGGATGCGGCCTGAGCGTTTCTGAGGACAGACACTGAGGGAGACATAGCGCTTAGTGGTGGGGCGGGAAGACGTCGCCGCCGCCGCCGTCGTCGTCTTCGGCGAGCAGCCAGCCAGCCGCGTCAATAAGCCACACTCCTCCAGGGTGGCCCTACCGCCACCAACCACCCACTCTCCTCCTGTAACCATGGCACCGTCCAGGTGGTGTCCTCCAGCTCGGACAGGTGCGGGCCGGTCGTCCTGCCACCAGGAAGAGGTGGCGCCCCTCGCCGCCCCAACCGCCCCCGCCGTCCTCCAGGGTTAGCGCCCTGCAGCAGGGAGGAGGAGGTTTGCTCAGCCGCCGAGAAGAGCAGCTCAATGTTTTCCCGCCGGTCCGGATCAGCCATCAGGCCGTGCGGCGCGTGGAGCATCGGCCGTATGATGGGCCTTTACCATGGACCCCCAACACGGCCAGGGCGGCGCGACCTGACCTGAGAGGGCACCGGCCACTGGATGACCTTCCCGGGAGTACCTTACCTTGCCCACAACTGGAGGAGGACAACACAAACCCAGGTTTTCTTCTATAACCAGTACATGAATACAGTGTAAAAAGTGCCCTGGTCTATAGCTACAGTCCCGTGATATGGGCCATAATATACCCGAAGATAAAGCTACAGTTTGTATATAAACGCCCTCATTTCTCTCACTGGCTTGTTTGTGTGACCAGCTTTTCCCACGACGCCTGATCCCACCAACAAAAAGATGGCCCTTCTTCTGTCGCCGGCCAGGGCCTAACCACGGGTTGCGCGGTAATTGTGACACGAGGGACAAGGCAGGAGGTAATCATGTTTGACAAATACTATCTGCGGAGGCGGCGGCCAACAGAAAGATCTCGTACTGGCGCTTTGGTCGTGTACATGGGGAAAGAAGGCAGGAGGCTGTGATGGCAGCAGCGCTATGGCAGATCATATACATATATATGCTGCCTGACTTGCCTCACCATATTCACATCCCAGAGACATTAGCCTCCCCATCTAGGAGGGGGAAGATGCACGCCCTGCAATAAGAAACATTCCTGACTCCCTGGTGTACATACTGATTAAAGATTCTGTGGAAATCTAATTAGTATCGCCATGTCTTTTAACATAGATGCCATACGTCTACATGCAAACAGCGCGTCCTATATATTTCTGGCAATTGTGTAGTATAGGAAAACTTGCTGACGCACCATTTTCTCGGGCTCTTTAATTTCCATCCCAAAAAGTAATTGCTGCTGGATAGCATATTTATGACCCGGGAATGGTTACGCCAAACCAGGATCAACAACAAGATATGCAACCTGGATGATCCATTCCCAAAACTAAAGGTCGCCAACTGTTCTAATCCCCTGTGGACAATGGATTTCTTGAAGGTGATTATGTCAGTGACCATTCTCCTCTGTGGCTTATGTCACTGCCAATTGGTGTAAGTAGACACGTGAAGGAGGGCAGGAGTCATTACCGGACGACGCTCCACCTGGAGGGAGTGACCAGCAGTGACCAGTGGTCAGTGGCAGATGGATTAAGGGGTGGGAGGTGGCCGGGGTACAGGGTGATGAGGGGCCGGAGACATGCAGTGCTTCAGTCACCTGTGGTCACGATCTGCCCCCGCCAGAGATGACTCCCCCACACGGCCGTAAGTCGGATTTATTTATATGTAACCTGACACTATAGCTATTATCAGGTAATACGTTTATGTACCATGCTCTCCTGGCTCAGGTTACAGGCGCCGACTTCCCGCGTATACGAGTATTCCTTATTATACGTGGACGTTGGACCTGAATATGTTGACCCTCTTTCCATAGCCTAATATATGTGGACGTCCTTTGGTGACATGATTTACATGTATATTACGGACGTCATCATTATCTATATCTAGCTGTTCTGGATTTAAAAATCTGTTGCAGCATTTAGGTTTTATTGCAGGTAGGGTTTCACATATACAAAACATCCACATTCCCATTCCCAATTAACTATTGATAGATGGCATAGCAATGCCCACTACTTTGTAGAATAAAGAGTTCATTCACTAACATTACAACAATATTGCTGCAATTGAAAATTACTATTGAAAAACACATGATTATTTATGGAGAACATAACATAGGTTGCGCACCTTGATTTAGTTCAAACAGGCGTATATATCACATGTTACATGTACTAGTTCGAGTTGGCATTCCTGCATAAATGGCAATATTCAACCTTCAATTACAGTATTAGGCAGTTCTGTGAGGTTATAGGCCTACAAATCTTCATGAAACACGCATGGATCAATTCTGTTTCTTATTTGGGTGCTAAGTCGGTATAGTGCAGAGGTTAAATAGGGGAAGCTGAGTCTTTTATAGTGATCTATTAGTTCGTCGGAGTTGCTATCATAGCGAAAGCGTGCACGGAAATGATAGAATCAATATTTGCTTGGGAATAGATACTAGTGTTGTTACCCTCCTGCCTGTTGCCAAACGGGTCATTGCCTCTGTAACATCGTAACACTTTAGGGAAAACGAATTGATGTGGGATAATAGCCGACACAAAACAAAGGGTCTGTAGCGGCCTATATCGTTTGTGTATGTTTGATAATGTTTGATCCACCATTGGGGAGGGTCACTGTCCATTACTCTGTCTCACATTGGTAAAATATGACTGGAAAATCGGTTTCATCTAAACGTAGGAGAGTGTCCATGTACATTACAGGATGTTCGCATTACAGAGATTTTTCGAACATGAAATCGAGGGGGAAAACTCCGTTCTTTTGATTAAAAAAAAAGAAAGTCCCAGTCTAAGAGTTGTCCATATTAGGGAAGGGTCTACGATAAGAGCTTCTAATGTAAAACAGTTTCTTTATGGCGTGGCCCAAGCTTCAGCTTCATAAATAACAAGTAACCTAGCTTGTCCTAGCCCTATACCTCATATTGCCTCCTTCTTCTCTAATCTGCCTTCTCTTTCCCCTAAAAAGGATCGTTTACATTATCAATTCTTAATCAGACTGCGTAAGGCGGGTCCTTAACGTTAATAAACACATCCGTCACTTCCCAACAATATGGTACTTAAGCCCGAGAGTTAGCATTAGAGTCACATATGACAGCTCATGTCTGTGGTTAGATATCAAGGGTTAAACATTTAATTGTTGGTAGGTATGTCTGATTAAAGAAACAGTCCAGAATTTTCGTGTACTTATAGTTTATTTACTTCTTCGTGTTAATACACGTTCCTGCGGGAGTTGAGTCATATGAATTATATCAAAGTTAATGACATCGGTATGGAAATTTATTAGATGAGTAGTCTACAGTCTTAGTGCAAAATCAAATAATAACAGTCTAGCTTAGGAATATTTTAATTCGATATTGTCCGCCTACTCTTTAGTATACAAGCCCCCCGTCGTGAGTCGTAAAAGTCATACCGTTCTAAAAGTATTTCACTGCATCTACCACAGAATCCCCATCTCCTTTCTATATAATACAGCACGTAGAAGACACTCTTCGTGTCGCACGCTCATAACTTGGGAATAACCTTGGTAACCGTGCAGATCTGTGAGTTGCCATGGTAACACCCCAGCCCGCCGTTGTCAACAGGCTCCTCGGCCTCTATCCGGCAGTAATGACGCGCGTGCCGCCCTGTTGCTGGGCCCCGTGTGGATCGATCCCAGTCGTCCTGACCACGGGATGAGCCCTCAGACAAGGCTGACCCCTACCGCCTGGTTCGAGAACAAGTTGGTTATCTTCTCTTGGACATTATCGCCTTTGTCAAGCCATTATAACAAAATGATGCTATCAGTGTCTACCCATTGATCTGTGGATTTCGGTTGTATTGCTCCCAAATACATGCGATTGAACCCACAGACAGCTGTGCTCGAATACAACTATTCTGACTATTCAACTATTTTGCAAATTCTTGATAACAAATTTTTGTTATTAATGATACTCTGTTGACATCCTGATTCAAAACCGAAGGGCGTCTAGTTGATCATTGATTTCACAATGCCATGAATGGGATGTCTACGATTCTATGCATAAGGATTGGGTATCATAAAATAGATCGATTTGGAATTTTTCCATAGCAACACCTATGTATTAAGAGGATATAGATACTTGAAAGTACTTTTTCCAGTTTAGTGGCAATCAGCAGTATTGTAAAGGTGACTTTCATACGTTGGTCATAAAAAGACAAGGAATATCAAAAAGAGATATGAAAAGTAAATGTGCATCTAAACAGAATCATAAATGCGATGTCATACGCGATGAAATAACTGGACTACCCCCTGTAGTAATCAAAAGATCCGATGTAACCGATCCGCTAACTTATGTTCAGCAAAATGATAATTGTCTGTCAAGATGATATATCTCCATATCTCTATTACTTTGAAACTAGCGATGCAATATACAACGTCACTGTATCCATATCCGTAATGGCTGTATGATAGTAGGGGTGGGATGTGTATACGACGTAAACCTATCTCAACATGCTTTTGGCTGCACAGTGCTATACCCCAGAGAGAAAAATAGAGAAAACGTCGTATATTATGATGATTGTAAAATGGGAAGAAAGGGTATGTAATAATTACTAGAACGGTTTTCTTGATTTGAAAATTGTACTTGATAATTGCTATTTTCTGTATGGAATGGTAATATGATTACGATAGTCGGATGCAATAAATTAACTTAATACCTGTATAAAAGGATAATTGAGTAGAGGAATTGGAGGCTGTCTAACCTTAAGGATTGACACCGGTGGTTGGGGCGTTATTCACGTTTTGGCCCATATCTCCGTGCCTATGTTAGGTACAATGATGGAATAAATACCATCTAAAAGGCCTGATTTTTCTCTATCTAGTAATGTAAGTTATTAGAAGATCTGATAAAAACTCGAATGGATATGAATTAAAAACCTATTTTTCAACTTTTATTTTTTGAACAAGAATTACTCACTTACCATAATAGCTATGTGGCTATTTTTTTCATACATGTTATTAACCTCTAGGTGCAGAGAAGGGTGTCTCAGATTTTTGATTTAGGCTTTAGTTTCTATTTTATGCCAAAAAACGGGAAACTTAAAGATATTTTTTTTCTAATTTTTACATTTTATTTTTTTTTAAATGATTACAGACAGATATCAAAATTTTGAGACACCCTTCCCTCCATTAGAATGTTTAGAACAAGCATACAAAATTTCAAAGGCATGTGCTGAATGGTAACTGAGAAATCATTGCTCAAAAAATAAAAGTGAAAAAATTAACTTTTGTCTTTACAGGCACATAACTTGAAAACCCATCCATACTTTTATATAAATTTTATATCATTAGATAGACTATAAACTAAGCATTTGAACTATACATATTACCCCATTGTGGATGTAGAGATACTTAATGAAAAATGCAAAAGTCCGGAGTGCCATAAAATATGGCCCAACCACAGGTGTCAATCCTTAACAAAGCAAATGAGGAATAAGACATTTCTATTCCAAGAAAGTCAAGTGGGGCTGGTTAATCCAACTTTAATGCTTGCACAGCTGTACATTTAACAAGGTTGCCACAGGTCAGGGAAAAGTCAGGGACTTTTGGAATTGGTCAGGGAAAACTGGAATTTGAAATAAAAAATGTCAGGGAAAATTGAAATTTCCAAATGCATGAGTGAAGAGTCACAAGAATTATGGTACCATGACAGGCATGTTGTGATTTTAAGGGACCTTGCTGTGATCCAGCAGTATTACCTTGGTATACAGGAAATTGTGAGGTATTGTGTACTTCACATGTCCCAGACTAAATGGGGAGAAAGGCCAGTAGTGGTTCAAGGATGGTCAAAAAATTGATTTTCTTATTCTTTTTGTCAGGGAAAAATGAAATTGGTTCGGGAAAAATCAGGGAATTTTGATGTCTGGTCTGTGGCAACCCTGTTTAAGGTCATTATTCCCTGTCAAGTACACACTTATCAAATTATATCATCTTTTGAGATCGGCTTTGTCTTTTAGGCATTGTTTAAAAAAAAAAAAAAAGCTCTCAGGAGAGTTCAACAGACCTAGCATCTTTTGTGAAACACTACCTTCAGCTTGCTCAAGAAAAAGCTTCTATGCGTAGTGTGCCTTAGAGGGTATTCCTTTAGTCTGGGTTCCTGGAATTTGCATAAATCTATGGCTAGACAACTAATCTCTTTTATGTTTGCTATTTTATTGACTCTTGCTTAGTCTGCATCACTCTTGTCTGAAAGCAGTGAGTATTGATTTTAGTGCTGTCGATGATAGTTTGCAAGAGGCTCAGTGGTCAGATGAGGATGATGTATTTCCTCCTAATGTGTGCCTGCCATGTCGAATAACATTTTCACATGCGCGGGAGTGTTTTGAGTAGGCACGTGCCTTTGTCAGAGGCTGATACTACTCGCAATAAAGGCAGGTCAATGCTGATGACTTGCGGGGATTGTGCATACATAACGCCCCGTCCCCCTATCCCTCCCCACGGTGTCCCAAACCCCCCCTGTTGCCTGCATGTTTGCTTGCCCGCCGCTTACTGGAGGAGCTCCCTATCACCCTACTATACCCAGCGCTCCTCCTGCATCGAGCAGACCGGCCAGCCAGCAAGCCATGCTGCGACCAGCACCCCGCCTCACTGCTAACAGCAATCGTATAGGACCGTAGAGTCTGGATAAGGCAGCGTTTCTCCTAGTCTCATAAGCCGTAACCCCCCTCCCTTTTGTGGCTTGCGGCAGCCTTTCGACTGGCTTACTTACTGGAGGAGGCGGCATGGCGTTCCGTCTGAGGGTATAAGCACGTATGGCCGGCCGTATGCCTGGCGCGGCTCGTGAAGTGTGAGTGGGGGCGGGGGGCGGGCCTCGGCTGAGAGGACGCACCTAACCACCACCACTGCCGCCACACCAGCAGCTGCTGCAAGTGGTCGGGCGTGCAAGCCCTGCTTGTAAGTCCTCCAGTGGATCCTACTCCAGCGAGCCCCTCCCGCATTCTCACACACACGCTGGAGCCGGCACTGAGCTGCTCCGGGAGCCCTGTTTGGTGTACGTATATATATCTCCATAGAAGGATTCAGGGAAGCTCTATAGTGGGTGATAGTTTAGAGGATTAGTGGAGTAACGCCGACCGGGACCAGACAGAGGAGTGTCATCTTGACGCCGCCGACTGACGAGCCTTGTTTGCGGCGATTGAGATGGGTGTCTGTGCCGTGACAGCTCGGCCAGATAATTGGACCTGGTAGGCCCGGCCAGTCTCTGATATTATCCCGAGCCAGCAGTGAGGCTGGCTTCCCGCACCGTCCAATTTGTAGTACTCACAATCAGACCAATTTGGCACCCCTCTTCAGGGAGCAAGGCCTGGAAACAGCTGCGGTCAGACGGAGAAGGACGATCACACACAATGTTGGCGGCCTTTGTGGAATAGTGGTTTGTGGCTGGGATCCTGGTCTGTGTCTAGAGCTGGATTGGAGAACTCCTCTCCAACACAGGCATTGCCTCTCCCTATGGAGTTGGTTTCATTGGTCTACACAGCTGGTATGATCTAATGAACCCGCCCACGTCTGTTAGATGCACCCTCCAGGGACACCTCAGGATCCATATGCCCCGCTATCTATATATCAAGAATACGCCACTGCAATGGAATGCTATGTCATTGAATGGACCCAATATATTTGGGATATATAGATACAATATTCGCGTAAGCTATCAGTATCTATAAGTTGGAATTAAGCCTACATGTGGTGATTAATAAACTAGATTCCATAAAGTATTTGTTCACCGATTCACCCTACATCAAGAGAACAGCAACGATACAGCATGTATTCATCTTCCAGGATCGTGTATCGAAACAAGAGCCTAGGTAGGTAAAGGGGATCAATGCAGATAGGTTCACCTGGGTTCTAGGCAGTGGCCGGCCTTTGTGCTACTTACCACCGAAGACATTGCAGATCAATAGGGCTCTCTGCGCACGTACAACCTCACCCAGAACGACCCGAGTGGCTGCCACCCCCGCCACCACTGACAACACCACAAGGGGCCCCTGGAGGAGAACCCTTTCGACCCTGTGACCCTGGAGCATACCTCACTGAATCTGCTGGAGGAGGTGGATCTAAAGCTTGAGACCCGGACGCCGAGGGGAGAGATTACGAGTGGGAGGAGGTGTTGGGCGGAGAGGTAGGAATCAACAGGGCTCCCGCCTGGGTAAGGTGGTCATGGTCTATTTATAGCCTCTTGGAGCAGCTCGTGAGCAGTTGGCGGGGGTACTGAGCCGCTGACTGAGACGTCGCCAAAGGCAATGAACGGCAGCGGAGGCGTCGGCCGGCCAGTCGGCGGGGCGCAGCAACAACGGGGCAGGTTTCTCCAAAAGCAGCGAGAGGTCAGTAGTGTGTAAGACACCATAGCGCCTCCAGGGCCCTAGAGTAACCCCCCAAGACAGCAGCAACGGCAGTAGCGGCGGCCCTGACCCAGTCCGTGCCGCTCCCCCAGCTGTCCCCAGTACAGGAGTATTAGCACCCCCCGACAGGACGGCAGGCACCACGGCGGACCTCCAGAGACAGCAGCAGCAGCAGCGGCGCCGTCTGCACCCACAGGAGCAGCAGGAGGATGGGGAGGAGGAGGAAGAGGAGGAAGAGGCAGCAGGAGGGGTGGACGAGGAGGTGCTGGTGATAGAGGAATCGCCGTGTCAGGGGGCAGACAGTAAGTGTCTGCTCAAGGGGGCCATGTGTCACTGGTTAACCCGCGCCTGCCTCAGCAGCATAGGCTGCACCTCCTCCCCGTCCGCCACCAAGATCAGGTACTCCACACGCTCTAGTTCTAGACTAGCTCTGGCTTTGTCGCTCTCACAAGTCTGTCTCTAACGGCTTTAGGTCATCATTGCGGCAGGTCCAATAAGCCAAGGCTTGGTTCTCTCAGGGGAATCAGCGTCGGGTTTATTGGTAGGTCCTAGCAATGATTTGTGGCTTTATTTATCGCACGGATGGTCGATAGATGTGGTTTGTCGCACCCATGACAATAAGTTACACCATTATTAGATCCCGAACAATGCACAAGTGTTTTATTACAAAAAATGTGTCAGTTTATGCCTTTATTTTTCCTACACCAAGCACATCTCTACAACCTTTGACATCAATACTAGTATTTATCTTTCTGAGCATCTTAATTAGTTGCTACACCTCCCTGCACCACTTTCCTTTATCAATTGTTATTGCACATCTACACTTTTACGATTTACATACGAACAATTTGATAATCAAAGTGGCACAAACAACACAAGTAAAGAATGTCTTCGGGTGGCCAAGGCATATATACCTAGCTAAATGCAACAAGAGGGGTAGTAACATTGCCATATCTCAAATGTTGCTCAGCTCTGATTGGTGCTGGCATGTCACAGTCAAACCCACACTATTAACAGTAAAGAATGTAGAATAATTATTCCATTCTTATTTCAAGCTATTTCATTGTGCACTTTGAAAATGAATATGGCAGAGTTTCGATATTTAGAAGCCCGTTTAGACATTGACATAATTTTTTATAATCAAAATAAAGAAAAGTGAATATTGCGATTTTGTAAATTGAAACCTTATATGTTACATACGTTTCCCCTTCAGCTGCTTGTAAAAAGACCTTTACACAATAGTGCTGAAACATTACCTTATGAAAATCACATTACTATTGAAAGCCAATTGCAAGAATTTAGCTTATCATATACTAGGTCATCGTGAAGTTATAGTCCGAAAGAAATCCCTAACCTGAATGGTTTTCGCCGTATTGCTATTGACTCCCTCACCCTGGGCTCATTTCCCCGTTTTAGTTCAGTTTATCACGAGAGGGTTATAGTATAGTCATTGACATCTTATTGATGAAACATGAAACATTTTTAAAGCACATAACAGTTAAAATGGTTTAACAAATTAATCCAGCGGGTTATAAGATCAATTGGGTATATACATTTCATACAAAATAAACCCTTAAATACTGCTCATTCTTAAAGAAAATGTCAACACCTAAATTTAGCTCTGGTAAGAAATGATCCCATAGTTCTTGTCAGTCTTTGTCAATGAACACCCACGCTGAGCACAAAAGAAATGATCCGCAAATAGCCACGGCCCGTGAAGCGACAAGTGTCCAGCCTGATGTGTGCCTCAGTGGTCTGCTGCTGCTGCTGCTGCTGCTTATTGGTCTGCCCGGTGAAAGCTGCTGCTGCTGGCGCTGTGTGGGCCGCTGTATAGATTAGTCCAATACATGTTGTTCCCCTCCACTCTGCACCCAGGGCACCACCACTTCTCCTTCACCACTCTGCACCGCCTTTGTCAGTGTGTAACCGCCAGCACCTGTTCATATCATGTTACCATTCACCGCTGGAGTGCCATGAATGTATCCAATTGTACTATAAATTTGTGATAGCTATTGTGTTGTAAATATTCATGTATAGATATGCGTATCCTATTTTATGATTTTATTGCAGACGCATAAGGACATCTGTTTAGATCATTGCATTTCATATATCAACTTTTTGGTCATTGCATATCTTTGTTATTTCATTATGAATTAGATTAGATTCGTTAGATTCTGAGCAAGTAAGATAATATTGGGCTGGAATATTCTGTCATTTTCACTGAATGAAATAATGAATAAACGGCAATACTTCACATCCTCAGGAAACGATCCTGAAATATCAGAAATGTTGATCTGATGCAGGAATTAGAAAACAAATATACAATCTATAGAAATCTGTTAGTTTGAACTTAGAGGTTTCGAAATTGATATTCCTTCGCTCAGATAATATTTTGGGATACGTAATTTCCACCTACAGGTGGCAATTGTCGACAGGCTTTGTCGACAGAACATACCGACAATCTTTCACTGTTACTATCAGGAATTCGACTAGTCGCTGCATTTCGAAGGAGCAGATAGACACAAAAATAATCGCTGTTGTGCATGCATAGACTCTTCTAGGGTACGGGGAACCAATGTATACTGCGTAGTTGGCAATAGTTAATGAAGAGGTGGTTGTCCATAGTAGTGCTATAAGGGCCTTCCGATGACCATAATCTAGTAGTAGACTCGCCGGATCACATCACCAATGTCCCCTCTCATCTCGACTTAATGGCCACCGTCCCAGGAAGTCCGGGAACTGCAGGAAATCCTCGCAATTAGTGTTAGGTCGCCTGAGAGCTTTATAGGCTGAGAACAGTTTTCGGAGGTAACTGGGGTGTGGATGCAGTGAGATTGTATTGATAAATAGAAGATGTTATTGTTTGTACCAGCTATGATCTTTTACCAATGCATTTTTTAGTACACATAGGATAATTCTGACATCAACAGGAACATTTCTCGGAACGATTGAGAGCGTAATTTACTCGGGCTTCCAACATGTACAGTTATCATAATGATTTACAATGGCCTACATATATACGACTACATATATTCTACATGACTTATTAGTCCAGGAGCCAAATCTGAAAATCCTGATTTACCCTCCGCGGTGAGCCCCCTGGATTTTCTTGATTTTTTTCATCTTATAGCATCCTAGGGACCATGAATCAAGACGGTTCCGAAGAATTTAGGTATGCGAACACTGTGTAATTACGTAATTTGTGCTTAATTAGCAAAAAATGAAAAACGCGTTATTTCAAAATTTCTCTGGAACTATGTAAGATAGGATAACATGCTATATGTCATCTGAAAGGTAATTGTTTTCCTGATTTTTTGATATATTGTTTGCTATTGTCATCAATCATGGCAATGAGTAATTAATGAAAAACTGTTGTTTCAGTCAAAATCATTAGAACTTAAGGATCCAAGATCAAACTCTGGAATTGATAAACCAAGTCCTAGGTATACTTAAAGGGGATCTTTAGGCAGTTTTTAAAGAAGGTTGCATCTGATTTCATTGGAAATATAATGTAGAAATCATTCTTTGCTGATTAAATTCTAACCGACTATAGGCTCATTTTGCACTTATATTTCAAAAGGAAAGATGATATCATGAAAATAACACAATGTATCCTAAAGAGATGTGGAAATGATAATCACTATCTCCCTAGGCTGGTATTTCAGTGCTTTCACAGCCATTTGGGTACATGTATATAATATGGTAGCTGTTTGGAGAGTATTTTGGATCACAGTGAAAGATGTGTCACAATAAAACTATGGTTTGAGTAAGATTTCTTTCCTCCGCAAAATACCATGATAATGTTTCAGCTTGATTATAAACCATCTTATTAGGGCCCTTACATTAAGTTTGTATGCATCAAGGGGGGGGAGGAAGGTATGAAATCTTTGAAAATGTGTGTACTTTCTAGTGCAAATCCAATGAATATTTATGACCAAATGGGGTGGGGATCTGAGATTTTTGAAAATGTGTGTACTTATTAAATGGAAGGCCCCTTATAGTTCCCTCTACTTCTTGTTTGCATAAAGAAAAGAATAGCTTCTAGCAGACTCACCCATTACATGACCCCAATCCAGATTTCTGAGGGTATACTACTTTAAAGAAGAGATGAATCCCAAAAAGTATCCTGTCATATATCAAAGGTTCTGAATTTAGAAAAGAGTCCTTGTATCAATATGCCAACTGCAAAAAGACCAAGTGTGCTATTTGTTAAACTTGTAAACATGATAGGTGTGCTACCTCTGCCAAATTGTTGGTTTTAATAAATTACTAGATTGCACTCTTGGATTCTAGACCCATGTGCTTATATAAATGAGTAACTAAGGTTGACCATACACAAAATGGATATCTTATATTTTATATAATATATGGGTTACTGGTATTAGTAATTTGATATTAAATTATGATCATGGTCACAGTTCATTTCTAAGAGCCAAACTTACAATCCTCCTAAATTACCAATACAAGTTATGACCAGCCTTTGGTCATGCTTCATTTGGTCAATATCATTGGCAAGACCTCAAACAAATATCAAAACTTGAAACAATACAGAAGTTCCTGATATATCTTTCTATTTCAAAATTACAAATTTTTGGTATAGCCATTACTGGTTTCCCAATACTATCTAGTAGCATTACCACATTGAGCAGCATGTGCACAGCACCCTTGCTGTGGGACCATAACCAAGGCAGTACGGTATTAGGAGAATGTACAAGAGCAACAAATTGCTGTGATTCTGGAACCTCAAACTTTCTGTCATATAAACCTCAGAAACAACATTATTCCCTTATCAACATATAACTGACCATTTTCATTTCTCAACTGCTATGAACAAGGATCCTATTTCCCTAACCAACAGCAAGAGACAGCTTATAGTTAGATACTAAGGGAAAGGTCATTTTGGTAAATACTCAGAGACCCAAAACTAAGGGAGTCATTATTCAAATATATGAATAATCCTCTAGTCTATGATCAGTTCTTATAATACAACACTGAATACTTAGTCTATAATACAAAAGGGTATAAAACTAAGTGAGCAATAAACCCATACAGCCTGGAACTGTAAACCCTCTAGTAGCAAAAGGGTAACAAAGTTTATTTTGGCAGATAGGTGGTAGGATGTTAACAAAAGTACAGCAGGTGGTCAGCAATCCCACAGTTTATGGCACACTATATATAGGCCTGCAGTGTTGCACCATGGGAGGCTGCCCTTATCCCCCAGTTCAGGTCGCTCAGGGGAAAGGTTAGACCTCTCCACCACTGATAAGGTTCTGAAGATCCACTACCTTCATTTTACTGCTGGAAGGCAACATTGTCTATTAGGGGTGACGTCAAAATTCAGGGGCTGTGAACTTGAGATGCTGCGGCAGGCTGTGGCAGGATGTTAGTTATAACCCCTATGTGCCATGACTGGCTGCAGCATTCTACAACCGATTGCATTCTCATTAGGGGTGCCAGACATGGCCTTTTATCAGTATTTTATTTAAGAAAAAGATAGAATAGTGCTTTTATGTTTGTATATATTGCATACCTTAATGTCCCCATTAGGCTAATTAATTAATTAGCTAATGAGGTCATTAAGGGTCATTAAGATAGTGTCCCCACCCCTTTCCTACCAGGCTGTGGCAGGCTGTGAACTTTAATAGCCCTGAGTGGAGGCATGTTGGTGTAATGTCACTGACCAGTGGCTGCGGTCTGCTGTGGGGAATTTTGATGTCTCCCCTAAACAGTTAACTTTATCATTTTATCTCACCAGCTGCAGTGATGAACCCCATGCTCCTTGTGGAATTATGTGATAAAATTGAATAATAAGACAGTCATAAGTAACCAAAATTTAAGCCTGCCCCTCTCTCTGAGGGAACCTTTATTAGGTTGTAAGCACAGTGTCTTACCAATGGGTTAACTCACACAACAGGGTGATAAGAACCCTAGTCTGCCATCTTTATCATTCCTCTGTCTCTCTAGGCCTCTGGGCCGTTGCCAGGGTGAGGTAAACATTAGATAGTGGGGCCAGCAATGGGGGATTTAAAAGAGTATTACAGCCTACAACTCCCACTCTCCCTAAAGGAACATGCTTTTTAAAGATTAGTGGGTACAGGGGTATGTAAATAGAAGTTTGCTGCATATTGTCAATGTGTGAATCTTTGGCAATATAAGGAGCCATTCATACCCTTTTGAGTAAATAAATAATGACTATACTAGTTTGATCAGGCAACAAAGATGAGCTTGTCTGCAAATCACATGGACACATATTTCTTGCTAATGCTTACTTATTTTACAGCTCCAATATTGTATACAATGGACTAAATGGCTGTGAAAGCATTGAAATACCAACCTAGGGAGATAGTGATTATCATTTCCACACCTCTTTAGGATACATTGTGTTATTTTCATGATATCATCTCTCCTTTTGAAATATAAGTGCAAAATGAGCCTATAGTCGGTTAGAATTTAATCAGCAAAAAATGATTTCTACATTATATTTCCAATGAAATCAGATGCAACCTTCTTTAAAAACTGCTTAAAGATCCCCTTTAAGTATACCTAGGACTTGGTTTATCAATTCCAGAGTTTAATCTTGGATCCTTAAGTTCTAATGATTTTGACTGAAACAACAGTTTTTCTTTAATTACTCATTGCCATGATTGATGACAATAGCAAACAATATATCAAAAAATCAGGAAAAAAATTACCTTTCAGATGACATATAGCATGTTATCCTATCTTACATAGTTCCAGAGAAATTTTGAAATAACGCGTTTTTCATTTTTTGCTAATTAAGCACAAATTGCGTAATTACACAGTGTTCGCATACCTAAATTCTTCGGAACCGTCTTGATTCATGGTCCCTAGGATGCTATAAAATGAAAAATATCAAGAAAATCCAGGGGGCTCACCGCGGAGGGTAAATCCTTATTTTGACTGATTTCAGGATTTGGCTCCTGGACTATATATAGAGGTTTGCATAGAATATACTATTTTATCCACGCCTTCAGTATAATATATGAAATACACATATTTGATGAGACAAGTACGAGTAAAACATATATTCTGTGAAAATGTATCAGATTAACATTAACATTAAACGGAGGAAATAAATTCAATACAACTGAATCTGCATTGTAGCAATCAAACCCAATGTGAGAAGTATATGCAAAAGGCTGAAATAATCGGGATATTCGACAAGTAGTCTATGGAAATGTTAAGAGAACGCAGGCAGTTTTTGCACAGATGTCATAGTAGATGTATTGTCTCAAGCCGCATTCATGACCCAGTTTATTATTTAACTTTATTAGACGAGTTCTAAAGTAAGTTATATAGGACCCTTCAGGTAAGCTGTTCGTTTTGCCAGGCAATACGAAACCTCTTTTGATACTTCGATTTAACTGTGTTCAATAATCGTAACCTCAGGGAACATCCTTATTTCTTAGTAGTATCTCACTTCCGTGTCTAGATCTAATTCGTGGTTCTAGACATGGTAAGGTTAGGTAAGCACAAAAAATGCCAATCAATTCTTTGTACGTAGACCTGAGGAATTCGCACCGTGGGAAAGTAGCCAAATGCACTCTAGCTTTAACCCTTGCTTTCTCGGTTCTGGAATAGCGAGTGACGGCCTTCCAGTTCTCGAAAACAGAGACATGTTAGCCTTGATTTATCGGCTGTATTACATAGGCCTAATGCGTTGGCAAAGTGCATGCAAAATTTGAAAGTAACATATCAGTAGGCCTATGCAAAGCAATCGGGTTAGTATTTGCGCTAAATACGAATTAATCTTACTGATATCATCATCAGGTTGGTAGACAAACACGTGAATACCCACATACATTTTAAGGGGAATACCACATAAATTATTTGTTCTAAAAGCATGTCTTATGTGTCTTGTATTCGAGTGGAATTAACCAATACGGACCTTTTTCTTCGAAAACTAGACTAAACCCTAATAAAACGTTTAAAAACGCAAAATTTAATATTATCCACTTGGCTATAATTTTCTACTGGAAGCATCATTGTCAATGAACATGTATGTCATGTTTTATGCATAGAAATCGTTATATCTTAGTTATTCTATTGAGTTACAATATACTTGTGTCTTGGACTTGCTTGAGAGCTAATCTAAACTAGATTCGCAGAATGGAATAAAAACAATTAATTATAAGATCCACTTTAAATGATGTCATTAAACATACCGTCGGTCTCCCTCACAGATTAGCCTTCCCTTTTCTGAACAATACTTCATGCTATAAGTACAACACGGAGTAAAACAATGCATATTTTCTTGTAGCCCATTCCATTACGGTCCCTTTGTTGTTTATGTACCAGCACCCTGCCTGGGGGCTCGTGCCAAGCCTGTCGACGCACACCAAAGAGGCAGAGTCTTTTCTGAGAGTAGATATGTGAGATTGACGACCCCTATAGTCCGTGGCCTGCTGCTAGCCTGCTGCTGGGGCTGGCGGCAGGGTCGGCCTGGATCCCACCTCCTTGTGCAACTCTTAGATCATTGAGGCAGCGCGAACCGTGATCCCCCTAAGGCCAGTCAGCCGTGCTGCTGATCGTGCAGCACGGGGTGGTGGAGTAGGGTGTAGGAGGTCTGCCCTGATAAGGCAGGGCTACTGTGTAAAGGTGGGGTTTCAATGGTGGGGTGAAGGATTGGGGCGCGGTTTGGGTTATAGGGTGACAAGCAGATCTTAGGACCGCCTGGACCATGAAGATGTTGCTGGCCGGAGAGGGAATCAATACCGGGCTCGCTGTTGTCCCGTCTTGGTAGCACTTCGCCCGGACCCAACTGCTTTTACATTGAGCCTGCATACTTACCATCCCATTTTCTTGTCCCCATTTCTGACCGTCCAGCTGAGGGATTCAAGCTGCTCATGGTATTAAATAAATGGGGTATTATTCATATGACGAAGCCTGGTGTTTGATATAGCAAATCAAGTTCAGTCACCCGAGGTTAGTTCCTTGGACTAATTGTATATCTTTTCTCTGAAGGGGGCAGGTAACGTATTTATTTTCCACATAATTATTTCTAGCACCAAAATACAAAATCAGAACAACCTCGTTCCCGCCGTTTATCCAGGGTTTAAACCCTACTCACCTACTCTCTCACCCCCTCCCCCTACCACACCTCGCGGCCGGACAATGCCTGCATAGCGATGCTGTCCAACTGCCTCAGGAGACCATAACCACTGCTG
The DNA here is from genome assembly GCA_936440205.1 of Lepidonotus clava. Classification (NCBI taxonomy): domain Eukaryota; kingdom Metazoa; phylum Annelida; class Polychaeta; order Phyllodocida; family Polynoidae; genus Lepidonotus; species Lepidonotus clava. Next base: position 44,041,472 of record OW387136.1, on the reverse strand, counting down.
CTGCTCCTGTCGCCTTCCCAGTTGTCGCTTGGGCTGTCCCCGCTCCAGGACGATGGTGCCTGTGGTGGTGGTGCTGCAGGAGGTGGTGGTGGTGGCAGTAGGCTGATACATCACCAGTCTCATTGATCACACCCCAACCCTCAAGGCCCCAGCCCACAGGCACCCAGCCCTGGCCTGAAGAAGGCATGTGAGAACACAAACCAAGGCCTTTTAGTTTTTTTCACTGTACGGTATTTACTCCTATATACATGATAGCACTTGATAACAAGATGAGGTGCACTGCATCAACCTTTACCAGCAGCATCTAAATGTTGTTGACATGAACTGTCTCATGTTGCACGAGCATTTGGGAGCTGTCAAAACAGATGCTATGAATAGGAAAGAGTTAGGATGAGGACGGTAAAGAATATACACGTAAAGAGAACTCTGTTTAGATTAAGGCTGCAATGTATTGATTGTCCTTGGACTCTTCGCTACCTTTTTACTATGGTAGCCTTTTTGGTGCATTAATGTCTGTTATACCTACCAGTATTCACTCTTCATCATACACATGAACGTAGTCCACATAGTAAATGACGAGTTAAAGCAGAGGCTGAAAAGCCAACATGTTTTTTTAATTTTCAAATCAGATAAGGTATTAATTTATAAATAAAGGTTAGCACCTAACATGCCTATAACAGCATGGACCCATTATACACAGTCGGGCCTCAGGCGTGCCTCTGACATCCCGAGGTCCCAACACTTCTCTGTGGTCAGAGGACGGTGCTCAGTACCAGGTCAACCCTCAGAGGCGCCTAATCCGTAAAGGAGGAAGGATTATTTATAATTTATAGCGACCTTACTGTTAACATAGTTAACATGCACAAGACTAACTTAGTGTTGTAGTCTAAGGTGTGTTCCTATATATATATATATATATATATATATATATATATATATATATATATATATATATTATGTATGTTATAACTAGACTCCTATCCCACAGTCTTCAGTTATATTAAAATTGATATTTTGTTGTACAAAATGTATCAACAAAGACTGATTTGATAAGAAAAAGGAGACTTAAGTAGGGCCTCCATCAGAACTAGCCTTAAAAGTAATAGTAGGATTCGGAAATTCGACAATTCCTGTAGTGCTAAGTGCATACTTTTAGCCCTGCATTTCGATTTATCAGATTTGCTGCAGACCAAGGTAATAGATGTTTCAGTCGGTGCTGAACACAGTTGACAACAAATCTCATATCATCCTGTATCTACGTGCCTAGCGCCTCGTGTTTTTCCTGGGATGAGTGATGTTTGCTGGGGGCTCTAACCGGCCCGGTAAGAGCGTTGAATATTCCCTCCCTACGATCAATACACTGGTGGACTTGTTGGCGCATCCCGCTGCCGTATCTAATGATTTCCCGTTAAGCAAAGCAGCCTTAGTTATTGGATTATTAACGTCCAGGATTCGTCTAATACAATCTCACCATTTTCACACGCGTATTTTGCAGTTTTGATGTTATTTCAAAACCATAACACTGAGGTTGGCGGCATCAGTAGCAATGGTTATTTTTCACTTTGTAAAATGCTGGTATCACATGCCACACAAGGTGTTACTGTTAGACCTCTTGAGACAACTAACCACTGTATGGGGTACAGTGTTAACGTTGTAATGTTGCAGCAGAATTTGCATTTTAAAGTGATATCATACATGATACTGGTAGAATATCCTTATGAACGGTATTATTATTCTGATTTAATTAATGTGAAAATAGGGTACCTTGCCAATCCATGAAATGTCCCAGGTGCTGTAAACCTTCACTGATTTAAAACCTTTCAAATTGGACTTAGGCATTTCGTGCAGTATAACAATGGTTCATCAGCAGCCAATTTAAATAAATTCTGATTACATAAAATCATGATAAATTACCCTTCAAATAGATCTGCTAGTAACTACAGGAAATTGAGGATGCCGATTGATTGTCACTTGCATTACTTTGTACGTTCATCAATAGTTGTTGGCCAGGGGTCCATGGGTGGTACGTCCTAACTGGTGCTCCGTATGGAAATGTCTGATGCATTGGGCTATGTGACTGCTGTGCATTGCAACCCTAAAACTGAATAATGTGTTTTAATGCGATTCACTTTTATATTTCGTAACAGAATTTCGGATTTGTCCATGGATATTTTACACATTCAGTCTAGAAAATTGTAAGGAGGCCGTCAGAGGAGTAAGGGCTTTTCTCGTTGACACTACTACAAAGTACATTTGAGATGTTTTGATATAATTAGAGACATCCTACTGTATACCACATTCATTTTTATGATACTCCAAGCTTAAATGTATGCAACTACAAATCTTTATATTACATTAGATCCGCCTTCATGGCATATTCTACAGTCTTAGTTTGGATTAGAGCCTTTCCCCTGCTTGGATAATGATAAAATTTGATAAAGTAACCAGTTTCTCTTTAACTCAAATATGTAATCCCTTGACTCCTTTTAGTCTTTCGGCTGCACCAGGATTCTTGAGAAGTCCCAATCGTTTCTTCTTCAAAGAGTTGCATATTATATCTAGATGATGCTCCTTTTTATTCTATGACAAGTGATTCCACAGATATTATCCACGTTTGATCCGTAAAACCTGAGATTTCGTGAAACTAGATATAGGCATCCCTTCTCAACAGGAATTCTTTTTCAGGTCACATCTACATGCATAAAATAATTTCTCTTTATACCCCTGGAACTTGCTGTATTCCCTACTATCCATATATTAATAGATCAGAGACTTTGGCGTAGTTCTCTGATTAGATTTATACATTGCTTCTTCAGATTGTCGGTGAAATACCTAGGGGAACAGAGCAGATAATGAGGTTACGGAGTAGATGAATCCTTTTAAAAGATAGGGTGGTCCCATTGGCTGCTGAAGGCAGACGAGGGGTAAACCTTATATAAACCACTGCATCCTGTCCTGGGAAAGGTAATATCTTCCCGGATATGGTGATGTTAAAGAGTACAGGAGCGACACAGTTTTGTTTAGTTCGATCCCCAGTCATTAAATATGCAAGGTGACTTACCTTTTGTACAACTTGTAAAGTCAGAATCCTAGTGCATTGATTTTGCAGACGATGGACCACCTAGAAGAACATGCATTTAATTAAGTCATCCTTTCACTGGACAGAATAACACTGACTCAAATCTTGTCGTCTTGAGTATAATTTTACAATTGTCAAGAAGCTATTTGTTTTTTCGACATAAAAGTGTATCTAAGACGTAAATAAAAAGTGTTGAGAAACCATTCCTCCAAGTAGAACGCTAAACTTGATTAAATATATACATTCATAATCAAATTTTTAATTCAATAATAATTAGTTACGGAGATATCGATGTTCTACGCATACAAGTGAAAATAATATGAAATTAATAATTTCTGTCATCATCGGCCGATTATGTTTCTGCATACACTATACAAAAGGAACTATGAGCTCTTAAATGTTATAATTTGTGCTGTTCTAAGTGCTTTAACTGTGAGTGCACGTGCATGAGTGCAGCGTATGGTTCCGATATTCTTTGCCTATACTTAATTTGAAGTTGGCAAAGGTCAGTATGGAAATGGGAAGAGAAACTTTGCCCATCAATTGGTGAAACTTGAGCGTCCTTCCGGACATTTAAACTATTGATGCTCCTGACCTTTTACATATACCCGATACACTGGCATGCCCTCAAGGAACAGTGTCTCACTCTGTACAGTATTTTAGCAGAGGAATGAAGTCGTTCTTCTGGAAATCCATTTTACTTGTTATCATCAATATAAACTGTCAACTATTTATCAAATTGCTTCAGTGTAAGATACTGTCTGGGATGTATTTAGTAATTTCTAAATAAAACATATTCTATTTGTTGGTAACTGGAGATAAATTGGACATATTGTGAAGGTAGCACAATGTATCATCTCGCCATAGAAATTTTTAGATTTTGGATATTGCTGAAACGGAAACAGCAAAGAGACATGGATGCCGACAAAGTTTACTACCATTAATCTTTCGTTAAAAGAGTATTACTGGAACGTGATAACCTATCAGTCATTCAAAAAAATAATGCATGAAATCATTTCTAAATGCATGCTTCCTTCCCATATCCCTCATTCAAATGCATTATCCATGCCTTCTCATTGCACACATTTCCCTCTGTCTATAATCTGATTAGTTGTCGTACTATAATGCCAGCTTGAATTGCCCTGAAGCACCGGCATGCATACTCAGGTAGTTCTTAAGCCGGAGTACCCCGAGTTCCCCCCTGGCTTGCTGCAGTTGACGGATACTGACGGATACTGTCGTCGGCTGCAGATGACGGATACTGTCGTCGTCTGTCACCTCATCCATCATCCCGCAGCCCGTTAAACAGTCGTACTGCTGAGTCAGGCTTTGCCAAGGCAAACACACCGACTGGGTGTGTACCTGCCTACTGCCACCGTCTCCCGCCTGTATTTAGCCAGCCTCAAATAATAGATCCATATATATCACAGCGGTAGGCCACAGCTAATTGCCTCGGGTCTTCCTGATACCCACCGAAATGTAGCTAGGGTAATCCCAAAGAATAGTATTGCTTTACTTGCATAAAATACGCCCTTGGGTAATTCATCCTTGTTTTGATCCACGTGTGCAGTGATTATCTAGACTTTAGAATTTCTAATTTAGTAACTGAGAGTAAATACTCACGTTCCCTCCTGATTTGATAGACTGAATGATTGCAAATGAACTACTAAATGAGTATGAGCAGCTGCTCCAAGAGGCTGATTGTGAGCTGCTCGAATATAGGGGAATATACCTCTGAGACATTGCACTTCCTACAATCTCACAGCATAAAGTGTGGACTATAAGGACAACGCAATTTGTGTTTGTATGGACTATACATATACGAGAGCTTACGTGGGTGAACTAATGAATCTCCCAGTCCTTTACGTCATAAACTACTGAATATGAGGGAGTGATTTATGGGTGTGATCCACTCTGACGGAATGACTTATCGTAGGTGTAAGCTACCCAATGAGCACCGCACAAATCCACCCTCACCAACTGCTCTTATTGCCGGGCGCCCCCAGACTAGCTTTGATAGATTGTTTGTGGCTTGAATCATAATAGGATTTCCTTGCAGGAGACTACGGGCCGGAAGGCCTTTGGGATATCCTACAGGGCTTGTTTAGTAAAGGGCATAGGGAAAAGTGGTGACTCTCCGGCGAAGAGAAAATAGAACAAACCTTAGGATTTTTTTTTTCAATGTAGATAGTAAATGGTACAATAAAATGTGCTTTGACTGGCTCGCATTTGTTTCAGTCCTTGCATATTATTAATAGCCTAGTGCTCAATCCTGGCTCTTGATGGCGTTACATCGTAGCCGAATGCTTCTATATTGAAACGACAGTTAGATGTTATTAGAATCTACACTCGTCTTCTGGCTAGATCTGTAGCATTTCCAGCGACCACGTAGTTTTTCTGTCCTTTTCCTACTCATACTTAATTAACCCTAATTTGACGGTTGAATATGACTATAAAAATGAAACAAATAACATGATATATGCAGCCACCTTGAACAATTATCTTTCCGGTAGCTGTGGTTTTGTGAATAGAACCGGTGCTTAGGAAGGTTTAACTAGCTGATAAGGAAAAGGAATGGAAAGATAATGGTTCTCGTGGGTAGTCTCCCCTATTGATAAAAGATTCAGGGTTACTTGCGTCACTGTAGCGTACATTCTTTCCCATTCACACCCAGTATGCCCTCTCCTAATTTGAAATCCATATACTCGCCTCAAGGTACTTCAATAGAAGCGCTCTGACACTCCACCCTTGTAATATCGTTCCATATCTTTACCTCCTCCCTTCACCAATTTTTACCTTGATTTCACATACATTGTGTCGTCTCAACCGTCTACTATCTGTCTCTTCTTCTTTCTAAATTCCTCACTTGTCAACTCTTTGCCTCCTAGCCCTCACCCTTTACTAAGTTCCCTTAAATTTATACTTTTTAAAATGAGCCTTCCAGCCGCCCTTTCCTCACTCGTCCTTTCTCACCCTCACCCTTCACATTTTAACCCTTACCCCTCGTCCCCTGTCTCAGCTTTCACCCCCCTGTTTGTCTTGGTCGTCCTATCCTGACAGTCCCGGAAGCATTGTTTGCCCAGGACGTCAGTCTAATGTGAGTGCCCCCTATTGATCTTTAAAGCTGATTTATATTGGCGTTTCTGCCTGCTGGCAATAGGCAGGGTTCCTTGGGACCTCTTAGATAAAGGCCATCCATACAAGTCCCTGGTCATGGATAATGATTTCAGATAATGAAACGCAACTGCTGAGTTTGCTTGACTAAATACGAATTTCGTAATGCGAACTATTTACGGGGGAATATATATGATCCAGGTGGACTCTAAGTTCCAGTACAGTCTGCTCATACTAATGGCTGTGAAAATAAAAACCTTTCTGAATTCAATATGAAACAGGTGCCGGATCTAAAACTATCCATTTTAAAAGCCATTCAAACAATTACTGAGATCTGTGTTTTTGTGTGGCATAGTAGACGTGGTCAAGTGGTGGTCAGTCGCGCATTGAGCAGCAAATTGACCATCTCTTTCTGGGCTCGCCGATAATGTTGGATTGGGGTGGGCGGTGAGGGGTTGGGGTATTACTGGACCAGCGGACTGTAGAATCCCGGTCGTCCAAGCCCCCCTGAGAGTGTAGGTACACAAAGCTCGCCTCTCACTGATAGGGTAGCTCAAATTTAATCAATCACTCCCTATGTTGTATTGACAGAGCCAGCTATACTCTACATTCTATTCGGCCTTTCAGCTACATCCTACAAAAACATTGTAGTAAATGATAGGGTGTAAAATGAGAAAACTATCAATATATGAAATCGTCTTCTAAATATCAGTTGTAAAACTTACAAATATACGCAGCCTAGGCCAGTGATCCACGATTCTCTTAACAAATAGTATTCCTCTAAATCTTGCAGTTTATAAGGACATCCATGTTCCTTCAAACCGATTTCTCAAATGAGCTCAGAATCTAGCCAAAATCGCACCGTTGATCAACATAGGGACAGGATGAAAGGGATAGTACTCGTTCATCGTGTGAAAGACATTAGCCCACTGGGTTTATCTGTGTATCCTTCAGCCTAAAGGGAGTGGATCCTTTAGTAAAGAACGGGGGGACAAAAAGGTGGATTTGGATTTAATGATTTTATGCGTTGTTTGTCCTGGATTTCCTGTTGGTTATTTAACTTCTCCTTCTAAAGAGTGCAATTCTGATGAAACGCATCGTCTCAAATAAAATCAAGAAAAGCATTTGTTAAGGGTGAGAATAAGTACATTATAAATGGTTCACTTAACATAGGAGGGGACAGACGTAATTGCTTGCGAAGGGACATTCAAAATCCTGCTTCCCTGTTCAGAAGAAAATTTACATGATCACACAGTTTGGTCATATAGGACTTTAAGAGCTATATGAAATCAAATGAAAATGAATTCGTGAAATTGAAACACCAAGAAGCTTAAGAAGATTAAGTTAAAACAAGTACTACCCCATAACTGTGTTACAGGGTCTAGTCACATAAATGTCCTCTATACTCTGGCAAAACAAATTCCCCAGCTCAGGTTGGATCTTGATGTATTAAGTTGCCATAAGTAACATAAGTCTATCGCGCTTATTGATTTATTGGAGCCAATCCATTTACCCATGGAGATTAAGTGAACATATCAAAAGGAATATGTAAAGACGGGATAAGTAGATGACTAACTGGAACAAAGGTAATGAACGCGAAGGAGAATCCTAATGACGAAAACCTGTCCATGTGGGTGTCATTTGTCTGGTAATATGTTGGAAAACAGATATTGTTATTGTAGCGGTATGGATCTAGATACTGAATTTGATTCAGAAGCTTGACACTTGTTTCCAAATAAATGAAGAAACATGATTGTGCTCACTCTGTTTCCAGAAAATGAAAAGGATCTTTGTGTTTCTGGTTTGATTTGAAACCATCGTAACCCATGCTTTTCTCTAACCTGCCCTCTTCTCGCAAAATTTAAAGTTTACCTTGTCACCTCCATTAGCAACAGGGGGAACGGATACAAAAAGAGCAGTGGGATCGCATGATGCGGACAGTCAATTAGGGCATTGTGTTCTGCGAGTAACATACACTTTTCTCCTCATGCAATATCAACAGTAGGCAATGAGGTGGTTGTCAACAGCTCTAACATGGGACTATTTCTTTGTCAACCTTTGAACCCTGAGGTTAGACCTTTTCGCCGATGACAAGAGGTACAGTTGGCTTATTGCAGGCAGGTTGAAAACCTTCCTGGTGCCGGCGGGGGAAAGAAGCCAACAACATGAAGCGGGACAGGCTGCGCAATAAGAGCCACTAAAGAGAGCCGACAGGGCCTGAATTGTGAAAAATGCAACATCAGCAAAATCTTTTCAGTAGATTGATCCCTGGCTGAGAAGGATCGCTGATCGTGGTGGGTGTTGTTCCAGCATACATGCCAAGATCTAGGGCCGTCAATACCTCGGACGTTAATGTAGGCTTCACCTAAATGCCATCAATTCACCATATTTCAGTGTCATTATTTGTGATATTTCCCATAGGACTTTGCAAGACAGTACCCCAGAATGTCAAGTCGAAATACCCTGTACCTGTAGGTAACTTTACTCTACATGGTTATTGTGGAAGGCATTGAGATGCGGATTACATGTAGTACATTCAGGAAATCTTAACAAGTCCAGGTATGGTAATAGTCTTACAAACATAGGGTTGTCATTCTATACGGTGACAATGGCAGTAATGGTCCTATAGTGACGGAGCCATTGTGTTCCAATGGTGGGTACATAAAGCTCATCTCCAGGACAGTAAAGGTTTCTATCAAAGGATGTCTTTGTTATTATGGGTACCCTTCTTGAATTTGTAGTGTCTATACATCTCCCATTTCCCTAGGTGACGGGACATGTACCAAAATAATCCCTCTTGCCTTCAAATTAATGCCAGGATGAGTCTTCTAATGCATGTCCTCTTTTACCCCGTTCAACGAAAGAAGGTTTTGATTTAGAGTCCACAAGATTCATGATGTGAATATTGCACTCATCTTACTTGATGTGCGGAACAGTGACCCTTTGACATATACCAATATAGATGGTGCTTCCTTAAGCAAGTAACGTATGTGCCTTTGATTAAGCTAAAGATTTATGAGCTGAATCAAACTTCAAAGTTGCCACCTGCAGCCGCCCACTGAACATCTTTCGGTAGATCTATATTCCCTTTGCTGCGCACTAGGTCTTAGGGTCATGCTATATGCCTTTCTTCTCTGTCCCTGCATGCTCCATACTGACAAATATTGTAGGATAGATAGTATTCATGCAGTTACTTCAGATATTCAGATAGCATACCTAATTCATAAAAAGTAATGGCAAGCCCCTTATAGAGTTGTAAGGCGGAATAAAGACCACAAATCATATAAGTGCTTACTCTAGTCAACTGTCCATTATTGATTGTGTCTCAAGAAAATTAATGCGAATCATTCGCAAAAATGGTTCTAATAGAGCCAGTTTGTGCATGAATCCCATACTGGTCAGAAGTATATTCAGGGAGGGATTTAGTTCATTTCTCTGGAACTTGTTCAGATGTCTGAGTTGCGGTGGCAGTCAGGGATTGTTGACTACGGTACTCAGTTATGATAAGATGTTCAACAGCAATACAGACCTGAACTAAACATATCGTTACCTACATTATGTACCTGGTATTCTTGCCCTATTTTGATTCATACTAAATCCCATTTTGACTGGATTTTCTTTCCTCCCAGCAGCGTGGACATATATTATATATATATATACTATGATAAAGGCGTCCCTGTCCTTGTTCTATAGTCTGACTATTCAGTAGTGTGACTGAAAGAATTGCTGTATCACTTAATGAAGATCTATATGCGAATAGGAAGTGAAACTATCCCCCGCCGGTAAATGTATGGTTAAAGGTCGGGCCTCTACCTTTCCATGTAATATGTGACCGCCGTCCCACCCCTGCTGTGAACCTGGCTGACAAAGAAGAAGCACGACCAGTCGACTAATACACCATGGCCCAGGTGGCCGTATGGTCAGGCGCAATGCGTTCCATCTGAAGTGTCCCCTCTTCTCTCATTCTTTGACAAGGCCTTTGAGGCCATAAGGCGTCGGGGGTAGCCTGCAGGTGCTAAGGTGTGTGGGTGGTACTGGAGGAAACACAGGTGAGGCCCGACATAGGGTCTTGCCGATAGATGGTACATAAAGGCCCGTAATGATACACACTGCTATGGTAATGTAGCTCTCAATTAGGATCTAGCGGCCAAAATTATAGAAGGCGACGCTTTCTCTTTTAGACGTATTCGCTTAAATATCTTTTGAACTGGGATGGGGCTAGCTTCATTTGCCTTTTGATCCATACAAAAGAGTAACGATGGTTCCGGGTAGTGAATAACTCTGGTCCCTAATTCTAATATGTCTATTTAAGAATGGGACAACTTTTTACTTTGAAGACATACCTTTTTAATTAACTCATTGTAGCTGTAGAATAACATGTTCCCTTCTCTCGGCTTTGATGTACTAAGTCACTGTAGACGGCAATTGATCATAGCACAGCTTGCCGTCGATCCCATAGATAACAAGATGTGCCCAGTCGGTACACATGGTCCATTACAAGTTGTATAATATAGAATAGCAGCCAGATTTGACACCCCTGTCCATGTTGCTGAGCCGTCTGCTCTGATTGGTCACTTATTCTATGTCATTTCCGACAAATAGGACGTGGCCTCAGATCGATTTTACGATGTGCCACCCGGCAGATCCTGACCCTACCCACTGGTTGGCTGATTTCCGCCTCATATTGGGGCTGCAGACTGTAAATGCGGCTACTAGCAGAAGCCCTGGAGAAATTGCCACCAGAGGGGGCTGTGGGTGTTAGTTCCTCCAGGGGAAGGGGATCTAAGGTGGTCAGTCTGGCCGATGGGGGGGGGGGGGGGTTATATTTCCTGAATAATGTGCAGTTTGGGCAGCAGCCACAGTAAACATGTATGCATTATGAATAGGCCGTATTGTGCAAGAGAATTATATTGGTTTCAAGCAATGGCATAAGACAAAATTGTATTGCCAAATAAAGAAATAGCGAATAATTTATCTAGTGTTCCTGTTGTAAGATTTGTAATGTAATGTGCAAGTACAATAGTTTACACTTAAATGTGTTAATCCATACATGTAACATGGTGTAATGTTTGGTAAAAACTTGATCACAAAAAGACATAGTGTACGTATGGTTCAATCCGCATTACCTTATGAATATTAATACCAAAGTCTCTATGTACCGGCAATTTACTAAACGAATGTTGTATAGGAAGATAAATCAGGTTTCTATGTGATGTAGTCGCGGATCTTATGATGGAAGATCCGTCCGACATAGAGGCGGGCCGGGGTAATGGGAGGATCACAGACAGATTGCCCCATTGGTTCTATTGATCCGATGAGTGGGGATAACGATAAATATCGCATTGAGTGACCACACTGAGCTAGGTACCATTAACCAGGAGTCAAGGTCAGATTTACCTTAAAACGGAATTACTAGTACTGGGCGCTACTATAGATCCTACCAGGCTCGTGTATTCAAGGAGCATGTATAGTGTAGGCTAGTGTACTTTAGGAGCATGTATAGTGTAGGCTAGTGTACTTTAGGAGCATTTATAGTGTAGGCTAGTGTACTTTAGGAGCATTTATAGTGTAGGCTAGCGTGTTTTAGAAGCAGCTAGCGCGGTGGTCTAGTGGAAATTGATGATTTAATAGTTTACATTCTACATATTTGTATCCTAAAATCTGGGCTAGTGCATTTTCTAGCCAGATAAACCGGCGGGCTATTGGGCACAACAGATAAGGAAGGCCGCTGTAGGGATACTATAAACTGCGTGATTCTGTCATCCCTATTCAGTGTACTTATTTCACGTTCTATTGATGAAAATATAATTAGGAAAGCAGTATAGAACGAGCAAAATACGTAATACTTAATCACGAGAAGAAAGATTGATCTTTGTGAATAGGAACTACCCTGATTAAATCTTCAGTACGAGTACACTTTGATTCCAGTCCTTTTATCCCGACTTCCACTCCCTGTGGTGCATATCCTTCCGTGGCTACCAATCAACCAGGCCTAACATACTGCTTCCCCCCCCCCCCCCCCACCGCCAGGTGTCTCTGCCGGTAGGCCGACCAGACCACCCAACCCGGGGGGCAATCCACATCCGGAGGTCACTCAGGATCAGCCTGCGTCAACTTCCTGTTCCGGGGCACAGTCGGCTGCGCCATCAACTAACCGTTTTAACCTTTAAAAGCGGAGTGGAAAATAAATGGTGACGGGGCCCTTGGGGTGATGCCATTTTTAGGCTTTGGGGCTCAAGGGTCCTTAAGAAAGATTGCCTGTAATTATTACCATGGGAACTTTGCATAATACAGGCCAAGTCGTCGAGGTAAAACTATGATCGATGATCAGAGAAGGTATTATACATTGTTAGCAATATGAATGAGAATCCCTTGACATGGAGGGTTTTCACTTAGATGCCATTGAAAAAACGCCGGATGTATTGAATATATATGTTAGTAGATTGTAGGTACTTGTTTCATTTTGCTTACAACTTCCTATACAACTTTATGAGCACCAGTATGTTTTGGGTGCGTTTTAAAAATGTAGATATATTCATGACTCCACAGAGGGATTCTGTGTGCTATTAAAACAATTTTAAAATCAAATCTATATAATTTTGCGGAAGTTGTAACCGGGGGAATAGGTCATACTACGAGGGAATGTTTCCAACCGCTACAGTGTATTCAGTTAAATGCCCACATCAGAGACTGCAAAGAGCCCCACCTCAACACGACCAGGTCCCAGAGGCCACGCGGCTTTAGCTTCTCATCACAAGATGAAAGTCGGCCGCCGCCATGATGACTCAGCTTTTTCTGTGACCCCCGCTGCAGGCGCCTTCAGATAGATTGGTGCACTCATGACATGACAAGACAGCTCTTGTAAAGTACTGCAGTTACCAGCCAAACTACCGGCCTTGTGGCAGGCCAGGTGAGGCGACTTAGTGGGGCCGGCTGGGCGCTCCAGGGCTCGACATGGAGGTGGGGAGAGGTGGGTTGGGGCCACCTTGACAGGGGGACTCGGCGCCAGTCCAGTGGTCCTATGGGCGATATTTCTTACTAATTTGAGAGAAATGAGCAAATAGGTGTTTTTGGACTTCATGTTCAGGGAGATCGGTGTTTAAATTTTGATGCACCCTTCAAAATGTAATTCAAGAAATGGTGTATACACGACGTCGTCTGTATCAGATGAACTATACACGCGACAAAAATAAGACCATCTTCAAGTTCCCATTTCCATATACTACTAGCATATCGCGTGTATACTAGAATCAGTACAGGCAACAACGTCTAATCATATATGCACATATCCCCGAACATTGTATTTGGCTTACAAATGCACAAAGATGCCTGATGGAATCGTGAATGTGAAATTCCATACACAAAACATCCCCAGCATACTTCAATATAATACTTCTTCATATCTATTGGAAAGTTATTTCAAGATAATCAACGAGCTTTAAGGTGATGCATCCATGAAATAAAAATTATCGAATAGATATGGAAATTGGTACAGCTATAGATTGAAATGTGAAGAATAAGAATATACCTTAAAAAATATATGTCACCGTATCAGATTTCCTGCTAATATTTTTTTCATAATAAAAGTTTGCCAAAATTTAAAAAATCATGAAAAATCATAAATGTGGTGAAAAAATATTACCAGGTAGGATATTGGGCATGATTTTATTTGGCAGGATCGTGGTTTAATTTTGTGTGCATATACATTTATTTTTGGTGATGGAACAACCACTTGGCAATCATTTTCCTCAGTAAAAGATAAAGTTTATAGCAAAAAAATGTTTCCAAGGCGATCAGGGGAAAAAGTTTTTCCTAAAATTTTCATTTTTTTTCAGTAAATAAAATCTATATTATATGTAGAATAAACATGCAAAGTTTCAATAGGGCTTTCCGACTTACTTTTCAAGAAATAAAGCTTTAAAGTGTATCAGATAGGTAGGCCGGGGTGGGGCCAGCCAGAGCCGGGAAGGGGCTACACTGTGGCCGGGAAGGGGTCAGCCAGAGGCCGGGGAGGGATCAGTCAAGGCCCGTGGTGCTTGAAACAGCACAGGGTAATTTCTGTCAGTCTTTCAAATTCGACCAAAATGTATGATATACCATACCAATCTACCTGTCCTTTTCACCAAGTAATGTTCTCGTATTTGTGAACACTCGCTGTGATTTTTGGGTAATATGCTACATTAGAACATTGTGAACTTTTACATTAAAATTTGTAAACAAAGTTCGGATCACCCAGCAAACAAGAACAGTGCAACACAGCTACTGTCAGTCTACTAAAGTGTGATTGAAATGTATGTTCTACTGTCTCAATCGGTCTGACCTTTTCACCAACGGATGATTATATAGTTGTGAATACTCGCTGCAAGTTCTGAATTTCTTGCTTGATCAGAACATTGTGAACGTTCACATTACTCACAGTAAACAAAGTTTTGACCAGCCAGCATTTGGGGCTCTTTAAGTGCGCAGACTCGATGCGCAGTAAATCATGGATGCATCACCTTAAATGACAAAAAAACATCACTAATCTAAAATTGTGTTTTTTCACGAATCCTACTTGGGATCGTGGACATAAGAATTTTGAATTTTGTTGGTCGACTACCAGCTGAACCGGCGCGACGCCATGTATGTGACGTTGTTTATACTAGAGACATTGTATGCACAACGTCTCCTGTATAAGGGGTGCAATATACACGATAAGCATCAAATCCCCTTTCTGTATACTACTCATGACATCATACCTTGTGGCATATACAATAAAGACAACCCATGTGATACTCTCATATATAATTGAGTTACATAGGCAGTGCAACGTAGGCGACAAGTACCAAATTACCATTTCTGTGTACTAGTAATATAATCATAAATTGTCGCGTATACATATTAGATCCTGTGACAATGATGCGACCATCTATAAATTACCATTTCCGTCTACTACTAATGTGTCGCTTCTATGATATAGTCAATTCAGGCGACCTTGTCTCGTAAATAGTAAGGGACGTCACCCCTAAAGGCGACGCCATGTTGGCGACGTTACCCATAAAGGTGACGCTATGGCGACGCCACCTGTATTACGATCAGTATGCACACGAAGTCGCGTGTATAAGACAAATATGCGACATAATATTATGTCTCCAAAGTGCCATTTCCATATACTACTAACGTGGCTCGTGAATTATAGAAACAATTCAAGCGAAAACGTCGCATAAATAGTTGAGCCTATTGTATTTGGAGCGACGTCGCTCATATAGGTAGCGTTGTGAGACATTGCGATATTAGACGATTAAACTGGAAGTACGGATAGTAAGTAGTGCAGGTAAATTAAATCAGGCATCAGGCTATGACTGAGGCATGTAATCTTATTTGCATGTGTGGTCGACACCACTTATGCGATATCTTGACCTTGGGCAACTGGTATGGAGAGCAACATTCGATCCTCCCAGGTGAGGAATCCTCACCCGATACTAAGTTGCTGGGATTGGATGGGGATGGGCTGGATGGCAATATATTGACTTGTCAGTTCTATTGGGATATAAAGGTAAAACGTGAAGTCGGGGGATAAGTAGTAGGGGGCTGCGGTGGGACCCCGAGTCGAACTGGGAACGCCCCTAGGGGAATAACAGAGGCTAACGAGAGGGTAATAGACCAATCCCGAGAGACAAGGTAGATACTGACTCAGTCAAAAGCCTTTCTAGAGAAACCTCAGCTGCCTTCAAAAAAACAAATATATTCTCACTTTTCATGAACTTCTTCAACAAATTAATATATAAGGAGTAATATTCTTCATATGTTGCAAATAGGCTTGTGTAATTTGGATTATTATGGCTAGGGTTTTCCAATTTAGTATTTGAGGAAAACATCCGCCTCTGATTTTACTTATATGTCTGCTATGATAAACATGTACACCATAGTGTTTTGAATAGGAAGAATTATCTAAAAGACACGTGGTTGTGATATATCGTGAGTAATGTATTATGATAATCACCGGTTCTTTGTTGATCAGTATTTACATCAATCTATTTTGTTTTTCAGTGCAAATGCAGACCTCATTGAGAAATACAAGAGGACGGAAGGTAAGAAATGATTTGTCTAAATATACGATTCTATTGATTATTGATAACGAGGAAAAGAGTGTCATTCGCAAATAAGTGTAGTTGTGTATTATTTCGGTACTTCCATTGATACATTGCTATTGATGAGGGGAACACGAAATGTATGCGTAAAATAAGACTTTCTAAAATGCCCCATTTCATATCCAGATTTAAGTTTACATAGATCTGAAAAAACATGTCCTGAATCTGCTTATACCATGTACCTGTTATTTTCTGTTTTCACCATAGGTAGATCTATAGGAATATGAAGAGAATGGTACACTTTGTTGTTTTTTTCTTTTAGCGGTCGTAAGTTTATAGAGTATGGAACTAAAAAGGGAAAGCTTATCAGAATAGATTTGGCAAATCACTGCTCTGTGCTTATTGCATCGCTGGCTCCTCTGTATTGCTTCTCTCAATATAACCAGCCAAACTTTGCTAATCCCACTCTATCCCTTGAAACCACTGTGTGGCTGGGGTGCTCTGGAGCACAAAGCCCACAAACTCCACCCATACCTCCCTGGAGTATTATCACCAACTGCAGCCAACAGTGCCAATGAAGCAGGCAGCCAGGCCGAGGGAGAAAACCTGCAGCATCAGCAGAAATATAATTCAGGGGCAGATATAAGGCCTCTAACTTGCGCACCTGTAAAATATTGATGAGGATCGGAGACGATCCGCGCTAAGGCCGGTGTAGTGGGCATTGAGAATACCTTGGGAATGGGAGAAAAAAATAGCAGCTTTTTCCTTCTTTGCAACCGACTATGGATTCCCCGACATAAAGGCAGCAAGCTTAGAATATACCCCTCGTGTATATACGTCACGAACAGGTGCAACACTTATTGTGCAGACGCTAGGTCGTAGTTAGATCGAAGGGCAGGGGGTATATAGAGAATAAATACTAAGGATCCAAACATATGGATATATGTTTTGAAACCCGTTTGTGTGAGAATGAATTTCGCGCTCCTATAAAGCAGGGGGGTAATAGTTAATTTTCAAATACTTTAATTCAAATGACCTTCAACTTCTTACTGGAGTTGTAAGATCAACATGATATATTTTCATAACATGAGAAGGGGATATATTGATGCCGTAATTGATTGACATAGATATTACACATAGGTGAATCGATCGAATAGGAACACGTAACCTACAAACATACATATGAGGGTTACATTTTCTATGAGCAATGTACAGTTGTCCTTGTGTTGTCCGTACGATTTAGTACAGTCCACAAGCTCCAGCTGCATATTCTTGAGGAACAGTATAAAATATATAACTAAGCTTTACTTAATCATGTCCTTCGATATATACAATAAAAGAAAGAATACTTGAATTCTCCTCGCTTCATCCAGCTTTATTCATCAGTGCTCCAGTGCAAGGCTAGTCCTAGTGTAGTTCCACTCTACAGGGATGAACCGAGTAAGAAACAGTCTCTATAGTTATAGGCCTACATGACATAGTAGAAAACATAGATCTTCTTTGAATATCCTCAGTTTATATGAATTATCTAATTTTATGTGTCCATATCTCTGGGATAAGCATTCCCGAAAGTATATTCCTCCTGGTTTATCACACGGTCATGTAAGGATAATGGTAAGGTTCGTTTAACCATCCAACAGCCTATAATTTGATTAATAACAGTTTAGATATCTTATCAAACTCAGTCAGCATCGTCTACAGTGTGTGTAACTAAGCAGATGTCCATGTGATCATGGTAGTCCTTTCCGAAAAAGATAGCTTCAACCATGTCCAACCCTTAACATGGGATTAACCAGTCAATAGCCAACGGTAAATCGTGTTACAAACCTTATTGACACTTCTCTGCACCCGGCTATGGTGCATTATGGGGATGATTCAACTGTTCAATACTACAATAACCATTAAGCAAATTGGTGTAAGTCATTTAAGATAGGGAAAGACCCTAATAGTCTTAATTACTTACAAGGGAAATATAACGGTTTAGCCGGTATGATGCAAACACCTACACTGAAAACACAAGGTCGTCAGGAAGCCAGGTTAAAGTTGTCAGAGGGTTGTCTTAGGTGACTTTTGGGTTGTCATAGGTGACTTTTGGGTTGTCGCAAGGCTCATTTCAGACCACTGATGCTGTGTGACAACCCTCTGACAACCCTGTTACAACTTTGTGGGTGGTCAGAGGGTCATCATTGTGAATTTTGAGGCTGGATGACAACCCAAAGGTTGTCATTTTCTCCTGACGACCTTAGGCCAAAAAGGTTGTCAGGGAAGCAAAAGTGAAAATCAGGTTGTCACAAGGTTGTTGGGGAAGAAAATGAGACTCAAAAGTTCTGCCTGACAACTCTAGGGTTGTCAGTGAGTGGTGCCAAAAACGACAGCCCTGGGTTGTCATGGCCTCTGTCTGTTACAACCCTAGGATTGTAAGTGAATAGTGCCAAAAACCATACAACTCCAATACCTAATACAACTTAGGCCTCCTAATTGTAACAGGCATACATAATAACTAGTAACATTACATAATAGAAACCCAGCAAACATAAATACATTGTTAAATTTACTAACCTTACTGAATACCCTGTGACAACCCTGAGTTGTTCCAGTAGATCGAAAAACCCTGGAGATTTGTTCGACAACCCATGGCTGTGTTTTTTTTGGCACCATTGACTTAAAACCCTTAGGTCATCACAGATATCCACATGATCTCATATAAAGTGGTCACAAAGTTGTCAGTATCTCATTGAAAGTTGTCAGAAGTTCGTCATAGAGTTGTTGATTTTGACACCAAGATTGTCAGAAGGTTGTCATAGGGTTGTTAATTTTGACATCAATGTTTCCAGAAGGTTGTCATATAGTCTGGGGTCCGAGCCATGAAAATTATGATTCAGTATGCCGTGAAAGGTTTATACCCGAAACTATTTTGGGGTGCTAGAGGGGTCCTTTGGGCATAAGAATATGCCTGTTGTCACTCCGTAGAGGTGTGCATGAGAGTGACAGCAGCCATTTTGTTTGACAACCCCCTTCAAAATGTAATACAATATAATACAGTCTCTTTCTTTAATAGCAGATTCAATAAATTAGCTATCCATTTCATATTCAACAAATCAATAGTGCATTAGTAGGAGAAGATAAAACATGAATGACTTTGACTTTATCCAAGGTCAAGGTCATCAAAATTAAGGTCAAACTTTGAAAAACGTCAAAAAATGAGTGTTTTACTCCTTCCAAACTATCTTAGCCTATGAAATATATATGAATAACATCTAAAACTACTCTGGAATGCTAGAGGGGACCCTTGGGCATAGGAATATGCCTGTTGTCACTGTGTGAAGGTGCATGCCAATGTGACAGCAGCCATTTTGTTTGGTTACCTTCTTGAAAAATGACCCAGCAAGTGATGGTCTCTTTCTATAATAGTCTACCTAATTCTTAAGCAATCTATTTCATATTAGACAGATCAATAGTGCATTAGTAGGAGAAGATAAAACATGAATGACTTTGACTTTATCCAAGGTCAAGGTCATCAAAATTAAGGTCAAACTTTGAAAAACGTCAAAAAATGGTTTTTTTTCTCTTTGAATTCTATCTTGACCTATGAAATATGTTAAAATAACATCTAAAAACACTCTGGAGTGCTAGAGGGGACCCTTGGGCTTAAGACTATATCTGTTGTCACTGTGCAAAGGTGTGTGCCAATGTGACGGCAGCGATTTTGTTTGGTTACCTCATTGAAAAATGACCCAGTAAGTAATGGTCTCTTTCTCTAAAAATCTACCTAATTCTTAAGCCATCTATTTCATATTAGACAGATAAGTAGTGCATTAATAGGGGTAGATAAAACATGATTGACATTGACCTTATCCAAGGTCACAGTCACCAATATTAAGGTCAAACTTTGAAAAACATCAAAGAATGAGTGTTTACTTTTTTTTTTTTTTTTTACAAACTATCATAGTCTATGAAATATGTATAAAAACATATAAAACAATTCTGGGGTGCCAAAGAGGTCCTTTGGGATAGGACTATATCTGTTGTCACTGTGTGAAGGTCTGTGCTAATGTGACAGTAGCCATTTTGTTTGGTTACATCCTGGAAAAATTACCCAACAAATGATGGTCTCTTTCTCTAATAACCTACCCATCTCTTAGGCTATCCATTTTACATTAGACAAATCAATATTGCATTAGTTGGGGAAGGTAAAACATGAGTTACATTGACCTTTTCCAAGGTCAAAGACACCAATAATAAGGGGGCATAAAGCAACCAATAACCAACCAAGCAACCAACCAATAATAAGGTCAAACTTCCAGAAACATTAAAAAATGAGCGTTTTTTTCCCTTCCAAAGTATTGTGGCCTATGAAACATGTGTGGATAATACTTGAAAATATTCTTGGGTCCTAGAGGGGTCTCATGGCCATTAGTAAATGCCTGTTGTCACTTTGTGATGGTGTGTGTAAGTGTGACAGCATTGATTTTGTTTGACCACCCCCTTGAAATATGACACAATATGATACAGTCTGTTTCTGTAATAACCTACTCAATATCTTAGCCATTCATTTCTTACTAGTTAAATGATTAGTGTATTAATGGTGAAAGATAAAACATGAGTGACTTTGACTCTATCCAAAGCCAAAATCATCAAATTAAGGTTAGACTTATATAATATTAGATTATATAAATGTGATTGTTTTGCTTTTTTACAAACTCTCCTAGTCTATGGAATACACACAAATAATACCTAAGACTACTGTGGGGTGTTAGAGGAATCCTTTGGGCATTGCCTGTAAAGATTTGTGTAAGTGTGACAGCAGTCAATTTGTAAAAAAAATCTGAAATGTAATAGCCCATATCCAATATTCTGGCCTTTGTGGGATAGGGCCTTACAAACTGGTGGTTTGAGATTTAAGGTCAGTTTATGACTTGGTGTCTTAGCATGCCTCTGTAATCACCTCCAATTCTTTTAAATGTCCCTTCCTTCTGTTGGGAGTAACTCCTCTGATATCTTACTTGTTAAACTTTTTGTCAACTTAGAGCTTTCTCCCATGATAAAAAGGTAATCCTCAAAATACTGAAATGGCTCTTTTGGAATAGGTTTTACTTCATTGATACTGAACATAATTAAGTATTTCTGAACTGGTAAGAAAAACTGTAATTTCATCTTACCTATTCATGAACAATTGATTTCTAAAAATAAATCATAAATATCCAGATGACCGTGTTACATGAATGAAGAACCTTATCAATCTTTTGCCATATTTGTTCAATATCTCTAGACATTTCATATATTGTTTCTGGTCACACCTAAAAATAAAGTTACTTACAGAAAGTGGCAAAGAGTCCATAATTCTGCTACCAGGATAAATGAATTTGGAGAAAATATATTTTTGCAAAACCACACATAACCTCTAGTAGGTAACATTTTGATGTAACAGAATTGAAACTGGGTGACAGTTGCCCATCATCAGTAGGGTCCGGACTGTGTAAGACGGACCCAGGGTATATGTTTTGGTCAATCCCCCCAAAAATTAAGAAAATCTTGCCCATCTATCCCCTTTTGCCGGTCTGCCCTTAGGGGGACCCCAGCCTTAGACTGGCCCGTGTAGGGCAGCTAGGGGGCAACACCTGGCCTACACAATCCCTGATATGACCTGGACCGCGTAGGGCAGGCCCCAGGGTTGTTAGGCTTCCCTCCATGATCCGGCCACCCCTTTCCCTTTCTTCTTCGACAGAACCGGTTATGACCCACGAGATATTTTTCAAGCAGAGTGGCCCTTGCCGCCGCTTGGAACAACCCCGACTACCCACCACACCAACCAGACTGGACAGTGTGGCCCCTGCCACCTCCGTCTGCTCTCAACTTTCCCTAAAGAACTCATTACCAGTTCCACTTCCCAAAACCCCTTATAGACCCAGCACCCCACCTCCCCTTGATTCCCAAAGTTACCCCGCCGGACCTCACTTGGGCCCCATACACCCCAACATGGATATGAAATAGTCCCACCTGACCCCCAGCTGACCAATCAAGTGAGCCATACTAGGCAGAGTGCTGTGTTGGAGAGTGAGACACCCCTCACTTCACGGTTGCCGTCAGAGGAGAGAGCATCGTTCGTTTCCAACATAGGTAACATTTTGATGTAACAGAATTGAAACTGGGTGAAAGTTTGGATATGACATGTAAAAATTAGAATAATGTAGCCTCATATTAAATCCCTCCTTATTGACATCTGTTTTATATATAACTGTGTTTGGAATTAGAAATTAATTGTATGCACCATCCAAGTACCCATTTCACCAAGCAAGCAAGAAATTGCAGACCTCAGAATTAGGAACACCATGAATTTTGAAACTGGTAACTAATGAATGTAACTCACATACTTAGTATTTCTTTATTGATTCTTAACTTGTATGTCTAAACATATAAGGGAACTATTTCTCATAATATAAACAAGAGGGATGAAGGAAGACAGAGGAATGTTGCTGCCTTCTGCTGTTTTTGCCTATGCTAAATCTATGAAGATTTTTTTACTAGTTCTTATGTCTAGCTGTTTAGTCAGTAGAATGTCTGCTGTCATACTTGCACATCTCTACAGAATTACAACAGTATTCACCTATTCCCAATGCCTGCTTAAGCAACATATAATGGATTTCAATATTATGTCATTGTGCCATTAATTCCAATGACTTTAACTTAGCTAAGGTCACAATAACCCTTATTGAATTTTTTTTTAACCAATACACTTTTGATATATCTAATATAAATAAGATGTCTTGATAATTTGCATGAGCCAACGAGAGATTATTTCTAATGGGCCTTTATGTATGAAGGAGAAGTGAAAAAGATGACTTCTGTCACACTTACACAAACACTCACAGAGTAACAACAGGCATTTACCAATGCTCAGGGGTTTCCTATAGCACCCATAATAGTTGTAGATTTTATTTCTACATATCTTATAGATTAGATAGTTAAGAAGAAAAAATACTCTGATTTTGATGGTTTTTTTTAAGAATTTGACCTTACCTTTGATGACCTTGACCTTGGATGAGGTTAATCATGTTGTATCCATGCCTACCATTAAACTTATGAATTCTCTAATATGAAATTATTGATTTAAAATGGGAGTAAGCTTTTCTTTCATGGTCAGATTTTCAAAATGAAAGCCCAACAAAAACGCTGATGTCATGCATAAGCATGGATTAACAAACTGACAACAGACATTTACCAATGCTCAAGGGACCCCTTAAGTACCCAAGGTGGTTTCATGTATTATTCATACATATTTCATAGACTAGGATAGTTTGAAAGGAATAAAACACTCATTTTTTGACGTTTTTCAAAGTTTGACCTTAATATTGATGACTGTGACCTTGGATGAGGTGAATGTCATTCATGTTTTATCTTCTCCTACTAATGCACTATTGATTTATCTAATATGAAATAGATTGCTTAATAATTTGTTAGGTTATTAGGGAAAGAGACCATCACTCGCTGGGTCATTTTTCAAGGAGGTAACCAAACAAAATGGCTGCTGTCACGTTGGCACACACCTTCACACAGTGACAACAAGCATATTCCTATGCCCAAGGGTCCCCTCTAGCACTCCAGAATGGTTTTAGATGTTATTCATATATATTTCATAGGCTAAGATAGTTTGGAAGGAGTAAAACACTCATTTTTTGACATTTTTCAAAGTTTGACCTTAATTTTGATGACCTTGACCTTGGATAAAGTCAAAGTCATTCATGTTTTATCTTCTCCTATTAATGCACTATTGATTTCTTTAATATGAAATGGATAGCTATTTTATTGAGTCTGTTATTAAAAAAGAGACTGTATTATATTTGGTTATATTTTGAAGGGGGTTGTCAAACAAAATGGCTGCTGTCACTCTCATGCACACCTCTACGGAGTGACAACAGGCATATTCTTATGCCCAAAGGACCCCTCTAGCACCCCAAAATAGTTTCGGGTATAAACCTTTCATGGCATACCAAATCCTTAAATAAGCTACTTTTTGGCGTTCGGACCCCAGACTAATAGGGTTGTTGATTTTGGCACCACTTTTGACAACCTTGTGTTTTCAGTGTAAGACACATTCTTTGCAATCCTATGATAACACAGCTGATATGTTTGGGTATATTTAACTCCGTAGGTTTACAATTGAAATCATTTGCTATCCTTTCCTACCTCATCAAATCCAAGAACAACCTCCCAACTCATAATTACTGAGAATTCTTTACAATTTTAAATGGGATTATCTTTAAAAAGAAACTAGCAGTTGGCACCGACAATGCAAAAAAATCGGAGCGGAATAAGTGAAGCCTTTGAAACAAGGTGAAGCTGCAAGAAGGACTCCTACTTCTGAGAGGCAATATCCTCCGGGCAGTGCTTATTTTAGAAGAACAGGGTGCTGGAACCGTCGACTGGGGCTAGTAAAGACCTTCCGCTAGTCCTCACATCTCTGTTCTCCTAGAATGAAGAAAAAAGGTGGACCTTTGTAGTTACAGCAATGTATGTTGTAGTCTCTTCTCCAAGGTTAGATACATCGGGGCAAAAACGTATATGCTTATGCCTTTGGGGTATGTATGATGTTGAGGTAACTAAAATCTACAGTTGGCATACCTATGTATAAATGCGCATAGGGAACCTTAACGTTTTGACCCCTTAATTGATATTCGCCACAGGAGGTAATACGTATCATTTAGTGTACCCTTGTTTTCATCAGAAACGGTCAAGAATTTTGTTTTAAATTCCATTCTATTGAAAGCCGTTGAAAGATTTACTTGAGAACTCTTAAGGACAATGCATTTCCAAGTTGTTTGAAGCCTGACCTTTTTACAATGGTATGATATAGGCAACATGGGACTCTCCTTTTAGATTCCAAAGTAAAATGACACCTTACAGATGGTAACTGGACGCGGCCTTACCGTCGTCCAGCGGGACATGCATTGTCCCTTCGTGACTTCACACATCTATCATGTGTACAAAAAAGGAGTCTTTCCTCTTCAAAGACCTCTGGCAAATAAAAATAAATCCCTTACGTGACCTTCCGCATCAGGTTAACACTAGTTTCAAAAGAGAAACTTTTTTCAAAAGTCGAAAAATTTCCATTCGTCGTCGCCTATTTACACAGCCTTTAATAATTATTTTGATTGATTTGGGCAAAAGAATCTGTTCTACTTAACAGCCTGCCACATTATAAACATTTTTATCGTGTTTCAGTGTTGGTACAGCTATGAACTGATGATTATTTCTCCATCTTCATTAGATTTACTGCTTATATATGACTTCTAATGGCATGCCAAATATGTCAAAAGCTGATAGGAAAAAACAAATTGCGTCATTCCGCAACAGATAAGTTCTCTATGCTATCCATTGACGGTGGCAATATATCAACGATCAACATGCCCGTTAACATCTATAGCGCGGCTAGTTCCGGTGGCAGTTCATTAGGTTCTCTATATGGCTGGTACAACCAGTAGTAGGGATGCTAATACCCTGCATATATATATCTTGTTCGGAATCAAGGACTGGCACGGTGGGGTTCGTGGGATAATACTCTGCCGATACCTGGGGCCTGTAAGCTATCAGGCCATAAGCTGGGCCTGTACCGTGCCGCCCATTTTACTCCTTTGTGTGGGCGGCCCGCCAAGCTGCAAGCAATGGGTTCATTTTAAGAGCTTTCATAGACTCTAACCACGAAGGGGAAGTAGACTTGCCTCCAATTCCCCTCAGCATTACATGCTATTGCATAGGGAAATAGCATATTAGACAGTTCAATGTGACTAGGTTAGACTTGCTTTTGGTCTTTCAAGTGGTAGTAGTCCGACGGTTTACTGCGATTCTAATTTAATTCCAGTTTCAAAGTTTTTGTTTTGCATGATTTTTGACAAGCATTGAATACTGAGAATGTGACTAGCTACCCAAAGGCCTTACACCGACATTCATCTGGCTGTAATTATTCCATGATTAATCCAATAACTTAATGCATCGCCTGCTCGCTGGGATTTGATCACTTCCATTTGTCACAATATAAATAAAGCCGTGAACAGTTGACAGTTAATCAGTACAACTCCATAATCCCGCGTGGAGACCGTGATGATAATTTCATCTTCTATCAAATCAATAAAATGGTGATATATTGTCTTTTCTGGAGGCTTTAATGAAGTGCAAGCTTAGATTAAGGTGTAGTACAGCACTGCGGAAGAAAACAAGAGTGCTGTTCCTGTAGGAACTCATCGAAAACTTGGAAAATGAAAGTAGCACTAAGAAACTAATTACAGTCAGACATTTTTTTAAATGAATGAACGCCATAGAACCTTGTTAAAACTAGGGAACGCGCTCATGTTTTTCTCCTGAGCTTTACACTATTTTGCATTTCATCGCTATATTTTGCATCCAATGGGAATCTGTTCTGAACCCTAGTAACAATGATAAAGAGTCGACGTCGCTTGCAGTAAATGAGAAGATGCAAGGTTTCTATTCTAAAAGAAATCAAGTGGTATTCACATTGAAAAAAATCCCTGCCAGCAGGTGTATGCGAAGGAAATGTGCTTCTTAAATTTAAGCAAAGATTACAATGTCACATGCTGTCCAACTGAGATTCCCTGACACTTATAAGAAAAGCCACTGTTGTATTTTTTTGGACAATTGTTCGGCCCTCATTCAGTACCACGTTTGATCCATATTCTATTAGTTTGTGTGTTTGCACTATATAGACAGGTTTGGTAAGGAGGATGTGCGTGTTGTCATGGAGAGGGGATCATCATTTTACTACCTGGAGATATTGCTTGTTTACCGACGGCCACAGGTATATTAATATGGGGACATTACCTATTGACACGGGACCCACTCAACCTGTCTAGCTACTTAAAAAAGTATTGAAGGCAATTGCTTATCGGTAAAATGCTGATCTGCTACACACAGCAATGCCTGTGTTTAAAAATCATGGGATATACTGGTTATCACTTAAAGCATTGTAAAGCTATGCATGCCCATGTTTCTAGTTTGGAATACGATTGGAATTAGCAAGGAGCAGAATGCAAATCATACCTAATGTGAATGAAATGTGAAGCAAAGTGATCAAAATAAGTATCTCCCTTTGTTTAACGGCGGAGAATGAATGACTAAGTAAAATGTTCACATTCACAAATTTCCATTTATATAGACAGTAACGCAACTTACCAAGGGATATGTAATATAAGGCCTTCAGAATATGTTTGATACATTATTTCAAGCATATTTACTCATGGCACAATTGGCCCCAGGTTCAGCAATACTGTCAGTTTTCTGAGAGTACCCTCAGGTCACATTGCGTGCAACATTCAAACTGTCCACGTAAGCCATGGCTACATGCCTACTTAAAACTGCCTCTCCCTTGTGCCCTACCCATGCCATGGTGCGGGCTAACAGACTATAGCAGCCGGTGCAGAATGGCCGGGCTCATCAGGCATTCTCGTCGAGTGGGTTGGGACGTGAGGGTCCATGATGCCGGGCCCTGTAGGCAATGCTGCCCCATCATGCCGGATCAGGCCCGCCCGGTAACCTCACCCCTCCCACCCCATCACCTCCAGAACTAGCCTTATGGAAATACACTCGCCCGATCTGAGCCCGACACCTACTCCACAGCACAGCTGATTGTTTGTCGCTTGCAGGGATTAGACCACGTCAATGACTGACTCCCAGGGCGAGCGGCTCGTTTGATATTCATAGAGTTAGTTTACGTTAGCTTCGTCTGAAAGTGTGCGGGATAAAGTAGATAGGTCAGCCCTGTTTTCATTAACGGTAATACCCCCAATAGGGCACAGGGGCATTGGTCCGATGTTCTGCGTTTTTATGGACTGGTAAGCTCAGGTGTGGCTCCAGATTTTTTGCCTCCGGGTGGTTATGTCCCAGGAAATTACCCTTCGTGAGGACGCATAAACGCATTGAAATTTCAATTTTCGTCATGGTTGAATTAAAATTGTTTTTCATCTCCTAGTTATTCATGCATATCTATCGTTTAAGCTATTACACTTTGCGTGAGCAGTTCCATTTCAAAGATAGATAGGTTCTAAAAAAAATATGATGTCTGGAAGATTACTATCTCAAAAATAAAAGCACAAGCGGCTGATTTTAGAATATCGCCCTCAGATTAGTCCTGTTTCACGGTGAATAATTTATGAGTGGAATCCGACCTAACTTGTAATGTAAAGAGGGTCTAACGTTCCAGGCTTTTAGCTGCCTGTCTTCGCGGATGCGACTACGTTCAAAACAATTGGCAAGCATCAGCAGAAACTCTAGACAGGAACAGAACGTACGACTACAGTGCTTCTCATTCAGCAGAATATTAATTAGAATTTCAATGAGGTGCAGATTCCTTTATGAATAAAAACATTTGCGTGTTGGTGATTGGCAATATCTAAGATATATTTGAAGACGCCCATTTAGTTAAAATAGGCCGTGAGACAATTTAGTGTAATTTCCCAGGGATTAATATTTTATTGTTTAATGTTTTATCCAGCCCATTAAAAAGAATATGCATTTGACGGTACCCAATGGTGAATTTAAAAACCATTAGAATCAAAGAGCTCATTAGACTAATAACTACCTGAATTTAAAACGAGCTGACAGCTTATTTGTCTTCTTGAATTGGTTGCCCAGTAATTGATAAACTTGTTGACACTATGTATACATGTAGGCCTACGTTCTGGGATACACATTTAAAGGACAGTGAAGGACTGACCAGGGCTGCGTTCCTGACTCAACCCTGTTGCTGGCTTAGCTGACTTATTTTTAACTGGCCAAGTTATCTGGGGGTGTTGCAAAGAGCCAAAAATAAGTCAGGCCTGATTGGGTTAAGGGCAATTGGTGCAATACACACACAGGGCTAATATTTCCTGGGGGACCTTCTCCTCCCTTAGCACATTGAAAACACATGCATTTCTAAATTTCACATATTTTCTCATGAAATATTAGATCATTTTATGTATAAGCTATGTCAAAAATTAGCTTACTTCTGTGGCTTTCCATTGGTGTATGATTTCACCCATTTCATAATGATTTAGATACCAAAAAGTGTCAGGGAAAAAATGAAGTGTGTGCATTAGAGCATGACCATTGTCAGAGCCCTTCTGGTGCACCCAGACAGTGGGCAGACAGGTAATTGTGATTGACAGGTGAAGGCTCATTGACTACTGAAGGGCTATAATTACAGGCACCAGTCTCAATGACCACTGGCACCAGTGTTACATAATCATTTCAGGGCCACCAGTAAGTTGGGCATAACAGAGGTATCTTAGCATACAGACAGTATCTTCACTGAAAATGGGACAGAGGTTTTCAATGCACTATTTATTAGGTTTTAAGTTGAGATTTTTGTATTCTTTTAACATGTAACTCTAGCATGATATCTCAACTTTCAGAATATGTTGCCAGCTTTCTAATGTTTTAACACATTCTTTAGTAGTTTCACATTTTTGTACACATCCATAGACACTTATTGTTGCCTGAGAAGTGTTTTACAATTGAGTCAAAAATAGCCTGTTCTTGGCTAACTTAGACTTATTTTTGGCTGACTTGAGAACGGTTTTAAATGCCATTTAGAGGGTTATTTTTAGCAACCAACTAAGAGAGGCCAGCTGACTGCACACTCAAGAACACAACCCTCAAAAATTGGGTCCAAAAATATAAGTTAGCCAAAACAGGGTTAAAAATAGGCAGTCAGGAACGCAGCCCAGAGCGTATTCCAGCGACAAGCCAGACTATGACTGTCTTAATCCTTTATATATATATATATATATATATAATATATATATGTATATGTATATGTATGTATATGTATATGTATGTATATGTATATGTATGTATATATATATGTATATGTATATGTATATTATATATATATATAATATATATATATATATATATATATATATATATATATGTACATGATACCAAGAAATATTTGCTTTTGTTGTCGGGTAATAGAGAAGTACGAAAATATCTTCATGAAATGAGTATATGAAAAAACATTGCACAGGGGCATCTGCTTTCGAAGAATTCTAGATAAAATGGTGTAGGAGTCGAATGATCGATAACATGTGTGGGTGTTTTCGAAATCTGTAAAGTGAGTTGTGATTTATTTCGACAAAAGAATTCGAGAAACTCATGTCAGAGATGTTGGAATTATTGGGCAGTAGGGGCGTATCCCAAGGGTCGTCATAAGTCTGACTTTTATACATGATATAAATGTAAATGATATTTGCAATAATCTTTACTAAAGAGGAATTTATAAATATGTATGCTGGCGCGTTTCTGAAAAGGCAATTGAGAGTATGAATATATCTTTTGGAAAGCTTTTTACATGGTACTAAGCTAATCCAATATCAATAAATCATGTACAAAAAATCATATGAAGACTAATGCAAAGCAAATCTGCCACGTGTGATAGTTTGATTTGCAATGTAGCTGTAGAGTTATCCGACGTTCTGAATTAATGGATTTAGGGAAACTTGTCGATAATGATTTGAATGTTGATGTTAATGAAAAAAACTAATATTTGTGTCTTATTCAAATAAAGTGTTTCATTATTTTTTCAGATCAAATGAATGATTTGGAAAATGAACTGGACAAGAACAAACAGGAATGCTCCAAAGAGAAAAAGCAAGCACGAGAACTCGAGGTAAGTTAGACCAAGAAAATGAAGTATGGTATATAGGATAAAGGTAAAATGTTCTCATTCCTTTGCGTAGCCAAACGAAAATCATAAGTATTGCAAGAACCAACTTATGTATATAAAGTAGTTTGATGTGAAAGGATATTACTGGACAGCACCGTTCGAGTGAAAACCAGTGTCTATCAGGCGAAGTTTTGAAATACTTACAGATTAATGTTAATGTATCGCAAGGGGGATAAGTCATTTCAATGATTATTACTAGATAAGCCTAAATAGCTGTACGTATGAAGAAGTGGACTGATAGTTCAGATGGAGAGGGAGAAATATTAATAGAAGACGAACCGGAGGATAGGAGAGGTAGGGTAGGGGGACAACAGCACGACGAGAGAGTACAGGAGAGAGAATCAAGACAGACATTCCAAGGGGTCTCTAACATATTACTCTCCTGCTACGGCGTTGTTATATGTCCGGAGTCCAAAGAAGACGTAGGGAAGTGAATATCAAATGTAATATTAATATCATATACTGCAATATTGTAACATTATACTGCAACATACCGCAAAATGGAAAATATTTTGATAACTGTCAAAGATCCCAGGGGTAGGTGCAGCAATACTGACCAGTCTGATATGATACCATGTAGGGGGTGGTCCCTGCTGTTACTATTATGTGCCCCACGGGGCCGCTGTGAAGCTATCTTCTCGTTCTTTACCTTCCACTAAGACATAGACTTGCTGCCGACCTTCCCGTCTGTATCCAATGAATATTGTCAAAACGTGTGTTAAATTTCATTGGCATGCTTGAATTGATACAATTGTCGTACAGTGGACTCACTTGAAAGGTCCCAGACGCCACATGTAGAAGCCACATGTAGAAGCCACATGCAGAAGCCACATACAGAATCCATAATTTAATCACAAAAGGGTGAGCATTTCTGATGGTTTTACACCAGTGTGTTACGTGTGAATGTGTCACTGTCAAGTATGTGGAAAATGATGGAAATCTACAAAGACAGTTTAAATCAAAACACGTTGCAACAATAATGAAAGGCCAGGTTCGAACAGAAAATTACTGTGCTTCTTTCTGTCTCCCTTGGCACTCCGCCCCTATCTCGCATGTTGATCTTGTAAATGGGAACGTGAAAGAAAATCCATGTGTTGTTGAAACTTGAGAAAAATGAAACTGGCAAGGTGTCAGACAGCAAGTCGAGCCGGCGGCGAGTGAAGTCCATATCTGGAGGGTGGGTGTTATCAGCTGTCTATCAGCCGCCTGTCGGCTTTGTTATCAGATTTCTGGTTGGATTGCTGCTCGCCAGAGTTGTCCGTGTCTGGACACCAATCACCACCACCAGCCCTTGCCACCATTGCCGGCCCACTCTCCACCATCGGCAGTGCCTCCGGGCGCCGACATCAGCGTGTTATCTGCCCCAGTCTGGTCTGGGGGCATTGAAGGTGACCCTGCTTGGTCGGGGTTACAGTAGGGAGCATGAAATGTTTATTGACGATAAGGCGAATTGGCATTCTGTTGGAAAAAATTATACGTTAGACTTTTTTTGGTTTTAATTCATCCTGGTTGAGAAATTAACTTTGATCAACTAGATATTTAAACAAACACAAATTATATGAATAGAAGGAATAGATCTTTATGCAAATAAAGTATTGTATTGCTCTTCAGTCCATGACGAAACAGACAAATATTTGATTATCATAGTTTCACTCGAATACTTTCTGGCAGGCTTCACTACTTTTAAAAGTTTTTCAACATTTCTCTACGGGTTTTAGTCACGGCGGAATAACAGATCTCCTGTTTGTCTTCCATGATTCAAATCCATTAATAGCCACTTTTTGACACTTACAAAAAAAGGGTGTCGGAACTCAGTTTTTTTTCCATCCTCCACGGTTTTCCAAACTAATGAAGCTGGGTTATAGATGAACAAAATCCTTTCTTTCATTACGAATTTGCTGAGGAAGATGTCCATGTCTTGAACAATAAAAGGCTTGCCCATATCCTAGTTTACCGTACATAGTTATGAATATTAAAGCAAAGACTTGAGAGATGCAGGTATGCCATTCGGGTGGACGAGTAATACAGAAATACTACCATCATGGTTGATATCGTAGGCCTTCGGCTTCAGTATAACGTACAAATACAGGATGCTTGTTTGTGCATCATCTCACCTCAAGCTTCTTAAATATCGTTATTATATCCAAATGTCCAAAATATAGTTATCCATCACTGAATTAAAACAGAAACCAAAATTAACAGGAATGCAGTCAAAAATTTCTGACTTGGAAATTGATTGTTACTAAGTTAAGCTGACACACTTTGATTGCCCTGACCCTAACCAGTGATGACACCTGTGGGGGCCACCCCTGATGTTGGCACTTGGCGGACTCCTTACGTCTGCAGCCATGACCTCTGACAGCAGAGTGGGAGCTGACCGCCAAGACACTCGTCTTCGTTTATCCCAAACTGTCCGGGCGGTTAAGAGGTCATAGGTCATGGGCGGATCCAGAGGGGGGGGGGGGCGGGGGCGCGCGCCCCTCCCTTTTTCCCGGAAAATTTTGCGTTTTTTAATGTAAAACTCGGCCAAAAAGTAATTAAGGAAAACAATTTCCAATAGCGCGCCTCCCCCCCCCTTTTCAAATCCCTGGATCCGCCAGTGTAGGTTGGCCTGAGAAAAAGGGGGTTTAGCATATTATAAGGATCCAACCAGGGGACTAGATATTGTAGCTTATGTGAAAACGTCATAAAGTGCCCAGAGATAGTATGGTAAATGATAGGCTTATTTTGCTTAATACGTGTCTATCCTAACATGTACCAGCAGCGTATAAGATTAGAAAAGTCAAAGGACATCGACTTTAAAAACTGTTTCCCTTGTTATGATACAGTAAGATTAACAGTTAAAACAAAATAATCTTGGAACAACCTCAATATGTTGGCAAAAAAAGTTTCCCAATGGTTTGTTCCATAATGATACCCAGACGAGCCTGAATGGCGACAATACTAATAACATTGTAATATCAATGCCCAGCGTGCTACTCCTGAAATATGAATCCATTAGGATTTTCCAACATAAAAAGCCGCTTTTTCCTATCACCCATACTCCTGTTTGACGAGATGAGCGGACGACTATATTTAGTGGTGAGGTTCCTTCATGAGGATTATGCCCATTTATTGCTACTTCTACCTCTTCCCGTCTTCATACCGCCTCGGTACAAGTGTCTGACGTCAGACCCGTCTGGGAGCAGTGCTCCCACGTCGCCTCCAGTGCCTGATGAATTGCTCATGCGGTATTTTTAGCTCGCTTAGGGACATATGTTTCTATTTATAGCTCATAGAACTCAACATCAACATGTGGTTATCATAGGGGTGCATTTTAGAGGAAGGCAGGAGAAGATGAGGTGGTGATGCCTTGGGAAATTCGGCTTAATATAGATTTTAAGTGGTGAGGGTAGGCGTTGGGGCCGGAGCTGCTTTTGAGTGGTTGGTGACAGCCAAACATTGACATAGTCCATTAACATGCAAAGGTGGTAATATTTATGCAAATAATAGTAATTATAGACTCCTTCTTTCAAGATGGACTCAGGAGTTAAGTTCAACTACATGAACGAATACAATTATATCTATTAGGATAATGTGCTTAAATAGGTCATAGAAGTAGAGCCTACAGGGAGAAATACGATGTAACAAAATGATGAATGAAAGTTGATTGTACTTTGCTTTCTTTAAATCAACACAACACAGATAAAATAATACAGATACAATTGAGGATAAGGTTTCAAAGCCAAAGTGAGTGGTTGTTTTTAGTTTACGGGTTCGACAGGTTCTTATGAGAACCATTAGATTTCCTAAATACAGCTACGCAGTTTGAGGTTGTGGTTGTTGAATGATGTCAGACAGCTATGAAGGAATTTATATTTTTCTGTATGAAAGTGCTTAAAAGCAAGACACAGTCATGTCAGTCGAAAGTGACAAAAGCCTTTCTCTAGGCCGACAGACCCCCGGACGATTCCAGGAGCCGCCCATATAAGCAACCTTTTTTCCGTGTTAAGGTATGCCTCAAAGCTGGACATAGTGTAAAATGGCAACACTTCCCAAACACTGTTGGCTCATGCTTTTCATAGAGAGGTGCATAAGATTTCCTTTAGAATCTCAGATGACAGCGAAAAGTACCGATAATGGCGGTTTTATGTTTTCGCTGTAGGCTATACAGGTCTCATTTTTATCTGTATGAGGACTTGATTATTTTTCTGTGTGTTCTGAATAGAAACCACAATGTGTTTTGCCTGTCGAAGCCTTGGCTGTAAGGCGGAAGTTAAAACTAGACAAGTATATGGCTGTGTACAGCTCTGCAAGATATTCATATGATAATCTATGTTTTTTGCAATAGTTCAAAATATAGGATGTGTGTACCTGGGAAATCTGTGCCTTTAATGGCGTGGCATTTATATACCGGTCCTGGAACTTCTAGCAGACATCAAACTGTGCTGCAAAAAGAACTTTTTAACCCCATCACCTCCGCCTCCTATACCCTCACTATCCAGCATTACACAGTTTATACTGGAAAATCTGGAAGTCTCTCAAGATGAAAACAAACAATAATAGCCAATTGACATGCACAGATTTTGAAGAATATTTTAAAAATCAAGTAAAACCACCTGAAACAGATTACTTTAATCAGCAGCATATGGCAGAGATTGCGATATTTGTCAATAATTATGGTAATGAAGTATCAACCTGCACTACAAAAGAAAAATGTATAAGTTTATCGTCTGACATGTGTGATGGGCCAATAACCATTCAAGAAATAGAATTACATCTAGCAAAACTGAAGAATGGGAAAGCAGCGGGGGCTGATGGGATTCCGGGGGAGTTCCTCAAACATGCTCCAATAGAAGTTATTCGTGTTCTTTGCTGTATATATAACTATGTTTTTGATAAATCAGACTGGCCTTCTACATGGGCTTAAGGCATAATTACGCCAGTGCACAAGAAGGGATCACTAAATGAAACTGATAACTTTAGGAAAATCACTGTTATGCCCACACTTGGAAAGGTGCTCGAATCAATTATAAATACCAGACTTATCAATAGAAATATTGTTTTAGAGATAGACGACCCACTCCAGTCTGGTTTTAAGCATGAAGCACGTACTTCTGATAACATTTTTACACTTACTTCAGTTATATACGGACAGAAACACAAAAATAAACCACTGTATGCTTGTTTTGTCGACTTTAGTAAAGCATTCGACTATGTTAACAGAATGGCCCTGTATTACAAGCTTATCCAAAGAGGTGTATCTGGAAAACTTCTGAAACTTATCATAAATATGTATAGTAAAGCAAAATGCATTGTCAAATGGAAAGGTATTGTGGGATCTGAAATTGACAGTGACTATGGGGTTTTGCAAGGGGGTATGACAAGTCCTAAACTTTTCACTGAATTTCTATATGACCTTGAGAGGTACCTGAGGGATACCTTTGGTGTAACCCTTGTTGATGATTCACTTAACTACATGTTATATGCAGATGATCTTGTGCTTCTCTCTGAAACCCCGGAGGGTCTACAGACTTTATTAAATGGCCTTTTCAATTTTTGCAAGGACTGGCATCTTATTGTCAGTCTGGCGAAAACCAATGTAATGGTCTTTGGGAAGCGTGCCTGTCATTTTGAGTTCACCTTTAATGGTAATAGAATTGAGACCGCTACTGAATACAAATACTTGGGTGTTATATTCTCATCTCGATGTCACGATCCATTAAAAATGACGCATGAACATTTAGTGACAAAGGCTGAAAAGGCAATGTTTTCACTGCATGATTATGTTAGAAATAGTATAGGTCAACTGACACCTATGTTATCATTTAAAATGTTTGATGTTCAAGTCAGTCCCATTCTTGAATATGCCTCTGAAGCATGGTTTACTGGTAAGGAGATAAAGAGTATTGAAAATGTCCACCTCGGCTATCTGAAAAGCACTCTTAAGGTAAAAAAGACATCCCCAACCTGTGCTATCTATGCAGAATGTGGGAGATTCCCATTAATAATTAAACAAAAAATCCAAACCCTCAAATATTGGGAACGAATTCTAAAGCTCAATGTTAACCATATGGTGAGGAGGGCTTATAATCTGCTACTGGTTTCATGTAAGGGTGGGCAATTAAATTGGTGCTCTCATGTTCAGGATATACTCAAAGAGGCAAATCTAGAAATGTTATGGGAATCAGAAGAGATATCCCCAAAGGACATAAATTGTGCCCGGGAAGCCCTTTACCTTGCCTTTATGAATAGAAGCCTAGGAGATATTGAGGACGAAACTAAGTTCCCTAAACTCAGAACATATAAAACATTTAAAGAAGAATTTAAGCTCGAAAACTATCTGATACAACTGCCAAATACAAATCACTCATTAGCATTAGCCCGCTTCAGGATAAGTTCACATAATCTCAGAATAGAAACAGGCCGGTACAGGCAAAACAAGACTGCCCCAGAAAATAGAATTTGTCTGTACTGCAATAACCAGGCCATTGAAAATGAACTTCACTTTTTACTAATCTGCCCTTTATACATGGAACAGCGTTTACCACTCCTAGCTATAGCTGATATAGAAATAGAGGAGTACAGAAGCCTAACTGAAAAGGAACAATTTATTGCCTTAATGCGAAGCAAAAACATAAGCGTCATGAAAGCTATAGGCAAATATGTGTTCACTTGCCTGAAAAAAAGGGAGGGTTCCGCAACTTGTAATTGAAATGCCAAATAGTTGTCTCTCTGGTGCTAACTACGCAGAACTATTAATATTGTGTTACTATATATTTCTAAGGGGCCAGTCAACCCAAAGTCAAAGCACTCTCTTTAAACAAGGTAATACTAGTCAGTATGTAACTAGTCAAGGTATCAACATCTGAACTGTCTTCTACTAATAGATGTTCTCATATAATCACATACATTGTTTGCCACGTGTGAAGAGTTAGATCTAGTCTGAATAGCCTTAGGTTTAGTGTAGTATGCTTATAAGTAAAATGTTAACAAACTAGATGATAACCAAAACGAAGTGATGCTTCAATTGTATTAATAAGTTCCACTTCCAGGTGCTACTACTCATATTAAGATCTGATGTTCTATGTTTTATGTAATATGTATATTCCTATGTTTCCTGACACATGAGATCAAATGTAAATGACTCGTTGTTTGTCAATAAAAATCCTACTACTACTACACAGTTAAAGTAATGCAACCAACTTCTCTAGGATACAACCGAAACATTTAGGCTCAGATATACAAAACGCCAACACGAAAGGAAAGCTCTTTAGCGTGTTTAATTCTACTTTGATGTTGTTTAGAATTCACGCCAGGTCTATGCCAATTGGCCTTTACACGTGACGGCTTTTGAACCATTCAACTTTAATGGACCTGGCAAAAAGTACATTTCGTTTATCGGTCTAGGAATAAACACCATTAGATACCAACATGTGAAGAGGCCTAAATTCCAAAGGAGCTGGGATTTGATTGAACAAGGGCAACCTCAGAAACAGATATGTCTGATGTTCAAAAATAGTAATAAGAAATATTAAACAAACGGTCTTCGTATATCTAGCTTTTGTGTAGGACTAATTCAGTATTGGGGCCATAATGTAGTCGTAAAGCCTAATAAACGATGGCATATATTTTCCTTTAGTGTATATATGTATTCCCTTTCTAGTTCTAGGGTATTCTACATTTTAATGTCGCAACCCCACTTTGATGAAGAACAACCATGATGTACCTACATATTTTGATGTATTGCATAAAATCTGTACATCTCTTGGTGGGAAAGCCTATAGATTTGCGATGGTATAATTCATGACTTGGATCAGTGGGACGCCCACTAAGAAATCCTATTTATTTCCCGGGCCCCTGCGGTAATGTGAGGTGGTAAATCGCCAGTGTAGACCACCACCGCCCTTTTACATCCAATAAATCCGAGTGGAGAGATCCCTAGTGGCCTGGGCGCCAGGCCGGACCCAACTTTACGACAAAGTAATGGCATTTCACGCTACAACCTCTACCCCGTCGAGGGAGCGATTATTACGTACGGCGGCGGGGGGTTAGGCATGGGGAAGTCAATGATTGGAAACCTTGACCTCCGCCCATTAAAATGAAGCATTACAGACTGTGTCCCTCTCCCAGCTCCCCGCTCACCTAAAGGGCATCAAAGTGGCAACCTTTGCCACGCATACCATTTACTATTTAGCTAGATGGCCGCCTGTAGTCCCCATGGTTTGTGCCATGCACTGCTAGATTTTAAACACTACTGGTGTGCAGTGACTGGCATCTGAGGCATTTGACATAAAAGGTCCATTACAAATCGCCAAGAAACTTTTGCTGAGTCATCGGAATGTTGAATGTCCAGATCAATTCTTTCCCTTGATCGTTTTTAAGTGATTTAAGGAAAGCAATTTGTCAGGATAGATCCCGGGGGTAGATATTTTAAAGCTCGCTGAGAGTGGTGAATAACCTTGTAGTAGTATATGAAATAAGTCGTTGGAACCGTACAAAGAATCATTTAATAAGTGACCAAACCAATTCAGGTGAGGGGGAGGGGTGGTCCAGTGGGTAGCATATGGGTTATATTACTCAGGCTGTCTGTTCGACCACTTTTCCTTGCCTTCGTTCTTACCCCCATAGATTCGATCATAGCACTTTGTACAAATCATAAACGTGAGCTGGTCCTCACATAGTTGAAATACTTCTGCTTAGCAGAGTTTAAACTCCAACAATCACCATCACCACTTGTGAGATACTGCCAAGTTCGAGGCCCCATGAATGAATTTTGCTTGCCCCTGCTACGCAGCTCCCTGCTGCCTCTGGCCCCATACCTTCGTGATAGTCTTCTCTACCAAAGACTAACCCTCCTTATCCGCAAACCTCCCTCATCATGCCCCAACCTGCAATAATTCACTCCCTCCAGACCTACCCTGGTCTTGATAAAAGCAAAAGGTCATCACTCACAGACTGACCTTCATTATAAGCCGTCTGACCCCCTTGTCAACCATAAACCAAGACCTCTGTATCCGCCATTACCGCCCTAGGCTTGTCCGCCTTCCGACCTCCTCGAGTAGAGTTCTTGGTGAGGAGAAGAACGTCTCAACTGCTCAACAACTGGTGCCAAAAGAGGGCTATTTGCATTTGCTGGCCTTTTTTGTTAAGCTTTCACATCTAGTCTCCAAAGATATCACATGATCTGAAATGCATATTTGTTTGCTTGTGTGAATCTGATATCAGCTGAAAGTTGTTGACATAGTTTCCTGCTTGTTTGTGTATACATGCATCAAGTTGTGATCTAATATTTTCCAATAACATTACAGGCGTTACATTATTGACCAAGAACCACCAGGATCTTTTTTTCCAAAACAAATCATCCATGGCTTAAATTAAATTTATCAGTGGATATTACCTTATTTTGATCGTCGAGATGGTTACCAAAACGTCATGAGGTCATTACAAATATTGCAATTGCATCCAATCAAGACTGGCGGTCCATAACTACCAAATCCTGACCCTGTCCTTGTGTTCCGTACCACTCAAGCTGCCCACGACTGTTCTTACTCTTCTTAACACTACCAACCTCACAGTGCGCTAAACATCCCTAATCAACACACTTCATTGTTAGTCTCTGTATATCCTACTCCGACAATGCCATACCTCTAAAAAGATACAATCCAATTAGTGTCTGTATTATTCCCGAGTGTGACATTCATGTTTGAGAAATCTGATTTTCCGTGAATCCACAATTCGTACATTCCTTGGCCAAGTGGAGTGATGAACAACATTCCTGTTCATAAACTGATATAGGCCTACCATCATGTAACTTGTATTACAATTGTCTTTGTCGATAGTTTTGATAGTTTTGAGCCCTCCCATAGACACATTGTACCCAACGGCTTGAGCCTGCTCCCATAGGAGCCCATTCCCCAACCGTTTGGTTCAGGCCTATCCGCTAGCAGGGCGCCACGCTATTGAAAAAGGTGTAGAACAAGTGGTTCCAGTGGTGTACTTCGATTAGATTAGATCTCTACACTAGGTGGCAGTGCAGTTGTGCCTGCTGTTAGGCTGACAAAGCTGTAGGCTTACCAAAACGGCGCAGTAATAGGCCTTCCATTGGTCACGATTATGTCAAGCGCCCAACACACCATTAGCAGGGGATACAGTTGTCATTTTTTAAGTTTTTGTTTTTCGTGAGACAATATTAGGATGTTTCTTTTATAGATAATGGGTTCCAACAGCACAGGGAAGACAGAGAAAAGGGCAAAACAAGTTCCCTCTCAGGGAAAACAGGGAATTTGCAAATTTTGCCAAAACACCTAGATGGCACAGGGTATTTTGTTCGACCAAGTCATCTGACTTGTCAACAGATATTCTCAATTTTTTCTGCAGGCCAATGATCTTACAACAAATTGCTGAATGACAAAGTAGAAAATTGCTGTAGTACTGTACTCGGAGAAAGCTCGGGTGGATCGACCACCCTTGGTGTCCAGTTGTTTCTGATAAGGGGAAATAAAGTGCAAAAATCTGTTGGGTGTCAAGGTTTTTCCCATGGAGAGGGTGATAGGTGAACACCACTGGGTGGCAGTGACAGGTAGCCTCGCCATCCACGGTGAACAAACAACACCTGATTACTCAGCCTCCCACCCGGCCTGATTAGGTTTCTGTTTACAGGTGTTTTTTCCCACCAGATCCTGCCCTTTTAGCTTCATTCATCCCCGTTTTTCTCATCTTATTTAAGCGTCCCTGGGACGGAGATAGCTGAACATCGTGATTCTTTACATTGGAAACAGAAAAACGGGTTGTTTCTTTTTTATAAAAGGAATGATGGATTTGGATTCTCATCGATTGATTGGGTAGCCAGTTGCATGTTCAAGAGTCGGATAGTAAAATACGTAGACTAATGGCAGTAATTAACATTATGATCAGCCTACAAGACTGCAGAAAACATACATGTATTAATATTTTATTGAACCTGGACCTATCTGTTCACATCTAACGATTGTTATCCTCCTTTGAGCCATTTTGAGGCAGGAAAACAGATCTATTGCATAAGTATTACACTTAATTTTTTTTTACATATTCCATGCAGGCGAGCAACTCTCTTTTAGTTCTGGTAGATGATGAATGAAAGAATCAACTACACTGTAGGTTAACCTAGAGAGAAGGAAATAACCATTGATGACCAACTCTCCCTACCGGTTGACCTCTGTTACCATAATGCCAGTAGCGATTCCTCTGGTGGGTTAAACTGGAGGGGAGCCCTGGTAAACTGGGCCTGGCGAGGCCACTTCCCCAGGAAGGTGAAGTGTTTAGGTATTCATAGGGCCTCCTGGAGGCAGTGCACTGCCCATAAGGTACACTCATCCATCACAACAACGACCTAGTGGGCTCCCGCTCCCATGTCTCATCTGAAACACCGGCTCCTAAATAAGTGGTTAACACCACCAGTCCCAGGAGACGAGTGATATTTAGGATGTGGGCATAACCGTCTGCTTGGGGATAGTCCTCCATATTGCCTCTAATCGGGTGGGATAGGGTTAAACCTGCTTCTATGAAACGTAATGTCATGATCACAGTTTTACAAAGTCTATCAGTATGCTGTTATGGGTTATGCGCTAAGCGTAGCATAATGCACTCTCCATATGAGTACGCCTAGTTCTTTTAGATACTACATAT
Source organism: Lepidonotus clava (assembly GCA_936440205.1). NCBI lineage: Eukaryota > Metazoa > Annelida > Polychaeta > Phyllodocida > Polynoidae > Lepidonotus > Lepidonotus clava. Next base: position 43,998,847 of record OW387136.1, on the reverse strand, counting down.
ATATCCTGATAAACAATGTTTTCTTATAGAGTCTGCAAAATGTTCAACCCCGTACCTTTATATACATCTTTTTATTGCAACGTAGATATGTATTGGCGTGCAAGTAGACAGGGCAAATTGACATACAGAAACCTCTCCGCACTGGATCTCATGATTTACTGCTGAGTTGTCTGTTTAGATTATACCACTGCTCAGTACTAAGACAGAAAAGTGCAGCCCCAGGGCTTGGTATACGAGAATAGATCTACGTTGTGCGTGATCTCAGGACTGAGTTCTGGGAGGAGTGGGGGACGTATAGCTGATTAAGGCCCTCTCACTTCGTTAGCTCTGGTACTCGGTCACTCGCCGCCCACGCTGCAAATGGCAATGCGGTCACAAACAACGTACCTTCCCTACTTTTCCTATATTCCCGAAGGGAGTGCTTTTGGGTTACGCTGGCTTTCGTATGAACCATGAACTGTATGGTGTTCTAATATGGTAATTTGATACGAAGAAGTGGTAATAGTATGGTGTTTTTTCTTCAGCTTTCTGTATTTTTCTTAGTCTTGTCAAATGAAGCAATACTCTAGTGAAAGTGACATTCGCGTTGCATGTAAGTAGTATAGGAAAATAAAGTATGCCTCTGGACTCACCTTGGCACGCTTACTTTAGACATCAATTAGGATAAATGCAATAAAATGTCACACACTATCAAAGTATCATCACTGTAGACACCAATTAAGGTGCCGTCAAAATGCATTCCGGAATAGAACTACAGCACGTGGGCGCTCTTGACAACAATTCCATTTTTAAGACGGTTTCTTGTGGTATGCTGTAACATATATATGATGTACAAAAAGCGAATCAATCATTGCTTTATACCCTAAGCCAGTCAGGCAGGCCTGGAGGAGACTCCGTAGGATTGAGCAAAACGTGATTTGCTCGGCCTGGTCTAAGCGACAGGCAATGAGCAGCTCGCGCCACCAATCCCCCCTCAGTGTGTCTGTGTGACGCATTGGGCCCGCCTGGTATCTGACAGTTGGCGTTTGTGTTTGCTGTCTAGAGGCGGAGGGAGTGTGTGTGTGTGGGGGGGGGGGGGCAGTGGGGATTTGCTCCGAGCAGCTCCGGCAGATATCATTGAATCTAGCCAACAGTATAGGATGAGTTCCTATTCTAAGTAACAATTCTTCGCGGCCATTATAGTGTAGAAGATTGATTTAAGGGGTACCATCTATCGGATTATTAGTAGTAGTTGATGTGCTTTAGCCGTCGAATGACTTGTCAGTGATACACTCGAGTTTTCGTGTATTCTTCCCGTCCCTGAAACTATCAACTTTTTGGTGATGATGATATAGTTGATTTTAATTTCATAATCTAAGCGAATTTGGTTATTTGGCTCGTATTTGATAAACTTGGTATGTAACTTGTACGGCGGATATGTTCAATGAATTAACTATTAAGGATGTTGAATTTTATTATTCATGCTTAATGCACTTCCCATTTTAATTAATTAAATTTATACATTTGTGCCTATTTTAACATAGAATGCATAAGTTTTAGAGATAAGATTAATAAACCCAGCACTTAGATTCGCACCGTGTTTGCTGTTGCTGTGGTAACATAGATTAAATTCCGTGATATCTTTTGTCATTGGTTTTCTGTCTTGTCCTGTTGGTAAATTGGTTGTTTTCTAGGAACGTTCGTTAGTAGGAGTTTTTGTCTCTGCATTTCAGAACGGTGGTCCGACTGGCGTCACCTCAGACTCCATGCGGGACCAGGTTGCCAAGGAGATCCGGTGTTTGCGCACGCAGCTCGAGCGAAGTCAGGCCACTCTGGCCGCCATAGTGAGTGCACGCAGAGTGTTCCCCTCGTACACCCACAAACTGTCCCTCTTTTTGTTTTAGTACCAGCATTTTTATAGCATTTTTAATTTCACATTTTCTAATCCAACTGCTTTTTCCCTAGACTGGTGTTATCGCCTTCCTCCTGAATTTAACTTCTTTATATTCAGAGATTCGAAGTTGCATGATGCTTAGTCTTTTTTTAGAGGAGGAACACTAAAAACCCTTTGCATGTGTTACCGTAGGCCCTGCACGATAAGCCATTCTTATATTTACCCTCGACGTTTTGTAACGGTGGCTTTTTAGACAAACTGTTTGCGCATGAATAATCCACTCACTTTCTCATCCATTATTTTCAATGTATCTAATGCCTCGGTCTTTCATGTTATGTCTTTATGTGTGGTATTTGTTGTGTGTGTGCTATTATACACTCTTTCAGATGCTATGTGTGTTTGTTCGACAAACTTAACCGCGGTCACCCCTATTTGCATGCCTATGTCTATCACTCCAGCCCTGAGGCCAGTCGCACAACTCCTAAACTATTAGGCAATCGAACAATCAGTACCCATCTCCTTCAGACAAATTGTCAACTAACGGAAGTGTATAGTGTTGACTACAAACCGGTAGTCTCATGCATACATGGTCAGATAGGACAAACATTGTACATTGAGGCAAGTTGGATTGCGTATCCCTCCGATACACCTTTAGTTTACACTGAAAATATAGGCCTTTCCTACTAGCCACTTTTAAGTATATCCGTACATACCTATGTTATTCTAGTACAAAGAGATGCATATTTTATGTATGTCTATGTTTAGTAGTACTTATTTCACAAGTTCACTTACATCCAAAGGTTAGCGTTCTTTCAGTTGGTGGAAAGGTAATTGTGATGGGTTGAATAGAAATAAAAAATATGAAAAATATTGATTGTAAATACCTTTGTAATTGCTTTCTTTTTTGAGATATTCATTATTATGAGTACGTTTGTTTAATCCATTTCTTTTATATGAGACACCCGCAAACTTATGATAACTGTATCTTCGAGCCCTAGGTCATAGCTAGGTTTTACATACAATCATACACCAAACTTCTCGTTTAGGCACTACTTTACTTTCCACAGTCCTTCCTATTTTACAACCTATATAGTCTCGATACCCATACATTTTCAAATTCATGATATATTTGATTCCTTGAGTACTAGGCCCTTTATAACTCTTCAATAATGAGAGTCGAAGGACGTCTGGGGATGATGCGAGGAGGTCTGTCTCCATAGTTTCACCCAATATCACCAGGTGGCACCAGTCGTGCCTGGGATTTACTAAACTGTAACTTGTCACCATGAGTGTATAAAGCGCTTGGCGAGCAATTTCTCCATTACATAAGTTCAAATAAGCATCACAAGTAGCCCATCCCTAATTTTAAGTAAACACCATTGTTTTCAAAACATAATTCTCTAATAAAAATCTCATCACGAACATAACGTAGTGGATTGTGCACATATTGAAGAAATAAAGTTAGCTTTACCGATAAGATCAACTCAGTTGACAACGAATAGGAAAATATATCCCATGATTTCCTACAATACATTGCCATTGGATATTTGCATTTGATTGGGGCATCCAATTTATACATTTCTAAATCAAAAACTAATGATACATTCTCTAACTATATCGATGTGACTGATATCAGACAACTGTACATATGCATGTGAATATCAAGAGGTCTTAAGTCTTCTAATTATGCACATGTATATCCCTTCTCATAAGGTCTAGTTCAGGATAAAACCATAGCGAGGTTGGGAGGGGGGGGGGCGGACATCAACTAAAATAAACTAGACCTAATGCATAATACCTGAATAATTCCTTCCTCCTGTTATATATATTCCTTAGCATTATATTTCCTCCGTCATTAGTGGCGATGCAGTCACCTCAGATGCTGTGGGGTCAAATACTATTAATGGGTACACATCAATATATACATTACACACGTTATATCATGGGCCCTCCGTCAGTTCCTGCACGGTGACCAGCCCCCAAATGGCCGGCTGTGGGCGTCCTTGCCTCATTACCGCCATCAGAACGGTGTCTGAGTCCGGCTAATTTCTCACGGGCTATCAACGGCTTCCACCCGTATTCAACAATGTTAAATAATTTCTAAAGTAAGATATGGGTAGGAAATAATCAAATTAAATATAAAATGACAAGCATTGTTTCAAAGGACAGAATGATGTTCTAGAAAAAATACATTTCTTTAGACATGCTCATTTAGTGATACAGTGACTGCATAATTTATATGTATGTATAGAGAGAAAAGTACCATCCTGGACTTGTTTTTCAATTCATAATTTAGTGTCATCAATGAAATGGGAGAAGATGATATAATTATGCAGTTTCCCTTGATAAGAAACAATAAGTTCGCTAGCTGGTTGTATATATCAGAGTAGCAAGTAATAAATATAATCAAAATAGATGTTTGTACTAGAGGACAATTGGCAGGGCCACTGTTGGGAGCCCCAGTCAACCCGACCACAAACCCACCGTGGAAACCCGGGTTCCCGCTGCCCATTTACTCACAGATCCCACTCGGGTAGAGGGGACGGATCAGGGATTATCCGAGGGACGTGTAGAAATAGCCATAGGAACAACCCGGACGTTTATATCGTAGTATATTGGACAGCCGAAAATATGTCTATCTATTCCACAACGGGCTTTATTATACCCAACATACCATCTTACATGTTGGGAAAGAGGAGACAGGTGAGGGAAATACATGTAATTGTTTTATTTCAATGGAGAGAATTTCATACAATTATGTTTTTCTTGGCAAAAGTCATAGCTGTTTAGAATGTTTAGAATGTGCGGAAAAACAAGGGTTATTGTAAAGTGATCCAAAATAGTAAAGGTGGCAACCATACGAACCATTTGTTGTGCATTCATATCAAGAACGTTGAGTATGTCTCGAGCGACTATGCATATGAGCATGTATATATTGTTACTCTTCTACTTCCATATTGTCAAAGATTTCAACTTGTCTTCCTTCGTTTGCCAACTTTTGGTTTTCATTAAATAGAAACAAAACCAATGCTTTCTTCAAAGGTGGCAACGTTTTGTGATCTTTAAAAACTAAAAAATAACAATGTAAGAGTACATTAAGTTAATTGTAAAATACTAGCAGTGTAAACAGGTTTTAAGATTATATGTTGAATACGTATGATGCTTACTCCTCTGACGGCAACCGTGAAGTGTTTTAAGATTATAGTTGAAAGGTAGTTAGGACTTGGGGATGTCCTGGATGTTGACCACTTGCATCAATGGCCTGCAGTTAATCCGGCCCCCACCCCCAGCCTGGTCTCCTCCAGGTGTGACCTTGGGGTGGGGGCTGGTATTGAGTCCACCAGGTAGGGGGTCGGTGAGGTCAGCTGGTGGCCAGGTGAGAGGGTGGGGCGTTTACCGGGTATTATCGGCTATGATCGCCATTTATGTGCTATAGTCAGTATCTTGGTCACCAATATATCTTGTGGGATAATGGAATCTAGATCATGATTATTATAGGTGTCGGGATGGTTATAAATATCCCAAACACTCTGAGACTGTATTCCCCGAAGTGATTTTGCTTTGGACTAAAAATACGTTACTGCTTCTTTGTCCTAAACACACTTCTATCTTTTCCATTATCAGTTTATTGCCGCTGTTGTTTTGTAGCATGAAACCAAAGATTTCTTATGAATTTGATATAACCATCGCAAAGGGAAAGGAATGGCTCTAGGAATTTCTGTACACTGTCTGTTATTCGTGATAAATCAATCTGATTTTTGAGATTATGTGCATCATGTTTCCTAAAACTTCCCAGTACGATTATGATTAACTGCTTTTCCACAGCAGGGCCCTTCAACACAATCATCAGTTAACGTTATGAGTCAAATACTGTCGATTGTACACTCGGGTGCTTTATTGTTAAGAATACTAAGTAATAATGTAATGATAGTGAGACTTATACTAGTATATTAACGCTAGAAAGCTTTTTAAACTCCGAAAGGAACCCACCTGCCCGATTTAGAGCCAATCAGACATGTTAGCTTCCTGCACCGTCTGCGACACCATCTCCACCATCATCCTCACAATCTCCACCACACACTACTCATGCAGCTGGCATCAGCAGACCCACGGTTTTCTGTTTGTGTTCTGCAGCAGTCCCGAGGTCTGCCACTGGGCCGGGGGTCGGACCGAGACTGGAAGGAGGGCGGCGGTCAGCACAGCCCGGGCAACTCGCCCCTCGTCGGTAAGTACATGTACAACTCACCCTATCGACCATCTATACAGGTAACTTCACAGAAATACCCAGAGATATAATACGAGACCTAGTTTACGGCTTTTGGTTGATGGCTGTGGACAATGTGTACTTTTCTTGATTGGTTTTCTGATATATATTGTGTGATCTGGGGTTTAAGATTGACGTTTGTATGATGCATCTTACTCTTATTCATAGCAAAACACATTGGGTTAAGATGTGACACAAACAGTAATGTGTTTGACGATATATTTCATCAAGAACATAATTACAGAATGAAAGTAATCAGTGTGTCAATGTACCTCCCCCTGAGCCAAATCGCTCTTTATGTATACTACTTACACAAATCTAAATTTCCTTTTTTAAACTCTCATTGGCCATACATTATTATCTGTACAACATTCGAGATGACGTTCTTTAATACTATAGTTTGATTAAAAAGAAATTCCCTTAAGAGAGAAACATTGCTATAATTATGTAGTTTTGTACATACATTCAAATAGCTACATTCCTTACATAAACATGTTCTCTTCCCAACAAGGTGGGAGTTTTAGAAACCCCCGTAGAGGAAAAGGGTCGAAACACGGTGAGAATTGTGATGGTGCACTGCCTCCAAATGTTCCTCATCCTCTTTTAGTTTGGTATTTGTTCACAAAGGCATGGCGAAAATAAGAAAAGATGATTTATAGCAACAGCTTGAACACCTGACTGCTGCAGAACTGAACTTATTCTTTAAGTTTGGCGACACTTCTAGCGTTTGCTTTTCATTTCTGAGCAACTCTAAAGTGTGCTTGTTTTCAGGAAATGGACGTTTTAACCTAGAGCTGTAGGCCTAGAGATTTCTTTTCACTGGATCACTGAAACACTTTCCATTGCTGATGTTGTTGGTGCAGGTTGTTTTTACGGTAGGCCGTAGATGCTCCCACATCGAATGGTTTGATATTGTCATTCCCAAAAAAACACGCAATTCCGTTTAATTTTCTGGAGATGGTCTGCCCTACTTTTGACAAACAAATTGTTTTTTATATTTTATCTTCCAAAAATGTTAATAGTTTACTATCGAAAAAAAGGCCTCATTCTTAATATGAACAGCCCACAGCACTTAACCACAGCTCCACTGCAATGTCAAAAAGCCCTGTCAGAACTCCATACATCTCCATACAGAGCCACTGTTTTTCCGATAATATCTGGGACTGTCCATAATCCTTGGACTAGGCGTGTGGTGCCTCAGGCCAAGATTTTGTCCCAGAGCAATTATTCATCGAAATGAGAATCATGCGACTGAGGGAATTCTAAAACAACAGAGAAGCGCGACCGTTGCTTTTACTGTCTGTTTCCATTATCTCTTGGCCATGTTTTACAGTTTACGTTGTTCAGGAATAGTTTCCTTTAAAAACCCTTGTCAAAGGAGCGTTACAGAACTTCACAATTATAGTTTACTCTGTATTCCCGCAATGTTTATCATGGCACATTCGATGGACTATCAACGATTTATCGGAGATAAAAGTCTAAGAGACCAGCTCTTGCATAACTTTGACTAGCTGCAGATAACATAGTACATGCTCTGAACCAATTTGAGTAATTGAATTCAATAGTTTGAACCTTGGTTCCGAATGCAAAACCCAATTATGCCTGCAGCATTAGGACATTCATTTACTCCACATTATACGTGCACATTTCTTCTGCTAGAATTATTCTTTATAGATCCACATTTTATTATTCAAAAGAAACAGAATGATTTTCATCAACCACAAGAAATTGCTGATACATTCATGATATATAATACGGAGGAGTATACCCCAAAACACTCTTCATTGTCCCAAACACTAGCAATTTTATTTTGGGTCTGATGCTCAGCGGATGAGCTCAGACAAGAGTGTACACTTTCCACGCCTATATAGCAGCAGGTACAGATACACAAACAAACGCTACCCCAGTATACCAGTGATAAGACAGTATACGTAGCTTCACGCCTTCCCGGCCCCAACCACCAGCTATATAGCAGTGGCCGAACTCCCGCCCAGGCCCTGGCTCCCCGCCCGCCTCCACCACCTCCACCACTGAGGGCATTGATTGGCGGCTATGGAGGCATGCCCTCATCCCCAGCTAGCCGCTGATTAACGTATCGATCTCCAGGGTTTTCTGGATCACCGCACCTTCCCCACGCCACTCATATATATATCGATAGTCATTGTCGGAAGGGCGGCTGTCTCTGCGGCCAGCGCTCGTCGCACGAGGTAGGTGGGCTAGGTGGCTGACTTCTGAGGGGGGAGGGAATCCCTGGTCGTGTTCTCAGATGTAGGGGGGGGGGGTGGCCCAGTATAGCAGGAGTGATTCTTTTAGTCAGGAAGTCTAGGCTACGTTATCGTCCCGTGACGACATGGTGCTCGAGCCGGTACCCCCCACATGGTGACTGGTCGATTCAAGGCCATAGGGGTCGTCTCGATAATTTGTATATATCCTGGTAATGTCTCTCGTAAATATGCGATGTGGCCTGGCCAATTATTGCCGATGCTATCTCAGCAAGTGAACCAGCTGATGGTATTGGTCCTGTTAATGGCGAGCGCAATTCCAAATATGTTGTTAATAGTGTCAATAACTGAGAATATGATCTGAATGACGTGTTTGGTGTATTTTTAGTATCAGATGAACCCACTGGTACGATAAAGCAAATATACATCGTCCCAGTTTAGCACTTGTGCTGTCGATATAGAATGTTTTTTCAGTAAAGTTACATAAGTACTACAACGGCGCACATATACACAGACATGTTTTACGTAGTGTTTTCTGGTAGACGTGGAGGAAAAAACGTGCTTATGACTGTCTTATTGCAACCTGATTGGGTCGTTATTCTGTAAATGCCCCTCAAAATGTAGCCTAGGTCAATAGAGCTTTGGATTGTTCTCAATAGGTTATGAGAACGGGAGGATCAGAATTGATGGTTTTGATTTGTTGTCCTACATCTCCCGCCACTCCTAACCAAATCTCGAAGGTTCCAATCATAACCGTTGTTCATCTGTGATGAATAGCCTCGTCTTGTATACATAGTCGTTTGTAATACGTCCACACCGGTTGTAAGTACGTAATAGTGTGTGTATTTATGTACTGATAAGAAAATGATTAATGAAGATGGCATTCTCGGGATGTTTGGCACCGCATTCATAATATCTATAGATTTGGACATGTTCATCCAATAAAAACTATCCTCAGCTGTTGCAATTACACCTAAGAAATACCTAAGTATACAATATACATCGATTGATTTGCATGGATAAACATTACTAATATAGCTAACTTCTGATTTCATCGTCAGTCTTGCCATTCGATATTCATGGTAAAAATGGATGATCAAATAATTCCACACGGTTTACATATAGAAAGGCAAGGTATAAAGCCATTTTACACTTCTTTATTTCCCACTTACACAGAAGCCTTGACGCTCGACTTCCAAGACGCCAACAACCAGAACGGCGGCGGGGGGAGTGGTGGAAGGGGTCGTCGGAGGGAGGGCTGTGCGTCAGCTGACAGCATCCTTGACGGCAACGGTGGAGGCGACTTGGACGGCAACGGCAACTTTGAATACGAGCAGGCCAAGCTGCTGGCCACGTCCTGCCCGCACCTGGACTCGCAGCGCCACACGGTGACGAGCGGGACCCAGACCGAGTGTCCTGAGTATGTGAAGCCACGCCCTCCAGCTATTGGCGCTACCAAGTACGCAGTGGTCAATACGTCGACGGGGTCGAGCACCAGCGGGGTGGTAGACCTGGACATCAGCTCGGGCAGCAACAAGTCGGAGCCGCACGGCGTCACCCACCTCACCTCCGGGGGCACCACCAAGAAGAGCGTGCTCATCGTCGAGACGGCCTGCAGTCCGGACACGTTGCCAAGCTCACCAGAAGACCCCCACGACCCGCTCTGTCGCTACCGCACGTCCAGCTTCAAGCGTGCCATCGAGCGCGGACCCTCTGGTGACTCTAGTAATCAGTCCTTTGAGACTGCAGACCCAGCCAGCACCAGTCCCGACCTGACCCCGGACCGCCCCTTCCTGCCGCCCTTCCCCTCTGGAGGAGGAGGAGGTGGGAATAACCCAGGAGGAGGGTCCTCGGGGGCGGGCGGCCTCCTCCACCCACCGCCCTACAGGGAGCCTTCACCGCAGTCCCAGTACTCCACCTTAGGTGTTCACCACCACCAGCACCACCCTCACCACCCACACCACCAACAACAACACCAACAACACCAGCGTTCTGCCTACGGTGACCAGCTCAACGTGAGTGGCGTCTCCTCCATTGACTTCCCTCTTTCCACGTCGTCGTCAGCTGGGGCGCGGGACACCAGTTCTTCCACGGGGGACGTGTCCTGGTCCACCAGCCCCGCCGCACGTCGCGACCTGCTCCAGGTGGTGGTGGTCACCGACGACCAGGCCAACAACCGGAGGGTGCGGACGAGTACGCCTGCTGAACACGCGGTTACCGGAGAGGGCCCGGAAGGGTCGACGATCACCACTGCTTCTTCTGCTGATGCTGCTAACACCACGGGTACGGGATCTACTGCTGCCACCACACAAGACGGGAGGTAAGAATTACTTACAGATCTGATATTATTTTTTGTGGAAATCTTTTATTTCCATTAGCCACAACCCTGGTTGCCCCTCATTATGACGAGATGACAAAATTGACAAAGACCGAATAATTTATTGCAGAAAATAGCATATTGAAACATTGAAAATTAGGATGTGGAAATCATATGTATTCAAATATAAGCCCTTAATTGTTTACATCCAGATTACCGGACATCACATAAAATCTGATAATTGTAGAAATATAATCCTGAGGCAGGATTTAGCTGTGTTCTTAGAAATCAATATAATGACATGTAGCATATATATATACATTGTCACGGAAACGTTAGGTAACGTTGCTCATTGAAACACATTTTCGCATCCTTATTACGCTGCACTAGATATTGAAGATGTGCACGGGGCTCTTGGTGAAAACACAATGCTAAATGGTATTCAATAGAAAATGTTTGTTTCCGTCATTTTAAGAATGACCTTTAAAGAGTTCCCTTTTACTTTTAGGTAAGTTTTTATAATACTTATGTTAAAACACCCTGGCAACAGGTCGATTTGGTCAGAATTACACGGCTCTGCATGTCCCCAAACAGTCCCTCCTACGTCGCAAATTGGCCCTAAAGGCCTTGGTCGAGGTCCCCGGGGCCTCGACCAGTGGTACAAAGGGACTAGATGAAGTCATGAAGAAATGATGGAGGGCCGAAGATTGGGCCCAGCCTCTTTCATCTGGGTTCCCCCGTGCCCCTTCATTGTCCTCAGCCACGTTTTCTCCTTATCCTGCTTTGATCTATCCGGTCGCCATGAACGTCCCTGCTGGTCAGGAATATTTCCTTTGTATCTATCTATATATGACACTGGCAATATTGTATGGATGTGTTGCATTTATCTGATATTAACGGTGCTTCATACTACGAATAATTATCTATATATAGTTAAATATAGGCCTAAACGAGATCTTGAAAAGTACATGCAACATGCATCTGTTGTGATTGTGTCGTAATTTTTGCAAGTAAAGGTAACATTACTCTTTGTTTGACGAATTACTTAAATTATAAGTATGCCTCATGGCAACCAAATGTGCCTATATTCTGCTTGATTAGCAAATGTTGGTACATACATATTAGTTCATAGCTAAGCCACTAGAGGGCCTCTCATGTACTAAGTTGGTCACACACCTGACGATACTAACACCAAGAGAACAAAACAGGTTCTTAAAAAAAATAGATAAAACCAAACTTTCATTATGTAGTTAAAGATATTGTTGATAGCTCCTGTTAAAAAAAAGACAATCACACTCAATTACTAAATGAAGAGATATACATTTATTTTTATTGAAAATTCACTTGTTTCGGAACTCCCCAAGCTTGATCTATCTTCGATTTCATTATTATGATACCTACATAATCCTTTTCATAATTCCGTGTTTTCAGACAGTCGCCACAGTTACTGCGGCGCCTGTCCACACTCGTAGAGGAAGGTTCTGACGCCGAGGCCGAGGAGTCGCTCCTGTCGCCCAGAATGCGCTCAGTCGCACTGCCCCAGCCTGGACGTCGCGCACCTCGTCTTCTAGAGGTTCCCCCGGGGAAGGCCCCGCCCCCTGACTACAAAGCCCCGCCCCCCGAGCCCAAAGTCCTGCCCCCTGGCTACAAGGCCCCGCCCCCCTACAACCAGGCGCTCCAGTCCAAGAGGGACACGTCGCCACGCTCGGAAAACAGGTGAAATTGTATTGACATTACATGCAAAAATAATAAAAAGTACGTTATTTCAATAATCATTTTCAAATCTCATGTTATGGCTTGTCTTAAAAAATTGACAGATATGAAGGAATATTCTATCAATTCATTTTGGATACAATTTAATGTAGCTGTTCATTAACGTGTATAATATTTAATCTCCAGTGAAATAAGTGCTTTTCATTTCTTTAAGGTTTTTCACTTTTGTACATTCAAGACGCTATTACCCTTGGTAAGACGGACTGGTATATTTTTTGTAATTTTTCACTTGATTTGCTAGATTTGTTCAGAGTGAAAAAAAGTGCTTTTGGTAGCTACCTCTTTTTAAAGAAATATATTTGCATCAAGACAAGAAATGTCTTTTGTGTTTCTTTTACATTTTGATATCATTTTCATGAAACTGACTTTATTATTTTTCATTGTTTTTTTCCCCAATTGCTTGACATATTTTCATGATCAGAGCACGTAGGGTCACTGACTTGAAATAATCCTATTGTAGACAGGAACACAAGTCACCCGATTCATTGATCACTTGTATCGCTTTTCACCTACAGATATAATGAAATGCACATACAATGAATATTGCCCCGCTAGATAACGATAGGCAGACATAATAGAGAATAGTTATTAATCTATACACGCCTTTATGTCTCATGTAAAGATGATAGGAGCTTCTCCTTCTTCGTTCTAATATGTAATTAGTCGTCGTTACTGAAAAGTATATGAATGTTCACATTTTAATATCAACGCTGAATTCATAAATATATTCGACTTACAGATGAGGTGTGACTAGCTTTCCTAGTAAGAAAATACCAATCTGAAGAAAATAACGTCCGAGGAATATACAGTCTTGAACTTTCTTCAATTCTCCATACTCGGCCAGTCTTGTATTATTTTTTCCATGTCAATGACCTTTACAATGTTAATTCCCCGACCCACAGGAGGACGTCGCCGGAGCCGCACGACCCGTCGTCGTCGTACCGCCCTCTGGACCGCGCGGCGCCGCCCGCCGTGGCCGTCACCGTGGTGTCGCCCCAGGCCCTCATGCCCAACGGGGTGCCCGCCTCAAGCACCCCCTCCCCGCGCTCCGCCCAGCAGGCCGCCATGCCCTGTAAGCGGACCATCTTCCCTCCTCCAGGGGAGACGGCCTTCCCGGCCAAGATCGACTCCTACTCCCCGTCCGTGTCGCCCTCTCGCGGCAACTCGCCGCAGCCGCCGACGATGGCCGCCGCAGCGCCGCCTGGCGGGAGGTCGCCGGGCGCCGAGCCCCCTGGCGGCGGGGAGGGCGCCGAGGGGGCAGAGCGGCGGCGCACGACGGCGCGCGCACTGGCCAAGCGAAACATCCTGCAGGAGGCCCGTCGGACCAAGGACGCGCTCCTCACCACCGCCAAGGTATGGGAGAAAATAATGTTAGAGAAATGTGAAATGAAAAGTGGAGGAGTATAATGGAAGGACTTTCATAAATTGTTTTCCTGGGCTTGGGTTGCAAAAACAATCTAGAGCTCTGATGAAAAATAGGAATCTTAATCTCGCAGTGAATGTCTACATAACTGTCAATTCTCCCTGAATACTTAATAGGTGGGGCTAGTGTCCCCAATTTAAATTCGTTAGAAGTACTAATGTACGATGAGAAGACATACCTGATATACCTTTGATTCTAATCAACCACATAAATGAGAAGTCGTAAGTAAGCTATCCAGCCATGCTCTTAATACATCATATTCCTATTGCGCAGGTTACGATAGATTATTATCAAGGCTTAGAGCTACGTATACAGGCATGATGTAGATTTATTAGGTTTGGCAGTACTAGGCCAAATGTAAGTGATTCATGAGATATCAGCTGTCACGTATATTGGTTCCCAGGACGTTATGCATTAGTTACAATGTCTGCGGCCTAATATGATTACTTAGCGGGCTGATTGTTTGGTTATATCTATAATATGAATAGAAATTTATCAAAGCAAAGTACATTCATGCACCTCCGTAGAGTCCGGTTAATTAGGAGGTTCATAAAAATACCTAAAGAAGGTCATCGCAGCCGTGTATGTATATAAATGAAATAACTTAACATAGAAGATAGAAGGGTGGCAAAAATCGAATCTCGTCCTTGTCAACACCATATATGCCGATATTATACCTAACACAACATTATTGTCATAAAACTGATGGACCCATAAACAAAAGGTATACTATTTCAATTTATCAAAGAAGATTCCAACAACAGAGAGAACGAATAAAAACAGGACCTTTTCTGCAACAACCATGGCCAATGACTAAATGTGCTAAATCATAATTTACTTTATAAACCTGGTTGTGATAACGTGACTACCTTGACGAGATGTACAAACTAAGACCGTCCCCATCTACCCCCCTGACAGGACGGGCAGGTGGTGGACCTGGTGACGGGCCCCCTGGAGGAGGTGGAGCTGTCCGAGGCCGACAAGCTGCTCAATGCCCACCTACTGGAGGAGGCCCGCAAAACGTCGGCCGAGTCGCGCCACAAGAGCCGCCGCCTTCGCAAAGGATCAGGCTCAGGTCGGTATTGTTTTTATTGATTAGTAAGGGAGTATTGGATATGGGGTGCAGGGTTCAGGGTTCTGACTGCGAATGGTATAGATATCGCTCAATGTTGAGAAGACCATGTTAAAAAACCTAATTTCATAGGATTCCAAAGTATACGGATTTTTTCATTCTTTTTGCTGTGGTGGCCCTTCTGTTATAAGTGATAAAGATCAGGGTCACCAAAGCTTTACCGTGGAAGGTTTTGCTTTGTATAAAGTCAATGAGCCATGAAATCTATCTGTTGTATTGGCCCTCTCATCAATTTTCAACAATTATGGGAGGTGGTAGAGAGTTAGTGTCAGTTTTGGTGGTGTTGGTACTGAGGAGGTAGGTCAGAGGTGTGTTTGACACCTGTCTTGAGGTAGATCTACTGGTCAGTGCACCGCGTCATGGCTGGTTGGTATTGATGTTGTGGGGGGGGGGGGGGGGGGGGATCAGAAGTAGCCACCACAGATTCCGGACCCCAGGTGGGGGTCCGGATAGTCAGAGACTTCTTGCTAGTTGTGTTTTAGACGACGTCCACTAAAGGGACATGTCTTAAGTCACACTATTTAAAGTCACACTACATAGGCCTATCAATGCCGGGATAAGTTATGAATACTAACAGACATTGCCATTAAGTATTCTTGGTATGTTGGCAACGTGCCCAGTTTTTTTTATACACCTTGCTCCAAAATATTTTTCCCTTTCTTTTGTAAATTCAGAATGGATTTACGTGATGAATATATTGAAAATGCACTAATTATTTGAGAGAAAATAAAAAATTTAAGGGTAAACCACTTGAGACCATCTATGTGTGTGCATAGTGAATACATTGGGATACTTTCCACTTTGCTCCACTGGTAAATTCCTTTCCATTTTCCCTATAGTTTACAAAATATGGTATATAACATAAGGAAAACCATCCTCGGTCCAAAATATGACCCTGAATACTCGGTGGGACATCAGAAAAGTTATAGCCCGTGGCCTAACGGCGGTAATTTTTCGATGCCCACCTCATATCCAGGGTCATATTTTCAACCTTAGTTTTCCCTTAGTGCTGCCCTATGGTGCCGTACACTGTACTCCTCCATGTAGAGTTCTTTGTGCTGCTGCTGAAATTCGATGTTATATGTATATTCTTAGTTTAGGGATGCTATGGGAGGATGCTATGATGAAAACGGCATTGTTTGACTAGGAAAATTGTATTTCTAACAGAAGACTCGTAAACATCATTCTTATCTATGACCCTCCAGGTAAAAGGTGCGTAGTGAATTCACTGCATTGACTAAATTTTAAAGGCTTGATTAGCACGCGCACCTATATTTATACTATTTTGAATGCGAATATCAGGGGAGCCAAGAGATGCCATATAAATAAGAAATTTAAGTTCGTCGAGTTTTTAACAAATACCTAGAAGGATGGTCTCTTGTGTTCATTTTTGTTAGTATTATGTTTACTTGGCAAAATTTTCTTACTTCCTACTTCTGGTTTCATAGGAAAGTCACAATATGATAATGATGATGATTGCTGGAGTTTTAACGTCCTCTCGGCAATTTTTCAGCTATATCAGGACCACTTTCTTTGTTGACTTCAAGCAAGTCTAGTACGATCAAGTAAATCCATAAATTTTATCCCACACATTTTGCATACCCTAGGTTTGCCCTCTTTATACAATAATACAGGCAAACAGCCTATTGGGACATTGTTATTGTAGTCTGGTCTACTTTCCCTTATCTGTGCTAGTTCTATATACATATAGACTGAGAGGGTGGTTGTCCCACCCAAGGGTGTGGCAGGCCCGAATCACTGTTTTACATCGATAGCACAATACCTTGAATTATCCGAGTGTGTTCGTATAAATTAACACGTATACGTCCATTTAGTACGGACTGATCTGCTTATGTTTTTTATTTACAAGCTCGTATATTTCAAGCTTGCTTTCCACTGTGAGTTATAGTAAAGAAACATGTAATTAGTACCCAATGACGGATATGTCCTTTACGAAAACTTTGGGTGTATACAAGCTTTTGTGTAGGTACTATTTATAGTTCACCGTCTTTGCTTACTTCAAACTTGAAACAATCGTGTGGGGTCAAAAGGACCCATCTTGACCCTGCCTAGGAATGAAGTAAACGAAACGCCCTTTGTCTTCATTCGGATACTAACACTCCTAAATACGAAGTGACCTCCCACGCCCTGTTTGCTAAACATTAACTGGCGTCAAATCTTAAACCTCCATTTAAAAATGAGAAGTTTTTTCTTTCTTGAATGCATCTGTATAGTACATTAGTTCGTTCTTCTGGTATATTTAGTCAGCTAATATGAATATATATTTATATTGTCATAGAAGTTGTTATTGGTAAACAAACGTCAAAGTAACAGGAAACCATCCATGTCACATCAGACAGTAAGTACCTCAGGCTGTGAATAGTGACCTTATTCGTCTGTTCTTTTTACTCTTTTTTTCCGCATAATTTAGCAGTAAATTAACTCTTTTTCCTCTGACAGGGAAGTGTCGGTAAGTTGTCCGGGTCACGTTCGGTTTTACGACGGTTTTTCTTCTCCTCCCCCCCCCCCCCTTTTTTTTTTTTTTATCTCAGATACAGATTATCATTATGCGAATGAGTCATGAGTCACCCCACACACATCGCCAAATTAGACAAGTTACACATTGTTTATATATTCAGGATCCGCTGAGATCATCCAAGACCACATCAAGGATAAAGAGAATAAACACAATTAAACCTTTCTTCACCTAATGAGAGTAGACGATCATTAACTATTAATATCTTACCATTTTGATCGTTAAATATTAACCACGAAGTTTGTGTAAAACTAAATATTCCCCGTGCAGTTAGGTTAAGACGTTGCCCTAGTCGACAGACGCCATTTGCTCAGTCCAGTAAACTGTGAACCCTTTACTTGGGCTTGCTTATCTAACCATTAGTATTTGGCCTCGCTGCCTGGCCCGGACCAGGATGAGAGGCCAGCGGTCACGTCGTTTGGACAGATATAGCCGTGCTCGTGTTTACCCCCCGTTTTATGGGGCCCTACAGACAGCAGATAACCAGCCCTAAACCATTGGCAGAGTGTATATAAGTGCAGTCCCAGAGGTCAGCTTAACTCCTTGTAGACATGACAAGTGATCCTATTACGTTTCCAAAGGATCATTGAAAAAAAATCAAGAATTTCTTATGCCTTTACTAGCCCTTACTGAAATTCAATAAGCCATCAGTAAAATCTTTCATAGAAGTATCCTTTAGTTTATTCGAGTGGTATTTTGCCAAATATATTGGAATGTTGTTTTTTTCACTAGGACTGAAAAGTTTGATTGAATAGAGCTTCAGTCAAGCGTTAGTTGTTTTGCAAAAATATAAGTTAAGAAATCACAAATCTACTTTATGTCGATTTTCACATGACGTACATGTTATACTTATTAAAAGCAAAGACATGTATACACAACTACCTATGATCCGAGGCAATATGTCGCTATAGATATATTAAATTATAGTTGAATTGTGTTCAAGTTAATACAGATAATCTTATTTTGAAACTAGTTTTTCAAACAGAGGTAAGTTAATTCATTTTCTCTTACAATATTTTCTTCCTTAGCTTTGCCTAAAGATATAGACGAGAACTCAATGGTTCCTGAGTACATATGACACAAAAGTTCTCGTGACAAGAATTACAGTGAAAAGTGTGTCTGTAGTAAAAACGAATGTAAGCTTTGACGCATTCTAAAATAGCCCTTCTGAATCCACCCGCATGTCTTTACTGGTGTTTATACACTTCCATCGTTTCTTTCTCATTCGACAAAATCATTTTGGATACATATAAAGTAAAAATTGGAACATATCATTTAGACTCGGAGATAACCAGAAACACAGACCCAAAATTGTCGCCGTGATCGTTCTTTATATGTCCCATATTTACTCTAAATGTTCATGGTTTAACCCAATTTAAAACACCTATTTCCGTTACTTGACACCGAGATAGCACCCCTGAGATCAGTGCATTGTCAGGTCGACCCTTTAAGATTCACACCAGTCCCTCGACCCTATCCCTCTAAGCTGGGGTCGGGAGGTTAATTTGCAAGTAAGAGTCATAAAGGTGTCTACCTGGCGGTAAAT
The DNA here is from genome assembly GCA_936440205.1 of Lepidonotus clava. NCBI lineage: Eukaryota > Metazoa > Annelida > Polychaeta > Phyllodocida > Polynoidae > Lepidonotus > Lepidonotus clava. The sequence goes on along the minus strand of OW387136.1, from coordinate 43,979,761 downwards.
GAGATGATCAAAGGTCGTAGACCAGACAGGTGAGACTCGGACCTGTCAGAGGGCTCACCTAGGCCAGCAGTTGAGTGTTAACAGTCCGTTTATTAATGCAGGAGGTCATATTACAGCTGTAGGCCGGCCCAGGGGGAGAGGTCTAGAGTGCATACCCAAATGTTAGCATTATGAATAGCATATAGATTGACATGGTACTTTCATATTATGTAATAGTTATCATACAGTTCTTACTATCAATCACACAAGTGCTAGCCTCTTGAAGAAGCCATACTTTTATCCCGTGTTAGCTGGTAAGATTATATTGATAACATTACAACTAAGTCTTAGGGAATGTCAGATGTTAACGGCCTATGGCATGTACCTTTTTATAAAGAAAGTAACAGTGGTGCAGTCCCGTGTATAGAACAACACAAGACATGCCCTGAATCCTCAGCTAAGCAGCACCGTCTACAACATGTACACGTCTAGTCCTAGAGGATCAGTCTGTTAGTCTGTGATGTCAAATGAGACAGTGCCTTCTCTGAGAGAAGGACTAAGCAGTAATGGGTGTCTGTGTGAATTACTAAGCCGCGGGGAGAGGAGGGTACAGAGTGGAGTTTTGTACACATACATTCCATAGAGTCTTGGAGTGTGGTACAGTTAGTGGAATTCTGCATAAATACACTCTATGTGGTCTTGAGGTAATGAAGACCCACTCGATAGATAAGTGGAGTGTACGTGGTACACTTACACCGCATAATAAAGATGTGGGTTTTTTAAATCCATAAGGGTGGCGGAGTTTTGTATACGCACACTGACTCAAATGAATGATTAAGTGTTGGACACAATTCATTCAATAGAGCTGGTGGAGTTTTGGTCCTTATGGACCTGCTGAAGGAACTGGAGTTTTGTGCACATATACTCCATTAAATTGATAGAGTTTAATACACACTTATGCGCCATAGAGTTGGCGGAGTTTAGAGCACTTTGCCTCACAGAAGATGTGGATAATTGTAAATTTACGCTCAAAAAGGATGATTGAGTTTTGTACAAATGCACTCATTGCAATGCGGAAGATGTGTACACATACACTCAATAGAAGTGGTGGGACTTTGTACACATTTAAGTCCGTGGAGAAGATATAGTTTTGTACACATACACTCCATAGATCCGGTACAGATTTGTACACATACACTCCATAGAGAAGTTGGACTTTTGTACACATACACTCCATAGAAACATACACTCCAGAGACGAAATGGAATCCTGTGCCTATGCATTCTATAAAGATCATGGAGTTTTGTACAAATGCATTGTATAGAGATAGTGGAATTATGTACTCATACACTCCATAGAAGTGGTGGGGTGTTGTTGCATGCATACTCTCCTTGGATTGATGTGGTGGAGGGATCAAGGGTCGGCCCACTGAGGGTTACAGTGACCAGACTCCGTGCTAGTTGGTATTTAATGGTCGCGGTATACCGGATCTTCTAAGGGAACTGGCGACTTTCAATCAGTATGCAACTGATCAGCTGTTTGGGATCCAAGAAATGGGTTCACTCCACCCGTTAAGAAAGGATCAAATGATACTTCAGGATCGAGTGATTAAGAAAAGTCAGTCTCACATATACCGTACCCATACCAACAGAGTTATAAAAAACGTTATTTATGTGTTTGTACCTATGTATGATTATGCAGCCCTTAATATTAGAGATACTCTCTCTATACTCTCTATATCAATTTTGATATTTCTATGGGCACAACCTATGGAAATCCTATAGAAACATATACTCATCATGGTGTATGACAGAAAAGTGGGACGCTAGAATTTACATAATGTCCATCTCACATACATTGCATTTAGTATACGCACCTATATTACTGGTGATTTAATCAAATGTCCCACATCCATACCAGACCAACGTTGCACTAAATACCCATAATTTACACGCCCACGCCTTTGCCCCCCCCCCCCCCCCCCGAGTAGAGTGGACGGACCCTACCTGACCCCCTACTCCTCCTCCTGGTGTAGCCCCGGGCCCCCAGACACCGGAGAGGGCAGGCACGGCCAGGACGGGCCGCTCCCACACCACCACCACCACTACTCAGCCCTCAGCGGCCCATACCAGGACTGCCTATTAGTGAGTCGTCCCCCGTCTCCATGCATTCTTAATCGGTGTTTATAGGATGGGGATTAATATGGACACAACCCTGGACGACCTGGGTCATTAGAGCTTCAACCAGGAGTAGAGTATTGACATTCACGTGGGATAATTGTCAGTTTCTAATTGGTCCGATGTCACAGTGAGGGGATACTGGACACGTGCCGTCGTTTGTCTGATACTCACCCCTCCTGGGTTGATACCTCCACGGGCGTCCATAACCACGTTCATTACTGGAGGTACCCCCTGCTAACAGGCCGTGGAGGCCTGGCCTGAGGTGGCCCACCACTCACGTGCCGCGCCCTTATCAGTCAGTTACCCATCTGCCGGGGCGCCAAGACATCTCCAGTAACTATCCCTCCAGCAGCTTTTCCTCCAGCAGCCAGCAGTGGCAGAGACGTCAGCCAAGGGGCACGCGTTCTGGGAGGGGTCCGCCCAGCAGGTTAAGTGGAGTCCTCCCGACTGGACACGGGAGAGCCTGGATTCCTGGCAGGGCAGTGTGATAAGTGCTATCGTGGGGATTTCCGTGCACATGTTTGTGGAATTCAGAATTGCTTTTAAAAGACTCGCACGGCAGGTTATGTATGTCACTTGTAACGGATGTATATACACTTTTAGCGTGCCCTCATTTGTATCTTTTCTTATGTACCAGTTCAGGGAACTCCTGATAGCTCGGTGCAAAAAGGTACAACCAAAATCTGGAGAACTCCCAACATGTGTTTTCGGCCAGGACTGCTGTTCAATTAACTAATTTTCTCTACCCACGGAGCCAAAAGTCAACCACTGGATACGTATACCCTAGTTTGGGACTGGGTCTGGAGCCCTGCCAGTATTTTTAGTAAACCACCACAGAGGATTGTTTACAGCACTGCCACACCAACGTTCTACCTAATAAACGTAGCTTCAGGAGGAAATCACACAATGACCACGCTAATGGACCCCCTCAAAGCTAATGGCATTTTTCAACAGGCCGGCACGGATAAAAAGAATGTTGTGTCACTAAAAGGTCTCAATAATGAATTGTGACACTTGTTGATACACCCGTGGAACAAGTACCCTCTGGAGAGGACTTTCCTCCTGCTCTGCTGAGGGCTGCACCGATAAAGACCCACTTTATTTTACTGGAGGAGGTCAGGGAAAAAAAATCCCACAGAACTCAGCAGCAGCTGATGGATTGATCTGCCAGGAAGAAAAATGAGCACTCAAATGCCTTACTGGAGGAGATTTGGTGTTGTCAAGGTAGAGGAGCAACTGGCTTTATAAATCTACTTCTAAGGATTTGTAACATCAGCTGTATTGCCCATAGCGGGATGTAAAATTGATTTGTTATGTGTTGAACATATCTTAACCTTGGATGTGAAGAAAAGGTGAAAAGGCATATTTCTACTTCCTAGAGTTAAAAGCCCTCCGTTGGATTAACTGCTGGTGCCGAACTAGAAAACCACATGTGGAAACTTGTTTTTTTCTACATACCCTGGAGTTAGTAACACAAGTGCCTGTATCTCTGTGTCAGGCCGTGGAGGAGGCTACAGAGGCTACCCAGGCGCCTACAGCTGGAGTAACCTCACCTGTGAGCACGTGTATCCAGGGTGTAGGGAGTGCGTATGACACACTCATCACTGTTTTTCGGCTTTTTACCCTTCTCGAATACTGTTTGAGAATTAAAACGAACATGTGGTCCAAGTGACGTACTGCCAGCGGACCTACAGTGCTCAGAGAAAAATAAAGTTACAAACTTGCCTCATGGGATGTGAGTTATGATGCAAAGTCTTTTTATGGCCTCACTTGTTTTTGCCACTTTTTGAGATTCTCAACAGACTTCCAGTCTATTTAATACGCAACACTCTAACCGGACCTCCCTTGGTTTCAAAACACAGCCATCTACATGAGTGGGTTTAAACATCTTAACAAGTTAATCTCGAGACAACACCGTGAGACAAAGCAAAGGCTTCCAGGATGCACTGTATGTATGCTTACTTGGCAACGACAACACTTGTTCCGTCTCAGGGATTGGCCTGACAGTCTGTCAAACCATAAATTACTGCCAAATCAGCTACATTGGACTTCCTGATGCGCTTCTCCTGAGAGCACAGGAGTTTGTATTTTAATCACCTGGGACGTTTGCATACTTCCCACACCGGATAATAAATTTCAAATGAAAATAGCTGGAGGTTTATCATTGACCTAAAAGGTCAATCCTCCTCCAAGAAAATTTCGAAACAATAACACCAATCCAAGAAACCAGTTTCGAACAGTAACCTAGCCAGGTTTACAAAAAGACAGATTTCAACAGCAACAGATCCGACCCGGGAGTACCATTTCTGACACCTACCACCTGGTCCAGCCGTTCTCCCTTGACCGCCTACCCCCCCTTGACCGGCCGACCGCCATGGCTGAGCGGGTCTACAACACCCGGCGCCGCATCTCCATCATGCCGCGCCTGGCCGCCTACCACGAGGACCCCGAGGAGGAGGAGGACGACGACGACGACTCGGACCTGCTCACCCAGAACAGCGAGCTGCTCAGGCGCCTCCAGAAGATGGAGCGCTCCAACCACCAGTCCTTCGACGACGAGGACGACGAGGAGGTGGAGCAGCGCTTTAAGGACATCGCCGCCCAGCCGGGGATATGTTTTGGGAGGTCAACGGATGGGGATGTGGTGGAGGAGGAGGGGGAGGATGGCAAACAAGGTATGTCAGGGGTAAAAGTTATTTATGTTTTGAGGTGATTTCTCTTTGTGACAAGGGTAAATAATTTTGTAAATTGTTAGGCTAAGCTAATAGGTTACTTGTATATTCTGTTGGGTGTCTTCTGGTTGGCAACCCAGCTGTTTGTTACAGAAAGTCCCAGAAAGTATTTGCATCTAATATTACATCTTTGAAGTGCAATGACTTCACTCCTTATTTTTTGTGATAGGAATAATTGTCATAAGGCACTAAGCACTACACATTAATCAGTGACCAATTAGCTTGAACAGTTATGAAAAATATTGGCTCAAATGTATATGAGCATTAAAGTCTGCGATACCTTGAAGGGTTTGTTATTATTGGTGCCTTCTAAGCTGATCCACTTTGGTGCCTATAAATTCAAAGGCTTGAAATGAAGATGTGGTTTCTTGAACAATAATAGGCTATGAATATAATTCACATTATCCATTATGTGCATTATATGATAAATAAGGATTGTTGAAAAATATCTAACTTTAAGTTATATCACTAACTGGTTAAAAACAGTATTTGCATATGTATATGTGTGTAACGCAATGACATTGCTGTAATAGATAAAGAACCCGATAATCCACTTGTCTATATGCAGGTACACCTGGTTTATACCTGGTATCAGGCTAATTAAGTCGCATACCTGTGCATTACCCCTTCCCGGATGGATTACCTGGCCGATATAACGAGATAAGGTGTAATTGGCGCATGGTGACGCAATCAGTTGGAGTAGGAGTGGTGATAGGCTTATTTTGAGATCACCCGAAATAGGATACTGGCTATTTTGAAATCTTGTTAATCATTCAGCAATCCACTTCGAGAAAATTGTATTTTGCATGTAGTAATTGCCGAAACGATGCCATTCCATATAACTAGCTAAACAAAGTACTTTCTTAGTTAATGCTGAAAAAGAGGAATGTAAACTTTATTTGTAAAGAAAATTGAAAAAGACAACATTCAACTGCACTACATTAGTGTACAAAATAAACGACTTTTCAGATTTCTATGCTAGTCACTGAACCAAGAAAAAGGGGTGCATAAAATCAGTGACAAGTTTATGCGGGACTGTCTTTCCATAAGTAGGTCACCGAATATTTAGGCTTTTTGTTGTGCTATGTACTATGTTGATGGGAAGATGTGATTCAGGTTTAATAGCCTGAAAAAAGACACATGACCCCAAACATCAGCTGTTGAGGTCAAAGGGATCGACGTCTGGCTTAACCCTTGGGAGATCTCAGGCCCTATTTAGAATCTATATATCAAGTCCTTGCTCCAGTTTTCTCTTGCTACATCAATGTTGAAGTTATCGTGGGAAGATACCCGCATCTTAAATGATTTTTCATTGTACCAAGAAATACCATGGGGACAGATCTACCTTTTATACTTATATCTAATCGAGTAAAATACGTTTGTGGGAGGAAACCTATATCTCAGACACACAGACCATAAATCTACTTTGTTACAAGTGCAACAAAACCAAACTGAACCGTTTCTGAGAAGAGGTGATCAGGAGTTTATCAGGATACTTAAAGTGCACTTTTTATTGCAGACTTGACGCGCAGCCAGACGTTTGACGACGGGGAGGGCGAGGACATGGAGGAGGTCTTCCGACCTGTCACCTGTCCATCAACCACGGCAGCCACGCCCACTGACCACGCCCCCAGGGCCGGCAGCGTCTCCTCCCAGCCACCCCGGTCTCCGAGGGCGTCGCGAGAGGTAAGGAATTAGTTTAATATTGAAAAAAATATAGTAAGACATGAGAAAACTAATATACATATAAGCCTTGGATTAAATGGCAAGACATTATATATGTGTGTGTTTTCTTTTTTTCTCCCTTTTTTATATAGGGGGTAAGTAATTGACGATAAAATACATTAATGGATGAAAAAAGATTTAATGACGTTGATATTTCTAATATGAAACTGCTCCGCAATGATTGATTTAGGCGAGCATACGCATTTTCTAATTTCATGTTCTGATCCTTTGTCATGTAACCTGTCTCACGCGTCCTGCTGTCTTGTTTCTGTCAATGTTGAATAAGGTTAATGCATTCAGATCAGAAGTCATGTTACTTGTATTTGGATGACCAGATATCCTGCTAATGCCAAGGATATTTCATAAACTATATTTTTGCTGGAAACAACCTCCACATATGTTTACTTAATGTTTCTGGTGACAAGGAGAACAATACATTCCCACATTGTAATACATTTGTATTATATTAGGCGCAAATTATGATATCCCGTATATTCAATTATTTGAAATGAGAATACCAGCTCACCGGATTGGATTGCTAATTGAAAAGGATTGGTACCAAGGCTTGGTGCTATGTAAACAATGTTATTGTCCATTCTTCCTATACGCCCCCTGAATGACAATCATTTTCTAATGGTACGTTTGGCACTCAAGGGGCCCTCTTAAGGCAGCATGTCCCCGGACTCATGGTTGCCGAGATACCTGCATGGTCGCTAACCGACATACAAAAGGACAGTTTTTCTACAAGATATTTCATACCCATTATTATCATTATTCACCACAAAAACCGATGACTTTTGTTAAAGAAAGTCGTGGTATTGGTTTCCCTTTTTGTCACATTGCAGCCGAAAGAACCATGCAGGAAATATGCTTGGAGGGATTTTTTTCTGTGCTTCTTCTATCTTTTGCACAATACCACAGTTAGAATTCAGCAAATGTATCTGAAGAATCTAGCTTATACCTCCAAACATAATAGATTCGAAACATTCACATACATAGCTTCAGCATCAGTAAGTAGGACGGTAATTGAATTATAGAAGCGATCCATGCCAAGAGACACTTCTTTAATTACTGCGTGTGAATTGGAGCGGTAAGAGTACTGTATTATATACATGATATTTTCTAGGTAAACATAGATTCTATATCACATATTCTACATTGATATGAGTCAGACATTGAATATATATTCAAACACCTGGTAGTAAGTCCATGAGATTGTATAAGCCTCGTGGAGATATTTGCGTTATAACAAGGAAAACCACGTCAATTCGACATGCAAAGTGATTGACAGAGGTTCTGCAATATGATAGTGTTACAATACACAGGTCATGTATGTAAACACACATTCTAATAGGGTGAAGTGTGTCACGGGGCACCCAGTAGGTTACCTTGTTCTTGTGACCCGCTGGTGCCTCCCCCTAGCGTTTCCAAAACACATTAGCATGTACTCCCCCCCCCCCGATCCCTAACCTTCATGACTGATCTTCTCGGAGCTGCAGGGGCGGATCCAGGAATTTGAAAAGTGGGGAGGTGGGGGGGAAATTTTACATGTAAAAGTGTAATATTTGAGCAAAAGAAAGGGGGTATGCCCTGCACACTTCCCCCCCCCCCCCCCCCCCCACACACACCAAAAAATAAGAAAAAGAAATTCGCACCTAGTTCGCCATTCAGTATTGAAGGGAAACAACTATATTTTGTTATGCAAAAAAAGGGGGACATAATCATAACCCATATCAACGAGTTATGTTCATTCTATTGGCGCTGCACATGGCCGTTCAACCACGCCAATCTGATGCCCGTCTTAACTTCTGCTCGATCACTAAGCCGTTTACTGAAATTGATGATCAAGTTATTGGTAGCAGCCCATAAGTGTTTGAGGCCGATACTGATCGGTTCAGAACGTCAACGTTATTGACTTACTGCAGATCATAATCATAACACCAGCTGGAGCAAATTGCAATTTCAGTGGACATAATATTCCGCAACCAACCTGTCCAGCAATAAAATCTGTGTGCAATATAACTTTTAACAAAAGCAATGTTGCGCCTAAGATAAAGTCCAAAATAAAGTTCCTAGTCAAAGATACAAATAAAAACCAACAACAAACTAAATACCCTTCCTAGTCCCACTTGCACTATAGCAGCGGTGTTAAGCGTCCCAGGCCGAAGGGAAGCTTACACCTGGCCGTACTGGTCACCGGTAGGTTAGTAGGTGGGCGGCATAGGGTGTGTGGGCGGTTGAACCGGTGCCAAGTGAAGCAGGACGACACAGTATTGGTAATGTAACACACCTTGTGGGTCCCTGGAGGTCGGTGTTCACTCGCTGCCCTAGTCCTCCTGGGGACATTTAAAACTCATTTCACTGAAATGTTTTCGAATCGGCCGGACTGTATCTAAATCTGCTACTGCATTGAGAAACGTCAGGAAGTGTGAGGAAAGAGGAAGGACGTGTTACTATAAATGGGACATGCTTCGTGATACTAGTTCTGTTTTGACGGAGTTAACAGACGGAACCCACTGGACATAACAAGGATTGCGTGTCCAGCTGCTATTAGAATGGCCAGTTGGCTATCTGTTACTCGACGCATGGATATACAAGTACATTTGGGGATATCAGATGGTCATTTGTATCTGTATTATTCATGATATCGTGAACCACCTTCAGTACTAAAATACGGCCACAAAGATATTCTTCTGCTGATGTTTTTTTATAAGTTGAGATGTTAATCTGTAGTCTCGTGAATTACCATGCTGCTATATCTTGTATGATAGCAAATGGTTGTCTGTAACTGAATTGGTATATTGGTTATCATTAATAGAAGCAGATGCACGGTCATCGGTGACACAAACACTTAGAAAACGTCTCTATCCTCTATGGTAGCAGATTCTAATATGTAACCTTACACATAGACACACGTGCAAAAAGGTATAACAATGGAGTGCAGACAGAGATCAAAGCAGCCGGCCGAAGGTGGGTCATTCCACACCTCCGACCAGTGCTCCTACCTGGACACACCTGGCTCCTACCAGGACCTGGCCCTCAGACAGGTACCCAAACGGTTCGTCAACTCACTCAACATACCTATAGCAACCACCATGAGGGTCAGGTTTCAAACCCCTCCTGTGTCCCACAGGGCAACCTTGAGTTATAGAGGCTCATTAACAATGGACGAGCAGAACGGTGATATTGGAGTGTCAGGAGGGAAAGAGGATTTGGATTTACGTGAAGGTACACCTCAGTGTAACAAAGAAAACAATGTCCAGAGAAGGAGACTGCCATGGTGTATGGAAAGCACCACCTGTATGGACAGTGGTTTTAGTCCTGACTCGCTGCCCCACGTACTGGAGGAGCATGTTTCCATAGTGACACCTGGGGGTAACCGGACACCTGGCTCATGTCTGAGTCCTCCTGTCTATGGTGGTCAGTCCCCAGGAGGTGGTGGTTATGACATGGGGACAGGCGGTAAACCATCTCAGGTATGTGTTGCTGTACAACAGGCATTGCACTTTTTGACCCAGGTGTGTTTGATTATAATCATGCTGCGGTCAGGTTTACTAATTGCTGCAATATATTACCCATGTTTTTGCTTATTCATGTTCTACGAGGTTGTTGTTTTTTTGTTTTTTTTTGTTAGGCATTGTGTATATGGAATATGGTGAAGCATATTCACAGGTTAGATATGATTGTTTGTATGTATGCTGGCATGCGTGGAAGATATATTGGATTGTTCCGGTATATCATAAATAATCGCGTCTACCTCTTCTTCCCATATATTATTGCCGTATACAGGTCGACCAGTAATAGTTTTGTTGCACACGGGTTCTATGGATATTTCAACTATACTGTCATTCTAGGTGATATCTCCTTTAACTTCAATATTTACAATATGGTCAGTAAGCAGGGTTTTTATACTGGTAGAATTCCATTATTAATGCCATGAGATAAAACTTTTGTTGTCTGTTTTTTTGGGGGGTAGTGGACAGTGATACAATTCCTTACAAGGTGCTAATACAGATACATGGTATCCATTGCTTTATTTTTACTGAATAGACATTCGAATATGTGCAAAACTACACACCTACCATGATGATGTTTTGCACAATGAACGATTTTAGAATATTTCACCTAAAAGAATTGAATTGAACTGTACTAATATGTCTCAAAGCAGAATCATTCTACCACTCAGGCCTTGGAGGAAAGACCAAAGAGGCCTCCAACCAGACCTCAGAGCCTGAGCACTGGTCCTGGTCAGAGGCTGAGCGTCGGGGGAGGCCCGGCCCCTACAGCCCCAGCTCCCTCTGCCCCACCCAGGCGCTCCAGAACCGACGCTCCCCGAAGCCCCAAAGTGTCCAACAGTAGCCTGAGAACCTTATATCTCAAGCAGGTAGGTTTGGTCAAGAGCTAAGCCCCTCCCTTCCCCAAATCCCTGACACTGGATACGACAGCACTGCACACACCAACCCTATTACTGTCAGGACTGCCACTGTCCTCGCACAAACACTGATTAAAGGGAGCAACACTCACATATGTGTTGTATGCCAATGATTCTCAATGAAGGATTCCATGCACTCAATGTTACAGTCAATGTGTATGATTGCTAAGATTACTCTATCATAATATTCGAAATTATTCAATTGAGAACATTAAACCATGTCCCAAATTTGTAACTTGTTAAGGAATTCTAAGCACTATTTTTAAAGAAAGTATGGGAGGAACTGGACGCCCAGTCTATTGGATTACAACTTGACCCCACACACGTCCACACGGGGGCGCTGTTGCCCACCTTGCCAGGCATGGCGAATTTGGAGACAAAACAATGGCCTCGGTAAGGTCAGGACCCCTGGGGCCACATGCGATGAGACGTTCGTTTTGACCTTTGTATTGTCTCAGGACTTCTCAGAAAGACCTGGAGGCACAACAGATTGTTGGTGTAAGTTGAATATCGAAAAAAAGACATGTATTCGTGCTAAAAGTATTATACAACCTACTGTGGGCAATACTTAAACATGGAGTATCATGTTTTGTCTTGTTTGTCTTAAGGAATTTCGTCTTCAGTTCATGTAAGTTTAGATACAGAGCATGTTCTGTTTAGATAGCGCAATTATGCACCTATGGTTTTTATCCAGAAAGAGTATTGTGTACCTAAGAAATAGATCTGCACGTATTAATACCAAAGGCAAGGTCCAGTTTGCCAATTAGTTTGAAAGATACCAGCCGGGAGTTAGATACAGAGAAGCTAACGTTAATCCTTCTTAGATAAGGTTTACTCTGTCAAGGGAATGATACCTTATCTGTCGGAAATAATTGCCTTTAAACCTTATCTGTCGGAAATAATTGCCTTTAAAGTTGTTTTGTAGATAAATTCAATAAATATGGAGCATTATTTCCTGCATTCATTCATTTTCTGTAGCTTGTTTGCTCTGGATTTCGGTTATCATTATAGAAACGTTTTTGTAACTTAAAGGTTATGCATATATTAATAAGTTCTAGCTATGAAATGAAATACATATTTGATAATTTGAACACAAAATATAAACTCGTATCAACCAGGTGGATGGCAATGAAGGAAGTGCTGAGCCAGCCGACATGTTAGGGTCCCTGCCAGGAAGAAAGAAATCTTCAATAACAGCTTCGGAGACAAAGCCATCCCTGGATTCAAGAAAAGAAACGGTTTCTCCAACGAAAGCATCTTTGGATCAAAGAGATGAGTCCCAAGTCCCCAAAGTATTGTCTTCAGTTCCAAGAAGGGAATCCCCAATCCCGAGAAGGGAATCTCCAGTCACAAGAAGGGAATCTCCAGTCCCAAGAAGGGAATCTCCAGTCCCAAGAAGGGAATCTCCAGTCCCAAGAAAGGAATCCCAAGTAGAAAGCGGAGGCCCAAGAGGCGAATCTCCTGCAAAAGGAAATCTTCCCATACCAAAGACCCAAAACCCCAAGCCTAGACGAAAGTCCCCTGCCCCCGCAAAACCAAGTCGGCCAGGGGCCATAAGAGCAAACCATGCCCTAGACCCTAACGCCAATTCTCCCACTACTATTGCCGTACAGAGAGCTGGCCCTGCTCCACACATTAGACAGAGCCGATCCCAGGGGGACATTTTCCAGTACAGAAAGAAGAGCCCGGCACCTGCCCCACCCTCCCCAACACCTGGAGGAAAACGCCCCCCACCTGCTGTCCCCTCACGGACCTACCTGACCACCAGGGAAACCAATACAAGAAAGCATTCAGCACAGGAAGAACTAAGAATAGGGAATACAAGGCTCAGTATGAAAAGAAAATCGGATCCAGGACCGCCCAGAAGACCCCTATCAAGAGATGAAATTGTGGATGACTTTGTACAGACAACCATTGACGAGGCAGCTGCTGTCTTCCAGAAAATGGTCAAAGAGGAGGAAGAGGATATTTACTACAACCAGCCCCATGTATTCTACAATGGGCTTGAATTTCTGCCAGAACAGAACATTGGCTTTACACGAGCCATAGTTCATAGTGAAGCACAGGGGCCTTTAGAGGATGAATTTCTCCAGATAGGAGATACAAGCTGTGACATGGCAGAGGACATAGATTTGGTACAGAATGAAGGACAATATTCTGCTTCAGTTGAAGTCCAAGTAATGCATACCAATGAAGAAAAATTCACTCCGTATATTGAGAAACGTACAACAGCAGTGGAGGAAGAGGTTACTGCTGAGGTTTACGAGAATCCTTTGCTTGTGTCACATGTTCAGGAAATCAATGTAGCAGTTGAAGAAGAGGCTGCAGTCGAGGCTTATAGGAATCCCTTACTTGCGCCACACGTCGATAAATCCAACACATTGGTTAAAGACAAGGTTGCTATTGAGGCTTACAGGAATCCTTTAATCCAGGATGAGAAACCCAACAAAGCTGTTGAAGAATTTGTTGAGGTTTATCAGAATCCATTACTCATACCACACATCGAGAAATCAGAGATAGCAGTTGAGGAGGTTGCTGTGAAACCCTATAAGAATCCCTTACTTTTGTCAAATGTTGATAAAACCAACACGTCAGTTAAAGAAGAGGTTGTTATTGAGGTCTATACAAATCCTTTGGTTGTTGCCGGAGGTAAGAATATAACCAAAGATGAACCAGGTACGTTAAAAAAGCTGTGTACAGTCAAGGAGCCAGAGTTAACCACTGAAATACCCCAAGAGATCGTCCCAGCTGTAACCGAACAGGAAACCATGAAGGAACCAATGAAGGAAGTCACAAAGGAAGCCATGAAGGAAGCCACAGTTGAAATCACTACTCAATCAAGGATTGAAATCGGAACCAAAGTAGACGCGGCACCCAAAGTAGATACGGCAAGAGAAGCCAAGATGGTGGCTTCCAGTCTCAATGATAATACATCTGTGAATGATGCTCCACCCAAAGAGCCAATGCCCGATCTGTTAGTTATGGGGGAAAGAAAAGGGAACACCATATCGTCTATAACAAGTGATACGTCAAGTGATCAGATATCCGAAGGTGGTATTAAGCCATTTCTTGAGTTACCAAAGGAAAACATATCACATGAAAAAGGTAATGATTTGGTTGAAATCACTCAGCAGATAGTTGTACCGACAGGCGAGAAAGGAAACCTTCCTCCAACATCCACAGATATCCTCCGTGATCTTGGAAAGACAATGCCAAAGTGCAAAGAAACAACTGGTTCTGATGATCTCTCAAAACGCACACCCAGAGGAAAATCTGATGAGTCAGCAAAAAATACAACGGACAAGGATGACGGACATTTGAAGCAAGAATCTGACATTAAATCAAAAATATCTGAAAAACAGGTCGCATCAACGTTAGACGAAACAAAACAAAAAAGTAAAGATGAAAAGAAACATTCACAGTCTGAGACCACAAAAGATGTTGCTAAATCTTCTGAGGTAAAAGAAAATGGTCAGAATCCCGAGGTCAAGCAGGCTGCCACCCCTGATCCCGAGCCAGTCGTACCTGTCGTGAAGAAGACCCCAGCAGAAGGCAAACCGACAAATCCCCCAGCGCCGGGTGAAGGTGACACCAAGGTCAGTTTGTCATGTTTAGGAAACTAGATAGAGTAGCATCAGGTGACCGTTCGCATGATTGCACAGTCGACAGAATAGCCAACATTCAGAGCGGATATATAGTGTAGATGTAAGCAAAACGCACTCACGTAATGGTAGGCTGCGTACAGTCTGTGTCATCAAGCCAAGGCTTTTAAATTACGTATGCATCATACCAGCGTCCATTTTCAATTTATATCATAAAATATATTATGTAATTATTTGGGGGCCCCAAGGCCCACAAATCTAGCCAGGGCGAGGAACGACAGTAAAAGCCGAGTAGTGACGTCAGCACCCGCCTATATCTTACATAGTAAAAAAGCCTCAGACACACGATTTGTTCACCAAATTCGGAGGTATTTCTGACGATGCTACGGCCTAAAAAAATATATCAATATATGGGAAAACATCTCAACCTGTGAAGTTAAGCGTGCTGGAGAGATATATTCAGTATTAATACCTTTTCGGGCCATGTTTCTGAGTCAGATTATCACAGAAAACCGCCTGCCAGCCTCTCAGGTCGGCGGGAAGGGAAGGACCGCCCCCTTCTCGGCCCGTCGACCAATCAGAATCGTTCCTGCTATCACGTGACTTTCGGCCTTGAACTTGTGAATATTTAATGAGGCGTCGACCAATCAGCGCCCTCCTCTCGATCACGTGACATCTCATTTGCATATCGCTGTCGGGGCCGTCGACCAATCAGCGTCCTCCTTTCGTACCACGTGACTACCCGTGTGCTTCGAGCAGGATGAAGAAGAACCCGGCCGCCATGCTGTCACCGACCTATGCGCCCGTATTTCACCATGAAATCAGTCGTTCTAACCTTACTTATTGGTATACACAGATAGATTTCGACCCATAGCTAAGCCTCCCACTGTCCCAGAATCGAAAATAATGCGAAATAACGCGTCTAAACGCGTAAATGCATCGCGATGTTTTCTTGCAATCCTTCGCCTCCCCTGTTGACAGAGCCCAGACCGCCCCGCTCTGCCGGCGGGGACGGTTGGTTGTTGCGGGGGCTGCGCCTTCTCTGCCTGGATTACAGCGGTATCTGATGCTTTCAATATATATATTTTGGACGTCTGGACTCCCTTAAACGCATACAACGCATTGAATACTCATGCGGGAACTATGCGTTCGTATCGAAGGCAAAACATTGGATCAATCGTACACGTGGAGGCACTGTCACTGTCAGACCGTCAACATGGCCGGGTTCTCTCCCTGCACGCCTGCACCGATTCATTGAAATCAGGAAACCAGGATGACATTGGACTAAACCCAATAATTGTGGAGGATTTAAGCATTCGGAAGCATTCAGTTATACAGCTAGGTACATATGATATATCTTTTCCAGCAGTTCAAATGATAGGCCTAGACAAGCTGCTGGACTCAGCCTCTCGGGCATTCGACATTTGCAATCTGAAAAATAATTATTTTAGGCCTTATTACCCCTACCAAAATGAAAGTGATGTAGATATCTATGTTCCCATATATCTCAAGGTCCTATATATCATAATATAGATTGATATTTTAGGCCTGGAAACGCTTGCAAGAATATTTTACAGATGGTATGAAAAAATGACTGGACTCAGATAGGCCTAAGCCCCCTCCGACACTGTCAATGTTTTATGGCGGCTCCGACAGCAATTATTTATGATCCAAAGATTAAAAGATTTGAGAAATTGTCACTATAGTGTCATTTTTTCTTACCTACCATCGAAATATTCAATCTGAACTTTAATATGTCTAGGCCTAAGTCACTGTCATTCCCATTCAATGTTAAAACATAGCCGTCACACTGTCAATAAGTTCTCTGGTGCTGTCAGACCAAAATACTCGATAAATATTGAAACCTGGGCCCCCAATGGCAAGCATATATGAAATATATGATGGCACGCTTCTTGTAATAGGATTAAGAATGGCATGTTTTTATTTTTTCTATGAACCACATATTGCCATGCCAAGAAGATCGCTACCATCTAAGTCTGTGATATTTTTATATTGCGCTCTCTAGACAAGGAATAAGATGAGAAGAGCTGCACTTCCCAAAGACCCTAGAAAGGTTTATATAAATCACCTGAGATCCCAAGCTGAGATCCCACTAGTGAAATATCACCAGCAGAGATGGGTACACTTAGAGATCCTAATGCACCATACACTCCTCTACCTCTAAATGTACCCTTAGCCCAACCGTCCTAGATCCAAGCCAGATGTTTTACTTGAGTCGACCTTTTTAGTTCCTAATCTAAGATTAAACATCTGATGCACAAGAGTACAGTTTAATGGAATCCGAGAGGCTCACAAATCCAATTTCTATGGGATAAAGACGACCCAGCCAGTCCGTAAATACCCAGGAGGAGATTATAAAGAAGGTCTCCAGGGGCCAAAAGTCCAAACAGTGGATCAGTCCCCTGGTAGAACCCGCAGACCTGGGGTGCTGCTGGCCTGTTTAGTTCGAGGAACAGATACCAGGGGGCAGTCGTGGCGGGGGCTGGCGGCTTTTGGGATCTCCCCCATCTATAAACCTCATATTGCTAGAGAACCATCTGACTGGATTACCTTAATGCCCGCCCTGCAGGTTAAGATATACCTGTTTACATGGTAGGTGATGTTTGTTTTTTCGTTTATGTCATTGTAACTCAATAACTTGTCTAACGGAATGCATATTTCTATAATCGTGTTTTTTTTTTACAATTTCTGAACCGGGGAATTACTCCTGATGTTAATTTGATCAGACGCCATAGCAAAAAATGTCTTTTCATCATATCTTTATTTTCATTAATTGGCTTTATATTAATGCGACTTCGCAGCTTAATATTGAACTGTTTCTGTTCATATGGAAGTACAGAAATTAATAGACTTGAGAAATCTGTAAGTAGGCAAGTGTGGTATTATTTTTGTTCTTTCAGGAAGATATCAAAGTGATTATGATCTGTGTCATTTATGCTCAAGAGTGTCAGCAGTAGGGCGCATACGTTCTATTGAAAGGGATTAATCAACTATAATACCCTCCGTGTTTCTAAAGGGATATGTCCACTGTATTTATTTTGGAGTTTTGATATGAGCTCAACTTTGCCCCGCTCGTCAACATAGTTTTAGAGATATCAAGTCATTCACTTTATCACATTTTTAGACTACCAAAGAGATTGTCAAAAAGTAAAGTCGACAAAAATCTCGCACATAATCCAGTTTGAATCTCCACCACCAGAGTCAAAGGCCCTCCGACCCCCGACAGTCGCTGGGTCCTGGTGGGCGGGCTGTTTACCCTAGCTGGAGGCCCTCCTCCTGCCGGCTACGTGTCCCCGCACCCCCTAAGTCGGTTTCCGTGTCCCCCCGGCCCCTATTTACCCCTGACTTTCATCGCCTCCTCCCGGGGGAACGAGCTGCTCGCCCCGCTGTACCGCCGGGAAATGGACAGTTAGCACTGCTGGGAGCTGCTCGCAGCGAACCTACGAGCTGCTCGCCTGGGGGTGTTCGGAAAGTAACGTTTCTTGGTGGTGCTTTATTGTCGGGCTCAGAAATGAACCCAGAAATAGGTATAAGAATGGATTTCTGGATTAGGTGTTATAGTTTGGTATTTAAAGTGTATAGCCCAAAGCATGCAATTTCCATTTAACAGATTAAGCTATTGTATTAAATTGTAAATTATACATTTTTTTTTATAATCGCGTTTGATAGCTGAAATCCACCGAAAATTCAAATAGAATATGTAGTTAGAAACATTATTTGTAACAAACGAGCATATCAGCTGTAATACATTTCAGTCAGTGACGTAAAAGATATGTTTTAAATAGTGAAATGAGAATTATGGCAAACACTACTTTCTTTTTCATGTACTCAATCCGTGCGATCATCCAGCATTTTTTGTGTTTTTCCCTGTTCTGCTGGAGCTGATCCATGTATTATGCAGCTTTCAAGGAGTGACAGTGTCTCTAAGTGAGACCCAACATACTCCGTAGGCTCCAGCTCAAACATTACCCATATCGTCTTAACGTGATCCCCGAGAACGAAATGAAAACAGTCATCTGAAAAATCCTTTGGAAAAATACATCACACATCTTCTCTTTAACTGTCATCTTTCCCTTTTTAAGTTGGGAGCCAATGGAATGGTAAAATGCGATTTTATCCAGGACACCTGCCACTGGCCTTAAAAGTCACTGAGTTTTTAGTTAACTGATTTATAACAAAGTAAATGTTTTCTGAAGCTCTTAGTTGATTGAGAAAGTATGCCATCTTTATGCATATCTTATAATTATACATTTCGACCACTAACACTACTGTTTACAAATCCAGCTAAAACGGATAGACATATTTAGGTTGTCACAGGTTATGTTCTTTAATGAGATAACCCTTGTGATTGAAAAAGAAAACATCGAATAGATAAATTATTGTTCCATCTGACTCTGATGAACGTATTATCCGAACGTGTCCGTTATGTTTTGAGTGGGACATTCATTATAGATTTCTCAGGATGTACCAGAGACAGGATCTGTCCAGATATATATATATGTGTTTGTATATATCTATCAGCAGGTCGATCACAGCTTGAGCCGAGTTGAAAGTAGTGAAGTATGTTCGATACCTCCGTCGCCACACTGTTTTATCAATGCCAAAATGAGCCCCAAAAGACGTTCTGGGAAAGTAACGGCAGAGGGCGCGAACGCCCACTTGTATCCAACGTGAATGGCTCATAGGACCAGATATACATTGTATGTACATACCACGAGAAGTAATCATTCCTTTCATTTCATGGATATATTGAGTCAGTCTCAGCAATCCCCAGGGATATGTTTTGACTCCGACGGATATCCTTAAATATCTCAGGGAGAGAGAGCATTAGTCCTAATGTGGATATGCCCTGATTACAATGTGCTTTACTTAAGGAATGACTGTTAAAGAACATGATGAGCCCAAATAGTCTTGCACAGGACTTGTAATACACAAGAGCCCGTGAAAGGTTCTAGTTATTGTAAAGGAATCTTAAATTCTGTTCGTCAAATATCAAATTTAAATCTGCTTATTGGGAGAAGATAAGAGTATTCCCCCTTGATGAAAAACCTGTCGTCTGATCGTCATTCTCTCACTTCTTGGTGGGCACGCCTAGGGCAACACCATTTTTGTGCAAATAAATTATGATGGTAAAAGAGACAGGTAAAATACCAGGATCTTCCACAAAATTTACTTATCATTCTATACTTCCACTGAATTCCTCATGGATACATGTAGCTTCCATAATCACTGGGTTTCTTTTTTTTGGCAGAGTTGTCATAACTGCAGAATGAGTCAAAAATGTCTTGGCACAAGCCGGCTTTTTATTTGGTTTTTAAATCCCTTGTGAAAAACCGCGAGCAATTACTGAGCCCGCCGTGGAAATTGTAGCTCATCCTGTCCTAATGAGCAGCTCGCCGTCAGCATTGATTTGACCGTCACACCTCCACGAGCAGCTCAGACTGGCCTCGAACTGCTCCCAATAGCCCACAAGGGGACATTTGCTGACACAAGCATCTGGAGGACTTTGGCAGCAAGGCGGAATGATTGCTTTTTGCGCACTGCCACAAATCCAGGGCTTTTTCCACTGTCTTGCGGAGGGCACTGAACCATAGTTCTAGCTGTTTGGCCTTTTTTGCCTGATGACCTTTTTGGGGTCGCTCCCACAAGAACGTGTGAACAGGTCACAGGTGTGTTCCAGGCTGGCAATCATCTTAAATTAAGCAAAGGGCTTGAGAATCAAGCCAGGCCACTTACCCCGCCACTATGAGCAGCTCTCATCGTGACAGCTGAGCTGCTCGGTACCACCTTATCTTTATGATTTAAGAAGGAATTTGCTATAATTCATACACTCCGTTCTATGCTGGGTTCATATGGACCGTGGAGAACTGATTCCACTTCCCCATGAAATGTTGACAGATAGCGTCATATTTGGTAATGGTTTGTCTGATGAGTTAAGCATCCAAATGATTCCACTTCCCCATGAAATGTTGACAGATAGCGTCATATTTGGTAATGGTTTGTCTGATGAGTTAAGCATCCAATATTACTCAGCTGAAACTACTACCGTGGGAAGATTTTTGTGATACCTAGTGGTTATCCTTTATAGTTTATTAAATTCCCCATATTTGATGGTTGCTTACGATTTCCATACAAATTGCAACGTCGATAATTCATATGTTCACAAAAATGGAACGAATTGGATTGTGCAAATTAGAATATATTTCTAGGAGTCATCATCAACTTTCCTTTTTTATGTATATACATGTATTCTGAGGTTGAAGTTGGTTTTACCCTAAACCAAGCTGCGTAAGCTGTTTCTATGAGAATGTTTAGTACGGTCTAGTTACCTTTGGGCCATGGTTTGATGAGAAATCAGAGTAGCTGTAAATAGGAAATTAATATTTGTAAGCCCCCGGCATTATGCAGGCCAGGAACAGAACGCAGCTTGTTAGAAGGTTGCCGAACATCAGCACCACTTTCCCCCAATACTTTTGGAAAATATCAGCTCAGTTGAACTCAAGATTATCTAGATTTAATGCCTAAGAAATCTCTCTGATAATCGTTTTTTATACAAATAAGAGGATGATCAAATGCCAATTTTCTTTGTCCCAACTGGCACCTGTCTAGATTCTATTCCTCTCCCTATCTGACAACTAATTTCAAATGAATGTTAAAGTTTTCTTTTATATTTCGGTTCGGTTGCGATTCGTTAATTGGTCAGCAAATTAGAATTTGTCTATTAAAAACATTGAATGGAGATTGCAACTTTGGTAAATTCCGGCAAGTAACTTATTTCAGATAAAACAAGTTTCTCTTCATGCCTTTGGAGTTTAGTGCAGATGAATTCCACATCAATGCACATATTCTAATCTCAAATATTGAATTAAGTTTTGTAAACGTTTGTGTAGGTTTAAATCAGTAAATCGAATTGCAACCATCAATTCATAAAACTACTGAGGAACAACTGTAAACTTATCTTAACAAACTTTAAGTTAGTTTTGCCAAAAAAGACTAGCAAACGGAATATGCTTCAGCAGACCGATGCAAATATAGTTATATACCCGCTGCAAAATCTACTTTAGTGTTTCATGAAATATTGTTGCTTATTCTCGAGATCTTTAGTTGCTATAGTACATTATTACCCCTGCACTTTTCCTAATGGGAGGTGAATAATTTAGGAGGTTGGAAGTTAAGTAGGTAAACAATGTGATACATGAGATGAGTGACAATCAGGGTGCCTGTAGGCTTGATAGAGTGGCGGCTACGGTTACAGGCCCCGGCGCACATTGCCCTCCACAAACTGGGTGGATATATTCACGATCCAACGTGGGAGGGAAGAACTTGTACAATTTTTAAAAGAGCCGGGAATCTAATGTGGGTCAGGCTTCAGAGATGTTTGGCTGGGAAGTCCCGAGATGGCTTTAAGTAAATATGCAAATCTTTTTCAATGTCAGACATACGGAGTAGTTGTAAGTAGGGCAGTCAGATGATGCAGGGTGAGGGGTAGTACGAGAGGGGAGGGTTACTAGCCAAACATACAGATGTATGAGTACACTCTGATGCCATGTGGATGGTCACACTGACTGGACTGTGCCTTTACCAATAGGACATTGAGGGCCATTTGAATTGAGGAAGCGTGGATTTTACATGAAACCGGAACATTGGAAAATGCTACCTTTATATATGTTGCACAGTAGGTCTACCTGAAAAGCAACTGAGGATTGCACGTTGACAGGTAAAGTGTTTGTGATTTGCATTTACTTTAGTGGTTAGATCACAGTATTTTGGGAAAGGTCTGCAATACAATACCTAGAATGTAGTTGCTGTTAAACCTAAGAATGGTTGTAAAGTGAAGGATAGTGTATTCAATTACTCATGGCCTCAGAAACAAAACGTTTAGTTTCTAGGTTACAGCTGGACCAGATATATGTCAACAGACCTTCTAGCCACATTACAGTTTCATAGTTTTTACTAGAGGAACGGGCCATACAAGAAGTGCATGTATTTGATGTTTGATTGAATTTGAAGTGCTTTTTCCAGGCTTTGTAAATGGACATATCTTGTTTGACAACCGACATTGTGTGTTGGGAAAATACAGATCTTTTGAATCAGTCCGATTGTGTTTGCAATTTGGCCTCTTGTGGCGGGTGCCCATAGTTTGCCGTTTCACTGGGAACAGCATTAGGAATAAAAGATTTAATATAATTCTTTCATTTCCCAATATCCAGTACGAATGTATGGATCGGTGTGTTTGCAGCCCCTGGGGTAATATTGAAATATTTATGTCAATGGCCTTTAAGATACGGCCATTAAGCACATAGTGTTACTGAAATGGTCATTTTTTCTAAATCTCTAAATCCCCACTTATGTGCATGTATATAACAGAAAGTATTATTGACAGGTAGCTCTTTGATGTTGCAAATTAAATTCATTGGTGTTATGTAACTTACCAAACAAGTTGTAATTTAATCCGGCAAGCGTAGAGATACATGTCTATATGCTGCCAGTCACTAGATAAATTATTACTTTGCATCAGATGGGATTTGGGTCATTGAGAAATGTTCCCATGAACCCTTGCCTTAGATGTGAATAACCACTTCTCTCAGGTATTTTTTATATTCTTTTGTTCACTGAACCTCATAACAACTTGTATTCCAAATGGGATTCATTTATCAACATCAGTAATAATAATGATGGCATTGCATAGCATAGCATTTTGTGAAAAATACGCCTTAATTGTAAACGTTTCAAGGCCTATAGGCCCTACATTTAATTGATAACCGAATACAATGATACGTACCATCATACCCAATAAGTAGGTCATAATATGGACTCCCTATACAAAACAGTTAGCCCACCTATATAACTAGGTAGGCTATACAAGTACACTTTTTAAGTCCTTCCGCGCGTAGCCCCCGGACTACCTGATACAATCTCAGACCTAGACCCGGCCCGGTAGTGGTCTGCCCCCATAGGTATGGCACACACGTCGGGCCCGGTGGTCTCCCGACAGGTGTCACCACCGCCGCATACAGATGCACTCTGTGACCTTAGAATATTCTAGAGTAAATTGAGTTAAGTCGCATCGACCAACACAATGAACCGATGTAAAAACTGCTTCTGGGATATGTCAGCATGCAACAAAACTGGAAAATGATACTTGAATTTTCCTTTTAGATTATAAATCAATAGTTAACCTCGTAGAGGCAGGCCTATATTTGTTAAGTACTCTAATTCAAGTGATTCACCTTTCAGTGTAGGGCCAATTTTCGTGTCTAGTTTATAGTTGACCTCTGAACTCTGTATAATCTGGGTCAAGGTCACATGGATCGACATTCACACAGGCAGGGCGCCAATTTACTGTTAATCAATTTATGTTTCTTACTCACGTCAGTTAGATTTTTTGGCAGAAAGTCTGAAAAGGATATACAAGATATATTAAAGTAATAAATATGATAAAATCATTGGGATCGGTATGAATTGCCTGGGTGTCATAAATGTCACGTATGTATTTATAAGATTGAAATAAAATAGAAAAAAAAATTGCAGTTTTATTTGTAGATCATAAGCGCCCATAAGCATTGTTATGCCAACAGTGACTTTCATCCTGTCCCAAATCTTTAAGTATAAATGCCACGCCATTCAATTGACGTTGACTAATCATGTCTTCATTATTCAAGTTACATAAGTTCGTGTGGATACCTTGTCGCCGAATGAGGTTAACCCCTTGAAAAGACAAGTAGCGTGACTAAATACACATGGCACGGGGCCATGGTTTACCCAATAAAAGTGCCCCATTTAATCACCAGCTGCTGGGCCTACAAGGATGTTAACTGGTTATTCTTCTATCCCCCCACACACGCGTGTACATCATGTATGGTGATAAGTCACGTCTTGATATGCTCACTCACTTGGCCAGGGACCTTTACATGGTTACTTCCACTAAATTTAAAAGATTCTGAATTTTATGTATATCACATTGTTTCCGTCTGGATTTAGATGATATGCTTACAGTCAAAGAAAATATCAAACAATGAATGAAATAGATCTATTACATATGAATCTTTCTATCAAATAGTGTAAAGCCGCTCTAAGTATTTGTGCATTGCTGTAATTGTCTCAAAAATATCCTTATTTGCGGAAACTCAGCCTTGAGTGTAGCTGTGTGGCCGATGTTGGCTTATCTCTAGACGGTGATAAGAAACAAGAGGCAGACTGAGTACCCATGGCTGGATCGTGACAAGACCTGGGCAGAACAAGAGGAGGGTAATCTGAAAGGTTCAGTGGCCGAGAAGTGGGGTGGGAGAAAAACAGACCCATGGTGGGCTCCTATTGTATGTATGGGAATGGTCCAGTTCGCTTCGCTTTGTGCCAGTGTTTCCTACCTTTATGAATTGAATGGCAAAGGTCAAGGTATAAGTGGTGTATATTATTCTCCATTGACCGTCGGTCACTTTTCTGACTGGGTTTTCTCCATCAGACCAGTGAATGTTGATGCGTCAGCTGATCAGCCCACTACTATGTACTGCGGTATTAGATAATCTATACATTTAGGCATGACCGTGATTAAAGGCTGTATTGCACATACCGATTTTGATGCTGCTGATTTTGTATTCGTTTGATTTCTTCTTAGAATATCACATGCGACCAATCATCCTATATAACATTCAAAAGAGAATTGTAAGACCTTTCTTTTGATGTATCTATATTTGACCTTTATTCCCACTACCAATTTTCAAAATCGGCAGCAAAATCGGTATGTGGAATGCAGGCTTGGTTAAGGAAGCTACAGTGTTTTGTAGTGCCCCGGACCACTTCGTCGATTCCTAACATTACTTTGAATCTATCCTTCCTGGATATAAAACATCTATCGGAAAAAGGGTTTTGTGATTTTTATAGCTTCAGTGTGATAGAAGCACAATACATGCACCTACAAATTGTTCGTGCACCAATTCCAATGTTAATAAAACATGTGTGGAGATAAGTTTACAAAATCAAATCTTATCTCATTGAAATTAGGGAGTTTTAGAAACCCCCAACGTATCCAATAATGCAAAGGAAACATATCTCTTATCTCTGCTGTAATACCAAATGTCATAATTATGTCTTTTGGGGTACACTTCTGTACCTGTACTAAGAATAAATACATGATTATATTTTATGTGTATGGCACCAATAGTCTGCGATTTGGTTTGAAAGTCTTGAGATACGTTAATGTATCAAGATGTGTCGGGGTTGCTAATACTCCATATTGTCAGCGACCATTCCTTTAAAACTTTCAACTAGAGTTAGCAATCGTTAAGGGAAGTTTACACCTAAACATTGACCCAGACCATTGACAAGCCGACCAGACGGACTGACCCACCACCCCCGTCGGTCTGACCGGGGCATAGTATCCAGGTGGTTGGGTCTTAGATCTATAGCCCAGGCATCTTACCCTCAATATATTATTACGGCGAAAATCAATTCCACCCTCCTCGTTATCTTGTCTCGGAAGAGCTTCCTTTCAGATTTGAATTCTCTGCAAAGTTCTACAACCAAATCTATGTTTTCCTTGTGCAGTGCCATTGTATATGTCGTGTCACTACTTATTTATATAATTATACATATAACATCAGA
Organism: Lepidonotus clava; assembly: GCA_936440205.1. Lineage (NCBI taxonomy): Eukaryota > Metazoa > Annelida > Polychaeta > Phyllodocida > Polynoidae > Lepidonotus > Lepidonotus clava. Next base: position 43,953,489 of record OW387136.1, on the reverse strand, counting down.
CTTATAAGTTCTGACGAACCTTCACATTTCTGTGTGTCTCAATAAATGTCTGATGTGACTTGTAACAAATCTGAAATGGCAAGGTGCATCGTTTTTCTGAGTGCGATAAAAGTTTGAACAGTTATTAATCAGTTTTACTTCCAGTTACATGTGAGAAAACAGGTTTTCGGCATGTGCACTACTATAGTGTATACATGCTGATTTAGCCTTGTTGTTTACCCTTCAGAATGACTATTTTCATTTTTGTTTACTAATTTCCCTTCACCAATTCCTGCGAGTACACAAGATCTTCCAGTGGTTACTTCATATGATGAACATATAAAACAAGTTTATTCGATGATTATCTATCAAAATAACTCATGGTTAAATCTGTAGAAGGCCTTCAGTTGTCACACTTCTCTCCCCCCATACGTCCTGCCTTGTCCTCCCTGTTCAGCGATGTATGTTTGCCGTAGGGTGGCGCTGGTGACGGAGACGTCAAGGACGCGGGGCCAGCAGCCAATCAGCGGCCGAGCTCACTGCCGCCCCCTGCAGGCGAGCAGCAGAACAAACCTTTCCGAATTAATGTGCAGTTGTCGAAGATTCGCGAGGTACGTCGGGCATGATCTAGTCCTCCAGGCTGTCGTGGTGATTGGCGTGCAGTTTGTCTTTGTCTCCTCGTGTATACTTCGGTTTCTGTTTTCTCATTCTTTGTAATTGTTGCGCTAGATATAGCAATATATGAATCTGTTCACGATGAAATGCTACTTTATGGTTTTGACGCTGACTGGTGATCGGTCGGTATTGGTTTGGCCTTTAGTTAAGATTATTATACTTCTTTATGACAATCAAACTTAAATTTAATATTTAGACTTAAGCATTCCATCTAGTCGAGTCATTAAGTGGTAGTATGTCACCAAATAATGCTTATCTGTTGCAACGCTAACACCATTATGAAATAACTTTGCACAACCCACTACACGGAAAATTACACGCTTTAATCTACAAGTAAATATTACCCACGTATCTGATCACGCGTATCACAGAGATATTCATTCAAAATTGCAGAACAATGCTAGTTAGTGATATGCACAGTAAATGTTCTTTCATCAAAATATCATACACTGTACACTTATACACCTGCAATATTCTATAATGTATAATATAGACCTTAATTGTTTACGACCTTCTGGTGTTCAGATGTTTACGACCTTCCAGCGCTTAGGTGTTTACGACCCACCGTCAGAAAAAAATTGAAGGACCTTTCAGACGCATCCTTCTATCTTTAGATTTACAATTACGGATATCCATCGTCATCGGCCAAAACACAGCCGTCCCATGTACCCACTAAGATTGATTGTCTGGGAAGTCTGGCTGACATTTAGATCCAGCTGGTCTCCCAGGACGTGCGCCCATTATGGCTGAGTGGTAAATCTGCTAAGGCCCGACTAATCCCCGACCAATCCATGTTATGAGCGGCCGGTTATTGTGCGCTTCCTGACCACAGGTGCGGGAGGACATGTCCCTATCCTTATCTTATCACTAACTCAGGTATCATTGCGTCTCATATATAATGTGCGACATAGTTTGGGTGTATCTCATAAAACGCATTTATAAGCACCGTCCTCCCACTGTTGGTTAAACTGTGATCATGAGGAATCGAAATAGGAAAAGTTCACAGGTAAACTACTCGTACAGTACCTATTATTTGTCAACGGTTGATATGAGTTGTACTTCATTGTTTACATTAATTTGCTTAATAAGGTAAGTCGATGAATACATATCAGTTGGAAAAACTAAGTTAGGAGGTATTGGTAGCATTGACGTATGTCTTTTTCAGTAGATCATGTCTCTAACCTAAAGAAACTACCTAATTCGAGTCGGTATGAGAACATAAGAGAACGTCGTTTTCAAGATGTAATACAACAGTCTAGTGACGTTGGGATTTTAGTGCCATAAAGGGAAACATACCAGCTCTTCACAGAAAGGTGGATTTGATACAGGTCTATTAGACATTAAGATATTTGTTTTCCGTCAGGCTTTTCAATTCTATATGCTACAGTACTGGGAACTATCCTATTAGGTAGAAATATCTCAGTTCCGTGGGCGCCACACTTTGGCATTAAGCTTGGTGTCCGGGGGCAGGAGGCTGAGGTGCTTCACACAGCCCCTCTTCTGCCTCAATCATGTTCAGTACAAGCTGGGGGCGACAGGTTTAAACAGCTAGCCGCGTTGTAGTTAATCCTGTTAAAAGACTGATCATTTCTGAGTTCCTCAAAGGTGGTCAATTGCAAGTTCATAGACTGCTTTAGTAAAGGTGTACGCAATAATAATATAAAGATGACGGTTGGAAATGTGTAATTCATTGCTAGATAAATACCTTAATTTTGCACTGAGACAGTTGCTGACTTTTTCGAAATCGTTAGGCCTTCATGCGTACTTTCTAAATTATAGATCCATTAACGTTATTTATTACATTCTATTGGTACATTGTTCTATCCATATATTGAATTGCATCATTTAATCCCACACTCCTTCCAGTCATGCCAAAAAGAACATATCAAACAGTCAAGTGTTGCCGGGGTGTTTTAATAATCTGCCATCCAAGAAGATATAGATGATAGGCAATCCCTCACATAGCTCATCTTTTCAATATGGTGTCCAGGGATGTGCACCCAGCCGCCTCCGGGCTCAGACCATGAACTGACGACCATACGGCGGGCTGCCATGCAGTTCTCCCCAGCCTTAAGCGGGCAGATCCACACTGCCAATACCTACCCCCGACAGAAAAGCAATCTTATGGGCCTCCACCACTAATGATTTCCTTCAGAGGATCTCCTCAGTGAAAAAAGGCACACAATCAAACCGAATTCAATACCACAAGGACCAAGTGTCTGGTTTTGGCTGGTTGCCCACCGGCAGCAGTATTTCAGTCCCCTGTAGCGGGAACCAGCTTCAGAGACATTGGGAGATGTAGATCCCCGGGGTGTTTGGTATGATAGTACAGGTTGTCAAGAGGCACCAGCGGCAGCATTTTAGTCCCAGTCATGACTTGGGGTAGCTATAGAGATGTATCTAGATGTAGCTCTGGGTGTTGGGGGGATTGCATGACACGGTATGATACAGGGTGTGAGGACCAAGTTCACTTCGAGATAGGGACGCATTTCATTGTTATGGTGGGAGAATTGCTGGATGTCCCTCTGTAGGCTCGCAGCCTTTTTTTTTATAGCATTTCTTTACCCTAATGAAACAGTTTAAGAAATGGCTGCGTTTTGCTACCCAGTGTAGAGCAAATGGGCACAAAGAGTTACGAATCCATAGACAATAGCAAAGGGTGCATATTCTTTAGGAAAGAAATTCGTCATTGTTGTTGAATACGTTGAATATTGTTAACTTCGTTCTGACACAGAGCAGTGAGTCTAACATGCATCAATTGATAAGACTGCAGTTTTTTGAAAACAATAATAAAGAACCTCAAAGTTCTAAAACAAAACACAATAAACCATCTAGATAAGCAAAAATTAGTGGGCTGTAGAATTTAGCCGTTTTCTGGACATCATTCAGCCTTTTGGGAAATTTCCTGTGAATATTATCCCTGAAGAACGATAAAATATTTCAATTATCATTATCAGCGCTGTTTTTGCCATGTACATTAAGTGTGACTGTTGACTTGTATTGGGAAACCAGGGATGGCAAACTGTACCAAGGAGGGGGGGGGGGCATGCAGGCTATTGGATGCTGTCTCTTTTTGGTGACATTCCTCTTAGACTAAAGTCCACTCCCTCTGAAGACTTGGGTGGGAGAAATAAATATCATGATAGGTGCAGGATTTTTTCCAAAATTGTGGATGCGCTCCTCTGAATCAATAAGCTGGGGCGTAACATATCTATTCCATCAGAAAAGGTTTTTCTAGACCCAGCTTTGGACCAGCCAGAGTGCGTCTGCAGTCCTCCCTAATGTGCCCACTTCAATGCCTTTTAAGCCTCCATTGTTGCACCACAGCCCCTCTATTTTCTTCTGACGTAAACGTGTTTTAGCATCTACATCTATGTAGAGGGTACGGAAGTGCCTAGAGAGTAAAATTTTGTAGATTGAACATCAGTATTTGCTCTCTTTTTTTTTCTCAACAGTCATATTGAAATATTTTTGGGTTGCTTCTGCATGGGGTCTAAAGGGGACCAAATTCAATTAAGTGCTAAAACGTGACAATCACTTGCAAACTGAAATAAACCGCGTTCCATTAGCTGAACTCAGGTCTGTGGCAAAATATAAACTGTGAAAGCTATATGTAACATAATCAAAGTACATTTGGTTTTGTCCATTTTAATGTGGACCATCAACAATCCGTTTCTTCGGAATTGAGAGTTCAGAGTTCTGGGCATATCTACCCTGTGTACCGACTCAGGGAAATTGAAATCAGTCCTGATAATTTCAGGGTATAATACAAGTTATCACAAAACGTAAGGTCAAGAAATACCAAGGTCCTACTATGTACTAACTACTTAATATGAATTTTGCACATCAAACACATTCATACTTTAATATTGACTCATGACGGGGATATAGAGAAGCTCTTTTTGACCTTGAAGCGGCCAACAAAGAAAATCCCAAGAAACAAACGAGCGCGCCATGTCCGAATGGGACAGTAATTGAGAGAAGTGACCCCTTGGGACCCGTCTGGATTGGTTCCGGGCGGGCCGGGCGTGGGAGACAGGTATGCATGCACTGTCAGGTCCTATCAGTTAGGACCTGTCAGCGCACTGTCTCACCGACAGTCTCAGTCCCTGCCAGCCCCCCATCCCCTCAATCCGGGTGATAATTTCAATCAATGCCCTGCGAAAACAATTCCCCGCCCTTGTCTGTGTATTGATCCTCTCATCCCCTGCGAGCGGACCTTTAGAGGGAAGACGACAAAAAATGTCTTACCCTCGTTGGTTTTGGTTTACCTTATTGGTCGGGGATATTACACAGATAAAAAAATAAAGCTCAGGGGGAGCTGGAGTTGTAAGGCTGTGGGGGTCGATGAGGCTTTGCATGTGTTTACGGTGTAGGCAGTGTTTATGTGTCTGTCTGGCAGCGCCACCCAATATGGGGGAGGGGTATTACAGTTGTTTCATTTGAGGCGAGAGTTGTTTTTTTTTTCATCTATAGGAACCAGAGGCAGTGCTTGTGGGGTAGAAAGGAGCGGGTTTAAGGATGTTACGGAACTAATGCCGATAGAGCCCTTGCACATAGGACAATCAGAGATTATTTGCACTGGGCAAACATGTATACAACAATGAAGTAGTGAGGGTATATGATATAGAGTGAAGTGTATATATGAAAGAAAATAGGGATTAGTACTGCTATTAGATATTTTATCCTGGAACACAATAGTATTTATACTCCTAATAGACTACTTCGTCCAGTATGAGAAGCAGTTTCAAACTTTAAGGTACTACATATTGAAAGGACATATGGTTGGACCCTACATGGTGAACTCGGATACACATTTTTACTTTTCCTTGTGGTTCCTAGATATTTGATACCACTACTACATCTATGATATTGACCTTTGAGAACAGAAGAAAAAACAGTTCTTGTAATTCTGTCTCACAAGTTTTGCCTCACCTTTGATAACCCAATAATCTAAAACTGATTGTACAACCTTTTCTAACATGACTATTTACAAAATAGACAACGTTAACAGTACCATATAGTTACCGGTCTATTCAGGTCACTCCTGTATTCTAGTCTGCTACCAGCAATAAGTATAAAGTGACACACCTCCTTGATCTTACTACCCGCCCAGGGATAGCACTTCTCCTTTAGAAAGTATAAAAACGGATGATCATTATGGCAATCTATGTGTGAAAACTACATGGCGGACATGATATATCACCACTCCACGCGGCAATCCATGTTTTTCTTAACCTCCATTGGGGTGGGTTTTCTGCTCTTGGGTAGAATCATAGAACTGTAAAAGGTGACGATCGATAGGTGGGACCCAGCACTGACCAAGTGGTTCATTGGGTAAGATTCCCGGTTGGTGTCAGGGTTCGCTAGGGGATGAGGTACAAGGATGAGATCAAAATACCAAGAAAAGAATATTTCTCTGGTAAGAGATGTCTGGTAATGCAAATTCCTTCCTTCAAGGAAATCTCCATCGCGTCAGAGAGATGTTGACCACGGTATTACATAAGCCTTTTGAGACTTACTAAAACAAAGAGAAAACTAGCCCTTCATATGACCCTGGCAGTTAATTAGAACGTAAAGCAACCAATAAGCAACCGACCAACATAGGAAACTTTGTTTCACAGAAGTAGTAAAAACAAGAACCCGGCTACAAACGGATGAATTGTCCAACCTTTCCCATCCTAAATGTGTACTGGCAGGTTGTCGTCTATTATCCTTTAAGTAAGAGAGACTACCAAGTCCCCGTAGGGCAGTTACCCCATTTATCTTGCTTTGTGCAGCCGCCCTGCTATACTTCAGAAGAAGTATAAACGTGTAATTCGTAGAGGCATTCATGAATGAACACGATCGATGTTTACAGCCCGAACGGACTGCCCCTTGGCAATGTTGGTCTAACTTCTGGTACATAAAACTATAAAAGTATACTATGCTCAGTCTCATAGTACTATGTTGTATGATTGTTGTGTGGATATGAGGTCAATTTCCGGAGCAATGTGCACACATTTCTTTATGATTTGTTGTTGTTGTTCCCAATTTAGGACAATATGTGATTACCTAGTAGTGTTAGTTGTTATTTTCATGCACGTTCATTAATACATACATACCCCACTCATTAACCCGGCCGTCGGTTTATAATTATAACCAGGTAGTGCCTCACAGGCAATTGATGAAAAAAACACGTTAGTCAGCTTTAGGTCACCGTCAACGACATGCCTCAGGTGTCAACGATCTCATCGGATTCTAGCTAACTAGTAAAACGTTTACTGTCGGCTTCACCTGCCTTCTAATAACCATAACCGCGATGGAAGTGACATGTTATTACACTGAAGGATAGACAACAGTATTTGACAGTGACTTAGACATAGTTGCAATATCTCTGTAAATCTACACTCCGATTTCAGAGCAATATAATGATATCGGGGAAATGACATTTCGTTCGTCATCCGGAAATATAAGGAGTTCAGAAGGAGCAGAGAAAGGAGACAATTGACAAATCAGACCAAACATGAACTAATTTCCGGCCAGTGTGCACTATCTCCATAATTTCCGAGCCATGTCACACGTCACATCTTTCCTGTATGTGCCGCCCTTACTTATAAAGGCTTACCCCACCCACCCCCGCCCCAAATAGATGAGCAGCTCCTGCTGAGGGGAGCTGCTCCCGGGGATTACAGGTATCTAAAATGTGATTCTACTTAAGCATATTAATAGAATTCAGTGAAGGACAAAGAGTCCTGTGTACCTGAGGTCTCCCACTGGAGGAGGTCCACGTTTCTGGGATGGACAGGTACTTTAGGTTGGCCGACATATCACCTGTAGGCTCCTGTTGATTCAGTAGGGGACTGAACAGGCCGCGCTGCAGGTAACAACATTCTGCTTACGTGACAGAATCCGGCCACGGTGCATGACATAATTAGGTAATCAGGACAGAGCAGAATGAAAGTTACCGTCCGTGGGTTATGTTCTGTATCTTTTGAGAAATGCTGTTTCAGGGAATAAGGAAGTATATTAATCGGTTTCATGGACTCAATGTTTAAAGGCATTTCCCGTTATATAAAGGTTTTTGCCAGAGAAAAGTGATACTGTTTTTAATCGATTTTGGCAAGGTTAATATAACCTATGTGGAACAGTGTTTTAGTGACAGCAACTTGATAGTATTTGTACCTCGGACAATCAAATGTCTTAAGATAACTCAAAACTCATTGCTCTTCAGTTGGCTTTCACCTGCATTAACACATGCGATCGTGGCGATGATTATAATATATTCATTAAAAAAAAACTGTTCATATTCGAAAAACATATGAGAGCAGATTCACTTTTAGATGAAATAGAGAAACACTGGACGGTTTCCCATTTTATTTTCCTGACCGCAGGACGATATTCTTCACGGATCCTCCTCTCGTCACTATGAGGGAAAATGTCGAGCTATTTATAGCGTAATTAGGCTTTTACCGACAGAAAGCATGGTGTGCTGTGGATGTTCTGTAGCAGTGGCTGGTCTCATTGTAGGCTTTTGAAGAGCAGTCTGTCTAGGACATGATAAGCTAAGGAACTTAAAGCCCGATTCTCCGCCCTCATTTAATATCTTTCTTTCTTCTGAAACCACCTCAAGCTCTTGACCATTGCAGGTGCAATTTTTGTTGGAACTATGAACAAACATACCACCCGTATCCTTTTTGTAATTCCCCTATACATATATATAATATATGTTTTTTTTTGTTTTTTTTTCATATTTTGTTCTTGTTTTCTCGAATGCCTTTTTCTGTGATATATCTTAATTCTGCCATGTTTGTACCCCGCTGAGCTATACCTCACCTTGGGGACCGACCTCCCGGCCGTCGATATAGGCCTAGACGTAAACTATTAATCGTTCGGCGGACCCTTGGGGTCCCTTGGCATGTTCCCTGCTCCTCCGTCACACTCTGATATCGATCAGACCCTGCTTCAGTCAGACAAACCCAGTTATCACACACAAGATTTCAGTCCTGCTTCCAGTCATCATAAATATGACCGTAAAAGGTCACAGTCGTGGGACTGACAGCCTAGACTTATGGTGGAGAAGTGATCTGGGGAATAGAGATTGTATTTTTCATGTCGTCGAAGTAGACGTGAGTCTTTCGTCAGATTTTATTTCTTCAGTAATCAGTTGACATTTTGACACTGAAGTAAGGTTTAAGAAATGGTATCACTTTCCGACATAGTTTTTGGTTCCCCCTTTAATCTGAAGTCGACACTTCGGCTGAAAAGAGATATTTAAAAAGCCGCCAACAGCAGAGAAGCCCTATTGGGACATCGTGTTTTAGGGGCAAGTCATCTGAAAGCCTGAACCGTGACTTTTTATGTTTTAATACCCATACTCATTTCACAAATAACATATTTTCCGCCAAGGTGAATGTTAATCTATCATGAATATATATCTTTCCAAGTTGTGACAGTACGTACCAGTTAGAAAATGCATAATCTCAATATCAATGAAAAACATAGTTTTCATTGTTGTCCAAAGCCTATGCATAAAGCAACCCAAGGCATAGGTCTAATATTCACTACACTAAAAACATTGCAGCGAAAGCCTTTCATGGCGAATGCTGCCCACAAAACTAATTTGATAGCGTTGATATTGCCCGACGACCAGTAAGATTAATTCAATTCCTCAATTTGTCAGCCGGTCAATTAGGCCCATTTGACAGACCATCCATCCGTGACCGGCTTTTAAAGCCCTGGAGGGGGTAACCCAGGCATACTGATTCCTGACGGCTCGTTCAGGCTGTGTGAACCAGGTGGCGCCATGAGAGCCCCCCGTGTGTTCCCGGCCGTCTATAGATGGGTAGTGGGCACCCAGTTGGAGGGCGGCAGCGGCTTTCAGCAGAGCCCTACAGTCTGGTAACACAGTCGGCACCCTCTGGAGTTTTGCACCCCCCATACGTACAGAAAGTCGCCCGCTGGAAACCCCCCTAGTCCTATACTACTCACTCTCTCACCCACCCGGCAGACCCCCAGCAGCGTCGGCCTTGTTGATTACATACGCCACTCACTCGAGTAGCGCCTGGAGTGAGTGTGTGTAGGTTCTCCGGGCGGGAGGCAGCTAATCACAGGACTGCCAGCTTCCAGCCTCAGACACTGGAGTATCTGGACAGGCGTGTAACTGTGTAGAGAGACTTGTGGATTATTGTGATAATAATAATACTACAGGCTGCTCCAGGGGATATGACGACCAGCAAGTGGACGGCGTCCAGGTAGGTTCAAGGTGGTGGGGTCAGGAGGACTTGTCTTGGTATGGGAGGGGTGGAATGTATAGGTATGAGCAGGGGGTGTCTCCCCCTACTCCCCGCCATGTCTCCACCCTAGATCTCCACCGACAAATCCGTCGGATCCGCCAGCTCTAGGTCCCCAATCAATGATAGACAGATAGAACGGGACAGGGGCGTTCGCACTCCTGCATTCAGAGCTATACCATACTCCTTGTATAATGAACACCCTAGCTGGATATAGTCTACATATGCCACTATCTCGTGTCCATATTCAATTTGGGATAGCTCACCATAATTTCTAAGGGCCACTTTTTCTGTGTATAGTACTGTTATGCAGTTGAATTTTAGTATTTTGAATACTATTATGCGAAGGTGCCCAGATGGGTGTCTGTGGCTTAGCCGATTGGACCTGCTGCAGGTGATGCTCATATATACAGGATTTCTCATTGATCCAATACTCCTGGATTACCAATTAGGCCAATCACACACTAGGCCAAGGCCTCCGGTCGGCCTTAACAGGTTCTAATCTGCCACCAGCGGTAATTGTATCACCAAGGTGGGCCGGTGTGGAAGGTTTCAGGTGACGTCAAATTAGTTCATACCTAGTGTTCGCTCAAAAGCCATTTAGTTTATTTTAAGGTGATACATGTTGGTTGTTAGGCTCAGACTTTTACTACGTTTTACCATAGACTGATGGTGATAAAGATTGCAAGGTGATCTGATAGGATATTATTTGTGATCTCTATAGGAAACCTGCATGATTTGTTCGATAAGTGTCTCTTAATGACAGACATTTCAATTGATCAGCTCAAACAATAAGTATTTGCAATGATTGTTTAGACTTATGACTAAGTCATTGAAAAACACTTGCGTCAGCCTGTTTTTCCATTAATACTCTAGATCTAGCTTCAATGACAGCGTTTAATCTGACAAGGTGCATCTACACTTACATTTACCAGGGCTAAGCTACATAATCCCCGTCATCTTCCCAGGCCGTTTTACCCATAAGATAATTAAGTAGCGACAAATTACCTCATCCATGCCCGCGGGGCCTATAAGGAGACTGGAGAAAGCCCCAAGACATACAGGCTTTAATCTAGATATTTTTTTCAGAACTAGTACCTTAGGGCATTATCTTAATTGAGTTTTTTTTTATGGAGCTGACTATGGTACTAATGTAAACAGCCCATCGACTATAGAACACTGATGATGTAGCGATATCTGATGTAAGGTAGGGTGTGAACATGCTAGATAAGAAGAGGAGATTAGAGCAGTACACCCTCTTCTTTTCTTCTTTTTACCTAATCGATTTAAGATTTACCAAGAGTCCCGGCTTAAGTTGGAACACTTAACCTAATTACGGTAGGGACTTGAAATAATGATGATTTGCACCCTCGGTAAAGAGAAAATCGATATTTGATTGGCGGACACTTTATTCTCTTTACGAAAGATTTTGTTCTGGTAAAATATCATTAAATAACGAGGGAAAAGCTGCTAATGTGTCGGCCTTAACAATTGCCAGCCGCACCGCCTGGTGTGAGAAGCCCGTTCAGCATTTTCACTTATGGAATCCGTCCTGGTCTGAACTAAAGAACTTGTGACACACAACTTTGAAAATACTGCATCAAAGAGCTCCCGAAACCGCTGCACAGTGATGAAGATTTACGGCGCTTCAATGATGTCTGTTTCTGATTCAGTCAGCACATTGCATTGGGGAAAGTGCTAAGGAGGCATCAGCAGATTCTGTTGGTTGAATGTCCCTGTTTTCTTGGCCTGGAGTTAGCACCCGAGTGACTATCAACATTAGTGACAGCTCAGGATTCGTTCTTCCTTGTTTATCAATGATTTAAGCTGTTTTACTCAAATAATTATAACATAACCCCTGGGAAAAGTCCACACTACCCATGCACCTTCCCCAGTCGCGAATTCGGCCCTGAATAATGTGGTAAAATGCTGAGATGATTGAATCCCCATACTTTATGCCATTCAAATTGAGAGGGAGGAACGCGCAGATGGAGTCAGCCAATTTTACATGCAAAATGTAAATTGTTCCCTTAAGTTATTCACTCGTTATTTTCCGTAGTTATGCTTCCATTCGAGAAATGCCCGAGGATAAAACTATCTAGGGGGATTAAATGCAGACAGTTCTTCCAGTGCTGGTTAGTCCCGGCTGATAAGCTGGTTATTCCCCGCATATGGGTCGGCGGTATGTATAATGAATTCATATCTCTGCATTATTCAAACTGTTCTGTCTGTTGTGCTTTACGATAAAGCCTTGACGTTATAGATGTTTGGAGAACGGGTGGGAATGGGGTACCTTGTGAAGGCATGTTATGTATAGGACAACAGATCATACCACCCTGGTAACAATCACGATTTTCATATTAAAAAGTCCCTCCAGGATTCAAACCCACAACATAGGTGTTCGGAGGGGGTTACTAATTAACCCTTATAAGATATAACCCCCTCGGAGCATCCTTTCTGTGTATTGGGTCACATACTATGAAGCCATATAGAGAATGAGAGGGGAACTAAACGATGGTGTCATGACCTAATTTGCTAGCTACCACATGTCTTTTAAAAAGCTGTTTAACAAATCAACAACCAAATGGACTGGCTTGTAACAGCCTATTTTGCTGGTTCTTGGTATGACCTAAAGTAAGTTCAGTGTGTAGACTGTAACATGTGAAAGGACATCATTTTAGAAGTAGTAGCGTAGCTAATAGGACAATACCAGTAAGTAATCTGTAAAGGCAGAGACCGCCTTCAAATCGGAATTAATGCCCAAACCTTACATAACTTTGTACGTACTGTATATTTCGTTAACCAGAACTGCTGAGAAAAGTTTACTTCTGTTAACTGAACATTGTAGATGGATGGGTCATGTTCAACACCCTCAGGGTTGTGTGTATAGATATATATGTACGTGGATTACTGTGTCAGTAGGTGGTTTCAGCAAAACTACATATACAAACTGCCTCATCAGGGCGAGACTGGAAACAGGTTTGGCAAGGGGTGTAATGCAGGCATCAGATCAGAACTGCAGCAATAGAAACAGTTTGCATGATATGGCAGAAAAAATAGTTGGGCTGTAAGCAATATCTGTAATCTAACATTAGACTACCACCCGTTTTATGATGCCTGTTTACAAAGCGCAGCAAATTTGCAGATCATAAGGCCCCTTTGAAGCTATATTTTGTAGACCTAGTCTCATGTAAAACCGAAACTTCAGGAGGATCGCAAATAATCGGTATTGGTATATGTTATTGGTACTTAATGGGAATTAGATATGCATTTCATTAACTTTGCTCTTGCAGTAAACAGGTCATCCTCTCCTGCCATTGGCACATAGACCTTATACGTATTTTGCTGTGTCCGCAAAATCAGGCATATCACTAGTTTATGACCGAGACCGGAAATGTGGACCGATTGTAACATTTAATTAAATGCTGTCTCACAGCTAGGCCTATCTATAACTATATGCATTTGACTGGGAAAAGTACGTTTGCCTAGTAATTTTTAGTTAGACTACTTTTAGGAAAATGCCTAACCCACATATATATGTGTGTAAAATATACTCCTTCTTTTCAAACAATAAATCGGGTTTTTTTTAATGTGACGCAGCCTAAAAGCAGCAAATTGATTGTTAAGCTTACATAACCTGGAGGATATGACACGACCTCCACAGGGTACAGGCATAGAGATCTAATTACATCAACAGATGACGCCAGTCTCCTAATGAGATAATTAAATCCTGATTTACCTCACCACATTGAATCAGTGTCTGGTATTCTCTCTGTGTGGATACTATTATTGAGTATGTTAAAGCCCATCTATAAGATGACCAGAGAACTAAATTAGGTCTTTTACCTGGCTATTCTGTCCCATATGTTTTTAATCGAGTCTCGACCATACCATACTCAAAGCAAACTAACACGTTGATTTGAAGTAGGAAATAAAACTGCTTTACATAATTTCAGAACATTGACTCTTATCACAGAAAGATGAGAATATTGGTTTTCGAATGAAAGTAATACAATAATAACGCTTCTGGACGCCTGTTTCTACTCACATATTTCACGGTGCTGGAGCCCATGTTACTTCCAGCGTCATCATGCTTGAAGGTTCCCTTCTCCACCTTTATCAGCTGTCAATCCGTGCGTCCCTCCTGCCCGCCGCCCAGAACCACTCCCATTACGCCAGACACCTGTCATAATACGTCAGGCCCTTATAATAAATACAGTGCCGCTGCTGCCTTCAGTGTGATCAGTACTTAGAACCTGTCTCCCAGACCTGGGGATGGGACTCTTTCAGACGCCAGTGTTCCCCCACATACTGCCACGGCTGACAGGATGCCTGTGTATAAATCTGCAAGGCTTAACCTTATAGTTGTCACTGGAGTGTGAGTTGCTGAATATTAGGCATATTGAATATGTCACTTGGCCGACAGACTTTGTACATTGTTATATGCCCTTCAGAGGACATACCAAGCAAATATCTAAGAAACGATGGCATTTACCCACACTGTCTATCATTTTCCATGTTTTGTCCTCCTCCGAAAATGTCAAAGACCTTTCGCATTATAAGTGTGCTACTCGGATCATTAGCTAGCACAGCAAGTGCACTAATTACGTCGGCAATAAAGTTCCTGTATAATAGAGTCTGTTATCGCTACTTATAAGATGATCCTATATACACTATGTTCTAAATAAGGCAATTTCTCGCAATTATCCAAACCCGTTTCCCACCTTTGTTTGATATAGCCTTTAGAAGAGTTCTCCCGACCACGGATGGCTGATTTACAGTAGTTTAAGCAAATGCAGGCTAATTTGGACTGATTTTGTCGAGAAAAAAACGCTGAGAAAAATATAGAAAATAAGCAAATATTTGTTATATATCCACCTATAATGCTTGATTTTTCAAACGACTTAGAAAATATCAAAAGTGTATGGATTCAAATTTCAAAAAAAATATGATTGCTAATTTTCACCATGTTTAACTACAGATAATAAGATTAATGAAAATCTCTATGCTAAAGCCTTGGGTCTTGTCGACATTGTACACAGCATACAGCGTACAACTCAAGAAATTTGCTATCCCTGGTTGGGAGAATTCGGCATGTTGATTTGGTACATCACACCCTAGCTCAGCTTGGTAGGCCTATGCCCTCTTTACATGTACCTGAAGGAGGGCACTATATAGAGAAAAAAACTTTTTTTTTTGGCCAGGCCGGGCAGTCTACCCCTAGTCCCTTTAGAGAAGTAGATAATGCTCAGACCACTTGTATGATATCCTCATCCGGCGTCGGGGATCCCGTAAGGCAGCACTAAAAGGCCCCAGCTGACAGGCCATCAGACACAGTCACGTCCCCTGAGTCTTCATCAAATTGGTACTTAGAGACCGAGGGCAATACAAGAAGTTGGTTTGTATAATATGACAATGATACTTTCAATGCCGTTCGTGGATATTGTTAGACATCAAATACAATCTCAATATGATAAAACTGGCTATTTATATCTGTGACATTCTTGAGTATTCATGATGGACGGTTGATTAACCATATCTTCCAAAGAATAGTTCCATGACGAAGAGAGATTCTTTAGCCAAGTATGGTTCTGTAGACTAAAAGAAGCATTGGGTTAGTGCCGAGATTAATAACGCGACAAGGTTGCATCCACCCCTTTGTATTGAGTGCCCTAAAATCCACTTAACACCATTTTGAAGATATTTGGAGGGACTAGCTAATTGACCGTCACGCGAAGAAATTTCAGAAGTAATCCGGCACTGTAACACCAATACGAGCACCTCGACAACCTCTCACGTACTCCCTGCCCAGACCAGGAGTGGCTCTCATGCCGCCTGGTGAGCTGCTCCCGGTGAGGACCTGCTCAATAAACAGGTACTAACCGCAGTCAGGGGCAGGTCAGGGGCAGGTCGGGCAGGGCCAGGAGTGGCCCGAGTGGCCTGTGGTCAGCACTGGTCAGACATGCCGTGACTGACATTTGGGTCTGGGCAGTGGGGAGGTCTGTGGCACCGGAGGATACTGGGGGAAAGGGAAGACGTTGCATGAGTAGGGGGTAGGTGCCGGGAGGAGGGGAGAAGGTGGATTGATGTCTTCATTTTAGCTCTATTTTTGTAGACTCCGCCAATCAGAATCCTACCCGCTCAATGATTTTCACATGAATTTGATACATAAACGAAGTCAAATTTGGGCTCTTAATTGGATCAGTTTGCCTACTTGAAATTTCGCGACTTTTACCCCAGAATCTTGCAATAAGTTGTAGTTTTATTAACATCAAATCCAACTTTAATCGAAAATTCCCGCACAAATGAATTATGTTTTGCTAGCTTGAATAATTGTCAAAACCATAAATCAGGGATGGACCCAGAGATTTCTAAAGGGGGGGGAGGGTGTGCCCTTATGTAAAAATTTGAAGCGCCCCATCCATGGTCTAGAATTGTACATCTAAATTTGACAAAAATCATGGGGGTGGAAAACACCCGAGGCGCCCCCTATAAATCCGTCCTTGTAATGACTGCACGGAAGAACAAGCTAACTGAAAAAAGAAACCTTTAAAGCTTGATCTTGAGGCTGGTTCAAGATCATACAATCTCATTAGAAACAAAAGAACATATCTTTATGACCAAGTGATTTGAAATTAATAGGATCTATACCCAACTCTACACTACCGGTATGACCCAACATGCCATATTGTTTTAGTTCCTAATGAGACGCTTATCCAGGTTAGACACTCTAAGCGTTGCCTAGTTTAATGGATACTTTAATTGAGGCAAGTGGTTAGGAAACCAAATTGAGTGCATCATGTCCTTTGTCATTGAGCGTCCTTTACCGCGTTACCTACAACGGCCCAGACAATCTGGGTATGCCTCCTTAACGAGCAAATGGAGTTAAAAGGAACGGCAATTACGCTAATGGCCTTGTACCGATGAATGGTTTGTCTGCTTAATGTACTTACACGATTAGATAACAGCATTAAGGCTGAATTGTCCTCTTTAGAATGAGATCTATGATTAACCCACCTCTCCCCGCTCTTAAAGGAAGGGTATCTAATGTCCTCGCGGAAGAGAAAGAGTTAATCAAGACTAGACAAAAAGCAATACCTTTTAGTTTACACTGATAACATGAGCGCAGTACGTGGTTCCAACATTTTCATACAACATAAGGATAGACAGCACTTGTTTGGAGGTACTTTGCCATGATCTTAATAATCCGCTATGTTCCATGTTATCCAAAATAGCACATTATCCCCTCAATCTGGTTATGAAAGGGATACAGCTTTAAGTAGAATGACAGCTGGAGTATATATACCAGTGCTGACAAAAAAAAAGATCTTTATTTTGACTACTATATTGTGAACAAGGGCATCTAAGAATAATTTTTCAGGAGACTCCAAATTCTCGATAGTCCTTGGAAGAGAAGGAACTATTGAGTGCCACATATGTTAGCAGATATATCAACGCCTTAGACAATAGTCCACTTAAATAAAAATTCAATTTCTCTCCCAAAATATTTTGTGATTAATTGTCATTTCTACTATAAAAATAAGAGGTTAGGGCTAATAATTGGGCCGCGGACGGCCGCGCACAGAATTTGAATTATATACGCAAAGTAGATAGGAATTATTAGGACGAACAATGTAGATCTGAGTTAATTTTGAAACTTTTGCATCTATAACCCCCCCCCCCCCCCCCAATAGGCAGCATATCTTAGATTTTTTTTATTTCAATTCCAATCTAAGTAAAGTGAAAACTTGAAAATTATGTATAGAAAAACACCTCTCCCTTTCTTGACACAAATGAAAACAGATTTTTTTAATCTGCTGTATGTTCTTTTGCCTCCAAACCCCATATTGCTCTCTGTTTTACATCAAAAAGGTCTTTTGTATCAAGCGATTACTCAAGATGGCAATCAGACGAACAGCAAATTTCCATCGGGGGTCATAGCCTTTACTGGTTGTCGGGAGGGTAAAAGAACAGGCTGATTTGACCCTTGCCTGACTCTACAGCGACGCGGGACATGCAATATGGATACCAATTAACCTTTTGGCATGGTTGCTATGGAAACCACGGAGGGTTTGGAGAATATAAACCCAGTGGGTAACATCTTAATCTCGTAATACGTTACATTTATAAGCAATCCCTAAAATGCTGTAAAAAGAACAACAGGAAACATGCTACAATTATAAACAAGATATGCCCCGTACCCCCCCCCCCCCCCCTACCATTGGGGCAAAGACGCATTGGATTTGTACAGAAATGTATGCAGCTTTTCAAAAATGCCCCCTCCCCTCCTTAGTGCGTAATTCTTGGAATTGAGTATGGTTTAATTTTTTTTTTAAGTGATTCTGTCACATAAGTTTAAATACACAATACCCCAACGTTGGTGTGATTCCATCAGGCTTTTTCGACGAGTGGTATTGTGTATTTGTACTTATTTGACAGTCACATTTCGATATGTGACTGCCTTCGCCAGGATAGCATAATTTAATGTTAACTTTGCTGTTTCTGTCTGTATCGTGTCCATTATATCCTCATGTCGCGATGTCAATTGATAACTCAATACCTTTTTCAAGGTAATAGATTGATATTTCGCGTTTCTATTGAGTCAGCTACTCAAGTATATATGCATCTTGTACCATAGACTGTTGAAGTCGCCTCTAAAAGAGTTGGCTTCCACTCTATTTAATGGCATTACGATCAGGATACACATGTCTTTTTTGTTAACCAGCAATTAAGTGGGACTCGTCTCTCTCTGCACCGTACATCAAAGCCGTCTAAACTAATTAGCATCAATAATAGTGTGCACTGCATGATCCTTATTTCAAATATTATCTCTAGAGAACCGTACCATAAAGGCATATTTTAGAAAGAAAAAAATGCTGATCAAAACCCCCCTTTTCTCTTTGGTCACAGGAGAACCTGCTGAAAAAGCGTTCCCTGACGAAGCAGTCGACGATGCCTGAACTGGCCGAGTCGACTGAGCACACGGAGGGCAGCGCGCCCCCTACTGACATGATGAACAACCACTCTGACGTCAAGGTGAACAGTACCGACCCACCCCCCTCCTCCTCCTCCAGTCACCCGGCCCCCAAGGCCTCCCCCACCACCGCCGCCGCCTCCGCCGCCAACTCGGCTTTCCCCAGTCTTCCAGATGAAACTCTCAAACAACTCGGACTCTACAGGCAGAAGGGAGATTCTCTTGATCTGTAAGTACCTTGAATTGCAACTTCTCCACGCTGCGGTCCTTGTGATAAAAGATGTCGAGGACAATTGCAAATGATGTTTTGAAAAAAAACTGTTGGTCTTCCCACTGGTAGTTTTTTGTTTACATTAATTGCCTCTTTGGCGAAAGTTCCCCTCTTTTTTCTATATTTCTTTTTCTAAAAAAGTAGTGCCTGTGGTTTTACCACACCGTTATTTAAGAGTAATCGTTCTCTTAATATTCAACACGGGTCCTAACTTTCCATTTAAATCTCACTCTTTTTGTAAGTAATCTTGAAAGCCATCCTTCTCCCCTCAAAGATTTAAGAAATATTTTTTACCACAAAGCATGGCTTTTATTCCATGAAGTATTCCAAGAAACCCCTAACCTCTCTTGCAATCTGAATTTTACCAATTTCCCTCTTGCTCCCAGGATTATGTGTTTTCTGTTTGTGTTATAGAAACACTTTGATGTAGATGGATTAAAATAATAATCATACCTCAGAAAACTTTTCTACGGAGGAACAAGCATCTTTACAACAGTGGCGGGCGGGACCGAATTTACTGAACAGGGAAGCATAACAACTGGAAATGGGCGGGATTGATATGCAGAGATTTAGATGTTTCTTTAAGAGGACCTGCGTGATCCTAATTGTAATGAGCACACCACCTCAAATACCGTGTTCTCAAATCTGATAATAAAGTGAAGCGTGACATGACATTCGATGCCTTCCTTCTAAATTGTCGAAGAACTTTTTCAGTGTCGGGGTAATGTGCGTCAGATAATATTTCTGGAATCGCCCAATAATTGAAAAAGAATAATCCGATGTAATTATGCAAACGGCCAAGCCCCCCGTTAATGTTTAATATAACGTACGTGTGGAGATATATCTATTTCAGAATACATAAGTATTCACCATATATGTTTTTCCATAACTATTTCAGAAATGGACATAATACATACACACCTGTCAACACACGATATAAGTATATGAGGTATCTGAGAAATAAATAGCAAAAGTAGAAAAGGTTTTTATAAGGGAAGAACTGGAAGTTTGAACCCCACATGTACAATAGCCATACAATAGGCTGCAGCCATATGACATCGCATAAGGCTTTTCTCCATTTGGGAAAGTCCACAGTTCCAACACTAGGTGGCAGCATTGGTTGGGTGCCGGTGGAATGGCTTCGATGTCACTTAACCAACACGGAGACTCGCTCACATTAGCGGGAAGTAGAGATCATATTCCAGTTCCTGTGGCGGCTTTAATTAGATATCATTTCATGTCACTTTAGTGGAGAGTTTTAGTGGAGAGCAGTTCCATTTAAGCAACTTAATTACAATATTTTCTGCTTGACACTCTCAAGGTGTATGTAAATAGCAGTTTGCAAGATGGATGCATATATGCATTATAACACTTTTTTTTCTGCTGGTATAGGCTTTTCTTAATTCCCAGTCATGGTCAAAGGAGATTAGAATCATAATAATTCAAAATGTCCTTTTAATGACTACACTAAGGTTCGCACTACTAGCATGGATTCAGGTCTACCAGATAAATGATGGTGACAGCCATGACTAGACCAATCTAGTGCCAGGGGTTTGCTGAGGCGTTCTAACCAAATGAGACCTTGTCGATTGGATTTTCTGCCCGAAGGTTATAGGATTACGGAATTGGAACGGCTTACATTAGCATCGAGTTAGCGGTTACCGTGGAATTGCATTAACAGTCTTGAAATAAATGTACCGACTGAATGACGTTAAATGGGGCTAACTTTATCCAAACACGTTCCAAATGACTACCATTCCCTTGTAGCTTCCTTTCAATACAATGTCATAAAATCGTTGCACAAGTTCGCACATGTAACATTTTATATTATATTTGAGACTTGATATTTCAACGAGTGTTATAGGCCTACACATCTGTCCCTTTATGCGTTTGGACCTTTTAAAACACATATTAACTTGATAAAAGTATGCTTTGAACGCCATTTTCAAACTTACAGTGGCTTACAATATATTTTGCATATCCGTAAGACGCTGATGTAAACCTTGCATAGAAATACCGCCAGTATTTGAAAAAAAAAGGCTATCTATCAGCCTTCATAGCAACACAACGGATTCACTTTTGATACATTATCTTATTAGAATACCTTGTAAGAGGCAAAGTATTTTTTAAGCGATATTTAAGCCAGTGTTAGAGACATGTACCAATGCAGGGCCTGCTAAAAGCATTTCATTAAGGCGCTGCTACACTGGCCTGTTGATGTTTTATTCATTCTGCACAAACGGGAGGCGGTCGATTTAATCAGGGTAATAGTCAGAGGACAACCTACTGACACTAACCTTGAGATGGCACAAACCCTACCCCCATTACCTTAAAGGTTTACCTCCCTAACCATGACAGGGAAGTAATTAAGGAAATTTTCCTGAGATGCACCGTTTAGTTACCCGTGTCAACTAGCCTTTAGTTGCTCCTTATCAGATCTAGCACTTCTGCAGTGAGAGGATGTCAAAACGTGAAGTAGTCTAATAGTCTGAGTGAACTGTGGGGATGATTTGGGAAGGGGCCTTAAGCTTGAAGCTCGAATGTCATCCTCATGCAGGTAATCAATCGGTCGACTGAGAAGAGAAGACCTATACTGTGGGGGATTAGGCTTCGTCATGTATGGTAATAGTATTGGCGACATCTGTCAGTGAGACCAGCAAAGGCCATTACATGTATGGTGAGATTTTAACCAAATCTACCCAAATTTAATCTGAATGCTTTTCGAAGTAATCCAACCATAAAACTATCATCCGACGAAATGAAGCGACGTGACCCTGTCGCAAACTGATTAGTATAATATTGCCGGCAGTACTATGATATATCAGTATGGTTATATGTATTATAATAATAATATGTCTGCATATGTATGTGCTTTATTACTCATCGATATATGTCCACGCCTGAAATGCATGTGCGTATACATGTTTTATTGATCATGATAGTATTACATCGATACATGCCTTAGTCATAAAGTGGTTCGGGATATATAGCATTCCCTCTGCACTTAAGACAATGAAGCCCAAGCTGACCTGATAAATGCTTTTATAGATTATACTGTGTGTCTGGCAGGATGTCTGGTGCCGCCTAGGTACCAAGAGATACTCAATAGCGAAAGGGTGGGAGGCCTACTAGGGGCATTTAATGATACCAAATGGTTGGATTTCTATTGCATAAATGCGCTGTCTCACTGTTTTTTTAATTTATAAGGTGCCTATTACATACAAATTCGTTCCCGTAGGGTATTAAGGAAATAATTCTGTACTTATTAACCTTAAGCGTTTTCCCGCAAGTTTGTTCACGAAGTAAGAATGCCATTGGAATAATAGGATTAGGTATCTTCCGCCTAGATAGGAAGGTCGAAGCTGAACAGCTTTCTTCTCTGTGACGGCTGTGATATAGGACGTTTTCAATGATATCCATCTTTTGTGAAATAGGACTTTCTCAACGATATCCATCTTTTGTGAAATAGGACTTTCTCAACGATAACCATCTTTTGTGAAGTAGGACTTTCCCAATGATGTTCATCTTTCAGCGTCACCCTACCCTAGTGTTAAACGTGCCACCTTCAGTTCTTGTCATTGATTCCTGCCAATTCTTTTTGTGGAATGAGGCAGATCCTCCGTGATTTGAAATATGCTGGGATGCCACTAGAGGTCAGCAGCAGACAGTGGGGGCAGCACTTTGGGCTGGTTGTACTCCCTAATGGTCCGTGTCTGGGCGTGGCTGCCGACGTGACCGCGCATATAGAAGATAGATCTTTACCTCGGTCTTCTCCTTAAAGAAACAAGCGTCGGGGCCTTGTAGCAAAACTGTGGAGGGCTTGAAGGTCATTGCCAGGCGCTTATGTTATCCTTGATTGATGACTTATCAGATTTGATAGCTCGAGATGTACAACTGGGAGGCGGAATGATTGTTATAATTGTATTTGTTCTTTTAGTGCACTACAGATTAATGTGAAGGATTTCATCTACTGGTTCTCATGTACAGAACAAATATTTGATCCAAGACTCACTTAGAGTAGAAATATTTTTAAGTGGCAGGGATATTGCAATTCCATCATCAGTTTACTCTCAATCGTTGTGAAAAGAACACTTGCTGGACCTTTCCTGTATGCCTGCAGACCTTATGAAATGTATATTGCATACAGCTAACCCGACTGTGATCAGCAATAAAGATCCACTATAAATAACCAGTCTTTGATAATGCACTGGCAATGGCAGCAGCCTACTTTAAAAGAACTGAATAGCCTATCCTGACACAACTGATGATTGCACAAAATAATCTCCGCCCTTCCCATGCCCTTTTCTCCCATATCACCCACCCAGGAGGTGAATACGCAGTGTGTGTAAACACCCCTGTATCAGCGGCACACACGGTAGGACCCGCCCAGGAGGACTGGACACCATGGAGGAGGTGGGGTCATTGAAGGCCCTAGACGATGTAAGATCGACGAACACGCCCCACCCCTTAATGCCTGTCAAAGGGGGTTGGCGACCTTAGAAATACGGGGTAATGCATCAGGCGGTGTATAGGGCTAGGATCAGGCCAGATAGTGAACAGGCCCGTCTAGGGAGGGCAGTGAGGGATACCCAACGAATAAAGAGGGAAGGAGCAAATTCGTGGAGAAATACAATTGCAGCATATAATGACAAAGCTTTTACTGGCCTGAAAGGTCTGCAAATCGTTATACTTTAGGATCATGTCTTTAGAATTCGTCCCCACATTGTGTCCCCACCTATAATACGGATTATTATTTCATCACTACTCTTATCTATTCCATATTTAAAGTGAAGAAATGTTCCGTTTCATAGTATCAGCTTTTAGGAGAAACAATGCAAATACACATTAACGATTTCCAACTGTGTTTTAACATAGACATACATAACACCAACTTGTCTTTTAAGAAAAATGCACCCTAAAACATATTTCTTTCTTTCTTACACAGCGAAGAAGAAAAAAGGTAGGCAGTGCACGCATGCTGTCCGTATGCATGAGTGCCATAGAACACTCTAGAACTACTTGAAACACTTACTTCCAACTGTAAGCCTCTAAATATTCTGCTTTAAGTATAAGTAACTAACCTCTGTACTATCCTCGATTGCAAAAATTGTCTATTAAACCAGTGTGTCCTAAAATGTTTAACAAAAAATATCTGCTGCCATTGTACGGACAGTTATTGTGGCGGTAAGCTTTCTTTGGTACTTTTAATCCACGTTTTATTTATGAAAGCGGAGCAACTTGTTTTCTGGAAGATGAGGACTTCTTGATATCTTACTTATTTCCCAGAAGAATCACGTAGAGCTAAATGGATTCTGTTAGTTACCTAATCTCTCTAGCCAATAAATTCTCCGGACTGCTAGAAACGTTTCCCTTCAAAGCACCCTATCAAGAGCCACATCTTTAATTGATATTCAACTGCCCATTTACACACGGAGATCAAACAGATCGTTCTGTCCGCTCTCCAATAATAGGCTCTCTCGTGATTGAATTCTCATGCCTATAGCTCACGTTCCTATGGTAACCTTTACCTAACTATTCCCAGCGTTAAAATTCCTATTCAGTTAAGTTGATTAAGACAACGTTCCTTCAATTAGAAAATCCATACATATAGACCCCACCCACGCAAACCTAGCCACAAGTACAATCAGTATAGGCAACCACCGTAGGCACATTCAATACAAAGCTAGAAAGTAGCAGACAAGACTTAACGCATAGGAGGGCGTATTGATGCAAAGATCGATAAGCCCATTTCTATGCTTTGTTCTTCGGTTTTTGTGTGGCAGGTTTCCAATGACAGGGCCACAAAATCTGTCCCTTTTGTATCCTTACCGAATGCACTTTTTGTGGGGGAAATCGTTAACCATCACCTTGGTATGTAATGTTTCAAGACCTCTCGTCCAGTGCGAGTGTGTCTTAAAAGGTTCGCACTATGGAGTACTTTAGTGAATTGTTAGTTATGGCTAAAATATGAAACTCCATTCATGATGACCAGAAAATGCTCATCGCTTTGGTCGACACTATAGCTAATTCCGAAAGAAGGCGTTGCACTCTGCATTGTCCCACTGTTCTGTGCTGTATCTATTCCTTGTTTTCTAATTGGTGATCCTTGTTCCATATATAAGCCCATGATGCATTTTCTCTTACGATCATTGAGTATAAATATTGGCATATTAATGTGTGTGTTTTTATATTTTTCCACATCAGCCGACTAACAAGACCATATTCTGACTTATTCTACACTATATAATGGGAAACTTATTATACTCGAACAACAATATTTTGGAAATGCCATCATCAGCATAACTTAAAGATACTTGTAACCAATCCCAGCACTGCCACCTGGTGCATATCAATGGAACCCTCTATATGCTATTGTTATTCTGCTGCTGCACACCAACAGTGTGTCAATTATTACTATAGGTATGATAAGGGAAGTCTATGATCAAAATGGTAAAATCCTTTGATTTTTTCAGGATATCGATAAGATCAAGACTTAAAACCTTTAGGAATTTCAAGAGACAAACAATGCATTGTTTTTTCTAGGATTTTTGAAATTTGAAAATTTAGATGTTTCCCATAAAAACCTATAGTGAATACCTCAAATGTTTGGAATCATCAAACTAAAAAAGCAAATGGCAAAACTTAATTTATTTCTGGCTATGTATTCCTAATGTATTAAAGAAAATTCTGAGAAGGTAAGGAAAAAATATCACTAGAATTTCACATCCTACTGGATTGGTACAAGTGACCTTTAATATGTTTTAATTTGTGACATATACATTATGTTTGTGACGTAGACATTAACCCACTAAAAGTCCGTACGTTTTATACTTAACTCCTTTTAGTGAATGGAGGGCAGTGCGTTGCATGTCAGCCCAGGCTCGGTGCATTATAACCCTGGCCTCCAACCTGTGTATAGGGAAGCTGCCGTGAGGATGGTGGAAGTAGGGGAGTTGGGTGGATCCTGAGTTGCTGCTATGCGCGTTGCGTGGGCGGCAGTTGGAGACCAACATCTGCCAACAACTCTCTTTTCTGTGACCATCACAAAAGATTTATTCAAAACTCTGTCATTTCTTTTTCCCACACGTGTTGTCTTCGCGGTCCATTCACACGGAACAATGGGTAGAAAATGTAGGTTGCAATATTCCTAAAATGACACGGTGCAATATGATCCATAACTGTACTGTCCGGCCATTATGGGAAAATCGCATGTCTGAGGTTAGCCGTACAGGTACACTGTGGCTTATCCACAGGGAAATAAATCAAGGCCAACGCAGAGTAAGATAAGTTCATGCACCACGAATTGAACACCAGATGATTCTAATATTACTTTCTGTTCAAAGTGTGGTCTCCATTCTCACCAGTCCCTTAAAATCAGACTTCGTGAAGTCAAATCGAGTATTTTGTAAAGACCAAACCAACAATAATGAAATTTAGTGTATTCAGAAAAACTTGTTCTCTTTCACCACAAGAAATTGTGTCTACTTAAGAGTTAATTAGATTCCGAAAACCTGAAGTATTAGAGCAGTGTTTTTGTAGATCGATAAGTATGCAACAAAGTTCGATTAAATTTAATCGTAAAAAAGTGAATATGAGGCGCAGTCTATTTAGGTCCATCTCTAAAACACAAAGGAAAAGGACAGACCCTCCGTTAGCAAAGTAAATATCACACTAGTGATGTGAAGTTTTTTAAAGTTGACGAAAGGCAGAATGTAGAGACTTACCTAACTTTCACTATTATTTATGCATCTTGTAAAGTAAAGTAAATTCCAAAGTGTGTCAGTATAGAGAGAAAGTTTTGTTGAAGTAGATAGTGAAGTACACATTCTTATTTTAAGAAGGCAATTCGTTGCACACTAGACTTCGATGGTTAAGGCAGAAATCTACTAAAACTTTGCTGAGTTAGCTAAAACGTTTTTCAGCTAATACTCGACCAAGCATTGCAAATCAGAAATGATAACTTGTCGTGTGACAGATACTTGACAAAAGAACATGTCATTTGCTTAATTGTCAATTCTGTCAGTCGGCCGTAAGCATTTATCATCTGATGAACGGGAAATTGACTTTAAGAAAAATGATTGAAAGGCAGGAAAAATATGACAAGTGACTGTAATCTACAGAGAAACATTACTAATAATCATGCTATAGAGAAATCTATAATGGTGTCATGAATTACAATGTAGTATATGAATCTCATTGCAACACTTCTTAATGTAAGGCTGAATCTTCGGGACTGGGCATAGTCGGATGGTTAATGTTCACAATTCTGAGCAAAATGAATTTTCAAACTTATCATTATTTCCGCTGTACGAACACCGGTGCATCAAATACCAAAGTAGTATTCTATGATATCCAGGGATGCACTCTCATGACAATTGGAAATGACTTCACATTTCAATCAGTTCAATGTGTAGTTGGCTTATATCAAACTGAATGATTTGAGATATGTATCCGTAGAAAGCGTACTTCTGTATGGATTTGGCCTGAGGCACATTGTATTGATATTACAGACATATACTTTTTCGGACAGTGCCTCGCAGCAGTCCAGTGTGCCCCTCCTGGCGGGGAGCTGACATGCCTGTACGACCAACACTCAGATGCCAGACTGGGATCTATGGGGACCAAAAACGTGTACAAAAACGTTTCATTGTGTGATGCAATGTGCCTTTGTCAGCATCATGCATGTATAAAAGGCACCAGCACTTTGGTATTATGCTCCCAGTATCAATATTGGAACGTGTCGTTAGGAAGTACTTTGTTCATATAAGAAAAGCACAAGTCTGATGTTTTTCCTATGTTCGTTGTACTCTCTCAACTTCGTGTTGGGAATAAAATTTGAGCCTTCCCAGACTCGGAAATGATAAAGCAGCTATGGGGTTTCTGCCTGATATGCTAGATTTAAAAAAAAAAACATCTCTGTCTTTAAATATGCCTACTCAAAAACCATATCGACGGTGGATTCAGAGTGGAGCCACTCATTTGTCAAAATACATAAAGGCTTTCACATTTTAAGACTTTCTACGATTGCAACACAGTGATAAAACGCAAAGCTAATTGCAAGCAAATTGAATTGTAGTTGCAGTCCACTTGCAAGATAATGCGACTAATTCTTTGATCGTGTAAAGTATACTGAATCACATCAGCATATCTACAGTATATTGTGCAGCTGCAAAACAGTCGTAGGTGATATTGATCATAAACCATCATTGAAGGTAACCATTATACCCTAAGGCGCTAGTGTTTACCGACGGTAAATGGATGAGATGGGATTCTTAACTGGCACAACCGATATCAAAGTGAATTTGATCGGAGACGACATGTTCTATTGGTCTGCTGCACTTTCACTTCAGAAAAAGGGTCAGGTTGTTTCCACAACGTAGGCTCATATAAGAAAATACATAGCTGTGCACTCTGTGCAATCGTCCGGCAATGTCATGAGAATACCCCATGTACCTGTCCATATTATGCACATGATGGATATTTTATGTGTTTGCACATTTATCCGGTCAAAGGAAGGTATGCAGGCAGAGTGCTGAGTCGGCAAAAAGATGTAGTTGTCTCCTTACCGTGGTACAGTGGTAAGACCAGTGGCCCAGTCAATAATGTGTAAGGGACGCTGTCCTACCTCCTGGGGGGCCATTACTTAGCGCACCAATGGCCATCGACGGCTCACAAAAACAGGCACTGGGGGAGGACACCAAAGCCGGGCTGCTGCCCCTTCAGGACATGCTTTTTCCTGGTGATAGCTTTTGATGTACCAGGAAGGAGCTACAGTTTTCATTCTAAAACAACATTAGAAATCTGCTCCTCTGAATGTAATTGTATAATAAACGGCCTCGGGAAAGTGGGAGGATATTATGTGGTCTTCGCCCAATCACATTTACATCAAATGTGATTATGTGGACGCTGAACAAGTTGCCCCTTTACTAATGTAATTGGGAGTGAGTATTTGTTTTTAGTTTGCTAATGGTGGAAAGAAGTGTGGTTGGCACATAATGTAAAGTAATGTTCCTTAAAGGGGCTGTCTCGTCCGCGAGTTCACTGCGATAAGTCCGCCGACGTTAGCCTAGCAACAGCGTTACTGGCGACGTATTTTGCCCTTTCAGAACGTAATCCGGCGACGTTATTGGTCACGTCGCGAATTTGGCGGGCTAATTAGATGGTTACAACGTAGCCAGTGGCGACGTCGTCGGCGACGAGAACGTCCCTTTAAGAAAAACAGTAAAGCATTAACGAATATGTAGTGGTATAATGTTACGTCTTACAACTTTTGAAAAGTTAGTATTTTTACAGTTCAAATATACTGGTTCAGCAGTTTTCAAAAGCAATGCCTGAATATGACCCTATGTTTACGCCAAGTTGGTCTGAACTGCCAGTGGAGAATTTTCCCAAATAGGCCCGTAAACCTATGATTGGCACGGAATAGCAGCAGGGACTAAATCACCCCACACCTCTGGAATGCAGTGTGTCTAGAACCACTCTGCCGTCCATCGTTACCTTCAGAGGTAAACAGATTTTCAAATGGCATCAGAAATTAAGCCTGCTTTTCCTGCAAAGAGGCCAGAGATGATGGGCAAACAGGCTGTGGATTGTGGCACGCACTTAGCGGCGAGCACACGGCGGTGCTTTCTCCTCTCAGCCAGTGATTGATCGAGTGCTATTTTCACTATACCCACATTAGGACTTTTTCCGACCTTTCTATAAATACCTCGCCGTTTCCTCCCAAGTGTGTAAATATGATCGTGCACCAGCTGCAGGAATCCTTTTTTTCGCGGACTTGAATTCTGATTGTTTTATTGGCCTACATTAAAGACCTGCATGTACTCAATGTTCAGGTGTTCGTGTTAAGTTTTTATTTCCCCAAGAATTGAATTAGAATTCCTGGATAAAACTCACCTTGCTTCTCGAAATCATTATTCCTGTATTTTGAAGCATGGATCTTGTATGGAGTAGGACTCGATATTATATCAACAATTTCATAAAAATCCATTGTTGCAAAACACTGCTTTATTATTCAGGGACGGTAGTTATTGGTTAAGGTTTTACAAATAACTTTGTAATTCAGAAAATGGGTAAAAACTCTGTAGGCAAAGGCAGTTGGAAACCTAGTAGCTATAAAACTTCTCTCTAAATGACTAATATAGTCATATATATAGTCATAATTTTCACGGTTATCAAGGAGCTAACTCGTCATACCTTTACGCTTTTAAGTGTAGGTTGCAAAAGAGCAAAATCAAATTACGCTCACAGTCTGACAACATGATGCATTGGGCCCATAGAATATGAAGTCGTTAAGAAGGAAGAGTGAAGGGTTTCTACACTCTAACCTTTAACACGATTTGTTGTCGTTTCTGTGTTTTAATAACTGCAGAAAGGCTGGGTAAGACCATGAAGTCGTTACGGGCATTGTCCTTGGAGCGACCTTAAGTCTGGTGAGGGATGAGGGTGAGATTGGGGCTGGCATGCTGGCAGCACCTGAGGGTTGATGCTGGAACCCGCCCCGTGTCACGACCTCTGTACCCTGCACCCCATGGGGGTGTTCGGAAAGTCACTTGAGTGCTGATCCCCACACCCAACCCCATGTCATGGTCACTGTTCCCCGCACCCAGCAGGGGTGTTCGGAAAGTCACTTGAGTGCTGATCCCAACACCCAACCCCATGTCATGGTCACTGTTCCCCCGCACCCAGTGGGGGTGTTCGGAAAGTCACTTGAGTGCTGATCCCCACACCCAACCCCATGTCATGGTCACTGTTCCCCGCACCCAGCAGGGGTGTTCGGAAAGTCACTTGAGTGCTGATCCCCACACCCAACCCCATGTCATGGTCACTGTTCCCCGCACCCAGTGGGGGTGTTCGGACAGTCACTTGAGTGCTGATCCCCACACCTCGCACCATGTCATGGTCACTGTTCCCCGCACCCAGCAGGGGTGTTCGGAAAGTCACTTGAGTGCTGATCCCCACACCCAACCCCATGTCATGGTCACTGTTCCCCGCACCCAGTGGGGGTGTTCGGAAAGTCACTTGAGTGCTGATCCCCACACCTCGCACCATGTCATGGTCACTGTTCCCCGCACCCAGCAGGGGTGTTCGGAAAGTCACTTGAGTGCTGATCCCCACACCCAACCCCATGTCATGGTCACTGTACCCCGCACCCCGCGGGGGTGTTCGGAAAGTCACATGCGAGCTGATCCCCACACCCAATCCCATAGCCCTTGTACCCCGCCGTTGGGATGTTCGGAAAGTCACTTGAGAGCTGATCCCCACACCTCGCACCATGTCATGGCCCCTGTACCCCGCACCCCATGAGGACTTTTGGAAAGTCCATGTCATGGTCCCTGTACCATGCACTCCATGGGGGTGTTCGGAAAGCCACCTGAGAGCTGATCCCTGCATCCCACCCTGTGTCACGGCCCCTCTGTGTTCTGAGGTGTATTGGGAGCGGATCTAGGAATTAAAAAAAAAAGGGGGGGAGGGGCATTCTATAGCAAACATTTCGGCCGCGCCCTCAGGTGCAAGAATTTTACATTAAAAAAAAGTAATAGTTGGGCCAAAATAGGGCCTAAATCCGCTATGTGTTGTAGAGTATGA
Source organism: Lepidonotus clava (assembly GCA_936440205.1). Lineage (NCBI taxonomy): Eukaryota > Metazoa > Annelida > Polychaeta > Phyllodocida > Polynoidae > Lepidonotus > Lepidonotus clava. Next base: position 43,921,730 of record OW387136.1, on the reverse strand, counting down.
GCGAGTGAAGAGAACTTGTACCAAATATTCGCATTATGTAGTTTTATTATGCAAAGAAAGTCATCTGTCATTGTTGTATAGCACGTGGGAAAAAAATTAACCTCAGTATATATGTAGATCAGTTCAATTTCAGTGATATGCAATGTAAAAATTCCCACAGTGTATGTTTAAGTACACAAACCAACTGTTTCTCATTATGATGATACTTTGCTATTTTTGAATATATGGGTAAGCTTTCCTGTCATATTACATAGGCCAAATTGATAAATGGGATGATATGGGATGCAGTTTACGAATGTGATTAATGCTATGTAGAAACCCTTCTGTGGCCATATTGACGTGTTGGAGGTCGGGCCAGAACGGCCTGTACATGGTAGGCACCCAATCAACCTTGTCTCTCTGACAGATATCTATTTCATATATATCATTCTTTAACCTTTGCCTCTGGGTTTTCCAATATCCCAAGCTCCATGGATCATCCTGTCCGTTGGACATTTTGAGCGACCAACGTGGATGAAAAGATAGTTTTATTGGATACGTGGAGCGGTATTCATTATTAGTTACAAACAAATATCTTCGTGAACATTAACCAAACCCAGATTTTATACAGTTATGCATTAGTTATTTGCATTGATGAATAACCATGATATCCAAATATGTACAAATACATTCTTTAGAGTGGTAAACAACTTGCAATAGTTTAGGCTGGTACATCATACTGTTCCAATGCATAACAAGCGCAATGTTTCTCTCCAAATGACTCTTGGTGAAATTCAGCTACGGCCCAAACGCTAAGTGAAATAAAACTCCCATATTAGTTCCATAACTGGGCGGTTAATTATGTATTTGCCTACATATCGAGTGTACAAAATAGTCTTTCCATTGGTAAACGCACGTGCACGTGGAATCGTTCGTGCTGGGAGAATGTACTGTTATCTTCCCTTTTCCTAACAAGCGCAATGTTTCCCTCCCAAGGCAGCGTATAATGATGTTTTTCTGTCATGGTATTATCATTATGTTTCCCATTTTAACTCGAAAAACCTTTTCCTATGGATGGATTCCTGGAAGAGAGTTCAAATTAAGTCTACGGCATGACAAAATGTCTGCTCCAGGGTCATTAGAGTGGCAACTACTGTACTACGAGTGGTCGTTATTACAAGCAACGCAATCCTACATAATTAGAAATGATAGCTTTATGACTTGTGTACCAGTGTCTCTGTACATTAGACTAATTGTATGATATTTCATACATTTCTTATTTTATTAGTGTTCCCCAAGATAATATGAATATGTCTTCTTTAATGATCTTATGACCCATTACAATGCTGGCCTAGCCTATGACTTCGACTGAATAAGAATGATACACTATCACATTTTAGATTAGTATACTTTGAAGATTTGTTCGTGCGTCGGTATAGTTCGTTTAGGTTTGCTTGGCTTTTGCCTTATGGGCTGAAAGGGCTATGATAGGGACATTACAGCCTAAGCGATCTGACGAGGTGCATGCCGTGTCCCGTTACTCTGTGTGTTCTCTGTCCGGTAAAGATGGATGCACGCCATAGGACGAGGCCCTCCCCCCTGACCTTTGTAAGAAGACCCGCCGCTCCATCAAAGGCCACGTCCTGCCCTGACGTCGTCCTAGCAGGCGTTTAATCACAGCCTCATAACACACCACCCCTGCTGCTGTATTAATGCCCGGCGATTACAGGCAGGAACAGTGAGGTCGGCGGGTACCATCCTCTTTGATTAATTACTAACACACTCAGGTGTGTGATCGACCACTGTTTGTATAGTAGTTGTACAGTCTACTATATCAGGGGCGGATCCAGAAATTGAAAGGGAGGGGGTGGATATGGGGAGTCCTGGAGACATTCAGGGAAGGTGGGGCTACTATTGCGGGTAGTAAGCCTGGCCTGCTGATCGGGCGTCACCTATACGTATGGGAGAAATGCTTTATAAAATAAATCTCAGACCCCACTAGAACTCCAAAGAAACAAATCTAACATCCGATTCACAATGAAAAGTACTGTCTGACAAAGCCGATCTTATTTGTGAAAATTAAACTGGAAACGCGTTTTTCATAAAAGTTGTATTGATAGCAAAAAACATAATGTGTGACTATGGTCCCATGACTTCTGTTAACCATTTCACTCATCTTACCATGGAATGTACAAAACGCAGCTGATGTTAGTTCGTAGAATTGCCATATCCTCTGACAGCCGTCTTTTGTTTAAAAAATGTATTTATTACCTTTATGCTATCCCGTCTTGCCAGCTGAAATACAGCCGCCTCAGGGATTTGTTGGCGTCAGTCCAGAATGTCGCTAATCCCTGTAGTGACTCCTAGGATTTCGCCGGGAGGACTGTCCTTGAGAAACTGAATACAGAATCAGGCCGTTTCTCATATATGCTTTCGTCCTATGTCTTTTTTTGGAATTCAGTACAACAAGAGACATGGAATGGAGTTTCTGTGTTGTATAATACGATCGATAGTATACAACTATTCTGTATGTTATTCAGTCAAAATAAATTCATCTTCAGGACTTTTAAAAGTGCAGCGTGTAAACGCAAGAACATGATTTGTATTCACTCAACTTCACTGTGTAAAAATATAACGTTGTTATTTTAAATTACCTTAAATAAAATTATTCAGTCTTATATCTAATATGAAATATCTTTATGTTTCTCATACTGGTTCTAGTCTCGACAGGGTTCCCACACAACCTGGAAAACCTGGAAAACCTGGAAAATGAAGGTGGTCATGGAAAGTCATGGAAAAGTCATGGAATTTGAAAATTTGACCAAGAGTCATGGAATTTTGACCTCAGTCATGGAAAATCAGCTTGAGTGATAGAAATATTCAAATGTATCCTGGGAATGTGAACTACATAGCATCTGCTAACAGTGACAGATCCAGGAATTTGAAAAAGGGGGGGCATGCTATAGTCAAAAAAAAATTCTGCGCCCTCTGGGCGCTTCAGTTTTACATTAAAAAGATAGGGGGGCGTGCACCTGGCATGCCCCCCCCCATAAATCTGTGTCTAACTCAGCCTAAGGAGGGTTCTAGTTATACTTCTCCAGGATGGGATCTGGCCACTGGCATGATTGATGGTAGGCTGATTTTGGGCTGGGCAATGTGCATCTTAGGAGCAGGGTATTTGGGCTAACCTGCAGTCAAAGCTCATAAAATCTGTGGTAGGGAGAATTATAAGACACACCTTAAGTTTTGGCTTAATTTCATCCCTCCAATTGGTCGCAGGAAACCCCATTCATAAGATTTTTCAGGTCTCAAAAGGAGAAAATAATGTTGTTTTTTTACCAGTTAATCATTGTTTTTCCGTCATCACTTTGTAGAAAATATATCAAAACATCACAGGGTCTTGTATTCAAGACTTTCTGGTCTTAAATGTTAGGCATCATTCTCAATGATACATGATATCACAGTTTATATAAAATTCAGAGTTTTTCAAAGATAACCCCAATTTTAAGAGGTACCCCTACTTTTTTTTTTTTTTTTTTTATTTCGATAAAGGCTTCACGCAGGTACATGTTCTTCCAGCCAAGATGAAAACTAACTAACACAAAGAGGTTACAAACCCTACCCTAGTTCCCTTTATAAGACGTGTCTTATAAATGGGGTTTTACAGTAATCAATATTTTCCTGTATAATTTTGGGGGGATTGAAATTCCAACACTGATCATAAATTCAATTGATACTTATCAGACAAAGGCACACTAATTTTCTTGATATTAGAAGATATTACTGACTACCCCTTAGTTGCTAGTCAGGATATTTCCTGTAAAGCACTTGCACTTGTCACATATTCTGGTGTGTATAGGATGGTTATAGGGGTGATGGGAGGCCGTTAATTGTATAATTTTTATAATGGTTCTAATTGTTTAAACCTTGGAAAGTTAACCTGGAAAATCATAATTGGTCATGGAAAAGTCATGGAAAAATCATGGAATTTGATTCTTCCAAGTCCGTGGGAACCCTGCTCCAGGTTTTTGTCTCTTACTTTTTGCGTGATTTTGTATCATATGCTATTGATGTGTCTTTCTTTACACGGGAAGATGAGCTCACGAACAAGCCCGACCTCGTGTATCGTGAGTGGGGAGATATCGAGACCTATTGATTCGTTGGCCGTCTTGTTTTAAGCCTTCCGACACACTATAAACCACCCAGGACCTCCCCTGCCACAAAAAGGGCACATGTTGTGCGATAAAAGGCTTTGTTTTAGTCCCGTTGAGATATTGTTGACGAGCAGAAAAAGAAAGATTGTGAATTCACCAGTAACTGAAGATAAAATACTCAAGAGAGTTTGTTGCCTGCATTAGATTCATAAATTTCCTCCCTCTGCTCATTTTTCTTGTCAGTTTGGTATATGATAGATCAGCATTGATCACCGGTGCTTAATTGGATGCCTATTCCGTTAACCAGGTGCAACACGTCACCCGTCAAGTCGATTCGGTAACGTTGATAAATGAACCCCTAGACGGCAATTTGTTATCAATTTGACATTGCCAATACCTGTATTGCAAGCAGTGCACACGGCAAGCTGAATAGAATTCATCATGTATATCGAAAGTAAACCGATACTTTAAGTAAGAAAGACCATCCCCGCTCTCCTCATACTTTTGCAACAGCCAATATAATATCCATCGAGCAGCGACACCTTGCCCCACGCTACTATCACTACTCGACCAAAGATACCCTCCAACCCTCGTCTGTCCGTCCGACTCTCCCGCCGTGGAGGATTGAGCGGGCAGGCAGCAGCACCGGTCCCCTCCCTGCCCTGCCCAGCAGCAGGCGGCAAACGGCGCCCTCCAGTAGGTGCATGGTGCTCAGCCAGCCACAACAGGAGCGGCCGCAAGCAGGGGCGGCGGCGGCAACAGCAGCAGGAGCAACACCATCGGCAGCAGGAGTAGCAGTAGTGCGCTCCTCCAGGCTTGTGGCCCGACGGCTTAGCTGAGCCTCCTGTCCCCCGTTTACAACTAGGCCCTAACACACCTACACACCTCCGGGGAGCGATATCCCTAAGAGGGGGATATGAAAACAAGCCGACCTCCTGCTGCTACCGACCCCTCCTCTCCTCCTCCTCCCCGGGCCTTAAGATAGAGGTTTGGGAGTAATGCCAGATGCTGGAGGAGGCACTGGTCAGGAGGAGAGGCCAAGGGGCGGCTCCGGAACGCACTTACTGGCTGCAGCTTGGCTCGGCTGCTGCTATTGCTAAGCCATCAGCGCCACGGGCAATCACTATGCTCAAACATATCCCCAGCGAGGCCCTGCTAGTCACTGACTGAGTGACGGCTATTTCTCACGGTCGCCCATCCCTCTATTTGCGCACAGTGGTTCCACCACCAGTTACTCCTAGATTGTGTTGGATCTCCATAACCCCTCCGCCCTCTAGGACATCCTTATCTGAAGCCCCGTTTCAACTTTAGCACTGCTGTAGGGCTTACAGGAGGTAAGACACTTTGTATAGGACTTTGCTCAAGAGGACGCTTACAGAAACCTCCAGGTACTGCTGGCCTCCTGTTAGGTACTGGAGTAAATCTGAATGGATCAGCCAGGAAGGCGTACCCCGTTCAGACCAGACCTACCACAGGGATTGGTCACGCCTCTGGGACATATCAACGGTACAGAAAGGACTTCAACTCAGGGATAAATCTCTTCAGACGACGAACTGCTCTTCCACTTTGCAAGCTCAAAGAAACTTAGCCATATCCAAAGTAGCACAAACTTGCAAATACTACTTTGTACTTTCTTTGACTCAGGACTTGATCTTCCACACGGACTTGTCAAAACAAACTGCATGGATGAGATGCGTAGGTCATGACGCCTGAAACGGTCTTTTAAGCTCAGGTCATTAGATGACACTCCATAATTGCATTGACTTTTGCATTGGACAGACACCACGCCTGGTGATTGTTGGCCATACTCTCCACCACAAACCCATTTATCAGCCGTCAACGTAAAAAGATACCAGGGACACACCAGTCTGGCTCTGACCGTAGCATTAAGATCGTGGCTTCTGGCCTAAACCTATGATGAGTTCTCATCCGGCCGGCCAAAGCCTCATCCTGTAGAGATCCGATCAGTCAGGATACAGACACTTCCCCAGGATGGCAGCTTTCCATAAGGTGGTGCTGGAAGCCCTGAGGCATAAAAGGTAGGGTATTGAACTTCACTTCGTGTTTTCAGCGCTGGGGAATGGATGGGGTGTACTGACACTGAGGGAGGTGGGGTTCTGAAAACGGTATATTGACGCTGTAGGGGGTCGTTAAAAGTGGTGCTTAAATGAGATGAGCATGGATAGCTGGAGGTGGTGTATGTTATTGATGGTAGGCATTGCAGCTTGCAAAATGCAATCATCCCGCAGGCTATCAGTCCATTGCCTATTAGATTTATATTGGATATTTCAGATCATTATCTGGCTCAGTATATATGTATGAATTGATGTTGTGGCAAACGAGGCTTCAAGACATGCTTATACCATACTGAGTAGATACTGGTTTCAACTCGGATTATAGATGATAATTTAAAACATGAAATAGGGTGACAAGGAGTCTCATGTGACGCCAGGAGTCTTGGGAAGCAATTAGTATGAGAATCCACAAATTGTATTTTGTTAATTTGAAATAAAGAATTTCACTACTATTGTATTATTGTATACCCAGTGATATGATTCTCATATGCAAAAAGTCAGAAATGCATTAGGGAGCATCGAAATGCATTGGGCCTTGATTGATAAGCCATCTTCTTAGTCGTTACATCTTTATGGTGCCAACTACCGGTATTAGCTTTTACTCATCTTTCGTTTTACCATGGGAATATCAATATAAGTATATGGATTGGCCTATATTTTAAAACCCAGTATACCAATGCAATTTAAATGGACGATAGCATTTTACTAATCGAAAAGCGTATGAGCGAGAGTACATACAATCTTTTGAGACATGTTTTTCTTAGAAGAATCAATTCAACTTTCTATCTGACTGCTGTTTCAAGTTGGGGGTGACCTTTCAAATGTCCGGTGCATATTGCTGTAGCCGGGGACAGTGAGCCTTTACCTGTACGCGTCATCGGGTGACTCCTTTGATTAATTTGAAGCTCCACCAGTCCTTTTTAAGGTAATCTCTATAACCTGAAACCGTAAATGCAAGAGGAGCCTGTCAAGTTGAACGAGGATGACGTCTTCTCTATACGTCGGTATAGCAGGAAGAGCCATTACATCGTTATTTGCACGCCAGGCTATAAGTAAACTCACTTACTCGATGAAAAACGCAATAAAGAAAGTATTTTGGGATCCAGAGCCAGAGGTGAGCTGAACATATCCTATATGAGCAAATGATGAATAAATCTGTACAAAGGGGCCAAATCTTTCTAAAGATAGACTTTAACATAAATGATCAAAATCTTTGCTACACCCAATGGAAAACACTCATAACTGAAAAACATAGATATACTTTCACTGTGAGAGGGGGTTTGAACGGACTTTTTAATTGATCTGTTCCTTCATTTCCTTTTAACTTTTGCATTCTATTAATCTAGCTTTATGATTTCTCACCAAATCCATAATTAATTCTTGTAATACCGTGCGGACGTCAGCAGGAACCTTCCCTCCTTCGTTTAGACGTTGTCTGTTCCCAGATAAATCCCCCCTTTTTTCAGGGCTCTGAGAGAGTCATCAATCATTTGCCTAAACTCTTTTTAGTATATGGAGGCATTTAAGCGTCTTTATCAAAATGAAATCAGGCGAGCGTTAATAGGGCTAACGAAATTCTCGCGAAACCGCTACAGATTGGGCTATTTTGAGCTCATAAGGGAAATTGTTTTACAGAAGGGATTAAGATTAGAGTGAAGGGGCGTTCCATTAATTTAAAGTTTCTGTAGAACGGGCAGTCACATTAAAATTCCCAATTTGTAGCCGTTGGTACAAACTTTGTTGGACAAGTCTAGATTGTTGAATATGGTAGTTATGACGGTATAAGGTATAAATGTAACGCTCAAACCCGTCAGTGGGCCCATTTGAAAAGAGTTGTATTCACTAGGCGAAAATGGGGAATTCAATTTCTTGACCTTTTGCATTTGAAATCGGTCGGCACATACTAAAGCCAGCATCTATGACAATACGTATCTTGTGAACTGGCGTTATTCTCCAGATGCACTTGATTAATGCAAAGCAAAATGACTATTAAGACTTTGTTATCGATACAGTTACGGGTACAGATGTACCCGAGCATGGGCAAATTAAGAACGTCTTTGGTTATATGAACATAATATGGACGAAATGAGACAGTCCTATTAGTTGGACGTGCTAAACCCCCATCGGTTTGGTCACAACCTTATACAAGACAATACCAACGCATACCTCACGACATAACAATGTTTATTACAGTATCGATACCATACTTTTCCGATGCGGTGTGCATTCCGATTGATCAGTATAAATAACCCACGCGGTTTACTGTGTTAACAGTTTCCTGTTAAAACAATGCAGTACACCTACACAAACCGTACATGTATATTCACTCAAAACATGTACACTATTAGCGCTACGCGTTTCGACACCACTTGTGGTGGGGCAGTCCGAGGAGTAGCGCGTCGTAGGATTATATAGAATACGGCGAGATGGACAAATACATTGTATTTGTTAAACGGCATTCCTTCGACAAGAGAGATTATATAGAATACAATGGTATCGACAGACGTGCAGCATTTACAAAACGGCATTCCTGGGGTCAGCCAAGGTAGGCATTTTTAATGTACATTCGGGAGACTCAAGAGTCACCTTGGGATTTTAAGTTTTTTTTGTGGCACAGATGTCAATTCCCACTCTAAAATATTTCTTTTGTCACACCTATGAAAAGAATCGCGTCCCGTGCGTGATAAGAATACGTAGCCATTGCTTTCTTTTTGCAACGTCATTGCAGTCACAAACACGCTAGGCATCAAGGGAAACTGGCATTGAAATACCGTGTTGCTAAGCTATGCCAAATGTAAATCTATAGAACGTGTAAATTGCGTTTAGCACTTTTGAAGGAGCCCAGTTCATGTAACGACTTCAGGGTTAGATCCCTTTGTCGCTCCAAGCATGAGCTGTCGATTAATCTATGAAAAAAAATCCTATTGAATGAAAATCCGAAAATGAATCTGAAATTCGTGAGGTGTCTGAGCCGGGAACCTAGGATCCCCTGGTCGACATAACTTCACTTTTCGGTCATAGAAAAAATTAGGAAATAACGTTGACGGGAAGTTAAAGCTCGGCTGCACCACCCATCCAGTGGCCGGCAGCAGGTGCCCCGTGTCGGGTGGCCAGGGGCCCCTCCTGGGTGACGGCTGGAGTCTCCGGCAGTTGGCTGCAGGAAGAGGAGGAAGGGCCCGCTACAGAGGGCGTTGGCAAGGGGCCCGTAGCAACCACTTTAATCCGGGTAGGTTTAGGTGACTGGTGACTGCTCTCACTGGAGGAGTTCGTGATCGACGATTCGTTGTCATTCCATCGTTCACTACTGACCAGAAAGTTGTTCTTTGTTGTTTTATTCTTATTCGGCCAAACTGAAATGACGTGAAGACCTCAACTTTGAATTGAAAAAAAAAGACCTTTGAATATTTTGATAATACAAGTAATTACTTTATTTAGACAAAATGCCCATCGCTTAGCGAGCGTTCGTTCAACACCATAATACATGATATGGCCCGCCTATCTAAGCATTGTGTTTTCTGTTTACTGTTTCCCTGCCGTTGTGATTCCTCCAAAGGAAAGGTCGAGAAGCTTTTGTTTTTGTTCCCAACTGACCCTATTATGGTGTATACCACCATCACCCATACGCCCACTCTTCTGTGTAGCTGTAGTCAAAATCAAGTCCAAACAACTCAGTGACAATTTTAACATGTGTTGAATAGGTTATCTTTGATTCATTTCAACATGCGGCATATTTAGGATCTTAGAAACCAACTAATGTAGTTTAAAATCATTGGACGTCAGCGGCTTCAAACATCAAATACAAGGGCACATGCTCACCCAAGAAATAACCAGAGACTAGAAATGTATCGCATTACCCATGCCGAGCTAATAATTGATCCGAATTGATTCACTTAGTCTCTCAGACGCTTTTAATGATCAGAACCAATCAATGAGAATCTAATTTTGGCCCGGCCACAAGTTGAGGGCGTTGTTTAAGGCACTCTGACTGTTGGTCGTCCGGCTGTGACGTGGTAGCCGTCAACACATTAGTTAGTCTGGCCGGTGATGGTAGAGTTAATTGGGCCGGCCGTCCTCTCTAAGAGCCAGGTGATGGAGGGTCAGCCGCCGGCCATAGATGAGCATTTAAACCTTGTCGATTTGTTGGGGGTTGTTTGACAACACATGGTTAATGTAATGTTACCCCACCCACACGTTTCCCCCTGTGACAACCGCAGGGATACCAAAGGCTCCTAGAGGGCCACCGGCTGTTGCGTGTGTTGCCCTGTCTGTGGGACCAGGCACATTAAGAACACCTGCCTCGGTAAAAGTGTAGGGGATGGTCTCTATCTTCTCATAGCTTCGTTCATTTCATAGGTACAATCATCAGAGACAGAATTGTCCAACCTTGTTCTCGCCCTGATATGACCCTAGACGTTGCTACAGTGTTAAATCCCAATAACCAACCAACCGCCTGCTTGGTGAAATAAATAACCGAGCAAGATGTGAGTTCATGACAAGAGAAGGCAGAGTTTGGGATATATTATCACTTTCCCAAACTTTCCGAGTTAGGGAGGTAAACTGCAGTTTGATATGAATGACGATCTCATTTGGTATCTGAAAATTGTTCTTTTGATTTATTTGAAACTCTCAGATCTCCAAAGTAGATTAAACTTGGTCAGGCGTCTGGCGCCTCTTCTTATCTCTCTCATCTAGCATTTGATGGATAAATGTCGGCTTTGCTGTAAGATTTAGCACCAATGATAAAATCCCCTTATATGTCTTTCCGAAAGGTGTCGACATAAAGAAACCTTAGTGTTATTATCATATACTTAGAAGACTACGAAGAATTTCTCTCATGCGATCATGGTATAAGTAAACTTGGATGGTGTCAAAAGAAAAACGTTTTGGACTGTCCCTTCTACAAATATCAGAGCATATTCATTGTCATTTTGAAATACGTACCATACATGGCATATAAATGAGTAAAATATCCCAACATATGGATGGGTAACTTTGCTGTTACCCAACCATTACGTCTTGAGGTCCATCCTCATAGAATAGTCCATATCTCACCAAAACCAGCAGGCCATTGGTTGATGTGCAAATTGCATCGGGCGGTCTTAGAAAATCAGGACTGACCATTGAGGACCAGGTGTAAGTGTAGAAGGGGTACAGAATGGGTTCAAAGCAGTCCGTAGCGCCGCCTCCTGTACCACTTAGTAGGGACGCATGAATAGTTAATCTGCAGGAGGGAGTGGCCCTCCTTGGCGGGGTACGGAAACCGGATCCACCCTGCCGCTAGGGGCGCTGTGTAACATGTTCTACCACTAGAGGTACAACGTGGTAATTGAGTAGTGGAGGAGAGGGTAATATGTCCAGTTCGAACTACTTGGGGCAATGGCTTTCCCTCTAGGATGTATAATTATTGCTCTGTTATCTTGCAGAAGATTTCCAATGGCTAAAGTAAATAGCTGGTGAAGACAGAAAAGTGTAGAAACTATGATCTTTTACTCCGTAGTTTGGGCAATGTGCATGAACTTTGTTATTCCTGTATTTAAGAATATAAATTAACTTATATCACTAAATGTTTAATGCATTCTTTATCAACCTGCGATATACATGTAACAGAATTACAACTAAATAAATCTTCGTTAGGCAATAAACACTTTCATAAAGAAAGATCCAGTTGAAATATGAACAGGAGTACATGTCTTTCTCACCATGTACTTCCGACAAGTATAGATCTAGTAACTCCTAGTAACTTTTTTAGATGAAAGGGGAGTCATCGCCATACATAACCGCGTTGATAACGATCACTAGCACAGAAAATGGTGATTCGCCATACTGTATTACTCTAATAATCGTGGCAACATCATCCTCCCCTAATTACCACTGATTTACCCCATAAATCACACTCAGTTTCTGTCACGACGAGGCATTGTTCGTAACCTTTGGTCAAATAGCGGGATGCTTGCTATGGATGAGAGCCGTAAAAGTTGTAAAAGCCCAGATTATGTCCCCCATCAAATGAGGACGTGCGAAATGGGATAGGACCTTCGTAGGCCCCTGGGACCATATGTCACCTAGATCATTTACTATAAATTCCTAACTTTACAGGGTTTATCGTCCGTGCAGCCATTGTAGGCTCATTTGGAACTGGTATATTGATAGCACGTAAGTGCCCAATTGCCTTATTTGTTACACTTTAAACGACGCGAAAACTTTCGACGGCAAACTGTAAAAACTTTGTTTACTGGGATGTTACTTGAGAACATAAATATGTGCAAAGTTTTAAAGCACAATGGAGCGTTATGAGTTGTTGATCTATATTCCAGTAGACATGATGGTTCGTGTTTGTTCTTAAGATTACAAACATTACCCTGGGAAGGAGCACAATTAACATCTTCTTCAGTATCCTTGACTTTTCGTCGCCCATGCCATGCCAACCTTATTATATGGCCCAGACCTAGCAGCCCTGCTCTACATATAAGCACACAAAAAGGGAGGAAACCAAAAAGGAAACATAAAAACCCGTAAACGCGTGTATCACGGAAACAGAAGCTTAACAGGACTATCAGAGATGTATATAATGACCAGCCCTTTCCTATGAAGTTTGCTGAATCGCAATGATCACAGACCTGTATGACGTCTAAACACCCGTCATACCTACAGATGATCCCATGTAACAGGGCTTAGAGGACGCTAAGGCGATGCACTAGTTTTCCTGTGCCACATCCTTAGCTTCTGTAAAGAGGTTGGAAGGTAAGATTTTCAAAGAACCAAAAGAAACTTTAGGTGAAGTATCTCTTAAATTTGAAATGCCTATTGAGGATCGCAGAGATATTCTATAATGAGGAGAGACTATGTATTACTAGAATGTATGTTCTTGTTATCAAGAGACTCTCAAGGTACTAGTAAGCCTATGTTTTTTATGCTTCCTGGTCGTCAGGGTTATAGCTCCTCACGGGGGCGGAAGCTATGTTTCCAAGTAGACAACTATCCGTCTATGGTCCCAGTCGAATATGAATCTTATGTATTTGTTTGACCAAAAGTACTTGACAATGGCACGCTATCTAGATAGCAGTCGTCTAATAAACGACTTGTACAAAGTTTTTTAACATACGATTAAGGATACATTTACAATACGTTTTCTGTAACTGCTATTAATTCCCCATTCCTAAGAACTGATAGGTCCTTTTGTAAAACTACCTTTATATTTCATATTTCTAGCTTTACAGTCATAGATACAGTCAAATTAGCCTTTCGTGAAACCATAGAGTACTCTACTTTTGCTTCTCCTGACTCCTTTCCCCCAGATCTACCTACCCTCTCACTGCAGAACCGAGAATCCCAACTCATCCCCCCTCTGTCCTTATATTACCTGTGCCCAAGTCCTCCAGACCGCCTCCTCCTGTAGATCAGACCAATTACCCCCGGGGCTTGGTGCACTCAGTGGCCACCTCTCCTGTTACCCACTCCTCCAGGACCCTCCAGGACCCTCCTCCAGGGCGGGCTGATCACCCAATTATCGCCCTAATGATTGGCGATGGATACAGCTGGATCCTGACTACCCACAGGGGGCAGGGGAACTTATTAAATCTGCAGGCTTTACACAGCCTGGGCCCCAAAGCCATGCTTTGATTGATTAATTATGTTATATGCTAAAGGGCCACAGAGTGCCATAAACTGTGGATAAAGTTAACTAATGAGTTACTTATTGAAACACGTGCACGGACATTGGTTGACCAACTGCTCATAATGTGGCTTGATAGATTTTAACAGCAAGTTGTTATGCATGTTATTCCCTGTCATACGTTCCACATACAACAAATTATGGTTTAATTATATGACCATATATTAACAACTAGATCTACATTTATCCATGCGTTTCAAAAAGATTGTCACCTGCCATCACTATCTTACTATAAGTATGCGTTCACCCATAGGAAACAGTATCACCATTGTCTGTCATTATTCAAGTGGTATTAGCGTAATCCACCTCATGCAGACTCACGCCCACGACCAATAACTCCATAGCTGCAGAGGTAATCTTTACCCGAGGGGACACTTAGCCACCCATTTACCGGCCGTTCTTTTGGGATAAGCTAGGATTATAGTCCATAATTATCCACTAAAGAATCATTATGAGAACAATCAACATTTATGAAAATGTATTGTCTTATCAACAATAAGTATAACCAACAAACTTAGATGAAAGTAGTGTTTCCGCTGGTCTTATCAGTCCCGTCGATATGAAATATTCTAATAGCATAATCTAGTCTAGCTAGCAAATTTCCCCTAAATTAAAGGACCTGTTAATTGTTAATACCACAAACCTTTTCCCTTCTACATCTTCGAGTCCAAGAAGCATTGCTCACTGCGCACCGTCAGGCGTGTTGGGAATGTGTGTGCCAGTGGCGTCTGGTATGTATAGGAGGCAGTTCCGAGAGGTGTTGTTTTCTCGGCACACCACTCAGCCTCCAGCCCGCCGTAATGAGCTGCTCTTCACCCACTGCTGGCCGCATAGTAAACTGCTCAGAATGGCCTCTTCTACAGCCATTATATGAGCAACTTTCCCTCTCAAAAGATGATCAAACGTTGATTAGACACTTGAAAGCTTGTATAGCTAACAATTGTGATCTTACTTCTGAAGTTTGAGGCAACAATAATTATTAGCCCATCGTAGAATACAAGTATTGTTTTCAATTGAACGTAGGAAAGGCTACATTCTGCACCCAGAATTAGATAGAGGAAAAGAGGAAGTTTGGCAACAGGGAAAACGCCTTGTATCTTGAATAAGCAATTCACCCTCTTCCAAGAAAAAATTACTATCTACTATCACATATCAGAGTGTCTCTTGAAGCCTAGCCCCTAATTACCGAGAATTAAGTCTCGGCCAATGACATGTAAGACAGATTGGATACAATGAAGTGGCACCAGAATATGAAATGAAGGGTAGAAAGCTGTCTTCCTAAAGACACAATATTTAATGCCCATCTTTCTGAAAAGATAACAGTATACCATATATGAAGGGATCCTGTTCCAAATTAAACAATGAGGCTAGTATACCAGATATGAAGGGATCCTGTTCCAAATTAAACAATGAGGCTATTATTTCATTGTCTAGCAAAACAGTAGAGGCGTTGGCAGATTTACAGGAAGAGGGGGCACCCATAGAAAGATATGGTTAACAAATCAAAAAAGAAATATGATTAGGCTGAAAGAAGGATATTGACACCAAGTAATTCACTAGAGAAAAGAGCTCCATTTCCCTGTGTACAATCTTTTAACATCATTGCACAATACACACGTTAGTAATAGTGTTTGCAAAGAAAACAGAGCCTCAGGTACTATGTTCCTTTGAGCAGCTCGGGTTGAGCTCAGATTACCTCTTAAAGGAGGCGACAGACCCGCCACCTGTCGGCAGACGTGGGAGGCTCGTCAACTACCCAAAGTGCATGTCGGGAAGGGCTTCTTCCACTTCATGTCCCCACTTACTTTCACCGGCAACTTTTCTTCCTTCCGAAAATTACCTGTCATTGGTGATTATTTACATCACGCCTGATACTGATAGGATCATAATTAGTGCCAGGAAGGAAAAATGTTCAACGTTTGTTTTTTTGGCGGGAAAAAGCAGACGAGATTTGTCTGCTCCTACTGCAGTGTAACCTATGAGGTCCTGGCCGACTCCGGACAGGCGCTGACTGAGTGTGATGAGGTGGGAGGGGAAGAAGACTCTTGGTCATTCCCCGGAGTGCCATTAAGTTGGGCGGACAGCAAACAGCTTTTAGGGCCGGATCTACAGGTTGGGGTCAGTTCTCAGACTCGGGGCACGGTGTCGAGACAGGAAGACGTTTCTCTTTTTTGAGGGTTTGCATGAAATGTCAATTTGTGAGCGTTTTTCCCCTTAATGCTACGTCATTGGAAGTAATTGACTTTCTTATGTCGTTTTCAATCCGATATCAAATGTTATTTGCTAGTAGAAAAAAAGGGAAGACTGTGCAGTGTTATTGAGGTACTTGATATGAGAAATGAAATTGTGGATAATAAAAATTAAAGTGAAATTGCATCGCTGTAAGATAGCGTGTTTTAAATTGGCAATAACCGGATCCGGTACAAAATTGCCCGCTTAAAAATGGAGGAGACGTACAAATGGGTCTTTTCAAGATTATACATTTAGAATTGTAATCCATTAGAAATGAAAAATAGCACTTGCGGTGCTATGCGGCGCGATGCGGCTGAACGGTTTCAAACCATATCACTGTCAGTCCTGACGCTATGCAATTTCCTTGCAATGAGCCAATTACTTTAGAATTCAACCCTGCGGTACGCTCCCCTGCAGCAGACACCATGGGAAATGGATGACCTGTCTGTAGCATTGGACCAACACCTGCCTGTCGATTGCTGAGTACTAGCCCCTACCCTCCAGCATTGTAGCCCCCACCCCTCCACCTCCAACCAACCTGAGTTACATCTAATCGCATATCCAGCCTCCAATGGCTCCCCGAGGGCCTCCCAGCCAACTCAGAAATGTATAGCCTGTACGTTTTATGGCTGGCTGAAGCTGTTTCCTTGTTTTCCTGCTTGAAATTCAGATTACAGAGGAGGTACTTGAAGCCGTTGAAGGTGCTTGTGGCCACAGTAGCAGGGTCGTTTTGGCTTGGTAAAAAGGCACGGGAGTGTGTAGTACTGATTGAGGACTGCCTAGACTGTGGAAAGTTTGTATTAGATCAGGGAAATAACGGGTTATTCACGCCTAACACACTTTGATATTTGCATAATGAATAGGATTGCAAGACTTCAAAAAAGCTGATGGAGCCAGGGTACCCACATGAAGAGGCCTATAGGACTATATTTGATTTAACCCTGACGCACGTTACATATTTATGTGTGTTGCTTATCACTTCTATCACTTTTTACATTGTACCTTCATATTCATGTTTCTTATGCGTAATTTCTTTTTTTTCTTTGCAGTGGTGAACAGCTCTCAGACCAAGAAATCGAGGTGAGTGAATAGTTATTCATGGAACATCCTAATCATGTTAAGGACAAAGTCCGTAGTAGGTCATATACATACATATATGGTATTAACGATTGCCTGACAGTTCTGTGACTAAATGAACAGCACATCTTTTTTTTTTAAATCTAGATCAACTTCACAATACAAATATGGTCATAAATAATTGTTTGATATGGATGGCTTCAGACTTTCGTGTGTGGTAATTAATATAAATGGACCACCGAAGCCACAGTTGAAGCCATTTACGGGAATCTCGTAGTTAAAGGAGGCATTGCAGACCATTCATGCACCTGTCAGATTGCCCAGAAGGATCTTCTTTTCATTCCGAATTAGTCTCCAACTCTTTTAGTTTCATAAAGTTTAGTGGTTTATTATCTCATTAGGGAAGATTCAAAATTGATTACAATTAGCATTTATTGGAGAGACAATGCCGTGTTCCTCATGTTTCCGCGTGTATGAGATTATGAGGCTGTCCCATTAATGAGTCTGGCCGAAGGTGTTTTGGAATTCACTTGTCAGTTTACGTGATTATCCTGATTTTCTCTACGAGCAAGATTTTTATGTAGTAGCCTTCAGAGAAGATGGTCAGAATTAGGATTAAATTACTCTTTTTTATACCTCAACCAAATAAGCTAGATATAGAATGTTAACTACGGTCTGTATTGTCACCGAGCATTTGACATAGTTATCCCAAATTACCTTACAGAAAACCACTACACGGTTGCCGCCTGGGGAAACCGGACCTTTGCGTCACTCAGTCCAAATTCTTTTATTGTCACCGTAGAACTCAAACGTTCCAGCGCATTATCGAAAATAAATGTTGCAGTGCGGTCTGCAAGAAGGCTCTTTTTAAGGGCCACATAATAAAGTGAAACCAATATTCTGTGAAATTTCGTTTATGGCAAGAATACAACAGCTTTTTTCTCTGTTTTCAACATTTTTGCATGGAGCTGCAATCATAGCATTTAAGTATGTGACATAAATCTCATTTAGATTGCGTTCGTCCGTGCTTGACCTATCAGGACTTTTCTATCGCTTGATCCTCCCCAAAACGTCACCAGCAACGTTATACTTAAATTCCAGGGGTGAAAGTCCCACTTAAATGTTCCCTTCGCAACCACTGATGGCTCGCCTGACCCCAGTGCTTAAAACTACATAAACCAGAGACCAGGCTCTCAATATAAAACACCAACCCGGGTGGCCATTAAAAGGGATGAATCAACGCCTACGCAGTTAAGGCCAATCCATCTATCTCTCCCAGTACTGGACTCCCACTTTAAAGCCTTTTTGTCGTGATTTAGGACATCATTTCATAAATAGAGTATGATGGATCTTCTGAATTTTCTTAATAACTTTTCACTTCTGTCTTCATTATCATGATATAACGGTGATAAAATCGCTAATTTGTTATGATTCTTGAAAGCATGGTTGGTGTTTCATAAGCAGGAATTCCAATAGATTGAACCTAGACGTAACTTTGTTTTAGTGAAGCTTGTAATGATTGCACATAAAAGCTCTATACCCTTATGCAGCACATAATCGTTATATTCTAATGAAATAAGCCCAAACTCCAAACTTGTTATCTGCGCTGATCATTACCAGACCGAAGCCCCATTGGGATCATGATCAGGGGCTGTCGGATTTCTAGATGTGATGAGAGCCCAGTCAGAGTAACTCATTCC
Organism: Lepidonotus clava; assembly: GCA_936440205.1. Lineage (NCBI taxonomy): Eukaryota > Metazoa > Annelida > Polychaeta > Phyllodocida > Polynoidae > Lepidonotus > Lepidonotus clava. The sequence goes on along the minus strand of OW387136.1, from coordinate 43,902,841 downwards.
ACCAGGCCCCAGCAGCTCATGGCAGCCCCGCATTTGAGAATTTATCGATAGACCAACTTGAAAGCTGCTGTGTGATCCCACTGATCCTGACCCCTCTCCTGCCACCCTTCTCCCCGTCTAGAGGCACAGGCTGTGCACGGTATATAGACCCCATATATATACTATACAGAATAAAGAGAGAGGAAAAACACCGTCCGTTCACGCCTGTATAGACCTAAAATAACCTTGCCCACCCAGAACAAACAGGGATACTGTAAGGATAACATTAATTCCGGCACCTAGGGTCCCTGAGATAGCTCCTGATGTAGGTTTGGGTTCAGATGTGGATTGATGGATCCGGCCGTTGGCAGTTCGGGACGGCTGACTACGATAACCGCCGACGTCAGCGCAGCAGGCCTGACTGAGTGTGAACAAAGCGGGCCCCAGCCCTCATCATGCAGCTTACGCACGCCCTGGGGTGGAGCCATTCTCGCGTGCTCTTGGGTCGTAGATTTCCCCGAGCTGCTCTGTGAGGATGTAAAACCTGGGGGACGGGCCAGGAGGGTAGAGTCAATAGCACGGCTTTTATCCCAAAGATGAGCGGGCTATGAAAGCAGGGGGCGCTACTGAATGCCATCAAAGTCAGAGGTTATCAAGTTTGTTTACAGGGAGGGAGCTACTTTAAGGATTCAAGGAAGTCTAGGATTTTGGGAAATCAGATAAACATACATAATTGTGTGGCATTAGGCTTTGTAAATAGATTGTATAAATTGTAAGATATCTAAAGAAGAAATTTGTTTTTTGGGAGGTATTTCTTGTCTGCAGGCCTTCACAGTTGAAAAGTCCCGATTTTTGCCCGTTCTCTACATATTTGCATAGTCTAGATTTCTTTATATTTACGAATACAATAACAGATTCATAGGAAAATCTTGTAACAGAGATATAAATTTATAAATTGAGATAATCGTGTTTGACTCGTCTTAGCTCCGGGTCTAAGCCCCTTGGCGTAGTTGTATACAGATTTATCCGATCCCGCTATCCTATACCGTAATACATTTTGTCCCGGAATAAATTTCAGCGGCGCCTGTAGAGTATAGGGCTAGTGTTTCGGTACAGAGGACAGATGTGTCTCCCTCAGGAGTTCATCCTTTACACGAGCCAGACACCACGTCCACGGTATAATCAGTCTACACCCTGGAGACTCCCTCCACACCAGATTTAGACCTCCCGCCCACCGTATTGTATGTGAATAAATAAACCACCACGGTCTGGGTTTTAACTACACAAGGGCACTATTCCCTCCAGCGCTTATAAATATGAACATTGTCAAAGCACACACAAACACGATCAATACAAAAGATATATACACCATCCAGCCAGTCATAAAGGGCCTTCATCTTTCAAATTGCTAGCTTACTTTTTAGAAAAGTGTAGGAAACATCCTCAGGGAGATTATTAAACCCGATCTTGTACATTAAATATCAGCCTAATGAGAATACGGTGGACTAATGTGATGAATGTGTTCATCTTTTTTGCCTTCCCCTGGCGTTTGAGGGGGGCAAACACTCATGTTAAGGGCCCCAAAGAGACAGGTAGTGTGCGGAAGGAAGCAGGCCCGGCGCAATCTCCTGTACGGAGCATGGCCTCTGGGGGGTCCACTCAAAAACAACCAGTCAGTTCTCGAGACATGTCCTTGTTCGGAGATTTCTTTCTGTTGGAAACCCATCAAAAATGAAAAGTCTAGATTAATCATTAGCAGCTTAAAAAATATCTCCGATTTCCAGGTAAATTTTGATTTGTAGTTGAAAATATATTTCAATCTGACTATGATTCATATACAGGCGGAAACCTTTGATTCAGGCAGTTGAGAGATAATGCTTGCAAATTAGGGTAAAATAGGGTTGCCACCGGTCAGGGAAAAGTGTTTTTTTTTAAGGTCAGGGAAAAGTCAGGGAATTTTGGTATTGGTCAGGGAAAACTGGAATTTTGAAAAAGGTCTGGGAAAGGTGAGCCTTATCAGGGAAAAAATGGAATTTTCAAACATGTCATATGCATCATGTCACAAGAGTCTGGTGTGGCAAAGATTATTTTGTAAATTGTGGCCCCTTGAGAGGCATGTTGTGATTTTAAGGTGTGTTGCTGTGATCCAGCAACATTGCCTTGGCTACAGGAGTTGCCAAGAAAAAATTAAGGTACTCTGTTTTGAAAGTCTGAGCTTAAAGGGAGGGACAAGACTGTTTGGATTGTTCAAGGCTGTTTAAGGAAAAGATTATATCTAATAAGTTACTAGTTAGGGAAAAATGGAATTTGTCAGGGAAATGTCAGGGAATTTTGACATCTCCGGTGTGTGGCAACCCTGTAAATCCTCTCCTGGTGAGTGCAAAAATGTACTGGGGCCTAAGAATCACCCATTTATGTATTTATTTCATATCCTAGCCCCCCCCCCCCCCCCACCTAATCAAGCCGCCCCTTTTTCCATGCCAACTGCATGGTAAAATGATGGAAATATTTCCAGTCTTCCTCAAGGCCAATGTTCAGCCTGTGCACATCACTGTATGACCTTTCTCTAGTCGTGAGAATGTCGCCGACCTAATCAGGCAGTGACTGCTGTGCAGTAGGTTGATATAACGATATAGGGTGGAGGGATGAGGGAAGTAGCCTGCCCTTTGGTTATACTGGAGGACATTATTGGCCTTTAAGATATTGCTCCCTGGATTGAGCAGCCGCTTTTAAAGAACATTGAAGTGCTGCATGCTAAGGGGCCAGTTTAAATACAGCAATCTATGGACAGATATCTAGATATAGACTTGATGTCTAGATACCAGAATAATGTATCAGGCTCATAAATTATAAACCATCCTTACCATTACTCTCCGACAAGATTAGAATTGCAAGCTGAAGATATCAATTCACGTCGGATGGTGATCTTGGATTGAACGTAACCTTACAATGGGAAGTCTTTCACACGCCCAGCACACCACGACATTGGGTGAGATGCTATTTCAGGCTGAATGTGACACTGTTCATTATGAGAAACCTGAGAGGGGAGGAGGCCAGAGAGACAGCTGATACTGACTGTGGCCGTCACATGCCCCCTCTCCGGGCTCCAGGATGGCGGTTCTACCTGAATACACGAGCAAGGTTGCTATCTGCAAGGTATTTCCTGAGAATATGTGAAGAGAACCAGAATAACAGCAAGTCGATATATGACACCGACCATTTTCTTTATGTGGTCTACGGTGAATTTGTATTTTTTACATATTTTCTGTTGGGGGCTGTTCTTGGAACAATCCTTTTTTTTCATAGTGATGGGATCTTTTTTAACAATGGCACCCTTTTTATGTCGTTGTCAGAATTTCACTGTTTGTCCCATTCGTTTTCTATTTGGTTATTGTCAGATGGAACCTTGGTTAATTAACAGCCGGATGTCAATATTGGATTTGAATTTTAAGTGGTTTGATTTTCAAAACATGCCGGCAAATCTCATAAGGGCTTCCGGAAAACAAGGTCGAGTTTCCGGAAGATTGGGAGACTCCATCACGAGATGAGTCTCAGTCTCAGGAATTAAGTAACGGTAAATATTGAGGGGGAGAATCTAAACGGGGCAATGTGGATTCGGACAGCTGATTTCCTGTAGATATAGTTTCTAACTGGGATACTATAGGCTACACGGGAGTTTCGCACTGGGCGCGGCTGTATTTTATGACGTGGTACAAAAGGACACTTCTCATTGGCTGGGAGGTGCGCTTGACCCCCGACAGCTAATGGCGCCAAAGGACTACGCATGCGCAGACATAGACTCCCGACTACCCTATATAGTGCTTTTAGGTTTTTAGGTTTTTGGTTTCCTTTTGTTGTTTTTTAAACTAATATATGCAATTTATACTTTCGCGTATCTTTCTTTCAACTAGTATTTTTTTCCCACTTTATCCATTGTTGTTTAGAGATATGCCTAGCCTGTAATGTATAATTTCAATCTAAAAGATATTCAGCACGACCTCAAATAGGAGCCTTTTAGTCCGTTCGGCTACCCATTCTCTTCATTAAATGTAAAGAATTACACTCAGAACATATGTTCGTTCAAGTATACCTACCAGACGCCCCCAAGACATGTCACATTGCCTACCGGTTGTGGACTCGGTTGTGTAGGACACAAAAGGACAATGCAATTCGCCGGGTATTTCTCATCTACTCCGCCAATACTTCCCCCGCCCTCCGTTCATCTATTCTGCTTTCCTATTGCGCGGCGGGGCTTACCAGTTCATCAGTAAACATGCTAGTAGTATATAGAAAGGGTCATAGTTCCCGGGCTGTCTATCTTGGTTGGCTGAGAAAGCTGCAGGAGAGGCTGGCAGCCCAAACATAAAGAGGAGACCTTTGAGTATTGGAAAGAGCGGTTTGCGCTGTAAAGGTTGAGCTTTGATACTCTCTAAGGCTCCCTAAATGTTAGATGAGATTAGAATCGTACTGATATAAGAACCGCGGGGGTCGTTAGAGGGTGCCTGTACAACCCATAGATTGTCACGTACCGAGGGCGAAGCCCGAGGTACGTACGATCCCCTATGGGTCGTACAGGCACCCAAGGACGACCCCTATAGTGGGGTCTGTTAAGGTCATTTTTTTGAGAAATCGTTACGCGGCGGATAAAAGCACCAAATTTGGTATGAGTCACCTCTAAGGCATAACTATCAAATCTGGAAGGGGAGCCACGTTGAAATATCAATAGGACGGATGTGGGGGCCCAAAAACCAATATGGCCGACTTTTACTATAAAAATTCTTATATCTCAGCTTCTAAAAAGACTAAAGAGACATGGTTGGTGTCAAAATTGAGGGATAAGGGGTCAGGGAATTTAATTATTTATGTTTCAAGTCAATGCGGAAATCCAAAATCCAAGATGGCTGACCAATTTTGAGAAATAACATGATTTTTAGTTAATAAGGCATAAGGCCAGGGGAAATGGTTCCAATATCAGTTGTTAATAGTCTAGAGGGCTTAATAAATATGATATTCATTCAATACAATACCATAAATTTCAAAATGGCTGAATTCATTAGCATGATACCTTTGATAATGACCGTTGGATTCCAGAATAATTCAAAAGAAAGGATATAGACTTTACTCTTTTGCCACAAGATTTCTTGATTTCATTTGGTATGATGATCCCCTGGGACCCCTTCATTGAATTTAAAAGGGGAGCCACCTTGAAATATCAATATAACCTGGACGGGGGCCTAAAATCCAATATGGCCGACTTTTATTGACATAATCTTATATCTCAGCTTCTGAAATGCCTAGAAACACATTGCTATTGTCCAAATTGGTAGATTATAGGCCAGGGAATTCAATTATTTACCTTTCGAATCAATACAATAGTTTTAATCGAAGCCAGCCAAAAGTTTTGGTTAAATACCTTAAATTTCAAATGCTAAAAACATACAAAATTTGTCAAAATTTCATTTTGGTATTTCAAGATGGCTCCCCTTCTAGATTCAATAGTTATGCCTCAGAGGTGCCTCATGCAAAATTTGGTGCTTTTATCCGCCGCGTAACGAAAATGTTGTTAACAGACCCCACTACTAAGATTCTTCTATATTTCATTACCCAAAAAATTAGAAATAGTGTTGCAAACTATAAGAATAAGGAGGGGTACGTACGGCCTCTCAATACGTGCTACCCCTTGTACGTACCGCTCCTTGACAGTGCGGGTGATAAAGTTGAAGCTGTCAGGGGCACTATTCATGAAAGTTCTTTGTATATTTTTAAGCTAAATTCTAAAGATTCACGGATAATCTAATATGCATGAACAAAACCTTTGTATATATCAAAGGGGAAATAATCAGTATAAATCACGTCTATATTATGTTTTAATCATAATAATTATTAGTTAAGACATAATAATACCAAACCAAATAACTGTTTTTCATAGTATTGTCAGATCGTCTGTTTTGAGAAAATCAGGTACACTTCATTAAAGCATGAAGAAACAGTTTTAATGAAGAAGGATGTGCTTGCTACCCCCACAGGGGTCCGTCTGTATAACAGCTGCTGCGCTGTGCCAATCTCTGAACCCACCCACCAGCAGCCCTTTGTCTCTACACAGGCCTTTGCGTGGGATCTGACAGCAGGGGAAACCTTGCTGAGAGACGTTAACAGGGGGAATTTAGCCCGCCTCCAAGTAGTGATAAGGATAAGGGAACCCCTTTGTAGAGACAGCAGTAGTGGCCAACTGAACAGTTCTCTTTCCCACACTTCTCTGAAGTGGAGACACAAAGAGCCCTACACATAATCCATACTGCAAAACAAACGGTAAAAAGGTTCCTTATCTGTGGTATGTCATCAGGTTTCAATAAAACAAGATAAAAGAACTCAAATCCTCTCGTTCAAAGATGTGATTCCTTCAGTACTCTGGCAAATGCTTTGGCGTATAGTACAGCCTTAAAGGAACAACGTTTTTGAAAGAATATAATTTGATGGTTGAATAGATGGATGCAGATGTCGCATTTTTCTATCTACGCAACAGCTATTGTTATCTTCTTCAAATTATAAAATCATATGCATTAACTTAATCCCTAAACAAACCTATCTCAGTTGACCATAAGGATATGTTATCATTATATCAGCTAAATCTGGAGTTTCCTGTGGGGGGGGACCAGTGGTAAGGGCAATCAGCACACCTGTATATCACCATACCAGCTGAATGTAGAGATACCTGTGGGGGAGACCAGTGGTAAGGGCAATCAGCACACCTGTAGGCCTATATCAGCCCTTTCAGACCGGATTCTGCGGGCCTATGATCCTGATTGGTCCGCGTGTACGTTTGGTCTGTACCCACTTTAATTCACCCCGACTACTGATTGCTTAACCCCTTCGTGATGGAATGGGGAAGAACAAATACCCAGTGATCACTTTCTACTTGCTGGGTCATTCACCAGCGTTAGCGGCTGTAGGACATTGTATGCAGTAAAGTCCAGTCGCTCTTATATGGAATAGATCTCATTGGATAAGGCTAAATTTGACATTTTATTTGGAGTACGCCCGTGGGAATGACGTTAAATCTTCCTATCATAGAGTGCAGCTGCTGCCTTATCATCTAAATTAAAACCAGATTTGGTATTCAGAGATAGTTCCAGCAAAGTTTTTTTAATATGAAAAGCCATCAGTCCTGGATTTGTGAGTGTGCTTCACTGCACGGCCTGTGATATACTAATGAAGTCTGTCCCGTAAAATTGATTTCTCGTCTCTCATGGGTATAGCGTTTTATAGTAGGCTTTGTATACTGCTAAGATCCCAGCATAGATTGATAATTCAGGTTAAAACACGACCCTCATATTACAGTACCAGAAACGTTTCCTTTACACCTACACTGTGCTTACTGTCAACAGGACCAAACGTCAATGTCTAAATCCGACTTTTCATGTTCAGATGCAGTTTAATCAGGTTTATCAGCTGTCTGTTTTTTTCTGTTTCAGGAGAAGTTCGCGTGTCTTGCTCTAGCCTTCAAGACCGACAAGCTTACCCTTGAGAAGAGAATAGACCTGCACGAGCGGGCAAGAGACATTGCAGAGCAGAATGTGAACAAGGAGATAGAGGGGCTCAAAGAAGCCATGAAGGTAGGCCCGTTTATTCATGTGAATTTAAGCTGTTCTTAACGATTTTAATACCTTTGTTTTTTCAGCATATTATGTTGGTAAGGGGAAAAAAAGGTTGCATAAAAGAGAGAAAAAAACTTGATATTCTACCGAAAAAAAATCAATGGGAGACTGAATAAAACATCCTTTAAGTATGTCACGAACTGAATTTTCTGTAATATCTGTAATAGTCGGGAACAGCGAAAATACCATAGCTAGAGCCCTTAAGGGGACGTGGCAAAGGCAATGGGCGACCCTCCAACCTTCCGACGTTGAATCTCTTGAATATCTCTGCTCGGGCTTGCTATGATAAGCCCCATGGATGGCGATGGGATAGTCAGAAGCCGCTCCGGCAATCTCTGCAGAGGATAAGAAGTGACAGCAGATATGCGCCAGTAAGAGAAGGGATTCGGATAATCTCGACAATTCTTTTCTTGTGGTCGCTGCACTAGATTTCCAAACACCACAGTAATCTGGTTTTGTCAAAATAGAGGGGATTAGCAATTTGAATATGATTTGGTTAGCAATCTATATGGAATTGTTTGAGATTGGAGGTTTGCAGCTGAGTGTTTCATATTCCATTTTTGGAGGAACACAAGCAGTATTTACACTGCACTTGGTATAGTCTGTCATGTTGCGCGCATCAGTTCTGTGATTGGTTGACATTGGATGTAGACTTATTGATACCAGATATGATGGTCCGCTTGTCTGAAATGAGATTTTTGCTATGTTCATAAATCTTTAAATATATAAACTATACCACCGTTATCCCTTATCGACGTGAGCTATCTTTTTGCAAATATAGCTGATAGAACCATAAATGTATTGTTTGGTTTATACCATTTCGGTACCCTATGTGTGGGCTTTCCCCATATCCAGATAATATCATCCATGACTAGATTCCTTAGACTTAAAAAGTAATGAATTGTACACCTGTGAAATTAGAATATATACTTTGGGCAGTTATTCGATCTGCTAAATTCGATTAGACTTCAAGTACCTAATCCCATTAGAAGTCTAGGCGTTTAGGTGTGGCAGGGTTTCTTTTTCCTCAAGATTAGGACAGTGATTTAACTACGTATAAGGCTAATGGTGAAGCCATAGAGACCAAATGACTGCACGGCTTCAGGTGAAGATGAGGGGTATTTTTTAACTCGACATCTCGTGGTTGAAATAATTAACGTAATGGTCCTAAAGTACTTTTTTCTATATTGATTAAAACACTTAGAACATCGTTACAGACAGCTTAGGAATACTGCTTTAACAGAATGTCTCAAGTCCATCATCTGAAAGTTAGTTTCAAAACTTACTGATATATTCAAATCTTTATCGAATTGACTTTTTGGTCGCTCATGGTTTCAAAGGTTATATGAAAACACTTCAATTAGCACTGCAGATCCAAACCTTCCAAAACGTAATAACAAATATACCAAATATAGTAAGTACCGACTCCGTAATGGAGGAACATCGGTACCTATTTGCAATAAGCAACCGTATTTATACCTGTTTGTGGCATTCCATTCTGCCATTGTCGAATCCCATGAAGGTTATTCATAGAAACAAGTGACGTTTCCATCTGGAGGCTGTCGGTAACAATTTCTCCCAATAAGAGACCGTTCATGCGCGGTGCCCCATTTGGGCTGCGGTGTGGCAGGCTTCACGTTAATGGGGTGGGACACCTTACCCTAACCCTGAGGTCGTCTTCATTATGGGGCTGGGTAGGCAAGGAGCAAGCAATGGAAGCAGACTGCTGTCCGGTCTCTGTATATTTCTACCAAATGTAACCGAGATGGTAATATGCATCAGAAATGACATTTTCTGACGCATGTAGGGCTATAAATTACATGTGTTTAATCTGAACTTGGAGATTGTATTTTAACTCAAGAGATACATAAACATACTTTTTCTCCCAGTCTATGGTATTCAGGTGCAGTATAAGTTAATAGTTGAACCCACTATTTTGAGTTATAGAAACAGGGTACCAACCACACAGGGAAAACAGGGAAAATGGCAAAAAACAAATACTCTGACATGGAAAACATGGTGATTTGGAAATTTTGCCAAAACACAGGGAATTTCATTTGGCCACGTCCTGAAATTCCTGATTCTCAAGATATTAGGGATTTAACATTTTGTTATTGGGTTGTCTAAAAAAGATTCTGCACGCAAAGGCTTTTAAATTCGAACAACTTGTTGGATATGACACAGGGAAAAATTGTCGCGGGACAGGAAAATCTCAGGGAAAACACAGGGAATTTGAAAATGGTCTTTTTGTTGGTACCCTGTAGAAATATCTTTATATGTTTGCACTCTCTCTTTTTTTCGTGAAAAGGCCTTAGTTTATTAAATGAACGTTCAGATGATATATGTATTTCGGGGAAATCATCGAACAGAATTCACTTACACCCCTGCAGCTGTAAATTGGGTGGGATCAGCAGCGCGGTTTGATGTGCTCTGGCACAAGGACCCCGGCTTTAATCTATTTAAAGCAAGGCTGAGTCTTAATTGGGAATCTGCTCATCCGCGAAGCTTCAGATAACCTGGGGTTAATTCACTTAGTAAGAGGATAAGAATTAACCCAAGCTCAAGATCAGAATGAAATAGGTCAGTGCAATTATTAGGACACTTTGTAAGCCTATTACATAAGGTATACTGATACAATGCAATAGCCAATAGAAGACTTAGTAAACGATATTATAATGATTTATTGAAATAGTATTTTGGTTTTCTCAAGAGAAGTTTGAGTTTGCCAGACAGTGTATACTTAGACAAAGTATTGTAAATGGTATGTAAACTGTTAGTGTAGCGTCCAGCACAGGAAAGTATGATGGGAATCCAATATCACCACGATATGATTCATGAACCTGCCATGCCCGGGTAAAAATAGACACCTTATTGGTCGGAAAAGGCGAAGTACTCGTGGAATCTGAATAAAGACGTCATATTCCCGCTACACGTGTCACTATGCACCAGCCTTACACTGCTGGCCGGCTTCACTGTAGGAGTTATTCAATGGTGGGGAGGGTGGCGCTTTGGTCAGGGCAGAACCTGGTTAGGGAGATTTGGGGCGGCCAAAGCCCAACATCTAGAACCGGGAATATAAAACATGACGGTTCATGGCCCTCCTCCCTTCTTCACGATACATGCTAGCTTTAGGAAATGTATTACAAATAATGTATGTTTGATAATCGTTAAAATAACCTTGCCTTCCCTTTGGGGATATCCTTGGTGTGAACCTTAATATATACTAAGAATAAACAGATTAGTGCCAAAATGCACATGCAGACCCCGGTCCGCCTAGATGTATGGTTGATAGCTTAAGGGGGAAATTAATGGTTCTTTTTGTCAGTTTAATTGCGGATATATTTCACCTAGTCTTTTACTTTCGTACCACCGTGTTTTAGGGTGTATAGATATTGGTGATTTATTCTCAAACGATTTGTTCACAGGCCTAGGACCATAACTTTTTATTTGGTGAATTGCAATCCGACAGTCGTTGTCTTCCATTCATTGAAATGTTAATCTCAGTGTTCACAATGAGTTAGAGGGCGTGTTGTATTTGCCTTGTATTTCACTTTACTTATTAGGAAAGTGCTCGTAACTGAGTGTCAAAAAGTCTAAGTTCTAATTACCTATCTTGTTAGGCACATATTTGATTACTGTAGGTGTTTTATTTGCCTGTTTTTCTACACTCAGAATTCCATTTAAAATCAATGTGATTGTCATTCAGGCTGACAGGAAATTACCAACACGCACAAATCACTGTAGGGACAATACGCAAATCAAATTGCATTGGGTGGTCTTAAGTATCTTGGAGTATTTTACTATCAAAAGAGTGATTGGAAGAAAATGTTAAGTCAACAGTTGGAATTAGAAAAACAGACCAAGATTGTGTGACTGCATCGTTTGATTGCGTCCTTTGTACCAATTTCATTTCTGAGCATCGGATTACTTCTCTGTTCGAAGTTTGAAGCATTTTGTGCTAACGCAATTTTATATAATGTAATATAGGCTTAAGCATATGTAACCCCTATAATTGACGTTCCTTTCGTTAACTTTAGATAAGGCAAAATAAGTAATCATTTGAATCGCTAGACAGACAAATATCCAGAGTTGATGTCACCAGGTGGCTGTTTTATATTGCCTATCTTGCTCTGTAAAGAACCAGAAAGTCCTGAAAGATAATCGCTAGTGATAATGGAAAAGCTGGGACAAATTTAGAAACAATCCGACTGTCAAAACATCGAAGATCAGAGGAACACATCCTCAGCTGACGGCTCCATCCCCGGCACGGTCTGCTGAAGGCTGGAGTCCTAAGCAACTCAATTCCTTTTCCAATTATGGCTATTTGAGATTCTTCTCCATCTATGCTTCGTTTTCCGGTGGATGCAGCTATTCTTTAGATGTCAGGTAGAATATAGGTAGATTCGATTGAGGTAGACTCGATCGATAGACCGAAGGTGACTTTTAGTCGAAGCAATTTTTGTTCCTATTGAAACGAGGATAACAATGTTTTTCTTTCTACTTTGTTTCCAGTCATAATGTAGACATTCATTACAAGTAGTGGAAAATTAGGATCCACTCCTTGGATTGAAAACAATATAATATAATACTTCTTTTAAAAAATAAAACCGTAGTTTTATCAAGAGGTCGCAGATAGTTTTATAATAATCAACGTTGTTATCTAAAAACATCTAGCGTTGAGTGATCCAGAGTAACAACCCATCAGCCAGCCTCTAAAAAAGCACATTAATGAGATCTCTGTCTAGACCATTCTTTCTAATATACTGCCTGGGAAAAAACAAGAAGTATATTCATGGGGAGATGGCCCCTGTTTAACCTGTCACCCACTCACGGCGCCTACCACGGCAGCAGGCCTCCCCCAGCTGCTCCCATCCGCTCGTCATTTGCAGACAGGAATTAGACGCTTTCATGAGCTGCTCATGAGCTGCTCACACGGTGGTGGGGAGCGCCAGGGTCGATTTGCTCCCGCAGATGGGACTCGGCTCCTGGGTGGCCCTCAGAGAGGAGAGGAAAATTGGCGCCGCCTGTCCCAGGGGGACGTCCTCCTACCGCAGACTACTGCGGCAGTAAGGGAACACTCCCCTCACACCTCAGTGCATATCCTGAGAAGAGCAATAATAACCAGAGAGTCTGCCTTTTTGTTGTTTTTTTGCCGAGGGAATTAAATCTGGACCCAGGGGGAGAAGTCAATGGACTGCGACTTAGCGCTTGGGTAATCAAAGCCAACCTGTTGTCTAAAAGAGGTGTTATTTCCATTTTACCCGTCTTTTCTTTTATCGCTGCCTTCCTTCGAGTTCGGTTATTCTCAAAGACGCTTTGCTGCCTGTGGCATTTCCTTGCGCCTCATTTCAAACAGCGCCAAGTACATCAAAGGTAAAGCATTAGCCTGACAGTACTTAGCAGAGAAGAATGCAGTCATTCCCCTCTTAAATATCTCCTAGTCATGGATTCATTCCCTGTGCACAACACATACAGACTTTATTACCATGCTGAGATTGCTAAAGGCATATCGCTCTTCAGCCTGAGAGGACGATTGCTAATTTCAGTTGTCAGAGCTGTGATAGAAAGTGTCATTCTAAGCGCTGTCTGTTGCAAGATTGACTCACATTTTAACGAAGCCTATACCGTATTTATACTCACACTAGTGGCCACAAATACCAAAATAAGTAACAACACAGTAATCTTCCGACGCGTTCTCAGCCTGCGGGGTCGTCCTCGACTTACTAAATGGCACAGGGAGGGAAAAGACACTGTTTTAGACACCCATTGGCGAAATGAAGGTTAAGGTTAATCTGTTAATCTTCCCATAAAATCTCCATTTGTATTCTTCACCCGTCTGATCCGTCCATATGTTCAGAATCACATTTCCCGAACTATACAGCTGATCCCCTTATTAAGAAGCTGCACACATATTGTTAATCCGCCGAGGCCATAGAGATAATCCCAGCTTGCCTGGATCTTCTGAGAAACGCCGGCGTCCCCAATCATTGCTTGCCGGCACCAGCCTTGCTATGGAATATACAGTTTCCAGCAGACGTGGAACTGTCTTGTAAACTTCATTTCCCCTCGTTTTCTCTCTTATGGCTTCCCTCCGGAACGACTTTCCTATTTCCGATGTTTAGGATTATTGTCAGATTCCAGACGGATGTATTCATGTACTGCCATGTATTTTCGTATTTAGTCGCATGAAGGATTCTATTTACTCTTCTCCTGCGAATGTCATATCTCGCCGTTCGTTTTCTTACCAGTAATGCCTTCAACATAATATCTGATTTGTATGTAGCAGATTGCTGTCAAATGTATGTTCCTATTGCACATCACGACAGCTTTATAACTTTACCTCAGATTGCAATACCAGGGGCGCATCCTTCAGAAATTATATCCCATTTCCCGGAAAGATGTTTTCTGTCCAGGTGCTGCGTTATTCATTTATAGCTGGAGTCCATCTGACACTCGTCCTGCTATACATAATCAATCAGACACCCCCAGTTTTAGTACTCGTGTAGGAAGATCTAAGACCCGACTGATGGAAACGTCTTTTGGCATCAAGGGCGGCTATATGTAACAAACCGACCTGTGTTCTTGTTTGGTCTTCACCTCTAAAGGTCTTTTATTAGACTGACTTCAAGGTAACCTTGAACTCAAGGACTAAAGCATCAGTTACTTGACAGGTTATAAGTGTTTCAAAGAGGACATCACAAAAACATAAGAGTACGTACTCTCGCGCCGGTGCCTAGTTGAAAAGAAACACAGAAGGGGTCATTAGGCTTCATAAAGGTGTCAATCATTAACGGGCACTGCGTGTAAATCATACAGCTCGGGATCAGAAATACAGGAATAATTGGCGTGCAGCTATGTTTAAAATCTATTTGACGACCCCATTTTCAATGTCTGCTAAGCAATGTGGCATCTACCTATGTCAATCATGTTGTAATGGTTCAATAAGTTATGTCGAAGTAGTGGTGAACATGGATAGACCAGAGAAAGTAACTTTACTGTCTCTCGATAGACCAAGGACATTCCGACGGCCAGGCAGCCAGCTTGGTAAGCGTGAGAATACAAAAACTGCAGTGGCTGGAAAGTGAATGCTGTCTATGATCACCTATACTGTATGTTTTCAGTATTGGGATTGACCACATAATGTTGGTTAGATGAAGTTGTTAAAACCTAGAACACTTTTCTATGTACATGGCGTCAGTCTGCGCTTTTACTATGATGGGATATGACACTCACCATTATATACTCTATAATGTTTCTGTTATCTTATTATCTAAAAGTAACCGTTGTAAATTGAACGATGGAAGCGCATCAATGGAAAATGAGGATGGCACTAAAAGTAGCTTTCAACAGGGAAATTGGATCATAACCTTCGGTGGCTGCATATTACCATACTTTACATAGCCTCCCAGAATATGTAAAATTTAAAGCCTTCCCATCATCGTAAGCTATACGACTCTGAGCTTTTTCCAAACATTTTTCAGTTTCAAGGAGAGGAAAAGTCTTGAGTTAGCAAGTATCTATTTTCTCATAGATATTTCAAATTCCATTGACTAGGAACAGCTCCTGGAGAATACACAATCTGTGTTACAATTGGAGAGCTTACCTTGAAAAGCTAGAATTCCGAAAAGGAAGGTTACTTTTTTTTTACCAATGTTCTAATTATATGTAATGTTGCTCAACCTCTTGAGTTGTCCATCACCGCTTTCATTTTCTATATCAAACTTTATTGAAATTCAATACATGAATAGTCATCACTATTTTATCAAACTGATCTAAACATATTACCATTGCCAGACACGTAAACAAAAACTAAATTTACCGCTCGATCACCAAACGAAGTTTGATATAGAATCCCAGAGTAGCCTAGCGAAGAAACGGAATGTCTGTTTTTTTTCTGTTTCACTCTGTGTCAATAGTCGGGAAATGTGGCCACCCCTTTCTACAATCTTGTTCCACATAACTCTGACCTCAGTCCCCGACCCCAACCGGTCCCTGACCAACCTCCGCCCACCCTCCAATATTTCCCGTCTTTATCAAGTAGAGAGGTGGCCGGACATGCTCTCCTTATCTTACATCATCTGACCAATAAACCAGGGAATAACCACTCGGCCCTGCCTCCCCCAAATGGTCGTCTTATTGACGTGACCGGCAAAGCCTCCAGGGACGTGGGAGTGGTCACTCCATCGGTCAAGAGCTAACCGAATCAGCCCATCCTATTAGAAAATCGTTACACAATATGTGGACTAGGGGGCATTAGTGATTGCCCCACTGTGTTATCGCCTTATCAGGGCCAACAGTCCGATTTGGTTAGCAGCATTCACGTAAGCATTAGCCTCATAGTAAGCCCTATCCTTCCCCAATTTGTCTCTGGGGATAATGAATTGCCATTGCTTCTTCCCCCACCCGTCGTGGCCAGAAGGGCGTGGGTACTTCTCTAAAGGTCACCTTGCCCTTAGAGCCCTCGGGACAAGCTGGGTAAGGAATGGTGGCCCTTCGGATGAGCGTATACATAGGCAGTTGAATGAGTGTATATGGAACTGTTATGGGGCTATGACTCTGAAATAACCCCTGCTGTAGTGTCCGTTCCCTTGAGTTGTAAGATAAATCTGGAGCCAGAGCTTGGAGGAAGGCACCAGTAGGTCTTCTCCCCAAACCTTATCGGATGTAGCTCCATCTCTTGTCCCACCTCGAGATTGCATAGAGATCACAGCAGCAGAAATGTGATAAGGGAGCCCTTAGAAAGTAGCGGGAAATCTCACGTGTGGCCAATCTTTGAACAATATGAAAATCGCTATCTTGCATATCTATCCTGTTTATCAGAACGTTTATATAATGTATACATTTTCCCCAACTAAAAAGTATTTTTTATCACATCTCTTTCAACACGAAATAATCACTGTGAGAATATTACCGTTCCTTTAGACTGAACAGACAGGTGGTTGGAAATGGAAACAACAATATGGCTTCCCTACATCGGCCGGGCACATGCCTGTGGCTTTGAAGCTTATCTATTGCCTACCTGCCGGCCGAGACAGACAGCAGGGTGACGGGAAGAGCCTGCTCTGATAACACCTTTATCTGGCGAGCTGCATTCCTTTGAAACAATATTGATAGTACTGGTAATCCTCTGCTGATCCAGGAAGGGGATGTGGTGGTGCCCTGGGCCAGGCTCATGGTGGGCCCTGCTGAGGGCGCTCAGGGAAGTGGGATTTGTATGGGAGTTTTTTAAGCAGTATTTTTATATGGAGATAAACATGAAGAGCTTAAGGCACACAGACGCGGGGATTAATTTATAATTAAAGAAATGTTGTTTGTGTGAGATATGGGAATTGTACATAAACAGGGTTTGAATATGATTCATTAGTATTTATGACACCAATGATATGAAGTATTGTTAGTTTCTGCCGTTTCTCATGTCACCATTATACTCAATGTGGAAATGATCTTTATTGAAAGCATACACCTACGGCTTGGCCTGTAGCATTTATCCTGGAAATAGGCGAGTTAAACGTGGCTCGTATTTACCTAAGCTGCTGTACAGATAACGAATTTAGCCCACGTCAACAGTGTGGGGTTGGCGCTCGTTCTGTGTGTTGTCATAGTTACGTCCTCGCCGTATACTAATCGATCTAGGTTACATCACGTGAAGTAGTCAACTGATTGGTCCATGGCTCAGTTGGTTCCAGAGAAAGCTTTGAATTCTTTTGAGTAGTGCCCTTGCCATCAAATAGTCCAAAACGAAATGGCTTTTACAAATCAGATATAAAACGTTTTGAAATGGGTATTGTATTTCATTGTTTTGTTTTTATTTTGCTGCAATGGTTTCAGTTTCAATTTAGGAAGAAATCTCAACAATTCAGTTTGATGGGCCTCTGATCAGATGACATTCTTATTAAATCATTCTTGGCCATCAACACTCCCCAGTCTCGGTCATCCAGACCCCTAGTTTGACATTTTTAGAATGAATTTTTGTTTCTCCATTTTGTTTCAGCTTAAGACTTACGCAAGTTTTTCAATCAGTGCATTTCGTTTTAAGTCCAAATATTTATTTTCGTATGTTACTATGAGAAAATGTGGAATTCGTAATCGTTGAGTAGGAACATTATAGTTATGTGTGTAAAATGTCCACCCTATTTCATTTGCACATGGTTTCATTATGTTTCCGTATTTGCTCTGTTTGCAGACGTTAAGTCCTTTCTGTACGGACGCCCAGAGCCGAGACCTCTACTCCAAGGTGCAGCACCACGTGGAGGTTCTGGAGCAGTCCACATCCAGGGTCTCCTCCAGGGCAGAGGTCCATGGAGCCGTCCAACAGGTCAGTACCCGCACTAAATAATGTTCAGCGAAAAAGTATACGAAAAAAGGCCATTCACTGCAACTATGGTCACCAATGGAAAAATGAGGCATCCAGCTCGTCCGTGACGCTTCGTGCCGACATGTTCCACGGATTGGAACAATGATGTTTACCAACCCAGGACCGAAATTAATGAAAATTCTTACTTAAGTGAAAAAGTGAAGTGCTGTTAACGTTTTGAACAATTAATCCTTTCAGACACGCTGAAAAAAAAGCCTTCCAGGTGAAGAGTGAGAAATGGGGAAAGTTGTTCAGGATGTAGTGTAAAAGAGTTGTTTGCATCATTATAAAAGTTAGAACATATCAGTTGCACCTGTATTTTTGTAAATAGTCCCAGAGCTTCCGTTTAGCAAAGAGCAATTGTTGGTGGGTGGCCTAATGAGCACACTGTGGGAGACTTAGCCCCCCTGGAGAGCTGCTCACCTGGGGTTGGTGTGGGGATTTACCGACCATAGAGGGAATGGCCCATGGTAAATCAGGACCTCAGGGAGAATGCCATTTGGTGGCAGCAATGAGGGATGATTTAGCCTGACAACATCCATACTGCCGGGCCAATTATATATAGCTACACGAATTAGAGTTCTGAATAAGAGGAAATAAGTTTTTAGTTGCTATGGCTGTTTATGCAGTGATAATAGCATTTATGTACACGCATTATCCTACCTAATAATAAGGTATCCGCATTAATTGGAAGCAGCCATTAACTATTCCTCATTCTTAATAAAAAGCCTATTGCAACAATTACACAGAGAGAAGTGTAATACATTAGTATTTTAATTCATCAAGCCTGACTTCCAAAGTTATTTTGATTGCATATTTGTTCATGAACTAGGCTTTATAGCTTTGTCAGATCAATGAACTAGGAAAGATGTACTTTATCTTTGCCTCCTACCGACACTATGCAGTGTATCACTGCATTCTACCATGCAGAGTATCATTGCCTTCTGCTCACACTAATACATATAACCAACCAAGAAGGTAGTACGAGGGTGGTTATCACCCCGAGCCGGGACCCCGATATCAGCCCGAGGCCAGGGCCCGAAGGGCCGGCCGAGGGCTGATATCGCCCGGCGAGGGGTGATAACTGCCCGAATACTCCCTTCGAGGTTGGTTATGAATTATTATACCTTTTCTGTAAGATCTGAGCTCCCAAGGAAGGATGTACGGCAATCAGTGATGGTGGGACTGTGATGCTGCACATTTTTTTATATTTTTTCATATAACTCTTTTGATATCCATCAAATCCACAAATAGTAAGCAGTAAAATATAGCTATGAACGTCGTACAGATAATGCATACATTAGATTTTTTATTTCTTAAGTATTTCATTTTTTCATGAATTTTAGAAAAATAAAAAGTTTCTGTATCACACTGCACTGTGATACAAGGCTGGTTATCACCCAGGTTTGTATCACCCTGAGTTAAACTCTTAACTACTAAACTTGTATCACCCTAAGGTGTAATAATGTAGTGTATCATCACTGTCTGCTGACACTATGCAATGTATCACTGCCTTCCTCTGACACTATGCAGTGAATCGTTGCCTTCTACTGAAACCAAATAGTGTACCATTGCCTTCTGCTGACACTGCAGAGTATCATTGCCTTCTACCAACACTATGTAGTATCTCGTGGCCTTCTGCCGACACAATGCAGTGTATCATTGCCTTCTGCTCACACTATGCAGTGTATCATTGCTTTTACTGACACTATATGTAATGTACCATTGATTTCCAGTGACACTATGCAGTGTATCACTGCCATCTGGAACTCCGCGTGAGTCCCTCCTGCACCTGCCCCCAACTGGCAGGCACTTCAGCCCACCTGTGGCTATTCTTACCTGGCCATAAATGATTACCGTCTCCGAGCAGGGTGTGCGTCTCAGGGAAAAGTCTTTCCCCTGGAGTATATCTTGCTCGTGTCACTTTCTTGGCACCCTGGAGAAGTGGCACCACCTGGTGGCTCTCAGGGGGCTATTACCGGCCACCGCCGCCAGGGGCGCTGCCGACTTCCGGTTGCGGCGGTTCCCGCAGGCAGCAGAGTACAATAGGCCATATGGCATTCCAGGCAGAAACCAGCCAGAACCTGAAGGCCTACTCGGCTATTACCGCCCTCCAAGAATCTCCAGCCATCTATCCTTGTGTCCTAAGAATACGTTCAGCTGTTCTAGAGATGGTATGCCTGCCATTGTTTCTTTGTCAAAGACTTGTTTGTTTATTGAATACAGATTTTCTATAGGTTACTATGCCATTCTAATAGCCAGTATTGAAGAAAACAATGCTTTGGGACTTAGATTCTAATCCATGAAATGGCAATTAAAATCCCCATGGCAGTGCTTGTAAAGATGATAAAATCTGTTTGAAAATGTCTTGCTTCTTTCTTGACCTAAGAGAAGGCTCTTATTCCGAATTCCCCTTCAGTTTCCGAAATACAATACAAAGTATGATGTCAACAATGGTGTAGCTGCCACCTAGATGATTCTTTAAAATATTCTTTATAGGAAATTTAAAGTTAAGTATTGAAGAAATACTGAACACCCAACACTGTGAAAATGACTCCCCGGAAGATGCGTGAATAATGCAAGGAAACAGGCTCTAGCGACTGGAATCATAGTGGTCCATTGAGGGTGGGAGACACCACAGAAGGCATCCCAATTTTGATCAATGCCAGACTATTGATTTTCGGCTCATCTTAATGTGATTTCTCAGATTGGACCGGGCAGCCTGCCATCTCAGAGCCAAAGGAATTATAAATTTGCTGCTCTGATTACTCGCCACATTGTTTGTGAATAGATATGAAATAGGCTATCAAGGGGCCAAGGCATCACGATCAGAGATAGTGCACTGGGGACTGAAAGATACCCTGGGAACAGAACCAAGGACAAATCATTGAATTCTCTATTGGGCTTGCTGCGGCATAGGATCGATGTCAATTCGTTTTCCTGTTCAAAGTCCCAACGAAATTCTTTTAAGGGACAAGACTTTATAATCTAATATTCTATTTTGTATGCTAAAGGGATTACTCGTTAATCAGTGGGATCTCATTTAGGTTCAAACGCTGTTAGAAAAATACATTTGCCTAAATCAGGCTGGCTCATTTTGCATTGGTGTTTAATCAATTCGGCCTTCTGCTTCGCCCTAGACAGTCAAACTATTGATAAGTAACGACCATAGAGCTTCATATCATGCATTATAGTATTAAAAGTATATACATTAAAAAACATCTATAGACTATTAATGTATTGCAGGAATAACAGAATAAGGCCCTTTGATATAGAGAGACATCTTTAAAACCTGAACAAAGGATGGCCTTTACTATCAGACAGCTAGGAGACGACCTCCATGTGTCGGGGCCACATCGACATCTATTTGGCAAGGCCAAGAAGGGTTGGCACCGGACCAGTGTGGACTGGGTCTCCGGAAGGCAGCGGCCGGCCTGCCCTACTCAGAATCCTGGACACCCGGCTTAATCTGGGTGGGCCAAGCCGCAGGTCTGCCAAGGCCCGACTAAAAACTAGCAAAGTTAAAATTAGGTCCTGGCTTTTCTCCTTACCATAATAGGGGATTACGCCAGAAGAAAAGACGCATCGTTTCTTATATCCGTATGCTTAACATAGTCTTTGGTTACTGCATCGTTTTATCAAGTGTTCATTTGCATGTCCCAGTCAAAGGTGAAATAGTGGACACTGGTGGTAACATAAAAGTAAATGAAGACTTTTTTCATGAAGAAAATTATAAGTGCAATGTACTTTCCCTTAGCCCATTTATTTTGAACCATGACACATGTCTCTTAGCATGTTTGTTGCTTGGAGGATGAACAAATAATATAAGATGGAAATGCCGTTAGGTATGGAAATTGAAATGAATTAATGTTTGTCCGTCCAATTTTCCACAATGATGGTTTCCAATCTAATTCTGTTAACGTATTTACTCTAAGATTCGGATGAGTATTTTCTTATTCAAATTGGTTGGATGAAGTGGAAATATTTCTGTCATTTTTGATGTCTCTTGATAATTGACGACCAAGTATTCAAAAGACTTCTAAATGTACTTTGCCGTTTCATAATTGGATTGAAATACAAAGAAAGTGGCAACACAACATTTACGGTTTTGTGCTTTTGATGGTGACATAAATTGTGTAAAGTCTTTTTTGATTGTGGGTTCACATTTGATGAGCTATGATTAATTCTCATAAAGAAATTGAAAC
Source organism: Lepidonotus clava (assembly GCA_936440205.1). Classification (NCBI taxonomy): domain Eukaryota; kingdom Metazoa; phylum Annelida; class Polychaeta; order Phyllodocida; family Polynoidae; genus Lepidonotus; species Lepidonotus clava. The sequence goes on along the minus strand of OW387136.1, from coordinate 43,880,648 downwards.
AATCGAAACACAGATTGGCTATAACAATCCCTTTAGTATGAACTGATGAAAAAAATTAGCTGTTGGAATGGAAAGTAAATGGGTATTCTATGACGTATTTGATAAATCCTGAACGTGGACTGCTTTTTACTTAATGCATATTGTTTGAATGCGTTCCATATTCAGATTTCACTCTTCAGTATCATCCAAATTCAATATCTTTACGTACAGCCTCCAAGAATTACATGTGAAACATTAAATCTGTCTGCGTCAAGGTTTTTATTCTAATATTTCATAGGCAGGAATCAGAAAGTGTGCCTGTCAACGACCGTGAATTGAAAACCACTTCCCTAAAGGCAGGCACAAAACATTGCTGGCCCTTTAAAAGCATTTCTTGTTTTACCTGCTTCACTTTTCTGCTGTGCAAAATCAGAAGAAAAAAAATGTTTGCCAACTTCATACTGAGTCCTATGAATCTCTGATAAATGAAAAGTCGTTTTTAACTATATTTGGGTACCTGTGCAACTATCAGGCATCTAAAACAGTTGTTGACCTTATAAAGCCTAAATAAATTATTGATTTTAGGTAACCCGACCTACCCTAATATTTTGACCTTATCCTAACTCTTTCTGATGAAAATATAGAATATGCTGAAATTCAATTAAAATGACTTCGATGACAGGAAATGCGATATTATTTGATCAAGAGAAGTATATATGCTAGAAATTGTTTAGGCGGATGTATAGTGTAATTTCTTAATTTTCAAGAATGCTTTAGTCTATTTGTGTAAGAGAAATCCAAATAAATGAAATCGACCTACCTATCCTATATTCTTTCGACTTATGTTGCCTGAATACAATATGTATGGTTTCTTTTGCTTAATTAACATCGCCCTTACCTAAGGCACTATCAGGTATTTTTCAGCCTTCCCTGTCTAAAATTATCCTCATGACCATCACCACAGTCCTATCCTCCCTTGATGGAACTGCATCCTGGGCAATCACTCTCATCAGGAGCTGGTAATCTCCCCATCTCATACCAAGCATTGCTTATTCAGTAGATGGAGAAGGATTGCAGGGACTGCAAAATAACAATGGTCAATAATGAGACTTTGATTGATGTTCTAAGAACGCCTTCTTCTATTGCAGGAACTAAGAATGAGCAAAGCAATTGAGGTGATGGTGAATCATGTAGAAAATCTCAAGCGATTATACGATAAGGAGCATCAAGAGTTAGAGGAAACGAAGTAAGTAAAAGTCAAATAAACCACTTATCCTCTTCCAGGATTTTATACTTATTAGTGGGTTTATAATTGTTATTGCATACACACCGAATACTACTTTAATTTAAAAATACGTAGTTAAGATAACATGTATCACCATGTAACCTAAAAAGTGGTAATTTAAACGTAAAACAATATGTGGTAACAACAACATAGCAACAATTGAGCAACACCCAGGCAAGAGTAATTCTCTCTGATAGCAGGTTATAGTGGTTCATTCGGTCCATGTTTCAAGTCTCATTCCAATCCAGCTCCAGTAAAACCCTGGTCCCCTTAACAGTGCCCTCAGCCCACCACTGGTGCCTTACCAGTGCCCTCAGCCCCACCACTGGTGCCTTACCAGTGCCCTCAGCCCACCACTGGTGCCCTTACCAGTGCCCTCAGCCCACCACTGGTGCCCTTACCAGTGCCCTCAGCCCACCACTGGTGCCCTTACCAGTGCCCTCAGCCCCACCACTGGTGCCCTTACCAGCGCCCTCAGCCCCACCACTGGTGCCCTTACCAGCGCCCTCAGCCCCACCACTGGTGCCCTTACCAGTGTACTCTGCCCAAACATCAGTGCCCTTACCAGTGTACTCTGCCCAAACACCAGTGCCCTTACCAGTGCCCTCAGCCCCACCACTGGTGCCCTTACCAGTGCCCTCAGCCCACCACTGGTGCCCTTACCAGTGCCCTCAGCCCCACCACTGGTGCCCTTACCAGTGCCCTCAGCCCCACCACTGGTGCCCTACCAGTGCCCTCAGCCCACCACTGGTGCCCTTACCAGTGTACTCTGCCCAAACATCAGTGCCCTTACCAGTGCCCTCAGCCCACCACTGGTGCCCTTACCAGTGCCCTCAGCCCACCACTGGTGCCCTTACCAGTGCCCTCAGCCCCACCACTGGTGCCCTTACCAGTGCCCTCAGCCCCACCACTGGTGCCCTTACCACGCCCTCAGCCCCACCACTGGTACCCTTACCAGCACCCTCAGCCCCACCACTGGTGCCCTTACCAGTGTACTCTGCCCAAACATCAGTGCCCTTACCAGTGCCCTCAGCCCCACCACTGGTGCCCTTACCAGTGCCCTCAGCCCCACCACTGGTGCCCTTACCAGTGCCCTCAGCCCCACCACTGGTGCCCTTACCAGTGTACTCTGCCAAAACACCGGTGCCCTTAACAGTGTTCTCTCCCCAAACACCAGTGCCCTTACCAGTGTACTCAGCCCAAACACCGGTGCCCTTACCAGTGTACGCAGCCCAAACACCGGTGCCCTTACCAGTGTACTCTGCCCAAACACCAGTGCCCTTACCAGCGCCCTCAGCCCCACCACTGGTGCCCTTACCAGTGTACTCTGCCCAAACACAGGTACCCTTACCAATATCCTCAGCCCCACCACTGGTACTAAGCCCCAATACAGATGTTACACCCTTAACATTGGCGCCCTTAACAGTCTAATCAAACCAACTATGTGTGCCTTTAACAGTGTACCCAGACCCATTATCCATGCCCTTAATGGTGTATGCAGCCCCACCACTGGTGCCCTTAACAGTATACTCAGCCCCACCACTGGTGCCCCTCACAGTCCCCCAACTACTATTTTCCCTCCAGTGGCCCAACCACCCCTACCCTCTCACGTCCGCATGTCAAGCGCCATCAGGTGCGGGTATAATTGCACCTGATAGGGGAGGCCCGGGTCAGACATGACGTCAGGACATTTCCGGGGGAAGGGGGGGGGGGGGGGACCTGACATTTCACTGGTCAGAGCAGAGCAAATGGACCTCTGACCAAGCATAATTTCTGCCAAGTTCATGTCCACAAGCTAACGGAGAATCGTGACTGTTTTCTTTTCCCCACGAATCGATTTTTATTTTGAGCGTTGTTTTTTCCTCTGAACTTTTAACTACCCCATAGTTCTGTCCCAGTGTTTTTCCCCTGTAGATGTTTTGCATTGTTTGTTTATTCTTGGATATAATAATGCTGATAAAGGTGGACGTAGGTTTAGAAAAAAAACTAACGTTAGATCAAGTAAATGAAAGGCAGCTATCCGTAGGCGATGAAGGTACATTATAATTTATGCAATACAGCACATAAATTATGGACCTAGCTCAGTAGTGAGGAGCAAATGCATTATTGGAGAGTTATACGTTAGAATAAAGGAAAGCTCAGTCCAGTTCCCTTATGCTCTAAGTCCTGTAAAAAAGTGCTTTTGAAATTGTATCTGACATTCCCATTAATCTAAGTGACTTCGAGACTACCAATTCAACCTAATGGGCTGAAGTCGATAAGCTCGTAACATTAAGCCGTCACTTTCTTTAATCAAGTTGTTTACATCACGGACTCGTTGTATGATCAGTTAATTAAGCCCTTTCAGGGATTCAGGATTACAGTTCACTTGCCATAATGAATAGATACATTTAAATGAACATGGATATTGTAGTATGGCCAATGTCTATCACGCCATAGACACATTGTATTCATGTCTTACCTCATCTCCTTTCATTTATTTCAGAAAATTGTTACAAGAAAACAAAGTCATTGGTCAAGACAAAGATGGTGAGTTCTCAGATACATAAAAACTTTCTCACCCACACAAACAAGTAAAAAGGGTTTTCAATGATGTAATACATATACAACAGTCTATAATACCTATGAAATAAGTCTTCTACATTTGACCAATGCAATAATTCTTTTTTGGATTACACAGCTCTGTGTACATTCTTTGCTAACATATATAAATACTATCTTGTATGTATGCGTCCATACAAATTAAGAAAATAATAGTTTTGACCAATTTAATGTATGTTCACCATTTAGTTTCCTCTTGCAGGTGATGGTCTTCAGAAACGGTCATATTCTTTAGCAGGAAGTGGAGGCCTGAAGGTAAGACCTTTGAAATAACTCTCTTGTCTTATTGGGGAGATAAACCTCTAAAACCATTGCCTCAGTTGTTTTTATCCTAATCACTCATCAAGAAATTGAGATGTTGATTTTCATTCTTTTGCTGCAATCTTATCCAGCCCTCAGCACAGAAACATTGTATTCAGGGATCATCATTGACTACGTTGAACATCCCCGTGTATTCCCCCTCCCGCTGCTGTATCCCATGGTCAATTGAATTACTCTGGTGTTCATTCCCTCATTGCTTCCAAATTGCCTGCCGCCTTTGCCGGAGAAGAAATCAGCCTAATGACACCATCACTTTGTGAAGTCGGTGAAGGTAGTCATTGCTGCTGATTGGTCGCCTACGGTAAAACATTCAGATGTGTCGACAAACGTGCGCATCTTAGTGAACGGTATGCAAAATTGAGACATGTTTGCCTCTTACAGCCAATAGTCATATAATGAACATATTAAAAAGGGCTGTGTCAGAAATTGGGGTCTGAACTTGTTCATTTTGGGATGGTTTTAACTATACAAGCAGGTATGTTGTGGGTTGCAGCCTTGGAGTAGCTGACTAATTGGGTTAGTGGAGGCCGCCCAGTGCTTTGAGCAGCTCTGAGCAGCTCCCTTTGAGCACCTCGTACCTCCCCTGCCTACCAGTCGGCACGCCCGGGGCCACAGCCGCTTTGTTTTAATTGATCACGTTCAAACATTCTGACGCTGCCGCATCTGAAATGAGGGCGATCAGTTCTAGTATCCCCCTCTACTGAGTAGATCTATCTGCCTTCGTTTTCTTTTCTTTTTTATTCCCAGTTTTATTAAAGTTTGGATTTATCCGTTATAATGGAGGGTTTGCTGAAATGCCCGCATGTCAGGCGGGTAACTAATGGGCTGTGAGCTCTCCGTGGGGGAGGTTTTGTCAGCATTAATGAGCTGGTCCTGTGAGCTGCTCCCGAGCTGCTTGTCTGTCAGAGGCCCTGCGTGTGAATACACTCAGAGAACGGCTGTCACTTTATTTCACCGGTCTGTCTGCTTCTGCTGTCTTACAGGCCCCTCGTGTGGAGGAACTGGATGCCAGTTAGAAGCAAAAACTGGATTTCTTGATTTTTGCTGACTTCTGCAATGTCACTTATTGTCAGCTTTGCCTAATACAAGCTTAGGTTATTCATAAAATGGCCCTGATGAATGTTATTGGTTCAGAGTTTTGTCATATTTTTGTTAGTGTTGTAGCAGCTAGTCATTAGCTAGATATGGTCCGTGTAATGTAAATGTTTGGGGGGGGGGGACATTCAAGTATCCTCAAGCGCTTGACGTTTGTGAAGAACCCATGTTGACAACTTGGCATACTCGAAGAACAATCTCAGTGCAACTTGAAAATGTTTGATAAGATAGCAAAAACATCAAGTCCGATCATCCCAGCGGAAATGAGACTTGGTGGTTTGGGTGTTATTTGGCCACCCTGACGATGATTCACGAGCCGGTGGAAAAGTCCTGAGGGCAATCTGGATGGCGTGTCTCGTCCCTACGTTTGGCTCGTTCCATCTTCTGTACACAACTCGTTTCCCCAGCCGGTGTTGTTTTGGTCGTGTGGGGTGTCTGTGAGGACCCCTCTGGTCGGACCCCCGACGACGGATGACGTCCGGACCATGTCGATGTAGGCCGCTGGACATCTTCCGCTTCCGCTCCCACTTCCGGTTCCGGTGGTCAGGTGCCCCGTCGCCATGGTTACTCACTTTTTGTAAGACGGCTCTCTAAGTCTGGGAGGAAGGATAAGGTCCCCTCCCCTGGTCCGAAGGAATCCTCAGTAATTGCTGTCATTATTTATACGGAGATTCGGGATAAAGTGTTTGAATGGGGTTTTGGGGGGCTTTTTCATGTGGATGGGGCTTTTTGGTAATTTACATGGTATTTTGGGCCTTTAGATTCTTGTTCAGTCGGCTTTTATTGAATTCAACGAAAACCAATTACAATTACCTGTAACTTGTATATGCGTAATATGGGCTACGACAAAGAAATGAATATGTGGATAGGAAAATGCCCGAAAAAAAGCTACAATGATGCCCTTTGCAGTATGTTATAAATTAAACTGCTGGGTTTGGATAAGTACTACTTTGTAACAATGCCTCAGTTCCAGGAAAATCCATATCAGACGGCCATGGCATTATGAATGTTTGCATTATCAACATATTAAAAAGGAAAGATACGACATGAAATCCATTTGCCGCTTTGGCTCGCCTTTTTGGCTGGGGAGATGCAGGGCAGGGTTAGAGGTCTCCTAAGCCTGCCTCTAGACTGAACTCGGGGCATTAGGCCTAGCTGTAGAGGTTAGAGGTCTCTGTAATAGGTGCCCTCACAAATGGGCATTGGCCACAGACCCCATGGGCATCGAGCCTAGCCACACGGGCTTGAGTTGGATTTAGTAGAGGGCGGAGGGTTAAAATAAGCAACTGCAAGGGTGGACACATGGGACAGTTGGGTTCAAAGCACTCAGAGAATATCTTTTTTTAATAAGTCAAACTCTCTAAAGGGAGTTGAAATGGTATAGATACTAGTATAAGATAAGAGAATTTGACATTAAACCCCCCCGCCCCCTTCCAAAGTGTTCGTATTCTAACCCCAGAATCCAGCCTTGATAAGTAGATTACGACGTAGAGACACTGTGACGTTGATCGGCCCGGACGTCCATTGGCCCCCACCCTTGATGTAGATGGACCCTGCCCATGTCCACTCAACGTGGCCGCCTGGAGGGGCCCTAGTTACCTGTCTACAAGCGACGGCCTTAATATCAGCTGGGGCGGGCCTGACGTGGTCGTGGGGAAGGGGCCAGGTAACCGTCTGATTCTATTACTGCCCGCAGGCTATTGGAAAGCAGGCCTGCCGCGTACCCTACCTCTTTTTGATTATAGAGAGCTCCGACTCCAGCCCTCCCGGGACACGAGGATTATTAGCGTCCTATATGTGGCCGTATATGTCTCCGAAGAGGCCATCTTAACAACTGAAGCTAGAAGAACCTTCGCTAGGATGCAGCTATATATCGGAAACATAACTCGCATTTTACCGTCATATCCCTGAGGCCAATGGGACCTCTTAGTGGAACTGAGAATATGTATAGTATACATGCGTGTATAGATTCTATTCATAGACCTAGAGATGCATTATTTATGGTAGAATATACTTTGTTCCATTAGTCTCTCCAGCACGTCTTGATGTACATCATATCGATTTTGATCTTGTACAACTAAGAGGTCGACGAAAACTTCAGCCCTGAGTTGTGATAGAACTTACAAGTCAATATAGGCAGCTTTTAGCTTTTGGGACTGAGAGCAATTACATCGACGTTTTAGAGATGTTTGCTTTCAATAATGTTGGATCCCGTCTACAACGACAGGATGTCCGTAAATATGGTCTTGGCTGAAGAAAATTCTTTTACTTGAGTATTTACATTCGACTAAAAGCCTTGACCATCTGAAGAAAGAATGATGGCATCTGCAATACTCAGCCAAACAAATACTTTTGATCTTTCGAGCTACCAGGACATTGGCTGGTTTACAACGAGGGACGCTTCCAATTTCAGTCGTGGTTGGATTTCTCAGAGTTTGCGCCAACAAGTTTAAGTTCTCAATCATTTAAGGGGATTCAGTGGAGTTTGGGCAGTGGTAAGATGGAGGAGACCAGAGGCAGGCTCCTCCTGCCCTGCCCACTATCTGTAACTCTACACCTCCTCACAGCCCAATACTCCCTCCGCCGGCCCATCGACCATATCCGAGTCCACTAAAGTGTGGAAACCATATCTTCAGACTGGAAACCTTTCAAATGACGTGCACCGTGTCGACGGATCGCTGGTTATAATTTCACATTAAGTAAATGCCATAAAATATATCATTCAAAATATAAAAAAAGCATTTCAAACAACCTTGAATATCAGGGTTTTTCCTAGGGTTTTGTCTTCTATTGCTTCAGATAGAATAGCAGGCTTCGTGTCACTGGATGACACGACAGGCTGACTGTGAGGATCGTAAAGCAATCGCCTTGACTTGTGGAAAAGCTCAGAGCCCTTCTCACTTTATGGCAGTGGACGCAAGATCAATTCTTGCCCTATTACACGTCAGTAACTCTTGCTTAAGGCCGGGTTGCTTCTCTACACGGAATCCATGGCCTTTTTTCCTACAAGCCTTTGACCAGCTCGTTTCCCGACTACACTTGGCATTTTCTGGTCCTTTTGTTTCCCTCTCCAAAGCTGATCAGTCTTTTACAAAAGACCATTTCCTCCCCCCGTGTCTAAAGGCGTTGCTGGGGGAAATGACCCTGGCTGGGTAAAAAGGTCAGCATGCTGTGGGGGAGATGGGCAGGACGTGAGCAGGTCGCTGTGAGCTGTGAGCTCTGGGCTCAAGTCAACTTGTATTATAGATGAGCAGTTGAGGCTGGGCGACCTTCAGTCGGCCCTGGTGCTGCGACTTTAACCCGGCATGGTTTATGCCTTCACTCGGGCTTTCCGCCTCACAATAGGCTTTGTCACCCTTCTCCGGGGGCGAGGTCCGGCCTGTGTAATGTCAGAGGGCAATACCCGCCTCATAAATAGTCAATATATATGGGGCGAGTTAATGTAAGTGTGATCGTCTCACTTTATCTAAAGCACGCCGGCTGAAATATTCATGTGTAAACATTGAATTACAATTTGAATCTTATAGTCGCTTGGTAAATTGAGAGGTTTTTGGAATGTTTCATATTTTATACGGTTTCTACAAAAATACCGTGTCGAAAGATATTGCATTTGCATTTCTTTGAAGGCATGGGTTGTGTCATTTTTTGGAGTAGGCCTCTCGCTTCTTTGATCATCTTGCTATTGTTCTTTGGTGTGATTTTTTCTCAGGTTTGCCATTTATTGCACCTACCAATTAACGAAGTGTCCATGCTCTGGTAGACCACCCCGCAGGTTATTGTCTTCAGTTCGGCCCGTGCTCCTTTTGGTTACCAGAGTGCTCCAAAACAAGGATTCCTAATTGTAAAATTGATTACTTGGTTGAAAAAAGGGCTCATTTCCTCAGGAAGAAATGCTTTTATTAACTCTCTGATGATCAAGAAGAAAAAGATGCAGATTAAAAGCTTTGGTGATTGTGGTGTCGTTGGTAATCCGCCATTCCAGCCATTAGGCGCGGGAGGAGTCTCTTGTTTACTGGGACAAGTACTTGTCTGGGGGTATTAGGAGAGAAATGAAGACCACCCAGAGTTTGATTAACAAGAGTATCTCTCATTGCACGTTATGTCATTAGTCATATTGATGGACTAATCATGAGGCGTGGAGTATATTGTTTTCTTCATAAACAACGTATATTTCCCGCCCAACTCCAGTAAAAATACAAGCTATCCTTCCCTACTTTGTATGTTGTAATTGTCCATCAAATAGCCAAGTAACCGATCACATCTTTCTTTCAGCTCCAAGTGAACTCACAAACCATTTATGCTTCATGTCTGATCAATTGTGCGAAACACAATGTGTATTGGGTTCCACTTACATGATGAACGAAGCGTGCCTCAAACATACCACATTGACCCCTTTGTATTCCTGCTTCAACCTTTCATTACTGCTTTTACAATGCAGGCAATTTGTCTGCCACTTCTAGCCGGCAGGCAGTCTTGTACTGCTTCCACCCTACAGGCCCTTCTTTGGCCACCAATAGGGAGATTTAGAAACACAAACGCATCACATAACATTATCTCTTGTCTCGGCTTTGATAACGCAGTGAAACATATTTCAGTACAGGTATTAAACTGACCCTATCCAATGAATTAGCACCTAAAAGTATTTTCCAAATGTTACACTTGTATTCTCAAATATGGCTGGCAAGATAGGGATACATAAACATATCGAGATGCGGTGTAGTTTCTGAAACTGCCTATTGCAGCTTTCCCCTTGTAACCATGCTCCGTGCTTCCCCGGCGTGTCCGACTAACCCGTTCTGTGTGCCCGGCCCAGGCTGAAGGCTGGGACAGTGTGCTTGGCGCCTCCTACCATCCTGCCGCCTCCTTTTCCTCCTCCGTCAAGGTATCATTTCTACTCCTGGTTGTCAGCGGTCCTTGTCAGCTGCTGACAACAGACCGGCACTGTCAGTTATCAGTCTGTGCTGGTGGTGACCACCGTCTACACTGTCTCAAATTGTCAATTCTGTCTCATTGTCTTAAGTACACTTTATAGGGACTTTTAGGAGCTTTCAAAAACGCACTGAGACTGTGCACACCTACTTCTTCATCTTCACAAATGTATTCACTTGCGGAAAGTTATCGTTTGTATTTATTATAGAATATAATCCATTGAACCGAGTATAGAAGAAAGTCATGAAGATACTTAGGTATATATTCCATCACTACAGAACATTCAATTAGACCTTTAGTTTTTGCCCATTAGTAGGTATAAATAAATCTGTGGCAAAGTTATACCAGAGTTTGACACAACTTCAAGTTTTAACACACAAGGTTGTGGGGAAGTTACACAGAAACGGGAACCATCATCAAATTTGTTCTTTGTCAAGGGTCGTCATGAAAGATTTAATTTTCCATTCACATCCGCCGCACCACACGCTCTTTTGGGCATCTTTCAACGTATCGTTTTCCCGTTTTCAGTGAAGATTATAATATATACCGGACTGATGTTTTGTCATCTGGTAATATATTGCCAGTCTCTTGTATAAAAATTAATGTCTTATAAAGCACTGTTTTTCTTTCACATACTTTGCTTATGACAACCAACATGTTTCAGGACCTTAGATATATTGTTCCCATTTTAATATTTCTTTCTAAAATTTGAAAATTGTACAAAGTTTCAAACAACCATATGTAAATTTTAAAGTTGTGTAGACGAATATTGTTACAAAAGGTTCTACCTTCATATCCTAGATTGAAACAGTATAACAATGTATCTTTGTTTATGCACTACTATGAATACAAATGTACGTTACATGTTTAAACCAAGAGAGCAGCTAAATACAGAAGACCTTTATTATTCTCTCTTGTAGACAATGGTGGTAGCTAGGAGGTTCTTAAAAAGTATGCGGTTTTTACTCATTTTTTTCTATTTTTTTTTCTAATGGGTGTTGTTGATGCAGTATACTCTAATTATTAGTGTGGCATCACAGCCCTGACTAGTTGTTACCTCTAGAGTCTTGAGGCACATGTGGCACTTGGTCATCTGGTGGTATCATTTGACGGTTCGTTGTGGCCATGTTACAGCTAGAAATGCGCACCGTAGCTGCAGGAATAAATATATATAATTTAAGGCTTGTTCTTATATATCATGCTAAAGGAAGTGTAGGTTTGGTTTACAGGACAGTTTAGCTAAGCAAAATAAAGCTAGATAGACTCATCAGCCCAAAATTTCCCCTTGCTGATTGACTGGTAACTGTCTAAGCAAACTTGCTTGCTAAAACTGTTGTGTAAATTATACTAAATATATTTAGAGGCTAGTTTGATTATGATGACCCCCTGTAGGTCAGGTTTATACCATCCCAATAGAGCTTTTATTTCTTACAGTTCCGTATGCTCATAGTTTTCTGTTTCTTCTGACATGAAAAGAAAACATCAGAAATTATAGTAAACGATATTAAATAAAAAGAAAATTCTGCATCAAGGAAGTAGCTTTAATGAGATGGTTCAAACCTTTATAGACACTATATTGAACTTTGTTTAGAGCAAGGGTCAATTGAAAAACTGTATTCTTACAATTAAGTGAGTGTAGTGCTATAGAAACACCACAGGAGTCAAGAGTACCGTCTGATAAATACACTATAGGACATAAGTCTTTGAGGTCCACAGATTGGTCATACCCTATTGTTACTCTTTCCTATTCATGAGTCATAGAGTTGTGGTGACAATGGAAACAAAAATTGTTTCCCAATGTTACAGGTTAGGGAATTCCCAGAGTGTGCACTTAGGTTTAAGTCCTACGTGTCCTGAAATGATTGTTATGAAAGGTCTTCTGTTTATGAGTTCACTGTTTCCTCCTTTCATCATTTTTCCCTTCATAAGCATATTATCATGGTCATTCGAAAAATTGCGAGCCTTATTTGAATATGTCTGCTTAACCACAAGAATACTTTATATGAGTAAGTTCCTACCATTTGATTAAGTGTATTACCTTTATGTACATCCTGAAGTTTTATGGATGTTAGGGGAGACTTCATTTCTGGAAAGTTAACTTACCCTCCTTGGTTCTTTGAAAATGAACAATTTTACAAATATCATCTGGACTTCCTTCATCTTATGTATTGAAGTTTATTTTCAGTAGAATGACGCCCCTCAATTTCCAATCGGTTCTTATTCTTAGAACCAATAAATGATTTTGTTGCATACCCCGTAATTTCATTTACTTTTGGTGTGAATCTTGTAACCATATTACCCTTGGTGTGTATCCTGTAACTTAAGTTACCCTTGATGTGTACATAACGTGTGTAACCCTGAACCCCTCATACTGTAAGGCAGCCAGACTGTAGAAGTGCCCTGTCAGTGAATTGAGTGCTAGCTGTGAGTGCTGTAAAAGTGTCCTAAACCTGTGATGATTATTGCCAAGTGCCTTGGAAAAGCATTGACATAGTGAATGCTTATTCTTTCTTTTCTTATTCTTTACCTTTTGGGGTTAATTGTGACAGAGGACTACTATTTGTAAGCCATCTCGCAAGTCTGCCGCTGCCTCCCTCACTTACTTTTTGGTCTCATCAAAAACATCATTATCCTGCGCGTTCCTTTCATCTATGTGTTTTTATCCATTTTTTTAATTGTATATCTGTGCCCCTCATCATTTCCATACTGCACATTGCCTGATAGCGCTTATATTATAATCAATCATTTCCCCTTGGCTTTGTGTATTTAGGTAATGAACTGTAGATGCTATGTTACCACTATGCACCACCTACACATTTTTATGCATGAAAACATGTTTGATATTGAACTTGATTTCCTTTATTACACCCCGATGCTTATCCCTTCCACTGTCGACCGGTTCTTTTTACTTAATCCCATCTAAGCCTCAATTAACCATTTCAAAATGACGAATGCTTTTCGGGGGATTTTTCCTCTACTTTGATTTGAATCAACTTGACTCATAGGTGTACTCTACCCCCTTCTGAGCGTCCCATTATGTGACCCAAAGCTCAAATGTCAGATATTTGACATTGACCAATGCCAATGACCCTTTTGGACTATTGACCTCTGCCCTGTGGCCAGTTGTGGATGGTGTAGATCATCTGGACATTCTTATATATGGCTTTTGTATATACGTTTCAAGCCAATGCTTATTCTAACTGTATGCTTTCTGTGGCGTCAAGCTTATATTTGAAAGTTTTAGTAACAAGCCTCAACAGTAAAAGTAATTTAATAAATCGACTCAAATGTTCAGCAATTTAAGCAAACGCGATGGCATTTTTCGTGATTGTGTACATTGGCTTTTTCCTTTATAGATGAAAATTTATCTTGCTGGAGTGTTCAAGATTTTCTTTGCAATAATAGATCTTTCCTTTTGATATTTGGGATATGATATGGATTTTTTATTTCCTGTTTGTATGCACTGTTTTTGTACGTGAACTGAGGCGCATGATAGATAAGATGACCATTTTACGCCGATGAGAAAACAAAAGCATTGCATGAATTAGTTAGAGTCTCACTGTATGTAGACACGTTCGCAGCGTAGCACTCTTCATCATAAATGTATTTTCAGGAAAAGACTTTACTAGCTATGTCACGACTGTCCATGAATTCCGTTTTCCATGTGTATGGTTTTCACTTTTATGGCAATTATATTGAGTAAAAAAAGTCATGTATATCAATCAAGCATATTTGCATTGATTGTGGAACTAAAAACAAATGCATTACTGTTTTTGCTAGGTATTGTCTTTCATGAAATAGAAGGGACTGCATTTTTACCATTTTCTGATCAAGCTGTCCCTATACTTCGGAAAAATCAGCGTGCTTCAGTTGTAGTTTCTTTCATTGTTTGGGACTATATCTTAAAACCTGAATACTGAAATTCATGAAACTGTATTCATCATATTTTCGGTCCCAGCGAAGAAAGAATGTCCACCATCCAATCGTTAAACCTGATAACTAAAAATAAATCTGAAAATCTGCGATGACCTTTCTTGTATATACGCTTGATGTTAGAACTGTTCTGATGATTAATTATTTGGCCAACAATTTGTCATTTTAAACATTTTTATTTTATTTTTCGCCCTTACAGCAGGGAGGAAGACGTCGCGCGAGCGTAGCAGTGTTCCCGAGAAAGCTGAGCACCCTGGGGGCGGGGTCTAGCAGCCCCAGCCCCGACTTTACCATGGTAAGCTACTTCTGCAAATTATAGATACACTGTAATTATGGTTTTCTTAAGAAAAATTCTTCTAATTCTAAGGATATTTTCTCTGGTTACTGTCAAGATGGGTTATTTATCTAATATTCTATGTAAGATTACGTATTCTAGGTACTTTTAAAACCTTAAGATTTGACTATTTGTAAAGTCTTAAGGAAATGATTTCTGCTTATGATACCGTCTTTCATATCAAGGTAAGCTATCTTGGTATTTTGTGTTTGTTTTTAAACAAAAAAAAAACCCAAAAAAAAGATGTTTTTCGAGGGAGTATAATTAAAGGAAATTTCATATAACAAGGTAATGGTAGACAGCCAAGAAGCTCGTGTATATCTTAGAGGTTAATTGTATCGCTGCTGCCTTTCACCAATTGCTCACCAACCTATAGGATCACAGCTAGTTTAAAACACTAGGTAGAGGTAAGGATCTCATCCTGGTTGGCTCTTGTAGGTCATTTCCTTTAGGTTTCAGATTTTTTTCTCACGGATTATACTTATTTTCGACTTGTTCTATACCACGCATTTCAAACTTAGCAGTGTGTCGTATATGTTGTACATTTTCAGTGTATAGTATTTTCGAAATGGATTTGAAACGTTTTTATATTAACATTTTCTTTTATTGTATTTACAGTAAATCCTCATAAGAATATGTGAATGGATCATAAAAACGTACCCTGTCAACAGTACAGCAACATTGTTGACAGTGGCAGCTCTTTTGATACTTGAACCAGGAGATGTCAAATCTATGTTTAGTATAAGTGAGGATTTACATGTTTTTTTAATCATTCTATCAGTGGGAGTTTTCCCAACGGCTTAGGGGAATGATATGATTTCAACTGCATGTTCATTGGAAACAATTTTCTTCATTTTTGTGCGTATTTTCCATTTACATTTTGGGAGGCAATGTGTTAACTTTTTTGTTAATATTACCTTGTCAGCCATTGGGCATCAGGTCCGCTTCTCAAGAAGTAGACGAAGAGGTAATCACCACTGTAGTATGGTTATGAATTCAACTATTGTTGTTTGCTTTGATGTTTTTGGCTTCGAATAACATTTTTGGTTTCGTTACATTATGTTTGATTCTATGCTCACACGTTTAACCTATATGTGACTTTGAGACCGGTGATTTTGCTTTTAACATGGAATCAATCACTCCCAAGTTTTTCCTTTCTGTTGTAAATGTAAATACTAATTTTATATTCAACTAAAATAGTCTCTAATCAGGTAACAGTAACGGGTAGCATGATGTAGATTCACTACATCCAAGTCCTGAGTTAACTGTTGTTATGAAAAAAAGGCTACTAAAATATCTTGTCAGTGTCATAAATCAGTCTCAACTATTTAACTTTTTTTTTCATTAAATTGAAATAAAACATTTAACGTATGTGTTGTGTATCTTATCTTGAATACGTCATACTGCATTCAATGGAAACAGGATCAATACACGCATTGCAATAATTGTCATGTATTAAGACCTCATAGGCACCATGAACGAATTATTAACAACAACAAAGTGTTATTATCATCATTATTGAATGTTCTTCACATTGTTAACTACTTATGAAGTTCATACAGCTTAAGATGGGGGCAGAAAGTGCCATGCTACTAAAGAGGTAGAAATAAATTATAATGTTTTTGTAGGCAATAAACATGTCCTGTTACCTTCTCCGTTGCAGGACCCCAAAACTAGATTCCAAACACTTGTTTCTGACACTGCTATAAAGGCCTCCGTCTTGGGGGGCTTCCGCCGGTCCCTGTCGGTCGAACCACGCCGGTCAATGGACGAAACCAAATCAGACTCGAGCAACAGGTATTTCTTCTGATAAAATTACATATAACTGTAGAAAATATTTGATATGATGATGTTCCGTTTCCTGCCTACTCCATAAAACGTTTTATTTTTTACAAGAAAAGTATGTTCTTTCATATATTTACATATGATTTTTCATTTCTATATCATGAACAAATTAGTTTCTAGACATATATTTGTTTTTATATTGTGTATATATCTTGAAAGTTGAGATATTTCTAAGGAGGACTGTGCAATACTTCCGACAATGGTCAATAGACATGGCCATGAAGTAACATTTTAGAGGCACTGTATACAATTATATTGAGCTGCACATATTTAGATTTAGGACTTTACAAGGATAATTACAAGCCAATGAATATTGTTTCGCTGTCACTTTTCAGTCAAGTAAATGGTGCTAAGGTCAACTCTTCACAAGGTCAAAATGAAGCCACAGACAAGAGTGGCAAGTCGTCTCTGGACTCCAATAGTAACATTGACGAAGAAGCTGCGTTTCAAAAAGGGTAAGTCACTACTTGTAGACAACTCGACGCTGTCTGAATACTCTTTGGACATATTCTGGTGAAGATGTTTTGCTATGTTCAAACATATTTATAATTACACCAATCGGTCTTATACACAATATCTGTTCTATCATCCTGTGCATGGGTTGGGTATGAAATTCAATTTTCTTTTAACTTCTTCTTAAACATATACACGTTTTACAACAATTTGTGAGTTAACAGAAAGAAGATTATTTAAAATATGAAAATCAGGATCATAACATCAACACAGGGTTACGGTTGAAAACAGGGTTATAGCAATTGTAAATTACAAAGGTCTAACTCTTTTGAGCTTTTAACACAAATGAAAAGATAGATTAAATCTATAATATGATGTTAATGTATATATGTTTATACGTGATATTGGAAGAAGTATTGTAATGGAAGAGATAGATAATTTTAGGTAGAATTCTTTTTAAAGAAAGGAAAATAGCGCTGGTTATTCCTTTAGTGTAAAGATATTGAGGTGGTATCATTTTCCACCCTGCAGGTACGAGGAAGGTGTTCGGGCCAAGCTGGGGGCCGAGTTGGCAGGACTACGGCAGCAGCAGCGCATTTTCTACGACAGCCTAGAGAGCATAGTCGATCAAAATGAAGTCTCAGATGAAGAAGAGCAAAGGTATATATATTTAGTAGTTATAGTTATCAACGTGGGATCGCGTTCATTTTCATATATTTTCTGTAGTGATACCTTCATTACTAAGTTGAATACGGTTTTCCCTACAGAGTAAGCCATTTTGCAACTTATTAAATCGCGACAACAATTAGTTTAGGATATGTAAATAAAAGTTCTATGATTCAATTAGTAACCGTGCTGTTGTCACTTTACCCTAACAAGGCTTGAAGCAAATGTTTTGAACATTATTTAATAACTTCACTAGGCTTTTGGTTTCTTAACGTGTTTTAATGAAATAAGGACAGCAAAGCTTCAAAATACTTCTACATTTAATCACATTTGAGATATATCTAAATGACTTGATCAGATACATGTATAACATTACTTTTTGATCAATCGTCCGTTACTAGGGTGCCTAGGTATTGTGGCGAGCAATTTAGCTGATGGCATGAAAATTCAATGTCTTTCATGAACAGGAAAACTTGAAACTGCTTTTTAAATGGACCCTTTCTCAAGCTTGTCACTTTTCTATAAAATCCTACCAATCTTTTACATTGCAGGTTAAAAACCAGTTGGGCAGAGGTGGCGTTGCGGCTGTGGCCGAGTCGGGTGGCGCTGGGTCAGAAGTTACGGTTTACCTTCGCAGGGTTCGTTTTCCTGCTGGCCGTGGTCAGTCTCCTCTTCACCCTGGTCCCCGTCGGGTCGGCCTCCGAGCGCAAACCGCGCACCTACAGCTGGACCTCCATGGAGGAGCTCGTGTCACAGTACGTGTCGGTACATCACTATGAGCCACCGCCCATTTGAGGGACGGCTGCCCATCTGAGGGACTGTTGCCCATCTGAGGGACTGTTGCCCATCTGAGGGACGGCTGCCCATCTGAGGGACGGCTGCCCATCTGAGGGACCGCTGCCCATCTGAGGGACTGTTGCCCATCTGTAGGGTTGCTGCCCATCTTAGGGACAGCTGCCCATCTGAGGGACAGCTGCTCATCTAAAGGACTGCTACCCATCTTGAGATAGCTGCCCTTCTAAGGGACAGCTGCTCACCTGAAGGACTGCTGCCCATCTGAGGAATTGCCTATTTTCAGGGACTGTCCACGTGATGGACAGCTGTTCATCTGACGGGAAACTGCCCATCTGACTGCCTGCTGTTCGTGTGAGACCCACTGACGGACCACAACCCATCTGTGTGATAGTTTTCTCTCCGAGGAACGGCTGTCATCTATATGATGGTTGCCTAGTCTGAAAGGGTCTGTCTATTTCAGAACCTGAAGTATTCTCCAGGGCCGACCAATCACTCCCTGAGTTGGTAGCTGAAACCATGAGATGCAGTGTACCCAAGCACTTCATAAATTGATCTTCCCTTAGAAAATGTGATTATAGATTAAACATAATTCAAAGTCAAACATTTATTGTGAAATGGTTGAGTTATCGGTGACTTATGTCAGATTTGCATTTTTAAAGTAAAATAGAAAACTAAGAGGTGTTTTCTGTTTGTGAATAATTAATTATCTTGTAAAAGAATACTGCTTAACCAATAATCATACGGCTGTTATATTCTTCTGTTTACCTTCGATAACCTCAAAATTTGAACATTTTTTGCCACTACGTGTTCGAAAAGGTGATTTACTTAATTATGAAATGAGCTGAAAGTTATTTCAATCAATATTGTTTTTCGTGATTATTTACAATGTCGATCAAAGATGCACTATTAATACAAGACCTTGTTTAAGATGATCTAGTACCAAATGAACTTGACATCAACAAAGTCTGAAAGTAAAATGTCATTCAGGGAGATAGAAATGGATAATTAGATTATATTTTTTATCTGAGATCTAGATTCCTATTCCTGTTTGACTATTTAAATAACAATTGCTGTTATTATGACGGGTCTGAAAATGAGTTTCTCTATGAGAATACATTTATAATAATGTGAATTAATTATATCAATGATCAAAATACTCCCAGCTTAATCTGTGATGAGAATGTCCGTTGACTGCTGGTTCTTGACGTGCGTTTGGCGGACGAACATTATATTTAATCGAGCGGTGAATAAATCAATTAGAAACCTGTATATAAAAAAATGCACCCATTGCACCGAACTGAATCAAATTATTCAAATGAATAGTTTGTAACAAAGTACAAGAGGTTACCGGAATCTAGTTTTGGGGACTTTCTTTGACAGTGTTTTACTTCCCCTATCACTTAGTATGATATCAAACTGTCCGTGTATAAAGTTGGCTGTAATATCTGTACATAAATCAGAAATAATCGCTTGACATTGCCTGTACATAACGCAGCTAGGTAATACTTTGAACCATAAATTACTCTTGGTTGTAGCATAGGATAAAGATACAAATTCAGGTTTCGCACTGTGTGGCGACAGGTCATGTAAACTGAAGTGCTTCTTTTTTGCATGGGAAGTCTTTTTTTGAGTGTGAACATTAAGGAAACGATTCAATGACAGGGAAAAAAACAATGTGTGCGACAAAACATGTCGGTAGGCTCAGGCTGAGATCAGTTTTCTTTTCGTTGAAGGCTGCCCAGATATTTGAGGATCCTCTTTGCGTTTATTTATCTTGGAAAGATTTCGTTGACCAAAAATCCGTGTAGTAAAAAGATATCTTTAAGACCACAGGTTTTTGACAAGAAGCAGTGGGAATCAATGAAAATGATGATTAATTCTTAGTGTCATAAACATTTACGTGCAATTTAAGTTTTTCTGCAAAGATTTGTCTTTAAACAAAAATCGGTGTAATCGTAAGACCGTGTGTATGGGTTTGGGTCGATTATAACTTTTTGTGACTAGGAAAATTTTGTTTGTGAAAATTAGATAAAAGAAAAATGAGAACAAATCGAAAATCACTGGGCAGCCGATGTCAAGTTTTCGTTGTGTGTTGTAAAGTTTTCGCATTCAGTTGCGTTTCTGCCGAGGTTGTCACAAACGCCAAAACGCCAAACATGACGTCATCCAAGGAAACCTAAGTCATGTTCTTGGTAGTCTGTACGGTCACGTGACCCGCCGTTTGTTTTGGGCAGATCTTGTAATAAAATCGGTTCAAACAATTCACACAAGAACGAAGCCTTAGTCTTACACTTTGTTGGGCCACTAACGCTGGGGCTACAAGTAATCAGTCTGGCAAGGACCGCAAGCCAGAAATAAAAGTGCAGTTGCTCGGGGTAAAAAAAGTTCCATTTTCCCTTAAAACGATACCCACAAAGTCAGGGTTACCACATACCAGAGACATCCAAATTCCCTGACTTTTCCCCGACCAATTTCATTTTTCCCTGACAAATAAGATAAGAAAATCCTTTCATTGACCAGTATTGAATCATCCCTGGAACTGTCCTTTCCTCCCATTTAGTGTTGGACTTGCGAAATTCACAATACCTTTAAAAAAGAATTAACATCTCCTGTAACCAAGGCAATGCTATGGGGGTGGACCACTAAAAACGACACGGCGACATGGGCATTTCTTAAATTTGACATGCGACATGGGGGCTTAACGACATGACAGGACTAAAAACATACGCAGGGTGCCCACGATTTTCCAAAAATCGATTTAAGACCTTTTTCATACCCATTTCAGACCAAAGTTTGGCAAATTTAAGACCAATTTTTTCACATGTGAAGAACAATTTCTTGGCATAAGGTTTGACATTACAAAACTTGGCAACAAGCAGCATTTTGCTCCCCCTATCTTGGGATTTTCATTTTCAAAGCAGATCTAAATTAAAGGGACATTCTCGTCCGTGGGTTGTCAGGCTTACATACGCCGACGTAAGGCTAACGGCGGGACGGCCGGCGACGTGTTTTGCCCTTTTGGAACGTAATTACGCAACGTCATTGGTCACGTCGCGAATTTGGCGCGACTTTAGTGAGGTTACAACTCATCAAATTCTTGCAAGAGGTCTTAAAAAAGTCTTAAAGGGACGTTCTCGTCCATCTCACGGACGAGAACGTCCCTTTAAGACTTTTTTAAGACCTCTTGCAAGAAAAATGTTAAATTTAAGACCTTTTTAAGGCCTTAAATTTGAGAAAACCAATATTATTTAAGACCTTTTTAAGACTTTTAAGACATGCGTGGGCACCCTGATACGACACGGACATTTCTTAAATTCAATATACGACATTGAAAAAAATAAGTGACAAAAACATACATTGCAGTTTTTAAAATCGACACGCAACATCGGGACACCCCATCCAGAGCCCCAATGCTGTTGGATCGCAACAAGGTCCCTTAAAATCACAACATGCCTGTCATGGGACCACTGTAATACAAAAATAGTTCTTACCATACTAGTTTCTTGTGACTCTTCACTCATAGATTTGGAAATTCAATTTTTCCCTGACTAGTAATTTTTCCCTGACTTTTTTTAAAATTCCACTATTCCCTGGCCAATTCCAAAATTCCCGGACTTTTCCCTGACCTGTAGCAACCCTGAAAGTGTTTTTAGCACGGAAAGCCTGACAATTTTCACATATCATAAGCATAAAATATGGTAACTAGTTTTATGCTGGCATTTAAGTGTCCTTCCATGTCTAATGATATTCAATGACCTAACTGTAGGCCACATTTTATGTACATTTATGCCAATTTCAGCATCCAAAGTTTGAAAGGAAATGTTACTTTTGAACCAGAAGAAATGGAACCGCTTGAAGCAACTGAGAGCGTAGTCCGGAGGCACTGGAGCACTACCCCCAGTTTCCTTTATTTGAGACTATCCAGTTTTATCAAGTTTTTATGAGAATTGATTTTGCCAAAAGTAAAGTAATCATTTGTTCCATCTTTCTCCAAATACTTCTTGTGAGGAAAACAAGAAGCAAATGACTATCAAAGTTCCGATCGTTGGAACGATCGATGTTCGCCCTTAACTAGAAATCAGAAATCTCATCATAGAGGTGGGGGGGGGGGGGGGGGTCCCAATAGTGTCCATTGGGCAGTGCAGCTGTCCTGGGCAGCTGTACACTCATTGGTCAACCTGATTGACCAATAGGACTCCCTCCTATATCACTGTCCATGCGCCCAAGCGACCATGACCCCCCCCCCCCCCTCTCCTCCTCCCCCTACCCAGCCTTGCATACACTGACTGCCTAGACCCCCCCCCCCCCCCCCCCCCCCCACTATGTTGAGTGGACTGTCAATGCCCCGGTCCCCTGCACCCACCCACCTGCAGGTGCCAGTGGCTCAAGTACTGGTTATGTAACCCACTTCTGGCTTCTCAAACTGCACCATCCCCCACCCCCACTCCTTGAACTGAGTTCAAGGGGTGGGGATGGGGGAGGGTGCAGAGGAGAGGCCTGCCCACTAAATTACACTTGATGCACACTAATTGTCCTGCTTACAAATGCATGCCGGTGGACAAAGGCCTGTAGCTACTTGTATGTAAGATTGTGTAACCGGGCAATCAGATCAAAGCCCAAATACCTACAAAAGACATGACTGATTGAGTGAGCCCTTCCCATAAGCTACAATACTAACAAGAAATACGTGAAGGTAGATCGTAAACGATCTAGAGTGAAAAAAATGCAAGAAAAATATATATGGACTGAAAAACCTTGCTTTGGTGGCGAAAAATAATCATCTATCATCCCCCCCCCCCCCCACACACACACCCAGGGTAGTGGCGGTGGTGGTGGCGGATGGGGGGTGTTGGCGGGCAGACGGTAGAGGGGGTAGAGGCGGCAGTGGAGGGAGGGGGGTGTCCAAGGCAGGGGGGAGGGTAACCGGGTGCGGACCGGGTGCGGACCGGGTGCGCCGTGAGTGACCACGGCCGCGGTGGAGGCCGGGCTATAATTAGAACCACCCGTCGCGTGGCCGGCCCCCGATGACGTCCGACTTCTGTGGTCAGTGTGTGTGTGTGTTGGGGGGGGAGGGGTCTGAGGACCGTAGTACCAACGAGTATAGACAGAAGAGAGACGTGGCTAAGGGGGCCCTTTTGGGGGCCCCTGTCCCGAGCTTACGTTCGGGATTAACAAGGGTCATTAGCACCTTTATAAGATACAGGGGGGCCAGGGCGGTGGGAATCAAAGGATTTATGGTCTGCAGTGCCGGACATGGGGTTAGGTTACTATTTAATGTCCTGATGTCCCTGTATATTCCTATAGTTTCTGTCTTTTAATATTTGATAATTGTTTTAAGGTATTTCCGCACCAAAACATGGATACAGTATTGAATATCCCACGATTCAATTATTATCACAGTGTTACTCCTATGAACGTAATCCTTGCGGATCAATATACAAATATAACTTTATTTTTTGAATAAGGGATTAAATGAATAAATAAGGACAGTAAGATTATGATTATATTAAGTCTCCAAGCACATTGCAAACTCTTTTCATCTGTATTGGATTGACGTTTCTGTGAACTTAATATTTCTTGTAATGTTCATTTTTATAAATAATGTGGGTCAGGGGTCTGATAGGGGATCTGGAAATTCCACTCATCCAGCGAACGTAGGTTCGGACTTGTGAGGAACCCGACTCAGCAGGGTCCCTCGTAGGGCCTGGCCTGTGGTCAGGGGCCAAACTAGATAAATTGCCCCTGATAAGGGCTTGGACCCTCTCAGATGAATACCGCCCTGCGAGCTGTGTCTCTCTTCTGTCCACTCTATACTCGTTGGTAGTACGGACCAGCGGACTGTCCGTGCGGGGTGTGTGGCTACAGGGATGATTGACAGACCAGGGGGACCAATGAGATCACCACCCTTCAACTCCCTGCCTGGTTAACAGGAGGGGAGGGGGAATGAGGGGGGGAGGGGGAGGGTGAAAGTCGCACGGACCAACACTCAATGGTTCACTGAAATAGAATCACCCGGCCGCCCAACACAATAGGCAGGTTAACTATACTACACAACTTTCCGTTATGCAGTCAAGGGGACACAAAGGATCGACGTTCGACGCTTATAAGTGAAAAAAATGTTATTCATTCACGCAAATACATCAATACAAATCCATTTTTTTCACTAAAAATGCAAGAACCTTACCCCCCACACACATTCCCACTCACCGTCCGTGCCCAGACCAGCAGGGGCAGACCTCCACCTGGACATCTGACCAATGAGCACAGGGATCCCTTACCCCCCCCCCACACACTCCCACTCACCGTCAGTGCCCAGACCAGTCTCTGGACATCCGACCAATGAGCACAGGGGTCCCTTACCCCCCACACACACTCCCACTCACTGTCCGTGCCCAGACCAGCAGGGGCAGACCTCCACCTGGACATCTGACCAATGAGCACAGGGGTCCCTTACCCCCCACACACACTCCCACTCACCGTCAGTGCCCAGACCAGTCTCTGGACATCCGACCAATGAGCACAGGGGTCCCTTACCCCACACACACACTCCCACTCAACGTCCGTGCCGAGACCAGAGGGGGCAGTCCTATAAGTGGACAGCCAACCAATGATCACAGAGGTCCCTTACCCCCCACACACACTCCCACTCACCGTCCGTGCCGAGCTGAGACCAGACCACCAATGACCACAGGGCAGAGATGGTCCCCTGACCACTACTGAGACTACTGAGGCTTGAGGAAGATTCTATATGCACGAGGATTTTCACGAAACACGAGGATACAGAACCACCTCGTGCATATTAAGGACCATTATAGGCACGAGGTCATTGTTCAGGGAAATTCCATACACGAGGTAGAGATTGACCTTGGACCTTGTACAATATTTAAAAAAAAAACAGTATGCACAGGGCTACTCCTGGTGGTGCAGGGCTGTGATGGTCAGTGGAGGACTGGGGTGGTCAGTGGAGGGTCGTGGTGGTCAGTGGAGGGCCGTGATGGTCAGTGGAGGGTCGTGATGGTCAGTGGAGGGTCGTGATGGTCAGTAGAGGGCTGAGGGGTTCAGTGCAGGGTTAAATTGGTCAGTGCAGGGAGAGGGCTGGGAGATGAGGCAGGAGAGGGTCGGGAGATGGGGCAAGAGAGGGCCGGGAGATGAGACAGGAGAGGGCCGGGAGATGAGGCAGGAGAGGGTCGGGAGATGGGGTAGGTGAGGGTCTGGAGATGGGACAAGATGGGGCGGGAGAGGGCAGGCATATGGGACAGGAGAGGTCAGGAAATTAAGAGGAAAGGGCCTCGTGTATACAGTATTTTGGGGTGCATCTTACACGAGGCCCCTCTCTCTGAAAAGTCCATACACGAGGATAAGGATTGACCTCGTGCATATAAGGGACCATAATACGCACGAGGTCGATTTTGCCCTCGTGCTTATAGACGGTAGCGAGGCTTGAAGTGGGCGACCCTGGCCACTGGGGACCTTATGTAACCCATTGGCCCAACACAATAGACAGGTTAACTGCTACACAACTTTCCGTTATGCAGTCAAGGGGACACAAAGGATCGACGTTCGACCCTTACTAGTGAAAAAAATGTTATCCATTCACGCAACTACATCAATACAAACCCATTTTTTTCACTAAAAACTATAATTAAGGGCTCACAAAAACAATCACAACGCATCCTTATAGTACAAAATAGCCTTTATTGATCATACTGGTTTACATCATATATATACAATTATTATCAGCTTCCATCGAGATTTCGGGACGTTTACATCTTCATTAAATCCGGCATCACAGACTCTCCCCCTGAAATTTCAATTCTTGTCTCCTTGTTATCCAGAGACAACTTCACACTGATTCTGATACAACACGATTAGTACGAAAATGTGTGCGTTGTGATCTTACGAAATACCATTAGTCTGTTATATAGTTGAACAATGTTATTACCGAAACTCTACCTAGTAGAAAGATCGGGGTTATAAAATCTTTCACTAACAACCTTAACAATTTAAAAGTTAAAAAAACGCTTAACTTGAAATTATTCTTGTTGGATTAAAAAGAAATGTTAAAAGTTAGCGGGCACGTGCAAATCTGTACAGTGTTGGTATGTTACAATATACAAATCTTTCGTCTAACATAGTTTCAACTTTCTCTTTTTCCATGATCACTGATCTAGCATCACAAGACCTGCAAGTGAAGAAATAGGAAAACAACGTTCGGGTTTCATACAAAAATAGACCACACCTTGAGCCCTCGGCTCTTAGGCTCCTTTACGTATCTACAATCACAATTTCCTTTTTCTCTTCTTTTTCTCAAACGATGATCAACTGGAAATGCACAGCACCAAACGCAGGATTCATCTCAAAATGAATCTGCGGACCAAACCCTACCCTCCTAATATACCACTAATTACAGATATGTCTACCTAATTTTCGCTGAATAATGTAAACATACACTGATAGCTAATCTTAAAAATGCCTTTATACATTGAAGTGGAATCAAATTAATCATGTTCTTAACTGCTGGACTACCGTTACACTAAAACTGTTGAACACAGTGGGTATTTTCAATCGGAAAAATAAAGAAACAATCAGTGTTCCCAAGCAAGATTAGTGCATTCGGCCCGTCAATATGGAACTTTTCTCCTGGAGAAGTACTGTAAATGCTGTCTTACAACTAACATTGAATCACCCCTATTGGTAAGCTGATCTTACACAAGTTTTGAATACTTCGAACATAATAACATTTTAATGCTTTCACATCTATCTACTTTCTACTACCGTTTCCCTTAATTGTAAGCACATTACAGCTTTCACATGCTATGTATGTTTTGACCCAAAACTATAAATATTGTATTAAAACGGTGGTGCCGAGAATCTTTTTTTTTCAAAGCCATGGTTCTTTCGTTTTAACACCCGCTCTCAGAATCAACAAATACAATTTCAAGGGTTTTTTTTTCTTCCAAGACCCAAAGGCTGGCGCGGTGTAAACGATTAACTGGAATTGACCATCTCTGAGATTCATGTAAGTATACATTTCTATCGCTGTAAAATACAGATTGTATCATCCTCTTTTCGTAGGATTTAATCTGTGACGGAGATTTCAATTCCGAACTCTCCAATCAACACGATTTTCATTCAAAAGGAGGAAGGATAGATTCATTGTTGTTTACACGAAACTCAAAGAGAGACTTTCCATTAAATCTACTCGTCAGATTACGCCCAACCTTGGTGAAAACTGAAGGTAGGGCATAATCTAAGTCACAACAAGTTACCTTTTTCTGTTCCGACAAACAGTACACAACTACAATGTTCCTTCAGAAGAAATGTTTCCAATACTTCGGCCTTAAATACAAAAGCAAAAGCCTAAATAAAATTTCTAACCAGAACTAAGGTCAGGTTCATCTTAAAACGGTCATTCTCAATGGGGGTTCTTACCCGTGACACGAGATCTTTTCACAAACATCTTTTTTTTTTCATTTACCTAAAAAATGGAAGCTAAACCATTATGATTTTCTTATAAATACCATAAGTTGTGGTTCGCCCGAATGAACCAATCAATAACTCTAAAAGATTAAGCGTATTACAAAAGTAATTAAACAAAAATATTTTCCTAGAAATTGCAGACATTCGTAATGTATCCCAGCTGGTTAGGGCAGATTTAGTTTGACATGAATGCATGGCTTGGTGGGATAGCGTTTACCTACTCATCACCAACAGTTTGTTTCAAAGACATCCTCTTTCTTCAGCTATTCCCCAAGTTAATTCTTTTGTTTTTATCCCATATATAAGCCTCTGTTGCAATGCCGAAGGCGTGGTCAGTCCATCTGTCCTGCAGACTTTTCAAAAGCAAGTCAGACTCATGCTGCGGTTCACTTTCTTCCCTATGATCCTGGAGCTGCGGCCGGCCCCCACCTCAGATGGCAGGGCGATCGTCTTGCCTGTCTTGCCCGCGTTCTGCTCCTTGGCTGCCTTCAGCTGCCGAGTGAGCAGCTCATTCTTAAAGCGCTCCTCGTTAAGTTCTTCCCTGAGCTGTTGTCGCGTCTTGCGGGCGAATGGGCAGAGGGTGGGGTGTTGGCAGAGGGTGGCTGCAGCTGGCCGGGCGCGTGGGTCGGGCTGGACCATACTGAGCAGCAGGTGGTTGAGCTCCTCCGAGCAGTTGGGTAGAGGGGGCAGCTCGCCCCGACGGATGGCATGCCACGTGTCACCGTTCTTGGGAAGCTCCTCACGACAACCCTGCAAAATAGGAATTGAAACATTTAGTCTAGTTACAACTAAAAAGATTGCTTTGTTGAAATGCTAGATTTAAGCACCAGAAGGATAATCTGTGACTGATCAACGTGCAGGTAAAACTTACGCAGGAAAAACCAACATCAAACAACATCTGGCCAATCACTCAAATTCATTTTATCTGCCCTAAAAGTCAACTTACCGCTTCCCAGATGGTGAGGGCCAGTGAGAAGACGTCGGCCTTGGCCAGGTGTTGGTAGTTCTCCTGGAGCAGCTCGGCCGGCAGGTAGCGACAGTCACCCTCCTCCACCGACGTGGTCGTCACCGACGTCACGTGGCCCAGGTCGCCGATCTTGTAGGTGACGTCATCGGCCTGCAGCGTCTCCTCGTCCAGGTCCTCCTCCAGGCCCGACTCAGACGACTGCTTCGGGTCAGTGTGGATGAAAATGTTTCCTGTTGGGGGAAATGACAGTGTTGTTCATTGGTATATTTTCAAGGGCTTTTTGTTGCAAGTGACGTAACGGGTCAAATTATCATCTGTGCCTTAAGTTATTACCCATTTAGACCCCAATCCGGCCATGGCCGCCCGAGCGTGTAGTCCCCAATCCGGCCGTAGCGACTAAAGGGTTAAAGTTCACCCGGTAATTGTTGAACTCCAGGCACGAGTGTGTCAACCACTTTCCACAACATCCCTCTTCTAGTCATGACGTCTCACTGGATTTCCCCCCCATATAATTCTCATGATATAGGGGAAGTATGATTTGATTACCTAGAACTAATTTTCCTACTCTTCCAACAGCCCCCCCCCCCCCCCCCACAACCCCCTTACCAGACAACCCATCATCTTGTGAAGACTCTTACCTGGTTTAATGTCGAGGTGGACCAACTTCTGGGAGTGGATGTAGCGCAGCCCCCTGGCGGCGTGCAGCAGAACCTGTTTGAGCTGGGTCTCACTGAGCGGGCCGTCCGACGCCAACACGTCCGCCACACTGCCCCCTGATGGTACAAACAGGAACCACGGTCAGAGGAGGGTTTTGGAACATTAATGCATTTCAGTAGATTAAACACAATATATCTATGTTGCAAAAGTATCATTTCGCCCTTTTTTTTTGCATTATACAGTATTTGATTTGTTTGTTTGTTGAGGTAGTTTAACGTCCGGCCAACCCTTATGGGTTCTTTACAGACTGACAGTATTTGAATTTGTTACCAAATGATCTCATTATATTCTTTTTTATTCAACTTTTTTTTTTAAATTCATCAATTCAACTATAGGGAAATTCAATATAACTAATGCTAAGCAGACTAAACCATGTCCCACGTAGGTGAACTAAACCAGTAACTCTAGTGGCCGACTTACCGTTGCAGTACTCGTTCTGGATGTACATGTGGTCGTTCTCGGCCCAGGCGGAGAAGTACCTCACCACGTGCGGGTGTTTGCCCAGCACGGCGTGGGCGTACACCTCGTTCATCGCCGTCCGCCTGAAGAGACAATGTGAGCAATGTTATAAATCTGAGCTAAATATGCGACTGATTTTAAGGAGATAAAAATGTATAGATGCGGAGTCGATTTTTCATTCTTTTTCCCCCTTTGTTTTCCCTTACTTCTTCTAGCTCTAAGATTTTGAAAATACTTACTCGTAGACACTGCCGGCTACAGGGGTCTTTGACTTTTTGATGGCGTACGAACACCCATCTAGTCGGTGAATACACTTGTAGACAGCACCAAACTCGCCATCCCCCAACTTGTCCGTCTCCAAGAACTCCTCGTGGTAGCGAGATGTGTTGATGTCATGGAGGGCTAGTTTCTGAGAGGGGACAATGGAGATGTTTAGGTTAGGCCATGTGACATAAATGAAATATTAGCAGAAAATCAGCATTGAACTTTTAGCGGTTTAAATATATTTTTCCAATTGGATTTTCTATGCCATATGTTCCAAATATTTCCTTATCATGATTAATGTAGGAAATTATCGACTAATTTGCCTACATCATTTTGCTTCACTGAGGGGAAATAATGTTTTCTTTATTTTTTAAAAGTAGTTATAATACAATAGCATTGTAATTTGACTCTGCATGAGCCTTACCTTTGTGCAGGGTAGATCGGCCTCCATGTCCTCCTCTAACGAGTCGTCCAGGCTGGAGAAGAAAGGACAGAACCAAGTCAGTCACCGGCATCACTTTCATTGTCAACAACATCTTGTAACCACCCAAATATTCCAAGAACTAGATTCTGCCTCCGTTTCTTTGTGCCGGCAGGTGTTTCGGGCCTGCCCAGACCGTTTCACTTCCTCACGGATTCCGCTCATTGTTCAAACCCAGTCGACCATCTTGTTCCCCTACGCACGTCGTGTGTTCAGGGTTAATTTGTACCAGGGGTGACAACACCTGCCGACCTCGACTGACCTCACCCACCCGCCCCCTCACCCCGCCAGTACCACCTGGGTGGAGACTGGGGGGCTAACGTCGTATTAACGACTTGGGAACCCGGACACTGATCGGAAAACCCCTCCCACTGCCCACACCCACGTCCTCCACCCCCCGGGCCGAGTTGTATCTCATAGACACGCCCCTTGCAGTGGCGGATCCAGGTTTTTGAAAAGGGGGGGGCGCGCTATTGAAAAATTTTTCTTTTTAATTACCTTGGGGACGAGTTTTACATTAAAAAAATGTAAAATTGGCCCCAAAAAGGGGGGGGCGCGCGCCCCCGCGCCCCCCCTCTAAATCCGCCACTGCCTTGCCACTAAAGGATTTAGAAATAACTCCTCATCCCACGACCCTAGTGGAAAATTACAAAGGGCCCTTAAAAAAAGGTACGTTTCTTCGCCGGTGGTCAAGTGATTGACCCTCAATTAACCGCATACTGTGAGAATAAACATTCGGTGCACTTTGTTTAGGAGCAGGAACTCAAGGTCTTAACAGCACATCTGTTTGATCTACAGTACAATTTGCCATTTCAATATTACTTTTGATTGAAAAGCTTGAATTTATTGAATCCGCTTTAATTCCCTCTCTAAGTAAAACAGGATTGATATTCTCAGGACAGATAATGCTATTACTGATTTTTTACAAGTTTGTTGTGTTTTTTTTAATATAAATTTTTAACTAATTGTGCCTTTTTGTTTCCTGGTCAGCCTCACTAACGATGATTTTACTAATTCATTACGCTCTAACTTTAGTTACGAATGACAACTACCGAAATGAACATTGTGATTCCCATTCAGGGTTTCCCCCAGGCCGTTATAGCCGGCTATGCTAACCAGCTTCAGATTTATCCTTGACCATATCTTAAAACTTTAGGTCATAAGTAGCCGGCTTTAATTTTGCTCTGGGGAAAACCCTGCCTTGTACTTTTTCGTGCGGATGTGTTGTGTCACATTGAAATTTATTTACAGAAGTGGACACCAAGTTGGCAACAAGACACGAGTTCAAACCTACCCCTCTCAGCTGGCCAGTGGCCGGGCCGGGATCCCCCACCTGACACGTCGTTACCCCGTGGACGTGTCATTAACCCCCCGCCGTGTCATTAACCGACCAAGGTGTCAGCCCCCGGCCCCCGCCACGCCCACCCCGGCCCCTGGGACTGGCGGTAGGACATACACATACAGGCACTGCACGGTTTGTGTGGCAAGCTGTGACCCGCCAACGCCCACCTTAGTAGGGAAATGCCGGTGGTGTCTTTGAGGGTGACGACACTCAAGTGGCACCCAAGATGTTACTCTATTACGGGTTGCGCCTCCCAAAGAAAGGTCTATTGTTTCATCCTTAGTAGTGTTTACTCCGCATTCCGTTACTGGGAGGGTTGTGACATTACAGCGTTTGCCAGCCAGGTAGCTATGGAATCTAGTCCACTGGCCTTGGAGTGTCTGGGTCGACTTCAGTCTTTTATCGGGATAGGCCTAACAAGAAAATTGCCCAGATAACCCGACCTAACCTTAATTTTGCCCCAACCTAAACTTTTCTAAACATTTCAAAATGGAATCCAAAACCATGTTCAACAGGATGTGAAATACCCATACATCTTTTATTCTAGGGACTACTTTCTCAACTTTTACTTTGCACAAAGTATGAAACGTCAATATCGAATATGCGCGACCATTCACAAAGAGAACATGCATCATCCTATTATGTGTTATATATCTATTTCTTTTGTCGCATCAGATCATAAGAAAAGATATGAAAACTCCGCTGTTTAAACGAAGGCAATCCGTTGGAAGAAACAAAAGGCACGCTCCCGACTCCTGTGTGATGGCGAGGAGTTACCAACGGATCAAAGGCTTTGGGGCCACCGTATAAACTGCGATAGGCGAGATAAGGCGGGGCGGGTGTGAGGTGAGATGGGTGGTCAAACAACCCCCTCCCCTCGGCCCTACTTCAAACGCCCCAGGCAACTGGCCAACGGTCAGCGAGTGGCCAGCGCCGCTCTGAAGATGCTACAATAGGGGGCTTATGTGCTTGTGGCGCCACCTGTGGCGAGGGCAGGTATTGTCAAAGTGTCGGCGTTAACACATCTCATTTAACAGTGCCCGGAGGCTGCGGGTGGCCCCTGGGAGGGTGGGGCGGGGAAACCCCTAGTAGTAGTAGTACCACTGCCACGGTTTGGGTGTGAGTGAGCTAAGCCTTTGATTACTTGTCACCCGTGCTATTGATAGGGCTAAATGTCTTGGTGTAGTACAATTGACATGTTGCATTCGACGTTCTTATTCAATGCTCTTCTTCAAAGGGTAAGATAATTCATATACATTTACCAGGCTTTAAGACTACTAAGTGTGTGAAATGTGACTTGGCTCAGTCCTCGTTCAGTTTATTAGATATACCGCGACCAGACCTGACAGATGTTGTGGTGTGGACCGTCCGACCCCCACAGCGACATTACTATACTGTCATTACGTAATGGTCTTAGATCGTCTTTGACACCTGTAGTATAAGTAACAAAGACAGATTGTGTCAAGGAGGAAAGAAAATGATCTAACTAATCCCGTGTAGCACGATTTACTCCACACAGCGAGATGAACATGGCATATGATCTTAATTAATCGCGTTTCAGACGTATTCAAATAGTACGGGCCTGTGCAACAACGTCGGGATTTGAATTAAGGGGGTATGAGTGTCCCCTTGGAAATCTTGAAACCAGAATAAAAGAAACGAACTGCCCTGTACGACTTGGTGTCGGCCCATAAATATTTTGACTGAATTATTCCTTAGCACAAAACATTCAGTCACAATGCTAGGGCAGCATACTCCTAATGTTTATGGATGACTTGAGGACACTTAGGAACTGGAAGTATATTCAAGAAAGTGTATTCTCTGTGGCTTTTAACAATGCATACTTTCCATAGAAAAAGGTTGTGTGTTTAGGCAACCAAATAAACTCCTAAGGTTTGTGTCTACCCAACTTTTTTTAAAAACAATTTTATGGAATCTAAGTAACTACCGTTTCGAAAAAGATTGCCATCTGTTCTCCAAAATGTCTTTTTCATTTATTTTGATTAATTTCTTTTTAAATTTCCCTATTCAAAAAGATTGTCTTTTGGGTTGACCGAAAAAGTCTGTGAATTTGTAGTATACCTGAATACAAGATACTTTAAAGGCCTAATGAAATGGTAGATGTTGCACATGACAACTAAATAATGCATTAATCATAAAAAGTTACGTCTTATTTATCAGTTCTCCTGAGTTTCCCCATCGGACGTACCTGGTGCTCACTGTGCAATATATTATATCTATGCTTCATGTTAAATTTGAAAGAGTCTCTTATATCTACAACATATATCTACAAGAAATAAATCTGAAAAATATTGATAATTCGAGAATTCTTAACGAATTATATTTTTTTTAAGATCTTACATTCAGAAGAATTTGTTCAAATCCTATAAGATACTAGCAGGTACCCTACTCAATTGGCAATAATGGAATTGGATTTTATAACTTGATATCATCGTTATTTTTTTAGAGCTAATAGAGGTACCCCCGTAAGCTAAAAATCATACGTTTTGATTTTTAATAATTATTGTATGCTCTTCTTATATTGATTTTTCAAATTTTACAGACACCCTCTTGAAAACCATTATTTTAATTAGACTTTTAATTAGGTTGCATAAAAGGAAATAAAGGTTGTTGTTGGAATAAGTAATCATTTGATTAAAACCATTCATCTAACCTTTACGTCTTCCTAACAAATTAGGAAATCAAGGACGCTTCAACCATAATTATCTAATAATACATCTAAATACAAATATATTGCTTTAAGACTTCAAAACCTGAATAGGTTAATGACCAACACAGAGCAAGTGAATTGAATCAAATTATTTGTTTAACATTTAAACCAAGGGAAGGTTAATGTGTAATCATGTTTCATACATTTTTAATTAAACGAAATTGTTCCAGCAGCTGTTATCAGGACACTAGATTGATAACCACTGTGAAATCCGTTGGGAGGTGGACACGTCACAGGTTCCACCTCAGCTGAGCGTGAGTCAAAAACAAA
Source organism: Lepidonotus clava (assembly GCA_936440205.1). Taxonomy (NCBI): domain Eukaryota; kingdom Metazoa; phylum Annelida; class Polychaeta; order Phyllodocida; family Polynoidae; genus Lepidonotus; species Lepidonotus clava. The sequence continues at coordinate 43,845,701 of OW387136.1, read as the reverse complement.
TATTTGTGAGTGACGCATTCCTTTGGTAACCCCCCCGACCACCTGCCCCTCCCTCCCACCCACCGGTGCAGTGTTTGTCTCCAGCCTCCCCCGTCACGCGTGGCCGCCCCCGGTATGAGTCATCCCCGGCCGGAGAAGTAGGTCACGGCACGGATTGCAGATAACAAGCCAACCGCCCGGGACATTTAAATCACAGGCAACACGCCCATTCTTTGTGGATCCACATGAAAACAGTGTTATGTGCAAATTAAAAGTCAAAACCTTAGAGGAATGACGGGTAGATCGAGAAATGTGAAAGAATAAACAGGTGTCAAACATTTTAAGAGCTGAAATATTGATGGAAAACGTTAAAATTTAGGAATCAACAGGTTGTTTGAAAAAACAAAAATGTGCAGCCAATACATATATTTGAAATGTAGATTGAAAATTAACATATTCTCACCATTCGCTGTCCATTCTTGACCGCTTGACGCCAGTGGGACCAGAGGTATTGTGGTTTTCTGCCACTGGCGTGAAAGGATTGACGTTGGCCCTGGATTCTAAACAAGATGGTAGCCGGTTATTTGTTGTACTGTCTCTAGAAACTGGTGTGTGTTTTGTCCGTGGAAACCGGGAAATTCTTCTCTGGGCCTTTTGTAGAAGACTTTTCGGTGTGTGTGGTGTGTCGTATAACCGTAAAGACCTTAACTTTTTGTGAGGAGGGGTAAAAGAATTGTCCAAGCCTAAGGGAGGGTTAACCCCGTCGCCATCGGCATCGTCCGAATCGTACAAACTAAACGGCACCGGGGACATGTTTTCCCGGTGAGGAGACCGCCTTTCTCCGACTTGACACGACTTGGGAGTCGGGCTACACAAACCTGAATCCCAAAGGAATGAACTCTCCACGTCTGGGGTCGTGTCCCCCCGGTGAAAAGGGGAAGAACCGGGCATCCTCAGCCCGTCGGCGGCCGACCCGTCGTAACAGTCTCCATCGTTGTCCGAATCCATGTCCGTGTTCTTGAAGTTAAGCACTTGAATTATCCCCGAATCCTGCGACCGTTGTTCCGCTCTTGTCTCAAAAAAGAGTCGCCCCCGACAGAACGCCATGTTGGACGGTGTCACGCATTCGATGGTTAAGATCCGTACTGTTTAGTCGGAGATATCGGCGATATTAAAAGCACAGCTGGGCGGAATTGCTAATTTTCCACTTTACCCACGCTTGTTTTTGGCGGGACCGTTAGACACGAGGTGTGTTCTGACCAATCAGAGGCCGTCTTACAACGCGTCCGTGTGACGTCACAACCAGGGCGTTTGCCTCGGCGCCAGAATAGTCTCAGTTCGCGTCCACCTCACCAGGTGGCGCGACAAATACGGCAAAGTTTCCCGCCTCAAAATCGAGACACCACTGATATGCGTTATTGGTGCTTTTCGGACTTTTCATCAATAAATAATTATTTTTCACAGGTGGCACACCACATTTTTTCTATGTGTAGCATATTAGAATTTATCTATATAACTGATTCACTATCGCACATAGGGCCTATTAGAATAAGCCCATCCCACATAGGGTAGGCCTATTTCCAGGGTTGGACAAGGGTCAGATAAAATTCATGTATAAAGCATCATTGTCTCCTAGAGTTAGGGTTACTGAAATAAGTAAGAATTATATTATTTTATATCCTAACGTATTGATCAAATCTTAGGATTTCTAAAATTCTACTAACTGAGAGATTTGAGGTTTGCCAGCCAATCAAAAAGTGGTAGGCCTATTTCAGGGCAAAATAGGATTGGACATTATAGGTTGGGCTGACAGGCTTTAACATTGGCTCATATGGGGGAAAATCCAATATAAAGCTGTATTTTACAAATTTAAGAAGCAATTTGTCAACCAAATTCCTTTGGTTAATCTTATACTCTGCAACTCTCTTCATGGAAAAAGCACAGAGGCAATTTGGCAAATATTGAATTTTTGTGGTAAACTTTGATATTGGTGTACACTGGGATAAAAAAAGGTCAGTAGATCCAGGGCCCATATCTTCGTAACTAATTGGCTAATCAGGGAAATTTTGATTAAGGTCTCTAAATCAGCAATTTTGTCTTTCACCAAAATTAATAGTGTTATTGCAAAATGATCTCAAAGAGGGATTATTAGTTATAGAATATATTCATAAGAGTCTGAATTTGTAATCATCAGATGCTAATAAAAATTTCCCTGATTAGCCAAATTAGTATCGAAGATATGGGCCCGGATCTCTTATTGTTTTGTTTTTTTTCAAAATGAAAAAAAAAGATAGTGTTTAAAACATCTCTCTGTGCACCTTTTGCATGCAACGATTTCTAATATTTCAAGCACTGGTGTATTCAAAATATTTCTAAAGGGATAGGCACGCTTTTGATTCTTTTTTTATGAACGAGTTTTCGGCCGATTTTTTTTTTAATTCTCGCTACCACGGAAAGCATATTTACTGTGGTGCACCTGCTGGTTAGCCTAGATCCAGGTGCATCATGGGTAATGTGTCGACAAATCACAAGGCTTAACTATAGACATTTTCAATAATCAAGGCATAATTGGTGGTTTAAAATGATAAGGATCACTATAAACTATTTTGTCATTTTGTATCCACACATATCTATCATTTTTTAAGTTGGTTTGAAAATTCATAAATTACATATGGATCTAGAGCAATATTAGTATATTTTCTATAGATTTTCCTGTGTTTTTGTCGACAAAATCAGTCCAAATTAACCTGCATGTGCTTACAATACTGAAAATTAGCTGTCCGTGGTAGGGAGAATTCAGAAATAGGGAGGGGTGAGCCTCCGTACCACCCCCTAGATCCGCCCATGACTTGTAATACTTTCTTTTTGGTAAAATGCGGTACATTTGACATTCATTTGCTAATACTAGATGAATATTATTATTTCGTTATCTTTGTTTTATTTTCAAACAAAGCCAGTTTATAATAAGGGCCAGCAGGAAACTTGATTACAACTATTTCTTTCTCTTTTATTTCGGCCTTAGGTCTATCTGGGTAGAAACCTAGCTTACATTTCTTTATTGTGGATGTGAGAATCCATGGGTCGAATCCATTCATAAATATATTGTCACACATGAAATGAATTTGAAATATTTTCTTTTTATTTCCTATAAAATTAATTATTATTAAATTTATGCATTTAACATCGTGGTTCTTGTAGACCTAACGCACACTACAGATACTTGGAAGAAGGAAGTGCATGCATGGGTCCATACATATCTCCATGCTTAGTATTAAAACGTTTTCTTTCCACCAAAGCGAGCGTGTTGATGATCCATAGCCCGATCAGGCACCGCTCCTCCTCATTTGGCTCTAAGTGCAAAAGGATTTATCATTTCGTGTGTCAAATTCAAAAAGTGATAGGCAGATCTATACCTTAAGCAGAACGACTTTATTAACCATTGTTATTTCTCTCTTTTTTATGTTGGGACTTGCCCAAATGCAACAATTAAAATAGAGTTTACCCAAAAATAAATTTAAAGGCATCGGTTACATTACATAAGTCGAATTTTGAACTTTGAATCCGTGTCCGCTTAATATCGCCAATTCCGGGTATAAACCACCATGCAACAAAATTCACTAACATGCAACTTTAATGGCACGTTCAAAGTGTAACGATTATGTGGCCTGTTGATATACAACACTTCATATAAAATAACATTTATAATACCTAGCCAGAACTCTTTACTATCACTATGTCACAATAAAGGGAACACAAAATGCATGAGCTGTTTCTTGCTGACCAGATCTGTAGCAATTTTTGTTTTGAAATGTAATGTAATCCTCCTCTAAAGCTATCTAAATTTGTTAATATTTCTAATTGAATTACTTTTTAATAGTAAATTATAATTATAATTGGTTGTAAAGTGTGTTTTTTTATATCATACCATAACTCTTTATAAATTTCAATACAAACCCAGATTTGGTGTTGGTATCACGGCTTTCTGGTTTATTCGCGCCCACCTTCAAACACCGGCCCAATGCCAGGTTCCCTCTACGTCTTGAAAGGGATATCTCGGGACATCTACAGTTTGGTCCTAAGGCGTGGCACACGGCTGCCATTGATGTTAGTTTGCGCAAACAGAAAAACAAGGAAACTTTCTACGAGGGGAAGCTGAGTACAAGAAGATTGTTTGATAGAATTGCGATTGTCATTTAACGAACATTGCAATCAAATGCGAGTGCCCAATTGCGCGTGTCATATTTGTTCAAGCATGCTCATCAAATTTATCATTCCTGAGATGTGCCTATGCCATGCATGCACACATAGATCATATAGGATTGCTGAGAGCGAGGATCATTCCTGGGCTAGATAATAAATTTTAAAAGCGATAATAAACTTAATAAACTGACATATTACAAGTTGACAATGTGTACCGTTGCTGAAGAACATTTCAATAAAACAAATATAAGGCTTACGTGTCAATATAGGATGCAAGTATAACCTATATAATTGTTCAAAAACGAATTAATCTTTTTAAAAATGGGAAATATTGACTGTATGCAACCATTTATGATTATTTGCCTATTGATCGTATAATAGAAACATTCAGGATAATAATTATTGTGTATGGACCAAAGTATAGGAATTAATCCCAAAACGTAACATAATGTTTATTCACGATCAAACAATATGGTAAGATCTTGACCAAACACGGGCTGTGTGACAGTGGCGTGAAGAAACAATGGCAATAAAGCCGCCAGATAATCCAGGATGCGACTGTTTCGCGCTGAAGAGAACAAGGGGAAAGGGGCACCAGTAGTGAAAAATAAAAGGATAATATCGGCACAAGACCATTGTCCCGGCGTCTTTTGTATGGTATAAGCAGATGATTAATTAGATCAAATAGAAAGAGGAACGTTGTGTGTACGCTTTAGTTGAGAAACGGTTACCCCGTATATGCTATATACAGGTAAGACTAAAGCTAATAGAAACCACTTAGATCATCATCAGTGGAGCTTAACGAAGGAAAACATGCAATTGAATAGAAAATTGTATTTGGGAAGAGTTAACGACACTGTATTTAGTATAATGCCCGAAACGCAGAGCCTGGGTACAGGTCTCATTCACTACTTGCATGCATCCGCCTTATAGGGGGAATGTGCCTTGTATCACGAATGTGTGTTGTATCGCACACCTTTTCTTTAAAGGACCTAAAAATATTTCAGATGATATTGCACACAAAAAAAAGAAGAAGAAATACGTATATATGTAGAGAGGTCTTGGGCACCCATGTATTACATCAATTCGATATTTTAATCATAATTACATCAAGATATTCAATTTACCACTCTTTTCTATTTATCATCGGCTTTATATTGTTACTAATTTACTTTTTGTTTGATGTCTCTTTTCAATAATATCACTACAAATAAATTGTGATATCTATACCTTTCCAGGGAGCTCATGAATCGGCAAAAATGGTACTTTTTATTAGATTGATGAATAAAGTCAATTTTCATTGGTATTTTGAATTGCAAACAGATTGTTTATCATTATTATTATATCGCACACAGATGGTTGTTGTATGGCGCATACACTTACAAATCATACATATCTAGTTATAGGCCTATTTAGCATATTTTATCAAAAAATAAAATTATTTTCATTTCTAAAGCTATTTTCCGCAGTATACCTTCCTGTCTATCACCCAAGACAAAAATTAGAATTCATCACCAAGTAAGATTAAATCTATTAAGAAATTGATTAATTTATACGTATCATATGAAAATTGGCTCTTTGAAAATTCGAATTTTGATTTGAATCTCGGAAAAACTTCTTTGCTGGATATTTCAGTGGCAATCTAAATTATTTGCATAAATGGCACTAATTTATTTTTTTTACCAACGATATTATGATTATACAGTTACCGATTCGCTACCATTATCGGAAATTTTGGTTTAATAATTTATTCATTTATTCTGAAACATTGAAGCGAAAACATGTGCATTCAATGTGCGATACAATAATTGATTGCGCAATATAACAACACTAAGGAGGCTTTCATTAGCCTGACAACAGTTCAGCTTTATTGTAATGTTTGCGGTGCGTTCTTGCAGAAAAAATGGTTAATTTTCTGTGTAAATATTAAACAAAGTACGTTAATATGAAGGACAGTGCATTCATGAAAGTAAATTAAAACTATGTAATATATTTTTCTTTATATTTGTAATGTTTGATGATAGTTTTTGCTTTAAATCTGTATGTACCATTTGATATAGGCCTAGTCATTGTATCGCGCAGTAGGTGCACGATACAAGGCACACTCTCCCTATATTCTTTGGGTCGGTAATCCGGGCACTTTGGCTTAGGTGGCGCTGCTGTAGCACCAACTGTTGGTGAATACAACCCCATAGGCTCAATGCTTAAGAATCAGACTTTGGGCTCTAGCATTTAGTAGGGAATACCTACAAAAATATTGAAGATGTGTGATATTGTTTACATACTTTTGCAAATAATGATGTAGAATTTTGTAAATTGTTGATTATTTAGGGGTATTTTTTCATGTTTTTGTGTTTTCCCGCCACTCCTTCCCATAGGCTTATCATTGGTCGTTATGGAGTTGTTTGCACCCACAATGGCGGCCTGATAAGAGATCTGTGCCTAGCAACAGGCAATACCGACCCAAAGAATACGCTCTTGGAATTTCATTAGAATATAGGCCTATATTCATCCTGCTTAATGACACTTCATTCAAAATTATCTGAATAGCAAAAAGCACTTTAAAAAGGCGGCTTCAAGTTGACTTGAAGGTGCCTTCTTAAAGTGCTAGAGTATAGAGAGGAGCCAATTTTGACGCATCTCTAGTTTTGACGTATTTTACGCATTATTTTACTTTATTCTGTAAGGATTACATTTAATATTTTCTACACTGAAATACAAAAGAACGTCATTTCTGAATAAAAACAAGACAGTTCGACCGAATTATAATAAGAACAGTTCCCCAATCATTAAATAACATCATAACAACAACTAGCGTTCAACATGGCGGAACCCTTAAAAAGTTTATATTTCACTAAATAATGAGTATAAGACCATTTTTCAAATAAAAAAATAATCTGACAATCTAAAATAATTTAGGTTTAAAGTTATACACCGTCATTTTGACATAAAAAAAACAACTTAGAAATGAAAACAATTTTTACCTACAGACTTCCAAGTATTAGGGGGAAAAAACTCTCCTACAGTTCACAGTCAACGAGTTTTTCCAAACAATTCTTTGATCTTTTATTTCAGGGATTTGATATGATGAAACATAAAAATATAGGCCTACGTATTTTCTACCATAATTACATTATCTGAATCTCTAAGGTTATGTCAGACAACATGGCATTCTTGTTTCTCATTTTATATTAATCATCTCTAGTCTGTAGATGGAGCACCCTTTAATCACCCCTAGTCTAGGGTTATTCAACATAATGGACATCAACAGATAACCTTCTTTTTCATCCCTATTCGCAAAATTTCCTATTTATTCAATATTTTACTATTCATAATAGATCTAGCCTATGCTGTCTAATGTATGAAACTTAAACTGGCTCCTAAGATGCGCAAAATAGGCTGCAATGAGCCAAAACTAAAGAATTGTAGACAATGAAAGTAATAGAGCAAAATTATGTAGCCTAAAAATATTTTCAAATCTAATAACATGTATATTTTGTAATAATAATAGGCCTAACTATCATGTTTCTGGACGTCATTTCACTTCATTGAGATAAAGAAAAATTAAATTCGATTTTTCCACCTAAATATGTTATTAGTATTAAAATTTCGGCCCTAAGTGTGTTAAAACTAAAGTGAAATGTGACTCTTCAGATGGGTCCGTGCGTCCAGGCTCTACTCTGTTGGAAGTTAAGACTTGTAGGAGCGCGCGCGGCAATCCTGTGCAAAACCGGCATCGCCTTCTCATGATCACATATTTCGTCCAATCAGATTCGAGCTTTTGCATCACTGCGCATCTACTACATTGCAATGGCGGTCGGAGGTGAGTTTGAACCAAAACACAGATAATAATCTGTCTTTTTCACAGTCTTAACGTACTTAATATTTACATACACTGTTGCAATATTACAATGACTTCTCGTGGTGTAAGTTACAAGCAAAAACAGGCATATTTTGCATGGCGCTTTACTCTATCGGCCAAAAATGTACAACTGGCGGCACAGAATTCCAACATGTTTTGATCTGTCAAAATGTTAGACTGTAGTTACGTCCAAGTTAGCTAGGTGCTCAAACTAGTATGCAAGAGTTATCTAGGGCATGGATGGACTAGAAGAATTGGTCACTTTGCATTTGCCACTGACTTTACCTTGGCCCCGCACACTTGCTCCGGGACTCTAGCACAGCAGACTGTAGTGTAGGGTGTAGTGAACCATCCTTTCAGGCCCCATTAACGGTGCACCTGTCCGAAAATAGGTGCACCTAACTCAAAAATATCAATAGAGCCATGTGATATTAGAAATATTATTTTCATATCAACTTTGGTTTTATTTATATGTTAAACCTATTTAGCTGTGTTATAGGGCCAAATATTTAACATCTAAGTCATTTTTATGAGGGCACAGAACTACACGACACAATCATCAAGTAACTTCAGAAATCACTCTCAAAGACAAAGTCGCACAGCCTCTCACCCCAACCCTGTGAAGTGACTTCTTACCTTAACTGCTTCAAAATATTTAAAGATTATGATTATTTTTTATGTTTTTACATAGAATGGTTTCTGTGGCCCGTTGCACAATGGGTTTCGTAACAACGAAAATATTGTAAACAACGAAATAGTTCGTTGTTGCTTAATAAATTATTTGCAGTTATTTTAACAAAGATAACAAAGATAGAAGTGGACCGGGACATGATTGACTTTTAATAAAGACCGAATTGCAAGTATTTTCATGACAAAGATATCTTTATGACAACAAAGATATCTTTATAACAATATCTTTATAATGATTACTTTGTAGTCCGGGGGTAGCACTCATGTTTCGTTGGTGCCATCGTTGCGAATGACGAGTGACAGCTTGTTGTCTTAGCTTGATGTAAATAAAGACTTCCCACCTATTTTTAAATGGTTTTGTATTTGAAATGGTCATTAATTTGAAGTTTGTTAGTTTTTCATAACAAAGATATCTTTGTAAAGATATCTTTGCAAAGATATCTTTGTTCATTGTGCAACGGCTTTTGTTCGCTGTTATGTAGAGGGGTTTTCGTAACAACGAAACATTTCGTTGTTAAGCAAAAGTTCATTGTGCTTTCGTTGTTTTATCTTAACAACGAAATTCTATTGTGCAACGGGCCACTGGGAAGGTGAAGGTTCCACACTTCTGAATACCAGTGGTATATGTAGAGTATCGGAATTACCACGGTGGCCCGTTGCACAATGGGTTCGTAACAACGAAAATAATTTTTTGTAAAAAATTAATATTTTCGTAACAAGGATGGTTTATACACATTGTTTTTCTATATTTAGAATGCAGCCAGAGAGCTGTAATCTTTACTGATTTGTCCTTAATTTTTTTCCTTTTTACATCAATTTACAGAATTCAATTTCATTCATTAGAACCAGAGATTTTACTATGTTTGTAAAATCGTAACAAAGATATCTTTAACAAAGATATCTTTGTTTGATCCTAACAACGAAATTCTATTGTGCAACGGGCCACGGGGAACCAGTGTACAGCACCTCTGTTGGGCAAACATTGTTAAGAATATCCATCAATGGGTACACGTTCGCCTGTGGCCTGTTGCACAATAGAATTTCGTAACAACGAAAGCACAACTAACTTTTGCTTAGTAACGAAAAGTTTCGTTGTAACGAAAATACAATATCTCGGGTTCTAATGAATGAAATTAAATTCTGTAAAGTGCTATGAACTAAGAAAAAATTATAAAAAATTCAGTAAAAGTTACAGCTCTTTGGGGACATTCTAAATATAGAAAAAGAATTGTGCAAAACCATCGTTGTTACGATAAAAGTAACAACAAAATGTTTCGTTGTTTTTTTATTTTCGTTGTTACGAAACCCATTGTGCAACGAGCCACTGTGGCCCGTTTCACAATCATCGATTGTAACAAGGACAACTTTAAGATCGTTGTCCTTACAAGGATAACTTAAATAGTTCATTTTTAGGATGAAGACGTGCAAAAAAATATGCATAACAGCAATATACATTCTGCATAACAGCAATCGATTTAGAAATCAATTGCAATTTCCGTTCATTTAAGTCATTTTGATTGAATTTTAATAGTTTATGAAAAATCATTTTAAAAAAAAGAGTTTGGCCAAAGTATTAGGGTTAGGTCGGGTTACCTGAAGACAGCAATTTTCTTTTTTAGGCAAAATGAACATTAACATCGCTTGCCATGAATATTTTGTTAATATAATTTGTACCATTACATTGACGATCATAAATATTTCCATGTTTGCACAATTTTCTTACCTTAAATCGCCATTTACATCTCTCATGTTGTCTTTTCAGGGAAGGTCCAGATAGTTGTATCCTTTTGAATCAGATATCACACCGTAAGACCTAATGTCCCGCTGCTGGACTAAGGTAGCATAGGTATCACACTCTCGGATCTAAAACATTCCCACCTCAGATTATAACTAACTTTTAGACATAAACATCTTAGTACAAATTCAGAAATAATTATATATTTATTACTGTATTACTCCTGCGGATTACACATGTGCTTTTAGAATATCAGGGAATCAAAATTCTATTTGTATATGCTTTCTGCTTACTGTAGGAGAGTGCAAAAAAGTCAATCTGAGGTGGGACTTTTATTTTTCAAAACTTCAACTTGTGCACTCTATAGTACTCTTGACATGGAGGATAACATAATGATTTATCTTTCAGTTAGTGCTTAAGGTTCTATAGCATTCCAATACTGGGTCTTTGGTCATGCACTTTGTTTGGTTTTAATGAAAACTTTGATATTTAATCTGTTGAGTGCTACAATTCTGATCCGGCAGTGTGAGATAAAAGGCATGCTAGTCCGGCAGCAGGACATTAGATCTTACAGCGTGGATATACAGAAGTATGTTGCCAGAATGTCCCAGGCTCAACGAATTCTAAATTGGCTATGTGTCCAGCTGACTATCTGCTGGGGACGTTTCGGTACTTTTGAGTACTTCTAAAATCATCTGATGGTTACTATATAGCTGCCGTGAGATGTCTAACCGTAGAAACAATCATGAAACAGTTAGACCTACATGTATTTAAAAAAATTCTCTATAGACAACTTTGTTGTAAGTCTCCAAGTTAGATACGCTCCAAGTATGCCTTCAAAGAATGATTATGAAAAATGAAATTTGTGAATAAAACTAGAATGTTAATCTTACAAAGTAATGCTGTGAATAAATGCCTTAACTGTGTAACAGCGGTCTTCACTGCCCTACCAGCTACTACTCTATATCAATGGGTGGTATTTTGGACTATTTTGGGTGGCTGAGGCATTGATATTCATTTTCAAGGGTAAGTAAATCTATGATTTTTTTTAGAAGTACTGTACGGTATAGTGGCATGATAATTGATATGACGGAAGCGAATGGTTTGGTCATGAAAGCATGACGTTTTGATCTTATAAATTCATTATTTTCTTATGAAAGTATCTATAGGCGATTTTATGTGCATCAATAAGAATTATGTTAATAAAAAAAGAACAATGTTGTAAAATCTACAAAATACCTGCTTTTCGTACAGAGATCAATCTGCCTGTAGACAATTTACTTAACATTGATCAAAGTTATAATCTTCACGCAACAACTTTTAAATCCAAATACACGCGAGTCAAGCTTCTTACCAGTCCTGTTTTTTTTCAATATACACTTCATTACAGGGGAAACGTTGCCTTACCCATCCGGTGCGTTGGCTGCGGAAATTGTCCTCCTTTTCGTTATGGCCGCACTTGAAGCACTACGACTATTTTTCGGTAAATATGTTGGTACTCGTATAAATAAAGTTAATACAAATTTTTTTTTTTTTTTTTTTTTTTTTTTTAACTTTCTACCATTTTGCATTTTGAGAAAATATGGGCGCTTCCGTCAGAAACACAAAGATAAATCGTTTTCTCAAATTGCATATCTCAATAGACATTCCAGTATCACCAATAAGTAAAGTAGGAAATCGATTCTAGCACGGACTTTAGTAAAACGGAATTATTCCTACCATTGTAATCATAAACTTTCAAGATGCACATCTTTTCGACTATTACCCGGGCTCGCTGTATTATCAAGTCGTCTTCGAAATATGATCGATATATTCGAATCTCGCCCGGGTATATGACTTGGACAAAAAGGCGGGAAACGCCATTGAACTATAACACAACCAGCGGCGACAAGATCGCAAATTTGGACCTGCTTCCGGTCTCAATGCTATTCCTATGAGAAGTCTATACCAGAAATTGACCATTGAAAAAGCATTAGCCGAGATCGGGTCGGAGATTGACAGTGTCAAACTGTATAACATCGACTCGACGGCTCAGCATTGAAAAGCCTAGCGTCCCGGATTGGAGTGTAGTGTTCGACCCAGTTGAATAAATTATGTTAAGTAGGGTGAAGACGGCGAGCATGGCGGCCCCCAGTGTTCCCTCCCGTAGGTCGGTCGGGTTTGCTCGCCTGTTTCGACTATTTCGCGCGCATTTCAGTCGACTTAACGCGTTATATGGGTCTATGCCGATCTTTTATTGATGATGCCGATGTGTTGGGAAGCTATATGTCGATATAAACCCAGAAAATTGCATTTCTTTCCGGACTAGATTTCATGCGCAATCCCTTCCGGGCGAAGCGCTTCTCGCGTAGTCACACTGTCAAACCACAGCGCCTTGCGTCAGAGGCCAAAATGGCGCGACCCGGGAAGGACACGTGTAGTTCTTCTCCGCGGGTAACCGCCTTTTACGCCTCAAATCGGCATTGTCCAGCAAAATGGAGTATATACTATGGATTACTAATATCAGGAGCTGGTCTGGGTCGATATATCGTGAAGAATTATGTCGATATGACCGATCGACATCGGAGAAAAGGTTAGTGTTCTCCGCGTGTTGGTGAACGATAATAGAGGAAAATGGCGGACGGCTTCACTCGTGCTGGCATTTGCATCTTTTTGTTTAAAATCAATCGATAATTCGCTCGATATTTCGTATTCCTAGCCCCATAATTATGTCTTCAAGCATTCTACTATCATATATAGAAAAAGAGTCGATTACCCGGGTTTTTTCGGTTTTGTAACCGATATTTTTCTTCCATCCCTCAACCTGGGTCCTTGTTTAGTAGCTCTCTGGTCCCAAACTGATACAATAAAATATATTTTAATTGTTTAGTAGCGCCCATACTTGTCGATGGGGACCAAAGACATAACTAGATTATCGGGTAATGCCGTCAAAAGGTTGTGTAGAGAAGGTCGGCGGCCTAAGGCCCGCCTCCCAATTATATACTATTTCTAATTAAGTAACTAAAAGTGTAATTAATTAACCCCGGCGTTTGTTGGCAGGTCAGAAGGGTAACCTGACGGAGCGCGTGCTGGCCGTCATCTGGTCCGTCGTCCTCTCCGTGCCCTCCCTCTTCTGCGCCATCTACCTCCTCATCTGGCAGACCTACGTCCTCAGGTTGGAGGTTATCATCGTCGCCATTCAGATCACCTTCATCGGCCTAGAGCTCCTCTTCGGCATCATCTCATGTATTACATTTGCAAGGTAATGTCAAGCAGTGGATACTTACATGGATCTATATTCTCATAATAGACTTTCTGTAGTTTTCCTGTTTCAGTATTTAGGTCTCTCTGCGGTCACACAAACAGATGGGACAATTTTAATCGATGAATTGGTAAAGTTACAGATTATGCTTCTGGTAGAAACGTAAAGATTGTTTGTTGACCATCTTATTCACATTTCAGGAGAATGGATGAGGTAATGTTGTTTGCACCATTTGTTTTACGGTGTTAAATTGTTTGCTAAGTTTTTACTGAAGCTCACTTGAAAAAACGACCCTAGGCTTCCATTAGAATTGTTCGTACGGAAGTTGATGTGTTCTGTGGTATTTCGTTGTGAGGCATTCATTATACAGTTGATTTAAACTGGGAGCTCTGTGACTTATATCAAATGAATGGGCCACGAGATGTGCAGAACCAGACGGGTTTACTCATTCTTTGGTTCTGTAATGTCTTATTACTTTCTGAGGAATTATTGAAATATCTAGATATTGCTTTAATATATTTAATTATAGATCATTTGTTGCTAATATTTATATATATGGCATATATATACATACATACGCTTACAATATACTGTCAAATAATAATGGATGTTCTGCATTATTTGTTTTTCAGAGCGACTCCCTATTGATAATTCGCCCAAGTATAACTGAATTAAGGCTAGTTCTGCAAGATCTGCAGCGTGCGATATTCAGCTAACTGTGCAGAGAGCTGCTACATATTTCCACGTTCAAACAGCACCTTATTTATCCAAGTTAACTTACAGTGAAAATATGAGTTACTCGGTTTTACGACAAAATTGTCCATGAAAGCTGTATATTATGTATAGACTGTACTCTAATTCCATTGTTACATTATATCATGTGTTGGTAAATCTCATTCCATAACTGAAAATGTGATACAGAGCCCAAAACGATGACTCTGAGAATCGCTCTGTACAAGTGTATATAGTCAGATTCGTCTGTTTCCGTCCAAAATGATTATCCGTTGTGTATACGTACATTTTGTTGAATAAATTTTATAACAAAATATATCAAGCATTTTCCTGATTATTCATGAAAAATATTATCCGATTATTCAACGAATTATTTGACGGAATGTTGTTATACATGTGTAGTTCATTACATTTAGGATAAAGAAATTCGAATACAAAGTCTCCAAATATTTCATTTATTGAAAAACATAGCTACGTTATACAAACGAGCACCATATGGCACATATATCAAAGAGTGTAAAGAGAATTACCATTTTCCCTGTAGCAGACATTTTATAAGTTAAATATACCCCAGCCTACCTTTAGATATAACCCTTTATCAACTGAAGCCAGGGAGAGATTTGTACTAGCAAGACTAGCAGACAACTATGCTATTGCAACAGAATGCCTCAATTGTATAGATATTGGCCTCAATACATTCAAGCCTGAACTGAATTATCTAATGCAAGTAAAGATGGAATACCAAATTGTAAAAATGAAATCTCGAAAAACAACATATCGAAGGTAGATAGGTGAAGTAATTGTTCAGTGTGGGTTCATTCTGTATATACGAGTTACATACATACATAATAGCCCTTTGGTAGTAAAGTTACAAGGTTTAGATCACGCATTTTTCCTACAGTCTGCAATAAATTGTATTATAACGAATGTGATCAGAGAGACGAACAAACACAAAAACATAGGCTTACCTATATGTAAGAGCACAATATTTCTAAATAAATTAGACAAGCAAAACTATTCAACAAACCTTTAAAGCGAGGACCTTTTAAAGTTATTTCAAGAAGTATTTCACAGGCAGACTAAACTACATCCACCCAAAAGAAAAGAAAAACTACCAGGCATCCATACATTTCTGTGTAAGACACTCGTTTTAGTCTCCGGTAAAAACAAACAGAAGAAAATGTTCCTAAAGTTTGTCTAAGCGGACTTGTCCTCTTTGTTGTTGAGGTAGATCCACCAGTTGATGGCGCTGGCGAAGCTGACCCAGGCCAGGTAGGGCACCATAAGGTAGGAGGCCGTCTTGTTAATGCCGTGGAATGTGTAGATACATCCTCCGATACAGCCAGCCAAGGCCGTGATGTCCAGGGCTCCCTGAAGTCAAATAAACAAAAATGTCAGAGCAATTTGATATATGCACACTTTAATTTTCATTAATGGAACAAATACAGACTTGTGTTCTAAGGCAGATATGTGAAAATTATCAACAGGTCCTTCACACCATGTAATCCATCATTAAAAAGCTAATAAGATTTGCCATCTGGCGCTGTATATCACAATATAATTCCATATGGACTTCATGGTTCACTTTAGAAAAGATCATTTTTGACTGACTTTCTCCCTAGCCAGGCATACTTTTAATTGATACAAAAGCTTGTCATATTGTTTCTTATATTAACTCGGTGGGAACTGTGTAAACTAAGCAGGAGTTTATGCAGAGCATAGCTCCATATGATAGGAGCTCTCAGTGTTAGGTATTCAATTCTAAGTATGATACATAACAAAGATGTCAGTCCCCTATCATGAAAAATCTGAGAGGTCTATATACTGGCTAGTTTATATTTCTAACACTAGGTGGCACCACTTTTTCACTTCAGTATACCTCTATCAGTTGATACATGGAGACTAAAATATTATTTTAGTCTCCATGGTTGATAGTATGAATTTATCTTACGCAACATCATTCAGGCCTTACTTTAGGTGCAGTCTCACAATCAGACCACCTGGACTACATGTCATAGGCGCTACTCACCCACTTTAGAACTCCTTACAGTACTATCTATTGGTTACAAAGTTTCCCTTATTGCCTCACAACCACCCGAGACCAGCAAATAGAGCCGGACAATTGAACAACATCGGAAACCAATAGATAGGCACTTATAACCAAAAGATGTATTAAAAATACATTTTTACTCTATCATAATTAATTAGACAGCATCCACTAGCCGATCTCCAGCTAGCAAACGAACTGGACAATGTATAGATGGAAAAATGAATCCATGATCTCGAGTTTCACTCTGGGAACAGCAGAAGTGTGTTATGTATAGGTATGAATTGGCCTAATAAATAAAGGCTTCAGTCCTAGTACCGAGACGAAAGCAAAGAAATATATCGAATATCAACATAAGCTCCTGTCTTCTTCATTTAAACCAACAGCAATGTTTCTTTCCACAAAAGAAGGCATCAGGACCTACTTCTCGAGACCAAAGCTATACAAATAAAATCAAGATTGACAACTTCTGTTTCAAACTTCATGTAGCCCAATAACAACGGGTATATAACAAATTTTCCTCACTCCCAAAGTATAAGTTAACCTACAGGATGGGCCAGGATGATACGAAAGCAATTTCCCTGAAAAATCTACAAGAACAAACAATTGTTTCAAGGAACGAACTATGAATTCCAGAACATGCACAGTTATATAGGTTATTTTTCCAAGATCTGGGTAATATTAAGGGACCCGCCTTCAGGTTGGTGTATGGACAGCCATGCCGTTGTGTGACTGGGTGCTTGAAGAGTCGGTGACTCGTCCTTATCAGACAGACAGTGCTGCCACCCCGTGACACCTTATCGCACTAAACCTGGAAACCACACGTGGCGGTAGACATGCACAAAACGTCCCTGAGGACAACCTATGAGGGGGTCACTTTCTGCCCAAACGACCATTTGGTCCCTTTTGCCGGATTCTCCACTTGAAGATATCTAAGTACAGTTGTTTTTGTCAATGAAACAAATCAATTATTTAGTTCTCATATACATGTAAATTGTTAGCAATTATTCATGTATTTTGAGGATATGAATTTTGCGTGTGTGCAATTATAGTAATCATCAGTAAGGTGGAAGCCAAATATTTAATTAGATAAATCAATTATTAGTAAATGATGTGTATTCCATTTAATAATCCCCTCGATATACATATCAGGCGTGGTTTCATCTGTTTATACATATGGATATGGATATGTTTTAAAAGCAAACCTACCATACATATAGCTGGCAATGTATGTCATTCTTTTGCTACTCTGAACAATAAATCCGTGAATCAGGACTCGTATATGATTACAACTACTGTTTTAGACAGGGGCAACAACACCTTAATAAAAGCATGCAATCAAATCACGTTATGTGAGGTGGTTTTGTCCCCATCCTTGTAATTGGGCGTCGTTTCATTCGTAACGGAGGCAAATACATCCAGTTTTCATTCCATCTTCACCTTTGTTATTGCGGCCGCACAGATTAAACACAGGCCCACCGAAATCAATGACTGTATGTGTGGATATGGCCGAGTGAATGGTCACTATGGATCACATGAACTATGATTGTCTTGTAACAGCAAACATTGTTCTTCAATATACAATAACAATTATGTTACTCAGATTAAGATGAGATGGTATATCAGATTGAAAGAGTGCAAGAGGGACATATTGCTATCTTCCGATTTAGATAGGAAATGACGAGAAATAACGATCCACTTAGTATCGATAACTCATAAGATCCAAACGTACACATTATTGTCGATGGTGAAACTGGAAAATCATTGCTCGAGGAACAATGACTTATTTTCATGTTCTACCTTGCTTATTTTTACAACTGTTCACAAAACAAAAGAAAAATATAGGCCTATTCAAAAATAACACAGCGCCAATGGGCGAAATGGCAGTTCATTTTAGTTCTTTCACATTGAGGCAATATGAGCGATCTATCATATCTTAAAATCAGAATGACAGACAGACTTCAAAGTCAGTATTGGTAGTGGAGTATACGTACACAATTTATGCGCGGTCATCGCTGTAAGTTCATTTATTCCGTAACAGCCGCCATTTTATCACCGGAACCGGAAACAGCCGACCGTATGCGGGCTAATTGGATCTTACATGATCCCCGCCTCGACGTTCCGCCCCAGATGTGCGCGCGCGCAGACCTGTTCATCCGGCGGCCCCAGCAGCATTGATCCGTTTAGGTCTGGGGGTCAGGGAATGGTTGGGTCGGGTAGGGCCGTAGGGGCATAATGGGAAGTATGGCAGGGCGACTGTAACGTGTTTCTCTGCATAAGGAAGAGTGAAGAACACTTTTTCTTCCACCGCCCCTTAATCCGTGATAAGTATCTTTAAATGTATGTTTTGGTAGGTTAAAATATGTTTAATGCCTGAATATCAAGCACAATCTATATTTTAATGTACACATTTTGGGCATCAAAGTTCAACTTTTCTCGATAGCGGTTTTAGGAGCTCGAAATGAGTCGGGGGTGGGGAGGGAGTAAGAACTGAAATTTCAGCCCATAGAAAAAATGATACACACTTGTACACTGATACTGATGTATGTACATTTCACGCAGCGTTAAACCAGGCTACTTGGCGTCAGTCTCCGTCTCACATACATAAATTGATCCACCGCCTAAGACCAGATCAGCATACCGATCTCCACTGCCCTCGTTCATCATACAATTCATGCCAATTCCCATTCAGTATGAATAACCCCATACCTGCACACCATGCACGCAGTGTCCAACCCACAGACTGCGGCCCCCGGCTAAATCCGGGCGGACGGGGACAATACGGCCGGGACGCCCCTTGTTGTGGCCATGCCCTGGAGGAGGGACGCCATGGAGGGGTCAGTGAAGCGTGGAGAATGGGGCACGAGAGACAAGGCGGCCCGGAGGTGGGTAGGGCCATTTTGGACAATATTGAGGTCAGGGCTGATAAAATGGCCCCATAGGATAATACAAAACCTGAAAACGTTTTAAATTTATTTATGCTAATTATTGTGCTGTAACCTGGATGGAACATGAATTCTAACAAGTCTGGTTGTGGACCCCTTTAGTGGAATAATATCATGTCGTACATATTCCTTATTTTTAATCTAAATGATACTTTCAGTTGTCATTCTATCGTGATTTTGGTCAGGACTAATAGAATCTATTTATTGAAAGGTCATCCTAGGTCCCCATCACTTTCACAATAGACGGGTCACTGCGCTGGATTACCATATATCACGCCACTTCCTATTCTGTTGTGTATTCTGAGGGTAACGTATCCAGGACCATCTCAATCCATAATCATATACCCAGACCTTAAACATGATAAACGACCATGGCCCAGAGTTCACTAAACTATCGATTTCAGGCGGCCAGGACCCTCAGTAAGGTTAGAGGAGGCGTTGGATACTATTTCTACCTCAGCGGTCAATTCTGCCACGAAAATTCATCACCCACTTCTGTCCGAAGAAAAGCGACAGCAACACTAGAGCATTAAAATTGGTATCTACAAAAGAAACTTGCCAGGACTTGGAACGGTAGAAGAGTAGCGGTTTGGTGATTGAGCTGGCAATTGGCAATTACTCGTCTTCAGAGCTGATTCCATGCAATACATGGGAGGACTTTTATAATAGAGCTCCAGCAGATGGGGGAGTGGGGTATCGATTCATTGGGGTGCGGATGGGAGGGGGCTCACGGCCAGCCCCACTCCTCCCCCTCCCCCAGCAGCCCGCAGACACTGGAGGAGGCAGCGTCCATACGTCTAGTCGGAATCACAAGCAGACCCCGCCCGTCGGCTCCTGCTCCACGGCCCACGTCGTCGGCTTGTTTTATCTCCCGTCTCCCCGCACTGGGGGAAAGTGGTCCCTGGAGAGGGTTTGTCAAGACAAGGCTACTGGATTGGCCTCCTCCATACGGCATGGAGGTACCGACATGCCAGAGTGAGAAACAACTGGAGCTGTCCTACTGGGCCGTGAATATCAATGCCACAATACGGCACGGTTGTTGGATATGTTCAGGTAGATGGGCGAAGTCCTTAAGTGACAAGACTGAGTGACAAGTCACTGAACGACAAGACTAACTGACAACTCTCGTTAATGACAACTGTTTGATGACAAAATTCTGGATGACAAGTTTCTGGATGACAAACATCAGCTTAACCCGGATAACATGCAGTAGTGAATGATAAGTCGTAGAGTGGCAACTCCCTAACTGACAACTCTCATAGTGACAATACTACTGACAATCCTTTGAGTGACAATACTCTGAGTGACAATTTGTTGGAATGAAGGCTAACGTTGAAGGTAGTTGTCATAGTAACAGTTATGAACAGCTCCAACCAACGTTTCACTGGTCGACCACGTGGCTCACAATCATGGCAATGGCAATCAAAACGGTGTGGTTTTTAACCTGCTAGATCCTTAATTGAAACCGGTGCAATTTATGGCCACTGCTGACAATTCTACATTGACTTTTTCTCCCCAGCTAATTGGCGAGCCTAACATGGGGAGTGAGGACTGCGTGGTGACCGGCTCAGAGTGAGGGCGTTCAATACAAGTGGCACACTAGTGAGGAAAGCTTGACTGAACCTAGGCTTGAAGATGGAAAATATTCCAAGACGGCGTGGGGAGTGATATAACGGAATCTGACAGGTCTATGACAAGTAACAGACCTGTTCAGCCAAGGGAGGATCGGTGGAATATCGACTGTACAGATGGAGGTATATATCTAGTTTGAGACACGTGAATGTACTCAAAAAGGTGTACCTTTCATTTCTATTTTGAGATACGTGAGTTTATTTTTATTTCCTTTTTGAGACACGTGAGTTTACTAAAATATGTCATTTAAATATGGGATGGTGCATTAGCATATCAAATTACTGATACAGAAAAACATGTTTGGAATTACAATAATAACGATATGCGGACCAGGGATACAGTCAACAGTCACTTCACTCACCTATCACTCACATTACATAACGAAAGCGGAGGTGTATTTGGGAAACACAGCCAGTATTTACCCATGACCAAATGGACTGGGCTCTAGTATACAGTGGACACATCGCCTGGTCTAGAGGCACTACGACCTGTTATACCAGAAACACCTGGCGGGTCGGGAAGACTGTGTTTGCCATTAGTGTGACTATGGACTGCAACCTTTGGCCCCAGCCCTAACAGCAGGTACCGGCCATGCCTGGCCAAGTTCCATTGTATGCATGAATCCAGCCTATGTGATTCACAACTAGGGTTTCATAATATGTACATATAGGGAAGAAAAATCAAATATTTTTTGGAAAATATTGACACAAATCCAACAACGAGGAAACAGAATTATTGGTAATGTAAACCACATAGAGTTGCTCACTGGCCATGGGGAGGATCAATGATATCAGGCCAAATATTGATTATTGATAAAAGTGAAGAGTATGGATCAATTTCTCCAAGGTTTCTGGTTTGCAGAGTGCGCCCTGTTTGAGCAAACTCCACTACAAGACCCAGAGCCGTCTATACAAGGCTAAATCGATGGGACCTGACTGGGGCTGACGGCATTGCCTACTACAGGTGCCCTCAGAGGTGAGGGCAAACACAACTGCTCACGAGCTGCTCAGACCCGCTCAGACCCAGGACCTCCTCCCGCTTAGCAGCTCAGAAATGCTCAGCATTAGACACTACTCACCGGTTGGCCTCTTCTAAATGGATTACTACATCCTCATTCATTAAATGTTAATATACCAAAGAGTTGAACTAATGTGAATGTGATACCAATGTGTTTACACAAATAAGTCCCTTGCAGTTTCACAGAAAGCTTCACAAAAACAGTCGAGGAATTTTCATTTGATCAAACAGGACACTTTCTTTGTGTATGTGTTCTTTTAAAACACAAAACACGCCCACTTCACTTATTCAATGAACGTAGATTTTCTTAAAGCTTTCCCTATTATGAGGTAGGAAAATCACAACAAAACTTATGAGCGTAAGTAACTTGGGAGTGCGTGAATCAAGGTTACTACTAATGAGCTCGGAATACCGCCATAAGTGCTTGGCATACAGCCTTATCAATACAGGCGCCAAAGGTCAGTAGATTACCACACAGCACCATTACTCCCCAAAACCTGAATCATTACCACAACCACACTCATCACCAACTGATCTACCTTATAAACGTGGCAACTGACGGGAAGCGTGCACTAATCCAGACTGACCCTTACGCAAGTCGTATTGCCTGGGCGGTGCGGGTCAACTAGGTAGTGGTGACCGGCGCAGAGCACGGGTAATCGGCAAAGGGTACAAGGGCCCGGGAAATGGACAATGTAATCACATAATGGAGCAGCTCCCCACGGACTCACCGCATAGTACACCAAGCCCGCCTGTGCTGGGAGACTAACATAACGTTGGGTGGAGAGTGGAGAGTTTTTTTTTAAATCATGGATCAAACTTCAAGCCGTGAACCCGTTTCAGGATGGATTAACCTGGGATTTCTGACGGATAACTTCGATGCAAAATCCCTTTTAATTACTGCTGTTTTTTGTTGTATTTTTCTAAAATAAAATTGGTAAGTTTATCCCCAGTGGTGATATACACAATGGGACGAGTGGCTTTGAAGCCAATTTGGCATGCATCAATGGTCAATTACCCCAGTGCTGGTGGGATACACCCGACACGCGGCTAAAGGCCATAGGAGCGGGCGGGGAGTGGTGTATGGGCGGTAAAGGCCATGGTACACGCGGCAAAGCACTGTTTGGACTAAGGATACTGTCTGAAGATCTCCTAGTAGTCTTAAGGATTTACGTGGATTCAACATTCCGAAATTGTGTCGGATTATTTTGAAAGGATAGAAAATCGAAGAAAAAACAAATGTGAGCAATTGTGAGTAGATCCTGTGCAGTTGCTTAATTTACCTGTGACTGTGTATATGTAAGTCACAATATTGTTCATGTGCACCACTGGATCACTTGGGTGTCCTAAACATGAATGAAATCCAGCACTGGAGTATGATAAGGTTGACGAGTGATCATCACGTAATAAGTACATGTACACGGACAGATTACCGAATAGAAGATAAACGATACCTTCATCAGGTGTTAATACGATAAGCTTAATTCTGGAATATTGTCGCATACGGATTTTTAAAATCGTATTTGAACATACAAACTTTGCCTGTTCTACTACCCGATGGTATAAAATATAAGAGCCACGATGCTGCGGGCTTATACAGGACCTCCACAGCTAAACTAAAAGGGTATTAAATGTCAGATAAATCTCCCCTGTACCTATCTGCACTGAGAAGAAATACCACTTTTAAACACAACCTTTTGCAAAAAGGTTCACCTCTGACATTGGCGGATGCCTCGCTAATATTTCTCCGATTGAGTACCTGAGGCTGCCGTAGAAGCAACAAGTCAGTGTTAATTCAGCAGACTGACCAGAATGTCAGGGGACGGGCCGGCGTCAAGGGCCAAACGGCAGCATGGGTTGTAGCCTGTGTCGGTGTGTCGACATGAGCGGTAAGCTGAACTTTACATTTACTTCCTTTGGGGGAGGAGGGGGAAATGTTACTGTTTTTTCATTGAACTCCAGGTGTGTTGTTTAGTTGTGCGGAAATAACAAAATGCACCAAGCCATGCCTGTTACTCTTGACTGCAGGTAGACTGCACGTTAGGTCGGGGGTATGCAAGGGTGGATCCTGTTACAATAGTTTAGGGTAGGTGGGTGGGGGAGGGGTCATAGGGATCAAGAACCCTAGAGTCCTATATTTCTTTGCCAATAACCAGACTTGCATTTTAAACATAAGGTAGAATTGGTCTAGAACTTTAAATATAGAGCCCCTCCCACGTACCTCACAACTCGAAATCTTGGATGTCTAATTTAGTTTGTAGCTATAAATAGATGTCTTCCGGAAGATTATTATCTCAAGACCTCCATATATCTTCAATATATGTATTCCTCCAACTTAAATGGTTTACCAAACTGATATTCCGTATACTACGAAAGTATAGGACATCAAGGTTGATACAGCTCTTCTTAATCAAATGGTGAAAATAAATGTCGAACCAACGCTAGGAGTTGAATTTTAAAGTAGTTGAAACTTTATTCAAAATTAAATCGACATGTTTCGACTGATTAAGGTCTTCTTCAGGGTTTTCAAGCCTTTCTTAATGTAACGTCGATTATTACAGTTACGGAGATTTACTGTCGACCTTATAATCATCATGATCATTTAACTGAAGCTGATTGTATTATAAATACTTACGTTATGGGCTCCCTCAAGTGTGTCAAATGATCAATGATTTAGGTATGTTAGTTTCTACCTTGGTCTCCTGGTGGATAATTGGCAGTTAGGTCCGTTACACGTTATTAAGGTAATACTACATCGGTTCAAGGTGTTATCGTGTTATCTGCTGATATCACCACCAAAGGTGATCTGATTATGACCTAAACCTGTTGGTCAAGGACCACGCTGAATAATCTATGAAATAATCAGATCAGGTAAGGTGTTGTAAATGAATGCGTTATTCATCTACTGATATTGGGAATACGCCTGGAAGTGATACATCACAATACAGCGCTAAAAATATTCAAAGTATTCTTTAAATAATAAAATATTAATTAAGCATACTTTGGGAGGGTTGAGTCCTAAAACTGAAAGTATGGAAAGTTTATCGTGAAATTGCGTTTATGTAGATTCTGGTGAATTTTCGCATAGACATGCATGATATGTATGTCTATGATTTTAGCAATGAAAGATCTGGGTTGGGGTGGGACTACTCGCTTCAAAACTACTTAGAGCGTAGCATCTTTGGTAAGTGAATATAACATTAATTCAAAGACAACAATTGATAATGTACTCACCAAACCCAGTTTGTGTTTGCCGAAGAAGATGGGTGTCCAGGCCCAGTTGAGGGCGAGCTGGGTGCCGTAGAGGGCGAGCGGGCCGGCCGCCTCGCCGTCAAAGCCGCCTCCGTCCCGCCACACCAGGTAGGAGGCGTACCCCATACCTGTGTACAGGCACGTCCACATGGGGCCGAACGCCCAGTTAGGGGGCCGCCACGACGGCTTCTTCAAATCCTACAAAAGTATTTAGATTCATCGGTTATTCGACGTAAATTGAAGGTCTGGGGAGCATGTGATGTTCGTTCTAGTGTGATGAACACAATTAATGAGGAAATGTAAATTTGCAGTAAAATCTCTAATTTTTCCGGCTACCCGTTTGGATCAATACTGGTTTATGAAAGTTGTTTGAAATATTGGTAAATTCATGGAATGAATGTACCAGGGCCGATCATGATATATATATCTTACTATATTTCGATTGTTTGTTGCATTGAGTTTCAATACATTTTATATTTTGTTTTCGATCAAAGTGCATAAGTGCTTCAAAAGGTACGACTGCAAGGTACATAGTGATAAACAAATCTACAATGAGTGAAAAACTCTTACATTACGGTATGCTATTACGCAGAACCAAGTCCCACCCCCAGACAAACATACTGTTCGAACTTTACCTTATCGTACCAGTTCTTGATATTTTTTCTGGTAATCAAGGCTCCTGCTATTCCCCCTACATGTGGGAGGAGGCATGCAAAAGCTGGTCGCGCGTATTCCATAGCCGCTTAAGTTTCTAAAGCACAAATGAAATAAAAGTCGCTTAAATCAATGGCAGCAGCAACAACAACAACAATGACGGCACAACAAAACGTTGGAAGAATTGCACGATACAAAGCATATTCTAACAGGGTGCTTAGCAATTCAAAAAAATGCCAAATTTAAGACTTTTAGGGCCATAAATTCTGAAAACTTTAGTACTTTTACGAATTTTTGAGACTCTGGTAAGCACCCTGTGTAAGATTTTGTATAATTCTCCTCGCTACAGCCATACAGAAATACAAGATAACATTGAATAAACGTGCATGCAAGTAAATCGTCAAAGATTTTCATTAACCTTTTGGAGTGCCAGACAACTGGGTTAGTGGTTTAATCAAGACTTGCACCATAGCCTGGTTCAAACTGCACTACTTGACCAGAAAGGGACATACTTCAGAAATAATCTTCAGTACTTTGCAGGATGGCGAGATTCATTAAGAACTTGAATTTCAGACAGATTTTTTTTTCACATTTGTCCGAGCAAAAATGCATTCTTTACGAATCACTGATTTTTTTTCTATGACTGGACACCAGACTACCAAAACTACATTAGCCATGTAAGAATTGTACTAATGTCCGGTAATTCTTTGCTAATTTAACCTCATGATCATTCAAGCCGGCAACAGCAACAGGGTTTAAGAAATGTTTCAGCTCTTGGTCTAGTTGACTTCCTTTACCAGTCAGGGTAAAGCAATTTACACTTGTATTCTAAATCAAGTCACAATGTCACGTATCAAATATTGTAATGCGATCCAGACGGATGCGAACTAATTTCGTTATCAAGTTCTGTACATGTACAAGGCTTACCTCCAAGAAGTGTGTCCTAAACTATTCTATTACCAGCCCCACACTCGCAAAAATGAAACTGGTTTTATATTGACTATAACAACTACATTTGTTCTAGCACTGCCTCCACGCACGAACCCTCAGTCGTAGTATTTGGCAATATTTGGTGATATAACAATCATTCTCAAATACATGCATTTTTTATGCAAGGTGTGATTCCAAAAAATGTCCAAATAATGCTACTGAGTGGCACCTTATTTTGTAGAGAAGGCTTATCTTTTATATAATTATAAGTGTTGTTGAGCTGCCTGTAATGTGTATTAATTAGCATCGGTAACTGATTGTTCATGTTCATGTGATGGTGATATGCAGGCAGGTCACTATGTGAACAGGTGAATTATGAAGTAACAGAAAATAAATTAGTATGACCTAGTTTCTACTTCAAAACGTATACCCGGTTATTATGGTCAGGTAAGTGAGGCTTTGTTAGGGTTCTCACACAGGCGATGTTTTTGTATTGGGCAGATACACATTGACCTGCTGCACCTGTCCGAGAGCAGCATCTTGAAAGACTCAATATTTAGTCAATAGCAACGTGAGTGCCTCATCTACTTGTGGGATTGATAACAATGTGTTTTTCCAAGCACATTATATATCTACATGGATCTAAAAATAATATATGCACAAACAAACACAGCTTGACTATGTCATAATAAGTAGCTCTAATCCAGGAAATTTGTTATAAATATCCCATTCGATGATCTATGTTCCCTGTTGGTCTTCTACGTGCAATTATGCAACACTTGAAACAAAATTAAACGATAACTTGATGCGAGGCACGAGCCAAAAACAGTAATGCTGCTGCTGCCACCTGGTAGAAGCCAGGCGTACCTTGTCATACCAGCCGCCGGCGGAGACCTGTAGCCTCGTCTCACTAGTGTAATTACCAACGAACCCACCCGCCATGGGCAGGACTATGGCAGCTGCCGGCCTCAGAAAATCCATCTGTGGAGGGTACATGGCTATTAGGAAATGGTAATTTCCAGATAACAGAGAATAAAACTGAAACAAAGGTTTCAACGAAAGCTAGGACAAAGTGAAAAGGAATGGAAGTCTCTTGATGTATAGAAAATTTCTGTAAAACAAATTGTATGGGAATATGGGATACAGTACCGTCTATTCACACATCTACACATCCACACAAAATCACACATCCACGGGCTCATGTGCACTGACTATCTTTCGTGACGTGGATGTGTGCCCATGCTCACTGACTATTTTCATACCCATGTGCACTGACTATTTTCCACGACGTGGATGTGTGCCCATACTTGCTGACTATTTTGTACCCATGTGCACTGACTATTTTCAATGACGTGGATGTGTGCCCATGCTTGCTGGCTATTTTGTACCCATGTGCACTGACTAATTTAACTCTATTTAATTTGACTCTATTTAATTCAAACTACACTGAAAAAAACCCAGTTGTGTTCAGGTCTCAGTCCGCAAAATAAACTAGGGTGAGTAGGCCTTGATTTTTTTATTATTTTTTTCAAATATTTGTTTTGACTGTAGTGAAATTCTAAACACTTTTTTGCTTGACATATGAAGATCACCGCGCGCCCTCTATAAGTAGATCTACTTAGATCTATTAATCATATTATGGAAAACATGACTTGCCCAAATGTTGGCAGATCTCCCATCAGTTTAAAAGATTCGAAGTCTTAGTAACAATTAAAAACAAGTTACACATAGGCCAGTCTGCAGGAATTTTAAAAAAAAAGTTACACATAGGCCAGTCTGCCGTGCAGGAATTGTAATTTTATTTTTCAACAAATATCAGCCTAATTAAAGAAAAGAAAGTCCATCTAGACTATTCACTTAATTGTTTTTACAAAAATAAAAAAATTTAAAGGAAATTTATCTTTAATGATATATAAACAAAGACCAGTGAAAATATTTAGTAAAATTATAGTAGTGCCTCAGCGGCCTGGAGTGGAGGGTCTGGCTAAAATTTTTGCCCCCCTCCCTTTTTCATTGTGGGGTGGGGGTCAGCCCCTGAAAATAGAGGATATCTTCAAATGTACCGATATCCTGAGAAAGGTCACCTCAAGGCAAAGTATACTAGATTTTGGGTACTTCCGTACCTAAGGAGGCGGGCAGTGGGCAAAATTAAAGGGACGTTCTTGTCCGTGACCTGAATGGGATACATCCGCCGACGTAAGTCTAGCGACGCGACGGCCGGCGACGTCTTTTTCACTTTTGGAACGTAATCTGGAGACATTATTGGTCACGTCGCGAAATTGGCGCGGCCGTAAGAGGGTTACAACGCATCAGAATAGGTCCGCCTCATGGACGAGAACGTCCGTTTAAAATTTCGATGGTTGCCGATAATTATAACAAGTAACCATTTCAATACTGAACATGTGCCTGGAGAATGTGAGGAGTTAGACACTGAAACCTTCTTTGTCAATCTCCATGCATCCTTATGGGGAAAAGAGTTGCTGTGTCTGGAGAGTGATGACATACTTTCTTTACTATAGGAAATTCCTATTTCAATTTTGTAACAAAAAACTTATGGATTGTCTCCCAAATTACAAGAAAACAACCAAATATTTCAGAATTTTAGAACCAAACCACCATATACTAGAAACAGAACTACAGAAATACATATAGTTTGAAGATTATATAATGCTGGCATTACTGAGAAAAGTGGAACGAAAAATTTGTCACAAAATTGTAACAACTGTTTTGAGCCCCATTGAAATGCATTGACACAACCTGGTGTAGAATGAGTCTAGAGAAGGTCGGCGGCCTAAGGCCCGCCTCCCAAAAATACATCTGTTGCAGGAGAGGGGGGCCCTACGTGCTGCACCTCAGACTCGTGAGACTGCAGCAATAAAATGTGAGCCAGTTGTCCCAGATCTAATCTGCCGACCCTGGCCTGAGTCCACTGACTTGCCTGAGTCTGACATTTGCCGGCTTGTGCCAGTTGTGGCAAGATTGAATGACTGTGACATCAGTTGCAAGACCTGAAAGAGCCACGTAGATGTTTCTATCTATTTTTGTGGAACCTACCTTTTACGCCCCTTCTTTGTCGCTCACAACTGGACGGGTTGATTTAGGTCGCCTGCCGGGTTTCAAAGGTTCAAAGACTGACGAAAGTTTGTTTAGAGTTGCCTCTACGTCCTTCACCTTCAACCCCAAGACCTGTGATGACCTAGATTTTCAAGCGATTTGATTGGTCGACAATCGTCATGAAGAGGCACAGGCCACTATTTGACGTGCTTCACGTGAGAGGTTACTAGCCTGGACCCACAGCCTCAATATGAAATGTGAGCCTGGTGCCTAGTAAAGGACCTTCACCTTGGCAGCCATTTTGGTTGTTGTGTACGTGGCGCCACCTAGTGTTTCATATTAGTGATTTGCACATAGATTCCCCTCCCAAGTTGTTTTATAGCAGTAAATTAGTCCCTTCCTGACCATGAAAATTTACTAGTTATGGCATTTTGATTTTTATCTTTTGATATGATGAATAAAAATAATTTTTTAAGCATGAATCTTCAGACCAGACATTCAACTAATTGTTTTTTTTACTATTTTCTAATTTTAACTAATTTATTAGTATAAATTAAACATTCCAAGTCCATGAATTACCTTTGAAAGTTTGATTCAGAGTCCCTCAATTATCTGCAGTGTACTAGCTTTTAAAGTTATATCAAATGGTTGAATTTTGAGTTATTTTATAAGCCTAACATTAATACATTAATTGCAGGTTTTAGGGTAAATTTTACTTTAACTTATTAAAATTTTCATCACAATATCTTAGAATTTTACCTTTGGTGGTCAGGAAAGGGTTAACTTTATTTCCCTGATAATTTGTAGGCTTGACAAATCCTAAATTTAATATATTGTGGTTTCTTATTTATCTTTTTAATTGTTGTGCATTATTGTTAAATGTTAAAATGGAAATTATATTTACTAATTATGAGTTTATATATATGGTATTGATACTTTATGTAACAGAGACAACAACCAGTTCTTTTCATTGTGATTTTATTAATCTTGCTCTGGGCCAGCATTATACAGGCCTCTCCTTGCCAGGTGCACTGGTCCCATCCTTCCCATCAGCTGTGTGATCCTGTGGTCCTGCAATGATACTAAGTAACTCTATCAATTAAATTTCCATTTTCTTTTTCCTTTGATGTGACCATTAGATTGTTGATAATGACCTGGAATCAGATATGCACACAATAAAATAAATAAAGTGCAGCTATATTTTAGTGATGCCCCCTAATTACTAGGAGCTAAAAAGGGGTGCACTTTTAAAAGTTTACGATAGATTTTCAAAATTTTTCTTTTAATCTGTTCCTAAGATTGCTGGGAATCATATAAAACATGAAATAGACATGCACATACTAAAATAAATAAAGTGCAGCTACATTTCAGTGATGCCCCCTAATTACTAGGAGCTACAAAGTGGTGCACTTTTAAAAGTTTACGATAGATTTTCAAAATTCTTTTGGTAATCTGTTCCTAAGATTGCTGGGAATCATATAAAACATGAAATAGACATGCACATACTAAAATAAATAAAGTGCAGCTACATTTCAGTGATGCCCCCTAATTACTAGGAGCTTCAAAGTGGTGCACTTTTAAAAGTTTACGATAGATTTTCAAAAAAAATTCTTTAATCTGTTCCTAAGATTGCTGGGAATCATAAAAATGATGAAATAGACATGCACATATTAAAATAAATAAAGTGCAGCTACATTTCAGTGATGTCCCTAATTACTGGGAGCTACAAAGTGGTGCACTTTTAAAAGTTTACGATAGATTTTCAAAAATTTTGTTTCAATCTGATCCTAAGACTACTGGGAATCATCAAAAACATGAAACAGACATGCACATATCAAAATAAATAAAGTGCAGCTATATTTCAATGATGCCCCCTCATTACTAGGACGTGGTGCCACTGCACTTTCAAAAGTTGACTCCCGATTCCGGGTTTCGGCACTCATTACAAAAATAGTACGCGATAGAGATAGAATCTGACCTGATATTCCAGTAGGAGACACAATTCTAAGCAGCTGGTTTTTTTCCCGGGTCAAAAAGACCCATTTTTAAGGATTTTGAGACCATTTTGTTAGTCCCAGATGATCAGTTCAACCGCCAAAGTTCGGATTTGAGTTGTAACTGGTTCCCCAGGTCCGTAGTGTTACGGCACACAACCAGCGAACTCACTCTTCAAGCACAACCTCTGTACCGGCCCCTATGGGGGGAGAATGTGACGGCCGTTATGGCGGACGGAGCCGGGCCCTCTCTTGGTCGGGCCCGGTGTACCAGGCTAAGAGGTTACATAACCAGCAAATTTCATGATAAACCTCACGTAGGCCTAAAGGTTGAGTTTTGACATTTAAAAGCACTATCAGGTCTGTGATAGATCTCGGACTCCCAAATTATAGATAGCACTGCAGTAGAACCCGCCTGACAAATTTGGCCGGATAACATGCCTTCAAATTTGGCGCCAAAAGTCAGAGGAGAATGAAAAGACGGATTGGTCGCGTCATGATCATGACCTACTTAGCAGGCTCGCACCAAAGCCAAGATGGCATCCCCCATGACTGCAACCCTAAAGAAGGACAAGAAAGATGAATCTTTCTTTGAGAAGATCGGAACAATCGCCCGAAAAAAGAAAGCAAAGGAAGGTCTGTAGAATGGGCAACATCTCTAATGTAAAATCGGAGCGAAAATTCGTATGTTTAATGAAGTAGCAGCAGAATACTTTGTGTACCCGTGGCACTCTCCAAGTTTTCCACTCGACTTCCACTGTTTACCTTATAAGGGGTGTGACCGCTTGTGTGAATGGGGCTTGCCAGGGAAGCGGATATATGTGCAGTAATGATAAGGGTTATGTGGGTTAAGTCTTATCTCCATCACGCCAGTTTCCTACAAAGATCATGTCCTAGATAGATCTGTTGGGCCTTTAATTGTAGTAGTAGTAGTAGTTGTTTTAATACTTTTATTATTTTTATTTATTTTATTTATTGACAAACTAAGAGTAATACATTTTGATATGTCATTCAAACATTGTGCATGAAAAATGATAATAGGATATACAGATCTTTTTAGTTTTATGATGATAACATTAACAATGGTTTTTACAGATCTTTTCATTCTTAGCATAATAATTATGTTGTAGCCCCTTAAAGGTGAAACGAAAAGGAAAAAACGAAAATCCCAAATATAGTAAAAACCAGATAGTTGTTATATATGTTAAACATTACTTGACTGGAATCAACATATATAGATAATACAATAGTATAATTAAGCTTTTGTTAGAAGTGTGAATACACTCTCACAGCTTATCTCACTGGGCTGTGATGTCATCTAGGCTCTTAGTCACAGGGGGTCTGTGTGTGCAGTCAACCATAGCAAGACCCTTATCAGCCTGTCCTACTGATCCAACAGAGCCTAGATGATGTCACATGCACTCAGTAGAAGCCACTGTACAATATAGTTTTTGAATATCACTTTCTGTCATATTTATGATATATTTGCAGTTATTTCTGTAGATATGTTTTAAGAAACACATAGTCAACGTAATGTAGAAATTAAAATTGCCTTTGCATTTCTCCTTTAACATGGAGGTAGCCTGGGAACATTACCGATGCATTCTTCATTTGAATTGTTCAGTCATACTATGACTGGTGACTAGTACAGTTGAAATTACATTTTTGTATGTAGTTTAACTTGTTTAGTTATATATTTCTTTTTAGTAAGGTAGAGTCTACTTCTTAACATTACATCGTGATCTTCCAGTCGATATACATACATAATTGTTTTGATAAAGTAGGAAAAAGTGAACATGGAAAATAACAGATGATAATGAGGTATGAGATGAGAATGAGATGAATTCCGACATCGATTTACCAGCTGATACAATAGGGGTTCTCAAATAGAAATATAATTTACATTTTGCCTGTGTTTTTATTTATTTTATTTGTTTTGTTTGCTTGTTATAATTGTTTCAGGATGTTAGCTTACAAATATAATAAGAAGATAAACAAAGGTTAAGTCTTACAAACACTTGAAGGCCGGCTACTCAATAATAGCCGAAGTGTGACCTTCCAAATAAAATAATGATAAAATAATTTAATTACACTAACATGTTCTTACTCAAGCTGCTGGAAGCCCTGAAATTGAACTTTTCCTTGGCCATGCTATCATTCGTGAGGCATAAGTAATTTGATACGTATTTGTAACTGCTTGAACGTGGCACCAAATTTGCGACATGACTAATGATGTTGTCGGATGACATTCTAAAAGTAAAAAGAACAGCTCACTGCCACCAGCCACATTCCCTAGACTAAGGGGTGGAGCCCTTAATTTTCGCAGACTATACCGTTGCTTTAATTTTAGATTTTCTTTATTAATTTTCATTTAATCTAAATTAAGCTCCTGGGATTGTGTCTGCAGTCGGTCTTCCAGTGGTTGCTAGTTTGAAAAATATTCTATTTCACGCACACGATCGATGTCCATGTATGAATGTATTAACCTAGGTATTTTTCGAATTTGGATATTTAAAAAAAATTATCTAATAATTTTACTCTCATAGTCTGTACATGTTTGTTTCAGCTGAAGAACTTGTGCAGGAAGGGAAACATGCTATCGAGTCACCATCCAGTCCAACTGCTCCCGATCTTGGACCGGAGTTTTATCTCCTTGGTGAGTTTTAGATAAGATATCATTTCTTCATTTCATCTCTTGAATCTTCCAATATATTGTAGATAGACAAGTTAAGACGTGTATCGAATTCATATCATATCTTTCATGATTGTATCTGCTGCCATCTAATAACTGTTTTTTCGTCACACAGAGGAGAATGAAGAGCGCTCTATGATAGAGCCTATGTCTCGGGAGGACCCCAAGCTCAAACAGTTAATGAAGGTAAATGAAATTCACATGTGCCCAATTAAGTTGTTGATGTCTGAATTCCATACGTTCTGAGAGTATCAATGAGCAAACTGAAATCATACCATGGTTTTATAACTGCAGCAAACTACTAGTTTGCCAAAACTAGTTTACTAGTTTTCCCAAGCTGTCTTTAACTGAACTGACAAATTTTCTTTTTGTTCTCTTATCTCCAGTCCCACTGTATAGAAATGTTGTTTTGCACAAGAACAGTTCTCTTAGTGTTTGATTTTGTAAAAGAACCGGGCTGAGGGGCCTTTACAAAATGTATGATAGAGTTAAGTGTTCAGTTTAAAGAATAGGTCAGTATCTTTATCAACATTTTTATTCTTGAAACAGATTCAGGTATATATATATGTATATCGTTTTGCTTTAGATGCTGCTGGACTGGATCAATGACGAACTGGCCGAGAACAGGATCATTGTCCAAAACCTGGAGGAGGATCTATTCGATGGCCAGATTCTACAAAAACTTATAGGTATTCTTAGAGGCATTGCAGTATTAAGGATGCTACCGAAAAAAAGGATATGGGACACACGCATATTATAGAAGATAGTTATGATTATTCTTTTTTTTAATTCCTATTTCAAGAAGGGTAGTCCCCTCACGTTGTACCATTTGATATATCTGAAAGGTCGTTATCGTTTCAACAGACTGTTGTGATCTCAATTTCAAAACGTTAGCCCCAATCAGAGACAAAATGATTAACTCCCTTTATGCATTTTCTCCAAGTAACCACAATTTTTTTGTACATGTATTTCTTGTCTTACACTGTCTTTTCAAGTGTTCCAATAATCATTTCTTTTATTTTCCGCAACGTTTAGAAAAGTTGGCGAGCCTGAAGGTGGAAGTTCCAGAGGTGACACAGTCTGAAGTGGGCCAGAAACAGAAACTGCGGGTCGTATTGGACATGGTCAACAAGATCCTGCAGCTGCCCCCAACCTGGAACCAGCACAAGTGGAATGTCGACAGTAGGTTTTACATAATTATTGTATGATCCAATTTGTTTTTATTTCGTGCTGATGCACATTATCTTTATAACTGACAATCAAAAGCTGAATAAGCGCTTATCAAACAATCCCAGCAAACCAAGCATGACTATGTTTATCCCTGAAAAAATATTGTTACAAGAGAAATAGGACAGCATGTTCTTGTGTGTAAGAAGAAAGGGAAACTTTGAAATAAAAATACATATAAATGAATCGATAAGAGCTTTCCTGTGCTATAAACTATTTTCTAACGTCACATCATTTATAGTGCTTTAAATTTGATTTGAAATTAGAACACAATTTTCATATGATAACTTGTATCCTAAGGTATCCACTCCAAGAACTTGGTTGCCATCCTACAT
Organism: Lepidonotus clava; assembly: GCA_936440205.1. Classification (NCBI taxonomy): domain Eukaryota; kingdom Metazoa; phylum Annelida; class Polychaeta; order Phyllodocida; family Polynoidae; genus Lepidonotus; species Lepidonotus clava. Next base: position 43,809,483 of record OW387136.1, on the reverse strand, counting down.
TTACTGGTGGCGTTGGCACGTTATTTCCGCGCCCCGATCAGGTTGCCTGAGAATGTCTCCGTAAATGTGGTCGTAGTCCAGGTAAGATGGTCATACCCATTACGATACGCTACAAGGAATGGTATCATAAACATAAAGCATATTTTCATTAGTTCTGATAGCAGGGCATTTTCTATTCAGGTGAGATAAGTCGTAAGGGAAACTGATTTTTTTTAAAAAGTTAATACGTAAAGTCACATGTAATTGTAAATGCATCGGCTCTTTTTATTTTTCATTTTTCTCCTGTTTCTTTCTCTCTGTCAACTTATTGTTGGTAACTCGCATTGCTTCTTTTCAGAAAAGAGACGGCTTGTTGCAGACAAGACGCGTCTCAGAAGAAATTACAGGCCTACAAGAGTAAGTTCAGTTTGATTCAACCTAGATCTATATGTCTAATCATGCAGCCGATTCTCAACATGTTATAGGTTCTAGAATAATGTTATTCAATATATTTACTTGACTTTACATTACGATGTATAATTCGAGGGTTCTTTTTTTTTTTTACGAAATCAATTAAATGTAAATATAATTAGTGTTTGACCTTCATATCTTAATTTATGTGATTTCAAACAACTTATGCATTTCTTTACAGTGACGTGGGCGGTCGTTTTGGTAAGTTATATTTTCTTTCTTATTCAGTTGTTACAAATGAGCATTGTGCACAGTAACATTGAAATCTATATTGTTCCTTAAAACAAGAAATTCATATTCCGTCATTTGTAAAAAGATATACAGGGTTTAGTGACATTAAATTAATCATTAAACGAATTGAATGTTTAAGTTGAAAGCGTGTTCCTTTTGTAAGTCACATTTACCTCAAAATGAAGTTAATTTAGCAAAGTGACATCAATCAATGTTTTATAAAACTCAACTTTCCTCTCTGTTCCAGAACGTGATGCCTTCGACACACTCTTCGATCATGCACCCGATAAACTGAATGTTGTTAAAAAGGTAAGTTCACTTAAGTCTTATACGTTTGCTATGGTTGTTTCTCATCCTACAGTTCTGGGTATAATATGCTACAAATTTGAAATCATTTGTCTTTATCTCAAAGTAAAACGGTAGTATCTATAAGACTTAACCAAATTGTGGCAACAATAAATGAAACTTGGTCTAAAAAATAGTTCTTTAGCTTACTGTTAGTACAGTATCTTTTATGATAGTTCATTGAATGAATCTGAATTCTATACATCTATCTCGGCATTCTCGTTTATACTATTTTCATTTCATTCCAGTCCCTGATCATGTTCGTCAACAAACACCTGAACAAAATCAACCTGGAGGTGACAGACCTGGACGCTCAGGTAAGCATGGTAAGACACACGCTCCCCCTACAGGACCCGGCTCGAACTACCCTCACCTGTGGCGCCACCTAGATGGAGATTCGGAAACTACCAACAATCATTGGTTTAAGCTTGAAGAAATACCCTCTGGAACCTCTTTGAATTTGTACTTGAAACATGCACCGTTACGTCTCCCTCCACAAGTCGCATTGAATGTGGCCCTTCTTATGTCGGATTTGTGATACTGAAATTGGATTCATTTGACACCACCTTACTAATAATATTTGCATTCCATGCATGAATATTTTGGAAGTATCACCCATTTATGGCATTTTGGAAGAAATGGTATCTAGATTGTGACAATTTTCATGAGTTTCACGAGAAGGAAATTGGAGCTTTTAGCTTTATTTTTGGCAGTGATATTTGAAACCAAAGCATTTAGACACAAGATAATGCACATCAGAAGCTATGCATTACACTGCAGATTCCTTCTTGAAAAATTAAACCTACAATAGGCTTGATAGTATTAGGCATATTCAGCACTACGATACTTCAAATCGATGTACACGCATTTACTGGGAAAGTTATCAATAATCGCCTTTGGTTCTTAAACCGAAATTCTGTATCACAAAACGCCTAATGCAACAACTTCTTGAATTTATTTTAGATAACAACTGGGTTAGTATATTGATTTTACCAGAGTCAGGTTAGGGTAGGATCAAGTCGCCGGTCAGCATTATATACGTTCAATCGGAATATAGTGATATTTTTCACCTAGTTTATTATTATACACAAATTGATTATTTTGCCAACGTTGGATTCAGTGTTCAATCCAATGATTGTGTGGTCCCAAATTATTATTTCATTCTTGTCTTCACCAGTCAAGATAAGAAAAAGGGTATATTTCAAAATGCAGGACAATTGATGGTCGCCACCCCAACTTTCTCAGTCCGTTCATACATTCATGGTCTTTTTTTCGAGGTTCCCTGCGTTTAGGGCTACTATATTGTATTGTATATAGGCTTATCTATGAGTTTTCAACTTTAAAATCAGGGAATTCCCGGATGGGACTTATATCAAGATCCATACTGGTCTCTCCCTGAGTAAAGAAAAAATCTTTCCCGACCCAAACGAGTATTACTTGACCCTACCGCTACAAATATAGCAGTACTAGTTTAATAAATAATTCCATAAAAAATTAGCTAGCCTCCCCCAGCTCCTTGCTCTGTTTTTATAATGCCTGCGCCCACCCCTGATTTGACTGTTGGAGACAAAGTTTGGTCGTTGAGGTAAAACCCATACAGTGCACACTGAGTTTGTACCGCACACGGTTTTGAGACAGTAGCGACCCCTAGGTGAGTTAAAGTGAATGGTCACTTTACATCCCATGATAGTAAGTATTGCCCTAGAGTTTGTTATTTAACCACTACTCACAAATAATATACGACGATAAGAGTTGTTCCTTACTAGTTCGCATGTAGAGAATAGGCGTTTTTTTTTGTTTGCATGGATGTGACGTGATGCATTTTTGCGGCTTAGATTTCACTAGAAAACAGGAAACAACCCATATACTGAAAATGTTGATTCCAATCACTTTACTGGGTTAATATCTATATTTTATTCTCGGTATAAAGCAACGATAAGACTAATGTTTCAAGAAATATATTGCTAAATAATCGGTCCATTAAGAAAAATACAGTTTACTGTGTCCTAGACACTGCATTACTTAAAGTTTAACAAAAGCCAGCCATGTATTACATGTTTATAAAGGGACGTAAAAACAGGGTACCCTCAAGGAGGAAAGAGATCTTTTGTACCCTGAAGACTTTCCGTGTTTTTATTCAAATTATTCGAGTTGGAAATTTGCATGGTCAAGGAAGCTAATTTCTCTCAGGGTCATTTACTGGTAACTTTTTTCTTTTACTTAAACCGAGACAGCCAAATTCCTCCCAGATAAATCAAACGAAATGCGTGCCAATCCTCAGCCAAAATAAATGTGGCTCGTCGATATGCCCAACTGATGTATCCATTTGAAATAATGTGTATTTGTTTATCAATTTTTACTAACATTTGAGTGCATTTTTACTCTTCTTTATTTCTTTAATTCAAGTATTTGATAATACTCTTTATTCATAACGTTTGAATAAGATAGTCAGTACGTTTTCCTACGGCTTTACTTTTCGCCTTTAATTTTGTAGTTATTTCTGTTTGCAAAACTTTTTTTAGGAATATCTTCTTTGTGTCAGTGTGATAGTATACTTCTAGATTATTGTTTATCAAGTATTCTGCTCCGTTGCTGTTACATTATTTATATACTGGTCATACCAATCAGTTCCATACTTGTCTTGCCCTTTTTACGAAATCTGTGAGCATGTAATTTTATTTTATACAATTCAAATTGCTTTCTAGATTAACATATTTCTTCCATGGGATATTATTTGGGAGACCATAACATTTGTATTATTAGCTTTTCATATATTTGCTTTTACTAACACTGAAAGTACAAATGCTTTTCATGGGACTTTGAATTTATTTCTATTGGAAACAGAGGGTAGTGTAATCATATAATTCAAATTTAGCACCATGGGAATTTTAGATAATCAGGTCGATATACCGTAGCGACCACGGGGAACGCCGTTTGTGAACTTATGTTTTCCAGAAATATCTTCTAATTTTATAGCCTTTAAGTTCAATTTAGTCCCAACTAGATTTGATAAAAGAAAAAACGTATATCTACAAAATGAGAAACAATGAACTTCTCGTAAGTAGAACTAGTTGATTTATTCTGGTGAAGTGATGTCACTACCATCCAGTATGGTGAGGTGAGCATGCTACATGCCGAATGCACAACGCCAATGCTAAGCAACAGTCCCCACGTTATTTTAACAGTTACCATGTTTGCTTGTAAATATGTGCCCGAATATGCATGTTTAAGAAGTATTTCTGTTGATATATGATTTATCATTAATTTCTATATGAGGAAAACTATCTTCGATAGGGGTAGCAAGATATTCCTATTGAATGTATTGAAGGACGATCGGTAGAAGGCCAAGGCAACCTTTAAAACATAAAATATCCGAAGTCCTAGTTGTTATTGATGATAAATCAAATAAAATGCTATTTATTTAAATCTTACATACTGAATGTACCATCTCATCCTCTTTCGCTCCCCCTCAGTTCCACGACGGGGTGTACCTGGTCCTCCTGATGGGGCTCCTCGAGGGCTACTTCGTCCCACTCCACAGCTTCCACCTCACCCCGACCACCTTCGAACAGAAGGTAAGTCAACCTTTCGTTAACTTTCAATCTCCGAGTCGGCACCCAGACGGTACCCGATGGTACCGGATGTTAGACTAAGATGAGGCCGCCATATTTTATGACAAATTTCATTGACGGCCGTTATGCACAAGGCAGATGGGAAACTAAAAACGCTTTGATATAAACTTATAAAGATTTCAGAATTTCCGAAACATTACATGTGTATATTTGCAATTTTTGCAAGGATGCAATCATACAGTGATGTTAGAAAATATTCGCAAGAAGCATTCTGTTGTTACTGGTAGCCGACTCGGAGAATACGGAGTACTTCAAAGGTCGTATGTCTATAAAGATTGTAGTTGATTTACACGTACGCCCAGTCGCAGGAAGATTCATAGCCTGGATATTACGTGAACATATGCTTGAATGTACTGGTAGTTCTTAGATATATTCCTTAGATTGTTTTTTCTTTGCTCAAAAGTTAGGTTGCACTTGCAATTTGGAATGATCTGTGTGTTGTATTATCTACCGCTTCGGGGGAGTTAATGGAAAAATCGCTCCTCGTTGAGCTGAAATGTTTACAGAGAAATGTGAGTCAAAATGCTTTACATTGTGAGAACAAGAACTGAGCGATATTCGTGAATGGTTTCTATCGGATCCGTTCTTGGGATTACCGTTATTCTAGAGTTCGATAAAATATGAGACAAAACATGGTTGTTTTCTGTATCAAACTGTCAGTTTTCGATTTTAAAAATGAAAATCGAATAACAACAAATATCGAGGTCAGTTTCGGTGCATTTTTTTTTCAACGGACAATAACAATCCATTTGTTTTATATATCCATCAATACTAAACTTTCATATAGAGTCGAGAAACAGTTCTTCTATTTCAGCAAGTAGATGATAAGGGTCGCTTATAAATATTCTTCCTTTTATTCCATTTTCAAATGTAATTCATCTTTCCAATTTCTTTGTTACTGAAGTTTTCTTTCTAAGGGGATGTCTAGTATTATGAAAAGTAGTATAGATCTGATGTCAACCTTTCTAGGTTATTTACATATCCATCCAATGTGGCTTATAAAAGATGCCTTGATAGGACCCATATGGGCGCAGAATGTGCTCTTTGTGTTGGCAATAATTGTTTACGACTAACATTGTCAATAAAAACGGGGCTTTTAGTGAGTTTCGTGGAAGAAAGCCTACAAAAAAAAATCCTGTATCCAGGGAAGTTGGTTCATTAATACCAACTGACAACCGCAATAATCTTCCTGCGTGAGGGTCGTGACTTGCCTTTCCTTTTAGACTCGTGTTTTTGTCTAGTGCGAAGAAAACTAGTGCATCTAATATTCGCCAAAACAGTGTTATCAAATTACATTTTGAAAAGAGGTTAGAGACGATAAATAAGATAATTGGATATATTTTCACCTGCTACCTGTTAGACGCGTTAACTGCTCATGATCACGTTCGTTTTAGGGACTAGTCCCAACCCGGCTTATTCCATTCGTTTATTTTCAACAGAAACCTTGTGGCTGTTGATTATTGTATGTTAATAGCTTCATTTAGTTCCTCCGCTTAACAGCCGGGTAGTTTATTTAACGATAATCATAGGGTGATACAAAAACGATTATTATATTATTCACTATGATCCCAATGTTTTTGTGTCACTAGTAAATCAATGTCTTAAATAGGCCATATCTTATGACAACTATTTCATTGAGTTTAAAAATCAATTAGCGCCAGTCGTTATTTTGTATTATTCTGATATAGGACGTTAGTTAAGCTCTGAAATAAAAGAAAAGTGATATAATCCTTGTGAATGGGTTTAGGCAGAGAACTGAAAGGTTTATATATGTAGTACTAGGTGGCGCTTGCAAAGGTATGAATCGTCAAAACGCACGCTTCCACCACTAGGTGGTGGGTTTGCATGTCAGTAAATGCCTCCTTCTTTCAGTCTGTGTAATTCGATCTTAGCAAGTTAAATGAAAATATCTTAATCAGTAAATTAATTTTACCAAGAAAATGTTCATTCACTTGTGTAAATAAAGCTTCGTTGGAAAATTCGGCGAAGCAGTCTCATTGAAAAGACAATAGGATAACTAATCTTACTTGGGTGTAGGGATTTTATATATATATATACCCAGTTTGAACCATGATATACACTTTTTATTTTCTACTGACCATAGTGAAAAATGTACACTTTAGTAAAGGGAAATGTATACCCAAAAAAAAGGCCCCTTTACAAACCATCCCGTGTAGCATACAGTTTACCGTGCTTTATCAATCATTGGGCAAATTAAAGAGGTCTTAGTGTTCACCATGTCACGTTCGACACTTCTTTGTTAAGTTGTCGTCAGGATGTCCGTCCTTAGTTCTGCGCCAGGATGTCTATCATTAGTTTAGGTGAACATATCGGAAACTTATATTAATATACCAACACCTGAATCAGAGGTGTTGGATGTGTATTTATACAAATTGAAAATAGCAATTCGGCGAACCGTGGTTTGAAGCCATAACTTTGCATCAGTTAATGAAAATGTCGTTTTTGCAGTCATACTACCGGTACTTATTTTTCCAGATAGAATCCCGTGAGCCAACATGATTTTGATTTATGGGTCCACCTTGGCGGAGTTTTCAATAGTAAATTCTAATATATCACGCACAGAGTTCTGACACTTTTAAAATGCATAATATCTAAAATATTTCTGAAACATGACAGTGTTCCAGTGTTTATCCAGATTTCCGCCTTAGTTTTTTGCATTTTGTTTTTATCCTGCTGCTTCAAGCGTAGTTGGACCCACTCCTTGGTATTTATGAACTGCCAGATATGTTAGTTATGAAGTTCTCCGCTGGGCGCCCAAACAATGGTGGAAATACCTCCTGGGTTTGGGATATGTGGATATATGGACTTAATTGGTCCAGCAGGAATCCGGACATTCGTACAATATCTCTGTCCCTGTGTGGCTAATGTTGATGCACACTATGACGTTTCCACTTATAGAACAGGAGAAGAATTCTTCATTTCAGTCAAATTGATTGAGAATCCTTAATGCTGAATTGATTAGTTTTCCTAGGTCCAGGTTCAATTGAAAGTTGTAAGCCAAAGAAACACATTTAACCCACTTATGCAGGGTTGCTGGTTATCGGTTCTCAAATGAAAATGTTCAATTGAAAGTAAGATTGCAGCAAGTATATAAATCTAAATATCTGTTGTTTATGTGTGATTCGCTGTTTATCTAATGATAAATAAGGGCACACTTTGACCTTCGCAAACAAAAACTGGAAAAAACGGAAGTTGAACTCAGTCAATTGACTATAGGCCTAAGCATAAAAGAACAGAGTAATTGCCGGTAATAAGATATTTTTTAAATGATTGTACAGGCTTTGTGTTGTGTATGATGTGACAAACCCTTCTGCGTATCTCGCTGCACCGTTTGCCCAAAAGGTCTCTTTCAGGCTGGGTGCATGCAGTCCGTGCCCTGAAAAATGCCCAAAACATTTATGTTTGTTCATGTAGTTTTGGTTATAGAATCTTTAAATTTATTTTACGGTTTCATGGTTTTAATAAGATGTAAGACCCTATGTGCTAAGGAATTGTCATTTTAATAAGATTTTTTTAATAACGCTGTACCAACATGGTTCTTTTAAAGCATAGGGCCACTTACCTTTGGGATGCAATCAAACCTCGTTTACCAGTGCATCCTAACTTAAGAGGTGGCCTCGCCTAAGTCTGGAGCAAAACGCAGTAAGAAAACAGTGTATAGATCTACTGAGTACAAAAACAGTGGCAAGTGTCAGTGGCATTTCAGTATGTAATTTAGTGGAAAATCAGTGGGAACACAGTAACTGAGCAGTAGTAAATCAGGATGTCCAAAATATTTAAATAAGCTTGGGTATCAAATCAGTACCATATCAGTAGCTAATTTAAACATTCTGGCCATAGGCCTACCTATTGGGGAAGTAGGCCTATACTCTGCCATTTGGTCTGGGCATCTCTCGGAAGAAGGTCGTTTGCACTTGGTTTGTATTTATTATTGTGAACTGTTTTGTGTTAAAAGATTAAAACTTTAGCTTCATATTATCAGATATTGAGATAAAGGGACTCTCATTTTCCCTGTAACATCATACATGTTGTCCTGACTGGACGCTGTGAGGGTATTACAGTCCCATTTAACAATGGTGTACACCCCCCTCCCGACCACCGATACCACCACCACCACCACCTCTCTTTGAATTCCATGGGTTTAATTGATTAATTTAATGTCGAGACTCATAATTATGTGTTTTTGTTCTAATTGTGAAAAAGGGAAAGGTACCCGGAGAAGTGTTCGCTAAATCTCCATACCTGATTATTTTACAACACCAAGAACCAGTGACCAGCAACCAGCATAAGGGGGTTAACATTGTTTTTTTAGCCTTCTTCTTTTGTAGGCAACGTGCCTTTTGTTCTCACAGCAGGGGTTTAATTAATTACTCGGGTTATGAGACATGATTGCAGTACCGTGTCGCCCTAGCAACAGGTCTGCGCGTGCCCCATTGTCATGGCAACAGGCGACACTGCCACCTAGCGTCGTCTATTAGAAGCTGACGTTCCGGCCGCATTGTTTGTCGGCATTGTTTTCGGGGAGGCAATACCGACATGGTAAATGACGACGGGTATTCTGTCCCCGCACATTCTCACTGATAGATGGCACGGGCAAATGTTTAACGACACCCGGTGAAAAAGTAAAAGAAAAGGAGGAAGATAGATAATCCTAGTAGATAGAATGGCCCATCAGCTATCCAGTTCTTCTGAATATACAATTCCCATCTATGCCTGCTCTTCTTTTTTTCTATATTACATGGATAGGGCCTATTCTAGACCTATAGGAGCGTGTGGGGAAGGATTTACAACAGTTATCATTGGCCACAGATATTTTCAAAAGGTGTACAACTGTTTTAATAAGATATAAGTGTATTCCATCACTTTGGTAGCCTTTATCATACGGTGCCTGAAATCAAATCTCATTTTCAAACAAAACTGAAACTAAATTGTGATGTGAGAGGGCAACTACCACATACAACCTTTATTTGAAGCCCACGTTAAAAGTCAGAATTTACCTCTTGTCGACAGGTACCATGAATTAAACCAAACGTGCGCTATTTAAAAAAAAAAAAAAATCAAAAGCGTGGCCACCGGTTTTGCTCATATCAAGTCGAAGATACCCTTTCCTTTTCGTTTATGATATTTCTCTTAGCCTTTCTCGCTGGCTTACCTGCTTAGTCCTTGTGCAGCAATCCCTGAGATTCACTGATACAAACTATGATAACCTCAGCTGTTTGGTACGTTTCTTTGTCATGAAAGTTTAAGACTCAGTGTCCTCTCTGTGGCATAGGGATTCAGACCTATACCTGAAAGAAATGCAATTTGGCAAAAACAAAAATGATAAGAAAAAGGACATTGGTGTGCTCTTCACGTTTCCTCATTTTGCGCCCCCCTCTACCTCCGTAAGACCCGCCACCAAGTATCGGTACTGTCGAGGGTGGTTCCCCTTTCTTTCTCCCCAACATATGTTCATAAGAAAAACGTAATGGCATTTCTAGTGGGTAGAGATGTACTCCTTTAGATTTTCGTCGGTGACCAATAGGGAAGCAAAACCATGGCCACAAAGTAAATAATTATTAGCCATAAAACATATGGTAATAGTCCATGCCAATATACTAAACATTAATTTTTCTGAAAAATCTTGTTTAGCGCCGCCGACTTCTCGCTGTACTAACTATGGTCTTCGGGTAATTCTCCGTGTAGTTATTCTCGCTTGGAGCTTCAGAATTTTTCTTTTTGAAAGGAATTAAAAGAAGTATTAAATTATTAAATGTAACGGAAAGTTCCTTATAGCAATAAGTTTTCACTGTTATACCGCTATAATTGCCTGGTCCTGTTTTGTTCATATAGTGTTGCTGAAGCTGTCGTATAACATGAACAATGTCAAATACAAGCATTGTTTCAAACAATTCTGATCTCAAGCTACGCAGCTGGCGGCTAGGGAGTAAAAGTTTAATTATATGAAGAGTAATATGGATCAAACCAGCAAATACACCATCAAAATGGTTGTCAGTCAAAACTTCATGACAGTGGTTTTCAGGTCTTATTGCTCAATCAAATTTCCTAGTTTATGAATTCTCAGTAATCTTTATTTCAATATAAAGCAGCAAAGATGTACAAGCATATTTCCTTCGAAATGCACACCAAATGAAAAGGGAAAAAAACACAGTATCCACGTTTCACAGAGCTACTCTCTATGTGGTTGAACACTTACAGATGAAAAAAGTATGAAAAAAGGTTTTTCTTTCTATTGATCCTAGACACTCGTGTATTTGTGTTGATGTCAGTGTGCCCTATCACAAAGTGTCTTCAATTTATCCCGTTAGTGTTGGATTACTTATTATCCCCAAGGTCCTGTGTCGCCTTTCGGTCAGGACGTTTAAGAGGACAGCGTTTTAACCTTTAACACAGGTAGTGCCTTTTTCATACCGTAGCGTTTCTGTATATCTCAGATGACAAGGGAAATTAATACCTCGGTTTCAGTGACGTACACGACTCAAATGTCTATAAAGTACTAAATTGCTTTGATATTAATGTCTTGTAGTTGTAAACTCCTGCCACTTTTACGGGTTTCGTAATCAAGCCTGCTAACCTATTGACAGTAAAATCAGTCCAGGTAAAGTTAATATAGGCCTAATTACATGAAAATTACATCAAAATGGCGAATTCTTTTGTTCAATTACGATTTTAGCCGTTAATCGTCTAATGGCTGATAATATAATTATGTGTTGAAACAGCCGATCGAACGCATATACAAATCTACTTCACATGATTGGTTACACTACAGAGCTGCTTTTCAAAATTAGTATTCGTATGTCACAATGCATAGTGATGTCTGAACCCCCAGCTTTGTTCGAAAATAAAAGTAAGATGTAACAAAATTAGTTTAATGCAACATATATTGAAACATGCATTTAGAAACCACTTTATTTTCCAGGGATCCTGGAGATATATGTATAGAACCTGGACCAAACGGAAGTGAAATATTTCAATTAGCTACTGATATGGTACTGATTTGATACCCAAGCTCATTCAAATGTTTCGGACATACTGATTTACCACTGCTCAACCATTCCCACTGAATTACTACTGAAATGCTGTTGACACTTGCCCCTGTTTTTGTACTCAGTATACACTGTTTTCCTACAACATTTTGCTCCGGGAAGGAACATCCTTAAGGTTGAAGTCATATTTGAGTTATTAACGTGTCTTTGTGCCTGTTTAGAAAGTGTCTGCAAACGAAACTTTTGAGAATTCAGTGCCTCCTATTTGTTGATATAAATTTGGTGCTTCCTTTTTTACCTCTATATTTCTGCGGGGCATTTGTGGTAATTGACATTACATCACTTCATAATGCTAAGTAGTGTGTCCAATCAAATATACGTGATGACAAGAAGATGGGATGCAGTTTGTGGTACTTTGGCACGATGCCTGATGAGGGTTAGTGAGGCAGAATACAGAATGCATTTACCTGTGTGACCTGACAGGGAACAGTGCCCAGGTGCACCTGCTGCTCCCTGGAGGAAAGCGCTCAACCGTTTTCTGATTTCTCATTGCCTCATTGACAGCACTTTACCCAAATGTCAATGACGATATACCTGGCACAGAATACCTCGATACCTCAGAGCTATAAGCCTAGTTTGTCGACTTTTCCCAAATGGACCTATTACCAAACATGCACGCATCTCGTGCAAAGTACATATCTATATGTGTGTACATTGTTCTATGCAACTTAGCCCCCAATCGCCATTCCCGTAGATTATTGCATAATGGAGGCACCAGAAACAACTTCTGTGGTGATTGGTCGTTTTGGGGATCACGTGATCGGAACCTGCCGCCCACCTGTTGCCGTAGAGAGGTTCTCGACTCCTTTTGGGGTGTGGGAATCAGTGGTAATTTATAGATCTCTGACAGAGTGGGCGTTCGCTGACGCCAACTCTGGTAAGGTGTTTCTCGGGCATTGTTTCTTAAGACTCACATTAAGATGTTTGTGTAAAGTCTATCAATGCCTTTGTCTTAATTATCGGCATGTTGACAAGTCATTATAACAACTTTTTAGTTCGTCCAATTGTTTAAAATAGATGTAAAATGAAATCTAAAAAGTTAATGTTGCCAATTATGATATGTCATCTACATGGATTTGGCTTCATTTGGCAACCTTTCCTTGGGGGGAACTTTTAATGAGATTGTCCGCCTTGTATAACACATAGGCCTAAATAACGATATCCTAAGCTTGATAAGTAGAATGTTTCATAAAACAGGTAAATGAAAAGACATTATTACGATATTTGTAAGCACTGAAGCTATCCTTACTGATATACCAGCAGATGTAACCCTTCACTGTTAGGAAGCTATAGAGAAATCCGATAGAATTAGTTTCTGGACAGAATGAAGACCAGTGCAATAAATGAATTGTAGATACAAATTTCTACAGTCTTATTCAAATCAAATTTGATTGTAGACAAGAAGCGTATACATAAGAACAATTAGGTCCATATTTTTTACCGAATCACCTCTCCCACCGCAAGCCAGTGATTCATTTTAACCGCTATGCAACTGATTTACCCATGCAGGGATATACTTCTCAAATATGTTTTTACCCCCCTCCCCTCGAATATTTTGTTAAATTAAAAAAGCAATCCACTACCGATCTGCTGGTTATTGTTGCTTCTCCAGTGCCATCCTGGTCCCTCAAACTATTCCAGCTGGCCGTGGCATATCTCCAAGCTTCTTACTTCGCCTGACCAGCTCCGGGCATTGGGAGAACCCTCTTTAGTCCGTGCATATCAATATTTGATACTTGTCGCTGGCAGGCCCAGGGCTGCAGTAATTGAGCCCGGCCTTCTCGGCTCTCAGGGCCTCTGGTCGCCGACCTCTGCACCTGACATGACAGGATAGGCCTGATTAGGCTGATGACCTGAGTAGGCCAAGTGTTCCTTAACCATGCATGTACATGTAGAAACATCTGCACTTGCGGGAATAGTTGGATAGTTTGGCAATTGATAATACCGCAACAAGATAACGCGGTCCCAAACGCTCACGTTAGAAGTGTAATATAATAGAAATAACGCAAGCTTTGTGACACACAATTGTCAAAATGGTTTTTTTGGAGGCATCTAGTGTCACTGGTCAGGACTCGTACCCGGTTACTGATATAATTATCATTAGGTGAATCAGTCACTGATCAGTGAGTTGTGAATAGTTTCTTCCTGCCTATCTTCTTTTCCTCATTGAAAATATGTGTGCCAATCAATCCCCTTCTAGGTGTTTTTTTTCTCGCAATTACATGACTGACAACAGTCAGTACATGCCGATTAGTGACTGATTAACCTATTTAGTTACAAAAATGGGCCCATATGAACATATCATGTGTAGTTTTCTATCAGCATATCTTCCATTAAAATTTTATTGTGCAACCCTTGGTGTCCCAGTATAACACTAGACATCCATACTCATTGCATGTGTGCCGAGATCCATCAATGTTTAAATTCACAGCGGACAAGGAGACCCGGTTGTGTTTATTGCTCTCTGGTTGTAGATGGCGGGAGATCCATCCACTACAAACTGACTACCAATGAATAATTCACATCTAGGATAGCTTTTGCAATTCACTAAATGGACCGTTTTCCTATTCGATCGTTTTGTTGGTGACGGGATTGGCAGAGGCATATCCGTCCAGTACGTTGTAAGTTGCGGTTGTTCTACCTATATCATTACTTTAGCATGATGAATGAGGAGCGACGGATAGATTTGCAATATTCAAAAGTAGTTTAGTTTGACTTGTATATATATAGAGAGAGAGAGCTAGTCTGTCATCAAACGGCTCAAAATTGCAAGTTCAGGTACATATCCAATCGTAAAATGGGAGAAAGTTGTTTTGCTTCAACAAATCGTAGGTTATTTCCTTTCATGAAATATTGGGTAGAAAGCAGTGCAGGCAGTCTGCATGCAAGCCAACGCACGGGCGAAGAGGTTATCATCAAAGCTAATGTAGATTCCGTAAATGTTCATGGAATGCCGATCAACTTAAATCATTTGATGGAACCAAATTAGATCATTCTTACTGAAACCTCTAGGGTTCGGGACTTAGCCAAAAATGGTAACTGCATGGGGGTGAGAATATGGCCTGCGTTTGGCTTCATTCACACCTCCACATTCAGATTTTTTTTGGATTTTTTTTGGATTTTTTTTTTGGGGGGGGGGGGGGGGATTAGGGGTTAGACCCCTCCATTCATTTAGACATTTAATATTATGAAATTCTGCTAAAACGTGAGTTAGGGAAATATAATCAAAAGTGCTCCCCTTCACCTTTTTTTCAAATACTAGATCTGCCAACGCTTATAATATCTCTTCAAATATCTTCTGAATATCGACATTTCAAAGTAACATAATTTAAATCCTTTCAATCTTTCAATGCACAACCTTTGAGACAAAGGCCAGTTTAGCCCAGCTTTTCTTACAGTTTCAACCATTAAAATCAACAGCAATGTTTGTGTGTTCACATGCAAGTTATACATAAATCACAACATTTTTGCATATGCCGACAATATGTTATTAAAAAAGTAATGAGAGTATAGACTTAATTACTTCTGTGGTTGATTGATATCCAGAATTGACATCATGCAATTTGATAGGGAACGTGTTATTGCACTGAAAAGGAGATTTCTCATCAAAAGAAACCTAATATTCTTTTTACACCTCCCGTTATATCTCATTCGAATTTGAGTTGTGGCATTTTGTTGACGCTACATTTGAAAATCTATTGTCTTATAAAAACAATATGATGAGGCGACTAAAAAGATATAAAAAAATCTCTATTGCGACCACATGATCGAAGAGAAGTTGCTATTTGAGCTAAATGCCTTATTAGTAAAAGAATAAATGGGATGAATATTGGTGGCTGGTGTGCGTGTGGGGAGGGGGGAGTGACTGTGAGGAACGATGAGACAGCCCAAAACGAGGCTAACTGCTATACATGTGCCTGACCAATACAATATATACCTACGATAATAGGGCAGGAATTGCTCTTACAGACAAATGAAACTAGAGACAAAAATGTTTCTTATTCAGTATTTAATGAACATTGTTGTTTTTCAAAATATTCAAGGAATTTGACAAAAAAGTTTGATATTTAAGAAATTGTGATTGATTCTTTTACATTAGATTGTACAAGAAAATGGTTGGATCTAGTTTGAAGCCCCTATTAAGAGTGTTACCTTCTGGTGTTCTTGCACTAGTTCAACAATTTAATTCTTGTCATACCTACTGCTCCTATGACCAATTACCAACTACTAGTAACACAGAATTATTGTTTCGGGCAGATTGTCACATTCACACATCTATATATAGTCTGGCAATCACACTTGTCAAAGGCTGGCCACAGCACCTTGCCTCGTTCTGAGGTGTGAGTGATGGTGGCGCTCCAGCCCCGTGCATGTAGTGAATATTACCGGAACACAATATTTTCTAGGCAGTGGTGTGTGGAGGGCGGGGGTGACCGAGAGGACACATAGGGCTTTAAGGCTGATGATCTGGGAGTGAAGCGCTCACATCACGGGGATGGGGAGTGGGTATAGGGAAAGAACCCATAAGGGTTGGCCGGACGTTAAACTACCACAACAAACCATTTAGGTGATCCCTTTGTACCCTGGTTTATGACTAACCAGGGTAGGTCATATAACTAACCAGGGTTTGTCAATATTGACAAACTGTCCATCTTTTAACAGTGAATTTTGTCATAATCAACATGACTAAGAAAGTTGGTCCCCTATGACTTAACTTTTTTAGCATATAGTTTATCAGTGGCTTGCTCTCAGAATCCTCTCTCTTCCATGAGGGTCTCTTTCAGACTGTCAGTATCTCCCCTCCTCCATCAGGGTCTCCTCACCACCATGAGGATTACCGGCCCACTGTCAGGGTCTCCTCCCAGCCCTCAGGCGACTTTCCAGCCGTCAGGGCCTTCTCCCTGCCATCAGGGCAATGTCCTGGCTGTCAAGGTAACCTCCCAGCTGTTAGGGCCTCCTCCTAGCTATGATGGTTTCCTACTGGCTGTCAGGCCCCCTCCACTTTGTTAGGGCAACCTCCAGGCTGTCACGGTGACCTCCAAGCCTTCAGCATGACCTCCCCGCCATCAGGGCCTCCTTCCAGCTGTCAGGGTATCCTCCTAACCATCAGGGCCTCCTCCCGGCTGTTAGGGTAACCTCCCAGTCATCAGGGCCTCTTCCAAGCTGTTATGGTGACCTCCTTCCAGCCATGTCAGGGCCTCCTTCCAGCCATGTCAGGGCCTCCTTCCAGCCATGTCAGGGCCTCCTTCCAGCCATGTCAGGGCCTCATTCCAGCCATCAGGACCTGATCCTGGTGATCAGGGTATGAAAATCATCTTTAATATATACATTTTCACTTCAACTGACATGCAAAGTTACCAGTTGGTTACAATGACCAATGCCCAAGTCATTTTGACTAAGGTTGTTCATTATGACTAACCCTAAGATATACCTCCATTCACTTCACTAAAGTTAATAAATTTACAACTAAATAGATCATTTAATTGATCTAAAAGAGTTTAGAAATCATCCGTGATATCTATTCTTTCAAAAAAGCTTTGGAGACAGTTTCCTTTTGTATGCCTTTTTCCTGATGGTCATGTGATCATTTTATTTGGTCATGTAGCCTCTTAGTCATTTTGACCAACCATGTAGTCTTCATGACTAACATGTTATGAAGTAAGTTAGTCAACAAGGACTAACTTATAATTGACTAACATAAGTTAGTCAACAAGGACTAACTTTTGAAAGCTTAGGATTATCAGTGTATAAGGCTCTCAATAAGAAACTGGTCGGCTAGAGCAAGCTCAATCAGAGACAACTACTCAAATGGATGGAAATATTCTATTCTTGCCAGAAAGTGGATCTAAAATATAGCGTGGTCCGCGTGGTGAAGTGGTCGGTGAATGGGTCCATTCTGCACTTGCCTTTATTGGAACGTTTATCCAAACAAGACGTCTGTTGTATGTTGTATAATTTTCATAGTTTAGAACACAGTATCCATCTGGTTAGCTTTAGTAAAGAAAAGTGTCTATAGTAAGATACGCTAAAATTCCGTGTGGTAATAGGTTAATTATCTACAAATTTCCACATTAGTGTTTAAGTCCATATTGCTGCATTTGGCCTTCTAATACTCCTCATTTTATCATCAAATGTCTCCTATTCTAAATCCTTGTATTATGGCAGCACTTCGGCGCTACGATTGGTTGGATCAACTATCACCGAAAAAGATTACATTTTGTGTGAACAGTTTCCCTTTCCAATTGCGAATGGAGTTACATTTCCCTAGCGTCATAGTAAACCTTCACAATTATCTGTGGCCATATTAATTAGAATTAAATGAATTAGCACAACAAATGTCACGATGTTTGTCATTTATCGTTACAGTGGTCGTACATAGACATAGAATGATTCCCGGATTGAAACTCAGTGGAAATACAGCGTGTAAGGAGTATAGAATCAGTGTTAGCTTTCGGTAGTTTTTAAGTGGTAAATCAGTAGAAATCAGTGGGAATACAGTGGTTGAGCAGTGGGAAATCAGTATGTCCGAAATATTCAAATGAGCTGGCAGTAACAAGTCAGTTGTAAATCAGTAGGATTTCAGTAACTCATTTAAATATTTCAGACATACTTATCCAGGAAGCATACACTGACTTTTGGTCCAGGATGGCTCATACTGCAGTAGCAGATTTAGAGGGGCGCGTCTCACATCTCCCCCCCTCCACCCTCCCTTTCCAGCAAAATTTAGCTTTTTTAATGTAAACTTCTGCAAAGTAGGTGCTGCGCCCACCTTTCTTTTAGCGTGCCCCTTCCCCCCTTTTCAAAAAGCTGTATCCGCTACTGTACTGATCTGGATTTTGGAAGTCGCGAAGGTCCAGCTAGGCCTAGTTGATATTCCTCACAGGTAACAACATATCCATACATTTACATAGGTAGGCTTTGTGCAATAGACCTGTCCACTTTGAGATGTATTGCTGGCATGATACACAGGTCGGACATAATTTCAGTTTTTGCAAATTCAGGCACTGACACAAATCTGAGTGAATGAGTTAGTACTTGTGTTTTCTAAATCAATAAGGTGTTGATAAAAAAGGATGAATGATTATTTTCTCTCAATTAAGTAATTACCTCCATTTCAGGTGAACCAAAATAAGGTATGTTTTTGTGATTTTAGGGTTGGACATTGTGAGCAAAGCTGACAGGCTTTAACATTGTTCCCTATGGGAAAATGTCATTTTTGGTTTCCAGTCCTACAGCTACCTATTTAACATCATATTTAAGTTTAGTTTTGGGTAATACTACTAGGTAAATTACTGTGAATCAAGTATGATGAACATTTTTCTAAAGATGGTGATGTCATAGAAATAAGAGGTGGGCTAGCTGGCAAAATGGACAGGTCTAACCCCCGCTACCCCCCATTCTGCACTCTCTTGGATACGCATCAGCGTTCTTTAAAAAACGCGGAGAAAGGGGTCATTTTGTTCAAAGTTCGCATGTCCGCGAAAATAAGAAAAAGGGTCCTATTTTTGGCAAAATCTTCGCGAATTCTAGAAAAAGGGGTTATTTCTAGGGTACAAATGGGTCAGCATGAAAGAAATAAATAAATGTGTGTATATAGTTAGGAAATCATTTTACAAAGGTCCCATAATTTCCCTGAATATTGAGAAATTCCTGGAAATGAAAAATAATCCTTGTGTAAAACGTCAGTGTTTTGAGAAAAAGGGTCCATTTTTAATCCCCAAAAGTTGTTTTTTAAAAAATAGGGGTGTTTTTTTTCCCAAAAGTCAGCGAAAAGGGGTGTTTTTTCAAGCTGGAGAACACTGTATTTTATCCAAGTGGGGGTACTGGGGTAATGTTAACTTATTAATGTGTTACCCTGGTAAGTGGAACGTTAAGAGGGGCCCACTGCAATGGCGGACTGAGAGGGGGCGCGGGGAGGGGGGCGCGAAATTTAGACGTTGTTAATGTAAAATTCGGCCACAAGGTAATTAAGGGAAAAAAATTCAATAGCGCGCTCCTCCCTTTTCAAAATCCTGGATCCGACGCTGCGCTGTATGGTAAACTTAGCAATATTATTGGTATTATTGTGTACAATATCTACAGCATGTTGGCCCCTGTAGTGTTAATGTATTTTATGAAGTCTTCAGAATGTCGCTCCAGCTAATGCGTTCAATCTGTGACCTTGTGCCACGTTTAGACATATTGCCTGTATGCAGCAAAAAGAGCAGGGAAGAGTGAAGGGGTGGGGTGGATAGTGAGCTCCCCATCCCCTCCAGTGGTGAACGTTAATTAAATGACATGCTCCCGCCTGCCAGTGAACAGCCGCCTTTGGAGCTGACCCCGTCACAAAGGCGGGAACTCGCCGGATGGAATGTCGTCTGCGTTCCAGGAAATCCTCCGCTCGCGCGCTCTCCAAGCGGATTCTCAATCGCTCCACCGTTGGGAGCCTGTGGAAAGCAGACGACAAAACCCTCGGGTCGGAGAGCGCCTCCCGTGGAGAGGCCAGCGGCAGCCCACCAAAATGGCTGCATTCGTCTCCATGGAAACGGCGTCAACTATGTGAAGTATGGGGTGCGGAATGCCGTGGAGGGCGGCTGGAATGGGCACCAGCAGGAACAGACCCTGGAGGGGGCCGGGACGCTGTGGGAGGCGGGGCGCGGCGGGTGGCTGCTGGAGGGGCCGGGCGAAACAGGAAATAACTCCTGACGCACGCTCACTGATTTGGGGAATATTGCTGTGAGCGCCAATAACAGCGCCGACACACTCCCTGTGAAATACATTCGCGCGTCAGTCTATTCATATGTATAAAGCAGATGGGGAGAATGTCAGGTGACTAATGTTCTTGATGCTGTGAAGTGTGGCCCATACCATGATACCATAGCATGTCGACATGAAGTCACGGGATTGCACTTGAACCTCCCAAGGTGCGATCAAATGTTAACTATTAAGTGGTACACTTATTTTATAGAATTAGATGTTTTAGGGATATGTGTACTTCATTGTATCACTATGAATGGGCAGTATTTATAGAAATTTATAGTTTCCCTCAATGAGTCATTGAGGTAGGGTCACTGCTTCATCTGACCATTTCAATATCTGGTGAATTTATCACGTCGTTGATAGTAGTATGATATTGCCTGGTTGTCGACCCGACGATAAATAGAACCACGAGAAATATTTAATAAATGTCTGTTTATGACGTTTGGTGGACCGCAATGCATTTTGGCGTCTTTTCACACTTCTCTCTATTGAAAGAACATTTCCCGAAAGGGTGTCGTATGACATAATTACAAATCGAATAGGCGCCGGAAAGTAAGGAGAATCTAATAAAGTAAATTGCAATATTGCATATGATTTTTTATTGAAATTGACAAGATGTTCATTTTTACCAGCAATGAGTCCTACAGTCATATCTGTCCACCTTTTGTGTGAGGCATGCTAGAAAGCAGCCCAAACTCTACACACTTTCATACCACAAAGAATGCTATGACATTGGCATCATATTGAGACAATACGCTTATGTTTAGGCCTAATGAACAACTGACGGTTATGGCGATAAGACATGGTTTATCAAAAAGAATGTCTTGATATAAATTCAACCGCAATAATCATTCCCTTTTGCAGTTAGATATAAGCCACCAAGACAGAATGTTGGCAAGTGAATGATTTTCAGGTATAGTTCTCTTCAATGGTACTGTCTTGGGAATTCGTGATGTGAAAATGTAAAAAACAGAAAGTTGCGTCTTGCTAACAGCAATCCAACAGGTACGAAGTGCTTTTGTTTGAAATGAACATTTTTTTGTCGATCTGCAATACTCAAGTTCTGCACGATAGACGAAAATACAAGCCCATCGCGTGTACATTTCCACGTGTTAATCACAACATGTAAATGAAGACAAAGAATTGAATCGCTTGAATATCTTCCATAGAGATCTCACTGTCACTTCATTCTGTGTCATCAGAAATTCTTATTCTCATCTCGAAAATCATTACCCCGACGAGGAAAAAAGAACGCTTGCCATCACAGTTAACATACTGCACATTAACTTAGATTTTTGACTCCTAGGTATACATTGAGCTACTTGGTCCTATACATTATCCTGATTCTAGCTTTTATTAAATTATGTCAGTCGTTGTAACACGTGGAATGGCAGGCAGTATGAACACGAGCTACCGCCAAGGAGCTGCTCAGCCAAGAGCTGGAGGAGCTCGCCAACCTTAATCCCTATTGGATTACGCGCAGATTTGATGATTCATCCATCTCCCGAGAGGTCATGATCCCAAAAAACTATCACACAGACAAAGTGTTTCTTCAGAAACCCTCACTCCACGTGCAGGGTGTGATTTCTGAACGTTGATTCGAGAGGCGTTAAAGTTTATGTGGTATTTCGCAATTCGATTCATTCCCGCTTGGCGGCATCGTCCTTTGCGGCGAGCTTCATAAAGAAAAGACAACAAGATAATGAGGTTAAACAAGAGAAGGATCGGGTGGCTATGCGGCCCTGGGAAACATGCGCTCGGCAAGAGTCCTATCAGTGGTTTTGGTCGCACCGACGACCCTGAGGTCAGCCTGTTCAGGTGAAAGATACCCTTGGCATACTCGGATTAATCACAATGAAAAAATCAAATTAAATTGGTAGCAAAAACTGGACGTACCAATTACCTGGGTAATGACAGTTCTCCTGGGTCCCATTGTACAGCATGGACTTCAGGTGAGCTGCCATCAAAAAGCAACCATTGCTCTGACCATGAATGCATCGATTCATAACACATGGTTCTCATTAAATACCCCTTTGAGACTAACAACATAAATGCTGTACGCAAACTGCATGGTTAAAGTGTCAGTGAGGTGTTTTCTACAACTTCGTTCTTTTCATATCGTAATTGATTTTCAACTAATTGTATTCAGAAAAAAAAAGAATAGATCTGTAAAATAAACTCGAAAGTCTTGATTCGCCTCCGTCCTGGTGAAAAAGATACCCAGCAAGTAACATAAATTTAAGAATGCACTTCCACCCCGGGACTTCCACATGCAATTCCCAAGTTTAGTCTGAAAGTTGCATTAGTCACATGTCAATAACATTTCAGATCATTGGATGATTTCTAAGCCCTCAGGTCGGCCACCTGCCGACCCCAACGCAATCCTTCTTACAATTTAATTAAAAGCTGCCCAGACCTTCAGCAATGAGGTCCTCATGAAAAGGAAACTCAGTTCCTATCCTGTTTTTACGAGTTATTGTCATTTATTTCGTTCTTTTTCCATGTCACATGAGATTATTATTTTGGGGGGAAGATACTCGTTTTCGTTTTTCGGATTACCACCCCTGTTGGAAAGTAATAACGTCAGAATTGCTCTGAGATTATTGGTCGATAGGTATTTTTGCCTTTCCAGTCAAAGGTTGCCAGTTTATTTTCAATAGTCCAGTCGCTGTCCTCACTTTGGAGTGAAACCGATACCCCTCTGTTCTTCATCTTGTAACAATGGAGTTTACTTATGGATCGAAGAGAGAAGATTCGCTGCGAAGAAGTTGCGCAGCTGGGAAATGATAGTAACGTGAAGGACACCATAGAAATGGCATACATGAACAACCTTTGCATTTACCAAGCCTAATTGCATTTAGTTACTACCGTCGGCGTAAAGAACTGTTTTTTTTCGACTGAGGTCCCATCCAGATGAACTTGTGATTATCCAAGGAACAGTAATTGATATTTGAGGTGGATAGATCACACCTGGTGACCAATTTATTTTTTTAAGCATGTTTTCCCGAGACAACAATGTAAGGTCTAAGGGCCACGGGTTGATAAGTTCAAGCATTCAATGTGTTCAATATACTTTTGAATTGTGAAATGTCAAGAAGTATTGACCTTAGGAACACGTTTGCTTTTGGGAAATGAACACGATTACTTTTGTAAAGTGCAGCTATCAGGTTTAACTTGATTGACAAATCTATAATCACCAATACGGAAGATCATTTTCATGAAAAGTGAGAATGGTGATAAGACAAATAATGGTCCAAACCGTTTCATTGAATGGAAATGATTCTACGTTGTAATTTGCTACATGTAGCCTTTGTTTGCTCATTCGTTTTTCAAAAATTATGAAACATTTTAAGACCATGAGGAACAATATTTACCCTTCACATTACCAACGTGTAGCCATCACAAGGGTCTCCCAAACTACAACCTCATATATATATATATACATATAAGATTAATATCTTATTATAATGCATAACAATATCTATTTCACAATAGATTTCATAGAATACATCATAGCCCTAGCGATTACTTGCTTTTCATGGAAAATGCCAGCTGTCCCTAGAAACAGTGAATCTGTCAATAATTCATGCTTGAAATTTGAGAAACACCTACGTTTTAACAGTTTAGCAAACTGATTGAAATAGCTTTTAAATGGTATAATATAGGAAAACTACATGAGGATGCATGTGGGATGCACCAGAATACAAACTGGGGATAAAAATTTATCCTGCACTCACCCTTTGGGCTCGTGCAGGATAAATCTTTATCCCCAGTGAGTATTCTGGTGCATCCCATCATCCGAATGTATTTTTGCTTTTATTATATGTCGAATTTGTTTGTAAAAATGCTAAATTAAGCCCAAATACACTTGATTTCAAAGTGTGCTGGTATCATCAAGTATACTGCACGAGGTATGAGGCTGCACATGTAGTGTGGAAGGAATGACTGGTAGGTCTAGGGTGCTGGAACATGCAGAAGCATGAAGTTTGAGTGCGCTCCGACTCGATTCTTGTCAGGTTAGCTTCTGGTAAGAACAGTTTGAGGCAAAATCCGACCCGATCCGATGCGTCAGCTCGGGGGCAAATGGGGGGTGTATGGTGCTATCAAACATGTTTGATATGGCCCGACGTGGATAGAAATTTCAGTGAATACTGCTAGATTGTTGCGTTTATTCATGTCTTTATAGTACTGATTAAATTCTTCTCCTTCTTTTTCATCCAGGTCCATAACGTCCAGTTCGCGTTTGAATTGATGCAGGACTCTGGCCTGCCGAAGCCAAAAGCTAGACCAGAAGGTAGGGAGATTTATTTTTCATGTGTAAAATCATGGAAAGGGAATCGTTGTTCAGCAGTACATATTATTAGTCAGAGATGTCACTACTGACTGATGAAAAAGTAGGAAACACCTTTCCTACTTTTTTTCTAGAAGCATCTAGGACCTGAAGGAAAAAACCTTCAGGGTTAGAGAGCTGACATTTAATTTGCATTTGAATAGCTTGAAACTAATACAAAAATTGTCTAAAACAGATTTTCAAGTGACTTAGGAATAGGACATATTGCATAATCCAAGATCATAGGAAAGTAGGAAATCCTATAAAAGTAGGAAAAATGATATCTCTGTTACTAGTACATGGCTGTATTATTGTTGTGCAGCGGACATTATGCCTAACTCCATTGCTGTCAAATTGCTTGAATCCTCATAACCATTTTAAATTCCTTGTAAACAAGGACCAACAATAATCAAAAAACAGGCATTGCCTAAACAGAATCAGTTCTTCTCGAGATTCCCCTCCAGTCTTAATAGTTTAAAATGAATTAAGGATAGTTAATTTGTCTTTAAACATGTATTTTAGGTACACGTTTATTTGAAAGTGAAAATCCTGAAAATTGATTCTATTTTTGTGTAAGTTCAATGTCCTAACGTCCTAAGTGATATATGCTTTTTAAATTGAATTTTAGACATGTGAATAGGTATTGGGAAATTATACGGAAAATGTATTATATGTTTTGCCCGCTTATATAGATGTATTGGACGAAGTTGCTGATCTGTTCTTCAAGGACACATAGTACATGTTTTAGGGTATTTTTTTGTTTGTCTCAAGTGTTTCAAGTTCAATTTCAGGACTATTCCTCAAGGTCGTTTTTCTCTTAATTGCTTTGAATAGAAATAAGTAGGAAAACTTCTACTTTTTTTTACCAGCTGTAAGTGGCATCTCTGAGGATACGACAAACTTCTAAGGGTATTTAGTCTAAACAATAGACAGCATTTAATCAGTTTCCGTATTTGTAATGGTATGACTCATACTAGGCTAGGGTTCGAAGGGAAGAAAATCTTGATGGAAAACATGAGAGCATCTTTAGCATTGTGTCCCATGCAGGAAAACGAATTCCCGGCTGTTCTGTAACATAATAGACTTGGAAAATATATCGAGAACCTGGATGCAAACTAAAGGGCGTATAGCCTAAGTTACATGCAAATGCAATTTTCCTCTCATAGAAGCTTACAGTAAAGAGACCCAACGTTCAGATCGCGAGTTTTCTTTTCATCATTAAAGCATCATAGTTGCTATTGTAATATGTGGATGTAAACCATTTCTAGTCGGAAGCATGCACACTACTATGAATATATATACCAGCGATCACATGCATTGCTCTCCTATTGTTCCGTAATGTTTCCTTCTGTGACAATGTCCTCATTCTCTTGAACATGCATTTCGTGTTTTCCAGATGTTGTGAACCTCGACCTAAAGTCTACTCTTCGTGTTCTCTACAATCTGTTCACCAAGTACAAGTACATCAGTTAAACTTTATGGCCATCACGTGTTCCCTGCTGTCCTGCCTGGTCTCTATTTCTATCTGCTTTTTGACCTGCAATGTATGTTCGATATTATATTCTCTTATTGGTTAACAGAGTTGAGATTCAAAAGATTGCATGCCCATTCCTTGTTGACACATTGTTGAGGATTAGAAAAGAGGCTTTGAATGTGGCTTCCATGTGGCAGCAAATAATGTATAGGGATTTGAAAGGTTGGAGAGGATTCTCCACCACAGCATAATATAATGTTAATTGATGGTATTTGATAGAAACTTATAGTATTGGGCCATGGCACCATACTAATCGAATGGCTACTAGCGGTAACTGCCTTACTATATCAATATTTCAGTCTGGTCATCAGTCAGTGTCACCTTTATACACAACAGTGACATCAATCCCTTGCCAATGTTCATTATTGTACCGGTTACCTGAAAGGTTTGAATCTCGAAAGTCCAACAAACCATGAGTATTCTTTGTTCCTGGATATTTAAAATACTACCTTATTTCATTCAGACAAGATATCACACGTAACGGTATTTCTTTTTATTTCATTTTATAATATGTTTTTTTTTTTCAAATTGACCACAAGAGTCACTTTTAAAATGAACTGGAACCATATCATATTAAGACAAATTAACATTCATATTTAAAGCACTGTTTCTCATTAGTTTAAAGTAGGCCTGTACAATTTCATATCTTCGGTCATAAACTTTTATATTTGTAATATTGGAATCTCTTTAGTAAGCAGTATGAAATGCCCGCAGCCGAATCTAAAACGGTCAATTTTCCACACGGTAACAACTTTGTGTTCATTCAGAAAAGTCTAGAAGTTGTCATCTTTAACCTCTTGTTGATCACGTAAATTACAAATGGATTTGTGACTATCATCTAATTGTGTCAATGATCAAAGATAATTGGAACTGCCTGTTTTTTATTATGGCAGTATCTGTAATGATTATTAAAAAGAGATGAACTCTGTTCATGGGTAGAATTGCCATCATTACATCTCCGGAAATAAGTGTTTCTAATAACAGGGGCATACACAATAATCATTGGCTTTGATGTCTCAACGCATAATACAATACAAAAATATGGAGAAAGGTACTCAGGAATACATGTTAATATCCAAAAGAACAAAACCATACCAAAAACAAAATAGGCGCATCATAAATCAATATAACGTAAGAGCAGGTTATCCTCTGAACTTCTTCGTCCTCTACAACTTTCTTGTTTACCATGTTTGAGCCATATATTTCCATGAATAGTAATAAAATGTCTTCCATGCAAACTACTATAACTGCATGTATGCGGCAAATACTGTTGAGTAAAAGACAAGCAAAATCAGTGAAACTTTGTTAGAATATGTGCCTAATTGAATCATGTTATAGGTATATATATGTATATTAATTAGCTGGATGGTGCTATGTTTGCTGTTTATGTTATACAAAAAAAAGTTCAAATAAGCTTGTACTTAAAATATCTGTATCTTGTGATCGACTGAGGGTGTTCATGAGATGCCCCTGCATGTGGTTGGTTACTGTATGACGCCCTAGAAATAACCAGGATAGTATAGAATGCGAAGTGAAATAAGTATTATATTGTACAGCATGTCTGATTGTTTAGTGCATATTTACCCATATGTAATTGAAATAAACCGACAAAAAAGACTACAAACCTCAATAAATTCTAAATTGACCAATATGTGATAAGTAAGAAACTAATTATTAGTGTACCACGGGTGTAATATCATCACTTCAAAGATTTATGTTAAACCGCCGTAAATGATAAGGGATGTGATTTGAGTCTCTGTCTAAATGATTGTTCCCAGATTATATTTGGAAGAAAAAGGTTAATATCCCCCGAATGATAATAATAGTAGGAATTCAAAATGACATTTATCAGTGTTTGTTGAATAAGAAAGGTGAATAAAATCTACATGCTTATGATATTACACATTTTCATACCCCGTTCAAGATTATTTGCCGTAAAATGCTGATATATGTATTTAATTGCGTCATTAAGTTCTTCTTAAATGCACTTGTCTGTTTAGTCGGAATAAGATACTTTACGCATGTGAATATGATATAAATCATCATATAGTTTACTCTGCCATCTATGCATAATATCAGTTATTTATATGCGTGATGTAGTACTCAGTGTAGATATCAATAAATATATTTTCATAGATTATCATTATGGTGTTTTCCTTGTTTTACTTCTTAACCCATTTGGAGACCGACTGATTTTCAAGAGGCAGTGTGTCGGCATTACGCTTGTGGATCTTAATGATCTTAATAGTTAAACTGGCATGTATTTCAAGAAACCGTTAAATAGTAATAATTTAATTTACTTGAGGTGGGTTCCTATAGGTTCTACTGTAGTTGCCGAAAACAGGGAATGACATGCCTTAGATGGAAA
Source organism: Lepidonotus clava (assembly GCA_936440205.1). Classification (NCBI taxonomy): domain Eukaryota; kingdom Metazoa; phylum Annelida; class Polychaeta; order Phyllodocida; family Polynoidae; genus Lepidonotus; species Lepidonotus clava. Next base: position 43,780,787 of record OW387136.1, on the reverse strand, counting down.
TTGTGGAACAAGTTTTCGACCCATGTTTAGAGCAATTTTTTTTTGTAAAAACAAGAAAAAAGATGAATTGTGTAATTTAACTAATTTAGAAAATTATAAGGCACTATGTTCATTTTTCACAGGAAAGGTAGAAAAAATGAAAAGTCCAATGCTCATCTACTTTCAACCAGAGGCTAGTTTATTGATTTTGTGGGTACACAAAACTTATATTTTGTCGTCGCAGTGGTATATAGGCTTAATCCTGGGATTTTTCGTTTTCTTTCGAGAACAAACAGTTATCCCCAATCGTAACCACTTTGCCTAGGATTGTACACTGTGTTTCAAATCTTCAAAAGTACCATGACCTTACAACCTAAATGTAAATTAATTAAATGTTGCAAGTTTAGCGCAGTCTGCATCATTTCTGATAATCAGCAGGTTTTACTTAATAGTAAGGTTATCTTACTTCAAAGGTCAAATATTTTCTTACGTAAAGTTTTTCGCAAAAATGTTTTGAGGTGTATGAAATATGTTTCGTGCCATAAGATGTACATAATACTTCTCTGTCACGATTATTAATGTGCGTCGTTTTGGTGTTTCTGCCGTCTAGAATTGCTTACATCGAAAGGAGCGATATGAATTTTATCCATTTCTTTCCTTCGGGGAATTGTATAGTTGACAATGAAAGTAATAGATACCTGCGGATGAAAAAGATCAAATTACTTTGAAAATTGAATTAACTTTAGATAATCTCTTACCTTGTATGCCCGGATTCAATGGGGGTGTCATCGTTCCAATATTAATTGGACATCAGGCTAACCATGTTTGATAATGCAAAATAATCTGCACAATCATGCTTGACCGTTTCTGGTAATTGCCTAGTTAAATTATATTTATTGAATATGCTGCTAAAACAAGCCCAACAAAGACGGGAACAATGTCAGAAATCATAGAGTACAGTTTATAGGCCTATATGGAATAAATACAGAACTTCGGGAATGAATAACCGTAAGACGATTTTCGAGAATGGAATGCATTCCTAAACACTGGCTGGAGGTGAGGGAAAACAGGAGAAATCCTATACTACCGGTATCAAAACAACACATTCTTAGAAGTCCTATGTTATATGCATCAAGTTGTAATTTCCTGATAGTTGAATCGGATGGAATTGTGTTATTACTCTTTTTATGACGTATGTTTTACCACAAAAAAGTATCTTTACATCATTAATTTCGCATTTTTCCTCTTTTCTTTTCTATCCTACAGTTCCATGTTGTCGGAATACGGTATAACACCGCAGAATAACATTGTATTTACTAAATATATATTGTCCAGTGCATGGTTAGATTAAGATACAGCGGTGAGCACACCCCTCCATTTTTTGTTGTTATTAAAGGGAGCCAAAAGCAACATAGGGTCCAAATTCTGCAAATTCTGTAACCATTAAAAAATATAATATTGCCATAGCCTAGGCCTGTGCTAAAATATAAACTGTGAATACAGACTTAAACTACATTAAAATACATTAAAACCCTTCCCATTTCAATTTTGGTGACCCACCAAAATTGGTTTGTTTACAAACCTCGCTGATTTCAGGCATGCATATAGCATGAGTATCATGGAATTTGAATGAAGTTATAGCTAGTTCTGGTGATTCATATTTCACCAATGGCTAGAGTCAGACTCTTAGAATGTATTTTCATATTTATTTAAGTTGCAAAATTATGTTTTGGCTCAAATTTGACTCAAATCCCCATGACGATATTTCCCAAAAAGCTCCCCCTGCCATTCAAAATACTAGACTCGCCGCGGATACCCATGGATATTGCACATACAACCCCAAATTGATTTTGTCAGTATGGTAATAATGTGGTTGGCTACCTCGTCATTATTTATCCGTACAATTCAATATGAGATTAGTTCTGTTTTGTATTCAGCAGTTAAGTAATATTTGAGTGTGCACATCAGGGGTCTACGCAGAGAGTAGGCTGTAGCATACAAATGGCCTAATATAACTGTCCTCATTGACACAATAGGTCAAGTCCAGCTAACCATGGGACAATAATCAGGTACCTTAATCTTGGCAGCATACCAGCGATTTCCAAGGTCACCAAAGACAAATGGTCACCTATGACCTGATCTAACCTTCACTGACCTAGCCCTCCTGACCTGGTATTAGCATAATGCCTGATGTAGGTGTAAAGCCTTGGAACTTCTTCAAACATTTAGAAATGGTTTGTGTCCATTAAACAGATAGGGCATTTATCCCCCATATTAAGACTTAGGGTTATTGGACAAGTTATTTTAAAATAAAACATTGATCTATCCTCATACAACTTAATGGATTTTGGGTAAAGCACGTTCAAATAACCTTTAGACCCTAAAGGCCCCTAAATGTTGGAAAGGATACACAATATGAATTATTTCCCACTGACTTGTTCATTGTTATGGACGCGGGTTTCCGCGTTCCTTTATGAATGCATATTATACATAACATATGTATAGCAAAGCGTCAGGAGTAGCAGTTTATATAAGAAAGCATATTTGAACGATTTTGTGTGTCTGGTCATGTACAAAGTATAAACAAAACAATGCGCCGCGCTGTGTAGACAAAGCATTCAGAAGTGCCTGCAACTGGTCCTTTGTTTGCATACTACTAGCCTCTTAGCGGACAGCAGCTGCCAATTACACCTGCCAGGTGGGAGACATACCTTCGTAGAACGTCATTGCTAGCTTCCGGGACGAGAATGGGGGTTCATCAAGGTTTTTGTCGTCGGCCACTTTCATGGTTTGGACATAATTATAATTTCCTATCGGCCTGCTATTCTTGTCCCATTGTATTGATATTCCGTGGTTAAAAAACTGACAGAAACTTTTCTGTTGAAAAACGAATTTGCATTCGCTTTCTGTGGCAGTTTTCAGCATGCAACTGATTACAAGTTTTCAGTCGAATGAGAGCAGTGTTGGCTCAATATTAATGTTTTTTTAAGTAAGGAATTTCAAAATAATTATGTCTCAGCAAATTCTTGCTGACCTAGGTATACTTATGAAACCGCAGTGTTTAATAATGTTCAGATACATTTTACTCAAATTGATATATCTATAATGTAACAATAACATGCACTGGCGGATCCAGGATTTTGAAAATGGGGGTTGCTATTTTTTGGCCAAGTTTTACATTAAAAATGCACAATTTTCTGGGAAAAGGGAGGGACGCGGGCCCCCATGCCCCTTTTCTTGATCCGCCCATGAATAAATAGTACCCCAAGTATAGCATTAGGACGTTTTGAGATACAAACATTGTCAGCTGCATGTCCTTGGGATTTCTTTTGTGCGGAGCATGATCTGGTAAACAGGAAAATATTATGTGAGTGGAAAGAAAATTTAAAAAGCTTTTGCACGTCTTTTTTCTATACAATATTTGCAAGCACATGGTATGTTAATGATCAAGGAGCATGCAAATATCTCAATTTTCACTATGAGTAATAAGGCCTATATCAGATTTATTCTGTACACTTTCTGATGAAAAATACATGTATAGAGCTAATAGATGTATCTTCTTGGTTGGAATTAATTATTTTGAACATATTTCTTCTTATTTTGCTGCTCCTGAACATACCTAGGGATATGAACATGTTACCTTCGTTTAAAGTTTGTAACCATAAATATTATAGATATAATTACAACTGCTTATGTATTTTCTGGCCCATAGATGTAATATTTGATTGAATGATCTCTCAAGAGGGGGTAATCAGGTAATTGGCTATCATAAAGTGAAAGAATTTCCAATCAGAAACAGAGATATATATGCTCATTTGAATACTCTAGCATTAGTTCCTTAGAAAATGACAAAATTCCAATTGAACAACCTTGTAGCGATATTCACAAATTAAAATTTCCCATAACTAATAAAAAAACAAACATGCAAATAATGTTAATTAGTGGGAAAGTATACAGTTTTCAAACACCCATAACTTTGGTTTCATTAATTATAATTGCAGACTGTTTTTTTTTTGTTTGAAATGACAATGAACCATTTAGATATGTTCCATTTGAAATAAATAGAATAAATAGTTCACCAAATGATGTTTGCTATGCAAACCCTTAAATGGAATATAGTGCAGAGATTGCCAAGAAAGACCGATTAGTCCTATTGGCACAGTGCCAACATTTGTTTTCAGAGTTGCATACAAAATAATTCTACCAGAAGAATCTCGAGAAAATTTGAGTTTTGGGCAATTTTTAGACTTACTTTCATATTTCCAGCAATATCTCAGTAATTATTAACGGTAGAATGACATATACTCATGCAGCAGTGAAAGGGTTTATGAAATATGCTGAGCTTCATAACAATGTAGTAAGAATTTCATACACGCATAGGCCTAATTAACATCCCTGTTGCATCATAAACTCTTAAATTGCAATATATTATACAATTGTATAATGTATTGCAATTTGTGTTCAGGGCACGCTGCCACCTAGTGTCTCAATTTTGTACTAGGATAGCAGATCTACCATAAGGCCTGTATACCCATAGGGCCTACCCGTCCAAAATTGACATTAAAGTCTATGACTACTGTAGAGTTCTACTTATTTCTACATGAGAGCGTTAATCTTTCTGTCTTCTTCATCTGTTTATTTGACTTTTGATGTCTACCAGATAAACAAAGGCTAGGATACATATTTCGCTTCCATAACAAAAATCATGATGTAAATCTGTGGCAAATACAATCGCATGGTTGATGGCTTATACATATCTGCTAACAATATTCTGGGGCAATTGAAGGAGAAATGTTTAAGATATCACGGACACATTTATAATGTATCTCAAAGAGATAGAAAACGTGTTAGCTTTAGCTTATATCATTGCACATATCACAGCACAATAGAGATAGCGCAATTGTTGATAACTTTACTAACTCAATTTTCTGGTCAAAAGAAGTAGGAAATCCTACAAAAGTCGGAAAATGGAAACCCTGGACAAGTTTAGCAAATACAGGATGAGGAGGAAAAACGTTAAAAAAGATAACGCTGATTTCGATGATAACTTTTTCCTATACAAATATACCTCAATATACCTGATATAATTAGTCTAATTCCAAATTCTTTCAAATAAACAGATATTATAAATTTATTTGAAATAATTTTGAATTGGACTACTTCCTAAAGACTGAATTAACTAGTATGTTTACTTTTTATAATGAGTATATAAGTAGACTTTGAACTCCATTTCATTCAGTTCTTAGGGAAAAAAAGCCAAAATGCCATAGGCCTTAGACCATATAGGCCTATATATTATTATTATTATTATCATTACATGACCTGATCTAAACCCCAAATAAGCAAGGTGTTAATTAAAATCCTAGAAACTAGGCCTACAGAAATAATAGTTTGATTCCACAAATGAAAGATCTTTTAGGGTTCTTTGCACATAATTTTTTAAAAGCCTAGTTTTTATCCCATTAACTTCTCGTTGGTATTCTAAAAACATTTGTAACGAAAACAAGATGAAAATATTGAAGTAGGCCTATTAGTGAATCATAAAGAAAGAAAAGAAAATTTGGGAATTCCCAATTTCAGTGCTTTCAATTCTGTCCTTGCTACGTCACAATACAGGGGAATCCCTTTCAAAATGAAATGGGAATATCAGATTTTTGGATATATTTAGGGTCATAAAAACTACAATTAATGATAGCATGTATTGGCCTAAATGTAAATATTTTATGCCAAACCTCAATTTCCTTTCTATATTTTTGAGACTGGGGGATTCCCTTTGATGGATCCATGGGGTTCCCCAATGACTCACCGTGTGACGTCACAAATATGGGGATTTCCCTTGAAAAAATAAATAAAATGCAAGTTTTTAAGTATCCCCTTCAAAATAGGTCTAGGCCATATAGACATAGGCGCGCGGTAGTTTACAAGAATATAGGCCTAGATCCATAGGCCAATATCCGTCCAGTCCTTGTTTTAACTTTTAGGCCTAGATCTACAGCCTATAGGCCTATACATTGACCACACTCATTAGGCCTAATTCAACACTGACATAGCCATGATGCGGTGAGCGGGTGGAGGGTCATTACGCCTATAAATCATATCTGTAGATCTAACCCCCTTTAAAGTTTAATTGGCTTTGAATCAAAAATAGATCTAGGCTAGGCCGAGCTCAGAGGCCGAGGCCCTGCAGCTGCATGTTATGTAGGCCTAGATCTATGGAAAATTACATAGATCTAGTGGAATCCCAGGTAGATCTACGGATCCAGAGCCACGCCAGATTTGTTTCCCAGAGATCTTCCAATTCTGAGATTGCAAAATTGTCCTTACAAAGTTACATTGTTGGGGTGGGTGGGGGCAGTTGCCCCTTTTATCCCCTTTTGCCACACCCCCTTGCTTACTTTGATCAGCCACTGAATCCACTTCAATTTACATGGAAACCCCTCAGTTTTACTTTGGACCCCCTTTGGTTTCCGGCCAGCTACGCCCCTTGACGTTTTCTGCACTAGCTGGACTCCGTACAGTTGTTATCCGGTGTGCCATATCTCAGATGAAGAGCGCGCCATGATTTTGTATGCGTCAGACGGAACCGGATGCAGAAACAAAGGAGCGGTAGACTCCAGATACGAAGTAGGGAGAATATTTCCCAAAACTTTTCTACCAGTCATACTTTCAATATAACGAGCGATTGACACTATTTTCTCGAACATTAGTTACGTAGAATGTAATGTATCTACTACCTCTTCATATAACAACAAAGTTTTCTCGCAGTTTCTCATGATTTTTGTAAGTTCTTGCGTTGATGAACTTTTTGCGATGGTAAATTCTCCCAACTCTGCCCTGTTCCACCCCTGCGCAATGGAGTTGCGCACTGGACCGAGAACGTTGTCGAGATTCTTTGTGTCATTCCAGACATACCAGGAGGCCACTGAACTTCTGTGAATATTCAACATTTTCTCATTTTCATGAACTCAAAAGGTACATAGGAAGCTAATTTGGTAAGTTATGAACTTTTCTTCCCTAAATTTGGCTTGTTTTCTGAGTTTCAGGCCTTGGAATTTGTCACGGAATGGCAGATATGTCGACGCGGTGTTCGAATCTCTGAAATTTTTGTCATACTTCTGAAGGGAACTTCCGGCGAGTTTTGAGCAGAAAAGTTTTCACAATGCTACCTAAAGTGTTTGTCAGAGGTAATGTCACTAGAGCAGCGACTTGAAACTGTAAAGTACGCGTAAACAGAGTGTCAGAAGTTCCCTCAAATCACGCGATTCTTCAAGATCGAGGCCTGACGGGGCCTCGCGAGCACCTGCCCGGAGTTGGGACACCAATATGGTGGCGGAACAGAGAGGGGAAATGGGTCGGGCATGTTGATATTAGTCAACTTTGGCGCACCGGAACCGACGCTTCAGGGTCTTGACATTACTGAAATGTTGATCGTTTGGTGGTGTGCAACCTTGATACCAATTTTGTAACTGTTAGATTGGAGAAATGGACGTTTTGTGAGTATCTGTGCGCGTAAACAGCGCAGACGTGTCAGACACTTGGACTCATTCTCCTGTCTTCTCCCTGACCTACTTCGCTTGGGTTACCTTGCCTACCAACCTGGACGGGAAGAGTCTTTGTTTTGAATACATCTCGAGATTAACAAACACACAGTGCTCATGTCATGTTTATTACGGTCTGGTTCCTATGCAGACCCTTCTCGTTTAGGGACAGTAACGGTAAATGAAAGTTTGTCGCGGAAGCCAACTTGTTGCGCTCGATTGTTGACATCTCAGCCGGGAGCGGCGGGCACCACTGGCCGGCTAGAAACAGCTGTTGTTCCCGGCCCACTGACGGCCTAGGCGAACAACAAAAGAAGTGTCCAACGGGATCCCACATGCGATTGTGATATCAATTCAATGTTATTATCTTCTCAACTTGCATCTGTCTAATATGTTTAATCGATTAGCTGCCTAGGTTACACTGACAGTCAGTCTGAAGGACAATGTAAAGAAAGTGTCGGTGGGGTCGCCCAGGGTTCATTACCGAGCTCAGCTAGTTTGACAGCATCTATTATTTTAACAATTTAAAATAAAACAGATTTCTTTATAAATATTTAACACTGTCAAAGGAGTAACAGTGGTTTAAATTACAAGTAGTTCTAAATAATGAGAATGATGTGACAGCCTTTGTTTGCCAATTTACATTTTTTGACAAAAATGGTTTATAATCAGGGATGCCATTTTTCCTGCTTTTTCCGGATTTCCGGATTTTGGTCTGGATCATAATTTTTACATAAGTCAAAAATTTAAAGAAAGTAACATTATATTTGTATTCAGGCAACAGATTGTGTTTTCTAAAACGTCTTTTCAATGTCAGAAGGACCATAATATATTATTCTATTTCTTTGATGTTTTCCTGCCTAAAATCCGGAGTCTCCTGCCTAAAATCCGGAAGGGCTGTTTCACGAATTTCCGGATTTTTCAGGGTCATAGAGTGGCATCTCTGTATAATGAGCTAAATCTAAATTAATATTATGCACAAGGAAAGTACACTGGCACTCACTCATAACTCGTGGTAACCGTGATCAAAATCCTTTTCAGGGTAGATGCGAGGATGTTGTTTGGATACATCTATAGTACATTACAATCTAGTTCTAAGTCGGATTGTAGTGGCATTTCAAATGTTGCAGTCGTATACTATATATCTACAACTATAAAAGTTTAATATTATATGAATGTTTTCTTCGAATCTACACATTAACAAAGATGATGGTAAGTTTAATTGTATTTATTAACAGTTTGGGCCTATCCGTCTGTCATCGTGTATATGACAAAGTATCTGATATCAAATTTACAGACAAAACCAGAACCAAGTGTTATTCAGAATCAGGTCTCTTTTTTGTGTATCCTAGCTAGATCGGCAAGATCATATTGTAGACAACACAGACAGCTGAACAAACATAAGGCGTGAGGATCATAGCCATATAGCTCTAGGTTCAAGGACCAATGTGATAGTCCGACTGGCAGGATCAGATCTCGGAAATAGTGGCTTGAGGTGTTTTTCTAAACAACCGAACCCTTAATATGTTATTTAGGTATTGGAAGACCTATGCATCTTAACATTGAGACATTAAATAAGTTTTATTATCCATACCATCGCACATTTATTATTTGCAGATACGTGTAGATACATGTATTTTGGACAGAAAAAATGATTGATCTAAAAAAGCAGGTAAACACTTTTGAGAGGCCGTCATTTGCATTTGGGTCTCTAAAATACTGCGATAAAAAAGTAAGCCTCGTGCCCTACACATGTACGATGAAAGAAATTGACTGAGCTTTCACACCATACAAAACGTGTTTCGTTTGACTTAGAGATTGTTCCACTTCTCCATTTTCAAGCCCTAGTGACTATATGTGTGAAGGGGAAAGCAGGCAGGGAGATTAACTCCGTCAGTTGGTAAAATAAAATAATAGATGGGTGCGGTGTGTGATGCTTGTTGCTCTCGGTGGGCAGCTGCTGGAGAGGCGGGTAGGTCCCCTGGGTGCTGAGAGGCAGCCCTGACTGCGCTGGGCTGTGGGCTGAAACAGGAGCTCCCAGAAGTCTAAAACCTACCCTGTACCTCCCCTCCCTCGCCCCCCACCCTCCCCTGCCCCAGCTCACCACTCCCCGCCTCAACCCGTGCGGGTATGATTGCGTCTGTTGCTCAAGTGGTGGAGGAGAGCTAGACTTGTTGTCTCCTCATGAGCCAGGATCTACATTTGTTTTGAATTAGCAAGGATCTTGACACTGTAAGAACCCCTCCCTGAAAGACCGTGTATTCTAAACAACATTAGTGTATGTATACAACATATAAATGCTACTTGTATATATATATATGTTATGCTTTCTATATTGCAGTGGTTTTCACACACATCATAATGCTGTCATTTTAATGTGATTTTATTTGAATTGATACAAGGAGACCAAGCAAAATAGATATGTCAGAATTCATTATTGCAAATTTATGAATACTGATCTGTTCAAAACACAATTTTTATTAGAACTCAAAAAAATATAAAATGCCCGATTGTAATCCAGGGTTATGTTGAACACTTCAAATCAGCTGAATGACGCTGCCGTACTCTTATTGTTGTAGATTCGCAAAAGAAACCCAGTTTGTTTACAAACAAATTTTTAATGGCTTGGGCTACTTTTCACGGGCTACCAATGGGTTAATTTGAGCTTATGGAATGTTCCTTTAGTCATTTGTAGTTATAGATCCAGTTTAATCTAGCTTTGAATAGCACATAGAAAATGTAACAGGACCTAGCATTTGTATTATATGTAGTAAAGTTCATGTGACCAGCGTAGCGTAGAAAGTAATAATGGGGAGAAACTTAAAGGACGTGAACGTTCCCACGCATTTAGGCTATAAGGCGTCATGACTGTTGAAACTGGTACCAACGGTCGGCAATGAGCGCGGGCAGGGAAAGCCTAAGTTTAGAACATGATGTCATCCCAGGGCCCCATTATCCTCCTCGCCCCCACCCTCAATCTTCTAACCTTCCCCAAGGGCCCGGGTAGTGGAGGCATACGTCAGCCTAGCTGGCCCGCTTTTGTCATTTTTGTTTGCAGGGTCAGATTTGTCAAGGGGACTTTCCCCCCTCACCACAGCCCCACTTTTGCCCCCTCTGAACACCTCGGCGCCTAGCTCCCCTTCCACCCCCGCGATCGAAATGATTCCCTTTCTGAATTATAAACTTTTAGTCTCTGTCGAAAGGAAAACACACCATTTCTTACAACGAAGACGTTATGGCTGTCTCATGGCTTTCAAAACTTGATTGAATAAGAATTTACTTTCAGTTTCTGCGGTGTTGAGATAGATTGTAATCTGTGATTTTAGTGACCTATTACCGGCCCCTATTACAGAGTACCTGTTGCAAATAGTAACAACTGTGAAGTATTTCATAGAAAATGTAGGATGAAGTTAAACTTGGACAGGATGTGCTCCTTTAAGTTTCTTGCGAACCTAGAGGAGTTCTTTGCGATATGTTATGCACCATTTACGTACGATCAAGGACTGAAGGAGTCTACAGGAATATTATGAATAATTGCCTGGTTGACCGAAAGACTGTTCAGCATTATTTACATTTGCAAGTATAAGTAGATTGTTACACCAATATAAAAGTAAACGCGCACCTATCAGGAAACGTTCTTAATTGAAATAATTGTATATATTCAAATCTATGTGCAGTCTTAATGCACTTGTTGCTGTTTAAGAAAGGATCACGAGTCGATAGTTTGCTGACCTCGTGCCAAGACCTTGCCACGTCTGATGTACTAGCGTACGTCTGGGATTTTCAGGTACAGCTGACTTCACCTGGCCGATTTGTGCCATGTATATGTGTACAGACCTCAACACGCACACATCTAATCGTTATTACGAAACCCCTCTTATGGCATCCAGGGTTCATATTTATTCAATATTCAAAAAAAGAGAAAGAAATATATAACAATGTATGACTACTGGGATAAATGAATAACCAAATCTTGATCACACAATATAAAAGCGCTCAGTGTTTGGAAAAGCCCTTGAGGAGAGTAAAAAGAGGAATAACAAACAGTGAGTGTGTGGGGTTCCTTAATTCCATAGGCTCATGCAGTATTATCACGTACTCGCTGAAAGAGATCCTGAACTGCTTAGCCTTTGACCGTCGCCTCTCGATAAATAACACGTTTCCGGTAGATCATGAAACCTGTCTCCATTTAGGAGTAATGGCTTCCTCAAGGGAATTAGAAGTACATGCGAACATGATTCTTGAACAAAGAGGATAGCTCTCTTTTGTTTACTCAGGGATTTAAACTAGAAATATCGAATCACGAACTGAGGTATCTGAAAGTGCGTTTTATCGTCATGTTTTATTACAGTTTACAATATCCTTAAGGGACAGTAAGTTTAACATATTCACAATGTCATACATTCTTATGCGATAAGAAAAATATTCCTGGATTTCTACAATAGAAAAAAGAACGTTAAGATTAGTACCGGCGGTGCAACATTTTAACATTCATATTCTACTCCACTCACCTTGAGCACTGCTATCTTTTCTAATCTCGATGGTTCTCTACTCTAGGCAACACTCAGCAGATAGGGAGCACCACCAAAAGTACACTTATTGTTATCACAAAGTACACCTACAGTGTAAATCTGGGATATAAGGAAGAAAGGTGGACCAAGGTTCTTCCTTGTACACTTAATCTGGGGCGTGTAGCATAACCTAACCTCCCAGAGACAAACTTATGTGATCAAACTTTTGTGTTATCATAAACAATAAAACATATTTAACATCCGTTAAGATAAAATGACCAGTTCATATCAGTTAATCTACTAGAGCTGATTGAGAAAACATTGAAAAATGTACTCGACACGTTTCTTTGTTAACATTTCCAAACCTTATCTAAGCTCTCGTACAGGTTTACTCAGAAAAACAAATCACGTGTTCCTCAGTACTGGTGCCCTACCAAACTCATAAGTACGATTGCATGTGGATTGGCTGAGAAACAAAACAAAAACTAGTTACTAATGATATCGACCCTTCAATTTATTCGATTACCATGGCAGGATTTGTTTTTTTTAATTTCAACAGAAATATTGGCTTAGGAAAGACAACATATTTTAATGCACGCAAGATTTATGTTTCATAAAAAGTTATCACATTCTAAATGATATTTAACATGAGGGGAAAAGGATATCTTGATATTTTTAAACATATCGGTGGACTTATTGCAAGGGTACATGCCCTGGGGTTTAAAAAGAAATCATACTATAATAGTATTTGATGGGGTGATTGAGCAGTCACCTTTGAAATAGGTGAATTTTCATGATTTTCCTACCAGTAGTGGAGGTGGGCAACCACTTAATTTAGTAGGACAACGCGGCCTGAAATAAGTTTCTAAACCTTAGGCCCTTACCCATTTATCAATGAAGACTCAGGAGTTGCTATGACAACCCAGGCCACAGCTTCCTTAGCAACCATAGAATGGCGGCCAGTAATATGTTCAACAAGTGGCCGCAGGTCGTGGTGTATGGCCTCTTAGTGCCCGGCGCTAAGGGAGCCTTGTTTGCGGAGGACTGGGGGCGTTCGGGGTGATCAGGGGAACCGTGACATGGACACAGATGTGTCCTGGAGACAGATACATGTAGAAGTGGGTCGGGCCCTAGAAGGGTTGGATCGCTGCACTCAGGCCTCGAATAGCACTATAGCAGTGCCCTAGAGTACGATTAGTGACTAGAAGGCTCTGCGACCGTTGAATGGATGCTACCAAGCTGCCGGCCTAAGCATATTGACAGACAAGGGAAGGTGCGACAAAAGGTGGGCGTCTGGTACTGGAACACGGAGCGGCACCAGGGAACCTGGTCCAGGTCTCCGTTACCAACACCTCTGACCAATCCCACCTCCCAGCCGTGAGTGTCTACGGTGGACCCTGGGGTTTGGCACACACCGTTAACAGAGCGTGCTGTCTTAGACCGGCGAGCTATAATATAGTCGTGGTGCCAATAGTGGCTGACAAAAACGCAGGCCAGGTGATGTTCTCCACCGGCCTCTTGGTTGCCTGATGCAGCGTCTGCAGCTGCTGCTGCTGCTTCCTCTGCTGGGCGGCAGGCGCAGCAGGCACCGCTGCATGTGGTCTGCTGCTACTGTGGCTACTACTGACTGCCACTACTACTACGACTACTACTACCACTTTGTTATTGGTCAAGTCATGTGCTGTGGCGCTGGAGTGGGGCAGTGATCCTACTACTACTCCTGGTGCCCTGTCAGTGATACCTGTGTGTGTCAGTAGGCCTGGCGTTTATGTATGCAGCCAGGTACGTCAGGTAGGTAGGTGGGTGGGTCCAGAGGCTGCTGGCGGATGATACCCTGCTGGGAGTAGAGTACCCCCCAACCCCCACCTGCCATCTAACACCGCCACCACCACCGTCAGCTGACCAGGCTCGGGCCGTGGTGACCAAGTGGTCATGCCATGCGAAGGTCCACCAGCACCACCGGTCACCACCACCAGCACCACTCCCCAGCACCAGCACCACCTCATCACTGCCACCACCACCACCACCGCCGCCGCCGCCGCTGACGACAGCGACGGGCGCCAATACGAGACGACCCACTATTATTACGGCGCGAATCCTTGGGAATCCTGCTAGATGCTCGCGGCATTCCCTGCCAGCCACTGCCCGGATTCCAATCGCTCCGACACTGCCTCCTCCTGCTGCCCGAGCGACTGCCACTGCTCCCTGCTGCCAACGGCGCCTCCCGCCTCCCGTCGCCTGTGACCCCGCCGCCTCCGCCGCGTCACCCGCGGCCAGCCGCCGACCGACGACGTGCGACGACGGCGTACACGCGCGCGCACTTAGACGCGTGCCGGGCATCGTCGACATAGGGATGAGGTGCTAGGCAGGAGGGTCGGCCTACTTCACAGCTCCTATTGACGGGCGGCCTGGATTGTGCCGCGGCCCGCTCCTACCTGGTCCCGCCGACCGCCGACGACCCCTGGTCGGTCATCATCGGTGACCTGGTCTACTAATCACGACCAGGACTCCAGCTCGTACACCGGACTCCCCCACCCACCCACACACTATCCACGTACCCCGGTCCCACCTGGAGTGGGGCAACACCCCCGGCCTACCCATGTTACCCAGGTGAGAGAAGGCGTGCGTGCGTCGGGCGACGTCGTCGTCGTCCATGTGGCACCTTGCTGACGTAGTTGTTGTCGCGGCTCTGGAGGGATCTCTGTCACGCACACACTAACCCCCTCCAGCCTTGTGACATGTCGTGTCGTGCTCTATGTTTTTACTTTTGTCAATGTTGTAGTACAACGCCTCCAGTGATACCCGAGTATTTTCATCTTCATTCAACTCCAAACCTCGGGCCAAGTAATTTACCGCGCGCATCACATATCAACCTCTGGGCTGTTACAGTGATATCAATTATGTCACGCAATTGTAACATTTCGAGGGTGATCTTACCTTTGATCTTGCCCTGTATTTAGATAAATCAAATATGCCCAATTGCCCAAAATGTGTTCCTATTTTCATCAGTTCTCGTTCTACTCATGATATTGTACTTCGTTATAGTTACTATCATCGGTTTGTAGGTCAGAAATTCAGTTTACAAGTCCATAAAATCGTCACTTTTTAAAGTGGGTATTGAATCACACCAGAAGGTCCTGTTCCATTGCATTTATTTATCAGCTTGAGTTTTGGCACAGAGTTCCTTTTCGATGAAATCTTATCAAATTTTATCAAGGAAGATCAGGGTTTTGACCTAGACGAGAACAACTAGGTTAGCTAGTCCGCTCATCCCGCTGGCAGGGTGGTAGATGCCTAGCACGCTGTCTGGGACTGAATATGCGGGAAGAGTAGTTAGTCCAGCAGCAGTATAGAACTATAATTAAGTATAATAGACACTTACACATAGATCAGAATTAATTATTGTGTGCGGAGTGACATGAAGAAATCAGCACGAGTTAAAGATACGTTACGTGCCCAAATAGGTTACTAAGTTTGTACATATATCTCAAAGGTAAAAGTGAGAATGATCTTTAAGAAGACATTTTTTTTATGCAACTGGTTTCGAACTTAGCTACAATATCTCTCCCTATTCCGGTGGAACCGACAGTACGCAAATATCTAGGCTGAACCTGTTGACTAATAAAAGTAAACCGAATTTCGTTGCCGCAGTCCTTGGCTTACAAAATGTTACCTCTCTGTAAGTAAAAGAAAATAACATGACCGGAAGCATAGGTATCAGTGTAACACCCATCCAATAACGCATTGACAAGTTTTCATAAACTGCATGGACAAAGCTGTAATCATTTTCTTACGGCAATCAATAAACCATTATAATGCAATTTACAGGTTATAATCGCAGGGATCCAGGTTACCTCCCATCCAGGCCATCTCATTAAGTATACAGATGGTTTCACACCTGTATACCACACCTCTTAGTAACTTAGTCAGTGAGGGCATGATGGACGTAGACAAAGGGAGAAAAAAAAGAGCAGTTTTCAGAGTGACTTGCAGTTAGACCGTCAACTGTCATATTAAGCAAGTGAATTAATAACAATAACACTGTTAACAGTATTAACACGTCATAGATAATTGCTGGAACCGTGCAAATTATTTGCTTCTGTCAGAGGAAAAGGTCCCTCAACCTGTTGTTGCCTATTGACTAATTGGCGTTTTAATACCAACATAACTGATACAGGTAGATAAAGTAGAGATACGTTGAAGCCTTGTTTGAGCCTTTTTTTCACTTTCGGTTAAAAACTGTACTCCCATAAGTTAACTAATAACTACATATTTCATTGTGACTGACTGGTGTCTAGGTCAGGGATAGGGGGTCAGTCGGGTATGCATAAAGTGGTAGGACGGAGGCAGTGAATAAACAGCGTGGCTGTTGGATTCAAACCCCATTGACAGTGGACATTGCCAACTTGATATTTCCTTAGGATGACTGCTCAAGCCAGGCCACTCAAGTGGAAAGATTGCAGTGTACGTTTAGTATGTCTTGTAAATATGTGGCACTGAAGACATTATATCATGTGGTATTACATTTGACAAGCCTCACCAAATCCAGCGTCCTGGATGTCCTTTCCACCCCCTCTAGCCCCAGAACACCCTTACGGGATGCTCTGGGTGTCCTGTTGACACCCATGAATTCAAATCCCAATAGTAAGGCTATTGGACCCCCTAGTTTGGATGTCCACGTTTGATTTTAGAATTTCGTGAGCCCTGTTGAGGTATTGGGTCATGTAGTTATCTGTATAGCAGTACTATACTCTTACATTGGGCGTTTGGGACATAACAGTGCTCTATTTCAGTATTGGGTCTTGTAGACATATCCTAGTGCTAATCTTTGCTCACTACTACCGCTGCTCCTGCCCCTGTGATGGTCGCTGCTGCTGCGCCTGCTGCTGCCACAAGGTGCCCTCCTTAATGGTGGTGGAAGTGGTGGTGACGGGCAGAAGCCGGCATCACACCATTATGCTGATCAGTCTCCCTGAGACTAGCACCAGCGGCCCGTATTACCTCTGGCCAGCCTGCAGCCTTTACCCCCAGCACCTGCCCACCTCCACCGCCATCACCCCCTGCAGCCAGCCACAGACAGGTACGATGAGTCGGTCCCCCGACACACCTGTAAAGGTAAAAACCCAATCACTTGAGCTGCAGCAGTCGACCTAGACCTGGATCCCAATGATCGCAGAACACCTGTGAGATGGTGATGTGGGGCTGTGGCGAGGGGAAGGAAGCCTCGTGGCTCGTAATGTTACCTGTGTAGAGCGACACGGCAGGGAGGGAGGTTGATGGGGAGGGGATGGCAGGGAGGGAGGGGGGATGACACATTTCTGGGTTGCCGGGTGTGTGTGTGTTCGGGGGTGTCTAAAGAATTAGGTCAGTGTAATTAATCACTAGAGGGATCGTCTCAAGGTGCTTGCCGTAAAAGCAGAGCTCACCTGCGATATTTCATTGATTAAATGGAAAAACGTACTACAGCAATCGAAAACTTGAGTGGTAAGGTTTACAATCAAAGACCCATTTATTGATTGTGATCAGCTCAAAGAACGATTTCTATATATATGATGGAAACCTAACCCAGAAATCTTTTCATGCGATGTTGACAATACAGCCTTCTTTGACATTGATAGCGAGAGGTTGCCACGCACTAATTTACGCATATGTATACCACCACCTATGGCCAGTGAAAATAGAACTTCTCACTATAGTGATATGATAATAACATACGAGGAAATCATTTGATAATTGGGTGGGGGTGGGGGGAGGAGGTAAAGAGGACATTCAGTAATGAAGACACTGGTAACAACTGCGTGAAAATGGTTACAAAAATAAAAGGAAGAAATTGAAGGCTCTTCAGACAATCCCGGTGTTGGCACCACGATATATTAATGTGTGTCCTTGGTCATCTAGAACCGCCAACTGGCTTCATGGAGGATGCAGATATAATATATTGTTCCTAGCTACCGTTTTTGTACGAACAAAAGGTTGATGCCCGGTCATAGACAGGCAACTGCCAGTCGTAATAGTTAGGCTTGCCTAGGCTGTCATAATGATAGTAACATTAGGAAGATTGAAGCTTTATAAGGAGAGCTGGGAGGAAGAGGGATGTAGCTTTTGACCGACTAGGTGTCAGTGCACGAAGATGCTTATAACTTCTCAAAGCTGACCTGAGAAGGAAGTCTCAGGGTCGCCTCGGCCAACTTGAAAGGGGGCGGCCACCTGACCCCCTCCCCAGCGGTCAGAGCACAGGTGAGCATGGGTTCAGGTGGCCGTCCACATACAGAGGTGTGCCATCCTGTCACCGCCGCCGAAAAGCTGTACCCATGTCGCTCACATTCCAGGTGTGGAGGAGGTGGTGGCTGCGGTGGTGGTGGTGGTGGTGACCATGGTGGTGCGCGGGGGACACAGGTTGGTAAGATGGACAGGTGGACAGGCCAGCCTGTGACAGGAATGCCTCCACGGTGCGTCCTCAGCCTCTCAGGTCACAGCCCGCAAGTCTCCGCCTTTGTCTTGACTTTGACCAGCCCACTTTGAGGATTCTAAATCTGGAGATGAATGAAATGAATTTTAAAAAGGGAACCAGATAGATCCAGGTTGGGATCCATTATTAGAAAAAGGTCGAACGTAGAACTGTTGGCTCAAATACCTCCACCTATTTTCTTTTGTTTTTGAATATAAAGAGAAGGGGGAGATCTAGGCCCTCTGGTGGCCCTCTAGAACCATCCTACTTGGTGGATCCTACTGATCCACACTGATCGGGTAGTTTTCATTCGCCCTTAACTACAATAGAAAAGACTCTTCATGAGGGCTTGATATAACTGACAAATATTTGTGAATTCATTTAAATTCCCATTACATTTTTAGCGATTCAGGCTCTAGATTAGTTAAGCTGCTGATTCCAGTCAATCAATAAAGGACATTTTTCACCAAGTCTAAAATGCGGCAGCTCCGAACAGTATGTTACGTCTGCATTATAGAGGCAAATTGGCGAGTGTAGGGCATTTTGGCTGGGTATCTCTGGGGAAGGCACTTGGCTTTATAAAAGGTATACCTGCCGAAAGACCAACGACAACGTTAGGTAATCCAACTACTAAGGGTCCTTCCATTAAGTACGTACACACATTTTCAAAATTTTCAGACCCCCCCCCCCCCCCTTGAGTCAAAGTACGCATTGGATTTATACAGGCACGTACGCAAATTTTCAAAAATTCTAGACCCCCCCTCCCCCCCCCTTGGTGCGTACATACTTTATGGAAGGCCCCTAAGTGGTATCATAAATAGGGGTAGAGAGCAACTATTTACTATGGGAATCAAGGGCGCTCAGTTCTAAAAATACACAAAACCAAAAATCTAGAAATGAAAAAGCCAAACGAACCATCAGTTTTCACATGTTAAGCTATGAAGTGTTATGATGTAAACCCATTTAGCGGGGAGGGGGGGGGCATATCTGAATTAGGTTATCATGGATTGAAAGTCAAAAGAAAAAAGACCTGCCATGATGGGGTGGCACTGGCTGGCCAGAACAAGCTAAGTGTGATGGAGTGCCACCCCTGCCCAGTCAGGTGTCCGGCAGTGGTCAGCTGCCCACGTGCTATCCGCGCACCACCTGGCGACACCTATGGAATGCCACGTGCCCGCTATCCTAACAACCAAGAAATAAACACAACATTTTTCAGCCCCCCCCCCCCCCTCCTACCGGACCACAAGTGGCCAGTGCCCCCCCCCCCCCCCTCCTATTCCTTTAGCGTGGCGTCAGTTGGTTCAGGTTGTAACGTCCCCCTACTACTTGGCCATGGCCGCCTGCCTACCTGGTATCTCAGGTGATCCAGGTTGCACTGGCCAGGTATGACTTGGCCACCGCCGAGCGCTGACCGCTATCATTACCTGAATTGCAGGCATCCAACATCTCCACGGTATGCGCTCTGGGTTACACATACGTGTTGGGGATCTACAAGGGGAAGCATCATACCATAAAAAAGGAAAATAGCCATAAGAAGGGTTTTACCTCTTGGATGAAAGATTTACATGAATGAGACGACTTTAGGAGATACGCCAAAAGAAATCGAAGAAAGGGCCTAAAGGCTTGGATACACAATTTGATTGGATACTTGGTTCATCGCCACATTATAGATGTTTGGATATTTACCGCTTGCCTTCTTTGGATGTTCACTTGATGATCAGGGAAACTCCAGGTATATTTTCTCATGGGTTGCTATCATTGTTAACTCTTCATCATCACACTACGTCTGTTATTGAGTACACCAACAAAGACGTATCATGCATGCAAACTTATAGTTGTCCAATTGTATTCTAGGTTGTCTCTGCATTTGTGAAATTTGAGCTGAGGTACTAGATATGATAAATCATAATGCTCCATCCCGTTAAAGTCAGATGACATGATTGTCGCTGAGTGTTTGTGTGCATGACATTATACAATATTTAACATGTTTACCCTAACTCGGCCTTGATCTTCAAATCGCTGACATGGCACTAAGCTTATAGCCGCCAGTTGTGGCGTGTATGATTGCAGCAGCGTCATGCGGGGTATGCCGCGAGCCACTAATTGTCAGGATAGATACGGTCGATCAGTATACTTGGGGAATTCCGTGATTTGTGCCAGGTTGTTGGAATAAAGATTTAGAGTATGTACGTGCTCGCAGTCATCGAAATATTGCCAAGCTAGGCTTTATAGTTTATAATGTAACATGAACTTCCATGAACTTAGAGATAATTGCTTTGAGATATGACCTTACTGCCTTCAACCAATTGGTTGGTTGATCTTTTCTATTTATGTGGATTTGAGTGGTTAATTGAAACATAATAACTATAGTCAAAGAACTCGTATGTTCTTTGTGCAAAAATGGTTTCTGAAATGTTTTGCGTCGTGAATAGTTTTAATGGCGACATCGTGTACAGATCTATTCCACTTTAGATACTCCAAGGTAACCTGCTTGGTTCACCTATAAGGCTATTGTTTCCCCATAAAAACGTTATCCAAGTACATTTCAAGACCAACTTTGGAAAGTCACTTGACGTTCCTTTCCGTTTACTGGTATCTTGCAGATGCAATACATGCACATTGCACTTCATCTCTGATATTATCAGTATATCAGTTTTTCCGAGTAATGTCTACATGTATTTCGATTTCCGAGATTTCAAGCACTGGAGTGCTAGAGATAAGAAATGTAGTAGTTATCTCATATCTACCAAAACAGAAGTATTCGATCATATTTTCACCTAGTCATGCTTGTTTGACATAGTATTATAGATTCCATCACCTGATGTTATCACGAGCGCTTCCGCATAAACAACACAATTGAAAGGTGTCTAAATTCTACTGAGTTAAGATGGATCAAATTGAAGAAGAAATTGATAGAAATGGCTTAAGTGGTTGATTGACTAAAAAGAATATCTGTAAGTTTTTCAATCCTCTTGTGATTTCTATTTAAACGTTAATGGCCTTTTAATTATTATTTCTCATATATTAATGTCTTTTTCTTTCCTTGTGCCCACAGACAGAGTGAGTTCGGGATGTCGACAGGCGGAAACTGGAACTCGGAGAGTGGCCCCAACTCGGCCGGTACCGAGCACCCGTCACCCACGTCGGCCACTACCAATGGCGGCGGGGGCGGCGGCGGAGGGGGAGGGGCGACCAACACGGCCAGCTCGGACGACATGTCCAACGACGCCGAAGGGGTGTGGAGCCCCGACATTGAACAGAGCTTCCAGGAGGCGCTCGCCATCTACCCCCCATGTGGCCGCCGCAAGATCATCCTTTCCGACGAGGGAAAGATGTATGGTGAGTCCTTGTTGTGTTTTGGGGGGACTCGAATTGTCTCACGAAGTTGTTGGTAGAGAGCTATCATGTCGTTAAATGATATAGTAATTTATGAATAAATATATGTAGTACTGGAACTAGTGTACTGGGATATGGAACAAATTTATTTTTTGTTACATGCAAATTTTTGCACTTTGATGCAACATAAGATAAAATGGGTAGCAACTCTACAGTAATAAGTAGCATATTACGAAACATGAAAGGAATGTATTGAACCCTTTTCAAATGTAGTGAATATCAGAGATTACAGTTAATGATTTTTTTTTTCGATTTGTTTTTGTTATGACTTTGGTCTTGTAAATACACACTAGTTTCATCGACCTTTTAACAATATGGATCACATTTGTTTTTGAACGTTTTCTTTTTTCCTTGCCTTCTTTTCGTCTCCCTTTGTCACATAAAAGAATAATCCTATTGGCTTTTTATTCAACAAAACTGGTAAACTGACAGGAAAACCTTCGTAGGTTATGGTGGAAGTTTATTTGCACGAAATTGTTTTCTTTTATTCATATTCGTTACTTATTATGAGCACATAATGTTCGTGGTTTCGCGTTCACCACGGAAAGGTGTTTTATTAATGACTCGGGACACCTTTTGTTTCAGTATCCAATCACATTTGCATTTGCGCTTTTATTGCGTGTTCTTTTTTTCCCTAATCTTGTGTTTGCCCCCGAGGTAGTTGGACCGCGTTTCGGTGTGGTCTTGTGTACTTGATTGTGTGCATGAAGAAAAAGGGGTGGGTGGATCGTGGATCGTTTGAATCAGAAAATTAATAGTAGATCCCAATAGAAAGAAGAAGCCGCCGGGTTGAGATGTGGGTGAGGGTGACAGGAGGTTACCAACGACCGGTTTTTTGAAAGTGCCCATCACCAAATTTGGCAACTGGTCTATGGTTGTGGGCTGCCAAGAAGACCTGATTAAAGTTGGCCACTGACCCAGAACCTGTCTACTCATTCAGACGGTCTATTACGATGTACCATCATGGTTGTAATCCATCCTAGAATCAGCAGAGGTTAAGTAATACGATGGGCATAACTGACAGTATATATTGTATGGGACTATCAGTAGTATCCTAGTTTCACTATTTGGCACAGTAACTGACTCCAGTTATTTCCCATTACTACTAGTTGTCTTCATTTAATCCAGCTGCTATTGCTTTCAAGTAAATTCACGATGCAACACTATTTCCAATTGTTGTTTATGAATTGCTGCAGTTATAAATCTTATTGAATATGGATGATCACCAATGGAGAGGTTACACAATAAATCTGATCACGTTTTCTGCTGAGAGATATATCCTAATAACATTGGAATGAAACTATTATAATTCTAGATTTACTCATATTGAGAGCAAAACAGTCTGTGAAACCAATAAAAAGGAACCTCCTAGAAAACACTATGGTATCAGGCGTCGGACCTCATTACCATGCCCTGTCCTGGATCACGGGTAGAGTTGTATTTGGCGAGGGGTCTGGGATGGGGGTTGGGGGCTGAGTACGACGCGGCCTCTGGAGGGCGGACATTGCCGCCCACCAGGTAACAGGACCAGGGGAAGACAAGCGACCTACAAAAAAGACCAGGTCACCTGTGGTCAGGTATTGTCAGGCATGTCATACAACCGCGTTGTGACACCGCTTGAATAACAAATTCTGTGAGGTGTGTCTGTGTGTGTTATAACAGTTATTGTAGAAGGTTTACATAGGTTATCCGGTTTTCCTGATTTCACCGTGCTGTTAGTATTCTAGAAGGCTGAAATAAGTTTGGGGTATTTTCGTTTGGCTAAAATGTTTTCAGAGAGTCATTTATATTTGTGACTCAGTTTACTTGTGTTACTTCTCATTTCACGGCCACTTGCTTCGTCTTTCGTAGCTCTTTCCCAGTTAGCGAAATGAAAAAGTTAAAATTGAAATATTGCAAACTAGGTATATTGCCATGAAGATCCAAATAAGAAAAACGCTATGGTTGCTCACATTTAGGTTGGTCGGGTGTGTTTCCTAGTCATCCCGCCGGCGGCCATACACGACCTCTGGTAACCAAGAGGTAGAATACAATTAACAATACCTGTAATTAGTTAGCGTTTAGCATCTCCTGTCTCCTGGTTGGGTACGCAATTTCCTACAGTTTGGCCAGAAGCCAGGGCCTGGCTTAGTACATGATCATTAATCTGTGAAGACAGGTCAAGATCTACATGAATGTAGACTTGTTATCACACTTGAGATCAACGGTCTATATAATACATAGCATGGTGAACGAATATTCCATATGGACGGATACCTAAGCAGGCGATAAACAGAAGAAACTCTTGACATTATTGGGGATCTTGAATTATTTTCCTCAACTTTGTGTCAGAAATAATCTGATGAATGCTTGATTCTGAAAGCCACAAATTAAAGATAACTCCACCTCCTTTTCTTGCGTATCCTTAAGCGAGAGGAAATGATGCATTTGAAAAGTATTCTCAATTCAATTTTAAATTAATGAAATCAAGGTGTTAATACCGTTTTCTTTTTTTTCCCGAGACCAATTACTTGGATCGTTTTCTTCAGTAAAAGCTGGAGCAACTTAACCTGGGTCATAACACTACGGCGAGGATCATTTGACACATTAACCGACATATTACACCGGGTCGTTGTCGGTGGTTATTGCCTGCTGCCCGCCGCTGGCCATTGCCTCGGCCGGCCGTTTGGGGACTGCTGCTGGCCTGCTGCAGGCTCCAGCTGCAGGCGGGGCCGGCCGGACAGGCGCGGCGGGCGGTCCAGCCGACCCATCCGGCCGACCCATCCGGCCACCGTCGTCGGGAGAGAGGTGCACGGCCTGAGATGGGTCCACTCTTCTCAATCCCACTTGGCAGGTGTGCCGTCAGCAGCCTGTCCTGAGCTGGGGCTGTTGGGCGGGTCAGGAGGGACTCGGCCCGCGGCGGGTTATTTGTTACGCCCGCTGTGAACCAGGCCAGCCCACGGGGCAAAGTGTTAGGTAGCAGTCAAGGTGGTTAGTGTAGGTTAGTCACCGGGTAAATCGCTTCACTGCTATACTACGCCTGGTGCACTTGAGTTGGGACGACTTTGGAGGCCTGAGTGTTGTGACTTGAGCACAATGGACGCTTTGAAAATCAAGACGTACGAAGATACGAGTGAATTTTCTTTTGGTTTAATTTAGCAAGAGTCTATACATCTCAGATATATGTCATTGTTAGGGTGTCCTACCTAAGTTTAGGCATGACATTACTCCATCTAACAATTAGAAGTATTTACCAAATCTCTTCATTTAATACCACACAACAAAACGTAAGTCTCACAAAGGGTAAAGTGGACAATACAGATATATCAGAACATTGACAACACTTAATGAAAGGCCAGTGCCGTATTTCACTTGGATTTCTGTCTAAGAAATAAAATGATAGTTATCTTGCAGGAAAAGACCTTTCCAGCAAAGTCAGGTCCGACAGCCAGATTAACATTGAAATCAGGGTGATGGAAAGTGGAAATAACATAGTTGCCCAGCTCAAGTGTGTAAATAAAGAACTTTGAGAACGGTCGTACAAGAAGTCAGCGAGGAATACATGAAAGTGTATGGAGATCAAACGTTGCTGTAAATACATTGGATCAACACGGCGGCCAGTCTTTGACACAAAGCTGGCACCACACACACACGCGATCCGCCGTCTGCGGGTGACGTACTGTGAGTGGTGGCACACAGAGCCTGTGATTGTTACCGTTAGATGGGCCCGTTCAGCCACCGGCCCCATCGGCCAGCTTTAAAAGCCTCCTGTTTTGTCAGCCAATAACCCCACAATGGGCGCGGCTCGGGCCAGGTGAGGAATGGCATGCTGCGGCTGTTTGACCAGCCCGGTGGCTACATTCACCGCCCTGCCCCCGCCCCAACAGGTTGATGGGATTAAAACCAAGCCGGATCAGAAGCACCCTGCCCCGCAGCGCACCCCACCATTGCCCCATTATGGTGCGCTCTGCAGCCTCTGGCCACCCACCCCACGTGCGGCGGTGGGCTATTGACCCGCCGAATATTGTTACAGCGGCTCATCAGGTTACCAGGGTTACGTGCACAACAAAGAAGGAGTGTCAACAATGACACCCGACTCCGGGCCCGGCGGGGCTGGCGCCGGGCGCTGCTGAGAGGCTCCCATTGTCTACGGCCGTCACATTCCCCGTGCCGTATTCCCCACACACCCAGCTGCAGTGGCACTGAGATTTCTGGGACCCACTGATGGACACGCTTCAACTGCTGCGATATCTGAAAGTCAGGAATACACCTCATATGTGGATGTCTTGCATCCTCTTTTGAGATAGAAAGTTACTATCCCTATGGCATGAAGAGGAAAAGTGTCTTAGATGCTCAGAATTCTTTGAATTGTCCAATCTCAATAAATACAAAGTTTAATATTATAAGCATATCCTATTACAGAAAATGTTCAGGTTAGATTGCTGGGATTTACTTAAATTCAAGAGGGGAGATCTTTGGGCATTCACCTGTTATTTAAATCAACCTCAACACGAACCAAACAAACCGTCCATCTTCCCAGAAGTAAACACCTGGGTCCCTAGAAATAATTGAGGTCGTCACATCTGAAACCCCATACCCTGAATACTAGTTGAGAGGCCTGAGGGAAACATCTGTTTGGTAGCCGCCAACCAGAAGGCGCCGCCACCATCTCGGCTGTAGGGAAACATAACGGGTTTGGTGAACCATGTCTGAAGCACCCCCGTAAAGCAGTGCGATATGCCGCCCCTGCAGGCTAGGGGTGGGGCCTACTCATATAGGCTACTGGCCGGTTCACGGGGCACGTCAGTGAACCGGCAACACTGACTGTTAAATCCTGATTAATGTACCACCCCTCGTAGCCGTGTGGTTATCCCCCTGCGTAGCGGGACCACAGGTCGGTTTATGCACTCATTTAAGTTGCAATAAGAGAAGTCAGAACGGTCCACTTGTTGATTAACCTGAGGCCATTGTTAAAACGTTGGTTTTCCCCAAGCTAGGTGGTGCTGAATAAGATTAATCAATACCACCCGCCGTAGAGCAGGATAGTTAAATGTGTCATGATTTGCTTGATATTGTCAGGTATTGCTTGATATTTTTTTCATTTTCGGTAAACCCACTAAGTAAGTGATTTTAAAATGGATGGGCATACTCTTCAATATTTCAGGAAGTAGATAAACTACTTTTTCATGCGATTTCTAGATTTACATAGGAGGTTACCATAGGTCCTTCCCTCATACAACCCTCTCCACAATGCAATTTATGCCAGGAAACCCGCTGACGACCTCCTCGTCCTACCCCCGGGGGTCGTCGCGGTCAGCGCCTCCCCCGACGCCAGCGCGTCGTCGTCGTTGACGGTAGCCTAGCAACGCCGCGCCGCGCGCCCCGTGTCCTAGCAACGCGGCGCGCGGGACGCGTTGCCCAGCGTGACGCGCCGACTGCGGGCGGCCTGTTGCCGCCTGCTGCCCGGAGACGGGAGGCGGCAGGCGTTTGTTCGGAGACGGCCGGCCGTGTGATCCCCTTAGGACGTCAGGATACCTCCACTTTGTCCCTGCCAACTCCCGTCTTGTGCCCATTTGATGCCCAGTTTTGAAACCGTTGGTCGTTGTTTGACTCCTGAAGGTAAAGGTTGAAGCCCTTGAAAAAGCACCTGTTTACTACTAGTCCTTGAAGGGTGATAATCGATTTAACGGGCGTCAACGAGACGGTAATTGATGGGAAATCAGTATCATAATGTGATAATCGTATAACCTTCCTGTTCATTGAGGCATGCAGTTTTCAAGTTCAAAAGAACCTTCACACGTTTATGAGTCTTGTTGAAATAGTTGCTTCTGATGTCCTTCTTTCATTGTACAGCAACGACAACATGCTTACATTTTCTTTCTTAGAAAATTGACGCACCAGCAAAGTCCTTTAGCAGCAATAAGACAACATCCTGAAAGACATTCTGTATATTTAAACAATGACCTGCTTTATCGTCAAAAAGATAAATTTTGCAGATACTCACAGGAGTAATACTGAAGTGGCCACCGATCTAATGTCCATTACCTATCACATGCCTAAGTAATTGCATATATATGGAAGTAAATACTAAGCAAGTGAAATGATTGATTCCTTTAGTTAGTTCAGCACAATTACTTACCCCCGCCCCACCACTACCACGCGGACATGATGGTCGATAGTATTCGCCTGGCAAAAATGCCATTTTTCCGACCATGCGTTGGCCGTAGTCATAGCAAAGCCCAGCTTGATGGGCCCAGATCGTCTCCATGGTAAAAGAATGCCAATTATGGACGGTTAGGGGCCGCCAGCTGAACGGTTGCCACCTGGTTGCTAAGGAAGCGTCGGGCGATAATGGAAGGGGATGGCGGCGAGAGGTCATGGCGCATGACAATAGGTGGCGCTGGGGGAAGCTGAGGGCGGCAGAGGGTGCTTTGTCTCAGGGGGCAGGGTGCTGAGGGCCCGGCGGGAGGAGGCTGAATAGGCGACTAGAGACACACCAAACTGTGATTGATACTCACATTTATCTGGTGTAGCAGTCGGCACAGATGGTTTTATTCCGGACATCCTCGCCCCTCCTACCCCCGTCCAGCAAGGGACTTATTCTATATACAACAAGAAATAAAGGGGTGGGATCTGAAATTATAAATAGATGCTTTAAAGGACAAGATGAGGCATCTTCCTACTTAACGCCCAGCTGGTTTAGGTTGTCTACGAAATACCAGCTTTCACTGACTATATAGAAGGTTTTGTATTTTCCTAGTTGTAAATAGTATATCTAAAAGTAAAGTCAATTTGCAGGGTTAATCCCTTTTATGGCATGGGAGAATCATATTTTTTCCCTCCAAGATGATTCACAAGAATCAGCATCCAGCACCTCTCGCCAATAAAAGAAAAAAAAGGTCATCATTTGATCTTGTCGTATTTGCACACAATTAAAACCGTGACAAGGTATCAACCATGAAGGCCGCCGCATCGGCGGGTTAGAACCTCTGCTCGTCGGGGAGGATGAAAAGAAGGCGGGACCACGAGGGGCAAAAAGGCGGTCGCCGAGCCCCAACAGTTTCATTAGGGCCCGGTAGTCGCCGCCTAACAAGATTACCAAAAGCGCGCCGCGACAAAGCTCCCCTGCTGCGCGTTTTTCCGCCGTGTGTGGTGGAGTGCGTTTCATTTCTTGCCAATTGTTCGGCACAACGGGCACGATCGGATCAAACTAGCCTAGTTGGGGGCGGCCCCCGTCCCAACCCCCCACTGTTGATGAGCATTTTTTTTGTCATAGAAAGTAGATTTCTTCTGGTGGCGGGTAGTTCGTCAGTGACGGCGAGTCTCGTGCATTCCTGGTAACCATGACAACAGGTGAGCGGTGCTACTCGTGACTGCACAGGCGTCAGGACTGACGCGTGACTGTTGACAATGGACGGGCAAAGAAATGCAAGAAAAGTCTCAAAATTAAATACGGGAAAAAGTGGGCTGCGGTTAAGGGATGAGATAAAAGACGTGTTTGGATCAGGGGTCATGCGTTTTGAATCAATCTTAGCTCTCTCGTCTTGCCGACAAAATTGACAATCACAATTGTTGAATGAAAACGTAACTCAATGAAAAACAAATAGGAAAGTATCAAATTATATTTTTACTTCAAAAACATGACATTTGATAAATAAACCAATATTTCAATAACTCGGTCGACTCTTGAAACATACACTGAATGGATGTCTTTGCTGCCTAGCCGTTTTCAAGATCAAAAATAGACAGGAGACAAAGCATTGCACAAACTCAGCAGGCAGCGGTGAACTGCCTGGCTGTGCCGTCCTCATCTGTAAACACGGCCGTCCACGTGAAGGTGGCGTTAGCAGGATCTGCTAATATATCTCATTAACACGCTGCCGATAGTTGCTTTAATTGTCACGCCGTGTGAAATGGCGGCAGTCTTTAATCTGGACACATGGGAAAAACGGCCACGGCCCAGGTATGTCCGCCGTGGGAAAAACTGGAGCTATTCGTTCTTTGTTCCCTCATCACGGCTCTTGGTCTTGACATTCAGCACCTTTTGTTTTCGTATTTATGAGGGGATTAATTACCGCCGAGGATTAATTAAACAATAATTCAATAAATGTAGATAAGATAGTCCGCAGTATCAGATCATACTGTTTCCGTCAGTATAGAGGGGATTAGATAGGCTGTTTTAAATCACATCACGAGTGCTTGTTCAAACAGCGAAATAATAATGATCCTAGCAAATATTTCATTTCAATAAATGGGAACCCTACTGTTGAGCCGAGATGCACGTATACTACTTTCTCTTCATTTATTGATATTGCATTACGTACAATGCGGCAGGCTGGTATTCAATTCATACACCACATAGTGAGCTGCGCCCTGGCGTCGGGCCCATATTGGCGCCATGCCGTGGAGATGGCGCCACAGACCGGTGTGGCTGACGCCCCGGAGGAGTAAGCTGGCGCCTCCTGCCATAGTTGGCATTGCTGACCGCGTGCTGTCATCTCCATGGTAACAGCGTCTCCAGGGGTGACGCCTCCCAGAACGGGAGGTATGCCTGCCCTGCTGGGACCGCGGCCACAATCAGTCTGGTTCTGGTATAAGCGGACGGGGGAGGCGGCAAGGGGGTGACACCCGTATTGATTAGACCTAAATTTGACAAATATAAATGTCCAGAACGAGGTTAATAGCAACATTTAGAAGGACAATTTGGTTTATCGAAAACCCAAATAGTCCTAATGCGTTGTTACAATATATCCCGGGAATATGTCATGCTTTTATGACTAACTGGCATACTGAGCATATTGTTCTGTATAATTTTGCGATCTTTTTACTTCATGGGTTGAGTTCTTGAGATGCTGAACAAAATAGATCCCATCTATGCGCGTGTGCGCCACGTATAATGGGAGACGGTTGAAGATACAAAAGATATCTCGAAAGTAACTGGAAATACCGTTTCCATTCTTTTCTTTTTTTATGTAAGTTGATGCTATGCTCAGTGACTCAACTTTCTTATTCAATATCAGCAGTGTAAAAACAAAGGATCATAAGGGCTATAAGTAATATGGCACCCATAACACCTATACAAGGTCATCTTATGTGTCAACTGCGATAATTTCCTCACCTTGAAAGCACACATGAACCTCACGTGACACTTAATAGGTGATAAGAGCCGGAAGTATTTTGTGACTGGAGTTTGATGAACTAGTGTCAGTTTCCTTTAGAGACCATTTACGGGAACTACAACAGTGTTAATGATAAGAGATAAAGTAAGTCAAAGGGTGGGCGAGCACATAGTGTTAAATATTGTCTTTAAAATAGAACAGAAAAATGTAATGGAACCTGTAGCATGGTGAATAAGCTAGAAATAGCCTCACAAAGGGATTACATAGACCTGTGAATACCTTGAGTGTTTTCAAAGTGGAATATTATGAATTATTTATATAGTCCTTTTTTTTTTTAACATGGTGTAGTAAATGCAGTGCATTTATGTACAATGACATACATCATTTGCGTTTTGCTGAATGATTAAGTCGAATGTGGAATTGTATGATTCAAAATGCTGATGCATTAATCTGTGTGCATAGGGAAGTGAATCACGTGTGTGTGTGTGTGTGTGTGTGTCGGTGAGCGTGCACGTGAGTCAGGTCTAACCCCCGATTCACGCCCTGTAACATGAAGTACACCTGCCCCACATCATCATCCTTTTCTCCACTAGTTGACTAATATTCTACTGACTCGCCGCTTATATGGCCACCCATGGCCCTATGGTTCCCCCCTCACTACTCACCCTCAGTTGTCGACACTACTCACAGACACCCTCAGTTGTCGACCTAGAACACCCTGAGTAGTAACCCTCACCACCCTCAGATACCCCCTCTTCACTCTGAGCAGCTGATGAGCTGTCCCACATACATGTCACTCGTCGCCGAGTGGCTCATGAGCGCTCGCCGGTTGACTGACCCTGCGCCTTCTGTTTGACCTTTGATTTCAGGTCGAAATGAGTTGATAGCTAGGTACATCAAGATGCGAACAGGCAAGACGCGGTCGCGAAAACAGGTGTCAAGTCATATACAGGTGCTAGCCAAACGGATGATGAAAGAAATCCAACCAAAAGTAAGGGTCTATTTGGCTTTCTCCTTTAACCTGGCAACACACTCGAAACCCCCCGCCCTGTGTATACTACTACTACCACCACTACCACCAACCAACCAACAGCCATGATTAAGCCTTTTTTTTCTCCATCTCATCTTGACAACCCCTTAACCTCTGTCTGCTGCCCACTGGAGCGTGTCTGGTGCTCCCCTCTTTCCTCATTCCAGGTGTGTTAATGACAGGTAGCCGAGGACGCCGCAGACCCACGTGTACTGGAGGGTGGCCACGCCCACCCCACTCCAACCCCCCTGCGTACGAGACCGGGACTAAGGTGTCAGTCAGTTAGATCGGGCAACTCTTTCTCCCACCGCGGAAAAGCCTCTTGGCCTTCATAGGAACCTCGCACAGCCTCGTATGACCAACCATTTGAAGTAGTAAACTCATTCAGAAATAGTGTTATGGTTACATCCTTACCAATTATTCATCAGAAAACGTCCTATTGTGGATGTCGACTTTATTTTGTGGCCGAATGTCGCAAATTTTGATATTTAAAAAAAAAAAAAATCTGAGTGGATGTTTATTTGGCAGCAATGATTAATTCTCTGGAAATATTGGAGTGTTCAGAACATGGTTTGTACTTGGTTTAACTTGGTGTGTGCGAGGAGTCTCCGTTTGTTCCTGGTTGATTTAGGGAAGAGGGTTTGAAGTGAGAGAGAGTTCCCCAACCTACCATATTAACCCTCCTAGCTCTTACCCTCCTAATCTTGGGGTCCTCCTCCGGTCTATTTTCAGGTCGGAATGAGTTGATAGCTAGGTACATCAAACTGCGCACAGGCAAGACGCGGTCCCGAAAACAGGTGTCAAGTCACATTCAGGTGTTGGCTAGAAGGAAAACCAAAGAAATTCAAGCCTCATTGAAAGTAAGCAATCACCCTTGTACTCCTCGCTGTTCCTGATGCCCCATTCGCCGTTGTGGCTGCCCATGATTCTGCCCAGTCCACCGCCTGCTGGCCAAAAAAAGCAGTCTTTTATCTGTGGGTAAAAGAAAATCTGACTGGAAGTAGCCAAAGCAAAGCTGGAGCCTTGGCCTCTTGACTTGGCTCATGGCGCCGCTGCTCACTTGGCCGGGCGGTTTTAGAAACAATGCTCCCGAGAGCTGGATTAGGTAACGCTGATTTTATTGAAACGGTCAGGTGAGAATCGCTGGAGTGGTTCTCGTAACTCGGCAGTTAAAAAGACGCCTGTTTAAGGTTAAGTTCTTCTAATGACTGACTGGCTTTTGGCCTCTGCATGATGATAATGTTAATCAGATAAGTGCACCTACTCTTAGAAGCTTTTAAGACAAGGTCAGACGTGACTTTTCAACAAATCTACACATCGCCCTTTAACGAAAGACCATTGAAAACAACTCTAAAGGCATTTCAAATAATATTAAGAGACCGGAAGTTGAGACCGACCGGAAGTGAATGACCGGAAGTGAATGAGAAGCTCCCCCTGTGGCCTTTCCCCGCATGACCCGGGCTGTGTTTTCTAGGTTAGAACATGTAAATGGTGGGGCCGGGCAGTCCTGAGCCACACCACGGCAGTCAGGGAAGCCACACAACTTCTTTTTCAGGGGGACGTCGCTGCCTGGGCCTCCTGCAACTCGACACACATCCTTAAACACAAAATATCTGCAAGTGAATACACTTTTGATAAGATTATTCTTCCTACACGTGTTGGCGTCAGTTCGGGATAAGCTGCTACTTAAAAATCCAACCCACTGTCATTCAAAATCACTCCACAAGTAAAACAAGCCAACTTGCTATTACCACTTGCAGATATTTCTTCCAATTAAGAGAACATCTAAATTCATCCCGTTTACTAAGGCATTTAACCTTTTTAATATGCGTGAACTAAATTTCATTATTGCCACAAATAACAAAGTGTGTGCCAAATCTACCTACCAAACTATTTTTCAAATGTCTTGTCATTCATGTTAGAGAAGAATTGTCCGCTCACTCCAATCATGGACAAATGTTTTCCTTTCCGCTCTTATTCCATCCATTCACTGCAATAATTGGTAAATTTGTTTATGCGACTTCTAAAGTTTGTAAATAATTAAAGTATTGTAATGACATCTATTGTGTATTCATTCTTAAACCATAATAGGATTGGAAATAACTTTCCGTTATTGATTGACAATTAAAGTCGGCATAATGTAGTTTCTCTAAAATCGTGACATGATTGTATTTAAAGTCATGTAAGCTAAGAAACAAAGTCTAACATATCAACTAATGAAATTTGTGAAGTTCAGAAAATTCCTATCTCACATTACATGTAAAGCCTACACAATATTTATGTTTCTTTGAATGGCCAACCTATTGAATGTAACTGATATGATTCTTATAATCAGAAGTTAACGGCCTATTCAGTTTCATGTAGACAATAATGTTTATCATTCTACTCGTAATCATGCCAGTTGAGGCTTTGTAGACGATGTAGTTCCGCTGTGCTTGTTGTTGTCACTGTTGACGTTGTTTGCCGCCTGCTGACCATGCTACCTTTGCTGAGACCCACCTGTATGTTTCATGGTAGCCTGATGTCTGCCATTTCCAGCAGAACGGCCCGATGCTCGGCGACGCGGCCGCCAAGGACAAAGTGCTGCAAAGCATGGCGGCCATGTCCTCGGCGCAGATCGTGTCGGCCAGCGCCATCCACAACAAGGCGGTGGCGCAGGGCCTGGCCGGCCTGACTCCGTCCATGGGGCCCTCCTACCCTCCCTACGGCTCACAGGTCAGAGATGTAAGTATTGTGGTACACATGACGACCACATGGCCACTGGTTGATTGCTTCTTTTGCCCTATTCATGCAGTTTCCCCCATTGCATGGTCCTTCGTTTCCTGTTAGTAAAATTGGTGGCCTTGTGTTCTCCCTCGAATTCACATTCATGCTCGATGTTTTCTGGATTTGGATTGGTATCATGATCAGCTGATTCTTCTGGCATTTAAGTATCTATGTGACTGCAAGTAACTATCCAGGCAATTGGTCCGACAAGGACAAGAAATCAATATTTGAAAATCAAGTCAAGACCTGGAAGTCCACTTGCTATTTTGCCTTCTAAATAACAATTGAAAAAAAAGAAAAAAAATGGTTGCGAAACTCTTCATTGAAAACCATTGAAGCTCATAGGAGTGGATAGTAGTTCATGGACTGTCTGTAGGAAAACCGATATTATCTAGTACCGTACATCTTTTGAATAGGATTTAATATTCACTAACAATTCGTTAGATTTGCTTTCACATTCCCTCTCTTTTCGTACAGCTTCACTCTGAATACAGAAATTGCACATTGTTTGGCCTTGCGTCAGTGAACCTCTTTTTGAGTCTGATGAGATTGCCTCCAGCCGTTTTTATGATATATACCTTTAAAAAAAGTGAAATTCTATATGTATAGGTTTCGAGTCATTCAATCTTTACACAAGAGAATACTGAATAGGATTAAGTGATACGCCCGACTAAATACAGTGTCCCCACCATCTTGAAGTGTTCTTTTGGTTTGTTATAAATATGCTTCAAGTCAGAGGTGGGGGGGGGGGGGGGGGGGAGGAGGGGGGGGGGGGGTAGAGCACAGGCAAGATCCAAATAAATACTTTATCCAAAATAAAGTAAAAATACTTGGAAAGACTCCTTTATGGGTCTCTGGCTGCAAACTGCAATGCATTTGTTGTTTAGGGAAATTAATCTACATCAGGCCTACTTATTTCTTACAGTACTTAGCCATTTTGAAGATTATCAGTAAGTATAGCTATTGTAACGTGCCCCATGAAAGTTCGGTCGTATAACCCGAACAGATGGTGTGTAACAATTCGAAATGTAACTTCGTAGGAGCCAAGAAACTATGCCTCGGCCTCTTTCACAGCAGACGGGTGCGGTCCAGATGTCCCCAAATTATCTGAGAAATCGGTGAAACTAGAGGAAAAAGTTGGGCGTGATCCAGCTGACATTTGTGAATCTTTGTCCCTAGTCCCTGCCCCTGTTGTCCTTTGACGTCAACGTCCCTGCATCCCTTGTCACCACTGCCTTCCATTACGGAGATTTAGGGATTCGGTTACTAACTTCATCAAGGCCTGGATTGTCACTCACATTTACAGATACATGGTTTGCGGTACTTTTAATAAGCTCACTCATTCAGAAATTGTATCGCGAATATTTCATATTACGATACGTGAAAGCCATACTAATGAAATGGTCGGAATATTAATCATCGTTCGAAATGTAAGCCGGTCGCCACTGGCAGTGCGCGCCTTGGGATCCCCTGGTTGGTGCGCGGGCCGCCTCCTGCAGTGCTGAGAGCTGGCCGATCAGTCCCGAGATAACGGCCGGCCCCGCCCACCGTCGGCCGCCGACAAAGCCACTATTGTCGCCTGGCACCCGTCGCCTGCCCCTCCCGGCCCGTCGCCGACGCCGCCACCGCGCACTAATGTTACCAGCGGCACAACGAATCAGCAAACAACGCAGGGTTTGTCCCCCTCTGAGGTTGTCAGCAGTTGTCTGGTCTCTCCTTAGATGCAACCTTAGCTTCTTTTCACCCATATATCAAAAAAGAAATGGAAAGAAAGTATAAGCGAATAAAGATCCATTATTGAAAAAGTTCCGGTGAAAATCTGACGTTTAATGACAGAAGTTGTATGTGTGGTTTGCCATTTTTTTCGTTTGTATAATAACTTTTGTTGTTTTGACCGAAGGTTTTCTGTTCAAACATAAAATAATTAAATTAACATTTCAGTATTAGAAAATTTGGCGAATAATATCATATATTTATACACTTTTCCATTTCCTTTATTCGGGCAGTTGCTTCACCAAGTGAGTAAGGAATGATGATTGTGGCTTATAAACTTGTAGTTATTTTGCGACAAACCTTGCCTTTCGGCCATTTGACCAGCGCATGGTTTGGTTTGATTGTCATGACATACCCTCCTCTCTTTACTTTAGATCGATTTTCCTCCGTCATTTCGTTACTTTGTCCCTCTTTTCGGGGAGGGGGGGGGGGGGGGGCCTATGGTTTAGTCAGGAAAAAAAAACCCAATATTCACAGATTATAAACGTCTTTAATAGTTTTAAAAATCCTGTACAGTCTTTGAAAAGGTCGAGCCAGATGATTATCCAAACTAATGTACACAATACTGTAAGTAGAAGAACAAATATGTGCATGTAGTACACGTAGTAAACAGATGTTTAAAAATGAACCTGTTTTTCATCAACACGGGAACTTTTCGAGTTGAATCTTGGTGATTCCTTTGTTTGCGAGAGTTTGTCTTAAAAACAACTTAAAAACAGGTTGAAACCTGTTGCCAGCATCAGCCTGTCCGACAACAACAGATCAGTGACATGCAGAATTAGGGAAGGGCCCCCAGAAAAAAAAAATTGCTGAAGGTGAAGACATTTTGGGAATAAGGTCTGCGCTCTTTTCGCATTGGTTCGTCGGGACTTCACCGAAGGTGCGCATTGCGGGTCGCGGCGACGGGATCGTCGGTCCCCCGCCGCGCGCCGGGCTCAGCCCAAGAAATGCTGACCTTTGATATTCACCTTTTATGCCGTTCATCCAATCAGTGCGGCCAACACAAAATACGGCGGTGCTAACTAGCCGCGGATGTGGGGCGCGCCGAGCATGCGCACGGCGCGCCAGCCTAATGACTGCTAAGGTGACAATTAGAAGGCACGAGGCAGGGTAGGAAAAGAAACGTGCAAATGCCCCGCAATTAACACAAACACACACGCACGACGCCCCTTTTTACCCCTCCGAATTTCTGGTC
The DNA here is from genome assembly GCA_936440205.1 of Lepidonotus clava. NCBI lineage: Eukaryota > Metazoa > Annelida > Polychaeta > Phyllodocida > Polynoidae > Lepidonotus > Lepidonotus clava. The sequence goes on along the minus strand of OW387136.1, from coordinate 43,743,053 downwards.
TCTCCAAGGCATGCTATTCATCATCTCAATCTTGCGCCCGCAAAACCAACGTCCGAATACCCCCGTCACCACTATGCTCTTTTCTTTTCTGTTTATGGATTTTAGAACATTTTTCTAATTGTTGTTTTCCAGTCTCGGTGTTCTCCCAGCCCCCCCCCCCTTCCCACTTACTCTCATACGTCTCTTCCGTCGATGAAATCTCTACTATACTACAGTAGGGTAATCTGTATACCGGTGTTCCAGTCCTTAAACCAGTAACTCGTGGTTAAGTTCCTCTGTGCCGTCACGGTTGTCATTCTAATGAGCTAACTGTAGGCCCACTTCTGACCACTTCTATTCTTATAGACTGCTCCCGTCCTTTTTTCCCGACCCACCAACCCAGCCGCCAGGTGATGAGGCCACTTAAAGTGCAAGGCATAGGTCCGAGTCCATACATGGTTGGCACATCTCTGCCAGCTTTTCTCTCCACAGTCCACTCATAATTTGTGCTATTCTTTGCTTTAGATGGCAGGGTTAAAAAACTTGAATAACAACAGTTTTACCTAAGACGGAAGACCGCGAAAGCTTTTGAAGGAACAATAAATATTGTTACGTGAGCCTTACGAGAGAGGCAGCCAAATATAGTTTCCTCAAGTTTTTATGAGAACGTCAACTGCTTGGAGGCCTTTGTTAGGGCAGGAGAGTTTTGAATTCGGTTGGAATATCGTCATTAATCTCTGCTCATATTAGGAAATATGAAATATTCATTAAAAGGGAATAGAATTCGGACCTTGAATTGGATATTCCTGTATGGTATTCTCAGCGTTACTAAATAAAAGTTGTTTATGTCACTTGTATGGACATGAAATTGTCCGCCTTTTATTGAGGCTTCAAGTTTCATTTTTTCTCATTTCAGTTCTGGACCCAACCTGGTTTAACACAAGAGTAAGTTGCATATTTTGTTTATTTGTTTGTGTAATAAGGTATCGATATCGTGATTTTTAAAGTTTTTTTGATACGTTCTCTAGAACCTGTATTGTCACAAGATAATCACTTCAATAATTACACTTTACAGTCAATCACCTCAAATCTTAATACAATCACCTCAAATTCTAATAACTCGAGAAAACCTGAAGTCCACCTGATTATGATAACATATAAAAGATAAATGATTTTAAACAAGTCCAATGCTCCTCTGCAGCGTCAAGCCACCCTACACGTCGCCGAGTTTCTTAGAGAAGTCGCCGACGTCAATGTCGGGGGAAGTGACGTCACCGCCGTGGCAGGGTCGGAGTATTGCCGGTCCCAAGCTCCGATTGGTTGAATTCTCCGCCTTCTTAGAACAACAAAGAGATCCAGAAGCGGTGAGACATCTATCCATATATATACATTACTAAATAGAACCAAACCTCAGAAAATTAATGTATAAAATGGACCTAATCTTTGAATCAGGATAACCACAGCACAGGGAAAACAGGGAGAATGGAAAAAGAAATCCTTGATGGCTAAAATAGGGAATTTTCAAATATTACCAAAAACACAGGGATATACAGGGAATTTCATTTGGCCAGCTTCTGAAATTCCAGCTTCTCAAAATATTAGTGATTGACTTCATGATGTTGGGTTGTCCTTTTTTTTCCCTGCATGCCAAGACTTTTAAATTTGAACAACTTCCAGGATATGACACGGAAAAATTGTAACAGGACAGGGAAATCTCAGGAAAAACAGGGAATTTGAAAGTGAAATTTGAGTGTGGACCCTTGTTGAATGTTACAATGTTTTAGGATTATGATTTAGATACAGTCAGTACACTATGCGATGACTATTGAGAAACGGTTGTATGAATAGTTCTCATTCTTCATCAAGTTAGTATCTTGGGGGGGGGGGGGGGGGGGGGGGTATGGCCAGTGACAGGGTAGGAGTCTGGAGCATTACGACGTGCGTCATCTGTTTGGTGTTCGTCAGTTCTTGTGATGACATACACGTGGCGTGCATGAGTCGTCCCTACCTGGCGCCAATCAGTCCTGAACTATTCCGACATAAAACGAAAACTAGACACATTCCACATTATGGCTCGTTTCTACCTACAGAAATGTATTTCGAATGAGGGAAAAAATGTTTCATCTTAGATAAGGTACCCTGTGTGCAAAGCAACGCATCAAAGGCTATATGCAATGCTAATACTGAAATAATTATCGGACATAATCTGTGATAGAATATTTTTTAAAAGTTATATCTAATCACAAAAGTCGAACTTTCATCTAGTCGCACAAAAACTCCTTTAATTACAATCAATGTAATGATAGTGCAAAAATAATCCACATTGCTTGAAGTTGAACTGGAGACACATCTACATTTAAAAGCTTCAGACAGACGAGTTCATCTAGCCACAGACCGTCCATTCTTCCACTGACCCATCGTCCAGCGTCGATAACTTTATTTTATGTTTGTTTCAGTATCGCAAGCACCTGTTCGTCCACATAGACGCCAACTTCACCTACTCCGACCCACTGTTAGAGGTAGGTACCAGTTGTGTTTTAACTCTGCGCCGAGGGGTGAGGCTGAGATGGTTAGAGGGCAGGGAAGGGCTGCAGGTAACGGTGATTACTGGGAACGCGGCAGGGTGTCGAGATAGGCCGGGGCGGGAGATGGGGTAGGTTTCTACTATCTTGGGGAGAACTAGGGATAAAAATTGAGTCTGGAGTTTGCTTCTAGAGCTTTGAGTCGGGAGGGCCCCATCCATTGGGTCGCGCAAGTTCTCAAAAAAGTGGGCCGCCGCTGAAATACACGTAGTTTGTTTCCTCTCTACTCCATCATATCTATTGTACTGAAGAATTGAACGTGTACTACACTGCTGTATCGCATAACAACAAGGAAGGGGTATACGCTCAAGCTAAACCCTTCTGACTACCGGGTAATTAAAAGAATCAATTTTGATTTGATCCGAAGCATGCTTTCAAAGAAGATCAGTTGAGTCATTTGGACGATTGCTGCATCCACAATGCCAACATCGTGATATAAACCATTCACTTGATTTATGAACACGTCATCCTATTCGATTGAAAATGAAGTGGGCCTCACAATTGAGAACATGAAGACAAAAAATTGAGCCTGCAATATATGGGGGGAAAAAGAGAGTAATAGATTGGCTTTTCCTACTGCATTCGATAAATTGAAGAGTGAGAACACATTCGGAAAAAGTGGAGTGGATGCCCTGAGGCGGGGCACATTGTCGCTGTTACTTGATCAACTATAACCATATGCCTGCTGCGTGTAGGATGAGCCTTGTCGGAGATTGCACAACTTGAGTGCCAACACCCTACCCCTCTATTGGACCAGTTGATCTTGGCTGTCTCAGATTGTTCTCCGGCAAGTTAAAAAGCCTGTATCGAAGTTTGAGCAGGTCGTGTATAGCTCATTAACTCGCCAATGGCTCTGATACTTCCATGCCGTGGGCAGATTTCAATGTAACCTCACCAGCAGGCCGACAGGTGTTAAATGGCATGTGTTACTTTCCGCTCTCCACCCGCAGGCCTTAGGGTCCGTTTTCTTTGAACACTGACCTTGGGAAGAGGCTGCAGGTGTCCTAACTTTGATCTGGAGTCGAGTGAAATTTGCAAAAAATATTCTATGTATTAGAAAATTGCGTCGATATGTGGAAAGATGTATAAAGTGTAAATGAATGTGAATAACGAGAACATCCGGAACAGCCACAGTTTATTTAGTGAGCGCATTGAATACTTAGGATCTAGCGTATTCTATTACAGGTGAAAGAAAGTAATCATATTTAGAAATATGAGATGAATAGGAAGATTTTGTTATAATTTACATCGGTATCGAGGGGCTGCATAAGAGAAGTTTGCTGATGGTTTTAATGGCACTAAGGTAAACAGTGTGGCTGAAACAATAAACGTAGGTGAGAGCGGTCGACAACCAGCACAGGTAGAAGATAAAACAGACCGGCGACACACCAGGTTTATGCACAGGAAGTGTAGCAGGAAGTGAGGGGTGCAAAAAACTGTTTGATAAAGCTAGCCAAAAAGATGCACAAAAAGGGTCGCTCTGTTTACACTTTGTGTGCAAACATTGCGCAGGGTAGGAGGATAAAAATACAAATCCTATATACTGCACACAATTAAACTTGCACCATTAAACCTGTGCAGCAGACTGTGAAGGTATACGAACATGTATAAGATAAATATTATTGTTCTTTTTAACTAGCGGCATTATGCATCAGGTTTCATAGAATGACACTTAACATCCCTGAACTTCCCTAAGTAACGCTGCCAACTCTGGGCTTTGAGACTTTGAAATACTCTCATACTTCAGATTGACGTAGAGCAATATAAGAAGAGCTTAGATGTCTTTTTTCGGTCCACTTTTTACGGACGTTGCGGTAGTGTGGGCAATATGTATGGCGTTTGGTTAAGGCTGGTGCTTTCCCTTGGCCTGTGGCTGGGAGGATGTTGTGATAGCGGGAGAGATGTATACAGGGAGACGGGTGATCCGGGATGTGATCGGGACGTGGGAGGAGGCCACTAGGCGCCCAGGTAGGGATCCACAGTCTGTTTGTGTACCTCAAGGGCAATGAACCTTTCGGAACCTCAGACGATACAGATTAGGTGACACTCAGCGTTTGGGTCTTGGTTGGGGAAAGGGAGCGAAGGGGAAGGGGGGAGGGCTTTAAAAAAAATTAAAAAAAAATTACATTTCAAAAAAATAATAAAGAGGGGCGCGTGCCCGCTCAAAATCCACCAGTGGTACTTACCCTTCGCGACGTCACATGTGACCACTGTACAAATTTGGCTCCCAGCCTTGTGGCAGGGTGCAGGGACGCTCACACCTGTGATTCACCCGTGCTCAAGTCACCCTGCACTTCATTCATCCCAATAAATTAAATCAGCGGAACAAAAAAAAAAAGAAAAAAAGGACAGGGATAATTGTTAAATCGGGCGTTCATCCCTAACAATTATCATCCACATTCGCAAATCTAGCTTCAGTGAATCTGCTTTGCATTTTCTTTGCCCCAATCTTGCAGAGCATCCTTGCCAGCCGTTCCCTTTCATTGGTTATAATAAGAAGATTGGAGATTGCAAAATAATGCGTAATAATCACTTAGAATATTTGTACAAAAGACCATTGTGGCGCCGCATTGCAGGCAATTTCCAGCCTGCTCCTGAGGTACCTTTACCGGTGACCTATGAACATCCACAAACAGGGACGAGAATAACTATTAAACAAAGGGGCGATAAAAAGACAGTTCAGGCGGACAATTGGTAATCTGTGGATTTAATAAGTTGCCGTTTTAATAAACGGTACAAAAAGCGGAGATCATTGCTGGGCGGGGAGGGCGGTGTGTGGAGCCTTGAGGGGTGAGGCTGGACGTGCGTCATGCCGATAGAGAGGAGGGACGGCCGGCGTCATGCCGACAGGGCGGGCGGCACGGACGGCCGTCGGATCCGGCCCCCGGGCCGCCCGGCCGCCCGGCCACTTGTCCCACCACCGACCGGCGCGCCACGCACATAGACGGGCCACAAGTCCCCACTTTTTTCCACGAGGACCTTCACATGCATCGGGCATTGACATAAATTACAATAGATTTATTTAGAGTAAGTTTTTTTTCCCTGGCTAGGATCCATTGAGTTGTTTTTTTTCGTGAGATTGAGATCAAATGGGCAAAGCTTTATGTTTGACATTAATTATCCATTAGATAATTGGAACATCCTCTATGTACGATGTAATAGGTTCTAAGTATCCTGTGTCTGAAATTAGATCTCCTTTAGCGGTGCCATTGGCTCTTTTTTTTTCATCTTTACCTTTCGCAGAAATTTGATATAAAAGTTCCCCAATTCGTCCATCGTTAGAGCATTTGCATTGGGGTTTAATCATTAGTCTGTTAATATATCCATACTTAAATTGAAAAACGTATATTTGTTTCCAAACACTAGAGTTAAAGGTGATAAATTGTCAGCTGAGACAGTTGGAGCCAAGTTCAGCCACCTGTGTCCGTGTTTACCTGGGTCACGGTCGGCTGACTTCTGATTGACCTTGTCGGTCTACCACGACACATGACGTCACACCTCCAAGGTCTATAAGCAGGTTAAGTAAGGAGAAGACGACCCGGGAGTAGTAATTGTCGGTAGATGAGTTTAGAGAGGTTACCCACCATGAACCTGAGTCATATCCTGTAATCATCTACTGTGGCCTCCCCCACTGATCCCATGGCAGACTTAGTTTTAATGTATAGTACGTCAGTGGGAACTAAAATCCTCAATAAATCAATTTTATTAGAAAGTCGCTCTTGTGTTGCCACGTGACAGAAGTGTCAAAACTCTAAATAACAAAAATAAGTTAATTGGATCAAGATGATGACCAGTAACATGTGGGACGGAATAGACTTACTCTTGATATTCATTATGACCTCCTTGGAATAGTTCGGTAGGATCATCGAGTAAAGAAAGCAGATGAAGAGCATAGACAATGGTAGATTGTGTCCTTGTCAAATAACTAGTGCACGGAAACTACTTCTCCCTAATGGCTTGTTGGAAGAGTCCCCAGTACTTCTTTAAAATGATCACGTAGTGAACTTTCCCACAAACCGGAAAGAGTATGACAACTAATTAAATCGTAATATAATATGAATTGTCACAAGTGTCAGTGATTTATACTGAGTTCAAAATGAAAAAAACAATACCCCACTTAAATCAGCATGTCTGTAAAGTGATACAGTATCATTGTCCAAATTTTGGACCGAGAGAGTTTTGAACGCTTACAAATTATATCTTAAGTTCTATGAAACAAGTGTGAAGGATCAGAGGAGAGCGCAAGTCCTGAGTGGAGTAGAGTAACCCAAACCTGGCGGTGGTGACCTGTTAGGGGGGAGGGGAGGGGGACCAGCCTGGGGAAGGCTATCAGTAGACTATGACTCATCCCACGTCTTCTGTCTACCAACAAGTAGGAAATAAAATAAACCCAACAAAAAGGTCGAAAAATAAAACCATAACTCTGGGGGTCCCCCAAACGTGCTCCACTGGCCGCCACTGTTGATATATTTCTCTGTACTCTGTGATGGTTTTTCACGAGTTTACCTGGTCTGTTTGTAGAGTGAAGTTTTGGAAGGGTCACTGCAGAAATCTGGCAGTAATGGCTGGGCCTGTGTACGTTTGGTTGCAGAGTTTTCCGCTTCTGGAGATGGGGTGGGAGGGGTGGTGTAATGGAGAACGGGTGCAAGGGCACTTGTTCAGGTGAAAATGTGTTTCTTACTTGCTTCCTGCCTCTCCTTATCTGTCCCAAGATTGAGGCACCACCAGCGGAAGTACCATGTGAATAGATAAGAAAAAAATTAAAGTGATTAAAGAAAAGAAAACAATTATCATCAGAAAAAAATAAGAAAATGATTCGTGCATATCTAGTTAGGTGTTCGAGGATAGGTAGGGTAGGAATGACCTAGTGGCACGAGATGGGAGAGGAAGGAGCCGTCAGAGCCTGCTGCATCACAAGAACTATACTAATCTTCACATTATGTGATGGAAAATCTACCCATAAAGCTCCAGAGGGTAACTGGTTTACACTGTATATTTGGCACTTGTTAAGCCCATAAGGAGAGCTGTCTAATTTGCATCCTCTCAGATAGTTGGACAGAGTCGTCACATCGATAGAGAGGCCAAGTGGCATAATAACATAAATGACCTAACAAACTAACAAAAGTTATAAATATGTAATTTTGTATTTAAGCCTTACAGGCAAGTTCAAAACAATAAAAGGGGAAAAGATCACAACTGCTACAATGATATTGTGTTGAAGGGCAAGGGGTGCCAACTTTTAATTTGTTGTGCCCTTTTTACAGTTATTTGTTCAAGTTTTTCAGCCTAGCTCCCATTAGTGATCACTCTCCGTAGAAACCTTTTGATCTCCTCTTTCCGCCTACTGACATGACTCATATGTGTCGAGGTAATAGTGTTATTTACACATTTGGTATATTTTAACAGAGAAATGTCCTGCCCCCGTTATATACATTCGAGTCCTCGATCCATCCAGTTTTCCCGTACTTGTTTCTGGTTATTGTTTCTGTGGTCGCGTTCCCAGAATTGGGGAGTGCTGGGCCGTGACAGGTCCGTCCGTTCTAACTGACGACTGTCCGCTGCGTTTCCCTTTGACAGGGACACCCGCCCCTACGTCCCTCCCTGCCACAAAAAAAAGATGAGACAAAAAAAGTCAAATCTAACCTAATTCTGGTCACACGCACGTTGGGGGTCCTGCCTCCCCCTGGGTATTCACAGTAGAACTTTGTGTATATTCAACTCTAGCCTGGAGGACTCTTTTTTTAAAAGATGTGTGGAGGGGGTCGGTAGGTCAGTTGCACCAGTCTCCATGGTAACTGTGGCCCGGCAGGTAGGGAGATGCCGACACAGGTGTGTGTATGTGTGTTACCTGAGGGGGCAGGAGGTCGAGGGGTGGGCGCTGACCTAACCCATGTGTAGATCCTGCTGTGACACTGACAGATTTTTGATACTTCCCAAAATAAACACTTATGTAAACATGTGGCATACAGCGAAAGGGGATAAGACCGGATTAGAGCCATAGGGGATGCACAGTCTGGACATAACAGTACCAAGTGTTTCATCTACTAACGTGAATGAGTTGGAATATTCAAAAGAAAAAAGAGATTGATAACAGTGTTGTTTTTCTTTCATTGCTGTTGGTTTTATTTTGATATTCGTCTCATATTAATACAGTGTAGGTTATCGTAGAGAGGAGGATGGTCGTGGCCCTGCGGGGTTTCGGGTACAGGTCTTTGTGGTTCAAGTTCCCTCGCCATGTGTCATGATTCGGCTCGGCCTCCGTTAATAGGTTCAGAGTATCAAATCGGCCAAGTGTAAACTCACGAGCCAACATCTAAACAATTCTCGGTGTGACGTATTCCCTTTGGTTATAACTTTCTGGTGGTCTTTGTTTGAAAAATAAATATCCAATATCTACAGCTATTGGAAGAGCACTTAATTGTGATATAACTCTGAATCAATTAAATAGAAATTTCATTTTCTTTCTGTTCTGTACCTAGAGGGTAGAGTTATAATATAAAGATCAATTGTCACAGATAAGAATAGGTAATGCAGACAAATATAAGAGATGCTATACGGTGATTTATGTCATCTTCTCTACGTATCATGCCGCAGGTGACCATGGTCAATGTGTTTTTGAACCTCGCCTGTTTGTGGTGGTCCTACTAGGTCTACCATGTGGCTGATAATGTTATACACTTCCGTCTATGTTAATGGGGTCTGGGGCCCACCAACCTTTGTTACCTGTGTCAGCTGCGTTACCTTTTCTACCCGACATCAAGTGAAACACTAGACGAGTAGAACTCTATTTTAAACTTAGATGGGGGGGGGGGGGGGGGGGGAGGGGTGGTCGGAGAAAACAAGAAAATCTTGGAATTAATCTACAGGAGGATATTAAATTTATGTTGATATTGCAGTGATAATAGACTGGCCTTGAAGTAATACATATATACTTGCTAATTCTATGCACGTGAGTTCTTTATTAAGAATGACTGACACGACCATTGAACCACAATCTCATGTTTTAGAGGGCGGTCAGTGCAGTTTCAAAATTTTTATTTAATGTTGTAGAAGTACTTCAGAGGGGAAGCTCTGTGTAATCAATAGACGGTTAAGATGGAGATCCTGACAGTTCATTTCCCGAGTGGCGCCGACGCCCACCCCCTCCTACCTGGGACATTTCCCCAGGTGAGGAGGACCAGGTGAGGCGACGCTACACTCCAGTGTCTGACCACCGCCAAGGTCAAAGCCAGGTCAGGTGACGTCAGGTGGGGAATCATTGCCTCGCTTAGGTCCTCCGTCTAACTGACGAACTCTGGGAGGGAGTGTAAGTGTTGGTTCTAACTGACAAACTCTGGGCGGAGTTTAAGAGTTGATCAACATTACTCGGTATACGCTAGAAATGAAATTCGCTTTTCTGTATTCTTTATAATCATAATCTGGATTTTCTCTCAATCGAAATGAAAAAAGATCCGTTTCTGATTACGAATGGCGTGTTATATCTGATGATATTGAATTAAAAAAAAAGTCATTTTCTTTTTGGGTTCTGGCTTTGCCTGTTTCATGCACATCATGACCATGTTCTTTTAGTAATGATGACGTTAAAATCCCCCAGTTTAGAGATAAATGTCCAAGAAACAAGTCTGTGAGTCGTGGGACAAGTCTACACGTATCCCTGGCTCATCCTGTGGGTGGGGAAGACGGTGCCTGTGTCGGGATCTGCCGTTTTAGTCGGCCACCCCAACCCCAGCTGTTGGCAGCAATCACAGTCATCATCACCACCAAAAAGAAACAAAAACAGAACCAAAAACCCGCCCGAGTCGGAGGTGTAAACTGACACTGGTCCGTGTCACCGCGGGACGAAGGGCCTAGGCCGCCTCCAGAAAAGTGAAAACTTGACACCCGGACGGCTCATTGCCCTATTATAGGCACGTCTTAAAATGCAGTTTATGCCTCGTTCTGCAGATATCTTCTGGCCTTTCTTTGTATAGCAATATATGTAACCGTTAAACTACCCTACAGTCTACCTAATTAGATATTGGATCATATTCAATAATCATAATCACTTAATTTTGATACATTTGGATGTATTTAATAGTCACAATCACATGGTGAAGATCACCAAATGGTGATCGCCTGCACTAAAAAAGTGATTATTTGCTCACGTCTGCACGAGATGTCTATTATGATATCTATTGAAAGTTAACTTCTCAAACTTGAACCGTTTCGTTCATGACGTGCCCGTTTTGAGGTGACGTGAGGTACTTATCAGGTTACCTTCTTCTTAATCAAACCCAACAACTGAATCAGTGATGTGCCCGGAACGAGTTCTTTGAAACCAGTCGTGTCCGTTTTTCCCCCCGTTGTATTTTTTCCCAGAATCTTCCTCTCTCTCCACCCCCATTTCTTTCTCCCAAACAAACAAGATGGATACACACCCCAAGGCTGCAGACGTGGCCTGTGACTATCACGAGGGACTCTTCGGTGTCACCCTCCCACATATGACTGCCAGTTGTAAGAGGCTGTCATAGCCCCCTGACAGCCCCACACTGCCCCTGATCTAACCGGTTAACCCGGAGTGACCTCTGTCCACTCAGACCGGGACGGCTGACAGGTCGTGAAGGGCACCTTACGAGGTGACCCCTGACCCCTGGGAAGGTGCCCCGGTCAGGTGGTGGTACCCCACGGTCAGGTGGTCAGCCGACTTAGTCACCTGATGGGTGCCTATCTCCTTATGATCCATACCTCCCACGACGTTCTCACCCGTTTCAATCTTAGAAAGTAAAAAAACCCACATACAACAGGGGAAAAAAACTTACATAACAAATGATGGCTTTAACAAATTTGTGGTATTACATATCTCCTACATACTCCAGGCACCCGAGGCAGGCCCTTTTTAGTAGCCTCTTTGCCTGGGAATCGTTTCTTGATGCCGGCTTGTTGTCAGTGGGACTTGATGGGATGGGAAGACGTGAGAAGATGGGTAAGAAGCGGGGATTAGTACTATGTTACCCCCTTCCCTCCTACCAGCCCTGCCCTGACTCATGTTGGGCGTCAGAGAAGCACAACAACAGTGACCGATCAGCGCCAGCCCGCTCCTCGAGTGAGCAGCTCACGAGTCGGACAGCAGCCCGCCCCCTTACCTGTTACTGCTCACTCACGGCCACCGCGCCACCCCTCCCATGAAGACAGTTATATTAGCATGAGTCATGTGTGCCCTTCAACTCGTAGCACTGCTACTTGGTTTCCTACAGAACATGTATTCTGCTCAGCGAAATCTGATTGTAGAAAGCCAGGTTGTTACTATGAGTTACATGTAGTTTTTTTCCCCCTTATTATTTTTTATTGTGCGTGGCTGGCTTATACTAAGTACTGTTAAGAAGCAGGGCGTGCTGGTGATTTATGCGGGTGTCTATCCAGGCCCACCACATCCCGGCCCCAGAGCAGTGTCATTGTTCTATTTCCGACCTCACGGCCTAACAGATCCCATGTGCGCGTCGCCCGGCCAGGGGCTTGGGTTACGACTGTCCCATTGTCTCTACATCTGTCGAAATGCGCACCGCTGTCCCAGACAGATAGGGATTCTCCGCATGACATGTATGGACAGATTGGGATTCTCAACATGACATCACATACAGGGGTCACCAGATGCAGCCTTGTGTGTTGATGATGGGGGCGGTCGGCAAAAAAAATCAAATAAGAAAAAACAATCACACTTGATTAAATAAAACTTCTTCAGGTCTGGAACAGTTGCTTAGCATACACTTGGTGGGAAACAGCGTTAGACTGGGGAGGTGCTTGGGGTGGGGATGGTGGTTGGGGGTGGGGGGTGCAACAAATATATAGACACCCAGGGGTACCTCAGTTGGGCTGCCATCCAAAACCAGGCCCGCACGGCAGAACGAGTATAAAAAATAGACCACATCAAAAAATAAGAGTACCCTAAAAACACGAGATGAAAAGAATCACAACATTTAGAGCCCTGGCGTTTAGTACTCTGACTCAAGCAGTGTCGTCACTATGACCTGTGGCCAGATAGATGCAGGCTGTTGGCACTCCCTGACACATAGACTTGCACTCCGACTCGTCATATCAGACTTTTTTTCGGTGATAACATTTAAACAAATAAACTTATACTACAATATTTTTGGGCAAAAAATATATAAATTTTTGGAAATTTTGATATACTGGAATGACAGCTGGAATGTAGGAATGAGAGTTTACTGAAGGACGTCAGGGTAGTCAATAGATTTCAAAATCTTATCACCTACCTGGAAGGGCCATCGGTTGTTTTAATGGCTCGTAGGGGGACCGTGAAGTTCATACATTATTTATTTGGAGAAGGAGCATGCCAATGAATAGACACATGCGGGTCAAGCACTCAACCAAGATTGAAAAAAATATCAAATCCTTATAAGAAATTTGTACTATACATCGGCCAAGAGAAGAAAGATAGAGCCCCAAAAAAGACATGTAAAATGTGTATACAGCAAGTAATTAACATTCTGTGCAGTGGAAATACATGTATCTTAAATACAAGCTATTCAAATTAATTGTTAAGAGATGAAAACCGTTCTTCTTAGGCCAAAAGTAGATGGTTTGCAGAGGTCGGCCTAACATTGGTTACAAAATGATGGGTGTGTGTTCTGAAAGTGACAGTCAGCAATTGAGTAAAGGTAAACCACACCAACGCCGTGAATTGACTTTTCTGTATCTCTACCATAATGTAGGCAGACAAGTCCTCATTTAGACTCCTTGGTTCTACCTGTAAACACGCTACTAGACCATCTCTGGGTGGTATAGAGCAAGGTCAGGGAGTTTGCCCTAAACATTGTTAAAACGACTACTAAACTATGTAATATTGTAATACTACTAGAGTAACAATCCATGTTGACCCATTAAAGGTCTCGAAAACAGGCAAAGTGCCAGTGATCATATATATATATATATCCATCATTCTATCAGGGGAAGTATTTTCATTATTTTTAAACAGTTTTATAACGAATCCTGTACGTTTGTTCCATTATGAATTTTCAAATGCTTTATTATCAGATATCTCTATAGACATGTCTTTATGCCGCTAGGCGTTATTGTTGACAGAGGGCCACTTAGGGGTGTCCTGTGTCCTTTAACACAGAGGGTTTAACTGAACAGAACCCATTGCAGCAGGCTGTGGTTGTAGCCGAGGCTGTGGTGCTGGCGGTAACGGCCGCTCATCAGGTTGTCTCCCGGCCTGCCCGCCACCTACCCACCTCACAGAGTTCATCACGCACCACTGCCCCGCCTCACGCCGCCTGAACCGCCTCAATAGTGGCGTGAAAAGTTGTCAAGAATGAAACAATTGACCAAAGATGGGGGTAAAACAGCGGGAGAAGGGGACGTGAAAAACGCTGATGCACCTTTATGTGTGCCGGCCCTTTGTTGTCCATTAATGCCAGCGTGGCCCACGTCACGCCTCCCAAAGCAAGCATTTGCCGCCAAAAATGAAATGAGTTTAAAAAATCCTGGTGGCAACATGGGCAAAAAGTGAGCTGGGCGACCACGTGACTGCCGACGGTGGGCCCACCGCGCGAGATGCCATCTAGCGGCGGCCAGGGTAATCATTGGTTTCGTTAGGGTCGGCCTTTGTTGTGGAGGCAGTGTGGGGGACGGGGCCTAATGTAATGGCGCGGCCTAAGATTATCAGTGTTATTTACTGCCAGAGGCTGCTAATGTTAAATGATGGCGGCAAAAAAAGCCATACAAAGGTGCGGGTTAGAGTAGAAAAAAGGGGCGTGCGCCGGGCGCGTAGGAGGAGTTGGGCCGACAGAGGTGTTGGGCATGGCCGCGCCCACGCCGACAGGGCCCGACCGGCGCGGGAATTAGCCGACGTTTGATGGCCGGCCAGACTTAATAGGGATCCATCTGTTTGACGTGAGACGAGGAATTCCAACACCGACAACCCAGGCCTAAACAAAGGCTGTTTGATCAACAATGCTGCGGTGCTAGGTCAAATTTGGTGCTACTGAATTGTCGAGGCTCCTCTGTGTGCGTTTTTCTATGAAGCATTTTTCTACTAATTCCACTCGGCTTATTGTCTTGCTTAGCCGACGATTCAGACACAAGTACTTGTCGAATCGTTGTGAAACAAAGAACGTAGTTGGTGACGGATAATATACAGGTTGAGAACGGTCACATGATGGGTACGTGATGCACCCATGGCGCAGGAATGAAGGAGGGTGGGGGGCGAGGGTTAATACAATTCTAGGCATGTTTTGAATTAAATTTCCGGAATTTGTCGGGAGGCGCCTGGGGTGCCTGACATGGTTTTCAACCTATCAGGTCCGGGCCCCTGGACCACACGACCTCATCCGCCATCGACTTGTTATGCCACGATGTTTAGTTTGCAAAGTGTCCGGTCAGCGTTCTGTTTCTATAAATGTCCCATTGCTGATGTCACTGCCTTTACATACTTCCTTGTGACTTAAATTTTGCCTTTCTATATATTCCAGTTTTTCTCTTTGCATTATCTCAGTCTGAAATAGGCAAAATAACACTCGCCCTATTGTTAGCACACCAGAGGATAGAAGGACGGTAAGGAGATAAGTTCCCAGTCACCAGAATAAAAACACCAACAAAAATGGCCCTACAGACAGTAAAATAAAAGTCCGACCAGTTGTTCACTGGGCTATGACAGCAGGTTGATACAATGACGTCATTGACGGCTCTGCTCTCCCATCGCATCCTCCCGTCCTTATGCCCGTGTTATGCCCTAACCCCGACGTCGCCCAGGACGTCGCCTATGCTTGGTGACCGTAGCACTTGTTGGATACAGGGTGGCGGTCGGGTCCTGGGAACACGACGTGATGCCCCGACCTGGGGTCAGCGGGGTCACCGCCGCGCCCTCTGTGGTCGGTGGTGCGAACCCTGCTGGGGCAGACAGGGTCTACATGTCATACTATAAGGGTACGGTGGACCTGTCGCTCATATATAGATACATGTATTGAGACGTATGCAGATTTGGTGAATGTCATCCTGTGGGTGTTTGGTCCCACAACTTGAATTGATTTAATCAATGCAACAATTAAATATGGAACGGTAATGAGCATACAATTTACATGCAATAAATGAGTGGTAGATTGAAGTCCGAGGTTATTTTCAGATGCTCATAACAGTTAATTAATCACACCTGTCGGACCTCTCACTGTGGGAGGAATTCCGAAGTGTTGTCAATGAATCTGAGTAATTTGATAAGAAGGCAATGTTCATGTTGTTTACCTGTACTCATGTTGTCTACCTGTGGTGTCTCATGCATATACATTTTCGACCGAGGTCAACTAGTTATGTAAATGTGTAACAACCCCCGTGCAAGGTGTAGGTTCACTGCCTAGTGACTGCCCCGGCCTTTTCCTGAATACTCAAACCGTTCTCATGGAACAATGGAGACACACGATTCTTTGTAGCTTGTTAGTTTTTTGAGATTTTTTTAGAGGAAGAGGAGAGGGTCTTGTTCCGTCAAATTGAATGAAAACTCGTTACTTTCCCACGTTGTGCGTTTTTTCCCGCCAAAGGGCCCCCATTAATCAGGGACTCCTTCTCAATTCACAATAGTTCAACTGTGTAATTGGCTGATCACGTTGTAGAGCATGCCCCACGCAGACTTGTTTTCTAACTTGGTCTTTTTCTGTTTACTTTGCTTCGTGGATTTTTTCGCCATAAAATGGCCACTTAGTGCTCGAGCTAAAAACAATAATTTAAACAAAAGAAAAGAAAAACTCCTGACGGTCTTTACACTTCCGCGCCCCTTCTACACATGACAGGCTTAATTGAATTACTAATAAAGATGTTAGATTCTAGGGGACTTTCTTTCGAAAATGGTATGGTCTAGAAAAATCGTTAGAATACTGGCATATCCATCGCAACATTTGGCTCAATTTTATTTCCTCGCATTACATAAATCAAAGAGGTTTTTCACCGGGTCCTCTGCATGACTCTACTTAAGGGTGTTGAGTGCGTCAATGGGACCCCACAATGCGCCTCCCTAACGAAGCTCATCTCAGGACCCTGTAAGTGGCCCTCCGCCCCGCCCCGCCCGCGCTCCCGGCTAATCCACCCTCTGAGAAAAAAAATACAAACTTCTGGATGTTTCTGTAAAAACGGAGACTACCTTGGATGTGGGGGCCGATTTGGGAGGACTGTTTTGTGACGAGATCATTGAAGATGAAGGGCCGGGCAGTCCGACAGGCGGCCGGAGTGGTGACTGACTACTGCCTGATTAGCATAATGGATTAATGGTAGCACCAGGACGATTGGCATTTTTGTCAATTAAATGCTCGCCTGTCGCTCTTATTATAGCGCTACCTGAGTGTTTTACCTTTTTCATTGGAAATCGTTTAAGGGGAAGGAATCTTCCGCTCGGGTTGGTCTCATTCCGGCCAGTTCCTGTTAGGGCCTGTTGATGGCTGATAGGAATTACTCCAAGCATGAATTGAACATTTCAGACTGGGATAAGCAATAAAACTCATGAAATTAACGGATCTCCAAGGGCAACATCATGAATACTTCTTCTTTCATTTAGTATAGCAATTTAATTTTGCATTTGTAAAGAAATCAAATCCCAATGAATTGCTAACACTCTGGAAAGAATAATATATTTTGGTACCGTTAAGGGAAAGTGCAGTGAAGCACCCGTTTGAGCAGTTTTGATAGGTTTGTTGTTGCTCTGACCGAGGTAGGTAGTCTTTGAGGAAGGTGTGCACGGAGTAGGTGGGTCCCGGGAGGTGGGTGGGCTGCAAGGGTACACCGTCGGCCCAGGGTTGGGTTCAGGGGGAGCCGACGGCCCTCTTCCTTCCCATGACGTCAACCGGAAGTGACATCTCCCAACCCTGCTGGGACGATAAGAAACGCATTATCTATAATTGAACTGCCTAAAATAACAATGTTAATGAGTTTCATGTTAGTGGATCTAGTTCCAACCAGTTGTAAACATGAATAAACTATCTCAAGCAAGTATCGTGTACACAACTTTTGCATTTTCTGAACGACGGTGGGATTTTACCTGAAGGAAAAATATATTCTATCCGCGGTTACCCACTGAATGTTTTCGCTGAATTGTATAAATAACTGGATAAATTAAACCCTGTTTGATTAAAAAAAAAAACTAAAAAAATATAGAGAGGCCCTTAGCAAGTTGCCCCTCGCTGGTGTCGGCGGTCTTTGATGTGAGTAGTCAAGGTGTACACCTGTGTGTGTGAAGGGCCCGCCAGGTGTGTTTACACCCTGGAGGAGGGCCCGGGGTGGGCGGGATGCCTTACGTCATCACCCCCAGTTAATGGGAACTACACAGCCCGGCCGCGAGCTGCTCCAAGGCCTACAAGACTTGCTCGCCGTGCCTGGGTGGACCCAAGGGGGCGGGCTATTACCCCCGCCTGCCAAGTCCCCATCCCCTCATGATTAACCTAACTCTTAGTAGGTAAATCTTTGACTCGGTATATGAATGTTGAAAGTACAAACAGGAAAATAACAGACAAAATCTACGTCTACTGAAATATGTTTTAATTAAGTGGAGAGAAAATAACATATACTTTGGCTTGCTATTCTTACTTAGTACGCTCTCCCGGAACCCGTAGTAGATAAATGTCTATTAGGAGTTGGAGTTACCTTCCCTGTATCCCTACCCGAACTTTACCTGCCCGCCAGTGCCGATGATTCAACTGAGCCACTTCCCGCTGCGCTGCTGGCACCTGACGTCGCTTCTCGGAACTACTCGTGGGCTTCCCCGAATCCTCGAAGCAGCATGGCGCATAAATCGAGACTATATTTACTACGCTTATCATAGGGGACGAGCACTGCCAAAACATTTTAAAATATACAAAACTGTGCCAATGATCTCTTTTCATCCTAGACAATAGGGTAAATAATGAAGTAATGTTTAATCCTTGTATCTTGTTACCTTGCTCAGAAATGTCGTTTCTTAGAAGCTTCTTGAAAGAATGATTGTTTTAGAGCCAACACTGTCGGTCGACATTGAGGAAAAATCAAAAGAAAGTTTGAGTAACCAATGAACGGTAGATGAGATGACAATGTACAATAGTTATAACAAGAGACGAATGTTTCTTACTTTAAGATGTCTAGGAATACCTGTATTTAGAAAATAACTGTTGTAATTTCTTGGCTCCCCTCCCCGCTTCTTTTCATTATTTTGACATTGTCATGCAAAGAACGCCGAGTGCCATCCCCCATGTATTTTTTTCGGATACCTCTTTTTCCTAAACTTTTGAGTTTTGAAATCTGCTCTTAATTTGATCAAATTAAAGTCACTGAAACTCATTGTTGGCGGATTGCAAAGTTTACGGGATAAGAAACCCCTCGGAGAAGAAGACGATACTGCGGTCTGAATTTCAATTTTGTTAAAAACGGGAGTTATCCAATTTATTTGACCGGTCGGCGGCATGGCATTTTCCGCAGAGAAAATGCGCAGAGCTCTTTGACGCACAGAGTTGGGGAGGGAGGGGGACGGGTCGCACGGCAGTGATAGCTTAATGGTAATACAATGAGTCGATCCCCCAACGTGACGTGTCCATCCAGAAGGTAGATCAGCTTTCATTGCCGAGGAAATTGGCTTGGGCAGAATTTGAGATGAAACCTCACTGGTTTAGGTGGACTGGTATCAGATGGTGGATAAAGCTCGTTCTAAATGGTGCTGTTTTGTTTGCTATGTCTAGGAGTGAGACTAAGGATTGGACGTTCACTTGGGAAAGGGGGCGGGGGGGATTGAAGAGGACCCTGTGAGCTACATCGGGGCTACCTGAGTACGCAAGTGATTGCGCAGAATTGTTCTTTGCACAGGATCAAATAAAGATCGTCTAATGAATTCTGGGCTTTTATTTGTATTGTTGTCCTGAGATAACAAATAGAATAATGAAAAGGAGAAGAAATCTTTTAAAAACTTATTGTAATAAGTGTTCGCATTGCAATAACAAAGTTTCAGATAAATTGTTGAAAGAAAAATTAGTTATTGAGATCTTAATTTTAAACTTGTTGTCCCTCTTGTCATTTTAGGCGGTCGACATACGGCAAATATATGACAAGTTTCCAGAGAAAAAGGGCGGCTTGAAGGAGCTGTACGACAAAGGCCCCAACTCCGCCTTCTTCTTGGTCAAGTTCTGGGTAAGTATTTTATCTACATCATTGTACTTATTGCAAGTATGTATTAATCCGTAGGAAATCTGATAGGTCCTGCTGTAGGCATTCAAAATACAAATAACGGTGTTGTCGATTCTGTTTGGCCTTTTCAACTTGTTTTTCAGATTCGATAGACAGCACTAAAAGAATTGTATGAACAGCGGCTTTGACAATGAAACTTTCATTAAGATCATGTAATCGGAGATGAAGAACGCCACAGTGAAAGACAGGAATACACTGCGCTTTAAAGAAATCCAAATCAATTACTTTGATGAAATACAACTTCAGGCCCTTACTGTATCTTATGCGTTGCAACTTTGTGAAAAGTGCCGTAATTGTGCCTTGGTTATTATATTTCTAAAGAAACTAAGATTAAAATGTTTAAAAAACGGCAAAGCTGAATCCTTCTAAATACCAATTGCATAGAGATGGTCAGCAGCTCCCTGTTGATCATCGATGACTTTTAACCTTCACTGTTTGTATAATACGCGCATACCGTGTTCCCCTACTGTGGCCCATTGTGCGGGCCGTCCAGGGCTAATATTTCACAGGGTCCCATCCTTTTTGCACCTTACGCAGTGGCTTATTATCATATCTTCCGTGGCCGTCTTGGCTCTCGTGAACACCGTATCGCATTACACGTCTCGAGAGTAGGGAGAGAATGTCAATTGAACTGCCGAACGTTTACAAAGTGAGCCCCTCCGCAGGACATTGTCCTGGGGAGGGGCCACTGACATTTACCAGAGTCTTAGCGTTATCATTACTGTCCGTTCTGACATTATTATTCAGTGAATGCAACATTTCAGCCCCCAACCCCAACCCAAGACAGCCCTGTAGTGAAATCACGATTTTCAATAGATGCTCCGAACAGAAAACTTTTAATAACCATAGATATGAACGGCTTTCGTATTGCACATTATTCGCGATTTGTGCATAGTTCTGAACGCCTAGTTTTCAATTTTATGACTAAGTAATTCTGAATACGATAATGATGTAATTTGTTAATTATTTCTTTGTCACTAGGCGGACCTGAACACGAACGTACCAGATGAGACAGGAGCGTATTACGGAGTCACGAGCCAGTACGTATTATTCGGTTTTTATTGGGCGCTGATGTATTTCCAGCTTAATAGAATAACACTTTTCCAGCGCTCGTCTAAAAAAAGCATACAATTGTTTGGCCTTCTGTCCTTAGGATGAAATAGCACATCAGTAAACTGAACGTAAATATTTGACACAGAGGTATCAAAACATTCGCTTGACTTCTCTAATCGTCAACCTGTTCCATTTGTGTCCAGGTACGAGAGCAGTGAAAGTATGACGATCACATGCTCTACCAAAGTGTGCTCCTTCGGCAAGCAAGTCGTCGAGAAAGTGGAGGTGAGTACAGTAGTATTGTGCCCACGGGCCTTACTTTATGTGCAGTGAAAATGTTTCTTTGTTGACAGGTATGCGTCATTAGAATGCAGAAAAGTTATGAGATGTATGAATATATCATACAGGATAAGATCCAGAAATAATCTAACCAAGAAAAAGAACCTTTAACATTTAAAAGTTTATTAGTTTTGGTGACATTTGATAAGAAATAGTCTGTTGTAATGCGAGTCATTCAAGCCTTCTATATGGATATTCAATCTGACTTGTAGTAAGAAAGTAAGGAAACATAATATGGGTCTGGGAATTATGAATTGTCAGCGGTATCACTTAAGCACTGCATCAACAGTAGGTTGTTAGTTAACTGCTGGGTTTCCTGACTAGAACTTTTGTACTCCGTCTTGGTCGTGACCCGAACCTAGTCCGCCTTGAGGACACTCCCCCCACTGGTCACTCAGTGGTCACCTTGACCGCCAGCTGGTCGGCCCTAAGGTCAGGTGACGGTCACACATCGAACCTGACCCGTCACCCAGTATCGGCCAGGGTTTATTGAACACAGTGATGTATCCCCATTGGGACAGGTCATGATAAATGTATCGCACTGTACGTCTGTGGTATATTGAAATTGCAATAATCTTGCAAATTTAAAAAGACAAAATTTTTAGCGCTCACCTACAAAGAACTTACAATTGTTTGGCCTACTTTACTGAGCATAGAATAACACTCAGGCCTATCATTGAAATAACTTACACATAATTGGCTTTATATGTACGTTCGTGTAAGTATATGTAGATGACTGTGTCAAAGTATAATAGTTTCCAGGATGTGATTTGTTAATACCCAGGTCAATGACTTGGCCACATTCAGGTTAACTAGTAGCCCTTCATACATTGTCCTGCTTATTTCCCGTTACAGACTGAATACCCACGGTTTGAGAACGGGCGTTACGTGTACCGCATCCACCGGTCCCCCATGTGCGAATACATGATCAATTTCATCCACAAGTTGAAGCATCTACCAGAGAAATACATGATGAACAGTGTTCTCGAAAACTTCACAATTCTTCAGGTAAGAAAATATACTCCTATTGGCCAAAGGGATACATTCATAGCTTTCCACTTTTCAGAGATAACCCAGTAATGAAAAAAACGACGCACGTAATTTCTGTTGTACTTAAAAAACTAACTCATTTCTATATTTAGAAGATACACACAGTAATACAAGCTGACTGAAGCCATTAGACATGAAGAGACTACAATAATATAAACAAATATCAATATGCTAATTTGAATGAATATCTAAGAACTTATAAATAACACTTGTGTATACCGTTATTGTTACAGGTGGTAACAAACCGGGACACGCAGGAGACTCTGCTGTGTAATGCCTACGTGTTCGAGGTGTCGACCAGCGAGCACGGGGCACAGCATCACATCTACCGACTCGTCAAGGACTAAGGAGGAGCGAGAGGGCCCCCTCACGCCGTCTACTGGCGTTCTCTTGAACCAGTCACTGCTCCACTCCCCCTGGCGGCTCTCCAAGCAACCATCACCGTGTGGCTCGAGTCTCCTGTTACGTCACGGTGTGACATGACGCTGTGACACGGGATCCTGATGCTGTGACATTATGGGGTCATGATACTGTGACAGTGCTGTGACTGTGACACTCTTCTTGGGTCCTGTCACGTCACACAACAGCATGTCATCGTCTTGAGAACTCCCGCCATCCTGAATCATCATTACACTTCAGATTTTCACCCTCCCCCCAAAAAAACACAAATCCACCGACATGCATCATTTTCTTCCCGCGGGTTCGGCTGCCATTTTGCGCTGCCTCCACGTTCAAGGGGGCAGCCAACTCATACATATCACATAGCCGTACAAAGTACTCGCACCTCTGCCACCACCACCACCACCACCACCACCACCACGATCACGGCCAATAACTCCCACCTCATCATGACTCATCCTCATCGTCCTCACTGCGAAGTGCTCAATGCTGGCTCACCACCTACCCTGCACCAAGAGAACAGTCCTGTCGACAGGCTCGTCACCGAGACTGGTCCAGGACCCTTTGGTTGCCGAAAGCTGATTCTCTACAAACACTTTGTGTTATACCAGCGCGCTATGTAGTTAACTACGTGGGGTTCTTCGACAACACGCCGGCGGCCCATAGCTCAGTGACTGGTTCATTCACCAAAGACACTCAGATAGAGTCTGGTGTATTCAACTCGTGGCATCATAGCCGCTCTTCGTCATCCCAGTTGACCATTGACTATAATATATGGACATTGTCATCATTTGGTGCTTTTTTCATAACATTTAAGAGACTGGAAACGCGATGGAGAAACCCGGGTCGTAGACGGGTAACGTCCCACAGTCCAGCTCTGTCACCCTTGGAGTGCCTGACACCTCCTATTCTTTCACTTCTACACACATTATTATAGTTACAAACAAATACAAAAGTACATGCATATATGTCTATATTTATATATAAAATATCTCTGTGTGTACAGTTGATTGCGTTCACAAGTCAAGTGCTTTCTGCTGTTGTGAGATCTGGATTGATTTCTTTCTCTCTATAATCGGGATTGAATATTTGTGAATGAGTTTTCTCTTTAATCGTTGTTGCCGATATGGGGAGGGGTAATTTTGATGATGACGATATAGAAGAGATCATGTTTAGTCTTGTTAGAATTTAGTTAATTGTAGATGATTGGCTGTTCCATGGTGTCAATGATGGCTGAATCTGGTTACACATAAGTTTGTAACCTCGAGGATGTAAGGTTTTAACGAGGAACCACTCAATGAGGTCTTCATGCAATGACTGAATTGATGCAGCTTAACTCATCCAATTTGTTACCCTGCATACTCAGCTGATGAAATAGTGAAGTTCTGGACTAACAGACACTGTTAAACTGTTCATAGTTGATGCTATAGCCCCTAGTTAATGGCCACGGTTATGTGACAGGTCCACATACACAATGTTGAACGTTTCAAATCAGCAGTTTAGTATTCGTACTGAAAACAATTTTGCAGGGGTCGCAAAGGGAAAGGGCTAACGGTGTTTTTAGTCTTGCGAAGCCTCTATCCATCCCAATATTAACCCTCAAGTCCCCTTTAATAGGTCCGTTTAGGGTATTTGTCGATGTCGACAGCCTTCCAGTGTTATTGTTATAGGTATATATTTTGAACCCGATTCTACACAAGTAGACTGATCGCTTTTTAAAAAAATTATTCCACATGTTACTAGAATTAATATTTCAACGTATTAATTATACCGGAATGCGAAAAGTTGTGGTTAAATCAGCCGATTAAATTCGTTAGCAATAAGCGTGCATGTGTGAAGTCTAGTTGAATGATTCAGAGCGTAGTTATTGTTGTTTTGTGAATGAAAAATAGTTATTCGGTCTTTTTTCCGGTGAAAACAATATATATGATCTATGTTCTGGTACCTTTTAAGTGTCTGTTTTCCCCTTCCATGTGTGGATCATAGTTTTATTTTCTTTTGTTATATTTGACAAAGACAGCATGGCTATAGTAAGCTTCATAGTATCTCTAAGTATAACTGATAAACAAACTGCGTTTTTATTCACCCCTGCATGTTTCACTCAGTTTTGTATTCCCCAAACACCATGCTCCCTGTTGAAAGAGTATCACCAACTTTTTATTCCGTTTTGTACTTATACTCTATTTTCATACATACAGAGTGTCGCTATTGACAATGTATCACGCCTATGTAGCTTCAGTAAAATGTATTTAACGAGTTGGGTGATGGAAGGTTTTGAAATGATGGGTTCAGAAGGAGGCAAGATAAGTCCCATGACGAAAGTTGTAGTACTGCAGAGTTGGCTGTTAAAGTATGCATTTTTAATTCGTTCTCAAACTAAACTTCACATCTCTGTCATTTACAGAATATTTCCAATTTTAATTTCCACGCAAAACGTCTCTTTTAATGAACTAACCTGGTCAAAAAATACCACAAAGTGTTTCTTACAAACGGAGCTCTTCCTCCGTTTAGAGTAGAAAATGAGCGTTAAAGTGTTGTTTATGAAAGCAACTTTGTCAGTGGAGCACCCAATCCTGTGTAGTTGCTAAGTCCGAAGCACAGAATGTCCGAGTGATACCCTTCGCTCAGTGGGGCCTCAATACATACAGAGTAAAGCCCACCCAAGTATCTTATCAGAGGCTTCTCGGGTACAGTGTTGACATACACGTCAAAATAAGTCATGTGTAGCACTTACTTTTATATAAGTGACCGTGCTAATTTGTAGTTAAAAGATTATTTGTTTTGTGTGCCTGCTGTTATAGATTATCGATATATATTATAGGTAAATATGTACAAAAGGTATCCGTATCCCTACATTTTGTAAACTGAATGTAAGTACAATTTTTGAGCCTTGTAAGATGTTCAGTACATACCTCCTCTCACACCTCTGTTTCTACCCTCTACTCACCAGCCAAGGTTTCTACGTATGGTATTTTCTACACGGAAATGAGTGTCCCTTTGATTTACATCTTTTAGTTAGATAAAACACGTTCAGAAAGGGTAGTTCTCGTATTAATACGAGCCTGTTTTCCTCTTCTCCTCTGATCTGTGGGTGACTTTGTTATCTGTAGTCATCTCCCTATGTTTGTGGTTAATCTTGGTCAAGTGCCTTTCCTATGATCTTGGAAAATCATGAAAAAATACATGACACTGAATACTATTTTTGCTATCATCACTACTAATCGAGAGTCAAAGGAGAACCTCGGGTAGGGGCCTGTCCCGGCCTCTGGCGCTTCTCCCCCGCTAGTGAATTCACGTGGGGAGAAGTTGCTTTTGTCCGACAGCGCAGAGTCTATTTTCGCCAGCCCTGGTTTGGGTAAGACTTAGCTACGTGGAGGGTATTTTGTTTGCACTGTGTGGGACCCGTTGACTTCTCCACATTGTACAGTGTTGTGCCATGATGTGTCGGATCTGGCGGTGTCGACGGTTTAATGATAAACCTGGCTCCCGACCACCCTGTTTTTGTACTTAAAAAAAGTCAAGGAAAAAAATGTTGAAATGGTCCATATTATAAAGTAGACTTCCAAAAGGTAAAGACTTCCAGGCGTTTGTTGACTGTGCAGTTGGTATTGAATTAAAGTAGTCCTGAGTAGTTGACTTAGGTGACCCCGTGTCTAGCCACATGGGACATTGCTGATAAAGCTACTTCACAAAGTGATCCACGCATGATAGCAAAGGTCTTAGATGATATACTACTCTCCACTACTGCTGGTATCCGCTAGAAACAAGAATGCGCCCCTCTCCTCCGAGGCCATTCAGGGTCGTTTCCACATGAACCTTTAAGAGTCAATAATACGAATTCAATGTGCGTTCTTGAATCCCCATGGAAACAATTTACACACACACACACACAAAACGAGGATATATAAAGGAATTGAAAAAAAAAATCAATCTTTTTATTTGTTGTGTGAGGTAATGTCCTTCCACCAAATTAAGGTCTCAGAGACGGTTACAGTATGACATAACTGGTCACTCTGTGTGGAGGTACTCTACTCTTTACATTGGCAGCTGGTAGTTAATGGTGTTTCTGAGTAGTTTCATCACGCCCACGGCTAGGGAGAACGTCAGACATAATCCGCTGTTATTTTTGTTACACAATCGTCATCCAGAGCTAAAATTTAGTAAACTTTCCCGATGGTTCTTTACTGTTTTGATGGTAAACGATTGCCCGTATAATAGGAGGGATCTGCGATCAGATTTCATCGGAAATACCTGAACCATGTTCCTTTATTTGTTTTTTTAATTGATTAACAAACTTAAAATCAGAAATCAGAATTACGTCTGTTTCTTAAAATCATAAAGTACAGATATCAGAGTCCGGGGATGACGGACAAAAGTCAGTAGGTTGATCAGAGTCTCAGATAATCATCAAATTCATAAAAATTGCTCAAGAACAAACTCTAAATATTGAAATACTGAATTACTTTTACTCGATACACTGAAGATTGGAATTCTGAATTATGTACACCATGCGCTGCATTACCCTTACTCGATAATCTTTAGTCACAATTTCTGATATCTCTACAATTGAAAAATAAGGAAACCGCGTTGGTTCCTGCACAATGTATTAGTTGCGGCCAAATTGACTGTTACGAGAGTCAAGTTTGATAAAGTGACAAAACAGATTAGCTCTCATGTGAGGAGTAAGACGAGCAAATGACCACTATATTCTAGATAATGTAGTCTGATGACTTTAGCCCTCAGCCTCCTAAGTTTTGCAACTAGCCCATAGTCCCCTTTCTTGTCAGGTCGTTTTCCCCAACCACGGATAAATGATTTGTCGGGAGAAATTCTAAATTCCTCAGGTTTAAAGAGAAGAAATGTTTTCCTATCAAGTAACAGTTGGGATTCATTTTCAAATGGAAAATCGGGATTACTGTTTAGTCAGTATTCGTTTCTGGTTCGTGAATGCCTCATAAATTTGAACTGTCCTTTGTGTAGACTTCAGGAAAACTCGGTAATCGTATCAGTGGACCTTTATGCTTCATGAGTTATAAATAGAACTGCTCATGCCAATGAAAATACCAGTGTGAAACATGTACATAATAAGGTACACATTTTAAAATTCAATTGACTCAACGCCAGTAATTATATTTGGTTTTAATCCATGTCGGTTTCATAAAATGTACACAAAGGTTATGCTGAGTTTACATCTAATACATGTTTATTTGTATTTTACATTGAAAGAAACATACAGTAACCCAGTCGCACCAGTAAGGTCGACAAGCCTTCCTACACTGACTTGAAGGCCAAGCTGTTTCTCCGTGCCTTCCATCTGCAGAACCCTACGCTACAGCTTTTTAATAGTGTCAAAGTGTATTAACATAAAACAGGATTTGAATGGAAAGAAAACTACCGTTTTGATATGGAGCTACTGTAAATAGTGACAGCCAACCTGGAAACAATAAAATTGAATGATTGTAAACGAATGTATTGTCTTTGCCTATTTTTTTATGTAGAAAAAAAAAGAATTTTTGTATTGAAGATGGAATTCTTCCATGTAAAAGTTGGCACTAAGTAGAAAGGGACCAGGTGGTGCATAGAAAGGCCCTTTCTGACTGAATCCTTTTGTTTTCAGTCTTCAGAGACATCCAACGCGACATGTTCATGTAGTAGAGAAGCGTGGCAACAATTTTTGGCCTTTGGTCAAGAATGCAGTAGCTCCTATGTGGACAATGTGTGGAGCTGCCCTGCATCTCTTCTCCCACTGACGGCGAGGTCGGAACCACCAGATGTGACCAAGTAACACCAGGTGTCGCCACCTGTCGGTAGAACGTGCCATCTGGTGGCGGGAGGCCGCACTAAAGTCGCTAATAATCGTCGCTTCGTTTCAAGATTTCGGCGAATCCCAAAGTGGCTCAGCGAAACTGGGCTCAGCTGAGGACGGTGACTTTACGAAAGACAAAGTCGTGCGCCAATTAGTACTGGTGGGAGAGGCTTGACCGCCATCAATTTATCTGGATTTTGACCAAATCGCGACAAGAATTTAAAAAAGAAATATGACGGTGACGTATGTATCATGCAAAATCATTGTAAACCTATTAATTTCACTATTAATGCGCGAAAATATGCCATGAGCGAAAATTAAGAATATCATAGAACAAATAGAATTAATTATTATTAAATGCGCGAAATTATATATTCACAAAAATTGTATTGCTAGGTGTGGGTAAATATTGCA
This sequence comes from Lepidonotus clava, assembly GCA_936440205.1. Taxonomy (NCBI): domain Eukaryota; kingdom Metazoa; phylum Annelida; class Polychaeta; order Phyllodocida; family Polynoidae; genus Lepidonotus; species Lepidonotus clava. The sequence continues at coordinate 43,714,247 of OW387136.1, read as the reverse complement.
TTCACAGTAATTACATTTCTGTATCTATGTACTGATATTTTTGACAAAGTGTCAAAATAATTGTTATACCAAGCCAAAAATGTATTCGATGAACGCAGAGAACTGTGTTTACATTATTTAATGTATAACAATTTGGTAACAGCCAGAATCTATTAACAAGATACTTGTTTGAGAACAACTCAACGTAGCAATCTGTGTAAATTTGTTATCATCCCTAGAAGCTATTCCTGTGCTAACCGCCCTAACTTTATATTAGCTGTAACTGGAATATCATTGCTGGATAATCTGCCTTTAACTGCAAAAAAAACAAGTTATGTCTGGCCAATCAAAGTCTAATTTACAAAGCATTCATTCCATTTTACTGGGCAATTATAGAAAATCAAAACGAGTTTGTAATACATGCGTTGGCTCACAATTTGCAATGTTGAATGAAGACTGAACTTATAAACAAACATCGGTTAACTTTATGCTACAATGTTAAAAAGTAATATGTTCCTCTCTCGGACAAAAAAGTAGTTTTCATATTTTTTACCTTAGTTCTAAAACAGGTATGAAATATCAAACTTTATTCCATATAGGCCGTAAAAACTTACATTTAGGCCTAACGTCACTTTTCATAACTGTACGCATAACTGTATTATTCAGTTATCATAATTATAAATAAATATATTACAATATATTGTGGAATCTTGAACGCATCTCAAATGATTCTGACTTTAGGATTAATAGCATTATCGACCATTTGCTACGTTTTGGACTTATGTAGAGTTATATTACTTATGCAGAGGTATCCTTTACTGAAGGTGTACTTGACGTCCACTAGGGGGCTCTGTCCCTTGGCTGAGGCCGTCTGGTGACGTAGGGCACACACCGGCACCATCTGGAGACACTGATGGTCGGCACACTCTGAAAGTACAGGGGTAAAATGAGTTACGCATGGAAACCTTCAATTTTATGTCTCAAATACATGTATATAGAAGCTGACGTGGCTCAGTGGTAGAATACCCAACTGCCTAAGTCCCTGGCTAGAGTCCCTGGCTCGGTTTCATACTGGGTACATTATAATTTATTTTATGACGAGGCATGTTATAAAGGAGCCCTTGATGGGGGGGGGGGGGGGGGGTCCCCAATGCCCTGTGTCGAATTTAAGAAAAGGCAATGTCATCATGTCGAATTAAAGAATTGGAGATGTCACCCTGTCGAATTTAAGAAAAGGTAATGTCATATGTCACTATCTTCTTTAAATCCCATGTCGCATGTCACTAAGCCCCAAAAAGGGCCATGTCACCATGTCGAATTTAGGGGGCTAGGGCCGTTATATAAGTAACTCCAAGAGTGGTCCAAAACTTACAAATGGTCATGGGTAGTATTTTTTCCATAGGGTAGTAGACTACCTCAGCACTGTGTAGAAGACTGGCCACGCCATACATGAAGGAACTGGTAACTCATGCAAGTATGTGTGCGTGTGTTTGTATGAATATATATATTTTCATGTAGACTAATAATCGACAACAATGTAAAAGGAAAAGACACCCGATTGCGTGGAAATGCAACTGTGAATACGGTACCTATAAATATATTGAAGGTAACTTTACGTCTTCCATCTAAATCAAAGAGTGAAAAGAAACAAATCCTTTTGTCCAACCTTCAACTATACACCGCCACAATAAGATTTCTCAACACTGAATGCTTTGAGACGCAAACCAACTTATATTATGATGAGGATTTATATATAAGTTGTTTTTAATGTTTATATATACATATTATATATATATATCATTTATATATCAATTTATAACAAAACATGTATAAATATGATGTTGACTATTACCTACCTTTGAGGCTATATACTGCTTGGAAGAACTGGGGGAAGATCTCAGACACGGCTGTGTTAAAAGTGTCACTGCCAACAATGAGGTGGACACGTTTCGTCTCACTGAAATAAAACAGACATGTGCATATACATAGGGGTGTAGATGGGGGAGGGGGGGGGGGTCCCCATGTCGTTTGTCGAATTTAAGAAATGACTATGTCGCATGTCCGTTTTCAATGTTCCAGTCGTTTTTAATAACCCGGGCCTCCACGTCGAATGTCTAATTTAAGGAATACCCTGTGTCATGTCATTTGTTGTTTCATCATGTCACTAAGCTCCATGTCGCATGTCGAATTTAAGAAATGGCCATGTTGCCGTGTCGATTTTAAGGGTCTCCACCCATATACATCTGTATTGTGATGTTAACTATGGCGAGGTAGTTCTATGCATATTTAAAGAATACAAACATTTGTTCTCTGATCTTTAGTTTGCAGGGGAAATTCAAAATATAACACCACATTGTCTAACCACCAGCGTAAATGGCATATTCCACTGTGCATTGGTAGCATTTGCATTTGTGATTCTTGTCTTAAAAAACAGTGAAAAGCCTTTGCCCTGTATCTCCGCCTTTAGGGATATAACCGATGTTTAATTGATTCAAAGTGATGTGCTACTTTGTCCAGTATATTTTCTCACCTTTTTGTTTCCATAATATGCAAAGCATCCACAAGATGAGCGCAAAGGCGGGCCGCGGATCGCTCCAAACCTGCAGCCTGTAATCACACAATTGAAATTTGCATGTTTTTCTCAGTTTTAACCAGATCCAATGAATCAACGTACACAATCTAATATAGAAGTGGTAGAAACTATTCAAACTAACACGAAGAGTTGAGTGACATAAAGTGAAGATTGTTATAAACTTTTATAAACTGACATGCTACGCCCTTCGACCAGCTTCTTCACTTGGGTTTTAATATAACCAATTCTGAGGGCTGACCAACCTTAGCAACTGTTTCTTTTATTCAGAAAAAAGGAAAATTACTTGTTGTCTTGAAGGTCCATCGTTGTAGTTAAAAGATACACGCAAATTTTAAAACTAAGGCATTAAATAAAGCCATTTATTGTACTAGTTTTGTACTTTATTTACCTCATTCTGTGAAATATAATGGTTGAAGTCATCAATCACAAGAACTTCTGGGCATGCTGGAATCTGGTGCACGGACGCTAAGAAACTGACCAATTCTTCTGCGCTTGACAAATACCTAATCATAGAAGAAAGACCAATTATAGGTGTTAGACGATTGGGACAATATCCAAATGAACGATGATGGGAGGTGTGCTTTTTTCATATAGGAAATGACCCCGCTATAATCTCTTATCTGTCATTAACCTTTAGATGTTATTTCAAGGGCGCAGCAACGATATTTTATGCAATATAATCCCAGCGAATGGGAAAAAATAGTCAGGGAAGTAATTCTTCAAACAGGGTACCAACCATAATTCCATTTTCAAATTCCCTGTGTTTTCCCGGAGTCCCTATCCCGCAGCAATTTTTCCCTGTGCCATATCCATCCAGTAAGTTGTTCAAATTTAAAAGCCTCAGTGTGCAGAAAAAAATTGGACAACCCAACAACAAAAAGTCAAATCCCTAATATCTTGAGAATCAGAAATTACAAAACCTGGCCAAATGAAATTCTCTGTGTTTTGGAAAAAATTTGCAAATTCCCTGTTTTCCCTGTCAGGGATTTTTTTTTTTGGCAATTTTCCGTGTTTTCCCTGTGTGGTTGGTACCCTGTTGAATCGACATACCAAAATTAATGGTTGCAGATATTCAAACTCGACCAAATTTAACCATTAAAACCCGATGCAAAATGTTATCTGTATTAAAATAATTTCATGCTCGACAAATAATACGAGACTAGAAAATATCTAATGATACAACCGTTTCCCTACATCATTTTCAATCTTTGCGCTGATGCTGGGTTGGGCTGGTTCATGCCGTGAACACCAGGTGGCAGCTTGGTGAAGGGAGTCGGGCAGACGAAGCAGACGTCGGTGCCCTCTATGGTGAAGCTGATTGCAGCTTGAAACAGCAGCGCAGTCCTGTATCTGAAAATATATCCTTTTTTAAGTAATAACAATAGCATTTTAGATGAAAACGGCATAGGGAGAACGTGCTCACCGTTAGGGTGATACAGGGTATGTTGCAATTGTCGCAGTGTTCTTCACACTATAATTTTGCTTTCCCAAATTTATAATTTCTTAACAAGGATATCTAAAATGTTTAATAATCCGTGAAATATTGGATGGGTGTACTTGATATTGAGGAAGATATTTACACTAAAAATATGAGAGTGAAAAAGTGTTTTTCAATTCTTTAGGTTTCACGTTTTATGGTAAATACAACTTCATTTAATCATTGGATATAGAAAATTATCACCTTTAGATTGATATACGAAATAATACTTTTTCAAGTCTTTTGTGGAAAGGAGAGAAGATACAGCAATTTGCTGCAAACCTGGCTCCGCCTCCTATAGTCTATGCGTACAAAAACACAAAAGTGAGAAACTGAGCAAGACGTGGCTAAAAAAACAACAAAAACACAAAAGTGATGAAATCTCGGAAACTTTCCAATTCACAAGCAATCACAATTTCAAGACAATCCCTTGAGCTTTACACATAGCTTATCCCCCCTTTTATATATATATATATATATATTTAAATCTACAAAAATGATAACTAGGTGGATGACGCACGGAATAAAACTAGGAAAAACATCATGTTTTTCCTTTAACTATACTGGTCTATTATAGACTTGATTTAAATTCATCGAATGTATTTACATCGTCATGTTACTATTTAGCCTATATCGATAAATTTATTTGAGGGTGCAGAACTATGGCAAAAACAAATAGATCTAGTTCTGTTCGGGTAACAAAGGTCGAAAATATTTGGGTAGGTAGGTCGATTTTTTTTTTATAGATGTGGGCGTGTTGAAAAAAAAAAAAAAGATAAAAAATCTCTAAACATGCTCTCAAACAATTGTTGGCATGTAAATTTGTTTATTGCTGTAGTTTAACGTCCGGTCAACCTACAGGGTTCCTTTTCATTTTTTTTCACCCTTTAAATTGGTTTTTATTGGGTCTAACGGTTCGGCATTGCCTATCTTCCACCCACTCACATTTTAATTCTTTCCAGACTGTCGCATCCAAAACACATGTTCTGAGCATCTGTATTATACTAGATATATGTGTTTTTCTAGTCAATTCTTTTGGATTTTGGGGGGAAAAAAATTCTGTGCGGCCATCAGGTTCAGCCGATATTGGCACCTAGAACTTGGTCATTGCAGCAAAAGTAACCTGGAATGTGAGCACATTCCAGATGCACATCTCTCAAAATCGCGCGCCTAGATGCGAAAATGTGCATACTTGGTGCAATAAGGTGCAGCTTAATTTGGACACTGTAAGAGTAGATCTAGGGCCAAAGATTTAGGATAGGTCGAGTTACCTGAAGAGATTTTTTAGGCCTAGTCCCTATTATGCCTTTGTTTCCCTTTCCCGTAGATCCAGACTTAGGCCAAATAAAAAAAGAAGGTTGTGTTCAGGTAACATAGGCTGAAAAAGAAATAGATCTAAAAAGGTCGTTTTTTTGTGTTTTTTTTGTGGACCCAGGCGAAGTTGGAAATAATAATTATAATAAAAATACAACATTTAAACATCATGAAACCATTTTTAGCATCCAAAATACATGCCCTGAGTATCTGTATGTTGTTCCATGTTATTTTTGTTCAATTCTTTTGGATTTTGAAAAAGTCTAAGGGGGGAAATCCTAATAAAATTGTAGGGTAACTGTTAGTGTTAGGGCCAAAAATAGTTTGTTGGGTCAGTTTACCGTCCGGCCAACCCTTCAGGGTTCTTTTACCAGACTGCACAAGGTAAAGCTTTTCAGCAAGTTTTATGCCACAAGGGTGGTGACCGAATCTATGATATGATTAAGGAAAAACCTGCCACCGGGTTTGATAGATAATCTACCCTACTCTTTAGACTTTACGAAGAGTGGCAAGGGGTCTTTAATGTGCAATGATCCATAGAAAGCACACCACACACCCGGCCTTTGATAACCCTGTTCAGGGCACAGGGTTCCCCTTTTAGTCGCCTCCTACGACAAGCAGGGGATACTGAGGAAACATTCTTCCCAGGGAGCTCCAACAGGAGCCCACACCCCAGTCCCCCAAAATTAGGTAGGAGTGGTTATAGATCTACCTGAACACATTTTGGCCTGTTAGAGATCTACATCACACGTTATTCAAGACCATCTAGGTGACTACACAGTATACCTTTTGATGTTTATTTGATAAAGGTATAAACAATTACATATGTGCATCCCCAATGAGCAGAGAGGAATGATGTCACTCATTCCTTGGCCCCTGGACAGGCAGTGCCAGTGGCGCTGCGCATGATGTCAACATGGATTCCCCAACCCTATGACGTCATTGGGAAACCACTCTACCAAAGGACCGCAAAAACATGGGGCGCTGACGAAACTAAAATGATTTACTCACGTATTGGAAGATCCTTCGAGTAGTAGATTCGATGCGGAGTCATTTTTGGATATAAACTTCTTTGATATCTGTAGGAACTCTGAATTAATAGGGAAGATTCTCCCAATCGCCGGCGGCAGATCCACAGTGTCCTCTGTATCTCCTGAGGTCCCGCAAACATTCTCTGTCTTCATAGTTTCCAAAGAGTGGCATGCAATAGAAACAACACTTCAGCTCAATTCGTAAGTGCCCTGTCTTTATCCGACAGTTTTTTCTTAATAAAGTTGGTTAGAAAATGCTTCTTTTGCTCAGTAGAATATCTGTACCCTTACGTTCATGCCCTTTTGCCGTCCCGCCATTTTCAGTCCAAAAGGTGGAGCGAGATCCGAAGGAAACGAAACGGCCAGTGAACGTGAATTCCCGCCACGAACTAGACTTTCGCTGGACCGAGATGCGCTTCAATGATAAATAATGCGACGCATTTGGAAGGGAGCACAGGGTGCTCGCTCCCCCTAGTTTTGGCGAAATTTTACTCTTTTTTTTATATTAAAGGGGCATTCTCGTCCGTGAGAGGGACGTGTTTTGCTACGTTGTAACTAGCCTGGACCCACAGCCTCAATATGAAATGTGAGCCTGGTGCCCATACTCTTTACTCACTTCAGATTCCCGTGTCATTACTGGTTTTTCGCCCGTAGCTTTACTCTATAGGATTTGTTTGGAGTGGAGTAAAAGTCAATGTTCTAGATATATATGAATGAGATTAAAAGCGAACTTGGGCACAATAGATTTATTTAAGATCGCCTTGCGATAAGAGACATAATAAATAATATTGTTAAAACATTGTGTTAAAATTGTGCCATTGCACTTGTAAATACATTTGATAATATTGTAAAATTTGTAAATAAATAAGACATTGGAATAGGAGCGGGCGGGTGGGTAAAAAGTTCACAAACGTGCGTCCCGCGCGAGGTAAGGTGGTTTAATGGCGCCTTACAACAAGCTTTACCGGAAGCAGCTGATCGTGGAGTACACGCCGGGCGGCAGCAATGTCCCGCGATTCTCTGTTAGTTCATAGCGATCACATTACTGGTTTTTCGCCCGTAGCTTTACTCTATAGGATTTGTTTGGAGTGGAGTAAAAGTCAATGTTCTAGATATATATGAATGAGATTAAAAGCGAACTTGGGCACAATAGATTTATTTAAGATCGCCTTGCGATAAGAGACATAATAAATAATATTGTTAAAACATTGTGTTAAAATTGTGCCAAGCCGCAAGAATGTTTTAAAAGATATAACGTGTGTATTACACTAGGACCGTTGCCAGGAGGCGAGCGACTTGTGTGTTCTCATCCTTTTGGAGATATGCTTGATATGCATTGCTGGCCCATCCGCCATATTGTTGTATCTGGCGTTCGGTGTGGCCATTATTATAGGCGGTAGTTACCGCGGCCTTTCTAAGGGCGTGAAGAGTATAATCATCCGGTTTCAGTCCGATCTCTACCAGGGCTGCCCTCCACTGCGCCCGTACATAAGAGGCAGGGATGGGACGGATCGTGCCCTGGAAGACGAACATGGGCTGGTCTGGAGTGCGTGTCGGATTGTCCGCCAGCACTTTGCGTGTCATCGCCACCGCGCAGACCTCCGGGTCGCGGGCTGCGAATACTGTCACAGTCTTCCTTTGGTTGTACTTCTGCATGTTCTTTGCCGCTTTTATGGTCACTTGTAGGGATGTCTGTGACAGCAGGACGTCGGCTCGGGTAAGGTGTCGCCGGGGGTTGAAGGCGGCCACCGACTGCGGCACCACCTCCGATTGTCTTAGGGCAGCGTAGAACATGAGAAGTATTGAGGCCCTTATCGACGATATGTCCGCAGTCAGGGGAACGGCCCTCACCGCGTTGGCGACGACATGAAGCGGGACCGGCAGACGTCTCTTGAGTACGTAGTCCTTTCGACGCGTCGTCGCCTGGAGGGCTCTCTGAACCCTGAAGTCGTCGATGACCGGGTGGGCGCCCACCAGCATCAGGTGGACCTTCAGGTGTCCCAGGTGGTTCCTGACAGTCGGGGGCGCCAACCCGGACTCGTTTAGATGCTCCACGTACATGCAAATGTGGTATGGTCTCAGCGTATGGGGGTTCCAGCTGCTCTTGTAACAGAAGTGAAGAAACCTGGTGACGGCCGACGTCCGGTTGGCGTTCGTCCCCTGGGCCCTGGCCTGTTCCTGCCGGGTCACTGCGCTCACCGCCAAACGCTGGAGCTCCGGATCTGCAGAGCAAAATGTTTTGAATTACTGAGAGGAGATGGATACAGGGATGTATCCAGGGCAATGACCAATGACGGGCCATTTCAACTGCTATTGCCGCGTGTTTGCCAGACACGGAGACTCTGCTCAACGCGTCGGCAAACTCATTTAGGACACCCGGTATATGTCTGTACACTAGATTGACCTGGAACAGTGCCTGCACCATCCAGGCCGCGCGCGCTGCCTCAAGCATAACTTTATTGCGTCCGCGGCCGGATTGAAACACATGCACCGCAGCGCTATTATCACAATGTACAACGATCGTGGTGCCTCGGTCCGCACTACCAACGAATGTCTGGACCGCTATGGCCATGTTTACCGCCTCGAGCTCAGATATATTTGCGATGGGGTCATCCTTTGTGGCGACATTGTACGTATAGACGGATGAACTGGATGCGGCGCCTATGCCGGTAAGGCAGGCGTCGACCACTATTTCGCGGGATGGGACGGGGTCGGTAAACACCGACACTCCGTTCCATCTTGTGGCGAAGTCTCTAAACCACTGCAAGTCACTTTTCATGTCACTGTTTACGTTAATGTGGAACTTGGGTGCTGAGCGCAATGTGTCCAGTAACCTTGCGACAAATAACCTGGCCGGACGGATACACTTGGCTATATGAAGCAGTTTTCCCAAGATCGATTGCAGTTGCTTTTTAGAAATCGACCTTTTTGACATGAATTTTGTGACGAGGGTTACGACGTCGTCTAACTTGTCTTGTGGGACGGATAAGGTACCAGCCTTCGCGTCTATGTGGATCCCGAGCCACCGAACGGCTGTGGCCGGGGGCTGCGACTTCTCCACGGCCTCAGGGAGCCCAAGAGACGCAATGAGCTGCCTAGTGACGTTGTACTGACGGTTAGCCTCCTCACATGTATCCGCCACTACGATCAGATCGTCGAGATACATGTGAGCGACGATGCCCTGACGCGCCAGCATGGAGACGATGGCGTCAGCGACGCGCTGCATGTGCCCGCTGCTGGCGCGGGCACCGAAAGGCATAGTTATATCCAAGTAAAACCCGCCATCCCACTGTATGGCCAGCAAAGGCCAATCCAGGGGGCAGGTTTTAAAGTTTTTATACGCCCTTGATATGTCGATGGTAAAGAGGTGGGGGCTATCGCCAACCTCACGTATCCTCTCGACGACCGCATCAACGGACGGGAGGGAGTGCTCCTGAGTGACTCCCATCACCGTGTTTTTCTTTATGTATGCGTTGACGGACGTCGCTGGCGGGAAAGTCAAGTCGGTGATCACCCGTCGGTCGCCGGGTATGATTTTTTGGCCTCGTCATTAGAGGGGACACGTGTGTCCACTCCTCAAACGGGGGAGTATCAAATGGCCCTATAATGCCGCCGAGTTTTAGTTCTTTATCCAGGAACTTTCTCACTTGACTAGGGAACTGGGTAGCGCTCGGGTGGTTAGGAGTATCCGCCGTATCGGATGGCGGACCAAGGTACCCCATGGGAAAACCGTATTTTATGAAGTTCAGCAGGGAATCGTCTTCCCCACCGAGATAGGCTTCCCACATGGGTATGTTGAGGTCCGTCGGTAGCGGAATCTTTGCTGAGACAGCGTTAGGCAGGCCTGTATGGCGGACGGCGTTGTATAACATGGCCATATCAGCGTGAGTAGCAGAGAATGCCGGGTTAGGCCAGGCACTCTTACGGTGTTCTACAAATGCGACTGGGGCAATGTCAACTGTAGGCATAAGCTTGTCATTTTCACAGAACTAGCGAATATTTTGGAAGTCAATGTGGAAGCCAATTTTGGAAGTAAAAAGTTCACAAACGTGCGTCCCGCGCGAGGTAAGGTGGTTTAATGGCGCCTTACAACAAGCTTTACCGGAAGCAGCTGATCGTGGAGTACACGCCGGGCGGCAGCAATGTCCCGCGATTCTCTGTTAGTTCATAGCGATCAAATCATCGCTCTGAGCTTGGCCTTTTTTCATTATGCAATTTTACTGTATCGCTCCGCGCTGCCATTAACTAGGTCAAGCCTACATCCGGGTACTCTCCAAACCCCAGAATACTAAGGGTGGAGCGATGATTACACGGGAATCTGAAGCGACGTGGAGTATGCCTGGTGCCTAGTAAAGGACCTTCACCTTGGCAGCCATTTTGGTTGTTGTGTACGTGGCGCCACCTAGTGTTTCATATTAGTGATTTGCACATAGATTCCCCTCCTGAGTTGTTTTATAGCAGTAAATTAGTCCCTTCCTGACCGTGACAATTTACTAGTTATGACATTATGGTATTTTGATTTTTATCTTTTGATATGAATAAAAATAATTTTTTAAGCATGAATCTTCAGACCAGACATTCAACTAATTGTTTTTTTACTATTTTTCTAATTTTAACTAATTTATTAGTATAAATTAAACATTCCAAGTCATGAATTACCTTTGAAAGTTTGATTCAGAGTCCCTCAATTATCTGCAGTGTACTAGCTTTTAACAATTAAAGTTATATCAAACAAATGGTTGAATTTTGAGTTATTTTATAGGCCTAACATTAATACATTCATTGCAGGTTTTAGGGTAAATTTTACTTTTATTTTAACTTATTAAAATTTTCATCACAATATCTTACAATTTTACCTTTGGCGGTCAGGAAAGGGTTAACCCTTTGCCTCCCCGCAATTTTGGCAATTTTTGAACTGAGACATGTCAAAGATAATTTGGGATGGCCTTTCAAGTATCAAATGTCTTCAGAATATTGACAATCTATATATCATTTGAAAGCCCATTTTCTCAGGATCTATTATATGAAAATGAATTTCAAATTTTATAAACCATGTGTCACGTGACCTAGGTCATGTGACCTAGGTTTTTTCATTATTTTCAGCAATTTTTTGACAATTTTCAAGAAATTCAAGAAAAAAATGGTTAAATATTAATTTTAGAGAAAAAGTTATTATTGATCAAATGTAGACAATACATGTAGGATTAAAATGATGTATATTGTGAAATTGTATGTCAAAGAGATCACTTAATTATAATAGGGTAAATTTGGAGTGATTTTGTCTAACTTTGTCAAAATAAGAAAAATTTCCTCCATAAATTACATGGATAGCATCATTTAAGGCTATAATTATGCATAAATAAACCATGCATATATATTATATGGCACATAACTTCATGCAACTATGATGTAGGAGTTTATACATCCATTTGAAATTATTGGAATACATTTTTTTCAAAGAAAATGCCATTTTATGAAGAAATATTGTAAATCAAATATTGACACTACATCAGCTACAGTATACTTGCCAATTTTGCATGATTCAGTACATTAGATATCAGTTTTCATCTTTCCTTAAAATCATTATAATTTATAATTTTTCAAAACTAAATTAGTTCTTGGCCACAGAAGCACCTTCACAAGTCAAATTATGCTACCATTATCTGAAAAATCAAACTTACAAATTTAATTAACTGATTTTTTAATGATTTATTGTCTGATAATTAACAAAAAATTTGTGATATTTTCACACTTTTCAATAAATTTGGTAAAATTGTGCCTTCAAAGTCATCAAATCTATATTTATTGACATCTTATAAATTATGAAAGTCCCTTTTTGTGTACAGAAGGATTCTAAATTTAATTAACACTGAAAAAAATATTCAAATTAATTAAATATCAAAAAAATTATACAAATTTAAAAATTTCAGTCATATATGACCGAAATTTGCATTATAGAGAGGCAAAGGGTTGATTTTATTTCCCTGATAATTTGTAGGCTTGACAAATACTAAATTTAATATATTGTGACTTAATGACAATCTTTATTACCATGTTTCTTATTTATCTTTTTAATTGTTGTGCATTATTGTTAAATGTTAAAATGGAAATTATATTTACTCATTATGAGTTTATATATATGGTATCGATACTTTATGTAACAGAGACAACAACCAGTTCTTTTCATTGTGATTTTATTAATCTTGCTCTGGGCCAGCATTATACAGGCCTCTCCTTGCCAGGTGCACTGGTCCCATCCTTCCCATCAGCTGCAGCTGTGTGATCCTGTGGTCCTGCAATGATACTAAGTAACTCTATCAATTAAATTTCCATTTTCTTTTTTCTTTGATGTAACCATTAGATTGTTGATAATGACCTGGAATGTGAATCAGATATGCACACAATAAAATAAATAAAGTGCAGCTATATTTTAGTGATGCCCCCTAATTACTAGGAGCTAAAAAGGGGTGCACTTTTAAAAGTTTACGATAGATTTTCAAAATTTTTCTTTTAATTTGTTCCTAAGATTGCTGGGAATCATATAAAACATGAAATAGACATGCACATACTAAAATAAATAAAGTGCAGCTACATTTCAGTGATGCCCCCTAATTACTAGGAGCTTCAAAGTGGTGCACTTTTAAAAGTTTACGATAGATTTTGACTTTTTTTGTTTTAATCTGTTCCTAAGATCACTGGGAATCATCAAAAACATGAAATAGACATGCACATAATAAAATAAATAAAGTGCAGTGACATTTCAGTGATGCCCCCTAATTACTAGGAGCAAGTGGTGCAATGACCATTTGGATCATGTTTTTTGTCTAGGCACTTAACCACAACATGTTCTGTCATAATAGAAGTATAACATAGAAGAGGACATACCTAGAGTATAAAGTTCTGTGAAAATGCACATTTAAACTGTTGAAATTGCACATTTAAACTGCTGAAAACACCTTAGTCACGTCCGCCGATCCGTCACGTCCGCCATTGGGTTATAACTGGTGCCCCAGGTCCTTAGCATTACAGCACACAACCAGCGACATCAATCTCCAAGCAGAACCTGCTCAACCGTCCCTATGATTAGGAGAATGTGACGGCCGTTATGGCGGACGGAACCGGGCCCTCTCTTGGTCGGGCCCGGCGTACCAGGCTACGTTGTAACCCCCTCAGGACGGCGCTGTCACATCTGGAAAGTCGGCTCATGTGAAAAGTCGGCGCGAAGTTAGCTGCATGGTTAAATTTAGTTTAGTATTACTTACAATTTGATTTAGCGACTTTCTAAACACTTGTTGTGGACAAAAATGAATTAATCTTTATTTTCAAATTATAAGTTGAATAACAACAAATAAATATAATGGCATACAATGACAGAAACATATATACGTAAACAAACTCATAAAGCCAACTTTCCATCCACACACCGAAAACCAGCTAAGCTTGTAAACTCATTCTCGTATATATATGTTTCTGTGTATTTCAGTAAACGTACTTCTTCTTGATCGACTTATAATTCAGTACAAAAGATATTATTATTTTCTTCTACAATAAGTGTAATAAGTGTATGAATAATCACAAAATGAAATGGCAACTTGTACTAAACTAAATTTAACCATGCAGCTAACTTCGCGCCGACTTTCCAAATGCGCCGACTTTCGGGATGTGACAGCGCCATTTTCGTGACGTGACCAATGAGGTTGCGTTATTACGTTCTGAAAGGGTAAAACAGGGCACCGGCCGTCGCGTCGTTAAGCTAACGTCGGCGGATGTATCTCTAAAAACTTACGGACGAGAATGCCCCTTTAACCCTTTGCTGACGGCAACAAATGGCATTTCAGAAAGAAAATGGTCATTTCAGTTTTCATTGTAATATTGTGAATTTCTAGACAATACTTTGATGACAAAATGTTGTATCTTTATGCAACCAAAATCACAGCATTTAGAAAACATATTTAAATATTTAGTTTAATTTGGTTGCCATGGTAACTATGGAACGTTCTAAATATCAGTCAAATTCTTGGAAAAGTTGCTATTTTTAGCCAATTTTTTCAGAAAATGTATTAAATTGGAAGAAATATTGATTTTAGAGAGAATTGTTAAATTATAAAGTTGTTCCTGATGTCATTTCCGATCATATGATACCTAGCTAGGTGAATTTATTTTCTGTGTTATTCCTTTACGAATGGCAATGTGGGGACATCATGTCCATTTGAAGGGTAAATTCCCAAAATTCACTGTTATTTTTGATAAGCTGACTAGCTGCAGCTGCGTGGGCTGAAGAACTGAGAGGAGGCTGGGTTTGGCGGAAGATGATGATAAATAACAGGCCAAAAACCCGCCAACCACAGACTACGAAGCAGTCTAAGATAGAGTATAGGGTTGCCAGTTTTCGCGCATTGCTAGTTTTCGCGCATTTTACGCATTTTAAGGAACGCATTTTTCCTATAGGTATCAGAAATACAATTTTCTACTTCCAGATGCAAAAGAGAGTTGTTGTGAACAAATATGAGATTTTTTCATGATATGTCATGAAAATTTATGCTTCTTACAGGCAAAAATGTGCTTATGATTGCATATTATTTTGGAACATGGCGGGAGGCTTAAAAAGTTGATATTTGATAAAATAATTATCATAAGATTTATTTAACATTAAAGATCACTCTGAAAAATAAAATAATATGATAGATATTACTTTTAAGCAATATCTGATCATTTAGATATCAGAAACTTCAGATTCCACCTATATTTCAGAAAATAGACCTCTGCGTGAAAACTAATGACTCAAAATATGAGAGTTGCCAGTTTTCGCGCATTTTTCTTGCATATTTTCCCGAAATTTCCGATTTTTCCAATATTTTTCCAACCATAAATGAATATTTTTTTGAAATCGGATCAAATAATACTGTGAATAACCTTTCAAGAAAAGCATAGCAACCCCAAAAGCCCAAAAGCCGATTATATGCATTAGATTTTGCCTTTTGTTCAAGGAATTAATGCATCTGCCTTTGATTGAAAATGCACGAAATAACACATTATTGACCTCATATCATTTATTGATATTTCATGTTTCCCTAAAAATAAATAGCATTTCCTCAAAACCCAGTATTAATCAAGAGAGTAGTCAAAGGCTATTTCACATGGCGGATATCAAAGGAAAATCGCATTTAAATTTCCTGCAAATGTTTTTTTAAGAAAATTTTTGTTTTTGACAATTTTATACATTATTAACCTTCAAGTGCGCGAAATCTGGCAACAGGCTGCGCGAAAATATGTATCAGTGCGCGAAAACTGGCAAATTAACCTCTAAAAGTATTTGACAGGGTATTCAAAGACAAAATCTGATTTTCAAAAAAAAAGTCATACAACTTTTTAAAGACATTATTCTACGTTTCATGGGTGCAAAAACATTCAATTGATTGATTTCCCCTTGACATTTTCAATGATTATGGTATTCCCTGTCCTTAGTGCGCGAAAACTGGCAACTCTACTCTAACTGACTCAAGACCAGAGCCACATGGGCGTCCTTGTGAAGTAGGGTTGGCACTGGCTGGTGGATGTAGCGGTCCACTATGGAGGTCCTCCAGTTCCCTCGACTGTCCTGTATCGGGAGGTCCAAGGATGAGAGGAAGGAGGCACCCGCATGACGTAAGGAGTGGGAGGAGACCAACGAGGGGTCCAAACCGCAGTCGGAAGCCAGGCCTTTGAGTCGTGAATAGAAGTAACTAAGTGGAACCTGCCCAGAATGGGAGGGGAAACTGAAGATCGGGTCCGATTGAGAAGGCTTGAGTACTCTGCACAGTTCGGAGATGTAGTAAACCGGGCAAAGGGGGGAGCCCGGGGATGAGTTAATAGCAATCACCCTAGGAGCTCTGCCGAATTGATCCGTCTTGGAAGTGCGGATAGTCAGAATTAGGTGGTCCTGGGCAAGGTGCAGGTCACTGCGAATGATAGAGTGTTCAGATGGGGTGAAGTGGGATTCGCAGCAAGGCCCTAAAGGCTAAGGTAGTGGCTGCCCAGAAAACTAAGTCCGGAGGCAGAAGAGTGTTGAGTCGGCGGTAAAAATCCAGAAGGATGGAAGGGGTAAGAGTCAGAGGTTCCACTTTAGGTAGGGTGCCGCATCTCTGGATACCGCGAAGGGTGATACGTAATTTAAATTGGTGGGCATAGGAAGGAAAGCCCAAGGCCTGTTGGTTGTACCAAAGTGCCGAGATGTAATTGTTAATGGAACTTGGCGACATCTTGTCGAACAGGAAGGCGGCATAGAGGCAGGCCTGATCCGTTGAACAGGGGAAAGGGGTGAAGTCCATATCCCTGCAGAAATTGTAGTAGCAGCGGAGCTGGTAGGACCTGGTCCTTAGGGTAGAGGGAGCCAGGGCTGAAGACTGAAGTTCCGTGAGCCGCTCCTGCAGGCTCAGGTTGGTGTCTGGAAGTCAGTAGCAACACATGGATGAGTTAGATAAAGTTGATTTGCACTTGGTAGGAACACCGTGGTAGCCGAGGCGGTATAATTGATCCGCCAAGGTGTTTTCTGTGGTGCTGATGTAGGATGCGTGGAGGTCAAAGTTCCCAATGAAACAAAGCCAGAACAGTTCTCTGAGCCATGTCATGCAAGTACAGTTGGAACTGCGACCAGAATTAATCATGGCCAGGACTTGCATGTTGTCAGTCCAGATATTAATCCTGGTGTTAGAATAGTGACAATGTCACCCTTTGACGGCAGCGACCACTGGCCAGAGTTCGCAGACGTTGATGTTGCGGTAGACTGTGTCAAAATTTGGAGGGGCTTCCTTGTGTCCGCAGCCGGGATCAAAGGGTACATCCTCATCCCAGGTACCAAAGCACCAGTCCTTGCCGGCCCAAGCGCCGAATCCCTTGAAGGAAGAGTCTGTTACAACTGGTACGAGATGGAGGCCCCGGACCATTGTTGCCCGTCTGTTGAAAACCTCGATAAAGGCAAGCCACCATTTGAAATCCATGAGTATATCTGCGGATAGGCAGACCTTGGTGCGACGACTGGTGGCCGCACATAAGTCAAACAGGCGGCGACTGAAAGTCCGGGCCCCTCGGACCACATAGGCACAAAAAGACAATTTTTTCCAGATCCCGTTTGGAGACAGACCCACAGTCCATGGCAGCAGTAATTTGGTCTCTCAGTTTGACCACTTTATCCAAGGGCAAAGAGACCTGCATGGCAATACTGTCCAGAGTTATGCCCAAGAAGGTGCAGTTGGTAGAAGGGGTAGTAACCTTCTTGTCAGCAACCACAAACCCCAAATGTTCAATAACATTAATAACAATATCGTGTTGGATTAAACACTCATCGAATGAATCAGCAACGATCAAAAAGTCGTCTAAATAATTGACTACCTTAGGGGCGCCACATAAGTTACTAATAGCAACAATAAGGTCTGATATACTAGAGATAATATTTGGGGTGCAACGGAGGAGGTAGTGGGGCTGCCGCGGGGATGGGCGGAGCCGACGTCTCTACTGGGATAGTCGATGTAGGGGTCGACGCAGAAGTTGCCAGTAATCCAATGGTGGTACGAAGGGCTTCTTCCATCTTTGTCATACAGTTATCCGAAGCTGCTGCTAAAACTTCAAAGGAGCCAGAAGAATCGTTCGCCGGGGGAGGCGGGGGAGCCGGCGCAGTGACTTTTGGGTCGGGCATCCCAGCAGCAATGTCCGTCTTCACGGCCGGAAAAGGCCGGGAATTGTTCTGATTCGACACCGAACGAGTCACAATTGGTTCAAAAACTGCAGGCGAATGCTTGCTAGAAGACTTAGACTTCTTGGATTTCTTCCTGTTCTTGGGAGGCATTATGAAACCAAGTAAAACTTTTGAACCACAAGTGATCGAGTGAAGTGTCTGAAATTGAATGGGCGTGGCTGTTGGTTATGACGTCACGGACAGTTGGGGTTGCCAAGTAACCACTTAGCTGGTTACCAGCTGCGTCAGTTATATGCCCATAATCACGTGATGGGGGAAATAATCTGGGTTCTTATGTTGATGAAAAATTACAGTTTAATAACATAATGTAACATAAATTATCACTTAGATCCATTCATTGAGAGGTAGTTGACTATACAAGAAGGCTTTGATGAAAATTGCTCAATAAAATCTTATAAATGTGAGACCAAAACTAGAATATGTGCATTCTCATTGGCAGCCATCTTTAATATGCAAAAAAGATGGCTGATTTATGTAAATTTCTCAGGAAGTAGCATTGGATTAAAGCAACATTAATCTTAAGAGAATGAATCTGAAAACGGTTGAAGGTATCAAAAAACATAGGTATAGTGGTGTTCTGCACGTTCCTTTGCATTCAAGAGGGAAAATTGCAAATGAAGCTTATAAAATAAGGTTTTTAAATCTAAAAGTATTGATTTTTGAGGTAGAAATAAGGGGTCTTTATCAATGAAGCGCAAAATTTACATGAAGTATAGCCAATTACCACCTCACAAAATTAAAATTGATCATTTTATGAATAAAATAGGCCTCCTGATAGACGTAGCATAACACCTTGTATAAACATACAAAAAAAATGAATGAGCTAGGAAAATTAAAGGAACTGGAGGCTAGGCAATGCCCATCGATTATATGTGATCGATTTCCTATGGGGCTGTCACTAAAGGGTTAACCCTTTGCCTCTCTCCAATGCAAATTTCGGTTACATATGACCGAAATGATTAGATTTTCATAATTTTTTTGAAATGTAAAGAATTTGAATAATTGTTTCACTGTTTTTTTTTAATTAAAAGTCATGCCGTACACAAACAAGGACTTTTATCAATAATAAAATGTCAATAAATATAAATTTGATGACTTTGAAGAGACAGTGGTGGCAATGTAGAGAGAATATACAGAAGAGTCCCTATATGAGTCACGCATCTAAAGGAATGGGATAGTGTAGTTATGCTTGAATTATTGCTTTAAATTATTGCTTAAATGCTTGAATTATTGCTTTAAATGCTTAGATTTACCAGACTGAATAAGGACACGTGTTTACAGGAGCTACGAGAAACCGGAAGTGTTTATTACGGCGGTTCAGGTATCACAATACTAAATCTGCGACATCTCTCTTCTGAAAAAGAGTCTTTAAACATATAACTATCAGGATGGAATATTAGTTATTTTAAGACTGAATCTTAGTTTTTGATTTGCTTATACTTCAATGAAAGTTTTTGGTTTCTTCTGAATGAGTCTTTGTTTCAAGCTTAGCGCTGCAATGAAATAATATGAGTGTCAGACATTTTCTCAATAGCAACTGTCTGTAAGAGATGGTAAACCACATTAGACATAGTCATTAAAACGGGTTGGTTTTGAAACCACACGACCACTTCTTGTTCTGCGGCCAGAGTCTATCACAGGCTCTGGCGGGACCACTCGGACCACCGGCTGAGGTGGTGGCAGCGGCGGTTCTACCTCCGCTGGTGGAGGCTCAGCTGGCCTCACATCCACGTGTTGCTGGGGCCTCGCTTCCACTATGGCGTCATCGCGAGGTGGAAGGAGCAGAGGTGGGTGCTCAGCAGATCTCCAACGCGTTCAATATCGCTGCTCATGCCGGGCCAATACAGAATAGTCTTTGCACGGGCCTTACACTTTTCAGCTCCAAGGTGGCTTCCGTGAATAAGTCTGAGCATTTGAGAACACAGCTGCTTGGGAACTACCACATGTTCGCCGAAGAAGATCACACCATCTACTACGTGCAGCTCGTCTCTCACATTCCAGTAAGTGCGCGCTTCAACTGGAACACCTTTGATGGACTTGGGCCACCCGTCTAAGATGAGACGCTTTACCTGTTGTAGGGAAGGATCACTGTCTGTAACCTCGCGGATTTTGTCCATTTTGGCTGTGCTCACCGTAGTGTTCTCTACCAGGCTGTGTACTATGCGCGACATCTCTTCCTCCAGAGACATCTCGGGCTCTCCCTTGATGTACGCACGGGAGAGGTTGTCGGCCAAATACATGTATTTTTCTGGAACATACGACACAACCAGATCGTAAGGCTGTAGACTCAACATGAGCCGCTGGAGTCGTGGTGGAGCCTTACACAGGGGTTTCTTGAGAATACTCTCGAGGGGCTTATGGTCAGTTTGTACACGGATGCCTGGCTTTCCATAAATATATTGATGGAATTTCTTTGTCGCGAAGCAAATAGCCAGCATCTCTTTCTCCATTTGCGTGTAGTTTTCTTCTGCTGACATCATAGAGCGGGAGGCGTACGCCATGGGCTTGCCGTCCTGGAGGAGGCACGCTCCTAGGCCCGACTGCGACACGTCGGCCTGGATCGTGACTGGCTTCGTCACATCGTAGAAAGCCAATACTGGTTTACTTGTGAGGACGTCACGCAACTTGAGCATCGCGGCATCATGCTCATGGGACCAGTTCCACTCGCTGTCTTTCTTGAGTAGCACTCTGAGTGGTGCCGTGATCGTGGACTCGTTCGGGATGTACTGAGTTAGGTACTTGATCATGCCCAGTAGACACTGAAGGGATGGTACATCTGTCGGTGTCGGCATGTCGAAGATCGCCTCAACCTTTCTCAGGTCTGGTTTCACTCCTTTCGCGGAGACCAAGTTGCCCATGTACTCAACCTGGTCAACCTTAAACTGTATCTTGGAGTAGTTGAAACTCACTCCTTTGTCCCGCGCTCGCTCTAGGACTCGGAGCAGAATGGTGTTGTGCTCCTGCTCGGTGGCTGCCGCGATGATGATGTCGTCAGCTATAACGTGCACACCGTTGATGTCACCAAACGTCTCTTCGTTCCTCTTCTGCATGATCTCACTGGCTGAAGAGATACCAAAGGGCATGCGCAAGAAGCGCTTACGGCCCCAAGGTGTATTAAAAGTACAGTAGTATGAAGACTGCTCGCTGAGTTTGACGTGCCAATAACCGTCCTTCATGTCAACTACTGTGAAGATAGTCTTACCCGACAGCTGGGCCTGGACGTCTGCTGGCGTTGGAATATTATGCCTCTCGCGCTTGATTGCTTCATTTAAAGGCCTCGGGTCAAGACACAGCCTAAGCGCACCGTTCTTCTTTTCTACTATCACTAAGTTGCTAACCCACTCGGTCGGTTGGTCGACGTCCGCTATAATGTTCCTCTTCGTGAGGTTGTCAAGTGCTGTCTTAAGCTTCGGCTGCGTTGTGTAGGGAATTCTGCGTGGCTGCTGAATAACGCCTTTCACCTGCTCAGTTAAGCTCCATGTGATACTCTTTTTCATACTGGCCTACACCTTTGAACACATCTTTAAAACTCTCGCTCAATATGCTGCTTTGTGAGGGCGGGCTGTTTCGGAGCACAGGTACGAATGTTCATGCGTTTAACAAGATTAAGCTGCTCGCATGCTTTGCCCAGAATGGGAGTGTCGGCTTTGTCTGTGACATAGAATTTCAAATCGTGACTTTTACCTGTGTGTCCTGCGGACTTGAGCGTTACAACACCTTTCGGATAAATTTGGTTATTACCAAACGCGTTTAAAATAGTCTTAGTCTGTACAAGATTTGCGCACTGCATTTTGTTCACAATGTACTCGGGTAGCGCGTTTGCTTCGGCTCCGGTGTCTAACTTACAGCGTATTTGATCGCCTCCGATCGTCACGGTCTCATACCACTTACTAGCATCGCTGTCGCGCTTATGCTCGGCGACTGCACCAACATACAAGGAACCGACAAAAAGATAGTCACTATTTTCGCACTCGCTATCCTCCGACTGATCCTGTTCTTCCTCCTCTAGGAGATGCACTTTCCTTCTATAGCTAGTAAAGTTACCGTCCCGGCATACCTTTGCGAAATGGTTGGTTCGACCGCATTTGTTACATGTAGTACCGTACGCTGGGCACCTACGTGGGGGATGCCTACCACCACAATACTCGCACTCCTTGCCTTGCATATTTTGTGACTTGCCTTGACTATCGCCCCTGTACAGGGACTGGGACCTATAGCTTTTATCCCCTGGCTTTTTGCTAAAGTTTTGCTGCTTGAAATTTGGCTGCTTGCCTTTGAAATTTTGCCTACTTTTGCCTATAGTATGCACATCATGGCCCTTTTGCGCTTCGCCTGTCATACTTTTTAACTGAACCTTGCTTGCCTCTGCTGCATGACAAATGTCTAGGGCCTTTTCTAATATTAGATCTGCTTCGTGTAGCAACCTCTCTTTGACGCGCGTGTTGGATACCCCGAATACAATCCTATCTCTGAGGCTTTTCTCCTTTTGATCCCCATACTCACAGCTTCCCAGTAGTACATGTATATCCTAAGGTCATTTACCCACTGGTCAATCGATTCACCCTCATGCTGATTGCGTTGCCAGAACTTGTACCGCTCAAAAACCTCATTTTTCCTCGGCTCACAATATTCTCTGAATTTCTTTAACACAGCTTGATAGTCATTTGCCTTGTCACCTGCCTGATCACTAAACACAAAGTTACTGTGAATGTCCTGTGCCTCTGGGCCTGCACAGTGTAGTAGAGTGGCTACTCTAGTTGCTGCTTCCTTTTTACTAAGCTCTGCTGCTATATAGTAAACTTTGAACTGTTGTTCCCACCTTCTCCACTGCTCTGCAATGTTACCAGATGTAAAGTTTATGTTGGGTAGGGGCTTAAAGACTTTGCTTTGGCTGGCTGGGCTGGCTGGGGTGGCTCTGCTTTGGCTGGCTTGACTCAGCTACTGATGGCTTCCCTGCTGCTTTCTGACTTCCTTGCTGCTTTGGCTGGACTCCTGGGAACTCCTGCTTATCCCTGCTTCTGATCACCATGTAGTTATGCTTGAATTATTGCTTTAAATGCTTAGATTTACCAGACTGAATAAGGACACGTGTTTACAGGAGCTACAAGAAACCGGAAGTGTTTATTATGGCGGTTCAGGTATCACAATACTAAATCTGCGACAGATAGACTTTCACCTGAAATTCAATTATTAGTCAGCAAAGATGTAATTGAAACTCATATAAGAAAATATGTGTTCACTAATTAAACTGTGGAATAAGGAATGTGCAGAAATTATTGTAATTGAAATGTGTATATGTTTTGCTTCATTACAAATTGTTGCATTGTATGGTTAATGTTACAGAATCGAACTAAGGTCACTATCCAATGGAAGAACTTGATAAATATATATATATATATATATATATAACATGCAACAGTTCAAATGTGATTTACTGTATCGGATATGGGGGTGGATGCCTTAAATCGACAGGGCAACAGGGGCATTTCTTAAATTTGACAGGGCGACATGGCTGTTTCTTAAAATTGACAGGTGACATGGCAATTTGGTGACAAATGACATGGCCCTTTTCTTAAATTCGACAGGGGACAGGAGCTTTAAAAAGATAGTGACAGGGGACAGGGTTATTTCTTAAATTCGACAGGGGACAGGCCTCTTAACTCAAGTATAGGGACAGGCGACAGGGTGGTTTTTTAAATTCGACAGGGGACATGGGACCCCCCCCCCCCATCTACACCCCCTCGAATGTACGAAATGCAACAAAAGGTATGTTGGACAAACCAAAAGGAAGATCAAAGAGCACCTACGAGAACATATATATGACATTCGAAAACAAAAAGGCCCTGATGTATCTTACCCTTTCAATACAAATGGATATGAAGGCACAAAAAGACATGACAGTCTATATTTTAGACTTCATTTATGCACATCCAGAAAGCACCAGAGCAAGTAAGTTGAGAAATCTTATAGAATTCAATTGCATATATAGGTTATTAACCCTTTAGACCCCAATCTGGCCGTGATTGCCCGTGGGTAGTTTCCCCAATCCGGCCATAGCCACCTGTATTTCCAACATTTTCTGACGTTTTTCTAATGTTTTTGTAAAGTGCAACAATCTTAAGAAGAATAACAAATACATCCAATATATCAAATGAAAGCTAACTGGATTCTCCATCCATCACTGAAAACCATATTTGTTCATTTTATCTTCAAAACGTTTGGCACGATTGAGAAATAGCTGACCTTCATTGAATATTTGGAAAATTTGGGAAAATCCTGGGGAAATAAAGCACATTATGAACGTTTCCAGTGGGGTCTAAAGGGTTTACAACCTCTCCGTACGGAATGAATATTCTTGATAATATATATTGATGAGACTCAATAATGCCACATAAAATCTATATGTCCTAGAAGCTGCGCTTAGTTCATTGTTGATCATATGAATAAGACTCTAAGGGAATGTTTTTGTGTGTTAAATTCCTTATAATGCCTCATATAGGACAATAATTTGACATGATTCATGTGTTATTTCTGTACACTGTATGAGGGATACATAAAAAATTATGTGGCGTTATTGAGTCTCATCAATATTATTAGCTTCTAGGACATATACCCCCTAGGACATTTACCCCCTAGGACACTTACCCCCTGGACACTTACCCCTAGGACACTTACCCCCTAGGGCACTTACCCCCCAACCTTGGCTTATAATGTAGAGGAAATTATGTGGTAAGAACTTAGTCTGTCTAATGGAAAGCAAACTAAATAAATATCCCTCTCTTCTAATAGATGTCTAGAATTCATACCTAAAAGGCTAACTCATCCCTACTCATCAGTTAGTGGATGGGGAAGTGTCGAAACGTGGCCACTCATTTGGACATCTAGCTAATTTTAATCCCTGTTGTTTTAGGTGCTGCTCACTGGTCCCGGTCTTAATTAAGGTCATGAGGGGGTGGATCCTGCCGGGCCCCACTTCCACAGTTTTTTATTATGGGGAGTCAACAAATATATATCGTATTCCTAGTCACTATTTTCCACATTTTAATAATAGGGAGTAAACTAGATATATATCCCTATCTTCTGATCGTTCTTTAGGATTCATACCTAAAAGGCTAACTCGTTCCTATTCCCAGTCACTATTTTCCACACTTTTAAATAATGGGGAGTAAACTAAATATATATCCCTCTCTTCTGATAGTTCTTTAGGATTCATACCTAAAAGGCTAACTCGTCCCTATTCCCGGTCACTATTTTCCACAGTTTTTAATAATGGGGAGTAAACTAAATATATATCCCTCTCCTCTTGTGATGTTCACAGTGGCTGGAAGCCCAGACAAAATCTGACCAATCACAGCACAGTATTATACATCCCACATTTGGGATTATGGGATATCCTTCCACCAAAGTGGAGGGAAATTTGAGCTAGCTTGTTCATTATGGTCTTGACCAGGGAACCACTCTGCCTCGTCCCCACACCCTCTCTCTGAATAATCCCCCACTATAAATAATTTGGTGTCTTTGAGATATATATTAACAATATATCGGGTAAGCAGGTCTCAAAATACATCGCGCACTGAAATTTTGCGGAAATCGTGAATGGAGGTTGGGGGCGCCTTTAACACTGGCTTCTATGGGAGAAAACATGTTATTTCATGATAACTTTTTAAATATGGCTCCAATCTTCATAGAGTAAATGAGAAAAAGTTTGGAATTGATCCCAGGAATGCGATACAGCCCTTCAAATTTTCGCAATTTGTCAATATTTCGCATAATCGCCTGCATGGCTTCTCTTGATTTGTGACCAGACAAGGGGAAAGGATGCTCCATGCGGGATTTACCTTAATTCCAGTCTTGTAGCGCAGGTTCTTAGCATTCAAATCATAGTAAACATGTTCAAATGTGATGATTATTAAGTAAAATATGTCCCCTCAAACACGTGATGGTCATGATACAGGAAAATGGCGAAAATTCCCTAATATCCCTTGTTTATTGAAAAATTATATCGCCAATGATAAATTATGATCAGTATGAAAAAAATAGCTGGAAATACAATAAAATTGATTAATTTTGATCTATAACTGATATTTCCGTTCTGTTTTCAATGTGAAGTACCTAAAGGAATAGTTTCTAATATGGGGCCCTATTTTATTTAAATTTCCTACTTAAGATCTAGTTTCCATGGAATCCAAATGGAAGGAATGATATGAATTTTCAAATTCAAAACCTTTTATTGACATTCCAAATAGGGCAATATTGCATTAAAATGGAATGTTTTGAGTAGGGTAGCTGAATTATACACAAAAAGTTGGCCTAATGAAATATTTTCACTATTTTTCACAAATCTACTCATATCTCCTTAGATATTAGTCTTAGGATAGTAAATATAATAACCTCAGAGCATCCTTTCCCCTCGTTGGGTCACATTTGTCAATCTATTCCCATTACAGAATTAGTAATTAAGCACCTGTGGTGCTTTTATATGGCTTTAAACCATCATTTTGTCAATATATACCAATGTTGTAATTTTCATGAAATTGGCACTTATCGACAGATTCAACAATTTAGACCCAATTTATTCACTGTAGTTCATCATTTTTGCTTTATTCATTTAGATTTGGATGCTATTGAATGTACTAAAGAAGTTTTAGACAGAACACTTGCATTTGGTGGTCACCATAGGTAATGGAAAAAAGGATTTAATCATTTTTTGGTAATTTTTCACCAAAACCGTCACTTGTTACCATGGTAACCAACCAATTTTGTAGTTTTGCTCATTCCCCCTGTTCACTAGGTCCTACCCTTCAATTTGATTACATACACAAGTTTCCAACATTGTTGTAAGGGTACCTGAGGAGGAAATACTGTGATTATCTTTTTGCGAGAAAATGCTATTTTCTATTGGAAAACGTCATTTTCACCCAAAACCCGAAGACTTTGGCAACTAAAAAGTATTGATTTGATAAAACTCCTTTAATATTGTACTATAGTGTCAATTATATTGCATCAAATATTGCTCACTCCTCAGCCTATTGTGTTGGCAGAGCTACCACAGAGTCCAGTTTAAAAGTGATATACTTCAAGCAATATACATGTATTATGAATGCTTTAACAGCATCAGGAAATTGCACTTATTGATTATTCAAAATGTTCATCTATTTTTCAATGAGCACCACCACCAAGGTATATCTTGTGTGTAGCACTGCATAGGAGATCAGACCTCGAGTAATGGTATCATTGTAAAAGAAGTATTTCCATGCATCTAACATGTGTTACTTCTGGTGGATCTTGCAATTCCTGAGTCTTATGGACCTACCAAAGGTAAGATCTGCCATTTTAACCCGTCTTCAACCCTTAATTCCTTAGGGTATGAGGTACTTTTTTTTCCACAAGAGTAGATCTTCCCTTTCAAACAATGAAACCATTTTAAAAACTTCTCATTAGGTGCTGAGTTATGAATGTCTAAAGTTTCAAACTTAAAGCTCACTTGAAAAGAAAAATTTAGAAATTTAGAAATTTAGAAATCTTATTCTGCTATTCTATTTACTAATACTTGGCTTGTGAAGTAAAACAATAGGCTTAAGGACAATCACGCCATTATAGAAGCAGCATTAATATTTCTATAAAACTCTCCATAGTGAATTTTATACCTATTTAGGCACCAAAAATGAAAAACAAATTATAGGACACCGTGCAAACTTTCCATCTAAAGCAGTCTAGATATATGTTGATAATTCAAGGAGCCAACATCATGGTGCTCTGGGATGTTGTGTGTTCCCAAGGCCAATGGCACAGTATGGATCTGCGTAGACCTCACACCCCTCAACAGGGCAGTCCAATGCGAGGTCTGTCCTATGGCCACAGCGACGCAAATCTGGCCACAGTCAAGGGTTCCCGAGTTTTCAGCGAGCTGGACGCTAACTCTGGATTCTGGCAAATTCCCCTTGACAGCCAGTTCCGGTTGCTGACTACCTTCATCACACCATTCGGCTGATTTTGCTTCAACTGCCTGATGTTTGAGATCAGCTCAGCGCTGGAAATCAAGGAATCAAGGCAGAACTTGAGAAGACCTTTGGACATAACTGAGCTTCAACGATTCCATGGAATGGTCAACCAGCTCTCAAAGTTCATCCCAGAATTGGTTACTATCAAAGAGCCACTACGACAACTGCTCCAATAGACCGCAAGTGGATCTGGGACACAGCTCAAGAAGACTCCTAGTCTTGGCTCACTACAACTCCAATCAATGGACCATTGTGGCAGCCAACGTGTGCCAGAATGGCCTGGGAGCAGTGCTGCTACAAGTGGACGCTGATGGCAACAGGAGACCTGTCTGCTATGCTTCACAGTCACTCACAGATGCCGTATCACGCTACGAAGTCATTGAAAAAGAAGCATTCACAGCCACATGGGCCTATGGGAAGTTCTTAGACTACATCCTCGGCATGCAGTTCACTCTCAAGACCGACCTCAAGCCACTAATATGTCTACTTCCACCCACAGACTTGGCCTAAATGCCACCGCGAGTACTGAGCTTCCAGCTCCACATGATGAGGTTCAACCCCATGTGGTCCACATCCAGGGAAAACACCAGACTACCGCAGACGCCCTGTCATGAGCTCCGGTCAGCAAAGCGATGGTTGCAGAAATATTGCAGGTTGACGAGATGGAGGAATTCATGTCGTTAATCATGAAATATCTGCCAGCAACCGAGGTCCGGCTGAATCTAATCAAGGCCTACACCAGGGATGGTTGGCCCGGATACATGCCTCAGCAATCTTTACTCTGACCTAACTGGGAAAAGAGGCACCACCTTACTACCTAGAACGACCTCTTGTACAATGATCGCATTGTCATTCCTCAGCTCTCCAACTCAAGGTGCTTTAGCAGATCCACCAAGGTCACCTGGGTATCACCAAATGCTGATCACGGGCTATGAACAGCTGTTGGTGGCCACTCATTAGTATGCAGATCGAGGCTATGTGTGACATATGCCCCACCTGCGCAATTCACCACATGGAAAGGAAGGAGCCCCTCCTCGCATCGTCATTCCCTGAGTATGCCTGGGAGTGAGTAGGAACCAATCTATTTGAGCTTGACAAGCAAATATACATTGAGTTTGTAGACTACTATTCAACACATCAACACATGCCATAGAAGCTTTAAAGTCTATCTTCAGTGTTCATGGTATACCTGACTATGTCATCTCTGACAATGGGCCACAGTAAGCCTCAGAGGGCTTCAAAGCCTTCTCCCAAGAGTACAACTTTGTTCGTATTACCTCTTCACTGCTTTACCAACAGTCTAATGGTGAGGTGGAGCGCACAGTCCAAACTGCCAAAAATATCCTGAAGAAGAACGCCGATCCACTTCTGGGATTTCTGGCCTACCGTACCACTCCTCTCCATAATGGACAATTTCCATGTCAACTTCTGATAAAGTGGAACTTGCAGTCAACTCTCCCTACCACTTGGAACATGCTTCAAAAACCACCAAATGATGACCAGGAGAAGCTGCGGGCAAAGGAAGAAAGCTACAGTGATAAATCAACACTTAACTTCAATCTCTGCCATTGCACTTTCTCGTTACCACCTCTTACCAACGGAGACACTGTCTGGATCAGGGATCAAAATAAATTTGGCATTCTCACTCGGGGCTACAACCTCAGAGTCACATTTGAGCCATAGTTGACCCATGATAGGCCATAAATATTTCAAATTTGGATTTTTTCAAAGTGCTCAAATCGGCATGAAAACCCTATCAATAGATTCTTTTCTTCCACAAGTCATCAGGAATTTACATTCCCGTCAGCAACCCACAACCATGCACAGGATCCTTAGGGACACCCCCCTCAACCTTGTGGGGGCCAGGATATGATGGGGATATATGGGGATACATACATATTGAAACTTTAGTGAGCCGGCCACTGGGAGGTCTGGCCGCGACCCAGGTGTTATGTAACCTGGCACGGCTGGGCGAGGGTGGGCGAGGGGGGGAGTATTATGTAACCAGCGGCATCCAGACCCTTCACACTGCAGTGGTGAGAGCTGCACATCAATACAATTAAGGCGTAGGGATTGACGTGCATTGACACCATGTGTGTGAGTACTATTGACGCACATTTACAGCGTAAAATATCAGAAAAATTGATGCACAGAAATTGACGCACACTCCACCACAATTTATCACAGTGTGACTGACAGAACTTTGCTAGTTTGTGCAAAGTGTGACCGCGCGCAGCAGATTGTGGCAGAGACACAAGTGTCATTTCGAGCTGTGAGTGGAGGTGGAGTCTTGGGCGGGGTTTGGATTGGTGGCGATAGTAGTCGGTACACTGGAGTGGGTTGCTGGATGCATGGACACTATGCCAAGACAGCCTAGGCATCCGTGAAAGTGCAACCAGACAGCGATTGAGTGTTTGGTCAGGCCAGGTGTCTTGGCCGATAGGGTGGTGATTCGGATGCCGGGGGTGATGAGTTTGGTGGAGCAGCTGCCTGTTTCATATTAATTTACTATCTTTCCCGAAACCATTGTAGGGACCTTACTATGGTTGCGTTTCATAAAAGTTCTAACTAATGTTTCGGCAAAAATGGCAAAAAATTGCTTTTTATAATAATTCGTCGTAAGGCAAAACGATAGTAAGAACTGCAAATTTCGCTCCTCAAGCCATCGTTACTAAGACAACCCAAACCCACATCTTAAGGATTTGTTTTCTCCATATCTTTTTCAAAAACTTACATGGACACATGAATTCTTTAGATAAAGCAATATTTTAACAAGGACTTTGTTTTCTGTCTTTCTTTTTTGCATTTCACACACTTTTTCAATTTACTCCACAAAACCATCATAAGCATTTCTAAAACCTTAGTCGGGCCTCAAGGTCAAAATCTTTTCTATATTGGTCATATGAATTCCAGAGTCCTCTCATATCAAATGGGGCATTATAATAGATCATCAGGGCAATTTTGTGAAGATTTATTAAAAATTGTGTTTCAGAGGCAAAATTGTGCTGATAAAATATGGTCTAGGGTGAAACGGGGGTATATCGCTCACTATATTGAACACAGCCACTCTTTTCTCTTGCATTTGTCAGGTATTGTTTAGTGACGATGTGGTAATCAGTTACTCTTTAATAGCATGGACCCTGCAAGCCCATGTACACCTTAGGCCCAGGTTTTAGTAGTCAAAAAAGAGAGAATGGCCTGTCATACAAATATGACTAGATACTAGAATACCTCAAGATGATTCAAGAGGCTGTCATACGAGTATGAAAAACTGCATAATTCTCCGGGTTCGACTTATCAAACCCTTCGAATGAGTCTTACTCCAAGGAGTAAGGGATCACGCCAAAAACTGAAACCAGCTTTTGTTTTGTGTATAATTGTATAGTTCGCTCACTGGGAACATTCTGGGTTGAATTTTTGACTTCCTGTTTGATCCTTTTATGTGGTCGGAGTGTAAGAATTGCATAGACTTAGCATTAGAATTGGAAACAAGATGGAGATTGATCAGGTGCTTTGAGATTCAATGGATGATGTCATTATGGGATTCTCCTTTTTGGTCCTTGGGATACCCCCAAGTGGTCAGACCAATAAAAGCCATGGACTGTTGTGGATGTACGGACCCATTATGTAATAGCTCATCTGAGTCAGAACAGACTAGTTTGTCTATTTTACTTTTTTCTAGCTTGTCGGGGCTCACCTTCCTCTTCCTGTCTTTGTAAGATGTGATCATATATATCAAAATATATTATCACGTTTGTCAATTCTATTTTATTCAGTTGCTTTTTGTCTAGCCTGTCAGGGTAGCTCACCTTCTTGATCAGATATGATCAGATATGTCAAAATATTTCGAAATATTAGAAGTTACAGTGGCAGGGAATGAAATCATAGTATTTTAGACAATTCTTTTTAGTCATGTTCTTCAAAAAATGATGAAATCATTTTGTATTTTGGTATATCTGGAGATGTGCCATAAAAAAATTAAATCTGAATTGCATTTCAATGTAATGTATTCATTAAAGTGGATGACCCGGAGATTTTGGTTTTCCAAACCACACTATATTTCCACCCCTACCTAAGCTGCCTTGTGGTATATTCTAAAATTCGGTTTGGCATTCAAATTTCCCTGACATGATATTATAAAAAAACACCTTAGGCACAATATTAACAAATTAGATAAATGCACAATATACTTGGTAATAAAACTAACAGAGAAGGATTTGGAACTGATCAGTATGACTTTTAGGTAACCATGATATGGCACTATAAGGAGCTCTCGCTGGAAGAAGACATAAGACGGGTTGGGCAATAAATGACACTGTATTACACTCCATAAACAGTTACAACAATGCAGTTACACCAACAGCAGTGTATCACAAAAATAAATTTTGAAATGCGAGGCTTCTGCGTCGACGGAGGCGGTGGAATGACGTTCCACTCGCGACGTGACGTCACGTCCTTAGCGAGTCACCAAGGCACGTTGCTAGGCAGCGGCCGCGTCCTTAGTTATACGCCTATAACGGGTTATAGATGCTATAAGGCGCTCTCGCTGGAAGAAGACATAAGACGGGTTAGGCAATAAATGACACTGTATTACACTCCAAACACGCCCAAACCGACTGATTAGAACAAGCTCAGCGAGAACAATCTGCCACTCTCAACCGCGGTTTCCTCTGAGTCTTTGATGTACTTGAACACACAACTTGATTTCCAACCTCCACGCGATTTAATTGACTGGAGACTATAACCAAGGCTAGACATGGTTGACGCCCCACCCCTGCGTAGGCTGTGAGAGGTGGGGGGAGGGAGCAGGCCTGCCTTTAGTCCGCATTCCCGGAGCCGATTATTGAACTCCCCGGCTGTCCAGGGTCTGAGCAGTCCTGCCATGGTTGTCGACCTGAAGAAGTAGTCATTAGGCTTTGGTGACGTTAGTCTATTCAACTCCTCAAGCCAGTATACCGGACACAGTACCGAGTCCCGGTTCCGTACAATAACAATTTCATGTGTAGAATTAGCAAATTGATTAGTTTTCGAAGAATTAACGCTTACAATAATGTGTTTTCCGCAAAAGCGAAAATCCCTAGCACGTAACGCGTGAATTGATTTACAATAGTGGGAACACCTCAACAATGAACGATAGGCGAACGTCACAGCAGCCCAAAATCCTAAGTCGTTTAACAACAGTAGATTTAACGTGAAATATAATTTCATTAACTCGCCCAGTGTGATGGAGGGAGCTGGGCCGGGGCCTGATTTGGCCAGACGGCGACAGCCCCTTAATGCCTGCTTGACATTAAATTCTGAGTAATCTATACCTGGTTCACCCAGGCTTTTAAGGTAGCCGTTAAGACCTGAGAGATAATTAGTCACTGAGGTATACACCATAAACTTTGAGAGATGGGCAATGTACAATACAACTTGATTGGCATTACAAGGTGTCAACGCTAGATCATAATCATCACAGAATTTTCGGTAACGTTGCTCCTGGACCACTCTGGCCTTCCTGGTGGCCTCTGATTGGCTCCCCACCCTCAATTCTTCCACACGCTCCTCCAGCTCCCTCATCGCCAGACCTGATAATTATACCAGAATGACAACACATTGAGTTACTACAGATAATGGAGAGAGCTTCCGTTCGCTTCTTAACATTACTTAACCTAGACAAACTATCAGCTAGCAGGTTATTCTCTGAGCGGACATAAACAGCATACAAGTTAACATTAAACACAAAGGAACACCAAAATAACTCTCGAAGCCACCTCATACATTGACGGTTTGCGCTTCGGCCAGTATTTATCATATACAGCACTTGGTTGTTATCCGTCACAATCTCAATGGTGGAATCCCTAAAGCTTGGCGCCCACCTCTTAACACCCAGCAACACAGGCCACAATTCGTACACGTTTATGTTAGGGGCAAAGGTTTCAGAGATGGGGGGGGTCAACTTTGTGGTCCTTGGCTGTCAAGCCTACCGAGGCCTCACTATCCCAGAACCCATAAAACCAATCCTGGTTGCACCAAGCCCCAAAGCCCGTTGAAGAAGCATCAGACACGATAGAAGCTGACTTAGAGTGTTTGATAATTTTCGCTGTCCCGTTAAAGATTTCACAGAACCTCTTCCACCAGGTTAAATCATCTAGCAACTCCTCGCTCAATGTGACCTTCTGGTAGCGCCCACAAGTGGCACACTTGTCGAATAAGCGGCGACTGAATGTCCTTCCCCCCTTGACTACCGTGGAGATATGGGAAACTAAACCCCCCAGTCTTTCCAACTCCTTTTTAGTGGCGTAGCCCTTAAACTCTAATGCATCTATGGCATTGATAAGCTTATCTATCTTAACCTGCGGCATCGACAGTGACATTTCAACAGTGTTAACGACGATACCTAAAAACTCTGTCTCCCTCGATGGGCTGGTCACCTTAGGCCAGGAGATTGAAAAACCAAGCCTCCTAAGAACCCCTAGCAGTATCTTTTGTTGAGCAGCACATTCCTCAAAGGATTGTCTGATCACGGCAAAGTCGTCCAAGTAATTAACAATACGCGATACGCCTAAAGATTTAGAATATGAAACTACTAGACGAGACAACATGTCGAAAATGAAGGGGGCACACCGGAGACCAAAGCATAACCTACAGTCCTTTAGCCAGACCCTTTTCCCTTCGAATATCCAGGACAACCCCTGGTACTCAGTATCACCTGGATTGATGTTAACAGAACGGTAGGCGCTGGAGATGTCAGATACTGCGATGAAATCACCCTGCTCGACTAGATTTGCCAAATGGCCCACTGTCTTATACTCAAACTTTTTACAAGTTGTTAACTTGTGATCGTTTATACACAAACCCTCAGGCCTGCTACAGTCCGTGATTGGCCTCAGCTTCCCATTACTTTAAACATATGAGGACTCGCAGTCCCGGTCTACAATATGAAAACCATCGCACAGGCCATCCCAAATAAATTTCACATCGTCGTAACTCATATCACATGCGTCAGAAAAAATGAAATGGCCTACTCTACAGGGTTTCAACTGTGCCGGAGAGCTACCAATGAAATGTTGGCAATTACACACGCCCTCGACACACTCTTTAAAAATGTTGATAATTCTGCCCTCACTGCTAGCGGGTGGGTTATAGGCTATATGGCTTACATCATTGTCTGGATCACCCTGACCAAGACCTAACTCTTCAACACTTACACCCACGCGACTAAGTGAACTCTCATCCACCCCCCCACCCTCAGAACTACTAGCTGCCTCAGCAGTTTCACACCCTGCAACACTACACACATTAGCATCATCTATTGAAGGGGGTACATTCTGAGCACAATTAGAAGGGGGGTTGGCAAAACTATCGTCAGCTGCTCATTTCTTGTCGTTCGTTGATTTTGGGTTCTTGCAGTGAATCGCCCCGTGTGATTCACCACAGTTGAGGCAGACGTGGCGATATGAGCATGACGCGTCGGAGCACCCACCCGGGCTGTTGTGGGCGTAGCACACTTTGCCCGGACGTTTCTTGTCCTTGTCCTTCCCTTGCCTGTTGCCTGAGCTCTGGGCCGACTGGCCCGACTTGGCCACCTTGCTCGCATCAAAGCTCAAATGCTTCAATACAAGTGTCGCATCGACTTCCCCGAACTTGTTCAAGCCACCGATAGAAGCTGACTCCCTCATGGCCTGATCGTAAGCAATAATTGAGTCCGTCCGGTAGAAGCGGGTCTCCGACTTCTCGGCCAGGACTAGCATGTGGGAGACTAGCCCTTGGATATTTCTGCGGCAACGATGTAGGTCCTGAAGATGACGTAGAGACATGACCATCAGTCTCTCAAAGGTTTTCATTTCCTCACCTTTTTTCAGATAGCGCTTCTGGCTGTACTTGTGCCGCCTCCTCGACTCCCTCGAACTCCGGTGATGGTTGCGGCGACGGCCCCGACGGCGGCCATGATGGATGACATCCCACGGCGAGTCAGAAGACGACGATGACAGCTCGCCCGATTCGACGCTTGAGTCCGACAACGAGTCCGATGAAGGTGAACTAGTCTCGCTAGGGCACGTCGGCTTCTTGGTTTTCTTTCCGCCTACAGCTCCGCCTGCTCTGACGGCTTCTTCGATCATTTTCAGACGATGCTCGAGTGTTTTGACAGCTGCCGGGCTCGCCCCTCCGGCCGCGCCGCCCTCCGAGTCGTCTTTTCCGTCGTTCTTTGGATCTAATCCGGCACCGGACTCACACTTATCGTCCCACGGTGCTTTGTGAGTCTCCCCGCAAGATTTACACTTCTTCTCCGACTTCTTACTTGACAAAGTGGTTGTTGACGGGAGGAGAAAGAACAATAAATTTTGAAATGCGAGGCGTCTGCGTCGACGGAGGTGGTGGAATGACGTTCCACTCGCGACGTGACGTGACGTCCTTAGCGAGTCACCAAGGCACGTTGCTAGGCAGCGGCCGCGTCCTTAGTTATACGCCTATAACGGGTTATAGATGCTATAACATTTTTCTAGGATATACCTGTCATATGTGAATATAAACTATACAAAATTACGTTATATTGTGCTCATTTTGAATGTATAATCAAGGCAGATAATAGGCTTAACTATTGAAAAACTAAATTTCAGGTCATGTTGGATGACGCCTGCATGTCAGATACCTATGGATCAAGTTGTCAATACAGTAAGTAGCTGCCAATTTCATAGTAGTTTTCTTAGATCTTAGTTTTCACAGATCTTATAAAGTGACATTCAGTGCTATACTAAACATACTGTATTTGCTAGAAACCCAAAGTCTTCTCTGCTGCAAAACACTAGTGATAACCAGGTTTTCTGGCATAGTTATCAAACTTATCAATACATACACTTTGATATTTTAAGCTTTTATCTGGAAGTGCAATAATCCTTTTTTTTGTTATCAAGTTTCGTCATGCCTTCCTGAACTTCGCTTGGAAAATTTGAACAAGTTCCCTGGGAAATGGCTAAATATTTTCATTGATCTTGCTGTCACCTGCCCTGGATACCTGGAGGCAATTTCCCTGTATGCACACAATCCAGGTACCATGTGGTTAGACTTTTGGGAAAACGTTTCACCTTACAGATACAGACTGAATAGTTCCTTCATGTTTGTGGTTAATAATGATGGCCTGCATACATATCTTCCCTTGCCTGGGGGAGATAAGAGCTATGTTGAACAGGGAATGGTGATTGGTGTTCATTATGATGCTTCACAAGCCTTTGGTGTTGTAAGTTATGCTCAATACAAAACAGGCACTATTAATACCTCAGGATATACCATTACCCAGCTGTCAAGGATCTTCAACACTGGATTATACCATTCTAATTT
Source organism: Lepidonotus clava (assembly GCA_936440205.1). NCBI lineage: Eukaryota > Metazoa > Annelida > Polychaeta > Phyllodocida > Polynoidae > Lepidonotus > Lepidonotus clava. The sequence goes on along the minus strand of OW387136.1, from coordinate 43,676,800 downwards.
GGTTATTGGTGAGGAATTATCGGTATCACCATATGCTAATGTCAAGCGTTTACTGGCTCTAAATCTTCACATAACTGGTAACGTATGAAACTACATCAATATGATGCTGTATGAATCATGCTCGGTATAATGTAGATGTATTACACAAAACAAATAGAATCAATAAATCAAAATCTTCATAAAACCTTTGAAATTCACCTTGTCAAAGAGTAGTGATCTCAATTGTTATCTACTTCTTAAACATTTATTGAAGGCATTGAGATATCTGTCTGTAATAATAAAGCCTGTACAATATGGTACCACATCTTCCATTAGATTATATTGATATTATTACATTTCAAACAGTTTTAATTATTTTCTTTCATTAATGGGCATGTAAGTGTGTGTCTAAGTGAAACACTTTCACCATTTTTATAGTTATTATGTGTACACATGTAAGTGTCCTTCTGCTGTTCTTGCTATTATTTGATGAAACATGACAGTTCCCTTCTATTACTATGACATTGTAGTTCATTCAGCCAGTATAATTGCCATTAATACTCTTGAAAAGAGGGTTGGGTTAAATACAATATGTAGATAGATATATGTGTGGTCAGTTTTTATGTAAGGGTAGTAAATGATGAATGAAAACTCTTCAAAAATGACCTTGGTATGAATAGATTTTATATTGATCAGCCCTCATCAGGCCTTCCATGGGAACCATATTGTTAAATGGATTTTATCAATATTATCTTAATTGTAGCTAAAGGTTTTTAGCACTTTTCTCTAATAAGAAAACCATGTAATGTCCTTGGATAGAATGCTGTAATCTAAAAAATAACACTTTCAAATGCATTTACTTTTCAAATCACTATAGACAAAAGGATTCCAAAATTAAAATAACGTTTTTTGTTAATCTTATTATTATAGGTCGGCTTGTTAACTCTGTCAGTGAGATCACATAAGTCTGACTTTAGATCTTTAGATCAAAGCCGGCCTATTCTCTTCTTGGGTGGGTACTTCTGAGATCTGTGACAGAAAAACGTGTTATGCCTGACGCCCCCACAACGCGGCAAATGGCCAATGCTATTCCTATGGTGACCATGTCCCAGCGTAAATTGCCGTGTTATGCCTGTCCCAATGCTATTTCAATAGCGACCATGTCCCACCGTGTTATGCCTGTTACGCGCGATGTCTCGATCGATTCTGTGCTAAAATAACCTAATATTTGGGTTTATTTGGGCTTACATTGCTTAGATTTGGATATAAAGAATATAAATAAATTGTGAAAATCGGCCAGGATGGGGCAAATTAGACATTCAAGCCCTGAATCCAAACCGTTGCATCGGTATGATCGCCGGGCCCCCTCGCCATCTTACTTGATCACTTGACCGTTTCCTCTCCGATCTGGGGTGCGGGAATCGGGTCAATCTCTGAATATTCATCAACTTATGCAGGCCTATTTCACCATGAAAACGGTCGTTCTTACGGGAGTAATATATATAGAGAGGTAGATTTGGATACATAGATGACCATGTCAAAGTCCAGGAGGAGAAAGATTACGAAATAACGCGACAAAATGCGCGAAAACATCGCACTATTTTCTTGGTAATCCTTCGGCCTCTGCCCGGTGACAAGGCTGGGGGCTCAGTCTGCCAGGTGCAAGCGTGCCGGCGGCTGGTTGTTACCGGGGGTCCGTCCTTCTCCGCCTTTTCACCTGGATTACGCCGCTATATGATGCTTTCAATATATATATTTTGGATGTCTGGACCCCCTTAAATGCATACAACGCATTGAAAACTCATGCGTGAACCATGCGTTCGTATCGAAGGGAAAACATTGGATCGATCGGACACAAGGAGGCTCAGGCTTGACAAGATGAAGATGGCGTCCGACCCGCCCGGGCCCCCCTCACGCCTGCACCGATACATTGAACTCAGAAAACCTGGATGATATTTCGACAAAATATCTAATTGTGATCAATTGTGGAGGATATACCCATTCAGATGCATTCAGGACTCAGGCTGTACAGGTAGGTACATATATCTTTTCCAGCAGTTCAAATGATAGGCCTAGACAGGCTGCTTGACTCAGCCTCTCAGGCGTTTGACACTAACAATCTGAAAAATAATTATTTTAGACCTTATCACCCCTACCAAAATGAAAATGATGTATATATCTATGTTCTCATATATGTGAGGGTCCTACATATCATATAGTTTGATCATTTTAGGCCTGGAAACGCTTGCAAGAATATTTTGCAGATGGTACAGTCTAAGGCCCCTTTACATCGCATAGGCCTGGACACGTTTGCATTTTAAATATTTGAGACCATGTTTTACAGTTTTAAATGATTCAAAGATTAAATGATTTGTGAAATTGTCACTATAGTGTCATTTTTTTCTGACCTACCACCAAAATATTCAATCTGAACTTTAATATGTCTAGGCCTAAGTCACTGTCAGTGTCTGAATCATTCCCATTCAATGTTAAAACATAGGCATCACACTGTCAATAAGTTCTCCAGTGCTGTCAGTGTCAGTGTCGGACACAGATTTAAGATTTAAATGATTCAAAGATTAAATTATTTGTGAAATTGTCACTACAGTGTCATTTTTTCACGCCTACCATCAAAATATCTGAATCATTAATATCATTATTCAATAGGCCCTAAAGATTAAAATGGGCCAACCTATCACTATCAAATGCTTTTGCTTTTGATAGTAACTTTGGGTCATATGTCGTTTGGTCGTTTCAATGTTCCATGTTCACAATATGCATGGTATGATAATTGTTTATATTTGTTGCAACTACAGTTTTTATACAATATTTATGCTTCTTGGGAGAATAGGTGAAATCTTATTGTTTTTTTTTGAGGGAGGTAATGCCTCACCATACATACCGATTAAATGAGCATATAATTGTGATGAACGGCTATTCAGCCAAAATACATAGAGGTTAAAATAATAGAAATAAGGTAATAATAGAAATATATATAGGAGAACGAAATAGATGTAAAGAACGAATATGTAAAGAACGAAGAACGAAATAGATGTAAAGAACGAATATGTAAAGAACGAATAACGAATATGTAAAGAACGAATAACGAAAACGTAATGGAACGAAACCCGGAAATATGTAAACCGGAAGTGAAATGTAAACCGGAAACGGAATATATAAACCGGAAGTGACGTCAGTTGTAGGTCACGTGACCGAAGGCAGCCAATCAGGGCTGACCTCTCTAGTATATAAAGGGGCGGTGAGGCCCGAATAAACAGAGTTCTTTAACAGTTCTCCTGGTGTCCAGACGTGTCCTCTTTCCTGAAACAACCGCTAAAGATGAGCCGAACAGAGTAATTAAGCCGAAGTTAGGACAAAACAGTCGAAGTTCGAGATAGGTAGTAGAAACATAGGGTAAGGGGCCCGATGGCCCGAAGAACGAGGAACGAGGAACGAGGGAACGGAGTAGGGCACGAAGGCCCGAAGTAGTACCGGAAACCGAGACGTAGTATGGTACGAGGACATGGGGAGCGGAACGAGGGAGCGAAGTCCGCGGGGACGAGGGCGCGGCATGCTCGGCCCCACGCTACCAAACAATAGGCGACCGTCGGCCCGTCGCCCCCGCGGACCGGAACTCAGGGGTGGACCGCCCCCCCGGCCGACCCGTACCCCTACCATAATTTCCCTCCCCCGCAGTCCTCCGTCGACATCGAGTGCCGATTCCCGATCGATTCGCTCAGCCCCCCCTCGTGCGCGAGGCACGACTCTAGAAACACATCTCGGTTCTTGGCCCGGATTCCCCGTCCGCCCCGAGACCCGAACAACCCCCACGTTCCTCTGTTGTAAGAATCGGCAACCCCGACTTACCAGAGAACGTCACACTGGTGGCAGCGGTGGTGCTGAAATAGGCACATACGGACTTGTGGATCTTGGGTGTTTCATCGGTATTGGATACTCATGGCGACTGCGACAGTCTTCGAGCAGATGGATTCTGACGTCGCTTTCAAGGAAGGTGGGGAGGAGAAAGGAGGTGCGAAAACCGAGACCAAAGGGGAGGACACGACCATCATGGGTAGGCAGTTTAATTTTATGGGAACGTCCACCCCGACGGATGAGCAGAATGTGCGGGCTCAACAACAACAGACCGGTCAGGAAGGAGCGAGTCTGAAGAAGTTCAGTTTACGACCAGAGAAGTATGACGGTAAACCGGATTTCGAGGGATGGATCAACCAGTTTGAGGAGTATGCAACATTGGGACGCTGGACGGCCGAGGAAAAAGCGGCGATGCTTTTTCTCTCGCTGACGGGAACGGCACGAATGTACTTTGTCGGACTCCCGGACAGGGAACGACTCCGTTACTCAGCGAGGGTGGATGCGTTGCGCCGGAGGTTCGGTCAGGAGAAGGACACGTGTAATGCTCTGCAAGAGTTGGCGGGCTTGAAACGTGTAAAGAACCAGACAGCGAAGGAGTTGGCTGATAATGCCCGGCATCGAGAGCCTACTTCTCCAACGACTACGCTAGCCAGGAAAAAGCAGCATTACATGCGTTCCAGGCTGCAGTTGGGGAAGACCTTCAGCTGAAGTGTGCAGAGAAAGGATGCAAGACACTAGAGGAGGCGGTAGAGGTGGTAGAAATACAGGAACGATACTCACGCCGCCTCCTGCGGGCAGTGAAGCCCGAGGAGGACGCCAATACACAGATCATGGCCTTGAACGGTAAGTTGGAGGAGATGATGAAAGAATTGGCAGAAGAACGGGAAGCTAGAAGACAAGCAACGGCCCGGAGGGAGGCGTTTAAGAAGCGAAAAGAAGATTTAGAGTGTCATCAATGTCACCAGAAGGGCCATTTCGCAAGAGAGTGTTCTCTGTGTCAGGGAAACGGACAGTCGCCGTCGCAGTAAGCGCGGGGCCCCCTTCGGGCGCGGCGAGAGAAGTAGTAGGCATGGGAGAATGTGGACTTTATGTGGCCGGGACGGTGGGAGAGAGTGTCGTCCGTTTTTTGGTTGATACCGGATCTATGATCAGTCTGCTGTCGGAACGCCTCTGGAGAGAGTGGGGACGAAAATGGGAAGAACTGGATGGATATGAAGGACGTCTCTGCTCGGTGGATGGTAGTCCGTTGCGGTGCTACGGATGCACGAACTTGCCAGTAAAATTGGGAACACGCGTGTTGAAGTGGACGTTCATGGTGGCAGACATCGGTAGAGATGAAGGGATCCTGGGAAACGACTTCGCGGTGAAATACCGGCTGACAGTTAAGCCCCACGCGAGTGCCATCTTCCTGCCCGCCGAGGGGGAGGGAGAGGGGGAACGAATCCCGGGAGTAGAACAAACAACGGATGGGATTCGGGCAGTTACCGTCGGAGGACAGGTCGTGCGAATCGAGAAAACGACGGAAATACCCCCACTCCAAGTGACCCGAGTAACAGTAGTAGCGAGAATAGACAGCGGACAGAGTGGACAGCTGGCTGTCATCACCGGCGCTGGATTACCTATGGGACTGGACGTGATCCCAGGAACGGTGACATTGGGGGAAGAAAATGAAGTTTGGGTGGCCAACCGAGGGACCGAGAGCGCGAAATTGGAAACCGGCGGGGTACTCGGAGAAGCCACCTTCGTACAAGAGGTACGAGGAATAGGAAGTGAAGCAAAGGAACCCCCTGGAGCGCTCGTTGAAATGATAGGGGAGGCTAAGAAAGACCTGACCACGAAGGAGGGCGAAGAGCTGGAGAAAGCCATCATGGCCCGGGAACAAATGTTTGCGACCTCGAAACATGAGTTAGGACGGACAGATTTAGTACAACATCGAATTAAAACGGGGGATCAGATGCCGATCAAGCAGAGGGTCAGACGGTATCCGGCCACCAGGAGAGAGGAAGAACGAGCACTGGTGGAGGATATGTTAAATCTAGGGATTATCCAGGAGAGCGGGAGTGCGTGGAGTAGCCCGACCGTTCTAGTCAAAAAGAAGGACGGAGGAACGAGGTTCTGTATTGACTACCGAAAACTGAACCAGGCTACGAAAGTGGACGCCTATCCGCTCCCGCGGATAGAGGACAGCCTCAACACTTTGGGAGGAAGCCTATTCTTCTGCAGTCTGGATCTCGCAAGCTGATATTGGCAGGTGGAGATGGCACCGGAGGACCAAGAAAAGACGGCCTTCGTGACTCAAGGAGGATTGTATGAGTTTAAAGTGATGCCATTCGGGCTAGTGAACGCCCCAGCCACCTTCGAGAGACTGATGGAAAGAATCCTCAGAGGAATCGTGTGGGAGGAGTGTCTGGTATACTTGGATGACATACTGGTCTTTGGACCAACGTTTAAAGTGACTCTGGAAAGATTGGTACGGGTTCTGGACCGATTGAACGCTGCAGGACTGAAGTTAAAGGCGCGAAAATGTAAGCTGTTCCAGAAGAAGATTCCGTTCTTGGGGCACGTTGTCTCATTCAACGGGATCGAACCCGACCCCGAAAAGTGTCGGCAAGTAACCGAGTGGCCGGTCCCGCGGGATCTCCACGAGGTACGAGCCTTCGTGGGATTATGTTCGTACTACAGAAGGCATATAAACGGCTTCACGGAGTTGGCTGCCCCCTTGTATGAATTGGCAACGAAGGAGGAACCATTCGTGTGGAGCGCGAGACGACAAGAGGCATTTGATGCGATGAAGAAGGCGCTAACGGAGGCCCCGGTGTTGGGATTCCCGGAGGAAGATGGACAATGGTGGCTTGACACAGACGCCAGTGACGTGGGAACGGGAGCCGTGCTATCACAGGAGCAGAGAGGGGAGGAACGGGTGATAGCTTACACGAGCAAAACCCTGGAGTCAAACGAACGAAAGTATTGCACCACGCGGAAAGAACTGTTGGCGGTGGTGCGAGCTTTGAAGCATTTTCGGTGCTACATCTATGGTCAACGCGTGATAGTCCGGACGGATAATAGCGCGGTCAGTTGGCTGCAGAGAAGTAAGGAACCGATGGGGCAGGCTGCTCGGTGGATTGAGATTATCGACTCGCATGATGTGTCGTTCCAACACCGACCGGGCAGGAAGCATGGGAACGCTGACGCGTTGTCCCGGTATCCGTGCAAACAATGTGGAGAGGAGCACGAGAATACCGAAAAAGTGAGAGTAGTGACGCGGGCCCGGGGGTACGAGCCCGGATGGTCCCCGCAGGAGATGAGAGCAGCGCAGAGGAGGGATCGAGATATAGGGCCGATTGTCGCACGGATGGAAAAAGATGCGGACCGGCCAGGTTGGGAGGCCATATCTCCGGAATCCCGGGAAACAAAGATCCTATGGAGGCAATGGGAACGATTAAGCCTCAGGGATGGCGTGCTGCATCGGAAGTATTGGGAACTAGAAGGGCATGGTTGGAGGAACCAGTTGGTCGTTCCCCGAGGGGAACGGGCCGAGTTGGTAAGGGAATACCATGGAGGCGCGGCAGGAGCGCATTTAGGAGTCGCCAGGACGACGGCCCTGTTGGAACAAGGGTTTTACTGGCCGGGACTCCGGGAAGACGTGCGGAAGGAATGTCGAGAATGTGATTGCGCGTTGCTGAAAAAGGGAAGAGGAAGACGGGAGCCGCTACATCAGTACATAGTGGGGGAGCCGATGGAACGGCTGGCCATGGATGTTTCGGGCCCGTACCCAGTCACCAAACGAGGAAATAAGTATTGCCTGATGGTGGGATGCTATTTCACCAAATGGTTGGAGTGTTTCCCGATCCCGGATCAAAAGGCAACGACAGTGGCGAACAAACTGGTTGAAGAAGTAGTAGCACGGTACGGCGCGTTTCGGGAACTACACTCGGATCAAGGCACGAATTTCGAATCCGAGGTGGTGGCTCAGGTCTGTGCATTATTCGGGATACACAAAACAAGAACGACGCCGTACCACCCCAGGAGTGACGGGTACATAGAACGAAGTTTCCGTACTTTGGGGTGTTGTTTGAAAGCCAGCTGCCGAGCGACGGGCCGGGAATGGGACGAGATGGTCCCGCTCGTGATGATGAGTTATAGAGCAACGCCGCAAGCCAGCACGGGAGTGACACCGAATATGATGATGCTGGGCCGACAGACCATGATGCCGCGACAGGCGATTTATGGGAGACCTCTAGGACCAGAGGAGGAACCCCGACGGGTAGGCGACTATGTGGAAAGCCTGGAGGAAGGGCTAGTCGCGGCCTATCGGGAGGCCCGGACGGGGCTGAAACGAGCCGCCATCCATCAGAAACACGAGTACGATGGGAAGGTGACTCGGCGGGAATACCACGCCGGAGAACTGGTCTGGGTGCACGCTACGGTAGTGGATAGGGACAAGGGAACGAAGTTGCGATTTCCATGGATGGGCCCTGCACTGATCGTCAAGGTGCTTGACCGAGGACGGGTGGTAGTACGGAAGAAACGAGGGAAACCGGGGGGGGGTGGTCCATGTGGACCGCCTGGAACCCTACCGAGGACACGCTGCGCCAGCCTGGATGGTAGCTGACCAGCAAGGATACGAGGCTGCACAGTAAATGCTTGGGGTGGGGCGCGCTAGGGCACGTAAGGAAACGGGGCACCCCTTTTTGTGATGAAGTCGTTTTCGTGTCTCGATTCCGCAGGTGGAAGAGGACCAAGGGAACGACCAAATCGGCGCTACACAAAAAGGCTTTGGCCAAAAAGGACTGATCAACCTGGGGCCATTGAGTCGGGGCGGTGCGTTGACCACTACAGTAGGAGTGCAGGTCGTTAGGCTGTAGAGATTTGCTACCTAGCTGAAGATTGGTTCTCTTGCGGATGTAATATAGGTGGGAAATGCGGGGTTGGAACGAAAAACGGCGTCCGGGAGCCACGACGGCCCGAATGTCTAAAGTAGTCCCACGGAGCCGCTTTCCGGTCAGTTCGGAGGAACCACAGCGTGGAAAAGATGGTTGGATTACAACGGAAGACAGACCCGGTGGCAAGCTGGTGAAGACTTCTGAAGTAATGCCGACTTGGTAATACCGCTTTACAGCGTCCAGGAGACCGGAGGAGAGTAGATGCGGCACTCTCGGGAACGCCGGAGGAACGAACGGACGGCTGTAAAAGGCGAGGCCTGAAACGAGGACGGGCTTTAAAGTAGGTCGTAAAAAAAAGAGTAAAAGAGGACAAAGAGAACGGGGCGGCGGCGAGGAGACAATAGCGCCGAGCCCCTGTGTTCTCCGGGAAGTGTGCGGAAGCACTGTGAGGGCCGAGATGAAAAAGGCAAGAGAAGGCGACGAGGGATGAAAAGACCGAGGGCGTCCGGTGGGGCAATAAAAGGCCTAAGAAAAACGCGTGGACGGGCGAAGGGCCGCGAGGTAAAAAGCAGGCGAGGCGGTGACCAGCGGCGGGCCCCGGGGACCGGAAAATAGTAGGGGGCGCCACCGTAGAAGTGGATGGTGAGTCTGACGCTAGGGGTCGCTAGTGCAGGCCACGCCCACTTCCGCCTGCGGCGGCTATAAAAGGCAGAGCGCTCGCCGGAGCAAGTCATTCTGGTCAGCCGATCAGGGTTCATCAAATCGCAGACGAGCAGACTGAGCTAAGGAGAAGAAAACAAGAGGAAAAGCAGAGAAGCGAGACGAGCAGCATCACCACGAGACAAAAACGGAAACGGCTGACGGGACGAGCTTCAGGATTGGAACGAGCCCCGAAAGCCCGGAAAACGGACACGATGAGCGGACAGTGCTGGGAAGGAGATTGTCACGGAAAGGAGTTTAAGCACTTGGCCAAGCATATTAAAGGTCAGCACGATGATTTACGGAAGCAGTACTACATGTGCCCGGTGTGTTCGAGTCGAGCTTATTCGACACACCAGGACTGGAGGAAGCACATGACGGACTCACACGAAGGGAACCTGCAGAGGGGGATGCCGAAGCAAGACCCCCTTCTGAGGCTGGAGTATGCTGCGGCGTTCGCCTTGGACCCGAAAGGACGACCGCCGTACACCAGTTTCGCTACTGGGGATGAAACGGCGGCCCGGGTAGCCAACATGGAACGGGACTACGCGGTGCGCCATCCGGAGGGGTTTCAACCCCCTGAGAGGGCGGTGGATAAGGAGGCACCGGAGAGGCCGCGACGGCATATCCGCATACCTTACTACCCGAGGGCGTCGAGAGGATCCGAGGACAGCGACGCCGAGCAGCTGGAGCAGGTAGCAACCGAAGAAGGATCAGAGGCCGACGAGGCCGGCGAGGGAGCCCAAGCAGCCAAAGCAGCAGGGAAGGGACCCCTAGCCGAGGTGGCGGAACGATCGACACCCACGCGTCGTTCCCCTCGGAGGGCCGCGAAAGGAGTACGGAAGGAAGACACCGAGTCGCCGCGAAGCGCGAGCCGAGCCGTGGTCAACCCGAAGCCACTCCTGACACCAGACCAAATATCAGGGTTAGTACAGAGCCGAATTAAGAAGTTAAACGCCCAGGGAGAACCACGGGAACCGAGAGGACGAGGACTCCCAGGCAGAGGAAAAGGACGGACATCCACACCCACCCCGAAGCCGGGTTGCTCAGGAATACCACCGGGGGCTGAGGTGGTGGAATTAGTGAGTTCGTCCGACAACCAACGACCGAAAGTCAAAGAGGAAGAGGAGCCGCTCGCTTTCAAGAGGCCCCCGACGCAGGGATGCCCGGCGGAGGAGCCGTCGCGAAAGAAGAAGTGGAAAAAGGTCAAGAAAGTCCCGAGAGAATTGGAGGAGGGAACGAGTTCGGACCAGTCGGAGTCAGGCAGGAGTATGTCGGCACGAAGCGATCGGTCTTTGATTATCGCTGAGTCTAGTAGCACGGGAGAGCTGGGACCATCGCAGCCTGAGACCTCGACAGGAGTCAGACGGACCACGGGACTAGAACCACCTTGTAGCGACGCACAATTTACTATGATGACAGTTCATAAGAAATCAGTGATATACGAATCACGACACCCGAGGTACCCCGGGTATTTAAAAGGAACAATGAACCGGGAGGGATCGTCAGGGGTTACCACGAGGCGAGATCCGACCGGGAGCTGGAGGACAGCATTCGGGAAGCACAGGGAGGCCGGCTGGTGGAAAGAGAAGCATTGTACCTAGGGAGGTTTCTACGCGAGATGGCAGAAAGGCAGGGACTCAAACCGTCGGGGCGAGTGGAGAAAGTAAAGTATGTTCGGCATGCGGCCAGGCCAGAGGACACGGCGTCGACGGCCTCGACACAGCCGCTGTTCTCTACCCCTACCCCGACGAAAGCGGATTCACCCCTGGAGAAGATGGTATGTAAGCAGCCGATAGTGCCGCCCCCAGGATTGAAACGAATGAGAGACATTACGGTAGCACCAGACACGCCAGAGACACGGGCGGCGGTTGACAAACTGACTCGAGCCAGTTTGGGGAGCTCGTTTTTCGGGTCGCAAGGATCGGCGGAGACCCCGGGACCACCGTCGCCCGAACGTATGGGATCGCCGCCAGGACCGGATACCCCACTCAAGGACGAGGATAAACATGGGCGGGCGCTACAACCGCGGGTTGTGATACACAGATTACAAATACCGGCTGCCCAGTCCATGGACGCGGAGGTGGAAGACTCAGAGGACATGGAGTTGGGGCAGGCCGAGACCAGAGGATACGAGCCGGAGAAACAAGAATTGGACGAGTCGGGAGCGGATTCAGTGTTCGGGTCCATAGGAACGGAGATACCGACGGCAGGACCATCTAGGGAAACACCGAGACTCAAGTTATTACGGACGCAGGCCATTCACCAGGTCTTACAGGGACACTTTCCGGTGACGGCGCGAGCGGTACGAGACTGGGACACGGAAAAGGCCATTCGGGTGCAGCTGATGTGGCCCCCGAGGGAGGTGCGAGGAATGACGGCCAAGACAAGAGCAATGGCTTCGGCGTCTATGGCGTTCCTGATGGCACTAGAAACGGGCCGCAAGCCAGAGACATTTGAAGAAGCGATGGCGCAGTTCCCGACGGCGGCACTGGGGCCGTTGACCAGGGAGTTCCCGGGGGTCGATCGGCTAGTTAACGAACACAACCGGACCGTCCAATTGGCTCAGACCCTAGTGATGTACAAAAACGAGGATCAACTGGATGACTTGTTGAAGGCGACAAGAGAGGCGGAAAAACAGAGCGGAATGGTGGATCAGCTTCTCGAGCTCCCCGCTAGGGAGGAGAGACTGTTGCTGCCGATCCGGCGCCAAGAAGAAGGGTGAAGTAGATGCTGCTCGAGGTCTTGCACGGAAGAAAAACAGCGCGACGGAACCAGAGGCGGAAGATGGCGCGTCGCGAGTCGGGTGGGGAGGGATTACGGGGCGTTGGCTCCTCACCCATAGTGTCAAACCCCCAGGGAGAGAACCGGGCCGAGGCGGAGGTACCTGAGCCGCACAGGAGGCCGAAGCCTGGATAAAAGACTCTCCTGGAGACCGCTGGACGGGCCCGAAAACTTTACTTAAACTCATCGGGAACGGACTGGCGGGATCGAACATTCTTATCTTAATTTACTCTTATTAGTTTCTTTATGGGAATCTTCTTGCGGAAGTGAACGAAACCACATGTGTTAGGAGGTGTTGAGTGTAATCAGCGAGCTGGAGGGTCCATGACTGGAATGAACTTACCAAGCCTGCGGGGCGAATACGGGACGGAAGGAGGCGCTAGGAGGAAAAACAAGTTTGTAGCTGTTCCTCTTCCTCCCTGGAGCCCGCTGCGTTGGTTGGGACCGAGCAGGTGGAACGGGATCGTCCGGTCGCGGAAATGGATGGCGGGCCGGGCGGCCCGGGAGCGAGAGTGAAAGTTGGGAGGCGGAATCGAAGAAAGGAAATCAGAATGGACGGACGGTGTTGTCATTGTAGTCTTTGAGTCGACGGTCGTGCCGGGGTAAATAAGGTACCGGTGGGCCGGCGACTCGCCGCTGGAGGAAAGGCTGGCGCGGGCCAAGACTGAAAACCCTTCTCCCGCGCTGCCTTGAGCGATCTGGAGGCGAGGAAGAGACGACCTCTGTCCTCTAGCGGCACTTCTACTTCCTGCAACTTTGTCTTCTTGATTTTGGATGGATCGATCAGAATGTGGATGAACCCGGATTCATGTACCATCATCTTCTGAGTTTCCTTGTCTTCAGCCTCTTACCGCATATGAAGAGCGGCAAAATGGAATTTTTCGACCTGAATGCTGGTTTTATCGTGCCAGAGTTGATGCAGCGAGTCGTGAAAGGATTGCGGCGAGTCGTAGATGTCTCCCGGAGGACCAAGGCACGAGCAGGGACGATAACTTAGGGGCCCTGGCTCGTGACCGACCGTAATATATAGTAATAGTAATATATGAACAAGAAACAAAAATTAATAGACTTACTAAAAACCTATATTAATATCTTACCGCAGTAACGACAGAGACTCCTTCCATGTCGTATTTCCTGATGTCTTCTTCTCGAGGAACGAAACAAAATAGTCTTTGAAACATATAGGGAAGTAATCTTTGCAAAATACAGGGAGGTGGTGCTTGGAACGTCGGCCGCGGATGCCTCGATAGACAAATCAAGAGGTCTGCAAAGAGCGACGAGGAGCGACCCTTCTTGGAGTTCGACATCGGATGAGTTCTCTATATATGCTATTTTATTGAGAATGGGCCCGTTCCGGATCTCAGAGGTTGACGTTGGGTGCAGATCCCGGTTGATGTCTTCCATCTTCACTTTCTACGGCTTCTTCTTCTCCTTCTTACTAATATCTTCAACTTACCAACTTCGAACCGTCGTACCTAGGAGCAGCCCGGAACGGCTCGGAGCTGTTGTCTCGGCGTTCGTCATAGGCATAGTGGCTTCATGCAATGTGACATGGCACCGTGGACGACTGTGGCCTTACTCCAAAATCAAACCAGACCGGATCTTAAACTTACTTCTATTTAACGAACTATTTGTTGGTATTACAGTCTCACGAAAATCGTCTATAAGCACGGTCCTCCGGGAGGACGAAGAGAAAAACTTAGTAAACAGAGCGAGGCCCGAGAGCCTAGGAAACGAACGAGGGCCCGAGTGCCCGAAACAGGAATCCTCTTCTTAGGAAAATCATCTCATCAGTAGAACGAAGGAGCCTCCCTCTCGCCCCAAAGAGGACTGTCTTCCTGCCGTTGCTTACGGAGGGGGGGAGGGATGAGAGGCACCGGCTCCTGTCATCAAAAAGAAACTTCATCAAAATTATCTTCTTAAATCAGGTCTCCGTTCCGGTTGTTGTCATGCCACTTGGGCCCGGAACGATGACGGAAATACTTTACTATGGTGGACTCTCTCCGACATCTCTGTCTGAAATCCTGAAATCTTCAAATGTGTCGACGTGGTCGAGGACGGAACATCTTGATGCTGGGTTAACCACGAGGACATGTGTCGTAAAAGTCAAACTTCAGTTCCTGTACGGAAAACGGACACTTCATCGATAATTAATGATTCTAATCTTCTCAGTCTCACCTTCACCCGGACTCCATCTCAAAGCTTCACTGTGACAAATAGCACGAAACCCGCGACGTCGTCTGCTGAAGCTTCCACTCTAAGCTTTAATGCATGAAGTTAAGTTCCTTTCCACATACAACGCCATCTTCTTCTTTGGGTACCTTGGCCTTTGGCTCGAACATGTTGTCCTTGCCAAACGTGAAAAAGTCACTGGAGGGCTCTGAATGCCGAGGCGACCGAGGGTGCGAAGTCCAAAAAGAACATTCTATCTACAAAAACTCCAGTCTTTCTTCTTCAACTCATCCTTAAAATCATCATCATCACCTAAGAGAACGCAGAGAAGAGTAATAGTTACGGAAAAACGAGGGGTCACGACCGACCGGGTAGGAGAATCACGACCGATTCTCTACCCAAAAACAACGGAGAACGTCTGAACGACGGTAGAACGGATCGAGGGTCGAGAGGACTAAGGGTCACGACCGGCCCTGGCCTCTGGGTGGGAGAGTCGCGACCGATTCTCCACCCGAACTAGGGGAGAACGTCTGGAGCCAAAATACATAGAGGTTAAAATAATAGAAATAAGGTAATAATAGAAATATATATAGGAGAACGAAATAGATGTAAAGAACGAATATGTAAAGAACGAAGAACGAAATAGATGTAAAGAACGAATATGTGAAGAACGAATAACGAATATGTAAAGAACGAATAACGAAAACGTAATGGAACGAAACCCGGAAATATGTAAACCGGAAGTGAAATGTAAACCGGAAACGGAATATATAAACCGGAAGTGACGTCAGTTGTAGGTCACGTGACCGAAGGCAGCCAATCAGGGCTGACCTCTCTAGTATATAAAGGGGCGGTGAGGCCCGAATAAACAGAGTTCTTTAACAGTTCTCCTGGTGTCCAGACGTGTCCTCTTTCCTGAAACAACCGCTAAAGATGAGCCGAACAGAGTAATTAAGCCGAAGTTAGGACAAAACAGTCGAAGTTCGAGATAGGTAGTAGAAACATAGGGTAAGGGGCCCGATGGCCCGAAGAACGAGGAACGAGGAACGAGGGAACGGAGTAGGGCACGAAGGCCCGAAGTAGTACCGGAAACCGAGACGTAGTATGGTACGAGGACATGGGGAGCGGAACGAGGGAGCGAAGTCCGCGGGGACGAGGGCGCGGCATGCTCGGCCCCACGCTACCAAACAATAGGCGACCGTCGGCCCGTCGCCCCCGCGGACCGGAACTCAGGGGTGGACCGCCCCCCGGCCGACCCGTACCCCTACCATAATTTCCCTCCCCCGCAGTCCTCCGTCGACATCGAGTGCCGATTCCCGATCGATTCGCTCAGCCCCCCCTCGTGCGCGAGGCACGACTCTAGAAACACATCTCGGTTCTTGGCCCGGATTCCCCGTCCGCCCCGAGACCCGAACAACCCCCACGTTCCTCTGTTGTAAGAATCGGCAACCCCGACTTACCAGAGAACGTCACATAATCAAAAAATGTAACATTTTGTACAGCAAGACCTCAATCAAAAAAGATATTTCTGGCATGCAGTGACATGACCTTTCTCTTACCACAGTTACAATGGATTGTTCAGGGACAGATTTAGAGGGGGCACATGGGACGCACGCCCCCCCTTTTTGGACCAAATTTCGATTTTTGTGTGTGTAAAACTCAAGACCTAGGAGGGGTGGGCAGGACCCATTTTAATATCTGTGCCCCCACTTCCAGAATTCCTGGATCCACCCCTGTTGTTAATGAATTACAATATAAATTGTGAGGCAGACCTGTTGGATCAGTCGCCATGTGGTCATCACTGTTAATGCTTGGTGATAATTTTAAGTTGATTTAAAGGGACTAATTATTCATTATGTCAGTGTGTCTAGGGTATGTGCAAATACTGGAATTATGGTGGATAGGGAACAGATTTTAAAGAAATTGTACAGATTATACCAATTGAGGTATCTGCCACTTCAAGCAAGAAGCGCTTTGCAAATTCCATATCCGATATGGATTCCTCAGGCTGTAGTGAATGGCAACAGGGTAGTGATTGAGAGGGGAGTCAAACTGATCATCGGTATACTGTTGGATAATTATTGTGGAAACAGTAACAGTGGGTTTCTTTCTAAGTGGAGGAGCTGTCTGAGGTGGATGCTTTAGCCACAGTCATGGCAACACTCCACCCTGAATCCACCAAATGCAAACTATCATTAGTCAGACTATAAGCATAAGACAAGAGATGCATGTATGTACCATGATGTAATTGAAATATTTAAATTTTTCATGAAGAGCATCAGTTGACAATTGGTTTCAAGTACAAGCACATATGTTGATTATTTACAATAAACAATGCTCAATTTTGAGTAGATTGCAGCTTATAACTGACTGCCTATTGCCCCTAAACATATATGAAATCAGCATAATCCAACAATGGTAAGATTGTCGATTTATATACGTTGATCACCCCAGTCTCATTCATAAAACTCCTAATAGATCTCATGTTATTTACTTTTGACTCAACATGAGTAATCATTGATTCTCTATGAGTGCAAAAATTGACTTCATCATCTAATCTTATTTCCAAATAATTATAGAGACTCACTCTATCAAGTTGGGTGTCATTTATAGTTAACTGAAAATCAGAGGTGATCCTTGTTTTTAATCATTGGAATTTCTTGATATTCAGAGTCAACAAGTTAGCCTTACACCATTCAGTCACCATATTTAAACCCTCTTGCAGTTTTCTTGGGTCCGTATAAAACAGAACAGTATCATCTGCATGTAAAATCATATTCAAATCATATATCATGGTAATATCATTAACGTAGATTGAGAATAAGGTAGGTCCTGTAATGCTACCCTGCTGTACACCATATTTTACTGGAAGATAAGCAGAACGTGTCATTTGCCTTTACATGCTGCAGTCTATTTTCTAAACTTTTAAACCATTCAATCAAAGCGTTATGAATACCAATGTGTGCAAGTTTTTGTAATAATATTTCGCATGAGACTGTATCAAATGCCATTTTTAAGGATAGATAAGGGGTCTAATGGTGGTGCGCTGCATTCAGGCACATACTTTTCTGAAAGGGGTACTTATGATAACATATTATATATCATATATGAATATCCCCAGAAAACTCTCAAGCGCTACTTTTGGATACTATACAATACTTGTATGTTCACTTAAACCTGAATTTTTAAACCATTTATTAGTGCCAGTAGAATGGATCACGCACCATCCCCCCTTATCTATCCTTAAGTCCAAAAATACTAAATAAGTATCATTATATTCATTTAAGTTTGAATAAATTTCATGCAGCAGGGTAGTGACAGCACTAGCTGACAGTACATTTATCTTCTGAATCCATGTTGAACATTAGCAAGTTTATTAGATGATTTCAAAAACACCTTTAATCTATTACAAATGATTCTCTCTAAAATCTTACTGGAAAGGGGCAACAAGGATATAGGCCTAAGATTAGTTACAAGTCTAGGATTTGGAATTTTAGGCAGTGCAACCACTGTGCTGGTTTCCAGAAATCTGGGAAAATTGCAAAAATTGAGGTATTCATCAATTTCAAGGTTCTTTGGAGTTCACCTTCAAATGTGTCAATTAGAACCACTGACTTAATGTTATTAATTGCTGATGATTTATTCTTGTCAATGCTATTTATTGCTCCTAATAACTCCTCCTTAGATATGACATCCCGTAAGATGTCACCATGTAATAAATTTTCACCTATATCCATATCATCATAATTATGGTCTAGGAATGTTGTTAACCTTAGGTATTTTGGAAGCCAAAACTTCCCCAATTTTAGAGAAATATCCATTTATACATTCAGCTACTGAATCATTCATTATTTGATGACCATCATCAGTTATTAAATTCAGTGTACCGACACTTTTATCTTTCATTGCAAGTAGTTGATGTAATTCCTTCCAGAAGGCTTTAGGATTATTTTAATGTTTTTCTAGAGAACTAGAAATGATAAGAGACTTTTTATTCTTAATAAGAAGTTTCAATTTATTTCTAGCCTCTCTTGCATCATCCCAGTCAGAAGCTAAGAAGTAGACCTTGCTTTCCTGTAAAGCCTATCCCTCTATCTCATTTTCAGGAGAATTTCATTGTCAATCCATTTTGGGGTGAACCAACTACAATCAATTTCTTCATTGGGCATAGTACATCAAGTGATTTTACTATATTCCTATAATGAATATCCCACAATTCATTAATATCATCCAAATGATCAAATTCAATCCAATTTGAGATTTTCAAATTTGAAGAAATTTCTGTGTAGAATAATTCATATATGAATGTCCCACAGTTTCCTTTTTATGTTGGTGTGTCCTATCTTTTTTCCTAACACAGAACACCAGAAGATGATCACTTATATTGTAATTAATAGTACCACATAACTTAATATTTAAACTGTCAGTATATATGTGATCGATCAAGGTGGAAGAGGTTCCGGGTCCTTCTAGTTGGTTCCGTTATCAACTGTTTGATTCCCATTTTGTTTTCCCAATTTCTAAAATTGAATTTTTTTTAAATTTTAGCATCAAGGTAGTTTAAGTTAAAGTCACCTAAAAAGAAAAGTTCTGAATGGTCATGTACAATGTTATTATCTATCTTAGCTAAAATGTTTAGAAAAACTTTAGGATCATCTTCAGGTGGTCTGTAGATTATTGCAATAATAATTGATAGAGTTATCTAATGACAGAGATATTTCATTGAAACTTGCCAAACAAACTGGAGATCCTGATGATATCAGAATGAGCAAATGGTTGAAGAATTAATGTAAATCACAGTTCAAAAGAGCCAAGAATGACTATGTTATTGAGCAACTGGAGCGGTATGAAAATGATCCCAAAAAATTCTGGGAACATTTGAAATATGTGATACCAGATGAGGCCAAAAACTGTGATTTTTCATTAGTAACTGAACATGGAGTCATTGTTGATAAAGACTTAACTGCAACTTATATAAATGAGTTTTTTTTTTACAAAAATTGGATATGACTTGGCCTCAAAGATATCAAAGCCAACTGATCAAGAATAACATGAAATAATGGATGAGATAGAGGAACCTGGAAATATCCCTTTGCTATCATTAAATAATATTACACTTCAACAATTAGATAAGAAACTAAAGGAAATTGATATCTATAAATGTCAATATCATCAAGAATTTCAAAGGATAGTTTCTTATGCCTGCATGTTCAGTTACTACATCTGTTTAATCTTTCCATTGATACCCAAATTTTCCCAGGTTAGTGGAAAATAGGCACGGTAGTACCTATCCCAAAGGTGAATTATCCAAAGCATGTTGAGGATCTCCGACCTATTACGTTATTACCATTACCGGGGAAAATATTAGAGAGCATGATATATGAGCGGTTGTATGATCATATTGAGAATAACCATTTATTGTGACCTAATCAAAATGGGTTTCGATCAAAACATGGTACCCAAGACTTTTTTAACTAATTACTGAAGTAACTCTGAATTATAACAGGAAGTAATCAACTATAGAGGTATTTATTGATTTTAAAAAGATGTTTGACACCTTAGACCATCAAATTCTATTATAAAAATTAGATCAAATGTTTGTTACACAAAATACGAAAAATTGGATTAAAAACTACTTGTGCAATAGGAAGCAGGAAACCATAGCTAATGGCTGTCGGTTACCTTTTCAGAATATCACCTATGGGGTACCACAGGGATCAATAATAGGCCCTCTCCTTTTTAATATTTATATTAATGATATACTGAAAATAGCATTAAACTCTAATATATTATTATATACAGACGACACAGTCCTGTACTCATCAAATGAAGACAGTATGGAAAGTATGAGAGTGTTACAGAGTGACTTGAACAGAATCAATATTTGGTGCTGACTGCATAAGTTAACTATTAATATTAAAAAAACTAAATACCTGATTTTCTCCAATGCGAAATTTCAACAACAACCTGTGGTAACCCTAAGAGAATGTCAACTTGAACGAGTTCATATTTACAAGTACCTGGGTATAAATTTGGAAGAGGTTTTTAATTTTAGATACCAGTTGAAAGAGACATATAAACTTGCTTCATACAAACTGTTCCTCCTACGAAGAGTTCGGAAATACATTAATGAGTATACGTCATTGATTATTGTTAAAAGTATGTTGTTACCATATTTAGACATGGGTAATGTCTACCTTACTGCTTGCACCCTGGCAGTCATTAATAAACTATTTTGAATGTTGCACTGTGTGCTGCATTTAGTGTAGCTGACCCAATGTCTATTGATAGACTAGAACTATATACTAGGCCAAACCTACTTCCTCTGGAATATAGGAGTAAATATTTCCTGTTAAACATAATGTTTCGTCTCATTGAATCAGACTATATTGTACCTGTGAGTGGACCATGTAATACCTGCCAAAATGTTGCCCCTGTTGTATTTGTACCATTTACAAGGTTGGAGTATATTTGCTGCTAGAAAATTATGGAATGGGTTAGATTCTTACCTTAGGTTAGTTGATGACTATAACACTTTTAAATGTAGACTTAAAAACAAACTGCATGAGGAATATGTTTTGCATGAAACTGCCAGACTAGCCCAGGGTATCTTTTTATAAAGTACTATGAATATATTGTACTATGTATTTACCTCATTACATCCCATTTCATCGCATCAATCATGCTTATGACTGCTAATATGAATGTACATTAAGACATTGTCTTTATAAAGGCCTTAGTAATTAAGGTCTATTTCATCTAAATTTTTAAAAAGCAACCTGATATGTAATATACAGCTATTGTAATAGTAATAAGCTCTGCTGGTGACAAGGGAAGACTGGAGAAAATCTGACTTGTCCCAGGATAATAAAATGTGTTAAAAAATTTAAAAATAATAATAATAAAAAAAGACGAATATTATTGAACTTGACTTCAGCCACCAGTATAATAGTCCTTAGTGACATTGTCAAAGCCCAATTTAAGAAAAGGTTATTCCCTCCTTAATGTATATACCCAGGCCTCCTCCATGCTTTTTTATACCAAGTCCCCTGTCCTGTCTAAGAAAATTATAGCCATTAATTTTAATGTTTGAATATTCTTCTCTGAGTGTACAAAGAGAAGAAAAGGGGTTGACCACTTAAATTGACATTGTGACAGGGGTATTTCTTAAATTCGACACGCAACATGATGGCCTAATGACGCGACAAATAGGGTGAAAATTATAGAGACATGGACATTTCTTAAATTTGACATGCGACATTGGAATAAATAAGCAACAAAGACATGTGAAATTGCCTTTTTTTTAAATTTGACGCACAGGGCCCCAGAAGAAGCGACCTTATGGCCGTAACATCAGGACTCTCTTCTTCCTTCCTAGATTCTCCTGTCTTGTGGCTACTGGCTCTACCAGCGTAATAGTCCTTATTTCTGTCCTGTTCACTCATCTTCCTCTGAACTCTGAGCTTTCACCTAGCTCATACTTCAACCATAGCTAGGAATCCACCTGAACTACAGGAAACAAGAGCTTTCTACTAGCTCATGACCAAAAATGATCAGGAATCTGCCTGAAACTACAGGAAGCAAGAGCTCATAACTCAAAATAATCACTGTCTATCTGCACACTCTCACTGTCAATATTGTCATAAGTACCATATGCCACGGCAGAATCCACAGCATCCGTAAGGGTAGCAGGGGTGAAGGCATGGACATGCCTTTTCATCCCATTATCAAGCAACCCCTTCACAAAGATGTCAATTAACAATCGTTCATTTGGTGTTTCATCCGATAAGGCACGCTTGGCCAGTCTGTGCAAGTCTTGGGCATACACTGCCAAAGTCTCATCCGCTCGCAAGACACAGTTCAAAAGGTACACTGAGCCTCTTGACCTGGAGGCCAAAGCTCCAACTAAGGAATCAAAGTCTGTCTGCAAATGGAGGGCTACGCCAGTCAGGACCTCTCGGACCAAACAGCAAGCTAGCTGCATTCCCTTCTCTTTTTAACCCCTTCCACCCCATAAGGCCATATTTGGCCTCACCACGGGTGTAGCCCATGAATATGGGTCAATTTTTATGGTTATTTGTTGATTACAAAACAGATATTTGACCTACAGCTTTAAGGAAAAGACTATTGCATTCTGTGAGTTCCAGGGATTTTCCTACCATTTATTTCATCACATTGTCTCATTTAGTTCTATTAGAATCCTATGGCCAATACAGGGCATTATGGCAAATTTTGGCCAGATTTGGCCATATCTCGAAATCAGCCCCATAATTCTATTATTTGTGAAATTACTGTGAAAAAAACTAAGTTTTTATACTGTTTTATGAAAAAATCTTACTTAAATAGAATTTTTCAGAGATTCCAATGGTTTTATGATCAATAAAATAGTTTTGGTAACTATTGCATTATGGGAAATTTGCACTGGAATGTTTTTTCAGGGAAAATCTTAGTATTTGGAAGGTTGCCAGGTTACCATGGATACAGATAAAAGAATAAAGATATTGAAAATAAAATTTTTCATGATTTCTTTAGAAAATGTCTTTATCTTTTAAATACTGCAAACATTTACTAAAATAAACAAAACTATGTAAAGTTATTGCATTTTCAACATTTCTAATGATTAAAACACTTAATTTCATGTTTTAGTATGGTTGAGTTCAAGCTGCAAATACAATGAGATATTGAAGATATATAGATTGAAGGGTTTCCTAGCATAATATGAAGTATGTAGCTTCAAAAAGCGATATCTCAGGTTCTACCAGGAATATTACAAAACAGTTTGCAGCAATTAAAAGCTGAGAACTTTGACTTTAAGAGAAATTTTCATCTGATTTCTCCAGGAATGCAGGGTTGAAGGGGTTAAGACCACTCATTCCAGAGGGAAACTGCCTCAAAATGACCAATGAAATCAAAATAGATATCTAAAACATGGGTGAAATTTAGGAAAAGTCTAAAAGCCCAGCCTTTGAGGCCTCAAATATAATGGACCAACAGTGAAATCAGAAAGTCTGGCCTCATGAAAAGATAGATTATATTATAGTTTTAACTAACCAAGAACCAGCATATTTGACCTCTACCTGATATGATGTCACAACAACTTTGGCACCATTTTATTTTGACCTTTGCAATTTGTGGCTGATAATTATTTTGCCAATAATTATTTCCCTGATAATTTTTGTTGACAATTATTTAGAAATGATGATGTGATATTCCTTGGGGATTCAGGGTTTCTGCACTCCACAACGAAAGGGAGGTTTTGGGTTTCTCAGTCTCGGGCTGACTGTAATCTGGGACAGGAGACTGGCTTGGAAGATTGAGTCATGCCTCGCTCACAAGGGTGAACTGGGACGGGCATTCAATGGAACTTCTAGCAGGCTGTGATTCATTCCGCCATGTCGGTGATGTCTAGAGGGGCATCATTATAGCGGTGGAAGACACATATCCTTGGGCCGAAAAAGAGAGAAGGGTGGGGGGGAGGGGGGGTCTAGCCTGTCAGGCTGGTGGTCTCGGCTCGGGGAGGACATTTGGGTTTTCGGTCTGACCAATCGATCCAGACGTTGGGGAACCTTAGTCATCACACGCAGTTAAAGAGTGGTAGTATGTGCTGAGCGGGTCGCACCTTTGTTCCTGTGGTTCCAGGGCGACTGCCTATGATTTCAGGCATCCGTAACATGCCGGTCTTTCGGGCCAAAATGGGTCTTCGGGCCATTTTGGGCTTTCGGACCATCTTCCAGCTTTCGGTCTAAACGCCTTAACTTCTATGTTGTTCGGGTTCCCAAACTAGGCTGTTACTTGTCTACGAACTTCTACTCCGCAAGGTTTCTGGCTCGGGCTAAGTGAAAAGGTGGTCCATCTCAAAAAAGAGGCGTGTGAACACAAGGATTACCATGAAGGAACTGTTTATTTCATGCCATGACGCCCCTTTTTATAGCTACAAGTCAACTCTGATTGGTCACCTTGATCACATGACATGCAGGACATCATTTCCTGTCAATACTGTTTTTCGGACCTTTGTACTCAATTGCAGATTTTGGTCTACTTTCCTCCCGATTTCGTTCTGTTACATCATTTCATTATTAGCTGGTAACCACATTATTCAATCATTTCACGTGACAAGTTGATTCTGCACGATAATTATACCCAGTTTCTAGCTTCACAGATTTCATACCATAAGGATGAATGGGCAATTAATCACAATTATATTGACTAAGTTACAATAAAAACCACTTCACAATAATTTGTCTGGATCAACTCAAGAAATGTTTTTGTAAAATGGTGACTATATATTTATTGCCTTTGAATATAATTATCTTCATCTCTCTCTGCAATCCACTGCAGTACTAGAATATATAGTTCAAAAGCCCTCGAGCAGATGGAAGAGCAGAAGAAAAAGACTAATCTTGAAAAGACAGTGACACCATGGAGATAAAAATAGAATGGAGAATCAGCTTTTCGAGGGGGACATGGTTGGCACTTGATTTGGAATTCACACCTCAGTGGGTGGTGAGTCAGTGTTCAAAGTGTAAAACCCAAGGGACTTAGTAGTAGGCATTAGACCAAGGCATGGTGCAGATCCAAAAGACAGGACAAGGAAGGTAAATCTACTTCTGATGAATCTTTGAGCCATAGCAACATGAATATTAGTAAACAATGTTTTCATCCAATCTAAATTGATTTCATATAATCACATTTGTGACAAGTTTTGGCGAATTGAGTCGGATGTCGCAACTAGTCGGATGTCACATGCTGCACCTCGTTTTAAAGCTAATAATCAGTATTCTGATGGGATAGGTCTCTAAAATTCGACCCGGTGCTACATCCGACTCAATTCGCCAAAACGGGTCACATGACGTTATTATAACATTCTTTATTTATTAGGTCTCAATTTAACTTCACCAAAATATAATGTTTTTATAACTTTCCTTTTTGATAAGTCATAACAATACCTAAAAAAGACGTTATTGTTTCAAGAAAATTGGGCAGGTTCAGACTAACCGAAAAAACACAGAATGTTTTTGTTATGTCGCTGCTTGCCTGGGAGACAAACATAATCCTTGCTTATTTCAGTAACACTAACCTTTGGAACTCAATATAATTATGATGGATATCATAGATATGCATAGCTGGATTCAATTTAATAAGTAAACATGTTTTAAGAGCACGATTTTGCAAAACTTGTAATCTATTAATATCCTCAGTTGTTCTGGATGTATGAAAATAGGGATCCATAATCTAGGTACGATGAAACCATGGTTTTGAGGAACACTACTAGTTTAGCAGCAGAATCATTAAGATGAAGCCTGATTCACCTGTAAGAGTATAACTTAAATGAGAACGTTCTTATTGTTTCCTGAAATTTCAATTTTGAAGTCCAGTTTGTTATCTAAGCTTACTCCCAGATATTTATAACTAGATTCTCTAGGGAGTTTGGTTTGGTTCATACAAAATTCTGTAGCCTGTATTGTTTTTTCCTAAAATTTACTATTTTTGTATTTTTAACATTAATTGTAAGACCATTTTTATAATATCATGTGGTAACTCTGTTTAGATCTACCTATAGTTTAGAATAATTATGACATCCGTCAACATCATTTCTATATCTAATTGTATCATCTGCACAATACAGGATCTTTGATTTCTCACTTACTTCAACCATGGAATTTAATGAAAAGCAGAGGTCCCAAAGTGCTTCCTTGTGGTATTCCATGAAAACTATCATACCAACGTCACTTAAAACTATTTGCTAATGTCCTTGGATATACAGTATACAGGTCATGGACCTATTTTTACTTTTTTGGACATTTTATGTCATTTCTTATAAATAACTTTGCACACAAAACATAATTATTTTGGCTTTAAATATGTGTCAACGTAAAAATAGTCCACTGGTGTAAAACTACATACATAATGATGTGACCATACATATATATATATATTTATAATTAGTGACCAATAAAACTTGAGAGTATGTGCCTATGAAATATTGAGCATACATAGGCACTAATATTATGTTTTCATTTGAAATTGAAATTGAGTACTAAAAAAGTGAAATATTTATGAATACTAGTATTCCCAGTTTCTCAGAAATCATTCTGAAGTTAATGCAACATAACCCCAATTAGTTAAATCATATCATGACAGAGCTTCCATTTTTCCATTTTTTTCTAGCTCTTCTCACCCATTGTTGAGAATTGCCCATTTACATATATATTTAGCACTATACTACTAAAACATAACACTTTCAAGGCTTTGGCCAGTAATCCTCGAGTTTCAAAGCTAGACATGGACAGGGAGGGGGTTCAAACCTCTCAGAAAAAAATTGTTTCCAATTCAATTAATTTGTAATCAAAAGGGTTATTACAAGCACAATAGTGCAAGCAGTGCAAAAAAAGCGATCAGAAATGTCACTCCAGTAAGGCCGATCAAGCTTGTAAATCCAGTGCAAAAAAAGCGATCAGAAATGTCACTCCAGTAAGGCCGATCAAGCTTGTAAATCCAGTGCTTCTGGTAGCTTTCTATGTGTTCTCAGGGATGAATTCTATGAGTTGGACTATATAGTTTGTAGCCTGATAAAATGGTCTGCGCTAGACTGTGGTGCAACCACACTCAAGCCTGGTCCCAATTTGGGCAAAAAGATTACAAAAATTGGTGGCAACTAAAATTGTTAGTCACCCAGCCACCAACTAGATACTGGTGCGATCATGTCTGGACCACTCGTCGCTGTGGTTTTTTTAGCAAAATAATTGAAAAGTTTGATATCTCCTAATTGCCACAGGAATTAGTTGGTTGCTGGGTGACGTACTAAATTCTCCTCTAGTCGCCAGCAGAT
The DNA here is from genome assembly GCA_936440205.1 of Lepidonotus clava. Lineage (NCBI taxonomy): Eukaryota > Metazoa > Annelida > Polychaeta > Phyllodocida > Polynoidae > Lepidonotus > Lepidonotus clava. The sequence goes on along the minus strand of OW387136.1, from coordinate 43,649,581 downwards.
TAATAGCAAGAGCGTCCCAATGTGGCGATTAGTTTTTTAGTAGCCCAGTGACTAGTTAGTCAAACGATGACATACTAATTTCTTAATTGGCGGGCGACTAACATTATTTGCCGTCATTGGTCGCCCAACTGGGGACACGGCATAAGTCCAAGTGCTGGTAAAGAACGCAATGAAGTCACTCTTTTCTGTGCTGAAAGTACACATATGTCATCTGGGGCAGAGGATGATAATGTTGAAATTGGTTAGAAGAGCAAGCACCAGATCTCCATGTTGGACCATGCGGTTCCTGTGACAGTCTCACCATGACGCACCATTTATTTTCCAGTTTCCTTCTTAAAAAAGTCTCCTTAACTCTGTTTCTCACCCACAGCATACTATAATACTAACCTGATTCAGGGTTAATATGGGGTTCACCCATTTACAGACCAATACAATCACTGTCCGAGTCACTGTCTTCCTTTGCTTTCGTACTATAGGCCTACACCTTGTGTTTACACTCACACTCTCACTTAGTCCCAGTTCTCTAAGACTTACTCTCTTTTTACTCAGGGCAGTCATTTCATAAATAAGTCACATTTCATGTGACTTATTTTGCGACACTTATGAGATGCAGGTCCTCCACTTTTCTGATGTCTAGCTGTCATGGCTCTCTCGATATCAAGTCATTGGAAGACTCATTGTCCATGAGTTTACACTCTTTGTATAACAGGCGTTCTGTCACCACCTCCATCCTGGGCACTTCAGGATATGCCTCAAGGGCAGTAACAAGCATACCATATGAATCAGGCAGACTCACAAGTAAAGTGACCATCCTGTCCTCCTCGGTGATTGTATCACCTACCACAGACAGTGCATTAAAAGTTTCAGTCATGGTTCTGATAGGGTCATGGAGGGATCCAACATCCTTAAGTTGTAGGGAATAGATCTTCTGTTTTAAGTGTAACTTGTTCATCCAATTAAAGTATTTTTGGTTGTTGTTTTTGTTTTTTTAATTCATTAAACCACATTCATTTACAATGTTCTTCCATGTAGGTAGATTTAACTCTCTCTTGTCTTTGGGGACTAAGGAGTGCAAAGAAAGATTTGGACCTATGGTTGATAGTATTGCAGATGGTTTCAAAATTGTAGATGGATCAGAGCCAAGCAACAGCCTCATATATGACTGCAGAAATTATAGTTATATTTTTATGAACTGAAACCGTTAAAAAATAGACAAAATAATTGACAAGGAACTGGCAGAGGGTTATTTAAAAATCGGACAGGAAAAACCTGCTTGTATCCATATAGGATGGGAGCAGTTCCTAAACTGGACAGAGGCATGAATTAAAACCCAATAACTGACAGCAGCATGCCAGAAAAAAATTCTGTTAATAACTATTGTGAAAATATTATTCAGGATTTCAAATACAAAAGTGTGGACAATGTCTTAACCTTACTTAATGAGGGGGATTATATGGCAGTGGTTGATATTAAATCTGCTTACCAGGCTGATCTCTTATTTCCATCAAAATATCTTGGCCTTAGGTGGCAAATAAATAGTACAAATATTTTTTATTCAGGAACGTCGTTTGACTTTTGGTTTACGTCTAGGCCCCATGTACTTCAAATCATCCAGTTACGTCCTTGCCTGCTTCAGCAAGAATCAACTGTATATATAAATCATCTCAGTTTCAGTTTAACCATTTCAGTTTGACTAAAATTGATACAAGATAATGTTTCTGAAGTAATTTTCAAACGCTATAATTTATCATATTTGATTACATTAAGGCACAAAGAAAAATATGATATTTACATAATTGCATTTAAATGGAGCCCAGATACGATCTTTGGTTACTCAAAAAAATACCATAAGCAAGAAACAAAGATTGTTTCTTATATTATTATCATTATTATCCTACATCTGTTTTATTATAATTATGAATTCAACCATAATATTGTATAATAATTCTTCAGGATAGTTGTCTGAACAACTAATTTATAAGATGTCTTTATTTTTTATGAATTAAAATATTTTACTAAGAATAAAACATTGGCTCATTTCAGATACTCACAAAAAGATTAGATTGAGCAGACACTACCTATGATTTCTTGTTTATAACCTTCCAACAATTTGAAAAGTTCGAAAAATTCCAAATTTTGAACAGAATCATTTTTTTAGATACACCCTTTGGTTAATGAGCTAACGATATGAATAAACAATCATATGTAATTTTATTTTAATAAATTCCAATCAGTATTATACCATAGACATCACTTAATATGTAGCATTTAATATGGCTCACTTCTTAGCCTGTTGGATTTGGGCAGCAGGGCAATCATAGAATTGGGACCATTTCAAAAGCTTGCTCCAAACAATGTGTTATGAATGAATCAAGAGCAACCGGAAATGGCCCCTATTAATTATTCAAAATATTCTTCTATAGTATACATTCGTTTTATGGGAAATGAATAAGCAGCAAACAGGACCACGAGATACATTGCGTGCATAGCTTTGGAGATCTAACTTCGATTATTGGTATTATCATAATAGAGGTATTTCCATGCATCTAACATGTCGCACTTGTGGTGGATCTTGCAATTTCTAAGTCTTATGGACCTACCAAAGGTAAGATGTTCCTTTTTAAAAGTTGCACATATACCTTAATAACTCATGATAAAGGCACCTTCAAAGCACTAGAGATCACTTACATTATTTAGGTTTTGTTAGTGGGCCTTAATACGTTGTATCTAGGCGTCGGTCCATGCCATTAGATGATATTATGGCTTGTCATTATTGGCTACAAGTATAGGTCCTATGAAAGAAAATTAACAGCAGGTTAAGAAACACGTTCAGATTGCTTGTTTAACATAATGTACTAACAAAAAAATTCTTTTTTTAGCTAGCTGGCCCTTTCATTTAGCTTTTTCCTTCTTAACACTTGTAAGAATGCCTGTGTTAATACCAAAATCTACTGTGTTATGAATGAAATAAGAGCAACAGGAAATGGCTCCTATTAATCATTCAAAATACCTTTCTATATTGTATAGGCATTCATTTTATGGGAAATGAATAAGTAGCATACAGCACTACAAGAAAAATCGTGTGCATGCTTTGGAGATTGAACTTTTAGCTTTTTCCCTCTTTTTGTGAGCCCTTAATTATAGTTTTAAGAGGCAGTCAGGGTCTAGGCAGTCAGGGTCTAGGCAGTCAGTGTATGCAAGGCCTGGTAGGGGGAGGAGGAGAGGGGGGGGTCATGGTTGCTTGGGTGCATGGACAGTGATATAGGAGGGAGTCCTATTGGTCAATCAGGTTGACCGATGAGTGTACAGCTGCCCGGGACAGCTGCACTGCCCAATGGACACTACTGGGACCCCCACCTCTATGATGAGATTTCTGATTTCTAGTTAAGGGCGAACATCGATCGTTCCAACGATCGGAACTTTGATAGTCATTTGCTTCTTGTTTTTGGTGTGTATTTCACTTTTTAATCTGACATCAAATCGGAAATTGAACATCCGATCTTCCTTTCACACCAGAGTGGCTTACGCCAAGATGTCTTGATATGAAGTATTTACATGTAGCACTTTTAAGTCTATAGAAATAAAGAAATATTTTATCATAATTATCATTTTGAACGAATTTCTCTTATAAATGATTACTAATTAAGAAATTGATGATTAATGGATAATGAAATCAAAATGTTTATGTATTCTAACGGATTAAGGGATTAAATTCATGCGCAAAAATAGAATTCATTTAAAATTGTCAGTTGAATGATAAATGAAATGAGTGATGTTTAAAAAGAGTTTTATCCTAGCTCTTGTGTTAATGACAAAATCGACTAGTAGTTTTAACCCCTTTAACCCATTAAGGCCGTATGCATACTTTGGCCTCTCAATGGGTGTAGCCGATTCAGATTGCTATGGTTATTTGTCTATTGAAAAATGATTATGAAATGGAAATTTGCAATCAAATGTGTTTCAGGGAATTTCAGTAATTTTTGCAGAGAATGTATTTCAAAGTTCTGCACGAGGTGTCCTCATTTTTCCGATACAGCAGTAGTTTATATAAATAGTTGAATGACCATATCCCTCAAGAATTATTTGGTTTTCCGCATTGAATTTTCTAAGAATATTAATCTGTCTGAATATCGTTCTACTCAAGTTGCAAAACCATGGAAATATAGACGTTGTGCACTTGTCACACTTCCCAAAATGGGATTGGCGCCAAATTGGTGGTCATATTAAATTTACGATTATTTACAATTCTAAAGCCCATATAGTTCAGATTTTTTGCTATTTATTCAAAACAAATATCATTGAATCACAAACAATTGTTATCTATATAAATTATCGTGGAAATATGGGTACGTCCATGTGGGTGTGTTAACCATGTCTTGATCACCAAAATCTGGTCATGTGACCCTATTGGCACAAGGTCTATAGATGATTTATAAAATTGGGGTTACACTATAATGTATAAGGTAGCAAGTTTCTCCCAATGATATATCTCAGCTTCTAACAGGAATATTCAAAAACAGTTTGAAATTTGAAAGCTGAAACTTCTAGAATATACCAGGGTATTTTACCTTACATTCTCAGAAAAGGAGGGTTGAAGGGGTTCGGAAAAAAGATTTAATTAGGGTGAAAATAACCTTTACAATTAAACAAAAAATAATTTCAGGTCATGTTGGATGGTGCATGCATGTCAGGTACAGGTGGATCAAGTTGTCAATATCGTAAGTAGCTGCCAATGGTATAGCAGTAATTTAGTTTCATTGACCTTCTAAAGTAACATTCAATGCTATGCTAAACACATTATATTTGCTAGAAATCCAATTTCTCTCTGTAAAAAACACATGGGATAACCAGGTATTCTGACATATTATTATATTCATTGGTACAGAACTATTGTGGGGATTTAGGTCAGCTCAACAATTACAATATCTATTTTGGTCCTTCTTGATTAAAGTCGGTGTCTTATTTGGAAACATACGTCTTCTCTCCTCCCCTTCACTTGCCCAATAAGGTAGTTCCATCTCAAAGAATGACAATGACTCACTTAAAGGGACAAAACTTGTAAGGTTCCTAACAAATGTATCTCCTGGGTTCCTCCTGGAGTGTTGGAATATGGGGTAATCTTTGGGTCAGTGAAGGGGGTTAGGTAAGGGAGGTGTTATTTACTGACCAGTGCCCCCTTGATATAACAGCCTCAATTGCCTGATTGAGGAACAGCCTCAACTTTCAAATCTAACTGAAATATTTTCATGATACATTTTCTGGTAGCCCTGGGGTGATGCAGAAGAATATTTCTTCTCCATTTTCACAGCAATGAGTCTTGGTATGTTCATGTGTTAGTCAATCTATAAGATATAAGAGATAATAATAATAATAATAATAATAATTTGTCCCTCAGATATTTGGGATAAACCTTACATTTCCGGAGGACTTTTGAACTCTTGGAATAAAATACCCCCACTGGGATTATGGCTGTTCTGTCCTTTATATACACCCCCTGCCCCTTCAAGAGAGGATTGTAGACGATTAATACTATATGACACCTTTGTAGGCTGCACTAAGGCCTGATTACAACAAAGGAACCATGCTCTACTGAATTCTTGCACACATGACCAACCCATGTACATAAGTGAAATACATACATTTGATTTTTAAGCTTTTATCTTGGCTTTCAATAATCATTTTTTCTCTTCATTAAGTTTCATCATGCCTTCCCGAACTTCGCTTGGAAAATTTGAACGGATCCCCTGGGGTTTATCTCAACATTTTCATTGACCTTGCTGTCACTTGCACTGGATACCTCGAGGCAATATCCCTGTATGCAAACAAACCAGGTGCTATGTGGTTAGACCTTTGGGAAAACATCTCACCCAACATATACAGACTGAATAGTTCCTTCAAGTTTGTTGTAAATAATAACGGCCTGCATACATTTCTTCCCTTGCCTGGGGGAGAGAAGAGCTTTGTTGAACAGGGAATGCTGATTGGTGTTCATTATGATGGTCCACAAGCCTCTGGTGTGGCAGATTATGCTCAATACGTATGGGGCACTATCAATACCTCAGGATATACCATAACCCAACTGTCACGTTTCTTCAACATCAGATTATTCCATTCTAATTTGGCTATTGGAAGGGAATTAACAGAATCACCAAACACTTATAAGAAGCGTTTACTGGCTCTAAATCTTCACATAACTGGTAATGTATGAAGCTACATCAGTGTGATACAGTGTAAATTATGTTCAATACAATATTGATATATCATAGAAAATACATAGAATGAAAAATTAAAATCTGCATAAAATCTTTGAAATTTACTTTAAAGAGAAGTGATCTTAACTGTTATCTATTTCTTCAACATTTATTGGAATCGAGTTATACGCTAATAATAAGGAAGCCTACACAATGTAATTACATATTTTCCATTAGATTATTGCAATATTATTATATGTCAAACTGACGCAATCCTATTTAGTTTCATCATATAACATGTGATATGAATGGAGATGTAAGTGTTATGGGAAGGAAACAAGTTCGTGATTTTTGTAACTATTATGCATGTTGTGCCCATCTGTTGTCTTTGCCATCATTTGATGAATCATGTCTAATTATGCCGACAGTTTGCCTCCTCTAACATGTACGTAGTTCATGTTCCGCATAATTTCCATTTATACTCTTGAAAAGAGGGTTTGATTTAACAGATATATATAATATAATAATATATACATACATACATACATACATACATACATACATACATACATACACACATACATACATGTATAATGATATGTAAAGTAAACATATTCTGTCCCCTGTGACCGTGTCACTTTTGCACATTACTTTAAATTTGTTGTAAGCATTGCATTTTGGAACATGTAGGTGCACCGTAGGGGAGAGATACCACATGGCGAAGGTATTCTGATATTGTTTTCATTTTCATTTAAAAAATTGAAGTCAATGAGGGATCTATTGCATTTGATTTTTTTTTTCGATGTCATGTGAAAAAATTGAATTAAACTGTTTTTACCATTTCAGTCTCAAGGGCCATGATAGCGGCTCCTGGAAATATACCCCTCTGAGTCTGAAAACAGTAACAGGGAATTCATGGGAAATCCTTAAGAAATAATCCGTTTTCATTAGCGTGTCATCACACGCTTTAGTTTCTAATGTATATTTCTCTCATTATAGACATCTTTTAATTCATACTATTTCTTTTGGTATCTGGACCATGGAGCTGGGGCAGAGGGAAGACTGTCATGCTACTGGCCAAACCCAAAGTCATATTCTGAATAGTTAATTAATAGTGTTAATCCTTTCTAACAATGGTGACTCGTACTTCCAACAAACACTCGTCGCGCGGGGATACAAAGAGGTAAAAGTTGGTTTCCACAGAACGACCAAGTCCTATGCCTCTGTGGATGATCTACTAATTTTAATCAATTGACAATAGAAAGTATGTGGATCTCAACAATAAATCAATTAGACTTGTTTGATTCATACAGGGAGCAATTAAAGACTGTTTATGATTAATTTGGATTGTCCCTCACAGCACAAGTGCCAATTTTGACTGCTTGGCTATTATTTATGCACTTGAATGTATGGAAACCTAACCCCATGCGTCCCCATTTGACCGACAAAGAGTATAGTAATTGGTCATGGTGACTAGTGTTAAGCCCAAGAAAACCACAAACCAACCTAGATGGTCTTGACCCCTTCCATACTTGGCGATTAGAGAGCATATTCGTGCTTGCGTTGGGTACATTTCTTGATGAGATTGACACCAACGCATGCAAGTAATATCAATCAAAGCAGGATGGAATATAGACATGTGCTTAATTGTGGTGTAACTTGCGTTGGGTCAATGCAAGTACAAACACGAGCAATAGTCTATGGTTTTTTTTAAGGATGCTTGCATTGGCAGATGCCAAAATGTTTGTATCTGGAACGCAAATTCCTTAGAGCTTCTTTAGTGGCACTAGTTTCCAAGGATTGAAAGGATTAAATGTGGTCGGCCGCATTCTTTGGCTCAGTAGGGATCGGCTTTAAGCCTTTCTATCATGTTCCACCTGGAGCAACAAGTGTTTTTTCGGTAGTACTTGTCACTGCTGAAATTATGTTTTAGTAAGTTTTATGGGTTTTTTTTCCAATGTGTCAACAAATTCAACATTTCAACAGAAAGCTAACAAACAGCAAAAGAAAAATTGAAAATAGCTCTGAATCAATTGTAATTTACACGTATGCTATTCAGAAGGATGTAGGCTATCGTTTCCGGCTAAATGAACTTGAAGATCGGTCATGAAAAAATGGGTCAAGTTGTATAGGCCTATATGTGGCTTCTCCCTATATTCATTTGTTGTTGTTTTTTTTGTTTTGTTTTGTAGAGTTTTATTAACATCTTCATGTGAATACATGTTCTTCCAGGTACTAGGTGAGATTTAAGTATATTATCAGTCGATTTATCAATTTATATTAGCAGGATCTCTAGATTTTGAATGATTCCCATCCTTACAAGAATGTACACGCATATTATAGCATAACATACATTACGCACAACGACAGATACGAGAAAAAAAACTTTTTCAGTGCAATATCGTAGTCCAATATTTGCATAATTCACAAAAAATATGATATTTTACCACCAGCTCTCGTTCTGTATAAGGGTTCTTTTTAAATGAGATAGGGTTTTATCTTGAAAAACGTGCAATTACATGTACCTTCTATCATGAAATAATGTTGTTTCTGAGAAAAGCATGTACATATCAAACACAGTTTTAGGTAATCCTGGAATAAATGGGGGCATGTGTTGCTTCTCAGAACAATAAAAGGATTCGCATATGTTCAAAGGACACTTGTGTAAAGCCGACACTCATGCAAATCCACAAATCTTGGAAAGAAGAACAAATCATTCTGTGATATCTTATTAAACAACAGCTTTTCGTAATATGAACCATTTTACCAAATAACATAAAATGTTCCTGCTGAAACTACTTTTTTTGTTCCCAGAATGCATGTGATTTTAAAGGATGTAAAATGTAAAACTCTGGTCTCGGCAGGTCTCCTGTCCAAGCGCATGTAGGTCATTTAGATAGTGGGATGCTGCCTATATAGGTTGGAAACACAACCCTGGAGGACAGTGTGGGCACTGGAGGACACCATGGAGTGGTTTGGGATCCTGTTTGCTTCAGTTTACCTAGCCACCCTCGGATACGTGGTGAGTATCGAATAGTCCAACGTGTAGGCCTTATTGTACTCGAGAAAAGGGTATACTACTTTGAACCATAATAATGCACTCATTCTTTATAATATGAAGAATGGGTGCATTATATGGTTCAAAATAATATACCTTACATTTGCATATTATGCAAATGTCATGTTTGGAAATTCTCGTTGTAAGATTTTTTCAAGAACAATCGAAAGGTATAATGTGACTTCTGAGAAAGCGAAAATTTTGCCAACTTTCTTGGTCCAAGTATATAGCCTTTATCGACATGGATGATTTTATTTGCTGTGTTACATACTATGAGATAAAGACAGCTATTTACAAGCCCTAAATAAGATCCTGGCGTAATGACGATATGAACAGCCAATAACATATAACTTTGCAAGCAGGTCGATTAGTATCCTGCTGCATTTTTATAATGATTATAACATAATAAAATTCAAATATTCAATTAAAGATGTACATCAATTCAAATAGAAAAGAGTCAAAGCCCTTGAACACCTGTTCAATGAAACGTGATGTGCGATTTACGTTATTTTTTCATTTTAAGATACTTTAATGATTACTGTCTGTGGAATGGTATTGGTTTTGTAAGTGTTTTTTGATTAAAAAAGCATTGTGAATTACATTCTGGCCAAAGTAATCGTATTGATTTATTATGGTGGATGAAGGGATGTTAATCCTCTTAGTATCACCAAGCTTGTCACTGATGTTGACAGTACCATACATACTCAGGATGATGGGGTAACGGTTGGATTGGACGTCGGGAGGAGGGGGGGGGGGGGGTGCGGGTACTGAGAACCAATCAGATTTGGATTCGTTTGGAAGCCCTTCGAACTTTGAGGTTGGGCTGATATTCATATCTGCTGATATGAATCATGTCAAAAATGTGTCTTTGGAGGAGTACTTAGTTTCTCATGGTATAAATAAATATATGTTTGCTTTTCATAATTCCTGAATTGGTAGTCTGTATTTTATTTATGGCTTGACAGATCTGACATGCGTCAACGTATCGAGATGCGTCGTGGTTGGTAAAACTCCCTAGTCAATAGGGAGTTCAACTCCAACGCATCCCGTAACGTAAACACAACGTATTTTATATCTCTGCTGTAATGACTGATGCCACAATTATCACATTAGGAAAATATTTGTTTGCCCATGATATTAACAAAATAATAGATGTCTGCTTTTTTAAATCATGTATTGGTCGTCTGTGATGTGAATAGGCAAATAGATGTTTGCTTTTCTAAAATCTTGCATTGGTTGTCTGTGATGTGAATAGAAAGATTTGAGATACGTCAACACATCAAGATGCGTCGTGGCTGCTAAAACTCCCTATTTGCTTAAATAACCTATTATTTGTGTTTTAAGGAAATCTCCGAAAGGAATCCTAGTATCAGGACCATTAATGGTAGTAAAACATGCTACAAATTCACAGTGATTAACGTCAGAATACCTCAAGTTATCCATTTAGCTTGAAGAACAGTATGATAATGTGAAGCCTTAGACATTGGGGAGGTTAAACAACGCTGACGCATTTCGATGCGTCAACGCATCTCAAAACGTCTTAGTTCTGAACAAAATCCTATGAACCAACTATCTGAAATCTGAGTACAATTTAACTGATGTTAATAAACATTACTTAAAAACTGATATGAAATATTTGTGCATAAAGTGATGCTCTATGAGATAAGAGATACGTTACGTTTACGTTACGTGATGCGTTGGCTGTGCTTAACCTCCCGAAGCCCCATTCGCCCTGACCATTTTTTCGTTGCGATCTTAAAATCGCAATCATGAATAACAATAGTTTTGACTAAATAACCACATGACCTTATACATTGATAGGTTCCTTGTAAAACACAAAGATATTTTCCAGAAATGATAATTCTTAATACAAGAAGATACAATTAATCATAAATAATTATATCTCAGATTACGATGAAAAAGTGCTCAGTGTGAATGGGGCTTAAAGGGAGCCAAAACCAATATAATTGACAAAATTTCCAAAACTCAGATAAGTATAGAAATATGTTAGATGAGTCCAGTTAAAGTCAGTTGTAAAGTATTAGCTATGAAAACTAGCTCAAACTGAAGTAGAATGCCACAAGAGATGGTAATATTTGCAATTGTTTGTAAACAAACCCTATTTTTGCGGATCCACATTAATTGATTTGAGTAAGAAAAACATGTTTTTAATGATTTTTTACCATAGTTCATGGTTTAGATTTTAACATGGGCCAGAAATAGTCTCAAGGAATGGATATCCGTGATTATTTGAGTTTGGAAAATTTCATTGAATTTATTGGTTTTGGCTCCCTTTAAGGGAGCAACACCAATGCATCTCGATATGTCATCATATCTCTAAACGTTGAGGCTTTCAGTAGGGGTACATCTGAAAGGTTTATGAAATTTGATAAGAGATACGTCACATTAATTTACGTTAGGTGATGAGTTGGGGTTGCTTAACCTCCACCAATAAAAAAACCAACCTTATAGGGACCTTTCCTTGACAATCTTTAGTTTAAACCAGAAAAGAAAAATGCCGGCGCGATTTCTACCTTAGATTATGATCCAAATTCAAGTACCTATTCTTTACCTAAAAACGACGTTTCTTGTCGTGAAAGGGTTAATACTAAAGTAAACATTCTGCTAAATAAGTAACGGACCTACGTTTGTTGATTGGACGTGGGAGGGGGTGGTTGAGCCGGGAGTAGGCATCCGGTACGACCACATCCTATACTAAGGTCACACTGCATCCTGATCTCTTTTATCGGTGGCAGGCAGATGGAGTCAAACTAACGGTCCGGTAATGGATAAAAACTAGTGTTATGGTTAATGGCAATGAACTTAGTGTATTGTTGTTTCTATGATTAGAGGACGTTTCTACATGTTCATGAATGTAGGCCTCATGCCGTTTATGGAAGGAATATGTAAAATGAATGTTATGTTTTAAGTCAATTGCGATTCTACCTCTGCGATTCAACCCTCCTCTTTTGAGAATGTAAAATGCAAGAAATTATTAGGCTGACCTTCCTGTATGGCCATAATGATTGCTATCGTAAATGCTTCGAAAGAATTAACATTATGACTGTAATAATTAAACAAATGGTGGGGAACATCATGTGAACTTCAGAAACGTTGCGCTCAGGCTGTAGGGAAATTATTGTTCCTTGATGTATAAGTAATCAAAGAAAAGGACTTACTTTTTATATCACACCCTCGGGTAGCTCACTATGGCCTTACCCGGTGGAAGGGGTTATTCTGACGTTGGTGACGTCAAAGAAGTTGAATCTTATCATTTTCACAGTGCCCTTTATATATGTATTATAGGATTCAGTTGTGAATTGTATATAAAATGTCTTTTGTAGGGGGTTTTTAGTGCCACACATAAATGAATGACCATAAAATGTTTTATGGCCATGTAAAATGAAAACATTGATGAACTCTATGGTGTTAAGCAGTCAATTAATCAATTCAAGATGGATATGATATCTTTAAGATAACTGATTGTAAATGCTATACCCTTTCTTCGTGTTTGCCTCTATAGGGACCAGCTGGATAATGATATATAAAGATTTTTTATCATTACTGGACCTATGAATTGTTGGCCATAATTATATTTGTTCCATTTGGTTGCTCGACCAAAGCCTAATAAATTGCATGCCCGATCATTATCCCATTCATGTGTTCAGATGGTGAAGAATCCAAATACGAAAGCGATAGTGAGTGCTTGTCAGCGGGACGCATGGCATAGTTTGGTTTCAGTGACTGACCATGTTAGATAGTCATAACAAATGATGTTAATTGAATGATCTTTTCCATAACACAAGACCTAGGTATAACGTACATTGAAGGGTACTGGGAAGAAACATTATAGCAAATCGCATGGGCATATCCTAACTGCCAATAAAACGAGAAGTATTTCTTATCAAAAAAAAGAGAAGGAGGTTCACAATTATAATATCATTTTGTGTTTTCACAGCAAGGCTACATGCAGACAGGTTGAGTTCCAGGATGCATACCACAAGACCTAGGTTAGCAGCCGCACAGCATCTTGGCCATGTTGAACTATATTCTATATTGCCTTGGTGTATGCATTATTAAGTAATTGTTTTTTCTTTACCATTCAACAGGATGGCACCAGCAGCTATGGCAAGTACCTTCCGTTTTATATCTCTCAATATTTCCTAAGTGAAACACCTTCCGTATCTCATCTTATATGATTCAATTTTATACTGTTCCTCTACTCAATATTTCCTAGGTGAACCATCACTTATATAATTGGTCATTAAAACATAATCTACTTAGCCACTGGTTTAAATTTGTCAGGGCAGAATGACAATGAGTTTGATGTAAAATTGCCTGCCTGGCACAATATCTACCCAATAGCGAAAAACATTAAAGTCAAAACAAAGTTGGCAAACAAATCTTTCCTGCAGAACTGCGTCTGATGAGTGGTCGCTGCAAATCACAAGGGCGACTGGAGATCTACATAAGCGGTTATGGCTGGGGAACAATTACTAATAATACATTTTCGGATGTTGCTGCCAAGGTAGGTATTATTCTTGCAAATGGTGTCTTCGGATATTTTCGACGAGACCAACTCACTTAGTCTTGAAACAATTATGAGTCCATTTAATTAATGTGAAGTTATAACAACATTTTCAATGCATAGATCTACTTATCGTATGTATGTATAATATGTTTGTGTTTGATTTTTTGTTTGTTTGATTTTATCTCTCTCTCTGTAGAGGAGCGTGCATACACATAATAATGGACCATTGCCCTAGACACCTAAAGTCAACACTATGACATTGGCGTTTCTTTAAGTAAACATTGGCCTTTTCGACACGATGGGCATATATGTAAGGGTGGCACTACCGTCAGCATTTCCTAATTTCAAGATGGATATTTGATCTATAGCTACCCTTAGGAATGCACACATTTCACAATCAGGCTATGTCCCCCATTTATAAGTTATTCACCTAGTGCCCTTGGAAAATGTTTACTTACATTACTGAAAGATAGAACGTGGGAGTGCGTTCTATGTGTTATTTCAAAATCAAATATCTTAAACTAAAGTGTATTAAGTAGACCTACTCATTACAAAACTAATGTGTACTTCGGGATAGGAATGTGTAGTTTATTCTTTAATTTTCAGATAGCTTGCAATCAATTGGGTTACGACGAAGGTCTGAAAATCATTGCTGCTCAGGGTAGTTATCGGACCTGGTATACCAACGTGAAGTGTCGCGTCACGGACATAGGAAAACGCCTCACCTCCTGCTACAATACCCGACTTAGGTACACCAACCCACGGTATCACACCACCGACGTCGGCGTGCAGTGCTACAGTAAGAGGACATTTTGCTATAAACAATATTATAAACAGAAATAAACAGAATTATAAAAAAAAACTATTTCTTCAGGCAAGTCCCTTACACTGTTAAAACAAGTGTTTAGAACCTAAACATTTTCCTAAGCACTTCGGTGCATCCAGTTTTGGAACACTTTATTTCCCTAAACATGTTTAGAATTATCGGTGTTTAGGGTTAAGTGTTTAGAAATGTGTGATGTTTAGCTGTTTAACCATGAAGTGTTTAGGTCCTCAAAGTGTTTAGAATCAAAACGCTTATGCTTTTTTTATGTTTAGCTGTTAAGTGTTTAGAAAACTATGATGTTTAGGTGTTTATCTATGAAGCATTTAGGTTTTAATTTAAACAGTAATATACCGTAATACGTACAGTGTACTTTCATTCTTAAGGATGAAAACCATTTTAAATTTGATAATAATATACCGTAGTGTGTAAAAAAAAAAGTAGATCTTACATGTAAAACACTGCTATAGTACTATGCCATTCAGTTTACGCCAGATGTAATGTTAACAGGCATTAAAAGTTGTATTTTTCCTGTAATCACACTACAGGATCATTAAGCCAATGACCACATATGTCCTTCCTTCTTGGTTTAGCCTTGTATGGATTGTTTGATTGTTGGAGGTAAAACCTTTAGGGGTATAGCTGATAAAGTTCTTATACTAAAAAGGTGTCTACATGTTAATCCTACTAATAAGGTGTTTTAAAACATTTTGTAAATGTTTTAGGGGTGTTCTGGTTGGTTGACCGTACCTAGAATAGCAGGCCAATGAAGTGATTATCTTAATGACGCCACAAAAACTTAATAATCTAACATTTTTAATCACAAAATTCCAAATTCCTAAGTGTATGAAAAAACTATTTTACTAATCATGGCCAAAGATATGGAGAGCATGTGACAAACCACTAATAGTACAACTTCATAGTAGTATTTTGGTAACTTCAGTAGCAGAGATTTGAACCCGGGGCCCCTCACATATGAAGCCTATGCTCTACCACTGAGCTATGGAGGCCTGTAGGAAGACACAGCCCAGCTTTGCTTCTTAACTGAATAAGTAGGGGTATGCCCTTAACACATTTAAATTCTAAACACCATTTTAACAGTGTATCTCCCAGATAAATTAGGTAACTAAAATTAAGGATCAGGTCACTCGACCACATAAATTTAACCCATGGTTGTCTTTACATTAATCTCCAAATTTCCAATAAAAGATCGATATGCCGTATTTAAGTCTATGAAACATGTAAGGAATAGACCCTGTTTGATCCTATGAGCAGTAGAGCAGGATGGAAGGAATACAATCAGATGTAGGTGCAGTTCATGTTGTGTTAAAACTTCTGTACGTGATATTGTAATTGATTACTACCAGGTCACCAACAGCTTGGAGAACAACACTTGCAAATGTATTGGCCTTCATCCAATTATGTATATACATGTTAGCGTTCAGAAAAAAGAATATAGCTGTTAGTGTTATCTCTTTTCGTTTCAGATGATACATCGTCCAATGACTGTGGTGAGTATAGGCCTACCTATATTGCTTCGCATTTGTGTCGCTTTTCAAAGAAATCATAATTTTCATGCAGAAATAACTTACATTGTAGACGTTTCGCTGTTTATTTCGCCCCAAACAAAATTGGTGATGGTAACTAGAATTTCAATACGTTTGATGTAGGAAAGTTAATGGCTTCATTCTGTCGATGTATGGCTCTAGCATTATAGTTGTTTCTGTGATCTTCATGATATCCAAGTATAGATGCATTACATTTCTTACATCTACAAATTCTGATGGACCCGTAATTTGCAACATTTCAATCTATCGCTATAACGATGACGTCCTGTCTTCCGGAATTGTATCTAAAAATCTTATATGTTGCATTTTCAGATGGTAACCCCTACCCATCGGATTATAGTACGTGTTATGTTTGAATAATTATCTTAAGTGCTAGCATAGAAACTCTCAATAGGCCTAATGACCAATTAAACTGGGCAAATCCAATAAGTGCAACTGTTAAGGCTTTCAATTGAAACCACATAATTATAAAATTATATGGTCTACATTTAATAACTACCTCAAGATTTATTTGATCTATTGATCATACAAAATATGAATATCTATGTAGGCCTATACAAGTCTCCTTTAGTGATAGTAAGATTACCCCAGAACACTTCCCTATAAAAAGTCTGCTGCACAATCTAAAAATGTCACACCCTTGACTTAAATAGTAATACAGCTTAACAAATACAATGATGTTTTTTGTTTACATGGTTTCCAATTGAAATCATCTCTATAGCCATAAGGGTAACTGTACTAGAATAGGGGTAATTGCCCTACTTATGGGGGTAGTTGTCCACCCATAAGGGTTTCTTCCTACAGGTTTAGTTGTCCTATACTAATAGTGGTAATAGTCCACAAGGGGTATTTTCCTATAATAGGAAGTGAATGAAATTAGCTTTCTGAGGCCTGGGGCCAATCGGGCTCCTAAGTTTCTAGGTTAAGTAGCCCTTACCAGAGTATAGGAGCCTAATGAATACTAAAACTTATTACATCAAAATTAAATACGAATAGTTGTTCCTGTTTTTCTGTACTTGATAGATGTAAAGAACAATCAACTTTGCTCTGTAATCGAAAAGAAAAAGTATTTTCAAAACCTAAGATTTCCAGGGACCAGTAGGGCCCCTTGGGTTATCGAATCTAGGGACTTACCCATCTTATTAAGGGGCCTAAGGCCCATGGGCCCCTGGTAATCCCAACCCCTGCATAGGAGGGGTAGTTGTACAACTTATAGCGGAAGTTGACTGGAGGGGACCTAAGGATATAGTTGTCCTAAGGGGTACTTGTATTAGAGGGAGTGGTCTCTAGGATAGTTTCCCCATGACCGTTCTGTGGTGTGAGAAAATGTTTTGTTTTGTTGTTTTTATATTGAATCAAACACCGTCACAATTGTGCTTTTCACGATGCCATAACAGTACAATAAACAAACACTTCCACTTCCATTGCTGGGCCTGTATGGACGGTTGTAAATATAATTTTTCGTATGTTTTAGGTGTTCAGTTGGTCAAGCGTGAGTGTGAATCAATTGGGCAACTCAAGGTATTCACGAATGGTATTTGGCACTATGTCTGTGCTACAGGCCAAAATGTACCTGAAATATCCAAGGTAAAACTAACATCACATGATTATATGCGTAATTATTAGAGACATAATATAGCATTTAAGGTAGGCCAATACAGAGCATTAGCAAAATTGTGTACTTTGTAATCACCGGTTGTTTTTTTTTGCAATGGGAAGCAAGAGTAATTATGTGGGCATGAATGTGTGAGGTATCTATAACATAATGATTTATGTACTACATGCATTCCGTTTCTTATCCTTGTGTATAATCATTATACTATACCACCTAATACCCGGTACTATTGATTTGATCATCCTCACTATGTCTTTTACACAGGTTGCCTGCCGTCAGCTCGGGTATTCCCACAACCAGTCTCAGAGCCAGGCAAGCAGCACCAATATACCATCAAACTATTTATCGCCATTAAATGGTTTTGATTGCAACAATGCATCAAATCTTGTGCATCTTTCTCAATGCAAAGATGCGTCATTTGGATCATGCTCAAAAGCACTGGAAATCAGTTGCTATGGTAAGTATACTTATAACATTCTACCATTCATATAATTATGAGGATGACATTTACTTACCGGACCTATTAGGCCTATATGGCCTAAATCGCACCACCAATGAATTGGCGTCTAGATCAATAAAATCAATAAGGCCAAGGTGTTCTTTTTTTAGAGCCATATAAAGGGGGACTAAATGGAAAAGGTACCGATCTACACTCTGACATGCATGAGTATTAAATGTTGAATTGGTTTCCTGATTTCCCCCAAAGATATTTCAAGCAATTACAGTCCACTCCATGTATAATTCGGCAAGTAGCCGTTTTCATTCATAATAAGAATTTCTTTTCACTGTTTTGTTTTTCTCTCTCTCATTATTTTCCATTTTCATTCTAAATTTTCCAAATTAATCATATACCCTAAAAATCATCAGCATCCTTCCTAAAACATACCTTCTTTGCATTAAAGCAATATAAGTATGCAAGTTAAAGGGGAAGAATCTAGGTAAACTAATGATGGCTTTCGATTTCAAGATTCAGTTTCTTAATGAGGTGTGAAAAAACAGAACCTGGCTAAGAATCTAGGAATGAAGGGATGGGAATGATTGGGGGGTTCATTTTAATTTGAAACACTCGAATGAAAAGATAGTGACAATTAGGAAGTGAGAATAAACAGAAAAGAAGACAACGAAATTACAAAACTAAACTGATTTTCAAATGAAAACGCAGGCTTGCCGCACTATACACAGACGCCGGGACACAGACCTATATTCATTTTATCCATGATACTATACTTTTTGTCCTTGGTTCACAGCCTGATAAATCTATGTGTCAATTTCTTGTTAATGTTGCTTCTATTTATAGCTGCGTTATGATTACTGTTTTTGATATAGATTAACAAAATAAGAAAATGGAAACCAGTACTAGTACATAACCGTGTATTGAAAGAAAGTGTTAAAAACGTTATTGATTTCTTTCAGACGACACGGGTCTCGATTGTCGTGAGTATATGCTTTGCCTTTATATAAGAAAGTTTAAAAATGTCCAGTCGTTTACTTTTATGTAATACGGATAATAACCAGGGGCTCTGATTGGGTAGAATGAAATCAGAATTTGATATACGCAATTTACAGTTGCCTAGAGAGAAAATGACCCCAGGCTTTTCCAAATTGCAGCTCTGGGACTGAGCACCACACTAGGTTGGCGTGTTTCGCAATCTTATATATAACATCTATATCAATAGTCAATTATGTTATTCCCATTTGCGATTTCCGTAAACAGACTCAGTGGCGACAATGGCGGCAATGAAAACCATGAAAACGGCTGTTTAAGTGCTGTACGGTCACTTGCCTCTTTTTGATCCGCATTAACATGCTGAATTATTCATGTTTCAGATGGGCGCCCCTTCCCTACAGAAGGAGGTATAGTGTTCCTTATGAAATATTCACATTTGCTTTACAATCAATAATATGGTTTTAATATTATAGTAGTTAATAGCAACATATGTTGGAAATTGTACAATTTTGGATTTGGTATAATCAGAAAAAGGTGGGGCGTGCTATAGCAAAATTTTCCCCTGCACCAGGAATTTTATATTGAATTTTTTTATATTTGCTCAAAAATAGGGGAGCGCACGCCTAGCTGGCACTCCCCCCCCCCCCTAAAGTCGCGCCTGATAATTATGTATGAAAATTTAAATGTTGTTTATTATAGATTAGAATACAGTTGTGAGGATCGAAACGAACGTTTTATGTCAGGTATGATCAAAACCGGGATTATGTTTTCAAATATATGTCTTTTAATTTTAAGCTATCCGTCTAAAAAGTGGAAGATGTGAATCCGAAGGGCGACTAGAGGTATTTCATGATAACCAGTGGGGAACCGTTTGTAAATACGGATTCAACAATGATTCTGCTACGGTAAGCATTTATTTTATTTTTGCGATGGAGGCCAATACGTAAGCTATTGCCTCCTTAGTTTGTACAAGGCATATGATGTCGACGCTCATGTAAAATGAAAATGGAAATAGAAATTGCACTTATATCCTTTAATTGATTCTATTGTACGTTCTATTATAATTCGATTGGATATGTTAGTGCCAATCGTTCATTATTCAGTTTGTATCCTTTATTCAGTTTGTATCATTGACAATACCACGTAATGCAACCGTCATATTGATTTCAGTACTTCAATTTACATGAATTAATAAGTTTGAATTTTAAGTATATACAAATTATATTTAGGTTGATAGATACATGTTATAAACTTACTTAATACATGTGCATCACAACATCTGATCATTAATCGGGTACCATCAGAACATCATCGATAGTGCTTTTTTAATCAGTGAGGCTCCATTTTTATCCAAACAAGAGCACAAGGGAGACTAGATTCCTGTATCTGAGACTGTTCCTGTTCTGGCGTAAAATGAGATTATTTAGAGAAAAACAGAACTACCTATCAATTAACTACTACTACTCCCTTGGAATCAATCCAAATGTTTACATGTAGGTTAATGTCAAATATTTAACGACGAGGGATTTGATATATTTTTAGCTGTTCTAGTATGATTTGATGAAATAAACAAGTTAGGTTTGATTTCAGATAATATCATCAAGATGGAATAGCTAAAGCATTATCAATTTGAATGTCACTAAAATTGTTCAGAGACTATAGGAAAATATATATCATAGGGTTAAAGCCTATGGTACACAAACAATATACTTTATAAGGCTAACACGCATTTACATCCATAAAGCAGTTATCAAATTTATATCCGACTAAGCACCATAGGCCTATTCCCTAACCAACTTAAAATCTATAGTTTTTCTGCTCTTCCTGCAGGTGGCTTGCAAACAACTTGGTTACGAGACGGGTCGGATCAAGTCGTACGTGACCCGCGGTAACGGGAAGGTGTGGCTGAGTCACCTCTCCTGTAGGGGCGCCTGCACCGACAAGCTGCTCGAGTGCCCCCACTCCAACTGGGGGCAGGTCGGCAGCTGCACCAGCTCCTACGACATCGGCGTTGAGTGCTACAGTAAGCTAATAACTTTGTACTTTGTACTGATCAAAATGTTGCAAATTATCTTTTCCTGTTTAAATATTTAAATCAAAGGAATCGTGCCACAGGTGTCATTTCCATGACGCTCACAAGTTTGGGTGATATGAAATACTGCGTTCTTCTGTTCGTCACAATGCCTTTTCATTTACTGTCTAAATGAAGGGGTAATAAGCCCATTGCACGGTTTACTGAATGGTGTGATATTGACCTTTCAAAAGGTCATTACGTAAACACTGCTATTGCTAAACATTTATCTAAAATGGCGTAGGAAATAATTATGTTAAAGGACTATTCACTGTTTGCCGCATAGCCTTCATATAATTATGGGATTAATTTGGGATTCAGGTTATTCAAATATATGGTATATTCGCAGAGTGTTAATTGTTATCATGTTTCTTTTCAGATTTTACCAAGTTCAGAGATTGCAGTGAGTAAAATTTATACTCAGTATGACCGATTTGAATGATTATTCGGCCAATAGCAGTACTGATTTACCAAAATCTTCAATTTGCATATATAAATACCGTCCAGCTCAATTT
This sequence comes from Lepidonotus clava, assembly GCA_936440205.1. Taxonomy (NCBI): domain Eukaryota; kingdom Metazoa; phylum Annelida; class Polychaeta; order Phyllodocida; family Polynoidae; genus Lepidonotus; species Lepidonotus clava. The sequence goes on along the minus strand of OW387136.1, from coordinate 43,627,762 downwards.
CCACAAAATATTTCTCTCGATTGATATAAATTACTAAAATTACATAAGATACTTTACTCAATATGACCAATTTGCATGATAAGTATGTTTATGAATCCACTCATAAACCTAAATGAGCTGCGTTATGGGTCTGCCCAAACAGCCCTTACCGTTTGATACTTTGTGTTCAGAAATTCTAAACATTACGCTATTCTTCGTTTTGAAGCTGGCAGACCAATTCCTTCAGAAGGTGGTGAGTATAGTTCTTTCTCTACGCCTATAGTTTTGTTACAACTACAATTAGATTGGCCACGCAGCATGCAGCCAGCTGAGCTATACCAACTGATGTATTATAGGCACGGGTGCTGCATACCATATCCATCTATTATATTGAGCTAGACTGCTGTTATTTATCTTTAGTTAATTCCAAGGATGTTTCGTTGTTAAAGTTCGTATTTATTAACATCCCATACCAGGATGAGGATCGTTGTTCGACTGCGTGATGTTTTATCACTTATCATTTACATTTTACTTATTCGAAGATATCAATAAATGTTCGTTATTTTGAAGTAAAGGGGAGTTCTTCGTTATTAATCATGGAATTAGGTAGCTTAGTCCAGGTAGATCTTCATCCTGGATAATTGTTCATTCTTTAGTGGGAGAGATTCTAAGTAAAGGGACTCAGACCTATACAAAGAACACACGCTTGGCAAGAGATAATTTTATTATATCCATGTAGACATTCTGAAGATACAAGTATATAGTTCTTCCATCCATACAATGCATGCCATCCATCTCACAATGCTAACACATCAGTAACGTTCCAACCAGGTATAGCTATGGTTAAGCTTCCCCATTCGTAAGGTATATACACTCCGCAACTGTTGAGAGAGTCACTTCCTGTCTACCTGTGTTGGAGACCATCGGTAGGATCTCCATCACGTCCAGTACACCGTTCGTAAGGCTAAGCCTAAGCTGTCCCAATCGTTACTATCACCTAATTGTAGTGGTTACTACCATCTCAGCACAACCCGTCTTGATCCGTATGTTAGACTATTGCTCCCATGTGTTCTGATCGAACTCTATCTTGGTCTGCTCGTCCATCTCAAGTCTTATACCGCTTATATAGCGACAGCCAAAGGCTTGGCGCTATACTCATATACTCTAACACCTATAACAGTGTTCCCTCTATCTTTCATACTTCCCATTCTTACTTACATCGACTAATTCTATTTCTGACTATGTACAAACTATCGTAGACGACAAGACCCGTTATCCACAGTGTTCTTCGTACCTGTGCGTACCTGCAGGAGGGTGAACCAACCCAGTTACAGCCTTTTATGCCTGAGGGCGTTATTATTCTCCCATACATTCTACCTAAGCCACGAGACAGTGGCGCCGCTCGGCGTCAAGCACACATATCAGCGTTACATGTTTCACTATGAACCCTTGCCAGTACTAACGAACTTACAATACTTACTACCAATTCCTAAAGTCTATAATAATTCTTTTGCACTGGACTTCAGTGCAATATATACCAAATTGTAAAAATCCTGAAAGACCAGGGGAAACTCTGACTGATGTTATGTAATAAAAAACCCTTAAAATAATGCATTCTGCGCCCTTCTATCCCCGTAACCATGTAGCCGTGGCCCTTGTGTCTGGAAACATTACTTCTGGGCGGCTTGAGATCATGCACTCGGGTCGGTGGGGCACGGTGTGTGACGACGGCTTCACGGGTATCTCGGCCACCGTAGTGTGTCGTCAGCTCGGCTTCCACACGGGACAACTCGGCCCCAAGTCACTAGCGCCATCCGGCAGCGGGACCACCTGGCTGGACGAGGTAAGTTCAGTTAAATGGTAGATTATAATAAGAAGGTCCGTAGAGGCCGTCCGAGGGTGGCTGTACGGACTTCTTTATTTTATTACCCGACACTATTGTAAAATATTGTGAATTTTCGTAAAAGAAATTAGTAAAAACAAACCAGAAATGATACAGGGTGTACGGCCTGGCAATACGCCTGGCACACAATGCGGCCCACTCGTCGATCCAGAGGGTAATAAAATGCACGAGTGAGTTGGGTAAAGGGTGGATTCCACATGGCAACAAATTAAAAATGATACATGGGCAACACTTGGAAACACGTGAGAATTGCACAATTTTCCAACTTATATAAAAAGATTTCATTGCTGTTTTGAAGTGCTTTGATTCAAATATACCATGTTTGATTGATTCTGTTGCCCTCATCAATAGTTAAGCATTGTAATTTTCATTGGCAACACAACAGCAGCAGTTCAGAAAGGCTGTTGCCGACTGTTGCTGTACTTTTGCTGTTTTTGTTGCCACGTGGAACCCACCCTTTACGGGTATTTTACGCGATATAACGACGCCTCGTGGGTATTTCAAGTAATCTAACTCACGAGGGCATCATCTGACATCAACCGCGAAACCTTTTTGCTTAAAACATGTTCAATATTAAATTTTGTTGAATCATCCAAGTGGGAGAATTATAGCCAGGAATCGTGTGAAGATTATCTATAATTATGTCATATATCTAATTTCAAGATTATAATTTAATGAAAAATAAAAGCGATACATGATACAGATGACACCTTGAAAGCTGACATGGTCTGTAAGACAGGAAGCCATATTTTGCAGGGAAGGATTGTTTTTTGTTTTTCTTGTTTAAGTGGGATGTGTACCCCCAATTTTTGGTCTTTTCGGGCATTCTTTTATGCAAAACTGGAACCTCCAGAAGGAGTGCTAGAACTTTTTATATATGGTCGCATCCACCCCCTTTCTAGATTACCTGGGTCGGTCCCCGTATTGTTAGTAGTGCATACAAATGGGGAAGCTTAGCAGGCAACGGATAATTATACGATTACCAGGTTGGGGCTCCAATAGGAAAACCAATACGTCATTTTATTTCAGGACGTCCCGTTCTAAATCATATTAGGGTGCAATTGATTATTGTGTAGAAATATCAAAATATATTTTTCATGTAAACAAAAAACGCTTGATTTGAATAACATGAATTGCAAAAACATGCATATGAAACCATAAATATGCAAATGCAATGATCAAATTAAACTTAGAAACTTAGTGTTGTCTTTCATAACATACTATTACTGGTTTCAATAATCTTCCCATTTCTATCGGGTTTGCAATTCAAAATTGGAGATTATTGTTTTTCAGTATCGTAATCATTGAAAATAGGCCTACTAAATAAAGATGTGAAATCACCTAAAATCTCAAAACTGCAGAAATACTATATCGTATCATTCCTGATAATTGGAGATGTATTGAATAATACACAGAACGTCCTATTAGTCTTTGAAATTGTGTTGGGAAGTTTATCAGGCCGTACCGTTATAACAGGACTGGTTAATTCCCGTGGTAGCCCCAACCATTCCAAATGTCGTAAGTAGTATATAGACTCGGGGGTAAACAGCAGGCTATGGAATCGCCATGTAGCCGCAAACTAGAGCAATATTCTTCTCTTCTCTGTGCACATTCAATTATTAACAGATCTTGAAACTTTCTTCGATTGTGTAATACATATCTATCATATCAAATGATGTACTCAGCTAAACGTACCAAAAACATAAGATATCTGAACTGTCCTTCCGTTCAGTACGTGCGCGCATTTAAAAAAAATCAGACCTCCCCTGAAGCCCCGTAGGCTCAAGTACTCATTGAATTTGTGCAGAAATGTGCGAAACATTTCAAAATATCACACCTCCCATTCCCTTTTGTTGTGCATGTACTTAATGGACCGTCCCCAGGTTAAACATGAATATTCATTTCCTACTGTCTGGTTCTTCTCTTTAGGTGCGCTGTAGGCCTACCCACCTGTCGCTGTCCGAGTGTTCCCACCGCAGCTGGGGCAGTGAAGACTGCAACCACGATGAAGATGTTCGCCTCAGGTGCTCAGGTCAATAAACGTGTTATATCTAATTTTAAGAATGATGAGAAATACAGAAATTCACAATACATTAGGCAATGAAAGTAATCATTATTGATAACCAGAAAGATATTTTATATTATTTTTTTTTAATTTGTATTGGTTCTACATCTCATAAAGGCCTACACAAGATCTTTCTGCGGATACAAATAATAAAAGTATTGACAAGAACAATTAATGATAAAAGAAAAACAATAATTATCACTAATCAAACTTTGAATACATCTGAATGAAGGCTTGTGTGTGATTTTAATTGGTATAAGCCTAGTAGATTGTTAAATCAGGGGCAGTATAGCTTAGATATATTTTTTCGTAATAGTTATGTTAGGTGCCCGATATCAAAAGAATTTCATCACGCAAAATGTACATGGTATTATCGTTAGCTGATGCGAACAGAGAGTTTGGGTTGTTAGGGTAATGACACTTTAGATTTGCTTTTACACAAGGGGAGGATTAACATTATGTTGACATACAAACTTTGAAGGACTTCGTTCCCAGTGTTATGGCAATAGGCATATGATATATCTACTTCAACCTCTTTGGGATTTTTATTATTTGGGCACCTATTGAGCCATGTTTTCCTCGTGATAATTATTTTTATCCGTAAACATTTTTCATGTTACCAGATGATTTTGAATGTGACAGCAACCCATGTCTAAACGGTGGAACCTGTGCCAATGGATTTAACGCCTATGAATGCACATGTCCCGGCGGATTTGCAGGTCATCAGTGTCACATTAGTAAGTTCTAATTCAGCAGTGGCTGTTTTGTATCGTCATGAACTGCTGATTTATACGGATTGAAACTACAAAAAAAATATACGATTTTTTTTAGAGACATATCTTGTTAAAGAAAGAATTATATCCTTATCGCAGAGTAGGTCACAACAAGCATGTATTCCATGTATCGTTTCATTCGCCATCTCAGAATGTATATCATAGGACTTATGATATTATTCTAAAGCGTCAACATTGTGTTTACACGACTTTGATGTCATTCGAAATGTCCTGGTTTAGAATCTAACTTTATATACCTCTCTCCTTAGACATTGATGAGTGCGCTGAACATGGAAATCTTTGTGCCAATGGAGGAACCTGTATAGACGGCATCAACGACTTCTCCTGCCTCTGCACTGCAGGTTACACCGGGAAGAACTGCTCCATTGGTATGGACCAACGTCTCCATCACCATTTATCATATACATGCTTGACTAATTATTTAAACGACTGAGAGAAATTCGTAACGATGATCAGTATTGATATATAAGATGCAAAACAAAAGCTTGATAATCATAAAAAAAAAATACATGGGTCTTTTGCTCAACAAAAATAGTGCCAATCCAAGATGTCATACTTTTGCGATGTCATCTTATTTAGAGTCAATATAGAATCATAGGGTTCATGTCATAAGAAAAAAGACCTGAAAATTTACATTTCAATTTAGGCCTATTGTGCTGATATCAGGTGGTTCAAAAAACAGAAAATGTCATAATCTTCCATCCATACTGAGATCATAATTATGTTGTGCTCCCTTGTCAGAGATTGACGAGTGTTCCAGCCAACCTTGTCAGAATGGCGCCAGCTGCACAGACATGTTGGCCAAATTCATCTGTGTCTGCGCGCCAGGATACGAGGGAATTCTATGTGACACAGGTAAATAAATTAAATATCAAATGATATTCTTCGAGGCTCACATTCCCAAATAATCTTATAATTAGTATGAGAAAAATGGCATCAAGTTGCACCTACACTAATTATAGGCCTACATGTATTTCAATGGACAAGGTTAAAAAAAGAAAAAACATCTATGGTATTATTCCTCTGTATTTGATATGATTATTCGTTTTTTATGCGAGGACTACAGCCCTGTGTCGTTCTAAATAACTTTAATTTATGTAAGGTATTGTTGTATTTTGTCAGATATCAATGAATGTATGACACGGCCTTGTCACAATGGCGGATCCTGCGAAGACGCAATCAATGACTTTACATGTAAATGTCCTCCGGGATTCACAGGCAAACGTTGCGACACCAGTAAGTATGATCAACATCCTTTAAAGAAAAAGAAAATTGACCAATGGTAGTAAACGTCTACAGAACAGTACACTTAGGGAATGTAAGTGAATGGTATAATTTTTAGTAAACATTCATATTGAATTTTGAGGAACATGATGGGTACCATTAAGACGGAACTAGCCTTATTTTATACATTGTCGTCATAATCATACATTATTACTACTGGTTATAACTGTCGTTACTAACCCAATTGGTATAGGTAGTTGGCACCGTGTGATTAACATCCTTTTGCGATGGTATATTAATGCATCTAGTAATTATCGTTCAGACATACACACATGACAGAGTACTTTTCCCTACAATTGGTGTTTCATTAATCAATATATCTGAACCCATGGTAGGACCATAGAGATATTATGTATGTATATGGTAAAACATGAGTCATAAAACAATAAAACATTTCACCTTCAGACATCGATGACTGCGAATCCAATCCATGCCTCAACAATGCAACCTGTTTGGACGGGACCAACTGGTACTTCTGCAAGTGTCAGCCCGGGTATTCAGGACACAACTGCCAAATATCCTCATGTATGTCACACTATTTTTTCTATATGTATAATGTAGCCTCGCAGTGTAGTTTTTTTAAGATAGCAGTCTGTTACAAATTCATGGTGGTTTACTGGTTATCATAGCCTCAATAACGGTGTGTTGTTAGGCTAGCTGGTCTAGAAAGTTTGGCAGGGCTTTGATATTATCCTCAGAATGATAATTATGAGGCCGTGTTAAGGGAGCCCTAATATGCATAACTACAAAATGCTTAATTGCTCTGAGGTTAGAAACCCCAAAACATTTCCATGACATCAGGGTTTTCCGGGGGGGGGGGGGACCTCCAGGCAAGACTGAAGCTATTTTGACTGATTATTTTGAAAAGATTCATTGTATTTGTAGCCTTATCATTTCCATTGCCTCTGGATAGCTACACTTTGATTAATCTGAGATGGTTTCAGATACTCTCGGAGCCTCCTCTGGGTACATCGTGATAAGAGAGTCACAATTCAGACAATCAGAGTACATGAAAATAGGTAATTTAAGAGAACATTGAACCCGGTCATATAAAGTATAAGCTGTAACAATTCTGGACATTGCCTTGTAGTTGTGAATGAGTGTGCCTCCAGCCCGTGTCACAATAACGCCACCTGTATGGACGGTGACAACTGGTACGTCTGCAAGTGTCCAACCGGCTACTCCGGCCACGACTGTCAGATATCACCGTGTAAGTGATGGCTGTATACATAATTATTCATACTGAATAGGAGAAATACAAATTATTTTCCTGATAGAAACCGAGGATTTAAAATCGATCTACTCGATGTCAAAATACAAAATTAATTCTATAGAGGAAAATCATACTTGTGATAATAGAAATAATAAAAAGAGAAGGGAAAAGAAAGTTGTCAGAATTTGAGGAACCAAACTCGGAATCAGATTCACACTACCTGTCTTACCAATATTCTTATATGCCCAACACACTTCATGTTATTGAAACAAAGTTCTATTGTCAGTTAAGATTTATTGTTTATAATTAAGTATAATTATCTATTCTATAGTTACGGACGAATGTGCATCAAATCCCTGTAAAAATAACGGGACATGCTTTGACGGAAATGGCTGGTACGTTTGCAAATGCCTCGAAAACTTTTCTGGTCATGATTGTCAAATTAAAGCAGGTAAGTCCTTTTGCTGTTTGGGGTGAAATTATGTTTTTAGGGAACTTCTTACAAATAAATCGGAATAACACCTTATAAATTATAGTAGTGCTGAATTAGTTGACCTGAGGTACATGGTAATTCCCTTTTTTATAGAATTGCAACAATACCAATCATACCAAGTTGTACCTGAATCTTTCAGAAGGAGTCTTTCAGTCACTTTGTTCACCATGTTCTTATGTTTGTATAGATCTACCTTAATATATTTATTACACATCCATTAAAGGTATTGATATGTATGTATATTATTATATCTCCTGTCAGATGTGGATGAATGTGTGTCAAGCCCGTGTCAGAACGGTGGGACATGTCTGAACGGTAATGGATGGTACATGTGCAAGTGTACCTTAGGATTCTCGGGCCACGACTGTCAGACAACCAAAGGTGAATACATACTATTAACTTTTTATTCAATGTATTGCGGTTAGAATTTTTAAAAAGCTGAATAGATATTTAATCAAAGCCTTGATAATTATTTTTCCTGTTTCTTATTGGAAAAGTTGTCATTCTTAGCTGTGTCATGCTCAGACCTTATCATCCTGATACCTGACTAAGGACAACAAATTGTCCGAATCGTTGGCTTTGATTAGATATCAAAAAGGCCATCACTCCATAATAGTCATGGCTGGATTACAGTTTACCTTTTAATGTTTCGGAGTATCATTATGAAGGTCCAAAAGCGAACAGAGCATTCTCTATGATTATATGGTATTTTTTATGTCCAGCTGCTGAGGATTGCGACTCCAACCCATGTCAGAACAATGGCACCTGTCTAGCAGGAGGCGACTGGTATGCCTGCAAGTGTGCACCCGGCTTCTATGGCACAAATTGTGAAACATCTGAACGTAAGCATTGCTCACCTAAGTAGATTTTTTTCTATTCCTTTTCTTGACCTCTTATCCATGTGCTAGCTGCACAACTCATGGTTAAGGTTGTCAATTCATTATTCATATTAGTTGTGTTCTTTGATAACTTACTTACACGTTTATAATGTATAAGGTATACCAATGACTAATTTAAACATTGTCTATCCTTTATAGGTATAGATGAGTGCTCCTCGAACCCTTGTGTGAATGGCGGGACCTGTTACGATGGGGACAGTTGGTATATCTGTAAATGTCCCTCTGGCTACACCGGGGACCACTGCCAGTCGCTTGTTGGTAGGTTTTATAATTGTGTAAATTGAAAACAAATAGATACATGTATCTATATTCATGGGGTAATGTATAATTGCATGTAGTCCTAGTATATATATATATATATATATATATATATATTATATATATATATATATATAATAAACATAATAATATAAACACATTTTCCAAGGCATTTGAGTTGAGCATTTTGTGTGTTATACATGGAATCCTCAAATGGAATAGTGGGGTCTGTTAAGGTCATTTTTTTGAGAAATCGTTACGCGGCGGATAAAAGCACCAAATTTGGTATGAGGCACCTATGAGGCATAACTATCAAATCTGGAAGGGGAGCCACGTTGAAATATCAATAGGATGGATGTGGGGGCCCAAAAACCAATATGGCCGACATTTACTATAAAATTTCTTATATCTCAGCTTCTAAAAAGACCAAAGAGACATGGTTGGTATCAAAATTGAGGGATTATGGGTCAGGGAATTCAATTATTTATGTTTCAAGTCAATGCGGAAATCCAAAATCCAAGATGGCTGACCAATTTTGAGAAATATTATGATTTTTAGCTACTAAGGCATAAGGCCAAGGGAAATGGTTCCAATACCAGTTGTTAATGGCCTAGAGGGCTCAATAAATATGATATTCATCCAATACAATACCATGAATTTCAAAATGGCTGAATTCATTAGCATGATACCTTTGATAATGACTGCTGGATTCCAAAATAATTCAAAAGAAAGGATATAGACTTTACTCTTTTGCCATAAGATTTCTTGATTTCATTTGGTATGATGATCCCCTGGGACCCCTTCATTGAATTTAAAAGGGGGGCCACCTTGAAATATCAATATAACCCGGACGGGGACCAAAAATCCAATGTGGCCGACTTTTATTGAAATAATCTTATATCTCAGCTTCTGAAATGCCTAGAAACACATTGCTTTTGTCCAAATTGGTAGATTATAGGACAGGGAATTCAATTATTTACCTTTCGAATCTATGCAATAGATCTAATCGAAGCTAGCCAAAGTTTTGGTTAAATACCTTAAATTTCAAATGCTAAAAACTTACAAAATTTGTCAAAATTTCATTTTTGTATTTCAAGATGGCTCCCCTTCTAGATTCAATAGTTATGCCTCAGAGGTGCCTCATGCAAAATTTGGTGCTTTTATCCGCCGCGTAACGAAAATGTTGTTAACAGACCCCACTAGAAAGAGCTCTGTTGAATTTAAAAATGCTCGTTTCTTCCTTTAAAGACGTCAATGAATGTGATTCGAACCCTTGCCGGAATGGGGGGTCTTGCTTGGACGGACGGAACTGGTTTGTTTGTAAGTGTCCGTCTGGCTATCACGGAACTCTATGCCAGATTTCTGAAGGTGAGTAACACATTACCGAGCTGTATTAGGCAAATAGTTTTAAGTGCATATCAATGTTTAATTGTTCTAATCATTCTAAAGCATGTACTGAATCGTCGCCATTTAGATGAGCTTAAATCCGTTTGTAATCATAGATGTGCGGACATTTTAGAAATAGCTATAACTATATCATACTTCTACAGATAATACTTTCGTTGTTTTATTTCAGTATACCCATGTCTTTCAAACCCTTGCCAAAACAACGGATCATGTTTGGCCGGAGACCATTGGTATGTTTGCAAATGCCAACCTGGCTATTCAGGAGATAACTGCGAAGTCTACCATGGTAAACTTTTAAACGCATATACAACACGCCACCTGCAGTACTTGTCATTGATAGATCTACAAATAGAATATGCAAACGCATCCAATGTTGTAGTAGATGCACTTATATCAAGAACAAATAAGATCTACATAATATATATATCCATGTGTGTCTATGTATGTCTATGTAAGATCAACTGATTGTTATCGATGACTCAGAGTATTTTTTATCTTGTATTATGATCATGGCTATTACACATGTACCTATGATTATTTGAATTACTATAATCTCATATTTACCTGTACATGGTCATGGTTACTACCCGATTAATCAAACACTTATTATACTGTATACTATACTGGCGTAAATGGTAACAAAGTTCGCTTTTTGATTGCAGACGTCGATAGATGTGCCTCCAACCCCTGCCATAACAATGGTACATGTTACGACAGTGTGAAATGGCACATCTGCAAGTGTCCAAGTGGATATTCAGGGGAACGGTGCCAGATAGCTGATGGTAAGGTGTAAACGTATACGAATATTAACTTCAAACATAGTTTCATATCATATTCATGATCTTTTTTATATGAATGTGTTGCTGACCGCACACCTAATCATTTGTCAATTCTTGGTTTCATATAACTATTAGGGATGGAAAGAACGTCAATCACGTTGTTCATGTATATATTTATCAATGGTATTTTGGATCATCTGTTTTTCGTTTCTTATCAGATTTTGATGACTGCTTATCAAGTCCTTGTCAGAATGGTGGTACCTGTCTGGATGGCAAGAACTGGTTCGTTTGTCGATGTCCTGTCGGTTATTCGGGAGATACCTGTCAAATATCGGCGAGTAAGTATAATGTTTCAAAGTCAAAATCTTAGTCTATTTTAAGATTTGATTTAATTTGATAAGAATTTAATTTATCTTGTGAACTGTACACCTGGTTAGTTTGCATCAGCTGTATTGTATGAAGATATCTAGATTAGAGTAAATGTCAAAAGAATTTAAGACTGGATACTTCTATGCTTAGATTCGTTGTTCAAGATGTCTTCTCAAACAAAACTCACTGAATTGACTTTTGTTTGTGTTGAAATCTCAAGACGATTTACGCGGCTGATGATTGATATCTTAGACTTTTTTCAATAACCTTCCATTGATTGTGGTTCCATATGACCCTCTAGAAATATAACCCTTCTGAAGATTGAACGTCAAGCTCTGTAATTAATTAAGACATTGTATATTATCACCCCCTAGTTAACAATTCCTGTGGGTCGAACCCCTGTCAGAACGGTGGTACGTGTTTACCAGGGGACAACTGGTATGTCTGCAAATGTCCCTCTGGATACGGAGGGGACAAGTGCCAACAAACTGACGGTAAATAGCATGATATTTTTGGGGTCTTTTTTAAGTCCTTTTTGCAATATTCCTTCACCTCTATACAATATTACAGTTTATCCGAAGAAAAGTATATACATGATAAAGAAACGTGGCCATCATATATAAACTAAAACCTATAATAGCTCATATAAGGGCACATTATGCCCCTTTGATCAATCTGCCAACTCCCAGAACAGAACTCTTTAAGAAATCTGTTTTATATGGGAGAAAATGTATGGAATGCGTTGCCTGCTAATAATAGGAATTTAGAAGACCTTACAGTATTTAAAAAGGCAGCATGTAAAGCTCTGATGTGAAATTCATCTTTGTAATCACCCTCATCTCATTTTATTATCATCAAGTAAGATGTTTGTATGTTAAATGTTAAATGTATGTACACGATACGTGTCTTAGTATTTATTTCTTTTTGCAATGGTCGTCCTTTGTATGTTAAATTTAACGTACAATGGAGGACGGCAATGGGAGACTAGACTCATTATTGTTTAAATTGCATCCTCTATAGATATGCTGGATTTTAAAAAAAAGTGAAAACACATTATGAACTATCATGATGCAATTATGAATGTAGAATATACGTATCTCTGTTTCAATAATGTATACAAATTCTTAACAATCTGTTTGACATAAGACTGTTTAATCTATCAGCAATTTGTCCTTCATCATTTCATCTGTTTTGTAAAAAAAAGTCATTATGACAAAAATCCAACAGGATAAGCTACTAAATGACATGACTATATAGTTGATGGTTATTTCTTTTCAGAGTTAAATGAATGTGCATCAAATCCATGCAAAAACAATGGAACATGTTTAGATGGTGGCACATGGTATGCTTGCAAATGTCTAATTGGTTTCGAAGGAGACAACTGCCAAATAATTCAAGGTATGCATTTTCACCATATTTTTGGATATCTATAAGCCTTTAGCATATCAAATCTTTATTATACATGGCATCCTCTTTTTCTTTTACATCTAATGGCAAATTAGCATAATTTTTGTGTATTTTTGTCTATATATTACACAATGTTTAATGAAATCTTGAACAGTTTTCTTCGTATTTCATTTTGCATACCCAATAGAAGCCTAATGACATAGGCCTATGTGCGATAAACTAACGACTAAACAAGATCTTTAATTATTCCTCATAATTATACAAAAATACAAAGTGATATAGACATAATCAGATAATGCTATCTAAAACAGACAGAAATGGTTTAATACATTTTTAAATATATATTTTGTTTATCCTGGTGATGGGTTGGATTGCTCCAGTCTACATGATGTGTTTTTAATATATTTGAAATGGGATCTTTCACTACATCCATGTCGTTTACATATATACAAAAACTTATTTACTGCTTGCTGGACGTGATTAATAATAAAGAGCAAATATAGGAAATAACAAGTAACAAGGTGATTAAGTTTGGACATAAATAAATAATTATGGGAAATATCTATTAAATCCTCCTATTACATTGACTCTAAAGTTTTAAAATTCATGATGTGAGCAGCTTGGCAGCGAGTGTGCAACTGAAAGATAATTGTTGCCCCCCCCCCCCCCCCCCCGCCCCCGATTTACATAGTGAGGTGTAAACAGATCTGGGGAACCATGGGTACATATTGGTTGCGTCACTTGCAAATTCACAGAAATTAAAATTTTGAGGTCTCATGACACAAAATGATACTGAATTGTTGATAATGTGTAATATGTGAACATGTTTATTGCAGCTTCAGACCAGTGTACATCAAACCCGTGTCAAAACAATGGCACATGTTTGGCTGCGAAGAACTGGTATTTCTGCAAATGCGAAGTAGGCTTCTCTGGGCATAACTGCGAAATATCACCAAGTAAGTTATGTAGAAAAACTTTGGTTCATTTTTTCTCATTTGACAAAGAAAATTAAACCCACAAATTCATAATAAGCCATCATTCTGCTTCTTCTACGCATACGAAATGTACCTGGAATGTTATTCCATATATATCTACCCGATATTTTTCAGTTCTACTAAGGTATCAATTTTCCCGCTGCACAGTACCATTAAGTTATTTTGCATTCCGTGAATTGCTGATATTGTATTATAAAAAAAAGAGGAAAAAAAAAAGATGTGAGCGTAACAGACAATATTATGACTCCAATAGAAATAGGTACAAAATAAGTCAAATTTAAGTGAGAACAAATTTCGTATACATATAGGACAAATTGTATGCATGTAGATTTTTTTCCCCACATATAATCAAAGAAATCCTATAGATTTTGACATAATTTCAGTTAGTCATTCTATCCTTTCCTCCTCCCCAGCCGGCGCCACTGCTGGCCTCAGTGCTAACGAGCCGTCCAAGAAGGACAGCCCGGGCTACATCAGTCTCTGGATCCTGGTCAGCGTGCTGGCCATCGTCATCCTGGCCATCATCGTGTTTGTTATCATAAGGTGACATGTTTACCAGTGTTTATATATATATATATATATATATATATATATATATATATATATATATCCACTAATTACTGTGTAATGGTTCTACAATGACAACCTATTGATGAGAAGTAGGCCTATCAGTGCAATAGGGAACATAATACAATGGGCTCCAATGCATTACCTAACATACGCATTTAGGGAAGACCGGTGGATAGTAACTCTGAAATACAAATGATAACGTCCCTGTAGAGGACTCTGAATTTGTGATTCTCAGATTTCGGGTGAAGCTATGGGCCTTGATAATTTTTTTGTTATGATTATTTCTTATTAGTCAACTTCACGTACAAATAGTTCATGTTCTTCCAGCGGACATTTGTGGTAATGATAGGGGTGTAGATGTCGCATGTCGAATTTAAGAAATGGTCATGTCGCCTGTCACTTTATTTTGAATTTCCATGTCGATTTTAAGAACCTACCATGTCGCATGTCGAATTTAAGAAATACCCCCTGTCATGTCGTTTATTTTTCTCCTCGTGTCACTAAGCCCCATATTGCATGTCGAATTTAAGAAATGGCCATGTCGCCCTGTCGAATTTAGGGGTCCACACCCATAATGATGATGGTACAAAATATCTTACAGGCTTTAATGAACAAGATGAAACAAAATAACATAATTATAGTGTTGACCAATAATTACCAGTATTAAACAGAAATAGTTATCAGTCTAGTATGACATTCAACAGTCTAGCAAAAACAGTCTGACATGTTTCATTTGAATAAGTTAATGAGCCCATTCCTCTGTATACATCATACTGAAACTTTAATGTACAATAATATCATATCAATTGTTTCAAAACGTGTTCCGTGATCCTTAAATATTACATTAAACTAATAGGGATTTTTATCAACAAAATGTGGGGAGGGCATATCTATCTTTATAAGAGAGTTATCAGTGATATAACGTGGTGATACGGGAGAAGGAAAGGAAATAACTGTAACATGTTAGTCACTGGTGAAGGCTTTGGATTTTTTCCATGGTGAAGAAGATGTCCCCTGTTATGCATGTCCTTTAATCTGAAATATATTTATAAACTCCAGGCCCGTAACTAGGGGGGGGGGGGGGGGTGGCGGGGGTGGCGGGCCACCCCCCACCCCCACCCCCCACAGATCTAGAGGAACATTAATTTTTCCAAAAGTTCCACCTTCCCTCCCAAAAGTTAATGTTAATGTTATCTACCCCCAACCCCCATAATGTACCTTGCAAAATTTCTCCTCAGATTTGTCAAAACTACGAGAGTTCATTTTTGGTCTAGGGGGGACAATTGCCCCTTTTGCCCCCCCCCCCCCCCCCCCTGGATCTGCCACTGCCCAGGATCCCCCCTCCCCTGGCTACGCCCCTGAATTAGTAGGAACAAATTGAAAAGTTCCACTTTTTACTGCTCGCCACCCCCTTTTTCAAGTTTAAATGATTGAACATATAGGCAAAAGTTCCACTTGTGGAACCTCGCCATCCCCCCCCCCCCCCACCCCCCACCCCCACCCCCCACCCCCCACAGCAGACCCTGGGTACGGGCCTGAACTCATTATGAGCAGCTTTCAGTATACTACATGAAGTAAATGCAATGATGTTCACGTTATTCCATAGGTGGCGTCGCCGTCGCTACCTGAGTCATGGGAAGCCTGTGATGGGAAGTAACATTATGGAGCTTGACAGGGATGACCTTTCTTCTTTTTGTAAGTATAACATGACTTTGAATTACTAGTGTAGAGTATTTATCAAAACATAACGAACACATGGTCTTGCAAGAAAACGATGATTGAATACAGCTGGAAAAGAGGTTATCCCTTTTAACACATGACCAAATAAATTGATGCCATACTTACTATGCTGTATAACACGTCATCACACAAATTAAAAACTGTGTATTGGATATAACTAAGTGGTTTAAGATAAATAAGGAAGATAAAAACAGGGTAGTCTCTTATTTCTTTAATTAATTATGAATCTTACAATAATGATCTTAATTTACATCACAATTAAAGGGAGGTGTAGGAGAATCGACAGTGATTTATAGAGGGAAGCCTAAGGTCTAGCTTACACAAATCTTCTGTAAAAGGTAATTCAACATTATTCAGAAATATAACGGTCTAGGTTTACTTACTTCGTTATTCGATGTTATGAACCAATATCTAGTTTTATACTTCTTTAGTGGAAAGGCATTGAATTATTACAAATAATTAGATAATTTGAAAAACATTCAAGTTATATTGATTTTATTATTTATTTCCAGGATTCATGTTCCGTCTCCAGTGACGCGGTGTTGTTTCTCGTTTGTCTGACAGGTGATTCGACTACAAATCTGACCCACTGATGTGAAGAAACGAAGTTTTCTGGCTAATCCTCCATTGGGTTAAGTGTATGGTCATTGTTTATGAAGAAGTTTATATGAGATCGTACAAATAGACAAAATATACCGGCGGAAATTTCGGAAGTGGCAGCCCATGATTTATTATAATGTATACAAAAAGAATCACAAAGCTGATAACCAAGCCAATAATGACTTGTTTTACAAATATAATTTCGCCGCAGATATCTCTTTTTTTAAATCTAAACTCTGACCGACGATACAAACTGATTATAACCCGTTGTTGTGTTGAATTTGGTTGATTAGCGAATGTAGTCAAAAGAACCTGAAACCATTATGTCCATCACATATCCGGTCAACTATACTGCTATAGGCCTATGTTGACCAAACACGAATAGATGTGCCATCATAGACATGAGCTTGACATATTGCGCATGTGTTATAATATTGTTCAAAAAGAGTAATTTGTAATTCAATTTTGATTGCCTCTTTGAAATCTGTAAATTGTTCGGTTCAACATCTCTTGTATGTATTTTCATCCAGCATACAAATATTGAATAAGACCTATATATTTGAAGTCTGTTGATAAAGGCAGTTTGATTCATGTGTTATGAGTACCCCTCAATTATTATTAACTAAATTGCTACAGATATATAGGTAATACCTCAACAATGTACATGTATCTTCAATTTAAACGTTGAGATGGAATAAGCAGACAAAATATTCAATTATTGTATCCAAGAGCTTAATATCTTTGCCGTACATGGTTTCGTACATTACATACACTATTTTGCATTTGAAACGTAATGTGCCACTGCCTTAAAATTGACCATTGCACGTTCCATTTGAAGGAGGCACTCCTGTAGCACAGTATAGGGTATAGGCCCTATGCGTGCATTTTACATCTGTGGTTCCGAAATATTCCACTGCTTTCCAAGAAAGAGTATATTTTCGGACGTGTGTGACATGTTATGGGTAAATGACATCTTAAGGAGGATGCTTTTAAATATTAACAAACCTAGAAAAGTTGTTATCGTAAGTAAAGCAATCAGGTTAAGGTACAGGCTCTTAAGGAAAGAGCCCTCAAATGCCAAAATTCCAAGTGCTTTTAGTCAAGCAACAATAAGATTTAATATTTCCAAAAGTGTATTAACATTAACACGGAGATATTCTTTACTTGACTGTTAATCTATCGCTAGAAATGATTTCATAGTTCTGTCTTAAGTGGGAATACCCCAATTGATGCTTTTGCAAAACATAACTGTATTGGTCGCGTTTTGATAAGATTCATAAATGAACGTTTCTATGAAATCCGAACCTAATTACCATGTCCAATTATATTGGAGAGTCATCATATTGATCCATATAAAAAAAGTGAACTTTCTTATAGAAGTGGCGGTAAGCCAAAATATCCATTGCTTGCAAAACAAGCATTTAACATTGATTCAGCGTTAAGTTATCAACCTATCTTTATCCCAGGGCCAGTATTCACTTTGAAAAAAATGTATGTGTAGATCTATCTTGATATAATCCGGTATAATCCAGATCGTATGCCATGCACTTGTGAATAAAAAATATTTTTCTACGAATAATGTGTTTTTATTTGTTAGATATTGCCAGTGGCAACTATCTTTTACATAAGTCATGCGTCTTTTTTGGGGAGTCCCTTGATATATTTGTATAGAATTAGTGTTATTTGTAGGACTCCTTTAATTAGTCTTGTCTTCTGTAATTTAATTCTCATTGTTATTATGAATACTAAACACAATATTGTGCACAGACGATGGACATGTGAGTAGTTCCACCTCTGCTTCTGTGCAGTTCTTAGTTCTTTTGAGAGCCACCACGCGCCAGCACCTCTTACCCGAACCCATTGCCAGAGCATGTCCAAGTGTTTGATGTTTTATGTCCATGGTGTATATTGTAAGGAATACGTGGATAATGTCACGTTACTTACAAATATATGAAAAGACAACAATCTTAGAAAGTTGCATTAGATGGCGGAATCTCAGATAGATTGGGGATTGGTAAATGGAACCACCTAATTCTTAGCTCTTATCTGACCCAGGCCCTCTGCAGGAGCGAGCCCATAAAGAATGCCCCCCCCCCCCTCCGCCTTAGTTAATTCCGACTTGGCCTAGTTCTTATTATTTTCCTTTAACTTGTACTATGATGCATTAATTAATTGTGCATTAAGCCATATAATTAAGGGTACACACTTCATTTTTCCACCCTCAACATTGAATGCTTCGGTTGGTATCCAGATATAGGTACACCAACCATGCATGCATAGAGCATTTTGCTAGACGTCCGTGCATCCATTACGAGGGATGACGGCGAGCAAATATTTGTCTAGGCCTATTTGTCTTAAGTTATGACACACTTGTATGTTTGATGAAAAAAATGGTACTTTATCAGCTGGTTATATACGCATACATACACATATAATATGCACACACACACACACACACACACACACACACACACACACACACACACACACACACACACACACACACACACACACGTTTCGTTGTAAAACCCTAAAATATTGTAAGAAAATGTTGAATTGTTCCACTTGTGGAATCTCGCCACACCCTCCCCCCTTTTTTCTGTTTATTTTTTCTATATTTTTTTTTTTAGCTAGAAACTGGTGAAATTGTAAGCAAAGGTTCAAACCTCGCCGCCCCATTTTTAAGCTAGAAATTATTGAAATTATAAGCAAAAGGCAAAGTTCCATTCAAGATACCTCACTTGGATACCTATATGCTTGGTTTACCCCATATATAATGGCATATAGGGCCTAGGCCTATATAGGCTATCCTATAATACCAAAATTGCCCCATTTAGGCCTAACGGTTTATAGGGTAAAAAGGGGGTATATCGCGCACCTTATTTAATTTCATCAAACTTTTCCTTGTCATTCATCACTTGGGGGCCTTCCATATAGTACGTACGCAAATCTTCAAAGATATTAGACCCCCCCACCCCCCTTTGGCTAAAATACGCATTGGATTTGTACAGGTATGTACGCAAATTTTCAAAATTTCTGGACCCCCCACCCCCCCTTGGTGCGTACATACTTAATGGAACGCCCCTTGTTGTTATAGAAATGCCCGGTTTTGTTTTGTGTTATAGGACCATATGAAGAGTATCCCCTGATATATTTTTTTTGTTTCAAGTTTTACCCCTTGGTGATTAGGGAACATTGCTTTAATATACCAATTATAGGTATTATATCACGCATATCAGCCTGATATCGCTCATTTAGCATGCCTTGTTTCACACATCATATTTAGAATAGAAATGAAATAAAGATAAACTTGAAAATATAATAACATCGTACAATTGTTTTACGTAGACTGAAGGTCCATATATACGTTATAATTCTAAATTAAAACCGATCATGCTTTGTTTGATAGTTTATACCATCGTAGCTGATATGATATGTCATAATATTCTATGAAATATAATTTTCAATTTCATAGTAATATTAATAAATATGTGTGTCTCCCCATACAGAAAGGATGCTCCAGGCGGGATTTGAGCATTAAAGGGGATGTTTTTAGCTTTCAACTGATACCAAGCACATCAAAATTGGATGATTTTCAAAGAAGTTACAGGCTCTTGAAGATAGGACTATTTTTTTTTTTAATTCTTTTATTTCAACAGACAAAGAATAAGTTATACAACTTGTCTCACTCCTCTGCCTGTATGCACGAATAACATGCTGACAACGTTTGTAGAATTTCACCTTATATAAAACAGTAAAATTAAACAAGATTACATAAATAATACAATTATATAAAAGTTTAACAAATCATGATGCGTTCAAATAAATACATAATGATAATTTTCAAATGGTAAATCACATTTGTAAAGGAAAACACCTAATATTATACAAATTATTCAAAGTATTAAAACCATATGACTAAAAGATACATAAAAAATGCGATTAAGACATTAAAACACGTCAGTAGGTTTTCACCAAATTTTTCAACATTTGTTTTTGCTTATCCTTAAACACAATCTGCTCTTGGATATTACGGATATCAGCATCAAGTTCATTCCACATTATAGCACCTCTATAAAATATATTGCATTTAGTTTTTTCAAATTTTGGTTTATAGGTGTCAAATACAGGTGCTGCGTGTAAACGGGTGCTCCTAATAGATTTCTTCAAAAATACATCATTGCTACTATACTTAGACAAAACATAGTAGGTGAGAATCATATCTGTCAGTTAATTTGGCTATTGTACAAGTGCGGCATAGTTCACCTTTGCTAAGGTTTGGTTCATAATTAGTACAGATACGTAGACCTCTATAGAATAATTTCTCAATCTTATTAATATTAGAAATTGATGAACCCCTATATGATACTTTACCTTGTTCAATTATTGGCAAAATCATACTTTTAAAAACCAAGATACTAGAAAAGGTATTTAAGTACTTCCTAATTTTTGAGAATAAAAACAGTTTATGTGATACTTGTTTACGAATTTCAGTTATATGTTTGTTGAAAGTTAAATTCTCATCCAAAATAAAACCAAGGTATTTATATGAACATACTTGTTCCAGTATCTGATTGTTATATCGGTCCTCCTGAAAATGGCCAAAAGCCCAGATATTGAATATTTATCAAGATATTTAGTAATAAATTAAAATTTAATCCATGAATTATCAAGAAACTCTTAAAAGCTATTATGGGCATAATTTTTGATCTAGAAAAGTTATTCTTCTTTTGTTTGGACTGATAATATATTCAAGTCATGTTTCTCCTAATGGGATACAGTTTTTGACCAAATCTGCAAAATGTTGTCGTTTCCATGGTAACCAAACATCTAATGTTAGGTAATATTTGGGGAAAAAACATTCTATTAACATTCCAAATAGAATGATTTTCAAACAAAATGGAATGTTTAGATTGGGTTAACTGAATTCTACACAAAAAGTTGGTTTAAGACATTTTTATTCCTATTTTTCATAGATCTACCCATATCTCCTTTAATATTAACCTTAGAGTTTAAGATATAACCCCCTCAGAGCATCCTTTCTGTGTGTTGGGTCACATGTATCTTATACAGCCCAAATTTTGTCTTTCATTTATTGAATTCTTCAGAGATGACCTCCAATTTTATTTTTTCATATAAAACCATATTAAGGGTATCAAGCGTGGATATTTTACATGTTATACTTTTACCTCTTTATTGGTAGGGAGGGAAAACATAATAACTAACTTTTTAAAATTCATATTGGCCATATCAGGGTATTATCATGCATAGTGTATGGTTTATATCGCGCATTTTAAACAAATTGGTAAGAAAATATAAAGAAATGATGATTTTTTAGTTAATATGAATTAATTAAATCATGAAAATACATGTCTAAGTCCATATGCGTTCATACTTTTCATTGATAACCGACTGCCGCTCGCTAGTCAACGTATCACAACATTGAGGTTAAGTAGGTGGGCGGGGGGTGGGGGATTAGGCCGCCTGGTCGGTCGCCCTCGGTCCACTAAACTGTTGTACAAACAAAACCGCGGTTGCTAGAAGTGTCTAAAAACGCCCCCGTCAGGCTTAGGCCTAGACCGTGCTTGTGGCGCAGACCGGCCTTCAAACCCAGTCTAACCCGCCAGCGTGGTGGCCGAACCTATCGGTCCGACTGCCCGGGAGGATATTTCCCGCACGGTCTCTCCGCCCCCTCGCTCGGTCCCTCCCCCCCCCCCTCCCTTCTCTCGGCCTAACTTTTTTGCACACGTGTTTTTTTTTTTTTTCAAACGCGGTCAGACTTGGTTTGAAACCCAGTCTGACCTATTGGCGTTAGTCCATATGACTTTTATGTGGTTAGGCAGTTCGGGTGTAGGGTGGTAGACTGGGTTTCAGACGCGGCGCCCCAAACGAAGTGTGGTTAGGCCCCCGCCTTCGGTCGCTAGTATTACCGCCTAAGTTAGACTGGGTTTCAAATACGGCCATGAATAAATTTTTACGTGTCGACTAGATTCTGGTCAGACTGGGTTTCAAACCAAGTCTAACACTTTGTCTTTGGCGTTAGACTGGGTTGCAAAGCCAGCCTTCATTATCGATTGTCGTACTACATCAGTACTACAATTTGGCAAAGAAATTTTTACGTGTCGTCTTTATTCCGGTCAGACTGGGTTTCAAACCAAGTCTAACATTATTTTTTGGAGTTAGACTGGGTTTCAAAGCCAGTCTTCATTACCAAATCAGTACTACAATTTGGCAAAGAAGCCAATAACTGGGACACCTTGCTGACGTCAGATTCGTTCTTCGTGGCTTTCCCACGATATCAGTGCCGACTTTTCCCTAATAAGGGCACGTCATCAGGCGTGGCGTCACCCCACCCCCGGGGGCCATATATAAGGGCCCGCAGCCGACCGCGTTTCAAACCCAGTCTGACCTTGTCTCAACTAACATGTCCGGATCTAACTTCAACTTGGCGGATCTGTCGTCACCGTCCTCCGGGCCGGAGGGTGCCACGCACCAATTCGCGGCCGACCTGTTTGATCCCAGCAAGGAGGAGGAACGACAGAAGGTCAGGCAAAGGAGAAGGAAGGACCGGAAGGCCCGGAAGGACGGCGACGCGTCGGAGGGGGGCGGTAGGCCGGCCCGGAAGGACGGCGACGCGTCGGAGGGCGGTAGCCCAGGCCCGGGGGAGCGGGACCCGGCGCCTGAGGACAGCGAGGGCAGTTCCAGTGTGTCGGAGGGGGAACGTGAAAAACGGGCCCGCAAGGCCGCCAGGAGGGCCGCCCGGAGGGCCGCCAAAAGGGCCCGCAAGAGGGCCGCCAGGAGGGCTGCCAAGACAGAGGAGCAGGAGCCGGAGGAGACGGAGCCGGAGCTGGAGAAGGAGGGGGCCCGGCCCCCAACACCGGAGGGTGCCCAGGGTGCCCAGGGCCGGCCCCCAACCCCGGAGTACGCCCGTCGGGTCACCCAGGCCGGCCGACAGAACATCCCGATAGTAAGTAAAATTAAAATTTTTGGTTTTAGACTGGGTTTCAATAGCATAATTCTGTAGACTGTGTTTCAAAGTAGTCGTAGCCTTGTTGTTAGACTGTGTCTGAAACAAAGATTGTGTCAGGCGGTAGGCCTGAAGGTGTATCTGGCGGCGGTAGACTGGGTTTCAAACACGGCGAATTAGTTGTGTGGTCAGACTGGGTTTCAAACCCGGATATCAATATTAGCGTTAAGATGTACGGAACGTGGGGTACGTGGGATGGGGTGTTTGGGGTTAGGGGGTGGGGGTTTAGTGGCGCGTGTGTCGCCTATTTTTAATAAGTGGCGATGTCTCACTCTCGTAGTAAGAATTAACCATGTCGCCCTGTCAATCCCGTCTAATTTAACAGTAGGTTAAAGTATAAAGTCAAATTAATGGTACCACCAGACCAGGTTTGAAGCGGACATAATAACCCTCACCCTAACGCTTGCAGGTGTTCGGGGTGCCTCCAGTACAGCCGGGCCGCCGGGGCCCTAACCGGGCGCTGTCCCCCGCAACGGCGGAGCGGACGGAGCCGGAGAGGGAGCGGAGAGCCCAACATGCCCGAGTGAGTTCATCTTTATATTTGTTTTTTTTTTTTTCAATTGTTTTGTGGTAGACTGGTTGTCAAACAGACTGGGTTTCAAACCCAGATATCAATATTCTGTGGTCAGACTGGGTTTCAAACCCGGATTTCAATATTCTGTGGTCAGACTGGGTTTCAACCCCGGATATCAATATTAGCGCTAAGAGGGACGGTGACGGTTGGTTATAGTAAATAATATAACATTAATTTAGTTCGTCAAGTAATTTCTATTGTTTCTGTTTACAGGAGAAGTACGTACCTAAGGTACGCGGGGCCCCCGAAACCCCTGAGGAAGCGGAAGCTCGTGGCTTGAAAAACTTCAATGACAGACAGTCGTCTGCTGCCCGACTGCGCGACCAGGGCATACCGGCGCGTATGTTCAAGCACAAACGTAAGTATAACTAAGTCTTTATAGGTTCTCCTGTAATCGTGTTATGCCCCAGTAATGCATTCTTTTGTTTAAAAAACATGAATACTGACGCTGTGATGGTAATGGTAACAACAAAAATGTATGATTTAATGTTTAACCGCTGGTGCCCCCTAGTGCCTAAGTTATTAACCAACGGAAGAATGGTTAATGTCCTGATAGAACTGCTTTCAGTCAGAGGTAGTAAATCTGTGTATTGATTCTTTTAAATGAAAAAACTGTGGTCCATGCCTAATCCTAATTGTTTTCCATTTCAGCAATCGCGGGGTATGAGACCAGACCCATACCACCCCCCTCAAAGAAGCAGCGTCGACGGGCCGGCCAGGGTACCCGAAAGAGGGCCAAGAAGTCTGGTAAGTTTAACATAAAGACAGATAGGACCACTCTCATTTATTGCTCCAAGCTAGTCGTCCGAGTGTATAGTGAAAGGTACCAATGCTAATGTGCTAAATAAGAATATTCCCCAAAACGTAAAGCTGGTAGTTTGTATGTGCCTAGTTGAAAAGAAATCTTGGTTTGAAACCCAGTCTAGTTCGGTCGCCGGCTTTCAACATCAGTCTGACGATACTAATTATTTTTGTTATTTCTATTTGTTACAGGGAAGGTCGTGGAGGAGATGGAGAAGGAAGAAGAAGAAGAACCAGAAGAAGAAGAAGAGTCGTATGTCCCCCCACCCGACGCAGCCCCCTCGCGACCGGATGGGGACGACCCCTCTGAGGACCGGGAGGGTGGCGGGGCCGCCCCTATGACCCTTACAATGGTGCGGCTCGGGTCGCTCGCAGTGTAGTTTTTGTTGTAAATTTGTAAATAAATTATATATATATATTCTGTAAATAGTCTGTAAATAGTTTGTAAATATTTTTATCGCCTTTGTCAATGATTGTATATATTTATTTATTAATAATAATTTGTTTGAATTTGAAAAAACTTGTTGTTATCTGTGCACTAACTATATGAATCATCTAGTCATTCAGTTACGAGATCAATAACTTTGAATGTACGCAGTCTAATCTCTAATCATGTAGTCATTTATTGCTAATATACGATATAGACTAAGTAAGCACGAGACTGAAGGGGGAATTTATGAAACAGTTTCGCAAAATACATCGGCGGGTTTGACACCAAGTCTAATGGTATAGTTAATTAAATAATTTTAAATAAATAATATCGGCGGGCTTGAAAACCAGTCTGACGCGTCAGACTGGGTTTCAAACCCAGTCTGACGCCTACCTTTTTTTCAGCGTCAGACTGGGTTTGAAACCCAGTCTGACGCCTACCATAGAATCAACCCCATCAACGCGGTCAATGAGTAAAGACCAACTCTTATGAGAGTTGTCTGTTGGCCCTGAAAAGGGCCGTTTTGGTCATGGGTAGATGTCGTCCATACTACTGCTCATCAGGGTAAACTGGGGCATTGATTGGGAGGTTCTGAGGTCCGGGCTGCCCAAGTTCACGGAAATGGTCTCTGGCCCATCTCAGCTGTGTTAGTGCACGGTCCCTGGTCGTCAGGGTACTGAGCTCTCCAACAGTGCCGAACATGGCCCAGAATCTTCCAGGTATAGCTGGCGGTCCTTGGGCACAACGTCCCTGGATGGCCATACATGTGAGGTTAGTCGGCTCGAACACACCCAGTGCCTTCTGGGTCATGGCAGGAACGACCTCTCTGTTGCACTCATCGTCACATGCAGCCAACAGCATTTTCCAGCAAATAGAAACCGATAGGTATTCAGGCCGTATGAAGTTCACTACAGCAGAACTTGCTGTCAGCAGGTGTTTTTCCGGGTGGCCCAAAATAACAGCAACATCCTTCTCAGTGGGCTTCCATGGTACATTCTTGAGTGGCATCTTGGATCTGAGTGACCCCTACCTGCCCTATCAGGCTTATATACCTGTGGCCTAACCAGGTGAGGCCGGCTCTTATCATACCACCGACTCACAGGTGCTCCCCCCTCCCAGCTGGCCGGCCGGCCTGCCCACTACGCGTCGCCTTGCTACAGCCCCGGTCTAACGCCTAGCCTAGCTTAGACCGGCTTTGAAACCCAGTCTACCGCGTCGGCCAGGTAAGGCCGGCCCTTATCATACCACCGACTCAGACGCGCTCCCGGCCAGGTGGGGACGGCAGGCCGGCCGGCCGCGCCACAAAACCAACTACGCGCCGCCTTGCTGCAGCCCCAGTCTAACGCCTAGCCTAGCCTAGACCGGCTTTGAAACCCAGTCTACCCCGTCGGCCAGGTGAGGCCGGCCCTTGTCATACCACCGACTCACACGCGCTCCCGGCCAGGTGGGGACGGCAGGCCGGCCGGCAGCGCCACAAAACCAACTACGCGCCGCCTTGTTGCAACCCCAGTCTAACGCCTAGCCTTATCAGCCCAACAGGTCGCCGGGTTTCAACACCAGTCTGCCTGGGAAACAACTTACCTGTGACTACAGGGGCAGGCGCGCAAGTGTAGTCACAGGTAGGTTGATTCTGAGGCAGGCGCGAATGGCCTAAAACAACAGCTGATGGGAGCGCCTACTATGTTTCCCCATCTCTTTGGTTGAAACCCAGTCTGACTTGTCAATTTCGCGCCGCTAGTGGGTAATGTAGTAGAAAATATTGTTTGGGTTTGAAACCCAGTCTGACTTATCAAATAGGCGCCGCTATTGGGGACTTGAATGGAAAATATATTTTTGGTTTGAAATTTTTTGAGATTTATAAAATATAATATTTGATATCGACAGTGGCTCCGCCAGTGGTCGGTTGACCAGTGGCGCCGCCAGTGGGGACTTTGGGAGAATCTTTTACTCTGGGTTTGAAACCCAGTCTGACTTATCATATAAGCGCCGCTAGTGTGGACTTAGTGGAAAATATATTTTTGGTTTGTAATTTTTTGAGATTTATAAAATATAATATTTGATATTTTATACAATATAATATTTGATAGCGACAGCGGCTCCGCCAGTGGTCGTTTGACCAGTGGCGCCGCCAGTGGGGACTTTGGGAGAATCTGTTACTCTGGGTTTGAAACCCAGTCTGACTTATCATATAAGCGCGGCTGGTGTGGACTATTTTTAGTTTTATATATTTTTGGTTTGAAACTTTTCGAGATTTATAAAATATAATATTTGATATCGCGCCGCTGATCGGTTGACCAGTGGCGCCGCCAGTGGGGACTTTGGGAGAATCTTTTACTCTGGGTTTGAAACCCAGTCTGACTTATCAAATAGGCAGTATGAGAGCGGAGCGCCGCAAGTTTGAAATTATTTAGAATATTTTAACTATGTTAAATATGTTAAACTGGATTTTGAGCTGTAGGGGTATAAGAGTGATCACTTTTGTGAGAGTATGGGGCCCTGAAAAGGGCCATTTTTGTGGTGTATTGGGAAACGGAGAGGGGCACTTCAGTCATCGAAGTTGGCGAAGTCGTCATCAGCTGGGTCGTCTGGGTCAGCCATGTCTGCGTCAAGCTCGGCATCGGAGACAGGTGGCGCATCCTGTGGTTGGTCAGGACCTCCGACCAATTCTGCTGGGTCAACTGCTCGGTGATCCAATCGAGCCTTTGGGGGGTGGTAGATGTTGACGACTCTATTCAGGAAGATCATTAGAGCCTCACCACCTAAGTAGTCAGCCTTTGCTTCCTCTATTTTGGCATTCTTGATGCGTTCTTGCAGACGCTGTGGACGCCGCCTCTTATGTTGGCTGCCTTGGATAATGTCGATTCGTGCGTTGTCGATCTCGTGAGTGAGGTAGGCCAATAGCCGGAAAATGTTTGGATGTGCGGTCAGCTGATTGTTGATTCTCTTGTTGTACGACTCGACATGGTTGTTGGTGCGCACGTCCGCTTCGAACACATTCCAACGCTCTGGGTGGTTGTTCAGCCAGTTGCGTTCGAAATACCTGAGGAACTTGCGCATGTCACGCACCACAAACATGGGTAGCACATCCCATCCATTTTCGCTGCTGAAGGTCCGGTAGACATCGACTACTTTGTGTAGGGGGACAAAGGGCAGTGCGTAGATGCGATGTTTCACGCTTTGCACCGTACCACGGTGGTGCGCAAACCGGGAGAGGCCCAGTCGAGAGAACCTTTTTCTCACGGCCTGGCAGTAATGGAAGTAGCAGCCCTGAATCCGCACGTCTGGGAACACTTCCAACAAGCTACGGTGAATCGCACGTTCAAAGTCCACCAACACTCGAGGGGGGTTGAAGCGCACACCAAGCTCCACTGCCTTGTCCTGCAAAAGCCGGAAGAGACGAGTGTACCTAGTGCTGTTCTTACCGGGCAAGAGGCAGTACAGGATTGGGATTACAGTGGACTTGACCAACGCGTGGATGATGAAGAGTTGAGAGAACAGGGAAGGGCAACTTCTGAAGGTACCATCCATGTGCACCCGACGCGAGTCACACATCAGGGCAAAACTGTCCTTGTCCCCCACCACAAGGATCCGATCCTCCGCTCCGTCATCGATTAGGACGTTGTGTAGGTCCTGACAGTCGGTGAGATCGATGCCTGCCAGGGATCTTGGGAGAGGAGGCTGCTGTGTCTTCCGGATGCGTTGGAGACTAGCAGCCATACTGTAGTCGGTGGGAAGGGCATCCACGATGGCGTGACTGTCCTCCATGTGGACAATCGGACGTGTAAGTTCTTGGTAAATGGCCCTTACTGGGGTCTGAAGATCGTCCCGTGCACGCTTCCTGATCTGTGCCTCGATCTCCTCCGCCTTCCTCTTGTTGATCTCTGGGGGATGATTGTGCCAGCCCTGGATGTTAACGTTGTCCATGTCTTCCCCGATGTAGTTTGCCTGAAATGGGAACAAAACCCGTGTAAGTTATTTGTGAACGTTGTTTGGTAATACAGGTGAAAAACATACACATTATAGTTAGACTGGGTTTCAAACCAGATGTAAAGGTACACACATGGATCAGACCGGGTTTCAGACCCAGTCTAATTGTTAAAAAATACTACCAATTTGATAGAATTAATACAGTCGACAGTGGCGCCGCCAGTGGCGAATGAATAAGTCTTATTATAATAATGATATTCCACTATGCGACATACGACATAAGAGTATAACTTGCAACAGATTTACATGGTTCAAGACGGTCAAGACCCCTGTCTGTATGAAATGCTGTCATGTTATTTTGATAAAAAGTTAATACCTTGGCAGTACATTTGGTGACCTTGTAGTGACTGCAAATGAATTTTTGTTTCCGGTTCTCTCCAGTCCCTTGAGTACCGTTCCTGTAGAACTTGTACCCGCCGGACTTCAAAAGCAATTTCCCACGTTTCCCCTCAACAAATACATGCCTCTCATCAATCCCTAACTCCTCTTGATTGTTCTGGTTGGGCCCTTCCATCAGTCGGCGGCGTACGGGGCGACGAGGACGGGCGGCAGGCCATACAAGCTCAGGTGATGGAGGAGGAGGAGGTGCAGGGGCTGCCTCAGGAGTCCCTGGGGGCGGGAGTCCAGGTATGAGGGGCAACTCCTCTAGGATCAGGTCCAGGGCAGCAGGATATGGTTGTGGTGCATCCAGTAGTTCTTGTTTGGCTTCTGGTTCCAACAGTAGTAACTCAGGTTCAGGTATATGGTTACCTTCACCTTGGTTGACTAGGTCGATGGCAGCAAAGATGGCTTGTGAAAGATCCATGCTGGAATGATGACCAGTATGAAGGGTTGACCACTATTTAAGGGGAATCGATGTGCCCTTATCAACTCACTGTGCCAGACAACAGTAGCTCAAGGGAAGCCCTGTTAGTAGACTGGGTTTCAACCCCGACATCGACAGAGCGCGCGCGGTCGCGCTTACCGGCCGCTGTGGGTAGACTGGGTTTCAACCCCGACATTGACTGAGCGCGCGCCGTCGCGATGACCGGCCGCTGACCAGTCGTCGAGTATCTCAGTTGAAGCCCTGTTAGTAGACTGGGTTTCAACCCCGACATTGACTGAGCGCGCGCCGTCGCGCTGACCGGCCGCTGACCAGTCGTCGAGTATGTCAGTTGAAGCCCCGTGCGTAGGCTGGGTTTCAACCCCGACATCGACAGAGCGCGCGCGGTCGCGCTTACCGGCCGCGGTGGGTAGACTGGGTTTCAACCCCGACATTGACTGAGCGCGCGCCGTCGCGTTGACCGGCCGATGACCAGTCGTCGAGTATGTCAGTGGAAGCCCTGTTAGTAGACTGAGTTTCAACCCCGACATCGACAGAGCGCGCGCGGTCACGCTTACCGGCCGCTGTGGGTAGACTGGGTTTCAACCCCGACATTGACTGAGCGCGCGCCGTCGCGATGACCGGCCGCTGACCAGTCGTCGAGTATCTCAGTTGAAGCCCCGTGCGTAGGCTGGGTTTCAACCCCGACATGGACTGAGCGGTGCCTGCCTCTGGTCAGACTGGGTTTGAAAACAAGTCTGTGTGGTGACCGGCGCTGGTCAGACTGGGTTTGAAAACAAGTCCAACCTCAGCCAAATTCGATTTTATATTTTGGAGGCACGGTGATTTGTAGACAGCAACGATGGCTAATGGAAACATTCCTTCTTCTATATTAAATGCCAGGGTTCTGCGTGCCACCATGCCAATCTCATTGGATCGTCATGTCAGACGAGTGCTTAGAACTGTGGGACCTAGTAGACTCTACATTGTCATAGAGTCTAGTGTAGATCCATTCCACATGGTTGTCCAGTACCGTGACCACCTGTACGACCTACCAGACTGGGGTACATGGACCGAGTTCCAAGTTGCCATGTTTGAAGACTTCAGAAATCTTCTTGATCCAGACATGTCCCTGCGCCTACCACAGTACCAGTATAGAATGACATTTGACCTAGATGTTTTCACTATCAGAAGCCCTCTGCATGATGAACTCTTATATTTAGAGGCGTGGGACTATCACCCCTTCTTGGCGGACCTGATACAGAGAGATCAAGAGGAGAAGAAGATGCAAGAACAACTATGGTCACGTGGGAATTAATTCCAACATTCCCCGACTTTTTCAACGGCCCTTTTCAGGGCCAACAATTTTACAAAAAAGTTACTTTCACTCAAACAATGCAAGTTTGACAGCGCGACTGCACGCGTATAGTCATATATAGTCAAGTTCACTTTGATTAGACCTGGTTTCAGACCAGGTCTAAAAAAAAATATAATCAGGCCTGGGTTTCAAACAAAGTCTGCCAAAATCTTTATTAGTAATACATTGGGGACGGGGGGGCTGTGGTGCAAGCTTTTTCTAAATACGTAATATGGTCTCAAATTTGTTAGACTGGATTTCAAACCCAGTCTAATGGCGCGCCTAAATTATGCTGGGCCAACCATTGAAACAAAGTTGTATTTTTCTAAATACGTAATGTGGTCTCAAATTTGTTAGACTGGATTTCAAACCCAGTCTAATGGCGCGCCTAAATTATGCTGGGCCAACCATTGAAACAAAGGGGTGTATTTTTCCAAATACGTAATAAGGTCCCACATTTGTTAGACTGGATTTCAAACCCAGTCTAACGGCGCGCCGAAATTAAACCTGGTAGACTGGGTTTCAAACCAGGTTTGGCCACGTATGAAAAGAATAAATGTGGCAAATAAACTATAACATTTTATATCGATAGTGGCTCCGCCAGTGGTGGGTTGACCAGTGGCGCCGCCAGTGGGGACTTATAGAAGATCTTTTTCTAATTAGCGTAGCGCCAACATACTAGAATTAAACCGAATGAGGTTTAACGTGGGTTGGTGGGGGTGTAAAGCAGGGGTGTATGGCATAAGTAAAGCAACTTTTGATGAGTTTGTTGGCCCTGAAAAGGGCCTTTTATATAACAAATGTTTAGGCTTGCACACTACTCGTTCCTGGTCCACTCTTGTTCCTGTCCTTTTTGGGCTACCCTGTCATAGTCCACCATGTTTGACACGAATAGAATGTACGCGTCCATGTCTATGGTTATCACGTCATCATACATTGGACTCGAGATATGGAAGTCGCCATCGAAGTCGCCAGCTTCATACCGCAGGTGGTACCGGTACCGTGGAAGTCTGAGGCCCATGCCAGGATCCAATAGGTCACGGAAGTCCTGTTGCATGCTCATTTGAAAAGAGAACCAGTCTGGCCAGTTTGTGAACTCGTACTCTGTATCTCTGTATTCAATACACAGGTAGTAAGGATTCTCGTGGAACTCAACCTGCCTGTAAATACTGCCCCCGGTGTGGCGCATGGTACGCCTGAAACCCCGCATGACACGCCTCACATGGTCAGCAACGGATTCTGGCCTCAAGGCGCGGAGTAACCTGGAATGGTTTAAGGTATTAGGGATGTACCTCGCCATGTTGTCGATCAATACAGTGTATTAGGGAAGACTATAACAGATGTTTATAAATCCTGTACTTGTCACCATTCACTCTGAGCGCGCTACGTCGCGCTGACCGGCTGACATTCGTCGAGTATCTCATGGGAAGCCCCGTGGGTAGACTGGGTTTCAAACCCGGTTTGGCCACAAAAAAAAAAAAAAATGCAAATGGTTAGACTGGGTTTGAAACCCGGTCTGACCGGCTAACCAAAAAAAAAAAATTGCCAATGGTTAGACTGGGTTTGAAACCCGGTCTCGAGAGGGGGGGTTAAGCCGCCTATGTTGGAGTACATCCCGCCGACAAGACCGGGTTTCAAACCCAGTCTAACCAAGAGAGAGAGAGGGGGGGGTTATGCCGCCTATGTTGGAGTATAGCCCGCCGGCGTACCATATGTGCGCACGGTCTTACCATCAGGATCCTCATTTTGAGGGAGTTAGTCACCACTTCACCGGGGTACCAATTTTGACCATTCTAGCCAACGCTTTCAACTCCAGTCTAAACACACCCGGCGGGGGGTGGGTTGGGGGACCCTCGACCCGAGCTCCTTCCCCAAACATTCCCGGATTAGCCTCTGTAAACACGTTGACTAGTGAGGAGCTCCCTGATAACCCCAATGCTCAGGTTGATATATAAATATTATCAATACATGGGGTATGATATATATGTCATAAAAGTCGGCAAAATAAGCCTAATTATATAGAAATCTTAAATCAGGGTTCTATTGCCCACCCTACATATGTGAAAATAAAATTTGTTTTATTTCTGTGTATTTATGGAGGTTATAAAATTATATTATAGTTTGGTCCAAACGCCATGGCGAATTTTACCCATTATTAGCCATTTTTGGAGATTTCGCTTCTTTTTTTTTGCCATAACTATCAGAGAGCATGCAGTAAACAGAAAATGCGCCTACCACAATGCGCAATTTATAGGCCTACGATATATTCTCGCAGTCGGGTGGAAGTACTTTTGAAACTGAGGCGGGGATTTCCCCCTTCCGGGAAAAGTAGGTCAAACTTTAGAAAATCATAACTTTTTACAACAAAGGCCAAAAAATCTGAAAAAATATGATATGTTAAGATAATGACCTGTTCTATCAATATGGATAATATAAAGTTTTATAAAGTTACAGTTTTTGAATTTTTAGCATTTTGACAGAAGTTTTGGTTCTGGCTTCACCTTCCCCCGTTGCTATGCAGGCCTCTAAGCCCCGCCCTCGTTGCTAAGGTCCTCGGGAAAACACCCCACTCCATTACCCACAATCCCTTGCGCGTGACGTCAGCCCGACTGCGAGAATAGGCTATAGTACTTTCCCTTTTCCTTTAGAGATCATAAATACAACATAGAACACGTTTCTGATGTATATAATGCAAGTTTCTCAGCTGTAGCCATTTTATTAGAACCCAACAGTGCAGCTCTCTGAAATCAGTCATTCGAAATCTTGGCGGGAAATACCCGGCACACGACAAGAGCATTCCGCTTTTTACTGGTTGTCCGCTCTTGGAAGGACGGCGTTGATTGGACGCTCCTAAGGCCGCGTCTGATTGGTCGAAAATGATATCATCGTGACAGAAATAGCAGATGACATCAATGACATCGGCGTGTTATTTTGGGCAATCTGTTTGAGAAAATCTCCTCTATGCTGTTGGATTTTGCCCCCCTGAAAAACATATAGACATCGAAATACCCAGGCAGACGACTCAAACGAAGAAAGACGACTGTAGAACCATGGAAGGGCCGTGTGTGATACGTTTCGTGTCTGCTATCTAACTGTGAGTACCCGTAACTCAGCTGTTGGGCTCGCCTTCTTGGCACTTTGCGTAGCACCAACTTTATCAAAACTCGCGATGTGGGTTCAGTCAAGCATAGGATTTGTGTGTGAGTGGGTATGCAAGATTTGTTTCTGCATGAATGTCGCTAGGATGCCTAGTTTCCAGTCACACCTGACCCATATCGCTGCGTGCAGGTTGGAAAGCGAGCTGGATGTGTTGGGATGTCTACCTGTTACCGTCAATATGGTGGCATGCAGCATTCACCACGCCTCTCCTCTGACTCCACTGGTCAAATGCTTTCAGATTCCTGCGGAATGCAATCTGTTGCATGCAGCTCGACTCGCGTGTAATAAGTGCATTTGCCCCGAACTGCGCGAAAGGGGCGGAATACATATTGAAAAATGACAAATAAAAAAAAAAGAAAAGATTTGTTATGCAGGCAGGTAGATTCCCAGGGCAGTGCCAGTGCAGTGGTAGCCCCAGTGGCAGTGGAAGGTGAGGGTCTAAACAAATGGAAGGATTCTGTAGCAAAACCAAAACACAACACTCTCATGATGTAAACAGAGTATTTTTGTCTGATGCCACACATCACTTGTGTAGACAGGATTCATGTTAGGTTGTACTACCAGCTTTTGGAAGATCTACATCATGTCAATAACATAGATCTAGACATATTTAATTATTTTGCTTTTCTATTCAACAATTTGTAGCGACTTACTTCATGTCAGGGAAACATTTGAAGGCTCATGGATATGGTATATGCTGGCAGCTAATTTGTAAATTCTTTTTAATTCACCGGAGTCTAGATAATATGAAAGGCCATCATAAATCATTTTCAGAAATTGCAGTTTTAATTTTCACAGATGCATGTAGACCAGTTGCCTTTTCGATTCTAGGTACAGACTTCTATGAATCTGACTTCAACAAAATCTTTCAATTAATTTTGAGTCTAAAAAATCACGGATTAGGCCTGAAACATTACATTTCTTTGTACCTTCATAGTACCTCTAAGACATAATGGATTTTATGACGAATTTAAGGTGGATTGCTCACCTAGCTTTTAACGGATAAGTGCATGCATTGTTACATACTTTCCTTGGGCGACACTAAAACAAATGTTATTGAAAGCAGGACGTAGCAAATAGGAAAAGTTGCAGAGCAACAGCAGTGAGGACCTTAATTGGTTGCCCAGTGGTAAACCTTATTCTAAAAGTGGGTATTTGGAAGGCCACCCAGTTACCTGGTCCAGTATCAGGGGAGCCAGATCAGATCTGAAAATTAATATACACCATCAATTAATTTCAAGAGACAATTCATTTTTCCATTCTGACAGACCCACCTCATTTTCTGTCTGCACCACATCAAGTTCTGTTACCCTGTTATACATTGTGTACAAAATTGTGAACTGATTTTTTTTTTTATCTTAACTAAATGGATAAATGTGATTGTATGTGATCAGAACTTAATCGACCAAGAAAGGGGCTAAAGCCATAATTCAGTGTGTAAACGCTTAAATTACTCGTGATATAACCTCGTCATATTCTATATAATTTTTGCACATTGGACAAGTCAAGGTAGAACATAATTGTGCTTAACTCGTATACGGTTATGTTGAATATTAGAGAGAAGTTATCGCCCTTTTTAATAACCATACCTCAGTTACATTAACCATGGGAGTTTGCCGTATTCCTTTAAAGAGCAGAAATACAGACAATTTGTTAATAATTATTGATATGATACACTGTTGAAAAGATACACTGTGGAAAGCTATGTATACTATAGAAAGATAAATTCCCGTTCCTCCAACAAACACATTTACTGTCTATAGCTTTGGTAATGTATGAGTGTGACAGTGCATATATATATTTTTATTATTTTACTGTTGTACAAAAGTAAAGTTGGTATGCACAGCTGCATCAATGTAACGATCTTTCAGTTCACATATGTTTCAATATTTAACATTTACATAATATTCTAAAGCCCCAGGAAAGGGCAGATGCTACTTATTTCCCAAATTTATACGAAATTTCATAAGCATGTTACTCGGAATGTGATATTCTGCATAATGTTATGGTAGTGCATCATAGATTCTGCTTGATACTGAGCATACCACATTCAAAGTCCTTAAAGAAATCGGATATAATTATAAGCGAAAAATGATACATTTTTAAAACATTTATTTCATTTACCTTTTTCATAAAGGTATCTGAGTCAGTTATATCGAGAAAAAATAAACATTTGTTAAATGAACTGTTGCAAACTCAATTGTACACCACCGTTATGAATTATCAGTGTATCCCATACATCGAAATTATACCACATGTTAAATATTTTATCATTAGGGTTACAATTAAAATTACACCGATTTATTGATAAAACCCAAAGAACAAACGGCCAAAAAAGTCTCCTCAACCCCGACGCACTGTAACGGAAACCATATGCCTTATGCAGAATGCCAGAAAGTGCGAGTCTCCGGTGACAGGCGCACAGCTAATTTTAAACATTGATATAGTGAACTATTGTTAGTGTTTGATTTAAGACTGCGTGATGTATATAATTGATTTATCCATGAGTCGTTCATCCAGGTTATCGAGCCAATCAGACTGCGCTCAAAGTTAATTCATCCATCCCCCAATAGTTCAAAAGAAATGGACGATGAGGGAGCTCTTAAAGTGAAAGGGTTTTTATTCAATTAAACATCTCATCCCGAGTCAAAGCCACAGTGAATAAGTCTCCATCAGTCCACCTTCCCATCTCCTACTCAGTGATCAACCACATTTAGAATACAAGTTGTTCCAGCACATCCTAGACCACACTAGCGCTTAGCTCTATCACAATCCTTTGTCCGAGGTAGTTGGTATCGGTAAACTCCAGTATACTGCGCAGGAGCTGATAGGTATAGCTCCGAGCAGCTCTTCTAGCTGAACTCACTCAACTGACTTTCTCACTAAAACTCTACTAACTGACTCGCTCCCTACCTTGCAACGCCTTTTATACTGGTTAACAGGTGGCGCTAGGAGCGTAAAATGTCTCTTCTCAGAAGTAGTATTGCTAGGTCTGATCCTAACTAAATTATAAATTATGATAATATATTAGAAGTACTAAGCTATTAGTACAATAGTAACAAAAATGAAACCAGAAGCAGAGTGCAAGTTTGTGAAGAAGAAAAAAATACCTAGCACATTGTATCCCGAAACATAATTCATATTGCTGCTTCCCTCTGTGTTCCACATAGATTATGAGAAGAGGGGAGCGCTACTGATACCCAAACTAACCTCTTGAAAGCCAAGGCTGACTCGACGCCTCTTGTGGCTTGACCTTCTTGACCCTGACCTGAGGTCAACCTCATGAAGTCAGACTCAGTCCATCCCAGTTACTAGCATCCTGTAACGGAGACATATGAATAGCACTTAATACAATCTGGGAGTGACTTCATTCCAATTTCGATACCGAAGCTAAGTATGAAATGAAATAAGGCGTATTATAGAATTATTAACTGGAACAATGTCAAATTTTGAGACGTAGGAACGCAGAACGGTGGCTAAGTCAGATAAAGATTTAAGTTCATTAGATTTCAGTAAATCCTATTCTCAACTTCGAGTTCTAAGTTTTTCTTGAAATATACATTTCCTATTTCTGTCTAAAGGGTGCAGTGTTCAAATTAAAAGAATTGCCAAAAAAAAAAGGCTTCAGTTGCTCGGGACCAAGTAAGTTTTTGCGTGATTCATTGTGTAAGCACTTGTCGGCACAGTCGTTCAGGTGTGAACCTTATGTGGAGTAGGTCGTCTCGAGACACTTTGTGAAAAAAGAGTCCAGGTTAGCGCTGGGATTCCCCAACTTTACGTCTTCCTGGGTGATAAGCATTTCAGGCATCCACCGATAGAACTTCATTCAACCAGTGTTATCTTAATGACTATTTTTTTTTTAATTTTGTGAAACAATTGTACATTTATTGTGATCTATCAAATGCCAATTAAAAGTTATTTATCACAACATTCTGTCTGAACTTCTGAAACGTTTCAGGGACAATTAATTACGCTAATAATATAGAAAATGTAACTGAGTCAAGGTTATTAATTTGATTTATCTGTCATATTGTTAGTCAGTAATGATAGGGAGACCCCCTTACTAAAGCTGCATTTATTTTTTTTATTTTTTTCAAAAAGGGATATTCCCATTGATAATTTATTTGTATTATTTGATTTATTTTTTTAAATCTTCAGTTTTGGACTTCCAAGAAGTGTGGGTTGTATGTTCAAATGAGACTCAAGTCGATAAATAAATTAACGGTTTTCCAGTTCACTACTGGGTTTAGCAACCTCGACTCCTAGATTTATACTTGCCGGAGGCAGTTTCGGCTCTAGGGGTCACGGCTTCTGATACATTCTCATAAATTATCAAAAATTTTCATACTCTGACATAACTCGTCCGAAAACAAAAAAAATGCATACAACTAGGAGATAAAATGCTAAGAAACTATCCGTTTATAGTCCAAGTTTGTAATGACATTATCAGCTATTTTCCTATTTTGAGTAGGAAAAAAGTTAATTGTCGCCCCGTACATTGACCTGTCCAGACCCTTCAGTTGCGGTCAGGGAGTGGCTTTACATAATGCCCATGTGTTGTATGTGGTCACTGGCTCTCGGGGCTGTGGTGGTCTGGAACATGGTCCTGAGGTTAAAACTCGGCCACAACCTCACCCAGAATGAATTGCAATTTGTGAAGCAGTGGATACTGGCTTTTGTCGAAGAAAAGAGATTGGCCAGGCCTAGCCGACCATCCATAAAGATGTTTGCTCATAGATTGTACTTTACCTTAGGCAAAGGCATAGTAATGTAATCAGTGCGTTTTAGTCTGGATCAATGATGTAACCCTCAGAAAGAATCTAGATCAGTGATGTAACCTACAGAAATATGAAAATTATCCAATACATGACGTAAGTGGTAATCATTCCCGAGCGATATCATATCAGAAAACATGATCATTGATTGTGGTACGGTGCATCAATCAATGCCTTGGGGGTCTTCCATTAAGTACGTACGAACGCATGAGGGGTTGCGGTCTGATATTTGTGAAAAATGTTCATACGAGCCCAGGGGTGTCACCGTGTGGGGGGTGGGGGAGGAGGGGGGGCTGAAATGTCGGAAAATGTGCGTACGTACTTTGTTAATGTAAGGCTGCCTCTCCTTACAGTCATGAAAATACAAATACAAAAATGTCATACAGTTTAGAAGCACAGCGAATACATTTCATATATAGACAAATCATAGATCTATTCTTCAATACGGTGGCTCAGCTGGCCAAACTTGTTACGATTTGTATACTGCATCCTTTTGCACGTGATCCCACAGCCCCTACACCACTGTACTAATCCCTAGAGATCCTCCAGGTCCGGGTGCGTGTGCAGCCCGCACGTGTATCGGCCCCACAGCCCCAGCTCAATACCCTGCTGCCTCACGTGGGGCTTTTCTCCAGTCAAAACCACAGCTGTCACCATTCTGACCAGTGAAACTTGGGTATCTGTCCAAACACTTGACTAAATTCTTGTTATCATTATAGATTTTCATCCATGACTGATTCTTACACCCAAATGTGAACGTTTGTTGCCACAGAGAAAATATTGGTACGCTATTTATGACAAAGAAAAAGCTAATTTCTCTTTACGAAAAAATTGTTTAAATGAAGCTTCTCCATTCTCGAATATATTTATTGTAGAAAAAAAATGGTGAAGAGATAATTAGTTTGATGATGCATATCCCTGAAGAAGACCCTCACCGGTCGGAACTTGTCGGTTTGGTTTTCAAATAAACTTCTCAATCTTCGAAACCAACTACTCTGTTAGTTCGACAGTTCTTTCACCATTTCAGTTTAATGAGATATCTTACATATCCCTCACTGCCAGATAAGGGACCCTAGACGTGGACATTTATTTAAATCGACATATGACATGAGGCTTAGTGACATGAGTGAAAAAATAAACGACATGACATAGCTTGTTTCTTAAATTCGACATGTGACATAGCAGCATCTTAGAGGCGACATGTGACATGGGGAGATAAGTGACAGGTATTACGTGACATGTTATTTTTTCCTTCGACATGCGACATTGGGGCCCCCATTAAGGGCCCCAGATAAGGTTAAGATACGTGCGATCTAAAGTGTGAAACCTTATAATTACGATATGTCTTTAAAGTGCTTACGAAGTCCGTATTTGACTTTTGCGGTTTAAAACAATGAATTTGAATATTTTCACGTGTTGTTGTTTCATAGGAATTCCTAGAAAGTATATGAAGTAGCCTGAGGAATTAGCTTGCGTCAGTTTTCCGGCCGTTTAAGGAGTGTTTTGCGTTCTTTTGTTTGGATAGACTTCAGTGTAGCGTATCCTGGTGTAACTAAAACGAGTGAGATTACCTCACATAATTATGACGAGAACAAATACATTAGAAACTTCCTAATGCGACCACCTAAGGGTATGAACCAAAATAATTGATCTTTAAGTAAGATAGTCGCCTCAGTGAGCAACATTATAAAACTCAGATCCGCAAACTGTCTTATATTTCCTAGGATAATCTAGGGTTTCCATGTTTGTTACGGATGTCCCGGAAAATGAGGATTTATTTCGCATTCATCCTTGATAATTAATCCGAATATCTCACAGCTTAGGCCAAAAAGGTATAAAGTATTCTGATATAGGTGATCACAGCAGGATCACACTGAGAATGATACCTTGTTCACAAAAAGTTACTGTTAGTTTTGGAAAGAAGATGTTTAACGTTTACTAGTGAGAAAATTAGAGAAGATATGACTGTTAAAAGGTAATGCGATCGTTTTTGGAAAGGCTCGCTTTCTGTTGTTTTTTTCTTCTTCTGTTTTACTGGAAGCTTATATTGGCAATATTTTGAGGCAAAACAGACTTTAGAAAACTTAATGAAATGAATAATGTATTGGTTACATAACAATACTTGATTAAAGGAAACCAAACCAACCATTAATAATATGATTATATAAAACATCAGAAATGACCATTATGTAGAACCAGGGAGATGATGGCGATCTCTGGTAAGAAAAACGACAATATCATGAATTTATGAAGTGCGACTTGCCTAATGTTAGGGGTGAAAGATTGTCAACATGATTATTATCCACAAATACGCCTTTATTTGGCCCGTAGATACTGGAGAATAGGAGGAAGCATGCATGACATGTATGTTAATTACATTAATTTACTTGCTTATTCACGGAATCAGAATTTCAGGACCTTCCTGTTTAGAATCTCATTCATGATTTTGGACATTGGAAAGTCCGATATATTTCCGTATTTGACCAACCAGAGCATAACGCAGCTTTGCTTTTGTCAGGATATTACACGATTGCGTAACCGCAACGTTGGTTTGTAGGGGCGTACTATTCTGTGAACCTTTTATTTAAAGCTAACATACTGATACATGGTTCTACCAAATATCTACATACTAATGTGTGTAATATTAAGGCACATTTAATAGACAGCCTAAACGGACATGAGGAAAGGTACAAAAAAAACAAAAAAACTGAACATAAAAAGTTCAATCACACAGTACAAGTTCTAACATTGTAACTCACCCAGCATTCCCCAGCACTGAGTCACGCTGGCTGCGGGTCTCGGCGGGGAGTTCCCATGCACCGTGGGCATCCCCAGTCTGTTCCCCTAAAACCTCACGAATAAAAACCAAAAAGTCTATCTTAAAAGGAACACACGCAACCAACAGTAGTCTAGCCAAAATCACAGGTCATCCGTAAATATCAATTGTACATGACCAAAGCTACAATTATTTTCAATTAGATACGATTTTTAAATACTTCCTGTTCACAGGAGTTATAAAACCCTCCATTGTCGACTGGATACAAAGGGGGAAAAACACTTCGGCTGGACACAGTAAGCTCGAAAAAGGAAAAAAAACTTTTCAAATTATACAAAAGAATAACATGGGTTTAATGTAGATAGCGCAACACTAACTTTCACAAAATACAGACCAAAAAGCATGGGGAGAGGGGAGGATATTGACCATGACATTTAAGTATAGTCTGACAACCCTACTTCTGGGCCATAACGTTTACTGGTGACTCACTACGTCAACTGTCGTCCCGACCTCACTTTGACAAGTAAAACAGTAGATTGCTATGTTTATTTTGTCTAATCTAGCTAAGTAGAACCTGAACCATCAGACTGTTCACATAAAGTCAAGCCTTATAATTTATATCCAGTTTCATAATTCAATTGTTACAAACAAAAATTATATTCAGTTTCATAATTCAATTGTTACATACATGTATTCTGTAAATCATTAGAAATGTCTTTTTGCACTGTTTACGTAACTTAGACTAAAAGAAAGTGTGTTTTTTATGGAGCACTTAGTAATTTTTCAGTCCCACTACATTTCCCTATCGTATGCACAAAGATTAATATACTTAATTTGTATTAACAGATTTCTGAAGTCCCCTTTATAGATTGCTCGTTCAACTATAGTATAGTCTTACGTAAAGGATGTTAGTTATTATGAGGCGGCAAGGCTTTAAGATCAGATAAAGTCTTAGATCACCTTAAGATCTTATGCCGCCGAATTCCCCTTTTGTCTATACGACAATCGGTGACGCTTTTATGTGTAACACTCGATGAGATGATCATTCCTGGGCTTAAATAACCACATATTTGGGCTTATTTGGGCTTACATCGGAGATTTTGATATATAGAAGACATAGGAATCGTTAAAATCGTCCAAGTCGGGCCAAATTAGACATTCAAGCGCGGAATCCAAACCGTTATATCGATACGGTCGCCGGGGGCCGGCCCGCCATGTTCTTCTCCGATCTGGGGCGCCCGGGAATCGGACCTATGCAGACCTATTTCACCATGAAAACGGTCGATCTAAA
This sequence comes from Lepidonotus clava, assembly GCA_936440205.1. Classification (NCBI taxonomy): domain Eukaryota; kingdom Metazoa; phylum Annelida; class Polychaeta; order Phyllodocida; family Polynoidae; genus Lepidonotus; species Lepidonotus clava. The sequence continues at coordinate 43,584,028 of OW387136.1, read as the reverse complement.
TTTAGTTATTGGTATACACAGATAGATTTCGACCCATAGATAAGCATCCCACTGTTCCAGAAACGAAAATAATGCGAAATAACGCGTCTAAACGCGTAAATGCATCGCGCTCTTGCAATCCTTCGCCTCCCCCGGTAACACTGTCAGACCGCCCCACGCTGGCGGCGGGGACGGTTGGTAGGACCCGGGGAGTCGTCCTTCTCCGCCTCGATACCTGGATTACAGCGCTATATGATGGTTTCAATATATATATTTTGGAGTCTGGATCCCCTTAAATGCATACAACGCATTGACAATTCATGCGTGATTCATGCGTTCGTATCGAAGGGAAAAGATTGGATTGATCCTTCGGCCTCCGCCCGGCCGCCTCACCCTGTCACTGTCAGACCGCCGGGCGCAGTCGTCCCGAGCGGACCTTCACAGAGGGGGCTCTCTCTTTCTAGCCTGGATTACAGCGGTATCTGATGCTTTCAATATATATATTTTGGAGTCTGGATCCCCTTAAACGCATACAACGCATTGAAAACTCATGCGTGATCCATGCGTTCGTATCGAAGGGAAAAGATTGGATCGATCGGACACGTGGAGGCACTGTCACTGTCAAACATGGCGCCGTCAATTCTTCGCCGGGTTCTCTCCCCATCACGCCTGCATCGATACTTTGAACTCAGGAAACCAGGATGACATTAAACGCATCAATTGTGGAGGATATACGCATTGAAACGCATTGAGGACTCCAGCACAGGCCTTAAAGGTGGGTTCATATATTTTTTCCAGCATTTGAAATAATACCGTTGAAATCTAGGCCTAACGCGCATTGGTCGGACACTTGCAATCTGAAAAATAATTATTTTAGGCCTTATTACCCCTACCAAAATGAAAGTGATGTAGATATCTATGTTCCCATATATCTCAGGGTCCTATATATCATAATATAGATTTATATTTTAGGCCTGGAAACGCTTGCAATAATATTTTACAGATGGTTACTTAGGCCTAGATGTCAAAGCAACTCGGGCGTTTGGTCGGACACTGGCAATCTGAAAAATAATTATTTAGACCTTATTAGGCCTATCAAAATGAAAGTCATGTATATATCTATGTTCTCCTATATATCAGGGTCCTATATATCATATGGTTTGAATATTGGGGCCTGGAAACGCTTGCAATAATATTTTACAGATGGTATGAAAAAATGACTGGACTCAGGCTCAGATAGGCTAGGCCTAAGCCCCCACCAACACTGTCAATGTATTATGGAGGCTCCGAAAACAATTATTTATGATCCAAACATTAAAAGATTTGAGAAATTGTCACTATAGTGTCATTTTTTCAGACCTACCATCAAAATATTCAATCTGAGTTCTAATATGTCTAGGCCTAAGTCACTGTCAGTGTCTGAATCATTCCCATTCAATGTTAAAACATAGGCGTCACACTGTCAATAAGTTCTCCGGTGCTGTCAGTGTCACAGATTTAAGATTTAAATTATTCAAAGATTAAATTATTTGTGAAATTGACACTATAGTGTCAGTTCAGACCTACCACAATAAATTACACATTAATATTATTAGGCCTAGTTCCGCCGCCTCATCTGTATCAAATCTGGAAGATTTGATACTGTATAAAACATTTTTACTATATATTACATTAAGACATTAAAACATTAAAACATGCCGCCGAATTGATCAGTATGGCTAGACGTTTGGACTTGTTGTTACAACACAATGGCCCTAGACCCCTAAATTCGACACTGCGACATGGCCATTTCTTAAAATCAACATGAGGCTTAGTGACATGAGTGGAAAAATAAACAACATGACATGGCTCCTTTCTTAAATTCGACATGGGACATGGCAGCTTCTTAGAGGCGACATGCGACATGGTGAGTTGGGAGACAGGCGACATTGTCATTTCGACATTAGACACAGAGACCCCCCCCCCCCCCCCCCACCCAAGGGCCCCAACATAAGATAGATAGATTTAGAGATACAGCATACTCATTATAGTATACATTCAGTGTTAGAAACTAACTTTGAGTCGACAGTCAACCGTGCTGATTATTGATATAACACCGGTACATATCATACCGGTATTTTTGCTGTCCGGGCTGGTTTTAATGTAAATCCCCCCCCCCCCCCCCATAAATTGTTTGTCCTGATTCACTTTCGTTAGGCCATGCTGATGGATTTAACACTGCACATAAGTAATTGCTATCTATGATAAAAACCAGACGTTATAATTTCAGTATTAGTCAGACCAAGTCATTGATTGACAGGTTTCGGTCAGCCGTCCGTGTTGTCCCTATTGTTTGTAGGAGAGCGGACTACCTGCGTTTACCTATACCTATATGTACATGTATGTACATATACGGGATGAGTCATCCATTGACCTCTTAACCTGATCCACCAATCAATGATTCACACAGCATCTATCGATCTCAGCTGTACTGTTCCCTCACCTATATGGTATACAAGTATACACGCGGTATATATAAAGTTGTGGAAGTTGCGAAAGTATACCAATCGTATTTTCCCTACCATCCAAACGTTAAACAGTAAATTAAAAAACCAACCGACAGTCTGAAATGTCCAATGTTTTAACCACAATGTCTGATATGAAGTTCAAAAACGTCGGGTGTAATGTCAGACATTCTGAAAGTTTTGTTCTCAAATATTCGGTACTGTCTTCTTCACATAAGTATGACCTATTCTATTCATGATATGATACCACTGATTTAAAAATAATAACACTTCTGAAACCCCGTCTGTTTCCTGTAGAATGCGTGTCAATGAAGATCACGACATCGGCTTCTTAAAAGTACCATTACACTTTTTTCTCTAAAACAAAATAAAGATAGTTAAAAGCCCATATAGCTTTAGAAATTCCCATCGTTATCCTGCATCAAGTTATGAGCTTGAGAATGAATTATAAACTGATTTCATTAAAATGGTTGGAATACTTGCTAGGGGTGCCTGCCATGGCTGAGGTTATCAGGTAAAGGTGTGTCGAGTCACGACCTGTTAACCCGCAGAAAGTGTGACATCCGTGAGGGGTAGTTCTCATTGACCCTCAGAAGTCAACCCAAGGGCCATTGACTGCTTTTGTAATCAAAGGTACGTCTTTATGCTGACCATAGCGTCAGAGTAACTAAGCTTTAATCTCTTTTCCTCATACTTTTTTTTTCTTGAAAACTTACATTTCTAGAAAAAAAGGGGCGCCACCCTGCATTTCAGTTTTTTCAAGGTCGCTGAAATATCCATGTAATAATCATATCTGTACTATTAATTTTAATGTGTTGAGGGTTATATTAAGAGTCCAGGATCTATACGTGGTTATGTTCAATCTTGTTGATTCAAAATAAGAGTCTTAAAAATGATTGTATTTTCTAATATTAGTATGTGTTGTATGGGGTGGCATCAAGTCACGATGCAGAAGTATCAGTTGTCTTGTAATGCAAGAACTCATATCAGCTATTTGTAAATATTTCCCCCTTGTTCCTAAAGTCTCTTTGTGTAGTCTATGGTCTAGACGATGGATAACTAGAAGCGACCTCGTCCTTTTTGTGCAGCATAGATATCCATGGGAAGTGAAAGGAGAGTATCTTATAAAAGAAAATCTCAAACAGGTGTCTTTTTGAAAGATACAGACCGATAGACTATTATTATAGTATCAAACGTATTGCACCTATAGTTTACTTTTTCTATGAATGTTTCTCGTTTTACCCTAAAACAGCAGGTTGTTTTAAAGCATATTGTTGAGCTTGATGTCAGACTTACCATATCTTAAGCTTGCAGCTCCTCCAAATAGTTTTTTTTAAAGGAAATCATGTATATTGTACAATTTCATAAAGCATTCAAAATGTGACTATATTTCCTTGAAAACATTAAGTTGTCAGACTTCGTCTAGGATGTCATTATAATTATTTTGGGAATTTGATAATTATAACTGGTAGACAAAATGGGACAAACTGAGATCAGTAAAGATAATTGATGCACCAGAAATCTAGGATGTCAAATATGAGTAACTAAAATCTAAGGGAAGTTAATTCTCATGCAACAAAAGAGAAATGCAGGGTGAAGATGGAGAGCTATAGAGTTAGGTCGGACAAGCTTAGTGTGTACTTTGAAAAAGAACAAGAGAACGAAAAAGTAGGAAGTGTACATTGTGGTTTGGGTAAGTTCGAGCCGAGGCACGTGTCGCCATGACGACCATGGGTATCCCCAAGCTTCGTCACGCCCCTCTTTTGCTTACGTCAGCGCGTCACTCCCCGACCCGAGGAGGTCCCTAAGTACACATGCTCGTCGACGACACACTCCAAGCGGAGGCAGTGCTGCAACAGAATCCAGATCTCCAACAACATGATGGTGGCAAAAGATACAACAAAAATAAAAGTGCAGGCTGCGCTGGGAGACTGGTGCGGTCGGTGTAGCGGTGGGGACGGGGATGTTTGGTGTCTGGGTGGTTTAATAGTGTCACGCCACGCTCGGCCTACCGTCAGCTGATTCCTAGCCCTTCAGTCTGGATCCCTGCCACCGAGTCAGTGACACTCTCAGCCCCTACCACAGGGCCTCAGCAGCCACTGGAGGAACGTGTATCACAGACCGAGACTGCTGTCACCCAGGTCTCCTCCACGGTGTGACTGTGTCCCCTCAGCCCCCTCCCACCACCGCCACCACCTGCCTACTTCGTGCCCAGGTAGGCCCCATCCTTTTACATGATATATACCGACCCTGGAGGAGGCGCTGCAGCACCTGTCATACTAAAACACCCCGATACTGCCCACCCCCTCACCAGGAGGGCTGGAGGACCGAGACAAGCTATTGACCCTATCAGGACAACCTGTTGGGGCGAACAGATGGCGAGGAGGCGGTAGGGGCGGCCGTGCTACATCTACCTGGAGGCTGGGGCCGTATTTAACCCGCATAGGTTAATCACTGCGTGGGTGGAGTACCATATTGTCCTCTGGACGCCGTGAAAGGAGAGGAGATGGCACGTTAGAGCGTCTAGCCCGGCCTCTCTCTGTTGGATTATCGTAAATAGAAACAGGTGAGTAGGGGTCTTTAGGATGGATCTGGATTATCACCACCCACACAGCATGTTAAGGCTGAGATTAAGGACAATATAACGTATTTCATCTATTTACGATGTTAAAGAGGGACAGGAAACGATCCCTAGATTGCCATTGTTGAGACCCTGCTCCTAGTGCTGACAGCAGGGCAGGAGATAGAAGCTGGTCTTGGAAGGTCTTATCCACCATCCAGTGACCTACTGGAGTTTGTATCTATATATATAATGCACCCAGTCATGACTCAAGGTAACGGCTTTCCCCCTAAGTAATTCTGCATGGGGAAGCCCCTGAGATAGAATGGCGTACATTACAGCAATTACATTAGGAAATGACATTGAAATTGCCCGCATCAATGCCATCTTAACACTTATAATGCGTGTGAAAGCGCTTCAAAACGGGGGCATCACTCGTCATCCTCATTTCATAAAAAATAATATTTCATGATTTAACAGTCAATGTTGTAAGTGGACATTTTCCGCCCCATGCCATCTATCACAATCATGTAGGACGCTGTTTGGCTTGTTGATTCTAAAATCTAGGGATAGAGTCTATTCTTATTCTATAAATAGGGAGGAAGGTTGACGGGCTCAGTCACGAAACGACGTCGAGGGAATGTGGGGGTAGGAGAAATCTCCGGGGAGTCTGTCTTGGTGAATGAAAACGGAGATGTGCGGCCTCTAACTCACATAGGGCATCAATTATAGCTTGCCGTTAGAATAAAGAAGCACCATACAAAGGCTCTGCATCTTAAATGTGAATTAATACATCATATTTTAGCCCTGCTTTGTCGTAGTTAATAAAATGCTAGAGAATGACATAAAAGCAGTCAAACTTCAAAAGCCTTGAATTTACTAAATTTCTTTAGATTCAATTACTGCAAAAAAAAAAAACCTTTTGAAAATGTACTTTTTCGACAACGACGTATTATATGCATGTCTACAACTTATCTGTCATTGATACCTTATAGAATGCTTGCCACAGATATAAAAGAATACTTTGTTACCCCCACAGTCATTGCTCTTTGACTTCGAATTAATACCCATATTGTATAGATAATGATCAGTCAATGCCTTTTTGAATTGCGATAGCCTGTTAATTTGCCAGAGCATGGAACTCTCATTCATATATGTATGGTTATCATTCGCCTCCATCATTTTCAGAAGTGTTGATACTAGCATCACGTTTGAAGAGAACACTATCCCTCCAAGAAGATTGTTATGTTATCATAAGCTCAAAACTCAAATATCTGTTCATGTTTACAGACGGAATAATAAGGACTGGTATGTGTTGTTATTTTCAATGTGCATGGGTCAATGCAGTCAATTAAATGGTCCTTTGTTGTTACTTCACATTGATTAAAGACAGGGAAGAACAGCTCATCTGACCAATTTAAGAAAATGTATACAAATTGAAATTGAAAAGTTTAGGGAGAACACATAGGAAGATTCCAGTAAGTTTCTCAGGCAATTCGAATGACGATATATACTTACCTTTATTTTAGCATAAAGACATGCAATACAATGGGGGAAAAACATGAAAAAAACATGCAACAAATTTTTGCTATTAATATTACCAGTTGATTATTTAGTGATAATAACATTAACAGCACTTCCTCTACTGAATAATGTATAAAAAGCATTATTCCAACATTAAATTACAGCTATCTTAATGATATTTTATTGAATTAAAAATTATTTAACAGTATATCTTCTAAAGTACCCTGTTTCTGACGCCTACTCTAATGAAATGCCTTATTGATCTATAACTGCCAGTCCAGAACGATAGTGCCATTACCCATTTAACACTCAATATCAGTGATACTTGACCTCGATAAGTTAGGGGTATTGTTCTATGACTATCTTTACTTTCTGTACACTTACGCTTATCCTAGGGGTCAAAATTGGCATCAACACCTTGAGAAGGACCACTTAAATCATTGCTCCCCCGAGTTATTACCGTTTGTGCAACACTAGAGACAGGGGCATTCCATAAGTTATGTTTGTATTTTTTACATAAATTTAAGAGCCCTTAGTTTGCACGTATTCATTGGATTTGTACATGGACGTACGCAAATTTTCCTAAATTTCTGCCCTTCCGCCTTTGATGCTGAATGTGATCGTTTGTGGGTACAAATCGGTAGATCTATTATATGTTTACCGGTCCAAAAACATGCTAAAATGAAATATTGTAAAATACGACTTCTGTTACAATAAGAGTATTCCCGTTTCGTGATATACAGTGTTCGAAATTAACATTATAATTCATGCGCCTGCCGGGCGCATATGTGCTAAAAATATGCGCCCAGGACCTTGTCCATGCACTCCCCTGATATATACTATAATAGGTATGAAAATCAACTGAAAAAACGTGCACACACCGGGCGCACGCTGCCGAAAATTGTGCGCCCAGCGTCGGAAATGTGCGCGCCGGGCGCAGGGCGCACCCTTAATTTTGAACACTGATATACTATCCTAATCAAAAACTCATATCACGTTTTATACAATAATCGCAAGCAGGAAGTGATAAACATTTAAAAATATCCAGCAGTTGGTCGAAATTTAATAGCCTAAACAGATTTCAAAGTATACAGCGAAGAAGAAAACAAATACAAGCAAATTTACAACTGTTATATTCAGTATTTGCAATTTTCGAAATTATACTTTTAGTTTGTGCGCCACCATTCTTGGTGCACATCTCAAGAAATGTGCGTCCGCTAATTGAGATGTTTGCTGGGCAGACTCTTGATCTTGAACAGTAATATGGTAAGAATGAATGCCTTGTGCAATGATGTAAAGCAATATAGAATACATACTGATTATTTTTAAGATAAAACAGAAATCGAATTAAATTTAGATGTAAAAGTTCTAGTTGTCTTCATAAATGAAAATGAAATTCTAAATACGTCGTATGGGCTAGGTTCCTATATACAGGAGCTCCGTCCTGGCATCCTAGTTTGGATTCCAGGAAAAGTTGGAAGTTATACAAGATTTACGTTTGTGTACCCTGATGAGGCAATAAGTCATTTTTGGCTCATGAAACTGATCCTTCGCCTAGTATACTCATTTAGCTACATCCTTGTTCTTAGGCCTCGCCCGGCCTCGTTGCTGTGGTGACTTGTCAATCATATTGATCTACGCTCAACCCAATAATCAAGATGGCCTCCCTAGCAACCCAGTAAACAACTGCTGGGCGACCACCACCCATCATTCTCGGTATTCCGGGCTTTCGCCAAATGTAATGTTTTGTTTTCCCAGAAATGCGCATTAATGGATCTTAGTCATCGCTGATGTGTCGGTATTTATCCGAAGAATAAAGGAATTTCTTTCTTACTATGAGATCCAGTCCTAGTCATGAAATATTGACAAACAATACACTGGATTGCTATGTTTATTTTGTCTAGTATATATTTTGACCATTTTTTTCCTGAGAATAACAAGACAGCAAGTCTCAATATGACTGTATTAGTCTCAGTATTGCTGACTTAAGCACGACTATAGCAGATTACTCAAAAGTAACCTGTACTGCACGTGGGCAAACTTCTTTCCCTAAATAGTGGTGGCATCGTGTTGGAATTTTAACGCATTCCAGTTTGTTTTGACTGGGACTGGATGGTGACAGATTAATTCCTTTATTCTTCCTCTGACTAAATGTCGGTCTCCTCGGTTTCGGTTCTTGAATGCTGTTTCTATGATTTTGAATTCACAAGGTTAGGATGTTGCAGAATCAAACAGAAATCAGTTTGAGAAGATTGTAAACTTTTGAAAGCGGTTACAGTTATGATTTTCGAAATTATTTTAAATGAAAATCTCTCAAGGCTAACCGCCCATCAGGATTATGGGGGATATAATTGATATATAGGCACTGTTGGCTGTCCCAGTGTTGACAAGAGTTTATATAAGGATGTTGGATAAATCATGGCACATAAATTCATAACCATTCGGTTTTTGTTGGTGTCACAGCATGTCATGAAGAAAGATTAACAGAGAAGTCATTCATCCCCAGTCAGTCAGCAAGAAGGTATACACTGCGGCCAGTACCCCAACAGACACATTGCCCAATCCACCTGGTCTGTGCGGCCAGCGGTCACCGAGGGGTCAAGCCTGACTCATCTCCTCTCTATTCCCACGGTACGCACTCATCCTCCAAACACAGCTTGGGGCTGTGGCTGAGCCGGTTTATGTGACCACATTCTGCTGTGAGAACATACCCTTATACTCCCCCCCCCCCTCCTACCATTGATAGCTGCCACTCCCTCCTGTAACGGCCACTCACCAACCTTCAGACACACCTTTTGGTTTGTGGTCATTGAACCCTCAGTTCATCTGTTCGCAGATCTCAACCAGAAAGGGTTGGTACAACTCTACAGGTATTGACACAGTTTTAGTAAAATTTGATATATTTTGGGTACTTTGTCTAGGTAAATGTGATATGACACTGCTTTTGTTATGTCATAGAAACAAATCTATCAATCATATTTCAGTTAGATATGAAATACACAGGGCTGCTCGCCTCAACTATCTCAGTGCATGCATATATATACATGCAGTCAGGTATAGTATTGCGCATTTCCTAAAAAAAACATAGCAAATTTTCACGAACCGTCGATCGTTATATATATGATATATAATCCCAGATAATTTGAAACAGACATGCATAAAAGATGACATTGTTCCACTTTGCAGTGCTTGCATCCGTGTTTGACATTCTCAACATGCGTTTTCTCTAACACGGTGATTATTTTGGACGTATCTGATGCAAAAAGAAACAGATTATGAAACATGAAGCCTGTGTATTCCATATGATTGGAATGTATTCTAGAGTCTAGACATTATGCTGAACATATAGAATACCGTAGGTATACCTTAAAAGCTTTAAAACTAAATGAGGTGGTGAACTTTAAGAAGTAAACGTATCTCCAGGCATGCATGTCATCACCACTATACCTCACATCAGAGCTAAAAATAGCAGAGGGAGACATGATTTCAACATGATGTGGTGCATGTCGCATCATGTCATGACATTACCACCTTACATAATGTACATTATCAGGTATGTATGCATGGTCTACTCAAGTCCTGTCACATCCTAGATCTATTTTAGTTGATGAACTACCTCATAAATATCTTATGATGAAATAATAAATTTAGTTAATGGACTACTCATCATTTGCGTCCCATTTACATCTCATGAAACATCTATATATTATGCTCTCCTCGAGCGCGCGGAAATTGTCCAGGATTTTAACGTAAAGTTCTTTAACCAAAAAAAGAGTAAAATCCATCTATATTAGGACGGGAACAAAACCTATTTGATCGTCTTTAAAGGTAAAATGATGAAGGGACTGGCTGTTGATCAAAGGTTCAGAATGAAGAGACTAATACAGTAAGGATGTCCCTATAGAGATATATTGTGGTCTAACAAACTTTAATATGTTGAGTAGAGATTTCTACTTTTTCTGGGATACTACAGATTTGCCTATCTTCTGTAACGGTATTTTTACAGCAGTAAATATACAAAAGTTAAACATTAATTTTGTTTGATACATCAGGTTTATTTCATCGATACTTTTATGATTTATTCATCTTGTAAGCACAGCCGAATAAGGATTCTTTGATGTGGTATTGCGGACACGTATTTGTATACCTACGTTTACATTTTGAAACAACATAGCGGCACTCTCACTGAAAATCTTTTTTTTTTTAACATATGGTCCATATGCTACCTTTCTGACCCGTATACTCACTCGTGAGTCATACATTCAGAGCCATATCAAATGCACTCACGTCAATTGTCAGTAGGTAGGTGTATAGCTATTCTTTGGTAGTATTTGTGTATAAATGGGAATTCAGGATAAAGAACATGCCTTTTCAATTAAACGGACCTGCACTACGGTTGAACTAATACGGATTTTATGATTTTCAGTTTTCTCTGAAATATTGGCTTAGCTAGAATTAATATAGTATCTTAGAGTCAAAAAAATATTCAAAAAGTAAATTAATATGGTTCAAGTTTCGGTTTTGTCTTGAGGCTGAATGTATTGTATGGCTTTAGTATAGGCAACGCCATAAAAGACAGTGATAAGAAATAGCTAACAGATGTCAAACGTACAGTCAGATTGTGCATGGTAAGCAGCTTTTGTTTGTCGCCGATTCAGCAATAGCTTTTATATTTTCCTTTAATGATCTTGTCAATTTGACCACTTTCTAAATTTTGATCAACTAGTTTGCACTGATGTTTGAATAGGTTAGTAGATTATCCCTTTACAGTCTCTTATTAATTAATTGTATGTAGGATAAGGTTAACAAGATTTTAATAGAGAGGACAACTACCTTTTGATTGTTGGTAGGAACAACTGAGAATGGTAGTGCACTGTAACGAGTATCACTTTGCCCATCCTTTTTAACCAGAAACATCCAAGAAATTGCAGTATTTAATGACGTATTCTCTTGGGGAAATGCGAATTATAGCTTATTTAGATTAGTATGAATTAGGTACACTGAGCTTGAATGAGCGGGTTGGCTGCTAGATATATATATATATATATATATATATATATATATATATTTTATAGATCCTACAAAGACTTCGGAATTTTAATTGGTTGAAATAGCTTTAATTGTCTACTATAACTCTTAGCTCTAAAGAATCGGAGGTTCTTACTTGCATATATTTCCAATTCTTTTTTATTTGGATTAGGTTAAAATTAATTCACCTGGGAGCATTTCAGTGTGCACTCTTCTATAATAACCTATTTAAAAGGGTGACAAACCCTGCACCATCCGGGTGTACACATTTAAATATCATGCACCCTGCTGCAGAATTGTGCACGTCGGGTGCAGGGTGCGCCCTATATTTCGAACACTGTAATGACGTATCTTATGTATGCACCTTTAGTTGACTTAACCTAGCTTCGTCAGAGATGTGATATCTATAGAACGTAATCGTTTACTTTCGAGTTCATTCTTGGATGAGTTATTCAGACTAATACCGGGACTATACACTGATATGTAGCATGTTACTTTCGAAAATATAACCTGTACATTTCCGTTTTGAATATATATGAAGAAGGACATCCTCTTCTCATAGGCTACGCCCTGTTACCTTACACCCACTGATATATGACTACCAGTTTTGTATTTCGGTCTATCTGGTCCTTCCTTATACATGATATTGTATTCCTCTTGTGGGTTAAAATCCCTTTTGTCATTCTTGGATAAAAATCAGTTTATTTAAAAAGATGGAAAAAAAAGAGAGAGAAAAAGAGGTACGACAGAAAGCACAAGCGTATAGTCCAACGACATGTGGTGTGACTATCCATATAAATGCCAGTGAGTCAGGTCAAATCAAAATGATGCATGTAAACTGAGCAAGTGGTGGACTTTATGTATAAAAGCAGGGGTGGCAGGGAGTGGTTTTAGTGTCATTATGTGATTGTGTCTTATCATCAGACCGCTGTGAAATTTTGATATCTATCATCGGTATGATTGTGGAAGCATTTTGAACAGAAAAACAGTATTTCAGAAACCCATATATCTTGTTTACATTACAATGTCTTTGGCAACTTGACATAAGCATTCTCCACTTTTAATCAACCTGACGTATTCTGCGCCGTAGAAAAGAAGTTGACAATAAAGGGAATACTATAACCATCACTGTTATCTATTGAATTTGCCGTATGTATCGCTAACCAAAAATGTCATCTGCTTTATTACAGTTCGCCCGCGAACGCCGGGCAGGACCGCAGCGACGGTCATCCTCTGTTGTGATTGGGTGTAATCAACAAAAAAGGAGTCAATGTTGCTACTGGCGATGGCCAATCCCGGCAGTCCGTGGGACATGGTGGGCGCCCACCAGGTGGCCGAGGTGGTGCGCCAAGGCCACAACGATGAGGTGAGTGACACTGACATCCCCAGGGAGCAGCATGGAGGGTAAAATTCTAATTTACTCTCCATGGTATCAGACTCTGAAAATTAATATACTTTAAAGATCAGGCCAGGAAAATTCAAACCGAAATCTATTTTCAGAGGACAACCAAAATATAAAATCTGGTCGTTCACAAGAATTTGATGGACGTCCACTGTTTTTGTCCGTCAATAACATTTTGCATAGTATCCATTGTCATTAATTTTGATAACTAAGCTACATTACGCGGGTTTCTATGAATTATTTGCTCGGCAGAGAGAAAAAGAAGTTTGAAATTCAAGCGTTCAAGCGAAAGTTTTTGGAAAATAAATTATAGAAATGATAATATTGTTTAACAGTTTTGAAAGTGCATGGGGCTTATGAATTGTGGTTAGTCTCATACAAATGGAATGCCTAGATTGCTAATAACAGTCGTTCCAATCAGTCACCCTTTCAATCCACTGCCTATTCCTTATAAACAAAATTTTCTTCGTAGATAAAATCCGCCTAAGGTTTGATGAATAGGTCTAAAGCTCATTCTGGGTCCCGACAGAGTACGTAGTTCTGAGCAGTAGTGCGTGTGCTGATCATTACGATCAGATTATCATTTTTACCGAGACCGGTTTCTACACCCAGTGAACATGTCAACATGCCGCCAAGTAAGTTTGTGATGAGCTGCTCTTGTAACAGATCTACGAGCAGTTTGTAATTAATGATCATACAGATCTGACGGATTAGATCTCGTCTCTATTTTCAAAAATAGAGACGATAGAGACAAAGAATTCTCATTTACTTTGACGTTAGAGAAACAACCGATGTGCCATAGGATGAGAAGTATTTTTCATTTGTAAAAATAAAGAAGAAAATGCATATATGCTAGGAAATATGAGAAATAAGATTATTCTGATTCTTAAGGCCAAGGATTGATAACAGATTCGCAAATTTTCGTCTAGAAAAAGTAATTGCCTTTTCACGTGAAAATGTGTTTCCTTGGCTCGTCAAGCACGTGTGGCAACATGTCAATCTCTGTGACCAGTGTGTGGAGATATTCCTTGATTATAGGAGGCATTCTGTATAATCCCTCCATCAATAACCCAGCCTGTACCTGAACACAACGTTTCTTGTCTGGCGATAAATGAGAGCCTTAATCAACTCTGATTCAGTCTTTATTACTAACGACTGAGCAGCTCCATTAGCAATTATTTATTCCGACACCCGCTGTGAATGGGTTTGTGAGCAGCTCAGAAGTGTGGGCCACTTGATGGTGTCTCCACCCCGTGAGTCGTCTTGCGGGAGAAGATTGCTTTGTAAGGGGAAGGACGGCTACTAAACTCGAATGATGACGTGTTCATGTCGTTTAACCTGGCATAACTTGGGTAGCTCATATAACGTCACATGTCAATTTCATGTATAATAGTTAAACCCCATGTGAATATTTACACGCTGAGCCTAAACCATGTAGCAATTACAAAAGGTCTCACATAGAAAATAGATTTCAAATTCATGTCACATGTCGCATTAAAAGTTCGCAGGCCCTCATATAATGTCAAATGTTGATTCCAAGTTAACTACAGTAGTTAAATCCTCCGTCAGCAGATATGCTCTGAGCCTAAATCATGTATCCAGCGGGTCTCCATGTCGAAAATAGATTTTAAAATCCATGTCGCACGTCGTATTAAAAGTTCTAAGGCCCTCCAAAAGCGGAGGTGGGTGCCTGCAGAGGGAGCTGTGATCCGTCTAACGGCGGCGGTGGCGGTAACCCAGTGACCGCGGCGCCTTGGTCACCTGCTCTGACCTGCTCATATATCACCCGCCGCCCATTGAGCAGCTCATCATAACTGCTCACCCCCATCTATGGCCGCGCGGCACGTCCCGGGGCCGCCATTGTAGCGGCTAAACGCGGCCGGCACGCGACCAGATAGGAAAAGACGTATCCATTGGTCGCCTTAGAATGGTCGCTCTACAGCGTACGAGCGTAGTTTCCAGCCTCTAAGGTGTAACTGAAACACCGCATTTCTGGCCAGGCACGTTTTTATGAGATTATGGGTATTCTCCAGTAAAAGTTGCCATTCAAAGGCATATCTAGACATTTTCAAATGGCGGGGGCACCCTAAAAGGGCCTACAATTTTTTCGGGCTTGCGTTTTGACATGGGAAAAAAAATCAGTATTTGGTCCCGACAAAAGGACAGGGGAAGGGGCCCTCTATGAGCCCTCCTAAATCCGTCCATGCAATTAATGTTTGATAAAATATCCATCACAAAGTCGATATAGCTAGTGCTAAACAATTGGAGTCTAGACAAAAGGGTTATATCGCATCCCCAACATCAGTCTCACCATGAGCAGCACTATAGTAAGCTTTAACTTTAAAAAAAATATATTGGCCTATATATGCAAAAAAAAGTATACCATGATGAAGGCGACCTGAATCTGACGCACCCTCCTTTGTACCGATTAACACTGAAACCCCTTTTCGGTCCGGCGAAAGGTTGATTCAGCAGACGGGAACTTCCACTCCGACCTTATGACGGGTTCCTTGAATAAGGAGAGGACTTTAGCGTACGCCGCCCCGAATTAATCGGCATAGAGGCGTCGCCGGCCGACGGTAATCATCGCCACAGCTAATCGGGACGCTTGTCGCCGCCGCAATTGAGATTACCCCAGTCCCCAAACGAACCCTCATAATATATATTCTGTGTTATAATCTATGGCTTGGCCGGTCGAGGGAATATAGCGGAGGTTGAAGGCGTCGGTGAAAGATTGGAGACGGAGAATCGGAGTCGTTCGGACATTGTGTGATTGATCCATCAGTGAAACCTTACTGGCACGCCGGGCCAACATGGACTGGGAGCGGGGGTGGACGCACGTATGGAGGGGGCGGGGGTAGCCTGTAAGGTATTGGGGATATAGTATGGGAGTTGAGAATGTAGGCGCGGGCCCAGCAATATTAAAATGGGATCAAAGAGGGAGCGGCGATTATGAAAAATAAAATCCAACGAGATCAGACTTTAATGTAAAAAAAAAACAACACATTTTGATCATAAATAGGGGGCGTGTGCCAGGGCGTTCCCGTCTCTCGACCCTATTCTGAGTATGATAGAGATGACTGTTTGGCACCTAAGATTACCACAGAGTAATGATAAAGCCTAAGGGGCATCTCAACCATGCAGTCACTGGAATTATTTAAAAAAAAACACAAACAAGTATTACACCTTTGTGCGGTGATTCAAATTATTTTTATATTCAGCAAAAGATGAGGAGGTACCCCCTCCCCTTCGAGAGAAAAAAAGCGGGCAGGGGCTGGACTCTCCAGAATAATGTATATTATGGTAATGAACGTAATCCTAATTGTGACGACGTAATCTGTCACATCGTTATTTCTCTTTGTAGCCGCAGTGGTTTGTGAGAATACAATATGCATAATGTCGACGGGGAATTATATGCATACGAATAGACCGGAAAACTGGGATTGGTAGAGTTAGGTTGGGGTGGGGGGGGTGGGTGGGTGAAGGAATGTGGCTGGGGTCGGGCGCGAGTGAGTGAGAAGGGAAGAAGTGAGAGAAGGAAATGGCGGGCTCAGCCAGCCGGACAATCGTATCAGCGACTGGCGTCTTCAGTCTTGGGGGAGTCGCGATGACTCACCGCCCAAAACGTCTTACTGGAATTAATGAGCACATTAAGAAATGAAACCCGGGGTTCGGGGGGTGGCCCTGGGAAACATTGTCTTGGGTGTGGGGCCGCAAAATACGGATTCCGGCAGGACCAGGTGGCAGCGGAAGGAAGTGCTATTCCGCTGCTGCATGCTGGGAGTGGCCCACATTAATAAGACCGGAAGTTTTGGGCCCTTCCGCCAGGAGGCGCTCAGATGTAGGTCAGAGCTGCTCACCGCCGCCGGTAGAGGGCTCCAGGCGACTGGGAGAAAGCAGGGGAACGAAGTAGAATTGTAGCATTAGTGTCAACTCATTTTGTGTAGGGGCATGGGCGGATTTAGCTAGATGGTGTAACGCTATGGACCCCCCTCCTATCCAGATATCTTATTTTTTTCAGTTCAATGTCCATGTTAGCAGAACTCACCTATTTTCACCGATTTTCTTGTTAGCAGAACTCACCTGTTTCTAAAACGTCTGAGGATTTCTCCCCTTCGTGTTTTCCCATTATGTTCCATCGTATTCTAAAGCCCTTTTAAGATTAAAATTAAGAAAACTAAGCAGCAGCTTTTCCTATATACCCCTGCATCTATAAATATACTCAAAGCAAATTTTACAGCTGAGTGCACGTAAACTATTCACAGGATTTCGTATACCTCCATCATATCGATGATTGTTCAAATTGACTGTACTGTATAAGTTTAGATAGTGCCCGTATCGTCTGGTCTTTCTTGGGATTGTAGTTGGAATGATAAAACGGTTTTCTTATGTAAGTGGTACATGTTGCTCTTTAATGATTACGATGCATTATGTTGATGGATTGAAACATGTTGCAAGATTGGTTGAAACGATCGAGAGCACAGGCTGTAACGTGTTGTTTTGGGTGACACTGCAGTTTAGTTGGCATGGCCGGGGGGGGGGGGGAACTTCTTGAAATAAGATTCTGTAAAATCATACATTGACCGACAAGTATTGTTAAGGGCATATTAATTAATGCATACCTAACACTAACAGCAATATTACCAGAGCTATGAGTAAATCCGATGATGAATAACGTTATTGCGCCTTTGCTGAAACAACTTTCTTTTCAAATTTAGTATGCTGCAAAAACCTATATTTCTACAGCATTTAAAACCAAAATCTTAAGTTAAATGTACTCTGAGATGGTTGCTAGAGAAATCAGTAGTGTAAGCTGAACGTATTTCTTCAGTTTTGACATTTCCCTCGCTTTAGTCAGTCACGTTTTTGAGTTTTCGGTCCGGAAGGTAGGCCTAGTTCGTGACAAGTGGTTTTTGAAGAACGATTTGGGACAACGGCCCTTAACTAGTCCAAGGGTACGAATTTTGTTTTGCGTGCTCTCCAACTTATATTTGTATAAAAATGTTTAAAAAAATGTTGTATAAAAATGGGCAATCTTATCACAATTGATTAATCAGTTGCAAGACCGTGTGGTACACGTACGAGCCCTAGTACTTTGTGCATGCATGGACGGACATTTAGTGGCCTATATAGTGTCTGCCATCAGAATGGAATATCTTTTAGCCTTAGTTGACGGAAAGGTTCGTATTACTTATTGCAGACAACAAAAACACACGTAGAACGCATGGAAAATGGAAAACAAAGCGGAAAGCACTTAGCGTCAAATATAATGCAGAATAAAATCGTGGGTGACAGGGTCGCCGCATTTCTCTTCTAGAATAGTTCCAGAAAATGGCACTAGGCGGGGCGTCCGATGCACGCATAGGGGAGAGATTTCATTAGAATGCATTTCCCCCGGCATTTCGCTTTGAGTTCAGTAAAACGAAGTCTGTAATTCTAACCTGTCAACAATTTCCCTTTGAACTAATATCAATTTCTCTACCAGCTGGTTAACGTGAACTTACATATAGGTTAACCTGAATAGGTAGGGGCATAGAGTGACACTTTTCCAGTTACAGTGTTATCTCCAAATCATTATGTTTGTAGTTTCATACAATTATAAATATGGATACAGTAAGAGACAGTCAGACACATCTTTCCTATATTGAACTAATATCATAAACACTCTGATCTTATTCTAGGAAACGCACACCGTGTGACTAAACATACATGTATAGTGAAACCTGTTCTGTTTATGTGGACTTGGTTGTAAGGCATGTTTTATCTACTCCCGATTAAATACCTGATTTGTTGACAGTGGCCGTCATAACTGTTATTCTTTTCTGGATCTATGATGCATTGGCTTTATTTTCCCGAACGTGTAAACCTCGGAACTGTTAGGAAATACGAGATGTCTATACTATCATAGGTAGGTCGTGCAAATAGAGAAGGGATAAAAATAACTATGAAGGAAAGCTGCGCATCGGGAAAAAATATTTGATATGATTTTGTCATTCTTAAATTATGTATACACAAAACGAAGTCTATGTTGAGAGAAAATATTAGAATAGAAGTTTTTCTTTAGCAGTTCACCTGTCTGTTTGTGTTACAAGACCTGGCACACTTTTTGTTGTCAATTTCAGTTGCTTACTCATGAGCACATCGAGATATACTATTTCATCACACTTGTAAAAAATAATTCGGTTCTATAATCATAAAAACGTCATGGAATATCAATACGTAATTTAATATAAGGTGGAAAACGACGGTAAGATATTGGACACAACTTTCATAATTGATCCCTGAATAGATTACAAATACAGATAGATTTTACGAACAGATTCTTCGGGTCAGCGGGGACGTTCGGGAATCGGGGCGCATGACCCGGGTCACAAGGTCCGCTGACTCATGCACTCACCGTCAATAAACATGGCTTGTCGCGCTCAATTCGGACATATAGCTAAACAACAGGAACGGTCGTCTGTTTAATCGGGAATTTATTCATAAATGTATGCTTACGAAATTCAAATATATGTGGTGAATTTCTCTTGATCTGATATTATGTTTCCATCATATTTATGCCCATTTACCTTTCTTTTTGTACTTGGAAAAAATAAGGATTTTTCCTGTTTAAAAATCTATACTGAACTAGGTGTGAATCAGAAGTAT
Source organism: Lepidonotus clava (assembly GCA_936440205.1). Lineage (NCBI taxonomy): Eukaryota > Metazoa > Annelida > Polychaeta > Phyllodocida > Polynoidae > Lepidonotus > Lepidonotus clava. Next base: position 43,564,383 of record OW387136.1, on the reverse strand, counting down.
AGCATTCTGCACTTATCACGTAATATTTGGAAAAAAAAAATGGCATAAGATGTGCGTCAATTTTCTTGTGTTTTTATTTGATAAATAGTTCTATTCGTATAAAGATAGACCATAGACGGTCAGTATTTATACCAGGGAGAGGTGATTAAGTGTAGTGGGAGTTGTGGGAGTGCCCTGGAGGCTGGGCTCTGTGTAGTACCGGACACGCTCATAATACTGGGAAAGGCTGATATCATGGACACATGATAGTTGACATATGTAAGAGAGATGGATCATGTGAAATGCTGCTCCCAGTTAATGTGAAAACCTACATAAATAAAAATGTGAAATATGTTTTTATTGACCATGCACGTCAAGCATGCATATTTTGAACTTATGCAAAAATGCAGGTATCGGCGATCTCAGAATCCAGGCTTGGTGCGCAAATTTAAATCCATCAGGAAGCAGTTTTGAATGTCATAATACTAGAAAAAGTTGGATTGAAATCACATTGGTATGAGTCAGATTGCAGGCTGACCTGATTTGTTGAAAGGCTAATAGGACGTACGTCTTGCATGTAATGTGTTGACGATTATCGCTATTACGTCGCTATGCAGGGACCTAGCTGACACGTTTACGGATTTTGAGCACAAATAAAAACTAATGTCTACTTATGCTTGAACCTTTAGGATTGAAACATCGTTTCACATAGGGGTAGCTTCATCAACTTGTCAACTTTCACACATTTGAATGTATGCACAATAATACAAATAAAGAGTATCCAGAAAATGAAGCTAGATATTCATGTCCGCGCACACGTTATCCTTGTATTTACCTTGGTTGATTTTACGATAATTCATGATGACTCACTCAAAGACGAGAGGTATATGTTTTCACTCAGTGTTACATTCACCATGCTTTGTTTCAGATAATCAGGCCCCCTGCTAAGTTGAAGATCATAAAAAGTCTTAGAACAATTGTTTTTTAATGTAAGACAAACATAATTATTAGAAATAGAAAATTGTGGTATATTGTGCATTATTTGAGGAGCATAAGTTGGAAGTGGAGTTAAAATATATGGTTTGGAACCTATCGCAAATACCCCCCCCCCCTCCCGAAATAATTAACACCGCCATAGCTTAGCATGTTTAAAGTGTCCTCATAGTATTGATTGCCAAGGTTACGACATGTGTGATCCTGATCTCCCTGTGTTTCTTCTACAGCTGCTGCTCATCGACAGTCGGTCGTTCCTGGAGTATAACACACACCACATCTGTGGGGCCGTCAACGTCTGCTGCTCCAAGCTCGTCAAGCGCCGCCTGCAGCAGGATAAGGTGAGTCTCGGTGTACCTGGTGTACCCATCACTAATGACTACTGGGGTATAGGGTGAAGGGAGCGGTATGGTTATCACCTTAGTGATGGGAGCCGTGTGTTAGCATAACAACACCTTTCTGTTTAAATAAGTATAATCCAAAGGATATTGTGAATTTGTTCAAACTTATTTGGTAATTATATTTTTGTGGAGATTATAGACCACGTTCTTCCAATCTGTAGCTAAACAAATTCACATCATTTCAGGATTTGAATGATCTGATCAACCTAGTTCATAGTTTTGACGCCAGGTGTCCTTCCTGTCCTAGAAAGCCCCTGGTTCATTGAGCACTTCCGATGCGCTCCTATCCTGGAAATCCCCACTATATTCTCTATACATGTCATGAGTGCACTGGCTTTGATTTTTTTTTCAATAGCGAACGCTGCATAGGCCTATACATATGCAGCAATATGCAGCATCCGTCGGCACGACAAAATTGGATTCTTTCACTTTAATCTAGCAGCAGTTATATTGTAGACCGTTAAAGATCCGGTGACACGATCATACCTCCTCAACAAATTAAATTATATGATAGGAATATGAATAAATTACCATCATCTAAATTATCATAGCTCACTGCCTTGCGAAGTTATGTTCAAAATAATATTGGAACCCCACAGCATGGCCAGATGACCTAGATACAGTGAGCATGCCGGAAGTGACGTATCAAGATGCCTACCTATATGTTACAGCTAACACATCTAACATAATGCTGGCTACTTTTATGGGAATTTATGTTGATGAATGCAAATTAACGAGGCATTTTCTAATCATGTACTGTTTATGAATACTCTCAGCATACCTGGTTTCGCAAATCTTAACACCAAAAGCTTTGTTCTAGCAGCCTATTAATAGATGTGTGAAGACCCCCGTGAAGACACTCTCACACCTCAACTATTGTCTACGCTTTTATTCCGACAACGCTACAAAGCAGACAAAGCACAATATAAATTACATATAAATTACCAAGATTATATATTCTATATCGCCATTATTATCTGTATTATGAATTATAATAATACAGATGCCAGTGTGATGCGTGATGGATATTGTGTCTTTTTCAAATTGATAATTGGAAACGAAATTTTATGTATATAGAGGCTTATCCGTTTCCATAATGTTTAAAGAATGAATAACACGATATAGAATTAATAACACTATATATAATATTGAAAGTGGGACAAGCCCCGTTAAGTAAAGTCTGCCGCAAATCCGACACTATTCTCATTGTATTGCCGTCAAATTGTGAGGGTTTCTAGCTATATCCAACCCGATCCCTTGTGTTGAACCAAATCAGGACTAAATCGGGAGGTGTCTGGGGTGAATAAGTTTGATATGTCCCAAAATATTGGGAGGTATCGGGCCTGTTTGGGTTGGATATGGTGGATTCCAACACCACAGGTGTCCCGTCGGGTCAGACCTGCATAATCTGACATGTAACCTTCAGTGATTATAACAACATGGAGGTAAAGCAATAGACATAGGTTAGAAGAATCTTGCTCGGAAAAAAGACCTATTGTGAAAAAAATGAAAGAAAGTCCTTTTATTTTAGACATAGAGATAAAGAATACTATAGGCAAAGGCATCTTGTGACGTCACAACATGGCCAGCGCGAAGGGGTGTGAGAATCAGGAGTAACACTTAGCTGACCCAGGTACAGGTGTTAGTATGGGGTGGCCTGTCGCGTACCTGGGCCTGTGACACCCCTTACCTGCATCAAAACTTGTCATTTATAATATTCTACAATGATATAGCCTTCAGGACATTAGCTTATATCGTGTCTCTGGATCTTTAAGTTGCGGAATGGCAAACGTAAACAGATTAGGTATTTCCTAATCCATGGAGGTGATTATTTTATAATTTAGATCTGAATTGCACTTCCTCATCATGGACATTATCATAAATGTATCACTTTTATTTAACCCAAAACCAATAAAATTGACAAAATTTTCAAAACTCAGATTAGTATAGAAATATGTTAGATGAGTCCAGTTAAGGTCAGTGGTAAAGTATTAGCTGTGAAAACTAGCTCAAACTGAAGTAGAATGCCACAAGAAATGGTAATATTTACATTTGTTTGTAAACAAACCCTATTTTTGCGGATCCGCATTAATTGATTTGAGCAAAGAAAACATGTTTTTAATGATTTTTTTAAACTATATTTCGTGGTTTAGATTTTAACATGGGCCAGAAATGGGTTCAAGGAATGGATTTCCATGATTATTTGAGTCTGGAAAATTTCATTGAATTTATTGGTTTTGGCTCCCTTTGAAAGAACAATTAAGAATAAGGATAGCCCATTTGATTTAGTTTTTGACATGGAGATTTGATGAAGTAGCTATTTGACAGGCGATGCCTTGAACCGTTGACTTCCTTAGCCTTTTCTTGACCTATCTGCCGACCGCACTTCCTTAGTTTCCCGTCTGGCCACAGGTGTCGCCCCGGGGTACCCGTGACCCCGACGACTGCGCGTGCGCGGCTGTCATGACGAGTCGCCGTTTTCCGCGGGAAGATGAAGCGCGTCATGCCATGACAACTTGTCCAAACATCCCTGTCTTAACACTTGAAGTTCATCTAAGCTTTCCTGTTTCTGATAAGATTTAACTTATAGAGTTTAGTCATGTTTCTAATAAGATTTTGTCCTTCGTTTTGAGAATCTAGGAATCTCAATCATGAAATCAAAATAGACCTAATAGGTGTAAAGCAACCAATTATGAGTTCACAAGGAATCCTATATGCATCAATCAATAAACCCATCTATAAGGAGACCTTTGGGAGAGGGCAGCAGCCCCCTCCCCCCGTAAGGCTGTCAGGTAAACCCCCGCCCCCTCTCCCCACCGTGGAGCCACCTGAGTCGACTACCTCTTGATGTTCCCACACTTCTCCTGTGTCCCTGCCTCTCACGTGACTGGCCCCTATTTCCTCCCTGGGTGGGTGGTCATGTGTTCCCGTCGCTGGGGTGGGATTGGGGAGAGGTAGGGAGGAGGGGGTATCGTTGAGGCTTCGTTATCACATGATGTGGTCGGAAGGTATGCAAGCTATGAGGAAGGGCAATTGAGACCCCATCCACCCCTGGCTCTGTGACGGGCCTTTGGTCGGTGTGAGGAGATAGCCTATGTAGAGGAATGGTGGGTCTTTGATGGGCTGCTTATGCTTATGCATTTTTTGCTGTAGCCTAATTTTGTTGTTTTTCTGGTACTAATGACCTGTATTATTAAACCTGTCATTTAATCCGATACGAGATCAAGCGCGCCATTAATGTTCAAACGATGTTTGTCGAGACTTTTTGTTCGGGAAATTGAAATGATATGTGTTAAAGAAAGGTGCACCACAACAACAAATCCTGCATTTCTTCTCAAATATCCCACCTGAATTAAATCGCTAATTACAAAAGTTAGAGTTTTGTAGTTGCCAGGTATCATGGAAAATGTCCAATGAATTACCCAATTATTCAAACGCTGTCACGAGGTCAGAAAATATTCCCCAGTGTTGATATCAGGTAAAGGTAAAGGCATTCAGATCGTTCCTCGGGGGAGTGGGATATCATCACAGAGATGGGAGGTGAGGAGACTACCCCCCAGGAAGCCCATATCTGCTTGAAGAGCGGCTGAGTCAGGCCACAACAATGGGATGGTTTACGGGTGACACCTCGCGGACACGGCGCTAACTAGAGACGCCCGATAAGACAACCCCAGATAACCCTCCCCGCCGCCGCCAAGGGGCGCTTCCATCGGCGTGTGTCATGTGATCAGCGCGGGGGTCATGTGACACTTTGTACGGACCAGCGCTGGAGCGTGGCATGGCGGGAATTTTGTGCCCGAAACAAAAATGAGAATGCCGTCAAAAGGCCAGTTATTGTTGATTTCAACCTGCGTGTCTTCATGCTGACTGATGCCAACAAGAGATTCTCTTCCTTCTTCCTCGTCCACTCCCCGCCCCCCCTTTTTTTTTTTGTTTTTTTTTTGTTTTTTTTTGTTTTGTATATCAGGAGCAAAGCAGCTTGGGGCATCTACATAAACTGAAATGGCCTGAAATGTATAAGGGGAGAGAAAACAGTAGCATGTCAAACGCTCATGCATGAATTTGAATACAGTGTCAGAAAGGAATACTCTTTATCCTCTTTGAATGAAAGGGGTAATGGTATTACCAGCGATATTCACCACGGAGGAAACGGTGCAAATTGACCATGCACGATTTTATTTGTAAAACAAAAGTGCGATCCAATGTATCATAATCAACGAACGATGCACAATTTTCTCTCAGAATGTTTCTACCGCGATCAGTGATGGATTGTATAACCATCATATTAACCTGCAAGTATGAATTATATATCCAGGAAAGCATAAATATTGTATGGTAACCTTCAGCAGTAGCAAATTGTATATTCATAACAGGCAACCTATATACCTAAGGGAATCTAAGGGTCTGGGCCAAATTTAAGTACCGAGTCAGACCCTTCTAATGGTATTTCTCATATACACATTCTTACTTATCCTTCTGTCAGATGACGAAAGACTGCAAACCATTTCATCATCACAGACAAAATGGTTATTTCACCAACCTGAGCCAAGCGCTTTCTCCTTCACTTCTGTGCAAACGAAGAAGCAGCAAATGTATTATCGAAAGGAAATTGATAAATCTGACATTGTGCAATATAGTAGGGCAAAACATCACAATGGAACAGTTCTTCTGATTATCATGTCCCAGTGACCACGCCCACTTTCAGCCCTGTAAATATGCCCTGGTAAGGGTAATTCTTGGAGCTGATGTCATTCCCTCTAAGGCCGGGCGGTGCCTTTGACATCCTTGTCTGGCACTGATAACCCTACATAAACCTCCAATCCCACCCATCCCACTGGCCAAAATGCCATGTGAAGTTGGGGACTGCCACACCCTACGGTCTGAGGGTCGTCACACCCTCTGGTCTGATGTCATTCCCACGACGACCACAATCACTCCTTCCCCTCACCGCACACATTGTGGTCAGACCACAGGTAGCAATCGAAACTACTCTTCCTCTGCACTCGGCATTGCCTATCAAAATGCATTTTGCCTCCAGAATTCTGGGGATGATCCATATGGATGGGTCGCAGACGGCTCCACTAACACCCAGATAACATCGCGAAGACAAGTTTAATGAGTTTTAATTAATAAGAACAATTATTTGAAATGCCTTGATTGATTAGGAAATGGCCCCTGGATCTTGATCTCAGCTCCCACCACCTCATCCTTCTTTAGGTCTCATGACCGTTAAACTTTCTTTTAGAATGACGTCAGTTTCTATTCCTGTCTCTCTAGGAGCCTCGGGTATTGCACCATACTGAGAGTCAGTGGACCATGCCCTGGCCTGGGACGGTTGCGACATATCCAAACAAAACTGCCACACTCAGAAAATGGTATTGCTAATTTATCGATACATGTACCTAATAGGTTCATTATTACCCAGTTACTAGAGGTTTGTGAAATTGGGAGCTTCTACGTCCTGATTTTATAACAAAACTTGTACAGCTATAGGATTTTTCTTCTATTCGATGAAAGATATAGAATATATTTCAAGTCCGAAGTAAGATTTGAATTTTCATACAATCAGTGAATTGAGTTGACACTATTCTATTATAAACGTTGCATACATTGACTATAGTTTGAAGGCAAGCATACGGTTTCATTGTAGACTGATGGTGCAACTGACCACAAAAGTGGTAATTGCACCACTATAGCTCGCACACACTTGACCCCTCTGACCTTAGCTACAAGCCGCACGCCACGGTTCATTATCTACACATAATGGGAAACCTTGTGACCACTCAGTTACTGTGGCTCCATTATAAAGGTCGTGGGGATGTATGCAAACTACTAAAGATTTACAAACAACCAATGTCTACTGTTGAATGATACACCCCTATAACATTTCTTTGATATCAAAATGTTCTGAATGAAATGTACATACAATATGAATTCATAAGAATGGTTTAGTTCTGCTCCCATAAGTAAATACTATTATTCAGGTATCATTAAGTGATTATGAAAATTAATGATAATTGTCGGTTTAGGTTCCTGCATACCTGTATGCAATCATTCTAATTAATGAATCCTATTCGTTATGAGTGGTTAGGGAATGTGCAGATAATCACGTTAGGCTCATACATATTCAACACTTGACCGAATGATTATCTATCATTGTTAGTAAGAGGGCAGTAATTACTAGATTTGATTAGCATCCTACGATTTATGGCATTTTAGACTAACGTGTGTACAGTGTATAATCATGGAAGAGCCTCGCCCCACTCCCTCCGAGAAAATGCCTTTTTCACGACCTACCCCTACCAAAGCCATTCCCGTGGCGGATCCAGGATTTTGAAAAAAACAAAAGAGGGGGAAGAGGGGGATGGCGCTACTGGAAAAAAATCCTTAATTACTATTGGGCCAAATTTTACATGTAAAAATATTGAATTTGGCCCCCCAAATAAGGGGGGGGGGCACCCCCGTACCCGCTCTGAATCCACCACTGAATTCTCAAAACCACAAAATAAATCACATATTTCTATATTAAAGTAAAGATTATAGGAACTGTAATGCATCCCCAGTTCAGTGTTTATCAACAAAATTACGATGACAATAATATTATCATTGCTGTAAACATTATGTGACACTCAGTTCCCACTAGTTCAATCCGGCCTGGTCCCGCCGTGGTCGGGGTCAGACCCATCAGGCGATGTGGGCCCGGTCAGTTCTCGGAACGAGCAGGTCCGAGTCACTCCAGGCAGATCACACAACTCGCACGCATTATTAGTGTTCATTCTTCGTGTAAAGTCACATTGTATGGACTTCTTTTTTCCTTTATTCCTTCATGATTGTAGCATTATGTGTCATATTAGTTAGAAATCAAAGATCTTGCATTTCTTTTTTCCAAATCATCGTTTTCTACCATGAAACCATTCGTATATCAAGTCCAAACTATCAGTGTCAACATTTTGAGGCATGTGCTTTGATTCCTCAAAAATTTTGCCAGTCTATTATAAAAAATAAGAGGAAATATAATGAATTCTCACTTTTCTGGACTAAGCTCGTTGACTGTGGCTTCTTTGGAAATAGAGAGTAATAGTGGCTACCACGTTATCGTGGACTGGCACTCTCTTTTTCTTGCATTCTTTGAAGTTCATAATATCGACTCATACTATCGATTTCTGTGAACAGCTTCGGTGCGTACAAATATAAATGTATCCCCGCGTCTCCCCACACCTTACATAGTCCTGTGCGAGTCTCTCGCCACTCAGCACCTGAAGAATCTGCCGACGTGTATACCTGTATATATAGGACCGCAGAGAATGTACGACCTGTTACTCATTCCGGGTATATAGGGGATGTACCTGCCCGTTGTTAGGGTGTGAACCCGGTATTCTACGTCCCAGACCCTCTGACCTAACCTTACTCTTCACCAGACAGCTATGTGAAGCATGCGAGCAACTCCTGAATTGCTCATGCACTACTTCTCAATCGGACTCACTCCAGAACTCAAATAAACATAACTTTGTATTTCAATCAGAATGAATTGATAATTTAAGTTGCTTAATTTCCTAAAATTATTCATCCTTGAGTAATGATCAGAAGAAGAATATTTATTTAAGATACGGTTTCTTGTTTCCATTCAGAATTGTGTTCGTTTTTCGGCGTAGACCTAGGACCTGCGTTAGTCTAATATTGCCCTGGGACGGGGCTGAGTCAGAGCGCCCTCTCCTGGAAAACAGCAGAACTCCCACGCTGGTTGATTCGGGTCCCCGAGGCGCCCGTTCTCCAGGCGTGGAAGAGACTGCTGTGAGTGTGCTCCAGTGTTTACAGTACAGTTTACCACCCTGGAGGGCCCTGAGAGATATGGGATATATTAAGGGACGTTAAGTTGTACTTGCCAGTGGGTTTCTATGTGGGTTTCCATCTCTAGAAAAAAATGATATGTAGGCTTCCATTCCTTGAAATGAAACGTTGGTTTGTCAATCCAAAATCTTCGAGTTCTCAAATTTGAAAAACTATATCATAACAGAGTAGCATATATACGAATAATTATGTGTTTTGGTCTCAGATCAAGACATTGGTTCATAAATTATCAGAAAATGGAAGACTTTGCAAATGTTATTCAAAAAAGATCTCATTAAAGATATTCTAAGGTTGTTAATGATCCATGATTTTTATAAAAAAAAAATAGTGTTAACGTTTTATTTTATAATCACATTTTAATGCATATAATTCTTTAATATTTTTAGAAACAGCGTAAAGTGGATGTTATGCACACCAGTGAATCAATAACACTGCTATAAGTTCTTCAGGGAAATTAACTTGAATGATGTAAAAAATAATATAACGTTATATGACAACATCGTTGTAAGTTGACGTGTCGGTTGTTCGCTGGAAAACAGCATAATTATTACGTGAGAAAACACCTTTCTTCAGCGACTTGTGCCCATATTCTAGTGAAGAACACGTAAACGCATATCGACGGAAATAGAATACCGCGCGTATTTTCTCACATGTCCAACCCCCTGGAAAGGCTCTGACCAGCCTGACCCCTAGTGACGCGTTGATGAACTTCGCCGATGACTCATCCTCCTGCTTCCCGTTGCTTCCAGTAGGGGTCACTGCATCTCTCTGGTGCACACATTGAGCATGTTCTGAAAAGAAGCTGCAAACATGCAGAACAGTAGTCCCAGTCACCAATTTACTAACATAAAACATTGGTGTAAAACGTTTCCTAAGCAGATTTCTTTTTTCTCCGTTTTTGAAATGAAATTAAAATTGAGATTTTTCTGGTCAAATGCTTTTGACCCTTTGAACTCTCGAGCTCTTGTCAGGCTGGAACAATGTGCTTAGAGTGCTGCGGAATCTCATCAGCCATTATGATGCAAATGAGACGGCCAGCTTAGTATGGGAATCACAAGGCAGAAATTAACCCTACTTCTGGGTAACAGTTCTACACATGAAATGTAAAAAATCGCTCAAGTAGGATAGAAAACAACAATCAGTTCCATAAAATACGAGATAAAATGAACAATGTTATAAAAGAATTATCAGCAAAGTTAAATATAAAGAGGAGTTGTAATTTGTTAGTTTTAGGGGTTAAATTGATTTGGTGTAGAGAATGGGGGAGAGAGTTTGATGTGGAGGGAGGAGGACGGCCTCAGTGCCACCTGCCGGACTGATGCTTTCCGCTGGTGTCATTTGTTAAGATAAAAGACGCTAATTAATAGTAATCATCGTGATTAATGCTTTCTAATTAAGCCCGGCGGAATGCGGGCCACGTGTAATGGTCCGGGCTCTAGTCGGCCGAAACATCGCCTTTGTCTGCTACTTTCGTTTTCGTTATTTGGTCTGTTGCTTTTTGCTTTCAAAAGAAAAAGAAACCTCCAAAATAGTTTTCTTGCTAATTATTTGCACCAAGAAAAGATTTTAAACAATTTAGGATGTGTGTTCATTGTAGCAAATTTAATAACATTAAATGAAGATTATACAAGTTATAACTGTTATCAAAAAGAATATATCCAATTCTCACATGTATTGCATTAAACTTGGACTTCGTTGACTCAGTCATGTAATACTCACAGAAACGGTCAGAAAGGGCACGCACATTAATATTTTCCCCACAACAGTAGCCACTTCCGCTGGCTATATCAAATTCAATGTGATGCTGAGTCAATGGATCCAAAGATATCTTCCCGGGGAGATCTAATAAGAGATGACCCTGTACCCTGGCCGCCGCCCAGACGTCGCCACCACGACGTCCCACCGATGGCCGGCCGCGATCGGGGCCAAGATGCCGACGGTCTCCGGAACCACCCGAACGGGCGGCTGTTGGTGCCGGGGAGATGAGCCTTGGTAATTAGATGTCGGGTGTCCGGGGGGAGCGGAGTAATGTGGGCGGCGCCGGGCCGTCCGCCGGGCGTCACCCCTGACCCCGGGCCGACATAGGCGCCGGGAGGGGTCGGCCGGCCCCACGGGACGGGGCGGGTCCGATCCTCAATGTCCACGCCCGACTCTCCATTGAAACCCTCTACGTCCGGTCCGAATTCTTGGGCCAGTTTTTAAAGAAATACTGCACCATTACTTTCTTAACTTAGGCAGTGGCGGATGTAGAGGGGAAAGCGGGCACCCCAGGGGGAGGGGACCCCTTCCCTTTTTTTCGGACATTATGTGTTTTCTTTTCGTCCTTTTTAAATTATTTATTTATTTATTTTGGGGGGATGGGGTTAGAAGTCGGCCAAAAATCACGGAGGGAAGATTTTTTTCTATAAGCGCCTCCCTCTTTTCAAGATGCCAGATCCATGGATCAGCCAGTGGAGCCGAGGGAGTGGAAACGGAAGATAGACATGTGTATTGCATGGTACCAACTTGGACATGTTATTTTGAGATCGACTCAACAACAGACTCGAAAACGTTATCTTGCCTTCCGGGTTGAGGGCAAATGTGCCCTTTTCCCAAAGAAGGGCATACGCACCTTTCGCTGAAGCAGAGCCTAATACTAATGGGGGTATTCAAATGAATTAACATGCATGCCAACATTAGAAAAGTTTTGGGTTAGAGAGCGATACAGCAGGGGTAACATACTCTCCAAATCTTTTAAACAGTTTGATATGACTGGAGCGACCCCCGAGTCTTTGGTACAATTTCAGCATTGAAAGAGAATCGCACAGACCTGTCTATGTCTGCAAACAATGTATAGACGCTGGGGGTAAATTCTGGGAATATTTCAGAATGGATTCACATCATGGAATGCATCACCGTTTGGCAATTCGCGTGGGTCATAGTACTCATAGGCGGGTTACATTCAGGGTAATAGGCCCCCATGTCCAAAACGAACAGACCTGGGCTCATTTTACGAATGCCTCATGGTGTTTTTTCTCCACACGCAGGTCTTGTTTGTTTGTCTCCGCACCACCTGATTCACACCTGAGGATTGTAACCGGCGAGATTCCCCCTGCAATAGTCATTGACGGCTGGTACCCAGAATGTAGCCCTACCCCAGTACCACTGAGGATACGCTTGGAGAGTGCCAGATCGTCAGGCATGGAGCATTGGCTGACTGGCCGTGGAGGAGGGGGAAGGGGTTGGGGGTTGGGATGCGGACAGATGTCTGCGGTCTGGCCGTTTGAGAGGAGGGGCGTGGGAGAGTAGGTCGGCCGGGGAAGTCGGGGTTGGCGGTCGGTGGTTGGGGTTAACCCCATTATTTCTGTACGGCTACAGATACTGGAGGCAGTTGGTCGCCAGACGCAGCCCTCAGGACCCACTCACCAGCCACTCGCCGAGCTGCTCCCACCCCCCATCCCTCCTGGGCTGCTCACCCCCTTCCAGTCCCCCATCCTCCTTGGTGGCCCTTTGGCGCCACTCGGGCTCTGGCTTTTGGGTCCTGGAAGGCGGGGGCTGGGGCGGAAGGGTTCCCAAAAATTCCTAGAAACGTCGGGTGTAAATCGTGTGAATCAGTGAGCTGGTTGCGGTTGGCGAGGGGTATGTACATGGGTGTCCACAGATGTCTCCCAAAGCCTGAAGGGCAAATGAAGATAGCTTTAGGCCGCTTTACCCCGGGGAGGCGCCCAGAAAGATCATTAGGGTTTCTCCCTCTAACTTTTCCAAGATGTGCATCACCGCTACAGGAAACGTATATGATTTACGTATATGATATACTCCGATTATTACACCGTTTTATGGTACATGTAGAACCATTAATGGGGTCCAAAAAGAAAATAAAACAGAACGCAGCCCACTTCTTTTCCCAAAAAACATCACTACTACAACTGATGCACAGCTCGCCCGATATCAGGCATTAAACGCAGGTTAAACGTTCCCTTATCAAAAAGGGATCCAATTATAGCTCAGTAAGTAGCAATTGATGTCTTTTTCATTCCTGGAAATGCCAGGAACGTGGCATCACGGTGTGAGGTCAGATAAAGGCATACCTCTGTGGGGTAGGCGCCGGGGTCGGTCCCCTGAATCATACCCAGTGGTCAGCGGCCGTGTGGTCTCAGACGCCGAGGGTGCGTTCTGAGCTGGAGGCGTTCTGGCAGCCCGACCCGATCTGACGTTTTCCGCCTCTACGTTCACGGCAGCGACGCATCATGCGACGATGTGGTTTGGATCGGAATAAATCATCTTAAAATTATGTGAGGTTGACTTGTATTGTCAATGGGGAACTATGTCATGAAGTGGCAGTCATGAAGTGGCGGTCATTGTAACACGAGTTCGCTTTACGTCGTAGAGCATGCAAATGCTAGTAATTTCGTGCTCAGTGTGGCACAAAGTGGCAAATCAGTTTGGTCTGCTACATAGTCAAATACTTAAAAAATAGCTGTAGGAATTTCTAATGGAAGTAATTGAAAATAATAGAATATCATTTTCTAACCGTTTTAGATTGTAGGAGGTAAATTCTGTTTAGAAAACAGCCAAAACGAACACAACCTCGGCTCATTTCATCGGTGTTATAGTTGGCCCGCTGAGCTATTCATCTTATTAAATTCTCCGTCCAAATTGACGCGTTCCCTGCCAGTTAGTCTAACGATGGAATTACTTCCTTACCCCGGGACAGTTAATCATTGTAACTGGACCGTTCAACGAATACCCTTAAAGCGCCAAGGGTAGGGGGATATAATGGTAAAAAATGGGCGGATAAAACGGCAAAGAAGGAAGGATAAAATGGTAAAAACGGACCAAACCACTGTCAGAGCGGCCTTCACGGAGCCCGGGTTTATGGGTGTAGGCCTTCACTTATTAATGCGCGACTGGCAGGGGTAATCATAATAAAACATGTACCAGTGTCCACGTCGACGAGAAGTCGTTACCATGGTAACACGTGGTAACACATACAGAGCTGCTCCTTTGTGGCGGGGAGCAGATAAGGGCGGCGGGAGGAGCGATTGTCGGGGGCGGGAGGGGGGTGAGTCACACAGGACGGGGGTAAGGCAACCTGCCGACTAACCCTATCAATGATTGTCTCCGGTGTACAGCCCCACGCCCACAACATGTATACTGTGACAGGGGAAAACATCAACAAACCTAATAAACCAACAAATAAGTCAGGAGAAAAGGGACAAAATTGTAATAATTGAGGAAAAAGATAATAGATGAACTTCAGAAGGCATATTACTATTTGTATATATATGCGCGTGCATGTGTGGCATAAACGCACCGTGCAAGACCAAAATCTTGAGATGGAATATTCGATCCTCTAAAAGGGAAATTGTTTTAAAATAGAGACGAAGAGGAAAAATATGTAATGAGATGTGTTTACACTGTATGTACATTTTAGTACAACCAAACTTTTATTATGACTGACTTTAAATATACATTTATATATATAATAGGCACGTTAGCTCTTTCTCTAGAGTACTATGTCTAGGGTATCTATCATCTGAAATGGATTACCGTTAGTTTGTCTTAATCGACAGTCGAAAAACGAAATTTCAGACAATTTTGATAAAGGACTGGTTGCTCGCTCAGAAGCTAGACCATACAATCTGGTCAGTAGGTACATGTATATACCTGGTTTTCTGGTTCATCTAAAGCAACATTGATTGAACTTCATGCTGAAATGTATATTATTTCAATCCTTGATTGAAATTCTTATTTGCTACAAATATGTGAACAATCCAGAATCATGATGTCTGGCTGGTCGCTTTATACGATGACTTTAGGAATAAAAATAAAGGACTTTAACAAAGTTCATCTCATTGTAGGCCTACCTCACTCGATGACATCAGCAAAAAAAGACATGCTTTTTTGGGGTCATATTGTTCATATTACCGTATGTAGCTTCGGTTTCGATTCTCAGATCATCCATACAGAAATACCTAGCACTTGTCGCAGCATGAAATATCTCACGGCTTTGACAAAAAGAATCAGTACATTGTATATTTAGTTCTATCCATCTTTGTCCTAGCTTTAAATCGTATATAGGATCTTATATGCAACAACCACTTGACGAAGGACAAAGAAGGCAAAGAGGCGGTGCCCTGCATCCCAAAGCTGCAGTCCCAGTTTGGGACCTGGGACAGGTGTACCTTGGGCAGGTGAGGCTCAGGTCGGGACCAGGCCTTACTTAGGCCGAGTGACCTCAGTCCGCAACTATGCGGCCCTCCCAGACACAAACGTGACCGGCCTGGGCCACACAAGTTATAAGTAGCAGCACAAAGTCACCTGGCTGTTCCTTGTGGGTTCCTGCGCGTGTTTTATTTTGCTGTAAATGTTTTAGTTGTGTTCTGTGTGGTGTACATCATGGTCTGTAGATATATTGTGTTCGGCCAGCGCAGGGAAGACACGCTTTCTTCAAACTGATCCTTCAAGGTCATGCTTCTGTCCAGGGATCAAGTGAAAAGTGATTTTTTAAAAACGTTTTTACAATGTTTACCTGATGGGTGAAAAAGTGGATATTCTGCAATACAATTTTCGTTGATAGTAAAGGGAAACTGACCTCATACTACGTTTTCTTTTGAGAGCAGAAGCGAATCCTTTAGGGAAACATTTGTTTGTGATTCTATTTTTGAATTATGTGATCACTGATATTCACGGCAAATCTTGAAGTCATTGTAGATTTTTATTCAGGCTAAATGACCATAGCCGTCACTTTGTTGGGCGTAACGGCCCGCTGCGCCCCCTAGGAGTTCCCGGCGGAACCATCACCTGGAGGAATTCCAGGTCAGTGACAACACACCTGAGCCGCCCCCAGACGGGGCAAGGTCAAGGTCACGTGTGGGCAACCTTTCAGATCAAATCACTACTATGGTAACGTTCACAGTGATGATGATGTTGCATCGTAGAATGTTACACTAAAGTTTCCGCTAATAAGGTGAATGTTACACTCAAGTTTCTGCTAATATAATCCACATCATTAACCTGATGCAGGTGACCTATCGACTTGAATTGACCATAAGTGAAAGAAATCGTTTATTAGTCGAACGGTGAACCTTTATTTTCCCCTGTTGTTTAGTCATGAACCATCGTTGAAATTACGGTACTCGTCAGATTTTCATCGATCTCAAACTGAAATAAACTTTCTTGGTGGCAAAAAAATATATTTACATATACTGTGCAGTATAAACAATGACCACAGATTAACCTTGTTTGTTATTTTGCCGTGATATGACATTGGATGTTGCCACGACAAAAAAAACACTAGCCAAACAAGCAACTTATATTATTGTTCTATTGTAGGGAATGATAAACTTCATTCCATCATTCTGATCAAATAATGAATCGGCAAAATAAATGTACTCAAAAACCAAATGATGTCAAGGCCAGTCTACTAAGGCCCTGGAAGTCTGAAGAAAACAGGCCAACGCATTAGGACAGGTACAAAAGGGTCCTTTGATAAAACCACAGACGTTTCGTGGGTAAGGAATTCCAGTTTATCCCAACCGGGTTCACTGTTTACTGACTTTATCACGGCGACTTGATCACGTACATTAAGACTCTTTGTCCCGACACACCCAGACATCCTTAAGCTGAGAACACTTTCCAAACATATTTCTCCTCAGTTGACCATTACCATAACCATCAACTTTTGTCAAAATATCCGCTCTGTGAACGGTCCTTGAGGCTATAAACCGGGACATTCATTAACGGAGGAGTCTGATTGGTTGGGGTTTGTTAAACAGATTGGTATTTTCTTTCTTAGTGTTCTCGTAAAGAAGTGGTCGGTTTTCCTGGCGGCGCAACTGAAGACGCTGACCTCACGCCGGTGGTATGTGGATGGCGGCCACTGGGTGGTCTCTGCCCAGCTGATTACTGGACACATTTCGTCCGGTCAAGTCGAGTACTTGGTGACCAAGCTCTGAATGTTGAATTGACGTCAACTATGACGCTGTAGCAATATACAACGTTCATGATTTGAAACAAAGAACGAAGCTTGTTATGTATACTTGAAATGGTTGTATCGTAACAAAACCATATTCAACTAATTAAGTTTCATTCGTCTCCATTCAAATTCGCGGTTACATTAATTAGAATATGTTTGATTATTTTCAATAACAATAAAAAAAAATGTCAGAAAATCCTTATCAAAGAAACACCGTGAGTCCAGAAATCTGCACAAAACACAGGTAATACACAGATAACTCAATTTTATCTGTTTCTAATGATTCGTGATTAATTTAACATGGGCGGTCACCAGACCTTTGGTGGTACAATTTAGTTTTATCACTCGAATTTTCATTTGTCTATAATCATAATTTTGAACACATCAATCGAAATAGATTTCTGAAAAATACAGCGGAAAGATATC
The DNA here is from genome assembly GCA_936440205.1 of Lepidonotus clava. NCBI lineage: Eukaryota > Metazoa > Annelida > Polychaeta > Phyllodocida > Polynoidae > Lepidonotus > Lepidonotus clava. Next base: position 43,546,779 of record OW387136.1, on the reverse strand, counting down.
ATTAAACAAGATAACACAGATTTTAAAAGCCATATTTTAGTGGCCACCCTGCCGTCATAATTTAAACAGAAATACAGTTCCTAATTTTGGGAGTTAAGAATTATACGTGGCTGGAGTTCAGGTAGTGCAATATGCAATTAATGAATAATCTCAGGTGGGCTCAGTGGTGACTTAGCGTGGGTCTTCTTGACTCTGATGTTACCTAACTTGGTGTGACTCAAACCCTGACTGCTCGGCCGCAGGCGGGCTACATGCGTGACTGACCCGGCCTTTTCCCACGATCTGACTCAGTTCGTACCTACCCAGCAGTAAGTCAGGCCACGTGCATATAGTGAGCTAGGGTGAGCAGGTCTCATGGGGACATTTGACTCAGATACAACCAGTCAGGGCATTAGTGAATGACTCTGATTGGGGTTAGAATAGCATGAGTCGCTTCCATCTTACAATGGCATGAGTTGCTCACTAGACGGTGTTCCCGTGTGTACCTATTCAGTGAGGTGTGACTGTTGTAGGGGCGTGATTGTGGGTTGTGATCTCCCGGGGGCGGGGGGGGGGGGGGGACTTGGGTCCTAAAGTTTACCCACTAACAAACGGCCCTATACTTCTGTATAGAATAATATATGAGCAATAACATGAAACATATTCTTCCTGTTACTTTATTTCACTAAAAACATATTGGAAATATCAGGTATTTATATAAGCGATTTTTTGTCAAGTTCATAGTCTAAGCAAAACATATATTTGATCTAAGAGGCAAGACCACTGGAACGAACAGGAGAAGAATCTTCTACACTCTGTCCTACCCAAACTGGAAGAGAAAAGTGAAAAAAAGCAAAAGAGTGTACCTGACAAGATCAGAACAGATAAAACTGGCCTGTCTTCAGAGCGGTCACACCAAGGTGACACATGAACACTTCCTGAAAGGTGAAGGTGCTCCAATGTGTCAACAATGTAAACTCCAAACTAACGGTAGAACACATTATATATTGAAGTGTAAGAAGATGTAAGATATTCAAAAGTAAAAAGATTCTGCAATTCCTTCAAGAATGCCAACTGATAGATGAAATCTAAGAAAGGACCCAAGAGTCTGGTATCCATGGGCAACCCTGTGCCCCTAATAGGCACATCAAAGGCCGGGTGTGTGGTGTCCTTTCTATGGGACATTGCATATAAAAGAACCCATGCCACTCTTTAAAAAGAGTAGGGTATTGAATCCGGTGACAGGTGCTGGTCTCTCCTAAATCATAATTATCATAGAAACAATCACCCCCAGCTGTGGAGTCTGGAAAGGACCTGTGTGGTAACTGGTTGGCTGGACGTTATTTAGCCCAAACCCCGGTCCTTTCACCTGGCGGTGGTAAGTAACTTTCAAAGTGTAAGTGATGGTGGGGTATGACTGTACTAGGGGTGTGACTATGGGGTATGACTCTATTAGGGGTTATGATGGTGGGGTATGACTGTATTAGGGTGTGACTATGGGGTGTTGAGGGTTTGGGGTTGTCCTTTGTACCCGCTGTCCCTGTTCCCACCCTCCAGCCCCAAACCCCGGTCTTTTCACCTGGCGGTGATGACGCACACCTCCAGCCCCCTCCCCCGTGGAGCACGTCACGTGCTGGACACGTGACCGGCGGTGGGTCACGAGACCTTCCGCGTCACGCTTGGCTGGAGCCCCCTGGTGGTGGGGAGGGGCGTTGAAAAAAGGTCATTGCGGGTTGACATGCAGGGCGAGGGCATGCAGGGGACAAACCTTTGCTACCCGAGCCCGGCCCATAGAAAGATTCAACGTACCACTCCCGTTTCCCTTAGACCACCTCAAGACGGCTTGACTTTGGTGCGCAGAGTTTGATGTTTGAGGACTCGTGGAAAAAAGAACCCTTGGGAGCAATAAAGGTTCAAATAAAGGTGTGTTAGAGGAGTCAATGATGAAGACGAATAGGGAAGTGATGGGCCAGTGACTGTTTTGTGACTTCAGGTTGACTTGATTAACGGTAAATCAATGATCCTCTTTTTCTGGGCATTTCCCAGGGCTAAATTAAAAGTACGTCTCTGGACGGGCCTTGGGAGAAGAATATTAGAGTGGGAACTATTCCGGTTGCTTCTGTCTGATACCACAGCCACTGGCATCGACTAAGGAACGACTTCTGAATAAGTGAAAGGAAATGTGACTGAAGGTGATGGAGAAGGAGGCTTATAAGAAAGTAAATCAGTTATATGTGAGAGGTAGTCACCCCACATAGAGCATCGTCTATATAGCTACTATAGCACGTATCCTCTGTAATGTCCATCAATCATACAGTCAATAGAATGTCGATAAACAGACCGATCTCTGGGAATATAGAAAAATATATGTATGCACAGTACCGAGATTTCTAATTTTTAGCTCAGGAGGTATGATTAAGGTCTTGCCATTTACAAATGCCTAGTTTTTCAACATACTTTGGATAAATTATTAAATCTTATAATGAAATCTTCAAGTAAAGAATGGTATTTAATTCATGATTTCACGTATTTCTTTAGAATCGGGAAGCACAAAAAGGTGACTGATGATTCATGGAGCAGGTGACCCTTTAGATGCACCAGGGGTAGGACAATTCGGTAGTTGTTACAGTAAAAGGAAGTTACAGAAATACACGTACAAGACTTACCGATATAAGATAGGAAAAAATATAGTACGTTTTTTCATAGTTAAACATTGCATCAGAAAGCTACAACAGTTTTTGCTTCACTGTGTCGTTTACAAATTAGCTGACAATAAATTTATTACCACAGACAGAAGAAGAGGAAATTGACGATTTTCCGTTACCTCAAATACTTTGGCCAATTATCTCAATGAATAAAGTCCACTTAACCTGTTTATTTTAAACACCCGGTATTCCCCCTTATCTACAATGGAGCTGCGCCCACCCCTGTTTGTCGGAAAAAAGATGGAAAACAGAGAAAAGGGGGGAAAATAACGTGAAGGTGTCCCAGACCATGAGTCATGAGTGTCTACCTGGGACGGGCGTTACCTGGGACTCCCTGGGCTACGGTTAATGACACTTGATACAGTTAACGGAGATTACCACCGTCTCCATGTTAGCAGTTTATCCTCCTACGGGAAGAGGGACAGGAGGGCGCGCCTTTATAATTTTACTTCGGGAAATGTTCGTTTATTGCAGAATTTGACCCTGGAATAGTGAACAAAAGCGCCTTCCTCAATCTTAGATAATAGTAATATGCCCTTTGTTAGTTTATTATTTACCAAAAAACATTGATGTGCCTATCTTAATAAAATAATGTTTGCAGATATATAAGAGCATTATAGCTAACGCCCCTGGCGCAGAATCATTTGGAAAACTTCGACAATTCTCCCTACCACAGATAGCTGATTTAAAGGATTTTAAGGGCCTGCAGGCTAATTATGACTAATTCTGTCGACAAAACATGGAAAAGTATAAAAAGAAATTGTCAAATAATTGTTCTATATCCATCTACAATGAATGAATTGTCAAATAACCCAGGAATAATAAAGGTATATGGATACTAATTTAAAAAATAATGAGGGTTAGTTTTTCACGATGTTAACCTACAAATAATTACAAAATTCATGAAAATTTCTATACTAAAGCATTGGGTTTTGTCGACATATTACCCAGCATGCATACTGTGTTATGCTAAGCTGCAGGAAAAACTCAAGGAACTGGCTATCCGTGGTTGGGAGAATTAACCTTAAACATTGAATAAAATAGATTGAACATCACGTTTAACCCCGAATAAAGTAACTCTTGTATGCAGGTGTCGGTGCGGGACCTTATCTGCCAGGCGTACCCGCTGGACGCCGGGGTCACCTACCAGATCATCGTGTACGACCAGTGCACCACGGACGCCGGCAACCTGTCGGCCGACTGCTTCCTCATCGTGCTGCTCCGCAAACTGGTCACCGTCTTTGACAGCGTCGCGCTGCTCAAAGGTAAGGCCTTGTTCGTTTATTTGTGTTGAAAATTACTATGAATTTGTATCTTTTCAATTTTCAGATTTTCGGGGTTATTTTTCAGATTTACAAACGGTTTTATGTCATTAATATATTTGTTGTGGAAAAATCGGGTGTAGACATGAATTGGTGATTAGCAGTTTATTGGCGTATTCATTTAAGTTCACTTGAACCATTTTACTGGGATTTACCCTGATTTAGTCAGAGAAAAACTATTGCGACATTCAGCGAAGTCTGTTGTCAAGAGAAAACTGGGACCATGAGAGGCTCGGTTAAAAAAACGATCAATAAACCCCAATATCCTCCTTTGTAATAGACCCGCTCAAATTATGAGTCGGAAAAAACAGCTCCTTTATTCTTTAAACAAGGCTGATTCATTAGGAGCGCCACAGGTTATGATGAGAGGAGGTAGTCGGGGAGGTGCCTGGTCGGCCACAGGTGAGCCTTGAGAGTGAAGTGACAGGTGATGACGGATGGCGGAGTGGGGCTGGAGGCGGGGGCGGCGCGCTTTGATCGTTGCCAGGTGAGAATCGTTACAATGGGATGAGTCACTCAGCCCGCCCGGCCAACACCTGGTCAGGGGAAGGAGCAGAACCCATAAGTTAATGAGTAGGGGATGGTTATTACCCACCCTTACCTGTAACTGGTTCCCACAATGATTACCTACCTGTAACCGTTACCCGCAATGACCCCTTACCTGTAACCAGCTCTCACGGTTGTCCCCTACCCGTAACCAGTTCCCACAGTGGTCCCCCTACCTATAACCCTTTCTGCCGATGACCCCCTGCTTATAACCGGTTCCCACAATGGTCCCCTACCTATAACCGGTTGCCACAATGATTCCCATTACTACTAGCTTTCATGTATAAACGTTGGTCAGGGGAAGGAGCAGAACCCAAAAGTTAATGAGCGCAGGGTGGTAATTACCCACCCTTATCTGTAAACTGTTCCCAAATTAATCCCCTACCTGTAACCGGTTCCGGCAGTGATCTGTGTCTGTAAAGATGAAGTTCCGCTAGGGTATAATCCTTACCCAGTATTGAGTGTAGGGCTTCGAACCCATTCTGATTTGTCCCAAAATGTTTGTAACTTCAGCTGCATGAAAACTGAAATAGTTATAGAGATTAGCCTATTAATCAATCTACCTTCAATTTCTAAAACTTGAGCATGGAAATTATATCGTGTTTTGTGCTACACAGTTCAGTTTTTAAAAGACTTTTGAATGGAATAACAGTTGACATCTATTCATAATTGCTGCTTTTCCACTGTAGTGTTCTTGGAATGAGCTATAGCCAATTTCCTAGTAATGCATTTCATCCTTAACTTACATTTGTTTGTCCGCTGTGGCGAATTGATCCAATTTATGAAATGATTAAGAGGTAAGCAAGGTATAAGAAAAACATCCTCAGCAAATTCCTGAGGAAAGCTATCGATCTTATGGCAGCTAACCCATAATCTACAACCCCCCAAAAAAGGGTAGGCTGTGTAAAATGGGCTCAATTAGCCTGAATATGGGCTGTGATCTGCACATAAGACGTACGTACAAGAGGTTCAAAGTAACCGAAGGGCCGACCTCAGATCACCCCAGCGTCGTCTTAGACTCACTGAGAGGTTTCTTGGGAGGCTGCAGGGTGATCGCGAGGAAAAAGAAGTCGGTGTCAGATCGAAGGGGTGAGTCATGATCAGCATTTAACACACCTGGGTGGTGGGGGGTGTTGGGGTGGGAGTGACTCTTTGAATGTAACCCCCATCCTCCCCACCCCCTCTCCGGGCGTCACACCTGCCGCTGACGCCAGCAGCAGCTGGTCGTGGTCACCAGACCTACCTGTAAGTAAAGGTAATCCTGTCACTGCGTCTCCGAGTCGGAAACCCATTAGATCAGCATCCAACTCAAAGGCTGAGCTCTGAACATGTACTTATGCATGCGACCGTTTGTAACAGCGATTCTCTAATTGCAGGCAGTATTGAGAGTCTCATAGATACATAGCGATTGCTTTTTAGGTGAAACATAGGTAGCTTTTCTCATGAGGTCAAATGAAGAAAGAAGTGATTTTACAGATAAGCAGAGATTATCGATGAAACGGCCATCTTGCGATATGGTGCAAACAAACAGTACAATCGGCTGTGGATTGAAAACGGAAAACTGTGAAAGGCATCTTTGTTTGTAAACAAACAGTAGGACTAATTCTTAGCCATGCACTGAGAAAAGGCAATTCAACATTAAAACAAGAATTACAAAAAAGATGCTTTTATTCAGAAAACTTGACTATCATATCATGAAAGGAAACGGGCCACCCGTAATTGGATACATACAGCTATTTTTTTTCTAAATTCATAAAACCTTAATAGAGATACAGTAGGGTTTGATTTGATAATATTGTAACCATCTTGGTGATTGCTTTCTGTTTAAAAAGGATATTTCTTCCTTTACTCTGTCCAATTTTGGGGTCTGGTTCTTGGCCGCCTTTATGTGCTGCCATAAACTTTGGTACTTTGGAGCATCCAGATTTCTTTACAAAGACATTTTACATATAACCCGCGCTATCCCTAAGACGTTTTTTAACAAGGATAAAAGTAACACCCGATGCCCACTACCTAACCTTAGACTCAATTAAAAAATCATGGATTGCATAAAACCTCCGATGCAGGTCGTCCAAAAAAGACACCTTATTGTGACTCACTATAACCATATTGATGATGTCAACGCTTAATTTGACATGTCATCATTTCTTTATCTACATATATGTACTTTAAGAAACGCTTTCGTTTATGTAACATGCATGGTTTATATAATTCGCAATCCAAAAACAGAGCAAGGGATTATATAGGTGTTGGGGATTTCGATAAGAGGAGGTATTTACGGTAAAAAGACATTTTTAAGCCAGCATCGATCCCCAAAGGTTTTGTATAAGGCACATAAAGCTTTCATGTGAATATTCACCTTACACAATAGGATTGTTTCGACAGACATAAAAACAAAAGGAAAAGAACAGCTTTTTGACGCAGAAAGCTGTTCATGTGGTTTCACTCGCTCATTCTGAAACTTGAGATTCCGTTTATATTCATAGTGGTGAATCATTGGCAATACAATCACATTAATTGGCAATAATAATACTATGTATCCGCCCAAAAAAAGCCATACGTTGAATAATGGAATAATGAAAAATGGATGATAGCTCCATCTAAAAAACGAGGGTTGACTGGGTGCGGATTTCCATCTTTTTTTAAAGCTTCCAATGTTTTGTTTCAGACCAGCTGATTCATTTCATCTCCAATGAATTGAGACAGAAATTCATTATGCAATTTTTGTCATTAAAGTATTTGTCTAGCCAAGAATGGGTCGAGCGGTTTTATGCGAACGGAGTGGTAGGGGCGGAGGCGACGATAAATATTTGGCGATGTCATGATGCTGTGGGTGTTGGTTCCAGCCTTGATTGTCAGAAAATTTGTAAATTGTTCTGTTTTTGTGTGTTTTGTGTGAGCGATGTGTATGATTCATTGGTGTCGGCGACCCTGGGGTAGCCGCCTGGAGGTCCCGGGAAGACGGGTGGGCGCCCGGGGGAAGTAGGGGAAGGGGGAGCATGACATGAACATCCTCACCAAAAAAATACAAAAAAAAAAAAAAAAAAAAAGGCTTTGCAACTATTTTTGCCTAAAATGATCAGTCTGTTGGACGAAGGCCAAAAAGTAATACAAATGGCGGAAAAAGGACCTTAACTCATTGATCAGGGCAGGAGTCGGTGATTAGGGGTGGCTCGAGCAGCTCAGGGTCGGTCTCACTTACTCTGAAGAGCTCATAGGGGGCTGATGGACTTTCTCCGACCGTAGCCGCTAAGAGAGCAGGCTAATGATTGAGTGACTCACGCGTAGCCATGCCGTGATGAGACGTGCGCTATGATTGGGCCATAATGTGTAGGGGTGGGTTTAAATTGACGATCGTGTTTCTAGGCTGACCTCTGATTATGAGCCGGGTTAGGCTACACCCTCTCCGTGTCACACTGATACGTTTAGAGCTAAATATATTAATTTAGGAAATTATATTCATTATATAGTGATTGGTGGTATTCTATAAGACAATCGCAGTGACAATCAAGTGTCTTTAAATAGAAGAATTTTAGGTGCTTAGCTTGCATTACCGTAAAAGGGAAAGCTCAGAAAGGTTAAAAGAAAAGTAAATCTATCAATGAAAAGAATAGAAATGGGTAAGGCTGATAGTGAATGAATATAGCCTTATCTGCCCAATAAGCAGATGTTCACAATTACTATTTGACAAGACAGCAAACCGGAAAACAGGTGTTGTTTGGAGGAAGGTTATCTCCGTAAAAGCTCAGTTGTATATGTATATAATTATCCATTCGTCTCTAATGAAAAATAACAGAACTCCTGCGGCTCCTGCGGCCAGAGAGTAAGTCTTGCTGTTATGCACTATGCGTTTGTTTTTTGCGTCTGTGTTTTGAGAGTTGACGACAGGGGGCGCGTGCAAGGTTTAGACGTGACGTCGTCGAGGAAAGCGGCGTCGCGTCTGTGGCCAATACAAAATATCTGTTTGACAACTTCTTCAGGTTCTTCTGAATGTTAACGCATTATTTTCTAAAATAGTTTTCCGATCCACTTTAACATAGGCAGTTTACAGGAGGTACTATACATTGGTGTAAATATCAATTAAGGTCCACATAATCATTATAAGGAACGCGACAATTTTGCAGTAACGAAATGTTTATTCAAAAGCAAGTGCACCTTTGTTGTCATAATAAAGTTTCAAATGTTTTGGAAAGACGCATGCATAGGAGTCAGTAAACAAAAGCGGGGAGTGACATGCGGCCCGATGTTGAGAAGCGACTCGAGTCTTTGTGAGTGAATCTGTTTAAAGCTTCTGCCCTGAGGGGAGTGGGTCTGCGATTCGCACACTGTGTTTGACCGAATTCCATAAGCCTTTTTACTCTCACCAATTAGCCACTTTGAGCCCCTATTTTCTGCATCTTTAGGTTTCCGCCCAAAGTCGGCCTAGTGGAGTGGAAAGCGTAGCGGCAGATGGTGAGATCCGAGCCGCTGAAGGTGTTGGTGTTTGGGATTTAATTCATTGTGCAATTATCGTCTGCTGTCGGCATTTTAACTATTGTGGCCAAAAAAATAGAATTCAAAAACGGCTACTGGTAACATGTCAGATGCTACGCAAGAGTGTATGAAATGAAATTCATGGCAGTGTCAAACTTTGACGGAAAACAACTCTGGAGTAGCATTTATGAGTTATTTGATTAAATAAGTGGCTGAGATCATTCATAGCCTGAGGCTCTGTGTCAACTGCTGCTTGAAAATAATAGCTCAGAGTGAAAATAAATCAATTCCATCGATAATATAAAGAAAAAAATGTTTCAAAAATGCAGCCACTAAAACAACATTGAAACAGAATCAGGCGGGGTCGTAATGCGTAATGCTGGTAGTTGTCCCGCGCACACTGTGCGTGTCAGCACCGTCAAGTTTTAAGTAACTTCTTCCTGTGCTTTTTCCAACCCCCTTTCTTCCTTGGTCCTTCTCCTTAGAAGCAAAAAGCGGCGTCCTGTTTAAGGATGGGAGTGGATTAGGTAAGGACAGTGGCCGACATGGGCGTCTGACTTTTTGGTCGAGGCATGGAACAATTACATGCAATTACGCCTAAGCGTTGTTAGTTTGAGGCTCTGCTATGTTGCACATTCAGCGACGACAATCTTGAAAAGGGTCTTTGATGGAATTTCTGTTGGATCGCACTTGAGCGTTGGTCATAAGGCTATGGTCTACTGGTGTATGTGTGAGAGTAAAACCGCAGCGGACGACTTCTCACCTTCTGTCGGGTTCACGGTAATTAGGGCGTCGTTGATTGGCCCATCTAATGAGGCTGCTGGTTCCTGGCAAGCGTGACTCAGAACCATGCCGGCAGGCCGGGCCCCGCATGCATTTTTCGGGTATCATTTCCAAGCCGTGCGTTTTGCTGCTGGCTCTGCTGATATGTTCATTGTCGGCAGATTACCCCAAATGATGCTATGACGCATCCCCCGCACCTTTCTCCCCAGTCAAAGACGACCCTGTCTGACGTTTTAACCCTTATCTCCGTCAAATTAAACCCAATTTGCACAAAACTTCTCCTAGATGTACTATCTTACAATTACAGCAATTTCTCTTGAAGTTTTTCATGAAAAGTACATGGGTATTTATTATAAAGCCGGTTGAAGATGTTTTGCATGGTGCCCCATCATGGGACGGCCAAGTGTTAAGGCTTTGTTGGCCGTTTGGGGTTCATGCATCGAAAAGCCATAATTCATTTGCAGACAGATGGGATCAGCTCAAGTGTGAACTACTAATCAAAGGGATTTCTATGTGCGGGTGAGGGTGGCATGCTCGTCGGCTGATTTGTGAAATGGGAAGTGAAAATCACTAAAACATCTTCAGTGCCTGGCAAGAAATGAAACCTATCTTCAAAGCAGCAGCGGCGGATCAAACCTCCCTACCAGGGCGCGGCCTTAAACGGGGGAGATACGGAGGGGTAATTTTCCCGGGTTTGGCACCGGCTTTAAGTATAAATGCCCAGCTTAGTCATCCGCTTGGAGTTCATGGGTTTTGCTCAGTGGAGGGTCGGAGGGGGTCACGCCTGCTTGTATGCATTAACAGACAATAGGACAAGCTTACGCCGCGATGAACATATGAGATATTGGGCATGCATGGTTCACTGTAAACAGCCAGGAACTATGGATAATTGTTGGTATCCTTCTTCAATATACATTAATGGCTGGTTTATATGGAAGAAACAAATCTCTGGGACCATTCAAGTGTGGTGATACTATACATAAAGAAGAAAAACCTAAACAGTAATCATGTACGTATAATACTTCAAATAATATGATGAGTACCTTTTAACTTCTAAATTTGATTTACAAATTACATGCACCTCTAAATATACATTACTGTCACCCCAAAATAAATACTACGAAAAGGTAGCAGAATATTAAGCTGGCAGTACATACTAATTGCGCATCTGCAGGTTTTGCCATGGTTTTACTGGTTAGCAGCAATTCACCAGGAATGTTTTATAACCATGTTGCACACCCAGAATTAGCTCGGTGATTGGAGTTCCCCAGTGCCGTATTAATTGCGTTGGCCAACAGATATGCGAGGAAAAAAGTCGAACAAATGGAAAGACAAAATGAAACAAATTCCTTGCATTCAGAGCGGCAGATCTAGGCGCAACATATAACCTGGGACTCCCGGGGAAGGGTCTCGGGCTTCGTCATAGAGGGACCTGGACGCGGCAGCAGCAGCAGCAGCCTCGGCCAGGCCTGTCCCCTCTGTAAGCATGATTCACCAGGCTTGATGGTCCCTAACTTATCTCCCGGGCCACCCACTTCTTTAGATTTCAGCCAAACCACCTGGCCCTTTAGCCTGACACGATAAGCACATGTATGCTTACCTCAAAACCACCAATGGCGTTGCACTTTGGTAGCTTGTGCATACATGTCAAGTTCTTATTTTGTTTTTTTCACGCCATCCTTGGCCTCTTACGTAAAGACGTTTACAAGTTTCCTCGGGCGCCCTATTAAATCATTGTGGGACCTGGATCTCACGGTGTCTCGCACCTCGCGATGATTCACGAGATCGTAACGCGACCTGGGCGGTTTAGGAAAACAATGCTCTTCCAAAAATAACCCCCAAAGGCCGCTAGGTGGCGCGAGGTGGGGCATACCTGGCTGGTCACGACGGACGCTGCCCCGGGTGGGTCTCAGGAAAATGTGTCCTTGTGACGGACAAGTGCCAAGCACACTTGTAAGTGTATCGCCATACAGAGGATGCGTCCAAAAGTGGCATTTCTCCATATGGGAGGATCTAGGGGCCACATTGCTTATGCTTGAAAGAACAGGGATCCAGGCTTTGATCGAGGCTTAGGTATACCCTGAAACTCTAAAACTTTAAAGGCAAAGAACTTACATATTTAGATAAGCAAGAAGGATTGCATCACGGAGGTTGCTTTAGATGGTATGCAAGGTCCTTAGCGCTTCAGAGCAGAGGACAACGCACTTTGGACAGTTATGAACAAAGTTGCTTAATTTGCACCATCCGATACAATGCAACAAAACTGACACATTGACACCCCTTCAAGACCTTAGATTATTCGGTCATATTCTTTTATGAAACGCATTTTGACGAAGGCCCTAATTGTTAGGTGAAGTCACACAGTAATGATAAGCATTTTAAGCTGAGAAAACATTCTTAGTTCAGAAACTTTCTTAGTGAAACAAAGGTCATGTTTGTGGTGTGTTCATAACATCATGACTGGAAACGAACTATTTTGTGTTGTTTGCCAAGTTCTTTTATACTTTTTTAACGTTTTTATCCCTGCAACAAGAGGTCCTGTCTCTTCTTGCATCCATCCCCATCCCACTTTCACCGCGACCATTGCCGGAATACAAAGATATCAGAATGAAAACTTTTGCAGTTGGCCATGGCAGGCGGGGTCAAGACGTGTCATGGGTGTCATTGTTGTTCTCGGTGGGTTTTAATGTGGATAAATACCAAGCAAAACAATGAGCCTGCAAACAACCCTTAACCGTGGATGAGTCATGATAAATAACGGGGCCAACGACGGACGCCGACTGGCTACGACCCCTATCAGCTGCCAAGAAAAGTCGTCTGCTCAGGGGGGCCGTCGTGTTGGAAACATACGCTGCCGAGAAACCGTCAAAAGGGCGCATGTTGAATGTCGTCTGCTGCTGTTCAATTTGTGTTTCTTTTGTTTTTGTTTTGTGGTAATTTATCTTGAGTGGAAAGGGAAGTTGTAGTAGACTTTGATTTACGTTTTGTTTACGGCGGCAACGCTCCTTCAGCTCACGTCACAGATGGCCTGAGCAAATACACAAGTTTGCTCAACATAAAATATGGCGGCCTCAATGGGTCGGGTCACGTGCCTCTTCATTCATACTCTCTCCCTCTGCCACCGGAGAGTGTGACTCATCGACCAATCGTTGAGCAGGTAACAGGTGGCCCAATGAGAGACGGCCTTTTAATGGGTCCACGGTCGTCCGGGCAACGTGTCCTCTCTTTCACCTTTCTTCACTTGCAGCACCGTTTTGTCATGGCTACAATTTACCGCAAAATCAACAATCAAACGTTTTCCTGTTCGTCCCTAGTTGTGCCCCTGTGGGTTTTACCTTTTTTGTTGTTGGCCTGAAGTTGGTGCATCCGGTCTTTAGAAAAAGTAATAAGTAACATGAGAGGGGCATTAAACATGTTGGACCAGTAAGAGTCTTTTTTTCTGTTTGATTTTTCACTTTCTATAACCCTTTAGGGGGACCTTCTTTCAATTATGTTACACATCTTTAATGTCTTGAAGGATTTTACTTTAAATGTATTAATAGTTAGTTATTCCAGTTAAAGTAAAAATGAATTATTCCGCTAAATAGGTTTCTCTACTTTAGATAACATTTATCATAATTTCTGATAATTTAAAAGGTGTTAACTGTGTCGCTACCTGGCGACAGGTAATCATCAAAGACGCAGGCTTTTGAGACGGAATACATATACCTCCTTTGAATTTTGCAATGTAAATGGAAAAGTGGAACTTCAAGTGTATCTCCAATTGCCCCCTTTACCAACTCTCAAGAGAGGAAATCGCTCCTCATGTCCAAGTACGTAGTCACAAATGTAGTAAGTTAATTCTAAGTCTTGTAAAGGTGTAGCTAAATACCCCTTTTGTAGTCGGCCCTGCCATGGCCAAAGGTAACTTTTGAAACCTTTTAAGGTTAGGGACTGGCCTAGGGGTGAAACATGAGGGAAGGGCGTGTCTGTCGGCGGTAAGGAGGGATAAGGCGATCACCCCAAGTGTCGGCCGACTCCACCAGCGCCATCAACAGATTTAACGCCTCCCCAATATTTCCCGCCAAAACAATCAAACGCAACAAAATCGTACAGTTTTACCTTTTGACATAAGAATTCCACTCACACTTTATCATTGTTACCTATGCTATATATACTGTCCTTTACAAAATGAATTTAAGCAGTTTTCAATGAGATATTTAGGAAAGAATCAGACGGTATATATTCGCGGGGAGTGGAAGTTAACGTCCCTGAAGCCGGCCGTTGGGTCCAGTCTTTATGTCCTGCGCACGGCGCCGGTTATGGCCGACTGACACGATGTTACCCGGCAGGGGGAGCTTCTCCCGAATCCCAACGGCCGCCTACTGATCCACTCCAAGGGCATTCGTGGCGCTGGGCACAAAGACTTTTATTGGCAATTTCCGCAAATCAGACTGACTTCATTCATGTTCAGGCGTCGAGCACAGGGATTATAGCTTCAGAAGTCCAGATGTTTGCCCCTCCTAGTGTATACTTTGAGGTCTTAATGAAATTAAAAGTAGGGCCTTCCGCCAAGGACAGGAAAACATATCGTCATATTTACTAGGCTAGTACAAGAGCAGACAATGTGAAGTTTATTAACGTAGATAATTATACAGAACCTGCAATTATAAAATTATAAAGTATAGACTTTTAAAATTTTTGATTTCAGATTCAATCACCACTGTTTTCAATTAGTATGACATTGACCGGAAGGACAAACAGAACACCAACTGGCTAAAATGTTACCCAACTGACTCAGTTTGTGCTCTCCCAGCAGAGATTCACTCTCTTAAGCCCTCCGTCCTATGGAGCGTTAATGAATATAACTGTTTGGAGAGTGCGTCGTCGATGAACAGAAGACCAATCAGATAACGACCTGAAGCGGTGTTCTCACGCACGCGCAGTGCGTCCAGTCACACCCTAACCCTGATTATGTTCAGGGTTTTGTGAGGGTTTCATAATGGCAATTGTTGTAAAAGGGGTTGATCCAGCCCCCCACGGGGGGCCCGGCCCCCAGTGAGGGGATGAGTCACGAGCGGCCAACAGTGATCAGGGCCCTTTTGTGGGGCCAGGGGTGGGAGACTGATACACGAGATAAAAAGTCTCCCTGGCCTCTTCCCTCCACCATTGATGAAAGGCCCTTAGTCATTTTTCCTTTAACAAAAAAGGAATGATGAAGAGTCGAGTTGGCCAACCCCTACCAGTGTCTCATTAATTATTTCTTTCCGTACCTGAACACCCATCTCACAGGTTACAGAACCACTTTGTAGAAGCGGCTACCATTGCTGTTATCATTCTCAAAATTTGTGGGAAAAGATGAATGCAATGGTTCTGAAGGAAAAAAAGAGACATGTATACAGAAGTTGAAGATAAGTCAAATTGTATAAAGGAAACGTTCAGAGGTTGGTGTTTATTTTCAAAATATCCTCTTTGAGCGGAAGGATATTACCAAAAAGAAAGGAGGTTTTTGTCCGAGACAGGCGACCCTGTGCCCGGGCCCTGGGCGTTGCGTCCTGTTAGCCGGCGCGCGGGATGTGGATGCTGACAGGTTCGTGCTGTCAGGCAGAAAAACTGGGCCTAGGGTCCGGCATGAAGTCAGCCCGAGAAGGGGCTCAAAGACATAAACAGCTGCAAATAGACCTGAAAAGTAAACAAGAAACGATGTGATGCTAAAGAAAGAATCATGTATTTATTAGAATACCGAGAATAAACTAGGTTTTAAACAGTATCGATTATCACATAAATTCGCTTGGAAATACTTTTTGAAATCAGGCCCTGAAAATGTAAGTTTGAATTAGTGTCCAGCACATGCGTATTTATGACAAATGCTCACGTGCCGCGATGACGTCACACTTGCAATGCGCTCCACTAAGTTGATGCAATAAAAATCATCCGACTTTCATCGGGGGACCATAAAACCAATACGGGGAGCGAGGCTTGGCTGAAACTATACAACGAGCGCGGAAGGTCACCCGTATAGACAATGTGTATTTTGCATGTCAGTGTGGGTTTTAATGTCATTTTAATGTGTGCTTAGCCTCTGGTGGACGCGCGGCCGGGCGATGTGTGGGTTATAATAATGGACCCTGGACCTGGCTGACTGGATGGTGTGTGAGTGTGAGTCAGCCAGTCCTCCCGCACTGCCACGGGACTCTGACGCCACTCAAACACTCACAAACACTCCCCCATGCACTCACGCATACACTCACAAACTCCCCTCAAACTCAGTGACTTACTCAGAAACTCGTGCCGACGTGTCACTGATATAAACCACTTCAAAGATGTACACATGCAAACGTAAAACGCACTTCGGAGGCTGGTTGGACTGGATTCGAGCAGAGTCATGTTCAACAGAATGAAAGTAACTTCGAGTTCTGCATCTACCAATAAAAAGTCAATGATAGTTATTAAATTGACCATTTCTGATAGAAAGAAAAAGGTTTTATTCCTTAAGCAAAGTTCAAGCGTTGGATGAAATAGAAATAGTTTTCCACCGGGGGATACTTTATTTCAGAAAGAATGATGGTGCTTGATAGAGCTTATATCCACGGGAAACATTTACTGATGTCAAAAAGGCCAAAAAAAACAACTCCAATCCAAGTTTAATCTAGTTGATCGGACTTCGGATATGTCGGGAAAAGAGGTTGAATTGATACTCTTAAAGACGTGCATTCATGTAAGACAAACCGTTCAATTGAATGTAATGAGACAATGCACATACCAGCAGGTAACATCCATAATAAGTGTTTCTCTAATACTGGATAAGTGTATCCGACCATAAATTTAAGTTAGCGCACTTCGAGCATCCAGGTTAACCCAGACCCGGAGACTTTTTCGAAGTTGTGCTGGTGGTGGTCGTGGGGTGACCGCGCCGTGTTACATTATGTAAACCGCGTCCCTCTGGTCACTGTCTGTCCCCGGCAACCCAAGTAGTAGGGCAGTATGAGTCAGCCCACTTGGCCCTGCCAACCTGCCAACCTGCCGGCCCCGTAACCTGCCAACCTGCCGCTAACCCGACCAGCTGGGGCGAGAAAAGTCACCCAACTTCACCTTTTTACCACTTAAAGCGTTTTTATCTTTTTATACGTACAAAAAGATAGTGATAGTATCCAGTACCCACAGTGACAGATTGTGAGTAGTATAGCGGCTTGGCGGTTAGGGCCGGGCGCGGGGGAGTTAGCATAGGGTGGGCGGGTTGACACCCTACAGGAGGGGTGACAGCAGACGGGCCTCCTTACGTCACCCTTCCCCATCATTAGCCTTTAATTGGCGCCCAATTAGGAGAGGTCTCCTCCTGAGGTGGATGCGACAGCTCTTATCAAGCGCCACCATAGCCCCTCTCATCGCGTGGGAACAGGCTCAGCCAGACCGACTTCAAAGTCCCTGAAATCGCCCGTGAAAAGAACTCGTCCCCAAACGCCAACCGCAAATATATTTTTTCTTGCTGAATATCTTTTTATTTCCCTGTTTATTTTCTTTGTTTTTCCACTGTTTTCGCGGGGTTGGAAACGCTCTTTTGGGTATCCAGCTCATTGGTGATTATGGTCCTTGGTGGAGCAGTTGGCCGCCATGTTTTATAAGGCCCGAGGGCGTACGACTGAGGGGTGCTGAGCGGGGCTAATTGGCCCGCGCAGTTCCAGGTGTGGGGAGTTGACACTTTTATCGTATTTTTTTCCCTCTACCTGTACAGACATTCATGTCAAAACTAGTTTATGTTAGAATTATACAATTTTATCGTTTTTATTTAGCAAAATATGAGACCACTTTGTTACAAGCTGGATTGTCTTTTCTGAGAAGTCTACGTATTTATTGGGGGATTGGTTGGAAAAAATGCATTTGCTTTCATCTTGGGAAACGCAGTAGGTGTTACAGGGGTGTCATGACTCATGTCACACTTTTAAGTGTTAAATGAAACGCAACCATGTTGCAGGGTTGAAATCAAAATCACACATATGAAATTGAAATCAAACATTCCAACTTTGTTTGTTCAAGATGTTTTAATTTTGCAGTCTGATTGCTTCCCTATGACTATTCATATTAGTTATGTAAAATAACATGCAATAAATTACCTTTGGCATTTACCCTCCGTAAATATACATGTGGATTGATGATGATTTAATGGTGTGAAACTGATCGTCTTGCTTGGATTGTTTTAATGGCACATGAGCCGTAACATTAAATAGTGTGAATTGCCAAAATGGTTCAGTGAAAAAGGGGCGCGTTCCAGCAAGAATCTTAATGTCACACCTATTTAGGAATCGGTCGCTTTGCGCCTGCGCCTAAAACCCCGCCCACCCCCGAAACCCGTTATCACGCCCAGGGAAGGATGTAACGGGCCACCTTTTCGCCCCCTTTTTCAGCATTGCAAATCGAATTGATTAGAGGTCAGCCTGGGAAAATGGGTCAGCATTTGGCGGCGTGTTCTCATGTTAATTCGTTTTATTTTGCCGACGATCCCTTCTAATTGTTCGTCAATGACTCATCAAGAGTACCCTAATCTTAGGGGAAAAAACGCGG
Source organism: Lepidonotus clava (assembly GCA_936440205.1). Lineage (NCBI taxonomy): Eukaryota > Metazoa > Annelida > Polychaeta > Phyllodocida > Polynoidae > Lepidonotus > Lepidonotus clava. The sequence continues at coordinate 43,528,433 of OW387136.1, read as the reverse complement.
CAAGAAAAACTTTCCCCCAGCGAAAGCCTCTAACGTAATCAGTGCATTCCCAGCGGCCGGAACAAAGAGTGAATTGTGTCTGTTGTGGGGTTTTGGCCGACTGGTCGAAATAAAACACCTATTGGGACAGAAATGGATGAGGGTGTTTAGTGATGATAAATGCATGTGTTCAGGAAACCTTTAACCCAAAGCAGCTTATATAGCCATAAAATGTAGGCTATCCTATTATCTCAATCACAGACACGTCTTTATAGATAGTTTAATTGATTTTCCCATTGGGTTTATTGTTAGAGGATATAGGCTGAATAGGCTTAGCAATAAACTAAAATTGAAATAAGGACAATGCTGTAAGATTAAACCTAGAATTGCCCGAAGTCACCATAGTTGGTGTACACGTGAGATTTGAAAAGCTGCAACATGTTTTTGATATTGCATTTCATCGAAAGAAGTTCAATGCAAGTATAATATATATTTATTGTTCTCTGTTTTAATAGCATACAACAATAATGAAAATAATGAACATTCCAAAACAATTATGATGAAAAAAGAAAAAAAACATTTGTACATGAAGATAAGGAGGTTGCAGATAAAAATCTCAGACTCATGAGCCACTTTTGTTATTGGATATTTTCTTGTAAAATACATGCAATCTTGACTTGATTAGATAGGGTAGACACTTTTTTGGTGTTACTATAAATAGCGCTGATGGCAGACAGACACACCGAGTGACCGCAGACTGACATCTGACAGGGTGTCTACCGTCACCAAGCACTTACCGGGTGACCTCTCCATCATGCTTTTCCATGGCGACCTGCCCTGTTTGGAGAGTGTTGGCCCTGTCCCGACCTACAGCAGAGCGGTGTACACTTTATATACAGGGTGTCAGCATCCATCAGAGTAATGGAGGGTTGACACCAGCTCGTTGATGGAGCTGACGGTGAAACATTCATGAAGTGAGCCACTCATCAACAAGTGGCCACCCGCTATCTGCTCACCCCACCACCCCACCGCCTTTCACGATGCGCCCACCGTCACCCATATCATAGATCGTATAACATTACCACTGATTAGCTGCACTTAGTGTGGTCATGGGTCAGAGATTATACGCAATAATGATATGCATGGTTATGGTTTACATGTACTTCGATACGTGAAATGTCTACAGGCACCAACAAAAAACAATAGAAAGTATTGCAATATTGATAACATTTACTTTAAAGCATAAATAATGTGAAGCGCATCACATTGGAACGGAAACTGGAAAGGTTTAGGTGTCACATGCATGGGAAAGGTGTTCAAAGAGCTAGGTTATCTTATTTTCAGATCAGCGGTGACCCTGGGAGTGTTTCATTAGCATAGAATAAATAGCAGTGACGTCACCTTTTTTCCGGTGTCCCAGGCCCCTAGCATATGGATGCCGCTTCATACCCTGCCCTATGATTAATTTAAAACGAGGCTTATCATTTATTGATACGCCAAGCTCGTTAAGCTCATTACACCTCGTAAATTATACCACTGTCATCGATGACTAGAATACGACGGGAAAAAACGTGCTGAAATGAATTCCATATAGTTGCATGACAATGACTTGATAGGTTCAATGCGTTTTGCTCACCAGAAAGGCCAACAGTTTTGCACTTTGTCAACACTTTAGGCTAGCAGTTGGGCTCTCTATCAAATTTTCCACTCAATCACTTTATGCATAGGTGAAATGCAGTGCACGATAGGGTATCCTATCAAGTTACTTAAAGATGTAAAAAGTAGTACATTTCTGTGCATTGAAGTTTTAGAAGTTTAGTCAGTAAATAGTTCCTGGTTTCGAAACTCGGCCGTGACCTCTCTGACCTTTACCGTACCCCCTCCTCCAGGGTGAGACGCTGACCTCACCTCGCCCTACTCCACCAGGGGGCGTCATGGTCAACGCATGCGTGCACTTTTCAAACGGAAGAGTAAAGTGGTACATCTGGTAGGCATAGAATCACAGATGTATATTTTCAGATTTTTTTCTGATTTCAGATTTTTTCCCACATAATCACATCAAATATTAATTTTCAACAATAATTTTTGCATCTCGTTTCATAGCAGTTGAAGATAATTTCAAATATTCTGTCAGCGGTTTCAGAATTCTTTTCATTAACCCCAACTTACGTCCCTGGAATTGGCAAATACAAAAATGTTAAAACTAGACAAAAACTCCACATATATAATCCAGATTTACATAACATGAATTTGTAGATTTTGGCAACTATTTGCTGGATTCTTTTCTACGGATGGAAACTTGGTTTTGGAAACAAAGATACTATTACCGCGATGACGTCACCGGTGGCTCAGTCAGGTAGATGACGTCACAATGACACCAGTCCAGGTGTAGTCAGGTGACACAGCAACACACCTGGGGTAATTAGGGAGCAGGTAACGAAGGTACGGGGGTAGACTATGAAAGCGCATTTGAATGGTATACATGGCCTTCAATGTTTCATTAGAAAAGAAATATCGAAGGGATTATTAGGAATTCCAGGAATGTCTGGATAGGTATGCCACTTTCAAAAGCCAATACGTATGAATATATCATAAACAGGTTGTAACCGATAGGGCGGTAAATATGAATATTTCAGCTTGGCAGTGACGCAGCTTCTGTTAACGACGGACTAAACATATCGTAAAATTCCTCGTCTATTGGAAATAAACGAAGAAGAATCCAGTAAAAAAAAACTTGCCTTTTGATATAATTATAAACGATATACATGTCACGTTATAACGGTTTTTCAAAACTTTGCATTTTGTCAAAACAATGTTATCATGCAGTATTAAGCGAAAGAAACCGCTGGGACTTTGGCTTAGCATTTGCAGATGCAATATGTATGTGCACAAATAACTTATGTAAATGCATTCTAATGATTGACGTACTCATTGACCCCCCATCAGGTCAGAACTGATGACGCTCCGCAAGTCATACGTGCAACGTACTTCCTTTGGGAGAGTCGTCCACTTTTGACTTATACATAGTAACTAGTATGCGCAACTTTGTGAAAAGTCGAGTATTGGATTGATTCTTCCCATGACTTTGGGCTAAATCCGGCCCGGCCTGGAGGGTAGTAGGGGGTGGTGCACTCTGTGTGTGGCGGGATTAGGCCCTTTGTAGCCGGCCCTGTGGCAGCAGGTCCCCGAGGGGAGGGCCCGACGTGGGGCCTGCAGGCGGCCAATCCCTCTCCCCGTGACATTCAAACCCTGTAAGCGGGGGGTTTGACATGCTTTTTGCACATGCTTGACATGATGCGGGGGTTGAGTCATCGGCGGCCGTACCAGCCTCTCGGTGGTGGCGGCGGTGGTGGCGGTGGTGTCTGGGCCGGTGCACGTGCAGCTCGTCAACGCCCGTGTCCCCCCTCCCCCCCACCTCCGTCCCCCCCCCCCCCCGACTCCTCCACCCTCTTCCCTTCGGGGCCTTCCATTTAGTACGTACGCAAAAATTCACAAATTCTAGACCCCCCCCCCCCCCACCCCCCCTTAGGTGAAAATACGCATTAGATTTGTATAGGAACGTACGCAAAATTCCTAAAATATCAGACCCCCCACCCCCCCTTGGTGCGTACATACTTAATGGAAGGCCCCTTCGCCAACTCCTCCCATTTCCCGCCAAACTACACTTGCCTTGGTCCGGCAGTATTCTTCTGACCGTCCGTGGGTTTCAATGTCGTCTGCTCCGAGAAAACCTTGCGCATCTCAGTTTCGCCACCTAGTGGTAGTCTGAGACACCACGCCGAGGAGCCCAGAAGGCGCACAGAGCAATGTCCTACTGTTTCTATCTTTTGTTTTTAAAAAGTCAATGGAGACAACGACAAAAACGTGTTTTAAACGAAAAATTGGCCCTATTGGAAATCCTTCTCTTTATGATCTAATGCCGAGTTAAACATTAAAACAACTTTTTTAAAACTGTGCTCGTTTTGAAAGGAGGTCCGTTCGCACCCCTCTGTATCCGCCATTGACCATAGTTTTCTTTTGGCCAGTGGGTTAATACCATGCCAATTAAGGTTCTTCGTTGACATTAACCTGTCGCAGCCGAACTCATACATTTATGGTGACTTTTACCACCGGGTTTCACAATAATCCTATAATTTCATCTGAAATGACTGCACACGCTATCATATGACACGAGAATAAAAAGAAACAAAAAATAGAGAAGGAAGTCAAGTCTAGGGACAGGGCCCGGAGGCCAAGCCCTCTGAACGGTCCCATATTGTTCCCCCACCGCTGCCCCCCTACCTCCTATCCCCCCCCGTCCCGCTACGCCGCCTGTCGCCAGATGGCAGTGCGGTGACTAAGGCCCCCCTTCCGTCCCCTCCCCCCCCCCCCTCCTTCTCCCCGTTACCTGCCGGGGGCGCCAGGTGGGATGGGACCTCTCGAGTAGTCTCAACATATGACTTGATTTGAAGCAGGGCCTGACTGATAAATCAGGGGTCAACTCCCCTCCCCCCGCTTCCAGTACCAGATGTAACAGCCGTCATAATAGAGATGCCCACTGTTTTTTTGTGCCCAATTTAAAAAGTGCCTGAACAGATACTATAATGGGACCGTTGTAACTATTTCAATTATGCCATGCGTATAAAAAGTTGAATGAAATGCTCAATATCAACCTAGCAATCAACGCGCCTGGGGTAAAAAAGAGAAACAAACAGAATATGATTCATTCGTGTATTTCTTTCGCTGTAGTCTTTTTTTTTAAATGTCTGTCTTGTTCATATATGCCAGTTTAGGACAAAACCTCCAGTACTATGAACATCAGCACTGACAGCGGCATGGGGTACATGAATTGAAAAGTTTTGATGCAAAATAAAATCCATAAAAAAAAAACAATAAAAAAACGCGAGAATAACTTATAATATTAGTCATCCGTATCATGAGAACAAGGCAGTTCGGACTTAAATCCTGCGGCGATTGCCAGTGGGAGAAAAACTCGACTAACCAAGTCGAATAACTATCAATTAGCGTCTCGTTCGTGGGACGCTGTGGTCAGGGGGCGGGGCGGAGGGGACACGAGGGGCGGGGCGGGGAGGGACGGGCTTTAGGGGGTTGTTCTGTAAAGTAAAGGGTTAGCCGAGAGCCCTGGGAGTCAGTCTGTCACACCATCTGGTGACCCGGGATCCAGCCTTACCTGGGACCTTATCTCGACACACCTGGGAGGTGGGGAGGTGAGGGGGTAAGGTAGGGGGCGTTAGTCACCGCCATGCACCACGGAAAAAAACTTTAGGAATTGGACGTAGATGATTTCGCCGAATCTTCCTCCTAAGGTATAGACAATATAAGGACGGAAAGAAAAGTTTACTAAACTCTACCAACTCTATGATTTAGAAAAATAATGCCTCGGTCTTGTTTGATTTTAGTCTGACTTATAATCAACGATAGCCTTTGTTCTGAAGTTTATAAACGACTGTTGCGAAAGGCAAAGTTATACAGGGATACTAAAATCTTGAATCTTTCTACACGTACACAGAATCGGCTATGACATTTGGAAACGAAAATACTATGGTCAGCTTTAGATTGTCTATAGCAGAGTGGCATACGGACTCTTCCGTTCTTGTTCAGGTGAAAACATATGACAAAAAAATTATAAAAAGGGGTAAAATTCCAGTATCGACCTGGAATTAAGTAGAATAAATCTTTGAGCTAATTACATCAGTGATCCGTCCATGAACCACCCTGGCCGCCTCTCTAACGTTGAGACCTCCGCTGTTTCCTGTGGGTGCCCCCCGGGGGTGGGGCGCGGGGTAGGACAGCGTCTTTGTCACCCTGGTAACCAGGGGGTTACCCTGGTAACGCGGCCTTTGTCATGACGACCTGAGTATGGGCTGACTAATCAGGGTTAAACAGAGGACAATGGTAATCGGCGCCCGCCAACTTCATCAGCCACCTTGTAGACTTGCCATGCCCTCTCTGATCAACTGAAATTATTGTTTGATCAACCAAACCAATGAAACTGTTTAATACTCTATGAAATCCTTATCTCAATGAGATAACATGCTTTTTTTATATTCACAGAATTGAGATGTAGAGAAGGACAGAAAGAAGTAACTTGATTGTATGTGATATAGACTCGGGTTGATTATGTAGCAACTTTCATCTATATATTGTGGTTAGAATCCGGGCACGTAGTAAGTCTAGCCTCCACCACTCCTGAATGAGGGTGCGTCTGAGTAATGTTAAACAAATAAGACCATCAATGCCACTTACAAAGGCCAAACATCCAAATCCGTGGTCAAAAGTGGGAACACTCCCCACAGCTATTGCGGAAACGTTACCATGTACCTCACAACATCCTTTTGTTTTTTCCTGATTGGAAAACGGACGTAGGAGATCCTTGAGATAGTTCTTTCCTGTTCAAACTGCGAAATGATTTGGACAATTTGATGATATCTTAGGAAACATTTTCTCATTTTCTTTTTATTATCGATACAACAAGTATTCAGTGTCTTTTTTTTTTATTGCGACATGATTATATTCGACATGTAGATTATAAAAACGGCGTAAATTTGGTAAAACAATCAATGGAAAGTGCAAATTTCCTTTGTGTGCCAACGATGACAGCATTCATTGACAGTTAAGTGTTAATCAGGGAGTTAAGTGTTAATTAGGTGTTACTCATACCCCTATCATGTACGCATGCGTGCATGTGTAGCATGTAGCCGACGCCATCTTGTCACCGTCAGCGGCCCAACCCGTTTCAACGGCCCGTGATGCGGGGATGCGTGCTTTAGGGTTTTATTGGCCTTTGTGTGGTCCCCAAAGCTCATGGGGCTGTTGCCATGGTATCTGTGGGGCTATCTATGTCTATCTTGTCACTAGATACCATCTTGATACTCAAGATGCACTGATTGGCTGCCCGCGGGTGTATGGCCAGCGTCCGGCGTGACGTCATTGTCACGTGATGTGAGTGGAGAACCGTTATCGGAGTTCAAATATAATGCAAAGACAACTTAATTTACTCTCGGAAGCTCAGCATGGATTGTTTTTAAATTGCTCTTTTCAATCTATCTGTGTCCTTCCCCTGACCACCTTCCACTAACTGTGTTCTGGTATTTGACGAGATATATCGCTGACCAATGACAGCAGTTTATTTGTGAATGAAACGCATATCTCATGATTATGATTATCAGGAAGGACAAGCAAGAGGAAGTAATACCAATCAGTTCCAAAAACAAAAGAAATAACACGTGAACAGAACACACACAAAACGTCCAATCCTTGGTTCCACAAATATATTCAAGGGATAACATTTAATATAGCCTACATGTCATGCAATGGAAGCTATATCGCTCACATTGCCTCCTAAGCGGTCGCTATTTGATATCGATGATGAGCGTATAATGAACATGCAATGTAGGAATTACCTTCGTGAATCCGATGGTCGTTGTCCACACATGGACAATACGCACATTTTTGTGCATGTACAATCAACAAGGTGGTATAATCAACAACTGAGCCAGCGTCATCTTCTGAATGATACAAAATAAATAACTCCCTGTATGACAGCAAGTCATATAGACTACCTAAAGTTTCTTGGGATCCCGACAGAATGATGGTTAGGCTATAGATAGATATGTTCTGATTCTCAAAAGGCACCTCCGTCACAATTTAAAGTCAACATGAGAGTTCTTGGTATTGAAACGATGACAGCAATTTCAGAAAATTACCTCTATTGAGAATGTAATAAGGAAAGAATGTACTTGGAGCAGTATTAAAAAACCATAAAGTAAGACATAAACCCGTAGAGTGAGCTGCTCGGAGGGGAGCAGGTGTGAGCAGATAGGGATAGACCACCAAAGTCTGACGTCACGGACCCCTCCCGCACCACGTGTTGGGCCTAAACCCTTTACGACCGGCCTGGTAACCTGATACCCCCGGTCACCGGCCCGGCCCGCCCTGGAGGGGGCACGGACAACACCAGGCTGGCCCTGGGTCACCCATACACACGGATAATAACATTGCCCATAACTTTAATATTAACTAAGTGTTTTCTTTTTCAAGTACATCATGATCCACATTGATATTTCCCTTACACGTGAGAAAGTATTCATGACTTTGCGAGTATTATTAGTGAAGATAGCTAATCTGACAGTTGGTGGTGACCATAGGATGTAGAGGGGACCCCCGGCCCAACCCGGCCCGTGTTTAGGCCCAGGAGCAGCGTGCAGTGACCGTTAGGGGCCCGCCTGACGTCATCGCTTTTGCGGACTATAATGACCTACCTGTGACAGGAGGGGCTGACAGAAGGGGGCCCGGCAGGTGGACGGGTAGGGGGGCGGCAGTCTGTAGGGGGTTCAGGGGGATGGGGGCCTTCACACCTGGCTACAAAAGCCGCTGGTCACGAGGTGTCAATCGTGTAATTAATGTCCGGTCAGGGCACGGCTGACCCGTTAGTCATCCGGTCAGCTGGCCGGCTGAACGGGAGGGGACAACCAGAGGGGCTTAGGGGCCACAAATTAGGGTTTGCGTATCTTCCGGGCGCACGTCCCTCTGGCTGTGATTAATTTTAGTTCAAATACATTATGGTATTTAACTCATTGACTTCACTTTGTAAAATACCAGTATCGTAATTCTGCAGTTTGGGCAAATTGTTTTCTTCTGGAATAAAGGGTCATTTATGTTGTTTGTCGGTTCTTTTTACTAATTCGTAAGTACAGATATATATTGTCAGTAACCTACATGAATTTAGTCGGTATGTGCATTGGATAGCCTATCTATAGTGATATAGATAGACCTGCTTTAAAGATACTAAAGACTCTTAAGAGCCTACATTGTAAAGAATCATTCAGCAGTGGCATGTCAACATTGGATAAAGTTTAGGATGATTTATCAGGGGGTTTGTGTCAAATAAAGGTACGAAATGTCTCGTCGGTCCTTGGAATCCCCACTCAGCGTCTCTACCTGGCACCTGGGGATTACCCCTGATGACGTCACACACTGATGGGGAGACAGACGCTGGGGATTCCGAAAGTGACACCATCAGTACCCAGTACCTGGCGTGCACCTCGTCTTGGTACAGTGTATATCCAGGGGACTGTGGATCTATATTGCGTTACCACTTTCTTTCGGTTCATAGCTGCTGCATGTATCCTAACGTATAGTTGTATTGAATATCTTGCTTACGTTATGTCAGTCACTCAATATGTACCTCTTACGACATACCTCTATGTGTGGACGTCTGGTTTACAGGTGAGTTCACGCAAGGACGGATCAAAAGAGAAGAATTGACGTCATTAACCAGATAACAAAGACCATTTCATTACAATTATCTTAGTTTTTTGACAAACAAATGAAATAATAATGTATAGGCTAGGAGGATCGATTCCATTCAGTTCTCGAGGTTCCGGAACTGTAACTAACCCGCTGTTATACAACGAAATGCTAGCTCGTCACTATGTCCATCACTTTACTGGATAGTACAATGACGTCGGTGTCCTGTAAATGCCTATGCTTTTAATTTGCCAAAGTGTTATTAACACACGCAAATGTCGTGACAAAACCCCACATTTCTTGCCACGTTACCCGGTGACACAGCCCCCATCCACGGCCCCCTCCCATCCCAACACCTCGGGGATTAAACCCCTAATCCTAATCTCCACACGTCCTCCTGGTAATCCCTAATCCCCGCACAGTATTCAGCCTCAGACCCAACACTCTCCATGTACTGTAGCCACACTATGTGCTACCAGTAGGAATGTGTTGGGAGAGTAATCACAGAACAGGAAGGGGCGGATATATTTTACACGAAACCCCTGCCGCATCCTTCCGCTTAGTCTCTATCGTGATTAGAATTGGTGTGCATTTTCCTGTAGGTCCCAGGGGCAATATCCGTTACTTAGTCATACACTGGATGAGGAAAAGTGTAATTGCATGGTTGTGCCTTTGATAGAAAATGTCGGCAACTTGCTATATCGCTGTCGAGAGACACATGTACCTAAATGATTAAATGTCAATAGTGAAAAGGTAGGATGAGTCATACCTTCTTGAAACAAAAGAAAAAAGCATCCCATGCTGGTCATATGGTTATACCTTGTTTTGGACCCAGTAAAGAAAAATCAAGCTGGCCTCTGCAAAACCCCACAGTAGGCCGGTTAGGGGGATTCCATGCAGGTTTTCTTTTTGATACACATGTATTTGTTCAACAAAACATAAAATGTGAAATGTACTAGTTAGGAACTTTAAAAGGGCATATCGTTCCAGCAGTTTACATTCTTTCTCTACATTGTTTTACTCATTCAGTGGAAAATATGGTAAATATTGTCTTATCATAAACTTATGCACGAACATGTAAAAGCATCTCACTACCATATCAAAAGTTTCGAAGGCGCTAAGATTATGCAGAACCTTTTTGTTGAATCCATTTAGTTTGCTTTTATAGAAATCAAGTGCATCTATGCTATAGGCCTAATTGTGATCGTCAAAAGCAAGAAATAACAAAAATCCGACTAATTGGCCCCCTTGTACGGCATTGCTGGACACAAAATCCTCACAGTTACACCTGTCCCCTGCAGCTACTGGACAACCAGGATGTCTACTGCCCCTCCGGGTCACTTTCGGTGCTACAACACGGAGGCTGCCGACAGATCCCGATCATGTCCAGCCCAAAATCCTGGTCTCATACTAGAAAAGGATGGCTGTTTATTGAAAACTTGTATCCATAGTCACCAATAGTATACTTGATTTTTTCGGGATTGATTTTAACAGTATAAATTGCCGTTGCGCTCAGTGTACCTTGGGTTTGGTTTGTAAGTACTTAGACTTCCAACCACGTCTCAAATTTATCGAGTTGCACAATTACATGTACTTGCATAATACGAATATAATGCCCCACATGTCAGTGCAGTCTGCAGGTGTAACTGCAAGAGTTCTAACTGCAGTTCTGGGTTACCTTTGACCTCAGAGACCAGGCCATTAAAGGATGCACGAAGGGAAAGGAGAGGGCGGGAAGAAAGGTATTCAATTCAGTCGTCAGAAAAGTCGTCTGCCTGACCGGCTAAAAGCGGTTAATGAGGCGCGAGCAGACGCACATGGTCACGTGGTGTTCCTTATGTACTTCTATTGGCTGAGGTGGTTTCGCGAAGAGTCGGCCAACCCGAAACCCAGTACAACCCTTAACTCTTTTTGAACAGCTGCTTGAAATGGTTCTTTAAATTTTGTTTCCCAGGTTTTATAGGACCTATTTTTAGACACTTGTTAAGTAAATAAAGAGTTTGCTGAACGAATAATACTCGGAAACGATGTAATTCAATGTTCTTCATCAAAGAAATACAGAGGCTTTGAGGGTGGCATAGAAATAGCCAATCTTCGCCAGAACCCCAGATTCCTCGAATGGCCGGGAAATGTCCCGACCCCGACATACATTACCGACGTACGTAGCCACACATAGCCTACACGTTTGCGGCCACTGCCGTTCCGCACATAAACAGCATAGTTCCACTCACTCTCCAGCCAGAGGCTTTAGTACCCTAACCTATCCCTGGACATAGACGATCCAGTGTTGTGCTCAGGTAGAGAGTGATTTGGCCGGCAGCGCTGGGATGAGTCATTCCCTCCCGCTCCGCCCGCCACCTAGTGTGGGCCAGCCGAACTCGTCTCAACCGGTTAGAAGATACTGCGCAGACGACTCTAGAAGATCCCTGAAAAGGATATGTCGTCATATAATTGGCAATTTACATAGGCCTAGCGTCTTCGCATCATTACGCCAAGAAACAAAGGGAACTGTTCCTTTTGTTTCTTTTGCGTAGCATTATCACAAAGGGAAAAGCGGCCGTCTTATAAAAGTTTCATTCAGATACAAGTATCACGTATCAATAACTTAGTATATTTTCATGTATCTTAATAATGTCCTGGTAATAGTTTGTTTATAATGTGCTATGTCTTATTCTAAAGTTGCTACCCAAACAATGTAAATATATTGCCATATTAATTTACAGATATGTATGTGCCAAGAAGACGAAACCATTTTGCACTGATCGTTATAGAACGAAGTCGCAATAGATCCTCTTATCATCTAAGGGTAAAAATTATACATGTACACAAAATGCGACTGATTTCAAAAATATGAACGTCGGTTTCAATTAAATTGAAACAGTTTTAGGCGTCCCCTCGAAGAGATGATAAAATATCAAGCTTAACCTTTTTACTCAGGGTTTCTTTGAAAATCAGTAGGTCCCCTATCTGAAAGACGCTCATACATTTTCCTTCAACTTAAGGATCATTATGATGCAACTTTCATAAAATAATAATCGGGCTGATTACTGACATATTATTACCGTAAATTAGATAAACAGCCCACCGTTGACGTTGCATAACGCCTATTCCCTATACTACTCACAATCTTTACCACACTCCTCTGACGGAAGTACAATCAAACTTTGGTCATGTTCTAAATTCATAGATGATCAGCCGTCGATCATGAATACTGATGAGTGTGACTGGTAATGTTGACGTTGATCACGGACCACGGAGCCTTACCCAGCACCAGGTGCAAAGGTCCCTGTCCCGGCTATATACATAGCGCTAAATACCTGGCCATGTTCACGCTGGTCGAAGGCAACCTTCCATCTGGTAGAAGAGTTTCACATAACTACTATGCGACGCAGAAATGACTAACTTAAATAGTAATTCAGTTATTGAATATAATAGTAATTTGGTGCCAATTACCTCTGAACATGCCTTGGTTGGTGACTCCATTGCAATCAAGAAATACATTTATATGAAAAAAAGTAAGAAAGCTTATTATTTTTGGGTTGGGAAAAGGTAGGTTATTTTGTATTTCTGTGTGTGTCTGTAGCTGCCTGCTGGCCGTGGAGTTGAGCCGATGAGTCACCGCCCTATTAGCATATCTGTACCGCTGGCCGTACGGCGGCCTGCCCTCCACCAATCAGCGGAGTTCTCTCGGCCGGCCTCGGCTCCGAACGTGACTCCCTGTGGTTGGTTGGGGGAAAAAGACAACAGCAGTGGTTCAACTCAGTCACAAGTTTTGTGTTCCTGGGAGGGACGCCGATTACAACGCCTCTCCTGACACAGAGTCACATTGGATTATCAATTGTGCGTCTGGGATTGTGTTATTACTCATCTCCCTGGACCGTCCCTGACTGCTTACCCCTACTGGAGGGCCACTGGAGTAGAGGCCGTTAGGTGTAAGCAGGTTGGTCGGCACTGGAGACCCCCTACCAGTTTACTGTTGACGCGGACCGTTGCCAGATTCTCCGTCAGCTGAGAGCAGACGACAACAAGGGGACCATGTGCCCACAGCGTCAGGGTGCAGTACAAGTGGAGGGGTGTAGGACAAGGTGATAGCAGCTTTAACAGTGGACGGACTCCTACATGTGTGTAGTGCACACGAGAACCACTGTTACAGATATCACCAGATTTCGCCGATACTAAATCTAGTAAATGCATCGCCTTATATAGCTTATCAGCACCCATCGGATTTAGTGTGTTGTCTTCCAGATCAGACATACGTCCATGGAACTTGAGTCACCCCCATTCATTCATCATTGAGTAACTCTGATATTTATAAGGACACATCATTCTCGTGTTTTGAGAAGTTCGCAGAGACCCATTCACCATGTCGAAGCGCCATTTGGAGTTGGATGTAGTTGGACCCCTCCCTGGGGACATTTCCCCTACAGGGGCCAAACGGCCGTTGGACCTTGCCTTCGGTGGAGGGGCGAGTGGGGGCCCAGTCAGCTCCCCCGTCCTACCACCCCCGGGCTGCGGGGCTCAGGCCAGGGGCACCACTCTCCACCACAATCATCACCATCACCACCACAGGCACATCAAACAACGACCGTCCAGTTTCTACCACCGTCAACACAGCTATCATGGCATCACAGGGCACCACAGGAACAACGGTCAGGGTCTGATTGTTGTACATAGCATTATTCACACATGATGTATACAGTATATTACCGACATGGTACCATATAACTTGAATATTTTTTGACGTATAATTGTATAGGAGAGGTTAGACCAATGTTAACTATTAGAAGCAATGTTACACACCTAAATTATAATATAATATTATAGAGAAAATTTTGGTGACATATTGTTGTTACCCAAGAAATATCCAGCTGTGAATTACCTTATGGTGTATGGGAATAGGCCTAGTTGTAAATGCATGTTTTGATATATAACGAATAGGTTGATTCATATTTCCAAGTCTGTAATAAAAACTTGGAAATATAATATCACATTCATGGTTCCTAGTCGAGTTAGAAGTATGGACAATAATTATAGAGGTACACATGAGCTGCCTGGGGGGTAGGTAGGTTTAGGTAATATGAAGCACAGCTGATATTTTATGCAACTATGATTGCAACAGTTCATGATCCCTGTTGCTTGCCCGCTCCGTAGTGGTCAGTAGCCATCAATAATGTATGCAGAAACAGGCTGAGCTCAGGTGTGCTCCAGGCTCCAACGGCCATGCATAGCATGTATGTCCAGTACCAATCAATACACCATAGCCTGGAGCCCTATCAGCAGCCAGAAGGCAGTGGTCAGCATAATATACCTCCCAGCACTGGGCAGAACTGTTTAAAATATCAACTGTATATGCCACAAAGAAATGTTGCTAAATCTTTAGATAAACATGTATTGCATTATGGAACAAAGAATTTCAATTAGATGTACCATAAGTATCACTGTTCTCATGGGTAATAATAGAACCTCGCCTGGATATGAAATCAGTTCATAAGCATGTAGGTTACATATAATTTATACGGACTACTTTCAATGAGTTCATCTCATATGAGATCACAGTCCCCAACAATAAGTATTATAACCTTTTAGATAAACATAATCTAGGATACAACGAATCTTTGGTGTGAGGTAACTAGAAGTCTGTCCTTGATTTCTACGCCTTAATTATCACACTATCAGGGCATGCGTGATTAATGAATAGGAAGTAGATAGCAGATCATATATCCGTATACATGTAACCAACGTCCACTGTTCTAGTAGTATCTGGAGCCGCCAGCAACAAGATATCGATCAGTTGAGACACAGTTTAAAGTAGCACGGCTCTCAAACACTGGGGACGTGTTAACGCCAAGGAGATGTAGATGGAGTTTGCGTGACGTCACGCACAATACACATTGTCGTTATGCATTCTTTTTGACGTCTCGTCACGTCGTCATTTTTGCGGTTAAGAAAAGAGGGTATTTTTTATGGTCAGGAATGCGTTTATGTGACAAATGCATGTACTGCTGCCGATGGCATGATTAGTACGGGATTCAACGTCCAAACTATGACGTTTTCCAACGACAAAACAAATCATTATGCAGCAAGTAATTAGCAACAGATTCTTAGAAGAACTAACTATAAGGCTATGCAATTATGTATCGCAATAACCAATTGGAATCAGTGATTTGATCTCAATAACCATATCATTATTGCCGTTATTTGGTGGATATAAATCTGCTGGGTAGTCCTAGAATAGTGCCAGTCGTGATGGGCACCATTGGTACGGGAGGGTTTTTTAACAGGGGTGGGGATTTCCAGGAAGCAGTCATTCCCCGAACAACCACGGTAAAGATCAAAACCAGATCCCAGTTAGGGTCTTAGAGACTGCCAACACCTCGCATTTAAACTGTTTTTCTGTTTACAAGTTCTCAGATTTATAAATCTGTTCTATCTATATTTACACATAATTCCTATTTATACCATTTGATATATTATGTTTGTGCATCAGTCTATAGTTGAGTCATAGCTTACGTGTAAACTCGCATGGAGCAGTGACTTATAGTTGTAGAACTTGACAAACAAAGGAAGCCTCGATAACCTCAAGCGCCACAGGACTGAGGGCCAGTCAGTGTGTGGTTGTTTTGGCCCGACCATAGTTGGCCATAGTTTATTAGTTCACCCGTGATTTGAGCCGTCAGGTACCAAGCCGTACCTCACGCACCTTGACCGCAGCGGATTGAGTGATTCACCGCTAAGTGATCACCGCTATATGACATATACAAAACTTAATGATTTGAAGGGATCAAAGTATTCACAAAAGGTGTCTGACTCACTCTAGGCGGGTCGGGTGGTGATTGGGAGGAGGGCCGTCCGTATAATCAGCCCGTACCAGGTAGACCCCAGACGGTGGTGTTACTGGGTGTACACCGGAGCTGTTTGGTTTTCGACTGAGTAATGTTTGTTGTGGTTCAGGGTGCAGCCACTTATAGGTCAGAAGTGTGCCTCACAGAGCAAACTGCAGCAAAAATGGGCCAAGTCAGGACATTTCTCCTTACAAGAATATATAAAGCCCTTATCTATTTTGATTTGAAAATGATTCATGTGTGCAGGATAGCTATAGAATATACCCTAATATAGACGTATGAATATACTGTATATGAGAGGACTTTAAGTCTTGTTGAAAAAATCTGGATGATTGTAATAGATCTTGTAAATCAGGACTGAAGAGTAGGGTTATTTTCCGTCATGTAGTCCTTGGCAAGTCTAAAATTCGCAAGCCGTAAAAAGACAGCGATTGAAGCGGCCACGCCCCAGTGACTAATGGAGTCCGTCTTCCCGGGGCATGTTGGGCACGAGTCATGCATGGTTGGCACTGGACCCATTACCAGGCAGAGCACGGGTACAAATCCATGCAGTGCCTCCGCCGGGCATGCCGAAAGCACTGCCTGGCATTATTGTATTATATCAGAATACCTTATCTATGCTGAATTTATGTGGGTTTCGATAGTTATGTTTGCAAAGATTTGTTTGTTTTGTAAAAAAAAAAAAATCTATGTATAAAAAAAATATAGGGGTTACCTGGCAACATTGTTGTCTCACCTGCTCCCTACCTGACGGAGGATGTACCTGTAGGGCACCAGGTGGGACGTGGGCTGGTCACATAGGGGTCTCTGATCACAATCACAGGTTGTACACGTGGTAGATAAAGCACGAGTCGGGAGGGTTACGCGAAATAACCCACGAGGCGGTAGCCGAGTGGGGTATTTCAAGTACCCTCCCGACAAGTGCTTTATCTGACATAAACCACGGGGTGAGAGGGTTCTTTAATTGGTGTTTGTCTGGGAGGTCCCAGGGCCTATATAAGGAGGGCTCCTATAGAGGTTCTCTATCATTTGTCAGTGGGCAGTCAGACAGAGAGGACCATCCGGTAAACGAGAGCTTTTGTGTTTTATCATTATTAAGTAAGGTTTACTTTTGTGCATGCATTTCATCTTTATGTTATTTTCTCATGATGATTTTTGTGGTTTTTGTGGTTTTTTTTATTTTTTTACGTTTATGCCAATGTTAGAGGTATAAAAAGCATAAATTGTTGGCTATACGCGAAAATTGTCAAGCTTGGTGAGATTTTTCTAATTCTAAGTTCAATCATCATAAAACTTCAGACTAGACTGATTCTAAATAGGGGCCTTTGCTCCCGAACCCCATCCACACCCACACGCACACACCCAGGCCACCCAGATCCCCCCCCCCCCCCCCACACACACACACACTCCCCTCCCCACTCAACTCATCCCCACTCTCTCCGCATCCCCAGCCCCCACACACCTAAGCCCCGACTTAAGCTACGACAGGAAACGGGCAGAATCGACTAACTCTTATGATCACCTGTTAGTATGATATATATTGAAATGTGCATGTTTGATCTGGATCGATTCTAAAATTGGCCGACTCTTAGAGTAGAGTCGGCTGATTTTAGCACCAATATAGTCGGCCGACTCTGGAAAAAATCGCCTAGTGGGTATTGGGCTTCACTGCCCCCACCTGCCGTGTGGCTGCAGCGGACCTGGCCACTGCCTGG
Organism: Lepidonotus clava; assembly: GCA_936440205.1. NCBI lineage: Eukaryota > Metazoa > Annelida > Polychaeta > Phyllodocida > Polynoidae > Lepidonotus > Lepidonotus clava. The sequence goes on along the minus strand of OW387136.1, from coordinate 43,510,648 downwards.
CCGGGCCATCCACCAGGCAGACCTCACGGCGCCGCTGTGGCGCCGTGAGGTTATATGGAGGCGTTCCGCTTGACTGCAGGATTACGCGTTATATTCACGGTCCAGTTCTATTGTTCTCGGTGCCAACCGTGGTTTATATCCACATACACAACGGTACATTTATCCACCTGGACCACGAATCGTGTATACATTTCACAAACAGCAATAAACAATAGGGATTATCCGATTTCAATCTAATAACTAAACACACTTTATGAAAGTACAAGAGGTGCTCGATAGAGAGAAAACAGAGAGTAGGGCACACGTGCATCCAATTTTGATACAGGCAATTATCGTTAACATACTTTACAATAGACTACCGGCATGTTATAGCCCTAAGCATTAGCCGGTACATCTAGATACATGTACCGTACGTTTTTGGGGTAGATAAGCATGGACGTCACACAGGTAAAAAACGGTGTGGTCGTTCGCAAGGCTTCTTGATAGAGTTTCTAGGGAGGCCCTGGGTTTCTTGGAACTGTATTCTGATACCTGGAGGAGCTTCAGGTGTGGCTGTTACAGGTGGGTCCAGCCCTGTGAACCTGAGACGTAACCTTCTCATCCTAGAAATAGGGCCCTGCTCAAGGGTAATTAGCTACTGTTTTGGGAGAACGATCACATATTATCCCAGTACATGTATTATAGAAATAAAGCTGTACGAAAGAAACTGTGAGATCGTAAATAAAGTATGGAATGTTGATTGGTTACATGAGCTCACAGTTTAGTTGGGAATGTTAAAATGTCATTTAACAATGTTTTAACTTAATATTGGCTCTGGGCCACCTGCCTCGCACGGCTGACCCCTGACTGTCCCTGCTGTAGGCCGGGGGACAGCTGTCACTTATTGTGACACCCTTGGTGTGTGTGACCCCTGCCAACGGTGACCCATGTTGTCCTGGTAACCAACCCAGTACACTGTGACACCGAGTAGCCGCCGAGTGCCGTACTTACCTAGGGAACAGGTCGCTTGACATTCACTTTTTGTTGTTATCAATTTCGTATAGAAGAATCACATGTGATTGACAATAAAAATGAAGTGTTTTAAGCATGTCAGATTTAGAAATCCGAAAACAGGTGATTTCATATTTCATGCTAAGCTTAAAATGATGTAACATGAGATAACCGGTGCGGCCTATCGTCCCGCCCAACGTGTGAGTCAGAGGGATGTCATCCAGTTTGGGGGACTTTTTTTGTAATGAAGCGAACAAAAAAATTGCATGTCACCTGTTGCTATAGGCGACGACATTGGAGAGGCCGCGTGCCTGTTGCCGTGGTTACTGGTAACTGGGAAATGCCCGGATGTCGAGAAGACGCCGTCTCAGCGTCTGTCTCGGTGTCTAGGGGCTGCTGTGATTTCTGAGAATGAATCAGGGCTTTTTGGGGGGAGATCCCCAGACCTATTGGGACCGACGGTGTTGGACGGTTATAACCACTGCCATCCACTCTATGTTATTACCTTTTGCCTGAGTAACAACCACCTATATACAGGGATTCTCACACCTAAAATAGCACACAGTCATATCTACGAGAGACAAATGTTCAGGATCGAAACATATCGAAGCTGACTGCAAGTCTAAATTTATGCCGAAACGGGCTTTTATATATAAGTGGAATATTATGCCATGCGCCACTGATTAGTGTTCAAATATATTCTAATAATTCATGTTTAGTTTCTTTCTTACGGAAGGGACTGAGGATGAGTTCCGTCATCTTTGTATATCTTAATGAACCTTGGTGATGTAGTTCAGAAATTATTGCACTTTTCGTGACACGATGACCCAATGTCATAACGTTTTTCTAAAGGTCAGAGAGTGCAATACATTCATCGGCGTACAAAGGAATGAGCTGCACATGTTTCAATTAGGCCTAATCCTACTGCTTTGAATGTCATCCTAGTTTTTATACAAGGTACTATAATCTCAGTCCTGACAGAATTATCAACAGCTGTCTAGTTTATGTTGCTTCGATACAAATACATGTAGCAACACGTCAGACGTGAAAGTCATTATTTACACATTACTTATACAGTTTTTTTCCACATACCAGTTTTTACAAGTATTCACCACGTAGATAGAAATGCCTCTAAATTGCTTTCCTCCTAGATATTGTACATTCGTTTTTTGGGGGGATGTACAGAGTGTGAAGTGCATTAGCCCGTAGGAAAGGGGTTAGCGGGGCTGGTCATTGAGGTCGGGGCCGGGTTGTCGGGTCAGTCGTCGAGGACATGTATCCGCCGCTGTGTGACTCATGACCCAGCGAAACAAACCCCACGTGTTGACGTTAGTAACCCCTACCTACCTACCCCCCTCCGCCCCCCACCGTACTCCAACCTGGCCTCTGACGGACGCCGACTGGGCCCAGCTGCTCAGGCCTCCTGTTAACCGCTTCCTGTGAAATCACCCCTTTTTGAGACCAGCATCCTCTGATATCACCGATAAAAGAAGTGGGAGTTATCTTTGATGTTTTTTTAAAACAAAATTTTTGATACATTTTTTTCAGTCCATGCAGTGGAAGGAAGTTGCTGGTTCTTTATGTTTATGGTAAAAGCAGCGGTATTGTGTCTAGGTTGTTGTTGGTGCTGTATATATCCGTCAAGGAAGGCAGTGTAGAAATGCCTATACATGCATTTATAAGCTCAGGGTGTTGGCCGGTCGTTCATATTTGATGGGTTCACTCCACGCGTTTAGCTCGCCCTACCACGTAACTCTTCAATCTGCATTATGGAGAATGGCTTTAGTGGTAATTGGGTGTGGCGCAAAATTACCCTCGGAGGCGTCAACAGAACAACACCACTATGATGACCAATTAGACCATAAAATACCCGCCTTATTGATAGGGAAAGGGGTTTAAAAAAGGAAGGGGAAGCACTATGGCAGCGCAACGTTTGATTGATTTCTGGGCTGACTCTGGGCTCCATTAACTCTCCAAGCTGAGGCTTCATTGGTCCAAGCAGCCAATATGCTTCATATCGTGTAGAGTATCGAACGAATGGAGAGTGGTCCCCGCTAACACTTTGTCGTCTGCCTTGAATGTTTGTTTCCCGCCACTCCCGCCTAGAAATACGACTGAAAAAGCTAGCTTGATGTGTGTGAGTTACCAGAAATAAAGGTCTATTCGGGGAGCCGTCCCGGAGGCTAAAATGGTAACAAAGAAGCTGTCCAGCCGAGGGCTAAGATGCATTGGTCAACGGGTGAGGGTTTGATCTAATGAACGGGGAGAAAGTGGAGGGTCATTGACATCGGCACTGTCAGTCACGGACACTTAGGCCGGTGATTCGTCTTTTTTTTCTCCCCCTCTTTGACAGTAGTTCATTGGAAGCCTTGTTCTAACCTAGCTCGCACACATACTGTTGTGTATGCCTGGGGATACTGGAAGTGTTGGAGGCAAAATTTGTGACAAATACTTTCCAACATTTTCCTTATAACTAATCCGTTTATTATAATGTGCAAGATAAAAAGAGAGAAATACTGAGATTCCTGTATTGTTCATGTTTTAATGCATACATTTCCTTGATTTCAGGTGGTTTTCTGGAGTTCCAGGCCACACATCCATCATTATGTGAGAGTAAATCTACCAACGTGACGTCATCTGGGAACTACAAGTGTCCACCTCTCACGTCCATGTCCCAACCCTGTCTGCCCGTCACCAACGTCGGCCCCACGAAAATACTGCCCTTCTTATACCTCGGCTCCCAACACGACGCCCTCTCAGAGGAGACAATGCAGGTAGGCTGAGAATTGACTCTCACATTTACTACATTTTAATTTAACCATTTTCAGGAAACGTGTGAAAGGGTACAGACGAAAACCCGAGACAAAAAATGCTTTGCGTTGAGCTGCAGTTCGATGTTTTTAGTTAGGATTTATTATAGCTGTCTTTAGTGGAGTGTTTAGGTGTTTTAAGTAGAATTTATTATAGCTGTTTCTGGTGGAGTGGTTTTCATCGTAAACCCCTAAACGCCCATGGAAATGCCAATAGTGGAAAGCCGTGAAGGGCAAAAAATTATGATTGCTCACGCGAGAGAGTTTTGGTTAATCCATCGGCCCTGCCCCCCGTCAATGCTAGCGCTTTTAGGGTAATAGCAAAATCAATAGCGGTTTGTGGTGGGGACCCGCGCCCAACACCTGTTTGTTAACCCAATTACCGTCTGCTCCCTACAAAATTTCCCGCCAAATGCTAGGATAAGATAGTTAAAAAGCAGTGAGGTCCCTTCTACCAAGGAAATTAATCCGCACTATTTTTAGCAGTCAACAGGATATTGGTTGGTTCGATTGTGGCGCATTTTTGAAATATTGGTGTCTTTTTGTCGACAGGTAATGGAGCAGATCGAATTGCTCAGTCTCTAAGAATAGCCACTTTACCTGGGTCACGTGACACCCCGGCCGGTCACTGTAAACCGCTCTGACGTCGTTCTGGGTAAGCGGCGCCCCATTACGTCATGGCTCGTTCCCATGACAACGGGAGCATCCGGTGGGAGGGGCCATTGTGATGTGCAGATTATATGGTCAATCAATAAATGACCGCCCACCCCGCATTAGGAAGCATGTCTCGTAGATCTCTGTGGATCACATGAGGCCGACATCGTTTTAACACATCGCTCAGGTGTGAGAATACAGACGCTGTGTTTCAGACCAGCTACTTCCGGTAGCACTAATGCCTTGTGGGATTGCAGTCAGCAGTCTGTTAAGTGCTATAATCCGGAGTCTAAGCCTAGGCCCTATATATATTTTCAACGTCGAAAAAACTAATATATATATATTGAACGTTCTTCTTTGTTTTAAGATATATATGCAAATATTTTCTTCTGGAAATTTTGACTGCTTATTTGTTTCGTTTAAAGCATGTCTGTAAAGTAAAACACCATATGACTTCAAGTAGGCCCTAAATGAACAGGAGCGGATCTAAGCAAAGGTCGGGATTGGGAGGAGGTTAAGACAAGACGAGAGAGAGGGGATGCAAGATCCAAGTATACACGAATAAGTAACGTAATTTTAGCATGCCCCTACAAACAGCCTCTAAAAATCCGTTGCCCGTCCAGGACTATCACGATAGGTGTTCATTCTATTTGGTGACAATCCTATGCGCCATTACAACAGAACCAACAAACTCTCAAAAAGCTGACGTGCCTGGGAGGCGACCAATAGTTAAGAAAGATTAAGGACGTGCTTGTTTTCCCACGCATTCTGTCGGCGGTGGTATGCGGCAGTTGGTCAACCCGTCAAAGACGGCCGTCAGCTGTCGGCGCGCTGACCTTTACACATTCCCCCCTGTACGGGGCGAGGACCAGGGAGAATTAGTCATCGGCCGGGGACAAAGACTAAACGCACTGATTAGAGCGGCATGTGGGCACCAGGGTATTAGCGATCACCCGACCGAGCGAGTGTAAAACACTCCGTTCGTGTCGGAGGAAGTTTCTCATTATTGATCTTCATTTTGACAATTATCGATGTCAGAAGATGGGACTGCCTCAGGCATTGGTGGTTTACTTTAGGTTGTGTGAACCGTTTCCATTTCTGGCTCCTGTTCTTGGAAGTGAGAGTGGTGGCGAGAGTCAGTAGTAGTTTTCGTTTTGGGTCTATTTGAAGTGGGGAGTACAAAGTGCATGGAAACCCTTGTAGCTTCAAGTACTTAGACCTCAGGGCAAAAGGTCATTGGGACAGTGAGTCACAGGCATCTGGTACTGATAAACCAAGTGACCATTTCGCTAAGTTCGCATAGGTCGCGTGCACCGTTTGGGGTTTCTCACACTGAACCTAAACCAAACCGTACCAGGACAAGATTTTTTTTCTGCGCCAGAGATTAATGGTTGAAATTTGATCCATTGACATTCATAGTGAAGATGACTTGATAAGAAAGACGTGGGCGCTTGATAAAACAGTTTCTGTTCCACCTGAACTGACTGGGCGTCTTCAGAAAATGTATCTTTGCATTGGGGAATCTCGGGGTGTATATTCAAAGGAAAGGCATGCAGGTATTTTTTATGTGAATGGCCCCTCGTGATTAGTCTAGATAATCAAAAAGTGTGGGCCCACCGACACCCACACCGGCGGGGCATTGTCCTGAGATCCGTGAATGATGTGTCCGTTCATCATACTCACGTGAGGTGAGGTAATACAGACGTTGTAGATGTCCGTAGCCCCTAACACCCCCTCCTCCTCACTCCTCTCGTAGTAATAACCCACAAAGCGGCCCCTAGGGGGTCTGCGGTCAGCGGCCGACTGGTCCACATACCTGTGGTCAGGCGCCATCTCCAGACACGAGTCACTGCCCGCCCGCCCACTACAAGGGCGCCGCACGGTGGGAATATGGTGACTACACATATTTTCACCCACCTTTTTTCCCCCACATAAAAAGGAGCAAATTGTCCAGAAATATTTCACGCAGTCATGGTGCCCATATTTCACGCATCCTGGACTTAAAATATAAAGAAATCATTTAGCCGTAAAATGCAAATATTTGGTAGTAAGCGCGAAAATATGTGTGCTGTGGGTAAATTGATATTGTTTGGAGTAGCAAAGCCCTGTAAGGTCGCTCCTCCAGCTGCCGTGTGGGGCGTGTGACCGCCTCGGGTCAGCATTGTTGTTATCACTAGTGGTGAATCTCCGCCCGTTTGTTGTTGTCGGGTCTAACACCAAGAGGGGGTTCACGTCGTGTCGGGTTGGCGCGCTCAGAGGATTAAGTTGCTCTTTGTGTAACCTTATCGGGTTTAGGTTTTTGCGGTTCCGTTAAGCACTACTTCTCTTTTGTTTGGGTTTCAGTTATTGTTTTCATGTCACGTCTGTTTTTGCCATTGGCACTTGACTTCCATGTTGCTGGGAAGTATAAACTAAACTTTTGTGACAGGCTGCTTCCTTAGTCTTAGATTTTCTTATGTTATTTTATGTAATATTGAAAAAGTAAGTACTTTTTTTCATTATCCAAAATGGCAAGGGAGTATACAAGCTATGTGGGATGTACATATATAAATTTTCCAGTATCATTTCAAAGATGGATGTTAATTCTTCCATTTTGGGTCTGTGGTTAGATCAGATTTACTGCATAAATGAAGGTTATCTGAGATAAGTCACAGGCTTCAATTGAAAAAAGAATGTTGTGGTCTTGATACTGGAACACACCGCCACGTCCCCACACATCATTTCAAAGATGAATGCATGTACTTTGAAAAGGAGGAAATTAGAAATGAATGCCAATAAGCAAATTTATAGTGTTTCGAATCTGAAGTTTTGTTAATATTTGATAATACAGTTCAGTGCATACACAGTAGATCCTATCATTCTTTAACTTGATTGTTCATTACTACCATCTTAAACAGACGCCCATATGTCACTCACAGGCTCCTGGTCACCCACTGACCTAATCCCACAGGTGTGAAGGTGCATGTACTTCTACCTGTCACGTACGGTGACCACGTCCTCTATCGTGACAGCACCAAACGACTTCCTGAATGAACCTAAAGAACGAACCCAACTAATTTCCCCCCACCACCCAAAACACAACAACAGGTAGCCTCGCGGTGCACCCATAGCCGTGTACACACAATAATACTCCTCCACGGGTTATTGACTCACTCCGCACCTGGAGATAAGGTGCAATCACGAGGTGCACTCCGGGCCCACCGCAGAGTGAATGTAAATACTGCTGAGTCACAACCCTGGGGTGACCTTCTTATGACAAGGGGTCCTCCTGAAGGGCTTAAGTCTCTCCACACTCATTGAGAGTGTGACAAAACTTAATTTAGTCAGTCACAGGGGGCGTCCCTTTGAGGGAAGTTGGTCAGGCACGAGATCAGGGGCAATTATGAGTGTGTCAACGTTTGCGACTGACTCGGTACATAATAACCATGGGAAGGGTGTATCAAACAATCCTATTAATAGTCGGGGAATCCCTTCAGTTTAATTACTGTACATGTAAGTATTATTATATATTTGCGGAAACCCATTACCACATTCTGTTCCTGTTGATAGCTTTTGATTATACCATTCACCACACGTCCGCATCATAATGCACTTGAAGACCTTGATTTAAACATTTTGTTAAATGAGATCAGTAAAAAAAATATCTGATTCATGTATCAGACCCTGCCAGTGTAAGCGGGGAGTCCCCCACCCCGGCGCCCTCCTCCTCTCAATGAGTGCTCCATACCACACGTGGAAGCGTATGAGTGAAATATTTTATCGTATGATCATCTCTGTAATTTTTGGCGGGTCGCTGCACATGGAATGATACATTTGCACATCTAACATGGCAGCACTAGTAAATAATTTAATGACGAGATACAATTGACCCACTTACAAATGTATAGAGACTTTATCCTGTAAACTGTTAAACTGAGTTACTGATATGTATGTACCGAAATATTCAAGGTATTCTTTTTTGTTTAAAAAGAAGTATCAAATATTTGTTATCAGCCACATTGTGGGGGGAGGGGGTAAGTTATTATCACCTTAGTGATACAATAATGACTCAGAAAAATGTGTTCATACATGGTGAATTATTATGGTAAAAAGGCCCCTCTTCAGGGTTTGACTAGAGAGTTGAGGGGGTACGAGGTGACTACAGGGTGCACTCAGTACCCCACCTGCCGCCCCTTGACTGTACAAGTAGGGTTGTCATAGGAACTTATGAATTAGTACGGTTACGGAGGTAGGGGTCATGCCGGTGGTATGGGGGTTGGGTAGTGCCTTAACCGATGCCCCGACCACCATACCCAACATCCTGGAGACGAGGGGTCAAACCCTGGTCACGTGATCCAACATCAAAGGGCCCGACACCGTCTGGACCTCATCATCCCGTCACCATGGTAACCAGGGCGATTAATAACCACCTTTACAGTGGTAGGATTAATGCAGCGTGATCGGGGCACAGTCACTACTGCCCAGGTGCTTTGGGACCGATCGGGGTTTCCACTTTTTTTCTTTTTTTTTGGCTGAGCAGGATCTCCTGGAAATGATCACCTCGAAGGAGGATATAGGAAGCTGGGGACAAAGCGGTGCCTTAGTGGTGTGAGCCGCGGACTCCTCCCTCATCCTGAAAGCTTCTCACTTGATGGATAGTATCCACAGACCCGGGGCAGGGACATTTGGTCCTGGTCGGGTCACGCTCCGAGCAGCTCGTTTTTACCCACACACACCAAACACACAGAGTAGTACTTCCGTGTAGCACGGTAGCGGCTCAGAAAGCCGCAAAGTGGTTCGACACTGACAGTTAATGTTTCATATAAAAGGATATCCGCTTCCTATATGTCAACGCACGTGTTAGTGCAGTTTAGAAATGACTATAGTATAATCTTGACGCATCAAGTATTGTCACAATAAAGAACGCAGAACAAATTTTCGGTTCTTGCTTTATAAAAGTTAAACAAAGAGAAATGAGATTTTATTGTAGAGCATTGGATTACAAAGGTGACCGTATATGTCTATCCGGCTAATATTATTACCATAAACATAGTTATACCATAGAACTGTAAGATGTGCATTTAGTCTCTTCACCTGTCGCTGGCTCGGGACCAGGTGAATCCACACCTGTTGATAATACCCCCAGGGCCGAAGACGACACCTGCTGGTAAATGCGTACAGTCTAGCCGCAGTGATTAGCAAACTGAGAACAATATATGTGCTTTAGAAAAAAAGTATTGCATTATTAAGAAAAAGGAAAAGATGAGAAAATGGTTAATAAAGATAGATTAATATATATTATGTTTAAATTGGTGAATTCAATAACGTTTATTGGTCAAAGAATGTAAGTAATATTCTTATATCAATATGTATGTTTTCAGTGATCGATGGTTATTTCCAGACGGCGGCTAAATAACATGTATAGTCAGTAAGATATCGGGATCTGAACTTTGACGCCATGGTTATATGTTAATTGATCGCGTGCGCTTACATCACCAGCTCGTGGCCCATGGTGGATAGTATTGAGTAGGCTTCATATTTCTTGCTTGTCATCTCAATAACTGATAAGAATTCCTTAAGTTGTTATTCTCCCGGACTTTGGCCAGTAGCATAAAAAGAAGACTAGACCGTTCAGAATAATCGCCGTTGGTCAGAACGAATTCTCCAAACGTTCTATACTAGCATTTATATGACAGGTAGCAAGCATTGATCATACATGCGCACTGTTTCTTTTACCAATCTGCTAACCGAATCAGACAAGTTCGACGGTGGCAGTACATAATCATAATTGTACAATATGATATTTGATGAAGAACAACTTTGCATTGCGAAACGTGAAAGGATAATACCGTCAACGACAATTCATATTTCATATGAATTTTTCTTGTTATTCCGTTAATTCTGAAGATGTCCAAACATAGCATGGACTGGGTTGTAGGTTGGGGTGTGGCGGCTCGGGGCAGACGTCGGCTGCAGCAGCCCCTCGACCCGCACCCAGAACCCAGAACCCCACTCCCCACACAGCGATGAGTCATCCCCAGCACGGGGGGCCGCCCAGGGTTCAAACCCCAAACCCCGACGCACCCTTTTAATTAATTCCTACAGAATAACCTTTATTTCCAGCCTCATTAATGATGACTCACATATCAAATGATCATCGGCAATACACACACGTTTGTGCAGCATTTCTATTTTTCTGGGCGGAAAAAAAATGGCATGTGGTTTGTATTGGTGAAGACTTGGTGTCCCCGTACGGAGGTAGCCCCACCGTTGCCAACAGATGCTGCGCGCGCGCTTCATTTCACCATGGAAACCTACCTGATTTTCCTGCCGATCCATCGCATGAATATTTGACATTCTTTTGGACTTGATATTATTGATAAACAATATGTCTCTCGACGAAACCGATTCGAGTAACTTCACGGCCGTTTTTCTCTGTAGACATTGCAATCTTAAGATGATTTATGATATCTTTTTCTAAACAAAAAAATAGTACTACGCACGATGGTTCTTTGCCTTGGTATATCAACTTAGCTAACGGTACAGTACAATATACCATGGTAGCACATGTATGAAAATTATGACTCACCAGTTCATAATAAGGAAGACAACATTATCTGGAAAACTATGCTATTCAGAGAATGGCGGCTCGAGTCAGTTCCCAGGGCTGGCGGCATACTGGTCCATACTGCGGCTCATGCTGGCAGTGGGCGTGTTGACGGCCAGGTGCCTAACGTCACCAGCAAAGAATAGCCATTACGTACGGCAGGGTGGGCGACCTGCACGGCGCCAGGACTCCGCCAGTTCCTGGACTGGACGAGCCCGAAGGCTTCGAAACGGCGGCTTTGAGACACTGAATATGTCTTTATTCCGTCCTACGTTGTGTCTGGGGAGTCTGGCAAAGTTCCCAGTGATGAGCATTTACTGCCTAACTCGCTTGTTGTGTTTATACCAACTGTGACATTTAAATGGCGGGTACACTTGCACTAATACATAGGCCTACATGTATATATAGGCTAACTAGGACATTCCAATTTATTGGATAATCCTCAACCATTACACAGTATCGATCGGCACGCAGCTAGTTGCCACCGTCTTCATCGGTGAAAGTACTACGACCCCATTTGACATAATCTCAGTGTTGCAACCTACAACGTATATACACATTTTTTTCGGGTAAAATCTCAAGAGGAGAAAAAAAGTTAATGACTTGTAGTGTTGGTTGTTGGTAATTAGTAGAGTGTACGTCAAGGGCGACGTGTTTAGCGAGCATGGCGTGTGTGGACATGATGGCGGTAACTTATGACTCACTCCATCACACTGATTGAGCCGTTACATAAGGCGCTCACTGACCAGCTGTGGTCAGATGTCCGAGTGTCTGGCCCGGTCTTCAGCTGGTCTCGTATGTCCACACCATGATTAGACTAACTGCATGCACTGAAAATGATAAAAAAAAAAAAAAAAAAAAAAAAAAAAAAAAAAAAGTGCCCAATTGTTGGCTGTAGAAAAAATCAGGACTTCATGAAAACATTGCAATTATCATGTGCACTTGAAGAATGTAATGGCAAATGTCGCAGACGTGGAACGCAACGATTACTCATGACGCACTTCCTCTGCTTTGTTTATCAAAAGTAATTGGTAAAGCAATACGTTCTCGAGAGGAATGTTTGGAAGAAGTAGTTCAAATAGAATGCGCAATCATTCCCTGTGATTTACCGTCGATACATTTACTTCTAATTTCCTGAACAGTAATGAAAAGAAGGACTCCTAGAAATCGAATTACCCCTTTACAAATGAGACGGCGACGGTCGGTAGTGTTTACCGCACCTGGTGGCTGAGAAAATTAAAGGTTGGGGAGCAAAGGTGCAAAAAAATGGAAAAAACTTGAAGAGAAGGAGGGCGGTGGTCAGGGGCTTGGTACGTGCGGAATGTGGGCGGCTGGCCGGGGTTTATGAGTGGTGCACTGACCCAGTCTGTGTGTGTTTCTGAGCTGGGGGTCAGGGTGTGGGACTGAGTGCAAGTAGAAGAAACCACGCCTTTTCTCCCGCCCGACTAGACCACAGCACCCGGCCGTAGAATCATCCCCTGCAGGAATCATGATTCAGACAAAATATATCACTATTATTCCACATCCTGCCGTATAACATTATACGTGGCGTCTGTGGTCACCATGGTAACGTTTGGCCCCCATCTTCTGGATCACCACCCTGAGTTCAGGAAGACGCTGGAGGAGGGGTGTGGCTGGAGGAGGGGGAGGGGGTATACCGGGAGTGGGTTGTGGGTGGGCCAGGCGGGCATCCTCCGGGAACCTGTATTTGGATGCGGCCGCGGAGGTTCCGCCTCCGCCTCGAACCCCTTGACGTCAAGTCGTGACGTCATCCGTATTTGCAGACTGGGTTAGCCGTCGTGTGTTTACAAACTTTGCAGGCAGGGGGGCGTGATACCTATGTGTTCTGCTCCCTCTGGGGATGTACCTGTTGGAGAGCGATATGAATAGTGCAAGTTCACTGCTTCTGATTCATTCTACTTCCCTGAACGCCCGTCGGCCATCATTTTTTTTCAAGAGATAAACGTAAATGTAGTTCGTGTACTTGATGTTCCTTCAGCCCCCTCTTCTGGCACCTTAGATCTCTGAAAATAGTCGGTGAGTAGGACATCTTTAACCTCATGTTATCTTTTCAGTTATGTACAACAAAGCGGTATGCGTTTCTTGTTTCTTTGAGGCCCCATTTTTGAGCTGAGTTGCACATAGCAGACGCCTACCATGTTTTGGTTTGGAGGTTACTCCCAGAATGCCTAGCATGTTAGTGAGGCGGGTTCCGTCCCCACCTTGGCCGGTACATGAGTTACCTTAGTGTGACCCGCCGCTGACAGGGGGCGCCACCGCTAGCGGTGAGGTCACGTGAGGTCATATGACCCCCCACGTGACTGGCCGACCGCAAACAGCGACCCCCAGCGGCGCCTACATGTAAACAGAGGGCGCGGATTTCCTCCTCGGCTCGCGGACCAGTTTTTGGCGAGTTCTCGGATCAACTTTCCTGCAACCTACTTTCTGACCCCCCGAACTCCTGTGTTCCGCCAGGAGGATGAACATGCACGCTCTCCAAACTGAAACAGTTCGTGGCACTGTAATAGTTTTGGCTGGAGACTGCAATCAGCATAATATAACACTACCATTGATTGGAAAGTGAGACCCACGTGCAATATTGAATCAAAGTACCACCTACTTCTCCCCAGGTCATGCAGTTTATAATTGTTATGGAAACCTCTTGTGTGTAAACATTGCGATCCAGATTGTTCTGTAAAAACGTATACAGCGTCTTACTATGCTTCACTGAAAAGTTCTTGTATTTTCCACGGGTTAGGGGAAAGCCATACCGTGTAGTTGGTCTATCACAAAAACAACTTTTGGCAGCGAGCCACAGAATGAAAAGAATACTACCGTCGTAGACCTGTTGCGTAAGTGCCAGGTTTTCTTCGTGGAAAGTTCACCAGTAGGTCTGAAGGAAACTTTCCAAGTAATTTTAAGGTTGGGGATGGGAAATAACCTGTTCGTACACGACAAAGTGAAAAATCCCAGATACAAAGCGTGATTCAATGTCATGGATATTTCATTTTGGTAGTCAAACTTTGATTGATTATTGTTGTGAATGCATGTCTTAGAAGAAATTATTGAAATAACGCATAACATGACGCCGTTATTGTCCACTGATAACATAACTGACCTAAAGACATGATATCCCATCGAAGACATGATAAACATGATAAAGCCCATAGCCTTATTATGAGAATGGGATGCTTTGATATCATCCTGCCCTATATATCCAATATCAATGCTAGGTTCCCAGTTTGATTGACACACACACACCTCATGGTGTTGTATACCTACTCCGTTGCCCAGCTTGGTGGCGTTGCCGGGCGTGTGTCGGGGTAAGGTGAGGAGACAGAAGGTGGGAAAGTGGGCCCAATGACTCACCTGGTCCCTCCCCAGCGGGGGAACTGGGGCGTGACCACGGCCCTTGTCCCTCAGCATGGGCACGGACGTTCCAGCTTTATTCTTCCTGCTTCTTCAAAGAATTCCCCCGCCAATCGTGATAAGGAATCTGCGCATATATGCAACGATTATGATAACATGATTGGGATGGTTGGGCGCGAACGAGGAACAAGGAACGAACGAGGAAATGTCTCTTGAACCGGAGACACTCGAAAGAAGATATAATTATGATGAAGTGTCTTCCGTATAAAGAATAAAAAAGAAGATACATGTGTTATATAATTAAAATTCAAATGATATAAAAAGAAAGAGCCACTGTTTCAACACTAAGAGAGGTTCAGCTCTGTACGGATCTACCACAGCGCTATAATCTTAGGCACGGACACAACAATTGGTTTCCGTCTGATAAGAAATATCTGGGCCAAGTTTTATAATACCAGTCATACACAAACCGTAGGTGGTTAATCTCATGATCAGCTGATACATTGGATGATATCAGCAACTAACAAAGTCGTGGGTGAATATACTCAATCAACTTGATCAACAAATATTCTTTTAGAATATTAAATCCCTTGAAATTGCGCATATGAGACAGTGCGAGTAAGTCATAGACAGTGGATCGGGTCGTCTTTACGGTCACAGCTTCAGTAAAACGTCTCGTACTTAATTGTAGACGTGTTGAGTTCGGGCTGGTTGGCCGTGGAGGAGAGGAGTAGAGACCACTAGGGTGGTGTCCCCAGTCATTCAGGGTCACTAGAGACAGGTGTTGGCGGCCGGATGAGTCATGCCCCCCGTCCCCACTACCGCCCCCTGGTGGTGGAGGTGTAGGGGCCGGGCCGAGACGACACGTGAAGAGGGCAAAAAGTGACCCACACAACATTGTCTTATCCCTGTCCCACTCTCATTCTCACTCGTTACATGGTTGCCAATGGTCAAGTGTGGACGGTTTTCCCATATGTTAATTATTATTCTGAAGTAATCGCTCGTCGTGGATTACTCTGTCAATAAACCTGACTTACAGAATACAGTGTACTTTTTTAGGCAGGCCCCGCTATGTAGATGTGTTTTAGGGATGATATGACAATACTTCCAGTTGTTAGTGTGAGTTATGATCTTGCCCCGACAGTTATTAATCGAATTTTGTAGACACACTTGGAGATACGGAACAATGTCTGAATCTTTCGCTTCTGCATCCGACAGAAATAATAATAAAAAAAAAAAATCAAAATCTGCAGACGCAACATTTTCATTGACTGCAATTTGAATTACGATTTGAGATAAATAGCGAGGGACTGAAATAAACAGCGTAAAGAGGTATTTGCAAAGTATGTTCGTCAAGGTTGCTATGGCGACATATACGGGTTCATTTAGCGGCATAGATAGGCAGCTGGAGGAGTGGGGGAGGATAAAACTAACGTGAGAGTAATGTTATTGTATAGCGCCATGCGGGCTAGTTAGTAGTGAGTCATTCTCGTTATGAAGACATAAAGCGCACTTAGACAGACACAATCTGTGGCCTGTTGATGTCCCCGCCCCTCACAGTCACACCTACACTCCTCACCGTCAGACACAGCCACGATACCAGTTTTAAGCCTTTTTTGGGGGTACTAAACCATCTTCCTCATTACAAAACTTTTTCCCATAGCAACAGCCTGGTGCTAACCTCAACTACCTCCTTGTAAAATGTATACCTTGGTCCAAGTGCTACACATGCTTTATTTACTTTATTTACTTAAAACGTTATGAGTATTGTAATAAATAAATGAGAGAATTATCTATAACAATTTGAAATGGTCATGTCCCTGACTCCAAAGTTAAAGAATGCAATCGTTAGGTATTGTTTAATTTCAGAGAGGAAAAAAAGCAACCGTTTGTCCATCACGATATCATACATATGTGTTACAAGTTTATCATGTTGGGAAAGAGTGGCCTCATTTTACTAACATCAATCGTACGCTACAATATGTATATTAAACTGGTGTTTGTTTGGTTTCAGGTTATGGGGATCAACTACTGCCTAAACGTTAGCACGACCAGCCCCAAAGCCCCTTTCATCCAGGACGGCCACTTCCTCAGGATCCCCGTCAACGACAACTACAGCGACAAACTCCTCCCCTTCTTCCAGGATGCTTTCCAGTTCCTAGGTGAGTTGAGGTTTCATCCGTACAATAATATCTGAGATTTGATATGTTTATTAGTAATTGCAGGTATCATCTGTTCGCACAGCGCATAATTGAAACAATAATTAAAGCATCTTCTAATGGGTTTGGATGGCGCTGTTCAGGTCATTAGAATAACTAGAGGAAGGGTGAGAAAAAAATAAACTGCGTCCCTGGGAATTGTTTATTGCTTTAATGTGATTAAGTTTCTATTTTTGACGTTGGCCTTCAAACTGCACTGAAATAACGAGGGTGACGGAGGGTGTGGTGCCACGGGGCAGGATCAGGAGGGAGGCTAGCTTATCGCCCGTTTGGCGGGAACGCCCTGCAGTTACCATAAATCCCACCGACTCACTGTGATTATGGAGCCACTCAGTTTGCCCAAGGTCCAGCGCCAAGCTGCGAGCAGCTCCGAGCTACTCTAGCGGGCCAACCAGGCAATCAGAGGCCACATCAAACGCCAGCTTGAGGCCGTTACCTTCCTGGCCCAGCGCCGGTCACCAGCTCAGCGGGCCTATATTATGAGCCAATCAGGATCGAGGGAGCACGACAAGTGCGGAACTGCGAGGTTTTAGTGTCGCCAGCCAATCCTGACCAAGGTCACTGGGAAATGCGGAACGGTGACGAATTTACTGACCCCTATTGTTTGATTCGGAAGTTTTAAACGCCACTTTGGGGGCTGTTAGACAGGGTTCGTTCCCATTGGGGTCATTCGAAGGCGAGGGCAGGCCTTTCAGGCATCTTCTTCCATTAGGTCTTTCCCACAAGCTGGCTAACTCAATTTCAGACTTGATTAGTTTACCATTAACCTGATTTATACTGCCAATAAAGTGAACAAGGTTAGTCTAGTCCAACAGGGAACTTTGAAGAACTTCATGTGCAGGCAAGAAAGGTTTTGAATATGGATGATTAAGATCATTAGATCATAGCAGTTTGCCATCCCTCCAATCTCTCACACTTTTCCGTTTTACAAAACGAGATCCAGGTAATGGTTTCTCGGTTGGCTGGTGGAGATTGTAGCGTGCTAAAATGCAGCGATGGGACGATTTACGTTCACCCTATGAATCCATGAATATCCTGCCCATTTCAGTTTAAAACCTCATTATTTAGGCTTAGCCTTGCCTCATACATTTTTAAACGGATAATTCAGGGAATTTGACATTCATATCCGTAAAAACATGCAACATTTTACATGCAAAGAGGCAGGGAGGGGATAGTCTGTGGGTTAGCATAGTGATGTGCATTAATTTGACATTTATTATGGGGTGTGACTTTTATTCTTTTTATCTTTTAGTGACCATTAGTGGGTTTTCAGGTTGTGAATCACTTCGATATTCCACCTAGCAAGATTGGGCATGAAAGCAAGCACATAGGTCCAAAACTCTATAAACTTCTCTGATTTCCGTTGACTTCACACTTTAGATAATCGTCAAAAGGACGAAATGCTCTTTTTTTCTAAAGCCATCGAGCAGATGGATCCCATCGTGATAGCATTAATATCAACAGGGCGTTACTTTAGATAAGAATAATCTTATCATCGGAGAAGCCAAGTTAAAACACTTTTTTTGACAGGGTTAAAAAGGTTGTTTGGGGATTTTCGGGGTACTCGCGTAAAGCGGCTCGCCGTGGAAAGAGAGCATCTGGCGCACGTGGCGATGACGTCATCTCGGACCGGTGACCACGGTGACAAAGCTATTATAAGCGACTACAATAACGAGGTTAATCAATTAAGGGTTTGTTAATGAGAGCATCGCGAGGCGGTGGCCGTCAGCACCCGTGCCCTCCTCCCCGGGGCCTGCCCCCGGTCACCCGGCTATGATTCACCACTCCCGTCAAATGTCGTCTGCCGCATTTTGCCGCTCAAAATAACTTTAATTCTTTAACATTTACCTTGTAATATCTCCAAATAAAACAAAAGATCCCGCTGTGCCTATAGTCTAGAATTTTCATATCTATTTGAAGAATAGCCCGTACATTTTTTGTGGAATTGTGCTTTTTCTCCAAGTTGGGGCCTCTAAATGTTTGGGTGCATTTTTTTGCGTCACTAAAGAGTTAACCCCGTAGTTGACACTGTTCGGTGTGTCACGGAGTGTGCGCAGTGTTTGATCCTCTCTAATTATCGCCCACTTCTGGTATTGAGGAGACAAACTCGCTAGCTACAGGAATAAAAAAAGAATTGTCAAAACCGCAAATTGGGCGTGGAGATAACACTCTAATTGCTGGGATGATTGTGAGGCCATATGTTGCACCTGGCGGGCATTCTGTTTGTTGGTTTTTGTTCATCATTGTGATTGAATTATCACAAGAGGCGATTGACCGTTTCATTTATCTTGTGATTAAGTGAACGGCCGGTGGATTTTTATCATAATGAATTTCAATAAACATGTCATTTTGACATCAGTTTATAATGTCAAAATTACAAATTCGTAAATGCATGTGCAGCTACATACGCATTTGTATATATCAAAACAAAAATTTATATTTTGGGAGGGAAAAGTTGTTTTCTGTGAAACTGTGGTATGCTTAGCGATTAGAGAGCTGGGAACTAGGAGGAGTAAAATTACGCAGGGACACCCCCATTACATCTTCATCAGTCTTACCAGACGTGTGAGCATACACCCGGTGGTTGCCATGGCTCCCACCTCCCGACCCGGGCGGTGCCCGCAGTGTCAGATCTGGGTTGATGGAAAAAGGGCCGGGAAACATGGATAATGAAGCTAAATGGATTAATCCTCTACGGAGTCTGTCACATTATCCAGGCTCGGATTGGCCCCCAGGACTGTCGAGCCGGAGACAGAGCTGCCTAATAGCAGGTAACAGGAGGAAAGCCGCCTCCAGGGCTTCGCCGCTCAGAGCAGCTATATATGGCGGCGGCTGTGAGTAGTACACAGAAAGGGGGATATCGCCACGGTACCGCGAAACTCACCATTTGTAACACTACCAGCTACACCTTTGCTCCAGAGGGTGAGTCGACAGAGAGTAAACCTACATGGATTCACTGCTACATTATATAGATAGCATGGTAACCAATTATTTGTATTCAAAATAATTATACTCGTGCAACATAGGTAAATTTAAGTACGTCAACTGACAAAAAAAAAATCAGTAATTTTGATTACGAGTTTTGTTTTCCCCATATAGAATCTGACTCTTGTTTTGGGGGGATATCTAACAAAAACCTATCGTATCCATGACCCTGGCCCTGACTCCATGCCCGTTGTGGTCGGCCCCTTGGCCCTTGGAGGAGGTGAAGGGGCTGATTAACTGAGTCAGCGACTGATGAGGGGCAGTCGGGGGGTGACCGCCGGTCAGAGGTGGCCACCCTTAGCCCCCGCCCCACTACCCTGTCCATCACTTAACCCCGTAAATCCGGGCCAACCAAGTGCTTCTGAAAGGGCTGAGATTTCTAACAAAATTCCACAGCTCTCAAGAAAAATACCGGTTCACGACAACTTCATTTTCGTTGAGTGGATACTCAAAAATGATGCCCAGTTGTATTGGGAGAAATGTAAGTAGATTGCAACAGATTTGATTACAGAACACAAACTTGGACTTTATTAATTACCGAAATGGATTGGAAAACAAAAAAGACGAATATCATGGGACTAGTCCTGTCAGTCGCTACATGCTGAGGTTGTGGGATTGTGAGGGGGGAGGGGGGGGGGGTAAAGCCTAGGGGAGTCAGTGACAAATGGCCTAGGGCGATTGGATTAAGGCGGCCCGCGGTGTGTGTGGTCGGGGGCAGGGGGGGGGGGGGGGGGTAGTGCTGATTTGCCGACTGACCACACGACGGATGACCAGTGATGGGTCGCTTAAGCCCTAATGGGGCCATTCGGAAAAGCCCCCATTGTCAGTTGGGGCGGTGTAATTCACTATTACCATTCGGTAAAGCCCTATTGTAACTACCGGTGTAATTCACCATTACTGGGTCGGCCCGTAGCATGAAAGGACTTTTAAGACATGATACGTTTTGCAGGTAAGCGTCTAACTGTATTTTAAGTCTGAACATGATTGTTCCAGTGACCATCACGGTCTTTCCTAACGTAGCCGAGAGGACGGTAAGTAGTCCCAGGACAGTCAAGAGTGTCCCCGGACAACGTTCTGTCAAACCGGCTGTTGACAGAAACCCATTGCCATAATATAAGTAGGAACATACATGGGTTGGTTCGGTAACAGAGGTGATCTCCGTTAGAGATGCGAAACGATGCGTCATGGTCAAGGGAATGCCACCAGTGGAGGGTGGGCCGTTTACCTAACAAGATTAATCTAAACAGACCCAGTGATACACCATGAAACATGGATGAGCCAACGGCCCCGGAGACCGACAGACAGGCG
Organism: Lepidonotus clava; assembly: GCA_936440205.1. Classification (NCBI taxonomy): domain Eukaryota; kingdom Metazoa; phylum Annelida; class Polychaeta; order Phyllodocida; family Polynoidae; genus Lepidonotus; species Lepidonotus clava. The sequence goes on along the minus strand of OW387136.1, from coordinate 43,489,727 downwards.
CCCCAAAGAAACAGCACCATCGTCCATGATCGGCCAAGCGGAGGACATTTATTTAATGAAACCAACTCTCAGAGGCCCCAGAAACAAACGAGACCAGTTGATTTTATTCATGGCTGCGGACAAGACCGATCTGTTCAGGGACGCCCTCCGTCGGCCGGCCATTTGCATATCTCCACAGCGATTCCGATAGGCGATTCACGGACCAGAGCATCCTAATTTGATACAACAGGTCAAGGAGAGGGAAACTCAGATTGATGTGGTTTCAACAGGACAGGAAAATGGGATAATCCATCCTGATATTTTCACAATCTGCCTAACAGGCGATGTGCAAACATCGATCGAAAAATGTCCTCTTAATTTCTTCTTCATTTACTTATTTTGCCATAATTTGTTTTCCGTTGTAATTACTTCTAAGAAAGAATGCATTTGAGTCATGCATTCATGGAAGCCTTTTCCGAACTATGGCCGCCGGCTCGGGTCAAAAGTACAAGAATGTGAAAGAAAGATTTACGTGGTGCAGGTCAGCAGGAGGTCGGCGGTCGTAGACTGACCTCCGGTGACCCCTACCTGATCCCACCTGGTCTGGACGGCCCCACAATAATTTACATTGTCTTTTCTCGAATCACCCTGTGCATGCTGCCAAACAAAAATTTACAGTTTACAATTCAGTCTGCGCGGAACGGACAGAAATTGAAAAACAACAGAACTGGTTGACTTTTAACATCAATTGGTTACACGAGGGTGCAAATAGAAAAATATTGTTGGAAAAAAAAAATCCGCAAAGTTGGGTATACTCCGTCGGGACCAAAATCGCTGAGTCATCAGCAACGTGGAGGACGGGGTGGAGAAAAAATGGGTGAGTGGGAGGAGGAGGGCAGGGGATAAAGGGCGATAAGCTGAGGAAAGGCGGGAGGGGGAGGGGCTCCCCGGGAGAAATATGGAGTGAGATGAGGAGATGAGTCAGATGATGGGTGGGGCAGGAGGAGCGGGGGATGGGGTGGATCCATCATGGGCCCGCAGAGATGGGCTGGTGCCTCTTAATGACGGCCGGACAGTGGGGAGTGTTTGACAAGACGGCTCATCTGTCCAGTTACCCCCAGCCCCGGCCCCTAATCTTATCCCCGTGTTGACCAAAACACTTATCAATTTACCTTATCTCACCAGGTCAAGCATTGACGCGCTTGGAGTAGAGCACATACATGTACAAGTTATTTTTTGTCTATGCTGGTGATTATTGATAGCTACCAGCATGGATCTGGAAATATATCCATGCACGTTTTCTATATGCTTGACCTTAGACGATTAGAATAAGCAAAATAAGTATGTCAGTGTGAATTGGTATAATGGTTTTGGCAGATTAGACTCTAGGTGATTTGAATTGTATGGTTTAGTTGATATTAAGTAATTGGAGGAAACAGTTTACATCATATTTGTAGAAGCATGCAGTTGTAAGACTTTAAAGTAAAACAGAAAGTATTCATTAACGCGTTTAGATTGAAATTGTAATGTCATGTTCAAAAGATATGCGAAATAATTACAGAATTTCTGGTTTAACAGACACAAGAACCAGTTTATTATCAAAAAATAAAACAGGGGAACCAGTTAAATGGTCTCGGCGACGGGATGTATCATTTGGCATCCAGGTTGCACTACCGTTGATACTAGTTCCCTCTTCACTCACTAGGTGTCGCCACTATGCAGACCCACCGATGGACGCCTGTGAACTTAGCCGACTGTTGTAAATGGGTTGCACATGCAGTCTTCACGTCATTAAAGTGAAAGCTACAATTTTTTCTGTTTACTGATTTTCTTATTCTTTTGCTGTTTTGCAGACAAAGTACGAGAAGCCAACGGTTGTGTGATCGTCCACTGTTTAGCAGGCATCTCGCGGTCCCCCACACTGGCCATAGCCTACATCATGCGCTACCTCAACCTGTCCACAGACGACGCCTATAGGTAAGATACAGGCCTGGAACTAATTCAATGAGAGGGATAAGTAATTGAGCATGAACTTTTTATAGTAAACTGAAAAGGTAGGTTTTATAAGGGAAATCTTTTGCAACATTACACAGCTAAGAATAGTTGAGTAAAATTGTAATATAATTTCATTTCTGCCATTCTACTAAGTGATTACTAAGTAACATGTTTTTGTAATTACTCGTTTCAGGTATGTCAAAGACAAGCGACCCACGATCTCACCCAACTTTAACTTCCTGGGCCAACTGCTGGAGTACGAGAAGCAGCTGAAGAAGGAGGCTGCCGACGGCGCTTCCAGCAGCGGGGGCAGCGGCCTGGGCAGCGCCGCCTTCAAACGCCAGTGTATCGCCGAGCTGCGCAGCCCCACCTCGCCCACTGTGGCCACCCCTAAAGGGTTCGGCTTCAGGCCCCAGCAGACGGAGACGGCCGCCGTCCAGTCACCCACCACCGCGCTGGCCAAGCTCAGCTTCGGCGGCAACACCCCGGACCACCCGGCCACCCCGACGGCCGCCTCCTCCCTGCCCCCGGCCTCCGAGCTGGCCTTCCCCCAGTTCCCGACCACCTCGCTGGACCAGCTCAATGTGATCCCTTGTTTCGCCACCCAGGAGACGGCGCCCAAGGTGGCGTCCATGGCGCCTACTCTGGGACTGTCCGAGCCGCCCAAACAGGCCGGCACCAAGCGGCCGCTGAGCCTGACGTCGGCGCAGGACGCCGGCAACAGCAAACTGGCCACGGCCAGCTGTCCACCGAACACCAGCGGTAACAGCACACAGACCAGCGCCTCCGCCGCCGCCGCTGCGGCTTCCGCTTCCGGTTTCCCGTCGTCGTCGAGCGCGGGCGTGACGCTGCGGTCGCCGGAGATGAAGGCCAAGCGCCCCCTGGTGCGACCCAACAGCATCGCCTTCTCCACATATCCCAAATACGACTTTAACCTGAGTTCGGACACGTCCTCCTCGGCCAGCTCCCGGCCCGGCCCGCGCGGGGAGGGCGGCGACAGGAAGACGTCCCTGGACTGTAGCGCCGCCGGCGGCAGCAGTAGTCTGAGCACGCTGAACCAACCCGACAAGACGACGACGTCGTCCACGACGGGCTCCCCCAACACGACCACGGCACTTCTTCAGGGGGGTGCAAAAAACTGTAGCGGCCAGGTGCAGATGAGGCACAGCTCGTCTACGCCTGGCAACATCGGCACCCAGCGCCACATGGAGCAGGGCCGCAAGTCGCGCTCCCTGGAGGACATCCTCAACTCGCCGGACGAGGAGCCGGCCACGGGCGGCGGCCCGCGCTGCACCTGCTCGGCCGGCAGCGGTCTCTGCCACTCGGCCTTCTCCTCGAGCAGCTCCAGCCGGCGCGGGCTGCACGCCGCCTTAGACATGTTCCCGCACTCGGTGGCCCTGGACCGCCACTGCCGCTGTCGGGGCGCCTCCGACCCGCACCAGTCCAGCAGCAGCATCTCCTCCAGCGGCAGTCACAACTCTTTACACGGCAGTCTAGAGATCATCCAAGTCTCCTGAGCCCCGTGACCGAGCGTCAGGTTTTTTTCTTTTTGTCGCCGTTGTTGAATTTCTTAATCGCTCCTGTTAAAGAGGGATTAGACGCTAAGATGTGAAGTACGACACGTTGTCGATAAGTGAGAAACAAAAAGATGACGCGATAAAGGAAAAGGACTTGTTAAATGAAAAGCACCCTATCAGTATGTGTTCACATGGACAGTCAGACGTTATAACATGATACAAAAAGTGATACATTAAGGTGGACGTCTCTGAGTTGAGGGAGGAGGGGACACCCTTTACAGGGGCTCCCCAGTCCAACCTAAACGTTTCTGTTTTGTGGTGCGAGCACTCCAATGAACTGCTCCATGTCGCCTGTGAAGCAGCAGCGAGCACGAAGCATTTGATCATCGACAGATATGTGTATTATCTACGTGTATATCAAAGAATACATCATAGACTATGTCATACTTGACGATCCATTTCTCAGGTTATATGTCCAGAGCTTGGTAGGGGGTTTGGCCTGGGAGGCGCAAAGAAAGGAAACCTTGCCAGTTCCATGGGACAAAAGTCTAGATAAGAAATATCAACTATCAATTATTTGTTTCCAGGTTTTTAATTTGTTTTCCTTAAAAAGATTCAGGGACTCTAGAAACCACAAATACAAGCATGTATGTGTTGTTTCTAGCTATCTCAATACCTCAAGACATAAACTAATGTGTTTTCCAGTCCTTGTACTAAGTACATGTGCCATGTTTGTGCGACAATGAGACGAAGAAAATCGAATATGCCTGATGTGACAGTAAATGTGCTCATTGAAGATTGTAAACGTGACCAGTGCCATTCCACTTATATTTTTTGGTTATTGCTAATAATATGTTGTCCCTCCATCCTCCAAAATAATAGTATGAATTTCTTTGTTCTTAAGATACAATTTTTAATTTTAACATACTGCTGCAAGGTTGAGATAAGTGATTCAAGGTCTTGGGACCCTTTCAACGTTCAGACATCGAGCTACATCGAACTTTGCTGGTTTTCCACAATACTTGCACATCTTTCAACTTTGTAATTAAACGTCCTACTTAAGCACAATTTTTCCCTCACTCCACCTTTTCATACCACGGGTAATGTAAATGTACTATAAAACGGGTATATCGATTGTCTACACAATAATAATAGCTTGACAAAAGCATCGCAACATATATTTTTCTATTGAATTCCACAGCATTGGCCTGAATATGCACCATGTCTGAACGTATTGCTCCCAGGACCTATGGTATCAAACAAAAGAAAAAGCTGAGAGTTTAAAGGGTAAAGAAAAGTAAGTTGAACCGGAGGAAACCTCAATCATAACGGAGGACTCGGTCCGCCTGTGATATATCAAAGATATGGACACACACTCAGATCGGTTAGGTTTAAGTCGCAGGGTTTTCAAAACGGGCACCAGCTAGGGACAGACCCCTCAATGAAAATACCAGCTCTGGACGTTTTTTGTGTACAGTGCAGAAAAGTATCTGCTTTGATCATCATCGTAAATGTACAAAGCATACATGCAACGTCATACATGGAAAGATATATTGTGAAAATAATGTATATTGTAAGTAAGAGACATATACTATTGTACATAGCGATTCTCCTCATGCCGAAGACGACGAGTCTTTTTCTGGTTCTTCTATGAAGTATACCTCCTTTGCGTGTTAAAGGTAGAGTTTTGGTGGTGTGAAAGAACACATGTTAATGGAGTTAGACCCATCCAAGGCTGACTCCATGCATATATATTGATGTTACGCTGTTCCTGTCCGTCTTGTTAAACATGCATTCTCACAGTAACATTGCAAACACACACACTTACAATGACATACATACACACGTACCTGCAGACCAGACAGACCTGCAGATATATAAGAAACACACACTTACACATCACACACACACACACAACGAAACCCTCCAACACACAAATCCATGCTGAAAAAAGATACATGCCAACTGGGCATGCCTTACGAGTATACTGGTGAAACCCTGTGCTTCTATTCCCTAATACCCATATTTATAGATATTTTTTACCCTACGCTATGAATGACAATGCGTGTATCTGTTCATCCAATTCATTGTAATTCTTCATATTATAGTTCACATCCATCTGAGCTCAATAATATTCTAAACAAAATATTGAGGCGTTTATGTCTCATACGTATGACAGCGGTTTCTATCATTGAAAGTGACACTACAATCCCCTCATGAGATTTACTTCTTTCTCAATAAGTCAAAGAACCAACCCCAATGCTGAGGACGAAGAAACATTCTTTAGACTCCAAACATATCAAAGATACATGGGAATATCTTGAACGTTTTGACCAAAAATGCTTTTCAGCATTATATCATTATCATTTAATACGTGTACCACAGAGGGGATAATTATGATGTGTACAGAAGATAAACCGAGATATTCGTCTTTTGATACTCCATTGCTGTCGGTTTCAAAGTTAATATTTGCATCTTTTTTTATATGGATCACCTAGGCACATTTCATTGTGAATTTTGAATACGCGGTTTTCTTTGCCCGTATAGGGCCGAAGGTCTTTCTTCTGAGATTGATTAGTAGGAACAGCAAGTGTGACGCACATGCCGCAACATTGCGTTTGTTTGCTTTCCAGTTGTACAAATAAGAATGAGCTAGTTTGCACTGCAAGACAACTTTGTTTGTCAGAGCCATACGACCGTGAAGAGATCCACTTCCTGAGATGAATATGTTTTTTTGTCGACGACAGTAGATTTTGTTTGGTCAGAATCATGTGTAATTCTACCAGGTGTAAGGTGTTAGTATTTACTGTTATTTTGTACAGAAATCCAATGCAACTTATCCCATGAAAACGATAAGCTCTGACGCCAAGTGGCCAGAGAGGAAAGAAGAGAAGGTTGTCTGTATTTAGTACGTGTAGGTGAAAGGTTCTAGGGTTTCCCTTGTTTTGAGACCAGGGAACCCTAGTCGTGTTAAAGTAAACCAAGAGAGCAATAAGGAGAAAGCGAGGTGTAAAAACTACGTCAGTGTGATATGCTAGGAAAGGTACATTGATAACGCATACGTTGACTTGATGTGTCTGTTAACTTATTTGTACAGTGGTTATGTTGTCGGTTAGTGTCCTCAGGAACGTGCAAAGTGTGCCTTATGAGAGGCTGGTGAGCTTCGGCGAACCCTCTACTGCCTCGTTAAGTGGCGAGGGGAACATAGGAAAAGGAGACACCGCAGCAGCTTGAGATGACTTTTCTTTTGACTAATTAGAGGGATCAACCGATCAACCTGTACAGCCTTGAGAGATGTACGTGAATCGAAACACAGATCTAATTAACAGAAAACGAAGAGGTACCTCGTTTGAGGTTGGCCGGCAGGGGTTGGTTGAACCCCAGTTTGTATGCTGGTGGTGTTTCTTGTTGAACTCTTTGTCATCTACATTCCGTGAAGCGATTGGAAAGGGAAAAAACAATCACACAGTCAAAATGTGTAGCTATCCCAGCTGGCCTTGGCTGGATCGTTGGGTGTAGGCACGCTGGCGTTGCACGTCCACACTCTTGTAAATATTTCATTTGGCAGGACGCTGCGCCCGTAGCTCCACCTTGTAAGACGCGCTGAGACTCCCCCATTATTATACCATATGGTTGCTACATGTCCATGTTAAGGCATCTTGTATAGGCATTTCCTCACTGTCCCAGCAGCTAGGGACAGGTGTTGTGTATATAGAGCCAATGCAGACGTATTACCATATATCTCCTTTTTGGACATCATCCATATGCCAACTTTGTACTCTGTCGATCGCCATTCATTTGTACGACGAAAACGGTCTTCTTATGGTAGCAAAAGCCTGATCAATGCAATGTATAAACGACCCGTGAGGGTGGTCACAGGGGACAAACACACCCCAACCTTGTACATGTCCTCCTCCCTAGGAAGAGTATCACATTAGATGCACTGCTTACAGTGAGAAACATGCAGGTAGGATTCCAACTTAATCGCAGAATAAAAGAGACCGAGGGAGAAACAGAAATAACATCATGGTAGTGGATTGGCAGGATGGCATAGCGAAAGCTGGCTAAACGAAGGCTGTGTGAATATGGATTATCTTTTCCGAATACGAAGATAAAAGTACATTGTAAGGGCGGAGATGGGGGGTGGGGTGTGAGGGACAGTTCCTCAGTAGCACCTCCTCTACAGGACATGGTGTGAGGGGTCAGGGTTTGAAAACAGACAAGCCTCCGCCATCTTTAGATTAGCCAAGGGCACGGATCTTGATCCGTTGTAAGAATTGTCGAGACGCACAAAGAAGTCGACTTGAGACTTGAGTGACACCCTGCAGTAGTCGCAAAGCGGACATGTTAACGGGGTGAGACTGTACATAGAGCCAGCTATCCGGACACGCCTGAATGATTAAGGGTGGTAGTATATAGCAGCATGCAGTCGGTTTATTGGACCTGTTCAGCTGGGCTTGTTCTCCCGACCCTATCAAGTAGAAGGGCCAAGGTTGAACTGAAACCAAACCAAAGTTTGGCCAGATTCAACTTTAAAGGGGAACCGAAAAACGGGGCCCTTTGTCACGTGACAACAACAGGTCTGAAGCAGTGTTTAATCTGGTACCGTAGGTTAGTCGTACATTTCAGAATGTCTTATTTTCGCATTCTCTTTTTGAGTGTATATCCACTTTTTCCTAAACTGAACTTTGTTTAAATAAATTGCTGTCAGTACAAAGGCAAGTTTGGGGTCATCTTTATGATGTATTTTCGATAATGGTCATTTATGTATTTTGTAACTTGGCAAACAGATTTTTTAAAAAGGCCATCGACATAACAGAATACTTGATTCATTGCACATGCAAGTACAAACTATGTTTGGAATAATCTAGACATCTTTAGTTGTAAATAAAGCATCCTAAACGAATTTTCCCCATTAGTGTACCTATTCACTATGTTAGTCATAATCCTTTTCATTTTGTGTTCATGATCTGTGTATTAGGTGAAAACGATTGGTATATAATTAATTGTACAGATTATTTATTCAGTTCTATAGCGTTCCGTATTGGAGCGCTGTTAGTGAAAGTGTAAAAGGTGCAACAGGTTCCTCTTTTTCCATTTCCATGTTGTGGCTGTGTGGTGGATAAATAAAATCATTCAAGTAAACAACCTTGCATTGATCTCATCCTTTACTATTGATACTGTTTGTAATCTACCTTAATATCACCTTATACCATCAATTGAAAAGAACAACTAATAGAAACTATTTGAAACAATACAATGATAATTCACATTACTGTCATAAGCAAATGTATGTATTCAAAGGATTTCAAAATATGTTTACAAACAGCTTAAGATCTTTAGTTTGTGCCATTCTCGTAACTTTGATTCAAACTATTTTTTCTCAATAAGGACGTGCTTTCCACGTATGTATTTGGTAATGAAAATATTGGAACAAAGGCAAAGAAATTAGCTTTAATGTAGATGGTAATATGATTTATTCATTGACAGAACACAGGTATTCTAACACGTTTATGTAGATAGGAAATAAACGCAATTCAGCGCTGAACGATCTCAAATGTTCGAAACAGTATTTACATGAATATGAAACGCCCTTTTCCATGAACAAACATTTAATAGGCAGAAAGGAAGCAATTCCGCAACGAAAGCCTTTTATTTACATGCAACTACCTCTCGGCAGTTTAGTCTTTACGACTTAGGAATAACTTTCAAACCTGAACTATCATTTAACCATTTTCGTTACATCACATACACACTCACCTTTGAAAAGGAAGCAATAAGATAATCATATTTACAAAGATATAATACTGTACAACTCGGTGTATGGACCAATAACCTATTATTATTGAGAATTCGAATAAAAATGTTCGTAGAATGTTCGACTACAATCCGAAGACATTACATGTACTGCTATTTCCCCACTTTTAATATTTCCAATCCTTAAACTAATCCTGATTGTTATTAAGAATTATGAAATACACACAATCTAGAAGGCAGCTGTCTCTCACGTTAAAGGTGAACTATACGTGTTCATTTCTTGAGCTATTTCTAGTCATTCAGTATGGTGAACAAACGCTTATTCCAATATAAGTGTATGGTAAAGGTAAGGGGTAAATGAAAGGTAGAGGGGGGTCCGAAATTAACACACTGCAAGTGTTCTTGACTACGTGAAACTTAACATCATGACGATATTTCTAAAGAGCACTAAATATCATAATGCTTTTATAGACTGAAAGTTGAGCACAAAGAGGTTCTTGATAGGTCCAACAGTAACAACAGATGCAGCTATTTTGGTGTGTGTATATTTACAATTACACGTATTCAGTGTACAACGAATCTTGTGATATATTCTTTTCAGGCACTTGACGAATCACTAGATCTCAAACTCATCTCATGCGAAGTAATCAAAATAATATTTATAAACCTAGCGATATTCAATTTCATTGTGTCTAGTTTTGTTTAAAAAGTGTGTCTGCTTACATTCCTGCACTAAAGCAAGTTTAACGCAACCTACTTTGTAGGGCGGTAGAAATGCAAAAGGAATGGGAAACGGCACATGAATCAAAGTTTGTCGCACAATTTTACAAACATTTTCAGTATTTACAAACACAATCTGTGAATCAAATAAATTAGGTAATTGGGAAAAGTATTTCTCTACCATCACAGCAGTTAATTGTTCACGAATTATTCACCACAATTCTACTTTTCCTAGATCAGAAGATTTAAAGCACCTTCAATGTGAATAAACTAAGTAGCTAATCATACTTATTCTGACATTTCGAAAAGGATTGACCAATAGACAAAAAAGTTGTTGCTCTCAGTTCTTAACTGAAATATAATACTAAACGTGAAAGTATACAGTGTAATATTTTACTATCGAGATCGAAGGGAAAACTCAGTTAATACAAGTGTGCCAATAAGTTCATAGACGTGCTATTTCTAACTTCAATGAAGAACTATTTGAGAACTAGATTGAACAAAAGTTCAACATTAACTGTCGTCGAACAATTTTTGTTTAACCTGCTATTACCCTGAGGTCTAGTTACCCTAGTGTAGATCTACAGCCGACAAAATGTTAACAATTGGCGTATGATTACAAACAGAAGAGTGAAAATAAGTGGAATAGTTGGGCACTTTAACCAAAACGGAATTGGCAAGTGTAACTCGTGCACCCCATTGGCAAAGCCCTTGAAGAGTTCTCTCAAAGCATTGTAGCGTCTCATCGATCTAGGCACCACCTAGTGTGTGAAAATAGCATCACAAGTAGCGGCAAATACTGCCCCCTAGCGAGTCTGAGTTCAAAGGACGGACATTCTGTTTTATAACCACGTTGTTAACGATACCACACAATCCAGCCATGTTTCAAACTATGTATTTGGGGAATATGGGATTCTCTAAAACACAAATCCCGTGCATGACCATCCCAGGTCAATGTGTGTCATAAAGTCATGTTCCCTTTGTTTCTTCTGAAGAGGGAAAACTTCAGAAACGCAGACTTCCTTGGTATGTGCATTAGAATACACTCAAACTAAAAACCATTGAAGTAACGCAGGGAGATCCTTCCCTTATACTAGACGATAATCAATATGGCTGAGCTGTTTCTTGCCCAATCTGTCCAAGAATCAAGGCTACCTAAAATTCATTGTCATTGTCATATAAGATTCCACAGGTCATCCTTTCCTATCTTCTGACCGCGTAGGTCGAACCGCAGATTTTAGTTGTTCATCTCAGCGAATTAGTATTCACTAAGACCAGCAATTTCACCCGGACGTCTTAGTCTGCCCACAACTACAAGTCGTCAACTTAAGGAAGCCTGCGGTGTTCACAAAGTTCATTCCTTCTCCTTGTCCGAGTCGTCCTGCTCGCCGCTCATGATCACCTCCATGGTGTGTCCCTGCTGGGCCCAGGTCACCGGGTAGGCCAGGTTCTTCTCCTCAGGGCCCACCTCCAGCTTCTCCTGCATCTCGGCCCGGGCCTGCGCCAGGGCCTGCTGCACGGCGATGTCCTTCTGGTTGCGCTCCTCCATCACCGCCCGCGACAGGTTCATCTGGGCCTCGATACGCACCGTGTTTATTGCCTGTAATGATGAATACAATTAATATGTTTGGTTTGCTTCCAGTCAAAATGTGTGCAAATTTATTACGGCACACCTTATGCCATATTATATACACTTCATCTGAATACTTTGAGAATTGCACCGTATATCTATAGAATGTAGAATTTGAAAAAAAAAAAAAAAAACATGTCGAGATAAAGTCACTCTTTGCATTAGTTTCTGAAAGTCTTCGACAAATTTGTTGTTTACAAATTCTTTGAATCTGTCAAAATGGCTTCTATCATGAACGTTTACGTTTGCTCAAGCACACATGGACAGAATTCTACCATCTTCAATCTCTATCGCACTCTATGAACTGAAGAATGTATTTACTCCAGGCGGCGCCATAATAGTAGGGTGGGTCGAGCAATTCACTATTCTACTTAAGGTCTGTGACAATCCCTGTATATTATCTCAATTATATACTTAATACATTGTTATCTTTTACCGAAAGTAGCCAGTTGTAGTGACGCGGTTCAACCTACCTCGTTCTTTTCTTTATCACACTGGGCCTTTAATAGTTGTAGAGCAGCTTCCTTCGCTGCAATACTTTGTGCTTTAGCTTGTTCTATTTGGGCTTTGAGCTGTGCCACTTGCTGACACAAATTGTTGGCGATCTACAAATAAATAGGAGAAAACAGAAAAACAATATTAATATCTTAAAAGACTATTAATTCTTAATTACCCTTTTATAAAGCTTTAAGTTTTCAGTATGAAGGGCCGACACACAATTAAACAACTATATGTGATCAAAATAGCTTGGCGATTGAAACATGTAAATTCGAATGTTTTTCTTCAGTTCCAATGGGTTTCATAATATAGGATCATTTTAATAGTACCTACGTCAGATGATCACATATCAACCTTATGGTATTTTAGTTGTAGTGCAGAGTAACTTTAGATACTAGTAGACAGCGTTTTTTGTCGTTTTTTTAATCTTACCTCCTCAAGCTGCCACCACTGCTTCTGCTCATGGACGTCCATCATCGGAGAAGGAGCAGGTTTAGGAGTATGAGGAGCCATCGTTGACATGAGAGCCTCTGAAATGTAGAACGGAGCCCTTAGTATTTGGACGGTATAACCCAAGGACCTTTAGGTGACGAAATACCAATCATGAATGATTGACGGCCATCCTTTCTTGGTGCAATCAATCTAGTAAAAAATTACAAGATCGCTCTGTGTCTTAAGCTTCATATATATTCATGTACTTGTACGTGTTACAGCTGGTACGGCTTCTTATCACTTGGTCTAACTCCAGTTTACAAACAAATGAAAATATTACAATTTCTCATGGAACTTTAAAAATGATCCTACCTCCAGTAACAAGGTTGCCCTGTGCATCTGTAGCTGCCGTTATTATTTGAATTGTCTCTCCGTTTTCTGACCCGTTCATCCTCACTGTTTGTGCGTTGGCCAGTGTTTGTGGCGAAATGGCAACAACCATGGCTGAAAGAGCACAGAAAATGAAATACCACTTAAGACAATTACGTACTTTATACATTAGACATTCGCTTGATTAATTTATTTCTTGCTTTCCCAAAGATATTTTTATATTTACTTAGAATTCAACAAGCAACTTCTCCTAAACCATTAGGCACAAAATCTACGCGGATAGATCTTTAAGTTTAAAGAGAGAAAAGCCCCGGAAGGCATGGGATGGTACTGCACTTACAATCCGCAAAGCGGCACTAAAGTGGAACGTCATCTACCAGATACATAATTCTAGAACCCCCTCAGTACCTCTTTATCAGATTTTATGGGCCTAGAAAATATAAATGTTCGAGTTATGTGGTTCATTAAACAAGACCATGGTAACTATCAAGGACAGAACGTAGAGACTTAGATGTCTTACATTCTTTCCCGGCAGTTGTGACAATTGAAGTTGGAGATGACGATGAGGACAATCGTTTTTTCATGGGAGGCATCGACGTGGAGTCTCGTTTCCGTCGTTTATATGGCACAAATAACCGAACTGGCCCAGTCTAATGAAAAAAGAGAAATACCGAAAGGTTACAAACAAGTATATTCTGTTTAGATTTTTATTCTTAATTTGCTGACAGACCAAACCACAGCTAGTATGATATTGCTAGGAGGTTTTAATCAAACATCAGATATGCGGTTTATAAGAAACTCAAATTTGTAGATAATTTACTTATTTGCTAAACCATAAGGATTGACAATAAATATCAATGATGGTGTTGGGATGTCACCCGACGTGGCATGTACATATTTTTCTGTCAAAAAAGCAAACAGAGGCCCAAACCCTCAGAGCCACAAAGTAGAAAAAAATTAAATATAATATTATAACACTAATAAATATCATTGACACTGAAAAAAATTAACAATGAGTAGATTATTACTAATCTATAGATCTGGTCAGCAGGAAACAGCTGATTTTGTGTTCATTTCACTGTGACATAGCGATAGTTAAGAGTTCTGGCTAGATATTATAAATCATATTTTATATAAAGTGTTGTACATTAACAGGACACATATTGTCATTACACTCTGAATGTGCCACTAGAGTTGCATTTTATTGAATTTAAAAAACATAGGAAAAGCTGAACTAACAGGAGGTGACAGAAAATGTTCAGATTTTCGAGTTGTTTCTTGAGTCCCAGATCTATAGTCAACTGGAAAAACTACTGACCACCGTTTCATCATCACAGCAAGCAGCACAAGTACAGGAGGTGGCGTGTGGTTCCAGGATGCCGTCCTCTATTAGACACTGTAACGTACGTCCGCCGTAACGTATACTCCGCTTCCAGTCCTTACTGCTCGCTCGCCCACACACAGCCTCAAACTCACTTGGTGTGTACCAATTCTCATCCATCTTGATACAGCGTCCACGACCCCCTGACACAGCAAATAAAACACTGCATTTACTAGCCGTATTTGACTTTCATGAGAATGGGTAGTCACATAATAATAGTTTTTTTTATATTAGTAGGAGAAAGAAATGTATAATGCCTAAAGATGGGTCAAAACAGTCCAGATTATATCACCCCTGATTGAGCACGGACAGGCATTTGACCATAACCTATGAGTATGAGACTACTTTCTACATATCACACTTACTAACAACAATCTTAAGATCTAGGCCTATAAGGTGAGAACACTATCCAAAAGTTGGATCTCCAACACCGGAACTTCTGACTATAAGTTTGGTTGATCTAACACATTAAGATAGTTCAAATCATATTTGAGGGAGCAATACTTGATAATCTGTACAGTATGCATGAACTTTATTACATTTTATCTATTCCATTTGAAATAGAATAAGATTTAAATTTTCCACCAAGCAAATGGCATAAGTCAGCAGGGTTGCCACTGACCAGAGACGTCAAAATTCCCTGACTTTTCCCTGACTTTTCCCTGACAAATTCCATTTTTCCCTGACTGATTAGATAAGAAATCCTTTCGTCAGTCTTGTCCTTCCACTTAAGCTCAAACTTTCAAAACACAGTACCTTAATTTTTCTTGGCAACTCCTGGAGCCAAAGCAATATTGCTGGATCACAGCAACACACCTTAAAATCACAACATGCTTTTCAATCGGCCACAATTTACAAAATAATGTTTGCTGAACCAGATTCTTGTGACGTGATGCACAAACTCTAACTTTGCGATTGAAATTTTGGGCTATGACATGTTTGAAAATTCCATTTTTCCCTGACCAGGGTCAGTTTTCCCTGACCTTTTTCAAAATTCCACTTTTCCCTGACCAATTCCGAAATTCCCTGACTTTTCCCTGACTTTTCCCTGACCAGTGGCAACCCTGAAGTGGCTTATTTTTATTGGCATTTGCTGGGACATATTCTCTTAACTGATTTTCACCCTCATACAATAAATAACTTCGGTGCAATGTGAAATCACTAGAAAACTGGTAATTCTTAAAAAATCTTTCTCTCTATTTCCAAGCCTAGAGACCAACCCAGTCATCAAGGAAATTACGTTTACATTATTCACCATACGTTTCTCTTGTGTAAAATATTTGTTTAAAAGTGTTTTTTGTTAATCTTCATCGCTGTAGAAACCAAGTGAATGTAAATCTAAATGTGATGCATGGGTCGGGCTTGTGAACTGTTCCCTCAGTGCAAATGTGATGAATGGGTCGGTATGTGAAAATTCACGGGTATAAAAGTTCAAAGTCATATTTAATTATTATTTCCAAAAATCACACATACATATTCCTCTGAATAAAATTGTTGAACAAATTTACATGCAACCACTGAGCATGCTCTGACAGTGGGGGGACCGATTCTTACAGGTGACCTATAGTCAGGCCATGAAAATATACCTCCCCCCGGGCCCCCTTTCTGATTTTATTGTGTTTTTTTTTCAATTATATTTATTTCCTATTGAAATTGACTACTTAATGTGATATCTACATGTATAATTTGATGTGTTTCATCCATTATGTTGGAATTGAGACGAGTGTTTAATCCTTGAGATGGTTTAGAAGAGAGGGATGATTAGATTAGAGTTTGTTTTTTTTTTGTAAATTTTATTTTTCAAATATATATTTATATATTTGCAGAATGTGATAAACTGAAGGTTTAAATCCGTTTATATAGACTGATTTTATAGGTGGGGGACGTCTTCATTTCAACCCCACCCCCCTGTGAAAAGCGGGTCTGGGGACCGTTTTTCGCACACCCGAACTTTTAGCCTGCGACGCATCCCCTCCCAACGTTCCCCATGTCCGCTACGGAATGGCAATATCCAGAGGCGAATACTTTGTCTACCGAACTTTATGATATAGTGGAAAGCCAGTGGGGCAGTGGCGCTCATGACGTCACCTCGCTGAGCTGTGTTAGGTTAGATCTACCTTCCTATACATTTATCAACAAGGACCCAGGTGGAATTATAGAAGAAAAATATTGGTTAGAAAACCGAAAGAGCTCCGGCTTATTCGTCTTCTCTTTCTATATATGAAAGTAATTGTTGATGAAATATGGGGATATGAATATGAATTATCGAGCAAATTATCGATCGAATTAAGCAAAAAGATGCACACGCGAGCCCGCCGCAATCCTCCTCTATTATTGTTCACCTCCACACGGAAAACACTAACCTTTTCTTCGATGCTGATCGTAAATATCAACATAATTATTGATCTCATATCGACCTGGACCGCCTCCGGACACTAGTAATCCATAGTATATACTCCATATTGCTTGACGATGCCAATTTAAGGCGTAAATGGCGGTTACTTGCGGAGGACAGATACACACGTGTTCACCGGGTCGCGCCATTTTGGCCTATGCCTGAGTAAAGGCTGACAGGGTCAATCCGCGAGATGCGCTTCCACTGGTGCTGGTATCATTCAATGCATTTCCTGCCTAAATGACCAAGACAACACTCCGGGCACGACCGGAGACGATGGCCCCGACAGCGAGGCCGGAGA
The DNA here is from genome assembly GCA_936440205.1 of Lepidonotus clava. Lineage (NCBI taxonomy): Eukaryota > Metazoa > Annelida > Polychaeta > Phyllodocida > Polynoidae > Lepidonotus > Lepidonotus clava. Next base: position 43,472,732 of record OW387136.1, on the reverse strand, counting down.
AAAATATATACGCAGCCACTAGGGCCTTAGAGACGTAGTTATTAAAGTCTATTCATATACTCGGTGTTGACATAAATGTACCTGTACGTTCGTCAATAAACCATTTCGTACAGGCATGGATTTAGGGGGGAGGTTGCATGCCAGGAGTGCGCTCCCCTATTTTGGGCTAAATTCTCTTTTTTTTAAATGTAAAATTCCTTTGCCTGGAGGGCCCGGGCAAATATTTGCTATAGCAACCCCCCCCCCTCCCTTAAAAATCCTGGATCCGCCCCTGCTACACATTTGCACTTAAGGTGAGTGTGGTTTCACAATAACAAAAATGCACCTTACAACTAGGCCCTATCTAATTATACCTATAGTTTTAGAGTTTTGTTTCACCAAAATATTCCTTATTAGGATGGGTCCCGGATATTACACCATAGACATATATAAGATAGATAGGACACTTGTGTTGTTTCTAGGATTTCCTTGTCTCGGATAGCTCTCCAGGTATAGCCAAGAGTAAATGTTTTTGCCACACCTGCTTGGAGAGTGTGAGGTGTGAGACTGCAGTTTCACACCTTTTTTGGCCTAGTACCCAAATGATCTTCAAAATTTATATCACTACAATCAAAATGTACTCAATAGGAATGAATAGAAAACAAAATTCTGATTAAGAAGATACCAAAATTGACATATTTATGTTACGGCATGCAACCTCCCCCCTAAATCCATGCCTGTACGAAATGGTTTATTGACGAACATACAGGTACATTTATGTCAACACCGAGTATATGAAATTACGACATTTCTTCAAAGTCAGATTTCAGCCTTTTGAAAATTTTTCCTACAAATAAAACCAATTATTTCACATAGAGTGTAACTACTCATGGTAGCATAAAAGATTAAATGGATATCTAACGCGTGGTTTGCCTAAAATTAACTCCCAAACTTTGTCAATTTTCCATCACATCAAACTCGGTGGATTCCGACATTGGCTCGAATGGGTCAAGTGATAATCCCAAAAACCCATTTATATGCCACTTATGGATCTAATATTCACCAGTGTGATTGATGAGACAGTTTTCTATCCCATTATAACCTAATTATGTTCTGTAGGGGGCATAAAATGGTATTTGGGGTTCTAAAGTGGCTACATGTCACTTTTCCCGAGAATATACAATTTAATTCCGATATTTCTTCAAAGTCAGATTTCGGCCTTTCAACAATTTTTTCTACAAATAAAACCAATTATTTCACATAGAGTATAACTACTTCTGGTAGCATAAAAGCTTAAATGGATATCCAACGCGTGGTTTGTCTAAAATTAACTCCCAAACTTTGTCAATTTTCCATCACATCAAACTCGGTGGATTCTGACATTGGCTCGAATGGGTCAAGTGATAATCCCAAAAACCCATTTATATGCCACTTATGGCTCTGATATTCACCAGTGTGATTGATGAGACAGTTTCCTATCCCATTATAACCTAATTATGTTCTGTGGGGGGCATAAAATGGTATTTGGGGTTCTAAAGTGGCTACATGTCACTTTTCCCGAGAATATACAATTTAATTCCGATATTTCTTCAAAGTCAGATTTCGGCCTTTCAACAATTTTTTCTACAAATAAAACCAATTATTTCACATAGAGTATAACTACTTCTGGTAGCATAAAAGCTTAAATGGATATCCAACGCGTGGTTTGTCTAAAATTAACTCCCAAACTTTGTCAATTTTCCATCACATCAAACTCGGTGGATTCTGACATTGGCTCGAATGGGTCAAGTGATAATCCCAAAAACCCATGTATATGCCACTTATGGCTCTGATATTCACCAGTGTGATTGATGAGACAGTTTCCTATCCCATTATAACCTAATTATGTTCTGTGGGGGGCATAAAAATGGTATTTGGGGTTCTAAAGTGGCTACATGTCACTTTTCCCGAGAATATACAATTTAATTCCGATATTTCTTCAAAGTCAGATTTCGGCCTTTCAACAATTTTTTCTACAAATAAAACCAATTATTTCACATAGAGTATAACTACTTCTGGTAGTTTAAAAGCTTAAATGGATATCCAACACGTGGTTTGTCTAAAATTAACTCCCAAACTTTGTCAATTTTCCATCACATCAAACTCGGTGGATTCTGACATTGGCTCGAATGGGTCAAGTGATAATCCCAAAAACCCATTTATATGCCACTTATGGCTCTGATATTCACCAGTGTGATTGATGAGACAGTTTCCTATCCCATTATAACCTAATTATGTTCTGTGGGGGGCATAAAATGGTATTTGGGGTTCTAAAGTAGCTACATGTCACTTTTCCCGAGAATATACAATTTAATTCCGACATTTCTTCAAAGTCAGATTTTGGCCTTTTAAAAATTTTTCCTACAAATAAAACCAATTATTTCACATAGAGTGTAACTACCCATGGTAGTATAAAAGCTTAATTGGATATCCAACTTGTGGTTTGCCTAAAATTAACTCTCAAACTTTGACAAATTTGTTATTTTTCTCAATTTTCTCCAATTTTCATTAGTCAATATCTTTATTTCTAATTGACATAAATATGTCAAATTTGGTATCTTCTTAATCAGAATTTTGTTTTCTATTCATTCCTATTGAATACATTTTGATTGTAGTGATATAAATTTTGAAGATCATTTGGGTACTAGGCCAAAAAAGGTGTGAAACTGCAGTCTCACACCTCACACTCTCCGAGCAGGTGTGGCCCAACCTATATCAGGCCTTATCAGGTGCTAATTTGCATATCAATACCGAGACAGACATGCACCAGTCAGCTCAGGCCTTGTTTCCTCTCTATCTTATGTATCTCTATGATTACACTAAGGCCATTTATTCTTCCTAGTCAAGTACAATATCACAAAATTTACACAATAAATGATTTTCATATATATATATTACTTTTCATGTTAGCTTTATGACCTTGGTTTCCAACCCTCCATTACAAAATACAGCCAAGAATTTCAATGTCATAGATGATATCTCATCATCTCGACCCGTAGACTAACGTTATAGATCTCGGGCTAGTAGATTAATCACCTTTATTTTGATATTGTTTTTGCACAGTATGAGGCCATCATAAAAAAAAATTCTGTTTCCGGTGGACCGGCCGGGTGGCTATTTTATAGCCGGGTGGGACGAATTTTTTTTCATTTTTCAAAATTTTTTTTTTTTTTTCAAAAATTCCACGTTATATCCTTACCAAATCAAAAAAAAAATTAAAAAAAAAAAAAAATCGCGGCCGCCCGACTAGTCTTTTTCAACCCCACCCGCTGGACCGGAAACAGATTTTTTTTTTAGGACGGCCTGATTAGCCTATATGGTTGAGGATAGACTAAATAAATAAGATATACAAACCTGATCCAAATTTATGCTTGTGAAGCTCCCCATTAGAACTTTTACATCTAACAGGCAGGATTTCTAAATGTACAGCCTCATCCCATTGATATCTGAGCCCCCTCTCTCTGCTGTTTGGGGTGGCAGGAGTAGGCGGGGGGAGGGGAGTTTGAGGAGCTTTCGTTAGCTCGCCTAACGTCTGGTCGTGAATGACAATATGTGTAGTCTTTATCCCCGCAGAGTGCAGCTGTTCTGCTGTAATCAAGCCCTGTGAAGTAGCCACATACACCTGATCTGGGGCCAAACCGGGTGGATTTGTTGTGATAGTGACATGCTCCTCTTCGCCGTCGGAGCCATGTGCTTCGTGTTGTTGTACATCGGTCGTGAATGCCGAGTCGTCGCCATTCGGGAGCTCTTCGGAAATGTCCACTTCGGACATCACGGAAACTTCCCCGTTCTCGTTTGCGTCCATACTGGCCCCTGCATCCAAACTAATAAAAGGATAAGGCCTCAATATCGACCATAAAGTGTTCTATTATTGCAAATTTGCATCGGTGGCCCCTGATTTTGCACATTTCACTCCGTATGTCTTCGTCTAATTTTGATTCGGTAATTTCCGCCCAAGTTCGTTGAACAATATGGCGCCCATAGCCTCAACACTCGAAAAACGGGGTGGTCTTTTATTTATGACACAGTTTTCAGAATATTTTGAAGACGTAAAGTCACTGAATGTTTAACTTTTATATTCTTTAGGATGTCCAAAGCATTTCCTGAATAGACATTCGTGTAAGCATATATGGTGTGAAAAAAACTCTTATTTGATCTTTTTCGAGGCTATCTGTCTGTGCGTCAGTCAGACAAGAAGCAAAGCGGCAGAAGGGCCGTTGGTCCAATAAGACCCTACTGCAAGTAGGGTCTGCAAAGCCTACTTCAAGTAGGGTCTGTATGACAGCCAATCAGAATGCTGGAAGCCTACTTGTAGTAGGGTTTTGGACTTAGAGCGTGGAGCTCAAAGGCCATCTGTGGTGTGTCATTAGAAGGCTACTTGTAGTAGGGTATGGGACTCAAAGCCTACTTCTAGTAGGCTTTGTGTCCAGAAGCCTACTGGTAGTAGGGTAAAGGAAAGCCTACTTGAAGTAGGGTTTGAGACCTAAAGCCTACTGGAAGTAGGGTTCAGGACCTAAAGCCTACTTGTAGTAGGGTTCAGGACTAAACCCTACTTGTAGTAGGGTTCAGGACCTAATGCCTACTTCAAGTAGGCTTTGGTTCCAGAAGCCTACTGGAAGTAGGGTAAGAGAAAGGCTACTTCTAGTAGGGTTGGGGACCTGAAGCCTACTTGTAGTAGGGTGCAAGACCCAAAGCCTACTTCTAATCCCTAGGGCCTTGAAGAAAGCCTACTGGTAGTAGGGTAATGGACTCAAAGCCTACTTCTAGTAGGCATTGGGACCCGAAGCCTACTTGTAGTAGGGTTTAAAAACCCTACTTCTAGTAGGGTTCGGTACCCGAAGCCTACTTGTAGTAGGGTGAGAACTTGGAGTTACAGTCATGGAACTTGAAAGTCCATATTAGATATCCTATGTATAGATATAACTATGAACTTCTAAGCAGAAATTACTTCAGAACACCTAATTGAAATAGTGTCTGAATGCACCACATTACTTCTAGTAGCCTTCCAGACAAATATACAACTTCTAATACTATGCAGAAAGTAGTTAGAATATATTCTAAATGGTTTAGAATTTCATTTGCTAGCTGAGTGTAAGACCCTACTTGAAGTAGGGTTGGAAACCCTACTGGAAGTAGGGTCTTATTGGACCAACGGCCCGCCTGCAGCAAAGCGAGTGAAAATGACGTGACAATGTCTGGATTCTTTGGTTTTGATACGGATGTCCCCGTAAGTTGGCATTAAATTACATAATTTGTTGATTAGGATGATTTTATAGACAGTTATCTACAGAAATTATGTATCTATATAGCACTCTTCCTTTCCATAACTGCACACTTTGCAATTACATTTGACAGCACAGGTAACACGATGTTGCGCTTGCTTGGCTGGGGACGGTTGTTTCAATGTTTGGTTTGTTAAAAGTTAAAGCGTACGAATGCTACTGGGTCATGTTATTACGCAAGAAAATGTCTGTCTGTACCTTCAACTGGGTCTAGGGTTAACTTGAGAAGTACTGTATAACAGTCGCACGTATGTTAAATACGGCTGCGCATTTGTTCTTTTGTTGATCAAGACAAATGGAAAATGCCTCGTCTGGTTAGGCTTAGTTAGGGTTACAACTTACGGTAGCTTTTTCTTTTAATTTACATTCAGATTGTGGAGCCGTTGTGGTTATTGTGGAAGTTATCAGTGGTACTGTTAATGTGTTATACAGAACATTGCCCTCGGGTTGATTGAAGTTTAGGTCTCAGCTCTCTTCCCAGGTTCTCTAGCCTGCAGGACCCTTGGCCTTGTCCTCTGTTTTATTCACGATTTTACACTGGTGAAGGCCTTTCTAAGTGTAACAGGAATTGGTGTATTATAATAATAGGTTCGGCGCACCTGTTACGATTCTGAGCTAATTAACGTGATATTGTACGGCGTTATATTGGTAGCGTGCCGTATTCGTCATTAAAAGATCTACTACAAGCTGCGACCTGTGGGCTGCTGGTGTGAGCAGGGAGGAAGCAGGTAGTACTAGTAGTCCACAGGCTATAGTTCACCAGTGAACCCACCAGGTGGGGACGGTAACTGTGGCTGCCTTAACTTAAGGGTAGGGTCAAGTGCCAAAGAAGGAGAGAGACAAGTGCTCTTAGTCTAAATGTGAACTCGACGGAGTTTATTGGCCAAATGACAACGAGTGCCTGCATCACAGCTCCTTATATAGTGTCTCAGAATGTGCAAAATGTGCCCACGGTGCGCACCGTGCCCACGGTGTGCACAGTGATCACGGTGTGCACATTGTGAGTGTGACACATAAGTAAAAAGGCACAACAGAAGGGCAGTTCTGTTACATAAGTGAATCAATGATTACAAGCCAGCCAGTGCCACTAATGTTATAAATCTGACACTGGTAACTCTTATCATAGCGTTGGCATAATACTTATAGTATACTGTATTTACATTTTATAATTAAAGCTCCACTCCAGGACTACAAGTACAACTGAGGCAAGTTACACAACCAGAGGTAGTTATGGTTGATACTGTGACTGTCTCTGACACATCTCACAAAGCCTAAATGAGTTGTGGATGAGGAACTGAATGAGTTGGTCCACTGACATTTCTCTAAACCAACCCCCTGCCCCTCCCTCCCCAATGGGGATCTGGGATGGGGGTTCCTTCAGGAGCCTCCTAGGAAGAATGTGTCCCCAGCAGCCACTTGCGGTTTGTAGAAGGTTGCAAATGGGAAACCAGACTTGGAAGCTCAGTTAGCAGTTTGTAGAGTGCCCACTTTGAGTGTGGAACGTCCAGGGGTCTAACACTGGCCAGATCATACCAAAGACTTTAACGATGGCGGTGGTTTCAGTGAGGTAGCACTGTTTGTTTTTTGTTTTTTTATCCAGGCCTCTGAAGCGGTAGCATTGAAAGATCAAACACAAATTCGCCCCGTATCCATTAGGTTCCATCTGAACATTCTAAGAATTGATTTTTTGTAAATTAATTCCATGATATTTTAGATTGGCTTTAGCTCCGGTCAAAACCAATGTTGATCACATAAAAAGAAATATTTCATATGAACAGACACTTATATTATTCCGTGATTGGCTACACTAATATACCCTTGGTCAGGTTTAATACGCAAACGCAGGATTAATATTCTAGATTTGGAATTGCGATGCCACTCTCACACCTGAAGGAGCTATACCAGCTGGTGACCTCATGGCTCAATCAGAGCCAATAGCATCCCAATATTACCAGTGAATCAGGATATAAGATTTTACTTTCCCCACCTCAAGTTTGACCTGCCCCATGCCCCCGACTATTTAAAAAGCTTTTCTGTGCATTAAAGTCGAGTTGGTCAGCTAACAGAAACTAGTTTGACAGTTAAAGTTTACATATCCTACATTCAGCAAATGTCCACCCATTTTTATTATTTTGGGGAGGCTGGCCTCTGGCCGCTAACCTTCTGTACGCTATTTCTTTTTTTTGCTGCTTGTAACCAGCATGATGGGTACATCGATCGTTCCAACGATCGGAACTCCAACGATCGGAACTTTGATAGTCATTTGCTTCTTGTTTTCTCCTTGATGGTGCAGAAATAGCCTCGAGTACCCGAGATTCTTGTTCTAAAAAAAAATTCTTGTTCTCTTTTGACATAGGCTTTGGGGGCCGGCAAGTTTGACGACTTGGATGCCGCGCTACCCGACGATGAGGACATAGACATAGTGAATGATGAGACCTTTGGAGCAGGAGCTGTGTGTAAGTATGGAAATGATGCTCAAATTGCCTCAGAGGCGCGTAAAGAAATGCATGAAATTACTACTAAAACAGATAATCGTTTTGAAATTTAATAATGTTATTTTAGGACATAGAGGTATAACTGGATAAAAAAAAAAGTTTAAGAGGCAATCAATTTTATTTAACGACAAAACTTTGCCAAATTAAGCCCATAGTTCCTTCTTGAACTCAAAAGTTGAAATCGCTCATACACTTTCAGGGTTTGACCTTAACATACAGTTCCTAGGAAAAATCTTGCCAGGCTAGTGAAATTTGTGAGCAACTAGCCCGATGGGCCAGTGAAAAGGCTTTGAAATTACATTAATAACCTAGTATATGGCCTAGTGGAACGCTGATCCGGGCTAGTGCAAAGACTGGGCCACTAGCCCGGTAGACTAGCGAACAAAACAGTTAAGAAAAACCCCTGACTTTTAAAGTATGGCCGCAATAATATTTAGTTTCTCTACGATTTTTCGATTTATGCATTTAACAATATTTCCGGTATATCCATTTGAATAGTCGATGGAGACTGGGAGGAGGCCCACGAGAAGTATGCAGAGGAGTTGGAGACCTTCAAGTTTGGGGCGGATGGACAGAACTATCGACACAGCTCGACAAACGACGATGGCCCTGGACACAAGGGGCTGCGGATGGACGACTTCCACCAGTCGGACACCTTCACATCGCAAGAGGTGAGTCATTTGTACCTTACTCCTTGTTATTCAAATAATAAGAATAATTTATTGTTAACAAAGAAGAAGACTTTTACAGATCTTTAAGAATGTTCACACCGTTAAAAGTTCAATATTTAGGTGGTATAACAATTTTGTGTGAGTTGTTTATGGTCTGTTTGCTGTTTTAAGGATGACCTGGAGAAGAGCCTGTCACAGTTGGTGGTGGACGATGACGAGATTGACGATCCGGCCATCATGAACTTATCAAAAAATAGACCCATCCCTCAGGTTGGTCCATCAAATAAGTCTTTTTAAAGAACTTAGTTCCCAAATTTCCTTGATATTGAAATGAAAATGAAGAAATTGAGAAAATTAAACAGACTGTTCTGTACTAAGTAAATGACAGATTTTACATGTATATATATATAGGACAACATATTTATTCATTTTAACAAAAACTAAATCTGCAGAAGTAGAGTTTTCAATGCGCACGTTTAATTTAAGTTTGAAGAATGCTGTCTTGCATAGAATAACAACACATAAGAGAGCACGTAAACTGATTTATTACTGTAGGGTCTGCGCAAAGTGATCATTTTGAATTTCCACAACGTTCCTTACAAAGTAAATGGATAAAAAAATAGTAAAGCAATATATTGTTATTTTTATGTCTATGCAATTTTGTCTTATTTAATAAAACTGGTAATTTTCGGAATTTGGCAAAAAGCAGAATTCCCAACCTTAACAAGCTTAAATCCGTCCACTTGAAAGCTTGTGCAAACTCAGTTTTAAATAAGTAGATTAAGGAAATCCTGTTTTGTGTACATTATACGTAAATTTGGGCAATGTCTAACAAATGTACTAATCTTTGAAAATGTTGCAATAAACTAGCACCTGACATTAATTATGGAGTGCTGAGAGCTAATGGTTTGCTCATACCTTGCCAGTCATTGCTCGATATGCTCTTTTTATGCACATAAGTTAGGCTCCATGCCAAAAAAGAGTACGTTATACCAACTCAAAATTAACGGAATTTGTTAAAAAAGAAGAAAAAAAGAAGAAAAAAAGTTGTGCAGCTAGTTTAATTATTACACTCCCTGTAAAGACGTACAGAAATTTGAATCTAGACAAAATCGGGATTAAATTTGGCATGTGCAGACGTAAGCCATTCTAGTTCTAATCCTTAAGCCTGTCTAGTGGTAAGGCTTCCCAGTGGGAGTGAAGTGTGCGGCAGTGTAACCTCTCCCTCGTGCCTGTCCTTACCTGCTTCCTCAACTTAACCTGCCTGTGAGTGTGTGTTCTAACATTAAGTCCCACTTGACTGCTGGTGCTCAGGTACCTAGCTATTTCATGCAGGTTAAGAACAACAACTTGGACAATCTGTTTGGTCCCTCATCACCGCCTGCACTCCTCAACACTGAACACTTGGTAAGTTCTAACCTCCTAACAGCGTTGGTTTAGCCATTTGAAAAATAAAGAAATATTGTATGATTTTAAGGAATTCGTTCTGTAATAATTTAAGTGTTGATTTCATAACATTATCAATCACGGGTCGATGAGAAATAATCTTTGTATGTCAAACTGTAACTTAACATCACATACTCATACCTTTAACCACAGAGTTAAAAGAGTAAAATACAGATAATTTGACACTTGAAAGTAAAAAAAAAAGTTGATATTTTTATGATAAGTTTGAACTACGTAATACATCAGGACAAAGCACTCTTTAAAGGCTCTGGTGGTTTAACATAAATATCTTCAGTAAGAGCCCAAAGGAAAACCAATTTATCGAGATGCTTTATTCAGCAACAAGTTGAATCTTGATCTTACGTCTAGGCTCAGGTAAGTAAATGATATGAACAAGGATGTTAATTTGAGAGTGTTAAAGTACAAGGTACCTTGGTGTACAGGTATCGCCTGGGAAGACCAACATCTGGGGGTCGCCGGTGACCAGAGAGAGTTACATGGACCCGACCCCTCCCAAGGACGATGGCGGCATCAAGAACCTCCTCAGCATGCTGCAGGCCAAGCCACCAACCCAGCAGCAGTCTGGCTTCCAGGTAAGGGGATAGTTATTTCCAGTGATATTAAATTGAGTACTGTCTGTCACAGAGTACAATGCTGTTTAGTGTTAGGCTGTCAGAGGGCTGTATACAGGGATTCTCCTTTACATAGAGTTACTAGTACCGGGTACTAGTAAAAATCCTGCAGGGCTAGGGCTATTTTTTAACAACTAGCCCGTTGGGCCATTAATGCTCATTTGAATTACAAATATTAACTTGATATGGACAGGTGGAACTTTGATTCAGACAAGTGCAAAGGCAGAACCACTAGCCCGATGGACTAGCGGGACAAACTGTTAAGGAAAGCCCCTATTTAAGGAAAGCCCCTAATATCTCATCTTAGGATCGTAAAAAACATAGATGACGTCATTACTTGTTAATGCTGTTTTGGTTTTTGGTTTTTTTTCTCGAGAAATTATGATTTACGCTCACAGCCTCGAATCTAATGTAGCTTTAAAGCTTTATTTGTACCTACGAGTTTGCAAGCGGTACATTTCACATTTTACAGTGGGCTATTTCTCTGTAGGCAACGTAATTTCTTTCTAACTTTTTTGTGAGCCCTTAATTATAGTTTTTAGTATTGTAGCTTATGGGAAGGGCTCACTCAATCAGTCATGTCTTTTGTAGGTATTTGGGCTTTGATCTGATTGCCCGGTTACACAATCTTACATACAAGTAGCTACAGGCCTTTGTCCACCGGCATGCATTTGTAAGCAGGACAATTAGTGTGCATCAAGTGTAATTGAGTGGGCAGGCCTCTCCCTTGCACCCTCCCCCACCCCCACTCCTTGAACTCAGTTCAAGGAGTGGGGGTGGGGTAGGGTGCAGTTTGAGAAGCCAGAAGTGGGTTACATAACCAGTACTTGAGCCACAGTCACCTGCAGGGTCTAGGCAGTCAGTGTATGCAAGGCCAGGTAGGGGGAGGAGGAGAGGGGGGGGGGGGGTCATGGTTGCTTGGGCGCATGGACAGTGGTATAGGAGGGAGTCCTATTGGTCAATCAGGTTGACCAATGAGTGTACAGCTGCCCGGGACAGCTGCACTGCCCAATGGACACTACTGCCCCCCACCTCTATGATGAGATTTCTGATTTCTAGTTATGTTAAGGGCGAACATCGATCATTCCAACGATCGGAACTTTGATAGTCATTTGCTTCTTGTTTTGGTATTATATTCATGTTACGTAGAATAGAATTACAGCCTTCCATTTTTGTTTTTCGTTTTTCTTTCTATAGGACCCCTCAATTGTGATGGCCGGTAAGCCCACCCCTATGGCCAACGCACGCAGTCTGGACGAGCTGGAACAGGAGATGATTGGCGGATCACCACAACAGCAGCAGCAACAGCAACAGAAGAAGAACGGCCGACCCCTCACCGTGGAGGAACTGGAGCGGGAGATGCGGGGGCAGCCCATCCCCACGCCCCCTGGTGGTAGACCAGCACACCGCGGGCCTGCGCCCATTGGGACCCCGCCCCAGGGACAGTACATGCAGCAGGTGGGTTAATATTAAAGCTTTATGTTTCCTTTGTATGTGCTTAATTTGAGGGGTTTTAGAGTTCATAGAAACGCTCAGTGATTTTCGTATAGCGTAGCAAAATATTTTCATATTGAAATCAGAAACGAATATTCTTGTATCTCGAATGAAATACAGACATTCTCAGTGTGATTATAGAAATGAAATTATAAGAATCGGAGTACACTGAAGATATGTGCAGTATTGTATCGACGCACGTATATGTATTCTCAATATCATAGCCATTTACATTCTGTTACTTAAATGCGTGTTTCACCTTCATCTAAAGAGTGTGTAGCAGTACGATAATTGACAAAATATAAATTGCACGTTGTAGAGGATGCCAAACAACAACAAACCGTTCAGTTCGAGCCCTGGTCAACCGTTCAGTTCATCACCTCATGCCCCTGGCTACAGCCACAGCACTGCCCCCATCACCATCGCTAAGCGGGGCACGCCGCCACCTCCGGGCTTCCAAGGTAATCTCATTTAATCATTGAAAGTACGGATCTCCGTGTGAAAAGTATCTCATAGTGTAGACTTGGTGTAGTGGCTCTCGTATGTCTTACTCATAAAAACATTTTCATGTGTGCCCATACTTGCATTACCTGTATTTCTTGTTTTTTGTTTTTTTTTGTATTACGTTAGTTTCTAGTTCATTTTGCTTTCTGCTTGTGTTTTGTAGTGCTTTTTCCTCGCCTTTTCCCCACTTAATTTGTAGTGCTTCATTGTTAAGTGCTAGAATTTTGTGTAGTTCTGTGATCCGCTAAACCTTTAACATGTAGTGCTTTGCACATGTAGTGATCCCTGTAGTGAGTAGTGTCACTGTACTTCAGTCCCTAGGTGTCCATCGGCTGTGGTCAGCGCCCTTCTTCGCGCTAACCAAAAGACCCGCCTAGCCCCAACTCCTTCCCCGTCTCCCTCCCCTTCCCCACCCCTCCTCGTCCGGCCTGGTCTGTCCCCTACCTGCCTCACTACACCTGTCTTAATGCGTCCTGTTCTCTGGACCCCGGGTTCTTCTCTCCCAGCCTATCTCGCCACTCCACCAGTGACCCCCACCCCTATCCCTGCTGCCACCCTGTTCCAGTCGCGCACCCCGACACCGCCCCTCCCTTACCCGGGTATGTCCGTCAGGTCCCCCGTACAGTGGTCACCCTCGTCCTCCCCCTCCTCACCCACCACCCCGACCGGCTCCCTCACCCCTACCGAGGTCAAGCACCGCCTGGCCATCGCTATCACAAACAAAATCCTCTCTTCCAGTATGAATGGTATGTGCCTAGTGATAAGAGTAGTGCTTAGCTTGCTGTTGTGCTTTGACTTGAACGTTTTCATCTTTAGATGTTTACTCATTGAATGTTTGCGTGAAATTTGTTTTACCTTTAGTAAAATTAATTTATTGTCAATTAGTTCAGTCGACATTTATGTATCTGTTTTCGTAAAATAAACGGAAGCAGGATTACTCTCGGAATTATCTTGCCCTAATTCTGTAAGGGAGAAATTACACTTTGCCGTTTGAAAGAAACGTAATTTCCTCTTGTCGGGTGCTATAATACTTTACCATTAAATGTTTGTAATGTTGGTAAGAAAATAGTAGACACTCATTTTGAAGAAATCACTTGATATTTATGATTCATATGTATTTTAGGGAGCCCTGCAGAACGACATGGTTCAAAGAATATGCCACCCTTCCTATCCAACACACCTGTGCAGCAAAGGTATGTATTCCGGTTGGTGTTTCACTGAAAAAACATTTTCTTTACACAACACAATTTTGGTTCGTTAAAAACTAAAACATGTCTTGCTTTGTTGTATCATCCAATTTGATAACATTTTAACGAATTGCATTATCTTAAGCCTAAAGAGTACGGTTAATGTTTAATAAAGCAGTCATGAGTTGGGAATGACGCGTTACAAATGACAATGTAATGACTTAATAGAAATCTTAATAATTGGCTGTTTACAGAATGCCATTCCCTGGAGGGTTCAACGAGTCAAACCGAGGCCGAGGCCCACACCACCACCAGGGGCCGCCACCTCCCAGAGGACACATGATGTACAAGTAAGATTCAGATCAAGTTCTCCAAATGAGAATGAAATTTCAGAAAATGATGTGCTTAAAATTCCCATGAGCATGAGTTTTGTATTGAAAAGCCATCAATTGCCAAAGATTAAGAATATTATATTAGATATGTGTGTTTTCCGTTTTCAGTCAGAACAAGCCAGGTTATGAACCCCGCTTCCCCAACGACAGACATCCTGGCGATCGTTTCCAAAATGGTCGTCATCCTGGAGATCGCTTCCCACCAGGCGAGCGTTACCCACCCCCACCCATGGACGACCGCTACGGACCTCCCGGACCTGGTGACCGCTTCCCGAATGGCGACTTCCATGGTCGCCACCCGGGTGACCACCACATGGACCGGGGAGGGCGGGGCTTCAACCACATGGACCGAGGTGGGCGTGGCTTCAATGGCCGAGGAGGGCGGGGTTTTGATGGACCCATGGATCATCCAGGTCGTGGCGGCTTTGACATGCGCATGCGTGGTGGACCACCAGACATGCGTGGAGGGCGAGGTGGTTTTGACATGCGCGGCCGGGGCCGGGGATTCCACCACCATGGTCGATGGAGGCAGAACTCATTCGGGGAGGAGGATGACTACGAGATGGGTGACAGGGATGGGTTTGCAAACCTCATGACACAGAAAGAAAAAGATTGGATCATCAAGATCCAGCTGATGCAGATCCATACCAATGACCCTTATCTAGACGACTACTACTTCACGGTAAGCTTGACAATAGGAGACTAACAGAGCTCTGACAAAATGATAATTTGTCTTTCATTTCTATAGCATTACATTTTGAAGGAAAACCTTGCAAGTACAATTGTAGCAGATTAAAAGAATCGGAAGCGTCATTTGGTGTTTGCATTTCTTTTGCATTTTATTTTATAATTTGTGTTTCATGTAATAGAAGGCAGTGTTGATGTACAAAAAAAAGTCTAAAGCTCACGAGAGAATGAAAGCAGCATAGGACTTGGATGTGTCGAACGAGGAAGTCAAATGTTTTTCTTATACACAAATAACTTCCATTTCTAGAAATGGCAGATGGAAAAGTTGGTGCGTGAACGAGCAGCCAAAGCAGACAGTAAAGGAGAGCCCAAACTGGTGCTGCCGCAGCTGGCAAAAGCCGACGGCCGCATGTACAAACCAGGTAACCTACAGTTATTGTTTTAAGCATTCAAAGAAAATGGAAGATTATCTTCCATTTTCTTTGAATGTTTAGATAGTGTTTCAGTTTTTTCGGAATGTTGACAGCTCTATAAAATATGTACATGTGTATAAATTTTCCAGTTATCATTGAATTTTTGCAAATAGCTAAAGGCGATTCCTGGCATACATCAGCTTAGATCAGTTATGAACATAAGTTTGCATGTAAAATATTGCCAACATCCCTTACTTAAAGCCCTTGATACTTGGTTTACAGTCCAGTTTGAGGGTTCCCTTGGCCGTCTGACGGCGTCCAGTGTACACAACCCCAGACAGATTATTGACGTGAAGGTTAAAACCAACACCGGGGACGAGGAGGGCCGACACAAGGAGGTCCGCCGCTTCAAACAGCTACTGATCCACATAGAAAAAGTACGTACAATTTGTCTATGTGCCACTTTCTTTCTTATCCCTTTGAATTTTTAATTTCACAGCAAAAAAACTATTTTAATTTTCATATGTTTTATCACTTCTGTACAAGTGCACTGCTATTCCTCTTTGATCTTCTCTTAAATTATGTTGCATGTTCATTCTATTTTTCCATCGAATCAAAACTGATGGGAATTTCATTAACTTTCCAGAGCTACGACCTTCTGTTGGACATTGACGACGTGGAGAAGAGGGCCATGGCCCTGCCGGAGGACGCGCGGCCCCCACTGTTCAAGGAGCGGGCGGTCCGGATTCACGAGCTGTACGAGCTGCTCCACCTGGAGACGAAAGACGACATCTCCTTCGTCCAGCTCCTCACAGTCAGGAAGGGCACCAAACTTGTTGCCCGCACCATACCTTTCCTGGCCAAGGTAAGAATCTAACATATTCTTTTCCAACCGAATTATACATACTTAATATTATATCGAGAAATGTGTGAAGGGACAAGAAAAATATCCTTGCATGAAAGTATCTCTAATGGCGGATATGGGGCCATATAGTGAAATCCTATAGTTCATTGAAAATGTATAAAGACGGTACTCTCTGAAAAATAATGAACTGAACAAACCTAAAAAGTTATACTCTATATTCCCCTTTTTTTTCAGGATCAAGCCTTCACGGTGGTCTCCGCTGTCATACAGTCAATTCTTACAGTAATCAAAAGGGATCTTCAGGACGATGTAAGTATTTTTGTTGTTTTTCTCCTTCATTAGTTAAAACTTGCGAGATGTGTTTAAAATGGTTCCTGTTCTAAAAAAAATGAACACTAGCCTATATTTTTAGTAGAATGGTGTTTCGAGCTCTTTCCTTCTCATATGATCCCCTGAAAACATGGTATCAAATTTTTTAACGAATATAAGAAAATATGTTAAATTTAATATTTTTTACTGGAAACCGTGATGTAACAATGATTAATTGACTAGAAAAAAATCTCCTTTGAATTAGCTTTCTGTCCATTAATTAAATTACGCCCTGAAGTTAAGCTAAGTTTATTGATAATTAAATTCTTTTGTTATGCATCTTGCTAATATCTTTGAAGGTAATGGCACAGCTTTTTGAGCCCATGGCACGTGTGGTGTCGGACACTGACCTGGAGATGTTAGTGTTCCTCACCAGTGTGCTCGTCACCCCGGTCGCCGAGAGCCAGCTGCCTGGCGGTCTCCTGCCGTTCATGCTGCAGTCCAAGGTGAGAGGACCTATCTTGACGATTTAACCCCCATACCACCTAGGCAATTCTGACCAAGTCGGCCGACTCATCTGCCCTAATATCGGCCAACTCTTTCAGAGTATCCGGCCGATTTTAGCACTGATTCATATCAAACATGTACATCATTTCAATTTGGCATACTGATTGGTGATCTGATTCGGGCGATTATACTGGTAGAATCGGCCTATCTTAGGGCCGATGAGTTGGTCAACTTATCAAATTCGCTTAGTACTGTCAATAAGAAGTTGGTATCAGAACTACTGCAATGAATAGCAGCCCAGTAAAACCGAGAAAAACCTGTACTTCAACTGAGTCTCTGGAAAATATTATTTGAACCATTTAAGTTGTGTCATTTTGATATTTGGTATATTTGTTATTGGATGTCAACTGTACGATTCATCAGAAGAACTTTATCTATGTACAGAGATGTAAAGGAATTAAAAATAAGTAAATTTATGTGATCTTTTGATGGATAGTCTTGCATAGATGCTAGATATCAAAATATAGCACACACAAAAAGTGTTTTATGGTTTAACTCAAGCAATACCCTTCCCCTTCAGTTTGGTGCCTCTCTGGTGTGGTCAATCGTGAGTCGAGGCGAGACAATCTTCAGAACGGTTTCACCTGTTGACTTGGATGTTGCACACCAAAACGCCTGGTAAGATACTTTGTTTTATAATACAAATACTGCACATTTGTTTGAACGCTTGGCTTATAAAATTCTAAATTTGGCTAACTTGTCAATTGGTAGACCAAGCGTAAGAGTTTAGGCCCCCATACTCTTTTACGGTCGACGATCTGCGCTCGTATTTTAATTGGGATATTCCCGATTAATAAAAAGGTACCAGCATTATGTTATCCCTTATAGTCAGAGAATGTTGTATACAAACACAGAAGTAACAATTCTGTATCACTGCATGAGGAAAAAGGTACAACTATGTCGAAGTTTCTAAGTAAACATGATCACACCACTTTTGCAGGACCTCATTCTTGCATACTCTTGGAGACGCGGCCATGCAAACGCCGGAGCTCGCTCAGCCATTCTACGTCTTCCCGACGGTCTCGCCCTACCTGCAGCGCGCGCTGGGCATGTCCACCTACACCAGCCTGGAGGAGCGCCTCACCTCAGCGCTCACTCCGCAGCACCTCGCTACCAACAGTAGTACCCCGCACGCCGTCCAGGTGGCGTCTTGACCGTCTTCCCAGCAGCCATAGCAGCAGAAGCGGAAGCACACCCTGACACCTACCGGCGCCATCACCAACTGCCCGCAACTGGCAGCTTGTCCCCATTGAGAAAAACGCATTTTGTACCATTTGTCATTGATGATGAAATTTAGCGGATGCTGGACGTTCACTCTTTGTTGCACAAGTCCTCCCTCAAACACTAGTTCGACTCGATAAGACAGCAGGCAGCACAATTGTCACTGGGCAACTGATACAATGTTAATCGTCAAAAATAAAGATAAAAAATCCAGGGCATATTAGACGTGCCTACGAGTCAGACAGGCAGGAGTTTTCAAGGCAAATGACATAGCCAGGTCTGTCGTCTTTTGTGATGTGTATTTATAAATGAGAATTTTCTATTGTTATTTAAAGTACATAAAACTTGGAAAAATGAGCCAGAAGTTCATGGGGGAAACGTATTATCAGCACATTTGCTATATAAGGTATAATCATTTTGGCTGATAGTCCTGTAGTGTATCGAGTCTTCTCAAAAAGCCACTGAGGGGAGGTTGCTGTGCACACACAGGGATTGTACTAAGCTGCCACCAGACTGGAGGCTTGGTTAGCCTAACTGCACTGACGCTAGTTAATTGTGCCGCCAGCACAAATGTTTTATATACTGGTGCGCCGGGTTCCAGTTTAACAGAATGGTCACAGAGTCAGCACTAAGTGCCAGTGTGGAAGAAGCCAACCAAGCCTTCGCTTTTTTTTCCTAAACAAATTTTTTTTTTTTTTTTGCAAGTGATGCAAACGGGTTTCTATTGGTGCTACGAGTCCGCCAATGCACACAGGGTCGGGGTTGCCTCCCTATAGATTGGGGCAATCGGCGCCACTTAATCTGGATAACGGAATGTCGAGACGCAATGATTAATTGACTAATTGATACTACATTATTTGAAAAGCCAGTCTGTCTGGTCTTTCCCCGACATCTACGGTAATTTACCTCCCTTATGATCATGTTTCAACGATGAATTAGCCACACCGACGGAAAACTGACCACAGTTCCTTTGATATTGTTGCAGCTTGTATAATCATGTGAACCTGGAAGTAGTGTATTTATTACATTTCCTAGGGATTCTGCAGTGTGAGAAATCCTGATGATAATTATTGCTAATGATAATTTTTGTTCACTGAGATAGGATCTTTTTCTCCTGGGGTTCCCCCTTATATCCCACACACATGTTGATAACGGTAGACAATCAGAGCTTTATACTGCCACATAAATGCATACTTTTTTGAAATAATAGTGTGAACATTGCATTGTAACTGCCTTAGTTAACGACGTCTAATACACGCATGAATCATGAGCGATTGCATCTAAATCAAGTTACTCACTTTTGTTTATAGAGATTATTCGAGTCCTTAAAATTAGGGAAACGGTTGTCCCTTTCTCACTACGGTAGATTATACTTACTTTGAGGTTCAGTTTGAGGAGTGTCTAAAACAGTTTTGTTCTCCTAGCCTTGCATAATACGTATAGATAATACTCTTAGTAGATCTGACACGACAAGTCTTGAGCCTTTCCAAATAGTTTTATAACCTTCATATTCAAACTGGTAAAGGTAGCACCTAATACCATAGCAACCCTGGCAAAATTCTAGTACAACCATGTATAACAGTCGCCGTGGGGTGATCCCTGGTAGTTAATACGTATTTTGACTTAACGATGTCTTTGAGACAAGAAAGGTATGTTATATTTTCTAACGTAATATTTCTGCAAGGAACATTGTGTATATGAACAAAAATCAATTGTGAAATTCAGTGAAACGAAGTAACTGCGATCAAAACTAATATTGGAATTAACCTCCTGTTCCCTTTACACAGTTTGCTTATGAGGCAGGAATTGCTCGCGTTGTTTCATGTTAAAGCCATAGGAATAATTAGCGCGATTGAACATTTTTGTATTTCCAAAGAATGCACCAAATGATTGTGCTAGAAAGTCATCTACCGATAGCTGTCAACTGACGAAAGACCCCTTACAAACAGTGAATATGTTGGAAATGATAGAAAGAAAGGATGTTAGTCCCGGTATGATTTTTGTATATGATTCTTTTTTGTGCTTTCAATAATACGATTTTCCTTAGACTTAAAGAATAAATAAAGTTCTAATTTTGACCTGGTCGATATTCAAATCGGCGGGATCATTTTGGTGTGTGTTTTGACTTCTTTATCATGTATGTTAATCTTGACCTTTAAACGCTTTCCATTTTCTTTTCCTGTCTTCTGTATTATATTTCGATTCAAGATTGTGGATTATTTTAGGATATTTTCCCTCTGGACACGAATATCACCTAGCCCTAAAAATGTAGTTTTCAGTTTTCCTTGCAGCTTTGATTCACTATGGCTTCCTGTTGATATTTTGAACATTTAAGACGTAGGGTAAAAGAAGAAAGTAAAAAAACTTAAATTGTTCATAACTGTCTATTGAACGTGAAAATTTACGGGTTAACGTTATCCTTTGTATGTGCCGACACGGGTTGGAAGTGAACGTTTCTTTTGAATGCTAAAGAAATTCAAATTTTGATGTATGACGGTCTTCTTTCTCAAGTACCGGAGAACAGTTCAGGTAAGCTGTGGTCTGTGATTGAAAATGTTTGTTCGGTAGGGCTGGTTGTTGAAAGACGACAGAGCTGTAGATGTCGATGTAAAATGCAAACACCGTTGAACAAAGAAGGCTTTGTGGAGCAGAGTGGCTCATGGCTGTGGGTATTAGTCTGTGTGATGCCAAACAGCAACTGGCATGCACTTTGTACTTTGTGTATTTCCCATCTCACTGTTATAACCTGTACTAGTATTGTATCCAAACTGTGGGGCGACATAAGTTATGCCCAGGCGACATTTGTTATGCCTTAAAACACAGATGACGGGATACAGCATATAGCATACAGACGTGTATCCATTTAAAGCTAAACACCCATTTGCTTTGAGTTGTCTCATAGAGGAAACCTAAAGTTTATTTTTGTTGTAGGTGTCTAACTTGTAAATCAACTTTTGTCAGAATATATTGTGAATAAAGTCCTTAAGCTAATATTCTAGAGTTGTTCTTCTGTTGTTCACGTTCATAAATCTGTTGACAAATAGATCTACAGCTGTCAAAAAAATCACGTCAGCTTTTAGAAATATATATTATTTTCTGGGGGGAAATACACGTGGAACTGGAAGACTGAGCTTATTCTTACCTTTAAGGGCGATGACTTCTCTTTAGTTAAAGGTTCATGAAACAATATAAATGTGTGGAAATGATAAACATTTCTTTTCCTAAATTGTGTACTAATGGCTTAGTACTTTTAATACATTGTCATAATATATAATCCAACAAGGATCAGGCTTAGCAAGTCTACTTCTAGTCTACTCCTAGGAGAAATATCTTACGCTCCTAGCGCCACCTGTTAACCAGTATAAAAGGCGCTGCAAGGTAGGGAGCGAGCAGTTAGTGAGTTAGTTGGTTAGAAGAAACATGTTTAACCAAGGAGTTATACCTGGAGTAAGTACATTGACTCCATGTAACAGACTGGAGTTTACCAATATCCACTACCTCGGACATAGGATTGTGTTAGAGCTAAATGCTAGAATGGTCTAGAAGGCGTTGGAGCAACTCGTGTTCTAAATATGGTTGATTGCTGATAGGAGATGGGAGGTGGACTGATGAAGACTTATACATGGTGGCTTTGACTCGGGATGAGATGTTTATTGAATAAAACCCTTTCATATTAAGAAGCTCCCTCATCGTTCATTTCTTTTGAACTATTGGGAAGTGAATGGACAAACTTTAAACGCGGTCTGAATTACTCAGACATTCTGGAAAGCAACTTACGAAGACTTGGATATACACGAATCTTACGCAGTCTTAAATCAAACATTAACAATAGTTCATTTGGTGGAGATACCCGAAACATGACTTGTGCCGTTTTGCTCATCCTTGATGTCAGCCACCGGTGACTTTGAGGCTTCCTCTAACCCCAAGCCTCAATCTTTGCGGCCCGCAGGACACGATGTGTCAACATCATATACAGGGAATGTGGAAAACCGCCACCTGGTAGGTAATCCCTTAGACGGGGAGGCACAGAGACAGGAGGTCGCAGCCAGACCCAAGCAGCTCTGCCCCGAAGGTGCACAAAATTACCAAACCCGTGGCAAAGGTAAACCATTTCCCTGGCACCTAGGGTCCAAAGATAGGCCGGTTCTTGACGAAGGACTTGAAACCCTAACACACTCGGGACGAGTTGAAGGGAAGAACCGTCTCACGGAATATCAGCAATATTGGAACCCAGGGTACGTACCACCTACGGACCACGAAAATGGTACTAGCTCTCACTCCACCTGTGAATCTGATGTGAACAATCCGTGGTGTAACCAAAGTGTTCCTTATCGTTTACTGCCCGCAGCGGGAGGTGAAGGCGAACAGGAAGTTTCCAATGGAGATAACCTATTTTCTTCAGGAAATCTAAAACAACGACAAAACACCGCGGATAACTCCAGCCCATCAGGGGGAAAACGCCCCGAAAATCCGGTAATCCTACCTGATGGGAGCTCTCTCACCTATCCATTACCCCAACGACTTGAGTTTATCAGTCACCCACTGGTAACACCAACTCACCCCAACCCGGGGGCGTCCATTCCTTATTCCACTGTAGCTAAAGGAAAAACAGTGGGAAGGGATAGGGGAGTGGGAAGGGAAGCAGAGGGAAACAGCGAGAAAGTAGGCAATTTACAACCCTATCGATTAACTTACGGTGTAGAAACGAACTTAGACCAGGCTGGTAGGGGAGCGGAAGCTCAGGCCTTTGATCCAGCCGAAATATTAAAGCAGTGGGCAGACTCAAGCCCCGAAAAGCGCATAGATTAAGAGAGGCTAAGCGATCAGGATAGTGAAGAAAATGTAACGCTTAAAGCACAAGATTTTAACACTCTAACTCATGAATTGTATGGAGAATACGAGGACGAGTACGAGGAAGAAAATAGCGAGACAGAACAAGCAGCCGCAGCGGTCAGAGGGGGTGGTCCTGATAGAAAATTAGCTAGAGAAGATAAATCAACCTCGTCTTCATACGAAATTATTACCGAGGATGTTTTAGACACAGGTAAGAAAGCTAAACTAGAAAGTGAGGACGAAATTAGTGTAGAGGAAATACCTGTGAAAGAACAGTGGGACGATCACGATATACAAAACCTCCACGAAAATAATATGGCGGAAGGAGGCGTTCCTTTGATGGATCTAGTAGAAGAAAGAGAGGAAAGAGATCAACGCCAGCAACCCGATGAAGGGGGAGCTGGGGGTGTAGATCTGGGGGCATGGCATCCTAACCGTGGGATGGACCCTGGGGGACCTCAACAAAACAATGGGAACGGCCAGATCCTAATCCAGCAGCCGGACCAAGGCGTGCAGGCAGGACTTATTCCTCCTCTTAATCAACAGGCCCAAGGAGGCCAAGGTAATCAGGCCAATCCTCCCCTTAATCAACAAGTTCAAGGGGGCCAGAACGATCAGGCCAACCCTCAAGGACTTATTCCTCCTCTTAATCAGCAGGTCCAGGGAGGCCAGGATAATCAGGCCAACCCACAAGGGCCTAACCCTCCTCAAAACCTTCTCAACAACCCTCCTCAAAACCTTCTCAACAACCCTCCTCAAAACCTTCTCAACAACCCTCCCCAAAACCTTATTAATAATCCCCCTCCGAATCAGCCCAATCTGGGGATAAACCCTGGGGGACTCCAGCAACCCGGTGCAGGGGGAAATGGTGGTGTGAATCCGGGAATACAGCAGCCTAATCCTGGGGTAAACCTTGGGGGACTGCAACAAAATGATGGGGGAGGCCAACCGGGCCAACAGCCTGACCGGGCCGTGCCAGCAGGGGGTGGGGTCGATCAAAACCTGCTCCCTCACCTATTGCAGGCGATGGCACTCGCTGCCAATCTTAACGCAGGCCGAGGAAGAGCGGATAATCAGCAAGCCCCAGCAGGCCAGAATAATCAAGCAAATCCACCAAGACCCAATAACCCTCCCCCGAACCAGAACAACAATCCTTTCCTTAACCAACTCAACAACCCCCCAATCCCACCAAATCCTCCACCGCCCGGACCACCAGGTCCGCCGGGCCCACCAGGTCAGAACAACCCTCCAAACCCACCGAATCAACCAAATATTTGGGAAATTCTACCACAGTTGAGCCAGGCACTGGGGCAAACACCAGCGCCAGTGCGTGAAACGACTCACAGTGGTCACCAAAGGGGACCAAACATTAGGTTACCGTGGTTTAGTGGAAAAGAAGACGAGCAAATAGAAAAGTATTTCAGGGAATTAAAACGACTGAAAGCTATCTATGACTGGTCGGACGCCCATCTCCTGAATATGGCGCTGTTAGGCCTAAAAGGAAGGGCCGACGACTGGGCAGGAGCGTTAGCTGAAAGTGAGAAAGACTCGTTTGAGAAACTAGAAGCCCAAATGACCAAGATCTTCGGTGATCGAAGAGCTAAGTGGCAGAAACACGCAGAATTCTGTGGCCTTAAGCAAGGAAAAGACCAGAGCGTGATCGAATTTGCAGGTGTTCTGAAACAAAAGCGAGTGAAAGCATGATGTTAGCTGTGTTTTTAGAAGGATTAAAACAGGGCGTAGCCAGACAAGTAGCCATACTGGACCCTAAGTCTTTCACCGAAGCGGTGGATTGTGCAACGAGGCTAGAATCGTTGGACAAAGGCAAAGGGGGAACTAAAATATCTAATGCAGTGAGCGAACTGGCTGGAAGCCAAGAATCAGAGGAGACCACGGCCCTAAACTCCATCTCCGAACGATTTGGAGTGGTGCTGGCCCGACTAGAGGCCGCTCCATGGTTCCAGAAACCAAAGCCAGGGCAAAGCGGGACTCCCCAGAGTGGTGGTAACTTTAAACAGCAAGGTTATGAGAGAAAAGATAGGTACGAAAACCAGAAAAGTGAAAGAAATTCAGATCAGAAGCCTAAATCCAATATCGCCCCGAACAGAGAGGCAGATAAGGGAAAGAATCTGCCAACTCAACAGAAAGTAGAGAGACCCAGGTTGCCTTTTGATGAAAGTAAGTTTTGTATCATTCATCAACAACATGGTCACTCTACAGAAGCGTGCTTGTGGTTAAAGAATAGGTTGAGGGAAAAACCCCCGCGGATCTACAAAGATAGCAAAGCCAGTGGTACCGAACAAAAGAATCAGGGAAACTAGAGGAAGGGTCCGTTCATTCCACGATAGAATTAGGCGCAGTGGACGGACCGGCTAGGAGAGAGATAGGAGACGAAGCATTTTTCTTAACGTTAAGATTTGATGATCAGAAGGAGGTTAGATCTTTAGTGGACACAGGAGCGAGCGATTGCTTCATGTCCACCCATTGTAAACGACAGATCCCTAAACAATGCATTTTAGATGAATGGAAGGTATCAAAGGGAAACATCAGTTTGGCAGACAACTCGTCTCAAGTAATACTAGAACAAATTAGATGTAAGTTTTCAATCCAGGGATCGGTGGTCTGCTATGATTTCAACATAGTGGACGATCTATGCCACCTAATAGTAATTGGGAGAAACTTACTGACAGTGCTTCGATCAGATTTATCTCTACCAGGCGCAAAGATAGAAGTGTTTTGTGGAAACCCTATAGTTAGCAAAGAAACAGTGAAAATTCCGCCGGGAAATGAATGCATCATACCGGTAACCACTCGAGAGCCGCTGGGATTAGACTCACCGGTAGCTTACTGCGCACCGGCGGTAACCGCACCAGTCCTAGTGGAGGGGTGCGTGAATACGGTGGGAAGCCAGTGGTGGATCAAAGTCATGAATCCGCTAGATGTAATGCAAGAAATCACTCCCCAGGAAGTATTGGCTTTTGCGGAAGAATGCGCAGTGCCTGAGGTAAACCAAAATCAGATAGAGGAGTTCCTAGACTTGTGTTATCTAACTAAAACAGAGACCCCAATGTCCATCTGCAGGATTTCTGTAGAAGTAATGAAAGACGCAGTGCAAATGGAAAGCCAAACCTCTGAGGAGAAATCCCGAGGTAAAATGGATGAGAATGTAAGTAAAATAGATCTGACCGAGTCGTGCTTAAACGAAGAACAACAGGTAAGGTTTAGGCAAATGCTTAATAACAATAGAAATGCACTAGCGTTCTCAATGGAAGAGTTAGGTCACTGTGAAATAGCGCCGATGAAAATCATTGTGGATGAGTCGCAGGGAGTCATAAGTTCCAGGCCATACCGATACTCTCCACAGAAAATGGATATCATCGATGAACAGGTTAGGCAACTCATAGATATAGGTGTCATAGAGCCCAGCGAATCGGCTTGGCGAAGCCCGCTGGTGGTAGTGCAGAAGAAAGATGGCAAACCTAGGCTCTGTACAGACTTTCGCATGCTTAATCAAGTCACTTTTAAAGATAAATTCCCCATGCCCACGGCTCGCTCGCTTTTCCTATATATGGCTTACAAGAAACCCACTATGTGGACAGCTTTAGATCTGTTGAGCGGCTATCATCAGTGTGTAATCGAAGAAGACAGTAGAAAATATACCGCTTTTGAAACCCCGATGGGTGTGTATCAGTATAAGCGTGTACCATTTGGCTTAGTTGGCGCACCTTGGCAGTTTACCAAGGTAATGGCCATAGCGCTAAAGGGATTGATTCCTAGAACATGCTTAGCATATTTAGACGACGTAATTGTCTACGACACTACATTTGAAGAACACCTGGCGAGCGTTGAGGTGGTTCTCCAAGCTTTGGCGAGAGCTAATCTCAAACTGAAACCGTCAAAGTGTGAGTGGTGCCGTAGTGAAATCAATTTCCTTGGCCACGTAGTAAACGCGGAAGGTGTGGCTACACAAAGGGTAACCACAGAAAAGATCACAGCCTTTAACCGTCCACATAATGTGAAAACCATTAAATCATTTCTGGGACTGTGTAACTACTACCGATCGTTTGTCCCTAATTTCGCTGATCTAGCAAAGCCTTTAAACCGGCTGCTAAAGAAAGAAGTCTATTTTGAGTGGACAGAGGCCTGCGAGGAAGCGTTTCAGCAGTTAAAGAAATTGCTAACCTCGCCGCCCTTACTAATTCATCCAGATATAGGAGGGCATTTCTATCTACTAACTGACGCATCGGACGCCGCGTGCGGTGCAGCGGTTTGTCACAAACTAGATGAAATCTACCGTCCGGTTGCTTTCTGGGGATGTACTCTCCGGGACGCCGAATTAAATTATTCGGTAACAGAAAAGGAGGCTCTGGCAGTAATTAAAGGCATTAAGAACTATGAGGACATGTTGCAGGGAGCTAAAATCACAATAGTGACTGATCACAAACCGTTGATTCCCCTGCTACAGAGCGCCTACAAAGCCCCGTCAGCCCGGCTGAGACGGTGGGCTTTAGCGTTATCAGATTTTGATTTTGAAATCATATATGAGCCAGGAGCGACTCATTTTCTACCGGACTATTTGTCTAGAGTCTATCATGAGCATGTCCCAGGTGAGGAATATGAGCCCGCTGTGGGATGTGAGTTATTTGAGGCCGAAGTTCAGGATGAAGAGCTTTCTGTGGCTACGGTATTAAACGCGCAACTCCAAGATGCAGAGTGCGCGCAATTGATAGACTACCTGCAGGACGGAGACCTACCGACAGATCCCCTTGAAGCTAGGCGAATAATGGACCAAGCTGATTTTGTAGGAATGATAGCACCGGGGGTACTATGTAGGTTCAACGTCAAAAGGTATAACAAACACCAAGACCAACTGGTCAGACTAAAACCTCGTATGATAGTTCCAGGAAAGTTAATTCCCAAAGTCCTGAGACTATTACATAATGACATCTTGGCTGGGGGACATGTAGGGATCAGTAACCTCACTACCAAAATCTCTGATAAATTCTACTGGCGGAACATGAACGCCGACATAGTAGACTATGTGAAAGCTTGTGAGACCTGTTCTCTAAGGAGACGGGCCCCACATTTCAAGGCCTTAGCTAAGTCTTGGGAGAGACCAACCCGACCCTTTGAGGTAGTACAGTGTGATTTCATCGGGCCACTAAAGAAGGCTAGGGATGGGTCAAAATATATCATGACCTTCATAGACCTACTAACAGGTTGGCCGGAGGCTTTCACCACTAAAGACTCCACCGCGCAGACCGCGGCTAACTGTTTCCTAACCGGAATAGTGTGTCGGTATGGGCGGGTAAACCGCCTGCACACAGACCGGGGGGCGGCCTTCCTCTCAGGGCTATTCAGGGAAATCACCACACGACTAGCGTGCAAGCAAACGTTCACTACCGGGCGAATGCCGACTGGCAACGCTCGAGTAGAGAGACTACATAAAACCATTGAAAACCTGATTGCTTATTATATCCCTGACGATCACTGTAACTGGGTCGATCTACTTCCCATTGCATTATGGACAGTTAGATCCACAATCAGTGTACGGTCGGGATACAGCCCGCACACCCTGCTGTTTGGCAGAGATCCAATCAGTATGGGAATGCCTGAGCAAGGAACAATTCCTGAAACGCTGAACGACTGCGAGTTTTTCATGCAAACCAAGGATAATATTGCTATGTTTAGGAATATGGCTGAAAGGGTAGTTCAAAACTACGAAAAAGATCTGAGGCTGCGAATCGATGAGCGGGCGCGGCCCACTCAGATGTACGAAGGTGATATGGTATACATGTACGACCCTCTAGCTAGTGAAAATAAAGCGTCTAAGTTCTCAAACAGGTATACTGGGCCATTCAGGGTAATTGAAACAAAAGGAGACCACCTTGTTAGACTAGTGTCTTTAAAAACTGGAAAACAGGTCCCACATCTAGTGAACATTTCAAAACTCAAACCTGCACATGGGCCTTGGTCTCCCGCCGTCCCTCATAACATTCCCAAACTGGTGAGAGAAGCGAAAATCACTAACTCAAAAGGGGCAGATCCTGACCGAAACCCTGAATTGCATCACACTCCGACGGGTGAAATCGCTGAGGAAGATGGCGAAATAAGGGGTGCTGAGACTGAAAACTCAACGGGAACGACCGGTCCCCGTGAGCATGATGCAGTTCCTATGACCAGGAAGGTACCTACACAAAAACCTGGTCCAAGTCCCACTGATTTAGCAGAAACGGATGGGCAAATCACTGATGGTCAGGGCACCAGTGCGGACACCGCGCTGTCAACAAACTTATCCTTTGTTCCTAATAAAGCCGCCTGTGAACGGGGAACAGCTGGCGCTAATGGACAGAGGAAACGCAAACGAGCTAAACGAAGGGGCAAAAGCCAGCCGTTGGAGGGGAGATCCCCTCCAGGCAACAACAAGCCCATAAAAATACCCTGCGGTGATGTGCCGATCTTGGATACGTCGGAACAGAGCCCAGGAAAAACAGTAAAGGACCATGTCCCGACGAAAGGTGGCTATAACCTACGTCGGAACCGCCGCCCTAACTACGTCGCTCTGTCCAACGGCGGAGAGAGCGACGACATGGATGATTAATGCAGGAAATTTAGCCGCCCTGTGAAAATAAAGGTTCGGCGGAGCGGCACCGTTAGCATCAGCGCTAATGGAACAGGTGGTCTGCCTCACGGCCACCTTGCCGCGCCCAGGGGCGTGGCAGAAAGGGAGGGTGCGCACGCCAAGAGAGATGCCAGTGGTTGGGCGTCATCTCTTGGGACCGGATGCAAGCGTTCCCCCCCCACCTGAAACAAGATACAGCTCCAAATATGGAGACGGCATGGACAAGCGGATCGGTTATAATTTCGTGGGATCCGCACCGATCCACCAGTCGGTCCGCAACTCTGCTCCTAGACGGTCACCTCTGCTGCAGGTGATTGTGCGCGCAACCCAGCCCGGGACGAAACGGAGATAGATATTGATTCTATCTCTGAACAGAAGTTGGAGATAGAAATTGTTCAACCTTCGACTTCTCCTGGAAGGAGCAGAAAGAGAACTTAGCTGGGACACTGATCCACCGACTCATGGGGAACTGTCTAGCCCTCCGGCCACATAGCAATCCAAAGGGAACCACTACTTTCCCTGCGGACACGGAGGGAAGGATTATCGTCCCCCTGAGAAGGAAACGGATTAGCCGGCCCACCCTGAGGGCGCTGCCTACCAAGGGAAGGTTCGTTGGGCCATTCTTTTAGGATTTTACCAAATGAAAGAAAAGGCAGTCGAGAAGAAGAGTGCTAAGAAACAACCGGCTCAGACCCTTAGGCGGTGGAGTTGGCCGGGCCGGGGCGGTGTCCGTCCGGACTCGACCGACGCCGGGATTGCCCGGAAGAAGCCAAGGACACCAGCCCGGCGGCCCACCAGAACGACCACAGGCGGAGCCAAGAGGTCCGCTAAATCGGCTCCAGCCAAAAAGAAGACAGCAGATAAAGACTTCTACAATTTATCTGAGGTGAGTGACTCGGAGCCCGAGCCAAGGCTAACGGCATTGGCCAAGCCGGTTCAGAAGGAGGAAGCGGTCAACCAACCAGTGCAGATACAGGCCGGCTGGTTCTGGGACCTTACGCAACCACTGTTCCAACTATTTGAGACTGTTGACGAAATTAGGAGAACAGTAGGACTGGATGTGCCAAAAACAAACAAACAGTTAGCTGAGATTAAAACTCAGATAGCTCCTTTCATTCAAAGGACCACACAAAACTCTAAATGCGTCAAGGAAAGTACCAGCCTACAAACAACACGAGGCGGCCGACCTCTGCCCACTCTGGAAAGGCGATCGGGAGGGGAACAGCTAACCGTCGCCGCTCCAGGACTAAAAGTGGAGGTAGCACCCGTTCAACACGCGCCAACCCCACCGGTGGGGAACGGGCCAGCGGGAGCTCCCCTCCTCCACCACTTACAGCCTGCGGACCCCGCTTGTTTAGACTTGAGCAGCTTGACAACGAGCTGCAACGCCAATCCCTCACCACTGCTATGGAACCAGCAGCAGTGGACGCCAACCAGCCAGCCGGGGGGCCCACTGTGGCCGAGTCCACTCCCAGCGACAAACCAACCACAGGTACCGAACCCATACCCCTCGAGCCAACCGTCGTACGATCCAACGGGGGCCGTTTCGGACTGGAACCTACTAGGCCAAGACCCCTCAGAGCAATGCGCCCCTCGTCCTGCGAACGTATGAGAGGCTTGAGGATCACGGTCACCAGGGACGAGAGCGGGATCATCAGGCGAGTGGTAAATGACAACGGGCAAAACCTCTACGAGCATGTCCCAAACTAAACAGACCAGGAAGCCCGAGAGGAGAGCATTTTTCGGCGCATGGATGATAGTAGTGCGCAGAAAAATAAGGTAACTTTGCTGTGAACATGTTTTAGATAAACTGCAAAATTAACTTTCTCAAACTATCGCTAAGGCCAAAACAAAGACAATGAAGTGGCTGGTGCTGTTCGTATTAGCTATAATAGGGGGCATTAGGGGAGTGCATAACGACTCCAGCCCACCTGAAGGGCTAGCCCCTAACGCTGAAGTGATAGCTTTAGAACAATATGGAGTAGTGTTAAAACCAGGGAAGTTAATGTCCACCGCGGATATAACACACGTCCGACAAGGCTTCCTAATCACTATCCCAAGGAGGCGCTCCTTCAACAAGGCTACCTTTGGCCAGGTCTGTCACCGATATCTACAGGGAGGAGACGCCCTCGATCGGGCCTGCTACCATATCAGGTCGCTGGTCAGTTGGATGGATCAGACGTCGCAAGCGCTTAAGGGTCGGTACCGAGAAGTTCTTAATGAAACCTTAAGTTCCCTAATAAAGAACACTCAACAAGACCTTCAAAATCAAGAGTCGGAATTAAATCCAGGTGGAAGGGTTAAGAGAATGAAGAAGTTGCCCACAATGCTAGACGATCCAGGGTGGCCGACCTTTCCTCTTCCAACCTCTTGGAATCAAGGGCTGGCGGCTGATGTCAAATATAACAGAGAATTGATTAGAGTATTGCAGGAGTCTTCGAACCAAATGATCGAAGACTTGGCTCTGATGAATGAAAAACATGACGAGGCTGTCGAAAAGGTTAACCATGTCGTGATAGGCCTACTGGACAATCTAAGATCACTAAATAAGGCACACAACACGACTCGCCGAAGGTTAAAACTAGTGCAACATAAGGTGGATTGGATGGAACTGTACCTGAATATGATACCGGTCGCTCTAGAAGACAAGTTAGGAGAGATGGTGTATCTTCAACTAATGGTAGAGCAAACTCGCGTGTTCAGGAAAGGTGTACAGCGCCTGACGCGGGGCCAGCTGACTATGGACTTGGTACCCCGCCAATATATGGTCGGAGCGGTCCAGGAAGTGAACAGATATCTGAAGGGGATCCACCCCAGGTTCCATGTCGCGTTCACAGATCCTTCCTTCTATTACGAGAACAGTCAACCTTCGTTCAAATTCAATGAGACCACTCAGGAATTTATAGTGTATGTAAGGGTGCCTGTGGTGGCTGATGAACATTTGTTCCGGGTCTACGAAGTACTAACTTTTCCTGTGCCAGTGACGGTTAGGGGGCGACTTAAGAAGGACGCTCTCCAAATTATTAATCTACCCAAAAGTGTCGCCATGTCCATGTCCCGCCAGTATTACGTACCATTGGCTAGTGGCAGTTGGTCAGGTTGTTATGGACAGACCATCACGCTCTGTAAGGACCTACCTTATATGAAAAAGATTACAGACAACACCTGCACTGCTGCGCTACTGAGGCGCGACGACCTAGCGATCCAGGAAAAATGTGAGCTGGACTATCTACTGGAAGCAGACTTCGGAGAGATGGCAGTGTATCTAGACGACGGAGATATGCTAGTGGTCAGCGCCGACACCCGAGGCCAAATGATTTGCAGAAACCAGCCTGCGGTCGGAGTGAACATAGAAAATTATGCAAGGGTTCAGGTGGAATGCGACTGTGCATTCCAAACACAAGGAGCATGGATACCGTATAGCTTGCGAAATTGTGACAGGCACACCAGGATCACCACGGTTGTGTACCCACATAATGACCTGTTGGAAGCAGCAAGCCGTGTGAAGGGGTGGGACATGAATTTCACGACGTCCAAAAACGAACCCACTATGTTAGAGTCAGACCCTATCCCTGAAACAATTAGAAAAGACCTGCTGGAAATCGAGGAAAGCCTGAAGGCCAAAATACCTGTAACCTCCCTGGCCAAACGAATACAAAAACACCGTAAAGACTTGGCCAAGGGTATCAAGAAAGCGACTGACCGTTATGAGGTAGAGAAACACGCCCCGTGGTTCTCTATAGGCAACTTCGGAGGCGGTTTTGGTCTCCTCACCATCTTTTGCATAGTGGTAGCTGTGACAATTATTGGATGTGTTCTCTGGAAGTGCTGGCGGAACCACCAAGGCAAGGCTGCCCTGGCCGGACTAACCATGACTTTACCTCGGGCCATGGCTTTGGAAGCGGCGGACCCGGAGGAGCTGCTGCGCAGTGAAAAGGAACTAACTGGATGCCCGGACACGACCGCCAACCCCACTGCGGTGGCAGTACTTGCTATATTACTGGCAGTACTAGTCATCGCCATAGTGGTCCTCGTGTGGCGAAAGTGGAGAAATATTAGAAGAAAGACTGTGGATGGATTGTACGTACAGTTTGCCAATCCACATATGATAGAAACAATCTTCCTAGGCGAACTGGCTATGCCTTCAGACCACACTTATACGGAAGGCTATGTGCTCATTAGGGATCTACTGGTGACCCAGCTGTGTCTGAAGTATACTCTGACGGTAACCTGGGGGGCGCAGCTGATGGGAGCAGCGACTAGACCTGGACAGCACCCATCTAAGGTGCCACTACCCGACACCCTGAGGGTATCTAAAAAACTAGCCCGTCTGATGATGAGTAACTTAAAATACAATACCAGGGCCAGACTACTGAGATATTCCTCGGGGCTAGCCACCCCTGTACCCATGGGAGTACCTCGCCTCATCGACGCAGGATGGTCCGATGTCGGAGCGGACTGGCCTCAACCGGTGTTGGGACAAGGAACAATGCCTAACGCTCCTCCTAGATCGACCACGCCCACCTCAACAGCGACCGGAACAGGATCTGCACGAAAGACAATAAGGCCAGGGACATCCGAAATAAATCCAGGAACGGTTTATGAAGTTATCATATGACAATGTAACGAGTGGTAAAACCTGACCTAGTACTGTACAGGTAAAATTGGTGAATTAATAACACAGAGGTACGAATACTAAAACTAAAATGTTACAGGAAGTTCGCTGGGCGATACCTGTTTGGGTAGGTAGGGTTCTGTTGACTAGCCTGAGCAATAAGGATCCACCAGTCAGGAAAAACTTAGTTCGGGTAGGCTGGTCCAACCGTCTCTCTATGGACCCATGGGTTATCTAAATTTCTCTCAAGTCGAGTGTCCCATGCCCGGTAGCCTAGCTCAACACTCTAATTGTTATTGATTTGGCAACTCTTTTAAAGTAGGGAACCATTTGGAACCGATCCTAGTGTCGCAAAATTTTAGCATTTTAAAAGAAAAACTCAAAATTCTGTATAAAACCTAAGAGCGCTCAACGGGACCAATGCTCCCAACGAGCGAAGTGAACTTCCCCAAGCAAGTACCATCTACACCTGACCCCTGTGCTGTTGTTACCGCTAGGATCGGGCTGCAGTACAGGAGCCACTTGGGAAACGCCACTGTCTATTCTTTAGCATGCTTACATATATACTCTTCTCAAAGATGAGGGGGTTGCACAAGCAGCAGGAGCCTGCCCACAGGCCTGGTGTCAGTGGTGCCTGACAGGAGGCAGGACGTTGGGGTTACGCGTCACTGACGCTGCAAAGGGCACTGGGGTGGACGCCCGACCATGGCAGTCACTATGCCCCGGGTGGATTGGCTCCTGACAAGCGGTCCCTTCATCACAAAAAAAAAATCGACGAGTAGAAAGAAATTTACCTAAAAACTAATATATAAAGCAAACCAATATTTGTGTAACTAAGAGCTCTTCCTCAGGGAATTTTGGGCAAAATATAATGAGAACGCAGTATAATTAGTAACATTCTCGGGGGGGACGCTCCGTGACAGCACACGAGAGTACCTTATACGTGGCTCGTTTGCTCCTGGCATAGACACGCTGCAGCGGCAAGGATATGTGCAAATCCTGACAAGGCGTGCTATATTTGGGAGCTATCACGGAGGTCACAAGGAAATGTAGTTAAGGGACAACGGCGAATTGGTAACATTCACAGGGTGCTCGGCTCTCTCTCACTATATTGCGACTCCCTCAGACGGGATAAGCCATCCCTGGGGGGGGAGAAGCTGTAGCGAAAACTCACAAGGCGGTGGAGCGAGGTGCTGTCCTTATTAATAGCCCCGTCGTCTTGGTTATGTGTAAATGGCCACTGGATCACCGTATGTCTTAGGTCAAAGGATCCTGACTTTAACATAAAAAGTCAGGATCCAACGACAACTAGTATATGAACAACTGCCCATAATTCAAGACTAAAATATTTAGACCACTTTTAGACCAGTTTTAATCGGGACAGAGACAAAACGGCAAGAAGTCAAGTTTCGACCCGGGTAAAAAATTAGAAACAATTAAAATTAATAAAGGAAATGAGCGGCTTCAGAACTGACCGCCGTCGAGAAAAGAAAATAAAATAAATGAATGAAAATTAGTCTTGACCGCCGTCGTGGCGCTAAAAGCATCCAGGTCTCCGCTCAACAGTTGAGCTGAAGAGGGGGGACATGGACTACTGATTCCCTGATGAACAAGCTACAATAAACTTGGTTGACACCCTGAGCTGATAAGTTTACCCAATCTATTAGAAAGGAGATAAAAAAAAATTCTAACTCTGTCTTTAGCACTACCTATCCCTGCCCGGCATGCGCATAGTTAGGATAAGCTGGGGGCGGAGTCTTTTCAGGAGTAGTCTTGACTCTCCACAAGAGAAACGGGCATAGACCTGAACAAGAAAACGGGTTTAACCTTGTACTGTACTTCGGTAAAGGCCCGACTTACTAGGTGCTGTCTGGAAGTAAGTGATCTAAGGAGATGCATTTACACATCTCTATAATTTAAAGGGGGTGTAGGCTGCATATTAAAAAAAAAAAATATATATATATGCAGTCTGCTCCCAATTATAACAATGGAAACTCGGTGCTGCCCATTCTGGTCCTATGAATGGGAGAGTACCGACAAACCACATGTAACTAATGAGGACCGGGAATCCGATCAGAAGTGAACCTGAATCTGAGACCCGATCCTCTAGTGATAACAAATAAGGAACGAATAATCTCAGCCTCCTTTGTACAGTTACTACTTAATGTCCTTTAATGACATTTATACCTCACGGAATGAAAACGCTACCCCAACCGCTTGCCATGTTGGTTTTTCCCATGTGATGTAGAGTATAGGGTAGACAGTGAAATGTCACTGTTAACATAGGTATAATATCTATTCAGTGAGCCGTTTGGAGTTAGTGGCGCACCCGTTTGCATTCAGAAGGGCGCCACTACCCAATATAAAGTGGAACTCGGTCTTCAAACCCCAGGCTGAATGTAGGGGGTGAACGCCGAGCTACCACCTGTAACTAGCAGGGAAAGAAGGGATTTTGTCGTAACAAAATCATTCAATAAGAACAAAACTGGGGTTTTAAAGCGAAGGCTTCATAAAATGGAGTCAAATATGTTAGAACAGTTGTCGCCCTTGAAGGGGGTGTTAACTTGTTTGCGTATAAATCTTTGGAGTGTATTGGGTAATTATTCTAACACACTGTACAGAAAGAGTGTTATCAAGAGTATTGACCCTTGTGACCCCTTAAGGTAAATCACCAGGGATCCAATTCCTATCATTATTCTTATCTCCCCATGAGGTCGGTTAGGGAATCTGAGCGGGACAGTTTTGCATCACCTCTCGGGCACTCATGAAACCTTTGTAGGTGGATGTTCTTGTAACGGCTCAGTCCCGACCTGTGAGCATAGGCTCCCACTCATTCATCACAAGGATATCACTGTCTGAGATGTTTGGCAATCTCGGGCACTGATAAGCGTGGCTTCTGCGTTCAATGGAACGGCGCCTACTAAGGCCTGATCTATGAATGTACGAACTCCCACGGTGCACACACATGTATCTCTGCTTGGGACGCTTGATAATCTTTGTGGTGTTGGTGCCTTTCTAGCTCTTAATGAGGATACCATTCCTTCTTTCATTATATTCATACAGAATCTTCATCTGGGAGTTCATTCAGTGTCTTAGAGACTTCATCTCGGTCTCCTCACAGTAGTATTTTTTCCCCTTCGAGACGACTCTGGACAATAATACTCACTCTAACACTTATTCTAACACAATGACACTGACGAAGTCTTGCTGTTGGACTAAGACATGGAATGGGTGTCTGTGGCCTTCGCCACTACATCTCAAACTTACCATGGGAGTCGCCAACAACTCGTTGGACGGCCCCACCTATGGTGTCGCCTCACGTGGCCGACACGTCAATATTTCCTGTAACCTGTAAGGGGAAACTACTCATCAAAGAATTCTATCACAGCCAATCTAATGTTGGGAAGTCTGGACCAAAATACTTGGTCACCTACTACACCTAAAACTTACCAGGGTGAACACCCTGGGAAGCGCTTGTTACCTAGGGCACCCCATGTGAATTGTTTCCAATGTAGACATTTACACTAATGTTCTGTACGTATAACGACTAAACAAAGAATCCTGTTACAGCAAATCTTATGTTGTAACTCTCAGACCGGAATCTCTGGCCACCCATACCTGATTATCATGTGCAGTGTCAGTCCCCAACAGTTAATAGTATCAAATAATAACAATACGATACGAATTACCCACACTCCAGAAAACCTACTTAGATCGGTAATGTCAACAAACCGCTAGTCAGAAAACCCCCTAATATCGCCCAACCACGCGCGAGGTAAAATGCTTGATCATATTAGCCTAAACAATCCGCCCACTAAAATTATATAGCCTGACGCTTTTCAGTGCCAACCGTGTCACATTGCTTCATTTACATCACCCTAACATACCGCAGGACCTGGAAAAGATAATAAGTTTAGTACGCAAGATCCTGACTCTCGGCCCGCGTCCACCATCTTGGAACCAAAAGTAAACACTAGGTGGCCGCCCACGCTACCCGTTACTAAAATTACCAGCGAAACACAGTTTCTGGTTCCGGGAGTGACATCAGCTTCCGGAATACAACCACGTGAAGGCGAGCCGAGAACCACCAAGAAGAATTTGGCCAACAATCTCCTTAAATCCTACGGGTTAGTAGCCTGCCTAACATTCAAAAGACAGTAAAAGAAACGAAGGTTGGACTTACCCGGTCTCGGAGCGGTCGGAGCGTGGACCAGCTCGGCGGAAGAGGGACGACCCCAGCAACGGACGAAGGAGAAAAGGCGAAGAACAGTCTGTAGTCCGTGGGTCCCATGTTAACATTCCGGCGTGGCCTCTGGAGTAAAATAATGTCCGGGGTTCCTTAAAAAGAAATTAGTATCCTGGGCCCCAACCAGGAATTGGACCTGAAGAAATTAATTGGTGAATCACTATAAATTACTATGTACAAAGGTGAGTGCCGGCGGTCTATGTACTAGCCAGCGGCAAGCGGGCGACAAGACGCCCTAGGACTCGGGCCCATCGCCGAATCAGGCGGTCCGAGGGCATGTACCCGTCGACCAGCTCACGAAAATCGTTGATGGTTACCGTCCCGTCCGCGACTGCCTTGACCACGTGAAGGACGCGGCCTGTCTCTGCAGTCGGCACCCCGAACCAGTCGTTCGCGCGGCGGACTTCTCGGCTGACTTTAGGCACTACCCGGTTTATCCACTTTTGAAGGGAGCCGTCACTGTCAGTAAGTTCCCAATGGCGTGCGTCAAACCCCGAAGGGGTAGTGAAGATCAACGTAGCTGGAGCTGGGTGTGCTTGAATGTTCATAAAGGCTCGGCTCAGGGCTTCCGCGTAAAATTTGGTCACGGCGTCCACGTTAATAAAAAGCGGGATGTAGAGCCCGAGTTCCTCATCCCATGTCAGTATGTCGAGAAAGTTGCACATCACTATGAGTATGTCCTCCGGAAACATGACATGATGGGCAAACGCGTAACCCGCCAACTCGGCGGTGGTCGCGTCGAGATGAGAAAAAACTACTAAAGAATGATCAGTCCCCGCTAGAATAATGTCCGGGTGGGCCTCAATACCCTCCTCACGGTTGGAACAGAAGATGGCAACTCGCACCATGATGATATTGAAGATAAACGGAGTAAAAGACGAAGGAGTTACAAAATCCACGTCTTGACACGTTAAAATACCGCCGGCACTGATTAAAATGACGTCAAAACGAGGCTAATTTGGAAAACCCCTTTTTGATCCAAAAGATCCAAATTCTGAAATCGGCTAGCATGATCAAAACATCGTATAATTTCTTATAAAATCTGTGCTAAACTAAAGTTTAGGTCCCCAACCAACATAATCAAGCGCCAGAATTAATTCATATCGGCCCAAAATATCAGGTCGAACAATCAAACTTGAAAGTTTGATCGAAGCAGAAATTTGCCATCCGGGCGCTTCGCGCCCGAAGGATCCAAATCGAGGTCAAACCTTGGGGGGGAACTCCAGTCAAGCGTCCCGCTAAGTACACGTGTACTAAGTATAGCTGGCGGACGCGTGACAGGAATGGTGGTATTTTCTGGATCCAACTGCTCGGTATTACTAAACCTGATACAGAGACCTTGTATTTATTGTAAATAATGTTGTTATGATTGAAGTTTGGTTGAAATTTGACACGCATTGTATCATGAAAGTCATTCGTTCAAAATGTCCGAATTCTCTGTATTGACTTATGTTGTGTTAATTTGTTCTGAAATTGGATTTGATGTACACTTGTTACTCTTAGAAGTTTAAGACAACCCTACACTGTATATATGTTGAGTTCTGTTGACTTGTGTTACAAATCATAAATATCAGAAACTGTACATGCATGTACTAAGTCAAAACTGAATTTGTCACCTTATGCACGGGTGTCGCAATCTTTGAATCTTAAAATCAGCTAACGATGCTGAGAACTGACTTTAATGTACAAGGCACGTACTAAGTGAATACCTAAAGATGACGAATACTTCATCCTCTAAAGTTGACTTTGTCATTTTGTAACCATGATTATGTCATCATCTACGTTGTTATCCAAATAATCATGTTATCAATTTTTAACACTTACCTTGTCATTTTATGAACGAGTTCTGCTAACCTTGAGCTTCAAAATGTGGAAATCAACTCAATGAATAATTTCACTGTGAATTTGTGTTGAAACCGGATCTACAAATCTATTGATACTGTGTTGAATGTACCACGAGAGTCAAGGCCACCCCACTATGGTTTAACAAATATATCCAATCATCAAAATTGGGAGTTCATTATATTCATTTGGTTTGAGCTATGTCGTCCACCTCCTTAAACTCAAACACCTGACCGCCGTCGAATGTACTAATGGCTTAGTACTTTTAATACATTGTCATAATATATAATCCAACAAGGATCAGGCTTAGCAAGTCTACTTCTAGTCTACTCCTAGGAGAAATATCTTACGCTCCTAGCGCCACCTGTTAACCAGTATAAAAGGCGCTGCAAGGTAGGGAGCGAGCAGTTAGTGAGTTAGTTGGTTAGAAGAAACATGTTTAACCAAGGAGTTATACCTGGAGTAAGTACATTGACTCCATGTAACAGACTGGAGTTTACCAATATCCACTACCTCGGACATAGGATTGTGTTAGAGCTAAATGCTAGAATGGTCTAGAAGGCGTTGGAGCAACTCGTGTTCTAAATATGGTTGATTGCTGATAGGAGATGGGAGGTGGACTGATGAAGACTTATACATGGTGGCTTTGACTCGGGATGAGATGTTTATTGAATAAAACCCTTTCATATTAAGAAGCTCCCTCATCGTTCATTTCTTTTGAACTATTGGGAAGTGAATGGACAAACTTTAAACGCGGTCTGAATTACTCAGACATTCTGGAAAGCAACTTACGAAGACTTGGATATACACGAATCTTACGCAGTCTTAAATCAAACATTAACAATAGTTCAATTGATACTTTATAGAAATATAGAGAAGTTACTTAATTTTGTGTAAAAAAAATCTATCCCAAAAAGACAGAATGGAACTCATAATTATTTTTATGCAATATCAGAAAATAAATGTGGCAAGACCACACATGCAACCCAAACGATATTTAGGCCTACTAATCTGCATGTAGATAATGGATTGCAATCCTGCTTAGATCTACAATTTCCGTTCAGGCCGGGCACCTGCTCCATTTGACATGATGTGAATTTAGACCAATCATGATGCGAGTACAAAATTGAAAGACTGACTGTAGATCTACCAAGCTTGAAAAATAAAAATTCCGAGGATCAGATTATGAGTGATGTAGACCGTAGCAAAACGGTGAGTCTGATGATGATGCACTTGGCCAATCAATAACAAATGCACGTGGCTAGTTCACTCTCCAAACATAGGTTCAGTACATTCCATTGGAAAAAAGCTAGAAAAGATCTGCTTGGCGAGTGTTGACTCATTCTCGTGACCTCTCGTCGGTGACCTGACCTGTCACGTGGGAGTAAACTTCCTTTTGGTGAAATCGGTGAACTCGGACAAGGATGTCGGCCCCAGCAACATTGTGTCGTGGAATCGTCAAACAGGTCTGTATTACTCACCTTACCACCATGTTTCATTGACAAATATTCGCTCCGCGACTTAATCTAGTTAAATAACGGATTAGTGGGGGAGTTTTCCCATTATAATGTGATTTCCATGACGTGTATTGGAGGGTCTTCGCCGGGTCTTCCATATGGACGCCGGTTGAGAGCTGTCAACGTGGCCACGTTTTGACCACATTTTGAGCGGAAACGCACGTAATTTTGCGTTTTAGAGTCGGCTATGAGGTATTTGAAGTAATGCATTCACAAGTACGCGCTAATCGGAATATGTTTAGGTATATTCGAGTGGTATATGTGACAATAACATGATTCGAAATGTTTGTTTACAATCTAACAATGGACGGTGTTTGTGCCACGACACTGGGAGGGGCTTGGCCCCCGGCGCTGACTTTTGGCCACATCCCGGCCCCTGACCCACTGCTCCACGGTTCTCTGCCTTCACTGATGTGTTCAAGTCAGTGTTTGGAATTATCAAATGTGAAGGACAAAGTTAAAGGGCAGGCCTATCGAATTATGTTGCAACTTGCATTTACCCCTGGCATTGTTAGTTGAATTGTATTGACTATTGAGTCTATTGACAGTATATAATATTATTGTTAGGCATATTACATTCAACTAGAGAACATGTCATCAGCTAGAATTTTTATTTTATTTCTACCTGCATTGCTTCAAGAGTTAGAGTCTAGATCTACATCCAGTTATATCTTGGTGGCTTTTGTCCTGTCAAAATGATGTGTATTTAGAATGTTCACTGCATGTAGATCCAGATAAATATTCTTGCAGGTTCATCAAATATGCTCTCGATCTTATATTCTAATTTACAAGTGAAAAACTCAGTCATAACTTTTACCTCAAAAACAGAGGACACCTTTTGATGGAAAAACTGGCGGAATGTAACTACCTATCTAGCCTCTAGGCCTATGTGTCGTTAGATCAAAAGAATATCTTACTATCTGTTGGGTAGCCATCTGATCTAGATCTAAAGTGAAATTCCATTTTATTACAAACAAACAGATAAACTATTTATCATGGTCATGGAGGCACATTG
Source organism: Lepidonotus clava (assembly GCA_936440205.1). Taxonomy (NCBI): domain Eukaryota; kingdom Metazoa; phylum Annelida; class Polychaeta; order Phyllodocida; family Polynoidae; genus Lepidonotus; species Lepidonotus clava. Next base: position 43,429,859 of record OW387136.1, on the reverse strand, counting down.
TCCTGGATAACAACTGAATAGGCAGTATGGAGGCTATATGAATTATGGGGTTTTGTTTATTGTGCCTTACCGTGTCTGTTTGGCAGTTTTTATATATTGGCCAGCATAATATTTTTGTATATATTCATTTTGATATCGAGTGAATTTTGCCATTATTGTATAAAAACAAACAAAAAAGGAAAAATAATACCGATAAGAATCCATCTTTTCCCTTCCTAAATCTATTTTTTATTTGTGTTTAATCCACATGTTCTGCTGATAGAGGTTACTTCAAATACCCACCCTATGCCCTCAATAGGGTCATGATTAAAGGCCAGGTGTGTGGCGTCCTTTCTATGGGACATTGCACATGAAAGACCCCTTACCACTCTTCAATTCAAAACAAGTAGAGTATTGCATCTGGTGGCGGATTTCTTCTAACTCATATCATAGATACAATCACCTGTAAGTTAAGCTGAAAAGCATTATATCTACCTTGTGCAGTGTCCTGGAAAGAACCTTGTGTGATTGACTGGACGTTAAACTCCCAACAAACAAACCTCAAATACCAACATGTTTGTATGACAAAATTGTAATTTTAGGAGACATTATAATTAGATCTAAAGAAATAGAACGTGTCATATATTTTGGTCCCTGTAGATATGATTATTGCATTGCCATCTGGTACAGTGGTGTGGTGACATGCTGTGGGTAATGGGCAGCCTGTTGCAGGTGTGGATCAAGATAATGAGGGGCGATGCATCGTCCACTTGAATACTAATGAGCTGTCAACAGTTTGGTAGATTGTACATTATTTCAGGGATTAGCACCTGTCATAATAATCACATCACATTGTAGAAGGATAAGACTTTCTGTCACTGACCGTCAGAGACTGACAGATGTTAGAATGTGAACAATATTAATTAAATGCAGTAAACAGTTTAATGCGACATGACCGTATAAATGCTTTTAGAGCTTTTTTTAAATACTTTAGCGTGCTTCCTTAACTAAAAGTCCTGAGAAAAACTGCACAGTTTGTCCAAAGTTCATGTATGTAGCTGAAATTAGTAAGCCGGTCTGTCAGAGTGTCATCCATCAAGTGATTAAATTGCTGTTTTATCAGGATTGGTTGCACATTAATTAAGTTAGTAGCAGTAATTGAGATGCAAGTATTGTTGTGCATGAAGACATCTGATTTGAATCATAATAAATGATAAACGTGTATTTCTGTATTGGTCAGTTCTAGCAGATAATTGTCGTATAAATAAATATTTAGTAATAGTTGTAAAGGTTTCCAAATGAAATAATGCAGGTTGCTTCTGGATTGAGTATTTCTGTCAGTATTATGTAATAGTAATACAATGGCCCATATTTTCATATGTAATAGATTAAACATCAGTGTGTTATCAATAGTGTCTCGCAGTTTGCAAAGTCTCACTGTGCTTGGGGCATGTAGTCCGTTATTATTCAAATATTTGTTCACTGGCCTGGTCCCTTTCTCACTGGCTCGAGCCTCCGGCCAGCGGCTAACGTTACCGACTGTCTTGTGATGAGCTGTTCAATATGTTATTTTAAAAAAAGTAATTGTAAATGACATGTTTAGTATATTAGCACCCTGTCATATATTCAAGTATTTGATCTTAATCATTCCTTTATTTGCATCTTCCACTTTACCGCCTCTTTACGTCATTATCAATATTTCGTTAACTTTAATTTTTGTCTCTAGGTTCTCTCCGGAGATGCTGTTATCGTCAGACGTGGAGCTCCCAAAGGCGGGCCTCCACCAGAGCGCACAATCTGTCTCTCAAATGTTACCGCCCCTCGAATAGCCCGCCGTGCCAACCCAAACATAGAGGGAGCAGTCGAGACTAAAGATGAGGTAAGAAAATACCTTCAGTTTTGTTACCTATATGCTTAAATTTAAAAGATAATATTTATAATAAAATCTACTTATTATACAGATTATATGTAATTTTTACCATTATTTTCTAAAGAGAATTTGAGCGAATTTTAATTATTTTCTAGAGTAATATTCAAATATTAATCAAATCCCCCCTCTCCACCTAGCCCTACGCATGGGAGGCACGCGAGTACCTGCGTAAGAAGCTGGTCGGTAAGGAGGTGGTCTTCACTGTAGAGTACAAGGCGGGAGCAGCCAGTCGTGAATACGGCTGCATCTGGCTGGGCCGCGACCAGAATGGAGAGAACATCACAGAGATCATGGTCTCTGAAGGCCTTGTTGAGGTCAAACGTGGAGGACTATTCCAGAACAAGTACGTATTTCTATTTTGATGGATAAGAAAGAAAAATGTTTGACAAAATTGTTGTATATATTATATTGATTTAAATTCGATGCTATACTGAACTATATTAACTGTTGGTTGCTTGCATTTTCTTACACCGTCATACCTGTTGTGATTAATGCATGTCCACACGCCCTATCCAAACTGAACTCTGTATAGAACAAAATACCATACTAGTATGTGATTACTTCAGATCTTTCTATACCGAGCACGTTATTAAGGGTAAATAAAAGAAAATGATTAAAAACAAAAATTATGAAGGATTTGTGTACATGTTTCCAACTAGGCAAAAAATTAGTATATTTTCCACTTATACTTGTGCCTATACTGTCTTCATCATTTTGCAGTGAGAGTCAACAAAAGCTTGCTCAGCTAGAAGATGCTGCCAAGGCGAGTGGTAAAGGCAAGTGGGCCGCTGATGCTGATTCCCACGTGCGCAACATTATCTGGAGCACAGAGAACCCACGAAACTTCGTGGATTCCCAGCATGGCAAACGTATCCCAGGTAAGTTCTGCATAGTCTTATGAGTTCAGTAATTGTATTAAAATAAGCGTTTCTTAATTGTTTAGTAGGGATCAACAGAACCAGGAGACGACTTTCTTTTCTTCTCATAAAAATTCAATATGATCTTTTCATTTCTTTTGGTCGAAAACAAGATGCAAATTTTTTTAATTCTGGCCATATCAGGTATTTAAGTAAATTATTTTTATTTTCAGCTGTGATCGAACACGTACGAGACGGCTGCACAGTGCGTGCCTTCCTCCTGCCCACCATGAACTACGTCACCGTCATGCTGTCCGGCATCAAATGCCCCATGTTCAAACTGGAGGGGGACAAGCAGGTACCCGAGGAGTTTGCCGAGGAGGCCAAGTACTTCTCTGAGGTGCGTCTCCTCCAACGCGATGTGCACATCATCTTGGAAGGTGTGTCGAACGCCAACCTGCTCGGCTCGGTCATCCACCCGAACGGCAACATCGCTGAGCTGCTCGTGCAGGAGGGCTTTGCGCGCTGCGTGGACTGGAGCATGGGAGTGGTGTCGCAGGGCGCCGACAAGCTGAGGCAGGGAGAGAAGGCTGCCAAGGAGAAGAAGTCACGCATCTGGAAAGACTACACCCCCAGCACCCTCAACCTGGACATCAAGGATAAGACGTACACCGGCAAAGTAGTGGAGGTGGTCAACGGGGACGGGCTCGTCCTCAAGGTGAACGACAAGGAGTACCGCAAGATCTTCCTGGCCAGCATTCGTCCCCCAAGGTAAGGCTGACAGAGATGTTAAGGTTCTGCAGATTTCCATTTTTTTTCCGCGGAGTTATAATTTCAATGACTAAGAATTAATAGGTCGAGTTACTACATTGAGCCATGGAATGGAATAAGACGTGGATTGACAACTGCCATAAACCCATGAAGTAGGACACACATTGAATACTGTTAATCCGAACAGCCCCTATTAACCCACAATAACGTGCACATATTGGCTGTAAGTGGGTGTGTGAAGATGAGATCTGTTGAATCTTTTAAGTGAGTTTGAGGCTTATGTAACGAGCATTAATGTTTTCTTTACAGGGCACAACAGACTGAAGATGCCGATGGAGAGAAAGAGGAGAGGGCAAAGAAGCCTCAGCAGCGGTCCCGCCCGCTCTACGATATCCCATACATGTATGAAGCTCGTGAGTTCATGAGGAAAAAGCTGATCGGCAAAAAGGTGAATGTAGATGTGGATTACATCCAGCCTGCGTCGGGCACCTTCCCCGAGAAGACCTGCTGTACCGTCACCTTCTCCAACATGTAAGTTTTGATTCTGTATTCAAAATAATTACGTTAAGATAGATATAATTATGTTACTCAATAAAATCGTACCTTTCCAGGATACTTGACCCTCTACAATTTTTTAGGGATACTGTTATATTCGCTAAAAGAGAAAAAGATGTATGTTACGATGCTAAGTGTTTAATGTAATATAATTAAAGTCATCATGTAAAAAAATAAATATTCATTACTGTTCAGCGCACTTTAATGTGAGGAATTTTATAATGTACTTACAGTAACATTGCCGAGGCTCTGGTCAGCAAGGGTTTCGCTAGCGTGGTGCGTTACCGTCAGGACAACGAGATGCGTTCAAGTCACTACGATGAGCTGCTCGCCGCTGAGGCCCGTGCCCAGAAGAAGGGAGTCGGCATGCACAGCAAGAAGGATAGCCCAGTCCACCGGGTAGCAGACATCTCTGGCGTGAGTGTCAAACTTGGTGTTTGCCGCATTTACTAACATTAGTATAGGGAGGCCTTAATGCTTCTGGACAGGCATTATCAGTTAAGCTAACTTTGTAATCTAGAACTTGTTAAACTCAGTAAATTCCTAAGAAGTATTTGACCAGCCAAGGGATTCAATTAAGAATTATTTACAAAAATATAATAAAGTCTGCTATATGGACAATGATCAACATGTTGAGTACTGAGAGTTAGTTCACTCGTCAGGTCCTGAAAATGTGGAAGAACAGCTAATAAGCCAAACATTTAGTGCCTGGTAAAATATCGCAGTTAATTAATTATGAAAAGAGTGAGAAAAACAAATTTGCCCTTAACAACCCACCTTATAAAACACACATCTTTTCTCAACCCCACAGGATGTTCCCAAGGCCAAGCAGTTCCTGCCCTTCCTGCAGCGCGCAGGCCGTATGGAGGCCATCGTGGAGTTTGTGGCCAGCGGGTCTCGGCTGCGGCTGTACATCCCCCGTGAGACGTGCCTCGTCACCTTCCTGCTGTCAGGTATCAGCTGCCCGCGCGGAGCCCGGCCCAGCCCCGCTGGCAGCGGTGGTGGAGAAATCCCCGGAGACCCCTTCGGCAAAGAGGCGCTGCTGTTTACCAAGGAGATGACCCTTCAGAGAGAGGTAAGTTTGGGGCTTATTACTGAAAATAATTGGCTTTCCCTAAGAGATAACCAAGGCGATCTATCTACAGCACACGTCTTTATCAGAGGGGTAATTGATTTATAGTCATTTCGATAAAGTATGAATGAATAATACATGTTATCCTATCTAAAAACATGTTCAAATGTAAATGTTTTTCCCGGATTCTCTTCTTGTATGATGAAATATTTACCGTTACTTCAGTGAAGTTTTCACTGATCGTTTACTGTTCTGGGTGTATATATTCAGACTTTGGTTTATTCACTTTATAACCGTTGTTTGTTACAGGTCGAGGTCGAGGTAGAGACTATGGACAAGGGAGGTAACTTCATTGGTTACATGTACGTGGAGGGAACCAACGTGTCGGTTGCCCTGGTCGAGAACGGACTTGCCAAGGTTCATTTCACAGCCGAGCGCAGCAGCCACTTCAAGGCACTGTCCTCTGCTGAAGACAAGGCCAAGGCCAAGAAGTCCAACGTGAGTAGAGTTTGAACGAGTACAGTTATCTGGTACGCTTATAATGGCAATATTCTAGCAATGTTCACCATCTATGAAAATAAATTCCGTGACAGGGATTGCTACCAATTTTCAAAATTTCCTTTAGTTGAATAAGAGAATCAGATAAATAGAAAAAGAAGCCCTTAAAAAAACAATATTCAACACTTTCAAAAGATGAATAAGAAATTAATAGAAAAAGAAGTCATTACGAAAACCGAAAAAAAAATCAGACTATTATATATCATGTTTTCTTTGGTAGGTGTGGTCAATTGAACAAGAGGAAGTCAAGGAGGAGGTAAAGGTTGAGAACGAGCCTTTGGAGAGGAAAGTTAACTACAAAACCGTAGTTGTCACAGAGGTCACTGACTCTGGGAACTTCTATGCTCAGAACGTCGAGTCAGGTGAGTAAATGAGAATATGATGTATCAAAAAGCCGCACAATAACCCCCATTCTTATTTCACTCATGATTATGATCAATACTTGCCCTCTATAGGCTTCCTAAAGCTAAAATCGTTATTAAATTTTGTAATGCATATAAGGAAATAACTAAGAATGTAAGCCAAGAGGCAGATCCTTCAAGTATAGTAAATCTAAGACAGTTTCAAGAATATGCAATAATAATTCAGTGTAGCTTCAGTTTCATAGACCTACTTTGGTAACATTGAAAGTTAATTTGAAAACGTTGCGATATACCACGTAGTATAAGAATGGAAATTTGATTTAAAAAAAAAAGGAATTCTAAAACAAATGCTATGACATGTTTGTGTTTGCAGGTCCCCACCTGGAGAAGCTGATGGAGCAGATGCGCACTGAGCTGACGGCCAACCCACCCCTGCCGGGCTCCTACACCCCGAAGAAGGGAGACCTGTGCGCCGCCAAGTTCACCGATGACGAGTGGTACCGCGCCAAGATCAAGCGTATCAGCGGCGCCCGCATCGACGTGCTCTACATCGACTATGGAAACGTGAGTTGTTTGGCTTTTTATGCGAGACCCTTTTGTATAACACCAAAATCAAACAAAAAGACTTTTATACAGGGATGTAAGTTTTCAGATTTTCGTCTGATTTCAGATTTTTTGAAAAACAATGAAATTACAGCTGAAAGGTATTAAAACTACAGTTAACAACATTTAAGTAGCAGTCAGACCTGAATAAGTAATCAATGTAACCTAATGAAGCACCTGGCAGGTCCTCAGAAGCTGTTTAGATCCTCAGATATATTTCAGATTAAGTTCAGGTTATATATACAAAATCTGAAACCTGTATAAGGCAGTGAATAAATACTGCCTTCTGATTGGTTGATATTACTATGAAATTTAAATTCACTACAAGCCTGCCCAAGTTTCTCACTCTCCAAACATTAACTTTAGTTTTCAGATTTTTTATCCAACCCTGACTTACATCCCTGTTTATATGTTGCGTATGTATAATAAAGTTGTTGGCTAAATTATGTTATCAAAACGACTTACATATGGAATGACCTTTTCTTGTACGATTGGTGGGGGTGGGGGGATGCTAACTGTAAATGTTTGTGAATAGTTTTTATCTCATTTATCATTAAAATAGAATTACAGTTACTGATTCTTAATGTTTCTTGGTTTTCAGAGCGCCGCAGTTGATAGCACGAAACTGTCTTCACTGCCGGCCGTTTACAGCACTCTGTCGGCTCAGGCCATCGAGTACGGCCTGGCCTGCATACAGCTCCCTCCCGATGTAAGTCGCCTGAATAATTTACCTACCATTACTGGGATAACTTGACTGTTATCTTGAGTAATCATTGTAATATTTATTTAGAATTACATGGAAACTAACTTAAACAACACTTAAATTCCAGTTGATGAACACGATTTGCTTGAAAATAGAATAATTAGTGCAGTAGGGTAGTTGAACTTGAAACGCGGGATGATTTACCCACTATGCTATTTCTTGGTTCTGGAACGAAATACAACCCTTCTTGATAGGGTTTATATGCCTGCAGCTACAGGCAACTTAATTCATATACCAGCTGTCGTGATGACTTCCCTGAGGGGCCTTCCATTAAGTACTGTTGCAAAAATTCTAATCCCAACCGCCTTTGGGCTAATAAGTACGTATTGAATGTCTATTAGAACAACGTGTGTACATTTTCAAAATTCCCCCTCCCCCTCCCCCAACCCCCTTGATGCGTAGATGTTTAATGAAAGGCCCCTAAGTTTGACATTTGGACTAAAAAAAAACAACCCTACATATATACATTTCAGGAGGACGCACGCCTTGACGTGGTAGACTCGCTGGTGAACGACGTCCTCAACCAGCAGCTACAACTGAACGTGGAGTACCGCACGGATCGCGTGGACTACGTGACCCTGCAGCACGCGGACACGAAGGACGACGTGGCCGAGGGCCTGGTGGCTGCCGGGCTCGTCACCGTCGAGGCCCGCAAGGAGAAGCGACTCAAGAAGCTGGTGACCAACCTGATCGAGAAGCAGAACGCCGCCAAGGGAAGCAGGGTGGGTGGATTTCTGATGCTATTTTATGATCTTTTGAAATTTTAGACCTTAGACAAGGACGTAGGTGTACATGGGTCTAAAAAGTGGATCCGTTTCCATATGAATTTCAGTTGTTAGAGGGGGGGTTGCCCTTGGTCAAAAGGAGGAAAATGCCAAGTTTAACTCGAAAATATTTGCACGTAATAAAATATGTTATCAATGAAACTTGATTCACTGTAAGGAACTTATATAATAATTAGCTTTCAATTCATGACTTTCAAGTGATAACTGCTGTCAAGTGAAGATACAACCTTTCATTTTTGAACACTTTTGATAAGCATTGTGCCCCTCCCTATCTCAAATTATTAAAATAAAAACCAATTCTTTCCTCTTTCAGCTGAATCTGTGGCGATATGGAGACTTCACCGCTGACGACGCCAAGGAGTTCGGCTACCAGCCCTGAACGGGGCATGGGGCCGACTCCGACTGCAGCATTAACACAAGTTGAAGCTAGGATTTTCAAATTAATCTGCTGAGCCGACACAAGTTGAAGATAGGAATTTCAAATAAACCAAAATTGGAGTTGGGTTCCTGACGAATCCATCTCCAGCAAAGCAGTGGCCAGCCAGGGTAGGTAGGAAAGGGAATCAAGACTGGGATACAAGTTGATATTATTTTGAATATCTATATTAGAATGTGGGAGGAAAGTGTGTTGACAGAACGCATTCATATAGGTTGGAAGTATTTTCTGGATGTCAGAGGCCGTAGAAAGATTGTTCGTTTCCATTTACTCTCTTTTGTCTAACCTATCGTTTACGAAATACAGATTGTTATCCAAGTATATTGAAGAAAGCGCGTATATTTATTGTGATTTACAACTTAGCTTTACTTCAGGTTATTGCTATACTGATCTCTGTCTCAGAGGACCATGCCAAACGAAAAGTTGAGGAAGCCTGATTAAAATATTTCTTGATATTATCATGGTCTAATCAATGGTAACAGATTTTTAATCTGATACACTTTTTTCGCGGTTTATCTCCACCGAAATCCACCAAAATAAATATTCTCTGACCAAAGACAGGGACTCCGAATTCGGCTGGTTACTCCCATTTATCCTCTCGGAAAAGTAAGCTTGCCAAAACCAATTGTTAAAGAGTTGATACATTTGTCGATTTACTATATGCTTAATTCAACTACTAAAACTCAATACTTCAGGCTCTGATGTCTACTCGTATCGATGCAAACTTGTTGCCATGACGGGAACGGTATTTATTAAGAGGTACTTTTTACCTTGTAGTTGTGCGTTGACGTGTATACTTATGTCAACTATGATTAGTTGATGGTAATATATTTATCAAAATGAAAGTGTCTTGTGTACATTGAATCATTCCTCATGTGCCTGGTATGGTTCTACAGAGCAATTTTACGGCGCGATTTGCAATCGTAATATTGTAAGTAAATAGTATTTCCAAAGTATTCTATACAGTTTCTTCGGTGATGTTACAATCATCGATGTTAAGTACTAGAGAACTTAGTTTAAATCTTAGAATATCACATAGAATGTATCAGCGTTATGTGTCTCCGTTGTATATTATCGTACTTAATCAAAACGAACTAAATCTACATATTGGAAGTGGGCCTAGTCAGTGACTCGGCGAGATTGTATCGTAATTCCGGAGAGAAGTCTTACGTTTTGATTGCTACATTCTCTCCTGACTATTATCTATCATGGCAGCTGCTTTAGGAAATTACGAATGAGGAAAAAGTCAGGATGGAAGTGAAGTTAAGCATGAATGTATCGCTTTACTCTCAGAAAGAGCAAGACATTTGTATAAATCGCGAATCACAATCCGTATGGCAGTATCCAGATCATGAGAACGAGATAACAAGATGTAAAATTCTTGAAGCGTACTACTATTGCTTAGATGTGAAGATGGAAGTGGGGTGGAATATTTCGGTATTTTTAAGGGGTTGGGGGGAGATAACGTTTACTTTTTCATCCTTCCCTGGCTGTCAACTGTCAGATGTGAGCGATTTCTTGATCGCGGGTTGCACATCAACCGTTTCCGATCCCAAGGACTGTTCTCTCTTTAGTAAGAATTAATGTGAACGTGTGTGATGTTTCTGTAGTATCGATCAACCTCCAACGTTTCAGTGTAATCGGAGGAGTGTATTTTGAGTTTGTGGTCACGTTTTAGAGAAGTTAATCAGATATTTGAATCTTCGAAACTGTCCTTGAGGTGTTGGTAATTTGTTCATTTATCCCTGACTTTGCATTGGAGAAAGGTCTTAACCAATTAGAATACATGTTAATTTAATATGTTACTACTTTTGAATAGGTAAGATGAGTCAGGCTTTGCCATACGCATTTATTACTGTAAGAAACCAAGCATGGTTTAACCCACCAATGGTGTTTATTCTTTTGTGTACCTAGTGAATGGAAACAGATGTGTGCTGCAACCTTGTTCAAGTCTTATTAAAGAAATTGTGAGCAGAATTGTATTGTCTTTGTTTCTTTATTTTGTTTAAAAAAAAGTATGTTCCAATGGCCGAATGAATCTGGATCTGTGAATACACTTTTTATTCTTTCATATCACACGTTCCACTTACGGAATATCTTGGTTACTGAACCCAAACAATTTCAAACTTATTTAATAACCTTTACAACAGGTGGTTAACACCCAGGCATGTTATTTCGGCATAAGTAGACAATGAATTCTTTAAAATAATATATCTTTTTATGGGGAGTGGTGAATTCAGATTTTTGTTTGTTAACATGCACAGTAAATCATGACAACTATATCAATTTACTTATAGCTTCTATTGCATGTTTTGAGTCATATTTGTTATATAATCAACTTAAATCTCTGTTGGCATGTCTGCTTACCAAACTAACTTCTCTTTTAAATTGGATGGCAGTATTTTTCATTTTACCAAAGCGTCTTATATAGAATCTGATATGTTGCATGGGACTTATTCAAAATGATTACATAAATATTACATTTCAGTCATAGGCATTGTAAAAATTTGATAACACTTTCTTGTAGTTTTACCCTAAATCCATCATTTCCATACAGTACTTCTTTGAACCGCTAGTGTTAATCCTCCAATCCTCTTTAACGACTGCTTAAATAATGCGTGATATGCCCCATGGATTACCCCGACACGATAGATTTAAGTAGTGTGGTTTCCTATTGGTGTGCAATGATGACAGCGACCCTTTGTTAGGATATGAATTTTTGTGACTGAAGTTTTCTTCATACTACTTTGATACGATGTAAAAAGGTATCATTGAAATAGACAATTTATACACATGTAAACTAGAACTTTTAAATTTGTAACTAATATAATCTTTCCAGGGTTAAGAAAACATTAACATACATGAGCCTAAACCTAAAAGCTTGGAAATGTCTATATTTTCAACAACCATATTGAGCAATTGTAAAGAAAAGGCCACCCTTTGGTGAGCATATTCTTGGCCCAAAAGAACACTCATTTGATCAAAATGACATGTTGAGATTAACACTTATGGTATAAAATCTCCGTTTAAACTATTCATGTGACAGGTCTATTGAGGCAGCCGGTTCCCGTATAAAGATCACAAAACAAAATACAGCTAAACCTTACATACATTTAATGCTATCCATAGAAGGGACTTTCGCACAATAAATCACCTTCATGAATCATAGGTTCACTCAATGTCGAAAATAGAACCAATCCTACAGTTCTCGGTTAGGTTCTCAAAACATTGAACTTTGAAATAGGTCTTTCTTGTTATATATGCACTGGTACAAACAACCACCAAATGAACTGAATAAGCACACCGCGGACTACAACACACTGGAGGTCTGTGGCAACGCCTCCTCTTATGGGAGTTATGCTGAAGGGTTTGGGTAATCAACTAACTGTCATGACAACGTACATTCTGGTTACAGGCTTACTACCAATCAACCATGGTCGGGGCGTGGTGACCCAACCTAACCAAAGCATTGTTCATTTAAAGCTTTCTCTCGGGGCCAATCTTTTGGACAATTTTCCTAGATAGTAAGGGGTTCAGAATGTTTAGGGGCAGCATTTTAATGTAGAACTAATAAAACTGTATGCGCTGGTGAATCTTTGTCAGTGACTATTTCTGACGCCCCATAAGTATCCTGAACCCCTCGTTACGACTCAGGGAATCGTATGTTCTCCGGCTCCGACTAACTTGACATGAAAGCATCAATCACAACAGGTTTACGAGTATTCCATTACGCGCTTTACGAGCCCTAACTTGGAGAGAGCGTGTCCATCTCCTCGTCAGCAGCTACAGTCTTTGCCTCCATGGACACAGGTTGTACGGTGACCGTGTGGCTGTGTACGTTAAAGTCCCAGCCGCACGTGACCAGGTTATCGGCCTGCGCCGGGTTCCACGACACGCCGCGCGCAAAGTCTTTATGGAGGTCTGACTGCCATCTAAAATGGGATAATTATATATGAAGTAATTATATTTTACATCAAACTTCATATACATTTGCCCATTCACGTGTAAATGGTTATCATCCTATGTGACATAAGTTATACATGGATTATGATGGTTTATTTAAACTCAATCTTTAAATGGCTTGATAGATCGGTTGTCTAATATACCGGGATAAGAAAACAATTCTGAGCAACTGAATCCAGCCTCTAAGATACTGAGTGTGAAACCAAAATAATTGATGATGTGATCACGTAAGCTGGCATCTGGTTTTCTATGTTAAGAAAGTAAAGAAAAGCTCAAGACTTACGTGATATTTGGACCAGTAAAGTCGGATACAGCGACCTGACAGTCGTCAGAAACAGACGCCAGCCAGTCGGGCCTGTCAAATAGAAGACATATCAATTGCATTGTTGTTCGTCTATAATTCTACACACTTCATTTTTATGGCTCCGCCAGATACGATGAAGCATTTTGTTGAAGGGGCAGTACATAAATTTCATTGACCAGAGAAAGCTGATCTCTATAAATGCAAGCTGAAAGTCTCATAAAAGTTGTCTAGTCTTTGACAATGTGTCAATTAAACTCCATTACTTACTTTTCTGGGGAGAATGCTAATCTGTGTACAATCCTTGTGTGGGGTTTGAGTATTGAGGGAGTTGCGTCACGATTGCTATGGTCAAACAAGCCGACCGTGCCACCCTCACTGCCAACGGCAAATGAACCCTGCTTGCCCGGTTGCCATGCGACGACTGTTGGCTGAGATTTTAGTGATGATGCATCTAAAAGGAACAGGACGATTCTTAATACCGAATATGGATCTCCGAATAAACCTCAGTATAATACACAACAGAACATGAAAATTCACGAGAAATATTCTGAATGTATAAGTACTAAAAATCGGAGTAGCTCAATATGTTCCCACACCCTGGCCGTGTTGGATTTTATCTTAGCAGTGTTAGATGTAAAATATCTATATGGATACTCAATAAAACGCTCATAAAATCCATTTTTACTTACCTAATATAGATGCCGGTTTGGGCTTTCTCGTGTCCCAGATAATTAACCTTCCATCCTGCAAAGAATCAATAGAACTCATGTAAACTAACTTGTTCTAGTTGAACAACTCAAAGTGAGATTTGTATTATGAAAGAGACAATTTGAATCAAGCTCTAGGAGATCTTTTAAGATATAACAACACCAGTCACCATTATTTAAAATACATATCTACTGAAATGACTGGAGTCATCGTACTAATATTCAATGATTGAAATTATAAGTTGCATTCGATCTGATTAAACCGCACGTTGTTTTCATGAGTGAAAAGTAAGGCAAACCAACCTGACCACAGGAGAGGAAAACTTCACTTTCGGTTGGATGACATGCTACATTACTAACCGCGCCATAGTGAGCTAAAATAGAAGAGGGTTCATTTAAGTTATGTGGTGTCAACATGACATGCTTGCCGAATGCAAATTTTCAGCAGTATAATTTACAAGCCGACTGAAACTATAATAAATGTATTTAAATTTTTCGATGATTATAAAATTGTTAAATTACTGAATCCGAGTTTGCTTAATTTTCGATAATTTACGCGAATGTCCTTCAAAATTGGTCAATGAAACATCAACTAGAGTAAAATCTTTAGATGGCGAATTGTTTCTACCTACCTGTGAAAGTGTTCGTGCAAGACATAGTCTCAAGGTCCCACAGCTTTATGCTGGAAGTGAAAGCAATATTTTGATCTCACATATTTGTCAATTGCTTAATAAGACTTTATAACTTGAAGGTTCCCCTGGAACAGACTGAAGGTTCCCCTGAATATTTAAATCAAAGTGGGCAAATATTTGTTTAATTCTTTGAATTTATTGCCTTTTAGAAATATGATATATCAGGGTACATAAAACTTAGAACAAAAACTACCTTTTGTCTTCACTTGAAGTCACTGCCTTTTTACAGTCTGTACTTGTAGAGACTGATAACACGTAACTATCATGGGCTTCTTGCTCCGAAAGACGGTTTAATGTTGCTTCAGCATCGTTCAGTTCCCAAACTTGGATCATACCTTGTGTGGAAAAAAAAATCAAAATTACATCAATTAAAATGCGTTGTGTAGATGTCTAAAGATATTCTAATACAAATAGAATATTATAAGTAGAACTGATCTTACAATCGTAAATATAGAGGCCTATAACTGATGACAAATTAAATGTTGTCTTAGACTGAGTACTGACCGTATATCAATTTAGTTACAAATTCCTAATCGAACAGGGCTTCTGCGTGGAATAAACAAACTTATCGCAATGTGCTTCAATCATAAACTTGGTTGTTGTGTGCTAACCATGCCTGAACTGGTAGTTGACACGTTGAATGAACTATTTAGACGATGTGGGAAAAATTACCTGTGTCAGTTCCAAGGAGTAGTTTAGTGTCAGACAGTAACTTGAAATCATTAACTCCTGTGTCAAGGTCCACTCCCGCTCCACACTTTTCGACGTCTGGAGCTTTCTCTGCCTTATCAAAGAACCAGAGAGACCCAGCCCAGTATCGGCCCGTCAGACTAGACGCTGCAAGGTATAACCCTCCATCTACAAGAAAAACATGATTTCATGCTCGTCAAAATGAAGATACAATTGCCAGAGACAAGCAGCTGAAAAATCAGTGTAGAGAAGGTCGGTGGCCTAAGGTCTGCTTCCCAATAAAAAGGAATGCCAAAAGTTGCAAAAAAAGCAACAAAATTAGTATTTCAACATAGGCCCCGGCCGCCCGATATGGCCTAAAAATTGTGTATATATAACGACTTCACTGACCTACCCTTTTTTTCATCCAGATCTTGACCCTAAGGACCCCCCACCCCCGAAAAAAAAGAAAAAGAAAAATGTTGTGTTCAGTTAACAAAGGTAAGAAAACAAATTGGGAAAGGTAGATTTTCCCCGGCTTTTTCTAAATTACCAAATGAATCCGGGCAGTGTCGGAAATAAAACAAACCTCTAAACATCTAAAAACATTTATAGCATAAGAAAATACATGCCCTGGGCATCTATATCGCATAATTATGCTGGTCTAAAAATAGTGCATCGCCCGACGAAATTTCGCGGAAATCACGAATGGAGGTTTGGGGGCTTTTAACATAGGATTCTATGGGAGAAAACATATTATTTCGCTGAAACTTTTTAAATCCCACTCCAATCTTCATACAGTAAATGAGATAAAATTTGGAATTAATCCCAGGAATGTGATACAAGCCTTCAAAATTTCGCATTTGTCAACTTTTAGCACAATCGCGAAAATTTGCGTTTCCTCCATAGGCCCCAATGCTAACTAGCCAACAAATAGATCCCAGAATTTCACCGCGCGATGTTGGAAGTGGCAAGGATATTGCTAACCCATTTACTCCATATGTGCTGATCCACGCTTTGCTGGATCTAGATCTTTTTGGAGAAAAATATTCCTAAAGGAACTTAGGGTAGGGCCAAAAATTAAGGCTAGGTTGGGTTACCTGAACACAACAATTTTTTTCATGCCTAACTTTTTTCAAGAAAATATTTCTCAAAATAGTGAGTTCAAGAAAATGTACTTAAATGACTGGAAAAGGCATATATTTGACCAAGAGACGTATTCTATAGGGAGGTCGGGAGTTGTGGGCTGGTACATCTTTTCAAATCCCCCACTCTGGCCTCAGTGACTTCACACCTCTCACAAGATAAGGCCAGTATAGACAGAGTGATGATAAGGGTGGCAGACTAGGGTTCCCACCTCTCTGTTGTGGTAGCTCACCCATTCAGGCATTGTCTTACTTATTGGCTTAAGTTAACCCCTAAAACAACAGTCACACCTGATTACAGATTAACACTCTGCAGACAACCTACTTAGGGGCCCTCAGTGGGAAGGGGGAAGGGTAAATTTTACCTATCTATAACTTTCTTATTATTTAATATTATCAAAAAAAATAAAAAGGGGTGTAAGGTTTATTACTGTACCTATTGAAATAAAATGATAAAGTTATCTTTTCAGACATTATTGTCTTGCAGTAGTGAACTGAAGATAGTAGGTTTTTGGTCTAGCTTATCAGCAGTGAAGGGGTCTAGCTTGTCCCCCGACAGGCCTGAACTGGGGGACAATGGCCGCCCCCATGGTACATCTCCCTACAGGCCTATAAATTATTCTAGAATTTGAATTAGGGTAGATCTAGGTTTGTAGAGTTGCAAACAAAAAAATATTCTAAACATCCCCGAAAAAAAATACTTAGCTCCTAAAATACATAGTTCCATACATTTGTAGTCAATTTTTTGGGATTTAGAAAGAAAAAAAGGAAACAAAAATCCCCTAAAATAGTTTGGGTAGCCCGGTAGGGCCAAAAAAAAAAAACAACTCTAGACACTACCAGTACTAGATCTACAAGTACAACACTGTGTGTCTGAGTGTCTGATGTCTCAGCCGATGCACCATCAAGACTTATGAAAATATGCGAACATCTGGACATGTCGATATTTAACCGAATACCCGACATGTTAACCCAATGCAAAGCATCGACACACTCTCTGATGCTGATTATTCAAAACGTCAGGATTTCTAAGTCAGTGTGAACTGTCATGTTGGTCACGTTTACCGGTCAGTTTTTGTAAGCGCCGATCAGGAGAATTTAAGAACAGTACATGCAATGAATGTGGAGAACCGATCTGTTACCTGAACGATGATGTACCACATCTAAGTGGTTGTGAACCAACGCCGGGATGTGTGCCATTCTGGTGTAAATATCACCATTTGAGTCGTTTTCTGAAGTCATCTTCATTTTTCTTTGACGATTTTTGCCGCTGGCGCACGTGTGCCTTTCTACGACATGTCGCAAAAGTTCATGATATTTTGATAGTTTTTACATAGAAAAAGGTAATCTTATAGTATCAAAAGACAAGCCTTTAAATAAAAAATATTACGCAAATAGTGTATTTATCAAATTAAAGAAAGTTTCAGAAATTGCGACATTCATCAAACCGGAAGTCTGTCATTTAGTCATTTCCGGTGAAGAAAATGCGAAGGTGAATTTTGGAACAATTATCACGGTTCCAGCACATCTCCATGATTATGAAATTACTAATAGCTGTAGGCCTAGGGTTACTCTGTGTAGTAACTGTAGAGGTGAGTACTTTGGTTTACAAAATCAACCTTGCATTCTAATCGTTGCAGGTTTGTGATTTGTTTCGACTGTCTAGTACAGTGAGTGAGTGAGTGACACTGACGGTCACAGTGAGTGTGGGGGCGGGGACTTGCCTGCGCCGCAAGCCCCTTCTCTGTTCGGGGCTTGCCCGTAGCCCCGGTTCGATTGTGTAGAAGCCGTAACAAGAAGGTGGGGCACATCAAACAAAAAATAAATGGCGGGGCACATGTTTTCAACTCAAAGAAGCCCCAGTTTGAATTGAATTTGAATCAATCAAACATTCAAAACGTATTTATGCTTGGTATTATGGTAATACGCAATATGTACACACATGTAAGTGCAAACAGGTGCTAGAAACACTTCTTGATGTATTAGAAAGGTGCTAACATCCACCTGTTCTTGATGTGTCAGAAAGGTGCTAAGAGCCGAAATCAAAAACCTAAATATTATTTTCCAAACAGGAAACAACACAAACTACATAGTCAGCTCTGACACTGTGTTGCCAGATGGTGCTCTTGTATTATAATGCCTGTGCTGTCTAGTCTCTAGGGCTGTAGGCTTAAAATCATCTCAAAATATGTGTATACATGTATATATATGTGTGACACATGGATCTTGTAGATAGTTCAACTGTTAATAAAAGTTCACACACACACACACATTCTCGCAGACGGGCGAAACTGGTTGTCTGATACCAGTTGCTTTAAATAGCAATGGGTACCAGCAGCCTAGCAACTGTAGCTCCGCCCCCTTCAGGGGAAATTTGCATATTCATAGCCCACATACAATTTTCTTTTGATCTTTTTCCTGTCCACGAGAAGGGTGGAGCCTGTTGCCATCCTCCTGTCGTTAGCCCGACTGGGAGAATGGTCTCCTTCCAGCACAAGGGAATAGTCATTTTTCAGAGATATGCTATTTTTTCCTACTTTTGTAGGATTTCCTACTTTTTGGTTGGTTGGTTGGTTATTGGTTGCTTTATGCCCTAATTAACAGCCAGGTTCATATTCAAGGGCGGTGATGGTGATCGAATCTATGAGAAGGTAGAGACCATACCCCTAAACTTTTACCGAGGCAGGTGTTCTTTAATGTGCATGGTCCCATAGACAGGGCCACACACACAACAGCCGGTGGTCTACTAGAGACCTTTGATATCCCAGTTGTTGCCACTGGGAGACATGCAGAGGGGAGCAGTGGCCAGCTCAGCCGAGAATTGAACCACAGCCGCCCGCGCAGCAGACGGACGCCCTAACCACTACACCACCCCACACGCCTCCTACTTTTTGGTGATTTTGGATTGTATAACCAATCTGTCCTACAGCACTCTATTTCAGGGTATTTTTGTATAAGTTGCAAGCTATTAAAATACATATTCAATGTCAGGTCTGTATTCTCCCGGTCCGCAATGGCGAAATCCGTATTTCCGTTTTATTTTGCGTGGTGGTCTCCCCAATTATCGCCTCTAATGTCCATATAAAAATCACCATAAAACTAGTGTGATAACAGCTTTGGTAAGTACACTATTATAACTACATTCTAATACGTGATAGCTATGATACATTCTAAGATATTTCAAACGTTTTCAGTGAAGAAAGAATTATATTCTACAAAAATTGGTTCATTCGCCGGGGAAGCCACCCTAAAAACCTGTCAAAATATCAATTTTTGCACACAAAATGCACAAAAATTATCTCCGATTGGATGGGAGTTCTTAAATTATATATTAAAGAACAGAAATTGAAATACTTTTAAGCAAAAACTTAGATTTGGCAATAAATCTGGTGCGATAAATGGTCGACACACCACGGACCGGAAGTAGAATGACGTTGCGTGGACCAAGAGAATTCCTGAAGGTGGTTATTTCCCTCCTAGTCCTAGTTGCTTCTAGAAAAAAGTAGAATCTTGTCTTCCTACCCGATGCAACAGAAATAACACTCCCATTTCTTTTCATCTCTGGAATGACCATATTCAGAGACAACTAGGGACTAACGTGTTAACTTGGAGAGGGTTATGGAGGCGACGTCGCCTAGGCTGGCCTAGTTTGAGGAATCTATGTTGCAGGCTAGCAACAGGCCACGCCTTCATCACGAAGGGGAAAAAGATCAAAAGAAAACGCTCATGAATATGCATATTTCCCCTTCGTGACGATGGCGGGGCCTGTTGGTAGGATTGCTGGTGTCTGACGTGTACATTTATCTTGATTATACTGGAATCATCAGACAACCACTTCTGTCCGTCTGCATTATTAAAATTTCTACCAAGCAATCTGGGTTTTTCTATCAATAACTACCTCGAGCTTATGCTAGTAACAAATACAATGAGGCGGGTTTGGGCAGATATGAGTATTTATATCAGGAAAACAGGCCCTACATGTATCACAAATAGCACTTAGTGAAAACAGTAACAAGTCACGATATCAGCAATAAGGTAACCTGACATCAGCAGTAAAAAGATGACATGATATGAGATCAAAACTTACAAAATCAATAATTAAGAATACATTTTTTCCGCGGACGGAGTGGGTTGTTGAAAGCGATGGCCGAGGAGACTTACGAACCCCGTGACGTCAAGGTGACGATGTCCCGGGGCCCACCCGGCGACTAACCTAGCAACCCTCCAGTTACGTTATCCCGCATGAATGTGTCCCAATATTGTGGATGACCTATAATATATGTGGACAACAGATATCTAATATTGGTCATCCTCTGACAACCAGAAAATTTGAGGAATTTTCCTAGCTTGAATAGGCTGGCTTGAGTAAATTGATAAATAATCCAAGTATGGTGTCCATGTTACTAAAACAATTAATTCTTGAAGACAGGTGTAAGTCATGGTCTTAACTTATCTGGGTCAGTAAAGGTCACACATGGATGCTCATACAAAACTATTACTAAGGCCAGAGGGCGACAGATCAGGTTATAGATAAGGACTGACCAATCAGAGCTTGGTGAAATTGTCCCCCTTGGGGTTGCTAAGCAACTCTACTCTCTAGCAAGGAATCCCTCCTACCCTGTCCTTGAGAATATTGTTAGGCATAAAGAACCATTTCGATTTGAACGTCACCAAAACCAAAATCACATTGGTGTCTTGTTCTATCAGTTGTATCAAGTGATTCTTTTGTGTATTGTTTTTTTTATCTTTTTAAGAAAAGGTGCAGTGAAATGACCAAAAAAAATAGATTTTTGGAATTATAGGCTGATATCACAAGCTGATTCTGAAACTCAGGCCTTTCAAAATTGCTGTGTCCAGGTTGCTCGACCTGCCCTAATTTCCTAAAATAGGCCAAAATTTGGCTAAATTGTAACCCAGTTTTTTCTATGAATGTTGACTGATTGAATACAAGTGTCTGAGTCACACAAACTTATCTTTTTGGCGTTATCTGGTTTGGGGTTTACCCTGGCAAAAATGTTGCCTACCACCGGCACGGATAGCTGAGTTAAAGCATTTCAAGGACCTGCAGGCTAATTATGACTGATTCTGTCAAGAAAATCTCTAGGAAAGCTATAGAACATTATCAAATAATTGTTAAAGCCATCTGCAAAGAAATGAATTTTCAAACAACTCAAAAATAATAAATGTATACGGATACTAATTTGAAAAAAGATGACGGCTAGTTTTTCACAATGTTAACATACATTTAACCTTCTTTTTTTTTTTGAAGATTTTGTTTAAAAAAAACTTATAATTCAAAAAACGAAATTTCTTAAATTAAAGGGAATGGCATATATTTGGTCAACAGACGTATTTTATATGCTTAAAATAGGTCTCAAGGGCGTCTTGCGTATTTTCTCAATTTCTAAGAATGCCAGAGGCTATTCATGACAGTTAAAAAAGAGCTTTAAAAAAAAAATCGACCTACCTACCCTAATTTTTTGACCTATCATGTTGCCTCACTACAGGTAGAGTGGTTTATATATAGTTATAGTTCGATAACTATAATATAGTTAACAAGTATGGTCAGATTGTAGATGTTCTCAAAAACGACATCCTCATTGCCTGTTCTTCCACATGCCGTTCTCATATTCTAATTTCTCTTTTTAGGCTCAGTATCAGGATGTGCGGTGTAAATGTGTGTGTACACCTCTTCCTTCACAGAATGGAACGGTGCAATCAAAAAGTGTATTCATTGGACAATTTACAGAATCAAAAAACTGGTAAGTATTATTGTGAATTCTTCTAAATACTAATTGGATGTTGCCACAATGAAATAATGCCACAGATACGACCTTTTCAAATTATAGTACAACTACTAGAAAACCACCATGGCCTGTATTTTATAAAAATCGTAAGTTGATCATACCTATAACTTACACAGAAACTATTCTAGGGCTGATGAATAAGTTATTTTGATATGGTTCCATTAAAAATATGGAGCAATTTCATTGACTAACAATATGCAGTATAATCTCCCCTAAAATGATACCAAAAAGAGGTACTTTAAATGTAAGCATGTTGATTTTTCTGTAATTTGTCCTCAGCGAGTGTATAAACGTCGTTCAGCCTACGTCACTCTGTCCTCGGTGCGAGTGTAAATGGCAACATCGAAATACAGCAACAATTAAGGTATGTCGTAAGAAAACTTTCACTTTAGCAACTAAATATGAACACGCAAGTAAATCAAACATTTACCATTGTTTCTGCATATATCAGAGACACCATTATTATTATTTTTCCGGAATTCTGAATATTCCGTTGCATCAGCATTTTTAAAGCGTCCTTAATTGTGAAATACTAAAGTTTTTCATATTTTTCATGTTTGTCGAGTAGTATCTCTGTTTTTAGACATTTGGTCTCTCTTAAGGATAGACAACTGTTGATTAGGGGCGTCTCGACCAGGTTGCTGTTATATGCTCACTGTAATGTGAGCTTCTTAGTTCAATGAATATATCATAAATCATCAAAAAGATGATTAAAACCCCTGTCTGGTGATATAAATGATATGAATATATGAGTACTAATGCCTGTGTTACAGGGCTGTGAATGTGAAAACTTCATTTTTAATGACAATTTTTTTAACAAGGATATCTCAGTTGATATTTTATCTATATACTTGAAATTTTAAATATGTAGAGATTATAGCCATTCGGAGTGAACCGTGTCTCAGATTTTTGATGTAGGTCCTAGTTTTTGTTTTATGAAATCTAGAAAATTAGGTTGCAAAAAATGGCAAAAAGTTACCCGTTTTTTTAAATAAAATAAAAACTAGGGCCTAAATAAAAATTCTGAGACACAGTTCCCTCTTAATCAACGTAATGGACACCTGGGTGAAATTTGAAGATTGTACTTTTATTATTAAGTGAGATATCCATGTTCAAAAAATAAAAGTGAAAAAATTGCTTTTTTATTTACAGTTTTTATTTTCAGCAAATCATCAAAGTGAAACTACAATATTCAGGCAGAGAAAAATATAACCTTTCATTTGATATATAGTATGATAATGTTCCTAGTGTAGTTACAGAGAAAAATGAGTTTATCTGAAATTCGCCCCATCAACAGTTGTCTATCCTTAAGTTCACATAGTACCATCTATTCAAAATACATACATATTTTACCACTTCCTCTCTGTTCAGGTTGTGGTGATCATTATCATCTGCATCCTGTCGCTGCTCGTTCTCTACATGCTCTTCTTGCTGTGCCTCGACCCCCTCATGTCCCGACGGCCCAAGACCTACCTAGAGCAGCACAATGAGGAGGTGAATTTGGTAACTATCTTGGCCTGTAGGCCCCAGGCCAGACCCACTGAGTTGAAGTTTTCATTTTTGAAGTTACGTATTTTTTCATCACACGCTCATACGTTACTGTGTTACTTCGTAGACGTGATGCCATCATTTCCCCTCTCAATCCCAGCTTAGTGCTCTTCTAAATTCGTGTATGATTTTGTATCTGTAGTTGAAGCCTTTCCGTTTTTAATGCATGGCTGTTCTTTATCTATACGGTTTTCTCGAAAAATTGTTTCACTTCAGAATTTCTTTTAAATAAAGGTTTAAAACAGAATTTTACATCAGGTGTTCAACATAACTTACTAAAAGAATTATTGTTGTTGTAAAGATTAAAGGGTTCAAATAATATTTTATATCTTCAGCTCGATGACACTGATTCGGTAAAATCTCATACTAATCGACATGTCTTTCCGTAACAGGGTGATATGAAATGGCCATATGATTAATAGAATTAAGCTTTTGTGTGTCAAGTTTGATTAATGCTATAATATAGTAACTAAAAATCATGCGATAAAATGAGATTCTGGTTTAAGATATCATGGTTACCTTTTTGAAATTCCAAATTATTGATTCCGGGCTGAACAACCTCAAATTTTTTAGTAGTTTTTTTTAAAGAAATATGTATGTGTTCTTTGCATTATTCTAAAAAGATGCAAACTGTCACAGGAGTAAGTACTCAGTAAATTCTAAGGGATGGTTTGAAGTGGCCATTTTATACCGTTTTCCATGATATATGTTGTGATCTAACGTACCACTTTATTTGCTTTTTGTGGGTGTTTTTTTCCAGTTAAGCTATAGCCTCGATAGTTATCCTGTCAAATAACCTTTGCAACCTCACTAAAATTAGAGTTTTCGAAACTAATAATCCTTATACAACAGCATTAAGATTGCATCTTGCAAGGCAGTGTGAACCTATTTCAAACAGTAGCGAGTTTCTGACTGTTAGACCATACGTATGTATATTTCGGGTTAGACGTTGACATACAAATAATTCAACCGAAAAAATAGTGTTTTGCTGTTTATTAACCGAACTAACAATTTTCGAAAAGTTTGAAGTGTTACTAATTCCCCTGCTATAGAACGTACTGCAATCTTCTGACGTGAATACTTTAGAAAGTTATTTGAAACAAAAGAAAAGTTGGTCTGGCCTGAGACGCCTTATAGCTCGACCGAGATAGCACATTCTGTACCCGTTATATTTGTTTGTTTTTGTTTATTTGCTTTGTGTTGCCGTCGTGTATTTGATTTGAAACCTTTCTAGAGAACACTAGAAATGTTGATTTCTCTGTACACTGATTCTGTTTGCCCTTGGTTCTTCTCTTCTGCCCTGGAAAAATCTCGATCTCCAGGAACATTACCAGGTAAAGGTGTTTGTTTTGTAATCTCACCGGTAATTCTGATGGACTAGGTAAACGGATCGTCAGTATAAGAATAAGCCAAGTAAAGTGATCAAATCTGTATGGTATTCTAGTTGTTAAGGTATTGATTCAAGTTGTATTGGAATTAGCTATTCTTAGGATTCTGGGTTCTTTTATCTTATACATGTACTTCTTTAGATAAATATTCTGTTTGAATAAACACGTAAATGTATTGAGAGATGTAGAACAGTATCTAACGTTGTCAAAGTATTCAAATTAATGATATTATTTAATATTCAGTAAATAAAAATGTATCTAGAGCGAATGGGTATGCATGGGTATGAACAATGTACCACAGAAATTCACCTATGAATGTGCCATGTGAAATCTACGAAAAATCTAGAAAATAGAATTTAAGCAGTATGTTATTAAGAGGTAAATCACAAGTGTGGTCCATCACAATAACCCATGAGTTTACCAATATCATTGTTCAGTCGGTGCGCTTGAGTGGGTCTTATCTGCAGCTTAGGAGGGAACATTGTCCAAAATTTCTTACATAATTCTATTCCGAAGTATATTTGAATTGCAGCTGTGATCGTAGTTTTTAAGAAAAAAATGAACGAGTTTATGCAAAACTTTGCATTGATCAAGCTCCTCAAAATTATTCAGTTGATTTATGAAAGGAAGCTCAATACCCTCATCAAATCTGTGGACCAGATAGGGCTAATGCCAATCATTTCTTGATATGAGAAACTAGTTTAATGTTATATATAAGTGGATAAACTATGACCGGGTAACTTAACGACTCGCCCTGCAGGACACTGGGCCCATGTTTTCGTAACTCATTGCTTTTATCAGGGAAATTTTGAGACGTGTCTCATGATAATAATCCCTCTTTGAAATTATTTTACATTAACATCAATAATGATTGTAAAAGATAAATGTGCTAATCTTGAAACCCAAATCAAAATGTCCCCAAATCAAAATGTCCCTGATAAGCCTGATTATTAGGTAAGAAAATATGGGTCTAGGATAGTATCATTGTACCTGCCGCCCTTTAGTTTGCAATCATATGATAGGATAATCTCCTTACCCCAACCAGAATAAATTAAAATGATTACAAAAATAAAATCATTTCCCTCTTTCTTGGCCATAGAGGACTGCTGATAGCCTGTAAAAATCTTAAGATTGGAAAGGGGACCACCAAAAAAGTTCTGAGGTCACACACTTGTCCTTTTAGTCTTGTTGCTTTAAGTATCCTCCTATCCTGAATTACTGTAGCCATAGGTATACGTCAGTTCGGCATGTTTCTCACGACATGTGTGACTTAGACCGAACTTCTTCTTTTTTTTAAAGTATTTGAAATTAACTTTCATCGATTAAATCCACTTGTATACGGTACACTCGGTCCTAAGACTGAAATAGATATAACATTATATGTACATTATTGAATTAGATTTATTGCATTATTATAACTAGGGACATGTAAAATCAACAGCGACGTTTTATATTCCAAGTTAAATTCTTTGGATCTTTACGATTTAGAATGCCAAACACATTATAGCTAGATCTTCGCGTGAACAAAAAACCTTGATTAAAACGTTACATTGACGGTCTCTTAAAATCGTTTTTCCCCAGGATACCCAAAGCGTCACCCAACAGCGTATCGTGGAGGAGCCGTCCACGTCGCGGGCCCAGCGTCACGGGGTCATCTCCAGGGTCAAACACGAGGTCAACAGGGTCAAGGGCGAGCAGGCCAAGTGGAAGGGCACGGTGCAGGAGCAGCGGCGGAACATCTATGACCGGCACACCATGCTTAACTGAGGGGGCGGGCCCACGGCCGGCCTCTCCGGGCACAGCAGGATGAAAACAATTCAGGAAATACTCTCACCGAACTAAAATTTACCACAAATGAAAAGCATACAAAAAATCTTAATGAAACCATGCTGTGAACTCAACTAGAAAATGTGGGATCGAAAATTAAGATCAAAATGAAGTCGTGCAACTAACATCGCCTTTCCTGGGGTTATTTTCATCTCTGGTTTTAAATATGGGGCGCTTTGTCATCGTTGATAAACCAGTATAGGATATTATGCTGGACTAAGGTGGTGGCCTATACACCTTTTTCTTTAGTTTGACGCGCTACTAGCAATAGGTCCGATCCAATAGGTTATGGATTCCTACAGGCTCAGCTAAAACGGTTGGGATCAAGGCGTCTATGGGACCGGTTCACTGCGCAGACTCACGAAAAAGGTGTATATATGTGTTTTGATCCTAGTGGCCTTTGGTACGTGGTATGGCGAATAACTGTTTTAAAATGTTGCACAAATTACATTTGGTTTACTTCGGTACTATTTCTGAAACCAATTAATTTTCTTCACGCTTTTCTTTTGGTCTGTCACCATTTCGGTAATCTGTTTAAATACGGTAGTATATAATTCCGTTCTTAAATATTTCATCCTCCGCATCCTTGTACCCTGTTACAAAGGGGATACATGATCAGAAGCATATTGTGAAGAACTGTGAACCACATCACACGTTATTGTTATATTTGTAAAGAGAGAACTAGAAAAGAATGGTATGTTATGGTCAGCTGTTTCGCCACTTTGAGTGCTAGATCTGAAAATTGAGCAAGCGGTACTTATCAAAATAATAAGGACATTTCCCCCCACACAGTCTGTGTTAAGTTTAGTGTGTAACGCACGTATGCACACTTTGTAATATATTTTCCATTCCATGGCCCACTTTGAATTTAACATCTAATTCTGTATAAAAGAAGATATATGTATATAAGAAATGTTATCTAGAATGTTAAGCTTTTTAATCTGTGCTGCTCCGCTAGTCATATACATGCCAGGACTGCGCTGTGTGATTGATAATGGTATATATCTGATTTTTGAGCGTAAATTTTCATATGTATACATATTGAGAATTTAAAGTAAACCGTAATACTATATATGTATATTTTGTGGACTTGTATGGGATGATTTGGAAATCTGAGATGACTACATTCAGATTGTCAGTAGGTATGCGAATTCAGAGACGCAATTTTCTGTGAATTGTTGTATAATGTACATGTATGTTTACTCTATTTCCTTGGTTTAGAATTAAGAATTTTTGCTAAAAACTTGTACCGGTACCCGGTGGTTAGAGTTACGACGATTGGAAGATCTTATGTATATTTATATTCCAAAGATAATTCTGTGCTGTTTCATTCAGAATCTATAGAAGTAAATATATGAAATCTCTAAGAAAAGATGCCAATAAGAAGTTCAAAAATCGAAATTATATTCCAGTTAATAGACGCCCGATAGCAAAAGACACATTACTGAATTTTCTCTTTCATACGTGTCACTTATACTTGAGGAAATCAGTCGGCGTAAGTTCAATTACATATTGATATCCAAGAGACTATTTCTAATCGCACACAAATGAACATGCTCTCGGTCGTATTGTGAATGTTTCTCCGCCTATTCTGTCCTTTCTGGATACTATCCTTGGGTTGTTTCTGAGAGCTGCTTCTCGATTTTAAAAAGTGGATTCTAGATGGTCATTTTATGTAGACCTTTAGAAAGGGTTTCTACTGAACTGTTCTGGATACTATGGCTGGCCTGTATTTGCAGGTCATATTGTATAGGTTCAATTTTTAGAATTCCACAACTACGTCAAGTGGTAGTGAATAAATGTAATACATAAATGAGCGACAGGTAGATATTGGTAGTTGAAAGTGATAAGTTTTTCCGATAGTATCCCAATCTAAGATTGGACAACCATATTTGTTATTTTGCTCAGATCTTAGAATTTGTAATGAATATAATAGACATTTGTCGTGGGCTTACAACTCAAATTGGAGCCGAATATGGTAGAACAATTAAATATACTGGGAACGAATGATGTAAATGTACTCTGGCGGTTGGAAATACGTTTCCCAATTTTCACACGTAAGGACTTGTTGCTCATCACGACTTATGTCTTTTTTGATAAATGCCCTGGCACGTATTCTTTTTTTATTTTTTTCTGCCCGAGGCTCACAGAAGCTTAGATATCTTTATATGTGAAAGATAAAAATTAGATGATATTGCTGTAACAATTCACTCAAAAAAAATGTAATGGTCCTGAACAGATGGATTGTATTGTGACAGATCCTATCTAAAGCACATCATATCCTTGTTTTTAATCGACGTCGTACTGGTCAGGTGCTCGCACATAAAGGAAGCTTTCACTGTAAATGGCTATATCTAGTAACGTTGCAGGACATTAAGAAAACTGGAAAAAAAACATTGACAACAAAATTCCTTTGGGATTGTAAAAGACAATAAGATGAGAATGGATATTTATACATCAGTAAATTTCACTTAGTGTAAAGGAGACTTACATTAAATATGTGAAAAATAAGATAGAGGACACTGTAAGTTATTACTGTTTATAACGTCTCCGTTATTTTACACATACCAATAAAACATGTTTTTCTTCAAGTGTATGTCCGTGTTATATTTAATGTCTAATAATTTTATACTATTCTATGTCGTTTTGACATTCCTTTTAACAAGTGGGATAATTTTATCAACATTACACTGTCTATTATTTGTGGGCCCCAAGGCACACAAATCTAGCCAGAGCGAGGAACGACAGTAAAAGCCGAGTCGTGACGTCACCACCGCCTATCTTTTACATAGGAAAAAAGCCTCAAACACACGATTTCTTCACCAAATTCGGAGGTATTTCTGACGGTGCTAAGGCCTAAAAAAATATATCAGTATATGTCAAAACATCTCAACCGGTGAACTTAAGCGTAAGGGAAAGAAATATTCAGTATTAATACGTTTTCGGGCCATGTTTCTGAGTCCCATTTTACAGAAAAGCGCCTGCCAGCCTCTCGGGTCGGCGGGAAGAGGAGGCTTGGCCCATCGACCAATGAGCGTTCTTCATTCGATCACGTGACTTTCGGCCTTGAACTTGTGAATAATTAATGAGGCTGACGGTGCTAAGGCCTAAAAAAATATATCAGTATATGTCAAAACATCTCAACCGGTGAACTTAAGCGTAAGGGAAAGAAATATTCAGTATTAATACGTTTTCGGGCCATGTTTCTGAGTCCCATTTTACAGAAAAGCACCTGCCAGCCTCTCGGGTCGGCGGGAAGAGGAGGCTTGGCCCATCGACCAATGAGCGTTCTTCATTCGATCACGTGACTTTCGGCCTTGAACTTGTGAATAATTAATGAGGCGTTGACCAATCAGCGCCCTCCTCTCGATCACGTGACATCTCATTTACATATAGCCGTCTGGGCCGTCGACCAATCAGCGTTCTCCTCTGGATCACGTGACTACCCGCGAGCTTTGAGCAGGGTGAACAAGAACCCGGCCGCCATGCTGTCACCGACCTATGCACCCGTATTTCACCATGAAATCAGTCGTTCTAACCTTACTTATTGGTATACACAGATAGATTTCGACCCATAGCTAAGCCTCCCACTGTCCCAGAATCGAAAATAATGCGAAATAACGCGTCTAAACGCGTAAATGCATCGCGATGTTTTCTTGCAATCCTTCGCCTCCCCTGTTGACAGAGCCCAGACCGCCCCGCGCTGCGGGCGGGGACGGTTGGTTGTTACCGGGGCTGCGCCTTCTCCGCCTGGATTACAGCGGTATCTGATGCTTTCAATATATATATTTTGGACGTCTGGACTCCCTTAAACGCATACAACGCATTGAATACTCATGCGTGAATCATGCGTTCGTATCGAAGGGAAAACATTGGATCGATCGGACACGAGGAGCTCTGTCACTGTCACAGACCGTAAACATGGCACCGTCAACCCTTCGCAGCTCCTCAGCAGCCCGCCGGGTCCGCGAGGTCGATACGGAGGAGTCCTCCTCCCCACGCCTGAATATCTGGAATTAATCAAGTTCTACACGTTTAATTATGGATAATCTATGCATACTAATGCATGAAATGGCCTGAAACATGCGTTCATATCGAATGCAAAGACATTGGATCGATCGGACACAAGGAGGCTTCAGCCTTGACACGGTAAGCAGACTGAGCCGGGTCGATGCGGAGGAGTCCTCCTCAAAAATAATTATTTAGACCTTATTAGGCCTATCAAAATGAAATCCATGTATATATCTATGTTTTCCTATATCTCATGGTCCTATTTATCATATAGTTTGTTCATTTTAGGCCTGGAAACGCTTGCAATAATATTTTACAGATGGTATGAAAAAATGACTGGACTCAGATAGGCCTAAGCCCCCGACAGCAATTATTTCTGATCAAAAGATTAAATTATTTGTTGAATTGTCACTATAGTGTCATTTTTTCTTACCTACCATCAAAATATTCAATCTGAACTTTAATATGTCTAGGCCTAAGTCACTGTCAGTGTCTGAATAATTCCCATTCAATGTTAAAACATATGCGTCACACTGTCAATACGTTTCATATATATATACCTGGGGCCCACAAGCTAGCATATATGAAATATATGATGGCAGGCTTCTTGTAATTCCTACTTTTTCAATAACCATAAGGCAACGACAATATCATGCAACAAAATTTTATTCACATTAGTGAAAGAGAAGCTCATTAGTATGCATACATGTATATTAAGGGAAATATTTCATGACAATTATCGTATTTCATTGTCATGGTCGTATTAACTGTAAGTGGGGAATGTATTTTCAAATTGCTCCAGAAAGTTTTCTCAGTGGTTAACTTGGATTCAAATTGCATTTATCTTAACATCTGCTTTGTAACATGTAGCAACATTCTATACAAGAACCTTTCTGAGACCGTAGCAGTTTTGTACTATTGGCTCATTGTCAAATATAGCCCATTTATATCAATATCTACACGTTCTTTATAAAGTAGCAATACTTATCCAATGGGCCTCAGCATTATATTTTTTTCTTTTAAAAGGGTTATCGGAGACATGTACTCATGAGTGATTATATTTATAATACCCTGACGAAGTTTGACACACTTTTGATAATCTTGCGAAAATCATATAGTTTGAATTGTGAAATACAATGATTTTAACACGATCTGCAAACAAAAGCTATTCTCTTTTTTAGGGGGGATAGATGTTTTTGTCTTTCGAACCTTTGTGTTGATATCCTTGTGTAGCCAAATATTACTTAAAACCGTATATTGGCTTGATTTAAGTGCTGTAGGCTGAAACTCGTAGACATTTGTATTGTTATAACGACACATGTATCAGTAATACCTCTTACAGAACTACAGCATAACGCCAAGAAAGCAGATTTGCTTTAAGGTACACGACAATACTTGATCTATAACGCGTTTCCCTTCAAGTTGTGTACATATCCTTAAGACAACATTGAGTAGTACATAACGATTATGAAGATTTGTTCAACACGCGATCATAGCCCATTAACTTAATTTTAACCAGCACTGAAACATAAACCAATGTATATGTGGTGTTCTTCACGTATCGTGTATAAAACACAAAGGTTTTAGTTAAACAATAGTGATTAAAATCAGGGTTTATTCATCCGTATGCGGTTCATTTCATTGATGATAGTTACTGCCCTCTATTTAGCTTTTTACATCATTTTCCCAAAACACACCCTTAGAATTATTAATCCACAACTAAAGTGACACTTGTGAACCATGCGCATACAAACAATAATCATTCTAATATTCATGGCCCTTATAAAGGTTTTGAATCGAAAGCAGTTGCGCATCTTTGCTCTAATTGCATGTGTTTTTCCTGTGTGTAGCACCTTGACTTGTACGTATTTGGAAACTAAAGCTCGTCCTACATTGGGATTCCCATAGTATCTGTTTCAACACGTGCGTTTGGTGGTATATTCTCATGATCAAATAAAACATAAATCCAGATAGGTATAGTTTAATCCATTTTCTCCGAAACTGTTTTTCATGTTTCAATGAACAATATGGAGAATAAAGTTGAAGGATAATCTGATAAACTACCATTATAAACGACATACACCTACAGAAACTGCTAGTAACTAGTATGAGCATATGATAAGGTACTTAACTGAGTGATAACTCTGTCATACTTAACAAAATATTTGGACTTTACCAACATAAATATCCTAAGTATAAATTGTAATTCACAATATCGGTAATGACAAGCATAACCAATGAAATTCTTAATGTTCAAAAATAGGGAAGATTTCAAAAACATTCAGAACAGTAGAGTTATACTTGTACAGATCTAAAGCAGTTATGTGACAAAACGGAAAAATAATGAATATTTCAGACATTACTGCCTAGGAGTATTAGGTAAAATAAACTGAATTATAGTTCAAACTATTTATCCAATTAGATAGAGATGGTCTCGTCACATATAAATATTCACATTCACTTGAAGAAAAGCTCGTATTTAGGTATTTCTGTTCTAGTTGTTTCTTGCTCTGAATATTATTACCCCCAGCCACTCGCACACTATCTTATCTCCATACATTTCACGAATTGTCAATCAATTCTTAAATTAATCAAATCACTATTTACACCCACCACAACTAAATATAAACATTCTAATGAATCAACCCTAGTACTAACAGCCTAAAGATAGTATGAAATTTGTCCATTGTATTTTCGTGTACTTTTTCTTATAAATTCATGCTACCCTTGTACCCTTTATCTTACTTCCGAAGATGCACACCGACCTAACATTCCTAATACAACAAAGGATCAATTCTCAGAATTCACAAAACATTATTAAGCTTTAAATAGATAATTTTCGGTTATTTAATACCTTTAATTGGAAACATATATTTGATGCTTAGAAAATATGTTCAGAGTTCATTTAATCCATTTGGAATTACAAAGCACAGTAGATTTGAGGTAAATCTGATGAAATACTTAAGTTTCCCTATCATCAAGATAACGATGAGAAGCCTGATAGACCTTTTGATAATTTGACGACATGTTTAACTAGCATTATAGCAAAATTAATGTTCATATCATTCTTCCCATCAATGGAATTTACTGAAAGTAACAGCACGGGAAGAAGAAACTTAATCACAGAGAGCAGAAATAGCATTCATGAGAACAAGATATCTCACAACTATTTCTCTAGATGTAACTAATCAATGCGTTGAACATAGATGTTGGTGGCTTATCACCATAGACCACCCTTGTTTAAATAATTCCACATAGGACATAATGATCATCCAGAGCCGCTATACCTTCCTTAACGCATCTAGACTCTAGGAGGGAAATATTGAGTGGAGTTCACTAACCATTATCTATACGTTATTCTTAAAGATCATCTTTCATGGCTGCAGTAATGTAATATGATCATGCATTAAGGATACTATTATAGACCTCTTGAGGTATCATGATAATCAATAGTAGTAACCATTCACGTTATTTGCGTCCGAGGGATACCATCACTGAATTTCATCTATGCAGTTCTCATCACAAATTGTCATTTGGCACAGTTCAGATTAGTTTTTGGAATAGCATTGTAATTTAGGGTTTATTTGTTATTTGCCACCTGTCCAGGGTAGGCTGAATGGAACCTTAATTCCTTAAAGGGTTGAAAAACTGAAAGAGGAGCAGAAAGTTCAGAGGTAGAAAAGCTGACAGACTTAACTCACCCTTAACCCATCACAGTCGTTCAATCACATGCGTCATTCAGTGCAAAACTGTCACCTCACATACATATCCTGCGCACTTTATATACTTGCAGTCCTCAGATACATTTGTTTCAGCACTCATCAAAGTCATTAACAACCACTCTTATAAGTTATTATCATAACAAATGTTATTCTTTATATCTCCATTCCTTAGTCCAATAACCACTTTGTAACCTAAGGCTCAAAACTCAGCATGTAGCATATCATTTCAAACTTAGCGCACATCTTTGCAATTCTTACATTATAAAAGCGTGATTGGTAATCAAAATCAGCTTCAACTGGCTTTTTAAACAAGCAGCATTGCCATTTTAGCGGTAATTTACAAAGCATTTTGAATGTCCTTTTAATTTCAATCTTATGACCAAGGTATAGATTACACCTGTGCAACATCAGATATGACCACCTTGCCAATAGTAAGTACTAAAAGCAAAATCAAAGTGGCATACAGCTGAGTTTTGATAGATCTTGCAATGCCTATATAAATGGGTGGTACTACAAGGTTAGATAAGTGAAATATTTCAGCTATTAAGGTCAGCATATAAGTAAGGACACCCCTAGCTTGTTGTAGCAATTCTTATTTTCCTCTTTTATAACTGCGTATGCGGAACTGTAGTTTGCATATTTTGACACATTGGTTCCTGTTGAGTGCAGACACACATATAACAATACATTTTGTCCGCGTTGTAGATACATGATTGTCTCACATCATCATAAAATCATGACGAAGAAGGTCTCTCTTTTACAGTGTTGGAATTTCTACTAATTAGTTTTCTTTCTGTAAAATCCAATAGGAAAAATGTTTCTTTGATTCCAATGGAGCATTCATATTTGCAGCAGTTTACCAATTGCCTTTATTTCTATGATAACAGGCCATTTTCCTTTTGTCAAATCACTCTATCAAGTATAATAATTTCATCTTGTGAACTGCGGAATGCTACAACAAGCGGGAGGTGGCGTGTAAGGGGGTGATGATCAGTGCGCGTCAGGCTCGTGGTCGTCCTATGTGGGGGCCTCAAGGTCATTCGATGTAGATGTCCTCCGTGGGGTGGACGAAGGCCATGTACTGGCTGTAGAACCGACGGAACGCCGTCCTGCAGGGAGAACGCGACGTGTTTTAAAACATAGATACAGCTGTGTTTCATAATATATTTGGTATTATTTATTGGTGCCATTAGTGCCGATGTGCTCTAAATGCCCGACTAAAAATTTGCAATTACCATTATAATTATCAGCTACCCTTTTAAATCCTATATCTGCCCTGGACACAATATTTGATACAGATGCAGCACCTAATATCTTACCCTTATGCGATGGTGGAAATCGGGAAATGGTAATGTTTTATATGTCTTAGTCATGTTAGAGTAGGAAATAATTTGTCTCGATATATCCATGCCTCATAAGTATTAGGTCTATTGCATTAACAATTTAATATAGACTAGCCAACTTTTAATGTATTTCGATTCTTTGATATACCTATGGCCAGGGACAGTATTTTACGTAATTTGATAAGACTTCTTCTTACCCAACTGCCTCAGCTATCGTCTTGGTTGAGTGTTCCCCAAGGAAGACATGGCAGGCGAAACGCATCTCAAGCGGGTGTTTGGTAATGAACGCAAAGTACCTGTGCAATGGAAGAAAAACGTATGCAGTATAAAATTAAATGTCTTATGTAAAGATATTGAAAGGTGCATTGCGTGATATATGAAGAACATGCCATGATAAAGCCCTCATCTGTTATTCAATAGAAGGATCTGGCCATGGGTGATACCTCCAGGCAAAGATTGTATCATAGTATACATGACCCATATCTACGACAATGCATTATCACATACAGGTTTTTTTTATATTGAACTCGTTATAGAAACACTACCGATGTCCTCCAACAAAATACCCTACTATACTAGACCCTACTATGCACATAATGATAGGAAAACATACCTCTCATTACGAGGATGATAACCACAAAAAGAAATGTTTTTCAGCGTGAAGAAATGATCAAGGCTCTTCTCCTTCTCCTGAAACACAACGATTAAAAACGTCAATTATTTCTTACATATAGATTGATATTGTAATGGGGCAACTCACGAGTAATATAACATTGGTTACTGTTTAAAAGCAAAATTGATGTTTCGACAGAAGGTTTCTATAGTGGAAAGACATGGAATACCTTGTTCATGATTCTAGCAAGTCGCGCTCGTATAGAAGCAGCCCTCTTCGAAGGTGACATGGGTACATCACTGCCTTCACTGACCTTCTCCTTTTTCTGAAAGCATTGTCAATACAGTTTGATTCCACTAGCAATAATTACAACAACTGTTGTATGCTACCACATTGACCAAAACTTAAAAGCGCATGCCCCATATATGTATAATTGCATATGGTTTTATATATGCATATTTCATTGACGGAGATTGCTTCTTTATTTACGAAATGTATAGATGCAGGTCAAAAGTTGAGTTATAGCATTCGGTTACAGTTGGCTAGATATTCAATCCTATTCACGATAATATTAATTTTGATCTAAATCAATATATCATTCACTGAATGTTTCAGGGACCAATATAAGATGATATATAGCTATCCCGGTAAAAGGTATAATGGAGACCCCAAGCTTCGATGCTACAGCTATTGCCTACGGAATAGACCTCTCCCAATTTAGCAGCCCCTCGATCTACAGCCAATGGCTACATACCTTGGTCCGCTCGGCCATTTTCACCCCATGTTCGTTGATTTCTAAGAGAACCACAGGGGCTGGTTTAGCATTCAACGTCTGCCGTCGCGACAGGGCAACCTGAAAGGACGAAAAAGTATATTACATGGATGTCATCTAGAGCCACCTCGTTACCTTTCAACTCAAAGTAGCCTACTTGTACTTGCAAAATAACCATCTTAATATCTGTGCCTGTCAATAAAGGCTAGAGATTGCTAAACTAATGGAAGACGCAAAAGTTTCTGAAGGTGAAAGCTTTACAATGTCACAATTTATATTGCATTGTACTTTTAATGTGCAGTCCTCAGATAAGGTGCAGAATGACCGCCAACTCACCTTATTGATGGCCTGTGCTAGCACCTCGGTACCTCTCTGACAAGTCACCTCAACCGATCCAAGGAACCTCAGGATAAATTTGATAGGTCGCATGGAACCATCTGAAAAAGCCCAGAAAAGGGGATTGATACAGGCAATTGGTATACAATCAAAAATATTGTAGCTACACAAAGATGTGTAAGCCAGGCCATGGTAACGGCAACATAGCATGCCTTGCTTTGGGAATAGGCCCTAATTAGGCAAGCATACATTGCCCTGCTTCACACATTGTAAGACCCATAGTTATAATTCTTTCTCCAACCACCAACTGTCCATGCAATAGTAATACTGCATGGCACAGACCATAGACATATATATGGATCTCTACGCAAAGACATACTAGCATATACATTACGCATCTTAGGTTGGATCAAGTCTTATGGCCTCAAAACAAAAAAAAACTGTGGGAAACACTTTTCTGTTATATTACATTGAATTTTCTACAATATATCTAATCATAGGTTTGCTTACCATCAGCCTCGAGAATGCTGAGATCGGTGGCATATGCTGATGGGAAAATGCCGTACTTGCTTGTCCTAAGGTTATAGCCTTGAGGAAAACAAGAATAAATTGGTTAGACAATATACGGTTATTGAACAGAATCAGTGTGTGACCATCATACCCTAAGAATAGGCCTAACTTCAAAAGAAATAAAAACAAACTTCTGCCAGGGTAATAACATTCTAAACGGCCAGCAATGAGCTGTAAGGAGTATGAATACGTTTCGTTGTCCTGTCCTTTATCGCCTACTACAGCAATAGCTATCGACCGATCGATTGGCCATTGTCGTTGCCGTTGCCAGGAATAACATATAAAATCTAATCAGCTAAGGAAAGGAATTGCCGTTGGTGTTTTAGATTATAAACATTGATTCAAACTATTGAACGAGTGTGTAAAAAGCAATTGGTCTTTAGCAACGAAGGTGTACGGGTTTACTACTTTTACTATCAATATTGCCTCCATGATCATATATGTATGGGATAGCATTAGATAATGTTACCAGGCATTTAAATAACCGCAATGATCGTATTACTCTGACCCACCTGCACACCAAAGGTCGTCGTCCTCCGACTGCACGGCGATGGGGTCCCCTATCTCGATGAACAGCTCGTCCGAGTGGCGCGGGATAAACTTGTGACAGCCTCTGTGGGTGGCGTCCAGGTCGTCCACGTCCAGCGATAACGTACTGGAGGCCGACCCCCGACGGCCGGACCCTGAGAGTAACAAAAACACAATATATTGTGGCATATTACTAAAAGGATAGGCCATGCAGTCTTGAATACACATTTTTCAATTGCAGTGAAATGGTGAGACATGAAATTATATTGAATGAGGTGGAGGGATAGGTACTATGAAGAAACGATGTAATGAGAACCCGGGGATGAGAATATGCCTTTTTTCAGTACGGGGAATATTGGTGATAGACACTCTTGGAACCAAAAGAAAGCACTTTTATAGTTGTTTGTAGGTAAACAATTAATTGATGGTAATAATCGTAATGAATGTATCAGTACACATCATATTACCTATACATACATAGCCCATGGAGAGGTGGATCGGGGTAGGGGGGGGGGTCCTGACCCCCCGACCCCCACCCCCTTTTTGGTGGACCCCTAAACTACAAAAAGAGGGGAAAATGCCCCTCGCGTACACATGATTGCATGTGGTTTTAATAATTAGACTTTATGCTGACCCCCCTTTCGAAAATCCTGTATCTGCCCCTGCCATGTCAATTGTGTTGTGGCATTTGGTATAGATCTGTAGGTTTAGTGTTCAATTGTTAAGCTTATTGTTCATACATATATAAAAGGCCTATGGGAATACTAACCGGCTATATCAAAACTGTCCATCCTCAGTGAAGCCATTCTGCTGGGTTGCTTCATGCGTGCCTGAGGCCTCTCCTCAGGGGAGGAGTCCTCCCTCACCCCCATCCCTCTCTGCGACGTACTCGGCAGCGAATCTTCATAACGTGGTGGTGGTGCCCTGTGCTGGAACCGTCGGGGACTGCTGGGGACGTCGTCAATGAAGTCCTGCGTCTCGTCAAAGTCTCGGCTGTCTCGCTTCAGCAGCGTCTCCCTCGCGCTCTCCTCTGCCCGGACCTTGAACTCGCCTTCACCTTGGGAGCCGCAGGTCGAGGTGCTCATGGACATTATATCCCTCTCCGAGCTCTCGGCCTTGGAGGCCGTGCTTCGTTGGCTGCCGCCTGAAGAGTGGCGGTTCCGGTAGCATGGCTGCTCGAATTCGACGTTGCTGTCCGGAGAGGACTCGTCGCTGCGCACACAGTGTGAAGGGGTGGTGTTAATGTCGCTGGGCAGTTTTAACGAGGGGTCGGCTTCACTCAGCTCGTCAGCCAGAGACCGGTCCACGCTGCTCAGGGACCGCTGAAGGAATTCAGTCTCTGTAAAAAATGATAAAAGATAAATTTTTGAAAAAAAAATCTCTAACCATTCAGTAAATCTTTTTCTTTTCCAATCATCTTTGAAAAATATCTGCTCCTAGTTTAAGGCGGTAATTTCTTAGGCGGTTTTGAATCCATTGTCTCTGGAAAATGCATGTTATTACAAGAATGATTGATGTTTTCGGACAAAGCATATGCTAACATATCTGGACCTCTCCTTTTCGAAATCCTGATTTCTCCCAAGGTGCATGGACATTTTTATGTAGCACATGGGGGAACTTCAAGCAGATACATTAGGCCTACATGTAGTTTCAATGGCAGAACTGAGGCTGGAATGAGAGAAAATTGAAAGCACATTTCTGTACAATTCAACGTTGCTTATGCAGTTAAAGCTTTGGCGGAATACATATTCAATCTATTCGCGATGAATGTAAAGTTAAAATTACTTTAAGTATCACTTGAAACCCACTTTAGGGTTTTATTTGTTTGTTAATAATTCAGCTGAAGAGACTACCACAGAATTCCATCTACTTATTTCTCTAAGTAGAATAAACGCATCATACTAAGTATAGGCGCACTATAGGTTACAGCAATATCAAAATACCACATGCCGCAGTCTCTTTTTTAATCCAATTTTCGAAACAGTACAACACGGAAGTGGCGAAGACTGGTACATGTATTATAATACCTTTTAAATATTACTTTGAAAAACATAAATCCAAATGATCGTGTACAAACACGACATAGCCAAAGATTGAGACCACAATCAAATCACCTGGCTTTGAAATATTAAAAGACCACCAATTTCCAAATTACTTTGGTACAGGCCTATGTAAAATCCATTAGATAAAATCATGTTCAAAGTAACACCAAAGCCATGAATTCGATTTTTAATCAGACCATAAGGCTTCTATCACTAGCTAACATGACTTTTATCTATCACAAATTCTTTACAGATTCATAATTGCAACTTCAAATCAAAATATTTCAATGACCAAAATATTGGCAAATTTGTATCAAAAACGAAACAGGATTCATAGAAAAAGAAATGTCTACCATGCAAAGTCACAAAATTAGTAGGAAACATACGAAAAAGACTAAGCACATGCATTCTCTCGAGTTTAGAAATACTGTAGATACCGAGTTCCATAGCTTGTAGGATGACATAATTTATTCAATTTCATTGTATTTTACACTACCTGAATAATAATTATTCGTGCATGCCGCACTAAACCCGAAGGAAAAATACAAGAAGACAAAGACGGTCAGAGTAAATTAAACTAGTCACAAAATCAGAAACAAGTTATTTTGGTTGCATGAGTCAAAATCCTGTGATAATTAAATACCCAGGGATTATTTGGAAGGTTACATGCAACCAAACCGATCACACAAAATGAACATTATGAGAACTGAAAGAGGATCATTTACAACAGGTCATAAACACATGGAAGTTGTTTGGGAGGAAATGGCTCTAGGCGCATGCGTGCTGACCTTTGTTGTCCCTGACCTCTGTGAGGAGGTTACTCAGCTGAGTCAGTGAGCAGCTCTTGAGGGCGCCACTGGCCGTCATGAAGGTTATAGTAGCAGCGGCTGCAAAAAGGGGAAAATACACTCCATGTATTGGGTGGGTCTATATATTGGTAGGGTCTACTGGGCACCACCTCACTCCGGGATTAGATTCTGGCAAGCTGGTCCTTTAAGACTAAAGTCACTTCATGCAATGGAATAGGCCTAATGCGTGGTATACCAATGTACACTCTGTTATGAAGTAAGGGTGAAAAGCTGGGGAGGGTATCTTCAAGTTAAAACACAGCATTTTATCAACGTCTGTTACCTTGGCTTATAGATGATGTGTGTGGTTTCTTGAGAACGCGAATTGATTTTATTAATTTCAAATCAGATCTGTCAATCAGAAAAACGTTACAACATGTCATGAGATTACGAAAAAAAGATAACTGAGTTTCTTTGGCAAATGGAAGTCCGGAAACCTTTTCTTTGTTCTCTTTGCCCAATTTCTTCGGGTGATTCCAATTCGCAATTTAATTTCAGAATGTGAAGGTTCCTTTTCCCGGCTTCTGGGTCCGCCAATCACAGTGCCTTTCTCCTGCCATGGCACTGAATTAGGAACCCATACATTTAGAATTGCACTTGTAGGCCTATATGGTCTGCAGCCACATGCCTGGTTATCGACCTTCATGTAATCACAATGCCATCATTACATACTGGGATATGTCCAAGCCGGTGTTACATCACACTTCTTCACTTCCAATATACCCTAGTGTACTAAATTATATATGCATAGTTATAGGCCTATAGCTTTATCTCGGTAAAATTCTTTAAAAAAGGTCAAGAAAGGGAATCACAGAACCCTAATTCTACAAACTGCATGGGTTTAACATACATGTGCACTTTCTTGAATTATATAATTATTTTGTAGTTTAAGATTCTGATAAACTAGCCATCTATACTTTTTTTATGTGTATCCATCTAGATTTAATATAATTATTGAAAGTTGTTTGAAAATCCATTTGCTTTGGATGTATATATGACAATTATTTGTTTATTTTCGAGAACTTTTCGAGAGCTTTTGTCGACA
Organism: Lepidonotus clava; assembly: GCA_936440205.1. Classification (NCBI taxonomy): domain Eukaryota; kingdom Metazoa; phylum Annelida; class Polychaeta; order Phyllodocida; family Polynoidae; genus Lepidonotus; species Lepidonotus clava. The sequence goes on along the minus strand of OW387136.1, from coordinate 43,387,308 downwards.
AAATTAGTTAGCCAAGATTAACCTGTGGGTACTTAAAAACTGTAAATCAGCTAGCCGTGGTAGAGAGAATTACCGGTTGTACTGTTTCCCCATAAAGCATGTACCAACCCTTTTGTCATTAGAGATGGTATATACTGTTATCAGCTGGTGAAACGCGTGCCACCCATCTGTCCCTTTGGCTAATTGTAATCCTTTGTTTATACAGGGGTTTGGGCTGAAGGGCGTCGTTCTCCTCCTCACTAATCCCTGTTAAGTTGCTATATAAACATTAGGCAAAGGGAGAGTTGCTGCTCGGTTGCCGCGAGGAGGGAAAGAAAGAGCCAGGAGGGCAAAGAAAGGGCCGGGAGGGGAAAGAAAGGGCCAAGCATTCTCTATGTGTAAACATGAAATTCAATGTGAAAGTGCCACGCCCCCTACCAATGTCAAGCATTCTCTATGTGTAAACATGAAATTCAATGTGAAAGTGCCACGCCCCCTACCAATGTCAAGAATAAACCTGTTTGAACATGGAATGACATGTCAAGAGTGCCACGCCCCCTTCCTATGACCACCATCAAATAGGGGAAGCTGAGGGGAATGCAGTTGTTTATATCGGGGTTTGGATTCACTTACCAACTGTTTATTTATTGCCCCAAATTATAATATTTTAGGCCCAGGGGGCTAGGATAGGCACAGATGACTTGTGGAAGAAAAGAATCGTTTGATAGGGTTTATATGTCGATTTGAGCACTTTGAAAAATTTCTAAATTTGAAACATTTATGACTCCCATTATGAGTCAACTATGAGTCAAAACTATCTCTGAAGTTGTAGCCCCAAGTGAGAATGTCCATTCTATACATGTCAGGAAATTCTGAGACAATTACAGCATTTTCTGGAAAATTACAATGTTTTTTACCTTTTTTTCTATACTGAAAAACTCAACCAACAGATTTTGATAAAAACCCCTACCAATGTCAAGCATTCTCTATGTGTAAACATGAAATTCAATGTGAAAGTGCCACGCCCCCTACCAATGTCAAGCATTCTCTATGTGTAAACATGAAATTCAATGTGAAAGTGCCACGCCCCCTACCAATGTCAAGCATTCTCTATGTGTAAACATGAAATTCAATGTGAAAGTGCCACGCCCCCTACCAATGTCAAGCATTCTCTATGTGTAAACATGAAATTCAATGTGAAAGTGCCACGCCCCCTACCAATTTCTATACTGAAAAACTCAACCAACAGATTTTGATAAAAACTTGCAGGGTGCCCTCCCGGCCCTTCCTTTGCCCTCCCGGCCCTTTCTTTGCCCTCCTGGCTCTTTCTTTCCAGTGTGCAGAGTACGGGGCAGAGGGTGCGTCAGCTCTCCCTTTATTAATAGCTGTGTAAACAAGGTCGAGGGGAGATTAAGTCGAGGCCGGGAGAGGGGCGACGGTCGCCAACCCTTAAGTAAACAAGTGAGGATTAGGTAAAGGGAGAGGCGAAGACACCCCGGTGAAACATTGTTATCTCAATTCATAATAACCATGTAGGGTTATATCGTATGTGTTGGATGTATTCAATTCATAAACCCCCTAGTGTATGCATATACTGAGGTAATATTATCAAATAGTATAGGGTGTGGTGTCCATAATCCAGATGATACATTATGGAACGCATTTCGGTCCTACATGTAAAGAACTCATATTGCATTTTCACCCTGCAAATGGCTAATACATTATGATGTCGAGGGGTAATTGATGTAATGCTGAAACATTAAAAAAAGAGAAGCACGACGTGTGTGGGAGTGCGGTAGTTACATAGTCTTGCATTATCCAACCAACCATTATCTTTCTTTTACATAAACCTTTCAAATTAAACCCATCCCACAAGAAGGCCACACATACAATAGAAGTACCAGTTCAACGTAGGCGTACATATAGAACAGACGTAATTACCAAATAACAAAACGAGTCATGGAAGATTACATCAGCCTGTACATAGATAGAATAAGTGGGGGAGTAAACACGTCTATTCTGACCCCAGTCCACCCACATCAATATTCTACAGCCGCCCCCCTAACTGCGGCACAACACCCGGGTAGTACAACAGGTCGTCTGAACAGCCTCTCCAAACCACCATATCTATCTCTATTTCTCCGAGTGTTTCACTCATGTTTTTCTTTATCAAACTAAAACCATTCAAATAAAACAACCGGCTTCAGAAAAAAAACGTGATAAGAAATCCTGTTTTTTAAAGTCATAACTGTATGTTGAGTGATCAGTGGAAATCCCTTATTGTAATATATAGGAGGTATTGTAGTGTGGCCGTTGAGGTGTAGGGTTAACGTGTGGTTTGCTCATCTCGGGGGCTGTCGAGGTAACTATTGTGAGTTGTCACCAGTGGAGGGGCGGTCCCCATGACGCATGAGGCACACCTCCCTGCCGCCAGGCCGTCTCCTGGGCCCACGCAGTACAGAATAAAACCTGCTACTGGTAACAGGTCCCTTATTTACCTCATAGAAGAAGACTGTTTTACAGGGGCGTAGTTTTTGTTTTTATTTACCACATAGAAGAAAATTATTTCACGAAGACTTAGGGTGTTTTTTTATTTATCACACAGAAGAAAAATATTTTACAAGGAGGTAGTTTGTTAATGTTTCTCATCGTCAAAAACAATATTTTCAAATTCAATGCAAAATTATTGGCTACTCTGAAATAATTCGGGTTAGAGGGTTCAAATGTAAATACGGAAACAATATCCAGAAGACATGATTACCCTACTGCTTCTAAAATGATGTCCTTTCACATGTACCAGTCTACACACTGAACTTACTACAAGTCATACGAAGAACCAGTGAGATAGGCTGTTACCAGCCTGTCTATCTGTTTGCTGTTTTGTTAAACTGCTTATTAAAGGATATGTGGGAACCAGCAAAGTGGGTCATGACCCCCTTATTTAATTCTGCTCTCATCCTCTCTGTGGCTTCATGGTGTTACTGTAGTGCATAGGACCCCCATCTCCAAATCCAAAGGTTGTGGGTTCGAATCCTGAAAGAGTTTGTCATTGCCAGTGTTTTTCAGCCTGGTGAAGCCACTTGGATATTCTGAATAAAACAGCCCCAGCCCTCCTTCTCATTGACAACGCACACATAGAGTCGCGCAACCACTATATTTTTTTGCCATTCAACGTTTTCTGTTTTTATCTTACTAGCAGTTTTTGAGCAGATAAGCCTTCACCTTTGTACAGTAACTTCTTTTCTAATTAGTTCTTCTCCAGAATTGAACCAAATATCATTTTTGTTTTTGCGCGAAATAGTATTCACAACATAAATATACATGTTTTTCTCCTCTGATTCTGCCTTTGAAATGGGATAATTACTTCTCCATAGAAAGGTTATTCTCTGAGTGAAAGGTCAGGGGTGAAAGGTCAAAGGTAAATAAGCGTTCGGAGTAGTAGTTACCAGTACACTCGTACGTGACAGCCAGGTCTTTTGAAATCAGGAAGAAAAACACGTATAACGGACACGTTCTGGGAGGCAAATAATGCTGGTCAAGGCTGAAAGATGTGACCTACTTCTCTTTGGCTCCATGTGTGGTAAGGATAACAAATGTCAACTGACCTGCTGACATTTAGACTATTTTTAAAGACCGGTTCCACTGTCTGATTTGAATGGATATTGGGATTTTATGATTTGTTCATTTCTTCACCTATTCCTTTGGCCTGTTGCTTTAACTGAGCAGCAATTTATCTGCACCTGTAAATTCTGCATTATGTAGCATTACACAAAACATAAGATAACACTATACATTTCATTTTTACAAGTCCCCCCAGGATTCGAACCCACAACATAGGTGTTCTGAGGGGGTTGCTAACCCTTGCACTATGATGCCACATAATAGAGGATGAGAGGGGAACTAAAATATTGGTGTCATGACCTAATTTCCTGGTTCCCACAGTTCCTTTAAAAAGCTGTTTAACAAATCAGCAACTAAATGGACTTGCTTGTAACAGCCTATTTCACTGGTTCTTGGAATGGCCTGAAGTAAGTTCAGTGTGTAGACTGTAACATGGAAAGGACATCATTTTAGAAGTAGTAGTGTAACAATTTTGTTACAAAAATTCCTATGAGCACTAAATAACTTACTTTTGGTATATTAAACATAATATATCTAAGCATGAATTCTTGCCTTTAATTATTTGCAGTGCGTTATTAAAGGTCTATTGCAATTGAACTTTTATTTCATCTACATACCCTTAGGTTTGAGGAATGTGTGGTTGTGAAATCTCCCCATATCCACAAGAAAACTCTTTTGAGGTCATCCTTATACAGAAGGGCTTTCTTTTATTATATAAGGCTAACAGTACTGGTAACACTCAACTGCACTATCCTTATACAAATAGACACCAGAAGACCTGCACGGAGTAACTTCAATGTACGTTCCTCATCAGATTCCAGTTTCCAAATGACGATGCGCACCGTCTTAGACCCCACACACAAACTACATTTAGGCTCCTGGCCTTGGAATTACCGGCTTCATGATCAATCTTTTTACTGCGCCACCCTGACCTTATACTCAGGGGTTGTTCAATCTCCACAATCTGGTTTAGATCAGCAGGGCCTGCCCATTAGATTGGTCGCCAACCAGACTGCTAGACTTGCTTCAGCCCATGATGTTATTTTCCTATTCTGGCAAAGTCCCAATATATAATATAATACTGGAAAGAAGTGCATAGATTGTTGTGATGCTGATGGAATTTATCCAATACTGCCAACATAAATTATTTGAGCTCGTTTCTGTCTGCAATGTGCTAGGTAGGATCATGCCACTCATTCGGACTAGGTTTGGTGGTACAGGTACGTGACATAATGGTCCTTCACCAATGCCAAAGCTGATGCCCAAACTAGGCCAAATATTGCACATGGCTTTGCTTTAAACAGCCATCAATCTGAACCTTACAGGCAAATCACCCATGATTAATTGAGGGATATACAGAGGTTTCATCGACTGATCGGTAGTGGAGTTTAAAACCATAGGTATTGTCTGTATCTGTTAAAAATTCCTGCTTGTGCATGGCTATAGATTATTCTGGTGAAATGGTTATTGCTTATTGCTTATCTGATTGATTTGAGTTATTGCAGCACTTTGTAGGTTGTCAAATACAATCTACTAGTGATTATGATTCCAGTAGTTATTAGATTATTCATGGTGGACAATTTACTGGCACAATGCAGAAAATCTGTTCTATGTTGTATCTGGGTTACGATTGATTTGGCCCGAATTGGTATGACCACATGTAAAATTAACGAGCTCTCAGTCTTCCTATATCATCTGTATATAATAATTATGTATCCCAGAGGACTTCAAGCCTTTAAAGTGAAGACAAACTATGACTGTTAGTATATGATTTAGTATGGGGCAAGATAACATCGCAGACAGAGGAGCCTGGGGGCAGGGCTTCTTTGGGCCGAGATAAGCTCCAGCAGAGGAGGATGCCCTTCACTCCTGGGGCCCGGAGGTATACTGAGCATGGGCTTGGAGAGTGAAGGACGCAGCCGGAAAGCCAGGGGACGGTGAACGCATACTTTGGAGAGTGTTTTAACCCCAGTTTGTAGGCTGGGCATGCGTATATGGACCGGCTAATCTAGAATAGTCTAGAGATAAATCGGTCTTCAAACTCGCCTTTTAGCCACTGGCTCTCATGCAGTTTTCAGGCCCTACACAGCTTTGGATTAATCATTAATGTGATAGAAAAAATGGTAGTATTTATGTGCCATGACTAAACCTCCTGGGGGTATGGGGACCACATTGGACCGACAGTAAATATGAATGGAGTTAGTGGTTTATGAAAAGTCCGTTAAAAAGGTTCGACTTCATTATTGTAAATTTCAAATACATACTTGTGAGATAATGTATCCCGGGGTGATCATTAAAGAAAATAGATTAGGATTTCGTGGATTTTCTTTCATTGTCTATTAGATTTTTTTTTTTATCAGTGAAATTGAACAAAAAAACGAAAATCAATTTCCCTATGGCCTTGTTATTTCTATTGATATAGTTAAGACTTCTGCGTTACCTGCATGATTATAAAATCATTTTAAACGAGGTATCTGGATTTCTTAAGCATTGCTTATCTACCTTTACTTTTTTCGCAATCAGAACACCTGGTAGAGGATTGGAGCCTGACGGTACCTTGGCCGTGTAGGTGTATTGTTTTTTTTTTTTAATTTCGTTTATTTCAACTGGTAATCAGATTAGCTACTTAAAGCTAGTTTACATCAAACACCAGCGTTACAGTTCACAGTATGCATGTTATATCACGAAAGGTAGTATATATAAATATCAAAATAAGTGTCTATTTACAAAGTCAATGAGGTTTATAAGATCACTCATAACAAACAAACAATCATTTTCTGATAATAGACAATGAATACAAATTGATTTGAATTAATAAAGGTCATGATTAAAATTATGGGAATATTGTGTTTTTTAACCATTTCTTTTGAATTAATTTAAATGCAGAAAATGTTTCAGTATTTCTAACAGTGGCATCAAGCTGGTTCCATTCAATTGCGCCTTTATACAACACATTCCTTTTATAGTTTTCACTATTAGGTTTTATTGTTAAGAACAAAGGAGCATCATGTGCTCTTGTTCTTATATTTCTCTTATTTAACAAGATCTCATTTGAAAGTTGGATATACATGTATAACCTCAAATAGTATTTTCTTCTTTGTTGTAAAATTGCAATATCACAGTCAGCATGTAATTGTAAAACTGGTATATGCTCATGTGAATAAATACAGATTCTCAGGGCTCTATTTTGTAGTTTTTGTAACTTGGTTATAAGTGATACAGTGCTGCCATCATAAATAATACAACCATATTCCATAATAGGTAAGATCATTGTCTTATAAATTGTGATAGCAGTGACTTTGTTTATATAACGTCTCAACTTTGATAGTAAGTATAATTTGAAAGATGCATTCCGTAAACAATTTTCTATATGCTTGTTATATTTGAGATTCATATCTAGTATGATACCCAAGTATTTGTATGATGAGACACGCTCCATTTTGCTAGTATTAATATGTAGTTGGTGGTTTCTAATTTTCTTAGTTTGTGATCTTAGGCCAAAAGTTACATATTTTGTTTTTTTAGTATTAATAGTTAATTTGTTTTTATTACACCAATTCGAAAAGTTGTCCAAATCATTTTGCAAAGTTCCTGTAGTTATATCAATTTCACCAGTATTATAGATAACAGTGTCGTCAGCATAGAGAAAACAATCAGACCCATTCAGGACACCAGATACATCGTTTACATATATCAAGAATAAGAGAGGTCCTAATATGCTTCCCTGGGGCACTCCACAGGTTATATTCATATCAGTAGATGTAATATTATTCACTGTGGTATGTTGTTTTCTATTTTCAAGGTAGTTAGTTAACCATTGTAAGATTCCTCCACGAATTCCAATGTAGTTAATTTTTTTAAGTAAAATATCGTGATTAACAGTATCAAATGCTTTAGATAAATCTACGAAGGTAGCTATTGTAATTTCCCTATTATTTATGCCATTGAAAATAGCATTGGTGAAGTATGACACTGTATCTATTGTTGAATGGCCTTTCCTGAATCCTCCCTGTTTGGGATTTAGTAAACTATTTTCTTCAAGAAAACATATCATCTTATTGTGCACAATTTTTTCAATAAGCTTTGATGGTAAAGGTAATAGTGATACTGGTCGTAGGTTGTTTACATTGTTCTTATTACCTTCCTTCTGAAGAGGTATGATGTTAGCAACCTTCCATTCATCCGGAAAAATTCCTGACAATAAACTACTATTAATAATATGTAACAATAAGTCTATCTTGTAAATAAAAACCTCCTTCAACACTGTACTGGACAGACCTTTGACAGATGACGACTTAAGTGGTTCTATACTTTTACAAATATCTAAAAGTTCCTCTCTTGTGGCTATTATATCTGTCAAAGCAACATCTGAGAAAACACCATCATATGACCAATCACTATCAAATTCTTTTGCCAAATTTGGACCAATATTAGTGAAAAAATCATTTATAAAATCAGCTGTCTTTTCATCATCAACCATTTGGTTAGTTTGTTGGTCTATAAGATTAATTTTCTCAGTCGGTCTGCCCTTAACAGGTAATAACTCGTGGATAGTTTTCCAAAATTTCTTTGAGTCATTTTGATGCATATTCAATTCCTCTGTAACAAAAGCACATTTTGCTTTACGAATTTGTTTTAGACAGTGATTTCTTGTATATTTTGCAGATATCCAGTCATCCACAGTACCTGACCTCTTAGCCTTCTTTAACAACCTGTCCTTTTCTTTAATTAATTCAAGGAGTTCATCTGAGATCCATGGTTCCTTTAATTTGTTAATTTTAAATTTTTTAATCGGACACATGTCATCAATGATTTTTAAAACATGATCATAAAAAATGTTCCACAACTGATTTGGATCATTAACAGCGAAGAAGTCCATCCAATCAATGTCATCCAATTTTCTATGAAGAGATTCTTTACTGTAATTTCTATAGGAACGCCCTTCAAAATCCGATTTGACCTTTATGGTATGACCCTTCTTCCTATTTACAAAAATCATCTGATGGTCACTGATATTAATGTCTAGGACTCCTGCTTTGCATACTATATCACAATTTGTTGCTATTTGATCCAGACAGCTGTCTTTTTGGCCACCATATCTAGTGATATTTTCAATCAAAAGTTTAAGCCCATTTTGAGTCAATGCATCTTTCACATTTTTCGTTGAATTATTTTTCTTGTCAAGAAAATCAATGTTGAAATCACCCATAAAGAACAAATCATATTTGTTTAGGTCACAGAAAGTAATACAGTCTTCCAAATATTTAACAAAATTTGTAATATCACCTTGTGGTGGTCTGTACAAATTTGCGATAACAATGTTACGTTGTTTTTCTAGTACAACTTCCAGCCATTGGCACTCAATGTTGTTGTTACTCACATTCATGTGATCAAAATTTTCAGTGATTATTTTCAGATCGTTTTTAACAAATGTGCAAACTCCCCCTCCTGTCTTTTGAGTATTATTTGGATTTTTCCACGATCTGTCAAGTCTATAAAGCATATAACCAGGTATATCAACAATAGCATTTGTTATATTTTGGGTGAGCCAACTCTCAGAAATGCCTACTATCTCTGCATTACTATCTAAAAGACAATGTCTAAAGGTGTCGATCTTATTCCATAAGCTACGTATATTTAAATGTGAAATTATCATACCTTTATGTTGGTTCAGTTCATTCAAAGTATAATCAACGGTAAGAATATTTTCAAAAAACACATAAACATCATTGACACAGTGTGAACAAATATATACACATCAACAAAGTTATATACAATCCCAGTATCAGCTATTCGCCACCAGGATACCATAATCAAAATCTCTAAGCCTAGGCTAGGCGTGGCACAAATAACTTTTAAAATAATGAAAATTAGTGAAGTAGGGCATAATGAGTTTTAAATTGTTTCTTAAGACAATAACATTCTGTTTGAAGTCAGATCCAACTTCCACAGTGGGAAAAGTTAGATCAGGCGCAAATCAGAAATGTTTAGCAAGGTTTTTAAGTATAGAGCTATAGAATAGAGAGGCCCATTTTTTGGTTAGATCATCATTTGGGTGGAGACCATCATATAGTTTGCCATATCTATGATACCATTTATTATTGACTTTGTCATGTATCGTAGACATCAGCCATGGGCCAATAACTTCGTCTGCTTTATTTATAAAATTGATGGTATGATTTAAGATTGGAATCGCTTGATTTATCACCTCTTGTGCTTCTATATCAACATATAGACCCTTGTTATAGGTAGCCAAATGAATTCCCACTATCTGCGAGATAATGATAAATCTACATCTAGATTTTAGATGAACTTTGATATTAGTGAGCATATCATTAATTTCCTCCACTATTGAGGGAACATCAGGGTAACGTAGTGATGTTTTTTCACTGGATTTCACTGTTACATTATTGTTTCCGGCAAGTACAAAGATGAGATCAAAATTCTCAATTTCGTAGGTTGAGTCCATTCGTTGCACAATATTGTTCAAATTCGCACCACTGAAGATCCTGGTCTGTATATTTATAGTAAACCCTGTCATGGTTTTCATGGGATGTTTCTCTAGGTAAGTTTGTAGTCCACGTCCTCTTGAATCAGTGAGTAGTAGCACTCTCAGTGTTGAACCGTCCATATCTGAGTGACAATGCGTATCGCCAGTATAAATAAAAGTAAATTAGGGTTTGATTTTTTTTTTTTTTTTTTTTTTTAAATATATATTTATCATAAATAGTACCAGTTTTTATGACGTGGAGCTTCATGTGAATCTAGTATTTGTCATTCGTACAGTAGCCTAACATACAACCCATGTATACATGTTTAACAAAACATCGTTCTAGGTAGATATAAATAGGTTGGTACTTGATCCAGAATACTCACTCAAGGGTACGGGTATACAAGGTAGATTTGTTATAATTCCTGTTTAAATTTAGATCTTAGATCCACGAGTTGCTGTCCAAGTTTGTTTTGACCCGTTTGTCCAGCTTTGCCGAATAGGGGTCTCTGCGTTAGGTATAAACCACAGCCAAAGAATTCATCCCGTGTTGCTTCGTATAGTTTTCCCTCCGTTTGTAACAGCTTGTCGTGGAGTAGTTGGTTTTGTCGGAACTTCTTTTCTTGGATTATTGCCATTTTCCCTTCTTTAATATTATTCCAACCTTCGGTTTCCTTTAAACCTTTCACAAGCCGCTTTGCTTCATAGCCATTTTTTGCCTCGCGCACTTTCTCCTCCAGTCGCTTGTCCCCGGCGTGCTTGGTCATTTCATAGCAGTAGGCTTGTTCCGCTGAGTTGAAGGTGTGGCCGTCGTGTTGTATATTACATGCATACATGCTCGAAAGAAAAGCATGGTGACTCTGAAATGCTAGGCCATCATCTACACGGACTATCTTGGCATTCTCCATAGTTATGCCTTTGGGTAAATCATCCATTTCGGAGTACTTGTACCGTTTCCCGTCGACTACCAGGGACCCTCCTCTGAGTGCAGCGCTGTGTCCTCTATCCCTCGCCACCGCAGCTAGGCAGCGTAACTCCCGTCGTTGATTCATCTCTTCTTTACTGATATCATCGGACAGATAGACTCCCCTCCACTTTGGTAAGTCCTTCAGTATTTTCACGTTCTTGAAAATTTCCTGTTTCACCACTGCATCTGTGAATTTCACCAATATTGGTCTTGGTCGTCTGCTATGGTTTTTGACACCGAGTCTGAAGGCAGCTGTCATCCGTGTTGTTGTTGTAGTGACGCCTATATCATCCATTAGCGCTGTGACTGTCTGTTTGATATTTTCGTTAACTTCTTCTACTATCCCCTCGATCACTATATTTGGGCGTCGTCTTTCCTCCTCCAGGATCTTGTCTTTTGTCACCAGTTTTTCAATTGTTGACTCGTCTTTATCAATCTGAGTTTTGGCTTCTTTTAGGTCGTCCATAGCTTGTGTCAGTGACTTTCCTAGTTCTCCGACGGTTGACTCCAGTTCCGTCACTCTTGTGGCTAATGTATCCACCTCTTCACGTAATTTCTCCATTTTGAGATTATTTGATGCAATATAGTCTGAGAACATCTTCTTGTTGTCATCAATTTTTTCTTCCAGTTTGGCAAGGCTTTTTTTCGTCGCATCATTTCCTTCTGTTATTGCTTTAAACAGATCCGCGTTTGTCAAGTCCGCCATGTTTGGCAGTTGTTGATCTTCAATCTGTGTATCAGAAACTGATTTATCCCGATTTCGAGTGGTCACAGGCATCAGATTAGATAGAATATTTACGGTACATGTATTCCCATAAATACTAAATCAATCAATTTTAGCCCCACTGGTAGTTATCACGATTTACAGATCACAAATATAGCCACGCTTAGCACCCCTTCTGCCTCAGTCAGCCGCCATTCTCAGTTTTAGTCTGCTTAAAATTGTTATAAGAGACTGAGCAGCTGGTAGGGTTAATTGACCGGTCTACGTGAGGTTAACACCGGCTGATAGTTGATAGCCCGCAGCCCGCCCGGGGATAGATAAACAACAGGCTTAGAGGGGCCCTTACATAGAGTAATGATTATATCTCTGAATAATGTTACACTTTTAGTCTGCTTAAAATTTCATGTAACAAAAAAATAGGACGTCGTGGAGTGATCGAAAGTAGTAACTGACTAGAAATAGGTAATGAAATATTTCGGATGGCAAATCGATCACAATGTGTTTTCTTTTCCAAATCAATAGCATTCATGTATTTCTCACATGCAAAAATAATACAGTTTGATATGAAGAACCAGGCTATTATATTTTTTGTATCTTGATTTAGCTGAGCCAACTAGGCTACCGACAGCTCGTTTAGTGTGCAGCAGGTCGATGTGGGAACTACCAGCTGCTGTGACGTCATTGTGAGGCGTATCTTAGCAACAATGGAAAGTGGAACGTTTCAGTGTCAATCCCACTTTAAGACCTCGGCCATTTTTATTTGTCACCTGAATACCAAATCTAAATCTAATTAACTTTGTCCAGCAGTTGTACGTTTTAATCATACTCACTGCATGACTTTTTACGGTAGGCCAATTTCTCACAAAAATATTGTTTGCTTCGTCATTTAGCCTATATTACTGTCATGATGTTATATTCGTTGTTATTTTCAGTATGCTGTGTCTCTACGTGGACGGCAATTCTATGACATTGTATAGGCCTATAGGGTTCGGTAAATAGAGCGTCTACCGACTCGTCCTCTTTCTTGGACGCCCGCCACGCTGTAACGACTCGACCAGCCCACGTATTGACTATACTGACTTCTGACGTCAAGCCCATCCTGTCTGATTCTTTCTCTTCCCCAAAAGCAGATCGGAATCTATTCATGCACAACGTCAGCTGGACGGTACTTTTTTATATTCAGCTATTGCTTTTGGCCAGCTATAGCTATAGGCTATAGAGGGCAGTCCGGTCCTATTTAGGATTGGATTGTGTTGAATTGATGCTGTCAAAATCATTTCATATCTGTTGTATTGTGTTCATTTGTTACTGTCCACATGGTACAAACTGATAGCATGCATGTTAAGTATTAAAAAGAAGTATAATTATATCACGGTGGGTGCGTATTTGAATATACAACATATTGAAATGTAGTATGGTTTCATATGATCGTGCGTGCGTGATGGACCAAAATGAATGAATCCCAATGCCCTACACATTTCATCTATTTATATACCCAATGTAACAAACAAACCATCTCACCAAACTGATGCTGGAAATTCCAGTTTGCATAATTTTATCAAAGCACGGAGAACATTTTTAATGACCAATTGATTACTCACTTGCTTTGGCACTTGAAGGGATCTCGGGGAGTTTGCGGGGCCGCCGCCCCTTGCGGGGGGTGCGGGTGGACCTGGCGGCGGCCCGCACGGTGCGCTGACTGCCGTCACTCCCGTCCTGGGGTAGAGAAAACGGGGTATACAGGTTAGCATTGTAATGTTAAATAGTAATGGCATCTGCAGCATGTTTATCCCACATAGGAACATAAAGAAAACGGGGCAAATGTTATGATTAGGATGCACATCGTTTATCCGATATTGTTAGAAGAAAAAACGGTCTTGTTTGAAGCTTTCTATTCTGGAAAAATGATAATGCATGCAATTTATTTTTAATTCCTCATTTGAAGCATGTCTTTTTTCCCCTTTTATTTCTGATTCCTGTGTTTACACGTTCTTTTATTAGAAGGCATAGTAACCAAAGTTATTTACAATATATCAATTACATACTAAAACATTTTCAATACAATATACCTCTTAGTTTTTAAGTATTAACATTCTTAAATCTCATTCAGTGAATCAATATGTCTACGATTGTTTAACCACATTCTGAAAAATTTCTTAAAGTAAGAAGGTAGATCATGGTGATTGTGTATATCTATATTCATGTCGATGTTTGTGTCATATTCGGTGCGGTAAAAGGTCTACAGACGACCTAACTATAGTATTGCCGACCACTTGTTCACCAACCACCTACCACAACCCAACTGCCTGACACATTATCCAATTTCCATAGCCTACTTACAATTAAGCCTGTTTGGCCGAATAGGCTAGAACCACTAATCTCCCATTCCAGGGCCTGACACAGAATCCCAATTCCGTAGCCTACTTACATGACTGGGAACCACTCAATCGGTGGCAGTATACCACAAACAATGTAACATCTTGGCATCCATGTATATAAACTAGAGCGATGAGTGAAGATAATGTTACAAACGCGCAACCCTTTTCATAAAGACCTATTGTGTAGGCCTATATTTTCGCAACGTATAATAATAGAACCGTGGCTTGAATACAATTTGAATTATACGGGTATGAGAATAATAAAGTCTTCACATATGGCCAGAGAAACGTTTTAAAACTATATGTCTACCATAATTATACACAGTGTTACAACATGTTCCTCTTTTTTGTATTGCAATGTAAAGTAGGATATCAAAAGTATGCTCAATATACCATGGGATTGTGGCATTTATAAACTGACTCCGCACACTCTGACCTATATCATGACTCATGAATCACGAAATGCTCAGTGTCTGGCCTGAAACATGACCCGAGGCATGCACGAAGTAAGCCTATAGTAAAGCGGTGTCCGCCTGTTCTCAGAAATGTGATAATTAGCATCCAACAAGCTAAAAACAACGCCACACAAGGCCGATAACATAGTATGTGTGTAGGGGTTAAGTACACGGTAATTGTGAATTATTAATGGACATGTTGTCCGTTTACGTCAGGAACTGAGAAGAGCTATACTGTTCAATCGTTGAAGTAATTGTGGATTAACAGGTAATCCTTTGACGTAACATTATTATCGTAAATCATCCCTGTGGAGTTATATAAGGTTGCATCAGTTAATACCATCTTGGATCAACACTGTAGCATAATTACCGACAACAATGTTTAGGTTGCACATCAAGTTCGGCCGGTGGAGGTCAATTGACCTATCGGAACTCAACACAGTCATGTTTGTATGCATACGACCAAATGGGAAGTTTTATGAAACTCTCACATGTGAGCTATATAGATAGACTTTACCAATTAAGGGTTCAACGTTTAAAAATATCCTATCTTTCTTAATCCCTGTCTAAACGTCCACCTATACCCGTTAAATCCGTGCCAATTTGTAAGTTTTATCGGCCTGACCGGCAGGTGACCTTTAACTGATACAGAGTGTTTGACGGCCTGCCATTAACGTGGGTGGACGACGTGATCCTCATTACTGGGTTAAAAGGTTACTTATATATGATCCCTAAATCTACGTGGGCTAGGCTATAGCACGTTTAACGTGCACACACCTCCCACAAAAGATCCTAATTGATCTAACGGGGCCTACATAGTTGGCTGTTGATGTAAACTTAAGTATGTGTTTCCTGTTTTTGAGATTAAAATAGAAGCAGTCAAACATGTTGCATAAAAATCGTCATAGTTTGAAAGATAAATTAGAAAAGAACTAACAAATAGCAATTTGGTCTGTGCCTAATATGATATTCAGGGAGCAACTACTATGGGGCCTTCCATTTAGTACGTATGCAAAATTTCCTTATTTTTAGACCCCCCCCCGCCACCCCCCTTGGACTAAAGTACACATTGGAATTGTATATGAACGTATGCAAATTTTCACAAATCTCAGACCCCCCACCCCCCTTGCTGCGTACCTGAATTACCGAGTGAACTGAATCCTGCGAATAAATAAATCATCACTCCCGAACAACAGGACCTGTACAAAGTGTATTTTAAGGATAGACACCAGTGTACTTAATGGAAGGCCCCTATTAGGCTACTAAAATATAAATTTATATATATAATGTCCACCCGTGATGTATCCTATATGTTATCATTTAGTGGCAATCTTCCTTAATTGTGTACATGATGTACATGTACTAGTTTTAATACCAACTGTTGAACACATTGCCATCTCATATTTCATTCATAAAATAATAAGCCATCGCTTACACTTGTTGTACCCTTCCCTTGGACGTCATTTTTATCTCAGTAGACCTATAGTTCCCCCTCCAGGCTTTATATGGGGATAGTCCTCCAGGTGGACGTCAAGGTCATGTAATGACGTTATTTCCCAGCCTTTTAACGGTCCCCAAGGCGACGACCTTTAAGCGTGGCTACATCTATGGCTACCACAGCGTCTGGTAGCCATAGATTTCCACCAGTGCCCCCGGAAACTACCTTTATCGCTCCATCAATATTAAAGGGAAAAGGTTGAATTGCCCCCAAGGCCCTCTTACTAGAGCTACTATCTTTCGAATTATGTCAAGGGGCGGCTTACAATGGCCACCCAAATTAGAAGGATTCGGTGTACGAAAATCAGTATCCAAAGAAAATACGGTATAAGAGTCACTTAAGTCAGCAAGTGGACGGAACAAGGATGGATTTGAAAGGACCCCTAAAACCAAGAGAGGTTGGGCCTACCGCTTGCCCGATTTACATACGATCATTTGTTAGTTTTATGCTTTCATGAGACAAAAGGGAGGATGTTCAGAGGCTGATTTTAATACATTGAAATGAATTCGGTTAGCATACCTGTGCAATATTTTCAGTTTGAATACAATATGAATTTACATTCTTTCTACATCATACTTTGCCAGGGATATTCCTAGAAAAATATTTCGAGTATCAAAAGCCCCTTTGAGTAAGTTTCCAAGGGGGCTATTTTCTTGAAATCGGTGGGCATTTGATACATTTTTTCATACTTTTTTGAGAAAAGTAATGCTGGAATGGCCCCTTCAAAGTAAAGTCAATGCGGGAATTAAATTCCTGGTGCGGGAATGGCCCATCCCACAGGCCTAGGAAGATCCCTGCTTTGCTATTTCTAAACTGGTTCTAAAGAGCCCTAAACAACAAAAATACTTTAACCAAGTTTGATAATGAATTACGGATAGGAATGGTAATCGGATATAATTTTTCACTAACAAAGCCCAAACCTAACCTATTGGCACGAGACGTCCACACAGCGGCCAATTTTGTCACAAATTAATGATAAACAGATAAACATTCAATTTCGCCATTCCTTCCTTTCACAGGAAAGACGCTGTAAGAAAACGGTAATTGGATACAGGTTCAAACCGGCAGACAGTCTCTCAGTCGACACTTTCTTGTGCAACGAGCCATCGGTTGTGGAGATGGGTGGAGGCTGAGGGGATCCTTTGAGACCGGACTCTACGCCCTCTCCGCCGACAGCACTCTCCTTATCTCTCCTGTACGTCCAATCAATAGTGGATCGACGCCGAGTATAATGAGAGGAAGTACAGCAAGGGTCTGTTACAGCTCCTCATATACGGAAACCATCCATTGGGGAAGTAATAGCATCATATTATATGTACAAATTCTCAAGTACATTATATATATCGGATTCCCATTATAACTACATCAATTCTAAACAAGGCTTGGAGGGATTATATGTAGCATGGGAGGACTTTTATTAAACCATATTAACCCAATGAATTCATTAACACTGTTGACCTTAGAATGGGAAAATTCGAAAAGTGGTATGTCGCAGTGCTGGGACTTTAGGAGGTTGGAAAATTTCATGTTAACTATGACAATAGCAATCGTTTCCCTGATAAGTATTTATTTTTTATGTTTAGTTTGCTTCTTTATGTCAAATTCCCTTAGAGGTTAAAAACATATTCTTCCTATCATAGTCCTATAACGTTTTATTTTTTGACTGGTTATTTTTAACACACCACAGGCAGTCCCAAATACCTTGAATATTTCATACCGGTACTAAATACCTTTAGTTGCAACACTGCCGCGTTTTATTCACATGAGCCGCATGCAAGGTGCATAATTCATTGTGATCCCAGTATCGGGCCCTTCCACCGTGCACTGTGAATGTATAGTGGTGACCTTAGCTGACCGGTCAATAGTCGCGGCCTATCCCGTTACACACGGCTTCCTATGGTAATTCACCGCTGGCTGAAGGCACCGTTATGTAAGCCGGATTGATGAGGACAGGTAGTAAAGCTGGTTACGCATGCCAAGGGAATCCACTTGTGTTGATGTGCGCTCGCTGTGAACGTAACCTCACGTCAACAAGAATTCAGCGAATGTATTGAAGCATGGGTTTTATATGCATGGACAGATTTAACAGTCTAAAAAGTCGTAATTCATGGCTTGTTTTGTATTTATTGCAACGACGTAGAATAGTTTTTCCCTGAATAGTAAGATTCTACTCCCTTTTCTATGGCAATTCCTTCTGTCTGGTAACCCGTAAAAGAAGTACTTGGTTGGCAGGTCATATATGCGCAGTGGCAGCGGCAGCCAGATACCAAAAAAGAGGAATTCAGATCTGTCTGTGCTCCATCCAGACAGTGGAATTAAAACGTGGTATTAGCCTATGAATAACGAACGTGACGGACAACAAACGCCGTCAGCAGGAAACACCATACTACATGTATGTCATGGGGTATCCTTACATGCAGACGGATTGTTCTTTCTCTACTTTGCAATGGAGAAAGAGGTCTTTAGGCATAGGAAATAGAGCGTATATATATAAATATCGTATAAATTGTTGTTATTGTACAGGTTATACCGGTTAAGATATTCTATTGCCATCATGCTATAGGCCTACGAAGAATTATATTGTACTCGAAAACGATTGCTTTCCCCTCGTCTCCGCACTACAATTAACTATAGTCCTATCCTCATACATAAAAAAAAGATGCATGAATGCATAGACTTGCCACAATTCTACCGCAGGGTATGAACCTAGACCTTCTATAGACCAATATATAATACAACTCCACCAACTCCGTCCCTCAAATTTGATTTCATATATATGTACATAGATTCACTTATTGCTGGATATTCTTTAAACGATTTGCTCTTAATTGTTTTTCATTTCAGGCCCTTCGCATAAGGGCCAATAGCCCTATACCATGGCCTACCATCCTTTCCCAACACAAAATGTCTGCCGATGTCAACACGCAGGCAATGTTTTATAATGCCCCGCTGACATCCGGCCGGCAGAAACAAAACAAGCAGTGGCATGGAGATTGTGGGAAATTGCTGCAGTGCCGGAAATGATTAGTCCGGACGCTGCCCCGTGACGTCAGAGCCGACGGCGGCCTCAGACCGGCCCTTATTATTGTAGGGGATCAACTAGTGACGGGCAGACTTCTGTGGGGTGTTAGGATGCCCGGTTTCAGAATGATATATTACTATCTATATGAATGACCAGCAATGTATATTTCTAATATGAGAAGAACAATAGCTTTCGGGAGAAGAGCAATGGCTTTCGGGCAATGTCTACTACAAAAGCCTTGCAACAGTATAAACATTTATATGCCTAGGGGCCTAGAGTTTTTAGGTTTGTAGTTATCAAGAACTAACACATGTATACTAGGTAATATCAATTCCTAGACCTTATGAGCAGTTTTCCTTTATGATTGCAACTTAACTTTTCTTAGATTTGGCAGGTCAACACATGAAAATATACATGTGTTGTACTGACCTCCATCATATTTCCAAAATGAATATGCATGCACATTCGTTCCTGCTCTAACTGAAATGATTTCCTATGTATAGCCCTATGATGTAAGATGGAATTCATCCATTCCGCCTACACCCTTTACTCGCCCTGAAGCAAAAGGGTCAAATACTCGTCCTGAATCTATTGGGACACATGGGCCTCTAGGACAAATATGTCCATGCATAGACATTAAGATTGCAATAATTGCAGATACGGCAAATTGCTGTCAAAATGTCAGTTTGCTGTCGAGAAAATTGACAGGAATTCATTTCTAAATAGGGACTGCAGAGGTCTGGTGACATACACCAAGTTGGCATTAGGCCCTACATGAATTTCCCACACTTGGATCTTTAATTTTTGCCGGAAATGCATGCATGTCTGGGTGTTCAACATAGGTATATGTTTGAAACACATTCATCTGAAGAGTAATGACATTGTTTACATGGGATTGGCTCTCTATTTCATAGTTATCATATATGCATAATATTATGTTAGAGGAACTCACCTCCGACTGGCGCCGGCAGTTCTCGTCGCTGTAGCTGCTGTCGGAGGCCCTGCTGTCCTGCCGGGAGAAGCACCTGGAGGCCGGCACCTGGTCCTCCTCCGGGGACGACTTGTTGGACAGACGCTGCGCCACGGCCAGCTCCTCCTCCAGGGTCCTCTGAGGGGTACTCCTGCCCCGGCAGTAGTCGGCCTCGTCCACGCCATTGTGGCACTCCCCGTCCACAACATGGCGCCCGCCATAGCGCCCCTTGTCCTCGCTTTGGTGGCTCGGGCCGGCGCCAAACCGTCGGGCCACCTCGGGCGAGTTGGAAGCAGAGGACCTTGACCTTGAGGAGGTCCTGTGGCGCCTCCTGGCGGTGATGTCCTCACTGTCTATCAGGTTGTGGACTTCCGGCGACGTGACCTCCTTGCGTTTGCTCTTGCAGACGACATTTTTCGAGAGGTGCTCCGAGACGCCGCTGACGGCGCCGTGGGACGCCGTCCTCGAGATGTAGTCCGAAATGCACTCGGAGGCGCACACACCGTCGACATGGCCGTTGGTGTTGCCGACGGGGCGGCCACAGGTCGACGACCATGAAGTCGACTGTCCGTGCGCCTCTGTGTTCCGCACGTTGTTGGCGTTGAGCTGGGTGGTGGTGTGGTTGTGGAAGGCATTGTCTACTACCCGCCGGTCGGCCGGGGAGGGGTGGTTGGGGCCCGTGTGGGTCCAGGTGGCCGACGAGAAGGGCGTGTACTCTGGGGACACGGCAATGTCATTGTCAAGGTCATTCAAGCTGTCCAAGCTCACATCGTGGGTCAACCTGAGGAGGAAAAAGAGAGAGGCATTACTGTAATTGGTCATTATAGCCTTAGGCAGCTCTAGATTTTGTTGTTCATGGCTGGCGACAGGTATACATTGCGGTGAGCTATCTTTTGTTGCGTTGATTTCCAGTTTCGTCGGGCTTGATATAGCCCAACGTCCTCTCGAACTCGCCTATATAGAGTAATGAGCAATAGGCCTAGATCTATACCTCATTTGACGGTCCCTAATCAGCCAATTAGAAAAACCGGTACTTGATATATGAAGACAGTGCTATAGGTCTATAGGCCTACATATAACATTGTTCAGCGCCTACCTCAGTGACACGAATGCATCCATAATGCTTACATTAGTCAATAAACTTTCTTACTAGCTAGAGTAAAAAAATTTCAACATTGTCTGTGTATCTTACATTGAATACATTAAGTACAGATCGCGGGTGCACAAAACTATTTTCATTGCTCCAGTTAATGCACATCTATATGCCTTGGGCGAAAGCCGTCGACGGTACAGTATTTGCAAACCAAGGCAATAACAATTGCTTTGTACACCCACAGTCTATGCTTGAATTATTTTATATAAACTATGGGCCCTACAGAAAGTGTTCATTTTTGTTACTGGTTACACAAACATTGGTATTAGCGGTCACAGACAGACATTATTGCCCTCCGGGGCAATAACAAATCTTTTATTCACCAATGTCAGAGAGGGTAGGACAATGGTGGAGGTACAGAAAATTGTTAGAAATTGGAACATATTGCATCTATCATTATTATGTAAACACATTTATCGACAACATATTTCGATTAAGTACACCTCTTCATACAGACTATACATTAAGGTGCATATCGAGTTACTACAGTTACATACTGACTTCATACATAAGGAAGATATCATGTTCTATATAAATCTTGTTCTGACTTTGAAAATATACCATACTAATGCTGTTGCATGGAAGAAATGTACGTGAAACAGTTAAATTGAAAAACATTTTGGAGAACATTATCGTTGTTTTATTTCACCATGCCTGTATTAACAGATATTGCTGCAGCAGTATATGAACGTGGTTATATAAAGGTAACAGTGAAGAGAATACACAAAGCCATTACACCAGTCTTCAGTTAACAAAATAAAGACGAGCCGCAATAAAACGGATGCAGAACTACATGTATACATTATGTTCAAGGACATAGCCTAATTATTTTTCTCATATTCATTGACATTTGGTAATCCAGTCACCTGGCCAATGTTTCAGAGTGAACCAGTTCCCACCCACCACAACGCCAATAAGAGAGGCCATGATTGTTATTCTCATCACTATTTTTGTGTGTGACATTTTCAGCTCGATGCCTTGTTGTTCCGGGAGCACAGAGGATGACGATCTCGTGGGACGTCATGAACTAAAAGTAGGGGTTTGCTGCGGTTAGGTGTCTGCCATTAGCTTGTGTGCTTGGAAAGCAAAAGAATCTTACAAGACATCATTACAGAACCTGAGATTATAAGACCTAAATATAATATCTCTCAACATTTCATTAACTGCATGGGTATTCCCCCCTGTGGCGATATTATCTTACATTGATTGCTCTGTTATGTTATGTTATATTGCTGATATAAGATCCATAATATAAGTTATGGGAATTAGAAACATGTTGAAACAGTACATTGAACGCTTATAAATATCGTTCAAACAATTATTTTGAAAAATATGAGTACTCATACCTTGGAAGATATTATACCATACTATTAACAAAAATTCGCACAGTTTACCGAACCATCAGACCTCACTGCTCAATGCGTATACATCCCAAACCACAATGTATTAAGAGGTGTGCTGCAAGTCCACTTGGTTGTTATTCATGAGTGAATGCACCGATAGGAACTAATTGCAATTCTTAATGGTTGAGTATAATAGGGCATTCCTCCTCAGGCGGCAACCTTGTAATTGTAATGCCTATGTCTCTTTATGTCAAATATCATGTAACGAAGGAATTTTGCCCTGCTTAACCCATGGCTTAAATACATTTTTAGTATGGTATAATTAAATCAAAACTTTATACAATCATAAACATTCAAGTATTTTCAAGGATGAACCATACAGACCTCACATCTCATGACATAACACACAATAAAGGTTGGATAATATTATAGACGTTGATGATGAATGTACTTTAGAAAATGAGATTTTGATTCACTAGTCAGGAACTCAAAAGTACATCTCATAAAATTGATGGTTATTTCACATGGAACTCATAGAGAACGATTAGGGATTGTCGATTTCCCAGCTCATATTGTCTGGCACTATATGGACACACGCCAGATATTGATTCCATACTCAATCTACCCGTTACGTGATGGCACGGTTTTTCCTGCTGGTAGATGCATTCAATCATATATTTTTAATCATTCACTCTTTTACCAAAATAGATTTGGATTCAGAAAATAGAACGTTCTGTCTCTCTTGGATATTATGTGGTAAATTTTATATATTGTGGTATAATTGTATTTGTAATTGCGGGTTTTGAGGCAATTATAAAGAGAATGAATAACATACAGTTGTGTTTCACTTGTATTGTTTATGGCAGGAACTCCTACCTACCTCCTACAGAGGATATTTTCCTTTATTATACTGACGGCATTGAAATTATCATAAGTTCATACTATCCTATATTCTACTGTAATTTGACCGAAGGTTTATGTGTTATAATTTCATAGATTGATATAAATACTTTAGCCTCCGACCAGATGGAGGAGCTTTTGTCATACTGGAGGCAAAAGACAGATTGACAATTATTCGAGTTTAGGCGTACGGGACTTTCTTTGATTTGATTAAAATTACATATCCATCTGGTGGTCGGTATCAACAGCTCCATAGCTATACGTATCAATAGAGTTGGTGGAACATAAGGGAATACTAGGCCTATATCGTAGCATGACTCATGCATAATCCTATTGTTATTCTCTATACATACTTCCATATTGGGCCAAACGATATACCTATATCCTGCAGTCATATGACTCAATTAATAAAATACGTCGAATGCAATCCGACAGAGAAGTTACACGTCTTCACCATTACTTTATGACAAGTATATGTAGGCCTAAAACGTGTATTGTTGTAGCTAAAGTGTTAGTCAGTCATAATTATTGACACCAGCTGGACTTACTTTCTCTTTGGACACCAATAGTTTATGGGATTTTTACAAATTCAAAAAGGTATTATTTTTTTAAACGTAGATATAATCATTTCAACATAAATCCTATACAAAATATGACAACCATTATTATGTCAGCTCCGGTCGACGCTGGTCAATATGCTAAGGTGTCCGATACATATGTTATACAGAAAGTAAATATATTTATAAACTGCGATTCAACATATATAGGCCTATATAACCAAAAAAATACATTCATGTTCCAGTTATTTGATTTTTATGACGATAACTAATCACAAGGCAATGGAAACATTAGATAATACACGTAAATGTATGTTTACATATTAGGACTCAATGTCTAAGATTTAGAATAGACGTACGTAGTAAAATATGGTGATGACGCTCGTATGTAGACCTATAGGCCAGTGGTCCTTCCTGCTGCAGTAATGGGATGATTATGTACGTTTTCCCTGCGATAGTCGACAACAATATAACCCACCTTTAGCCCTATGCCGAGGTACAATACACGTATTTACACGTCAGTTGTTGTCTGTACTTACTTGTACTGCTGTGGGTAGGAGGTGAGACACTGAACATAGGACATCTTGGAAGCTGCTCCAATCTGCTCGAGACAGAACACGCGAGCTGCTCCCAAACCGACCTGAGCCTACTCCATTTGCTCAGCAGTGACTCTCAGCGATTCCATATTGAGACTGCCTGAGAAAACACCCAGCAGTTGGTATGTCTACTTGTAGCCTGCTGCCTTCAGTTATTTAGGCTCTCCGTCGCCTGCTTCTCCAAATCCGTCAATATCCTTATGGTCGGTCGTCTAGGTCTAGAATGTGAAGTGAGGCGCCATGGCAGAGAGGTCCGAAACACCATTCATGGTTTGAAGCAGTGACTGCTAACGGCTAGCTGCTGCTGCTGCTACTGGTGTTTCGTCACAGGATCACCCGACTCGCCCCCCACTCCCACCTCCCGCCTCCTCTTCTGCTTGCTTCCCACACGCCACATTAACATCCCAGCAGACGACATTTTCATAACCAATGCCGTCTGCAGATGGCCAGTGGCGCAGCTGGTGCCGCCTGCAGAGGCCCGCAGGTGGCGCGGCAGTACAGGAGCCAAATGCATGGACTTGCATTAGTCTGCGCATGTAATGCTTTAGTTCACAATATATAATATGATAGTTTAAGTGTATATGCTACTCTTTGTCCATATCTTTCTTAACATATGTGTGCAACAAAGAGGCTTATTTCTAGTTACTGGCATTCCTGCCAGATTTAGACCTAATTTAGACATAATGGGCTGTATTGTTCATAGACTTGTAAAGGAACTAGATATTGTAGAATGATTAGAATGATGAAACAAAGAGTGAAAGAATCTCTGGGACTTCACAAACATTAAAATGCATAACTAAATGACAAATAAGTATGCCATAATCAGAACACAACCCCAAATCGGTAGCCAGAGTTGACCAAATAGGCTAAGAAGTCCCTTCCCTCCAATAAGCTCCCATATACATATATACACTGCTTTTCCCTGGCTACTAAATGAGTTAGTGCAGATAATTGAAATAGGCCCTAATGATAATTTCTATGTAATACAACATTAAGGTTCTTAGTAAAAATTACGTATCTTCAACAACCTGAAATCTTACAATAACTAGGAGTCAAAAGACAAGTCTTGTTGCTGCGGTTGGCAGTTCTTAAGGTCTCCAAAGTAATCAATACTGGTTCAGGCAGTAGTCGGGAGGCGTCGCTGCGGCGTGTGGAGTACAGTCTATGGAGCAGCTCGGAGCATCTACCCAAACACAGGCCAGACGAGTACACCACAGGCACCCACTCACAACCACAACACAAAGGACGGAAACTGTATTATAGGGGAGGGAGCGCAATGAAGATTAAATGTGTGCCAATAGAATATGGCAGTATGGGGGATGGTATACGAGCACATGGCAACCTTTTATCAGATATACCGGTTATATGATAACATACCTACCTGAAGAAGATATTTCGTATATGAAGAGAAAAAAGAAAACAACAAATTGAAATAAATGGCATATGGAAGATGATACTTACTATCAGGTTTAGATATCGTGCTGATCATGATAAATTGGTAAAATTTAGTGCCGGAAATGGCAATTTCTAAAGGGATAGATTTGAATTATTCAAACAAATTTTGTCTAGAAAAAAAAGTATGGGTCCTACATCCAACCTTTTATCCATAAGGAGGGAACACGCAATTGTCTCCTCATCCCCACACCTCCACACTATTCCTTCCGTTGTACTGTCTATCGTTGTTTGTTATTAATCATCATGTACCCTCAGGGATTTCAGAACTGCATTTCTAACAGATTAACCCCTTCAACCCTCTATTCCTGAGGATAATATATAAAAATGTGTGTGGACTACAGAAGAAATGCTTTCTAAAGCTGCAAACCATTTGAAAATATTCCTTTTAGAAGCTTAGATATGGTCGTTTGAACTTCCCTACTTCTTGTACAATAGAAACCCTCCAGTTCTGATAGCCATCTTTGTTTCCATGTTATGCTAACTTTAACTTGACCTTGTATATTTAGAATAAAAAGCATTTCTTATTCACAAAAATGTTTAAAATGCAATAACTTTTGATTGACTTGGTCTTTTATCTAACTGTTTCAAATATAAGGCAGAAAAAGATATTTCCTACATTACCCATGAATATTGTCCCATTGACTCCGAATGTTCTTTTTTCTGTAACCATGGCAACCTAACAACCTTCTTATATGAAGGATTTCTGTGAAAAAACATTCCATTGCAAATTTCCCATAATGCATCATTTGCAAAAGATTTGATATTTCTATGAAAAATAATTGAATTCTCAGGAAATTTCTATCTAAGTCAAACTTTTCCACAACATTTCATGAAAAAATGTTTTTTCACCAATAATTCCTTAACTAATGCTTTCAAGAGGCTGATTTCCCAGAATAGCCAGATTTGCCTATATTGACCATAACAGCCTTTACTGGAACACATGTTCTAAAATATCTAAACATCATAGAATAATTATACAAAAAGTGTAAGGTTCCTTGGAACTTTGGGAATATTTTGATATTTACCTCATGAGTGTAGGTGAAATACCCATTTTACAATCAGAATAAAACCCTAAAAGAGGTGCCATTTTATGGGTAACAATCATGTGGTGGCCAAATATGGCCTTATGGGGTGGAAGGGGTTAAAGATCCACAATCGCCCTTTTTTAATCCAAAATGTAAATATAAAATGCTCAACGCACAGCGCAATCTAAGGTCTACTAGGCTATTAAAACTATATTGTTCACCCGGACGTTCTTCCTTATAGACTGATTTTGGGATAAACCTACAGGCTTGTTGTGTTTGCTGAATAAGCATGTACTCTGTTATCAAGCATGCATCTCAAACAGCAATTGGCCTATACATTGTGCCAAACGTGCAGCAAGAATTGTAATTCCGTGAAGGACCACATTTATCGAGATGTTTGCCTTTTGCTCTGCGTTTGCCTTATAATTTTGTAATATTGCCGTCTTTCATCTCCCCTATCTTTCATGTAATTTCATGTCCAAACACTGCATGAACTTTTGTGGAAAAAAAGCATTGATACCACATTCTTTCAGATTTCTGATGAAATAAGGTCTGTGGGTTACTTTTATTTTTATTCACACATCTTTCTAACATACGGAAACGTGTAGTAGCATATAAATATGTTGATGATAATTCGATGGACATTGATAAGCTTAAGGCAGCCACAGTGCATCGTTGTAGATATTAGACTACAACTTCCTTTTGGCCGAACAGGAGCACTCCAAATCCAACGGATGTACGGGTTAAGACGTAAGTAGTATATGAAGATTGTATTATGTATCGGGACATATCTGACTGGTCACATTGTAAAGGGGGTGAAAGGGTTAGAATATAGAGCCCTTTCTGAGTTAAATTATCTTAATCATATTTCTAACTAATAGCAAATCCATGACAGGTATCAGACTCCGTGTAATAAAGTTCTGAAAAATACCGTTTCATTCATTACGAGTATTACAATTTCAAACGTATTAGACTACCTTTTTTGATTACAAGTACGTTGCAGTAACGTCCAGTAACACACTTACTTGTAGGATGATTTTAGAGGAGCGAACGAAGAGTAGTAATATTTCTCATTGTAAGTATCCATTTGATTCCTGGCCTGGTCCGTACAGGCCTCGCGACCTGACAGACTGACAGATCGGGCTGACTTCAGCACTGCTGTTTACGACATTGTGTTTCCTTTATTCAAAACATTCTCATTGAATTATAATCCCCATCAGCTTGTAAACACCTTGCTCCTTATAAAAGTATAGTTGTTTTGGTGTGTGGGTATATGAGAATATAACAATGTAAGTACTCCGATGTCGTGAGTCGCTCAGTTTGTGACACCTACTTAAATTGACGCAGACTGCTGGCGCCACTGAGCAGCTCCCACGGGCAGGGAGCATGGTCGAGCTGCTCATGTCACTCATTGTACGGGCGTCTTGACGTCGGCAGTTGGCTTTGTGTATATTTCTTTTGCTCTTTTAGTGCAAGAAGTATCTGAGTTTGAACATGGCATTGTATGCGCATAGGTTGTCCACCACTAGGCCTACTTCCAGGAATTATTAGTAGATCTACCTTTTAGGAATAAGACTCCTTACTCTCAGCGAGTCTACAGGAGTAGGAGGTGTAACTGGCAAGGGCGGCATATCTGAGAGATTCATTAGGCCTTTACTGTGCTAACTAGTGTGACCATGCAATGGACCCACATCATAGTCTTCTGCCAAGGCCGCCTTGGTAATGACCCCCACCTCCTGGAGGGTTGCCGGACCAATGTCCCTATGATATCTGGGAAAATGGTGGGGGGGGGGGGGATGAGGGCCATTTGATAGCAATAGTTTTCTTGTATAAGATGAAATATGATAATGCAAATGTTTTGAAATTTTTCTATTATAGCAATACAGTTTAAGTACCTATCATTTGAACCTTTATATATATCTTTGCCACCTCAAGAGAAAGTATCAAATCTTGTCACCTTTTTAAAGAAGATAATATAGAAATGTGTCAAACAGAGATTGCAGGGGCGGATCCACCCTTTTGGTGGACATTAAACTTCATAAAGAGAAAAAAAACGTTGCTCGTGTATGCGCGAAAGTGCAGCGTTTTAGTATACTGTGATGAATTATAGTAATCAATTCAATGTCATGACACGAGTTCGTGCAAATAATTATAGAGGTTAAAAGACAAATAAATGTTCTCTGGTAAAGTTACGGTTAAAAGTTTGTTTTGGCGCGATCACAAAGTACACGAAGAGAACCGTCAAGAGTACGAATATCTAAGCAGGGAAACTGTGGAAGAGCCACTCGCTCGTCCCGGCTCCTAATTTTCACTGAGAACATCATAGTACCCTCCCCCCCATTTCCAAAATCCTGCATCCGCCCCTGGACTGATATCATTTATAGATCACTGCCATTCTTAGATAAGAGGCCTATTTCAATAAATAGCAAAAGCTTTTGGTTGCTAACCCTTAACCCTATCCTAATACAACCAGTCTATTGTTCATATCACAGGGCCTTTTCCCTCCTCCATTTGTAATAAGAGTAAAGGCCCGGTCACATACCAACTCGATCGTCGGGACTGATTAGTCGTGGTAAAATTCATGGGAGGTGTCACATACAGTGAACAGTTGGTCTCAGAGTCTAGGTATACATCATATTTGAAAAGAATATATACACTGTGAAATCTTTTAGGATGAATTATTGAGAAAAGAAATCGTATTATAGTATTCCTTTTAGCTTTCTAAACATGGATACTAATAATTATAGATAAAATTGTCACAGAACTTATGGAAATAATGATCATAGAACAACAAAATAATTATAGACTATTCGAAAGCTAATTGTATATGTAAGGTTCAAAAACACTGACTGACCCCATGCAGAGGTGTGAGTAGTAAAAATCGAGCTCGAGTTCGACCCCGGCCCGGTACCCGGGGGAATATTAGGAATCTGATCCCGGGTACCGGGCCGGGGTCGAACTCAAGCTCGATTTATTACTACTCGGAAAAGGTAGTGAAATTTAAAAATTAATGTAAAAAGTTTTACACCTAATTATGCAGACCGATTGTACTACTACAACAATACTACTACTTTAGAGATTATTATAAAGTAGTACTTTATAATAATTATAATCTCTAGTGACGTAGTCACTTACGTCAATACACCATTATATACGCTAGGTGGCGCAAATGTCTAATTGATCAATTAAGGTCAAGTAATTCACAAGATGTCGTCACAACTAATCGCGGAATAACGTTGCACGTCAATTTAACAAAAGATGTTAACTAAAGAATCTTCAATTGAATTAAATATAAGAATGTAAAATAAACAACTTAAATATGCTTACGATACTATTTTTTATAATCATAAATTTCAAAAGCACGTAAACATTCAGTTATTAAAACTACATTTTCAGGAACACCATTCCTACTCCAAATTACTTGAATGAAGCTCCTTACACATTATAATTTGTCATCCATTCACATTCAAACTAAGCGTTAATCCGATACACCCTCTCAGTTGTCAGTAGGCTAGAGGTAATTTTTGACAGACTCGTGCTGGAAGTGTTGCAGGTCACCACTTGGTTGCCCTTTACACAACCCACGAGTCAATAAACAAACCAAAGTTAATAGATCCAAACGAACATTGACGAATATTTCCTACTCGGTTACTAGTAGTTATATTCGTTAATTTGTCGCGACGATGAATATTTCCTACTCGGTTACTAATAGTATTAATACTTGACAGATATATTCATCTTAATGGTATTATATATTCGTACATGTCAGATATATTCATCTCAATGGTATTATATTCGTATTATAATACATATCTGGAACAGTATATATTCGTATTATATATTCATAGTATATTCATATTATATGTAAATAAATACCCAACAACAAAAATTGGTCATAATACATTTTATTATATACATCTATCAATATATACATCTGACCAAGATCTCAGGTGTTACATACATCTCTAGATCTTTCCGGTGGTATGTTAATCTTAACAATATGTCACCTCAAATTCATAACTTAAGTACTAAGAATGTACAAAGTAAGTACTAAGAATGTACATTAACAATATGTCACCTCAAATTCATAACTTAAGTACTAAGAATGTACAAAGTAAGTACTAAGAATGTACAAAGTACTAAGAATGTACAAAGTACTAAGAATGTACAAAGTAGAAATACGAGTAATATCGCTAACAGTTACGAAACATCAGTAACAGCGATATTTAAAACAAAGTAATTAAAATAGTATGAAACATCAGTAACAGTGATATATATGTTCGAATTTGACAGCTACTTTACTTTTCGTCTAACCATGTATTACGTTTTTCTTTTCATGAACGATTGTTAAGCACTTTAATAGCCAACACATTTTATAAAAGCACTTTAATAGCCAACACATTTTATAAAAGCAAGACACCATACATTTATCAATAAATTTAGCACTTTAATAACACTTTAATAAGCACTTTAATAGTACTTTAATATCACTTTTAGTATCAGCAAGTTTAACTTTAACAGAAAACAACATACAGACATTTTGACAACAAAATTTAAACGTCAACTTAAACTTTAAAAAAAGACACCGCACAGTACAGACACCTTACAGACATTTGACACCAAGTATTTGACACCAAGTATTTGACACCAAGTATTTGACACCAATGACACCAAGTATTTGACACCAAGTTTTCAACATAAAGTATAATAGTAAAACTTGAAGACAGCATAGTAACATTTCATGTCATACAATTACTGTATGCACCATACAATAAGTAACATTACATACAATAGTGTGCAAAGACAACATACAATAACAGACTATGCAAAGACATCATAAAGTAACAGTTATTTCTCACTGTATCATAAAGTAACAGTTATTTCTCGCTGTATCACAAAGTATTTACGACAAAGAAATGTCACCAAATAAATAAGGTAACGAAAACAAGAAAAACAAAGTCAAATAAATTATCGAAAACAAAACAACGTCAACTTGATGTAGGCTACATCTTCATTCGTTGCAACTCACTTTCGCTAGACTAATTATCTTATAGTTTCCAACCAATTAAATAACTATTGGAATCTCTCAAGATAATATAACAAGCGAAAGGTTAACGAAATTAAACTGAATTATTATAGACAGCAGTACATTTCCTTGAATAGAATTGTAGACAGCAGTACACTTCCTTGAATAGATGTGCATCTCTCACAAAAAAAGTATACTAGGTCTGTTGGGTAATTGTTCTCATCAAATTACCCAACAGGCTTAGCTCATCAGTTGCAAGATATAACAGTAGATGCTCGTTACTACTATTACAACAATCTTGCTAGTATCCTTGTATAGTAGTAACGAACAAGATCCTTGTAATAGTAGATGTAACAGTAAGATCCTTTGTTATAAGTTCACAAGTCAGTCTTAATATCTCACGGAGCATTGAAGGAGTATTATCACGGAGCATTGAAGGAGTATTAAAGTTCACAAATCACGGAGCATTGAAGGAGTATTAAAGTTCACAAGTCAGTCTTAATATCTCACGGAGCCTTGAAGGAGTCTTTAATATCTCACGGAGCCTTGAAGGAGTATTAAGATAGAAGAACATTCAACTAAACTACGTTGACAACAATGTTCACAATGTAGTTTAATATGAACATTCTTCTAACTGAAAAAACATTCTTTCAAAGAACAAGTTATTAGTGTAGAAATAGTTCTCAAATAGTCCTATGAGAATGCATCCTTCGCATTAGTCCTATGGAGGCATTCTTCACGATACCACAACACTTCGCGTTGGTCCTATGAGTGCATTCTTCACGATACCATAACAAACTGCATTCTTCACGATACCATAACAAACCTACAACTCAAAACCTGAAATACAATATTCAAATATTCAATTAAAAAATGAATTTCAAAACTATTCGTTCAGATAGTATAAAGAATCGATTCTGAACAGTAAAATACAATATATAAACTCTTAACTTACAAATAAAGAATACCCTTTATAGAATTAAATACACTAATAATGCGCGTTATAATTCTATAAAGAATGCGCTTTGAATTTAAGAATACACTTTATGGAACTAAACAAGTAAAGAAAGAAATAAAAGAATACTTACATTTTTATAAAGCAATCTTGCATCGGATGAACGAAATACGAGGTATCACCTAGTGTATAAATAATAGCATTATTTACATTACATTATATTTACAATCATCAACCATGTACATGTACAACTTTCCAAACAATGTACAAAGCTACGCGTAACTTCCACAACATGAACAGTATATACATGAAACCCACACAACATGAACAGTATATACATGAAACCCACACAGAACGAATGTACTAACACAATATTTGTATTATCAACAAACATCAATTGGCATAGTTGAAATAACATATGAACTGTTAGCTTAGCGCAGAAAGTGTTGAAAGCAACATAAAATTGTATGATTGCATCTTTAATAAGATGCTACAAACATTCTTACATTGCCAACAGTAAATTAGCAGAACTTTAACCAAGTCAACTTTAATTTGTGGGAAATAGCAACTCTTATTACAGTGGAACGTACACCTGAACTTTAACTATAGAAAAGAATAATATACAATTCTTCTATGGAGAAAAGTATAGAATTCCTCTACAGTCGGCTCACTGATAATGTGTAGTTCTCTACAATACTGTAAAAGAAACTTGTAACTAATTCCACAGTTGTTGGTCAGCTCATGCTAAATCGCACTGCGCTACTTTTGCTTACAAACTCATTTGCTTTCCAAACTCTTGCTCAACTGAAATGTTAGTCAACAACACTAAACACTATGGTAGTACATTTACAATTATAAATAAGAAAGAATATGCATCTCATTTACAAATAACTTAAATATCGAATGAAATTTACATCTTAAAAAAGAACGAAATGATTTAGTCGTTCATCCAAACTCAAAAAATGTATTCAAATGTTTAAACTGCTCGATGAAAGTATTCACATTACGTGATAACGTTACTGTAACTGTGCGTAAACTAAAATATTCAAATGTTCAACTGCTCGATTTAACATTACGAACAGTTGAAGTAATGTTAAACTAAACTGCTTAAAGTAAAGTACGTTCAGTAGACCAGTTTGCAGAATTCAACAAAGAAAACTTCGTTGAATTTAACAAATTTGTTAAATTCAACGAAGAAGGTTCCACCGAATGAACTGCTCGACTAACTGGAGAGACGCTCTGAATTTCTACGTTTCTACAAATTAAATACATACTTTTGACTTTGTTATTTCTAGTTTGTATAGAATTAGTTGAACAATAAAAGTAATTCTCTGAATTCGAAGACTTTCTTAATTCCAATCCAATAACAACTACAGTTAATAATAAAGTTACACAAACTCCTCCAATACTAATTTTATTAGGGTTTGGATACGATTTCAAAACGTTACTTTTTATCATATCCATACTTCAAACTTGAAATAACTGATATAAAGTATCAAATCCAGCAAATTTCTAGTGACCTAATGAATATAATCACACGATAATTAATCGTTTTGCTGTCTTGATACAAACCTTTGGTGTCTAGGCTACATAGAATAAAAAACAAACCTTTGGTGTCTACATGGTGTCTGGTTTGCTTAAAGAAATTAATGTAACCTTTTAGTGTCTGCATGATCATTTTGGTGTCTATAAAGTTTGGTGTTGTAATACGCAACACAATTCTGACAATTCTGAATACACCTTGCAGTGGATTTAACATCTGCAAAACATTTATGCTTTTTCATATTTTTTATTCTCTTTTTCATTTTCTTTATAAATGCGCTTACAATTAAGTCATTTCTTCGAGTATCATTTGAAAAATTCCTTAAAATACTCTTCATGTCTTGACCTAAACATCTATTATATATGAAATATATAACATAATGCCCGCAATATGCTGAAAATAAATTTTGAATAGTTTTCTGAGAATACCTGAAATTCTTTTTAGAAGTTGACGATTTTAAAAAGTTATGAAAATATCTTTTCATAGGAGGAAATCCAAAAGAATCGAAATATTCAGGTAATGAATGTTTAGATTTAAAATAAAATGACACCCAATGTTCACCTGGTTTTGTAGTTTCATGAGTGTTAACTACAAAACTTGATGGATAACAAGAAACAAATTTTGGAAGATTATTTGCAGAATAAACCCCATGAAATGTAGGAGAAGTTACTTTTGAATATTTTAAAAGATTTTCAATTTCATCACCAAACATTTTGATTTCAATCTCTAGCATCAATATCTACTTGGTTCGTCTCACCAAGACTTAACATAGAATTATATTCACTGAAAAATATCATAACAATTCCGTGTGCTTTAGGAGTCTTTAAATTCGCAACAACATTTAATGTACCACTTTCAAAAAGCTCGAAAGTTCCAGAACTAGGTAAGGCTTTACTTAAATTAAAAACAAAGAAACAACTTCCTTTCTTAAACTCTGAAGGTGTAATACAAGGAGCATTGTTGTTGAATAATCTTCCTGTTCCAAATATCATAGCCGAATATGCTTGAAAAAAAGTATCATCAGAAAAATCCACCTTCATTTCATAAAACGGTGAAGTTTCATCACCATCTCTTTGAATTTTTATTTCCGTGACATCAAAATTTTGAAAATAAAAAGGATTATGTTTATAATTACCGTCAAAAGCCCTAGCATCAACCAAGCCTACAATGATTCGCTATGGAATTTCATCATTAGAAATCATACGATTTTCTTGTAAAATACTTTTATTTGGACCTTGGGTTGAATAAGTTACTTCTACTCGACGATAAGGATATTTTAAATGTTTACCTTCATATCGCGCCCTATCTAATTCAATTAAAAATGAATCACTTAATGACATACGTTTTGAATAAAAAACTGCATCCTCTATTTCAATTTTATAATTTGTAGCACCATCCTTTGCCATCAAAGCAAACTCAGGTGAATTTCGAATAAATCGTATTCTCATATCTACATCTCCCGGAAATAACCTATTCTGATTAAACAAATCATTGTGAACTTTAGCTATCAATTGGAAAGTTTTTCCATATTGAGTTTTCTGAAATCGTTTATATGCCCCTTCATTATGATCATCATCAAGATTGGTAATTTCATTAAAATCTTTAGTATCTTTAATGAATCCGCAAACATCTCCCCAACTTTCAACATAAGCAGGATTATAATTTAATACAAATTCAATAAAAGCCTTATATGGATATAAACTATTGGATCCTGAAATCAATTTACTTCCAATATAAAGTTCTACATCTTTAAACATAGCAGCACATAAATAATTTACAGGAAGTACTTTAGAAGCTGCGGGGATAGCATCAGCAGGTGCTGTAGGTGCTGCAGGTGCACTTCCATCCTTTTTCAAAATTTTGAGTTTTAGTTCAACAAAACTATGATACAAATCTATAAAATCTTTCTTGTTAGCTTTCAATAGATATTCAATTGGACCTTCTTGCGAAAGATTATTCAAAGGCCAAACTTTAGAAAAGAAACTCTGTTCACCTACTGCGTCAGTAAAAGGAACAGAAAATAAATCCACAGTATCAGGAACACATAAACATTTAGAATGTGACATTTTGAAACTTTAAACTTCATTCAACAAACAAGACTGCTAGTCAAGATATATAATCTTGACTAGCAATCAAAATCGATATCAATCTTAAAGATATTAATATCAAACTACATCTAAAATATCTCCAACTTTCTTTAATATCTTGCTAGTCTTTATTTTCTTACTAGTCTTCCTTTTTTTCCTAGTCGGGCTTGAAATAGAAGAAACTATTGTATCACCAGAATCTGAATTAGATTTACGTTTCCTCTTTTCAGATTTAAAATAATCTAAAGCATCAGAACCAACTCCTTGTAACTGCGACTTTGCTTCATCTTTTAAAGCGTCTTTAATATTTTTCTTTTCAAAAAATACCTTTTTCACGACATTTAACCCACCCGTCATCAACCTTTTTTTAGCCTGTTTCTTTGCAAAATTGAATAACGGTTTTATCATAGGTTTTAAAAAACCCGAAATAACATTACCTATTCCATACCCTTTTTGATATTGTGTGCCTATAAACGGAGGAATATCTAACGTTCCACCATATTGTGATGAATTTCTAAAATGATTGCGATAAAATTCTGCAGACATTTCGTTATTACAACTAGTCAATACAAAATACCAGCGAAGATTTATTTCAAAATAAAACTCTTAACTCAATAACTCAATCTCAGCAACATTTATAAATATGATTTAATATTTAGATTCCCATCTTGCAGGTAATTTAATTTTCCTGCCATATGAACTAGTTCTTTCTGAAGTTTTAGCAGGAACTCTCTCCTTTTTCTCCTTTTTCTCCTTTTTCTCCCTTTTCTGCTTTCCTCTTTTCTCACTCATTTTTTCCACACTATCTGAAGTTACACTAGGTTTAGGTAAACCTGGATACGGTGGAACTACAGTAGGCAAAATTACAGGAGAACCTTTGTGTTTAAATTCACGAGACATTACATCAGAACCTTTGTGCTGAAATTCAGGAGAAATTGATGGTGGACCTACATGATGAAATTCAGGAATAGAATGTGGAGTAAAATCAATAAACTTCATAGGTTCTTTTTTTCCAACATCACCTACCTTTACCTTCATTTCTGGTGTATAGAAAGTTTCAACTTCATCTCTATTAGCTTTCCTTAATGGAGAATGTGAAAATTCAGGTACATCTTTTTTCAATGGAGAGTATAAAGCTTCAGCTACATCCTTTTTTTCAGATTCCTCTAAAGGAAAATTTCTAATATCAACTTTTTCATGCTCTACTCTTTTAGATTTAGGTTTATATTTTATCCAAACTAAAGGAACATTTATTTCTTGAAAATAATCATACAATTCTTCTACTCCTTCTGGTTCCTGATTAAAACTTATCGTCTTTGAAAAAAACTTCATAATATCTATTATATTAGACCCTTTTATAATCCTATTTTTAATAGAAACCAAACCATTTTTATTCCAAGTTACCGAATTTTCTTGAAGTTTTCTTAAAATACTTTCAATGTTAGGTCTCTGTCTAACGTTAATCTTTCTAACAATATCATTGATCATTAAAGTATCACTTCCTAAATATTGTTCTGTAGGATGATACGTCGAATAAATCTCATCATAAGGTTTCATACCAAACATTTTTTCCTGCAACAGCTGGTCTTGTCTCTTCAATGCATAATTCACATTTTCATTTCTGTTCTCTTTATCAAGCTTTTCGAAATTACAACTTTTAAACATTTTGTATGGTATAATAATACTTTCCTGAAAATTTGACATTCTACAATTTCACTTTATATTCTTTAATAATTTTAAAGCAGCAAGTGAATTTTTTATAATGATAGGTAACGAATTTTTACCTAACTGTTTCATAGATGCGCGTTTAATCTTATTTGAAACTGATTTCTTCGGAAGTAATCTTAAACGAATTTTATCTTTCTGTAAATAATTCATTTCTTTTGGAGATATTTCAACATTACCTTTCAAAATGTTATACACACAATCACAAATTGATTTCAATTCATTACTATCTCCTAAATCGATAAGTTTATTCCTTTTTTGACCTTTACTATATGATAATAATTTCAAATAATGTTTACAAGCATAAGTTTTTAAAACATCTTTCTTCATCTTTTTTTTATCGAAATCTTTACTACAACATTTACCTTTCATAATTACCTTTTCCTAAATATAGAAGACAATAATCCTAATGCACCGCTAATAATAATAGGAAGAATTCCTTTACCTATTTGATTCAAACGTTCCTTCTTTTCTCGCAACCCCATTTTAGAATGTGCCAACAATCTTAAATGATTTCTTTCAGCTTGCAATCGTTTTATTTTAGCTCGACTTAATTTCACATGACCTTGCAAAATACTCTTTATACACTGACAAACTGCATCAATTTCT
The DNA here is from genome assembly GCA_936440205.1 of Lepidonotus clava. NCBI lineage: Eukaryota > Metazoa > Annelida > Polychaeta > Phyllodocida > Polynoidae > Lepidonotus > Lepidonotus clava. The sequence goes on along the minus strand of OW387136.1, from coordinate 43,348,230 downwards.
ACTTTACTCCCTAAATCTATTACACCTTTTCTATCAGCTGAACCTTTCGCCTTCGCTAACATATTTAGAAACTTTTTAGAATAAAGAATCTTTCTTAAATTTTTACTCAAATCATTACGCGTTGGCATTATGAATAGCTACTGCATACAGAATTACCATCAAAGTACTATAACAATTGTACGAAATCATTATCTTAAGAACATTTCTTTCGTACTATAAACACATGTTGAACTTCTCCAAAAATATTTGACCGAAACATAGCATCTTTCGGAGTCTCCTGATGACCGTCTATCAATAAATAACCATGCGGTCTTTGTACAGCATGATTATATATTTCAATAAAACATTTACTGTCCCTTGGCATCAACTTTCTACCAATAAAATAAGCAGTCGTCTGATCAAGCGGAGAATTAAATAAAACTAAATAAGTTGCATTCTTTACAAAAGTCTTTCTTTCTTTACCATCCTGAAACAAATTTTGAGTAATAAAAATGATACTTACATTTTCATGATGAGAACGTTTAGTAAAAAATTCAGATAAAAGTTTACTATTTCCACATTCTGACATTAAATCATCAAAAACTAGTAATCCAAATTGATTTGAATTGACAAATTCATCTAAAGAATCAGGTAAACCTTCATGAAACGTAACTTTCCCCTCTAACACGTCTTTATCATTTGGAATAGTCTGACCATAAAACCAAACAATATAATCAAAACGTCTACTTATAAAATAATCATCATCACCATTCTTAATTAACTTTAATACAAAAGTAGTTTTCCCCGAATTACTTGGACCTGCAACTATCATTGAAAAAGGAACTTTCAACCTTGCATCAAACACATTTACTGTTGATCCCATTATCTTAAAACCGTTCAAGTAAATTACACAAGTTTTAGGATAGATACAATCTATTAATACAATATCACCTATCTCAAAAGTATTCATATATACTTAAAACACTCAAGGTTGTATTTTTATTACTTCATATCTATAAAAACTACCTTTCAAAATTTCATTTGAACTGTCTGAAAGAATGTAAGTAACTGGCTTTGTGTTCAAAACAAATACTATCTGAAATATTTCTCTACTCCAATTCACTGAAAATCCACGTTCAAAAGTTTTTCTATAATGTCTTATTCTAACTTTATCACCTACCTTTAAAGATGCAACATTCTTAATATTTGTATAAAGAAAATCTTTATACTGTTTCATCCACAACTTATCTTCGTTTTTCTTATCAACTTCAGAAGGTGGTAAACCTAAAGATCTATGCTTCGAGTTGTTATAAGATAAAATAACTTGTGGAAGTATAGGAACATAACTTTTTGAATTTATTGCAGTTAAATATTTAAACAATTTATTCTTAAAAGTTCTAATAAAACGCTCTACAATAGCACACTTAGTATCCTGATATGTAGAAAAATAATGAATATTATTCTTTTTTAAAAATTCTCGAAAAACTCCTTTAAATTCATTTCCTTCATCTGTCTGCACATTTCGCGGTTTCACACCTGCTCTATCAAGAATTCTTTTAAAAGCTTGTAAAGTTTCCTTTGCATATTTTGTTTTCATCGGCTCTACATAAGCATATCTTGAAAAACAATCAATTGCTGCAAGAATATTTGTAAAACCATTATTGAATTTTTTCAAATTTGGTAAAACGATCAAATCCAGTTGCCACTGATCATTAATTCCTCGAACAATAATCTTTCTTCGAGGAAACTTTCTTCTTCCAGCCTTATGAGATGTATAAGTTTTAGTATTACTTAGAAATGAATCTACATCTTCTAAAGTAATATTTGGGTCAATTTTTCTTGCAGCTAAATATAATTTTCGTTTTGAACTGTAAGATGCTGGATGTTGCAAATTAAAATAGATTGAAGTTAGTAATTTCCTTTTCATAACAGACATAACTGAAATACATCAAACAAGCTTTTCGAAACAAACATGCCAAGCATTTTCAATAAATGCAACAAGAAGCAACTTAAATTCATAATTTTAAGTCGTTATATATACAATTTATACATGAATAACAAAACTATCGACTAGAATCGCATTCCACTCTACATGAACTGTATCACAATCTAAATTAATCATGCAATCAAATCAAAATTCAATAATCATTCTTAACAATTTAGTTGGAACACAAAATGGATATCCTATAATGCGTTCACAAATGATACAATCACAAAAGAGTTTCCAATTTCTTCCAGTCTTTAGAAATAATTATTCTTCATATATACATAGTATTACGGACCTCCGAAATACCCTCGCGTCTCCGCAAGATTGCATATTACTACAATTTATCAGAGTAAACTACAAATTTACCTGAATAAATTAATATGCAATATTATAAATAAATAAATAACTAATTAGGTGCATAAAGTCTTGATTACTTTGAACAAACATTTCAGTCTTGATTAATTTGAACAAACCTTCAATATACATTCAATCCAATATCCACCGGCATTCAAATTCTCCTTACTTTACACACACTTAACAAATTTCAACTTTATATAAAACAAAGTTTTAAAGGAATATTAATATTACCTGAATATTCCAAAGCATGTTCAGAATGTTTTCCAAGTTCTTCAAACCTTAATTCCACTTTAGATTTTGTATTAATTTTAGACTCCAACTTCTTTCTAGATCTAGAAACGTTTCTTTTAGTATCCTTTACTTTACTGTCCTTTACTTTACTACCCTTTACTTTACTATCCTTCACTTTATCGTTCTTTTTCCTTCCTACGTGTACTTTATCCTTTTCATCAACTCCATCTCTATCCTTCAATTTCCTCTTTCCTTTTCCAGCAACCTTCTTTTCAGATTCAGGTGCATATATATTGATTTCTAAATCATCATCATCATCATCATCAGAAATTAAAAACTTTGGAATATTCAACTTCTTATGCTTCTCATCTTTCGCATTATCTACTTCTGGTTGTAAAATCAATGTAGAATCTTTCTCGTCGTCGTCAGCATCAAAATCTACATTCCAACTTTCAATTTTTTTCTTCGTCATTTTTGAAAGTGAATTATCTTTCTTAGAAGACATACAATTGTTGCACTTATCATCATCCATAGTAAAAAATCGAGGAGAATCATAAGGTAATCCACAATTAAGGCACTCTCTAAACATTTCACCCTGACATTGCTCGCAGTAAGTTTTACCTTCAACTAATGATATAGGATTATAACACTTGCTACAATTCTTCTTTTCTGGCTTGTTTAAAAAGTTGCCCGCCATTTCTATAAAGTCTGATATACTTAAATATGATATACAAACCTGATTCCTTACAACCTACAAATCTAGGCTAAACCTGGTACCTTACAACCCTACGATCCATAGCTATCACAAGAACATTTACGAACCAATCTGTGAAGTTCTCACACTCGATCACTTCCTCCGTTTCATCATCACTCAACTCTTCCAATTATAAACTGTGGAATATTCAACTTAGGAGGCAAACAATTTTTGCATACATAATAATAAGGTAATCCACAATTAAGACACTCTCTAAACATTTCACCCTGACATTGCTTGCAATAAGTTTTACCTTCAACTAATAATACAAGATTATTACACTTGCTACAATTTTTTTTTTCTGGCTTGTTTAAAAAGTTAACCGTCATTTCTATAAAGTCTGATAAACTTAAACGTGATATACAAACCTGATACCTTACAACCTAAGAATCTAGGCTAAACCTGGTACCTTATAACCCTACGATTCATAGATATCACAAGAACATTTACGAACCAATCTGTGAAGTTCCCTCACTACAATCACTTTCCTCCGTTTCATCATCACTCAACTCTGGTTTAAATTTTGTAAAACTTGACTTCCTTCTCTTCCTTGAACTTCGCTCTTCATCGTTATACTTTTGAAGTTTTGAAATCTTACTAGAAATTACACTTTTCAAATCTTGAAACTCTTCCATTTTCATAGAAACAGTCTTGTCTCGCATCACATCAGTTATATGACAATACAAATCTCCATTAAAACGAGTAACATCAACCCTCTTCTTACTACCGAAAGCTGAAACATATAATCTCTCACTAGCCATTTTAGAACTCTTAGACTTAGGCATAACTAAATACCTTGAAACAAAATTCAGAAACAAAATTCAAAAACACTACAATCGCAAGTAAATCTTGGAAATTCAAAACACAAAGAGTGAACCACATGCTTATCACAAGAACATTTTCACATTAACTAGAAAAAAAGAAAAAAAAGAACTGATTATTCAAAATCCCTAACTCTTTTTTCCTCGTACTTTTTTTTCCTCGTGCAAATTTTTCTTTTTCTTGAACATATATTATAATTACCATATGCTAAAGATTTAATTCCATTTGGATATAACCATCTTTTATCTTCAAAAGGAGATAAAGCCAGTTTCTCCTGCTTAATAGTATAAACATCATGTTTAAAACTTCTAATAGAATGAAACTGTGTTCTAATTTGAGAACACTTCATCAATACATCTTTAAATTCAGAATGAAATAATGCATCTACACTTGATCTAGCTATTCCCTTTGCACGTTTAATAACATTACCATTTTCTAAAAATATTGAATATAATTTAGGACGTAATGCAACAAATTCACGTATCCTTTTACCACCAGTTTCGTCCTTAAATTTTCCAAGTACCTTATAGTTCTCATTATTGTACAATTCATGTTCTGTTGAAAGATTAGAAAAATCAAAATAATGCAGCAAACCTTTCATTTTTCTCATAAAATTCTCATCTCTTATCTTGTAAATCAAAGAATCTGTATCAGTATACAACAATTGAATATTCTTTAAAGTAAAATTTTTCAGCATAACATTATAATGAAAATCAAACATGTGTAATTTAGACAAATCCAAAACGCAGAATCCTAAATAAATTGGTTTATCCAATAACAACTGTGGTTTCCTGAACTGAATTCCAACGAAGTCGGAATCGAATACATTTACAGACTGGAAAGTTGGTCTATTAATCAAAAAAGAAGCCCTTTTTGGGCATGAAGTTAATTCCATAGAAACGCGTCTTTTCACGTTCTCCATACATTTTCCGAATGTAGAATTGTTCATCAATTTAAAAAATTCTTTATCAAATAAAGAAACAGATTCTTGTCTTTTCTTATTGTTAAAATCGATATATGGTTTCATCCAACATTTCTGTTTAAATGATAAAATCCTATGAATTTCTTCGATCTTCATACCCAGCTGTAAATATAATTTCAAATTTCTATAATGCACAATATACCTAACCTTTCTAAACAAAGTAGAAATCAATTTCTCCGGACTTTTATTATAGTGCATATTAAATTTAGATAATACATCCTTAGCATATGATGATAATTGATTATAATGGATTGACAATTTCTCCGGAGCTAAAGGAAACATGTCATGTAAGTCGTGCAATCTAGAAGGATAAAGTAACGTTACCTCAAACACATAACCTGTTCTTCCTTCATCCGTCAACTTTAAAATTTCTTCCTCATTAAAAAATTTTGCTGAATCTAACCAAACAAAATCTTTGTATGGTAAAGGTTGCGACATAGCAAATCCATAGAGATTATTACAATCATAATATACAATATACTCATCCGCATTATTAGCCTCAGCATATCGTCTAACAACATTTGTAATACCACCACGTATTCCTCTTTCAAAAAAATTATACATATCCAACTCTGTCAATAAATCGCATTTGATACCTGTAAATTTTAACATAGCATCATAACTAAGAGCTGGTGCAGTCAAATATTGAACAGGATCTAAACCATAATAATCTAAACTTCTCTCTCGAAACGATTCAAACACATCAGTAAGCAAAAGAACGTCAATTTTTAAATAAACTTTCAAATAATCTTCAATATTTCTACAATTAAAAATATTAAACATTTTCAAAGCTAATTTGTATTCTTCTTCAGTAATATCTTTATTCGTAAGAACATTAAAAAAATGTGATTTATCTGGTAAACATTGCTCCTTCAATTTATCCCAAGAATCTATATAGTCATAACACATAACTCCTTTCCTAACAACATACTTTAACCACTTATTATTGAAATACTTTCTCGTTTCTATGAATTCATCACTACCCTTTTGAACCAAAAGATCTGCTAAATTTGATAATGAATTAGGAAGAAATTGAAATGAATCAATTATAAAAAAACCATCAAAACTTAAAGTCAAAAATTTTTCAACGCTTCGTGGTAAAACAGTTACTTTACTAGTTTCCTGTATACACTCATGTATTTCTTTAACAATAAAATGTGTGTCATAATTCATTGCATTATGCATGACTATAGGAATTTTAAAATTTGGAAACCTTAAAGAACTTCTAACCAAATTGCAAGTATTGCATGCATAATTCACATCTCTACCTTTTCCTTCTCTACCTAAATGTGCGTGATCTATAACCTTCTTTACACCCAATTCTGAAAACGAAATACCGCACAAGTAGCATCGAGTTTGCTTTGATAAATGTGCTAAATCTGAAACAGTCAATTCTAAAACTTTCCTATTATTATCAAAAATATACGAAATTTCGGCTCTTACTTGATTCAAATAATGAATAAATTTTTGCATAACACGTTTTCCTACATAAATAAATGGAGGTTGAGAATATTCAGAATATTTAGAAACAAGAACTGCTCCTACTGCATTTAAAGTATGTTTTGATTTTAATACAGTAGACTTTCCCTTAAAACAATTTATATTTGAATTAAAAGTCTCAAAATCTGCATAAACAACAAAATGATGTTTAATTTGTTTATGATATGATCTAAACTTAACTTTCGTACCTTTTACTGGTAAATTGTAAGACTGTCCAGTATACTTATTATCATAGCAAGTAGACTTAGTATGCATTTCACAATCCACTTTCTTATTGAAAGATTGTAAACATCTATCACAAAAATACCTTGTTCTTTTCCAATAAAATGGTCTTATAAACTTATCCAAATTTTTAATAAATAAATAATGATCCTTAAACAACAACAAATTTACGTGTCTTCTATGTTCACTTGTAAAATTCGTAGAAATATACATAGGAAATGGAACCAATCTTGAACTTCGATTACATGAAATTTCGTTAAAAAGACCGAAAACATTAACTGTAACATTATTATTCTTTTCAAATTTTGGAATATCTGACAATCTCACAGGAAACGAAATACCTTTTAAATTTAAACTATTCAATAATAATGAATATTTACTTAAATCTTTAAAAACTCCATAAATTGAAGCTAATATACAATAAACAAAACACTTATTATCTTCACAACCTAAATTAATCAATCTCTTAGCTTTCAACCAATCAGGTAACTCTATCTTTTTACCACCAAAAGGATTAGCTCTAAAAACTCCTAATCTTACCAAATTTATCCCCGTTAGAAACCAACCAGAACCAGCTTGAACAAAACCGTCAAATAATGCTAAAATTACTCTTAACGCAGATAACAACTTTTCCTTTAATGAATAGAACGTTAAGACTTGAATTACATGGCTTTGAAACCAAGGTTTGATTTCAAAGTATTCGTTTGTATCTAAATTGTATTTTCCTAAAGTTGCATTAAAAGAAATTTGAAACTTTATCCCTCCATGTACACTCAGTTTACTTTCCAATTTCTGATACAGAACATTAAATTTCTTTTGAAAATAAAATTCAATATCCACATGCTTATTTCTTGGATAAAAATCATAATCTACAATAAGACCACCCAATATTCGTTTCCTTTTCATTCGGCTACCTTCTCAGTCATGCCACCTAGCGTTTCAGACTGAAAGCTATTTCAACCACCTAGCGTTTCAGACTGAAACTATTTCAGTTTCTATACATAATAAAACAACTTTCGATTTTAGACCATTAGACCATTCATCTCAAGAACGTTTTACATTATAAAAAAAATCTAAAAACAAAACTATGAAATTTTCCGGAAATGTAAAATAATGCAAACTGTGCCAAACTCAAACTTAACCAATTCACCATCATCAGTTGTTATTTCTATTTCAATCTCCTTAATCTTTTCATATGCTAATTTCTTATAATGTGGATGAGTATATATTCTTTTAATTATTTTTCCATATTCCCCTGCACAATTAACTGTTCGTAATAACCTCGTTTTCACATCACCTACCATTTGAAAATCTACCAAATTTGTATAAATAACATATTACTAGAATCTACGTGAAATCTTGCAACCCCACTTCCTTCATACAGATAAAAGTCCGTTTGATCTCTATTTTGACTCAAACCAAAATAATGCATCCTCATAACCTCATTAACATCATCAACAGTAGACGTTAACTCTGGTCCATCAAATGTATATGTAAATAATGAATCATCAGGTTCTATAGAATCTTCTAAACGTAAAACTCTAACTAAAAAAGTAGGAAGTATAATACTGTCCCCTTTACCCACTCGAAAAGTTACTCTATTATTTACAGAATTATACTCAAATTTAGAATATCTTCTATAAGAAACACGACCTACACCAGATATAGAATTCTCAAATTCAGCTATCTTTTCATTCAATACATCTACCAAATGTTTAATCGAATAATAGCCAAAACTCAATTCGAAATACATATGTCGTAAACCAAAAGATTCTTCTTCGTTCAATTCATCTAAAGATTCTATGCCAAATCTATCTATATCTGGATTTTCACGTCTTTTTAAATGAAAAGTTTTTCTCAACAAATATATAGTTCGATTTTGTGAAAGATGAACTGGATAATTGTACCAAGATTTAGGGAAATCTATTTCAACTAATGCTAACTGCCATTGTCCCTTACATTCAATAGCATTTTGAAGTTCTATATAATAATGACTAGTCTTATTTTCTTTCGTTTTATGAATAGTATTGGAAGGTAAAGTTAAATAAAATTCACCACCAAAAGTTTCCTCCATTTTTGACTAATATCAACTAATTATTGATTTAAATTAATATCACTTTCAAAGAACATGAATGATATAGAATGTACAATATTAAGAACATTTAAACACTATTCATATAGCTTAACATTTCCAAACTCAACTTTAATAACATTTATGTTCACTTCGAACATAAATGTTATTAATCTCATACAATATCAAGAACATTGAAAAGATTAACATCTCTTCAAGCTCAGCTTTGTGAAATTATACACATAAGACAAACTTTCTCTTTTCATATGAACTCTCACATACTCATTTCGAAAAATTTCACCATTCACCCATAAAGTTCTACATGAAGGACAATTAAAACTTGATATATAAGTAAAATTATAATTATAAGAATGATATGAAATAAATAACCTTCTAAAACAAGTCGAATGCGCAGGTTTCGAACAACAACGCAACAAAAGCATTTTATCAGACTGGTTATTATCTTTACTAATAATAAGATTCCTGCAAAGTTCGCAATATATACGAAAAGTTTTGAAATGGAAAGAATTCAATCTTCTTGCATTTCGAAGACACCTTTGTAATTTAGTTCTCACAAACTGACTTGGATTATGTACATTGTATGTTAGTTTATAAAATTGAATTTCTGTAATTCTTAAATAATCACAAACTGACTCTATTGCAATACATGAATATAAATGCTTCGTTCCTAAATAGTAAAACATGTAATCTAAAATAATTGGAATACATTTTAAATCTTGCCACATTCTAATTAATAAATATTTCAAAACAATTTCACAATCAAAATAAGAAGCAAAAAAAACTAAACCTTCAAAAGAAAACCTTCTCATAGAATGAACATATTCCAAATCATCACTTTCAGAAATAATAACCATCAACTCGAGACATTCTTTCGAAGATAAAACTTTTAAATCTGGAATCTGAATATTCATAAGAATAGAACTTAAATCACTAGTACTTATATGAAAGTAAAAAGATACCAAAGCTGAGAAATACAAGCAACGTTCTTGCAAAGCATGAAAACATACAAAACGACCTCGCTTACCCATGATGACTTCACTTGGAATAATAAGTGCAACAATCAGTATAATCTACAAAATCTAAATTATAATGCGATCCCTAGTGTAACAATCTAGGAATCACATTATAATCTCTCAAAGGTGGTGGAATAAAAAGACTAGAAATAGGATTAAAACCAGTATGTCTCGACCGATGTAATCGTAATAATGTATATGATGAGAACATCTTTGAACATAAAGAACAACTGAAAATCAATTTTTTTTTTTAGGACCGCGTTTACCCTTAGTCTCTTTTAATAAAATAGAAGAACAATGCAGCGGGCAACACGCGCAAACTTCTATATTATCTGGAAGAACATTCTTTTTTAAAACCTCCACATGTTTCCTTATACGATCAGAAACTTCCAAAACATTGTCCAAATTACAATGAACCCTTTCGCATTGTTCTTCATACAAAGTATCAAAAGGTTTAAAATTTTTTAACTGCTTAACGCGACTTGAAGATTCTACATTTATTTCCTCCTCTTGCTCACTATCGCATTGACAAACCATCTCTTTCTTAACATCATCACTTTCGTCTTCCTTGCACCTTTCCACATTAAAAAAATCATTCGAAACTGTAGATGGGACAAAATGCCTCAATTTCTCAACATGCTCTGTAAAATCACAATCTTCATCTGAAGTTGTCTGTAAATCTTTCCTTACTTGATCTACTAAAGCTTTCCTTGCTTCACCTACTAAATGAGACTCTGGTACAAGTTTTCTTTCAACTTCATCATCTGAACTAGAATCCGATGATACAAATTCAGGTGTCTTGTAAACTTTCATTTCCTTAACCTTAGAAGCCTTAGAAACATCAGTTAAATCTTCAGTATGTTTTATTGTACTTTCACGTGATGTTCTTTTTCGTGATGTAATAGAAAGCGGTAAAACATCTTTATTCCTACTTTCAAAACTTTGACCTTTATTCTCAATTCCAATACAACTTTGATCATTTCTCCTCACACCTCTACTTTCTCCATTTTTACATCGAATCAGTGCATCACTTTTCCGTTTACTCTTATCCTTCAATTTCTCATTACCTACTTGATTATCTACACACTTCTGCATTGCCTTTTCAACAACTGGAAAAATTAAACTACTTTTCTGAGCACCCAAATCAGTCTTCTTAAAACAATTTTCGCTATTACTCCATTGAATAACCAGTGGATAAGATTGTCTATAAGATTTACTAGGATGAAAACTCACATTCTTTCCATTCGCTGAATAAATACAAATTGGTAATTTCAGCAAATCACATATAGTTGGAAAAATCAAACTATCTCTTGATCTTAAATCAGTCATAATCTTTTCATTTTCATTTTTCAAAATCCAATAAGCAGCTGAAGTTGAAAATGTTTGAGACCTTAAAACCTTAACTAAAGAAGTCTTAAAGTCATTCAAAAAATCATGCAGCTTCGACCAAGATTCCTTAGATTTCATCGGAATCAATGTTTGAAAACAAATGTAAGTAAAATAAAAAACATGCTCTTCATCACGTTTAACACTATTCCAATACTCAACATTTCCCTTTTCATCACAAAGAAGAAATTTCAAAATAATATAAATCAACTTGGTAAATGAATCCATTTTAATAACGATTCATTTACTATCAAATACTAACTTTATATCATTACAAATTTTAAAAAAATGAAAAATATCCTTCGTCAAACAATTACCTTTATAACTATACAAAATAGTAAAAACTGTACTCAAATTATTCTTTAACTTTAATCTAAAACTTGAAAAATAATAAGTATTATTAAATTTTAACCACACAGATTCAGGAGAATTCGACTCTCGAACCTCAAAATCATATTTCATAAAATATGTTTGCACAATTCGTTCACAAAATTCTTTAAAAGTCAATTTATCAGATCTTGATAAAACTAAACTAAATGTAAACTGAATATTTCTAACATCAACAAAAACTGAAGAGAACGAACAAGAAATGCCTTCAGACACAAAAAGAGAAACCTCTGAAACAAACTTATCTATATTCAATAATACAAATGAAAAACAACTTCTCAAATAAACACTACAAAACCCATTTTTTGTCAATTTTATTGTATAATGAGAACGTCTACAACTTACAGAACCGCGATATAAAGTTGAATTTATCCATTTCTTATATGTCTTAAAAAGATCAACACTTACTGTAGGATTAAAATCTAAAGAAAATATAATCAAATTTACTCCATACGTAATATGCATAAACAAGTTTAAAACTGGCACCTCATAAACTAGACCACACACATTTAACTTGATTCAAGTTAAAAGTGAAACCATACAACCTTCGACTCTTGTACAGCGCGAATATACTGTAATCCACTCTACTCGAACCGTACAACTCCAAGATGCTACACATCACCACAATTCTTCTTATCCTAACCCAATGCCTAACCTGCAACTGCTACTCTTCAAATTGTGAGTTTTCACAAGAACCTGCTGCTATCACATGCGACTACATTCCGGAAAAATTCACCACTCGTCTACTGACAGTAACCAAACTTTACTGTCGCCTCTGTGATCCTTCGGCCTCAACTCTCTCATATCATCAAAGCCTTCTACCTTACCTCTCTTCTATCTTCACATCTTCGCACTCTTTCACATGCGAAGACGGTGAATGCAGGTAAGTCAAATAACCAATTTTATCTGTTCGTTATCAATTAAGACTAATATGCAACCAAGGAATGTTTACATATCACAATTAATATCACAATGTAAACTCATATACAAAACACTTTGACAAAACCTTACATACTATATGAATGTTAGAAGTATAATACCACTAATACCAGACATTCTATCAATTATAACTTCTAAGTACAATTAAGTTAACGATAAACCAGGCTTCTCACTCAACCTAAAACAAGAAAACACAATCTTAAGTTAAGTCTGAAAAACAAGGGATCAATCTAAGTTAAGTCTGAAAGACAAGGCGATGTCCCTCCTACCAATGACGAATCCGAAAGATAGGGCAAAGACAAGGCAATGTCCGCAAAGACAAGGCAATGTCCCTCCAGACAGCAATGCCTCTCCAAGGCAATGTCGTCCGCAAAGACAAGGCAGTGTCCCTCCTTGTGACGACTAGATCTGCAAACCAAAAATCATCCTACAAGTAACGACTCTTAGATCTGTGAACCAAATCATCCAGCGTGATCATCAAAACCTTATTTCATAAGATTCATTCGTCGTCCCTGTGACAAGACTAATTAAAGTTTCACAAGGTGAAACTTTAAAGTTAATCACACATTCAACTAATATCCCGCAAACATCTCAAAAACGATTATCATAATCATATGCTAACCGTAATATAAATAACCTTGGATGTCGATACAGCTTAAAACCAACAATAACCACCCATTTGAAAGAACAGTAAAGTAATTCGATAGAACAAAGCGCTATTCAAGTCAAGTTTCAGTAAGAATAGAAATCAAACATGAGTCAACTCTCGAAATTCCAAATAGAACAAAACATACACTCAAGACCTCAAGGTTCTTATCAACGAACGCAACGCAATAAGATTATTCATACTCATATTACCTAAAGCCTTATTCCACGCCTCCTTATCATGTCAAATTACCCTCCCAACACTACATTTATAAAACAGGAAACGAATGTTACACTGACATCTAACTAAGTTCAAACTTAATCTGAAATCAAATACTTAATTAAGATTTCTTCCAAGCTTCATTACAATTTATCTGAAACACTTAATAACCTTTCAAAATAAACCGTAAACCACTGAAATGAACGAGCAAGCCTGTTTAAAACCTTTGTTCATGAATGTAAACCAAATGATTATTAGGATAATACAAACCAAATGAATGATTGAATGAAACATGAATGAATGAAATGAAAACCAAGATAGCAACGAAAACCAAGTTCACGTATAGTGTCGCCATCTATCTAGATTGTCAAGCAACGTTTTCGCCTTCAAAGATAACAGCGATTCTGACAATCATTTCTCAACCACCGTGATGCAAAAAGTAGTCAATTCACAACCACCATGACTCAGAAAGTCGTCATGCAAATGAACTGCACACTGAAATAGGTACTCCATAGACAGTAACACGGTCGCGATTTATAGATGATATGCAAATCAGTGACTGCGATTTATGGACAGTCCATGCATGAACAGAACTTTGTCTGTTGAAGTGAAGAAAGGAGTGGTGTCGTTATTAAAAACTGAAACTGACAAAATGAATTCTCTGACAAATAACGAAACATTCGAATAGGTGATTCGTTAATATGCAAGTCAACTAAAAACCAAGCAAGTTTGAATGTACGTGGTCCAAAAGTAGCAATGCAGATGAATTGCAAGCTGGAACGGTTACTCCATAAATAACCAAGTAAGTTTGAATGTACAAGAGCCCAAAAGTAGCAATGCAAATGAATTGCAAGCTGAAACTATTATCCAGGATCTCAAGTTAGTTTGAATAGCAAATAATACAAATCACGCAAGTCTATGATGTAAATAAATGCTATTATAACAAACTTGAATAGTAATACGCAAAGAACAATGCAGATGGAACTTGACGCTAAACAGATACTCTATAGATAACTACTATCCAGGATGTCGAATCTCAAGCAAGTTTGAATAGCAAAGAATAATGCAAATGGACTGAATGCTCAAAACAATCACTACATGAGCAATTACCCAAGATCTCATCAATTGGCTAATCAATTCCAACAGTAGTCCTCACATTAACCATAACAGGTTTCAGCTGGCAGGGAGGTAGATGCTGCGGCTAGTAGAAAAGTCTGCTCCGAAGCAGTCCAAACACCACCCCAACCATCGGTCCTACAGTCGCCACCTGTCAATCTACCGCCAACAGTACACAACGGTGAGTCACATCAGGCTAATCCTCCAACACCTCACGCTGCACAACCTCAGATTCCCGTCACTGAAGGAATAGACGGGAAGAACCAAGAGACATTCTTATAGGTGATTCTATCATCCGTCATGTCAGGCTTACCAGAACTCAGAGAACGGAAAAGTACATTATGGGAGGAGCATGCATTGAAAATGTGGCAGAGCGCCTTCAATACATCATAGGTGATGTAAAAGTAGAGAAACTCATCCTATCGATAGGTACAAATAATTTTCCAACTTCTATGAGAACGCAGAGAACATCACAAAGATCACAAACTTGACAACAGAAATCACAAACCTGATGATCTGATATTCGAAAATGATGTCCACAAACCACATTCGAACTGGTAAGATATGTCAAAATCTAATCAATTAAACTTGACAGAATAGGTAAACGGGGGATCAAAACCCTATAATCATTTTTGTTATACCATATCCTTAATGATGAATAGAAAAAAAACATGAAAACCAACCCTGTGAAAATAAAAGAATTGTCAAAAATATCACACCTTGACCACGACGAGTCACACGAACACGAGACAACAGAAGATGCATTAGAATACCTTATGCACTAGGCAACAGAAGATGCATTGGAATACTTGTCGCAATTCACACTCAAGGTATACTACCTTCAGTTCCATAGAAGATGCATTGTGTACCTTATTAAACAATGCAGAGTCGTGGAATTTCAAATAAGCCTTGTGACAAGTTCTCCTAAGAATTATGTAAAGGACAAAAGTGAGAATAATAATATTTCATTTATCCTTACTGAAAGTATGGGAGGACCTGACGCTGAACAATGAGTGTGACAATGTAGGTCTGTGGGTGGTCAAGTCCAAGCGAGTTCGGATTAATGGTTAATACTAGGTCTGCTAATGTTTAAGAACAGAAAATCCTGCAAGCAAGAAATTACAAGATCCTACATGAAGAAAGTAATCAATTCCATCAACACACGTTCATGACATGGACGATGTACAAAAACGGGAAAGTATGGGATTTGTACGGGAAAGTATGGGAGAGTAAAGGCGTCTTGTGTTCAACTTCAACACAAGAATGTTTAACACGCTCTGGATTGAATTTGTATCAAGGCACATTCGTGATATAAATGATATACAGACAAAGATCTCTAGGTTTAAACCTCCTGCTGTATCCCTACCCCATGATTATCTATAGATAACGTTGAATGAATCATGAATGAATGTTACACCAAGAGAGAATCGAAACCCACTAATCACCCTACTTCTCTAGAACACTTGTTTAGTATGATTAATGATCAAATCTATATGATGAACAACAGAATAGGTAAACGGAAGATCAAAACCCTAGGTGCAGACAAATCCACCTTAATCCAAAGAAAACAGTGAATTGTCACAATTGCACACCTCAAACAATTCTTGCTAGTTTGTGAAGAAACTCAAAGAAAAACACTAACACCAATCACATTACACGCAGTAACACCTCTGCAAAGAACTACTAGATATAGGCGGATTTACCGCTACGTCACAGCGGTCAGAAGTGGGAAGGACCGAGGTGTTGGTAGGCAGAAGACACTGAGGAGTAGTAAGCACAGTGACAAAATATGACTCTATGCAACGCAGTCATTCAAGAAACCAATTGAAACGAATTCCGCTTTAGAAATCCGAATCCGCAATGAAAAGCATGAACTGAATTGTCCAAATTTCACACCTCGAACACGAGACACACAAACACAAAGATACCTTATACACTAGGCAACAGAATAACAGAAGATGCAATGGAATACTTGTCACAATTCACACTCAGCACAAGTTGAAACCTTTTCAGAAATCAATTTCTGATTGATGCTGGGTCCACTAATGTTTAAGAACAGAAAAATCCTGCAAGCAAGAGATTACAAGATCCTGCATGAAGAAGGTAATCAATTGGATTTTCCATCAACACACGTTCGTGACATGGAGGATGTACAGACACGAGACAGTAAAAGACGACTTGTGTTCAATACAGACTTTCTGGATTGAATTTGTATCAAGGCACATTCGCGATATAAATGATATACAGACAAAGATCTCTAGGTTTAAACCTCCTGCTGTATCCCTACCCCATGATTATCTATAGATAACGTTGAATGAATCTTATGAATGAATGTTACACCAAGAGGGAATCGAAACCCAAAAACCATTTTTACTGGAAATAACTTCAGGTGGCGCCACCTTTCGTAGAATGAATGTTATACCAAGAGGGAATCGAAACCCAATAACCATTTTTACTGGAAATAACTATGAATGAATGTTACGCCAAGAAGGAATCGAAACCCAAAAACCATTTTACTGGAAATAACTGAACGTTGAATGAATCTTATGAATGAATGTTACACCAAGAGGGAATCGAAACCCAAAAACCATTTTTACTGGAAATAACTGAACGTTGAATGAATCTTATGAATGAATGTTACACCAAGAAGGAATCGAAACCCAAGAACCATTTTTACTTGAAATAACTTATGATGAATGAATATGTCAAGAAAGAATCGATGAATGTTACACCAAGAAGGAATCGAAACCCCAGAACCATTTTACTGGAAATAACACGAATGAATCTTGTGAACGAATCTATGAATGAATGTTTCTTAAAACCTAATAACCACTTGACTTAACTGACAATTCAAGAAAGAATTTATTCAATCAAACAAATGATAGGTTTTGTTCTCAACAAAACAAACAAAACCTATTTCTCAACAAACCTAACTTAACAAATAAAACCACTCACGCTTAGTCAAAACCACTCACACTAAACCATCCAGAAATACAAGACTAAGAAATAAACTAAACTAAATTGAAATTAGCAATTTCATTTACATACGCATATTGTAAGAAATAACTAAATATAATCCTACAAAGCAATTTCATTTACATGCATATATATTAATTACGAATCATTCTACTACTTTACAGGCTAGCAAACATTCAACCGGAACCAAGCACTACGACAAGAATTACCCTCACTCGGACAATCCTGTAACTATGAATTCAAACTTTCTAATTCTAATGTACAATCCTAAAGCAAATCCTACAACTATCAATTATAATGTACAATCCTATAACAAAATTAAAATTAATAAATCCAATTACCTTAATCCGATTCTGCACCTCTTCTCACGAACTGAAAATATAGCATATAAATATTCATCAAACGATAAACAAATCTATATTTCTTCTCACTTCAGAACTTCTATCACTCATCAAACGATCACAAAACCGAACGGACGAACAACCAAGCCAGCATCCAACCTTACACCATATCACTTGACCTTACGATCCACTTTGTCTTCAATACAAAGTACAACACGCGTACAAACATCAACACACACAAGTACATCTTCAAGTACGCACAAAACCAGCACTCCAACCCCACAACAACCTACACAATCAACAACTAAACAATCATCTAACCGAAACTTTACAAAGCAACTACCTTCACATAATACGACGCACCCTCCTACACAATCTACACAACCTACGCACCCTCCAACACAATCTACGCACCCTCCAACACAATCTACACAACGACCTACACAACCTCTTAAACATACACCACAGGAACCTATGCAGCCTTCTCACAAACAATCAACTCAACGCAACTGGGCACCACAACCAACTACAACAAAAAGTCGCACCTTACAACTATACACAACTTACACTTCAACCACACTCGCGTATACATCAAATAGCTACACTTCAACCACACTCGTGCTTACACCAAATAGTCACAACTCGCATCTAAGCTCAACTTTAAAAATAGCGATCGGATTAATTTCTTTTGTAACAATAACCTTGACAATAACATTCATCGTACACTTTATAAAACAAAAGCCTAAACAAAAATATAGTCGAACTTATTTTTTAAATCCCAATTATAATTTTGACGATTTTGAAATTGAAACTAATGACCCAAGACCAATATTCACTCCAAGAGTACCATTACCCGCAAATTTCTTTTACGAACTACCAACCACTGAAATGTATGAAATGGAAATACTGCGTCCCGTCGACGAAAATAGCTTTCCTTCGCCACCTCTAGAAACTTTCTCTGAACCACCTCTCGAAACATTCTCTACACTTTAAATACACACTTTAAATACATCACAAAAACTCACTCTCACAAAACACGTTCACTCTCACAAAACACAAAACTTTCACTCTCACAAAACTCTCACAAAACACAATATCAAATATATTCTCAACAAATACATCATTCGTACTTAAACAAATTTAAATGTAAATACTTATGTACATTATGTAAACCAAATAAATTTACCATTATGCATTGTTATAACCGAACACCATATGTGAAAAGCTTTACTTGTATATATAAATATTTGTATACATTATTTAAACCCGATGAATTTTAAATTTTATCATTATGCATTGTTATAACTAAACAAGAGCCGTCCTAGCCTTTTAGAATTAGACATCAATTACCGGTTTAGTCTCAGGACTATTACCAAAAGGAAAAGCCATATCATTATTTGAATCGTCAGATGCAGAAAATGTAACTATTGACATCCTGACGTCTTTATAAAACGAGTCCTGCTAAACACCATATGTGAAAAGCTCTATTACTTGTATAATTGTCAAGAATAGTCTCGACAACTAGATTATTGATTGAGTATTCATGAATCCAGATACTCAAATTCTTGTTTACGTCGTTTCATGCTACTTACATATATGTAGATTCTTTGCAAGAACGTAAAGTAACATAATATATAAAATTATAATATACTCACATCACGTACAACATACGCAAACCCACAAACGAAAGCGAAAACGAAAAGAAGATCGCACCTGAAAATATGAAAATATTATTTACTTCTTCTGTTATAAACAAAATAAAATATTTCAATCGCAATGAACTCTTTAGTTTACTTTAAAATATTCCAATTAGAACAAATGCATCGAATCATAAATTTACATTTTCTACAAATCTTTTCAATCATATCAAACAATGTCAAACTACCTTAATACCGAATCGAAATAAACATTTCCTACTAATCATCTAACGAAAAGTTTAAATTCCAACTCTCATCATCTCAAAATTCCACATTTATGTATCGAAAAGTTACATGTCCACCTTAACCTTGAATATTACCAATCTCTGAATTAACATTTCCACATTTATATATCGAAAAGTTACATCTCCACTCTCAAATATTACCAATCTCGCCTCGACAGTACAGTACAGTAAAGAGCAGCTCTTACCTCGGACGTCCCAACGAAACGTCTTGGTCAAATGCGACGCCGCAGGATCCGCGTCGTCTCTTATATAGCTTGTGCATGAAAAAAACCTTCGAACCGTCTTCCAAGACCGTGAGAAAAGCAAAACCTTTACAACCTAACGTTGAAAAACTTCTCATTACATGACAACACAGAAGCAATAAACCAAACATTTTATATAAGCACTAACGTTAAAGCAACGGACACCTGTTACCATCTTCTCAAGTCAAAGTCCCTCTCGCCACTACCGTTCTACCAAGCTGGAGCCTGGTATGCGAAGATGCCTGTTACACGCAATACACCCTCATAAATCGTAAAAGAAACTGCAGATGAAAACACATTATTATAAATCACTGACTACGACTGCCATGAGAAAAGGCGTAGAACGACTACCATGAGAAAGGAAGTAGACTTATTTCTAACAATGTAACACGCAATAATAGATTCTTACGATATGAAATAAAACAAACCGAATGTGTATCCGGTTCATTAATAATCTATTCCAGAACAATCAAAACTCATAATTTCATCTCTACCCATTAAGAACATCTTCTTAAAACAAAAATATTTAAAATCCACTATGAATAAATAAAAATCAAACAGAAAATCAGTCTTCTGCAAATAAGTTGCAATCAAACACACGGCTCGCCAACAAGAAGGAGAAAAAAAGAAATGTTCTAAAATATCATAAGCATTAGAACTCAACGAAAGCCTTAACACAGAATCACCATATTTACAACAAGGAATACTACCAAATACTGCCTTATCTATCTCTAACTTTCTTACAAAAATATGATTAAGCATCTTCTTATAACAATAAGAAATCTCTGAATCCAATAAAGTTATTAACATTTTACTATACCAACAACCTGTACTATAAAAATGAGAATCACTAACACATCTTAAACTCAAAGACTTTCCCGGAAAAACACCTAAAGTATCTAGACAATTTTTACCTATTCTAAAATTACAGAAGAAACATTCGAAAGCTCGACTTTTCAAACCATTACAATAAAACCCCGCTCGTGCAAGTATTATCATATAATTCTCTTCCATTAAAGGACAAAATGTTTTAAAAGAAAATAATCTTTCCTCAAAAGATCTAAATATCTTATTTGTCTCAACGTTCAATTCGCAAAATTTCAACTCTATAATCTTTGACTCTATCTTTAAATCAAACCATTTAATATCTTCAAACTGATGTTCATTACTTAAGCACAATATTGAAGACGATTTTACATGCTCTTTACTTGAACACAAGTCTAAATTTAAATCTATACTTTCATCTTTCTCCTTTTCAGAAAAATCATTCCTTGGATCAAAAATAATGTCATTATCGTCTAACAAACCTGCAACATCACTCTTATCAACTTCAATAAAACTTAAATCACTTTCAGATTCCTTTAAATCTACTTGTGATTCCTTAACCGAATCAAATTTTAACTCATCTAAATCATTATTCAAAAATCCATCAAACTTGACATTATTATCTAAAATATTCTCTGTAAAAGTAACTAAATCACTATCAAAACTCTCGTTAAATTCATCATCATAAATGTCAGTAATGTCTGCTATAAACAAATCATCACAATCTAAGTCCATACTAATAACCAGAAGAACCAAACCCTAAACTAGAACGAAAACTACTATCTATACTTAAAACTTCTTCTAATTCTACAATAAATATCCGTTCTATTATAAGCTGGGCAACTCTATCTCCTCTATAAATTCGATATTCAATATCACCAAAATTAAATAACAAAACTTTTATATTTCCTCTATAATCCTGATCTATAACACCTGCACCAACATCAATAAAATGCTTCCATGCAAGACCTGAACGAGGTGCTATACGACCATAACATTCTGAAGGAAATTCAATTTGAATATCAGTTAAAACTAAAACCTTATCTTTCGGATGAATTACATAATCATACGCACTAAACAAGTCTAATCCTGCAGAACATGACGATGTCCTCTTCGGAGTAAAAGCTCGATCTGTTAACTTTACAAACTTCATTTTCATGCTTATCTCAAGAAGATTTCATAGTACGAATAATAAAATAAACCACCGCATCCTACAATTTGCGCAAACAGGGTGATCTCAAAAACATTTCGAGAAACAACCAAAACCAAATTCTCACAATTAAAAAACTATCTCACCACATGTGCAGTCCTTACAGACGACAAAGCGTAACCTTTCTCAAGACCTTGCTTCAACATGTCACGTACGCCACATGAACATAAGAAATAACAAACCAAGTTATCTAAATACATGTGTTCGCATAAATCAAATAAAAAATAGTGGAGGCAACAGAAACGGTGAAGAGTCTAACATAAAGATACGTCACCACTGCCTGTTTCGTACAATAACAACCCCATAAACGATAAAATTAGAAACTTTAAGCTAACACCGACAAATTCAGTATTCAACTCTGCTTCTCAAAGTAAAAGAAACGATCAAAAGTAACTGGAACTAAACTTGATCTGTTTCTCAAAGTAAGAGAAGGAGGGTGTTCAGTTTGAACTCGATCTGTTTTCTGGGTGGGGGTAACTCAAGTTCAGGAGTAACTCAAATTCAGTTTGAACTCGATCTGTTTTCTGGGGTGGGGGTAACTCAAGTTCAGTTTGAACTCGATCTGTTTTCTGGGTGGGGGTAACTCAAGTTCAGGAGTAACTCAAATTCAGTTTGAACTCGATCTGTTTTCTGGGGGGGGTAACTCAAGTTCAGGAGTAACTCAAATTCAGTTTGAACTCGATCTGTTTTCTGGGGGGGTCAAAAAAGTAGCTCGAGTTCAGTTTGAACTCGATCTGTTTCTAAGAGGGGGGGGGGGTCAAAATAATAGCTCGAGTTCAGTTTGAACTCGAGCTGTTTCTAAGGGGGGGGGGGGTCAAAATAATAGCTCGAGTTCAGTTTGAACTCGAGCTATCCCTATACTACTGGTGTGAACTGTCAAGACATCATCGGGACATGGCCCTTTCCCCAGTAATATATCTCCTTCTCTGTAGACTCCTTGCTCTAGTTAATAATTAACAGACTAGAAATGTGACTTAGGCCCTATAACCTCTTTCCTTTGACATAATTGTGTTTGCCGCAATTCGGAAACACGTGTTCTATCAATTTAATATATTAGAATGAAATGGCCTTGGAAAATAATAATTCAGACTTCGAATTTAGGCTGTCACTGTGGTTATACTCAATTATTGAAGAAACGGTCAGTGTCTATGTATAAGTTAATCCTAGTGTCATTTTATTTCTCCATTGTTGTTCTTAGAAAGTTAACACCTTCTTGTAAAATATCTAGGGCATTGAAGAGTTGGTTGTGTTGTACTAATGGCTTAGTACTTTTAATATATTGTCATGATATATAATCCAACAAGGATCAGGCTTAGCAAGTCTACTTCTAGTCTACTTCTAGGAGAAATATCTTACGCTCCTAGCGCCACCTGTTAACCAGTATAAAAGGCGCTGCAAGGTAGGGAGCGAGCAGTTAGTTGGTTAGAAGTTAGTAGTCACTTAGTTTAGTGAGAACATCAGCTAAATATGTTTAGCCAAGGAGTTATACCTGGAGTAAGTACATCGGCTCCGTGTAACAGACTGGAGTTTACCAATACCCACTACCTCGGACATAGGATTGTGTTAGAGCTGAATACTAGAATGGTCTAGAAGGCGTTGGAGCAACTCGTGTTCTAAATGTGGTTGATTGCTGATAGGAGATGGGAGGTGGACTGATGAAGACTTATACATGGTGGCTTTGACTCGGGATGAGATGTTTACTGAATAAAACCCTTTCATATTAAGAAGCTCCCTCATCGTTCATTTCTTTTGAACTATTGGGAAGTGAATGGACAAACTTTAAACGCAGTCTGAATTACTCAGGCATTCTGGAAAAGCAACTCATGAAGACTTGGATATACACGAATCTTACGCAGTCTTAAATCAAAACATTAACAATAGTTCATTTGGTGGAGATTACCCGAAACATGACTTGTGCCGTTTTGCTCATCCTTGATGTCAGCCACCGGTGATTTTGAGGCTTCCTCTAACCCCAAGCCTCAATCTTTGCGGCCCGCAGGACACGATGTGTCAACATCATATACAGGGAATGTGGAAAACCGCCACCTGGTAGGTAATCCCTTAGACGGGGAGGCACAGAGACAGGAGGTCGCAGCCAGACCCAAGCAGCTCTGCCCCGAAGGTGCACAAAATTACCAAACCCGTGGCAAAGGTAAACCATTTCCCTGGCACCTAGGGTCCAAAGATAGGCCGGTTCTTGACGAAGGACTTGAAACCCTAACATACTCGGGACGAGTTGAAGGGAAGAACCGTCTCACGGAATATCAGCAATATTGGAACCCAGGGTACGTACCACCTACGGACCACGAAACTGGTACTAGCTCTCGCTCCACCTGTGAATCTGATGTGAACAATCCGTGGTGTAACCAAAGTGTTCCTTATCGTTTACTACCCGCAGCGGGAGGTGAAGGCGAACAGGAAGTTTCCAATGGAGATAACCTATTTTCTTCAGGAAACCTAAAACAACGACAAAACACTGCGGATAACTCCAGCCCATCAGGGGGAAAACGCCCCGAAAATCCGGTAATCCTACCTGATGGGAGCTCTCTCACCTATCCATTACCCCAACGACTTGAGTTTATCAGTCACCCACTGGTAACACCAACTCACCCCAACCCGGGGGCGTCCATTCCTTATTCCACTGTAGCTAAAGGAAAAACAGTGGGAAGGGATAGGGGAGTGGGAAGGGAAGCAGAGGGAAACAGCGAGAAAGTAGGCAATTTACAACCCTATCGATTAACTTACGGTGTAGAAACGAACTTAGACCAAGCTGGTAAAAGAGCGGAAGCTCAGGCCTTTGATCCAGCCGAAATATTAAAGCAGTGGGCAGACTCAAGCCCCGAAAAGCACATAGATTTAGAGAGGCTAAGCGATCAGGATAGTGAAGAAAATGTAACGCTTAAAGCACAAGATTTTAACACTCTAACTCATGAATTGTATGAAGAATACGAGGACGAGTACGAGGAAGAAAATAGCGAGACAGAACAAGCAGCCGCAGATGTCAGAGGGGGTAGTCCTGATAGAAAATTAGCTAGAGAAGATAAATCAACCTCGTCTTCATACGAACTTATTACCGAGGATGTTTTAGACACAGGTAAGAAAGCTAAACTAGAGAGTGAGGACGAAATTAGTGTAGAGGAAATACCTGTGAAAGAACAGTGGGACGATCACGATATACAAAACCTCCACGAAAATAATATGGCGGAAGGAGGCGTTCCTTTGATGGATCTAGTAGAAGAAAGAGAGGATAGAGATCAACGCCAGCAACCCGGTGAAGGGGGAGCTGGGGGTGTAGACCTGGGGGCATGGCATCCTAACCGTGGGATGGACCCTGGGGGACCTCAACAAAACAATGGGAATGGCCAGATCCTAATCCAGCAGCCGGACCGAGGCGTGCAGGCAGGACTTATTCCTCCTCTTAATCAACAGGCCCAAGGAGGCCAAGGTAATCAGGCCAATCCTCCCCTTAATCAACAAGTTCAAGGGGGCCAGAACGATCAGGCCAACCCTCAAGGACTTATTCCTCCTCTTAATCAGCAGGTCCAGGGAGGCCAGGATAATCAGGCCAACCCACAAGGGCCTAACCCTCCTCAAAACCTTCTCAACAACCCTCCTCAAAACCTTCTCAACAACCCTCCTCAAAACCTTCTCAACAACCCTCCTCAAAACCTTCTCAACAACCCTCCTCAAAACCTTCTCAACAACCCTCCCCAAAACCTTATTAATAATCCCCCTCCGAATCAGCCCAATCTGGGGATAAACCCTGGGGGACTCCAGCAACCCGGTGCAGGGGAAAATGGTGGTGCGAATCCGGGAATACAGCAGCCTAATCCTGGGGTAAACCTTGGGGGACAGCAACAAAATGATGGGGGAGGCCAACCAGGCCAACAGCCCGGCCGGGCCGTGCCAGCAGGAGGTGGGGCCGATCAAAACCTGCTCCCTCACCTATTGCAGGCGATGGCACTCGCAGCCAATCTTAACGCAGGCCGAGGAAGAGCGGATAACCAGCAGGGTCAGCAAGCCCCAGCAGGCCAGAATAATCAAGCAAATCCACCAGGACCCAATAACCCTCCCCCGAACCAGAACAACAATCCTTTCCTTAACCAACTCAACAACCCCCCAAACCCACCGAATCCTCCACCGCCCGGACCACCAGGTCCGCCGGGCCCACCAGGTCAGAACAACCCTCCAAACCCACCGAATCAACCAAATATTTGGGAAATTCTACCACAGTTGGGTCTGGCACTGGGGCAAACACCAGCGCCAGTGCGTGAAACGACTCACAGTGGTCACCAAAGGGGACCAAACATTAGGTTACCGTGGTTTAGTGGAAAAGAAGACGAGCAAATAGAAAAGTATTTCAGGGAATTAAAACGACTGAAAGCTATCTATGACTGGTCGGACGCCCATCTCCTGAATATGGCGCTGTTAGGCCTAAAAGGAAGGGCCGACGACTGGGCAGGAGCGTTAGCTGAAAGTGAGAAAGACTCATTTGAGAAGCTAGAAGCCCAAATGACCAAGATCTTCGGTGATCGAAGAGCTAAGTGGCAGAAACACGCAGAGTTCTGTGGCCTTAAACAAGGAAAGGACCAGAGCGTGATCGAATTTGCAGGTGTTCTGAAACAAAAGCAAGTTAAAGCAGAGGCGAGTGAAAGCATGATGTTAGCTGTGTTCTTAGAAGGATTAAAACAGGGCGTAGCCAGGCAAGTAGCTATACTGGACCCTAAGTCGTTCACCGAAGCGGTGGATTGTGCAACGAGGCTAGAATCGTTGGACAAAGGCAAAGGGGGAACTAAAATATCTAATGCAGTGAGCGAACTGGCTGGAAGCCAAGAATCAGAGGAGACCGCGGCCCTAAACTCCATCTCCGAACGATTTGGAGTGGTGCTGGCCCGACTGGAGGCCGCTCCATGGTTCCAGAAACCAAAGCCAGGGCAAAGCGGGACTCCCCAGAGTGGTGGTAACTTTAAACAGCAAGGTTATGAGAGAAAAGATAGGTACGAAAACCAGAAAGGTGAAAGAAATTCAGATCAGAAGCCTAAATCCAATATCGCCCCGAACAGAGAGGCAGATAAGGGAAAGAATCTGCCAACTCAACAGAAAGTAGAGAGACCCAGGTTGCCTTTTGATGAAAGTAAGTTTTGTATCATTCACCAACAGCATGGTCACTCTACAGAAGCGTGCTTGTGGTTGAAGAATAGGTTGAGGGAAAAACCCCCGCGGATCTACAAAGATAGCAAAGCCAATGGTACCGAACAAAAGAATCAGGGAAACTAGAGGAAGGGTCCGTTCATTCCACGATAGAATTAGGCGCAGTGGACGGACCGGCTAGGAGAGAGATAGGAGACGAAGCATTTTTCTTAACGTTAAGATTTGATGATCAGAAGGAGGTTAGATCTTTAGTAGACACAGGAGCGAGCGATTGCTTCATGTCCACCCATTGTAAACGACAGATCCCTAGACAATGCATTTTAGATGAATGGAAGGTATCGAAGGGAAACATCAGTTTGGCAGACAACTCGTCTCAAGTAATACTAGAACAAATTAGATGTAAGTTTTCAATCCAGGGATCGGTGGTCTGCTATGATTTCAACATAGTGGACGATCTATGCCACCTAATAGTAATCGGGAGAAACTTATTAACAGTGCTTCGATCAGATTTATCTCTACCAGGCGCAAAGATAGAAGTGTTTTGTGGAAACCCTATAGTTAGCAAAGAAACAGTGAAAATTCCGCCGGGAAATGAATGCATCATACCGGTAACCACTCGAGAGCCGCTGGGATTAGATTCACCGGTAGCTTACTGCGCACCGGCGGTGACCGCACCAGTCCTAGTGGAGGGGTGCGTGAATACGGTGGGAAGCCAGTGGTGGATCAAAGTCATGAATCCGCTAGATGAAATGCAAGAAATCACTCCCCAGGAAGTATTAGCTTTTGCGGAAGAATGCGCAGTACCTGAGGTAAACCAAAATCAGATAGAGGAGTTCCTAGACTTGTGTTATCTAACTAAAACAGAGACCCCAATGTCCATCTGTAGGATTTCTGTAGAAGTAATGAAAGACGCAGTGCAAATGGAAAGCCAAACCTCTGAGGAGAAATCCCGAGGTAAAATGGATGAAAATGTAAGTAAAATAGATCTGACCGAGTCGTGCTTAAACGAAGAACAACAGGTAAGGTTTAGGCAAATGCTTAATAACAATAGAAATGCACTAGCGTTCTCAATGGAAGAGTTAGGTCACTGTGAAATAGCGCCGATGAGAATCATTGTGGATGAGTCGCAGGGAGTCATAAGTTCTAGACCATACCGATACTCTCCACAGAAAATGGATATCATCGATGAACAGGTTAGGCAACTCATAGATATAGGTGTCATAGAACCCAGCGAATCGGCTTGGCGAAGCCCGCTGGTGGTAGTGCAGAAGAAAGATGGCAAACCTAGGCTCTGTACAGACTTTCGCATGCTTAATCAAGTCACTTTTAAAGATAAATTCCCCATGCCCACGGCTCGCTCGCTTTTCTTATATATGGCTTACAAGAAACCCACTATGTGGACAGCTTTAGATCTGTTGAGCGGCTATCATCAGTGTGTAATCGAAGAAGACAGTAGAAAATATACCGCTTTTGAAACCCCGATGGGTGTGTATCAGTATAAGCGTGTACCATTTGGCTTAGTTGGCGCACCTTGGCAGTTTACCAAGGTAATGGCCATAGCGCTAAAGGGATTGATTCCTAGAACATGCTTAGCATATTTAGACGACGTAATTGTCTACGACACTACATTTGAGGAACACCTGGCGAGCGTTGAGGTGGTTCTC
This sequence comes from Lepidonotus clava, assembly GCA_936440205.1. Taxonomy (NCBI): domain Eukaryota; kingdom Metazoa; phylum Annelida; class Polychaeta; order Phyllodocida; family Polynoidae; genus Lepidonotus; species Lepidonotus clava. Next base: position 43,319,247 of record OW387136.1, on the reverse strand, counting down.
CAAGCTTTGGCGAGAGCTAATCTTAAACTGAAGCCGTCAAAGTGTGAGTGGTGCCGCAGTGAAATCAATTTCCTCGGCCACGTAGTAAACGCGGAAGGGGTGGCTACACAAAGGGTAACCACAGAAAAGATTACAGCCTTTAACCGTCCACATAATGTGAAAACTATTAAATCCTTTCTGGGACTGTGTAACTACTACCGATCGTTTGTCCCTAATTTCGCTGATCTAGCAAAGCCTTTAAACCGGCTGCTAAAGAAAGAAGTCTATTTTGAGTGGACAGAGGCCTGCGAGGAAGCGTTTCAACAGTTAAAGAAATTGCTGACCTCGCCACCCTTACTAATTCATCCAGATATAGGAGGGCATTTCTATCTACTAACTGATGCATCAGACGCCGCGTGCGGTGCAGCGGTTTGTCACAAACTAGATGAAATCTACCGTCCGGTTGCTTTCTGGGGATGTACTCTCCGGGACGCCGAATTAAATTATTCGGTAACAGAAAAGGAGGCTCTGGCAGTAATTAAAGGCATTAAGAACTATGAGGACATGTTGCAGGGAGCTAAAATCACAATAGTGACTGATCACAAACCGTTGATTCCCCTGCTACAGAGTGCCTACAAAGCCCCGTCAGCCCGGCTGAGACGGTGGGCTTTAGCGTTATCAGATTTTGATTTTGAAATCATATATGAGCCAGGAGCGACTCATTTTCTACCGGACTATTTGTCTAGAGTCTATCATGAGCATGTCCCAGGTGAGGAATATGAGCCCGCTGTGGGATGTGAGTTATTTGAGGCCGAAGTTCAGGATGAAGAGCTTTCTGTGGCTACGGTATTAAACGCGCAACTCCAAGATGCAGAGTGCGCGCAATTGATAGACTACCTGCAGGACGGAGACCTACCGACAGATCCCCTTGAAGCTAGGCGAATAATGGACCAAGCTGATTTTGTAGGAATGGTAGCACCGGGGGTACTATGTAGGTTCAACGTCAAAAGGTATAACAAACACCAAGACCAACTGGTCAGACTAAAACCCCGTATGATAGTTCCAGGAAAGTTAATTCCCAAAGTCCTGAGACTATTACATAATGACATCTTGGCTGGGGGACATGTAGGGATCAGTAACCTCACTACCAAAATCTCTGATAAATTCTACTGGCGGAACATGAACGCCGACATAGTAGACTATGTGAAAGCTTGTGAGACCTGCTCTCTGAGGAGACGGGCTCCGCATTTCAAGGCCTTAGCTAAGTCTTGGGAGAGACCAACCCGACCCTTTGAGGTGGTACAGTGTGATTTCATCGGGCCACTAAAGAGGGCTAGGGATGGGTCAAAATATATCATGACCTTCATAGACCTACTAACAGGTTGGCCGGAGGCTTTCACCACGAAAGACTCCACTGCGCAAACCGCGGCCAACTGTTTCCTAACCGGGATAGTGTGTCGGTATGGACGGGTAAACCGTCTGCACACAGACCGGGGGGCGGCCTTCCTCTCAGGGCTATTCAGGGAAATCACCACACGACTAGCGTGCAAACAAACGTTCACTACCGGGCGAATGCCGACTGGCAACGCTCGAGTAGAAAGACTACATAAAACCATTGAAAACCTGATTGCTTATTATATCCCTGACGACCACTGTAACTGGATCGATCTACTTCCCATTGCATTATGGACAGTTAGATCCACAATCAGTGTACGGTCGGGATACAGCCCGCACACCCTGCTGTTTGGCAGAGATCCAATCAGTATGGGAATGCCTGAGCAGGGAACAATTCCTGAAACGCTGAACGACTGCGAGTTTTTCATGCAAACCAAGGATAATATTGCTATGTTTAGGAATATGGCTGAAAGGGTAGTTCAAAACTACGAAAAAGATCTGAGGCTACGAATTGATGAGCGGGCGCGGCCCACTCAGATGTACGAAGGTGATATGGTATACATGTACGACCCTTTAGCTAGTGAAAATAAAGCGTCTAAGTTCTCAAACAGGTATACTGGGCCATTCAGGGTAATTGAAACAAAAGGAGACCACCTTGTTAGACTAGTGTCTTTAAAAACTGGAAAACAGGTCCCACATCTAGTAAACATTTCAAAACTCAAACCTGCACATGGGCCTTGGTCTCCCGCCGTCCCTCATAACATTCCCAAACTGGTGAGAGAAGCGAAAATCACTAACTCAAAAGGGGCAGATCCTGACCGAAACCCTGAATTGCATCACACTCCGACGGGTGAAATAGCTGAGGAAGATGGCGAAATAAGGGGTGCTGAGACTGAAAACTCAACGGGAACGACCGGTCCCCGTGAGCATGATGCAGTTCCTATGACCAGGAAGGTACCTACACAAAAACCTGGTCCAAGTCCCACTGATTTAGCAGAAACAGATGGGCAAATCACTGATGGTCAGGGCACCAGTACGGACACCGCGCTGTCCACAAACTTATCCTTTGTTCCTAATAAAGCCGCCTGTGAACGGGGAACAGCTGGCGCTAATGGACAGAGGAAACGCAAACGAGCTAAACGAAGGGGCAAAAGCCAGCCGTTGGAGGGGAGATCCCCTCCAGGCAACAACAAGCCCATAAAACTACCCTGCGGTGATGTGCCGATCTTGGATACATCGGAACAGAGCCCAGAAAAAACAGTAAAGGACCATGTCCCGACGAAAGGTGGCTATAACCTACGTCGGAACCGCCGCCCTAACTACGTCGCTCTGTCCAACGGCGGGGAGAGCGACGACATGGATGATTAATGCAGGAAATTTAGCCGCTCTGTGAAAATAAAGGTTCGGCGGAGCGGCACCGTTAGCATCAGCGCTAATGGAACAGGTGGTCTACCTCACGGCCACCTCGCCGCGCCCAGGGGCGTGGCAGAAAGGGAGGGTGCGCACACCAAGAGAGATGCCAGTGGTTTGGCGTCATCTCTTGGGACCGGATGCAAGCGTTCCCCCCCCACCTGAAACAAGATACAGCTCCAAATATGGAGACGGCATGGACAAGCGGATCGGTTATAATTTCGTGGGATCCGCGCCGATCCACCAGTCGGTCCGCAACTCTGCTCCTAGACGGTCACCTCTGCTACAGGTGATTGTGCGCACAACCCAGCCCGGGAGGAAACGGAGATAGATATTGATTCTATCTCTGAACAGAAGTTGGAGATAGAAATTGTTCAACTTCCGACTTCTCCTGGAAGGAGCAGAAAGAGAACTTAGCTGGGACACTGATCCACCGACTCATGGGGAACTGTCTAGCCCTCCGGCCACATAGCAATCCAAAGGGAACCACTACTTTCCCTGCGGACACGGAGGGAAGGATCATCGTCCCCCTGAGAAGGAAACGGATTAGCCGCCCCCACCAGAGGGCGCTACCTACCAAGGGAAGGTTCGTTGGGCCATTCTTTTAGGATTTTACCAAATGAAAGAAAAGGCAGTCGAGAAGGAGAGTGCTAAGAAACAACCGGCTCAGACCCTTAGGCGGTGGAGTTGGCCGGGCCGGGGCGGTGTCCGTCCGGACTCAACCGACACCGGGATTGCCCGGAAGAAACCAAGGACACCAACCCGGCGGCCCACCAGAACGACCGCAGGCGGAGCCAAGAAGTCCGCTAAATCGATTCCAGTCAAAAAGAAGACAGCAGATAAAGACTTTTACAATTTATCTGAGGTGAGTGACTCGGAGCCCGAGCCAAGGCTAACGGCGTTGGCCAAGCCGGTTCAGAAGGGAGAAGCGGCCAACCAACCGGTGCAGATTCAGGCCGGCTGGTTCTGGGACCTTACGCAACCACTGTTCCAACTATTTGAGACTGTTGACGAAATTAGAAGGACAGTAGGACTGGATGTGCCAAAATCAAACAAACAGTTAGCTGAGATTAAAACTCAGGTAGCTCCTTTTATTCAAAGGACCACACAAAACTCTAAATGCGTCAAGGAAAGTACCAGCCTACAAACAACACGAGGCGGCCGACCTCTGCCCACTCTGGAAAGGCGATCGGGAGGGGAACATCTAACCGTCGCCGCTCCAGGACTAAAAGTGGAGGTAGCACCCGTTCAACACGCGCCAACCCCACCGGTGGGGAACGGGCCGGCGGGAGCTCCCCTCCTCCACCACTTACAGCCTGCGGACCCCGCTTGTTTAGACTTGAGCAGCTTGACAACGAGCTGCAGCGCCAATCCCTCACCACTGCTATGGAACCAGCAGCAGTGGACGCCAACCAGCCAGCCGGGGGGCCCACTGTGGCCGAGCCCACTTCCAGCGACAAACCCACCGCAGGTACCGAACCCATACCCCTCGAGCCAACCGTCGTACGATCCAACGGGGGCCGTTTCGGACTGGAACCTACTAGGCCAAGACCCCTCAGAGCAATGCGCCCCTCGTCCTGCGAACGTATGAGAGGCTTGAGAATCACGGTCACCAAGGACGAGAGCGGGATCATCAGGCGAGTGGTAAATGACAACGGGCAAAACCTCTACGAGCATGTCCCAAACTAAACAGACCAGAGGACCCGGGAGGAGAGCATATTTCGGCGCATGAATGATAGTAGTGCGCAGGAAAATAAGGTAACTTTGCTGTGAACATGTTTTAGATAAACTGCAAAATTAACTCACTCAAACTATCGCTAAGGCCAAAACAAAGACAATGAAGTGGCTAGTGCTGTTCGTATTAGCTATAATAGGGGGCATTAGGGGAGTGCATAATGACTCCAACCCACCTGAGGGGCTAGCCCCTAACGCTGAAGTGATAGCTTTAGAACAATATGGAGTAGTGTTAAAACCAGGGAAGTTAATGTCCACCGCGGATATAACACACGTCCGACAAGGCTTCCTAATCACTATTCCAAGGAGGCGCTCCTTCAACAAGGCTACCTTTGGCCAGGTCTGTCACCGATATCTACAGGGAGGAGACGCCCTCGATCGGGCCTGCTACCATATCAGGTCGCTGGTCAATTGGATGGATCAGACGTCGCAGGCGCTTAAGGGTCGGTACCGAGAAGTTCTTAATGAAACCTTAAGTTCCCTAATAAAGAACACTCAACAAGACCTTCAAAATCAAGAGTCGGAGTTAAAATCAGGTGGAAGGGTCAAAAGAATGAAGAAGTTGCCCACAATGCTGGACGATCCAGGATGGCCGACCTTTCCTCTTCCAACCTCTTGGAATCAAGGGCTGGCAGCTGATGTCAAATATAACAGAGAATTGATTAGAGTATTGCAAGAATCTTCGAACCAAATGATCGAAGACTTGGCTCTGATGAATGAAAAACATGACGAGGCTGTCGAAAAGATTAACCATGTCGTGATAGGCCTACTGGACAATCTAAGATCACTAAATAAGGCACACAACACGACTCGCCGGAGGATGAAACTCGTGCAACATAAGGTGGATTGGATGGAACTGTACCTGAATATGATACCGGTCGCTCTGGAAGACAAGTTAGGAGAGATGGTGTATCTTCAATTAATGGTAGAACAAACTCGCGTGTTCAGGAAAGGTGTACAGCGCCTGACGCGGGGCCAGCTGACTATGGACTTGGTACCCCGCCAATATATGGTCGGAGCGGTCCAGGAAGTGAACAGATACCTGAAGGGGATCCACCCCAGGTTCCATGTCGCGTTCACAGATCCTTCCTTCTATTACGAGAACAGTCAACCTTCGTTCAAATTCAATGAAACCACTCAGGAATTAATAGTGTATGTAAGGGTGCCTGTGGTGGCTGATGAACATTTGTTCAGGGTCTACGAAGTACTAACCTTTCCTGTGCCAGTGACGGTTAGGGGGCGACTTAAGAAGGACGCTCTCCAAATTGTTAATCTACCCAAAAGTGTCGCCATGTCCATGTCCCGCCAGTATTACGTACCATTGGCTAGTGGCAGTTGGTCAGGTTGTTATGGACAGACCATCACGCTCTGTAAGGACCTACCCTATATGAAAAAGATTACAGACAACACCTGCACTGCTGCGCTACTGAGGCGCGACGACCTAGCGATCCGAGAAAAATGTGAGCTGGACTATCTACTGGAAGCAGACTTCGGAGAGATGGCAGTGTACCTAGACGACGGAGATATGCTAGTGGTCAGCGCCGACACCAGAGGCCAAATGATTTGCAGAAACCAGCCTGCGGTCGGAGTGAACATAGAAAATTACGCAAGGGTTCAGGTGGAATGCGACTGTGCATTCCAAACACAAGGAGCGTGGATACCGTATAGCTTGCGAAATTGTGACCGGCACACCAGGATCACCACGGTTGTGTACCCACATAATGACCTGTTGGAAGCAGCAAGTCGTGTGAAGGGGTGGGACATGAATTTCACAACGTCCAAAAACGAACCCACTATGTTGGAATCAGACCCTATCCCTGAAACAATTAGGAAAGACCTGCTGGAAATCGAGGAAAGCCTGAAGGCCAAAATACCTGTAACCTCCTTGGCCAAACGAATACAAAAACACCGTAAAAACTTGGCCAAGGGTATCAAGAAAGCGACTGACCGTTACGAGGTAGAGAAACACGCCCCGTGGTTCTCTATAGGTAACTTCGGAGGTGGGTTTGGTCTCCTCACCATCTTCTGCATAGTGGTAGCTGTGACAATTATTGGATGTGTCCTCTGGAAATGCTGGCGGAACCATCAAGGTAAGGCTGCCCTAGCCGGACTAACCATGACCTTACCTCGGGCCACCATGAAAAGGCACTAACTGGGTGTCCAGACGCGACCGCCAACCCCACTGCAGTGGCAGTGCTGGCTATATTATTAGCAGTACTAGTCATCGCTATAGTGGTCCTCGTGTGGCGAAAGTGGAGAAATATTAGAAGAAAGACTGTGGATGGGTTGTACGTACAGTTTGCCAATCCACATATGATAGAAACAATCTTCCTAGGCGAACTGGCTATGCCTTCAGACCACACTTATACGGAGGGCTATGTGCTCATTAGGGATCTACTGGTGACCCAGCTGTGTCTGAAATACACTCTGACAGTTACCTGGGGGGCGCAGCTGATGGGAGCAGCGACTAGACCTGGACAACACCCATCTAAGGTGCCACTACCCGACACCCTGAGGGTATCTAAAAAACTAGCCCGTCTGATGATGAGTAACTTAAAATACAATACCAGGGCCAGACTACTGAGATATTCCTCGGGGCTAGCCACTCCTGTACCCATGGGAGTACCTCGCCTCATCGACGCAGGCTGGTCCGATGTCGGAGCGGACTGGCCTCAACCGGTGTTGGGACATGGAACAATGCCTAACGCTCCTCCTAGATCGACCACGCCCACCTCAACAGCGACCGGAACAGGATCTGCCCGAAAGACAATAAGGCCAGGGACATCCGAAATAGATCCAGGAACGGTTTATGAAGTTATCATATGACAATGTAACGAGTGTTAAAACCTGACCTAGAGCTGTACAGGTAAAATTGGTGAATTAATAACACAAAGGTACAAATACTAAAACTAAAATGTTACAGGAAGTTCGCTGGGCAATACCTGTTTGGGTAGGTAGGGTTCTGTTGACTAACCTGATCAATAAGGATTCACCAGTCAGGGAAACCTGGGTCGGGTAGGCTGGTCCAACCGTCTTTCTATGGACCCATGGGTTATCTAAATTTCTCTCGAGTCGAGTGTCCCATGCCCGGTAGCCTAGCTCAACACTCTCATTGTTAACGATTTGGCAACGCTTTTAAAGTAGGGAACCATTTGGAACCGATCCTAGTGTCGCGAAATTTTAGCATTTAAAAAAAAAAAAAAAAAAAACTCAAAATTCTGTATAAAACCTAAGAGCGCTCAACGGGACCAATGCTCCCAACGAGCGAAGTGAACTTCCTCAAGCAAGTACCATCTACACCTGACCCCTGTGCTGTTGTTACCGCTAGGATCGGGCTGCAGTACAGGAGTCACTTGGGGAACACCACTGTCTATTCTTTAGCATGCTTACATATATAATCTTCTCAAAGATGAGGGGGCTGCACAGGCAGCGGGAGCCTGCCCACATGCCTGGTGTCAGTGGTGCCTGACAGGAGGCAGGACGTTGGGGTTACGCGTCACTGACGCTGCGAAGGGCACTGGGGTGGACGCCCGACCATGGCAGTCACTATGCCCCGGGTGGATTGGCTCCTGACAAGCGGTCTCCTCATCACAAAAAAATCGACGAGTAGAAAGAAATTTACCTAAAAACTGAATAGATAAAGCAACCCAATACTCATTTAACTAAGAGCCCTTCCTCAGGGAATTCTGGGCAAGTTGTGATAAGAACATATGAACGCAGAACAGCTAGTAACATTCTCGGGGGGAACGCTCTGTGACAGCACACGAGAGTACCTTAGACGTGGCTCGTTTGCTCCTGGTATAGGCACGCTGCAGCGGCAAGGATATGTGCAAATCCTGACAAGGCGTGCTATATTTGGGAGCTATAACGGAGGTCACAAGGAAATGTAGTTACGGGACAACAGCGAATTGGTGACATTCACAGGGTGCTCGGCTCTCTCTCACTATATCGCGACTCCCTCAGACGGGACAAGCCATCCCTGGGGGGGGAGAAGCTGTAGCGAAAACTCACAAGGCGGTGGAGCGAGGTGCTGTCCTTATTAATAGCCCCGTCGTCTTGGTTATGTGTAAATGACCACTGGATCACCGTATGTCTTAGGTCAAAGGATCCTGACTTTAACATAAAAAGTCAGGATCCAACGACAACTAGTATCAAGAAGAAAGAAAATAATGAACAACTGCCCATAATTCAAGACTAAGTTATTTAGACCACTTTTAGACCAGTTTTAATCGGGACAGAGACAAAACGGCAAGAAGTCAAGTTTCGACCCGGGTAAAAATTAGAAATAATTAAAATTAATAAAGGAAATGAGCGGCTTCAGAGCTGACCGCCGTCGAGGAAAAGAAAATAAATGAATGAAAATTAGTCTTGACCGCCGTCGTGGCGCTAAAAGTATCCAGGTCTCCGCTCAACAATTGAGCTGAAGAGGGGGGACATGGACTACTGATTCCCTGATGAAAAAGCTACAATGAACTTGGTTGACACCCAGAGCTAATAAGTTTACCCGATCTATTAGAAAGGAGATAAAAGTTCTAACTCTGTCTTTAGCACTACCTATCCCTGCCCTGCATGCGCATAGTTAGGATAAGCTGGGGGCGGAGTCTTTTCAGGAGTAGTCTTGACTCTCCACAAGAAAAACGGGCATAGACCTGAACAAAGGACGGGTTTAACCTTGTACTGTACTTCGGTAAAGGCCCGACTTACTAGGTGCTGTCTGGAAGTAAGTGATCTAAGGAGATGCATTTACACATCTCTATAATTTAAAGGGGGTGTAGGCTGCATATTAAAAAAAAAAAAAAAAAAAATATATATGCAGTCTGCTCCCAATTATAACAATGGAAACTCGGTGCTACCCATTCTGGTACTATGAATGGGAGAGTACCGACAAACCACGTGTAACTAATGAGGACCGGGAATCAGATCAGAGATGAACCTGAATCTGAGACCCGATCCTCTGGTGATAACTAATGAGGAACGAATAATCTCAACCTCCCTTGTACAGTTAGTACTTAATGTCCTTTAATGACATTTATACCTCACGGAATGAAAACGCTACCCCCACCGCTTGTCATGTTGGTTTTTCCCATGTGATGTAGAGTATAGGGTAGACAGTGAGATGTTACTGTTAACATAGGTATAATATCTATTCAGTGAACCGTTTTGAGTTAGTGGCGCACCCGTTTGCATTGTCAGAAGGGCGCCACTACCCAATATAAAGTGGAACTCGGTCTTCAAACCCCAGGGTGAATGTAGGGGGTGAACGCCGAGCTACCACCTGTAACTAGCAGAGAGAGAAGGAATTTTGTCGTAACATAATCATTCAATAAGAACAAACTGTGGTTTTAAAGCGGATGCTTCACAAGATGGAGTCAAATATGTTAGAACAGTTGTCACCCTTGAAGGGGGTGTTAACTTGTTTACGAATAAATCCTTGGAGTGTATTGGGTAGTTATTCTACCACACTGTACAGAAAGAGTGTTATCAAGAGTATTGACTCTTGTAAAAAAAAAAAAAAAAAATGACCTCTTAAGGTAAACCACCAGGGATCCAATTCCTATCATTATTCTTATCTCCCCATGAGGTCGGTTAGGGAATCTGAGCGGGACAGTTTTGCATCACATCTCGGGCACTCATGGAGCCTTAGCAGATGGATGTTCTTGTAACGGCTCAGCCCCGACCTGTGGGCATAGGCTTCCACACATTCATCGCAAAGATATCACTGTCTGAGATGTTTGGCAATCTCAGGTACTGATAAGCGTGGCTTCTGCGTTCAATGGAACGGCGCCTACTAAGGCCTGATCTATGAACGTACGAACTCCCGCAGTGTTCACACATGTGTCTCTGCTTGGGACGCTTGGTAATATTTGTGGTGTTGGTGCCTTTCTAGCTCTTAATAAGGATACCATTCCTTCTTTCACAATGACACATACAGAATCTTCATCTGGGAGTTCATTCAGTGTCTTAGAGACTTCATCTCGGTCTCCTCACAGTAGTATTTTTTCCTCTTCGAGACGACTCTGAACATTAATACTCACTCTAAAACTTATTCTAACACGATGACACTGACGAAGTCTTGCTGTTAGACTAAAACATGGGATGGGTATCTGTGGCCTTCGCCACTACATCTCAAACTTACCAGGAGTCGCCAACAACTCGTTGGACGGCTCCACCTATGGTGTCGCCTCACGTGACCGACACGTCAATATTTCTTGTACCCTGTAAGGGGAACTACTCATCAAAGAATTCTGTCACAGCCAATCTAATGCTGGGAAGTCTGGACCAAAATACTTGGTCACCTACTGTCACCTAAACTTACCAGGGTGAACACCCTAGGAAGCGCTTGTTACCTAGGGCACCCCATGTGAATTGTTTCCAATGTAGACATTTACATTAATGTCCTGCACGGGAACGATAAGACTAAGAATTCTGTTATGACAAAGATAACACTGTATGAATATAGACCAAAATGTCCGGTCATCTCTATAAATCTATTGGGGCAGTGCCATCAAATTAACAAGTAATCGTAATACAATAACATTTAAAGCCAACACGGCGCAAACTACCCACACACACTGAGAGCCTGCTTGAATCGGTAATGTCAACAAACCACTAGTTAGGAAAACCTCCTATTATCGCCCAACTACGCGCGAAGTAAAATGTTTGATCATGTTCGCCTAAGCAATCCCTCCCACTAAAATAGTAAGCCGAACGTTATTCAGTGTCCAGCCGTGTCACCTCATTTCATTTACATCGCCCTAACATACCACAGGACCTGGAAAAGATAATAAGTTTAGTACGCAAGATCCTAGTTCTCAGCCCGCGTCCACCATCTTGAAATCAAAAGTAAACACTAGGTGGCCACCCACGCTACCCGTTACTAAAATCACCAGCGAAACACAGTTTCTGGTTCCGGGAGTGACATCAGCTTCCGGAATACAACCACGTGAAGGCGAGCCGAGAACCACCAAGAAGAATTTGGCTAACAATCTCCTTAAACCCTACGGGTTAGTAGCCTGCCTAACATGCCAAGAACTGTAGAAAGAAGGCCGAACTTACCCGGGCTCGGAGAGGTCGGGGCGCTGGATCGTCTCGACGAGGAAGGCGCTCCAACAGCAGGCGGGGAGACGAAGGGGGCGGCACTCCACAACGGGCGTGGAGAAAACAGTCTGTTGAATCCGCTACTCCCATGGGAACAATCCTGTTATCTGGAGCTCCGGCAGAATGTGTGGTTGCTCCTCTTGAATATATAAACTTAGGTGTACTAATCACTGGCCGGGAATTGGACTGACAGAATCACTTGGCGGAACCAACCCGGAAATTAAGTGTCCTAATCACAGGCCGGGAATTGGATCCGGGAATCACTTAGGTTAAGTTTCACTAGAATTAAGAAATCATTATGTACAAAAGAAATTTATGAAGCGGGCTACTGGACCGTGTAACACCGCGCCAGGTCAGCCACGCACCGGGCCCATCGGCGCAGCTGCCGGGGACTTGGGAGAAATCCCTCGGTGTACTCCCGGTAGTCGTGAACGGAAATCACGCCGTCCGTAGTCTTCCGGGTGACGTGAGTAAAACGGGCCAGGTTCACGTTGGGGGTCCGGTTCCAGGCGTTGATGGCGCCTAGCTCCACGTTGATTCTAGGAACGGCCTTGTTTACCCACCGCTGAATGGCCGAGTCGTCGCAGAGCCGTTCCCACTCCGAGCAGTTGAGGCCGGTCAGCTGAGCAAAAGTAAACTGGCAAGCAGCCGGGTGACACAGAAAGTCGGTGGCGATCTCGTTGAGTGCTTCCACGTAGTGCGCCACTGCCGTATCGATCTTGGAAAAACGGGGAAGCCACAGTTCCAACTCCTCGTCCCACGTAAAGAGGTCGTAGACCGAAGGGACGATGATCAACACGTCCTTCGGCCATACCGTGTGGTGGGCGAAAGCCTGGCGTCCGAGGTCGGCGGTGGTGGCCTCTGAAGTACTGACAACTTCTGCCTCTGCCCCTTCTGCTTCTATCACTGCCAGAAAATCAGTAAGGCCGGCGACCCTCTCGTCCCCGAACACGACGAGTTTAACCATAATGGCGGGTGAAAGCTGAGAAAGGTAAAGTGACAGGACCAAAGGTGAAACGCGTCTGTCCACGCTAAAATAACTACCGGCACTGATTAAAATGACGTCAAAACGAGGCTAATTTGGGAAACCCCTTTTTGATCCAAAAGATCCAAATTCTGAAATCGGCTAGCATGATCAATACATCGTATAATTTCTTATAAAATCTGTGCTAAACTAAAGTTTAGGTCCCCAACCAACGTAATCAAGCGCCAGAATTAATTCATATCGGCTCAAAATGTCAGGTCGAGCCTTCAAACTTGAAAGTTTGATCGAAGCAGAAATTTGCCATCCGGGCGCTTCGCACCTGAAGGAATCATATCGAGGTCAAACCCTGGGGGGGAACTCCAGTCAAGCGTCCCGCTAAGTACACGTGTACTAAGTATAGCTGGCGGACGCGTGACAGGAATGGTGGTATTTTCTGGTTCCAACTGCTCGGTATTACTAAACCTGATACAGAGACCTTGTATTTATTGTAAATAATGTTGTTATGATTGAAGTTTGGTTGAAATTTGACACGCATTGTATCATGAAAGTCGTTCGTTCAAAATGTCCGAATTCTCTGTATTGACTTATGTTGTGTTAATTTGTTCTGAAATTGGATTTGATGTACACTTGTTACTCTTAGAAGTTTAAGACAACCCTACACTGTATATATGTTGAGTTCTGTCGACTTGTGTTACAAATTACAAATGTCAGAATCTGTACATGTATGTACTAAGGAAAAACCCAACTCTATCACTTTAAGCACGAGTGTCATAAATCTTCATCCTCTAAAACTGAGTACGCCTGTTTATCAACATGATTATGTCATCATTTACTTATCATACAATGATCATGATTCACTAAAACTTACCTTGTTATCTTATGAACCTGTTCCGCTATTCTTAAGCCATGATATGGACTAACAATACTAGGAACTCTTCCTGAAAACTTCATGTTTATGAACCTTTTCAACGTGATCTCGAGTCTTAGCATGGACTACTGGAAATGTACTTGTGTATTGAGTAAAACTGGACATATGAATGTAACTTTGTTTACAGTTCTTGAAAGAACTTCTGAATTTATTGACACTGTGCTGAATGTACCACGAGAGTCAAGGCCACCCCACCATGGTTTAACAAATATATCCAATCATCAAAATTGGGAGTTCATTATATTCATTTGGTTTGAGCTATGTCGTCCACCTCCTTAAACTCAAACACCTGACCGCCGTCGAATGTACTAATGGCTTAGTACTTTTAATATATTGTCATGATATATAATCCAACAAGGATCAGGCTTAGCAAGTCTACTTCTAGTCTACTTCTAGGAGAAATATCTTACGCTCCTAGCGCCACCTGTTAACCAGTATAAAAGGCGCTGCAAGGTAGGGAGCGAGCAGTTAGTTGGTTAGAAGTTAGTAGTCACTTAGTTTAGTGAGAACATCAGCTAAATATGTTTAGCCAAGGAGTTATACCTGGAGTAAGTACATCGGCTCCGTGTAACAGACTGGAGTTTACCAATACCCACTACCTCGGACATAGGATTGTGTTAGAGCTGAATACTAGAATGGTCTAGAAGGCGTTGGAGCAACTCGTGTTCTAAATGTGGTTGATTGCTGATAGGAGATGGGAGGTGGACTGATGAAGACTTATACATGGTGGCTTTGACTCGGGATGAGATGTTTACTGAATAAAACCCTTTCATATTAAGAAGCTCCCTCATCGTTCATTTCTTTTGAACTATTGGGAAGTGAATGGACAAACTTTAAACGCAGTCTGAATTACTCAGGCATTCTGGAAAAGCAACTCATGAAGACTTGGATATACACGAATCTTACGCAGTCTTAAATCAAAACATTAACAATAGTTCAGTGTCGCATGTCAAAGATAGTGACATTAAATTTTAATGATACACCGTGTTAACGTGACAAATTCATTATTGTCAGAATTGTCGAAACTTGTCAAAGAATAGAAGGAACCACTGTTATTTCTCATGCTTCTAATGTTCAATAAGTTAATGAATGGGAAAAAACATACGACTTAGTCAATTTATTCTTTGCGAAATGGTCTTGGAGAAAAGGTTAAAAAATACAACATCCAAAAGAGAATTAGTCAGTTTAGCCAAGATCTAGATACATTTATTCAGCCAAATGATCAACTATCTTCTCCTCACGTCGTACATATACACTGCTTGCCGTGATAGAAGGATCAACAGAGCTAACATTAATTATGTTCCATAATCTGATAAGATTGCTCGTAACTCTAAATCTTTCTGTCTAAACTTTCTGTCTATACGCCGTATGCAGATCTAAAAATAGAGCATCGTGCGGCGAAATTTCGCGGAAATCGCGATCGGAGGTTGGGTGGACTTTTAACATAGGATCCTATGGAGGAAAACATGTTATTTCGCTCCAACTTTTTAGATATCGCTCCAATCTTAATACAGTAAAAGTTTGGAATTGATCCCAGGAATGCGATACAAGCCTTGAAATTTTCGCGTTTCGTCAATTTTTCGCACAATCGCGAAAATTCGCGTTTTCCCCATAGGCCCCAATGCTAAGTAGCCAACATACAGAGCCAAAAATTTCGTCACGCGATGTCGGAAATGGCGAGTATACCGCCAACCCATTTAATCCGTATAGACAAATAGTTTATTTGAGGTCGCAGTGAGGGGGTGGGGTCAGACATTGCAAACAAAATAAAATGAATGTAGGCCCCTTCTTGAAAATGATAGATCCATGTGCCCTTATCTTAGCATTTACACGTAGCAATTTCTAATTTGTGATTAGGAACAAGTGGGGTCACAGGACACCACAACTATAATCTATTATCTATGAGCCCGGCATATAGCCTAAATAATATGGCCCATCACCGGATCACCTGCATGGCGCGAAAGAAACGATAATGATTTCACCTTTTATCCCTAGATGGCGCCACGGTCACGCCAGTGGTGGCGCTATCTAGCGGATACAGTGTGAGTTAAAAATTCGGTCTCGCACTGTCTCGCGAGATTACCGTCGAGTCCAGTGGCCGCCATATTGAAGGACGAAGTGGTCGGCAGGAACAACTACTGCACGATGTTTTCCAGGCTGTCACTCCGCTCAGGTTTGTCCGATTATTGTCTAGGATCAACACAACATAATAAGAACTTGCACAATTTGTTTAACTGCATAAAAGTGTATGTCACTTTGTTATTTGCATCAGTTTCTTAACTTGGAAGAGCCGGTTGCAGTGTTTTCTATGGACGCGTGTGACCTTGCATGTCACTTCTGAAGTTGGTAACTCTTACATTATATTTTGCACTCATGACAACTCTCCTTCACTTTGAATTATCATGTGTCTTTATCATTGCGTTCAAATTATTATAAATGGTGCAAATATATAGCCTATTTCCCTGTATGTGAGGTCGAAGATGTTGTTTACAACCACTGAACTAGAGACATGATATGACAGAAGCCCCCCCAAGCCCAAGTAAGGCCCCTGACTGAGCCCCTCTCTATCGAGCGTTAGCTGTTACCAACACCAGTCTTGAGTCAGACACTCTTGACGTCTTGTAACTTTCACAGTGTTTGCCATTAAGTTTACGCTGGGCCGTCGTTCAGTAGCCAAAAACTTGAGAGAAGGGCAAATAATTTGCACCAAAAATAGTGTTTAAATTGGCCCTGATGCTGATGGCCGACAGAGATCAGAGACATAATTATTCTTCCCATAATCTATATTGTAATTGTGCAATTTTTTCCCTGACCATTCAAGTTATTACAAAAACAAATAAGACCAGCAGAATTACATACGGCCAAGCCCTTAGCCGGGGGGGGGGGGGGGGGTGATGTGGGGTATCATGTCACTCCCCCCCCCCCCCCCCCCCCACACACACACACAGTGACACACACAAGCGGGGCCAGTCCCACTTCTTGAAAAACCAATATTTTTGTTTTCCCTCCTCCCCTCTTATCATGACCCTCTGCTTCCCCTTTAATACCTCCTACCCCTGCCAGCCTTCTGCCATCCCTACAAAAACCCTTCCTTATCCTTTATGGCTCTCTGATGAATGGCCAGATTCACAATGTGACCAGTAACATTGTTGGATTACATTCTGATGTTGCTAAGACGTTGCTAGGCTAAGGGGTGGAGCCCCTAACCTTCACAACCCTTGGACGATACCCTGGCTTTATGCTATTTCACCTCTAGAAAGTCAACTTTTTGGAAATGGTCACCCCCCCTCCCCATGAAAAGTTCTGGATACAGGCATGTACGCCCGTTGGTCAACCACCTAAAAAGTTTCTAACACTTAGTTAGTAACAGTAACACTGCTTTCTACCCCAGTTTTCAGAGGACAGAGCCGTCGTAGCTTCATGTGCTCTTGCCCATGTTGGGTGCACAATTTCGGAAATTGTGCAATAGGGGCCTTGCCCAAGCACCCTCCCAATATTTTTTATAGGAAGGGTATAAATTGTGCACATTCTTGGTGCACAGCTCTAAAATAGTGAGAGCGTTGCAACCGTTGGTGGAATTGTGCATGCAGGGCCATCTCAATTTCAGACACTGGACAGTCATTCATGCATATCAAGGTCAGACATGCAATAAATTCTGTAATCTGGATAATATCTTTTTCCCCTTGTACGTATTGACATGGCTCAAAGAAAATTATTTTACTGCAATCCATCAATAGGAGCAAATTCTACAAAATCTTCCTGGTATTGCTATGCTAATATTAGCTAACGTAAGGTCAGCCATCAAAATGGAACGCGCACAAATTTGGCGTAGTTTTCTCAGAAATGACAAATGTATGTTTGCTCATATTGATATCAACTGAACTGAAGTTAGGTTACATCGTATGATCCATTTTATATGGTTAATGCAGTAAGCTTCCGGAGCTGCAACATTCTAACACATGTAATCTTTTTACTTTCAGGGACCTTTGGCCAAGCTTTGGCCAGACCCGAAGTCCGCAAACAGTAAGTGTTCTAGTCTTAAGTATACTAACCTTCACATGACAGGGAGTCGTTTAAGCATAATACAGTTCGACATTTCTTTTTTGCACTACCACTTTAGGTTAACTTAAAGTGAGGAGCCAGTAAAATTTCAACTTTGGTTATTTCACACTTTATACATTAGATTGTATGCTAAAATGGATGTGTGCCAAGTTTTTAAGCCAATGATTGCCTCATTCGTGTGATGAACAGGATTTTATTAGGGAGAACGTCTTGTTCCTGTAATCCTCAGGAAATCACACATCTGTGTGTGACGTCACACAAAAAAGACGTTATTTTCAAATTGTCAAATTTCATTTTCTTTAAAAGACATACAGACTGCAAATCTTTACCACAAATTAATTGATTTTATAACTTAGAATATTTGAGGTGCCAGTTAAAGTCACTAGGTAAATCAGATTTGTTAATTTCCTCATTTCTGAATATTTCACCAGTTCTGTGTGTGACGTCACACAGAGATATTTGCCCTATCCAACATACATCAACTGCACACAGAAGCCATTCAGTAGAATTTAGAAAAACATAGATAACAAAGAAAATATTATAGGTACACAGATAAAAATTGGCATGGAAACTCCATGGGCAGTAAGGATCATAACAATATATAATTTTATAGTCACTGGCTCCTCCCTTTAAGACATTGGGTTAACTTTACTCATTAGTCTTAACAGTACCCAAAATTAAGGTTTAAATCTGTGTGCTCGCCAGGTGCATAGCTTAACAATCTGTGCACTGGGATCCTTTCATTGCACCTCCTTTATATAATGATGTTTATTCCATTAAAAATGCATGCATCTGCCGGGTGCACACTAGCGAAACGTATGCACCCTGCTGCAAAAACCTGCGTCCCGCTTGTAGGGTGCACTCTTAATTTCAGACACTGCATAAAAAAAACAGTGCACTGAATTTATATACTCATAATTAGGCTTATCAGGCACTAATCCGTATGGTATGATCATTGTGTCCTAGTTAGCAATTCCATCTATCACTAAAAGCAGTGACCTTATTGCAAATTAACCGAAAAGAGGGTTGATAATTTTGTGAAGGAAAATAATTTTGTGCGACAAACAAAGATCATATCTAGATCAAATAGGAAACTGTTAGATCCTATTAGAACCACTTGTCTAACACCATCTTTTAGTGCGTCTATATCAAACTTAATTGGTTACAGAAGAGATAATTGTTAAGTCAAAACACAATGTTCTTTTCTCTGAGTTTATTATTTGCTTGCCGGCGATCATAAAGCAATTTAACATTAACTCCGGCAACATAAAAAAAACTACCGTCACTACTAAACCTTTCTATAAGTCATTATTATGTTCACATTACGTTAATGCAAGGAAATATGTCAACCACGATAAGCGACACATTATATATATATAACGGTTTGATAACATAACCCTTTGTATCGTAGGGTTATCCTTGCCCTGGCCCGCAGCAGCAGCAGCGAGACGCCGCTTTCCAAGCATCTGGAGAACTGGGAGAAGGCCAACCAGGTTTACTATGGCCCCGAGCGTGATACCAAGAACTTCCCCCACCCCAAGCAGCCCGTCAACTGCCCGCCCACACGTATGGGCATCTTCCCCGAGTCCTGGTTCACCGCCATCAGCGCCAAGACTGGAGTCACTGGTACGACTGAAATTCTTCATTGATCATCAATACTTACAGGAAATCAATGTTGTTTTGGAACATTGCATGTGAATTTTGACTGTGAATGATATATTCTATAAGGATCAATTTATCCAAATATTTTTTTTAAAAAAAGGAAAGAAAAAAGAAAAAAAAGGAAACCGTTGCTTGATATTCTAAGTATTTGAATTTCGTCAAACTAAGGTTTTTTGTACAATTTTGAAATCCAGTTGATAACTAGAACGTTGCTCGTATTGGTAAGCAATTTTATTTTGCAAAAATTACTCTCCATGACAGGACTCTTAGAAAATGTCAGTCGTTTCCATATAAACTTCTATCATTAGTTTCAATCAAGTTATCCGAAAGACAGTATATATTGTCTTCATTATTTATGCGTTCATGTGTATAATTAAAATATTCAGGGAAACATTGCACCACAAAATATTTGAACATAATTTTTGATATCCCTAGTGTTAATTCTCAACTGCTTTGCTGTTGATACAAAATCGAGATGACAAATAGAAGTAAATTTGTCGTTCTGCAGGACCCTACATGCTTGGAGCTGGTGTCCTCACCTTCCTGCTGTCCAAGGAAATCTGGGTCATAGAGCACGGCTTCACAGAGTTCGTCGCCTTCTGGGGAGCAGTTATCATACTGTCCAAGAAATTGGGACCCAAAATTGCAGCATCTCTGGACAAGATGAGCGAGGTAGGTGGTGGCAATTGGAACATAAACACCAACATCTATTTCTAGATTTACAGATCTGGTTGCTGATAAATCCTGCCATATAATATAACAGGGAATGTCTAAAATGTATATATTTTATGGCTTTTGGCAAGCCCAATTTGGGGTAATTTCTTTTCTGAGGAGTATTATATGGTTATTTTTCTTTTTTTATCACTTTGATAAATTTAAAATGATACGTAATAAAATTTCACAGAAAACTTCAATATTAATGTAAATTTGACTAGACTTCTTAATATGACAAGTCCAGCTTTACACCCCACACTTGCGACAGCCTCATCAATCAAACAAAACACGTCTTTCTTCAGCAAATGGAGCAGAAGCACTGGGACGAGCCCCTGGCCGAGTGCAAGGCGTCCTCCGAGAAGGTAGTCACCGAGATGGAGAAGAACATCTGGCAGGAGGATGGTCAGAAGCACATCTTCGCGGCCAAGCGCGAGAACGTAGACCTCCAGCTCGAGTCGCTGTACCGCCAGCGGCTGGCCGATGTCCACGTTGCCGTCAAGAAGCGCATGGTAAGACCACACAGAATGTGGATAGCTGCTTGCTTAAAAGGCACTAATAATATGAACACTCATGGTAATGTCTGTTTTAAATACAATATAAATCTTTTGTAAATTTGAAAATACAAATACATGTAATTTTATAAATTCCGAAATGAACGAATATATATATGTCAGACAAGGTTAAGCCTTTAGTCAGCTCCAGTTTTCTTTGAATTATTCCCGTACAAAGGTTGTCAGTAATAATACATTTGCTATAAATTGATCAGGGGAGAATATCCAGTGAGGATGTAACAACCAGTATTTCTAATTTGTTTGTCTTTTTTATAGGACTACCAGCTTGCCACCGAGCAGACTAAGCGCCGTTTCGAACAGGAGCACATGGTCAACTGGATCGTGGACAGCGTCGTCAAGGGAATCACACCACAACAGGTGAGACCCGCATCAACAGTCGGTCCGGGGAGTCGGTTAAAAATACAAGTATTATTTTTTGATATGAGGGCCATGAATTGATTTTGTTGGTTCCAATTTTAGAAGAATAATTTAACAACAAAACGTGATTTTAAAATATCATGGGCCACATACAAATATAGGTCAGTATAAGTTCGTGAATTATAATAATGTATATCCCTTGTGTTTCATTCTTCAGGAAAAGGAGAGTATGAACCAATGCATCAAGGACCTCAAAGCTCTGTCTGCCCGCACAGCCGCAGCATAAGGACCACCCGCTTATTAGGATCATTTGGGGAAATGTTATAGACAAATACAAGAACTGATTAGTCATGCCATCATTATCGTGAAGTGACAGTCTGTAAAAAAGAATTATAATAAAATATGGACCACATTGTATGTCAGACTTTTGTCTTTTTAAGATCCCCTTACAGGGATGTAAGTTTTCAGATTTTAGTCTGATTTCAGAATTTTTTTAGACTTAAGGAAACTGGCATAAATTGATCAAATGTGGTCAAAACATGGACAAAATCTCAAAAGTATCCAAAGACATGTTTGACAGTGACAATGGACTTTGATAATCCACTTCTGAATACAGTTTCTAAACATTAAAACCAGTTCAGACTTTCTTCAGACTAAGTTCAGATTATCAGAATAGTCTGAAACCTTTCTGAGCAGTGAATAAATACTGGCCTCTGATTGGTTGATATTAATGCAATTCCAAGTATGACTCCTAAAATTTCTTTGATTAAAAAAAAATCATATAAGAGCAAGAGTTTCAGACTTTTTCATCGAGCCTGACTTACATCCCTGGCCCTTAACTCGAACCATTTTCTCAAATAGCCCCTTCAAAGTACTTCCACAGTGCCCATTATCGCTAATGAGGGTTTGCAAATACACTTAAATTACTTATGTTGGGTTGAGGGTGGGCGGATCACTGTCTGGTGTCCGGTGTCAAGGTTATTGACCTAGAATGGTCTTCTCCCTCTAGTCAGTTGGATGCCAATATTGAGAACTACTTCAGATTTCTAGATTAATTTTTTTACAAATTTTGTTTCAGATTAATTTTAACAAATCTTGTAATAAATAGGCATGTAAGTTGGGGACAGTGAAACCATCGGAAATAGCATTAACAAAATCGGAAGGTATCCTAAATAGTGAAACGTGTTCTAAAAATCAAATTTTCAAACAGATTTTTGGGTATGCTGGAGAGACAGCCGGAAATCGACGAAAGTCGAGAAATGACATCCCTGCATAATTTAAAGACAAAATCAAGACAGGGTGCCTACGTTTTTTCATAAACAAAATATAGTAAGATTTTGAACAAGAACCAGCCCTGAAGAAATTATACTAGCTGGACCTCTTACAACAGGGTGCCCACGCAAGTCTTAAAAAGGTGTTAAATTGATTTTCTCAAATTTAAGGCCTTAAAAACGTCTTAAATCTCATTCTCATGTTTTTCATGGAGGTCTTAAAAAGGATATGATTAAGAAATTAAACTCAAATCTTAGGTTGAGCAAAATTGTCACTTTTTGCTGAGTGCTGCTTTGTCAAATATCATTTTATCAAATTTTGTTGAAAGCTGTGGCAAATTGGTCTTAAATTTGCCAAAAGTAGGTCTTACATTGATTTTTGAAAAAGCGTGGGCACCCTGTAAAAGTGCGTCTACATCCGTAACATCCAGAAAGTCAATTTAAAATCAAAATTTTAAGGTTCACCTAAAATAGATTTAGAAGTCTTTAAAATAGGGAAACTGAGACGAGCGTGGGAACCTTGTCAGATATTAATAGAAATGACTCAAATATCACCAAAAACGTAAGAAAAAGTCAAATTTGTGTTATCTTGCACTTTATTTTTATAACCTTAAAAGCTTTGACAATTTACATTATTTGTTTTTAAAGTATAGATACATGTTCTACATTTTTTTAACATACACAATAAGGGGAAGTGCAAAAGAAGGCGATCTTTCTATTCAAAATCCCTAGAATTGTATCCCGTCAAAACCTTGATGACATCACTCTTAACATTCTGAACCACAACACGTCTTGACAATGATGTGTTCATAACATAACTTGGTTACATTCGTCACAGTGTAAAACGAGGGTGCACGCCAGCTCTCTTTACGGTAGCTGTCTCCCATTGCACATGAGCCTCATTAAAAAAGTATTTTACCATGGCGATTAGAACACAGGTTTACATAAAATAACGATCTTTTATGCCCCTACGTCTCTAGCAATGAATAGAATAAATTTACATAGTATTGTTTGTCTATACAGAAGTTTAAGGCTTTACAAATCACCGGTAAACGCCCGAAACGTTACCTAATTTAGTTTTCCGAAGACCTGATTATTGAAATGTTACACCTTATACATATTGAAAGCATAAGTGGTATTCTGTCAAATGGTCAGATTTCCAATCAAAGAGTATTATACGTATTGGTAAATTTAGCGTCGAATAAACTTTTCTACTGGAAATTAGTAAAAGCAGAGTCATATTCATCACTATCTCACATATATATCACATTCAAGGACACATTCATTCAGTCACTACGAGCATCGTGAACCATGGCTTGTTTCCTGTCAAACTGAAACTAGGGCGAGGATTAACTTATATTGGGGATTTTTGTTTGTTTTTGTTTTAAACAACTTAAATATCATTAAAGTTTTGGGTATTAAATGAGGTTGATACTATTGGAAAAAAGAGTATAACATTATTTTGGAAATTGAAAAAGAAGAAAATCTGACGTGTACATTTCTCTAATAAAGCATCATTATCAAACTTCACTTCTGGAACGAGCGACCATTTTCTTCAAAAAATTATTTATCGACTGACACATCCATAACATGTGTAAGTACATCCTTCTAAAATAGTCAAATCACGTGAGAACTGTACAGTTATTTGCTACATGCTTTCAATCGGCCACATTCCAGATGCCAGATTTGAGGGACCAATTATTGAAGCTGCTATATAATATGGTTGATATATACACAAACATGGACTCCTGCCATGATGAAGAAATTAAAATAGTTTATCTTATATCTACTTTATCTTACAAAATGCTGAATGTATTTAATATGTGCAGAATCATGGAATGCCTGGTAAGGCCCCTGAGGGTTTGAGGATGGGCGAGTCCCAACATGCAGAACTCGTTCTCTTGTTGAAGCGCGGCTTCTTGCGCTTGAAGACCAGGTTGAGGTCGGGTACCTCTATGTGTGGGAAGATGGCGTCCAAGTCGGGCGGGTGGTAGTGTTGGCTGATAAGGGCAGCTTTAAGATTGGCACCTGCAGGAAAGAACATGTGTTATCACTTATTCAACCAGGAATTACACAATTGCATCAATATCACTGACAATAGATATTGTTATGGGCTAAGATTCGCTTTCATACTGGCTTAAATTACATGAATCATCATTTCTTAAAAGTGACTGAGTGCCTGTTGTCTCAGGCCTTGGCCTGCCTTCTCACTAATCTTTTGACAGATGTCAATGCAATCGCATTGCTTTTTTCCATATATAGAATCTTGGAAACGTATTTAAAGAAAGAAACGTTGTCTGGTTTAGAGTAAATAGGGAAGCCTGAGAGGCATTAGAAAAAGAACTAGCTTCCAATAAAATAAATTACCTTTTATATACAATACTCAGATGATTTTTTGAGTTTATTGTTCATTCAGCAATTTTTCAGCTATATCAGGCCCAATTCAATTTTTGGCTTGTCCAAAGTATTGATGATCGAATCTATCGGGGTGGGAATGACGGCAAGGCAAGTTGAAGTACAGGAAGCAACCGGGATAGAACCAGGGCTGGCCGCGTGCAAAGCCAGCATGCTAACCACTAGTCCATCCCACCCCCTCTATATACAATACTAGATTACCAGGCAGTGACTATTATAAATCTTTTCAGAAAATAATCTAAGGGGAATAGTAACGAGTACCTTTAGCCCAGGCTGGGATTATCCGCTTGGGGGCGTCCTCGTCGTCGGTCGAATCATCAGAGTGGATGTTGGTGATGTCGTAGTTCTCCTTAGTCGACTGAACAATCACCTTCGACTTCACTGGCGTGATCTCATAGCTGAAAAAGAGTGATAAGTGTGAGAGTGATCACCATTACATACATAATGTTCTTTTCATCATGACTCAAATTTAACAGATGTAATTATGTACAATAAACACAACAACCATTTACACAACCTCCAACTCCTCATGTCTAGTATATAGTTGATACATGCGTTTGCGAAACCTCAAAAGCTTACTAAGTCATGTCTCAATATTTTTTCAGTCCTTTGTACTCAAGCTACATATCAATGTTTGAGCTACACCCGCCACCCACCCCTTAAAATAAACAATAATTACGCCGAGAGGAAGGAGAAACAGGAGAAAAGTAACATGTGTAGGACTGCAGTATCTCCAGGGCAGGGTAACTCACGAGTCTGGGTTGGAGGGTTTGGTGATGGTGGTGTTGAGAGCGGCCTTTGACGTGTTGCTGGCGTTCATGGCAGACGTGTTCTGGAGGTTACTGTTGTGTTTGTTGATGGCCTCGCGTGCCTTCTTCTCTTCTTCCTCCTTCTGAGCCTCTGCCGACATCATGGCTCGCAGACGCTCACGTTCCTATTCAAACCCAACACATTTAGTTGAATACAACATCCCACTATTGTAAGCATACACCAAACTATTATCACACCAAACCCGACACTAGCAGTTGGCTGAACGATATTTATTGGAGAGTTATTGGGCAATCGACATGTTCAGGTGCTGTATTATAAGCAATACCACTATATGATTCTAAAGGATTCTATGGTAGATACTCGACATAAATATCGGATTTTTTCCCGTTGGTTTACCTTAAAGCTTCACCTGACAGGCTCTACATCTCTACCTTTTTTTTGACAAGTTTTCTCTTTTTGATTTATACTAATGTGTATTCACCTTTTCACGTATTTTGTCCAATTCCTCCATTCGCTGTCTTTCCCTCTCTTTCTTCTCTTCAAGTTCGCGCTGTTCTCGTTCATAGCGCTCACGCTTAATTCTGAAATCAGGTACACAAATGGTCAACTTTGTAATAGAATTATGTGATTCACCACAATCATACTTTCAATACAGAAATCTCCATACTTTATCAAAGACATTATCGTTTGTTATGAACTATGCCCATTACTCTGCCTCCCCAAACTCATTATTCTTAAAGTTTATGGGGTTTACCTAAAGGGTGAACTATGAGTATACAACGAAATTACTTCATAGATGCTCTTAATTTTACTCTAAACGTGGACTCACTCCTCCTGTCGTATTCTCCGCTCTTCGGCCTCCGCTCTCTGCTTCTCCTGGGCCTCTTTGTGCATACGCTCCATCTCACGCTGACGCTCTCTTGTTGCCTCTAACCGCCGCTCCTCCTCCGCTTTCCGCTGGTCGGCAATACGACGTTGCCGCTCGTTTTCTTCAGCCTTGACCTTCCGTTGCATCGCCTCCTCCTGCTTCTTTGCCTCCTGCTCCTGTAGGTGGAGAATAGCATGTCTGAAAACGTGCTTTTCATGTGGTAACCCCTAACCATAATTATTTCTGAAAAACGTCTGACATGAAGATTAGCTGATGAAAACTGGATAACATTTAAGGAAAAAAAAAAAAACCAAAAAACACAGCCTATGTTATTTAAATGTTTCTGTTGAAATTTCTGTGTGAATTTAAATTTGTTAAAGATATTATGGTAGAAAACATTCATTAGATAAAACTCATCTGAATTCTTCTGTCTAGAAGTTGACTTGCACTCTATATTATCTTCCAAAGAACCAATGATAACTTACCGCCTCCAGAAGTTTTTGTACCCGAGCCTCTTCCTCTTGTTTCCGTCGGGCCTCAGCCTCAGCTAATTTTTTCTCTCTACACAGATAAAAATCAAGTTAGTTTTGCTATGAAATATTATCGTACCTGTTGTAACAATGGGAAACCGGATTTATCCAAACGAGGTTTACTATTGTTATTAGATTAACTATGTTAGCTTCAATGAAATATCATAAAATTAGTCTGCAGGTAAATAGGAAATGTTTCTTTTGGAAAATAGAATATATCCTTGTTCACAACAATTACAAGAAAGTGGAAGGAATTAGTTCTCAACATACTGGACCAAGAGTTCTTTTATAGTTTACCAACCACGTACCTCATTTTTTGTCGCTCCCGCTCCTCCTTCTGCTTCTCCTCGTACATTCTCGTCTTGAGCTCCTTCTTCTCGTCGTGTTTCTGGAGGACCTCCCGCTGGTTGTCTATGACCCGCTTCTGCTGTTCCTCCCTCCTCTTCGCGGCCAGAGCCTGTCTCTCTTCACGTCGCCTTAGGTTAAAAAAAACAAATACAATTCACACGGTTATGTGGGAAATAAATAATGTCAGATTCAGACCTTAAGTTTCTTTTTATAAGCATTATACCATATTTACCAATGCAAAAGATTAAAAGTTGAAAGTATGAAGAGTTCTATAGTTCCTAATCAATGACAACCCTACTGTCCTAAACTAAGTACACACATTTGCCTCGTAAAAAATGAAACCCCGCATATTAGGAAATAGGCATTTCATGGTGGACTATTTTTCAAAAGTTTAGGGTTAGGATCGACGAGCACATATTATAGAACATGAA
This sequence comes from Lepidonotus clava, assembly GCA_936440205.1. Classification (NCBI taxonomy): domain Eukaryota; kingdom Metazoa; phylum Annelida; class Polychaeta; order Phyllodocida; family Polynoidae; genus Lepidonotus; species Lepidonotus clava. Next base: position 43,291,717 of record OW387136.1, on the reverse strand, counting down.
AATCTAAATCACAGAAGCGACGTAGAAATGGAAAAAAAAAAGAGAATCCTATCTTGTTCTATTTCATCAAAAAGACCTACCGGCGCTGCTCTTCAGCCCGCTGCTGGAGCAGCTCCTGTCGCCGGTTGAGGCGCTGCTCGGTCTCCTTCTTTTTGGCCTCTACTTCTCGCCGCTTCTGCTGCTCCCGATCCTGCTGCCACAGGCGAAAAAATATTTACGTTTGAGTATCTTGATTTATGTTTGATATCTTTTTATTTTCTCTATCGTTCGTTACTGTTTGTTTGACGATTTCAGGATTTGTTATTGAAAAATACTTCAATTTCTTAAATAGGAAAATGTCAAAATAAAACAAACAAAAACTGGCATAACCGTCACTTCAAGACAATGATCATAATCGTCACTTAAAGACAATGATATAAACTGGACTGAAACGTCAATTTGACTTGAACGACAGATGCTGAAGATAACGAGGAACACACAGGCAAAATAACGAACCTTCCTCCATACATTCATTTGCTGTAAGTTTGGATAAGATTAATAGAAGAAAAGATGTAATTGGGTAAATATATATGGTCTGCAGCAATATACAACAACAAACATTTCATACATAGGTCACTTTGAATGCTGAATGTCTATGTCAGCATTCAAGATATAACCAGGCGATGTTCATAGAAACATTCATACAAAAAAGAAGACTGTGAAAAAAATATCTTTTTATCAACGTACTTGGACTGTGTTTTTGATGGGCGTGTTCCGTTTGATGAAGGAGGTGATAGTGTTGCTGAGGTTGCTTGGCGTGTTCACCGTTTTCTTCAGCTGGCTGAGGAAACTGTTGGTCTGTTGGGCCTGGCCACGAATCACCTGATATAGAAAACAAATATTTGTCATTTCAAACTTCATCACTGTATTATCTAAAGTCCCAGTTTAAGTTTCTATCCAATTAGATATGAAAGTTGAAATTCTTTTGATTGAAAACCTAGGAAGTGATAAACCAAATTAATCAATAATTTGTACTTTTTGGGGACAAATGAACTTAGCCTTATAGAATATTTTCAGTTCCTAATCCTGACACACAAAACATGCTTCGGGTATTTTGTAATCAAGTGGGAGTATCTTACCTTACTCCTTGGGCATGGTGGCGATGGAGTCCTGTCGACAATTTCGTCACTGTAATTTTGTGAAAAAAGTAAAGAAGTTACAATCAATATGTATAATTATATGAATAGTAACTTTTAGAAAACAAATATGTATATACTGGATGGTTAGATACAATATTTCACGGAATTTCGATGGAATAACTCAATGGCGTTCATTAGAATTACACATGAAAATACATGAGAATTTCTATTGACTGTATACATTACAATCTTTTTTGGTTGATATATTGATAACTGCGTCACAGTTTCTCGATAACCGGTATTATTTTTTATCGAGACTCATAGCACTGGAAGGGCAGAAAAATCATGTCCCACTTCGTTAAACCTTACCTCTGGGTGCCATCTTCAGACTCCTGTCCAAGACACGTTTTCTTTGGCGGAGATGACTCGTCCGACTGAATGAAATTCATTAAAACAAATGTTATTCAATGCTACACAATTCATTTTCAGGATTGTTAGAAGAATCTCAATTATACTCATCATTCATGGTTTTTCTCAAAGTAGCAGGTCACTGCAGGGACATGTTAACCCCTACGGACAAAGTCCAATTAACCCAAACAGTTACTGACCTGCAGCTGCTGTACACGCTTTAGTGCTGGACTGTTGACTGCCTCTGGATTCCTGACCTTGGACCTGATGAAATAGTTTAATGAGTTGAAATTCATCATAGAATCTTATCGTTTATAGGTATGTGCAGCAATAGCAAAGAATTGTACAATACACGGGAAGTAAAATAGATGTCTAGAAATGAGAATTGTTAAATTTCTTGCTTTTCTTTTCCCCAGGATTTACACGACTAAAGAAGACAAATTTACCTTTCATTAGAATAGTTATTGGTGAAAGGAGTTATTTCTAGAAGAACACATACAATTTTCAGTCAATTTCTTTTTTAAATCTTTAATAGGCCTAACATCAACAACGTCTTTGTATTTTGGTTAAAGTTATCATAGAGTACCTGGTGCACCGCCGAGCCCCAGTTCCAGTTTCCTCCTCGCTAGAAGCAGACGTAAGTTTGGGTGGAGCTGGTTTGTTTAGTCTCATCTTGGACCTGAAAAGTGTTGGAAGATATAATGTGACACATTTTCGTTTTGATTAAAAAAAGACTGTATTACACTGACTTAACAACTGCCCCTGCGTATTTACACGCTGACTAAAATGATCAAAGATAAAACAACTTACACAATAGCTAAATGTCAAGTATAACAAATTGCACAATGGCTAAATATCAAGTATAACAAATTGCCTATGGTATAAAGATGGACTGAATTTTTTATCATGATCGTTTTAACCAACAAGTTCCAGAATTGTAACTTAAATATTCCATCTTTCTTTGTCGTTTATTATAAAAAATAGTCTTACCTAGTGCTCCGCACAGGGGCTGTAGCAGGTGATTGCGGTGTGGGTTCATCTTCGCTGGAAGCCACTGGTAGTTTGGGCGGGGCAGCCTTGTTGAGTCGCAGCTTAGACCGGGTGGTTCGTGGGGCGGGCGTGGGTGTCTTGGGCTCAGCTGGGTTGTCAGTCTCATCCTCCACGTCAGCGTCAGAGTCACCGCCCATGTTCACTTTGCTTTCCTTGGAGCTGCGGGTCTTCTTGGCACGTGGTTTCTTGAAGAACTTCTCCTCGGTCTCTTCATCGGAGGAGTCAGCTGATGGTGGAGGGGTGGGTCGCTTGGACTGAGGTGCCTCCGCCTGCTTATCAGAGTCCTGCTCAGCAGAGTCCATCTCCTCTGTCTCACTATTTCCTAAGGTCGTTGGGGCGGGTGTTGGTTTTCTCAGTTTGGATGGTGTGCGGCGTATGGATGATCGGTTCTGTAGAGAATTTCATGAATCAATAAAGAATCTTTTAACAGGGCATGGCGAAATCTGGTTTAATAAAAAAAACGTCTGAGATTTTCAATATGACGTTCGCTTCTCAAATATCGGACATGGGATGGGAAATCGCATGAATCAATAGAGATCTTATCATCTATTTCATAAAAACACGACAGAAAACGTTTATTGTTATGAACGACATTGTTTCTCACATAAGACATATATCGGGAAATAAACCGATCATACTACTACCAATTCTAATTGTATAGAGTGTGAAAACGTGGTTGTGGGGCCTCTTTCATTTACTATATACTTGGTCTTTAACGTTAAATTACATAAAGATTGACCAATATAAAGGAAGAAAAAGGACAAATGACGTTTTATTTACAATTGAAGATGACTATCACATTACTGACCTGATTGGTGGACGACAGCCTACCCTTGTGCCTCATGAGGGAGGATCTTCTGTTTGAGAGCGATGTCCGTACAGCAAGTGGTTTGGATACAACACCACTGCTTCGCCTAGACTGCCGTCTTTGTTGCTTCTCTTCCAACTCATGTTTCTCTGGCAAATCAGCCACTGGACTTTCCGTGCCTTTCGGCGTGCCCTCTGCCTGGGAGATGGTGATGGTGCCCCTGTTATTGGGCACAGTTTCCCTTGGTGGCGTGGCCCTCACTGGAGACCTCTGAATCCGGGGCGAGTTAGATTTACGTAAACTATCGAGTACTCTACATAACGCATTTCTTCTTTTGGGAGATGCACTTTCTTCCGTAGCAGAAGAGTTCCCTTTTTGTGGACTGGAAACAAATTCTTCATAAGCAGTGGCTTTTCCCTTGACATTTAAGCCGGTGAAGCCTGGAATTGGTTTGGGACTGGCTTTGGGTGCATGATGTGCGGGAGACTTGGCTGGACTGGCTGCAGTCTTAGTTAGGACTGGTGTGCTTGGTTTGGGTGATCCAACATGCTTTATTGTCACTGCTTTACGTGGAGTCGTGGGCTTGGCACAACTCTCAGATTCTTCTGGGGAGGCCGTTTCCATGTTTTCCTGTTCATCTAAGACTTTACCTGCCAGCTTCATTCTAGGAGAGGGTCTGGGTGCCTCTTTCTCTTCCTTTACCTGTTTGGCACGTGTGCTCCGAGTACTAGCTGCTCGCGTACTACGGGTGGACCGAGTTGACCGTGTTGCTGTAGCCGAGTTTGCAGTTTCTGAATCTACTCCAGTGTCATTTGAGCCTGCTGACATGTTCTCTTCTTCAGCATTCTTGTTTTTGCGCACCCGCCTTTGAAATTAGAAAGGAAAAAAGAAGAAACAAATATAATAGAATCTAGCAAGTTTTACTTATATCTTATCAAACGGAATCCCAAATAGTGAAAAAAAAAAAAAAAAAAAATCCAATCTGCTTAGGTTACCTTAGATTCGGACAGTATACTAGCCATAACACAAGTAAACTAATACAGGAAACAAGTGTTTTACAGTATATGTGTTTGTACACAACTAAGGGGTATAACTGGGAAGTTCAAGACTGTCAACATTGTCATGTGACACAAGATGTGGATGAAGCAGCATTGCTGATTTTATTCCTCATGAAAAATTCTCCTTACTTGGGACGTTTCTTGGCGGCAGCACTTTCGGCTTCAGCCTCATCCTCTTCATTATCAGCTTTGCGCATTTGCCGAGTCCGCTTCACAGATGGAGTTTTAGGCAACAGGTGAATCTCTGGTCTAAAAGCAAATTGGTACCAAGTGTTAATCATCAACCAAATATATGCAATAACACAATATGAAATGGAGTACTTCATAATTAGCTTAGCTCTTTTCATTATGTGGGGGCAGAGATTAATTCATATGCGTATTAAATAAAGCCTTGATATTTTCTAATACTTTCAAATTCAAATACTTACGAGGTAAATGTACGCTTAGCTTCTGCAAGAACCTCTTGTAGCCAGACGAAGTGCGCTTCATTGGTTTTCCTGGCACTCTCCAGTTTGTTGGAGATTAGAAGCTGCAGGTTATAACCCAATGGGCCATCTAGGCACGGCTTGGCCATAGATGGTGGCAGTAGAGTGTTGGCCATCTTCAACGAGTCGGGCACTATACTTACCTAAAATGAAAGAACAAAGTAGCTACATAAGATGGGTGTAACCATTATCCCTATACAGCTATATAGGACAAGGTAGAAAAGAAATGATAGGTAGAATGTAATTCATAGATTGTTGATTTTGTGACGGTTAATCTAAGGCCGCCCTAAAAAAAAATTCTGTTTCCGGTGGACCGGCCGGGTGAGTATTTTATGGCCGGGTGGGACACTTTTTAAAATTATTTTGGGGAAAATTTTGTGTATTAGCCTTACCAACCCAAAAAAAAAAAAAAAAAAAAAGAATTTGCGGCCGCCCGGGTCACCTTTTTAAACCCCACCCGCTGGACCGGAAACAGAATTTTTTTTTAGGACGGCCTAAGTCATTTAAATTGCTAACAAAAATTTCAAGGGCAAAGAGGCGTTCTTTTCATACCATTTTCTGAAAATTGTCTCCCCCCCCCCTAAAAACGCCTAAGGCCAATTTTTTTTTTTTTTTTTTTTTTTTTTTTTTAAACTGTGTCCCGGTTTCCCAACCGACCCCATTATTTTGCCCCGATCCTAAATTTTTTAAAAGAAAATATAGGGTAATTTCGTTAAAGGGTGCTTCAAAATGAGCATTCAGGCTATCATTGCGGTAGCAATACCACACTAAAATTACAATTTTGATTTTCAATTATTTGTAAACATTTATGAGATCCACCTATTACAGTGCTAATTGTAATTTCAAACAGAATTAAAACCGGACATTGCAGTCCTTAGATATTCCAAAAAACATGTCTATCTTTGCATGTTGTTTGTTAACACTGAATCAATAGGACAGCTACAGACCCCTTATTTACCTTATTTGTTTTTCTTTATATCAGTGTATCCCGAAAACCACTGGACATCCGGACATGTCCAGCAATTTTTCATCAATGTCCGATGTTTTATCCTTTAAGACTGGACATTTTGTCCGATGAGATTTTCGAACTTTTCCCACAAATATATCATATCTTATATAAAAAAAGAAATTTGCAGAATTCTATTCTACATTTCATTTGATTATGACATGTCCGGTATAGCTAGGAAATGTCCGATGTGATCCCTGTAAATCTCGGACAATTTGTCCACCTTTTCAACAAGTTTTTGGGATACACTGTTATATGGTCAATTTAATCATCAAATCCGCGGATCTTACCCTAACTGCATACCTATTTATAAACCATATCATTACGATTAAAAAGATAATTATCTTTTGTTATTTTTCCGCGAATCTCACATGCTTTGCCCTATTTCTTTTGATTATTTTTTGTTTGGGTAAAACTTGAAATTTTTTGTTGAAAGCTTCAAATCAAGATTCTGGCCCAGTAATCCCAGTAAAGGAAAATATCATGCCCTCTCATTATAATCATGCAGAAAACAGTGTTCGATTTTTTTTTTCTCCCTCCCCCCCCCCCCCCGAAATTAAGGATTTATGGTGTTTTTCTCTCTCGAAATTAAGGATTTACGCTGTGCACAAGCCGGGTGCATAGCATATTTCTGATGCACACACTATTATAATGGCATTTACGCTTTTGAAAAAGCATGCACATGCTGGATGCATACCTCTTTAAAAGTATGCACCCGGCAGCCAAATTGTGCACACAGGGTGCAGGGTGCGCCCTTAATTTGAAATACATAAAAAACAACAACTGATTTAAATCAAACTTCAGGTTTCTATCCCCAAGAAGTCCCTCTTTCTTATCATGCAGGGTGCCCACGCTTTTTCAGAAATCAAAATAAGACCTTTTTATAATACCTTTTGGGGTACCAAAATAAGACCTTTTCAAGACATATCTACGAACATTTTTATACCTTTCAAACATTTATACATTCTACCATAAGAGAGAAATGACAGGAGGAAAAATATCATCTTGCAAGAAATTCAGATTGACCAAAAATAAGACCTTTTTAAGACCTCAGGACTCAAAATAAGACCTTTCTAATAGCCTTATAAATGGCAAAACTAAAATAAGACCTTTTAAGACTTTATAATACCTGCGTGGGCATCCTGTTATGATAGCGTTGCCTTTTCTGTTAAAATTCAAAAAGTTACAGGGCTTTCAGGAGTCATTGGTTGGCACACCTTTTCAAATCCCCCCACACTGGCCCCACTGGTCAATGTTTACATCACACCTCTCAGTGACTCACATAGACTGAAACCACAAGGTGCACACTTTTAATAATTTATATAATTACTATATATTAGGAGGGTGCTTAGACCAAATTTCGGGCGCAAAGCTTGAGCAATTGTGCACCTGATGGGTGCACAAGATAAAAGCTTAATTTCCGACACTGCCAATCAAAATATTCCTTGTATCTAGTTATGAGCAATACTTTAATTAGGCCAACAACAACAAAAAATTGTTGTGTTCAGGTAACCTTACTTACCCTATTTTTTTTGCCCTGCCCTATAACTTTTTTAAAGGAATTTTTTTTCACATCCAAAAGAGTTGACCTAAAGTAGAATGGAAAACTATGAAAACAGCCCATGCTAAGGACATGTATTTTATGTGCTAAAAATGTTTTTAGAGGATATTTAGAATTTTTGTTTTACTCCCAACACTACCTGGCTCTCTTTTGTTAGTAAAAAAATAAAGCAAAAGACAAAAAAAATGTCGACCTCCCTACCCTATTTTTTGGACCTATGTTACCTGAACACAACTAATTCTTTTTGGTCTTAGGGCTGTTGGTACAGAGCAGACTTGCAAAGTACCTGTCGAACTCGAACAGTGGGACGCACTACAGGGCTTGACAAATCGATTTGAAACCTTGTTGCCCACTGGGCAACTTGGGCCCAGAAAGTGGTTGCCCAGCTATAAAATATGGTTGCCCAGTAATGTTTTAATAGAATATCCTAAGATTATTATAACGGAGGTACACCTATTTTCGGACACTTTGACACCTAATTGCATCCAGTACCTAAAATAACTACTTGGATATATCATTTTAGGTCAGAAACCACAGCTAAACATGTTTTTCATATGATTTAACCCAAAAATTTATGAAAGCAATTTTTCTGATTGCATATGAATCATTTCAAATTTTTGAGTTAGGTGCACCTATTTTCGGACGGGTGCACCTATTTTCGGACAGTTAAAGTGGATCAAAAGTATGGTTTACTACCCCATATATTTCCTGAAAAATATAAGGCTAACAGGGTCTTCTTTCATTGAAAACATTGATATAACAACTAGCTCAGTTTTCCATTGCCTAGAATATCAGTAATCTTGATTTTTGATGTCTAAGCAATGTTATATGAATTAATGTTTTTTTCCTAATAAAAATTGTAAAATTAAGTTTTTTCAATGTATTTTTCTCAGGAAAACCTATTTTTTTGGTCAATTTTATATAAAAAAATGTAAAATTTGCAATAGGAATTGCCAAAAACCTAAACATTATTGCTCAGAATAATATAATGTACTATTTTACACTTAAATTTGATGTTTATGGCTTGATGGGAGCCAGGGTAAAAGTTATTCCTCTAAGTAAGAGTTTAATTAATGAATTGATCCTAATGCACTAGTTCACCTATTTTCGGACACCATATTTCTGTAATCAAATGCCATTTTCTATGGTAAATTATAAATTTCAAATTTTTCAAGTGACTGATTATTATCTGAATGTATTCCAATAAGAAATAGTGTAATATTTAACATTCTAAACTCATTTTTCTGAAATTTGTGACTTAAAAAGTAAATTACTGCTTAAATTGCACCAAAACCATTAGGTGCACCAAAAACGCCATTTTCTTGCACCAGAATTTACAATATCATATGTTTTATCTCCCAAAATAGATAATTATATGATAGAAACATTCTATTTCCACTTGTAATCACTGGGTATATGTCCTGACCCAAATTTATCAACATTAATAATATTTTTTTTACAATCATATACTTTTTCAAGCCTACAATTTGTAAAATATGTGCAACTGTCCGAAAATAGGTGTAGTCTATGTCCGAAAATAGGTGCACCTCCGTTATAAATGGCAAAATTAGGATTTAGGTGTGGTTGATTTCATGAGTTTAGGGGTAAAATGTTGAATTTCATGATTTTTGAAACCAAATTTGGGACCTTGACTCTGGTTGCCCACTGGTAGGGTGGCCAACAGCCGCTTGGTAGTGATTCTGACAGCACTGAAAATCTCTCATATTTGGTGGAACATCCCTTGCTATAACTTTTTTTGTTTTAATCCAATGATGTTCAAACCTTAGAATCTAACAGACAAGGTATGCAACTTTAAGGCAATAACTTCACTTTTCATGAAATATTTCAAAAATATCAAAAATGGAGCCTTTGAAGATACTAAGTTGGGCATTTCAAGAGAAGTAAAAAAATCTATGTCACATTTTTCAGATTTGACTAATGAAGTTTAACCAATTTTTAGGCAACTTTTGGCCCATCAGAAATCAACAAAAACTTGTATATAAATGATATAACACCTGATCTTTCAGAATCTGGGTGATTCTACGTTGCTCAAAAATTTGAAATTTCCGAAAAATCTTTGTCAATTTTCGGTGATTTCGAAAAAAAATTGAATTTTTGAAAATTTCAGAGAATCACGCAGATTCTGAAAGCGAAAATTCTCCTCTTTTCAAAGCTGTTTAAATCATTGAGATCGGTCCATTATTAGCTTGCAGAATTACAGATGACTGAAACATGTTTATGAAGTTTCCTATACAGTTCTATAGTAAAACTACAGTCGGTAAGTGCACTTGAGCCACAATAGCTGGGTAAATAATGGCCACTTAGTGACAGTATACATTTTCAGTCGTTTTCATCAAGCTCCTAAATTAACTAAACTAATCAAAGCATTAAAACTACATGATTTCTCTAAACTATTTGAGTAAGTCTTTCATGTAATACCATATTTTATCATAAGTCAGGTACTGTGTCACAGCTACAGCCAACTAAAAACCTGAGGAAATCATGAAAATCGCGTGATGGCACACCTCAGACACATGTTTCTATTGAACTGTAGGAATAGTTGTCAGAAAATCACCCCAAATTCGACATTTCAAAGTCTCATAACTTTTTTAATATTTGGAGAAGAAAGAAAATTTAAAAACCATTGAATTGCATTAACTGAGATCTATCATAATCTGCTCACAGATATGATATTGAAATAAGTTAATTTTTCAGTCTGCCGACCCTACCACTGGGCAACTTACTCAGGCACTAATTTTAGTGGCCCAGTATGACTTTTTGGTGGTCCTGGGCCACTGGACACCCGATTTGTCAAGCCCTGTCAGCCTGTCGAAAGTCTACTAAAGTGTCAGCCCAGATGGCCCTGATAGCCGACTGTAGGTAATTCCAATGTTTTGCTGGAATATCAAAATGTGTTTGGTCTAACAGTTAGCTTACACTCAACGCTCAGACAACACTCTGACAATGTGTCAGCAGCTCAAGACAAGTTAAAAGTAAAATACCGCGAACAGGTGCTGAGGTGGCGGACTGTGTATGTTAGTGTGTGTGAGAGAGCGGAGGGGTGGTGTAAAAAATTATGATTATGTCCAGCTCATATGCATGCACACATTCTCAGACTCTTAATGAGCTATATACCTCAACCATACATTTGAAGGGGAAATTAAATGGCGCACAACTCAAGCGCTTGCACGGGAAACGAGTGACACATGACAGTTTGCGCCAAAGCCAAGGCTACCTCCGCGAACTGGCCGAAGATCGTCACTCTTTCAACAGGTTTCCCCTCAAAGATGGTTGATAAATATGTACCTACATGTACCTAAATGACCGTACATTTAAATTATTGTAACTATTTAACCTCACGCGATCATAAACAATACAAATTTACCTTTTCCGTGCCACTTTACTTCGGCCCTTCTCCAGCCTCTCGTCGATCCACTATCCTTTCAAATTTCCCACTGGTTGAACTCCTCCCGCTCAACCAATCAGCGAGCTCCATTCTGGTGACGTCAGAAACCAATATGGCGTCAAGTGGAGTTAACATGTTTATTGGTAGTCTAGTAAATTATAACTTTCTTCTTAAGCATTTAACTAAAAATAGAAATAAAAAGTAATTCATGTTATTTATTTTTGTATTTTATTCTGATAAATTATAGATGTAATGAACCAAAACGCTCGTTATGATAGGCCCCAACTCTGCATATGAAAACTTGCGCCATTTTGGAATGACAACACGTCGGAACAGGATTGCCCAAATCGCAAGTTTAGGTGTGACCGTATAAGGACGGACTCACGATGCACCATAATCATGATGGGAATTACAATCAAAGCTATAAGTTGGTGGTCGTCGGTGGGGGAGGCGTAGGGAAAAGTGCCTTGACAATACAGTTCATACAGGTGAGCAAAGTGCAGTTGTTTACAAACACGGAACGCAAACTGACTTGACTCAAGTCAGTTTGCGTTCCGTGTTTGTCTCAAGTCTTGAGACAGTGAGTAACTGACTCTTGAGACTGAGTGAGTGTGAGTGATCAGTGTGACTCTCACTGACTCTGAGCTCTGTGAGTCTGACAGTAACTGTTTCCGATTTCGGTTACTGAGTCTCAGATTACATGATTCAATGTATATTTACCCTCCAGTAACCGCTCTACAACCACTTTACCTTACACGATATACCGACTACCTCTTAAATGCATTGTCCATTGAATAATAAATTGTTGTGATAATCATAACGTTATTCTAATTTCACTCACAAGCGTTGATGGCAGGCAATGCTGGCTTAACCTTAGACCAGGCCTTCCTGCTTAGCTTAGGCCCTTTAAATTTAAATATAGTCCAGATAACAATTAAACATACTTGTGGTTTCAGACATCTCATAAAATGTATCCCTCTATGCTTTTACTCATCTTTACAGTTAGGGTTGAGTTTATATATTTGGTCATTTTCTGTGATAGTAAAATTCTTCTTGATATTTGCTGTAGATCACACAAAATGACCAAACTGAATCTCAGGCATATATAGACCTCCTGCCAGACGCACTGCCACACCAGTCAATCGCGCAGTTTAGATAGCGATTTGTTGACTTCCTGCCCATAGGCCCAATGTAAAACAATCAGATTTTCGTTTGCTTTCTCTTTTATAATAATCCCCGAGCATCAATATGCATCTGTACAGTTAGCAAGAGCCAAAAGCTGCAATATATTACGCAATGGCCAAATGATTGTCAGAGAATCTCCAGAAAAAACGATTTGTTTGAGTCCTGCAATGCTAACGCATACGGCGGAAGTTCATAACTTGACGACCATGCGCGACAATTGGCAATCGGTCTATAGACTATTAATAGTTTTACTGTAATGAAGAAATGACATGTTTCAGCCACAATCTTTTGATAATTCGGAAGCCACAAATATAAATATTTTCATAAGATCTACCCAATAGATTCTAAGTTTTAAAAAGCAGAAACTGTTAAAAAACGAAACAATTTTTGTCCTTTGAAATCAGGATAATTTACAGAATCACCAAAAATCTGAAAGATGATTTGTTTTAATACTATCCGAACATAAAGTTTCATGCAGTGATTCACTGTTGATCGTGAATTCTTTTTTGATAAATCAGTGAAATTAGAGGGTCGCTGTGGCTTAAATGGTATTAAACCTGAAGTGTTTGTCACACTCTTTAAGAGGATTAGATGATTTTGAAAAATCTAAGTTAAAATAAACAAGTTTCTCCGTTGAGTCCTTACGTTAGTAAAATGAATAATATTTACTCTTCCTTTCCTTTTCAGTCATATTTCGTAACAGACTATGATCCAACCATTGAGGATTCATATACGAAGCAATGTGTCATCGATGATGAAGTTGCACGCCTGGATAGTAAGTTTTACTTTCCTTATCAAGGTGTTATACTTTTATTTAAATTTTTAGCTAATAATGCAGTTCTACTTATGGTTCTCTAAACCCGAGAAAACTACACTCCCTCTTTTCTCACTTTCTTCCTAAATGATCTTTTTTTCATTAAAGCAAAACAGTATTGCTTCAAATGCTTTGTATTATGAACGGAGGAAAATCAATTTACAATAGGCTGTTATTCAGAACATGCCAGGAATTCGGGGGATTCCCCGAAAGACTGTGACGTCAGAGATAAATGACCTGAAAGGGCCAGACTCACCAGTCATCGACAATAATAGACGTGCCATGCCGGCTGAAAAAACATTTAAAATAACAGCGGATTTCCTCACAAAATAGTCACGCAATAGTTTTTCTTTCACTTTGAGTAGTGTCTATTCTCACATTTTTAATTCACCAGTTAATACGTTTAAGGTTCGAAATATAAAAAAAGACGTCTCATATTAAACTTTGACACAAAAAATATTCCCGGTTTCCTTATAGGATGTGGACGAGTTCTCAGTTATATTCGATATTCTTTTCGGAGGTCATTTTCTGTCTATTTAATTTGTTTTTTATTCAAAGACATATTCTCGATCATGTTAAATAGTTGGCTTGATAGTGTAGAATCAATTTAGAATGTTAGATATTCTTGAAACGGACCTCTTCAAGTCTAGTCTCAGGTTCGTTCAGTCCGGAGGGGGGTGAGTCATTGTTTATCATATTGATCCTACTGATTTATTACACGTAGAATGGCATCTATATGGGGGGGGCGCTATTGGAAAATGTTGTCCTTAAATACTTTTTGGTCGAATTTTATATTAAGAAACGCATAATTTTCTGGAAAAAAAAGAAAAAAAAAAGAGGCGCGCACGCCCCGCTCCTCCTCTCCTCCCCTCTCGATCCACCCATAAAGAAACAGGAAAAATGGGGGGGGGGGGGTTCCTGCCAGGGCAGGGTTGCCACTGGTCAGGGAAAAGTGTATTTTTTTTTTCAAGGTCAGGGAAAAGTCGGGGAATTTTGGAATTCGTCAAGAAAAAATGAAGGTACTGTGTTTCGAAAGTCTGGGCTTAAATTGGAGGCCAAGACTGTTCTAGGAATTGTTCAAGGCAAGAATTTCTTATCTAATTAGTCAGGGAAAAATGGAATTTGTCAGGGAAAAGTCAGGGAATTTTGACGTGTTTGGTCAGTGGCAACCCTGCGGTAAAAACACAGGGAATATGCAAATTTTACCAAAAGACAGGGAATTTCATTTGGGCCTCTTCTGCAATTCCTGATTCTCAAAAAATTAGAGATTTGATTTTGTTGTTTCTGCACACAAAGAAAACAACTTGCTTGAAATGACACAGGGAAAAATTGGTGTGCGATAGCGAAATCTCAGGGAAAATACAGGGAATGTGAAAACTGAATTTGAGTGGGGAGCATGGCAATTGTTGCGACCTTGTTCTAGCATGGCCATTTCTGTTATTCACTAAAATTACATGGGACTCTGGCACCGCACTGCACCGCTACCATAAACAAAGAATAAGTCCCACAGTTAGTACAACCAACCTCCAGTGACTTGCTACATGTACTCTGTTTTTTTCCTCGCGCATAAAAGAGATCGGTGGGTTAACTCCGTTTCATGATTGAGCATGAACTTGACAACTTGACAACTACAAAAAAAGTTCTGATCGTACTTAAATGTGATTACCACGATTATTAGGGAAAGCACGACACACCGACATTTATATCACGACCCCACGTCTTAGCCCACGCCGAGTACCATGAATCTCTGTAATGCAGGTTCCAGCTAGGACTAATTGAGTCATTTCTTAAATTTTGGTATTTGCATTTCAGCATATAGTACGTGCTAGAATCCATACCAGTGATAATGAAATATTTGACAATAATGACGCCGCTTGAATAAAAATATTTATCACCAGCACGAAGAAATTAAATCAGTTATATTCCAGATTTGTAGTAGACACCAATAAGAATATCTTCTAACCTCATCGCCTTGTTTGTTGGTTGCCATTGACATAATAGAACTGACGGTCATAATGCCAACTTATAGAACGCATGATAATGATGGTATCAGTTGCACTGAGGTGCCGGTCGCTGTCATTTACAATAAAATGTTTAAATTATATAGTGCCTACACTAGCTGGTGTGGACATCTATTATGTGTACAGTACTTGTATTCAGAATCACTTAGTAGTGTGATGGGTGCCGACCCGACGTGGCTTGTTCTGAAAGACAACGCGACCACAAGTATTCAATAAGTATCGTTAATTAGACGAACAGAAAATGGATAATTAGGGTTTCCTAAACGTGCTTCGAGATGAAAAAATCTTGGTACCCAAGAGGAGTATTGGGCAATTTGCGATAAACACATTATTATGCGAGTTATTGATAAAAAAAACAAGATAAAGATACATATTTTCCTGAAAATATATACAAGGGTAGAATTTTACAGAAGTTTTAATTATGATCACAAAAACTTTCTATCTATTCGTGAAAATTGCACTATGGGTAATTTGGAAAGGAGTGTCCCTTTCTTAAAGGGTGTCAGATAAAGCAACAATATCATGTTACCATGGCAACAACAACAAAACATTTTTTTCTTGAGAATTCTAACAAAAATATTCTTCTTCCTATATTGAAAATAGCTTGCTGATTGAAGTTCTATCTGAGAAATTATAGTATTTTGAATAGTTGTGATAATAAGAAACCCAAATAATTGTTAATATTTAGCTATTGCTCGGTTCATTTAGTTATACAGTGAGTACATGAGCTGAATCATGGGCGTTTCATTGTGTCATTAGTGGAGATCTTTAAACAAACATATCTCAGCCCCTCATAAGGATATTTCCAAATGGTTTGCACTGTTTGAAAGAGGGGAATGTAAATCCCAAGTCATGCTTTCCCCCCTGAAGTCACCATTTCCCAAGTCTGGTCACAATAATGTCACGAATCCCAAGTTTATGATGTGACATTTCCCAGAGGCCAATCGGGAACCTTAAACTTGGAATCTAGGGGCCCGACAGGTTTTCTAGGAACCTCGGACCCTCGAGTTCGTGCTATTTTCGACCCATGTGAATATGGCACACCGCAGCTAACATCGCTGTTTCCTGATGTTTCTTCCTCATATTAAAATATTTCCTTTCCACTTCCTTAACCACGATGTTTTTTCCCTGTATTGTGAACGTCACTTGTCTAAGCTTTTGCAGCGTGTGCAGATGGTGTCAATGAATTAAACCTTTGTCTGGGACGTTTCATTTACTATATTATAGCCATATTCAGGGGTTTTCCTTAACTTTTTTTCCCACTAGCCCAGCGGGCTAGTGCTTAAGCTGTTTCACTAGCCCGTGAGGTATTTCACTAGTCCAACCAAAAAGCCTTTCAGTTGATGTATTACATGTTAGGTTCTCTCTATAGTTTTGGAGATATTGTAATTTCAATAAACAGGTCATGCATAATCACAGATGCCATTTTTCCTACTTTTGTAGGATTTCCTACTTTTTCATGATTTTTGGAATGCACAACCGATTTTTCCTACATCACTTTAATACCTCTTTTAGAATATTTTCATGTTAAATTCAAGCTATTGAAATACAAATCCAATGTCCAGATTCTATTCTATTTAAATGTATTTCTTCTACTAGTAACTTCTAGGAAAATAGTAGGAAAAGTGTCTCCAACTTTTCCTACTTTTTCATCCTTGAGGAGTAGCATCTCTGTTTAGGACATTATGTTTTCCACTAGCCCACCGGGCTAGCTGCACAAAATTTGCACTAGCCCGACCAGGTTTTTACTAGTACCTGGTACTAGTAACTCTATGTTAAGGTCAAACCCTGATATTGATAAGTCAAATGTCGAATTATCTCCCAATAAGATTCCAGGCGATAAGTTAGCCAGCGTGACCTAAATAATTTCCTTTTACCGCATCTACAAAATATAACTCACTTTTAAAATATATTTCAATTGTTTAAAAATCTCATATATTTTTGTCTGCAGTCCTAGACACTGCGGGTCAGGAGGAGTTCAGTGCCATGCGCGAGCAGTACATGCGCTCCGGGGAGGGCTTTCTTCTTGTCTTCTCGGTAACCGACCGCAGCAGGTAAGACCAGGCATCTGTTAATAAAGTGTAACATAATTGGCCCTGGTGCTTCGAAGAATTACTTTCTGCAGCTTTTCATTCATTCAGTAGTGTGGTCATTCATGAAGGACCGCTAGAGTTATTGGTGTTAGGGCGAAGAAGATTCGTAGAACTGGTTGCCGATTCTCTTTATTGCTGGGAGCACTTCTTTTTGTTGTTGCTGAACCAAAGCTGTAGTTGTTAGATATTATATGAACTGCTATACCTAGCTGTCCCCTGTACTCTAAGTAAATATGATCTACCATAATGAATTCGGTTGCCTCAAATGACTTTTCTATAATATTCTGTGATTCCTCTACAGTTTCCATCCTGAATAACCGCTTTTGTGTATTGCATGAAATAAATATCAAATCTATGTTACTACTTACAAAGTTGTAACGTTATTTAACTTATTCTTATACTGCTATAGCAAATACTTATCATTTAATAGCTGTAAGTAATTAGTTTCCAAACATCTAAGCCACGTATCATATACTGTCACGTAAGATATCATACCATTTGCCCTTTTTATTTCAGTTTCGATGAAATATACAAATTCCACAAGCAGATCTTACGAGTAAAGGACCGGGACGAGTTCCCCATGATTCTGGTGGGCAACAAAGCAGACCTCGACCATCTCCGAGTGGTAAGCACTCAGATATTTTGATCTCATTCAGCATTCCTTCTGCATGGTGCCTTAGCACTCTTTTGACATTTAACCTCGAGGAATTCTCCGACGGAAAGGCATATGGTATAATGAGACAAACAAGTTGGCAGCAGTTAGTTGTTCTTGGAATTTAAGTCAATTACTGTACTGTAAAACCGTTCACTTACACATTCATTTCTTCATTTCGATTACCTTTGATAAAAGGAGGAACACAGATTTATAACTCCATGAAACCAAAAGTAATATATGTTTTGCAAGAAGTTGGTTGATTGGTCGGTTGCCATGGAAACGTAGCGTGGAGGCGTAAGGGAAATAGTTCCGATGCCAAGAAAAAGATTCTGTAGAGTGAGGCATAGCTTTCCTATTAACGTCCCATCTAGCTCACATACCTCCACTGCTGCCAATATTACTGACTGCCGCCGACTTACTGGGATGGACATGGATGCATTATTAACGTTATTTTATCGGTAGTGTATTCAAAGAAATTTATTTTGAAAGAGGATGGTATAAACCATTACGGTGACTGTAATAACTTCTTTTCTCATTAGGTATCATTTTTTATATATATACATCATAAAGCATACATATATCGATATATAGGTATATATGTATGTACGTGTACATAAATACATTCATATACATAAATAAATATATATTAATGCATATATTATATGTACGTGCATAATTATATTATGTATAGACCTTGTGCAGACAGGGTCACGTGACCCGATTTTGGTGATCACCACGTGGTTACCACAACCACATGGCTATGAAATATATCCACAATTTATAAAATTAATTGTTTATTATGATTTAATATGCTTCCTCTTGATAAAATAGACAGAAACCTACAACGAAGATGCTTTTGAAGTGTGAAAAATAGAAAATTTAAATTGATTACCAATATGGCGCCCATCCCAATTTGAGAGGCGTGACGTCATGTGCACAACGTCTATAATATTATGTACATGCATATGTGTCACAGTGTGTACTTATACGTCTGTGTGTGCGTGCGTGTGTATTATATAAGTTATGTATGAAATAACTCATTAGTGTGAAACCGCATCAAACGTTGCAGGTGAGTGGAGCCGAGGCGACGAGTCTGGCCCGACAGCTAAGTGTCACCTACATAGAAGCCAGTGCCAAGAACCGTATGAATGTGGACAATGCCTTCCATGATCTAGTCCGCATAGTTCGGTAAGTGTTGCATAAAATGTTTCTGAAATTTTAGATGGTTGTCATGTTCTACATTTGCGTAGCATCTGTGTAAATAACTTTCAGAATATATCAATTCACGAGCAAAAGGTACCATATGTACCATAATTATACGCGTTCCCTGTCTTGGATTCACGAGCCTTCTCAATTTTCAGAACTGAAATCCGTCTAGTTATCGGTCAAATCTTGGTTTGTTTACCTACACGGTGATCGGGCGTCTTAGCTCATTGCCGCCATTTTTTCTCTTTTGCCAATAATTTTCCATTAAGTCCAAACGTACAGGGACGTACTCATGTTTTCAAAAAGTTCAGACCCTCCCTCATATATACCCCTTGAAGCTTACGTACTTAATGAAAGGCCATTTGGACCGGTATTCACTTCTCAGAAGCATCCTCGTGATCGGCATGTTAAATTGCCAAGCAATTTTATTATATGTCAATCTTTTTTTCGCGGAAGATTCCATACATTGGTAATTACTTTTTTAAGCAACCTTTTGATAGTAATGTTAAATCTCTAAACAATTCTATTAAATGTTGTTTTTTTCTTTTGCAGAAAATTCCAAGCCGAAGAAAGGCCACCAATTAAAGATGTCAAGAAGAAAAAGAGAAGAGGCTGTATCATTGTATAATGCCAACTTTCAGCCTTTTCGTTCAAATATTCATGGTCTTTCAAGCATCCTTACGTTCTCCCCATCATCGTCATACTCCAACCATGAAAATTCACACATAACGTCACGATGCCGGGATGTCTTGTACCTAGAGTATAACTCAAAGTAAGGAGCATTGGACATTAAAATTCATTACAGTTAGTCTAATGCTCCAATGGGACTCGTACTCAAATTGTCATTCCGTATAAACATACTGCCATGACAACAGTGGAATACTTAAACCTTTTTTGACAAAAGATATTTTGGAATCGATGAAAGTTTCAAAGGGAATATTGTTCTTAGATTACCATTTCTAAGACGATTGAGGTGCTTCAGAGCCATTTACAGTTGATTATGTACATTCGAAATATTTTGGCCGTAGTTCTATGAGTACGTTTAAATCACTTTGCCATTGACTGGGTTTACTTAATATTGTGGATTTAGCCTTGTCCCTTCCTGTTTTCAAGTGGCTCATGTAATACTCACTAAATTAACCAAGTGGTGTTATCCACCGTATTCTGCTGTTACCCTCAAGACCCTACGAACTGACTGAGTTTCGAGTTTTATATTGAGAACAATTGATCAGCCTTATTCTCCTTATGAGAGCAGCATTTCATACAAATGATTATATCTTTTATCATGGTGTTCAATTTTATATATAGTTACATCCACCAGAGTAAATATATATAATTTCTTTTAGAATTTTATTTCTATTGAAAATGCATATTCGAACAAAATTAGTATTGTTGCGACAGGTATGGTATATGGAGACAACAGTGATATCATCCTTTTTGGAACTGTCTTCGTAAGATGTGGCGCCCTAGCCCTATGCATGAGCTAGATATGTGTGACTGACCCATTGATAACTAATAAGTTACTTGCCCCAGTCGAGCTGTGTGGTCTGCAAGTCTAACAATGGCCCATTTCTCTGTGTGAATATGAAAAAAAAAACTATCTTCTGAATTGTGTTTTACTCGGAGTTGGTGGGCGAATGTGAGAAGATCGTATATTATGTATCATAGACTATGGTTTACTTAGCTGCTGGATTAATAGCAAGTTTGTGGAAAGAGATTTTGTTTCCGAAACAACCCCTTCCCAGAAGTGATTCCAGTGATATACATGTATCAGTAGATTGGGTAGGGGTTCGTCCAACGCCAAAGGTTATATGAGATTTAAGTGAGGCATTCATCTCGAGAAGTTGACAGGTTGTAACCAGGAAATAAAAAGAGCTGGTTCAGATATATCAGGGTTCTCACACAGGTCTTAAAGGTCTGTAATTGATTTAATCAATCTTAAGACATTCAAAAGATATTAAGTTTGATCCTTTTGAAACAGTCAGTCTTAAAAAGATTGTAAATTGATTCTTAAATTGGATATGTCAAACTATATTTCTGAAAATGTTTCTCATTGAGATGTTAAGAAGTATCAAGACGTCTGAATTTGAATAGGTTGTTAAACGATCTTACATTGGTTAAAAAAAAGTGTGGGAATTCTGTATATTGTAAGTACTAAAATTGATTCATTTTTCCGGTCATTTTGGAGTTTCCTCATCACAACAGGAGTTTAACCCCCTCCCCTCCCCTCCAAGGCGTCCCTCCCCCCTCCCGTACGTAGATCCGCCCTGTCCATGAACAAATAGGCGTGAAATGCTGCCAAATAACAGTACCTCCATTCTTTTACATAATTGGTTGTTATATATCAAATCTTCCACTTTAACTTAACCTTACCGTGCAAAGACCAAACATTTTGTTGATTGGATGTCATTGAAGTTGTCAGACCCATGCAGATGACCTTATATTATATGTTTATGGGTTTATTGCCCATGATTACTTAAAAATTTATGTCTAAGTGAAGTTATTTTGATAATTTTATGAATCAAATTAACGATTATATGACAAATTACCTTTACGGGAGAAGAAAAAAAGAACTCAAATATGGGAACGCTATAAGAAGTTCTTCACCTGGTTTCATTGGCCGTGCATTAAGTAAAGGCAGTGGGATTGAAGTGTATGCAATCTATCTTTGTTTTAGTCAGTACAGGGTAATAGTTCGTGTTCTCAGATAGGTGCATCGTTCTGACTTAATCAAATCACTCATTACTATGATATGTCTATTTAATATCAGTTTGTCTTTACTAATTAACGGTATAATAGATGATGTTCTTGTTAACTTGTATCGGTTCAAAGATTTTACATGGTTTTACAACTCAACAGAGACTCTCCCCTGTGATGTATAATGCTGCTTTTATTGGAAGCATCCGAACTCGAGAGGTTGAACACACTAGACTTATTCCCAGTCGCAGGACAAATTCACGACTTGTTTGTAATATAGTTGTGCGTGGCCATTTTACATCTAAACGGTATAAAAACCCAGCGAGTCTTGTGAATATAAAGTGTTTTTTCATTAACAGTTAAAAAGCTACTTACACAAACATGTCTTGTGAGGAAAGGTACTCTGGCTGCAGTTAACCCCACTGATTTATTATTTGATATCTAGCAATATACATAATTCCCTTGATTTATTTAATATGTTGACTTAACGGAAAATCTTGTAATACAAATGGTAATTATATATGATAAAACTAATCAAATAAGAAAACATCCAGGCAGAAAACTCCGTTTACGGTTTAGTGGCACAATCGTGGTTCGTTTGCACTTGTATCCCTTTACAATGATTCGCTAAGCAAGCACCAACATATAAGTGTACCATTTTTAAGTAGCATAACTCGTACGCATTGTAGGTTAAGGTTGTGTTTCTCACGTTATTCCGCGAGTAGTCATGTACATACGATAACGCGCTTTGTATTTCACTCCTTCTATGAAGTTAGATGTTATGTGAGCACTCAATGTTGCCATGTTTACTTATAAGTGCTTTGTCCATGTACATAGGCAATTTGTACAAATGTAAGTTAGCGTCTTGAATGAATGACGGTTTTAATCATTACCTATGTATGTGTCTATTACAAGTGTTGTACTATTTAAAAGCTTTGATAATTCAAGTCATTCTGTTAACTACCTATAATGTAATAAATTCAGTATAGTGAGGGTAACACAACCTTGCTATCTTAGGTGATGAGAATGGAATTATTCGTACACAGTCGGGTCAAAAGCCAACTTTTCTGGACTGAAGGTGGCTTGAATTTCCATTTCTGAGGAGATCGTTTCATATAAAAAAAACATAATTACAAAGGAATAACCCATCATGTATGTTTAAATGGAAATGTATGTATGTAGATGTATTTCTCCTCATGAACATCACCACCACCAATGATCTGGAAAGTTTGTAAGGATTAGTACACAACAGTAGCAACAGGGGGCGCCACTTGGCGAGGGCAAAGAGGTCCTTTTATTTCCAGGCTGCAGTTTAGTTTTGAGATATTGCCTCCAAGTCCAACTAGAATTGATTTTCTCACTTTCCAGAACCTTTAATTATCTTCAATCTAAGAATATTTCTAAGTCTGACGTAGGCCCAAATTGTGCATAGAAGCTGATGAAAAATGAGATTGTCCATGATTTGTGAGATCTCATAATATAAAAGACCTTAACAAATCTTCAAACTTGATTCTTTGAGTTTGATTAGTCACCCGATCCTAAATAATCCAAAATTCAGCCTTGAATATTTCTTGAAACGGATTTCTCAAGGATGCTGATGCCCACAATATATGAATTGTTTATCTCGAGATAGCTGACGGTAACTATCTGATGTGTATTAAAGAGAAGAAATCATGTTTTACTTGAATTGTGTAAAGTAAGAAGATTTTATTGAATTAGTTCCCCGAGGTTTCCTCTTTATTACCGGTGCTAAGATATGATGTGCAGTTGCTTACCCTACCATTGTGATAACCTCTCAATTCGTGAATACTGTGAGAATAAATGAAAGAACGTGGAATGATGCTCTTACGTGTTAGGGTTGCTTTTGAGAATGTTATCAGAGATGGTGAACGATGAAATATTTGTTTGTTTCCTTTTAAGTATTGAATTGTCCCATTTTGATGGATACAGATAGATAATAGAACAAAGTCGCATTTTTATACGTGTGTTATAGCCATGTTTACCAACAATTATTGTATGTTTTTGTTATCACTTGGGAGATGGAATTTACTTAATTGATTTTTGAATCAAAGTGTATGAAAGGGAATAGGCGTTTGTGTATATTATGCATGTTGTAGGATCTATTTTTTAGCATGTTGTGGCTTTATGGACAATGGGAAATGATAGTGCTGTCGTGAAGTACTTTTGTACCTTTGACTTCTAAAATCGCATTAACCGAGGTGGATTCAAAGAAGAAGTAAAATGATTGAAAACGTCTGATACGTTATAATAAAACACCGAACGTCTTTACAACCTTCCTATATAAGAACAATAGTGGTGTTTGTATTCATATACATATATATGTTTTATGTGTGTCCGTATTGTATGTTATATACAATCTATAAACACGTCTTTGTATTCCGAGTAAACAGCATGGTGTTGATTGGATACGATTTGATAAGAGACTAAACTTCCGTCAGGGAATTGCATTTTTACAACCAGAACACTTGTAGAATTGCTATGGCGGTGCTGATAATGGTTCATATGAGATATACGGCACCCTCCGTGTCTAAAAAGCGTAATGTGCAGGGCCAATTTAGGCCCACTCTTGGCACATATCAGTGACATCCCACTTTATTAAATTCCTTACTGAAGGTCCCGGGGACACACTGAACGTACGTAGACTTGCTAAGTAGGTATTCTCCGTATGCTGAAATAAAATGTTTATACTCTTTCAAAACTGTGTTTCTTTTATTTTATATGTCGCAGTAACGGTTGGTTTTAATGCAGCCATTGTAACTGCGCATTGATTTTGACACAATACCGTTGATTTATAAGAGGCGATCCTCAGAATGGCTGTTTTCAAGCTCCGCTAGCCCTTTTTAGGCCCCGTGACTTCCTTGAGCTATGACATAATTCCCTATGCCCTGGTATCTGGTGTCATAAATTATATATCTTGGTGCTACCAGCAGCAATGAGGCTGGTGTTTTCGTACAAGCTGGGGATTTGAAATAATTAGATTGTCTCAATCTACTCATTTCGGCCCTTTACATGTAGTTTAGCCTACTGGAGGGATTTAACAGTAATTTATAGAAACATGAACAGGTAGGATATCTTGCTGATAGAAGAGAATGTCACCTTCTAAATCATATGCGTAAACGTTGAAGTACTGACAGATATATATTCATATTGGAAATAGAATGCTGAGAAGGTTTGATGAAGTGATGCAGAGAACTCAAGTGTAACAATACTTGCCATGAGAGAAGTGCTATGTGTCAGGGTTCCAAACACTGGGATTCCCTACCGAATGAGGAGAGAGGCATTGCTTACTATAATGCCTTTATAAGAATGCAGAATCAAAAACTAAATGTGAAGATATCAAATTATGAGAAGCTGATATCGGTTTATCTGTAATTGAAGAAAAGTCAATGGAATTAAATTAAGTTCAAGGAATTGTACTATTTTTGGATTGGATGTCTGATTATGGTGTTGTAAATAAGTTATTATTTTATCAAATTGGGTAGGGTATTGTTAATTCTAAAATACCTGTTAACCTAAATGTTTATTTTATATGGATTTGTAAACACTCGTCTTCCACACTACTTAATGTCGTGTACACTAATAGTCTTGCATTACAATGAAAATTAGCAATCGTTGCTAAATTGTATCCAGCGCAGAAATAAAGTACTTGAAAATATTCACTTTACTCATGGCATCTCTATTATTCAGTTGACTTAAATGTCACCTACAAAAATATTTGAAATAGCTACTGAATAAAGAATAGAAAAGGAAGAAAATACAAAATGACTCAACATGGACATAGACAAGGATTATACCAGGGAACCTTTCACACACTAATCCAAGACTCTGACCGCTAGACTACAGAAACTGATGCCCTGTTGAAGAATAGAGCCTCTTCTCATTGAATATTAAATTAGCCTTATTAATTTTGTGTAATATCATTTACAAGTTAAATTTGAAAATTAAACAAACTGGGATATACAGTAGCCTTCTCTCATGCATGGTTTATGTCGGAAAAATGGACTCAAAATAGTGGTCGGGGTCAAATAATTCACAAGCCTAAAGGCGTGTGCATTATTATCATCCCATGCACTACTACTCGTCCATGATCTAATACACTGTACTAAATCTGTATTCTTACATTTAGCAGTTTAGTATGGCCAGTTATTATGTCGTTGTATTAGAATACTGTGCATGGATATTCTTTCAAAGAATATCTTCTCAAAGCGAATCCATGCAATTCCATTCTTACCTTTTTACATAAGGTAGAATTGTGGAACGGTTTTTGGATTTGATGACTCCATTAAATTGTCCTGAACCGGAGGATATCCTAAGAAGTGTATCAAATGTAACACATTATGTTGTAATTAAAATTACAATTACTCGCATTTGAAACTGCAGTGAAACTTAAAGGCTGTATTTCTCCATTCATCTGTATTACAGTTCTCTCTGAAATAGGGGATGAAATACTGCTCCCAGCCATTGCGCTCCTATACAATGCAGCCTCAATGGCGACAAAAAAAGACACAGAAAGTGAGGGAATACATGAGATTTTGTGGACCCCATTTCTCGTGCTTCCCACGTGTTTTTGTGGTTCATGGGTTTTATACCTAAAAGCTTTCTGTAAACAAGCATAAAGCACCAATTATACACAGACGTAAAGCATGCGTTACAGAAAGCTTGGTCTCATAGGGTAAACTATGGGTTTGCTAGTATGAAAAACGTTTTACCAAAAGTCAACAATCGTAGGTTAAAGTGAAAAGAAAGAAACTGCTGTTTCTAGGGAACCCAAAAATATCAGATACGACCCCACGGGATCCCTTCGGCTTAATTAAAACAATCACACCATTTCTGAATTTCTCTCCTGCCACATTATTACACAAACAACGAATCATTTAGCATGTCTGTCAGTTGAGTTGCTCCTTATTTTTTACAGTAGGAAAGTGAGCTACTCAGCGAGCGTTGAGTTGGGCCCAGCAGGCCAGAGAGCAGCTGCATGTATTTAAACATCGTCAGTTTCCTTCGGTAGCAAAAGAACCTGATCCCCTGACAATAAAGAGAACGATTGAACACGCCAAGGTAGGGTTCTAGGGAAGGCAGGGCGGCAGGTTTACCTTATACCGGGAAACAGGCAAAGCCTTCCTCACATCTCTTAGTAGCACGAACTGTATAGGATGTAGCCATAGCTTTAAGTTGGGGAATTTACATCCTCAAGGCAGACTCTTGACCAAATCTTCTTTAGACAAATTTCAAATTATAAACTAAAATGTAATAAAATTAATTGTTATCTGTGATAATGTAAAGAATTCAAGTGTGGAGTAATGCATTGTTGTTATAACTTAAACCTTTGTCCCTTTCCACCAATCAATAGTAACAAAATTAATGTGAGGGATAGCTATATGTCAGGTTACAGGATTACGACTATTAATGTCAATTAATCCAACCCCCGGTTTTTCGTAACAGATCAAAGATTAACCATAACTAAGGATCAACAACGCTTGGTCTGACCCAGGAGTTAGTCTGAATGTGCCAACTATCTCCTCTTAATTGCTGTGGGGATACATGTGATACCACTTTAACCTGGGCACTTAACGACCCCACCCGTCGCTCCATCTCCGTCATTCCCATTACCGTCAGGTACTCATTAATGCTACCTGAGTATTAGCTGGGAGGTACGCTTTCCTAAGTCCACAACGATTACCTACTGATCAAAGTGACCTCGCTTAATTGTTTCCACATTAAGCCCCATATCCACTAGGACGTAAGACGGTCAACTCGGTCCCCTCCCAGCCCTGTGCTTTCCATCCCTCCCCCATCACTTAACGCTGTGAGAACAGTCATGAGAATTATATAAAGACTGTAAATGCTAGAAAAGAAATCTCCGCTCAACGTATCCAAAACAGCGCAGAATGCCTCTGATTATATAAATAGGGGGTTACCTTTGCTGGGGGTCTGCCTCGTACACCCCCTCCCCCAATGGCAGGGGAACCCCCTCCCATACCCTCCCCGTGAACGGCTCAGTGGTCCACAAATTAAGTACTCATATACTACTAACTTTTGCTCTTCTTTAGCCCCCTCCCGACTAAACAATTCCTGGATCCACCCCTGACAATATAGAAATTACCCAATACTCGACCGGTACATATATATGGTTATAATCGCCGAGTAGAGCATTCGCTTTAGGCCACTTTACATGTAATGTTGTGTGGAGAGGTCGGTGCTTCTTTAATCTTATAATAAATGATTGGCCAATATCTATAGATATTGACCATTAGCTGGGCTTTAAGCGTCCTTATCATATTCATAATAGAAGTATTTACCTCTCCAAACATAAGTTCTCGTCAGGTCATTGTGGTCGTTGGGGTCATAGGTGCAAATCATGAAGGTTGGCTCATAAGTCATATTCATGTGGATGCATTTTATTTCCCATCCCTTTGCTGAGGGTCCATGGGGCTTGCATGACATGAATCCATAGATATTTTCAGGTTGTATATAATATTCGCGGACCTTGAAAATCACAAACATAAATAAAGCGAAAGTGTGTGTGTGTGTGTGTGTGTGTGTGTGTGTGTGTGTGTGTGTGTGTGTGTGTGTGTGTGTGTGTGTATGTGTGTGTGTGTGTATACCACATCACAGTATCAACTATTTTATTTAAGAAGAAACAGATCATTTTGTGTTGTTCATGTGACATATAGTTTGAATTTTGGCTTGTAAGTTGATACTGTAATATTTTATTTTTCATATACAAATCAAAATAATTATTAATGTTGTCCCTATCATTTGTATATTGTAATCATGCAATCAGACTTGCTACTTACAAGTAGATAATCTATACAGTAGCCTAAAAGACTAATATCAGGAGGTGACAGAAATATTCAGACTTTCGAGTCATTTCTTCTGCCCTAGATGTATAGCAATAAATAATTATATTTCTGCCATCTAAGATAAGGCTGAAGATGTCTATATATATACAGGACCAAATACCCTGGCGTCATTGCATGTGACACTAATATCACATTATATATGTCAAGTCACCAGGGATTGTCTTTCCCAAGTAGCCGTGCATACTTCAAATGGTTCAGCTACTCATCGCTGAGGGTAGCAGATGGTAGATGATGATTTTTTTTCGCGTTGTGCAGCCACACACAGACATAGGCGCAGACACAGGCACATAAATGAAGGGGGTTGAGGGTCAGGGGGCTCATAATTGATGGAATAAACCGCAGATACATAGGGAGGCAGGTGTCCCATGTGGCCTATTACTATAATAGGCCTATAATTTTCAATTTGACCCGCCCATGCATGTTGATCTCTAAATGAACGTGAACTCATGACCTTTTGAAAATCATATAATTGTCCACATACTAACATAGTTGCATGATTTTGCATAATTTCTGCAAATTATTATTTGTGCACTTCTCCACAAGTTTGTTAAATTAAAATTCTATTAATTGTTATGAACTGTTGCTAGAATATGCAAGTAGCCATATCTCGGGTTTGAATTGGAATTTGAGGAAAATTCTTTTAGTTTTTGACGGCCGATCTATACCCCTCGTTAGGGGCTCTTCCTGTGGAAATTCCCCGAATTTCCCGCGGTTAAAGGGTTAAGGATTCTCTTAACCCCATATCAAGTCGTTCATCTTTTTCTTGCTGTCAATAAGCTCCATGTTGCCTGTCGAATTAAAGGCGATTAATGGCAATGCCGCCCCGTCGATTCTGTGGGTCAACGCAAATAATCTGCATAAGTAACAACTGACGTTTACGTTTGCCAAGTCACAACGTGGTATTATCGTCTTTCTCCGGTGGGCGTATCTATATGAGGGCAAATGACGAAAGTGGTAGAATCCTTGTAATAGTAGACAGCGGACCATCCGACAGGCCATTAGCTTTCAGTGACAGAAAAGGGAATCTGATTATTATTAACTGAAACTCACATTGATGAGTCTATGCGATATTGTCGCTGGGGTAGTCTACACTGTAAAAAGTAAGTGCTGTTAATTGAAAGCAACATTTTCCGGTAACAAATTTAAATTGTGCTCTACAGCTACAGCACTCATAGTATTTCTTATTGTAGACTTTCTACAGCAAATATGCTGTACACCTATTTAGATATACTCGTAAGGGGCACGGCGAGGGTTCTGATATTGTGTATAGGTTCTTTTTATAGAGCTTTCCAACAATAGTGTTATACTTCAGAGCTTGGGTAGGATTGTGCACTATGATGATCGGAGGCTTGATATATAGTGTAGGATGCTATAAAGTTCCATACACAGCTGTTCCCGTTTGATACGCCCTGCCTGGGAGAATCAGAACCATGCACGGCTATATCATAAGAAACTGGCCATTCAAACAGGGTTTACAAAATACATGCATGTGCATAGCAGGTGAAAAAAGCATGCATATTCTTTAAAATTGCAGCTGGATGGTAAGGGTGTATATAGGACACCACTGATTGATAAAAGGCCCTATGTACAGAAAAAAAGCCTATGTAAATCAGGTGTAAAATATTGCACCTATTACAATATAGCTTTGTTGTTGTCTTCTGGCTATACGTTATCGCCACATGGTTATTTTTACGGACTACATGTTGCAAGTCTATAATTTTATTTAGTTTACTTCTAGTCAATCCCGATAGAATCTCTGTAGGTTTTAATGGCTCCGTCTGCTATTTAATATCCGGTATACCGTGTAGAGAAGGCTCATATTTCTATAAGTAGACTTAGGAAATGAAAAACGCAAAGGACTCATGTACAATATTATAGAGGATCTACTGCGTTTAGTTGAGAGGTAATAACTTAGGCTTCACAATGTGTTCTGGTATAACATTTCATACCCCCAAATTTGTGTAAATTCTCATAAATCATTGATGCATATGGTAAAGACGCTGCGCTGCTTGTGTTTTATTTATGTTTTTAGGCCTATAACAACCCCCATTCAATCCCAGGTATTCAAAATATACCCTATGATTGATATCGATGCACGTGTATACAGGGAAATGCCACCACATTGGTGATCAAGTGCCTGTGTGATAAACTTTGAAATTTTCATGGCAGATTAGTCTTGTCTACATATACATTAAATTCCGTATGATGTGAACACTCCCAGTATATCTCTTATTATCCATGGATCAGAAAAGTGTTGAAATAACAAGAGGGCCATCAACACTTGGCTGACACAATGTCTATAGTTCTCCAGGCCTTTCACCTAGTTCAACCAAATCTCGCATTTCCGGGGAATTTCCTTACACCATCCATTCAAGCTGTTATGACCACGCAAGAATAGCACAAACCACCCTGCAATTACAGAATATCTACAAACGTCCTTAATTCAGGCCCACCTTGTGACCCGACTTGCTCAACTCCGAGACAATCTGCTATATATATAAGTAGTACATGGAAACGTCCATTTTTATCATGTAAGTAGTATAGGTAAATGCCCATTTTGGACGGGCAATTTGGGTACTATTCCTTTGTAGGCCTATTACAAAGTATAAAAAAAGCATAACCAATAGGGCTGGAAAACATATTTTCACACTGAACATGCAATAGTCAGTAATGGATCCAGAGCCCGAGATCCAGAGTCAGTGCACTAGGTTGGCAGACCCCGAACTCCAACCTCCAATCCCCCACCCACTCCACCCATATAGAAGTCAAAATAAAAAACACCCCAAATTTCCACAGCTCTTTCAATTTCAAGGTTCAAAATTTTCTCCCTTGGGTCTTGGGGAGGGAAATTGCTCGTTTTGCTCCTCCCTCTGGATCCGCCCATGGTCGTGCACCTTTTATATATAGTCTTTTCCATTAACCCACCAACGCATGTACATACATACACGGATACAGCTCCTTAGTGTACCACCAACTCCACCCTGCAGCAGGCCACCTCCGCGTGGAGAGTGAGAACCTGCTGCTGAGCCGGCGATTGGAGGGAACGCCCTCTCGTGGGCGGTATCAAGATGTCACTTTCTGCGCATGCGCCACAACTCCTACCTGAAGACCTGCTTATAAGACCTGCCCCTGCCCAACGTGCGCCGGAGAGAGGACGACCAGAGAATCACCCCAAACAACCAGCTTAAGGACCATTCCCTACTCCTGCCTGCATCTGCACCACCCAGCAGTACTTTCTGTTAACCACAAAGTATCAAGGTAAGCGTTCTCATCATATTCAAGTGTTTCATAATCAAGAACATGTTTCTATTCTCTGGGGAATCATACATCTAGACATTCAGACATTTTACTACTTACCAGATCCAATATAAATCTACCAATTCTTAGACGCCATACTCGATTTTTTCCCTTCCATTGCCTTTCATTTTCAATTTACCCATCAATAACTTTAGTTATTGTAGACATGCCTATACATATCTTTCAAGAACCAAGGTCCATGTGCTCATGTCTGTATTTGCTCTCGATGCCACAACTCTCTAATAATAGAAAATAGGATACACAATACAAGGTATATCTTTACAATTACACTCAATCAAAACTACTTGATAGTTCGGGCATGAAAGGTATTACTATTCTTTGGGTAGGAATCTATGTTTCATTTGAAGAAGAAGTTGGGCAATGTAGTAGACAGTTGATTTATAATAAGAATGCATGGTTGAAGCAGAAAAATTTTGTATTCTAATTGTAAAGAAAACTTCTATCCCCACAATGTATCCACGTAAACATACTTTAAATACTTAGAAGCTATACGCACGCTACAGATATCGACGGCAATTCGCGTCTTGGGAAGCAGAAAGGTGGCTTTACTAACTTGACCAACTCCCACAAGTGCCACTGACGGCCAACGACGTAGGCCTACATGTAGAGATTGCATATCTGAGTTTTTATATAAGCTATTGTAAATGTGTTATTATATCTGTGAAATCCTACGTGGACTTTAAAGGTCATTCATCAACGTTTTCATATCTTCGCATAGGCTTTTTTATATATAGGGTAAAAGCAAACATATTCTATCTCTCCGGGTAACGTCAATCACGGCATTCACCCAACAATTATTGTTGTTGCAAGCTCTCTAGAGAATAACTCTGGGCCCTATTCTGGTATCTAAACTAAATCGATAACTTTAGTTTTCCTGGTCATACTATCGCTGTTAGTTCTGTTAGTATACCTTAACATTCATTTTTACTCGGCCTATATTGGGCCAACTGCAAGCTCCATGCTGGACATGTGCATCAATTATTCACAAACATAAGAGACCATGCAATAAAATACAATGCAATTCAATACCCGAAACATCTTTAAATGTCTTTTACATGTCTTCTGCACCTACAGTAACCCTACTGCAACAGTGCTACAACCCTACTCGTTACCAAACGTCCCATTTAACTCACGGAGCGCTCCTTTCAGAAAACAACCAGTGCAAACATGACTCAGCCCTACACAACATCCAATCCAAATCAAACACGACTCTGTCCAACTTACACAACATCCAATGGTACTTACAAAACATTCAGTCCTACTCTCACAACAATCAGTCATAGCGGCACCCGCTGGGCACAAAGATCCCCATACTTCTATGATTATAAGTCCTACTGCAGGGTCGGATCCAGAGCCATTGCTATTGGGGTGGA
This sequence comes from Lepidonotus clava, assembly GCA_936440205.1. Classification (NCBI taxonomy): domain Eukaryota; kingdom Metazoa; phylum Annelida; class Polychaeta; order Phyllodocida; family Polynoidae; genus Lepidonotus; species Lepidonotus clava. The sequence continues at coordinate 43,258,571 of OW387136.1, read as the reverse complement.
GGGGGGGACCCTGATCCCCCTTGTAAAATTAAAAGCACTGGCTTTACACAGATCTTCCAATGTCTCAAAATTGTCTCCGTTGGGTCGGGGGGCGGGGAGGGCAATAGCCCCTTTCGTCCCCCACTTCGATCCGCCACTGTACTAACAAAAGAATCACTCTATAGTCCTACACATCCATTATCTTCTGACACAACGAATAGTTCTACACTTACATAATGTGAATCCCTCTCAGACATTAGATATGTCTACTTACACAAAATACTTACTATTGGTACACATCCTATAATCCAACCACTCTTAGTCTTTCTAACACAACATACGCTTCCCGTTTCTGATGCATGTATTGCCCCCTGTGTAAAACATGCTTTTCTACTCTAAACGTATAGATCTATATTTTCGCCTTGATATGAATTTTGCATTAAGATACTTTACAGTCTTCCGAAGGTGTAGCGGTGTTTGTGATATAGTTCGAGATATTTTCACAAGGTATATTTTATATTCCGCAAAGTTAATGCGATTTAAGCAAAAATATGTGCATTGTGAATTTGAATACGCTCATAGTATTCAAAACATTTCACCTGGTCAACGTAACATTTGTATGCGTTCAAAGAATCTGAAATTACACTTGCAAATGTTCCTTCATAAACAGCATCCGAACTCGTGCTTTTAACAGCCAGTCTAATAGATGAAACTTGATAGTCCAATCAAACAATTGGCCTACTCAGAAATTCGATGCGTAGGTAGACAAGTACGTAGATGTAGAAGGAGTTGTAATCCTCAACAAAAAGGGCACATTCCACTATGTGTTTGGTAGCATTATTTAGCGTTGGTTTCGCGTGCAAACACAAGTCGTTACTATAGGCCTAGGGCTCAATAGTTTGCTAAATTAAAAAAGCTTTTTAAAACAACACCTGCATATCATGGGTATAGCTTCCTATTTTGGATTAGGGAGTTACTTCCCTTTATGAACAAAAAAAGAAAAGAACGAAAATGGTGTTGCACCCAAATGTAGCATTTTGTACTTTTCTCATATACTTTTTTAATTTTTTAATAATTACAGTTTTCAATCCCAGCTCTGAAGGCATGCTGTACTATGTCTTCTGACCATATATATACTGCCATGATGGCCAGGGCCGGGAACTGCAGACAGCTTACGCGTTCTTAGATTCTACTTTTGAAGTTTGCATTGCAACATTTTCAGAGCCCTAATGTTAGATTAAAAGAAATCATTTACCATAATTATTCATGTAAAAGTTGTAAAAAGAAAGGTTTTGTTGTGTATCATAATAATAAAATTGTAAAGATTTGATAAGGGAAGACTAGATCTATGTGAATAATCCTACTTTTCCTTGGTGGCAAAACTACATTAAACAATAGGCTACATGATTAAAATGTGGAAGGATTTGTCGTTTCTTTTAAGTTTAAAGATGTTAATTGTAGCCAAATTAATAATTGTGCATGCAAGTTGGTTAAAATACGAGCGTGTCACTGTTTTACCCCAAAAGGCGTGGCCTGACTAGTGGTGTAAAGATTGCGTTTCCATTTCCACTGCCACCTGCCGCAACATTATACTAAATCCGCTGATTGCCCGGGTCTTCGTACAACAGGCAGGTGCAGGAAGCATCCGGTTAATTCAGGTATCACTCTCCCGAATCTTTCCTACCTTTTTTAAGCTGGTGGAATTCGTACATAAACACATATTATATGCCATTTCTGACATTGATACCACATTCATATATTACATGAATGTGGTATCAATGTCAGAAAGGTATATATGCATCTCCGACAGTTTCCTTCATAGTTATAATAGTTATTGTTAAAACTATCAACAATCATCCTATTATCATCATATTTTACTAACACATGTAATGTAACTAACCAATTTAACTATCTGAAAAGCCGTTTTGTAAAACGAGGTATCCAGTTTTGTTCCAATAATTTTTTTTTGTCATATTGTCACTTTTCCTTTTAAGGACAGTGATATGATTCGCTGTGCTCCTTTAACTGAGATTCAGAGTCCAATTTCACACTGCTGTATATTGAATGTTCTTAAATAACCGTTTGAATTTTGAATGTTTCCATCACCTTATGTATGGTAAGCATAAGGTTAGGATGTGAAAATAATAGGTTATAACAAATGTAACATGCAAAAGTCAGATTGAATACGCGTCGTTTAGTATTTAATTTTTTTCTGAAATTCTGTACATCAATATAATATACAGGGACCGCTGCCTATTTTTTTAGCTTGGGAATGTCTGCGTCAACACGTGTTGGAGTTCTTATGGGGATAAAGAGGATGAAATAGTATCGGAATCACTGGTTCAATATGGTTTTCCTAAAATCATATACATCATTCTTAAGGTCTTTTTAGTTTCAAACTCATCACAACAGTGGCTGCATTCCCATGCATTCCATGCAACAGGCCCATTAGCTGATCAATCATCGCTTATGTCTCACTTGTGAAATAGTGCAGATGTATGCAAAACACGTATGTTATGATAGATAAGGCCTTACTCAAAAGCTGCCTTTCCAACTGTATTATGTGTATTTTTATGGTCCTCAAGCTATTACCAGCCATTATGTATTTCACTCAGAGACATACCTGTCGGTCACGATCTACTGAGTAGTTATCTAATAACAAACATGTTGTTGTTTGTCCAAAGTCCATGTCCCACGTCGAGAGTGAAATTTCCATTTTGGTTCTGATCTCGTTGAGTTTGACAAAGCGGCATCTTTAGTGCAACGCACAGCAGTGGGAAGACTTCAATCACGAGGTATATGATTATTTACTGCAATAATGCCTGACGTACCTTAAACTTGCGATAGATCACATTCTTATTGCTTATTCACCCCTTTCCTGCTGACGATTGTAATTTCTGTAGAAATCGCAGTAACAGAGATAAGAGGATATCATTTGAAAAGACTTACAATTTTAATGAAATGGTAATTCATTTTAATGCGTCAATAACTTGAAAGAAATCAATAGGGATTTCGAAGAGACAGGTGATTGAACCATTTGGAAAACAAGGCGCAAAGCAATCGCGAGTATATGGCTTCCAGTCGCAACGCGTAAAGGAGTTTTCAAAATTGAATTTCATGATATTAGCTTTCGGAATTTTCGAATGCGCAGATTAAGGGGACCCAACCAGCCACCAGGGAAATGGGCACATAGGAAAATAGAGGAGCTTTCCAGTCTCGATATATCAGATATACCAGAATAAACTTGATTTGTGATCAACTATATGGAAAGAGGATTCATAAAACAGAAGGATTATGCCATTGGGTTAGCATAACACCTGACCTCCAAATTGCATAGACTCTTCTACCTCGTACTGTCATTTTCTATTTCCGTCGATGAACCGCTTTAATATTGGCCTCACCTACACAACAAAGAAAGTTGTCACTACATCGTCTACAACACAAAAGACAGATGGGCGTCACGATGGCCTAGAACGTGATACATCAAACTCTGTCACGGCACCAATCTCAAAGTGACCTGTGTCACATATCTCACATGGAGGTCACATATTATGCCTCATCTAATAGCATGAACCTTCTGTTTTGTCATCATTTCCCGCCGGTGTACATATACCGGGTCAATAAAGTCACTACCGGGGAATGGGAGTATTATTCAGTTTTTGGAAACCTTACACATTCCTTTATATTCAATGTATGATAATTTGATTTAGATGAATGATTAATATTTCAAAAGTGATCTTTCTCTCCGCTGCTGAATTTGTTCCAGTTATAAATTCAGTCATGTTCTTGGACACGTAAATTGACACACCTTATGATTTGACAAGAATTGACCAGAATTGACAAGAACGGAGAAGCCTATATTTGTCTTAAGAGGATGGCTCAAGGTCTTTTTAAAGTATTCAAATATATTTTAACATTTTTCAACAAAATAAATGTGACTCTAAATATCCAGATAATTAAGTAATGGTATTTTTCAATGCCACCTAGACTTGATGTTAGATATCCCCGGCAGGCATGGTTAACAGACTGTCAAGTGTTCATTATAGTGAAGCTTTAGGGCAAGAAGCTACGTTTTCTTTCCAAGTGGCTGTCATCATTGACGCTTATATGTGCCTAGGGTGAACACCACATAAGCCTACAGGGGCATATACGGTTGATAATTATGGTATTTATAGATCATTATTAATTTGTCTAGGCTGACAGATCTGTCTTTGGGGACTTAAAAAAGCAACACCTGCATTAGAAATCTGAAAAATTAGAACTGAATATCGCATGGTGATCGCACGTATAAAATGATCCAGCTGGATCTCTGTATTGGAAATCACTTTCCATTATGTCTTTTTTTGGGGAATATATTAAAAACACCCTGTTTTACCTTTATTGCCTTCCGACCAAAGATATTAATTTTTCCTAGGTCTAACAATGATATTATATACTCTAAAGATTGGGTTGATGTAGGCCATTTTCTCACTAAACAGTTTTCTGTCCGTGTTTTCTTTAGAAAAAACCTTGTGCGTTTGTAGTCAACCAGGGAATATAAACTTATAATACCTTTTCCAAAAAAGCTATACATTATACTGACTTTAGTCAACTCTTGTACACTGCAGATAGTACTTTAGACTACTTTAACTCAACCGAATTTGCAACTGTATTCGTCAACAGAAAAGGTCAAACTGAAATATCAATTTGGGCTCACTGGTGCAATACTGCTGCATACCCCGTAATGCAGATCTTTGTATTTTCTTAAACTGGGAAATGGAGTGGTTCCAACTGGGCGTACCTTATAAACCTTTATAAAGACTTTAGCACGACACAGATGAAAAAAGGAAGGGGCTCCCTACGAGAACAGAGTTCACCCGAGCAGAGGAAAAAACTAATGCAGTGGTGGACTTAGGTCCAGGGGGGAGGGCGCCCCTCATTTTTTCCTTTGGCCTAATATAGATTTTTTTCAATGTAAAATTATGGGGAAAAGAGGGAGCCCCCCCTTTCTATTAGCGCGCCCCTACCTATTCTGAAAGCTGCATCCGCCGCGGGAATGTGAGGGGCAGATATGCTACTCCTTTTAGATGTACTCCGCCCAGGGGGGGCAACTCGATTACTTTTTGCCCTGATGTGTGTACCAGATTTCAGAAAGAGACCCATTTTAAATGTCTTCGACATTTGTAAAATACACCCATATTGAATTTATCAAAAATCTTAAACACCCATAGTAAATGGATTGGTTATCAAACACACACATATTGAATGGGTCATGATTTGAATATCTACCCATATTAATTGGCTAAAACTCACTACCAAGTGCAATTGCTGCTCTTCTGCAGGTGCTCCCTATAGTGAACATAGTGGAGGAGTGGAGAAATTACACCTATATTGAATGGGTTATGATTTGGATATCTACCCATATTTAATGGCCTCCCTAATTTGACACCCATTTTGAATGAGAATTTATCCACTCATTCCATTCACTTCAGGCTGAAAAAGGACCCATTTCCTTCAAATTTGGGTACACACATCCGGGCGTAAATGAATGGTCAACATAATTCTGTCTACAGTTTACATATATCTGGGTAGTTGACAATAAATGACAGAGACAGGACTTGCATATAGCCAATGGTGCAAGGGTCCATAAAAGGAATGCCCATATTTAAAAGAAATCGTCCTTTGAATAGAGTAAACATCAAAGAAAGATATAGGAACAGGAGATATCTGACCTTTAGCCCAGAATGGCTGTCGTCTTACCATAATACATGCTGCGTGTAAACCTAACACGAAAGTTGTTTACTTAATACTTCTAACTGTAATAAAGCAATATTAATATTGAAGAACGACCAGGTTTCTTTGGCAGTAAATCTTCCAAATAATATTTATACGTACATACCGCTGCAAAAGGGCCTTCCATGAAGTATACGTGCCCGCTATGCATGCGGGGGGGGGGGGGGGGGGTCAAATTTGCATGCGTTCCTATACAATTTCAATGCGTACTTTGACCAAAGGAGGGGGGAGGTCTGATTTATTTTGCGGAAAGGTGCGTACATACTTTTGTAATGTAATGCCCCACACCAAGACAAGGCACATTTATGGATAACTGTAATTAGAGTACTTTATCTACAGCAGATGATTAGGTAAGGAAATCCAGCTCCTCTTTTTCTTTGTCTGGTTATCAGTATAACTGGTGTATGATAACAACCATTACCGGATAGGCTATGATCATTGTTACTTGATGCTCGCTAAAATGTTATCGGAATGATATTTCGTCTGATTTGCCTTTCCTTTTATTCTTTATGGAGGTACATTATACCACCTTGGAAACCGAAAAACATTTTATTGGATACTTTTTTGTGTGTGAACCTTCTTTATGAACAATGTTTTCTTAATCTAAAAAGATGTAGGTGTATGCACTTTATACAGTGGCGGATTTAGAAGGGGACGCAGAGGGCGTCCCCCCTATATTGCACCAAATTCTTTTTTTTACTGTAACCTTCTCGAACATGAAGGGTCCGTAGGAAACATTTACAATAGGGCGTCCCCCCTCTCTCTGGATGCGCCAATGTTATGATAAGGATTCTCTATCAGAATTGGAAATCTTTGAAATATGCCTAGGGTATATATATACTCTTAGAGTGAACTATTAAAATCATATTTTATAAAAACTTTGAAGAGGACAGAGTGATACCTGAATTGATACAGGGGATTGAAAAAGAGCTTCAGAGGAAGACCTTATTAACTTTAATTTCAAAACCTCTGTCTTCTATGATATAATACATATTACATATATATTATATAATGGTAACTACCTATATTTTTTTAAGTTGTTTATTAAGTAAAACACTTCAGGGTTGCCCCTGGTTTTTGGTGATATTACAATGAGAAAGTGTAGTAAATAAACATTTCAGGTGTAAATTTTAAGTATGTACATCAAGATCAATACAATATATATTGGACCTAATTAAGTAGATCAATATAGACACAGTATCTGTGTTTGATCAGTTTCATAAATTCATTGACACAGGTTGCAAATTGTACATCATGGCATAGTTCATCCCAAATGATTGTCCCTTTATAAAATGCACTATTATGGAACTTTGTGTTCATTTTTGCTGGGACAATAAACTGTTTCTTATTAGCCGATCTAGTTTCTCTTACTGGAACAATGAGCCCATCCCAGTATACATGAACATAAAATTTTACCATGAAATTACATAGCAATTTCTTTCTTATTTAATCCCCAAAGATAGAAGTGTGAAACAGAATGTACCATGGTGGTTTAGTTGACAAATTTCTCCTAAAATTTGTAAAATTCAGCTTTATATATTGGCCTTTTTCCCATAGGAACCAATGTTGAAGGCTGCCAGTCCAACCTATAATGTCCGACCCTATTTTCCCTAAAATACAGTTTTTTGATTGGCTGACAAACTCGCAAATCTGTCAACTGGTAACATTAAAGAAATCATAATGTTTTATCAGTACTTGGTGATATAGAAAAACATAACTTTTAGTTATTCCAGTAATCCCAGCTCTAGGAGACAAGGATGGCTTATATTGTAGTTTTGTCTGACCCTTGTCCAACCCTGGAATATACCCAATGTGGGATGGGCTTATTAACACATCATCTTTAACACTGTGTAAGAACATCAGACGAAGAAGTTGTTTATGCCTTCTCTGCTCTAAACTACTCAATTTTAGTTTAGAAGACAGGTCCTGGCTGCATTATTTTGTATCTGAAGCTCTCTTTTCTGTTCAAGTGTACATGACATCAATATAAATCCACAGTAATCAAAATACGGCAGAATAGTTTGCTTGTAAATTGCTATGCTGGTTGAACACTCAATTGATTTTCTAATTTTGAACAACTGAAATACCTTATTAGTTACTATAATATCTACCTTTTTCAGTGAAGTCCGAAAAGGGCGTTTCGTGCCATTTAGCTTACATGCACACCATGAGGCCACACATGGGGGATTTTACTATTACAAAGTGGCAAAAGACTCGGCCCTTAGAAACCTGAGTCGGCTTTAAACGTGTTTGACTACTTTAGTATTTCATTCCACACCCACAATGGTTTTCACACCGACCCTGACGTGACCTACCCCCCTGTTTCCGGTAGCCGAATCTCCGGAGGGTGGCGCCTCATCGCTATTCTGCTGAAGTCACGACAAGAAGAAGTACACCCCCGTTTAACTCAATCTCTCCATTTCCACTCTGAGTCTCATGTTATCATTTTCGGCTATGCATTTTGGCCGTTGTATAGTTCCGGGTGGCGGAACCGGGCTTAGGGCATGATGGGTTACGACGGAAGGCAACTGGGTAATTGCGAGGTAATGGTGACAAAAATATATCCTCCGTCGTTCAAAACCCGGAAGTGTGACTGGGCCGACGGCACGGTTGACATTGACACCTCTACCTCTCCAGGAAAGCAAATACCTTATGTGCTGACGAGAAACAATACGGCCTCATCTAATTGGTTATACAAGATAGAACAAATAGTGGACAATTATGTACTGTAAGATAGGAAAAAAGCAAATAAGCAATCGCTGTCGGATTGGAGGGAATTTTTTGGAATTTTGAGGCAGCCTGCTATGTCTGTTGGGCATCACATACCGGCTGAAGAATCATTTCCAAATATAAAGCGAGGGAAAAGATAGAAAGGTGATGAAAATTCCCGTGTGAGGAGAAAGACGTGTGATGGATGTACACGAGATCCCACTCGGGTGAGTAACCAATGCAGAGTAAAACTGGTAGCAACAATTCTCTCTCTTCCTTTTCCAATATCTGAAAAACTGCAGACAGAACACTACGCCCAGTATATGGGAACCTTAAAAGGTCTATATACATGCAGTTGACGGGGCTATGTATAGGCCCACCTAACGGTATACATTTGTATCATTTCATTTAGCATAAAAATACAGGTAGCTCTGCCATGTTCTGTTCTGGTCCAATTAGTGGCACAAACCTAAAAACGTTCTGTGGCATACCCGTGGGAGGTGGGGAGGGAGGGAGGGAGGTAGGGAGGGAGGGAGGGAGGGAGGGAGGGAGGGAGGGAGGGAGGGAGGGAGGGAGGGAGGGAGGGAGGGAGGGAGGGAGGGAGGGAGGGAGGGAGGAGAGACTACCATCTAGTTATAAACACCCCCCCCCCATCAGTTTTAAACGTAATCCCCTCTGAACGCCCCCATCAGTTTTACACGGAACCCCACTGATATAAGATTTTCGGGCTTCATAGTCACGTTCCTCCGGCTGCTATCGGATGATGCCCCTTCTCTCCTGACCCTACGTGCCTCTTTCTGCCCGCCTTATCTCTTCTCTTTACCGGCAGCCAGGGGGAGGTACACTCTGTACACATACAGGATACGGCTCTGTAAGTAGAGCAGACCGGGGAGCTGCTTAGAGAGCAGCTCGCGCCCCATCGTTATGCGTGTCGGTAGGCGGCATACCGCGCCAGATGACCCAGGGGAGTGCTGACATCGTGGACAGTTTACCGTGTGATGCCAGCCAGCCTAAGCCTGGCCCTCAAGGGCATAGGCCCTCCCCTATCCGTGTCTCCGCATTGTTAACGTTGCCCTTGCCATGCACTCCTCTTGCCATTCAACCTATAAAGTGAGCACGGGATGGGCAGGGTAATAACCTAGGTCACCAACACGCTATCTCCATAATGAAGCCGTCAGGAACAGCTGAAATGCAATGGGTTACAACAAAAAAGGAGAGTGTGTGTATAGCGTCGGGCCAGAGAGATCTGGGATTTCAGGCATCGTACCTGCAGTCTATCTGGATGTGCCAAATGCAATTACCCGTTTGCCTCTGGGCTTCAAAGGTATCTGGTTAAAAGTGGAAATGATGAAAATGTCAACTCATGTGCTGCTTGATGTTTGTTGACATATAAAACAATTTTATTAAATTTTAGCCGCTTTCTTCAAAAAGAATGTAAATGTCAGAGTGAATTGATTTAAAGATGTGAATTAACAGAGCATTTAGTGCACCACATTTTGTGCTCTACGTGCTCGGCAACCATTCGTTCTGAATGCATTGTTCAACATGGTGGCCAATTGCATGCAGACGTGCGTGTTTGCACTAATATGAAGGATAATTGAAAGGAGATGGAGAGGCATTGTCCCAAACAGACAGTGGTCGGGTCACCACATTCATCGATCATCTAAACAAACACATCCTGCTTCTCTCAGTTGTTTAGCATCAATCTCAAAGACATGGTCAAAGAATGCTTCACAGGTCCAAAAACGACAAAGCCCAACCTTATGGAGATTACCTCTAATTGATTCTTTTTACAAAAGAGATTAATAACATTTATAATTTACAACTAGCAAATACCTAAACAAAAATGTTCAACTTTTATCGGTCAGTCTCTTACTGTATACTTAGTATTCGCTCCTTATGTCTAATTTTCAAGGTCGTGTACCATAAGGTAATTCGGATTGCTTTGTTTACAGTATTGATTATCAAAGGTTCGTAGACTTGGTATACATGATAATCTTTAGACCATATGTATACACCTAATAATCAACCTTATTCCCCTTTCCTATACATGCTTCTGAACAATTTCCAGCGAATCTAAATGCGATTTATCAAGGGGAAGGTCGGGGGCGGGGTGGGTGGGTGGGTCGTATATAGACGATCCGGGGTCCTGAAAATTGTATTGTTTTTTCTTTTTTTCCCATTTCATTTCGATTTATTCAGGCCTTTGCATCTATGTAACCATGGCAACCAAAGTTTTCTTGATAAGTTTATTAAAAACGTATTTTGGCACAAGTGGAAGATGTTATTCATCACCTGATGACTCAGAGTCTGTCTGTTATAAGTATCTTATTTTCAAAACTAATCATATCAGTATATTTCATACGAGACGGCAAAATCATACTGGACATGAAAGAGTATGAAAGTTTTTTGCACGAGTTTCTTAGAATAAGGATAACTTTTACTGACACAGTTTCTTTATCAGGTAATCTTTCCTGGCTTTCTGTCTTATTTTCATCAAAAAGCGCAGTTCAATTTTAAAGTCCGCTTCAGACTGGAACACTTTGGGGATGAGTTTAGGCCATGAGCTATGGATGGAAAATCAGGCTGTGAGCTACAGGATGGAAAGTCCTTAAACTGTTGAATTATGAGACAATTATGTTCTAGTTACCAAAATTTGAACATGGTTTGCAAATTTACACTCTGGATGAGGTTTTATAGTAACTGCTTTGAACTATTGGTTGTCACTAAAACCTATAAGAGTTAGGCACCAAGTATGTGCGTCCACAAGATATGACATTTTGATATATTTGATTATACTCGGAGAAGGCGAGCGCTTTTTAGTTTTGAAGCTACCACTAATTTAATTAGATAAACAGTATCAACAACATTAAGACTTTCAGGGAAGAGTATGAGACTTTATATTTCACTGTATTAGAATAACAAAAGCGAAATCTTAGATAAGAGGTCTCAGTATATACTTGAATCTTGAGGGGGTGAATACACACATATTGAAGGATAGTTTAAATACAAGTATGTGTACTCGACGTCTTTGATTTAATTGTTAAAAGAAAGACTAGCCATGTTTCATGGTACCTGGTTAATTGGTACAATCACACCGATACCAAAGAAAAAAATGACTGCCGACCCATTTCAGGTGTTACGTCCCAAAGTAAAATACCTCTATGGGCAACGTATAATCAGTCAGTATATTACTTGGAGTGCAATAATATATTAGACTTTAGGAAGTATGGCTTTAGAAAAATTTGCAGTAATTCATCAAAGATAACAGTATTATGGACTTAGCAGCGGCAGGTCCAGAGATATTCAAAAGAAGGGCGACCTATTGTTCTGCCAGACCATCCAAGTATGAGAATTTTCCATTAAAAATGTTCATATTTGGCCAGAAATATGTGGGTAGGGGGCGCACTTTGCGCCCCGCTCTAAATCCGCCACTGCTTAGTCCTATAGCCTTGTGTGAACTTTCTCTGTAACGGGACCCCATACGTCAAGCCAGACAATTTGGAATCTGTTCACCAAACTATCACATACGAGGTCCCATACAGGTTCATGCTGAGGCTGCTGTTTTTCATCATCTATGTTAGTGATTTACTTCTACCTTTTAATTAAAAAATACCGAACATTTTGTTATATGGGTCGGCAGTCGCGTTATATTAAAAATAGGTAAGTACTAACAATTGGGTATATGTAACCAGGTTACCTTAATCGCATCTTTAGTTTCGTCAAGGTTTCTCATCTTTTGTTATATTCCTGCCCTCAGTATCTTAAAGCTGCGTCCATTTTCATACGACCCGCTTTCACCCTGAGCAAATACCTCCAGGGTGTATTCCGGCTCTGCATCATTGATGTATCACTTTATCTAACCCCATATGTGCCCGATCTACAGGAGGCATCTGGTGCAAGTATCACCGAGGGACACACATTTATTCATCTTTTTTTCTGGACATAATGCATTTTTACGAAGTGCCTCCTGTCCTTTTGCAAAAATTAAACGAGGCGCTTAGTCTATATTAATAAAGATGTCCCGTTACCAGGTCGTAGGTGTCCCTACATTGAACCCGTTTATGCCCTTTCTTAACTCATGCTGCAAAATTGCTGAATCTAGAATTGTTACTGTGCCTTGATATAACCATTTATGTAACACTTCCTTCTGTAAAAGTAGTCTATAAGGTAGTTTAATGGGTCTGTTGCTGTAATGGAACCAATCACAAACTGTTAATAACAGTAGTGACATATGTATGTATGTGTCAATCCGCTGGTAGTTTTATATATACAGTACCTTGAGGAAAAACGCCCCTATGTGGATGTAATAAATGCCATTAAAGTTTCAGCTGCTTGGATATGGGTTAAGGGCTTTGCCCATCTGTCAATGTCCTGTGATCTATCCCTGGGTTAAACAATCACCTGCCATATTGCTCCAGCAGCGGATCCAGGATTTCGCGTAGGGACTACAGGCTGAGGACACATACCCAGCATTTCCCGTAATTTTTGTGGTTAAGGTCCTCATCAAAATTGATACGCTCCCTCTTCTTTAGACATTCATAAAACTGAAATAATTACAAAACAGCATCACTTACCAAGGGATTTCCTTCTAAAAGTGCACTGTTCCATTGAGGTACAAATATTTTTTCATAAAGTACTAAAGGAATAAAACGGCCAAGTACTACAGAAAGGGAATGCAGAATCGCGTACTTATGAGATTAAATTCTATTTTCAAAGTTGTACCCAATGAAGAATATTTACCACTGCATATAGGTAATCAGTATGTACAATAACGTAGCATGAAATCTTTTTAAGAAAATAAATTATTTTAACCGAATGGTAACGCCACTTTCACTATACTACTCACAATACTAAAACGGCCCATAATTCTGGCAGTCCACATAATCTAAACCAAGTCAACATGTCTACAAGCTATATTCCCCCATGCAGCTGAATGGAATCTTACTCAATATGTCTATATTTTGACTAATAAAGCAGTCTGTTGGGACCCACAAAAAAACTGATTGTTCATCATTTGACGATATGCTGTAGTTCCAAACCAATTACCCTACTACTACCCCATTGCTTGTGCAGCTGGTCCCTACACCAGAACGGAAGCACATTGCGGCCGAACGTGACGTAGACGTACACGACTGGGGCGCCACTCTGTGGCAGGATTCAGTATCAAACTAATTCATCACGGTTACCAGGCGACTGTTTGAATAGGATGGGGGAAACGGCTGTGTGCCGACATCATTGCTGCAGCAAGGGTTCCCAATCAGAGGAGTCTTTATTAGAGTAGGACGGAGAGATGAGGGAGGGTTGGCGGGGGTGGGGGTGGTGGTGGGGGGTCGTAGGACAGCCGAGGGGTATATCAAAGCGATGTAGACGTACCTGCCCCATGTGAATGCATGTAGGATATTTTACCGGCATCCTGATCATCTAGGCGCCACAGGCCTATTGATAGAAATATTCATACTGTACCCAAAACAATTATTTTCATAACTCAGACATATCAAATATAAGGGGAGACTAAGAGGCCCAGGCGTAAATCGAAGCAATTAGATAAACATGTTGCATCTGATGAACACAGAAGAAGGCCTATGCACACAAAATGTATACAACAATACATGCAGCATTAGTCATGTTTTGTCAGTTAGGCCTATTTGTGTCAGTTTACATGATGTTGATCTACAATGAGCTGCTCCGCAAGACCAGGACCTTTGTGGCGACCTAATAGGCATATACCTATAATTTGTATATGATGCATGTATTTGCATTTTTCAATTGTGCAATAGGGGGCCATCCATTAATGATGTCACGCCTTTTCAGGGTACTTATAGGACCCACCACCCCCCTGTCACACTAAATGTACTGTTTTAAATATGAAGTGATGTCACACACTGGGGGGTGGGTAGGTAGGTTAAAAAAACAATTGGCCAAAAATGGAGTGGGCGCCCCCGTGCCCCCTGTATATACATCCGCCACTGGTCTAGTCAGTTATGTATTATAGGCATAGGGGCTGTCCATAAAGGGTGCGCCTCCGTATTTCTATTAGCACGTCCACGCCTTTTCAAAAAGCCTACTATTGCAGAGTGTTTCAACAAGAGGTTGGGGTGGGATAGAGGTCTTCTCTCTTTTTAGGGAACTTACACCAACGATGAAAATACCGTGTATGTTAGGGTGTACATAATGTTGTATTACTTGTAGGTAAATAGCACATAATGCGCATCCCCCTCCCCTACCCACTCCGTTTTTTGGCGCAATATGCTGGATCCTTAATTCCCTACGTCAACTATACTGGCCTTACCTTCTTACATGGATCTCATTGTATCCGTATGTATCACAACGTATTGATTTGCTAGTTAAAACACTCAAGATCGAGGAGACATGCGGAGTTGACCTTTACACCTTCACCCTTTATGCACAACCGAGAATGATTGTTTAAATGCACACACACTTCCGTAACTATTTAGAAACAAAACTATGACGAGCAAATGAGCTTATTTTTGTGGAACTGAAATGTAATGCGAGAAAACATGCCCCCCCATTAAAGGTGCACTGAAAACCCAGACTCGTCAAAAACTTGTCAAATTGACAAGTTTAGCATTGTCGTTTTGAAGGTGCCCAAAACGACAAGTCTAGACTCATCACCTTGTCAAATTGACAAGTCTAAACTCGTCACTTTGTCAAATTGACAAGCCTTAATCATCAACTTTGATAATGTAAGATTCCTCCTACTGCCCATCACTGCCCACTTCTGCCCCATAATTCCCTCTTCTTTGTATACACCCCCCTGACTTAACCTGTTTTAGCCATCATTACTGCAGGAGAATCAAAAGATATATTGGTTCTCAACTGCTGTAGTCATTGCAGTATCTGGCTGATTCTAACCATCTCTATGAGATGGTCATACATTAAAAAAGGTGTCTGAAACGTTTTTTACTTCATATCTAGTAAATAAAAAATAATAAAATGTCAAAATGGCTATTATGCCATGCAATACTGAATCCTTGTGACTATTTCATTATTCTCTAAAAATATTCTGCAAAATAGGTTCATATTATAATGATTAATAAACAATTGTATTAATTTGGTAGTCCAAAAGTCACTCAAATCAAACAGTGGCTCCCTCTATTTCTTTGACAAGTCTTTGACAAGTCTTTGACAAGGCGACAAGTCTGAACTCGTCAAATACTCTGAAAAGCACTTGACAAGGCTAAACTTGTCAAATTGACAAGTTTTTGACAAGTTTACGACCATTCAGGTTTTCAGTGTGACAAGAGAACAACCAGAAAGGTATGATTTATTTATTGCGACAATTCCTCTGTGCACCCAACCCTTAATATTGCATGAAGTACGACACATTTATTACATGATCCTGTATCATGCTTCCTATGGATGAATGAGGGGTGCGTCTTATTCGCCCTTGTTACAACATCCCGGACAATAAATTTTGTAGAGAATTTAGTCAAGGGAGTTGAAAAACTTCTGGTACAATACCCCTCTCAATTGCGTTTCAACTTATGAAAATTGCATCGCCCCAATGCCCTGCATTTCCTTATTACTCAGTGGCGTCACACGCCCTTCAATATTGATCAACGAGTTCAAGTTTTTTCTATGCAAAATGTGGAGCCTTATAAGGTAGTTTTTCCTAGAGCATTAGAACCGATGCCTTCCCGGAATGCCGCTCATTTTACGCTCAGTCTATTGGGACTGACAGGTAATGAATTACCTACGCATCTTCTGTCAGATAAAATTATGGACCTAACATAAAATATCCCATGTTCATTTCAACAAGGCGTGATATATGAAGCCGCCAACACCAGGCCATATTGATTCATTATTCAGTCAGAACACTTTATTTGTTTCTTAGCAGCTGGTACAATGACCTGTTTTGTAAAGGATTTAATAAGTCATGTCAACACGGGTTTGGCCAAACTATACATCAGATGAAATGCATAATTTTACAGCAGCAGGGTCCCATATGGTCTAGTGGTTAGGATTCCTGCCTTTCACGCAGGCGGCCCGGGTTCGATTCCCGGTGTGGGAACAATCGTTTTCTAGAATGTACATAGCATAGTTCGTATAGGCAAAAAAACTGATACAACTGAGATCCGTTTTCACACCCCTGGGGGTTTCTCCACAACGCGGGGGATAAGGTGGCTGGCGACCTTGTTTGTACATCAAAATGTGAGCCATTGCCTTCAGGTGGTTATTCAACTGGGATTGTGTATAAGAAACAAGAGAATTCCCATATTGAGAAAAGACTTAGGGGCCTAACAAAAATCAGAACCCACTATTTGTAAGATAAATCATTTTTATCACATGGTGGAACTGACTAGGCCCATTTGTATAATATATAGATGGAGCATTACTATGCACATGATTCTTTATGTCAAATGCAGAATAGATACTCAGGGTTCACATGGTCTTTGAATTATATCATTTAAATCCTGTAGCCTCAGTAGCCTATACTATACCTGGGGCGGGGGGCGGGGGGTCAGCATAAAGGTTAAGTACTAAAACGACATCCATGCAACATTTTCCCCTCTTTTTGTGGTTTAGGGGTCCAGCAAAACGCCCCCCCCCCCCCCAAGATCAGAAATGTTATCTTTTACTGAAATTAAGGGTGGTATTGCAAAAATATTTCTAAGCAGGACTATCATATGTTAAGTTTATATAGGCTATGACAGACAGAATTTCTGTTTATGAAAAAAACTGACCCCCTCTTTAAAAATGAAAATGAAAAACACCAGATTAACACAGATCTTCCGAGTATTGAGTTTTTTTGAACTATCTGAAAGAGGCATTATAATAACCATTCCAGTATGTATGTTTCACATTTTCTGAATAAAATTTAATCCAAACCTTTTCTCCTTTGGGTTGGGGGGCAATCACCCCACTTGGCAGTGAGTTGCCCTTCCTCCCCACTTTTGGATCCACCACTTGGAGGATATGGCTAGTCTAGGCCAAATGCACCAGAACACCTCAGGAAGGATTTTCCGTGGAAACCTGGTCAAGTACTATATTAATGGTTAGTCCTAATACATCTCAGCCACCTTGCGACATAACATAAACGTTCTGCGACCATACCTTTTTAGTCAGTTTGTTACAGTGGCAGATCCAGTTTGGCAGGGGGAAAAAGGGGCAATTGCCCCCCGTAGACCCAATGTAGAAAATTTTGGGATCTTGAAATTGGAAGATCTGTGCAAAATGGTGTTTTGCTTTTTTTAATTTTTATATGAGGGTTCACGGTTTTTCCACCCCCTAGAGCACTGACCCTGGATCTGCCCATGTGTTACTTATACTAAGATGGCACATAACAATTATGTTATTGATGGTGAGGTTTAAACTTCACCAAATCAGAAAGTTATTATAACATTATTTTTGGTGAGGTTAGGAAGAAACCCAGACTGAATATTGTAAGAACATTCTAATTGGGTTGAAGGACGTAACCAGAATGTTGCAATAACGTCACAGTGCAATGTCATGGCAGTGACGTATAATTGGGAGTCATCAAAAGAACATAACAAGAACCAAATACAGACTGACCAGAAAGTTGCTGCAATGTTATAATAACCTCGCATCCTTGGCTGGAATGTGTCTATTCTCAACTTTTGTTGACAAGGACACTCAAACTGTAGGAACCATTTTTGATAATAAAAATATTAGGCCTACAAGAAAAGAAAGAAAAACCCTTTAATGTATGTAAATGTCTGACAAGTGTTCAATGCAATAAATACATATAACCAACCAAGAAGGGAGTACAAGGATGGTTATCACCCCGAGCCGGGACCCCGATATCAGCCCGAGGCCAGGGCCCGAAGGGCCGGCCGAGGGCTGATATCGGGGTCCCGGCGAGGGGTGATAACCGCCCGAGTACTCCCTTTGAGGTTGGTTATGGATTTATTATACCTTTTCTGTTAGATCTGAGCTCCCAAGAAAGGATGCACAGCAATCAGTGATGGTGGGACTGTGATGCTGCACATTTTTTTATATGTTTTTTCATATAACTCTTTTGATATCCATCAAATCGACAAACAGTAAGCAGTAAAGTGTAGCTAGGAACGTTGTGCAGATAGTGCAAATGTTAGATTTTTTAATTCTAAATGATTTCATTTTTTCATGAATTTTAGAAAAATAAAAAGTTTCTGTATCACACTGCAGTGTGATACAAGGCTGGTTATCACCCAGGTTTGTATCCCCCTGAGTTAAACTCTTAACTACTAACCTTGTATCACACTAAGGTATAATAAAACCGAATTACCCAATGGTCGTTTCCTTTATGCATCGCTATAGCTAGGTTACAATAGGTGTGTCCTGATGTTCCCTAATTACCCGACTTATCAAACTATCTATCATTATCTACCTTTAAACATCTACATCCTTTAAGACCTACCTTTAATTTGGCATAGATTATCCACGACTCACATAAATGAGCGCGCATTTGCGTCAAAACAATCAGCAGACAAACAAGTCTATTATTCCCTGATGCCCAACTTGTAAGATAGTTCATGCCTGAATACCCGAGCTCATAAATACTCGGCGGTTGTAAGACGCGGCATGGCATCACCTCTGATGGGGAAGGGGAAAAATGGCCGTCGGAGCGAAAGGCGCATTCATCCGCGCATGCCTGACGTATTTCTGCGGGGAGGACATCGCGAGACGAACGAGATCTCGCGTCAAACCGTAAGGACGAGAACATGCGTGGGCCCACGGGTCGACAGTGGAATTTTCTGATAGATTTTGTGACTGCAGAGCTGACAAATGTCTTGGGAAAACTCCCGACGCCTCGGCCCACCTTATCTCATTACATTTGAAGGAAACGAAGTTGTTGCCTTCTGGATCTCATAAAAAGCGTGTTACCACAAATCAGTGTGGCTTAAGACCTGCATGCCTGGAATTCGCAAGTCACATTTAGGGCTATAGGTCCCTAAAGGCCAGCAGATTTGTTCACTCTTAAGACATATGTCTTTTCAATAAAGAAATTGTCATGGGTGCGTCTGCAGTGCAATAATGCGTGGCATTACAAGCTATTTAGTATTTCATGAATGCGTCAAGGTTACTTATCTGAATCAGGACTGGCGTGGGATGAGCTGATAGTAAGGGCCAGTAAGTGAACCATTATCAAGGCAAAGGCAGTCGACAAACTGTTGCTTTTAGAGAAGTTATAAATGATACTGATATAGGCCTAAAATGATTGCTGAATTTGTCTTTCTAAGCATATTCATTCGAACATTATGTGTTACTCAGCTTCACTTGTAGTTAGTGGCTTACTATATATAGGTAGCCTACCGTATACATATATATATATATATATATATATATATATATATATATATAACCATTAATTGTGTCAACCATTACTGGTTATATAAATTGGTTGACAGGTAACAATATTCAGTGCTGCCACCTTGTGACCTCTTCAAGCAGTCATGGTGACTGACCACTGTGCAGGGCAGCACTTCATAATTGCCTGTCCACCATTGGTTCCATACACATGTGTTCACAGCCTGTTTGAACCTAATAAAACAAATGTATATTTATGTATAGAGTGGCAATGGTATTTTGCTTTGTCTGTGCCCAACCAAAGGAAATTGTCACCAATTAAACTTAAAGAGTATAACCTCATATCAGGGGCGGATCCAGAGTCAGCACTCTAGGGGGGGGGGGGGGGGGGGCAAACCCTGACTCCCCTTATAAAAATGAAAAATGAAAACGCCATTTTTACACGGATCTTTCAATTTCAAGATGCCAAAATTGTGTCCCTTGGGTCTACGGGTGGCAATTACCCCTTCGCCCCCCCTCCCCTATTGGATCCGACACTGCATATACCAATTTCCTCTGTCATCAGGTCAAACACTAGTCTATAGCACCGCATAGGGCCCTCTAGCTATATAGCCTACTTGATGAACAAATAAACTGTGCCGACAGGCATACAATGTATATTAATTATAGATACAAATCCAGTTTGTCTCTTTAGTTTCAGACCATGTCTCCCACCCTGGCCGTGCTGCTGGCTCTCTGCCTCACCACCGTCGTCGTGTGCCGGCCGGGCCAGGCGCGCTCCGTGCCCGACGGCCTCAGGGCCGCCCTCGTCAAGCGCTCCTTTGACGTCAAGGTGAGCACGTAGTTCATTAGGTGATTCACATGGTGATTGACTAACTCTGAATATGCTTAATGGGACTCTTATAACTTGATGGAATCTACAGATGCAGAGTTAGAAATGTTGAGTTAGAAAAAAAAAGGAAAATGGTTGAGTACAATATAATTTAGTGCATGCACTTACAGCTAAATTTTGTTCAACTCAATTAGCACTAAAATAGTGTAATTCTACTTCAGTGCATTGTATACTGTAAACTAGCACGGCCTTCGTAGTAAAGAGTCAGTGAAGTGCACCCCATGTTTGATTCACACTCTGCGGTTATTAATAGCGCTTACAGCATTGGAATTGAATTGCATCTTGCCTTTACATAACATAGCCCACTGTTCGTAAACACTTTCAAATGATTTCCTGTCCCTTTATTGTCCAGATATTTCCATAATTCTTTCATAACTAAGATGGCACATTGTGAGCTCTAACAAACTGTGACGTTTCAAAACAATTCTTCCAAAGGTATAACGATGAACATTTGTATGAAGAACAAAATGGAACCTGTTTGTACTATATAGCTGTTCCGACAAATTGTTCCAATATATAGGGCTTTATGCATGCAATGCTCCTGTTTGTACATTATTTTACAAAAATTGAATCAGACAAATAGATGATGAATTTCAAAATGTATAATAGCAAAGTGACTCATTGCGTCCATGCATGAATATGAAAAAATGAGACAATGCTAAGGCTGTCAAGAAGATGTCAAAGTGACAAGTTTGGCATTGTTACCAAAAAGAAGAGTTTGTGACCACCACATCAACAGAAACCTGTCATAAATCTGCCAGAAACTTGTCATACCTAGTACTGATGATAAGATATAGGGGCACTGCACTGCAATTAAAAAAGAAACAGGTAACCATGTCTTCCTCTTTGACTTTACATAATTATGTCATTTTAACATGATTTATAAGTGTAGGATTATCACGAAAACAATTATTACAAAAGGGTCATATTTTAAATATGCTTGATCCAATTTTATGGATAATGATAAGAGAATTCTAATTGGAAATAAGAATTATTCTTTTGTAAGGTAGACCTTTTTAAAAGTAAAACCATATAGTTGTGACTACCCAAGGCTGCTTAATTATTTGCAACTCAACAACAGTTCAGTTCCAATGACTGCAACATAATACTTATCATATAAGTATATATCAATGGGCCTATTAAGACCAGCGTCTCATCTCTATAGAACAAGTAAGTAATAATGGGAGGTTATGATTTAAATGAGGGTCAAATAGGCCTTAGAAGTCTTTCAGCAAACTTGTCAATTTGACAACTTTTAAACGGCCCATCAGGCAGGTTGTCAACGATGGTGCCAAAGCTGTCCATTAGGCCTATTTGACTGTTGTTTTGACAAGGCAAAAGTTGTACCAGGAGACAAGTTAATGACAAGTTTAGAAGACTTGATTTTTTAAGTGAATGAATCAAAATCACATTCTTCGTGTTTCTCTCTTATTGTTATGACAAAAACTTCTTGAGTCAGCAGTTTCATATTACCGTCGTCCTGATTTCCCTTGGGCCAAAATTGAGTGCAATTAGGTTTATCAAGGCGGAATAATTTCCCCCGGAATTTCCCAAATGTCGGAGATGTTACATAAAATTTGATCCAAAACCACTCTCCAGTCAACAAAACCGAGTGTACAAAGAGAGAAAAAATGACTTGCAAAATTTACTAATATCATTATGATTTCATGATTTACACACAATTGAAAAAAACCCTTATAATTAGGCCTATAGGAAGGAGTTTAAAATTATGAACCGTTAACGGAAGAAAATCAAGAGGCCCTCAGGCAGAAGCTTTTTGTCAAAGGTCCTTTATAACGTTTGGGTGTGACATGAAAGAAACTTCGTTATCTAATTAATCAACTTTTACGTAACTCTGGAAATGTTATTCAGATTCATAATGTGAATCTATAATTATACTTATACTTATATCACGTGCCCCTCTGCGGCCGGCGGCCTTGCCATTTGATAATCAGGCCCGTACCCAGGGTTTGCTGTAGGGGGGTGGCAGGAACCCCTAAATGAAACCTTTGCTTATAATCAATACCAGTGTTTAACCCTGAAAAGGGGATGGCGACCTTTTCATTCTTTTCTTCCATATGTTTAGGGGTTTTCCAATAATTTATTAAAGGATAGGTGGCACTTTTAAAAAAAAAATTCCTTTGTGGGGGAGTGGCCCGCCACTCCCACCGCCCCCCCCCCCCTGGTTATGGGTCTGTGATAAAGAGTAAGAGAGGCCTCACTGATTAATATTTCCTTTTCGGTCCCAATATTTAAGCTTGTCTCTACCGCTATCACACCTCCTAAGGGGCCCGTCACCCTTTCCTCAAATATTGATAGTTCCCATTGTACACACTACGTTAGATAACATCAGATAAAATGAGTGCTGTTTTATGTAATTATGACAACATAGTTATGCAAAGTAGGGAATCCCTGGACGGCAATATGCCTATCCATGCAGGTGTTATTATACTACCGTACCATAAACACACATAAAACACGAGCGACATAACGTGTG
Source organism: Lepidonotus clava (assembly GCA_936440205.1). Classification (NCBI taxonomy): domain Eukaryota; kingdom Metazoa; phylum Annelida; class Polychaeta; order Phyllodocida; family Polynoidae; genus Lepidonotus; species Lepidonotus clava. Next base: position 43,235,448 of record OW387136.1, on the reverse strand, counting down.
TATACTGTCCTCTCCCGCTAAGGAACTTTAAGAGTGGATAGCTTTACATTTCTCAGGGGTGATCTTGTAATGTCATTATCTTCACATGAGATGAAATCAGAAAAGACATTCGTCTTCTTTTGCTCCTGTCGCATCCCCAAAGTGATCTCAATCTCTCAAGTAACCGCATGCCCACTGAGGTAGATTCTTTAATCTCAAAGCATGTTTTTATTGATAAACCCAGTATAACAGTTTAACGGGTGTAGTTGTATCCCTCTTGAGGATCTCTTACTTGAACTTAACCGTGAGATTTCCAGTTGTTGTTAGGCTTCGTCGGAACTTTCGGTTTTAGTCGCAATAGGCCTACTGATCCTACCTGCAGTGATACTGCAGGACTTGTTCTACCAATCTTGTTTAAGTGCCTGATGTAGTTATATACCATAAGTACTTCATTTAGAAAGGATACGTTCAAATTTCAGGATCTGAAAGAATTGTTAAAAACAGATTAAGAGATAAAACCATTCGAAATCACAATGAAAAAGGTAAATTTGTGTAAAATGACATGATTAAAAAAAGAAATAATCAGGCGTAACTTAACTATCATTGACGATACTCGCAGACAGCCTTTTGCACAAAAAGGATAATTTTTTCATTTTATCCTTATAAAGAGTGAAATAGGCCTACAGATATTCAATAAATTATTGGTTACAATAGAAACCTGTAGAATAATTACAGTAGGAGTGATGATCGTAAAGTTTGCTGTACATTTGCAGTTTTTACGTTTTACACTTCGTCTGAATCCAATTTCTATCAGTTAGAGAGGAAATATAGCATAGAATGGTCCCATAGAGAATCGGAAATCTACCCTTAACTAAAAGAACAGATGGGCACAGTCAACTGTTAAATAGGTTTTCCCTACAGACTTGGACCATCAACGCCTGATTCAGATTAAAGTAATTCCCCGAGGAGGGTAATGGGGATTGTAGATTCTGGTGAACATGGCAGTTCACATAATAGCATGCTGTAAGGGGACCACTGGGACATTGTAAGTTACTTTTCTTGCATGAAGGCACGCGAAACTCTTTATAAATGCCATTCATTGGTCTTTCTTTTGGTATTCTTGTTCCTTTCGTTAAGTCTCTGTCACGATCTGTAAGAAAGGATCATGCCTGCACGCACTTTATTTCACAATCCAGATAGAGAGTTTTACATTAAAAATCAGTATTTTGCCGAAAATAGGGGTGTGTGGGCCCCCTGCGCCCCCCCCCCTAAATCCGTCGCTGAATAGGCATATATGACGAAACTCTACTAAAAAAATCTAGTATTTCTACCAAACTGAAGAAAACCAGAAGATATAAAAAGAGAAAAATCAAGTGCGCGGTACCGCGGTCACTTTTGGGCACAGTTTCCTCCCAAACTCCTTTGGGACAAGAGGGGTCATTGCCTCACTTGCACCTACAGGGCTGGGCACTTAAACCCTAATGGTGCTGGGTGACAATAGAAACGCACTGAAGGGTCGAATAGTTTAATGAAATGGTTTATCAACTTAGAAAACGGAGACTGGGATGTGTATCGGGCGCAGTGTTCGACCGACCTACAGACACCCTGGATAAAACCGCCAATTGCCTATACTACTTGTTAGCAGAAACTTCAAGTGTGGGTTCAATGGCTGAAGTACATTTCTTATGCGTATTACCTGCCAGAGGGGATCGGGGTATTTAGATATCTGAGTATGTAGAAATGTGTAATTGATGGACGGTTCCTTACCAGAAAAGCAAATGATTAAACAGAGTTCTGCTTTTATGATAATTTAATCTCACACTAATGACGAACCATATGGAAACATGCTCGTCATCATGTTTTTATCTCATAAACATTTCAAAAACCACATCTGGGATAAAATACTTCAGTTTCATAATATGGAAAACCACAGTCTTATAGATCTAGGCAGCAAGACACGATATTAGAAACGTTTCATATGTTCAAGGTTAGATGAAAATTAAAAGGAGACAATGGACTTGCTGTTTCAAGGATACACTGTGAATGGCTGCCATTCGCTTGTCAACCTAACACAACACCCAGGGATTAGGGCGCGATGGTGGTGCTGGTCAAATGTATACAGGAATTTTCTCATTTACGGATATTGATTTGATTATTATCAAGATTAGTTGAATATTTAGTACGTATAATTGTTAGAAATTGGAGGGTGTGCCCCCAACCCCCCCCCCCCCCTTTTTTTTTTCTTTTTTCTTTTTTCTAATTTCTTATCAATTGCTCCACAAACAATGACCAACATAGCATGGTATTATCTTCTACCAATAGGCTTACGTTGACTTCTGGAGTGATCCCCTGTGAATAAATTTCGAGATATTGCTATCAAATTAAAGCAAACATTTGTAAATATTCTCCAAAATCATTTTTCTGATGCCTGAGATACATCATTACCACCTACAGTTTTATCAGAAACAGATGAATTTTAGATAAACAATTCCAGCAAATGAGACTAAAATTAATGGTCTTTCCTATCAAATTGAAGACAAAGTTATCAAACTGAATAAGGACCTTATAAACCTGATAAGTGGCATGCAAATGTGTCTGGTAATGTGTTGAACAGTTTCTTAAAAACAATCTTGTCAAAAAGGACACTATGTCAATAATTTGCCATGGAATTGTAAAATATGGGAAATATGGGAATCCACCATTAAAATAAAACAAGACAGTGATCTTTCCAATTTCAGTTTCCAAACTTTCAAATATGTTTACCATAAGGTTGATGTACAGGGCAGCTCAAAAGGAGAGGAATACGTAGGGCCTACTAACCATCACATAACAACGTTGCATAAGGCACAACCATGCCAAAACAAGTTTGTAGGATAAGCCATTTCAGCCAGCTGCCTATTCTGCTTGTCGTTGGGTGAGTTGTTGCTGCTAACTGAGCCTGATTTGTTGTCTACGTTCCGTCGCATGCCAACCACTATGTGTCACTGGGGGCTCGTTGAAGGGAATGCCTCCTGTCCGAGACGGGGCGCGCGCCGTGGACGTCTAGTCGAACAGAGTTGGTGTCAGGATGTAGTACCGTCACTGGCCAATATCTGAGAGGCTTCGAGTGCTGTAACCATACCTATCCACAAATTCCCCTGTCGGTACGTCAATTTCGGATGGCACTAAGGAGAGATTTTTGGACTGTTCCCTGGGGTATTCTTTGAGGTATCAAGTTGGAGTATAAAAGTATAATTGCCAAAACATCGGAATCATGAGCTATACATTGATAGCTAGAAAGAGTCTAGTTTCTAATTTGTTTTGATAGGGGCAATAACTCAATTAGTAGGCATAGATTAGTGAAAGTATTGAACATGTCCCCCTCCCGCCCCACTCGACCCCACATGCATTTAGGCTAATTGTCAGTTTGTTTTACCTAGCGGCGCATAGGGCCATATTTTGATAGTTTCTATTGAAAAGAACAGAATACTGCTTTGGTGCAAGATTCCTTTGTCTGAGAATTGTTATCGGAGAACTACTGTACATTAACAATAATGACATAGCCATCCCATACTCTATATACCGTCTTTAAATTAACAATAATGACTTTTACCACAATTAAGGAACAAAATTAATAGGCCTAACTACGAAAACGCTTCATGGGAAATAATTATATCGAGGGCCAAATACATTATGTAAACATTTAGAGTAGATCAAGCATTAAAAAAGACGTATGCAGTGGTGACCCTTACAATAAACCAGTACTAATTAGGCAAGCATGTACATGCAGACATAATAGAACATGCTTAATTAAGCTTTCAGAAGATCAATTTGTATAGAGACCTATTATGATTAATTTCTCTTGTAGATACAAGTAGATGCATGCATTACTAAGATTTAACTTCTATTATGCTTCATGATTATTCAGGGGCGGGTCCAGGGGGCCCCGGGGGTCCTGACCCCCCCCCCCCCTACCCTTCCCCCTTTTGATGGACCCCTAAACTGCAAAAAGAGGGGAAAATGACGCACACATACGTGCAAATGCACGCCGTTTTAGTACTTAACCTTTGTGCTGACCCACCCCCACCCCCTTTTGAAAATCCTTTATCCGCCCTCGATTATTATAGATAACTGATACCTTATAATATGTCGAATTATTGCAGATTATACTAGCCCAGTAAGTTGACCTGCTGAGGATGATGGCCTTTTCTGTTCCCAGCAAACATAACCATAATATTGTGTTTAAACCATGTCTCTGCTATTCCTTCGTTGTAGTGCCGTTACCAGGGAAACTCGTGTGACCCGTATGGTGACCCTTGCTGTTCCGGAATGAAGTGCGCCAACTTCCTCGGAGGGTACTGCCTGAAGGGCGTCGAGAAGTGTCTCTGTCTACCGGAACCATACGGCCTGTAAGCATGCACAGACAACACACGGCATCGTCACTGGAAATTCAGCGGACGCCATCTTTATGTCATGTGAACAATATCTGTTTTGCATAATTATTAGGCTATATCCAAAAGTGATGTGAGAGTGTGTGTGCCATCTAGTCACAGAAAGAAAGATTTGAATACATGGTCCCTTCCAATTTTACTTTATTTGGCTCTGTTATCTATTGCATATTATAAGCTAAGACCAATAGGCCTAATACCTAAATTTTATCGTTGCAGATATTGCATCAGTAATACCTAGAATGTTTCCGTGACAGATATTTTATCCTATTTCATTGACCCTATGTCTCATGGATAGCCTATCAATGTGAGGTACATGGCCAATATCAAAACCGAATTGAACAAACAGTCCATAATCTTCTTTCACGAAAAAAAACAACAGGAAACTATAGTCCCATATTTGCCTTTGCTTGGTTTTGTATATAGATAATTACTTTCGTATGTATATATTGGGTTAATGCAAAATGAAAATAAAGTTGTTTATATGCCTAGCAATAGTTGCTTTATATAATTATGTCTTAGCATGTGATGCATTCCTAGACATGTCACTATTATTTTGCAAACAACATATCTGTAGTGCATCAAAACACATTTAAAGATATACATTATCATTGATAATAGTTTAAACTTAAATACAGATAACAAACAAATTTATGTTGATTTATTTCTTCTTCTCGTTTCATTATTCAATTCTGTTCACGTATGAAATCATAATTCAATCGTTATTAGACATATTATCTCTGCAGCATACACTTACTCTTATCAAATACATGCCTATGTTCTTCACTTCCAGATTCTAAAATACGCACAGCAAATCTGAGAGGGAGTTCTATCCTGAATTCGCAGAGATATTTTTACACCGGATTCAATGGCTATACCAACGAGAACATTGACACTTGCAAACAAAACACCTCACACAGTCTCCTCCTACCGAAACCCTACACGCGTTCAGTCAGACATTTTGCATAGTTCGTTGGCAGACGTCTTTTTGATGACTTTGCCCGCCAAATTTGATCCTCTGCACACAAATGGGGGAAGCGAATGGGTTCTTGGATGGCAATGGCTCCTTCAGTTCAGAATACAGCTCGAGACGACGGAATGCTATAGTTAGTAGAACGCCAATCGATAATCAGCGAGAGAGGCGAGATCTCATGATATCTCGCGAGAGAATGGGGAATTAACATCTCCTCGTGACCGTCTGTACGTGACATGGCGTGTGCATCCCGGACGTCTTCCAATGGCAAATTCCATCAAAGTCGATGTACAGGGCAATAGAGAAACCCTGCCCTTAGTGGGGGATGCAATTTAAAAGCGTAAAGGGGCAGAAATTGAGTGAAATGATTTTCTAAAACTATAAGACGTCATAAAACGATCTATGCTATTCACAGCCGAAGTAAACTAGTCATTGAAGAAAACGATTGCTTTTTTTTGTATTTTAGGTTCATTTGATAGACTACACGTCATCATTCTTTTCCCTGGTTTTCAGACATTAGTGGAAAAGCAGAAAGGAAATGTTACTTGAATAATAATATTCACTTTGACATTGAGAGCCTTAGTCTACATACATCTCAGAATATGCTATTGCGCCCATTAAAAAGAGAACTGTAGATAAAAAAGACAACATATAGATATATACCTACAGCTAACTTCATGATCTTTTACAAAGGTGGGGTCTATTATATTATCACCATAGCATATGCAACAACAAATTAACTAAATTTTTAATATATAGTATATTTCTTAGACATTCTTTCTCTATGTATTCTTGAAATTAAGTCCCTGATAATTATATTTTCGACTTTCAATTTTGTGCACACCAACAACAGCTGGGGCTAAAGCGGACGTGCCGTACGTATTCAACATAGACTACACATGTACACTTAATTCACATATGTAAAATTAGTATATATACTAACACTAGCCTGTAAGCATGACTTCAAAAATAGATATGTTAGTTTGATAACTTTCCTCTCATGTCTCTCCATACAAATATCTATTGTAGTATTACGGTTTAACCCAAAAGCTTCAACGTTGTATCTATTGTTATTATTGGAGGGACATCATCCCTATGTTTGTCTCAGGAAAAATGATTAAAAGTGAAAATTGATTGTATTTTACATTGGAATAATCATTGTGTTTGAGTTATGCTTTTTAAATTATATTATACAAATGGGACTAAATAAGGACAACTCCGATGATAACTTATTTATGCATGATCAATAGGAAGAATGAAAAAGCACAACACTGGTGACCCGGCCTGGTAAACAGGGTTTAATGTGCGTATATAGGTATGCATATTCTCAACTTTATTATAAATAAGCCAGAAAATGAAAGAAACTTCAAATCCTTACAGAGCTGCAAGCAATATATTTGCCGTTCTAAAAGTTCCCTGGGCTCGTGAAGGCTTGTGTGGCAGCTCTGCTATACCCATGATTGCCAAATGTGTTTTCAATAATGTCATCTATATAGGTAAGGGGTCATTTCATCATTAGATTCTACACGGCCCCATTGCCTTTCCATGAAGGCATGCAAAACGGACACCATCATCAACGACGCAGGAGGGAGAAACGATAACTAAGGCTATGTATGTGACACAAATCTTTCTTACAACTTAACAGTGAAATGTCAGACAGAAACTCAATTAATTAGGAATACTGATCATGGACATTGAACAAGAGTGTTGTGTATTATTGTTTATAGTGGGGATGTGAAAATAAAATAAACAGGTTGCTTTTATTACTTCATGCTTTTGAGTTGTATGTTAGTTATTGTCCCTACATTCAGTGTATGATATTCTAACCAGTGATGGAAGGTTCCCTTCACTCAGGGTGTTCAAGTCTAAATGAAGCGACTTGCTTGCAGAGGATCAAATGTTTATTAAAGAATCTAATGAAAGGTGAAGGTACAGGTATTTCACCACATGATCCGATCCAGCTCCGCTTAAGTTGGTACATGGGGTGTAGTCATGGTCAATCACTGTAAGCGTCTCAGTTCTTCAGCCTGATATACTTCCTTAGTTCATCAGTAAAGTACATTTATAATTGAATACCTATTGGGAATCATTCAGTAATAATTATTATTATTTACATATTAATTTTTTGCAATGTTTAGTACACTGTAGTACAATATATACCCCCACACAACTCATGTGTCCGTCATTGCAATCAGATGATGAAGTATGTTCCTGGGGTTGTTTGCTGTGAACAAAATACGTCGAAACCTGGGAACGTTTTATAAAGTGCAGGCTTTCATACAAGTTCCCTAGGACAATATCAATGGTGGATCAGGCCTGAGGGCCCCACATTCTCGTCTGTGATTTTGTTGATTATGCCAATAAGGTGGAACATGATTTGTGTCTAATAATGGGTGATTCTCTCTGTCACTAAATGTTGTATAGTCATTTCGAATTTACATAAGGGGGGGGGGGGGGGTGTTAGGTGTTAATTGCCAGATGCAATAAAAAGAAATGAGAGACTTCAAAAATCAACTGGTTAGCCTATTAAATTTTACTGAAATCTTTTGCGAAAATATGGCCCCAGCTGATGATTGCTCTATAGAATAAACTGTTGATAAATGCTCCAAATACTCATTAACTTTGTTTATGTATTCCAAAATAAAAGAAGATATCAATTTGATGGTATGTTTAGTTTGAGCAAAGGTCCAAATCTCGCAGAGACTACTTCTGTTTCTGATTAATTATAGGCCTGGTATACGAATCAAACATTGCAACATGTCACATGTGCATTTCAATGATTATATATATATATTGTTGAATTACTTATTTGCCATTCAACACTATCTCTTTTTCAATAATAAAGAATTGATCAATCAAATAAATACCCTGTGCAGAAGGTTCTAGAGGGTAAGAACATTTATATGAAAATGATTTAATGTTTTACTACTTCAAAGGTTAATGCATGATGCCCAAGAAAGTAGTTTTACAGGCTATGTGAAATGGACGAAGGACATTAATTTTGTGTCCCGTAGTCATAGGAGAGTGGTTTTTCTGTTGTTTTTTTACCGGGGCTTGTCAGGAAGCAACCAAAAAAACAGTTTTCTAGAAACCAAAGGCGAATTGAGAGAAAACACTTTTAAACGTCTTTTTAGGTTGGTTCATATAACATAATATAAGGAAAGGTACGATGTACTTTCGTATCTTGAAAACAAACACAGACAACAATATGGTGGAACCCGCCTGAACACTATTATTATGAAGGTGAACTTGGATGTCAGGGTAATCCCTCGGATTAACTTATAGAGTGAAGGACTAGCTTTCATTAGACATTGACTGATCTAACTACATTCTAAGTCATAGTAAAACTATGTCACTGGAAATATTTCCTCATGAATCGTCGGTAAAAACACGGGAGGGGGAGGGGGAATGGAAGTTCACTGGGCACACTCTGCGACAATCCACAAGATCACCCTTCGCGTCAGATACAGAAACGGTTTCCATAACCACTATGGGCATTAACCTCAGAATAGAGGGCGCAGAGCACTAGCAAAACGGGAAAGCACACTGAAACCCTAAACGAAGCGGAAGTCAAACATCCTTGCCTCTAATATATTATGTGCACTTCAACACATGCACCTATAATGGTCAGAGCTATATAATAATGATAATCGGACTTGTTCTTGATAGAAGTCTGGGTTCTTGATCAATGAAAGTAAGGGGCAACGGATGACGATTAAACTACATGTATTCGAAAAGAACTCATCTTTTTCCTGAAAGTCAAATTCCAAAAGATATAACCTGCCATTGTAGATAGCGCTATAGTACATCCACCTGGTGGGGAATTCTGTCAAATACCCATATAAGAGTTTCAGAATCACCCGAAATCGTTGTCAAACTAGGGATATCATATTATAGGAAAAAAGTTATGGACACCTATAGTAAAGCCTTTAGGTATCCTTTAGTGGAGAGAACTTAAGTTCCTAATTTCACATGAACACGTCGAAAATAAACGGTGAAACGGATTGATCTTCCATTTAAAGTATATTTGGGGCATACCGCTTGCTTATGCTTTTGACATATCAATCTAAAATGTGCATTTTGAGTGTTAAAACTTCAAAAGAAGTGAATTATACACAGTATGAGAATCCCTTCATTGCCACAATGGTTGCCCAGGCCCAGTCAGTGATTGCCAATTGCAGCCAATTAACACCCGTATTTAGGGACAACAGGGGTGTCCAGACAACTATCCCGCCACCTGCATTACCAGTAGGTGGCAGCAACCTTAAAGGTCAGCGAAAAGGGGTGTTTTTTCAAGTTGGAGAACACTGATGGGTTACACGTTCCGTATACGAGTGGGGATACTGGGCTCCACATCCGCCCAAGAACACTTTCCCGGCAGGCCTTTGAAGGAGCCAATTAACCAGGGATGTGTAGTAAGAGGGAGCGGGGTCTTCTACGACTTTTAGAACCCGATGAATTATCCCCCCCCCCTTCCCCCGTGTACTAACGGGTGAAATGGTCGTTTCATATAAATGCTCAATTTTTGGCAATTTTGATTATAATGAGCTAATTCAGCACCGTACAGGAACATCACTTACTGCTCAAAAAACGAATTAGAGCTTGGCTGAGCATAGCATAGCAAACCATAACCTAATATGATTGTCACAATTAACTATAGGCCTCTAGGGCCGATATGATCCTTTCTGGCCTGTGAGCTGTATCTCTTTATTTATGTATTTAGTCCTATTTAGGTAATTGTATCACTATGCATGCATGTATACACGTGTTCTAGTACCGGTCTAATACCCTCTGGCCCGAGTGTCATGATGAGAGAATACCCGGTTCGGAGTAGAGACCCCTAATTATTTATGTTATCTGTTTGAAGTTTATTGTTGGATCACTGGACCCTGGGTGTCAAAGTGTCGCTCACATCGGCCAGGCGCTCGGGAACGGTTGAGTGAGCGGCTGGGAGGTGTCGCTCGGGAGCAGCTGAGTGAGCTGATCGGGGGGTGTCAAGGTGCCTTCTCCAGGCCCTTGACACTGGATACTCCCGGCGGGCACCGACCACGTGGGGTTACTGACCAGACGTCAACACGGCGTGAAGGCCTGCACTCTGTTCTGCATGGGGTGACGGGTGGTGAGGGTTTTATTGGGCTCGTATCGTGTATCAGCTGACAACGCCACAACAGGTACGTGAAGTTTTTTTCCCTTCTCTTATATTTTGGAACAAAGAGTATAGACAGAATGTCTATAATTATAACAACGAGTATACTGGTTTGTTGGGAAAAGCCTGTAGGGGCCTGTATTTTTGTTACAAGGAAAAATCTTTAAGAACACGCTATAAGCGTTGGGTTAGAATACTTTAGAATTAAATGGCTAGAGTTAAACACCAAGTTTTATTATTGAAAACTATTCAAAATAATATAACCAATTCTTGCAGATTGTGTACACATGGTAAAAAAAAAGTATGGAATAGTCATTTCAGTGGCGGAAAATGTAACTGTTCTAATGCAAAAATGAATCCATAGTCCTTCAAGAAAAAGAGTGTCCACGGCGCTCCTCGCTCTTTTCAAAACCGTAAATCAGCCATTGCATTACCGGATCTCAATGTTACCGGTTGATAGAATTAATGTTCATGTGATTATAGAGAAGGGTTAAAAAGCTTGTCTGAGTGCCATTTCATGGGAGGGCCTCGCCGCCTGGAAAATCACCTGTTGTAAGCCTACCTTATCGGTCAGGGGGATATTTAGAGGGGTCTTTTTTCCCATTAAAAAAAAACAATCAGTAAAGTAAAATTCAGACTCCTGGGGGTAGCTGAAAAACGTTACATTACGGCGCCCCCCCCCCCTCCCCCTTTGAAAATGTCGAATTTAGAAAAATGGCTCTGTTGCCCTGTCGAATTTAAGAAATGGCTCTGTCGCCCTGTCGAATTTAAGAGTTAGCCCTGTTGCCCTGTCGAATTTAAGAAAATGCCATGTTGTTATCATTTGATTTGACCAACAGCGGGGGTGTAGATGGGGGGGGGGGGAGGTTCCATGTCGCATGCTGAATTTAAAAAACGGCCGTGTCGCATGTCGGGGGGGGGGGTATAACTCATGCACTTTAGACCCATGTCATATGTCGAATTTAAGAAATAGCCATGTCGCATGTTATTATCTTTTTAAAGGTCCTGTCTCATGTCGAATTTAAGGAAAGGGCCTTGTCATTAATTTTGTCACTAAACTGCCATGTAGCATGTCAAATTTAAAAAACGGCCGTGTCACCGTGTTGAATTTAAGAAATGCCCATGTCGCCCTGTCAATTACGGGTCTAGACCCATAACAGCTGGTGGTCTCCTACCAGACATTTCTTTTCTTGAGGAAGTTCGTTGAGCCACATTGAGCAATTGATGCCACTGCACCCAGTGGGCAAAACTGGTTGTATTGACGTCATCCTGATGTTGAAATATGACGTTGGTTTTATGTTGTGACGTTGGTTTGAGGTTGAAATAACATTGATATATCCCTATACACACACAAGGAGAGGGCAATTGGAGTTCAGGTCATTATTTATTAAGACTCTCAACAGATAGACAATACAATACAATGCAACAATAAAAATTTTCACAGATTACCGTTGTGTTGCTCGGGCCGTCTCGGGACGCCGAGAATGCTCCGTGACGTCAGAGATCACGTGCGCTGGTACCTTGGCTGCTGTTGCCTGGAGATATGCGCTGCGACCCAGACCGCCGGGTCGCAGCCACATATATCCCTATACACACACAAGGAGAGGGCAATTGGAGTTCAGGTCATTATTTATTAAGACTCCAACCCCAAGAACTTCAATAACTAAACCTTGCTAGACACAAACTTCTCTACTTTAACCTTATGGGATAACGGGTGACAAATATAACGGAAAACACAATTCGACTTCCAGTTCCCTCTCGCCTTAATGTCCGAGACCGAACACCCTGATTGCGACATAAAGGTCGCACCACCTCGCCTAAGAGAGTGCGAGGCAAAATCCCCTGACAGCTCCGCCCTGTCACATAAATTCTTAAACGTCTTAGAAAACATACTGTAAGATAACACTTCAATCCCAGGGGCAGAGAACAGGAAACCACCTGGATTAACGGGCAACCTTTTAAGAAGAAAAGACAGCCAAGAAACCACACAAATATCGCTGTCTGGAATTTTAACAATAGGAATGTAACTAACATTAACACCTTTCCTTGTCGTCTTAGACGACCTTACACACAGCAAACAACCTTCCCTATTGAACTTTAAGTCTGACCTTAGTAAAGTATGGTCCGACTTCACTATGTGAGACACCCTCAACAGGGACCTAAACATGAGAAGAGCTGCTACAAAAACTAGTAACTCAGTCACAACGTCAGTTTGTACGACTCTAGCTAACTTCTTTAAATGACCCGGTAACATGGGGTCCTTACCCTTTGGACCCGAGTCATGTACCCTTTTAATTCCCTGTAGGGTGGCACGGAAAACCGGGTTGTCTAATCTTACTGGCTCAAACCCGGCACAAACATGATAAAAAATCACTGCCTGGTAGTAAGCTATGACAGACGAGTAAGTCAGGCTTCCTGCTAGGTGAGATACATACAAGCAAGCTTGGTTCACACCACAAGGGAACAAGTCCCAACCAAAAGTATCGCAAGTTGATTTATAACGTCTCCACTGCATCGCACGGGATCTTCTAGTGGACTCTGACACTGAATTGTAACGATACATTCTTGACCTCTCGTACAATAAACCCTCTTCATGACCTGTAAATCATAAACAATTCATTAAGACAACAAAGTTCTGAATTCATTAGATAATCACATAGGTCTGCATATTTTATGCCATAAGGTAAACGGGACAGGGTATCCGCGATCAAGTTACATCTAGTATTAACATACCTCGGCTCTAATTTAATTTTATAAATCGTGCAAAGCCAGTAGATTTCGCGCAACCAACGCATACAATTTACATTACTACTACCACCGTTAAGTAGCATGTACATTACTTGTGTATTATCAGTAAATACCAACAAACATTTACCGGAGATTTCTCTCGCCCATCTTTTTAATCCTACCACTATGGGCCACAGTTCCAGTTCGTTAATATTCGTACGATCAAATTTCTCCTCAACAGGCCTAAACCCTATATGGTTACACCCAGACACTAAGGGGATATTATCATCATCCGACCATGTACCCGCAACCCAGTCGCTTCCCAAGTAGACACCAAAGCCCTTAAGCGATGAGTCTGATACCATCGCGTGCTGATAGCTATCCCATAGCAATTTACAAGAGCCATTCATGTATTCGCATAAATTACACCACCACCTGAAATCTGATTTCACATATTCGGGTATCACAATAAATTGACGACCTTGCCTAGTGATGGTTTTATACAAACTGTAAGTGTTTTTACAGAAAATTCTTCCCCCTTCAATAATTTGGGAGCAGTGGGATAATAATCCCCCAATAATCTCCAAGTTCTTCTTAGAAATTCTCTTTTTGGATAAATGATAACTAAGAAGGGTTTTTAACTTGACAATCTTCCCCTCGGGAAGACGTAATTCCATCCTTTTTGTATCTATGACAATCCCTAAAAACTGCACTACTTGAGCTGGGGAAATTACCTTATCATACGATACATGAAAACCCAAAAACCTCAAGATAGCTATCATAGCATCACGTGCTTCGACACATGACTCCAGACTATCCGATACAGCGATGAAGTCATCCAAATAATTCACGATTTTTAAACCGTAAACCTCACTTAATATATCATACACCAGGTTTGAAATTTTATTGAAATAACCTGGACCGACACGAAGACCAAAGCACAATCTATTTTCAATAAACCATTTTTTCTCACCTTCTAATACCCAAGAAAAACCTTGATATTTCCTGTGCTCAGCCAGAATTGGTACGGCGCGATAGGCGGCTTTAATATCAACGACAGTTAAAAACTCACCACCTTTTAAAAATTCGACCACATCCTGCACACTCTTATAACAGAAATCTGACAATAGTGACTCGCAATGATAATTAACAGATACGTTCAATGGCCTACTACAATCTGTTATGTGACGTATCCCGTCCACCCCTTTGGGGACAGCCCCCATAGAATGGACACAAATGGGTTTTACATCTGTCATGCTTATCATACCTTCTGCAAGTTCACGTTTAACAATCGCATCCATCTTCGCACTGGCTGCCGGGGCTGTAATAGATGAGTAATTCTCACAGCAGTAAGGCTCTACTACACTATCAATAATAGGAAAACTATCTGTCACCCCCCATAATACTTCTGAATATTGTTCTACCCAGACTGAGTTATGAGTAAATATCATAGCAGCAAAACGGCATGGTTTCAGCTGGGACTTAATACCTGAAATATAATATTCACAGCGACAAGTCCCCCCAATACATTCATCAAACACCTTAACCTCGGTACCCAATGGGGAGGTCAAAACGTGCAAGGGCTCACTTCCCATCCCCTCTGACAAGCTAGCATGCAATCTACCTGACGGGCCGACATTAGGATTAGCATAACAACTAGCGGGTTGTCTAACATCTAAATCAAGCTCTTTTACAGCATGACGAGAACGATCACAAGGAGTGTTAGATGAATAAGCTACATCCTTCACTAGCACGGGATCAGGGGATTCTACTATGGGAATACACAAAGCTAACGGGCCTAAGCCCTGACAATTAGCGATCTATTTCGAGTCCTTCTTTTTCAGGGAATTGCACTCTTTCCTGTTATGCCCCCATTCCTCACAGGCAATACACTTGTGTGCATAGGGGCAGTTCTTTGTCGAGCACCCGTTATCGTTGAAACGAAGGCACGTTTTCTCTTTCTTTGATGTCTTGTTGGAGGCTGGCTTGGTGGGCTTCTTCACATCCACATAATCAAAACAAAAAAACCGAATAATGTCCTCCTGTTCGACCGAACCGAATGCCGATGGCCCCACCTGCCCAGCCCGGTCCCTCACACTTTCGTCGTAACCAATTAGCCCCTCGCTTCTATACACCTTTTTCGACGCTTTTTCTGCTAGGGTTAACCCGTGGCGAATTATCCCTTTCAAATCACACTTTAAACCCACAAACTGTTCCATGGTCTTGAATGTCACGACCATAAGTCGTTCGAAAGAGTCAACCTTTTCGCCCTTCTTACCGTAGGCTCTCTGGTCGAACGGATTTTTCCTCTTCCGATCCTTCTCCTTCTTCCACACGGACGCTCCGTAGTAGTCGTTCCATTCTTCGTCGTCGGTGCCCTCACCTGAAGCCGTGTCGTCGGCCTCAGCTGATTCCCCGGTCGCCTGGACAGGCGCTGGCGGTGGTCTGGGAGTGGGTTTGTTGTCGGTTGGTGCTGGGGGGGGGTTCTGGGCTGGTGGCGGCGGCGCTGGACGTGCAGGAGATGGGGCGTTCGCCAGATGAACCAACCTCTCAAGTTGCCCTTGCTGTATGCCGGCGATCCTCCCCACCATGTTCTCAAGCTTGGACATTCGCTGGGACATGAGCATCTCAAAATCCGTCGGACCTCTCTCCGCCTGCCCGGTAGTTGGACGGCGCGGCGGGGACCTCTCCCGACCACCCCATTGCTGTGACTGGGGGTGTTCAGGATGGCGGTTGAAGTTGAAAGATATTCCGGCAGAAGCACTTGCAGACTCACCACTGTGCCTGGCATCACCAACATCCTGCCCATAGCCTTCACAGGTATAATCCACCTCCTCCTCCGAGTCGAAAGTCACAACAGGGTCCTGGCTTTGACCCGTCACCCCCACCTGAGGGCAACATTCATGGCGGCCCCGCACCTCTGCGGCGCTCGCCGCTCCATCGTCCATTTCCAAGTTTTTCGACTCAAATTCCACTTCTGAGCGGCTACAATTCTTCCCCGTCGGCGGGCCGTGCCTTCCTCCACATGCTGTACATGGGCGCAGTTTGCGTTTGCCCATTTTAATCCTTTTAGTACGTGAGAAAGTCTTTCACAGATTACCGTTGTGTTGCTCGGGCCGTCTCGGGACGCCGAGAATGCTCCGTGACGTCAGAGATCACGTGCGCTGGTACCTTGGCTGCTGTTGCCTGGAGATATGCGCTGCGACCCAGACCGCCGGGTCGCAGCCACGATTTGCAAAGTTTTCTGACGTATTTCTGTTGAAATCCTGAAATCCTCTGATTTTAGTCACAGACTGAAGAAAAGCATTTCTATGTGACCTTTATGCCTTTTTGACTTCAAATATCCAAAATAAAACCTTTTTCTGATGGACCTCATGCCATGTTTTGCATAAATGTTGTAATTTTCAACGTTGAACCAACGTCAGTATTTCATCCGAAATACAACCATGGTTGAATTTAGGTCGTATTTTGGTTGTCTGATGTCATGACTAATATCCACTAATATCTTGGAACAACGTGGTGACCTAACTGTGTCCCCTACAAAATTCAGGAGCGGTCAGGCAAATAAAAGCAGGGCCAATAGTTTGGCAGTGGGTAGTAACCTTCAAAGAGTCAGTGCCCCCTCCCCCCAGGTCCTCCACCCACCAGTGGCCACCCCGGGGCCGCGGGTAACCCCCCCTGTTACCCCCCCCCCCCCCCCCCCCCCCCAACTCGCCAGCGACACCTCTCCCTTTGACCTACTTTCTGAGTGCCACACACGTGCGCGCTAACAGGGTAGAACACTTGACCTAAATTGGTCAGTTACTGAGGTCAGTGCCCACACCCTGTCACTGGCACTCGGCCTAGGGCCTCGGACAGTCGGCGCCGGACCCCCGTCAAGACCAACTAACAACAAGTAGTGTGCTGATTGTGCAATTTGTCAAACTTCTTCACCGACAAAGGCGCGTCTTGCAGACGCTGGGAATGACCACCTGTCGTCTGCTCGTGGCGACTCAGCCCAAAGACAAAGTGGTGGGAAACAGCCAAAATTGCGTCATCGCCCACTGCGAAGGGCACAAGGCTGGCAGAGGTGACAAGGGCCGTCTCTACAAGTTCCCAGAAGATGAAGAAGTTCGCAACAAGTGGGTGGACTTTGTGATGGCGGCCAACGGTCCAGGTAACCGCGGCGACCGGTTTGTGGTGGACAGAAGCAGCGCAGTATGCGATCGGCACTTCAGGCCCGGAGATTACACCTTGGTGATGGAAAACACTTCAAAGAGGTTCTACTCGTCCTCCAAACAGCGGGAGAAAATGGCCCTGAGGCCGGACAGTGTGCCCTCCGTGTTGGGGCCGCCCCCAACCCCCGAACCCACAGGAGGAGGCCCGCCCCGAACCCCCGAACCCCCAGCTCCGGCCCCTGGAGGAGGCCCGGCCCCTCGACCCACAGGAGGAGGCCCGGGCCCTGGAGGAGGCCCGGCCCAGGCTCTGCCCACAGCGGGAGGCCCGGCACCTCCGCCTAACGTTACAGGGTGCCCGGCCCTTCCACCCATAGCTTCTTTGATCACAGGAGGAGGGGGGAGATGGACGCCGCCTCCAGGATGTTGTCCACCAAACCCGACAGCTGCACCCAGGAGCACTGGACCGCCCCCCGCCAACCACAAGTCTCAGCGTCTTCTGCGGGAACAACTTCGGTCACCACAGGTTGGAATTGAAGTTTTCCCTCTTTACTACGGTGCAACCAAATGGAAGGGGTACAGCGGCGGATCCAGGGAGTGGGATGGGGGGTGGGGCAAAAGGGACAATTGCCTCCCGCCTTAGACTGAGTGGATTTTTTTCCAGAATAACCAACCTTTGTTCATTCATACAAATCTGAGATTATAATTTATTTTCACTTTTTTTTTTATCCGCCCCTGGGCCAGGCTGGGGTATCCTGGGGTGTAGTAAAGGGGGGGTGGGGGCTCCCCATGTCGGATGTCGAATAAGAAATATTTATAACATCAAGTTATGGATTAAAAAAAAAAAGACAAGAACAAAAAAAACAAAAAAACATGTGAATGATGTCATATGTCGAATTTAAGGAATAACCCGGTGTCATGTTGTTTAATTTTTGGTTCATATGTCACTAGGCCTAGGGGCCTAGATCTAGGCCTATAAGCTTCATATCGCATGTAGAATTTTAGAAATGGCCATGTCACCCTGTTGATTTTATAGGGTCTATACAGTACAATACGCCCATAGTACAGTTCTTAGCTTCTATCATAAAATATATGGACCATGCCGTGGTAGGGGCGGATTAAGAGGGGGCGCCTGAGGTGCTCCGCCCCCTAAGCTTTGCTAAATTTTGATTTTCAGTGTAAGTTTTTCCATAAGGGCGGAACCGCCGCCGCCCCCCCCCCCCCAATTTATTTTTGTTGAACTCTCTGGATCCGTCCCTGCATGGTTAGATAATATCACACAGTGGTGCAGACAAAATGATTCACGTTTTAGAAGGTATCCTGACGTGTGGTTGCATGTACTATGTAGGCCTAAAGGTACGTTCAAATTGAGGTATAGGCCTATTAATCATACGCCGGTGCAGACGTACAAGGCAACCATCCCTTCTTACGCATGAGTTGGGATGTGACTGCATACCGCACTGCCTGAAAGAATAACTGGTGGGTGTAGACCTCTAAAATCGACTAGGCGACATGGCCATTTCGTAAATTCGACGTGAGACATGGGGGCTGTCCATAAACATAATTGACAGTAGGTTGGGAGGGGGGATTCATGTCTCCATGACCAAACATGACAAAGGGGGGGAGGGGGGTGGCATGACCAAACATGTCAAGGGGGTGGGGTGATGTGGTGTATGACATCATGTTGCGAAAATTTCAATTTCAAGAATTTCATAGACAATTATAGGTTAGGGTTGGGATATTGAAGGCTGAACTATTTATTTTCAGTTAAAATCTAACGATTTTTCTAAGGGACATAGACCAAATAATAATAATAATAATAATGTTATGCTATTTCTGTGATTGGGAGGTGGGGTGCTGCTTTACGTGTCTCATTTGTGCTTGACAGTGACATGATGTCATTTCTAGAGGGGGGTCAAAGCCTGCATGACAAAATCAGACAAGGGGGAAGGGATGGGGGGGGGGGGGGGGGGGGGGGTCAAAAAAAGGAAAAAATGGCATGACGGTTTTTATGGACGGTTTTTATGGACGGCCCTAGGTATAACTATAAGCCTGTATAATGACAGGAAGACAAAATTAACGACATATGACATGGGTCATTTCTTGAATTTGAAATGCGACATTAAGATTGACATAGATATTTGAAATATGGCAACATCATGAGACATAGCTATATATTTCTTAAATTCGACATACAACATCAGCCCCCCCCCCCCCCCCCCCCATCTACGCCCCCTAACCGGGTTGTTTGAGACTGCTGCAGCTACATTTTCCCTGAGGCCTCCAGTTGCGCCAGCAACAAGCAGGAGCCGGGAATGGTCTCGCACCTAGCAATGAGTTATGACTGTCCCCCCTGAAGCAGACAACATTACATTTTGGCCTGTATCCTTCTAAATATTGACCATAGCAGTAGTAAAAATTAAAGTCCAGCTCGCCTCTTCGACGCAAAAGTCAGGTCTTGCCCGGCTCACCAGCAAAACATTTACTACTAACTGCTATAAAAGAGACTTGATTATATTTGGTTGATTTGGAGCTGGTGAGCCGGGCAAGACCTGACTTTTGCGTCGAAGATGCGAGCTGGACTTTAATTTTCACTTCTCGTGAGCGGAACATTCTAAACTCCACTCACTTCCTATGCCACAAACTGTTTTAAAAGAGATTCTATATAAATGAAAGTTTAATAGTTTTCAAGGTATGTCTATCTCGCTACATACTCGTACAAATGAGTTAAAAGGTTATGCAATTGATAAATAAAGAACACTAGAATTAAAGTCATATGATAATTTTTATTTATCTTTACATCTTTACATCTTTAGGTCATTTACAAATGAATCAAAGGTTATCTTTACTTTCCAGTTGAACCAAAGCCTGCTATTCCTCTCTCAGTTTGATCTAACGATACTTCTTCAATCAAATCAGCAATAAAAATTCTCTCTAAAATCATTACATCTTTAGGGATACGGGGTGGTGAAGTGGTTAGAGCGTTCGCTTGGCATGCGGGAGAGCCGGGTTCGATTCTCGGCTGGGCCAGGCAGGGCTGCTACACCCCTCTGTGTTTCTCCCAGTGACAACGACTGGGATATCAAAGGCCTTGTGCCACCGGCTGTTGTGTGTCTGGCCCTGTCTATGGGACCAGGCACATTAAAGAACACCTACTTCGGTAAATGTGTAGGGGTATGGTCTCTACCTTCTCATATATTCGATCACCATCACCGCCCTTGATATGACCCTGGCAGTTGATTAGGGCGTAAAGCAACCAATAACCAACCAACCAATCATTACATCTTTACATCTTTAGGTCATTTACAAATGAATCAAAGGTTATCTTTACTTTCCAGTTGAACCAAAGCCAGCTATTCCTCTCTCAGTTTGATCTAATGATACTTCTTCAATCAAATCAGCAATAAAAATTCTCTCTAAAATCAACTGAGCTATTCTATCACCTTTTGCAATTTTAAACTCAACTTCACCAAAATTAAACAAGATAACGCATACATTCCCACGGTAATCCGGATCAATTACTCCGGCACCGACATCAATAAAATGGTTGTATGTAAGGCTTGATCGTGGAGCAATACGGCCATAGCATCCTTCAGGAAGTGCAATTTGAATATCAGTTTTAACTAATACTTTTGCTTTTGGAGCTATAACGTAATCATAAGCGCTGTATAAATCAAATCCAGCTGCTTTTTTTGAACCTCTTGTTGGAGTTATCGCCTCAGTACTTAATTTAGCAAATTTAAGTTCACGATTAGATTTCATTTTGGAATTGCAGATAACAAGACCTATATCAATCGTACTATAATCAGTAATCACAATATAATTTAAGGGAAGATAAGAGTCGAATGACTTAAATTACTTTTGATTATTTATCGGCTCATGAGTTGTGTAGATGGCAACCAAGTACAAACCAGTAACTAAGTACTTTATAATAATTATAATCTCTAGTGACGTAGTCACTTACGTCAATACACCATTATATACGCTAGGTGGCGCAAATGTCTAATTGATCAATTAAGGTCAAGTAATTCACAAGATGTCGTCACAACTACTCGCGGAATAACGTTGCACGTCAATTTAACAAAAGATGTTAACTAAAGAATCTTCAATTGAATTAAATATAAGAATGTAAAATAAACAACTTAAATATGCTTACGATACTATTTTTATAATCATAAATTTCAAAAGCACGTAAACATTCAGTTATTAAAACTACATTTTCAGGAACACCATTCCTACTCCAAATTACTTGAATGAAGCTCCTTACACATTATAATTTGTCATCCATTCACATTCAAACTAAGCGTTAATCCGATACGCCCTCTCAGTTGTCAGTAGGCTAGAGGTAATTTTTGATAGACTCGTGCTGGAAGTGTTGCAGGTCACGCACTTGGTTGCCCTTTACACAACCCACGAGTCAATAGACAAACCAAAGTTAATAGATCCAAACGAATATTTCCTACTCGGTTACTAGTAGTTATATTCGATAATTTGTCACGACGATAAATATTTCCTACTCGGTTACTAATAGTATTAATACTTGACAGATATATTCATCTTAATGGTATTATATATATATATATATATATATATATATATTCGTACATGTCAGATATATTCATCTCAATGGTATTATATATTACTTAGTTACTGGTTTACTTAGTCTAATATGTGATCTAAGTATTCGCTATGTTTACCATATATTATAAAAATAAAAACACAACAGCATAAATGTTGTTAAATTCCAATTTTATCATATACCATTGAAACATTACATTAAAATATGTTCGGACTGCTCTTAGCTTTATCATACAAACATTTAGTTTCATAATTATACAAACAATTAGTTTCATAATCATCTCAAGTCTTGATTACAACAATCTTCAAACATCGTAGACGCACATCTTCTCCACGATCTTCAACCATATTTATAGCGCACCTGACACGATCTTCACCAGTCATGATTGAACCGCGCACGATCTTCACACCAGTCATGATTGAACCGCGCACGATCTTCAAACCAGTCTTGAGTGAACCGCACATCCTTCAAGTTTGCGCAAACATAATATAAATTCTGCGAAGATGTCTCTGTAAAGATTATGATAATATTTAAGTTTGAGGAAAGCTTAGCTCTATTGCTACAGACAATCAAACTCCTGAGAATAATAATGTCAGATCAAACTTTCCTCTTATTTCAATATATGATCTTCACACATTAAGGAAAAGTTTGAAACATTATTACTTACAAACTTCCTTCTGAAGCGTAGCTCTATTGCTACACAGACAAACTCTCTCTGAGAATAATGTTGTCTGCATATAAGTAATAATGCATGTAACACTTATTACACAATTGTAAATCAAACTTTTCCTCTTACATGAATTTGTGGTCTTGGTCATTACCTATCAAGCTACAATGCAGATAGGTTTAGTTAAAATACATTTTCAGAAACTGAAATCACATGTATATAGTTTAAGGAAAAAGTTTGAAACATTATTACTTACAAACTTCCTTATGAAGCGTAGCTCTATTGCTACACAGACAATCAAACTCCTTCTGAGAATAATGTTGTCTGCATATAAGTAATAATGTCAACAAAATATATAATAATGCATATTACACTATTACACAATTGTAAATCAAACTTCCTCCTACATGAATTTACCAAACGGGTTGCAATATATTTGCAGAGGTTGACCTAATGTTAATATTTTGCTACAATGTATTTGCAAAGGTCGAACAATTCCCGTTAATAAGTTTCAGCCGTGATTCAGAAACTGAAATATTCCTGCCAATAACAGGTCTCATTTTAGTTAAATACCATTACCTATCAGGTTACAATGCAGATAGGTTTAGTTAAAATACATTTTCAGAAACTGAAATCACATGTATATAGTTTAAGGTAAAAGTTTGAAACATTATTACTTACAAACTTCCTTATGAAGCGTAGCTCTATTGCTACACAGACAATCAAACTCCTTCTGAGAATAATGTTGTCTGCATATAAGTAATAATGTCAACAAAATATATAATAATGCATATTACACTATTACACAATTGTAAATCAAACTTCCTCCTACATGAATTTACCAAACGGGTTGCAATATATTTGCAGAGGTTGACCTATTCTTGTTAATATTTTGCTGCAATGTATTTGCAAAGGTCGGCCAATTCCCGTTAATAAGTTTCAACCTTGATTCAGAAACTGAAATATTCCTGTCAATAACAGGTTTCATAAGGTGTGAAGCATTTACAAAAACCTTAGCAATATCAGGTTGCAATTCAGTAACTGAAAAATTCCTAACAATTACAGGTTGCATAAGCTGCGAAGCATTCGCAGAAACCTTTCCAATAACAGGTTGCATTAATTGATTAATAGACTGTAATTGTTGAGTTTCACATCTCAGAAATAACCTTGACATTTGTTTATATTCTCCAGTAATCACACAATTTAACAAGTATTTCTGCTGAGTTAAGTTTGGTCTTTTTATCTCAAGTACAATTACAATTAAGCTAAGAGCAGCCGATACACATAAACCACCAATACTTAATTTTGTTGATGGTTTAATTCCATTCGAATTGTTCTTATTAATTATATCCATATTGTTAATCTTATTACTCAAATAATACTTAAACATAGTTAATAATATTAATCTTAATCATATTTCTTAATCATGTTTTTAAAGATTCAATAACATCTTGCATATATTTAGAACATTGATAATGACATTCTAAATTATCAACATTACGTACAACTTTATCTATAGATTGTTTATTCAATCGTTAAACATAACGAGTAACAAAATCATCATTCTTCAAAGTATTTTTAGTAAATCTTTGCAAAATCTTTATAAGACTTTTACCTTTACATTTTTGAAACACATAATAAATAGTGTATTGCCCACACGCAGTTGAAAACAAACTTTGTAAAGTTTTAGAAGAATACTTAAATTTACATTTATCCTTATGTTTACCCTTTTGTAGAAAAACTAAAAAACTTTTTTTAAACGGAGGTAAACCATAAGAATCAAAATACTCTGGAACAGCTTTAGAAGATTTGAAAAAGAAAGCAACCCAATGTTCACCAGGTTTAAAACTTTCATCTGTATTAACTATAAATGCAGCAGGATACCTCACATTTCTTATATTTGATAAATTATCCGAAGAATAAACACCTTTAAAAATCTTAGACGTAACTATATTAGATTTTAAAACTCTATAAATATCTGATCCAAGCATACTTATTATTCCAGCACACTTAGTCAAATATTTATTTACTATTTATTTATTTACAAACAAGTAAGCAATCAAGAATGCATAACAACCTCAGGTTGATTTACAGGCCCGATTGCAAGCATGCTGTCATATTCATTAAAGAATACCATTACTATACCATGATTCTTAGGTTCTTTTAAAGTTGCTATTACATTAATAGTACCATTTTCTGATAATTCAAATGAATTTGAATTTGGTAAACTTTTGCATAAATCAAAACAATATAATGTGTTACCATTTTTAAATTCTTCAGGAGTTATACTTATAGGATCGTTCTCAAAAAGTCTACCTGTAGCATAAAGCATTGCCATATAAGCTTCATAAAATTTATCAGCGTCAAAGTCACACTTCATTTCATAAAAAGGAGAAACATCTTCACCCTTTTGTATAACAATGTCTGTCAGTCCAAAATTTTGAAAATAGAATGGATTATGTTTCAAATTTCCATCAAACCCGCGTGCATCTATAAAACCAACTATAATTCTTTTTGGTAATTCATCGTTTGAAATCATTCGATTTTCTTGAAGAATACTTTTGTTAGGAGCTTGAGTTGAATATTTTACCTCAACTCGCCGAAAAGGAAATTTCATAAAATTATCTGGCTTTCTACTATTCTCTATTTCATCTAAAAATGTGTCTTCTAATGTCCACCTTTTTACTTGAAGAATTGCTTCTTCAATTTCAATTTTATATTTTGCATCTTCAATTTTGGCCATCAATGCAAAATCTGGATCATTTCGTATTAACCTTACTTTCATATCAATATCTCCAGGAAATTTCTTTTGCTGATTAAACAAATCATTGTGAATTTTACAAATTAACTGAAAACTTTTCCCATATTGAGTTTTTTCAAATCTCTTTTTAGCTCCCTGGTTATGCGCAGCATCAAAATTTGAAACTTCATTAAAATCTTTTGTATCTTTATGATAACATGTCAAGTCACCCCAAGATTTTAAGACAGATTCTCTAAAAGATAAAAGATTTTCAATATATGCCTTATAGGGATAAAGGTTATTACTTGATGAAACCAATTTATTTCCTATATACAATTGAACTTCTTTGAACAAAGCTCCACTGAAATAATTTGCAGGAAACACCTTTGACAAATTTGGAATAGGACCTACTGCACCAGTTTGTTGATCCACAGCTGGTGCACCAGGAGCAGTACCGTCAGAATTTAAAATTTTTATTTTTAATTGTAAAAAACTTCGAAATAAATCAATAAAATCAGCTTTATTTGACTTCAAGGCAAACTCAATTGGACCGCCTTGACTTAAAGAGCTTATAGGAAAAACTTTAGAATAAAAACTTTTACGTGCAGTTGTATCTGTTGGTGGAACATTATAATAATCAAAACTATCATCTACACAAACACAAGACTCATTAAACATAGACATTTTAATTAAACTCAAAATTTCAGCAAATTATAGGATCAAAAATAATTGATATAAACATAACATAACATAAGATAAAGTGTATCTCAGGCAGATTTCCTTGAATTATATTTAACTAAAAATATCTTTATTTCTATTTGATCTCTTATTTGTAGTATTTTTTCTTGTTTTCCTTCTTTTCTTAGGAACTTCATCATATTCCTTTCTCCTTTTTCTTCTATTTTCATACTCACCATCATCTGCATCATTAAATCTATTCTTAGCTTTAGATGCTAAATAATTAATAGAATCTGAACCTAATTGTTTAAACTGTTTAGTAGCCTCATCTTTAAATGCATCTTTAATACCTTTTCGATTCACAATAACATCTTTAACTATATTTTGACCACCCTTTATTGCACTTTTTAAAAAATGCTTTTTAGCAGATTCAAAAGCTGGTAACGCCATACCAGAAAGTCCCTTTAAAAGAGAGCCGAATATATTTCCAATGCCATAACCTCGTTGATGCTGAACTCCAATATATGGAGGAATAAATGTTGCATACCCTCCTTTCTGAGTCTTTGCATTATTTTTAAAGAAATTTCTATAATGCCCAACATAATCTTTTCCACAATACTTTTGCATTCTTATTTCATAAACCTAACATAAATTTACTGAGATTTATTACTTAATGAAATTATTCATAATGGTCTGAAAGTGATAATCTTAAAGTAATTTCAAGTAGGTCAAGATTCACTTTCTAAGGCTTCCAAGATTCCCATTTTAAAGTTCGTTTAATTGGTCTACCAAATGATGATGTTCGTTCTGGACTTGGAACTGAAACTTCCTCATCTACATTACTTGTAACACTAGTTACCTTTCTCTTTTATTTCTTTTTTTCCTTTTTTCCCCCAGTTTCTTTGGATTTACGTTTAACTAAATCTAATTTTGGAGTAACAAATTCTTCATCTGATGTAGGACTTGCTACTTTCTTATGAAATAATTCTTCCTTATCTGATTCAAAATCACTAACATCAAACTTAGGTGGTTTCTTCTCAACTATTTCTCCCACATGAACACCAGCTTTACCCTGATTTAAATTTTCATTTTTATCTTTCATTAAGTAAGGAGTATTAAGTGCATCAGAAATCCAAGCTCTATTACTTTCTTCGAAAGGATATTTACCTACTGAAACTGGAGAAGACTTTTTTAGGAATACGTGGAAAATATTCTTCAATTTTTTTAGTAGGTCTAGGTTTAGGTAATTCATCTTTTTTTTCTGGAAAACGCGAAAAGTATTCCATTATAGATGAAGCTTTCTTCGGTCTTAACTTTATCCAAGATTTTGGAATATTTATATCCATTAAGAAATCCCACACTTTATCAGCTCCTACTGGTTGCGCTTTAAATTCTTTTGATTTAGAAAAATATTGCATTAATTTAATAATATCTGAACCGTTAATTACTTCATCTCCTAATGTTAATTGTCCTTTTTCATCCCATGATGCAGATTTATTTTTCATTGCTTTTAAAATGCTACCAACATTTGGCTTCTGTGATAAAGTTAGTCTTTCTAAAATTTCCTCAATTGTTAATTCATTTTCATCAAAAATATTTGTATGCTTACTCCTCATAGTTTCATAATCTTGAGGAATATATGATGAAAAAGTAGGATAACTTTGTCTTTGAAACATACGTTCCTGCATTAATTCATTTTGTCTAGATAAAACATAATTATCTTTCTTCGTTTTTTCATCAAAATTACAACTTTTAAACATTACATATGGTATAATAACACTTTCTTTAAAAGAAGCCATCTGAGCTATTTATAATAATCTTGTAATACCAATATTATCCAGTTTAACCTTAAGTCAATTAATCATTATGATAAAATTTTACCAATCTGCCCCACTTTACTAAGTAATCCACCTGCAACTGGCATAATAAATTTAGATAAAAGACCTAACACTGAAGGTAAGATAAATGGAAGAAAACCACCGTCTTGTTTTAAAGTATCTTTTCGCTTCTTCAAAGAAAGATTTTTTCTTAGTAAATATCTCATAACCTCTTTAAACTTCTTTACTTTTTCAAACTGTGACTTAGTCAATTTAACGTTACCTCTCAAAACATTATGAATACAATCACAAATTGAAAATATATCGTTAGCATCTGCTAAATCTAAAATTTGATTTCTTTTCTTTACACTATGGCCCGCACAACAAAGTAAAGTAAGGTAATGTCTATGTACATAAGCACTGTTCTTACATTTACTTTGTCTCTGCTTTTTCTTTTGAGGTGATTTTTTCTTTTGCGGAGCCATCAACTTCTTTTGTGGTGCCATAATATCCAAACAAATTACTTTTCAAAGATTAACCTTATCAATCTCAACACTATTTAACTTGAGGAATAAAAACATGCTGCACTAAACCAAAAATATTTGCACGAAGCATTGCATTTTTAGGTGTCTTTTGATGGCCATCAATGAAAAGGTAACCATGAGGTTTATTCACAGCATGTTCAAATATATTAACAAAACTACGTTGATTCTTTGGCATAAGCTTTCCAGCAAGAGAATAAGGAATTGTTTGATCAAGAGGCTAATTAAAAATACACAAATAAGTGGCATTTTTTGAAAAATTCTTTCTTTCTTTTCCATCTTGAAATAAATTCTGTGTTATAAATACAATACTAACATTTTCATGATGCGATCGTTTTGTAAAAAATTCTGAAATCAATTTGTTATTACCACATTCGGCCATTAAATCATCAAACACAACAAGACCCTCTTTGCTAGAATCTACAAAATTATCAAAAGAATCAGGTAAACCCTGATGAAATTGTACATTTTTCTCTAACAAATATTTATCATGCGGAAATGTTTCACCATAAAACCAATGAATATATTCAAAATCTTTATCTATTAACCTATCACTATTCTTAAGCAAATCAATTACAAAAGTAGTCTTTCCACAATTACTAGGACCAGCAATAATCATTGAAAACGGAGTTTTCAATCTTGCATCAAAAATATTAAAATGCTCTTCCGACGACATAACTATGCCCCTACAACTTTAGCTATTTCCTGAATATAAGCTACACCTGTTAATATCTGATTATCTTTATCTTGCAAAACAAATGTAACTGGTCTTGTATTAAGAATATAAGCTATTTGAAAAATTTCTTTTTTCCAATTTGATAAAAATCCTCTCTGAAATGCTTTTCGATATTTAGTTAGTCTCACTTTATCACCGACTTTTAAGCCTTGATATCTTTGTTTACTATATAAATAATCTTTATATTGTTTTTCCCATAATTCCTGCTCATTTCCTTGATTTACTTCAATTGGACTTACACCTAACGTTCTATGACAAGATCGATTATAACCATTAACAATATTTTGTAGAATATCAACGTATTTTCTTGTCTTCTTAGCTTTCATATATCTAAACAGTCTATTTTTAAATGTCCTAATAAACCTCTCTACAATAGCACATTTTGGATCTTGAAAAGTTGAAAACTGTTGAATATTGTTCTTTTTTAAAAAATTGCTAAAAACCCCTTTAAACTCTGAACCAGAATCAGTTTGAATTAAACGAGGTTTAACCCCTGCTCTTTGCAATATTCTTTTAAAAGCAAATAATGTTTCTGAAGACATTTTAGTTCTCATAGGTTCAACATAAGCAAACCTAGAAAAACAATCAATAGCAGCTAAAATATTAGTATAACCATCATTATCATTTCTCAATTTAGGAATTACCATTAAATCTAATTGCCATTGATCATTTCTTCCACGTACAATTATTTTTCGTCTTTGAAAATTTTTCTGAACAGGTTTAAATGAAGTATATGTCTCGGTATTTTGTAAAAATGTTTTAACATCTTTCAAAGTAATAGTTGGATTAATAGCTTTTGCAGATAAATATAATTTTCGAATAGAAGAAAATGAAGATGAATGTAAGGGATTGAAATATATAGATGCTAATAAATCCCTTTTATTCAAATAATCTTCCATTTTACTCAATTAAAGCAATTATATTTCAAACTAAGTATTAAACAATCACAAGCAAAACTTAATTACTATTGCTCAAGCTAAGCTTAATATACTATTGCTCAAGCTAAGCTTAATATAAACAACAATCACATGCTAAGCTTAAATACAATATATACAAAACTCACATTCTTTCACTGATTTTTTCAAATAGCTGGTAGGATGAAGCTGGCTATCCAAACATTTACATCCCATTAAACACTATTTGAAACTCAGATCTAGAACATGATAGTAAATTAAAATATAGTGCTCCGGGAGTCCGTAAGCACCTCAGCGCTTTCACGCTGAATATAATATAATATTATAATATAATATGATTTATCCTGACTTTACTAAGTTAGGATTCATTGCTAAAGTCTCCCCCCCTTTAGTTTTAACAAAAAAAAGTGGAATACAACCATAAATTTGTGCCTGTCTTGTCAACCTCTGTTTTGGTGGAACTCTAGGCTTTCTCGGTGCACTCTTTGCTTTGTTTGGAGCCCTTCTCTTTGGAACTGGCTCATCATTTACATTATCTTTCTTCTTCTTCTTATAAACTCTCTTCTTAATCTTTTTTGGAGCAACTTCATCCTCACTAACTATTTTCCTCTTTGTTTTCTTTGGAAGATTAATAACAAGATCCTCATCATCTTCACTCATATCTTTAGTCTTCTTAATCTTTTTTGGAGCAACTTCATCCTCACTAACTATTTTCCTCTTTGTTTTCTTTGGAAGATTAATAACAAGATCCTCATCATCTTCACTCATATCTTTAGTCTTCTTAATCTTTTTTGGAGCAACTTCATCCTCACTAACTATTTTCCTCTTTGTTTTCTTTGGAAGATTAATAACAAGATCCTCATCATCATAATCATCTTCACTCATATCTTTAGTCTCCATCTCCTTTTCTCTATCCTCATCTATAAGCTCATCTTCACTCTCACTCTCTTCTAAATTTGTCATCCTCGCTGATGCAACTTTATCCTTCTCCTTCACATACTTATTTTGACATGAATTACATCTTTTATCATCCAAAGTAAAATATTTTGGATGATCATATGGTAAATGACACCTAATACATTCCTTAAACATTCCTTCCTCACAGATCTCACAATATTTTTTACCGTCAACAAATGGACGATCATCGCCACAATAATTACAATTTTGTAAAACCATAATGATATATAGCAAATAATATAATAATACTTTACCTTTGTAAGTTGAATATGCTTGATACTTCACCTAATGTTGAATATGCTTGATACTTCAGTCATACTAACCTAATCACAGAAACATTTATTCATCATTTGCCATATCTTCCTGCCTTCTACGCCTAAGATCTATTAATCTTATATGTTCTAGCTCCTCAGGTGTAAACTCATCATCATCATCACTATCTCTCTCCATTAAAGCTATCTTACATAGTCGTTCTTTTTCTAATCGTTTCCATTTTGCTATGAACATATTAGTGATTAATCGTTGTTCAGGTGTCATCTCCCAATCACTATCACTATCACTAGTATTATCGTGCATATCCTTTTCAATCAAATCATTGCTCTTTAAAATACTAGAATTATCTGGCAAATCCTTTTCAGTCTTGACTGGATCACTCCTTAAAATACTAACATCTTCAGATATTTCCTCATTATAATCCAAAAAACCCTCATCAACATTTGCAATCACTTCTTCCATTTCCTTATCATCACCATCATCATCATCCAAAATAACAGTAGTAGTCACTTTAGCCTTGTCTTGCTGATAACATGAATCACATCTTTCATCATCCATATTAAAATTATACGCATAATCATATACTAAACCACACTTAAAACATCTCACAGTCCTATATATTGACGATAAACTCTTATCTCTACAGGTCTCCATTATGTTAATATCATTCACGCCTATACCTATCTTATCCTAACCTTGTTACAAATCTACCCTATCACAGCTACAAATCTACCCTATCACAAAGTTATTTCTCTAAGAACTCTCCTCCTCTTCCTCCTCTTCCTCATCAGCAGAAGACATATCCACTCTCGCAACCTTAGTTGGTCTACTCTTACGTTGCTTCTTCTTCTTCCTCTTTTTCTTCTCAGATATATCCTCATCATCACTACTTAATACAACACTAGAAGATTCTTCATCCTTTCTCCCCCTTAACTCTTCTTTTAACACAGCACGAACTTTCTTTATTTTCTTTTCTACCTGCTTTTTTAATCCGAACAATTCTTTAATTTCTTGTCTCGTAAATGACAAATTTTTAGTTTTATACAAATCATTAATATGTATATAAACCTCATCTTTAAAATCTGTTATATCTAGTCGCTTCCTTCTCCCAAATGAAAAAACAAAATGCCTATTAGACTTTTCCCTTTCTTTATCCATTTTATCCACTAACAATTATAATAACAATAAGTTACTATATTAACAATAAGTATACTAATTAGTCCAAACACAAAGTAATAATCAGTCCAAACACAAGTAATCACAATCTAATTTTTCACTAATATCATTATCATCTTCAATGTCCTTATATCTCCTTTTCCGAATTTTTATTTTATAATTACCATAAGCTAAAGTATCTATCCCATCAGAACACAACCACCTCTTATCTTCAAATGGAGACAAAGCTGATTTATGTTCCTTTACTGTATATACCTTTTGTTTAAAACTTTTTATTGTATGAAAAGTAACTGAAGTTCGTTTACATTTAAATAAAACTTTTTTAAATTCAGAATGTAAAAAATCTTCAGCGCAACTTCTTTTTATTCCTTTAACTCTCTTTATAACCTTACCACTATCCAACAATATAGAATACATTTTAGGCCTTAAACCAACAAACTCAAGTATCTTTTTCCCTGCAGTTTCATCTTTAAATTTCCCTAAAACTTTAAAATTTTCCTTACTAAACAAAGCATTATTTCTATCCAAATTTGAAAAATCAAAATTATTCCTTATTTCATAAAGAAGTGCATCGAAACGTTTATGAATAATCTTATACATCAATGAATCTGTATCTGTATAAAGAAGTTGTAATGAACCTAAACCAAATGTTTTTAACATAACATTGTAATGAAAATTAAACATATGCATTTTTGACAAATCCAATATAGTAAAACCTACATAAATCGGCTTATCTAACTTAAGTTCTGCTTTCCTATACTGGACACCTACAAATTTCGAATTAAATATATGTAATGATTGAAAAGTTGGTTTCTTTATTATATTTAAACATCTCTTTTGATTTGACGTTAAAACCATCTTAACCCTTCGTTTAACATTCTCCATACATTTGCCGAAAGTAGAATTATTCATTAATTTGAAAAATTCTTTATCAAAATCAGATGTTGACTCCTTTCTTTTCTGATTATTAAATTCAATGTATGGCTTCATCCAACAAGATTGTTTGAAAGATAAAATTCTATGAATTTTTTCAATTGTCAGTCCCAGCTGCAAGTATAACTTTAAATTTCTATAATGTAAAATATACCTCTTCTTTTGTGATAACGTTGAAATTAACTTAACGGTACTTTTAGTATAATTAATATCAAACTCTTTTAAAACAGAAATTGCATAGGGCGAAAGCTGACTATAATCAATACTTATCTTCTCTGGCGCCAAAGGAAACATGTTATGTAAATCATGCAACTCTATTGGATAATTTAAAGTAACTTCTAATACATATCCTATTGGTGCTGAATCTTCTATTTTCAAAACATCAAAACTACAATATTTCTTAGGATCTATCCAAGCAAAATCTTTAAAAGGTAAAGGTTGAACCATAGCATAACCATACAAATTATTAGCATCAACATAAAGTATATGTTCCCCCTTGTTCTTAACTTTAGCAAACCTTTTCATAACATTTGTTATTCCACCTCGAATACCCTTTTCAAAAAATTCATACATGTCATATTCCGTTAATAAATCAAACTTAACTCCAGTAAACTTTAACATCGCGTCATAACTCAAAGATGGTGCTGTTAAATACTTCGCAGGGTCTAAAGAATAAAAATCCAAAGACTGCTCCCTAAATGATTCAAATACATCAGCTAATAGTAAAACATCTATCTTCAAATATTGTTTCAAATAATCCTTTATTGTCTTACATTTTAAAATTTTAAACATTTCTAAAGCATGATAATAATCTTTTGATGTAATATGTTTATTTGTTAATGAATTAAAGAAAGCTTTACGTGAAGGTAACTTACACTCGTCTAACTTTTTCCATGAGTCTATATAATCATAGCACATAACCCCTTTACGCATTACATAAGGTAAATATTTCTCATTTGGAAAATATTTCTTTGTTTCCTTTAAATCATTTACATCTTTTTTTACTAATAAATCTGCTAGATTAGAAAGAGAATTTGGTAAGAATTGAAATGAATCAATAAAGTAAAAACTATCAAAAAACATTGTCAGAAACTTTTCTGAAGATTTTGGAATAACAGTAATATCATCTGCAATAAACTTATAAATATTCTGAACAACAAAATGTAAATCATAATTCATACAATTATGCATAACGATTGGGATTTTAAACAAAGGGAATTTAAGTGCACTATATGTTAAATTACATGTATTACATGCGTAATTGACATCTCTTCCTTTCCCCTCTCTCCCTAAATGAGCATGATCTATTACTTTTTTCATCCCCTTCCTAAATTTAATGCCGCATAGATAACAGCATGTTTGCTGTGAAAGATGCAAAATATCCGAAGGTGTTAAATTTAATGGTTTCCTATTTTTCTCAAATATGTATGAAATTTCTGCCCTCATTTGATAAATATATTCTATGAACTTTTTAATAACATTTGGTCCAACATAAATAAAAGGTGGTTTTGAATATTCAGAATATTTTGATAAAAGTATAGCTCCCACTGCATTAAGGTTATGCTCTGTTTTCAAAGTTGATTTACCTTTCTGTTTATTCAAAGCAACATTATATGTTTCAAAATCTGCATAAATAATAAAATGGTTTTTAATTTGTTTAGCATAATTCACAAAACGAGCTCTTTCTCCCTGTAACGGCATATGATAAAGTTGACCAGTAAATACTTTACTTGTACAATCAGCATTTTCATGAAGATTAAATGATGTTTTGTTTGAAAATGAAATAAGACATTTTTTACAGAAATATCTTGATTTCTTCCAAAAAAATGGAGTAAGAAATGAACTAATATTCCTAATCAACATATAATGATTATTATATAAAAGTAAATTAACATGCTTCTTATGATTACTTTTTTCAAAATTCACTGAAATATACATAGGAAAAGGAACATACGTAAGAGATACAAAATGTATACCAAAAACGTTTATAGTTATACCATTTTTCTTTTCAAATCTTGGTATTTCACTTAATTTTGTTGGAAATGAAAGACCAGATAAATCTAAAGTAGAAACCATATCAAGATAATTTGAAAATCTGCTAGGATTCTTACATTTCTTAAAGGCAGCTAATACACAATAAACAAAACATCTATTATCTTCACATAATATATTAACAAGTGAATGCTTATTAGGAAGTGGAAGAGATATATATGCACACCCGCCAAAAGGATTAAACCTATAAACTGATAAACGTAAAAGTTGAATTTCTTTCAAAAACCAACCTGACCCCATCTGAATAAACCCATCAAAAAATGCTAAAATTAATCTTTTAGCTTCATTAAGTTTATCTTTAATAGAATGGAAAGTCAACAACTGAGTAACACGACTCTGAAACCATGGTTGACATTCAAAGTACTCTTCAGTATCTACCTTATATTTACCTAATAAAACCTTTAAAGAAAGTTGAAATTTGATACCTCCATGCCGAGAAAGCTCTTTCACTAGTTTCTTATACAAAACTTTAGATTTTAAATACAGATATAGCTCAATATCTATACGCTTTTTCTGTGGAACAAAATCATAATCAACTAAGAGGTTATTTAAAGCCCTACGTCTCCTCACTAAATCTTTATTTAAAACCCTTTTAGGCCTCATATCAATTTTCCTTATACGTTAAGTAAAAATACATTCTCTTGCTTGATCTGAATAGACTTCAACCTGAACATACTTCTCTGATCAGAATTATCAATAATTCCAATCTCTTTATATCTATCATAAGGTAATTTTTATATCTCAAGTCTCCTAAAATGCAATGTAAGTGATACATTACCATACTCAAATTCAACAGGTTTTCCTTGATCAGTTCTAATAACAATTTCTATCTCTTTCAATCTATCATAAGCTAATTTCTTATATAAAGGAAAATCATAACGATGCTTCACATTATCTCCAAACTTGCCAAACGCTTGAACAGTTCTTAATAATTTGGTTTCAACATTGCCTACAAATTCATAATCAACAATATCTGAATAAATATAAATATTTGTTGAATCTGTAGGAAAAACAGGAATACCTAATCCAACATATTCTGTTCCATATTGAGCCTGTATAACTTGATTATATGCTCCTCCCTTATCCAAAGCTAATACATCATTAAAACCTCCAACAGTACTACCTAACCTATTACCTTTAAATTCGCATAAATGTCCCCAATTTATAACTCCTTTACATTGATCTAAACGCAAAACTTGAGCTAAATATGTTGACAAAAATACGGTATCACCAGTTCCGACATACAATGAGCAAATCAAATTTTGATCATCAACATAAAGTTTTGTCCACCTCCGATAATTAAGATAACCTTCACTCCCCTCCGATGCAGTTTTATCTGCTTTTATAAATCTATCATTCATTTCATTTATTAATGACTTTATTGTATAATTTCCAAACTTATGAGCAAAAGATTTGGTAACCCTCTTAATTGAAGTCATATCTACTTGATCTATAGATTTAATTACACGAAAACGAGGATCTTTTAATTTAAAAATATCTCTACTTAAAACCCAATTTCGACCTTGTTCTGGATGTCTTGGCACATTATACCAGGATATTGGAAAGTCTATCTCGACTAATGCCACTTCCCAATAACCCTTACATGTTTTTTCAACAGGTAACTCAGTAAAAAAATGGCTTGTTAGATTATGCCGTGTAGGATGAGTAACATTTGATACTAAAGATAAATAAAACCCATCAACTATCTTCCCAGTCATTATTCTATTATAAATATTAACTACTTTCTTACATTAACCTATATTAACTAATTCACATACTTAATTAATCTCAAAGCAATTTATAAATAGTTAAATATGCCTTAAAACTAAAACCGTTATATTGATCTTCCTTTAATAAAATCAAAACAATTTACCTGTCAAATAAAAACTCTGAAGAATATTTCTGAATATGTCTTAAATGATCTGGAACATAACTTAACCTTTCTTCAATACAATGCAATCTAGATCTATTATCTAAAATAGGTCTTCCTTCGCGCCATTTAGTTCTACATTTAAAACAATAAACTTCCATATCATAACTTTGAGAAAGAAATCCTTCAAAACAACCTGCAATATGAACTGGTCTAAAACAACATTGAAGGAAAACCATCTCACAATTTGGGCCTTTATAAGAAAAAATAATTGGAAACGAACAAAATATACAATGCACATCAAATTTTGAAAAAATCAATCTTCTATACCGCGATACATCCCTCAATTTCCTATATAATGCTCTCATTGCATGTCTCTCTCCTTTAATATGGATAAGTCTAACAAGATAAATTATATAATCTTCTGGCGTACCTAAATAATTTGATATTGAATTCAAAATACTCTGAGTATATTTGTCTTTTATGCCAAATAAATAACAACTCATTTTTAAAGTAGTTACAATTCTCTTCTTACTTGTCCACATAGTACTTTGAATATAACTCAAAATAGCATCACAATGGAAATAAGATGAAAAAAATAAAAGTGCTTGAACAGAAAATTCATTAAACATTCGAAACCAATCTTCTTCGTCATGTTCAGAAATAACCTTAATTATTCCAATACACTGCTGTTCTGATAAACTATCTTGTTCTGGAATTTCAATTACTAAAGGAAGATCAATATTACCTGCATAGAAAGAAACCAAAGCTGAAAAGTACAAACAACTTTGCATAAGTTGGAAAAAAGCTAAAGAACACATTCTCATCTTGTACTCACAATATTACGTCGCTTGAAATTTCCTAGAAATGGTAGAATAATTTCTTATAGGCGGTGGAATAAACAAATGACTTTTTGGATTATAATTTGAATGAAAACGTAATTTATGTAAACGTAATAACGAAAATGACAATAACTCTTTATTACACTCGCTACATAAAATTAAATTTTTTTTTTTTTTGGACCTCTCTTATCTTTTGTAGCTTTAATCAAAGGCTGAGCACAATGTACAGGACAACATAAGCAAGTTTCAATATTTCCTGGCAAAAGATTATTTTGAATAACTAATGCATGTTTACGTAATCGGTCAGTAATTTCAACAAATTTTTGAAATATTAGCATCAATCTTTTCCTTAGATTCTTGATACAACACTGAACATGTTGAAAAATCTTGAAGATGTTTTCCACTTTCACTTACATTAACTGATATATTTTTCCTCTTACTTGTTTTATTTTCCTCAAACTCTTTACCAAAACAATTCTTATCTATTTTCCTTTGTCCTATTTCTTTACCTTCATCTACAAAATCATTTTGACTTTTATCAAAACTTTGTTGAGTCTCTTTTAATCTGTTAAGCTCAAATAGGAAATCATTAACCTTTTTGTCACTTATCTGTTTATTAACCTCTTCAACCTCCTCATATTCATCTGTATCTGATACACACAAATCATCATTTACACTAGAACAATCACTATTAACATTCTTACATTTTCGCTTCAATTCAATATCTTCCTTTTTTCTATCTTCATCTGATTCAGATGAATCACTTGTAGATAACCTCTCTACACTCTTATATTGTTTACCATTTATCTTTCTTTTCTTATATGATTTTTGTAAAGATTTCTTAGTAATCAAATCTTCATTAGTTGAAAATTTTGATGACTTATGACAGCCTAAATTTGTTTGAACAAATTTATTTTGATCTTTATTCCACTGAATAACCAAAGGTAAACCCTGTCTAAATAAGTGGTCAAACGGTGAAAAATGATTAGATCGACCAGAACCAGTATATACTACAATACTTAATTTTAAAATATCTACAAGCTTCTGCAAAATAACACTCTGAAAAGACCGCAACTCTAATCTTAAATTCTCTTCATCACTAAAAATAATCAAATAAGCAACATTCCTTGTTGCTTGACTACTCTTTAAATGTTCAAGAAGAGTAGCCTTTAATTCATCCTTAAATATATTTAATTTATTTTCACTTATAAATTGCTCTTTCAACTGCAAAAAAATATAATGAAAAGGATGAGTATCATCAACTTTTACTTTATGCCAAAACTGCTTATTATCAGAATTAACTTTCAATAAAAACCCCACCACTAACAATAGCAATTCATCTAAAATGCTGGCCATAAGTTAAATATCTAGATACCTAAATAGCAGGTCCTAATATCATTACAAACTTCAGAAAAATATAAAACATTACTTGTTAAACAACTACCTTTAAAAGTATGTGAAAATGTTAAAATACAATTACTTTCAAGCTTATTCAAAATTAAACGAAAACTTGAAAAATATGATGAGCCAGTTCCTGTATATGGCAGCCAAACAGAATCACTCGAATTTGACTCTTTAATCTCAAAACTATATTTATCTGAAAACCTTTCCACTATCTTAAAACAAAATTCCATAAAACTTTTACTCCTTTCTGAAACAAAAATTATTTGAAAAGTTATCTGAATATTCTTTGGCGTTATAAAAATAGAAATATCATCTGCTACCTCTTCACATGTACAATATAATTCAATAAAATCATAAACTTCTAAAGCTAATTTAGAAATATCAGATAATAAACTTGAAAAATTCCTCCTTAAATAAATAGTACAAAATCCATGCTTTGTTACTTTTAATGTATAAGATTTTCTTTTAAATGTTAAAGATCCTCTATAAAGAACAGTTGAAACATTAATATTTCTATGAATTGCAAACAAATCAAAATTAATTTTCGGATAAAAATTGACTTTGAAAATAACTAAATTTATACTATAACTTATCTGCATCTATAAACGAAACACCTAACCTTAAGCAAATTTTACCTATAATAGTTATATATTGCTATATATTTCATGCATATATTTCATACTGAACTACAATTAATCACTATCTGAATAACAATCTCAACTATATTTTCCTACGACGCT
The DNA here is from genome assembly GCA_936440205.1 of Lepidonotus clava. Taxonomy (NCBI): domain Eukaryota; kingdom Metazoa; phylum Annelida; class Polychaeta; order Phyllodocida; family Polynoidae; genus Lepidonotus; species Lepidonotus clava. The sequence goes on along the minus strand of OW387136.1, from coordinate 43,195,122 downwards.
TATAAGCTAATCTATATTTTTCATGCTGCACTACAATTAAATAAATCTGAGCAATTTTGATAAAAAATTCTGAATATCCTAACATGTACTCTGATGATCGAATCAGAAACTCTGCTGGATTCATTCGACAAAACGCAAATATTCTATCATTAATATTCAAAATTTCACGTTTAGTTAGAATCTGATGAAACCTAAAAAAACCTGTATAAGATTTCTTACAACAAAAAAGATCCAGCAAATGATAACACTGCGCACATTGGCAAATTCTTTTTCTAAAACGTTTTGAAGTATTTGAATAAATATATTTATAAAAATAAAATCTTCTTCTCATGCCGTAACCTAGCCTGAAGTTATTGAATATCCAACATGCTTTATAATGACTGAACAAAAGAAAGCACAATGGATATATAATAAACTTCGTTGCAATTCAGCAAAATTAACCAATTTATCTTTTTCTGACTTCCTATAAAATGATAATATTTTGAAATTCTCTTTTAAACCAATTCTTTTTGAAATTATTTTACCCCTAAAACTCAATAAAATAAAATGACAAGATTTCTTACAACAATAAAGATCCAACAAATGTTGACACTGCGCACAATGACAAATTCTTTTTCTAAAACGTTTTGAAGTATTTGAATAAATATATTTATAAAAATAAAATCTTCTTCTCATACCACAACCTAACCTGAAGTTATTGAATATCCAACATGCTTTATAATGACTGAACAAAAGAAAGCACAATGGATATACAATAAACTTCGTTGCAATTCAACAAAATTAACCAATTTATCTTTTTCTGACTTCCTATAAAATGATAATATTTTGAAATTCTCTTTTAAAGCAATTCTTTTTGAAATTATTTTACCCCTAAAACTCAATAAAATAAAATGACAATGAGGAATTAATTTTAAATGAAAAGAAAAAAGATATAAACTTATACAAGTTGGACAATTGCACTTATATTCTATAACCAATTTCTTCAACCGCTTAGATTTATAAAAACAAAGATAAGACTTGAACTGAAAGCGCTCAAAAGATTTCATTCAAAACATCGCATACTAAAATGGCATAACAACAATACATTCACTTAATGTTGAAACTAAAGAATAGCCGACATGCTTTGTAATAGCAGCAGAAAAAAAAGCATAATGAGCAAACAATAAACTATTATAATATTCAGCTACATTATCATAATTCTTTTTTATTACCTTTTTATAAAATGAACATATCTTTAAATTTTCATTCAAAGCAATTCTTTTTGAAATAAACCTGCCTTTAGAATAAAGTAAAATAAGATGGCAATGAGGAATAGGATCAAAAAGTGTAAAATAAAGATACAAACTAATACAAGTGTGACAACAACACCTTATTTCAGTAACTGTACCATTCAGCCTCGTAATTTTATCAAAATCAAGACAAGTCTGATATCGAAACGAACTAGATGGTACTAAAACATATGTTGCTTCACTTGTCATCTAAACAAAGTATAAATGACGCATGACTTATTAGTTGTGGACCCTCCGGGACACAACTCCTGGGAGCCGGGTAGGCACGTTAGTTGTGACGCGTTGTCGCCATCTTTTCTACCATAGATTGCTTACGAAAAAAACCAGAAACAGGCCATTTGGTCACCAATTTCGGAGGTAAAGTTTGATGACTTACAGCCAAAAAAATAATATCAGCATATCAGAAAACATCTCAACCCGTCCCGTTTAGCATACTGGAATGATATATTCAGTATTAATAGGTTTTCGGGGCCTTTTCCTGAGTCCCATTTCACAGAAAAGAGCCTGCCAGCCTCTCAGGTCGGCGGGAAGAGGAGGACCGCCCCCTTCTCGGCCCGTCGACCAATCAGCGTCCTTCCTGCTATCACGTGACTTTCGGCCTTGAACTTGTGAATATTTAATTAGGCGTCGACCAATCAGCGCCCTCCTCTCGATCACGTGACATCTCATTTACATATGGCCGTCGGGGCCGTCGACCAATCAGCGTGCTCCTTTCGTACCACGTGATATCCGCGTGTTTTGAGCAGGATGAAGAAGAACCCGGCCGCCATGCTGTCCCCGACCTATGCACTCGTATTTAGACACGAAATCAGCTTCCCCCGACGAAAACATTGTACCCAGATATTCGTGTGGACCTCTATATCAGCATGGCATGGAGTATTTTTCATCAAATAGGGATTTAAATTCGTGATCAAGGAAATGGCGCGGGTCGGATTCGCGGAGGCGAAGACTTGACAGTGACAGTCTCCTCAGCAGCCCGCCGGGTCCGCCAGGTCGCTACGGAGGAGTCCTCCTCCCCACGCCTGAATTTCTGGATTTAATCGGCCTTCTCCCACGAAAACACTGTACCCAGAGATTCATGTGGATCTCTATATCACCATCGCATGGAGTATTTGTCATCAAATACGGATTTAACTTCGTGATCAAGGAAATGGCGCAGGTCGGACTCGCGGAGGCGAAGAGATGACACTACGACTGGCAGTCTTCTCCTCCCCGGCCCCCCGGGTCGATACGGGGTAGTCCTCCTCCCCACGCCTGAATATCTGGATTTAATCAAGTTTTACACGTTTAATTATGGATATTCTACGCATACTAACGCATGAAGAAGTCTGGGAGGAGAAACATGCGTGTGTATCGACTGCCAAAACAAAACATTGGATCGATCGGGGAGGCTTGACCCGGTAAGCAGGCGGGCACTGTCAATGTATAATTTATGGAGGCTCCGAAAGCAATTATTTATGATCCAAACATTAAAGATTTGAGAAATTGTCACTATAGTGTCATTTTTTTCTGACCTACCACCAAAATATTCAATCTGAACTTTAATATGTCTAGGCCTAAGTCACTGTCAGTGTCTGAATCATTCCCATTCAATGTTAAAACATAGGCGTCACACTGTCAATAAGTTCTCTGGTGCTGTCAGTGTCCAGACCAAAATACTCGATAAATATTGAAACCTGGGTCCACAATGGCAAGCATATATGAAATATATGATGGCAGGCTTCTTGTAATGTGAAAACAAAAGTAAGCAAAATGCAAATAAACCAAAAGCTGAATATCAGCTATAAATCTCTTATATAGTGGAGTTTTCTTATAAAATGTTAATAATCTAAAATTTAAATTCAAAATATATCTTTTAGAAACAACTTTATCCTTTAAAGATGTTAAAATAGGAATACAAGGTGGAACCAATTCAAAATCTAAAGAATAAAAATGACTAGCACAAACTTTACAAAAACAACGATTTTCTTTACATGAATTCCCTGACCTCTTCAATTTATAAAAATAACAAAATTTACACTTTGACTCAGAAAAATTTAATACTAATGCAGTACTCATTAATACAGCTAAAACTAAAAGCAGAACCCATTAATAAAGCTGACTAAATTTCAGTATATAGCACATTAAAACCTATATGATGTCTAAACAATACTACAACCGTTGACAAATATGCAAATTCATCAAACTCCTCGGATTGTGACTCAGCAAAATTCAGAATTTCTTCTTTTAAAATCCAGGGTAATCCTAAAGTGTCTAATTCATCTTTAGTAATTTTAGGAGCAATATTCACAATTGTTTCTAAACACAAATCTTTTAATGTTATCTTGTTATATAATTTTGAATTAATCTCTTGAGCTAATGTCGCGGCTTTAACAACAACTGAAAAAGTAACTAAACTATCACAAGGACAAATTTTAAGCAACTCCGAATAAAAAGAACACCGCTTAATAATTTTGACAATAACCCTACAAAAAAAACAAGAACACTTAATACCAAATTCGTTTACAAAATCTATAACAATACTCATTTGTAAATATATACTATTATACTTACTGCTTAATTCCTTCAGCTTAAACTAGCCAACCAGCACTGCACGATCTAAACAAACACCAAAGACCTCTGTTAGAAATTCATTATCTTAATCCACAGAGGGCGATACATTTCCAAACCTAAACAATTATTCGATAGATGGCAGCACATTTACAAAACCTTTACCGACATTAACATTCACCAGAGGGCAGCAATTCAGCAGATGCACATAATGACTAAACCTAATACTTCTGCCCCTAGATAAATCTTGCCCTAAGATTAAGATAAAGCAAACAAAATAAAACGCTAATACTTGATAGAATGCCCCACAAAGATTATACTCAGAATCAAACCGTCAAGCACTCAAACCAGCAGCAGCCTAGAGCCTAACCTAGAGCCCAGAACACTACAAAATGGCGAAAATTCTTCTTATAAGCCTAGTTTTCTTAATGATTTGTACGAAAATATGCACCACATGCACTGTACAAAACAACTGTGAGACCATTACAGAACCAGGAATTTTAGAATGCAGTTGCATTCCAAAACATCTATCGATTGAAACAATCCAAGCAGAACTACTGAGATTGGAAACGGCCGACCCAGCAAATTCTCAACTGAACTACGATCTTGCGGCGTTTCCCTTTCTCACGACAATGACCGTCAATGAAAAAGAGTACAAATGTGAATCCGGAATATGCACGTAAGTTATTACTTAAATCAATCTAATTTCCAAACTCATAAACTTATGCTAAATGTAAGAACGAATCAATACTTAAATTGTAACTAAACGCTTAGTCAAATTACGAACACTAATGAAACTACTTGAGGCTCCCAACCCTATACAAGCCTGAATTTCATAATTACAAACTTTCATAATTATAAACTACCACTAAACTCATCAAACCTATAACTTCCGCAAACCCTACCTGCCTTAATACTCAAAAAATGATCAAGAAATCCCTCCTAAGATTCAAGTCACTTTACCCTCGTCATCTTACCAGACCACATTGCTCATCAACCCGCCTATCACAACGTAATTTCAGCTATAGGCCTATAACCAAAACTACCACCTAGTGATCAGGTTAAGGACGTGTTATGCTTCCTAAGCACATTGAAATAATAAATGGCGTAATAAAGAAGCAGAAAATGTTTATAAATGACACATTGAATTTCAGATTTTAAAATTCCCATAAAAAGTTTAACTGTTGGAATACATATTTTTCTGACCACACCACTATGATAATCACATAATAATTTCAACTATTTATTAGCTACAACGTACTTCCAACTAACATAATTTCAGCTAAATTCGACCAAACTAATTCTTTATTTCAGAAAATCAACTCTTCCAGCACCAACTCTTCCGGCACCAACAGTTCTACCAAAACCACTGCCGCCACCTACCTTTCTAACAACAACAACGACCTCGCCTAAACTACTGACATGGCCTACGGCTCCACCTAAACCATCACCTACACTTCAAGCACCAACGTTATCACCTACGACCCAGTCAAAACCACTGTCATCGTTAAGCCTCCAAACACCAGCGTCTCAACCATCTCCAACCCTTCAGACAGCCCTACCTAAACCACTGCCGTCGCCTAGCCTTCAAACACCTACCACTCTGCCTAAACCAGTCCTTCAAACAGTCCTGCCTAAACCACGTTCGCCGCCTAGCCTTCAAACACCTACCACTCTGCCTAAACCAGCCCTTCAAACAGACCTGCCTAAACCACGATCGCCGCCTAGCCTTCAAACACCTGCACCCATACCTAGACCACTACCGTCTCCCCCTAAACCACTACCATCTCCAAACCCCTTAACACCAGCAACCTCTTCTAAGCCAGCCTCAACCCTTCAAACACCAATGATCCTGTCACCGACTCTTCCAAACAAAACACCAACCATCTCTCCAACACCAAATCCAACAAATCCCACACCTATCACAATCAAAAAAACAATCCCCAAGCCTTCAACACCCACCTCGGCAGTACTATCTACCAGTAAGCCTCTCTCTCTAAACTCAACACCTTCAAGTACCCCTCAGGCTATCACCCGATCTCCAACTAAATCACTGATCTTTAAAATTGCTGGCGGAACTCTGTGCTCAATTCTCATCATCCTAATAACGCTTCTATCATGCACCATCCACAGACTTAGAAAAATAAAGAACCGACAATACTATAGACCTCACACTCCCCGCTTACTACCCCCCGAAACCATTGAACTCTATGATGATCCCCTTGAACTCCCAACGATCCAAACAACTCTTTAAATCTTGAACTACTAAACAAACAAAGCTTCATCGAATATACAACTGACCTTTTAATTAAACTTCATCTATTATATAACAAACAAACAAATAATCTGAACCTATAATATCCAAGAATACTTATCCTAACATTATATCTGAAAATGCATAACCAATATATCTATTAAAATCAAATATAAAACTTTCAACTTACCTTAGCCTCGTATTATCGGTGTTGTAACGAAGAAGAGTCTCAAAGAAATATCCAAGTACTGATTATCCAATAAAGTTCAATTGTTCTCTGTATAATTGTCTTTGTACTGTTTAAATTATCCTGTGAATCCGATGAAGTTCAATTATCCTCTACGTTCATATCCGATATATCCATATAAGCCTATATGAATCCGCACTAGAGATCCTAAGGAATCCTTACTGCACACTATAATAAAACAAATCTTCGACTTATCCCATCAGAAGATTCAGATTACGACAGCGAACAACCCCTGTGACACAACCATTTATACCTACGTAACTATTTATACCAAGTCCCAAAATATCAGCCAATCAAATTCCAGCAAGTACGTTCACAATACGTTCAAACATTCCAAAGGAACAGAGGAACTGAAAGGATTATGAAAGATTATGAAATACCAAATTTTCAAGCAAAATCAAACAATAATTTTAAAATTCCAAACTTTATATTCCATTTACATTTCACAAAATAATCTAACAAAATTCAGTCAAAAATATTATGACAAACAATATTATGCATTTTTCTTAAATAAGATTACATCAAACCTATTTCAAAAAGAAACTAAACTCTACTAATAATTTAATAAAAATTCAATAATACCTTTCAAAACATCATAATACTTTCAAAGTAAAAGGCTTATTGAATAAAATACCTTTCAGTACCTCAATCAGATCTACGCTGAAACAGGACCGAAGACAAATAAGAAGAAGAATTATTACCTGCTATAACAAAACATTACATTTTTAAGAGAGGCGTTGGTTCGACGTCCGCCCAACGTACTAAGAATCAAGCTCAGAAACAATTACGCAAATACCAATACAAATTTGGAAATCTTTAAGTTTCAACATCGAAAATCTAGATTACGAAATTAATAGTTTTGAAATACCACCTTACCAAAGTCAAAAGAAGTTTCGTCCCTCAACGATCAGTCTTCAATAAACCTATAAAAGAAACTATAATTAAAAACACATAAAAGAAATCATATTCAAATTGATAAAAATTCAAAATTCAAAATAAAATACATTTTACCTACCAATCTAATCCTGAAACTCCAGAAATAATCTTCCAAAACGCTATTCTTAACCTATATTTAATGAAAATCACAATTTGCAAATTAGACCAAACCCTCAATAGCCAACATAAACTCTCTTAAGATTAACCATTGAAACTAAATCTCTAAATGATAATATAATCATTAAACAGAAGGTCATTAAGAGCAACTCATTACTCCAGTGGAACAGAATTCTGATAAGTAGCACTATCACGTCAATTTATAGAATCTAGACCCTCAATAATAAAAACACAACAACAAATGTTATACGCTGTCACAACGATTTCCTTATATTATCTAGGTCAATACCATTTTCATATTAAAACAAAAGATTCAATATCAATACTTTTAAATCTAAAAATAACATATTAATCAACTCATATTATGTTCACATAACAGTTTTATTTTCAAAAACAATACAAATAAAACATTAATACGATACATAGATTATACCAATCTATAAAAACAAACAACACCAAAACTCTATATAAACCATTTTAAATATATCTACTAATGAATTATATATGATTCTTAACCTCTAAATATAATCACCAAAACCAATCACCAAACTATTTAATATTATATGCTTCATTAACAATCACGTTATTTAAATTCATTTACAAGCAACTCTATAACAATCCAATAGATGGCAGTTTAAACTAATAATTCGCTAACATTTCACTAGATGGCAACCACATATTTGAAACTACATTTGAGTTAAACAAGACCTGAGTCGAACAACACATTATTCCATTCAAACTTATGAATCAGACAAGACCTTAAATTTCGCTCGATGTGTCGAACAAGACCTTAAATTTCGCTTGATGTGTCGAACAAGACCTAAAATTTCACTCGTGTGTTGAACAAGACCTAAATTTTCGCTCGATGTGCTGAACTCGACCTAAAATCTAGTCGATGAGTTGAACAAGACCAACACATTCTACCATTGACTCAAGCATTAAATGTGTCGAACAAGACCTAAAATTTCGCTCGATGTGTTGAACTCAACCCTATTTTCTGCTCGATGTGTTGAACTCGACCCTATTTCTGCTCGATGAGTTGAACAAGACCGGCACATTCTACCATTGACTCAAGCATTAATTGTGTCGAACAAGACCTAAATTTCGCTCGATGTGCTGAACTCAACCCTATTTTCTGCTCGATGTGTCGAACTCGACCCTATTTTCTGCTCGATGTGTTGAACTCGACCAAAAAGGATACTACTCATAGCCCCATACAGTAAGGCCAGTCGTGTTCAGGTAACATGGCTCGAAAAAATTAGAGTAGTTAGGTCGATTTAATGTAATTTATTTTTGCTTTTTTCTTAACTGTGACAGATAGACTCAGGCAGTCTTGAAAATTCAGAAACCACTCCAGACACCCTCCACATCAAGTTTTAGTTTCTAAAACACATCTCTTGATCATTGTATGGGCCATTTCCTGTCCCTTGAGACATTTTTATTGATTCTAATAATTTTTAAGGAAAGAATTGTCAAAACAAAGTTAGGGTAGCCAAAATATTAGGGTAGGTCGGGTTACCTGACACCACAATTTTTTCTTTCAGGCCTAAAGGGTCATCAAAGATGTCAAGCACAAGGCGGTGGGTGGCTTGAGTATCCTGTGATTCCAGCACACTTTGAAATTCTGTCTAATTTGATAATTTCTGATGTTTTGCACATAAATTTGATGTAAACATAATAAAAGAAAACTACATTTGGATGATGGGATGAAGCAAAATACTTACTAGCATATAATTTTATTAAACACGAACTTCGTGTTTAAAATTATATTAACTTAAAAGATTTTGTTCACATTTACATACTTATCAAAAATATATGTACTACTCTTTACCGTCTTTACCATTCTACTCAATAAAGATGCTAATAAATTCTAGGCTAGTAAAGGAAATATTGTTAAACATTTTTACGGCGCAACTACCAAATACGTCTGGTTGTTCGCTTGTGTTCACGGGTGTTCAGGCACACTGTTCAACGACGAAACTAAGATTGTGGATACATCATTATTTCTAGGAAGGGTTTAGAGATCACGCAGTAAGCATGTCGGATTATAGTCTGTTTTGACCCAGATAACTTCTTATGTAATAGGTCCGTACAACCACAAGAGTCCAAGCTTTATTCGGCTACTAAAGATCTCAAAGAAATTCTTTTATTGGCCCTCTATAAATAGCATGGGGAACCCCTTTGATGGTTTTTGGACTGCTGGTTCGTTTATGGTCCTCCCTGCCATAATCTAGTGGCTGCCATCTAATAAAGCGTGCTGGTATTTGGGTGGGAATTCCCACCTAAAATGGTTGCTAGTTGACAGTCCTAGTTTGAGCGACTAGAAGACTTGGGCATAACTACCGTCTATAGGATTGAGTATGGAGACTAAAATAAAACTTAAACTTTACTCTCTCTGGATTGAGGAATCTGGAGGAATTCTGTGATTTGGCCGACACTTACAATATATAGAATTTTACTGTACCTGCTAGGCAGAAAAAAAAATGTTAAGGTCAGTTTTCAATATCCCAAAAATAGTGTAGGTCAACTTTTTAAAATTTTGAATTTTCGTTGAACATCATTTACAAACTCCAATAAACAAACTTTGCGGTCCAGTAGGTGTTGAAAACAAAGATCATCCAGGCTGCCGGGAATTTTTTCTTGGGACAGTAAAGGAGCTACTGACTTATGTTGGGAAACATAATTAATAATAGTAAGCATATCAGATGTCAATTAGGATACTTTGTACCACATTGGGTCAGGTTCCAGAGAAGGTTATCAGATAATTGGGACTTTCTGACCCAAGCTATCAAGGAACTAGCTAGAAACAGTCTTTTTTTCCCCAAAGAACGTTCTAATTTTACAACAGTATACATAAATACATCTCCAATTCACATTGTGGAAAGAGATGCGTCATTCAGGGAAGATGTACATTTTCAAGGGGTTTTGGCTTGATTGGCATTTGTCTAGTACGTTTTATCAAATACAACCACAACTGAATATTGAAAGGTAATGTATGATTGTTGTTTCAGATAGGATGTACGCTGCTGACCAAACTGCTGAATTCTGAATGTGACGTGGACCCCAGTGATAAAATGCCTGCTCCAGAAGTACCGGTAGGTCCGATTGATTATAAACGATAGTTTTCAGCAGGGGCGGATCCAGGGGGGGGGCCGGACGGGCCTTGGCCCCCCCCCCCTTGCCCTGTTAAATCATGTTTGATGGGGGGCCCACCCCCCTGTACATTCATGTTTTTGGGCCCCCCCCCTCTACAAATTCCTGGGTCCGCCCCTGTTCAGTATAAGCTAATGCCACTACAGGGCAATAATTTAAAGTTAATGTTTCAGTCGTTTTTCTCCGGGATCGCTGTCTCGATCCCTTTTGGGATCGGTCAGCCCCGGAGTGTTGACTTGGTCATTTAGGCAGAGAACCCCATTGAACTATAGTGAAAGTCTCAGGTACCAGCTTCAGATTCTGGACCTGTTGGCAGAGCCAAACCAAATATACGGTGAAGATTGTAGGTTTAACATAGGAGTTCTATGATATCTAGGTCGCCAAGTCATCTGCTTAGAGATTGATGCATGTCCATATTTGGTCATATCAAACCACCGGTGCACTGGGGGTCCCATCAGAAACTAAGTCAGGGATGTTGGTGTGGCAACTCACCTGTGGGAATTTGTGCTACTTGGGGCTTAAACAGTGACAGGAGGTGTTGCACCTAGTCCTGCGAACCATAGGGGACCAACCTTTAATAAGATTATTTATTCCCTATCCAGCCTTTTCATTTCTTAAATCTGCTGCACCAGGGGTACGTAAGTAGACCCAGGATCTTTTCTAAGTTGGGGATGGTGGGACTCACGGCGGCATATGCATCTTTTTATTTAATTCGATCGATAATTCGCCCGATAATTCATTTTCCATACCTCAGATTTGATTAATCTATTTACTATCATAAATGCAAAATAAAGACTAATAACCCGGAGTTTTTCGGTTTTCAAACCGAATCTGAACCTATAAGATCCACCTGGGACCTTGTACTTCTATTCCTTTAATTTACCATCCAGATAGTTGATGATATGAGTATGAATTATTACAACTCAGATGATCATGAGCAGCGTACTTACAAGAAGGCCTACCCATTAATCACAATAAATGATTTTCCAGACCACGCCACCTAGTGTGGAACATAGGCCACGAGTTCTTACCCAGACAAGCTTGGAGTTATTTTCTCTTTGAGCCAATGTAAATTGCTGATCTTACACCACCTATATCTTTTGATATATAGAAAATTGCATAATTATGTTTATGTGTATTGATAGCCCCAATCTTTGTCTTTTTTCTGATATAAGTGTCATCTGTGTGTAGGGATGGTATATATTTTAAAATAATTTTTCAAAAATAAAAGTTTCTAGCCAATCAGAAGCCCCCAATCAGTGCTTATCAGCATTACATAACAAGTGTCGACCCCCTCTGCCCTGTGGTCACCATGGCGACACTCAGACAAACAAACCCACTAGACCGTGACGGCCAAGTCCGGAAAAGTCTCTATTTGAATGATTTGTATCCACTTTTTCATTCAAATATCGAGGGTCCATCCAAGCAGTCATGCTTTAAATGTGAACGGTCAAAATGTATAACAATCGTTGTGGAGTACATCTTACTCCAAACTTTTAGCCCAAAAATAATTGGCCCTAGAAGGTATTATACAATACGGACATTTACAAACATCAAAACTGTGATTCTAAATAGAATGCCTTGTTTTACAGGTTGAGGAAAACCTGTTATCTGTTGAGCCCATTGTCATCGAGCCGCTGATCGAGGAGAGCGCCACGTGTGAAGACGTGCAGACTGAGAGGTCGGACAGCAGGAGCTCCCAGTACAGCCAAGGAGGCTCCCAGTATACCGACGGGGGCTCCCAGTATACCCACGGGGGCTCCCAGCACAGCCAAGGAGGCTCCCAGTATACCCACGGGGGCTCCCATATCAGCCAAGGAGGCTCCCAGTACACCCACGGGGGCCCCCAGTATACCCATGGAGGCTCCCAGTACAGCCAAGGAGGCTCCCAGTATACCCATGGGGGCTCCAAGTTTAACCACGAGGGCTCCCAGTACACCCAAGGAGGCTCCCAGTATACCCATGGGGGCTCCAAATTTAACCACGAGGGCTCCCAGTACAGCCATGGAGGCTCCCAGTACACCCACAAGGGCTCCCAGTTCACCCTCGGGGGCTGTCCTGGCGAGGCGCAGACCTTCGGGCAGGTCCCGGCCTCAGCCGCCCTCCCCAAGGCAGAAAGCCTGAGAGCCTCCCCTCAACCGGACAGCCGACCCCGCTACATGCCTCCAGTGTCCATGTACTGTCCCACTGGTTATCCGTACATCGCTCCTCCAGCGTACCAATATGTCTACCAGTCCACAACATTTCAGCAAGTTTCCATCCAAAGGCAGCCATGTTACCAAAACTTACCAGTCCAGCACCAAGCAAGTTTCGCGGCTCAACAGCATCATGCGATGCAGTACGGAGGTTCCCAAAAAAACCAAACAGTGCAATACTTAGGGTCCCAACAACATCATAGAGCACTATACGGACAGACTGCATGCACAGTTTCTCAGGGGCACCCTCACGGACAGGCATCAAAGTGGCGCAAACTGCATGGCGCTAAAGCTGCCAGGTTGACAGGATTTAGTTCTCTTGTGCCGACGATTGGGTCCATCTCATACGGCGATCGGTCCCATCAGGCTATGGAACCCTATCCCAACTCTACCTGCTACAGTGCTGAGTTCAGTTCACAGCACCTTGGGTCTCCAGCGAACTGCTTTCCAGTGCTTGCATCTCAACTTTCGAACACCCAGACTACGCAAAGGTTAGCAGAAATAATAATACATTCATATATTTTGGTAACAATGTTTACTTTTGCATTGCAAGTTACACTCCCAGGATATTGGCGCCATGACTCTTTCATTTTTTTCGGTACTTTCTTGCTATTTCAGTCATTGATGTTTCAAATGAATTAGTAGCTTGTAAATCATATAGATAGACAAATCTTGTATGTAAGCTGGAGTCTCTATTTTTGAATTAATGCTGATGATGTTAATTCGGTAGAACTGCTGTTGAAGAATTTATTACCTATTCTTAGCAGTGTTCAAAATTATCTTTATAATTCATGCACTTGCCGGGTGCATATATGCTAAAAGTATGCACCCGGGACCTTGTCCATGCACTCCCCTCATAACACCTGAAAATAGGTGCATACTGGGTACACTACACACCCCGAAAATCGCACGCCCGGCTGCGGAATTGTGTGCGCCGGGTGCAGGGCGCACCCTTAATTTCAAACACTGCTTAGTCACAGAGATCACGGCTTTACGTTGCTACATAGGATAGATAAAGATATCACCGTTGTAACTCATATGTTCTTTTCATCGTATTTATCAGCTACATAAATAAAGTTGCCCAGCGAAATGTATCATTTCATGAAATGTATCAAAAACGTATCCAACCATCCTGTGGTCTTTCAGAAATGATGTACACCCCTGCATGGCCCAACGCCAACCGTTAGACTCGATCCCAGTTGCCGGAATCCCTCCGCTGAACACATGGTAAGATATTCTTATACCGGTATTATGATGTTGACCCATGTTTTTGTTCTATTGTTTTTATCTGTAGCTTGGTGTTTATGGAATCGTTTGTTGATAAGATTGAAAAGGAAACGCGTTTTTAACCCTTTTCTGCAATCATGTATGTTGGCCTATAAAGACACTTTTTACGACATATTTTTCTCTTTATTTTTGGCAAATGGTAATCTCTGTTCCCCCAGAAGAAAATGAGGTAGAAAAGGTTAAGTCGCTGCATATAAACTGAACTAATCCATCATCAATGAAGTATTTGTACAAGAAAGCGGAAAATATTGAATTTGGTTGCGCATCAGGGGTTTCTAATTGCCTCCATCTACTATGCCACTAGATTTTTCCATCCCTGATACTGACTTAAGATTATCATTTAGCTATTTCATTCTGAAATTGTTTTGTTGCAGCAGCACTGGGGAGTCCTCGAGAACCTCGAGCCAGCCCATCGTTATAGCCCCAAAGCCGCAGGTCACGAAGACCAGTTGTGAGAATAAGACCAACCGTCACACCAACCCACAAGACGACGACGTCGCCATGATGAGGCAGTCCTATGGAGTGTGTCCCCCAACGGGGCTACCAAAGGTGGCACCAAAGGGGGCACCAAAGGGTGAAATGTACATATCCGGTAAATGTTTTTTCAACATCCAAAACCAAGGGTCTGTGATAGAAGAGATAACCATGGTTTTGGCCATTGGTGAGAAAGACCTAGAATTTCTCAAGGAACGTACCAACAGTTACCTACGTATACGGAAACACCTGCCCGATGACGTCCAGGTTGCTGTGGCCGAACTCAAGGCTCAAGCCTTAGTCAGTGAAAAGAAGAAGTTCTTCAACAAGCTCACAAAAGCGCATCTTCTAACCATCGGCAGCAAGTGCGAGGAAATGCCGGGATTTTACAAAAGTATAATTTTCTCCCACCTGGCCGACCACCTGCCCTGTTCCAAAAAGACCCTCACTTTCCACGACTGGTTCCTGAAGACTTCCAAGGTGGAGGCGAGGATCAAAGAACAACTGGAGACTCTGAGAGGGACCCTTCACAAGGAGATGCCCGAGCAGGTACACCACTACGAGTGGGAATGTCGGACGGCCAAGAAGTGGCAGCACCAGCAGATGGCCATGCTTTCCCCTGGAGGAAAGGCTCCTCCAGACCCCCCGACTGTCTGTGATGACGCCGTGTGCCAACACCACCTGCCTGGTAAAAAGTACGCCTGGTCGGCCACGGCAAGGGAACTTGTATTGGACATACTGAAGGGCAAGCGCTCCACCTTCTCACTCAAAAGCAAAGTGCCATACGGTGAGCGCTTGGCGGACTACGTGGACAATGCCGTAGTGTCCTTGTGGCCAGAAGGCTGGATGGACAAAGAGACCATCTTCAACGAGTTTCCCAGTGTATTAGTCAAACCAAAAAGGGGAAAGAAAGCATCGGACCCATATTAGATTTGTTGCAGGGGCACATGCCAAAACTTGGGAAAGAAGGGGAGAGGGAATTGATGTTTCTTGTATCTATACTATTTACTGGTGCCGGTTTGATAAAGAAAGAACTGCCAAAAATAGGCGGAGGGTGAAAGACCCCTTCCGACTGCTACTGTCCACTGAATCATATTTCACTAAGGTGCATTTTAAACATTGATATATACTTATTTGACATATTACATGTACTTCGTTGGCATCTTTAACCCTTTCACTGCCAGATATGTTGTGATATAACTGATATTTACTGAAATATTGCCCAAAATAAGAAAATTAGTCTAAAAAATGCCTCAAACTCAAATTTAATTTACATTCTTCAGGTAGAAAGCCTTTTTCAATAATTTCGATGAAAATGTTCCAAATGTTGGCACTGTGCCAATAAGGCAAATTTCTTATCAGGTGTCATATGCGTACCATATGCTTTTTACCGGTTTCCATGGTAACCGATAATTCATAAAATATTTATTTCACTTTTTATAAGGATAACATGAAAACTTTATCTTTTTTATGCAAAAGAGAGTTTGTAATTACCATAAATGAAAGCAAAATTATAGCCAATTGAACATCATGTCATTTACACAAATTTACCTATTTTTCATGATTTTTGACATGTATGGTAAGTTCTAATGTAAGTATGTCATTAATGGTTTCTCTAATTGCAATTCTAATATTTTTTGGTGACTCGATGGTCTGGCATTCAAATAGCTGTATCTCTGGTTCTAATTGGAATTTTTGAAAAATTCTTTCAGATTCTGAAAGCTGAATTCACCCTCTTTCAATGGTGTTCTTATGGAATTTTACTATAGGGCCGCATATGCGGCCTCTGGCAGTGAAAGGGTTAAGTTATAGAATATTATGTGAAATGCCACTTGTTTTAGAAGATTGATTTTATAAAAGTTTATGTCGATGTCTCCTTCGTTAAGTAGAAACTATTTTTAACAGCGTGATCGTACATTTTTATTTTAATATCTTTGTTTGCACGATCTTTACATTTTGTTATGATCAAACTTATTTAACATTATTGCATTTGAAATGTTTCTATTTTGGATATTATAAGTATATTCGGGCATACTATGATAAAGATATTTTTGCGTCAGTTTAGATAGCATTTCACAACATATTCCACAAATACCGTATACGCAACATTTACATGTAACTTAAGATCATTGAGAGTCCTAATAAATGCAGGGGCGGATCCAGAAATTGCTTGGGGGGGGGGGGGGGGGCATAAACATGAATGAATGTACGGGGGAGGGGCCGTCAATGTCAATGGGGGGGAAAGGCCCGTCCACTCCCGCCCCCCCTGGATCCGCCCCTGAAATGCACCAGGAAAATTGTAATTGGTATGTAAAAGTAGCGTAAAAAATGTCAAAGTCGATGGGAACCTGTAATTTAGTGTAATACTAGTAACTTAAGGTCCAATAAGCCGAAGGTAATCATTTGGTCATTATAAGATATACCAGCAGACAGATGCAACTGAGTCTTAGATCCCAAGATTAGTCAACAAGTGATATATTTGCCAATAAAGTCGTATTTCGGATTTTTATGCAACTCTTATGGTTAGAAGCTCTGCCGATAATAGTACGCATAATGTGTTAAATCTAAGTGTTAAACCACATCGTTTGTATCTAAGAGACGGTCTGGTAATTTTCATTTTGCATACATGAACAAGTGCCTCGTTGTTATACAAAATATTGTTAGTTGTTCTTGGTCGAAATTAGTATCATCATCTAGTATCTACCTTGTAATACTAATAGCGCATTTAAAAACGCTAATAAGATAATTTCGTTTACATCCCATTTGAAAACGCTAATAAAATAATTTCGTTTACATTGCAACTTAAAAGCAACTGGTTTTGATAATATATATACATGTAATTCGCTAGAGCAGGTATTGCCGTATTATATTTTCGTTTGTCTCATTTTCTAAGCCGCTTACGATTTAGCTTGGAAATTGTTCTAAAAATAATAACTATATGTAAAAATGTATCAAACTGGGTGTAGGGATATTTTAGAAGAAACAAGTCTACTTCAATAAAAGAACATACTCATATACCATAGATCATATTAAAACGAGTTATTCTTGCAGGCAGAAAGCGGAAGAATCGACAAACGAATTCATAAACACAAATGGAAACATTACCTTTGATATTTCTTTATTTTGATAGATAGGAAGTTAAAGAACTTCATAGTTTATATCACAGTTGGCGAATTATTCATATCACAGAATATCGAGACTTTTGTGCAATTGC
Source organism: Lepidonotus clava (assembly GCA_936440205.1). Classification (NCBI taxonomy): domain Eukaryota; kingdom Metazoa; phylum Annelida; class Polychaeta; order Phyllodocida; family Polynoidae; genus Lepidonotus; species Lepidonotus clava. The sequence goes on along the minus strand of OW387136.1, from coordinate 43,177,406 downwards.
ATAATCAGGACATACATTTTCACCATCTATGAATATTTTTTTCCAAACACATGTAAAAAATAAATAAATAAATAAATGAAAGTGTAAATGCAAGATCTGAATCACAGCAGCATGATTACAATGCATCACAGTGTTTGCTTTTCGTTTAGACAGTTTTGACTTCATTCCCAGTGTCAGTCTTTGGGAGGGAACTCAAACTGTGACTACGTTTTCCATTGTGCAGGAAAATTCGGTCTTCTCGAGAACCTCGCGGATTTTGGGGAGGCTCAGCCTTTTGTATGGGGTGCCGCGCATGCAGAAAATGCCACACTCCATGAGCACCATGTTGCTGAGCATCTTGCCCATGTCACTGATCAGCTTGCCATAGCTGTAGATGTCTGTCCACGGCGACACCTCGAGCTCAGGGTCGTACTTTCGGAGCAGCTCGGGGGCCAAGTGGCAGTAGTCTTCTTTGTTCTGACGCACTGCGTCAGGGATGGGGAACTCGTAGATACCGAACCGACCCGCTCCAAAGTCAATCAGGAAGGGTTCGTGGGTCGCCCCGTCAACAAGGATATTCTGCTCCTTGATGTCATTGATCATAACGCCCTTTTCGTGGACCTTCTCCAGCTTGTCGGCGATCTGGATGAAGATTGCCCTCAGCTGCTTCTTGTTGAGGTTGTTCATGTTGGCCAGGAGGAATTTCTCCAGGTCCAGGGGTTGGATGTTGGTGCCTTTCCCCACGATGTCCATGACGATGGCAGCCATGGGCAGGTCGTCCTCTGAGCCCAGGGCGAGCAGGCCGTGGCAGTAGGGGGCGGCCTTAGTGTCGTTGAGGTGGGTCATGAGGGACGCTTCATGCACCATGAAGTGTATGTCACAGCGTTCATCATTGGCAACCTTTATGGCCACCCTCTGGCCAGTCTTCTTTAACCTCCCAACAAAAACAGCGCCCATGCTGCCTGAACCAAGGCAGATTCGCTCCCCAAACTCCCCTGTCAGGAACTCTATGTCGTCCCTGCTAAGGACCACTGGTTTGACAGGGAATCGCTCGAGGACGGTGTCTTTCTCAAACATCATGTCGACGTAGTTTCTCAACTCCTTGGTCAGGGGATCGACAGAATCGAAGTTGTAATTGCGGACGTCTGAGATCGACGAAAGGCCGCCTGTAATGAAATTGAGAATATTACATATTTTTAATCAATATATATTTTATGTTGAGACAGGGACATCGAAGAGATGTTAGTGATGAGGTATAACGTTATCTAAAATGGTGTGACAAATTAAGATGATTGATAATCAATTTAAAATGATCTATTGTTACATCACAGTTAATATAAAATTTAATAGAGACTGGTGGTTAAATGAAAATTGTTAGAATAGCATTGGGTTTTAATGGTAATAAACGTACTCACTGCCAGCTAGACTGGAGAATCTCAGTGAGAATTGAATATTACTGCTAGGAATGCATCACGTCTCATAATTTACTGATATTGGATAACATAGTCTAGAACATTCAAACAACTTACGTTTTGCCAGACCAATGCACGACGCAGCTGCTCCCATTGCAGAGATGAATGCGTTATGTGCCTTTGATGAAATGGACTCATAACCTTTCACCTAGAGAAGAAATCAAAGAACCTTGTAACAAGAGCCCAAAATCATAAATTGACACTGTACAATATCAATCGCAAATTACAGTGAACGCATATTTACTGTTTTGGCCCGTTTGGGGGCCCATTGGAATGGGTGTAGACCCTTAAAATCGACAGGGCGACATGGCCATTTCTTAAATTCGACATGCGACATGAAGCTCAGTCATATGAAGAAAAAAATGACATGACATAGTGTATTTCTTAAATTCGACATGGGACACGGAGGGTTCTTTAAATCGACATAGAAACCCAAAATATAGTGACAGGTGACATGGCTATTTCTTAAATTCGACATGCAACATAGGGATCCCCCATCTACACCCCCATTGGAGAAGGCGGCAACATTAATTGTTATCCGGTGGGAGAACAGTGTTGCCACCTTACGGTAAAGGATAAACTAGAGTAAAGACCATGCAATTTGTCCCATCATCATGGACCATGGCATCGGGTCTGCATCTCAGATTCTGTTGCCATGTCATTTCTAGATAACTAGGTACTAAAGTGTCTAAAATCTACATTTCAAAGGGATGCTGTTAACTATCAAGACATTACTTTTGTTGCATACCTAATGTCAATGAATGTACTATAGTATAGATTAGAACTACGATAATCAACTTAAACTTTGTATTTGATTGATGAACAGTTTTACCGAGGAGAAATTAAGCCCCTAGGCCTAGGCTAGACCCTTTGGAATCCACTTTAAGCGAGATAAGAATACCTCCACCCTATCCTCTCCCTCAAAAATCAAAGAATACGTGTCTTACCTGCTGTGGAGCCTGTGTCTTGTCGGCCAGAGTTGGGGCTTTGACCACCCGATCCCGGCATTTGCAGCATACCGGCCCCCGATAACGGTTGTAGGCGTACATGGTGGCCGCCCCGGCCACGGCACACAGCACGTTCGTCAATCTGACCATTTTGTCAAGAATTGGGCAGATTTCGGATAAATATGATACAATATGTGAAGAGATGTGGATGCGAAGGTGTCCTTCTTTGAAAGCGGAAGCGCGATCTGTAGTTGCCACGGCAAGTTGCGACGTAGTGACCGGATCCTTAGTGACGACCTTAGTAACGTCCTAAGCGACGCCTTAGTGACGACCTTAGTGACGTCTTGTGGACGACCTTAGCGACGCCTTGGGGACGACCTTAGCGACGCCTTGGGGACGACCTTACCGACGGTCCGGCGGAAGGGCAGTGAGTCAGTGCCAGGTGCGTAGATAGGCTAATAATTATGAGCTGCTCACTACGACTGCACTGCCCTGGGTCCCGGTCCTACTAACGTGTTACAGTGCATTTTGATACAATTGAGTCGCGAATTGATTAATTTGATAATATTTGCTAATTTGGTTCAAATTTATTTTATAAGAGACTAAAGAGTCGAGTGTACGCACTTATGGCTATGCTTGTCCGACGGAACCAACCTGTCCTTTTGATCCCTTTTCAACGGCTTTTGTCTTCTCCATTTTGATGATTTGACGATGGCCAGCTGCAGGCCTTAATTATTTTTTGTTGAAAATATCTGATCGTACCTGATGCTCTGTTAGGCAGGCCTGTAGCCAGGGGGATAGGGGAGGGGAGGGGGTGGGGGGGTGTTCGAGGGATTCGTACGAGCCCCTCCCCCGCCCCCCTTGCCCTTGGCTTGGACAAATCACCCTCTAAATGACTAAAATGTCAATCCCCCCAATATGAAATGAAAAGTTTATGGAAATATTGATACAACTGTGGTTTTATTCTACAAGTTTTTTTCTGATGTACTGTTTGGTGCTTACAAGTCCACTTTCATATTGATATTTGAGCCATTGTTAGGCCCTATTACTAATTAGACAAAAGAAAACTCATCCCCCCCTCCTCCATATCCTTTATTTCATTAAATGTATTTATTATTAAATTGTATATGAATTTTTATATTGTTAAACACCTGTTGCCGCTAATGTTACAGTTATATACAACCTTTGATAGAAGCCAGTGTATAATTCTGAAAATCAGCGCCTAGCGTTGAGAATTGTCTAACTGCTTTTTTGCGAAATAAAATAAAATAAAAAAAGCTGGCTACGGGACTGCCTTATCTAATGCCAGACGTGATATAACCAAAGGTATATAATTAGCTACGCAATTAATCTTTCCTCCTTGATATAACGATGATAGATAGTCAGTGCACAACTCTTCCACCAGAGGCCGCAAGTCAAACTCAGATTTCCAGCAGGGGGCAGGCAGGAGTCGCATGAATCGCAAAGGAATAGCGATATATGACCATATATACACACAAAAAAAAGTATCCAGTTTTCCAAACAGAGAATTAACGTAATATTCTTTTTAAAAAAGATAACCATATCTCTTACATATATGAGTAATATGACCCCCGTTACTGCCATTGCCGAGGTCCATCTAATAAGCATAATTTTACCTTAGCTGCTTTGATCAATTACTTTAGCTGTTTGTGTTTAGTTTAATGGGTTAGATCTACTGGCAATAGTATCCCCCCCCCCATGGTATTTTTTTCGGAAATAGGAAATATATAGAATTTTAAAATAGCTAGGCCCAAAGTTATTAAACTATTAAACACATATTTTAATTGTGCAACTTTTGTGGCAACCACTATAAAAAGGTAGTGAATTTTGCGATTTATGAATTGCCATACGTATAAATCGGCGAAAATATGGTCTGAGTAAAAAAAAATATATATATACCTCTTATGGCCACATTAATGTACAGTTAAAACCATGTAACAACTATCTCTATAAAAAACTATTTAAGGGTCCATTATCAGCCTGATTATGAACACAATGACTCCCAAAAGAATTATGCTTTTGATAAGATAACATGTATTTTCCATCATTTTGTTTTCACATTATGATTCACAAGATGAGCCAAGATTACAGTGACCAGACCAATAAACTTCTTTTACGCGTGTGCACAGTGATCCCATTGTACTAATAGCTTAGCACTTTTAATATATCCTCATGTTATATAATCCATCAAGGATCAGGCTTAGCAAGTCTACTTCTAGTCTACTTCTAGAAGAAATATCTTGCGCTCCTAGCGCCACCTGTTAAGCAGTATAAAAGGCGCTGCAAGGTAGGGAGCGGGAGAGTTAGTAGTCACTTAGTTTTAGTGAGAACATCAGCTAAGTAAGTTTAGCCAAGGAGTTACCTGGAGTAAGTACATCGGCTCCCGTGTAACAGACTGGAGTTTACCAATATCAACTACCTCGGACATAGGATTGTGATAGAGCGGAGTACTAGAATGGTCTAGAAGGTGTTGGAGCAACTCGTGTTCTAAATGTGGTTGATTGCTGATAGGAGATGGGAGGTGGACTGATGAAGACTTATACATGGTGGCTTTGACTCGGGATGAGATGTTTATTGAATAAAAACCCTTTCATATTAAGAAGCTCCCTCATCGTTCATTTCTTTTGAACTATTGGGAAGTGGACGGACAAACTTTAAACGCAGTCTGAATTACTCAGGCATTCTGGACAAACGACTCATGGAGACTTAGATATACACAAACATCACGCAGTCTTAAATCAAACATTAACAATAGTTCACCATATTGGTTCAGGTCCAGGGGTGGATACGGGGGTGGGGTGGGGTGGTCCTGCAGGGCGCTCTACTCATGAATAATGTCTAGGCCCCTGGTCTTGTGTTCTCCATTATCATATGCGTGATGTCTTATTCAAATTAAAATGTCTTATGTCTTATGTCTTCCACAAAGAACAGCACATGCAATGTCTAAAATTGTCTTAAATAAGTTGCATATTACCAGGATCCTTTTCTGACGCACTTAATCTTTCCGGTACCAACAGAGTCGTTTATTTGTTAGGTTTGGCCATAGAGAAAACTTTTCTCCATACATCCGTTACGAGTCTCAATCTATCTCTGTATAGGAACCGCAGAATTGCAATACATGATAATTATTATAATGCCTCATGCATCTCAATATACCGGTTAATTCTGCTTCAGGTCACACTCAGCCCTTTTAGGGAACAGGAAGCATAATGTAGGTCCTTATCTATTGGCGTAACATTAACTTAACCAAGCTACATTAGTCATAATCGTATTCCTTGTGCCTTATGTGACTATACTTGACCTGTGTGATTCTTTACGTTAAAAAACAGAAGACGGGGAGCACTAATGTAAATTCAGTTGCTCTCAGTTTTGTCATCCCCAAACAACATATTATTTTGACTTTGAGTCGGGTTTTGAGCATGTTCCAAAAGCAGGGAGTTCACAACATAAGATGATTGGAGGTGTAATGGGACCGCAGCGGTTCCCAGTGGGTCAGTTTCGTAGCATAGTTGCCCAGTGCTGTAATCCCAGTGCTAAAGAAAGCAAACATACAAACTCATGACCATGTGTACGTTCGCCCAGCTGTTACTGAAGTAAAGACGTCAAGGTTTACTTATTCAGAGGATAAATATTGCATCATCAAGCAGCTTAGCCTTAGGGCTAGGACAGAAACATCTGCTCTGAGACTGTTTTAGAAACACTAGATTTTATGAATTCGACTATTTCAATTCTTTAGCATTTTATTACACGCAATTGCAATATTGCAATATACAACTCACCAAGAACCTAGTCCAGGACATATCTAAACGAACGTTTGTATTAGGCTTGTTGGTGTTGATCTTGGTTGAAAGCTGTATGGTTCCACTGCTCCGAATGTTATGTACTGGTAGGAATCAAGTCTATGGATGAGTCGATTTATTCAAAACAGTCACAAAAATATCTTATGGTTTCGGTTACTTGTTACATTCCCTAGCTTAGATATTTATGTAATTTGAAGCTTAAAAACTCGCGCCATACAGTATTTAGTTGTCAGTAATATGCTGTAAGCCTGTAAGGGCGTCAATTATCATTCCCTAACTTACTTCCTAATCAGATAATGCCCTTCTATTCCGTTCTCAGACCTGCATGAGGGAGGAAGTCCCCACCAATGTATACACCAATTCACAAACACAGTTAAGCAAGTTGCATCATGAGTTCGAAGCACTGCCACGAGTGCTTCCTTAGTGGTTAAAATAAGGAGGCGCCAATCATAAATTAGTTGGACGTATATCCTCAAAACGTTTCCGTTACAAAAGTGAATCTGAACTTTTAGCCCCACCTGGTTATGTCTACAGCCGGCCTGATATATTTTGTCATATTTCCTTTGGAAGGAGAACAGCTAACCATCTTTATGACAAATGTTGGAGCTCAGTGAAGTCAAAGACTTTTTCACAGGGACATAATTATGTTCTCTTCATTTTTTGTGAGACGCTTTATTGGAGCCACGAAAAAAGACCCTCTATTGTACACATTTCACCAAGCATCCACAGAACATACTTATCAACCCCAAATTCAGCTTGGGGTTCCTTGATCCCCGGGTTCTAATTATATCTAATTAATTTGACTATAAAACTCTCATGTGACTATTCCAAGCTTCTATTTTTCGTTAAATATACGCTTCCCTTTGATGTGGGGGCTTCAAAGGGTATGTAGGTTATAAACTAGGTAGCGTGACGTTTAGAGGTATACACCACCCGGAATCATATTCACAGAAGAGGTTTCTGGCAGATCATATTCCCAGGCATAACGAAATTCCCATTAATTTTGACTGTGAATGAGGAACCTTTTGTAGGTAAGATTCAATGGGGTCGTATGAAATAGTCATACAATAGGGGCTTTGGTGATTACCATCTATATATAACCCATAGGGCATACAACTCATACAACTTTCAACTCGGTGCGTATTTTAAAAAGCATACAACTGTAATGGAATTGTGTAAAACGATAGCTCACACAATAAAGAATTAGCCTTCTATATCCTGTCAGGTATACAACCTTTAACAATACTATAGGGTTCAACCGCCTGTACCACCGTCTCCCAATCAATCTCACTGACCACACATATCATACATTATCACGTGCCTTCGGACTAAGCTTCAGAGGGGTCAGTAGCTGCTGGTCAAGTTGTGATAACCTCATTGAACCCACTGACCTCTGTCACACACCCGTCTCTGTGAACGCAGCCAAAGTTCCAAGCAAAAACATAGTCATCACATTAGTGATCAGAAGGCCCCTGCACTTGTCATTGATCAGAGGCTTTTGTGTTCACGAGCGGTACCTGGACCTAAGCCCACTAAAACGGCATTGTTGTCCAAAAGCCACCGGGCATAAGCGGCCTGGAGAAGGTCATGAATGAGGTGCCTAAACCCCACGTTACAAACTGGAGTTGTAATGTGGTGATGCATTTAGGAATCTCCCATGATATTCAGAATTGGGAACACCTGTGCTGAACCAGCGAAAACACCTGTTTACCCTCTAATCGATTTGATCCACAGGTAAAACTTGGATTGGATATCTTTAACCGATACTTTATTGCACGGGGACTAATATGAATTTTAATCTTTTAATTGTTACTACAGTAAACATTAAATTGTTTTTACTGTATCGGTATTGTATCACTCTACTAATCCCTAGTGTCCTTTGTTTTGACAGTATAATGACGACGATGATGATGATTGTTGGAGTTAATTGTCCATTCAGCAATTATTTTTCAGCTATATCACGATCAATTCACTGTTTTTTGGTTGTTCAGTATACCATGATCGAATATATGGGGTTGGAAACGACGAGGTGGGGTGGTCTACAGGCAGCACTAAGGGTTGAACTCCAGCCTGCTGCGTGCAATGCGGATCGCGAGACCACCCCCCAGTGGCAGATTTAGAGGGGGGGGGGGGGCACCTTTTTTAATGTAAAATCCGGCCAACAAGTAATTATGGAAAACATTTCCCAATATCACGCCACCCCCCTTTTCAAATTGCTGGATCCGCCACTGACCCCAGCCATCCCTCTTTTGGCAGTATATATCTACTTCTGTTCAAGTATAAGAAGTCACGGCGAGAATTATCCAAACCCATCTAAACCCCTACCACCAGCCATGTTCTATAGTGCAAGTTTACAGTTTACCTCTTCTTTTTTTCTTTTTTTTTATGATGAAATCCTGCTCTCCGCGCTGTCAATTATCACCACTTTCATAATACTGACGATCACCAAATCCTACAATTTTGAAGTGGCATAAAATAGGTATGGGACGTTCTAACATGGTATACTTCCAACCACTGATGAAAGATATAACAGAACAATATCAGATTCACATCTCATGCATTTTTCATCCATTTTGGACTTTAACTATATGTGCAGGTCTTTATTGTCACTATCATAGCGATAGTTTAAAATGCCCTTTCTCATTAGAATACCTAATTTCATCAAACCCAAGTTTAGAACCAGCTTACACTTTATCAATAATCTCATCCTGGAGCACTTGCTTCAATAGCCAACAGCACGTGGTGTTTTATATGATTATAGACGTGTACATGTATAGGAGAAGCAAGACAGGCATGTTAGGTAGGCACGAACAAACTTACCGTGTGAGAGGAAGCACTTTTTGTTTTTAATTCACTTTTATTCAAATAACATGTACAACTCAAATACCAGCGTTGTAATACCTCTATTGTAGCAGCTTAGTTCTTTGAGTTATAGTGTACATTTCTTTTGGTATATAGCACAGACAATTGATATGCCAATCGTACTAAGCCATCTTAAATGTTTTCACAATACAATCAATGTGACCTGCTCTGCGATTTTGGGGCTTATAGCTAAGAAAGGAAATGACCATGTTTGTGGAACTGAGAAGAACGTTTCTGTGCTGTAATGTATCAAGTATACACATGCCATTTTTAGCAGATCCTTTACAGAAAGATAGAATGTCGGAATTAGTTGGTTCAAAGTCCTTTAGTACATAAAATATAATTGTAATACTTTCAATGATAAATTCAATTAGCACAAACCAGATCCATCCAACTATTGCAGACATGGATCACCAAGTTTTTTGTTTATACCCTTTGAATTGGCCTGCAATATTATTCGCTGTGTGCCGACGCGTGACTGTGGAATGTGGGGGCTGCTTGCAGGTTTGCATTTCAGCCCACGGTCTATTCCACGGATCAATCGACCGACGATATTGATCTTCTTGACTACTTTGGTCCCAATGTTTGACAAACAGTTTCCACGAAATGCCATGGAAGGCATATTCTCACGTTTCAATATCCGTTGAGCACCACAGCGAAATTACTGTTAAGGCTTCGGTAAAGAAGGTCCTACGAATCTGTATAGACGATAATCATTTTAAACTGATATCAATAACATGCATATGCACGATTAAGAGTAACACGGGCCAGCGAATAATGATTCTGATAATTATAGTAATTAAACAAAAATCATTCCTGTTTATAGTTTTGACTGTGTTTACCTCTATCACTTAACTACCCCACTGTGCCATGACCTACCATGATACAGCCATTCAGTTAATCGCAGTCTGCCCAAGCTTAATCGTAACCATGCAGCAATGCGGTCAATACTCTCTCTACCTTATCCTTTTCACGGTTCAATGCTTCTCCATAGTCTAGGTATTTGGACTTTACAATCCAGTGTACAATCCTAGAGTCATATGAGGCCATGACCTCTGTACCCAGACCCATGTTAACATGTATGTCGCCGCGCTTTCCTTGTAAGTACTCAAAGTGACCGTTAAAAGTAAAGCACCATAAAACATTATACACATATTTTCGTGTTAGAACTATATCTCATCGTTCAAACTTTCTGCATGGATTATATATGATTATGCAAACAACAATCGCAGCTCTATTTGCGTAGCTTAAAGTTTAATTAATTTATTAAGAGGTAAATCAAAGCAATTGTTATGAAATATATATGTATGTAATATAAATTTTACATTTATATTTTATCAGTAACAATGATAATACATATTTTCTGTATGGTATGCAGCTACATATGTTGTTTTTTTAAACTTACTTGATAGACTAAAGGCCCGGTCCCATATACCAACCCGACCCGATGGTTGAGTCGGGTGGTCGGGTCGGTAACAGTTGGTATATGTGCCATACCCTTGCGACTGGACTGTTGGGCCTTTTCCCGACGGATCCGTCGGGTCGGGAATCATGAAATGTTGAAGATGTACAACTGGATTGTTGTGTCTGTAGGGAGTGATCCTATTCATAATTTTGCCATTTTTGTATATATCTCAAAATTAATAATATTTTTGGATGCAACACAAAATTAGCATTTGAATGGTATGTCGTTTATTGTTCTATGACTATTATTTCTATAATAAAAAGGAAACACTTTGGTGCAACTAAAGGAAGTAGGGCCTATAAACGTTTCCTCATCCTTCAAATAACCTATTTTACAAATATACATTTCAAGTTCATGTCACATAGTTACATATGACTACATATATGCACAGAAAGTACCTAGTTCTTGTGACCAATTGGTCGTTATGTGTGGCACCCCCTGAGAGTGTCCCTACAACTGATCAGTCCCCGACGGTCGGGTCTGAAGCACTCCCGACGATCGAGTTGGTATATGTGACCGGGCCTTAAGTCACTTTCTGTAAGTAAGTCTACTGGCTTGGGGTACGTCGGTGCACATGTCTATCACATGTACCTGGAATGCGACACTATTGTCGACCCGTCTGTCGACCCAGGAAGTAACCGTCTGTTACAGTACATGTAGTCATTTTTCAAGCGAAATTACAACTGGCTATAACATAGTACTGAAGAGTCAACTGCCGTACATAGAATCACTCACCATTTTGGATAGCCATGAGAGTGATTGGGGAACAACAGAACTCGGTTTATACTCTCCAGTTTAAGGAAACTTGTCTTTGTTACAAAGGGCTTTAAGTTTTAGGGATTAAAGTTAAACTAAACCGATCACTTAACAACTAATTGATGAACTATAGGTTATATACGTTCCATCTTACTATATCTATAACCACATGAAAGCAAAACTTGCATTTAGAACTATGGTTTCCTTTTCAACTTGGCTTAGTGCCCAGAGAATCGTTATAATATCTGATGGTGAATGATGTGTTTGAAAATAATGATTAGAGCTTCAATATGATTTCCAAAATCTAGCAGAATGAGGAAGTAGTGTTGATTGTTACTTATAGTCCAGGCATGGTTCCATAGAGCGCATTTCAAGGGTAGTCGCCAGGTCAAAATTTAAACAAAGGTCTGAAAAAGAAAGTGAGATAGATATCAGTCACAATTTTGATACGGATTCAGTAAACAGGTCTGTCAGGAAAGACAATAAGGTCAATGTATAGTGTGACAAGTTTCCTGTTTTTCTCCTTTCTTTTTCTACTTTCCCTATCCATGGAAACTACATGGTATTAAAATCAATATCACTAAAATAGTTTACGATATCCTCATTCTTTTCTAATGATTCGGAATTTGGTAGTGGTGCAAAGTAGGATGATAGACTAAAGTCAAAAGCAAAAATCTAGAGTTGTTGAGGCTACTGAGAATGTGCTGATGGTAAGTCCAATATAAGTGTTTATCTATTTAAAAGAACGCATTCAGGGTGTCATTTGGGTGAGGGCTCTTTTAAAAAGTGTTTTCATACCATTCGTTTTATAGATCTATGTCTGTTTTGCTGAAAATTGTCAACTTGTGATTTGGGCCTGTTTTTAGGTATCTAAATAATGCATTCTTTGTTAAAGGCCTACTGATGCGACTGAGAGTTTGTAACTTTATTACTTAGATTTTCTAATTGGTGCAGTTTGATTACATGCATACTTTTGAAGGTGCTGAACTAACGGAGAAACTGCCCAACCTGGAAGGTCTGTGCAACCCCATGGCGAAAATACAACGAGCTGACCAGAATCGGCTCAGCCCCTTTGGAAACCGTCGGGATTATCCCCAATTTATGCCGACGTGGAGTCGATTTATAAACCCATCGGTCAATATCTAACAGGATACTGTAAGTTTACATAGTGAGTTTACGGCATTGTATACACTGCCTCAGTTAGGATGTTTTATATAGGATCGGTCTCTTGTAACCTTATTGTGTTTGCAGTACTCCACTGCACTACTTGCTGTCAGAGATTAAACGGTAATAATCACTGTATACTTAGAGAAGTGATAATGCAAATCTAAATGGACGCTGTGTTAGCCTATACGATAAGATGATATACATCTGGTCCCTCATACAGTATGTAGATAAGATGTGCATGGCTGGAATTAAACCTTCCCCGTACACCTATTTCGATTTTGGAAAACATGTCACTAAATATATATGTTAATTTAGCATACCATAAAAATCAGTATGTACTGTAAATTTACAGCTTACAGATACACTTGCTGGAACCTTTGCTGTCAGGAACTTTTGCTGTAACAGCACTCAGTGTTTGCTATAGACTTATCGTCAGTAGCAATCCTATATTTGTATATCAACCGAGCTCCATGTGAACTTTACGTAATTACTAAAACTGACCTTCAAGAAGTACAAAAATGATGAATGAAAATATCTTTCCATTATCCAGATATATCGTTCAACCCCGGTCAAAACATTTGATAATAATTTAACTCGTATTTTAAGTAGGTCTCGCCAAACGCTCTCCACATTATTGCCATTGTAGAGCAAATATTGCACAAGATCAAGGACTTGGCATCAAAGCTAATCTGACGTGGGGGAACTGCACTTGTTTTAGAGGTTTCTAAGTATTAAGACACACTACACCAAATCCATGCACTTGACCAATTAATGCCAGAGACCACGAGCATTGGCGTTTCCTCGCTTTTGGGGTGTTGATGGCGGTCCCTGTGTCATGTTTCCATTTAAGAAATTTTCATGTCGCCTGTCCCTATATTTTCATTTTCCATGCCGATTTTAATTGATTAAGCATCCCCAAGTCGCATGATTTTAAGAACACCCATGTCGCATGGTGGCCAATGTCATGTCGTTTATCTTAAAGGGAGCCAAAACCAACAAATTCAAAGAAAATTTCCATACTCAAATAATCATGGAAATCCATTCCTTTGTACTAATAGCTTAGTACTTTTAATATATTATCATAATTTATAATTTAGTTAGGATCAGACCTAGCAATACTACTTCTGAGAAGAGACATTTTACGCTCCTAGCGCCATCTGTTAACCAGTATAAAAGGCGTTGCAAGGTAGGGAGCGAGTCAGTTAGCAGTTAGTAGAGTTTTAGTAAGAAAGTCAGCAGCATTCGCTGAGCTGCTCGGAGCTATGCCTACCAGCTCCTGCGCAGTATACTGGAGTTTACCGATACCAACTACCTCGGACAAAGGATTGTGATAGAGCTAAGCGCTAGGGTGGTTTAGGATGTGCTGGAACAACTTGTATTCTAAATGTGGTTGATCACTGAGTAGGAGATGGGAAGGTGGACTGATGGAGACTTATTCACTGTGGCTTTGACTCGGGATGAGATGTTTACTTCAATAAAAACCCTTTCATTTTAAGAGCTCCCTCATCGTCCATTTCTTTTGAACTATTGGGGGATGGATGAATCAACTTTGAGCGCAGTCTGATTGGCTCAATAACTTGGATGAACGACTCATGGATAAATTAATTATACACATCACGCAGTCTTAAATCAACACTAACAATAGTTCACCTTGAGCCTATTCCTGGCCTATGTGAAAATCTAAACTATGAAATAAGGTTAAAAAAATCATTAGAAACACATTTTTCTTGCTCAAATCAATTAATGTGGATCCACAAAAATAGGGTTTGTTTACAAACAAATGCAAATATTACCATCTCTTGTGGCATTCTACTTCAGTTTGAGCTAGTTTTCACAGCTAATATTTTACCACTGACCTTAACTAGACTCATCTAACATATTTCTATACTTATCTCAGTTTTCAAGATTTTGTCAATTATATTGGTTTTGGCTCCCTTTAATGTCACTATTAAGCATCATGTCGCATGTCAAACTTGAGTAAAGGCCATGTTGCCCTGTCGATTTTAGGGGTCTTACCCATACCTTTGTCGGAAACAATGGCTAAAGGTATGGCGGAATGTCGCCTTATCTCGGTATTTTCCGGTCAAATGCCCATTTTATCATGATTGGTGTCTGTCAGGTTAAAATTGATAAGGGAGGCCAGGCAACCATATGGCCATCCATACATTCCGAATGATTGACATTTCTTGCACTGGTTTAATGGCCTATGAATACAATAACAAAGAAGCAAACTTTCTATCGATATTATTGTTTCAATATGCAAGATAAATTGAAATAAGGCATAAAGGTTTGCTCGAGATAGATGTAGTCTGAAAAAGAAATCTGTAATAATATAAGTGTCTCCCCACACAGAAAGGATGCTCCAGGCGGGAATTAGGCATTAAAGAGGGTGATTTAAGCTTTCAAATGATACCAAGCACATCAAAATTAAGTAATTTTCAAGGAATTTATGGGCTGTTGAACACAGGATGGTCAGTATTCCTGAAAATGGCAAAAAGGCCGGATATTGAATATTTATCTAAATATTTAGTAATAAAATAAAATTTTCTCCATAAATTAACAAAAAGTCATAAAAGCTATTCAGCTTATAACTTTTGTTCTACAAAAGATAATCTCTGTCAGTTTGGACTGGTAATACAATCAAGTCATGTTTATCCAAATGGGTTACAATTTTTGACAAAAATGGCAAAATGTTGTTGTTTCCATGGTAACCAAAAATCTGATGTTTGGTAATAGTTGGGGAAAAAACATTCTATAACATTCCAAATAGAATGTTTTTCAAACAAAATGGAATGTTTAGAGTAGGATAACTGAATTCTACACAAAAAGTTGGTTTAAGGTTAGACTACGGTGATGATCAGCCAATTTACTAAAATTGCAATATCTCCGTGGCTATTGGCGATATTTCAGCATGTAATACAGCATAAGAAAGCTATTTATTTTCTTCACCTAATGATATATAACAGAGTTGGGATATATTAGAATTTGCAAAATTATGAATTAAAATCGTATTTTTTCACTTTTATTTTTTGAACAAAGATTTTTAATTAAATATTATTTTCACAGTTTTGAAACTTAGTAGCATTGTCAATAATATTCATTTGGAGGGAACCGTGTCTCAGATTTTTTATTTAGGTCCTAGTTTAGTTTTTATGACAAAAAACGGGAAACTTTTTGTCATTTTTTAACAATTTTTACACTTTCATTTTCTAGATTTCATAAAATCAAAACTAAGACATAAAAAAAGAATCTGAGACACGGTTCCCTTCATATGGCTATCATCTATATGCATGCCAAATTTTATTTGTTTTCCTCTATTATTGACTGAGATATTTCAGTTCAAAAAATAAAAGTGAAAAATAAGATTTTCACATTTCTGGTTAATTCATATTTATATTGTACTACCCATAGTAACATAATTTATATCACAGAAAAGACATTGCAATGGGTTATTTGATGATACATTATATATATTGGGACAGTTGGCAGCAAACTTATCAATGTACATTGTTGTGAGTGCTGTGTAATAGCCGCTCATAACAGTAGTCTAACCTTAAGACATTTTCATCCCTATTTTTCACAAATCTAACCATATCTCCCTTAATATTACCTGAAGAGCTTAAGATATATCCCCCTCGGAGCATCCTTTCTGTGTGGGGAGACACATTAAGAACAATGAAATGGCTCCCCATCAAATTCTAACGTCATTTGACATGAATTGATCCAGGAAATATTTGCGCCGTCATTCCTGCAAATTACACCAAGAAGGCAAGATTGATTATCTTTATATCTACATTTCAACAATAACATTTCATACCTCTGACTGTAGGGAAATAGTTAGGATTCGGTGATTTGGAAAATGGAAATCAGGCTACTTCAGGTAATCTTTGGGCTTTCATTTTCAATCCAGCACCTGAGTGGCTAAGCTGGGAGTAAATCCGGCTGTGTACTTACCTCCAGTGTTAAATATTGACCTAATGCACAAACAGGGTGGAGAGGGTGGACGCGTCGGCCGTATCACACTGCCCTGTGTGTGGGGGTACCACCGACACAGCACGCACCTACTCCTTGGCTGACAGTCAAAGAGAAATGACCCTTTGTTGTAACGATAAATGTCAGGATTGGCGCCTATCATGATAAAAAGGGGTCAAACCCACTCAGGGTTTCTCCTTTAGTAATGGAGATCCGGGTATATTTCTGAAACTAAAATGGACATGCATTCTTACAATAATAATTGCTTTGTAAATAACTTACATACTTCTGGGGTGTTTCATACTGATCTGAACTCTAAGATCTGATTTTTCAAATAAGATATTTTGACTTTGTGATGGTGATGTTTCAGACTTACGGTCCTATGTTTCTGGAGTTAGCTAGATATTAAGTATATATTGTAAAAATCATCATATCTTAGAATATAAGATGTGAGCAATGTGTTTATGATTTTCTTTGACCAGTTAATATATGGCTCTACGAGTTTGATATCACACTTGACACTTTACCATGAATGTAGTTGTGCGACTGTTGAGTTTGAGATAATTCTCTACCTTAGTCGGTGTAAATATGGAGCATATTTTCATTTGGGTGTTTTTGCATATATACGTCAAGCATTATAATTTGAAATGCTCTTTTCCTGTCTGTAAACATGTACAATGCAGTGCATGGAGGCGTGATTCCAACTCGACAGGGAGAAATGACCGTGAATGGTGTTTATCACAGGCCTACAGGTGCATCCAGGGCCTTGGTCACATCCTATGATTATTAGGCTTATACTCTGACAGCCGTATTAAAATGACAAGTCGTCTTATCATAATCAGTTAGTTCCATGTCATAAACGTACGCATATAGTTTGAAAGTGCCGGTGTGGATGGATCTAGACAAATTGGGGGCGTTTCACACTGCCAAAATCGAAATCTTAAATAAAGTTAAGATCTTAAGTTCACATTTATGATAGTTGGGTTTCTAACCAACATGTTTTCTGGAAACATAGTTAGTTAGGCCTCTTTCAGCAGTTTAAAACCGTTTCACACCTTGGTTTTTTGGTGGTCATTTTAAGATAAGATGTTGATTTAGGATCTTAAGTGTAATGATGCTCATGGGCTATCATAACTTTTAGGACTGTACAAATAAAGCATGTAGTATCTATGAATACAATAAAATATGAAATACTTGTCAATGCATGATTAAACATTGAATAATGTAGAAAATTATTAGATAATTATTGTTTGTCCATATCAAATGTAACCATGATAATATTGAAGATAAAAAAGTGTCATCATTTCTATGTTTTCTGTAGTAAGTAGCTAAGACATTGCCATTTCATACCAGAGAAGATAGGAGTTGTAGTATCTTATATCCAATGTGGATTGCCAGTTTATTTAGTTCATGCAGTATCCACTAGATGGCATACCATCCCACAGTGGTGGGAAATACAAAGCTCAGAATGAATATAGATATATTATGATAAATGTACAAATAAACAGAATGAATTCATGATAGAAAATTCTATTATCACTATATGAATCAATTGAATCTAGAAAGAGAATAGTTTTCCAGGTGAATTCCAATCTTAAATGCATTTTCTATATTGCCATATTCATACAAGGGATACATTAAACAATGCTGCCATCTACTTATATTTGCATGAACCTTATCCAATTTATTTCCTTTGATATAAGGGTTGGCATGTCCCTCGGGTAAAGGTGAATCCCCATTAAATTTGTCTGTAGTAAGTGCTAAGATAAGATGTTTCAGTTATGATCCTGTGTGTAGAACAGTTTGTCTTAAGTGAACCATCTTATCTTAGCAGTTAAGATCTTAAAATGGCATTGGTGTGAAACTCGCCCAAAACCTTGGTTTTAAACAGGAACTCAAAAGGACGTCTGGTTTTTGCATTAATTCAATTATCAACTGAAGAGAACTGAGAGGATCAGAGGGTTGCTTATAGTTAAAGAAAAAACAAGTTACATAAATGGGAGGGATATATGTCATATAGTGACATTAATAATCCAAAAATTCGTAGTGAAGTCATAATGTGAAAACCAGCCACCAACCTTCCCCTGCGGCCAGCACATAGAAGCAGGCCTGTGTTAGCCGGGGTTGGCTCGTTCTTATTGCATGTCTGGCAACAATCAGCATTCCAGATCCCAGCATTTACCCGCATTGCCCCATGACCTTAGCATTCTTGCAAAACCTAGGTGGGTAATATTTTGCCTGGAATACCTGTGCATGTATAATTCCATGTGTGAAGTATAATGATCCCTCCAGCTGCAGCTGATGTCTATCTTAGCTGGATGCTTAGGAGCAGCCTTGTTAGACGTTTCATTGTAGTGTATTTTCATCGTTTAGTAATGGCATGCTTTTCCAAATACAAACACAGGAACCACAAACATGAGAATTATATCTATGGCACGTACCCACAAGCAATAGAGAAGAGGGAAGTTTACAAAAAATATAGATATATACTGGGAGCTTTATGAATGTGAAGGGTGTCAAAACAGAACATTTGCGACCATAGTGCATTACTGGATACGTTTTTCGTGAGAATTAAAAAAAATGTCACAACTGCTGTTTATTAACTTAGAACATCGAAAGGGTCTCCATTGGTTTTGGAGCAAAATGTTATCACTTCAATTCATTTTTAGAAGGGCATTCATGGAAAGGTCCCCCCTCTCCTTATGATTACATAATGTTCCTATAGACCGTTGTAACAGTATTACACATTGGTAATCACAACTGCTATTTTATAATGGCACTTGTTCCTTCTGCAACTGTAGGGCCTAATGTGCCGTAGGAAAAAGGTCCAATTGTCATACCCTCACAAATATCTGTTCGGGTACGTGCTCTATACAGTCTAGCACCTATATGCACTAGCAGTCGGTATCAATGTGGAGATTCGCCACGTACGTGTAGTACTCGCTGTATATTTAGATAAGACTAACAATTATAGAGGCCCTCCATCTCTAGATGATAAAACGTTGGTTATATCTTATTGTGGTTATAAAACGTTACGGATAGTTTCCCCACAATTGGCCTTTGTGCAGCAGAGATTGGTCAGGTCCCGTGACAGAGGAAAACCCGTATATCTAATCTGTCAAGCCCGTCATTGGCCAGATACTATAACAGAGTTACCTAGTTCAACCTATCGGGACAGACCCATGACCTTAGATTGTGATAATATCACAATCTATACATAGTTTAAAAAAAGCCACTAGGCCTATAATTATGTACTTAGGCCACTCCTGCATGCATGGTTCTGAACAATTATCTGCAAGATTCACCAAGACTGAATGCATATTATGTTCCTAAACCCAGAAAATTAACAATTGGGGCCTTGCAATATTTAAATAGGAATCTGTGATAATGATATGTCATAAATATCGAGTTATTGATACCTCTTGCATCATCAGCCTGTTATGAAATGAGATTAAAGCTATTACAATGATAGAGAATTGCTGAGTGCCCAAAGGTTGCAGGTCGTAAGGGCGAAGTTATTTGGTCCGAATAGTTGATAGAACTACGCGTTTTGAACTGTTTTTCAATCCGTATAATATGCTGGAATAATGATGTATTTCCAGTCATATTCATCTGTTCATACGGAATTTTTAAGAAAAGAGACAAAAGACAGGTTTTTCTACATTAAAAAAAGAAAGAGAATCTGTGCACCCTCTAAATCCGCCATCCTTGATTACCAATTTAGCAACCAAAGAGAAATGTACAAGATTCTACAAAATGCATCATTATACGTATCCCTCTAAACAGTTCGTATAATCCATCGCCATCCGTATTGTAGGGTAATCAGCTGGAGCCACTAGTTCTCAGTACACCTGCTGGAGGTAATAAACAATGCACACACTGGAGGACGTGTTGGTGACTCCAGGGTTCGCCGGGAGGGATCCAGACAAGTCCGGGCCTGGATCAATGAGGGGGGGGGGCACATCTACCTGTGCCTAGTTGACCAGTGGCTCGGTATGCATAATGCATCCAGCCCCCTCCTCCTGTGTCGTCATTGTACCTATCTCTGCCCCTCCTATCTCTGCCCCTCCTATCTCTACACCCTGGAGTACTGCCATGCAGCTATACAGGTTATACCGCGTTAGGGAGAGGTCCAGTGGGCGCCGCCATGTTGGAAAAGGGATGGTCCTGATAGGCTAAAAAGTCGCGCTTGACCCCCGAAAACTAGTGGCGCCAAAGGTGTGCACATGCGCAGACCAGGACTCCCGAATCCGGTATAGGGAGGTTGTAGATTTCCTGGAGGAATGAATGGTGTGCATTTGCATGGGCTGAGACAAAATGAGTTCTGTATATCCATAAGTATGTTTTTTTTTTCATTTGTCACACAACAGTTAATGGGTTTACTATTCTAGTTCAGGTACTTTTCATGTTGGGTATAGCGATGGCTATCGTACATCAATCTGATATCTAACATCTTGACATTAGATGATAAATCGATTTCAGTCATGGTCCATTAGTCCCTCTATAATTATTGGGTCTTTAGGGAGAGGTTTATACCACATACAAGAATATTTCATTGGCCACAGCTTCATTGCCAGTCGTCCTTCATAACTATTATGTCATACTTGTTTTAAGGATGTGTCTTAATCATAGTCCATAAACATATATATGAATTGCAGTGGATAAAAACGCTTTTCACATGTGCAAAAATAGTGCAGTAGTAGTAGTGCAGTAATACTAGTAGGCTATACCCTTCAATGTGCTCAGATTTCCACAGACAGGGCAATTACTGTGCGTTGACCTACATCCTTAACCTCTCTGACCAATGGACCGTGTCATTTCCCTCAGGTAGCACTTTGTTGCCGAATATATTCAATATGATTATGTCTTCCTAAATATAATAACCATTAATTTTGTTAAGCATTGACCAACCCGTAGTAGTGTATAAACTTTGCTTAATAGTATACATAATATAGGCCCTATAAAATAATAAAGTTACACAGTCCAGTGTTTTATATATTTGCATTGCTTGGGGCGAAAAAGACATAAAACTAGTAGCAGCTGGTCAGTACTGTTATCTGTCACAGAACGTTGATTTATTAACTAAAATAGTACTGGATATGTTATCTAATGTGTAGATGATGATGCCTTTCAGCATGTAATTAGAAATGCACTTGAAAATAACAGAGGCTGATACAGGATTTCGAAAAGGGGGGAGGGGTCCGCATATCAGCTAAGTACTGAAACACGGTACCATACATGTTCACACAAACACACAACGCTTTTTTTTCCCAGGAGGAGTGGATGGTGGTCAGGACCCCTTAACCCCCCCCCCCCCCCCATCCTCCCCTGTGAATACTCTTTAACATATATGCCTATAATTATATAGACAATAACACCGTCACGCTCGGGCAAATGAGTCAAATGTACATGTATTTCGTTTTTGACAAAAAAAAGGGAAATCTGCCCTTTCACTTAAAATGCATGTGTTCCGAAGGAAAACATTTGTCACTCTTCTAAGACTTCTTTGATCTTGAATTTTGAATAGGCTGGTATATATAGTGTCTCTATGGGCATATAAATAGCTAAACTATTTATAGTTACTTTTCATTACCCTTTAACAAAAGTATAGAGGTCAATACTAGTTAACGCGTCGGTGTGGACAGGCTAAAATAACTTAAATATGTCCACTAGAATAACCCCTCTTGTGGTATATGTCTGCAAATCCCCAGGGGGGGGGGGATCCAGACATTTTCAAAAGAGGTGGGTGGGGGGACGTGCAATACCGAAAATGTCCCCCTGTCTGATCCCCTTTCTATGCAGTATTATGCTTATGCATTGTATATTAGGCGTGAGAAATTTCTCTGAACAATCAGGACCGATAATGAGGTAAGCTTGCCATTGTGTACTTTATTGGGTAATATGTTATAGGTAATATGACTCTTACATCCGCCTGCATAATCATACAATACCTTGCTGTATTGAACGTCGAGACCTTACATATGGAACTTGTCTTGATCGATAGTATAAGAATTACACTGGACAATTAGGAACGCGTTTAAGGCTCAACGCAGTACTTAAATATTGTTGATACAAATTCCATGCAGGTTACACTTGCACAAACGTTGCCTTAAGATTCAAGCTGGATCACTTTAACATTCTTAGTATGTTGCAACATAACGCACTGATCCATCGTCTTTGGTAAATTGTCTTTTTAACAATCCATTTGCATGAGGTTCGTAAACTTGTTGAGTAGGCATCTAACTGACGATTAACTTGGATATTTCTTCCATGATGATGCTGCTCTTTGGAGATAGCCACAAGCTATCCATGAAGTAAACTATAGATGTAGATATCATTGGTATTGATATAGTCATCATGTTAACGTGACTTAGAAGAGCAATGAGGATCACTGTTAAATTATTTGGTCATAACTGCATATTGATCATAGTTTCACTCGTGAATGAATGATAAATCCATGTGGTAGGATGATGATTGCCATTGAGTACATGTATTTATGATGTCTCTCATCGATTGCCATAACGTTATCGTGTCATCCATCATTAAGTATTTGTGGTGACATTAACATAATGGTGATTGATGCAAACATACAGAAAGTAGTACATGATTTTGAATAGACATGATGAGCTTAAAATATCAGTTAAAGTCCTCCATATTCGACTTCATGATAATCGCCAGGTCATAAGATGAGTATATAAGGATATAGGATATATACGTATTGCTTAGACATGATTATAATTTTTAAAATATTTTACAAAACGCTGTAGGTAAAAGAAAACAACCATGCAACGGGACAAGAATGATTAGAAATACACAAAAATAAACTAATTAAAATTACATCTATTCTACGGAGTCCAAACGGCGGCTATTGCCTGTCCATGGCGGGCGTTTGGTCGGCGCCGTTGTTGGCCGCGCCCCCGCCACTGTTTTTGCCGACGTTGGCGACTTCTTTGGGCAGTGACCAACCTATCTCCCGGGCCTCTTGGACGAGGGCGCAGCAGGGCAGGCATGTCCACATGACCACGTCCAGCAGCATGGAGCCCTTGATGTCCCTCTGTTGCCGCAGGCGCCAGCGCATGACGGGGCCAAAGGCAAAGCCCATGGCGGACAGCAACCCGGTGAGCAGGCAGTCCTCGCCCAGCGCCTCGGCGTTCTTCCCCATCGTGTAGCAGGGCACGCAGAAGGACAGGATGCAGAGGCGCTTGTCGGCGAAGCACCCCAGCGGCCCGTTCTGCCAGTCCTTGCTGCCCTGGGTCTGCACGTCTCCAGACATGGTGTAGTTTTTGTATGCGTGCGTGGAGGTGGTTAATTATATAGAAGGATGTGCTTATTAACCTGGGTGAGCTATGTGTACGCGCACAGGTATGCAGACGGCAGGAGCTGGGGCGTGAAGGGTTGATAACTCCAGACGGGCTTCAGGTGCAAATGACCAGCTAGCAGCAGCGCGTGTGTGGGTATTTACATCCAGGAAACTTAGTGCAACCTCAGGGCTCTCTCTACCCAGCAGCCTAATCCACACACAACTCGTACCGCACTGGTAGAAACTTTCTCCTAAATTCCACACAAATCCGTGCCCGGTTGGTTTACAGGTATCCACTGGTCCTCCAGGTGTGCCTATATAAATCCTCCAGGTGGGATGTAGCGGTGAGCGGCCGGTGCCAGGTGAGGTGGGGCCGGTCACAGGTGGGAGGAGACTACTACTGACTGGGTGGGTAGCGTGTGAACCACTGGCCCTGGTCGTCGTCTGATGGGACGCGCACGGCGGGGCGCGTACCGCTCTTACCGCCGCCGGGTGGCGCCCGCGTCGTTCTACTATACCACGCAGAAGTGCAAACATGTTCAAGTGGCGGAGCCAGAATAAGCCCATCCCACATTCAATATATTCCAGGGTTGGACCAGGGATGAACAAAATTACTCTACAAGCCATCCTTGTCTCCTAGAGTTGGGTTTAAGGGATAACCAAGAATTATGTTTTCCTAAATCCCCAATACTGAAAAAATATTATGATTTCTTAAATTTTACCATTTGGCAGATTTTCAGGTTTGCCTGCCAATCAAAATGTTGCACTTTAGGACAAAATAGGGTTGGACATTATTGGTTGGGCTGAGAGGCTTTAACATTGGTTCCTATTGGAAAAAGACCACTAAATAGAGCTGCATTGTATAAATATTAGGAGCAATTTGTCAACCAAACCATCATGGTTCATCATGTTTACACTACTCTCTTTGGGGATTAGGTCAGGAAGAAATTGCTATTTAATTTCAAGATAAAATTTGATATTGATATATATACTGGAATGGGCTTATTTTGAGAGGGTCTCGGTGATAAATTATCATTTTGTTGAAATGTTAAATTGAAATTGGTAAAACCCTACTAAAACTGACACTACTTTCAGTGTAGAAAAAAGGGCATTGAAAAGTGTTCTATTGTACTTATGTGCAGGTGTATGTTATTTATGAGTGTTACTGTGAATAAAAGGAATGGCTGAACATTACCCGATTCCTTCCAGGAGAGGGGGCAGGGGTTCACCTCTCTGCTCCCTCTGCTATCTCCTGATTTAACCAGCACCAACAAACTTGATTAGACCACGTCTTTATTCGCAGTGACTCAATTTCACACCTGTACATCATTAGTACAACAAATGTTGGGGGACGCATGATGAAGATGCGTTGTGGACAATGCAGCCAATGTACACAGATCTAGGACTCTAGGAAATTAGTTAACTTCAGGTTTTATTAGAGCTACCTCAGCTGGGATGTACGTGAACACGTTAACATCCAAAACATACTCTAATCTAATATGAGTATAGGAAAAGGGATATTGAAATGAAAAACACAATTACTCTACGCAATGTTGTGGATTAAGGCTTTATGTTGTTGTAAAGATTGGTTAGAGTATAATGGCCATTGGGTACACTTTCACGAATGGCCACATGCCTTTTGTGTTTTTGAATGATTAAACAGAAGGTGCACGATGACGTATATCTAATATATAATGATTTTTGTCTTTTTTGAATGATTAAACAAAATGTATATCTATAACATACAATGTAAATGTGATTGATGGCTATTAAAACATTTTTGGACTCAATGCAACGTAAGATTACTTAGCCTTATAATTCTCAGGCAGACGAGAAAAAACACCGACTTTGGATGGGTCCGTGTATTTAGGATCAAGGATGGGGAAATAGTGGATCGAAATATATATGTTTCTTAACTTTGTGTTGTATAGTAGGTCAGATATGAACGTCTGCCAGTCTCACAACACGCTCAACCTGCAGACCAGTTTGACTACAGTTGACACTTGATTCGAACCCTGTGAACTGCCTTTTCATGCAATTATTATAAAAAGAACATACAAATTGTTTTTCATTTGCTATAGCTTCTATGTGGTATATTGCTTATCATTATACGATAATTATTTCTATAGATATGTGATGCTAGGTTATAGAGTCAACACACATAGTCCCCTACAGAAATATAATTTTTAACGATAACGTCTAAACTATTCCCTATAGGCCTAACTATTGCCCGATAGTGCAGTTTTCTAGACCCAGTAAGTGTTCTTTTATTTGCATAGACTTTAATGGAAATTGATCATGTCATTGCAACCATGCAGTTGGTCTTTTATATGTGGCACCCCTATGAAAATCCCTCCAACAAATCAGTCCCCAACGATAGGGTCTTGAGGGCTCCCGACGATCGAGTTGGTATAATTATGTGTCCGGGCCTTTAGAACTCAACGTATTGCTAACATTTATTTAGTCAAAACCGACATAATATCTTTTCGAGCTTAATGGGATTGCTCTGCAGTACACAGCTATTGGCCTATACCAAAAAAAATCGAAGGATAACATGTACAGGCTACCATTTGTCCCTTTGGCCGTTGGTTTCTTTTGGTCAGTGTTCAATTTGGATGCTGAATCACAGAGGCTGAATTTAGTATAATACCCTTTGTTCTGCGCCATATTTCAATTTCATTAATTTCAATTGGTGAGGTCGCTATATATATATGTCCGATAAGGAACGATTTTGTGATGGTGACCTTATTTTACAAAGTGTCAAAGGAAATTGTTCCTAAAATCAAGGGTGTTTAAATGTATGATAGGGCAAAATTATTACTAGGAAAATATATTTGTGAATCCTATGAAAAGATTAGATCTTCAAAGAAATGTGGTATAAAATGACAATTAGGCCTACCTCTAGATTACTCCTATGACTCGTCAAAAGTTTTAAGATTTTAGGTTCTTTCTTGACCGACAGACCTATACCGCATTAGGGAGAGGCCCAGTGGGCGCCGCCATGTTGTATCACGTGGTACAAGGGGACACTCCTCATTGGCTGAGAGATTGGCTTGTCCACCCACAGGTAGTGGCGCCAAAGGTATGCGCATGCGCAGTCCTGGACTCCCGAATGCGGTATAGCGTGAACGGGGGTCCAGAGCCTCAGTGGGAAGGTTACGTTAGACGGGAGGGGTGGGTGGGTTGGGACTCGGCATTCCGTAATGGGATGGATGGTACATTCCTTACTCTGAATTGAGTAGGCCAGGATTATCTAATCAAAGAAGGGAACACAAATTAGAGACAGACACTCACTCACTGCATAAACAATTTGCTTCTTTATTTATGTTGCCTGCACATCTGAGATATGGGGTAGTCCCATATTATCGACAACACTCCCATTGGTGAATTGGTGTCTGTGTGTGTGTGTGTGTGGGGGGGGGGGGGGGTGATTATTATTATTGATTCTTTAATATAGATTCCTCGGACCCGAAATGTTTTAATGGCCTTTTTGAAAATCTCTAGATCCGCCTCTGGACTCCTAAATTCTCGATTCATTCTTCTACATAGGCATCTGCACTATATTTCTCATCTAACATCATTAAACCATGTTTGGATCAAGTTGACATTCCACCCTATACATTCCAACTTTCACTTAGCCTTCCTCGTCCAGCTTTGAAAAGAACCGATCATCATCTTACACATCTGTATGACTATATATAACTTTATACCGTTTTAACTTCAGTCGGTTCTACAAGAACCCGTGAACCCGTGTCTCATAACAACCTTTCTGTGATCGTATCGTATAACAATACCCCCGCCTATGCGGTCACACCCCGTCCCTACGTAAGTCCAGTAATGCCCCTATCCATTGTCCTCCAAAATAAAGCTGCATTGTAAACAGGGACAGGGCGCCTCTAAGACCAAACTTATTTAGAGGGGAGCTTTGTCGGGGAAAGGGGGATGTGGTAGGTGGAAGAGGACGTCCAATTACTCACTGATTAGCTGTTGGTACGGCCATCTCCCTGGGTCTCTCCCGCCGAGAAAATTGGCCACTGGGGGACAGGGGATAAGCGGGAAAGTAAACCCTTTATTTCCGTTTGTACCCAGAAAACGACACTAACAATACACTTGTGCAACTTAACTGACCTCGCACTTTGCGTATTAACTGCACTCAACGAGTATAGACAGAAGTCTATACTCGTTGCTGCACTTAGGAAAAGATTACATCTATAGAACTGGACATTGTGATTATCGCCAGTCCCACCAAGATTCTTCTTATCAGGTAAGGATGAAAGGATATGACCTCGAGCTGCTACATCTATTACATGAGGTTAAAAGCACACATGTATGAATGGAAGAATAATGAGGAGATTTAGCATCGGCATCAGCATCATAGTCAATCGGGCAGTGGTAAGAAAGTAATATAGATGAAATACAATTAAAAAATTACAAAGAAATTAAAGGGGTTGGGGTTCCGGTTGGAGCCCCTAAGGTTAGAAATGCTCAGACGATACTATGGCTTTAAATCCTTCCTAGTTCCATTGACTCTAAATGTTTAAAATTCTTGGTGAAGTGTATGGTAGTTGAAATGCTAATGACAATAATGGTTACAGTGCGAGTTTATATAGCCGGATGACTACAAGATTGTGTAAAAATGGTTCCAGAACATAATGTGTGAAATTAGACCTTTTTAGACCTTTTAATTTTGTAAATGGGGCCATTGAGGTTCATTAAAAGCTTAGGATATGTCACCTTTCCAATACCTTTGCAAGATCTTTGATGAATTTCTAAAGGTCATCTGAAAGTTTTGGAAAGGTCCTGTAAAAGTGACCTTTCCATTACCTTTAGCACACCTCAATGGGCCCATTTACAGAAACTTACAGATTTTAAAGGTCTTTTTTCATGCTGTGACAATTATGTCACCATCAAGCCAGAAATAACAATTTTGCTATCGGTCTCGCTATACAAAATCTATCATGTTGTCTGTATGGCCATCCATGAATATTTTTCAGTGTGTAGGCCCTATTCAATGAAGATAAAGCTTTGTGTTTTCGACCCTCGACCCTGGGCATATATGTGTATATTTAGTTAAATCCACAGTATTGTCCATGCATTTGTAACATTAAGGGCTCCACCTCTTAGCCTAATGGCGTTGCAGCCAGTGACGTATTCTGCAACGTTTTTTTTATCGTCAGGGTTACCCCTGGTTTTCAGATGTGCTACATGATTATGAATGGAATATGATAGATGAATATGTGATGAACGGCTATTCAGCCAAAATACATAGAGGTTAAAATAATAGAAATAAGATAATAATGGAAATATGTAAAGAACGAATAACGAATATGTAAAGAACGAAGAACGAAATAGATGTAAAGAACGAATATGTAAAGAACGAATAACGAATATGTAAAGAACGAATAACGAAAACGTAATGGAACGAAACCCGGAAATATGTAAACCGGAAGTGAAATGTAAACCGGAAACGGAATATATAAACCGGAAGTGACGTCAATTGTAGGTCACGTGACCGAAGGCAGCCAATCAGGGCTGACCTCTCTAGTATATAAAGGGGCGGTGAGGCCCGAATAAACAGAGTTCTTCAACAGTTCTCCTGGTGTCCAGACGTGTCCTCTTTCCTGAAACAACCACTAAAGATGAGCCGAATAGAGTAATTAAGTCGAAGTTAGGACAAAACAGTCGAAGTCCGAGATAGATAGTCGAAACATAGGGTAAGGGGCCCGAAGGCCCGAAGAACGAGGAACGAGGGAACGAAGTAGGGCACGAAGGCCCGAAGTAGTACCGGAAACCGAGACGTAGTATGGTACGAAGACATGGGGAGCGGAACGAGAGAGCGAAGTCCGCGGGGACGAGGGCGCGGCGTGCTCGGCCCCACGCTACCAAACAATAGGCGACCGTCGGCCCGTCGCCCCCGCGGACCGGAACTCAGGGGTGGACCGTTCCCCGGCCGACCCGTACCCCTACCATAATTTCCCTCCCCCGCAGTCCTCCGTCGACATCGAGTGCCGATCGATTCGCTCAGCCCCCCCTCGTGCGCGAGGCACGACTCTAGAAACACACCTCGGTTCTTGGCCCGGATTCCCCGTCCGCCCCGAGACCCGAACAACCCCCACGTTCCTCTGTCGTAAGAATCGGCAACCCCGACTTACCAGAGAACGTCACACTGGTGGCAGCGGTGGTGCTGAAATAGGCACATACGGACTTGTGGATCTTGGGTGTTTCATCGGTATTGGATACTCATGGCGACTGCGGCAGTCTTCGAGCAGATGGATTCTGACGTCGCCTTCAAGGAAGGTGGGGAGGAGAAAGGAGGTGCGAAAACCGAGACAAAAGGGGAGGACACGACCATAATGGGTAGGCAGTTTAATTTTATGGGAACGTCCACCCCGACGGATGAGCAGAATGTGCGGGCTCAACAACAACAGACCGGCCAGGAAGGAGCGAGTTTGAAGAAGTTCAGTTTACGACCAGAGAAGTATGACGGTAAACCGGATTTCGAGGGATGGATCAACCAGTTTGAGGAGTACGCAACATTGGGACGCTGGACGGCCGAGGAAAAAGCGGCGATGCTTTTCCTCTCGCTGACGGGAACGGCACGAATGTACTTTGTCGGACTCCCGGACAGGGAACGACTCCGTTACTCGGCGAGGGTGGATGCGTTGCGCCGGAGGTTCGGTCAGGAGAAGGACACGTGTAATGCTCTGCAAGAGTTGGCGGGCTTGAAACGTGTAAAGAACCAGACAGCGAAGGAGTTGGCTGATAATGCCCGGCGACTGGCATCGAGAGCCTACTTCTCCAACGACTACGCTAGCCAGGAAAAAGCAGCATTACATGCGTTCCAGGCTGCAGTTGGGGAAGACCTTCAGCTGAAGTGTGCAGAGAAAGGATGCAAGACACTAGAGGAGGCGGTAGAGGTGGTAGAAATACAGGAACGATACTCACGCCGCCTCCTGCGGGCAGTGAAGCCCGAGGAGGACGCCAATACACAGATCATGGCCTTGAACGGTAAGTTGGAGGAGATGATGAAAGAATTGGCAGAGGAACGGGAAGCTAGAAGACAAGCAACGGCCCGGAGGGAGGCGTTTAAGAAGCGAAAAGAAGATTTAGAGTGTCATCACTGTCACCAGAAGGGCCATTTCGCAAGAGAGTGTTCTCAGCGTCAGGGAAACGGACAGTCGCCGTCGCAGTAAGCGCGGGGCCCCCTTCGGGCGCGGCGAGAGAAGTAGTAGGCATGGGAGAATGTGGACTTTATGTGGCCGGGACGGTGGGAGAGAGTGTCGTCCGTTTTTTGGTTGATACCGGATCTATGATCAGTCTGCTGTCGGAACGACTCTGGAGAGAGTGGGGACGAAAAAGAGAAGAACTGGATGGATATGAAGGACGTCTCTGCTCGGTAGATGGTAGTCCGTTGCGGTGCTATGGATGCACGAACTTGCCAGTGAAATTGGGAACACGCGTGTTGAAGTGGACGTTCATGGTGGCAGACATCGGTAGAGATGAAGGGATCCTGGGAAACGACTTCGCGGTGAAATACCGGCTGACAGTTAAGCCCCACGCGAGTGCCATCTTCCTGCCCGCCGAGGGGGAGGGAGAGGGGGAACGAATCCCGGGAGTAGAACAGAGAACGGATGGGATTCGGGCAGTTACCGTCGGAGGACAGGTCGTGCGAATCGAGAAAACGACGGAAATACCCCCACTCCAAGTGACCCGAGTAACAGTAGTAGCGAGAATGGACATAAGACAGGGTGGACAGCTGGCTGTCATCACCGGCGCTGGATTACCTATGGGACTGGAGGTGATCCCAGGAACGGTGACATTGGGAGAAGAAAATGAAGTTTGGGTGGCCAACCGAGGGACCGAGAGCGCGAAATTGGAAACCGGCGGGGTACTCGGAGAAGCCACCTTCGTACAAGAGGTACGAGGAGTAGGAAGTGAAGCAAAAGAACCCCCAGGAGCGCTCGCTGAAATGATAGGGGAGGCTAAGAAAGACCTGACCACGAAGGAGGGCGAAGAGCTGGAGAAAGCCATCATGGCCCGGGAACAAATGTTTGCGACCTCGAAACATGAGTTAGGACGGACAGATTTAGTACAACATCGAATTAAAACGGGAGATCAGATGCCGATCAAGCAGAGGGTCAGACGGTATCCGGCCACCAGGAGAGAGGAAGAACGAGCACTGGTGGAGGATATGTTAAATTTAGGGATTATCCAAGAGAGCGGGAGTGCGTGGAGTAGCCCGACCGTTCTAGTCAAAAAGAAGGACGGAGGAACGAGGTTCTGTATTGACTACCGAAAACTGAACCAGGCTACGAAAGTGGACGCCTATCCGCTCCCGCGGATAGAGGACAGCCTCAACACTTTGGGAGGAAGCCTATTCTTCTGCAGTCTGGATCTCGCGAGCGGATATTGGCAGGTGGAGATGGCACCGGAGGACCAAGAAAAGACGGCCTTCGTGACTCAAGGAGGATTATATGAGTTCAAAGTGATGCCATTCGGGCTAGTGAACGCCCCAGCCACCTTCGAGAGACTGATGGAAAGAATCCTCAGAGGAATCGTGTGGGAGGAGTGTCTGGTATACTTGGATGATATACTGGTCTTTGGACCAACGTTCAAAGTGACTCTGGAAAGATTGGTACGGGTTCTGGACCGGCTGAACGCGGCAGGACTGAAGTTAAAGGCGCGAAAATGTAAGCTGTTCCAGAAGAAGATTCCGTTCTTGGGGCACGTTGTCTCGTTCAACGGGATCGAACCCGACCCCGAAAAGTGTCGGCAAGTAACCGAGTGGCCGGTCCCGCGGGATCTCCACGAGGTACGAGCCTTCGTGGGATTATGTTCGTACTATAGAAGGCATATAAACGGCTTCACGGAGTTGGCTGCCCCCTTGTATGAATTGGCAACGAAGGAGGAACCATTCGTGTGGAGCGCGAGACGACAAGAGGCATTTGATGCGATGAAGAAGGCGCTAACGGAGGCCCCGGTGTTGGGATTCCCGGAGGAAGAAGGACAATGGTGGCTTGATACAGACGCCAGTGACGTGGGAACGGGAGCCGTGCTATCACAAGAGCAGAGAGGGGAGGAACGGGTGATAGCTTACACGAGCAAAACCCTGGAGTCAAACGAACGAAAGTATTGCACCACGCGGAAAGAACTGTTGGCGGTGGTGCGAGCTTTGAAGCATTTTCGGTGCTACATCTATGGTCAACGCGTGATAGTCCGGACGGATAACAGCGCGGTTAGTTGGCTACAGAGAAGTAAGGAACCGATGGGGCAGGCTGCTCGGTGGATTGAGATTATCGACTCGCATGATGTGTCGTTCCAACACCG
Organism: Lepidonotus clava; assembly: GCA_936440205.1. Classification (NCBI taxonomy): domain Eukaryota; kingdom Metazoa; phylum Annelida; class Polychaeta; order Phyllodocida; family Polynoidae; genus Lepidonotus; species Lepidonotus clava. The sequence continues at coordinate 43,144,338 of OW387136.1, read as the reverse complement.
ACCGGGCAGGAAGCATGGGAACGCTGACGCGTTGTCCCGGTATCCGTGCAAACAATGTGGAGAGGAGCACGAGAATACCGAACAAGTGAGAGTAGTGACGCGGGCCCGGGGGCACGAGCCCGGATGGTCCCCGCAGGAGATGAGAGCAGCGCAGAGGAGGGATCGAGATATAGGGCCGATTGTCGCACGGATGGAAAAAGATGCGGACCGGCCAGGTTGGGAGGCCATATCTCCGGAATCCCGGGAAACAAAGATCCTATGGAGGCAATGGGAACGATTGAGCCTCAGGGATGGCGTGCTGCATCGGAAGTACTGGGAACTAGAAGGACATGGTTGGAGGAACCAGTTGGTCGTTCCCCGAGGGGAACGGGCCAAGCTGGTAAGGGAATACCATGGAGGCGCGGCAGGAGCGCATTTAGGAGTCGCCAGGACGACGGCCCTGTTGGAACAAGGGTTTTACTGGCCGGGACTCCGGGAAGACGTGCGGAAGGAATGTCGAGAATGTGATTGCGCGTTGCTGAAAAAGGGGAGAGGAAGACGGGAGCCGCTACATCAGTACATAGTGGGGGAGCCGATGGAACGGCTGGCCATGGATGTTTCGGGCCCGTACCCAGTCACCAAACGAGGAAATAAGTATTGCCTGATGGTGGGATGCTATTTCACCAAATGGTTGGAGTGTTTCCCGATCCCGGATCAAAAGGCAACGACAGTGGCGAACAAACTGGTTGAAGAAGTAGTAGCACGGTACGGCGCGTTTCGGGAACTACACTCGGATCAAGGAACGAATTTCGAATCCGAGGTGGTGGCTCAGGTCTGTGCACTATTCGGGATTCACAAAACAAGAACGACGCCGTACCACCCCAGGAGTGACGGGTACATAGAACGAAGTTTCCGTACTCTGGGGTGTTGTTTGAAAGCCAGCTGCCGAGCGACAGGTCGAGAATGGGACGAGATGGTCCCGCTCGTGATGATGAGTTATAGAGCAACGCCGCAAGCCAGCACGGGAGTGACACCGAACATGATGATGCTGGGCCGACAGACCATGATGCCGCGACAGGCGATTTATGGGAGACCTCTAGGACCAGAGGAGGAACCCCGACGGGTAAGCGACTATGTGGAAAGCCTAGAGGAAGGGCTAGTCGCGGCCTATCGGGAGGCCCGGACGGGGCTGAAACGAGCCGCCATCCATCAGAAACACGAGTATGATGGGAAGGTGACTCGGCGGGAATACCACGCCGGAGAACTGGTCTGGGTGCACGATACGGTAGTGGATAGGGACAAGGGAACGAAGTTGCGATTTCCATGGATAGGCCCTGCACTGATCGTCAAGGTGCTTGACCGAGGACGGGTGGTAGTACGGAAGAAACGAGGGAAACCGGGGGGGGTGGTCCATGTGGACCGCCTGGAACCCTACCGAGGACACGCTGCGCCAGCTTGGATGGTAGCTGACCAGCAAGGATACGAGGCTGCACAGTAAATGCTTGGGGTGGGGCGCGCTAGGGCACGTAAGGAAACGGGGTACCCCCTTTTTGTGATGAAGTCGTTTTCGTGTCTCGATTCCGCAGGTGGAAGAGGACCAAGGGAACGACCAAATCGGCGCTACACAGAAAGGCTTTGGCCAAAAAGGACTGATCAACCTGGGGCCATTGAGTCGGGGCGGTGCGTTGACCACTACAGTAGGAGTGCAGGTCGTTAGGCTGTAGAGATTTGCTACCTAGCTGAAGATTGGTTCTCTTGCGGATGTAATATAGGTGGGAAATGCGGGGTTGGAACGAAAAACGGCGTTCGGGAGCCACGACGGCCCGAATGTCTAAAGTAGTCCCACGGAGCCGCTTTCCGGTCAGTTCGGAGGAACCACAGCGTGGAAAAGATGGTTGGATTACAACGGAAGACAGACCCGGTGGCAAGCTGGTGAAGACTTCTGAAGTAATGCCGACTTGGTAATACCGCTTTACAGCGTCCAGGAGACCGGAGGAGAGTAGATGCGGCACTCTCGGGAACGCCGGAGGAACGAACGGACGGCTGTAAAAGGCGAGGCCTGAAACGAGGACGGGATTTAAAGTAGGTCGTAAAAGGAATAAAAGAGGACAAAGAGAACGGGGCGGCGGCGAGGAGGTGATAACGCCGAGCCCCTGTGTTCTCCGGGAAGTGTACGGAAGCACTGTGAGGGCCAAGATGAAAAAGGCAAGAAAAGGCGACGAGGGATGAAAGGACCGAGGGCGTCCGGTGGGGCAATAAAAGGCCTAGGAAAAACGCGAGGACGGGCGAAGGGCCGCGAGGTAAAGAAAGCAGGCGAGGCGGTGACCAGCGGCGGGCCCCGGGGACCGGAAAATAGTAGGGGGCGCCACCGTAGAAGTGGATGGTGAGTCTGACGCTAGGGGTCGCTAGTGCAGGCCACGCCCACTTCCGCCTGCGGCGGCTATAAAAGGCAGAGCGCTCGCCGGAGCAGGTCATTCTGGTCAGCCGACCAGGATTCATCGAATCGCAGACGAGCAGACTGAGCTAAGGAGAAGAAAACAAGAAGAAAAGCAGAGAGGCGAGACGAGCAGCATCACCACGAGACAAAAACGGAAACGGCTGACGGGACGAGCTTCAAGATTGGAACGAGCCCCGAAAGCCCGGAAAACAGACACGATGAGCGGACAGTGCTGGGAAGGACATTGTCACGGAAAGGAGTTTAAGCACTTGGTCAAGCATATTAAAGGCCAGCACGATGGATTCCGGAAGCAGTACTACATGTGCCCGGTGTGTTCGAGTCGAGCCTATTCGACACACCAGGACTGGAGAAAGCACATGACGGAATCACACGAAGGGAACCTGCAGAGGGGGATGCCGAAGCAAGACCCCCTTCTGAGGCTGGAGTATGCTGCGGCGTTCGCCTTGGACCCGAAGGGACGACCGCCGTACACCAGTTTCGCTACTGGGGATGAAACGGCGGCCCGGGTAGCCAACATGGAACGGGACTACGCGGTGCGCCATCCAGAGGGATTTCAACCCCCTGAGAGAGCGGTGGATAAGGAGGCACCGGAGAGGCCGCGACGGCAGATCCGCATCCCTTACTACCCGAGGGCGTCAAGAGGATCCGAGGACAGCGACACCGAGCAGCTGGAGCAGGTAGCAACCGAAGAAGGATCAGAGGCCGACGAGGCCGGCGAGGGAGCCCAAGCAGCCAAAGCAGCAGGGAAGGGACCCCTGGCCGAGGTGGCGGAACGATCAACACCCACGCGTCGTTCCCCTCGGAGGGCCGCGAAAGGAGTACGGAAGGAAGACACCGAGTCGCCGCGAAGCGCAAGCCGGGCCGTGGTCAACCCGAAACCACTCCTGACACCAGACCAAATATCAGGGTTAGTACAGAGCCGAATTAAGAAGTTAAACGCCCAGGGAGAACCACGGGAACCGAGAGGACGAGGACTCCCAGGCAGAGGAAAAGGACGGACATCCACACCCACCCCGAAGCCGGGTTGCTCAGGAATACCACCGGGGGCTGAGGTGGTGGAACTGGTGAGCTCGTCCGACGACCAACGACCAAAAGTCAAAGAAGAAGAGGAGCCGCTCGCTTTCAAGAGGCCCCCGACGCAGGGATGCCCGACGGAGGAGCCGTCGCGAAAGAAGAAGTGGAAAAAGGTCAAGAAAGTCCCGAGAGAATTGGAGGAGGGAACGAGTTCGGACCAGTCGGAGTCAGGCAGGAGTATGTCGGCCCGAAGCGATCGGTCTTTGATTATCGCTGAGTCTAGCAGCACGGGAGAGCTGGGACCATCACAGCCTGAGACCTCGACAGGAGTCAAACGGACCACGGGACTAGAACCACCTTGTAGCGACGCACAATTTACTATGATGACAGTTCATAAGAAATCGGTGATATACGAATCACGACACCCGAGGTACCCCGGGTATTTAAAAGGAACAATGAACCGGGAGGGATCGTTCAGGGGTTACCACGAGGCGAGATCCGACCGGGAGCTGGAGGACAGCATTCGGGAAGCACAGGGAGGCCGGCTGGTGGAAAGAGAAGCATTGTACCTAGGGAGGTTTCTACGCGAGATGGCAGAAAGGCAGGGACTCAAACCGTCGGGGCGAGTGGAGAAAGTAAAGTATGTTCGGCATGCAGCCAGGCCGGAGGACACGGCGTCGACGGCCTCGACACAGCCACTGTTCTCTACCCCTACCCCGACGAAAGCAGATTCACCCCTGGAGAAGATGGTATGTAAGCAGCCGATAGTGCCGCCCCCCGGATTGAAACGAATGAGAGACACGGGTGGCGGTTGACAACCTGACTCGGGCCAGTTTGGGGAGCTCGTTTTTCGGGTCGCAAGGATCGGAGGAGACCCCGGGACCACCGTCGCCCGAACGTATGGGATCGCCGCCAGGACCGGATACCCCACTCAAGGACGAGGACAAACACGGGCGGGCGCTACAACCGCGGGTTGTGATACACAGATTACAAATGCCGGCTGCCCAGTCCATGGACGAGGAGGTGGAAGACTCAGAGGACATGGAGTTGGGGCAGGCCGAGACCAGAGGATACGAGCCGGAGAAACAAGAATTGGACGAGTCGGGAGCGGATTCAGTGTTCGGGTCTATCGGAACGGAGATGCCGACGGCAGGACCATCTAGAGAAACACCGAGACTCAAGTTATTACGGACACAGGCCGTTCACCAGGTCTTACAGGGACACTTTCCGGTGACGGCGCGAGCGGTACGGGACTGGGACGCGGAAAAGGCCATTCGGGTGCAACTGACGTGGCCCCCGAGGGAGGTGCGAGGAATGACGGCCAAGACAAGAGCAATGGCTTCGGCGTCTATGGCGTTCCTGATGGCACTAGAAACGGGCCGCAAGCCAGAGACATTTGAAGAAGCGATGGCGCAGTTCCCGACGGCGGCACTGGGGCCGTTGACCAGGGAGTTCCCGGGGGTCGACCAGCTAGTTAACGAACACAACCGGACCGTCCAATTGGCTCAGACCCTAGTGATGCACAAAAACGAGGATCAACTGGATGACTTGTTGAAGGCGACAAGAGAGGCGGAAAAACAGAGCGGAATGGTGGATCAGCTTCTCGAGCTCCCCGCTAGGGAGGAGAGGCTGTTGCTGCCGATCCGACGCCAGGAAGAAGGGTGAAGTAGATGCTGCTCGAGGTCTTGCACGGAAGAAAAACAGCGCGACGGAACCAGAGGCGGAAGATGGCGCGTCGCGAGTCGGGTGGGGAGGGATTACGGGGCGTTGGCTCCTCACCCATAGTGTCAAACCCCCAGGGAGAGAACCGGGCCGAGGCGGAGGTACCTGAGCCGCACAGGAGGCCGAAGCCTGGATAAAAGACTCTCCTGGAGACCGCTGGACGGGCCCGAAAACTTTACTTAAACTCATCGGGAACGGACTGGCGGGCTCGAACATTCTTATCTTAATTTATTCTTATTAGTTTCTTTATGGAAACCTTCTTGCGGAAGTGAACGAAACCACATGTGTTAGGAGGTGTTGAGCGTAATCAGCGAGCTGGAGGGTCCATGACTGGAATGAACTTACCAAGCCTGCGGGGCGAATACGGGACGGAAGGAGGCGCTAGGAGGAAAAACAAGTTTGTAGCTGTTCCTCTTCTTCCCTGGAGCCCGCTGCGTTGGTTGGGACCGAGCAGATGGAACGGGATCGTCCGGTCGCGGAAATGGATAACGGGCCGGGCGACCCGGGAGCGAGAGTGAAAGTTGGGAGGCGGAATCGAGGAAAGGAAATCAGAAAGGACGGATAGTGTTGTCATTGTAGTCTTTGAGTCGACGGTCGTGCCGGGGTAAATAAGGTACCGGTGGGCCGGCGACTCGCCGCTGGAGGAAAGGCTGGCGCGGGCCAAGACTGAAAACCCTTCTCCCGCGCTGCCTTGAGCGATCTGGAGGCGAGGAAGAGACGACCTCTGTCCTCTAGCGGCACTTCTACTTCCTGCAACCTTGTCTTCTTGATCTTGGATGGATCGATCAGAATGTGGATGAACCCGGATTCATGTACCATCATCTTCTGAGTTTCCTTGTCTTCAGCCTCTTACCGCATACGAAGAGCGGCAAAATGGAACTTTTCGACCTGAATGCTGGTTTTATCGTGCCAGAGTTGATGCAGCGAGTCGTGAAAGGATTGCGGCGAGTCGTAGATGTCTCCCGGAGGACCAAGGCACGAGCAGGGACGATAACTTAGGAGCCCTGGCTCGTGACCGACCGTGATATATAGTAAAAACAATACATGAACGAGAAACGGAAAAAAAAAAATTTAATAGACTTACTAAAACTTATATTAATCTCTCACCTGCTGTAACGACAGAGACTCCTTCCATGTCGTATTTCCTAATGTCTTCTTCCCGAGGAACGAAACAAAATAGTCTTTGAAACATATAGGGAAGTAATCTTTGCAATATACAGGGAGGTGGTGCTTGGAACGTCGGCTGCGGATGCCCTGATAGACAAATCAAGAGGTCTGCAAAGAGCGACGAGGAGCGATCCTTCTTGGAGTTCATCGGATGAGTTCTCTATACATGCTATTTTATTGTGAATGGGCCCGTTCCGGATCTCAAACGTTGACGTTGGGTGCAGGTCCCAGTTGATGTCGTCCATCTTCACTTTCTACGGCTTCTTCTTCTCCTTCTCACTAATATCTTCAACTTACCAACTTCGAACCGTTGTACCTAGGAGCAGCCCGGAACGGCTCGGAGCTGTTGTCTCGGCGTTCGTCATAGGCATAGTGTCTCCATGCAATGTGACATGGCACCGTGGACGACTGTGGCCTTACTCCAAAATCAAACCAGACCGGATCTTAAACTTACCTCTATTAACGAACTATTTGTTGGTATTACAGTCTTAAGAAAATCGTCAATAAGCACGGTCCTCCGGGAGGACGAAGAGAAAAATTTAGCAAAAGGAGCGAGGCCCGAGAGCCTAGGAAACGAACGAGGGCCCGAGTGCCCGAAAACAGGAATCCTCTTCTTAAGAAAATCATCTCATCAGTAGAACGAAGGAGCCTCCCTCTCGCCCCAAAGAGGACTGTCTTCCTGCCGTTGTTTACGGGGGGGGGGAGGGATGAGAGGCACCGGCTCCTGTCATCAAAAAGAAACTTCATCAAAACTATCTTCTTAAATCAGGACTCCGTTCCGGTTGTTGTCATGCCACTTGGGCCCGGAACGGTGACGGAAATACTTTATTATGGTGGACTCTCTCCGACATCTCTGTCTGAAATCCTGAAATCTTCAAATGTGTCGACGTGGTCGAGGACGGAACATCTTGATGCTGGGTTAACCACGAGAACATGTGTCGTAAAAGTCAAACTTCAGTTCCTGTACGGAAAACGGACACTTCATCAATAATTAATGATTCTAATCTTCTCAGTCTCACCTTCACCCGAACTCCATCTCAAAGCTTCACAAGTAGCACGAAACCCGCGACGTCGTCTGCTGAAGCTTCCACTCTAAGCTTTAATGAATGAAGTTAAGTTCCTTTCCACATACAACGCCATCTTCTTCTTTGGGTACCTTGGCCTCTGGCTCGAACATGTTGTCCTTGCCAACCGTGAAAAAGTCACTGGGGGGCTCTGAATGCCGAGGCGACCGAGGGTGCGAAGTCCAAAAAGAACATTCTATCTACAAAAGCATCAGTCTTTCTTCTTCAACTCATCCTTAAAATCATCATCATCACCTAAGAGAACGCAGAGAAGAGTAACAGTTACGGAAGAACGAGGGGTCACGACCGACCGGGTAGGAGAATCACGACCGATTCTCTACTCAAAAACAAGGGAGAACGTCTGGACGACGGCAGAACGGACCGAGGGTCGAGAGGACTAAGGGTCACGACCGACCCTGGCCTCTGGGTGGGAGAGTCGCGACCGATTCTCCACCCGAACTAGGGGAGAACGTCTGGACGACGAAAAACGAAGGGAACGGGGGCACTGCGGGTCACGACCGACCCATGGCCCCGGGCAGGAGGACCACGACCGGTCCCTCTGTCCTAATGAGGGTAAAAAGGCGAGGAAAAACGCGCCGAGGGGCTAAGTAAACAGAGCCCAGAGGAGAGGAGCGGGGGCGACGGGGTCACGACCGATCCCCAGTCCCGGGTGGGAGAGCCACGACCGGCTCGCTCATCCTAAAAGACGAGAAAAACAGGAGGTCCTAAATAGATCAAGGATAAGAGAACTCTGACGAAGATAAAAAAAGACTAAGATATATAAAAACGAATTATATGAACTTTTAGAAAAACGAAGAGAGAAAAACGAAGAAAGAAAAACGAAGAAAGAAGAGAAATAATAATTAGCCGGATAGGCCCCGGGGGCCCTCCGAAGTTGACCGGGGAGGACAGAGGGTGACACCTCCTCCTCTGCCGATAAGGAGCGTAGGATTGAAATGTTTCTGGTTCTAGAGTATGTTCTGTTGTCATTGCTGTATGAACTGTGTTGAAATTTTGTATAACGTGTGTTCCCACCTTTCAAGAAGGTGCGGGAGGGTGTGATGAACGGCTATTCAGCCAAAATACATAGAGGTTAAAATAATAGAAATAAGATAATAATGGAAATATGTAAAGAACGAATAACGAATATGTAAAGAACGAAGAACGAAATAGATGTAAAGAACGAATATGTAAAGAACGAATAACGAATATGTAAAGAACGAATAACGAAAACGTAATGGAACGAAACCCGGAAATATGTAAACCGGAAGTGAAATGTAAACCGGAAACGGAATATATAAACCGGAAGTGACGTCAATTGTAGGTCACGTGACCGAAGGCAGCCAATCAGGGCTGACCTCTCTAGTATATAAAGGGGCGGTGAGGCCCGAATAAACAGAGTTCTTCAACAGTTCTCCTGGTGTCCAGACGTGTCCTCTTTCCTGAAACAACCACTAAAGATGAGCCGAATAGAGTAATTAAGTCGAAGTTAGGACAAAACAGTCGAAGTCCGAGATAGATAGTCGAAACATAGGGTAAGGGGCCCGAAGGCCCGAAGAACGAGGAACGAGGGAACGAAGTAGGGCACGAAGGCCCGAAGTAGTACCGGAAACCGAGACGTAGTATGGTACGAAGACATGGGGAGCGGAACGAGAGAGCGAAGTCCGCGGGGACGAGGGCGCGGCGTGCTCGGCCCCACGCTACCAAACAATAGGCGACCGTCGGCCCGTCGCCCCCGCGGACCGGAACTCAGGGGTGGACCGTTCCCCGGCCGACCCGTACCCCTACCATAATTTCCCTCCCCCGCAGTCCTCCGTCGACATCGAGTGCCGATCGATTCGCTCAGCCCCCCCTCGTGCGCGAGGCACGACTCTAGAAACACACCTCGGTTCTTGGCCCGGATTCCCCGTCCGCCCCGAGACCCGAACAACCCCCACGTTCCTCTGTCGTAAGAATCGGCAACCCCGACTTACCAGAGAACGTCACAAATAGTATAGTGAAGACATCAATGTTATACAGTACAAGTATAAATTAACCAAATAAGTAGTATCACATATTCACATGATTGAGAGGAGATCCTCATATTGTCTATACAGAGATTTTACAGACATTTTAAATCTATGCAGGCTAGGACAGTCCTGTACCTCTTTAGTTAAAGCACTCCATAACAATGTTCCTTTACAAAATGGACTATTGAAATATTTGACACTGATATAACTAGGCATAACAAAACTTTTCTTTGGTGAACCTCTTGTGTTTCTTGCTGGTTTGACTAACACATCATCCTTTTTACTGTGATTATACATAAGACCAAGTAATTGTATTCTCCATCTTTGCTCCAAGCTGACAAGATGCAGCTTCAAATGTATATAGTCCAATGTTACATGATCATTACGATTTATCAATAAACAAATTCTTCCTGCATTATTTTGTAAGGTCTGTAACTCTCTTTTTTGTGCAATAGTGCAGGATGATAGTATGAATCCACAGTAGTCCAAATGTGGTAAAATTGTCTGTTTGTAGATTCTTATAGCAGTATTAGTATCTATATATCTTCGTAATTTAGACAATTGGAAAATCTTATTTGATACAATACGCCGGATAGTGTTAAATGTTGTAGTGTACTTCATTTCCTGGTCAAGAGTAATTTGTTGGGATTATATGAATTCTAAGTACAAAAACGTTTTATATGAAGGGTATATGAAATGTATATGAGAAACAATTTTATGAAAGTATCAAAAACATTGTCAACATGGTATAACATGAAAATTATATTGTTAGGTATATTATGAAAGTTAATCTGCAAGTTTGCCTTTAAGGACAATCGCTCCATTATCCAGATACTGAAAAAATCAAAGTCCTTCAATTTTTATCAAATCTTGCAGAAATGTTCATTAATGTTTAGTCTATCATAATTGAAATTCAAAAATAGTTTATCAGGGATACTTTTGTAGATAAATATGGCCAAATAAGACAAATTTTGTGGTAATTTTGCAAATTCTGAAAAATGTTTTAAATAGGAAAAAATTAGTTTTATTCTGTAACTCTTTTAATTCATGACATACACTGATATGATATACTTCTATATGATTGTGAGTGTGTTGAGCATAATACAAAATATCAAAATTACCTGTCATGTAAATTTTTAGGTGAATTTATGGAGGAAACTCATAAATACCCATTTTAAGTAATTTTACATCTCAAAATGAATATTCAGCTTTTCTGGCCAAGTTCATCTGGTGACCCCCTGTTTTTTTTGCTGAAAATAGTAGCCTATAGGTTTATTTATAATATATACTGATTTTAAGATTTTCTGGGTATTCAAATTTTTTGTATGCATCTTATTTTCTGATTTTTTCATTTTTTTCACAAATTTTTACAATTTTGATTTGAACATTTCAAAGATTAAAATGCATATTACCCCATGATTTTTTTCTTAATGCTCTCTAATTCACTTGCCTACATGTAGGTCTTTCTATTACTGACTTCAATTTGTTTGTGCTAGCTTTTATTTGAGAATGATATGGAATTAATATATTATTTAAATGTGATTCAAAATAGTTGATTTTTTTCAAAATCACCACACAAAGAAACTGATTTCATTGAAAAGTTTCCACGGTGACCTATCATTTTTTTGATCATTTCGGAACCTTTAGAGGTAGAACTTGTATTCTGAAAAATTTTGGGAAAATCTGGGTACTAGATCTATAATGGCGTGATTGTCCTTAAGAGGGTTTAATCTAGGTAGCATTTCTAATCCATCAGAAGCCTGTGAGTCAGCATTTTGTCCCACCACCAGAGGTGTGAATGCTGGTGTCAGAGGTGGGGGCAGATTTTAGTTCAGTGGAACACTCACAGGTGTCACTCACAGGTGTGAATGCATTGTGGGGGCAGTTTTCCCAAGTCTGGGCAGGTGTGTGACACTTTGGCTCAGCCTGGGCTGGGGTCAGGCATAAAAAGCCCAAGCTCCAGTCCACAGGCATCCATTCACTGCTGGGACCTAGAGCAGGATACACCAGGAGAAATACAGGAGTAGAGGGTTCAGATCTAGACCCTGACCCTGTTTGCTCTGGTGCCCTGTTGCTATGGTTCCCACCCTGCTACTCTGCTGCCTGCCTGTTTTATATTGCTGTTTGGTGAGATTATTCTTATTGCCTAGAAGGGACTTATTGTACCTGTATTTAGTACAGCCACTGTTGTTTATTAGTAACAAATTATTGAATTGATAGTTTATGGAAAGTTGCTACTTTATATTTGTATGACATTATCTCCTCTGGGAGTTCAGCCTTTAATAATAAATTTGATTGATCCCCGTATTATACCTCTCAGAGTCATATTTGATTTTATATGCCAAGCGAGTAGTATTCCCTCTCACAAGTCATTATTGGATTAATAGAGTAAATTATATGGTATAAGCATAGAAATCCTAACAAATTCCTAGATAAGAATAATGTTGTACAAAACTTGCTATGCTTTCACCCACAGAAAAAGGTTTGGGACATACTAACGAATCTAGCTTAGCCTTGTGAGCAACTATCATACATTTTGTCTTACTTATGTTAAGAGCTAATGCGTTCTCATAGCCCCAATTTACAAATCTGGTCAGATTAGATTGGATCTTATTATGTTTTTTCAACCATTCCTTACCAGAATAATACAGTACACAGTCATCAGCATACATATTAATATTCACATGCTCAATACAACGTACAACATCATTTATATAGAAAATGAAGAGTGTTGGCCCAAGTATACTACCTTGGGCAATTCCGCTAATTACCTTAGAACCATTAGATACTTTATTGTTAAAATATACACATTGGGTCCTATCTAGATAACTATCAAACGATAGTAGCACCTTTTTGCTTAGTCCAATATGTATTATTTTGGGTCCCGAGACCTCAAAATTGTTATTTCCGGGAGCAGGGCGGTGACGTAACCATTCCATCTCTTTGGTTACGCGGATCCGTTGACATGTCACTGTCTAAATTGGGAGCGTAACCGTTTGAATTCAGTTGCTCCCACACCACCGACCTGCTCACATCGTTCAATTTTAACAGTATAGTGTGATTAATGGAATCAAACGCCTTTTGCATGTCGAGGAATAATGCTGCACTCAGTTCATTACTATTTAAAGACAAATGAAGATCTTTATTAAGATCAAATATTGCCTCTTGCGTACTACGGTTACGTAAAAAACCATATTGGCATTTGCTCAGATAACTCAGTTCAGTAATGTAATTTAGAAATCGTTTATGAACTAAATGTTCAAGTAATTTTGCAGGGATGGGTGTTTGGGTTATTGGCCGCCAATTAGAAGGATCAGACAAATTTCCACTTTTTGGAATTAAATTAATAGTACCATGTTCCCATTTTCTTGGAAAAGTAGATGTATCTATCGAAACTGAAAAAAAGATGTTGCATTTGGGATGCAAGACTCATAAATGCATCCTTGATTACAATAGATTTGATTCCATCGATGCAACTATCCTTTGATATGTCAATATCCTTAAAACATAATCCGGCAACGTTATTGGTCAGGTCACAGATTTGGCGCCACGCTTAGGGAGTTACAAGGTAAGGAAATAAGTCAGTCTGACAGACGATGCACTGGCTTTAAAGAATAACAAGAAGTACCACTTCTCTTACAATTCCTGATGGAATATAAACAGAACATCGTGGTTTGGATGGGGCGTATATCAGTACCTCTTTATAAAAGACAGGCACCCTCGGTGTCCTTGGCAGCTGGTGGCGACCACAGCCAACACAGGCCGGCCTTGGCTGGTCCGGCCGGCCTTGGTCAGTGCGGCAGGCCTTGACCGGGACGGCAGGCCATCTGGTGGTCCTTGATCGTACTACAAACATCCCCCTCCTCTGCAGTTACGTGAAGCATCACATGCAGCCCAAGTCAGGAGACTGCATTAACGTGTATTATGTAATCAATTAGCTGTTATCGTTAAGACAACCGTGAGGACTGATAAAATACGCTTAAAACTTTGGGAATATTTACGAGGTTTCGGAGATTTTGAAAGAACCAAAAATATGTGAAAAATGTATGTTATTCAGAAAAAAGTATTCTACAAACAGGTTCAACACATGCATATAAGCAATTAACTCCTTAGTTTATGCTGCCATCTACTGGTGAAATTATCTCAGGCAAATATGATAATATCTTCAGGCGCCTGCATTCAGCATGGAAAATATAATCAAACATTTTTCTCCTAAGCTTTATATTTTTGGTGATTATCGAACCAGTCTAATTCTTACATTCGATATTGAACTTATGAATAATGCCAATTTCTAATATAGAATACATGAAAAAACAACAAAACAAACACTTTTCTTACTAGGACAATTCAATTGAAGAACAGTTTTTTAGCAAGTCTTTTATTAGACATATCGTCTTAAAAATAATATAAACCTGATAGGCCTATCATTCTTGGGAAAAAAATACAAATAAAGATTAAGGTAATACTGAATCATCGGGACTTTAAAAATGATTTGCGTAAGTTTTATAATGGGAAGTCTTGTTACCTTTGAAATTAATTGTGAATGAAAACAAAATTACAAATCTCAAACAAATAGTCTAGTCGCTTTGTTTAAAAAAGTTGACTGCAGCAGAAACTTGAAAGAAAATTTCTCAACTTTTACTGAAATACGTCATTAATTATCATGTATCAGATTTACTGAAAAGTGAATGTTCAATAATACTATTTTTTTCAGTGTGCACGTCCTTATATGAAAGTGTACTGTTAGCGCAGATAAAGGGCCGTCCTTTTTTCAAGCTCACGTGATGAGGTTGATATGAGATTCTGTTCCAACCAATGCAGGAAACTTACCGTTTACATACGGTTAATGTGACTTATAGGTCTCCTAGGCTAAGTGCTGCCAATTTTAACTTTACTGAGCTCTCTAACTTTGTTTTGTAACGTAGCATAGTGTCATCCTGCACGGCTCCCTTAAAGATGTCCTGGCATTTTCCTGCTTTGTGTTCATATTTATCCAAATGACAAACTTTGTAGTGTTGGTTTACAGCATATTCCGGTTCTACATCGATTTGTGACAGTCCAGATCCATATATCACTGTTGATGTCCAACAGAAGTGGTTATGCATACCTTTGCAGGCAAGAGGGTCTATGATAGATTTTGATGCATATCCAAAGCCACTCACAGGGATCTTTTTCCTGTGACGCAATGTCGTGAGATGCTTAGATTGACTGGTGTCTTCACCAAGAATATCAGTGAAAAAATAGTTGTTACGGAAAATGTAGTGTCTGGCAGGATGATGATTATTAGGTGTTTGAAATTTATCAATGAACATAAGCATGTCTTGATAGCTCAAAACACTTCTTGGTACGATAATCTCATCAAAATCAGTAACAATAATCTTTCTAAATTTGTACATACTTCGGTACATGCAATCATTGATTACTGGTGACATGTGCATATGGATTGTCAGTTCTCCATCATCTCCTATGAAATTATGAGACTGGCGAAAATCAACAAAACCTTCTTTGGCATATTCTTGGAAAATGCGAGCTGATTCATACTCAAGGCTGTTGTTGTAAACTGTAACACGTGATACTCCCATGATACGTAGAAGTTCCAACCACTCAACTATGTGGTATGGGTCTTGCTTCCAATAAGACACTGAAACACACACTCCAAAATTGAATGGCATTGAAGGACGCTCAGGGATTTCGACAGGAATGAGAGAATCTGTCCAGGCAGTGGGACTTATAACAAATCCCACTTTGTCAGGAACTTCTTCATGGTTCATCGAACAGGTCACAACATATTCCATGAAATATGTCCGATGTCTCTTCATGCCAGTACCAATCTTAGTTGGAGATGCCTTGAGGTGTTCCACCTTGTTTCCCGCTCTATAGTACAATAAACAATATAAAGCTGGCAACAGTACTTCTTTCATGACAACAACAACTCGAATAACCGGGAGACTGGCCAATGATTTCCTGTCATCGTAGAAAGCAGAGTAGACGTAGCCCTCAAAGGGAACACGGGGGCCCAACGGTATCCACTTCCCATCTTCAGGCTTCCTCCTCTCACGTGTGTCTACATTATGTTTTATTCCTGTAGCATAACGATCATCAAACTGTTTCGCAGAGACACTTGGAAACAATTCATCATCAATGATTTTCGTCGTCCGCTTGTAGGCCAACGGTGTGATGAGAATTATTCCGATTAGAATAACTAACACTATCACTTTGGATTTCTGCAATGACATCAGAACCAATGTTGATCAGTCGCTCTTTATTCAACACACAGTTTTAGCAATAAAATTAAGGGAAATATATAAGTGACTCATTCTCTATCATTTGATTGGTCAATTGCATTATTATTTCATGCCATCGAATGATCAGGAAGTATCGTGGAAGATTTAGTAATTTTGACAAAAGTTTAAAAGGAACTTTTATTTACTAAAAAGAACCTTATATCTCATGATTAAATTTAGATAGTGTATCATGACACAAATGATTATTCCATGTGATTGTAAGATGTCATAAAATTCTTCAAATAGAAAAGATACAAAAAGGTATTTCATTTCAAGGCTCATATCTGATGAGCATTCTACCACCTCTGCAAATGTATGCGTAGCAGGGTTCATCATTTATTTGGTATGATTATGTAATCCCACATAACAAATGACTCACTGCACGGAATATATACCTATACCTTTTGTCGAATCTAAAAATGAAGGTAATGGGGGCTATCAAGGCTCATTTCATTCAATGAAGAGGTGACATTTACATGACCTTTCCAACACTTTCCTGATTCTGAAAGTGTCTTGTAAAGGATTATTTTAACCCTTTCATGACGCCAGTTGCATAAATGCATCACCATGCTATTGACGCCGGTTGCATAAATGCAACACCACAGTAAAGACGCCAGTTGCATAAATGCAACAATGTAAAATTCTTTAAAATGGGCATAAAAACCTAGGTAAATTGCAAAAATCACAAATTTTGTTTTTTCTGAATGGGAAAAATATGCATGTAGAGTTACTTTATAACTTATAATTATTTTTGAGTAACATGTTCTTTTATCAGGTAATTTAATGTATTGATATTCTATTTCATAACGTGCATCAAATGAAACACCAGGTAGGAGTCTGTAAGGTAACACACTAAAGTGTATACATGATAAGTAGCACATTTGTAATGATCTCTCAAGATAACGATAGATCTAGACAAGTTTGTATTCGTTTTTATTGGGTTTCTTTAGCGTTTGATTTCAGGGTATCGATATAGAAACAAGAATTTTGCCAACATGTATCATGACTAAGATAAGCAGAAAGCATACGTTGGCTGCACAACTATCAGAAAGCCATGCATGTGGCAAAGAAAAAGGAATATTTGACATCGAAATATGATTGTACAATAATTCCCAGTGGTTCAAAGTTTAATAAGCTTACACGATTGAATGAAGCAAAGGTTGGTAATGGACAAGAGCCAATACCGTTTTCGGAAGGCAAAATAAGGACGTGGAAAACAATTAAATAATTGCTAACATAGATTTATATTTACAACACAATACAATATATTTCGGACTCCGACTCTTTTCGAAAATCCTAGTTCTAGTCCTTCACCTCCTGTGGAAAGTGGTTCTAAAAGCAGGAATGAAGCAAGTATCACAATTAACACGAGAAGCAATAGAAGATGAACATTTCCACCATAGATGAGTGGGGGAAATCCCTTCAGTTTCTCAAGAGAAATAAGGGCAATGAAAAGAAAACATAAGAAAGATACTATATGAAAACCTGTGGTTGCTGTTTACGGATTAATCAGTTTGCTGTAAGATGGACAACGGACAGGTTAACATAAGGCATGGCTATACCCATAACAGGTTAACATAAGGCATGACTATACCCATAACAGGTTAACATAAGGCATGACTATACCCGAGGAAAAGTCCACTGCAGGTTTTATTATACTACAAGTTGGCGAAGTGGTAATGCAGTGCTCATTACACGCTTATGAAGCGGGAAATACAAATAAGATAACTTTTACCACTCAATGCCCTCCACGACATTCGCCCTAGACGAACTGCTGATCATTGATAGAATGCTTGTCCTAGGTCTGCTGGTTAAGAAAGGACCAATTTTATTCATGTGACCTTTTTTTCAAAGGTTTTATTGGTAATAATCTTCAAGGTTTCCCTTGGTTTTCAGATTTTATTTTATAAAGAATCAAAGGGATCTGATTATAATATTATGAGTGCTTAAGTATACCATGAGGACAAACTGTCACAACTAAAATATGTTTGAAAGTTCTCAGATATCGATTAGATATTCACAGAAACATATTATGACATTGCAATCAGCTTCTTTTTTTTTTTTTATAGGGCATGACACATTTCAAATTGTTTCGGTCCTTTCTTGGTCAGCAGTCCTATAGAGGGATGAAATATATGTCAAGTTTAGCTTATGCAAGAGATTCAATTTTCCATTAACAGAAGTATTCAATCAACAATTCAAAATAATTATGTACATAAGGAGACTTTTGCAGATTCAAACAGTTTTAGAACGCTTATTCATTTGGTAATGTGTTGGAGAAAATATGACCATAAGCTTCAGCATAACAATACTTTTCTTATTCGAATTGCGTAGACAGATATCTGCCTTTTCCGATATAGTTATGCCACCATTTTGTTATAATGGGGAAATGGGGCATCGGATACAATGAGGCGCCTACAGTATCAGTTAATTCTAATCAGATTGCTGGAACATCAACGGCAGGTAAACCAACATTTATTGTTGAATTATTAAAGTGTCATTCTGGTCACTTACCAGTTTTGCCACTACCTTGGCTTATAGAGGGGGGTGGTCATCCCCAGCCCGAACCATGCAGAGCTTATCGGGGGACACACATGCATTTCATATTAAAACAAATCACCCATCATTCATTTCATCCTATGGGGAGGGAAGTTCTGATTTTCTGGTGTGTGTGCGTTTGGTGGGGGGGTCGTCCAAGGTGAGGGTGTTGAAGCGAATTGATGCCATTCTAACCTGTAGTCTGTAAAGGGTATAAGGGATGCCTTAAGGCTTAAGCGAGTGACGTCGCAGGCACACATTCCCTTTTTATATACAATTCACATCGCGTATCAACTGGATCAATGTATACACTACAGGCAATTCGACAGTCCAGTTCAATTGGACCGTGTCCCCGCGCACAACTGGAAAAGCTACCAATCTAAACTACGAGAAAGTTATTTACCACATCCTCAATGGTATGACATAGCCTAAAGCAAATTTGTGGTAAATTCGAAGTATTGGGCTACCTGTCAACAATAGTCTTAACGTTAATAGATGTGTTATCTCATTAAATCGAGTACAATCCGTCTTTGTTCTTTTTGCTACTCTTGTTTCGTAAATATAATTTATGGCAATAATATTATTCTGTTTTCATAAAGCAGTACATCCCGAAACCGGCTAGGGAGAAACATCTTACTTTCTCTTGGCTTTGGTTAGGTCTTGGCTATAATTTGAGTTTTGATTTGACGCTAACATTCGACTCTAATCATAATTTTCGTTAAGAGTCGGGTAAGTTTGAATAGAAAGCCTATTATTTGTAGATATAGCATTTTCCCGAGTATTTTAGTATGTTAACAGTGATTTAAAATCGGAACAGAAAAACAGAAAAATAGCTCTAGATATGGTAGAAAGTCTTTGGATTAGTTATATAGCTCCAATTCATATTCTTATGGTTATTATATTCTTATCATGCCAAACGTCTTGTAACGTCTACTTATTGTTCTGACCAAGCAAATCATTTCATATAAGGACATAATTGCTTGTACTACTAATGCATGTCAACATTATAACCACACGTCTGACTTCATGGAAGAAAGAGGGACGTGGCAAGGATGCTGCCTAGTTGCAAATGAACTATAGTGGTAGTAGTCCAAGCTTTGCAAGTTTTGGCTTTACCAAGCTCACCAACATTGATTTATAACGCAACATTACGTCATCTTGAATCGCCTCACTAAAGAGCTGTTTGCACTTCCCATTCTCGTCCCACTCATCTAAGTGACATCGTTTGTAATGTTGGTTTACTGCATATTCCGGTTCCACTTCAATCAGCATATCACCATCACCATAAAGGTGTGTTCTCTTCCAACAGTAGTGGTTATGCATACCTCTGCAGGAAAGAGGGTTTATGATAGACTTGATCGCATATCCAGGTTCACTGACAGGGACCTTTTTTCGATGACGCAAAGTCATCAAGTGCGGTGACTGGAAAGGATCTTCACCAGGAATGTCAAGGAAAAAGTAGTTGTTTCGGAATAGATAATGCTTAGCAGGATGATAATTATTAGGGATCTGATTTTTGTCGATTTGTTCAATCATTTCCTGGTAGTTTGTTGCAGTCTTTGGGACTATCAATTCATCAAAATCAGTCACAATGATCTTTTTGTATTTATACATACCTCTGTACATACAATCATTGATAACAGGTGACATATGCATATGGATAGACAACTCACCAGGATCTCTAACAAAATTGTGAGACTGACGAAAATCAACAAAACCTTCTTTGACATACTCCTGAAAGACACGTGCAGCACTATCATCAAGACTATTATTATAAACTGCAACACCAGACACACCCATGATGCGTAAAAGTTCTAGCCACTCAACTATGTGATGGGGGCTTTGTCTCCAATAGGACACTGATATGCACACTCCAAAGTTGTATGGCACTGGCGGACGCTCTGGGATTTCTACGGGAATCATATTGTCTGTTGTTAAACCTTTGTTTGTAACAATACCTACATAGTCAGGCACTTCTTCATGTTCCATGGCACAATCCAAAATATACTCCAGAAAGATCTTAGAATGCCGCTCTACTCCAGCTCCAACATCCGTCTTAGCGGCCAGAACATACTCCATTCTATCCCCTGCTCGGAAATATAGAACACAGAAAAGATTGAAATTTCCAAACTCTTCCATGACACTAATAATTCTTATAACCGGCAGAGATCCCAGTGAGTTCCTGTCATCATAGAAGGCAGTGTACATGTAAGCCTCATATGGAAAGTTTTTGCCGAATTCTGTCCATTTGCCATCGTTGTGAGCTCTGCCTACATGACTGTTCACTGCATGGGTCCCTCCTACAATCATTCGATCGTCAGACTGTCTGTCACCTTTAAAGTATAAGTCCTCATTCATCTGGCCAGTCAGTAGAAGCTGTTTGTTGTTGGAACTCAGGTAGCTTGAAAGAGGCTGGAAAATCAGGAAGCTAACGAAGGCTCCAACCAAAATCACTACAGCTACCCGTAGATACTTCTGCAAAACACGAGAATCACTAAGTAAGGAAGGGTTCCCTTGGCACAGGTAGAATATGCAACAGAAAGAAATGTGATAGGAAACCTTTTTAATGGTTCAAGGCATTTCTTGTTTTTTTTTCATAATTATGAATTACAAAATTGCAGAGTATCCGGAGGATAAAGATTGAACGATATGTCCTCCCTAGGAAACAAACACTTTGAATCTCGATTTGTGATTATTAAACACTTAAAACCAAATCCGAGCTTATACATTTCTGGTTTTCTTATCTTTTAGAAAGAAAGTTGTTTTTTATGTTGATTTATGATAGAGAAAGATACCAAAGTACAGTTTACAGAAGAGGAAATCCAACAAAGGTGTCACTCTTCACCGTCCATTACAATACCCCATAAAAACCTGTTAAAATGTGAATCCATTCGTGGGATCTGTTAATAGTATTTTCTATTAGTAGTTTTTTTTTCCAATCTGTGAAGTAGGTAGGTGAAGGATGTGAAGGAAAGTCTAGTAGAAAAACACAGTATATGAGTACATGCAGTCGTCAATCTTCCATGCATCTACGGTAAAAGCACTCGTTATTTGGTTCTAGAATACTATAATCTTTTAATACAACTTTCGTTTCGCTTTTTCCACAATTATAATGTTTAAGGGTGGAGTCAAAGTCACCATTTTCATTTTTTTTTAAACGTTATGCTATTTTTGTTATTCATAGCTCAATCAAAGCCTTAATACTGATTTTGTTTTCTATTTGGTGAATGACTTTAAGATGTGGAAAATATCCAATAAATACACAACAAGCAAGAAACATGAGAGGTGGAAAAAAATTAATATGCACATTATCTGATTACAACACTCGAAATTGTAAACTCTGACTATGCTATTAAAAAAGGTGTTCCAAGTGCATTCATGGCGTGGCTATTATACCTCAGTCTCACAGAGGGCAGCACTGACACCTACACCTCTTCTAAAATTAAGTTGCATGTACTCATTCTCTTGTAAGCTTAAGGTTTTGGCTCAGCTAAGATTCTTAGTTTCTTTTAGACTAAAAGTTTATGCAAACAGATCTCAAAACTCCACCTAAAAATTAAGTCTAAAACATTTGGATTGAATATCTTTAAGTTAAACAGGGTGCGGCAAAATCTGTCTAATCATTATCTTAGTTCAGATGAGTAATATATTTTGTGGTATAGATTTAATGTAACTGATTGGTCAACAATTGATTTCTAAAACA
Source organism: Lepidonotus clava (assembly GCA_936440205.1). Lineage (NCBI taxonomy): Eukaryota > Metazoa > Annelida > Polychaeta > Phyllodocida > Polynoidae > Lepidonotus > Lepidonotus clava. Next base: position 43,122,400 of record OW387136.1, on the reverse strand, counting down.
TTATTTAGAGCAACAAATAAAAATGTATTTATTCAAAAGACAATTGCACACAAGGATGTTTTTGACATGCCGTTTTAAATAATCTATTTTAAAGTTGGTAAAAATACATCATTGTGAACAAATGACGACAACTTACATAAGATATACTTTGTTTCAGTGACGTCGGTAGTCGGAAATTAACTTCTTGATAAAATAACATGCCAGAGATCCAGCCATAAACAGTGTTTTCTTTTCTATTTCTAATAACACATACACTGTTATTTCAACGGCATCATACCTTTCTTTCACACTACGACTTCTCACCCTAACAGAGATGTTTGTTTAAGTTAATAGGACATTCATATACGGTAGAACAAGAACAAAATATCTGCCAACAAAAGTGAATACATTTTCTAAGATATCACATGATTGGTATAGTCAGCAGATTAGTGTCTAACTTCGATAGGCAGGGCATACTCGAGGTGCCTGTATGTTGTGTTATCCTCATTACTACTAGTTTTGGCGTTTTAAGTGGAATGTTGTGATATATCGATTCATTCTTTAGAGTTTGTCCCATTGCGTATAAGACTTGAAAGGACTTAATCAGAATTATCTACAGAGAATATGGATCTTTTTCTTTTTTAATCAAACTTTCTAAACACAGAATCTGTACATAACTCGCTATAACCGGCACTAATTAGTATAGGTTAACACATCTAGCTACGAGTATCAAGTGATAAGTGCTTTGGTTATTGTAGATTATAGATGGCCTAGTTAAAATACAATACTTTTTCGCACATTATCGCTATCACGTCAGTATAGGTCTTTACTTCTGTGTATAAGTATTAGTGTGTTTTGGAACTGTATAATTAATTAATTTTGAACTAAAGACATTTTTTAGCTCAATATAATCATAATTGCTCGCTGATTTACATCTTACAGAGTTCAGCACCTGTCTACTATCCCAATCTTTTGTGTTTCCCGAAAAAGAATTATATGGAAAATGAAAGCCTAATATTACGGAAAAGCATTGTGATCTCTGCACTGAAATTAACACCCAGAACAACTCATTTCACAAACAAAATAATGTTAAACAGATTTAGTCGATGCAACAGACTATAGTTTCTCCAAGCCCATTTTTGCCAACACGGGTGCCATCCGCGACTCTAATCTGGATTTGTATCTTAGCATGATGTCGTCCTGCACTGCAGCACTGATTTGTTCCTGACACGCCCCCTGCTTCTCCCAAAGGTCCAAGTGACATTGCTTATAATGTTGATTGAGAGCGAGGCTGGGTTCTACCTCTATCTGAAAGTGCCCCCTATCATATAGCCTAGTGGATCTCCAGCAGTAGTGGTTATGCATATTGGTGCACCCTAGAGGGTCTATGATAGATTTTATAGCGTATCCTGGTTCACTGACAGGGATCTTCTTCCTGTGACGTAACGTCATAATGTGTGGTGACTGAGAAGTGTCCTCCCCTGGAATGTCTAGGAAAAAGTAGTTATTGCGGAAAATATAATGCTTTGCAGGATGCTCATTTCCTGGTAATTGCCGCTGGTCAATGGCAGCAATCATATCTGCATAGTTTTCCACAGTGCGAGGAATGATGAGTTCATCAAAATCTGTCACAATGATCTTTTTGAATTTGTACATGTTTCTGTACATGCAATCATTAATGACAGGTGACATGTGCATGTGGATTGTCAGTTCACCTGGGTCAGTGATAAAGTTGTGAGACTGCCGAAATTCAACAAAACCATCGCGGTCATATTCCTCAAAAACCCTGGCAGACTCATACTCAAGACTGTTGTTGTAAATGGCAACTCTGGACACGCCAAGAATGCGCAGCAATTCTAACCACTCCACAATCCTATGTGGGTCTTGCTTCCAGTATGTAATTGAAACACATGCCCCAAAATTGAAACGCTTTGCTGGGCGATCTGCAATTTCAATAGGGATCATTCCATTTGGCTGCAAATTTGGGTCTGATACAATACCAACTGTGTCGGGAATATCCTCATGCTTCATCTCACATGATAAGATATACTCCTTAAAATTCTTATCATGTCGAGATACACCTGCACCAATATCAGACTTCTCGGCCTCCACGTGTTCAATAATGCCTTTCAATTGGTAATACATCGCGCAGTACACCTTAGGCGCGTCGAACTCTTCCATGACAGCAATGATGCGGACATACGGCAGAGTGCCCAAGGATTTCCTGTCGTCGTAAAAGGCGGTGTAAATGAAGCCTTCTTTGGGGAAGTTGGGGCCTAAGGAGACCCACTTGCCGTTCGTTTTGGACCTCCTGCCGCGGAACACCATCGGGTGGATGTCGCCGGCCATGACCCGGTTATCCACGTACCGAGACGCGGCCTCGTAGGGCGGCAGGCGGGCCTCCGCCGTTTTCACTTGAGGTGCGTAAAAAGCTGTAGTAGGGGGTAGGAGGGCTCGTCCCGTGGTGGCACGATGCCCTGGGGTGACCGTACTACCTGGGTGGATGCGCTTTACGGGAGGAGGCATAGACAACGGACGGACCACAGCCAAGCCGAGCAAGATGCCAATGACTATCCCTACTGCTACCAGCGGAAACTTCTGCAAAAACAACAGGAGAGCCTGTAGAAGTTTCCGTATTAACGACAATGTCATTTTCCTATCCAACACTATGTCTATACGAGAACATCTTGCAAATTGATAGAAATGCCACCACTTAAACCAAGGCACTTAGAGCAGTGTAAGACTAGGCGGGAACTGTCCGTATAGGGCATAGAGGAAGTATGACTAAAGCATGAGGGAAAGTGCTGGTAAAGTTCTGCATGTATAGGCAGACATAGATTTGAAAGTATGATAAAAGCCGCTATAGACCAGACCGATCATTCCGGGGGGAACTCAATCCAATACACGTACATAAACCCAAAGCTTACTTTAAGAGTTGGATAAGTGGTATAGGTTTTAGGAATTAATTAACCTATATTTTTTCATTAATAAATAACAAATAAGATCGAATTGCATTATTAATTTGGGAAAGGTTAAACTGTCGTATGTTCTTGTTGTTATTGCAGAGGCCTACATATATATATATATATATATATATATATCAGGAACCTTAGCTGTTGGTTTAATTTGGATCGAGATTCAAAAAGTTAGGAGGAAATCGTTGCGGTTTACTAACACAATCACCACGATCTTGCTGTGCTTAATTGTTCAAGGACTTTGAATTGGATTCTTAAGACAATTTTGGAGGCAGTTAGGTAATTAACTGTGATTGCAGCTATACATACACTATCACCACTATCTTGCTGTGCTTAAATGCTCAAGGACTTTGAATTGGATTCTTAAGACAAGTTTGGAGGCAGTTAAGTAGTTAACTGTAATTGCATCTATACATGCAAGGGAAAGTGTACATTTTCATATCCTGGGAGCTGCCAGGATAAGTTCACACAAAAGCAGGGCCTCGACCTATGCATGTATAGGACCTTTCATTCTGGATGAACTGATGCAGTGTTCGAAATTAAGGATTTATTTGATGCACACACAGGGTGCATAGGGATTTGAAATCATGCACCCGGCAATCTATTTATGTGCACACCTCTATACAAAGGTTTATGTACTTTCCAAAATTCATGCACACATCGGGTGCATGCCTCCCAAAAAGTATGCACCCTGCAGCCAATTGTGCACACCGGGTGCAGGATGCACCCTTAATTTCAAACACTGCTGCTGTACTTTCTAATTGCTACAATCACTAGTTATGCCCTCTTTTACAGTAATGGTTACTCTTTTGAACATTTATAATTTCCAAATTAGTTGCAAAAGCCTGCAGATCAAATAGACTAATAACAAGTGTCCTTGAGGGTTTAATGATTACATTTATTAAGCTTTTCCAATTTTTTTAGATAACAATGTACATGTATCGAATTGTCCCGTCAAAACGTTATAAAAAGTATGGAAAAAAACACGATAGTAAAGTAGCATGCACAACAACAGCCAGACAATAAGGCAGGAGAAGGCTGGTCTATTGATGAAAGATACTATACTCTAATGGAAGTTCGCTTACAACAAAACCAGCGCCAAACTACAGCAGCAAACAGATTGAGCCCACCATAAAGTATAACAGATCTAGAGCTTTAAGTTCTGATAAAACCAAAGGAGATCTCAAATGAATAATGCAGAAATAATGACTCCCCAGTATATCTAAAATCAGTATCATTAAGCAAGGAAAAGGCTTTGAAAGACTGAAAATGCATCATCCAAAGAGCCACTTGAACAAGAACTGCTCCAAAGCGATTACTACTGAGCACAAACTGCCCCCAAAAGAGCCTAAAGCATTACAGCCAGAGGAGAAGGTTTAGAAATCAAGTCTCAACGACATCAAAATAGTACAAGACAACGTGTTCGGTCCTTACTCTTATAAAATGCTTTGAAGCAATGCAAGCATTTTCAATTTGACATCAAAAAGCGAGACAACCGGAAGTGAACAGCAGTATATTCAATAACACAAACACAATTAAGAATACCAAAGATAGGGGACGCTTTCCAAATGAAGAGAAATTGGAAAATAATGTTTTTTCTACGCTGTTTTACCACTTTCTCCTATTCTTGCGTGTGTGTGGATGACTTTAGAGGGATACCCACCTAAGGGTTAGAGTGGCCCAAAGATGAGATTTCGAAAACGAATCTGTAAAATGCTTAAATATATTACATATGATAAGCGCATTATTTCTCTCCCCTATTTGGATGAACATTGAGGAAGGAACATTGGGCAAGAGCTTAACCTATCCCCCTCCATCCAAATATTCGCCCCTTGTTGATATGCACAACGGGTGCCTGCATTGAAATAACCCTCCCTGCATCAACAAATTCCCTTGTTTCTCTTCTTTTATGGAAATGATTATAGCATCATCCTTTTCAATAAAGTTCCAGCTACCAATCGTCAGTCAACCAACCACAATATAAAGGGGTTATGTAATTACGAATACCAGAGGTATTAGCTTGTAATAGTCTCTCATGGTTCAGTGGAATGGAATCCTGGAAGTTGGGAATATTCCAACCTTACTACAGTTCAATTGGAATAGTAGACTCTTGCTTTGTAACCACAATTGGATACCTAGATAATCAATCTTCGTTTCGAATTAGTTTTGCTTAATATTATTCATCATATCTATTTTATACCTATAACACTATGCGCTACCTGAAAGTCATATACGCTGGTGCAAATGAGTACTAGTTTATTGAAGACTGATTGCATCCAGTGGATATAAAGCGATTAAAAATAATCCTGCACATGTTATTCAATGTACACGTCATGCTTTTAGTGTCATGTTGTTTGATTATGACTATCCTGAGGGGGGTAGATTGAGGACTCATCCATACAGGCTCATGCAACATGCAATTCGGGGGTTGGAAACACATTTTGTACAGCCCTTTTTTTCAATAATTCCAAAAAATAGATTCAAATTTGTTGGAGACCTAAATGGTGAAACACCATGCGTATAATCATTATGTAAACAATTCATACGGATCTAGGGTAGAAAATTACACAGATCACCAATAATTATTGATTTGTATAACTATAAAATATAGAACTCAAAGGTGCAATGTTAATTAAAGTATACATGGCGACAGTGCACATAATGTGTACACGAATCTACTGTTAAAAAAGCTATCTTATCTTAAATGTAAAATTAGGCTAATGGGATTGCACACTATCTTAACCTTTGCTTTTGCTTAAACGTACCGTCATGGAGGTGAAAGGTACGCTCATCTTGGACCGGATCAGGACAGACCATGCTTTCCGACACAGCAGGACGCGGAGACGGACGTCTGCTAACGTCCCTGAAAATAGAAATGAAAAGTAAACTGTTAAAATTTAAGTCGGATCATCCGGATGGTGTTTCTTTGTTATTAAAATAGAAATGATAAGCCCAGGTGGTTTATACAAATCAGGACTGAGTATATAGAATGTATGTACAATATATGCAGTATATAAGTCTGTAGGAGGGCGGCCCTGCTAAATCTTAAGGGGTTCCATCCAATGATACAGGTCACATTTGCTATGTTTTAAGTCACGGGACAGAAACTACGGGAGTTCATCGTTCCAGACACCCTCAGAACCCATAAGGTTCAAGCTTGGAAGAGACATCGTTTAGCTTTGATATCCCTTGTTATTACTTTAATCGTCTAAATGAAAACTTGCTTTGTAAGATGTTGCTCTAAATTAAAAGAAAATATATATTATATAACCTAGTGGACATCCATTTGGGGCCTTCCATTAAGTACATACGCACATTTTCGAAATTCTCAGATCCCCCCACCCCCCTTGAGGCAAAAATATGCATTGAATATGTACTAGAATGTACGCACATTTTCAAAAATCTCGGACCCCCCTCCCCCCCCCCCTTGATGCGTATGTACTAACTGGAAGGCCCTTTTCTATGTCGGGAGTGGGAAGAATACTGTTTGTTTTCGTTAAGCAAAGTGAAGTATTCCAATAATGTATGGAAATCACACAAATATCCAGACTAAGGTAATCGATTCTTGATCCTTGCCATAACTTTCATTTTAAACATAATTATTTACTTTTAAGAACAAACCAATACGTTGCAAGTGCCGGCAATTGCCTACACATTGAAGGTACTTTTTATTGTAAATACCTCTGCTTAGTGACCGCAATTAAAGAGAGTCGCGTCATATGTCTTTGTGTGAAAAAAAAATCATTAGTGGACCACACCTTAAGTAAGCGACGCCCTGACTTTGAGCTTATCTACTGCCAATGTTCTTTTACGAAATGCGTAAAGAAATCTATATTAATGCATGGCTCACACAAGCAGGCGTTTTACGGTACATGGTTATGTTAAGGTCACGACAACCGAAGTGATTGTACACACCATTTGTGTCTTTGTGGGACAAATGCAAGGACGATCATCTTACTCATCCAAGAATATCGTGTTCGGTGGGGGTGGGGGTTGGATGTACGCATGCGGTTATATATCATAATTTAAGTAAATTGTTAAGGAAAAGAATCAAATTAGGAAAGATAATCAGGAGTGCGTCCCAGAGAATTTACATGTATACGGTGCGGAATTTATACGGTCCCGTCTTCGGACAATTGGTACATCATAAATCATGACTGTCAGCTGGAGAATGATTTCTGATTGCATTGTCAAATAGTTGGAAGTGGAAAAAGTTTCAGAAAACACTTGGCGCATTATAAAAACATCGCCGCTATTTGGATGAACATGTCTGATAGACTTGACAAAATTTGAAAGTAAGAAAATGTTTCAGAAAAATGCGACATTCTGAACACTTTTTTTTTTTTTTAAGTAAAAGAGTGAGTTAGTGACCCCTGAATACGCAGAATGCATTCAGATAAAGAATTCCATATCAGTGTCCAAAATCAAGGTTTTATTTTATGCACCTACCAGGTGCAGAGGTTCTAACAATATGCAAATAAGCCACTGGAAAACTAATAAGGTTACAAAATATTAATGATAGTTATTGTATTCTGTTTCTCTGGTTTGCAAACTATACTATATCATAGTAAAGTAAAGTGACCCTAGAATATGGGAATTCGTGTCACGCTGTCGGCATTTTGGTCAATATTTGTTCCACACCGACCGTGAACTACGACCTTCCATTCCATTTACTTTAGCTTATATTTCAGGCTACATTCTGTACCCTATGGAAATTTGGTTTTTACGTTCAGAACTACTCTTTAAGTATTTTCCCAACTTTAAAATTATAAATGATTAAAATGTAGAAAAATATCAAAGTGACCACGGTTTCGGTTCGTTAGAATAATGGTAACAATGATGGCCCGATTCTCTACCTATCATTGCAGTCATACAATGTTATCATTGCAGTCACACAACGTTAACCACCTCTTAAAAGTAGATGATCATTTTTCTTTTTTTAACCGGATTTGAATGACTATTGCTATTTACAATTTGGCAATTGCCTCGGGTACCTTCGTGGCTTTGAGTTAAAAGGGACAAGACGCGATGGTTTGTTTGTGCCTGTCTCTTTCCTGGACCATTATTTGCCGTTGGGGTGTCTTGTTTATCTTAAGTCTAGGCCATTTAAACTTTGCACGACTTCTCAGAAGTTGGGAGAGCGCTGGTTGTTATTACTTATTAGGCCTATAGATTGTAGGCCTTTAAGTATTCTGCCAACAAAGAGCAATAGTCACCAACTGGTCACAATACACTATGGGACAGAACTAATTCTTTCTATAAGCTATGTGTATCTCAATATGCGTAATTACAAGCTCTGATTGCAAATATTAGCAACTTATTCAGCACTTATACAATCAAAACTTCAAAATCTGCTCACCCTGAATGTAGTCGCCCTTAATTCCCACTTCCCCGTTCACGTAGACACGTACTCCTCCAATGTCACTGAGAAAATGGAACCTACGTGGGAAAGCCAGGGAGTGTCAAGGCAGTCTACCTGGCTTGGGAGGGGGGAAGGGGATCAGACTGGGAGGGGAGGGGGTCCAAGGGTAGTAGGCATGTTAATGTGTCTATGCGCATTGAAGAGTACTATTCCTTTAACACCAGCATATTCTTAACTTTCGTACTATACATATTTTCGCGGGTCGCGGTAAATGCGCGCCAAAATATTTCTTCAACGAAAAAACAACATTATAGATCAAACAGAATATCTAGAAATCGCGCGGAATTATAAATATGATAATGCGAAAATCTCACTTAGTACGGCTTCCGCGAATATTGAATTTTAGCAGCGCGAACTATTAAAATGTACATTTATAGCATACCCTCTCTCTCTCTCTCCCCCCCCCCCCTCTCACAAGTGCAATCGGTCGACCTGGCATGCCATGTCGACAGGTCACGGGTCTACGCGGTTCCTGAATCGGCCTCAGTGGGACACGGACATGCCATCCAAGCCACATTCGCCCTGGGTCATTTTTCATTGCGATCTGAAATATAACTAGTACTATAATTATTCAGAATTATTATTTTTGGAAAAATGAGTTATTGATATTACGTTATGCGATTGTTGAGTCAAAATAGTTGCTTTCCATGCTTGCAATTTGAAGATCGCAGTGAACAATTGCCTAGTACGAATTGTGCTGGAGTTCTATGGCCAGTTATACTCGAATATACGCGGACGTGTACGTTTTCCCATAGCGACAGAATGAATATCAATGTACCACGCCGACAACTTTTTCTGGCACTCGTTCCCGGTATTGAACATTGATAACCTATGGCTGGTACCCAGCAACTCACAAATGCACTTCACCTCCTCATATCAAAGGTCACCACATCTAAAAAAAAAAACAATTTCAAGTCTTTTTCGGAGAGATAGTCTCTTCTCATCTCTTCAAACAAATAAGTGTTAAGATTTGATAGATTTTGAAGGTTTCTTGTGAATATCAAACTTAGTTTGCTCAGCTGTAGGCAAGATTGCCATGTAAATATGAGATGGTTGCGGTTGAAATAATTGTGTTCAGACGGAAAAAAAACTCGTCTATTAGCCTGTTCCGTCATGCATCATTTCAAATCCACATAATGGACTTCACTCATATAAATAATACATTGCATATGTATCCCTCAAAAATTTGATTGATAAAATCAATAAACCATGTAATTTTAGGGAAAATCTGGCAGAGATGTAGAAGCTGCTACCCCCCCCCCCCCCCCCCCACCCCTCCTTAATTAAGAAAGAAAATACGTGGCAATTTGTCCACTATTTCCTGTCTACGATAAGTATTTCGAAACGCTTCGTTTCATATATATATATATATATATATATATATATATATATATATATATATATAAATTTCCATGGATGGCTGAAGCATTCAATTGAGGCAATTTGTTTTCCATTTCCCGTTTACATGATACTGATGGTCTAACACCTCTGATCGTATACCCCTTCCGGACTACAGTAACAAGGCAATGCGAAGCAAACTGAAGCGAACTCCATCAGTAATTATGGGTGGCCTACATACGATCTACCGTCGGTGTTTGCACACTCGAGCTCGTTCTGCGCATTCGTAGACTAACATCGTGCATTCAAAGACTAACATGCTGCATTCGTAGACCTACCCTACCGCGATGCGCATTCTAGAATTCTGTTCAGTACAGACACAACCCAAGATAGGACTGATGCGCTTCGAAGTGCTTTGAAGTTCATTGTCAGCCAGTGGCGGATTGAGAAGGGGGTGCCCCCTTTATTTTTGGTAAAATATTTAACTTTTTCAATGTACAATTCTCGGACATGGTGGGTCCGGTCGAAATTTCTACAATAGGACGTCCCCCACCTTTTGTTGTTGTTGTTGAAAATCTCTGGATCCACTGCTATATCAGTGGTGGCCAGAAAGGGGTATGTCCGTTTCAGACTAGTGCCCATTCTAGACTAGGCCTCATTGGTCCTGTAGTTAACAATCATAGAAATACATCGTACAGACCAAGGGGGTACAAAGCAATATATCATTGTTCGGGTTTGCACACATTGTCGAGGCCTCTAGCATGACATAGGTGTGTGCAAACTGGGCCAATAATAATTGTTTAGTGCACGGGCTGTATATCAAATACGCAGATTAAAATGTTTACTGACAAAAAAACACTTGGCATTAGCAATCACAGACAGGCATTATTGCTTTCCAGAGCAATACAGATCTTTTATTCATCCACTTTTGAGAGGGCAAGACTTCAAATTTTACCATCTGTCTCATTTTGTGCGTTGCCTGTTGCTAACACATGACCCCAGTTTCTCATGACAGCACTGTCCTCGGGCTTGAACCTCTACCTCCTTACCCCACCATGACCAGGGTTGGATTGAAGAGAGCAGATTACTGTCATAACTACATGTATAGGAATAGTGTCAATAGGAATATCCGCAGACCATGACACCTCATTTAAAGTAGTTGCAAGACCCATCATGCTTGGCCAACTCTGAGTTTAACCATGTAGAATTAATAGCTCTTTACAAAGGCAATCAATAAGATTCGATAGAAATAGATACGGCCTCGGATACCCTCTGGTTTCGGGGGGCAGTAAAGCTTATCCAATTAACCACTGGCGGATTCTTATCATAATATTATGGTAAGTATATTGCCCGCTTATGCAAGAGGTAATATTACCATAATGGTATTTCCCGCCGACATGGAAATAGAAAATCTTTGCGAATAAAAAAAACAAAATCATTTTCTTACAAAAGTGGGGAAATATAATCATACCTTTTAATTCTATGTGATATTAAATGTGGACCTCATAAATTCAGAAGTACATTGAAGCCTTAGTGCTCTTAGCAGAATACTTCTGGTTTGGGGCTTCCAAATTCCTTGAATTAACAAGGTGTGTCAACCTAATCATTTAGTCATAACTTTATGATAAGGCGGTCATGACTTATACCCGGGTACTCATGTAATGAGATCCCTTCACAAGGAGTGAACTGAAGACGGTGACGGGTAGTCGGCTATACTTGAACTTGTACATTACACAGGCGTAGTTAGCCCCAAATCTGAGCGTGCTCACCACGAGCTGTTGGGCCCTGACTACGGTACATTTTGCTAAATTTGAGGGTGCGCAATTGTACATTTAGACATATTTCATTTCATAATAATAAGTGTGAGAGTTTGAGATACTGGAAGTATGAGTCAAAGTATGAGATACTGGAAGCATCTAGTTAATCTGTCAGATGACAGACTTCTAAAAAGAGCCTTTCTTTCTGAACTAAACATTCATATTAACGGTGGACATTCCTGAGCCACATTCATAGATCAGCTCCTAAAGTTTATTAACCATGAGGATCTGTCATGTAATTCTGCACCTGTCACAGTAAATGACTGTCTAGAAGAGATGGTGAAAAAGGTAAAGAGTGTCTACCCTCATTCCTATTTTGAATCTCATTATATGATGATAAATGACCACAGCAAGCTCAGAACATACAAAACCTTCAAAAATAACTATGATATTGAGAAATATTTGTCCCTTCAGGATGTCCCAGTACCACATAGAAAGCTTTAGTGTGCTTTCCGAATAAGCTGCCATGACTTAGAAATAGAAAGGGGGAGATATTATAATCCACATGTGCCTCTGGAAAAAAGGATATGCAAACTATGTAAGTTGCAACCTGAAACAGAACAGCATTTTTTACTCTTTTGTCCATTTTACAATGAGCTACGCAGAGACATGTTTTAAGTCATAAGCAATGAACAACCAGATGTACTGTCAATGGAAACTGAAAATTTGTTTGTGTATTTACTGAGTTGCACAAATACTACCATTATAACAGCAGTGATGAACTTCTTATATAAAGCTAATTCCTTACACAAACTTGAAATTAGCAGGGCCAGTTGATTACGCCTGATCTTTGTACTTAACTTTATACTCAGGAATATTACCCACTGTATTGTATTTTGGTGTCGTAACATTTTTGTTTAACTTTGCTGTAGTATATGAGAGCTGATGCTCATGTAGTTCTTTTTTTGTCCATGTCATGTATTGTCTCATCAATATTGTGCAATAAAGAAATAAAATAAAAAAAGAATATCGCAATATTTTGCGATTTGAATATACGCACTTGAAATAAAAATAATTTCAATGACCATTGAACCGTTTCGATAAAGCAAAATTTCAAAGAAAGTTGAAAAACCGGTCCCACCTGAGACCTGTTGATGACTGCGGTCCCTGGAGCCAGTGGCCCCCAGCTGTGTGGGACCCTGGAGGAGGTGGGCGGGGGACGACCTGCCCTCCTCGTCCGTCGTACTCGCCGACGTGTAGCTCGACCCGTCCGAGAAGGCGGGGCTCCCCTGCCGTCGGTCGGCCGCACCTCGCTCCGGGTCCTCGAACTTCTGCCTGATGGTGGGATGAGACATTCTCCGGGCTGCTGGAGGAACGGCAGTCACTCCTGGGTCCTCAGGTCAGCGTACCTTCGGCATCCTCTATGACCAAGTAACGCTCCGGTTGTTGCTGTAGTGGATGGGTTGACGCTCCTTTGATGGCAGATATATATAATGGGGGTTTGGATGTTGGCCTGTTACCTGAGGCTTAGGTACAAGACGGCCGCACCAACCCGCATATTTTCAGAATTTGGGTCAAGGTAAGCAGTCAGCCGTTCATTAGAGTAGAATAGGGCTGGTCGGGCTCGGCCGATGACACGTGTTGAAAAGAGCAGGGTAGAAGTGACCCACCTGAGGGGTGAGGGCACCAGTTATCCCATCTAAACCACGTCGTGAAGCGGTCCGACCAGGTAGTAGGACGGTCGGCTGAGTCTGTATCTAAACACGGGTATGGACTCAGAAATAGCAGCCCTAGGCCGGCTCGGGCCGTTTTAGGGGTTCACCTCGTCAATGTACCTGTTTGCTGTGCGCCTCGACCTAAGTCTGGCACCTTGTGGAATGGTCACGCCTGAGTACCCTACAGGTGGAGGCTTGTACCCCCGCACGTTTGTGGGACGACACTGAGGAGCTTACTCCAGTAAGCTTATTGGAAATTTCCTCCAGGGTCCTGTATTGTTAATACAAGCAGCAGATTGGTCCAGGTGACGCTTATAACACGATAGCAGCGCCTAGGATCCTTCTAGATCCCCTTAAATATCAATAAGATGATTTAATAGTAGTTGAGAAGGAAGACAACGCACCTTTTCGATCCCAGTTACAAATAATGTAGGGTAGTGATTATAATTTCATAGTTTGAAATATTGCATTACAAAGTCCACATGACAATTGTCAAGACGCATGTCCAAGTCTACATCCTGGTGCACATCTGGATGTCCCCCTCTGGTATTCGGGGAAACGTTGCGTGATAATTTTAGAGCTGCGTAACGAAGCTGTCGTGCCTACCTGTTCCTTCCTTACCTCAAGTAGGTCTATACTCTAACCGCATTATTGTCCTTTCTCTCCCCTCACGCCCTCTGCCTTTCTAGGTCAGTATGGTCCTTTCTCAGTAGGTGTGGTAAGTCCGTCTGACCCACCTCCTCTTACTTGGTTTGGGGCAGAATAGTCTCTTTTCAGTGAGGCCGAAAATAAGCCTCTCTACCAGATTTCTGACCTCCTCTTGGCATTGTCGTGTTCTCGGCAGCTTGGCCCAGCCAAAGGCGCTGCCCAAGCACGCTCAGATTTGGAGGACTTCCAAGTCCTTGCCTGTTGACTTGCTTCAACCTAAATTTTATACCGATGGTGTTCAGGTATACACCCCCTATGCCCCCCTATACTGCTTACTCAAATATAGCACACGTCCCTGTGGACCCCCCCCCCCCCCCCCTCCTACCCCCATGTTCATGGTCACGGTCTGCTGACCACTGGCACTGTCGCGCCCCCTGTAGGACAATACCGAAAGAATTTCTATTTATGTACACCAAAGTGGAGGAAATGTTCTTTGTTTTTAATTCGTTTGACCAAATAAAATTATATTGCATCATAATTATTGCTACAGAAAAATCTTAAATCAAAAGAAACGTTAGTTTCTTTTGGTATTGCACTCTTTGCACTTTACTGACAAGGTCAGTAGTACTTATGTGTCTATTATTAACGCGCGTCGGACTTATACCTTATGTATATTTGATGCATTGGTTATCCACAGGTAGACTTGCATAATATACGATCTATGAATAACATTGAGACGGTGCTATTCCCATTATTGAAATAGTAAGCAGTGTGTCTATGCTTGTATAGTTTAACAACCGAAAGCGACATAATATTGAAATCCTGTTGACATGGTCGGACACATGTCAGGGGCGGATCCAGGAATTTTCAAAGGGGAGGGGGGCGTGAAATTCCGAATGTTTCCCATTTCCAGGACCATTTTATATTTTTAAAAAATCTAAATTTTGGGCAAAAAAAAGGTGGGGAGCGTACGCCCCCCCACAACCCCCCAAATCCGCGACTGCATGTTGGCTTATATCATCTAGGATTCCGGACGGAGTCATAGGAGGAGGGGATGTCTCCCCCCCCCCCCCCCTCCATTATTTTTAGCTTCCTCTGCATGCATTTTCCAAAGCATGAACGGAAATACAGACCGTATATACTGGCCATATGGCCTTATATGATATATGTTACGTATTGCTCCTCACAACAATAATTGTTCATTGTTATTTGACGAAATCCAGGATCCGCCGCATTGGTATCGGCATGTCGCATTTCAACACAGTTTGATCACAAAGAGTCCTCTGTGTTTAATCAGATTCTGAATGTTTGTTTAACTCCCTCTCGAGGACACGTAGTCAACCATCTCTTTACCCCTATAACTCTACACCTACCTTGGCCAGCCTTCCCCAATATTGTCCTACCCTCGTCTGATCCCTCCACCAATACGAGTCCCATCTCTCCTATCCTTCCAAGTTCAGTTTTTCACCGTGGCTCACTTTGTGCTATTTCTAACTGCGTATACATTGACATTCAATGAAAACCTAATATGGGGACCCGGGATGGGAGTTTATTTCATGGGGACTTCCTGTAAGAATAGATCTAGATCCTCAATATCACTATAGATATGGGTATATCATTATGTCTATATGGTATCACATGGTGATCGAAGATGCGACAATTATGAATCTTAGATGCAGGGCTGTCAATTTGAATCATGCAACCTATGTCAAAGCATTATGAACGTCGTTTCCCGAGGCAGCAAAACGAGTATTTGAGGTCCGATTCCGATCTAAGGGATTATGATCATATGAGCAGCAAAACCGGTTTTCTAGTTTAACTTCCTGCTGCAGGACCCTGTTTTTCATATCGTTAATTCATTTCAATGTCTATAATCATAATGCTCTCGCCGTGAATATGAACCTGTCTAAACTGCAGAAAACAACAATAATTCACTCATTCAAGAACGTCCATGAAACTGTCCCCTCCCCCCCCCGACAAAGACATAACCAGTGGCAAATAATTTTTTTGAACTACACAACGAGAGTAACTATAAGCCCACTACAAATTCCCGAAATCCTGGATCCATTCTTGCTAGTGGCCCTTTGATATGACATTTAAAATAATGTATGAAGTTTTTATGGGGTTCACAAAGACGACAATCATCATAAAAGAGAAGATTATCCTTCGTCACGAAAAATAGAACATAATTCATGCAGTTGCGTGCTGGTTCACGTATCTGTCCCTTTATAAAACGGATACCTGACCACCATGGGGGGAAACTGCAACGTTGCAGAGGCAGGTCGTATTGGCATAGAATAAAAACCCTCAGCGGGCATGCGTATTCGATGCCATGTAACAAAAAACAGATTCCTAAACTGGAGGCAAACAGAACGTGATGATGAATCATCCTGTCCTGCCCATACATGTGCAGAGAATCAATTGAATTCCTTTGTATTCTGCTGCCAGATAATAACCTCACAAAATGAGTCTTTGTGGGTTTCGGATCATGATTTAGTATTGAGACATCGTTAACGAAATTGACCCCCATTCTAAGAGCTATCTGATACGCATCAGCATTCTAAAAATGTGAAAAAAGGGGTCCTTATTGAGATACTTCGCATGTCCTTGAAAATGAGAAAAAGGGACCTTATTTTTGCAGAAATTCGCGATTTTGAAAAAAAATAGGTGTTTTTAAACATAAGGAGTCAAAGTATTTTCTACGATGTTTAAAATGGAGTGACCTATAATTATGAACAGCTATAAAACCACATTAGTAGCTTAATTCAGTCACATATATATGACGATGGTGAAGAACACCTCTTTCTACTTAAGATGGGACTTAAAAAGTCAGTGTTTTAAACAAAATAGGGGTACTTTTTGGGTAATAAGTCTGCAAGAAAGGGGGAGGGGGTCAACGAAGAGAACACTGATGGGTTACCAATAATTCTTTGGCGTGGGGGTACCGAGAAATTTCACTTTCCTGCGATGCTTATCTTCCATTACATTTCTTTCCTTCCATTCACCCAACCCCATGGTATGCCAGCAGAATAAACCGCATTCTACAGCTTAAATCAAGACTGTGTGCTTGACCGCCTATTGAACCACTTAACCACAATTTCAGTCACCCATACAGCCATCCACTCAACCAATCAATATGTAATTCACTCAACTGGTCACTCACTCAAACATCCACTCAAACACCAACTCAAATACCCACTCAAACACTCAATAAGTAATACACTCATCCACTCAATCACTCACTCACCCACTCACCCAACACCAACTCAACCACTCATCCGGTCCTTCCCTCAACCACCCACCCAACCACTCACTATGTAACTCACTCAACTAGTCACTCAAACAGCCACTCAACGCTAATTCATACACCCACTTAAGCACTCAATAAGTAATTCACCCACTTATCCATCCACGCACCCACTCACCCAACTCCCACTCAGCCACTCACTCAGTCACTCACTCAACCACCCAGCTACTTACTCACCCATCCACTCACTCACTAAGTCACTCATCCATTCACTAACTTCTTTTAGCAGTAGGCCTTCTGTTGCATGTCATGTGCCATGGCCATCTCACCAGAGTCAGATCGTCCGAATTAAAAGTTACCTGGCTGCACATGGGCGTAGATCCGGGTCCCTGCAGACCTCTCCTCCAGGGTCTGAGCCATGGCTGGGTGGTAACCGCCGCTGGTTTCCCGGCCTACTGACGAGCAGCTCACCTCCTGATCCGGATACCATCAGGAGGAGCATACCAACACCACACCTGTCATCCCGTGCACTGTGGGCCCTCCACGCTCCACTAAACCTTGGTTAGCCGGTCTTCAAACGCTGCTTACTATTCTAGGCAACACATTACCCAGGGATGTTCTTCGTTTTAGGTGTGAGTATCGGAGTTCACACCTGGATGTGGAGCCTGCTGATCCCCTACACCTGCATCCATGGTGTTGTTACCCCTATCCCCATCCCCTCCCTCTCACCACCCACCAATCGCCCACCTGCATGGTTACCCATCGCTGGCTCTGAGTCAGCCTCCTCCCTTATACTGAACGCCCACTGACCCCGGAGTAACTCAAAGGTTCACATAATTATAAGTATAGGCTCTTTGCAGGGCGATGTACGCTACCAACTTTCTCTCTTTTCTTTTAAAGATGTAATTGCCTAATACTCTTCAGATTTTACAGTAGTCCTTTCGGGAATATAGCTCTTATTGTTATTTTATAATTATTTAATTTCCTTTAGTTTGGGCCTTGGCAATACAGCTCAATGAAGTAGAGCGCTAATATAATGTGTGTGTGCACACGGACATTGAAGTTGAATTTCCATATCTCTTCTAGTGCAAGGTGGTCAGGCAACTGGTTTTTCGTATAGACATCAATAACTGGTAATAGACCCGGCAACCATATCCTAATTGCTAACGAGAAATGTAAAGGTAGCATAATAAATAATGCCGACATCATTCAAATGACTTGTGCACTAAAGCTAGCCTCGAGCAATGTCTTATTTCTAACTGAATGAGCTGCCAACTTTTTTTTCTAGGACATCGACTTTTGTGTGATTAAAGTAGCCAGAAAAAAAACGAGCATACAGTGAAAGGACTTTTCCTGAAAGTTCCATCACTAATTCTATTGTTAGGGTAATCGTACAGAATAACAAAGGAACACTAATTCTGTCTATACAATATACTGCGACGTAAGAACGAGATTACACATGAACTGAGGTTCCTAGAACCAGAATTACTGTCTTTACAGGTAAACTCTCAATACTTGTACATCTTTTCAGGAGATATCAGCAATGAACTACTTATTTATGAATCAAAATATAAAGTATCAAATATTAACAATTATGTTCATTATGAGAGTATGAACTATCTGAAATAGATATGCTAGAAAATTCATTGACACAAACAAACCGGCCTATGTAAACTTATTCGAAGTCGAAGCTGATTATGATACATAAAACAAGCACAGGGCGATGCCATTAAGAATATTGCTTGAAAATTGATATGAATTCGTAATATTGCACACATTGCTTAACGTATGCAACGTGGCCTATACCGTCGATCCAAACGGGCATTTGAATATGTCCATATTGATATAATATAACCATGGAAACAGGCAAAACATTTATAGAGAGGGAGGACGATATCGTGAGGAATTAACATCTATTGGACTATCAATAAACCTATCCAACGTACACATTCATTTGTTAGTGAATACCATTTCAATTCGATAATGAATTAAAATGTAAAACATGGATTGGAAGCTTTACATCGGATGATTGAAATTACACCATTTTCTTCCTTTTTCATGTAGATTTTAAAACTGCGTACCCCCATTTAACACACGTATGGTCGATCTAAAATGCATTGACTGATTTTCTGTGGTCTGTCTGGAAGTATGAAATGTCACGTCAGAGTAGCAATAGAAAGGTACTGCAATATTGCCTACAGTGTCACGAAATCATTAACCGACTTTCGCGCCGGATAAGACAATCACTATGCCTGAAGCCCGATGTCACATACCTTGTGTCCAACCACCCCTGTTGTGCATGTGGGAAGCGTTGCATGGTGGAGAGTGTACCTGAATATTACATGCAAGTTGTGGGTCAAATACAGTTGTCCTTGGTGTCCACAGACGGACATTTAGACCATAATGTTGCGGTTTAAACTGATCATGATTCCTTCCGTATAGAGTTAAGAGAGTTCAAAATACCGGTCAGTTTATCCCTATATGTATACAAGTGTGCTTGGCCGGGAAAGTAGGTCGATCCGATTCATGGTCAAGAGTCATGAGATAAAGATTAGCACTTGTTACAGTCAGGTTACTCGTATCTAAAGTAAACAGATTGTAGATGGCATGATTGTATGGAGTATCGGCAATCCAAAGTGTGATTGTAGTTTTACAAACTCTGTCATTTTGGGGGATCATATCACTAAGTTCATAACAATAAATGTTTTACTGACGCGGGTGCCAGTCCATTAGTTAATTTTAGCCATCTTGTGAAGAATGCAAACTCAGGGCTAAATGTGTCTCTCTGCAGAGGCTGGAAGGCTCGGTTGAAGGCTATGTCATAGGTGTTCAGAGGGCAGAGTGTAATGCGTAAGCATATAACTAACACCTCGGATAAGGTAACAAGGCTGCAGACTCTGGTTATTGTTGTGTGAGTTTTTCCCCGCATGTGGCAGGAAGGCCAGGAGCATTAGCTGTGTTGGCTTGAGCGGACAAAGCCGCTTGGACTGGTGATTGATAATGAGAGCACAGCAACATATCGCATGTTTGGATTAACAGATACTATCCTTTCATGCGAGTATTAATTTGATCACCTTGTAATGATGAGCTTCATTCTGAGATGACAGACCTGCAGCCAAGACTGGAAGGAAGACTGATTATTATGAGCTAGCATACTGGAATAACTATGAAACATAATACTTAAGGGCACCCCTACAATTAACAATACATTAAAACCCCATAGTTCAATATTACAATCTAAGAGAAATAAAATAAAAAATAATATTACAAATCTCTAGTTCTCCCAGGAGAAATATTTTGGTTCATCACTAACCATAGCTGCATTGTTTGTTGGTATTATTGTTAGATTCCATGGATACGCTTGTCGGGTACCCTTATTTACTCTAATATGGCCCAATCCAAAAATTGCCCAAAAGAGCAGGTTCCTTTCCCAATGTTTGCCGCATTGAGCTGTTTGGTCAATTCACCTGTGAGGCTGAGTCATACCATAGCGAGGTTACAGGGGTGGATTCAGTGGAAGCCTCCTGCCCATGACCAACTCCATGTAGTGGTGGATTTAGGGTAGGGTGGGGCAAGACGCCCACCTTAAGAAAGTATCCTCATATTTCTGTTGTAAATTATAGGATCAAAAACTAAAAGAAATAGAATCATAAAACTAGTGACTCTTTGTCAAATAACCCAAAAATGATTGATTTAACTTGAACAGGGTTAAGATAAAAGCAAATTAAAAGAAAGTGGGCCTTTTGCCCCACACCTATAGGGTGTGGGGTAAGATGCCCAGGGGTGTGGGGTAAGATGCCCAGGGGGTGTGGGGCAAAAGGCCCACATAAAAATACTATATATCCTAAGAGGGGCAAAAGGCCCATATGGGGCAAAAAGCCCATGTATGGGGCAAAAGGGCAAATAAGCTAAGCTTCACATGATACCAAGACGGTAAAACTTCAATAAGTACCAGAAGGGAAACAGTGTATGGTGGATTTAAAGGGGCATGTGATTTTTTTTTTATCCTAGGGCGCCCCCCCCCCCCCCGACCCCCACCCCTTTGAAAATGTCTGGATCCGCCCCTGGCCTGTGCATCACCCAGTGGACCACAACGGACGTTCAATAGAGAAAAGTACCTGTTAGTTTATATCACTTTACCTTTTATACACAGCAAGTGAAGCGACTGCTCTCCCAAATCTAGGCCTTTTGGAAATACAAGCGTATATTTTTCTTCTTAAAAGACAACGTGGACAATGCTTTTTTTTACGTCCTCGGACTTATATATAATGCCGGGACGTTCATTGCTCGATGATCCGGTCGATGATCTACTTTTACTTTTAAATTTTGAACAACAATATGGGCGGCTGTTCCATTTGCATATATGTTCTGTTTGCAAAATTCAGTCGATCATGGCGTCTGTTGTGTGTGTTCAGAAGAACACAACTAGTAAAATCCAGCCCCTGTACATACTATGCCACCCACGGTTTAAATACATATAGACCTTGAATAAACGGTAAAGCATACTGCGGGGCGATATCGATTCTCTTGTATTTAACCTTCTGTGTTTTACATTAAAGTGATCACCAAGGTACACGCACTTTAAAATTGTTTTCGCTTGGAACATAAAGCCACCTAGCAACCATCTTGTACCTTGTCAGGTTACCTGTCCGGAAAAATAAGGTCGCCTAAGGCTAACTGTGTGAGAGTATTCAGAACAACGCAGTTGCCTGAACGTTTCTCCCCTTAAAAAGAAATGACATATTTGGAAATGTAAAATAGATCCAATTAGATAACTAACCATGAATTATGGATATATTAGTATGTTTCATGGTATATTTTTAGTATTCACAATCTTTTGTCCGTAAAGCCATCTTTTTGCCCTGTGCTTAATTTTTCGAATAGTGAGGTGATCTTAAAAGGCTGACTAAGAACAGTTGAAATCGTTTCACAGACGATAGCAGATTAACTAAGAAAGAGTATTATTTGAGCGGTTGAATTATTTAAGATTGCTGTAAACTGTAAAAGAAAAAGATGAAGATCTAATACAATGACTAGGCCTATTTGATTGAAAAGTAGATTACTCAAGAGATCAAACAGCAGAACTGGAATGTATTGGACATTACGATTCCATTTGAAATTGACTGCGGACAAGTATAGAAAGATGGAATATCTCGACGTTTTTCTGGGTTCTTCAAAATTCCGAATTGAGAATAATGTTTCCCTGATCAACATGGGTAATAAGCTAAGCTTCACACGATACCAAGACGGTTAAACTTTAATAAGTACCAGAAGGATAATAGCTAGTTTTCTAAACACAGATCAGGGTAGCTCTTAAAATGTGTTTGTCTTCAATTTAGAACAATGGTTTAAATGTTTGGGTAGCTTAAAGAGCACGACAATTGAGAAGAATGTATCAAAGTAATTGTCAAATGCTACTTACAGTGCCTATAGGGGCTATTTTACGACCAAGGTAAATACAGGTAAAACGTCTACGCTGCCTGCCGCTCACCTGGGGCTTTGATAGGCCATATGCAGGAAAAAGTCACAGAAGCCCATCTCTTGGGTCACCATGCCTCGAGACTGAAGGGTGGTTAAAAATATTCACTGTTTTAGTATACGAGACATGGTAGCCAGGTACAACAAATAAGGTTAGAAACCGGCTTTTGTCGATTTCTCGACGATATGATGCTATCTCTCCTTTGACAAACTAACTGCATTTTTTTCTACAACATATTTTTGATGAAATTATATGCAACCTTTTTCAAAAACTGCCTCAGGATACCCCCGAATTTATATCTACAACTTTGCTTATTACTTCCCAATTTTAGCCTTTGATCCATTAGGTCCAATGATTTTGACAGAACTTGTAGTTTTTCTGTTCTTAATTGATATTACTAATGACAGTAACGAACGACATGTCAAGAAATCAGGAAATGAATGACATTTCAGATGGCATATAGACCTTGTGCAGACAGGGTCACGTGACCAGGTTTTGGTGATCACCACGTGGTTCCCATAACCACGTGGCTATGCAAATATTAAATGAAATGTTATGAGAATATTTGATATGATTTTACTGAGGTATTGTTCAGTGGATTAGGCAAAGATATTGATTATAAATGTTTTAGAATTGTAAATGATAACAATATTAGCTTGATCACCAACATGGCGGCCAGCTCATTTTAGGACATGTGACGTCATCTGCTCGACGTCTATAGCATGTTATAATATCCTATATGGTTCCTGAGAAAGAAAGAAATAACACATTTTTCAATGTTGTCTAAGCACAAATCAAGTAATAAGACAGTGTTTGCATACCTTAATTCTTCAAACCCATCTTGATCCCTAGGATTTCCCTTAGATGAGAAATCTCAAGAAAATCCAGTGGCTCCTTGTATAGGATAAAATGTTATTTGGTTCCTGGACTAAAGGTTCTCTCTTAGTTATCATACCATGGGGGCGAGGCCTTTGGGAATCGAGACTACATTGACAACTCAAATAAGAAAAAAGTTACATAAAAGAAACGTATCATTGTGAGACTTTGGGGTTTGTGTGGTATAAAATGGAGAGAAGACTTGAAGGCAGGAGATATTGTTGATGTTAAAGTGTATTTCTCTACAGAACCAGGAGTGCAGGCCAAATGGCCTATTGCTGTTTAGTGGTTACATGGTGTGTTGTCTTCAACTGCTGGACCCAGAGTGCTTCAGCAGGGGTGCACTTCACAAACTCACCTTTTGCCTCTGACCTAATTACATTAATTAGGTCAGTTGACCACTAGGGGGAGGGGTAGTGCTAACAAAGGTTTTACCATAAACTCTTTGATGTAGTACCTTACTTACATATTTGATATACATTTTGATTATTATTTTTTAGACATAAAGAACATTATATTAATGGATTTTATATAATAGATTTGGTAAATAATTGTAGTTGTTGGAGGGAGGATATGACATGCCTAAACTTAGGTACACTGTTAAAACAAGTGTTTTAAACTTTCCTAAACACTTCGGCGCATCCAGTTTTGGAACACTTTATTTCCCTAAACATGTTTAAATTGTTGGTGTTTAGGGTTAAGTGTTTAGAAATGTGTGATGTTTAGGTATTTACCTTGAAGTGTTTAGGTCTTCAATGTGTTTGCAGTCTAAATGATTAGGATTTTATTGATGTTTAGCAAATAATTTTTAGCATCAAAGTATTTAGATTACACAGCAGTTAAGTCAATAAAACCAATTTCTTTTGTAATTTTCACTGGTATTATTCTGGAATATTATGTACCTACAATTCAGAGAGGAAAACATGTTTCCTGATCTCAATTGATCAACAATGAGGTAAAATTCAAGCCTAGAGTTAAACCTCTTTCAATATTATGCATGGAGAAAAGCAGAATTGACCTCTGAACTGGGGTAGGGCTTAGCTACCTCTAGTGGGACCAAGAACCTTTAGACCCAGACCCTAGTCCCTATGTCTGTCTGCATATGGAAAAGGTGTCTAAACAAAGTACATCTTCAAAACCTCGAACAAGATAATTTTCCTTAAACTCAAAATACTTCTAATGTATAATATTATACATTTCTTAAACACTCTACAGTACCTAAAAAAATCCCCTTTCTTTTATAATGAATTTATATCAACATTTAGAAGAAATCTCTAAGAACTACAGAGCATTGACATACAGTGTCACCTGGTGGAATACAGTTTAACTACACACAAGGTAAATCCAATACATGTTTAGAAGTAGAAAGTGTTTAGGTTTTAAACACCTGCAATTTCATGTGTTCAGATTCTAAGCATATCTAATCCAATACATGTTCAGGAGTAGAAAGTGTTTAGGTTTTAAACACCTGCAAATTCAAGTGTTTATATTCTAAACATATCTAATCCATACATGTTTAGGAATTACAACTGTTTAGCTTTTAAATACATGAGACTTCTTGTGTTTAGATTCTAAACATGTTTAGCCCCTTAACATGTTTAAATTCTAAACATCATTTTTACAGTGTATGACATCATCACCTCAAGGGGGACAAAACAAAGGGTCACAAATTGCTTAATACCTGTGCCTAGACAAACTCGCCGGAATACTAATAATACTAATAATTAGGCCTATTAATTCCAAACGAAATCTGTAGGGCTGGGGCACAACCGAGGAAACACAACAATTTGAAGAAAACAAAAGGCATGGAAATCCAAGAGAAAAAGACACAAATCATATAAAGCCAGTATCACTTCTCCACTAATGATAATTATGGAGCTACTAAAACATCTACTTACCTAATTATAAGAAAGAAAAACAAAATCAAATGCACTTAAAAATGTGGGAACAAGAGTGGTTCAACAAGAGTGGTGAGCAACTCGACACATGGCAGGAGCGCAGTAAAGGAAAGGAAATGTATTGTAAAAGGAATATATCCCAGCAGTCCTGTTTCATGAGACCTTCAATATTGGGCCAAGACAGTGCGGCTGCCCCTGCCCCAAAGACCGTCCCCGCTGGGGGTCACTTGGTTCCGTGAAGGTGTTCCTTCCACTTTTCGGGCTGCTTAGTTTTCACGCTTCTAGCATTAATGCCAGTTTTTGAACATTAAGTATTCGAGCTTTGGCTAGTTCTATCCCGGTTCTACTTATCTGTCATGTGGGATTTACTTTTCTATAGTCACACCTCGATCCTGATTAAGAACCTGACAAGTCGAAACATGTTGATCACGCTGTAATTTTTAACTAGTTAACCACCTATAAATACTCAAGTGGTTGAGTTTGGTATACGTCTCCACTTCAAGTTTTGTTTTTGTGCATAATTGACAGTGTTCAGAATGCGCAAGAATGTAAATTACAAAAATAAAAATAAAATTAAAAAAGTTCACTAACAAGAAGGGACCAGTATCAGATACTGGTCCCTTCTTGCCAGAGAACTTTTTTTAGGTAAGACTGAAGAGATCTAGACGCTGATCTAGCCTTGTAACTACCGGAACTCTTGAGATCGAGACAATAAGGTTAGACCATAGTAGTCCTTATAATTATATAACGTGTATCGGACACATTGTATATGCTGACTTCAATCATATAATACAGAGCCTGTTTCACATGTTTGGTCAGGCACCATGTGTTATGATTTTTGTTCTTACTTTTTTGGTTTTGGTTGTTAGATCCTGAATGACTATATTTACATTGTTTGGTAGTGTGTTGGTTGTTTGCTTCCTGGTTATCTATGGCAGTGTTGTGTGCAGTCTCTTTCACACAATCTAAGTTTCTTTCATTGAGTTTGCTCATGTACACGAGCCAGCTTTTCCATTAATACTTAGTCTAGGATGGTGTTTAATTTTGTTGTTGTTAAGACCAAATCAAGGGATGGTCGCGGGGGTAGTTCGCACCGATGTGATAATCAAATATGATACTAAGAATTATGTCATTCTCTAGTGTGTAGTTCTCTCTCATCCAGATTATTCACTTTGGTCTTTTTTGTGTGCATGAGGTTTCCTTCTGCCAATTTTATAAGCAGATAAACAGATTATAAGCAAATTAAAATTTCTATGAATGAATTCATTTTGCTATTCCCTTAGCAAATAGATAATGTCTTAGTTTGTTTGGCTTAAACTTTTAGAGTTTTGTTCTTGCTGCCTGCATGGAAGCGGGTCATCAGGGTGCATATATATTATAAGCATAATCTTTCTTTAACTACCCTCTATCGGATACCAGCATTAATTTTGGTTACATTTTTGTCTGTGTATGATATGGACGTATAGTATTTTTACTGTAAAATGTGTTTACTGTCCTTAAAGTCAATGCACACATTTCTATATTGAAGTTTTTGGATAACCATTGCCATTACTTGGCGGGGCGGTCAATATCTAATAAAATGTAACATAAGGATTATTATAGAGCAGTGCACTTACCTGGGTGTATTTCGGTGGCAGCGTTACTGAATGTTCGAGTGTGACCAGGTCTGATCGCCACCTGAAGCCACCGCCCCCTGACTTACGTAACCTTTTACATACAACCGAGGGATCGGGGCTGGTGGGGGACGGCCTTATCGAGGTTATCTGTTTTACCACGCACACTGTGGGAAAAGGACAACGTTTTAGACACACAGGACTAGTGAGGCGTTGCCCTTCCTAACCACATCCCAAATAATACCAGTTGCTTCCCATTTACATACGTTAACCTTAATGCGATTAGCAGCTCCTACCGGTGTTCCAATCTGAATATTGATTACATGTACAGGGATGATCTTCCATACATTGCAATTGACAAAATATAATAATGTCTTTATGTGTGCAAAATATTGTAGGTTTATTCTGATTCAATTCTGTAACTATAAGAGCATACACACAATGATTTTGTTTGTATTAAATAGATGAACTTTGATGATTTACGATTAGGTCCTACCCCTGACAGCTCTTATACAATGCATTAACCATTGGCTGCTTTGTTATCTCCCCCATCTGGGACGGTTTCAGAGCTGCTTTAGGGAGAAGATCTATGACATAGGCCTATCCCTTAATAATAGCTATTATGGCCAATTAAAACTAGGTATACGTTTGTTTACACTTAGACGACTCTGCTGTATCTCTGACTGGTTTATTACATATCCACAAGGTGGCGCTGTGGTAGTACAATATACAGAAGAGCCGTCTGGTGGAGAATACTGACATTAGCGGTTCCCGCGTTCATACACTACACTCCTCCACACCAAATATGTTACTCATGTCAATGAAAACATTTTCTTACTATAGCTTAGTTTCTTTAAGTTACTTTTACTTGATAAGATAGATCTTAAAATCTTACTCGTTACTTAGAGTAGTAATATGCTGGTAACTTAATAAATGTCTCTTGATAAATGTCTTTTGCTTTACTCTATAAATGTCTTTTTGTAAATGTCTTTTTCTTCTCTTCTTCCACGCAAAAGTCTTTGATGTTATAAGAACTTTAACCTTATAGTTATACTGAGCATAATACTTTAAAATGATGTTACAAATTACACTCAACAGTCTTTGTTTTAACTTCACTTCTTACCAACCGCAAAGTCTCTGAACTTCAAAGGCGCGGCTCAGGGCCGCACTGGGTAGCGTCTCTGTGATGCAGCTGGCTCGGACTGAACACCTTTCATAGGTGTCCCAAGATGAACACCTCTCATAGGCGCTCGCTGCTGAACACCTCTTGTAGACACTCGCTGCCGAACACCTGTCGTAGGCGCTCGCTGCTGAACATCTCTGATGCGAGTGTGGTAACGTCTCTCAACGACTGCTGGGTCGGAGGTGACACCTCTCCATGGTGTCCTCGATGACTGAACACCTCTCCATGGTGTCCTCGCTGACTGAACACCCCGCCAAGGTGTCCACGGCTTCGACCTGGACAGAACACCTCCTCGTGGTGTCCCAGGCGTTGACTTGGACAGAGCACCTCGCCATGGCACTCCTGGCTTCGACAGAGCACCTCTCCATGGCACTCCCGGCTTCGACCAGGGTGGAACACCTTCCTGTGGTGTCCTCGACGTTGACCTCTGGGGTGGGGCACCTCTCCATGGTGCTCCTGGCACTGGTGTGGCCTTTGGAACCCTAGGACCAGGGTCCCAGTAGTCTCGCGTCGCTCTCTGCGAAGGCAGTGCATCACTCGGGATGCCACTGCTGGGTGTGACACCAACTCGGGGTGGCACAACACAACTGTGCACTACACACACAGGGTCTGGGAGTCCCTCAACCAGACTATCCTTAGTCACTTGTTTGACACAGGATTCTAACCTTTCGCACAACACACTATCTCGCCTCTCCTTAGTTTCTGAGCACAGATCCTGCTCACTCACAAGACTGTCTGGGAGCTGCTCGACCAGACTAGCCCTAGGCACACACATCTCCTGAGTACTGGTAGTTTCCTCTATCACCATCTCTTTAACACTAATCTCCTCAGAAGTCTCCTCTGGTAGGGGCACACTTCCCTCCCTACTAATCTCTTTAGAAGTCTCCTCTTTGAACAGGCTTTCCCAGTTCAGCCTTACTCTCGCTATCCAGCTCCTTCCAAAGAGCGATGTACGTTCGCTTTTAGCGACTACAAGTGGCAGGACCTTCTCCTGGTCTTCATACCTTACTGCCACGTCAACCTGCCCTAGCAGTTTGACTTCGTGCCCTGTGTAACCTTTGAGGTTTATCTGCGCTTCCTGCAGGGGCAAATGCTTTAAGCACTGGTGGTAAATGTTCTCTCCTATGATAGAAACTGCTGAGGCCGTGTCAACAGTGAAAGGCAACGAATGCCCTTCTATCTGCACATCTACCTTTATCTCACTACTCTCTGTCTCTGGTACTGAGGGCCGAACTTCATATAGAGAAGCATAGCTAACTATCTCCTCTAGCCTTTCCTCCTCATCAATATAATGCGCATGACCTCTTCCACGACCGTGGCCTTGCCCACGGCCATGGCCACGTCCAGACTGTGGACCACTGCGACTATACTGTTGACCCCCTCTACCAAACTGCTGGGGTTCCTGATCTGTTTCATTCTCACAAGCCCTTGCTATATGTCCATAGCCGTTACACTTATAGCATCTCTCATTCTTGTAAGGACAGTTGAACGCTTCATGGTTCATGCTATGACAGCGGTAACACTTCTCTTGTGTTCTGCCTCTTCCTCTACCTCTAAAGTTATAGTTCTCTCTCCCTCGCTGAACTCTGTTTACTTCTTTGGCTGGCTCTACTTTACTCTTTAGCTCTTCGGCTGGCTTCATCATCTTACTATTCTGTCGAGCTGTGTCCATAGACGTACTGATCTCTACTGCTCTTTCCCAAGTAAGAGCTGCTCCCTCACTCAAAAGTCTGTTCTTTATGGCATCTAACTGCACACCTGCCACTAGTCTGTTTCTAAGTCTCTTCTTGATCTGATCTTCATTACCAAAACCACAATGAATGCTAAGCTTCTTCAGAGCAACAATGTAGTCTGAGACTGTCTCACTCTCCTTCTGGCACCTTGTGTCGAATGTGTAGCTCTCTGCTAATTCATTAGTGCCTGACATATAGTGTTTTTCGAGCAACTCGGAGAGCTGGGCATACGTTTTACCCTCAATGTTCGCAGGGGATACCAAGGCCACTAACAGGTCTACTACCTCTGGGCCTACTAGCGAAATAAAGGCATCTACTCTGTCCCCATCTGCTATTTGGTTAATTCGCATCCACGCGTCTAGTCTCTTCTTATAGTTGACCCACTGTTCTTTTTCAGGACTAAACTCACTAATGGTTCCTATGATGGTCCTAGGTGGTGGGGGTGGGTTTGCCATTTTGAGTTTTATTCACACTGATGTACTTGAGTCACTTTGCACTACTGCACTAGGTCACTGTGCACTAAACTTTGCACTGCACTGATTCTCACTTTATTTTAGTTTTTACTGGCATTTTCACTAAGTCACTTTTTCAATGTCACTGATCTTCACTGATCACCAAAATCACTTTTTGCACTGTTTTTACACTGTTTTGCACTGTGCACTACTCCTTGAAAACTTTGGGCATGATCCCTGGGCATTAGATATGGCTTATTTCACAACCACATGGCCCTACTTTCACAGTTCACTTTCACTTTTCTACTTGAAAACAGGGTTTCTGAGTCAGATTTTCACTGGTCAACTACTTCCAGTCTTTCAAAGTTACTCTCTGACACATTTGCTAGGAGAACCTTATACCTGGTCGAGCTAAATGGTCATAATTTCCTTAGAGTTCTTGGATCTCCATCCTCGTTCGCCACTGCTGTATCTCTGACTGGTTTATTACATATCCACAAGGTGGCGCTGTGGTAGTACAATATACAGAAGAGCCGTCTGGTGGAGAATACTGACATTAGCGGTTCCCGCGTTCATACACTACAGACTCCATTGCCACAAGTACACAAAGTGGGGAATAGTAACTTAGTTTTGCAAATTATTATGGTTCAGGGGCGGATCCGGGAATTCTAGAGAGGGAGGGGCGTCTTTATTTTAAAAATTCCCGGCGACCCATCTGAGGGCGCAAAAATGGAGGGGGGGGGGGGGCGCACGCCCCATGCGTCCCTCCTTGACCCGTCCCTATGGTTAGAAACCTTGGCCGAACGACCACACTCCCCCAGGCAAAAAGCCTAGCTCATGCCACGCCCCCCCCCCCCCCCCCACCCAATCACACAAACAAAAATTGTTATGTTCAGGTAATAGAACCCTATCGGTCGTAAAAAGAATGAAGGTAGAAGCGCTGATTTTCGAAGGAGGTCCCTCACGACCCGAGAAATCTTTTTAAAAAAATGTAGGGTAGATCTATAGGGCCTATTTAATTTAGGGCCTGAGCCAAAATGTAAGAGTAGGTCGGGTTACCTGAACACACAATTTTGTGAGGCCTTGTCTGTATCGTTGGCTTATCACCAAATTACTGATATCACTATTATAGGCCACCTTAGACAAGACGTATTCATCTCTGTATTTGGGCACAACAATTTCAGGGAAAAAAAATTAATTTTGATATTTCAACAGATCATTTTCGTATGTCAATTCTTCAGTTTTCGCGCACCTGGAGCCTATTTTCGCGCATTAAGTCATATTTTAGGGGTAAAATGAGTAGACTATTCAACATGCAGAAAATTTTATCCATTGAGCATCATAAAAAGATTATCTACTGATCCGTTATTTGAAATAAAAGATCACTTCTTCATTATTCATAATACGCATTTCAGAGATCCTACGTTGTCTGACAAAATAATTATATAGAATTATATCTACATTTTAATAAGTAAGAAATGCGCATATTTGAGCATTTTTATTAAATGGCTGAAGCATCAATTCACCTATTAAAATATCAAATGAAAAAAAGGACGCTTTGACTCTTTGGTTACTATAGTAACTTATTAGTATCAAAGGAGTGTCTTCAGAATATTATGGGAACTTGTTCTGAAAAGTTGTCCATGTTTTTATATGGAAAATGTGTTAGAAAATTCCGAAATTTCGGAAAAATAATTTTAAAAAATTCGCGAAAACTGACGACTGCATTAATTTTTGTCTATAGTTTTCACGCTGGGGTCTAGTTTTTAAAAATAAGCATGATTATGTAAGCTTTTGTTGTTTAAATAGTAGCGAAACACTTTAAAGTGATATCCAGAATATAAGGGGGGTGCAGGTGTTTTCTTTCTTACAAAAAATCAATATTGCGTTAATTAATCAATAAAATATCGACTGTAGGCTATATAAGATAAGTTATATAAGACAAGCAAAACACATTTTGCCCCCCCCCCCCCCGAATTCATAGATAAGTATGAAAACCTTCGAAAAATAATTATTCTGTGATAAGATACCCTACCCTGAGGAGGTAAAATAATGTGTGTAGGCAAGCTTTTGTAGAAAAAAAATGCGTCCATAAAAATACGCGAAAACTGCACCTCTAGTCTACTCTACAAAAGCATTCCACTCCATAGAACTAGACTTTCCGCGAGAGGTTTAGTTCTGTGTTCCACTCGGCCTCTACCCCCCACCCCCCACCCCCAGATCTGCCACTGTCAATATGATTACGAGTTTTCGGTGGCATTTATTATCCCGGATAACCAGCAGGCCTAATCTATGGCGGGAATCTCCAGAAATCGTGGTCGAAAGCTACGTGCTGCCACCTATCGTTGCTAATCTGAACATCCGAAACTTACTCACTAGGTGGCAGCAGTTAGGAATGGCTGAACAAGGTAAGAGCATCTTTTATTCATTTGCTTGTATGCGAATACCTAACCTTCAACGTAGGATAAAACAAGACGCAAAGGATAAGTAAAGATGTTGTTCGCGTTTGATTCATGTGTAATAAAGTGTAATGTATTCTGTCATCTCTATTTTGAAGTTTAATGCGAAGTACCCATATTATCGCTCATGCTACACGTGACGGATACAGTTTCCAACAGTCCTCACGTTTACAAAAAGGATTCCTGTCTCGAAGTGTGATTTTACTGGGAGTCATCTGCCCCTTGTTATTATCCGTGCAAGGAAGGCTTCACTTTATTATCGTATCCTCGTATCACAGTTTGATTCGTAATCACCAGTCTGACTCACCAGGGACTGGCAGGGTGCTGGCAGGGACAGGGCCGTTCGGCCGATTACTACGTACCCAGGGTACACTATTGGCCCAGTAGAGCAGGCCAGTACCCAATAAAAAAAATCAGCTCAGGGTACAGAAGGTGTAGACCGCAAGAGGATGCATCCTCGAATCCTACGCCGTCCAGGGAGGTGTGAACTCATTAATATTCATGAGGGGTCCTACACCAAGCCCCGCCCCCTGACTGAGGGAGGGAGGGTGGGGGGGGGGGTGGCTGTGCATGGTCAGTGTTGAGAGTGTCGCGCAGGCAATCACACCTGCATTCCAACATAAACCCAACACTGAAGTACCAAAAGTAAGAAAAAAAGAATCGTCCCACCCCCTATAAAATACTCACCTGGCCAGTCCATCGGAAACAGACATATCTTTAATTGTCGCATCAAAACGCCCCTTATCAACTATCGTCTACCTTTAACTTGAGGTTTGAGGCATTTTGTGATAAGAAATTCCCTCACCCCGTCCCTCTTAGTTACTACTCCTCTTAATAGTTAAGGCCTAAATAGAAAGAGGGATGATACAGGTGACGGAATAGAATATGTGTTGTAGTGGGAAAACCATTCAGGCATTGTCTTAGTTGAAGGTTAAATCCCTAAAACGATAGTCACACTTGATTATAGTGAACTATTAATGTGTTACGTGTTTTATTGCTATGTTTATGTAGTATTTGTATTCCATCCGTTCAATAGATTACTTCTTCATTAATTTTATGCTAGTCCATGTCATGATCCTGTCTTTTTATTATAAACATTGAATTGATGTTTATTATTTCAGCAAATGTTCGCCATGTTTCTAAATTGGGGTGGGCGCATAATGATATAAACAGATTTTTACCTCAAGAACGTGGAATTGTCGGTTAATATCCACAAACTTTATACCTTTGCCTCACCACAAACCCATAAGAGACAGATAATGTAATACATTAATTTAAGGCCTTATATCGCTCATGTCAGGCTAATATTGCACATTTATGATGCCTAATATTGCACCTTATAAATAAGATCAGCATGAAATAAAGAAAAGTAGGAAAATCTTAACAAAATATTGTTCAATTAAAATGATTCACACATTAGTTGAACAGAGTGTACAGCCATTGATGATATGATGTCTCAGAAAATTCTACAAAATACCATTTTAATTTCGTAGTAATATTGATAAATCTTTGTTTCAAAGGTCAAAATTTTGTATTTTATTTATTATTTTCTTGAGGGGTTACCACCGATTTTATGTATTCATTTAGAAATGTATTATGTATCTGCCTGGGGTATTTAACATTTACTATTTTTTACCCTCTGTTGGTAGGGTTAGAAAATGTAATAATCTATTCTCTTTGATTTATATCATGCACATCAGGCTTATATCGAGGATAACATATGATCTATATCGCGCATTTCATAAAAAGTGGTCTGATAATTTAAATTATAATGATACCTTAATGAAATTTGAGTTAGATCTTAAATATAGGTCCACGTACATTGATACTTTTCATTAATATCCTCCATGCTTATGTTGACAGGACGTGTGAAGACATGGTAATATGATATGTCATAAGATTCTAGAAAATAATGATTCAATTTGATTTGAATATAAAAATAGGGTTGTATCACGCATCCTATATATGTGGATATACAATTTTTGTTATCAATAAGTAATTATGGAAGTGATTTTATGATTAATTTCAAACATAAGTGCAAATTTTACCAATTATTAGTTCTTTTTGCTTATTGATATTGACCATATATAAGGGTCATAAACAAAATATGCGCAATAGGCCTATACCACTGTGCGCGACCCAATCCTCTTTTACCCTATATGGCATGACATGTGTAGAGGATGGTAAAAATGTGTCACAAAATATGTGTAAAATGCACAGAAACATAGTCTGCGACGCATCCCCTCCCCACTCCCCTCCCCCCCGCTGTCTGGAATGACAATATCCAGAGGCGAATACTTTGTCTAAGAAACAAACAATGTGCGAAAAATGTCTGTAGACATGCCTGCATGTAGGTTGAAATGTAAACTAACGCGAAAACACCTGACCAATCCCTCCTTCCCAAAACATTATGTTCAGCTACGCCTCCACCGCCATGCACCCCCCCCCCCCCGCCCCCTTAGCCATAGGTAGGGGGCGGGGCTTACTGCTACGCGCCTCATGCATATTAATGAGGTAACACCTCCTGGACGGCGTAGATTCCGAGGATGCATACTTTAGCGTGTAGACCCTTCGTATAGTCGTTACAGTTAGTAGACTCAGGGTACAAAAGGTGAAGACCCAGGGTATAGTAGGTAAAGTTGGCAGCACTCAGGGCCTCAGTCAATCAGCAGGGCAGGGCTAGGGCCTAGGGCCAGCATTATAGCAGAGTATGGAAGGTGTAGACCCAGGGTATAGTAAAATTAGTAGACTCAGGGTATAGAAAATGAAGACCCAGAGTAGAGTAGAGCTAGTAGACCCAGGGTATATTGTAAAATTAGTAGACCCAGAGTACAGAAAATGAAGACCCAGGGTATAGACTATAGTAGATCTAATAGACCCAGGGTAAAGTAGAGTTAATAGACCCAGGGTACAGAAAATGAAGACCCAGGGTAGAGTAGAACTAGTAGACCCAGGGTATACTTTAGTAGACCCAGGGTATAGTACTGTAAGTAGTTCCAGGGTATAGTTTAGTATGAGTATACCCAGGGTACAGAAAGTGAAGACCCAGGGTATTCTTGGGTAAAGGTGGTAGATTCAGTGGCGCAGAAGCCAGGTGCCCAGCTGCTGGACATAAGGGCTGGTAGTAGGCTCAGGGTATAGAATATGATTACCCAGGGTATAGTATGGAAAGACTGTAGACTCAGGGTACAGAAGCTGAAGACCCAGGGTATAGTAGGCATTGGCTGTATACTCAAGGGCTGAGAGGCACAGCAGTACCAGGCTGTAGAATGTAAGGGTAATAGACCCAGGGTATAGAAAGTGAAGACCCAGTGTATTAGCAGGTTGCTCAAGTAAGGTGCTTTCTGATTTATAAGTAGACCCTGGGTATAGTTCTCTGCAGTGTACCCTGGGTCAACTGTAATCAGCTGAACGGCCCAGCAGCAAAAACAACGCCTCCTGCCAGTCCTGGTGTCATACCGTCTACCAAATTCTCGAGACTTGTGCAGACATGGTCACGTGAACAAATTTTGGTGATCACCACGTGCAGACCATGACCACATGGCCTCACATGAAAGCTAGATTTATAAATTCTATAGATGGTCACAATTGGTTTTTAATAAATCAGGGAGTTAATCTTAGTAAAATTCTGCACGAATATCTATTTTATATGACCCAAAATTGGGAATAATGCATTTTATAAAGTGATCACCAACATGGCGGCCAGAGCATTTTCAGAGATAGGACGTCATCTGCACAATGTCTAAGATTTTACATCCATAATTTCGCGTTGTTAGTTTGTTGCACATCCTATTGAAAAGCATTTGCGCGCAACCATAATTTAGTGCAAAGAATTACTCCATTAGGTCTATAATTTTATTTGGCCCGAATTTTGTTTTTACTCATACCACTTCCACGTCTATTGTAATAAAATATTTGCGCTTGGAGTTTGCGCTCCCAAATAATTTTCTGTGACATAGAAATAATGTGACTTTAAAGGGGAAGGGGGTGTATATAAAGGGCAGAACAGCCATAATCTCAGTGGGGGGTCATCATTCCAACAGTTCAAAGGGCTCCTTGAAACTTTAAGCTTATTTGAAATATCTTAGTAATCAATGGTTCTATTAGTCTGATTCATAGTCAGACTAACTTATGAACAGATCAAACATCATTTTTGTGAAAATGAAGGGAAATATCACCCTATAACTACCCCAACCAGAGAATTTCTTTTCAAAATATTTCAGTTACATTTGAAAGTTGTGGCTGTTCCCCATCTGGTGTTACACCCCTCCCCTGTCGAGGCTGTTATGTCACAGGGTAAGGTCACACCAAATGACTCCCCTGACCCCAGGATAGCCCCATTAGGGCTGTAACACCCTCAGCAGGAGGGATTCGTTAGGACCCTAACGAAATCTTCCCCTTTAAAGGGGCAAAACTTGTTAGGTACATAACAAATCCACCCTGCTGTTCACCTCCTGGGCCCCTCCTGGAGTAATGGATATGCTAATGAAGTAATCCTTGGGTCAGAAAAGGGGGTTAGGGAAGAGGGGTGTGATTTACTTACCAGTGTCCCCTTGATATAACAGCCTCAACAGAGGAGGGGTGTATGCCTAATTGAGGAACAGCCACAACCTTCAAATCTAACTGAAATATTTTCAAAATAAATCTTCTGGTAGGGTAGATTTTGAAGGCTGTTTCTCTCCATTTTCCCAGCAATGAGTCTTAAGGCCGTATTCCACATACCGAAAGTGCGCTGCCGATTTCCTGCCGATATACTATCGGCAGTTCCGATATACTTTCGGCAGCCTTGCCGATAAAATTTACGAACATGTTGGTAAATATTTCCGGCCGATTGAATATGGGCCGCCGATGACACAATTTCGGCCGCCGAAATTGCACCGAAATGACAGGATGCCGGTATGGAATGTTGCTATGGAGAGGCTCACTATCGGCGGCCCGCACTTTCGGTATGTGGAATACGGCCTTTAGTATGTTCATAGATTAGCTTTATGTGTGTGATGTCTGGTAGTGGTATTTTTTGGCTGGCACATGGTCTCACCTCCTCACCCCTTTTTCAGACGACATGCCTGAGTTGGAGGACGTGGCCATGGCGGAGGACGGCGATCTGGGGGACGACGTATGGGGGGACAGTGACGACGGTGAGGACATACCCCAGCCCCCGTCCAAGTGTCTCTACTGCCAGAGGACCTTCCTCCAGGTCCGCGACCTGTTTGGGCACTGCCAAGAAGAACATGGGTTCAATATTCACCAGATTCACAACGTTCACCATCTGGACTGTTTCGGTTATATCAAGCTTATCAACTATGTCAGACGACAGGTATGGTTTCTAGTTATACTTCGAGATTTCTCTTTATTCCCGGTGTTAAATGTATTTTATTTAAATTTTGCGTCTGTTACCCAGTAACACTGAAGAAGCCTTTAAAAAGGTGAAACATGTCAATAAAATACAAATATTGGATACCTTTCACTTACTTAACTCTTCGTATTGGTTTGGCTAGTTATGTCGACCTTTTAAAGGGTTTACTTTATATATATACAAAAGATATATAATGTAGATACTTTTAGAAAATCCCAGTATTCATATTTTCTCAGCGGTTGCATGAATTGAATATGTAAAAATGGATTGAAATATCTTTTGATACAAGAAACCTGCCACCGAACTATTGGTAGAGAGGTCCGCCACGGGCTCCTGCCGATGGAGTGATGATTCGTATATGAAGCCGGAGATCGAAGATGACCCTCTACTTCAATTTGGTGAGTAATACACTAATCTCCCACTAGAGGTTTCCCAAAGATTCCCAAATTCTGTCTGCCATACAATATTGGAGGATTTGAAGAAATGTTGCTGATTTACTATTTCAAAATTTTTACTCCACTCTAAACTTTTTCAGTTTTTTTATATATTATTTTTTTAAAAATAAAAGTATGAATAACCACTCTGCTAAGAATGTTCGGAGAACGGTTTCATTCAGATTCTACAGTATGACTAATATCATGCATATCTTCAGGATTGTATGGAGACATAGCATCTACTCTACCCCCACCTCTGTTAAAATAAAAACTTTCCCTTTTCAGATATTGATGACCTTGCTGAGATTGTGGAGGCTGGTAGAGCTGCGGGCGGCGATCAGGCAATGGAGAGTGGTGTGGTCATGGAGAACGGGGCGGGCATGGTAGAGCTGACAGGGGCGGAGCATGGTGCACTCATCGACCGACTACGGAGTGCGGAGAGCCGCGCCTCACAGGCTGAGCATGACCTGCAGCAGGCCATGAGCGACCTAGCCAGGATGAGGTGGGGACGGCTTTCTTTGTTTTATTTCCATCAAAAATAAAATCGCTTATATACCTGTTTAATAAAAAAAGTAATATTTCCAACAAGAATAGAATTTCTAATTAAAGTTCCTATGACATGATTTTAAGAAACTATTTTAGTTCTACTATCACATAGAAACTAACAAATTAGAAATGTACTTCCCCGTCCAGTGAAAAATTACCTTTGCATTAATACATACTGGTCACACTAGATGAGGTTAGGGGTCTGTGTATACATCTTATCTTCCTTAGCACACAATGCAGCAGATCACTGGCTGTGACGTCACCGGGAGAACCACCTTACTGCTTGGACCACATTATAATCCAGACCTACTGACATTTTCTCAGCAGTCTTTGGGATATGCCTTCATAAATACTTTCAGAAAACAGAACATTCATACACAAAACGGGACACTAGGCCTATTCCAAATATTTACTTATATTAGATATGTCTGAATCATGTCAATTTGTCTAAATATAAGTAGAAAAAATATGTGACGCCTGTTATAATATATGAGAGGGTCTTCACAATAAATTAAACTTATGTCCAGAAAACATGGCGTATTTAGGCTGTCCTTTCAGTAGAAAATTTTTTATCATGCTTTTTAATTAGGAAATTAGCAATTTAATAGTCCCATAGCAATTTCCCAATTAACAATAGACAATCCCAATGTTTTTTGGCTCTAAAACGCACATTTGCTTCATTATAATGTTCTTATGGACCTAGCTAGGAATACAATCGAATCTGTAGTACACCCCGACATGTAAATAGATACGACTGTTGAGTTTTTTTCCCTCCACCCAATCCGCCAATTTATAAGGATTTATTAACCATCCATTGCGGATATTGGTTGTGCATATACATAAGCACCTAGTCTTTTGTCGCATAGACATATTTCATGGAAACACGAGGTAAATCACACAAAAAAAGTCAATCATCACAACTAACAACTGACGATATGGGCAAAGATGGCGACCAGAAGGAGGAACAAGGTGATACCGAGTATACAAAAGGGGTTCAACGCATGGAGAAGATCCTAACACGCTTGGAAAAAAACATGACTACAATGAAGTCCTCGTTAACCAAGATAGAGGAAGAATCCACTGGTACTGCCACAAGATTGACTCAAATGGACGAGGATATGCGTAAAAAGTTGGACGATTTACTGGTGAAAGATGAAAACACCCGTCAGAGCCTCACTAGACACGAACATGAAATAACAACACTGAAGTCAGAAGTACAAATGTTAAAACAGGAGTTAGTCGACAGGCAAAAAAAGGAGAAGGAACTGAATGTGATTATACGTGGGATCCCAGAGATCAAAAATGAGAAAATGCATGAAACGATCAAGGAAATCTTACAAACCGCCGGGGCCTCATTCAACTACAGCGCAACCAACGGCGCATACCGAATGGGCAAACTGCCAGACCCGAAACAAAACAATAACAAATACACGCGGAGTATCAGGCTCGCGCTAACCACACGACAGCAGAAATCCGAACTCTTTGGCATATGGAAAACGGTCCGACAAACCCAGAAATTTGAGAAAACCAATCTGCAGAATGATTTGGATGATAACGAGATGTTGAAGGTACGTGAAGTGCAACAACTGCAGTCGGCCGCTCGGAAAATTCCGGGAGTGACAGCAACTATCAAGGGTACGAGTCTCGTCATAGATGGTCAAGTCTTCACGCGTGAAAATTTTGGAAACCTACCTCATGGCCTAACTAAGGAGAACGCATCTACCGTGAAGACACCTGACGGAGTAGCTTTCCAAGGGCATATGAGCCCACACAGTAATCTCTACCCCTGTGACATCGTAAATGAGGAGGGCGTGTCGGCAACATGCGTGGAACATATGCTAGCCAAGGTCAAGGCCGTTGTTTGTGACGCCAGCGCTAGCCTCAAAAAACAGATCGACGAAACCACTAACCCATATACTCTCAAGAGGCTATTGAAACAGATCAAACCAAATGCTATCTGGCTCAAAGATGATAAGAAATTCCTTGCCGAAATTGTAGAACGTAAATACCTACAACATCCCTCCCTGAGGGCGAAACTGATCGAGTGCATAGGATTCATGTACGAGGCAACCCGAGACCCTGTTTATGGCGCCGGGTTTACGTTAATGCAAACCGACCAGATCACTCAAGATAATATCAAGCCTGGTGGTAATGTAATGGGGAAGATCCTTGATGACCTGAAGGTAAAGTTCACCGAGTAAATTATCCTGTGTTTCCATAAAGATATTTATGACATTCTGTAACGACTGCTGTCACAACAAAAACAAACATGGCGAAGTTTCAAGTATTACTCGCGGGTGACTCACGGGTGAATGATATGTCTAGGAGAATGGAACGAGTAGTGGTTCATAATGACATGTTTGATGTCAATATTACAGTTAAATCCTTCCCTGGGCGTAGCTTATCTGAAGTTGTTGATGCTACTATCCAATTCACGGGAGCCATCAAATTTGATGTGATTTACCTTATGGCGGGAATTAATGATATGTCAACCAAACAAGGATGGAAAAAAATACGACCTGCCTTCGGTGTAGAAGATAATATCGCAGACATTATGATCGACAAGTATCGTGATGCCAAACAGAAATTATCTGTAGTGTGTACCCGAGCGGTTATTTGTGACCTTGTAGGCCTGTCGTACAATGCCTACAACATTGATGGTAAGGATTTCCCTATCCAACAACAACAAATTAACCAAGCTGTGCTGGAAATAAATTTACGTATTGATGACATCAACAATGAAGACGGTCTACGTGGTCCCAAAATCGGCAGCCATGTTCACAAGTCAAGACATGGACGGATTAGTCACCGGTATCTAGCGAACTTAAGTGATGGGATCCATTACAATGATGAACTCAAAACAAGACTAGCCACGTACATTGGTCAGGATATTTACAATAACTTACATACAACATGCAACTAGGGAATTATCTGCTGACAAGTCGTGTTTCATGCTTGCCACTGATTAATCCACAACTGATATCCACTCCAATTCCCAAGTCGTGTTCCATGCTTGGGTACTGAATTATCTGCTGACAAGTCGTGTCTCATGCTTGCCATTGATTAATCCACAAATGATAACCATTTAGCTCCCAAGTCGTGTTCCATGCTTGGGTACTAATCAGAACCATGGTGGTATATTTTCTAGTAATTAAGTGATGTCCCAACCTTCGCCTACATTCTTAAAATCCTGCATGAATCGTAGTTACATGCTCATGAAAGTAACTAAGTGTTACATCAAGTCGTGTATACATGCTTGAGTACCTAGATGAGTTGATATGCAGTCACTGTAGCTTTATATCTGAAGTTTTGGGTATATACGAGTTGTGTTTTCTCATGCTCGTATTATTAATCTAAATCAAGAATAGGTACTAAATCTAAATTTAATCTCTTTAAAAATTTAAAAGAAATCTTATTCTCTGGATGTTAATATAATTCTTAAAATAATAAAGCATAAAATCCTATGGTGGTGGAAAAATCTGTTACACTTCACACATGCAGCAACTGTTTGGCCAGCAAATTCTGCATCATTTAGCCATCAGCTGCACTTGTATATATACACCTTATTTTGTGATGAAATGTTTCAATTGGTATCTGGGACAGGTCTGGTCTGGAAAATCATGTTCATTATTAAATATCACATAAAGGTTTACAAATAGCTCATCTTAATTGTCAGAGTTTACTGAACAAATTCGACTTATTGAAATATGAACTTAAAGATATAGGCATTGATATATTGACTT
Source organism: Lepidonotus clava (assembly GCA_936440205.1). Classification (NCBI taxonomy): domain Eukaryota; kingdom Metazoa; phylum Annelida; class Polychaeta; order Phyllodocida; family Polynoidae; genus Lepidonotus; species Lepidonotus clava. Next base: position 43,079,547 of record OW387136.1, on the reverse strand, counting down.
TATCAGAAACTTGGTTAAAAACAGATATCCCTGATGGAATGCTAGATTATCCAGGGTTTAATTTAGAGCGACTGGATAGGACTTGGACTAATCCTGGACAATATAATCCCAAAAGAGGTGGTGGCCTGGCTGTATTTATTAAAGAATCAATTAAATATTCCCTAGATAATTTTAATCTTAACAAGAGCTCCTTAGACATTGAAATTATGTGGTTGACTGTGGAGATACCCAATCAAAGAAAGATTATTATTGGCAACTGTTACAGGCCCCCAACAGGAAATATTTATAATTTTACTACCATCATTGAAAATCATGTAAATACTATTAGGGAATTCTACCACAGTCAAGTAGATATCTTCTTGTTAGGAGACATGAATATCGATTATAGTAATGTTAGAGCTATTGGTAGAAGAGAGCTCAAAGATTTAGAACAATTGACTGGTTTAAAGCAATTAATAGATGGCCCTACCAGATTATCAAACAACAGGAATACAACTATAGATCTAATATTATCAGACTCAAACCTCATTGTGGAAAAGGGTGTCCAACCTCACATACATATTAGTGACCATAAAATGGTCTATGTTCGTCGTAAAAAGACTAAAGAAAAATTCAATATTATTAATACGTATGGTAGGTCATACAAAAACTATGATATTGACATCTTTCAAAACAACTTACTTAACCATGACTGGTCTTTACTTGATAGAATAGATGATGATCCAAGCCTGTACTGGGACCATCTACTAGATGGTGTACGATCAGAAATTGAATTATTATGTCCCCTAAAACGCATGGTTCTAAAGGATAACAATGATCCCTGGATGAATAGAGAATTGATCGAGCTCATCCTGGATAAGCGTAGATTGTATAATATTGCAAAATCTAGGGATACTAAAGATACAAAGGATAAAGCTCGCAAGGCAAAAAATGATTGTATTTCACTAGTTAGACGTGCGAAAGAGGAATATATAAAAGAAAACTTAAATAGAGATAGACACGACTCTAAAAAATTTTGGCAACACATAAACAGGTTACTCCCAAATGGTAATACTAATAACTTAATAAACCTTAGTAATGACCAAGGTGACCCAATCCACCGAGAGGATGCTCCTGAATTTATAAACGATTATTTTGTTAATATTGGGCCTAATTTAGCTGATAAGCTTCCAAAACCGAATCCAATTGATTATGATGATCCAGGTTTTGTTCTTAATGATTTTCATGTATTGCCTGAGGAAGTCCGAGTTCTATGCAAAGACATCGAAATATACAAGTCATCAGCCATTGAAAATTTATCTTCAAGAATTTTACGAGATGCTTTTCTGGTGCTGTATGATAGACTATGTTATTGTATAAATATGTCCTTTAAAACAGGAATTTACCCAGACTCATGGAAGATTGCTCAAGTTATACCACTGCATAAAGGAGGTCTTAAGGATAAAATCAATAATTATCGCCCCATCTCTTTACTACCTCTACCAAGTAAAATCATAGGCAAATTAGTACACAAACGCATATCAGATTTCTTAGATAATAATGATTTGCTTAATAAAAATCAACATGGTTTTAGGCATAATCACTCAACTATTGATACTGTAGCACAATTTACGGATGATATTGCAATAGCCTCCAATGACAATGAATGTACCCTAGCAACCTTTATAGACTTCCGTAAAGCCTTTGATACTGTTGATCATAAGATTCTACTACAAAAATTGTATTCTATAGGAATTACTGGTAATAGTCATAAATGGATGGTCTCTTACCTGGGAAATAGGCAACAATTAGTGCGAGTAAATGGTGCGACATCGTCTCTACTACCTATTACCTGTGGAGTGCCCCAAGGGTCTATTTTAGGCCCACTACTTTTCTTAATATACATAAATGACATCAATAGAAATTTTGCTACTTCAAAAATAAAATTGTTTGCTGACGATACCGTACTATATGTTTCATCAAACGCACTCTTGACTGCAAAAACTTTATTACAACATGACTTAAATATCCTCTCAGAGTGGTGTATACAAAACAAACTCTCGATAAATACAGGTAAAACCAAAACTATGGTGTTAGGTTCTAAAAAATTTACCAGCAATCATTACATTGATAATTTGGTACTAAACCAAACTGATATATACTTTGTTAATGAATACAAGTATCTAGGTATATTACTTGATTCCAATCTAACATATTGTCAGCATGTGAAATATATATCTGGATTGATATCGCATAAAGTTTATCTGTTATCCAAAATAAGACATTTCTTAACAACAGATGCTGCACTAAAAATTTTCAAAACTAAAATCTTACCCTATTTTGATCAAGGTGATATCCTGTATGCAGATATCAACTGTAAGGACATGGATAAACTACAGAAATTACAGAATAGAGCGCTTAAGATTTGTACTAATTCTCACCACAGAATTCATACACCAATCCTGCATAACATTTCAAATATACCTTTCCTGATTGATAGAAGAAGAACTCATATTTTGAATTATGCATATAAAAGAGCGTGCAAGAGGGACTATGTATTACCTGTTATGCGTCTAACACGGCAACGTGAAGCGCCTATCCTGAGATCTCTTAAGTCTAATAACAGAATTTATGAATACAGTGCTCATTCAAAAACAGCTTTTTATTGGAACAAACTTGATGTAAATATTAGAAATATTGATACCTACGAAAAATTTAAAAATAAGCAGAAGAATTGGTTAAAATCAAAGGTACCTTGACATGTCTCTTTGTTTTGTTTTGTCTCTGTAATCTGGCCTGGCTTCTCAGGCACTTATATATACATTGCTGTATAGTTTAATCAACCATATTTCATCTCTGCTCATTTAAGATGTGTACTTCGATCTACGACCAATTGCTTGTTGTATATAGATTTACCTATTACATAGCACCCTTGATACCTAAACCTGCCCTGTGAAACTAATATCATATAATTATTACTATTGTATACTATAGAATATCATGTTGTAAATTTGTACATATTATACCCTGTTTGGAGTAAATCAAATTATCCTACCATATAAGATTTGAGATTGACCGAATCTAGATGTAACTGGATCACATTGAAAATCGGCTTAATGCCGAATGTATATTTTCCAGTATAAATAAAAGGATTAAAAAAAAACAAAAAAAAACATGAAATATAGCAATGTGTGAAAATTATATTCTAGATCTTTTTAATGGGAAATTCAGGAGGTGTTAGGGGCCTTCCATTAAGTATGTACGCACATTTTCAAAAATTTCAGACCCCCCCACCCCCCTTGTCTCAAAGTATGCAATGGATTTGTACTGAAACATAGGCACATTTTCATAAATCCCAAACCCCCCTACCCCCCCTTGGTGCGTACATACTTTATGGAAGGCCCCTTAACAGTAACTGCCAGCTAGCTGTTAGGTGTAGCGCGAAAATACAAAGGGAGATAGGTGTTAAAGCATGCCTATTAATAACAGTACTACTACATCAGGAACAATTGAACACAACATCACACCTGTCGCGTTGAGGGAAGGTTGATAAAGTGCACAATAAAGGCTATAATGGGCCAGATTGACACAATAATTATGCACATTAAAGGGTATTATTTTACAGATATACATGTACACATGTACCTGAATGGTGTCTCCTGGTGACGTCACAGTGTACCTGGACCCCAGGCTGCACCAGCCCGGCCCAGATAAGGCAGTTTCAACATTCAATTAACAAAAACTTTTAAACTGCAAACTTATCAGTGGTTTAAAGGATATAGGCACGTTTATTCGTTAAGGACCAAACCAAATGTATTTAGCAAGTTCAGACGTGTCACCGGATCTTTAACATGTATAATGAAAAAAGTAAAAAGAGTATATCGATTTATAAGACCCCTAGTGCACTTTTATATTGAAGAAGTGAATTCCAGAGAATATCGATAAAAATCCCAAATACACATGTATGTATAATGGGAAAGGGATTTTCCAAAGAATATCCATGAAAAAAAATGTCTTAGGCTCTTTGAAACTTACATTATTTCTGGTACATGACAAGACGTTTTATTTCAATTTCTACATAATCAAAAACTTCAGTAATTCTTAAAAAAATTATTAAAAACTTCAGTAATTCTTTAAAAAATTGATACGCAGTTCTAGCTAAAATTATATCCTTAAAGCCTATTAAACTTTCCCCATAGCTCACAAAGCATAGCCATTCCTACCTCAAAAAGAATGTTGTCTATAGACCCAGAGTTATGCTAATGTATATTTATTGTTTCCCCATAGATCTACATATTAAACCTGATCTCTTTCTACCTTACAGATTAGCAGCCAAGGACCTCGTCCTAACTGCAGGTGCGGCGCCCACCCCGTCCCACGAGGCTGTGCAGAACCTGACAGATGGGGACGACGACTCCTACATCGACTCCTACTCACACTTCGGTATTCACCAAGAAATGTTACAGGTAAACATTTTCTGGGGATGGTCCTTGCTCACACAAACTTACAGACTCAAACATTACAGATTATAACAGTTATTATAAACATGTAGTTATAGCCAAACATGTCTTCAGAAGAGACATAAATCAGAGAAAGCAACCTAAGGGGCCTTATAGTAAGCATCAAGAGGGGAGGGAGGGGGGTCTGCAATTTTTCAAAATGTGTGGACGTTCCTCTACGAATCCAATGCGTACTTTAAGCCAAAAACTTGATTGGGGGAGTGAAATTTTGAAAATTTGCGTACATACTTAATGGAAGGCCCCATTGCACAGCCTGTTTACACATAAATTAATTATGAGTAGCAATAGAGGTCCACGGATAAAGTACTGGGAGGGACAAAAGATTGACTAATTTTAAACCTTAGATTTCCCAGTAAATTTTTCAATTGTCCAGAAAAAAATTGCCTCCCTATTCTTAATTTACTTAATATGTTACTTTTTCCTAGGACCGAGTGCGGACGGAGAGTTACCGTGACAGCATGTACAAAAACAAAGATGTGTTCAAGGACAAGGTTGTGCTGGACGTGGGGTGCGGGACTGGTATCCTCAGTATGTTTGCCGCTCGGGCCGGAGCCAAGAAGGTCATCGGGGTGGACCTCTCCGACGTCATCTACCAGGCCATGGACATTGTCAGGTAAGGACAGCAGGGTTTGGGTATTTGCTGAAATGTTTGATACAGTACAACCAAAACAACAGGAAAAATTAAATGATACGTATTCGGGCCGTCATGTAAGTTTTCTGATTTTGTCTGGTTTTAGATATTTTCTGGTCACTACCTCTTCCAATAATATTAAAAGCTTTCAAATTTTGTCGCTGGAGTTTGAAAAATTGTCCATTAAATCTGACAAATATCCCTGCCTGCGGGCGTTTGTAGGGTACAGACTCATTCATCAGCCACACTGACCTCATGTTTCTCTCCTCGCATGTAGAATTTACAATATTTTGGAAATTACTAGGATTATTCAGGGACCTTTATATATATGTCGATTCTTACATTAGCAAATGTTCTCGGCTGACACTCTGATCTAATGGTCAATCATTTCAGAGAGAACGGATTGGAGGATAAGATAACGCTGATCAAAGGCCGGATGGAGGACGTCGATCTTCCTGTAGAGGAGGTAAGTTTTAAGTTTATTATGATTTAAATATTCAATATGTTTTGTTATTTGTATAAGGCTTTTAAAACGTATAAGGTCTAAAAAAACAATGGTTCTTTGTTGTGAGACAATGCCTCTGGGCCACTTGGGAACAAATTCCTTGTTTTCCTGTTAAAAGAGGTTGCATTGCACCAACTATTCAGTAACCTTGTCAACCCTCAGGTGGACATCATCGTGTCGGAGTGGATGGGGTACTGCCTGCTGTTCGAGTCGATGCTCGACTCGGTGCTCTGGGCCCGGCAGCGCTACCTGAAGGAGGGCGGCCTGGTGCTGCCCGACCACTGCACCATGACCCTGGTGGGTCTCTCCAACCCCGACCTGTACGAGCGGAACGTCGAGTACTGGAGCGACGTGTACGGCTTTAAGATGACCTGTATGCGCACTCTGGTGGTCAAGGAGGCCAGCGTCATGGTCACTGACCCCTCCAAAGTCGTCACGGACGAGTGCATCTTCAAGGTTCGTTTAGTGGGAGTTTTTTTTAGCCCTGGTCAATGTAGTTACTATTAGTATTATTATAATCTTCTTGGATATTAAAAGGGTCAGATTTATGTTTGTTTGAGACCAAACAAGTCCTGTTTTGTAATGACCGATTTCAAGTTATATGCGCCTTTTCTATGACCCATCTTACCAAATATTACTATTTTTCGGTCCATCTTAAACGGATAAATTGAGGCTGGTTCAAGAAGATACTATTTAAAGCTTTTTCCCATTCTCTTCAAAGATGTGTTTAAGATGCAACGGACTCGTTCAAATTTGGAAGATGATACTCATGTGTTCTGAGTGCCTTATACAGAGAAAAGTTCATACTGACTTTCTAGTTATACTTCCAGGTTATTCACTCTCGGCCATAACATGAGAATAAACCAGTATTAAGTCCTCATTCCCTTCTCGTCTCCTCCAGGAGTTGGATGTAAATACGTGCAGTATTAAGGACCTGGAGTTCACCACGCCCGTGCGGCTGACGGCCGAGGAGGACGGCCGGATGACGGCCGCCGTCGTCTACTTCGACATCACCTTTAGGTTACCCAATAAGGTGAGGGGCTTTAGGCTACCCGCTGAGGTCATTTTCGAAACGAAGTAACAGGCATGTAAGATTTCTTCCGCGTTTTTTTCTTTCTTTTTTTCTTTCTTTTTACCATTTTTGAGATTGGTCCAAATCCGAGGTGAAATTGTTTTTTCGATAGGGAGTGTGGGGTGCCTCAATAATGTTTGCAAAAAATGTAGAAAATTATCTTAAATCTTTTTCTGCTTTTTGAATATTATTTATGATGTTCTGTCCTATTAAACAGGTAATACCTTGAATTCCCTTCTCAAACGTGAGGTTTATATCTGATTCTAAGCGATTTTATCATTTTTCCGCGGTAATTTCCTTCCATGACTTACATGCCTGAGTAAACATTTTCATTTGAATTATAGGAACGACAGAACATTCCCTGATACTCAGTTACTTGAATAACTTAATCATTCTGAGGTCGTTGATCTCAATAAACCTGTAAGTTTGACACTGTTTCACATCAGATGGCACCACGTTTCTGTCTTAATCCAGGTCCACTTTTCTACGGGGCCGCAACACATGCCGACACATTGGAAACAGACTGTTCTTCAGTTGGAGAAGCCATTAGATCTGAAGAAAGGTAAGGCATTTCTGATATAACATTTCTGATACATTCATTATAATATAATAAATTAACAGACATGTGTATCAAATTATACTTCACGTGTCTGTTTACTAACTTGACTTGTTTTACGTTGTCTTAACGGTACCATAACCTTTCTTTCAATAACAAAATCCGTCACTGTTTTTGAAAATGTTTTATAGAGACGTGATTATTTCCCACTTGCAAAAGTATAGAAGTATAGCAAAGAGTTTTGTCATTCTTCGTCAATGACGAAGAGTGTCAAACATCTTTGCTAAACATCATGACGGTCATGGTTGAACTCGATCTTGCTTAGAAGATTTTACTAGTTTGCCCAAGAGAAACTTTATCTTTTACCATTATTGGTTGATTTTACCGTTTCTCTGTTCGTTACAAAAGACCGTCAGTAAACAAATTCCCTTCTCACTGTTTTAGGACAAGTACTAGACGGTCAATTTATTCTACGCAAAAACCCTAAGGACCCACGGGGATGCAAAGTGACGCTGTCCCTGGGTGGAGTAACGACGACCTACCTGGTGTAGGGAATGCTACAATGATTTGTATACCGTATCACATGGAGATCAGTCATAATTGTCAGATTTTATGAAAAACTAGAGCTTAAAGCTAATGTAATTTCAGAACCTTTTTCCTTTTTTAATGAAGTCTGCTGACTTACAAAGGAGTGAGTTAACTCTATCGTCGCCTGCTACTTAGTAGCACTTTCCTGCAGTACCAAATTAGTGTTCTAACTGTTCATTGTGTGTTTCAGCTCAGAAAGAATGCAAATGTATGTAGAAGATTGAATATGCACTTGGTACAGAAATATTTATCCCTGTTATGTCAGTGTGTATCCTATGTGATATTACGTACTATTCAAGCAAATGGTTGGCGTGAGGAAACTTATTTATAAGTGATAGTAGGAAGTATGGCAGATTATTGTCGAATCAAAGGTCAACTGTGAAGTTTACTGTAAGCGATTTTAATACATTTACGCTCAGCATAAGGATATCTACGATATCCACCATACAGCAGTATTGTTAATGTATTTGTTGACATTGTACATGGATGAAGACGTTATGTGTAAATCGAAAACTTAGATAAAGCTGTTTTTAAAGGACTAAAATGCGTCTCCCTATATACGAGGTAGATATGCAGTTCATGATTATTTGAGAATAGGTTTTAGGAAAGCATCTTTAAAAATGTATGTGCATGGTTTTCTTTCCCAGTATAACTAATAGATATTTAGAACTTAACAAAAACACGTTACAGATCATGTCATGTCGGTTACAATAACGATTCCATACTGTTCCTCTCTACTTTTGAATTTAAGTTGAATGTTGAATTAAGTGTCCCTTTCACACGAATTTACATGATGCTACTTTTTGTATTCTCAACTTCACTTTTGTATTCTAAAAAATGTATCAAACAAGAAAATGGAAACGTCGAGCATTTGACAAATAATTCAGGAAAGAAAATAAAATTCTGGAATCCCGTAATTCTGGCATTTTCAATACTCCCCTTGCCACGTCATACATAATGAGAATTTCTTTTGAATACATTGGCAATTACAGGTCAATGGATTTAGTTGAGTAAAAGATAATTAAATATAACCTGTGTTGGGCCAAATATGAATATTCTGAGGTAAAGTTAATTTCTTTGCTCTACATTTTTGAGAGCTGGGAATTCCTTTTTACAGAAGGATTTTAAGTTTCTATAGGTTTGTCTAAGCTTGGAATTTTACGATTTCTCTTGATGTGTATAACATGCTAAATTGATTATGCACAAAGAATTACATACTGTAATCATGTGTGAGGTGCCCTTTAATGAATTCAGTATCATAATTATTCTAAAACGGATGATCATTTGACAACAAAGTTCCCAAAAGATTAAGCTGACCACTTAATACTTTGGGTGTTACTGGTAAAAATGTATAAAAAAAAAATTGAAATAATTAACACCAGGGAGAGTTTTATGTGTCTTTGCAAGAGCATGTCTTAGAAAGCGAAACGATTATGATCAGCACGTAATGGCTTTCCAACAGATTAAATAGGTATTGTAATAGATCTGAGACAGTGGAAATACTTTTTTCGTAACATTTTTATCTCGTATCAAAATGCTCAAGTATATATTATTTACCTTAGATTCTGTGTTTCCTTGTAGGTGTTGACGAACTGTTGTCGAATAAGAACCATGTTACTTGCCATTATCGTATCATAATTCATTATAGGGACTTTGTGTGTCTTCTGGGGAGAATAAATATATTCAAGTATGTAGTCTTTTCTTGTATCCAATACTCTTATTTGCTTTCATAGTATTCAGTCATTTGGTTCTTTGAAATAACATTTCAGACACACTTTACTTATGGTAGTTAACTTTAGATGTTTTACCAATGTCCAGAGGAAATCATTCTTCAAGACAAGGGAAAAGTATCGAAATTTTGATATACATGTATGTATATTTGGCACTCAATAGACAGTTACATTACAGACCAAGATTGTAGACATAAAAAGTGATAATGCTATGATCGTGCCACTCGGTGGAATTATAGATTTTTTTCTATTATTTTTCACCCCGCAAAACCAAAGGTATCAAAGGAGTATGAAAGCAAATCAAAGCGTATCAGGCGAAATTCTCTAAAGGACAGCGCTCGGACTTGGGCGTACGACGACAAGCAATAAACTAGAATGACTGACATTTTGCAGACTCGCCGGGAACATCCAGCATTTTCACCCTTATGCTGGTGGACCCTTACCTCCCACACAATTTTCTCTATACTTCTATCATTGCGGGAACCAGCTACCCATATCTTGTTTACCGATTCTTCTAGTAAAACGGTCGTGGTGAGACCCGCCATTGGCAAAATCCGAGTGCAAAACCTGGCAAAACCGCCGAAAACCCGCAGTCCCGCTCGTCACTTGACGGGTGATGGCCGTACTCACCTCAGAAAACATATAATCCGATAGAATTGATCGATTTCCTATCTGATATGGATCGTACATGATGTTTGAGGTCCCATTAGACCATCAATTGATCATCGATATCTGACCAAATAAGACCAGAAATCCGATCGTGACCCGACGCCGTGTTAACCGGGTCAAGTTACGCCCACCAGCCTCGTTTTCGATCCGTGAAGAAGGTATCTGGGTCAAAGTCTGAATATTCATCAACTTTGCAGACCTATTTCACCATCAAATCAGTCGATCTAACCTTACTTATTGGTATGCACAGATAGATTTCGACCCATAGATAAGCATCCCACATAAGCGAAATAACACGTCTAAACGCGTAAATGCATCGCGCTATTTTCTTGCAATCCTTCGCCTCCCCCGGTGAAAAGGCCAGGTCAGACCGCTTTACACTGTCACTCGGCCGGGTGCAAGTGTCCCGGTCGGACGTTTCGGTGGGAGGCTCCTCTTTCGCCGCCTGGATACCTTGATTACGGCGGTATCTGATGCTTTCAATATATATATTTTGATGTCTGGATCCCCTTAAACGCATACAACGCATTGAAAACTCATGCGTGATCCATGCGTTCGTATCGAAGGGGAAACATTGATTGGATCGATCGGACATGAGGACATCTAACACTGTCAGACCTAACTTAAGTCTAACATGGCGTCAACCCTTCGCCGGGTTCTCTCCCCATCACGCCTGCATCGATACATTGAACTCAGAAAACCTGGATGATATTTAGACAAAATATCTAATTGTGATCAATTGTGGAGGATATACCCATTCGGAAGCATTCAGGACTCAGGTAGGTTTATATCTTTTTTCCAGCATTTGAAATACGATTTCATTAGGCCTAGAGGCACCGAAAAAGATTATCTATGATCAAAAGATTAAATTATTTGTTGAATTGTCACTATAGTATCATTCTTTCCGACCTACCAACTAAATATTCAATCTGAACTTTAATATGTCTAGGCCAAGTCACTGTCAGTGTCTGAATCATTCCCATTCAATGTTAAAACATAGGCGTCACACTGTCAATAAGTTCTCCGGTGCTGTCAGGGTCAGTGTCTGACACAGATTCAAAGATTAAATGATTTGTGAAATTGTCACTATAGTGTCATTTTTTCTGACCTACCATCAAAATATTTTATTCATTATTATCTCTCCTTAGCTGCCTACGTTAATTCCAATTGGGTGAAATTCTCATTTTCTCAAATGATCGATCTCATCTATCACGTTGATCGGCCCACTTGTTATTAAACTGTTTCACATACAGTTCACACGATCTTCCAACAGCATTTAGTTGGCATACTTTCAATAGAACAAGATTTATATTGAACTTAGTATGTTCCTATATGGAGTCAGTATGTATCATATAGCTATTTTTTATTAATGGATGGAATAAATATTAAACATATATAATACACAATAATCTATCTACAACCTTCTTTTTCTGATTATGTGATTGTAATTTGATTTAACCAGCAAAATGAACTAATATTTATTTGTGGACCATTTCATGGTTTTTGTGAGCCCTTAATTATAGTTTTTAGTATTGTAGCTTATGGAAAGGGCTCACTCAATCAGTCATGTCTTTTGTAGGTATTTGGGCTTTGATCTGATTGCCCGGTTACACAATCTTACATACAAGTAGCTACAGGCCTTTGTCCACCGGCATGCATTTGTAAGCAGGACAATTAGTGTGCATCAAGTGTAATTTAGTGGGCAGGCCTCTCCCTTGCACCCTCCCCCACTCCACTCCTTGAACTCAGTTCAAGGAGTCGGGGTGGGGCAGGGTGCAGTTTGAGAAGCCAGAAGTGGGTTACATAACCAGTACTTGAGCCACAGTCACCTGCATGTGGGTGGGTGCAGGGGACCGGGGCATTGACAGTCCACTCAACATAGTGGGGGGGGGGGGGGGGGGGGGGGTGAGGCAGTCAGGGTCTAGGCAGTCAGTGTATGCAAGGCCTGGTAGGGGGAGGAGGAGAGGGGGGGGGGGAGTCATGGTTGCTTGGGCGCATGGACAGTGATATAGGAGGGAGTCCTATTGGTCAATCAGGTTGACCAATGAGTGTACAGCTGCCCGGGACAGCTGCACTGCCCAATGGACACTACTGGGACCCCCACCTCTATGATGAGATTTCTGATTTCTAGTTAAGGGCGAACATCGATCGTTCCAACGATCGGAACTTTGATAGTCATTTGCTTCTTGTTGTATTGTTTAGTAGGGCATCACAACGTCCAATATTTTTTTCTGTCTGTAGGACTTTTGCGATAAAAATTTGACACCATTGTTGTCATAAAATATGACACCAACACTCATTTTTATTGGTCTTGTACTGGTGACCAAACTATATAGGTTAGGGGGGGAGGCTCAGGTACTAGAAAATGACTGAGGAATTGCCCTGGCTGCCGTGGCAACAATTGTAAGGAAAAAATGAGGGAAAACTAGGAGAATGATTTTTTCACATTTTACAGTTACTTAATATACATTATAACACTGAAAAACTAGCGTCCCAGGAATCTCTAGCTACAGAAAGCAACCCTCCTATAAAAAACACAAAAAGAAGACTTATATATGAAAAAGTGTATTTTATTTGTCTTTAACGAGGACAGACTTTGTTAATGGAACACAATAAGAGGCACATATTCATCAACGTCTTTCACGAACGTCTCACTTCACTTGGCCCCATTCACCTCTGCTAACTGCAAGACATCATCCCTCTCTAAGCCCAAGTCTGTGGGTACCTAGCCCACATTGGGAATTGTTCACAACCATCAACCTATGTGGGGGATTGGGCTACCATTTTAACATTTCATTTAAAAAAAGCATATTGACTTAAACTTATATATACATTTTGCATTCAGAATAAGGAGATTTTTTCAGAATTACTCCAACACCGATGCGAATTCTAATCAAATGTTTTTGTGCATAATTTTCTTTCTCCGATTTTTATATGAACACATTTACAGTCATGGACACACAGGCCTATAATGGTCTACACTAATGTACAATTATACATACTCTTAGCGTAAACGAAGCCATTTGTTCATGCACGCGAGGTAGACACCAGAGTCATAGTTTGTCATGGTACAACAGATTTACAATTAGTGAGAATCTAAATTAGAGGCTCAAGTAACACAGAACCTTTTGCGTTGGCTCTACGGATACCCTCTCCATGGATCTGACGCATGCTAGATATCTTTTAATTTGATTAGTGTTTTTGAACACAGAAAACTGCGAACCGTTTAATACAAACAAATTTATGTTTACTACAATTCACTACAGTTAAGTTTAAGTTATTCTAAACAGTTACTAGATGCATATCAAAAAAAGAAAAAAGAAAGAGAAACAAATATCACATATTGAAATACCACTAGTTATTTTTCCTCTCTTAATCCTATCGGGTTTAGTAGTACTATTCGGCTAACGCAATTTACTAATCAAGTGATGGTTCAAAAAACATACATAATTGGAATTATCTTTTTCTGTTTCAAGAACCAGCAAACCCCTGACCTACCAATTTTGTCATGGTTTCAACATCGTCAAAATGGAGAAGCGCGTACAGATGCCTGTAGTAATGATCAATCTACGATCTAAATTTCTCAAAAACTATGTTCCAAAACACCAAAAGAAGGGAGTTTCGTAACTCATATAATTACATACACCATTTTGTTCTATTTACACCTGAAAGACTTGTGTGATTTCGCCGCCCTTCTTGTCTGGACTGGAGAATTGGTTATGGAAGTGCCCCCGGGAGGGTGGATGGGTAGGCTGGGTGGGCTAAAGAGGTGGGGAGGAGAGCAATTTGGACCAACCTCGAGCACCTGTATGTTGGTTCTACTTTGAGATGCATTTCATTCTTCTTGTTTATAGCAATATTTCAGGAGAACATTTTACTCGCACTTAACGGTATTAATTTGGGATCTTCTCATACATCATTGGAGGGTTGGCATTTCCTTGACCCTGGAATGTAGCATTCACTTGGTGAACATCGTTGAGAAACGGGGGGGGGGGGGCTATTTAGATGTTTTGTATTCTTTTTGACACAAGGGGAGTAAACGTGGAACATTAGCAGTGGAAGACCAGTGATCCTGTAGTAGACTTTAAACCATCCCCAATGACTCCCAATCCATTCTACACCACCGTTTCCAGTCACAGGACGGCGGTTTAACTTAATACTACAAAACTCTTACTTGGTCAACTGAAGTACAACGACCAAAGGAGGGTTGTCCTCCGTCTCGGCAGTTCAATCACACTCATGTTTTTATGATTATATCCAAAGGTATGGTTATTAATAGATGACGTCCCATAATGCCTTTATTTTACCACCCATCTATCACCATTATTTCATATTACTTTTCTTTTCCTCACCCTATACTTAAGTATATATATCCAAACCTGATTCGTTTTATCCAGCAATACAGGGAGTCATATATAGTACAGGTCAAACCATCTTATTGGGGGCAGTGGACTACCTCATTCAAATTCATACACATCGCCGTATTTCTTTTATATAAGAGCTTCAATGCCTTTTATATTTCTTATATTTGTTCATTTACATGCTTCCTTCATGTATTCTGGCCAATATGACTTCATGTGATTATCATAATTATTGACTAGGAAATTCTTGGAAAGGGTTGACGGTGACAAAAATCAAATGGATTGCACATGTTCTACACGGTTAACCTATAATAATGGTTTGGCGCCATGTAAGATATACAGTCACTTTTCCTGTTTACATATACACATATATATATATATGAATGTTATAACATGGTATTAATATGTCATGCAATATACACATAGTGATATATTAAAGACTTCATCGGATTTGTTGGGGGAAAATATAACAGTATAGTATAAACCATTGCATTCTGTTTGAGTCAGGAGACCCCAGAGGGTGCTGATTGCTCGTGATGTCATTTCCGGCGTCCCATCGTCGTGCGCAGCATCAGACTTCCGTCAATCCAACAGTTGGGCCTGTCCAGCATAGCTTGCCACATGGAAATCTCCTCGCCTCGGGAATCCATCCAATCAACCTCCTTGCCACCAACTTTGCCTGAAATAACCATACCAAAGAGGCCCAGATGCTAAATTAGTCTAAATGCCTAAATGCCATTATCAAAATAGTAAATAATGATATCAAAGGGCAAGAAAGGTGTTGTTGAATCATCGAAATATCGCGGGGACATAATGAGCGCGAAAACCAAATTTTGACATTTTGTCTTGACAGGTATGGTCTGTGAATTATCCCTGGAATTTCATAGAAAACGTAAACACACCCAGTTCTTACACAATTATTCAAGTGTGACATAAACCATTGGCCAAATCATAACCTAATTCCTCTTAATTTGGAGAAAGATAATTCAACGATTGAGTAATTCATTTCTTGACATTTCTGAAAACTGTTATTTACTCCAGCCTGCTGTTTGCATAATTCACTCGAACGTAATATGTGGCCAAAATATTAGGTTTTTTTAATCAAAGGAAACTACGAATGACAAAATTAATGATCCTAGACCACGATTCTTCGCAACAAGTTGGTACACAGTCCTGTTTAAAAAGTGCTATTTCCAAGAGTAAGTAGTATATGCAAATGGCAAAACGTGGCAGGCTTGTCACCGCAGCTAGGTTCTAATGCATGATAGGGCCTACTAAACCGCAATAGCTTGCAATTATAACAAAAGTGAATGAAACTATTTTATCAACTGCAGACTTTGGAAACAAACAGCAGGTTTAACAACCCTCCGTAATAGACACGACCTTCTGTCGCGCAAATACCATACCACCTGGGGATACCTGGGGTGGTACGTGACCCAAGTACTGTAGGTCAGACAACCCTGGGGTTATTTTATCTTTAAGTATGTCGACATTGTTGATACTGTACAACATGTAGATTTTTATGTATATAAAATTCAAGAATAACCGCTCTATATACCCATATAACTCAACCCCAACCCTGTTTAAGTTTTGGGACTTTTGGTAACTGGGAACTTCACTTCATGTAGATTTACTATAGGAAACTCTCAAAAAGTTCTTTCGAATCTAACACATCAGGGCAGCGCCACTTTATTGAAAAAGAAGTATCGGACATAAATATAATCAGGTGGAAAACGACTTTTCTGGGCCACTGGGTAGGGCCCTACCAGCCATAGGCTATTAGTGTACACGCCGGGCACCAGCGGCAAAGAAGCTACTGTCGTGCTATACACTAATACCTATAGCTGGTAGGCCTACCCAGCGGCCCAAGAAAGTAATTCACTTCCACATTACATGAAAACTGTAGCCAAGCTCACCTGTGCCTATGTTGAGGCGCAGCCCCCCGAGGAAGTCGTTGGAGGTGAACCTGTCGTGGTCCCAGACGGTGAGCTCCAGGCTGCGGTCCCTCAGCTCGTCCAGGGACACGTCGTCAAAGACGAACGTGTGGTTCCACTGCGGGTTACAGTCCCGTTTGGCTACGGGCGTCTTCTGTTTGGTTCCCCGACCCTTGTCTGGTAACAGATACCTGCAACGGGATGTGGGGAATACGTGAACATCTAGAGGAAGCAATCACAGGTTTTACCAAAGGTCAAGATACATGTTTTAGGTCTTTCGAAGAAAAGGTGTCATTGAAATGAAAAAGTTTAGATATTCTTGCAGGAAATCTAAAACAAGTTTCTTGTTTTAGAAGAACTTGATCTTTCAGTTTTAGGAAGGTCGTTTTAATGTCCAAAGCGGGCCAAGGTGGACGCACATATCCGCAATATAGACGAGCTTCGTGAACAACAAAACACTTTCATTTATGATAGACCTAAAACCCCATCCCAAATGCAATAATGATCAAATTTTCCATAAAATACTACATAACATATGTCTCTACTTTAATGCTGATAAGCCTGAACGGAATGGACTAAACCATAAGGGACCCCGCTCACCCTATAAAGGTCAAACTACATTTGCTTTAGGCTATTTCATGGTGGCCTCAACCTACATTCCGTTCAGGCTTATCAGCATTAAAGTAGACTGATGGTTCAGCCATTGTTTCTCCTCCCTTCCCCATAGCGTTTTAATCAAACTACTATATCACAGGCTGCTCTGGTGAAGCATACCGTTGATAGGTTGAAGCAATAGTACTAGTAGGCCTATAGTATAAGGGCATTTTGGTTGGCTTGGCTGCAATTTATAATATCGAGACACTGTGGTTGCCGTTGATATCATTACGTGACTTTGGAATCTGATGAAAATGCTTTGTTTCGGGGTTTGAAACAAACTTAATACTGTTAGCTATTTTGGTCAAGAAATTGCTGATAAAACACTAACATAAAAATACCTCCTTATATCCCATGGTAAAAAAAGGCAAAAGTTTCAAAGCTTGCATAATAATGTCCTTTCCTTATTACTTGTCTTAGAATAAATTTCGATTGGTTGGTTAATTTAATAATCAATTTACTGCAGTGCATGCGTAAAGGTAATCTGTTTTGACAGACAAAACTCTTAGTCTTGCCAATTTCAATCACTCCCTTTGTGAGCATCCATTGCATGGGCTGTTATTTTGTCTGTTTACGATCAAAGTTCTTCGCGGTGGGGCTGCAAAACATCTTTTCTCATAAACATCTTCATTGCACCTGAACAACATTTTTTCTTTTGCTTCATCTTTTCTCACATAGTGACATTAGCGATCCTTTTCCATATTTCTATATACCATTAGTGTGACGTCGCCAACGGTAACCAAAGCCTGGGCAGCTTTTTTTCACCCGGCCCTCACCTAATACATCCACTCAGCTTTGTCCCCCACCTGGGGAGGATAATAGGGGAGGAGAATTAGCTCCAGCCGGTAACTGAATCAGGCTGATGGTTGCCAAGGTAGGGACGGCTTCGGGCGCCCCACACATTGTCTGTGGTCGGCTTCAAAGGGCTGCCCGCCTATAACATACACAGATGGCCGTATGGGTTTATAATAAGGACGGCCCGACTCCTATAGAGGACGGACGGCCCTAACAGCTATTTTGAGCTATGATGTCTAGCCAGGCTGCTAAGAATTGGAAACAATATACAAAGTTGCCTGGCAAGAGCTATGGGCCTAAAGCTATGGATGACTTCTAAGATGAAAAAAGTAAGGTGTAGATATATTCATACTAGTTGCTCAACCTATAGGTTGTCTGTCCATGGGGAAGATTTTGGCCCTAATTTATTGTCAACTAATGAGATCTTAACTTCTTTTGTATGGCGTTTTGGTAACTCCGATGACCAAGAATCTTTGACCTGAATTTGCAGGTGCAAAATTATCTACATCTTTATAGATGCACACACCATTGCAATCTTGCTATTGAAGAAAGTACAAGTATAAACTAACATATAATGATACTGAAGTTTATCACTATTTGATAACAATACTTTAAAAAGAATCAAATTTATCAGAAACATCCTATGCAATTAGCTCATTTATGATAAAGCCATATGCCAATATCAGATAACGATTATATCACTGTGCACGTGAATCTGTACTTTCTTGGTGGGAGTCTCTACTCAGTATTCCACCTGATTTTGCACTACATCATGTAAGCAGCCTATGTATGTGGCCTTAATGTAGTATCCGTGTGGCCATATAGAATGCAGAAATCCAGGACATATGAAGATGGATCGAAATGGGAAACTTAATGATAGTAGTATATGGAAATGTGTATTGGTGCGTTGCTAGATGTTTGGCGATACTATGGTATGTATAAGTCATAGCAGTATAAATCTATCTTCTTTCTGGTAGTAGGTTATGTTAATTAATTTTATTCAAACCAATAAGCTTGACTATTTGAAGGAATATCCACACAGACTATATACACTAGCATCCAAATATAAACCAATACTATTCTGCAAGATAACCTATAAGTTTAGCAACTATTGTCGACTGAAGTGCCCCAGAGAGACAAGGATTCAATATGCTATTGCCAAGTCTCACATTACTAGACATATAGCCGAGTTTGTTCTGCTCCTGTTCGCCTTCTGTATACCAGCAGACAGACATTGATGTAGTATCTGTCTTGTCGGGGGACAGGCCGCGCCTGACGTCCGCCGACCAGCGAAGCCGGGTCGATGCTGGTTACCAGCGTCATCCAACTCTGGTCACGTGATCCCCTTCATACTATTACCCACTGGCAAGAAGAAATAAAAGGAATAAAACATAAACCTCAAACTTGGCCTCAGAGAAAAAGGCATGCGTCGAAGCCTTTCCTATTGGCCAATCGGCCCCGCGACGGCCATATTGACACTACCTGACCCAATTGGAAGAGGGAGGCGGCGATCTTTAGTACACTCATGGTCACCGCAATAAGATTTTTTTTGGTCAGCTTGGCCACTCTTCGGTTGGGTATATTGACCAGAATCACTCTACGTAATGTTTTATAAAGTCAATTGTTACCGAGCTTCTACTTAAGTAAGATTGGTTTCCATTTTCTTTGGATGGCGCTTTGTTGAATGAAGAGATCTGTATATTAGGTAAAGGAAAAAGGAAAACTCAAGGAAAAGAGGATTCACTGGGGCCCAATTAAAGTCCAAGATTAAAACGCCATAAGAAACCAACCGCCATAAAAACATATACTTTATTATGCTAAATGGTTCTCGCCCAATACGTACCTTGTAAAACAACAATACATTGTATGTATATAAAGATAGTATCTGATATAAAAGTAGACGCTCCTCAGAAATTTTTTTTCTAAATAAAGGAATTAACATGACATGCGACAACGCCATATCTCTTGAAGTCCGTTTTCAGACATAAGTTGTACAGAACTGAAGGAAATGTAAAATTCCATAGGCGTATGCTATTATATTTCAGTACTAACCGAAGGGTGCGGTGCGTGTGTCGGTCCGTACCAGCGGTCCGACCCACTTATAACATGGGGGTGGGCCGTGACAGGCTGTGAGAGTGGGGTCATTGATGAAGTCTAGCCAATATTGATGCGTGAAGCATCAATCATTTCTGCACCGTCTGAAACGTCTATTACCCTGATTAAATGCTTCCCACTGCTTTGTTGTATGATGCAGTTTTTTATCGCCGGACCCGGGGGACCGAATCATTAGAGTCTGAGCGTTTACCACTTGGGGGATTTGCCAATTATGATTTCCAATTAGCCTACGCCTTTGGTAAGAAATAAGATACAAATAATGAAAGCTCGTTTTCGTACACGAACATGCATTTCAACCTACTAGCATCATTTAAAAGTTTCTGACTTCTGAATTTGTCGTTAACGTTGTAACCGAAAAGGGAGATCTTTATGCAGCAATTATTCTCAAACTTCTCCATGAAACAGGTGCCCTTTGCGAAAGTAGATAATGTGTACTTTGAAATTAACCTTTTCAAGCTCCACCCTCTATGAAGTTGGTGCATATACGTTTAAAAGTTTATAATTTTGTTTCTCAGTCATATCGCATTCCAAACAGCCAGCCCCGAAATCAAAGTGATTTCCAAGTAAAAATGAGGGGTTCCACATGTGAATTGAGATGGGTTCCACCCTTGCTTTTTCTCTCAATATTTCTTACATTTCATTTACATTTTTGGAAATCAAAGTGGGTTCCATACTCCCATAAACCCCTCCTGGCTACGCCTATGTAAAAAGATAATCCCTTCAGTTAAAACCACCCCAGTGACTCACCCTTTGCAGAAGGGGTCTGAGAAGCCGTTGGCGCGCACGGCCGTCAGGTTGCGCGCCTCCTTCAGCAGCACGTGCAGCTCGCCGCGTGCCGCCGCGCGTCGCTCCTTCCGCGCGCTGCTGTTCCCTCCGCCGCGCGCCTTCCCTCCGGCCGCGTTCTCCGACGTGACATACTTGAGCGACAGGATGAGGTCGCCCTTGTAGGTGAGCAGCGACAGGGGACTGGCGTTCTGCGACCGGCAGGTGAGAGGAGAGAAAACATTGAGTGAGGAGTGGTTAAAAGCAGGATGGCGTTTGGTTAAACAAAAACGGCCGGACGAAACGGGAGCTACTCCTGGGGGCTTGTGGGCGGGAGGTCACGGGTTTTCTGTTTCGTTTTGTGGTGAACATAACAGAAATGTATTATCTAGGACGAAAATAGCTTCGGAGCTGATGCGTGTTAGTTTGTTTTGGAATAAAGCTTTCACTTTGACAAAATCGCCTTTCGAATAAATCTTTCACTTTGACAAAAGCGCTGTCTTTCATTATGAATTCACAATATGCCTACTGTTTTGGAGAAATGCTAGGCATACAGACGCATGAGATGAAATATTTATTTTCATGTCTAAATCCTAGCTTCCTCTACATCATACACTCTTGTTCTATTCGCTATTTGTTAGGAAGGGAAGGAATCAAAATGTCAAATTGGAAAATATCAGCATATCAAATACCTACGTCATCTCTATCACGAAATATTGGATAATCAAAAGAAACCATGTCACAGTATATACCTAACAGGGGGCGTTCCAATTACGTGGTAGAATACAATTTCCAATAAACAACACAATGGAAAGATATAATGAACATGATACACAACCAGTAGGACTATATACCTCGCAGACCAACCACAATTCATCAGACTACAATCTAGGTTTCAACTGCAAGCACTACAGCTCTAGATTTAGAATAACTATCTAGTCACCCTAGCATGTGCCTACCTATATGTACGCGTTTACTTTTGAGGTCAGGTGAAATACATGTTTGGGAACTTTCCTACACTGCTGAGGTATATTCACGGCTTATCATGATTACGGTAAATAATTCACGTGGCTTATTTCTATACACCTAACACTTACCAGCAGCTGCAAAACAGAAATCCCACATCGATAACATCCATGGTGCTAACCCATAACATATGTCAGTGTCATTAGGTGTATTCTTATCACTAATCATTGTTTCAACACGTGCTTTGATCACAGTTACATAATATGTATAAACCGGTGATGTAACGTCGTGCAATTAGATATTGACGTAGATCATTATTAGATGTGGATCAATCATTGGATCTATATGGAATATGGACGTATCGACGGATATAACTCAACAGTGCGCAATGTTACTACATGTATATATTATGTGGTATTGTCGTCGGCGGCCACTACTGGGTACGGTGACAGGTTGGGTGTACACTGACGCTGGTCACTCCACTTTATATCATGCATTTCTTGTATACACGTGGTTGGCTTTGTTCAGGGGTTGGGTATAGATACAAGGCCGGTTTGCTTATATACCACTGGTTACACATAGTTATGAATCAATTGATTACCTCATCCTCGGGTGCGGTTGGCTGCAAGAGCAGAAATACATCAGTATGCAAGAAAAAAATATGTTCATATAGAAACGTAATTGTGCCATGGAGACTAAAATTCATTGAAAAAAAGGTAGATGGAACCTGACAAACTGTTTATACATAAAACAATCAAGGTTTTTTCCCAGATAGATTAAGGAATTTATCCATTGCAAAGACCAAAGTGCAATACTGAAAGCTCGTTTTTAAATTCACGTTCCTTTTTTCTACATTCGGTTTTGGTCTAATGATACTTGATATTTAATATAGATGTATTCTACATTTCAGTGATTGGTTGCTATTGCAAATTTCGAAAGATTCATTTTCAAAGATATTTTCAGAAATGTGAGTGCAAAGTACAATACATTAGAAGTAAAGGACACATTATTCCTGTCAATCAGTATGCTTCTTCCAATACAAACTATAGGTTTCCCTCATTATGGTACACACCACTGCAGCCAGACCCAACAACGCATTGCTTTGGTCCCACCATGCACATGGCTTGGTCCTAAATCATCCCGACTGGGACTGGGCGGGCGTCTTCCCCAGTTTACACCTTATGGTCCTGTGGCCATAAGCGGGGATCGTTGGCGGCAACATGGGACGGGTGGGAGCAACTCAACGAGCAGCTGTGAACTGCTCACCAGGCCCGCCGAGAGCAGCTCATTTTGGGTAACGATTTACCATCCCTCGTCCCCCGACGTGACTACTATTTATGTGCAGAGGTCGGTGTTTTATTGATTTTACCATTTGTTTCTGCGGAGGTAGAGTCGTGAGGGGCCTTATACTCTATCTCAGAGAGAGGGTAATGCCGAGAATAATGACACCATAGTGAGTCGCGAGGAAATGGGCCTTGAATACCAGCCATTTCCCAGTCTACGACGCTCTCCCTGAAACACACTGCTCGTTTTGACCCACAAAAACTGCTTTATTTATGATAGCCTTGTTCAATTCAGGATACTTATTTATTCCCTATATAGTCTGAAAGTTGAAGAGGGAGGTTATTGCGTATAATAATGATGTGCATCATAATAGTGAGCCTCGAGGAAAAAGTCTTAAGTGCCACCCTATCAGTGTTTTTCCTACAGTATATACCACTTATTTTGATCAAAAGAAAACTCCTCTTTACAATAAGCTGATGCGATTCATGATACATATTAATCATCATAAAAATGTCTTCTTGTATCTCCGAAAGAAGTTTGATTATCACATTATATGTAGAGCTGTAATAAGTAAATTGCACTATGAGAGTCATACTCTTTGCGGTTGACTAATTTTGAATGTGTCGCCTCTCAATATACGCGCGGGAATATCTCAATCGCCTCGCTTATACTTAACCAAGCGTATCCCATTAGGCCCCAGATTTATCGATTGATCTATTTGGCAGTGTTTAAAAAGGCTGAGGTAAGCAGATATTGACGCCTTCAAAATGAGCTACATTTCATAATAATATTGCATGGGATTCTGGACTTTCCGACATTCTCGCACTTTTTGGCAATTAAAACTCCAATGACCTCTTCAATCTTGGGAAATGAGCTGCAATATTGATACTTCTTTTTAGATTTTTCTAAATAGGCGTCCAGATTTGGCTCATTGCAGACACAGCCATCAATATTCATTAGGCTTGCCTAATGCACGTCATATGAGGCGGCAGGCAATATGTGTCATTCATAGGCTAAAAACAACCCACGGGTTTGCTCTTCAGCCTAGCTCTTTTGACCCTTGGGTTTTATGTACACATAACCTAATACAACTCCGGTTATGACACACCTCCAGCCGGACGTAGAAACCATTAGCGCCATACTGAATACCCTACGTGAATGCCATCCCTGCACGACCTAAAGCCACCCACATTTTATGATGTCCGCTCGCTGCTACCGGCAGACGGGGGCTGCCATTCACAGATATGCATACACGATAGTCAGAAAGGAATTCTACTGTAGGGTGTACAATATGTACATATCTAGTCCCGCCCATGGATTATGTGTGCCTCAATGGGGAACCATAAAAGAACCCATTGTATGTGTTCATGGGCACATGAGACCATGATATAGATGTATGGTGTGCGGGTAGAGCATAGTCCATTTTGGTCATATTCGGTATCAAATGCGACTTGCGTCAAACTGATAACCAGAATACAATGAGGTTGATATGGAATCTATGATTTCAAAAAAGATTGAATCGGACTTATTTAATTCAGCAGATTAAATTTTAAGTATTCTGAGAATTTTTTTCGAAACGACCACCTCCCTTCAAGCTTTGGGCTCTTTGAAGAAAGAGAAAGAGGTGATGTGACCTTTAGGTTTACCAGTTCTAACACTTCCAACACCTTCCAGGGAAACAGTCAAGGTTGATGGCATGGGGATTTGGAACGAACAATAGGAAGAATAAAATCACAATAGGACAGTTCTATATGTGGATCTTGTTCGATGTGGGCAGAATAAAATGAGTCCAATTCTAGCCAGATTAGCAGAGGAAACTACTTTGACAATTAAACAATAATCGTTAGCATTATACCATTATTGTGAATTTTACAGTTTTGTACATTTACTTTAATCATTGTGCCAAGAAGTAGAATATATAATGAAATATAAATGAGTATGTTCTTTTGATTATGGAATCTGATTTTCTTATGATAATCATAATGTAGGCCTATGCGACATGCGCTGCAAAAATCACACGTTTGTATTGCCCATATCCACCACATCCACTGACTGCAACCACCCTAACAATTAGGATCGAACATCCAGAACTTTCAGGAGATTTCCTCCAACCAACTCACCAACTTTAGATTCTGACACCACTTAAATCTACCAATTTGCAATTCCTGGGTGTCACCAACACCATTCATGTCCTTTCCAGATAGGTTAGTAGAGGGCAACTCACTTTCGTATTCTCTTTGGTGCCCAAAAGGTTCTCAACACTCATAGCGCGTTTTTTCTTGTCACGAGTCTAACACATTCAGTACGGGTTAGTAAGGGGGGCAAGGAGAAGTATCTGACGTAATGGTTCAATGTATATCGCAAATAAGGTAATGAGATTGCCTATGGAAAGCCTATCGAATTGGTTTTGTCACTCAAGATATATTCATATCCATACAAAAACAAAAGACTACAATTCTGAATGACATCAAACTTCTAACGATCGTGTAATTCTGAAAACATGCCACGAAGATGTTGCTCGATATGGATATTATGATATCACAAATAATCATATGCAATACATCATAATGCATGAACCTCATATTTTCATAATACAACCAAATATTCCAGCAATATTACTATCTGTTTGTATACGTTCTACAACAAACAAAAAATGAAAAAAATATTGTTTTCTTTTACCAGCTCAGAGCTGCTTACATTAAAAGAGTGGAATGTTAACCCTAAAGCAACAGTTCCCATCCTGTAGTGTATTCTCTAATGGGTCCCCTGCTCGGGGAGATGACCTACCCGTTCCTGCAGCTTGTACCACTGGGCCGTGGGCTCGTCGAACCTGTAGTAGTCAAGGGGTACCGTCACCTCGCCCAGGAAGTCGTTACGGCCGAACATGTCGCTGTGCCACACCGTAATCCACAGGGTCCTCGTCTCCAACTCACTCTTTGTGATAGAAAACTGTCAAGGAGAAAACAAATGGAAGAGGACATAAGTTTTTGATGCACCTTTCTATTGATGCCACGCGTACTTAGAAGAGTGGCAATTTGTGCATGGGAAGATTAATAAGTGTTTTTTGACTGTATACATGTATGATTTGTAGAGAAAACATTGATATTTCTTTCTAGTTCAATGTTTTATAAGTTTATCTATACGTAATGAACGTTCTCCTACTTTGAATCCAGCTGGCCTGTAGACCTGTGTTTTCAAGGTTGGTTACTGAGACACCAATTACATCGTTTCCATTAAAACTTATTGAACAGAATGCAGTGTATACATACATGATCCCAATCCTTTAACCAAAACTTTTATACTTTATGAATTTATAAACATAGATATAAGACAAGTACAATACTTTTAGTCACTATTCTTTGTTAATGGACAAGCACAATCGTTGATATCAACGGCTGAAAAGTTCAATAGAACGGTTTTATGAATAGGGCCTATGGCGTAGCTATCCATATCAATCCGAAATCAGCAATGAGGTGTTGTCAGGCAATATCAATTTCCTACCTATCATTGTTCCTAAAGTAAACTGAGATTTTGACACTTTATCAGCTTACAATATTGTCTTTGAAATCCTGCAGCTGTGGCCAAAGGATAAAGCAATACATTGCACGGTAGACTTTACGTGAGAAGCTGCTGACATTCAAAACATATTGCAGGACAAATGACTCAAAATGTCATGGCAGCAAGGATCGCAGAGAGAACTTGTTGAGAGCTTAGGATTCACGTCCCTTTCAAGTGTTTTTCCGGATCAAAGTTTTCATTTGTGTTTTGTATGTTGAAGTTTGATATAAATTCAAATGCAAAATGTTTAATTTCAATTAGTCTGTATCATAATTAGGTTAAACATAAGTCTTGTTACGATATGAGAATCCATTGATTGCATTACTCCAGTACCAATTATAGGAAAATAACACAAAAGATTATGGGCCCAAAATGGGATGGTCGAAAGTGGACCTTCGCCCCCTAAGTATCTTACTGTGTTAAACGCTAATATTATATTTAATTTTTTTTCTCATTTTCATTACTGACTTTTTCGCTCTCCTCTTCCCCAAGATAAGGATAATGTTTGATCTACGAGTTGATATATTCTTACCTTTAGCACCTCATCAAAGACTGGGTTCAGAGTGTGTTTCTTGACTCTAGTTTTTCTCTTTCCACTTTTCGTTTTATCGGGAAGAAGGTACACCTTGGCATAACTGAAATACATAAGGTTTGTATCAATTATTTTCAAGTATCAACTATTAACCATGTATTTATTTTCTTGGATAGTATGCTATATCTAGGACATAAGAGTCACACGACTTCACAATAGATGAAGATACCTACAGGTTAAATGAATACATGAACACGTATATGAGTGATATCAAATATATTAACATTCCTTTAGATACCTTCCATTTCACCATTCGTTTATAAATGCATTGTAGAGAAATAAAGAATAAAACTTACGGATCGGAACGCTTCTTTTTGGTGTCGACAGGAGCAAGGTCACGGCATTGTTTGATTTTGACCTCCAATGACCCTGTTTTATAGTTGTACTCGAGGGCGAACTGGATCTCCCCTGAGATGGGGATGTTACCATAGTTACCTTCTCCAGCATCACTATAAAAGCTCACGATACTTTCCTTGCTCCCCTGAAAAACAGGAAGGTAGGCTTTTGTTACTTCGTGTCGGCTAAGACAGGCAGAGTACTTAGCAAAAGACAATCAATCATCTCTCTTGTGGCTGGCTGTCAAAGTATAAAGAGACGCAAGGCTTCGTATATGCGGGAGTGTCAATGAGATGGGGGTCCCATGTTTTGTCATATATAGCTAGGCTTACGTCACATATTAATACTTATTTTAAAGTGCAATTAATTCTTCATTTTGTTTTGGTTTCATATACCTGCCATCTCCATCAACGGATAGTTTTCAGTGCCAAAAGATTCGGTAATTGTCCTATCGTGTTATATTATCATTAAATTTTGGGTTCATATTCATCTTTGCATTTTTGAATGGTTGCAACTGTGTCACTTGAAATATAGGTAGAATATGTATCAAAATGTTGCAAGTAGCGTCTCTATTGACGTCATCAGGTGGCATTAGATTGTCTTTAAAGATTGTAACTGAATATTTCCTTTATTGTCCAGAATAAATTATGATTACCACTAATCGGAAATGTCCTGTTACAAAGGGAGTACCTCCACCTTTCATTAATCAAAGAGGAAGGACAGAAAACATTTTCCTGCTGAAAAAAATCGCAAACCATTTCCTCTCAATAAAAGTTTGGCACATAAAACTGGAAAACGGAGGCCAAACTAACTTAATGAGACGCGAGATGTGTTTAATCAATTTGCAGTTCCTGTGGCAACCCTTTTTCTCCCAGAAAAATAATCGTGAAATGTCATGATCAGTAGGATGGCCAATCGTCCGTGTGTCCAAACTTAAACTGATAAGCTTATTCATAACGTGTTGGTATCTGGTAACTGGTATAGTAAAAATGCTCAGTTCCGATGAAAGACATCAATTAAGTTACGATTATTCAGTCTTCTTCCTATGATGCACGAAGGGGTGCCTCCACAAGTTTGTACACACATTTTCAGAAATCTCAGACCCCAAGGCTATAACACACATTTGATTTGTAAAGGAATTAACCTACAGCGATTTGAAAACGATTCAGACCTCACCCCTGCCCCCATGGTGCATACATACATTAGCCTGTATCCCACATGCCGATTTTAAAAATCGCCAGTTTGAATAAAGGTCAAATATAGAAATGCTATACATGATGAGAAAGGTCTCACGATTCTCTTTCAAATGATATATAGGGTGTGTGTCCTTGTGTCCAAACTTAAACTGATAAGCTTATTCATAACGTGTTGGTATCTGGTAACTGATATAGTAAAAAAGGATGTGTCCCTTCCGGTGTTTCATGCCATATTCTCAGAGAACATCAACCAAATGCAAAATCAGCAGTATCAAAATCGGTCTATGTGAAATAAAGCCTTTGATGCGTAATGAAAGGCCAAAAGGGCTTAACGCAAAACGAGTCTTTGTGTTGATTATAAAGGGAATGTTATTTAATAAATAGCACCAGCAGGTACTCACTGAGAACGGGGAGAGCATGTTGGAGCCCTTCTGGCTGTGCACCGAGTGTGTGGGCGAGGTGTGGGAGGCGACCAGCTCGTCGATGTCCTCACACTCCTCCTCCGTCGTCGACCCGGGCGCGTCCGGTGGCGGCGCGATCGTCGATGGCGGGGTCGGCGACGGCGCGCGTTCACTCTGGAGGGCTTCCGCCTGGTCCGGCGTGTCCCTTCCGGTGTTTGACTGGGAGATAAGAAACAGCGAAGAATACTAACTGATCTATGGGAACAAAGTGACGGAATTACTGGAAGAGAAGCCAACATTTGGAAGCGGAAAATCCTGATTGAAACTGGCTTGTTTGTCAAGCAGGGTAACCTAAGGAAACCTAAGGTCAATCATGATAATAAAGTAAAATGGGTGATAATTGGTGAATGATATTCTTTTTCATTTGCAATTAATTTCTTTTGAAGCAATTTTTCAACATTTATACTCATTGTTTATTTGTACTGCCCTTTCACTCGACAATTACGCGATTAATTCGGAAGTTTGAAGCAATTCTATTGATTCAGGACTACAGAAAAAGAATTCAATGGTCAATTATTTACACACATTAAGTTCTTTTCCACGTAGTATTATTCGATGACCTATTGCTGCGTTTCGAAGAAAAAGTTAGTGTAGCGTCTCCTAAAGGTCTTATCATAACACACGGTTTCAATAACTATTATTTGGCAGCATTTTGTAACCATACACCCACGCTATTTCTAAAAACGCATCATGATATCAATTGTGCATATGGCTTTGACATTATGACATAAAGGTAGCATTACAGTACATCACAACCAAAATAAGGTTTCATATAACTTATTTCAAGTCTGTTACGAGGCAAAAAATGCAAGGCAAATATAAAACACTGCAGACAGATATCATATGACATCTCCTTGCCCTTTTGAGACCAGAAACCCATCAGATCAAAATGTTACAGAATAAACGTAATCAGAATGGCAATGAAATAAGGGATCATGTAGATCTATATATAGCATACAGAGTTGTATATCACTATCTATCAAAGTGATAGGTCGAGAAAGATGATTGAAAAGGAGCTAAATCAGGTTCTGATTTGGGAGCAGAAAGAAATGAGTCAGACATAGGAACCTGTATGAACATTACTGACCATTCAGTAGGCCTTGCCAACTCATTATTTATTAAAGGAAAAACATTGATATGATGATAGGTAATCTCCCTTACTATCTATCTGATCTACAGGTGTTGTTCAAAGTCATGAATACGATCAAAGATTAAAAGTTAATCCACATTACGCCACAGAAGCCCTGGGGACCGCAATTTTGTTCAAAGGGGGATTCTTGTTTCAACGTACTAAGATTTTCAAGATGTTTGTCCCTTACCACCTCGCCCACCATTCGCCTGGCAATACCTTATACATTAATTAGTAGAGAAACATAACTATATAAGAAGCAATCTAGAGAAAGTCTTAAAAGATGTTTGTTTTTTCTATATGATATATCTGCATCCAACCTGACGCATTTACCAATGGATGGCATCAACACACGAGACAACCATTGAATGCCTGCAATAAATCATCCCACTTCAAAGCACCTGCAACACTGGCACAACTTGGCTATGTACACCCCTGACACCAGCTCAAAGACCGAGCCCATTGCCCTCACCTCATTGTCGTGGTGTGTGACGTTGATAGAAGGCACGCTGGTGACAGAAGTCTTGTGTTCGCGATGTGACACCCTCTCCCTGCCCGATGACGTCACCGACCCCGCATCACTCTCCGTCACAGACGAGGTGTCCCCCTGCTGCTGCGGGGCATGGCCGTTGGCGTGTTTGCCGTCTGAACATGTGGGAGAAGAGTGAAGAAAAGAGAAACATAAAGAAAGGCCATCAGTTAACAACCCACAATGGAGCCTGGCATTTGGATTTTATTTGGGCTGAGGTAGGGGAAATCGTTCTTGTCTGACCATGTTAATTCAGCACATCCAAGCACATTGGGAATTTCATAGTAATTTTGGTTAAAGAGCAATTTCATTTCATTGTACATATCAAACGGTACACCTGCATATTTCCGGTAGTAGGCTATATGATAAGATAATTTGTAGCTGGATAAGTGTTATTTGATTTTGAATTGACACAAAAAACATAGATCTTCTGATAGCAAGTCTAACTCCGAAGAGTATTTCCTTCCCGAAATTAGTTCACGGCAATACACTCGAACTCACATTACCAATCCCTTTATAGTGCGAGAGTTTGCAAGTATTTGTCAGTCTTCAGACAGTTACAACGATCGTTCCCCTTTAACTTTGAAGAGGCTAGTGCGGTTCTTTGGCTACCCATTAAGCTATTCATTTGAAATCGATAGATCACTATTGTACTTGAGTTTCAAGACACAACCTTATTCGCCTATTGTTAACAGACATTAGTAACTATTCGTTTCACTGTTCCTTGTGAAAATCAAGGCACAAGAGGCAATAGTTTAACAGTGTGAGTCTTCAAAGACCCCATGGTACCTGTAATTACTCCGCTTATCATGTACGGACGGAACATCAGAAAGACATCAACGGAACATTGTAGTCACTGGATTCATATAAAGAGTTGTTAACAAAACCTTATTGCACTCATATAGACAGATGATAAAGGAGTAGAACTCTGTTGGATCATGACTGAAGAAGTGTCAAAAACAGCCAGCAGAATCATTACTGATATGGCCTTTAAAACGAGATTAGATAAAAGGTCTGTAATTAGAAAATCTTCATCACAGTGTCCGAATGAAACCGATATTTGAAACTTGGGAAGTTAATTAATAACTGGCATTAATCCCCAGGCCCTGATTAAATGGGCCCGGTCGTAGCTGGGTATTTGAATTAATGGATTGAATGTCAAAACCAACATTTAGTGGGGATTTCAGGTTGCTTCCAAATCAGATATCTTCATGGAGGTTTTTTTCTAGGAAATAAATAACTTGCTGCAATCTTCATTTGGAGAGTTTTGGTTGAACTATATTAATGAGGTTTCAGTGCCTCAGTAGAATCTGACACGGTTTAAAAACACTTTTTGCATTTGCATCATGTCTGTAAGCAATTTTTGAAAGGTTCCACTCATTAATCTGAAACTAACAAATTAAGTAACAATGACCTATAGTGACGCCGGCGTGTATTCTTTGAAAGATCTGAGAAAAACACTTTGGCAAAGGAGATAAAAAGCAGCTTAGTGTAATCACTTCTCATATTCACGGTGCACACCTTCCATGATAAGAGACCTTCACTGAAGAGTGAAACATTCACTTAAGAGAAAACAAGATCTGAACGAGCACTTTGCAGTAGAAGACCCTAAGTGGTGCATTTATGGTAAGAAATTGGCCTCACTTCCACCAAGCATCCAGTGGCGACAAAAATATGCTGTACCATAGTAAAGACCAGAGCGTGGAGAGATTCAGGAGGTGGTAAGGCTTTAATGGGTTCGATTAGGAATGCCTTAAGATTATATTCCATTTGCCGATTTCCTACTTGTAACTTGCCAAAAATGTACAATTGAAATTATACACTTTTCGCATCATTTTAGAATGCATGTAAAATATTATTCTAAATGATAGGTTACATGAGTGACTTAGAAACATACCCTCCTAAAAATCTTGATTAAAACCTTGGACAAATCGGCCGGTGGAAATAAGGCTTTGTAGAACAGTAGTAAATTGGTAACGTAAGGACGCTTTTACACGTGAGGGGGCGTCCTTCAACCTAGGTGCCTGATCGACCATTCTTTGTAAGTTACAAAAGCTTACCCCTGCATAGCAGACAGATTCCCACGACTACTCCCAGTCACCTGGTTGCCGTGCAAGCATGCAACTTTTTATATACTACTCAGGTGGAATCCGGTAGCAAAGTGCAGAGATTCCTGGAATTGGGGTATGTGCATTGAATTGATAAGGCGTGCCCTTGCGTGATTTGTATCATCCTACTCATATTTCTCGAATGAGATATGCTGTTTCTCTCTAATGCATTCCCTAATGGATATGATTTTTGGCCGAATTACTTTATTTCTTAAAGTCTTTGTGTTCCTAAAATGTTACGGGAGATAGGTTGGTTGGTTGGTTATTGGGGTTTTACGCCGTACCAACATCTAAGGTTATATCACGGCGAGAACATGATTTTGACAATCCTGTCCTTGATGATCGTATCTATGGAATGATCGAATCTATGAGAAGATAGAGACCATATCCCTACACTTGTATCGAGGTAGGTATTCTTTAATGTACAGGGTCCCATAGGCAGGGCCCTACACACAACAGCCGATAACCCTGTTGTTGTCACAGGAGAAACGCAGAGAGGTGTAACAGTCTCATACACCTGGCCCAGCCGAGAATCGAACCCGGCTCTCCCGCATGCCAAGCGACCACTCTAACCACTTCACCGCCCCGCGCCCCCGGGAGATAGGTAATGCGTAATGAGTTACCATCTAGTTAATCACAAATAAAACTGTACAGTATCATTTCAAAATAACAGTCTGTCCTTTATTAACACCTAACAGATAAGTGCTGGGACTTGTATACCTTATTCAATGGTGTGGCGCCAAGCTGGTGGGTGTGTCTGAACCAAGATTTTGCTGTATGGCTTCCAAAGGAACCAGGCGCTTGCGTTTGGTACACGGGGACTATTATAATGGCTAACCGCGCAATCTCGCGGTAAAGGCGTAGGCCTATAGCTCTGTTTGTTTCTGACCACTAGGGCAGGTGATCTGATTGGGAGAAGCTCACGAAAAGCCTGCACATAGGCTCAGCGCCTAGACTTGCTTACAATCAGTACACCGCCAGTCAAGGCTCTGTCTTCTTTGTCTAGTATTATAACCTTCACATACCGCCAACATCCTCAACGTTCCTTACCCCTGCGAATGTAACATCACAAGTAGAATAAGCGGGAAATTTCAAAAGTATAATGCCTCTCCTCGCTGTGAACATTTAGTGGTCTAGGAACCGCAGTGAATAGAGAACGGAATTTTCCTTTCATGTTTCATTTTTCGGATTATGAATTACGATTAAGGAATGAGACATTAATAAACAGATGCAATCATGAATGATATGGAATTTCAATAACCTCAAAATTCTACTTTAGCTTATAGAATGGTCTTGTTATAGATAGTCTACCGACGACGACAGCCAGCGATGATATGGAATAACAGTTCAGTCAGTTCGGTAACTCGACTATGAACTATAGTTATCTTTCTACACGCAGTGTTCTGTTGAAGCAGGCAACACTTCATATACTCCTCGGACGGAGGTGGCAAACAGGAGAACCTGACATTTCGTATGGACATCTGTGTCCTTGGAAACAGGATGATGACAGATGTAATACAAGTCGCCCTTGCCGTTATTTTTCAAATGGGCTTATCTTTACACTTCAACCCAGCTACCGTTCAATTTGCTTTAGTAGTGATATATGATTACCGTATAGCCCCATACCCACTAGGCGATTTTACCGGCGATTGGCGACGGGCAACAGCAGAATCAATGGTAAAATCGCCACCAATTCAGACCACATGTTAGTATGTAACATTTCTCAATGTTACATGTAACATGTGGTCTGAATTGGTGACGATTTTACCACTATTATGGCTGTAGCCCGTCGCCCGTCGCCGGTAAAATCGCCTAGTGGGTACAAAAATTAATCTATATCTATGGCCTGTAATAGAGACATATCAATTACGAAAACCACACTAAAAGGGAGCAGTGAACAGCAGATGTAATGGAAACATAGAGATTGTGTATGTATCAAAGGTGATTTGGGTTACACAGCCTACTGCAAGTGCAACGCGTCACCGAATACTCCACAGAGACTTGAGTAAGCGCTAAGCTAAGTTTCAAACGGTAGCGTTTCCTGACTTATCGTGTCCGAGATGTTAGCATCTGACATGGACGGTGTACGGTGTAGGTTCCGGTTCGGTGACCTAGTCAAGCAGTGTTCCCAGGTGGCACATCGACTTCTGAAACGAACCGGACCCTTCCGAACACACGTGCACTTCAATAATTTCCCGGAACCTTCTCTTTTTTCGAAGGAAACTTTGGATTTCACCTCGTTCCTATATGCCTTCGCCATTTATCGGATACTTGGAGCGGAACTAGCGGTTTATAACTAAAGGGGCTCACTAGCTGTCCAACTAGAATTGGTGCAATTTGTATTGCAACTCAAAACTTCTTTCACAATTTTCAAAATCTAGTTTTACTATTTCTCTTTATGAAATTGAAGAATGCCTTAGATTGCTTGGAATTTATGTCCGTGATACTTAAATGCCAATCTTAATCACACATCGGAATTTGGTCCTTATGCAATCAAAATTAGGTGCACCTAGTCTTATCATTTCTATTCTTCTATTGCATTATCAAGGTGTGAGTTTCCAAAAGGGCACCTTAATAAAACAACAGGTCGAATGTAAGCAGCAAAGCAAAATTAATCCTACGCATAGATTGCATGCCATAGCAGTGTTAAACTGAAAAATATGACAACTTCTACAAATCATAAACCAAAAGAAATGGAGCTAAAATAGAACTAGTGCTTCAATAATGACATCTCCTATGCTGACGGGAAGGGCCAGACCGATTTCTTTCCACATAATACTACCAGGGGCACAAAAACCAAGAATCTTGTGTACTAACGATATAATGTTGGCGTTCTGGGAGGCCGACTTTGCCTGGCTTCACATGATCTATTTGCGGGCCTTGCTTGCCTTAGACAAAGAACTCTATTCCAGGAGGCGGTCACCGCGCCTTGGGCGTCATCACGCTGTTATAAGGAGGGGGATTAAGCACGGGTGGGTCGCCGGTTTAGGGCAAAAAAGGCTTAAGTCATGTACACAAGGTTCGGGGCGATCTACATGCATACATCCACCTTAAGCTTCGTGTTTACAAAGGCTGGTCAAACAATAACCATGTGCATACATGTGTATGAATATATATGATGCCATAAAGGTTCTGCCATACTTGTTAAGCTAACTTTGGTATATTTTCACTGTATCCCTCTATACGTGACTGCAACGCTCATGTTTTTTTGTTAATGGTTCTCAATATTGATATTCTATAACCATGCCCAGCTTTTGCTCGGTTATTTCGGGGAATAGTGTTCGCTTGCTTTTCATTTTAACTTTAACTACGTTAATACAAGCCGATTGAAGTTTCAAGGCGATCAAGTATACTAAAAAATGTAAGGCCCTATTTCCGCGTAACGACTTTCTGATGTTTTGAAGATGCTTTATTGCTAAAGAATTTTTAATTGCTCCAAGTGATTATGTTTCTCAGTTCTGCAGTAATTCTGTTACGAAGAGATGATTTAAGATAAATAGTAATTTTAGGCAGGTACTGGCATCTAAAAACACATTTGATATGAAAAGGTCTGGATTATGAGCTATTCAACAGTTATCAACTCGGCATACAAGAAAAAAGAACAAACCTTGTCGTCGGCTGGTTGGATGTGGGACAGACTGGGTGGGGTGGAGCTTAGATTTAAGTACGTGCTTACTACCCGTGTTATCGTTATCAGCAGTGTGCCCAGAGCCTTGCCCCCCACCTTGAGACTGAGAAGTAGAACCGTCAGTGCCCCATGCAGCGTTAGTAGCGTTAAGCCGGGCGTGTGGGCGGCGGCGGGGGTTAGTGGTGGGCGGGAAGGGGCGCGGGCCCAGGTCCAGGCTCAGCACCACGTCCTCCTCCAGGCGGGCCGGGTCGGCGCGCTCCTCAGCCGTGTCCGACTCGTCGTCGACCAGCACGTCGAGGGAGTCGGCCGACATGGAGGGCGCCCGCAGCAGCTCCCGCTGGGCCCCGCCGCCTCCTCCACGGCCGTCGGGGTCGGCAAAGGAGGAGGAGCCGTGACTGAGGCTGCTGCCCGGGGAGTACTGGGAGGACCGGGCGGACGACGAGAGGAAACTGGCCGTGTCCTCCTCCTCCTGGGTGTCTATGCTTAAAGCCCCGCCGCCCGCACCGTAGCTGCTGCTGCCGTCGTCATAAGAGGACCTACCTATACTGCCGGTGCCCGCCGTGGAGTAACTCCGGGAGTCCTGCTCTGATAGGTCCGACACCTCCTCATCCGTCAACGAGACCAAATCCTCATCCTCATCCTCCTCCTGGTGATGCGCGTGGTCCTCGTGCGCATCGTCGTCGGAAGCGCTTCCGGTATAGCCGGAAGTGCGGTGTGGGTAAGAGGTCATGGAGTGCTCCATGGGGGCGGGTGGGGTGGGCCGGTCAGTGTCGGGGGTCAGGGTCGACTCGGTGTCACCCTGGAGCTGCTCGTCGTCTTCACTGTCCAGTTCTTCGTCGTCGTCGGCCGACGGAAGGGGGCGTTGTGGTCGTCGCGGCCTGGAGTATAGGGCGGTGGTCATGTGATCGTCGTCGGTAGCTGGGGTAGCCACCCGCGGGGACAGGAACGCCTCCTCCAGTTCATAACTAGTGTCCGCCTTCTCTGAAGCGCTCTGGTCATCAGACTCCGTCCCCTCTCTCTCCTGCACCCCATGACCCCTTCTACCCACCTCTCCCTCCTCCATTGGTTCACCCATTCCCTTTTCTATAAACACCACACCTCCTGGGTTGGGAACAGGGCTTCTTTCAGAGTTAAACACAGCCTTCTGTGACTGGTTCTCCTTGGGGGGAGTAGAGGTTCGCAGTGGCTCATTTTCAACCTGTAATTGGTCGTAGTAGCTAAGGGCGTGGGCAGCCATACTTTTCTCCAGAGACTCTCTCTTTCTTTTGCTTTCTCTTTTTTTCTTCCAGGCATCTAACTGCTGTTCCACCTCCTGTTCCACCTCCGACGGAGGGCTAGAGTACCAGGAAGAAGCCGGTGATCTATCACTTACCGGCGACTTTCTCATCTCTACAGATCCTTTAGGGGTCGCTCCCTGCACTGGAGACAAGTGTTTTGCCGGTGAGCTAGCGAGCTTTGTGTCTTTAGCTGTGGGAGTGGTTTCTACAGTCCCAAACCTATCATCATAGCTCCCAATGTCTGCTACGTTCCCCATAACCTCCTTCTCCAACTCCTCACATATGATTTCCCTCAGTTGGACGGACCTCGTGCTGCCCACCTTTTCCTTAACGGCTTTGGCTGTCGGACTAGGGGCCCTTTTGGTCAATTTAGAACTCTCCTCATACGGAGTAAATTCTGGTATTTGTTCTTGTTTAGCAATATTAATTTCATCTTTGCTTTCTTGATACACTTTTGTTCTGCTACTTACAGTTTTCACAGTTGCATTAATCTTCACAACTGGGACCTCTTTAGTCTTTTGGTCTATCTCCTTGGTCTGATCTTTAGAATATTTGGACTTGCCTTTACTACTCTCCTTTACCTTATTAGATTTTTCATCTTTATCCTTCTTAGTCTTTTCTTTTTTACTCTTTTCTTTCTTCTCAGCTTTGCCTTTCTTTTGCACCTCAACCTTTACAGTTTTCAAGTCTTTTTTCAAGTCCTCCTTAGTGACAACAGGTATTTCTGTAACATTTCCAAATTCAACTTTCTTCTGGTATTGGTTATATGTTTTATCCTCGCTGAAACTATCGTCACGTTCTAAATAGTCCTCTTGTAACTTTTCCAGTTCAGTCTCCTTCCTAACACTGGGTCGGAGGTAAGGTGGGGGGTGGTCAAACATCTTGGTGAGATCGGAAATCGATGCCAGATTAGTGTCATCTACAGGCTTTTCATCTTTGCCTCTTGATTTCTTGGAGTATTCCAGAGGGTCTGACCTCCTCTTGGCGGCAACGTCCACATTTCTGAGTGATGCTCTTTTCCTCTGCAAGTCTGGGGACACACTCATGTCAGATTTACTTGTTGCCACGATAAGCCTGCTATCAGACGTGGTCTTTCCCAGTCTCTGCCTGTTGCCAATTGAACTGTCTACTTCAGATCCTGATGTTTTAGAATAGCTAATGGGATCAGATTTTCTGTTTGCAACATGTTTCAGTTCAGCTCTCTTCCTTAGCAACTGTGGAGAGTAACTCTTATCAGTTTCAACTTTGAGCGATAACAATGCACTGTCAGAGGTCGCTTTGCTCATCGATTTCTTTTCAATTTCTGGGGAAATATTAACAGATTTATCGCTTTCTGACGATGATGATTCGGTGTATTTCAGAGGATCGGATTCCCTCGTTACAGCTTCAACACTTTTAAGTTGGGCTCTCCTCCTCTGCATTGCCGGAGAAACACTCGATTCACTTTCTTCATTCGTGCTCTTGAGTAAACTGTCTGATTGGGTTGTGGCTAGATGTTCCCTGCTCTTGGGAGGCCAGGATCCCCTCTTAGTGCTGCTAGATTTCTCCTTCTCATATATGGCAGTGAGGGAGTGTACCCCCGTGGGTCTATCCGCTTTCCTTCTCCGGTCTGATAAGCGCAGTTCTCTGGGAGCATAGAACTTACGAGGAAGGGGATCGCTTTTAGGGGCCTTAAGGGAGCCTCGGGAAGGAAGGGTTAAGCCCTGGAGATCCTCCTCATCTAGGTACTCCAGATTAACCCTGTACATATCATCAATATCCATTTCAGTCAATCCCCCCACAACCTCCGCCTTCACCACCATGTCGTCTAGACTCTCCTGCTTTTCAGAGCTAATACTGTGTCGTTTCGTCTCCCCCGGTGCTAACTCCAGGGTGGATTCCGTGCCGGAGACTTCAGAAATCTGAGACAGGTCTGTGTCGACGTCGCTAGAGGGCGTAATACTGCTGTGGCTGATTTCACTCTCAGCTGCCGACCGCATTGATTCCGTCCGCGAGACTGCACCGCGGCCGGGCAGAGTGAAGTAGCCGTGGTCTTTATCATTGTCCTGCGCGTCGTTCACGGCGGCTTTACTGTTTTCCCTCGTCATTGGGGGAGACCTGGCGTAAATGTCTTTGTCGAACTGATAGAAGTCTTCATCAGGCTCCGTCAGTTCTGTGATCACGCTGAGGGCGTCCGACCAGTCGTCCTGGGAGAGGCTCGACTGGCCCCGCGCCCAGTTGTACCGCGCCCGGTTAGACGTAAATGACGGACTGACTTGGTCCGCGTCTTGTATTCCGTCCTCAATGTGGCCCGAGTCCTTAGGCGGAGTGCTCGACTCCTGAGCGGCCATGTTGGCGGCGACGGCAGCTCGCAGCTCGTCCCAGTCCGCCTTGGATCTGGCATGCCCCAAGTGACCAGAGGTCAAGTGGTCAGAGTCCCACTCCAGCTCGTCGAAACTCGAGTCTTCGGCAGTGGCGTCGATGATCTCGTAGCTTGAGGTGGTGCTGCTGTCCTCTTCGTCCTCGCTGTCTTGGCTTTTGGAAAGCAAAGCTCCATCACCGTTACTTATATGATTATCGTCCTGCACGCTTTCCGCGCGCCCATACCTGGCTAAGAGGGCCCCGACTTTATCCCTGATATTGGCCTTGCGTGGAGAAGAAGGAGGAGGAGGAGGCTGGGTTTGGAGGAGCGGGGGCTGGTTACTAACTTCTACCTTAGAATCATGATTACCCTCTGCCTCCCCTGACTTAGGACGCGTGGACTCCTCCAGTAGCTGGTGCTCCAGTGAAGTACCCGACACCCCAGGAGGAGGTTGATGTAGACTTTGTGAGTGTGCTAGAAGTGCTCTATGCCTACTAGAAGGGCCTGGTGGTGCTGTGTTAGTGTCCCCACCAGCCTGCCCGTCCCGGCCGACCACCGCCCCACCGCCCACTACTGCCACAACGCCGGGGGCTCCGACTGACTCAGTCTCGGAAGAGGGCAGGGCATCTGGTGAAGAACAGAGAAAAATACAAGAATTTATAAGAAGTAGGTCAGTGAAAAGGAAACCAAGGAGGGTGATGATACTGGTGTAGGGTGTCTTTAAGTAAATACTATTTCATTTCTAAGATGGGAAAACAAAGGCACTCATTAATTATTTAATAGATTTATGAATATTTAAGCCAACACAAACCACATCAATATATAATTCAAACATGCAGTTTTTACAGTTATTTGGTGTTATTGCTTTTCATTAATATCATTATAGGAATAAAACAAATGTTTGTTACCAATTTGATGAGATCACACTAAAGGCAATTACGTGTATGATAAATAAGAAAATAATTTAAAACACTAAAATGATATTAAAATGAACTACAGGGCAACAAATGCATGACTTTGATTGCATTCAGCGAAAAGAACAAAGGAGCTATGGGAAGATTTGGGAGTAACCGAGACTAGCAAAGGCTTATATGATTTGCGAATAAAAAGATAAAAAATAATGGCGAAGAAAGGGGATGATAATTATACCACAACAGGGGAAAACAGCAGTCCAGCTGCGAAAAAAACAGCCAAACAATTATTGATATAAACCATACACATAATCACTTGAAATAGGCCATTCACATATATATATATAGACAATAACAAACGGCAACTGATAATCAGAAACAGAAGAAAAGTACGCTGAAAGGAAAACCTTTAAACTAAAGTGAGGGGAAGACGTGGGAAGGGAAATGTGTTTACTGGGTGCTAAAGTGAAAGAATGAAACCAAATACACACAGACTGAAACTAAGAGTTAATAAACCACATGCCAGCATGCATATCGTACCTGTCATCGTTTGACTTCCCAACACCTCGTGCAGTGAACCGTCCGTCTGTGATTAAAACTTGAACCAGAAAAGATCTGATTCCAGATACACTTTATTATAGAAGGCTCATGCCGTTCTCTTCCGAGGCACTGTTTTTGTTGGCCTCATTATACGAATTACATATCAGAAGTTTGGGTCTGCCATTGCTATTTCATCTTTGTAAATTGCCCTTTTCCTGAGGATGAACATACGCAATATAATTTCTGTCACACGTATAAAGGTATTGTCTCTAAGTGGATGGAAACTGCGATAGTTTTTGTTTATCCCCGATGAGACTAAAGCCCCATATCCCCTATAGTGATTTGCCGACCGCCGATGATGCTTTGAGAGATCGCCCACCGGTATGCTACACTGAAAAACACAGGTTTTATCTGAACCGGTGCAAAAAGTGGTCAATAAGGTAAAATCAGCCAATTGGAGGGCCAATTTATCGATTGGGAAATAGCCTAGTGGGTATGGGGCTTAACAACAAAATAATACCAAGGTTTAATGATATCGTTTTGCTAG
This sequence comes from Lepidonotus clava, assembly GCA_936440205.1. Taxonomy (NCBI): domain Eukaryota; kingdom Metazoa; phylum Annelida; class Polychaeta; order Phyllodocida; family Polynoidae; genus Lepidonotus; species Lepidonotus clava. Next base: position 43,037,273 of record OW387136.1, on the reverse strand, counting down.
CAGCATCTCCAATGATAGTAAAGGTTCTGCGAACTCTTCTGAAACAAAATTATAATTCGTATCTACCGCGGATTTGGCATGAATATGATTAACTTTCTCGGTAAAACTGAACAAGAAACTAATGATCAACACACGGATTTGCCAAGCATTTATTCTCCATCCATATGAGTAGACACGCTCGACTATCATTTACTCAGCGAAGCAGCTTTCACACTTTTCGCATTTAAGTTTCATCTTTTGTGCACTCGGAAATGAAACGTGGATGGCTAACAGACACGTTGCATTCTTCCTATCTTTCTGGATGGATCTATAGACACAACCCCCCCCAGGTTTCAACCATGTGAAATTTGGTCCACGAACCTGGCTGGTTTATTTGGCCCAATGTAAATCAGAAGGCTTTTTTTCGCCAGAGATCGCCAGAACGGGCAAGGATGCTGTCAATATTGGTTCCTTACTAACTTGGCATGGCGACTTCCTTCGCCATCGATTATGATGGCGAGAGCCAAATGTGCCAGCAACTCATAACCGGTATAATATGAGATGCCGATTCGTGTCCCGAGCCATAACTTTTGCTGCGCCAGCAAGTAGGCCTCCACTTTCGGTAATATTAGACGGATATTAAATTGTATTAAAAGCTAAAAACAAGAAGTTAAAGCTATCCCTTTCTCATCATTTGGTAAGGACGTGCAATGTATACGTTTACCATAATGCTGAGTGGCACAGAAACCCTTCCTGCAATAACTACAGTGTTTTTTTTAATCTGCAGTCTACATTTCCTATAACCCACTTATCAGTTTAAAGACCTAATGCTTCGTTTATGAAATGTGACATTGGATTCTTACCACAGGGGATGTACAGAGCACGAACAGTTAGAGTCGCATTACTTTAACTCTGTATTATCAAATAGAAAGTACTATTCTTCCCCCTTTCTTCGTTTAGAAGAGACGTGCCATTTAGAAAGAGATCTGAATGTTGTTATCGAATTTTGTCGATGATGTTCATGTTACTATTAGGCCCTATAAATATCCTTCTTGACAGAAGCCAGAGCGATGAAGGACCCTCCAACCTACTCTGAAAGTAACGTGGGCATGGCCTAACACTGCATTATAAAGAGAACGTTTGCGTGGATGGTTGTAAAATCTCATTTATGTGTATGTCCGCATCCCACTATGTTTTAACAAGATCTTGACCATTGACCAGCTCTTGGGTTGGACGGCGAGAATGGAGACACACCCACCAACCATAGTATTATCTATGTAGTATGCAACCAGAGTGACGAAAGGCCTGCAACAACTGCGGCCAATATAGTGTATTATTCAAAGGATACCTGCTGTTATATGTACAGAAGGAATATAATATATTAATAGCGCGATAGGTAGAGAGACGCAGAGAATAAATCATACTGACTGGCATCAGCTCGCTTTGATTTAATCGTTTCCGTTAAGCTAAAGGCTCGGAGATAGTGCATCGGACCCCATTTTCATAACATAAATCAATAATCGACACACAGAGTATTCGGGAAATGAATATACATAATTACTTTCTAAATCGTGGAGGCATTATTCACAATTACAGTGATTAGGTTTAAGGTACGGAAGAGAAAAGACCTTTTGGGGCAGTATCATTTGACGTAAGCCGTAGAACGCTTGTTAATAAGGCCACTGTATACTCCATCCCATAACGTAGTTAATATCAAAAGGTGCTTGGAACCCTTTCAAAAATCAAATTTACAAGAGATCTTGTTCTACTTCAGACAAGGTTAGTCCCCATTCTTAGAGCAAACAAGAAGTGCTTGATAGCAAACATTTCAAATACGACTACCGGTCCTGTAGCCATATGGGACAGGCAGATCCCCCAACACATTAGAAACCACTGCACTCGAAAAAACTGCAAACTCCACTCTAAAACAAGCGATTTACCTCTATGGGCCTGGAGCATACGTTTGTACAGTAGAAAGCTTCTAAACGCGGCTGAAAAAGTATCAAGACTTCCCATATAATTATTCCAATACAAACAACAGGCACACTAAGGACACTGTTATAGTGATTATCGGATGGTTTTAATTAGACGAACAGATCAAAAACATCTACCCTCGAGACTGATCACATTCATAAACGTGACTTAAACGCCAATATCTCGCCCTGTTATAATTATGAAATATGAAAGCCTCCGGCGAATGCACTAAGACAATAGACATAATCAGTATCTATGCCTCTGCAGATATTGGAAAGGGACATATTTGAGTTGACAACATCCACGTTGGAATTGCCTTGAGAAAGGATGAAAAAGATAAACAGGAAAAATCGGACCTAGCAAAGCCTAGACTGCACTGCCTTAGCACAGAAAAACATGCCCAAATTGAAAAAAAAAAGAAATCTAAGGAAGATTGGTCAATTGTAGATAGCGTTCTTCCACCGGACATACGGAATCACTGGACCAAAATAGAGCCCAGTCTAGGATTGTGGTGAGAGAAAACAACTTCTGCTAGACGACCCACACTCCCCTTGAACTGACTTCTCGAGCCAAAAGAGCCCTCCCCACCCCCATTAGGTCCTTTGTCTCCCATGGCTTATAGATCACAGGGCTGGAGGCCCGGAGGACAAAGCCCTGATGTGGAGCAGGGCTCTGGTCACAGTCTTTGACCAGTGTTAGCCACAGCTGGCCTCAAAAAACGTGTCTCCCAGGGCCTGGTCTTGTACACAGATAATGGGAAAGGGGTGTCTGCGGGTGGCGTGGACACGGGGAGGGTGGTGGGGTGACTGACAATGTCTCTGGGTAACAGGGGCTTAGCGCCAGTCCTACAAGGGAGGGACAACTTAAATATTTGGTTCGCAAAAACAGCCTTTCCTTTCTTTTGACTTGGGAATAGTTGGCTTTTGCGTTTGATAACATATATATTTCATCTTATATAAAGTGTTTTAATCAGCAGAATACACATCGTCAGTATTCTCAAGACAGAAAAGACAAACTGTCAGGAGGTGGCACAAAGTGTTTGGGTTTTTGTGTGGTTTCTTGTGTCCCAGATCTATATAGGGTCTATGGCGTAGCGTGCCTCTTCTGGTGCCTAGTTCTGACTGGGACTGGATTCGTTAACAAGACAGACAGAATCATTTATCACACAAATCAACCACAAAGGCAATTTTAAACTGACGAACCAATGCACGTCTCCTGAACATATCTGAGAGAAAGAAAAACATTTAAGAGAACTAAAAATCGAGAGCCTTCCTAAATTTTAAACAGCACTTTTTACAACTGTATTTCCTGGGCGCCTTACTGCATTATCTTTGGCCGGGGAAAACGATACTACATATGATACAAAGGCACGACATAATCTATCGCCATTCCCTCCTACCGTGACAGGCTGATTGCCACTGCCTGTCAGCAAATAAGATTCAAGAGATAGCCGGATGTCAGACGAGCTGCCAACCTGTCGGGTGTTTTATCCGACACTACACGTGTACACATATCTATATAATACCGGCGCAATGCCCACCACAGGCCGCTGGGATAATAGACCAATCTCACTAACCACCACGACATCGTATATATAGCGGGCCGAGAATCTGAGTAGGACAAATGAGAGGGAATGGGACTTAACGTCGGGCAAACACACAACAGACAATCCATGACACTGAGCTCAAAGGACCGAGTGTAACGATTAGGGTCCGATTTGGGCTCTCTTAATCCCAAGTGGGACTGGATTATATTGCTCAGATGGCCGTTAATAACTCAATTAACAAGGGATTTATGCTATTATTTTCAAAGTAGGAAATAAGAAAATTGTATCATGGGATGGTTTGAAAACATTTCTTTAAAGTGATGACGTCATTGGAAAAATCAGGTTAATCTGTATGTACAGTTGGACTGAAGGCTGTTTTGAAATTAAACAGCTAGAAATAGCCCATTCCACCGCTGTGCTCAAGCTATATAGAGATATAAAAAGCTGTTTACAGGAAGGAACCTTTAATGACCGTCGGCGTTTTAAGACCAGCTTTAGTAGCTTAAGGCACACGCTTACACTTACTAGCTGGCACCTCCGACGTCTGACGTAACCTTGACCTTGGCTCGGGGGAGGGCGACCTTGACCTTCCCGTGCCCTTGCCGGCTGGGATCCTCCTAAACTTGACCTTGCTGACCTGCTCGGTCGTCGTGTCCTCAGCGTCCGAGTCGCTCGACATGGAGTCGGCCAGCTTACTGGAGATGACCTTTCTCACGGTGACCTCATTGTCCGAGATGCTGAGGGAGCCGTCAGTGGTATCCTTCCGTAGTCCTGTCAGTTTGGCCGTGTGTTGCGGCGACGGCCGATGCGCCACGTTCTCTATGACCGAGTCGGACGACTTAAAGAGGTCGGCGTCCTTGTCGTAGAGCCCCGCGGGGCTGGCCGTGCCGCAGCTCTCCTCCCGCGAGTCGCTCAGACTCTGGATGCTGGCGAAGGACGTGGTGTCTATGTCGGAGACGTTGCTCTCAGTCACTATGGTGATGCGGCCCTCGCTGGACACGGCGCTGAAGGCCCCCGAGCTCCTCATGGAGCTCCGCACCGAGTCGCTGTAGCGGAACTCGGAGTCCGTCCTGGCCGACAGCTGCGGCGAGCTGGGGCCGCTCGACGAGCTCGACTCCGAGTCGGAGCGGTAGCGCGACATGGACACCTTGCGCACCTCCACCGTGGGCGGCTTGTCGGCTGTCAGCTGCTCCTTGGTGCCCATCACCGGCGCCGCCTTGGAGCGGATCAGGTCGAGCAGCTTCTGCTTGTCGGACTCCTTGGGGAAGCCCATGTCGTGGACGCTGTCCGACGGGGGGCGCTGCGGCGCGCGACGTCCGGGCGACGTGGACGCCGTGCTCTGCGTGTCGCTCGACTCGACGCTGGCCGATCCGGCCGAGCGGGACGACTTGGGGGACGAGTTGTTGTTGGAGAGGCTCTTGCGGACCTCGTCGGCCGCCGTTCCACCCCCACCTCCACCACCACCTGCAACGGACAGAAATACCGGGTTAGCTAGGGTGAGTTGGTCGAGGAAAGGGACTGGGATGGGGACAGGGAGATCCGCGGCTTATAAAGCGTGCTTAGAAATTGTTCTCATAATGAACGAGGACGTATTATATATCGGTTAAAATAGTTGGGTGAATAACAGTTAAGCCATGCATATACCTGTCACAATCAAATGAATAATACCATGCTTGATGAAAGGAGTATACGCCCTTTCTAGAATGAAAGAAATTGAGGAATGTCTCACACCATTGTCGTAAGAAAAGAAAATGCTCACAAGGTTTTGCCAAAAACGTAGCTTGTGTAAGTATTCCATTTCATTTGGTTATTACCGAACCGACAATAATTTCTATTAAAAACGATGGAAAACATTTAATTAAGTGTTAAATCATTTGCTATGAGAAACCATTTTTAATGAAATTTCGCTTTCCATTAAAGGATTAAGATTATGTTTCAAAGCAGATTAATGATTGAGAATTCTTGATGTCCGAAAACTCAGACTGTCATTGACGGCCTTCTAAAGACAGCCAATTGACGAGTTTCTTCTTTCACATTTTCCTTAGCAAAACAGTCTCACGTGTATTTACTGTTTCACTTGTTTTGCCCAGGCCAAATTTGTGTCTTTAACGTCCGAAATGTGGAAACTTGATAACGGCTGTGTATCGATAAATCACAGCCCCCTCTGATTAACATTAACCGAGATTTTCAATTGAATGAGGAGATGGCATCTGATTACTCTCACCCTTTACTGTTATAAAATGTAAAACACTGTAAAATTATTTGTTGCAACAAATCATATCATATTAGCACACAAGAAAGCGAAATGCAAGTTGACTAATAAACACGATGTTTTTGCATTGCACAGCATGTGAACTTAAAATGCATTATAAAGAATATTTTCCCAGATTTACCCCCCGGATTTACCCCTGGCTTTAGCTTCAAGCCCCCTGTGTCATATGGCAGGGCCGGACACCAGTTAGATGTGACGTCCAGTGTTGACGACCAGCCCGGGCCTGTCAGTAAGGGCAGCAAGGAAATCACATTACGTCAGCAGTAATCAGCCCCGACCCATGCCAGCACCCCCCTGCCCCCTGGAGAGACCCCTATATGACCCCCCCTCCCCCACCACCACCACCTCTGGGCCACCGCTCCTGGGGCACTGCATGACAGGCCAATGTTTATAGCAAGGCGCTTATTACATAGGCAAAAGGCCAGCGGGGTTTCTCTGAAAGATATATGCAAGCCATTGTGATTCTTATATAGGTATTTATGAATAGCTTCTGACATTACTATACTATGCAACTGCACATGATGCTCTGCATTGTGGCAAGCAGAAGTGGTTATTGCTTGGGCAAAATTACCCATGTGGATTCCTATTCAAGAAAGATAAAAGCCTATGTGAATTATAGTGATATTCATGGCTAGTTTTGGATAGAACCCTATGCAATTGCCCACACTGTACATGATATACTTCACATACCGGCAACGGATGTACATTCTAGATAATATACACAAGGGACACGGCAGCATGCCTCATCGTATTCATATAACAGCATGTACCCATCGCGTAAAGGGTTCTATTCCCTTGTGGCTTGAGGTATAACTTGTGAAATGGCAATGCTTTTGGACGGCAATATGCTTTAGGTCTACATACCAGAACAACCAGAACCATATAGGGAATGTGGGTCTTTCTCCGTTACTATAAAAACTCTGTTAAATTATACATATAACGAAGTTACATTATGCCGACATGCACCCTTGTGGAAACTATATTCAACACTTGACCATAACCTAGTCAAACGATAAGTACTGCATTGCCTGTATGAATATGGGCATATTTATGTCTGTATACAATTGCTTTATTACACAGCGCCCCTGAAAACGTAAAGCATAAACGGGCGGTAGTTATCTTGTAACTAGATGCCATATGTTGCATATTGCAAAATTCCATATACCACATGAGAAGTATCAGTTCATTACTACACGGGAACCTAATTTGTAATCCTATAGGAGTTGCTCTCCCAAAGCACTAGTATAGCTCGGACGATGAGCCGTTTAAGCCAATACTCTAAGGTTCTCCCGGGAGTGGGCTTGCCAGTTACCACCTGTACCTGAGGGTAACCGAATTACCCCGGCTACCTACACGCTGGGGGCTTCCCGGCACCGACAACGAGCAACTAGTTTTTACTGCTATGTCTTTTTTCTTCTTATGAAGCATTTCCAGGCCTTAGGACGCCTCTTCATTGTTAAAGGGGCAACGCCCGAAAGGAGAATAGCTCTACTAGACTGGTTTTTGAGCCGGTTAGATCGGAAGTAACAGATCTGAGCTGCCACACCTATTTATAACCCACCACCATCCGGGTTATTATGGTTCCTTTTCGGTGAACGCAGTCTGTAGACAGAATAGGATCGTATGGCCAGGGAATTTCTATTACCTATTTTTGTAATAACAATACGTCTCATGATATGACATATCAATCTATTCATGTTTTCTGGTTGAGGTTGATAGCTTGAACTTATTACCCAAGGTCAGACATAAGATCTGATAGTTTGTCTGTTACTACCATAGCTATACGCAATGCTAAACGTATCAATGTTTTGATGCTGAAATTAGAAGAAAACTGTTCATTACCAATCAAATTCAGCATCAACCAAATGAAAAAGACATTGATTTTATGCTTAGACATTACTAATTTGTTTAGAAAAAAATTAATGTAGACCATTTGTTTAGTATTGCCTCTGCATGAAAACATAGGTAGTACGCTATGCTAATAAGAAACCATGCCGGCTGGGTCCACTGAGCCCCCTGATCGGCCGGGACGGGTTAATCGGTCAGCTTCAGGGTCTACAGGCGGGAGTTGGGACCGATTCTGTATTGATCCCTGGCCATTGCCCGCCCGACCGGCCGGCCACTGGTCAGCCACTGGTCAGCCCAGGCCCAGCCCTTCTTGACCCCTAGGCTGAAGGTGGCTCTCGTAAAAGAGATTTATTGCATCTCGTCCTATTGGCATTTCATTTGAAATCCCTGATGAGGACAGCAATTTCATTTTCTGCTCTTTTTATTGGCTTTCCCATTGTTTTATACACATCAATCATAGATTTATATGGCGAAAATGTCACTGGCGTCCATGGATCCATTCAGATCTTTACTTCCACGAAGAAGGGGAGTTTTTGAGATCGAAACAAAATTTTCCTTAAGTAACAGAAGCCCAATGAATTAGAAGATATGTAATAATGCTTTCTATTTTTGTCAATTTGACAGGGTGTACTATTGGCTGCTGCACACAGTTGCAAACTGGATACTTTAACAGATGGACGGTCATTCATTTCACCTGTACATAGTTTCAAAAACACATTTATGAAAAGAAAACAGGCTTTTAACGTTTAAAAAATGCTTAATGAGAGCACGGAATGAGAATTCTGGCAACGGTTTTTGCCGGATTTAACCTCTTCCATTAAAATAGGTACTAATAACCTTGTGAGTTATTTTCGCCGTGGCAAACATTGGCCCGTGTTTTGCCTAGAAATTAGTGTGCCGACTTTCATGGCCGACCGACCATACATCGATCCTCTACCAGATCAGCTTGCAAAACAAATGAGGATTTTACCATAGTTTGTTGCGACAACAACGACTTGTGTGTGCTTGTGGTATGGTATTCGTGTTTGACTATACAGTACTAACATTGTATTATGCTGGGTATGAACATTATGTCTCTTTTACATATACCTTTACCTGTTAGCTTATCAGACATCGATAATACGCTTACAATCTACGCTTTACAAGCAATTCGTCATCGAATGGAGATGATACCTGCCATACTTTTGGAAGATGGATTGGAGCTTGTATGAGGGAGATATGAAACATAGATGCATATGCATACTGAACGTAATAGATTGTGTGTATGCTACAATGCTGTGCCGAATCCCTTCATAAGTCTGGATCCTTCAGTTCAAGTCCGGAAAAATAATTACTATTAAGATATAAGACCAGCTGCATGTCTTATGTATCTCTATGATATAGTCAAACTCATTATGATTATCCTATTATACGACTGTATTGCCATGTGAACAAAGAAGATCAATCTCCAGGTCCTCATTTTATGCCGGAGTGATAAACCTCAAAATTGGCTGTGAGGTGTGAATGCACGTAGAATGTATAAGGTGTGGCTACACGTCCCTTTACCACCCCTACCCCGCCCGGCCCGGGCCGACAGCATCAATCCTGCTCTCGGCACCCACCACGGGGCTATCACCATCTGCCATGCCCATCACGGCCACACTAATTCCTCTAATTAACTCTAATTGACTGAGACACATCACAAATCACCCCAGCACGACCTTCAAGGCAGGACCCCAGTCTAAAGCCCCTGGGGTTATATGTACCATGGTTTAACGCAAAAAAAAATCATAGTGGAGTAGGCCTGGTTCTGTGAACAAAACCTATTTTGGGGAAGAAATTCAATTTCACGGAATCCATGGCCGCTGTGGTGCGGATTGGTGATTGAAACCACTCAGATTACCACGTCCTCGCATTGCAGATCCAAGATTAAGTTTTCAGCCTCTTCTGTCTTTCTTGTCGCCGCGTCTGATCGTTGTTTTACCCGTTGTCAAACCTCGTTAGGTGTTTCATTGACCCCTCCCCTGGAGGCTGGTGATGGAGGTATTGTGGCATGATGGATGCCATGCCAACACCATCCATTATTGAGATGGCGCGCCGGGCAGGAGACACAATCGTCGAAAATTAAAGAGGATGGAAATAGCCTGTTGCTGCTAGGCCTTTGAAAGATCGGTAAAAGTCTTTGCTAAAACCTTTTTATCTTCATAGGAAACGTAATTTCCCAATACCAAGTTGGAAACATTTCATTTCTAAAAGCACGGTGAGCTACTATCGATGTTTTGAAACTTTGCAGATTAGCAAGTGTCCAAGGAAAGTAAATTGGGCATTAGTCAATCTGCTTTGAGAGTAAAAGGGCATTGTCCACTGCATTGATAACGTCACTGCTGTAATAAAAACATGAGCCCATCAAGTACACTTTTTTAAGAATCTTTTTTGGGGATAGAATGGACAGATAATGATCAATTGTTTCTGCCATTTCCATTGGAAACCACGGTCTCGACAGAAATACCCTTGAGTAATTCTACGAAAGTAAACGGTTTTGTGTGACATTCATCCAATTGCATCTATTGTGATCCAGTGTGCATTTGTTGACAGTTGATTCGGGCTAATACAGTGGAACGGATAACGGGTGTTTTGACCCTTTAATGGAAGAGAGCATCTCCTGCCACTCTCAATTCCCCCACATACTCAGTATATAGAGCAGTTCAGAGTGCACTACCCTGCATTGCTATGCCCTTTGCCCTTCGATAAAACAACACGCATGCCCTTTAGCCCCTGCCGGCCAAAGGTCCTTGCATGGCCGTCTTGACCCCTTTGACAGCCTTCATTGGGGCCTGGTCAGTCTCAAGCAAATCCCCCTTAAGCTTGACTGACCGGTCTATTTGCATGCACTTCTTTCCCCCATTGACTCCCATGCTCCCAATCTTCTTGGGGCACACTTGATTAGTCTGTCGATTTACTCCCGCCGCCTTTAATCTCAAATAGCTAGGAAAACGAGAGGTGAGGCGAAGGGGCTAGAATGGGCGAGCAGCTCCTTTAGGAGAACGTGAACCAACTGCTCATTACGACTCACCAACTGCTCATTACATTGAACGGGTGTCAACTTCGGTAAGGGGACACGGGCCTCACGACAGCAGCGGTGCCGGCTGTGGCCAGTCCAATGAGGCCGACAGTACTAGATGGCTGGTCATTGTCTTTTTGACCACAGCAGTCAATTTGTTGGCCCGTTCCATTATCGTGCACTGCCGGCCATTTGGTTCAATTAGTCTGAGCCGGTGGCACCACTGGTGCCGAAAAGTAGAAGGTGCAATCTAATATTTTGTCCTAACAGACTTCGACATTGATGGAAAAAAACTAGGCCAACATGCAATTTTATTATGTAATTTGTTCTATTTTATTTCAATGTCACGCTTGCACTCACACGGAAACAGGGCAGATGAAATATCCAATTCTGAAGAGGAGCAAGCTACATAGTACTTGTATTCAGAATACAAAACTATATGTTATTCAGTGTCTGGTCTGGCACTGGGAGCATGACATTAGACACTAAGGATGGAAATTATTGCTCATTCCTAAATGGGCACGCAAGCCAAATAAGTGAGGGGAAAGCAAGGAGAAAACTACCCCTTCCAAAACAGCGATAATAGAGCCCGAAATGTTGCATCAGCAGCAGTGTCTTGTGTACTTTGCACAAACAGCTCCTTAAAGAGGTAGCCCGAGACCTTGGCTCGTCGTTAGGGAGGCAGTTTGAGTCCCGGCCATGCACCTAGACGAGCAATTACTGACTCAGCCATAATACAGACTGTCTTTGGTTCCCCCAGTACACCTCAGCAATACGTGCATCACTACTCAGAGGCATACCAGCACAGGCAGAATATGACCAAGCTCACACCGGAAGAATTGCTGGGCAACACTGAGTGAATGTTATCTAGTGATAGTTTGTATCTTTTATAAGCACCCCATATGACAAGAATCAAACGTTGGGTAGTGCTCCATGCAAACTGGCAACAACTGTTGCCAATTTGACCAAATGGCCAAAGAAAATTGCAGAGTGTGAAAAGGGTCCGGGGTCTTGTACTGATTGGGTCTCATTCTTAAATGATGGATGGTCCATAAGCGTCCCTCGACAACCGGTCTCCATGTGATTTGATTTGACAAATGGTGCAACAAAAGGTGTTTTTAGGAGCGGGTCAGTGATGCGGCGTGCTCTCTGACGTCTTAGTGACATCCTATATCTGCTGTGAGGCCCTACAAAGCGTCCCGCTTTCATAGTGGCCACAAATAAGGATTTTATTATGTTTTACAAGAAAGAATGAGGAGAAATTGACATTTGGTAACTTATTAAACAATAAACTTCTCATAATATAACATCTACTTCTTTTCAACGCCATAATAATTATAGTTAGTTTTTTGTTCCTAGTTGTGGTGCAAATTGCTATGATATTTTGGAGCAGATCCCCGCTGACTATCTACAGCACAAAACTTTTATCATTTTGAACGGTCTACCATACACCAGCTATTGAAGGTGTGAATATAGATACAGGTCTGCCCAAGCCTACAAGCAGAGGTGTGGGTATAGATGCAGGTTTGTGCCAAACCAGTAAGTGAATATGTGGATATAGATACCGACACGCATCTCAGTTGATGTAATTCAGTTTTTCAGCCATATTCTGAGCTACAGGTGTATAACTTTGATAAACCTATTATTACCTATTGTTCATTATATATGCACATGAATGTACTCATACCGACATATTTCAGATGGATAATTCAAAATTACATAAAGGATACTTTACATGTATGTTTCGTGGTGCCTTGGAGTATCTTGAACTCCCTGTAGACACAAGTCTGACCCAAGCGTGTCAGGGAGGTGCGGATTTAGCCACAGGTCTGCCTCAAGCATTTGGGGTGAGGTGTAGATAGACACAGGTCTGTCCTAAGCCTAAAAGCATAGGTCCACATATAGACACAGGTCTGCCCCGAGCCTTAAAGCATAGGTAAATAGACATAGATCTGTCCTGAGCCTAAAAGGATAGGTATGGGTATAGACGCAGGTCTGCCCCACGCCTAAAAGCAGAACTATAATATGGATATAGACACAGGTCTGCCTAGCAGAGCTATATATGGATATAGACACAGGTCTGCCCAGCACTTCCTATACATGCCTCAACAAGCTATACTATTTACGCGACATTGTCATGTGGATTGACTATACAAGCGACATGCTAGTAGCGTATGGAAATGGGAATTTATAGACGATTCAATACTTGACACGTACACAGTCCATCTTATTCAGGTGACGTCATGTACAGGCCCTACCTAGGATACATGACGTCCTGTGTGCAGTCCTGTCTATTAAGGCAATGTGGCATGCACGGCACTGCGTATACACATAACATCGCGTCAATTAGCTCAACTATTTGGGTGACGATATTGCCTGAATCGACTCTGTTTTGCTGGAGGGGAGAGGGGGCTCACTCTAATCTGACCACTATAGTCTGACCCCTGACTGTAATTGCGTAAAACACACATGGATAAAGCTTTCTTGTACATATGTGCCGTCCATCCCCAGTCTGCTATTTTGTCGCCTTATCGATTCTATTATACACGCAATACGTAAGTAGTATATAGAAATGGGAGTCTACAGATGGTTTATTGTTGTCGACGTCGCATACACAACGTCATAATTGGTCGGTTCGGGTCTACCCCAAGCCTTAAAGCAGAAGTATAATATCATATGGACATAAACTCAGGTCTGCCCCAAGCCTAAAAGAACAGGTCCAGATATAGACACAGGTCTGCCCCAAGCCTTAAAGCAGAAGTATAATATCTTATGGATATAAACTCAGGTCTGCCCCGAGCCTTAAAGCAGAGGTATGTATATAGATACAGGTCTGCCCCGAGCCTTAACGCAGAGGTATGGATAAAGACATAGGTTGTCCCAATCTTTTCTTAAAGTCCCAAATTCTACCAGCCGGCAATAGTCACACCGTCGGCAGTGTCCCTTGGGATGGGTGACATTTGAAATGTCAGACTTTAAGGCCGGTGAAGATCATCTCTTGGTGGTTGGGATCTGAATGTCAGCTTGTTTAACGTGTGTTGGTGGTTGTGTTGGTAAGACTGAGTGGGAGTAAGCATTGCTTTGATACCCGATGGGACAACACCTATCACGTAACCTTTCCATTTTTATGTGTTTGCGCAAATACTGCAGGGAAGTCAGAAGATGAGGCTTTGTAATACCTTGCGGTCAGATGACCGGTTTTGCGTTACACTAGTTTAAAGTCAATTTTAAGTAATAAATATGGTTATTTGAAAACGTATCTGGATCCTATCAGTAAGACTACACTGTCGGATGGATGAATTGGAAGCTGGTAACAGGAAATAAGATGTCCCGGAGACCCATGGCTACTAAAATGCAGTTTTCATTACGTCAGCACTTAAAATGGATTTTGAAAGGCAAGGCAGGAAAACCTGTTACTGAATCCATTGTTTCTGTTATCAAGAAATACAAGTAGCAACTATAATATTGATTCAATGTAAATCACAACATCCAATGGGCCTAATAGATAAACTAAACGCTTGACCGTTTTACCTTCCCCCAGGGTTTCTTCGCGCCCTATACTCACCCCGAGGTGTGCCAATTGTTACCTTATTCTACACAGTATGCCGCCAGCCCCCGAACAGTCTCTCCATAGCCACTTATTTATCATCTCCATTTGACCCAGAAAAGTCTGTAAGTAGTGCACTCAAGGGCACTTGTTGGCCAGGCACTACTTGCTGGCGGTCGGAAAATAGGCGCTCGTAGTGCCATAGAGGTTGAACACACAGAGGATTGGGCAACCAAAATGGGCAACTAAATTGGGCGACCAAATAGACCAAAATAGGATTGGCTTGAAGGTTTTCTCTTGTTTGTACGGAATACATTCATTGCTTGGAAAGTAATACTATATATATAGTCTGTTTCTGATTTATACAGAGTTGTAGAACAATTGCAGTTGTCCCGGCCTCTGGTATAGTTGAATCCTGTTGTAAATAGTTGTAGTGTCGTTCCATGGTACCTTGAACATGTATGCCCATCCAGGACCATGTAAAGAGAGGTAATCTTATATATGCCAATGTATTTACCCTGACATAGTCCTTTTACATTTGATAAGAAGATAGGGCCTTATTACGGAATAGCAATGTCGAAGCACACATACAAAACCCAGTGACTTTAAAGCCGTCCTCTTTTTTCATTCAGCCCATGCCTGGCCCCAATTGTAGTGCGGAGGAGCGGAATTAAATGGATTTGCCTAGATTAGCGTTCAAGTGTCGCCGTCCTGTGACGATAGTGGGTGAATCCAGATGAGGGGGCGGGATGCACCTTTCTATGGGTTTCCTTATCTCCTACGCACATGGCCATTCAGAACCAAGTACAAGTGTCCACCCGCCACGTTGGGTATATAAAAGGCATTTGAAGCCCTTGAGGAACTCGATAGACCTATAAAGCTTACATACCACGGTGTTGAGCCACAGGAGTAACAAACACGAGTGACATCGTCTTGCTGTCCTGATGGCAAACGGTCAACACCGATATCATATGCTTTGTGGCTTAGTTATGACAGAGTATAGGTGGGAGGAGCAATTGCTGCAAACTTTCAGACACACTACACGCCTATATCTGAGACTTGAATTGCTTATTAATAGGGATAATAAAAACAGCGAGACGCAATTTTTATTGGACATGTTCCTTAGAAGAAGTCGGCCCCGCCCAAAGCCTATCAACATTGACAGTATTGGCTTTCTAGTCACGACAAGCGTGGCTACCTATGGCGACGTGTGGCGCGGGAGTCAGAAATTACCATTTTAAATGTGAATATTTTGGCAGAAGGGAGATACTTAAGTCCGTTAGACTACACGGTCCTAACCCCGTGATTTTTACCGGTCACGACAGAGCTATAACGGTCCCAAGAGGGACTCTAAATCAATGTTTCTCTCGGAGTCTTACCATAATAATTATGATTCTACATCTACGTTAAAATATAAATTTTCGAATCTTTGACATTAAATTATATTCTAAACCTCCTTAAGATATATAAGGTTTAGTTGAATGGAATTGCATCCTATCTCTTCGAATGATTACGATGTGTGAAATCCCATGTACCTTCGGCTTTTAGTAATATTCACACAGCTATAGTTACACGATTATTATTTAGGGAAAGCATTGCAAGAATGTTGAATTCAAGAAAATCTATATTCATCTGTACTATCTAAAGTCCAGAAAGGTCTCCATGGTGACTAAAATATTTCATCACAAACTGCAGCAGCAGCGCCCCAGTTTCACTGCATTCAGCCAGGCCAACTTTGTCTTGTTCTCTTCTCAATTCAACATCTCAAAAGGCTGGTTTCCAGGAGAAGTGTGATAAATTGAGTTTCAACAAAATGTTCTTGACTTCCTTTTTACAGGAGATAACGTCAGTTCCGCTAGGATTTCCCTTGAATGATGGGACCTTGGAATCTCCGAATATTGGTATTGGGCAAACCGTTGCTACGGGAAAGCAGCTGTAAAAGAAGGTACCTCATTGTACTAAAATATTAATATTTAAAGTCTGTAGGTAATTTGAAATCCGAGTGATAATATAATTGGATATATATATATATATATATATATATATATATATATATATATAATCATATAGCCAAGCCAGAATAGCAACTACATTAACAAATTATAACGCAATCAGACGTCGTTGGTTTCAATCATTATATGCAATATGATAAACCTGCGCCGCACACATCTTGCACCTGTTTTCCTCCCCTGAACTGACCCTGCCCGGGGTATGTATCCAGACCCCCTGCTGCACCACTCTGTGTTGTCATCGATCTGGGCCAGATAGCAGGAGATAACTGATAAGGCAGCGGGGTGGGTATATGTCAAGGTGCGCCTAGGTAAACGGCGAGCCTGGACCACTGGTGACAGCCACACTAAAGGTCTGTCAATGCTCCAGGTGCCCCCAGACCCCTGCACCCCTCCCCCTGGTCACGGGGCTCCTCCAGTACATATAGGCTTAGCCCCGGTGCGCAAACCGCAACCTGTGTGCATACAGTGACGTTGGCCTAAAGGGGGTTAGGCTGGGAGGGTGTGACCTAGTAGGATCACGTCAACACTCCCCTTAATGGAAATCATTTCCAAGGGGCGCTGAGGGTAAACAGATCACTGGAGGACGCGCTTGTCGCCTTACTGTTTGTTGTTGCTCGGGTGTACAGGATGGCAGGTCTTGCTCCGTTAAGCACACTTCCGTCGATTCCTAAGCACAATTGTAGTGTCATAACACTTTAACATCCCCCACCGGTCATCAATGGAAATAAAATAACACTATTTTTGCCCTTTCCTCAGACGATTTACAAAGCCTGGTTTTTGTTTACGCACCACTCCATGAAATGCTAAGATTATCAAATAAATCATCTGACATGTATGGATCACGGCATTAGTTTTTTCTAAGTACGTGTATCTGGAAGGTTTCAAAGGATTCTTTAGTTATGGTTGACTCCTGCTTATTGGATTCGTTTCAACCCGGATCAGAACTTCGCGCAAAATATTCGCCAGTATCTTCGAATCAAAGATTACGGTTCAAAGGCATTAAGATTTGCTATTCAAATAAAAACAACGGAGACAAGGCAGTGCCGGGATATTAGTGTCTTAATTAGCTTCGTCCTAATGTAATTAATCTTTCCAACGGGGGCTAAATTTCTATTTAACGTGCAAATTAGTAGTAATTAGGTTTCTATGCTGATTCAACTGGATTAGTGAAGAACATTCCTTCAACTAGGTATGTAAAATCAAAAAGTGCTAGTAGCACTTGCAGCTTATCCAAGGACGAGAAAGCACAAAACGAATTTCAAATAAAATGGTTCAAGCCGGATTCTATAACTATTTAAGGGTTAGTGTGTTAGGAAGATTCAATAGCTGTTCAGTACTTCAATATAATTATAAAGATCTACTCAAAACTATAGAATGACAGGAAAAAGATCTAAAACTAATATCATAAGGGGAACAGTTCTAGAATACATGATTGAACAATGTTATAGATCAGTTGAAATACTATCTAAAAGGTCTACAGGAATACTTATATGTTGGTGGGGCTAAACACGTACCTTCGTCTCCTTCCTCATCATCTAGCAGAACGAGAAAACCACACCAGGCAGGTTAGTGTAAGTATCAATCAGTTTTACCACAGCACAAACCACACAGAGAAACTGTACATCACATTTACAAACACATCAATGAGTCCTCTGGGTGGCTTCTACTTCTAAAAGATAGTCTACTGGTGATGGCTTGGCTCATCAAGGGCAAATGCTCCATCTACACAAAAATGAGTCAGCAATATATTTTGATTGTAATGGATATTTCGTCTTGGATACCTTATGAGTTTTTTTTAGATGGTAACTGCATCTTGGAAGGAAGCAATCATGATATTCTAACTAGACATCCAATATATTGAAGATACGTGTATCTATAACTTTTCCAGGACAACTTCTATCGTTTTTACACAAGGCTTCAATTTGAGCAACGTCATCAATTTCAATTCTAAACTAATGTTATAGAATAGGAATGTTTTGTATGAAATTCAATCTTTTTGTAATCAATATTATTATAGTACATGAAGAATAATGAAAGATATCTAATGTCTTGCAAATCAGGGCATGTAGAAATGATAATATGCTTTGATAAGAGAACAGTCATGCAAGCTACTACGGAACACACACAAACAACGACAAGTGGGTTTCAAAAGGGCACAGCCGGGTGTAAACGATATCAAGAATCAGGATCTAAATCATAAATGGCTACATCCTGCATACAAATGGCGACATTCAAATGGAAAGGGTTGTAAATTGCACAGAAGAGGCGAGTTTACACACGCCCACTAAACCCTGGCGACTATATTGCTTGTCGTTGGCCGACAAGTGTTAACCCTGTCAGCCGCCTGTAACCACATATCCCTTATGGCACTAAAAGAGTAGCGGTTTAGACGGGTCCCCACAGAACGACAAATGTGAAAAAAGTATAAACCCTTTCTAAACACAGTGGCTATTGGCATTTATAAACATTAGTGATTGAGGATAGAAAGAGTTAAAACTGGATGGTCCTGGACTCAGATGGTTCGTCGTTCTGTGGGGAGCCGGCTTAGATCAAGGGTTATAACTTGTCGGCCGCTGACAAGCAGTAGTCGCAGGGGTTGAGTCGACACGTGGAAACCCAGCCCTATCCACCAAGGAATCACAGCACGTGGACAACATCAAAGTTTGTGGCGCAGAATGCGATAGATCTGGTCCTCATCGGTCGGGATAATTGGATGAGTCCCGGGGGCAGAGCGCACCTCCTCTATCACCAAGTGACTGCGCCTTGCATTAGCTTGATAACACCTTTACAGCAGACACGGCAATTGGTGGTTTCGACAAGAAATTCAAACGGGGAAAGGCCCCCAGTATTCCCTATACAAATGTGATGTTACCGTAAAACTGTCATTTTCCGGATACGGTTTCAATATTTGAAGTTTACCTTTCGCTGTTTCCATAGAGAGGTTTTGATTTGTTTGAGGACAAACTCTGAGTGTGTATTTCTACCTGATTATTTGTATCAATCTCGCAAGCAATTATTCAATCCCAGAGAGTGTCTGACCTTATACCCGGTAATCATTACCATTCAATCCCCACCTTGCAACATTGGTGGCAACAAGTTCAACTGTTGCAGTGACCCAAGAAAGGATTTATATTGAGTTCTAACACTGTTGACACATTTGGGAAAGCGACAGATATCTATATAGCTTTGAATGCTTTTACCCATACAATAATGTGCTATATACAATTATGGGATATATAGGCCCTTTTTGAAGCTGGAGTAATTTGTATTTGCTATCCAAGCAAAGGCCTATGACATGAAACTATGATTTATATTAAAACATTTTGCATTTTTCATATGATCACCAATGTTGCTTCCAGGCCCTTGCTACGAAATGAGACCTCATGTGGAAAGCTTAATATCAGTAACAATGTCACCTGTTTATTCAACGATTTACGGTATATAATATTAGCAAGGGAGCAGCTCTAGCATGATCTGGTTTCCATGTGACAGTGGGTTCCCTGCTCTAACAGGTCACATCGCGGCTTTGTTTCCCACTAATGAAAACCCGGTCTGCGGCTCCTTTGTAAACCCCATCCCCCCACCACTGTAATCCCGCCCCTGCCCGCCGCCTCCCCTGACGACAAACCTTTGAAGTCGGGCCCCGCAATATGCTATAGGCCCGCAGGCAGAGGCAGCCGTACTGCATAGGATGAGCTTTCTCCACTGAGAGCAACTCGACCGGCGACAACCGGTGGACATCCTACGGCGATTAAGCCTGGTCCCCACTGAGCAAACCAACACCTCACCGACTAACCTGCAAGCGACAAACTGCTCTGGCGCCAGGTTGGCTGGCGACAAAGTCCATTTTTAAGGGGTTTGTCGGCCGACAAACACCCAAAAAAATCAAACAGGTTTGATTTTTGGGGTGTTTGTCGTTCTGAGCGACATACTTTGGTCCCTGGGAGCGACAAAATTCGGTATTCTGCCGACGCCGTCACTCTCGCCGGCCCAGTGGGGACCCGGCTTATATCAGCAGAGCTTAAGCCAGGGTACAAATGGATTTTGGCATTTCAAAGAGACACTTTTACATAATTTATAATTATATATGTATAATATTATAATGTTATAGCTTTGGCTGTCTAGGTGTATGTGCATGTAGCAATATCAGCAGATTTAATCTATTGTGGCAGCAATGTGAATATTATAGCCTATTATTAAAACAAACTACAAGACGAGACGCTTGTCCCAGGTATATAACTATTAAGTTGATATCTTATACGGAATCAATAAAACATCAACGGATTTTTATTGTATGTTGGGATGGCATTATGCCATACGAGGTTTAAGTTATGCCCTCAAATGTACATGTATATATATGATGCAATTCATGTTCATATAGAAAACAACAGTGTTTGCTGCCAATGCCACACCAAACTGACTGACTTATTTTTGGAAGTCTAGCCAAGTCAGCAAATACCGCATATCTATTTATTTCTGTTTCCCGTTAATAATTACATCGTGGTGGGCTATTAAAGCACGTGTTGTTTCTCACAACCTGCTCAAAGCCCAGCCGCCTGAGAACACCCACTACCTACTTACATCACCCCAAACCTGCGCCACCTCCAGTGTGATTAACGCCGTATTATGCCTTCACTATGATTAACATCATTTTTGTTGATACCGTTCCATGTCCCAAAAAGTCGGTCAAGCCGTGGAGGATCTTTTTGGGGGATTACCTGGTGACTGACCTTGTCAAAGCCATAAGCGGCCTTCCGAGGCTTTTTACATAATGTCGGCCTAATAGGATCTGATGGGGTGACATTTACCGGGAGGCCCTTGGGAGGGCAGTGAAGGGGCGCAGTGTAATGCCCGGCGCACACAGGTCGAGGTCGGATCATGTTTGGCCTTTCGGCATTTACCGGTACGTTATAGTAGACAGATTACAGGGGAAGAGTCTTTGATGTTGATATACATAATGTATACATCTACTGATAATTATTACTTTGTTCATTTTGTTTTTAAAAGTGTAAGTGAAAATGCTCTCAACTGGAAACTAGATGTGGTATCGAAAATATTACATATATTCAACCACTAACAGTATGACACCTTTATCATTCTCTGGAAAGGTTGAGGTCTACAGAACTACCTTTAATGCATGGAACTTATCTTTTTCTCATATCCTCAGACGTTTTGTGTGTCAGTATAATCCAAACAGCAGGTCGTGAATTTCCCGGCTAATAAACACCAAAATACTTTTTACGGAATGCCAAGTTGTTTTTTTTCTGATTCAATTACTTGACTGAATATCAAACCCGTGCAATGTGTGGGAAGCAATAATAAATTAATATTCCCGACGTACGTGCCGTTCTGCAGAAAAAGCAGGTGAGCTATAGGCTGAGACGTCTGGAAGCAGACTGCGCATCTCATCACGATCGGAAGTCGTCTGCTTTTTCGCGCCTTTTTTTCCCTCCACGTCGGCTAAGACCAGAGGGTGGCGCCCGTAATGGGCAGCTGTCTGGGGTCTCAGGGAGGCCATTCCAGGGACAGGGTCTGAAACCTGGCCCCAAATTAAGGCTGGCCAGCGGCAGTAGTTAACGACCGGTGTGTGTAGCGGTGGTAAAGGAAGGCCAAGAGTGGGCCGGTGTCTGCGGCTATTTACAAACAAAGGTGGGCTTACGTTTGAGGTGTTTTTTTCATCCGACTTAGATTGGGTCGACTTTACCTGTCCTAATGGCAAGTCCGTTTAGGTGATATATAGGGAAAGGTTAGGGGAAATGTTTCCTCTCTTCAAAGGCAGGAAAGAGGAAGGAGACATTCAGCTTAGGCCTAAGCTTGAGATTAAAGACCTCCCTGAACACACCTAGTCTAGCTATCTTGATGTTGCACAATGTTAAGTATAGATTTATTAGGCAAATAATGTTTTCACTGTTATAAGATTAACAATCTAAATATGAAATAACGTTAACGATATCTTCAATGCAAACTATATAGTCAGTCACCAAACTCTTTTTGTATATTCCTAGGCACAAGATACAAAGGACAATAATCTATAATTAAGCATAGTTTTCTCGTTCAACATCCTTACTACAATTCATGGAATTCGCATTACCAGACACGAATGGGATAATTAAACCATGGATAAAATAGCTAGCCAAGCTCCATCTCTAATTAACTGTTTGCATTATGAAAAAGACTCAGTCTGGGCCTGCATGAAACAACATTGATCAGCTCATCAAAATTATACCACTCAGCTGAGTGCACGGCAGGGGGCCCCCGAGCTAAGGGGGATATTGTATACATACACCCCACTGGTGGCCAGTGGTGAGCTGGCAGGTGGCGGGGCCTTTGGGAAGTGTCTCTGCCAAAAGCTGATTACCGGCTGATTAACAGCGGGGCCCATTACCCCCTGCCGGGACCAGCCATGACACCAAAACATGCAATCAGAGACAAAAACAGGCGATGAGGGGGCCCTCGGAGCCGACGGCCGTGCAGGCCTACAGCCGGCCCCGTGATGCTGTTTGTCCCCATCTAATTGCCCAACTCACGCGGGCTTCATGCTCTGTTATCCAGCTACTCATGGATGTTGTTTGATATTAAAAGTGCACTCATCACTGTACTGGATTAGTGTTATCCCAGGAAGAAACGTGAAAAGTGGGGAAATACGGTCCGAAAGAAATAGCGTATATTCTTACGTGTTCTTCGGAAACTCCGATGAAAGGCTCTATAGTATCATTCTTGTTGGAAATAAAACGAGAGTAGGCCTTCTGGAAATCTCGATTCATCATTACTGAGCATCGGGTAGGGGAGGCAAAGTAGATTTATAGTGTAATACATATGCTATTGCATGTGAACCAATGTAGTTTAGATATCCTTGGTCCCTGTATCATTGCACGAGTTATCCAAAGCTTATCTGAGTGAAAGCCACCCTAAACGTATTTCCAGAAAAAAAGCCCAAGTGTTGCTGAAGTTTCGGAAGCTGCTTACATCTCATATTTTATGCGTGACACATTGATTATCGGTTTTCGACTGCCTGTAGCGCACCACTGCACTGTATGACACGACACAGAAACATCTCAATAACCGACAGAGGCCTGTCTTTGAGGG
Source organism: Lepidonotus clava (assembly GCA_936440205.1). Lineage (NCBI taxonomy): Eukaryota > Metazoa > Annelida > Polychaeta > Phyllodocida > Polynoidae > Lepidonotus > Lepidonotus clava. The sequence continues at coordinate 43,013,969 of OW387136.1, read as the reverse complement.
ACTTCAGTGTCTGAGCCTCACTTAGCCTCACAGATACCACAGGCTATGAGGGGCTGCCTCAGAGAAACCTTAGGTCGTTGGTGGCTCCCTTCTGGGAAAACGCCCCCTCTTTGAAGATGGGTGTTTCATGGTGATGAACATAAAATCAGAAATCTCCTCATGCCTTATGATTGCTGTTTGCAAAGGGTTGGGCCCAGAAGCATTCATACAGATAGCACAGAAAATGGGTCATCAAATGGCCAGGATGGACCGGCATTTTTTATGTAAAAGGTTCCAGCCATGGGCGCTTTCCGCTAGGGGCAATTGCCCTTTCTGCCCTACTTGGGTAGGTCAATTTCGTAAAACGAGAGGTCCTTAAGAGGTACCTGACCTATGACTGTATGAGTTTAGGGGTTCCCCAGAGCGCACACGAGGCAAAGATAAATAGCAACACTTTGTCTTTTTTTTAGAAAGGTATCATCACGAGCAATACTTGTAATGGCAGTGTGTGATATGTACGGTAAGCTTTAGGCTTATTGATTTAGCCGCACCAACGACCATAGAGATATTGAACATAACTGCTCCCAAAGGAAAGAGCGCAGGTCACAGTGCTGCAGAGTGGGGAGAGGAAGGTCAATGGGTAATACTAGTATGGTGGGTGGATGACTGGCCGTGCTGATGTTAGAAGGCACGGAGTCAATGGGCAAATACGTAGGCGGCGGTGGAGGCGTATACAGGGGTAGTACAGGACACTATACAGTAGCGTGGTTGGGGCGGAGGTGGAATGTTAAGCGACTGAGTCAGTAGTAGCAACACTAATAGCACAACGCTTTGGTGCCAGGGGACTGAAGGCAATGAAATGGCGCTGTATGTATCATGACTAATAAAAGAGAAACTGGGGCTGGAAGCGGATACGACAAAGGACCCAAGTGGGGTGGTGTATCAACAGCGGCGAGCCACTTGCTGACCACTTGCTGCCCGTCGGAGCGTTATAAGCCTTGACCACTGGTCATCGATCCAACTGGCGGCTACTGGAGGTCAGGGGTGAGAGGCGGGGACTCCACCTAGTTGTGATCAGAGGCCGTGTAGTGCAGTAGGTATTATCAGTATGGGTGTGATGCCATCATAGCCTCCGCGTGGCCTGGCTTTTAACAGGGCCAACCCCGCCAACACCCCAATGCCATCCTCCCCACTAACACCGCGCTATTGGCAAACTCCAAGCAGCGCCATAAAAAATAGAAGTCGGTTGATGTATTACACCACTCCTCACTTGTGGCAAGCCACTCAAGAGTTGTCTGTATTGACTGTTAAGTCCATTTAGAGGCTGGTCCCTGTCTGAGTTTGATGGGATTCGGTCCGACTTTGAATCCTTTCAAAATGCGATTTCGCTGTTCTAACTTCTGTGTGGGATGGGGAGGCGGGGATGGGAATGTTGACGTTAGAGATGGGGATTTTGGTATTTGCTATAACCAGTCTGATTATACGTAGAGGCCTCTACACTGTTAAAAAGGTGTTTAGAAATTAAACATGTTTAGGGTCTAAACATGTTTAAATCCTAAACACTTGTATTTTCTAAACATGTTTTGGATTACAGATGTTTATTATCTAAACACATGGGATCCCACATGTTTAAAACCTAAACATTAAACACCTAAACATGTTGAATATCTAAACACTTGAACCTAAACATGTTGAATATCTAAACACTTGAACCTAAACATCATAAATTCCTAAACATGTTTAGGGTCTAAACGTGTTGTCAAACTGGTTACAACAAAGTGTTTAGGAAAGTGTTTAGGTTCTAAACACTTGTTTTTACAGTGTAGGCACTCAGCATTCATGCTATCTCTTCTCTGTATGTGTATGGGCAGAAACCCGGCCATGTATTCAGAGATCCCCTACTATCGATCAGTGTTAGTAGTAGGATTGCTGGAACCATCTACATGCCTATGGAGGGCTGCCTTTTGGCGTACCACTATAGGGTACTCAGTCTCATCAGGCACTAAGAGCCGGCCGCCTGTCCTCCAAGTCTATAATGCAGACAATCGGGGCTGCCGTAACGCATCAGGCAGACTGAATGGGACGGCATGATGCGCATTGACAGGCGTGGAAAAAGTCAATACATGATCGTCGCGACCAGCTGTGAACAACAACTAACCGATCGATTACAGCCAACAATTAAATCCATTCTCTGCTTTAAAGGACTCGAATTACGCCGTATTTATTTAATATGAAACCTGAACAGGATTGTGATAAGGCCCATACAATGTCCTATTACATGTTTTAATACCAATGAAAATGAAATAATACTACTGAAAACCAAGGAACACCTTGACGTTTACTAGGAAATAATACACTAAAACATAGCACCATAAAATATATTTATCTCTTGGTAATCATGTAAGCCTGACGTAAGCACCTAATATAAAAAGCCACATTTTCTTATACTACTAATGGCCTTGCCCTGGGGTCGACCAAGCCCCCGACAGGACCTGTCGACCTGTTGGTGTTGGAAGCCTTCTAGGGTGGAGATCTAAGCAGTAATCTCCACCACATAACCTCAGCTTAGAACCTCGTTGCCTCCTTTGGCCTGACCTTATTCATAAAGGGGATGACTTGGAGAGTCTGTCTGAACCCCGTCTTTTTAAGCTCCAAGCGAACAACGTCTTAAGCCAGACTAATCCCGTCATACAGCTTATTGACCAGCCTAGCAAAGATGGACGATATTTTGCGCTGTAGAGCCTATGTTGAAGTCTTCAGTAGAATCACCGCAGTATTACCTTTGGACTGTTGTGTAAGACCTACTGGGTGCGCCTGGGCTCCTGGTCGAGGTTGTTTTGCTCCACTTCCATCGATCAACCCTACCAGCGGGGTGAAGCACCTGGATCTCATCTATACACCCGGGTTCAGGGGTTCTAGTGCACCTGGACTACGGATATACAAGGAAGTAGACCTATGATAAGATAGACCCAGTGCACATAGTTTAAAAGTAACTAATGCTTTAAGGAACCAACAACGTTAATACCAACGTTTTCTGCTAGATGTATGTATTAGGTGTTCACAACACACAGTAAAAACACAAACATAGGTTTCGCCAATAGATGGTCCCACATATTGTTTTCCCTTAACGCCCCAAACCCTCCCTTAAGGGGAGACGAGGTTAATGCCCACATGTTGGTGGTTCAGGCCGCCTGTCCTACATTACCCCTGGGGGTTAATGGCCCCTACCCCCGGCCACAGACCCCCGTCAAACTGTAATTAAACACAGTGAAGCGTGCCCTCAAGGTAGGCACGGGCCGGGCGTGCACGAGTACTAACACTGCAGTTGGTGTAAGGTTAATCGTTTCTTCTTTAGTGTAGATACATGCAGATACAACCAAGTGGAATAAAGCATGTTACATGCAGTGACATTTATATATTATGCTTTTGTATAAGCTATTATACTAAAATATATTATCATTAATGTTGGTTAAACTGGGAGAGCCTTATGTAGGGTGTGTAGTTCGTTCCTCTCAGTCTTTCAATTGCATAATACTATATATATATTTTTGGATACCTATGTATATTTGCATTTGAACCCTAAGGGGTTATACATAGGTCATCTTTTTATAACCCTTTATATTTGTATTTGAATACCTTATATGGTTTATAAGGAGTTCAAATGAAAGTATAATAGAGATGAGAACTTAATCAAACGTCAGACTTGTCATATATATTCTGATGGACATATGCTTTGTCAATGTAATAAAAGCGTTCTATTCTAGGGAATTAAAACACATGTTCAACTTCAAGAAACGACATGTGTTATGGAAAAAAGCTATAGCATACTGGCTGGCGGGTCGATTTTACCCAGGGCCTTATATTCTACACAGTCATTGTTTCATCGCCACACTCTAGCCATACTCACCAGGGACTCGTTCTAAGTGTCGATAATACGACAGGCCCAGGGACGGGTTGTAAAGGGGGGTGGGGTCAAGGGTATAGCCTACACTCTGACATATTGATCCTTCTGGCTCTCTACTGATATAGTTTGTGCCTAGAGGGACACAACATAAAAAGTATGATCAATGCCTTCGTGGCAACATATTTCAGTGCTAGCCCCTCAGCTACTGAGCTGCAGAGAATCTGATGCCAGACTATAACATTGGAACTTTAATCAATGTTTAGAGGATTATAATTATCGCCTGATTATTAATCCCATCCTCTCCGCCTCCGGCTAGATGAGACTTGAGGCTCGTTTTCCTTTCGATCGGGATCAAAAAGAAACCCCGATGTTAATCAGTTTTAGAGTTGAGAGGAGGGATTATCTTGGAAGTGAGCGACAGTGCGGATAAAGATAACACATATAAGGGTAGTCTGGGGTGATAAGAGGCAGTGTTGACTGAGTACACATAACGCTGAGACCCTGACCATCGGACACGTTGGTGATATGGCCGATAGTAAACACATAGCTTGGTATTACCACTTCTGGGTGCCAGATGCGGTGCGCCTGTGGCACCTTACAGCTATTAATATCCATACCAAGGACTTGCGACTAGGGCCATGAATTCCTTAAACTGTCATCAGGCCATCAAGAGAGTATGTAATCGGTTTTCAAATATTGGCTAATTGCATGATTAGTTTTTATGAGAGCCTGATTAAAATACAGTTCCTATACTACTTACATACATTTCTCTTTTAATCAAACGTAGATTAAGTTGGCCTGCATAATCAGTCACTTAGATGGGCGTAGGCCTATACTCAAACCATACAAACTTAGTGTTTAATGACAAAGGTTATATATTTTACCTGAGATATCAAGCTAGCCAAGAAGTACAAAGAGAAACCCGATACATAGTGCCGATTGCCTATACTACTAACACACAGTTAACACTTAAATGAAGGCGTGCTTGCTCGATCGCAAAATATGTTCGTGAAGCTAATGGGCTAGTAACCAAAGAGCGTGAAAAGTATATGGAAGGTGATAACTTAGTGAGAACATTCATTAAGGCCGCAGGGCGAGGCTTACCCGAGCTGCTACTGGCCGGGGTGTCGAGCACCTCCGACACCCAGTAGCGGAACCGGTCAAACATGCCGGCCCACCGTGGAGAACCGCCGACACCTCCTGCTGCCTAACTCCACCAGGTCCCCGGAGGGTCGCACAGACCCCACTTAACTATCCGTCGACACACGACTAAAGCCCATTTGGTGAGAGAGAGGGATGCTTTTTCCGGCTTTTGTAGGTTATACGTGGCCTGTACGCATTAGGTTCCTATATGGGTAATGCGCGTGTATAGTTGGAGTGGTGGCTTGGAGCTGCTACCACTCAGGGTCGGATACGGACCCTTTGTGTGTGGGTAGGTGGTGGTTAAGTAGCCAGCTTAATCCTTTGAGGGGGTACATGATACATTGTCTGCCTCTAACGTTTCAAGAGCTAGTAGGGTGATTGTCCAGTGGTGCGCATTATGTCCGAGGTGACTGACAATGGCCATCATGCTGTAGAGTGCAATGAAGTCCAGTGGGCATCAAATTTGAAACTAGTCACTTAGCTCCGATGTTTGTCAATAATACAACTTATAACTGAATCTGCACAACACTAATCCCAGTCAGTGCTCCTGGAGCTTGTCCCTGCGTCCTCCAGTGTGCAGTGTACAACTACTACTCTCCCACCACTACCACGTAGCGTCTACACAGGAGGAGGGGGAGGAGGTCGATGTGTGTATTGGGGGATGGGTGTAGCTCTATGCAGTTGCACGACTGTGTGTCACTCCAGTCTCAGCGCTGGAGCAAACTCCGGCCGCTAAAGCCGTTGGGCCTGCCGGTCCGTCCTCCATGGTCCCCGCGCCTCTCTGGAGGCCTGGAGGAACCCGAGTGGCGTCCGTGTCACCAGTGGTAATGACGGTGGCGTTGGTGGCGGCGCCGGTCCCATGTGCGCTGCAGTCGGCGCCTGTTCGTCGGTGTGTGAGTGCACTACTACTACTACTCCTCCACGGGTTCAGGCCTATCTCAGCCGCCTACCATCTCTTAAAGCGCCCAGGAGCTGCTCACTCCAGTAGTGGTGAGCTGGTCCGATGAATTATTCACCAGAACCTTCGCGGCTTGCCCCCCTCTCCCCATAAGCACCCCCGGGCTAAAGAATACCCCCGTCTACCCGTATTACCCCTCCTTACCCCTTAACCCCTTTCTCACTACTCACTTATCAACTTATGGATCAGTTTCCCTCCCTCTACTCCAGGTGCGCATGCCAGGCATCGACACTTGTAGGTCGGCTGGGAAATTGAATTAGAACCATTAATTACAAGATTTGATTTTGGTGGGGTGTCGGTGTGGTGGGGAGCCCCACGCTGCCCTGGTGGGCCGGCAGTCAATGCGGTATCGATCCCACCCCTGGGGCTCCCAAAGTGCTCCCCAGCTCCTGCATCGCTTATGATGCGGATTTATTCAACAGGATATACGAATTAAACTGATTGTGAAATAATGCAAAGTCACGGCCGATAGACTGCAATGCTTTAGCCTTAGCTTGGTAAGTTCAAATAAGTTGAGATTGAATGCAATTTTTCTGTATTTGAAAGGATGGCACAGCATATGAAAATGTGTTACTCCTTCCTGGCTCTTCCGAGGTTGCCATTGGGCGGTCTTTACGGTATTGTTCGCCATTAATATTCAAGGCTTGACATGCGAAATAACCGTTAGGATTGAGTCTGATTGGACTGGATAACTGTGTCAGCCAGCAAATTGTCATGGTCTGGCTTACCACCATTACAGGGTAGGATATAGCAGCTAACATAGAATCATTAGAACAGGGTTGGATCTGGGGGTGGGGGTGGGGGGGTCCAGGTTTTCCTACCCCCCCTCCCAACCCTTTTGCTGGACCCCTAAACTACAAAAGGGGGGGGGGGGAAGGGATGCTGTGCATGTATATGCGAATGCCACGCCGATTTAGTACTTAACCTTTATAGGGACCCCTCCGCTCCTTTCGAAAACCATGTATCCGCCCCTGTAGAGGGTACGCTATGGGGGCTTACATAGCACTATTAGAGGGTAAGCTGTGGGGGTTTTCTATAGCACCATTAGAAGGTAAGCTATAGGGGCTATCATATAGCACCATTAGAGGGTAAACCAGGTGTTTCCCCCAGCCCTACAGCTTACACTAGCAGTCCTAACAGGGCATCAGTCCCGACTGACAGGTCATCATGATCCACTGAAAACCTGCCAATAAGTAATCAACACAGACTGCCAGCCAATCAGGGTCCCATGCTACTCCCCAAATAGGCCCATCAGCAATGTGTGCTAGGTCTACATTACTCGCCTTAGCCTAAAACCGATAGATCGCCGGGTAAGATTTAAAGTCATCCTTCCAGTCGCCTTAGTTAAAATGGCAATAAAAATAAGAGAGTTTAGTAAAGTCAGACTATGTACAAAACTAAGCCAAAGGTACCCATAGAAGTAAACGGATTTTTAGAAAAAAAGTTTATTTGGGTGATCAATTCAAGGTTTGATTAAGTAGTTGTTTATCGTATTAGAGAATAAGAAAAAAATCATTAGATTATATATCTCTTCCATAAGCATTAATAAAATATGAAAAAACCAATAATATTTATATGCAGCTAGGATTAAAGAACAATCGTTTTATAGCTTTCATGAATTTCTCTTTGGCCTATGCAGCCTAGATAATGGCTAGAGAGACTGGGGTTACGTTGACGTATATAGAAATAACAAGTGATTTTAGACCAGGAAATTTATATGAATAGATCTAGCTAATGTTACTTTACTGTGTTTTAAAAGCAATTACCAAATATGTTTTCCCTAGCGTTGCTAATAATAAGGAGCATCAGAAACTCGAACACATCATAATGACATAAACATCACCAAACCTTTACTTTAGTTTCTATAAAGCAATGGCATTATTCTTTAGTGTCATGAATGACCATTAACTTAAGTTTCATGAACATTAGACGTGCAGTTCCAAATATGAAGAAAAGAATAGAGAAAGATACTTGAACATGATATCAAGATGCGTTGTTGTTTCTGAAACTCTTTAATCATAACTAAATCAACATCACCATGCTGTCACTCTTAAGAAATGTATGCAATTTGCGGAAGTAGACATGCATTTGTATAGCTATTGGTTGTATGAATTTGTAGAATAAATCATATGTGTAATTTCTTTAAAATATTCAGCCTGGAGGTAGTTATTTACATCTAAAGGGGTTTACTTCTTGAGGCAAAGCGTATAGCCACAGAGTTGGAGGGGGTTCTCACAAGCATATCCCTAGATAAAAGGCAAACATAACATGCAGGATTGGGGTATGTTACCATCGATATACACGTACCTCCTGAGGATATAACGAAGATCAAGAGCTCCTAGGATTCCTATAGGCCTACTGAAAAGTCCCGATTCCGACAAGCGCCAAATAACACGATCCGGTATGTACAAGCGACATTCGCCTTGCATGTAAACGGTAAAAGTTGTTCGTGCTTTCCTTTTGTGTAAAAACAGTTTATGATACAGTGAACCGTTAAAAGCTTGAACGTCACAAAGTGTATTTACATGGATGTTATTGGTGATTTTTTAAACAAAGCCATTGTTCAATATGTTTGAGGAAGTCTCCTTTTCAACTTCACCGCTACATTGTGTGTCTCTTTGAGGCTGGAAGAGGCATAGTTAACAGGTGGTTGGTCGATGTATAATCTATAATAATATTGCAATGTATGCAGGAAAATACAGGGATTAACAAAATGTGATAGTCCAGTTGCACAAACTACCATGATTTTATCTTTCCGTATCTCGCTTTCCGTCAACGACTATTAAGGTGTGTATATACCGAACTAGATGAAGGTATTCTTGCTAGAAAAATTGATAACTTTAATGGTTGTGTCCCACCTTCCTATATATAAGATCCCCCCCCCCCCCCATTGGGAGTAAATATGGAATTTAAAACGTCTGATTCAAAACTTTTGTTTCGATTGCAAACATCTCAAGAATCTGAGTGAACGCCTAGGATTCAGGGAGCTATAGAACGTCAGAGCCATTATTTTTCCAAAGCAGTTGTTTTGATTGCCGAAATCTCAGAAATCCGAATTAAAAATTCAAGCGAGTGTTGAATCAACAATAACTAAACAGACAGAGACAGAACATAACTCTAGGGGATATTTATATCTAACTTCTGAATTTCGAATGAAGTTTGATTCAATTATTTTCAAGATGAAAGGGATAATTTCAAGATGGAAAACGGCTGACTTTCAGTTTTTATTAATAAGGCTGAGAACACAAGATGTGACAAATTGGTACTTAGTTTCATAGAAATAAAAGTTGAAGTGGTTGAACGATGTTGTTATATGATTCTTTGACAAAAATATCAAAACCTTGCCAGAACCGGTTGACCTTGTAAACGTAACTTCCACATTCCTCAAATAGGGCACAGTATGTGTTTCAGTACATACCATACTAACTTCTGGAAATGGTACAGGTACAAATCTATGAGCCTCCAGGGTTTGCTGCAATAGGGCGGAGTATGCCTGAATAAGTCCAACCTGTAACATAGCCTTAACCTTAAACTGACCTCCAGCTAACAATTCAAAGGGGGACGGCAAGGAAAGATGGGGAACTCCCTGATTAGGTCTATGTTCTCCCAACACCCTTAGCACCAGGTGTACTATAATACCACCTTAGTACCTCCCGCTACAACCAGGGGGCGTCTCTACCGCCTTAGTCGACCTACCTGTTGACAGGGGGCGCCTCCGGATTGAAGCCTTGACCATCTCCTGGCCAGTGATCACCTTGTTCGTCTTTCTGCTCCTCTTGCTTTTACGAAATTTCATGAGGAACCATTGCCCGGACATGGCGTCCAACTCCCTGTGAATAAATGATTTAACCAATTCATATATTATGGGAAACATCTAAACTGTAATATGACATTTAGATTCAATCGTGTTTCTAATTCTGACAATTGAAGTAATCTGTGGTCCAGAATATTCAAAATGTTACACTCTAAATTAACCCTAAAAATACATGGTTCAGGAATGTGAGAGATGCGAAGATACAAGAAATTGGTTGGATATAATACCTTAATCTCGCATGAACATAATTATAGTTTAAACCTGTATTTGGGACCAGGTCACTCTATAATTACCCTAGATCTGTCTATGTCAGTGTAACAATATACAAACTTCATATACAGATAATCAAGATCAGTCCTGAGCCTTTGTATAGAATTATTTACACTACATGCATTTATTGTAAACGACCTTGCTATAGCTTCACATGTTTAATGCTAGCCATTAATTTTAGTACATTTAGCGTGCCAGAACCAGTATGCTTTTTCGAAATAGAAAGTAAAATATCAAACCATACACATGTCAGAAATGAATAAAGGGAAATACATGTATATGGAAACAGCAAAACAGGTCTACAAAGTAGCCACTGTGTACTTATTCTCCACAGATAGAGAGCTCTGCATATAGGTGCGAGTGGACTACCCTAAGGACTGGTGAAATGTTGATGAGAAGTCGGTGACGTATATCACATGCCTTGGATATAGTCAATAAAAATATCCTTTCACACAAGTGCTTGTATCACCTCTCATTGATTGAACTACATCAGGAGCTGATCAGTGGTCTTAGGATGAGAAGACTGCGACTTGGACTAGCATAACTATTGGCATACTGAGTTAGAGGAAATGATGAAATTATTTCCTATGAATACCTTTGAATCCAAACAGCAGAGTTCAATATTTAAGAGGAATATGAGGAAAAATTCATATTTATTGTCAGTAGCTGTATTGTCTTTCTTGTTGTTATTTAAAGGGCCGAAGGCACTTGTTTAATGTTGTGAAGTACAACTCACATTTGTTTGTGGCAGAGGACGCAGAGCCACTTGGAGGGGTCCTGGTCGAGCGGAGTCTTACACTTATCACAGACCCGGTGCTGGCACTGCGGGCAGAGGGCGCCCTTGTTGAAGAGCCAGCCGAACTTCTCCCGGCACCGGGCGCACGTCTTGTCCGGGTCATGGCCGGCCTTGATCACTCCCTTCAGGCGGATCCGCTTCACCTCCGACTTGAGATTCCTGTAGGGGGGGAATGGTACAATTAGCATGGTTTATACGATCTCTTAGATTGATTCAAAAGGGGGAAATGATACTATTGGCATGTTTTAGACGTTCTCTTAGCTTAATTTAACACAGGGAAATAATACTATGTGCATGTTTTAGACGTTCTCTTAGCTTGATTTAAAACAAGGAAATAATACTATGTGCATGTTTTAGACGCTCTCTTAGCTTGATTTAAAATAGGGAAATAATACTAGGCGCATGTTCTCTTAGCTTGAATTCAAATGGATGTGTGTTTTCTTGGACATGATGTGCAATTGGTTTGCGAACGCGTTCATAATGAATAGGTATATGACTGTATGTATGTATATTATTTTGAAATGTGAAATATAAATGGAGGTATAAGTCTGTGTTGTTTTGAACGTGTAAGCAGGTATTTGGGAATAGCAAGATGGTACATAGATTGAGTTTTACAATGTTTATCGCAATTGGGACTAGTTCTACCTACAAATTTTCAAACTGAAAGTCTGTATTGGGGTAACGCGAAAAGGGACAAAAGAAAGAAAATAATTAAATGCTCATTGGGATAGTCGCTGGTCTCCTGAACAACGAAAACTCTCCCTTCACCTTGTCTACAACTCAAAATTTCACTAAACAAAACCAGTCATAAATCAATGTAAGGATTTCAATGCACCCGCACTCCTATATCTCTATATATCTGGCGAGAACCTTTACAATCTAGACTACTTCTATTTAAAATCGGTCTGAGCCATGGTGAAACCGAATGGTAGTTGCTATACGTCCACTAAAACCCATTAGACTAACCCCAGAATGGGCATTATATCAATTTGAGCGCATTTTGAGGCTAGTCTGTTAAGGATTATTACACTCTACATCCACCCATCGCATTTACTTACTCATAGCTGGTTTGTGTTGGGGAAAATTGCAACTTTCATTAATGCTTAGCAATATAACACAGCATAACTTGCTAGGGCTACATATATGTCAGACTATTATGTTTACAAACTATTGAAACAATTAACATCGCAGGGCCATTTCGTTTTTTTTAGTATACCTTTCCTTTGATTGGCAGTGCTCGTGGCGATTTTCAAGGACACTATTAAAATGATTATAGAGGCGTTCAACAAATAATTCTATGCAATAGCAGGTGGGACGTCAAAATTCTGTACTATTAAGCGTTGTTTACGCGTATGATTTACCCGTATAATGACGTCATTATATCGTGATATACCGAGTAGATCATTGTACGGATGGGTTCTCTGCTTCAGGCGACCTGGCAACATAATTGACTGTACTCAACCAAAATAGTCATACGTGGTACTGTGTACCAACTTCTCAGAAGAAGATAGAGAAACGGGCGTTATGCATTAAGGACGGGAATATGGTTGTTAGCTTAATTTCTTTGATCCAAAACCCGTTCATATATCTAGCTATAAGTTGTCTCCTGACATTTTATTGTTTTATTCCACATGTACCCTTGGCCGCCATCTTTTGAGTTTAGGATACGTTTACATGTATGTATACAGATTAAATCCTTTGGCCAAAAGTTACATGGCTACATGCATAATAATGGTAAAAAAATGAATGGTCAAAGACTACATGGAAGTGCATCGGTGAGAAAAAGTATTGCGTCTACAGATAACACGTACAAAATACATTTATTTATGATTTATGATGATCAGAGGGTATTGAAGAACTATCACAACATGTGACTCATGTGTTAGTAGTCAATGGGCAGTAACACCAGATGGCACCAGTTAGTATTGACCAAGAGGTACGCAGATGAATATTAATGCTCCAGGTGAAGTTAATGTACCATACCAATCACACTACAGACGAGCCTCAAAATACGTATAATTTTGGTCTGCCAAAGTATTGAACTTTGAGTAATTAAACACGTAATTATTGTGATGCACTTTTCTCAAAGGTTTCCACGGTGACCCCCTATTTTTTCAACATTTCTAGATTGTCTTCATTTTTAGCTTTAATGTCATATACACTACGGTGTGAGGTATATATCAATTTTGAAGCTGTGATACTTATAGTGATTGTTTTTAAAACATGCATAATGCACATGTGAAGGGTATTTACAGACTAACATCCGAATTTACATGGTTGACAATTATGCGCTTTCTGAGGCTAGTCTTTTATGGGTATAATAGGCCTACTTCCCCCTCCAACCCAATCGTATGTTGTCCTCTAATATGCAAAAGTATTTGTTTTGGTTAAATGAGGTAGTATTGTTTATTCATTTTTTAGTATTTTGTGCAAATAAAGGTGTTTAAGTCGCCATCTAAAAAGCATTACTGCATTGTTACTACAAACCTCAGGATCAGGTTATCGGGCAATAATAATCATGTCGTCGAAATGTTATTTCACCTAATGCATACCGTTCCGACATACGTCTAAAGTACCAATTCATGTCCTAGATACTCCCAAACATATGAATAGATGTGTACGCATGACGTAATTGAGAGGGGTTCTCACATCTGAGAGGGTAGGTACACAAACAAATTAATTATATGACCCAGGTAATTAGCGACTGGGTAATAGCAGATACATCCTGTTTACATTAGGCGATTATCAAATCTATCATCGCCTCTCCAACTTATAAAATCGATGCCCTCGGGTTTACTTAAAATGTTGAATTCATAACTTAAGCAAAATTTATTCTTTTGAAAGCTACACCATTTTTCAGATGAACAACACAGAAACATGAGTTATATATCTCAACATGGAATCTACTCTCCATAGGCTAACTTATAACCTGTTTTCTAAATCATGGTTTAAAATGTGAACATTCTATTGTTAGCAATGTCACAAAGGTTTATATGGTATGCTTTGTTCAAATTGTTTACTCAAATGTTCAACTGCTAAAGAAAATGATATATCTAATGATGTTCATTGGGTCCATATTGGACGTTGACTTATGTTCTTAAGTTGGGATTCCAATATCAGTTTTTGTATGCTTTATAAATGGCTGCAAAGATCACACTATCTTGCATGAGTGGTATATAATAACAACCTTCTGTACTATATTTTTTGTAAGCATTCTAAAGGCTTAAAAAGTCTCTCATCTATGTGTTATGATAACTGTTTTTTGAATCTAAATCCATAAGTCACAACAAATATTAACATCTAACTATCCCTCTTTAAGTTATTTTACAATGAAGGCAATACTTTTTGCAACGAAAAATGACTTAATTGCTTTGTCTCAGACAATTATCATAACACATTGATTATAACTAATTAGTCTAATTGGTTAGAAAATATGGAGTTTCTTATCAAGGATGGACCCAGTTCTATTTGATCTCGGGAGGTAAAGTCCAAATAAACATCATTACAAGTACAGCAACTATGTTTTGCCTCACATAAATTAATTAACAGTTGTCAGATAAAAGAAACTGAATAAGTTTAAACTAATGTTTTACGGGATAGTAATCTGATCTGGTAATGGCTCAAAGAGAGATGAGATCAGCTTTTTCATTTAGTATACAAGAGTAACTTGGTATTGCGCGTTTATGGTAGATGTTGGCATTAGTTTCACGTTTGATGCAAGGTCATCAATTTTGATGACGGAATCAGTAAGGGAAACATTAGATGAGATACAATAAGGACTTATATCTAAGGCTGCCTGCAGTTAAATAATCTTTTAAAAACTACTCCCTGTTTGTCAAAAAGACATTTTTCATTTCTTTATAAGAAATTATCTCTGCAGCAGAATCCTTAAAAAAAACTACCCCCTCTTTGTAAGGAAGACATTTTTACATTTTTATACAAGGAATAATCTTGTAGTTATAAGTTCTTATCCTTGGACATATCATGCTCTGTCTGACATGTGCATATATATGTATCACGTGGATCGGTCTCACGTGGAGTCGATATACCTGCATGAATCCACTTCGGAGAATTTGATGTGATCTGCTGTTCTATTATACTTATTGATTTAATCTATTTGTATACTGTAGCTTGCACTATAAAGATAAATGCAGCATGTGTTGCTCTTTGATTGTTGTTTGGATTTTTTTCTGCCGCCACAGATGTGCCATCTACCTATTGTGTTTTATGTAGATAACTTGGAAGGCTCTTATGGTTTGATGTTTGCGTGGGCAAATACAATAGCAAATTCAGGGCAAGACAGTCTTTGTCAATTTCTGGTTCATTTCAGGACAATTCAACAACTTCTTTCCCAGTTAATTAACACCAGACTAGGCCGTGGTACAAATTGTTAAAACCAAGTTCGAGCATAAGATTTGTACAAATTCTTCGCCTATATTTATCGTATTTTCAGAAAGAAAGATTTTATCAATACAATCATGTATATTCATTGTGAAAATGACTCAAATAAAGAAGCAATCATCATGTCTCAGTTCTTAGATCGTTTCTCCACCGGCGGATACAGAACCTGACAGTACCTCTGACTATATATAACACAGACCTACATATCAAATTACTTCAGAAAATAGAGATTGATAGTTCTGTAAATTCTGGGGCAAATTAAAGCGCAAAAGATCTGAAGTTTGCTGCAAATACACACACAGAGTTCACAGCGTATGAGATAGGGATAGCAATCGATGTGCCTTTTCTATTGTAAAAGTGGTTTAAAATTATCATAAGGAGATCGACTTCTTCTATGCATCCCTGATCTAATTACTTCTGCTATATTTCTTCATTAGTACATTAAATGCAGCTTCATCGATTACTCGGCATTCAAATCTGATGCCTTTTAATAGAATTATTTGTTTCTAAGTAAATGTCGAGCCCTGTCCTACGACCAGGAGGCAAAGTACTTACATCACAAATGAATCATTGACTCTAAAAGAAGTTAGCATACCTCGTAGTTATATTATAGCTTTAATGTTACACCTTATACAAGATATGAGACATACTTCTTAAAAGTTGTAATTTTATTAATCCCCGAATCATTATCAGTGTTCGAAATTAAGGATTTATTTTATGCACATACCGGGTGCATAGAGGTATAAAATCGTGCACCCGGTAATATATTCATGTGCACACCACTACATTAAGGTATTTATTCTCTTAAAATATAATGCACACGCCGGGTGCATGCCTATTCAAAAGTGTGCACCCTGAAGTCAAATTGTGCACACCGGGTGCAGGGTGCGCCCTTAATTTCGAACACTGATTATATATGTAGTATTATCAGTGTGTACCTTATTCTGAGGACATGTAAATATCTCTCTTTCCTGACTCTAAGTACAACCCGCGGTATTATGCCCTCAGCCAGTTCATGCGTACTAAGCATTTTTCAACAAAGTAAACAGTGGGCCTAGTTCTGCCAAGTGTTAGCGCTAGCCAAACACCATTCCTTGCTGACCACACACGTTTAGTGCTCGCTCTGATCTCACCCCTTTTGGCCCTGATCTTTGCGCGTGGTCTTAAGCTGTTGATCAGAGGTCAGGGGCCGTTGGTGGGTTCACAGCCACTTTGTGACCGCTCTCTGTATTGACACACCGTATAGGGGCCTCCCACTCCCTCCTCCGGGCACCTGGGGCTGACTGGCCTCATTAGACACCTTCACACACCTTCCTCCACGGCGGGCCCACAGCGCACGCCTTGCCAAACAACATAAACCTCCACTTTACAGCTAACACCACACGGGATTGCGCATAGGATCTAGGTATATGACCTTTTTTTGGCTCAATAACACATGGGAAATTGCCAATATATTACACCAATGTATAATTCATATACACGATTATAGAAACTCAATATTAGTTTTGTCTATAAATGTATAATTGTATTCTAGGCAATACAGTTTAAGTAGTTAGGTGTCTAGGCCATGTATATATAGCACACAAATTGAGTCCATCTGGACTATAATGGCCCCTGAAACGGGTAGAAGCCTAGTTTACTGCCAGTAGGTGTAAGTATGTTCACTTCTGCCCTGACTAATGGGTCCTAAAAGGACTGGAAATTCAGTTAACCTTCAGTGGAGGTAAAGTGTGCTTCAGGGCTTGATTAGTTCTGCAAAAGGCTGGCTTCCCCCTGTATCACCAACGCGCATGCCTCCTATCTAATAGATGCGGAGTACAGCCAAGGAGCACACAAAGGTTCGGATTATGTCAGAGTGTCTACTTCTACACTGCCCATACTGAACCCATACTACGCATTTCTTTCAGGGTCTTGCTTTAATCATTCTCATTCTTTAGATTTTTAAATGTGTTCTGTCAGCTGTTTTTCATCTGAAGTGTGTACAGCAAGCTCTGAATTCAACGTGTTAATCTAAGGATACATGTGGATGTGTGGGTATCGTGTTGTCAACTTTGACCTATTATTTTTAAGAAATTGTAGTCTCATTTGAATAAGGTACGTATGATTATCTACCGAAATTCAATTACACCTTGACCCTGTAGTCCTAAATAATCAGGGTATTCGAGAGAAAAAACCCGGCAGGTAAACGTAATCTACACTAGTATTTATATCAAGCTGTTGTTTTTTTATTCAGGGGGAAGGTGGGCACGATCAATTTTATTGAATATCTCATTGGATAATTTAGTGTATATGCTATACTTCATTTTAAGCTTGAAGTTTGAAATGATTGTATTGAAATAATGACATCACATTTGTACTTATTACTTCATCATTATGATGTATCGTCAATACGAGGGAAGAACTTATGTAAATAAGATTGGTTAA
This sequence comes from Lepidonotus clava, assembly GCA_936440205.1. Classification (NCBI taxonomy): domain Eukaryota; kingdom Metazoa; phylum Annelida; class Polychaeta; order Phyllodocida; family Polynoidae; genus Lepidonotus; species Lepidonotus clava. The sequence continues at coordinate 42,996,280 of OW387136.1, read as the reverse complement.
CAATGAAAAACAATAATTTAAAAAACGAAATTTACTGAATGAAAGGCACATTTTCCATTACCAGCTGCAGCATCCATTTACACCAACACCACCTTGCCAACGGCCTGGTTCAAAACCCTGTCACTACCAGTAGGAGAATGGTCCACCTGCACCCTGTCAGTAGTGGGGAGCTCCCATTGGGCTTTTAAGGCATAAAACCCTTGACATGTCCCTCTTTCCAGCCACTGCTGCGAATCACAACACACCTGCCAGGTCCCACTAAAATAAAATCACATTTAAAGATTCTGGTAAATTGACCAACTTCTTAATCATTTTCTAAGATTGACTAAGTACTGAATTATCAAAAAAAGACAAAACAAAGTAATTGTATATTGGAAGCTGACCAAACAGATGATAAAGGATGATAAGCAGAATTAATAAGTATGATCATTTGACCCTTCCTATGTTCTTAACTATGTCTTTGATAACTGATATTTAAAAGTGACATTTCCTATGTTACAATTAATATTGATTTCAATTTCACAACCATTCACATGTCCTAACAGCAGTTCGTAAACTTGATTGTACCGAATCATTGATGTATATGTATATATGGTAATATGATGCCTGAATCCACTGAGGCATTTGTCATGAGAGAACGAACCTTCGTGAGCGCCATAAATCTGTCTGCCTTGGTTAAGGGTGCATAACAGTGGGATGTTGGGAGATGATTAAAGGAAGGTCTAACCAAAACCTGAATACCAAAGACCAAGGTCATGGTGACTTCGCTTGGCTTAGATTGAAAACGCACCTATATAACCAGGTATGTGGAGGGAAGGGTATTTGCAGGTCGTGAATAAATACCTGTTGACGATGAGAGCCCGGCCAGGTATAGACAGTCCAAAATAGGCCAGTCCCCCAGTTACGGGTTGGTTGAGATACGATTCACCTTGACATTCTTTGGGAGACGGGAACTATGGGACCGAGGCGTCGGAAAAGTAACCCAATCATACCTGCACTGAGTGATAAATCACTTAGAAGTACCAAACACATGTTCTGATGCTTCAGTGTCATGGTCGTCAAGACGGCCCCTTTGCACTCATTTATTTCTCTATCCCTAAACACCAAATGTGCCTTCTGCAATAACTGCCATATACAGATAGTATTATATTACCCATTTTTCAATAGTTGGCAATTAAAATTTAAACACATGCCGTGAAATATGTATTATGTTTTTAGCCTATAGTCACACAGCATGGGTATGTATAGTTTCCTATATATTTGTAACTTGTATTTGTCTCTTCTTGGTTGACTATAAGTCATTTTTTTAATCTAAAGTTTCAAATGCGAAGACATTCATATCTTATCATTGGCTAGAGGTTCGGAATTTCCGATTGTCTATCTTAAGAGGTCGAATCTGTCAAGGCAGCAATTAATGGTATTTTCTTGAGTGCCTTTTGTTCATTCCCTCTCAATAAAAGGTCCTAATGCACAGAGTGCGTTCATGATAAGAGATTAGGAATCTGGGTTGAGCGCCAACCATTACTAATCAAGAGCATCAGCAATATATGTATGATCCAGCAGTACCCAATAATAGTACCTTTGCAAATAATTAAGGACTTCCACTGCTTCTTCAAAGGTTCCAATTATATACAATAAACACATTTATAAAGCATCCTTACTGACTGCTAGGGAACGTTACCAATAATTTTCATGTCATTAAGGCGATCTGATCTAGTAGTGCTTATAATTAAAATACATCACGTGAATCATTGTCTTTCAGCCCATTCATGTATAGAGAATGAGTGTTGCTACAAGGTACATTACTATCTAAGGCTTAATGACCTGCAACAATAGTTGAAAGGGATACAGGCAATTTCAATTGAAATCCATCAAACACTTGTGAACAATCTCTACCTGTGAGTGTGTGGACTATTATTTGTGTTTGAGAAAGTTATAGGCGATTCCTGCTGAACGTGATTGTGACAACCTCTAGTTTCCCAAATTAGCAATGCACCTAGTACCCTCTGGGTTTTGTTTTTATTTGTCATTCAGGTGCTAATAAACATACAACACTTCGACTTGGTGCGCATAGCCGTGGTCCTCAGTGCTTTCAGGGTGGGCGCAGTATATTGTAGGGATCGGCATGCAGTCTGGTTGGATACAAATATAGGCCTATGTTGCTGAAAACCACTCTACTGACAGTAATTAAGTTATATAAGACTGTGTGTGTTCCTGATCTGACAATGTAGTTTGTCTTAAAATCTCACCACTTTGGTGAACAGGTTAAAGATATCTCGATGAGAGTTGAACCCAATAATTAGGGCTTGGCTTAAGTCAATAGAATTACTGTACATTCCTTGTTTCCGTTGAAACGGAAAGTTATGAGCAAATAAAGGGGTTTTATTCAGTGACAATCCTGGTTACATGGAACATCCACGGATAATGAAGCTAAATTCAACGATTTATTTTCCAAAAGCCAGGTCGGAGCCTACCACTGAAGATTTAATTATAACTCTTAAGTATAATTGTCGACGGTTCCTATTAAACCTAATTCAGGACAGTTTCATTAAATGATATGGCCGGAAATCACTAAATAGGTTTAATTGCATTCCTTTGAATATGAGTAATTCATGTTCAATATTTTGAGTGGTCATGAAATCTACAGCTTTTCTTCCTGGATTTGGACCTGTTCCTCTCTTCACCATACTCATACTTATTATTAAGTCTAGCTCCCTTGTCTATATGAACATTACCCAGGTGGAAGTTGAACAGAGGTTGTAATGGGTGTAAAAGTCACGTGATAGTTGTGGGTTTCAATTGTGTATGAATAGTACTCTATCTGACCAGAGCCGAATATTGCACGACATGATCGCCTGTATACATAATAAGATTGGAGTTTATTACCCTGTGTACAATGACATAAGGTACACGTGGGTGGCGGATTAAGTATTCACGGTTTACTCAATACAAACGGGGGCATACAGACTCTCAATGAGAATCTATTTGAAATTTAACAAAGAAAATGAGAGTTGAGAGCAGCTTGAGGCCGATTCGTATTTGAAAAATTGCAAAGAAAGCCGTACCTAAAGTGAACATATTGGTCTATAGGCATATACTATGCATAGTCGGCTGATACGCCTTCATCCCAACGTGCGCACACCAGCTTATACACAGCATCATAATCATATTATAAACATCAAATGATGTATAGGTCTATGCTTTAGTGAGAAAGCTGGCAGTTTCAACAATGATACATGCTATTTCCAAAATTGCCTCATCCGTACAGGTTCTTTCCAATGTACATTGATACAGTAGGTCTTCATGTCACATATTACTGTTGGAACATACCGGCTCACAGGAGAGGATAGGAGAATCAGGTTATAGCCATAGATGGCAAATACTATTCAAATCCCTACAGACGGCTGCAGACCACTGTTACCTCATACAGGTCCATCTCAGTATGTAATACTTTGGCCGTCATCCCTTAATGATTTTCTTTATTAGATAGCACTTGGTGGGATGCACCGTTGTAATTGACGTTTCCCACCGCTCGTCTTGGTGAACATCGCAGTAGGGCCCTATTACACTACACAACATGAGCTGCGATATGACGATGTCGCAGAGAAATGGCATAATCATGCAGAGATGAAATTCTTTGTTTCATATATGTGTCCTGCTTCAAATTGCCAGTGTTTGATAATCATATCACTTCTATATGCGAATTTGTCTTAAAATCTTCATATCACACCGATATCACTGCTCGTGTTGTGTAGTGTAATAGGGCCTTGACAGAGACAGGCTGACGACATTACTTTCATTCAGTCAGTATCAGGTATGATAATACATGTTTCGTGTTGCATCCACGTGTTGGGCCACTAATGGGATATCGGCTTGATGCTGTGATCATTTCGTATCCGAATCCTTCAGAATGTCGAGAATTTAATTGGATTTGACGTGGATTTTATTCAAGCTCTGTTATGGTATAATTTTTAATTATGTGTTGAGTGCGTCTGACATATTCATCAGAACCATGTCCTTTTATCATGACTGTATACACTTCTATGGAAATGCACTTTGTAGTTCATATTCAATGATATTTGCAAGACGATGAGTAGCGACGCATTTCATATCATTTAATATGACTCAGCTGCAATGTGCTAAGCGTATAGCTTCGAATTCGTCATCGGATGTGACTCTAAGCGCAATAGTGCACAAACGACTATCTATGTGGTGCCAGGAGAGCACAAATAATCGAATGACATACTTAACTATCCGCACAAACATTCTTTTATAGCATTGTCGCTCTTTCTACTTATTCTTTTTAATACACAATGGCTGCCTGTCAGGAAGATCGTCTCAACGATTGAATAGATAGATTTTTAAACACGCAAACATGGGAGGCATTTCAGGTGCATGATATAGCATTCGTTTTTTGAGAATATCGGGGCGTGATAAGAGTTACGTACGGGGGGTTTATAGGGGTCTTAGATGGATATGAAATTAAAAGACGACCTCCATTGATTGCATAGCCATAACGATGTGAGGTTTGCTAAACCATTTCCTATTGGACATATTGAAAGGGGTCAAGTGGAAGGTAAGGGATTTTTTTTAATTTCCGCTGTGGACGAAGGGAACGGTAAGTGGGTGAATGTATATATACGTGAAAGGAGGCTCTCCAAGAAAAAGGAGAATCTAAGTATTTTTCTAGATAATGGGAAAACGTTCTTTCAGTATTCAAAGGCAATCCATCTATCTTTGCCAAAATTCTTACTCGCTTTTTGTTATAACGCCCGTTGGATGGTACAGCATTTAAAGAAACTAATATAAGATGGGATAGACATGAGTATGTATTAATGGGATAGGGATTGTTTACACTTTATACTTGTTAGTCAATATCAAATTGCATCTAAAGAATGGTGAGACGTACTTGTATATGATATGGCGACTCTTTCTATGACTCATCTGACGTCTATTAAACTTTAAGATTATGAGGATAAAGGTTATCGGTTCAAGATAAATGAAACGATTTTGGTGATAAGTACAACAGGCCTATTCATGTAGAAGATGAAAAATATAATCAATGATTACCTTTGGTAAATAACAATTGATATTGTTGAGAACAGATGTATAAAGAAAAGAACCGAAAAGGGTCTACTTGCATGGAAAAGAAGGACGAATAATTCGTTCAATGTCAGAAATATTGATTATCAGTAAGATTTTCGGTCAAGTACGTCATATAGTCGCTTTTTCATAGTAGCCGTACATAATATTGCCTCCAATATGCCATTGTACATAATTCAAGCTTCATTGGTCTCTTTCCAACTTTGTGTTACAGGCTGTTTTATAGCTGGAGATACCGTTGCGGATACCATTGCAAACAAAACGACCACATTTGATCATTTTTGGTCCAGGTACCTTTATAAAAGGATATCGGCTATACTATTACTGAGGTCTATTCGTGCTACACATCAAAACTAAATGTAACCTAATGACTGGCCACATGAGGTATAGATGTATAAACTACAGACAATTACCAAAATGGCATGTTACAAAGGTATCCGTCGTCCCTTCCCGCCACTACGTACTACATGTCCCTTCTTCCTCAGAACAGAAATCACTCACGATATTTTTGATGTTACAAAATGCTGAAGTATGTTTGAAGGAATGCGGGCCAGTTAGAGGGTCATATCACGCACAGCATGTCAATTTCTCATGATATACAATGTTACGTGTTTTTTTTGCCAATAGCCGGGCCTGTATTTTCTCCTCCCACATGACCAGATAAAAGAATTTCGCTTTTGGATATAAACTGTGTTGATGCAATTTAGTTTCTTTTCTTTTCCTCGGTCTCAATTCGGAAAAACATTTGTTTGCAATAATTTTCATAATTATAGTCATGGGGATCATAATTATTATGAATATGTAATAAAGTAGGCTTACCCTATCATTCTGCCTTATTCGTGCACTTCTTTTTTTAAATTAAAAGTATAGAGTTCACTTCTCCATTCAGTATTTTCTCATCATCCTCCAGAAAATGATTGTTAAATCTTATCATGCTCGAATATATATTTTAAGGTAAATTCATTCGGAATTACAATCCTTCCTCACGTTTTTACTGCTTTCCTTTGTTATTGAAGGACCAATTAACATTTAAGTAATATTTCATTCTCGTGGCATTGTAGTATTGAAGGGAAGTTATCAGTCAATGTACATCCGGCATAGTTGCACAGGTAGGCAAGGTATAGGAGAATATATGAGACCGCTGACAATTGGTCAATTTGGAGAGTACAGAAGATCTCTCAGTGGCTAATAGCAAGTGTTTCATCATCAGCAAATGGAAATTCACTTCTTGAGCAACGTTCTCAATGTCAGATACATAACACTCAGGAAGTTGTAAACTCCACACTGGACAGGACATCCGTCCGTTCAACACAACGTTGGCTAATGCCGCCGAGAAGAAAATGGTAAAAACCGAATTAAAGAATGTAAGTAAGCTCCTCTGCCCGAACGATAAACATCCTTCGAATCAGCCACATACAGATTAAAAACGAATATATTGGGAGAAAACAGGTATTTATACTTAAAATCCCTGTTTTTCCACCGATATAATCATGCCGTTGGGGTAAGTGACTATACATTATAATAGTCACTTAACCTCACGACATGATTCTATAGATAAGCCAACAGACAAGGTTCGGGGCGGGGGAGGTACATATATAGGTTCTGTTATCACCTCCCCCCCCCCCGCCCAAACAAGGTGTAATCAGCCACACCTGGGCGTCTCTCATCAGGCCGTACCTGCTCCGTGAGGTAACAGGTCGATAGCGGCACAAGATCCGCGTCTAATACAACGGGCACCTGTGCTAATGAGCGAGTGCATACAGTCATTTGTCCTAGATAATGATGGTTATTGTGCGGCGAAAGCCTCTATTCCACTAGGTGATTTTGAAAGTTAACAATTAGAGTATTTCTTATTTTCATCGCCGATATTACAGACACCAATGCATGCTACATGCCTTTGGAAAGAGGATTAAAAATCCCTTCTGATGATATAAAACATGGCTATAAACGGACGTTATTCATACTTGCAATTTTGAGAATCGGGAGTGAGATCGGATAGTGGAATACAGCCTAAGGTGTTGATGTGTCCTTCGGGAGAGGTATTGTTTTAGAGAGCACTCCTCAGGTAACAAGTATAGTATAGGTCAAGTTGGAGATAACTGTACAGTGTCGTGTCGCGCAATATCATGGGGCTTATCTCTGAAGAAAATTGATGTTTCAGTAGAGAGTGAGGACTTAAGACCTCTTGATATAGAGTGTAGATATCTTCACCATATAACGATACCTATTGTCTGTTCTCCATTATTATATGTATATATACATACATGCATTGTATGTACATGCATGTAGGTATTTGTGTTTATATTTGAGTGTGTTTATGTGTGTATACATGTTTATATATATATATATATATATATATATATATATGCCTATCTGTGTGTATATGTATAGTAATCATATATATATATATATATATATATACAGGGAATTACAATAACGGATCAATATAAACAACGTCAATACATATCACCATAATGCAAATAGTGCACGTCCATTACCATATTGCAGGCCTACGTAGCCCATGTATACATGTACGCCCGCGAATATTTTTAGTTCTGCAGCGAGCATGCTGGTATCTGAAGTGTACAGCCAATATGCACGCTTTCAGGAAGCCGCCCTAGTGAAAACTAATACGTGACCTGAGCCGCGTTGGAGTGGTACGCCCTGATGATTACAGAATGGAATTGTCAACATTCCTCGTGGCCTACCTATTTACACTCACAGGATAGTGTTAACATTAAAAACTTGTCACCGGCTGTTTGTCGGAATTTCTTTATGTCATTGGTGGCTACAGGTATTTGAGAGGGATGAGAATGAAAGAAAACAAGATGGGCAATGCTGTTTCTGGGATATCATAATAAAGTTAGGGAATTGGGAAAAGATGAGTCAGTTCATTTGGTGGAGACATGTTAATGGATTATACCGTTGTTTAACGGAGCAAATGATATGCACGTTAATTGCTATTGGCATATGGCAATTACATGACCAGACAGAAGAGAAGGATTGACTCAATCATATATATATTGAGAAAAGTGATTGACTGAGAAAAAAATAAGAAATGCAGAGAAGCAGCATGGAAATGTTTTCACACTGACTAACATAAAAGGAAAAGAGATGACAGATGTTGTAGTGATGACGGCTTGATAATGTAGTATCGCGAACCATCGACTCGTTCAAATCGTATGTATTATTCACATTTCTGTCCATGTATGTGATGCGTGCACCACTCCCTCTACACCCATCGGGGTTCAAAAGCATACCTGTACATTTGCGGGAATGCTTGCATGCCTTCCTCTACTGTAGGCAGTTAAACCCATTTGCTCATGGCGATTATTTATTGATATTGTCTCTTATCAGGAAAATGTTTGAGTATGAAAATAGTTCTATGGCCTACCACATACGCGGCAATGTATACCATTTTAAATCAAAATTGCAACACTTCATGTGAACATGCATGGCCTGTGAACAGATGCAAAGGGTAAATGGTTCTTTAGCCTATGTCGGCCTGTTACACCATACAGCTGATTTCAATTACCAAATGTACAGTATGATAAGTATACTAAGTAGGCATTACCAAGTGTATGTACATGGCTAAAGGAAACAGAAACACACTTTTTGCAACTCAAATATTCCATAACAGGCTTCGCTACGTATATGTAACAGTCAGCATTAAAAGGTCTCTCATGGCCTAAGTAAACAGTGTGATTAAAAAGTCTAAATATAGTAATTCAACCCACCTGATTCGGTCCAGGTCCTTGGAGCGTAGTTCCTCGTCCCGACGAAGGACTGAGAGGATGCGATCCCGTTCCTCCTCCGTCAGGTGGTTAAGCTCCATGTCCATGTCTGGCGTAAAATACGATAATACTTGAGGTTGAACGCGCTAAGCCTTGGTTTGGGCACACACTGGGCACTGTGAAACTATTTCCGACACAGCTTTACATGATAACCTGCTATCCGGTCCTATTGCAGCTGTGTATAAGTGCATTTTACTCACTCAGTTTCACCTGTCCGTAAAGGAGTGTTGGTTCCCTACCATATCAACGCCAAGCAAAAACAGCACTTGGAGCTAATCGTATCCTTTTGTCCAACACCTGAACAGGTGTGAAAAGGGGGCAGCACGCGACGACCAATCTCAGGTGTACAGGGAAGATCAAAGGCAGGTGAGGTGAGGCCGGTGGGCGCGCGCCACACTTATCTATTTGGACCAGGTTGATTGGTAAGAAAGGCCGGAGTGAGGTAAAGGTGGGCCGGGTAGTGGTGACGACGATCGGTGTACAACTCCCCCGGGGTGCCCTGGTATGTGTCCTTCTGCCTGCTGTACAGGCGGCCTTATGCTATGGCTGTTACGGCCTGGCTGGCTCCCCTCGCTCACTATTCACTGTTGTCCCCCTTCACCACTGCTTTGCCTTTAAGGTGCTGGCTCCCCATGCATACACCTGGAGCTGCGGCCTGGATCACACACCATACACACACCACACTGAGTCAGCTACAAGGCTGTGCCCGCCGTATTATACACATATATATCCCAGCCCGTTCCCGCCGCCGCTCCTCCTGCTCCTGAAGACTGGGGATCCAACCTGCCGCTCCCCGGTAGGTGTGGCCGCAGCCTGGGGGTCTTGTCACAGCGGGGGGCGTCAGCTGGGGCTGTAGGGGGCGCTGCCGCTGACCGCTGCCTTCGCTGATTCCGGCGAGAGCTGCAAAGCCCTTTTGCAAGGTAGCACGCGTCAGAACCAGCAGAATGATGAGCACGTGTTCCCAACGTGGCGTTGAGCAGTGCGCATGCAGTGAGTGTGGTGAGCAGTGGTGTGGTGAGTAGTGTTATGATGTGGTGAGCTGCGGGTAGAGGCAGAAGCAGCTGCAGCAGGCACTACCAGCATGCCCTCAGCGTCCACCGTTATGTGGATGGGAATTCAACTTTCATGGAGGAGTGTGCCCGGCTTTGGTGGCCCTGTCTGCAGGGGCTGGAGGAGTGTTATCACTGCTAACACCCAGCGTCCATCCCCGGGATTAGTCCACCAATCGGTTCGTTGACATTATCAAGAAGCCCTGCGAAAGGTCATCCGCCCTGAGACTTGATGGGTGCACCCTGAAAGATCAAAGAAGATCTAATGTTAGCTAGATATACATAGGTTTACCTGAAGGGGAGGTTTACGGTAATTGCAGTGGGTTTTCAAAGGGGGCATCTTGTTCCCGAGGGAATTTCACTCTGCGACTGTTGTAAAGCGGATATAATTATGTTATATTACAACTGTCAGACATGGCATGAAGGCCTACATGAAGTTAGAGAAAATACTCCGTTATTTATTCACTGAGTCATTCAGCTGTTTAGGAAATATAACAAATTGATATTCTTCTAACAAATGCAGGGCAAACGGAAAGTTTAAAACGCAATAGAAATGCAATGGAATGTGGACAATGTGACCAGAATAGGTATTGATTAACAAATTGTTTATAATGATCTGGAAATTATTACTAGGTATTTTCTATTCCCCTAATTAACATATAGGTCTATACATATTTTCGAAAGAAGCCGTATGTATATATATAGAGTAGGGGCAGTAGAAGAGTGCACCGATGTGCTTACAGTGCATGTGCATATTTAAGCTAGTGTTCAAACGATGTGAAATTGGGACTAAATGCCGTATTACTCTATGTGTCGGGTCTATGTTCGCGTTGGGTGATATTGCCCAACGTGAACAGTTCGCGTTGGAGCTAAATTACACTACGCATCAGACCCAACGCGAAGTATATTATACTACACGTTTTGGCATGCGTTGGGATGTGTTGGCATGCGTTGGCATGCGTTTTCATATATTACACGTCATGTTGGGCAACAAGATTCGCATTTGCTATTCGCGTCGGCAAAAACGGGAATGAAACGGCCCCAACTGAGCCAGCCAACGCATAGTGTAATGTGGCCTTAACACGACCCAAAGCCTGTAACCCTTTATATTGCTCCCGGGAAATCTTCCCTCATTCTGGTAGACGCTACACACGTTAGGGAAGAATGACAACCGGGAACTTCACCAAAGATATAGAGTCCGAGTTCAGCCCTCCGGCAGGTATGGTGCCACATGGTGACTAATGCATGGAGAGTCTGGCTTCCCTACTGTTGGGGGACCTGTCTACAAAGCCTAGGGACTCTGACTAATCTAATTAAGCCAACGTGTCATTATGACGCCTTTATCGCATGCCGCGACCACAGCGCTAACGGTGTGATTTCTCTGATTTCAGTTTCCGAGCCGCCTCTAAAACCGAGAGTCTAGTTTTGAATTATTTAGCAGGAATAAGAGCAGGCCGTAAGATTTATTGAACGAGTAGGGAACGCAGCTACCTGCTGGGGCCTAAACTGAAAACTCAGTGTCTGCAATGCGGCCTTGGCTCGGTGCACGAATACGCCGACGGTAAAAAAGGCACCGGGTCCTCCTAGGGACGCATGCACTACAATCAATACAACGCACCGTGTCAGTTTGACAGAAGCCTCTGCCAGAAATTGCCTGGATAAAATGCCCAACTGCCGGCTCGTTCCGGCTGTGTGGAATTTGGAACGGGCAATAAAGACTAGCCTGAGTCAACAGACACTGGCAGTGCCCCTTCTTTAGCATGGGAACCCCCCGTAATACATGTACTGTGATTACAGAGTGGACTATATAGTCTACACTGTACGTCACGACCACGTGATACGTCATGGGGTCATGTGACACGGCCAGGGGTAAGCGGGAAAGGCTCAGTTATACACAGGTGTGCTTTGCCTCCGAACTCTTTTCAGTGGATGCAGGTTCTAATGTCTTCCTGACCAAGCTATTCTATTGATTCCCGGGATTGTTTTCCGGGAATCTGACACTTTCAAGGCTGGATCTATTCTAATGTCCTGCTCGGTGGGTTTCGTTCATTGAAAAAATATGATAGGACATAAATGTGCATGCAAAAATTATGTTGCAGATTTCAAGAAAAGATCCATACAGATACAGCTGTAGGCCTAAACGACAGTAATCTTCATTATCCTTACTCGTGTATATAATTATATAATTACCATAATTGAAATTAAGGATGGAGTAAAAGGCGCTCTTTTAGTTTCACTTGAAGCAAGAAAGTAAAAGAAGGAAAGCCCTGGTAAAAACCTGTTATTACTATCAGAGAGGCCCGACCTGGTGGCTGGTCGGATTAAAGTTTGACTGACCATAATAGTTAGTTTATTTTTATTTTACTTTACCAGTCCCAAAATACACCATTATTGAACAGGCCGTTGGTCACAGGAGACTGGTTTGATCCATCTAAACACAAGGGGCAAGACAATTTACAGGCTAAAAGAAGAGTTATCAATCCGATATAAATAGTTTTCTAAACTCTCTAAAGGATACAGGTTCCGAAGGTGATGTCTCTGTACCGATGATATGTTGAAAATATCACTGAAAACATCCACTAATGGCCAAACATAACTGATAATCAATATACATTAAGTTTTTAAAGACCATTTGAATAGCTCTCATATGGCAGTAATCGCCCGTAGATGATCACGTGAGAAAAATTTGGTATGCGACAACAGCGCACTATCAATTATATTTACCTGACGCATTTCCCATGTGTGCGTCATTTTGGGTACATTTCAGTGACGTTCACAACCCTTTACGTGGTTTAACAGTTGAGATGAGTCTCATGGTGTTACTGGTCCGTTGGATGAAGTGCGCACATAATAATATATTTGATCACTTGGAAAATGTGATGACATGCATGCATGTCAAGTATAATTAGGTATAATCCAATTTTGCTGAAACAACTTGGTACAATAAGCTATCAACTGTGAAATAATCGGACATAAAATATGAAATAGAATAATAGTTTTTAATGACCTTTAGTCAGGAAATATTACGACTTCAATGGGATAGCTATATGCATGTGGTTATCACAGGCAATTAGCCTTATATATCATTATCTAATTATTTGCTATTGCATTATGAGAAAAAATGCAAATAACTGTTAAGTTACTACTCATTTAAAAAGACATAAATTTTGCTGAATTCGGATATTAGAAAGTTATTACAACAATAATTATCTAGATATTTCTAACATTCTAACTACGCAGGCAACATGAATGCCATGCATCATAATTCTTATCCAACATATATTAACCCTATGTGAATTCAGAACTTTGTGTTGGAAAGTCCCACTAAGGGAATTCATATGGTTAATTAATACGTCAACTTTGTAAGTCTATATTGTATACCAAAAGCCCTCAGATGGACAAATCAGTAGTAGAGAATCTGATGAGACATGCCACATACAATGACCACTGATGACCAACTGATTTGACTCATCTTATGAATATCGACAGAATAACGAAATAATTCATTTATGAAAGACGATTGGAAGAAGGCAATTGTATGCTTTTCCACTATTTGCTAGTAGACGATTTATTCAACTATCTTTCCGAATCCATTTATTCGTTTTCATAGAAAATATGAAAACCGCAAAAGAATCAATATCCTATCTGGTAGCTTAGTTGATTCTTAATTTAGATAAGGTATTTTGAAACTAATGTGAAATTAAAACAAGAAGCAAATTAGCTACAAAGTTCTGCTCATGCATGATCGATGGTCATTCCTCAGTAAAATAAAGGCCCTCCTAATACCAGAGGGCTATGTGTAATATGGGCTATAGGTGCTGACCACCATCACTCCTAGGTCCTAGTACTGAGTGACCTATCACTCACCAACCTGGGACTGCCCATCTGCAGGTGACAGTGGTGGTCCTAATTTGAAGGGGTAGGGGCTGTTTAGTTCAGGCATTGGTTATGTAACCTACTTCTAGCTTCTCAAACTGCCTGACTCTAACAGCCATTGTAGGACAATGCCCTTCAACTGCTGAACATGAGATTGTGTAACCGGCCATTGAGAACAAAGAGAATTAAATGGCTAAAGACATGACTGATTGAGGGAGTCCCCACCATTAGCTACTATACTATATAGATATAACTAGGGACTCCCAAAAAAACATACCAAGGGTTCCGTAGGGAATGATACCAACTATCCAGTCTTAATTAAGCCAAGGACACTTAACCCGACAGAAAAGAACTCAACAATTGAGTTAGTGCATGTGTCACGGCCTTAACTATACCCAAAATAATGAACTTTAAATCTTAGCTTGCAATTGGTCAAGAAGTGAACCGTCCCAATCTTACCTTTCCATCTGTGGTATGTTGAAAGGGCACCAAGAGTTTGTTGATGAGCTAGATACCCTGATTTACAATTATAGATTGTCAAGATCCCCAACTATTTTTAGACGCACAGTTGTAGTATAAATGCACTTTTATAGTTTAATTACATAGATGGGACCATGACTTGGATAACTCCTGTCAGGAAGGCACTTTAATTGGCCTATTATGTTAATTTCGTGTCTCTATAAACATTTTTCAAAACCTTTAATCATAATAATGGGGATGAATTTTACTAGACATCTAAAGATTTCGGCCGGAGACCGGCTGATGTTTTGGCAGGGACTCTTTAAACACACAACCCCATGAGGGAAAGATTTTCTACCAATTTTTTTTTCTTTTTTTTTTATTGAACCATTGATCTTCCATATAGGTGACAGTTAACAAACAAGAAACATATACTACAAGGAAAGTTCTTTAGTTAACCATAATCATAGAGCCAGATAATGTAGCTGGTATCAGATTGGTATCAGATTTTCTAACAATAAAAACCCAGGGTCCCAGTAAATTCAACAGGCAGCATAAGGACCCCCCCCCCCACTACACCCCCCCTCCCTTCCCCACTGTGGGGGTGGTGTGTAGTAGTCACTGGTAGTGGTGGTTGTATATTGACACCCCCTTCGCTCACCCGTGACTCCCCTGCCATGGCCACGCTCACTGGTCACTGCCTCAACCCCCCCCCCCCCCCCCCCAAAAAAAACAAAAAAAAAAAACAACCTCCACCTTGGCAGCCCTCCCACACAGTTCTGTGGTCCACTATAGGGTAGTGGAAGGTGGGGTGAGGGGAGGGGGAGGGGGAGGGGAGGGGGAGGGGAAGGGGAAGGGGGAGGTGGAGGGGAGCCAGTCAAGGCCAAAGGATATCTGATTTTCTGTTTCTTAGTTTGCCCTTACTAAAATTGGAATTAAAATCAATTTGAAATTAAAATATGTTACATAATTAAGTAATGATAAATCAAATGCTTATCCATAAAAATAGTTTAAAAATATATACTTTACGCATTTGTCAGATATAACTACATGAGTACATTTATTGGAAACAACAAATTAATATTGTTTTCATGGCAACCTGGGCTTTCCAGTCTCTCAAATTGGACATACCTCTATATATAGGACCCATGTGCAGTGGATGTCAATCACTGATATTTGTCCCTCCTACCTCTCCCACCAGTGACCAATGAGAAGAGACTGAGTGGAATTAAACAATTAGATGGTCCGCTGCCCTACTACAATAGATCCAATTCAAAAACAGACCTATACCTTTGTTTTGGCAGGTCTTTCAAAAGCATTACAGTGCCCACCAGTATTACCCTGCCAAAACAAACATAAAATTTTCAAAATTCATCCCAAATATTATTATGATTAAGCCTTTAGACCCCAAACTTTGTATTCATTAAAACCTTGATTTCCCCAGGATTTCCATGGATTTCCCTCTCGAGCAGGTTCAAAGGCTAACCAACCACTATGAATGAGTATTATGGAAAAGAGGTTTGAAGCATTAGATAGGAAATTTAAGCAGCTTTTAAACGATATATTGGCCGATTTTTTGTGTTAAATATCCATTAAAGTGTTCTCCATGGGAAAATAAGAAAAAATCATGAAAAAATTGCTGTTTTTCCAGGCGGCTATGGCCAGATTGAGGAGCACACCAATGGTCGGCTATGGCCGGATTGGGATCTAAAGGGTTAAAGGTTTTGAAAAATGTTGGGGATCTCGACAATCTTGACAATGTATAATTGTAAATCAGGATATTTAGCTCATTGCCAAACCCTTGGTGCCATTGCAACATACCACAGATGGAAAGGTAAGAGTGGGACGGTTCACTTCTCAACCAATTGCAAGCTACATAGCTCCTCCTCACTGCCCTATACAACTAACACATACAAATAGGTGGACAGGTAGGGGTAGCAGGGGGTACTTCTCGATCAAACTATATAACTCCTCCTCACTGCCTCATACAATTATAACATAGCATAGATAGACAAACAAGGATGGGAGGGGTTACTTCTCAACTACAGTCCTACCTCAGAAAGCTCAGTTAAAGTAATGCATTAACCATTGCCGGCTATGTTATCTTTCCCTATCTGTGACGGTTTCAGAGATGTTTGAGAGAAGTCTGACCAAGCTACTTAAAGCAACCCAAAACCAATCCAACTATATAAATTGTCACAAATTCATGAAAATGTATAAACATTCCTAACGCATTCCTTGGTGATTCTAAAGTGCCCTCCATATTCATGCATGTGCCATAAGATACATTGTGATGGAGAACTGGGTCATGTGATATGTACATGATTGACAACAGTGTCATGTACATTTCCCTAATGGGGCCTGAACTGTGGTTACACCCACACTAGGTGAATTGCTGGCATATGGAGATGCATATGGAGACCACAGATTGACAGGTGAGGGGGAGAGGTTTCTTCTCAATCAAGCTACAAAACTCTTCCACACTGCCTGATACAACTACAGTATACCATAGGTGGACAGGTGAGGATGGGAGGGGTGGGAGGGGATCCTTCTGAACCAAGTTTCATATAGCTCCTCCTCACTTCCCTGCACAACTAACATACCACAGCAGAAGAGGAGCGAGAAGGAGGGGTGGGAGGGTAACTTCTTTACCAAGTTACATACGACTGTAGCATACCACAAGTAAGAGTTGGAGGAGGTGCTGAACAATCAGAGTGCATAACTTCTCTCCAAACCCCTGCTGGCAAAAGTTAACAACCAATGCAGTTGACCAATACCCCTTAACCACTGCCTGCCAGCACTGTCATTTCTGTTACATCACAACAATTAATTGATAAAGAGCTGCATCCCCATTAAGTAAGGTTAGTTAGGCTCTTTAGGAATTCAAGCTAAATGCTTCATTTGCTAATGATAGAAATAAGAGTTCTGAACTAGAAATGTAATGTTTCCCTACTGTGTAGGGGCACACGTCCCTTAATCCCCCCTCCCCATCTAAAGTTCAAAACACTTCTTTTACTATAAAGTGATATCTTGCAGATAACATTCTCTGTATATCAGATCACACATTGAACCCTCTGCACACCTTATAAAGGACGTCTCTGTGTGACGTCACACAAATAATTGTTATATTCAAATTTCTAAATTCTAAATTCCATAAAATCTACATTTCAAAATTCTTTTTTATAAATGATTTAATTTGGTGGTTTTAAGCTATGTTAGACGTATAGAAATCACTTAAAGCATTTCCTATTCTTTTTTCTTTTAAGTTTAATTTTTCACCTGCAGCTGTTCTGCTTGTGACGTCACAGGCAGAGAAATGCACTGTGCATACTGCACCAAGTGCAGGGCAGGGCAACTCACTTTGATATAGAAAAACGTACATAAAATGAAAACTGATAGAGATATAAGGATAAAATTTGACATAGTTATTCCATTGACGGTGTGGACCATGGCAGTATTCTAATTCATAGACACTGGCCCCTCCCTTTATAACTACATTCTCTGCTTAAATCATATCCAGACATTAAGAGGGTGAAGTCCTTGGAACCATCAGAAATGTACTAAGTGCAAACTATATAGACCGAAACTTTGAGCAGGGCTGCCTGCAACCGTCTTTATGGGGCTGTAGTCCTATTTGCCATTTCTTCTGTTCGTAAAATCAAAGACACTCGTGGAAGGGTGAAAAGGTAGACTAATGGGCAAACAAAGATGGTGCACTCTATTAAATGTATTGTATATGGACTTATAAAAAAAATCTAAAAATCACATGAAGTAATTTGGCATAAGACTCTACAACACTCTTGACACAAAAAAAGTTGCAAAGAGACGAAATTGTATACCCAGTCTGAACGTCTAGACGAGAAAGTATGAACTTGACGTCATTCTTACAAAGAATAATAACTGGCCATCGCTTCTGTTGACATCACAAACATTGCCTTGGACTAGTTTAAAATCAAATTATGTTCGTCGTGACGTCAGAGAACTAAAGATTAATGATATATCTCTACTGTATGTTGATAGATGTTCTAACGAGAGACAGGCGTGATTTTCCTCTCAGCAACAAAAGTATAAATCATTTAGGTGTTTTTATATCCATACATACGGCATGCCTTTCTTTTTGGAGCGTGTAAAACATTACTCCCCGTGGGGTGACAACATTATGATTTCCAATGTAATGCAAGTGTTAATCAAGGTAAAATAACATGGTCCATGGTACTCATACTGAGATGTAACACTGGCTGCAAGATTCTACCTTAATACGATAATGAAAGGGATGTAGCTCTACTCGATATATGTTTTACCATAGGTCTTTCATTCATAGAGACTGCGCATGGATCGATATTGCTGGCGAGGAGTTTATTGATATATTAGCAAAGACTGCATGATACATGACAAAAATTTGTAATAGGAATAGAGCTAATATGCCTAAACCCCTAAAACATGAGGATTAAGCCATTTGGTTTTAAACTGAGTAAAGCCTAATCCGACTAAAAAGTTACAGTGTGCGAAATTGGACCCTTAATAAATCCAAACTTCGCACATAGGGCCATTTGAATACATTAAAGGTAAAATGAAAGGTCAGCTTTACAAGACATTTACAAGAGTTTTTCAAGTGAGCTTTTAATTTTGGAAAGGTCACCTTATGTGATCTCTCCATCTCTTGCATGATCTCTATATCTCTCCAGGACCTTTAACGTATCTTAATGGCTGCATTTACATAACTCGGAGGTCATTAAAGGTGTATTTTTGTGCAGTGAATTAGGTGTAAATATTGCACCAGACGACTTATAAGCACTGATAGTGTCTTTACACAACAGGTCATTCGCACGGGCCGCGTGGCGGTACGGGTGGTCTGTCGATGTCGTTCTCCTCCTGCTGGCCGTCAGGTAAAAGGGCTTTTACACGGATCAAAAGGCCCGATCCGGGAGGAGTGTCTCGTGCTACTCCAGTGGGGAGTGGTGAAAATTGAGGGTTGGTCGGGGGGGGGGGGGGAGCGGGCGGAGGTTGCAGTGATGGACGGGCATGGCCGGGAGGTGACAGCTGGCCTGCCGACTGACAATATGATGGAGGAGGGGCATATACATACTAGGTGAATGCACAAGAGGACGACTGAAAAAGTATCCAGGGCAACTAAATACTTTACATAGTAATAAGTAGATATGTACTTTAATCATTCATTTATAATATCTTTATCGTATGTGGTATGCATGCGTGCGCATATGCGTGCATGTGCATTTATGCATTTATGTGCATGTGTGTGTAAGTGCATGCAAGTGTGTGTGTGTGTGTGTGTGTGTGTGTGTGTGTGTGTGTGTGTGTGTGTACATACGTAACCGTATACAAGGGGGCGCCAGCTGGGGTTTTGTTTTCAGTCACAATGTCCGCTCATATAGCATGTATACGTTGTGTAACCCCCTCCCCTATGCCTCACCAGCATCACCACCACTCCTTCTGATATTGACGGGTATAAACTGTGGGCATACAGATGCTGGTATTGAAGTGTACTGAATCAAAAAGTAAAGGATTGGTCCGTAATGGATAAACAACGAATGACGCACTTGACCGGAAAAATTATTGAAATTCAATGTGTGATCATTGAAATATTTCGCCTTTCTCAACATATGATATTTCAGAGCATTGTTGTAGTATTGAGTTGTTTGCATTCTTTTTATTAGGCCAACATGTGCTGGAAATATTTCCCGTGTGATAATTCCTGCATAGGCCTAATTGATTCATCCTGGACATGACAATAGTGTGTGCTATATGTCGCAAAAAAACAAAAACATATATTTCTACCTTTTAACTATTTGTTCCAGTGGAAAGTTTAATACGTTTTACAACTATATATCCCGTTTAGTTTTTGATCTACGTTATTGTCGTTATTAACTTCCTTTTTTACCCCCAAATACTTTCATGTTTGAAATTAACATGGCAAATGCTTATTAAACCATAAAATGCGTAATGTTAAGAAAATTTGGTAATACCATACTGTAACGTTATAGGCCTATAATCACAAAAGCATTTTGTCATTTAATATGAAGCTATCATATCCATTATCTATAAAAAAAAAAAAAAAAAAAAAAAAAAAAAACACTCTGTTCTAGTTTATGAACTAATGTCACGTACATGCGGTGTGTAGGGGCCTATATAGCAGAAAATCAGATTCCCAATCCGCACGGACATTGAAAATAATTATATTACCCGCATATATACTGACACACTTATTCAAATTTGATAGGGACCCAAAAAACTAGATTCTATTCCAGTACACGTATTGCCGTGTTTGTCCATCTTAATGTTCCTTTTTTTCAATGTTTTCACTTTTCCACATCCACTACGCAGATCTGCACTTGACGGGAAACTGCACCTAGGAATTAGCACGTACACGACTGCTGGGGTGACATTTGCATTTTATCAGGCCAGTAAATGTCCATGTTGGTGTTTGGTTTCATTATTCATAGGTCGGACAATCAATCTTAATCTGTGGCAGCCGGGAAAAGGCTGGTAGTAATTACCATGTCCAGGAAATAAACTACATTATGTTGCCCGCTACACATACTTTCTGAAACACAAAGATTATTAGGTCTGCAGAAATAATCCAAATGTGATTGAACTATAAATTTACATAAGCGACTGTGAATGTAAATGAATATCATTATTATGAAGTTGTGTTAAAAATATATCAGAACGCTGGTATACTCAACTAAGACTTGCCAGAGGGAATGTTAATCCGTACAGCAAAAGGGTGTCTCTGTGGGACAGACGCTTTATCTCTATAATCCTCCTGCCTTAGGGCGATTTAGTATAAATGTTTAACAACCTTGAAATACTCTGCAGCCATTAAGTCCCGCTCGAGATGTCAGTGCACGGCTAAAGCCGGAGTGACAACGATGTCACCGGGAGGACATGTTATTTTGAACTAGGCCTATACGTGGAAGCTCGATGTGTATAGCACAGTAATATAATAAGCAGCAGGTCGACCGTATATATATCTGTGTTGTTGTCCGTTCCCGGACAGGACTTCTCTTATGACCCGGACTTGGTGCCTTGATGGATGGGCAGTCAGCTCCATCTCTATTATTATAATATTAAAAAAAGGGATATTTGAGATAAGTTATATTTAGGTAAGCTATACTCTTATGATTCAGACTTCCCCATCCATCTGTTTTGACGTGCATTTACCAAAGGGCCTTCCATTCAGTATGTACGCAAATTTCCTAAATTTTAGACCCCCCTCCCCCCCTTGGACTAAAGTACACATTGGAATTGTACAGGAACGTATGCAAATTTTTAAAAATCTCAGACCCCCCACCACCCTTGCTGCATATGTACTTAATGGAAGGCACCCAACTTGCATTCTAAAAGCTGAACAATTATATATATAGGCGTTCATATTTTTTTTATTCTTTTAATCCGTAACGATGCATACAATTCTATTATCATGCATTAAATGAAAGGTTATAATGAGGACATAATATTTTCTTCTGTATTGTTCATTTGTCATTAGTCTGATTATAAACAGTGGACAAATCATTCAAAGAAATAAAATGGCCTGCTAACACTGTAGGCAGGCACATAGAGATTAAAAACTTTACAGACTTACGAAATGTAATTAAACCATTAAAGTATTTAACAGTGGCTTTTACATAAAGCATAGAGGCTAAGATAGAGAACGGCCATTTCTTAAGTGTAACATAAAACGGTAGGAAGATAACACAAAATATAACGACAATAAATAGGTCATTTCTTATATTCGAAAGACAATATGGGCCAGGATGGCTTGTAAGTTTAAAAGGAAGTAATCTGGTAATTGTGAACCTGAGTTCTTTCTGGTTATAAGATGTCCTGCATAAGAGGGAAAACTCCATTTTAATATTTTATAGTCCTATGCACGTATTTTGGGTACTTAATTTGCATTAGGCTAAGTGTGTGGGAGGTTTGGGTAGGTGAGGTTATGGGTGTAGATGACGCACAAAATAAACATTAATTTCAAACACTACAAAGTTTAGTTACATACTTTCAGTTTGTAAAGACCAGGAGGAATTCAGCAGTATGCATGGTGTTCTGACCCAGCCACCAATTATCTTTCAAATGTAGGGCCTCATCTTTAGAAGTCCCTTTAAGAATTCCGGAGATAACGTTAATTGGACCTGTTTTTACTGATTATTCACAAGGTCTTCAAGTTCTACAGTTGCTGCAAAGACTTCAAAGGGTAACTATTCGTTGGTCAACCTATAACAGCAGGAGCGCTAGGGTTTTAAGAGGGGTCGGGTCTCGTAGCTCAAAGTTTTATCACCCTTTATTTTAGATTTCTTTTGTGTTTTTTTCACAAAATGTATAGAAATCTGAGACTGTGCGATGTAATGCTCTGCTATAGAAGGATGTCTTTCTATAGGCCTATAGGGGTCTAATTATATAGAATAAAAAGAGTAATGGCATAATAAGCCCATCCCAGTTTACACCAACATTTAGGTTTACTATGGAATATTTTCAAAATTGTTTCCACACTGGTTCCTGAAGACGGCTGTATGATACAAAATTAACCAAAGCAATTTGGTTGACAGATTGCTCTTAACATTTTTAAAATGCAGCTTTATATTTTGGCCCTTTTCCCATAGGAAACAATGTTAAAACCTGTCAGCCCAGCCTATAATGTCCAACCCTTTTTTGCCCTGAAATGCATCATTTTGATTGGCTGGCAAACCTGCAAATCTGTCAATTGATGAAATTTGAGAAAAATATAATGTTCAAATAGTATTTGAGGATATAGAAAAACATAATTCTTGAATATTTCAGTTACCCCAAATTTTTGGAACATGGATGGCTTAAACAGTCATTTTGTCCAACCCTTGTCCAACCCTAGATATATACTCAATGTGGGATGGGCTTATTACTATCTAAACTCAGAAGTCTTTTTCTAGATGGATGAGACGTGGCGAGATGTTACCTGCACAGCAACCGCTTGAGAAATGACAGTTGATGATGTTACTACCTTCTATGACAGATAAGTTGTGCCCATGGTTACAATATGATAACATGTCATGTTAACATGTTATCAGTTATGTGTCCAGCCTATGACTTGTGACATCATCAGGTTGATGATGGGAGGTGGTCATAGTATTGGCAATAGCCCCATATAGTGGGGTCTGTTAAGGTCATTCATTAGTTAAATCATTATATGGCAAATAAAAGCATCAAATTTAGTAAGAGACCTCTGAGGCATAACTATCAAATCTGGAAGCTTAAGGGGAGCCACCTTGAAATATTGATAGGACAGATTTAGGAGCCAAAAAGCCAATATGGCCGACTTTTGCTTTAAACAATCGTATATCTCAGCTTCTAGAATGGCTAAAGAGACATAGTTGGTGTCGAAATTGGGAGATTATGGGTTAGGGAATTCAATTATTGACATTTGAAGTCAATGCGGAAATCCCAAAATTGAAGATGGCTGTCCAATATTGAGAACTTACATGATTTTCAGCTACTACAGTATCTAGACAAGTGGAAATTGTTCCAATATCAGTTGTTTATTACCTAGAAAGCTCCATAGATATAATATTCATCTAATACAATACCACAGATTTCAAAATGGTTGAATTTGTTAGCATGATACCTTTGACAATGACCACTGGATTCCAAAATCATTCAAAAGAAACGATAATATTATAGACTTTACACTTTTGCCATAAAATTTCTTGATTTCATTTGGTATAATGATCCCCTGGGACCCCTTCATTGAATTTAAAAGGGGAGCCACCTTGAAATATCAACATAACCCTGACGGGGGCCAAAGACCCAAAAAAAGGCAGACTTTCAATGAAATAATCTTATATCTAAGCTTCTAAAATGCCTAGAAACACACTGTTAGTCTCAAAAATGAGAGATTATAGAACAGGGAATTAAATTATTTGCCTTAGGAATATACACAAGAGTCCTAATATAAGATAAATAAATTTAGTTAAATACCTCAAATTTCTGAGAAGTGGAGAACTTAACGGGTTTCATTTTGATATTTCATGGTGGCTCTCCTCCCAGATTAGATATTTATGTCTCAGAGGTGTCTCATACTAAATTTGGTGCTTTTATCCGCTCTGTTTAATGAAAATTGTGTTAACAGACCCCACTTAAGGGGCCTTCCATTTAGTATGAACGCAAATTTTCCTAAATTTTAGAACCCCTCCCCCCACACCCCTTGGACTAAAGTATGCATTAGAATTATACAGGAACGTTTGCAAATTTCCAAAAATCTCAGACCCCCCAGCCCCCTTGCTGCGTATGGAAGGCCCCCTAATAGGGGGGTCCTGCTATTCACTTTTTCATACATGGTAATTTTCAAGCTGTATTTCGAAGGTCTTTTTCCTGGAAAATTTGAATATGCACCATTTGAAAATTAGTATGGTCTCGAAAAGTCTGACATTCAGACTGCACGTAAGAGTACATCCACGCGTTGTCTAAAAGAAACTATGTTCTCAATGTTCAGTGAAGCATGAGTTATTAACTTTGTTTCTATGAATCTGTACCCTCTTTATTTATGGGGAAACGATTAACTCGCTGCCTGTTGAACATGTCAAAAATAGTTTCTACCTAACATTGGTGCAGAAAATAGAAGGTACATTTCATGCATTTCATTAGTGGAAGATGTTTAAAAAAACATGCCAGGTATCATCTTGCACCCCTAATTATGTATATGCAAGACATAATGGATTGGAAGATATGTGGTGCGCGGGGCAAGACCGTTATTATTATCGATATTTGATTTCCATGTCAGAGAAAAAAGATTATGGGGAATGCAATGTTATGGTATGATGAGAGACTCGTTAAAAATGATTAATACCTGCTGGTTAAAATGCCGTGGCAACACAGATTTATATATATATAGTTACTTGAGAAAAACCACTCTTTTGAATATATGAATACTTTGACCGAACCATATTCAATTCTTTTTTAATCACGTTTAGTACTTTTGTAATGGATTGCATTTTTGAACCAGGGGCAGATCCAGGAATTTGAAGAGGAAAAAAAAGGGGGGGATGCTATGTCAAATTTCGGGCCGCATCCTCCAGGCACAGGGATTTTACATTAAAAATTAATATTCGGGCCAAAAAAAGGGGAGGGGCAGGGACTTCTTTGACAGACTGAATGTCCCTATAATCACTATAAAAACGGTTTTTAAAGGTGGTTACCCCTTTAATCTTATGTCACTGACGTCGTGCTATATAATCATGGGTGTTGGGTCTTCAGAATGGACTACATTAACCGAGTCTGACGTCAAACGTTGTGCTTCTTGTTAGGTCAAATTACTTTTAGGAATGTCATAATTTCCTACATATTTCTTTTCGTGATATATATATATATGCGTGTGTGGTCATCCGTTCTATAATTGAAAAAATATGAATATCATTCTTGGATTGAGAACATTCGGTACTTGGCTGTCTCAAACCAAACAAATGTTGTGTCTACGAGTCCAGACCGACCCTAAATTTCTTGTCCACTACAATCAATAGTGGGATGAGGGGTGTTTTGGTCCCCAAAATGGTTTGTTTATAGGGTCTCTATATATAGAGGGGGCACCGCAGTGGCGGACACAGCTTTTTGGAAAGGAAAGAGCGCGCTAGTAGAAAAGAGGGGCGCGGCCCCCATTTTCAAAAATTTACATCAAAAAAATCTAAATTTGTCACAAAAAGGGGGGCCTCCACTAAATCCGCCACTGCAGCGACACCTCTTAATTTAAGCGTCTCTTCCCCTCTCCAAAATTTCTGGATCCGACTCCGACAATCATAAAGGCCTACATTAGTTTAGTTCAATACTACAGGAAAACTAACCCTAGTAACTGTACTAATGGCTTAGTACTTTTAATACATTGTCATAATATATAATCCAACAAGGATCAGGCTTAGCAAGTCTACTTCTAGTCTACTCCTAGGAGAAATATCTTACGCTCCTAGCGCCACCTGTTAACCAGTATAAAAGGCGCTGCAAGGTAGGGAGCGAGCAGTTAGTGAGTTAGTTAGTTAGAAGAAACATGTTTAACCAAGGAGTTATACCTGGAGTAAGTACATCGACTCCATGTAACAGACTGGAGTTTACGAATATCCACTACCTCGGACATAGGATTGTGTTAGAGCTGAATGCTAGAATGGTCTAGAAGGCGTTGGAGCAACTCGTGTTCTAAATGTGGTTGATTGCTGATAGGAGACGGGAGGTGGACTGATGAAGACTTATACATGGTGGCTTTGACTCGGGATGAGATGTTTATTGAATAAAAACCCTTTCATATTAAGAAGCTCCCTCATCGTTCATTTCTTTTGAACTATTGGGAAGTGAATGGACAAACTTTAAACGCGGTCTGAATTACTCAGACATTCTGGAAAGCAACTTACGAAGACTTGGATATACACGAATCTTACGCAGTCTTAAATCTAACATTAACAATAGTTCATTTGGTGGAGATACCCGAAACATGACTTGTGCCGTTTTGCTCATCCTTGATGTCAGCCACCGGTGACTTTGAGGCTTCCTCTAACCCCAAGCCTCAATCTATGCGGCCCGCAGGACACGATGTGTCAACATCATATACAGGGAATGTGGAAAACCGCCACCTGGTAGGTAATCCCTTAGACGGGGAGGCACAGAGACAGGAGGTCGCAGCCAGACCCAAGCAGCTCTGCCCCGAAGGTGCACAAAATTACCAAACCCGTGGCAAAGGTAAACCATTTCCCTGGCACCTAGGGTCCAAAGATAGGCCGGTTCTTGACGAAGGACTTGAAACCCTAACACACTCGGGACGAGTTGAAGGGAAGAACCGTCTCACGGAATATCAGCAATATTGGAACCCAGGGTACGTACCACCTACGGACCACGAAACTGGTACTAGCTCTCGCTCCACCTGTGAATCTGATGTGAACAATCCGTGGTGTAACCAAAGTGTTCCTTATCGTTTACTGCCCGCAGCGGGAGGTGAAGGCGAACAGGAAGTTTCCAATGGAGATAACCTATTTTCTTCAGGAAATCTAAAACAACGACAAAACACCGCGGATAACTCCAGCCCATCAGGGGGAAAACGCCCCGAAAATCCGGTAATCCTACCTGATGGGAGCTCTCTCACCTATCCATTACCCCAACGACTTGAGTTTATCAGTCACCCACTGGTAACACCAACTCACCCCAACCCGGGGGCGTCCATTCCTTATTCCACTGTAGCTAAAGGAAAAACAGTGGGAAGGGATAGGGGAGTGGGAAGGGAAGCAGAGGGAAACAGCGAGAAAGTAGGCAATTTACAACCCTATCGATTAACTTACGGTGTAGAAACGAACTTAGACCAGGCTGGTAGGGGAGCGGAAGCTCAGGCCTTTGATCCAGCCGAAATATTAAAGCAGTGGGCAGACTCAAGCCCCGAAAAGCGCATAGATTTAGAGAGGCTAAGCGATCAGGATAGTGAAGAAAATGTAACGCTTAAAGCACAAGATTTTAACACTCTAACTCATGAATTGTATGGAGAATACGAGGACGAGTACGAGGAAGAAAATAGCGAGACAGAACAAGCAGCCGCAGATGTCAGAGGGGGTGGTCCTGATAGAAAATTAGCTAGAGAAGATAAATCAACCTCGTCTTCATACGAAATTATTATCGAGGATGTTTTAGACACAGGTAAGAAAGCTAAACTAGAAAGTGAGGACGAAATTAGTGTAGAGGAAATACCTGTGAAAGAACAGTGGGACGATCACGATATACAAAACCTCCACGAAAATAATATGGCGGAAGGAGGCGTTCCTTTGATGGATCTAGTAGAAGAAAGAGAGGATAGAGATCAACGCCAGCAACCCGATGAAGGGGGAGCTGGGGGTGTAGATCTGGGGGCATGGAATCCTAACCGTGGGATGGACCCTGGGGGACCTCAACAAAACAATGGGAATGGCCAGATCCTAATCCAGCAGCCGGACCAAGGTGTGCAGGCAGGACTTATTCCTCCTCTTAATCAACAGGCCCAAGGAGGCCAAGGTAATCAGGCCAATCCTCCCCTTAATCAACAAGTTCAAGGGGGCCAGAACGATCAGGCCAATCCTCAAGGACTTATTCCTCCTCTTAATCAGCAGGTCCAGGGAGGCCAGGATAATCAGGCCAACCCACAAGGGCCTAACCCTCCTCAAAACCTTCTCAACAACCCTCCTCAAAACCTTCTCAACAACCCTCCTCAAAACCTTCTCAACAACCCTCCTCAAAACCTTCTCAACAACCCTCCCCAAAACCTTATTAATAATCTCCCTCCGAATCAGCCCAATCTGGGGATAAACCCTGGGGGACTCCAGCAACCCGGTGCAGGGGGAAATGGTGGTGTGAATCCGGGAATACAGCAGCCTAATCCTGGGGTAAACCTTGGGGGACTGCAACAAAATGATGGGGGAGGCCAACCGGGCCAACAGCCTGGCCGGGCCGTACCAGCAGGGGGTGGGGTCGATCAAAACCTGCTCCCTCACCTATTGCAGGCGATGGCACTCGCTGCCAATCTTAACGCAGGCCGAGGAAGAGCGGATAATCAGCAGGGTCAGCAAGCCCCAGCAGGCCAGAATAATCAAGTAAATCCACCAGGACCCAATAACCCTCCCCCGAACCAGAACAACAATCCTTTCCTTAACCAACTCAACAACCCCCCAAACCCACCGAACCCTCCGCCGCCCGGACCACCAGGTCCGCCGGGCCCACCAGGTCAGAACAACCCTCCAAACCCACCGAATCAACCAAATATTTGGGAAATTCTACCACAGTTGAGCCAGGCACTGGGGCAAACACCAGCGCCAGTGCGTGAAACGACTCACAGTGGTCACCAAAGGGGACCAAACATTAGGTTACCGTGGTTTAGTGGAAAAGAAGACGAGCAAATAGAAAAGTATTTCAGGGAATTAAAACGACTGAAAGCTATCTATGACTGGTCGGACGCCCATCTCCTGAATATGGCGCTGTTAGGCCTAAAAGGAAGGGCCGACGACTGGGCAGGAGCGTTAGCTGAAAGTGAGAAAGACTCATTTGAGAAGCTAGAAGCCCAAATGACCAAGATCTTCGGTGATCGAAGGGCTAAGTGGCAGAAACACGCAGAGTTCTGTGGCCTTAAACAAGGGAAAGACCAGAGCGTGATCGAATTTGCAGGTGTTCTGAAACAAAAGCAAGTGAAAGCAGAGGCGAGTGAAAGCATGATGTTAGCTGTGTTTTTAGAAGGATTAAAACAGGGCGTAGCCAGACAAGTAGCCATACTGGACCCTAAGTCTTTCACCGAAGCGGTGGATTGTGCAACGAGGTTAGAATCGTTGGACAAAGGCAAAGGGGGAACTAAAATATCTAATGCAGTGAGCGAACTGGCTGGAAGCCAAGAATCAGAGGAGACCGCGGCCCTAAACTCCATCTCAGAACGGTTTGGAGTGGTGCTGGCCCGACTGGAGGCCGCTCCATGGTTTCAGAAACCAAAGCCAGGGCAAAGCGGGACTCCCCAGAGTGGTGGTAACTTTAAACAGCAAGGTTATGAGAGAAAAGATAGGTACGAAAACCAGAAAAGTGAAAGAAATTCAGATCAGAAGCCTAAATCCAATATCGCCCCGAACAGAGAGGCAGATAAGGGAAAGAATCTGCCAACTCAACAGAAAGTAGAGAGACCCAGGTTGCCTTTTGATGAAAGTAAGTTTTGTATCATTCATCAACAACATGGTCACTCTACAGAAGCGTGCTTGTGGTTAAAGAATAGGTTGAGGGAAAAACCCCCGCGGATCTACAAAGATAGCAAAGCCAGTGGTACCGAACAAAAGAATCAGGGAAACTAGAGGAAGGGTCCGTTCATCCCACGATAGAATTAGGCGCAGTGGACGGACCGGCTAGGAGAGAGATAGGAGACGAAGCATTTTTCTTAACGTTAAGATTTGATGATCAGAAGGAGGTTAGATCTTTAGTAGACACAGGAGCGAGCGATTGCTTCATGTCCACCCATTGTAAACGACAGATCCCTAAACAATGCATTTTAGATGAATGGAAGGTATCGAAGGGAAACATCAGTTTGGCAGACAACTCGTCTCAGGTAATACTAGAACAAATTAGATGTAAGTTTTCAATCCAGGGATCGGTGGTCTGCTATGATTTCAACATAGTGGACGATCTATGTCACCTAATAGTAATCGGAAGAAACTTATTAACAGTGCTTCGATCAGATTTATCTCTACCAGGCGCAAAGATAGAAGTGTTTTGTGGAAACCCTATAGTTAGCAAAGAAACAGTGAAAATCCCGCCGGGAAATGAATGCATCATACCGGTAACCACTCGAGAGCCGCTGGGATTAGACTCACCGGTAGCTTACTGCGCACCGGCGGTAACCGCACCAGTCCTAGTGGAGGGGTGCGTGAACACGGTGGGAAGCCAGTGGTGGATCAAAGTCATGAATCCACTAGATGAAATGCAAGAAATCACTCCCCAGGAAGTATTAGCTTTTGCGGAAGAATGCGCAGTGCCTGAGGTAAACCAAAATCAGATAGAGGAGTTCCTAGACTTGTGTTATCTAACTAAAACAGAGACCCCAATGTCCATCTGTAGGATTTCTGTAGAAGTAATGAAAGACGCAGTGCAAATGGAAAGCCAAACCTCTGAGGAGAAATCCCGAGGTAAAATGGATGAGAATGTAAGTAAAATAGATCTGACCGAGTCGTGCTTAAACGAAGAACAACAGGTAAGGTTTAGGCAAATGCTAAATAACAATAGAAATGCACTAGCGTTCTCAATGGAAGAGTTAGGTCACTGTGAAATAGCGCCGATGAGAATCATTGTGGATGAGTCGCAGGGAGTAATAAGCTCTAGACCATACCGATACTCTCCACAGAAAATGGATATCATCGATGAACAGGTTAGGCAACTCATAGATATAGGTGTAATAGAGCCCAGCGAATCGGCTTGGCGAAGCCCGCTGGTGGTAGTGCAGAAGAAAGATGGCAAACCTAGGCTCTGTACAGACTTTCGCATGCTTAATCAAGTCACTTTTAAAGATAAATTCCCCATGCCCACGGCTCGCTCGCTTTTCCTATATATGGCTTACAAGAAACCCACTATGTGGACAGCTTTAGATCTGTTGAGCGGCTATCATCAGTGCGTAATCGAAGAAGACAGTAGAAAATATACCGCTTTTGAAACCCCGATGGGTGTGTATCAGTATAAGCGTGTACCATTTGGCTTAGTTGGCGCACCTTGGCAGTTTACCAAGGTAATGGCCATAGCGCTAAAGGGATTGATTCCTAGAACATGCTTAGCATATTTAGACGACGTAATTGTCTACGACACTACATTTGAAGAACACCTGGCGAGCGTTGAGGTGGTTCTCCAAGCTTTGGCGAGAGCTAATCTCAAACTGAAACCGTCAAAGTGTGAGTGGTGCCGTAGTGAAATCAATTTCCTCGGCCACGTAGTAAACGCGGAAGGTGTGGCTACACAAAGGGTAACCACAGAAAAGATCACAGCCTTTAACCGTCCACATAATGTGAAAACTATTAAATCCTTTCTGGGACTGTGTAACTACTACCGGTCGTTTGTCCCTAATTTCGCTGATCTAGCAAAGCCTTTAAACCGGCTGCTAAAGAAAGAAGTCTATTTTGAGTGGACAGAGGCCTGCGAGGAAGCGTTTCAACAGTTAAAGAAATTGCTGACCTCGCCACCCTTACTAATTCATCCAGATATAGGAGGGCATTTCTATCTACTAACTGACGCATCAGACGCCGCGTGCGGTGCAGCGGTTTGTCACAAACTAGATGAAATCTATCGTCCGGTTGCTTTCTGGGGATGTACTCTCCGGGACGCCGAATTAAATTATTCGGTAACAGAAAAGGAGGCTCTGGCAGTAATTAAAGGCATTAAGAACTATGAGGACATGTTGCAGGGAGCTAAAATCACAATAGTAACTGATCACAAACCGTTGATTCCCCTGCTACAGAGTGCCTACAAAGCCCCGTCAGCCCGGCTGAGACGGTGGGCTTTAGCGTTATCAGATTTTGATTTTGAAATCATATATGAGCCAGGAGCGACTCATTTTCTACCGGACTATTTGTCTAGAGTCTATCATGAGCATGTCCCAGGTGAGGAATATGAACCCGCTGTGGGATGTGAGTTATTTGAGGCCGAAGTTCAGGAGGAAGAGCTTTCTGTGGCTACGGTATTAAACGCGCAACTCCAAGATGCAGAGTGCGCGCAATTGATAGACTACTTGCAGGACGGAGACCTACCGACAGATCCCATTGAAGCTAGGCGAATAATGGACCAAGCCGATTTTGTGGGAATGGTGGCACCGGGAGTACTATGTAGGTTCAACATCAAAAGGTATAACAAGCACCAAGACCAACTGGTCAGACTAAAACCCAGAATGATAGTTCCAGGTAGGTTAATTCCCAAAGTCCTGAGACTGTTACATAATGACATCTTAGCTGGGGGACATGTAGGGATCAGTAACCTCACTACCAAAATCTCTGATAAATTCTACTGGCGGAACATGAACGCCGACATCGTAGACTATGTAAAAGCTTGTGAGACCTGTTCTCTAAGGAGACGGGCCCCACATTTCAAGGCCTTAGCTAAGTCTTGGGAGAGACCAACCCGACCCTTTGAGGTAGTACAGTGTGATTTCATCGGGCCGCTAAAGAAGGCTAGGGATGGATCAAAATATATCATGACCTTCATAGACCTACTAACAGGTTGGCCGGAGGCTTTCACCACTAAAGACTCCACCGCGCAGACCGCGGCTAACTGTTTCCTAACCGGAATAGTGTGTCGGTATGGGCGGGTAAACCGCCTGCACACAGACCGGGGAGCGGCCTTCCTCTCAGGGCTATTCAGGGAAATCACCACACGACTAGCGTGCAAGCAAACGTTCACTACCGGGCGAATGCCGACTGGCAACGCTCGAGTAGAGAGACTACATAAAACCATTGAAAACCTGATTGCTTATTATATCCCTGACGATCACTGTAACTGGGTCGATCTACTTCCCATTGCATTATGGACAGTTAGATCCACAATCAGTGTACGGTCGGGATACAGCCCGCACACCCTGCTGTTTGGCAGAGATCCAATCAGTATGGGAATGCCTGAGCAAGGAACAATTCCTGAAACGCTGAACGACTGCGAGTTTTTCATGCAAACCAAGGATAATATTGCTATGTTTAGGAATATGGCTGAAAGAGTAGTTCAAAACTACGAAAAAGATCTGAGGCTGCGAATTGACGAGCGGGCGCGGCCCACTCAGATGTACGAAGGTGATATGGTATACATGTACGACCCTTTAGCTAGTGAAAATAAAGCGTCTAAGTTCTCAAACAGGTATACGGGGCCATTCAGGGTAATTGAAACAAAAGGAGACCACCTTGTTAGACTAGTGTCTTTAAAAACTGGAAAACAGGTCCCACATCTAGTAAACATTTCAAAACTCAAACCTGCACGTGGGCCCTGGTCTCCCGCTGTCCCTCATAATATTCCCAAACTGGTGAGAGAAGCGAAAATCACTAACTCAAAAGGGGCAGATCCTGACCGAAACCCTGAATTGCATCACACTCCGACGGGTGAAATCGCTGAGGAAGATGGCGAAATAAGGGGTGCTGAGACTGAAAACTCAACGGGAACGACCGGTCCCCGTGAGCATGATGCAGTTCCTATGACCAGGAAGGTACCTACACAAAAACCTGGCCCAAGTCCCACTGATTTAGCAGAAACGGATGGGCAAATCACTGATGGTCAGGGCACCAGTGCGGACACCGCGCTGTCCACAAACTTATCCTTTGTTCCTAATAAAGCCGCCTGTGAACGGGGAACAGCTGGCGCAAA
Source organism: Lepidonotus clava (assembly GCA_936440205.1). NCBI lineage: Eukaryota > Metazoa > Annelida > Polychaeta > Phyllodocida > Polynoidae > Lepidonotus > Lepidonotus clava. Next base: position 42,962,169 of record OW387136.1, on the reverse strand, counting down.
TGGACAGAGGAAACGCAAACGAGCTAAACGAAGGGGCAAAAGCCAGCCGTTGGAGGGGAGAACCCCTCCAGGCAACAACAAGCCCATAAAATTACCCTGCGGTGATGTGCCGATCTTGGATACGTCGGAACAGAGCCCAGGAAAAACAGTAAAGGACCATGTCCCGACGAAAGGTGGCTATAACCTACGTCGGAACCGCCGCCCTAACTACGTCGCTCTGTCCAACGGCGGAGAGAGCGACGACATGGATGATTAATGCAGGAAATTTAGCCGCCCTGTGAAAATAAAGATTCGGCGGAGCGGCACCGTTAGCATCAGCGCTAATGGAACAGGTGGTCTACCTCACGGCCACCTTGCCGCGCCCAGGGGGCGTGGCAGAAAGGGAGGGTGCGCACGCTAAGAGAGATGCCAGTGGTTGGGCGTCATCTCTTGGGACCGGATGCAAGCGTTCCCCCCCACCTGAAACAAGATACAGCTCCAAATATGGAGACGGCATGGACAAGCGGATCGGTTATAATTTCGTGGGATCCGCGCCGATCCACCAGTCGGTCCGCAACTCTGCTCCTAGACGGTCACCTCTGCTGCAGGTGATTGTACGCGCAACCCAGCTTGGGAGGAAGCGGGGATAGAAATTGATTCTATCTCTGAACAGAAGTTGGAGATAGAAAGTTGTTCAACCTCCGACTTCTCCTGGAAGGAGCAGAAAGAGAACTTAGCTGGGACACTGATCCACCGACTCATGGGGAACTGTCTAGCCCTCCGGCCACATAGCAATCCAAAGGGAACCACTACTTTCCCTGCGGACACGGAGGGAAGGATTATCGTCCCCCTGAGAAGGAAACGGATTAGCCGGCCCACCCTGAGGGCGCTGCCTACCAAGGGAAGGTTCGTTGGGCCATTCTTTTAGGATTTTACCAAATGAAAGAAAAGGCAGTCGAGAAGGAGAGTGCTAAGAAACAACCGGCTCAGACCCTTAGGCGGTGGAGTTGGCCGGGCCGGGGCGGTGTCCGTCCGGACTCGACCGACGCCGGGATTGCCCGGAAGAAGCCAAGGACACCAGCCCGGCGGCCCACCAGAACGACCACAGGCGGAGCCAAGAGGTCCGCTAAATCGGCTCCAGCCAAAAAGAAGACCGCAGATAAAGACTTCTACAATTTATCTGAGGTGAGTGACTCGGAGCCCGAGCCAAGGCTAACGGCGTTGGCCAAGCCGGTTCAGAAGGAGGAAGCGGTCAACCAACCAGTGCAGATACAGGCCGGCTGGTTCTGGGACCTTACGCAACCACTGTTCCAACTATTCGAGACTGTTGACGAAATTAGGAGAACAGTAGGACTGGATGTGCCAAAATCAAACAAACAGTTAGCTGAGATTAAAACTCAGATAGCTCCTTTCATTCAAAGGACCACACAAAACTCTAAATGCGTCAAGGAAAGTACCAGCCTACAAACAACACGAGGCGGCCGACCTCTGCCCACTCTGGAAAGGCGATCGGGAGGGGAACAGCTAACCGTCGCCGCTCCAGGACTAAAAGTGGAGGTAGCACCCGTTCAACACGCGCCAACCCCACCGGTGGGGAACGGGCCAGCGGGAGCTCCCCTCCTCCACCACTTGCAGCCTGCGGACCCCGCTTGTTTAGACTTGAGCAGCTTGACAACGAGCTGCAACGCCAATCCCTCACCACTGCTATGGAACCAGCAGCAGTGGACGCCAACCAACCAGCCGGGGGGCCCACTGTGGCCGAGTCCACTCCCAGCGACAAACCAACCACAGGTACCGAACCCATACCCCTCGAGCCAACCGTCGTACGATCCAACGGGGGCCGTTTCGGACTGGAACCTACTAGGCCAAGACCCCTCAGAGCAATGCGCCCCTCGTCCTGCGAACGTATGAGAGGCTTGCGGATCACGGTCACCAAGGACGAGAGCGGGATCGTCAGGCGAGTGGTAAATGACAACGGGCAAAACCTCTACGAGCATGTCCCAAACTAAACAGACCAGGAAGCCCGAGAGGAGAGCATTTTTCGGCGCATGGATGATAGTAGTGCGCAGAAAAATAAGGTAACTTTGCTGTGAACATGTTTTAGATAAACTGCAAAATTAACTTTCTCAAACTATCGCTAAGGCCAAAACAAAGACAATGAAGTGGCTAGTGCTGTTCGTATTAGCTATAATAGGGGGCATTAGAGGAGTGCATAACGACTCCAGCCCACCTGAAGGGCTAGCCCCTAACGCTGAAGTGATAGCTTTAGAACAATATGGAGTAGTGTTAAAACCAGGAAAGTTAATGTCCACCGCGGATATAACACACGTCCGACAAGGCTTCCTAATCACTATCCCAAGGAGACGCTCCTTCAACAAGGCTACCTTTGGCCAGGTCTGTCACCGATATCTACAAGGAGGAGACGCCCTTGATCGGGCCTGCTACCATATCAGGTCGCTGGTCAGTTGGATGGATCAGACGTCACAGGCACTTAAGGGTCGGTACCGAGAAGTTCTTAATGAAACCTTAAGTTCCCTAATAAAGAACACTCAACAAGACCTTCAAAATCAAGAGTCGGAATTAAATCCAGGTGGAAGGGTTAAGAGAATGAAGAAGTTGCCCACAATGCTGGACGATCCAGGATGGCCGACCTTTCCGCTTCCAACCTCTTGGAATCAAGGACTGGCGGCTGATGTCAAATATAACAGAGAATTGATTAGAGTATTGCAGGAGTCTTCGAGCCAAATGATCGAAGACTTGGCTCTGATGAATGAAAAACATGACGAGGCTGTCGAAAAGGTTAACCATGTCGTGATAGGCCTACTGGACAATCTAAGATCACTAAATAAGGCACACAACACGACTCGCCGAAGGTTGAAACTCGTGCAACATAAGGTGGATTGGATGGAACTGTACCTGAATATGATACCGGTCGCTCTGGAAGACAAGTTAGGAGAGATGGTGTATCTTCAACTAATGGTAGAGCAGACTCGCGTGTTCAGGAAAGGTGTACAGCGCCTGACGCGGGGCCAGCTGACTATGGACTTGGTACCCCGCCAATATATGGTCGGAGCGATCCAGGAAGTGAACAGATATCTGAAGGGGATCCACCCCAGGTTCCATGTCGCGTTCACAGATCCTTCCTTCTATTACGAGAACAGTCAACCTTCGTTCAAATTCAATGAAACCACTCAGGAATTTATAGTGTATGTAAGGGTGCCTGTGGTGGCTGATGAACATTTGTTCCGGGTCTACGAAGTACTAACTTTTCCTGTGCCAGTGACGGTTAGGGGACGACTTAAGAAGGACGCTCTCCAAATTGTTAATCTACCCAAAAGTGTCGCCATGTCCATGTCCCGCCAGTATTACGTACCATTGGCTAGTGGCAGTTGGTCAGGTTGTTATGGACAGACCATCACGCTCTGTAAGGACCTACCTTATATGAAAAAGATTACAGACAACACCTGCACTGCTGCGCTACTGAGGCGCGACGACCTAGCGATCCAAGAAAAATGTGAACTGGACTATCTACTGGAAGCAGACTTCGGAGAGATGGCAGTGTATCTAGACGACGGAGATATGCTAGTGGTCAGCGCCGACACCCGAGGCCAAATGATTTGCAGAAACCAGCCTGCGGTCGGTGTGAACATAGAAAATTATGCAAGGGTTCAGGTGGAATGCGACTGTGCATTCCAAACACAAGGAGCATGGATACCGTATAGCTTGCGAAATTGTGACAAGCACACCAGGATCACCACGGTTGTGTACCCACATAATGACCTGTTGGAAGCAGCAAGTCGTGTGAAGGGGTGGGACATGAATTTCACGACGTCCAAAAACGAACCCACTATGTTAGAATCAGACCCTATCCCTGAAACAATTAGGAAAGACCTGCTGGAAATCGAGGAAAGCCTGAAGGCCAAAATACCTGTAACCTCCCTGGCCAAACGAATACAAAAACACCGTAAAGACTTGGCCAAGGGTATCAAGAAAGCGACTGACCGTTATGAGGTAGAGAAACACGCCCCGTGGTTCTCTATAGGCAACTTCGGAGGCGGTTTTGGTCTCCTCACCATCTTTTGCATAGTGGTAGCTGTGACAATTATTGGATGTGTTCTCTGGAAGTGCTGGCGGAACCACCAAGGCAAGGCTGCCCTGGCCGGACTAACCATGACTTTACCTCGGGCCATGGCCTTGGAGGCGGCGGACCCGGAGGAGCTGCTGCGCAGTGAAAAGGAACTAACTGGATGCCCGGACACGACCGCTAACCCCACTGCGGTGGCAGTACTTGCTATATTACTGGCAGTACTCGTCATCGCCATAGTGGTCCTCGTGTGGCGAAAGTGGAGAAATATTAGAGGAAAAACTGTGGATGGGTTGTACGTACAGTTTGCCAATCCACATATGATAGAAACAATCTTCCTAGGCGAACTGGCTATGCCTTCAGACCACACTTATACTGAAGGCTATGTGCTCATTAGGGATCTACTGGTGACCCAGCTGTGTCTGAAGTATACTCTGACGGTAACCTGGGGGGCGCAGCTGATGGGAGCAGCAACTAGACCTGGACAGCACCCATCTAAGGTGCCACTACCCGACACCCTGAGGGTATCTAAAAAACTCGCCCGTCTGATGATGAGTAACTTAAAATACAATACCAGGGCCAGACTACTGAGATATTCCTCGGGGCTAGCCACTCCTGTACCCATGGGAGTACCTCGCCTCATCGACGCAGGGTGGTCCGATGTCGGAGCGGACTGGCCTCAACCGGTGTTGGGACAAGGAACAATGCCTAACGCTCCTCCTAGATCGACCACGCCCACCTCAACAGCGACCGGAACAGGATCTGCACGAAAGACAATAAGGCCAGGGACATCCGAAATAAATCCAGGAACGGTTTATGAAGTTATCATATGACAATGTAACGAGTGGTAAAACCTGACCTAGTACTGTACAGGTAAAATTGGTGAATTAATAACACAGAGGTACGAAAACTAAAACTAAAATGTTACAGGAAGTTCGCTGGGCGATACCTGTTTGGGTAGGTAGGGTTCTGTTGACTAGCCTGAGCAATAAGGATTCACCAGTCAGGAAAAACTTAGTTCGGGTAGGCTGGTCCAACCGTCTCTCTATGGACCCATGGGTTATCTAAATTTCTCTCAAGTCGAGTGCCCCATGCCCGGTAGCCTAGCTCAACACTCTCATTGTTAACGATTTGGCAACGCTTTTAAAGTAGGGAACCATTTGGAACCGATCCTAGTGTCGCAAAATTTTAGCATTTTAAAAGAAAAACTCAAAATTCTGTATAAAACCTAAGAGCGCTCAACGGGACCAATGCTCCCAACGAGCGAAGTGAACTTCCCCAAGCAAGTACCATCTACACCTGACCCCTGTGCTGTTGTTACCGCTAGAATCGGGCTGCAGTACAGGAGTCACTTGGGGAACGCCACTGTCTATTCTTTAGCATGCTTACATATATACTCTTCTCAAAGATGAGGGGGTTGCACAAGCAGCAGGAGCCTGCCCACAGGCCTGGTGTCAGTGGTGCCTGACAGGAGGCAGGACGTTGGGGTTACGCGTCACTGACGCTGCGAAAGGCACTGGGGTGGACGCCCGACCATGGCAGTCACTATGCCCCGGGTGGATTGGCTCCTGACAAGCGGTCCCTTCATCACAAAAAAAAAATCGACGAGTAGAAAGAAATTTACCTAAAAACTAATATATAAAGCAAACCAATATTTATGTAACTAAGAGCTCTTCCTCAGGGAATTTTGGGCAAAATATAATAAGAACGCAGTATAATTAGTAACACTCTCGGGGGGGACGCTCCGTGACAGCACACGAGAGTACCTTATACGTGGCTCGTTTGCTCCTGGCATAGACACGCTGCAGCGGCAAGGATATGTGCAAATCCTGACAAGGCGTGCTATATTTGGGAGCTATCACGGAGGTCACAAGGAAATGTAGTTAAGGGACAACGGCGAATTGGTAACATTCACAGGGTGCTCGGCTCTCTCTCACTATATTGCGACTCCCTCAGACGGGATAAGCCATCCCTGGGGGGGGAGAAGCTGTAGCGAAAACTCACAAGGCGGTGGAGCGAGGTGCTGTCCTTATTAATAGCCCCGTCGTCTTGGTTATGTGTAAATGGCCACTGGATCACCGTATGTCTTAGGTCAAAGGATCCTGACTTTAACATGAAAAAGTCAGGATCCAACGACAACTAGTATATGAACAACTGCCCATAATTCAAGACTAAATTATTTAGACCACTTTTAGACCAGTTTTAATCGGGACAGAGACAAAACGGCAAGAAGTCAAGTTTCGACCCGGGTAAAAATTAGAAATAATTAAAATTAATAAAGGAAATGAGCGGCTTCAGAACTGACCGCCGTCGAGAAAAGAAAATAAAATAAATGAATGAAAATTAGTCTTGACCGCCGTCGTGGCGCTAAAAGTATCCAGGTCTCCGCTCAACAGTTGAGCTGAAGAGGGGGGACATGGACTACTGATTCCCTGATGAACAAGCTACAATAAACTTGGTTGACACCCAGAACTGATAAGTTTACCCGATCTATTAGAAAGGAGATAAAAAAATTCTAACTCTGTCTTTAGCACTACCTATCCCTGCCCAGCATGCGCATAGTTAGGATAAGCTGGGGGCGGAGTCTTTTCAGGAGTAGTCTTGACTCTCCACAAGAGAAACGGGCATAGACCTGAACAAGAAAACGGGTTTAACCTTGTACTGTACTTCGGTAAAGGCCCGACTTACTAGGTGCTGTCTGGAAGTAAGTGATCTAAGGAGATGCATTTACACATCTCTATAATTTAAAGGGGGTGTAGGCTGCATATTAAAAAAAAAAAAAAAATATATATGCAGTCTGCTCCCAATTATAACAATGGAAACTCGGTGCTGTCCATTCTGGTCCTATGAATGGGAGAGTACCGACAAACCACATGTAACTAATGAGGACCGGGAATCCGATCAGAAGTGAACCTGAATCTGAGACCCGATCCTCTAGTGATAACAAATAAGGAACGAATTACCGAGAGGGATGAGCTCCTCGAAGGGTAGTTCGTAACAGGCGGCAGTGGGCTCGCGAGAGTCCGGGGACACGTTAAACTTCCTATATAGTGCAGGGGAGAGACCAACTGAAGGCCCCCGTGTCTAGCGAAGGATGAATTAACATCCTACTGTGGTACCGTCTAGTCGGCGTACATATCGGGCTGCTGGGTCACAAGGGGCACATACAACTAAAATTTAAATCTGATTCAGAGCTAATGGGTGCGGGGGAAGGCCAATCCCATACGGCAGAATCAACTAAATCAAGGTCTATTAGGTGTGCACCCGCCAGTAAGTGGTATGTACGTGGTACGGGGCCGACAGACCCCACCTAGCTCCTGACAGCTCAGGAGTGAACAGGCAAGGCCAGTGAAAACGGTCAAAGTTCAGTGTGGGTTGGCAGATTCACCTGGATCAGACCGTCGGTGACCACCCAGGGTGACTTGGGACTGGTAATCGCTATCGACTGGGTCACTGGCCGGTCGTCTCTGCCTGCTGGTAAGTCCAAGATCTTCCGGTAGCAGAGAGGGCTCAATGTACAGTCAGGCCATGGTAAAGCTAAATGCTGCATGTCCAATACCCTATTATTGGATATCGTGGGTTTAGTTGAGCCATGCTCTCTGTGATCAGAACAAGTTTGAAAAGAACCATCTGGGAAGCAGAGAGAGCCTTATGGCTGGAAAGGGTTCTAGCTCAGGCGCAATCCACTATGTCTCATGACATATGGGAAGGCCGAAGGAACCAAGTGAATCTCAGCCTCCTTTGTACAGTTACTACTTAATGTCCTTTAATGACATTTATACCTCACGGAATGAAAACGCTACCCCAACCGCTTGCCATGTTGGTTTTTCCCATGTGATGTAGAGTATAGGGTAGACAGTGAAATGTCACTGTTAACATAGGTATAATATCTATTCAGTGAGCCGTTTGGAGTTAGTGGCGCACCCGTTTGCATTCAGAAGGGCGCCACTACCCAATATAAAGTGGAACTCGGTCTTCAAACCCCAGGCTGAATGTAGGGGGTGAACGCCGAGCTACCACCTGTAACTAGCAGGGAAAGAAGGGATTTTGTCGTAACAAAATCATTCAATAAGAACAAAACTGGGGTTTTAAAGCGGATGCTTCATAAAATGGAGTCAAATATGTTAGAACAGTTGTCACCCTTGAAGGGGGTGTTAACTTGTTTGCGTATAAATCTTTGGAGTGTGTTGGGTAATTATTCTACCACACTGTACAGAAAGAGTGTTATCAAGAGTATTGAACCTTGTGACCTCTTAAGGTAAATCACCAGGGATCCAATTCCTATCATTATTCTTATCTCCCCATGAGGTCGGTTAGGGAATCTGAGCGGGACAGTTTTGCATCACCTCTCGGGCACTCATGAAACCTTTGTAGGTGGATGTTCTTGTAACGGCTCAGTCCCGACCTGTGAGCATAGGCTCCCACTCATTCATCACAAGGATATCACTGTCTGAGATGTTTAGCAATCTCGGGCACTGATAAGCGTGGCTTCTGCGTTCAATGGAACGGCGCCTACTAAGGCCTGACCTATGAATGTACGAACTCCCACGGTGCACACACATGTATCTCTGCTTGGGACGCTTGATAATCTTTGTGGTGTTGGTGCCTTTCTAGCTCTTAATGAGGATACCATTCCTTCTTTCATTATATTCATACAGAATTTTCATCTGGAAGTTCATTCAGTGTCTTGGAGACTTCATCTCGGTCTCCTCACAGTAGTATTTTTTCCTCTTCGAGACGACTCTGGACAATAATACTCACTCTAACACTTATTCTAACACAATGACACTGACGAAGTCTTGCTGTTAGACTAAAACATGGGATGGGTATCTGTGGCCTTCGCCACTACATCTCAAACTTACCTTGGAGTCGCCAACAGATCGTTGGACGGCTCCACCTGTGGTGTCGCCTTACGTGGCCGACACGTCAATCTTTCCAATACTCTGTAAGGGGGACAACTCATCAAAGAATTCTGTCACAGCCAATCTAATGCTGGGAGGTCTGGACCAAAATACTTGGTCACCTACTGTCATCTAAAACTTACCAGGGTAAAACACCCTAGGAAGCGTTTGCTACCTAGGGCACCCCATGTGAATTGTTTCCAATGTAGACATTTACACTAATGTTCTGTACGTATAACGACTAAACAAAGAATCCTGTTACAGCAAATCTTATGTTGTACAACTCAGACCGGAATCTCTGGCCACCCATACCTAATTATCATGTGCAGTGTCAGTCCCCAACAGTTAATAGTATCAAATAATAACAATACGATACGAATTACCCACACTCCAGAAAACCTACTTAGATCGGTAATGTCAACAAACCGCTAGTCAGAAAACCCCCTATTATCGCCCAACCACGCGCGAGGTAAAATGCTTGATCATATTAGCCTAAACAATCCATGACATATGGGAAGGCCGAAGGAACCAAGTGAATCTCAGCCTCCTTTGTACAGTTACTACTTAATGTCCTTTAATGACATTTATACCTCACGGAATGAAAACGCTACCCCAACCGCTTGCCATGTTGGTTTTTCCCATGTGATGTAGAGTATAGGGTAGACAGTGAAATGTCACTGTTAACATAGGTATAATATCTATTCAGTGAGCCGTTTGGAGTTAGTGGCGCACCCGTTTGCATTCAGAAGGGCGCCACTACCCAATATAAAGTGGAACTCGGTCTTCAAACCCCAGGCTGAATGTAGGGGGTGAACGCCGAGCTACCACCTGTAACTAGCAGGGAAAGAAGGGATTTTGTCGTAACAAAATCATTCAATAAGAACAAAACTGGGGTTTTAAAGCGGATGCTTCATAAAATGGAGTCAAATATGTTAGAACAGTTGTCACCCTTGAAGGGGGTGTTAACTTGTTTGCGTATAAATCTTTGGAGTGTGTTGGGTAATTATTCTACCACACTGTACAGAAAGAGTGTTATCAAGAGTATTGAACCTTGTGACCTCTTAAGGTAAATCACCAGGGATCCAATTCCTATCATTATTCTTATCTCCCCATGAGGTCGGTTAGGGAATCTGAGCGGGACAGTTTTGCATCACCTCTCGGGCACTCATGAAACCTTTGTAGGTGGATGTTCTTGTAACGGCTCAGTCCCGACCTGTGAGCATAGGCTCCCACTCATTCATCACAAGGATATCACTGTCTGAGATGTTTAGCAATCTCGGGCACTGATAAGCGTGGCTTCTGCGTTCAATGGAACGGCGCCTACTAAGGCCTGACCTATGAATGTACGAACTCCCACGGTGCACACACATGTATCTCTGCTTGGGACGCTTGATAATCTTTGTGGTGTTGGTGCCTTTCTAGCTCTTAATGAGGATACCATTCCTTCTTTCATTATATTCATACAGAATTTTCATCTGGAAGTTCATTCAGTGTCTTGGAGACTTCATCTCGGTCTCCTCACAGTAGTATTTTTTCCTCTTCGAGACGACTCTGGACAATAATACTCACTCTAACACTTATTCTAACACAATGACACTGACGAAGTCTTGCTGTTAGACTAAAACATGGGATGGGTATCTGTGGCCTTCGCCACTACATCTCAAACTTACCTTGGAGTCGCCAACAGATCGTTGGACGGCTCCACCTGTGGTGTCGCCTTACGTGGCCGACACGTCAATCTTTCCAATACTCTGTAAGGGGGACAACTCATCAAAGAATTCTGTCACAGCCAATCTAATGCTGGGAGGTCTGGACCAAAATACTTGGTCACCTACTGTCATCTAAAACTTACCAGGGTAAAACACCCTAGGAAGCGTTTGCTACCTAGGGCACCCCATGTGAATTGTTTCCAATGTAGACATTTACACTAATGTTCTGTACGTATAACGACTAAACAAAGAATCCTGTTACAGCAAATCTTATGTTGTACAACTCAGACCGGAATCTCTGGCCACCCATACCTAATTATCATGTGCAGTGTCAGTCCCCAACAGTTAATAGTATCAAATAATAACAATACGATACGAATTACCCACACTCCAGAAAACCTACTTAGATCGGTAATGTCAACAAACCGCTAGTCAGAAAACCCCCTATTATCGCCCAACCACGCGCGAGGTAAAATGCTTGATCATATTAGCCTAAACAATCCGCCCACTGAAATTATATAGCCTGACGCTTTTCAGTGCCAACCGTGTCACACTGCTTCATTTACATCACCCTAACATACCGCAGGACCTGGAAAAGATAATAAGTTTAGTACGCGAGATCCTGACTCTCGGCCCGCGTCCACCATCTTGGAACCAAAAGTAAACACTAGGTGGCCGCCCACGCTACCCGTTACTAAAATTACCAGCGAAACACAGTTTCTGGTTCCGGGAGTGACATCAGCTTCCGGAATACAACCACGTGAAGGCGAGCCGAGAACCACCAAGAAGAATTTGGCCAACAATCTCCTTAAAATCTACGATTAGTAACCAGCCTAACATGCAAAGAACAATAGGAAGAAGGCTGTACTCACCAAGTCTCGGAGCGGGCTGGGCGAGGGGCCGTCTCTACGAGGAGGGCGGTGTCCAACGACGAGCAAGAGCGGTGAAACATCTGAGTCCTCCCATGTTAACAGTCCGGAGCTCCCGTAAGAACGATCTGGCCGAAGCCTCTTGGATATATGAACTTAAGTGGACTAGGTACTGATCGGGAATTAAATCACCAGAATCACTCGGTGAAAACGATCCAGAATTAAGTGTTCCAATCACAGGCCGGGAATTGGATCATAAAATCACTTGTTTAAAATCAATAAGAATTAGTATATACAAGAAACCGAGTGCCGACGGTTTAGCGCGCCACGACGGGCAAACGGGCGATCAACCGCCCCAACACCCGCGCCCAGCGTCTGATGATCCTGTCTGAAGGTCGGTAGCCGTCCTCCAGCTCACGGAAATCATTCACTGTAATGTTGCCGTCGACGACTGTCCGTATGGCGTGGAGCACCCGCCCCGTGTCCGCGGTAGGCACGCCAAACCAATCGTTGGCCCGGCGCACCTCCCGGCTAACTTTGGGTATGAGACGGTTCACCCATTTCTGGAGTGAACCGTCACTGTCAGTAAAAGCCCAGCGCTGAACATCAAATCCAGAGGGGGTCGTGATCACGAAGGTCGACGGGGCCGGGTGCGACTTGACATTCAAGAAGGCACGGTTGATGGTCTCAGCGTAGAACTTTGCTGCGGCATCGGAGCTAGTATAGAGTGGAATATACAGGTCTAACTCCTCGTCCCATGTAAGAACGTCCAGCAAATTACACATGACTACCAGAATATCGTCTGGCCACATAACGTGATGCGCAAACGCATATCCAGATAGTTCAGCCGTCGAGGCGTCTCGGCAGGAAAACACCGCACAGGTGTGCTCACCACCCGAAAGAAGAAGATCGGGGTACTCTTGAATTCCACCCTCTCGGTCTGAGCAAAAGATTGCTATGCGAACCATGGTGGAAGTCGGCGAAATAATAAAAAAAGGGCTAAGCTTGTAAAAGTACGTCCACACGCGATAAAACAACCGTCGGCACTGATTAAAATGACGTCAAAACGAGGCTAATTTGGAAAACCCCTTTTTGATCCAAAAGATCCAAATTCTGAAATCGGCTAACATGATCAATCCATCGCATAAATTTTTACAAAACCTGTGCTAAACTAAAGTTTAGGTCCCCAACCAACATAATCAAGCGCCAGAATTAATTCACATCGGCCCAAAATATCAGGTCGAACAATCAAACTTGAAAGTTTGATCGAAGCAGAAATTTGCCATCCGGGCGCTTCGCACCCGAAGGATCCAAATCGAGGTCAAACCTTGGGGGGGAACTCCAGTCAAGCGTCCCGCTAAGTACACGTGTACTAAGTATAGCTGGCGGACGCGTGACGGGAATGGTGGTATTTTCTGGTTCCAACTGCTCGGTATTACTAAACCTGATACAGAGACCTTGTATTTATTGTAAATAATGTTGTTCTGGTTGAAATTTGATTGAAATTCGACACGCATTGTATCATGAAAGTCGTTCGTTCAAAATGTCCGAATTCTCTGAATTGACTTATGTTGTGTTAATTTGTTCTGAAATTGGATTTGATGTACACTTGTTACTCTTAGAAGTTTAAGACAACCCTACACTGTATATATGTTGAGTTCTGTTGACTTGTGTTACAAATCATAAATATCAGAAACTGTACATGCGCGTACTAAGTCAAAACTGAATTTGTCACCTTATGCACGGGTGTCGCAATCTTTGAATCTTAAAATCAGCTAACGATGCTGAGAACTGACTTTAATGTACAAGGCACGTACTAAGTGAATACCTAAAGATGACGAATACTTCATCCTCTAAAAGTTGACTTTGTCATTTTGTAACCATGATTATGTCATCATCTACGTTGTTATCCAAATAATCATGTTATCAATTTTAACACTTACCTTGTCATTTTATGAACGAGTTCTGCTAACCTTGAGCTTCAAAGTGTGGAAATCAACTCAATGAATAATTTCACTGTGAATTTGTGTTGAAACTGGATCTACAAATCCATTGATACTGTGTTGAATGTACCACGAGAGTCAAGGCCACCCCACCATGGTTTAACAAATATATCCAATCATCGAAATTGGGAGTTCATTATATTCATTTGGTTTGAGCTATGTCGTCCACCTCCTTAAACTCAAACACCTGACCGCCGTCGAATGTACTAATGGCTTAGTACTTTTAATACATTGTCATAATATATAATCCAACAAGGATCAGGCTTAGCAAGTCTACTTCTAGTCTACTCCTAGGAGAAATATCTTACGCTCCTAGCGCCACCTGTTAACCAGTATAAAAGGCGCTGCAAGGTAGGGAGCGAGCAGTTAGTGAGTTAGTTAGTTAGAAGAAACATGTTTAACCAAGGAGTTATACCTGGAGTAAGTACATCGACTCCATGTAACAGACTGGAGTTTACGAATATCCACTACCTCGGACATAGGATTGTGTTAGAGCTGAATGCTAGAATGGTCTAGAAGGCGTTGGAGCAACTCGTGTTCTAAATGTGGTTGATTGCTGATAGGAGACGGGAGGTGGACTGATGAAGACTTATACATGGTGGCTTTGACTCGGGATGAGATGTTTATTGAATAAAAACCCTTTCATATTAAGAAGCTCCCTCATCGTTCATTTTTTTTGAACTATTGGGAAGTGAATGGACAAACTTTAAACGCGGTCTGAATTACTCAGACATTCTGGAAAGCAACTTACGAAGACTTGGATATACACGAATCTTACGCAGTCTTAAATCTAACATTAACAATAGTTCATAACAATGTAAAAGTTGGTTTCTTTAGTTGATTATTATAAACATTGATCAACTTACTTTCCTGCAATTAGGCATACAGCAGAAAGCCAGGGTTCCTATCAAGTAGCATTGACTTATAATGTTTTTGGGCTTATCTGGATATGAACTATGCTTCTAAAATATTCAACAGCTGGTAAATCAAAACAAAACGGATTGTAGGGAACAAACAAAATAACATGATATTTGTTAAGGCACGATTAACCTATGTAATATTAACGTCCTGGAGTGGTAATAGCTTTCCCATGAGGCCGTGGTTTTCATTTCGGCCAATGTACATATACGCGGATTACAAAGAAAATGCAATACCACCTACCTAAGTTTTGTTGTTTGGGATAAAAGGGTGGCGGGATAATAGTTTCGGCCTTAATACAGTAGCTGCGACACTACTGAGCCCTATTCAGGCCTTAAGTCCTAATGCAAACCCCCAGGGGGAAGAATTAGGGGGAATTACCAAACAAGGACATGCACGATCGGTTATAAGCTGGATTCAGAAAGCCACACAGTAAAATGTAACCAGAATGGGATGTACAATGTTATAGATAGAGGCGTAGAATACAATCTTGCTTTCCAATGTGGTGAGAACGTACATAAAGGACTCTTCAAAACTGGCGTTAGTTTAACGCCAGTGATAATTAAAAGTATTTAAATATGTACATGTATTAATCGGAAAGAAGTTCGATTGATACATTGAGCTGCATGTCTCTAAGCCCCCTGTGTAGGGGTTGTGAGTTATACAGTATGGAGCCCTGAACAGGTAGGACCCGTCTGGTCTCGGAGTGTATACTGTACAATTCCCTAAGGGAGAATCTGACCAAGTTATACCCTGTTGAAGGTTCACTTTCTTAGAAGCAGTAGGCGTTTCATACAAGGAGTTTAACTAAGAATCACTTACGTTTCCTATGCAGTGATAAGTTCAGCATACATCTTAAGTCAAAATATGGCTCAACAACGAGTAATGGGTTTGAAGGGTTTCTTTTCACAAGAAAGTCTTTAATGACCTTTTGGTCAGATTACACTTTAAAAAAACAAACAAAAGAGCACATGTGAAAAAAAGAGGGAGGGGCATGGACCACCACAGTTGATAAAAACAAATCTATCTGTTGCAGCATAATAGGAGGCAGTAGAAAATATCCGCCAGGAGTTAAACTCAATTCAGGTGCCATCTTTTTCTGGGTTTATGCATTCAATCTAATGCATTATACATTAGGGTTATATATATACATCAGGGTCAGTCACCTGTGACGTGCCACTCCTCACCTTTAGCAGTAAATATAACACTGGTGAGTTTAACCATTGCCGGTGGTTAGGATGATAATATTATAGGATATTAATACATTATACTTTTTGCTAGAAATCACGGCTCATGATGGCCATGGTCATGATGGTGAAAGATGCAAATAAAATTCAACACTGGACTAATGTTAAATGATTATTCAATTTTGAGAACATCAACAACCATATAAGATTATGTGTCAATTAGTTAGGTGAAAATAAAATGCCATAAATTGCCAGACATCCTGAAAGAGCTGTGAAAGGCTATACCCTACGGTTTGGGCACCCCTTTATACTTTTTTGATTTAGAAATAAAAATCTATATCCCAACCAACAGGTAAGATATCTTACAAACGTTACATGAATGTTCAATAACCATATTTATATTATCAATTCATTTTCAGGCATGTCGAAGTTTAGCAAGATTATCAGAATCCCTGATTACTCATTGTTTACATAACCTACAGGTCTTTTTATAGTGACGTACTGGCCCCCGGGGACGGGCCTTCGTCTGGCTACTTTAGTTGATTGGTAAACTCATTTTACAACCCACCTGTCATGCAAGCAATATTAGAGTGACTATTATCAAAATAAAACAAAGCTTCTTACCTTTAAATGTAACGAATGTCCAATCTTCCCCTAGGCCTATAGCGGTCTGCGGCTGGGATAGATGAGTTACGCCCATCTACCTACAAGTCTGCGGTGTCCACTCTCCGAGACTCGTCGTGGTCAAACCACCTGTGGTCCACGCCTGCACCTGACGTCGGGTGCCCACCTCCAATCCCTGCGCTTTACAAACACATTTCACCTGTAAATCTAAAGAAACCAAAAAAGTCCAATGGCTGTCCTTCACCTGACGAATCCGTGTTTCGAAATGATGGAGATATCAGAGGCCATCAGTTGGTGTAAATAATCTACGAGGTGTAAATTCACTTGGCCTTGCCCCCTGTACCTTCACCGAGCCCCTTCTAACCTAAATTCCTGCCGGGCACTACACCGTACTCCAAGTTCACTGTGTCAAAACCAGCCAAGCGTGGAGAGGAAAAACACCCGCCACTTGAGTCACGCCGGGGTGGCCGCGCGGCTCCCCCTTCTCCAGTAAGCAGGTTGAAGTATGTAGGCTATTTATGGCGACCGCTATTGTTGGCCTCAGTGATGCTGTGGGGGGTAAGTTCGCGAACTACTGGGACGTGTTATTATAACGTAAACTATTTTTGTAAAAGATTAGGTTAATTATTTCATTAGGAATTGTTTCTAAAAGACGCCTCTCCATTAAACAAGCTGGATCACACATAGAAAGAAAGATATATTGTGACTTTATATGTCCATTGATGTTTATGTTATGCTATTACAAATACCACATTGAATTTGTGTAATATACTTTATTCGTGTTGTATTCTAATAACGGTATCCTTGCGTTTCATAGTAAACCTCTACTATTATGGGCTTTATTAAATTGTCCAAAGATGTTAGTTGTTCGTATGACAGTTGACAAATTGAACTATCTCTTAGAAATTACTTAAATAGTAATAAATGTCTTGATAGATAAGCATTAGCCAATATGACTACCACAGATAGCCGACTTTCAGTATTTTAGGCACCTGAAAGTTAATTTGGACCAATTTTGCCGGCAAAAAACACAGGAAAAACTATAGTAGATATAAGAATATTTGCTACACATCAGCATGTAATATGAGTGAATTTTCAAACCAATTCAAAAAATGAAAAGTATATACAGTCATAATTATGACAAATGAAAAATAGTTGGTACCATATTGCTTTCTATCATCTTAAACCACAAAACTAATAATGCCATGATTAATGAAAAATACTCCCCAGTCCGGCCGTACCCGCCTGGAAAAATGACCATTTTCCCTCAATTTTTCCATATTTTGCCAATGATCTAATAGGCTACTTTAACTGTCTATTAAGTTTTCAACCTACAAATTAATGGCAATTATATCGTTTTAACTTATTTAATTCCCTATTCAATACTTTAAACCAGGTGTTTATAATTCTTATTGCCATTGGTGGGTAAGCATTTGAAACTCCTCAATTAATGTAAATTTAAGGAATTCCCAAGGGAAATCCGCGGAAATCCTTGGGAAATAGGCCTACAGCAGTTCACAGCCAAAACATGTGGGGTGTAAAGGGTTAAGGCTTGTAGTTTGTCGACTTTCCCCCCAGCATACACCCTGATTATAATTAGGAATAGTCTGCAGATAAAATCCAGGAAATAATGCTATCCGTGGTAGGGAGAAAGGGTTAAGATGCACTATAATGAGTTTGGCACAGTGACCATTGTGACAACACCGTTATGTTCTACCACCATTACCCGGCCTCATATATTGCTTTTAGAATCTACAAGATTTCAAAATGAAAGTACCTTAGTACTACAATTAGGCCTAATAGCCTTATATTTATAATGAAAATATAGACTCTTTTTAGTAATAATTATATCTGGCAATAGGACCCTAATTAGGCTAATTAAGCTGCTAGGGTGTGAGGAGTCCATCAATTCTGTAATCAGGCAATATTTGGATGGCATAAATTATACCTAGGCCCTATTATGATATTGATTAAATCCAATGAAGTTTCAGACTGAGCTTTGGTCAACCTCTCTCTTATGCCACTTTCAACTCATCTGTGCATAAATTAAATCACCTCACGAGCCGGAGAACCCGTGGCGGGAAATGAAAGAAAGTGGCGCCCTCTTTTGGTTAGGAACTTGATATCATGTCGCCATCTATCGGAGAGTGTGCAGACTATTTCATCTACCTTCATTTTCGCCCAAAACATTAAGCAGACCGTTTTGTACTTGCAGGAAGGCTGTTAGGGTCAAACTAGGGATTTCTGAAGTGTATTCTCATTTATGCAGGTTCAGAGAAGTCGGAATAGGCACTTTGTGTGAACGCTATCCCTGAGAACTTTGAACACTCCGAATTATCTCTCAAAGTTCACCGCTGGCCAATTGTTCAAGCATTGACTGAAACTCCAAGCCAAGGCCACTGGCAGTGGCACTGGCAGTGGCATGTGCGTTGGGATTTCCACATGGACAGTAAAACTTTTAGAAGCATAACAAAAACATTAATTTGATTCTGATAATATCTTACAAACCCAAAGGAAAGATGGCATCAAAATTACCGAGACGGGCCATGACATTAAAACAAGTGAGTACTTTATACACTATTGGCATTGCCTTTTTTTTTCTTTTTTTTTTTTTTTGGGGGGGGGGGGGGGCATCAAGGTGAGGTGGACTGGTGGAAAGAGGAGGAGGTGTACCCCTTTTTGTGGGTATAGATCTACTACAGAACTGCCCTTCTGTTGCTGCACTGTGCCCAAACATCCCCCGGCGTGCCCAAATGTGCCCTGGCGTGCCCAAATGTGCCTCAGTGTGGCCCAGCTTGCAGCATGCTCTGGTGTGCCTTGGCGTGCCCAAATGTGCCTCAACGTACCCCAGCGTGCAGCATGCTCTGGCGTGCCCAAATATGCCCGAGTGTGCTCTGGCATGCCCAAATGTGTCACAGCATGCTCGAGCGTGCCCAAATGTGCCGCAGCATGCTCCATGGACTGTGCTCTAGTGCATGCCCTGGCATGCCCTGGTGTGCCCAAATGTGCCTATGCATGCCCTTGCGTCCCCAAATGTGCCTCAGTGTGCTCCGGTGGCCACTGTTCTCCAGCATGCTCTGGCGTACCCTATAATATCTCCAAATGTGCCTCAGTGTGCCCTGGCATGCCCAAATGTGCCCCAGCATGCTCTACCCTGGTTCCCGTGGCCTAACACTTTCCGATAAGATGATGACGTGTAGAGGCCCCGGTATGGAGTAAATGTTGCAACGGTGTGTGTGCACGCCAGAGCACACTCTTTTCGCGTTGCAACGGTGTGTGCGCATGCAATAGCACACTAATTTGGACACTCTGTCACAGCTCACTCAATTTCTCGCAACGTGGGGCGCTCTGGTAGATAATTTTGCGCCGACACTTCTGATCCGGCTCGCTCGTTTCACAGCGACAAGGGACACTCTGGTATATATAATGCCGTGCGGTCTCCATGCTGTTTCCAGACCTTCGTACCGGGCCCAATACTAACGCTCTGTGTGTAGGGGCCAGCAACCAGGCTAAGCATGCTCCAGCGTGCACCATGATCCAGCATACCCTAATGTGCCCCAGCGTGCCCAGGCATACCCCGGCCTGCCCAAATGTACCTCAGTGTGCTCTGGCATTCACTGTGCCCCAGCATCCCCTGGGGTGCTGCACTATGCCCTGGTGTGCTACACTATGCCCTGGCGTGTCCCAGCGTGCACCATGTTCCGATGCTCCAGCGTGCCCTTATGTGCCCTGATGTGCTCCACCATTCCCTTGCATGCCACACTGTGATTCCCTATATAAGTAGCTACGTCACAGCACATATTTTTCATTTGGCCAAATAAATTCATAGTCAACATCTAAGAGCACTGATCTCTCTCCTTCCTGAGTAGCCATTTGACCCTGCCCTTAACTGCTTAAGGCAGCCCCCGCCACTACCCCCACCAAGGAGCCTCCAAAATAAGAGATGCAATTTGTGACGTTATGATGTGAAAGTGGCGATGCTAGCGCCCCCTACGAGAGTTTGTGCAACCAGCCTCAACGCATCATGTGTTTTCAGTTGTGTTCTGCCCTTTTCGTGACGTCATCTATAAACAAAGGTTGGTGACATCACGAAAATAGCAAAAACTGACGTGGCGTCTTAACGGTTTGCACGGACTCTCGTAGGGGGCACCCCTGTCAACGAGGTAACAAAAATCCCATAGACGATGGCCACACTCGACCATCTTTGTGCAGCTATAATATTTTTGCCCCCACCTAGTGGGCTCACTAGTGGTCTTGTGTTATTTTATCAGTCAGATAGTCTAAGCCTACTACCCTGCTTCCCCCCTGCTCTCACCAGCAGCCTATGAAGCAGCTCACTAGTGGGTGGTCTCATATATTCAACATGATCAACATAATCCGAGTCGTAACAGGTGCCTCACCGCCGTTCATATATCTAAATTCCTGTTGCACTACAAAAGGAGGCAAAATGCCACAGACATAATCACAAATGCATGTCATTTTATTCTATTTTGCTTATTTTCTGCGTGTTACAGTCAATTTAAATGTCAATACAGGTAAATGTTGATATTTTATTGATGATGCTGATCTATTTTACCGTAGTGAACTATAGAGGTTAATTATCTGTTATTTATAGGGTGCGTAAATGTCGTAGTTAGTTTATAGATAGTAACTAGCTCCGTACGCAGTTTCCTCCTCGTCGACTGCTGTTGTCCAATACATAATTATAGTTCCCACATCATGTAAGACATGAACACTTGCGTGAAAGGATATTGTTTGTTTCTTATCCAGTGTATAGTCGCTTTGTAACAAGAACTCGATTGACCATGATCAGTCCCGAGGTAAGAATCCCCTCAAACACATTCAGTCAACGCTCCCGCGCTCTTACACAATTTCTATGCCTCTCTCCAGAACCAAGACTGCAGGTTAAAGGTCCAACCTTCCCTGGATGTTACTCACACAGCGTTACAGCGAACTCTGACTGACTAAGAGCGGAACACGCTCTTTTAGAGTGGTACGTCACACCATGACTCCTCCCCCATTTCACCATTAACAAAGTGAAACACGGCTTACGCGTGTGCGTCTAAAGCTCATGCCTTAATGCCCAAACATGGACTGGCCACCCGCGTCAGTACAGTAGTAAATCGATATAAACCGAGAGAAACATGGATCATGTTGAACTATTTTTCCTTGCATTCCCTTCTGGGATGGAGCACAGACCACACACTGACACTGTCAAACCACAGCTGACGCCAGCATTGCGGGGTCCTGGTCAGCACACGTGTGGCTGTCCTCCGCGATTCAACACTTTGTATACTTTAAATCGGCATCAACACACATTATGGAGGATATATTATGGATTATTACTATTCGGAGCTGGTCCGGGTCGATATAAAATGAAGAATTATGTCAATGTTCACAATGTTGTCATATTATTTCTATCAAAATGATTAGCAAACAAATTCAAATTTCAAAATTTATTTTCCAAGTCAAATTTTGAATTATCACCAAATAATTAGGCTGCTCTAGCCAAAAAGGTTTCAATGCTGACCTATTATCTTTTTTTGCATTATTGGTACCTATATAGTTATAACTTTCAGTATGTTCTATAATGGCACAGTTGTCCTTGGGTGTTTATAAGGGAAATCTCCAAACAACAATCTAAGGAAGGTTGGATACCTCCGATTACTTAATAAAATCAATAACCAGCCTAACACCCGTAAATAAAACAGTCAAATGATTATTACTCTCTCTCTAACAATAGATATTAAAAAAAAGCGTCATAATTGTTACTTCCATCTTTGTTTCATTTCAGTTCATGCTAAGGTCCCAGGTGCTGAAATTATACCGGGACTTCATGCGGGCAGCCAGGAAAGTCCCAGATCCTGATTACAGAAAGGAGGTTCAGCTTTGGGTCCGTCACGACTTTGAGAAAAACAAACACCATACAGAGGAGGTAAGCTTAGGCACCAGAAATGAAGGCGAACATGTACATTATTGCATATTTCTTACCACCGGTCATCGATATGGCCTAGTTTTTACAATGTATATGCTCTATTCAATCCTAATTACAAAGAAGAGGTATTTTAGTATTTTCTTGTAATTTTCCTATTTCTATCTTATCCCTGTCTTAACCTCCGCTAACTTTGAATGAGGAATTTTTACTGTATGTTCATGATTGAAATGCCCAGAGAAATGCAATAGACTTTGTAGTCCGGTATGTCACTAGTATTCCATATGCGATCTTGATTAAACCTTTTAAAGTCCACTGCCTAAAATGAACGATTGTTTTCCTTTTTCAGGATGTTATAAAAATGATGCTTTCCAGTGGGCAGAGAAGTTTAAAAGATTTGGAAAAGTCGCTCAACCTAAGCAGATGACCATATTATAAATAACAGAAATTCTAGACATTTGCATTAATGAATATATAGTAGCAGATCAGCATCAGCGAGATCTTCGAATTTATAATGAATGAGTATGTCTGAATGCCAATGTAAATACAGTATAATAAATAAAGTCGTATAATCACTATAGTTTCCTTCTTGCTTCTTATTCGCTTGTTGGTAATATCGCAGTGGGATCTGAGCGTTCAGTCACCGTGTAAATTTCTACATAAGGTTACTTCTTTTTGGAACAGAATCTTTAGCTTAGAGTTGTCTGATAGTCTCATTATAAAATGTTTCAAAAGAGCATTAGCCATGGAACAGCTAATAGGGTAGATGTGGTTCTAATTCTAATATACCAGTAACCATGTGTAATTCCGGATCAATACGGAAGAAAATCGTCAGTGCTCGAAGTATGTCGATTTCTTCTTAGACCTCATCAATAATCATAACGATTAAACGGTCCATGCAAAGTCACTTGTGTTGGGTTAACATTATGTCATAATGTGTAAACTAGGCTAGCAACCTTTATCTTGTCTACCTCTTACCGAGGCGCTGTCTCTGAAATAACCCTTGTATTCTTCAACAGTGAGAGGGCTTTTCATAAAATAGTCGGATAGTAAGCATATTGAATAGCTATCCCCCAAACCGGTAAAACAGGCTCATTAGGGTGGTACGTCCAGCTTGTTGTGCAGCGCGCGAAACCTTTTATGGCGCCAGCTGTACTCCATCTTCCGCATCACCGTTGCAACGGCTTCATCGAGTTTCGATGTAGACGGCTCCGCTTTGCACTCAGATGAGGGACTTCCTTTACAAATTTTGATCCGTCGGTGATTCAGAGTTACGCCTTTACTTCCTTCACATGTAAGTTCAGAAATATTAGCCATATTTAACCAATCATATCTATATCTTAAGGTTACGGTTGTTATTGTCCGTATTGCTACAGCTTTAGAGTTTGATAATTGAAGTGGGCTTCGCGCTAGGGATATTTGCGGTGGTCGTAATCTTTGTTATTGTCAGTGGAGTTGGACGTCAGGGGATTCCCTGATGGTGAAAGAGATCAGCTGGTAGTGACTCGTCATACAAACCTGGATCATGATTTTCATTCTATTTGAGATTGAAAAGGATTTCTTTCGCTACCTACTGCTGCTATTACACTAAAACACGTTTCGTTTGACCAAGAATCGCTTTTGACATAAGCTCATCCTTTGAAGTTTGAGACTGAACTGAACTAGATCCTAACTTAGTTAGTACATGTAGTCTAGTAGATCTAGAGGTCTAGGCCTAGACTGCTAGAGCTCTACTCATTCTCAGAAGAGGCTGTTCAACCTTGTTACGTCACTATGATCTAGAAACAACAATGTCATACTTTGACTACAATGCCCAATATTTGATGAGCCTAGGCTAGATATCATAGATCGTCATATATATATATATGGCCACACACAAAAAATGTGTTCAGAAAACAGGTAGACAAAATAAGGGTAGGTAGGTCGATTTAACATTTTTGTTTTACTTTTTTTTTAATGTCACAAATAGACTCAAGCATTTTTGAAAATTCAGAAAACATGCAAAACACCATTGGGAACAATTTTCAGCATCTACAATAGATCTCTACTTCAGTTGATCAAATATATGCCAATTCTTACACTTTTAGTCAGTTTTATCAAATTTTGATAGTTTTTAGAAAGAAATTATCAAAAAAAAGTTAGGGTAGGGCTAAAATATTAGGGTAGTTCGGGTTACCAGAATACAACCATTTTTTAATGCCTAATATGGCACCTAGATTTAGGCCTACTTATATCTAGAAGGAAGAATAACAGAGATACCACCGTAATCACCATAATTATGGCTAAGTTGTGCCATGGGAGAACTGAAGTGTTAAGTCGGACGTTATTGGGTATTTGTTTAATAAAATGATTTCAAAATTTGATGATTTTGTTAAATCTATCACTGTATCAGAGAAAGATATTAGGGAAAGCCCCAGTGGTGGACATAGTCGGGCCCCTATCTTTTGAAATTTAGGGGCCCTCACTTTTGACCATCCAGGCAAAAATAGGATCCATGAGTTTTTAGGGACCAGACGGGCCCCTCAGCCAATAAAATCCAGGGGCCCAACTCGCTCTCTAAGGGCTAAGGGCCCCTGGTTATATCCATCCCTGTGCCCTTGTCCTCAACGCTGCATAATGCCATAAGGATTTTTATGAAGTTATTTTCATATAATGTCCCATAGAAATGTTCCTGAATTGCCTACATTGTGTCTGAAGAGGAAGTAGGCTACGTTTACAACAGTAATTTATCAAATGAAGGAGTTAACTTTTGGCATTGAAACATGGTAAACTTCTGTATTAGCATTAGATCTAACGTATTGTGATGTTCCCAGGAAAAGGAGCTGTGACGAGTGGTTGGCTCTTCCATGGTTTTCCTGCTTTTAATATTCGTACTCTTGATGGATATCAGCACGGTATCTCAAGAGCGCGAGCGGGACGATTTACATGAACACTCGTCAAGGTCCACTGAGAGGTCGCAAAGGATGACTCGGGCGAGCAGTTTTAGGGTTCTCAGAGACGTGGCCCCTGCACGGGGCTGAGGGTGGTTGGGATATGGCTCGTGGGGCTTGTGTACCACTGGGGTCCTTGGTCCTAGAGCGATTGGGTGGCGAGGGCTGGCATTACTGCTCGGATTGTGCCAGGGTTCGGGGTCTCATACCGGGCTTATAACAGTCTAAATGCAAGACAAGAATGACGCCCAAAAAGTTTTAAAAAGTGGTAGCAAATAGGCCGATCACCCATGTTCTCATCCCTAATGTCAGTTCTCGTTTTAATTTGTATCTTCAGTCTTCTCTTACCCATTTTTGGACGTCCGAGTTCGTCCCTTGATTCTACCCCTATT
Organism: Lepidonotus clava; assembly: GCA_936440205.1. Classification (NCBI taxonomy): domain Eukaryota; kingdom Metazoa; phylum Annelida; class Polychaeta; order Phyllodocida; family Polynoidae; genus Lepidonotus; species Lepidonotus clava. The sequence continues at coordinate 42,936,641 of OW387136.1, read as the reverse complement.
TCTTCTATGTCCAGCTCCCCTTTTTACTGTTTTAGGCCTAACTTCGGTCTAATCTTACTTCTCGGACCCTCATCTCTAGCTGCTCTAGTCTTCTAAGTCTTCTCATGGTCCATTCCTAGGAAGAAAGGAGGTTGATAGCAACAACCTGGCTCTGATTGGCTAATCAACATCACATGGTCACTTTTACCTTTTGCTCGGGTCACTCCCAGTCATTATATTCTTGTACATTACAGATTTTGTGTACTTTGTGCTTCGTAACTCGTACAATTAGTGTATTTCGTGACATACATTTTCATACAATGCATGTATTTTGTGACGTATTTTCATACAACTCATGATCACAATTTTACATCAACATTCTACTCTGACTTTGACTTTTCATAACAACGCCTACTTGGATTACTCTTTATAATTTGGTCGCAAGGACTTGTGCTAAAATACTGAATTGATTCCTATAATTCATCACAGTATTATTAAGAGTGAAAAAAACAAATTAAAATTTCAATAAATTGTGTATGCATTATTTAACCAGTGACCTTATTTTCAGTTGGGAAAAATGCATTTCAAATAATGAAAAAGGGGTCCTTAGATAACAAAATGATAATTCCTATGTTCAAAGAGTATACTTCATGAGAAATTAAGAACTTAAGCCTATCTGGCTAAAACATTAGTCCACAACCTAAGGTTTATCAAATGTGTCCAGCATTTCGGATAGATGTCAAAGTTTACGCCGTTCATATATCTTATATTATATATTATATTGGGGGGGGGGGGGGGGTCCTGCAGGCCAAGCTGTGGAATCTGATTTTTTTTTCGTGGAAAAGAAACAGTAAAACCAGCAATTTTCCCTTGAGGCAAAATTGTATGATTCTTGCTAAAATTTATAATAAAAGTTCCAGAACTACCTTATTCTCCAGCTCGCAAAACGACCCAGTCTTACTCCGATACATCTGAGTAAACAGTTGTCAAAAAAGGCTGGTAACTTGCCCTCTTTCGGACATGGCTGTCGTATAACTATAAGTTTTAGTTATCACTTTGAAAAATGAATAATCTTTTATTGTATTCTATCTAAAGCCCATATTATTGTATCTTAAAATTGATATGCTGTCTGAGGTATAAAGGTGTGTGCTACCGGAAGTGTATATTATATGGGGTCCTTAAGACCACGTCAGTACAAAGACATAAAGTGAGTCACTGGCGTCTAACCAGATGTAATATACATGTATCCTTGTAGATTCGAGCAAATCACACCATACTTCTGGTAACCAGTCTGGGTTTTAGGGTACACTGCCACCTTCTTTCTTACACCTCCCCTTCTGTATCACCACTTTCCCCTTTTCATCCGACAGATGGACACTAATGAGAGGATGTGAAACTATGGCCAGACCGTGTACGGTCTTGGACTACATTTTGCTTCACTTTCAGGATGAACGTGGAAAGCCCACTGTAGTCTTTGTAGTACAGGCCGATGTCGATGTATCTGACACATGTGAATCAGGCCTGAATCCGTTCGGCAATACATTGTACATAGTAAAAATTGAAGGGAAGTGCAGCATCTGCAGTTTTAGGTGTGATATTATGTTTCACGAAAAAGTTCCAGATACATCAACCATGAACATTTACACAGAATATATGTTACTTTATTATATTGACAGGTGAAGTTGATGTGAAAAGTGCGCGAGGTGATGGCGAGCCACGAGGCCTACCTGAGAAGTGCCCTCAGTAAAGTGAGTAGTCCCTCTTGTCGTCTTAGATATAACGAGAAAGTGGACTTAATATCATAAGTACTGTAAAACCGCCATGGTTAAGGCTGCTGTTTATAACCAATATTGGATTCAGAAAACTTCCGGCACTGGAGATACTTAAAGGGTTCCGCTGCAGTTTTAATCAGAGTGGGTTTTAATAGTCTAAAATGTGAATTTGCCTTCTTCATTATAAACGTGGGCCCATACAGAGGTATAGTCCTCTGCAATTCAATCAAGTAGGCCTTTTGATACTTGAAGTCTTTTTCTAAGACTATCCAAGGAGTAACAAAATTCTGTAATTAAATTTTGTGGCAGACTAAAATATGTAGGTAATTTTATCTGATATGAATGAGGCTATTTGCCTCAGTTTTTAAAGATTTCGGAATTATGTGTGATAAACATCATCGTCAATATGCTGTTGAATTTTCTTTTTAACAGTACCAGTATCCTGATATAGCAAAGAGAGATATTCTGAATGCTTTCCAAAACTACACAGACCTTAGGCCGAACCTAGACACATACGGTAAGGATCCTCTTTTTCATACTCCTGTGTATATCGTTGGTTTGCCATGCAGAGGAAAAGAAGTATTACCAAGATTAATTGAACCCAACACAGTTTGATAAGATATAATTAATGTCAACGGTTTTCTTTATTTTGTACATTACGACAGTCGATGGTACATAATAGTGCATGCAGTGAGTGCCCAGGGAAAAGGCACATAAGAAAAGCTATACTTAAGCAATTTCATTTTTCTCTACAGTTTTTAATGATGGGTCTCGCAAAGAACTGTTGTGCCTGGAAGGTACCGTTCCCGTTGTATACAAGGGTAAGTTTTGAATTCAGTTTTATTCAAACTATACCAATCCTCTGGATTGTTTGTAATGTAAAATGATATTTGTATGCTTCAAATATGATTGGAAATGCATTATGTTTCCCGCAGCGCCTTAGGCTGGTAGTGTCACAGGATGTTCATGTAACGAATTATCTTGTAACCGTCCTCTCATTATTACACGAGTTAAAACAAAGTCAATAATTTTTCTTGAAAACTTGAAGCACAATCCCACAATTCATACAGCTTTGAGAGAAAAAATTGCGAATATTTGAATTATAAATCATTTTTGACAATTCCTACCCATAGGGAACACGTACAACATCCCGCTGTGCCTGTGGCTGATGGACACCCACCCGTACAACCCGCCCGTGTGCTACGTCAAGCCCACGGCCACCATGCAGATCATGCAGGGCCGCCACGTGGACGCCAACGGCAAGGTCTACCTGCCCTACCTGCACGAGTGGAAACATGTGAGTGCACACAATTAATTAGGCAAAAGAAAAATAGTTGTGGTTGGGTAACATAGATTGAAACAGATAGGTAGATAGGTCAATTTAACTTAATTTCAGCTGAATCTCTACTCAGGGAGAAGTCACAGACTATTTCAAATTGATTGTTCTAGTTTGGTAAATCGTTGTTGTTCTGATTAACTGTCACTGAGATGTTAATTCATTAATTCACAATTCATTATTTTGTTACTTATATAGTCCTAATGATAAATATAGTGCAATGCAAATAATATAATGCAATGGAAAAATCTTATTTTATGACATTCGGGATACCTTCGAATTTTATATACTTAAGATTTGAAATTCAGCTTCAACTTTCATTGCTGCTTTTAACGGCCGATATACATTGTGATAAACTCCGCAAGGTTATTGTTTGATAACAACTACGCTAAATAGAAAGGTCCTGTTAAACTATAAAAATTGCCTAAACCTAATCCAACAATATAAGTGATTTCCCCGATTGTACTCTGACAGTGTTTACTAGAGCTTCATATGATGTCTTTTGTTGCAGCCCCAGTCGGACCTTCTTGGTCTCATACAAATACTGACGATAGTGTTCGGGGAGGAGCCTCCCGTCTACTCGCGGGGCTCCCAGCCGGCCACCCGCACTGCCGGCTACCCCATGGGGCAGTACCCGTCGTCAGGTGGGTTGTGTACGGGGCCTAGATGTGACTGAATCGTAAAATCTGGATGTGTGAGCAACGTGTATACTGGCTAGTTTTATCATCAATACTACGGATCTGAAGGTGGAGGGGCGGGGGGAGGTCATGACAATTACGTCAGCATCATTTGTTTAAACCCCTGTAAATATCGATAGAATTTGACTGATGCCATTAGGCTGAGGTCAGAATTTAAATTAACGGTTAATATAAATAACGAGAACGACATAGAAGTGTCTTCTAAATTTGATGTAAATACTTAAACCTCTGAATATTGAAAAGTGAAGAGATGCGTATATGAGAGGATTCTGGATAATATTAGTCAGATATGTTTCCCCCATCACCAGCGATGCAGCTAACGTTGGAAATAATAAATACATAGCTAACCAGTACATACAACTTTTACTGAAATTGACAAAAATCCAACCCAACGACGACTTCAGTAGACTTGTTTATTTAGACATGGAATAATTATGCAAATTGACATGTCGTGTAACATCCTTTAACATAATTGAAAATCACCATGATATGCCTAAGTAATTATATTATAATCACTTAGGTATATCAGTTATTCAGAGTGTTAATTAACCGTTAAACGATATGCAATACAACTGTCTATTATGTACTCTCAGGTTCAGCGATGCCGACCCCGGGGTCGTACCCGCCTAGCTCCACGCCTTACCAGCCCCCCACCAGTAGCTACTCCGGCGGCACCTCGTACCCGGGTTACCCGGGGTACCCCGCTCAGTCAGGATACCCGGCCCAACAGCCCTACTCCGGGTACAACCAGTATCCGCCGCAACAAACCACGCAGACCAACGGTAAGGAGTTAGTTTGATTGTGGATTTATGTCTGCTTATAAGGCATATTAGGAATAATATCATAAGGTCACTGGCCTTAAGGAATCAATCAGTATTAAAATATAACTTTTATATCAGTGTCAAACACACTTTTTCTTCTTTTTCCGGAAAATATAATTAAAACTATTTTATACCAATTCACACGTTTACTCTTCAACTTACACCTATATCGTGACTTCGCCATAAATTACATTTGCTAGTGAGTATTGCCACCCTTATGGTTTCTAAATTGAAAATTCGGAAATGGCCTTCCTACTTCTCCAGATCTTTCATCTCGTGAGTGATATCTCTGCTTCTTACATAGATGCTTTGACTGCAATTAGGGCCAGATACATTTCTTTCTTTAATAAAATCCTTTCATCAGTTACTTATTTTTTTGGTCCTGTTTTTTTGTTTAGTGAGCTCGTCTGTGAGTAACTCGCTGTCAGACGAACAAATCCGGGCCTCGCTGCTCACCGCAGTGGAGGACAAAATGAGACGGAGGCTGAGGGAGATCTTTGCACAAGCGCAGGTGAGGAAGATTTCTTAGGGGACAATTTAGGTTGCCATTATCTTATCAGGAGGGAAACAGGGTAAAGATACAAGTTCCAAATAGTAAAAATAAATAATAAAAACTATATACAAAGGAAATAGTAATACGATTAATAAAAGCGAAATATAGCTTTAGTCCAAATGTAGTACGAAAGAAAATAATTTAGTGAAAAAATAACCTAAAATTTGTTTTAATGATTAATTTTTGTCAACGATTGACCTTTTTACGTGAATACTTCCCTTCCAGGCTGAGATGGAGGCCCTGAAACGGACCCAGGAGGATCTCGGTAAGGGCAAACAGAAACTGGAGGAGATGCTGGCCAAACTCGAGCGTGAACAGGTGAGAATTTGTTAGTGCATCATTGATAACAGTTTAAGCTTTTTGAGCCACCATTACTTTAGGCTGCTACACCCCTCTGCATGTCTCCCAGTGGCAACAACTGGGTTATCAAAGACTCCTAGAGAGTCACCGGCTGTTGTGTGTGTGGCCCTGTCTATGGGACCATGCACATTAAAGAACACCTGCCTCGGTAAATGTGTAGGGGTATGGTCTCTATCTTCTCATAGATTCGTTCATTCCATAGATTCAATCACCAAATGACAGAATTGTCAAAACCTTGTTCTCGCCGTGATATGACCTTAGATGTTGCTACGGCGTTAAACCCCAATAACCAACCAACCAACCAACTTTAGGCTGACAGCATCAGTGACACTATCACGGATTTCCAGCCCGACTTTCTAACGTTCCTGTCATTATTCCCTGAGCTAAAAAAAAAAAAAAAAGCAAGTATTTTTCATGAAAATCTTAATTTATAGATTTCATGTTTTTATATTATTATTCTAGCATAAATTTGATTAATCAAAGCAAGTAGAATGTTAACAGCGAATAAAGTTAACACGTCTTTGAATTCTGCTTGTTTCCTAAAAACAAATACCCTCACCCTTAAAAAGATGGACTGTATCTATGGACTGCACTTTGTCTTTTAAGAAAATGGACACGTGGTGCTGTATACGGTGATGTGATTGAATTGAGTCTATATTTGGATCATTATTTCAGAATGAAGTGGAAAGAAACACGACCATCCTGAAGGAGAAGGGCGAGGAGCTGAGTGCCGTCCTAGACAAGATGGAGAACACGGAGGAGGTCAACATAGACGACGCCGTCACACCAACAGCACCCCTTTACAGACAGTGAGTAGGGTTTATATATTTGTAATTTACACGCTGTATAAGTTAACCAGAATGACGCTAACGGAGCAAATACCGTTGTGTGTGTTGCTTTCAAAATCTGATGGCAAATATTGTGAAAAAGCTTTATTTATTTCCATTGAAGCAGTGGTACTAACGCTTGTACCCTGATACATCCATGAATTAGATAAATACCTATGTCATATTATTATATATAATATTTCCTGCAGGCTGCTGAATGCCTTCGCCGAGGAACAGGCCACCGAAGACACAATCTACTACCTTGCTGAGGGACTGAAGAGGAACGCCATCGACCTAGACGTTTACCTTAAGGTGAGTTGACTAGAAATATCCTTACCCACAATATTAGCGAATTATGTTCAAATGAGCTCTTGGTAATATGATATGTCTGAACTAATTTTTTTACAGTAAGGCTAGGTTCTTTTAACAAATCGATTTTTTTATATTTTGCATGTGTTCAGTAAGTTAAGAACAGATCATACGCTTAGAGAAATTACCTTTTATTGTTTATGGTACATGTACTTGCACACGTTACCCTGTGTTTCGGTCGCACAGCATGTTTATGTTGTTGGGAAGATCGACAATGTGGATTAATAAATAAACTATAGCTAGCTCAGTGCTACGATTGACGAAAGTATTATGTGTTTTGTCTGTTTGAATTTGCAGCAAGTGCGAGAATTGTCGAGGAAGCAGTTCATGCTACGGGCAACCATCCAAAGATGTCGACTGAAGGCAGGTCTCCCCGAAGTGGCTTCAATATGATTTGTTTCTGGTCTCCGTTTAGACGTTTATTATACTTCAACTTCAAAGAAAAGTTAAAATCTTAAGTTGATGCATGAAACTCCTACTCTTACCGCCATGATACAGTAGATTAACGATAAGTATAGAAACTAGAACATTTGGTTATTCTGGATAAATGTTAGATATACCTGTTACTAGGAAATCTAAAATTCTTTCATTCTGTACTGGACAGATGTAGTGGGTAGTCCTCTTATACAAAGTCTGCAAATTGGATTCCTTATACAATGAAGGTTATTCAATGAAAGTTATTCTTGGAAAACAATTGAACCATAATGAATTGGGAAGGAGAGAAAGAGACCCAAAGGAGGTATCCTTGACGGTTTCCCTACGGCTTGCTCAGGTACTCTTTTAGACATGTTGCATGTGTCAACTTAAGATGTAAACCTTTCTTTATTTTGACTTTTCGCAATGCCTAACTGCAGAACATTCATTGCACTTGGGCAGACTACTCTTTATACTATCGTTTACGTTAAGGCAGTATCTCTTCTCATCAATTTGTTTACCGTACGAGACAGCAATGCTAATCTTTTTTTAAATGAGATGTTTGGGGTTAAAGAATATATTCCTAATAGATGTGCATGCAGGTAGATTAAGCCCATATGTATAACTTGCATAGGTGTTAAAGGAACGAGGCCATGTGATGACAGGTTCTGAAATATATCCTTTATTCATCCTACTTATTTACATTTGTCAAGTAATCCGAGCGTTGATGTTACAGGATAAAGAAAAAGATGTAATAGACAGTCACAAGTTACAAATCTTTGTTAACTTAATAAAATATTATTATTTCAAATCAAAGAGAGTCTCACTGATGATAGCAACATTACTTTGAAAACCAAACCATGTTTTATCATGTTAATATAATCATTTTGTGGAAAAAATGTGCCAGATTTTAGAAGACCAAATACTGATTGAATGGAATCAAATTACTGTTATACCTATATATAAATATATATATATTACGGATGGTCTGTTGGGTCGTATAACGCGAAAGGAACTTTGAGATATTTCATACATAACAACACTAGGACAAGGTAGGTAAATGTTGGTAAACGTGATTTATTACTTACATTAGCCTAGTTATGGACCTGCTGCAAGCGGGCTAGTGTTTCATTTGTCTGTGAGAACAACATTGGGAAACATGTTTCTATGTGATCAGCGCCCTATAGTGAACCCTTAAGTTATTCAGAGTTTGCCTATGAATAACACAGCCGTCATGAGTCCCCTTTGTACATAATACTGTTCTCTGTCAGGGCTTTTTGATGCGTCGGACACCACATATCATGCAATTTTATAGGCAACTGAAAAACAGTGGTGATCATGGCAGTGAAAAGGGATGGTTGCTAAGTTCCATCTATATTTCTGATATTGTTTGTGGATGTTTCAAGTATTCAATTTGTATATAGCAAGTCGGACCTCGATGTATGTAATAGAGGTTGAGACCGATTTATAAAAAAAGATTGCCGCTTTAGGACTTTACTATCATCTATGGGCGACCATTAGGTAGAGATTCTGTTCTCGTTCGGGAAATACGTAAATGAGGTTGAACTACGTTGTTGACTTACCTTACAATATGATATCCTTTATGTCACATGTGTTAAATCCAAAGTTTCACTGTTTTCAAAAGTGTTCTTAGTATGTTTATCATAACGTTGCTTAAGTGGAAAAGGCTTTTAAATTATTACATTATGCTCCCTTTTTACTGAAATGGAAAACCCGATTTGATTTTATTCATTTTAATGAGACAATTCTTAAATAGATCACAGTTTAAGTTTTAATAATGAAAATTACATTAATTAGCTATAATCAAGCTTTCAGTAAAGTTGCATTTATGTAATAAAAGTCTTGACGATAATCGGATTTCGGGCATCTTAATATGGACGTTGGCTGATGTCTTAAATTTAGAGAAATTTGAAATTCCATGCCGTCATTGTTAATGTAGTAATTCAGGAAATCACATAATACCTTGGTTTGTTGTCTTAACAAAATCTATCTAAAATAGAGTGATTAAATGTTAAAATATCATTCAGATTTTTCAGACAGTCCATGACATTATGTGACTCCTTGAATTATCAAATCGTAAAAGTTGCTACATTATTGTGGCCAAACATAATAGCTTGTGATACGAAACGTTGTGAACTAGACATGTCCACGGGTTACCAAGATAATCTTCATGTATTTACATACATACCTTGATTTACTCACCCATCCTTTATTTCAAATTATCAACCAGCCAAGTTTATCATTAAAGCATTGCAAATGTGGTTACCGAAAGATAATTATACAGTCTCTTCTGCTTACCTACGATACCAAGCTCGGAATGGTGATTTTGTTGGTGACTAATTGTGTAGAGTACTTGGTCATTTTTGTGATGATATTTAGGACCTTTTCTGTTGTAACGTCGCCACACGCGTTAAGATTGACCTTCTGGTCCATGGGTTCACCAACACACAATCATTATGTAACTATTTACCTGCCAAGGCTTGACCGCCCGTGGGGGCGTTACTGCAGTTTGTGTTGCCTAAAACAAAGTTATTGGCCTGCACTTGTACAGGCACCGTATCCCAGATATGTACAGTTGAAACATCTGTAGTACTGCTTTATTCTGTATAAAGATAATCAATTCTATGCCGGGTTTTGTTCTCATTTCCAATTTGAGTAATGAATATTTATCGGCTTACTTCAAGGTTAGATACGGTGATCAGTGGCCGGTATGTAACATTGCAATATTTCTATTACTGTTAATGAAATTTACAACAAGTGAGAGCTCAAAGATATAAAATATATGTAGAATAATTTTGAGCATCGTTTAGTATCAACACCGTGTGGTCAAGAATAATGTTCCTGTCGGCTATCCTCTGGTTCAAACCTACCAATAACCAACAGTTTACGGTATGAGTACATTGGACCCCAGACCCCATGAAGCAGTAGCCAATTACAACCGTACTACAACTCTACTACAGTAAACACGTCAGCCATACCCACTCATCAGTATCAATTGGACAGTATATTTTACAAAACTTTATCTAAAACAATAATCATAACCATTATGTAACTATTATTTACCAAATTCATAGCTTTAGTGCCCTTCACAAATTGCGGAGGTTCAGCTCCTTCACTTAATGCACGACCCTTGGTATTATTTTATCTGGCGTGTCAGAAGTATGCAATAGAATTATATGCAATTATTTGACATAAAATACACAAAGATAATAGTCTCTCTTTTTTTTAAAGGGATAACGGACTGTTTAACCAGAATTCTAAATCCATTACAGAACCTGAAATTTATGTTTGCCCAATGCAAGAAGATCTCATTAAAAAAAAAAAAAAAAAATGTCACCATGCATATTTCTGAGTGAGATGATAAGAAAGATAATGTCCTTAACTATAGAAGTCTATGGGGAGAATATACTGAGTAATATTTAACTGAATGTAGAATATTCAAAATCCATTACAGCCATACCAATTAAGTCTTAGGAATATGTACCTTAGGTCTATACCAAAGTTTTAAAACCAAAAAAGGTAGGGGTCACCGATGTAATTTAATCACTGGATGCCGATAAAGCCTTAATAAGTGATTATTTCTGTATAATCCTTTATAGATCTATCATATCTATTCCCCTAATTTGCTATTGAAAAAGACTAAAATTTATTGAATTTATTTCAAAACCAACCCCTTGTCATGTCTAAAGAAAGATTTTTTATTTTTGAGGCATTTCATTTTTTTCACTAGGGGGCGCATGTGTGCCTGATTCATTTAATATTAAATTCCCTTTTCAATTATCATCCAAATTTTATGATTTTTGAACATTTTCACTTTAAGTCAATTGTCATCAAGTTATGATGAGAAATTTTATGATTTAAGTATTTTGAAATTTTGCCACCAGGGGGCACAGCAGTGAACAGTACGTTATCCCTTTAAATACGTTTATTCATACTGAAAAAATATTGCCTATTTTCATTGAATCTCAGTGTCATATTTGTTTCTAGTCAATCATATCCCTGGCAGTATTCTTTTTTTACAAAATACACATACCATGTAATAGCCACATAATAATAGTTTCTGAAATGAACTGCCCTTTAATGTCATATACCGAAGTTAACTTCATATTACAAAAAGACCCAGTGGATAACCTCAGCACCATTAATGCATAATTAGCCTATTTCTAAAATGATGTCCTTTCCCATGCTGCTGCCTACATACTGAACTTTCTTCAGGCCCTTACCAAGAACCAGCGAAATGGGCCATAACCAACCTGTCCATCTGGTTACTGTTTTGTTTAACTGCTTTTAAAAGGACCAGTGGGAACCAGCAAATTGGGTTATGACCCCATTACTTAGTTCCAGCCTCATCCTCCATGTGGCTTCATGGTGTAGTGGTTAGGACCCTCACCTCCAGACCCAAAGGTTGTGGATTTGAACGCTGAAAGAGTTCATCATTGCCGGCATTTTTCAGCCTGGTGAAGGCACTTGCAAATATTAATACTGAAAACCCTCGGATAGTCATAGCTTCTTATGGTCTTCTGAACATCCTAGCCGTAGTTTATCTGAAAGGGATCCCACTTTCCATTTCTAAGGATACGAACATTATGCACATTTGGTTCATATTTTATTCCAAATGAATGTATTCTAACTATTCATTTTGTTAGATGGGGATTCATGAAACATCTAATTAAAGAATCCTTTATAATATGATATATGTACATTTATTGAGAGGCGGTCAGCCTCTCGTATGCTCTACTAGGTCTGCCATAACGGAGAACTTTGCTGGGACCCTCATGTATGTCCAAGCACTATTGTGGTCTAGGTTGCAGGCTGAGTTCCAGGATCTATTCTTAAATTCTGGTTTGCTTTATGTGCCCTATTTTTTTACTACTTAGCTTTCCTGTTTTTTTTGCCTCTAATGTGTCTGTATATTCAGTCGGTTTGTAATTTGTGGATAATTACTTGTACTGTATTGTGAAATGCTAACTTGCATTATTTTTAAAGTATCTGTTCAGAGTGTGAGATGTGTATATATGTTTTTCACAAATATCTTGTTATTAGACCAGACCGTCTAGATAGGGAGTTCTGCTCCCAAATCTGTCTCTTGTTTGCTTCTAGATAAAGACCACCTAGCCAAACCCGAAGGTTCATTTTGTGAGAGTATATAATGGAATACTACTCTCCCATCTACTGACCAGACCTTTTAGCCCCATTAACTGCTAAAACCTCCAATTTCATATACAACAAGTACCTTAATTAGGACATCGAATTCCAAAGTTTGACAAAAGCAAATTGTAATAGAATTCTTCCTTTCAATTTTATCAAATATGATTGGGTACCATCAAAATATCATAACAAGAACCAAACCAGAACCAAATAGAATGTTACTTTAACGTTATAATAACGTTACATTCTTGCCTAACAGTAGGGTATTAAGTAAGAAATCTTACCTATACATTGGAGAAAACAAGAGCTACTAGACTTATGGATTCTCAGCTTTTCCAAATTAGGAAGAAATAATAACTTAGAGGATGCGTCCGTCAGGGCTTTCATCATTATAAAGTCATCCTGTGGCGCACACCTGTGTAATAGACTTAAAATGTGCTGAAATTGGCCGTTATTGAAGCAACCAAGCAAGATAACCTCTTCAACTAACAACAGCATATTTATACCTTCATTCAATGTAAACTGTCAAATTAAAGTAGCAACTCAATTTAACTCATCACGTGTGAGATAAGCGGTATTCAACATGTCGACCAGATGAAAAATCAAATTCTTACTTGATTCCAGGGCAATTTCTCTGACATCAATAAAATCACGTCCCCACTTGGTCGACGAACGAAGGCAACTAATGTTACTTGCCCGGCAATTAAGAAATTAGTATGTCGTCGGGCTACTAACTAGTTGCCAGTGAAAAAATAATTAGTCCCCAAGTTGGGATGCTCTTACCATCAAACTACTGGCAACTAGAGGACACATTGGTCCCCCAGCCTGGCAACTAACTGCACTAATCACCAGCGACTAGAGAAAAATATTTAAAATGTCAAATATTTCGCCAGCAAACCCTGGCAACTAGTTGGTTAGTCGCCAGACATCATGGTGCCACTGTTTAGTATATGTCGCTGGGCAACTAACTACGTTATAATAGTCGCCACAGATTTTTGTAATCTAGTCACCCAAGTGGGGACCAGGCTTAAGAAACTACAGTTGCGAGGCAATTTGATAGCTGCCAACTTGACTCCCCAGTGTTGACTAGACGATTTACCATTTCAGTTTTATCCTTTGCAATCCCTCTCCCCTTGTTATAGGAAAGAAAAAAAGCATCATGAGTACATATGCACCGAGGGGGGGTCTGACACTTTTCAAAACGTGTGTACTTTCCTGTGAAACTCCAATGCGTAATTTACTCCAAAAAAGGGTTGGAGGGCTGACAATTTTGTTAGTGTAAATACGCACCTAATGGAAGAGCCGTAGGATATTGGAGTTAGAAACCTGTCAGCCGATTCTGTTCCCCACGACCTGCGGGTCGGCGGGACCTCAGGGGATGGTTTTCGCCATGAGACTGCATCATTACGGCCCTATCAATAAAGGATAGCAAATTATCAATGTAGAATTCCTGATTACATCTTTATTAACCAACATACATAATACACCAAGTAAACCTCTTCACTAGTATGTACACCCCCTGCCCCTCTTAGCCTTGCATGTTCAACCCTATATCGTACCCAAACCCCTCCATCTCCCCATCCCACCACCCCTGGTTCCCACCTCACCCCACCCTGTGGGGTCCCACCGACCCTGAGGTCGTGGGGAACATAATCGGCTGGTCACCATTCCGGTTATGTTGTATTAGTGGCCTTGCTTGGCCAATAATTCTGGTTGGGATATAGGCTAGGGGGCCGGGGATGTGGGTTAGAGCCAACATGGGCTGATTTCTGGTGCGGCGACCACTGCCATCCAACCCCTTGTGTGTGCTCCCCTCCCACCCATTACTCGCCGCCCCTGTCTGTTTCCATCGCCATCCATCCATCTGTCACTACAAGCATCTTGTCGAGAGAGAGTTACAACCTAGGACATATTTGTGTACAGAGGTAAGGCTACTTTTTTGTTTTACAATTTTCTTTTAGGTATATTCTTTAGGTTTCATATGATAAAGAGATCGGTATATCATCATGTAACTCTGCATTGCGTGCATGGTTTTTTTTCACATATGGATTCGCATTTTTCTCGTGTTTTTCATTAAGAAGCTATTATTTTTCATTGAATAGCAACAATTTAAGTAGGGGGATCATAATTTGCATAACAACATTTTCCCATTCAGATTTCTTTGAAACATTAGGTCACTGAAACTCAACAGTCCCAATATGACTTATTCTCTTTGAAACCTAATGTTTGTTTCCTCTTTTGCCATTGCATACGTTCTTCGTGTTGATAACTGGCTCTTTTTCTAATATACAGGCATAAAGCCGCTGCCAACCAAACACATTTAGAACCTTTAGCGGCGACCAGCGTTTTTACTATGGCCCAGTGGGATAGCTATGTGTTTAACGCCAGCATGGAGGAGGACAGAATCGCCTCATCCAATAAGCCCACAATCGAGGTGGTTGTGGGTGCCCTGATGACAATCTGGATTATCGGCGTTAACACCTTGCTGCTCTGTGCCATCCTGATGACCAAAAGCCTCCGCCAGCGCTCCTCCAACTGGCTACTAGTGAACCTAGCAGTGGCTGATCTGCTGGTCGGCATGTTGGTGACGTCCTTCGCGTCTTATCAGCGGGGTCATGACCTCCAGTGGGAACTCAACCACCACACGTGTGTCTTCTGGCTGCTGCTGGACGTGCTCCTGTGCTGCGTCTCCATGTACATGTTAATCACCATCAACATTGACCGCTGCGTCTTCATCACCTTCCCCAGCCAGTACCCGCGCAAGATGCGGCGCCCCGTCATCCTCTGCCTCATTGTATCCTCCTGGGTCGTCGCCCTTTGCATCGTCCTGCCGCTGTTCTTCAGAGGGCGCACCGATGGCTTCAGCATCAAGGACAACCTGGACATGAGCGCCATGTGCTACATCGAGCTGCTCCCACGCTACTCCATCGCCTCCACCGTGCTCACCTACTTCATCCCCGGGGCCGTCCTCATCGGTATCACCGCCTTGACCTTCAGGGCCACTCTCCTCAAGGTCAAGGAGCACCAGCGCCGCCTGGCCACCTCCAACAGCAACAACAGCGCCGACTGCAGCTCCCCTGGCGGCGCCGGTGACGAGAGCAACACGGCCATAGGGAGGATTAAGAAGGCTGTGTTCGTGGTGTGCGTCATCAACTCGGTCTACCTCATCATGTGGCTTCCCTTCTTCTTCATCAACATCCTCAGTGCCGCCGACATGTACCACGCCCTCTCCCCTAAGGCCTTTGACGTGGCCATTTGGCTGGCTTATGCTAATTCGGGAGTTAATCCCCTGGTGTGGCTGCTCTACTCGGATATCCGCAAGGCCTTCTGCAATGTGCTACGCTGTCGGTTCGACCGCAACAAGCACGGATTTTACCTGGATGACGACGAGACGGAAGACATAGCTATCACCACGGCCGAGGCGTGAGCCATCCTGAACCAAGAACCGGCCCGGAATCTACACATTCCCCCATCCCCAGGCCCCTAGGCTTAGTTATTGTGCTAGGAGATAGAGATAAACGTAAAAGATATCGAGCATATATAGACCCACACACATTACATGGCAGAACTGTTAATTGACTGTCTGCACTGAAATGTCCGCAGGCAAACAGCAATCCTTGCTTCAATAGAAATCAAGTAATTGTAACGATATAGAGATACAAATAACCCCTTAGCCATGTAATGCTTTAGTGATTCAATATAAATGGACAATCGTTTTAAAGCACGCAGTTTAAACGTATGGTTTCATTGTTACAACGTCGATATATATATAGTCATGCCTGCCATGTGCCTGATATATGCCAAGGATATGCTGGGCCTCCGTCAAATTAGCCTCCTATCTTTGTGTTTACTAAAAAAAACACTGCACATCAACCATGTAGCTGGCATGTCTGATCACTTCATTGAAACTTAGTTTTCCATAAAGACCAAACAATTAAAAGACCTATATGAATAGATGTCTCCTTGTATATGGATGTAGTGCCACTACTTAAACACTTTTTGTAGATTGGTCCAATTGAAATACAAAACAATTATGTGAACAGGAAACCTAATATAGATATGCCTTTGACAAATTGCTTCTTTTGATATACTTAAGACATAAACCCCTTTCTTCTTGCATGTTGTCCTTTTCCTCTGTTTATGTAAATACCACAATGAGAGTAGACTAATGAGTGAGTTCATAATTACAAATCAAAGGTAAACGTTTTGTTGGTACATAGTAGGCCATAGCCTTATATTTCATAATGCCTTTACAACGCTTAAATTTGTAGTACTTATTTTGAAAAATTCTGACAATTAGAAACATTGTCCCAAAATAACCCATGTGATCATAGGTCTAATGCATTTCGTTAAAGACTTTGTGACATTGGATGTTCTTAAAATGAGCGTTTCCACAGAGCCAGACAGCTTTGTTATATGCCCTAGTCAGACTACTCAGATCAAATAACGGAAGTTTAACCATTCAAGTATTACGGTTTGTTTTACTGACACTTTTAATGAATTGTAGTATAGCCCCCCCCCCCCTCCCTCAGGCAAAAATACGCATTGAATGTGTACTAAAATGTACACACATTTTCAAAAATTTCGGACACCCCCCTCCCCCTTTGATGCGTATGTACTGAATGGAAGGCCCCATACATATTATCCACATTTCTGCAGAAAACGTCCTATGTAAAGGAGGTCAGCTTTATGCACACATGACCTTTTACTTCGCTTTCCTCTCAATATATACGTCTAGATGTACAATACATGCGTGACATCAGACAATATCTAAAGATGAATCTTTTCCAGTCATCCCGGATGAGCAGATAGACGTATTTCCTCTTAATTCGTGTGAGAGATGTTATCATATCTCTAACCTAGTGTATAAGAATAAACTATAGGGTTGTGTATAGTATTGCATATGTAATTGAGTTCCATCCATGCAAGAACAAAGTATTCATAACGGGTACTTGTAAACTAAGATTTGTATTACAATTGGAAAGAATAGATTTTGGATGACATTTCCAATTCCTTGCATGGTTGTGGTAGAATTAGCCTTACTGGTATGACAAATGGCACATCTTATTATCGAGAAATGAGGAATAGCAGAGACCAATATGGGAGCTTCTAATCGTGCACTATCATGATTTGGTGGTTTGAGAGTGATCAGTTTGTCATGTGATAACCTCTTCCGCAATAATGCCATCCTCCATGTTGGTAATGTTAATGTAACACGCATCTGCTCCGGTAAGTGATGGTAGGCAAATAGGCGCTGTCATTTCCTCAGTTATTAGGGGATATCTGATGCTGGCAGTGCTTAATCCCAGCATTTCGCCATGTGTGCTTTTTTCTGCTGAAGGTATAATCTGACTGAAGCACCAATGTTAATTTTGGCAGCGTTTGTAACTGAGCTAGGGTTTCACAAGATATTGATTCAATGTTTCACAAGATACTTTGTATTGTGTTATGAATGTCATATAACCTGTAATCTAAAACAAAACAGATAGAATCACTAGACGTAAAATGCCATTGTCGGTTTATACAGGGAAAATATCCTCACAGGTCCATGTAGCTGTTATAGACCAGCCATGTTATTGCCGAGACTGTTACAGCCCGCAGTGCATTGTCCTACAAATGGGATAGAGTGGAATAAAAAGAGGGAGCATTTAACCCTGACATCGTTTACACTGACAGAAGTGACACGAACGTAGTTAGCTCAGCGAATCATAGTTCTTCACTGAATTATGGCCATTGTATTATAGTAATGTACAATTGTACATATATTATTTCTCACAGTGCTCTTTCCACATGTTGAATTAATCTTTATTTGATTCGGTATTGGATTTAAACTTGGATACCATTTGTGTTGTTCTTTCGTTGGTAACATAGAACATAATGTATGCCATGGAAATAATCATAGTTACCCAAAGTATCTTTTGTCTATTTTTAGAGACGATTCTATGATGTCCTTTATAGGCCTTTATCAAACTACTGCTTTATCCATTTACTGTTACTTGTGTAAAACAGATTTATTAAACCAATATTGCTTATACACAGCTAATAACTAAATCTTTAGAACTGTTGTTATTTTGCCCCTTGCATCACAGCCATTATGTGAATCTGATGTCTCTACCATACTGAAGGTTTGTCTGATTTAACAAATCATGTAACCATTCATACGAATCATGGAAGATAGTGAACGCTGTATGTCAACATTAAACTCAAGCTATTGAATCATGCAAGAGTATGTTGCAGGGAATTAACAGAAAATGAATTGTTACCTGATTTCGTGTCATGATTATAATAGCAATAACTCGTATAGAATACTAAAGTTGACATATGGTACACTACATGCTTTACCTTTTGTACACGATTGTTATGAAATACTGTTTCATTGCGCGAATGATCCTTGGAAATGTTTGTACATAAATACTAACTTAATTCGAGGTACACACTTTCAATATGAAGGCCTATCCTAAAGTCAACTAAAGGGGGCTTTGCATTAGACCGATCAGCATGCGATTTCTGTAAATACATCGCTTCCTGCTAAGTAGTAGTGTCGATCTGAAAAGATCTTATCTGTGTTTTTTAAGGGTGAAAAAGAAAGTACAAACTGTCAGGAGCTATTTGAACGTGGACATGTTCCGCTGCAAGATACTTTGTCATGTAAATCGATTGAAAAACTTTGAATAAATACATAGAATATCCCATTTCAGACCATTTCTTGCAACAACATTTTTCACCTATAGATAGACCTTGTGCCGACATGGCCACGTGACTACTTTTCGATGCTCGATGCTCATCACAACTAATTGCATATCAAATAAATCTAATTATGTTAGATACAATAGAACAAAAATAAATTTACATCGATCACCCTTTCTCGTTGCTGGGGCGTTATCCGAAAATGTCTATTGTGATAAATTCTGCAACTCATAAGAACCCCTTTCCCCTTGTAACTGTAAGCAGAATTTACTTCCACGTTAATGTAACGTAGTATCAATATGAGTAGCACGGCTGTTGATTAATGTGTATTTACAGTCATGTATTCGATATGGCAATAGACAGAATGTTTTGACACGGATATGTCTGTACTGTATATATATATATATATATATATATATATATATATATATATTTCCTTTATGCAGTTATTTGTATCAAATATAGAAGAATGTGGCAATACATGGTGACCACTAAGTCACCTCGTGGTCGTACCTTTCCGATATTACCTGGGACCTAAATCAGGACAATGCAGGAGGTCTTGTTTCCTATACAAACATTCATAAGACCTACTACCCTGGATGGTTTAGACACTAACTATAGCCTGTACTGTCTGGGACCCTATGTGTCTGTTATAGGCAAAAGTGCCACCTATACGCGTTTGGTAATATGAATACATCATGAACGTATTCAAATCAAGGGATTATCTGGGGGTAATCTCGTGTAATCTATAGCTTGTGTGGGGCTGAAGTTACTGTCGTGGGGGGCGCGTTAACAAGCGTCACCCAAGATTTGCTGACCACGACGACCACAGAATACTTACTTCATGGCTACCTTAGGTTGAGTCATGGTCATTTCCTGATGCTATGTGGAGGGATTGGTTGGTTCCGACTGGAACTCTCGTTCTTGGGGCACCGGAAGTTCCGATTTGTTACTTTTACCAAGTGTAATACTTTTCCATATTTGTTGTTTTCAAAACAAGCCGCTTCCTGCTAATGATAGTTTCGCGACCTTGGTCCAAATATTTCAAATTAGCTCGTCGATGCCAAAATGGTTTTCTAAGAATTTCTCGGAACATACCTGTATACCAATGGCAATGTAAACTTCTTAGGGTTTGTAGAAATAGGGCAATCACCCAAATTTGATTCCAAGCATTATTGATTGATTTGATATCTTTTTATGCGGACATAACTATATAAATACGTAATGACCAATGTATCAACACTGTAATAGTGCGATTGTTAATTATGAATTGGTCATGATTATCTTTTGATAGTCTTCGGAAAATGGGATTCTGCCATTCAAGTTCATTTTGGGAACATTTTGTGAATACCGCTTCCATTGTGATCCTCAAGTGGCTCATTACAAAATCTGAATGATATCAAAACTATACTTTTTTTCTGTGCTCTTTGATGATAATCAAACCTTTGTTTTGAACCCATCAACCACTCCCAATATGTATTTACATTTTGAATTCAGAGGAGTGGGTGAACCTGACTTTTGCGCAATTAATCTGGCTTCCTGGATTGTATACCGCCAGGTATATAGTCACCACGATATACCTGGGACCTCCCACGAAGTAAAGCCCCCACGTAGAAGTCAGCAGTGCCCCCTGGCCACGGGTAGGGTGAGGGGGATTAGCCCTGACTTCTGCAGTCAGCACAACGATCTTGCAGAGAATCAGACAACACAGGAGGCAGTGGTCAATATATACCCTGAAACGTCTGGGTTTGGACGGAGAGGCCGTACGTGTATGATTAACTCTAACACGTATACGTAAATAGTGCTCCTTGGGCATTTTTAAATGAAGGAATACAGCTGAAACAGTGCAGGAAATGGTCTACATATTTTGTACAATCACCTCTATATATATTCGTATTTGCACAAGTCCTTCACAAGGCATTTGGATTGAGAAGGACAAACAATGGAACATTGGAATATTATGGTGTCTCACAAAGTTCTGCTTCTGAGAGGGCGATCGTGATTCATCCTCTCTGTCACCCTTTGCGGTGATAGGTTTTTGTGTTTACACACTGAGACAATTACGATGACAAGCATGTCTGAGGAAAGTGCACACGCTCGCAACCGCTTTGAAAATAGGCGTCTGCGGAAGACAATGGAACACATTGCCTTTACCCAAAAGTACGCCACAAGTAGGATTGACGATGAAATACGCAATGTCCGGGACAGCCTTCGGGATATAAGACTGAATACTGGACATTCGTCCAACATGGACTCGGAGGGAGTGAGAAGTTTCTGTCGCGGGGAATACACGGGGAATAGACAGAGGAGGGCGGCAGAGCAGATAGAGAGGGGTGAGTGCTTTGACTGGACGCTGACTCTGGAAAGAGACGCCAGCACAGTGCGCGTTCCTGACACTGAGCGGCGCCACCGTTCCTCCAAAAAGGGCGTCCGACGATCTGCCTCTCTAGCCACCAAAACCTCACATACTGAACTCCCCGAGGTAGGGGATGAAAATGAAGCCCTCGTGAGAAGGTCCTCTTCTTTCCACAACTCAAACAAAAGGGCGTCAATTAGAAAAAGTCGTCAGGAGCGGGCCTCTAGGACTACTTTCCCAAACCCCCTGCCTCCAGATTCCCGAGTAAAAAGGTCGGAGTCATTCCAGGATTCAAGATCGAGGCCCTCTTCAGGGCTTCGGAGGTCATCATCAGTTCAAAGTTTGGTTTCCTGCAGTGGGAAACGATCGATGTCGGTTGAAAGGACAGAAACAGTGCCACTGGTACAGTTGGACACTGATGTCGACGTGGCAAGACACGTGCATACAAATCACGAAACTGTTAAATTTCCTCAAATCTCAAAGGGCTTCTCTGGCTCTGTAGAAGCGTTACATTCAAGAAGAGAACATGCAAAAGGTAAACGCAAAGTTGGTCGTAAACCTTCTGAATCTAATGATATTGATTTGACACAACTAGTTCAGGAACTAATGCTTGAGGATTTAACCGCTTCCGAGAGCGGAAGCCCTGCAAGAAGCAGACGAGAACCTTCAGTGGACCGAAAGCGCGCGAAATTAAAGGTCCTTCCAAAGAAAGTTAGACCTGATCCCCCGATCTTAGCCTGGGCACCAAACTCCTCCAGTGACCTCACTCTCCCCGCAGTGGCGTCCACAGACCCGCGCGCCAGGTCCTCTGCTTCCTGTCCACTTCCGGAAAGACAAAATCCGGAAACGTCCAAGACGCATTTAAGGAAGCTGTCTTGTCCAGAAGAGGACGAACAGACGAAACTGAGGAACTCTGAATGTGATATCGACGAAGACGACGTCTTCAGCACTTCCGGTGGTGACCCTGCGTCTACGACGCAGGAGGAAGAGGAAGTGCCCTTATCGAGGTATGCGCGCCGGAAGAAGGTTTTGAATGCGCGAGCTGCGCACTCGGGCATGTCGTTGGCTGAATTGATTGCCAAGCGCCAGGGGGATATTAAAGTAGCAATGTCCCCCAGACAGTTGCGCCGAATACGTGAACAGATTATCCTCCAGCGTAATCGTAGGGATTACAACCCCTCGGCAGGGGAACAGGCCCGTTTTAGACAAATAGAGGATAAAATCCGTAGCTTTCTGGACCAGGAAATCTTCAGCACCGAAAATGGATCCGGGACGGATAGCTATAACTCAGAGGAAGAAGGAAGTTTAGTATGATATTGCATTTATGGAAGACAGGACTTTAGAATAAATAATTGTACATACCATTTAGATACGTTAAAAGAAGTGACTGTACATAGGTCCTATTGGCCAAGAGAACTCAAACCTTTCTAATATCGTTTTCCTGATATAATAACAGAGCGTACAATATATTGAAAACATTGGTCTTCGTATATCATAACATATATCGTGATATTTGGCATTAAACATCCAAACTGAATAGCAAAGAATAAAAAACTGCACTTCAGAAATATAGAACGGGATTACCATGTAGTTGAATTATGTACAAAGAAGTAATTAAAGAATTGATATGTATATAAAGGTAGGATGTTAATTGCCCTCACTTTAGCATGCAATAAACGTATTTCATCTGCAAAATGAAACAGGTTATTTTCCTGCAGTATTGAACTATAAGGAGGTTGATTATCCATTAATGATAGGGTGTGTAAGTTGTATTTAATTCTATTGATAATAGCTAGCTCCATTCGCAGTCTCCTCCTCGTCGACTGACGTTGTCGAATACATAATTATAGTTCCCACATCATGTAAGACGTGAACACTCGTGTGAAAGGATTTTGCTTGTTTATTATCCAATGTATAGTCATTCCATGACAAGAACTCATTTGAACATGATCAGTCCCGAGGTAAGAGTCCCCTCAAACACATTCAGTCAATGCTCCGCGCTCTAACACAATTTCTATGCCTCAATCCAGAACCTAGACTGCAGGTTAAAGGTCCGACCTTCACTGGATGTTACTCACACAGCGTTTACAGCTACTCTGGCTTGCTAAGAGCGGAACACATTATTATAAGATGGTACGTCACACCGTGACTCCTCCCTCATTTTTTTTTTTTTTTTAAATCTTTTATTTATACTGGAAGAGATACACAATTAGGCTAATGCAGCCTGTTTTCGTTGGTATCCAGTTACATATGTACATAATAGTCCAACTTACTGTATGGCATTTGATAGATGGTAAGTAAGCAGCATTTGAACAAAATACAATGATGAAAAATAATAAACAATAGGTATAACAATTTGTATACAATCATCTAGTGAAACATGATAGAGAACATATCAAATTATGTGATAAATATGACAATGATGACATTTTGGTCTGGGATAGATCAACACAGAAACATTTATACAAAACAACAAAATATGAGAAAAAGGAGGCAAGCATGACCTGTAATGTTGTCGTCCCATGAAAAAGCTAATGATTATGATTTGTCTGATCAGTGATTATTGATTTTTGGACTCTGCCCATATTTCAATTCAGTAATCTCAGTAATCTTTGTTTTTGATAGTGCTTGAATCTTTCCTTTGATTCAATTTGTCGAATTTCAACAGTCAATGCATTCCAATATACTGAACCTTGGTAATAAACACTCCTTTTAAAATTTGTATTTTTTGCCATTTTCTCTATCAGAACAGGTGCATTATACCGTCTTAACACTAGGTTAGGTTCTTGTATATATGCAGGGTTTAATGTCCTGTCAAAGACAAAATTCAATAGGTGACTACATCTCCTATCTTCCAAGATGTTCGTTTTACATAGTATATGCAAATCATGTACATTGAACCTCTGTTCAAGTCCCATACATATACGTAACGCCCTATTTTGCATCTTCTGAAGTTTGTCTATAGTCTTTTTAGTGACATTTACATAAAAGATGTCTCCATAGTCGAAGTATGGGAGTATTTTCGATTTGTAGATTGTTAAAGCTTGGTTATTGTTTATATATTTTCTAATTTTAGTCAAAATGAATAACTTATGGGACACAAGACGGATACATTCATTTGCCTGGGTTTCAAAAGACAAGGTGTTGTCTAACTTGATACCTAAGTAGTTATAGGATTTGACATATTTAATGTCCGTAGTACCAATTACGACTTTAGGTTGTGAGCTCTTTTTTAACATATTTCGTGTACCAAATAACATCGTCTTGGTTTTACTAGTATTGATAGTCAACCTATTGTTATTACACCAAGCAAACAATGACTGTAGATCATTCATCATCCAGTTGTGGGCTACCTCCTCATTGGGATGGGTAGCATACAACACAGTGTCGTCAGCGTAAAGGAGAACCTTGGAGTTAATTAATTCAGAGTCTATGTCATTTATATACAGCAAAAATAATAAAGGCCCTAATATTGAACCCTAGGGAACCCCACACGTAATTTCCCTTGTTTTAGATATACTACCATTTACCAAACACCGTTGTCTTCTATTAGTTAAGTAATTTTGCAGCCAACTAATTGTATGTCCAGTGAGTCCTATTTTGTGTAATTTTTTAATGAGAATTTGGTGATTAATGGTGTCAAAAGCCTTTTTCAGATCGATATAGGTTGCTATTGTATATTCCTTGTCATTTATACCGAGTGCAATGTCATCAGTAAAAGTTGCAACGGTAGTTAGTGTTGACTTTCCTTTCCTAAAACCCCCTTGTTTATTATTTAGTAAATGATTTGTTTCTAAATGATTGATTAATTTAGTATGGACAATTCTTTCAATCAATTTGCCTGGCAAGGGCAGTAGTGAAATTGGCCTGAGGTTATTTACCTCCAAGGGACCTCCATTTTTACGAATCGGAATGACATTTGCCATCTTCCAGGTATCAGGAAATATGGCCAAGTCGAAAGATAAATTAAATAAGTAAACCAGTTGAGGAATAAGTGATGTAAAAGCATCCTTTAGAACCCGGGTGGATAAGTTATCAATTGCGGATGATTTGTAAACATCGATGTTACCAACAATTTTAGCAAGTTCTTCCTCTGTGACATGAAGATTGGTCATAATATCAAGAGCTGGGTCAGGGATACCATTGTCAACCCATTCATCAGTAAACCCTTCAGCTAACCTGGCTCCTATATCAACAAAAAAGTCATTTATAAAGTCCGGAACCAGGTCATCTTCCACAGATTGATCATTAGTATAGTCAAACAGTTTTATAAGATCATGTTTCTTTTTGTCTGGAAGAGCAAAATTCAATTTTTCCCAGAACTTTTTAATTGGGATATTACCATCATTTATACCATCTTGGATATAATCACGCTTAGCCCTTCTAATGGTATCCTTGACATTGTTACGCAACATTTTGGCGCGCTTTATATCATTGTCTAATTTTGTCCGCTTGGCTAATTTCCATGCCTGGTCTTTATCAAAAATAAGTTCTAAAATTTCATTGTTTAACCAAGGTTCCAAACTATTCTTGATTTTACGTTTTTTCAATGGACACATAGGTTCTATTGCTTGGGTAATCGCCCTCAAAATGATTTCCCAACAATCATTTGGGTCCTCACTAAGCCAATAATTGTCCCAATTTAGGTTGAGTAATGTAGCCTGAAAAAGATCCCTATCATATCTTCTATATGACCTCCCATAAAAATCAATGTTACTCCTGTTTATTTTGCCTTTTTTCCGGGATACAAAAATTATCTCGTGGTCACTAAGGAGTATATCCATGACACCAGCGTTAGATACAACATCAGAATTTGAGTAAACAAGATCAATACAATTCATTTTTCGTGTTGGTTCATGTATAAATTGCTTAAGATTTGTAAAAAGTTCAAACTGATTTAAATGATGCATAGGCCCTGACCCTTTGTCCAAATAGTTTATATTAAAATCACCCAAAATGACTTTCACTACTGTCAAAGTGAAACATTGGCTTACACGTGCGCTTCGAAAGCTCACGCTATGCTGCCCAACACATGGACTTGCCACCCGCGTCAGTACAGTATCATATTGGGGTCTTCAATCAGTCATATGCGCCTTGTGATTCCAATATGGGACGGGACCCTAATTATGTGATGTAATGATTTAACGTGTAAATGATTTAATGTGTAAATACGCAAGGACGCATTCACTTCTAAATAGTCCTAACTCTTGAACATGTTTGATGTGTTTTATATGCATTTGATGGAATATTAGTAGGTTGTTCCTTATATGACGCGTCAAATAATATAATAAGTATGCTTTGTTTACCATTTACAATCATTGTTTGACGCATGGGTCATGCAAATTCTCGCGGCCCTCGTTTATCATTCGTGAAGTCCGTGTTATGCGCTTAAATCGGTATACTTTAAAGTTTTTCGGTTTGTTTCAAGCAGCATCTGCAATCCTACAGCCCTATAATCTATACCGAATACTACTTTCCCATATCCTCTCGAAGCATTTAGTTCATACCATTCATTTGCTTCCCTAAATAACTTGTTCGGCCTAGGGAGGAAGGTCAACACAACCTTCTCTTCGTGATATCTGCCTAATGAACTAATTAGTGTCTCCTCTTTTCGATTCATATTGGAACTTATCTACCAATTGCCTATTCAAGTGGTCATTTATAACCCACTTTATCAGTTCATGACTCCGACATTGTACTATGGTCATCAAACAACTGGCCATAAGATGGGAACCTCGTTTTTATTCTCGGATTACAAAGTGTATTTGTTTTACTTCATTCTTTATAAAAAGTATTTCTCACAATGCACCGGATTATTCAAGTTTATTTACACTTGTATTGATAATTCATTTTGCCTAGGCTGTCAGTCAGAAACAGATGTAGGCCTAAATCTAGTTTTAGCAACGAGGCCTTTCGAAAGTGATCAAACAAACCAGTTAGGCCCGGAGCCAAGTATTTCTCTAAGGGTTGGGTTGCCAGGGGTCTTTAGGTGGCAGTTGTTTTGGCTCCCCAGTCTGAAACAGATCTTACTTTTTCGAATCTGAGCAGTAAGTCATCCTTGGTAACTTGGCAGGAATGGCAGAATAGCTATCCCCTTCAGGACAAATATTATATCGATAACTATCCTGATTCCATATAGGACAAAGCCTATAAGGGTATCCGCCCGTAGGATAACTCATGCATTTCTCGACTATATGGTAGCAGTATGAAGGATAGGCAAGCACAATGGCAGGGACTAAAATTAGCAGAAAGAATGGAGAAGGGCTGGAGCAGACATGAGCAACAAGTTCTGCGAAAGGAAGCAAAAGTAAACAGCAGAGATGAATAGGTCGCTGAGAGAGGTTTAAGAAAATTAATGGTATCAAAAGAAGAAAGTGTCAATCAATATGAATAAGCCAGTATGAAACTACATGTACATGTATCAGGCACATATGTTACAATATTTTTCAAGGAAGGGAGTACGTTGAAAATACATGTAGACAGATTTGTCAATACCATATTTTTTCTCCCAACCACAGATAAAACAAATTATTGAATCTTGCCTGCAGGTTAGTCTAGATCAGGACGCATGCTGGGTAGTACTTGGACCAATCACAAGAGTTTGAGTATAGGAATTTTCATTAATCATTTTTATTATTAGGAGTTTAACATGATGCTTAACTAGGGGTCTTCTAGATTTGTATCTATATATATACGTTTAATATCTTCCAAGTGTTTTTAAAATCCATCCATGAGATATGGATAAATGATAAATACTTGTTCATTTTCAATAGTTTTTCAAGGGTTTTTGTCTACAAATTCAGGCAGAATTAACCTACCGGTGTTTAAAATACTGAATATCAGCTATCCATGGTAGGGAGTAATTCAAGAAAGGTACACCTTAATACATACGGAGGTAAAATGTTTCTATTGCTTTTCCTCAAAGGGACAGTTTTCTAAAGAAACAACAAGAATATGATGTTCAAATGATTCAACGTATTCATTATGTGCACGTTAAAAGAACAGTTGTGTAGGAGTTACCACCAATTGTGTTAAATATCTAAGCTTCCTGTCTCACCATAATGCGCTCTCAAGCCCTCTGGTGACAGATGATATCGGAACTGAACCATAATACCAGGACTATAATTATTATAGTGCTTATTAGGCCTATCCCTTGCCTCCTCTCCCTCTAACCCCCCACCCGAACTCTCCCTCCCCTACTACCTGCCACATCCACACCTACAGCATGGGCAGTGGATGAAATGAATAAAATTAAACTAGTGACTCTACTGAGTTGGGTCTGCATGGAGGGAAATGTACATGATTTGCCCTAATTAGGCAGCATGTCTTAGTAGCACAATAGTGTGAAATAAAAAAGACCAAGAGACAAAGTACAGTACAGAGGGGGAGGAGGCAAGGGGGTAATAAGCAAATATGTTTCTGTTGTTATGTCATCAGCCTGAAATGCCAACAGGGGCATGGGAGGATAGTATAGTGAGACAGGAAGTTGGGCACTAGAGGTTGCTTATCAGAATAACCAAAGATAAACCATGCACAGTTGTTATTTCATCCCTACACAGTCATAGTGAATTTTCGGGAAAATGTCCTTGTCTTTTCACAGCGGGATGAGAACCATTCCACTATTACGTTCTATACATCAAAATGAAGCATTGGATATCATTCGTAAGACAGCAAAGTATGGTTTGTCTTTTCAATTAAATATAAAGCTGTCGTAGTCATTAAATTGATATCATCAGATTGAATGGATCTCGTGGAACTCCCTAGAAGAACGATAACTATATGCTTGATTTTCCAACGTCGTTGGAAAATCAAGCAAAGTTATCTAAATTACTTAGGGTCTAAATGATAAATCCAGCCTTTATTATTCTGAGGTATCTTTTTGCATCAGTCCTCATTGTATCAGTGACTGACTGTTCACAAGGGCTGATGTGATCAATAAATTAGTGCTTCGAAAATCATCTCACGGTAATCCCTTGTGTTAACCACACTGTTTCCGGAGGCTTACATGTAAAATCGAGGTGCTATAGCTATCGCGAACAGTTATTTCGTTTTGCGCATGGTGTAACATGAGATACCTTTTTCCCGCCAGCCCCTCCTAACCTCCTTTATGGGATCTATATCAACATTTCAAGCAGGTACATGTATGTCATAACCTTGTGAGGGGTCAAGAGTTACTAGATCCTGAATTATATCCTATATGAATTATTTTGAGATAACTGTCAATTCCCTACAGCATTAACTTTGACTTTTGGGTTATTTAGAATGGCTCGTGTGCAGGGTTCCACCATAATGCCACGGTAAGTGGAGACTTGTGCGGTAAATTAAACCTGTACCCGTGCCTCAATCCCTAAATCCACATTACCAGGACAACAGTTACAAGGACACGACCTCCAAAATCACAGGAACAGTAGTGCTCAATCACGTCATAATATCAACCTAGTGAGGTATTCATCCTAATTCCATTATCAAGCAAGTTATTGATAAAATAATTAAGCTAATGTTCCTGAAAATTTTCCTGAAAATTTGTACCACAGCAGAATTCTCTATAGATAACAATTATCATCAGAAAAACGGTCTATCAATCTTTGACAACTATACATTATGAGTGACATGGCATATTTGCCATTCCTTTAAGGGTGAGACATGCAGGGTGGTGAAGTGGTTAGAGTGGCCGCCCGCACAACAGGTGGTCGCTCTAACCACTGGGTTCTGGGTTCGATCCTGGGCTGTGCTGAACTGATAGCTATACCCCTCTGCATGTCTCCCTGTGCCAACGGCAGGGTTATCAAAGGCCCCTTGGCCACCAGCTGTTGTGTGTGGGGCCCTGCTTATGGGATCCTGCACATTAAAGAATACCTACCTCGGTAAAAGTGTAAGTGTATGGTCTCTATACCTTCTCATAGATTCGGTCTTTTCATAAATACAATTATAAAAAAGACAGAAATGTCAAAACCCTTGTTCTTGCTGTGATATAATCATAGATGTTGATACGGCATTAAAAAAAACAATAACCATCCTACCTCGAAGGGTGTCAGGATAATGAATGATGTCATGTTACCAGCTGGAGAACAATTAAAGGAATGTTCAGATTGCATGGAGTATTTTTTCAAGTATCATGGCAATTAGGTATTAGGTAATGAATATAGGTATGGGGTCAGCTTTGGACCAAAGATTAAGTCAGATCCATCCATACAGGAACGATGCAACCAATGCCTGGTAAGTTTCTCCAAAATATACTCCCAAATATCCCATTTTGAGTTTAACTTTAAGACCTTTCATATGTTACAAATATGTGGGAAACAGTCATTTGAGATATCAACTTTACTCACATTGGAAACACTCTGTGACGGCAAACTGAATTTAGCCATAATTAGTTGAAAATATTAATCTGTTAAAGTATAACTGAAGAGACGTTCATTCAACAATTCTTTCCAGAATTTAGGTAAGGAACGCATTCAAAAGAGGTTATGAAATAGTTTTAATCAAGAGGTTATGAAATAACTTTTATCAATCTAAATTTTTCTCTTTTTCTGTTACCATGGTAACATACCTACCGGTACCCTATTCTAAGAATTTCTCGGTTTAGAAAAGTTTCATTCTACATTTTCCATAATGCATTAGTTATGCAGATTGTATTCGATCATCAATTTTATTATTTTTGTCAGACGATTTCACATGAGTCAAACCTTCAGATAAAATTACGTTTACGTTAGAATTACGTTTTTTTAAAACCAGTATCTCTTTTGAAAATCAAATTACAGCAGATTGCTGAATTTCCCGGCAGGTCACCAATACACTACGTCTGGTGCCAAGAAGTGTAATCTCTAGCTATTGCTGGCGACACAAAAACAGGTAATTACCTATACGATGTTCTAGTCTGGCATAGGCCTGCATGATCGTGTTCTTTTCTAAAGAGAAGGGAGGAATTATAATGGCGAGACTGTTATGAAAACATTTAGTCATGGGATCCTTAATATCGCACCTAATAAACAGGAAATATAAGATGGCATGATGGAAGTTACACTTTCTAACTGTTACCTACCATTTACATGTTATGTTTACCCTCCAGACCTAGCCTAATCACCTGCGCACCAATAATGAACAGTTAATCTGAAAAGTCACAGTTGACAAGGCTTTGATATATGTAAAACACCTTATCTGTTCACACTGCACCCCTCGCCCCCAGTGTTAATTGCCCCGCAGCAGTGTGCACAAGGCCCACACCTGGCCGTCCTCAACCCATGGGTCTTTACTAAGTACTGGGGTCAGCCCTACGGTAAACATGATCCACAGCCTTTCAACCAGTGACCATGATCGAACAGGGTTACAGATTGGCTTATATTTGGCAAAAGTAAAGCATTGACTAGGGATTAGGGGCGAAGGGCTGAGGCACTCTCAATATACACGCGTGAACACCTTTGTTGACTATTATGATTAAATCGTCTCAGCTAGTGTGTGTAACATGTGGGGTTGAATATGTGAATAACAGCCCTTCCCTTGCCTAGGTTAGATCATACAGGGTACTTCAATTTGACCCACCAATCAGGGATATATAGGGTACCGTATGGCTGAACCGGCCATTTGACGGAGTCTTCTCTTACAAAGACGATCGCCATTACAGCAAATACCCCCTACACTCTACACTGCATGAGAGCCTGCTCCAGACACTTCGTCCACAAAGGAAAACAAGTTCAATTTCCAGTTCAATGGCTTGTCACTTAAAGGATAATTCTTGGATTCAAAAACATGGGAGGTGCACACAACATGCCTATATCTAATCATGGAACTTTACTCGTTATTTTAAGGCCATTGGTCTGAGTTTTCTGTCATTTAAAAGCTATTGGTCTGATTAAATCGACCAAAGTCTTCCCACGGAACCCTCCATATACTCGGCGCCATGCACCAGCGTCAGGTGGTGCCGTCCTACCTGGCCTACCGCCGTAACCAGGTGGTCAGCCGCCAGCTGGAGGCCCGCCTGGACGGGTACAAGTCGGAGAGCCAGCTGAGGAGGGCCCAGATCAACGACGAGATGCGGGACGCCCGCCGCTGGATCAAGTCGGTCAGCGTCCACTCCGGGTACGCCTTCTCCAAGGACCAGGAGGGCAACAGCACTGCAGTAAGTATTGGGTATTTACTC
This sequence comes from Lepidonotus clava, assembly GCA_936440205.1. Classification (NCBI taxonomy): domain Eukaryota; kingdom Metazoa; phylum Annelida; class Polychaeta; order Phyllodocida; family Polynoidae; genus Lepidonotus; species Lepidonotus clava. The sequence continues at coordinate 42,904,163 of OW387136.1, read as the reverse complement.
TAAGCTCACATGTTCTGATATAGGGAGTACTGTTTTTTTTAAATATAAACCAAGATAGTTTAGATAATTTAAAAGAATGATAATAAAAGTTGTGGTGCTAAAAGAGTGTTGTATGAATTATATATGAGTGTACATGTTTAACTAACGTCTTGAACAGCTATAGTGGATTTTGTTTATGAATATTAGTTCACTGAAAATTGTTATGTCAATCGTTGGAGGACGTTGGCCCATTTGCATGTTTGGTATACCTTGAGACACCATAGCAGTTTACTAAAAAGTACTGGCAGCCACAAGTATACATGTCCTTTTTGGTGGTGTCCCAGGAAATTGACTTCATTATAATTAAAATGATTTTAAGAAACGTGTCACTTATAAAGCCAAATTCTGCCAGCATTATTGCAATATGACTAATATATATATTAAATAAAGTTAGTGTTCCCATTTCTGTTCATAAGGCCACACGGGTGGACCGGAAAGGCAGTAAGAGGTTAGCCTGGAGCACGGATGCCGGCCCAGGAGACACGTCGGGCGGTAGGGGAGTCGTCACAAGTCGGGCCGACACCCAGACGCTGTCAGAGACTCAGACCACAGGGGTGTCACCTAACTACATCGACCGGCTACGTCTGAGGAGGTCCAAGTCTGACGTAGGGGTGTATCCCGTCATGGTGCCCGTGTATGTGGTACAGCAGAACCGGGAGAGGGCCAAGGCGTCAGGCGGTGGTGGTGGTGGTGGTGGTGCTATGGTGCGGGCCAAAACAGACAGCAGCATCAGGCTGCCTGCACACAAGGCTTCTCAGGGTAGTAGGAGAACGATTCCGCCTGCACGTAGCCGTGATGAGGTGGATGGTGGGCATAAGGGGGGAGTTATCAACAGGTCTGAAAATAACGGCCCCCCTCGGAAGATTAAACTCAAAATCAAAGCCAAGTTACCAGAGTGTAAGATGTCCAATTCCTTGCCATCTGATATCGTTAGAGACGCGGGTGTTGGCCGTAAGGATACCAAAGGCAGAGGCTCGGGTCCAGTTGTTAGGGACCTAAGATCAGCAACTGGAAAGATTCAGAGAAAAAGCCTTGCTCTTACTGATAGCAACCTTGCAGACGCTCGCAGATCTAATACAAATCAAACTGCGCAAAGTAGTAAAGACTTACAGAGGAGAGAAACCAATAACAAACATTTTACTGTCAGATCAAATGGAAATAAAGAATTACCAGTTAGCAATGTTTCCAAAAGTAATGAAATTAAAGAGCGCAATGACTCAAAAACAATAGTTCGTACATCCTCCATTATCAAAGATACTGGATTAAATCTACCAAAAGTCGAAGAAGAGGAAAGCCGTCCCGACAGCAAAATTCGTGTGTTTGAATGGGATCAAGATAAAAAGGTTGCTGGGGTGGTGCAGGTGCCATTACGGCATGACCATCAACATAGATACGCCAAGAAAGAAAATATGAGCAAAATAAAGCCTATAAATAGTAGTAAAGCAGGAAGGAAGAAGGCAGGCGAAACGGGAGAAATGGAGAATCCTGAGTCTTTACAAGTACAAGGAGAAATGATCAAATTAGAAGAAACAAACAGTCAAACTGCGCTAGGAACGGAGGAGCAAAATGAATGGAACGTTGCCACAAAATCCCAAGAGGAGGATGGTACAAATGGGAGTCTCGTAAATGTTCCAGCAGGGGAAGAGTCGAAGCGATTGTTCGGACTCAACAAGAGATACAGCATTTTCCTTAACGCCTGGCACAACTTGACATCATCTCAAGACGGCAATAACAGGATCATTGGGCGGCCAGTGACAAGGCCCAAGTTCATGCTGCAGAATAAATTCAAACGCGCAGTCAACCTCTCCATTGTCAGCCAACGCTTCAGAAATGTTAAGCCCAAAGACAAAACACCTGAGGAAGAAGAGGCGGAGAAACTTGAAGAGTTTAGAAAATCCATCCAGGTTGTTAAGTACATCCGGGCTGTAAGTGCGGGGAAGAATACCCGATATGGGGAGGATGAGGACGTGAGGATGTCCGCATCTCAACGCCGACGGGAGAGGAAATCTCTGACTGAAGACAAGAGTATAACTGAAGACAAAACTCTCCCCGTACAAACCACTCAGGATAAGGATTTAGAAACAAAAATAAAACAGTTTTTGACTCGACCTTAAAAACGTCAAGATTCTGCCCCTCTACTACACTATCAGAAGTACTTTTTTCAAAGATAGCCTTCTGAGATAGGCCTATATATAACCAAGAGGTTTGTATATAAGAGAATTTGTCCAATGGATATTTGCCATATAACTATATATTTTCAAATCCATGCTCTAGTCAGTGTAGCATTTTAGTCTAGAAAGGCAATCAAAATATCTTGGAAGGAAAAATTATTAGAGAGATTTTCCGAGTAAATGACTCCCATATGTGATTCATTGGTACCGGGTAATTTATGATCTTGTATCAAGGAAATAAATCAAACAAAAGAATGTGATACAATTGCTATATATATGCAATCATATTTTAAATAAATCACTTCAGGCAATCTATGTCTTTCATTCATTTCAGTTTATTTCACTTTGACATTAACATACCCCGTTGCAGTTAATGTGAAATAATAACTCAACGCCCTGGCTCCTCATTTCATTATTCGTCCCATAAAATCAGGTGCATATTCATTGAACTAATGGAATCCTTTCATTGACCATTCAAAGGAGATTCGATAAGTGTTTGGGATAACAAAACTAACCCAGGCCAATACAGGCGTTTCACTGCTCCCTCACACTACATTAGGCCAGTTATTCACCTTGGGACTGAGCCTCTTGAGATTTTGACCTGGTACATATCTCAAGTATTTGATAATACATTAATAATTCCACGATTGTATTACTTAGGCTATATGTTGGACGCCCCCGCCCCTCCATCCTCTGGTAATGCTTAATCTCAGTGAACATAACAATATGATAATGATTGACAATGGGTAAGTTATACACTCGGTAAAGCTACTTATTATACCATTGTTCTACATCGACAGCTTTTGGCAGTTAATGATGAGTAAATAACACATTTTATACATATATATATATATATACTAAATTGTGGATGATCATTTCAAAAAGGATGACCTGAATCTATAACAGACGATTGGAAAATGATTTAGAAGTCTCAGGTCTAGTCGATTAGTGATGCTGCCATGTAATTCATCGATACTTTATTTGTTATCAACTTCCGCAGCCAATATGATTTAGTACATTTGTTGTTCAGTATTGCGTCATAAGATATCAACCATCGTATAAAATGCCAAAATTAGCATGACCATTACAGTGACAATTACAGTGATAACAGTTAGTACATGATACCTTTTTGTTAACTTCTTGTATCCGGGACTATGTATGTTGGCCTATGTTTATCTGTTATGAATATAAATTTACTAAGTACTTGCCATGCAAACTATCTATTTTTGATGACCAAATCAATAATTTCCTTATCAGCGATCTAGCTGATAAACAAGTTGTATAGGCCTAGTAATTTAGTCAACGGCGATTAGACAGGACACATTATTGTAAATTAACAAAGCTGCATACTTCATTGGAATCATTCCTGGTATTAAGTGCCTATATTTTGCTTCCATATCCTATACCTCGTTAAAACTTACACTTTGAGGAACGAACAATTTGACAACGTGCAATTGGATATCAAGAAAATAATTGTAAATGATAGCAATAGTATTTGCAAGTTCAATAAATGTTTATCCTCTGTTCTATCTTGCGATTTTAGTATATCTATTTTTCTCTTTTTTTTTATGATTTAGAGACCCAGCATAATCAACTCATACTGGTTATCAAGTGCTATTCTCATGTGTCATTAACTGATAGAGGCTTAAATCAGTAGGAGGTCAACATCCGCGCGATATGAAATTCTCTAATCAACAACAACACTCCGGAAATACTCCAACCGTCTTTCAAATTCCGTTTATCTTACTGCCCTGGTTCAAATTGAGCGATTTGTCCTTTGGATCAGCTGATCACTCTCGTATATGCCATTTTGATTGCTCTAATGGCCCTTTCTGGGGATGACGCAGACTTTGAAGGGCTTGGGCTCCCTGATGAGCCCCCCTCGGGTCTCCAGGGATGGCAGGGGCTCCCCCTCCGGCAGGGCCAGGGTGTACCGCTGTAACAGGTTGCTGACGAAGAGGAACACCTCATGCTTGACCAGTGGTTCCCCGATGCACATTCGTCGACCTGTAACGGACAATATAATATTATCATGTAAATTGACTAAATTTAAACATAGAGAAATGTGTAAGAAGAAAAAACATACATGTACAATTAAGTGTGTTGCCTTTTTTCCTTTTCCATAATGTATAGATTATTAATTTCAATATTACTCTCCCCTGCTATACATTGTGATGTACCCCTGCGATTTTCAGCATTTTTACAGGCTCTAAATCTGGTATACACGTGGTCATCAACTACCTAATATCATGAAAAATTGAAAAAAATGAAGCAGCAAGTTTCTCAAAGGACATATTAAAGATGAAAAGTAACGATGAAAAATGAACTGGACCCTGAAATATTACAATTGATTATAGGGGTCTCGACGCCATGCGCTGCATCAAGGCTCTCACCCTCCCAATTATAGCAAATTTATTCCCACATTGATACATCAAATATAAGGGCGTGTTTTTCTTACCGACTCCAAACATCATGATTCTTGGGTTCTTGATAAACTTGCCCTGGGCGTCTAGCAGAGTCTCCGGGGCGAACCTTTCCCCCTGGGGGAAGTGTTCCTTCTCCATGTGGGCCGCCCAGATGTTGCCCAGGATGTAACAGTCCTGAAATGAGCCGTATGAACAAGCAATGTATAGGGACAATAAGGGGCTTCCCGCTAGGTACTTACGCACATTTTCAAACATTAAAACCCCTAATCCCCCTCCTCCCTGGGCTAAATACCCTCTGGATTTGTAACAGTAACACACTCATATTTTCAAAATATCGATCCCCCCCTTGGTCCTTGGATTGTATGTACCGAATGGAAGGATCTGGATGGTTTCAAATAAGTGATTTTCATTATACATGTATATGTATATATATGCTCATTCTCAATGCTTTTTGGTAATCTGATGCGCATCATAGTTGAATTTGTACCATCCAATGATTGCAATACGATCTTTCATTACTGAAGTACCTGAAGTGAAATACTACAAGAAGGCTTGCTATGAACGAAGAACGTAAGGTTTGGTCAAATAATTGCATTTTGCTTGATACTGACTGCATTTATTTCTCGTTAACGTGGAAACACATTGGATGGATTATCTCCAAATCTTTTACCTGACATGACGAAAAGAAATTTACTTAAGCGTGCCTAAACCTTTATCCAGAATGTAAGATCAATTTGAAACAACCGAAGGATAGGGGTGAATTACAAACTCAGAAATTAGCGGACGCCATTAAATTGATTACATCTACGAAATGTAGGATTAAGGACCAGTCACCTCGGGGATGTTGTAACCGCGCAGGGTAGTGTCCTTCTGGGCGCTGTGGGCGATGGTCAAGGCGACCACTGACCCCATCCTGCCCGCCTCGTAGATGGTGGCGTCCACCATGGGCAGATTGGTCCGGTCGGACAGCACCGGCCTGCGACTGCCACACACCTCGTCTATCTGCTCCTGAACCTGTCGGCAATATCAGGAATATGAGAAATAAGTAATACAGTAAATATATGTAACACTGGCCTACGACTGCCACACACGATCGGCTCCTGAACCTGTCAGCAATAACAGGAATATAACAAATGAATAATAAGTTATCATATTGATTAATAAGCAGAATCTGATGATAGAAATATATTAAATATTTGAGACCAAATGAATGTATTTAAGAATGTATTTTTCAAATACATTGTAGGCTACTCTAATAAGAACATTCAAAAAAGGATGAGGCATGGGGGCAATCCTAGGCCTGCATTCAAGCTATATTCTAATTTGTCATTGAATGTTCACCTCATTTTCCGTAAAAAGGAAATGTTTGTTTTTTCAAGATATTTGTTCAAAATGTTTAGGAGGGTTGAAACAACCAGGAGACCAACAAAGCGAAGCCCTCGGCAACACATAACCTCACATAACATCTGCTCATCAAACCAGTTCAAAACGTATACAAAATGGCGCTCACCTTGCGCTGCCACTCGGGGTAGTAGGCCAGGTAGAGGACGAGGAACTCGAACAGACAGCCCGTCGAGTCGATGGCGTCTGGGAAGAGCATGATGAGGTTGATTGCTAACACCTCGTCCGTCCACTCCGGGTCGTCCCCCCGCTCGATCAGCCAGTTGTCAATCACATCCCGCGGGTTGTCCTTGTCCAAGGTCTTTCGGTGCTCAGCAACCTGGTGTTTTTGTTTTATTGGATAAAAATCATGAATACGTAGAAAGCGGTGAAAAATTGGCCGGGTAATACCGTGGAGGGGTATATACAAATGTAGTAATGAATAGAAACTCCTTTTTTATTAATATTTCTTACTTTTTCAATTTCGTGATAGTCAAATATTGCATGTTATGGGCATAACCGTAATAGTGGTAATTTTTAGTGGTAATAGCTGCTCCTACCTTTGTGTATAGAAATAAGTATTATGTTTGATATCATAGAAAGCTCATTCAGAAGGCTATAGCATAGTAAGGCTAATTGTATCTGGAAATAACCGCACAATTCAACAAGCTTATAGGGAAGGTCACCATTTGCATGAAGCGTCTAACATAGGGCAAAATGAACCTAAGTAACAAGAAAATATGAAAAGCGAAATGAATTGGTGTGGCCCCATTCATTTGCTATGATCATCTGTTTCCTATGGCCCTGCCCCTCAAGTTTGAGTTGTTGGCATGTTCAATAAAAATACGCCATATTCCTACGGAGATACGGTATTCAATGATGAATTACCTTCTTGACAAGGAACTTTTGGAAGACATGAACCGATTTCTTCATGGCCGCCATAACCTTCGGGAAGAGAATCTTGGTGATAGAAAAGGGAACGTTGTCCACCCAATAGCCCAGCGCCATTCCAGACCGGAACATGGAGTCCACCCAAGCCTCGGCGATGTTCCTCAGTTGTATCATCTCCGGATGTCCATAGTCATAGCTTCATGGCACAGCAGGAGGGAAATATTACAAGATTATATCATTAAACCAGCTGTAGCATATACTTCGATGTAGTTGTAGATGTGCTATGATTGGAAGTATTGCAATAGGTCTATTTAACAATTATGTTATATCATACTTGAAAATGTTGGTTTCGTCAAAGGCGAACGGTTGAGCGACTCGGTTATTTTAAAAAATCTTTTAAAATTGTACAACAAGTGTGTTGGTTGGTTGATTGTTACAAAAATCTACCAGTGTCATATGACAACATGCATGCTAATAAAATCGGCGTGAGATGGGGAATACACATTACTTTCACAGTTTTAATATACCCACTCTCCGTTGAAGACGATGCCGCCGACGGTGATGGTGAGAAGATGATGCAGTGTATCTCGTAAGTCGACTGGTTTTTGTTGGAAGCTGTCAAACTGGGCAAACATCTTGTCCAGATTGGCCAGAAACAGAGGCTCGACTGTAGGAGCCCCCCAACTGGCGTTTCTTAACACCCGCATCTCGATCTTTTTCTTATCCTTCCAGACTTCAGAATAACGAGCATTGAACAATTCTGCGAATGATAATTGCATAAATGGGATGATGTTTTTGAGTAGAGAAACACATATTTTCATTATTTATGTTTCTTTATAGAATTACATGTCAGCTGGATTCTGTCAAAGTTACCACTAATAAAAGTGCTTCAATCGATGTTTGTTTGACAGTAGCATGAATGTAGCTGTACATTGGTTGTGAGATAAGGCATTTGTTTAATGTGAGAGTATATGTGTCTCTATCGGATATTAAATGCATTTTATACTATCGGTCAGGATTCCTTTTAAAAATCAGGTATATATATAAGTAGTTTTGTAATTCCTTAACAAAAACACTGATTTCATTAACGATTATTATATTCTGGGATTAAATCTGGAAACAATTGTTCTATATGGGAACGATGACACTAAAATAATATGTCTAGAATTGTCGTTCAAGTCAAAACAACCCTGAGGATGGTCATCCAAGTTCTGAAATATCCCCCCCCCCCGAGTGTTTGTCCCCATAGTAATTGCCTTTCCGGTTGAATCATTAATTGGCATAACTTCATTTACCACTACTTACCGTCATAAAGCTCCATGTAATCAAGGGCGTACATAATTGGCCGATTTGAGAACATGTCTGCTCGTTTGATGAACGTCTCTTTAAAAAGATCACTGCTGTTGAAGACGATGAGAGGCCTACAGAGAGGAAGCAGGATGATTAGTAGAAAATAAGTGAATAAGCTGTTTCTAACATATCTATGAAAGAGCGATAGCGGTTGATTAGTTCTGACATGATTATTTATGGGAGGGTACCAAAACTGAATCTTACCCTTACTCTCTATTCAACAAAACCTTGCTGAATCCTAAAATATTCAGACACATTTCTGTGACCCAACAGAGGGAAAGGACGCTCCATGGGGGATATATCTTAAGCTCTAAGGCTAATATTTAGGGAGATATGGGTAGATTTGTGAAAAACAGGGATGACAATTAATGTCTTAAACCAACGTAATGTCTTAAACCAAGCAACTTGCATATGATTCAGTTAACCCACTCTATACATTGAATTTTGTACATTCTATTTGGAATGTTGATGGAACGTTTTTGCCCCATATATAACCTAACGGTAGATATTTGGTTACCATGGAAACATCAACATTTTGGGGATTTTATCAGAAATTGTAATCCATTTAGAAAAACATGACTTGGTCATATTATCAGTCCAAACCAAAATAGATTATCTTTTGTAGATAAAATGTTACACACATAAAAGCTTCTGGGGATTTTTGTTAATTTATGTGGAAAATTGTATTTTATTACTAAATATATAGATAAATATTCAATAACCAGACTTTTGGTCATTTTCAGGAAGACCAACAGTCACGTGTGGCATCATTTGAAAGCTAAGAACATCCTATGTAATGCTTAATTCCCAATTGGAGTAGCCTATCCTTTCTGTGTGGCGAGACAGTTTATTATTTTAATGGCATCCTTTTTCTGGGGTGAGGCACATTATTATTCTAACGGAAGTTAACCCATTCCAAACGCCACCTATTTAAGTATATTGCCAGTTAGATATAAGGAAACAGAGGGTCTTTGGGGTTACGTTGATACAAATCCTTACAAAGATTAGACCCAGAGTTACAGCTATTTGAATTACCACACTGAAAACACAGAGTTGTCAATAGTGGTGCCAAAAATGACAACCCAAGGTTGTCTGTGTCTTTTATACAAAGAATCTTATTTATGAATACTTTCATGTTGTAGATATCATAGTCCATAATAATGGCTTCCTATTATCTTATTACTAGTTATTGGGTATGGCCATTACACATAGGAGGCCTATGAGTTGTATGTTTTTGGACACCATTCACTTACAACACTTTGTCATAGACAGAGGCCATGACAACTTTGGGCTGTCGTTTTAGGCACCATTCACTTACAACCCTAGGATTGTCAAGCAGGACTTTTGACTTCTCATTTTCTTCTCCGACAACCCTATGATGACCCGATTTTCATTTTTGCTTCTCTGACAACCTTTTTGGCCCAAAGTAGTCGGGAGAAAGTTACAACCTTTGGGTTGTCATCCAGCCTCAAAATTCACAATGACAACCCTCTGACCACTCCCAAATTATCATAGGATTGTCACAAGGTCGTCACACAGCATCAATGGCCTGAAATTAGCCCTGCTCTGCCTCCAAAGTCACCTATGACAACCCAAAAGTGACCTATGTCAACCTTCTGACAACTTTAAAATGGCTCTCTGACGACTTTGTGTTTTCAGTGCAGATTATGGTTGATAAGTGTCAATATTTGACTGGATACAGAATTTATCGGTAAAACTATTGACCTAATTCATAGATTGTAAATATACTTGTACTTATAATTTTCATGGTGCCTCACCTACTTGATTTAGGTTTCAGAGATAATAGGTCTATCAAAACCAGGACAACTCATTGCCCTGATCTGACCTTCAAAGACCACGTTAAGACAATGATCAACGATGCAACAAACACCAGCCGATTATCAACTTTTACAATTCTGTTTTTGGATTATTATTTTAATCTCTCCATAAGAAAACAGTGAACATATATTTATGATAAGATTAGTCTTTCATGAGAGTAACTGTTTTTTTTTACCAAAATTATGTCTGTATTCGGTTCAGAATCGGTCGGAAATATTTTCATGGATTACTACTCTCATGGACCTTGCCTTTCAGAAAGACCAGGCCTCTGCAGGTCATCATAATACAGATGAATCAACCCAGTGATTTCAGAGTAGGAATCTCGGGAGACTTTGAACAACAACCATGTGGTCCATCGCAGCATCATGTAAACAACATGTTCCAAAACAAGCTATGTGTTCTTCCTTTCTGTTATGAAAGTGGAACAAGTCTAACTACCTATTTCCTGACCACTTATTTTCATGCCACCAGGCATCTCAGCACATGGAGGTTTCCCACAGTTTTCAAAAGGATTTTGTGCACGTCTACAATTAAAGTATAGACACTCATCAGCTGTGCGTAGGACTTTCTACTCAAAAGCAGTCCGTAAGTTTTGTTCGGGGTTAGTCATATTTTCGGAAAAAGTGTCGGAGGAAAATATGAAGATGAAACGATAATGAAGAGCTCCAATTAAGTGACGATGCCACAAAGTTGAACGTCAAAGAACACTGAACACCAGCTCATTCACAACCGATGGAGAATCCTATTTTATCTATAAGCGCAAATGGTAAAGATCCCACAATTTCCTTTTCAATCTTTGCTGTGAGATTTCAGAACTGACAGGGAATCTCTCTAAAACTTCAGACTAACACTAAGCTCATTCTGCTCCCTATATGGCAGGACCAGGACAAAAGCCAAAAGCCAAAAAGTACAGGGTGCATGGATAAGTATTAACAATATACTGTGAAGTCATTGCCGCTCAGCGAGTTTCTTTTTGTCCTTGAAGTACTTTTTTGTTTTGTTATTTCATGACTTCACGTTATTACATGATCTTCCAGTCATATTAATGGTGTTTGGGTACAATATCAAAATTGGAAAATATTTAAAGTGAATTTAGAATTTTGTTTACAAATCGATGGGAAGTTGGCAAGGCTGTAGAACTACTCTGTTTTATGCGAGGGAAAGAAGAAGAAAGGAAAAGAGCAGTTCTGATGAACGGTGACATGTCAAGAACAGGTGCCAGCATCAGGAGATGTATTGGTGTGACTGACCCATGTATTCTCACTGTCATTCATGCTCATTTTGTTTACTTTTAAGAGTACACTCCCCGACCCCGACCAAGCCAGTACATTATGGGAGATATTTTTATGCAGAAGTACAAGGGTAATGTGCTTTTAAGAATGCAATGTCTAGGATATTCTAAAGTTTGACATGGTAATATCTTCAGTGTATGTGATATAACGATTGAATTAATGACATAGAACATTCTTTCTATACATTAATAGACCCATCGATAAAAGCTCTTTTGGTCAATGTATGATGAGTTAAGGAGTTGACAAAGAAATTATTCTTTTCCGAAGCAATAAATACTGTGAAATTGGAGATAGGAAAGGAACTTTCGAAATGCAAAGCTCAAACGGAACTACTGATAATTTGGAGAGAATGAAATATGATTTATGACAAGAACTGGAAAATGCTGTGTTATGTAGCCTGAGTTAATACCATGATCACTGACATGAATTGCATAAATTGCATACTTCAGTTAAGCAGAGGATGCTTTTTTAATCGAAACAGAAAGCTGGGCACAAGATAAATAGGCCCCAGATAAAAACTGAGGCCCTTCCATGATTTGTTCATAGAGACAAGCTCACCAGACGGAACATATCGTTATGTATGGACGGTCAGATGTTATTGTTTTGATAAGGCGTATATTATCTTATTATGGTCCACTTCCCATTAAGGCTGAGTGATGAACCTGATAAAAACACTGCTGTTTTTACTTCCAACCTGCAGTCACTTACAGGTTGACCGATCACACCATTGATTCTACAGTGTAAAAGGTTGAGCCCCTGAATCATTAGTATTTAATTAATCCTGATGAAGGCTGTTGCAAGCTTAAACCTGTTGATTCGCCGATATATCTACATCGTTGAATAAACAACAAGTCCAACACTTTGTCATTGAGTTCAGTGCAGTTTCAATATTTTTAATTTTGAAATAGGATGGTACATTGGCCTAAAGATAAGGACTGAAAGTCTTTACTGTGGAAGCGCTAACAAGATCCTATTAAAACATGAATATAAAATGGGATATTAAGAAATCAAACATTCTATTGGCAACTTCAAAATGATGAGATATGCGTCTGAACTACCATTGTAGATGGGAATCCCAAGGACAAACCCAGAACATGCTGATAAGGTATGATTGATGATTGGATATAACTTATGCGACTCTTCGGATTTTCAAGATGAGAACATCCTATATGGACTGTACAAGAGGTCCAGCACTGATCAGACTATAGGGCCGTGTGTCAGTGACATTATTGGTCCAGATGCTGACATGTCACAGGCCACTACATAGGATACAGTCTATTCAACAGCATCTGCCCGCCCTCCATTAAGAAGGTAACAGCATAAGATGTGTGTTTGTGTTTGGGTGAGTTCACATAATTCTGCCACTTCCGATCACTACACATTGTTTTCAGTTCTCTTTCAGAACAATGATTAAAAGATAGTGTTTCATGATTGTTTTCATTTATTTAAACCATCTGCATATAATGTATCAAATATGCTGTAATTCGATTCAATGACTATGACTCAGGTCGAGGAGGTAGCAGTTCAAAGTTCTTTCCTTACAATTCTAGGCAAGTAACGCCCCCTCTTCCTGAAGTCACGACGTAATAGTGAACAGAATTATCACAAAGGGGACTATACAATGGGATATACGTACAACTTTTGATGATAGATACTTTAATACATTTGTATTAATTTTCTATTCATTCTTTCCAGAATTCTCCCAATCTAACATAAAGCTCACATATTGATATTAACCCTATCCCCAATTCCTAGTGTCCATACCCTCCATGTGACCTCTCTGATATAAAATGCTCCAAGGAACAATAATTAAGGATCATTGAGGCCGTTGATATTTCAAAGGTTAGGCAACAATCGGTGAAGGTCATGTACATTGACTGTACTCTGTTGCTTAGCATTGTGTTTACACTAGCGCATGCCTTAGCTATAACTCGTTGTCAAGTGTATAGAGAGGAGTCTAGGTATGATGTACCATACTAAAGGGTTGCGTAACGCCCGAGCTCAGTCAGAGTTAACTGAATGTTGTTGTGAGTAACCATCCTGGAAAGGTTGTGTCTTAGAAGCTGAGTCCTGGATTAGGAATAGAACCTGATGTCATGGAACTTCAATACGCAGGAAATAAATAAAGAACATCCTTTCACGTGAATGTTATGACTTACTTGAAGAGAATGCAACTAATTAAGCACACCTGGCATTAACGGATAATTTACTATCTATACTTCACTATATAAATCTAAGCTTGGTCATATTCGTATCTTTCGATACAGGTTTCAATAATAGTAGAAAGGCTCTTCAGACTGATGTATGATATGGTAGAATATTTATAGAAATATGGAGGTCATTGAGATAGTGCTGAACATGCTCTGCCTAATGTTGTTTATCCGCAAAACCAATTACAAGTTCTTCTGAGCAACATTCGTGAGCAGGCGTGTGGGGTGGTGTAGTGGTTAGGGTGTCCGTCTGCTGCGCGGGCGGCCGGGGTTCAATTCCCGGCTGAGCTGGCCACTGCTCCCCTCTGCATGTCTCCCAGTGGGATATCAAAGGTCTCTAGTAGACCACCGGCTGTTGTGTGTGTGGCCCTGTCTATGGGACCATGCACATTAAAGAACACCTGCCTCGGTAAAAGTGAAGGGGTATGGTCTCTACCTTCTCATAGATTCGATCACCATCACCGCCCTTGATATGACCCTGGCTGTTAATTAGGGCGTAAAGCAACCAATAACCAACCAACCAACATTCTTGAGCAACGGTTAGGATATTCTACATGACAACTCCCACTAATATTGATATAACACTGGTTATAAAGTAGATGGCATAACATGAATTACAGATGTGGTAGGCCACCAGGGTCTATAGCCGGTCAAATTGGTCCCCCCGCACATTTCAAATTTCCAGGTATCTACAAAATGGGGAAGGGATAAGTATACTTTTATAGAGAATATTTGAAATTTGAAATATGGAAAGCGGCCAACGGACAAAATACGGATGGCCGCTTTCTACTCTCACGCACCACCACCCAGAGATGGAGAAAACGGGAAATTCTCTTTACCCTTAGTATACGGTTGTAAAAGCGAAATAAATAATTCAATATGTTTCTCTTATATTCATATTGGTTTTTAATTGTTTCGATATAGTCCATTTTCTGATAAGTCGATATTATAGATGCACTATAATTATATACACACGCTTGGAGGCTTCATTTCAACTACCTATTCAAATGTTTTTCTCGACTCAGAGATAAATATAATCTGTCTATATATGTCGACAAAGTCATATAACCCATGAGATACACAGATTACGGGAGTGAATAACCGTTTGAATATGTGGTCAGTGTGCCTCCACTGGATAGCGTCCCTGTAGGTGGGAGGGGGGTGAGGCCACATGTCCTTCAAATTACGTACAATTTTACAATTGTGCCCCATATGGAATTCACGATTCTGTCTTTCAAACGGTGCAAATCTTCTTAAAGCTAACAGGTGTCCTATGTTGATCATCATCAAGAAGCCGAAGAGCATAACTGTCTATTCATAAGATCATGCAACAGCTAGCTATACGATGAAGATAAACCCAATACGTACTTGATAACATTATCTTGTGATTTGATATTATTCATAAGACACCTTAATTTAGTCTGTAAATACTCCAAAATACAAGGAATGAGATGTTCATAACTGGTAGGTCTCAGGTTAACAGTTGAAAAGAATAAAACATTTTGTAATTAAACATTTATGACCTCATACATGCTATCTATTGTATACAAGGTTAACCCCATTATTTCCTTCATATATACCCCCTATCATAGATTAAGAAGCTGAACTTCAGTGTGCTTATTAATCGCGCTGTTGATTCTGATTACTGATAAAACTTTAAGCTGCATGGTTAAGAAAATTATTCACATAAACTTACCGTTTACCCATCATTATAGTATAGATATCTCCGTACTTCTTGGACAGGTTGTTCAGGTCATGGTGGACATTGTCAGTGATCAGGTGGGGCGACCCGATCCAGGGGATGCCCCACGGTCCTGGGGGCAGATTCCTTGGTCTTACCGCATAATATGAGAAAATAACAAGGAGCAGCACCAAAAGCACCAAGAACAACGTTGGGTGCTGCTCCAAAACGGCGAAGAGGCTGTTGGTGGACATGGTCCTCCCAGCAAGGAGAGAGATGGAGACTCCGATGGGCCAGACCACTTTCACTGTAGCAATGATATAGAAGTGAGCCCTCTCAAATCTTATTGGCTCCGAGATAAACATATTCAGGCTAGGTCAGGGACCTTGCGCCTGGCAACCAAGGAACCGGCGGTCCTCAAGGTCAATCGATACATCGAGAGGGGTCAAGTCGCCTTTGTTGATTTTATTTCTTTTGTTGGTTGTTTTGATTTTTATCATTTTTGCTGATCCTGTTATTGTTTCTGTTCTTGGTGGTCATGTATTACGTTAGTTACCCATCACCAGATGAATTGATCCCATTTTCATTGTTCCATGTACTTCAATTTGGTTTACTTTTCAACTCTTCACAATAATTTGGAACGAAAAGCTCATACTGGATCAGGGATGTGGAGATATATTATTATTCATTCTAGAATGTATTTAAATGTGTACAAAGTCCAACTTTCCTAAGGCCACAGCACGGTGAGAAATAAGGACCAGTGATAAAACCTTTAACCTAAATATCCATGTCCGGACACAATGTCACTACATACCACACGCCCGGAGCAGGGCTAAAGCCTGTATTCCACATGCCACTTTTGCTACCGACTTTTAAAAACGGCAGTGAAATAAAGCTCAAATATAGACATGTTATACATCATTAGAAACTTTGTACAATTCTCTTTCAAATGGTATATTTGTATAGGCCTATCTTGTTTCACTGAAGCTCAGTATAACAAAAATGAATTTAAAATATATATATATAGAATGTGAGGTTTCATGGAATATTCTCAGAGAAAATCAACAAATACAAAATCGACGGTATCAATATAAGTATGTGGAAACCTGCCCTAAAACTAATAGATAAGTAGAATTACTCATATTGTTAGAAGAACGATGGCGTCATTATATAAGGTAACGTTTCACCATTACCGAAAAAACATTTGAATATAGATTGAGAGTTAACTATGCCAGTCAATCCGGGGTTGGTGTTTTAGGTTACACCTTCTACACACCACTTTTCATAACTGTCGTAATGTGACTCAGAGTGAACATCAGGGGTTCATTAAACTCTGGAACCAACAGCACACACGTGGTCTTTAAGTCTGTATCTACGCTTCCTACTTTAAAGAGCTATGTTTTAACTAAGGATCTGAAGCCCAGAACGCAACATGATATACATTTCTTGCTTTAATCTTCTTATGAAAAGCGGACATTTAATTCATTTTTTTTAATTTTTATAAAAATGTGAGTCTCAGTCAAATATCAAGCTTTAGGCCTAAAGCTATTTAGTGTACAGATACTACGAAAAGTTATTTGTATCTGTACACTAAATAGCTTTATCATTTAATGTTGTACACTTTTTTTTTACGAGAAAGTGCCTTGTACCATGGATGTATTAGGCCACTTATGTGAAATAATAGTCTGCCGACGTACCATTATGAATATTGGGCAAATATGAACCTACAAGTACGCTGATATTATTATTATTATACTGGGCAAGGATACATATATAAACGTTTGGATAATCTTTTCTGCAATTGACTTGGTGATGTCACACAATTCAAAAACGCATACATGATACTAGAAATGCTAAAATTGGAAGAAGCCATTCCGTATGCAATACACCAGTTCAGAAATAAAACGTTGAACGCAAATGTGCATTAGAAAAGTTTATATACCTAGTCATAGAATAAAGAAACCGACTGAAGTACCACATGTTGTTATCCGTTAATATCAATTATTTCATCCCACGTTGCATTCAGATTTTCAGGAAATCATCTCGGTGCCTCTGTTGTGAACACCACGTATAAAGGATAAACAAGTAACTGAATATATAATACCTCCCCGATTCGTTCAAGCAAAACCTTATGCTATGGCAACATAACATTCTCAACCCAGGGAAGCAGTGACATAAGAAGCACATCCTGTGAACGTACTTTTTGGTTAGTCTAAAACCTGCCCTATTTTCGCATAACATTTACATTATTTTAGATAAAGTTGATACTTACCATAGAAGAATGATATAATAACTTTATATTTTAGTAAAGTTGAGACCTTACCAATAAAGAACGTTATAATAATAGTATGATGACGTGAAATAATGTTACAAGAATGTCACAATAACTTCACAGTGCGACATCACAATTAATGTTATGTTCTAAAGACGTTTTTTGGGTGCCATCAAAATAACGTAACAGGAACCAAAGCAGAACTAAACAGAAAATTATAATAACGTTATATTCTTACTTGGGAAATATATTTGAATTATGTGAGGTCTACGTAGATAATGGGGTCTCTGGTAACGATGGTTGGGAATAAAAATTGACTCCGAAAACGAGTGAAAAATCCCGGGGTGAACTGTGTAAACTGTGGCGGCGCTGGCCTTCTCGTTGTTGCTGGCCTTGGCAAAAACGTCGTTATCCTCGGTGGTCGTGGGGGAAATCTGCTAGTACGCCTGTCTCTGCATATATATGGAGGGCATATTGTTGACCTTGGGAGGGGAGGGGGAACGGCTGT
Organism: Lepidonotus clava; assembly: GCA_936440205.1. Taxonomy (NCBI): domain Eukaryota; kingdom Metazoa; phylum Annelida; class Polychaeta; order Phyllodocida; family Polynoidae; genus Lepidonotus; species Lepidonotus clava. The sequence continues at coordinate 42,886,104 of OW387136.1, read as the reverse complement.
AGGTCTAAACGTCGGCCAAGGTGTAGGTCTCCAGGTAGGCCAAGGGGTAGGTCTTGGTGTGGGTCTTGGGGTAGGTCTTGGTGTTGGCCTTGGTGTGGGTCTTGGTGTAGGTCTAGGTGTTGCCAGCGGTTGGCCTGTAATTAAACCCAATAATTTTGATTTACCAAGAAAACTATACCTAAGGCCGCATCCCCACTTGGGCGACTAAAATTTAGTAGCCTGGTGATTATAGTGCTAACCCTTTCTTTGAACGGTGACCAAGACCACTGAGAACCACCAGTCGCCGTTGAAGGAATCGCTCAAGTGGGGACGGGGCCTAACTGCCCCTAATTTTCTCCTATAGATTTTTAAACAATGTTACCGTTTGTGTTATCGAGTAGAATATGCCCACACGTATTTTCTTCAAATATAAGGTTCACTTAATTTTTATTATAACATCATTGCAATTTTGCCACGTTCAAGAATTTTCAGTGTTTTTATATATCCTCTGTAAATACATGTCTTTTTATCACCTTGTAACGTAGAGAAATTTAATCTTAATGCAAGTATGACAAATAATTTTCCAAGTCATAAGCCTAATCATAATTGATATATAGATATATTCTTTACACGCTAAAGTGTATAATTACACCCTAAAGCTCACTAATAAATGTAGGCGAAATGGAACACAAATCGTTACCATAGAGACTTTGTATGCCACGGATGTCATCAGTTCCAAGGGCAAATCGGTCAACACCAGGGTTTTTGTATTTTGGAAACATGACTGCAGATTGATAGCGTGAATGTCTTAAACCCAAACTATGACCAAGCTCATGGACAGCAACGATGAGCAGCTCATACGCCCTCCGAATTCTATCTAGAGAAAAGATTCAATGCAATACATTTTACGGATTTTAGCAGGAGGTTCCAGTACATAAAAAAGGGGGGTCATATACAAACTAAGATTTAGTACCAAAATAGTCTGCATGCGCCCAAGAATTCCCCGTGAGGAAGGCGGGGGGGGGGGGGCAGTACAACAACAAAACCCAGTAAATTCTGCCTTGAGCTATGTACAGCTATGACTGATCATAGGGGGCATTGCATCAGACTAGACATAACAGATGCTTCTTTGATCCTTTCGTTTTCGCTGAATTTCCTTTCGGATTCAAAGAAAAGTTTCATGAGCATATTTTTCGGTTTGCAAAGTGATATTTTATGGACCTTTGTCTCCGAAATCAAACTCAATTCTATCAAAACTAATAAAGAACGTCATTCAAGAATAAAAGAACATGGTCACTGAAATCTGTACTTAGTCAAAGTCAACCCCACACGACCTATAGCAGAAAGATATCATACTTACTTCTTTGACTACTCAAGATAAAATTTTCATCATTATCAAAGTGAACATCTCCATTCCGAGGAAAGAAAGCATGGGCAAGTATTTTATTTGGCCCATCGAAAGGTGAATAATCCCCATGAAACCTTGGTGAAAAGTCAATGGCGATGTCAACGTCTTCTCTCCGTCGGACGTACCTCTCTTCAAATACCAAATTGGTTACGTCACTCCACATCTACAATAAATCATTAGAAAATATCATTCAAAACTATTTTATTGCTCCTGTAATAATTGTAAGAATAATTAACGACATTACTCAAAATACTCAAATAATACCTTGAATATACAGTTTTTACCACGAATACACAAATGTCACCACGGATACTTGTGTGCCATGGTGTGCACATGTACATCTCGTCATCAAGCCTTGGCTCTGACTACAACTGGAGTTATAAACAGACCCTAATATCCATGTACCATACCAAACTATCTTTCAACGTTATTTGGATGTCTTAATGAAACTTGGAATTACCTCTCAGTGTGAGTGTCTTGTTGGCATAAGGGGAAGAGCTAACCATATCAGTGGGAGTACCTATTCGACTAGCTTTCTAAATTACAGTTTTGATTAACTTTAAAGGAAGCCAAAACCAATAAATTTAATGCAATTTTCCAAACGCGAATAATCATGGAAATCAATTCCTTGTGCCTATAATCTTGCATGCAAACTCCAAAGCATACAAAATCTAATTTTATTTAATTGTGATCCACAATTCATAGTGTACGTTTTGGCAATTGGAAACAAACATTGTTTTAGGATCGACCTGTTGTATTGATCATTAATCTATGTACAACTCTATCCATTTCAAGATTAAACAAAAACAAGTGCGCATAACGTTTTTATTACCCTATGTTGTTGAAATTTGAGTCAGAAAAATGATGGATCACCCCGTAGACCTTTTTAAACTATGAAGTATTTCCTACTTTTGAGAATTGCTACCGAGAGTATTGTTCTGTCCCTTTTTGTATCGAGAGACAAAATGAATAAACTAACACCATCAAAATGAATTATCACCTGGAATGCTTGACGCATTATCCGCCGTGTGTCTGCTGGGCTGATCGTCCGTGACAAATTGAAAACATTGTACGTCAACACTCTTCTGTCCCATTTCCGGCCTTGTTGTATCATTATAAGAAGAAGAACAATTAGCTATAAATTAGACCGTGGTCATGTATACAAGATTGAAATTTGCTAGGCCACTTTAAATATTGTAGTACATACTAAAGGTGTAGTGAGTATTACTTCAGAGATAAGATATTTAAAAAAGTATGGGAAATTCACAAGTGAAATCTCACTACATGTACAGCTTGAGGCAGTCTAATTAAGGCTATTAAATCCAACACTTATCTGAGGGGGTCACAAGTAAAATGCTTATGAGGGTTCCAAAATGAAAATTTTGAAACAATTGACATGGAGTACAGCACAGATGATGAAAAGTAAATGCTATACACACTTCTCACGCATTGCAGTGCAGACCAAGGTGGCGGGACAGATTACATAGGTTTATAGGGGGAATGGGCTGAGAATTAAGGATTTAGGGTGAGTTTCACACTAGGGGAATTGGAAATTCGTTTCTCACATCCCACAAAATTTAAGATAAGATGTCCTTAATCATGAATAATATTACTTCTAATAACATATAGATAACAATAGGAACATAAGATCATAAAGTGTGCAACTCAACCATGAAAAAGTCAAAATATCTCAACTAAAAATACGATCTTAAAATTATGACCAGTGTAAAACACCCCCTAACCTTTGTTTTCAAAATAAGTACCTTTGGGGCATACTATTAGTCCAGGCTATTTATCATGATTATCATTATGAATACTCATTTGGAAAATTTGTTTTGATCTTAATATTTGGATACTCTGGTGTAAAAACTTCATTAAAAGTGAATTCTGTAGCACTGAGACAGTATGAGAATCCTTTCAGTGCCCCACTGATTAGCAAGTTCTAGTCAGTGATTGCTAATTAAAGGCAATTAACACCTGCAGTTATGGGTTCAATATGGGTCGGCTATAGGTCATTCCCACCACCTTACCCACAGGCAGGTGGCAGCAGGCTTAATAAGAAAGGTGTATATTTTAGAAAACATGAACCTCTGTATATATCAAAGGCCACCTTACCTGAAACATCATACCGTTTTCTCCTCCCATTGAATCCCACTGTTGGCTTATCAGGATTACCACATCTTGGAGCCTGCATTTCCGTCAATGTTTGGGCGTCAAGAGAACCTGCAATGAGGATGTCTTTGGTATAATTTTGCTTTTGCCATGGCAAACCATTTTCCTTCTAACAAAACAGCATCCCCAAAATTGCCACAATGTGCTGTTTTCTCCCCAAAACTGTTATAGGGACATCGTAGGATCACAAGAGAGAGGTAAGTGAAATTCTAATTTGATGTATATCAAATGTTCTCAAGTGTAAAGGATCACCAACTTTACAATATACATAATACCACAACCGGGTTTGGTCCTAAACTATTTTTCTTCATTTTTACAGGATTATCCCTGTCTCAAACGCCTTGTTAACAAACCTGTCTGCGGAAGACCGAAGAAACTTTGAAATTCCAAAACTGCCGTTCGTAGATTGCCTTGTGAGCTCCGAGATCTTGAGGGTGTCAGATAACCGTACTCGCGCAAATAAGCCTTGGTCACCAATTTGCAAATGAAGATGGACATAGTTTTCAAGCAATAATTATTTTACATGTGTGTACCTATGTTGGTGTATTTTGCATGTTTGTTGTATTGAATTATTTTTAACAGACGGATTTACTGTGCATGCTTTAACAGATATAAATTTATCTAAAACTGTCTTAATTAACAAAAATGTTCCTCCCTTCTTTTCGCAATAATTGTACCTTAACATTATCGCAATATCTTTTAAGTCAATACAAATGAAATGCAAATGATTTTCTTATACTATTACCATAGACATATATCTCTATGCTCTATGCTATTACACAGGCCTTTTTTCAAACCTTTCATCTTAATTGGACTTAAATTGTTGTAAAGTTTCCACTGTAATCGACATCCTTGATATATTATTTTAGAAAATATACTTAAGCTTGTACATTGACTTAGGAAGGCTTGTCAAGACATTCTTATTCGGTAGGTTTGAATAAAATCAGCACTGCAAACACTACCTGACAGGAGAAATGCACACTCACCGCTCCGTCTGATATTGGGGCGCATGACGCGGGCATTACAAACAATCCAATGAAAGGTAAAAGAAATTGTAACACACAGCACATCATTGGTCCACTGCCGATGACAAATTGGTACTTTCAAGTTATGAAATGCCCTGTAATTGTGCAAAGTGTGAAGAATCGTAGATATGACTAAAATGTTCCGTCTTTCTAAAGTCCGAAATATGGCTTATTCTTAGTTCTCCCAATCCATCGCCAACCTTAAAGGGGATTTCCAAAAACTAAACACGTCCATAAGTAAACAGGGTGACACGATTCTTTGTTTGATCACGGCATTTTACCCTGGAGACTCGTGATTTGTGCACATTAAAAGACGTGGGAAATCTGAGGATAACATTTTTGTTTAAATTATACATGTAAATGCATCAGTCATGAAAATTTACTGAAGAATTATCCACGTATAAAGTGATTGTAATAAAGTAATGAAAGCAATACAATACAATACAAATTTTATCCACATCACTGATATTGGCCTGAGGATGTAGGGCAAAGGGAAAGAAATCAGGTATAGCCAACAAGAACGTGGCATCATTGCTGTGAAATGTAAAGAGAAATTACTATTTCAACGGGATATGACATAGTAAACAATCCAATAAACTAACCTTTTTCACAAAAACACCTACAGCACCCTTTGACCGGAGCAGCACATGGTGCGACCAAAAAGCAAGTGCTCAGTGTCTAAGCTTTAAAGGAATCGCGAAAATATAAATATTTTCATATCTCCATTATCATATTCCTCTTATATCTGTTTTTATTTGTCAAAAGAGACAACATGAAGATCATTGCTGAGACAAACAAAATCTAAATGTGACGGTTCAATGGGAATGGTTAGTGGATAACAACCTATTTCCCAATGAATTCAGCAACATGTGACTTTATATAATATAGGGAACCATCTGGACCTGATTAATGTATGACTGTTGGCCTTTTTCTTACCAGAAAAACAAGCAAACATTTTAAAGATATAGACCTCTTAATTGGTTATAAATGTTAAAAGTAACATAATTATGCTTATGACGTTTACTTTATAGATGTCAACGTATTTTCAACATATCTATATCATATTTCTATCATGAACAGATAAAGGCATATGCTTATAATTTTCATGAACTGATTGACAGATTGTTATGCCCAATAAATGAAAATACCAGCCTACATTGGATCATACTGTACAGTTGAAATCTGATTTCTAGTGAAAGGAAGCCCGATAAAGGAACATCATGCAGTTTGAATGTTGTATGGAAATGGTCTCGTGCTTTCCCCTGCAGGAATGTGAGGTTATTAAAATGCTGCAGCAATGTCCTGTCCAGTTCTGGTTTGGGTGTTGTTATGTTCTTTTGATGGGGCCCAATAACGTCTTTAGAACCTAACATTGTGACATTGCACTGTGATGTTATTTTAACATTATGTTTACATTCTTTCAGGTAAAAATAACATTATTAGAACATTCTGTATGAGCAAGGTCTCTACATCACTAAAATGGTATTCATAACATATTCTATTCTAGTGAGTCTCAATCATACCTAAAATAACGTAATTGTCATGTTAGTAGGGTCTCTTGTGTACTTTTTTTGAAAATGCTTGTTAATTTATAACACCTATACTTTTTGTTATCCTTATGAGTCAAGGATTCTGAAAAGTTTTGGTGAGAATTTTTCTTTTCAGGTTCAAGGTCATTTCAAGGTCATTTCAAGGTCAAAGGTCAAAAATCACAAATATCAACTGTATCTTCCTTAATAATCATAATAGAAATACAAATTAAATGTCAAATCGATGCATTTTGAGAGATCTATAATCTGAATGAATGAAATTGGCTTCCCTAGTTACACGGTTGCCATGGGAACCAGAAAAAGCCTAAAATTTTACCAAAATTTGAGTTTCTGGTTGGTTTCTATTACCATAGCAACCACAAATATAAACTATAACAAACAAGAACAAACTTATATGGAAGGTATACATCCTGCCTTCATTAAATGAGGGAGTCTGCTGAGATAATATGTATAGAATGTAGAAAATAGCTGGTTACCATGGAAACCAACTAAAATATAGCCAAATTTGAAATTAACCCTATTTTGGCCATATCTTCCTTAATATGCAAGATAGAAACATAAATGAGGTGTCAAATTGATGCATTCTGAGAGTTCTATAATCTGAATGATTGAAATTGTTTTCCCTAGTTACTCGGTTGCCATGGTAACCAGAAAAAGCCTAAAATTTTGACCAAAATTTGAGTTTTTGGTTGGTTTCTGTTACCATAGCAACCACAAATATAAAGCTATTACAAACAAGACACCATTAGTGGTGCATTGGGATACTGGGATATGGGAATAGGGAAAGGTGGGGATTATCAAGTGGTTAGTAAGGATAGTGTTTGATATATACCTCTTGCCGCTTTCATGTCTTGTATATATACAACGTATTATGATTTGCAATATTATGTAATACTGCTGGAAACAAGTGAAAAACAGCTGCAAAGCCGACCTTGTATACACCAGGATAAATAAAGATTTAAAAAAAAAGAAAAAACTTATATTAAAGGTATACATCCTTCCTTCCTGAAGAGAGAGGGTACGCTGAGATAATATGTGTAGAATGTAGAAAGTAGTTGGTTTCCATGGAAACCAACTTAGATATAGGTAATTTTTAAATTAACTATAATTTTGCCATATGTTCCTTAATATGCAAGATAGAAACACAAGTAAAATGTCAAACCAATGTATTCTGGGAGTTCTATAACCTGAAGGATTAGAACTGGTTGCCCTAGTTAGTTGGTTGCCATGGTAACCAGAAAGGACCTAAAGTTTTCCAATATTTCAGTTTCTGGTTGGTTATTGTTATCATAGCAATCACAAATATAAAGCTATAACAAACCAGAAGACACCTACATGAAAGGTAAACATCCTTTGTTTGTGAAATGAGGAATTCTGATGAAAGAGTATATATAGAATGAAGTGTCCATAGAAACAACTAAAACATAGTTATTTCCTTTCTTAATATGTAAGATAGAACACAAAAAAGTGCCAAATTGATGTATGCTGGAATAGAGAATTGAAAGTAGTTGAATTGCTTACTTGGTTTCCATGGTTACTTGCAAAGTCCTCAAAATTGACCAGAATTCAGCTATAGTTTGGCCACAGTTTGGTAATAGTTTGGGTACTTTAGGGATAGTTAGAGTATACTTTTGGGTTCCTTTTAGGGTAGTCTGGGGATAATTTTGGAGGTAGTTTGAGAATATATAATAAGAGGATAATTTTGGTATAATTTGAGGATACTTTGGGGATCGTCTGGGGATAGTTTGATGACACTTTGGAGATAGGTTTGAGATACTATTGGGGTAGTCTGGGAATACTTTAGGGATTTTTGGAGGATATGTTATAGATCCTATGGGGTTATTCTAGGAGTACTGTGGGGATCTTTTTTTAGGATACCTTTGGGATAGTTTGGAAATAGTCTGGGCATAAATTTGGGAAGGTTTGGTCATACTTTTGGGACTGTCTGGGGATCCTTTTGAGATAGTTGATGGATACATTGGGGATAGTTTAGTGAACTTTGGGGATATGTTGGAGGTACTTGGGGGATAGTATGAGGGTACTTTGAGGATACTTTTAAGGCAGTCTTTGGATAATTTTACAAATAGCTTTTAAGATATTTTAGTGATAATAAGGGGGTACTTTGGGCACAGTCTAGGGACAATTATGCAAAGATTTTGAGATAGTTTTCTGATATTCTGAGCAACCTTTAAGGATGATTTTAAGATATCTTGGATATAATGGGGTGACACTTTGGACATATGTTAGGCATAGTTTTGGGATGGTTTTGCCAAAGTTTGAGGATAGTTCAAGGATATTATGAGTATATTTGGTTGACACTTTGGGGATATTGGAGATAGATTTGTGAAAGAGATAGATTTGTGAAAGTTAGGGAACACTTTTTGGGATAGTCTGGGGATAGTTGGGTGACACTTAAGGGATATTTTTGGTACAGATTAAGGAGAGTTTGATGAACATTTGGGAATTGCTTTAGGAATTTGTGAATAATTTGGAGATATCTGTGCGATAGTTTGGACATACTATAGGGATAGTCTGGGGTTCCATTGGGGATACTTTACAGATACTTTGGGCATACTTCAGGGATACTTGGGTATTGTTTGGTGATTCTTTGGGGATAGTCTAGGGATGATAATGAAGATATTTTGGGTATACTTTTCAGAATAGTCAAGGGATAATTTGCAAATAGTTTACAGATAAGCTAGGGATAGTTTGGGGATACTTTGAAGATAGTCTTAGTGGGGTTTGTGAAGGTCATTTTTTTGCGAAATCATTACACGGTGGATAAAAGCACCAAATTTGGTATGAAGCACCTCTGAGGCATAACTATCAAATCTGGAAGGGGAGCCACCTTGAAATATCAATAGGACAGATGTGGGGGCCCAAAAGCCAAAATGGCCAACTTTTAATATAAAAAATCTTATATCTCACCTTCTAAAAAGACTAAAGAGACATGGTTTTGAGAAATACTATGATTTTTAACTACTAAGGCATAAGGCCAGGGGAAATGGTTCTTATATCAGTTGTTAATAGCCTAGAGGGCTCAATAATTATAATATTCATCCAATACAATACCATAAATTTCAAAATGGCTGAATTTATCAGTGTGATGCCTTTGGTAATGACCACTGGATTCTGAAATAATTCAAAAGAAAGGGATATTATCTGTACTCTTTTGCCACAAGATTTCTTTATTTCATTTGGTATGATGATCCCCTAGGACCCCTTAATCGAATTTGAAAGGGGGAGCCACCTTGAAATATTTACATAACCCTGATGGGGGCATAAAATCCAAAATGGCAGATTTTCAGTGAAATAACCTGATATCTCAGCTTCTGAAATACCTTGAAACACATTGTTAGTGTCAAAATTGGTAGATTATAGGACAGGGAATTCAATTATATGCCTTTGGAATCTATACAAGAGATCTAATCCAATATAGCCAAAAGATTTGGTAAAATACCTTAAATTTCAAATGCTAATAACATACAAAATTTGTCAAAATTTCATTTTGGTATTTCAAGGTGGCTCCCCTTCTGGATTTAATAGTTATGCCTCAGAGGTGCCTCATGCAAAATTTGGTGCTTTTATCCGCTCCGTAACGAAAAAGTTGTTAACAGACCCCACTATCTGGGGATACTTTGGAGATAGTCTGGGGATAAATTGAGGATGGTTTGAGATCAGATAAGGATACTTCATGGATATTTTGAGGATATGGATATGGTGACATTTTTGGGGATAGATTTGGGACAGTTCAAGGATGCTTCATAGATAGTAAGGAGATACTCTGGGCATATTGAAATAATTTGGGGATGTTTTTGGGATATTGTAAGGATACTTAAAGGATAGTTTAGAGATATTGTTTTAGGATATTCAGGGATGCTGCAGGTCCAGGGGTTAGCATTTTATATATTACAATTTTATTCAAACTTAATATTTTATACTTAAATCCAACTGAAGGTTACCCACTTATTTCCAAACTTCACAATTTTGCCATTATTGCCTTCTTTACAAGTAGCCTTGACCAGGATGCACATTGTGTATCAGGGGTGTGCAGACCCAAATTTATTTTCGCAAAACTACCAGTGAAATTTGCACAATCTAATCAAAAACTCACTGGCTTTTGTATTGAAATTTCACTTTCCTATATAAATGTGGGCGAAAATTTCACATTCTGTAACAAAATTCACACATTTGTGTGAATTTGCAAGCATTTGCACACCTCTGGGTATTATATCTACAAATCACAAGGCTTTAGCATAGGAATTTTCATTAATCATGTCCATATTTCTAGTTTGACATGAAAACCTATTGATCATTATTCTTTAAATCTCTATCCATATTTTCTAAGTTTTTTAAAGTTCATTCATCATAGGTTGATATATCACAATTTTTCATTAATTTTCAATAGTTCTTCTAGGTGTTTTGTCATCTGAATTGGTGAAATTAGTCAGCAGGTGCTTAAAATAGTATAAATCAGCCATCTGTGGTAGGAGGAATTAACAAATGTTTCTTTGTGCCATTACGATATCTCCAATACTAACAGGTGGATTTAGAGGGGAGGATTTAGAGGGGAAAGGGGGGCAGGGTGGTGTTCTCCCTCCCATTCTTTTTTGGCAAATTTAGATTATTTTGGAAATAGGGGTCCACCCTTCTTTCTATTGGCACCCCGCCACCTTTTCAAAAAGCTGCATCTGAATGATCTGCCACTGGGACCAGGGTAGTTGACAGAGCTCAGAGCTGTCAGGTGAACTTAACTATTGATCACGGTAAAAATAACCCCTATGAGCCAGGACTGGCTGCAACACTCTAAAGCCCTATTGCAATCTCTTTAGGGGTACCAGACATGAGCCTATCTCAGTTGTTTCATTAGTCATATGATAAAATGGAACTTTCCTTTTATGTTTTGTATACATAGCATACTCACTACCTCATTAGGTTTAATGAATTGATTGTTAATTAGTTAATAAGATCATTTAGGGTCATTAAGATAGTGTATACACCCTCCACATATCAGGCTGCAGCCCACGGCAGCAGGCTCTGACCTTTAGTACGCCTTAACAATGGCATGATGCTGGACTGCCTTTGAGCCCTTGAGCATGTGACAAATTTCAAGGTATTAGTGCCCATGCATCAAGCATTATAATTATCATAGATTGTAAAGTTAGACTCTCTAGCTCTCTAGTGACCGTATATTTTTGGTAAAATTTAAGATTTTAGAAAGATGTATCATGAAGATTTCACCAAAATATGTGTATTTTAGCTGAACTGCCTCTATGATTAAAACACTTTCCTTGCTTTGCCTCCCACTATGCCGACCTTGCCAGGGTCTGTGACCTAGAATCTGCTCAGAGAATGTTGGATGGCCATCTGCAATCTGTACCTTTTTATATAAGGAAGAATTACACCAATTTTCTTTGGGAAGGGTGCAAAATATACAGTAATAATTAAGTAGGACAGCAGTTGTAGGATTCATAAAGTTACACCCAGTTGTTCATACCCCTCTGGTAATCCAGCTTGCAAGGTGATGGTTTTTTACATCTTAAGACAGGAATTCATTAGATTATACAAAGGGTGCATTTCTAGGGATTAGCCCCAAGCACATCCCTAACATTGTGGGTATTATTGGTAGGTTTAATAGGTATTCCTCACAAAGAATTCGAAATTGTCTGCCAGTTCCGTGCTTTACAGTAATGTAATCCTGCCAATGGGTGCAGTTGGTATGATAATTGTTTTCATAGAAACAAGCCTTCTACTATAATTGTTCAGCCTTTGTCTTTGACAAAACAACACATTCATATTACCTCATTATTCTAAAATTTACTACCCACCCCCTTATATAATATATAAGGGGGTGGGCATTTTTAGAGTGTACATCATGATTTGGTCAATTTATATTGGATTCAGTTTTTTCATTTGGTCCCCATGGAAACAACTATTGAAATTTTATACATTCTAAACATGTTATTTCATCAGAATCCCTCATTTCATGAAGGAAGCTTTTTCTGGTTTGTTAAAGCTTATATTTGTGATTGCTATGGGAACAGAAACGAACTAGAAACTCAAATTTTGATAAAATTTTAGGCGTTTCTGGTTACCATGGCAACCAAGTAACTAGGGCAACCAGTTTCAATCATTCAGCTTATAAAACTCTCAAAATGCATCGATTTGAGATCTCATTTGTATTTCTATCTTACATATTAACGAAGATATGGCCAAAATATGGATATTTGAAAATAAGCTTTAGTTGGTTTCCATGGAAACCAACCATTTTCTACATTCTATATATATTACCTCAGCAGACTCACTTGTTTCATGGAGGCAGGATGTATACCTTTCATATAAGTTTTTCCTTGTTTGTAATAGCTTTATATTTGTGGTTGCTATGGTAACAGAAACCAACCAAAAACTCAAATTTTGGTCAAAATTTTAGGCTTTTTCTGGTTACCATGGCAATCGAGTAACTAGGGAAACCAATTTAAATCATTCAGATTATAGAATTCTCAGAATGCATCGTTTTGACACCTCACTTGTGTTTCTATCTTGCATCTTAAGGAAGATATGGCCAAAATAGAGTTAATTTCAAATTTGGCTATATTTTAGTTGGTTTCCATGGTAACCAGCTATTTTCTACATTCTACACATATTATTTCAGCAAACTCCCTCATTTAATGAAGGCAGGATGTATACCTTTCATATAAGTTTGTTCTTGTTTGTTATAGGTTATATTCGTGGTTGCTATGGTAACACAAACCAACCAAAAACTCAAATTTTGGTCAAAATTTTAGGCTTTTTCTGGTTACCATGGCAACCAAGTAACTAGGGAAACCAATTTAAATCATTCAGATTATAGAACTCAGAGAATGCATCGATTTGACACCTCACTTGTGTTTCTATCTTGCATATTAAGGAAGATACCCAGCTAACAATTTTACGTTGCTACAACGTTGTTACAACATAACAGTTTGGTTGTAGCAACGTTGCAAAATGACGTTGTTACAACATAAATTTGTGGACTCCCAGAAAGGTTGCAGCAACGTTGTACCCAACGTTGTACTGTAACCATTTCACAACCTTTTTACAACTTTTGTCTTTTTGTCTTTTTTTACATAACATATATTCAATATTCATGAATGTTATATATATTTGGCAATACAGTTGTTGATATATATCTATTCCTTGGTGATCACACTATTTTATGATGTTCTTAAATTAGTATACTAATTATAAAAAATTCTTTTGTAAAATATAAGAAAAAATTGTAACAATTATGTAAATATAGACAATCTTTATTATCTATTCTATAATTGTAAATTCATAGTGCATTTTGCATCTACGAATTAACATATTGATCAAGTATGTTAGATCATGTCAGGTTAATGACCTGTTGCATTTACAATCTAAAAACTCAAGACTGAAAAACCTCTACCTTGTTGACAACTTACAAAAGAGGTGTCTTACTTAAGTTTCTATTTCAGTTCCTCTCCTTATAGCATAAAATATTATAAAATTATGACTTAATGAATATATACAATGTTCCCTTATTCAGTATACCTTATTATTGTACTTTATTTGAAAAAAAATAGCATCTTCTTGTCCAAATTGGCAGAAAATAAAAAACGTTTTTACAATTTAACACTTTATAGACAGTGGTGCCACCTGTATGTTAATTTTATGTCTTCCTTCCAACGTTGTGACAATGTTGTGAAAGTAACGTTGTCACAACATTGTGAAAAAGACATTGTGACAACGTCATTTTATAATGTTGCAAGTAGGTTTCAATATGACGTTGTAAAAAACGTTGTGGCAACGTTGCCACCACGTTTTCCATTGAATGTTGTGAAAAGGTAATGTTTCACACGTTGTCTGAATGTTTGTTTGTGTGGTTGTGTGCACGTTGTGTAACAACGTTGCACCCTGACGTTGAAGCAACGTTTTTGCTACGTGCTTTGACAACATGACCAATATACAACCAAAACACAACGTTGTATTAACGTTATGTGTTTGCTGGGTATGGCCAAAATAGGGTTAATTTTCAAATTTGGCTTTATTTTAGTTGGTTTCCATGGTAACCAACTATTTTCTACATTCTATACATATTATCTTGGCAAACTCCCTCATTTAATGAAGGCAGGATGTATACCTTTCATATAAGTTTGTTCTTGTTTGTTATAGATTATATTTGTGGTTGCTATGGTAACACAAACCAACCAGAAACTCAAATTTTGGTAAAATTTTAGGCCTATTCCGGTTTCCATGGCAACCGTGTAACTAGGGAAACCAATTTCAATCATTCAGCTTATAGAACTCTCAGAATGCATCGATTTGACATCTCATTTGTGTTTCTATCATGAATATTAAGGAAGATATGGCCAAAATAAGGTTGTATTTTTTGTTCCTCATAAAATTTGACCTTTGACCTTGAAATGACCTTGAAATGACCTTGAACCTGAAAAGAAAAGTTCTCACCAAAACTTTTCTGAAACCTTAGGGTGTGTAGATTATAAAATCAGTCACAGAAATAAATTAACACGCATTTTCAAAAATGGCCCTTTTTTTGACACAAGCTACCCTACTATGTGACTATTTAACAAATAACAGACTAACCAAAGATATGGTCACAGAATCTGCCCATTGCATCGCTGCTTCCCTGGGCTTTTATTTACCTCCGAGGTTGTTGTATCCATGTTTGCTGAGTTGGGAACTTCCTGGTCTAGGTTTTCAGTGGCCTTGCAAAAAAGCTGAACTATCCTTCAATTCAAGTTTGCATATCTACTTCAAATGTGTGGTGTGTCAAATGTGTTCAGGTCAGACAATAATGATTGTGTTTGGTACATATCTACAACACAAAATATGACCGATATGACAGCGGTATTCACACCAAGTCATAAGTGCGGTTTCCACATCTTAAATCTTAACATGAAACGGGGTTTCTAATCCTCACTAGTAACCATACATAAGATATAGCAAGTAAAACAAATATAGGGTGACACTGAAAACACCTAGTCGTCAGAGAGCCATTTTAAAGTTGTCAGAGGGTTGTTATACATGACAAGGTTTATTTCAGGCCATCAATTCTTTGTGAACCTTGTGACAATCCTGGGACAAATTTGAGGGTGGTCAGAGGGTTGTTATTTTGAATTTTGGGGCTGGCTGACAACTGAGAAGTTGTCATTTTCTTTGACAACTATAGGCCAAAAAGGTCGTCAGTGAAGCAAAAGTGAAAATCAGGTTGTCAGCAGGTTGTTAGGGAAAAATTAAGAAGTCAAAGGTTCTGTCTAAAATCACAGCCCAAGGTTGTCATGGGCTCAGTTTATGACAACTCTAGGGTTGTAAGTGAATGGTGCCAAGAACCATACAACTCATAGGCCTACTGTGTGTAATAGTCATAGACAATAAGTAGTGATAACAATTCTCCCTCCAACAGATAGCTGATTTACATTATTCTAAAGACCTGAAAGCTAATTTGGGCTGTTTTTGTCAACAAAAAAGAAAAAGAAAACTATAGGAAATAAACAAATAATTGTTATCTATCCATCTAAAATGAATGAATATTAAATGTTTATAAATACTAATTAAAGAAATAATAATGGCTCATTTTATTCAACCTTAATCGTGAAATAATGGTTCAATTCATGAAAATTACTATGTTAAAGCTTCAGTTTTGTCGACATATCACCAAGCATGCACCCTGTTTTAAGTTAACAAAGGTAAAATTCAAGAAACTGGCTATGCATGGTATATCCATGGTACGGAGAATAGGAGGCCACTATTATGGGTTATATCAATGATTTTGAAGATTTTATTGATTCCCCTAATGTCAAAATCATATTGTATGCAGATGATGCAGTTTTGTACTGCAGTACTTTTGATTGCTCTGAGTAGCTCATTTCAGGCTGCATTCTTTCTTTTGGAGCCAGATACATGTTGGATTCTGTTGATAAATCGTGTTTGACTTTTCTTGGTCAAAAATGCAGTGTCTGCAAACAGTATGACTATCTGGGAGTAAATCCTTATGAATGTCTAAATCCTAGATAGTCCTTTTAATTAGGTCTTCGTAATGTTTTCCAATTTGGCAAAATAAAGAACTTTCTTGATAGTTGAACTAGGGTAATTTTATAAAAACAGACCATACATTCCCTTGTGGAATAAGTTAGTTATATGTCTACCTTTTGTTTAAAAAAGACTCGAGGTTGAAAAACTCCAAAAACTGCAGAAGAGTGCTTTGCGGTTATGTTTTAATATTCCAAATGATTGACATAAAATGGAGGATTTACATGTTTTGGTAACCTTGGATAAGTTGGAGGTTAGACACAAGGTGCAACTTGCATGTATTATGTATTTATTGCACTTTGATGATTCAAACGTAGTTAAGCCTGTTTTTCTGTTAGAGAAAGGAGTTTGTTTGAAATTTATATGGTACATTCTGAAATCAATGTATTATGTTGTTGTTTATTTTAGATATTTGTGTTACCTAGCAGTATTTGCCAATCTACAAAGCTGACATGCCTCAGTGTAGAATTAGTTATTTATAGCTCATCAGATATGGTGACGAGCGCGTGAACCTTTTTTGGCCCAAAGTAATTTGATGGAAGGTTCGTTGGCTGTTTATGTGGTCATTTTCCCAAGAATACGACTAGACAATTGGCACTTCATTCAGATGCTGAGAACACACTTTACAAAACAAAAACAAGAATAAAGTCCTCATGTCAAGAACATAAATTTTAGACATTGTATCAATCTAACATAAAATGTTATTGATATGTTTATTCTTTCACAGCTGTGACCGATTTTGTTATACTCCTTTTTTCAATATTGTGGCGCCCTGCTAGCGGATAGACCTGAACCAAATGGTTGGGATATGGGTTCCTATTGGACCTTTGAATTATCTTCCTGAAACAAATCAATATTCCTTATAACATAAACGATTCCATCCATGTCTATAATCACACCGCTAGTTAATGGGTTTTAATAAAATGTCAGGCAAGCTATCTCAGTTATTTCCTCATCATTTTTTGAGGAAAGCTTAGTCTTGTGTGGCTTCTGACCTTTTTTAGTTTTGATATATTTGATCATTATGTAAAAGATGGAAGCCGTCAAGACAACGGTGCCCATGTATAAGAATAAGGCGACCATCGAGGGCCACCTGGAAGAAGAAGATGTCGTACGTGTTCGGGACTCGTCGGGACGATCGTATATGTGATCGAGAGTTGGGGAGTAGTAGATGTTCAGTTCTGTTGATTCATAGAATCGGCCTTTTGGGATCTGGGACGGAAGCAGGTGTCTCGGGCGTTCAGTGCTAGATCTTCTGCTGGATGCTACAGTTGGAGAGAGTGTTGGGAAACCTTGTGTTGAAACTCGAGCACCCTGGACTGGTTTCCCTTGAAAGGAAAAAAGACAATCGATGCATATTCTTAAAGGAAATTCATACCCATCATGATTAAGGAACTTAGCTTTTGGATATGCCTGACCACAAGTTCATAGAGAGTCCGCTATGATATATGCTTTACCTGGCCAGCTCCACGAACAATTAAACTGCAAACTACTTTTCAAATGCAAAGACCAAATATTGGTATTTTCATAATAACATTACTACAATGACCGTGTCATTGTTACAAGATGGCAGATACACTTTGCTATAGAATTCTGTACAATATTTCCGTTGTATTCTTACCATATAATTCCTGAATAGCATTAATATCATCAATGTCCAGGTGGAAGTTCTTCGAAGCTAGCTTGTAATAGGGGTACATGACCGCAGAGGGCACCTCAGAATGTTTCAATCCCAAACTGTGACCGATCTCATGGACCAGCACACCCAGCAGGTCCCTCTGAAATGGGCCTGGAGGGAAAAAACGACAATCAATTTATCTAGACAAAAACACTTCACAAACAAACAATAATGTACAGACCATGAAAGATGAGGTGAGTTAGTAAGGCACAGAGGTAGTGAGGTTATGTATGTTTAAATGGGAAATACAATAGACACATCTTTCATTTCGATAGATGATGCTTGGCATATTCCTTACCAAACAACGGCCTATGTTTTGATTGTAGTTGGATATTTCGCAATCTTGATAACTATAGTATAGTTTAATTATTGACCCCTGTTATTTTCCCCTAGAAGCAGAAATGTGAGAAGTGTGACTTCTCTTAATTTTTGTATTGCTTTGATAGAAATCCGTATCTGCAAATATGTATGCAACGATTCATTGTCAAGTTCAATCGTCACCTTACATCTGTCGGAAGAGCACTTTATGTAGTGAAATAGTTAGATGTTCTAAACATATCTGACCTCACAATCATTGCCTTTAACGATACATAGGGTAAAACAATAATTTAATTATGGTTCTTTTAATTACTCTTGTCTTCAGAGGTGGTCCAAGGTTCGTCATCATCAAGGTGGATCCTTCCATGGGGTGGGAAGGTGGTGTGGGCCAGAAAGCCTCCAGGGCCGTCAAACGTGTTACTGTCTCCGTGGTAACCTTTCTCAAAACGTATTCCGATGTTCACAGCCTTTGGATCCTTTGTGATCACCCTTAATACCTTGAAATTTGCCGCGTCAGTCCAAAACTATGGAAGATAAAAAACGGAAAAGGTAGGCCTATATATCTCAAAAGATCGTGAGACTAATGTACATAATTGTGTTAACCGCATTGTC
The DNA here is from genome assembly GCA_936440205.1 of Lepidonotus clava. NCBI lineage: Eukaryota > Metazoa > Annelida > Polychaeta > Phyllodocida > Polynoidae > Lepidonotus > Lepidonotus clava. Next base: position 42,867,312 of record OW387136.1, on the reverse strand, counting down.
CACAGACCCTCAGGGAAACTCATCATATTTGCAACAAAATATCTTAAATATTTTTAACAGCCAATTCTTTTGTAAATCTTCTTCAGATCATAAATATAATGACGTAGATAAATACTAACTTTGAATGATTTGCGCACAATTTTATCGAAGTTCTGAGCGCTGACTTTGGTAGACCATTTGAAGATGTTGTATGATATCAGATTGCCTCTCCAATGAAACCCTTGAAAGACATAAGAAGTAACATTTTAGCACTCTGTCATTGGTCGTTTAAACTATTCTTTATAGAATCACATAAGCTACACAAGTAGGGTAAGGTGGGGCAAGACGCCCACCTTAAGAAAGCATTCCCATATTTCTGTTACAAACTGTAGGATCAAAAACGAAAAGAAATAAAATCAAAGAACTAGTGACCTTTTGTCAAATAACACAAAAATTATTGATTTCATTTAAAAAGGGCTAAGATAAAAGCAATTTTTAAAAAAGTGGGCCTTTTGCCCCACTCCTAGGGTGGGTGGGGTAAGATGCCCAGGGGTGTGGGGTAAGATGCCCAGGGGGTGTGGGGCAAAAGGCCCACATAAAAATACTATATATCCTAAGAGGGACAAAAGGCCCATATGGGGCAAAAAGCCCACGTGTGGGGCAAAAGGCCCATGGGCATCTTGCCCCATTTTGCCCATTTTTGGGGTGGGCCTTTTGCCCCACAATTTTTAAATGTATAAGACCTGTAAGAAAATCTGTGTATAACACCTTTATATATCCCCTTACAATCAGAAAGGGTGTTGCTTTCTGAATACATGCCATTTTTCAGCCTGGGATGACCCTGAAAATTTAGAAAATGAATTCATAAAGCCAAAAATTAACTGTCTAAGGGTCTAAAAAATAAAAATGTTCATAATTCTCTCAATCATTCATGTATACATTCAAATATAATATCTACAAAGTAATATAGCCCTATGAAGTTAATTTTCAATCTTACTTTTGTTGTAATTGTACATTTTGCAAAGTTAGAGAGGGTGGGCATTTTACCCCACATGGGCATCTTGCCTAATACTTCAACCCCAATAGCAGGCAATGCATTCAGAAATAAAAGACTACTGTATAGGACAAGTTGATATGTTAATAATGATCAAAATGGGAATGATGTAGATGTACATACTGTGCAGTTTGAACCGTTTCCTTCGTCTTTTAGGTACGACCGTATCGCCATCAACAATGACACATCGTGGAGCCACCATTCGTGCTTTTGTGCCATTGTCTAACAAGCCTGTCAAATTGAACACATATACGGGCCTTCTATTGAGAATGTGTGCCATTGTCTTACAATAGGCCTACAATGAAAGGAAACTTTCCAAATTGTACACATCTTTCTTTAATTTCAATGAAATTGGTGATGCCATTATGGAATTTCTTCAAACTTGATAATTAGTGGAATGGAGGCGCATTATCATATTGTCAGTCCATTAAGACCTACCTGTTTTTGGAAGATTATGTGCTATTTGGAATTCAAGGAGAGCCTCATGGATATTCGTAAGCTTTTTGACATCCGATTGACCATTCATTTCAGTTTTATCTAGATAGCCAAACGTTTCTAAGTAGGCCCTTGCAAACTAAAACCAATCAAATTCATGATGAGAAGAATAGTAACGTAAAAACGGAAACATGCACACGGTTTATCAAAAACAACATTCTAAACCTTTTTATCCAAATACATGTATCCTAAACACATCTTAAAATAGTTTCCTTACATCGGGATACTTTTCAGAAAGTTTTCTTGTACGCACAGGGCACTGAAATTTAGAAAACGTGGTTATCTAGCACAATATTACACCTGAAAATAATTGACCATTATTGTAATTATTGTAATTACCATTTTAGAATATTGATGACATTGTAGCATGACATAGGCTGATAACCTATAGATTTACTTCGGTAAGTTTAGAGTTACTGTTTTAGAAATTCCTTAACATTGTACCATTGTCTCATATTGACATCCTTTTGGGTTGCTTTAGAGTATGCATCTTACCGTGTCATCGATGATACTTTCTGGTTTGCCTCCATTTAGGTGCATACCTAAGGCCATCGTTATGAGGAGACTCAGTATTTTAGTGGTGTGAAAGACGGATGCCATTTCGTTGACAAATTCATTCGGTTCTTCCACATCCTCCGCAAGTCAGTCCTCTTTACAATACCATCCTATATTGTCACAGAAATTGTCATAGTCCCATCATAACTGGCATGCCATAACAATAAGGTCACCATCTTTTCCACTACATAGTTGTCCGAAGTCCAGTGGTAATTTGTTTGACGGTCAACGTGTCTCCGCTGTCATAAAATAGTTTCTTATTCTCTAAATCGTATATTTGCCTGACCTATCTTCCTATATCCCTACCTGCTGTGCGTTCTCCGGATCTAGGACAGAGTGAATGGTAAACACAGAAGCACACATCTTTGTTTGGTCACCCCGTGGGGTTTCGGTCATGGATTTCTGTGTATGGGGCTTTAAAGGGAGCCAAAACAAATTTAATTGACAACATTATCATAACTCAGATAATGTAGAAATGTGTTAGATGAATCTAGTTAAGGTCAATGATAAAGTTTAAGCCGTGAAAACTGGCTCAAACCAAAGTAAAATTCTATGAGAGATGATAATAGTTCCATTTCTTTGTAAACAAACCCCATTTTTGCAGATCCACATTAATTGAGTTGAACATGGAAAACATGTTTTTGATGATTTTCTGACCTATCTCAGAATCCCTGGACACTTACCCCCTGGACACTTACCCCCTAGGAGACTTACCCCCTAGGACACTTACCTTCTAGGACATATCGTTTCAAAAATACTTGGAAAGCTCCCTCACTTTATATGACTTTGTATCTATATCAACAATGAGCAAGAAAAGCGTTAGAACTACATAGAATTTACAAAACTGCCACCTGGTGGAGAAAAGTTGAACTACACCTCAGGTAAATTGAGGCGCAGGGTGGTGAAGTGGCTAGAGCATTTGCCTGGAGTGTGGGAGGTCCTGGGTTCGATCCTGGTCCAGGCTGGGCTGCTACACCCCTCTGCATTTCTCCCAGTGGCAACAACTGGGTTATCAAAGGTCACTAGAGGACCACCAGCTGTTGTGTGTAGGGCCCTGCCTATGGGACCCTGCACATTAAAGAACACTTACCTCAGTAAAAGAGTAGGGGTACAGTCTCTACCTTCTCATAGATACGATCATTTCATAGATGGGATCATCAAACATACAGAATTGTCAAGACCTTGTTCTCACCGTGATATGACTATAGATGTCGATATGGTATAAAACCCCAATAACCAACCAACCAACCTCAGGGAAATGAAGGTGGTTCTCACAATGAGCTATATTTAGACCCTCTTGTTACAGTAGTGAGTGAGTGAGTGCTTGAGTGAGTGCTTGAGTGAGTGCGTGAGTGAGTGATTGCGTGAGTGAGTGCATGAGTGAGTGAGTGAGTGAGTGAGTGAGTGAGTGAGTGAGTGAGTGGAGTGAGTGAGTGACTGAGTGAGTGAGTGAGTGACCCAGGGTCATTTTCATGGTGAAAAAAGGTTGGGACGAATTCTGTCTTTGGTGATTATATCTATGAGATGAAGGTGACAGGGCGGGCAAACAGCAGGGGATCAAAACCTGGAAATCTGTTTTGCTGTACCTCATCCCTAAGTGAACCCAGCACCAACCGGGAATTGAACCAAAAAAACACTTGGTCAGTGCTTGTTCCCCCCAATTGTTGCCTTATATGATCAGCAGGGGCTACTAGGGGCCTATTCTTCCCCAGAACCCCCATGGGGTAATTGTTACAGTATCTGAATGTACATTGTATCTTCAATCACAGGGTCGATTATTTAAAAACAATCTATGATAAATAAAACCATTCACGCATTCTGTGTAATGATATAAAAGGTTGGGTAGATCTATTTTTGCATGTTTTTCTCCAACCGTTTTTAGTTACTCGTCACCTAGCCAACATAGCTGCATCAATGACCACCAATCATAACTTTGTTGATTATGCGTGTTTAATGACCATTTACCAGAGGGCAGTCAGTCACTGTGACAGTTGCAGCTTTACCAGACAGGTGCCACGTTTGACCAACCAGTAAAGCACCGACAACTGAAACACCACGTTATTGGATACCAGGGCTGTGAGAATGGACCGATTTCTACGGACACGATTAAGGATGGGCATTTTGCTGACTTTGTTCTTTGTTACATACGTTATGGTGTTCCGCGCAGAAACGGTGAGTGTCATGAGAAGGCCTCGTTGATTGTGACCTTTGAATAACCTACATTAACCGCATAAAATTGACTGCTAATGATCAATGGCGTGATAATGCAATACCTTGTATCGTTCATGTATTCAGACATTGTTGATGACTCATGTTTTTGCTTCTTCACCTTAAGAAATCATTGACCAATGCAGAACATGGGATAAACGAAGTACACCATCCGCAGGTGAGATGAATGTATTTCCTTTGTGTTTATCATATTCTTAACTCTAACATGGAAAAGACTTATTGCTATTTTCAAATAATTTCTATGTTGTAGTGAAAATATCGTGTTTGCTCTTCCCCTTGCCAAATCAAAATCTCCCAATGTAATTATTGCTAGGTTTGTTTTATACCTAATTTGCAATGAATTTGGAATTGCCTGCGTCCCTATCAGCTAAATTCCAATGCCAAAGTATTCACCAAATTAAACGCCTCATTCGCCCCAATATAGCAAAGCCTATAGGCATATGTAGTTGGTTCAGTGCAGCCATACAAGAAACTGCTTTGAATTGTAGTAAATGTAACCTATTAGGTTCTAAAAAATTTAAGACGGTTCCAATGGTTCGGTAAATAACCATTACGTCAATATTTTTCAACAATCCAAGTGAGTTTTAGACACCCTGCTTGTGAGCGTCACCGCAGCATCCAATTAAAATGGTCCTATATTCACATATTCTTCCAGGATAAGACAGAAACCAAAAACAAAAAGAGGTTTTTCTACACGTCCCCGAACTACCCCCATGTTCAGGGGCGACCCTTTAACGTTGACGTCGACCTCCTGAAGGAGCTCCGCCTGCTGGCCCCGGACTACGTAACGCTCACCCCGACCACCCTCAGAGGGTTCGTCTTCGCCACTGCCGCCAGCTTCGCCTTCTTCGACATGGTGAAGGAGACGGTCACCTCCATCCAACAACACCGCCCCAACGACACCGTCTACGTGTACGACCTGGGCATGAGCGAGATGCAAGTACACGAGGTAAAAACTCAGGTGTTCACTATGACTATGAAGTAAAAACTCAGGTGTTCTTTTTGACTGTCACTGAGACGATCGATTTTGAAGGGCTGTGTTGTGTTGTGATGAATTGACTCAAATGTTGATAAATTTATCATTGTTGACTTTGTCGAAGTCCATTCATCATATCACGTGAATCATTTGAATAGAATAGAACTTATTCTTAACATTCAGCAGATATTCTTTGAAATAGTTTTCCACATGTTCTTGAACTGTGTTGAACCTCCAATACTTGTTTTTTTATACTTCTATCCAAACTATATAGCAGGCTGACGATTTAGATATCGTGTGTAAGAGATGTCCCCATGGAATTCTAACAGAGAAAAGTGTTTTCTTTGAAGTGTACGTGTTCCTAAATGGGAATAGATTGATCTGTATTTGTATGAATGGGTACATTTTCTCGCTTCAGGTTCAGTCTATGTGTGGTGTGATATATCGAAAGTTCGGGTACAGCATTTATCCTAGACATACAAAAAGGAAATTTTCGTATGCATGGAAACCTCTCATCATTGCGGTAAGATAACCGTTTCCAGTGTTTTATGTACAATCCTTGAAGTTCAAATGTTCACCTTAAATACTTAGACTGAATAGGACACTGATACGTAATATTCTTTTGGAAAATATCGTCGCACGTCGCGTACTAAATAGGTTGATATAACAGCACTGTAGACATTTATTGGGTTTTTAATGTTATAAGCATGACAATTGAATACATAAAATGATAGGCTTGGATTGCCTGGAGCAATTCGATGCTTTTGAATAGTGAAGGACTCGTAAGACTATAATCAAGTTGCATGCTGTGGGTGTACCATCCGCATAGGTTTGTTTATGCTGAGAAATTATTCTGATGCAGAGTATTGGTCACTTAAAACAGAGAATTTCATATTTTTCCAGGATGTCCTCACTCGTCATCCAGGGGTCCTGTGGCTGGACTCATCAGTACGACTCACTACTGGTAACTTTGTCGACCTCTTCCGACAAGTCCAGCTGACCGGGGGTGTCCTATCCTTGACCACCACCGGCCACTCGACGTTCGCCGCCACCGACCCCCAAATGTACAGGTACCTGCCGGCCGGCGACCCCACCGCCCTAAAGCGGGAGGAGCAGAGGGAGGCAACGCTCCTCATTTATAAAACCAAACCGGTCATGAACCAGGTGGTCAAATGGCTGGTACTCTGCGCTCTCGACCCAAGCTGCATCTCCCCGCCGCGGGCGAGGCGAGGCTGTGTTTGGTACAGCGCCGACCACTTTGGGCAGTATGGCCAGTGTCATCGGTACGACCAGTCGGCCTTTAATATACTCATGTTGAACTACATTAAGGGACAGCAGGCCCTGGGATACTACGCCTCCTCCAGGGTGTGTGTCATACAGAGGTACGCCACCCCAGGTGTCATGCCCAAGTTCTGCGGAGGGGACAAGTCCAAGGAGGATCTAGAAATCGCCAATGATTAGGATTAATTAGTTAATTTTATTTGTTTGTTTAATTTAAGTGACATTCATGTTGTAAATCAATTGTGTTTCACGTGGTTCTTGCTAGAAATTATAATTGATTTCTTTAACATAATATGCTTTTATTGTATTCAAATGGCATTCATGGTGAAAACGTATTCTTGTGTTTTATGTTTTTCTTTTTATGGGAGTTGATATGAAATATTGACATTTAAAAAGCTGTGTGATATTCATAATATAATCAATGAAATCAGGACATAGGTCCTGTACAGGTCCTGGTACCATGTTGTATTTTTCAATAATGTAGATTCCCTAGAACAAGTGTACATTTATTTCATATTACCTGCAGGCATTTCATAAACGTGTTCCTCGTGAAATACTATGATAATGTGAATTGGGACGTTGTTCGACAGCATTGTGATGTCATGTCGACGACAATAACGTTAGAATGGATTATTTTTCTGTGGAACTCTGTTTCATTTTTCCTTGGGTACGCCTGACCCTCCACATCATATCACTCAGCCTTTAATGGGTTTGGTAATTTTGAACAGAACAACAAATAAACATCGAATTTATCAAAGTGAGTTTTACGCCCGGAAACAGTTGAGCTTTCAACTAAGCTATATTGAGGTCAACGTAGCCCAAGGGCTTTGGAACCTACCAGCGGGCCATATTACGTCCAGTGACTACTACAGGTGCCAGCCCCAGTTAAATAAGGCAATGTATCTAAAATAACTAGAATAGAGGTATCGTTTATCATCAATATTAAAAACAAGTTAAAAAAGTATCTAATTCTCTCTATATAGTAGTCAATTGTTTTATTCAATATACCCAGCCGGAGGGCGACATAACGGTCACGTTATGCAACCATACTTTTTTGGTTGGTCTGTTACTTACTAAAATAGCAAGTAACCATTACATTATTTTTCTGAGAGGTTGAGACCTAACCAAAAAAGAATGTTATACTGAAGTAATTTCAAGACCAAATCCAAACAGAATGTTATTGTGGCGTTCTGATTAGGTGAGCTCGAGACCTTACTTAAAAAGAACATTATTGTAACTTCCTCACTAGGGTAGGTCTCAACCTAACCTAAACAGAATGTTATTGTTAGGTTCTAATTAGCTCATGTCTTAACCTTACCTAAACAGAGCATAACTATGACTATTTTATTAGGTCAGGTGTCAACATAGCCTAAACAGAATGTTATTGTGACATTCTATTTTAGTCAGGTCTCAACCACACCTAAACAGAATTTTATTGTGACGTTCTTATTGGGTAAGGTCCCAATATTAACCTAATAATAAAGTGGTAAGAACGTTAGCAGAATGTCACAATATAATGTTGCAACAGTTGGTTGCAGAGACATTATTGGGAGTCATCAAAATAACGTCGCTGCAACATTACAAAGTAATGTAACAAGGACCAAACCAGAACGTTGCTACAACGTTATTATAACGTCACTCCACCGGCTGGGTAATTCCATTTCACTTACAACAAGTGTCCTTCGAACAGAGAAGTTATATATCATAATGATGATGATTTAATGTTATTAAATATATATATATATATATATATATATAGGTTATTCACATGGGTCTATAAATAATCATATAACACAATTCACGTCATTTATGCATTCATCTTACAGTCTTTTCGATAGAATTAGCCATCACATATATAGTCACAATATCCATGCATTAGCAAATAAGGTAAGACAGGGTTTACACAAATCAATGTAACCAAAGGTCATGGGTTTGTTTATATTACAGTATTCAACCAGATATTATGATTAATACCATACGCTTACCCTATTTGATTTTCAAATAACAGTAATATCATAACCCTCCTGCAGCCATTCGAAGTTATTCATCCCTTCCCAGACTATTAAGCGCCATACCTATTTTTTTGGCAACAGGGGACGGGCGACTGGGAAAATCGGCCGATTCTTAGGGTCACCTTTGAGTATAGTATATTGGAATGCGTATGTTTGATCTGAATCAGCGCTAAAATCGGCCGACACTACCAGAGGAATCGGCCAATTTTAGCACTATTGAGTCGGCCGATTGTGTAAAAACCGCCTAGTGGGTATGGGACTATAGGCTCAGTATTTGTAATGAAGTCATTATAGACTACTGTATTGCCAAGGTGCTACTTTGACCAATGATAAACATTGCATAATCTATAAATATAGCTGCGCAACTAAACTGTTACAGAAAACATCTTGAAATTTTAGTAACTGGACACCTCCCTTCTTTGGTTAGGTTCAAACTTCATATCGAGTATATTTCTCACGCCTGTTTCAACCAGTAATTTATCAAAATCCTTCTAGATAGACAACGTCCATTTACGTACCTTTAAAATCAGTTCAAAGTTCAAACGTTCAGTCGAAAGGTTGTGTGCGCTCATCGTCAATGTGAACCAGGGGAGAAACATGGGCAAAGTCTACGCTGGTCTATGATTTATGGTTGTTGGAGAAATCAAAACCATTCCAACAGCTAGAGTTAAAAAGTGAAAGTGAAAAATTGGAGGATGGATATAATGCTTTCTACGTAGGAGAAGACAATATGGTAGTAATCAGGGTAATAGCTGGAGGCTAAGAATGTGAACAGGTAAAAACGGGGGGAATTCAGGAGGGTCTTGTGGATCGACCTTTTTGCGAAGGGGAAGGAGAGGAGGTGAGAGGGGGGACGGGCGGAAAAGGAGCAGGAACAGTAGAGAGAGGAGGGGGATAGTCCGCGGGGATGGACAGTACAAATATCAGGGGGAGGAAGGGGAGGAAGGGGAGGAGAGAGGGGCGCGTTTGAAAGGGAAGGTTAGCTGGTCAGAGAGGAGATGTGACATTTCATATAAACCTACTGAGCCAGGGGTGATCACCAAATCTATTGCCATGCATTATGGTATCCCTAGAATCATCGTATATACATGTAGCGAGGTATAGTTCTATGATATAATCGATAGGTCTATATACCTAACAGATGACCAGAATCATTTCTGTTTTTATGATAGTCAACCAATTATGACTGATACATACATAAAAGTCGACCGAAAGTATGTTTTTTCCAGGCTTTTTCTTTCGGCCTATTCCATGAAAACATGTGATAGGAAATAGAAAAGAAATAAAAGAAGACAAGTGAGTGGCAGTAGGGAGACAGGCTGAGTGCTAAAGCAGGATGATGGGCAGAACAGGGGGCAACGTAATGAATAGGGCCTGTAAACCTTGGGGGTGGCATTTACTGGAGGAGGTGTGGATAGCAGCCGGGAGAATTATCAGCCCTTAGATAGAGTGAGGGGGAGGCGTATCATGTAGTGGTGGTGGGACCCTGGAGTAGGTGTAGGTGTACAGAATGCATGCAAGTTGTAGTACTGAGCAGGAGGCCAGGTGAGGAGGATGATAAAGGAGCCACCACCTCGGGGATGACTACTGGTAGCGGCTATAGGAGGAGGGGAGGCACAGGGAGAGGAGGGGTGCAGGAGGAGAAGGGGCAGGAGGAGACCGCGAGGAGGAAGCTTTCAGCACTACAGGGGGAGTGACCTGGGGCAGGCCACTCTCCGGGCTGTATATATAACACACTCATTACCTCTCACCTGGAGGAACCTCACACCGACACAACCCCCTCTAGGGTAGGCAGCCACGTGATTCCTCCTGTAACAGGTAGGTGCTGAGGGTTAGGTCAGCCTGGCGTTGCCGACATGTTTCTCTTTGCACAGCAGGCGCTGATGTTGGGGTGTGGGGTGGGGGAGGCTTTGAGGGCAGATGACCCCTCCTCTTCACTTTCTCCGAAATTTGTCGATATATTACCATTAAATTAAGACGATAATGGTATCCGTTTAAAAATTCACAGATTCATTCCTGCGTAGCAAATGAAAACTGTTTTTAAGAAATAATAGAGAAGGTAATTCATGAGGCTATTGGATTGCATGCAGTTATCCCTGATGCAGAGCGCTGATGAAGCAAAACTGAAAATTGTTCCCCGACAATGTTTTACAACGTGGTTGAAGAAGTTAATTCATAGTCTCAACTTATTGGGTCTAAAAATAGTTGACTTCTTATAAAGATTAAGCATTTTGAGGATGGCGGTAATAGACTGCATAAAGGGGGCTATTCAGGTGATGGCCAAGTAATGGCCTGCAGTCTGTGTGGCTTCCTGCCGTATTGACAACTCGCCAGGAAGCCACAGCGTTTAGAACAACACTTCAGATGACTTGGCTACCTTTTCGTCAACGTCCCATTAGCAACGTGTTAGAGCTAAACAAAAACTTACAAACTGGGAATTTTTTTAGAGGCCTGATTATTTTTCTTGAGGAGTAGCATTGTGGGAATTTGCATAGTAATATATGATTCACAGTCCGTCCAAAAATCTGTGTTTGCCACAGGATGCAGACCACCATAACAAAGAGAGCCCCTATGTTCAAGTGAGCTGGCAGTATTATTTTTAATAATGTTTGTAAAAGATCAACCTGTAAAACCTATTCTGTAACATGGTCTGCTCCTCGTGTAGTTAAATGGTTTGATAATGGACACAGGAAAGATGTTTTAAGTAATTAATAGAATACTGATCTAAAGGCTTGCCCTGAAAATGGATACTTATACATATTCATGCATATAATATATATATATATATATGTGTGTAAATATATATGTCAAACTAGTTTCAGGTGACCTTACCCCCCGGGAGAGAGGGGTACTAAAACCAGGTACTCTTTCTGGCTCCTGCTGCTACCCTATACTTACAGACAGCACGTTACCCAAACAAACTCACAGTGGGGAGATAATGACGGGGAAAACGCCAGATAATGAATAACTCCTGGCATTTTTTATACTAACAAAATAGGCCTTCTATGCTGACCTATAGATCTATACCTATAGATACCCTATAATGATAAAATAAGTGTCATATTTATGTAAGAAAATTCTTGAACGTAACATTTATAGATATTTGTGTAAGAGAGGACAGGCTAAAGGAATCTAGACATGGGGGCCTGTATGATGTTTATCTTAATAGTAACAAAGCGATTTACTCTAAAATACGACGGGTGTGCAATGGAAATGATGTAAAACAGTTGTTATATACTTACTCCTGGAAGAGGATATGTTCAATGTTCGAAGGATTAAGTCCAGAATATAAATAAAACGTCAGTGTTACTGTTGAATTACACGAGCCTGTCAGACGGGTAAGATTTATCATGTATTTTTAAGGCGTATGTATACATGGCGAGTATAATTCAATTTACGGTGGATTAAGATTTAAGACTCACCATGTTGTACAAAACATGTGGTGAATTATGGAGAGCGTTAACACTATATATTTCATAATGTGTATGTATTATTATTTTTCGGGACGTAAACCTTTAACTCCATGACCTACAGTTTTTAATGCTATACGCTATAGTTAAATACAAACTTATATTCATATTTATGGATGTGCAAAGTTTAAGAGATAGTTAGCCAAGATTACTCGATTTATAGATACCACTCAACATGGATGGAAGCACACGGCTCATCTCCAGATCAGCTCAATCATAATACGTATTTAAAATAAGGCTTTGAGATATGGGACCTGATTTAACTTGTTGTTACCCTATCTTAAACCCAGATGTATCGTTCTACTCCAGTCTAGCTTTGAGCTCGCCCAGTGAGCCGCTCTGGGCAGTTTCCTATCTACACTACCGTTCTCAGCGACTCACATAGACTCAGACGAACACCTACCTGGTTGCCGTCCTTCCCAACGGAGTGGTCTGTTTTCACACCAAATGTCACATTTGATGTATGTCACTCAGAAGCACCTCGAAATAACTCAGGAGGCGTGCCATCTGATAGAGCAGCTCATGTAGGATCTGATTAGTGACATGCCGGTAGTACATTAAAGCATTGGCTTCCTCCAGGGTGACGGGAGATGATATGGATTGATTACACGGATAAGGGAGATCTTCTGTCAGATGACAACGGGATATTGTATGCTTTGGCTTGGTCCAAAGCCAACTGCGATAACTCGTACTCATTATGTGACTATTCCCCACCCCTCCCATCAAATAAATCTAATGAACTAGACCTATCTAGTGCACATCCTATAGAACAATTAAGCTACCTTTCAAAAGAAGTTACAACTCTCACGAGGTAACTCTTTAAACGATTTAGATATCAAAACATATAAGGAGCAAACCTACAGCTACCCAGGAGAAAGTTATTTTCAACAGCACAAAAAACACAATTCATGGTTTTAAAAACTCCATGGGAATCATACCGACTATGATAACTTACTATATCTGTTGGCCTTTAGCACCAATAGTTTCATTCCACCCACACCTCCATCCAAATGTCGGCCATGTTTTCTGCGCCTGCGCGGAGGGCCCCGCCTACACGTGGGACTTATTACCAGGTGACCTTTTAATCTCTTCCTCGGAGGGTTAGCCGTCCTCCGACTCCGAGGGGGCCGAGGGGTGCAGGGGCCAAGACTTTTCGCCAAAGTTTGCAACAAAGTCTCTCATTGGTAGAGCCCCCTACACAGCTTTTATCAAAGCCTCCCATTGGCCGAGTGGCGACCGTAGCGCCCTCCAGTGGCTTATGATTTGACTTCCGACTCAGTTTTACAAGTTTACTGCAGTAGGCATTACCCCGGCAGTACCCTGGCTACTAGGCCTAACGTCAATGTGAAGTGTATTTTACTGACACTAAGTACAGTTCTGAGGAGCAGGCTCAAAACAGGGATTAAGTGGATGCGTTTTGTCAAACAAACGTTTTGAGACCCCGGCACTCTCTGCGTCTCTCGGTTACCATGGATTGCCTTCCAGTCTCAGCAGGTTGGTAGACTATTTCTGAATTAAAAGGTTTCAAACCTGTAGCTATAATACATTGTGATTGCTTTATTTCCATGTCAATGCATACTGAGGACCGGATGTCATTGGGTAATAAGAAGTTCATGAAATGCCTAGTTTCTTGTCATCAATAGATCACCAGATTGCCTAACTATTATCCAAAAGGTATCCTGAGTTTTTAGCCGTTTTTGTCATAGGGCCTAACCCATGGTCCTATATTATGATATTGCTTTTTGACAACTTATATAAGGAAAAGGTTAGGAAGAAAAACATCTGTAGGTTACAATGTATCTAAATTTGGTTAACTGTTTTCTGGCTTTGTCGTTGTCTTGCCATAGTTAGAAATAAGAATGAGGAATTGTTAATTTAGCCCGAAATAAACCGACACTGTCCACCTAAGACTTGTTATCGTGATTGTATAGCTTCCCGCCGTAATTTTAGAATAAGAAATATATAGTGTTGATGCGGCACTTGGCCTATGCAACAGAATGGCCGACTTCTACCACATGAATGTCGTCTCGCAAATGATGCCTCATCATTCTACATTAGATATAGAAATACATTTGACCTACGCAACAGCATTCACTTACTATCTTGAGATACAAGGTCAGAAAAAAGGTTTGTAAAAATCCCTGGTACGTTGCACACTGATTATATTTTTTCATTCGCCGCCAATCTCGATATGCATTTACCATTATTCTTCTTGCAAATATGTGTCCATCAAAACAAAGAGTGAGATATACTAAAACTCCGGTAAACCTATTACCACCAGGAACATCTTCACATTGATTGAATGCATATATGAAGGTGATGCAACATACATAAAGCTGGAAATAATTTCGGTCGAAAAAAGTGAGAGTCTAGAATACACAGAAGAGAGGGTGTACATGCTGAAAAACTCAGATTGGGCATGTTATCTGGGGATGTTTTCCTCCATAGTGCAGTGTATGTCAAGACATTCCTGTCTGTCAGTACGTCAGGTAGGCCGGTAGGTAGTTGACAGGTGTGGTATAGGGAGGCGTCCTTACCTGAGACCATGCCTACTCCCACCCGCTGGACCTTCATATACTCCCACGCAGCACATGTGTACGACTGCACAGACTGAGTTTACAATATGGGAATTTAGAATAAAGTAAAATGTTTTGTTTTAAATGAGCTACTTTGAATCATCATTCAATTTTTAAATGTGTCAGTACAGTATGGCTTTTGATTAACATGCCAAGGTGAGCGCAATTGGAATACTTCTTTTCCCATTGACGGACCAATACAATTCCCTTTTGACAATGTGATGTCTTTATATTATTTTCATAGGCACTCCATCATTCAAACTGCTTTGATATTTTTCGAATTTGATACGCAACGTTTTGAGAGACTTAACTTCTCTGCTTGGTAGAGATAGGGTTTGTTTTTATCACATAGCTAACTTCGTAATGATCTTATGAATAGACGATTGTGACATTCTCCTTATCAATGATCAAGGCAAGTTGCGGCAAGTTGCCTTGCTGCTTCCTTCCTGTCAGCCATTCCAGTAACATTCGAAAAACACGCTTGTAATAGGATTGTTAGTCTATTCTGTTCCCATTGTCAAAGAGTTGTCACAATGTCAGTCAAGGTTTCAATAGTTCCACTCAGCTTACACGACAGAAACTCTCCAAACCAATGTTCACAATATATTTACTTCCATAGTCCTGGCCCATAGGGTACTCATTGCTACTAAGTTGTGTCTTACGATCATGCACTATGCCTGACATTTCACTTAATTACGCTCTGCTGAGTTAAGCGATTGGATCAGGATGACATAGGGCAGCATATGTTCAAAAGGGTGACAGGACAACTACCCCTGGGACGACTACCCCTAGGACAACTACCCCTGGGACAACTACCCCTTAGGACTACTACCCCCTAGGACTATTACCCCCATAGGACAACTACCCCTGGGACAACTACCCCTTAGGACAACTACCCCTTAGGACAATAGACCTGTCCACTTTGGGATGTATTGCTGGCAAGATACAGAGGTCAGACATAATTGTAGTTTTTGCAAAGTCAGGCTCTGACACAAATCTGAGTGAATCAGTTAGTACTTGTGTATTCTAAGTCAATAAGGTGTTTATAAATGAGGATGAATTATCACTTTCTCTCAATTAGGTAATTACCTCCATTTCAGGTGAACCGAAATAAGTTATGTTTTTGTGATTTTTGGGTTGGACATTGTAAGCAAAGCTGAAGGGCTTTAACACTGTTCCCTATGGGAAAATGCCATTTTTGCTTTCCAGTCCTACAGCTACATATTTAACATCATATTGAAAGTAAAAACTTATAAAATTGCGTTTTGGATAATAGTACTAGGAAAATTACTGTGAATCAAGTATGATGAACATTTTTCTAAAAATGTTGATGTCATAGAAATAAGGGGTGGGCTAGCTGGCAAAGTGGACAGGTCTAGGACAACTACCCCTTAGGACAATTACCCCTATAGGACAAATACCCCTTTAGATAGGACAACTACCCCTTTAGATAGGACAACTACCCCTATATATAGGACCACTACCCCTTTAGGACAATTACCCCTACAGATAGGACAACTACACCCAATGATGGGACAACTACCCCTATGATAGGACAACTACCCCCCTTGATAGGACAACTACCCCCATTGGTAGGACAACAACCCCCTTGATAGAACAACTACCCCCATAGGTAGGACAACTACCCCCCTTTGATACGACGATTACCCACTTTAGTAGGACAACTACCCCCATTGATAGAACAACTACACCCATTGGTAGGCCTACCCCTCCTTTGCCTGGCCCTGAACACCAAGGGCAGGTCCTACCAATGGGGGTAGTTGTCCTACAAATAGGGGTAGTTGTCCTATCAAGGGGGGTAGTTGTCCTACCTATGGGAGTAGTTGTCCTATCAAGGGGGGTAGTTGTCCTAAAGGGGTAATTGTCCTACCTATAGGGGTAATTGTCCTATCTAGAGGGGTAATTGTCCTAAGGGGTAGTTGTCCTACCCATAGGGGTAATTGTCCTAAGGGGTAGTTGTCCCAGGGTTAGTTGTCCTATGGGGGTAATAGTCCTAGTGGGTAATAGTCCTAGTGGGTAATAGTCTTAGGGGATAGTTGTCCCAGGGGTAGTTGTCCCAGGAGTAGTTGTCCCAGGGGTAGTTGTCCCAGGGGTAGTTGTCCTAGAATCGTTAAAAAGATATGATGCTTATGATCGGCAGTGTTACTGTTATGCTTTACTATCATCACCATGCCCCTTTTTTCAGTTGGGAGCTTTACTTATAATGGTCATTACATTAGCACACAATACCCTCATATATATGTAAAATATTTTTCCTATAGCTATACTTAAAGGTTAACCATAAATATTGGTTCTGAAGAACATGAAATTGACTCTACATAATTGATAATGCCCTGAACATATCGACTATACATAGGACAATCATTCTTTCACATGCCTTTACATAGACCCATATTGGTATAATATTATCTTTATCATGCCAGAAAGATTCTTGGTCAATAGAGATATCGCTCCTGTATTGTCCTAATTGAACGTCTATTTTGCTTTTTTTCTTGGGTTGCAATTTTACTTACCTTATACCGCCTTCGGCGTAAAGGAGGAATGCAGACCAAATCGAGAAATCTTGTAAACGTGTAATCACTCTTCTTTAAAGAAAATAGACAAAGAAATTTGTTACATCGGTTGTTGCCTGAAAATCGTTGTTAACATTGAAAGCAATATAGTACTGTATTATAATAAGGATGAAATTATGAAAACTAAGATTATGCATGTCAATCCGCTTTTTATTGGACTATAATTATGTCTTTTCCAAGATTGTTGCATCCTTCTCGTGGAATAGGCCTGCACCAAACAATTGGGATATGGATCCTTATGGGGCCAGGTTTAAATGACTGGGAACAATTGCTTATGAGAGGGTGCACTGCACATGTTCGTGAAAAGGGTGTAGAAGAGGCAGTTGTAGTTAAACAGGCAAAAATAAGACAGTTTGCGAATCAAACATTTATCCAACTTCACGAAGCTATATAGCCTGAATGGCTCCCGCCTGAGTGGCTTCTGAGGGCTTCCGTAGATTTATGTGGCTTCTGCCACAGTATGTGGCCTTTTGTCTACCTGGCGCAGGTTGCTCGTAGATCACGGTACCTGGGATCCCGTTCAGGTGAGGTGAGCACCTGGAGCTGCTCATCTCTGCTCAAAGAGTACCTCGACCTCAGAGAATGGGAATAAATAGAAGTACTAACAAGGTTCATTCGCCCGAAATATAAAGGAGGGAGCTCAGAATAAATATGATTACTTGCAGAAATGTAATTTTCTTTACATGATATCTGTCGGATACAGAATATCAACGAACAATGAAAAATACAGATTTCTTGAAATTGTTAAGTGTTGTTTTACTTATCACAATATTTAGAACAAGAGGAAATGTGTATTTTTCATTCCATTTCATTCATCCAAATTCCAGAAAACCATACTGCTTAGTAATACGGTACATTATCCTTGCATCAGCAGTATGTGGGCTGATACTGTGTCAGAGTAAGAGTAGGTGGTAAGTGTACAGTGATACGAAAGCTGTTTCTTGTGTCAAAAAGTCCCATTTGTATACCTTGTTCTCTTGGCCGCAGGGTAAGGCAAACATTCTCTACACACTAAGGATAGAACTGACTGCCACAACATACTCTACACACTAAGTATAAAACTGACTTCCACAACAATCAACTGAATCTGGTGATAACACACTAAGATGCTTGGACCATGTTATTTACGTTGGAATGAGACATGTACATGGTCTAAGAGCCTGTGTAGTGTCAGTGAATTACTGCCTCTTTGCTCAGCTTTAGCCCTCCTACCGTTAAGCGTTTTACTTGTAAGCAAAATGAAAAGAAGGTATACAAATTACCTTTCTATCCTTCGATGAGGCAGTAATAGAATAATGAATGATTTTGCATGATTTGATCTCCATTTTCTACATATAAGTCCGTTGATAGCTAAGTAAACCAAATTTGTTTAGCAATTTGATAAACTGGCACAGTTTACGTATTTATTAGTTATATATGTAAATCATGTGGAAATGTACATTGCATATTTTCTTCTCTCAAATCTAAAATTATTAGTCAGACATTCTTATCGCTACAGGTAAGTCCACTGAATATATATGTATTTAAGCATATACACATGTACATTCTGAAAACTTTTTGAACTTACAGAGTGAAGTGAAGCAATGAAGATTTTATTCTCTCTGACGCGATGAAGATTCTATTCCTTCTGACACTTCACACATCTATAGTTCTGTCCGCAGGAGGAGGCTATAAGACATCAGAAATAATAAAGCATGCGGAAGTCACAGCATGGGAACCCTGGGGGTCCTTTTTACCTGATTAAACTTATTACCAATTCTCCGAAGTTCGACCCTTTTACAACTTCTGCCTCAAAACCCTCAGTACTCACTGGTGCAACCCTAACGCCCGTTCAGGACTCTCCAGTACCTCAGGTTCTTTTCTACAGTCACCGCTGACCCAGGCTCCTCCAGGTGTATCTCGTCCTGGTCCTATCTATGTTCTCAGCCTCCTAAGATATATGCACCTGAGTGGGCAAAAACTGCACGTCAACTGCCAGATGGGGTGGGGCCGCTTTGAAAAACCCGGCCAGAAAGCCTCAGCATTAGAACCTGCCACGATTCCCATTCTACGCTGGCCGTAAACAAACATCTGAGGTGCATGCAGTGATAGAAAGAGGGTGTGTTTTTGGAGAGATAACGCTGGAATCGTATGATGAAATCAGGCCCACTTGTACTGCATTGCTTACCCTTGTCCATTGAGACCTCCCTGTTGACCACTGGGAACAATCTGTCAGTGGTGCACTATTAAAACCAAGCTGATGCGATAAACCGGAAGTTTAATGACTCCATCGCACTCTTCTAAACTGTATTTATGCAAAGGAAGTTAGATATGGCAGAGTCCTAAGAAAACGATTTACAAACACTGTAGTTTTGCCTAAGGGAGCATGAATATAACCCTCCTTTGAGGGGATAGAAAAAAACTGTGATGTGCAATCTCCCATAGGGCCGAAGGGTGTTGGCCTTTCAAACTCTCCTCCGGGGTTCGTTCAAATTTACCGCATAGACTGGGGGTGAAGAGAGAAACAGGCGAAAGCGGCAGGTGGCAAAGAGTATAGCATGACGGAAGACCTTTTACAAAACATATGTCACTGTGGTACAAATGGTCTCCTTACTTCTTTCTACTTCCAGGTGCTTTACCAGAATAACACCCAGCGACGAAGGTCAACGGCGGCCTGGGTCCTCTCTGAATCACCAAGGGAGACGACTAGAATAAGACAAAGATGAAAAACAAACGAATGGATCATAGTCTTATTTATAACTTCATAGGCAATGCATGAGGGTGTGAATCAGATGGGTGGCCAAATGCCTTGGTAACCCTGAATGGCTTACTCCAATTGGCCACCGGAGTAAAAAGAAGTATGAGAACAATGAAGATGAACGACCATCTGGGCGAGTAATGATCAGCAATACTGTAAGTACTTCGAGGATACCATTGATTATTTCTATTGCTTGTTCAAGACTTACCCTTATAGTTACCCTTAAGATGGGCACAAAAGAAGAAGATGCCAATTCCTTATTCTTATTAGATTTACAATGCATGATTATTATGTTAGAGGATATCAAATTATTGCCATTGTACCAAAAAGAGTTGACTTGAAATACTATTCAAATGCTTGAGAAATGTATGAGAAGTGCATTAATTGGCAATTTGTAGCGTTATGGAGCATTTGCGCGACAATTCATTCATTGAATGATGTTAAGATAAACAGAAAATCTCTCCATTGCCCATATTATAAACAGAATTGAGCTTTCCAAAAGAAATTGTTTTCAAAAATCAAAGAAGCATTTGTATGTTGATTATTTGTACACAATAGTAGGCTATATCTTATGTCCCTTCAACATGATAGGGCCTATATATTCAGAAACACAATGCAATTTTTTCCTGAAACCAGAAAGTTCGTCAATAAGGCAATTAAACTGACATATGTACAGCATAATCATAATTCCTGGTAGTGTTACCATATATATATTTGCAGAATTATTGTAAATACTAATATAGGTCCTAAGATTATGTAAAAATGAAAACAATCGCTTAATTCTACATTTTTGGCAGGTGTAGGCGGCAGGCATGGCGCTGCATTGCAGCATCTACCACTTCCTCATACTCTATTTCCTAATGCTACTGGTAGAGGGCATGACAGTCGACGACGTCAGCAGAAGTAATTGCCGCTTTGCCTTCGACCTCTACAAGCGCGTCGCTACTTCCGCCGGAAGTAGAAGCGTCGCCTTCTCGCCGCTGAGTGTGGCCACGGCGCTCTCCATGTCCTACCTGGGGGCGCGGTACAACACGGAGACGGAAATGGCGGCTGTCTTACATTACCAGGGTTTGGAGAGGGTGCACGTTGCTAACAGACAGCTGCTGGAAGCTCTCAGGGACCCCACAAACAACTACACATTGGATGTGGCCAATGGTGTGTTTGTCAGTAACCGATACCACATTGAGCCTACCTACATGGAGGCCGCCGAGAGGTATTACGATGCCGATATACACGTATTGGATTTTGTTGAGAAAAGGCAAAACGCTACAGATGTGATCAACGAATGGGTTAGCACCCAGACACAGGATAGGATACGCAATCTCTTCCATGCAGACGCCATAGATAGCAATGTGGTTATGCTTCTTATCAATGCTATTTTCTTTAAAGGTTGGTGGAAATTTGATTTTGATCCGGAGGATACGCGTGTCGGTCAATTTAGGATTAACGACAACGATATGCAAGAAATGGAGTTTATGTATCAAAGTGAAAGGATGTATTATTGGAAGAGTCATGAGCTAGATGCACGCATCCTAGAACTCCCTTATGCTGGGGATGAAGTGAGCATGTATATAATCCTCCCCAACTCAGTTCTAGGAATATACAGCCTGGAGGAAAAAATAGATTATGATAAGTTGACTGAAATCACATCAAGACACAATCGCATTGGTGCGCTGCTAACTATCTATTTACCAAAATTTAAGCTCGATGTGAAGCTGAATCTAAAGAATATACTGTTTCATATGGGATTAAAGGATTCTTTTATGGATACCGCAGACCTGACTGGAATGGGAAGGAATATATATTTGACAGATCTGGTACAGCATGCCACTTTAGAGGTAACAGAAGAGGGTACAAGTGCTGCCGCGGCGGCTGGAATACAAATCATGCTAGCTGGACCCATCCCGGACAATGAGTTCAGGTTTGACCACCCATTTATGTTCTTTATTCAAGAAAAGGCCACCAATAATATACTTTTTATGGGAAGGCTGTTAGGGTCACCGGTCGAAGGAGCAGAGATTGGTGAATTTAACCCGGATCTTTTGAAAGATTCTAGCCATCTCTCTAGGATAACGTGGACATTACTCTTTTGGTCTTTGACATTATCATTGGCGGCCTGTTTAGATTAGAATAATTAGGATAGAAATACATAGGCTAATATCTTCCTCATTCCATAATACATATATATATATATATATATCCATATAAACTACGCAGGACTCTAAACATATTAATCAACCAGGAAGCATTTTCACAACCTTAGAAATTTGATAATTCACTTATTTGTTTTATAGGTGTGTATTTTCTACTGTAATAATAACTAAAATTGTAGAAATGTGTTTATCATTGTCTATTTGAAAAAGGCAACTACATTTTAACTTTGAAAATCAATAAAAAAAAATGGATTATGATAAAGACCATGGTGATGCTTCATAGTGATACAATTACTCCAGACGACACAATTATACAAAATATGTTTATTCTTTCATTTGTATGGATCAATGTAACTGTCGTAGAGAGCATGGGTGCGCGGTGTCTTATCAATCAATCAGACAGGCGAGTTGATGTCATTTTATTTTGTTAGTCATTTGCATGTTTATTGTCCGTTATTATGCTTAATCCGCCTTCTTTTCCTCGGCCGGTTTGGCCTCTGTCGCCGGGGTGGGGGTTCCATGTGTGCCAGATGATGTCGTGGTAGGAGGTGCTGACATCACAGTTGGCGTCAACGGCGTTGGGGTGGGGGCAGCAGGGGCAACGGGGGCAGCGGGCTGGGGGGCCTCGAAACTCCTCACTTTTTCTGGCACAAACTTGGAACCCTCGGGGAACTTCTTGGTTGCTGGTGGGGCAGGGGCTGGGGTAGTGGGCCTCTTTACTTCTGGCTTCTTCTGGTCGTCCTTGTCGAAGAACATGGCTCCGGAGACTCCAAGACCAACGCCGAACAGACCGAGGACCACGGCTCCGTAGTACAGGAGAGTGTGCATGACGAAGGCAGAGGCCATGATGATGTTGTACAGCAGGTAGGCCTTCAGCACGATCAGAGAACTGCAGAGGAGAGAAGAAATGTACAGTCAATGGGAGTAACATTTATTAATATAAGATTGGTTAAATAGGCCTATTCTATAGTTCGAGTAAGGTTATATTGAATAGTTGATGAAGAGGACTTGTGATTAAGGTATTACTATTAAGGTAAATACATCTTTCAAGATGTTTTAGATGAAATGATAACCTATGCCTGTCACAATGCATTGGGGCTTATTTATCTGTACGCATGCTATTGTGCATAAATGTACCCACATGACACCGGAAGCCAATCAAAGAAACATTGCTACTGCATTTATATTGTTCCTAAATGACTATGGGGGTGTATATTGGGGGATCCTATACATGTCACCCTGTCGAATTTAAGTTCCATGCCAGTATCTCTTCAAATCTTATGTCGCATTCCATAAGTGATGCACGAGATATACATGTCATCTTGTCGATTTCAAAGGTATACACCAAATACTGTAACAATCTCTTACATCGATTTTGTTATAGATATTGTCATTGCTTATATAGCCCCTAAGAGTAAATCGAATTCGAAACAAGTGACATAGCAAGAGGAATACTCTATAGCAATTCATGTTATGGAAAAACCACTGTTGTTGTTAGATAATAAACGCTCACTAACCTGATGACTGTGCAGGCGGTCATCCACAGTTTGTGGGAGTGGCGGATGGGGTCGGGGTTGATGGCGTTGTAGAAGGTGGTAATGACGTGGAAGAAGCCGCAGACGTAGTAGGCCAGGGCCCCCTTGACCACGTTGTCGTACTTCTTCCCGCAGCGGGCCTGCAGCATCTTGTTGATGGTGCTTGACGGCGTGTGGGGAACGTTGGGACCTTCGTCGGCAGACATGTTGACGGCGGTTCTGTTGGTGGATTGAAAAAACACAACTTTTAAGGCATTTTTGTCATTTCAATGATCATTGTTTAATAAGCCCATCCCAGTATACATGAACATCATATTTTACAATGAAATTACATGGCAATTTCTTTCGGATTTAATCCCCAAAGATAGAAGTGTAAAATGAAATGAACCATGATGATTTAGTTGACAAATTGCTGCTTATATTTGTGAAATGCAGCTTTATATATTCACATGTTTCCCATAGGAACCAATGTTAAAGCCTGTCAGCCCAACCTACAATGTCCAACCCTATTTTCCCTAAAATGCAGCATTTTGATTGGCTGGCAAACTTGCCAATCTGTCAAATGGTAATATTTAAGAAATCATAACATTCTATCAGTACTTGGGGATATAGAAAACATAATTCTTATTAATTCCAGTAATCCCTACTCTAGGTGACAAGGATGACTTAATACATCTATTTTGTCCAACCCTTGTCCAACCCTTGGATATACTCAATGTAGGATGGGCTTATTGCCCTAAGATTCGTTTAAAGACAGTCTGACAGTGATTGCAACATTCAAATATACCCATTCATCCTAACATGCCTGTTGGTGTCAGATTGGGAAAGACTACATTAACATTCCGCCCGATGGATGAAGGATTACCTGCAGGCTACTTTATCTCGATGAGGTAAAGTACCACAAACTGATAACTGATATTGCATTACTTCTATTGTCAAAATGATGAAATGTCATCATTCCGCCATATATATATATATATATATATATATATATATATATATATATCACTTCAATTGGTCTCACGCGTTTTTTCAAAGTGAGAAATAGCGACAAAACAGTTTTTGCGAATCGGTTTCTAATGGTGAGCAAGTTTTAGTATGCAAACAATAATTTATACTGTACATAATGGAAGTGTGATGGCGTCATAAATATCATGGTTCGAATTTGTGTTCATTTTATAGAATAGTCCTGTTAGTGTTAAATCTGAAAATAACGACAGGCATGATTAAGGAAATATCCCTAAAATTGATATAACTATGAGCAGATGAACTAACATTCCTTAGATAAGGCATGACCTTTACGTGCACTGTCCTATATATAGATATGTAAGTTTTATCATCTGAATGCGGTCAGATGAAACGACGGTACAACAGGATCAGATTAGACAAGGCAAAAGTATCACCAAAGTTCCATATAGAGTGATATGGAGGTTAATGTCGCCGTCAGCACAGTAGAAGGAATATTGAAACACTGATGGATATAAGGGTGTAGCTGCATGTAATGATCATAATGGTCGTAGAAGTATACAATTTAAGATACAGAATGACACATCGAAATTTTTGTTTGGTACAACAAAATTAATGTAGGCCTGTGCAACTGGTGCTACTCCTTCAATATTATATAATTTGATACAGTTATCTACTAGCATGATAAAGTGGGGGGATACTACAGTGAAGTTAAATGAACGTATGACATGAAACACTCCAGTTATTTTGCTGTTGCAGGCTCTCAGATTAAGTATCTCTTAAACTTTGAGCTTCAGCAGACTGGGGCCTGTTTTTAAGTTTATGAGCAAGACTTGTCGTAAACAGATCCTTGATATTTGATCTCCACGAAATATGTACGATTACGATGACTGATAATCGATACAAGTAGCCTTGGTTTGCACTTCACCGTGATCTTTCATGTTTTCTTTTGCTTATATGGATAGAGTGGAGATTGATTATCATTTTGATAATCTTTCAGATAAAAAGAGATGTTATACGCAAACTATGGGGTCTTATGATAAGGGGAGACGAGCGCAGACATTTGTCATATCAGATCGTCTAGACAGCGTACATGACTGCCAGCATAGAGATACAGAGCTGACGAATTTGTTTCCTGTTTGAACAGAACTGAACGTGTCTGTACACATAAATTGTCTTGAATGATCAAAGTAAGCACATTATGTAGAAGTTGATCCAATTAAGACAAATATTAATGTCTACCGCAGTATTAGCTGCATTGAATTAGGGGAAGGGCGTGGTGTGTGTCCCTCCTGTTCATTTTGAAAAACAGTTGTTATTTGAAATCAGACCTAAACCAATTAACTCCTCCTCCCCCTCCCTCCCCCATCGTTCAAAACCTTAAATACGACATCTAATCTGAAATCATATATATATATATATATATATATATATATAAAATGATCTCGGGATATAATTATAATGACAGCTATTGGGAATGGCATCTAAAGTCCCGAATTCAAGAGCGAATAGCCAGCATAATCACATAATTAATTCAGAAAGCTATTTCATTATTAACCTTCTCGTGCATATCAATTGGACACATCGTCAAATAAAAAATAATTCCTACCTGGGCTACTGACTGGGAGGGGGAAGAGTTGTGGCCGTGCACGTCCGCTGCCAGGAACAGAGAAAGAGCCCGGCAGGGATCATCTCATATATTTTGCTCGAGCCATATCTGAGGTAGTCCAAAGTTCAAGATGAGCTCCCTCAGCCATATTGGGCTCGGGCGTAGGTTATCAGAGCTGCACTGCAGATAACTTTCTGGAAAATCTCGAGTGCAGGCATCCAAAGTCCATGTTGTACTCTGAATCATGTGTTTGTATCGTGGCTAATTAATGTGGGAGCAGAGACCAGGGACCATATCTTCGTAACTTATTTTCATGATTAGGAAAATCAGCTGAAATTTGATTAGTGTCTCATAATGCCTGATTCTGTCTGTTGCCAACAGTATGGATATCATTTCAAAATATCATTGAAAATGAATTTTTAGGTATAGTTATTAGTCTCTAATTGCATGTCCGGAAAACAATTCTTGGTAACAAGAATGTAGCCACTGCAGCGACATATAATATTATCCGCATCAAAATTGATGTACATTTGAGAAAACTGAGAATAGTGAATAAATTAAAGCATAATAATTATAATTCAGGATGGCTATCTAAAACGAGCATCACTGAATGACAAAGCTGTCAATATCTGATTGATTCAATGTGCTCTTGTCATCTTTAGCCTAATGTGTTCCACCTAAACGATTGGTTTATTTATTATCATGTGTAGAGACATTGCTACACATTTATTATACCTTAGGGTGATACATGTTTAGTAGTTAAGGGTTTAACACATGCCATATCAAACCTGGGTGATAACCAGCCTTGCTTCACCCTCCAGGGTGATACAGAAACCTTTATTTCTCAATTATTCATTAAAAAAAATGAAATCATTAAGAAATTAAAAATCCAGTATATGTATTATCTGCACAATGTTCTTAGCTATATTTTACTTGCCTACTGTTTGTGGATTTGATGGATATTAAAACAGTTATATGAAGAAACATAAAAACATGTGCAGCATCACAGCCCCACCATCACTGATTGATGTGTGTCCTTCCTGTGGAGCTCAGAACTAACAGAAAAGTTAGGAAATCCCATGACCAACCTTGAAGGGGATCCTCAGGGAGTCCGCACCCCTTGGCTGGACCCCGATATCAGCCTGTGGGTGACCCTGCAGGCCCTGCCCTTAGGCTGATATTAGGGTCCAGTCTCAGGGTGCTCAGTTGGTTATATGCATACACACACACACACACACACACACACACACACACACACACACATATATATATATATATACATATATGGTTGAGTGTAGAAAGTGCCATACCCTCTCCACCCATTTATATTTACATTTGGTACATTCCCTTCCTTAATTTGACTTGAGGTTTTATCTGTTTAGAAAACTGCGGAAATTTCCTTTTGCAGGTAAAAGAACTCAAGTATATGACTTACGAGATTCCTGGAATGGTGAATTAGCTTTATCTAGATAAACAGCCATCGATATACAAAGATCTACAAATCTATACGTGGTATTTGGGAGCATGTCTCTGATACACGGAAGTGTAAGATGAATCTCTTTATTAACAAAGCAAGACGTGTTCATACGACAAAATGATTTCAACATGACTACAATTCAGCAATAAGGCGATTTGTGGAAGCATCTTATTATGAATAGGAAATAAATATAAGCAGGTACATTTCATTGTTATTCAAAAGATAATGAGACATTTTGCTTCAACACAATGGGCAATGGCAATTCTGAAATAGAATGAATGATGCTCTTGTTTTCTTTTATTTCCGTCAAATGGTGGCGTATTCTGGCCACACATGAATGGAGCAGACGAGGAGGTTGTAAGCACATGTGGATGGTTGATGGAAGCTTGCCGCCAGAGTTACCTATCTGAGATATTTGTCTTTTGATGTACTTTGTGTTGCTTTTGCTCCCTAATCTAGCTCCGACAGACACCATGCTGTACAGCA
Source organism: Lepidonotus clava (assembly GCA_936440205.1). Classification (NCBI taxonomy): domain Eukaryota; kingdom Metazoa; phylum Annelida; class Polychaeta; order Phyllodocida; family Polynoidae; genus Lepidonotus; species Lepidonotus clava. Next base: position 42,839,128 of record OW387136.1, on the reverse strand, counting down.
AATCCACAATTGTTTCGTCATAAATTGGAGTCCTGCTAACTATTTCGTTTAATAGCAAGGAAAGCGGTGTTTCTCGGCAAGCATTTTCTTGGTTCACATTGCATCCATATTTGAGTAACTGCATTGCAATGTCAAAGTAACTTCTTTGAATTGCAATATGCAAAGCATTGTCTTTATCTTTGACAGATAGTTCATTAAGCCTACTTCCAGCATTAACTAAAACAACAATAACGTCTCTGTGTCCGCTCTTTGTTGCTACCATCAGCGGCGTTTCTCCGTTTGCATTTGGCGCGTTCACGTTAACATCAAATGTCGTCTGCAGCAAAGCATTCACGACTTGTGTGCAGCCGTTTCTGGCGGCAATGTGAAGTGCTGTGTCCAGCGTTCCCTTTTCCGTTAGGTTAATATTTCCTCTGTTCTTGATCAATTTCTGAACAATGTCAACAAAGCTGCCAGTAAAGTTCAGATTGCAGGCAATGTGGAGTGGCGTGTGGCCACAGACGATATCCGGGATATTGGGGTTGGCCCTGCGCCGGAGGAGGGTGTCGACGGCCCAAGTTTGGTGGTGGCGGACCGCCCAGTGCAGAGCTGTTTCCCCGTGTACCAAGTCCCTCTGGTTGACGGAGGCGCCACACTCAAGCAGCAATTCGAGAATCTCTTGATTTCCTTTGAAATAGAAAAGTTGATTGTAGTTAAACAAGTTTGTAAATAGTTGGCATAGGCTACAGGCCCATGTGACTTCATGCACTTGCTAATGGAAATAGGTCAAGGTAGGAAAGCAACACAACTTTGAAGATTGGATACTTATTGTGGAGTGGAGTATTTTGATGGGACATCATCATGCATTTTGATGATGGGGCAAAGGGACAATATTTCAATAAAATATTGTCCCTATATGCCCCATCATCAGAATATAATTATTCCTTTCTGATGATGGGGCGTAGGTACAATGACAATCAACAAACATGCAGCAATACCATTGCACATAACGCTATTTCTTATAATCGCAAAGTTTGTTTTTCTTCAAATTAACTCAACTCTTCACAGAAAGAAAACTATTATTTATATTAATTGCTTGATGATATTGAAACAGAAATGCAGGTACAAAAAGTAAACGTACCTGTGGCGGCAGCAATCTGTAGGGGCAGTCTGCAGCTGGCCCCCCGCCCCGCCCCCAGCCGGGGGTCGACGCGCCCCTCCCGGAGGAGGGCGTCGACCACCCCGACGTGCCGGCCGTCACAGGCCAGGCTGAGGGCCGTCTCCCCGCCGTCAGTACGGACGTCCCCACCCCCGGGGCCCTGAGTCAGCAGTAAGCGGGTCACCGCCGCCCGGCCACTGGAGGCGGCGTGGTGCAGCGCTGTCCACCCTTTGCCGTCCTGTGCAGTAAAAAATGAAGAAGATACGTTGCTTTTTTAAAATAATTTAAACTGTTTCACTTAAGAATTCGAAGAAAAAAGGAGACCACCTACTTAGCCATGCAGGAATCGTGAAAATGCAATGAAATCAACTGTATGTGGTTTGAGAGTAATTGAAATTGTTTCAAAGGAACCCCACTATATTGAATGCATAACTATACAATTTCTCCAACTAATGTTGGTACACCTATTCATCACATCCACGGGGTCCATAGAGGATCATAGATGCGCCATTCCTTGTGAATTAAAACAAAACATACAATTTAAAACAAAACTACACGCATTAAACCAAAACAAATATATAGTTTGAATAGCCTAATGCTTTAAATACCACTAACACTCGGAGTGGGAGAAAAAAAGTTGAGTATCAGGTATCTAACCTGGATGCTGACGAAGGCGCCGTGCTCCAGCAGGAGGCCCACCATGTCCAGGTTTCCCGCAGACGCCGCCAGGTGGAGTAGGAACTGCTCCTGGTCGTCGGGCAGGTTGACGAGGGCGCCCTCTGTGAGCAGGAGGCGAGCTACTCCGAGCAGGTTCTCCCTGACGGCGTGGTGGAGGGGGGCGTTACTCTTACTGTCCAAGCGGTTCACATAGGCCTCAAACTCCAACAAGACCCTGACGATGTCGGGGTTTCTCTTCTTGACTGCCAGATGGAGGGCGCTCTGGTTTAGTGTGTTTTCTGCAACGGAAACTTATGACTGTAGTATGAGGAATTGAAAAGGTTGCAAGAAATTGTGTAGAGAGAAACATCGAAAGCTATCTCCTCTCCATTACCATCCCTAAATAGGAAATAACATATCTATGATAATAAACCAAAAGAGATTTATTTTGTGTCTATTCCCTCATTGTGTAAATTTATGAAATTAAGATAAATTGTAGGAGCATCAGATAATTCTCAGAGCAATTATGTCCATGAATGCCATTGTATCGACAATCCATATTGATTTGACTTGCTATTCATTTGTTTTGTTATGTAAAAACAAGTATGTGTCTCTTTCAAATTCTAAAATTCAATTATTTGCCTCAGTATAGATCTCGATTACCAAAGCTATATGCATGTCCTCTCTCTTATGTAATACTTCGGTAATTGCAATTAGTTTTGCAATGGTAGTTGTATAACCTATAGGGCCGTGGGTCCCCGGCGTGGGTCGTACCTTTGGTATCATCATATATATCTGTGTACCTTTCCCTTGGCATTGACCGTACCAATCTCTCACTTCTACCTGCTATATACCTACCTGATTCATTGGGATCCGCGCCTTTCTCCAGTAGCCTCCTCACCATGTCCGGTCGGTTCGCCTCCACCGCCAGGAGCAGCAGCGGTACCCGCCGCTCTCCACGGCGCCCACCCTGCCCCTCCGCGCCCTGGGGGCCCTCCTCCAGGGCGTAGACACACTGCCCCAGGTGCAGGTTGGGCCGGTACTGGAGGAGCAGGTCGACCATGACCAGGTCGCCCCGACGGATAGCGCGCGCCGTCGGCGTCAGCCCGCCCCGGAAACAGTTCACCGACGCACCGGTAGTGAGGAGTTCGGCTGCTTCCGGTAAACGTCCATCATCGATGGCCGCATGGAGTAACTCTTCCGGTGAGGACATCCTGGCATAAGGGAAATGTTGATTGATTTTAAAATCTTAACCATTTGAAAGTAGGCCAATTATATACGTAGTAAGACCATTCATCCGCAAGAAACCCATGCATTTCCTTTTGAGATTTACCTTTATTGAAAAAAATCCACCCAAAATATCACTTGTTTGTATAGAGGTAGCAATAACTCTTTTCATTATTCCTGCGAAAACAAGGTGATTTAATTCATGTTATGAATTTATATCTGTCCTGACGCAATTAATATGTTTTTCTATATATCTAAGTACGTAGTGCCCCTGTGCTGATCATTGGGGTGAAGTCGGGGGGTGAAGACACGAAGGGTCGTTGGCCCTGTATAAAGTGACAAATTACGTCGGGGTTAGCCGCATGTATAAGTGGGTTCCGGTTGTCTATTCAACACATCGCCGCACTGACAATTAGATGTATTGAGGTAAAGATAGATGTATAGATTTCAATTTAATGGAGTGAACGACTCTGTACGCTCTGATTGCGCTGTACACTGCTTGGTTGTTAACCCAGACACCTTTACCCAGTTTCAGTAAACCTCTCCAAATTCCGTCACACTCCAGACATGGCTAAAAAGAAGACATTGGAATCAAGTATGTCCAATAATCCTTCACAAATTACGGTTTGGTTATTTAGAGCAAATATCATCAAAACAATATATGAATTATTAATTATGACTAGATATACATTTAGCCTCAAATGATTAGGTGTACCAGAATGATAGATTTGTCTGACTTTAGTAGATATGTAAACTGTCAAGTATTTTGGACACTCAGTAGAGTAGACTTTTGGTGCGGGTGTAGGCCTATTATGATAACGTGCAGTAACTGAATGTGGTTACTAATGAGCCGTGTCTCATTACAGGATTGCACAACAGAAGCTGTCCATGACTATAAATGGTTATTATTCATAACATGTATATATCTCCGATATTTGTTTTGATGTCTATACATATACGGCATTTTAAAATAAAACTATGCGGATAAATGTAAGAATCTAAACCTTTAAAAACAGTATACTGTATGGACGCAGATACCGAACGCAGCACACCTGTAAGGGGTGTGCAGACACAGTATCCTTATGTCGAATTTAAGATTTACTAATGTAGCCTGTGTGACTGTCGTTGTAGCTATAGTGAAATGCTATGTCCCCTGTCGAATTTAGGTAAGGGCTATGTCAGTCTACTTATACTGCCCTGTAAATCTTAAGGTATACCCGTGTCCCCTGCCGTTGTCGCAAGGGAAAGCCAGATCGCCATCTCGATGAAAAGTTTGCTTCTGAGGGTCTATAGTCTACCCTCATAAAGGGATGTTGCTTACTATCAAATTTATACAAAATCCAAATCCTATTCGCTCCTACCCATATATAATCTCATACGTTATGATTAACAGACCAAGTTATACTAATGTAACAATATATATTTACTAATATAGCATACATATATACACGTTATTTGTATGAGATTGGACTGTAAACTTGGCTTACCTGCGGTCCGTTGTGAGTCGGTACCTCTTTGTCTGTGTCTGTCCCCCACTGATGGGGTGGCTTTATACCCCCAGGTGTGGCCTCCCACCTTCCTGCTGCAACCAAGTGCACGTGGGTTCAAAGGAGTGGTAGAGGATGCTATATGTCCTTTGTTGTCAAAGTTACCAACTCAGCCGTGACGGGAATCCATACCCAAATATTTGTCCTCTTTTCTTTTCATTTTGGAGAATCCCATGGGCTGGGTGTATCCGCCTCCACACCATTTTCTGCCCTAAGGGTATGCAGTGTATTTCTTTGTCTTTTAGCATTTGTCCTGAACTTGTTTTATTATTGCAATATTTTAGGTGGACTTTTTAATCGAATCGTCTAGATGTGTATTCAGTCGGAGAAGGCGACCCTGTTATATGACTCGTCTCGCTTGGCGTATCCCATAACTTATACTAAATATTACAGGATTCTTAGAGAAGGTATAATTAAATTCATCTTCTCTGGAAAAAGCATGTCCTTGACCAAACGGACCCAGCTTAAGTTAAACTAAAAAGTAGGTTCATATGAAGGTGTGCCACGGAGGGGATGCACTCCTTCAATCCCCGGAACCTCAGCCCCTCGCCCCAGCATTGGTCCAACTAACGCCCTCAGTGAACCCATGCATTAAACCCAAACAGCCAATGCCTTCAGGCTAATAGGCTTACTTGTCCGACGTGATGGCCCCTATGTGACCAGTGGGGAGGGGTATAGCTTCCATTGTCAGAAGCTGGGTCACCTGGAATACTGACCTTTTTGACCGAACAAATCTCTCAACCTTAATCTACTTATCTTTGAATAGGTGGTCGTTTGTATGGCTTCTTTGAAACTGTTAAGAAATGCCGGGGGACATTTACAGGTTTTATATTATACAGGTACAAATACTATCTCAGAGAACAAATGACTAGATGTGTGTGTATGGTTAGTAACGACAAATTGTTACTAGCATGCACTAGGTTCAAGGATAGTGACTTAAAAGGTATAACGTGAAAGAGATATTACCCCAAGGTGGAGCTTACATTTTTTATCCATGTCGTGCGCGTCCGCTTATGTTTTGGAATATTAACCTTAATCTATTCCTGCATAGATCTTATGATATTTACTTTCGAAAAAGATAAACCCTTTACTATAAGGCCATATTACACTATGCGTCGGGTCACCTTCGCGTTGGGTCGCGTTGCCCAACGCGTCTCATACGCGTCAATTTACAGACATGTTTGTAAAAAAGAAAAAGACCTGCAACACGTAGTATGATATATTTCGCGTCGGGTCGCGTCGGGACCCAACGCGTAGCGTAATATAGATGGCCCAAACGCGTATCAGACCCGTTGGGCCCAGAGACCCGACGTGTACGTCTTCCCAACACGTAGTATAATTAGAGCTTAATGTGGTCAAACAAGTTATATTGCAGCTCGCTATCCGATTAGAAGTAAGATTATCAAAAAGAAGTGTTGGTACTGAAATGTAACCTTGAGAACAGCCACATTTTTTTTTATAATTTTAAACTTGGTATAGGGATGTGAGTCAATTTTCACAGGAAGGAGGCAGACACCACTAATTTATGTTTTGAACAAAATATTATGGGGGTGGGGGAGGGGGCAATCCACATTTAAGGAACTTCTAAATACACCAACCTAAATTTCTTTGACAACTTTTTATTTCAAAATAAATATCGAACGCACAATGAGAACATCTACATGGAGTCATGGTAAACAATATAACGAAGTTTGATCTGAGTGACCTTCCATGTTTCCTGAACCGTTTATGTTCTGGTTCAGTTATACATCAATACGACTGGAATGCCAAAGCAGTGTACAGCCAGTGCACGAGCTTTGAAACTTTTGGACGAAACTGAAATACAATGTAATTGAAGCACATCTACAGCAAATGTATATTCCACAGAAGCCATTGTTACAAAATACAGATTATCTACAATCTAAACTAAGCGTTTGTTTATGTTTCCTTTACATGAAATCTTCTCCTTGATAGAATGATAAACTCTGTGTTTCCTTAAAAGATACATCGTTCTTGAAACAAATTCCTTCTCTATTTTGTTTCATTCATTACTAGTTATAAATATGGTTCATTTTTTGTTTAATGTACAAAGATGTACCACCTAAATAAAGGACAACAGATTTAATATGTTTGCCACTTCAAATATAAACGTACCTGTAACAAACCTAATTCCGTGAACAATATAGATAAAACATAATTATGTTTATCAATAATAAAATGCTGAGAGATTTTGGAGAGAATGTGCCATCCCTATCATCTTTGATTTAGGTAAGTATTAAAAGAGACAGCAAATTGTCTAAAGACTTAGTACCGTGCGCACAAACAAATTAATGAACCAATCATTTCCATTCATTTATAGAATTATGGTGTACTAACCAACTATTCTATCGCCTCCCAGTGGGTATTTTTATGACAGGCCTCAATTCTTAACTAATTCAATCATGAGGTACACATATTCATTTATCAATGCAAGAGTTACTGTTTCTGTAAATTCGTCAAGTTTGTCTATGGCAATATGTCAGTAGACTCTAAGTCCGTTTTAGAGCCGTGTCATAAACTAACTGAATATCTAAAAGCATCGATAAAAGGCTCGATTTACAGAACTAAGTCAATAACAATGGGGAAAATCTTTACAGTACTTATAGTTGATATTAAAACCAGAGCTTACAATGAATATACATACAATATTGTATTTGCAATATGCTTCAAAATAAGATACTACCACATCGCTATGTGATTCAAAATAAAATCGAAATATATTCAGCCGTGTTTTCTATCAGTATCCGTCTCTGTATCATGTTCATAGAGCCTCAGCAAATCTAATAAGTTGGAAGAACTACCAACAAGATATGGTAATACATACTCCAACCTTCTAGATTGTTTTCTACTAATGTTCATTGCAAACCAATAATGTATTATGGATTAGCCCGCAGCACCGTCTCTTACAGCGAGGTAAAAGCTAAACAATTCACCAAGGAATACAACCAGGATCTACATATATGAACCGCAGGTGACTTACAATAATGTTAAACGGGATTCCTGCAGAATATTGAAGACTTTTCTTTTCACGGCTTACCATGGCCAATTACAATTTTCCAGATACATTTCTTAGGACTAACAGAAATGCTGCACGGTTTAACAAATTCTATAAATGTTCAATGTGATTTTTATTTCCCAGGTCCTGTAGGAATCCTGTTACATTTTCTTTTCTAATTTAGAGTTAAAGTTAAGAATTCTATGGAACAAATTGGTTGAAAAAAAAATTCAGAAAATTGACTGGTTCTATCGAGCCAGGCCATTTTAAATCAAACCCATTTTTTTTGTCTCTTATAGAGCTTTTCTATCCCTTTATGAATCTTTCTCCAATCAATCTGTATTGAAAGTAGCCAAAGATTCATTCAGTGAGATACACGACCACAGCTATTAAGACCTCTATTTGTGCACCTTATTATTTTAAGATTTTAGGTCTGAAAATATAACTTAATGTTGTATATTCTTGACCCAAGAACTCCGTGTAAATAAAGACACGGAAATTGTTTGTAAACTATATCACAAACATAGGCAATCCACTTCTTAAACTTGTAGAAGGTATTTTCTGACTAATACTCAATCTATCACACAAGAAACCCTATCAACACACTGGTTACTAAATACGCAGTTAACTGTGAGTAATGTTGAACATTTCTCAGAAGTCAACAACATATCAATACTAAGAATTGGTTTGGCGATATTCGGCAATGCACTTGATATCGCTATAAGACTCAATTTCTTTCCACACGTTGGTTAAACATGAATTTATTTTCAAATTAAAAGATTGATTTTCTTCAAGTTTATTTCTAATTAATTGTTTCGTCTATATTGTGTGGAGTAGCGTACATGATATTTTGGGTTGATATGAACACAAATGGTAATCTAGTCCACAAAAGCCATGGACCCAATACACTGACACGATACAAATGTAAAAGGGCAATAAAGATTCTGTTCTGTCTGCACTTGAGAGCAAAAGCGCTGGAGTGCGGTCTGTTGAAACTTGAAAACATTTATGCGGTGGCAAAGTAAGCGAAAATATTTACAATTCAGCTGTGATTGCAACTAAAAAAAGAACGGTATCAACTTAAATTCAAATAGTTTTCTGATAAAGAGGCGGTTTATGAATCAAACTGTAAAACTTTCCTGGTGGCATATTATTGGCCGAGGCGTGTGGGGTGGTGGAGTGGTCAGCGCGTCCGTCTGCTGTGCGGGCGGCCCGGGTTCAATTCTGAGCTGGGGTGGGCTGGCTACTTGGCCCCTCTGAACGTCTCCCAGTGGCAACAACTGGGATACCAAAGGCCTTGTGCCATCGGCTGTTGTGTGTCTGGCCCTGTCTATGGGACCAGGCACATTAAAGAACACCTACCTCGGTAAATGTGTAGGGGTATGGTCTCTACCTTCTCATAGATTCGATCACCATCACCGCCCTTGATATGACCCTAGCAGTTGATTAGGGCGTAAAGCAACCAATAACCAACCAACCAACTATTATTGGCCGTCGTTTATAGCTTCATAGTTGGCCTACGTAAAAGAGCTTCTGCGTGTCTTTCATTAAACAAATTATGATGATTTAAACTTAAAGGCAACCTAAACATTTTTTTGCCAGTTTACACCATTTTTACACCGGCCACCAGTAAGGCTGCCGCCCCGCTACAGCAACACCTCCTTTAGGCATATCATGCAACCCCTGTATAACACACGAGTGTTAACTGCTATCCTCAGATATGCCTCCGGCCTTGTGTAAAACTCTGAAGAGCAGGAAAGTTATTTCCCTACTATAGTCTAAGATTAAAGAAGGCAATAAAGGATTCTTTTACTTAAAAGGTCTTACACTAAAATATAAATCCTCTAAAATGGATATTAGCGTGATTTGTGGAAAAATCCTCTGGGCAATATGAAATTGTTAAATGGTTTGAGATCCTAAGGAAATAGGACAGATAGCATCTATGGTCCCTAACGGGAAAGTTAGTTGAATGATCAGGCGCCACTGGACAGCAAGATGCCACGACTTGATTTGTATAAACTTGAAGTTAACAGAAAATACCTATACATGTGTAACTGTAAAAGATATCCACTGCCATAAAATAAAGAATGTGTAATTCAGGCTGAAGGGGATATACCTTGATATCAATTAACCAATCGGAGAACCAGTAGTCTACATCTACCTTAAAGGTATACAACAGAATCTGATGTTGAACGTTTCGGAAACTACAGCATGAAGACTATCGATTTTGTTCATGGAAGTGAGAATTCAGAGGAGTTTCTCTGTAATATAGTTTGTTTTTTTCCCCACTAGTTTTACTTACCACCCATCATATTTGATCAAGGGCGGATCAAAGGTGGTGGGGGGGGGGGGGGGGGGGGTTCCAGGGGGTCCTGACTCCCGCCCCTTTTGGTGGAACCCCTAAACTACAAAAAGAAGGGGGAAATGCAGTGTGCGTGCATGTGAATGCATGCCATTTTAGTACTTAGCCTTCATGCTGAGCCTGACCCCCCTGTTGCAAATCCTCTATCCACCCCTGCTTGATTACCAGATAATTGAGATGACTCAAGAACAATATCGATATCGTATAAGCAGATAAGCACTCCCTCTTTATCTAATAATTATATTACACTTCCTTAAACATTAATCTGTATCGCTCAATAATCACTCTATCAGCATTATACCACATTTGTTATAAAACACTATCTTCCCATTCAAACATACTCTCTTTATATTTCCCATTCTTTTTTTCTCTCGGAACCCATAGACGAGAAACTGTTGGCACCTTTTTAAAATTAAGTGAAGCATATTATATACAGTACAGTAAACCATAGAGTGAATGTTCTTCAGGAACTCTTTGGCAATTCCTTTAACCTAAGCAAATTCACAATATATCGTAATAGTTTCATCACAAGAAAAACTAGGTTCGTTTGTCTAAAATTCTGTAAAATTTGTGCATTAGTAACTTAGATCTAGATATGATTTTATTACCAAAAGAGAGTGAATGAACTGAGAATGTAATTGGGCTTGGCACATAATTATAGTCGGATTTTTGTTTGGTTTTCTGAAGTACTCATTCCATCCCTGGATATATCAGAGATGTCCCTAACCTTATATTTATTGAAATTCAAATATATTAGTTTAAAATGGCAAGGTATAGAATATGAAATATGGTATGGAATAATGATAATTGACATAGATAAAGTGAAGCGTGTTTCTTGCATCACCGCATCAGACAAAGAATTCTCTGGTCACGAGGTGACTAATATTAATTTACAAGTAAAGGGGAAAATTCTAGAATAGGGAAATGGGCATAGCGAACTGTTAATATGGATGAACATCAACCTGATTTTTCACTGCTTTGGCTTCTTTTCTCAAGTGAAAAAAAGGTTCGCCTGCATGCACATTTCGTTTGGTTAAGATTGTATAGGATGCAAGTGTCGATGGAAGGTGTAATTACTGGAAGGTTGTGGAGCGGATGATCTATAAAACTTGGTATGAGTGGCTAATAGAAGTACTCAACAACGTATCTAGATAAAATCTTCAACACAGAAACCTTGTAACACAGACTAAAACAATGCCTCAGTAGGGACGGGTACAGAAACATCAGCGACTACACGCTTGGTTTTATATCAACGCGATGAAAACTAACATTTATCCGAGTAATAGTTTCAAAAATGCCCTTACATGCCACGTATGCCATGAGCTTCCTCTCCGTTCCATTCTCTCTTACCTAGACCATCTACCCTGCATTCTGGTTACGCACTTGTTCGTTAGGTGGCGCCAGCATCAACCGATCCCTCTCCGTACCCGAGGCGCCCTTTGTCAGTGGAAGCGGTACTGTTTTGCTGGTTTTATGTTGACTGTGGTCTTCTTCTTCTGTTCCTCCTCCTCTGCATTCTTGATTTCGGTGAATTTCTCGCCCTTAGTACTGACTACCTTGTTATCTAGGTACCGGGTCAGCTTTTTACCTTCCTGCAGATGAAAATATAATATCCGAATCAGGATGGTTCTATCAGATATTAAGTAAGGTTATAGACCTTGTGCAGACTTAGTCATGTAACCACGTTTTGGTGATCACCACGTGGTGATCATGGCCATGTGATTTATGGAATTTATCTATAATAATCAATTTCTGACTTACAATAATTTTTGGTAATGTTTTAGTGAGGTTGTCTTAGATAAATCTGGAGTGAAAATGTGATCTAGAGGTTTCAGATTTTGAATAATAACAATTTTAAATCGTTCACCAATATGGCACCCATCACATTTTTGTGAGGTGTGACGTCACCTGCACAACGTCTATAGCCTGTATTTATCATTAAGTTCTAAGATTTTAGTAATGTTATAACTCTATTAAATTTTGTTTCAAAAATCAATCTCTATTATCTTTTCTACATCAAAAAGAATAATTGAACGTGAAATACATTAAAGGGTACAAAAATTATTTTTGGTATTACAGGTAGGTTCAACTGCGGATATTTTCAAATACTATGTATCACCATAGACATTCATGTATCTGCATGGCATTATCCTAAGGATATCGAGAGCTTTAGTGTGAAATGTGGACCTAGGCAGTCTCTAGCTGGACAATAATGATACACTTACGTATTTTGGCATCACAGGTCGGTGCTCCTTTTTGGCTTCGTCAACATCCACATAGGAATATCTAAAAGACAAAGATGGAATTATAAGACTAAATCACTATATCTTGTATTCAGACGGTAAATAGTCGTAGCAAAACTTTATATACAAAATAGCTTGTATGCTACAGTTGTGATTTCCAATTATCTTGGTACTAAAAATAAAAGTCACTCACTTATTGATGATGGATTTCTTGAGTTTACTGTCTTCCTTCACGGTCAGGTTTCCTTTTTTGGCACTTGATTGATGTGGCTGAAAAAGAAAACCATTGAAATTGTGCTATTCTCTTTTCAATCATAGCTTCTTAAATCTCACATCACTTAACATAAGTATGATGGTGAATGATGCCATATGAAACCAAACGTTGTTTTTCTAATTTCTCCTATTGCCCAGTCCCATCTCATTGACCGTTATTGTTTGCGTTTGTCTTTGCTATTAAAACTGGTAAAACACTACCGCATATGGAGGCACATCCAAAAAGAATGTCACCTTATCTTGTGTCGAAAGAGAAGTTCTAAGTATACTTAAACCATGATTTATCATGATGATTTATATATTGTTGTCAGGCCTTGTACATATCTTGTACATATCTTGTATATACTTTATTTACTATATTTTTGTTTAACATACACAAAAATTGAACTGTCAATCTACGCGAGCTGGACTGTGATGTAAACTAGCATTCAGTTGCTAATTCAAATTATCAGGATAAATAAAATGAAACAAAAAAAAGTAGTTCTAATTTTCTACCTTAGGGGGCGCGGCGGTGAAGCTCTCGCCCGCCTCCTGGCGGAGCAGGATGAGCTGGGCGGCGGCCTCCAGGTCCCCGTGGGACACCTCCAGGCAGTGGGAGAGCTCCAGGGAGCAGGCCGACGGGAACATCTCCATCAGCATCTCCACCCCTTCACTGTTGTCGTGGAAGCCATTCTGGGCCTGTGTGATACATTGGTCATTTGTTACATGATTGTTGCATAATATATTACGTTTAGCGGACTCATTGATTTGAAAAAAAAAGTCAGTGTCAGAGACGTATTAAGAAAGCGCATTTGTTCTGAATAGAATATAATGTGTCTGCACAAGCCTGAAGACCGCGAACCAGAAACAAGTCCTGTATACCATTCATAAAAAGAAAAAAACAAAATTTACACCTAAAGATCTTTTTTAAATCCGCCTGTTCTTCTATTCAAATAACTACATATTTACAATCTTCTAGTTACCAATAAAAAGGTTTTCACGATATATTGTTTTTACAGTCACACAGTATCCTTTGTTTATTCATTTACAATAACCTGTTTTTCACGGTCACGCTGTCAGCCTTACCTCGACATATCCGGCCTCCGCCCCGCTGCACCGCTCTGCCTCGGCCTGTTCGGACGACTTTCGGGAGCGCCGCCCGCCCCGCCCCTCTTTGTGCTGACCTCGGGGCTGGGCCTTGGGTGGGGACGTGGCCATCTGGGGCACAATACTGACCGGTTTGTCCGGCACTGACGGGATGACCACCGGCTGAGTTAACCGCACTGAAGAAAGGACAATGACAAAAACTATGTTTAGCTCGTGATATTGGCGCCTTTTCATTGCCACTGCAACACTGGTTATGTACATTATAACCTTAGAAGAAACATTGATGTGAATGAATATTCGTGTTTTGGTGATACTTACTTGGAGCCTTGGGAGTTACGTTGTTGGGTTCTCTCAGGCGGGCCGCCAAGTGAAACATCCATTCGCAGACTACGGCACTGTTGTTTTGGACGAAGAAAAGAAAAACATGAATTTTGTTGTTGTTGATGATACAGAAGTGAATAATGTGTTATGCATTCACCGTCAGAATTACTTCACTACAAACGAAATAACGAGATTGAGGGGATTGATTTAACCAAGGCGTAATAAATAAAATTAGTCGTATATACACGTAATATCAGCCAAATCTCCCTACCACGGATAGCGGATTTACACTATCTTAGGTACCTAAGCAGGTGAATTTTTGATTGATTTTGTCGGAAAAAACATGGGAAAACCTACGGACATGGTAACGTATATTGACTTTATCACTGGAACTAGGAGAGAAAAAGAAATTGTGACAGTGATAATCTGTGAGATCTGTGAGTATCCGGTAGACATTCACAAATAATGAAAGAAACTCAGGAAAAAAATAAGTAAACGAACCAGAACTCGCCTGAAAGGCATAAAATATTGTCAATATACTGGTTCACCGTCACAGTAGCCTTTGTAATGAGAAGACACACAGGCCCACAGCGTATACCAAGATATTGACGATGTGTGTATACAGTATCACAGTGAAAGAAGTCCGTACCTGTTAACGTTGGAGAAGCCGGGCAGGTAGGCGTCCATCATCTCAATGAAGCCGTCCAGATCAAAGGCCTCCTCGGCTGACAGATCCGACCCCAGCTCCTCTAATACACTCACCATGTAGGACAATACGATCTCATCGATCCCACTGATAGATGAAACAAGACCCATTAACACTCAGGGCACCTTTATTCACAAACTAGTTTGATCTTATCCATAAAAGCCATACAATTACAACGTCACCTGTCTCTTTTTAACAATGCAGAATATCTTAGCCAACTAAACACTCATAAAATCTATCCTTGTGAGATCTGATACATCTATCAATAAAGTAATTGTCGTTACACATATGTCTCTATAAGCAATGCGTAAACTACGATAGAAATTACATTAATGCATTGGAGGTTCCAACTCTCTACAAGTTAGACAACAGTTCACCTTATTGATTCCTCTTCTGAGTGTTTCCGTAGAAAATCCGACAGCGCTTCTTTTAACATTGTTTCTTGATCTTCCATGATGACCTTGTCCTAGTTGACGGAGTCCAATGCACCTGACTAAGGTTTATCCCAAAATACCTATAAAAATCAAGATCACATCTAAGTTATTGAAGCTCAAACCTTTATATTTGAAATCTAATACATGTTTTTGCATACATCTATAGTTTTGTTACGAGGAAGGAATGCAAAGATGGTAATAATAGCAAACTTCTCAATAATTTACAATAATAAAGATCTGGGCCCATACAAATCTTAGAAATAGGTAGATAACCTTTGTTTGGGTTTCAAGAGTACATAATTTCAAATCAAATTAAAATTGTACAAAATACTAAAACAAGAAATACTACTTGATATTCATAATATCAAGAAACAGATATAACCCCCAGGCTAACCCCTCAATTGAAAAATGCTGCAACTAACACCCTAACAACTGCCCCCCCCCCCCCCCCCCCCATGACTAACTGCAATCCGGAATGCACATCTGGAGTGATCTGGAATGACGAGGACTCCCCACTCTCTACAGACCAAAAACTAACCCTCATATTAACCAAGTTGAACTGGAAAAATTGGAGAGTGTCCCATCGGCAATATAAACATTACAAAATGATGTAAAAGCATTAAATGAATTCATCAGAGATCTCCCAACCCTACACACTGATATTGACAAAAACAAATCTGATCTAGCCGAAGCTCAAGCGCAAATACGTGAACAAGTAGCTACCATAAAATTGTTAGACCAACAAGTGGGTAGCCTAGAGAAGGAAAGAAATGACCTAAAAGTACAATTAGATAACGTACTAGAAACACAGGCCTATGATCATACCAATAATAGACTATGGAAATATGTTTCTAACAGCCTGTAATATTGTAGACCCGGACGAACTGGATGTGATACAGAACATCAACAATGTATTACGATGTAGTCTCAATATACATAACCCAAGGGAAATCCATACAGACGACTTGTTAAGGAAGACCAAGGTACTAACACTTCAAAAGAAACGAGCTTACCAGTGACTTGACTGTATTAAAAAGAACATCGATGAGAACAACATCCCACTGCAAAGACCCATAAGATATACTAGGATACATCAGGCCAAACAAAAAAAAATGTTGTGTTCAGGTAACCCTACCTACCCTAAATTTTTGGCCCTACCCTAACTTTTTTTAAAGGAAATTTTTAATTTTTTTTCTTCAGAATCCAAAGAATTGACCTAAAGTACCATGGAAAACCATAAAACAGCACATGGATACTCAGGGCATGTATTTTAGATGCTAAAAATGCTTTTTGAGAATATTTGGAATATCTTTTTTATTTCCAACACTGGCCGGGTCTCTTTGGCAAGTGAAAAAAAAAAAGCGAAATCGACCTACCTACCCTATTTTTTTCGACCTATGTTACCTGAACACAACAATTTTTTTTGTTTGGCCTCAGGCCCCCCTGGTTATATTGCTAAAGCTGAAGCGGACTTGGGGGGAAGGGGGTCAGAGGCCGCCCCCTTTTTTCCCCCGCCAAATATTGACTTTTTTAAATGTAAAATTCTCGAACCTTTTGAAAATCTCTGGATCCGCCCCTGGGAGGTGTTAAGAGGCATACATTTCTGAAGTTGCGTGAATATTCTAACATAGATCTACCATTTACAGGGTGCCCACGCTTTTTCAAAAAACAATTTAAGACCTTTTTAAGACCTATTTTAGACCTAAGTTTGGCAAATTTAAGACCAATTTGCCACAGGTTAAAACAATTTTGATCGCATGTCATTTCATGTTGCGACACTTGGCAAAAGGTGGCAATTTTGCTCATCCTAACATCTGATATTAATGACCTAATCAGATCCAATTTAAGAATTTTTTAAGACCTCCTGCAAGAAAAACGTGAAATTTAGGACTTTTTAGTTGTAAATGTCTTAAATTTGAGAAAATCAATTTAAAACAGTTTAAGACTTTTAAGACTTGCGTGGGCACCCTGTACTTAACTTTTAAGCAAGAATTCATCATGTTTTGTGAACAAAATTTATTATTTCAAAACTACAATTGAAATGCAGAAATAAAAAAAAAAAAAAACAGAGCTCTAGTTAACCAGTGGTAGAGACTGGATAGACGTTGATGATGATAGAGGTGCGGCGTGCCTAAGGTAAAAAGAACTGTCTGCTGTACAGCAATTCGATACAATACTGAAATTTAGTCTATCAGTTTCAATATTAGCCAATGCTAACAAATAAATGAGTGGCGATGGATGGACACTACTCCTAATGCCAATGTCTGGGGCAAGGTTAAAAATCAGAACTCAAATCATGATACATTGATAGATCTATGGCTATGAGGTAGGCTCTACGTCTTTCACTATAGACCGTTCATGTTTATATAATAAGAAATGAACATAGAAGAAACAAAAACATCAAAAATGCCCATATTCTACCTAGTAGATGCGCACTGACATTGCTTATTCTGACTTCAATTCTGCAGCTGACGCTCAGCCAGAGAACGAGCAAGCTGAGTCGCTTGCACAGTTTGCAGATTCGGGGTCTGATAGTCTAAGCCCTAGCAAGCCTTATCGTTCTGATTGCAATAAATTAACACCTGTCTACATCTAGCTACAAACCTAGTTACTCCTACCTACCTAATCGACGTCTGTAGAGAGGTAGCACCTTTACAAATTATGATAATTCACGAGCTTAGCTTGTTTTGAGTTGGTGGATGGGGGTTTTCCTGTTAGATAATGACGTCACTTCCTATGCAGCTCGGGGATTCCCTAATAGTTCTTCGAAATCCCACGGCGTGGCGGTAGCATCACCGGTTGACTTGACTTGCTAGTACTAGGGATATGTTGTCTGCCACCTGTTTGGTCCCCCGATTAAGCAGGTGCAGCCCTCCCTGAACAAGGGAGGGCTGCACCTGCTTAATCGGGGGACCAAACAGGTGGCAGACAACATATCCCTAGTACTAGCAAGTCAAGATCTCCCTACCAAGCCGTCAAAAACCGACGAAGCTGGCAACTCATCACAGTGGTCACAGCAGGCAAGACGCAAACCTGCCCCTACAATCTCCAGGAAGGAGGCAAACCACAACCTCCCCCTGAAAAACAGATTCCAGGTGCTTGCTGAAAATGACAAGGCACAGTCATCAATGGGAACCAGCCGAGAGACAACCCAACCCAACAACAGGCCACCACACAATAAATGGAGGCAGCAAGGGCAGTCATGGCACGCAAATAACAGGAACCACCGTCAACCAACTCACCAAAAAGAAGTGACCAAAGCACACCAACCAGTGAAGACGACCCCCAGCCAGCAGAATCTAGCCAAAGGAGATCCTCACCACGCCCAGTCAGAGACAAGGGTCACCAACCCCAGCACCGTCCAGCCTGAAGACAAGCAACCCATCAACACCAGCAAGTCCACTAACCATGTATGCGACACGGATGACAGTAAAATGGACACTCTCATGGCTACCTTATCCCTCCTGCAAAAGGACGTGAGCAGACTCTGGCAAGACAGGGAAACCGAAACGACAACAGCTCAGATACCAAAGAACGTCGACCCAGTACCAATCAATCAACAACAGACGGTAGCCACAGCGACAGCACAACTAAGTGCTAACCCAACAACAACAACCACAACACCCCAACACCAGCCACCACCATGGCTACCACCCTATAGCAATGGCATGGTGTCCAGCAACACCCCAATATACCACCAAGACAACATAACACTGACACAGGACCAACCCAACTACCACCCTATGTGGTACCCACTACCAAACAGAACATGGCAAATGGGTCTATGGGGACAGCAGTAGAAGGTGTGTCCTCTGATACACCACCCCGTGGACCTCATGACAGTAACTGTGATAGTAAAAGTGCTATGAAAAACACATACCCAACTGAAAATGGATCCTGGGTAAAACCAGGGTGCGTTAACAACAAAGGCCTTAGAATCCTAGGCCTCAACGTATGTGGGCTGGTCTCAAAACTGAATCTCAACGTCCTTGAAGACTACATTTTTGATAATCTTGATATCCTATGTTTATCAGAAACAAAATTAGACATCATTGATGAGAACAATATTAAACTTGAAGGGTTTTCTCCCTTTTACCATCATCGGAAAAACTTTGTCAGAAAATCTGGCGGCATTGCCATTTTTGTAAGAGATAAAATAGCAGAATTTGCCAAGGTCCTGCCAACTAGTGATAATGAATACATACTTTGGCTCAAGATTGATAAAATCGTATTAGGCTATGATCTCATTGTAGGTGCAGTCTACATACCCCCAACAGACTCACCTTATAGTACAGGGCAAGAATTTGACCAAATCCAAAGTGATCTTATTGATATTAATTGCATGTACAGCGGTAGTAAGATTTGTATCATTGGAGATGTGAACTCCCGTACAGGCACCCAGCCTGACTTTCTAGATACAGATGAGCACCTGATGCAGGCTGTTGGTCTGGACGACTTCCATACAGACCTTTTTATTGCTAAATCCTCACTTGAAAATCTAGGTATACCAGTAAAACGATGTAACAATGACAAAGTCATTGATGAGAATGGTAAGAAACTAATTGATTTTTGCATCAACACTGGCATTTTAATCGTCAATGGTAGAGCAGGCTCCAGAGACAAGTCATGCAGAGTAACCTGCAAGGGGGTCAGCACAGTTGATTATGCTCTAGCAAGCCCAGATTTATTCTATTATATAAATGACTTCTGTGTAGATATTTTTGACAGATGCCTGTCTGATGTGCACTGTCCATTATTACTTGAAATTAATTGTGCAAACCCCTCCTTTGACGAAGGGAATAATTCTACAGCTGAGTACCAAACAGCAAGCAACCCGTGCTATGGAGAAAATAAAATCAAATTAAAAGCTAAATGGGACCAGGGCAAGATAACAGAGTTTAATGAAGCCTTTGATAATAGTAACATTCGAGCAATAACACAAAATATTGATGATATCACACACAGTACCAACCCTATTTCACAGAATGATGTAGACTCCATCACAGACAGCATTGGAAAAATTTACAAAGAAGTGGGGGAAAAAGCTGGTGTAATTAAGGTACTATTCTCTCGCAAAGATGGCCAGTCAAGCACTAAGCAACATCCAAGAAAAACTAACCAAAAGCCCTGGTTCAGTAATGAGTGCTCCAGAAAAAGAAAGGAATTTTTCGAAGCCAAAAATACTTATAAAAATGAAGAGAGCCCATCAAATAAGGCCGCCATGTCACAAATGGGTAAGGAATATAAACTGACTATCAAGACTGCTTATAATGAGTATCATACTGACCTCCACAAGAAACTTAAGCAACTAAAGAGTAGCAACCCCAAAGAATACTGGAAAATTATTAATATGGCCCAGGGCTCAGGTAATAAGTTAGGCAACATCACACTTGAGGCTTTTGAGAAACACTTCAGAGGTCTTCATCAATCTAATGATACAACCCCTGAACAGACCATTGATCTCGATACCCCCCTCGACACAGATTCCCTTGATGATAATGAATTGTTGTTTAATCAACCTATGTCCGAGGCAGAAATCGAGAGAACTGTGAAGAAACTTAAAAATGGTAAGGCCGGAGGTGTTGACCAAATCCTGAATGAGTTTATGAAAAATAGCCCCCATGAAATGCTGAAACTTATCACTTCCTACTTTAACCTTGTACTGGAAACTGGCATTGTCCCTGACAGCTGGACCACAGGCCTCATAGTCCCAATCTTTAAGAACAAAGGTAGCATTGATGACCCTGACAATTACAGAGGCATCACCCTTCTCAGCTGCATGGGCAAACTTTTTACCATGATCATAAACACTAGATTACAGAAATATCTTGAGGAAAATGCTCTTTTGGGGGAAGAACAAGCAGGGTTCAGAGAAGGCTATTCTACTCTCGACCACATTTTTTCACTACATTGCATCACAGAACTCATGCTTGCCCAAAAGAAACGACTTTTTTGTGCCTTCATTGACTACCGTAAAGCTTTCGATATGGTAGACAGAATATCCCTCTGGCAGAAACTACTCGGACTTAACATAAAAGGGAAAGTTCTAACTATCATAAAGAACATCTATGAAAGTGCCAAGTCCTATGTTAAACTGAGTAACAATCTTTCTGACTACTTTAATTGTAACGTAGGGGTTAGACAGGGTGAAAATCTCTCACCCCTACTCTTTGCAATATATCTTAACGATCTCGAAACTCATTTCAAGGAGGGATGCCAAGGAGTTACTTTCACTGGAAACAGTGATGAAGCAGGCATCCTCTTCAGACTATTTACACTCCTCTATGCTGATGACACAATACTTATCAGTGAGTCAACAACAGACCTACAGCACATGCTGGATACTCTACACAATTACTGCCAGAAGTGGCACTTAACTGTAAATGAGACCAAGACCAAAGTTGTCATCTTCTCTAGGGGTAAAATAAGGAACTTACCTGTTCTCACCTATGGGGACAAAATCATTGAAGTTATACATTCTTATTCCTACTTAGGTATCCTGTTCAACTATGATAGTAAATATGGGAAGACTATCAAGAAACAAATTGCGCAGGCTAAAAGAGCACTGTTCGCCCTGTTATCCAAAGCCAGAAACCTGCAACTCCCATTAGATCTGATATGTCATTTATTTGATGCATGTATTGTACCTATTCTCCTCTATGGCTGCGAAGTTTGGGGCTTCTCAAATCTTTGCGAAGTCGAACGGGTACAAAATTACTTCTGTAAATATATTCTACGCCTCAGCCCCAAAACAGCAAACTGCATGGTCCTAGGTGAACTAGGACGACATAGATTAGCATGTACTATCAAACAAAGAATGATTACTTTCTGGTCACGACTAGCAACTGGTAAACCTGGCAAAATTTCCTCAATACTTTTCCGGTATATGCAAGAAAAACACACAAAGGGACAAATTAACTCGCCGTGGTTTGCAACAATAGCCAAAGACCTCAATGAGTGTGGGTTGGGATATATTCTTAACATCCCCACCAATCTTCTCAATCCCCTGTTTGTAAAGGCAGTAGTCAAAGACAGAACCCTTGCAATAGAAACTCAGGACTGGCACAGTTCTGTCACAGACTCTAGCCACTGTGTAAATTACAGGATCTTCAAAAAAAAACTACAATTCGAAAATTACCTTACCATACTGAAGGTGAAAGAGTCTATTGATCTCTGTAAATTCAGATGCGGTCAACATACCCTCCCAATCGTAGCAGGTAGATACAGTGGAGTCGAACGATCCAAAAGAGTATGTACGACCTGCACCAGTAACTCGATCGGGGACGAATTCCATTACATTTTTGAATGTACAGGGTTTACCCAAGAAAGACACTTACTTATTGATCCGAGGTTCCTTAAAGCCCCGAACACCATAAGCATGGAGGCTCTATTCACAAGCCAAAACCCTGAAGTCTTATCAAACCTATCTAAATTCTGTAGAACCATCATGGACAGATTCAGGCAAACCAAACACCCTAAACATCAGAAAAAAAGACGCAACAAAACAAAAAGTAAAGAAACCAACAACAATAACAAAGGCGAAATCTCCAGAATGGAGAAATTTAATAAGCGCATCCAACTACGGAAGACCAAAAAAACGAAGATGCGACTGGAAACACCGAAAACAAAAGTTGTAAATAAAACTGTACAACATTGTATAAATCCAACTCCCTAGTCCTCCAAAAATTGTTAGCTAAGATACATGTTTAAGAAGTCATAATGTAAACACTAAGTCAACGAATCCTGCCATCATTATCTGAAAGGTGCTACCCACGTCAACTAGTCAAGTATGCCAATTGTTAAAGTGGGCTCACAGATATTGACATTGTATATTTAACCTATAAGGTATTCCATAGATGGTGCTGAGGCCTAACTATTGGAACATATGACATATACACATAACCGAAACACTACTTTTCGGTCTTGGAGGTGCTGCCACCTAGCGGTTCCTGCACTGTTTTATTTGTACATTATTCTTGTAAAACCTAAACATCTGAAAATCTTTCCATTGTGAGTTGGTGATGCGCTGTAACCCTATCGGCTACATCCGACCTCTTCCTTTGCCCTTAACTGGGTTGTGAATAAAAGTATTGTATTGTATTGTATTGTATATTGTTAACACATTCTGGGCGAGCCGCGGCGAAGGGAGGGCCGAGGCCCATCCGCCGCGAGAGGCCCGTCCAGGATGCGGTTAACAGTCAACGCGCCAAATTGGCAAATGCCGCCAAATAACTGACGCAGCCAAATGGCTTACGCAATCTTATTGTAGTTATTATACATCGATTCATATATCAATAGTCTAAGTAGAACCAGATGTACGAGTTTTCCGCATCCAAACAATACTATTTATCTAAGTTATTACGATTTAATAACTATTAATATAGATTTATAATCTCTAGTCTAGAGATAGCGATACAAGTGATGCATTATCTTCTAGTTTTATTAATTTATCTATATTCATCACCTTTAAAGTAGGAGTCTACCTAAAGTTCTTTGTTATTGGGCTCTTGAAATGATTTAAACGTCGTACACGGGCATTTTGTTGTTGTTGAATTAAGATAAGCATGAACTGTATTTTTATTCACAAATACATCACGCATGATTACTATATAATATTCTTTAATTGTCTTTTTACCGATAATACCAGTAATAACGAAACACAATTCACAAACAGCTCTCTTTAAAGCATCTTTAAATGCAATTCTCTTTTAATCTCACAAGCACTTTAAACAACCCATGATTACTACCAATATCACAGATAAATATGTTTATGGGCCATATTAAAAAAGAATGTACAACATGGGCCATATCTAAAACGTATGTATAAAAGGCAGCGCAAAGCTTTAATATGAATCTTTTTCCATACACGTATTTTGTGTATACTAAACATTTTATTTCTCGTTTCGATGGTTACTTCGCCCTCCAGAGCAATCCTCGTATTTGAATCTTAGGTGGGAACTTTCCGGATTTATGGCTGGAAAAAAAGAAAGAACAATACAAGTTACCAAAATCTCATCGCGATTAAAAACTTTTTCAAAATATCATTACAATAAAAGAAGATTTGTTCGTTACAAACAAATATGATAAAAGTCGTGGCAGGTACTTTTAAACAAAATGTACTTACACATTGCGGTCAGGAAGTTCGTTTATGCCCAAGTATTTCTTAATGTGTTCTACTAGAAATGTCAGCTGTTCTTCGGTTGCCTCGTCGTGCCATTGGGTTACAAAGAAGTTGTAGAGAGCCTCGGGGAGACGGGCCATGATGCGGGGGAAGGACTCAAAGGGTCGATTCTGTTCTATGACATTCAGCAGCCAATGGGAGGACGCAGGCCAAAAGTGGGGCGTCTACAAAAAGGGCAAACAATCTAGGGTTAGGTATAACCAGTTAAGATTACTCTCTCAATTTTTTTTTCAGTGGATCGTAATTAAAATGATTTTAACGTAAATCCATACTATTTTAGAACATGTAGACTTAACATCATCATATCTATGATAATCATCATTGTGACATATGAAACTTGAGTCATACCTTATGATCTAACTTTTCTTTTCAAATAATAAGTGTGAACACCTACCAGCAGTTTTGTAATGTAATCATTCGTTCCAGCATTTCCCCAAAACATGTTGATGGAAATTGTGTCTTCCATGGTGGTGATTTGATGCCAACAGAAGGCGGGTATATAAAGCCTGGATACCAGAAAGTGAAGGACCCGTTTAAAGACATGAATTTATAAAAAAAAAAAAACTGTGTAACTTAAAGTATTTCCTAAAAGGAAAAATGTACTTGATATTTCATTACGAGCAAAAATGTGACATACATGTATTGCAAATAAGTAAAACTTGTAAAGTTTAAATAGATACTGAGCAAAGTTGACACCAAAATGTGAGTCATTAATCAACGATAATTGTGAACATGCTTGAATACCATAAGAACTTGAGGTATTTGGTAAAAGGAAATATGCTTTTGACCATATACAAGCGACTCGTTTGGAACCTTTAGTAATCAATTACCTAAAAAAAATAGAGAAGTATACTTACATATCCCCTGCATTGAGTGTCTCATACATGCATGTGGCACCACTAAACTCGGGGAACTTGTCTAGGTCAGGGTTGGAGCAGTCGACAGAGGACTGCGTGGTGCGCCCTTTGGATCCCTTGGGGTTGGGATACATGTGCTCCATGTCTGTTCCGAACAGTCGCACCATCTTCTGCCCCGAGGTGATGAGGAGCATTCCATCGTCCGGGTCTTGGTGGCAGTACTCTGAAAGGAAATGTGAACAGATAACGTTAGTTATTGCGTGAAATTGTTGTTCTTCTCAGACCCTATGTGTCTTGACATATCATTGATCTAGAATGGATCGATACACCCACTTTACCGTAGAAAACAAAATTTAAGCAGTGGGTTAAAGCTAAGTAAATATAGTTTGAAAGAACAGAATGGCTGGTGATGGTTGACAAAACCTTTGATTTTATTGTTTAATATAATTAATTCATGATAATCATCAACAATCATAAGGTACTGAGCCATTTTAGTCGGCATTTTCGCTATACTTTAAGTACGTGATCTTAAACTATGAATGTTATGGAATATTACCATAATGTCCTTTGATGGCTACCCACAAAAATGGACCAGCATGTAATTTCCCAATGTATTCTGGGAGGGGGACATCATCCTGTAATGGGAACAAACCTCTGTATCAACGTTTTGCCTTTATGAATAACGAATCCATTGACTGAAACCCTAATACTTATGGTCGGAAAAAGTAAAAATATGATACTTTGTACATTTTGGGGGATAGTCTAGGTTCAGGCTATGTCAGGATTTCGCTTTTGTTTATAGAGAGGACATTAAACTTTATTCATCTGTGAATTCATGAATACTAATAAAGGATATATCTTTGTTGTTTTTCGCTGATAGACCTAGCGGCCTCCAGAAAGTTGGTAAGATAAATGCAAATAAAAGTACACACTGCAGAATATTCGCATTGAATAGTAAAATGTGCCTGTAGGAATTTTACTTAATAAATAGATACTTATTGAAAAGTAATATGAGGCGACATCATGGATATATTTCTTTGAACTTACTTGCAACTGCGGAAATGCTTTTTTGATGTTTTGGACGGCCAAATATGAACTTCGCCCTCTACTATTTCTTGCAAGAAGATCGTCAACATATTCCTGAAAGGTTGTCTGTCGTATTTTATATTGTGTACCGACCTGGAAAAATGAAATCGAGATTTGAACTTAAATCCTTTAAACTATTCTTCCACGCATAGAATATACCATATAGGCAGGGAAGAGCATATATAGCCAAGGGATTCCAAGAAACATTTCTATGCAGTTGATACATCAGGAATAGTTGATTAACTTGATTCTAATAGTAAGTTGTTTTGAAAAGTGTATGGATAAATATTCTTAAATGAATTCAGCACCACTGTCTATTGAAAATGATGTACTTTATTTCTTAAGATCACAACCTACTCATCACTAGCCTCACTTACCCTATATTCTTCTACGTTTGTATTTGTTCTGACAAACACTTCATTTGGGCCAACACGTTGACAAAGTGTTTGAAGAGTCCAATCTTTAGCGGGTAACTTTTCCACGGCATCTTCGATAATAACTGGCGTACCTACCAAAATATTGCAATAACATTTGCTTTATTTTTACTATCACTGGCATAGGCACTAGACAACAAAACTTATTCTATGATATTTATCATGAGGGAACTCTCCACCAGAACACTTTCAATGTACAAAGTTGACACATACAAACCTTGAAAAAGATTTAATAAGGACCCTTTCACTGGGCCTGTTGTACACTTAAGAGTGTCTTTTAGGAACTGTTGTAGGGAGGATTAGGGAGCCATTTTACGTTCGAAGTTTGACTCGTTGCCGTGGCAGGCTAGGAAAATCTGCGTGTCCGCGACGACCAGAAAATGAGTGTGGACGACCAGAAAATGAGTTTTGGTCGTCCTCCTGACTACCAGATATTCTGACTCTATCACTGAAAATATTTTCCTCCAAAATATTGTTTTCTATCTATTCTGATAGCTCGTTAGAATATAAAAATGTTCTCTACATTGTGGACGACCTAGAGCTGTGTGTGGACGACCAGATTTTTGTTAATGGTCGTCCTCTGACGACCAGCATTTGGACCGAATTTCCCTAGCCTGCGTGGGTTCGAAATTTGTGGTACATTCAGGGCTGCCAACTATCCTGTATTTGATCATTTTCCGTATGACGGTATCCCAGAATGCTTTGCGCATGGCACAGTTTCTGGTAGCATTTTTCTACCAATTAAGCCATGTTCAAACAACCATTACAAAGAAGTTATGCAGAATGATCTAATATTCCATTTAATATCATTATGTAGATGGGAGCCATTTTCAATTCCCACCATTTCATAGACTTAAATATGAATATTCTAGGTCGAAACAAGCCACTTCTTTACAATAATTGTAAAGAAGTGGCTTGTACTTCTTCTACATTCTATTGAAAAGAATGTAGAAGAAACCCATCCAGTGAAGCTAGACCCACAATATCTGTCAAAATGTAAGAAATTAAAAAATTACTTTACAGAACTTTATAATAGCCACATTGGACAAATACAGTTTCTTTGTACTCTGTACTTTGTATTTTGAAGTTCTCCTTTTTTAAATATATATTGATGTAACATTGTCTATACCGAGGAAGCGAGTGGAAATCTCCGACGTCAAAAAGACCGGAAGTTGAGTGGAATTACGTCACCAATCTCCGCCGAGCGTCTTTTTTTCACACGCGAATATAGAAGTCTACACAAGTTTCCCGTCGCTGCAGAGCGTCATTCTTGCCTCGTAGATACAGATGACCCAAACCCGCATACGGAGTATACTGTATATATTTATGTATTTACAGCTGTAAAGTGTATTCGTGTATTTACAGCTATAATCTGTATTCTTAGTTTGTTTGCTTGTTTTTTTTGTTTTGTTTTTTTTGTTTTTGTTTTTTTGTTTTTCTTTCTTCTTTTAAATTAATATTGATGTACCATTGTTATTACTGTATATATTTATGTATTCCTGTGCCTCATGGAGGTTGTGAATAAAGTTCAGTTCAGTTCAGTTCAGTTCAGTTTTATCAATTTTTAAAGTTACAAGAAACTGTTTCGTGAGTCACGAGATTTGGTACCGTAATACGGGGCCATCTCAGGTAACGATCTCATACTGGGAGCAGTCTATATCCCCCCCGCAGACTCCCGCTATAGCACTGGGGAGGAATATGAAATGATATTAAGGGATCTTGTCGATATCAAAAGTAAAATCGAAAACTGTAAGGTATGCATGATAGGTGATTTTAATGCCAGGACGAGCTCCCTACCTGACTTTCTGGAGCCAAACGAATATCTATTGCATGCCACTGGTCTAGATGATTACAAATATGACATATTCATAGATCAACATAACCTAGAGAAACTAGAAATACCATTCCGTAGATTTAATGAAGACAGGGTCATAGACCAAAACGGTAAGAAGCTCATTGAATTCTGTATTAGCACCGGCATGCTTATTGTTAACGGTAGAATGGGCAAACCAACGTTGTCTGGCAAGGTGACTTGTAAAGGTGCCAGCACAGTCGACTACATGCTAGCTGACACTGAGGTCTTTAGCCACATAAATGATTTTGGTGTGGAAACATTTGACAGATGTTTATCAGACATACACTGTCCCCTGTCTATCGAACTGCTGTCAAGGAAACATTCCGAAAATGTAGTAACTGCTTTCACTAGGGACCTATCCCAAGACACCTCCCCACAACCACAAGACACATCCCCACATCCAAACACACATGCACCACAAATTAAGTCTAAATGGGACTGTACTAAATGTGCAGCCTTCAAAGAGGTCCTTTCCAAAATTGACATTGATACAATGTTAAACAAGATAAACGATCTTCACCAGAAAGCCAATGAAATCACACAAACTGAGATTGATGACATCACTAAATGCATAGAACACATATACCTGGAATCAGGAGAAAAGGCAGGGGTATCATCCATTCATCTCCCACACCGCCCCAAAGTACCAAAGCCCAAAGCCCAAACCAGAAAAACAAGTTACAAACCCTGGTTCAGCCATGTCTGTGCACAGAAACGCAGAGATTTCTTTACAGCCAAAAACAAGTACAAAAAAAATCCAAACACAACAACCGAGAAAGAGATGAATCATACAAATAGAAGTTACAGGCAGACTATGAAAATTGCATATAAACATTACCATGAAGAACTACACCAAACACTGAGAAATACCAAAAGCACTAACCCAAAGGAATACTGGGACATCATTAACAGGGCCGGGGGAAAAAAGACCATGATGGGAAAGATCCCAATAGATTCTTTTGAGGAACACTTCAGAAACCTCAATGATGACACTAGTGGATTGCACACCGTTGACCAGCACAACACTAAACCTGATGCCCACAATGACCTACACTTTAACCGCCCAATCTCTGAGGGGGAACTTAGCCTTTTAATCAAAAAGCTAAAAAATGGGAAGGCTGCAGGGTCTGACCAAATACTAAATGAATTCATTAAACACAGTCCCCCTGGAATGCACAAGCTCATCTGTAACTACTTTAACCTTGTCCTAGACACAGGCAAGGTCCCTAACAGTTGGAGCATTGGACTTATCATCCCAATCTACAAGAACAAGGGAGATGTAAATGACCCCGACAACTATAGAGGTATCACCCTACTTAGCTGTATGGGCAAATTATTTACGATGGTCCTCAACAATAGACTCAGCATTTATTTAGAAGAAAGCAAACTATTAGGGGAGGAGCAGACAGGGTTCAGAGAGGGCTACTCCACACTAGACCACATGTTCTCCTTAAACTGTATAATTGATCTCGCCCTCGCCCAAAAAAAGAAACTTTACTGCGCATTCATAGATTTCCGTAAGGCCTTTGACACAGTTAATCGCTCATCCCTGTGGCTTAAGCTACTCAATCACAACATCAAAGGTAAAATTCTCACAGTAATACAAAACCTATACCAATCAGCTAAATCATGTGTAAGACTCAATGGGAATGTCTCGAACCTTTTCAGCTGTAATATGGGAGTTAGACAGGGAGAGAATCTCTCCCCCTTACTTTTTGCTATCTACCTAAATGATCTAGAAGCACATTTCAAAGCAAACTGCCATGGCATTGTTCACCCAGTTAGCGACAGAAACAATGAGGGGGAGGTCCTACTGAAACTATTCTCACTTTTGTATGCTGACGACACTATACTCATGAGCGAATCAGAACATGATTTACAGAATATGCTCAACATTTTGCACACATACTGTCAGCAATGGCAACTCACAGTAAACACAAATAAAACAAAAGTCGTGGTATTTTCAAGGGGTAAGATCAGGAACATTCCAAGGCTACTGTATGGGGAAGAATATCTGGAAGTCCAGTTTTCATACAGCTATCTTGGCGTACTTTTCAATTATAATGGTAGGTATAATAATGCAATGAAAAAACAGGTATCACAGGCCAAGCGGGCGCTATTCGCGCTACTTGCCAAGGCCCGGAAACTGCAGCTACCACTGGACCTGCAGTGCCACCTCTTTGACTCATGTATTGTACCAATCTTGTTATATGGTTGTGAGGTTTGGGGATTCTCTAACTTGAATGAAATTGAGAGGGTCCAGACCTACTTTTGTAAATATTTACTGCGTCTAAGCCCCACAACTGCTAACTGTGTTGCCTTAGGCGAACTTGGGCGCACTAGGCTAGATTGCATAGTGAAACAAAGGATGATAAACTTCTGGTCACGACTTGTCTCTAGTAAAACCAGTAAAATCTCTAGCATTTTATTTGCAGTTATAAATGAGAAAACTGCCAGTGGTTCATTTACTTCTAAGTGGCTAGAAAAAATTGTTAATATCCTTAATGAATGTGGTCTTACTTATGTTCTGCACACATCACCTGATCATGTTAACCACAGATACATCAAAGCAGCAGTCAAAGACCGTATCTTGCTCATGGAAAAACAAAACTGGCACAGCTCAATCATGGAATCAAGCCACTGCGTGAATTACAGAATGTTTAAAAGTGACCTAAAGTTAGAAAAATACCTCACGCTACTCAGCCAAAGAGATGCAGTAAACCTCTGTAAATATAGATGTGGGAATCACTGTTTACCTACTGTGTTGGGTAGGTATAATGGGATTGATAGATGTGAAAGGCTCTGCAAGCTTTGTAACAGTAACTCTATCGGAGATGAGTATCATTACATTTATGATTGCCCTGCACTTAGTGTAGAGAGATCTACCTACATTGACACAAAACTGCTGAGATGCCCTAATGCTCTTAGTATGGAAAAACTTTTTACAACTGAAGATATGGAAGCAGCAACTAAACTCTCTAAATTCTGCCGGATTATCATGGACCAATGTAAACATAATACAGCCTTGGGGCCCCCCAACAAAGGGAAAGTGATTAGAAAGCGTACACGTCCCCCAAAAATCAATACACAGAAGCCACCCAAACAGACATACAGAACTATGAGAGCCAAGCAAACCACCAAAAATAAACGCACTAGATCTACCGGTTCTCCTACACAAAACAGAAAACAATCACGGAGTCACCTAAAGGGAAATACGAAAGCCGCTCTATAAATTGCTCCATTATTGTATGTATACTCAAAACAATGTGACTTGATAAAAAATAGGAAATGCATCTCAATGTAAATACGTTAATATATGTTGTTACCCTTTATATTCAGAAGCGACCTTACGCAAGGGACCTAGTCAAACATAGATACACTCATCTATAAGGTGCTGTCCCACTCTAGGTGCTTCCTATTTATTTTTGATACATAAGGCTAGAACCACTGCTAGAAGTCAAAATATAAGTCAAGTCAGCATTGCAATATGGACTCGGACCATAACAGCAAGTGAACATGCAGTGCTGCCTCCTGACTGGTTATTGTGTTACTAGTACTGTTGAGTTAATTGTAAGTTAGTTTAGTAATTACATTAGCATTTGTTTAGAAAACTCATCCTAGTCAACACCTCAGTGTATATCAAAATGTTATTTTTGTATTTATTTCTTGTACTTGTAAAAACCTTGTATATTCCTTTGCCCAGAAGGGTTGTGAATAAAGTATTCGTATTCGTATTCGTATTCGTATTCGGGAATGGGACAATCCCGTATTTTGAACTTTTTGTCCCGAGTAAGGGATCTAAAATTTCCCACAAAACTAAATTATTATATTATTTTTAATGCTCAGAACCACTAAGTTACAATTCAGGAAATTTGCTGTTTCATTTATCAAAATTGGCCAATATTAATGCAGAGAATGTCAGTATACCATTTGTCCAAGGAAATAAACCCGTCCCAGGAATGTATGTCCCATTTTTTTACACGAAATGGAAATGTCCCGGTTTTGTATGGTCCCTTTCCTGGCTTTGGCCAAGTTTGGAGTCCAGACTCCAGTGTTCAAGTTCAAGTTCAAGTTCAAGTTGCTTTATTGTAATGCACTTTTAGTGTCTGTCAGTGAACAGCTGATGAAATGATTGTTCAATGTTGGCAGGCCTGGATGTTACATCTAGATCTTGTCACGTAGTTAAACTCTCAGTTCTAACAAGTAACTTATATAATGTCTTTAGTAAATTTACCTGTTGCCAAATATATCCGATTAAAATCCAATTTTGAAAGATTTCTACATCGTTCAATCTTCACGCTTCGGCAGCAGGGCAGCGCCATTTTTGTTGTTGTTGTGACGTCACACTTATTTGTGTTGAGATTATTTCAAGATATTTGCCACTTAAAACAAAATTTATCTACAACTAAATCAAAATCATGTAAAAGATATTCAATATATAGTAAAATACATTCAGATATGATCATAAATATCGGAAATAAGTAATAAATAGATTTTAAAACAAGTTTGGTTTCAAGACTAGAACACATAAACCTCTGACGTATACACATTACAAACCGGCCGAAAGATGTCTGACGACGAGCGTGGTGGCGATAAGTAAGTAAAAGAGACCAATTATACTGAAATTTGTCGTAATATTTAGAATTATGTAGCACTTTTATAGCACAGTTAACTCGTTTAATATAAGTAAATCCACGATATATGTCAAACACGCGTAGATAAGTCACTAATGCGGAGCACGCGCTTTGATAAAACCCCACTCACGCGCCACTTGCACAACTTCCAGAAGCAGAACTTCGCAGCGTGTTTGGGGCCAGCTTTTTATGTGTTTTTGAAGTTTCCACTACACAAGAGGGAGAAAAGGCCGATTTTTAATTTCCAGGAAGTATTAAGATTTGGAATATATCTTATATATGCCCAAATGTCTGGTGTATTTTGAATGAATTGTTATCAATAATCACAGCAAAGAATGAATCTAAATCATTTCTATGACTAGATATATATAAAAAAAAAAAAATCCTAATTTTTTTTTAGGGTAGTGCCAAAAATTTTGGGTAGGTAGGATTACATGAAAACATTTTTTTTGTCTTAATTTTGACACTACAATAAGGATAATCTCTCAAATACTAAAAAGCTTAATTTAAAATTAAATGGCACAAGTTTGTCCTAAACTTGTAACTTCAGTGTCCGAAACTAAGCATTCTCTTGGTCCATGCAACGTCATTCTACTTCCGTTTTGTGTATGTACCCCAATTATCGCATCATATTTCTCCCCAAATCTACTATTTAGATGACAATAATTTCAATTTCTCTTCTTATATACATTATTTATAAACAGCTGTGCACTCGGAAAGTAATTTGATGAATTTTGTGTGGAAAAAGTGATATTTTGACAGATTTTTAGACTGGCTTCCCCGGCGATGTTTTCCTCTATAACCTAATGAAACGAAATCAAACAATAATCATAAGATATTTACTTTGCCTTTCTCAAATCGACTAACATTTGTAGAAAAATGCTACAGTTAAAATATTATCAAAGTGTTTTCAAAGGTTAAGATGTTTTAGTGATCTAACTCACAATCAGATCATGGCGTTTTTAAATAGTACAGCAGAGGCGATAATTGGGGGAGATGCCTCAAAAATGAAAAAGGAAGTCCCGAATCGGCCATTGCGGACCGTGAGAATATTTGTTGTGCACCCGCCGGGTGCTTAATCCTATGCGCCCGAAATTTGGTGAGTGCACCCTCCTAGTATGTAGGATTAATAATATGCCTCAAATTTGTGCACATTCTGGGTGTACACCTGTAAAAACTGGCGCCCGTCCTCGAAATGTGCGTGTCGGGTGAAGAGAGCGGCTTAATTTCAGTCACTGTAACTTGATGTTCAAAACTAGCCTACCTGACATGATTCAGATCAAATCCACTCATACCAATCTGGACCAATGGTGGTCAAATAGGTGGGTGCTGATGACAATTTTCCCATGAAGCATTAAAGTGACCGACAATGATTGAAATGTTATGACATGAAATGGCATACATGTATAATGATTTCTTTTATGCTAAGACTGTCCTTTAAAAAAATAAATCAGTTTCCGGTCCAGTGTTGTGTAAATAAAGGCCACCTGGGGAGCGAGGATTTTTTTTTTCCAATTTTCTTTTTGGTTGATAAGAACATATATTGGGTAAGCGGGTCTTAAAAAAGAGCATTGTACGCTGATATTTCGGGGAAATTCCGGGCTATGTATGTTGGGGGTGAGATTAGCATAGGACCCTATGGGAGAAAATATATTATTTCGCTCTCACTTTTTAAATATTGGTCCAATCTTAATACAGAAATCGAGAAAAACTTATGAATTGATCCCAGGATTACCATACAGGCCTTTATATCTCGCAATTTGTCTTATATTTTGCATAATCGCGATAATTCCTATTTTCCACATAGGCGCCAAAGCTAAGAAGCCAACATACAGAGCCCAGAATTTCACTGCGCAATAACGAAAATGCTGAAGATACTGCTAAACCGTTTACTCCGTATAGAAACAATTTTGAAAAAAAAAATATTTGCTTGAATTATTTTTTTTTTAAGTCAACCCAGCCATAAACTAGCCACCCGGCCGATCAACTGAAAAAAGTTTTTTTTCATGGACATTATAATTATGAAATTTCTCAACGAGCTTATGTCTATGTATATGTGAGCTAATATAATATCGATTATTTTCCAGTTTCGACGACGACGACTTAGATGAAGTTCAGGATGAGGAGCCGTTAGATGAAGTAGAAAATGCCGGGGTAATTTTAACATTAAAAAAACAAACATAAACATTTTTTTTAAAGCCCAAATCCTTAATATAATCTTAGATATTCACCGTTTGAGTAATACTTCCAGAGATGGCAAATTTACCACGTCGTAAAGATATCCTATTTTAACTTTTTTTTCTGAAGACTTTCTTTTAAATGCTAGTTGCATCTAATGTGAGATAAGAGAGAAAGGTCTTATACTTGTCCTACATTTTTATTTGTCAGCAAGAACTGTTTCATCAACATATTTACCACCGTTGGGTTTTTATGGTTTTATGGCATGCTCAGTAGATATTGGTTTCCTTCTAAACTCCTTTCATAATTTGTAGATCGAAATAAAACATGGTTCTGAATAATTTTTCAGGAAGGAGAAAATGTTGATATTCTGCCCGCTGGGGACAAGGTGCCCGGGAGGGTTGACAACGACAAGCGGATCACCACACCCTATATGACAAAGTATGAGAGAGCCAGAACATTAGGGACAAGGGCCCTTCAAATAGCGTGAGTAGTGTTACATTTCTATTGCAAAATAATGATTCGATGGCATCATGATGATGAAAAAACAGGGGCGAATCCAGAGATTTTAAAAAGGGGGAAGGGCGCCCTATTGTAGACATTTTTTACATTGGGGGGCGCGCCTAATGCCGCCACTGAGAAATATGATCACGACCAACATATTTTTAAGATTTTCATAATAAACACTAACATGCATCCATGTAGGGCATATGTGTGTACTGTTTGCGACTATTTAGCTCAAATTTCAATTCATCAAAAAATTTATTTTGTCCACAAGGATTCATCATGGCTCGTTTTCCATTGCTCTAAATCTTTCACAGGATGTGCGCCCCGGTAATGGTTGAGCTGGAAGGAGAAACTGACCCACTTGTCATAGCGATGAAAGAACTCAAGTAAGTTTAATGTTTTTTTCAAAGGCTAAAAGGTTTTCCATATACTTTGAACACCTGGCGTTACACTCATATTACCTAAACAAGTTTGATCATATCCCTTCACACCGTATCTGCATATTACATTTCCATCCATTTTGATTAACAATTATAGTTTCCAAATCAAGTACAAGCCAAATGAACTGTAAATCTGAGTAGAATTAATACACATATTTTTTAAAATTCTGAACTAACTTTTTCAGACTACAACAACAATGGCTAATAAATAGATATTTTTTTGATAGACGGACTTAGAAATTCACCTAGAGTAACTTATTTTTAAGGAGAATCATTACTAACGTTAATATATGTTACAGGGCCAAGAAAATCCCCATCATAATTCGGCGATACTTACCAGACGGCAGCTACGAGGACTGGGGTATCGACGAGCTCATCATAACAGAATGATCGACTGGATTCAAATCATTTCGCCGACTTCGTAACCATTCATCATACTTCAAAAGAAAAGGCTTTGCAGCAAATACTGGTGTTCATTCTCACTTATCATCTCTGTATTTGGTCATTGTAATTCATATTCATTACCTTCTTATCTAAGAATAGAAAAAGACAATAAAAATGTGCAAAAGTAAGAACGTTTTACTCCTTTGTTTCGACAGAAAAATATTGTTGAAAATTAAGGTGGGTGGGGTGGGGTGTAACGATAACGATTTCAACTAGAAGTATATTTTCATAATATCATTAACTTTAATAGTTAGGTGGTAAATAGGGTGGATTGTCTTAGGATGGGGACTATTCCATGGGCTGAAATTGTTAGGTAATAAGGCAGTAGTCCGGACTTTAGGTTTAGAGATGCCATATTTCCTACAGTACTTGAAAGTGATTTTGTATTGCACAGAAGATATTTTTATATTGGCATTTGTAGTCAATAGATTGACTAAATTTAAATTCTGGGCCAGTAATAAAAAACAAAGATAAATCGCAAAAAAGAAAAAATCAAAAACAAGACCAAAAATTGTAAAATTTAATACTTCTCCACCTCTCGAGAAATATATTCATAAATATACTGTGACATACGCATTCTCAGTTGTAATCGGCTTTTGGTTCAGGCATGTAAGACTTTCGCATCGTTTTTTAGATTCGTCCAAATCCGAGGAGAAAATATTTTTTCTATAAGGGGTGCAAAAAAGTAAAAGAATATATGAACCTTTTTCTGCATTCTAAAGTCAAATTCATAATATTTTGCCTTAGTAAACATGTAATACCCTGATTTCTTTCCTTAGATTGAGGATTACATGTTTCCTACCAATTTTATCATTTTCCGCGGAAATGACTACATTACTTGCATGCCTGTAAATTTATATTTTCAAATCAGATTCAATTTAAGACCTGCTAGAAAAATCTATAATGTAAGCCCTTTTTAAGGCATTAAATTTGACAAAATCAATTTAAGACCTGCGAGGAAACCCTTTTTTATGTAGGCACCGTTGTCATTGTTGTGGTGACGGCTTTCTAAAGAAATCAATTTAGATGGTACGTTCATTTCTACAAAGTACTTGTAAGACTAAAGTGCTGAAAACTGACTTGCTGAAAAACAAGTTTTGCCAATTCCCTCATCTTGGTTCATAATTTAAGCGCAGCCGCGCCAAAGAATGCAATCTAGCCCAGAACTGACTTATCTTGATATGGAAACTCACATCAGCTGTGACCCGAAACTGAAATAACTGACAGGCGGGCACTTGTGACGTTCCCAAACGGCCAGTTCGATAGGTCCCGCTGGCGGGCCTAACTACACATGCGCCATGAGGCCAGTATAGATGTTCCATGGGGGTAGCCATTTCCCCCAGTTCAGGCCTGTAGGGGGGAAAAGCTAGACCTCTCCACTACTCATAAACTAGCAAAGATTCCCTACTTTAATTTCACGGCTGTAAAGTACCAATAACTAAACAGCTAACTTTATCATTTTATCCCTTTACCTGCAGTAATGATCCCTTTGCTCCTTTTGGAATTTTGTGATAAGATTGAATAATAAACAAGAAGCAAAAGAGCTACAAAGTTCCGCTCGTGTAAGTGTGATGGTCCTCCCTCAATAAACTGAAGGCCGTCCTACAACCTGAAGGCTATTTGGGTTATGAGTAGTGATCACCACCACCACTCCTGCTGTCACACACAACTCAGAGAGGGGCTTAGGAAAGGGGATTCTACTACTAGTACTAGGTCCCTGCACCCACCCGCCTAGACCTGCCCACCTGCAGGTGACAGTGGAGGTCCTAATGTGGAGGGGTGAGGGTTGATTGGTTCAAGTAGTGGTTGTGTAACCCACTTCTGGCTTCTCAAACTGCCTGACTATAACAATCATTGTAGGACAATGCCCTTCAACAGCTGAACACGAGATTGTGTAACTGGTCATTGAGAACAAAGAGAATTAAATGGCTTAAGACATGACTGATTGAGGGAGTCCGCACCAGTAGCTACAATACTACATAGATATAACTAGGGACTCCTAAAAAGTTATAGGTAAATTTTAACTTTCCCTTCCATCTGAAGGACCCCTAAATAGGTTGTGTGCACAGGGTCTTATCTGTAATCAGGTGTGGCTGTCGTTTTAAGGGTAGAGCCATTAAGCAAGACAATAGGTGAATGGGTTATGTAACACAACAAAGAGGTGAGAACCCTAGTCTGCCACCCTTGTCATCTGTCTACCCTAGCCTTATCTGGTGAGAGGTGTGAAGTAAACACTGACGAATGTGGCCAGTTTGGGGGATTTGCAAAAGTGTACCAGCTTACAACTCCCGACAGCGCTATACAATAGAATTGAATTCCGGTTTCTGCATCGGCTAGCGGACCGCTTCAGCTGACCGCTGCTTGTTCCTGGATTTTTCTGGTTGTGCCAGTTTTATAATGGGTACCAGCACCTGAATTTCTTGAATATATCCGAATTTATGCTTAGCCTTTCTTATTCTCGAAATGTACTGCGTTATCTTTAACAAATCATATGGTTATTATTCTAGAATACATGAAATATAGTTCATCTTCAGTTTTTCACCTTTCACCTTCAAACAGTGGTAATGTATCAGTCCGATCTTTCGATTAAAAAGTGTACCAATATGCATTTTCTATAGTAAACAGACTTCCTATGCAAACTTATTCGTGGCACCAAAGTTGTATTTTCATACCAAAATATTCTATAAAAAGTACAAAGTACGATTCTTTGTAAATAGTTTTTTATTGTACAAATTTACATAACTTAAATTATTTAATCACACTCCATTCACCCTTTCATACCTCTATGTACCGGTAAGATATATATATTAAATCAGTCATGGCCATTGACGAACATATTCTAAATTTCACATTCTACATTGTCTATTATATATGCAAACATTTTCTATCGCATACTCTTTTTCGCACACAATTTTACATCAATTCAGGGAAGAGTTATGAGTATGATGCACCATTCAGACAACATGCTGCAAATTAAAATAACATTCGGATATACTTGTTTCCCTGTACAGTTTAGTATAATGCTGCCGATAAATAAAGTTAGTTATGCCGCTATGATCCCAAGTGGTCAAAAATGCTCTTTTTCGAGGACGGCACTGTTGCAGCCTTCTGTAACCGAGGTTTCTTGGCGGCAGGCTGGTTTGGTGGCTGGTGGCTCAGAGATCGTCGCACAGGCTGCAACAAAAGTTTTATTCACATTACTTGAATCGACGGCAAACACAGGTTTTGACAGGTTTCATCGTAGTGGTGTCAAACTATAAACATATTCAGATTTTATGGGGTAGACTGCGATGGTGATATTTATGACCAATGCAGTAGAAGATAGGAGAGGAAGTAACAGCAACTACATTTTCAGTGTTGTCTGTCATCTATTAATATTCCAATCTAACTCCGTATGGTCCATCTTCCATGAAGATTTGTCAGCAATACGTAATGCCCATGCTAAATGAAAGGTGAGGGAGGGGTAGGGTTTAGACAAAACACTATTTTGCTATGGACACTCACCGCTGGTTTCTTCTGCTCTTCATCATCACCATCTTTATCCATAGTTGAGAACAAGAAACTCCTTGAATTTCTTGGTCCATTAATATTAGTTGAAATAGGCTTCGTCATTTCTGCTATTTTGGCAAGAGTATCTTTCCCTCGACTTAAGAAGGAACCATGTGTGGGTTTCTGAAAATAGATAACAAATACATTTCAATGATAAGTTTTCGCGGATTATTCACAACAGAAGCAGCGAATCATACCATCCAGTTATCTATTGGTTTTAGAAATAATAGGTTTATCAGGAAATAAAATTGGAACCAAGTCTGTTCGATTGCAAAACTGTTTTGTCCAGGACCACAAATGTTCAAAACTAGTATACATTAATGATTCCATTACTGAACACCTGAATTGAGTGGATGATTGACGTGTTAACTTTTCACCCTTAACCCTTAATAAAACAAGACTCACGGGCACTTTGAAGATGTTGGTTAACGGCTTGGGGTCTTTTGCTTTTTTGTCAGAAGGTTCATCCTCTTCAGCGGGCTTATAAATATCTGGAAAAGAAAAGTTAAAATTCCAGGTATAATAGTGTACCTCAAATCCTGTCCCTGCATTGAAAATGACAAACGTTCCATATTTTTACATCCTGCCTTTATTAAGGCAACTCGTCCAAATGATTTCGGGATTTTAGCAATCACTGAATACATAGTAATTTTAATGTGCATTATATGGGAAGGAAACCTATTCAGATATTGTTACATTTATGTCCTTTAAAATACTTCGCTTCACTAATCTCATCGAAGATTTAGCTCAATGTAGATTCTATATAGGAAACACGTTAAGTCAATATGCGTGGATAGAAGATTCAACATACCTTTCTTAGACCTAAATGCAACCTTGCCCAGCTTGATGACCTGACTCGCTGATGGTTCTGCTTCCGTCACCTCTTTCTAGAATACAAGTGAGAGTGCTCAACTATGGTAAGACAGGGTTCCCTCGCATTTTTGAAAATCAATTTAAGACTTCTTTTTTTTTTTTAGACCTTTGACCAATTTAATACCAAGATTCGGAAAAATTAAGATTGAATGCATGCAAAGGAAAATGTCAGAATATATCATATGATTTGAATTTCAAGGAAGTGTCCTTGTTTGAAAGTGTGATTAGGAGCTTTCATGGTAACTTCACTTAAACTTCTCAAAAATTAAATTTAAGACCTTTTTTAAGACTTCTAGCTACAAAATTGACAAATTTGAGAAAATCCACAAATAAAAAGCATATTTCAGCGAAACGATCTGTAACTCGTTAGAGATAAAGCAAGTTTTAAATGTTTGTTTCATTTGGTACTCTACCTGTTGCTCCAAAAGGAATTTCTCCCTTTCATGTCGTTCTAGCCTCCACTTTTGGGCCTCCAGCGTGTCTTCTTCCTTCTCGTCGTCAGAATCATTAAACATATCCTGCTGGGTGTCGTCATCATCTGGATAACAAACATCAACTTGTTAGCTTTCACTTGACATTTGCAGGCATCATACTGCCCTCCCAAAAAAATAAAGGAATTTAAAGGAAGTTTTTTTCGTAAAAATAAAGGAATTTAAAGGAATTTACAGGGATTTCTATGAAAAATAAAGGAATTTTAAAGGAATGTTTAGAGAACTTTTAGAGAGTTTAAACATGAAATAAGGCAAATAATATTGTAACAGGACTGCCTTCCTGTTTGATTTTTTCTGTGCAGCACTGCGTTGACC
This sequence comes from Lepidonotus clava, assembly GCA_936440205.1. Classification (NCBI taxonomy): domain Eukaryota; kingdom Metazoa; phylum Annelida; class Polychaeta; order Phyllodocida; family Polynoidae; genus Lepidonotus; species Lepidonotus clava. The sequence continues at coordinate 42,797,277 of OW387136.1, read as the reverse complement.
CATGTCGACTCATGTCGATCAACACGTCGACCTGGATCGATCGACGGCTAGAACATTTTGCAATTTTATTGCTAATAATATGGAATTCTATGCATTTTATGAGATAATGTGATATTTTCTTACTCTAGAAGAAAAATAAAGGAATTTAAAGGAATTTTTCACGAAAATAAAGGAAAATAAAGGAATTTTGTCTATTTTCACAAAAATAAAGGAATTTAAAGGAAATTCCTTTAAAATAAAGGAACGGTATGATGCCTGCATTTGTCAGTCATATCAAGAGGTCATACTGAAAATAGTTCAAGGCTACTTCCCTATGCTTTAATTATCTTAACGGTTACTACTTCTTTGATAAACTTTGTCTCCCACCAGAAAATACCTTCAAACGAAGAATGCTATAGACTATTTACATATAGACCATTATTAATTACCCCTGTAACATACAAAAGTATGCGTATATTGTTTGTATGGTTAGTTTAACGTCCGACCAACCCTTTAGGGTTCTTTTACCACTTTCTTGCAAGTAGCAGTATAAGAAATTGGAAATGCTTATACCTATTGATACCTTAAGTGAAGAAGTGTCAGACTTACCTACGTTCTTCCAGCGGAAACGTCGGACACGGCCACCCCCCTCAGAGTACAGATCTCCGTCGGGGAGGTACATCTCCTGCATCAGGCGAATCGCCTTCTTATCCTCATCTATCACCGTTTTCCTAATTAAAACGATGGTAAAGTTAGTAACATTTCTAATAAATTCGGGCATATTTAAAAAAAATCCTGATCTTGTGAGGTATAACCCACATTATAGACACACAAACTGTTTCCATTACTTACATGGTATGATACTTATTTTATTAACCCGAAGTCCTCATTCCGTCGTTTCATTTAGTTTACTTGAGCAAACATTCAAGATTGGATTATGAAACAGAACAGACCATCAGGCCTACTTTTCTGGGGCATTGGGTAGTTCCTTACTCAAAGTCTGACGGCTTATTGTCATATTCGTATCTAGAATCCTTATGTATATCTATGAAGAGAACTCAAATCTTACATGTGAACTCGTCCGACCTGGTCCCTGAGGTCGGTGTCTGAGAGGTCGTCCTCGTCCCCAGAGCACGCCTCCAATACGTCATCCTTCTCATCGATGTCGTAGTTCTCATCGCTGTCATATTCACTACCTGTAAATTCAGTATGCCAGGGGTTTATACAATGTCAATGAAACAAAGATAGGCAAATGATATGCAATTTTGTTTGTGGTTGGATATATATCATGGACATCAAATTCGTGGTCTTCTTTTACAAATACAATTTTTCTTTTATCAGGGTGCCCACGCTTTTTCAGAAATCAAAATAAGACCCAAATAAGACCTTTATAATACCTTGTCGGGTACAAAAATAAGACCTTTTCAAGACATTCTTAGGAACTTTTCTTTTCATTTTTTTTTAAACATTTACACATTCTACCATAAAGAGGTAAAAATTGAAATGACAGGAGGAAATTTTCATCTTGTAATAATTTAAGACTGACCCCAAAATAAGACCTTTATAAGACCTCTGGACCCAAAATAAGACCTTTCTAATAGCCTTATAAATGGCAAAACCAAAATAAGACCTCATAAGACCTTTTAAGACCTGCGTGTGCACCCTGTTTGTGTAATCACAACGGAATCGGAAATAAACAAATAAAAACCAGTTTCTAACGTTGAACATGCTTACCTGAAAGTTCGGCTTCTTTATCTACAAAGTCGTTCATCCTCATCCTGTAACAAGAAATACACATATTGATTCAGATTAAGAATTTTGCAGGTGCGTAACAACTTTTCAACGATTTCTTAGCAGCTAAGCGTACATTTTCTACTTGTTTTCCTAAGGCAACCCCGTTTGTGAAGATTTTTTTTTTTTTCTTCTTCTTCTTCTTGTTATTGATTTAAAAGAACTCCAGTTTTACTTAAACTGGATTTCTCCACACGACTAGTGTGGTACCGCTCAATCTCTGACTTTATGATGCCTGAAGATCCTCAAAGGTGAAACCGTGAGAGCAGCAAGGGGATTGTAGGATGCATTTCTTACTCCTCTCCTGAACACACTGCTTTATTTTCCCCTTAGAATCCTCCCCACCCTGTGGGGAGGCTTTGGGATGGGTTGCTGGGACTCTTTTGCCCCTCACTTAGCAACCCCATTGTTGTTAACCATCCCCATGGAGATGATGACAGATTGACCAATCAGGGAATAGCCCCCAGAGGGCCTCCCCACATTGCGGTAGCACCAGCAGAGAGAACTAGCCACGTTTTTTGCCGTTTGTGAAGATTTATACATATTCAGCAGATCCAAAAGGGATATTAAAATCTTTATCAAATTCTGATCCAACTTGAATGAAGTAGTGTGAACTTTGCTATAGTAGATATCACGTTACACTAAAATTAACTTACTTTTTCTTTTTAGAAACAGCCCTGGCGAGCTGGTCCTCCTCGTCACTCTCCTCATCTAGCTTCAATCCTAGGTCATCGTCGCTCTCCATGTTCTCCTATGATTAAATAGATACTCGCTTTAGCAGACAGTTTAGGAAAATCTACTGTTACCGACATGACTACCTCGCCATATTACATAATTCCTAAAAATGGGAAACATTACCATTATACAAGGACACAGGTTGAGGTATGGAAGAAAAATATCGGTTACAAAACCGAAAACACCCGGGTTATTCGTCTTCTTTTTCTATGTATGAAAGTCGAATGCTTGATGACATATGGGGATAGAAATACGAATTATCGAGCGAATTATCGATTGATTTTAAACAAAAAGATGCGCGAGTGAAGCCGCCCGCCATTGTCCTCTATTATCGTTCACCTGCACGCGGAGAACACTAACCTTTTCTTCGATGCCGATCGTAAATATCGACATAATTCTTCACGATATATCGACCCAGACCAGGTCCTGATATTAGTTATCCATAGTATATACTCCATTTTGCTGGACAATGCCGATTTAAGGCGTAAATGGTGGTCAATCGCGGAGAACAGCTACACGTGTCCTCACCGGGTCGCACCATTTTGGCCTATGCCTGAGCACCGGCTGACAGTGTCAATGCGCGTGATGCGCTTCGTCCCGGAAGAGGATACGCATGAAACATAGGTCGCCAAGAAATGCGATTTTCTGGGTTTATATCGATATCTAGCTTCCCAACACATCGGCATCATCAATAAAAGATCGACATGAACCTCTATAGCGACTTAAGTCGACCGAAACCCGCGCGAAATATGCGAAATAGGCGAGCATTCCCGGCTGACTTTCCGATCAGAGACCGGGGGCCGCCATCTTCGCCGTCATCACCCTCATTAACATAATTTCTTCCACACTACACTGCAATCCGGCACGCTAGGCTTTTCAATGCTGAGGCGTCGATCGATGATATACAGTTTGACCGTGTCACTCTCCTACCCGATCTCGGCTAATGCTTTTTCAATGGTCAATTTCTGGTATAGGCATTACATAGTGAATGTACTGCAGACCGGATGTAGGTCTAAATTTGCGATCTTGTCGCCGCTGGTAGCGTTTTAGTTCAATGGCGTTTCCCGCCTTTTTGTCCAAGTCATTAACCCGGGCGAGATTCGATTTGATCGATCATATTTCGAAGATGACTTTATAATACAGCGAGCCCGGGTAAAAATATAGATAGTCGCTGTAGTTGCAATAACCATTATAGCTTGGTCATGCTGTTGCTTCACTTGAAAACGAACATTACATCTTATCTTAATCCTGATGTCTTTTTGTAACTCTTTTATACATTTTCAATTTTCCAACGTGGTGTCGTATTTGTAGCAATACATAGTGCAAGTGGTAAACCTTAATGTGACTATACTTTTCATTTGCAACTAAGATATTTGAATTACCTGATCCATATCATCGTCGCCTTTACTTGGTGAAGCAACTTCAAAATCATCCCCATCGTCATCATCTTCATGCACGATAATTCGCTTCCTTTGTTTTTTCTTCTTTTTCATTATCGGACTGAAAAAATTTCAGTAAGTTGTAGGGTAACTTATATGGTGAAACCGATGTTAAATCTCACGAAAATACGTCAATTTATTATTGATACAATGATTGCTTATGAAATAACTAATGCTACGGACAGTCACCCTTTGGTTAAAAGGGAATGAGTAAAATACTTTGCCATAACTATATGTCACTGTTTTAAATCACACGACTTCTTCATGGTCATTCTCGTACTGCTGATATTTTCTAAGAATCCTGGTTAATTTGTTTATATTGATCCTTTGATATTGAAACTATATCATTAGAAACTGAATACTAAAACACGAGCAGGGTTCTTCCTAGAAAAATATTTCGAGTATCATATATTCTCCTTATCCTCAGGGGGGCATTTTTTGAAAATTGTGGGCTATTTTTACCATATCTTATCTAAATTTCTGCAATCTTAATGCGGGAATGGCCCCCTTAAAATCAACCTAATGCGGGAATTAAATTACTGATGCGGGAATCCCGCATCCCGCACACCTAGAGAGAACCCTTCACGAGTCCAACTTACCTGTCGGGCTGGGCGACAGTGAACTGTCCTGAACACAGGCCAATGAGCTCGTCCATGTTGGACTGGGTCGAGGGGACGTCGGTACTGTCCTGTCGGTGGAGTCCCATCGTTGACGTCGGGGCAGTGGCGGTGAACTTCCCTGAACACAGCCCCAACAGGTCATCGTCGTTTGTACTCTGGGTGTCATCCACAAGACCTGCTACCCCACCGACCCCCGTGAAGTTACCCTTGGATGAGGATTGATTTACTGCTGGAAGGAGAGGAATGAAACTTTGTAATTTCTTCTGATAGATTTATCGAAAATATGTTCTTCCAAACTTTTTCTTTTAACTGCTACATAACAACGAGAACTATACATTTCGAATTGGGGCTAATATACAATTCAAATTCCTGATTTATTTAGAGTATACCAATGTGCGAGTTCAGATTGAATTTCCCTACCTTGTGACGTAAACTGTCCGCTGCATAGCCCGAGTAATTCATCGTCGTCATGGTCACTGTTTGTTTCCAGCATGAGCTGTCTCCTCGTTGTCTTTTTCCCACCTGTCTTTATCAACCTAGGATTAAAAGGTAAACCTAAATTACTGCTGTCATTATTGAAAAATAAATGCTTTGAATTTTTCCTCAAGTTTTCAAAATTCAGAAAGAACCTATCTTGGTAACATACAATATGTTTTTCATTTAACCAAGGGAACTCTTCTCTTCCCCCTAATCTTTGTGATAAGGACGATTTATAGCCCTACATTTCGTTTGATGACGAGATTTTAATTTATGAAAAATACTTTCTTTTTCAATCTAAATTAATGTTTAAACAATGCATTATTTTCCTACCCGTCCTCGTCCAGGAGGTGTGACTCGGTGTTGCTGTCGTCGAGGCCGTGGAAGTTGAAGCTGTTTCTGGGGGTAGACGAGCCCTGGGAGCACTGCAGGGGTGAGCCGAGTAGGTCCTGGGTGTCCTCTATGGGCAGGGCCAGGTCCGACATCTTACTGAGACTCTACAATAGGCACAAACATTTAGTGTACGAGTACATTTGGTTCGCTCTCATTTTAGTTAAAGGTACACATTTAAATTCAGAAACGGTAAAGCGCGTTTATTGCTATTTTATTCAGGATCGCTATTTTAATTATGCTGTTTAAATTGAAATGTTTTATGTCTTGAGATGAAAATGACGATGTCCTTGATAGAATGCTAATTCTCACCTAGCCTTCATAAAATTTAAAGAATAATGGTCTAACGAAAGCATGTATCGGGGTAGTCTCTTTCAATATCATTAGAGAAATGAATACACCATTGTATGCCCCTGGTTAATCTATGTACTAACCTTGACAGTGCCCATGGAGGACTTGCTGGAGGGGGTATACAGATCTGGTGTTTGACGGCCCCCAAAGCGGTTCTTCTTGCCCGTTCCCTGGCCAGCGGGTATGAGCGACATAGTGTCAAAACTGTTGTCAGCGCTACTCACACTGACCTCTTTGTCACGGAGTAATGACAAGTTGGGTCTCTCTGCTAACAGGAATAATCAAAATATGAGAGGAATGTTACGTCAACACTGTTATTTCTAGACTCATAAATTTTTCTTGATTTTGAATATCATTACTAGTTACTATGATCAGTATATATGTTCCCAGTTATCCACGTTTTCTTGTTTCTATTTAAATGAGAGGCAAATATTGAGGACAGAATCTAAAAGGTATTGAACAAAAGATAGAACTTCGCTTAATCAAATCCATTCAATTTCCAAAGAGGAGTGAGAGGGAGGTTTGCTTTTTCAATTTTATTTACCAGAATTTTTGTAAAGGAAAGTACATGACTTACCTCTTCTAATAGTGCTATCATCATCTGTCTCCATGGCCATGGCATCTTCGTCCTCCTGTACATCATCGTTCACAGCTTTGATAGTCTCCCCGCTCAGCTGTTCAAACGGCCGATCGCTCACTTCTGAAAATGACGAAAAGAAACTGCATAAATATCTAAAGGGTCTCTCTTAATTCGAGGCCATTTTAGAATCAGCCTGTTATTTGATATTGACAAAGAACAGAAAATGCGAAAAAAATTCTCAATTCAATCACAAAGAGGTCATATGACAGAGAGCAAACGGTAGAGAATATACAAAGACAGGACTTAAACTTTTTCTTTTAACTGAACATTTATATCAACTCTCCGAGCTCTAAAGAAACAAACAAAATCCAGATGAGACTGGACATTTCTGTTAAATCTAACATAAAAACCAACGGGTTTTAAATAAACAAAAAAGCAATTAGAGGAAATACAGATCACATGCAGAGTACCCTTATACAAAATACCTATATTTTCTTTGTTAGAAGCCTGGGACATAGTTGGGGATTGGCTGATGGCATCATCGTCAAACAGCTGCAGAGTATTGGTTTTCTGAAGAGCACTTTTCAGGAAGGCTTTTGCAGGTCGTCGTGCCATCTCCTCTGATTCTTGTGTATCGTCTTAAAGTGAATTAATGCAGTGCAGAAAAAGGTTGAGGGGTGTGGGGTTCATAAGGATTGTACAACTAAAGACCTATACAAAATAAAATGATTAAGGACATGCAGCTAAACCTTAACTTGGGTTCTTAAATTATAACCATTACTGTGTGTTAATCATTTGAGGTAACTTGACCAAATAAGACATAAGCATATAATTTCAAAACCAGAAATCCATAATTAACGCACTTAAGCCGAGATAAAACTGACGTTATAAAGACCATGCCATAGCCCTGTGCTTCATGAATGAAAGCCTTATTATTTTTGAAAATATAAACAAATTATGACAGTAAAAGTAATTCTAAAGTAAAGCAACCTACCGTCTTCAAGTGCCAAATGAAGATTACTCTCGTCGTCTTCATCATCGTCATCTTCAGCTTCGTCATCAAGGAAAGGGTTTGCCTAGAAAACAAATTACAATAATTTGTAAAACGAAGACAAAAATGCAAGCTTTTCACCTTGAATGAACTAATAATTTATTTCCCGACTACAGACTTAGTGCCGATGTATATTTGTGGCATTTTCAATTATTTCTCATGAATCACTGCTCAGCATGAAGCATGAACTTTTTCACCATTCTTCAAATATATGAAATATATCATGTGCCCACGTACTATTTTTTCCTCTTTTTCGTTCGCTGTATATTCACTTTCATCCATAGCCTCTTCCTCTTCTTCCTCTAGCTCCTCCTCCTCAGGTTCTGCGTCTGTATCAGAGCCGTCTGTGAGTTCGGCCTCCTCCTCGTCCTCAAAACCCTCCTCGTTGTCCAGCTCGTACAGCTTACATCGCTCCTGACGGGCTTCTTCTCTTTTGGCCTTCATTTTCTGTGCCAGAGTCTGTTTCAGTTTTACGAGTTTTGCCCCTGAAATTCAGATTAAATATACAGATAAGATTCGGTCTTCTATTTGTTTCCTTTTCATCATGTTATTTTCAGTGGAAAACAGAATTATACATATTATGTGAATTTCTAAACATTGGTTTTAGCTGCTGGAAAAGAAAAATGCAATCAAATAAGTGAAGAAAATAGAAATTGAATGTACCTGGTTTTTCCAGCGAAGGGTCCGGCTGTTCACCATCTCCTTCCAGATGTACTGTGAATTTAGTTAACTTCAACTCTTCACGATCGTCATCAGTTTTAACCTTTTGTACTGAGCTGAAAACGAAAGAAAAGTTATCTTATTAATTTTATCCGTTGTAGATTAAGACGGTGACGTGTGAACCAGTTTCATTACCAGTTGGGATAACGTCAGTGTTTTTATCCCGTCTACAACCATAGTATCAATCTAACAGTTACATTAACTATTATCCATGGTTTTGACGTTCAAATAAGACAGGAATTACTTCCTTAACATAAAAAAAGAAAAGAAACATATGTAACATATTTCTTTGTCATAATAATATTGCTCCACGGCCAAGGGGAAAAAGTGGTTGCGTTCGGGTAACAGTCAAAAGAAAAAGGTAGGTAAGTCGCTCTTTTAGTGAAAAAATATCCCAACTTCGGTGATATTTTACAAAATGCTAATATTTGTAACTAAAAGTCTTTATAAACTTTAGGGTGGGGACAAAAAAACTATGGTAGGTCAAGTTACCCGAACGCGACTGTTTTTTTTTTTTTTTTTCCCCTTGGCATAAAGAATATTTACCTCATTTCCACGTCTTTAGCCTTGTTCTTCTTCCGTCCCGCAGAATGTTTGACGAGTCGGTCCATGAGGTCCTTTACTCCAGGTTTGGGGGTCGCTTCACCACTGTCATCATCCAGGTCGATGAAACAGTCCGGGCCACCGCTCAGCCGGGGCGCCATCCCAAGGTTAGCCAGCTTCGGCGTCAGCGTTGTCTTTGGCACGATCTTTGATACAGTAGTCTTTCTATTGGGAGTGATTGCCTGCAATTCCTCCTTCTCTTCCTCTTGTTCTACCTCTTTCGGTTCATCTTCAACAACTCTGCTGGTTTCAAGTGCAGGGGGAGTTTTCTCAGAATCGTCTTTGACAATATCAGGGAGCGTATCGTTATTGTCTTCCATTGCTTCTGACTCGGTTTCTGGTTTGGGTGTATCTTCTGTGGCTTCCAAAGACGCTGGTTCCGACGCAGGTACTATCTCCAGGTCGTCCGTTTCCTCGGGTTTAGACAGGGATGGAGAGGCTGCCGCCTTGGCAGCGAGAAGGGCCTTGGCTCTACTCAGCAGTGAGGTCGTCCCGTCTGGGGTAACGGATGTAGACGGTGGGGTCTTCCATGCTCTGAAACGTGATACAATGCATGTTGTGTATTCCTTTCACAAAGGTGAAGCATCTACAACATATACTCTAATTCTATAAGGCTGTCTACTGTGCAAGTGCCATCTGGATAGATTTATGATAGGAAAATCGTTTGTTTTGTACATTAAATAAAACGATTAGCAATTTAGGGATATTTTAACATAAATTCAATCTTAAAAATATTGATGAACACGATCTGAATTATGAGGAAAATTATTGGATGAAGTTAAGTCTCAATTCTATCTTATTTTATTCTCTTAACTTAAACTTAAACTTACTTTTTAAGGTTTGTTAAATGTTCCTGCTTCTGTTGTGCCCTAGCAAGAATGGCCGACAGACCGAGGGGTCTAGGGTTGTGGTACGGTATACGGATCTCCGATTCTGTAATACAAAAGAGAAATCTATTAGTAACAACGAAGGGTTGGATGCAAGACTCTCATTAGAACAATTGCTACTGAGAAACATGTAGCGATGTACCCATAGCTGCGTCAAAAACTACTTATTCTTCATCTACTATACCCACGTCATGATATTTTGAGAGAGTAAAGACACGTCTCTTTCCCCAGTCATGAAATGTATTTAGTCCAGACAATATTGGAACCGTTCGTTTATAGTTTTGTTCTACAAACCTCTGACTAGGCGCTGGGTCTCTGCATGTATCTCGGTCATGGCATCAGTTTTTGCTTTTCGTGATTTCCTTTCGGAGGGTTCCTTTTTACCCTTTTTGGCAGCACCCTGAAGGTACAGAAACACACTTTTATTTTCAGTTTACCTTTAACATAAAGGTGTAGGATGCTGTAATGCTGCATTTAGATATAAAACATCGGCAAACATTCAATCATAAATGTCCTTTAAGTGTTATAGACTTATGGTGTAATAATATACGAATTTTTTGTACAGCTCACTTATTGGAGGGAAATGTGTAATGGGCTGTATCTCAGTTTCAGATTATATTAGAAGAAATATGTCCAGACTGATAAGCATCTAATATCCAACTTTCGATTTCTCACCTTGGCAAGTTTTTTGCGTAAAGCCTCGCTCAGCACGGGATCGTCGTCACTGTCCTCGTCACTACTTCTGTCACTGCGTGCTCTGTCCTCATCACTTCCCCTTTCGTGCCCACTGTCTTCACTGTCTGTGAAGGCTGTAGTGGTAAAACAAAGCAGTGAAAATGTTAGGGCTGCACCATGCGCCCTGGGCTCATTAAAATTTCAAATGTCACATTAATTTTGAGATCAATGCGCCCATGGAACATTAGAATTTTTACTTTGATTAAAATGTACCAAAAATGGCGAATTAGAGTGAAAATGTCTCGGTAAATTTGATAGGGAATGCGCCATTGTCACATGCTAACTTTTTCTAGCATCATCACTGCAAAGAAAATATTAAATACAGGGAGAATGTAGTTAAATTCAATTTTTGTGTACTCTGATTACTGTCAATTTGATTGCAACTAAGAAAATAGATGACAATGTACTTTTAGTTTACCTCGAGATACATAGGAATGAACCGGATAAGATGAATCTTGAAGACCCCGCAAAATATTAGAGATTGTTTTTTCATAAAATGTTATAGCCAGTTCACACTTACCAATTGGGCGAACGGGAGCTTCATCATCAGACTTATCGCTTTCACTGTCTGAATGGGAGATGACCCTCTTCTTTTTCTGAATTCAGGAAAGGTTACGACTTCAAAATTTTAAAAGATGATAGAAAGCGTATGTATGATATACAAAATGTATGTGAGCACTTGTTGTTGAATGTTTATACATACTACAGTTACTGGCGAGAATTACACACAAGTAGAATTGACGGTACCTTTTCTGTCGAGGGTAAATTTTCTTTTTCGGCATCATTTGTAGCAGGCTCTTCATCTGATGCTGCAATTAAACAGAAGAATACTAGAAGTTAACTTGAGGTTCAATTAAAACTTAAGAAATTATTTCAAATAACATTTTGAAAAATAAACGTCCTCCGGCAAGCACAAGGTCAATCCTACAAATTACCATGACAGGTGCAGATAAAGACACCACGGTTTATGAATTACCTTCGTCATCATCGGGCCTGGATGCGGGTATTCCACTATCTTCTTGTTCACTGTCCGAATCTTCAAGGATGTGACGTGAGGCCTGAACAATGAATGATAATACATGTATGAGACGCCTCTTACAGTGTTACAACCCTCTCGAACCGTTCACCTCTACCTTTGGCCTTTGTAAATGGCATGAATAGGAATAAACAGTGTCCAAAATTAAGGATGCACCCTGCACCTCTCAGAGGTGCATGATTCTGAGGCAGCGCGCATGATTTTCAAATGTATGCACCCAGATGGTGCAAGTTTTTTTTCCATCATTTTCCATAGCTTATCATAGTAAATCTCACACAGAAATATCTGTGGGTGCATGCTGTTAGAACATCTGCACCCTTCGGGTGCTTAAAATAACACCTAAATTGCATGAGGATGTAAAATCGTCGGTTTATAGAAGGTTTACCAGCAGTGACACTGAGCTTAACAGTTCCCCCCAAATTCTACCATTTTGGTTATGTGACTCCCAGGATTTACTTCCGTGCCTAGTCATCCTTTGATGCTGCGCCCTGATAGTGATAATACAAAATAAGTTTCTCCAGATAACATTTCAATGACTATTCATCATGGATGGTTTACCTTTTTATGTGATTTTCTTCTGAAGACAGGTTCGTCGTCATCACTGTCATCAAGATTAGGGGTTGGGTTGGCATTCTGGTCTTCCTTGACAAGTTTTCCGCTTTCACCACCAAATGTATTGGACTCTGGAGGAACTTCCGAGAAGATCGACTGTTCCTTTGGATGCTGCAAGATAATTTCAAAGAATACACAATTTCTCTTTGTCGGAAACTAAAAACATATTGCTTATAAATTAGTTTCTATAATGTTATTTCTGTACAGGGTTCCCAGGGACACGCCCCCCGCCCAACTTCAGGGACTGAGGTTAACTGTTTCCCTGTGGTATTCCGCTCCTCTACATATTACCAATTGTATGGAGAAATTGTTAACCTTGACCTCTTCAGAAACCACTCTATGTAAACAAATCAGAAAAAAATCAAACTTCCTTAATATAATTCCAAAATATTAATGGTAGGAAACAACATGGGGAACAATCTAGGAGGGACCGGATTAGACTGACATGACTTCTCTCTTTGATAAGGGACTGAGACTGGTATGGAGTGACTTCAGAAACCACCCTCAAAGTTGCACTCTCACCCTCACTGACACCGCTCACTCAGACCGCTCTGTTGGTAGCGTGACATTATGTAATAGGTGACACCGCTCGCCAAGGCCGCTTGGCTGACCTAGATCGCCTCTCCATACCTGCCCCTCATAGCGGAGCGAGACAGGGGCAGGGACCAGCCTAGGACTGAGACTGACACAAAATTATATTCAATTTTAGGTCAAAGTCTCCTTCATCAGTCATTCAAAGTTATTTGTATATAAAAAAGACGATAGTAATTTTGGAAGAAAGGTCACTTGACTTTTCTATAGTCAAAATACTTCTTACTGCATTCATTCAGTGTCTTCCTTTCCCTTTATCTACCTTTTCCTACACCAGTTTATGATCTCGAGTGCTAAGATCGATAGCTAACCAGTCTTCCTTGCTTCAAACTTGGTTGGTATCACATTATGTCATATGATATCAAGCTAGAGAAATTAATCATAGAGATAAGCATTTCCCACACATGGAAAATAGAAAGATTGATTTGGGAATAATCTGGTCCCTAATAGTCTATTTAGTACTTCCATCTAATTTTAGTTTTTTTTCTTCTATTTTTTGAGGTAAAAGTTGTGACCGAGTTTTTCACTTGTAGAATGAAGACATAAGGTCAAGAGAATATTTGATGAACCTGCAAGAAAACTTATCTACATCAATTTTCTTTCAAAATGAGATATAGCATTGGTCTAAAATTTCCCTTGACCTGTGCAGGGAGCCTTCTAAATACATGTAATAATTTTGACTACTCAAAACCAGAGGCAGAGTACCATGTACAGGGGCGCATCCAGGATTTTGAAAAAAAAAAATTAAAAAAAAAAAAAAAAAAAAAAGGGGGGGGGGGGGTGCTATTGCAAAATTTTCCTGCTCCCTCCAGGGACAGGAATTTTACATAAAAAAAATATATATTCGGTCAAAAATAGGGGGGGGGGGGTGCACGCCCCCCCTCCTAAATCCATGCCTGATGTATTACTTCTTATATTTTTTAACATTTTTCAATTTTTATTTAATGAGATCAAATTTAGAAAAATATATATAGGGTATGTACTAGACATTAAAGCTTGCTGATAATACAATACTTTTTTTGAAAATCTATCAATTTTTATTTTATATACCTACTAATGATAATTTGGCTTTCGTTGTTGCATGTTTTTTTTTGTCCCTCCTTGTCAGTGCCAGATAGAATCAATCAATTTGAGATGCTTGTGATTGATAATAACAAATTGATTCCCTCAGTTACGTGTCCTGTGATTTCTCTAGGCCCGCACCGTCTCCGCTCGATAAGACGATTTCAGGGTGACGATGGGGACAACTGCTGTCTGTTTGGAGTTTAGACAGTGAGTGACGAAGCCACGGCTTTCAGTTTCAGAAAAAACTTACCCCTTCTTGCGAGATAACTCGAACTTCATCAGCATCGCCAATCATCTTGTAGCCGAGAGGCAGGCAGTCACTTCACTCTTCCAATCGTAATGATCCAAGAAATCATAAAGCCCTCAAATTGATAGAATTATTGAAATCCTCACTGTAAACAAACCATTTTGGCGCAACTTGAGTCTTCGCGGCAAATTTACGCGCATGCGTAGATGAGACTTCCGTCGTTTAGCAGACGACGTTTTTTTCTAGTTCGATGGGTACCAGCTGGTCCTTTCTCTACAAGAAATCAACAATCCCCAATTAATTATCACGGTCACACAGCTCAGAATACAATATTATGGATTGGTGAATCTACATAATGAACTTTCAACATGAAAAAGCGGTGAAGGGCTGAAAGTGAAGTCAAACTGCTATGTGAATTTAGGACTAACGTCGGTAATCAGCAACCCTCTCACTCTTGAAGCAGATATCTGGTCTCCTACCAACGCAAAACAGCATTACAAACTCCAAAGCATGCGACTGGAGAGCGAAAGCTGATCACCTGCCGAAAATGACCTATTTTCGACTATCGTTACGCTGGTGCCCGCGCCTCGAACTCACGCTATCGCTGAACGTCACGAATAGACGCGGGTCCACCCCAACGCCAAATGCGTCAGATTTTGACGAATTCGGGGTCACGTGACCACTTTTCGACCAATCCGATCCATCGACACAATGGCCTCCACCTGCGCCCTGTCGTGACGTACAGCGATAGCGTGAGTTCGAGGCGCGGATCCCAGCGTAGACTATCGTCTGAATACGTCCGGGAACAAGCAAAATGTTGCGCGACCCGATTGCGCACCGAAGTAAACTTCCGACACAAATCAAACTTTGCCGTCGAGTGCCTAAAGTTTTGCAACGTTTGAATAAGTAGAACAAAATGACATTTGAACATTTATGGGTGGAATGACACACATGGATTCACGATCGAATTACATTTTGGTGCAAATCTTCATTGGATTTTAACGATTACGGCGGAACTTGAGAGGTAGGTTGTTGGCGATTTGTGACTTGTTGAAGCCTAGCTCGATATCGGTGCACACACTTGACAACAGACCGATGTCAATGACGCCGTGTGTGGACAATTTGGCGCCGTAGATTTATAATGTGATATTGTCTTTAATGAGTACTTTGACAGTGTGCTCCTCACTTTTGCATACAGTGAAGTAAAATATAAGTATAATTATATAATGTTATCTATGTCACTTCAAAGGTAAGCACGTGAGTTTCATTCCAAATGATGGCAAATCCACGCCACTGGCACTGCCACTGCCACTCACTCACTCTTGAACCTGTAACTGTTAGATAGTGTAATCTAAACTATTGTAGCCTGTTAGTGTTAGGTGTGTGTTTTCAACTTTTGGCCCTACCCTAACTTTTTGTGATGTTTTTTTTTTCAAAAAAAAAACATTAAAATGTGATATTATAAATGGCAAAAAATACAGGAAAAGGCATATATTTGATCAAAAGGTGCTTTTCAATTCAGATGCTAGAAAACGTTGCAGGGGGAGCCTGGAATGGTTTCTGAATTTTCAAGAATGTCTGAGTCAATTTGTGAAAAATTAGGGAAAAAAAATGAATCGACCTACCTACCCTATATTTTTTGAGCTATGTTTCCTGAACACAACTATTTTCTTTTTCGGCCTTATTATAACGTTACCTGCAATCATCATGAGAGTTATTTATAGAAAAAGTCTCAGTATCAAAATCCTCCAAGAGAAAAAGTCCATGCGCAGGGGCGGATCCAGGGTCAGTCTACTGGATTGAGTGGGAAAAAAAACACAAAAGAAATAACCAGTCGGGAGGTAAATGTTTTTTCTTTTATATTCCTTTGGTGTGGCTTCAACCGCTTGACAGAAACTACGTTCAGAAAAAACAGTTTTGAAAAACTTTAGGGAAAAAAAAGATGGTCGGTCGAAAATACAAAGCTGCACCGGGACCAAACTTTTCTCAATGGTGGCTCAATAACCTTTTGTCTGGTGGCACCAGTTGATTAACCTAGATTTAGCAAGCAGTTTCCAGGAATCATGTAACTTTGTATGCAGATGGTCGGAGCGCGGTCATGAATTGCACATGACAAGAGGTACATGAATCAAACTTGAACACGTACAGTAAAGTATATATTGTGTTCTCACAAACTTTTAAAGATATATTTCAACTTCAGAAAAACAGAAAAAAAGGTAGACCGCCGTCAAGACATCTGTTCTCTACTGGCTGGGGTGCAATGATTTTGTTACAATAACATGTATGCATCCGAAATATGAACTGGAATTTTCCGCAACTGTTACGTTTAAAAAATATATTAGTTGACGAGTATCTATATAGCTTTTTAGTTCGCGTTTTGAAGCACTCCTGGAGGCTTAAGAAACAGAAAAAGAAGCCAAGCTTTTATATTATTGTGCGCCAATTTGAGTTTCCTTGTTTGGCTGCAGCTGTTTATTCAGAGCTGCAATTAAAGCATTGTTCACTGAGTGACTGAGATCAGTATTACTAATGTTCGGAAAAGATTAAGGTTATATTTTGTGCTCAAACAAGGCATACTTTTGCTGCGACTTTGCACCCAGTACTATTACTAGTAATATTGATGAGTGATATGAAGCTATTTTAACATATTAAACAAACGTGCACAGGTTGTATGCACACTGTTCTCCCGGCCACGGAACGGTGCACGTCCGGTACCGATTGGACCATTTAATTGAGCTCTAACTATTCGAAGTACATATTCCCTAGATTGGGTCCAGAATGCAAAGTAATGTAGTGTTTTCTTCCCTATTAAATCCAATTTCGTTCAATGCAGTTTTCTCATTGGAACAAATAGATCGGTTGACTCTAAGAAATTGTTAACGGGCTTTGGTCATTGTTTTTTGGTCCCTTGTCATACCAGAACGTACAATTTAGTAAAAAATTACATTATTCTAAGTATCAAGTATAGCCATAATAACTCATTCTAATACCCATTATGAGCCTCAAGTGAGCCTGACCTTTTACTTGTATACCGTTACAGCTTCAGGTTATGTCATTATTTACACCGTCCCTAATGCATAGGCATCAAAGGACTTCATGTGAGCTTCAAAGAATGAGTCGAAGAGTTACTTATGCTTGCACACGCAATAGGGCCCGCCTCCCAATGGTTTTGTAACGCTTTCATTTGAAAAGCTCCATGCCCAGTGCGACCATTGGATCCTTAATCCCAAGGTATAAGCGTGTGAATGCAGGGGAGTAGAGAGCAAGGGTAGGCGTAGTTCATGTCAAATTGAACAGGTTAGAAAGGGCACCAGTTGTTGATTTGTCGTAAACATTTTTTGTTTATTAAGAACTTTTGTATTATGCTCGGGGTGTGTGTTACAGAATTCTATTTATTTCACACTGCCGGTACTGAGGGTGTGAAAACACAGTAAAACCAAGTAACAAGTAGAGGACTGATGGAGCCCCCCACACCCCCTTTTTTTTTTTTTTTTATTGGCGCATGGGAAAAAAAGCAAATTGTATGACAGAGACCATTCCGCACCAGTCTATTCGTAGCAATCAGACGATATTGGTAGTGTGGAAATAAGGTAAAATTTCTAATGGTGGGTGGGGTGGGGGGGATAAAATGGAACGTAGCCCTCCCTAAATTCCCTGGAAGACTTCTTCTCCAGGCTAGGTCCCATATCGCGCAGGTCAATGTCAGGTGCTTTCCCGTAGGGGCTATATTACCTGGAGCTTTCATGCAGTAGGCTGTTTTGGAGTGCTGCAGGTGCCCGTCCACCTGTGTATGTGTGTGGAGGTGCCTCCACTGGCTTCTTGGTCAGCAAGACCGGGCCTTTCCCGTGTTGATCCGGCTTACAGAGGCTGCCCGGGTTGGGGTAGTGCTAATCTGTTTAAAGCTCGTCAAGCTCCCTGCCTCTACACGGACGGCGTGTTAATTTATACTCTAAAACCAGGGAAAAACTACAAGCTGAGACCACTACCTGCAGAAGTCAGAATAACCAGGATTCCATGCAGTTCTTTTAAATGGTTCATTGGTAAACTTTCTGTGTGTTTGTGCGTGTTTTGTTTTGTTTTGTTTTTTACGGTCAGGGCTCCCAAATGAGCCAGCTATTTTATGTTGGTGGGTAATTAATTGCCAGGTTACATGGTTCCATGTTAAGTAGTCAAGGGGCTTTGTCTGGGCTCTTCTTCCCTTCGGGTCTTTCCCTACCCGACGCTCCACCTCTCTAAGTGTGAATACTGTCTGTATAGGCATAACGCAGCCCATGACCACATGATGGGGAAGAATGGGTAGGCCCTATGCATCGGGTAAGGTATTGGATCAACCAAAGAGGCGTGGCTTGTTCATACAGTGACATGTGGATAGTATCTTGTTATCTTTTTGTCAGTATGAAGTTTAATAGTTCATGGTAGACCCAAAGAGAAATGTGACCTCCAGTTGGTTCTAGTTTGCTTCTTTATCCTTTCTTGATCAATTCTGATTGATTACTTTAATCATTATGCTAAACTCTTCTGTATTTTTCGATTAAATCAATCTACCACACAAATGTACAACCTCAGTGGTGGTAACAAACTATCCATCCTCCAAAAACTATTACCCATTGTTATTTTTCAGTTGCTTTACCCGTATTAAAATTGATTGATTCATTTCAAAGCTACTATTTTGATACATAATCACATGTTGGTTATTATTGTAAATCAGCAGATGTTTTGTTCTTTTTGGTTATAATAAACACAATTCTGTATCCTGTCATTTGTTTTCATGTAACTCGTGGCAAGTATTTAATTTGGGACATGAGTCGGAATCAATTATCGTTCGGGCATTGGTTTTAATCAAATGCTGCTTAAGGATAGACAACACCTCTCAGGGGCCAATTCTCGGGACTCCCTTTAAATAGGTATATTTATTTTAATATATATATAGTATGATTATAAGTCTCATATGATTAAATACCCGTTTTATAACCCCATCTACCAATATATTTTATATTATAATGTGTAGATATATGCCGGTATGGGCAAGCTAGGAATGTTATAAACGCATTTCTAACTTTTTATTTTTGAACATGGATATCTCATTTAATATTTCATGAAAAGACATGGAATTTTTACCACATATAGAAAACATCCATTATAAGGGAAGTGTGTCTCAGAATTTTTATTTAGGTCCTAGTTTTTGTTTTATGAGATCTAGAAAATTATATTGAAAAAAATAATAAAAGGTTTCCCGTTTTTTTAAATAAAACAAAAACTAGGACATGAATAAAAAATCTGAGACACGCTTCCCTCCATACAAACGTTATAGACATGCATTCCAAATTTTATGAGAATATCTTAGGCAGTAACTGAGATATCCATGTTCAAAAAATAAAGTCAAAAAAACAGTTTTTTGCCCTTTTTTTCTCTAATTTTAAAGTTACTGCAAAATATTTTATATGGCAAGATAGAGAAAAACATGCTCATTTTTTAGATGTACAATACATAACTATACCCATCCTAGGGACAGCGCCATTTGAATTGCTGTAAATTGCGCCCTGAGAGGTGTTGTCTATCCTTAAGTAAGTCAGAAACAGTTTTGTTGTTGAATTTGGTTTCAAAGGAGAAGACTAAGGTGGTCCCTTCTTTAAATACTTAAACGCCTTAGGCCCAAGACAAGAAACAGTCCTCCTGTGGTTATAGAAATATCAGTGTCTTATTTGTGCACTCTGACATTTGTTGCACAGTTTCTGAAATAGTGCATCCGTGGGGGCCCACCCGTGAACATTTCTGTGTGCACATTAGTGTAATGACCTTTCTGAAATTGTCCGAAATTGTGCACCATCCTGGTGCAGACATTTAAAAACTGTGCACCCCACTACAGGACCATACATCATTGCATGTCAGGTGCAGAGTGCACACATATTCCGGAAAATATGTAGGTCAATATTAGTTGGTCAGTACTATTTTGCACGTAGGTTTTACTTGCAGTTGTTGTTAACACCTTTGAAACTTTCATGTGGCAACACCGGTGTTTCTGGATGTTGCTAAGGGTCTTCCATAATTTCTCCTTTGCCTTTCGTTAGCTTACGCATACAAGTCCACCATTTCACAAGTTGTGCCCTGCTTGCTAAAATCTACTCACACTTCTGATTCTTTCTTGGCGTGTTTGGCGGCCATTGTCATTGTCATTTGGCAGAGTGCAAGTTCCCAACTTTCTTGTCGTTTTAATGCACCAATCATCCAGGCCAAATAGACTTAAGTGATGTAAAAAAAGACCGACCCCGTGGGTTTACATGTGGGCATACTAAAGCACATTGGATCAAGTATAGTATGTCAATATATTGTGTGAACATATGAGAGGAACTAAGGCACGAAACGCAGTGATTAAAATGTTATTTCTGTTTGCCTGTGGGCTTAGTGGTTATCCAATACCAGATATGCCAGTGTAGCACATACTGATTACCTTCAGTGGAATATGTAATAGATACAAGCTAGTTTATTAATTATTGATTATTAATATATATATATTGATTATTAATATATATATATATGATTATTAATATATATATATATATATATATATATATATATATATATATATATATATATAGTATACATGTAGTCCAGTCATGGTTACTTTTTATCGGGGTTATCACTTGACCTAGGCCGCGTAATTATGAAAGAAATCGAAAGTAGATGTTTATCTTTATTCTTAGATGATAATCATATATAATCGTAGATCGCGGTTTTATCATGAGTATGTGTTCACGATATTCATTAGTTTTTAATGATATGATAACGATTGTAGGTTGATTGACTAATTCAACGTCCAGTCGATTTTTGGAGACTTCGCCCACACATGTCTATTGAATCGTCTGCGTGAATTCTTCCATGCAGTAGGTAAATTAGAAATAAAATCACCGGTAGTGAAACAGTTATTTAATATGCAGATATCGCTACCTCCAATTAACAGACCGTGTCCGAAATTAAGGTTGCACCCTGTTCCCGACCGGACGTGCATGATTTTGCAGCAAGGTGCGCAACTTTTAATGTTCACCAAGATGCTGCACAATTTTTCAAGCTTTTAGATAGATTATAACAAATCTTCACAGAAATGTCACCAGGTACACAATTTTAGAACCTGTGCATCCGGTGTGCACTCAAAATAAAACCTTAATTTTGGACACTGACAGTGACACATAATTGACTTAATCAGTTGTCATAGTGTGTCACATCACTTATGATTGTGTGTCACTTTGATGTTCTTTTTCTTGATGTACAAAGAAGCGTCATCAGAAATACAGAAAATCCAATCCCCATACGGTCATTGGAAATGATTTTCAAACCGGTAATAATCCTCTAGGTAACCAAAATGCTTAAATAAATGTGGTTTCTCTGTCCATATGCCATAGTTTTACTATGACATATGCCTGGAAGCCACACTGTCCGAAATAAAGAGTGCATCCTGCACCCGAGGTACACTATTTATTTGAGAAGATTTGTTCAGGCTCTGATGACAATTAGGTTTACAGGAATACTTTCATGGGGCCATGAAATTGTGCTCATGGAAAGAAGTGGGGAGCATGAAACCCCTCTCAATCTTAGACTTCTTGAAAAAGAGGTACTGCTCTTTAGTCTTTACCACACCAATTGGCTTGCCCTAAGGCTATTGTGGCCAGATCGACTGCGGCACCTCTTATCTATTCCCTCATGCAGTCAAAAAATGTTCAAGGCTTATCATCGACCCTGCGTTTATAAATAATAAAGGTACCTGTTCTTTCTTTGCATGTAGGACCTGTCGTCCCTTTAACTACATATACGCCGTGTAACCAGGAAGCTTTGTGGACTTTTTTCTGACAGCTTAATAATTCATAAGTTCCTACAACACGTTGCCTTTTTCCAACTATTCGAAGAAACCCTGGGAGACGGCTGATTTGGCGCAGGCCTTGAAACACTGTACATCCATTTAAAAAAAGAGCAAGAAATGCTTTTGTAGATTCTTCGCTCGCCTCAATGGTTATGGCTATTGTATTGCCGCTTGGTCCCTGGAAGGGTATACACACACCATACTAATTAGTTGAATGCTTTGTAGTTGCTCAATGCATAATCCAAGCACAGGCGCACCAGTAAAAAGTTAATAGCTTTGTATGACACGTATGTGCAGGTATATTTACACGTCATCGTCAACAGTAAAGGTGGGCGCCATGTCAACCTGTTGTCAATATTATCATATGTATAAAACTCTCGGTGTGGTCAGTTGTTTTACTCTGTGATAACAGGATGAGTGGATATGATATGTAGTGATAATCTCCAAGACCTGCCCCTACTTTGGTCTGCCTGTCAAGTATGACATATCTACGACCACTCAGTAGAGTAGACCACGCCAGACGTAAGCTAAAAAGGTGGTTGTATTTATCCCACTGTACATATTGGTATCCATGTCCTTGAAAGTTCATAATTTGCTCCCTTAATTCATATAAATGTATTATAACTCTAGAACAAAACAATTTAGATTGGTGGAGTACGATTTCGAATGTTTCTTCTTTTATAAAGCAGAGACGGTCGACCAATACATTAACAATCTATATGGCATGCGATGGACAGACGTTTCATACACTTTCTTTTTCACATTAACAAAACGTATTGATGTGCAGGCAGTTCATGCTTCCAGTCAGCAAACATCCCTCGGAGGACATTGTACTCATACTCTCTATATTTTATGCATACCTAGTACAAAACGTGTAGCAAGTATCGATCAATGATTTTCCAACCAGTGAAAATTTACTGCTCCAAATGCGTCCGCACTATAAACTATAACCCACTACTCACTATGCGATATTTTGGCCTTCTACTTCTTCCCATTGTGTTAAGAGTAAGATAGCATTTGCTTAATAAACATAGTAAACCTGTAAATGACATGGGCACCCCCCCCCCTTTTTTTCCCCCCTCCTTTTCCCCCCAGAAAACTCGTGAATTTTTATATAAAATTATAAGATCCATTAAGGGGGAAAAAAATCTTGAAACGCGATCCCCCCTTTCAAAATGAATGATATCCAGACATGGTAATTTGATAGATATCGTAATAGAAGGGGAGGGGGTCAGAAACAGTCCAGAGGAAGATCTCATAGTGGGACTGGGGTAGTCGGCTTAACGGTGCCAACTAACCGATACTGAATATCAAAAGGCATTTCGGAGAAAAATCGTTATACATCAACCAAACAGCTCACGAGGGGAAATTAGATGATAGAATATTTAGCGGATATTATTAGTATTGATCTTAGTGCATTGGTCCACGAGTGCAATGTGTTAGTACAAGGACCCTAACAGACAGAGGTTTTAGCCACTTAACGTTGATCATTATCAACATGTAATGCAAACCAACCTTTTCGCTAATTTAGGACGGCAGTAGAGGTTAATTGTCCTGGAAATGGTCAAACAATGTGATGTACGTCACATGTCACCCCTGGAGACACAACATGTTACCTTGCCAGTGTGTGAAATAAGGGTTTTATTTTGCGCACTCACATGGTGCACAGGTTTTGAAAGTGTGCACCTGTCTGTAGATTAATTTGTGCACACCGGGTGCAGTGTGCACTCTTAATTTCGGACGTTGCATGCTAATGTTTCTAACTCCATCTGGTTACTGGGCACCACTGATCTGGCACAGAATGAAATAACCAACTGACATTGATCACTTTGAATGCGGTAGCTGAACAGAGCATGCATACTCATTCGCCACGTCTCGATACAAATTCTATCATAGTGATTTCCCAATGAAAATGACAGGGGATACAGGGTCGGTCAGGTTACCTCACCTCATGTGCACCTCACCTGGAACGGCCCCTTTACTTCAATATATGAAAAGGCGACTTGGGCATTTCTTTTATATATAGCCCGCATGCAACAAGTGGCTGCACGCCTATTGGCATGGATGGGGAAAAGACGCAGGATATAAACTCGACATGGAACCACCTTAAAATTGAAAGATTGAAATGAAGCAATTTTTTAAAAGTTGACGTGCGCTTTTGGAGGCCCCCGTTGAAGGGCCCTTATGATATGCATCATACCCTAAACCAGCTGACCGTCGCACGTCCACTCCCTGCCGCCTTAGCTATAGAGGTGCCAGCGGGCCTGCTGGTAGCCACCAGGAGTGCTCTTTTTAAGTCGGCAGCGGGCCTCCACAGCCGTCACCCCTCGGACTGATCGTTCCTCCCAATATTGACCGGCCGGTTGATCCTGTCCAGGAATGCTCTACTTCTCGATCTAGGCCACAGGAGGAGGACTTGGAAGCCCTCCCCCGACCACCACCAACACCAACACCACCTCACCGCCGCCTGGGAATTCCTCCGTCGTTCGTGTGCCGACTCCTCTTGAACAGAAATCAATGGGCGCCACTGATAATTAATTTTCACAATGGATGGCCACCGTTGCATGGGTAGCCTAACGTGATAGGTGCGCAACTCACTTCTCTCAGGTGAGCCGAGTCCAAATGACCGATGTCATTGCCAAGACCTCATAAAACTTTCTGGATTATAAATCAGACCGCAAAGGTCTCCAAGTTCAATACGTGAGCTACTCTTCTTCTGCTGTACTGTTGAGCAACATACAATTTTGCTCTATGCTGAAGACATTATTCTAAGGAGTAATTTTCCTGGACATTCATGTTAAAGAGGTAAATTTACTACTTTTTGTGTGTGCCTTGGCTGACGTGCTGATAAGTTCTAGGCCAGTTCGTGATGTGATTAATTTATCTCTATGCAAAGGTTAGCTTGAGCGTTTTACTCCCTCCAAACAGAAATTGGTGAGGCATGATAGATCAAAGAAACCTATGGAACGTTAATTCTTTTTGTTCTTTAACGTGGGAAAAGATTAAACTATGCCGATTAGATCTGCAGTAGTTGCGCTTTCCTCAATACATACGACAATAAGATTCATATATAATTTTCTGATTTTCTTAGATGTCCAGAGTTCTCGAGTCCTGTTCACTTCATTCTTATGGGAAGTCCTCTTCTTTGGAGGGTGGCCAGCATCAGACCATGGATTCGTGTTAATCCAGTTTAATTATTAAGGGGGCATGGCCAGTTCCTGATTAGAATGCATAGAATTTCCTAAGGCAATATACAGACGGTCAGTGACAGCTAGTAGAGAATGAATCTTTTTAGTGTCAATGCATTCAAAAAGGACTTCTCTATAATGTCACACCATAAGTTTGTTAAGGTATCGCTTTTGATATGTACAAGTGGGCTCCGCATCCAGAAGGCGAGCCCGGGCTGCAGTCCGACACATTATGGGTAATGTTAGGTATGCTAGGTCATTCCACTGGGGGCTGGTGTTCTAGCCTTTATTTCATAGTGATATCATTATGAAACTACACTCTGCCTTTGAGTCAGACTCACTCTGTCCAATGGCAGCTAAGCATTGAAAAGGTGGGGGTTGGGTGAAGATTGGAAGCAATGCCGTTTTAATCTAAGGAAGGTAAAAATGTATTCACTATGTGAATATAATTATAGTGATTTACTATTAACAATTATTTCTCAAACAATAATTAGACTAAATGAGAGAAACTTTGATGCTAGCACAACTTAGGTAATGCCATATGCGATGGCCTGCCAGAGTTCGGAAGTGCAGATTTCTTTCTTTCCTTTTTTTTTTCTTTAAACATTTTAGGTATTTTTTGACTCCTCCATATTAAAAGGAGATTAACAAACAATTATTGAAGGTACACTTTATATTTTGAGAATGAAGTACATAATTCTCTACATAATAGCTTTATTTCTAAATCAGTTTTACTGATGACTTTATATTTGAGAAAAAAACAAACAAACAAATTCGCAGCTTTCAGGATGTTTTCATTATGATAAATGTATTACGAGTAATAGGGAAACCATGGCTCGTGTGTACTAGTAATAACGGCGTTTGCCTTATTCATATCCCATTGGCCGGCCGATCGTATTGATTGATGATCGTTTAACCGGAAAATTCCGCCGATCCTATCGATCCGTCACCCATGAATAATTAAAGGCTGATCCGCTGCATGTCAAGGGGTGGCTGTAAACGCCCGCCTGATTGGTCTATTGATTAGCTGTGAACATGCCGTTGATTGGCAGATGGCAGGTCCATTGGTATGGGAGATGGGTGCAGATAGTGTAGTCTCCCTTAATAGCCCCTTGGGGTCAACGCCCTTTGAGAAGGCTACGGATGCAATTCTAAGAATTCTTCGTCTTTTTAAGAAAAGTATGTAAGGTTAGGTTCACAAAATCGGCCCTGTCATTTTTCCTACCTTTTAGGATTTCCTACTTTTTGGTGATTTTGCATTGCACCAGCAATCTTTCCTTCATAGCTTAAATATGTGTTTCATAATAGCTTTGTGTTAATTTCAAGCAATTCAAATACAAATTATAATGAGGTCTCTAGTTTTGCGCCCTAGCCCTCCAAAGGTTGCTAGAGAAAGTGACGTTTATGGTCAGCTTTACTTCATTTAAATCTACATTTACCATTTGTTTTTTTAGATGAGTGGTCAACGTTCTTTTCTACACTTCCATTATCTTTCCTTGAAGAAAGATAAATAAATATTTCTGTTGGTGGTTATATATATCAAAATCATTATCTTCTTTAAAGTACTTTCTTATCCAGTTCTGGTAATGCTTTTTGTTATTGAAAAATCCAATTCCTGCGTACAAGATCTTCCATCGGATTGTATTTAAACCAACATGACCTTATCATTTCAAATATCTGTAACTGGCAGTTAACAGCTCTGCCACAAAATATTTCATACATATGCCACTATTGTAAAAAGTTGTAGCAGTTTTATCAATTTTTTAAAGGTAGCCTTACCCGGTAACTGTTGCAGCCCTCTGTAATAGGGACTCCTTTGGAGTTTTGTATACTTAGACTTTAGAAATCTACGCTTTAGATCGTCACATATAAAAGCCGAACGAACGCTTTCCAATTCAATCCTGATGAAGACACTAACCTGTCGAAACATGTCGATTCAGCCTATCAACCATTGAATAAAAGTCAACTTTTCAATTTATACTGTCGTCGAGTTGGATGTACATCAACACTTTACATACTTAGACTAAGTAATAGTAAATTTAGTTTTTGGACAGAAGAGCCATCTCATATGTCGAAGCCATTAGCGATTAGGTGCACTGAGTTCAGTTATCGAAGACTAATTTTCTTTGTAAATAACTTGATTATCTACTCCCGAATCTATATATTATTATGCTTGGTATTTGTAAGGAGTATCTATAACGTAACATGCTGTATGTGCCCCCAAACATAAAGCAGTGGGAGAATAGTGTATACTACATGCAGAATCAGTGTCAGCTTGGAGTAGCATATCAGTGGAAAATCAGTAGAAATATGTGGGATCGCAGTGATTGAGGAGTGGTAAATCAGTATGTTCGAAACGAGATAGAGTGTACAATCAGTAGTGTTTCAGTAGCTCATTAACATTCAAATATTTCGGACATACGGATTCAGGGATTGTACACTGCCGTTTTTTCCATGCTTCTTTCTTAAGTAACCATATGGCATGCACATAAAGTGATGAACGAAAACTAAAACATGCAAGACCGAAACAAACATCGCGTACCTAATTTTCACATTAATACAATCGTGTTTGTGCCACGCTATAATTATGAAAGCCGGATGAAGTAGGCTTTGGTTACTGCGCCCATGGGGTCTCCGTGTATTGACGTCACAGGGGAGTCATATACACGAAATGGGAAAATACAGGTCATAGCATACACACGTGCAAATTGGCACCATGTTTGCTTCACCCCTGAAAGACTTATCGGGAATGTAATTAGTATACCGGTAATAAGAATTGATCGAGGGATGTACACAACGTACCATATAATAGGATTGATCAGGAAACAATTGATCATGAAGAGTCACTGTTGTAAGAATGCGGGCAATGGTGGATTTTTTTTTAGTTATGAATACAATTATTTTACTTTAATCATTTATATTTATCCAACTCGTTAGATTTAGAAGCACATCTGACCGATTTGTTTCTTTCAAAAAAATTTTGTCCTGAACATTCTTACAAGTTCACCAACAACCTCAACTGTTTGTAGTTTCAATAATTAAACATATCCCAATTGAAACCCTTCCTAGAAATACCTAAGATATACATGTACTTGCTGGGTTTAATGTGCAGTTTCTAGAAAATTCACGTTATTCCCATAACCACAAGATTTCGAGTATTACCATATATTATATGAAAACTAGGAGAAAGTAAGGTTTTAAAGGTTAATGGTGGTTTTAGCTTAAAGACGATGCGATCAATGCATCCAGTAACACTACTTATTCCAAGGAAAATAAGAATAACAAGCGCTACATTTGTTATATTATGAACAAGTTGCCAAAATCAAGAAGCAAGTGATATCACAGTACAGGTTACAGTAAAAATCCCAATTTAAACCGCGTTTCCATTTGGCCATTTTTTTCCAGGACCCTTTTTTCAGAAGTCTTTGGTGTAAAGGGTTATCGAATCCCCCTAATTTAGGCCCAAAAGTTAGGCCTAAAATACTATTTCATTTCTGAGTTCAACCCTAATTCAAGCCGCGGCTTATACTAGGTGAAGGATTTAACTCCTTGGAAATTCTTATGATAGCGCATGAGTAATAACCTGGGCCCATATCTTCGTAACTGATTTGGCTGATCAGGGAAAATTTTTATTAGGGTCCCATGATCAGAAATTTCGTCTATCATGAATAAAGTTTACACCTAATAATTCCTCTTTCTCACTATTTTGCAATAACACTATAAATTTTGGTAAAAAGCTAAATCACTGATCATGGGACCCTAATCAAATTTTCCCTGATCAGCCAAAACATTTACGAAGATATGGGCCCTGTTCATCATAAAAATACTTTTCTTCTATCAAAAATTACAAAAGTCTCGGAGAAGAAAACACATATATTCACTCGTATATATCTTTCTGTATTTTCAGAAGCTGAGGCCCGGACATGGCCACCACGTCAGGCCGCCAGGGGGCGGGCAGCGGCGGAGGGCCGCGCGCCGGAAGTGCGGGCAACTCGTCTCCGGTGCCGCACACGCGCATTGAGGACGAGCGGATGATCGAAAAGGAGTACGATATGGGTCGGAAGTTGGGGCAGGGCAGTTTCGGCATAGTCCGAGAGGTGCGGCACAAGGCCAACAATGAGACCTGGGCCTGTAAACAGGTCAACAAGGAAAAGGTGCGTCTCTCCTATCAATTATTTCACATGGCCAATAGAATGAATAGATGCATAGTTGCTTGTTTGGTTGAGCATAAGGTTAGGTGTTGGTGCTTTGTATCGGATGTTCGGTTAGGGGCCTTCGTACGCATATTTTCAAAAATCTCAGACCCCCCACCCTTGTACAAAAATACCCCTTGGATTCGTACTAGAATGTAGTACTAGTACACACGTTTTCAAGTATGTTGCCCCCCCCCCCCCTTCCCCTCTTGAGGCCCCTATAACTCAAAATGGCATGCTGGTATAGTAAATCTGGTACAAACGCATTCATTCTAATTTCTTAATTTCTAGCGCTCATTGTGTTTACTTGGGATATGATCAAAGGCTTGGACCTGCCAAAATCCTGACCTCCTCTCAGGACATATTGCCCTGGTCACATGAGCATCGTTAAGATAAATGGTTGACAATGTGAAAATCCAAATTGAATACCGGGGTGAGCAGTGTAAAAAGGCCCCACTGCCTTATACATCAAGCTTGAACTCCAGTTGTCTCACCCCCTTTCAGAGTTAAGCTCTAACCCTTCTTTACATCACCACGAGGCTTCCCCTATTGTTAGACATGTGTATGCTTCATGCAAAAGTGGCTGTGTAGGAATTCCTTATGCCACTTCCTGACAGAATAGAAGTGAGCACTACAGTAAACTTCAACTGAAGCGTGTCTTTGACTGTTATTTATCATGATGACTTGTGCTAGCAACATGATCCTTTTGTTTATAAAACTAGTTTATTATGCTTATTGATAAATTTTAATGGTTATTATCAAACACTGACTAGTGCAGTGATCCCTACTAAGTCATAAAAGGCATATTTTATACGAGGCTTGTGTATCTATTACTTGGTAATTCCGAACCATAGTAATTCCGAATCATATATCAACTTGAATAAGAAAAAAATATAAAGTAGTCGCAGATCTTTTGAACATAACTAGGAAATCGTTAGGAAATTCATAACCTTAAGTTGGCCTTTCTGTGATATACATTACCCATTGCTTTCTGCATAAAGAAACCTATACTTTAAAAAAAAGAAGAAAAGTATCCTTATATTTTAAATGACAGACCTCTTAATACTCAATTCCTCTTCTCTGAACGGGCACTTGGCTAATCAGTTTACCAATTCTAAAACTAGTTCTTCGGGAAGAAAAATTAATAGTGAACGCACACGGGTATGACTATAAAGTAAACTATATAAAAAGTACGCTAATAGGTCAGGTTGCGTCAGAAGTACTAAATTAGGCTGTTCAGTTGCTCTCACTAAGCTCGCCCATGTCCTCGTCTTTGATTAGAAGTTTATAAGGCAGAAAGCTTTAAAGCCACGTAACAGCTAAACCTAAGCCGCCCCATGTATAAGACTACCGCATTAGTCTGCCAAAATCGATGCCTGCTAAATCTCAGGGCCAAAGAAACATGCCCAAACTTATTGCTGTTAGATTCAGTTCCATGCTGTTGTTATTATTGCTACACGTATTATTATTTCGCTGTTGGTCCGTCTGTTCGTCCGTTAAAAGGGTCAGCCAAACACAGACGTCACCCGGGTCAAGAACCTATTGGTCGAAATGAACTGTGGCTCTCTTCTATATTCAAGGTCGCAGACTAAAATGTATATTCCATCCGTATCTAGAGTATCGAAAATCATACGGCTATGGAAACATGATGAAGGACACGTACGTCTGAGAAGCAAATATTAGCCGGTCAGGTATATTGGTTGATTAGTCAGTCAAATAAAGAATCTCGACTTAGTGCAGGGATTTTGTCTGAAAAATATGGTATACAACCATGACGCACTCTTTACTAAGTTAAATGAGACAAATCATCAAAGAATTGCACTATTTTAGTACATTTATATGTCTTTAAAAATGGCTAATGTTTCCTTGGCGCATTGTCAAAAAATTCAATGTGACATTTCATTTTTTAATGTGCCCAAGGCGCATGGCGCTGCCCTTACATTTTCACTGTACAGTAAATGTTACACAAGAAAAGTATAAAATTATGATACATTATGATATGATATTATATCATATTTCTGTAATATATACATATATGTATAATTCATACGATATATATTATATATGATAGATATATGTAAAGCCTAAACAAAGCACTGTGATGGATGTATGTTATCAAAAATATTCAGTCAGCACCTTTTCACTGTGTATAATAGTACTTTTATTAAATATTCGAATTTTAGAATGTTTTTAATTAAATGATCCAATAAAATTTATGATAAGGAAGAAGCACAATGGGTTCTTGGTGACTATAAAGTCCTGGGATGCAGTAGTCTATCGCGTGCTCTATTGATTAGTACAATTGAACCCTACTCAACATAAAGGAAAACGGCAGTCCGCACGAGATCAAGCATGCAAGCAAAGTTCAGTGGCGGCGGCGGCGGCGTGGGCTCAGTGCTGGTAGTTGGCTGTGTAACTGTGAAGGCCGACTGAGTAAACCCACGCCGTTAATGGAGCACCTGTCAGAGCACAGCTTGGCACACTTAGTCACACGGCCTTCTAATCAAACTCTGTCTAGCAACAATTCGTCATTTATTATCAGTTTTTTTTATTGTTTTAACGGCTGTTACTTAATCGGTTTGAAAATGTTTTACAATAGGAAAATACCCTGGTGATTAAAGAAATGAAAGTGTATTGAAGAAACAAGATCATGATAGAAAAATGGAAAAAAACGTTTAATGTGTACAGAAAATAGTAATATTTATCGATGGTTAAGTATGGCGTTTGTGAGTGAGACTAATCAAATGTCACCTGATTAGCCTAAACAATTAAATCAGTTACGAAGATATCACCCCTTACACCAATATAAGTAAACTAAGATTCGGGGATGGGGCATCATGAAACGAGCACTCAGTGTGGCTTCGCAATAAGATTTAAGTTGGAAGTTGTTGACATTTAGTGCTAGCACTTCGCATTAAGATTCCTTGTGGAACATGTTGACATCTACTGCTAGTACTATAGCAAGAACTCTTTGGTGTTTCTTTAGACCCGTCACGCGAGGTATCGTGTGTCAACCATAAGTGCTTTTGGTTGATCAGAAAGAACAACGTTCATTGTTGACATAGTATCGTCATGCCAAGTTATATCAATTATAAGTTTAGATGAGTAGTAAGTTGTCCAAGTTACATAATGCACCTGAGATTGATTCAGTGTTTGATGTGATGAAACATCTTCCTGTTCATCCCTTTAAATGTAAATTCATGTTGTTTTGATGGAAAATTGAACAAAGGTCACTTTGATTCTTGGATTCAAAATGTACTGACCATATTCAATTGCATAGATCAGATGTTTAAAAGATGTTCTTGGAGACAGAAAATGCATAATGCATGGAGTCTTCGAACCTGTACTGTTAATCCTTAAACATTAAAAGGCTGACTGGTGTCCTGGAAATATTACATTTTCCGAAACATGATGTGATAATTATATTCAGTATTGATCTTGTGGAAATGAGGAATTTGTGTCGTTCATTTCTGTCATTCAAACCATTGTTCATACATCCAATAATCTGTAATTATATAATCGTTGCTGATGAATAGACTTGCGATCAATACCAACTGTAATGTACACTTGTATATCAATGCTGTGTGTATTGAGATGGTAACTTATGGTGGTGGTAGAATAATGTTTCTGTGCTTCCATACTTCACTCTGGCCTGGCATTTTTCAGCTGTCCCAACATGCAGATTCCATAAATATTGGCATGTTATCAGGGCCTGTAAGTGTCTTTCTGTACGCACACAGTATTCTATGAGTTAAGTTACAGAAACACCCGGCTTAACCTTGCAATTTCACATACCCAAATTATATATTCCACATTATACGATATAATGTAATAGAATATTAAGTTGTCACCAGATTTAAGCTCGTCCAGTGCATACAATTCCATACGACATCTAGATTTAATGTATATAGGTTTTTAAGGAGATAAGATTACAATCAGATTTTATGTTATACCTTCATTTTGGATACTGTACAAATTGTAATTCTCATACTGCACCTTTGGTTATCCATTAAGAATATGCATTTTTCGGCTTGTATGTGAAGTTAAGTGATGGCCAAATTTCTGTGACATTTAACTGCGTGACTGTTGAAGTGTGGGTTTAAATCTTTACATTGTGAAATTCTTCTCGGCTGCAATCGATCTATTCGTGTGTGTTTGATGGTTTCTTGATATTTTATGTCATTCTTCCAGTTCCATGTCGCTTTTGAACCGTGAAGAATGATTGTATCGTGTCTAATAACTTTATTAATCTTGTGGCTGTGATATCTGTCTATAAATGTTTTATGCTAAGGTCAAACATGTTGCATTTCTACAATCCGAAAAGTTAATTTAAGTAGAGCTTTAGGTCACTTTCCTTCTGAGGTTACACAGACTATTTTTGCCTCGTTTAAACTTCTTTTACTTTTTAACGAGTCTAGAATTGTACCATAGCCTGGTCTAAGAAATTACAAGAAGATGAAGTACATGTATATTTGATATTTTGACCTTCTAAATCTGTACCCATAATATTTTACATTAATGTATTTTTGTTTTTCTTCAACTCAATATTTTACATTGATGTCGGTATGATTTTTGGTGGCAATGATTTTTGTCCTATTTTGTTACCTTGTATTCTTTTTATGGAACATTTTCTTTGAAATGCTATATTGCCGCACCCATTTGTTTAGTTTGGTTTTCCATTTTCTTTCTAGAAAATTGTAACTACAATAACACAGTTTTCAAGCTGGGCGTACAAGAAATTACGAGAAGATGAAGCGGCTTTATGTTAATTTTGTTTTGCATTCCAGATACTATATTTTCCCCTTGTTTACTACTACGGCCAGATAAAAGTAACGAAAGAAATGCCTGTGCATTCCTTTCATGATTCATTGATTATTGGTTATTCTTTACTTCTTGTTTCATCTTATTGAAACCAGAAACTGTTTGTCGACCCCGACCGATCCGAGTACCTGCTCCTCAGCATATGACATAGTATCTATTGCTAAATGACATTTGACAATCATTTCTATTTTCTAGTTTAGTACATTTGCTTATTATTTTGCTCAGCCAATATTTCCGCAACTGATTGCGCTATCCAGTCAACAGGGTCCATATTTTCGTAACTAATTAGGTTAATCAGGGAAATTTCAGGCAGACACGATTCCAAGTTTCCCTGTAAGTTATGCACCTGCAGGCTAATTTTGGCGTATTTTGTTGACAAAAACATGGGAAAACCAATAGAAATAATGCATCTTATGGCAATATAAAAATATCTAATGAAAATATTCTTAAACTAACTTCAGAAACATGAAGTACATAAGGTAACAAAAAGAAAAAGTAACTAATTTTACCAGTTTATTCTCTAAAGGAAAAGATAATGCCACACAAGATTATTTATAATATGCTTAAGGCTTATGACAGGAAATGGACATGTCGACATATTTCCCACAATGCATCTTGATTAGCCTACAGGTACACCAAAATACAACAAACCAGAGAATGGCCTCTGGGAGAGCCTCAAGATCAGCAATTTTCTCTTTAACAAAAATTAAGGGTAGTCTAAAAAGTCTCAAAGAGGGATCGTTAGGTGTAAAATTTATTCATGATAAATGGAATTTCTGATCAATAGACGCTAATTCAAATTTCCCCGATAAGCCTAATTAGTTACAAAGATATGGATCCAGGTAACTAATCTGTTAGTGTGTTTTGATTAGTATCTCTATGATAAACAATTCTGCAAGTACGGAAAGTACTAGAATGATGGCAAAATAACCTCATGAAGGGACCCTTCTAGGGCGTAAATAAACCTATAACCAATCCCAGTCACTGGGTTTATCATAAACCCGGGATCATAAAGGGATATGTTATACCACAAAAAGAATTGCTTATTATGTGACACTACATATTATATACTGATGAGTGACTGGCTAGCCTAAACAGTTACGAAGATATACGCCTTAGAAAGGGACGTGTGAATAGTTTATCAAAGTGTCATTTATTGGTACCATAAGCCTGGTCTAACTATTGGACCCTTTGGTACTCGATCACTGCCTTTTCTTTTTAAAAGTGTGAATTCTACTCGTCCTGTGTGTTCTACCCATCGATCTAATGAACACGTGCTGTTAAGTTTCTGATGCGTATTTTTGTCCAAGCTAATAACAAACGTTTTAAGAACAACAGCGATTTCTATACTTATTGGTTACATACTTTACAGATTTTCAGTTAACGATTACATGACTCATATTGATAAACGTCAGACAATTTGTATTTCAGTTGTCTGCATTCTGTGATGTCCAAGAATAGCTGTAACAAAATAAAATCATATTTCTTGTTTTATTACATACTGTATTCTCAAATATTATACTCCTTAATAATTTGATATATTTATTCATTTCTTGACGTCCGCTGTATACGTCAATGATATTTCAC
Source organism: Lepidonotus clava (assembly GCA_936440205.1). Taxonomy (NCBI): domain Eukaryota; kingdom Metazoa; phylum Annelida; class Polychaeta; order Phyllodocida; family Polynoidae; genus Lepidonotus; species Lepidonotus clava. The sequence goes on along the minus strand of OW387136.1, from coordinate 42,761,727 downwards.
CATTTATGACGAATTTATTAATTTATGTTTCAGGCTGGGAGTTCCGCAATCAAATTGTTGGAACGAGAAGTTACGATTCTCAAACAGGTTTATCACGAACACATCATTAGGCTAAAAGAAGTCTTTGAGACGTCAAGGGTAGGTTTCTTTTTTATACAGTGTTTATCCTGTTGTTTTGTTCCTTATATATGTGTGACCATTGTCACACTGTTAACAGTCGGAAAATGGCCTAAAATACCAAATCTTTAGTCATGGAGTTGCGCTCATTCATATATGTTAAGAACTATTTCAAGATACTACCAAGTTTTTGAACCAGAGATATTGTCCATAGGAGTTACAACGTCATTTTATTCTTTTTGTACTCCAATTCTCACGACCCATTTTCTTCCATGGTATTTTTACTTCTTTTTAAATTATAATTTGATTTTAATATGTCATAACTTTTGGTAGAGTTACACCTGAACACCTGAACAAAGTTTTGAAAATGACATTATGTATTGGCTATTACTAGTATTAGGAGTGCTCCTACAAATATACAGTTCTAAAGTAAACCTATATGCTATTGATACCGTAAATACTAAAATAATTTCACGTGTGATTTTTGTTAATAGTTATATCGAATAAGGCAACCTTACCTAAACTGACAATAAAAACACGTTTGTGAAGGCTTTAGCCGTGTACACCATGTAGGCAAAGATCTATAATACGCTACGCTATCATTCCTTCCTCCTTGATGTAGGCCTCTGGTACAGTAAGCGGTGGCGCCACCGGCGTACTGCCAACTAAATCTAGGTCAGGCACTGTGCTCCAGCGTACTGCTGGTTGTAAGGCACACACCCTCTCAGCTGTCAGGATGGCCGAGCGGTCTAAGGCGCTGCGTTCAGGTCGCAGTCCACTTCTGTGGGCGTGGGTTCGAATCCCACTTCTGACAAAACATTTTTCCTGCTGAGTTGTGTGAACGCTATGAAAGTATATCCATACAGGGACTACAATACAGGGACCGGCTTCGACTGTACTGTGTAGTGGTGTAGCACTGATTAATAAATTTAGGATTTTGCCCAATATGAGTCCTATTTAATTTCTTTACAAGCATTTAGAATGACTGCAATAATTGAGTTATGTATCTCTACTCTAGATTAAAATCTAATAACCATAATAGAATAACTTTATTACACGAATAATGACAGAATAGATACTTTGAATGTTTGATTATCTAAATGATGGTATACCGTATAGTGATTATTGTTGAATTGAATATGGTAAATGCAGGTGTCAGGGATGATTTCTAAAGAACCGTGGAATAATTCTGAAATTCACATAGTTTTTAGAGAGATCCAGGAGGAACATAAAGGAACCTCAAAATTCATATCACATGTCATTGTGAATTTTAAAGCAACTGTAGATCTAGGAGCATTTGAAAAAATGACTGTGAACTATTGAGGCCTATGGCAAAACATACATTTTTTAACATTCAAAGACAAAAAACCGTGATTTTTACTTTAAATTATGTAAATGTTTGTATATATGGCCCCAATGCATATTTTAGATTTAAGATGGTGGTATTAGCCTAGATTGCAAAACTAATTTTTCCTACATAGCTAATAAGCTTTAATATTTTCTTCAGAATATGTTTGCATTAGTTTCAAGCTATTCAAGTACAAATTAAATGAGGGGTCAAGGGCCCCAGTTACTGGATCTACCCCTGATAATAGCCTGATCTGCTGGTATAATCATAAGACGAGCTATTAATAAAGACTAACTTTAGTATACAATCATTATGGGGTCAGGGGGTGGATGCTTAAAATCGACAGTGCGACATGGGCACTTCTTAAATTCGACAGGGCGACATGACTGTTTAACCCTCGCAACTCAAGGACCATACCCTCGCTTTAAAATCGACAGGCGACATGGGAATTTAGTGACAAATGACATGACCCTTTCCTTAAATTTGACACGGGACAGGGGCTTTAAAAGATAGTGACATGGGACAGGGATAATTCTTAAATTCGACATGGGACATGGGTCTAAATTGAGATATAGGGACAGGTGACAGGGTCGTTTTTTAAATTCGACAGGGGACATGGGACCCCCCATCTACACCCCCATCATTGAAAAATCACATCAGCTATCGGTATCACCTTTCACATATTACTTAGAACTGAACGAAAATGTATCTTTCACCACCATCCTGTTGGTAATCTGTAATATTGTAACATCAAATATTCGGATCCAGGGTTGTTTTTCTTTATTTCAATGGGGGGGGGGGGGGGGTTACTCAATCCTATTCACGACACAAGACAGGTATGTGGTCATAATTTGATCAGGGAGGTCCTTATTAACTCCTTATTCATGCTAAGCCTAAGACCAAAGGAATCGGAATCCTCTGCCCTGTCCTTGAGGCATGCCTTAGTGGGCCAATAGACCTTGTGCAGATGTGATCACGTGATCACTTTTTGGTGATCGCCACGTGGTTATGATCACCACGTGGCGATCACCAAAAAGTGTAATGAATTCAAAATTTATGAATTCTAAAAGATAAGAATTGTTGATAATGATTACACTAGTATATCTTAGGAAAATTTACCATAAATATTTATTCAAAATATTTCAGAATTTGAAATAACAATGATAACAACTTGATCACCACTATAGGCGTCCAGCCCATTCAGGGGCGGATCCAGGATTTTGAAAAAGGGGGGCGTGCTATAGCAAAATTTTCCCCCAGACACTCTTGGGGCAGATATTAATAAAAATAATATTTGGTCAAAAATAGGTAGGGCGCATGCCTGGCACGCCTATGGCAAGCCGAATGGGTAAACTTTGATAAACACTGTTTTTCAAGTGATAAACACTGTTTATCAATCGAAAAACAGTGTTTATCGCTGGATAAACAGTGTTTATCTAAATAAAGTGTGCTTATCAGCTGATTACAGAGTTAATTTTGATAAACAGTGTTTATCAAATGATAAACAGTGTTTATCAAGTGATAAACACTGTTTATCAAAATTAACTGTGCCTATCACATGATATGATAGTTAATTTTGATAAACAGTGTTTTTCACTTGATAAACAGTGTTTTTCACTTGATAAACAGTGTTTTTCACTTGATAAACACTGTTTATCACTTGATAAACACTGTTTATCAACTGATAAACACTGTTTATCAAAATTAACTATGCTTATCATGTGATATCACATTATTTCCTGCTCAAACATCTAGTTGCACATTATTATTGAGACACCATCATGGGAACAATGTTACGAAGTTGGTTAGCCATTTGTGTATAATTCCTAGTTAGGTTAACATTGAGAGTCATATATTGTCTGCTACCCATTATAACTTAAACATGTTCATCACCATGACAATCTTCCTGAATTTACAACGGCAATTGGCAGTGTCAGTGCCCCTTCAGGCTTCAAAAACTGTTGAGTAGACAAGTTAACCATTGAGGTATGAATCCTAGTGAGGTAAAAGATGTGAGGGAAATAGGATATGAAAATGATTATGCCAAGTATCAGCTTCTGAACCTCAATCTCCAAACACAAGTGTAATATGACAGGAATCTATAACTACTTGGCATATCTGCTGGAAGAATGATATGGTGTCTCAGTAAAAATTGAAATTTGAAAAATGTTCTTAATTTGAAAAACAGTGTTTATCACCTGATAAACAGTGTTTATCACATTTTTCTTTGTTTATCACTCGATATCAAAGTTTATTTTGATAAACACTGTTTCTCAATGATAAACACTGTTTCTCAAAATTAACTGTGATTATCACTTGAAATCACAGTAAACTTTGATAAACAGTGTTTATCAAGTGAAAAACACTGTTTATCAGTCGATAAACAGTGTTTATCAAAATTATCTCTGTAATCAAGTGATAAACACAGTTATTTTTGATAAACACTGTTTATCAGGTGATAAACGCTGTTTATCAAGCGAAAAACAGTGTTTATCAAGCGATAAACAGTGTTTATCAAAGTTTACCCATTCGGCTTGCCATACACGCCCCCCCCCCCCCCAAATCCGCGCCTGCCATTGAGGGCCGTATGACGTCACCTGCACAACGTCTATATCCATGTATGTAGGCCTACATTGTATTGCAGTACCGTAGTTTTTTATAACGAGTAAAACGCACTTCGATCTTATCTTTGTAGAAAATGTACCTCATTATGGAGTTATGTGAAGGCGGTGAATTAGCAGATGTTCTCAAAGAGAAGGGCCCTTTCAGCGAGGAGGAGACGAGAACAATCGTCGCCCGACTAACCAGTGCAATCGCCTACCTTCACAAAAAAGGTTGGATGATGTTTTTTTTAAATGCACGCAAATGATATGGGACTTCATATATGAATGTTTTACTTATGGATGACATTGCATCAGAATCCATAAAAATGCTCAGCCATTATCCCATTATCATTTAACACTTATGATTATTAAACTGTTTTTAAGCATTACGTAGGCCTACTAGTATTAATCCTTATTTTGATTACGTAGGCCTACGTTACCATTCTTTATTGAAATACATTTCATGTAGAAGGTCTATTCCGACTCGAGTTAGAATTTTTCACATTTAGTAACCTATCGACGGTGCTACCACAGGCTTCTTCCTTACGACACTAGGTGGCTTTGCTTGTTCGCTTCGAAGTTACTACTGAGGACCTCTACCTTTACTTATCCAACTCACACAGCATGGTTACAATGTGTAGATCTAGCATTGTTTCCCATAATAATTATATGTCCTAGTGTCACCCTTCTAGTTTTAGGACTACTCAAGCAAACGTGAAGATTGGCATAACGATGTGTGTTGAAACGTGAATTATCTAATGATTAACTTTTCTCTCAGGCATGGTGCACAGAGATATTAAACTAGAAAACATTCTTCTCAGCAACAACCCAAACGATACGTCAGACAACCTATATATTAAAGTAAGTAGATTTGCCTTTAGTATATTCAAGATTAATGATAAAGTTCCAATAAGTCTAGAAAAATCTTCTTTACGTTATTCTCCGCTCGACCAGTTTTCATGGACCAACCCTGATACCTGCAGCTATACTACCAAAATTGGATCTTTTCATGTACATCAATGAAACAAAAACATTTTTTTTCTTATAAAAACTAAAAATTCTTATTAGAGAAAAATAATACTCACTCAATAAAACAAAAAAACATTTCATATTTCTAACAAAGTGTCTGGAAAATGACTGAATCGATGTTTTTATTACAGGTAACAGACTTTGGTTTATCAGTCGTGAAGGGAGGAGTTAGTCATGAAAATATGATGATGGATTTTTGTGGCACGCCAATGTATATGGGTGAGTGTATTACTTTTGTGTCAGTTTATGCATTAGGGTTGCACTTCTCCAGTCAAGTAGATCGAATGAAATTGCATCCATCGTAAATATTTACGCAATATATTTCTAATCTCGTACGTTCACTTCTGAATAAGATGTTTATCAGAAACAATATCTTCTTTTTTATCTTATGATATGTACAAACATTTTCTGAATATTCATAAACACAGATTGCCTTCTGGTTTACAAATTAGATAATCTTAATCTTTTAGTTCGTAATATCAGATTGATTAGATTCGGTTCATTTCATACCATTCAATGTTTTAACTCGTTTTTATCTGATGATTTGCAGCTCCGGAAATAATCGAAAACAAAACATACAGTGAGAAGTGTGACGTGTGGGCAATGGGTGTCATCGTATACACGTTGTGAGTAAACACGGACTTCTATTAACAAAGGCCTAGGCTCATGCGTGTTTTTTAACGGCAACAGATGTTTATTGGTCCAATTATGTTCCATGCTTAGTCTTTCTAACACCTAAATACCGAATAATGTTTAGTATGTAAAGGCTTTTGCATCTCAGCGTTGACATGGAATATTTGATTTTCATTTAGTATTTTCTTTCTCTGATTTATTTATTTGACATATAGATTTATGTTAATTACAAGAATGACTTCATATTTAGATATTGAACCTACATGTGTCTCTTTCACTCAGATTATGCGGGCAACCGCCCTTTGTCAGCAAAGACGAGGAGAAGTTGTACGAAATCATTAAGTCGGCGGACGTTTCCAAACAGTTTGTGGACCATTCAACATGGGAGGGCATCAGTGACGCAGGTGAGGAACTAGCTGAAATTCATCTATAAACTAAATGGTACATTTGCGTCCCATAACATCAGACATTTTAAAACTCTAGTTAGGTTCGTACTGATTGTTTGATTGCCCAAGTTCTAAAAATCCTCCTTATCATAAAGTACTTACATTAATTCCGATTTGCTATTTGTATGAAACTGCCTTTGTTGACATCAATTTTGTTCCTGTTTTCAGCCAAGGACTGTGTATGTGGTATGTTAACAGTTGACCCGGCCCACAGATTGACGGCACACGAAGTGGCCGACCACCCATGGGTTAAGGTGAGGCAGCATTCCCACATGTTTGTAGTTCGTCATGTATATCTATATTGCAACTGTATAGAGGCCTGAAGATTTCTGTTTGCAAATTATAGCCTTTTCTGTCATATTCAAGGGTCATATATATGTATGATACGAGAGTGACTCTTTGACAAACTTGACATTCACACTCCTTTTTTATTTGAATCAATCGTAAGAGTAAAGATTACAAACAGTATAACAAGTAGGCTCGGGGGAGATGTTGATTTCCAATGTGATTATCAATGCTGAATACATTAGGGACGGCGGCATTTTCCCAGTTATTCATGGCCCAGATAATTGATTTGTAGGGCGAAGGTCAAAGAGCACCAAATGTTCTACAAATGATGAAGGAGTGGAAGAACAAGTTGGAAGACGACGATGACCGGAGTACGGTCTGCGGGGATGACACAGTCGACCTGGGCCTCCAACCCCCGACCCAGAACGGTACCAACGGCACCCAGGACACCCAAGACACACAGGTATTGAGGTTTATTAACGTCTCAACCTTTCCTATTAAACGTCCAGGATTGATAGGAATTTGATTTTTTTTTAAATTGTTGAACCATCGTCAACCAAAGTAGGACTTTGTTGTCTAAATCACATCCCAGACTCTCCCTAGCCAAACTAAGAATGGATTCTCTAGGTGAAGGCCAGTTCAAACTATCAAAAAACAGCCCCTTCCTCTCTGATGGGAGGCTGAACACATTCCTCTTTAATTTTATGGTAGGTCGGCAGTGCTAAACAGCAGGCATGCAAGAGTCATATGGAACCCCATAAATCCACGTTTTATTTGAGCCAACTCTTAAGGGGATATTTTTTTCATAAGGGTATAAGGCTAATGGGGTCCTACCTAGCCTAAATTTTCATACTCAAACCAATATTCAAAATAGGAAAAGATAGTTGATTTTTTATTGGATAAAGCCCGTTAAATCTATATCCTCTTAATGCATGAAAAAGTGTCGATTAACACAAAAACATGGATAATAGGCTTTTCTAAATATTGTTCTAAATTACCATGGAATAAAACAAAACACCAAAACAAAGGGGAAAAAATGATTGGGTCAACTGTTATAGTGAGCTTTGTTTGCTCTCAATTGACCGGGGCCGCCCTTTTATTTGTCCGGGAAAGATGGATTCGGAAATGCGACCTGCTCGTACATGAGACTTTTTTGTGCTTTTAATTTTCCACCACATACGTCGCCACAGCTTTCAAATGACTAATGGGTATTTAGATAACAGTAATTAACTAAAGGAAGAACTATGAAAAATATCAAATTAATGAATATTGCAAGGAAAGAAACCTTGATACAGTAACACATAAATATGTTATTAGAGATCTCCCATGCTTACATGATACATTAATCAATTCGATAAAAAACTGTTTCTCTCAGATGTAAGTGGACAAGAAAAATGACCAGGCCCCATATCTTCATAACGTATTTGGCAAATGAGGGACTCTTTATTAGCATCTCATGACTAGAAATTCTGTCCATTGTAAATATATTTTACACCTAATAATTGTTATTTTGCAACAACATAGGGCATACATTTTGGTAAAGGACAAAATTGCTGATCTTGAGGCCCAAATCAAAATCTCCCTAATTACTCAAATTAGTGAGGAAGATATGGGCCCAGATCAGACCCCAAAAGCTGGGGGTGTTAGATGTACCTTTTACGATAGAATTATCGTAGTGTCTTGCAACTACCAAATATAACACTAGGTGGCATGCAGTGGACGGAATGTTATTGATCCTGCACTCGTGACAGTTTTGATTTCCCCCCTACTGCACATCGATTTACCTTGCTGAAACGAGAAACAAATTATTCATACCTCAAGATGTCTATAGATTATCCAGTTCTTCTTAATAGTGTAATTTCAGTTATTTGCTAAGATGACAAAAGAAGACAAGTATTTTTCCAGGTTGTTATTGTCAGTGCAATATTTATTCATGTGTATATCAGAATCGCATTAAAAAGTACACACATTGCAATGCCGTTAGATGTGCTTTGGTTTAATATTGATAACAACTTGTGTTTTTATTTCACAGCCTTCCACAAGTCAAGTGAATTCGAGTGATACAAAACAAAATAACAATAACAACAATCAACAAGTTCAAAGGAAGTATGGAACAGCACAACTATCCACAGTAAGTCTGAGATTCACATCTTTGTTCAATAACTTGAACTTCGATTCACTCGCTTTTAAATTCAAACCAGGAAGGACTGATTCTAACGAAAAGTTAATTTCCGAGTCCGTACATTCATGTTAAACTGGTGCCTTCCTCGTGTGTTTTTTCCAAGCCTGCTTGTAGTAAACCCATTTAAATAGATATGTTGTTAATATTGCAAAAATGAATATAGTGTTTGAGCACACCTCTGAGCTTATAACATGGTTATTAACATTCATTTACTCGGTCCATTATTGAGTAAGGGCAAATAATGTTCGTCTTTATTTAGATATGGGGTAAACCACACCAATATAAATATCCAAATGCTGATCAATCTAAGCCTATTAACCAATGATATGTACTTATGTACACATCAGGAGTTGCAATACAATGTCATGTAAACGCCGCCAAACAAAATAGTTAATAACAAACATTTCATAAATATCAATTGCACACACAATACAAGTTCAAGGGTGCGTTGTTCGGGGAGATGGGGCACTCACTCTTTGTTATAATGATTGTGGGACTTTTGGCCCAGGCTAGAACATAAAATAACGTTGAGAGCTCATCCAGACTGATATTCGTCCAAATGCCCGTGTAATCAAACGTATATCTTAAAGACATTATACATGGTATTTTCTACATGCATAGTGCAGTGTGTCTTACATGAATATCGTGTGTGTCTTTCTTGGTAATAATAGTAAATGGAAGTGCATCATATACATGATATATCGATCATAACACAATTAAATGTAAAAATGATCGTAGAGTTATACGTTTGCGTAGTTTCGGCTTGAAATAGTTTCAGTGGGAAAATGAAATATTTAAGAAAAACAAAGTGACTAGTGTAAGTTCGAAGGCCCTTCACTTTTACGTGTAGGACGACAAAGAGTATGGTTGTCATAGTGCATCAAATGATCTTTGGAGATTGTACAGTATGTCCTTCCATGTCATAATAAGCAAATGTTAAAAAATTACGAGTTCTTCCGACAAGAAGACTAAAGTTAAACTTTAGTAAAGAAACTAAAATTGAAAAACTGAGCTCTGTTCATCCAAGTGCTAAGTAATGATAATGAAAAAAAGTCGTAGAATTTGGGCAAGTAACATTTCCCCTTCCCAAAGGCCATGTTTTCTATATGTGTACTCAAAAAATAAATACGTACATCCTACCAAACGTAATTAATATATTCACATAATATTCAACCTCAATAGAAGTTAATGGGTAGCTAAGTGCAACAAAATGCTTGTTGACGCAAACTATGTCTGTATCATAATCTGCTTTCAGTACCAGCATCATGGACTGATAAATTTCTGGATTACCGGATCCAGTCTATTCACGTTATGTTTCAGTTTCAATAGACCTTCATCTCACTTCACCAGGTGAAACGAAAATAAACAATTATAGAAAAAATGTTGACAGAAGAACGAACAACTATTCGCACTTTCAGTTCATTTACCTTGCAATCTCGACAATAAACCTCCATGCTAATGAGGCTCAATAAGTGTATTGACTGATACGAAAGTAAAAATGTATCGTAAATTGAATTATCAAACCCCTAGGAATGTTTGAGAAGGCACTTCAAAAATCCAAATGCAAGGCTTAATGCCCAAATGTCCCCGTATGTACCTGGCATTGCTGATAAGACACATTGTTAAGTAAGTGATATGATTCAATTACCAGTTTGAGTATTACCAAAGGGAATCATCGACGTCAGTCTCCCCCCTCTGTTAATTTTGTATGAAAAGTACACCTGTTACCAGTGTGCATGTTAAACATGGCAAGACCGTGCAAGTGGTTGATGGAATTTCATAGCTTACGTAATGTCCCTGTTAATGTCTTAATAGCATTGCATGTCCGAAAGGGATAGACAGGTTATCCCTAATGCCTTGTCATACATTTGTAACAAAGTTATATTTTTCCATAATACGCTATGATGTTCTAAAGAAGCTAGCCAATTTTTTTGATATGATGTTTTAATAACACGCTCATCATATGTTGGCAAAACGTATTTTATCTAGATCTCTAAATTCTTTGTTTTGGTCATCCTATTGCCAAGAGTTTATAGAAATGTGTACTTAATGTTTGACATGGTGCAGCTTAATTCCAGTCGCCTTGTTACAGCTTAGTTTTAGGTGGCCCTGCTAAAGCTTAGTTCTAGATTGCCCTGTCACAGATTAGTTCTGTGTTACATCTGGGTTTCCCTGAAATGGTTGAGTTAAATTCTGGGTTACACTATTACACTTTAGTTCTCGGCCACCCTTTTACACTTTAGCTCAAGATTGCCCTGTTTCACCTTAGTTCTTGGGCGACCTGTTACGGCATAGTTCTAGGCCGCCATGTTAAAACTTGGTCCCGGGCTCCTCACTGACGACCTGGGCGAGGGACAGGTTGGAGAGGCGGGTGGAGGAGGCGCTCAGGTCACTGCCCACCGTCTGCTGGGAGGCGATGGAGCGCACGTCACTCATAGAGGTGCCCTTATTGGGCCCTCTGTGACCGTTACCGCCCACGGTGGTCTCCCTGCGGGCCGGCTCGGTGGTGCGGCCGAAGAGGCCGGCCAGCGACGTCCTGAACCTCTTGTAGAAGATGAGGTAGATGTAGAAGTTGATGGCCGAGTTGAGCACGAGCAGGCACTCCTTCATGACGGCGTAGTACTTGTAGATGACCGGGTCCACCTCGGTGTTGGCCGCCCCGATGATGGACGCGATGAAGTCGGGCAGCTCGCACACCACGAAGATGGTGATCATGATGACCATCATTCGGTTCAGGTTCAGGTTGGACGACTCGGACTGCTGTGACTTGGAGTTGGCAGACTGCACGTTGTTGGTCATGGCCTGCCGCGCCTGCATGGCGTTCTTAATGGTGATCACGAGCAGGGTGTTCAGGGTGACGATAATGGACAGTGGGATGATGAAGAGGAGGATGAAGGCCAGGCTCTGGTGGTAGATCTTCCTGTACAGGTTCTCGTCCCAGAAGGTCACACTGAAGGCCAGGTGGGAAATGAAGGTGGCCCCCGAGTTGGGGGAGACCACGAAGGCCACGTAGTAGTAGTGGGCCCAGCGGGGTGAGTTGAACAAGGCTGCAGCCACGAACACACAGATCACAACTTTTCGGGCATTCTTAGGGGTGCACCACAGGCTGGCCTTGAGCGGCCGTGACACAACAAGGTAACGATCTATGGCTATGACCATCACGATCCAAATGGTGCAGGTCTGTGAGGTCCAGCCAAACGGTAAGACTAGGGCCACGATATAGGGATTGATGGCGGCGTACCCCTGGAGGTAGCCGGTGTACGGGGGTATGGACCTGAGCACAACATAGAAGACGACATAACCCAGGAACATGCTGTCAAAGACGGCCAGCGCCTGCAGGAACACCACATTGGACGTGCGCACCTTGTCCCGCTGGAGGACCACAATGGTGAGGATGTTGCCGAAATAGCCCAAAATACACAACAGACCATCGACGTAGACATTGATAAAGAAGTTGTAAAACTGCAGGTTGGCGTTCACTTGGTTGTCTGTGACGGCCGAGGTGTTGGGCTCGCCCCCTCCGGTCGTGTTCATCATCGGGGTAGAGTCGGCTAGCAGGCCGGCCGCCCCACCCCCCGTGGGCCAGGCAGTGGTAGAAGCCATGTGTGGGAATAGGCCAGGTTATCCTACTGCAGGCAGAACACTACCGGGTCTGGAAACAAGTAGAACAGCATAGGATCAATTCAACAGCTGTATATCCGTGTTGTGTTGGGTTTTATATTTTGTTTTATTTTATTTCTCTGTATTTGCAATATCGAAAGTTACAGTGTTGGTGGCGGTGGTGTTCATGGTGTATGCTTCTAGTGACCCGCGGTCCGTGATCAATTATGTAGGGAATACACTAAATCAATATTTACGCGAGACACTTTTAATAATTCTTCATTTGTTTTCTTCTCAGTTTTTAATCAGCCTAAAGCAATTCAGCCCAATTTAGAGCCTCACTGCTCATATTGTGAGTGGGTCCTATCCGAGGTCTACCCTTTTGGCAGGGATGAACTAAAATGGGAAAACGCAAGGGTCAGGCGACTTTATATCATGTATTCGGAATGCCATTTATAACCAGGCATGTAAATAATTCATATAATCACAGAAATAAAGCCATCTTGATGGTTGTTTCCCCGGTAACTTTAGTCAGGACAGCTCCCCGCTTACCGGTACTACAAGTTCATGTGCCTTCTTTAGCCTTCAGTCCGTTTATAAGCGAGCCTTGGGGGTGTTACTCATTAGAAAGAGCGCTGTGAAGAATCTTCAAAAAACGGTCTGAGTAATCTATTTGTGAAGATTTTTAGATCTGTAGAGTGGAGATCGTCCTCAGGGAGAAATAGGCTACATTGATTCAACGTATGCAAAGCTCCTGCCAAAAACCCGACCCTTCCAGTGCCAATACACCTGAAAAGGCAAATATATGTTGCTAGGGGCTCTGTGGTTCTACACATAAACCGACAGTTGAGTGCTACACTGAAATCACAGATCCATAACGCTACATGTTTAACAATGCTTATATATATCAACACCCTTTATTGGATAAGAAAGGATTAACACCCCTGAAGTCCGGTTTGTCACCCAAAGACTGCATTCACACTTAGTTGTTTTCTCTACGCTAGGCCAGACTACCCCCTTGCCTGTGTACACAGTTGGTGATATTGTTGTCATTACTGGTGTTTCTGGTATCAATATCACTGCATCAATATCGTAAAATGCCTTCTTCCAGGCCTGTGGCTATAAAGCATTACAAAACAGTTGTTCACCTTGCATTTATTGATCTGGGAAGGTGTTTCATATAGATGTAGCTAGCTTTCCGAAAAGTTGTAAATAACGCTTTGAGGGGATGTTTCCATCAATTGCATTTATGGGAATGGGTCATTATAAATGGAATATGTTGTAAATGGAATATGACATTTTGCAAGCAGGCTTGTAGCCCCAAGCACGCACCGCCATCACCATTGATCACCAGGGGAGTAGAGTTTTTTTTGAGTAACTCGACTCCAATCAAAGGAAGTCACTGAGAGTGAAGCTCTTGAATACCAAGGCTAACCCTCCATTTTGCTTTGTGTCGCATATTCGTATAAATAAGATTACCCATAGAAATTGTATTTTACCTGCTTTTTACGATTTCCTTCTTTCAGTGATTACGGAGTACACCGCAGATTTACCGATGTTACTTAGTTGTGTGTATTTGAGTACTTTTGTTCAACGTTTGACCTATAAAAGTGCAAATTTGATGTCGGGACTCTTTTGCTAATACAGTACTTATGTACTTCCTGATTCCCTATTGAAAACAACGTAGGGAAACTGTTTTCTACTTTCCCTCAATTTGGAGTGGCATCTCTCAGCCGTTATGAAATACTAAAATGCGGCATGATGAGGGAATTTAAGGGACCAATCAAGGAGAGTCGGGATAGCTGGATACTCATTACATGCAGTCATCATCACCTAAGGAGGCCTGCCCGAAGCCTTAATCAAAGAAGTCCTCACGTGCCGGGAACCTTGGCCTCAGGTGCTCCCGCATTCTAAGTCAATAACACCAGGCTTGGAGTTTGTTCATAGGGACGGACGGTTTTTTTTACCCGTTATTGGTTCAGAAACAAATCATTTTGATTCTAAACAAACGACCATAGATGAGTATTTGATGAAACCATAGATGAAAGTCTCAATTTAAAGTGGCTACCAAGAAAGTAATACATGCAGATTGTCGTATAGAATGTTACACGATCCACTCGTTTTTCTTGGTTCAAATAAAAGGTGCTAAAACTCTATGATTTTGTAAATGTTTTAGTATTTGCATAGCTTTGATATAGAATCTTTAGATCTCGAAAAATTCCTTTACATATATCACGATAAGAATGCTGTCTTTAAATTTGGTTTGTCCTCAATGTGAGAAGTAATGGAATATGTTCTAATTTTCTATTTACTGTCCTATTTTACTACTCGCTTGGCATGTGAGTGTCTATACTTTTCTATTAAACCAGATATAACTTGGAGAGGTACTACAGGGATAATCAATAATAATATGTTAATGAAGGCTGACTCCCGGAGGAGATAATGTCATACAAATATAAAATCGCAACTGTCAATAAAATATCTATTAAATAATGATCATACCAATAATTTGTCCAAGCCCAGGCTGAGCCAGAGGTGTCACAGCTTTGACTCCTTTGAGAAACCTGAACCAAAACTGCCCCACAGTGTTTTCACACCTTTCACACTTCTGAGTGTTCTCACAAAGAAGAAAGCTGAGGGATGATAATGATTTGTCACTAATGCTGCCTTCTAAAACGGGACATTTTTATTTCTTGATTCCATTGATACCAATTAAAACCTTGTACAATAATTCCATATAATGTCAAAGTATTTCATAACATAAAAATGTTTTGATACTTTCATACAATTATTTTTCAGATGCATTTCAGATGCCATTCATACAAAACGTTGTTGTGCTTTAAATTCATATAATTCCAACAAATACATGTTGGGAAAACTTTACCAATGTCTCCTACCATACCTCGAGTGACAACAACATTGGGTCAGCGTTAGAAGGTTAGGTGCACTTACCATACAGGTGACCAGTGATGTCCACCCATCGTGCACTAAACGACGCCTCCGTCCAACTGGCCAGTGGCCAGCGCGGAGACCCGAGAGACTCCACTGTCCAAAGCCCGACTATGTCCAGTGATAGTTTGAATCTCTCCGAATTGAGGCTGCTTTAAAAATTACCGTTCCTTAGAAAGTTACTAAGTCCTGTAACAGATTATGGGTGTAAAATTCGGTTTGAAGTCACGGCCCATCCATTGCTGTGAGTCATCCTTGGTGAGTTAGGCTGGCCCACCACCTGGAGTAGGACCAGCAGCAGTAACAGTGGCCACCTACAGCAGCTTGTCCCACTGCGTGCTTTGGGTGGGTCCCCGCCCCACTCCGTGTCCCCAGACCCGTGAGTGTGGCGTCATCACTGTGGTGTGTGCTGGTGGCCCAGTGAATCTCGCCAATCACCGACCTGGCCCCTCCCCTCACTGGAGACCAGGTCTGCCTCCAGGGCCTGTTCTGACCCACGTAATGCCCACCTCACCTGGCCTACCTGAACACTGCCCCACAGACCTACCTTGAATACATTGAGGGCCTTCTCCCTAAAGCCCTTGCCTAAGGACATTAGATAATTATGATGTGTTGCTCGTCTAAGGAAAGGAAAGCTTTTGATTTGGAATGGATTGGTTGTCTATGGAAATTAAGGAAGTAAATATTGATAATTGGACAGACATAAGGGGAAAGCTCTAGAATTGTGTATAGATTCTACCTAGTTTTGAATTTGCAAAACGTCAGAATTAGAATATGTTTCTAAAGAGAAATGTACATGTAATCTGTGGAGAAAAGCTGAAATGAACCTGATGAAGCATATGACCAGGTTTCTATTGATGTGGTGTGAGACTTAGCGATGATGTGCTCAGTTCAGTGACTGCATTCAAAGTGACCATTTGTCAGTTGGTCACTTTATATAATGCCAGATCAGCAGTGCCCATAGTTACAGGGTGGATTCAGAACCATTTGCATGGTAACATGTTATGTATCCAGACACTGACATGTGACATCATCAATGATTGTGATGGGGGTGCCAGTTAATGCTTAATTTCCCTTAGAGGGGTATTGATAATGCGGTTTCATCCTGATTTAAATATGAGTGTATGAGCACTCATACTAAGGGATCAGTCATGGCAGTGTCTAATTATGAGATAATTAGAATTTTGAAATTGTTTCCTGGTAACCAAGGAGTTGGCAAGGGTTGGTAATAATTTAATCTGAGACCAAGCATTAGATGTTTGGCTTCTGTTTTCTGAGCAGATCAATAAGACAGTTCACAACAGGGCATAATGTAGTAGTAGCATAATATTTTCTTGTCTGTTTAACCCCTTGAGTAGGGATTTGCAAAGGTATTCAAAATACATGTATGTGACATCTCCATAGAAAAAAAAAGTGTTTCTATTGATGTGGATGGAGATTGGACGGAGTATAATGTTATACATTTATCACAATTAGAGAGAGTAAAACGGGGAGGGGGTTCAAATTCCCATGCTAATCTTAGCCTCGTTTGAATCATAGAGTTTGATGTTTAAGCGGACTGGCATCCGAAAGATTGTTCATTATGTTTTAAAAATAATGCACAGGAAACAAAATATCATTGACTTTCATATATAAATATATATTGACTTGGGAATCCCAAGTTATTCAAAAGGGAATTTTCAGGGTTATGAAGTAGCAACGGGAGGAGCTCTTCAAAGGCCAGGATTTAGGTGGTTTAAATTAAATACACAGAATTTAGGTATGTGTAAAAGTGTGTGTTAGGAACAAATGTGTGTTAGGAACCCTTTGATGATAAAAATGTGGAGCACATAGCTAGATAGATCTCGTTTTACGATCTAAATATATGTCGTACAAGGAAAAAGAGGATACCCTTCATTTAACAAATGGTGCTGTTATGACGTCCGTTCGAATAAGGATCTTATTTTTCACAAAACGATTGTCATTATGCCTGTGATTATGAATAATGGTTCCGTTGCTGATATCATACTACGGTACCATACACATGATAACCGTGTGGCAGTCTGGAAAGAACCCTAAAGAGTTGGCCAGACATGAAACTACTCAACAATCAAACAATCATTGCCTTAAAGGATTTATGTAATGCCTAGAGGTGACAGCGGGCTGTTTGAAATGTTGAATGTACCGCTAGCTATTATGCAATTATAGACGTTGTGCACATGACGTCACACCTCCCAAACCTGGATGGCAGCCATGTTGGTGATCAGTTTAAATCTATCATTATTTACAATTCTATTAAAGCATCAATGATGCATATTTTCATTTATTTCATCAAAAGAAAGCTTAATTGATCATAATAGACAATTATTATCCATCAGTTATGGATATTTTTATTATGGGTGGGGTGACCGCATGATGATCGCCAAAATCTGGTCACATAACCCTGTCTGCACAAGATCTGTATCCTGACTTTTTCATGGCATGCTTATGGCACGCCATTGGATGAATCTACCCCAGTACATATACCCTTATTAATCATTTAAAGCTTCTATAGTAGTATACAGGGCATGAGTCACTCATTGGTAAATGGGAGAACATGGTTGCTTACAATAGGTACTACCACAGCCCTGCAGCTGTAGGTGGACAAATTGAGTGCTTTATAATGTGTGACCGAGGGTTCTCTATATTTGTAGGGGAAACTAATCCATTTATTCATGTTTAGCTGCTTTCCCTTTGCCTTGGAATTCTAGTTCCCAAAAAAAAATGAAGCAATAACCACATTTTAATATTTGTAGAAACAGAGAATGTTAACCAAAAGTGGTTAAAATGATGATTTAATCACTTTTGAAGCCTAAAGTTCATGATAAAATGTAGTTAGGCACCCCAAAAAGTTTTGTTGTTGTTGCACTTTCTATAAAAGTTTTGTCCTTATGGAATGATTTAAAACTTTTGGAAAAAGTGACGCCCAAACAGTCAGATAAGGCCCCCCAAATTCCCCTTCCAATTATTGAGTGACCTAAAGATTGACCTTTGACCTTAATGACCTTGACCTAAGTCTTAAGTCAGTGTGACATGATTAGCAAGTCCCTGTCAAGGGCTGTCAGACAAACTTTACAGAGTGAAGCTATCATCTTATATCCAAAGATATATTTTAGTCATAAAAACTATGCAAAACTTCATCAGATAAATTCCCTACGGGAAAGGTCACAAAGATCTAGTGACTATAATAACTTTTGAACTAAGAAAGCTAGAAACATTTCATAAAAAAAACTTAGGTTTCTAATGCCATGATCTTTAATTCTAAGTGTAGATAAACCTCCTCCAAATGAGTCCAGTGCCACTCTATTTTCCTGTGGTAGTACCTGCTTACAAGACATACAGAAAGGGATATTTTGAGGATCCAGCTGTTCATTCTAATGGTTCCGGATTTTCAGTCAGTCTTGAGTGGCATCTCTGAATATAGAAAAGACTGAGTGCGATCCATAATATTGCGTATATATTACTCTGGATGCACATTGTATTACCAGGTGAGGATGAACGTCTAGGATTAATTGCAAATTGAATGTCAGTGTTTAATATATCATTTAGGTCCATTTATGGTTGCCTCAGTAGAGATACATGCTATGAGAATTCTGTTGCAATATATTATGTCGATTAATTCGGCCTCGTGCAGTGCATTAGCAATTGAGCTATCAGTGTGGTAGCTCACAATGTGGTGGTGGGTTTACGCTGGGTCATATACTACCCATGCATTTAATGGCCCTCTTTGGGATCAGACGGTGTTAAGGGTGATGGCCATTATCGAGTGACCATTGCCTGGATGGGAGCTTCCAGCATTATTGCCAGTTGAATAGGCCAATTACGGGCCAAGTTACTCAATGCTCTCCTTTTCAGGAATGCGGCAACATGCATTGCATGTGAAACCCCTTGTTTGGGAATTGCATGTGGAATATACTTCCTCATACAAAACCCACATTACCAGATTAACTGTTGATAAAGAGTTCGTCGCCAGAACGGATTATCCATCTGAAGGAGGTCAACAAAACCTGTCACTCTGCATGTTCATCCTGCTTTAGTGTTTCCACAGAACTTGGATGGGATGTTGGTAATGGGGTTTTGCACTTTTCTCCCTCGGTGTTTCCACAGGTCTTTCAGGACAGACTCCGATTTTTGTTTGTAGTATATTCTTTGATCAAAGCTTCAGGGCTGGGACGACAGTACCTACCCACTATTAGCATAGCAGATGGAACTGAACCAACTCCGTGATATTGGTCTCACCTTTAAGGGGCCTTCCATTTAGAACGTACGCAAAATTTTAAAAAATTTAGAACCCCCCTCCCCACACTTCGGCTAAAATACTCATTGGATTTATACAGGTACATACGTAAATTTTCAAAAATCTCACCCCCCCCCCCCCCACCACCATTGGTGCGCACGTACTTAATGGAAGGCCCCTAACTCATAGCTTATTTCACAACCAGATTTAAACACTCCACTCTGTTAGGGTATATTCGTTGTTTGTTTTTTAAATCCGGGATATGAAGATTTCAGTCCAACTGTTATTCCTGGTTATAAGAGGGGACTGCTAAATAGAAATGTTGGATCATTTCTAGAATTACGTACCATACATGCCAAACATTAGGAAAGTTTTGGTCATTAGCCCCACTCCATCCCATCTCCGGTGTAGGGTTTTCTTGATTGTTATATTACACGTAACATAGCTTAATACCAACCAACCAGTCGATAAATGTTGCCAGTTGTTGGACAATACAGTCACAGAGAAATATTAATAATTTTATGTTGTCGTATTCATTAGCAAATACTAACGTAACAATCTTCGATTACCTACAGCATCGAAACATATGATACACATCTACATCTTTAGATAAATCAACAACTGTGCAACGATCCGTGGTTTGGTGTAGTAAATCATTAATACTTTAATTTCTACTTTAGATACGCAGGCAACCTCCATAAATCAACGGAAATTATTGTTTTTGCAACACATGAACACACATTAATGCCGGACTAACTTTTATTGGTGGTAGTGGCCAATAAGATCTTAAAATAACGTCACAATAAATGTTTCAAGTCTAGCAAAGTTGGTATATCACGTATATCATTTGATTGGATGCATAGTGGTGGGGTTAAGCAAATCCGTCTCTTTTAAGTTTTTGGCATTAAGTCCTGAATGTACCACTAATTGCTCGGTGACTTCGTGGATAATAGCTTAAAAACTACGATTTGGGCAATTAAAATAATCTGTCTTCTCCCGAACACATTCTGAGCAACATGAACTAGAACTGTAACTGTAAGAACTCCACAATGACTGTTTTATTTGGGGTGTGCTGAGAGAAAGGAGATTGACTGTTTGTTTTGTTACACAATAATACGGTTGTAATCAATAGACCCACCCATATCCGACACTGACAAAATGTTTAAAATGGCATCCCATTGAAGCGAAGCAGCTCCTCTTTTCAAAATAATGTCCTAGCCTGTAGTGTCAGGGATACGATGATAGTAAAAAAAAAGCGCTTGTCTTTGGGATGTTAATGCAAAACGTATACTTTTATGAAATATGTGCAACTAGTCACAAAAGGAGTACGAATTTTGAAATCTTAAAGATCATGTTTCTTTTTTTTGCATCTACTATTCCAAAAGTTTAAAAATCAGTGCAGTGAATTCGCGCTGGGCGATTTAAAATTTAAAATGTACATAGCATTGTTTAATCAATATGCCTGTGGAACATAAAGACTTTGAAAGTAGTGTAGATGTACCCAAAATGGCGCATTACAGAGAAAATGCTTCTCCGTACATTTGATGAGGAGTACGCTATTGTCGCATACCAACCTTTCCTAAAATAATCACTTTTAGGGAAAGGTCTGTCTTAAATACAAATACTGAAATATAACGCTTTCTCATGGGTGGGCGGAACAGAGTTTAGTGCTACATTTCAATTATCCTCATATTATCCGTAAAATCGAATTCAACATTAAAGTGTGGCATTCTCTAAAGTATTAAGTCTTACCCGAGCGGCGTTTCCCTATAGGAGCTGTTGAACCCCTCACGTCGAAGGGAGAGTTCCCAGATGACTTTCCTTCTCCAGGTGCGCCTCCTTACCTGGGCGGCAGTCAGGGTTGCTGCCTTATTATACCATCCCTAGGGCTCAGTATATGACGTCAGGGGAGGCTCCGAGGGGGATCGGTTACTGGTCACACCCAATCGGAGTTCCTATCAGTAATCAGTCTTTATGTAAGAAAACTTCTCAAAACTTCAGAATCATTCTCATATGTCTACTTATCCTCCATTCTCATTATTCATCGACTGATTCTGCTCACTGCGATATGATATTGAATATGTAATATTGATTATGCTTGGTTGTTTGGGTTTTGAAAGTAGTTAATTGTTCAATCGAGTAGAGATGATGTGATATGTAATACGCAATATACTCCTTTATACTCAGTTTATCAAACGAATGATTATGTTGTTAACTTCGAATTTTGGTACTTTTAGTGGCTCATTATTGCGTATGCAATATCACTGTTACGGTTAGTTGTGTAGACCCGTTATGGCGAGTCAAGTCATTAACTGCGATGTATGAAGTCCAATATAAACCGTACCCTCTGTTACGTTGCCTTGGACACCAACTTGATACTCAATTAGAACTCATATTATCAAAGAAGTAGGATTGAATAACAAAATCTTGTATAATGCAGTAGGAAAAAGTTCTATTGATAGAACGGTCAACGCCCCTTCCAATTCTCCATACCACAGATAGATTATTTTCAATATTTAAGGCACCCGCAAGTTAATTTGGAGTAATTTTGTTGAAAAAATATAGAAAATTCTATCGAAAATATACAAATATGTTTCTACATCTGTTTGAAATGAATGAATTTTCATATCAACTTAAAAATTACAAAACATATACAGGTAGAAAATGCAAAGTAATGATTCATGCTTTACACTGATGTTGAACCACAAATAATTGAGTAATTAATGGAAATTTCTATTGTTAAACATTTTGATTTTTCGACACATTTCCCATGAAGCACCTTGATCTAGGCTGGTCTGAAGGTAAGATACAAGCATATGCTATCCGTGGTAGGGAGAATTCACGTACCTTAAGAAAATTGCCAGGACCCAGCATTTTATCTAATTAGTCTTAACGACAAACTGTAACTTCTCTGCCCACCCCATTGGCCCATGGTCTAGCACTGTACTTTTAATTTGTAAAAATAAAAGATTTTATGGAGCAGTTGAAGCCACCCTCCTAGCACTGTACTTTTACTATGGTCAGGAAAGTCGTAAGACGTACAGACTGAGTACCGAAAGTAGTGGACACTGGCTGAACCAGCTCTGGTGGTATTCCCGAGTTATCCTGTGAGTTATCCTGTGTTAACTCTGTTATTGTTTGTCACCATTATGGCATCAATACCGTAAATTCATAATACAATCAGATGATGCTGATTTATCATTTCATCGTACCTTTTTTTTTTATCATGGCTGAACGCATTCACAATTTAAATTAATTCACACAATAAAATCCCTCTGTCATTTGATATTTCTCAAATGGGTTCATGGTTTAACTGTTAGTTAGCTTTTGAATTACAGGAATGCAGTTATATGTTTACGCTTTGGCCAGTCCCAAGTCATCGTTATTGACACCAATGTTTAATAACCCCCCATATTCGAAATACATTTCTGATCCTGATGAGTGACTTTCAAGATACTCTTACACACCTTATGCCAAAGATTTAGTTTGAACTACCATTCATTTTATAGAAATTTGCAAAATGTATTTACGGTTATTTTGTGGCATATTATTACGGGATGTCATACAAAAACACGTGTTCATGAGTAAATTTGCCTAGATCAATAGTTTCTTAGAAATTTTTGGGAGTCCCTAGCTATATCTATGTAGTATTGTAGCTATTGGTGGGGACTCCCTCAATCAGTCATGTCTTTAGTTATCCGATTCTCTTTGTGATTCTCTTTATGACTGGTTACACAATGTTATGTTCAGCCATTGAAGGGCATTGTCCTACAATGGTTGTTAGAATCAGGCAATATGAGAAGCCAGAGGTGGGTTACAAAACCATTGCCTGAGCCAAACTGCCCTCAACCCTCCACATTAGGACCTCCACTGTCACCTGCAGGTGGGCAGTTCTAGGTGGGTCAGTACTAGCAGTGCATATAGGGACCTAGAAGTAACCCTTTCCTGAACTCCTCCCTGAGCTGTGCAGAGTAGTGGTGGTGGTCCGTGCCAAAAGCCCAGAGAGCCTATTGTTAGTAGAAAGGGTATGTCTATAGGGGAGGGTGATACTAGTGATAATAGGTTATAATGTTTTTGTTACCAGTTTTAGTTTATTGAGGGACAACCATCGCTCATGCATGAGCAAATCTTTGTAGCTATTTTGCTTCTTGTTCCAAATTTTATGGAAATGTGCGTATGTTCTAGCACAAATCCAATGCTTATGTTTTTTACAATGGGATTGGGGGGGTGGGGGGTCTGAGATTTTTGAAAATGTGCACACATACTAATATATGTGCTACTACGCAGTATTAAATAACAATTGATTTAAAACTCATAAGGAAGCAATTAAGTTCTAAATCCCCTCGGGAAACCAAGTGACAGGATGATTGAACAGGGCAACATGTGGGCGGTGCATGACATCAGCCATCATGTTATGTTGACTATGCTAAAAATGATGTCCCAGGCAAGTCATAGCTGGCCTAATTACGCCCTCTGGGTGTAAAAACCAAGGTTTTGTGAACACTGCAAGAAGCTGAGCTAAGCATGGTGATGTCACTTAATAGCGATATGAAAACAAAAATTGTTAATCCACAGATATATTGAATAATAATTGTAGAGACATACCTGATGAATGAGATAACTACTGAAAGTTCTCTGTAAATGGTTAAACGTTTGCACGTTCGTGTGAATAGACGGTTGCATGTCAGTAGCCCTTAACTACAACAGAATTGCTCCCTGGCTTTAGCATTTGTACAGAAAAGTGAAAGGCAAATGTCACAATCGAGGCATAGTAGCAGACAATTAACACTGCAGTAGAGCTTCACATTAGTTCTGAGATAGCACCTGAACCTGAAAGCCTTGTCTGTCGTCTTTTCACATGATGTAAGTAGGCGCCCCAAACCTTAGTGGGACCCTGATTGGGGTACTTTCGCATGTAGTTTAAGAAACGTCCATGTAGCCATGAAGAATTTAAGAAAGATTCATGTTGCCACGTCGGATTTAAGAAACGTCCGTGTCACTTTATCTGTCCAAATCCCATGTCAGTTGTCACTAATGCCTAAAGACGGCCATATCGCCATTTAGAATTGAAGGGTCTAGGGTCCTATTAGTCATAAGGGAAGAGTGGATTTATTCGTTACCAAGCCCGTAGCCAGGGAGGGTTCGGGGGGTTGGACGAATCCCTTCTAAAATATCCTAACCCCCCCCCCCCCCCCATAGGATAAAATAAATTATTTATAAAAATTTTACTATTTCTGTGACTTTTATTCTACAAAATATTTCCATATGTACGGAGGGGGGGGGGCAGCTTCACATTGAACAAATTAGAGGGGGGGGGGGCGCTCCTGCTGTGCCCCCCCCCCCCCCATCCACCAATAATTTAAAAAACGAACCCCCTTCCGAAAAAAACTGGCTACAGGCCTGGTTATTAGATATTAACTGTACGACAGAGGCAAGGAGAGTGCAGGTTATTTAAGGTGCTAGAGGAGAGGGGTGATTCCTGTAGGAAACTTTTCTGATGCTATAATTTTATAGGTTCTACATTATGATTTTTCAAGCATCAGAGGACTCTCGAACCTGTAGCAACACTTTACTCGTTGATCTGAACTTTGTTTATGTCAGATTTTCAAGTGGATTAACAGCATTATAATATAAAATGTGGTTCAAGTTGTATTCTTTTTAGGGATCTAGAGTCTATATAAACGTCCTAATGTGATGCTTCGTTGTTGCTATAAGGTATCTACGTATTATAGCATACCAACAGAGGGGAACATTTTCTCACCTCAATCGTTATCTCAATAGTCACAATGGGCAATGCACTCAATCGCACGGATGCTCATTTTGGTGCGTTCAAGTAAACAACTTTGATCGTTTTGGGGGGAAAATCTGACGGATCAACAACGAAAATACTATCCTATGATCAGACCAAACAGAGGCACCATCAACGTCCCTCTGTCCGTGTGTTCTCAGTACATTATCGCGTGACTGTTCTGCCCGTTCTCATTGGTACCCCTGGGCCGTCAGTCTTAACGATGGGCGTCACCTCTCTCCCGCGTCACTTGTTAAGAAAACCAACACTAGATCATACTGTACTAAGTGTTTCTTGACTTTGAAATAAATCAGTTTGATGTAAAATGTATTAGATATGAATATGCAGCCAATGAAAAATGTGATAAGAAAAGTTCTACTGTAACTGAGACCGTTATTCCCATTGTTGGTCGCAACTGAAGTGTCCTCTGACGCATTCCAAACCTTGTTAAAACTAGAAAGTTTCAAAACTTGAAACAATTGCGTGTTTTTGTGTTCTATTGTCTGTCAGTTTTTTCCTTGCGGCTCATTTATTACGAAGGTAGAGATATAAGAAAACGTAGCAGTCACTGAAAGATCAGTTTTACTGTGATTACATCAATCTATTCTGTAGGTGTTTTTTCTCTCTTTTATTTTCAAAGCGTATTTTTTCGGAAAAAACAAACAACATATATATATACCTATACTACTATTTATCCCGCAGGCTTGTTCAAGTGAATCACATAACATAGAAAGTTGTAAATAAACCCATCTGTTGTCCTTTGCAGGGTGTCGCCAAGCCTGGCAGTAACCGCACGTCGCTCACAAGTCACGCACACCGGTCCAAGAGCAAGTCGCCGACGGCGGAGGCCGGGGCGGCGCGAGCTGCTCGGCCGAGTCAGTCCACCCAGGGCGGCGGCCGGCCAAGCCGCGTGTCCAACGGCGCCCTGGGCAACCCCAAGCAGGGCCGCACCCGTAAGACATGACTCGACGACCCGTGAGGCGCGCCCCGCCGCCTGCTTCCACCAGATCTAATTGTGTACGCCGTCTGTATATATATGATAATCCGTATTCCCAAGATAATGTGAACTTCTCGAGGACTTGTTTGCATTTTGCCAAAAAAATGAAACGAACTTCGCATGTCGTGGTCGACTCTCCCGAAGAGGAAAAAACGTGTTGAAAGCTCATGGACGTGGGTCGTCATGATAAGTTATGTCCCAAGACGATGTCGATTTATAATCATTTGTGCCTCCAGATGAATTCATTACGTGATAGCATTGTAAAATCGTTGTGTAGATTCGTTAACCTTGCAGAAATGTGTAGAAGTACTTTCGACAACAACGGATATGTCTGTTTGCTGATACCAGTGTCCTCTATCAGGGATGTCTCCCTAAGCATCCATGTTTGCAACCGCTAAAAGTACTCATCAAATCAAAGTCTGTGCATTCCTTAATATGGTTCACTTTTGAATTTAGAGAAGGGTTATTGGTGAACTTATAGGCACTCAGTTTGAAAAGATGACGCCTCACTATAACAACGAATCTCCAAACTGAAAAAATTACTTCTGTAGTTTGGGACCAAAAAAAATGTGCGCAGGGATTAAGTTATCATTCGGGAAACGAAAACTGTTGGGGGGGGACTAAGAAATATTAATAGGACATCAATTTGGTGAAGAGCCTCCCCGATTAAATGCAGAAAAAAGTATATTTTCCTACTAGATGTATATCAGTGAGAATGGATCAAAGCATACGTGAATATTGATTTACCAATTTATAGGTTGTACTTGGAGAACCTATTAATGCTACCCGTACCAAAGCATTGCTAATGTGCTGTTTCCTTGAATTTTACGTGTGATACTATTCCATTGGGGAGATTTCCGTCCAATTTTTGTGATATCATTTCGTCCAATTATTTCTATGTTTTTTTCATGAATATTATGTCACTTATATGAAATACAGGCTGTCCATTTTTTCACACCATGTTTGTAGTATAAATGTTACAGCTCTGTTGTATTAGCTTTATAAAATGATCGCATATTTATGTTTCCAGTGATGGGTCTCAAACTGAAACCGTTTAAGCATTGATATAAATCATTGATATTGATACGGAACATTTTGCAGATAGTGAAAACTGCTTTATTGTGCGGCCTTAGACATTCCAATCTGCTGCTTTCACTGTGATATTAAAGTTAACAATCCGTCCTAATCGTCATCGATGTTGCATGCAGTTAGTACACTTTTTGTATGCGTTTCTTTCCTAACCATTTTTTTCTATAACTACCATAGTTAATGCCTTCGTATTCTATTTTATATGCCGTTTCGTTTCATAAACTTATAAAAAGAGTGTGTATTCTTGATTAGTATTCTTATACTTTCATATTTATTTTCATTGTTCTAGAAGTCGCTTCTAACTAACTCGGTGCGATTCTGTAAAAACGGAGTAAAAAGCACCGTTTTCTTTTGAAATTTTCCACTAAGTGTAACATTGCACATGTATGTATGTAATTTGGTAGAAACAACTAGCAGGACCAAAGAACAGTCTTAGTAAACATGTACTCTTCTTGATGTTGCGGTTTTGCACGTCTAATTTATTTTTTTCATACCTAAAGTGCATTACCTATATCAGATATAGAATAAAAACACCGTTTTTGTTCTGGATATTTGATGGAAGAACTTGATGTCAGACCTGACATCCCTTTGCTATCAATGGCGCATGCATCGGAATCACTAGACGCTACGAAATTGGAAGTTTTAGAAACTGGAATATAATGAAAACGTGATGCATCGTTATATCAGCGATAAAAGAGAGCCAAAAGCAATTCAAGGTCAAAATCTTCTAAATTCCATTAATTATTGAAATACATAGCTTAGGTTGAATAGTAAAATATGGACCATGATGAACAGCTGAAACTTCATGAAATATTCACTTTGTCCTCGTTCAATTTTGGTAACCCACCAAAATAGTTTTGTTTACACAAACATTGCTGTCTAAAAATAGAAATGTCACGGGGTTTCTTGAATTCAATTAAAGTTAATTTTCATGATTCATGGTATACCAATGACTGAAGTTAGACCCATAGAATGTATTTTTGTAGTTATGTGAGTTTGCGAAATTTTGTCAAATATTAACAGAACTTTTGGCTACCTTTAATTTTAAATATAATTTCAAAAATAGAATGTACCGGTAAATAATTAGAAATAAGCTTCTTTGGCCCTATCAATAAGAAATGTTTCTTGGTTTCGCAGTTAACCGTTAGTCTTTATTGTGATTTGAAAGTTTGAACCCATAAAGATGCGTCAGAGTTCCTAAATCTCCATATTTCTTGGTTTATCAGTCATCTAGCCGATATTTAACTCTAATTATACAAACATCAGCCAAACTCTTTTTCTCTCCCTTGTATTTCTAGTTTTATTTCATAAGTAGATTCTACATAACCTGTTTGATCATAAGGCTGATGTTAAAACTCAAACAGTAAGACGGACTTTTATATCTACATACCACAATACATTCAGCATTCCCTTTATCAATTTGTGCAACAAGGTGATCTGATTCGATTTCTTGTACTTTACTATAAACTTACTGGCAATGATTTTGGAGAGATATCATTTTTGGCAATTTCGCAGTATCATAATGCGAGGAAATATCAGTGTTTTGTTATAGAAAAAACGGATTCGAAGTTTTTTAAGATTGTCCTGAGTGTCAGGTAGCTACAACACATACAAATAAATACGTTCACTGTAATATGTGAGATATCCTGGAAAATTAGTCAGAATATGCATAATATGTACGTTAGTTTTCCTCGGATATGGATGGTTTGAGAAGTACTTATCGAACGGCCCTGCTTATGAGTTATCGCCAGTTAATTTTAGGGAACATTGTCATAACAGTATTGAATTGGCGTTATATCGTTGAGGTCTGAAGGTTTAACCATTTTGATTCCGTCAATTATATTCTTTACCTAGAAATAAAAGATCTAATCAACATGTTGCGACAGTTCGTTGTCTTTTCAGATTTTTAGAGGAGTACAGTGCATTTCCCCCATTTATTATGGAGAGGAAATTAATGTAAATTGAAAAACAAATTAATCCATTCGCACTATTGATACGTTTAAGTTTTTCCGCGATTTAGCTAAAGCTTTTTATTAGGCAATGAACATCAAATTTCTATTTCCAAGAAGCAATCTTTCTCAAATCTTGCAGAATTGTTCAATAATGTAGTCTATCATAATAAGCCCATCCCACATTGGGTATATCTGAGGGTTGGACAAAATTAGGGTATAAGCTATCCTTGTCTCCAGGAGCTGGGATTACTGGAATAACTAAGAATTATGTTTTTTCTATTTCATTAAGTACTGATAAAACATGATTTCTTAGATTTTACCAATTAACAGATTTGAAGGTTTGCCAGCCAATCAAAATGCTGCATTTTAGGGAAAATAGGGTTGGACAATATAGGTTGGGCTGACAGGCTGATTCCCATTGATTCCTATGGGAAAAAGGCAAAAAACAAAGCTGTATTATACAAGTTTTAGGGAGCAATTTGTCAACCAAACCACCTTGGTGCATTAGGTTTGACGCTAAGTCTTCTATCTTTGGTTGGTTGGTTGGTTGGTTATTGGTTGCTTTACGCCCTAATCAACTGCCAGGGTCATATCAAGGGCGGTGAAGGTGATCGAATCTATGAGAAGGTAGAGACCATACCCCTACACATTTACCGAGGTAGGTGTTCTTTAATGTGCCTGGTCCCATAGACAGGGCCAGACACACAACAGCCGATGGCACAAGGCCTTTGATATCCCAGTTGTTGCCACTGGGAGACGTTCAGAGGGGTGTAGCAGCCCAGCCCAGGCCCAGGATTGAACCCCGGCCGCCCGCGCAGCAGACGGTCATGCTAACCACTACACCACCCCGCACGCCTCTATCTTTGGTGATTAAATCAGATTGAATTTGCTATGTAATTTCATGGTAAAATTTGATGTTCATGTTAGTGGGATGGGCTTGGGGGCCTTCCATTAAGTACGTACGCAGCAAGGGGGGGTGGGGGGGTCTGAAATTTGTGAAAATTTGCGTACGTTCTTGTACAAATCCAATGCGTACTTTGGCCCAAAGGGGGGTGGGGGGGTCTAAAATCTGGGAAAATTTGCGTACGTACTAAATGGAAGGTCCCTTATTGAAATCGAAAAATAGTTTACCAGGAATGCTTTTGTAGATAAATGTGAAATGAGACTAATTTTGTAGGAATTTTGCAAATTCAGAAAAATGTTTTTATTAGGATTTTTTTTCTGTATCTCTTATAATACATGATGCATAATGATATGATATACTTTTATGATTGTGAGTGTGTTGAACATGATACAAAATATCAAATTACCTGTCATGTAAATCTTGAAAATAAAATGGAATTAAGATATTATTTAAATGTGACTCAAATACTTTTTTTTCCAAATCACTACACAAAGAAACGGATTTCACTGAATAGTTTCCATGGTGACCCATGATCTTTTTTTTATCATCTTGGAACCTTTAGAGGTAAAACTTGCATTCTGGAAAATGTTGAGACAATCTTAGTACAAGATCTATAATGGCGCGATTGTCCTTAATATTGATAAAAAGTTGATGATATAGTAGCCAGCTTATTTTTTGGATATGTGGCGTGATCTGCACGTCTCCAAGTTAAGGGGAGATATCATATTCGGCAACACACGTTTTATGAGCAATTTGGTTTAGGAATTTTTCGCGTCGAAAATAAATAACAAGACGAGACGGGTGGTATTTGTATTACGATTTACTTCATACCTAACTTATATGGGCACGATTGTATCGAGACCAATGGAATTTTCGAAATGAAGACTTGACTCAATAGACAAACAGCGTATTAACGGAAACCTAAGATTAGTATTTGCGGACATTTTCTCTAACAACTGTAGAACTAGTTCATAACTTACTAATTTACTGTTTGTAACTAGCTTTCCTCAAATATGAAGAGAAATTCATGACAAAAATGAAAGCTTCTGAAAAAGACTGAATGGGTCTCTTTTCTCTAATCAAAGGGTTTGGACCATTTGGGATAATTAAAATTGAAGATACCTTCCGCCTTTGTCTTCGCTTTACCATTTTGGAGGGAGCGAGGATTTGTTCAAGATGTTAGAGTAGGATTGATTCAACCGTCACCCCCCCCCCCCCCCCCACCCCAATTATTGATTTCAACTTCACCTTATTTTTATTTGTAAGATAGCTCTGTTATCAATAAGAAGAGACTTTCACTTCTATTGTGCATTTGTGTTTAAGGTAGATACACAGTTAATGTCTCCACAACATCGACTATGAAACGAACTCTATGTAGAAAGTTGGGTAAAGTGGAAAACGCTATCGTCAGCTAAGGGTAGATAGTAGTTTGTAGCCTACACACTAGATGGCAGTGGGTTAGAAGAAGTGAAACACGCGTGACAATTCACATTTCAACTGGATGCCTTCACAAAGTGCATCTCCACTCCAGGTGACTTTTTCTCCTTGCCATTTGTCTCGTCTGATTTTGATTCGGATTCATCCTTGTTTGTGCTTTCTGGAGCTAAACCGTCTTTCTTGGAATCCTTGGACTCAGAGTCTTTATCTCCACTTTTCTCTTTCTCCTCAGCCTTGCTTTGTTCGGCGGGAGCTTTCTCTGCTGAAGCACCTTCGTGATTTTTAACCCCTTCTTCCACTGAGAAACCCAGCCCTTTGTGCTGCCTCGCGCCGCCACTTAACTTGAGGTCCAACCCAGTTCTGTATTGGTTCTCCAGCTGTTTGTTCACCATGGAGGTTTCTTCATCTAGAAAAGATTGAATGATTGCTATCAGTTTTTTTCCCCTTTTTACTGAGATACAGAAGGTCACCCAGTCCTAATATTTTGAATGATCTCCTGTGACCACCCATCAGGTTGATACATGTAGTAGTGATGATTTAATGTGTTATATATTGCTTAAAATACTACTCCTACCTATGTACCCATGGTAATAAATAGACAAGATAGATTTATACATTTTATTTTGTAAGTAAAATTCAGTCGAATAACGCCAAATAATCACCATATATATTTCATACGCTTCTCTCTAAAAGATGGTGTCTTAGAGCCTTAGAGCTACATGTAAACTCATATTTTGTTAAGGTGATCTAAAGAAGCAAATTAATGTCTACCTGTTCTGCCATGCTTCTTGTCCTTTTCCCCAATGACAAACCTGCCATGATGTTCTTTCTGTGGTAGGATTAAAGACAAATGTCATTTATGTTGCAGTCTTGTTAAAGGTTCAAGGACTTAATAGGAAAATCAATCTGTTACTAATAATTAGGGTTGGGGGTCGACGAAATAAACATTACTTGATAAGATTTTACGCTGACTTAAGGATAACTTGATCAGATGTTTACTCATTACATACGGAACCTTAGAAACAAATGCATGAACTCATTGATTGGGGTGGGTATCCGGATAGATGAAGGAGGGGATGAAGTCTATACTGGAGGGTGGAGGGATGCCTTCTTACTGGAATAAAAGTATAACTTCTGTAGTCTGAAAAATAAAAACTGTACCTTGTTAGCTCCCATAAGTCTGAGAAACTTTTGCCTCCTGTCATCATCTCCAAGATTTGCTCCTTCCCAGTTGTTGGCAGAGTGTACCTGTAAGATATGAACGGGTATGTTCAGCAAATTATTTTGGATGATCACAGCGATGAACCTTGTAGGAAACAGATAGGTCACTTTTCTCTCTAGATGGCGCCACCCCTATATCAGAGGTACTTGTCATTTAAAGGATAGGAACCTCAAGCTGTGCCCAGAAGATTGGATAGACATGTATTTTACATTATGTTTGAACTATACGAACTTTGTGAAATAAATGGTTTCTACCTCAAACCATAATAAATAAACTTTCAACCAATTTTTTTGTAACAGGTTTAGTGGGGTCACTATGCCGAGACCAGTGGGGGAGGGGTGTTGAGAAAACTGCTATTTCAAAATGCTGATATGGCTCACTGGGGCCAGTACATTGATTAGTATTAAATAACAACTGTTAATATTGCACAAGATGATGTATGCTCACAAACATGCTCTATATATGAACGTTTTTCAAGCCAAAGTTGAACCGGGCGTATGGAATGAACATGCCGCATCAGGTGAACCAGCAACAAGGTGAATCGATTGACAACAAGTTAAAAAGGCAATAAATACAAACTTAGTAAATAGGTTAATTATTGCAATAATTAAAGCCTGGGCCCTGATGAAGTATAGAAAATTTCAAAGAAATCCTAGTTTTCAGTTGAGTGACTAGAAATGAGTACAAATCTCTGCAAAGTTTAAAGATTCGAAATTTGTAACTAATTCCTGGAGACCTACCTAATCATGAAAGAATAAAAAGTTTGAGAGGAAAATTTAGATTTAAAGATGTTAAACTCATACCTGTACATCTTACTAATTATGAATATGAAGTTACATTGCTGTGATGACGCAACGATGTTGACATGACATTTGTTACAGTACTAAGTACAAAAAGGCACTAAGTGATGAAATTATTGATGTTCATTTGCTGATTATTTATCATTAATTAATTATTATGTCGGTGTTCCTTTAACTACTAATTTGTTACTAGTTATCTTTTTGTGACTGACGTTTGCTGACTAAGTCCCTCTTAGTAAGTTTTTGTGGGTCATGTGGGTCATGTGGGTCATGGCATCCCCATGGCATCCCCCTTCACCCTCTTCACCCCCTTACCCCCATATGAAAATAAAAGGGTTGAGTGAGACCTATTGTGGCATTGATATATTCATTATGTTAATTAGACTTGCATTCCCACAATGCTGTGAGACAACAATAATGCAATTTTCTTTTGTCTTTTGGGAGGAACTGGAAGCGGAAGTAGAAATGTTCTGAAAGCTGGTTCCCACAGTCATGCTAATGCATAGCACTTTGACAGTTTTAGGCTGACACCAGCAATCTCAAAACCAGTTCCTATCTGTGTCCGAATGACAAATTTTACAAGGTTCACCATCGGGGCCACTCCGGGCCCAGAATTATCTTGAATTCTTCTACAAGTGAAAGACAAAGTAGTAGGAGATTCAAAAGTTGGATAAACCAGGTATCACAGACTTGATCACTCTTGGCCATCTGGTAAATGACTGTAACAACAAACATGTAAAGCATAAAGAAACAAATATACATGTAATCTCATATTTTATTTAGCTGAGCTTCATGTGAACTGCTAGAGCAAGTTGGGTATCAGTTAAAGGATATGGAGGCCTCAAACGCCTCTGTCTATGTAGTAAGTAAAAGACAACAAGAAACCCATGAAGGTAGATCGTAAACGATCTAGAGTGAAAAAAATGCAAGAACAAGAATTCTGAAATGTAGAATGATTTTCACCAAATAGAAGCCATTTTTGGCAAGACCGCTCTGAGGGTCGTGCGACATTATGTAACAGGTGACACCACTCACTGAGACCGCTCGGCTGTCCCTTGGAGAGCGGTGCTTACCCCCCCACTAACACTCACCCCACTGTCCGTGCCGAGACCAGAGGGGCGGTCCTCCAACCTGGACAGCAGACCAATGACCACAGGCCAGAGTCCCTTACCCCCCACACTCACCTCACCTTACTGTCCGTGCCGAGACCAGAGGGGCGGTCCTCCAACCAGGACAGCAGACCAATGACCACAGGCCGGAGTCCCTTACCCCCCACACTCACCTCACCTTACCGTCCGTGCTGAGACCAGAGGGGCGGTCCTATACCTGGACAGCCAACCAATGATGACAGGGAGTCCCTTACCCCCCACACTCACCTCACCTTACCGTCCGTGTGCAGGCACCGTGAAGGTGCGACCAAAGTGTAATTGGCTGAACAAAAGAAGGGTTTGTAAAGTCAATTGACTTACACAACTTTCCGTTATGCACTCAAGTGAATACAAAGGAACGACATTTGACCCTTACTAGTGAAAAAAATGGTATCCATTCACGTATTACACCAATACAAATCCATTTTTTTCACTAAAAATCGTCGAAACCTGGACACAAGCAAAATTTGTTTCATCTTTTGCTATCTCTTACACCATATTTGATATCCGCGATCTCATCCTTCAGGACTTTCTTATTTGATAAGTTGTAACTCCCTTACGTCCCAACACGTCGCCGGCTGTCGCGTTGTTAGGCTTACGTTGGCTGATGTAAGCCTAACAACAGGAGAACGAGACCACGGCTTTGAATGCATTATATCTCAAAATCCAAAAATAATCTATTTCATAAAAAAAAAAAAATTACATTGTTCTTAGGTAACTACTAGAAATGAATACTGAGGAGCAATGCTGAAATACGTTTGCCAGCTTGAATCTTCTCAGTGGTTAGGGCCTTAAACAGAAAGATCTGCAGGCGCACATGCAGATCTACATAAACATTGACATAGACTAGTCATGATAATGCCTTGTTAAGATTGACGGATCCTTGCTGAGGTTTAAAAGAGAAATAGCAAATAACAAATGTCACGAACAAAAAATATAGATTGATTCTCCCAGACAGGGTTCTCTGGTCATCCTCCACCATTGCTTCTGATTCCGAAGTAATCATGCTCAGAGTATAGCCTTTTTTCGTTACGTGAAAAGTTGGTATCACTACGTGCTGCTGTTAACTAGGTCAAGCCACTCGCCAGGCATAAGCGCAAAACCATAATGCTATACACGGAGCGGTAAGTAGGCCTAAAAAAATGGTTGTGTTCAGCTAACCTGACTTACCCTATTTTTTTGGCCCTACCATAATTTCTTTTTGACATTTTTTCCCCTAAAAATATAAGAATTCAATAGGAACGACCCACATGACAGGGAATAGCACATATTTCATCAAAAGATGTATTTCAGTAGTTACATGTTGTTGTCAAAAATGCCAGAATCTACCTTGGTAAAACAAAATTGTAAAACAAACATTTTTTCTTTTCTTTTGGTGGGGGGTGGGGGGTGGGCGCTTACCTGAACACAACTTTTCATCTTTTTTAGGACTAACACGGGAATCTGAAGCGCCGCAGGAGTATATTCTCTGATTACCCGGGTACTAGTATTTTGGCCTAACTGGAGGCTCAATCAAGGTGCACTTTGGCTAATATGTAGACAAGTCCATTTCCTGTTATAAACATTTAACATATCATAATTATTCATCTATGACATTTTCCTTTTTTTGAGATCATAAAAAGGTAGAATTAGGTGCTTTTCCTTTTTGTTACTTTATTTCCCCTACTACACACTACAGGGTGGTTATGTCTATATGCGTGCCAGCGGGAGTTATATCATTTAGGCAAAAGAAACCAAAACATTGTTGTATTCAGGTAATCCTACCTACCCTCCGTTCGCGATTTCTCCGAAATTACGGTGCACGATGGTCCTTTTATTTTTAAAGGGACCTTCTCGTCCGTGAGACAGACGTAATTTGATAAGTTGTAACCCCACTAAAGTCGCGCCAAATTCGCTACGTGACCAATCACGTCACGTTATAACGTTCTGAAAGGGCAAAACACGTCCCCAGTGACGTCGTTGTCAGGCTAACATCGGCGGGTGGATCTCTTAAAGCTCAAGGATGAGAATGTCCCTTTAAGACTCGCATTCTCGCAATCGGGTGGAAGTGGTGGTCTGATTCCAGCGTAAATGCAATAGCCCCAAAAATATTATAGCTATGTCAAAAGTGACGAGGTGTAGTAACTGTTTGCATGGTGTCTCATAGAGGGCTGGCGCACCTATGTGTCCTACACACTGGACACCAACAGAGGGGAAATTTGCATATTCTAGGATTTTCCTTTGATTTTTCTTCCCCTTTGGGAGGTGTGTGATGTCAGCCCAACTGCAAGAATACCCAGTATTCTGGCAGTCAACCTGACATTTCAAGGGGAAGAAGATCAAAGGAAAATCCTATGAATGTGCAAATTTCTCCTCTGCTGGTGTCTGGCGTGTAAGGCTATTGTGCTATTGCGCTGCAATCAGACCACCACTTCGGCCCGTCTGCGAGAATTACCATTCATAGTATTACGGTATCCCATAATCCTTTGCCCACGGCGCAGCTTCCAGTAGCTATTTTCTATCATTTAAGGATAGACAACAGGTGATAAGGGGTGTCTTGCTATGGTTGCAGTGATCTTATTACTATTTCTGCATTCCTAATATCTTATATTCATATCATATATCATCAAAAAGCCAATAATTCACCCTATCTGTTGATATAAATAATTAATGTATAGCCTTATGACCACCTGTGTACCAGTCCAAAAAAGTTGAAAAATCCCATTTTTACTACATTTGTTTGAACAAGGATATCTCAGTTAATATTTGACCCATAAGTCTGAAATTTTAAATACATGTACATGATAACCATTTTGAGGGAAGCGTGTCTCAGTTTTTTAATTTAGGTCCCAGTTTTTGATTTATGAAATCTAGAAAATTAAGTTTTAAAAAATTACAAAAAGTTTCCCGTTTTTTGTAATAAAATAAAATCTAGGACCTAAATAAAAAATCTGAGACACGCTTCCCTGCATTGAAACCTTATAAGGGCACATACAAAGTTTGAAATGTATAACTTTAATAAGAAATTCCTGTTCAAAAAATAAAAGTCAAGAAATTGGTTTTAAAATTATTACGCTGGAAATATTCATCTCACTAAATCTTTCCCTATATCATTAGATAGAGAAAATTCTTACCTTTCATTTGATGTATAGCACGACAGTGTATCTTGTAAATTAAGAAAATAAGGGGAGAATGTGCAAATAATGCCCTGCCTACTGTTGTCTATCCTTAAGTCATGTTCAAAGAATCATTACAAAGAATCTATGCGGGATAATTAATATTCCCTTTGAAGGGACGTTCTTGTCCGTGAGACGGACGTAATTTGATAAGTTGTAACCCCACTAAAGTCGCGCCAAATTCGCCACATGACCGATCACGTTGCGTTATAACGTTCTGAAAGGGCAAAACAAGTTGCCAGTGACGTTGTTGTCAGGCTAATGTCGGCGGGTGTATCTCTAAAAGCTCAAGAACGAGAACGTCCCTTTAATATAATGATCTACATGGAAGCTATTTTCAATTTCTTACATTTATGTGACTGAAATATGAGTTCTGTGGTCGAAAAAAACAACTTCTTCACAAGAGATTTGAGCGGAAATCCATCCAGCGAAGCCAGACCCAGAGATCTGTCAAAATGCAAGAAATTAAAAAAGAATAATTTTACAGAACTTACAGAGAGGCACATTGATAGAAGTGTTTATAATCTTGACATATAAGATTTTTTGAGAATTTTTTCATTGGACAAAAATAGATTTATGAATTTTTAGAATTACCGGAAACTGATTCGCGAGACTGGGACCGTAATACGGAGAATAACTTGGCATAAGATGCATTATTTTTATTGGTTTTCCCATGCTTTTGTCTATGACATGTGCCATAATTAGCCTACAGGAGCATTACACACAGGAAAACTTGGAACTGCGTATCTCCAGCGGACCGAATAGACCCCCTGCCAGTCACGCAGCCACCCCTATCTGTCGCGCGGATTTGGTAGCGAATTGTTGACTTCCGGCCCATAGGTGCAATGCAAAACAATCAGATTTTGGTTTCCTGAATCTTTCAAACTCATCCCCCAACGAAAATGTTCATAGTTACAGATAGCCAGAACCAAAATTTACAATATGTTACAAAATAAGCTCATAGTTGTGGGAGAAGGATTAGAAAATGCGTTTTGTTATGGAACTTCAATGCTAATGCATAGGGCGGAAGTTAATAATTTTGCGGCCATGCGCGAGAACTGGCAAACGGTCTATTCTCCCGGACCGAGTTCTCCTGCAGAGTTCTCCAGCTCCGAGACACGCCGGGTCTGTCCGTCAGTCACTGTCAGTGGCTGCGTGTGTTCGACTTTCGAGTGTTACTATTTTACTTCGGGAATAAAATTATCATACTGTTTCCAAATACACCCTTACTTTATCTAACTCTGCGTCTTCAGCACCTCGTTTTTCTCCTTTCCCTTCGTTTGTTGTTTCGGGTGATTTATCGGTGGCACTCATCTTTTTGGTGTTTTGATTTCGTCCGATCGCGGCACCGGAAGTAGCGTGGCCTACGGCAACAGAGGTCAATTTCTAGCCTAACCTAGCAGATGATTATTTCAGTAACATTTAAAAGACTAAGCCATTCTCGTAAAATGAAATATCAAAAATCAATTTGAATTAAATGAATATTTTCTTTGATTAATCTATGTCTTAAAACTAACGGAAATGAATATTCCAAAATCGTCCACACATGCGCTCTTCCACTTCCTTTTGGACCACCATATTGCCAAGATGGTGAGTGTGCCGGGAAACCGTATTAAAATCTCTCGTAATCTACCTCGTATTGTGAATAATTCGTGTTTTGATTAAGTGATAATATAAGGGAAAATAATGGTTGTATATGTGAATTCATAATTTTATTTGTTTTTAGTTGAATTGACCCGAAAACATAGTTGACAGTTTCGGCATGACAGAGTGCTAGATGTCAAGATTACACGTCCGTAGGTCCCGTCGCACTTACGTCCCGGTCCGTAGGTCCCGTCGGGAGTCCCGTGGGGGGTCTCCCGTCGGCTTTTCGCGGTGCTGACGGTCTCAGAGGGGTCTAGGTTTAGGTTTAGAGCAGGGACCGCCCCTGCTGGTATGTGCACGGACGGTAAGTGAGGTTGTGTGTCAGGGGTACGGCACTCAGGCCTGGATGATGGATCAGTGGTGGTCCGTCATTCTACATTTCATAATTCTTGTTCTTACATTTTTTCACTCTAGATCGTTTATGATCTACGTTCATGGGTTTCTTGTTGATGTTTAACTTCAAAGGCAAAGCCACTCAAA
This sequence comes from Lepidonotus clava, assembly GCA_936440205.1. Classification (NCBI taxonomy): domain Eukaryota; kingdom Metazoa; phylum Annelida; class Polychaeta; order Phyllodocida; family Polynoidae; genus Lepidonotus; species Lepidonotus clava. The sequence goes on along the minus strand of OW387136.1, from coordinate 42,721,661 downwards.
ATAAGATGAAAAACGCACATATTCATAACAAGGAGCCGCCAAAGTATGCGAAAAAACTGTCGAGGGGAAGGTGGCAAAACCTGACGGCACCTGTTGGGGTGGGGACCGTCAAAATCGCGGGACCTTAGGACCGGGACCTAAGTGCGACGGGACCTACGGACGTGTTACCGATGTCAACATTGGAATGGTTTGACATCGGTAACAGTTCGGTCTATCGGCAAGTTCAACTGTTGTTTCGGGTTGATAGTTATTTCTGTTTATGCATTTTTGTGAAATCTTCTTAAAATACCTACGTGTAACTTTATACAGTGATTGTTGTCCCTGATAAGAAGAGACCACAGAACTTTTGTCAACGAAAGCAAAATATCAGTCAACAAACAGCACGTCAACATTTCATTTCAGTGTTTCACTTTCAGTAAGTTAAGTGACACTGATAGTTACCTAAACTAACATCATGAGGATAGTGGCAACATGTATTTTTAACTAAAATGTTTAATATACTCTTTCATTCTTAAGGTGAACATCCCCAAATCCCGAAAGACCTACTGCAAAGGCAAAAAGTGCAGGAGGCACACTCTGCACAAAGTAACGCAGTACAAGAAGGGCAGGGACTCCCTGTACGCCCAAGGTAAGTGCTTCTGTGTTGTTCATGAGCAGAGATGCCATATTTCCCTCTTGTTTCGAATATTTCTTGTGTCTGTTTTTTCATGATAACCATATGCGAAGTTAATATACCTGGCAGTCTGAGTTATATTATGATACATTAATATAGAACTTTGAATTGAATGTATCCAGGGTTCTTCCTATAAAAATATTTCGAGTAGGCCTAAACAAAATAATTGTTGTGTTCAGGTAACCCGACCTACCCTAAATTTTTGGCCCTAACCTAACTTTTTTCAGAATTTTTTTCAATTAATTTGTTATAAACCAACAGAGTTGACCGTTAGGACATGGAACTGCTTTAAAAAGGCAAGGACGTGTATTTTAATATGCTAAAAATTGTGTTAAAGAATGTTTGGGCTAATATCTCGATTTTTAAGACCTAGCCTTTTAGGGATGAATCATAGAGATCTATTAGAAGAGAGTGATATATTATCTAGTTTGTTTGCCATTACATTTACAAAGACCAGCGGACCGAGTTCTCCAGTATTCCACCCACCTACCTACCCCAATTCTTTCAACCTTAGTCCTTACCTACATGGAACAACAGGGAATTTGAAAATGGAATTTCAGTTGGTACCCTGACGGATGTATGTCAGGGATATTCCTAGCAGGCCTCGACATATCCAGTGCCCAGGGAGCCTATGCCACCTCCATAAACACCCTGGACTCCCAGATGGTCCCCACAGGGAGCCAAGGTGGCTCCCATTGAATCTTGGGCCAAATAAGAATGGATGTGACAGTGTTTAGGTTTTAGTAGCCATAAAAAAGGGGGGTGGGTAGGTTCATTATTTCTTTTATTTCAATTTTGGATATTTTTTTAACTTTATTTTTTAAACTTTATTTTACAGACGCCAATTATTGACACCTTGTTTTAAACAAAAGTGTTTTCTTTACCTTCTACTATACTTGTCATTATCTAGAAAGTAAAATGTGTTTTCTGATAGTTTATTTTCTCCTCAAAAGCAATTTTTATTAAATTTTAATAAGAACTTTGAAAAAAATATATCCAAAAAAGTTAGGGTAGCGCCCAAAAAAAGGGTCGGTTCGGATACCTGAACACAACTATTTGTTGCCTCATCTGTTATTTCAGTGTACAGAATTAGTAATTTCCTAAAGATGGGATTCCCTTTCTCAGATTTCAATAATTTGCACCAATGATGCGTTCACACAGTGAACCAGTAGTTCGAAATTCATATATTTTTTAGGAAAAAAAATTTCTCCTAAAAATTGGGATAACAAGAGATAAGACAACCATAGTCTATACTTATTCCACGTTTAGAGAATAGGCGTACGGGGTGGTGAAGTGTTTAGAGTGTCCGCCTGTTGTGTGGGCAGCCTGGGTTCGATCCTGGGCTGTGCTGGACTGCTATACCCCTCTGTATGTCTCCCAGTGGCAACAACTGGGTTATCAAAGGCACCTAGAGGGCCACTGGCTGTTGTGTGTGCGGCCCTGTCTATGGGACCATGCACATTAAAGAACACCTGCCTCAGTAAAAGTGTAGGGGTATGGTCTCTACCTTCTCATAGATTCGATCACCATCACCACCCTTGATATGACCCTGGCAGTTAATTAGCAGGCTAGGAAAAATCCTCAAATTTTCTGGTCAGAGGACGACAAAAAACAGAAATCTGGTTGTCCACATAATATTTTAGGTTGCCCCCCTTATTTGGACATCTATTCATAATTTGAAAAACCTAGATTTCTGGGAGGACAGTCAACTAACTGCCTCAAAATAGCTGGTCGTCAGGAGGACGACCAGGATTGGTTTTTTGGTTGTCCTCAGCTGTTTTCTGGTCGTCGAGGACATGCGGACACGCAGATTTTCCTACCCTGCTAAATTAGGGTGTAAAGCAACCAATAACCAACCAACCAACCATTCAAAGAAAAATTAGCCTGAATTTTGTTATAATTTCAATTTATTAAATTATGATTAAATTAATACTAAGAGTTTAAGCTGTTCCCCGCCCATTCCACTCTGCTCCAAGGGGCAGGTTTGGAGAGGTTATGTAGGTCAGCGGAGCGGTGTCAGCTATTACATAATCATGTGTCGCAGTGTTTGTGAAAAGTCCATTTTTGCCGGACATGTCCGACGTTTTGACCATAATGTCCGACGTATTGGCCATAAACGTCGGACATAATGTCCGTCAAAACATTTAAAATGTTGGTAAATTATGTTTAAATTGTCCGACGATTTATATATTGTTTTTAAAGAGTGTGCCGCCACCTAGATTTGGAAAGTTAGGGGCCCAACTGGCCCCCAGATTTATAAACGTATGTCCACTACTGCATATGGCCATGAGTTGTCCCTGACTTACATCCCTGTGAAATAACTCGGGGCCTGGCTAGGCGTGCGGGATAGGCCATTCCCTCATGATCAGGAATTATTCTCCCCCACTGTGCTAACAGTGAAGTGGCCATTCCTGCATAAGTATTTTTCAAAAATGTGAAACGTTCTAAATGCCTAATAGGAATATCCCTGTGTGTGGACGACCAGATCTTCAATATGGGTTGCTCTCTAACGGCCAAAACTTTGAGGAATGTTCCTAGCTTATATACGTTTTTAATTCTACTACCACAGCTGATCTGTGGTATTTTAAGGACATGGCAGGTTAATTTGGCCAGATTTTGTCTGTCAAAGCCCTGGAAAAACTAGAAAATAAACAACTTATTGTCAATATCCATCCATAAAGAATGCATTTTCAAACATTCAGGAATACTATACTTTTGTTTCTTTACACTTTAAGACTTTTCAGGTGTAATTAAAAACTATTTTACATGTTTGCCAGACGATTATATCCAAAGTTTAGTCCAATGTGTGGGACATTTAGGTTAAGCGTTGGACATGTCCCACAAATACGGTATATTAAAAAACACGGGATTCTGTAACCAAATCACGCTAGGAAAATCTGCATGTCCGCATGTCCTCGAAAACCAGAAAATTGCTGTGGACGATGTTCTGTAAATAAGAAATTTAGTTTTCTGACCTTTTTGACAGCTGGTTAAGAAAAGGGATTTTTCTTGAGTGTGGACAACCTATATTAGACGTTGAAGTCTAGGGGACCGACCGGCCTCTTAAGGGTCTCGGGGCCCTGGTTATATCCACCCCTGAATTTGGTACTGATATATCCTCCTAGATGTTTTTGAATTGACTTTTGAGAATATGAACCATGGCTGCTTCTGTTCCATACCCTTTATTTTCGAGCTTGCTCTGTATCGTTTCCATATAATTGAAAATGTAAATCAGACCCGTTGGTCTATTTCAAAGGTATTTTTTCCCCCTCGGAATTTTGACTGATGAAATCACTGTACTTGTTCTTTCAGGAAAGAGGCGTTATGACCGCAAGCAGAGTGGATTCGGAGGTCAGACCAAACCTATTTTCCACAAAAAGGTAGGTTGGAACATTAATCCTGCATTTCGTACAACTTTTCACGCTGAATCTCGTACACAAGGTTGACACATTTAATTACCCCAACAATTAAACTTTAGAAGTTTTTATATTTGACCAAAATAAAACTGCTCAAGTCATCCGATCCTGCAAAATAGAACTATTGCGAACGCTTAATGGCCATATTGTACTTATGGTAGGTCGCATTTGAGTTTGCTTTATTAAGGTGCTGTAAGCAATTAGCGGTTTTGATACCAACATGTTGGTATCTGAAACATAAAATAGCAGATGCCGCAAGCAAGTACCGGTACCACAAGTACCTATATTCCTCCTTGCACTACCCTGACCGCAAACATGTTTGCGGCCGTTTGCTTGCGTCTTTTCATGGTGACGCAAGCAAGTGGCGCATAGTGGAATATGGCCTTATGTCGTCCAATCCTGCAAAATGGAACTATCATGAAATGTTCATGGAGCTCGTGAGAAGAAACATTGATGCCATTGATCCTCCCCCCCTTTCGAAATTTTACCCGAAGGGACTTAAAATACTTTGAGAATTTTTCTGATTTGATCTATCAGGTTATTGTGGAATCAGAAAATGAATTGTCCCCATAACTGTTCGATGGGCATAAATACTCAGAAATAATTATTGTCCCATCGACTCATGTCTGCACGATTTCCTTATGTGTAGGCCAAGACAACGAAGAAAATCGTTCTGAAGATGGAATGCTCAACCTGCAAGTTCAAGAAGCAGCTGGCCATCAAGCGGTGCAAGCATTTCGAGCTTGGAGGAGACAAGAAGAAGAAGGTAACTACAAGCAATATGCCTATAAATGTTGAAAGTAATGATTTAAGGTACAGACTTGGTAGCCCGTGTTCGTTTCAGGTTATGTATTTTTTCTGTTAAGAACGGATCAAGCAATGTATTTACGTGAGCAAGTTTTGAGATAATGGAAAATGAGAATCTCGAGTTTTTGTATGGGGCCTCACTGGCATCCCTTGATCGCATACATATATATTGATATGTAATTTAGGGTGGTCATGTTTTTTTAAATAGTTTGTATTAAAAAAAAAATCGTTTTTATAATGATTTAATCATTGTATATTCGTTCACATTCAGTTCCTAATCCAACCTTCTTTTTCTTTCCAGGGACAAATGATCCAGTTCTAAGCTACTTGTACAATATAGAGGAATAAACGGGGATTTCAATATTTGTCTTCAGTTTCATTATTGACCTCAACCCGGTTGGTATACATGATGGGGAATAAAAGGAATAAGTCGGAGCGCCGAGTTTGTGGCAAAGAGATGTCGTATATACTATGCTTATTTTGCGAATTTATTAGGATTAATATTTAAATAATTCGTTTAACATTGGCCGAAATTAGGTTTGTATTTTGCGCCAATTGGGTAGACTGGACAATTTCCGAAATTGAATAGTTGAAATAACTGTCGAACCAACGCCAGGAATTCTCCCTACCACGGACAGCCAATTTACTATACTGTACCTGCAGGTTAGCCTAGATCAATGTGCATTCTGGGTAATATGTCGACAAGTCGCAAGGCTTATGTATAGGAATTTATTTCAATCATGGCATTATTTGTAATCAATCAAGATGAAGTATTAAAATTAATTATTTTTTGATTCGTATCCATACATATCTTATATTTTCTAAGTTGGTTTGAAAATATTTAGATACAGAACACATATTTTCTATAGGATTTCCAGTGGATTTGTCGACAAAACAAGTGGAAATTAGCCTGCAAGTGCAGATACTGTAAATCAGCTATCTGTGGTAGGGTGAATTGATTCAAAAGTGGCTGAAACTTCAATATTAAACAGACGTGTTTCGGCCAGTTGAATACTCAGCAGTCATTGTATAAAGTGGGACTTTTTGAAGGTTTGAAAAAGTTCTAAATTGTACGTTCAAGGCCTTGTATTTTGACCCTTTGAACTCCCTTTATAAGTAGTAAAGCATTATTTGAATATAATGTTTAATTTCATATTCACCGAGACACGGCGAGTAAAATGATAGATCAAAACGCCTATCAAAATAAATGGATTTTGAAGCCAAAAGAAAAAAATCGTGAGAGCTGTGCTGCTTTTGAGAGTAGTAGAGATTTTAGTATTACGCGAGTCGAAAATTATCTAGCCTTACCCTGTGCCAAAACCACCAGAATGGATTTTCAGGCAAATTTATTGAGAAATTCTGCCTCAGAAGACTGCTACTTTAGAGAAGAAAAAATTGCAAAAATATGATTATTTGTATCCAAATTATGTCTTGCCGATTCAGTAAGTAGAACAACATTTATTGATTAAAAACCAATTTTACAAAGACAGGCACTCGTGCTCAATGGCGGCTTAAAAAGAGTGAAAGCCAGCCAATACGAACGTGAGAAAACGTGATCCAATAAATATTCATGAGATACACGTGTCCTCCGAAATAACTATATATCTATATAATTGTATACGCCATAAGTTGTGGAAACCTGAAACTTTTAGAATTATTAAAGAAAGGTGCCAGTGAAAAATGAAATTTGCTTCATTTCGTTGTTAAATAATAAATTGAATACTATTATAACAAGCTAAATTTCCAGTTTCCAAAATTAAATTCTTAGGCGTCAAATCTGATTGGTTAATTGACTCATTATTCTGCTGCTCACATGCAGAAGGTGTCTGATATCACAAGCAGATGAGAGTTCAGTAATGAATTTTTAAACTTGGCTTTCTGTTAGGGGCCTTCCATTAAGTACGTACGCACCAAGGGGGGCTGGGGGGTCTAAAATTTTAGAAAATTTGCGTACATATCTATACTAATCCAATGCGTATTTTAGCCACGGGGGGGGGGGGGGGGGGGAGCGGTCTAGAATTTCAGAAATTTTGCGTATGTACTAAATGGAAGGCTCCTTAGTAAACTGGTTAAATAATCCCTCTGAATTTTTACCTAATTTTGCAAAGTGTGGTTTGAGGGTTATGATTTTTTAAAGTAGACTCACTGTCACACACTAATTCTCCCTACCACGGATAGCTGACTTCTAGTATTTTAAAGAGAGGGGCCAGTGAAATTTCAATTCTGGTTCTTTTACACTTTATATGTTAGATTTAATGCTCATTTAGTAATATGCCAAGTGTCAGCGTGATTAATTGAATATTTCATGTTAAAAATGGGCTTCAACCTTTGATAAACCTCATATCCCTCTGACCATCAGGAAAACACACATCTGTGTGTGACGTCACACAAAATGACAGTTATATTCAAATTTCAAATTTCAAAATTCAATAAAAACTATAATTTGTCATATTTTCTTTTATAAATCATTTAATTTTGTGATTTTAATCTATATTAGACTTATAAAGAACATATAATATATTTCTTATTGCATTTATTTCAGTTTTACAATTTTTCAACTGTTCTGCTTGTGACGTCACATATAGATAATTGCTCTGTCCAGGCAGTGTCAGATGCAGACAGGGAAACTCATTTTGATTCAGACAAATATGAATAAAGCAAAAACTATTAGAGATAAAAGCATAAAATTTGGTATGGTTATTCCCTGGATGGTAAAGATCACGGCGGTATACTAATTCATGGTCACTGGCCCCTCCCTTTAAGCAACTGCAGGCTAATTTTGGCCAATTTTGTCGACAAAACCACATGAAAAACTAGAAAATTAAGTAATAATTGTGATAGTTCCACCTTTAATGAATGAATTTTAAAACAACTTGGAAAATATTGATATATATGGATACAGATTTAAGAAATGATGCTCTCTAGGTTTTCCTCATGTCAAACTAGGAGCTGTGACATGAATAATGAAAATTCCTATGCTAAAGCCATGTAAGCTGTCGACATATTTCCCAGCATGCTCCCTGATCAAGGCTAACCTGCAGGTAAAATTCAGGAAATTGGCTATCCGTGGTTGGGTGAATTGGGCCCAATGCCTCCCCTGATGTCAGACTCTGTCCAGGCTTGCCTCCAACTGATTCGCACTAGAGGTGTCATACTAGTTTCACAGTTACAAACCAAGACCTTACATCTATTGTTTGCATGCTGAGGCCGTTTTGCACCTTTTAATATATTAAATTAGATATTACAAACTAACTTCAAAGAGGTATCTGAATATTGGATGATGTCATCTGTCACGTAATTGCCATGTCGCCTTTCGAATTTAAAGAGAGAAGCCAGTGAAATTTCAGTTATCATTGAATTGCACTTCAGTTGTTTACAGCTATTGCTAAAATAGACATATTCCAAATTTCACAGAAAAAGATTGACCCCTTCGCATAGAAAAGCAGCCTTTCCTATAGGATAACGTCCTGTTGCCCTGTGTGTGACGTCACACAAAACAGACATTATTTTCAAATTTTGAAATTACAATTTCTTAAAAAATACATTTGGGATGCAAATATTTGCCATAAATACATTTATTATATGGGTTAAAACGTTATAGGGTTGAGAAAAAACCATTAGGATAACCAGAATATGGTATTTATGCAATTTTAAATATTTTATCCCATCTGTTTGTGACGTCACACACAGATGCACTGTGCAAGGTACTCCAGGTGCATGCAGCAATCAGTCTGTTACATTCAGAAAAATACTCATAAAAATGAAACTATCATAGATATGGACATAACATTTGGATATGGATATTCCCTTAACGGTAAGGGACATGACGATATATTGTTTGACATTCTCTGGCTCCTCCCTTTAAGAATTAGCCGTGTCGAATTTAAAAAACGGCCGTGTTGAATTTAAAGATCCGGGGACACGATTTGAGCTAATGCTCAGAAGGCAATATGATTGTAGATGCTAAAAAATAAAATGTTTTGATATAGGTAAGGGGTGTCATAGGTGCAGGTACGCGACAGGACACCCCTTACTAACACTTGTACATGGGTCACCCAGGTGTTAATGCTGAGACTCGCACCTCTGACTGCTGGCCATGTTGTGACGTCACAAGATGCCTTTGTAGTGTGGCATTATGTGCTTATACCCATGTCTATACAGCTAGGGATTTTGTTTCAATACATGTATGTCTTGGTTTCATATTTGTAACATTCTTTTTTGTAATTTATAACAATCAGTTAACACTTCCTTCATTTCTAAATCTGTATCCATTTATTTAGATTGTTTTAAAATATGAGTTTACAGCGTTCCCTTGTGTGCAGAATTTGGCTGCTGGGTGCACACAAGGAGGCATGCACCCGGCATGTGCATGCTTATATAGTAGTGTGTGAATCAGAAATATGACGGTACCTTTATTCAGAGATGCCACGCACGAGTGTTGAAAAATCCGGAAAATTGGAAGGACATTTCCGGATTTTCAGTTAAGACACTTAAAATATTTGGAAATATTGATCAGAAAACATCAATTTATGGTTTAGATGGCGTAGAAAGGGCGTTAGAATAATTTGTAAATCAAAACTTCTAACTTTGGTAAAGAAAAATATCATTTTCATTTCTATTCTGAACTGGCAAAAATCCGAAAATCCGGAAAAGGAGGAAAGGAAAAATGGCATCTCTGTTTATTTTAAACCCCTATGCACCCACCATGTGCGTAAAATAAATCCTTAATTTCGAACACTGGTTTATATACATTTACAATTTACATATCCATACATAGATCTATAATAGATTTTCTATATATTACCTCTACGTCTAAATCAAAGGATAGTCGTTCTTCTTTTAGTATTTTGCAATTTTTATTGTTGCATGGCAGCAGATACATTTTCCATGTGAGATGATACCGCAACATGGACATACATAACACTCTTATGTATCCCTATGACCGCAATAAACAATTTCTTTCACTACGTATATGGGGCTAGAGCACCACCATCACTGACACCTCAAAATGGGGTAAAGGGCTGGACAGGCGTGAATGCTACACTAAATATAGCTATGTGTACGTGACAACTGCGCGAATAGGGGCTAACTTTGCACCTGTAAGCTTTATTATAATTATGTTACTATAAAAGACTATAGAGACAGTGATGATTACATAGAATTCATTTTAGCGAGATTATCTGATTTCTTTCTCTTTTACTTTTATCTTATAATGTGTTCACTGCATTATGTTATTGTATTTAGTAACGGTAAAGGCTACACACAAAATGGATAATATATCAACAGATACGTCCCCATAGGGTTCTATAACCAAGGGAGAACTCAATGCAAATCCTGATGACTGAAATACAATGGTTTCATTAAATACAGTGTGTAGACTCTACTCTATATCAGGCATCTTGATACGTCACTTCCGGCATGCTCACCAGATCTAGGTCATCTGGCCCTAGTGTGTGGTTCTATTCTTATTTCTTGAATAATTACGCTAGTCTATGAGAAACAATTATTTCATTCATAGTGATGCATTCATAATTCTATGATACAATATATTTTGTTGAACAGTAATGGTCGTGTCACCGGATCTTTAAGGGTCTATACCCCCATTCTTTGCCAATGGAGATCACATCTTTTGACAGATTCACCCCAGGCCTGCGGCATACTGCTGTGAATCTGTCTCAGGCCCCATGCTTTAGCCTGGTACAAGAAGGCCTCGACCCCACCCCTGTGTGCGTTATTCCCTAAATAGAAAATTCAGCATTTTAGAACCATAACGTCACTATACTTCCCTGCAAATCAAATACACTAGACATGAATAACAATATCAAATTTGGCATCAAACAATAGGCAATGACGGGAAGAACAACTTTCTATTGGAAAATTTCCTCTAAAGTGAATATTTATTCCAATTTTGGGCCAAATTTTGAAAAGGTGGCTAAAAAATAGCAATTCTCTAAAATAAATTCCCTGTTGCAAAGAAAGTCCTTTGGTTACCATGGCACTTTTAGACTTTCACTTTATCACATAGACTCTATCCAATGTGTATTTGTGCTTGAGGGGGTGGGGCCGGGGTTGGGTAGATGGAATATCCATCCCCGACTCTGGTGCGGGGATGGAGTGCACTCCATAGAAAAAAACTGGTAAAAAAACATTGAATTCTGGGAAGGTGTGGACCCTTTCTACCATAACTTAGAGGAGGCCATGTTGGAACTAGCCCAAGTCAGTCCACTTCATGGGTTCAAACACTGAATTTGGAGTAAACAGCCAGCTGTTCACCACAAAAATAGGTGTGCATGGTATGAAAAACAGTTCTCAATATACAAGTGGGTGTCATTTTTGTGTGCATTTTGTATGTGTTGTGCCCCAGAACTTGAGCTCACTTTACTCCAGTTTTGAATGGGCAGTTGTTGTCAGCCCCACTACAGAGAGGGAGGGGGCGGGGCAGGAGTGGGGCTGACCGCGTTCACGGTTGGTTGGGGTTGGGGGTCTGGGATTTTTGAAAAAAAATGGGTATAATGAGCGTACGTACTAAATGGAAGGCCCAATACAAAATACCGTCAGTAAAGGGTCAACACATGCTGCCCCCTAACGTTAGTGTGAAAAACATGTGCTAAACAAACACTGAAACAGCAGCACACAGAACGTTCCCAACGATTTGAAACAAGAAATGTCGTTGTTCTGACTTCTGCGGGGGGGGAAAACCTTTCAATGCACTCCCAGCTATGATGCCGGGAATCTCCTGAAGCTTGCAGAGGGGAACATCTTATTCTAAACTCTTTGTCCACTTGTCCCGGACGGTGTTGTCCAACGCACCTGCCGGCCCAGCTTCCCGAACGAGTCAACTGTTTGGCCGCGTTGTCATAACAACCATACTTCCGCCTATCGCAGTCAAGATCTTATTTTCTCCTGAATATGATCATGACAAGTCACATCTTAATATCGTCTGCTAGGCTTTGATTTTGGCGATACACCATCAGACATTTGGCTCTATTGGCATTTTGATGATATTGTTGACTTAATCTGTGCTTTATTTAACATAAATGAGTTGTTATATAGATTTAATACCCAAGCCTTCACTTTTTTTTCATTTCTGAATTATGATTTAGCTGTGTCTATATTTGATCTGGGTCCTGCCTTTATGAAAACAACATGAAACTAACGTTTTGTGATTTTATAAGGTCTGTTTCATTACAAGAAAGTACATAATTTACTGAAAAAGCAATTATAATAGAATAGACGGCTTGTCATGATTGTACATATTTTTAGCCAATCAGAATGCGGATTGCTCGAGGCTTCGACCTGCACCTGCAACATAATTTTACGTGCCGATTTACGATTCTGACTTCTGATTGCTGTTGGTGATTTTGGAAGCTTTGATCGAAGCAGTCAAGGTAAGTCAATACACATTTTCTGTTGAGTTTATCCTGGTGTTGCATTTTTGCTAAATAGATGTCCTCTTGGGGTTAAAACAGTGTCAGATTGAGCTGTGTAGTGTTGTTGTTTACCGCGCTCTTCGTGGGACTGACAGGATCGTTCTCCACCACCTCAGGTACGCGTCTAGACGGAGACTGTTGCCTCCAGTCTCAGTCTGTTTACTCTTTCTGTCATTGCACAGCAAGGTTTATTTCCCAAGTGAAGAATAGAAGTGTTCCTAGCATAATGACGTTTTATTGGGAAAGATCATTGGCGTGTAAATGTCATCGTAGATAGCAAGAATTCAAGTTAACTGTTTGTTGCCATTGACTTAGCCAAATGATCGACTCTCTACTCCTAACCTCGTATGAGTCCACAGAGCTACCATTGACTGAGCAATTTGAGGTTACAAGTAATACAACTAAACTTACAGTGACAAGTTCTACTTTCACAACTTGAGGGAACTGAAATTTGCTAAAAGTTAACAATACTTGAAATTTTGCCAATAAACCTAGCATCTAATAACTTCCAACCCTAATGTGACTTCTACCTTTAACGTTGTATTTTCATTGATATCCATTGATAACATAATAGGAATGTTTATTTTGAATGAAACATCTGACATTCTGACAGTTGAAACAGGTGTGGCAGACAACGTCTTTGAGTTTGACTTTGACGTTTCATAGTCTGTTTGCCAATTGTCTTGCATACGCGAGTAAATGTTGACTTCCTGGGGCATCACTCCCAGAGGTGGCAGAAAACATCGGTTTTCATGCATATTTCTTATTTTCTAGTATTGTATAGATCAGGAACACAACTATATATCCAATACTGTCTATATTTTCTCTGGGAAGTAATTGTAAGAGATACATCATACAGCCATGTGATACAGGGAGACAAAAACTAATTCCTAAGCATTGAGCTTAGGCTATGGACAGCAAAGTCAAAACTTTGCAAACTCAGCAGTGTTTGAATTTTTTCTTTTTTAATTCAGCCATCAGGTGTCAGTCCTGACAAACAATTGTCAGCCAGGATTTTTGTATGATGAAAAACTTGAAAATATAACCATTAGATTTACAACTAAGTACCTTCAGAAACAGGTTTAAGAAAATAATCAGAAAAGTATCTGGTCACATAAAAATGGTAAAGATTGATAAAAATGCAGATATTATTTCTCTAAAACCTGTCAGCCTTCCAGGCTGATAACTTGATATTTGTGCCCGAAATTGTCAGCCCTAATCAAGAAATATGTCTGAGACTGACGCGTTGACGTTAATTTCCAACACTGAACTCTATTAAATTAACTATTGAAATACATTCTATGGTCATGACTTAGATCCATAGTAAAATATGGACAATAAAAATAACTAAAAGTGAAACTTCATTAAATACATTCAAACTTGTCCCTGTTTCATTTTGGTGACCCACCAAAATAGGTTTGTTTACAAACATTGCTTTCTAAAAGCAGAAATGTCAATGGTTTTCTGGAATTCACGTGAAGTTAAAGATAGACAACACCTCTCAGTGGGCCATTTGCAGTAATCCTTATTGCGCTCTCTCTATTAAGAGCACAGTAATTTGGTTGATATCAAATGATAGAATAGATTTTTCTCTATCTTTTGATATAAAATTAATTGTTTTTACTCCAACGTTGGAGAAATCAGAGAAGAAAAATTGATTTTTTAACTTTTATTTTTTGAACATGAATATCTCAGCTACTATTCATTTGATTTTTATGAAATTTTGGGAGCTTGTTTGTAACATTAGTATGGAGGGAAGCGTGTCTCAGAATTTTTATTTAGGCCTTAGGTTTTATTTTATATCAAAAAACGGGAAACTTTTAATGATTTTTTTTCAATTAATTTTCTACATTTAATAAAATGAAAACTGAGGCCTAAATCAAAAATCTGAGACACTCTTCCCTCCAGGTGAATGTTATCAAGGCATATACAAAATTTCATATGTTTATATTGAGTACTAAACAAGGTATCCTTGTTCAAAAAATAAAAGTTGAAAATGCGTTTTTTCTATTTCCGGTAAGAGCACAATGATATACAAGTAGACATTGTAAAATTAATAGTATCATTAGATAGGTTTATTAAAGATGTACTCAATGGTATAAAGCCCATACTTATGCTATATACAGTGAACAAAATATACCTATTTAAAAAAGGTTAAGCAAATTGGCCGCTGAGACTGTGAGAGGTGTTGTCTATCCTTAAAGTTAACTTTCATGGTTCATACCATACCAATAACTTAAGTTCTAGTACTATAAGAGAGTAAAATCGACTAGTGCGGATCATGCTCTGCCTACAGTTGTCTATCGTTGTCTGAGAATATGATGAAGACAATTTGCACTGCACAATCCATTTTTAGTCTTACTATGATATGGATTTCATTCATTTTGCAATTGCTCTGAACAGATGAAGCTCTATCTGAGAGATAGGTTCAGAAATTGAATTAAAAGAACTTAAAAGCAGAAAAACTCAGGTAACAAATTATTAGACCAGGCTAAGAAATTCGTGGCATGTATTCGTAGATCAGTAGGTATATATGTGTATTCTTGATCACTGGTTATCAGCCAACCTTGAATAAGTGGGGGGAAAAACGTGGGAAACATGCGGTCGAATACTTATTATCTGTGAACGTGACGAGCAGATCGTGGCAAGGAGGAGGTAGGGTGGTCAAACAGAGGGTTTTGATTGGCCACACACACCCCTAGAACACGAACATACTGCAACACATTACCATTTACAGGAGAGCATGCTGACCCAACATGTAACATGCTGTGAGCAACGTGAAACCTGCTCCAGGCAGGCATTCTCTCTTTGTCCGAAATGTAAACGTACTTCCCCCGAGAGTGTTAAATTCCTGCACTTCTAAAGCAACCGTCTCTTTCATAGCGCGCTTCTGAACATGCCATTGAAAGTATAGTTTACTGAGAAGGAGCAAAAACACTCGCTAGTCCGGCTATGACAAAATACTTTTCAATTATGTAATACTCCTTTTACTAATGAACTAGTCACTCAGTATAGGCATGGTGAGGGATGGGATCGAGCAAGTTTAAGCAAAATAAAATTCAGATCATGTAGATAATTGAAATTGATCGGTTTTATTGCGATGCATACAATTGTTTTTAATGGCCTGAAATATTGATGGGTATAAAAAAAATTGATGGCTGTATGCATTCAACAGCTGTGTATACTGGTCTTTCACCTGCCAAATACGTTATTACAGTTGAGCTTATCAAACCTTTCAGCCATACTGTTACTGTTACGGAACCAATTCATTAGTATTTTTTCATTGCAATGCATGCTTTCCTTCTCTCAGGGAAAGACTATGTTCTTTGAGTCCAGGCCCGTACACAGGGTTCTGCTGGGGTGGGGGGGGGGGGGGGGGTCTGGGGGGGTGGCGAGGCCCCATAAGCGGAACTTTTCCCTAGACTTGAAAAGGGGGGTGGCGAGCAGTACCAGATGTAACTTTTCAATATTTTCCTACTATTTTCATTAGGGTTTTTACAATAAGTTTTGCAAGAAAACTTCTTTTGTGGGGGGTGGGGGTGGGGGAGGGGCGTCGGCTATACAGTATAGCCGTTTTTCCCAATAAATTGCTGATTTTTCAGGTTTGAATCCATTACATAAAATAAAGAAAACACATTTATGTTGTATTCGGTCAGATATATTTACCTGTAGGTCGATTTTTGCCCTTGCCCTAACGTACTACTACTAGTATCAGTGTACTGCAATTCAATTTATCTAACCTTTAGCCTTACACCACCTACTATTACTAAGTCTATCCATGCCGTTGCTACCCATCCCTGCAGTCGTGCGTGACGGCTACGCCGCCGTTGCCCCTCGACGCGTGGGGCAGGTACCTCCCGCCAGGGGCGCGGAAGTCGGGGCTCTATTAGGGCAATCACCCCTTCAATCTGCTCCCCGGTCCGCTCCACACACGAGCAGCTCGCGAGTTATTGACGAGCAGCTCACACCCCCTACCTGGGCCCGTGCGGGAGCTACTCCACAGACCCGAGGTAATCATTGGACGGCCCAACCTGTTGCTTGCCTGACCATGATGAATTCATCACGCCGGGAAAATGGTTTTCAAATTCGATTAGGAGTGGGATTAAATCTGGTTCATCAGCTCGGCGGGGAATAGCGTTTTGTCCATAGTAAAAGTTGTGAGTTCGGGGCTAATACTATACGATTTCACGTCTTTTCTGTCTTGAAGTAGTGCCGGGTAATGTGCTACCGTAATGCATACTTTATAGAGTAAGAAATCAATACTGAAAGGAAACGTTGAGAATTAGATTAGCCAGCACTAAGAAACAAAATGAAAGAAAATTAGATTATGTCTATCTCGAACCAGCTCACAGAGGGTGCACGGTTTTAAAGCGTGCACCCAGATGGTGCATCTTTCCCGTTCATTTAAACATATATTAATGTGTACAAAGGAACTGCTTAGGGTGCATAATTCTACAACCTTTTCAATCCTTAATTAAGAACACTTCCCCTGTTTACACCACCCCTGTTTACAGTTTGGTTTGGATTTTAACGGGTAACAAGTATTACCCAGCACTGCAGTTGGCAATATGTACAAGAAGAAGTGTTCACAAATATCTCTTTTTTCCTAAAATCAAAATGTAATTGGGAAAAATATTCAATATACTATTATATATACTCCCGAATTCTAGTTCTGTCATCAAGTTTTTCATTTGGACCAGTGATTCCAAACGCACACCAAAAGGTTGCACTGCAGTAACTTATATGTTAACAGTTTACCATAAGTTTATCAGAGCCTCTGGGTTCGGAATTTTTTTTTTTTTTTCAAAGAAATCTGCGTTAGGTTATAAATAAGGGTAAACTACGGTCAAAACTTGAACTTGACGTCTCCTTCTCACCGGGTGTCCCTGGCATTCTGCTTAAATAATTAATATGCATAGAAACATTTATTGTATCAAAGCAATAAAAAGAGATTGCTTTTCCTGTGTCAAAGGAAAAATATTAATATTATTTCGAAGGGATTCTTCATTCGAATGTACATTGTGCACTCGACAAAGACGTTTGACGTCGTTCACGTTGTGCACACGACAAAGACGTTTGAAGTCGTTCTTGTTTGTGTCAAGTCAAGTCAAGTCCATAACCTTTGACTAGAAATGTTCTTGTGCAAAGGGGATTACTGAAAAAGCTTTTTACTTGTCAATTCTGGGTTAATTACATACGCATACCATCTCGACACAATCTCGCATGCACAGCGAGGCACTGTCAATGGAACTCTGGCAGACAATTTCTTGCTAATTCGTAATATCGAGTGATAGCGTGATGTCCATGCATCCACATAATCAATTCCACTCCCACTGAGCATAGGTTTCCTGTTTTTTGTTTATTTTTCTACCAAGAGAGTCCTGCTGTGGACTTAATGAAGAAAATGAAAAAACGGGCCTCAGCGTGGTCACGTATTGCAGTGTGGTCAATACCAATGCTTAATTAGATAGCATTCAGCGATGGACATAGGTTAAGATGGTTTTAGAAATTTACTGGCAAAAACATTCTTCCCTTGTCTTATTGGGGCAATCAGATTCATTTCCGCGTGCTTGGTATATTGGCCTTGCCTTTGTTAACACCCTATCACCGCCATATGCTCATTGGACTAATGTTTGTTGAAAGGTACGTAGAACACGGAATATGACAAGAAACATCTGGAAATAAAATTCAGTAGATTTCTTTTAACTAAAATAAATACATGGGGTCAGTCAGGGTACCAACCACACAGGGAAAACAGGGAAACTTGCAAAAAATATTCCCTGACAGGGAAAACACAGTGAATTTACAAATTTTGCCAAACCACAGGGAAAACACAGGGAATTTCATTTGGCCAGGTTCTGAAATTCCTTATTCTCAAGATATTAGGGATTTGACTTTCTGTTGTTGGGTTGTCCAAAAATTTTCTGTATGCAGAGGCTTTTAAATTTGCAAAACTTGCTGGATATGACACAGGGATAAATTGTCGTGGGACAGGGAAAACACAGGGAATTTGAAAATGGAGGTTCGGTTGGTACCCTGTCAGTCTCTGATTTTTATCCAAATTAACAACATTACCGTAGTCTGTAGCTGCCGCCCTGGGGGATTGGATGCCCTCCGGGGTCAGTGTTTTACGCCTGGACTAGACGTCTGTTAGTGATGTGTCGATCCGCCGACCAGACACTGTTGTGGGATCAAACCTTGCGAGCACCTCCCGAGAGTCTCCGAGCTGCTCGGTCGGCCGTCCCCAGAGTCCGGCATAAGAGGTGGGCGTTAGATAGCTCAGCAGAGCAAAGCGACGCCCGGGAACGACTGCCTCGCCACGCCTTATTAAAGAGATACTGACCAGACGCGTCTAATTATAGGCTATGATTCACTCACGGGTATGTTGAAAAGATTTGTTTTTATGTACGAACGTCAATTTAGAATAAAGTTAATTAAATTACTCGGCTAATATTGTGATGAATATTATCACTGTACATGGATCTCTTATGCATTTGATTCCATGGCTGATAAGCAAATTTCCCGTAAGATGTTTTTTTTAAATAATTGTTTGATGAGGTTATATCTTGGTTTTAATAACATTCTTTATGAAAGGACGACTGATGTGGGTCACAACTTTGTTATGAATGGTTTGGAGTGGGCTTGGTAAGTGGTCGTGAAACCAGGTTACCTGGAGGCCACCGTGGACAGTTTAAACTAACAACATACTTGGCTGGAGGATTGCCCTAGAGGGCGAGCTAGATTTGGCAGTTGTATACTTTTAGAAACATGCTCACCATAAGTTAACCTCACAGTCATTAGGTGTACTTGATATCAGGAATCGGGTTCTGTTTTTCACCAGCAGTACCACCGACTATCACCAATACTACTTCCATTTTGGGTAGTAACTCAGTTGAAAACAAATTGAACTGGGACTGAGCTTTTAATAATGTAACTGCATAGTATTCATTTATCATCTAAAGAGCCATCGTGTGACACGCAGAAGTTTTATATCGTAAATAATTTTAGAAAATACCACTTTCTGATCTCAGTATCCGCTTAGGTCAGTGACTGATAGTTGGCTGTAGAAAACTGGCCATCCTCCAGCACGTGCCCTCAGGCCTGCTATAGAGGGGTCATTATAAAGGTAGACCGAGCCCTAGGCGTTACTATGGACAAGACATAATGATCCCCGTCATACCAAAGGCTATAAAGTTAGGTCAGAGGGCCACTAAGTAGGCTAGTGTGATAGTCTTTGACGATGTTGATATATTTCTTCCTACGTCAGGGAGTATTATCATTAAGTGACATTAACGACATAGCGAATCCCCGAATTATGCTCAATAGCAACAGTTTCATGAAAGTTTCATCGTAAAAGTATATTTATGAATAACAAATAGTGAAAATAGTGTCACTCTAAGGTTTTACTTTAGAAAGTATTTGTGTGAATTACATGATTGTATTGTCTAATGTACTAGAAGAAAAACATTTATAATTAATTCTTAAATGAGTGAAAGTTCCAGGCTTAGTGCTTATTGATTCATGCAATTCTTTTGAATAAAATCTCGAGTTGTTATCCTTTCCCTTTCGTGGAAGTGGCTGAAAGATTTCCTACAATACATAACCAAAAGCCGCTTCATGCATACATCTGTACATCTATTACAGTACTTCATACCTGAGGATCTTGAGTCAACACAATTCTATATAAAAAATGATATGATGTAATGGGAATGAAGGGAGGAGTGCTGTTGAACCAAACGTGGAGATCCTGGCGAAACAAGGAATCATAATACCTTATGTAAACAGAGTTTGCTTATCTCAACTATGTTACATGTATCAACTTATAGGGAAGTATGGCCTCACCCATTATTTTCTTTGCATATTTGCAGCTACTGTCTGCTGAATTTATGACTAAATATACTATTTTGGGCGGTGCGTGTAACCTGTAGGATTACTGATGTTATGCCACAACAGATTTGGTAGAGGGGCAGGATTTACCCATTCAGTCCGAACAGAATATATGTATGTGTCATTGTGCTCATAGTGACCAGTAATCCCACGACCAGATAATTTAGGAGAGCTAGAGCACAGTTCATTCCCTACGCGTCTAGACCAACAGTTGTGTGGACTAGTTTGCATTTTGTACGTATCCGTGCCTGTGAACCTGGACAGCTTGCTTTCATTTAATGATAGCCTTGCAAATCAACTATTTTACTTAGCTCTATAAAACTAGTTCTCAATGCGAATGCAATTGCTACAAGAAGTTGACGGTTGTTTTTTTATTTATTTTTTTATTATTATTATTTATAAATTATGATGTTTTGAATGTAAAGCTCAAAAACGGTTCTAAAAAGCTAAAGACAAATAGTCCAACTATCTACATTGGATGTTTACGATAGAAATACAAAATGTATTCTATTTATAGTGCTTTGTTTACATGCGGTGACCAGTGGATGAAGTCATGAATGCCCCTTATCTCAGAGCCGGCCAATCAAGGCATACAGTGGGTTACTGGCGTTAGAAGGAAGCTTATAACCATGTGATGTGTATTACTACAGTCAGTGCATGATAAATCCTCGGCTTGGTGAACAGTGGACATTGGCCTTGGTCAGTGGTAGGATGGGCATAGGGTACTGAACTCGTTCTGCAAACGGATTGCTAAAAGAAACGTTTGTTTCCGGTCGACCGCCTCAGTTGGCGGTATAATTCAGCCTCTAAACATTGCAATATTTATATCGTCGATATGCAGATGGTGGAATTTATAATTTGAAATCGATAGCCCATCGGGATGAATTGTTGCCTTAACATTCCTTGCACTGTTAAAGAGAATTCAATGAAATATGAATTATTTTATTTGAAAGATAAATTTAACTTCTTGTTTGACATATTCGTTGCTTCAAATGTTAGTTGATTTCAAAGTTAACAGAATGTTCCGAGCTTTGCAACCTAATAGCTTTCAATCGCAAAATGCGTTACGTGGCCCATCAGTGATCACTAACTATAAATTTTACCAAAGTAGACCTGATACTGCTGACCCTCACACTTTACTATAGTAAGGCTGTCCGTGCCTATAATGGCTATCTTCCTATATAGTTTATGAACTATCAATACTCCTTTCAGGGAAAAAAAAGTAACCTCATAGAGCAGGCATTGTCGGTCAAACCACATAGATCAGCTGTATATAAATACGGCTCTCCATAGTATTGTATTGATGAGGTAGTACTCTGGTTGTGAGTCTGACCAGTGAGAACCGATTACGCCCGACTGACCACCCCATATTGATCAGTCAGGTCCTGACTGCTCCTCGTAAGCCTGAGTCGCTCACACCGGCCTATTGATTAGTGCGAGTGGCTCTTGCCACGACCAAACACCTGAGTGGCTCCTGACCGCCCCAGCCAAACGAAGGCTCATTAGGGATGAAGGCCCACAGGTAAAACAAACCTCTCTCACCCTGATAACGTCTCCATTGAGGGGATTTATCACCTGGCCACAGGTAAGGCATGGACGCTGGGAGTGACAAAGGGGTGGACTGCATGGAGCACGGTTATCGTGACAATTACCGGAGGAGGTAACCTGGTTAGGCGGGTTAATGGGGCAGATAGGCTGTCACTGTTGTGTCAATTGGTAACCATGACGACGGGCTGATTAAATAAGTCAAATGGAAGTTCAGAGTGGATCACGTAATTCGTTTACCTTTTTCCTGGTGCCCTAAAACGACCACATGGCCTTGCTGAACCGGTTGTCGTTTAGCAGTTGTTTAGGGGATAGTAAATCTTTTTTTTTACAGAAAATTGCAAACCGCCAAAATGTTCACAGGGTTCTTCCTAGAAAATAAATGGAGTATCAAAAGCCCCATAGGGGGGAGGGCATTTTTTTGAAAAACGTGGGCTATATTAAGTCAGCCAAGTCAGGAAAATTATCTATACTGCGGGAATCTTGCATCCCTCACGCCTAGGAAGATCCCTGTGTTAACTTATGCCTGCAATTTACTTTGATTTGTAGAATATCAAAATGAAATAAATGCATGATCTTCAGAGAACAGGGGTGATTAATTCATCTATTTAAAGAAACCACTCATAATCTACATGTCTTTAGGTATAAGTATAATAATTAATGTTATTGTGATAAGCTTCTAGCAGAAACAATGTGATAGGTAATATTTTGTTTTCATAACCGTAAGTTGGGTTCCTAATTTTGTCAGGCGGAGAGTTGCAGCGTGGTTTTCATCTACATTGAGTAATTCATTTAGTTTTTTCCAAACTAGCTAAAGACTGGACTTTACCTCTGTCAGCCTTTGGGACTGCAGCTTGGTAAATCTTGATTTAGTTGAACTGAGTTAAGTGTTCGAATTATAAGGTCTAAACCTGGTGTCCCGCCGGATGGACTGGGTCACAATGTCATTCTCCCGTGCATTTCATCATGCATACCTAAATTTACTTATGTACTAAGACTTTCAAAGATAGTGCACCTGCCTGTTGCTTAGTCTTTTTATGTGCACACAGAGCACACCCTTAATTAGAAACACTGGAGTATGATAAAAAAAAAACGCACAAGTTCCCCAAGACTACCGATGTCGTATTTGCAAAGTTAGGTTATCCAGAACACAATAACGAAACTTCTTTTTCTGTTTTTAGGTGAGTGGTTGTTCCTAATCCTGTGGAAGTGTCACCGCCCCCGTCTCGGAAAGGTAAATAGGCTTCCGACCTCTTAAATCACTGTGAGTTATTATTACCTCTGAGTATTCTCTGGCAGTATGTCAGTATGGCCAACCTAATGTTTTGAGTAATGAGCATGCATGTACATGGTCATCTATCGACTAGGGTGCTCGCCCCACCGACCTAGTCTCAAAATACCGGTACACCTTACAAAAAGTATGGATCCTAGCTGTCAGCTTCCCAAATTGAGTGGTGCAACAGGTGTGATTGTCAGGGTGATATATTTACCTGTTTTGAAATAGCAATAAAAGCATGGCGGTTAATAGTGTCAGATTATAGCAAATACTAATATTTTCTAGCAATAAGGTATATAAAAGAACTTGTTAACATTTTATACGAAGATTGGCAAAGTGTGATTTTAGCACGTAGTGCTAGCTCGTGTGAGCTACTCGTACTCATAAATAGCTCCCTTTTACGGGTGGATTTAACATTGATATCAATGGGGATTATGTCCTTGACTATATTCTCTGTTTATATAACAACATAACAACTTTTTTAAAAGTTCATTCCCATTGGCCGTACATATATTTTCTTTTACTGACCTGAATCTTAGAAATTTAGAATTCTACACTAAACGCTATATCCGAGATACATAAAATCGTTTTGACAAATCGTTGTTGGACATAAGCTGCACATTCAGTGCACATACGTCGGGAGGTCGAACATTAGTGATGCTAGGACATCAGAGGCCCTGGTCCCCGACATTCAGCGTTATTGCCGCCCGTTGTCTATAAATACCCCAGACTGAATGTGGAGGGTGGCGCATGTAGATGACAGTCGGCGATACTGCACAGATTCATCTTCACCTCTGTGTGGTGAGCTGTAGGGAGAACAGTGACTGTCTCTATGTACAGATAGAGATCCAGTCTCGGTGATGAAATCGTATGTTTTAGAGGCAAATATCTTAAGTG
The DNA here is from genome assembly GCA_936440205.1 of Lepidonotus clava. NCBI lineage: Eukaryota > Metazoa > Annelida > Polychaeta > Phyllodocida > Polynoidae > Lepidonotus > Lepidonotus clava. Next base: position 42,697,730 of record OW387136.1, on the reverse strand, counting down.
AAATAGCTGAGATGTGTCCTAGCTATTGAAACAAATAATGGTTTTCCTGACTTTTATCACTGTACTTTGAATTCTACATCCCACTTGTTGATGTGGTAGTCATACAAATATCATTTCATAACTGTTGAATCATTTTTTTTATTTAGTACGGTGTTCATGTATTTAGTGAACAATAATCGTGTGACAAATCTAAGGCAGTCCATTGCATATGCAAAAAATTATATTACCGTGTTTTCCCCAACACACCGAACAGGTAGATATTTGAAAGCACCTTAGGCAAAGGGAACTACGTTTTATGCAAGCAGAAAGGCCTCTCGCCTTCAATGCAGATACCAACAAGTTTTTTGCAACAAACAACCACCAAATTATATATAGACCCCTTATACCAATTGAAGATGTGTTTTGATGTATATTTCATTGGTGATAATACCTGCATGCTGCCGACATCGACGTTTGCTTTGAGTCCTAGGATATCGAGACGGCAATAAAACAGCAATTATGATAACGGCAATACACACACGGTCCACCTGGTCCTTAAAAAAAAAGAAGAAAAAAAATCCTTTGTAGTCTGTACCTACACTGTTTTGGCTGCTTGTCTTCATGTGTTGTATCTGATCATAGCTACGTCTATAGATCAATGGCTTGTAGCTTGCAAGGACTTGTCTCCCTCAAATAGCTGTCACTGGTGTTATAAATTGCAATGGCAGCCTTGTTTCTCGAAATAGCACCAGTTATTGATCTTGAAAAATCTCTTTTGAAGCTAGATATAGGGAAAGGATTGAAGTATCATGTGATGCCAACTGTAATTGAGTGCAGTCATCTTTTGATGTATACAATCTAATGCTGCTGGATATCTGAATATTTTTTTTTTACAAATGTTGGGGCGTTCAGTGTGTATTTATTACTTGCTGTAGAAAGTGTAAACTGAAGAAAACCTAGAAGGCAGGAAGTCGCCAGCGGTGACGTTTAAATCAACATCGGTTGCTCTATATTGACTTGTTTTTTTACACTCATTGTCAAAATCGTCAACATTAATCGCTGGTGACCTGCTGTTTTGAAAAACACTCCTGGCAACTTATATATTATGGTTAGAACATGTTTTACTATCAAAACTGATCCACGCTCAATTTTCTTGATATTAGAAAAGAAAATAGGTGTTGGTTTTTGCGTAGGTATTTATAACCTAGACTTGTGTAAAGTGTTTTGCACATTTCCGAGATACGTTCAATAAAAATAAGAAACATGTGTTTGATCAAAATCAGCCAAAACTTAACTGTAGTAACCGTCACATCAATTTAGTTTACACATAATTGAGTAAATCTTCGCAAATTTGGCAGCAGTGTATTGTTAAATGTCAATGCTCATACACAATTAACATATGGATTTAGGCACAAAATTGTTAGCAGAAAGCCAAAAGGCAGCTGTAGTACGTTAGCCTTATTCCAAATTAATCATTTGTTATTCGTTTGTTTTGTTTTAAATGTCAGTTATGTGGGCGCTGAAAAATGTTGATACTTTATAGTCTAATTTACTATACATGTGTGCGTACGCCCTTTCGGCCAAAACATACACCTTCATGGTAAACGGAAAACATAATAGTCTCTGAGTCATAGTGAGGGTGATGCTTCCACACTTATTGGGACTCAACAACCCATGCATGGTGTGTTTTCTCGGTCGACAGTACCTTTCCATGCCATAAATAAATACCCGTAAGTGCCAACTCTATTCTATTTTAGTATGTTTTACTGTGACGCGGACTGGAGTGGAGTCAAACTTTACATTTTGAGATACAGTTATAACAACTACTGTTATCACGTATAGCTGAATGGTATGCTTCAAAAATCTGTTTGTGTTTAAATTCCAATTGAATATTTTGCATACTGTAAAAGAAGTTTAATCACGACTGTTGTAAAAGGCAAATTACTTTTCATATATGAAAATAGTAAGGTAAAATACTTTATGCATGTCTCAATCCTTACTAGAGCATAAAAATATCTCTTTACACAAGTCAACGTATAACCAATTCCAGCAATCAAAGGGGGTTCTGTTTTGGCACCTGTTCTTTGCCTGTACAAGGACACGACTTCCATACGTATCTCAGGGCATACCTGATTCATGGAAATATACAAGGGTTATAATCAGGGGCGGATCCAGGAATTTGTAGGGGGGGAGGGGGGGGGGGGGGCAGAAACATGAATGTACGGGGGGAGGGCCCCCCCCCCCCCCCCCATTAAACATGATTTAACAGGGGAGGCGGGGGGGGGGGGGGGGGCAAGGCCCGTCCGCCCCCCGCCCCCCTGGATCCGCCCCTGATTAATAATAATAGGGTTATCCGCATTTTAGACCCATATCCAAAGACAATCTCAAGTCGCACGTTATTGTCAGAGTTAAAAGGTGTATTGGTGGTCAAGAAGATATTGGCAAATTGCTCTCAGTAATACATTTAGTAATCCGCCTTCAGTCACCCTTCCGTACATAGTTGAACAGGCTTGTGTCCAAATCTACTCTATGAGTATTTGCTTGGTCACAATGTCAAGCCTCGTGTCTTAACGTGTAAAACTACAACGCCGTGAACACTACATATATAGTCGTGGTTTCATTCTAGACCTGCCTATGCAACAGGGCGGATCGTTAGGCGAGCCTAGGCCTACTGGGTCAGGATCAACAGTGATCAGAATCAGCCTGAGTCCCCGACCCCAGTCGGCCATCCCTCCTCCTGCCACCACCACCTGTAACCCCACTAACCCCAGAGACTATAGCCATGACCACACATGCCCCTACATGTAGCCCTCAGCACGGCCCGCATTCAGGTTAAAGCTGACCACCAATCCCTTCCCGCACATTAATGGACTGTTGTGTTCGTTTAGATTGCACACCTAGAAAATGTAAAACATTTTTTGTTTTCTATATTTATATTGCATACTGTAATACTAAGTGTCACCGGGATTTCGAGGATCAACATGAGATTGAAGAGTACAAGAATTATCCACTTGTATTAGATTGTGTCACCTTATTACATATTAGATGTCGGCCAGTAGTTGATATACGTTTCATAAAAACAAAGATATCTATAAGGTAGGCTAAGTCTTATAGATAGTTGTATTAGAGCTTTGGCCTCCTAACAGTGGCATACCTCTTCAAACATCAGAGGGTTGATATCCTATTGGTGCATTCCAATGGCATATAGCATTCTTGCGATAATTTTTTTGCAACGCAGAAAAGGTACATTCCTGATGTTTTGGTAGAACAAAAATAAGTCGTCGAAACCAAACGTAGTTGACCCTCGGCCACGCGACTCCCCTTGCCAGAATAAGATATTCGACGTTAAAGGTAAAAGACACCCATCTGCAAACTGAACTGGTTTAAATGTTATTTACTCTAGAAAATCTTGCCTGACTCATCAGAATATAACCCGTTAGTAAATAAGTTTTATTTGTCATTTGGATGGAAGAAAAATAATAAGGAGAAGATTAAACTAGTTTTAAAGCCTTATCATTATTCAGTAAATAGACGAGGTTCTGACAAAAGTCGACATTAAGTCTAACCCTCGGTTGGCCTGTGTCTACACTCCCCTGGCAGGTCGGTGGTTTGCCTGTTGGCAGAGTAAACCGCCCTCGCACGTACAGCTCAATAGAGCGATCAAGCCTATATGGAACGAGTGTGTTGGTAGCAAATCCAATGTTATTGGTTTGCTATAGGTCACCTGTTCCTGGCTAGGCTAGCATAATTCAATTGAAGACTGACTGGATATTCATGATATCTTCAAGAAATCTTCATTATTCAGTTCCATATGTATTATGTATCATTGGCATTGCGTCTAAACATGTTAGCTTTATTGTAGAGGACTTGGCTTCAAGCCTAATACAGCATTCATATAAGAACGGCTATAAGTCCAGTAAGCCGGGATTTAAGCATTTATACAATTGAACATTGTTGTTACAACTAAAACCATAGATTCTATCATTAGTTCACTTCAAGACCAACACTTGAATAACTCTATTGGGAAATCCTGAAGAATAAAAACAAACGATCCGAAAGTAAAAAAATAAAAATAAATAAACCTCACTAGTTTCAAATGCCCTGCACAGTAAATAGAGGAGAGGTTACACAAATAGGAGATTTAAGGACAAGCTGTAAGGGTGGAGAAAATGAGGGCGCATCTCTGTAGGCTGAGTCTGTTCATGGCTCTCCAGAATGAGGACTCGGTTATCGGAGATCCAGAAAGCCTCTCCCGCTGTCCTATTAGTATTAATAGATCCGCCAATCTTTTGATGGCTCTCGGTGCAATCTTTTCGGCCGACACAAAGAATGGGTTGATTATAGACATCAGGAGGGGATCGAATGGCTTGGTGTTCGCTACTCCCTCCCTTAACCTGCCAATGTTGGCTGAGTGCAGGGTTAATAGGATGGTGGGCACTGTAATACTGTTCGTGGCACGTTCAGCAAGAGCTATCAAAGTCAAGTGTACTTTCAGGTATGAGGTGCCAAGTCATATCATAACATTAATAGCACGGCATAAACGTGTCCAGTTGTATCATAACAAGGCACTTTCAAAGACTCGCTTGATTTTAACATAGCCTGGAGCTATTTCTAACATGTCAATTCCGGAGTGGAACCGTTTAGCATTGTGCTAATTAGTTGTGGATACATCTGTATAATTGCAATTTGATAGTCCCCGTGCCTTTAATCATGACTACCATTGCACATGGTATACAATTTCCATGGATTGAGAAAATTAACATATATAGGAGTCAAGTAAAATGGTTTGGGCCAGTCATATAATCCGAACAATAATTTAGTAGACGCACGTGCTCAGATAACAAAATATCTGAACAAGTAACCTCACAGTTGGCGTCTCAACCTGACATATCCAAACTAAATACTCCACCAGGTGGCAGCTACGGCACGCTCCGAGCTCGGAACGTGTGTGTACGTGCGGGATGTTGTCCCGGAATGCCAAACAGAAAGGGCAAATCGAAAAAACAAGAATCAGAAAATTACAAAAAAGAAAAAACTAAAAAAGGAAAACTCACTAGTGTTGAGTGGTGGGCATGATCGGCATGCCTAGTGTGGTTGTGTGTGACTGAGCGGTGACCGGCGGGGGCAGTGGGCGGTATACATCAAACGTGGGCCACCTGAGCCGCACCGGTTAGAGCCCTGACGGATGGCGTACTACGTCCGACTAAACCAGGCGGGTAATGGCTTCCTTCCTAGAAATATACACATTTCATTGGGTCCTTTTTTTTTTCAATGCTAAAAAAGTGCAGTTCATCATCATTGTGGACATTGTCGATCACTGTAGGACACCACTGTTTCGATGATAATTGCAATTGGGTTCCGAAAATTGAATGAGATTTACACACACAAAAGTAGAAAGAATTATTTCCCCCCCTGCTGTCTCTTGAGCGTTGGAACACCAAATTAGATGCGGAAAAGGGTTTTCCGATGTACGTGTCGTCAGACCTTATGTTTAAAGCAACATGCTGGGTGCCCTATACATATACGGTGTGGGAAACAGTTTATCAGACTGAAAAAAATATCTAATTAGCTGATCAATCAGAAAACGTGTGGCAGGATTTCATCGCGTCGCAGGGTTATGTATGTGGTGTCACATATTAATTTACTGATGGCAGGTGTATGTAATATATTAGCGCTAGATGAAAACTGATAGGTGCATGCATAAGAGGCTGTCTTGTTGGGGAGGAGTCTAGCTGTGCATCCATAAAGTGGGTATTTATTACCTTCTGGGTTCTCCAAATACTGATACAAAGTTTACATTCGATTCTTGCAGTACGTAACCAATGACCGACGAGGGTTTGCGTAGTGTACATTTTAGGAGTTTCTTCTAGTCTGTTCCAATCAGCATATTGACCCACTAGTATGTCATGTCCAAATAGTGCGTAAATCGTTTATGAATTTGGTTTAATCAGTATCTGTTAGTAGTGTTTTGCATGGGAGGGCGTATACGACTATTTTCTTTAGCATAGGTTTGTGTGTAAGCTAGGTGTTAGGGAGGGCAATACTATCGCAGTTGTCATTTAAAACTTGCCACCCTTTTAGCCCCGCTTTTCCCCGTAAACGCCATGGCAAAAAAGGTTGGAACCTTGTACTCATCGATTGCCCCGTTTGGCATGATCTACGCCTATCCCTGCACGGAGCAAACCCAATATATCAGCATCCTCTTTCACCTTGAACCTTCCTCGATCGTTCCGAGAATAAAGAGGCCTGAGGGAAAGTTCCTAGAATAACAAGGGTTGAGTAATAGTGGACATAATCAGTTTTGCGCTAGTCTAGTAGTGAAACGTTGACCACCTTGTAATATGATCGGCCGGCCGGTGATGGGCCGCCACCCTGGGTAATCAATATAGACGCCGGGCGTTGTCTAATGATAACGTCAGCTGATGGCCCCAGGCAGCCAGCGGCTAGGGTACCGGGTATCGAGCTGTTCTTTCCGGGAGAGGGTAGCATAAGACTTGAGCAATAGTCCTATAGGTTTGGGGCCTTTCATTAAGTACGTACGCACATTTTATAAAGATTCAGACCCCCAACCCCCCTCCATCCCCACCCCCTCCTTTGGCTAAAGTACACATTGTATTGAATCAGAATTCCAGACTCTCTTCTTGATACGTATCATTGCCCCGTTATTAAAAACAACAAAAAATACAGGTCCTTGATTGTTGGTAATATCCGCAAAGCTAGAGTATCACTTATGCTATATTTGATGAAACACGATAACCTTTTCTTTGGTTAATCAAACTTTTACGCATTTTTCTTCATAATGGGCCTTATAGGGATAGTAGTATATGGAATAGGCATTCCTTAGTATTCAAGTGTACAAGCGAGTCATACTCGCGTCTCGCTTCACTTATGTCTCACAAGGGGGCACCACGGCCAAGACTTATCAGATAGTACCCATATATACTGGCAATCGTAATTAAGTTATGGGAGGCCAGTCTAGTGTTCCCTGTCCATTGTTAGACACTGTCCCCTCAAATCCATCAGAAACCGTCCATATCAAAAAGGTCATATAGCTGTGAACTTAGATATTTTGCGCTGTTAATTTTTCATGTTTCACGCATTAGTGCTCGCATTTTTCATGAAAATGTTCGTGCTTTTTGCTGGTACTGTCAATCTATATCATAATCATATCATTTTGTTTTTCAAATTTCTTTCCATTTATTATTGGCCCGGTAGGAAATGCGCAAAAATGTATGTACAGTGAAATTAGTATGTTTACTGACAAGAGGAAGGGTTTGAGATAGGACTGGACAGAGGTTTTTACTTCTGACTGAGATTTTCACGATTTTGGCGAAAAACAACAACACGAAGGAAACAATTTGCTATTTAAGCTTGGCCTGACAGAAGCTGCCATTAGCAGCGTTGCATGTCAACCCCCTCATCTCATTTACAAGATAATAGACCAGTAAAATTGATTAAGACCCTCTCTTAAATGTTTGGTGTTTTCCATTAAATATCACTTTATTGAGACGCATTTCCCCAGGTCCATATGAAAAAGCCTGGGGTAAAAGTAGAGGACCTATTTGTCTTCCCGGGAACTAATTACTCACCGACTCCGATAACTACTGCCGGTAACCCGTTTCATTCTCGGAAGTAACGCCATGCGCCACGTAGGTTCTTGTTCCAGACCACCAAGAGACGAGCAAGCAGAAGTTGCGTCAGCGACTACGACCTACCGCCACATAATCGTCATTTTATTTTCCACATTAACTATAAGCAAAGACAGAAATGTTACACCTCTTCATCTTTGCCTACTATGACCAAAAGCAATACACGATTAGCAATACATGAGTGAGAGCAGAATAATCAGAATTAATTCAAAGAAAGTAATACCTGAACCTTTCAATGTTAGTTGGTGTCATGGGAACCGGTCCCGACGACTAGTTAGTGATAGAGATGTAAGCAAATGACCAAGGCCTTATTTTTGTAACCGATTAGCCTAATCAGCTATGTCCTAATTAGTCAATAGAAAGTAAGTGATGTTATTGTGAAATTACCTTATAACGGGTTATTTTTTTCGTTACAGACAAAAGCCGAAAATGAATTAAACAAAATGAATGGTTCTGATCCAATTCACACTTCATGGAATCAAAACATCTTTCAAACATTTCTAGTCTACAATTATGGCCATCTTAATAAGTTAATTATCACTGATATAGCTTCTTTGGCTGTACTTTTAACAATGCAAGTTTTTCAACATATAAAAAAAAAGATGACTAAGTCTCCATGAGATTTCACAAAAGATATTCTGGTCCGAACCAAAATTCCAGGTACTTAGCATCTGAATGCTTCAGCAGATATATCATGCAAATCATGCAATCCATGAAACATAGATAATATTTTATTTCAGGTGGAATATACCCTAAAAAAAAAGAGTGAAGAGGTTAGTCCAGTTGAATAGCAGGCAGATCACATTTACTTGTTGTTTTGAATTGAAAGCTAATAAATATAGACTGATATTAGACGGTAGTTAGTTGGCGGTAACATTAGATATTTAGAAAAGGACTAATGCCGTTATCATCTGGGCTGTCAGATTTAAAAGAATAGTAATGCGAAGACTGTCGTTTTTGGTATTACCCAACGATACAAAAGTATAAGACAACAGGTATGATATCGGATTGACATGTGCAACATCATTTGCTCCACCCTTGATAATCATGACTTTCCACAACAAATCACACTAATTAAAATGATTGCCATGAATTAGCAGCACACCCAGCATGGTTGCCCAGAGCAGTGGGATATAGGTAGCGTGGCCCAGCGGTTGGTCCCCGTCCCATACTCCGCCGTGCTGGTACATGTGGTAGTAGTAGAGTAAGGTGCTGAAATAGCAAATACAGGTAGAAGAGGCTGCAGTGGCGGGCTACCTGCACGTTGTCATCGCGCCTCCTTACCTGTCTAACCTCCCCGCCACCTCCACCGCACCACCACCACCACCTCCACCACCACCACCCTGCCTCCGCGCCAGCCGCCAATGTCCCCCAGCAGCCAGGCGGCCTGCTAAGGCTTTGGGTTGCAGCTGCCGAGTCTTCTCTCTGTTGGTGATGGCTGCTTGGCTGTAGGCCTCCCCAGGAGCAGCAGCAGCAGTGACCCTGTGCACTGCAGTCACTCGCGCCGCTCGGCCAGGGACGTCAGTAGCAGCTCCTACAGCCTGACTGACTGACTGTGGCCGGGGGGTGGAACGCTCGTAGCATGCCCGAAAACATGGAGCACTGGACGCAATTCTCCAGTCCGGACCCCTCGCCGGAGAACGAGGCCCGCCCGGTGTACCCGGCGAGCCAGTGGTTCGACACGACGTCCTCCAGGTGAGTGTTATGTCGTGTTATCACTAAGGCAGCCATCTCTAGGTGCCCGGTTTGTGGTAAATAGGAGGGCCCTCCTCACCCGCTGAAGTGTGATCACAGATCGCCCCTCCAGCCAGCACGGGAGATGGCTGCTGAACGTGTACACAAAGAACACCTGTGCACAGGACCCCTTATCAGTGATTTATGGTCATCTCGTATTCAATGTATGTTCAAATAACGCTTGCTGAATAAGCCATCAAACGTATGTGATATACAGAAACGTGGCCATGAAAAAGCTAGTGTGCGGACAAAGTGACAGTTAATGAGGCACCTGGTAATTGGCTTCATACAGACGACACTACAGGTGGGCGGGGCCTACAGCTGGTCGTCATGGCAACAGAGAGCAGGTTACCCCTGTCAACATGGCGAAATAGGGGAACACTGGTCACACTCTGGATATAGTCCCACAAATATATAATGGTTCTAGGGAGATCATACATCTTCCATAAAGAATGTATTAGTAAGTTGTAGCTGATGATATCTTTCAGATAATGTATTTTCCACGTGTGTTTTCCTACACCAGACACATGCATTACTACGTGTCAAGATTATTGTTGCTTTCAGTAAGCTTTAGAATTTTGTATCCTTCTGAAGTTCAAAATGGCATAGTCGGGCAGACTAGATTAGGTGTCCCTCTGAAGTTCAAAATATCATACTCCGACGTGCACACATCCGAAGACGAGGTATCCTTCTGAAGTTCAAAATACCATACTCATGCCGACATCCAAGACACGGCAAGGCCTGGATCAAATTCTGGTTGCTAATTAACCCATATCCTCGTGCTGCATTCACAACACTGGACAGTTGATTAATTAATCAACCCTTCGCCCCGCAGCAATTACCAAGTGTGCCCGTGGGTAACCTTTCTTTCTTCTCAGAGACGTCCTTTACCTCGGAGAAGGTGGCATGAAACTGCTATCAGTATATAGGGCTCTTGCATCAGGGTTGTTAGTGTTCAAGGAATTTCTGGTTTCCTTGAAGCTTTTTTCTCTGAAGTCGCTTTCTAATATTAGCAAACGTATTCTATATACTAACGAATATTTTATATTGGAAAAGTTTTTCCTCAAGTCTCATTGGCATCCCTGGTGAACGTACCTAATGTTTTCAGGATTGTGATAATAAAGGAGGTCTATGATAGGGCAAAGGAAATGATAAAAACTAATTTGAATTTTGAATAAAGGGATTCTTGGACAAACGTGTACTTATATCGGGGACACCTATACCAGCAAGGCCTTAATTTGTCAAATGCATAGTTCTGTTAATCCTTAGTTGTTGTTGGTAATATAATGAGTGTTAAGATGTGCGACCGCCAACTCATAGATTTTATTATACGTAGCGAGTCCCTGATATGACTGTCTGCTGATAGCAGTAATAGCATGGCGTACGAATAATTCACGATGTGTCCATTGACAGCCTAGACCCATTAGATCTGTGTGGAAGATTGGACTGCGAACATCTTCATATATTTTGCATTCAGTGAGTGATGTATGTAAATGATCTTTCATTAGTCAATATATTCAGTCAATATGAATTCACGTGATTCTCTTGATGAAATATGTATTACGTATGATTTACCTTCCCTATGTAGATGAACAAAATTTTGTACATCAGGTTAATGGAGACCGTCTGTGTTGGTCTTTTTTTCATATTGGACGTTTTACATATTTTTTCCATATTCCATATACAATTTGTCAGTCAGAAAATATATATATATATATTTCCTGACTGACTGATATATATATATATGTCAGTCAGAAATATATATATATATATTTCCTGACTGACAAATTTTCGGCAACGTTTTTGGAGAATTGGATAACTTTTCAATTCAAGTCGGTGTGGACGTTGTGCAGGTGACGTGTCTCCCAAAATGGCCATATTGGTGATCAATTTATTGTCCTTATCATTTGCAATTCTGAAGCATTTAGAAGAAATTTATATGCCACATTTATTTGAAACAAGCTCACTGAATCATGACCACTGATCATTATCATTAAAATTTATGACTTTTGTATTTGCATCATAAGCAAGTGACCATCGTGATTACCACATCGTGATCACCAACATGTGATTATGTGACCACACCTGCACAAGGTCTAGCTTACGTTATTCGCTAATGAGCCTTGTGTCATATACATTGTATGATACATCTATTTTTTTCCCATTTGTCAAAGTATTGTTAAAGTTCAACTGATTTTAATCAATATACAAGTACCCATAATTCATGATTGAGTATATTGAATGGTTTTCAGTTTCATCATCAAAATATGCCGATAAGGTCGAAATATGAGACTATTTATATAGTGGACATCTTTTAGGAAAGGTCAGGTGCTACGTAGAACTAGGAGCCCTGACGTGATTGCGCCCTTTACTTATTTTGGGCCGGTCCTCCGTGATATTTAGTCAGTGATTCACTGTGACAGTAGCCAGCCTTCAACCTACGGACGACTAAATGACAAGTCACTGCAGTTCTAACATAGACCTACCTTGGCCGTTTCCAAAGCATATTTGTTCAAATCGTTGTGTCCTAAGGATTTTGTAGCCAGGAATTCGTGACAGGACATTAGCGAGTTGATTAGAAACATCTCACCTTTCCACACCGCTGGTCCGGAATGGGAATGCATACCTCGAAGTAGGTTCAACGTTTTATCACTATTTGGAGTTCGATACATATACCGGTAGTACACTTTATGTATTCCTATCGTTTTTGATAGGTGCCCATAAAGCACCTATAGTTGGGAACCACTGCTGACAGACAGTGAATGATGCCGCTGAGCTGGGTTGCTGATTGCTGAATAGAATTCGTTGTAGAATAACGCAATGATCAATGGGTGGTGAATGCTAAATATCAGGGGGGAAAATAACATTGGAAAAGCAGGATCTTTTGTGTGGAATCATGTCTGGTTGAAGATCAACTGTGTACCAGGCCTAGCCAAGATGCCGGCAATATAGGCAATACAACGTCAGTTTGTTTGTATATGATTTAAACTTTACTTCATATCAGAAAACAATGATGAAATTTTGATCAGTCAGTGTACTACACCTCAGCTACATTTTTCTCTTGAGAGAAACGAGAGCAAAGGGTGAAATTCCTGACAAGGCAGCCACGTATTTTCATTTCGCTTTTTATCCGACATGTCCGCGATGGCGGGCATGTAAGGTTATCTGACCAGGGGAATGAACACTGCCTGCCGAACAACCTGACACTAAGGATCCTGTAGCCACCCCCTGCCCACCGCCTCCACACACACCCGCCGCTTTGTTTGGTTACCATAGCAACAGGACAACTCGAGATCACATAGCATAGGTCGAACCAATATGGCGGGGGCGGTCGTCATGGAAACGCGTCGAGATGGGGTATAGGGCACGTTCATTTGCGTCTCTTTTTCCAATTTATGGTAAAACGTGGTACCCCTTTGATCAGCGGATTTGTGTTTTGTATACACGTGCATTGTGTTCGATCCCACAGCAGGAAGGGTGGGTTAAAGGATTCCGCTGTACGAAACAAAAAGATCCGGACATTTTAACACATTGTCTGCACGATTAGCCTGAAATATTGAACAATGTGACAGAAATGTAACATACTGTATCAGTGTATGTTACATTTCTGTCATTGTTTTGTTAAAACACATTGTGTGTTGCACAATACCCGACAGGATATGCACAAATGTCAGATGTGCAAAAAGCTCATTTCAGTTGGACATAAAGTGTTTCAGGCTATGCTTGACAATGATACAGTTAAGGACATATTACTTTTTCTACATCAATAAGATTCTAAAATAACCATTTTTACAGTACCCAAGTTAAACGATGCTGGTTAGGCCAAACAAAAAAGATTGTTGTGTTCAGGTAACATAGGTCGAAAAAAATAGGGTAGGTAGGTTGAAAAATCTTTTTTTTTCACTTTTTTTTTTCACTTGCCAAAGAGACCCGGCCAGTGTTGGAAATAAAAAGGATATTCCAAATATTCTCAAAAAGCATTTTTAGCATCTAAAATACATGCCCTGAGTATCCATGTGCTGTTTTATGGTTTTCCATGGTACTTTAGGTCAATTCTTTGGATTCTGAAAAAAAATAATTAAAAATTTCCTTAAAAAAAAGTTAGGGTAGGGCCAAAAATTTAGGGTAGGTAGGGTTACCTGAACACAACAATTTTTTTTGTTTGGCCTTATGAAACTCCGCGGTCATAGCCCCAAGACGTCCTGTGCGATGATTCAGTTAACAGTAGTGAAATAAGAGGGAAAACCGTGTATCAGCTCTATGCAATATTGTATAGTAGATCTTTAGTCTTAATTTCTGAGAAGAAACACTTTAGACTTTAGCAGGCTCTAATCAGCTGCCAATCATGAAAAAAACCCATTAATCAGTCCTCTCACTAGTGGCAGCCATATGAAAGCACATTAATTACTGTCTAAACGGGTGGAAACCATAATAAGGAAGACACCTTGGTCGTTCAATATGGCTATTTGTCCCGATTAACGACCACCGATGTTGCCATTAGAGGGGTAACGTCGCGCAGTGGGAGTTGGGTATTGATCCTGCTAAGAGGGTGGCGAGGCTGACTGACCAAAGGGCCACGCGTGTGTTCTTAGAACTGCCGGGATCTGAAGGAAAAACCGAGAGGTGCAGAGCTTTGGTCCGAAATATCAATCGTCGGCACCAGTAACCAATGCCTCATTTTAGGACTTTTACATGTGCTGGCTACATGCAGTTTCAATCGACTTGCGTTCCAATAATACGCAATACATGTTTTATTGATTTCTATTTATATATGATAATAAGTGGGTAAGCCTTTAATAAGGTTTATCAGGAACCTTATTTGGCAATGTTTAACTGAAACGAGCTGTGACTGTGGCTTTCTTTGTCAATATAGAAGCCTATATGCCTCCTGGTTGACTGTATCTCCATCCATTTGGGCGCTATATTTGCGAGTCATTCAGCATTACCCCTGCTGACGAAACCGTTTTAGAATTAGACAGCTTTATTATAACTGCTTGGTATAACCCACATACACAGCACAGTTTCTTTTAATTGTCACTATCAAATGCGATTATGTTTCTTTTCCGTATAGATTTATAATCTTAGACATGTTTGTACTTATAGATCAGAGATTATTAGTGGACATTGTACAGGGAATCGACATCATAGTGCATGTGAGGCCATGCAGTCAAACCGATTTATCTGATGGGAGAAAGGGGAAGAGAGGGGAGGGTGCTGCTTGAATTACAAGTCCATAGAATATTTATAATTCAATTGCCTTTGGTTACCAAATGCACAGTGACATATGTTGAGCGATGTCTATCACCATTTCTTATCATATATATTTCTACTTCCTAGATTTAGTGATATACCGAATATAAACGGCATAAAAAGAGGTCACACAACAGAAAGGGAGTCAAGGAAACCAACCGCGCACACTAACTCTTTCCTGTTTGATGTACAAAGGTTCACCTCCATGATGACACAGACCGGGAAGTCCTGCAGCCCGCCGGTAATATAATGATTATTCAACGTTATTCCCATCGATAATATCCTAGCACCGGCCCGGCTGGTCCCATTGGGGGCGGGGTGTTGTGGGCTGAGAGTGCAGCAGCAGGGCCTGTGCTGGAGAGTGTAGACCCTGGAGGAGGTGGTAGTAGTGGTGGTGGGCTGGTAGGCGGGTGGCAGTATTGGGGCGGTCAGGTGCTGAAGAAGCAGGTGGTCAGTGGAGGAAGCTGCTGAGGTGTTGCTTACCATGGAGGGCGGGGAGGGCAGCCTACCCGGGCAGGTGGAGGACCTGACCAGGTGGGGCCAGCAGCAGCAGCAGCCGTCACCGTCACGCAGGTAGATATAGACAACTACGTGTTGATGTGATTGCCAGGTATGGCTGTGTGTATGAGTGGACATAAGGCCGGGAAGTTGGAACGGTCAGACCACAAAGGTGGGTGGGCGAGTTATGTATCGGCGTGGACCTCTCAATGGGTGTAATCTATTTGTCTGATTAGCTGAATCAAAAACGTTTTTATCACAGATAACACTGTCAGGTGTGACAAGTGAACGACATCATTACCCACGTAGCTTTCTTTGCATGGTAGTGTTTTTCGCGAGTTTGGGCTGAAATTGAAATAATTTTGACCAAATGTGATTCTCGGCCATATTTAGTTTACTCCATGACCATGCAGTGTTGTTGTTGCCCTCATAATGCCTGTTTTGGTCTAGCCAAGAAGGCCGGACCCTGACCCAGCTTCAACGTCAAGCCAAGTCCTACTCCTCTCCCAGGTGGTCTGTCAACGTTCACCTGAACCTCACTTATATTGAAGGCCTTTACCACTCATATTAAGTTGTTTGCTGACCTAAATTGATCCCAGCCAACCCATCGTGCCCTCCCAACTCACCTGTTCTCTAAATTAATTTTGCAGGCAATTATGGAAATCAATTAATTAACTTAAAATCCAACTCGTACCTAGAAGCTAATCATATTGCAATTTTACTTGTTAGCCTACGAAACAAATAATGGCAGATGATTAGTTAAATACCACAAGTACACTATGTGACTTCAATGATTGAATATAAGACAAAAATATACACTTCGATAAAACTATAATAACACCAATTAGACCGTACCGAACCAGAACCATGGCTACAATGCAAAAACGGAATCTTTGGGTAAGATAAATTGGTTTTCAACATTTTAGCCAGTTTCTTTCTTGCTTTCGTATGTGCCAGAATTAACCTAATTTAATCCTGTTGGCTTGAAATGTCACCAAGGATTACATTACGGTTGTATCAGCAATTTAGTTGAATCGCGGTGGCACCTACGTGTCATCATCATTTACATTTACCCTCACTTTCCTATGGTCGGACTAGGTTTTCCAGACAAATGTTGATTGTAGACTGTTTGTTTGCCGATAGAACCAACTAAAGAATAAATCATCAGCACTTCTAAATCGTGAGACTGGCATATCCAAGAGTATGATAGCCTGGAGCATTAAAGATCAATTTCAATGTGTAGAGGGTCAATACAGTACTTTAGACTTGTGTCATGCGCATGCGCCTTTGAAGTTCATCATAATAGATATCATAATATTATTCATTTATTATTTCAAGGATGTTTATAACACACACACACACACACACACACACACACACACACACACACACACACACACACACACACACACACACACACTTTTTGACTTGCCAGTCGTTTACGTGATATCATTTGGGATAATTTATAAACCTTTCGGAAGTCGATTTCTATTTTAAACTGCTTTTGGTTGGTGTCAGTGTTTGTACTGTCAGCCTACGTGTCTCATCTCTGACTGACAACGCAGGCATTGCTGACTTTTAAATAAGGAGTTTCTCATAGAGTGTAATTTAGGCACTTTTTGTTCTTCTTTTTAT
Organism: Lepidonotus clava; assembly: GCA_936440205.1. Classification (NCBI taxonomy): domain Eukaryota; kingdom Metazoa; phylum Annelida; class Polychaeta; order Phyllodocida; family Polynoidae; genus Lepidonotus; species Lepidonotus clava. The sequence goes on along the minus strand of OW387136.1, from coordinate 42,680,985 downwards.
CCAGTTTATAGACATGTTATGTTCAAAGTACATATCAGATATCTAACACAACACAGGTATTAGAGTTTACTTATGTTGAACTCTGCTTGATAAAGGCGAAAGTGGATATTTCCCCAACAACACACCCAAACACGAACTCATAACTTTGCTAGTTCAAACACGTCGCGTTTTAGTTACAATATGTGCCAACAGCGGATCTCCTGTTTTAATAAAAGGATGGCTCAAATATATTTATATATATAAAAAAATCATACCCCTGTATTCATTTGATTGCACTGAGCACTGAAATCTGATTCTTTAAAAAAAAAGCTTTTCATATATTCATTTTCGTGTGTGACGTCCATTCTATATGAATATATTTATTTGGACTTCACACAAACGAAATGGCGAGATGTAGCTATTTTTACTTACATATCATCAATAGTAATAATGAACTGTATGGTATGCAGTATATTGATTTCGCCTAATCGACACCCTTTCTGTGTTTGACAAATGGAGATAAAAGCAGCGAATGTTGGCTCTGCGTACCATGGCTTCCGATACATTTATAGTCCAAACGAGTGCCACGTATTCTTTGTACATGTGTAATATTTATGAATAAGAACCAGGACAGGTGGCTAAAAAACATTATGCAAGCAAATGTCTTTTATTGCTGATTTATATGTATGACGTCAATTCTAAAACGTTCTTATCAAACTATATCAATATCACCAATCAGATGGGAAAAAGTGGATTAGATATCACTAGAAATCAGCCACTTTATCATAATATGATTAAAGAAAAAGACAGGGTTTTTGTCTTCGTGTGATAAGCAGGTATATTGGCCAGGCTTGGAGAAGGTGTGCCTCTACTTTGATTTATAGTACTTTCGGAGTGTTGGTTACCTGCTTACCTGTTAGGCTGTCGGGGTTTCCATGGTAAAGGCATTGCGTAGGGGAACTGACCAATATTGACTGTGTGTGGCGTTTCTGCTTGGCCGCCACTGCTGGTGGTCCGAACCAGATAAACCACAGAGAGTTCTACAAACATGACCCAATCTCATAGCGGCCAGGCAATTAGTGTTACAGAACAGGTGGGCTTCTTGTCCTATCTGTCGGCAGTAGCAACCAGGTAGCCTGATGACAGGTGTGTGTAAAGAAAAGAAACAGACAAGATGAACAAACGTCGGGTGACAATCCCTCTTTGGTGCTCGACAGGAATAACTGGAAACCAGAAAAAAATTGATTTAAAAAAACAACAAAAACAACTACGGTTTCTGTAGTTTGATGCATGAAACCTTTTGATTTATCTAGCCTGCGACGCACGGATTTTGCCACTGGCGTGGGGCCTGATTTCAGTGGAAAAAAACAGTTGGGATAGTGGAAAATCCAGTGAATTCTTTTCTTCTGGATATAAATCATGAAGCTAATCTAGGCCTCGAGCCACTGAGAAAATAATCCCAATTTCACAGATTGTATGTCTTAAAATTGATGTTCTAATCAATGTACTAGACAGCGATTATTTCTTGATTTGTAATGGCCTTAAATAAGGTCAATAGCTGTGATTGCTACGTGATGGCTGACTGATGACTTTTCCTATGACGCCCAGACTCGGCCATTTGACAATGAGTGACATTTCGTGTTGATTGCCCCTGGCATGTCCAGATCTGTGCGCGGTCAGTTAACACTTGACTGTTACCACGAGTCACGGGTTAACCGAGACAGGCAAATGGAATATACAGAGATACCATTTTTCATATTCACTTTTTGAGGGTTTTCTTCATTTTTCTTGTTTCCGCAACAGATGTTTCCTTCATAGCTTAAGGGTCTGTTTTGGAATATTTGTATTCAAGTTAATAGGCTATTTAAGTGCAAATAGTATGTCAGTACTCTGTTCTTAAACTTAAAAAAGCTGCTTTACTAGATTTTACTTCTAAAGTTTCCTACGGTTCATCAGGTAGGGTTGCATCTCCGAATATACCCGCCGACACATTGAGCTTATGTCGATCAGCCAGTGGGCGTCATAACAGAATGTAATATTTAGTAGCATAATGGTAGAAAACATTTATATATTAGCTTCCCCTCTATTATGATTGTGCTAAGAAATAGTTGACGGTCTGTTCAGATATCCGCTGTCAGTGTCAACTGTCATTGCTCCCGTCAAAGTACTGGACAGCGAATTTGAAGTCTAGCATTACCTATTGGAAAACTTTTTTTGTTATTTGTAATGTCAAGCTCATAACATATTTGAACATTCTCCCTATATTCATATTGATAATAATGGAAAATCAGGCATAGAACTGTGTGTTTGTGTGTACAGGTATTTGCATATCTTGTACATACAAGCCTAGCCGACCCACTGACCTGGAGTTTGGACTGTCCGATATGGTCACCTGTTTATTGAAGATATATAGAACAGTATACAAACAGTATTGATTTTCACCTCCTGGCATCATCGGACTTTTATAAAAACCGCTGTTGGTTGAGTCCATTTTAGTATTCAGGGGTCTAAATTATGTCCCCCCCAAAAAAAGCAAGAATTACTTAAAGTTTTAAAGATTTTATTTAATGAAATAACGACAGTTTCACCATTCCGGCTAAGATATAGTCACTGTTATCTGGGTAACCCACTCAGAACCAATTAAAAATGGGCCTATCATTGGAACATTGGGGAGCAAAATGAGAATAAGGCTGTTACAGTTAAACGCCGATGGGGTTGAACTATATGGATCTTTTTGTTTGGTATCTGTCCTGCATGGGCAGTCTCTTGTTTGAGTTATAATAATGCTTTACTGTGAAATTTGGATGTATTACTATCCAAAGATAGAGAGCTGTGAAATCCGTACTCCATTCACTATACTGGTACTACAGGATTATGGAAACCTACAATATCATTATGATTTCACTTAATTTATAGCAACCACTATCATTTAAATACATCTATTTATTTGATTGTGTTTAAAGGTCGACAATACCGTCGTAGGCGAGCCTTCAGTTTCATGTTGCAGTGATAAATGATCAGCGGCTCATCGCACGGATGATTTTGTACACTGGTTGAAACCTGAGGGGCCCCTGTATTGACGTTCGCGGGATATTTCTGGGTGATAGAAGTGATCGATAGTGGTAGCACCCTCCACTTAGTAACATCACTGCCTGCCCCGGCAAGAGGGACAGGGGGACCGAGGGGAGGCTGGTCAGTGTGGTCAGCGGCCAACTGAAACTGACCATCGGTGATTCCCACGGGCTGAAGGACGGCTCACAGAGCATTGTCCACTCCTTAGGGAAACCCCACCAACGATCGCGGCCTTCACAAGGGAATCCCAGCTGTGCCAGGTATTATTCGCCTGGCCTCGTCCCTAACCACAAATCCGCAGCCCTCGTTGATCGCGTTAGTAGTGGTTGATTGGACCCGTGAATTTGAATAGGTGGTAGGACAAAGAGCGGATGGTCCTTTTCCGACATGCCGTACCCTGATTATGAATGCACATGGGGAAATTCCCCATGTCCCCAGGTGAGGCCAAGGACACATGGCACCCATGGTTAAAACCGTTCAATACCTGGCTACGAGTTGTACTACTTCCGAAGCTCATCGATGCTTAAGAAACGGTTAAAGATAAAAGATACGGAATTACTTGATCAGTATTTATCCTTTGTGTTTACAAAGATGATGTTTATATTTGTTCACCAACCTGGCATGTTGAATTTAGGACCCAAAGAAGATTTCCACATCTTTTTTAATTAGTTTATTTAAACCAGAAAATCGAATGGCACAAATGCTTCTTTACATTAATATCCAATATGACAATATAAAACTCGATTACATAACTGTATCAATTTCTGTTTAAGCAGTTAAAAAAAGTTATACAGGATTACCTTTATCACCGAGTCATTTAAAAATAATTGGCTGAATGCACTGATTTCTAATGTATTTAAAAAAAAGCTCAATAACAGAAAGGAGGTTTCCAGGCCGCAGCTGTTCCCACCACAGGGCCGTTTTTAGGCCCTGAGCCCAGTTCTCATGGCGTGGGTCTTGTCGTAAATAAAAACGTCCTGACGTGTGGCTAAGTGGATCGGGTATCTCTCCGGGTCGCCCGTCGGATCAATCGATACCTGACCACGCCGCCCTCCTTATTGGATCCTCCTCTGGCCCTTCCTCCGGGGGCTGGGCGTAGGGGGTAACAAGGTGCCAGGGGAAACTGCCCCCCCTCCCCCCCCAGCCTCTTGAAAAGCGCCATTTGAAAATTGCGTTCCGTTGCCCCTGAAGAGCATCTTGACCTCGGCGATTTGCAGAGGGGAGACATCTGAGAGATGTTAAAGACGTGAGGTCGTCGCCGACAGGTTAAGGGGAGTTAATCAATTGATTTATATCTAAGAGAATCGGTTATTATGATGAAAGGCACATGACCTTCACATTGCCCTAATGCTGCGACGTTTTCTTTGATGAGCACAGTAAATCGATTGGTTGACGAAGTATAATCGCAACTCTATCCTGGACAGTTTCGAGTTAATATCACTATACTTTGCACAAAACAAATATGTTTTGGCTAGTCACTCTTGCAGCGCCATATTCAATGACTAGTTACATAGTGTTTACATCCCGAGAAATATACCAAAATAGATCTATGACGTCAGAAATACTTGGACAAAATTAGCTGCATGGAAGTCTTGTCACTTATATGTAATGAAATTAAGTGGGCCCTGTCATAAATAGATTACATTGGGTAAACAGTATTAACTGCATGCCTAGCCTAATGCAGGTATGGCGTGCAAAGCAGATTACATTGACAGGTATAGGTCTGCTGTTATCCATGTCACTAAAATTACAGGTAGGCATCTTGAACGAACACAGTTCTATCGACTGCCACGATAATTTTAGAAGTCCCTTTTGGGTGAATACATAGCGGGAGTAATCTGAACCGATATAATCCTAGAGTAAGACGTAACAATAGGTGTAAGTGTACATTGATCATCACATATAGATGCTTCACTAGAATAGGATAAGATGAATCGATGATCAATAAAGGTAAAATGGGTAGTGAAATAGCAGCCAATCAATGAATGGGTCCATAGGATTTTAGACCTTAGAATAGATTAAGGAACAACATGGTTAGTAGTCATGATGTAACATGATAAAGCATATTTTATATTTTCTTCTCTTTTTGTCCAAAAGTAATCATCGTCGTACGTTTTCATTCAATATTGACAATTTATCTTGACAGCCCGAGGTGAAATTTCGGGCGGCTTTAGATATATGAAACAAACTTGGGAAGTATTGCGTTCATTTTTAATTACTTGACAAATACACTTCCGACACAATGTCATCAATACTGAAAGTCCAAATCCACACCCGGTCATTAGAGGTGCACCATGAATGTCATTATGAGCCCATAATAATTACAAAATAATAAATAACATCGTTTAGAGTATTGTGAAACGAGACGACATTTGATACACATAGGTCTGCTAAGTTACACTTACAGAAAACATAGTTAACCAGGTCTGTCTACAAACAAACAAACAAAAACTTGCACATTTTTTAACGAGATTATGTCCGGCCCTAACTAACGCCTCCCCTGTCCTTCCTTGCAGATCAGCGGCCATGTCGTACTATGGCGGCCCTCCGGGCAGCGTGGACGAGCCCAACAGTATCGCCGAGCAGAAGCGACGCGCCCAGCAGCGGATCTACCAGGAGCAGGAGCGTAAGAAGCGCAGCCACTCGGGTATGATGCAGGCCAACGAGGACCGGCCGCGTACCCGCGGGGGGATGGGCGGAGGGGGCGGCGTCCGGGACGACTCCACCCGGCCCCTGGTCAGCACCACCAGCAGCCGCAACAGCCAGCCCGACCACGCACACGGTAAGCAGCGGGCCAGGGTGTTTTTTTCCCCATATGTGCTGTATTACTATTTGATTTTAACATCGCCCTCTAAAAAATAGTCTAGTAGGTGATGTAAAAAGCTGAGGGTTATAAGTAGCTTCTTGGTCGTTAGGGACACGTGGTTCCGAAATATATAAAGCTGGTCTTGGTAACATGAAATAAGGGTTTTCTTCTTTTTAGGCGTGGAAGAGTTCCTTGGAAATGCGGAATCCCATGCAAAAATGTGGGGGTCGGAAGTCTGCTTGAACTTCTTTTCCTAAGTTGCATATGAGTCGTATGATTTATGTTTAGATGGTATAATATTATTCGATCCGAAAGAAAAAGCGAGGATTATGTTGTCTTCAGTTTGAAACCAGCTGGTTTTACTTCAATCTCGAGAAAAGCAGTTGGTTTCAAAGATATAGCCCTAACTAAATGCACTGCACAGCTTTCCCTTTCACATTTGATTGTACTGCTTAATTTCAGAATTACCAAACAGGGATGTCTGCTCTCAAGTTTTTGTTCTTTTTTAGATTTTTTTCACTTCAACACTAATAATAGCTTTTTAGAATAATCAATTAGGTCACGTCTTATAGGATTTTATGAACAAATGCTCCAAATCAAAAAGAATAAAATCAAAATGTGCATGTTGCGCATTCCTTACATGAACAGTGCGTGATACGTCCATGTTAAAGCATGTGTTGGTTTTCGGGGATCCCCTGCAGTATCCCTGACCGTCTATATATTACTATATATCCCCGTTTTTTGCCTTCAGCCTACGATGGCCCTGGATCCTTTGAACCGGACGGAGATTCAAGAACACGTGTTCAGGTGAGTCCTGGCAGACGACGCCACCTTTTTGTGGGGAGAGAACTCATAACAATTTGAGTGTTGGCCTGACAATATAGTTGTCAAGTTATTCGACTTTTCTGGGTAGTGTACTTTTTTGTATGGATCGTAGGACTCATTTTACCGATTTTTTTTTTTTTATGTATTTGAATGTAAGATTGGGCAATTTTGTTTTAATTAATTAAACCCCACTGTCTTGGCCCCCCCAAAAAGTTGATGTAATGAGCATATTTTTACATAACAGATGAAAATTTATTGGGTCTCATGCTGTAGAGGCCTGTTGTCCACCCTCCTGGTAACATATCATCTCCGAGGTTAGATAACACACAAATGATCTATATTTCATACATGCCTTGCAAAATAACAATGTTTAATTAGTCAACCAGGAAATGGACCTTACATAGATAGAACCTTAAAGATTTAAAAGTTTAGGATATTCTGGAAATATTTAAACTCCCATGTTAATCTTACACGCCTTAATCCCTACACACTGAGTCAGGCATTCCATATCTTTCTTGTCCATGTCCGTAAATTATATACTTTTTGAGTGTCCTATATATTTTTGGTGCCCTTGTAGTTGGCATATATACTCATAGTTAAACTAAATGTTTAAGTATTGCAAATATGGTCTCACTGAAACCAAATGGTAAAAGGTTGCAAAATATGTTCACAATTTAACTAAATGGTTAAGGATTCTAACAAAGTTCTGTCATGGTGAAGCACTTGTTAGATGAAACTCACGTCTCGCCATAAAGAACTTTGTCTTTTGCCCCAGAGGCGATCTCATTAATGTGTGTACTATTATTGTTCATCACTTGTCACCTACCACTAAGATACCTAGGTGGTGAAGCTGAATCGGTTAAAATAAATAGGCAACTCTAGGCAATGATACAGGCCTTTGAAAATGACTCCTCCATTATCATAATTCGTTGTATCATTATATTGAATCAAACTATGTTTTACGGGCAGTTATGAAATGATAGACGGCCACGTTGTTAAGATAAAAGTGGATGTTTCGAGTCTCCGGCGTGAGGCAAACAAGCCCATATATTTTTTAAGGTGGTCGTCCAAAGCTGCTATTTGTTGTTACTTCCTTTGCAAGGAGAGCGAAATGACTTTGGATATCTCACAACGGGCGAGTCCCAAGCTGCAGGTAACAGCAGCAAACTTTGACCTCGGCGTGAACTTTTTTTTGTAATTACATATTCGAGAAATTATGTTGCGGAAGGTGGGATTCTCTCGATAACTTTTGATTTTCCTTTGAAAATATCTGAGCTACCGTGTGTTTTGTAATTGCCTTTGTGAATGTAGTTTTCTTTTGAGCGGCTCGTGAATAAGCGGAATATTTCAACCAACCAGTGTGATGATAAATATGGGGACATCAGTTTGTTTGTTTTTCTTTATCATAATCCGAGTGTCTTGGCAGTACTCGCATAACTATTTCAAGTATTCAAGTTGTATCAGTATATGAGCCTAAATGAATATGTGATGCAATGTTATATGGATCCATATATGTACCTAAGACGTTGTGAAAGCCATCAAATATAATACATACACCACCATATATTTGTTTCTGACTTTTATCCAATGTTATTCACCATATGAAGCACATTATAGATATTTGGAAAAAAATACAAATCAAAAGCTTATCAAGAGGCATGAAGAGGCATAAACTGTAATTATTTGTGATTAAAGAACTATTTATAAAGAGGAAGTAGTAATATAAGAATACAAAACTACTTCTGTCGGGAACGTAAGCAGACATAGTCCGGATAAAAACATGTGGGATTCCTTCCCCCAAGCAATGTCTAACGTTTATCCATTTTCATGCCCCGTGACTGATTGGCGCATGGTGTGTACAAATGCTTTCATGCATGCTCATCATTCTGGTGATCTGTCCGCGTAAGTACCCGAGACCCAGTACCTTCTCCCCCGCTGGCGTTCTTAGAACTGTACCTTAGGCTTGTGCTTTCTAGGGTGCAGGCTTGGCCCTCCCGGAACTCCATACTAATATCATTTACCTTACCTAACAGCCACACATCCCCTGTTTGCACACATATAAGTGCCTTTTTTCTCTTGCAGTAACAGACTTTGGAATACCTATTAACCCCAACCAGATAACCATCTAGGCTATTTGTTCACTCACAGAGACTAGTGTTATTTTTTCCTTTAACCCTTTAGACCCCAATCCGGCCGTGGCCGCCCGAGGGTGTACTCCCCAATCCGGCCGTAGCCGCCCGGAAAAATGGCCGTTTTTCCATAATTTTTCCATATTTTTCTAAGCAGAGCAATTTGAAAAGTATATGACCTACAAAAACAACCAATATATCGTTTTAAAGCTGGTTTAATACTCTATTGAACCCTACAAACCATATGTCTATAATTTGATTTGTGAAGCATCGAGAGACCTTTGAACATCTTTTATCAAAGGAAAATTGAGGAAATCTGAAGGGAAATCCAAGGAAACCCCGGGGAAATCAAGCTATTTATGAAAAATGTCTGTGGGGTCTAAAGGGTTAACCTGTGGACAACTAAGCCCCCAGCTGCCGTGTAAATTAATCTGTTGTATTATAGAGCACAGTTTTCAGTCGTCAGAAATAAGCGCGGAGTAGCTAAGGATCACATAGCTGCTAGTACTCACTAAGGAGACCTAGGGGTCGTCAACATACAGTATTTAGTGAACATAATACCCGTCACATTCCATAAATGCATGCACACATCACTAACATTAACACTTAGACTTAAACGTCACTAGGACCATTACACGTGATTAGTGGTTTTCCTTGGTGATGCAGGACAATATCCGGCCCAACATTTTCAAATTAACAATATCGCAAACCATGAACACCTATCTATACACAAAAGTGTATTATCTTTAGATTTATGAAAACATTTATCATATTGCTATTGTAAGTTTTTACTGACATAGGATGTCATACAGATGAGATTTGTTTGGGGAAGCGATAGTTCTGTGTGATGCCCCGTTAGACCGGGAAGTAACCGGCAAAAATGTGTCGACAAACATAGAAACTTCCCATAGAAACGAGCCTATTCTTAATGTGCTGTTAGTCTGATTAAATAACTAACACCAGTCTGTTTTTCCGCTCGCAGATTCTTCAGGTCACCTCTACACAGTCCACGGACTACGCCAACAGTGACGACGATGACGACATCCCTACCATCAATGCGGGATTAGGTAACAGTTTCTTCCCTCTTTCCTTTTAGTTAAAAAAAAACAACCTCAAAAAGTATGATTCACAATAAACAAGATGTCCTCCAATAAGCTGGGACTTCACACCTTTTCAGGTGCAACGACTCATGGACGGAGAAGGGACACAACCAGAAAGCTCAGCGCTAAACGAACTCCTAAAAGTATTGACTACCACTTTTGTATATGCCACAAGGAAGCAAATGAACATTAAGATTGCATTTTGTATGTTAACTGTTGATACGTTCTATTCATTAAAATTTAAAAACGTTGTCTTTATATCTAACAAAATGTATTGCAAATATGAGGAGCAGGTAAGCTTCACTAAGAAATTCGATGTGAAATTGACAGTGTTCGTACTCATAGAGATAATATAGAGATAAATTATTAACTATTTATTGTTCTGCATCAGATGATGACGAGGCGGAGGACGGTGAGCAGGTGGGACCGTCAAGTCCCTACAGCAGTGGAAACCTCAACTCGGAGGCCAACAACCCGCGACAGAACGTAAGTACACTGTTATTGGGTTTTAGTGTCATGGGCACATGTTTCCTTTGTTGAGAAAATATTATGTAGGTCAGTTTGAGTTGTAGGGGTATATTTTAGTCTAAAATCCGCATTGAAATAAAGTACTACCTGTTTTCAAACTTTTTATTGGATGACATTAATCTTACAGTTGTCTTCCGTATAGATAAGAGTTTTTTTTACACAGGTTTAATATGGAGATATCATAGACAAACAAGTTAACATAGTGGTTTCTGTGTAAGTATGCATATATTCAAAATCGTAAATTTGATCAACAACAATTAAATACAATCAAAAACGCATAAAGTAATTAGAATCATGAAATCGGTTATTGATATAGAAAAGAATAAAGTGTCAATAATTATGGAATGGATGCAAACTCTTTCAGGATCTCAACCAAGGCGCAGCAGGAGGAAGCCCGGACATGGAGGACCTGGAGGACTTCGTGATGCGCCCGGCCCCGCAGGGTCAGACCATTAAGTGTCGGATCACGCGGGACAAGAAGGGCGTAGACCGGGGCATATACCCCACCTACTACCTACACATGGAGCGTGACGACGGCAAGAAGGTAGACACTGCTCAATAACAGAAATTGGTTAAAAGTTAATTTTTTAAGCACCCCGCCACCAACAATCGCCTCCCGCCCCTTTCCCCCACCCACATAAAAGTAAATGGAACCTGGTAGTGGAGGTTGTTTTTCACGACTTTGAAAGAGACTGCCAGGATCTTTTGCAAAGTAATCTCTATAAAGTGGAGGTTTCATTTGTATTTACACGGGATGAAATTATACTTTCATCTGCATCTCTTAGTAGAATATTGTTGTTGTTTTTTTATAATCAGGTAAATACAGTTCTTCCCTGATTAACTTATGAACAGTGGCTCTGTTTGTAATACGCTTCACAGTAATCAAAGAGAACCTCTTTGACGTTTGGTTTCTTGCCGTGTAATGTTACATGTACGTGGGAGATTCATAGTACAATTATAGAAACAGAGTATGAGATAAGTATCCTATTTTCAGTCATGGTCACAGAAGGTACCCTTACAGCCCAGTCATCTCTTTCCTCCTTGTTTATCATAATGGCTTATGTACAAAACAACCTTTGCCTCATGTCAAGGAGGGTCGAGCATCTATCTTTTGAAGCGGGCCTTTTTCAAGCGACTCATGAATATGAACTGTCTTTAAAGTTAATATTTTTATGGCCATATGGCATTGGCTGCCTCTGCAAATAACGCCAACAACCAATCGTCCGACAAAACAAAAACAATCGTAACATCCTTCTTAATTGGGTACTTGTATTAATATAATCAGATGTTACTTTCACATTCTGTCTCAAAATAATGTCCTCAGTGAATACATAACTGGTTGTTTGACATCTCATTGTTTGACACAGTAGATAGTAGACTTTCTTCTTTCACTCGGATGCTAAGTCTAGAAAGTGCTTTAATTGTTGTAAAACTAAGGAGTCCCGCACATTTTGATCAAAAGAACGAAATAAAACATTGATTTGGCACGTTGAAAATAAGTCAACAGTGCCCCCCTTACTTAACCGTTTTAACCGTTTCCAGTGGTTATCGGTGTCTACTGGTGAATGATAATGCCCGTGGTCGCAGACGGTGATTTATACATTCATGACAGTCTGATCCAACCCGTCTTGAGTTACTCGGTATACAGAAAAATTACGAATATTCAGAATTAAGTAAAACTAATATTAACTTAAAAAAAAAAATAGTCCCAGTATAATTGGGCCCAAGGTGTAGGACCCCGTACCCGGCGCCCCCGTCCCGCCCGTGCTGACTCTAATACCTGTGCTACTCCTACTTGTTCTTAGGGTACAGTGAATGTAAGTACGGCGTTTGGCCCTCCTCTCTTAACTACTCCTGCTTCTCTCACCTCCGTGTTGTCCTTGCTCTCTCAAATAACACTCAAGGGATGACTAAGGTCCCTTTAAGGCCCTGAGGGAAGGGTAGGCCAAGGACATGACATGGGTAGCACGAGGTTAATAACGAGACAGAGAAGAAGGTCTTCTTACTGAAGTCTAACAACACCAGATGGAAATTCTTTTAGGTAAAGGACTTACTTTATATGATTTCTTTATGAAATAAACTATGTGAGAGGTATGATGTTCCAAAACCAGAAGTTGAGGAAAGAATCCTAAAGATGAAGTGCTCCTAGCAGGGCAGTACAAAGAATAATCTCTGTTGTAAGCAAGTCTGGTAAAACGTTATTCCAGATCTAATAGATAAGTCATGGTCACTTGTATGACTTCGTGTGTTTCTATGCAAAGATTAGACTAACCCAAAACTTTCATGTAAATTTTAAATGAAATAACGTTAATCTCCAAAACCGTGTGCAACTTTCTACTGTGTGAAAACCTGTAGGGTATCCTATGATAGAAATTTAATCTATTTTTTAGATTTCCAACTAACCTTGTACTGAAGAGCTATGTCACTACTAATATTTATATTTTAAAACATACATACAACAAAATCATTAAGAAGAGTACATTTTTAAAGATTGAAAAGAAACATTCTAAATATTACATACTATAGGTATATTACCACCAAAAAAAACACTGCTATCAGTGCATGAACTTTCCCTCAATCTGGCATAATGTAGACGTGTTAAATCTACAGACGCTTCTTTTCTTTGTAAATAAAATGACACGTCTATGTAGGCTGATCTATCTTACACAGACACGTACTCGCAGACAAGTAGAAGCCACTCTTCTTAATTAAGCATTTACTATGGAGATTGAGTTGAACCACTCTGCCCTGTTAGATAGCTCTTTTCGACACAAACATCCTCATGAATGGCGAAATCTGAAAAGGTGGCAGTATGTTCACGTTTGCACAACTGTGTAAACAGATATTACCTGCTAGTTTTGCCTCTCACTGCTTCCGAGAATTTCTTCTTGGCCTAAAGCCAAGGGGCGAGTGTCACAAATGAAACTTATAGCAACAATGAGTATATATAATGCTACCAAATAAAAAAGAAGACAACACATTGGGCATGATTTATGAAACACTAGAGTGAAGTGAATTGCGTGATTATTAATTTGTATGTGTGTCAAAATCGAGATATCCATATTTTAGTGCCAACCATAGCCAGGGCATAGATCTAGATGTATGACAAGCCAAAGAAAATCTAGAAAAAAAAGAAAATGATTTGACCGAAAAAAAAAGACTAGGTAAGCAGCGTGTTCTGTCATTATTTCCCACCCCCTGTTAGGCTAAAAACATAAAAGTATTTTTGTGTCCTTTAGGTATTCTTGTTGGCGGCACGGAAACGTAAGAGAAGCGCAACTTCAAATTATCTTATCTCTACCGACCCTACCGACCTGTCCCGGGGTGGCGAAGCTTTCGTCGGCAAACTGAGGTAAAGTATTTGAATATAAACGCATATCTTAGAATGTTGGCACCTCTCACTTTTGTCTTGTTATACTCTCAGAAGCAAATGACTGATATCAAACAGTGTTTTGCTCAAGAAGATATCAAAATAGTTTGTTCATTTAATAACGCAAACTTCTCATATATCGCATATTTCCAGAAGTCAGTATGAAAAAAGGATGTTTTTCATATAAAGGAATTGAGATAAATCCTCAGAATTGATGTTGATTGCCATCTCCCTTTCAGATCAAATATGATGGGAACTCAGTTTACGGTATTTGACGGGGGCGAGAGTCCCAAGAACCGCGGATCGGACACGAGCAACCTCCGCTGTGAACTTGCTGCTGCTATCTACGTAGGTTTACACGATTCTCTTATAGCACTTCAGTCATATCCTTCCCTGCATTGAAAAGCACCTCTACTTGAACCGCTTACCTCCTATTCAGATTTTTATAGGAGTTATACAAGATGGCTTACAGATTTTGGGATACATTAAGTGTTTTGGTGATATCCGTCTAAATACTAGAGCTGTGAAATGATTTAGAAACAAGTGATCAATACTGGCCTGCCTCCTTTAGCACAAGTAGAGTATTACATTTAAATGTCCTGTCAACTGTAACGAATGAAGAATATAATGTTATAGTATGGGAAATCAATATCAGGTATGATATAATTCTCTGTTTTTAGGAAACGAACGTTCTTGGATTCAAAGGCCCCCGTAAAATGACGGTCGTTATTCCCGGCATGAACCTGGACCAAAAACGTGTCGACATCAAACCCAAGAGTGTAAGTTCATCTTTAAAAAATATTCCGCCAATACCAAAATCGTGTTTGGATTGCTCAGTTGCTCAGACAAGATCGATGCTGTCATCAATCTCGTCTTTTTCACTTTAATGGTCATCTCTGTTTTCCCAAAGCTTTTCTGACCGTGGAATATCTATCTTGTTAACTGTCGGTCTTCCCAATGTCTTGATTAAGGAGGATAGGGAAACAAATTTGGCTGTCTTTTATATGTATCTTCCGATATTGCAGGAGAGCGACGGGTTGATCGCCAGATATAAGGGCAAGAATATGGAGAATCTCCTGGAGCTTCACAACAAAACTCCAGTATGGAACGAAGGTAGGATGTTCACTTTAGTTTGCACTTTAGTTTGTTGTAAGATCGTAAGATGTTATGAAGTGGTAATTGTAGATTAACATTGTGAAAAACTAGGCACCATTATTTTTTAAGTTCCCTCCATATACATTTAATATTTCTGAGTATCCATATCCATTTAATATTTCTGAGTCGTTAGAAGATTCATTGATTGTAGATGGATATATATTTATATCAATTATTTGTTTATTTTCTATAATCTTTCCAGGGATTTTGTCGACAGAATCAGTCTAAATTTGTCTGCAGGTCCTTAAAATACTGTAAATCAGCTAACCGTGGTGGGGAGAATTGATATGGTTAAAGCGTACACGTAGCTGTCAGAATAAAATTCTTTGAAAGATATTGTAGTATTTAAACTGAGTTGCAATGACGATATGAAGTTTAAACGCTTAATTTGCAGTAAAGACTTTTACCGTACAGTTTTTCTATGTGGTCATAGGATGTAATTTGAGAAGAATGCCATCGATATTGACCTGTACAGCGATGTATAATGTATTTATTGTATGTTCTCTCCAGACACACAGTCCTATGTACTAAACTTCCACGGTCGTGTGACGCAAGCTTCGGTGAAAAATTTCCAAATTGTTCACGATAATGATGGTAAGTACCCCATGATTTTATGCTTTAAATATCCGGTATTTAGTTACAGTTTTATAACTTTGGTGTCCTGAACAAATTTTTCCTTGACAAAATTAATCGCATTACCTTCGTAGTTTTACCAGTGCTCAACTTTCCGTCTTCTCAAACAAAATTTCGAATTTATATACATTCGATGTCAACGCCTTGAGCCTCATGTAGAGATAGAATGATACCTTACCTGTACAGCCGTCCTTTAATTTCAGCTGACATCTGTAGAATTTTACAGGCCCAATATTCATGGAACTCTGGTAGTGCGCGTTAAATTCTTCTGATATTTTAGTCATTTGTTTACAAATCTAACACGGCCGTGATGCGTTAATTGTTCACTGTGAACAGGTAGCGTTTATAAATGCTGCCTGAGGTGAGGCACTGGTCTTATGCAAGGCCTTGGTAATTGAAATACAGACTAAAGGATTACATAAATATCTTAAAGAACAGGATGGCTGTACATTAATTTATATTGGGAAATAAAGTATTAAAGTTGAACATAGGAAAGACTATTGAATTCAGGCGATTATCAGGCTGCTAAGCATCAGACCAGACTTAACAAATCAAAACGTTGAATGCTACTTAACTCATTGATGTTTTCATGACTTTATGATATTTATTGTGTTCTAGGTTCAAATTGTCTCTCATATTGCAGTAACCTTGTGTATCCTAGAAAATCCGCAAGAGATGAGTAAAAGTTGGTTAAAAAAATGTACAGGATTCCCACAGCACTTGGAAACTGGGATAATGACCCCCAAAAAGTCCATAATTATTAGGAAAGACGCAGGGACTTTGTAAATTTTGTCAAATCATGGAATTTAGTTTGATCAGGTTCTAGATTTCATGATTCTCAAAATGTAAATCTTCTGACTTTTTGTCGGCGGATTCTTCCAATCATTTGTGCACTCCAATACTAGGGAAAACAGAATTTGAAAATGAAATTTGAGTGTGAACCTGGAATTGGCCGAGCACAAGTAATAATTTATCCATTTGTCTTTCTATGAAATAAAGACCATTCTCACATATATATGATAAAGGTATATGTATATAATTATATGGATCTAGGAGTATTGTATCGTTGCTCAGTGTTCTATTTTTTCTCTTTCAGTGGACTACATTGTGATGCAGTTTGGACGCGTGGCCGAGGAGGTTTTCACTATGGACTACAACTACCCGATGTGTGCAGTGCAGGCCTTCGGCGTCGCCCTCAGCAGCTTTGACAGTAAACTGGCCTGCGAATGAGTGCTCCAACTGCCACCCAGCCTGCAACGCCACCCACACAGGTGGTCGCACCACATGTCAACTTATTATTATTATTACTACTATGTTATAGTGAAGGTGAGATGTCGCCAACTTGGTCTGCCTCTCACTGGTTGGAGACACCTCAGCGAACAGTCGATCATTCCACGAGTCACTCAAGCGTCCCCAAACTCCACGGTGATAGGTGAAGGGACGCGTGCAGTCCTTTCAGTATATGCATGTGTGTGACTTCATCACCGGGCCATCAACTCTCTCCTGTACACCTTGACCACTACTCTCGTTACGACGATCTGCATGGAACGGACTTCTCTGCCACCCCCCCCCCCCCCCCCTTTCCACGAGGAAGTATATTTTTACACAGATTGAAGTTTAACGACATGATAATTATAAAAATCGCTGTCATGACTTGACTTTGGAGGATGGACTTTCCGCGGCATCAGTTTAAAACCACGGGGGGGGAAAGCTTGGTAACTGATGCTGAGTTGAACCCCCATCTTTTCACCACACAGAAGAGGGTCATTCTCCGAGAGTTTTGCCAGTGATGTTCGCGAAATTGTTTTAGAGGGAAAAGATTTTGTACGAGTCTCCATTTTACCATATGACATTTGGAGTTCCCTGTCCCATTGTTATTTATGTTGCCTCCCTAGTTTGCTAATAGTGATGAAGGTTCTTACGACTAGTAAATGTGTTGTTTCAGAGATACTTTTACTCATGGTACCTGGACTAAAAGTGATGTGGAAAAGTACATTAATGCATAGAGAAGCGTTACGGTATACAAATAGTTCATATATGGCACCTATAATCACCGAAATTCTGTTATTATACTATATTACCTTGTTGTATTAATGAAACAAATACAGTTTCGTTGTTATATAATAATTTGAAATAATGACGAAGGTAGTAATGCGTAGCAGCCACCATATACATTTTAAAAGGTCCAGGTTTGTTGGAATATTGTTGAGTGTTAGCCCACAAAAAAATAAGCGGACAGCCTTTTAAACGTTCTGATGTAATTTTGTATTTCCTGTCCATTCCAGAATACCATTGTGTGTAATGGCCCTAGTATTGATAATTTATCCCCCGTGCAGTACACAAACATGTGTAAAACATTCATCTGCCATACGTCAGTGCACGTCCGAATAACTGACGGAATGCACAATGTACCACACCACGTTTTGTAGTGAAGAAATGTGATGATATGGGCATAATCAGCATGTACGCCATTTCCAGGGACCTTCGTCCCTAAACCATGTAAGCGTTGGTTACACCGACTGTGCGTTTTACTTGACTCCCCAATGAAAACCATACTGAATATCCCAACATTGGTAACTTTTGTTGGGACATTCTACTGAAAACCCATTATGCGATACTAAACATGTAATAGCTTTTGAATTTCAGTTTACAAAGGGAGGCTGAGGGAAGGGAACAGTGGGTACCGGATTGAGTTATATGATTTATAATCATTTTTCATGCTGTTTTAGCGCGTTGTTGTGTTGTCACTTCTCAGATGATGCGGGCGTGTTTATTTTAGGCCGCTTCTGCTATGTGTGTTGATTCTCAGGCGGTAGCCACGTCACAAGCCTCAAAGCTATGCCACCCGAATATCATAAATAGCTTGAATTAGAATTTGAGATTGAGTAACGAATTGATCTTTGGCTCATCGATTCTAGAATGAATATTTTCTCAATTACCGGTAGATGTAACGTGACCGTAGAACAACTAAAACCGGTTCAGTCACTTGGGAAGCACCAAAAAATGAACACTTGATCCAAATATTTAAACATTTGCCAAGAATGCTAAAAGAAAAAAACAAAGAGAGATTCCCATATGAGCATGTTTCCACAACTACCAGCTCCTTTTGCTGTAATGTGGTGTTACTGCCAGGCTTTTTTTTCTCGTGATTTGGCCAGCTTCGCATCTAATAAACCTTTTGTCCAGGAGGCACCCCTACATCCCATCCCATTATCAGGCTCTAGTGCTGCATGCTAAAGGCAATAATGTTTGCAAGACCTCGTCCAATGTTGTTTCACAATGACGTTTACTAACAAGGTATATTCAAATACTAACGAAACCAAGTTGATTGTTTTTCACCAAAAAGATGTATTATACGATTCCCCTTAGCAATACATTGTAAGATTGTTATTTTCTATCACTTGGAATTGAATACTACTGCGGTATACAATAGCTAGCTAATGCTCCGTATCGCATCAGTATTAGAATTAGTGTGTTTAGCAAGCGTTTAGTTTGTGTTGTTATACCTATGAGTGAACTGGGGTGATCCCTTCCCTCCAATTTTATGAATGTAGTTTCCACGGGGTCATTTAATCCTCAAAGTCCTACAGGATCAAATCTATGTTTTCTTAAACTATCCCAATCATCTTTGTTACTTGTATTCTTGATACCATTACATGAAAGCCAAGGTTTTGTTTCCAACTATTATCATTGGAGAGTCCACAGACATACAATTATGTATACATTGTCTGGCTAGGGAGAAACCATAGTTTTCGGTCCCATTCCCCCCAAAATGTGTTTGTTTTGCATTAATTCTTATGGTTTAAAATTGACATTGACCAGGCTCGTGAAACTTCCACTTATCATCACCCGCTTACGCATGGTCACTTTATGTAACCGATGAATGTCTGCATGCATAGAATTTAAGAATGGCCTTTTCTGGGTAGCTCAAGTTAAATTCTGAGCAGCAAAGAGTCGGGTTTTTAAAATAACCATCTATACTTTTCCAATAAGGTCATGCATAACATTCGTGTAAGGTGATAATCTACTGTCAAGTTTAGCCCAACGTGCCTCTAGTTTTCAATCAACTTTCATACCATAGACTGTATTGCTTTCTTTTTAATCCGTATGGATTCGTTCTGAGAAACTTTCCATACAATACAACCAACAGTCTCTAATGGTTATCAATTCAGACTTTACGTTACGTGTAGGAGGAAGACTTGAGGAATAAACCCCTTGATGGTGTTGTTCCTATGGTACAGACTGCTGGTAGGTTTGTTTACCCTCCAACCCCCTGTCTGTCTTCTCAGGCAGTACAGAATTACCGTCATCGTGACTCCTGCATTTTCTCCCTGGTGAAACCGGTGGTTCTTAGATGCTAGTGACCTTCGAGAAACCTCCAAATCTTTGTTAGACATCCCCACTGTGCTATTCCAACAGTTAAATTGGGTTTTAAAGGTGAAAAATGGAAACGCAATCTCGGGACTAAGTGGTATGTAAATTGAAGGTTTATTAAAACTAACGATTTTAAGATTTTACTTTTCTCAACGTAGTGGCTAACTAAACTGTCCTGGGGGTGGAAGACCAAGAGATGATTTTAACACCTCAATTCGGTCGCGATCCATACTGTATATTCTAAACCCGCGGTCTGTTCGACCCTCCATACAATCATCCCCTGCAATTTGACGAAGATGTAATACTATTGAAAAGAAAATAGGAGATTGCGTACTTTTTACAACAAGCAACAACAAAAAAACGGTTTTAATTAAGAATACTTCTGACGCGAGCAACTTGTGAGGCCTAGGGCTATTTTTGTAATATCCAACAGCTCTCACTTTTTATATCGTGCCCTATGAGAGATTGCGATACTGCTTCAGATTTTGGAACTTGACCCTCACTTAGACACGGATACAACCACGTCAAGTGACCAGGAGCACACTGCCCCCTAGTGGCATGTCTGGGGAGTAAGACCGAGCTCGGAACTCGACCCACTGAAAATGGAGCCCACCGAGGCCCCATGTCCTGATACCGTCCAGCACTTTTCATGAGCTTTTTAGAGCACTAGTTCACATTCATGGTTTGTAATCATTAACTGTGACATGTATGTGTGCAACATTGTATCACATGTTACCTTGTAAAGTATATATTTTGTTTACTGTTCTCCAGAAATGTGTGGAATTAAGATATTGTCTGCTGTACAGAAATAAACGGCTCAATCAACTGTTGGTGTTAGTGTGTTCAATATTGATTTTCTATGTGCTTCTGTATCACAGGAGACACTGATCTCAGACACGTCTGACTGAGACCGATGTCTCCTGTATTAAACATACATTTACAACTCGTTAGTATGTCTCAACTCCTCAACATCTACAACTTTCATGGGCCTTCTGCATGGTTTTTGTATGCTAAGTTATTACTTTTCATCCTATGGCATTAGACTTTATATCTCTAGATACTACACATTTTCCCTCTCTATTGGTATAAAAAAAACATGGCCATATGATATATTGATTCATGAGCATTTTGATGTAAAGTATGAAAAAGTTACATAAGTTTTTAAAAAGTGCATGTAAATTTGATGAGAAATTATAGTAGGGAAATTCTCACTTCACACTAGGACACACTCTACAATAGGTGAATGCAGGACAATCCCATTTTTCTTCATCAGCTGATAAAATCCTGCAACTGTGCCCCACTCTCCAAGTAAACTCAGGTATAGCCTGTTTGGAGATGGATATATTGAAGGCATCAAAGTAGACTAACTTGTGTAAGATTACATGCAGTGGAGAGTCCCCCAGATGCTGGAGACATTAATATTTTGCACTAGTTTTAAGTATAGGGGGCAATTTTCAACAGATCTTTATAACTACATGGAATCTTAGGCTGATTTTTGAAATATGAACAGATCAAGACTAGATCTCACAGGAACAATTTTTATTTTACAGAAAATATAAAATATGTTGAAAAACTAAAGGGGTTTTCAGACGTCCTCAACTATAAGTAAATTGTTATCTGTATTATAATTTATAAAAGTACACGCGCAGCCTACATAAAGTCAAGATAAACAGCTAAATCCATGATTTCGCTCTCAAATTACACAGATGGCCCAGTACGGTCCTGTTTGAAAAATTAACGTGCTACCGGCCCATAGCCCTGCAAGGGGTGGACCTAGGGTGCAACCCCAGTGTTGCAGCGGGAAAGGTTACCCGGTGTTACACTCTCCAAACAGAACTGCCGATCCTATCGCAAAGTTATCGGTTTGAAGAGTGAGGGACGTAACATTCTATTTTTAGCGATGATTTTTTAGGTCGATCAATACGCCAATTGACCTAAATAATATTACATAGGAAATCTGAAGATACAAAAAGTAAATTTCAGAGACATTTAAGATTATGACAAAATAAATAATTAATGTTAGTTATTATAGCCTATAGGCCTATAATTAGTGGATCTATTCATGATAAGAGTAAGGACTATTTTGTTGACGTCATGTCTCCACCGTCCTGGGATTCCCCCGTAAACAAACACTGTCTTGCTGTGGTGCAACGCCTTCTCAAATACAGGATCTGCACGGGACAAATTCTTGTAGATTTACTTCATGACACCTCAGTAGATTGAAGTAAAGATGAATTTTGGATCTAAGTTTGTCTACAGATACGATCATTCAGACGAGGAGTCCTTGTCGGATGAAGAATATGACGCAGGTTTGAACCTAGATGTAGATGAAGTCGGAGAAGAACAAGATAGGGGTCCGGCCGGCGGTGGAGGTGGAGGCAGAGGTGGCAGAGGACGGTAAGTAGATCATTAAACTGATTTTGGACAAATATCAGGGGCGGATCTACTAAGCCGAATGATCAACTCTCTACTCCTAACCTTCGTACACTGCTTTGCCGTGAGAGAAGGATCCACAGAGCTAGGGCGGATCCAGGAACAGGTGGGGGTGTGGGGGTAAACGGTGGCCATCTGAAAAATGTAATAAAAATAAAAGGAAAAAAAAGCTCAAAAAGAGCCATGTTATGTTCAGTGACAGTCGACCGTCAAATCTAACATCAAGTGTTAGATCTATGTAGATTCTCATAAAAATAGATATAGATCTAAAAGAAGCATGAAAATCATTGCATTTCTTAAATGTTGCCAAATCTTTAACACACACAAAAAATAGACAATTAAGGAATCATCTGATTCAGGAGATCAAAAAAGTGTAATAGCAATGCCCTTCTGTTTGTTCTCCTTTGCATCTACGTGTTGCACCACGCCGCGCCATGTTGCACCATGCAACGCTGTGTTGCACTGTGCCACGCTGTGTTGCACCGCGCTGTGTTGCATCGTGCCACACCGTGTTGCACTGTGCTGCACCAAACAACACGTGTTGCACCGCGCTGTGTTGCATTGTGCCACACCGTGTTGCATCATGCCACACCGTGTCGCACTGTGCTGCACCAAACAACACGTTGATGCATGCTGGGCTCTCCTATAAGTAGCTGCGACGCAGCACATGGTTGTTATTCGGCCAAATAAACTCAAAAGAGTCAACATCTAAGAGCACTGGTCTCTCTCCTTTTTAAGGCAGCCACAGTCACTGTGTTTTATCAGTTAGAGTAGCCTATTACCCTGCTTTTCCCCTGCTCTCACCAACAGCCTATGGGAGCAGCTCACTATATAGTAGGCGGTCTCATATATCTGACATGATTTACATCACGCTACCTATTTAATTAATTGTCTCAGAGTCATAACAGGTGCCTCACCGCTGTTCGTATATATAAATCACTGTTACAATATTAGATATGCTTAATTATATCCTATCACTTGGTTGTAACAAAAATGTTATAGCTGCACATCTTGTAGGCTCGTTGGTTTTAACCACAAGGATCTGTGTTAACTCCCTGAAAACTTTCCGAGATATCTAGGGCCAAGAAAAGAAAAAAATAGTTGCGTTCAGGTAAAATCAGTAAACAAAAAAAAAATTAGGGTAGCTAGGTCGGGATTATTTTTCTAATATTGTTTGTAATGTCTTTTAGTGAAAAAAAAATCCCAACTGCTCTGATATTATACAAAATCCTAATATTTTTGGCTAAAACGTCTTTAAAAACTTTAGAGTCGGGGCATAAAATTAAGGTAGGTCAGGATACCGGAACGAAATATTCTCGCAGACAGGCCAGCCACCTTATGCATGGGTCATGCGCTATTTTCATTTAAGTCTCGTATATTATTATATTTTTATTTGGATTGCTGTAAAGTTCATCAATTTGCTTTAAAAGCTGCCGTTTTCCCGCGCGTTTTCACTTCTCGCATAATCATCACAACACAACGTGTTGTTCTCGGAAAAAAATATAATAAATGATTTTCCAGACCACGCTACCTAGTGTGGGACATAGGCCATGAGTTTTTACCCAGACAAGCTTGGGGTTATTTCCTCTTTGAGCCTTTGTAAATTGCTGATTTTACACCATCTATAACTTTTGATAAATACAAAATTGCATAATTCTGTTTATATGTATTGATAGCCCCAATCTTTGTCTTTTTTCTTATATATGTGTCATATGTGTGAATGGATGGTATATATTTTAAAATAATTTTTCAAAAATAAAAGTTTCTAGCCAATCAGAAGCCCCCAACCAGTGCTTATCAGTATTACATAACAGGTGTCGACCCCCACAGCCCAGTGGTCACCATGGCGACACCCAGACAAACAAACCCACTGGACCGTGACAGCCAGGTCCGGAAAAGACTCTATTGTACATCAACTTTAACCAAGGTTAGGTAAGTCTCGTTTAATTCTAAAATTTTGAATCTTAAAATTCTCAACCTGTCTCATTCACATAGATCTGTTTTTCCTTTCAGAAGGAGATCTTCAGGTGGCTCAGAAAAGCCTAAAGGGCGAATACAGGAGGGAGGTGAGCACATGTGTATTTATCTATTATCATATTTTTACGTGATCCAGGTTTTGCATTGGAACAGGTCTCTATAAACCCCATGACAGTACTCTTGTCAGTTGATAAATTAAAGAACTGAAGGCAAGAGGAGGAATTCCGTCAGAGTGAACAATTTTGGACAGATCTGGACCCCTCAGATATCCTAAGATGGGCGCAGCAACAGATTCATTTCTTAAATTCAACATATTCTACATCAGTCCCCCCCCCCTCATCAAGGGCGCCATTGAGAGCTACTTACTCCTGCAAAGTTAGCTAGGGGAATCACTGCATTTAACACTTATTTACTCATTTGAATGTTTGGAAGCTCGCGGTTTACAGTTCTTCTGGTCTTCTTCCTGTTGTTGCACAACACTAGCTGCTCCTCACACCATAGTGTGCACAGTATGTTCAGGTTGACACTGTGACAGGCATTTAAAGTAGAACAACTATGTTTCATTTCAATGATTTGTTTAACATAGGAGGTTTATTGGGAGGTGGGCACTTGCGGCGCCTCCCAATGCTCACCCGTCTGCTGATGCTTGTTCCTGGTGTTTTCTCTTAAAGTCGTACCAGCAGCTGATCTCACCTAAAATAAACTGACAAAATTAATGCGTTGTTATTCTCGATACTTGTTGACTATTCAGAGAAATTATGTACCACTGCAGTGGTGAATGTGGCCAATGACCAAAAAAAATATAGGAAAATCTTTAAGATGTTAACCATGTATATTTCTTAGGTAAAGTACCCCCTCCTCTTTCCCAGAGGAACCTTTTCTCCCATTCACACCTCTGCCCCCTCCTCCAGTGGTCAGTAGTGCTGGCTGGTAACCTGATGCCTGGCCACCTCCTGTGGGACTCTTATTCACACAAGATACCCAATACACTTAGTATTCCAGTAAAAATAGAACCCTCATAACAGGTATAGGTAGGCTAAATGGTTCAAGTAAAAACTGGAAATGTCCAAGGACTTGGAAGAGTAGTGGAGTGGTTTCACTGTTTCTAGATACACTAAATTGAGTCATATGGCTAAAGCCTGAAAAACAACATCATTTAGGAGAAATAATGGATAACTACCCTGCAATATATATGCGTTATGAAGGGAAAACGTTGGTAATATGAAAACACTGGAAATCCACTGTAGGATTTTCATCCCTGCATGATTATTGCCATTTGGATATCTTATATTGAAATTTATGGTGCAGGAGAATGCTCACTCTCTGAGCAGATACTTTGATATTTGTGTATTCTGTATTTCAAACAGTAGTCTTTTTTAATGCCTGCCTGCCTCCTTAGGTACTTCAATACCTATTTTTCTGTCTCCTTAAATATCCGAGATGTCTACAGAAGGCACTCTGTGACTCAAGATAAGGTGAAGTGTTCTTGATCGAGATAGAGTATTAGATCCTATATTACCTACAGCTCTGAAGTATTCCACCTACACATTACTGAGTTTCACACAACATGCCAGGTTCCACAGACATGTACAGAATATACATATCCAGTAACTATCCTGTCTAATAAGCCATATATTTCAGAGGCAAGATTAGTTAGATGGTCACGTTGACCTGGGTGCGGAAGTAGATCCCAGATAAGAAAACCTTGGAAATTTTAGGCCTAGGAGTAGGTATTTCCGAAGTAGCCCACAGTTTTAATATTGATGTTGTAAATCAGTCTCTCTGCAAACTAGTGCCAACTCTGTTTTATACTTTATTGGTTATTGTTATCACTAAACTTGCTTTAGCTATCATTGTAGAAGCTGCATGCCTAAACCTTTCTCCTCCCTTTCTCTGCAGTCGGTCGATTATTCAACCGGTTTAAGAGACGGTCTTCAAACCAAGCTGCACAAGCTGCACAATCCAATCAAAGTGGTGAGATGAATATTTTCGTGAGTGAGAGACCGAATAGTCGGATAAGAACAGTTGTGCCAATTTATGTGAACAAAATCTTTACTTATTTGCCTGTGAATAGGATCCAAGCAAGTTTCCTATCATTGCTCCTCTTTTTTCGCCAGCAGTTTCTATCTGAATGTTTTCTCTAACGCAGTACGGCAGTAGACTAGCAATAAAGTAACTTCCTTGTTGCCAGGCTTCTGCTCCAGTTTCTATAATTAAAGGTAAACCTTCCTCCTGACACCTAGTTCCTGGTTACCGTGTGTGCAATAGGCTGGCAACATATGTTCCTCCAGCTGCCTATTTTGCGAAACCTAATGCGTGTACTCAAAATGATAAAAAATAAAATATATACAAATTATTTTAGAGGGCCTTGATCTACATTTCAGCCGTGCTCTGTCTATGTCATTGTCTATGACGTGCTCTGGAAATTACCTACAACAAGCACAAAAGTACCCCTACTATAGTCCTAGGGAGAATGTATGAGACATTTCCTCCCGTACGTCACTATAGCCAGCCAATAATGACCTATCAATGAACCCAGAACCCACCTCAATGGGAAGCTCGAAACACCCAAAATTCCTATAACTACATCAGTTACTGCATGTATCATAGTATTTCGCCAGATCCCAGATTTGTAGACAGTTCCCGGCACTCTAATTAAGTAATACTCTATGCATACACTGTGTGCTTGCTTTTTAACATGTTTTTAAGATATTTTTATTATATATTTTTACATGTGCAATAGAAACGTAGTTCATATCGCTGTGTATACAATTTCGCTGATATTAACTTGCAGATGTATAAAATGCAGGTAATCAGAGAAAATTGTAGTTATTAACTAGGGAAATATGAACGATTACCACCTTATCATTATCTACATAACAAACAAGAAGTAAATGGGTAAACAAATAAATAAATAAATAAATGGGTCAACTAGTTCTGATTTTTGTCTTTGAAACTTTTCAGGAAAGGACCGATGGCGATATCGTCGTGCGGACACCAATGTGGTGACGGTGCAGTTCGAGACCCTCATCAAACCGAGCCACATGCACACTGGGGACCCGGAGTACTGCTCCAACTGCCGGGCCGTCCTCTCCCGTCTCAGCAAACTCATACAGCCCATGGATGAGGAAGACAAGGTTGATATTAATAACTGATGAGGTTGATGATGCCAATGGCTTTTACAAATCGACCGGGCGATATATAATTTCTTAAATTCTACTCTTTTCTTCTTTTTTTTTTCTTGAATTTTGATTTGTACTTATATCAGTGTATCCCGGTTACGGGTCAGGCAAACCTCTCCCCAATCTAAGGATAGTGGTTTTTTTTAATGACGTTGGGTGTATGTTTTTTTGTTGTTTTTTTCAAATTCGTATAACAGTGTTTCATATTTAACTATGCTCAACCTGAAAATAATGCATCTTTAGTAACAGACTGAATTGAGATGATGTTATTCTCGTAATTGGACGTACACGTGCGGATATAATCGTGTTATTGGGCAACAAATTGCGCAATTCTGAAAGAATCCGTCTATTTAGGTATATACATAATCTTAGTCATTGCCTATGTTACTGGTAGGTATGGAGCTGCGAATTCTGTGGACATGCTAACAGACTGGACCTTGTGCAAGAAGAGATCCCGAAGGAGGAGGACATCACTTACATGTTGGAGCCGGCTCCGGTCACGACTGCGGCGGGCAGTGCAGGGGTGGACGACTCGCTGGTCATCTTCTGTGTCGACATCTCCGGCAGCATGTGTGTCACCACACCGGTTAGTTGACATACAATCATAAAGAAACCTATAATCCTACCGTTTTTTTAGGGTTAGAGTTTTACAATCATCTGAATGATATGGGGAAAACATGCACTCGATGTAAAAATATCTGCTGACTAATTCATAATGTCTGAGTAAATTTATGATTCAAAGAGAAAAGTATATTTTGAAGGGAAACAGAGCTAAATGGTTGAAAGTCGTGAAAAGAATTATCAAAGCCCCACGCAAGCTTTAGTTCCGCATTTACTTCTGTTAACCCCATGTCATTCAACATGAAATAGTGACAACAACAACATTAATGGACAAACATATGTATCTCCTACTAGGTGCCTGGCCATATCCACCTGAGGGGCGACCGCCTGGAGAGACTCCAGGCGCTGAACACGGAGCGGGAAAACCAGTACCTGCCCGGTCAGTCGCGCAATGTCACCCACGTGTCACGCCTCCAGGGCGCTCAGGCTGCCGTGGACCACCAACTGGAAGAGATGAAGAAGGAGCATCCCAACAGACGCGTGGCCCTGGTGGCTTTTAACAGTGAGGTGATCATCTATGGGGACGGTACACGTGAACCAGTGCACCTAGCCGCCCACCGCCTCAACGACAAGGACGACCTCATCAAAATGGGCTCAGAGGCAATGCTGCCCAAACCGGTTCAGGACAGCAGGAAGAAACTGGGAGACAAGATTTTTGAGTAAGTGGATTGGATGTCACAAGTGCTTCTTAGTTTCAGCATATTTCTTTGGTGTGAAAATTGTATACATGTGTTTTAAAATGTAATTTTTACACATCAAGTTGACTCCTATATTCTGCAAACATTCTGCCTTCATTACACTTGTAGCTGGAGTAACAGTTGGAATGATGTAATGTACTTGAAAGTAATGAAAATAATTAGGTGTTAATGGTATGTAAACCATGTGCATCATACGACGCTGATGCCCCATTTTGAACAGTTACAAGTCACAATTCTTTCATTTTGTGTTTCAACCTTCCAGGCATTGGTGTAAGTATAACTTATAAATGAATAATCTTAATATATGTTACGTACATGTTGTGTCAGAAATATTGATATATCAAATTTGGTATTTTCCTAACCTTTTTTAGCCTGGAGGAAGGAGGTCCGACAGCGCTGGGCCCAGCCCTGTTGTTCTCGGTGGCCCTGGCGTGTCAGGTACCTGGAGCGAGGGTCATTATCTGTACAGACGGCAAGGCCAACGTAGGGCTCGGGGCCCTGGACACTGAGGACCTGGAGGAGGGAGCGAAGTTCTACGAGGAGGTGGCCACTATGGCGGTCTCCAAAGGGTGGGTGACATTTACTGAATGTTCAAGTTGTTCTTGTATGAGCGTGTAGACATTTCTCATTTTCAAAGCCAATGTGCATATATATGCACATTGTAAGTGTAGCATAATTCTCCTGCTTTATCTTGATGGACCATGGGACACGTTTCCAATGTTCCTGTATTCTTTTGAATTAAACCCGTACAGTTCAGTTTCTCTTGTTCTATTAATAGCTTATGCGAAAACCACACCATGCGCAATTTGTTTAAAAAAAACACAAGTCTGTATCCCATTCAGAGTGTCGGTGTCGGTGACTAGTATAAAGGGCACCGACTGTCGGATGGAGGAGTTGGGCCGCGTGGCCGACCTGACCGGCGGCCAGGTCAACATCGTCGACCCCCTCCAACTGACCAAGGAGTTCGGCAGTATCCTCGCCGACCCCGTCATTGCTACCAACTTGACGGCTACGTTCCTCACACATAAAGGACTGTACGTAGCCGCGTATACACCTTCCCTGTCTACTTTAGATATCAAAGTTGGAAAAAGGGAAACTTAGAATTTATTTTATAAAAGCAGAAAAAAATTATGTGTATAGCCACAAGAAATATTACTTCCCTATCAGATACCAAGTTGAACAATTGACTCCAGGGGTTAATGTTTTCAATGAGATTCAATATATTTTGAAACTACTTATGAATTTAGAAACTATTATATGTTCAAAACCTGAGAATATACGTCAATATCATTGTGTTATATTATATCTACATTATATTAAAAAAATTTTTTTACAGATATATTAGGGACGATGGGGCAACTGAAAACAAAGTTGTCCGCCATGTTGGTAATGTGACCGCGAACGCAGAGATCACCTTTGAATTTGGAGTTAAAGAAAGTACGAAGAAGAAAAAGAAGGATGAAACAGCAGAGAAAGGTAAACCGATATGTTATTTGATTGAAGTATGGTTCGAGAAAAGTAATGAGCCTTTAACTAGTAGCTTAACTTGTGTCTCTTTATTTCTATGAACGCACACTAATTTTAATTTCTACACTTATCAGAATATTAACATCTTCGTCCTCGTTAACTTACCTGTTAGATAAATCATTACTTAATTAAAATCAATCTATGCACCATACAAAAATTACTGATATTAGAATGACACGACAAAGGTCTATTAGATTTGTAAACGGTAATTATTTTTCCTAAACCTGGACATCTATTCAACTATATTTAGACGATTCAGACTGTCGGTATCATCCTCACTCTACCCCTTCCTACCAGGAGGGACCCATGGTTCGCCCACTGTCTATGTTTGCCCAATATCCCTTCACAGGTCGGCACTCTAGGGGGCATTAAACTGATTACTATGTTCTTACAAACCATTCGCCGCTGGAAGATCTTACATGTAAGATGTGGATTCTCAATAATAAAAAAAAATAATTCAAAAATTAGCTTTCATATCACCACCTTCGCTTTCTCGTTATTCAGAGGCAGACGCACCAGCGGCGGAAGGTGCGAGTGCGGGGACCAGCTCCAGCTCTACAGACGATGCTGGAGGATTAGATAGTCTGTCAGAGCTTCCTTTCCAACTCCAACTCACTTACACCGACATGGAGGGAGCTAAAGCACTAAGGGTCGTAACACAGACTAAGCCCCTCACCACTGAGAGAGATGTAGCCGAACAAAGTAAGTATCAGCTTTTTTAATCTTTGTGGGCTATAATGATTGTTTTTATGGTTCAAACTTCATAACTGGCTTGGTTTAGACTCTTGGGAGTGTATGTCTAAGAGGCGATCATCTGATCGCCTCCTGTCGGGTATCACTTCAAGTCTGTTAGTAATGACATCACACCTTCATCTGCTGGTTCCTGGTGTACTATTGCAGCCCTCACTGGGTCTATACTGTGTTATACGGTTAGTGTTATGAGGCTGTAAACCAGCTAAATTTCTTAAATTTTCCTAATTTCGTGGCAAATTATGTGTGTCGTTTTTTTTTAGCCCAAAAACTTTTTTCATGAACACCCCATACATGTTAACTGGAACTGTTTCAGTGCCATGTTTCTTTTTACTCGTGAAACGTCCCCTATCCTAAATAAACACTTGTTTAAATGAAACTGTAGCATTTATCCACAATTTAATCCCTTATTGAAACTAGATATGAACATGGATGTTCTGGGTGTGTACACTGCCCAGAAGACCGCCGAGCTCGCCCATGAAGGTGAATACATGGCATCCAGGCTGAACGCGCATATGTCAAACAGACTTGTCCAAAGAAATTTGTGAGTATCTTTTCTGTGCTTGGGAGTCCTTTCTGTTTTTTACAGCTCGATTGATTGAAGTCCGAGACGCTCTTATACATTACTCTTATGTTCTCTCTAATATCTTCTGATCGCAAGTTTGCTAGTTTACCCCATATTATAGAAAGTCTAATACTCTATTGTTCAAAGCTTCAGTCATTTTCAGTTGGTAAAATCGTGAAGTCGATGTTTCGAACAAGACGTAAATGATAGTTGACCACATTGTCTTTGGCCCCTTGTAATGTTAGTCCTGTATAACTCAGAACTGGTCAGTTTTATCGGTGGTGATGACCAATACTTTTTTTTACAATGTTGTTCAGCATTGTCACGATCCAATTGTATTTCATGGCTTATAGTAATATAATCAATGATAAAATAGTAGGATTAAAATAACACGTCCTGGTCTCCGATCGAAAACTAGGTTTGGGATGCTCGCCTATTTCATCTATTTCCCACGCATTTCAGTCAATTTAATTCATAATAGAGATCAATGTTGATATCTTATTAAGCAGTCACATGATAAATACACTCAGTTACATGTAACCAAAGTCTGTTTTTCATTTAAAAGACAACATCTGGGAGGTAAGGAAAAAAGAAAGTATGTGAAGGCTTTCACCGATATCTGTTCGTATGAACGCCTACTGGATACCCATCAACAGGTATTTATACTCAAATAAGTTGATACGGTTTATAAAGTCTGGTAATACTTGAAATTATAGAATTTTATAAATTTACAGCATAGGATAGAAGGATGATAAAAAAATAGTCACCTGTCCCCTTTCCCAAGTGTGTACTGATATTTATTCCGTACGTTCAATCCACAAATACCCATTCAAACCTTTTATGTAATTACGTCTAATCTTTCTTTTCTGATTGCTAGTTAGTCCACTAGGAGTGGGTAGAACGTCTTCGTATAGACTTGCA
The DNA here is from genome assembly GCA_936440205.1 of Lepidonotus clava. Classification (NCBI taxonomy): domain Eukaryota; kingdom Metazoa; phylum Annelida; class Polychaeta; order Phyllodocida; family Polynoidae; genus Lepidonotus; species Lepidonotus clava. The sequence continues at coordinate 42,648,340 of OW387136.1, read as the reverse complement.
ATGTAGATACTACCATCTGATGATATGATCTTATGGTCTATTTCAGACTGAACGTTCAACGCATGGTGATCTAGATGTAAGTGTTCATTACATAGTATTATTCCTGACAAGATCAGCCAAGATATACAGTTAGTCACTAGTTATCGTATTGAACATAATGTATGGCATTCCTTATAGTCATACTTTTTATGTGACTTTAAGAGGAAAAACGTAAAATAGACAGATAACCGATAAATACGTCTTTTCTTAGGATACCATGGTCAAACCTTTGGAAGTAAAACCGCCCATATAGGGGTATTACATCGTTACCCTTTTATCTTTGTCAGCCTGAGCTGATAGACTTCTAAAAAGACGTTGTGCAGATGACGTCACATGTCCAAAAATGGACTGGCCGCCATATTGGTGATCAATCTTATCAAAGTTGTATTATTCACAAGTGTAAAGATTAAAACTACAAATGTGACCCGATCTGACATAATGAGTCGCAAGTCGCGGAGATACGAATTTGAGTTAGTAAGATATGTTCCTCACCTCGGAAAGAGCTTCATTTTGATACCAAGATTGTGTTTGTACGATGATTAGGGCCAAAGTTAGGTTTTTCCCTATACGCGGTAGGCTGGAAACTTGATTCTGAGAAAAACGCGTTTGAAGTTTTTATGTGCGGTTTTGGTTAGACTCGGTCGGAATTCCTTGGATACCACTAGAAGTTTATCTCCCACCGACTTGAGACTTGGAATATACATTCTAGACTAGTTGAACTACAAAATACTGTGAAGTCATGCTTTAGAAATGGAAACTTTAATCATGCTGGCCTTGTAAAGATAGAGTACAATTCCTGTAAATCTGCACCTGAAAATGAAAAACTGAAGCAAGAGAGCAAGCTCAAACAGTCACAATACCTGTTCTAGAAGGCTGAATTGAAGTCACAACGACTTGTAAAGAGTCTATGGGAATGTTCAAGTGTATTTCAGCCTGTTTTGCCATAAATAATAAGTGTCATAGTTCCAGGTAAGTTGGATAAAAGTTCCATAAAGTTGAAAGATCACAAAACGTCAGTAAACTGTGAGTGTAAAACAACTCAAAAGGCACAAAAGTACCAATAAAATATTAAAATTCGAACTATATACAGGTATTCTAGTCTATGATTCTAGTTGCTAGAGGATGTAGACCGACCACGCCCCCGCCCCCGACTTTGGCTGCGTTTACGTTTGGGTGGGGGAGTGATCTCAGGGGAAGTGTCTGAGTCTGAGTCTGTTTCCATTTCATGTCGCATTTGGGCTGCTGTCTCTGAGTCCTCTGAGCCCGAGTCAGGGGTTTTTCCTCGACCCCGACCCCGACCTCGACCCCGACCTCGCCCCCGACATCGGCCTCGCCCCCGACCTCGCCCCCTTCCTCTACCACGTCCCCTTCCTCGCGCCTCCTCCTCCTCCTCCTCCTCCTCCCCTGCATCTCCACCTCCACCGGCTCCTGAGGGCCCTGGACCTGGATCTGGCGATGGGTCCCGCCGACTTGGTGCCTCTGCTGCAGGCTCAGGTTCCGTGGGCTTGGGGCACGTAATGTCTTTGGTTTCCTCTGTGCAGAAGTCTCTGATGTTTTTGAAGAGGTACCACTGCCGACGAAGGGGAAGCCCAGGGGAAGGTGTGACCGGTGGTATGACCTTTGGGACGGCTCCAGGGTCCACAGTGAGCACATCCACTTCCTCTGGCTCAGAGTCAATGTACTGTCGGACGGTTACCTTCCCGGGGCTGTTTGATGAGAAGATAAAGTGGTGATACTGCTTGATCCCTTTTATTGGCCGGGTGAACGGGGTCAGGAAGGCTTGCCAGTTATAGGTTGGGACAAAGACGGCCCCATCTTCTGACCCACACAGCTGAGGGATGTTGACTTCTTTTTGGGTGCTGTCCCGGACCGTCTTGGCCAGGTCAGCAAGGCAGGACACCTCGGCACGGCGAAACCGCTGCTTGAGGAGACCGAAGCACCAGTCGGGGGCAAACTTGATCTGCTTATGCAGACCAGTCAGGACCCGCCACATGAGATAGCCAATCACGTACTTGTTCTTGTTTTGCCCACTGCAGTTGTCACAGTGGAGGTCAAGGAGGCGTTCACCGAGGGAGTAGGTGGCAAAGTAGTGGTGGAGGTAGGAGATGACAGCGTTTGAACCCTTGCTGCCGCAGTGGGACTCATCAATAAGATAGTTTACTTGACGGGGGATGGCTTCAGCACACACGCCAAAGATGCCTACTTTGCGTGGGACGAGGAAGTAGAGGGGCCCTGGCTGCATGGGGGAGGAGGGGAGGTGGACCTGCTGTGCGTAGTCGAAAGATACATGCACCCGGATGTCAGAGGAACAGGGAGTGTGTGGCCCGAGCGCCGGGCGGCCTGCCTCGGCATACGCCTGCTTGGCAGCGGTAGTCAGTTCCTGGTAGAACTCCCGTTCCTTGGCCACCACATCCAGGTGCTTCTGCTGCTTCTTTAACTTTGCCTGCTTAACTACTTCGGGGAGGTTAGAGGAGTAGGAGATGTCACGGTTGTTCCTCTGACACTCCCAGCACAGGTCAGTCATGGGGCGAGAACACACAATACGGGGTAGCAACTGGCGCCAGAGGTTACGGAAGGTGGTGACGGCAACCTGACGGTGGGCGTCCCCGATGGCCTGTAGATAACGTTTATGCACATCTACCTTCCTTGTGCTGGAGGGGAGGAGGAGGATGTCGTCGCGTTTGTGCGTGGAGACTCGGCCGGGGAGGACGAGGGCATAGGTTTCGGCATAGGAGTTGATGAAGTCGACCACGCGGCGGATGTCTGCGAGGTCGAGGGAGTGGGTGTTGGCCTTGCGTCCGCCTGACCTTTTAGTACGGGGTACGACCCCGTTCTCCCGATACCACTGGCTGATGGCGGTCATCTTGTTGATACTGCAGCTAAAAAACAAGAACACACAACTTACAATTGGAAATGGAATAATGTTGGACATACCAGGTTCGGTTACATAAAAATAATGTTTGGTTACATAAAATATTGTGTACATGTTAATAAGTTACAGCAGGACACAGGTTTAGGAACTACTTAGACAGAGAATGTTAGCTGCAGAGATGAATAATTACCTGTAGAGAGAGAGCAGGGTGTCCCGGCAGACCTTCCTGCCCCCGGCGGTGTAATGGCTCCGTTGGTGCTGCCTGGCACCCTTGCCCTTTTTCCCCTTCTTCCAGGTCGACAGCTGTACCGAGGTGTCAGTACAGGCACTTGTAACGCCCAACAGGAGCATGTCCTTCTCCCCTGGAATGGAAATCCGACAAAGAACTTTAGTGATGTACGAGCGACTGACTTTGTGAAAAAAAAAAAAGTTTAAGAAAGTTTACGAACATTACTCTCGGCCGGGTCTACCCCCGAGGTCAGAGGTTACTTGGCCGAAAATCGTATGTCAATGCCACAGAGGAAAAGTTACAGCCTCCAGGAGGTCATACAGGTATTATAGATGACAAACTATCTTCATTTAAGACGGTTAATAGGATGGTTATTGGCCGCACCTGGAGTCAGCTGGGCGACCTCCTGCCGTTTGTCCAGACGCTCCGCCGTTGAGAACTGGACACAACACGGGCCGTCGTTGTGGTACTTACACGAGCACCTAAACATGACGAAAGTCCACATTAATGTCAAAGATATGTGAGGGCACCCCTATAGATTGAATTAGGTTCATTAGATGGCCGCTAAGAACTTTTAATTAGGCCTGAGAGAGCATAACGGTCAAGGCCGTCCATCGTTCAAGTGCGAGACGCCATTAAGTAGGTCACGGCGGCATACTTTCAGCAAATGTCGATTTTGAACATAAAGACAGATAGAAACATGAAAATAATTACGGGATATCTTAGAAAACATGTTTGGGCAACTTCTGATGGCCGGACAGGTCTAACGGTTTGGTATTTATAGGAATTTTCAAACGACACAACTTGGGCAATTTCGATCGCAAGTCGCAAACAAGCATGGCCTACCTAAATTTCTGGCAACTGTCAGTTTCCTCCTGCAGCAGTTGGTCCGTCGGATCAGTGATAACCAGGGGCTCATCCTCGTCCTCCTGTGATTCCTCAGCCTCCTCGAAATCCTCTATGTCCTTTTCCGACAGGGTAGCATCCTCCTCCCCCTCCGATAAGTCCCCATCGTCCTCGGCAAACACGAAGTAATCCTCGACGAGTTCTCGCCATTGCTCGTCGTTGGCGCCGCCATAAAGATTAGTCCGAACAATTGTATTTAGCGCGGCTGCCACGGCCTCCTCACGCTCCTTGGGGGTAGCCATGTAATGCTAACAATGTTGGGATCCAAACTGCACTTGCAGTTCAAAAAATAACACGCTAATTAACACGTTAGGCCTCATTGAACGCGCACCTGCTTCTGTCGGTCGGACCTTTAAATTTTACAAACAGTCGCGCTTCCGGCACGCCGAGGGTGTCTCAGCCAATCAGAGCGCTCGGATCGCAACACGTGACCTCCTTGACAATGATTGTTTACGGCGACGGCTTTCGCGATCCGCCTTCTGATTGGTCCATCCCCGTCCCAATTTAAAATCCGACGATGCGATTGGCTAGAAGAGGTCCCGCGCTTTTTGGCGGTACCAATAGTTCTTGGGTTGTCGACTCCTAAAAGCGGCTCGCAAGTCGGCAAAGTTGATAAAAATCGGCGTCTCAGGAGCCTTTTGTTTTAACTCACTGAAGCAGAAGAACGACTTTGGGGGCCATTCTAACAAACTTAGAATATTAATTTCATCAAAATATTTTGGGAAATGAAAGTCCTGATATAAAAGATTAAGAAAATGCAAAAAAGTCATTTTCGATGGTGGGGCCGATTTCCGACTTCAGAGGCCCATATCTCAGTTTGACTGCGCGCGACTTGCGACTCATTTTGTCGGATCGGGTCACAAATATCTAAGCAACATTTACTCAATTTTACTTCACCGGATCATAATCAATAGCAATTACCACTTAGAACAGATGGAATTTTGGTTTAGCTTATAACCACATGGCAATGATGAGCACATGGTGGTCACCAAAAGTGGTCACATGACCACGTCTGCACAAGGTCTATATTATAGCTACCATCACATCTTCCAACCCCCCTACGTTATGATGTGGCCTTCGTGTATCAAGCATTCTCATTTTCTTCTAAAACCCATAAAAACCTCAGCGTTGTTTCGTTTACCTCCTGCTGCCCCCGTCTCCTTTGCTTTTTTATGGAGAATGTGTATGTTTACGACGATTCTCAATATTACCATTAAATTTGACTTTAATACACTGGTGAGACCAATTGTTTCATCCGACGACTCCCATGATAAAAGGGAACTGTCCACTGCATGTGATTATTCACCTTTATCTTATTTGTATGTACAGGTAGCCGACCGTGCACGCTTTGGACGGGCCCCAATGCCTCCAAGGTCAAGCGCATGTGAAGCTCCTAGTGAAGGGCTCCACAAACCCAAGGGCAAGGTGAGACTATTTACATGGGGCACAGGGATGCCAGTCGTCTTTGATGTTAACTTAACCCCTCCCAACAAACAAATTTTATTAGGTCACTGGTAAATAATGGATCTATTATCCTGATCAAAATAGATTACGTTTCGCTGAAATTACCGGCACCCACTGTACGTTGTCGTTTATTGGTTCCCGGAATTCCCTGAAAGTGAAAAATTGCACTGGGGTAAACTTGTTATAGGCTGCCGATGCCCTTGAATATGGTTTGGGAAACGGAGGAGCAAAACATTGGGTTAAATAATTAGCAAACATTTATTTAGGTTTTTATTTATTTAAAAAAAAAAGAGCGGCGGGGGGGGGGGGGGGGGTGATTTGAGATTCGAATAACAATACTTTTTCAAAATCCCCAAAGTTTGAGAGATCTAAATTTGGGTGACCCTGGCATCTCGGGATATCTCGTCCACTTCTAGAGGGTAGCTAATTGGCCCAGCTTTGGTGATAACGTGTCTGTTCTTTATGATCATATATACCACGGTAGACGGGGAGAACAATAGAAGTAGGCCGTGAATATAACGCGTATTCCACTAGTCAAGTGGAACGCCTCCACATAAAGTCACGGCGCCACAGCGGTGCCGTGAGGTCTGGCCTGAAGGGGGGTGTTGGCAGGGTGTGAGGTGAGGGTGGGGGTTTGGGGGAGAGGTCAGGGGAACGTAGGGTATCGAGGTGGTATCGAGAGGGGACAGATGAGTCGTCATTAAATGTCATTAAAGAAAAAATGTCCAATAGCGCGTCCCCCCCCCCCTTTTCAAAATCATGGATCCGCTTGTGTTAAGCATGTTTGATGAGCTAATGCTGATCCGACGGCAATGCAAATGGCCGTAGGCATTGGCAGTATACAAATTGGTTAGTGGATGTGGCCCTTTACTGTCATATCATTTTTAATACATCATGACATATTCTGCACAAATATAGACTAATATCAAAATTTCTAGATTATTATCAATTACAATTACTAAGATGATTAAACCTGATAGATACAAAACTAAAAGAACTGAAATCATGGTAAAGCTACCACATAAATATAAAACTTAAAATAATGAAAATAGTTATAGAATTCCTATAAAAATCAAATTTAGATTTGAAGAGGTACGCTCATGATCTATAATATCCTTTACCATAAAGCTTAATATGGAGATCAAAGCAAAGGTTTGCTTTACCTTATGATCTGCTCGCACTGACAACCCAGTTTCTTCTGATCAGAAACCAATGTGGACAGCCCCCTTTTATAGGCCTCCAGCGAAATCAACATACCAGCTGACATCCCAGACAAACACCAATTAAACCCCCTTCCCCTCCCCCCTCTCCCCTCACCCCCCACCTTCCCCAGACCCGTGGTATATGTCAGATATAGCCCTCGTCAGTGGGTATACTTGATACATAGTCTCGGCTGCGCCTCTACTATATATCGCGTATACCCACTGACTCGTGCTATATCTACTACATATGAATATTTGTGTATATGTGATACTATAAGTATCAAAATAATACCTTAGATATAAATCATAGAATACACGGGTTTGTGGCTTGCAATAAAAGGTTGTACTTCTAGTACATGTATGTCGAAACATCGCGAATTTAATCCTAAAATTGTAAGTTTATACCTTTTACAATTTTCTAAATTCAGAAAACTTTGAGAAAGCAAACCCGAGGTGATGAACTTGCAAGGACTACGTACCAGATGAAACAAGCGAGATCAAGGGGAAATGAGTCATCTGACGAGGAGGATTAGACGACCACGGTCACCTTAGTGAGTGACGGCAGGGACGACACCCACCAACTCCCCGCCACTTGGGGCAATGCTAAAGAAGGACTATATTCAGGAAACACAATCTTAAGCTTCAGTCACAATAGTCTGTGTACAGCGAAGTGTTAGAAACCAGAAATAGTTTTTTTTTGTTTTTGCTTATCAACTTCACCTACAATAATAGTTCATGTTCTTCCATTTGGCGAAAAAGTGATGGTGATGGTATTTAACATATTAATTATTGAACAAGATGAAATATAAGTGCAATTTATCATGTGTTTATGGAATATGGAACGGAAAGACTCGTGTATTTATTGTGTTGTTACATTGTTTACTGTTATGTACCTAAATATATTGATACGGAAGTAGAATCAGATGTATGAGGTTTTTATTCTGCACACATGACAGAAACCTAGAGGGTTATAGATAACAGAAACCTAGAGGATTCTAGCTCCCAAATGTGTATACACTCGTAAAGGACCCCGTGAGGTGATTAAGTTGTATACAAAGTTATTGTAAAACGGTTTATTTTTCTCCAATTATGTTTTTATTCTTTTATGAACTCTTTAATTTATTTTTATATTGCTTTTGTTGAAGTTGTTTCATTCACTGAATGATTATTAATATTCAGTCATATTTTGAATATTATTTTTATACAGCTCTAAAACATGATGTTCATAACTAAAATCTTAGTTGGTGATATAAAGTCATGTTAAAACTTCCCCATGTACTTAACCAAGCGCATAAAAGCATAATAAGTTTTACACGGACTTGTTGAAGGAGTTACTTACCACATTGTATAGTCATGGTTATCCAGAATAAATGCATGAAAAGTTGTATCCAAGAAAAGTAACTTGCTTTCTCCCAAGTGGTCTAGAAGACTGTTTAAGTGATATTTCCCTTGCCATACATATATACAAGGTGTACAATAAAGTGTTCAACAAAATTAAGTATTTTGTATGACTATTTCATATTCTGTAAGGCTAGAAATGATTTTCATCACTTTTACAAACATTTATGTCAGAGAACTTGGCAGGTAATCAGTAATGAGAATGAATTGATATAACTGACGGGTTTCTGTTACTAAGGGACTAAAGGTAAGATACAATACAGGAGATCGCCTTTCTAAAAGAGAAAGATATGTCGTCTACTGCGACTAGAAAAATGCTTCTGGGATATATTACTCTTCGTTTAATATTGCATTCTCATTATGAAACATCTTCATTATGATTTTATACTAGTATGAAGTTGAGACAGTTTCAGTGTGTCACTGTCACCTGCGCACTGCGATGATTCCGTAGCAGCGGGGTGACGTGACCGTGTCGAACAGCTGGACGAGGTGGGCCTCAGCCACATGGTCCTGGGGAAAAACAATATTCTTGTAAGCATTCCTAAGTTATAGGCCGACAGTACTTTAAAACTATTTATCAAGAATAAAGTTAATACTCTTACCAACCTTTCCTTTAATCTTAATACTACACGCATGTTTCCGAACCTTTACTATGTAACCTGATTCTAACTGAAGGAACTCCGATACATATGAGTTATCGATGTTACCGATCCTTTTTACATCCTATGGAACGGTGCGTATTGCTAATTAACCAGTCCTATCTGGGGAGGGGGGGGGGAGAGGAAAAATACAAATCTGCATCCCAAGCTACGACAAGGATTCTAAGAAATTGAACGATAAAGTTATTAAAACATACTAAAGCTTGATATGAATATGAGAATGCATATAGAAAAGTAAGGGGAAAAAAGGGATTTGGATGAGAAAGGAAACAATCATTCTGTAAACATAATTTCTGATAAATGCTGACTGACCTGTTCCTTGAGGTAGAGAAGTCGGTCTAGGAGGATGGCGGTCTCTACAACAGGAGCCAGAGTGGCCCGCAGCTGGACGAAGGCGGTCAGACGGTGTTGGTCTGCTGCATGCCGGGCTTCGTAATCAGCGACAACCTCCGGGGTCAACTGGACAAAGAAACGCGATTCGTTCATACAGTATGGCACATCCTGGTCTGGGGATGCTTTATATGTGGGAGATTTCAAGATTTAGGGGAACAGATTATGGTTATTCAAATGTATCCTTATCAACGTTTTCTCAGCCGTTTCCCGATGTATATTAGGATTGACTCGTGGTTGTTTTAAAATCTTATCTGGACCAAGTACAAGTATTCAATAATATGAAAAGGGAAACAAAAGAATGATGGATAGCGAAGCTTTCACTAGCAAGCCTTCGTCCTGGGTATGAAATGGAAACCATGTGCTCATGACGCTTAAAAAAAGCTAGTGCATTAATAACCATTCTTTTAGGCCAAAAAAACAACACTACATCAAGCTGGTTTTCAACGTTAGGATACAAAGACCTTTTTGTGTTAAAAATATTCTCATATAATGAGAAAAATAGATAATCGGAAATCTCTATGTGCCTGACCTTTCCACGGTCATCCATTTTCAGTTTTCGGAGGGCCCTTTGAACATAATCTTGGAAGTCGCGGCTCTTGGCGAAGATCTTGCCCACGTGCCAGTCGTCGCTCACTTCCCCGGTCAGATCCCTCAGCATGACCTGCAGGAGGGCCCGGTAAAACAGCGACCTGTGTGACACCTGGTGGGACAACGACAAATAAAAGCACATAAAATACATTATTTTCAAATTTAAGGATGTAAGTCAGAGTTAATGAAACATCTAAAACGCCAGAGAGAAAATATGAAAATGTCTTAAAATGCTATGAAATGAGATTTCAGAAATAAATTTTGAACATATTCGAGTTGACGACTTGAAAAATACTGAAAATATGAAAAAGATCCTGAAAACTTACATTCCCGGACCGTCCATTCGTAAGTTACAATTATAGACAAAGGAATACTCAATATCGGATATTTACCGCATTACCATCTATATACTTTAAAAACAAATAGACTATCATTACGATAAACCGATGGCTTCGTTATCTTTAAAAAAAGAAATAGCAATATAAATGGGTGTAACGATGATGAAACGGTTATATATTGTTTTACAGATAACGTTAAGTTTTAATGCTTCTGGCACAGAACTTTGCACATACTTGGTCTGTGGTGGCCATACGGGCGGGGGTCTGGGAGGCCAACATACGTGCATTCCGCCCCAACTGGAAACCACGCTCTAACAGCATCTGACTCATGGGGAAACCCAAGTGTTGTGGGACCTCTGTTGTGAATATAAAGATTGACTCGTCATTTAGTGAGAGAGACCGCAAATGTAAGGTTAGTAAACAGCAGCTTTTAAACACTGTTACTTACATTTATGAAAACTTCCAATATATTTATTGATACAAATTATTGATTAGGTCCGTGTGATCAATAACATGAAAAGATGCTCATATAAAATGTAACAGAGCAGTCTAACATCAATATACTATCTATTGGCAAAACTGCGTGTAGAAACATTTTTTCCTCGATCCCTTACATTACTCTAAATATCCTTTGTCAAACGCAAAATACATACAAGACTATGGGTCAAGAAAATCTTACCTTCTCCCTCAAAAGGTCCTTTGATAAAAGCCTCGTCCAGGTGGTGGTAGCAGCAACCCACGTTGCAGAGAGCAGCCGCCTGTCCCTGACAGAATATCTCCAGCATGCTGGCCGCCAGGTTCCCACAGGTATGTAGTCCCGTCAGTAATAACTTGATCTCTCCCTGCTCGGCGTCCTCCGCACACCCAGCCCGCCCTCTACCACACTCACAGTCAGAACAAGACCGGGAATCGTTTGCCTCGTCGCAGAACTTTGTGTCATCACATGATAAATGGTCTTTCACTAATTGTTGCAGGTTTGTATCAGGTGTCACAAACTGGGTAAGTTGCACGCACTTTGCATAGGGATTTTTCCTACTTTGTTCCCTTGAGCCCTCGGAGGCTGACGCTCCCTGGGTATCATCTCGGATATGATGTTTTTCGTTATTTATGGACAAAGTGGCTTGGTCTGATGGGTTGTCCTGGGTCAAGGTGGGTTTGGTCGGCGGCTGGGAGGCCTTGTTCGCGTTGCGGACCAGTCCGTTCCAGTGTTTCTCTAAGCGCTGACTGCGTGTCTGTGCACTCTTGGTGTTCACTGTAGACGAGTCGACCGCCACCACCGACAGGCCGTGCATGAGGCACAGATGAGAACTCAGGTAACCACGACCACTGCCAATATCAATCACCTAGGGACGAGAAGTGTACATACATTCAGACTGATAAAGGGTTTGAATCGTACATATAACCCAACGACGACTTTCTAGACTTGATGTTTGATGTAGACATTGTTACTCAGCGAATTGACATGTTTTGGATTCTTACATCCTTCATCAGAATTAAGATTAAGCTCATTAACTTGATAACACAGGCCAAGGACGACTGTATACTCAAATTCATTCAACCTGGTTTCGGTCTAAACTTCATGCCACAATCATAGATGTGCTGGCAATGGAAGTTTTGTTTATTGTAATTTGCATGAACATATCAAAAAGTAGTATTACTGTTGCTTGCTTGTCCTACAACCCTTTAGCGTAGTACACAAAGTTAGATAGGAATTCTTCAATACACCCAACTATTCGACCTAAAATTTCAACCAATTTAAATATGATAGATCTGTAATAAGCATATGAATCGTGAAATAAAATCTACCTACTGAACCAATGTCTTTTGAAGCAGCAAGTGCAGAACATACATCAGCCATAACGTCGACCTCATGGCTCTTTTTCTCGGACATGAACTGACGAATTGTAGTTTTGGAGTGTCCTCCCTTTTGCCATGTTTGCACTAGATCTTTAATATTTGATAGAATACCGCAATATGGTAATGTAAAATGTTGTGCGTTGAGGACGAATGTCTTCAATTCTTTGTGGTTCCATACTGGAATTTTAGATCGGTCCCAAGTAGTACGTTCTTGAAAATGATTTGCATCTGAACACGGTTTCCCTGCTCGTGCCTTATCTGATTCCTGACTATCATCCTGAGCGACTTTGTTATAAACCTTCACATCTGATGGGTCATACAAGGCACAACTCGGTAGCCTAGCCAATTCCGCCTCACTTAGCTTTAAAAGATCTTCTTGAATGTCTTCAGGCACTAACTTGTTCCAGTAGTCTTCTATAAGGAAGTCGGCTACGTGTGCGTTTGCAAGCGGCAGATAATTGTCAAGAAAGTCAATAATCCCCTGCAAAGCCTGCTCTATAAGCAAACGATCCAGACCCGCCATTTCCTGTGTAAATAATAATAATATTTAGTATACAGTTCTTCAAAGAAGCAAATGGAACACTGGGGAAATTCATATTGGCGTCCCGTAGCTTCAAATTGAGGAATACAACTTTTCAATATAAGCTGAGATAAGAGGAAAGAACAAGGGTAGGTTTATCTCTCTACTTTTAAGGTGAAACGTAAAGGAGAAAATAAAAATCCAAAATATTAAAGGGATAATATGATAAGATAAATCATATTTTGTTAGGAGTGTGAATACACTCTCACAGCTTATCTCATATATCTCATAGGGCTGTGACATCATCTAGGCTATTAGTCACAGGAGTCTGTGTGTGCAGTCATCCATAGCAAAAGCCTTATCAGCTTGCCCTACATGTGTGAAAGAGCCTAGATGACGTCACATGCCCTCAGTTACAGTAGAAGCCACTATGTAAGTTAATTTGTAAATATTAATTACTCCTATCTTGATGGTGTGTTAGCAGTGATTTTTCAGACATATCTAAATAAATACATATTCAATACAATATAAAAATTAAAATTGCCTTTGCGGTTCTCCTTTAACAAACCAAAAGCATTTTGTATATTTGACCAACACGTTGCAATGGTCGGCAAAAATAAGTGATATCATGGGCAGCGATTTTACAGAAAAAACCCTGCTAAGTGAATGATACATTACACAATAAAAGGAGACTTTTTCATGTCTATCGCTTGTATATACATAATTATAGTTCCCACATCATGTAAGACGTGAACACTCATGTGAAAGGATTTTGTTTGTTTATTCTCCAATGTATAGTCGTTCTGTGACAAGAACTCAATTGACCATGATCAGTCCCAAGGTAAGAGTCCCCTTAAACACATTCAGTCAACGCTCCGTGCTCTAACACAATTTCTATGCCTCAATCCAGAACCAAGACTGCAGGTTAAAGGTCCAACCTTCCCTGGATGTTACTCACACAGCGTTTACAGCTACTCTGGCTGGCTAAGAGTGGAACACATTATTATAAGATGGTACTTCATACCGTGACTCCTCCCCCATTTCACTACTGTCAAAGTGAAACATGGCTTACACGTGCGCTTCTAAAGCTCACGCCTTGCTGCCCAAACATGGACTGGCCACCCGCGTCAGTACAATAAGACCTAAATAACAAGAAATGTACTGAAAGTGAAACTTGATTAATTTTATTCTTAATAGACTATGACACTTAATGCAACAAGTAAACCACCATACTGTTTGGTATATTACTACTGATGGCATCCTCAGGTTAGATTGATGGCCCTGAGGGTTACACTGATGGCTGCTTGGGGTATGTGAAGGCCACTGGGTTGGCCATAATGCATGTTACAACGTGTGTTTGATAATAAATGACTGCACAAATGACAAGCTGTAGGCCTAAAAAAAAGTTCTTGTGTTCAGGTAACCCCACCTGAATATTTTAGCCCTTTTCTCACTTTTTTTTAAATCTTTTTTTTTATTATCATTTTTTTTTTTTGGCTAAAAACAATTAAACTAGTACTGAATTTTCAAGAATGCCTGCAATCTGCCACTTCGACGCTCGCTACGGCGAATCATCTCTGCACTGTAGTGACCACTTGGTCCTTCCCCTGCAAGTACTGCGGGACTATTTGTAGACTGCAGGACGTAATAATCTTATAATGCCGGTGTATAGTTAATGACCTATACCGCATTAGGGAGAGGACCACTAAGGCCAGATGGGGACAGATCAGGTTAGAGATAAGGACCGACCAATCAGAGCCAGATACAACTTTCCCCCTTGCTAAGCAACTCTAGCTAGGGATTCCCCCTGTGGCAGGATTCACATACTGGCCAGGATTTGTCTACCGGCCGCATCACAGCGCATACACATGGAGTCTCAGATAGTCTCAATGTGTGTTCTGTCAGTCATGCCAGTCAAAGTTGTAATGGATAGAAAACTAAATATATATTCATCTCATCTTTTACATCACTAGAATTCATACCTAAATGGCTAACTCGTCCCTACTCCGCAGTTTGTGGATGGGGCACCTGTCCAGGTCGGCCTAAGGCTAGGTGCTGCCGTCCAGTCAAATGGCCTGTGGTAGGCTTATCCTGGCGGAAGGTTCATCCCCGCTACCCTGTCCTTGACTCGAGAATGGCATGATGGGGGTGTGATCAGTCTTGCTTGGACCTTGGCCTTGACTGAGGATGGATCATGGATCGCATCGGGCTGTGGTGTCTGCGGTGTCATCGGTCTATCATGGAGTATCAAAGATAGAGACTTGTCTTGAATCCAGACAGTGCAAGGTCTATCTACTCACTACTGCCAGTAGATCCACTGGCACTGCAGTTACCTGCACTGCAGTAAACTTGTCTTGAGCGATAATAAGGAGCTCTAGACATACAGCTGATTATTACGGTGTAGTTCAGCTATGTCAATACCTCTTATTGTGTATCAAGACCTGTCTTTTACTGTTGTAACTAAAATGTTATTTGAAACGCAGAAGGAAGCCTCTAATAATTAGTAAAATGAACTTACATCTTCAGACAAAAACAGCCACCGGCGTGAAACTGCTGGTCACCGGCCTTTCGTATAGCAAAACGTGCACACTGCGGGGAATCAGCTACAACCTAATATTATTTCCGGTAAAATATTACTTGTGCTCACGTATACGAAACGGACAGAGAGAGGATTCTTCCATTGTTCACTCAATTGTTCCGTTTTAAGTTTATTTTTGACAATGGAATGATAAAACAGTGTATATTTCTTTTTTTGGTAAATATTTTCAGCTAAAGAATTAAGAACTTGACACGGAAGAAATCTAACTAGTCCACTTCGTTTTATTAAGCTATTCCCTATTTTGAGACAACCAATCACTATAAACATTCAAATTCGAATGGTTGACGGCATGCTCCAAGTAAGTAAAAGTAATCACAAAGGTTGAATACTTGATAGAACTAAAAGAAAAGTCTTGATATACAGTCTTAGACAACTTACTGAAGTGCAGTATAGTATCAGACAACCAGATGTCTTCTAACTCCCTTTGGAATACTCTGTTGAAGTCACCCGCGCTGCATCTTCAGACTCCAATCTAAAGAACAGCAGATCATACATGACAGGTTCTTTTCACTTTCATTATGATCATGAAGTGATGAACCTCTTGGTACTATGATAGTATCCGTCCAGTCTGACCGAGTAATATATACAGTTAACATTACAGATGGAGTTAAATATAATAACTTATGCCACAGTCTGATACGATAGAAGGGTCCACAAAGCTACTCTAGAGGAATACTGGAGAATACGAATACGAATACGAATATTTTATTGACTAATGTAAAGCAGTACATTCAGGTCACAATAGGGTCAGGCGTTGCCTGTACAATCTCATACACTTTTTTGATATAGATACAAATACATTCGATGGATTCCTCCAGAGATTCGCTTGTACAGATAGGTTGTAAGTTTAGGATCATTTTTGTTTTGGAGCTGTCAGATAAAGATTTGTAGTTGTTTATATACTTTGAGATTCTTTCCTCGAAAAGCTTCCGATTATCAGAGAGAGCCTTACTTTTACAATGTAGTAAGACATGTGTCACGTCTTGTGTCGACCCACAGACATTGCATTTGGTGTCATCTACTTTTTTAGCTCTGTAGCAGCGATTTCTACTATCGAGGGTACAGTTTGTATCAATTCTGAGTTTGGTAAAATAGCTCCTGATACTTGGGGATTTGATAATGTTCAGATATGTTTGTTTCCCATATACATTTGATTGACATAAATTAGTTAATTCACACCGTTCAAGATTGTTTGCATGACTACAGTAGGAATCCAGAGTTTGTAAGTAGATGTCTTCAAGTCGGCTAGTTAGAATTGCTTTTAGAGCCGATTTGGTAATATCGTAGGGCTGTTGGCATATGTTTCCTAGTCCGAGAGTCCATAGGTGATATTGAATGTTCTGTAGGAGATCTCGGTCCGTAGGAGAACTCGGTCCAAGAGAACTCGGTCCTCTGGAGAACTCGGTCCAACAATCCTTCTAATTGGAAGCAAACTAAATATATACCCCTCTCCTCTAATAGATCTCAGGATTCATACCTAAACGGCTAACTCGTCCCTATTCCTAGTCTGTGGGCTGGAAACTGCCAAAATATCTAGTGGACCGAGTTCTCCAGGGGACCGAGATCTCCAGGACCGAGTTCTCCTGTGGACCGAGTTCTCCAGTTACCTTCAAGAGTAGACGTCTTTTAGGTAGATGATTGAAGACCTAGGCTAGACTAGAGATCTATGTGGATTGTCTATTTTGGCTGTTGGCTGTTGTATTGTTTTTGTTGTTTTCTGGTTAACCGTTAGTAGACCACATGTAATAATCTTCAAGGTTTCCCTTGGTTTTCAGAGTTATT
The DNA here is from genome assembly GCA_936440205.1 of Lepidonotus clava. Classification (NCBI taxonomy): domain Eukaryota; kingdom Metazoa; phylum Annelida; class Polychaeta; order Phyllodocida; family Polynoidae; genus Lepidonotus; species Lepidonotus clava. The sequence goes on along the minus strand of OW387136.1, from coordinate 42,631,494 downwards.
ACACTTAAAAATGTGAAAAATATATACAGGATCACAAGACAAATTTATTTTTAAAACTGAGAAATACACTGGTCGGAAGTATGATAGAAGCCCATTCTATAATGATACAATATTATGGAATAAGCTCAGTGCTGATGTACAACAAAGTCCAGATGTTCATACTTTTATGTCACAAATACGGCGCCAATATCTGAAATATGAGGAAATATTGCATGTTTGACTTTATTGGGAGGCGGGCCTTAGGCCGCCGACCTTCTCTAGCCCTTTGCTGTTCCCTAATGCAAATTTCGGACATATATGTCCGAAATTTCAAAATATGGATAATTTCCTTGATTATTAATGAATTTGAATAATTTTTTCAGTATTAATTCATGCTAAAGTGTTTTTGCACCCCTGTAGATATTTTCACCATTATTGAATGTCATTTAATATATTTTCTATGACTTTGAATGTACCATATCACCCATTTTTTTCAGAAAAGGTTAAAGACTTAATGATTTTTAACTATTTTTGTAAATAAATGCACTACAAATGTCAGTTTTGTAAATAAAACTATGTTATCATTTCAATAAGAATGATATATTATTTAGATATCCTTTGAATTGAACTATTTCTACAGGAAATTGACTCTCCACTCTATTTCCTTAAGAAACTAAATTTATCAAAAAGCAATACCATTTAAACAGTTGGTACCAAATCAATGACATTTTCTATCAAAGTAGCTACTATTTTGAGAAAATAGTTACAAAAACATATTCTACTGCTTATGTTAACTGCTAGACCACAAATACATATAATTGTATCAGAAATAACTTATTTTCTGTGATATTTCATGCCAAATACTGCCCTCAATCTATACTTTAAGTAATGTTCTAAAGAAATTTTGGTCAATTTTGTAAATTTTAACATAAATGCAACTATATTCACCTAGTGAATTTGATGAAACTTTCAAGCATATTTTAAAAAATCATATATCATTTTAATTCTAATTTCACTGGCTACATTTTATCAATAGTAAGTTTTTCTCTCAGATTAATATTTGGTTCATTTTTTCACAAATTTCTTGAAAATTGCCAAAAATTCACCTAAAATAATGAAAAATCAAGGGTCACGTGACCCAGGTCACATGACCCTATGATGAATGTTTAAAAAGATTATCAGCACAAAAATAATCCTTGAATCACCAGCTTTGAAATGATATATAGATTTCCATATATTATATTCAGATTTCAGAGTAAAATTCTATAATTCAAACCTTGGTCAGAAATTCTGGGGGAAATTGCCAAAATTGCGGAACAGCAAAGGGCTAGACTCCTTCTACACCAGGTTGTGTCAATGCATTTCAATGGAGCTCAAAACAGTTGTTACAATTTTGTGACAAATTTTTCGTTCCACTTTTCTCAGTAATGCCAGCATTATAATCTTCAAACTATATGTATTTCTGTAGTTCTGTTTCTAGTATATGGTGGTTTGGTTCTAAAATTCTGAAATATTTGGTTGTTTTTTTGTAATTTGGGAGAAAATCCATAAGTATTTTGTCACAAAATGGAGATAGGAATTTTCTATAGTAAAGAAAGTAGGTCATCACTCTGCAGACACAGCAACTCTTTTTCCCATAGGGATACATGGAGATTGACAAAGAAGGTTCCGCTCTCTAACTTCTGACAATCTCCAGGCACATGTTTAGTATTGAAATGATAACTTGTTATAATTATTGCGCAATCATTGAAAGTCACTGTCTTGCCTTGATTTCTCTGCAAATTCACAATTTCCTGTTATTTTGGCCCACCGCCCGCCTCCTTCGGTACGACAGTACCCGGAAATCTAGTAAAAACTGGTTATATATCGTATATTCTTCTATCTCGATGTATCGTTTATCATGGAAGACCAGGTGTAACCCTGAATGATGTTTTCATAATAATAATAATTAAAAAAAATCACAATCATTAATTAAAATATGGCTCATTGTAAGCAAATTTCAAGTTAGTCTATGTTTAGCCTATGACATTGACAATGACAGTGTTGGAAGCCTAGTAACGTTATTATTCACCGTCAGTCTTACTTCTAAAAGAATTATCATTAGATCAATCTAAAAGTTAGCCAGTGGCACCCACAACTACTACGTATGGCCCAAGTTATGGGTATTAGTTTGCAATTCATACAAAAAGATATTAATAGATCTGAACATTGAAGCATGTGACTGTGTTTCTTACATTAGACTAACTTAGTCACAACGACACAAAAAATTACTACACAATTCAGAAAAATAAGAAAACCGATAGGCTGCGTAATGTACGGGAATTTGGATTTGTATTTTTTTTTTTTTTTTTTAAAGCAATCCGCGGAGAAGCTGCCACGGAGCGTAGCGACGTGATCGCTTTTACCCCCTGTCCAAAATTCATGGGCAAGGCAAATCTTCAGGTCTCACAACACTGAATACTAGAGTGTGCATCTGGTAGTAAGAGAATGGGTCAGTGTTACATCAGTAGACACTGTTTCTAACTTTAGTTTAAATACCTTTAGAATACATTTGAACATTGGATTTATTTTCAAAGTGATATGATAACACAACAATTATTGTTTTAATGACAAATTTAAGGTCTCACAACAGCAAAAATGGTGACAGCCTCATTTTGGCAGCAGCCTCTTTTTGGCAGCAGCCTCGTTGTGGTGATGTCAATTGAAAAAGATGGATGGCACATGCCCAAAACCTGCCAAAACCCATTTGCAAGCTTCAATCTCATTGGCTGTTGCAGTAACAGTGACGTAGCGACGTCGACGTATGGACAGCAAGGATCGCTTTTTCTTCAGCGACCCTGTCGCATTTCTTGTTTATTTGACTAGATAGAGTCTACTCAATTATATAATTGATCTTCCGTATAGATTGTTGACAAATGTTTCAAATACAAAATACATCACCAGTGATTATGTTAGAAAAACTTAGCATGCGACAATGGCGCACTCCCTATCAATTTTAGGGTGACATTTTCACTCTAATGCGCCATTTTTGGTTCATTTTGATTAAATCAAAATTCCTAATGTTCCATGGGCGCATTGATCTAAAAAATAATGTGACATTTAAAATTTTAATGCGCCCAGGGCGCATGGCACGGCCCTAACATTTTCACTGCATCACACATGTATGCCAGGCGACTTAATTTCCAACTTTGTTAAAGGTTTATCATCTAATCCCAGTTCATAAATTAATTGCTGATTTACGGTATTCTAACTTGTAAGAACCTGTAGGTATATTCGCACTAATTTTGTGGAAAAAAAACCACTAGAAAAACTATATTTACCGAACCTAAAAATTAGCCAGTGCTTATTTCAATCATAGAAAAAAAATAGAAATAATGCATGGGTAAATATACATCTACATAGTCTAATACAGACCAAGAGGACACAAAGCAATCTATTTTTGCCCTGGTTTGCACACACCATAGAGCGCTTTAGCCCAAAACTTGGGCAATAGCAATTGCTGAGTTGGTATTCTGCCTTCAATGCGTCCCATAAATGATACAAAAGTGAAAACACATCAATAATATTTCTACCCGAATACCTGTTAGGCACACTTTTTTTTAGCTGTACTTTTTTCATTATCCTGCATAATACTATGACATTTACTTCTGCATTACAGTTGTAAAGAAGACCAGTAATGGAGGCTTCGTCGTGTGTCAAGGCAGTGACTGTAGCTGCCAACCAATACTTGAACAGCAGTACAGACTCCCACCTCGTTCATCTGCAACGTCATCTAGATGTAAGTCATGTCTTAGTAAATTTAGTTGATTCATTCCCAGTAGTAGTAGTTTCTAAATTATCTTAGTTACACGATATTAATGCAGTAAAGTGAATGCTCAAAATCTGAAAACATTGCGTTATCCATCTTGGTAGACTATGCAACTTACAAAAAGAAGTGATGTCTTTGGAAGAAGAAAAAAAACATGAATGATTTTAAAATGAGAGATCCGTTTGTCTAACACCGAATTAATACCAAAACGACACTAATCAAAGTCAGCCTGATTAGTCTAAATGAGTTACAAGAATATGGTTAAGGACATAAGGACAGACATATTTTACATTTTTACAAGTGGCTTCACCAGGCTGAAAAACACATCAATGTAAAACTCAGGATTCAAACCCCTAATCTTTGGGTTTGGAGATGTGGGTCCTAACCACTACACCATGAAGCCACATAAAGGATGAGAGTGGAACTCAAAAAATGGGTCATAACCAAATTTACTGGTTTCCACAGGTCCTTTTATAAGCAGTTTAACAAAACAGCAACCAGATGGCCAGGCTGGTGTCAGCCTATTTCGCTGGTTCTTGATATGACTTGAAGTAGGTTCAGTTTGTAGACTGTTACATGTGAAAGGACATCATTTTAGAAGTAGTAGGGTAAATACACTACCGCTGCATCAGATCTCGAAATTAGGTTAATACCGAGATTTATTTAATGATTCTTCAATGTAGCAAACTTCTTCACGAGGTATGTGATTTGCAATCAAACGCTAAGCAAGTTTTGCTCTTTTCATAACAGGTGCTCATTAGCGTTACGGCCAAAGGGTCACTCCTCACCTACTTTGAGCCAAGCGAGCTGCTCGCTACACAGTGTCTAACATGCCTCGTCGACATCCTCAACGAGTCGCAGGTCAAGCCCCAGTTAGTACAGAAGGTCATGTTTCTTCTGAACAATCTGGCCGACGAGGAGGTGATCCGCAACGCCCTACACAAGACGTTCAACGTCACCTCCTGCCTCGCCAATTACTTGCGTTGCAACATGACCACGCCGTCAGATCCCATCATAATCCAGGTAACGGAATAGTTTGACAACTTCAGTAAGTCGACAAAAAAAAGAGTCGAAATCAGGACTTGTCCACCGTTTGCAAGCCATGCACTACGTTGTATAAGTAGCATTATTGTCTGTTGTAAACTATGTAATTTTTCCCATAGTGATACTGACTGCCATTTTCCTGTAATTTTATTCTTATTTTATTATATTCAGATATTGTAATACATTTTTCCAAGTGTGCCACTGGCCTTTTATTTCCCTATATATTTTCAGATACTAACCGTTAATTCTAGATCCATATATTTTGCTGTTATGCCAGATTTATTTGCCATACATTTCATGGTGTTAGTCCTATAAATTGATCCCTGTGTTTTGATGAGGCCCCAGTGGCAGGCCTGTTATTCTTATCAGTTTTTCTGTTTGGTTTAATTCGACTAAATTCATTTTAATTTCAGTGTGTGAAACTCCTACAAAGAATAACCTACAACTGTCGAATATCCTTTCAAGAAACCTACCTTGATGATTTTATAAAGTTTATCATCAAACACATGTAAGACTTTCAGAGCACCAACCTCTGCTTTTCTCCCCATTCGTTGCTCATCTTTCAAGATTCACGTGCGTCCACTTAACTCTGTCTCCTCTTTCCACATTTATCTGTTTAAAGATTAAACTTTCCTATATTTATCAAGATTGACGTTTCTATTCATTAAACAACGACATTTCACAATGAATACAATTTTTGGAATAATAGATACTAAAATTGCTATTTTAACAAATTGCCTATAAAATTAAGGAAACCATTATATTGTCATGCACTGATGAAATATCGCACTTGCTTATGTGTTGACGGCACTGGTTTGAATCAATTTTCTGCTGTTACAATCATTTTACTTTTATTCGTTGCAGCCAACCTAAGGAGAACGAGTTGACTCAGCCTTGTCTTGGTGTGTTGGCTAACTTATCCCGGCACAGCTTCTCTGTTCAGACTCACGTGAAGAACATGGTATGTAGGTTGGTCTAAAGCCATTGATATCAGCACATTTTTAGAAATAGCATACTGGTGTTTTGTCAATGAGAGTGGTGATAACGAATTCATTAATGCATTCATCCATCTACAAAGTACAAGATAAGGTTCAAGAATTCTTTATGGCGCAATAATTTGTGTTTTGACATCGTATTCCAGTTGTTTAATTTAAAACATTCTTGTTTATTTGCCTTATTGGCTGCACTGTTGTTTTTGCAGGAGAATGTGAAAGCTTTCTACAAGTCGCTGATCAAGTTTTTGTCGCATCCCAACCAGAAAACAGTGATATTCACTTTGTCAATTCTGTCTAGTCTATGTTTACACGAAGAATTGGGAGAAATGGTTTGTATACAGTTATTTTATTCAGAATTTCTAGTTAAACTCGAATAAGTGTAATGATATGATAGGTCCATACAAGTCAATTATTTGCAATTATTTTACAAACGAACGCAGAGCTCACGGCTTCCCTTCTAAATATGGAAAACTTCTTAAAATACAGAAATGGGGTTTCATGTAGTTCCGTATTTTTATGTTTGAAAAGTTTCTCTCGCTCTCAGAATGTTAACGAAAACCAATTTAAAAGGCATTTAGGAAGAAATGTATGTTCTTTGATGCAATGTTCGAATTATATGTGTGCATCTGCCAGTGTCCAATCTCCTTTTGAAAGAAAAAGCTTTATCTAAAAACGCATTTTGCTTTTTCATTTTCAGTTTTTCAATTCACAGAACATTCACCAAACCTTTCAACTGATGTTCAATATCTTGGTGAACGGGGACTCGGCTACGGCCCGAATGTACGCCGTAGACCTCTTCAAAGATATGCTCCATCAAACACGCATCCAGCACTCTCTGACAAGGTGGTTTTTAAAATTATCGGTTTTACTTTTGCAACAATTCCTCTATTTCAATCATATTAACTTTCCCATGGTAATCAAGTTGCTTATGGTAAAGTGAAATAACGTAACTTCCTCAGCGACACACTATTTTATCATAGCCGGAGCTATGTTCCAAATTCCAATACACCAAATTTTAGATGTGATTGATACTCTACACATGCTTTACAAGAAAACAGACGATTTCCTATATTTCCGACGAAATTTCAAGAATCAATATTGATATATCCATACATTTTCAAGAAAATGTGTTTCAAATAAAGGAATGGAATGTTACTACCGGATGCATTGATACTGCCACCTAGTGTTTTGGCTCAGGAAACCTTATGCCAAAAAAATCTTGTAATTTTAGCATGTAGATGGCAGCATGTATATGTTCTGCTTATTGTTTAACCGTATCACGTCAACTAAGGTCAGAGTAACGGTTACGTTTGTATGAATCTAAGAAAGGAAAAAAATGTGTAATGACAAGTAGCTTCCAGTCATCTTTATATAACGGACATTTGATCCCTCACTGCCCCAGAAAAATAAATTGCTACCGACAGTTAATGTCTTCATTTTTATGGTAAAATATATATCAGCTATATAACAGGGAGCAAAAATATTTTTTATACTAGGGCCGTTTATAAAAGTTAATTTAATTACATTTTATTTTATTTTTTTACCCAGATGCGAAAATCTTGAGCAGTGTATCAACCAGGTTCTTCACCTCGTGGCCAAAGTGGAGGAACAGTCTGTAGGAAAGGTAAAACTGTGTGAACCTACTGTAGGCATATTAATTTTCGCGCTGTACAAATTTTTGCGCACCACTATAAATGTGAGAAAATATGATGTGAGTGAAAATACTCGAAATTATGAATGCGTGGAAATTCTGATCATTACTTGTTGCGCGAAAATTTAGCAGCGAGAAAATATATACGTTCACAGCATACATAATTGTAGTCGGACTCACTGTAGTGAGAGAAAAAAAATCCTCTCTAATTAACTTGCAATGTCCAGCAGTGGCTCATGAATTCAAGATGAACGTTTTCCATGAAACTCTAGGCTGTTGTAAACCATTGAAGCTCTGGTAAATACTTCTCGAGCTTTGTTTAATTAGTGTGTATAAATTAGCAAATTCTTTCTGGGAACTCAGGTCAATGGGTTGGTGAAATCCACTGCATCCCGGAGTTTCAAATATATATGCAACCGATCAAATATGTCTCTTCCATTATGCTTGTGCTCATCATTCGTCAATATGAAAATCTGGTGCCATATCTTCTTAACTCATTAGGCTAATCATGTAAGTTTAGATAAGGGTCTCATATCTTGACATTCTTCACTCCACAAAGGGTCCATATAAGTTAGTTATATGGGTATATATGCAGAGGGCTTCAGTGTTGGTTCCTGTATGTAGGGTGCTGCCACCTTTGGACTCCCACACTTGACTGGTTGTAGGCCATTGAATGGCCCGTATCCAGAACTTTTTATGGGGGGTGACCATTTCCAAAAAGAGGACTTTCTAGAGGTAAAATAACTTAAAGCTTTATAGTGCAATATTGAAAAAGGTGAAATTTCCATATATGTGACCCGATCTGACATAATGAGTCGCAAGTCGCGGAGATACAAATTTGAGTTAGTAAGATATGTTCCTCACCTCGAAAAGAGCTTCATTTTGATACCAAGATTGTGTTTGTACGATGATTAGGGCCAAAGTTAGGTTTTTCCCTATACGCGGTAGGCTGGAAACTTGATTCTGAGAAAAACGCGTTTGAAGTTTTTATGTGCGGTTTTGGTTAGACTCGGTCGGAATTCCTTGGATACCACTAGAAGTTTATCTCCCACCGACTTGAGACTTGGAATATACATTCTAGACTAGTTGAACTACAAAATACTGTGAAGTCATGCTTTAGAAATGGAAACTTTAATCATGCTGGCCTTGTAAAGATAGAGTACAATTCCTGTAAATCTGCACCTGAAAATGAAAAACTGAAGCAAGAGGGCAAGCTCAAACAGTCACAATACCTGTTCTAGAAGGCTGAATTGAAGTCACAACGACTTGTAAAGAGTCTATGGGAATGTTCAAGTGTATTTCAGCCTGTTTTGCCATAAATAATAAGTGTCATAGTTCCAGGTAAGTTGGATAAAAGTTCCATAAAGTTGAAAGATCACAAAACGCCAGTAAACTGTGAGTGTAAAACAACTCAAAAGGCACAAAAGTACCAATAAAATATTAAAATTCGAACTATATACAGGTATTCTAGTTTATGATTCCAGTTGCTAGAGGATGTAGACCGCCCACGCCCCCGCCCCCGACTTTGGCTGCGTTTACGTTTGGGTGGGGGAGTGATCTCAGGGGAAGTGTCTGAGTCTGAGTCTGTTTCCATTTCACGTCGCATTTGGGCTGCTGTCTCTGTGTCTGAGTCCTCTGAGCCCGAGTCAGGGGTTTTTCCTCGACCCCGACCGCGACCTCGACCCCGACCTCGCCCCCGACCTCGCCCCCTTCCTCTACCACGTCCCCTTCCTTGCGCCTCCTCCTCCTCCTCCTCCTCCTCCCCTGCATCTCCACCTCCACCGGCTCCTGAGGGCCCTGGACCTGGATCTGGCGATGGGTCCCGCCGCCTTGGTGCCTCTGCTGCAGGCTCAGGTTCCGTGGGCTTGGGGCACGTAATGTCTTTGGTTTCCTCTGTGCAGAAGTCTCTGATGTTTTTGAAGAGGTACCACTGCCGACGAAGGGGAAGCCCAGGGGAAGGTGTGACCGGTGGTATGACCTTTGGGACGGCTCCAGGGTCCACAGTGAGCACATCCACTTCCTCTGGCTCAGTGTCAATGTACTGTCGGACGGTTACCTTCCCGGGGCTGTTTGATGAGAAGATAAAGTGGTGATACTGCTTGATCCCTTTTATTGGCCGGGTGAACGGGGTCAGGAAGGCTTGCCAGTTATAGGTTGGGACAAAGACGGCCCCATCTTCTGACCCACACAGCTGAGGGATGTTGACTTCTTTTTGGGTGCTGTCCCGGACCGTCTTGGCCAGGTCAGCAAGGCAGGACACCTCGGCACGGCGAAACCGCTGCTTGAGGAGACCGAAGCACCAGTCGGGGGCAAACTTGGTGTGGCCGGTTATGAGAAAGTTCAGAGTGATCTGCTTATGCAGACCAGTCAGGACCCGCCACATGAGATAGCCAATCACGTACTTGTTCTTGTTTTGCCCACTGCAGTTGTCACAGTGGAGGTCAAGGAGGCGTTCACCGAGCGAGTAGGTGGCAAAGTAGTGGTGGAGGTAGGAGATGACAGCGTTTGAACCCTTGCTGCCGCAGTGGGACTCATCAATAAGATAGTTTACTTGACGGGGGATGGCTTCAGCACACACGCCAAAGATGCCTACTTTGCGTGGGACGAGGAAGTAGAGGGGCCCTGGCTGCATGGGGGAGGAGGGGAGGTAGACCTGCTGTGCGTAGTCGAAAGATACATGCACCCGGATGTCAGAGGAACAGGGAGTCTGTGGCCCGAGCGCCGGGCGGCCTGCCTCGGCATACGCCTGCTTGGCAGCGGTAGTCAGTTCCTGGTAGAACTCCCGTTCCTTGGCCACCACATCCAGGTGCTTCTGCTGCTTCTTTAACTTTGCCTGCTTAACTACTTCGGGGAGGTTAGAGGAGTAGGAGATGTCACGGTTGTTCCTCTGACACTCCCAGCACAGGTCAGTCATGGGGCGAGAACACACAATACGGGGTAGCAACTGGCGCCAGAGGTTACGGAAGGTGGTGACGGCAACCTGACGGTGGGCGTCCCCTATGGCCTGTAGATAACGTTTATGCACATCTACCTTCCTTGTGCTGGAGGGGAGGAGGAGGATGTCGTCGCGTTTGTGCATGGAGACTCGGCCGGGGAGGACGAGGGCATAGGTTTCGGCGTAGGAGTTGATGAAGTCGACCACGCGGCGGATGTCTGCGAGGTCGAGGGAGTGGGTGTTGGCCTTGCGTCCGCCTGACCTCTTAGTACGGGGTACGACCCCGTTCTCCCGATACCACTGGCTGATGGCGGTCATCTTGTTGATACTGCAGCTAAAAAACAAGAACACACAACTTACAATTGGAAATGGAATAATGTTGGACATACCAGGTTCAGTTACATAAAAATAATGTTTGGTTACATAAAATAATATTATTGTGTACATGTTAATAAGTTACAGCAGGACACAGGTTTAGGAACAACTTAGACAGAGAATGTTAGCTGCAGAGATGAATAATTACCTGTAGAGAAAGAGCAGGGTGTCCCGGCAGACCTTCCTGCCCCCGACGGTGTAGTGGCTCCGTTGGTGCTGCCTGGCACCCTTGCCCTTTTTCCCCTTCTTCCAGGTCGACAGCTGTACCGAGGTGTCAGTACAGGCACTTGTAACGCCCAACAGGAGCATGTCCTTCTCCCCTGGAATGGAAATCCGACACAGAACTTTAGTGATGTACGAGCGACTGACTTTGTGAAAAAAAAAAAAGTTTAAGAAAGTTTACAAACATTACTCTCGGCCGGGTCTACCCCCGAGGTCACTGAGGTTACTTGGCCGAAAATCGTATGTCAATGCCACAGAGGAAAAGTTACAGCCTCCAGGAGGTCATACAGGTATTATAGATGACAAACTATCTTCATTTAAGACGGTTAATAGGATGGTTATTGGCCGCACCTGGAGTCAGCTGGGCGACCTCCTGCCGTTTGTCCAGACGCTCCGCCGTTGAGAACTGGACACAACATGGGCCGTCGTTGTGGTACTTACACGAGCACCTAAACATGACGAAAGTCCACATTAATGTCAAAGATATGTGAGGGCACCCCTATAGATTGAATTAGGTTCATTAGATGGCTGCTAAGAACTTTTAATTAGGCCTGAGAGAGCATAACGGTCAAGGCCGTCCATCGTTCAAGTGCGAGACGCCATTAAGTAGGTCACGGCGGCATACTTTCAGCAAATGTCGATTTTGAACATAAAGACAGATAGAAACATGAAAATAATTACGGGATATCTTAGAAAACTAGGCAACTTCTGATGGCCGGACAGGTCTAACGGTTTGGTATTTATAGGAATTTTCAAACGACACAACTTGGGTAATTTCGATCGCAAGTCGCAAACAAGCATAGCCTACCTAAATTTCTGGCAACTGTCAGTTTCCTCCTGCAGCAGTTGGTCTGTCAGATCAGTGATAATCAGGGGCTCATCCTCGTCCTCCTGTGACTCCTCAACCTCCTCCAAATCCTCTATGTCCTTTTCCGACAGGGTAGCATCCTCCTCCCCCTCCGATAAGTCCCCATCGTCCTCGGCAAACACGAAGTAATCCTCGACGAGTTCTCGCCATTGCTCGTCGTTGGCGCCGCCATGAAGATTAGTCCAAACAATTGTATTTAGCGCGGCTGCCACGGCCTCCTCACGCTCCTTGGGGGTAGCCATGTAATGCTAACAATGTTGGGATCCAAACTGCACTTGCAGTTCAAAAAATAACACGCTAATTAACACATTAGGCCTCATTGAACGCGCACCTGCTTCTGTCGGTCGGACCTTTAAATTTTACAAACAGTCGCGCTTCCGGCACGCCGAGGGCGTCTCAGCCAATCAGAGCGCTCGGATCGCAACACGTGACCTCCTTGACAACGATTGTTTACGGCGACGGCTTTCGCGATCCGCCTTCTGATTGGTCCATCCCCGTCCCAATTCAAAATCCGATGATGCGATTGGCTAGAAGAGGTCCCGCGCTTTTCGGCGGTACCAAAAGTTCTTGGGTTGTCGACTCCTAAAAGCGGCTCGCAAGTCGGCAAAGTTGATAAAAATCGGCGTCTCAGGAGCCTTTTGTTTTAACTCACTGAAGCAGAAGACGACTTTGGGGGCCATTCTAACACACTTAGAATATTAATTTCATCAAAATATTTTGGGAAATGAAAGTCCTGATATAAAAGATTAGGAAAATGCAAAAAAGTCATTTTCGATGGTGGGGCCGATTTCCGACTTCAGAGGCCCATATCTCAGTTTGACCGCGCGCGACTTGTGACTCATTTTGTCGGATCGGGTCACAATTATGGCCTACTCGAACATGCCTAACATCAATATGGACAGATCAATCATGTTGTGCTGACACGGATGGTCAGTCCAGATGTTAACTTAGCTATTCTAGTGTTGAACTAAGAGTCAGAGCTAAGTAAGAGTGAAACACTCGATGTTAATGGAGAGTGTGTTACTGTTAGGGGACGTAGGTAGGCAGAGCCATTCATATATAAGGCACAGTCTGCACACTAGTCAGCAGAGCACTACTCATTGGAAAAACATCCTGAAAAGATCAGTGCTGTTAAGCTATAGGTCTGGAATTGGAATTGAAGCAGAGAGACTGTTAGTTGAGCTGGAGCGTTGGCTGAGTGTGGTTGAGTGAGTGAGTAATGGATGCTTAACGCCGTTTCAACAACTAAGGGGCAACTTGCAGGGGTCATAACGTTCCTATATTTTCCTATATTTCCTATATTTTCCTATATTTTTTTGGCACTCCTATATTTTCCTATATTTTGCAAAAAATTCCTATATTTCCTATATTTTTCTCAGAAAAGTCCGATGTTCCGCATATAATTGCAATATTTTGGGAAGTCAGTCAGAATGATATCACAAAATCTCATGAGAAAGAAAGAAAGAGGGGAGAAAAGAGGGAGAACTCCCATCCCTTCCCCCATCCCTGCCTTGTGCCTCCCCTCCCAGCCCTCTGCTTCCCATTCTGGCCCTTTGGCGGTCAGTAACGATGTTTGGCACATGACACACATCACGAGATGTAAAAATTAAATTGACACACTCACAGTGTTTGGCCCTAACCCCTCCTACTTTTGTGGTTTTTTTTCTAGTGGAATACAGGCATAAGGGCTCAAAGGTCAGGGTCAGAGGATCCTCAGGGCATAAGGAGAGACTAAGGGCTGTCAGGTCAGGCTTAGGGGATCCTCATGGCATGAGGGGAAAGTAAGGGATGTCAGGTCAGGCTCAGGGGATCGTCAGGGCATAAGGGGAGAGTAAGGGCTATCAGGTCAGGGTCAGGGGATTGTCAGGGCATGAGCTTGAGGGGAGGGTAAGGGTCATCAGGACAGGGTCAAGGGACCCTCAGGGCAGGAAGGGAGGGTGAGGGCCGACTGGTGAGGATGTCCCAGATTTCATATTTGAGGGGTTAATTTTTCAAAAAATTTCTGGCGGTGTTCTGGGGGTGGCAGCCCCAGACCCCTTAGTGAATAAATATTCTCAAAAGGTAGAATAAATCTCAACATTAAGGAATCAATATCATAGTTGGTTAAGAGTGCCTTAAGGGCCATACCCACTTAGCGATTTACCCAGCGATTTACCCTCCGATCCCGTCGCCCAGAATTTGCACCATACCGACGGGGAGTCGCCTGGCGACTGGCGACCGCAACGACGATTCTCCCAGTTGCCCGTCGCTGCTAGAGTCGCTTAGTGGGTATGGGGCTTAAGATTCAATAAAATGGGAGATTATAGATACCTGAATTCACTCAGAGGTTCCCAGATGTCATATTTTCCTTAGGGTGGCCCCCCAGACCCCCCAGTAAATAGATATTCTCAAAAGGTAGAAATAAATCTCAACATTAAGGAATCAATATCATAGTTGGTTAAGAGTGCCCAAGATTCCATAAAATGGGTGTTATTCTTCTCAGATTATAGATATCTGAATTCACTCACAGGGTCCCAGATTTCACATTTGAGGTGTTAATTTTTCAAAATTTTCCTGGGGGTGGCCCCTCAGACCCTCCAGTGAACAGATATTCTCAAGAGTGGATAAAAATCTCAACTTCAAGGTAGCAATATCATAGTTGGTTAAGAGTGCCCAAGATTCCATAAATGGGTGCTATTCTTAATAAGACTGTTGATATCTGAGTTCACTCAGAGGGTCTCAGATTTCAAATTGGAGGTGTTAATTTTTCAAAATTTTCCTGGGGGTGGCCCCCCATACCCCCAAGTGAATAGATATTCTCAAAAAGGTAGAAATAAATATCAACATCAAGGAATCAATATCATAGCTGGTTAAGAGTGTCCAAGATTCCATAAAATGGGTCTTATTTCTCTGAGATCATAGATATCTGAATTCACTCAGAGGTTCCCAGATTTCATATTTGAGGGGTTAATTTTTCCTGGGGGTTGCCCCCCAAGCCCCCCAGTGAACAGATATAGAACAAGAATAGATATAAATCTCAACTTCAAGGAATCAGTATCCTACTTGACGAACAGTGCCCAAGATTCCATAAAATGGGTGTTATTCTTAATCAGATTGTAGATATCTGAGTTCATTCAAAGGGTCCCAGATTTCATATTTGAGGGGTAATTTTTTCAAAATTTTCCTGGGGTTTACCCCCAGACCCCACAGTAATTTTGAAATTAGTTTGTAAACTGACCTAATGCCTATGAAATGGCTGTTTCTAATATAATCAAAGAATATCTTTGAAAAAGATCTGTCGAAAATTCCTATATTTTCCTATATTTTTGCCCCAAAAACTCCTATATTTTCCTATAATTTTGCTAAAAAATTCCTATAAAAATTCCTATATTTTTGCCGAAGGCCGTTATGACCCCTGGGCAAGAGGGGAAAGAAAATCTAAGGGGGTTCTGACATCGATTTTTGACAAGATTTCTTATATTTTACTTATATTTTGGGAAATTTAAGGGGGCTCCAGACACCCAGGAACCCCCCCTAGCTACGCAACTGCCTCGGAGGAGAAAGAAAGGACCAGAAGGAGGAAAAAGGGATGGGACGGGGGAGAAAGGAACGGGAGGCGAAAGAAAGGGCCAGGAGGAGATAAAAGGGATGGGAGGGGGGGAGAAAGGGCCGGGAGGGAAAAGAAAGAGATGGGAGGGGAGAGAAAGGGATGGGAGGGGGGGGGGGGAGAAAGGGAAGAGAGGGGAAAGAAAGGACCAGGAGGGGGGGAAAAGGATGGGAGGGGGGAGAAAGGGACGAGAAGGGAAAGAAAGGGCCAGGAGGGGAAAAAAGGGATGGGAGGAGGAGAAAGGGATGGGAGGGGAAAGAAAGGGCTATGAGGGGAAAGAAGAGATGGAAGGGGAGAAAAAGGGCCGGGAGGGGAAAGAGGAGATGGGAGGGGAGAGAAAGGGCCGGGAGGGGAAAGAAAGAGATGGGAGGGGAGAGAAAGGGATGGGGGGGGGGGGGGGGAGAAAGGGACGAGAGGGGAAAGAAAGGACCAGGAGGGGGGGGGGGGGGAAAGGATGGGAGGGGGGAGAAAGGGACGAGAAGGGAAAGAAAGGGCCAGGAGGGGAAAAAAGGGATGGGAGGAGGAGAAAGGGATGGGAGGGGAAAGAAAGGACTATGAGGGGAAAGAAAGAGATGGAAGGGGAGAAAAAGGGCCGGGAGGGGAAAGAGGAGATGGGAGGGGAGAGAAAGGGCCGGGAGGGGAAAGAAAGAGATGGGAGGGGAGAGAAAGGGCCGGTAGGGGAAATAAAAGAATGGAAGAGGAGAGAAAGGGTCAGCAGGGGAAAGAAGGGAAAACTAAAATATTGGTTTCAAAAAGTGGACCTGGGCCAGCTTAGGGGGGTGACGTCACCCCCCCTAGATACGGGCTTGCATGATTCTGCTCAGACAGTTGAAAACCACCGGACAGTAGACACCTGCAGTCACCTTACTTTTTTTTCTATTTGTCCTAGACATAATTACTAATGATAAAACACTAATCAAAATTCATCTGATAACACCGATTAGTTACGAAAATATGGCCCCAGATATCTTACTGTGTATGTTCATGTAAACCTCATCAGTTCGATTAGATAACTAAGGAAGGGAAATCATTATCTTAATATCAAAGCACTTAAAAGAATTAGAGATGTTGAAGATACACCAAACTTGACAACAGTGTTGATGGACAGCATTGATGATTTATTCATTAAAACATTTGAATAAAATTGCGGCAAATCGACATGTTTCAACTTTTGACAGTCTTCAGCAGGATGAAAAAAATATTACGTTCCTACTAGTCAGTTCAATATCAACGAACAAAATCTCCCTATGAAAACCTAGCTGTTCAAAGTCAATAATATTAAAATTTGAATGAGTTAAACTCTTGTACTTTTACTCAGTTCACTGCCAATTGTACGCACAAAGGGCGCTAGTCTCCTTGATTCTATTGAAAGTAAGGATTAGGTCCTTGGAGTAATAACCAATGAGTAGTGATAACATGGAATCAGATCAGCGAGTCAAGCTGTTGGTCCACATTGCCAAGAGGTGGAGCCACCTCGGGGAGCTACTTAGGTCACACAGTATGAAGTGTTACTGTTAGCTGCAATGAGATTAAGGAACGACCATTTGGTACGACCGCCACGCAAGAACTTCATATGAAAAAAGTTTTGAAACAGCACTATTTTCAATCAAAGGAACATATCCACAACATTCTTTTTATCTAATATAGATTAGAATTGATATGGCGAATATGTATTTTTCCACACGAATCTGATGTAAAATAGTCCCTGAGAATCGTGTTTTCAAGATACAATGGCCATTCTACGAGCCTGTGGGCTGGGGTGGCGAAAATGGGAGGATTATTAGATCCATTAGGTGCAGATTAGCTGGTTCGCGCTGGAGTAACGTAACAGCCGTGAGTGGTGAACTAAGCTTTAATGTGCTTGGTACTAAGTTTCTATAAAATGCATTTAACTGGAAGGGTACATGTAAATAATAACGTACTTTAGTGTCCTTTCATTTGAAGTGGTCTTACCATTTAAACATGCTAATTTTTCGAGTGGAATAATGCAGGCAGGGAACAATGGAGTGACAGTAATTGTTAACAAAAGGCTCAGACTGGTTTCTGAGAATAGCTTTGACGTAATTGAGTATTATTAGATATTGGCCCGTTTGTTTCTACACACACTGGCTGAATTGTCTTCCAGATATAGATGGTGCGATAAGAACTTCCAAAAGGCATACTAGAAGTGGGAGATTACGCAATTATGATACATTGTGATGCTTCTACCCTTAGACTAGAGTTGTGCTACCTGTATGTCTCAAATACTTCTCGCGGTCCCCGTGTTGTAAGACATACGTCCTGAGTCGATACATTCATCGCAATATAATTTAGGGCTATGTCATTTGTATTTCCTTTGCAATAACTGCCATGAACATATCAAAAGCAACATTTAGTTTTTTCAATAACAATAGGCCCTTATTACTTCTAAGAGCCAATAAATAGGGAATCCTTAAGAGTGTTTTGGTTTGTTTTGATCGAGTGTCTTAGTATCACAAATCCCATTTAGCTTTAGAACAGTAGGCGCCCCGCAGGTAGAGATCATAGATCCAAAAGCCAACCATAAGATCAACGCATTATCCAATGTCCCCTGCAGACAGTAGTGTGTAAGCTTTAACTCCGAGAAAAACAGCCCCCCCCCCCACCCCCACCCCACCCACCCACCCACATCGTCCGACCACACCCACCCACCCACCCACCAACCGTCAAGGTCTCGGGTGTAATTCCCGCTTTCGCCACCAGGAGTGTAGTCCAGTCAGTCTTTTCTGTAGCAGTCTCTAATTCTCTGGATAACAAATCCCCGCAGGCCTACAGTTCTGGGAAGAGGAGTCCATGTAGAACATTGGGTATAGCGGAGGGCAATGGACTAGGGCCACACTGTACTCAAACAGTGCGGTGACGGCGGGGAATGCCCAGCACGTGGAGTGGGCCCTGGTCAGTGGTAACATTGACCACTAAGTAACATCGATACCCGGCCTTTACCATAAGATTGCTGCAGGGAGGAGGAGACAAACTACATAATGTACAAAGGATCTTCTTCATAAAAAAAATATATTCTAATTGTTTCACCATGCTCATGAAAAAGAAGAAGGTGGGTGTCTATTGAGAGTCCTTGCTCCTCAATTTAAGATCTCAGTCGGGTTGATAAGGGATCTCTTTTCCTTGACTCTGACCACATCAAATATCTAGTTATTTTCAGTTTACATAATTTTAATTTCAACGTGCCATCAGTGTTCGAGAATGCAAATTTTCAGCCCTTGGCCATCTGGGCCGAAGTTCTCAAAAAGAATTGTCGGCGCTGATAGCTCACAGTCGGCATATGAAATACAGGGAAATGACGGCCAAAAAGAAAGGAGAATGAAGGCTGAAAATAGCAAAAATGACGGCCGAAATATTCGAAGGGCCATCCGGGCTTATTCAACAACATTTCCCACTTTTTGTCGGCCGTGCTTGAAAACCGTTGGCCATTGGCTGACGGGCAGGCGTTAGTCTTGAACCCTGGCCATACTCTTTGAAAAGAGTGAGGGAAATCGTTTGAAGCTTCCCGTTTCTTTCACTTGATGGTTTTCTGGCTTCTGGAATTTTCTAATGTAGAGGATTTGTTGTTCCTTAATTTCAAAATGCAGTAGTCAGCCTTCCTTTCTGTTAGTGTATCGAATTATTCGCTACACAAGCAGAATTTCAATTTAGGCGATGCCAGATGCAAAGAATATTTTTCAACTCAAAAATATCTTATGTATATAACCATGTCTTTAAATTCAAAAACGTCATAGTATTTAACTTTCTTGCCACATTTGTCAATGAATTGAAAATAATTCAAAAACCCAAAGACACGAAATAATGTGCAAACCAGAAAATCTCGTTCGAAATATGGCTTGAATAGGTGCGCCACATTACATAAAATGCCTATATTTTCTAAAATACGAACGCGCGCTCTCCTCACGTGTATGACATTTAATCAAGTTATGTAAGTGCCGAGAATAGCTCCTTACACTAACAAAAGGGAGGCCTAATTGCAGTCCTTATACTACTACCAGGAAAAGTATTTAGCACTAATAAGTGTACTCACAGCCAGTTGAGCTGTTCGCCTTAGGGTTTTCTGACAACTGATTAGTGTGCTAAATGTATACCAGAGGTCGATTTAAGTAGTATTGTATTTGCGTCTTTAAAATGTATGGCCTGAACTGAATAAATAAATAGGCAGTAATCTGCATCTTAATGGTGGTTTAGGAAAACGATATGGATATAAACACAATTCAAAATTTTCTTGACAAGGATGGCTTATGAAGACTATTACAGGTATATGATACATGTATAGGTTACAATTACTGTGTGGCATATTGAGCTGTGCATATTGGGAAGGTGGTGAATACTGAAGGTCGGACTTAGCGCACCTCAGTGTCAGTATTCGCAACATATTTTGAATATGGTTGGGGTAATAGAATACATAAGAACCTTTTGG
The DNA here is from genome assembly GCA_936440205.1 of Lepidonotus clava. NCBI lineage: Eukaryota > Metazoa > Annelida > Polychaeta > Phyllodocida > Polynoidae > Lepidonotus > Lepidonotus clava. The sequence goes on along the minus strand of OW387136.1, from coordinate 42,611,590 downwards.
GACACCTCGGGTAGCCATATGCCCCATGGAAATCGTACGGATTCCCTCTGGGTCTTACGGCAACACTCGGACGTCCCCCGCCGTTCTTCTAACATTATGATTACCATATTGATGAAGAAAAAATGAGATAAATTTTGTTTTCAGAGTGTATTCATGAACGCCTTGACCATACGGTAGAACAATGAATTGCTTCACAGTTTAAGAATGTGTGTTTCTTTGACATTCCCTTTTGGATATTGCTTAAAAGGACCAAAGTATGTGCCTGTTAGGATATATAATGCACCCATTGTCGCTACTTGAGAGTATTTAAACTGTTTAGGGAACCCTTTAATTAAGCTCTAGGTAGACTTTACCTAGTAAGATTTCTACCCGGGAAACCCTCCTCGGGCTGCTAATGATATTAGAGATTCAGGTGCGCTAAAGGGTTGTCATGTGGGTTTTTAATCACGTGTTATGGGGCCTTTAGACACTCGAGTGATTAATTCTGTTTCCAACATTTGTACACACATATCCATATCCTTTTTTCTATTCATAATACTTTTGTCGACAAGCGAGCATTCTTTTCCTGGGCTGGTAAGCTTGGTAAATCAGATTTGTTAGAACAACAGACGTACCTTTATTGTATTTCCAGATATGCAAAATACCTTCATTGTATTTCCTATCAAATGTCATGTATAAATAATAGATCTAAAATCGATATGCGACCCCACTTGCTAAGGACATAACTTGTCTAAATAAACTTTTTACTGGGACAGTAATAGTAATTGACACTGCAAAATAAACTATGGTTTGGTTAATAATAGTAATTGCTGCTGTTATCCAAATTCTGGCACATTGCCCGATCATTGTAAAGGACACGTGCCAAAATTTGCCCTGCCTGTTTTATGGCCTTGAATTCCATCTATTATATCTCATACAAACACCAGGGTTGAATTAGCTGTACAATAGAATTTGTTGTTGCTGTCCTGAAAATACCTCGATATCCGATGTGACTGCTTCACATAAACAAGTCGTTCCAGTTGACTCGACAGACAGATTGGTTTTGTTATGAATTGCTGCTATTTAATTTTGTTAATTCTAAGACACAGGTCATCTGTTCCTGCTTGTTTTCTATTGACCTTGAAGGTAATAAGTTTTCTGATTTGAGTGTCTGATTTGAGACTTTCCCCCTTCATCGTCTTGAGTAAAGCTTAAAAGCATCGTGGAAATAATTCAGATTTTCTGATTGATTGTGAAAAATTAACAAGCGAGGGATTCTGATTTGTCAAACAGAATGAATATTTGATAGCGGAAACACGCCCTCAAATACATCTTTATCTCTCATTTTAATCCTTCATCTATCGTTTCCCATTATTTTTCAGTTTTCTACCTGAATAAATATTGGATCACAAAAATTCCTCAAATACATTTTTATCTATCATTTTAATTAAACAGCTACCATTTCCTATTTCATTTCAGATTTTCGACCTGCTGCTGTCCTTTTGCTCGGTCAATGGGATACGGTGTATCGTGTGCCGGTCACTGCTCACGTCGCGGTCGCTGCAGGACCCCGCCCGCTATCAGGAGCTGTTGGCCGCACCCAGCGCCCACCATTCTGAGCCCTTCTTCGCCATCCTCCACCTTGCCGCTCAGTCGGTTGATACCCACGACAATGCTCCCCTACTGGCTCTAGAATTCCTTAAGGAGATGTACCAGGTCAGTACCCTGTTTTAAAATTTCCTACTTAGTATTGCATCTATACATTCAACAGCGAAGTTCACTTTGTGTAGATGCATCAACATCCTTGCTTGAGAGATTCTTCAAATGCTTGTCGAAGGGCACATCACATAACTTCTTAAGTCACAGGGCGCTCCTTCTTGTTTTGCCTGTATATAGGGGGAGATGTGATTTTTTTTTTTTTACAAAAAAGCTGTTTTTCAATTCTTTAAAAGTGATATTTCTTAACCAGGGCCGACCACGCAAACGTTCTACAATATATCGCATACAGTTCATCTTCATTTTGTGCTATTTTATGGTAGGAATTTGTCCGCTGATCTAAATTCAATACTCGAACTACCATCCCAAGTGTTTGGTCCTTCCACTAAATCCGATCACGGATTCTACCTTTTTATTTCAGGAGGTGATAGACCTTGGCCTGCTGGGTCAGGTCAACCCGCGTGTCGATGCGGTCCTACCTGTAGTCACCGAGGCCCTCATGACATCGGTGGACACGACGAGCCCGGCCGCCATCAGGCACTGTCTGAGGGCCGTACGAGCACTGCAACTACTTATCAGTATCCTTTTGTAATGTCTAACCTAATGTGGGAACAACTGCTGTTTTTTTTAATGTCTTCACGTTTTGTATGTAGATGTGTGAATAGGTACAAACCTCTGCAGAATTAGTTACTCCGATGTGCTGATTACAGGGATGTAAGTTTTCCGATTTTTCCTGTTTTTAACATGATTTACATCCTTTTAAGATGCATTCAGATTTCCGTTTATGCTTTTTCCGATTTTTTCGCCGACTTACATCCCTGTATTTAGATTTGTCATTTTCTTCGTCGTGTTCATGGTGGACGGAAAAAAAAGACTTTCTTTGTAAGTATAATTCTGAGGGAATGATGATAGTAAAGAGACCTAGGGCTAAGTAGTCTATACGAAAATGTAGAGAAATATCGGTTTCTTTCTGTTCTCACACTTGAGCCTTAACCGTTGCCAGCATTAAGTAGTGACGACTCTCTACATGCACAAGCCGCTGCAGCCTTTGACAGTAATATATGTGTGTCACTCATCGAACAACAACTGGACCACAACCGGATCGCCATCTCTCAAAACCACAACGCTGCAGACCCTGACGACTGGAGGTGGGTAGTTCAGCTAATATATCTAATTACTTGTCCTACCTTTAAATAAAAATATATGTCAATTACTTACGCTCGAATTTTAAAGAATTGTTCCAGAGGTTAATACTAGACAAACCCATAGAAACATATACTTTTCCCCCAGATCACATCTTTAACAGGGCATGATAGAATATATGCATGCGAACCACCGGTTGATTATAAACACTCACCAATTAATTCTTCTATCAACGAATAAATTGATATCAAACTAACTACAATTTTTCTTATTTATTAGAACCCGAACAGCATTGGGAGCAGTAATTTTTAGCGTGAACTAATAATTCTTTACATAAGCTTACCATAGACGTCAGTAAACCCGACTATGAAGATGCCCAATTCACAAGTGACCTAACTATAAAATATGAAATGTGTCCAATCCGCAGTGAGGTCGGCGTGGAGATTGTCCTGTACGGTCTGGACCTGATGATCCGGTTTAGGCGACAGGTTCCCCAGCTGGAGGCCCGACTCAACACCCTCCTGCAGGACGCTCGTCTCGTGCCCTTCTTGGCCTTCGCCATGGCCTCAGAGAACCGTGACCACGTCCAGATGGGACTGAAGCTCATCACACGGGGCACACACTTGCCCGACTTCCCAACTGTTGTGTAAGTTTAATTTTATGGTATCACAGGATACTTGGCATCTGTTCGTTTGATATTACGTCAGGAGCAAACTTCTAATGTATCACATTTTTTATTGTAATTTGGATACAAAGTAAGGGTAGTCTTTTTCTTCGTATATCTTATAGGGCAGTATATAATAGCAGAATATGTATATGCCACACATACACGTCAAGGCCTCGGTCACCCTCAAATCATTGAATCCCCTGTCATTCTCACCCAGTTGTCGCAAATTTAATCCACAAATAGACAGCACATAACATCAAGTTTTGTAGCCATATGCTATTTACAATGAAGTAAAACTACATGTAATAACCAAAACATTACAATTGAACTATATTTGTTCTCATAACAGGCTTGGCGAGTCCATTTCTGCTAACAATGCCCACTCATCCAAGCGAGCAGATGACAAGGAGCTGAACATCGAGGACAGCTCCCCGCCATCCCCAAAGCGGTTCGCGTGGTCCCTCAGCGATAACAAGGAGAACATGCCCATCCACAAATCCAAGAACACCGAGAACTACTCCTCCCGCTCCGAGCTCGACTCCTCTGTGGACAAGCTTATAGAGAAGATGCAAACTGGCATGGAGGTCAGTTACAATTCAAAATTTCTATATGTGAATTTCTTTTTCATTTCTATTTTGAATTTGTTTTCTACAAGCTCCTAATTTCTAATCTGAGCTGAAATGAAACATTTGTACCTATGCTTTGGTCTATTACCTTCCTTTGATAAAAGTCTGAAAGTTGACATGAAAGCTTGGCTTTTCCAGTCCAATAACCTTAGTCATATTTGATATAGTACTCTGGCGTAAGAACACTTTGTAACTATTGATGCTCTTTTTCTTAGCTCAAGGACGTCAGGGCTTCCGAGATCATCAACGTATATGAACACAAGTTACAATCCTTTGAGGTAAATCTTCTTCCTATAATATAGGAAGGAAATGTTGTTTTGAAAGCATTATTTTTTTTTGTCAACTTTTTTCTGTCCAAATAGCAATCCGGGCTTCTACCCTCAGAGGGCCCTAAACTAAAGCAGGGAAAGGAATCGATTTTCTGAAATAGAGCGGGGTTGTTATCGAGCTAGTGTATATAGTATGGTTATTGCAAATTGTACTTTATAAATTGTGGTTCAATTATTATAAGAAATAATGTATAGTCAGGGTTCCCATACAAGTCTTAAAAGGTCTTAATTTAAGGCCTCAAAAAGATCTGGAATTTCACAGTTTTCTTGCAGGAGGTCTTAAAAAGGTCTTACATTTAATCTCAATTGAAAATGAAAATGAAATGATAGGTTGAGAAAAGTTGCTGTGTTTTGACATCTGTTAAGTTCAGTTTCGTGTGTAATCCATCATTTTGACGAACGGTATATAATCTTAAGGGAAAATAGGCTGTCCCCGACCAACTTCGTATATACCGTTGTATATAATAAAAGTAACTGAATACACGCATTAAATTATTGTTTTCTTTTCAGACCAAGGAGAACCACCTTCAGGACCTGCTGGAGGCTAAGGCGCTGGCGCTAGCCCAGGCTGACCGGCTCATCGCCCAGTACCGCTGTAGACGGGCAAATGCCGACGCTGAGGTAGGGGCATTGTGTGGTCAGGGTTATCACTGCACAGGGAAGATGGGGTGAGGGTTGGGGGGACCTCACTGTTTGGGGAAAACACGGAGCTGTAGATTTGTTCAAAACACAGGGATACCCCAAGTGATTTGTGTGCAGTTTCTGGATTACCCGGTTCTAAAAATGTAGGACTTGTGGAATATTTATGAAATAATTTTTCATGTTTGAATTCTTTTAGAAAGGAACAAATTGTGGAAATTATTCGTGGACAATTCATTGTAGGACTCGGAAAACACGGCTAATTTGAAAGTAAAGTCTGGATGGGAATGATTTGATTTAGAAAACTCAATTAAGTACAAATAAACCACACTTGATAACTCATTTCTTTAGAAAAAAAAAGTCAATTTTCAAAATGCGAAGTGTTTGTTCCTGTCATCTGCTAATCATCTTCCAATCCCCTATTCAGGCCCAGAAGCTGCGGTCCTTACTGCGGCAGTCTGAGCAGCGTGCTGAGGAGCAGCGGGAGAAGCGACATGACGCAGAGGGAGAGCGCGATCGGCTAGCCGCCGAGTTGGAACAGGCTGCTGCAGACCTGAGCCGACTGGAAGCAGTAGCTGCTGATTACCAGGACCTTAGCTTGGCCCATCGCGAACAGTCTCAAAGGTAGGGAACTGAGGCTTATACCACTTATGTCAATGTTTTATTGTTTCCAGAACTTTGTAGGTTGAAGAGCATCATAAATAATTATTGGTGATGCCTCGTTTCAATGTATTTTCCCACTATTCTCTAAAACTACCGAGGTGGTAGATTGTTTCATTATTCTGTCTCCTTCAAATATTATCAAATGATAGTTCAGTCTTTAACTTACCATCGAAAATCGAATAAATTGTTACAGAGAGAATCTTATATAACTCTATGACTATTAATTCACCTTTAAAGAATCTAACAATCGGCGTGTTTATACCAACAGATTAGAAAATGCCCAACGCACCCTTGGGACATTAAAACAGGAGCACCAAACTATGTCAGAGATGCACGACATGTTGAGGCGGCACAACGAAACGCTGAAACAGCAACACGATTTGTAAGTTGGTGACCTTTACGATAATATTATTCTGTTTACAATATTTCTAATGTTTTATGATTTGTAGATCTGTTACCCTCCCAAAACTACACTTATAAACCATAGAGATACATAAGATAGAGTGGAAACACTGCCTGGGCTGACTGGTGCATGTCTGTCTCGGTATTCATATGCAAATTAGCACTGATAAGACCTGCTACAGGCCAAAAAGCATAGGTTGGGCCACACCTGCATGGAGAGTGAGGTGTTAGAAATGGATTTCACACCTTTTTTGGTCTAGGACTCATATGCTCTTCACAATTTATATCACTACAATCAAAATGTACACAATAGAAATGGATGGAAAACAAAATTCTGATTCAAAAGATACCAAAAATGACATGTTTATGTCAATTAGGAATAAAAATATTGACTAATGAAAATTGAAAAAAAATAGAGAAAAATTAGAAATTAGTCAAAGTTTGGGAGTTAATTTTAGGCAAACCACAAGTTGGATATCCAATTAAGCTTTTATACTACCATGGGTAGTTACACTCTATGTGAAATAATTGGTTTTATTTGTAGGAAAAATTTTTAAAAGGCCAAAATCTGACTTTGAAGAAATGTCAGAATTAAATTGTATATTCTCAGGAAAAGTGACTTGTAGCCACTTTAGAACCCCAAATACCATTTTATCCCCCCCACAGAACCTAATTAGGTTAAAATGGGATAGGACATTGTTTCATCAATCACACTGGTGAATATTAGAGCCATAAATAGCATATAAATGGGTTTTTGGGATTATCACTTGACCCATTTGAGCCAATGTCAGAATCCAACGAGTTTGATGTGATGGAAAATTGACAAAGTTTGGGAGTTAATTTTAGGCAAACCACACGTTGGATACCATGGGTAGTTACACTCTATGTGAAATAATTGGTTTTATTAGTAAGAAAAATTTTTAAAATGGGGCCTAAATCTGACTTTGAAGAAATGTCGGAATTAAATTGTATATTCTCGGGAAAAGTGACGTGTAGCCACTTTAGAACCCCAAATACCATTTTATGCCCTCCACAGAACCTAATTAGGTTATAATGGGCTAGGACATTGTCTCATCAATCACACTGGTGAATATCAGAGTCATAAGTGACATATAAATGGGTTTTGGAGATGTCACTTTTCCCAAGAATGTACAATTTAATAACGACATTTCTTCAAAGTCAGATTTAGGCCTTTTGAAAATTTTTCCTACAAATAAAACCAATTATTTCACATAGAGTGTAACTACCCATGGTAGTATAAAAGCTTAATTGGATATCCAACGTGTGGTTTGCCTAAAATTAACTCCCAAACTTTGTCAATTTTCCATCACATCAAACTCGTTGGATTCTGACATTGGCTCAAATGGGTCAAGTGATAATCCCAAAAACCCATTTATATGCCACTTATGGCTCTAATATTCACCAGTGTGATTGATGAGACATTTTCCTATCCCATTATAACCTAATTAGATTCTGTGGGGGACATAAAATGGTATTTGGGGTTCTAAAGTGGCTACACGTCACTTTTCCTGAGAATATACAATTTAATTCCGACATTTCTTCAAAGTCAGATTTTGGCCATTTAAAATTTTTTCCTACAAATAAAACCAATTATTTCACATAGAGTGTAACTACCCATGGTAGTATAAAAGCTTAATTGGATATCCAATGTGTGGTTTGCCTAAAATTAACTCCCAAACTTTGTCAATTTTCCATCACATCAAACTCGTTGGATTCTGACATTGGCTCAAATGGGTCAAGTGATAATCCCAAAAACCCATTTATATGCTATTTATGGCTCTAATATTCACCAGTGTGATTGATGAAACAATGTCCCATCCCATTATGACCTAATTAGGTTCTGTGGGGGGGCATAAAATTGTATTTGGGTTCTAAAGTGGATATATGTCACTTTTCCTGAGAATATACAATTTAATTCCGACATTTCTTCAAAGTCAGATTTTGGCCGTTTAAAAATTTTTCCTACATATAAAACCAATTATTTCACATAGAGTGTAACTACCCATGGCAGTATAAAAGCTTAATTGGATATCCAACTTGTGATTTGCCTAAAATTAACTCTTAAACTTTGACAAATTTGTTATTTTTCTCAATTTTCTCCAATTTTCATTAGTCAATATCTTTATTTCTAATTGACATAAATATGTTATTTTTGGTATCTTCTTAACCAGAATTTTGTTTTCTATTCATTCCTATTGAGTACATTTTGATTGTAGTGATATAAATTTTGAAGATCATTTGGGTACTAGGCCAAAAAAGGTGTGAAACTGCAGTCTCACACCTCACACTCTCCAAGCAGGTGTGGAAAAACCTTTACTCTTGGCTATACCTGGAGAGCTATCCGAGACAAGGAAAATCTAGAAACAACACAAGTTTCCTATCTATGTTATGTATGTCTATGTATAAACGTAGTCTTGTAGAAGAATATATTTTTCATAATTTTCGAGGACAAGGTATAAAGTATATTAAAATCTTTTGTTTTCTATGAAAATCTAGAGCCACAGAACAGTTAAGTGAACTTGAAGAAGAAAGAAAGACATTATCCCGGCTTGTCAAAGAGAAGGAAACACGAGAAACCGGTAAGTGAAATGTCTTTTCAATTTAGGTTTTCATATATATATATATATATATAATTCGAATATTTCGGAAACATAAACTTTGTGTTGACAAATGTTGCTAAGCTGTCAATATAAGGGAGTTAAATACTTCCGACCCGTCACGTAACGTAAACGTGACGTATCTTCTGTTATCACTTTTTTAAACTAGAATAAAGAAGCGGTAAAAGAAACATAATTTTAGGTCGTTTGTGTTACCTTACTCTGTGTAACTTCAGATATAACATTTCGAAATGCGTCGGTGTTGCTAAAACTCCATTTTCTACAGTCTATTAACCATAAGGTATCGTATCAGGGAAAATGAAACAAGAACAGACCCTTATTGAATCATAATGTTATCTATTCAATATAGAACTTTCGAAGAGCCTGTCTAAGACTGAAGACAAGCTGAAGAAGGTGAACAAGGACCGGGACGAACAGGACAAGGCTGTCGAGAAACTCCGACAGGAGCTTGCCAAAACCGAAAAAGCCAAAAAGCAGCTACAACACCAGGTAAGGGATTATTGCACGACGCTACATTTTCCCGAATTTGCCTTAACGATCCCCGACTCTGTACGTCGCTGGCTGACCTGCGCCTCTATCCAGTGGCCTTTATAGGTGCCGTTGAATATGGATCGGACCCTGGGAAACTAGGGAAATCATTAAGGGGAGAAAAATATTTAGCAATTTCTTCTTTAAAAAAAAAAAAATAAATAAAAAAAAAACGAAGTATAAAAACTGACATTTTATCTCAGATATCTGCCCACTATATTTCTCTAAACAACAAAGAGTGCATTCGAATAGTTCCCTAATACAGGATCCGTACGTTCAGTACTTCTTTCCCATAACTAAATTAGAGATGGCTGTTCATTTTACTCAACATTAAAAAGAAATAATTCAAATATAATTAAAATAACGATAAACGTTTAGTGCTCACCTTCCCTACCCTATGGAGGTTTTTCAACCCACTGTTTGCCCTGACCACCAGGTGTCGACCCTGGAGGTGGTCTTACAGCAGCACGAGGACGCCATCCGGGAGAAGGACGCCACCATCCACGAGCAGAAGACGGAGCTGGAGAAACACGCGCAGATCGCCGCCCTCATCCACAACCTGTCCAGCGGCACGGCGCCCGGCAACAACAGCTAACCACACACTCACACCACAGGGTTCATACAAAGCGTTGGCTCTGCTGTTAAGACATTAGGTCCATGGTACATTATGACATGCATCTTTATTTCGGTCCTGTTAGCGAACTTGTGCCGAGGGTGTTTTGGTTTCCACATCGTAAGCCACGCAGATGTTGAGAAGTTAGTACTTTTTGGGCAATAGATTTGAATAACTTATTAGGTCAGAAGTAAATATGATATACCCAAATATATGTATTATCAATAAATTGTATTACTAATTTAGTCATTTATTGAGTAGATCAGTAAACATAGCATTTATTTATTTAGTCAACGAAGATCAGTCTATCTGAATAGATAGGCACCGCAAGTCTTTGTATTCTTGTTTTAATCATCTTAAATTCAGGATAATCAACTTAAAACGTAATTATAGGCAATTGATTCATTGCTCCCCAAAGTTAGGGATTATAGATATAAAGATAAAAGTGCAAACACACAATTTATTTTCGTATCGGAGTAACGGGTTGGGTCGTTTCTGCTGATAAAATACAGAAAATCATTTCGGAGATACATAGGTCTACTGTTTCTTGTAAATGACCCCCCCGCGAGCTCCTCAGCCTTAGATATCCGACACAACAATTTTACATATCAGTGCTGTAACAAACAAGGCTTACTATTATTTCTTTTCACATCTAAACAGGATGCATTGGTGATAGGGGGCAACGGCCACAAGCTCAAATGAACTCACTGCCCTTTTGAATTTCTTAAGAGCCTCGGCTTTTTCTGTGTTTCTTGGCCACATTCAATTTTATATATCATTCATTGACGCCACCTCAACAATCAACTTTACCAGGGTGCAGTATGACTGAGCAATTTTTATACAAAATACACTTGACATTTTACGCTGATCTGGCGAAAATAACGCACATCAAACAAGCATCTTTGTAAATAGAAACATGTATAAAAGATGCGTACGATACAGATGTTCTTTCGTTAGATTGTTCTTTCTTAAGATCGTGCTTTTTAGGAAAGTGCTTATTGTCCCCACCATTCACTCACTGTACTATTTGTTTAGTCAACGTAATACAAATAGATATGGTTCATGTCAAGTCCATTTATAAATATGTATAGCATTTTCAAAATGTCTAACATGATGTATGTATTCATCCCAAACACAACCATTTTACCCACTTCTCATACTCATTTAGTTATAAGATTAAATAGATGGTTTTATTGTTTGAAATAAAGCCAAACACAAAAATAAAATCCTTTGTCGTTATTGTTCAGGAGTATTATATGTTCACGTGACAGGCATGCCAGACCTCCGTGGATCCGAAAGGTGATCTGTTGACAACATGGGCCATCTGGTGGGCGAGTTCTGTACTACAGAAGTAGCAATACCCACCAAGTGGCTTTGACTTGAACTAATATAGCTTTACAGGTCTCGGGGAACTAAATGTTGTCCTGTATAGTTTAATATAGCGCATCTTGAAATAAAAATCCCAAACATTGCAATGCATAAAAGTGACTCAGTGACCTATTGGGACCTCTTTGGGACACAAAATATAATAAATTTGGGGGTAGGTTGACGATAAAAAATGTTCACAAGAGTCCCAGATGTTGACCTACCCTCATTTTAGCTGTTTTGCAGTGACCAAATTCATGGAGCACATAGCCCATTTTAAGACCCCACTGACATTTAACAAACACCCCATATCATGGACTCTTTTTGGGAGTCCCTAGTTATATCTATATAGTATAGTAGCTAATGGTGGGGACTCCTTCAATCAGTCATGTCTTTAGCCATTTAATTCTCTTTGTTCTCAATAACTGGTTACACAATCTCATGTTCAGCAGTTGAAGGGCATTGTCTTCCAATTGTTGTTGGAATCAGGCAGTGTGAGAAGCTAGAAGTAGGTTACATAACCAATGCCTGAGCTAAACAGCCCCTACCCCTTCAAATTAGGACCCCTGCAGGTGGGCAGTCCCAGGTTGGTGAGTGATAGGTCACTCGGTACTAGGACCTAGTAGTGGCCCTTTCTTAAAACCCCTCCCTGAGCTGTGTATGACAGCAGGAGTGGTGGTGGTCAGCACCTATAGCCCATATTACACATAGCCCTCTGGTATAAGGAGGGCCTTAAGTTTACTGAGGGACGACCATCGCTCATGCATGACCGGAACTTTGTAGCTAATTTGCTTCTTGTTTTATAAAATAAGAAATAGTAAGGGGTGTCATTTTATCTTATCCCATTATCAGCCACTCAGATACTGACATCCCTTTCACCTCAGGCCAGAAAGTTATAGAACACTAGCAGATGGCGTGAGACCAGTCACCTTAAGCTGTTGAGAAATGAAAACTTGACTGGAAGATAATGTAAATATGTGAAGTCAATTAACGAAGAAAAAAATCACTTTATTCACGGTTCAGGGAATTAAAAAGAGCAACTTTTGTTCCATATTTTTCAGGACCTCTCACATATATTTTCTATTCACAGGAATCATGATAATATAAGAAGACCTGTGGAAGTTGTCAAAGGGCAGAAGGACGATTCGCCGGGCAGCGTACGGCCCAAGGCCAAAGGCCACAGGCCGTCCACTGCCCAGAGGGTCATCCGTATGCCCGAGGACGACCCTTAAAGGGTCTTTTATATTTTATCGTCCAAACAATTCTGTAAATATGTGTAAAATGTTGCAAACAAGGAGTGGTATGTACAGCCTGATTATACTGACTGGCCTCTGTATGCACCGCTCACCGGCCGTGCGGGTGATAAACATCCTTTTTGACTCGAAGTAGATATCCCCAGAATTAGTCAACAGTAAGGAAATCATGGAGCCAATAGGACCCCAACCTCTATAAAAAAATTCTCAAAATAAAAATAAAAAAGTGTGGATTTCTGGACATTAGCAGAATTCTGGTGTACATAAAAGAGCCATCCAAAGATATTTTTTCAACACGTATCAAAATTTCTGTCGGCAGTATTAAATTACATTAAAAAACCTTTATTTCACAAAGGCAGTAAATCACTTTTTTGGTGCCACACAAAACAACAAATTATACTCCAATGAATATGTTCAATATCGGCAATATACATAAAAAAAACTCATAAGAAAAGTGTTAGGCTGAAAAATACAACGTGTTCTGTTCAGGTTTCCCAACCGATAATATTATTTTGCCCCAACCCTACTCTTTTTTTTCAAAGAAAATATAAGTGAAAAAAAATATTAAAAGATGAGGAAATCCTGACATACCGATCCAAATTATATGGAGGACTGAAACCTGAACACAACTATTCATTTTTGTTGTTGCCTTAAATATCTGAGATAAGAAACAGCATGGATTTATTTGAAATAATTGACTATAAGGTAGTATAAATATATGCTCTTTATTTATTCCTGTAAACAGGCATTCTAGTCCGTTTATCACCACCTCACAACAACCGATAACAAAACCTCCTCTCTTTTAGTTCAATAGTCACTACATTACTGGTAGAGTGAGAGAAACTGAAATAACCCATTTTACACATCAGGACGCAGCAATTTGTTTCAGCAGCAACGAGATTCTGGCCTTCTTTATAATTTCAAAGAAACTGGCATATTTTGTTACCCGGTTTGTGACAGAAGTTAACAAATAGAATTGACCCCGACCTTTCGTGAGTAACATTGAAAGTATAACCCCATTAGAGTAAAATGGCATAATATCCGTATCTTGTAAGAGACGCCAAAAGCAGTGGTATATACAAATTGTCCTCTTTTTTTTTCAGCAACTGTTACATACAATAACCTACTTCAAAATCTCATCGTGCAATATAATGATATTGAAATAGTATACATAACTTGCTACCTACATGTAGTAGAATGAATTCGATCAATCCGAAAATTTACCAATACCAAGTTTGTCTCCACATTTTGTAATAGTTTCCTCACATCAGAAAACTTAACAGAGAAAGGAATACATGTAACAATAGCCGATACGTACAAAGTAGGCATAGGCATCATGACCGCACAAAGTTGACACTGTCCAAAATACATATGCTGGCTGTGACATAGTTTACCAAACTGCCCTACTTGTACTGTCACAAATTTAAAAGATACTGGTGGTTTGCACTGTTTTGTGCCCATTTATGTCCGTGGCTCCCGTCATACCAAAGTTAAAAAGTGAGGGTCTTTATCTCATTATTAATACTTGGATGAACTTACAATTTATATTACAAGCTAGGCAACATTCTGAATACACCAGACGATGCCGTGTTATGATGACTACTATGCCACTACCTGGGAAGTTGATATCATCATAAAGACTAGAGGACTAATCTTCATGCTATCAATAATAACAATATTTTTATGTTGTGATGATGAAAATGGTGAACTCCCAAGTTTATCATAGGAATCCTCGTTTACATGATCATTCACATATTTACACTTATAAAAACATTATTGTTTTCTTTCTTCAATTCAACCCATATTTCAAAATACATATATTACCCATCCGCTTAGATTTGAAGTATCCATGAACACAGAAAATAATTGCAAAAGGGGATACCTGATGGGGCCTTCCATTAAATACGTCCCACCAAGGGGGGGCTGGGGGGGGGGGGGGGTCCGAAATTTTTGGAAATGTGCGTACATTCTAGTATAAACCTAATGCATATTTTTGTATAAGGGGGATGGGGGGAGGACTATGATTTTTGAAAATGTTCGTACGTACTAAATGGAAGGCCCCGTTGGATAATCGGTTATTCTCGGACCTATACTCAATTCCCTTACACCACATACATCACTGACTGGGACGTTCACTAAAAGCACCGTTTTGATTGGACAATACACTTTGTACAATACGTTTTGATTAGAAAGAAATAAAAGTGTTTATTGGCTAGTGCTCATCTGATTCAAGAGAACAACCCAAATATAAGGAATATTACGCCTACTTGTTATCCCAAAATTAATGAGTTTCAAGAATATATTCATCTTCAATGTATTTAACGGAAACATTTTATACCAGATAGATATATCGGGACATGATGCTCACCCAACATTTGTCTTAACTTATGTCGGATGGAAAACGGTCTAAATCACAAAAACTTATCTCAAGATTAGGGAACAATCGACACCTCCTTATTAACGTCCAACCATTTGAATACGTGTACTGTTCTTAATTTCCAAATGATAAAACCCATAGCGTTGCTCGGACATTCCATTCTTACGTCAAGAAACCTGTTAATTCTCAATCCAATTTATTTCAATAGAGGTAATCTGAAGAGGTATTCGGGTTAGTCTGCTTTTGATTTATTCTACACGGTTCATTTAGTATTAAGTAAAATTATGCTCAATGATTTGTACAATACCGTTTAAATGACACGCTGAGTTTTTGAAACAATAAAACATTATTGTGCATAAGAAAAGCTCTTTTACCATGATAGTTGGCATTCTGCGAGTAAAGACTTGATTACTTAATCGGTCTGCGTCATTAGTCTTTTGCAATCAGTCCCAAAATTAATGTATTAATCTGTCATTTATATACGCATTTTCAGACTAAAACCCTTTAGTCTATAAAGGGTATTAGTCTGTAAAGGTTCCAATTCTACCCATTAAAGACGAGCTTCAGAATGCGTATTAGGCCTATACCTGGATTAAATTGCCAAGATATAATTATATGTGCATTCTGAAGTTATACACATTGGAGACTGAACCATGCGGATTTTCCCCATATTGATGAATTCTGAGGATTGTATGTAAAGGGTATTATACCCCTTTCAGATTTCACACCAAAGCAAAGCAAATGGATGCGAACCGCATCATGTAAGAATGGTGCCGGTGTTTGTAATCTAAGAGGTTCTATTTCCAGCCTTTTTACCCTTTACAGACTAGCCTCCAAATTCGGCCATAATGACAATTCAATACAGGCATTATGCGCATTCTGGTGCTAGTCTGTACGTGCTTTCCTATAAATATGTAGTCTACTCTGTCTATTCTAGCCTAAACACCTAGGTACCCTAGCATATCATATTTTGTTTCAGACAATAAAGTCTGCATTGCTTCGGGTTAGACTAGGCTCAACATGCATCTCAATGACAGTTCAATACAGCTATAATGCGCATGCATTCTGATACTAGTCTGTAAAGGGTATATATTGGTTTTGTTATGCTTTGGCTTTGTAATCTTAAAGGGGAATTAAATTGCTTAAATTTGAGGTTGGTGATAATTTGTATGCATAAA
Organism: Lepidonotus clava; assembly: GCA_936440205.1. Taxonomy (NCBI): domain Eukaryota; kingdom Metazoa; phylum Annelida; class Polychaeta; order Phyllodocida; family Polynoidae; genus Lepidonotus; species Lepidonotus clava. The sequence goes on along the minus strand of OW387136.1, from coordinate 42,595,473 downwards.
AATCTTAGCTCTTGGTAAAGTGTAGGCACGGAAAATGGTGAACAGTTATTATAACGTATGAAAGTGTTATGGAAATAATTAAATATGAACAGTTTCATAAACCGTATTAAGCTGTGCTCTAGCACCAGGGAGGTAGCCGCACCCTAAATTAAACCACTCAGAGTTGTACACATTATAAAATGACAAATAATGATAATAACATAATTGTCAGCAAGGTAATCCCATTTTTAGTTATTTGAAACTGTAGCTTCTATAACAAGAGGCAAATCAACAATTTAAGAACTAAAATAAACTATGATACATCGATAAAATATTCCACAGTTATGGAAGAAGAGATTCTGAATAAATGACATACCAAAGTACATCCAAATTCCTGGCCAGAATCACATGTGTTGGTGAGAGCCAGATATTTTCTTTTGTATCTTATCAAAGTATTTCAACCAAGTTGACATATCAATTGTGTAAAAGATAAAATTTATATTTTTTGTTGAAAACCGTGTCAACATTATGCTTGTTGCAGCCTCAAAATCGACTTATTTGTGCTCATGTCTGTCATGATTCTGAAATATTAGAATGCGTTTTTGTAGAATCCAATACAATAGCTTGAGGTAATTAGCAGAGAGATCATCTCCAGATAAAGTAACAATAACAAATTATGATATCCCATAAGGTATGGAGCTTAGTTGTGCAAACAGACAAGATATACATTTTCAATCCTCCCATTGGAGCACAATTCACCTGACTTTTGACATTTCTTCGGAAAGATCATAACGAACATAACACTGCAAATACATAGGTTCATGGTAGGTTCATGGTGTCATGAAGGGTCCATTCAAGAAAAGCAGTTCTGGAATAAATTATATGTTATAACATACATGTCTTGGAACACTACAAGGAGTGTGTAAATCTACAAGATGTTGTAAAACCTGTTTATAAGTCTACACATACAGGAGAACAACTGTTTTATTTTGTTCATCAATTCATTATCATTTTCATCACATTGCACTTTCCCGGGGAACTCACACACAAAAATCTGTCCCCCCACAAACTTTTAAATACTGATGCTTAGCATCAGTGAATTACAAAGAGGACTGAGGAGAATATCAGGCATTTCTCAAGTAAGTGGCCCAGCCTTGACTATCCTGTTGACCAAATGCCACTTGTCCACTGTTTCAAAGGTTGTATCCAATAGCCATGATCATTAATATAAGATCCCAGTAAAGTTTTAGAGATCTGTCGTTCTCATAATACCGTATCTCCAAGCAGGTCCTCAGTTATTCTATTCAGCTGTGACACAGACTCCTCCAGGAGGCCGTCAATGGACTGAGAGCTCTCCTGCATCTCCATGAAGTTACAGACATAGCCATTCCGTGGACTGCGCTCCTTGGTCACCGTGTCTGAAGCTGGTGGAGCCACAGTGTGTTTAGTCAACCCAGATGGCTGGGATAAAGAGCGGGTCACGAGCGCACGGGTCAGGCCATTCGGCAATGACCCCGCCTTGTCAATGACAATACGTGTGAGTCCATTTGGATGGGACTTGGAGCGGTCCCCTAGAAGCGCCTTGGTGAGAAGGTCAGTCCGAGAATCAGAGGTCTCCGTCACGCCCTTAGTGAGACCATTGGGGTGTGACCCTGACTTGGTCTGAAGGAAGCAAACCCTGGAGTCGTCCCTGTCAGGAGGCGGTGGGGGCCTCCGACCGTGCGGCTGGTACAGCGAATCATCGAGGAATCCCTCGGGCGACGTATGCGACTGGGACACAGAGGCCTCAGGGCGGGGTCGAGGGGCCAATGCAGCCATGGCCGTCTCCGAGCCCACAATGGGAATTTGTGGAAAGAGATCGAGCTCAGACTGGGAGTCGGCCAGCTCATACTCGCAGAGGTCATGCGTCGACGACTGACCATCGCCTATTTGCAATAAGCACTCAGTGACCCGCGGGGCGGCGCCACCTGTACCAGCGTTCTCCAGCCGGCACGCCGTCTGGCGGCGACGTACGGGCGTCGTCACCGACGTCACAGTGACGTCAACCACGTTACTGACGTCCTCCATGGTGTCGTCGTCATCGTCTTCCCCGCTGAGGTCGCGGTGTGGCAGCCCCGTCTCCATGCCGCCCAGAAGGCCCTGCGACGAACGCTGCGACACAGCGTCCTCGTCGACAGAGCCCTCTGGGGCCCGATGTCATTGTGGCGCCGACGTCGTCGAGTCGTAGACTTTGCGCATGTCCAGTCGAAGCCGCGTGAACTCGTTGTATTCTTTCTTCGCTATCATGATCTCTCTGATAAGACTGTGGGCTAGGAGAATAGCGAAAAGCTGAAACGAAAGAACAACATAGTTGCAATTCATAGCATAAGCCGTTTTTGATGACAGAACTATGTTTCTAATATCTGAAACTACATGAATGATTTGCTAACAGTAACAATAAGCAATCGTTGAAAATTTCATGACATGAGTTATTTACAACGAAAATTCAAATGAAGTCAACCAACCTGTAGCATGTCTTATTACTCTTAATGAATTTTGCGGATGGAATATTGAGACAGAGACGTACACTCCACTCTATAGATGAATATATATATATATTATGATGGAGAAAATTGATAATCACCTCTACAAATCCTACACCGAAGGCAATAAGGCCTATGATGATCAGGTTGTCCTTAAAGATGACCATGAGAGGTTCCAGACAGCCCTGGGTGTTGATGGTGTGGGCAGCATACATCTCCTGAAAGAAGTAAACATTGTGTGTGAATGAAGTATCTCCACAAACTAAAATAAACCTTCGGTTTGACGGGAATATTTGTGCTGAAAACTCTTATTACAAAGTTGAGAACTACAAAATATCATAAAATACAATTTCCTTTCAGAAATGACCATGAATCTATTGAGATAGGAACTATTATATCGAATAAGGTTGCCAATTATCCCGAATACCAGCGTTTTATTGATTTGTTATTTTGCTTACATTATCCGGATCATAAGTTTATTGCTAGCCATAGTAATTAGATATCGCTATTATTCTATTTCCATAAGATATTGCATTCTATTTCCATGGCAATTGCCATCTCCTGTCCTCCATCTCCAGTCCTCCATAATATGATGGTCGGGCGATCTAATTCACCAATACACGGAGGTTGATAACTGTACAAGGATAGGTTTCCCCGTCGGGATCTTTTTACCAGACAATAGGTCCAGATTGTATCAGCTGATCATGTTATTCTCATAGGATTTCTATAGCTAGGGTCATTCAACTATCGTTTAAACTTGAATTATTATTTCGATATTTGGATGAAAGGGATACTTTTAAACTGACAGTTTGATTTTTATTCAAACCAAACAAAAAATGTATCTAAGAGCTTAGGTGCTGATTGAAAGTTACATAGGTAACTTCAGAAGTAATATACTGTTTCATTGCAGTGAATCCGAACCATATCTGGAGTCTTGCGAAAGAGTAGGCCTATTTCTTATTTTCAGTTGAAACACCCACACACTTCTACCTGTAGACGGGTACCAATTATTCTAAAAACCTAAAGAGCATGCAACAGGTACTCCAGGGTACAATACCGTGAGACCCTTAATCTCTGACGTCGACCAATTGTGTGGGTGAATAGGGCTGTGGATTAGCCCCCGGGCCTCCTACAGGTGAGACCCTTTACCTGTAAGCTGATCACACCTGGATCTACCTGGAGAACCATTAACTACCTTTCGTAGTCAGCTGATAGTAGCAACATCATTACCCGCCTGTCGATAGCAATTACATTCTTCACATTGTAAGTATATGTGGAAAGCATGCCACTTTGTATTTTTAATTATGGTAATTTTCATGATTGTGATAACTTTGTTTTGGGGCATCGCAATAAGGAATGTACCTTGTTTACATGGTGCATAAGGAGATGCGAAATGTTGACACGTTTCAATAAACTGTAGTCCCAGATTACAATGTTAACATCAATCGATGCAACTATACCACCAACACAATGAAAAGGTTATCACTGTATCCCCTAGTACAGCTACAATCACACCATGTTTATCCAGGCCACATCAAACAAGCGGCAATCTTTTCACTTTTTTTTCTAATCTTTCAATCAACACCGTCCATTTATATATTAATATCCTTTTCAATCTAACAGAAATACATAACATGTCATAATTTACTTTCTAAATCGCCCATGATCGCCGCATAAAAAACCTTTTAACACAGCACAAAATACAAATAAATGCATGTTCAAGTCGACTTACGCCCTCTATCCTGGTCTTAAAGCCGCACTGGGTGTTGGTGGGCACCCGGCAGCAGGAGATGGGCACCCCGCAGCGGGACAGCGCCGGCGACGAGCAGTTAAAGTAAATGTTCCACTCCCAGTCGCTGTAGCTGGCGGCGCCGCAGCACTGAAACTGAAAGGACACGCAAAAACACTTAAACACAATGATAGAGTTAAGGTAAATAGCATGTTGGCTGGGGTCTTCATTGGAGGGAACATGATTCGCGGTTTTGTGCGTTACCTTTTTGGGATGATAAAAACCGGAGAATTCTCTTTAGATTTAAAACATATTATAACTTTTCAAAATATGTAACTCTATTATCTTAATACGATAATTATAAGGTATGTTTCTTATTGCGAGTGAAGAAGAAAAAAGTCTAAGTCTCAAGAGAACCATTTCTACTTGTTGTGTAGCGATGTTGCACGAACTAGAATAATTTCTTGCACAAGGCATTACTTGCAAGGATTAAATATTATAGTCATTCCTAAGTCAAATAACACATATTATGATATAATATATAACAAAGAAACACTGAATTCAAAATATCTAAGTCTGTTGTTTTAGCCATTAAAACCATGTTTAGGTAATCAGGCAAGCTGTGACAAGCTGGAGGCTTTGTCGTTACCTTTTCCATATACTACTTACTGTCGCGCACATTCCCACCCCACTATACCCCCTACCCCCGCCCGCCGTTCCCTTTCGGCGACCCGTCAGACCCTCTCCCCACCTCATACGTCTGACGGCGGCGACAAAGGCCACTGTCCCTAATCACCACGTCTCGTTATCACACGGTCACCAATCTGCATCTACACCTCTAAGTTTCTGACTCATCATCCAGCCATTTGCTACATTATGTATACATGCACGTATGTATACTTATAATGTAAACTGTCTTGACAGGAGAGATCTTAAAGTATGGACAATCTTACTGTTTGTTATTATAGAAAAAATAATCATGTGTCCTTAATTTCACTGCGGAAAATATGCAATGTGCAACGAGAAAAGAAAAAGGGAAACAAATGTATTTTTTCGAAAACCTATTTCCTTTTTTTTCATATAGATCAACGCAACCCAAGAAATCAGGCAATGCAGTGCTGTATATTCCCCCAGGCCTAGCTCTAGTCATAGAGACGTACAGTATAAACACTAGTCCTGGGGGAGGCTAGAAGGCAGGAAACAGTAAACAATGCAGTAGTCCCTGCACAATTCACACCTCCGGTACAAGACTAACAGCCGGCCGGACCAGACCAGCAGGGGCCCAAGACGTAGACAGCTCCGGGCCGGGCTGTTTGTAGAGTCTGCTGGGGTCTGCCCAATGAGTCTTCACGGCCAGCCCGAGCAGGCCCAGTCCCCCAGGGACACCAAGGTGTTTAGCAGGAGCAACTCGCCTGCCTCCACTGCGCCTAGAGATCTGCTCAGATCTGCTCAGGTCAGCTCATTTTATGGTAAAACACTGTGGGAACTTTACATTACGATAAGGCGTGGGAATGGTTGAGAGGAAGACAACGGTGGGAATAAATCAACTTAACGACGTTATGTATGAGATAAAGACTGTATCTACTAACCTCCTTATTTCATTATCAAGCCTAGGGAGATTCGACATGGCGGAGTCGGAGCAATAATGGGTCTAGATTGTGGGAGTGAATTGAGCTACGAGTGTCTGCTGAACACAGACTAGGTTGTCTTCTTAGGCTATTTGTGGGGGCAAACAAGGCAGGAATTTACCCGTGATAACAAAGCTGTTCTTTCCTTATTGTAGCGTTGAAAATGTTATTTCAAGATTCAATCGGCAGGCCTACTACCACTGCTTAATAGATAGCCTATTCATACATATTCAACTTTTTTTCAAGCATAATGTTTTACGGCAATTATCCCACCTGTCAGACTTGAGATTAAAATCAAATCATAAAATGCTGGCGGGTTTTTAGATGGAAATCAAGAAACCAATAGAAAAACTGGATGGCAACCAAGGTCAGAAGGCTTCTTACCAGCGAATCAAAGCAAATTGATAGATGTGGTTTTTTTCTGCAGGGGCTCCATATGGCCTTAAGAGTATGGTAATATTGGGTGTTTTCTCATCTGTAGGCGGACCACCTGCAGCAACCCCCCCCCCCCCCCCTATAGAACTGCAGGACCAGCCGACAACACACTCCTGAACCCAACCCCAGCGCCCACCCACTGGAGGACCAGAGACCACCAGCAGGCGCAGCTGCCGTCAGCAGTCAGGTCACATAGCTGGCGCCATCCGGGCAGCGCCTGGAGAATCGGATCGTTTATGGAGGTTTTGTGTGGGGGGGTCGGGGCTGGGCAGGGCCCTGTCCCCCCGGGAGGAGAACCCGCCCACCGCCCGGCATAGATCGGCGGCGCACTTTGTAACCACCACCAGCCGGCCCCAGGACACCGCCCTGGGCCTCCTGGGTTCCTCCAGTGGGGAGGGGTCAGGGTCTGGACGGAATAGAGAAGGCCCAGCAGCCCCCTCCAGCCGCTGCGGGCATGCTTCACCATTCTGCTCCTTCTGCCCGCGGAGACGAAGTGACAATTTAGATCAGACCAGAAGAAGAGTGGTCGCTGATCACATTCCGCGTGCGCTATGATCCATTTTATGTGGGCCGGAAATAGGATGAATACTGACATCCCATGCATAACTGATCTACTCCCGAAGAAGTATTCTTTTAAACAATACTGGTATAAATCTATTGTTTTGTATATTATATTCTTTCTATTAGGTATCTATGATTATATGCATACTGCACAGACACAGAGGGTTCAATTTTACACTGCATCTAATTATCAGAAGTGGATGTTTTATGCCGTTTCGACAACTAAGGTCATATCCAAGGCGAAACAATATATTCGTTGCTCGTTTATGAGACATTACGTCTGACCATCATCACATCGAATGGTAATATCCAGAATACAGTTGAAAAGAGACAAAGAGATTCCTCATAAATACTCAGGTTGTTTTTACAAGTATACATGTACGGACACATAAGTCTAGAAATAGAGGATTGATAATATCAATTAGTTCAACCTTCAACAAAAACAAAAGGAGTTCTCAGTATTCACACATTTAATATTGTACATACGAAAAAATCTGAATGTGTCAGGTTACCATAGTTTTGCTCAATGATTAACGAGCCTAAACTTCATCATTTCCATGTTCCTTTGATATGAACATACAAAATGTGACTATGTGACTTTTCAAAGAAAAGAATACAATTGTTTTTCTTGTCATTACAAATCAAAAGCAGCGTTTCTAATACTATTGTTATTATGCATGCCGTTAGGGAATGGAATGTCAGCTATTTTACATTGTCATTATGAGGGATAATGTGCTGCGCTGTGTCAGCTAAACGATGCTAGACTGTCATATAGATATGTCATATGACAAGCAGTTTTTTTACGCAGGCCTCAACACAGAACACCATGACAACCTAACGATAAAAAAGGTGGAACCATGACACAATATGACACGTATATGTACGGAATATGTCATTCTGTATTCCCAGTATTATTATAATGCGGAATTTAGGCAATAAATTACTAGGATTAGGCCCTACGTTTTATCAACTGTATCATTGATAATGGTGGTTTGCTATAAATCTACCATAAATATATGAAAAAAGTCCCAAGCACAAAACAACATAGGTCTATAACGTACTTATCTTTATGACTATTGATGTAAATCTGACAGAGTGACGCGTCATTCCAAGACTTGTTATTTTAACGAGCTACTTTTAAGGCTCGGAGCTGCTCAGCGGGGATGGTTCAGTGTCGTGTTAGCCCCATTTGTGTGGTTTGTGAATGACAGCTGAGCACTTCCAGTGCAAAAATACCGTGTGTTTTTTTTATCTTAAAAAAACATCTTTTAAAAAATCTCCTACTACTTCCGCTTGAATAACATCTTTTTGCTGTGTCTAAATAACTTAAAACCCTCTTCTACATTTTATAATCTCTTTGCATGAGATTGATGTTTTTGCTATTACACAAAACATGAATGAAACGGTTTAAGCAGCTGCTTTTATTTGAATATCATTGATTAATTCTGATGGAATGCCAGTGATTGGCGCCCATTTCCTCATTCAACGCATACAAAAAATAATAATCCCATTCATCAAAAAGACAAAGGAACAAACTTACAAAGCTTCCACGTGGAAAACATTCCAACAATTAAGGTAATGATTCAAAACCGGTTTCCGTTCTTAACCAAGCTGAGATCTCCTTGAGTCTCAGAGCCTGATGTGGATAATGAAAAGCTTGGATCTGCCGTCATAAATAAATAAAATATGGTCCTGAATCTGACCAATCAATAGTTGACTTAAATACGAGAAACAATTGGGTCATGATGATCGTTTAGCCAGTTCTGCGTTGTTTTTAGGGTATTTGAGTCAGGTTGCCATTAAGACAAGGACTTTTCAGTTTTAATTATACAAAAAACACAAGATGAGGTAGGAATTGGCACTTAGAACTATATGCATTGTTTGTGACAAAAAGAAATGACGTAAATTCATCATTAAAAAACAAATCATATGGTGCCAACACCTTAAACGCGGTTGGTGCGTATAATTGTTACTGTTAAGGTGAAGCCACGTAGGCGTATGTATATGGATGCTTATAATTTTGTGTACCTACTTCTTATTAAACAAGCATATTGGTAGTCATGACATAACATCACGGCACTGACTACGTACACTGTAGAAAAAGACTGGATCATTCTTTTTGGTATGCAGTTTATACAATGGTGATCCGTTTTTAATTAAAGGCTACTTAATCATGTCAGTCTCTTAGTTGCCATTAATCTGTCTAAAAACCAAACTGGGCCAACAGCCCATCTTCTTCTTGTTTGTTGATATTTTGTTATCTTTTTTGGTGGGGAGGGGGGGGGGGGTGGATTTAACAGCACTTACTTCATCAATGTACCGCCTTCCGTGAAAGAACAAACAACATCCCTAGGTCTTCACATGTTTATTTAAAGTATACCAGTGGGTGTTATAACCAGACCTAATTAAGTCAAATTACCCTACATCTATCTCCGGGAGCCAGTCCCACCCCATCCCCCTAGGCCGACCACCCACGTGGGCCTGTCCCCCCCCCCCCCCCTCCAGCAGGACCGTCAACGTGTTCACCTAACAGAATTGGGCCAATCTGGTGTCTTGTCCAGCCGCAGAGGGCGCCACCTGTGGTCGAGCAGCTCGGCCCAGGCATGCTGCTCGCCGCCTTAGATTGGCAATACGGCACGTTCGGCGTAACACCTCGGGTTAATCAGGGGGTATTGACAGGCGGGGACTCCTCCGGATGGCCCTTTGAGCACCGACTAATCCCTGACGGAACTGAGGCGAATGCACCATGTAGACTGGCGTAACTCTTTCATACCTCAGGAATATTATACCTGAGGAGCGAACCCGAATCCAAGATGAGCGTTTCGGTGTATTTTATTAAAGGCATGAGATCGTAAATATTATTAAGCTACTTAACCCCTACTTAGAATAAAATGATACACCCCCGGTACATTGAATTGTTGATTACACGACGTCCTTTAACTGAGCTGGAATTCTCAATAAACGTCACTCACAGAGCATTGAATAATGCATAGGACTAGTTACCCCTCCTTTCCCTATCTCGAAGCATTGAATACTTCTGCAATGTACCGCCTTCCATGTGAGAAAAAACAACATCCCTACATCTTAATATATTCATTTAGAGAATACCTGTGGGTGATATAACCAGACCTAACTAAGTCAAATTACCCTACATCTATCTCCGGGAGCAAGTCCATACCCATACCCATCAAACCCCTACCCGAACCCGTCTGAAGCCAACCCTCAACGTCAAGGTCAAGGCGGCATTAATCTCACACTCAGAGCAACTCAGAGCAGCTCGTTATTGGCGGGTCGGTCCTGTGATGGATGTGAGTGGCTCCCCCTGCCACACCCTGGAGGAGCCGCGCCGTGTGAAGATGCGGCCACCCCCGACACGGCGGACACCGGCCTCCCTAACCCGCCCCGTGCTCCAATCTGCCGCGGCCAAAGCCCTCTGATATTGGTCTGACACTCGGGGATGCTCTCCGCTGGCCTTTCAATTATCTCGGTGTGACGTCACAGAGGCCTGGCGTCATTCTGGTGTGACGTAACACGTAAATGACACAGGGTTCGGCCCATTAGGGCCTACGTTACGGGGTTAAAGAGTCGTTCTGTAGGAGTAGGTAACGCCCACCAGTGTAGTTACCACACCTTCCCCTGAAAGGTTTCCACACCTGCATTAGGTACCAGGGCACACAGAGTGGCATGTTGTACCGGAATTAGGTTTACCTGAACATATATAATTCAAGAGCGGAGGTATTGATATAATGTAACGGTTTATAAACTTAATTCAGATAAAATCGGAGGGTGGTATTGATGATGATGCTGTGTATATTCAATCTTTTTTTCTTCTGTATTTAGTACTTCCTGAAAGACCTATTACCCATATATGTAAAGTATACGTCTGACAATGCATCTTTCTAACCATTTTCTAAGACCGGACAAGACGTGAGCCCCCAAGAAAACAACCTTTGTTAGACCTTAGTGACACTAAATGTAGAGTATAGTTAGTTGCATATTTCGTCATGTCAGGTAATGCCCATCAATCAAATCGAGTTTGGGAAGGCAAACGGTGAATGTGTCTATTTTAGGAGGTCTATGCTACAGCATCAGATTAAGGAATACATTTGACAACTCCACACTCCATTCAAAGGGTTGGTTTTGAATTTATCATGTATGTATACTTATAGGGGTGGATGGAGACCATCAGGATATCTTTGGATGGATAATTAGATAGTTTTGCCCAAAGAACAATGGACGAAGTGTAAAGTGTGTATGTGTGGTGGGGGGGGGGGGAGGGGAGGTTGTAACCTTCTCGACTACCCCGCCGACCTTTCACACATACGTACTGCCCGGCGTCCTGTCCACTGAACCCAGATTCCATCAATTCGTAGCACACACTTTTTGTCCACGGCTAATTAGCCGTGCTTTACTCTGGACCTCTCCCTCCCATGCAACTTAGTCAGGGCCGGACATGGGTTCTCGGGTAGCTTTACCTGCCTAATGATAGATTGCGAATTCAGTCTTTACCAATTCGGTAATGAGGTGAGGATTTCCCACGTCCTTATGTTTGCCGGAGACTTGCTTCAACATAAAGTGTAGTTCATATGGCGTCTCAGTGTCAGCTAAGTGGCTTTTGGGTGTCATGTAACTTTTTGGCGTCTTGTGGCTCCCAAATTTCAGATGGCTTCTAAGAGTAATAATTCATGGTTTATAAATTGCCTATGGCTTCAGAGTGGCAAATGGCTTCAGATTGGTATGTCGATTCTGGCAAAATACATATTCATAGAACATACACAGGTGATTGTCTTTCCGTTCAGCAGCCTCTTAAAGAAAGAACATGTATATATAGATCTGCTCTTTAGTTTATGATTTTGTGGTTTGATGAGCTACCTTTTGATATACTTTTAAATCGGTGTTAAGTTACCTACAGCATTCATTGTGTTCAAATATTGGATATTGCTCACTAGATATCACTGGATATATCCAGTAACTGGACCACTGATCATTTATAATCAACTATATAAAGCGGTTCAGCAGATACATTCCCGATCAAAGCATTCAATGAGAAGTCGATTAAAATTCTCTTCTATATATATATATATATATCATCGTACATTGATAATATTTAATTCATCAACCTTTCACTTCATCTTGCTTCAGAGGATATCCCGGAGTCAGTTTTTATGGATTAGCTGCAATGATTTCAAACTGGCATAGACACGTATTTTCGAATTTTGGTTTCTGGTCCCCAACCTTTTATATTGAAGGCAGTGTTTAAAAACACAACTACATGTATAAGTACTTAGCTTGCATTTCCACCATGCATTGATATCTAGGACCTGGTGGCAATTGCGCACTAAACTTCAACCTTACTGTCAATTATTCCAGGATGCAACAGCCCTCAGAATCCGGTTTTAACTCTCAGTTGCTTATCCAATTTGGTGATTCAGCTCAAAGTAAGCCCCAGAGGTTCCCACACTGTTTAGCTTCCGCTTTGGCTCGGCAATGTAGTTGTGGCTTTGGTTTGTGGCCCTAGGCTGGCGGGGTTTAGTTTCTGGCCCCCACTACTGTCTAGCAGCGATCAATCTGCTCAGAGCAGTTGGGGCCCTTCAGCCCCGTCCCACGGGGCGAGCAGTTGGTGGAGCAGCTCCGAGCAGCTCGGCCGAGCAGCTCACAGTACGAGCCACTCTGCCTATCTTGTTTTACCATAATACACTTTCTGTCTGCAGTGCCCTCTCCGTGGTACATCCACTTAACCGCTCCTCTGGGAGCCTTTTGTGATCGATCAATTCCTGGAAAGAATATGATGTGCAAATAAGCTTTGCACCTTAGAAGAATAGAGTGTCATTAAGACTTACCCATGATGCAAAACATAATCCCGATTTATATAAACACGTTTGGTAAAGGGTATCAGTTATTTGAACCGTTTCCTGAAAATAGATGCAAGGATAATTAGATAATGAAATTATATAAAAAAAAATACATCTTTATCGGATAGATGCATCAACTCATTATTTTTCTAATGGAAGGTTGACAGCATGTAGCCACCTATCTGTTATCCTCCAGCAGCTTATCTAAAATTGGTTATCGCGGGAGCGACCTTTATAGTAGGCAGTCCCCGAGATTTTATTGCGCTCACTACATGATGCAATAGCCGGGGCGGTAAGTCACTGGACGCATATGAATAAAATCTATATCCCGACCCCTTACAGCTACAGAGAGCAAGCTGAGACTGTCCGCGCCAGCTTTTCTATGATTGGTTATTGGGGTCTTGGTGGCCACAAAGACAACAAAGCCAAGCCGGCTGTCTGTCCGTCTGTGTGCGCCGGCCAGCTGGAGACCTGGCTGGGTCAACAGTGTCCGGATAAAGAACGGACCTACAATCCCGGCCCCCGTGAGTCGCCGACAGCCTCTGACAGCCACCTCCGCCACTATACCTCTCTGTTATCTTTCTCTTTGCCCTCTCTTTCCTCCTGTCCGTTTTTTTTCACCGACCCAATACTCTAGCTTCTTCTGACTCTGACTGGCGTCATCGCTTTTTGGCGTATGGCAATAACGTGGCTGAAGTTGGATGCTCTAGACCTGTGCACTCCAGTTCTGCATTGCGCCCAGGAGAGAACTGGGCAGACGTTGGTTAAAGTATACACCTCATAAGTACAAGAACCATAACTCTTGAAATAAAAATGACAGCAAAGTAAGCTCTAGGTACTTCTGCATGTGAAATCCCCCAGGACTGCTAAAATAATTTCTAAAAATGCTAACGGCTGCAAACTAAATACACATGAAGTAGAATTCGAAAACTTGTTGGCACCGATAGTTCCGAGCGATATCTTAAAAACCGGCTATCTGTGTAAAGGGATTCTGTTACTTCTAAGTTCTGCTGAAAGTCATGTCGAGCGCTGTTGAATAGTACACTACAGAATTTGTTTCACTTGTTCCATTTATATAAAGAGGAAGCTTACGCAGAAATCTTATACAGAATAAACTGCCGAGGCACTTATGTTCTAGCTGCTATTTTCACTGAGCACTCCTAATCTGATGGTACACTTGATATTTTAGTATGACCAAATAGCCAATAGGACATCGGCCTTCAAAGGTTTATCGACCATAAGATTTCTATCTGGGTTTCTAGGCCTACTTGTATACCTTGTATCATAGTGATAAAAGGACCAGACAGCAAAGATAGGCCTCTAATCTGTACGGAAGGCCAGTTCAAGCAGTGGCGACAACTTCACAGGCAATATCAGTGAAAGGCAGAAGGGAACAAGAGTACAGACTGTGGCAATGGCACTAGCAGTGCAGACGTACAGTAAAAGTACTTACAGTAAAAGCCAACAGCAACAAGAGGAGCGGATAAAGCAATAACATCGAGATTGAAAAAGCAGTAGTGCAAACAGCAGAGGGAACTATAACTGAGGTATAGCTTGGATATTGTTTTCGGAATATTGAATAGACTATAGTGTACTGGATAATAGGCCCATGTCAAACTCAGCTATACCCTAATATGTTTTTATCCTAACAAATTAAAAAGAAACTACTACTGCAAGACACATACAGAAACGTATATATATTTTACCACAAAACGGCTCACACATTACCAATACTGTCTTCACGTTACCCGTCTTACCTTTAAGATCTCCCCAAACATCCCAACTCCCTCCCTTTCTCCTTCTCACCAGACTCAGGCCGTCCGCCGCAGAAAGAGTCGCCCCGTGGCCAGTTGACGTGAGCTGTTTAATCAAGTCGACCTGCTCATGAGCTGCTCAACAGCGGAGTCAAGTCGGCAGCAGAGGGAGCCGAGCCATAAATAGATACCGGGCGAGCAGCTCGGGCCGGCATCTGGACACTGCGGTCCTCGGTTTGAGGGGTCCTGGGGGCCCCGGGCAAACACGACTAAGAAAGGTTTCTCCTGTTCTTACGGACCCAGACGCAAGGAGGAGGGAAGACCTGCAACTGCCATTTGTAACAATCAGGACAGAGAGGATGTTTTTCCTAAACAAAGTCGAAGCTAAGGTTGCTTTTAGGACGGATTGCCATTTAATGGAATAGACTTACATGAGGCTTTGGTAGCTAAATAAGGCTAATTAGGGTTATCAAATGACCGTGGTGACGTTCATTTAGTAAAGGAAGTTACTGAATAGTTTTAACGTCCAATCCAATTGTATGACTGATGTTATCTGAACGTAACAATTGTTGTCCTTGGCCTAATGACGCAGAGACATACATGCACGTAGTACTATGATTGAAAATTCTGACATTTGACTGAGATTTTCTTCAAATACTCCTCTTGATTTTGCTGTAAGGTAACGCGACACCCGTGAGAAGTTCATCACTAAATGTCGCAGGTATGTAATAGATAGGTATCAGACTGAAATCGTTCAGAGATTTTCTCATGCATGTTTCATCATAACGTTTCTAGTGTTCACCTTACATCATGGTGAGAATGACATATCTTTCCATTGAGGAACATATCAGATGTTGCTCGGACCGACAACAAAAAGGTTGTTAAGGGAAAGGCAGCCGACCCAATGCTTTCAACACCCTGTTCACGTGGGGCGCGTGGATCCATAGAGTGGCTAACAAAGCGAATCACAACGCCCATTTGACAGCCGTCATGCAATCTTCTACACCTTCCCAAAACGACATCTATTCATCACTGCCAGGGGATGACAGATGACTAAGGAGGCGGCCTCAAACTGACGCCGTCATAACCTTAAGGCTGGCGGCAGGGGCTCAGGAGGCAATACATTAAGGGCTGCGGCTGGCCCCATTATCGACATATCGGTGTGCCGGCCCCACCATCCCTGATGACCTGCACAGGGAGATTCCCAGCCTTTTGCCAAGATTAAAAGGCCGTTGTCTGCCCACAAACATGGCAAACAACTACTTCCTCGGCCTATGGGGTGCCAGGAGTAAACATTGATACTGTATCCCTCAATTACAAACCTTGTTTTTGACCTTCATTTGTGTATTAATTATTACCAACGACATCATAGTTATCGATTTACTATTGGCTATTTACCCGTGCTGTCAAGCTGTATGTTAAATCTCTAACTGTTTTGAGATGTGTACTAACAGGAACATTATTTCATCCATTCTACTCCTAATTGTGGTATTGATAAGGTGCGAGGATGATGGCGTGAAATAATACCATGGTTTGAAAAGCAGAACGGTTTCATTCAAAACAATTGAATCTGTTGATTGTCATTTCACTTGTCAGCGTGTTTGCTTATGAAAAAAGACGTTAAGTTGAATGAAAATCACAACAACATTTATGAAATATGATTATCTCTATCTGGTTTCAAATAGGGGATGGCACCTGCATCATACCAACCTGTCATAACCGTTTAAGCCCAACCATTCGAAACGAATTGAATGTACGATTACCAATCTTGAATATACCATTGTCATTACTTCTTGAGTCTAATTATTTAACCTGCATTATGTATGTAACTTACTTGCCACAATCGTGTGAAGTCTATGAAATATATTCGCATGGCTAACATTATGCTCCTATGACTTATACTGAAATACACTTCGCGCTACATATACATATATAACAGGCCCTCTGCTTATTTGATACATAGGATGAGGTAAAACAATAATGCAATAAAGGTGGTTGAAAAGAAATCAGGACAGACTCGAACATAAATGCACCATGTTATTTTTGGCTTCTAAATACTGGTTTCCGAGGCCCTCCACTAATCGGGGGCACAGCGGAGATCAGCCTGGAAATACAGGCCAATTGATGCTACATTTTTAGGATTTTGAAAAATAGGCCAATCAGTTTGCGAGATTCATTAGGCTGTGCCTGTGTATTTACCTCATATATAATCATATTGGAGCAAGGCAGAACATTTTTTTGTGACTCAACGGGACTTATGTATACTCTAAATGGTCCTACAATCGGTCTAGTATACCCCTGTCCCTGTGACGTTTATGACGCCCCCCCCCCCTCCCTCTCACCTACCTCCAGCCCCCAGGGCGCGCCTCGGCCTGTACTTGTCTGCTGACATGGAAATGGGTCGTTTGCTCTTTCTTCTTGCCAACTGGTGCTGATCAAAGGTAAAGCCGGGTCTGATAAGGCGAGGCATTCTGTTGGCCAGGCTTCACTTGTTGCAGGCCTCGTTTAGATCTGCTTTAGATCAACATTGCCTTTTTGTATGTGTTTTAAATGGAAAGCCGGTACATCAATGCATCTCCCCGTTTATTGTATAGGGGCAGTCATCGATTGGAAGCACTAGATTTATAGATATCTGAAGGCAGTCATTATCCTTTGTTCAGCTTTCCATTTTTCTGGTATATTCCGATCAACCATGAATTTGGTCAGATAAGCATTATGATCCTAAATCGCCTACGAAAGTATTCCATTTCACGTTCCCCTATCCAGGGGCCAATGGCCCGAGCAGAACTTTTAATTCTAGGCCTTATCAGCTTATTATGATCTCATCGGCCAGACAATAAACCTAACCTTCTAAATAACGTATGTGAAAGAAATCATATTGTTTTTCGATTAGGCACCACCAATTAATGTAACATACATACACAAAAGGCAAGCTACAAGACTAGCCAACTAATATCTTAAACACTTTGGCAGGGATAACCCTTTTTCTATTCGTACCTAGGTAATTTAATGGGCGTGGTCAGGAATGTTGATTGGCATGTGCCAAAAGTGGGTGTCACCAGGCTTTAACTACAGCAGTGCCAGGTCTCATTAAGTTTACGGATATTGTCAGACCCCCATCAGCCGGCCGGACAACTGACCAGCCCCCGCCTTGACCCCGTCAGTCCCCGGGCCAATCGGCCAACAATCACCGCCGTGAGGTGAGCTGCTCAGATGACCGAGGACCCCGAACGAGCTGCTCGGTGGGGCTGGGCGAGCTGCTCGAAGCCCCTTCACTGACGACAGGGGCCAGGCTGAGGGTAGGGGGAGTAGAGGAGGTTCTCCCCGCGCGCCGTTATTTGTTGTGGTCGGCCCCCAGGGCCTCCTTATTATTAGTTTTCCATTAGAGTGTTGGCGGCCGGCGCCTGGCTCTAAAGACCCATTAGCACGGGGCCCATCTTTGGCTTCCCCATGTCCCCAGGTAATACACGCCCCGTAATCGGCCCCCTCCTACCCCAGACGCCGCCTCCCAGCAGCCATCTTTTATCTCAGGTGAAAGACTGGTTTGATGGGGGCTGGGGGAGAGGGGGATTGCAGAGGGGATGGAGGAAGAGTTGGGCTAGTAGCAGATCAGCTTTGCCTGCCCAGGGCCAAGCCAGCCTGGATACACTCACCCAAAAGCTCCCCCCAAGCCTCAGAAACAACATGTTACCACTCACAGAGATGGCCGCAATTAGTTCATCTCATTCCATCATAACCATCAAAGTGTGAGCCGAGCTAACGGTATTAACAGCGCCCACACTGCGGCAACAAATGACTTGTTTGCGGACCATTACCTCAGCAGAAGCCTAAACTGCCTGCAGGGGTGGGCGAGCTCCTGAACTAGTCATCTCCCAGTCCCACAACATCAAATAGGGCACATTTAGGACTAGAGCAACCCTCTTCTGACAGGGGACGCTTAAAGACGATAATGAATTGATACAGGACCTGTCTGCCCGGCTCTACCTGATTGATGCATCTGCCCAATTACCGGCAGGACGTCTAGGAGCAATGATTAACCTAAGCACAAGAATTAGGCACCTCACAAGCTGTTTTTCAAAACCAGGTTAAAAAGTCAGGAACGAATGTAAATCCAATGAGGTGAGCCTTTTTCTTTCCATGTGTGTAGGTAATAATGCAAGTATTCCCACCAAAGACTCATCTACATTCCAGTTGCTTTTGTTTCAATGTAAAACATTTACTACGTCTACACTACAAGTGACAGAAATCCACGTCCTACATAATTTATGTACTGATCATCTTTTTATTTCTTTTTCTAGCCTGGCCCTATTCACAAAGCAAAAGGTAACATGTCATTCGTTGCCAAACAGTGTCATAATAACATTAATGATTATTATGACAATACTGACCCACTTCTGGACATGACTTTCTTTGGCAAACAAATCCTAATAACCACATTAAGTCCTCTGAGCATACTGACCCTCTTCTGGACGTAGTCGACGGCGGCCTTCATGTCCTGGCTGTCCTCGTACTTGACCATGGCGTCCTTCATGTAGTGCAGCAGGTTATCCTTGACCCGACCCATCAGCACCACGGCCAGCACGCCCGCCACCACCTCCAGGATGAACACCACCGCGATCACCACGCAGAACTGAAACACGGCAAACAGGGGTAGGGTTAATCAACTGAAGTATCACTTGAACACAGGATTCTGATCAACTTTTAAACATTAAGGCTAACATCCCTGTCACCACCTCCAGGATGAACATCACAGCGATCACCACGCAGAACTGAAAGACAGAAAACAGGGTAGGGTTAATCAACTGAAGGATCACTTAAACACAAGATTCTGATCAACTTTTAAACATTAAGGCTAACATCCCTGTCACCACCTCCAGGATGAACATCACAGCGATCATCACGCAGAACTGAAACACAGGGAAACACTGGTAGGGTTAATCAACTGAAGGATCACTTAAACACAAGATTCTGATAAACTTTTAAACACTAAGGCTAACATCCCTGTCAGCACCTCCAGGATGAACACCACACTAATCACCACGCAGAACTGAAACACGCCAAACAGGGGTAGGGTTATTCAACTGAAGAATCACTAGAACATAGGATTCTGATAAACTTTAAAGCACTAAGGCTAAGATCCCCGCCACCAGATCCAGGATGAACACCACCGCGATCACCACGCAGAACTGAAACACACCAAACAGGGGTAGGGTTAATTAACTGAAGTATCACTGAAACACAGGATTCTGATAAACTTTTAAACACTAAGGCTAACATCCCTGTCAGCACCTCCAGGATGAACACAACCATGATTACCACGCAGAACGGTTTATAATTGAAGTATAACACTGAAACACAGGAAACACGACTCTGATGAACATAGACACTATGCTATGGCGTTAAACCCCAATACCAACCAACCAACCAACTTCCATAATAAACACCTCTGTGATCCACAATGTAGAGCTGGAATACTGCAGACCAGATTTTCATTAATTAAACATGGAACTGAACCACTAGCCAGTATTCATGCCATCACTACCGCATTTATCATGCAGAATTGAAACAGAGGGCACTGTAGCTGTTACTTAATCGGTTGGTGAGGAAAACGTTTACCAACGTCCCTAGAATAAACACTGTACAGTTACTGGTTCCGATGTGTGTAGAACGAACACTGTTGGTCACACCGTCACATGTATATGTTATACAAATACACCTCGGTGTCATAACGCAAACAACACAGGGGCGTCACTTCTCTCTGAACCGGGGCTAAGGCTGAACTAGCCAACTTTACAGCTAGGCCAGAGACACTTTAATGGCTAATAAATGGGTCCCTTCCTATTAACAGGCCGGGCACGTCTGCCATCTCCCTGTCCCTGATTGCCTATTATCTAGCCAATTTTCTTACTAAATGAGACTGTCACATATAGAGCGCATATAACCATCGACATTCAAAAGCTTCGCAATACGCATGATATGAATAATATGCACCTTATATATAAGAAACACCGGCCTTAAACAGACGCAAATCGCCACAGCCTCTCCACACTTTCCATATACTACTTACACTTACACCAAGTTAAGTCTACCATGTATAATTTGGGATTAAAACGATCCGCTTTTAATCGTTCTTGTTCGTTGATTATGTTTTCATCTCGGGAGCCATGTTTAATGCAGCACCAGTTCATCCATACTAATGAAGTAGACTCGGGGTGAAGTGCCACCAGGTTTCTAAAATGACCCACTGGTCCTGCCAGGTCCGCCCCATGGACGATAAAACTGAGAAATCACCGTAGACGTGCCACATTCCCCTAACTGCTTCCCATTTTTAGGAAACAACTTTTTAGGTTTGTTTCATGACATTGTAAATGTATTGGTGGTAAACTAAGGATCTAAACTAACTAACTAACTTTATATTCAAAATCAGAGAGAATAATCCGTTCTTTTACATTCTATTTGTGAAATATATAGACTTGATTTCCGTGGATAATCATAAAGTAATCATGGTTATATTCTAGACCTTATTTTAGGTTTTGTAATCACACTTTAGTAATAATGAAAGATATAATTCCATTAATGCATACTTATTTCCATTTATTTTTTGTTGTTGAATATTTCCATTCAGACCTCGTTTCTCGCGTCAGTCTAGTCGCTGTAAATTACCCCCCTGGCCAATCGGCAACCCTATACTTGAGGCTGGGGGTGGTGGCAGTAGGGTGCTGGAGGTGTCTCCAGGGTGTGGTCAATCCTTAATGAGGCTGGACACCTCCTCCTGCTGCAGGCTGGTGGCCACTACCTGCCCACCCTCCTCCTGTAACCAGTGCCCACTTCGCCGCCTTATGCTCTCGGAAACAGCATTAGCTGGCTGCCCCAACTGGCCAATGCTGGCTGACTTCTAGCACGGTACTGACGTAGTGAGTTAGGGGGCGGCCAAAGGAGGCAGAGGGTCATGTTATGTCTAATGCACAACTCAAAATGCCAAATAGCCGCGAACTGGAGAACCCGCGCGGTAGGAAATAGTGTGCTGATTTGAGGACAGCCTACCTGAGGAGACACGTAACGGTAACGTTCTAATAACGTTCTGCAAAGTCTGTGAAATCATAAGAACTTTCTGCAACGTCAAACCCTTGGCTGAAGATCCCTACGATGGGGATAATTTCAATGATTTTAACATGACATTCTCTAATTTTCTAAGCGAGTTTTAAGCTTTTCAATGCTAAGCTCAAATGTCATTGTGCAAAAATAGTATATCACGGAGAGCAAGTACCTCCATTAAAAATTAAGTGACTTCCATGTTGGTAATCTTTCATTACACAAACCCCGGGAATAAAACCGAGCCAACAACATAACAATACCCATTGAAACATCCCTATGAGTAGACCTGGTTTACCTAATCTTGATTTTCTACATTGTCCTGTTGCCATTCCCCATTCTTTGTGGTGGTAATGTGTCTACATGTGGGTGCCTGTTGCAGTATGCATGGGCAGAGAGGGTGTGGCCACAGTATGATATGTGTGACTCTGACTGAGGAGACCAGGGAGGCTGGTGTGATAGTCATTTCCATATTTGGCCGCCTCATCAGTGGTGGTATTATAGGACACAATCCCAGATTACCATACCTGTGATGCGTGATAGACCAGATAACTTACTCTATAGGCAATATACCCTGTTTACATTGGGGGAGAATGGGCACAGAATAACAAGGACATTGGAGAATTGGAGCAGGCAATGCAATAACGAAACAGAAACGATAGATTACTGACAGAGTGGCGGGGCATCTGGTAACAAGAGAAGCTCTAGATTTGCTACGAAGTAGCAAAACATTGTAAGGTCCCCCCCGGCCAGGAGCGGTTATTTTAAACGTTTTATTGTCTTGCTGTAAGATGAAGCTTCTCATTGAGCAACAATCCCTCTTCCCTTCATTTGGCATACTTTTTCTTTTTTATGGAAAACATTTTAATTTTCGGTAGGTTTTAGATATAAGAACCTGAAATGTCAGCTAGGGCAGTTTACTTGTTGCCAACAGCACCATAAAGAATACCAGTACCATAATTATTACAATTATGTTACAAGTTTTAAAGGAACACCAAACGACGCATCCTACCAATATAGATATACTAGGGTAGGAACGGAAGGAACATCACAAAAACAAAACATTACGCCACAACTTATACTCCCATTCCTAGTTGACCACTGGGAGACGCTATCTGTAGCATACATGACTGATAATACAAGGTGACATAAGACAGAGACCAGAGCGGACAGCCTTACTCCCAGCAGTGGCCCATCCTTACGGGCTGAGCAGTGGGACAGACCACATGTGGTACTGTCACGGTAGGTTTTATCAAATACCGAGAGAACATAATTATGGTAAGTGGGTGTACCAAGTATCTATTTTTATTAAACACCACCGATCAGGGTCACCTCTGGTCTTTCAAACATTTTGAAACGCAAATCGTATTTGATGTCCTAATATTTTAAAGTGAGATTAATACAGGGTTGCAACAGACCAGAGACATCAAAATTCTCTGACTTTTCCCTGACCAATTCCAGCCTTGAACCACCCCTGGAACTTTCCTTTCCTCCCATTTAGTATGGGACTTGTGAAATACTCAATACCTTGCAATTTCTCTTAACAAGTCATATTACCAAGACAATGTTGCTGAATTGCAGGAAGATTCCTTAGGCCTATAATCCCCACATGCCTGTTATTGGACCACAATTTACAAAATAGTTTTTGCCGTACCAGATTCTTGTGACTCTTTACCCGTGGATTTGGAAATACCATTTTTCCCTGACTAGAGTCAATTTTCCCTGACTTTTCTAAATTCAATTTTACCAATTCCAAAAGTCCCTGACTTTCCCCTGACCTTAAAAAAATTAACTTTTCCCAGACTTTTCCCTGACCTGAGGCAACCCTGTAATATTTATCAACCAACGTTAATACGTGTATGTAATATGCTTTTAGCATCTGTATAGAAAATTGGATATTACATAAATTCAAACTAATTCATTTCTATGATAAAAATAGAGAATAAACATTAAGATGAAAATGTTATTTATTTTTTAAGTGAAAAATGCAAATTGTTGCATGGGATGTAAGAGGACTTTTACATCTTCTTTAGTCTTCAAATCGTTCATACTCTCATGCAAATCTATCTAAAGATTAATGTCATTCCCTCCAAACAACATTATTCACTGTGCAAAGAAGTTCCAAACTTGTCTGTTTGGAAGTTCAGAAGACAGTTTGGGCGGGATCTAATCCATACCCTGTCAGCCTGTGTACTCCTCAATGCGAACTGGGATAATTTATGACTCAATTATAGTGGAAAGGGCATTTTAATCCCAGACATTCAAAAGGCCGCAGTCTCCTTTGTAAAACCGTCAATAGCCTGCACAGCTCACTGTCATACTACCCGGGGAACGGTCTGATGGCGTCCCAACAGGCGGCGCTACAATCAATAGACCATTTTACACGGGGCAACCTAGTCTGCCATAGTACTGATCTTTACTCAGAGAAGTAAACGCGTATGTCACCAATAGGTCAATCACAGCACAAGGAGATATTTGCTCCGGCTCTGTGCGATATGAATGATCCTGTGATTATGACGTTTTTCTTGTACTCTTTCCTAATTAGATAGGAAATAGCAAGCCTATACTTACATAAAAGAGGCCACGAAGCCCAAGATAGTAAGCATACAGTTTCTTATAGCATTCCTTCTTTTCTATTAGATAACGCGTTTTCAGAAATTCAATTGCATTATATTACAGAGACGTGGATTTTCCCGGTTAAACTCTACGGCCTGTAACTTTGCAAGCTCTCCGCGTCGGGTCGTCGGGTTGGGCATGCCCTCTATAGTGAGACCAGACAAATGATGCTAACACCCTTGTGGCCCAGACTACTTTTCCATGCACCCAGCACGGCCACCACCACGTGTTCGGGCCGGGGCTACGTGGACCACTGCCGGTGGCGGGGCCCGTACTATAGGACCTGTCCCTCCCCGGGGAAACATAAAATGCATCAGTATAAATTGGCCAGACAAGGGCTTTCTCCTGCTAGCGACAGATCCAATTTACTGGCTCCCATCTTGAAGACGCTGGCCCTCCATCATCGGGACGCTGTTGTAGGTGGCACAGAGGGGGCGGCGTCCCCGGCTGTACCCTCCTCTTCTCCCGGGTTCTCGGCTTCTCCTCACCGGCCCTGGAGGAGGGGCGGGCCGGCAGTGATGGTCAGTGGGGCCGACAGGTGGGGGTCCCCGGCCAGACAGCTGGTCAGTCCGGGCCAGCAGACACGGCAGGGCAAAAACAGCGTCCCCCAGACTGACCACGAACCGGCGTGTGACCGACCCGGGAGACAATGGCGTTTGATTTAGAGCCGCCCCCTGGTAATGACCCCCGACTAAGGCCTACCCAGCCGGTGAACGGCCTCCCTGACGTACAACCACCCACCTTCTATCAGGGAAAAAACTTACCGACAACAAAACAAAGATGACAACTAGTCACTCGGGTCGCGACCTTGGCCCTATTGATAAAACGCCGGTCGTGAGCGCTGTCTTCCTAGATTAACAACTCTCAGACCAGCCAATACTACTATGGCAAAAAGAAAGGGTCACACTCAAGGGGATGGGGCCGATAAAAACGTTAAGGTGGATAGCGCCTGATAAAGGGGGATCTGGATGGGCGGAGCCTTTGCAGTGGAGGCCGTGGTCCAATGCCATTGAGGAAGGTTAGAAAGGTAATGACTTTTTTAATATATAGGGAAATGACTCTTTGAAGGCTAACAGAAATCACCAATCGAACTCTGTGACTGATCAAAGGTTTTGTTGGCAACTAATGGTGTCACCCAATTCAAATCTTCTATACAATTATTTCCCTTTCGTTTCCATAATGGACTTGGCCTTAAGAATCAACCTTAGGAACAAACTGTTTTATCATCTTTTGAGGCAAATCTTGTATTCACAGAAAGCAACATAGATTCCCACCACACCGCCCTAGATGGAACATTGTATGACCTCCCAAATGGCTCCATATACAACCAGACGAGCCACGTCCGATAACAAGACAGGTAAACTGTTATAGGCAGAAGGCCATTGACCTCTATCGCACGGCCTCGTAGATAATGGTTGCTAATGAAGGGCCAGGCAATAAGGACAAGCCTTCGTCAGTCAGGAACAGGCTCTAACGAAGAAATGAGCTGATTAATGAACACCAGACAGGCAACCAATGACGTCTAGGTGACCGGCAGGTATATTTAGACAGTGATTGTTACTGCCAACCGTATACAACAACTATACAAGACTGGTCAAAACATCCCTATTCCTCTCAAAGTGTCAAAATATCCCTCTCAAACATTTAGCCAGGAGTTGTTGCTGCCAACTATATACAACAGCTACAAGACTGGTCAAAATATCTTTATCCCTCTCATCGGGGAACGGGTATACTGAGACAGCGATCGTTGCTGTCAACCATACACAACAACGACAAGACTGGTCAAAACATCATTATCCCTTTCATTCGGAAGCTTGTATGTTTATACAGGGATTGTTGCTGCCAACCATATACAACAACTACAAGACTAGTATCCTTATCCCTCTCATTGGGGAGTGGGTATATTCAGACAGCAGTTGTTGCTGCCAACTGTATACATCAACTACAAGACTGTATACAGAAAGTCTTCCTTATACCTCTTAATACGAAGCAGGTATACCTTACATATACAATTATGTGTACTGCAATCGGAAAAGGGTATTGCTGTCCATAATTCTTTGATACAATGTCATATTGAGTTTTATTAAAGCTGATATATGCACTGGATCGAGAATGAATTCTGTCCTATATGTTATCTACATCCATTTAGTCATCCTTGAAATTCAACATCAAAAACCGAAATGACACTCAAGCATACTACATTCATAAATAAAAAAAAATACTGTTTATCATATTTGTTCATAACAATCGCTTCAGGGCATAATGTTTCCCTTCCTTGAGAGCTTCAAAAAGGTATCACTCTCACTTACACAGACAGCCACTGACAAAAGAGTTGATTGCATTCTGGCCCTAATACTTAACATTAAATAAAGGCTGCTCGTCATCTTAAGCTGTTTTTTCTCCGGTAAGGTTATTGGTGGTGGGTCCCCCCTCTCCTCTCCACACACTTAATCCGGCTTCAACGTGGCTGATGAAGCTCCGCTGGTTGGCGTCGGGAGACGCGTCAATCACGCAGATCGCCGGTACCAGCTCGGACGGGCTGGTGGCTAATTACCGTCTACCCCGACCGCCAGCAGAGGGCGTGTTGTTCTGGTCCTGACATCCGGGAGTAGTTTGTGGCCAAGTACATGGAAATTTTATGTATATGTGACAATCACTGGTTGGGGGCGGGGGGGGGGGGGTCTCTGGCTGAGTGTACAATAAAAATGGGTGAATCCTAAAGGGGTATTTGAAATCAAGGTTTAGGATGAATTAGACCCCCAGGCCTATGCCTCTTTCGGTCAGTTGCATTAAAAGCAGTTTTTCCTCTAAGATTGCATCTTCTAAGAAGAAGATAATCTACGAAATGGTCAGCTGCTGTTGGGTAGGCCTACATCTGCCATGGGCCTAACGCATAGCCTACTGAAAGTACCTTATTAAATGGAGCCTTGACGGAGAGACTGAGCGATCCATTCACCCCATATGTCTAAAGGGGTAACCACACACGAGGTTAAAACGCGCCCTTCATCCTAGCTCTTAACATCAGAGAACCTGATGTAAACGTGCTGGGTGTGGCGTCCATCGGCAGATAACAACAGCCATTATCTACCCCATCCCTTACTCTCCTCTGTCACTCTATACAACACCCCATAACCATCGCAACTCGCATTTATTATTGACGCCTCCGTCTAGGTTTTCTCAGAAACAGCCCCTCGGCCGCTCTCATGGCATTAGCAGAGGTTTTCGTTATTTCTAGAGAGTGCAGACTGTTCTCATGGGCGTCTCTGCGTCACAGCGCCATCTAGCCGTCCACGACGTCTGCGCATGCCTGAAACGCCACTTCCGGTTGCTGGCGGCTGCGCGGTTGGCCTTGGGTGTAAACCGAACTGGCGTTCTCACGTTTCTAAGGAGAGGAAGCGGGTCTAACAATCTGTCAAGGCAGGGCTGACAAAGGATAACTGGCAATAAGTCCAGGCTTTTTTGCTACTTAGAATGGGCGCAACTGGAGACTGATACCTTCTTGCGGCATAAGGCGCAGCGCGTTCCTGACATCTCGACCTTTAAATCATAAAGGGACCTGTGAGGTTGTGGGGGGGGGGGCTTTATGATTTCTTGCCTCCTCGCCTGCAGTCAAATTGGCAGCTCCTTGAGAGCTTGAAACTTTTGGTTCTATTTATCTTTAATGCTGGAAGCGCAAATTCAATACAAATTTAGAATAATTTAGCCAAATACTATGACTTCAAGAACGTTCCTGTGCCAGGTGCAAATGGGAACCCGAGGGCATCTTCATTACTATAGATCTATTATCATTTCATTTGGTATTGGAAACCAGCTGAAGGTGGATATTTTCACGAATATCTCGGGGCAGTTTTACGAGTCTCACTTGGGTAAATAGCCGTAAAGCTCAATCCTATCTGCTGACACCCACAAACCCCCTCGTGCCACACAGCCTGCCCTCGGCCTATCTCTAAAGGGCCTCATGCAGTATTCATGAGCGCCTCGCACGCCCATTGGCTAAGCAGCACCACCTGACCTGGCCCAGCTTGATGACGACCTGCTCACGTGACGTGAATGGCGTCTGGCCGAGGTCAGGAGCTGCTCAAACAAGGTCAAACTCGGCCACGCCCCTTCCCCCCAACTACTCACTGCCTGAGCCAAGTTGTTGGGCATGAGGGAGGTTTCTTATGGGGAGTTCATGGGAGTGGCCCATTGGGACTGCCAACAAGTTGTAAAACCCACCCACCCCACGGACACCCCTGCTTCATAAAACACACACCTTTTCCCGGCCGGAGTGTGACGGGACTACCATGGT
This sequence comes from Lepidonotus clava, assembly GCA_936440205.1. Taxonomy (NCBI): domain Eukaryota; kingdom Metazoa; phylum Annelida; class Polychaeta; order Phyllodocida; family Polynoidae; genus Lepidonotus; species Lepidonotus clava. Next base: position 42,567,014 of record OW387136.1, on the reverse strand, counting down.
GGGACATGTTAACGGCCGGATCACAGATAAAAGTGAACTTCAACTGGGGGTCGGACTTTTCACATTAACAACTCAATCCTGCGCTGAATGAGCTAAAAGGCGAACTCGGTTCAAAAGAATAACTTCCACGCCGCTGGCTGTGCCGAAAGTGGTAAGTAGTGTAGGAAATGGGGCATTTGCTCTGGCGGCCGATTGCAGGTTGGCGGCGGCCATTGCCTCGCTGACTAAGTGTGTTAGCTGTTAGCACCTGTGGGCACACCGGGCCGGCTCAGAATACAGACCGCAGAGCCGGGGTATTCTCGCCCGCATCTCCATAGGCTACTTTAGTGAGGCCGCACTCAATGCTTAGTCTCCGTGCGGCATTGGTAGGCTGGTGGGGAGCCCAATGAGGCCCACGGAGGGGGTGCTGTGTTAAATGACTCCACCCCCGCCAACCTGGGACCAATCGTCATCTTACCCCAATGGCAGCGTCGGCGGGTGGAGATAAATCCACCAGCCGGCACCATCACCACCACCGGCGGCCTCTCAGCGCCCGACAATCAGACTTGCAAAGCCTGTAGGGCCTAAGCCCGTCTCAATAGAGAGCAGTAAAACCGGGGCAAATTTCACAATGGACTGCCGCGAAACGCCCTAATGCCCTAAGATGAGGGAATTGGGCGACGTGGTTATGGCTACTGCTGCCACGAGAGTCGGAATTATCAGTTTAGCCGCCAATATTCCCACGGTCGTCGTACCACCCCCGCGCCAGATGATCCGGTAATCCAGATCCGCAGCTTGCCTCCAGACCCCCGGCGACGTCCACCAATATTTAGGGGGACCTAGCCATTTCAGTCTGAGTCAGGTCCCTCCACGGGGTACACATCGGGGAACCCTTAATACTATTATAATGGTGAAATATGGACGACACGCACGGCTAGGGAAATTTGGGAAGAGAATATAAAAGTTTTAATAAGCTAACCCAGAGGAAATTCCGAGATTTATGATGGTGTGCTGAGATATAAGTGGCAAGTGTGATGAATATTGTTGGGTGGCGATAAGACTGGGTGGCCATTAGCGGCCGCCTAGGGCTTATTCCCCTCATTAGATGTTCTATTCTTCACCGCCCAGCGCCAAATGAAGATATACAATGTGATTACAAGACGCAGCTCGCCGCTGCATGCCACTTCGGTCGGAGCCAAATTGAAAAGCCAATTACAAATAATCTCATAATACGCCATGTCGATGTTGGAGGGAAAAACGCCATTTGCATTATCTAGTGCCGCCTCCGAGGGCCATAAATAAACTAATGAGTCCAAAGAATTGCTACGTAAGGATCAATTATTGGCAAACGCCTGAAAAGCTGTAGAGATTCTATTCAGACAGTGTGTCCCAAATACTGAGCTAATACGCAGGCCTTCTCCCTATTAGATGAGCAGCTCACAGGCCTGGGAGACTAACACGTACTGCGGGTAAAGTAAATATTGCCGACGTGAGCAGGTCCTGTTACAGGAAAATTAAAGCTGAGCAACTCGCAGATATCCATATATTACCTTTCTGTGTCCACATTTACCGTTTCATTATATCAACTCCGTTTTTATACGGCCAACTCATTCAAACAGACCAACCGCATTGTTCCATTACCAAAGCCTACTAATGCGACTTGCGATGGGTGAAAAATCCTATCAGCTCTGTACTTAAACCTTGCAGTTTGGACAGAGGTTACAGTTGCGTTAGCATCCCTGCTTTTAGATGGAATCGAAAGGGGGGAAAAGTCGACATAATAGGAGTTCATCAGAGCGGAGGTGGCCGGATGTCGAGCTGCAGCTATACTAACCGCCTGGAGGCAGTTTAATCCCAGCCCGTTTTGTATAGGTGATCTATACACCTTACAGAGTAGGGGGTTCACACACAGGTGGCGCCCCTGTCGGCTCCAACCTGCTCAGTACAAATATTACCTACCACGGATAGCACATTTCCTTTATTTTATGCACCTGTAGGTTAAGATTAACGTACTTTGTCAACAAAACCCCAAGAATGTAAAAAAAAAATGTTGCAAATGCATGTACTGTACACTTAGTATTATCTTATGAATAAACATTTAACTTCAACAATACAAAATACATAGATATACTATATACGCTATAGATTTCCATCTTGATAAAGAACACATAATGACATGAATTGAAAATAGGTTTATACCTATATACGAAAGCGTTCGGAAAATGGATTTGCCAAACAGTTTCTGAGAACTCATCTCGATTTTATCAGCAGGTGCACTAAAATACATGAAATAAGGTATATGTGGTGGAGAGAATCGTTGATGGGCTCAGCTGGATGTTTTATGATTAAAACTAACTATACATTATCTGGGACGGAACACATTGAGCAACGTTAAAAGGGGCAGGGCAATTTGCAGTTAGGTGAGTATTTTGTATTTGTTGTCAATGTTCGCCACAAACTTGAAAATTACCCCCTTTAATGGTAATTGGATACTTCTGTCAAACTGTATTATCAATACTGTGCAGGTGATGTTTGTGCTGGATGGTACAAGGATGCAATATTTATGATAACATATTCTCTTAAAGATAATGTTCGTCTAAAAAGCTACAACTACATGTGTATGTCGCATCACATCAAACGAAATATTGGAAGGCTCCAGCTAACATAGAAATATTTCAATGAAGTAAAGCTAAGATTTTACCAGATTAACTAGCGGGACAAATCCTTTTGATAATCTGATCGATGTATATTCTTCTCTCAAAAAAACAACTTACTGGTTAAAAAGAAAACTTATTCAAATCCTTAATAAACAGTAATGGAATTTACTTGTAGGCCTAATAACAAAAAAAGAGCGCGTCTGACTTCTCCATGGTCGTTTCGGGAGCGCTTGGCCCGTACTCCCCTGTACCCACTCCAGGGGCTAGCAGCACAGGAGGCAGTCAGGTGCTGCGTCTCAAGTTTCCATCAGCATTCCGCCCTGGGCGTGCCCACTGCCGTGCTTGTACATCGATGCCTTTCCTTTGGTTTCCCCCTGTGCTTACACTATACCCGCCGAACGGCGGCCAGCAAGGGGCGAGCCCCCACCACACCCTGCCCCGGCCGTCTACAATCCACTGCTAGTCAGGAAAACGCAGTCTATACTGGGGCATTTGCATTGTCGTCGCCAGACTTGGTACAGGATTTTCCATCACGTTTCCAAGCTGCCAAAAAGGAGAACCGCCAAGGGGTCTTTTTCTGTCGCACTTAATAATGGGGGACATTTTTCACAGTGCGCTCTATAATTTGGCCGTTTTTCATCTGATCCGTCGCACTTTTGGGGAGTTTTCTTTTTGAGCTGGCTCCAGCGGCTGGGGACATTTCTCACATTCAGACTTGTTTACACGACGCACTTTTACTGTTACCCTCCAAGGCGTGAGGCGAGGCAGTGCCAGGGAAGATTAATGGAACGGCTGCCTCTGAGCCAAACGAACTTGAATTCTTTTCAAGACACGTTGATAGAAAAACATAATTCTGTTTCCACCAGATTAAATATGTTTTGAGCTTATTACTTTGGCATCGGAGAAGTTAGTCTCATTCTTCATTTTCCTAGCATCTACTTATTTGGGCCTGCATACATTTATAAGCTTTCATCCATATGTTTCAATTTGTTTCCATGTGTATCTCATTTTAGGAGATAAGAGTGTTAGGTATATCTCAACCTCGGACTCTTTTGCAGGGTGCACTATGACATAGTCCTCAATAGCGTTGGACTGAAATGCATGAAGCGATTACTCAGGATTTCAGGCTCAATTTTGACGCAATTATTTCGAGATTATTTTCTTAAAATATAGAATCTTGCGGTTAGAATTTCAAAGAATTATGTGCATATGTCTGGTTCTGATACTGGACAGCTACGTTTTACTACTATAAACTGTCCTTCGTGGAAAGGTGTGCCACGGGAGTGACCTCAGCTCGTAAGCCTCTTCTCCTGAGACATTTATCCCAAGTACAACTCAAACGACCACCCCCCGCTTGTTCCCGGTATATGCATCCGAGCAATCTCCATGTAATATCCAAAGGCCGGGCTTTGTGGCTGAACACCAGCAGGCCGATAAGTAAGACGGGCATGGGTTAAGAACCAATCACTTTACACCAAAGTCGTCTGCTCGTGGATGAGTGGCGGGAACGCTGAGCCAGAGCGAGGCTCGCGTTTTAAACAACGAGATCACACGTGACCTTTGCCGGCGCCATTAGCGAAAGGGGCCCTGAGAGGGGTCAGGGGGAGGAGGATGGGGATGGGGGAGGGTCAGGTATAGGGGTTGGGTAAGTGATGGGGAGGGGACAAGGTACGAGGGTAGCCGGGGACAAGGGGTAAGGGGTCAGCTGTCATACTGCCCATCATCTAGGTGTACTGATAGCATTACACGGTGTTTTGTTAAAGCTCTTACGGCGGATGTCGGTCAGGCTGCTAAATTCTGACTACCAGGACACAGGGATGCAATAAAGAAATAACGGTCTCATAACTGAAAAGAAATCATTCTCTTTTTCAACACATAATTACTCTAAGTAAGGAAGACAGGATGAGTGAGTCACACAAGACATCCTTATGAAACACTCTTATACCAAGCATTTTACGTTGAACGTACTTCAAGAAACAAGACGGTCGCAGCTAGGCACACACATATGACCGTCTACGTCACATATAACATGTTCCCCAGTCACACAGACACACTCGGTCCGTGACACAGTATTGCAGTCACCATGCTAGGTGGGCGGACACACTGACATGTCCCATCCATGAAGTCATAGACCGTATTAATCGGCACATTACATGGCTGGGCGCGTGCTTAAGGCAGCACACAATTTCCCTTTGTAGACACAACGCTCCCCTAAGATAGCCCACTCCTATCCCACTCAACTCGTGCGGACATCATTGGGGAGCGAGTTGCTCCGAGTTGCTCTCATTTGTAGAGCTCCGATAACGTGGCCATTAGTCCCATAATGGAATGTCTGCCTCTTTGGTGGCCCTGGTTTGTCGGTAAAACAGCAAGCTTATTGGGCCCAAAACAAGGGTCCTGATTGAGCTGAACTAACTTGATCAATGTGGTAAGGGCCTGGACGCTGACGTAGTTATGTACGTACAGACGTCTTACTTGTGATCGGTATTCGTACATCAGTGTAATTAAAGCCGTCTGGGGTAGGGCAATTATATACATGGTTTCTTCAGTTGGATTACTCACATTGTGTTGGTACAATTGCCATGTAAAACCCTTAATGGGAGAATGATTCTAATGTAAATGGCGATCCTTCTACTTTGAACATGATTGTGTCATATACATCAGTCAATTCAGTATATTTTCTGACCCAAGAATAAACCATCATATTTGAAGCCTCTAAAGCAATGTGCCAGCCTTTAAGCTTCAAAATCTATAGGCTATATATATGCACAGACTTGCATTATGATCACAATAATCTTTCATTACTTCTGGAGAGGGAACGCCAGACTACGCAGCATAATTATTCAAACTTGTAATCCTTACCACAGGCCTAAAACTAATCAGAATATGACCAGCTGTATTCCGTAAGACAGGGTACAACTGTGGAAGGACAAGACCTTTAAAAACCAGGCGCAGTGTCTTTTTGCCATTCACGTCCGGAAATTCTGTCTCGGTCACATCCAGCTGTATAACGTTTTTCCCCGTCGTACGTGGAGAGACTGAGTTCCTTCCACCTACACGGCCACAGCAGAGGCCGAGTATAGGGGCTGTTTTATGCAGTCTGAGTCTGTATAAAGGACTGTGTACTGCGTGTGCGGCGGCTGATATTCATGGATGCAGCGACCGCCAGTCGGTCTGCCACAGAGCCAGAATACCCTTGTGTATATATACTGGGACAATGTTCAATGAGCTGCTCGCCCAACGAGATGAGTGTCTAATCTATGTTTAATGAGCAGCTCAGGCCCGAGCAGGGGGCCACGTGATTACCAACGGCCATAGTCACTAATTACAGTTAATGAGACTTGAAGATCAATGGGCTGGGGGAGGGGGGCAGCAGTCTACTGTCATATACTCCGTTTATACCAGTGGGATATATACTGAAGTACTACTGCTGTTCAATACTGCACCCCTTTACCTCCTTTTGTCTCATTTCTTATTCCAGCTAATTATACACAGTACGTTCATCGTATAAACTATATCCCTTTTCAACAACAACAACTATATCAGTATTACTCTATTCTCAAACATTGAAAGTGTGCTGCGACAAATTGGAATTAGCTGTGGGCATGTGTCCGTACCGCTTCCAATTTGCTCACAGCTGCTCGGGGTTGACATGGCAGGCGTGGCTTCTCACCCCTGCCGCGTGTAGCGGTTAATAAACACGACGTGGGGTATACACGGCCGGCGAGCTGGGGCGAGGTGAGACAGGGTCGGCCAGCAACATAATTAGGTGTGTCGACAGTAGTTACTGTAACATACCTGTTCCCATCGCACCAGTGAAGCCTTAATAACAGTGTTATTCCCACCTACGTCCCCGTATAGTGTTGCATGTTCGTCCGTTCACCTGGCAGGCTAACAACTCGAGCAGCTCACCACCTGCTCATTCCAATCATTACCACTTTGCCAACTGCTCGCCACTGGCTCGATAAGAACTGATAACTACCCACGTATTGCCAAAGACGTGTTTATGCACCTGTCTTAGTCGATTCAATTACTTCAAAGAGATTTTTAATTTTTCAATCAATAAAAAAGGAAGTTCGGCAAATCCGAAAGACTAGCTTCCATTTGCCTTTTTAAAGAATAGGTCAATATATTTGTTAACTCTTTTAATAAGCGGATTTACTGTCGTGGAGCTGACTATGCCCCGGAAGGAAGAACCTAGCTAAGTTCCAGAGAAATATGACTACATCTTATCTCAATTTGACACACCGAACATGAATCTGTGAGAAAGCAGAGTTTCTGTACAAAAACGTCGGATGTCTTATATTTGAACAGACAGCTCCCTCCGGAAGCTTCCATCCGAGATTCAGACTAAAGTCGGAAGCCACAACTTAAGAAGCCATCCTGGATTGCTTTACCTTCAAAACCGTCTAATACCAGCACCAGGTGGGGCGACTTATCACAAACTCTCCTATTACTGAAGGCTGACTCCGGTAAGTTGGCTTCTTGGCCCTGTTCTTGGCCCCCTTCTTATCGTGCTGGTTTTATGTGACACCACGGGCGTGAGTACACACGGTAACCAAAGCACCGGCCGCCACGAGTTATTGGTTAAGATTTACCTCCATGGGGTGGGAGGTAAAGATAGAGAAGAGCCATGGTTTGAACGGCAAAGTCGCTGATAGAGGACGGGTCTTTCCCCCTCTTTCAGAGTCGCTCATTAAAAGCGGCCGGGCCACATTTCACAGCCCTCTTGTCGCCGTGGCCAGCGTTGCGTGCGGCTGGGCGGCGGGCGGTGGGGGCGGCGTGCTGACAGATAGGGGACCCATGAGCTGCTCACGGCCCGTGTGAGCAATCCGCGAGCTGCTCCTTTCAGCGGGCCCCGGCTTCCGGCGGCTGTAAACCCAGCCCCGCTACCAACACTCAGCGCCCGATCCGGCGCCCTTCTCCTCACCTCACTGCCGCTAGACTGTGGTGTGTTTTAGCCCTCCCCTCTGCCGCCCTAAGCACGTGCTTGTCACCCGACCACCGCCCCCACCCTCCACCCCTCCGCCCATGGCAGTCTCAGTCTTACCCCGACAATCTCACTGGTCTTTTACTTAGCCCCCGTCCCTGTTCATCTAAATCCTCCGTCCACTCTTTCTGAAACCCCCTCCTTCCCGCAATAGCCCCTTTCCCTACCGCTCCCTCAAAAAGTGCCCTGTCCACTTACCCTCCAGCCTCATCCCTCCCCTCCCTCCCCCTCCCTCCCCATTCACTGCCCGCTGCCCCCAGACCACTGGCCGGCCCCGATAGAGCTCGTCGCTAATCCGGCTTCTTTTCGGATATCGGCGTCCACAACGTCTCCATTGCGGGGTGAGGCGGTGGTGCCGACCCCGCGCCCCCCGGCCCTGACCACAGCTGACCCCCGCCCGCCAAGCCCCATCCATCGTCGGCCGCCCACCGTCTGTCACCCGCCCTGGAGGCCAACCCTGGAGGCCAACCCGCAGTCTAAATTACAATCTACGTGCTACTATAATAGGTGGGACTAGAACCGGTCAGAAAATGAGCCTGGCTGGGTTTGATTATGAGTATGGCCTGCTTTGTAGTAGCTCGGTCCCTTTGAAAGACGCAGGTGGTTTGGTTTCATAGTACAATTAGATAGACATTGAAATCGCTCGATTTTGCATTGAACTTTGTTGATATCAGTTTTACATAATGTACTCCTACAGTACATGTATTTTCACCAGGACGAAAACAACGTGAAAAGCCAGTAGAACTATTGAGCTATCGTGTTGATATGGATTTTGGTTTAAATATATCTTATGTGGAAACGAATAACGCATCAATGGAGACAAATCTCATGGGAGTGTCAGCAGAGCCTGTCTAAATCAACCCACAACTTCACAAGTTCCCGTACCGCTCAAAGTACAAAAGCTTATTGATTGGCGCATAATACATATATACTTCTATACCCAACAGAGACCGACTTTGCAACTTTTCTCCGGCAGCGGTGAATCCCCTGCCTAGACAGCGGAAATCCAGTGGGGGATCTTCAGGCCGTGCCTACAGGGTGTAAGACAAGGCACCAGTTCTGAGGAATCACCCCCCGACTCCCCCAAGGCTGTGGGATAGGGACCGTGCGGCGCGCTGGTTAGGTCGGGCTCACAAGTCGTCCCCCAGGAGCAGTTCACTCCAATCAGGTGTGGGCTAGACACTGCGTAAAAACCTTTGCCTTGCTTGCCAGAAAGGGAAAACAGTAAACAGGCTGGCACAAACTCTGTGTTGAGGCTAAAAGATCGGTTCCGTTCTGTCAGTTCTGAGACCTTTGTTTCAAGGGAAGCACAACAGTTTTTAGTATTATCTTTTACCCATCTCCGATAAGCAAGAAAAACCTATAGATAAAATTGGTTATCTGCATAAAAACATATGAATATGCATGTTATGTGCATCAAGTAGTGTAACATGGATGCGCAAATATGAAACATGTTTTATCAATTACTTTATTTATATATCTTGCATAATTATAATGTAGTTAAAGCAATACATCAGAACCGGCGGTCTGACTTGTTCAATATTACTCAATTATGACTTCATTTTAATCTCCAGATCTCAATAGCAATGTTCACGCATCCAGAAAACGAGATTTAATCAAGGCACGAGGGAAAAACTGTGAGGGTTGTTTTGCTAAGAATCGTGACTTACTTTTTAACTCAATACTTTTAATGGATAGCATTTTTTACATTTTGGAATTTTCTTTAAAATTGTGCTGCTTTGCTTGTTTGTCCATTGCAAGTACTTCCCTTCATATACATCTTCAGTACAATGGAAATATGTCTGGTTTCAAACCATTTCCAATGAAGTCAGTCTATATGGTCCTTTTAAACCAACTGTTACATTTCTATATCATTTTATTATAACCTCGTCCCTTTTATTGAAATCATTCGGTACGACATGCGGGCGTAACTGGCATTACAATGATTTACAAAACTAAGTCTCTACGTCGGTGTATTCTACAGCCTTATATTTCTGTGAACTAGTAGTGTCCTGCAATTAGGTCATTTGGCCGACTACCCTACAGTGTAGCTGTAGTCCTGTCCCCAGGACAGCAATGTTACTAAGTCAGTCACCTCCGACGGCCAACTCAGACCAAGGCAATTGCTCGCTACTGCTCGCCCCTTTCATCTGAGCTGCTCCATGTAATACCCGCCTCAAACTCCGCCTGCGAGGCTGGTCTCCCGCAAATTAATCCATTAGGAAACTCCTGCTCCAAAAGTTGGTTCTGCTGACTTGGGCTTTGCTGAGAACTGATCCGGCAATTTCTGCATCCATATCGGGGATAAGGTGCCAGCACGTATTTTGTGGTGAGTAGGAGGTATGGGGCTGGGCTGGGGGTTAGTGAAGGTGGTAGGATTGGAGGCGGCGCTTTGCTTTTCCCGTGTTTTACAGTATTTTGCTTTCACCTTAACTAATGGCTTCCGGTCAGAGTCTGGCTGCGTGCGCTGCAAGGGAAATGGCTTGACGGGCACCAGAAGTTGGGCCGGGGGTGTGGTTAGGTTTGGTTAGGGCAGTGCCTGCCGGCCCTTTTAAGGTACCAGGGGCCCAGGGCCGATCCAAACGAGCACTGGTCAGTGCCTGGTCAGTTCCCTCTGGTCACAGGCCTGGGGTATTTACTGGTGCTTTAGGGCCTATTCAGATGGGGATAGGAGTAGAAGGCCTGCAGGATTATTCAGACTTTTGACCCTTAGTGGAGAAGTTAAGTGACAGTTCATTCTGCTCGGCTACCAGCCCAGCCATTGAGCAATTTTCTTGTTAACGGTCAAATTGGAGTTTTTTCAATCCTTGATTGTAAGAATAAGAAATCCTATCATTCATGATGACCTTTATATATTCATATTGTTTTATTGTCACTTTTTAATGTGTAGGTAGAGGCGACTCTAACTTGGGTCTGTATAAGAATTGCAGCTTGAATCTAAAACACCCAAGCTTCATCTCACTATTGGAATTCAGCCGCTCATGTTTATAAAGGGAGTTTATGGAGCGCCTTCCATTATTTTCTAAAATGCTTTTGCTGTAGAATTTTTGTTTTCCCAGATTGTTTGACTTTGTCATAGAGCCAAACGCCTTAATATTCATTAGCCATGGATGCAGATATTGCTTCAAATCTCAGCAGCTGACGGGACTGAGCCGCCTTCTTCCTGTTTTTGGACCCAACAAAAGGGGGAGCTTTCAGTATTCAGGACGAGCTCTGAATGGCGGTTGTGAGACCCTGACTTTTGGTGGCGGCATTCTCAGTTAGTGGCTCCCTCCAACACCGCCCCAGCCTCTAGCCCCACTCCCACTTGCACGTCGCTCCTTTTGCTTGGCGTTGGAGGAGCTTTCAGAGCGATTGATCCCAGGCAGCAAAGCATTGATCGCCTCAATACGCCGGCGATCTGTCAACACCGCCCCTTCCGCCGCACACAATGCCAATCAATTTGTCCGCAGGATTCCTTATGCAGCGAGCCATCCATCGCGCGCAAAACATTTGTCCCGCCGACGATTTGGGGCCCGAATCAATGGGAGTATTGGGGAGGAAAAAGCATGCATGCCGCCCGGATACCGCCTACACCCCCCAACCCCACCGCATCATCCATACTCCTCCTGCAACCAACTCCTGGAAAGTGGATGTGAAAGACATTGGTGGGGGCAAAATTCAATCGGGAGGAAACGGGAGAGGGTCGGCTGGCATTTCCTTGGAGAGTGATTTATTTCTGTGTATGCTCCGTATTGATGTTGGCCTCAAAGGCAGTTTAATCGGGACAGGGCTGGGCGCTGCTATCAGCCCTCGGGTGGTCGGCATCTCAATGAGCCCCATTGCCCCGTCTGTCTGCCTCACTGCTTCTCTGTCTATGAGTGTTACTTTATGTGAAGGAAGGGGCCCCCGGGGAACCCATTTCAAATGGACCTGAAGAAATACACATAATCATTATCTTCAAAGCTATTTGTTTCCAATAACCAATGACACACCCATTCCGATTGCTTTGCATTCTTTATTTCACTTTGAAACCCCCTTGAGAAATCAGTGAATTTCCATACAGTTATTCACAATGCTTTTAAAGGCTTACATTCACATTTAGATATCATAAGGCCTACTATATACATCTGTCTATACAAAAACATCGGGATGGGATGCTAATTACTCATAACTACAGATGTACAAAGAAAATCTGATATTTTCCAGGTGTCTCTTAATAGGGGAAAAATCTTTTAATCCAAATCAGCTTTAAAACTAATCTTTACCAGTAATCCTCCCTGTCCCTAATATGCCAAAAGCCTTTCACATTGGCTGGTTTCAATCCCATTAGGACGCATAAAGCACTGATAGTTTTAGGCCTTAAATGAAGCCTTAGCTGCGAGGTGCGGGACCTCTTTTAGGTGCCACAATACCTCAGTGATGTGCTTATCTAAAGGTGTTACAGAGGTGTCACTGACGAGGTGACAGCTATACGGCAAAGTGTATCCCACTGAGAGTTACCAAGTTAAAGTGCAAAGATGCTGACATGTTTGTTGAATGTACCATACGCCATAGGCAACAGCAAATACAAGTTACATGTGCTTAACCCAGATTATGCTAACGTCCTACTGGTAGGACACCTATACCATGGGTTTTGTGCTACTTGTTAAAGTTAGTCAAAATATGAATAGAATCTAAAATCTTAGTGTAAATATGACCTCAACACCTATAGATCATGAAAACATTCCAAATAAGAACATATCCCATGCAACATTATGTTGCCATGGCAACAAACAATGAGGTAAATTGACAAATACAGATGATAGAAAATTTGAAAAATCAATGTATGTTTTTCCTATGATATAATAAATATTTTGGGACAAAATTTGGATTTTAGATAGACCTTATGGAGCTCCATATGCATGCTAATTTTTATTTAAATCAAATAATAGTGTCCAGAGATATTAAGAATTTTCTATTGCCGTCCTACATGTAGGACGTTAGCATAATCCACTACCTTAATTTTATGCCCTGCATCCATGTGGATACTACATGATATAGCATTATTTTGAAGTTTTGTCATCATTTACTCACACATTTTGCATACAAAGTATATTTACCGGTTCTATGGGTGATTATTAAATTTGCTAGAATAGGAATAATAAGTAACAAGTGATTAAGTTTGGACATAGATAAATATGGGAAATATTTATTTAATCCTCCTATTACAACAAGCTAAAATTTAAAATTAGACGATGTGAGCAGGTCGGTGGTGCGGGAGCAACTGAATAACAACGGTTACGCTCCGAGTTTATATAGTGACATGTCAACGGATCCGCGTAACCACGGTGATGGAAGAGGTTACGTCACCGCCTGCTCCCGGAAATAACAATTTTGAGGTCTCGGAACCCAAAATATTACATTTACCGGTTCTATGGGTGATTATTAAATTTGCTAGAATAGGAATAATAAGTAACAAGTGATTAAGTTTGGACATAGATAAATATGGGAAATATTTATTTAATCCCAAACCTCCAAACTAATCACCTAACGTAGTGAATACATTTTTTGTTGTATTGCCTTCTCACTTACTGAAGGCTTAATGTATTTATAAATACAATCAGAGGTCCAATTGCCTCGCTCCTTAATGAAAGTTATAGGAGCACCTGAATTATATAATTGTGTAGTACCACCCCTTCTAAGTGAATGGGTAGAAAAGTTACCAACAACTTTTGCCTTTAACAATAGGCCTTTGAACAATTTATTAAAATCTGTATATGTTAGACAATTCAACTTTTTTGTTGAGAAAAGAGGTGAACTACTCTTACCTGGATGGGTCTTATACAAGGACTCCAACCAGTAAACTGGGCATAAGGCCTTGTTACTACTCCTATTTACCGGAATAGTATGTGCAACATCCTTTGTAGTTTTTGATGAGGTAACCATGACTACCATACCCCAGTCATGAAAAATAACATGTTTACGTAGTAACATGTGTGGAGACTTTACAGCATGTCCCACTCTCAATAGTGTATTAAACAGAAAGATAATTATTAGCCACACCAGCATCCATTTTTCAGATGAAAATTTTACCTTCCTATACATCGATTCTAGGTGTGAGACTTTAATTGGATCTTTACTGTCCAATTTTACATTTTCTGTATTTTTAATACCTTTAATAGTCATTTTTAGGTGCTTATCAGACCAATCCGGTACAGGTAGGCCTTTAACATCATGGAAGAAAATAACCGCCTGATAGTAGTTAATTATTGAGGAAGATTTCATATAAGATGATAGGAAAGTTACATATCTGCAGGCTTGCTTAGAATTAATACTATAGATAGGCCAATTGAATTTACTACAGACCTTTTTGTAGCAAGCCCACTGTTTCCTCCTCAATTTCAGTGTATTTGTTGACACGGCGGCTTTCCTCAGCACCTTTGCCCTTATTTTCAGGGTCTTTATGTCTGCAAAATTCAAAAATTTTATTAATACAACATAAGTTTGAGCCTTCCAGGCATTTTCTTGCCTCACCCTCAGATTTTATATACAATATTCTTGAGAGTGTGTCTGCTACAAGGTTATTCTTGGTGTTAATGTAATGGGGAACAAGACGAATTTGGTAAATTTTACAAACCCAAAATAATTCTCTCAACCAAGCCATGCATGTCGGGTTTGAGCTTACCCCCTTTTTAATCATATAGAATACTTGTGTGTTGTCGGTGAAAATATTTACACTATGGCCCCTTAGACCATCTGCCCATGATTTTACCCCGACTAAAATAGGCCATAATTCTAGTTCATTGATATTGCTTTTGTCATAAATATCACAGCTTGGAGGACCCATTATATGAGGACAATTTGCATCTTCTAGGTTAATTTTGTCATCCCAGGAACCTGCTATCCAGTCCTGGCCTTTGTATATGGCGTAGCCCTTGAGAGAAGAGTCTGACACTAGTGGAAGGTGGTATTCTTTATAAATAATTTTCCTCCGACCATTAAAATTTTCGCAGAAATTTTTCCACCACCTCAAGTCGTCCCTAGCGGCTTGTCCTATCTTGATTGCATTTAGGTTATTATTTAAAAGGACTTTGTATAGGTTGAATATTCTTCTGCAATATACGTTTCCCCCTGAGACTACGTGGGCGCAATGGGACAATAGACCTCCTAAACTTTCTAATTCTTTTTTTGCTATTGTTGCTTTTCCTGAGTATTTATTTAATAGGCATTTTAGTTTTTCAAGCTTATCCACTGGTAGTCTGAGTTCCATTTCTAGTGAATCAATATCTAAACCCAGATATCTACACACTTGAGAGGGGGGGGTAACCTTACCCCAAGATATATAGAAACCTAGGTATCTTAGGGTACTTATTACAAGGCTTTGAGCCCTTTCTGCCTCTTCATAGGATGCTGCCACGACGATGAAGTCATCTAAATAATTTACTACTTGTAAATTGTAAATGTCTGACAATATGCTGTAGACGAAATCTGAAATTTGGTTAAAATACATCGGGCCTAAGCGGAGGCCAAAAGCTAATCTCTGGTCCTCAATGTATACTTCTTTACCATCTATCTCCCATCTGAGGCCCATATATTTTTTATGATCTGGAAAAATTGGAACTGCTCGATATGCAGATTTTATATCAACCACGCCCATGTAGTCTCCCTCTTGCAGCATTGCCAATACATTTTCTACACTTTTATACTGGAATTCTTCAATTATTTCTTCACAGAAATTATTTACTGAAATATCTTTTGGCATGCTACAGTCTGTTATTGGTCTTACATTCCCGTCAGGTTTTGGGACTGCTCCCAAACTATGAATGCAGTCTGGTTTTTCCAAAACTATTTTTAGATAGCCTTCCTCCAGTTCTTTATTGATAATTTTGTCCATTTTGTCAAAATTTAACCCTTCGTACACGGATTTGTAGTTGTTGCAGTCATATATTAACTTTGTTTCATCAGCACTACTATCTACAATTTTAAAACCATCGGTTACAGCATTTACCATAGATTTATATTTCTCTTTGCAATCCTTCGTACCCAAGGATAATATGTAGTGAAAACGACAAGGTTTTAGTTGGGCCAATGCGTCATCGATAAAGAATTCGCACCGGCAGATGCCTTGAGCGCATTCCTCATGAACCCGTACTATCCTTCCCGAAGATGAAATGACAGAAAACAATATTTTTTCTGAAAAATTCTCGTAAACCACTTTTTCTAGCGAATTACCAAATAAATCGCATACCGGCTTGTCCGGGATGATCTCGTCTACACGAATATCATCATTATAACCATGGATTTTAGCGAAATCCTTACCTTTTTCGCGAAAAAGACTTTTGCAAAACGCATTTTCACTCGCGTCCTCCGCATCCGCCTGTGTACTTTTCGCCCCGATACCCGTGACGTCATCAACTTTCGTACCGGCATCCCCCGCGTGAAACGGGTCAGGCGGAGTACAGCAGGCGTTTACGGAGGCGCATTTTGATGCGTTATCATCCGCATCTTCACAATATACTCGATTCACATTATTGACTTTACTGTCAGGAACACACAGGATTACCGTATCTGGATCACGGTGTTGTACTTTCACCGTAGGAGAAGGACAACTACGGTCACGAAAGCCTGGACACGACTGGTTTGCTAACCCCCGGGGCGTGACGTCATCGCATTTAGATAAGTTCCCTGCGTTACGCAGATTGTTTTCTACGACGACTTGCAAACCAGATTTTAATTCCCCGTCCTATTTCTGATCTTTTTTAGGGCCGTTACGGTAACAATCTTTCTTAGAGTGCCCTGCCTTCTCGCATACAATGCAAATATGTGACATATTGCACTTGCCCTGGCACCCCTGTTCCGAGTTAAACCTAAAACAGATCTTGTTGTCACCACCTGTACTGGTGTTACGACGACTTTTGTTTTCCCTGTAGTTATTTTTGCTTGCACTAGCTTTGAAAGTATTCTCGAAGCTGAAATGGGAGAAAATTTCCTCCTGATCCACCGCAGCAAACTGCGTGACGCCTAGACGATTTGCCCTCTCCCTTACCGCTCGGTCATATTTGTTAAAAGTGTCGAAGGTGTACATTTTCTTCGTGGCCTTCTCAGTTAATACTTTTAAATGTTTTACGACTGGCGATGGGTCAGCATTATCAACAATTAATTTCTCTACCGTCTTTACACCAAGGAGGAGAATATCCTCTATGCATTTAGGATCATCACCCTTAGCAAAAAACTTCTTTTGGCCAAATTTCTTTGTGACTTTTTTACCTTCCAGGTGGTCGCTGACCGAAGAGGTGGATGACGACCTGTCACTTGACGTGGAGGAGGAGGAGGAGCTGCGTAACGCGGCCTTCTTCTTTGGCTGCCGTCTCTTCTGCCGTCTTGGTTTGACGTCCTCCCAGTCCGACGATTCTCCATCCGATGTAGGAGCAGCCGTCTTGCTAGCCGTCTTCCCGGCCGTCTCTTTCGCAGCCCCCATCTTTGCCGCTTCCACAAGAATCTCGATGTTCTCCGACATCCTGCTGACCGTCTTCTCCAACTTCTCGATACGCGCTCCCTGTTGCGCAAATAATTTCTCTCCCTTCAGACGAATCTGGGAAACGTCTTGGGCTGTACCCTGCTGCTCCTTCACTTGCACACCCGCAGATTGTGCAACCTTGCACTTTCTACCCGTTGGAGCGGCGTGGCGAATTTTGCAAACACGACAAAAATTAAAACCAGCCATACTCCTGACTTACGGAACTGCGTAACGATCTTTGTAACCGTCCTCTCACAAGGTAAGCAGAAAACCTTTCCACTTAACCGCTAACCCCAGCCGGTTTACCTTTAGACGATGTGAGCAGGTCGGTGGTGCGGGAGCAACTGAATAACAACGGTTACGCTCCGAGTTTATATAGTGACATGTCAACGGATCCGCGTAACCACGGTGATGGAAGAGGTTACGTCACCGCCTGCTCCCGGAAATAACAATTTTGAGGTCTCGGAACCCAAAATATTACGTAGTAGATGCCCATAGAAGTCCAGTAATTGGTACTTTAAAGCTCTTTTTGTATTTTAGAACATTTTTATATTTTTCCTTAACCCTTTAATGATGAATAAAGGCATGTTATCATAGATAACTAATAAATTAGGTTGTTGGTTACCATGGTAACCCCAAAAATAAATAAGAAATAATTTTTTCGCACCCTCCGAAAGTGGATTTCATAATTATGAGTGGCTTTCCATTTAATGGATTCCTAGAATTCTTATTTTTAAAATTAATAGTATGATTTATTTGTTATCACATATTTGCCAATAAGGCTCTTTTTAGCATTAGCAAAGAGTTAAATACTATGGAAATTATGGTAGTGGATTATGCTAGCGTCCTACATGTAGGACGCCCCATATCTCAGCTTCTACTATAGATAGAGACCTAAAATTTTGTATGTGACATATTATATCATATATAGTGCCAGATATAAGATATTTAGAGTTTTGGATCATAATTGGCACTTTAGTATAATTTGGGTTAAATACGAGACATATTATTAACTCCGATTTGATATTCAGTATGAGGTCCCTTTTATTATTAATACTTTTAATGTTAAATTAGGGGCTTTTATTATTGGACTCCTATTTTTGAATAGTGGGTGACCCGTCATAGGAACAAAAAAACTCAATATTCATTAGGTGTGGGAACTGATATTGCGTTAAGTCTCAGTAGCTTACGGGATTGTTGGGTTTCTATTTTAGGATCCAATAATGGTGAGTGTTTGCAGTATTTCGGATGAGCTCGGGATGATGTGATGAGTTAATCTTAAGGCCGTATTACACTTTGCGTTGGCAAATTTCATGAAAAATGCAGAGTGAAATTGAACATTATCATTCACCCAATACTAATCAATCACGTTTTTTCCCTATGACAGCTTCAGAAACACCATATAAAT
Organism: Lepidonotus clava; assembly: GCA_936440205.1. Taxonomy (NCBI): domain Eukaryota; kingdom Metazoa; phylum Annelida; class Polychaeta; order Phyllodocida; family Polynoidae; genus Lepidonotus; species Lepidonotus clava. Next base: position 42,548,502 of record OW387136.1, on the reverse strand, counting down.
GTGTTTTCATCTGTTTGCTTTAGGGCAATATACCCAAGACGAAATAAATGTATGTTTTTTATTACCTTGCATCTTTCCTTTTGTTTGGTTGGGCTTTGCCTGAAAAATGCAAACTATTTTGGGAGAAGAAAAAATAACTGGTAAAAAAGCGTAAATAAATCTCCCTAAATCTCCAATATTCAACCATAGGCACCTCACACCTCCACCCTAGCTGCTGCACTAGGGCAATTTAAAGCAACCTGTAGGTCTTTGGTGTTGGCTTCTGATGAATCCCGAGGACCTGCATGCATGCTGTGCTAACTCTCTGAAGACTCAACTGCGCCTCTTACAGTCAGCTCATATCAGACCACATACACCGTTAGAACCTTCCCAACCCCAGCGGACCTTCTGAATGAATTCTTCAAGAATATTCACCATCCCTATTGGGCAGTGTCTTTCAATGGCAGGAGGGAACCGACGAAATCCTCGCGGGGATTGCTGACGATAGGAATACTGCATGAGGAGGCTGACTTGCATGGTAAATTCCAGGAGTTCTAGCAAAACGGTTTAGAAGATAAAATGCAACCCAAAATATCCACTGGAACTAAGCTCCAGTCTCATTATTTTAGTTTCCCTGTGAGAGCTTTATCGAGGTGTCGCATTAGTTTACGGTGCATTCACCTGCTTAAATGGCATTATGTACCAGCAATATGGTTACAACAACCATCAAGAACGTAAGTCGTAACATGTGTTCTAGTAATCAAATACATGCATTTTAGCCATTCTAGGTATGTTCAGACAGTACCAATCCTTGTCTCCAATGGGAATTTCAGAGAGAAAAAATGAAATAATATTGTGGTATAGATGCCCACACCAAAACATGAAACACATTCAGAAATGGGTAAATAAAACTAAAACTTAATGATGTACTTCAGACCACATCTCCTTAGTATAACAATAATGTTTGAACAATATCTTATTGTATACTAAGGGCCGTGCTCCAGCCATACGGCAGCGCCATGCTTTGTCAAACGGTAAAAACGCGCCCATTGTCATTATACCCCGTGTACTCTACACCTCCTCCCACACAGATCAAGGCTACTGTTACAGTGGGATGTACGTCGACAGTCTGAGTCGGCCTGAACACACCAGACCCCGCCTTTAACAAACATTAAAGTGAATGAATAGGCGCGGCACCTTTTATGAGAACACTGCCGAATTCCCTTCCCTTTTAGATATGAACTTGAACTCTCACAGATAATATTTCACAGAAGGAGATAATGTCTGATGCAGTGTACTCTAAAGTAAATGTATGCCATCGGAAGCATATTATATATGGACTTTCCATGCAGGTATCATGGTATATTATATTTTGCTAGAAACTTGATAGACAGATCTTTCAGCCACATATATCCACTTAACTCTGATTTTGATAAAGAACTAAAGAATGCCATTGAAACCTGCTGACTAGTAAATCATATAAAGTTATAATAACTTTAAGAGCCTCCAGAGCTGCTACTCCATACATCTATACGCCGGAGGGTGGGTAGTGACACGCGACACCCAGTAATTGCCATATTCATCTTGAGCGCTTCCTTAATCACATTTCTCTTCAGCCGGCGAAATGAAAAATCGTGCTCCCTTTGATCCCGACCTGTGTTATTGCCTTCCTGCCCCCATAGTAGAAAGGCCAGTCCACATTCCGCTGTGGCCCCGCCAGGGTTTGTCTGCCCTATGAGTGCGGAAAGGTCACGGGGGAAATGGATCTCCGCAGCCCAATAGCCTCGCCCAAATGGAGAAATTATAGAAGGACTTTTTCCCAGTGAGAGGCGCCACTATCGCCATGTTAACCAGTTATCCTTCATTGCCGTGAGACATCCAATCTTGGCAGAGGCACATTGTTCCCGGGGCGGCCTTAGGAGCAGCTCACAGAGTCCCTCAGACGACGCCTCCAATAGAAAGCTTCAAAGGGAACTGCTCTGATGGAAGCTGCCCTTTGTCTAAGGCGTCCGTCTATACGCCTGATATAATGTAAAGACATAGCTGATGGGCAGTTATTCTGTAGATTGGCCAGTCTTGCATCTATAGAGAGTGTGAGTAAATGGCGGCATAGGATTTATTCTGCGTCTTTTCAGATGAAAGGTAGAAGTGGGGAAGAGATTATTGGAGGTATTGCCCTTTTTGAATTTGTAACTGGCTGATACCGATATACTGTATTGTTATAGGTCAAACAATCTTTCAAAATCTATCTGGCCAAAAATTTTGCAGAACAATAATAATTAAGTTTTGTAATGCTTTCTATTTTTGACATGCACTCTCATTAGAAAGACCTCTTGAAAAGAAACCTCTCCCTATTTAGACCTAACTGTATCTCAAATCAGTTTCCCCACTCATTGGTCTCATTGGTTTGGAAGGATTGCATTTTAAAAAGAACTCTTCCTTATTTGAAAGGTGTTTCCTGTGTTTCTGATTGCATATGGTTATCATTATTGTACTCATACTTCGGTGATGTGTCACCTTTCACAATAATTATTTTAACATCCTGTACATGGTCGTCAGATGGTCACAGTAGACTGTATGCTAAGAAATAAGTGGAAGTGCCCCCACAATTTTACCTGTATTATTTCAAGGCAATACTTAATATCTGACATCAGTAGCTGATCAAGAGCATTGGTTATATATCATTCACCCATCTTGTTATCTTTATTTTGATTGTGTAGAATGATTATTATACACGGATCGCTGTTTAATAAAAAGCAACTGTCCTTGAGAATTATCTGAATTTCAGATGATGTTCACCCAGCAATGGATCGTAAGATACAAATGGATCATCTTCAAAAAATCTAAGATGCTGCAGGGAGGCGTACAGCAACAGGAACGTCAACCCAAATAGATTCTATTAGAGTATGAATTCGCTAAGTCACATAGCAGCCAGGGACGTGTAATTAGTCTTATTTCCATCCATGATATTTAATTTTATAAATACGGGTGATGTGGCTCCTAATTCCCCTCCTCACGTCAACCAAGATGGGCGTCCATTTAAGGAATGGCCCTCGGCACGCGAGGCGCCTTGGTGTGTGGAAAGACCGTCGAAGAAATAACGGAGTGCTTCTTGGATGGAGGGCAGGCATGCAATGGTCCGTCCTGGCTAACCACCTGATCTTTGCCGGAGACCCCCATTTTCCACCTGTCATCATTTGGCAAACAAAAGGGTTGAGCAATGGTCAGCTAGTCCGTCCGATAAGGGCTTATAGTGAAAGGGTCAGTGAGGGGTTTTCAGATAAGGCTTAGGGTTAACCTCTGTGCTCGTCAAGATACAAAGCTTTTTGAAATCAAGATAAGAAAAATGTAGAGTCAGAAGTAACGGGGTTATATTGATTATTATCACCGAGTCGTTTTGGTTAAGGTAATCAATTATCAACCATAAAAAGGCTTACCTCTCGGCCAAATGCCAAGATTAAGTTGGACTAATTGGAAATGCAATGGATCCAAAACTAATTCATACAGTCGAGGTTACGTTATTGAACTGGTTCTATCGTTTTCGGTCCTTTACACGTAATAGCGGCACCTCTCTACATGATGGTCAACTTATCGGGAATGGACTATAGCCGGTGACACGGTTGCATGTGAGGGTTTGTTCCAGGTAAGGCTAGGAAGGTAGGGGGTCAATCCTTCTACGCTTTCTCACAGGTTTTATTGACGGCTTTCCACTAAAAGCCATAAAAGCGAGGGTCAGGGGCTCGTGCATATAGGGTACATGTCTAAACTACCTGTGGCTTTTTGACCTCAAAGACAAGAATACTTTTGGGAACACACCCCAGGACACCTGGAGTGCGTTTATTGTGTTATTCTTGCAATTGCCTTTTCACAGGTCCATAGCAACTTCGGGGTATTGCCTATGGGTCTGGATAGAAAGAAACAGTCCTTTTAACTTGATTAAAAAAAAAGGAAAGAAAATAGTCACAGGGCGTCAGGTAGTCTTTTAGGTTTTCGAGTAGTGTTTTTGCTTACGACGTACAACTGTGACATTGAATAATAACATGAAAATGTACAGTCATTTCGTGGCTTTACCGCTACATTTAGTGACAACAGCAATATATATATATATATATATATATATATATATATATATATATATATATATATATCAACTTATATCATTATGGTCGGTTCTACGGTTGAGGTAGGCATACATCACAATTCCTAGGTTTTGAATTATTTCAATACAATGCAAACACGTCTTGAACTACGTTGGCAATTGGGTTAAAAGCAAAAATCTCAAAAGAGTGATATGAACCTAACGCCATTTCCTTCGCCTGCTCATTAGGCTTTTATGTAGGTACCAATTATCCGCCTTCAAAGATGACTCTTTTAGGGAGTACTTCACTGATTCAATTAGCATTTCGCCAAGGAGCTGGGGTATCAACATTGCCTATAAGCCGTGAAACCAGTTTAATCACCCCGCTGGGCATAAACGACAGACATTAAGATGACCTACTGTAGCAGCTCGTATCATATTACAGCCCCTTTATTATTAATGACCACTCCATAGTTACAGTGTATGCCAACCTCTGCGGCACCAGTCAGTGTTAGGGACTGCTTAATGCAGCCCATAGATAATGAAGCGGGGACATTAACACCCAAAGTTTAATGAAAATGCAGCAGGCTGAGCTGGTATTATCGCCTATGTTGATTACGGCCATGTTTTTGGGTGGGCAGGTGTTAGCATAACGCCGCTGACCGGGCGGTGTCCTTGGCGGCAGCCCCCGTCAGGCTCATTTCCCCGGGCGGCGGTCATTTATCTGACCAGGTGCTCGTTCATTACACCTGCCCCATGGTAAGCACACGCCGCCAGTACCCATCTATCAATACCAGGCCCAACGAGAGGGGACACCCCCACTTTTTACACCCCACGCCAGACGACTAAGGTCAACAGAGAGAAAACCTCCGAAGTGTTTACCCCCACAGCCAACACATTAATTACAGTATGTGGTGTATCCGGGGGGAGGGGGGGGGGAGACTAGAGGAATGGAGATGAGGGTAGTCAACAACCCCTCCTCCCCCACCCTCCTCCCTTCCTTAACCCACATTGATATTGTTTGATCAGGTTGTCTCATGTGCGTATCAATGATTAAACATTTAGAATGTTCGGCATCTCTGTTGATTAATTATGAATAGGCCTATGCCCCTGGCTAATTTACATGTTTATTCAATTCTCTCACATGCCATGCGTGGGAGTATTTTTTGACACAAAAGAGGACCCCTTTGATACTCTCTCACCAGAAGGTGTACACTTTATACAAGCTGGTGTGATCCTGCATTACTTCTCCTGACGTTTTAATGGGCTCTTTGTAAGTATAAACACACGATTAGAATGTCCTTTGCCTGAAGGTATGCGCTGTCAGCGTTTCTGCCAGGTCCCCCAGCGGGGACAGGCACGTATCGAAGAGATCAGTCAGAATACAAGTCTCTAAGCCTTAATGAGAACTGCCAAGTCTTTGAAGCTTTAAGGCTCACGGGCTTTTAAACCTTTCGGAAATCCTAAACCTTAAAAGGTCCTTTTAGTACACATGGACAATTACTATCTTAAAGATAGGCCTGTTGCAATGCGTCCATTAAAGGAAATGTGCAAATTGTTGGACATTTGATTTCTTTTATAAACGTAACTTTCTCGGTTTTGAGATTCAGAACAACATGGTATTGGTACTCCCAAAACTGTCCGTACATTTTGCTATTAATTGCCAAGTAATGCCTTACTGAAAAAACGCGGAGCGTGACTCAGACTTCGTTTTTGTTTATGATAATCATTCGTGTACAGAGGATGTTTTATTCTGACCCTTAAGAAATGTTTGACGATGGCAGTTCGAGGTTTTAGGTCTCTCTTTCTCCAATAATTACAAAAGATCTCATTGCATTGAATGGATTGAAATACTGGTAGGATTAATTATTACAACTTGTTCAAGCAGATCAAACTGCATCTGGTCCTAATTTGATCAAATATCAATATTGGAGATACGAATTACATGTACCCTCACACAATCATACGTATTGGCTAGTATAAGATGATAACTAATGTTCATTACTTAATGACAAAAACTGATCGATAAGTGATTTAATTTGCAAGTGTCCTAAATGATCTACCCTTCTAAATGCCCATACAAAAAGCGGGGACAGGCAATTCCTTAGGAATCAGACGCTTGCCACTTTTCTCCCCTTATCACACAGTGGCAAACAACCCAAACCGAAACCCTTCCAACTCAGCACGGACACAAATACTACCTTTAAATGACAGATGTGGGTACTTACGCTCTTGAGAAGACAGATGTTTTCCCGCAGCGAGCCGATACAGCCAAAGATGCTGATGAAGAACATGATGATGCCGACGGCGAGCAGGAAGAAGGCGGGGTCGGTGGCCAGGTTGTCGAAGGACCCCAGCTTGGCCTTCTCTATACGGGCCCAGATGCCGATCACGATGAGGCACACGCCGCCCACCTGCCACGAGCAAGACAAGAGCAGGTCAGGTCAACCAAGGAGACTACAGGAGAAGGAGGTAGTACTGGGGAAAGGGCCGTGTCCGGGGGTTGTCTTGATTATTCACACCTCTGCATGGGGTAAGACAGTGGTCTGAGAGGGGACCGTCATCTGGGGGCAGTCAAATTACAAAGGGAGTAGGGGAAATGCCTAGTGATATAAACAATAGACCGCTTGTATTATGAGGTTAAGGGTTAAAAACCAAAAGTTTTTTTGTTTTTTAAAATATGATCCGAAAATGGCAGTGACTAATGAATAATATCATTATATGGCTAACACATTTCTCTATCTAATGGTCTGAGTCAGGTATCATTGCCATGGTCTAATAATATTTTATGACAGATTTACCTCAGGGAGGTTCATAATACATTTTGTTCTACTCACCGTAGTTCTTTAATTAAGTGTCAGCATTGGATATTTTGTCTTGAAATGGCAAAACTCTAAAAGTTAAAAGCATAGGTACTCAGTATATATTGCTGTAATGGTGACTTCCCAAAATATTTGCATTTATATTTTCCCACCTTATTCAAGAAAACTCTTGCTATTAAAGGGACCTAACCCAATTTCACCCTGTTTCCCCAAGTACCATCAGGACATTGGTCCAGCCACCCTCCAGGGGGTGGGGTCATTAGCAGGGCGGTCCTGGCAGGAGAAGACTATGAAGTGAGACCACTGGTCACATTAATTAGTACAGATAAGGCCTACTGAATCTCTCAGATATACCGCCCTCATGAGTTACACCTCCTTCTCCTGTAGTCTCCTTGGGTCAACTCAGTAAACACAGCATGAGCAGCTCAGATGGTTAAGGAAATAGGAGATTTCACAGGTGAAGGATTGGGTGATCAAAATGTCTAGGGTGTGTCCATGACATTAGGATGACTTGCCAATCAAAGCTAGAGTCAATTTCAGATAGCATTTTTAGTACAGATGTTGTACAGCATGTACCTCATTATTAATAAGAACTAGAAAAGTGTCTTATTGGTTGCTTGTAGGACTATGCAAGGTAAGTAAAGTAAGTTTGATCTAAAGTTAGATGCCGGCGTCAGTCTGTTATATAGGCCTACTCAACATAACAAATCAAATTGGATATCATTCATAAAAAAGAAATACATGATAATAGAAAAACTTGTTCTAGAAGTTTTAAGTCTCTCACTCATAATTAAAATGGCAATGAATCTATTCAAAAGGAAAACCAAAAAGATGGCCTCCAGACGGCATCAAGTGGCGGCCCCGGTATTAGGTCGCTATTCCACAATACATTGGCTGTGACGTGATCTAAATTAAAGGGGAAAAAGATACGAGCCAACCAACTGACAGCTCGCCAAACTTATTTGAACATCAAGTTACACTAGCATGCTTTTAATTCCATTTTTCCCTGGGACTAACTCGGCCTGACTCAATTCCCTCACTGCTTCCCGGTGTGCCTAATTAGAGTTTAATTCAGTTAAATCGAACTCAAATATTTAATACGTGACTATTCTTTGACAGGCGGGAACACTAATATCAGAGTGAATTTGACAAATCATTTCTATTTTTTTTTTGGTAAATCAACATTCAATGAAATTCTTTAGAATTCTGAGGATGTTGCCTTGCATATAATATGCGAAATTTCATTTTTATATGTGACTAAATATCATTCTTTGGTTCTTATCGACCATGCGCCGGATCTTTTCAACAACTTAAAGCCGATGTAAACATAAGAAATCACAAAATTGTGTAAGCAACAATTTATCTGCATACAGGTCTTTTAGTACATGGTAATATTGGAATGAATCAAGTTCAAATAGTTACACGGGGGGGGGGGGGGGGGGCTCAGCCAGAACATAATTCTCTTGCCTTGACATTACATCTAACCTAAAACCTGCTACTATCAGAGACAGCCCATTACATAGTGGCTGTCATCCATCAGATCTAGTCAGGTACATCGAAAGTGGGAGATAACAAACACGTCAACACTCGGTAAAACAGGCTAACCTCAATTATCCCAAGCTTATTACACATTGCCCGACAAACGTATTGTATAGTAGAAGATCTAGGCCTTCTCAATCCATCGTTGATAGATTACCTGAGCAGAGACTGAAAGGACCCCGTCGGCCGGATCCGACACCTAGATAGACATCTGTCCGGGCCGCGGCCACTTCAAAGGGTGGGGAGTGGAGGTAGGAAGAATGGGGAGAGGGGGGCTGAATGTGGGCAGGGCACGGCCAAACCTCCTAACACAAACACTTTTTCTCGCTACGACGAATATAATTTCCATATTTGACCAACATCTTTTTTATTCACCCGAATGAGATATATGATGCCATTTACTTTTACCACATTAAAAAGAAGACAGTCCTGCCCAAAAGACCCATATTTTTCGTATGCTACTTATTGATCTGGAAATTAAAGTTACTGTTTTATCTTCGATTGAAAAAAAAGTTTCCCTACTTTTACAAACATGAAGTTGTCCGATTCATCGGGTAGAATGACAAACGTAATGTCAATGCAATCCTATCGGAGCTACACATGTTTTTTCCTTTGTGGCAATAAGCCGACATTTCTCCAATAATCCTTTATTGCTGGGCACAAAGCGACAAAGGTGGGTTATCTGTCGGACACAGCGGGGCTCAGGCCGATGAGGAGGTGATACGTCTGGTATTAAGCCGTCTTTCCACATGCCGATTTCACTGCCGATTTCAAAAATCGCCAAGAGAAATAAAGCCTAGATGAAGACATACTAGGTGATTCTTTTTTTTTTCAAAAGTTTTTACCCTGGGTTTGCTTCGGTCTTGGTAGTTAGACCGGTTTTCACGCAAATTACAATGGCACATACATCCTTGATTAGCTTTGATTTACATAACATTTAATATATAGGGTATTTGGTTCAATGCAATATTCAAGGCAAAAATCAAACAAATGAGAAATCGGTCTCGTCAGAATCGGTCTGTGGAACGGAGGCTTAAGCGGTGGAAGCTGGGGAGGGTATAGAGGGGAGACCGGCTCCTCTGTCCCTGTTACTACGTCCTCTCTGATGTCTATCCCGGTTTAACTAAAGCCTGTAAGGCTGGCAGGACTCTCACTGACAGAGGAGGGCTGCTACTCCACCGCTGTATCATGCTCTGTGGTTTGGAGCTTTGGCTTTTTGTTATCCTTTATTCTGACGGGAAATCGTATGATTCACTTATGAAGTTGCTTTCCACAAAGTTTAAATCTATGTTTTCACTGTTGTCGTTTTACCCATTTATAATGCAATCAGAAATTAAATATTACCAACCCCCTTTTATCTAATGGGACCATCTGGAAACCATTCCGATTGCTGGTTTTTAAACATGTTTATTGCAACCCAAAAACACAATTATTCTTCAGTAAAAATGTCTTCTTCCCATACGTTAAAGTCAGTGAAGTATTAGAAACAGCTCCATAAGAGAGAAGTGAGTGTACGGATAAAGAAGTCACAAAAGGTGGAGAGGCCATAGACCAGTGTATACGGCTCTCGTTACCCTTCCCTATAAAAACGAGCCCGGTATCTGACGAATTGATCAATGAGACTCAAAGCACACCTAACACGGGGCCCTTACCCTTAGTGGGCGAAATAAAAGCCCGATAGAGGTGGGTTTATCACCTTGTTGGCGAGGGGAAAGAGTAGGAGGCGACAGGGGTCGGCAACGGGAGACCGAGCGGTGCTTACAGGCCTATAGTTAGGTATACCTCATTCCATGAAAGTTGACCGTAGTTGCTTGATCCGACATAGAACGCAGAATGAAGCCTATAATCTAAATTGAGTAAGAATTGCCTTTCTTAGAAAATAATTGCTAAGACATTAAAGTTACCTGATATTATAACAATGGTTGACTGGTGCTTCCTGGTGTGATTTGAGAAAAAGTCATGGGGAAATACCTGTAATGGTTCATACTACAAATAAATCACATACCTCTCGTCATATTGCTAGGCATTCAATAAAAAAAAGACCAACCTGTATAACAGCTTAGAATAAATCTTGAAAAATCATTCTGATAATTACGGTAATCCTCACCAACTAAGTGTTTGAATAAAATTCACATCCACCTTTCATTTCCTACAGGTAAAGCAGCCGACTACCCACTCCTCCCGTACCAGTGGCGGTGTAGGGAGAGAACTGGGACAGGGCGGCACTTATCAGGTTAACGGCTCAGTGGTCACAGGGGGAGAGACTCGATCCCCGGGAGTGGAGTACAGACCCAGGCGCCGTGTATCGCTCCATCTCGACCCGTGTTCGGTACACGTCAGGGCCCGAGCAGCTCAGGGCTCCGAGCGGCTGAGCTGCTCACCCATTGGGCCCGAGTTGCTCCATGGTAAAACTCCCCTCTAAGTATTCTCTATATCAACTTAATCACGATGTGTCTGATGGCGTCATTTCCATATCTGCATATTCGGTCTGATTTTAGTGAGGACAGACTATATACAATTAAGGTCTGGCTTATTGCTTCTTGTTTAGGAGGGGGGAAAGGTAAGGATTATCTATAGGTTGACTTGAGAACTTTCTGACTCTCTACTCCTTACAGTTAAGTGGGCCACGCCCTTTGGGTAAGGCATACAACCTGTGTAAGCCACACTGAGCCTACAGGGACTAAATATACCTCGGATCACGAGGCCTTACCATCTAAGCCACTCCGAACAACCAAAGTGAGCCTCAGGCCTTAGAGTGCATGAGTACATCCTATAATCTAAATACTGATCTCTTTTATTCCTCCATCGGAAACACAGACTTGTTTTCCTTTCATTTGGTTAGATCTTTTTAAAGTTCTTTTTAATAGGATATCACTGGGGTGTTTGGGAGACTTGCAGTACCTAGCCCGGGTACCTATAGTTAAGCCTACTGTAACCTCCTCCCTGAGTCACGCTTTTTATTGTATTGAGACGTCTCGCGAAGGGCATTCATGCTTAAGCTACGTCTTATAACTGTCACCTTGCTGTATGAGCTTAAACAGACAATAACTAGTCCTCCCTGGCAAATACAAGCACTAGTTTTCAATTGATGCGTATTAGAGGAAAACTGGGTTACAACTACAGTATACTTTTCTACAGATGATTAGGCCTACCTATATAGATAGTTCTGTTGTCGCATGTCAATATTTGAATTTATGATCCTATTTTGTGTCCATTATAACAATATAAAATTCACAAAGAATGTTCCATGAGGTATCCACAGCTCTTATACCACAAAGTAATTGCGTTGAGCGTTAACTGCTTATCAACATTTAGCAGGAATGGAGCGCACCAAAACAGATCGTGTGAACTGATCAAACCAATTCATAATAAAAAACATTATCTTCTATGACAGTTCCCCTACCCAAGAGATATGCTGGTTTGGTAATTTCTATCTTCTTTTACAAATCTCATTTATCAATAGTGACTTTATCGTGTGATTTTTTACTTTCAAATAAATTTGTTTTAGTATTGCTTCATGATTAATTTCCATGCATGAATATACTGCTCTGAGAAAGCATTGATTTCCCGTTAACAAATAATTTGGAATTGTAATTAAGGAGGGTTTTGGTCCGCGTTGCCTGGCAATATTTATATAACTCACTCAATTAAAATTGAGTACAGAACAATTGAATTGATTTAAAACAGCCGCAAACTCAATTTAACATTTCTTTGTCCTTGACACTGTTCTATCCCAGGCGCAGCTTTCTTTCAGACGTTACCATAAAAACTCTGTTATCTATCTGTCTGGGTGTGAAGCGGCGGTGTGATGGGACTAAATAACCTGGGGCTGGAGCGATCAGTCGCCAACTGACCCCAGCAGGAGGCCGGGCACCGAGGGGGAAAGGTGAGAAGGACAGACAAGGAGTGAGGTATATGGGTTGCAGAAGGGTACACAATTTTTTTTTTCGTGGATATAGAATGACCTTTTTATGATATCGCTGCTTAACCAACCAGTCGGATGCAACTCTTCTTTACGTATTAGTAGTAGTGAATATCCATGTGTGTCACTGGTAATTGGTTATGCTGCGAAAGGAGTCAATCTGTGCCTGTTCATTCTGCCCAGCCATCAAAATGGTGACAGGTGCATCAGAAACTCTCCTTCAACATCTGTTAAAATTCAATGCAATTCACCGTTCTTTTGATGAAAAATACCCGATTCATCATTATTATCTTAAACACTGTCCGCAACTCTTTTACCGCCACTATTCTATCATAGAATGTTATTCTGTGAAACTTTGATGTCCCGTAGAACCTCATAATGTCCCCTATCTATCACACTTATGCTCGGTGCCCCCTCTAAGTCTATTTTCAAACGTCTAATTTGATAAAATCGACCCCCCCTCATGTGCCTGAAGCCTTCCCCCATTGCCTGCTACCTCCCCAGCCGAGAAGGAGCTGCCGCCTTTAGCCTGAGGGCCCCGCACCAAGCCGGCAGTTTGCAAACCTCTCCCTGGGAACAACCAAACGGTAGGGGCCAGTGGTATAAAGGGGGCTGTCTGTATCTACACATCTCCGAGCCCGCAGCGTAGGAGGCAATCAAAGCCTATAAAGTAGTTGGGTGTTTCTCCTCAGCTTGTATTAGCCCCGGCCTGGTCGCCCAGCGTGATCCCAGGGCTTGGATCCCCTTTGATCCTCAGCCGCCCCTCCCCGCTCCGCCCCTGCCATGCTGTAGGCCCCTACAGGACAACCCCTGCACCCTGCAATGGTCCCTGTAGGACTACCCCCGTACAGTTGCCTTGGTTACAACTAAAGGAATGGAAGAGAACGCAGGGCGTTTCTAAGAGGTTTCATTGAGACTTTGATCAATATTTTTCTCAAGTGGTTTTGAATTGTGTCGGGGACTGAGGTAACGTCATAGAAAAGGTCAAAACTGAATCAAATGTACAGCAAGTTTTGAGACAAGAGTCCTGGCTAACGTCCAATGTCAAAGTAAATAATTTGTATTCTACATATACAATATAATCTTCGCAAGCAAAGAGCGGAGACATTTTTGTTACGCTGCAAAGTCCCACTGAATCGTCAGATCCAGGCAACCAAGTCAAGTATGGAAAAACAACCTGAGCTTCTCATCTGAATTTAAAAGGAGTTACTAACAGTGGAATCTTCGAACACTATTTATAATTCCATGTGATCTTTTGATAATCATTTTTGACTGTGTGCGATACAAAGTGACCTTTACATCCTTTCTTACATTGATATATGGCTTTTCACAATGCACATTGTATCATGCAATTAAGCCATTCCTTAGTGTTCTAATATTCAGTTACGTAAAATCTTAGATTGAATAAGCATCCTTAATAACATGTATTACCCGATTGTAAATAACAGAAAAGTGGCTAACGACAGGTCTCTCGACGAGCTCGATGACATAATGCTACATTTTAGAGGTAATTAGCTCTTTTCAATTAAATGCAAGTACTGATCGGGCTCCTGTAGATAGCCTCCTGCCGAGTAATTTCTCGTTGCAAAGACATCGATCTGTCATTAAAGTATAACCAATCTCGGCCAATTAATACCTACTTTAGTTAGCCCCCGGTGAGCGGACGTAAAACCCCGAGGTTTGTGTTTTACTCGGCGTTAATGTGACCGGGAAATGGATTGCTTCATGCACATCATTAAGCCTTGATTTATTCACGGCTTTAAACCAGAGTCCATGCAGAATAGGGCAATCAGTCATTGTTTGCGCCCAGCTGAACATTTTACTGAGTTGAAATGGCCTGATAATACATGGGAATGGGCGCGGTGGACTAGTGTTTAAGGCCACGGGATAAAGGGGTCCCTAAATCCATTTCGTAATTGACTATATTGGCTTCCTACATCAGTATATTCTCATTAAATGTGTAGAATAGGGATGAGGGGGGCCTTTCGACACACTCTTTCTGATTCAGGAAACTATGTTTTTCTCCCACTTAGAATGAGTTAAGAACCAATACTTCTTGATCAGTATCAACACTATACCGAGCTTAACTACGTATCACCAATCTTGATAGGCTTTACTTTAAATGAAAGACTTGCATCTGAAACGTGATATAATTATAAAGCATATTGAGCTGATCTCCAAGGGACTTACTTGGGACACAGGACCAGGGGCAGCTCCGCCCCGCCTAAATCTCAAGAAACTGACAGGTTCGATGTTGAAAGGATGGGTTTCCTATCAAAATTCTAGAGAAAATCTCAATTCTCTGCGGGAGATCGGCTTTGACAGTTTGATAGGGTGTTAGACACTAAAAGACACCAATTTAATTTCATAACTTTTCAACAGAGCGCATATATCGACATCGTAGGGGAGAACAAGTTGAGTGATTTATTGGGCAGCCCTTATTGCCCTGCATGGAATATAAATAAAATTATACTTTCCCCTATTAGAATAAAAGTGATGAAACTAAATTGGATATGTTAAGGATAGACCCCAGTGATGGGCGGCCCATTAAGGAAAGCATCAATATCTTCCTTATTAATGCTCTTATTATAATGTATTACACATCATCTGAAAGCTCTTATTTTTCTCTATCCATTGATATGAATAAGGTTATACTGTGTTTTGAACTGCAGATGAAATCAAATAAAAATTGATTTTTTTACTTTTATTTTTTGAACAGTGATATCTTGCTTAATATTTGTCTGACATGAATAAGATTTTACACACACCTTTATAAGATTCATACGCAGGGAACCGTGTCTCAGTTTATTGATTAAGGGCCTAGATTTTATTTTATGATAAAAAACGGCAAAAAACGGGAAACTTTTTTAGAATTTTGTGCTTTACCTTTTTCTACATTTCATAAAAATATAACTGGGACCTATATCAAAATTCTGAGACACGGTTCCCTCCTCATATATCTTAAGAAGATATACTAGAAATTTCACAGCTTAATGTTAAGAATTAAGCGAGATATTAATGTTCAAAAAATAAAATTGAATATCATGATTTTCAGATTTTCAAGTCACTTACAGAGCTATTGTTCTATGCATTTTTACATAAATTATATCAATAGATTAAGTTATTTGTTGGCTTCCTAATGATGTTTTCTGTTTAATTATACTATAAATAACAAAGAAAATTATTATAAGTAAAGGGAGCCATGCCGTTCACACTCCCATCAGTGGGGTCTATCCTTAAGAGTGTTGAGTGTTATCTACCTTCCTTATATTAAAACGGCATTGCTTCCAATCTCACCCAACCCCACCTGTTCAATGCTAGCTACCATTGGACACAGAGTAGACAGAGCCAGAGGCAGATTGTCGGTGGAGACAAAAGCTGGTATGTCAACTCATACTTATCACTAGGACATAAAGGGGATAGCACCAGCACCTGAAATGACCTCCCCTGTTCATACTGAGGGCCCCTCGTGAGGGTCATACCAGTGGTAGTGCAGGGGTAGAATGCCTGCCTGGAGTGGGAGGGGCTCTGGGTTTGCCTCCCAGTCCTTGTGGCGGAGCCGACTTGTGACTATATATAAAGCCGGAGCAACCCCTTAGCCTTCGGCTCTGAAAAGCCGCCACTGGCAAGTCTTCTTAGTAAAATGTGACACATTACGTGGCATAGCTTATTGCTAATGACCGAAGAGGACAAATTACACTTTTCCTTAAGGGTGATGATTTTTAATATCCACATTTACTCTCACCCTTTGCTCCACCGAACTTTGTCAAGAACAGCCCATGCGATACTAAAAGGATGATCCACCATATAGGGTTCAATGACGGCTGGCTGCCCTATTATCAATGCTGGTTGCAAGTTTCGGCGATTTATTTGCACCAAAAGCACTTAACAAAATAGTAAAATATGAATTTGAAAAGAGTTGGGAGGGAAGCGTATACTTCTGTGGCTGAAAAACTAATGTCTTGTCAGGTCTCCCAGCGGGTAGGGCTTTAGTAGGTACTATCTTGATCATTCCAATATTATCACGATACGGATATGATAATCCAAAGTATACAAAGGGCATTTTTTCTGCCCTTCCCCACTCCCCCACACATATTTTTTGTACATATTTGAGTCTTTTTCATCTTGAGTTACAGCCTATAGTTACATATATGTTTGAGCTGATACGGATGTGATACTTATGTCATTTTTTATATACAGTTTCACATGGCACTATACCAACATATCTGTGAGTTGCAGGGCCGTGTTTCATGTTCAACGAGGACCGATGGCACGCTGCCTGCAGCTGTGTAACCAGATGCCATATGGCCGATGTCATATCAGTATTTTAAGGCAATCCACATATTACAACACCACCCCCTTCCCCTTCATCCCACGCCTCTTTTGTCGGGCAAACCTATGATATCTAATCCTCCTGTCTGAACCGCTCCAAGCCTGGCCGGTTAATGCCAGTTGGATGATGTGCATCCGTCTGATGCTCTTAGGGGGGATCGAGTTCTCGGACAGACAAGGACGGTCGTCGGAAGGAGATAAGCAATACACTTGTCGGCGATAAAAATCCACGGCATTGTATATCACAGTCCGCCCGTAACTTTCTCTGTGCTCATTCCAACAGTTGGCAGAACTGGGGGGGGGGGGGGGGGGGGGGGGTTGTAGCGCAGACAAGGTGTTCCTATATCAAAGTCATATGTTAATGATAAATAATATTTTCAAATGGGCAACAGCTGTTTTAGTATGAGATCGAATTCGTCAGTGTCTGTGTGTACATAAGTGAATTGGATGTTACACTTCACTTGTTCAGGACATACATATATGTATGTCAGGCGTTTTTCCAGAAATGCCCAACGTATTGCATTGAAACGTGTGACATTTTGTCCGAAGTATTGCCTATGCTTTCGCCCTACTTCTAATGGTACGTTTAACAATACTCCATTGTTTTTCTTGATGTATTTTTTTCGGAATAACAAACTCCATCGTTTATCTGATATGATAAAAAGGTGGATGGTGTTATGTTCATAAACGGAGGCTATAAGGATAGGTGTTGATGTCAAGAAAATGAATGTATGGGAGAAGAAATGCCACACTGCCCTTCATTAATTGTTCAGCTTACTGTCAACTAAAGGTCTAATTAGGTCTAATCACAGTGAAATTATTTCTAAGCTTCTAGTTAGGCCCCCCTCACAGTTAAATCAAAAGCCTTTGATGCACAAATCGGTACAACCCTCATATTTAATGATAAAACGAATCGTATTGAGATATCCTGGCTATAATGTATTACATTCAGAATACAGACATGTTGACCCTAGATTTACAGGTCAAAGCGGGATCACTTGGAAAACACACTTATAAGATTTATTTTGCATCAAAAGACAATTATGATACATAAACCACCTCGCTGTCAATGGTATAGGAACAAAAAAGAAAACGAACCAACAATTACGGTTACACTGTGTAATTTAATGTGTCCTTGGGAAATTATAATCTTGCAAATATGATAAAGAGCGACAGAACAAAACTCAGGAGCAATTTTGAAAATGAAATGCATACCTATACAAATGTCATGTGTGCCATAGTTTGTTTGTCGTTAATGTCATCCTAAGATGTAAATTTGTATCCCCGCTTTCCCTTAGTTCCTGGTTTATGGATTGAAAAGAAACAATGCCTTTGTCTCACAAAGACGACAAAATGGTTAGCTCCATTCCTGATGTCTGATTGTCAGATTTCCTGCATTACTTAGGTGCTACAAAATGCCACAGTACCTGTGATGAGAATGACAACCAGTTTATCATATATATACCAAAAATAATAAACATGTACATGTACACTCTTTTGATCAACCTTTTCACTGTATACAGGACTAGTATGAACGGAACGTTCTTTTTACTGTAAATAAATAAATGTAGACTAAATATAGATATAAAATTACCCGATATTATTCGAAGGTTAGATCGAACCATTGCTTAAATCTGATTTAGAATCTAAATATTGTTGACGCTTGCAACTGCTATATAAAGAGCAGTTTTACATCACACGTCAACACAATATTCTATATTTATTTGGATCATTTTGGATCCGTCGCCCGTATCCAAACACAACGACACATCTGTGGCCTATATTATTAGATCTAGCCCCATTTTTGTCAGGCACCCAAGCTCCTGGATAATATCCCATTGTGATCCCTTACATAAAACACGCGCTTTTCACATTACGTATACCTGTGACCCAGCCGCCAACATAGCGGTAGTGGATGGGTGGGTGGGCAATCCATCACTGTCCTGCGCCAAGCCTGGGACATGGGGCTGCCAGCCCTCCGCAAAACGCTCCCATTATAAAGCACATGCAGGCAGTGTGGTGTGCACGGGGGTGAGTGGGGAGGGTGGCTGGAGATGGTACAGTACTGTTTGCCAGACCCATAACTGGCCGTGGATTTACCCCTGGCAGCCGCTATCCATTGCTGCACCATGCTCGGTCCAATTTGGCAGGCCGGCCTCGCTGTTGTAATGCCCTAATGTGTGTGAACGGCGGCGTTCATTGGAAATTACCCCCTAACTACGCACAATGTGGCGGCAGCCTTCACACTTACTTTAACTGGTCATATACACGGCCATACATCCTCATTACCAAGGCCGGTAAGGGGGCCTGTATTGACAGTGTACCTAAACCACGTTTCCCCTAATGGTATGCATCGGATAAAGATGATGAATGTTTATAGCAGCCTCTGCTATACTCCGGAGGAAACTGTGGTAAATCTTAGAAAAATATATGTGGCAAAATAGCTATATTTCAGTATAATAGCAGGAAGGGTGCTTCTCCTTAAGAGAGGGACGTCTTGGGGAGCAGTCACTGAGTGCTTTCAAACAGTGGCCAATATAAAACACTGTATGGTCCCTTCAGCTGGCAGAGAGGCAGGACAGACTAATCCATGACTACTACTTACACTGCCCGCAGCACGGCCGAAGGAACTGACTGTGAGGGTCGCAGAAGTACATACAAATTATCCCATACACAAAGCGACAACACGGGAGCCTTGCCTCTCTTTACTTTACGTGCCAGGGGACAATATTAAAGACAAACCGGGTGTGAACTCAGATAGGGTAATAGACATATAATGTTTGAATGGGTAATGGCCTGTCGGAGGACTGCAGTGCTGTTGGCTGATTAAATCTGGGGACTTTATGACAGGGACGGCTGGATCCGGGGCGTCCGCACTAACACACTTAGTGGGGGCCCAGCCTGTTATCAAGTCGGGGAGTGGCATCGGGGGAAGGGCAATGAAGGGAGTAATGGAACTATAATAAGAACGCACTATTCTGCTGATGTGAATAAAGCTATTACTTTTAATGGTAGGAAATGTCGCTAGTTATACTTTTCTTAGGATGTAAACTGACGACCGGACCAGGCTGAAATAATACCCATCACGACACATATACAACTTTAGCATTATGTTCTTGCATACCTTACTGCCTGACCCTAAACTGAAAACTAACCCTAACAGTGGGAGGACGGGAACTTCAGGGTCTGCCTAAATAGCCAGGGCTGCACTTTTCTTTGGAGTATTTGACGTGAAACACTGCCAATCTACCTTGTCTTAGAATTGTGGGCATAAGATTTATAAACTACCGTTCTACCGTGTGGATGAATTAGAGGTATATCAACTTTCGAAGCTAGAGCAGAATTGCTGAGTTGTGTAAAAGTTGCAGCAATAGTTGAAAGGGAAAGCATATATTTTTAATGTATTTATTATGTATGTATAAAGGCACTCCTTTTATCACAATGACGTATTCTAGTGACGTCTTTGATGACCTATACTATATGGATTTCTATTAATTGATAACCGTGAACTTTACCGCTTCAAGCAGATATGATTTCTTTATAAAGTCAAATTAGTTAGCCTATGCTTCATCATAACGCTTAAACTAGTTTGCGGTGTTAAAGATACGTCCTTTAACATAAGGCTTGCTACTTCGTCCCATAATTAATAAAACTGTGAATGACAAAATAAAAATTGACCTATAACAGAGGGGAACCTTTATGGGGGAAAGACGCCTGTAGAAAGGGATGTTTTAAGCAACACGGAGACGTCCATAGTAAAACTCCACGTGTTGGTGCCCTTACATATACCGTTAGAGTAACGGGCATTGGTTGGGGGACCAGCTGGGTTTTGGTCGCGACGGGGTCGCCTCGGGTCGCTAACGTCATTAGCCGTCGCCTAGGGCATTGTACATAGGGCCTAGGGGCGGGGGACGGGAGGGGAGAGGGTGAGGACGTTATTCTCCAACTACGTGACAGCCCTTGGGGCCAAGGACAAAAGCCAACATTAACGGTGTTGAAATGAAGTTTAGGATCCATTTAAACGGATTACTGAGATTTGGTTTACGGCCATGATGGGTGTTATATATCAGGCCCGTATACAGTTTCTGTCGAATGGGGGTAGGGGCGGAGAACATTTCTTGAGCTGGAATTTTACAATATTCCTTTACTGTTTTTTAGTTGTCTTTACTTTTTTAAAAAAAAGGAAACGTCAAACATTTGAAAAGGATAATCAGAGGGGTAGGAGTGGCGCATCACCCCCACAACTCCATCCCCTACCCACCACTCCCCGGAGCCTCATATACATGCCTATAAAATCTGGTAGCCTCTGGCACACTCACTAAACACCCAGCTAACTTGCAATGTAACAGAAACGTTCTGCAACCATACTCAGTCAGTTTGTCACTTACTAGGATGGCATGTAACAATTGCGTTATTGATGGTGAGTTAGAAACCTCACCAAATCAGAATGTTATTATAACATTGTTTTTGGTGAGGTTAGGACAAAACCAAAACAAAACATTATAAGAACTGAACATACTGTTTAGGTTGAAGAACATAACTAGAACATTATAACATTGCAGTGCAAGATTACAGCAGTACGTTGCAGCAATGTGATTGGGAGCCATAAAAATAACTTAACAAGCACCAAACCAGAACGTTGCTGCAACTTTATAATAATGTCGAACGTTTGGCTGGGCACTGTTTAATATCTCTGTGAAAAAATCTCTATCAAATTTGGGCAGTGAGGTTTGAACGGAATGCAAAGATTGGTAATATAACGACGCAGGATTGTCACAATGCATGACTGGGCAATTACGCAGTTCAGAAGGAAGCATGCAGTGTCATTTTTGGTTGCCTTTTGCAGAACTACATTATCAGTCTACCCTGCAATCTGTCAATCTTACAAGGCATAAAACGTCTTACTGGTTATCAATTGCAGACTAGACTTTTCAAATGAAACATATGCCTATATCCAGATGCCCTCAATGAGAAACTAACTTATACCACTAAATTTTCGAAGAACAAAGTAGTATATGAAATGTGCATTGTAATCAGGCGAAAGCGGTCTCACAAAAAGAAAGTAAGACAAGTTAACCACAAACGTTGACAATATTATATTTACACATAAGGAGATTACTGTGTCTACGTGTTATGTCTCACAGTGGTCAGTAAAAGGGGCTTTACGATTATGCCCCGGCAACCTAGCTCAGATATACTGAATACTGATTCTAAAAATGATCGTTAACAGTAGCGCGACCATCAGTAATCCCAAAGAAGACGAAAGGAAACTCAAACATAAGCCAAACATAAAATGGAACTCGTCTCTGGTGTCTCCTCCTCTGTCTTTCAATCTTCCGTGGAAACGGCACGACGCTACAAAAACACACGCACAGCAACGCCCTCTCTCCGAAAACACAGGAGTATAAACCTCGTGAATTGTTTATACTAGTTTTTGTATTAGGGCGACTGTCCCCAAGACGCTAGACTGTGTGGGGAACGCAGCATGCAGGTCGGTTCTTGTTAAAAGGTAAGGACATTAGTTGTCAGTGACATCTGAGCCTGGCAGCTTTGAGCATCTCTGTCCCATTAGGGGTGGCGGCCAGACAGTGTTACCTTGATGTGAGACAGTGTAACCCACCATGCGGGAAAAAACGCCCGTATGTTGATGCTGTTAGTGAGATTTATGATGCGCAGGCACAAAACCACTTAGCAAATGAGAGGAGGCGCATGATGAAAAAAATGTTGCGCTGGCGTGAAATTGGAGGCGGCATGGCTGTACCTTGAGGGACGGCCATGTAAAATACTACAGACGAACGCGGCAAAACATCAGTAGTAAGTGTCCTGCAATTTACAGCAGTGCTTCTCCCCTTTGTCCTCAATTTACATAGGACTGATGCAGTTTGGTTTAAAATAAATACTTCTGCCCCAAAACCAAACATTGTATTGAAATTCAAATTAGTTATCTAAATTTTCATACTTGCTCTAAACCACAAGAAAACTGCCATCCCTTTGTTACATTCTCCCGTGTCTCCCCTCTTCTGTGAAAAGAAAGCTGAACAATGGCAGCATAAAGTAGTTGTTTTGCTGCTTTAGGCCTAACCCCAGCTCTTTGGTCTGACCATTGCCCACACACAGTGGGCGGCGGTGCCGACACGCAGGGCCGTTAGGCTGTTTGAAGGCTAAGACAGAGAGGGCGGAGATTACCATCATCATCTTTGACTGTCTCCGGGGCCGTGGTCACGGCCCGCGGTAGGCCCCCCACATCAAGGCGGCCGGCTGGAGGGCCTGCCTATCGCTCCCTATTGCTCTCATCTGCTCGCGGCGAGTTATTGATCAGTGTGGGGTGGCCCTGACGTCCTGCTCTCATCTGGCCGGGGCAGGGGACAAAAGACGACCAACAGATCAATGAAGGACACCCTGACCTACCCCTGCCCCACACGTCAGGGCCTGACCAGGACTGACGTAACCCTGCCCAGACCTGTGTTGACTTACTAATCAGGTAGGACCAGCCGACATATGACATATATGTAATGTATGATGTAGGACATAGAGAAGGCTATTAGCACGGCCAACCCAAGTCCAATACTGGTTGGAACCTATCCAAATACAAATTACGTAGGTGATATAAGAATCTGTCTAACGACAAACGGGGCCATACAGGGCACGTCGGTTGTGTAGTTGCGTGTGCGAAATGGGAGATTGTGTGAAAATGGGAGATGTGTGAAAAAAACATATCAAAGTATTTTCCTAAGTTGTATTGCTGGTTTTGATCGGTGGGAAAACGTAACTTTTATATTTTAGGTACTGTAACTATGTCCACAAACAGGACTGATTTGGATAAATTGCATTTTGGCGTGTTATATCATTTCTGGTCACATCAGAGCAAGTTAGGGCCAGCTGAAATTGGCATGAGCTCCAACATGTTCGAGAAAGTAGTGCAGAAATGAATACAACAGGGTTAGGAACTTTCCATTTTATGGGCTACATTGATTGGCAAATTTGTTGTCTGCAAGGTCATGCCAGACCCAAAGTTATACATGTAATAGCATAATTGGTTGCATAACACATACAGTAATCGATTTCAGAGCTTGTGGAGAACACGTACATGGCACCTTCTGTAATGGTAAAGCACCTGTCATTAATTAACAACATACTGCAGTCTAAATTTGGCGTGAAGGTCATAGGAAAATCTGAATGTCATTGGGCCACTAATGTCAAGTGACGAAGTTATAATATCGATCTTTAAAGCCAAGACTAGAAACAACAAGAATAGAAATAAGTGCCAGGCGATCTGGCTACAATACTATGAGGGAGGTATTTACTTACTATTATAGCCAGAATCAAGGCCCACATAATAATCAAGATTATCATTATGCGAACATGATTGGCCATCCTTATTTTAGGCCGTATTATCTTATCTGGTAGTCTGTTTAGAAATTTTATAGTTTACGTGCCGCTTCTTAAAATAGAAGATAGCTCCTTGTGATAATTCATCAATCTTGTTTTTTAACACGCTCAGTCTACCATAACAATAGCACCACCGACAACGCTAAAGCAAGCAGGGTCTTTTTATTGGCCCTAAAGCCTCCAGGATCAGGTTATAAATTCACCAATATACCAACAACATTCTTCGTGCAGTCTGAAGATATCTATGTCGGTTGGTAGTGATACCAGTACCAATTTTAGGCCGCGGGTCTCAAAAAAATCCTGATCTGTCTACTGAGTATCACGCTAGAAACCAATTGAGGCAGTAAGCCAAAGCTTTCAGTCTTGCTAACGGCACTTTAGTAAATAGGAACCTAAATTGTTTTGGCAATGTTCGTGGGCAATGATATTTCAGACTTAGAGCCTGACCAAAAGGAATTCATGGAAATCTTTTCGAACATTGGCTAAAGAAACTAAGACAGCATGAGCAAACAAGTATTGGAGTACTTTTAGTTCATGATAAGCTTCCAACCCTTTATATGAAATAATGAGAAGAAGCCGTTTTCTCCTTTGCTATGTGAGCAAGTAAACAATACAATCACTATATGTTTGAGACATAAGTCAAAACTTTTTTGTTCTGTTTATTAAACCATACTCACAAAACAATGTGATCTTCCGTATAGGTAGAACATAACAACAAAATGTAATGTGTACAAGAGACATAGATATATTAAATGAAAACGTTTTATATGTCACTAAGTTTCAAAACCATAGAGTGATAGTATCATCACAGGATGTAATCATAGTTAAGATAAGCATCTGATTTAGTCCGGATGGTATCTATAATGTAATTATCCCTCAAATATCACATAAATGTACCATGTGTCACACCAGCATTGGACCTAAAGCTGCACCACTCCTCAGACCCTCTACTCTGCAGTGAGCGATAACTTAAGTAACCGATCAACCCAGCAATAGGCAACGTAACCCTGGGCACCTGGTTGTGACAGACAGCCCGTTTAGGGGCCCAGATGGTAGGGACTGGAGTGATCCGCGGCTTACCGTCACCCGTTAATCCCCGCTTACCGAGGGTCAACAGGCGGTAAGGGGGTGCACCGTGTAACCAGCCGGTATCATCTACACCGTGTTATAACCCCCACTGGATAGGGATTTGGTCAGACATACCAAAACTTATAATACTCAGGATCGCAGAAACTATAAAACGTCACACCTGTGTTGCGTGTAGGTTAATACCTTGGGTTTTGTTTTATGTGTGTTGAGTCATGAACTCACCTGTTGCATTTTACACATGTCGTGTACCTGGTTTGGCCATAAATAGAATCATTTTCTATACCCTTTCAAATCTGTAAAACCCATCTAGGGGCACCATGACAGACCGAAATTAACATTACCTCTATAAACATTACCTATATTCAAGTGCCCTTAACTTAACCATTAATTGTCCCAATTATCCTGAGGTGAACATTATTTAGTATTTGCATAGGTGTATACATATTACCATGAATATCACCAGTCATACGAAGGCCACTGCTGCCACAAGGTTTACGAGAAATACGCGTCTGTATTCCACAATTTACAACCCTAATGCAATATGGCTGTGGCGGGGAATTCGATAAAGGAAATGAGACCAGCCAGTCCATGCCCCCTCGGGACACCTCGTGAGTATTAGAACAATCTGCGGCCGGTCAGGAGGCAGGGGTAGGGCGGGTAGCGTGCAGGGTTGGCCCCGGACCAAGGATTAATGATACACATGCCCGGCTCCTGCTATAACCGTCCCACCAGGTCGGCTGCGAGGTAGAGGCGGGGTACAGCCAGGTACACGGTAACCAAAGATCCAATGTGTTCCGTTGGTTTTGTACCACGTACTCTAATAACCTCACTGTGACTATATAATAAAAACTAAAGGAATATATGTCAAATGAGACAGGGAATATAGTTACTTTCTGCACGTGACTACTGTTTTTGTCGAGTGTTCGACTGTAATTAAATTGAGACTTTTTCCTCCAATGATATGCATACAAAGAGGTTCGCCTTGGTACAGACTTACACACCAGGGTTGAAAGGAAATAGTTTTGTTGGAAGTTGCATGTTTGGAGCTTTGAAAAACGTCATTGCTCTCTCCCTCTCTCTTCAAGTCGATAGGGTGCCACATAGGTACATCTAAATAAAAGGTTCAATAGACACACTGGAGCATAATGAAAGTAAAGTTGACGTTATATACAAGAAAGCACAGACCCATATCTACCTCTTTTCATAAAGATTTGCCTCTGTTTTCATGTACACAATTCTCTTAACCTCTGCCCGGAAAGTCCCAAACCCGAGAGAGTGATTACATTTGCGTCTTGCAATAAACAACCAGGGTTATAAAAGATTCCGGTAGGTGCCAGCTTGAGGTGACACGCAGGTTCCGTTCGCTTAGGCGAGGTGCAAGAATCTCTAAGTGAAACCAGGACGGAAAGGGGAACTAACACGGATACCGATAAGTGGTGTTATTCTGCTCGCTGATGGGCAGTTTTTTTTACGAGAGCCCACGCCCATTTTTCTCGGCGATGCTTATCAGCTAACGTCTTCAATGATTCATCCTTATCTTTATCTTTTTAGTGGCGCATTTTGCTCGCAAGATGTTCTTGCCAATGCCAACAAGCACAACGTAATACCCATGAAAAATTCAAAGATTCGTAAATGTTTTGCGATCGTTCGGTTTGGCCGCAAGATTGAGATCTGAAGGCTAAGAAAGCCTACATGAAATTCCGTGCAGCTGATTTGAGCCCAAACTTTTAATTTTCCAAGGATACTCTCAAAAACACGATCCTCGTATTTCAGGCCAGGCGAAGATGAATTAACTGATTGTGTGTGTGATGTTCATCCATCAGATAGAATTTCCGAAATTTGATTTGATTCCGCTGCACCGATATCTAATGAAGCGAAATGCAGGCCGTCCCTGAAATAGCAATCCCAAGATTAAGACATTTTAATGAGCGAATCCGACTAGCAGAAAAGGGGATGTCTGAATTCCAATCCGCCGGATCGACGCCATCTGACACCACGAGAAATTTGTGGAAATGAAAAGACGCGTGTTCCAATCTCTTTTCAAATTAGGAAGAATGGCGCATGATTCTCATATCAGGCGTGTGAAATAAGTCGTCTCCATGGCTTAACCTGACATCATCTCACGAGTGTTAAAGCAAAGGTGCATGGTAGAATTCCATGTTAGGTCCCTAAATTGTACGCATCTACCGAACTAGTTCCACTAAATGCAGCTTTAGGGAGCTGCTCTCCCTGCAGATCCCCGGGTAGGTGAGCTGCTCATAGTTGGCATGAGCATATATGAATACCAACCGGCTTTGGGCGACAGTACGAGCTGTAAATATTCCCGTATGACACATTGCTCCCACTCCGGGTCGAGCTCATCGCGGGGGGTCGACCAATAAATGTCCATCCTTGCCTTGCATTCTCCATGGACATGCTCAAATAAGTATGCACTTAAATAATGACCTATGCAAAAGACGCACTTTCTCCAAGGGAAATATCCATAATATATTAGTAATCTCTATCAGTGCTAAGAACTTATGTTGGTCCCACGAGGATAATGTTTTGTCGCATACACATGGCATATATATCTTCATGTATGAAACCTCAGCTAGGAGTGAGCTGGCCACGGATTCTATGTGAATAATAGAGACATTTGCGTATGAATAATAGATACCATGGAGTAGTGATAATGCTGTGTATGCATTCAGCTTATGAGAAACAGCAGTGGTGCTTCACAGAAGGAAACAAACCTTCCTAATGATGAGATTTCCCACCCACACATTTGTGTTGCCTTATAATTGGACAACTGTTAATCTGTTATGTGGACACTGCAAATGATATAGACAGCTGTAAATCTGTATGGGACACATAAATGCGTTTAAAAACTTGATGTGTATATAATGTGTATATGGGGCCTTCCATTAAGTACGTACGCATCAATGGGGGAGGGGGCTCTGAAAAATTTTTAAGTTTGCGGACGTTCTTGTACAAATCTAATGCGTATTTTTGCCACAATGGGGGTGGGGTGGGGATTTTTGAAAATTTGCGTACGTACTAAATGGAAGGCCCCTATATATATGTATGTATACATGTGTGATGAATGGCTATTCATCCAAAATATGTAGAGATCAAAATAAGAGAAAATAAGGTGATATTATAAAAGGTATATATGTTCGAAAAGGAACGAAAGTGTAAAAGAACGAAATATGTAAGAATGAACGAAAGTGTAAAAAGCCCGAAAAAGAGGCACGAATATGTAAGGAACGAAAGTGTAAAGGAACGAAAATGTAAAGGAACGAAACCCGGAAAGATGTAAACCGGAAGTGATATGTAAACCGGAAACGGGAATGTAAACCGGAAGTGACGTCAGTTGTAGATCACGTGACTGAAAGCAGCCAATCAGGGCTGACCTCTAGGGTATATAAAGGGGCGGTGAGGCCCGAATAAACAGAGTTCTTTAACAGTTCTCCTTGTGTCCAGACGTGTCTTCTTTCCTGAAACAACCGCTAAGATGAGCCGATCCGAGCAATTAACCAGAAGTTAGGATAAAATAGTCGAAGTTCGAGATAAATAGGAGGAACTTAGGGTAGGGGCCCGACGGCCCGAGGAACGAGGAACGAAGGACCGAAGTAAGGCACGAAGGCCCGAAACCGTCCCGGAAGCCGAGGCGCAGCATGGCACGAAGGCATGAAGGGCGAGACGAAGGAACGAAGTCCGCGGGGACGAGGGCGCGGCAGGCTCGGCCCCACGCTACCAAACAATAGGCGACCGTCGGCCCGACGGCCCCGCGGACCGGAACCACGGGGTGGACCGCCCGGTGGGGGTGAATGCTGGTCTGGGAGATAGAGCGAGACGAACCCCGGCCGACCCGTACCCCTACCATAATTTCCCTTCCCCGCAGTCCTCCGTTTGACATCGAGCGCCGATTCCCGACCGATTCGCTCAGCCCTCGTGCGCGAGGCACGGCTCTAAAAACACATCTCGGTTCTTGGCCCGGATTCCCCGTCCGCCCCGAGACCCAAACAACCCCCACGTTCCTCTGTTGTAAGAATCGGCAACCCCGACTTACCAGAGAACGTCACACATGCATAGAATAGGATCAAACAGCAGAATTTGATATGACTGAATTACAACAATAGAAAACTCTAAAGCTGTCTCATATTTATAACTAAGGGACACAAGCAGTCACTGGTATGTGAACTACCTTGCTGTCCATTCTTTACCAACAGCTATAAATTCAATACCGATAAAGACAACTTCCGCATGCTCATCTTTTCCCATCCTTTGATGTCATCCCCAAGTTGACCTTTCATGCTTTTATCAAGGGGCATTATACTAATAACAATCTGATTTTAATGAATGATTCTACCCTTTATCAATCTCTATGGGGCTTTTCCTAAAGCAATCTAACATCAAAGCAGATATACGTTGCTGTATTGATTTCACTCAAAGAGCGTCGTACGTAGGGGAACGGATTCCATCAATAGATTCCTACTATCACAATTAGCTCACGATATGTTTCCTGGCTGATAGTGGGACATGCAGCTCAAATAATCTACGACATAGCTGCGTTTACATGTTATGTACTTTAGGCAACGTGTAAACAGCTGCAGTGGCCTCTCATACAAGACCGTGGATGCAAATAATACCAGGCTGGCTCTGAACTATATCAGAGTAGGGTAATGTTGTTTGTGAAACAGAACGAAAGGGTTAGACAATCTTTGAAATGTTTCTATTGCAAAAATTACATTACATTTTTGCAATAGAAACATTTCAATTATTGTCTCACCCTTTCCCTAACGCATATTAGTTGATTGCCAAGGCAGTAAATACATGTAGTATTTAGGCTGAATATAATACATAGGCAACCTAACAAAAACTTATGTTGTTGGAAACCTTGCAAGAATCAAAATAGTCATATTGTTAAGAACACTATTCTGAAAGCCATAGGCCCTTGCAATTGTGAACAGAAAATGCTTGCAAAGAGACTGACGGAACGCCGATGGCTCTGCTTGTATTGACGTACCCCTAGAGGTGCATCTGTAGCCATGGTGACGATGATTAGGGTGGGAGTACTGACCCACTCCCTCATTCCCACCCACTCTTTCCCAAAGCCCCCACCTCCACCCACTCTCTCCCAAAGCCCCCTCCTCCTCTTACCCCCACCCACTCCCAACGCCCTCTCGCCGCCAGGTAATCGCTGCAGTTGGCATTCAGCACTCAAGGTGAAGATTGTAATCGTTTCTGCCCGCGGCTCGGCTCTGTCAAATCACTCTTTTAACTCGTAATACAAAGCAATCGTCTGAGCGGCTCCCTTCCCAATTCTATCCCCTTCCCTAAAATCTGACTGGAATCACATTAGGTGTTCTTTCTTTTCAGTGTACCGGCAAATGCCTACTTTTCGTTTTGCATGCCGAGGTTGAAACTACCAGTGCTGCATTTATTGGAAAAGCTAGAAACTCATTGTCTCTCCCATATCCAATTAGTTAACGAATAATAACTGTATTTGGCATTGTTAATATGAAATCATTTTGCAAAATCTGACAAATACCTTTTAGCTGGCTGTGGTCATTTAAAAAACATTTCATGGAATTTTGAAAAGTTCCATTATGCGAGTTAATTGCTGTTGACTATGATAAGCATTCAGCCAAGTCAGCAA
This sequence comes from Lepidonotus clava, assembly GCA_936440205.1. Taxonomy (NCBI): domain Eukaryota; kingdom Metazoa; phylum Annelida; class Polychaeta; order Phyllodocida; family Polynoidae; genus Lepidonotus; species Lepidonotus clava. The sequence continues at coordinate 42,517,711 of OW387136.1, read as the reverse complement.
ACATTACAGTAAAACCACAATAGTGTTTCTATGTAAAGATTTTTTGAGGGGTATGCTTCGCACATAATTATATGCACCAATAATGGCACCTGTATGTACAAATTGTTACCTAACCATGTGTACATAAAATTTTAATAGAGGGCCTACGCTGAAACTGGTTACATTAGAATATATCTGAACGATGTACACGTTGAGCTCCGAGCCTTGGTTCAATATGCTATCTCATCTTTGAAGCCATCAACATGTACAGAGGCACGTGCTGCAATGTCTCCAGTTTCAAATTCACCCCTGACCTTTGCCATATGTACCCTTTATAGGTTTGGGTTTCAGCCCATCATCGAGGCCCTCTAGGCTTTGTCAGAAGCCATAAGCCCTGCCCGCCGTGTGGTGAGTACATCTCGGGCCCTGCTTTTAGGCCCGGATCCAATTGCCGGCTGTGGCTGTGATGAATGCGGGATCCAGTGGCCTGAGAGGGTCCCCTGCAGAGCGGGCGCGTGGCAGGGGTGCCCACTGAACGCACGAGCTGGTTTAATACCCCCGCCAGCCATTACTCCTCTGGATGTGGACTCGGTGGTGCAGTTTATTTTTTGGTATCAATGATTGTATGCACAAAAAATTTAGTTTGTTTGTGACTTCCTATCCCTACAGATATTAAATCCTCATTTAAGAATGAAAGTCAATACTATAGAATGCGAACGTGATATTGTTGACGTAGAATATAAGATTATGTGTTTGAGCTCAAAAAATGGACATTCAGATCAGCAGGGGGCTTAGTGGATATGGGCGAGTATTTCACCCCTCACCTTCTTATTACCCCCTGATCCCTCAGTGCGCCCATCCCGGCCAACGCTCACCGAGGCAGACCCCCACACGGCTCACATGGCAGGCCGATCCCTTCAGATTTTCTCACGCCGTCATCGATCGAGGAGTTGGGGGGTAAGGGCATCCCCCGCCTCTTGCCGTGTAAATGGGTCTATTATGTGACACTCTCCAAGCACATTATCACTGTGGCCAGCCAGTCTGGGATGTATCGGCTTGGAGAGTACCCACATGCACCTCATCACCCCCAATATTTGAAGCTAACATACCCCAACATCCCCAGCCACCCATGGTGTAATCCATATAATACGCAATCACATCCCGATACACCAGACAGGCGCCGCGGCCATTCAATATACCCTACGCCACCAACAGCTGGCCTGGCAATAGGCAATGGGGAAAACTACTGCCCCTTTATATAATCCAATAGAGAACAGGTTAAAAAAGCTGTTCTTCCATATAATTTATCTGATTTAAAACTGCACGGTCATTTGATCAAAACTAATTCAAAATACATGTACCGGTAATTTAAAAAACACCTCTCTGTGAATACCACCTATAAATGAATGTGCTGCATTCATTGTCCCACCCTGAATGGCGTCATCCCTCCAACTGAGTTTTTCTTTCTTTTTATATGGTCCTGGACCTGCTCTCCTAAGATATAGAGCGGTGGAATGAGGATTGGCATGTGACGCTTTTTATGGGTCTTCGCAGGGACAGTTGTGAAGTTTAAGGGAGTAGGGCCAGGGCTGTTGTCTGGGCGGCCGATTAGGGCGGATTAACGATGGCCCTGCTAACCTGGAATTTACATCCACCATGTCCAGGGGGAGATATTGATCACCGGGGAAAACAGCCCGCTTAATACCAGCATGTCGCTTTCCCAGCGGCATCAACCTTTCCCTAACCACTCCTGATTTCTGTATTTTTCAGTGATTGATTTTGACGGCTGCAGAGGAGTAGAAATTATCCTGTCTATAGAGGGCGGCTACACCGGTTGCAAATACCAAATGACAGCCCCAAAACATGAAAATGACTTATAACTTTGGCTGGGCTCAGTGTTAATGAACCTTTTGTGGCTCTAATTCAACCAGGCAATAAAAAGGCTCATTAAAGCGTTAAATTCAGACAGACCAGATCCCATTAAAGTCCATTATGTTAGGCAGGATGGTCGTTGAAGTAAGCCCTGTCTACATAAATAGCATGGCAGGGACATAATGTGATCAAACAGCATGTTAATGTCACAACACAATTACGGCTAGGCTTCTTTTCTGAGGGTAGGTTAATTCCATAACCATAGTAGAAAAGCTGTAATATTTATGTCTTATGGCGCTAGAATACCAAATCTGACTCTGAAACTACAAGCCCTATAAATCCTACTTGGGGGGGGGGGGGAGGAATGGAGAGATTTTCTTCAGGGTGACAACTCTCATTGAACTGCGACGTATATGAAACTAAAATAAAGCTAATGAATAAATTATTGTGCAACTTCCAGTCATAAAAAAGGCTGAGAGCGAAATAAAGGAAATGAAAACTAATACGATTATAGCATAATGATATTAACGGCTAAGCTGTTGAGCTTAGAAATGAATGATGAATCTTGTTCATAGGAAAGAACTCCCGCCGGAGAAATTTTCTTTGCAGCAAAATATGATTTCCAAGAACCGAATGAATAGAATCTGTGAGATTATGGCGTAGACTCAGTAACAGTACCAGTGCTTCTATATTCAGTCTCCACTATACGCCAAATGAGGGTTTTATAAAATGTGCTTCGCTGCTGGACACTGTAGATAAGTGCGCCATCCCGCGAAGGAGAAGGTAGAAGGCGTGTAGCTTGATGCAACATGGCCCGTGCACACTTTTCTAATGGCCCTTTACTATAACAGCCCCTCGTCCTACGTGGGTAATAAGCGAGCTACAGCATGCCAAGTAAAATGTTATAATGCGTAACCCCCGAATCCTCTATTTTATTAGGCTCTTTGCCAGGGCTACAGGCTTGTGTAAGCATGATTCAGGGCGCTTGTCTTCTCATACGAACTGCATATATATCCAGCGATTCGATTATGCAACAAGTATGATGATTTGAGGCTACAAAATCCAGGTTACCCATAGACCTACTGGTTCAAGATTTGATTGCGTGCATTTGGAGATCTGAGAGGGAAAGTTTGTCGCATCGCTTCTAAGGTTACACTTCACTTGACAACAATGTCAATGAAACAGACATGTTTTTGTTTTGAATGCCATTCTGACACACCAGAAACCCATTAAAGGGTACTTAGTGGCTGACACAACCTTTAACGCTGTAGCTATTAGCAGACATCCCCCCCCCCCCATCTGAACTAAACACCATCTGAACACCCATGCACTTTCACATTTAGCGGTTGCTTAAATCTTCATTATCTCAATGTTCGCCACAGCACCAGCTTGGTCCGCTCTAATCTTAAGATCAAATAATTAATATATGAATTATTCCGTTTGTGGTGTTTCAGTTAACTGCAACCATTCTAATTTTGGAGTAGGCGGAAGGTCGGGCAAGCAGTACATGCCTTTGAGACGAAAACAAATCTAAAATAGTATTCTGTCTTACAAACTTGTATGCATAGATTCTGACCGAGCAACCTCAGTCCAGAGCTCTACCATGCATATCACCTCAACGTTCCCACTGCTTGCCCATCAACTACCCACCAGTCTACCTTCACCCCCACATAACCCCACCACTCAGACCTCCTCCAGTGTACGGCCCGCTGACCTGCCCCCTCCTCCAGCCCGGGGCGGGCCTGGGGTCAGATACCCGGGCAGGGGCTAACAGACAGGACAGGGGGTAGCCGGTCATCGGGTTTTCTATTACATTTGGGATGCAGGGAATTAGGCCCCAATAACCTATGACTTTCAATCTGACCCGCACGGCATTACACCGCAGGCCCCGGGGATTTCGGTCCTACCGGCCGCTTCAATCCGTATTTACCTGCATTAGAAATGACCCTCTGCGGATTCAAACATTAATGAGAAGTAAAATGATACCTCCTCTGGGCTGTTTCCTTTTCGTATTGGTCGTTGTGCTTCAACCGGTTCTTTGATTTTAATTAAAAATAAAAACCGTTCAAAGAAAATAATTCCTTTATTTTTTTTAAGAATGGCTGGTCAACTTTCTCTCATGAGTTCTCATTTTAATGGTTATTCGTGTAGTTTTCTTGTAATTGTAACACGAGTGTAATTTCAAATTACTCTTATGCCATTTGTTTTTGTTTCAATGAGGTCCTATTTGACTGTGTCTGTTATGTTTATTTGACTTCTTTAAGTTATTCAAGCCAAATAATACCCGTGTAAAATTATCCTATAACCATATTCTATCATCGTTTTACATAATACCAAATCTTTATATTAAAACTATGTTTCAGACAATCGTCGGGATGAAATACACGCACATTTTTAGGTGGCGATTAGTAAGTCTACAAGTTTTTGCATTTTGGTGCCAGACAAATATCTGCGCCTGGAATTATTCCCTTTTAACTCTGCATGACGTATTAGACCCAGGAGTATAACATGCTTAATCTAACTCAATCACCATGCTGATGATTTATAGCCATGTCTAACAAAACCATCCGGCCCACATCAATGCCGTGTCACACTCTCACTAAGCCTAACCAAACACAGTCGCCTGCGTCAAATTCCCCGGGGCGGGCGGCCCGTATACTACTACCCGCCAGACCCAGCCACAGTAGCCGCATTCGGCCGCCATGTTTGTATCACCTGTGCGCATGAGTAACCGACTGCCCAACACATTTCCGGCTCGACAAAAGGGGCCGGCTGACACCACCTTCCCGGTCTAATCACACGGGGCCCGGTGGGGGCTGGAGGGGCCCTGGAGGAGGCTGGAGGGAGTGGGGGTTGGAGGGAGGTGGAGGGAGGTGCCCCATGCTACCTAATCAATGGCTCGCCCGCGGCGCGTCCATGTTTTCTCATGCAATAAACCTATACAAGGGCGCTTACATAAGGCCGGGCAGGAATAAAAGGGGATGGCTCTTCTCCATAATTGACGGGTTATTAGCCTGAATAACGATTTCCTAGGTTGACTTATCTATGTGTATAGTGGCTGGGGGTTCGGATGCCTGTACGTGCCTACATAGCCTCTACCGTGCCAAGCACCAAGTTGCTCGGGTTGGGATGTGGAAGTATGCGAGTGCTCAACCTATTAGCGGTATATCAGTGCAGAGGATACATTTTTTATTCATAGCGAAAGCCATCCCATATAGGACATACAAGTGAGGTTCAAAGCTGTTTACAGATTAGAAATAAATGCCCAAATGACATAAAAAACTGATACAACCAATCAGTATAACTGTATATCTTATGACTAAATGGTAAAGGTAATATCAATACTTCAACATGCCCTACCAAACAGTCTATATCATGATGGGTGCAGACCCAACACTAGGGTAGCTTCTGCTGTTTGGATTAAGATGGGCACTCACTTGGAATACAGTCATTATCAGCGGACAGACCCGAGCAACCAGACGTGTTACCCAATCAGTCCCGATGATAACGCGTGGGTATCTTATTCTGAACACCAGCACGGGCCCCACATGGTGACGGCTGGCTTGTGTTACACCTACTCCACCCAGGAGGTGTAACACCGTCTGATTAGGTGGCAGCCTTATTGTTCTTGTTATGTAACACATTATGGGCCTTAGAATTCCTATGGCCGTCATTACAGAGGGTCATCCCACATTGCTTTAGGGTCTGTAAATCTAATGCATAGACAAGTAAGGTCAAAAGTTTACCACAGTCACACATACAGACGAACATGATAGTGGATTTACTTAGTTACCTGGATGAATGCATCCTCCTCGTACATGCGTAAGGGGTTATATAGCTTTTAGCAATGAGTCTATGCTTGCCTCAACGTCTTTACATGTAGGCCTATACGTTTGGCAGTGTTTCAACCAACCAGGCACCGGTGAAAGGTTCAATACTGCCACACTGACGGCCCTAACCATTCTCATCTGAGTCCCTATCCTAAGTAGTTCTTGGCAATGGCACCCTAGATGTAATTTAGATTTCTTTAACGCACACCACGTTGTGTCCCAGAGGAGAAAAGTTTTCATCGAAAGTCTGCTCAAGCCCCGCCATCCCCAGGAGAGGCAGCCTAGAGACAGAGCTGCCGGTCTTTGCCATCGATTTCCAATCAATCAGTTCATTGATCTGTGATGGCTGTATAAAGTGAATGAGTCGCCTATCGACCACCTCACCTATCACGTCGGGGAAGGGGTGGGGCTGGGCTCCTGGAGGCCTACCTTGCCAAGGCCCGAAGATATCAATCTCCATACAACTTGTGCATACCAATAAGCAAAGATATCTATCACGATACATGGTGTATACAAAGTATACGGCTTTTTAGCCTAGCATTGGAGAAGCTTAGTCTAGACCATTGATTCTCGTGAGGGGTTCGGATAAGGAAAAAAAAATCCGTTCTGCGCTGCTGAGAGATATGGCTTACGTAAGGAAATCCCAATGTGCAGTTACGGGAATTAGTAGGAATAAAACCATAACTACGGTCAAGCTGAGTTTATTTTACTCTGCGATATGGATAGCATTGCATTTACAATACCCTTGGCAGTGGTGATGGTAGATACATCCGCTGGGTATTTATGCCTCCTAATTCATAGACACAATCCTAAATAAGGCGATAAAAAGCCAAAAGCTCTCTTTCATATAAAATCTTACTGTTCATTACTACTACACAGTGTGAAGCGATGAGGTTGGTTCATCAGACTGGACCGTGTTCTACCCAATCTCCGAGGGGAGAGTGTCCATTAACCGGCACACTTTACGCCCCATCGGCCGGAACCAACGTGCTCAATGGAGCGTGTCTCCCTGATTGGTTAACTGGCCCTGCACAGTTTAATCCAATCAATTAGGGACAATTAGCCCCCACAGTGCCCTTAATCAGGGCCAGGCGCATTAACACTCTTTGGGGCTTAATCCATACTAACGGCCACCGATCCTGCCTTGTCTGCACGTTCCCTGCTTGATTAAAGTCTATGAAGGGATGGACTATGGCCGGTGGTGGTTGATTCAGCAGAGTACAAGTATTTTGGTAGGCCTTCATACACGGAACATGACAACACTTTGATATCTCTTCAACATTCAAAAATGCCAAATATATCGTTTGAAAACTCATAAAATTCCCTAATGAATGTTTTAGATCAGATTTCTATAATTCTATGTTACGGGGGGAGGGGCAACCTTTGAAATTTTTCAATTACAAGGAAGTTAAGGAGTTCCAGGGGAAAATCCTGAGAAAATGCAGCAATTCATGATTGACATCTGCGGGGTCTAAAGGGCCAGGATTGCATATAAAATCATTTCAAAGTATAACAAGTAAGACAGCTCTCAAAGAAGGTGAATGCTCAGTTTGCAATTTAAATCTACGTAAGAGGTATGTTTAAGTAAAATCAACATGAGCTACCCAAATCATTTTTCAATGACGAAAACAGTAGCTCTGCATGTAATTGGCTTTATACTGGGGCTTAGTATTTAAGTTGACGGCTTCACATTCTTAAGTACGGTGTTGCTGCAGCAGTATATATAACAATTCATCTTTCGAGTAAAACATAAGTTTGTAATGACGCAAATAAAAGCTAAAGACACGGCCTGCAGCTTGTGTGATACTAATGAGTAGCTGCCGACTTGAGGGAGGTCTGCGGCTAATTAAAAAAGTGTCCGTGAGGTTCAATTAGTCACGACGACACTGTGATTACCTGCTACACGTATCCGGGCTGCCTTTGACAGGGACACTTCTCCTGGGATAAGAGAGCTGTTGATGTGTTTGTATGTGGGGAAACGCTTATTCTGTTATAACGGCCCAAAATGTAACTACAACAGTAGGCTTTGAAATTAAGAGGTCCGTTTCCGAGAGTTTTCTACAGTTCAAAACACATTTGTGTACATGGATTCGTAAACTGATCACTTGTCTTTGTCTTGTGATACTGAATTTGTCATTAGTCTTTAAGGACCAGTACGACTTGGTATGGAACATTTGTAGGGGCCAGCGGCACATGCCTGTTTAAATCCCTTCTTTTACATACTACTTCTTCTTCTTCGGACTCATTGAGTCATTAGAATTACAGACCGCTGCAATCAATGATACATCATCGTTCCTTTTTTTTAGGTTACTGACCACTTAATGCCAGTTTGCTAAAGATTTATTAGTAACTACCTATCATTCTTATTTCAGAATACATCCTCGAAAACCCCTTGTGCATGCACAAATGACGGCAGTTAAAGACGACAGCGTTTGCTATGGAGGTGTTATTATACCTTAGTGTGATACAAGTTTAGTAGTTAAGAGTTTAACACAGGGTGATACAAACCTGGGTGATAACCAGCCTTGTATCACACTGCAGTGTGATACAGAAACTTTTTATTTTCTAAAATTCATGAAAAAATGAAATAATTAAGAAATAAAAAATCTAACATATGCATTATCTGTACAACGTTCCTAGCTTCATTTTACTGCTACTATTTGTGAATTTGATGGATATCAAAAGAGTTATATGAAAAAACATAAAAAAATGTGCAGCATCACAGTCCCGCCATCACTGATTGCTGTGCATCCTTCCTTGGGAGCTCAGATCTAACAGAAAAGGTATAATAAATCCATAACCAACCTCGAAGGGAGTACTCGGGCAGTTATCACCCCTCGCCGGGACCCCGATATCAGCCCTCGGCCGGCCCTTCGGGCCCTGGCCTCGGGCTGATATAGGGGTCCCGGCTCGGGGTGATAACCACCCTCGTACTCCCTTCTTGGTTGGTTATATGTATTTATTGTATTTGTGAGCGGACTATGGCAATACATTCCTTCCAGGGGGAACGTTCTTGGCTAATCGTATTTGTACAACCATGACTCATCCCTTTCTTCTCATCAGTCTTTATCGTGAGGCTAGGGTGTGCTGGTGCCAGAGGCCCAAATTGTCTTAAACCTGACATCAAACGACAGGCATGTCTGATGTTGTATTTTGCTCTGTGGGCCATAAGAGATTGCACAGAACAACGCTTCTTTGAAGCACGTGTAAAGAAAAGAAATATTGGGTTACTTGTAGAAAACGGCCAATTACTGAAATACAATCATCTGATGAGTAGTTCAGATTGCAAAGTGAATAATAAAAAAGAACACAAGTAAAGGTTCAAAAAGAATTATTGTCTCTGCTGGGACAGTCAATTCCGCCGCGCTGATGCCATGAGCAACACAACTATATACATGACTACCTATTCAATGTCATTAGAAATCGACCGGAAACAGTGCGTTTATTTTGTTCATGCGTTACAGGCTTTTCTTGTCACAGTTCATTACAAAAGATTTGCCATGTCAGTAAGGTAATGTATCTGCCGGCGGCTTTTATAGCTTGCTTGTTTTTCTCTCAGGTATAGTCTGCAGATGCCTATAGAAAAAAGGCTATTGTGCACCTGGCCATAGGTCTTCCTCAAGCTACGTGAGTCATGGGTGTGGAGCATCGTGCGTCTAGGCTCCTCCGGCCTTTGGACCAGTCGGTCATACCTCAGTGTGGCAGAGGCCATTCGTCTGGTGTCTGGTAGCACGCCACTCGAAAATAGGGCTACGTTGACCACATGACTGTAGCAGTTTACATGTCTTTTTTAAATATTTTTTTCGACAGTTTACATGTCTTGTCTTTTTAATGTTGTTAATAGTTTACATGTCTTTTATGTTTAATGTTGTGTTATGTCAATTATGTATTACAGTAATTTAAAAGTTATCTGTGCATGATGGGGCAATTCTAGACGTGTATATATTCACTGGAGTCGTTATTTTCTACAGAATGTATTGACTCTGCAAAGCAATTTCACTAACCACAGACAGCATAGATTTTACTGGTACATCCATCACTGCCTAGAGAGCTTCCTACTGACATTAGACCTCTTACAGTCAGGCCTGTTTTTTCATCTATTCCCTTCTTTCGGGCCATGAACTACTTGAAATTTGTTGGAACAAATTGAAACCTTTCAAAGCCCATGTCCGAGCCGTGGTACTGACAAGTGTTGGGGATAGTTAAAAAGGGAAATGGCCGTGTTACAAAAAGTTGTCCCTTTGCGAGGCCAGTCTGGGGCTGGTGGACAGCAATGTTGTAATCAGCTAACAGCATCGTGGGGCGGTCATAAAGGCCTGTTTACATGGGTAAAGGGCAAGGCAGCGGCCCAGAAGGAGGGGCCGGCCTGCTGGGGTGGGAAAGGTTTGGGTAAACTTTCGCTGCCTTTGTATACTGGTTAGACTGATAACAGGTGAATTGTTGATGGCTCTGCATGCTGGCGGTTTGACATTCTAATGTGTTGCTACAGCTTTATGCGCAATTGAACATACGCATGTTTATATCGGTCAGATAATAATTCCGAGTTTTCTGTCAAATGTACCATCCTTTACAAACATACGGGTTGCACGCATGGATTCACCGGACAAGGGCAATTTATTAAAGTGCATTATTATAATTTTACATTTTGGTCAAGTCACCTTACCTATACGGAAGATCACTTTTGTCATTGAATGTGATTTTGTTAAAAGATTGTACATATATATGCATGTCCATTACTATGTTCATTGGTCTATCCGAATCGTATATGCATTTCTTCTGTTCAGAACTGCTTTTAAATGGCATTTATGTGGAACAGAATTAATGCAGATTAAGTACGTCTATATTACAGCCGTCTGTTTCCTAATTCACCAAAACAAGAAAAGGAACCAGCCGCCACACAACAGCCTGAAAACACGAATTATCTTTGTAGAATAAGCATAACAAATGGCAGATGTCTAGAGGGAAGCCCATTTTAAGCAATCTAGTGAGCGAGCGAACAACATTACTTCAGGAAATAGTCGGGCACCGACTTCCTCTGTAATCTATTCTTCTTGCAGCCTCCTAGCATCCTCCTGTCTGTGTGCTGATTCAACATTTACCAACCTATCTCCGTACTTATGCCCGAGTCCGGCTGGTGTAACAGAATATCAAATGGATCCCGCCAAACACGTGACTTGGGCAGGTACGAATTAGCCTAAGCCAACACGAGTTGGCTTTTTGTTCCCAAACCGATAAAGACAGATCGGTCCTGGTGGGACAGGGCGCCGCCTACGGGTGGGAGGGGAGGCTGGATGGCTGGGTATAGGATTTTAAGGGAAGTTAGTGGGTTGAAAAAGGACAAGTGATGATAGATAGAGGAGTGGGTGCCGGACAGGAGGAGGGGGATGGCTTTGCAGGGTGAAAGTTGATGAATAGGAGAAGGGTTGAACATGAAAACGTGAAAGTTTGAGGAAGCAAAGAAGAGGATACATATAGAAGAACGAATGAAGTAGCTGGTGAAAGGATGGAGGTAGGTCCAAGTGTTCGCAAGGTAAAGGGTGGGGGGAAATGGTGATGTGGCATTAGTTGAGCACTTTGGTTCGGAGGAGGAATAGTAGAACGGCAACAAATAATCACGGATATGAATATGGAGGGAGTGTGGGAGGTAGAGTGAATGAATGAAGGGTGAATAGTGGAAAGAAGCTGAAGGGAGAAAAACAATAAGAACCATATATAAAGAGGCAAGGAAGCAGGAAAAGCACGTTAACAATGAGAGAAGCAGAGGAACTAGCAAGGAGGCAGTAGGGATGCAATCAGGGAAGCAGGAATAGGACGATAGAGAAGCAGACAGATATGTCAGTTAACCAAACAGACGGAATTAAAGGCGGGAGGCAACAAAGCAACACAGAGGCCACCAGAGAGGTAGGCAATGATACGGGACAAATGCAGTATAGATTCAGCCAGACAGGCAGGCAAAGCGCAAGGCAGACAATGAGGGAGGCAGAGAAGCAGGCAGGCAGAGGGTAGGGCAGCCGTAGTAAACCTACGCACGCCGGCCCCTCTGCGGGGACGTCCCCGGCCAGGTGTTCAATCTGCGGCCTACCTTGTTGCCTGTCAGGGCCGGGTCGTCGCCCTACAATCCATCAGTGGACAATCTCCCGGCCACCTAACCCACTTAAGGCCGGCACAGCCCCTGCACTCGCCGCCTAATTCACTCACAGCCCTGAGCCGGGCCTAAAAACCCGAGACTTTGAGGATCAGACATGCATTTGTGCCAACTATGGAGCTCTATCCTACAAACGAAATGAAAACATAAATAAATCCCCAAGCTTCTCTATTTCTCAAAATCTCTTTTATCTCCCCGCCCCGTCCCTCCGCCCATCCTCTCCAATACTGTCTGTGAATGCGTCTTCTCCCCCGCTGCCTTTTCTTTCCGACTTTCTGCCTGTGGTTGTCATGGCAGTGGTACTTTTCTTCTTCCAATTGGATGAAGTCTTCCTTGTGCGTGGCGCAAATCTTAAAAGGAAATCTGCGAACGGTCCCAAAATAAATAGGTGTGCAGAAGCTTACCGGAGTGTGGGGGAAACTTTTGCAGGCGGGATCTAATCCATCATGGCCATCATTACATTTGCGCCCAACACTTCCCTCAGCTTTTTTTCCCTCAATCAATAAGGAACCTGGGAGGACACTCCGGTGCCATTTAGGAGGCAAATCGAAATTGATTGGGGAAAGTTTTGGCCCGTTCCGAATTTAATCAAACTGGGTAGCCCCAAGCAACACTACTGAAGACATTAATTGTATTCCATCCTCTGTTTGCGGTTCACACTCTTTACATCTTTGGGTGTGAAATTGTATCTGTACCCATCGAAGCCTGCTGCACCTAGTACCATTTCGAAATAACCCACATTGACTTTGAACGTTCTAATATAAATGAATATGCAAATTTCCTCTGATGATGTTGGGAGACCGAATTAATACAGACTTCACGCGTCGAGGCGCTGCCAGTAAATCAAATGAGTGCTAAAGCCGGAGAGGGAAATAAAGTTGGCTCCAGGGGATTTCACCAAATAATTATTGATGATAATATTCTTGTGCCATGTGAAATGATTAATCACGTCTGATTTAAATTGTGAACGTTTGAAACTAAACTTCATTTAAATGATTGTTATTAGTTTTATAGAGTCCTGAGAACTGTAATACCCAAAGCATCCCGTGATCTCCACAAATCTCATATAGTCAAAAAGGGCGTATAAAACAAACGGTTAAAATAGAACTCGTTCAAATGACCAGCCAGGTGGGATGTCGGAAACCATAAAACTGATGGGGTTCATGACAATGCAACACGCTAGGGTAGTAGGTATTGTGTGTGAATGAGCCATAATAATCTAGGAATGCAGAGTGGGGACAACCAATGGACTGTGTGAACGCGGCAGGTCTCCTTGGCAGCAGGCCACAGTCAATACAAAAACCACATGGAAGAAACCATTGATATGGATTCCCCAACAGGTGTCGGAGAGGGGTCCCCTCACGCACTGCAGACAGCCTCCCGGCCTGATCTCATGCAAGGAAACATGAATGGCGCTGATAAAATCTTAAGACTGTACTAAGGCTGTTAAAGAACCGCTCCTTTTTTGGCAGCAGATTTGCATAATTCCCCCTGGAACTGTCAAGAGGCGGTTTTGATAGGATTATGAACTGTCACTGCTTGGTAATTAGTCCAATTGGTCTCGTCAGCTTCTTCAACGCTGCAACTTCGAAGGACTAAGATATGCATGAAAGTCAAAAACGCAACTTTGTAAACTGTTGTTGGGAAGCTGCACTGCCTACTAAATACATCCTATGATGAGCTGTCATACAACACTCATGACGATACACCTTTCAATCACTACACAATAACTGTAAGGAGACTGTACTGCACTTGCATGACAAAGTTGGAACCACATAAAATTATCGGTGCGAAAAGGGTTATGATATCATGAGAATGTATTAAAGTCATGTGCCTATAACTGATCAATCTGTGTGAAGTTTGCACTTGAGAAGGCCTATAAAATACGAGGGAAGTGTTTGAATAAACCAGTAGCGCAATAACTACTAAATGAGACACACCATGCTCTTTCCATTTCTTGGGGAATGTAAGAAAAAATAGATCCGTATGGGCCAGCATGTCCCCGGTTTAGCGGAAGTAGACTAGTGGCTCCCCTAGTGGTGATGGTGTGCCGGAACAAAACGCAGGATGCAACACAGAAAAAGGGCACGACAGTACAATGTCATAAGACACGGAATAAGGTGATTCAACATACCACACTCCCTTTCCATTCTTTTTTTTCTTTTTTTGTTTTTACATTCCACTGAGATTGTGCCCTTATACACTTGCACAAATGACCCTCTCTCTCCAGTCCCTTCTAGCTTGGAGGACACGGGGACAGTCCTTTCCCCCACTCACTCACTGTGTCTTCTCGTCTACCCGTCACCCTTCTGTACCCTTAAAACGCAATGTTCAGTGCCAACCACTGATTCGTATACAAACAGGAGTGCGTTACACCTGGTACATTGCCATTGATCCATAAAAGCTACTTGTAGTTCCTACATGCACAATGCATTACAGCTGCGAGTTTTATATTAGTATATATCTATTACTTTGTTTCCCATTGACTATTTTTACCTTCAGTTGCCAAGACGAGTGCTCACCAGTGCCACAACGTGCAGATCCCATCACTAACTAGTTGCTATGGTAACCTCCAGCCAGACTAGTTGAGGGAGGCGGGTCAGGTAGGCGAACGTGAGGTGTGTGGAAAGGTGGCGGGTCGGCAGGAGGCCACTTGGGTGGAGGCAACCTTACCGCTGCTCAGATATCAAAGATACTAACATTCCCTTCACTATAGCCCTATCTTTGTAGACATTCCTAGAATGGCTTACGATCAAATGCAGTTTCCAATACACTCAAAATATGTTATATGCATCATTTCGCCCATAATGCATTGCTCCTAAATACTTAAGTATTTCAGTTCGATTGCACATGTGTGTCTGAGTATTTCTGGAGGGTGTATAGATCAACGCTACCTTGCAGAAAAAGTGGCAGGTAGAACGTCAGATCTACACTTCTATTTCAGAGTCAGTCTCGTGCCTCTTCCTCGCCAATAAGCAAACTCATATTTGCTGCTGATGTGTTAACAGCCCCCTTACTGTACTTCAAATACGTCCCTCTCGGTAGGATTAAAGGGTCTGCCTGAATCCTACTCCCTGCCGAGCCTTTCCTAATATTAGTCTTTTTATCTTAAAACTTATAAGAGTAAGTCTCTAATATTTCAAATAAACAGGATATATCGGTTTCTGTGTGTATGTATATGATTCACTTCACTTATGTTATCTACTTTATATGATAATTGCCAATCCCAGAATGTTATATGAATCACAGATATTGGGTATTATAATTCTCTAACAGGTATCCTAATTTGCGCTTTAATAACTTGAAATAATATAACAGGATTGAACTGTTATACACTGTAAAATAGTTTTTGTTCTTTAGTATATTAGGGCTTACTTGGTATAGAAGCTTGTACTTATTATTCCAACTTAACCCAAGAATTAAGCCTTAAAGACTGCCTTTTGCAGAAACATAAAATACAACCTGCAAAAGAAATCGACTAGGCCATAACATCCAACCACACGCATAATATTCAAGCTGACTTACCCATACAAAGAAGTTGATGGTGAAGAGGCAGTACTTAATCCAGAAGCTACATTCACAGCAGCGCTCATAGTTGGAAGGCACGGGGTACTGGTCATCCGAGTCCCGCCTCACCAGCGCCGAGTGGTCCGACGGACTTGACGGCCTCATGGTGCCACGTCAGATGACGTGCTCTGGGACGTCACAGCTCCTTATCTGACGTTAACATACCCAGGTAGTACTGAGCACAGCTGGTCGCAGGTTAGTGCTTAGCTAAGCATTTTTCACAGGAATCCTGCAAAATAGGAAAATGAAGGCAAATTTAGACTTTGCATGTGTGTACACGTAAATGTATTTTGAACATTGGTATGGGTAAATATTGGAAATGTGAACAAAATGGTAAGGACCCGTATCTGCTAGAAGATTGAAAAATGCATCAAAACTTTCCATTGATAGCTAAATAACTGAAGTTAACTTCGTTGGAAGTAATCTTGATCGCTTCCTGTGGAAACTTTTCGACTACCATTCTGGTCACTTATAGGCCTATACAGGTGAGTCATTCCTCTGAATCAGGTGACCGACTAAGAGAGTTTTGAATCACGTGCTTTAATCGCGTTACCCTTCTCCGCTTGCATGACGTTTTATCAAAGCCCAACGTATGACCCCTCCAAGGGTCGCTTACTTGAAAACCTCTGGGATATAATGCTACCTGGGCAGACCATGTGCCTAAGCCATGCGTGGTAAACAAACCTTACTAAGGTCATGACCAGTATTAAGATTACGGGCCCAAGGCTGTCCTTCCTACAAGGTCAAAGAAGACATGTCTTTACCGTAGCCAGTCAGTGCTCCGACGATATATGATGAGTCACAGTGAGTCGTAATATTAAGAAGAGCATGACTCCTCACAATGAAAAGGTGACTATGTATGTTTTAAATAATATAATAGACATTTTGATCATAAAATTGGAGCCTCATTCAAATCAAATTATCTCATTCTACGAGTGGCTGTTTCTAATGATTGATACTTTCAACATGACTTCCGATATTGCCATGTAATTACATTTCCTCTATTGTCGTATTTAATATATAGGCTGCCGCTCGCTAGTCAACGTATCACAACATAGGGATTTGGGAGAGGGGGGGGGGGGGAGGGGATTAGGCCGCCGGGTCGGTCGCCCTCGGTCCACTAAACCGTTGTACAAACAAAGTGAGAGTGACTAGAACTCCCAAAACAAGCACCGTTGGCAAAGTGTTAGGACGGGTCTTGACTGTAAAACGCTTTTCAAGTGCCGGTTTCCCGGCCACAACTTTGACGGACCCTTACGGTCCCATACCCCGGTGGTTGTTAACCTCGCACGGTCTCCAGCCCCCCCTACTCGGGACGAACCCCCCCCCCGCCCTCGACGCCTACCACCCCGCCTTTATTTTTTTTTTGTTCAAATAAAAGTTTGTAAAATGATTTCCAATAACAATATTAGACTGTCAGTATCCCGCGTTTTTGAGTACTGTCCCCTCTTCCATTCCCTTTTTTTCAACTAAATGATTGTAAAATGATTTCCAAGAACAAAGCTAGACAAAAATATTTTTGTAAGATGAAATTAAAAAACCAAACGTGGAAAACGCCATCTAATTAACATCGAGGGTCGTTCTCATGGGCCCCTTCCCACGGAGGCTATCTGTACTACTCGGGGGGAACCCCCCCCCCCCCCCCCCCCGCTCTCGACGCCTCCCACTCCGCCTTTATTTTTTTTTTTGTTCAAATAAAAGTTTGTAAAATGATTTCCAATAACAATAATAGGCGGTCAGTATCCCGCGTTCTTGGGTTCTCCCCACTCTTCCACTCCCCCTTTCTTTCAACTAAAGGATTGTAATATGATTTCCAAGAACAAAGCTAGACACAAATATTTCTGTAAAATGAAATTTAAAAAACCAAACGTTCATAACGCCATCTAATTAACAGGCGGAGTGTCGTTCTCACGGGCCCCTTCCCATGGCGGCTATCTGTACTTCGTGACGTTTCGCTATATTTCAAAGATAGGTCGTCGACTTTCAGTGTCTTTCCCACGTTTAACCCTTTCCCACGTCTCCCACTATCTGACGTCAGCCCACGCTCCCGCGTGCCGGGCACGGTCCTTATAAAAACCCCAATCGGGCGTTCCGCTTCATTTACTGGTAAAATGACCTCCAAACAACGTGCCGCCGATTTCGATCCCGCGGAGGAGAGTTACAACGATTTTCTCCTGCGAGTGACCAGATACTTCACGGAGGCGGGCGGGGTTGGGCAATACGCGGACCTTCGAATGGTCGAGGTAAAGGAAGAGGAGATTTACCAGGAGGTGGAGGGGGAGGACCTTCAACAGCAGCAGGACCAGGAGCAGGTCCAGGACTCTGGCCAGCAGCAGGACCCCCAGGAGGACCCTCAGGCGGAGCCCCCAGGTACCATGGAGGGGGAGGACGTTCAACAGCGGCAGGACCAGGAGTACGAGGCAATGGAGCAGGAGGACCAGGAGCAGGACCAGGAGCAGGTCCAGGACCAGGTCCGGGACTCTGACCAGCAGCAGGACCCCCAGGAGGACCCTCAGGCGGAGCCCCCAGCTACCATTGAGGGGGAGGACGTTCAACAGCGGCAGGACCAGGAGCACGAGGCAATGGAGCAGGACCAGGAGCAGGACCAGGTCCAGGACTCTGACCAGGGGGAGGGGGAGGACGTTCAACATCCGCAGGACCAGGCGCACGCGGGCCAGGTGCAAGACCGACGATCTCGGCGGCAGGCCGGGCTGCCCCCCACTCACCGGCCCCTCCGGCCCTGCTCGCCCGATTACGTGCTGGGGGTCACGGAAAACGCCAGACAACACATTCGAACAGTAAGTAAAAATTAAGTAACATGGCTTTCAAACGCACCATTTATCTTAGTTAGAATTCTGCATGTCGTTTCTCATAGCCAGGTGGGGGGGGCCGGCAGGGAAGAGGGGAGGGGCAGACTTTAGACTTAGCCAAAGTCCGCCGGGTGGGGATGAACCGTAACTTAAAATTATGTAACATGGCTTTCAAACGCACCATTTATCTTACTTAGAAAGGCCCCGTTAGAATTCAGCATGTCGATTTTCATGGCCAGGTTGGGGGGGGGGGGGGTGGGGGGGCGTTAGGGAAGAGGGGCGGGCGGGCGAGACTAAGTCCGGCGGGTGAGGAGAAGGGGTGGGGGGGGGGTGATAAATTTTGCTTGGTATGCGTATTGGTTGGCGCTTTATTTCCCAATAGTTACATTCATTGACCAAAGTAAAATGGTTTTGAATACATTTATAAATGGCGCCTCCTCTTAATTAATCTTAGGTACTAGCACTGCCGCCACTGCAGGGGGGTCGGCGGGGGCCAAGGCGGCCCCTTAGTCCTGGGGAGGCAGCCGAAACGGCCAGTCCAAGGCGTTTGGCCTCGGCGCGCGTTATGGTAGGTAAAAAGTAACATACCCTAAATAAGTAGCCATCTCTCTCGTAGGACCTATAACTGACGTCGCCTAAAAACGTTCATTTGGTTAGGAGTATCTCTACATGGGCCGTGATGGGTAGCTTTATATTCTGTAATATGGTTTACAAAGGAAGCGGGAGGGGCGGGCGTAATTTTCGTAACCAAATAAGTACTGAAAGTAAGTTAAATTTTGCTCATTTATTGTAGACCTACTACACCGGTCCTCCGCCGCCAGAGGGGCCCCAGCGGGAGCTGAAGCGGTGGCATGAACGCACCGCCAAGGCGGCGCGGCGGCGGGACGCGGGGATCCCCGGCCGGCGCTTCACCAAAAGGCGTGAGTATTTTATTGTAGATATTCATCTATAGTGAAATGACTCCCAACACGCAAATGAAATAAGGAGATACTGGATGCGTAAATTTTATTGTAGATATTCATCTATAGTAAAATGACTCCCAACACGCAAATGAAATAAGGAGATACTGGATGCGTAAATGGATGTTGAAAATAATTTTAGGCAAGGTTTCATGATGAAGGGAAAAGAGGGGACCAGTGGCGCCACTATCGACAGAGGGCAGTACTAATTTACTCTGCCAGAGGATCAGACATTTATTAGAAATCTCTACATTCATTGCCATCGCTATCGTTATTTCCGCCTTTCACTTTATGGTCACCTTCATTTGCAGCCCTTGCCGGCCACGAGCCCCCCCCGTGCTTCCCCCCCCGTGCCCGCCGCCGCCGCCGGGACGAGGACCAGCCGCCAGGGGACCAGGCCGAGGACCAGGACGACGACCAGGACCAGGACGACGACCAGGACCAGGACGACGACCAGGACCAGGACGACCAGGACGACGACCAGGACCAGGACGACCAGGATGACGACCAGGACCAGGACGACCAGGATGACGACGGCCCTCCTCCGCTCGAGGGGGACCCCATCCGTCCCAACGAGGCGGAGGAGGCACGGCGTGCCCAGGTCAGACACTGGGAGGAGGAGCAGGAGGGGCGGGCCCAGGAGGAGGAGCAGCGTCTACAGCAGGAGGCGTTCCAGACCCACACAGCTTGGACAATAGACTTCGCCATCCAGACCCTTCCTGCACTCCAGCGCGGGCCCGCCCCTCCCGACGCACCAGCCGCAGCGACCGAGCCCGAGCCCCAGGTCTTGACCATGGTCAGACTTGGTCGGTTGTCACCACCCCCCCCCATCCCTCCTGTTGAACATCCCGAGCCTGAGTTCGGGCCAGAACTCAACATGAGGCCCTTGGTACCTCTGACGATGGTGCGTCTGGGGGGCCACGCCCCACCCCCCCAACCCCCACAGGTGGAACCCGCCCAGGTTCAACCCCCACCTGCCACACTGACCATGGTGCGGCTGGGTGGTGGGGTGCCGGAAGCGGAGGAGCCGTCCGACTAGGAGGAGAACTGACTTTGACTTTGCTGTTGTGTGTTATTTATATGTACTTGGCTTTTTTTCTTGTTTATTGACTGTATATATTTGTTTGAATATTAATAGATTTTGTTTGAATTGAATTGAAATCTTGTTGTCTATTCCCTCTTAAACATATGTTAACATGATATTAGTTTTTTGCATCTCCCTTGCTTAATTTATTTATGCGTTTAATGAATTTCACGTCCAAATATTTAGGGGGCCATAGTTAGTTCAAGTAAAACGACATTGAGTATCGACGAACATGGATTATGAAAATAATTTTTGCATATACCTAAAATATTCTTTTAATGAAATCGATATAAGTGTCAGATTACTTAGTACACGTAAAACGACATTGAGTATCGAGGAATACGGATTTGGAAAATAATTTTTGGAGATACAACTACGTCGGAATAATTAGTATACGTAAAGCGACATTGATTATGGACATTGAATATCGACGAATATGGATTTGGAAAATAATTGTTGCAGATACCTAAATTAATAGAACGGCGTCAGAATACTTAGTATACGTAAAACGACATTGATTATCGACGAATATGGATTTGGAAAATAATTGTTGCAGAAACCTAAATTTAATAGAACGGCGTCAGAATACTTAGTATACGTAAAACGATATTGAGTATCAACGAATATGGATTTGGAAAATAATTGTTGCAGAAACCTAAATTAAATAGAACTGCGTCAGAATACTTAGTATACGTAAAACGACATTGAGTATCGCTTAATGGTGTTAGATTAATTCAACAGATTAAAACAATAACGTGTCATCACACATATAGAGCATGGATCAACTCTTTTCAGAGTTGGGGGCCCTGAAAAGGGCCGTTGGGTCTATAGGAAAGAAAAAAAAATCATTGGTTCAGGCCATCCGGATACAGGGGCACATTTTGTGGCAGGATTGCTGGCTGTTGCATGCCATAGTTCTGGATGAAGTGATCCCTTGCCCACCTGACTTTGGTCAAGGCCCTATCTCTAACTGACATGGCACCCAGACCTCCAGCCACCCCACACAATAGCCATGGCCCTCCTGGAATAGCTGGGGGTCCTTGAGCACAGTTTCCTGTGAGTGCCATGCATGTAAGCGTCGTCGGCTCACATACTCCCAAAGCTTTCATGGTAATAACACCAACAGTGTCTCTATTGCAACCATGCGAACAGGCCACCAGGAGCATCTTCCAGCAGATGTCCACTGTCAGATGCTCGTCCTTAATGACGCAGATCACCTCGCCTGGGACAGTGGGCAGGTGACGCTCCACGTCGCTTAATATTATGGCAATGTCTTTCTTGGTAGGCTTCCAGGGGACCATTCGGAGTGGCATCTTGGATCTGAATGACCCCTCTTGTACCTACTGGCCTTATATAGGTTCGTGTGCACAGGTGAGCCTCCCCTTATCATACCACCGACTCACAGGTGCTCCTGCTGGCTGGTGGTGGCCCGTCGCGCGGCGCCTCAAAACCAACTTACAGCCGGCCATGCTCTTACCATACCGCCGACTCAAAACCAACTTACAACCCGACTCTCAGTCGTCGGCCATGACGCGACCGGTGGTCCGTGGCGAGGCGCCTCAAAACCAACTTACAACCCGACTCTCAGTCATCGGCCATGGCGCGACCGGTGGTCCGTGGCGAGGCGCCTCAAAACCAACTTACAACCCGCCCAGCCTTATCTTACCTGGCGCGGTGCCGTGGTCAGAACTAGGCGCGGTGGTGTTTGTAGACCTAAACCAACTTCCGGCTGGCTGGCACCACCCGGCCTTATCATACCTGACGCGTTTGGGTATGCGGCGCGCCTAGAGATAATATCAACACCCGGCTTAACATAACTCGTCGGCCGATTGATTTTGAAAGTCATTTTACAAGTGCAAATTGATCTAATTAATTCAACTCTTTATACAGTTTATTAACGCTGTGTCCGCCGGTGAGCGTTCAAGAGGACTTTATTAACAAAGAATTTCGAAGCTACATACATTTGATTACTTTTATTTTATTTTCAAGTCAAATACAGCTGGTGCTAATGGCGCCGTCAATGATCATTGGTTTCACAATTTAATATTCTCCTGGAAATATAGGTTAGGCTGACGTTAGAAATCATTTTAATATAATTTGTAATATTCCAAGTTGCGTCGCAAGTACACGTTGAAAGTTGAAAGTTGAAAGTTGAAAGTTGATTTCTAAATAACTTTGAAGTTTTTTAATTAGACCAATGGACCGATATTACCGCTTCAATAGAATGATCGTTTTTAATATTTTCCAACACATTGTACATTGTACAGTGACGGTCTATCAGAATATGAGTATGTTACTTCAAAAACGTTTTACAGTCTATAAACTGGAAAGGGCCGTTTGGTTTGGTTGGTGGGGTCATCAGTCGTCAAAGTTGGCGAAGTCTTCTTCTGCAGGATCCAAGTCATCTTCAGGAATGTCATCAAAGTTGGCGAAGTCTTCTTCTGCAGGATCCAAGTCATTTTCAGGAATGGAGGCTATATCGTCTTCATAATCTGGCTCTCCGTCTGATACCACTCCTGCAACGTCATCAGGTTCGGCAAGGTCGGCAAGGTTCACTGGGGTCCTCTTGGGTGGGTGGTAGATGTCGACGACCTTGTTCAGGAAGATCATCAAGGCTTCCCCACCCAAGTAGGCTGCCTTTGCCTCTTCTATCTTCGCGTTCTTAATACGTTCTTGAAGCCGTTGCGGACGTTTCCTCTTTTGTGCGCCCCCTTGAAGTGCTTTGAGTCGTGATGTGTCGATCTGTTCGGACAGGTAGGACAGCAGGCGAAATATGTTTGGATGCGCGGTCAACTGTGAGTTAATTTGCTTGTTGTAGGACTCAACATTATTGTTTGTACGGACCTCTGCATCAAAAACATTCCACCTTTCCGGGTGATTGTTCAGCCAGTTACGTTCAAAGTACCGGAGGAACTTCCTCATGTCACGTACCACGTACCCAGGCAGTACATCCCATCCGTTCTCGCTGCTGAAGGTCCGGTAGACTTCGGTGATCTTGGGAAGGGGAACGAAGGGCAGCGCAAGGATGCGACGTTTGACACTCCGGACAGTACCTCGGTGGAAGGCATATTGGCAAAGGCCCAGCTTAGAGAAGCGTTTTCTTACAGCCTGGCAGTAGTGGAAGTAGCATCCCTGTATGCGGACATCAGGGAACACTTCCACCAAACTACGGTGGATTGCCCGCTCAAAGTCAACTAACACCGTGGGAGGGTTAAACCTCAGTCCAAGCTCAACTGCCTTCTCCTTCAGCAATCGGAAAAGACGAGTGTACTTGGTACAATTTTTGCCAGGCAACAGGCAGTACAGCATTGGTAGGATCCTGCCACAGATAAGTGCGGCGTGGATTATGAATAGTTGGGTGAAGAGTATGGGGCAACTGCGGAACGTCCCATCCATGTGGATCCTGCGAGAGTCACACATGAGAGCAAAGTTCTCCTTGTCCCCCACGACAAGGATGCGATCCTCCTCCCCATCATCAATAATGACGCTGTGCAGGTCCTTGCATGTGCTGAGGTCGATGTTACCCAGTGATCTCGGTAGAGGTGGTTGCTGGGTCTTCCTTATCCGTTGGAGACTCGCAGCCATACTGTAGTCAGTGGCAAGGGCATCAACTATCTCGCGGCCGTCTTCTAAGCGGACGACCTCCCGCGCCACCTGCTCATAGATGGCCTTCACCGGTGTCTGCAGGTCCTGCCGTGCCCGCTTCCGGATCCTAGCCTCGATTTCCTCAGCCTGCCTCTTTATGATCTCAGGGGGATGATTGTGCCAGCCCTGTAAATTGACGTTGTCCTGGTCATCACCGATATAGTTTGCCTGAAATGAGAGAGTAACCCTAGTAAGTTTCGTGCATCTCTAATCTGATTTGTTACATAGTACTGAACTGAGACAATAGTTGTTTCATTTTTACGACCACACATTGAACACCGTCGCGGCAAAACTTATAACCACAGGACTTGAAAGTCATTTTACACGTTTTGTGTACGAGAAATTTGATTTGCTACAGGGTTAAGTAGTGCTTACATAGATTTATGGGATAAGAAATGAGTTACCTTGGCAGTACATTTGGAGATGCGGTAGTGACTGCAGATAAATTTTTGTTTCCTATTTTCACCGACACCTTGAACGCCGTTGCGGTGGAACTTGTAACCACCGGACTTCAAAATCATGTTACCACGCTTGCCCTCGACAAATACGTGACGCTCGTCAATGCCCATTTCTTCCTGGTTGTTCATGTTAGGCCCTTCCATCAGCCGGCGACGGACGGCACGCCTTGGTCGTGCGGCGGCTGGCCATAATTCAAGACCACGATCAGGGGCTGGAGGAAGGCGATGTCCAGCTTCTGGTGTCTGTGGCTGCAGTTCGGGTATGAGCGGCATCTCTTCCAGAATTAAATCAAGTTCAGGTGGATATGGTACTGCTGCAGCATCTTCAGGTTCCAAGAGCCTTTCAGCTACTTCAGGTTCCAGCAGGAGCTCAGGTTTAGGTACATTAGCAGCTTCAGCGTTGTTGACAATGTCAATTGCAGCAAAGATTGCATGCGGTAGGTCCATGATGGAATGATGAACAGTGGTAAAGGGTGCCATATTTAAGGGGAAATGTCCTCGCGGGGGGAGGGAGGAGGGTAGTTTGGCACTGACCGACACAAGTCCCTCAATGGAAGCCCTTTACCCTGACGCGGGTGTCACACGCGATGTAAAATGATTTTCAAACACGCGAGTGGGCGCGCGCGGTCTTACCGACCGCATCGTCGGCGGGGCTCACCTGTCGCGGAGGGAAGCCCTTGACCCCGCAGGATGGCGCGCACTGCCTTTACCGTGCCGCGGCTGACGTGCTCTTGACTGACTGACTGAACGCGAGTCCTTCGACAGAAGCCCTTGACCATATGGAATGTCGCAAGATTGTAAAATGACTTGCAATTACCTGTGTCGTGACGACGCTCACGCTGAAACGGTAGTTGGCGTCATACCCGTGATTCGACGCGAGCACCTCCATAGAAGCCCTTGCCCCTAGGCAATGTCGCATACAGAGTTACTTATCGTGAGCGCACTTACACGTCTCATGCGGACACGCGTCGCTCACCTGAGCCACCGATACCTGCTTATAAGCTTAACAGATAGCCTTCGATATGCTAATTGTAAATTGATTTTGAACGCGGCCGTTTGAAACCCTAATCTATAATACTTGAGACATGGCGAGGAGAATGGCAAGTCGCAATGTGCCGTCTTTCTTGACCAATTCCCGTGTTCTCCGTGACTGCATGCCCATTTCGTTGGATCTTCATGTAAGAAAGGTCATGCGGGATGTTGGTCAGAGTCGGCTATACACGGTGCTAGAGTCCAGTGAGGATCCATTCTACATGTTGGTCCAGTACCGTGACCACCAGTACGAACTACCGTCTTGGGGTACATGGACAGAATTCCAGGTTGCCATGTTTGAGAACTTCCGATCTCTCCTGGATCCGGACATGTCCCTGCGCCTTCCACAGTACCAGTATCGAATGACTTACGACTTGGATGTTTTCACAATAAGAAGCCCTCTACATGATGAACTCTTATACTACGAATCGTTCGAGTTTATAACATTTTTGAAGGACCTGATAAAAAGAGACCAAGACGACAGGAGAATGCACGAGCAACGCTGGACACGCGACCATTAAAATGGTAAAGTTTAATGACTCTCAAACGGCCCTTTTCAGGGCCAACACTTACACAAAAAGTTGTCTTGCTCAGATATACTTGCTCAGGGATTATGATTTTAATAGAAAGTCATTTTACAAAAACTTGTTGTAAAAAAAAGACCGCGCGGCGTGAAAATGTTGCGGTTCAAAGTCATTTTACACTTTAGGGTTGTAAAAAAAAATACCGCGCGGCGTGAGAATGATGCGGTTCAAAGTCATTTTACACTTTATGTAAGGGGGGGTGTAGGGGATTGGGAAGGGGGCCGTGGTAGGGGCCTACCGCCTTGAGTAGGGTACGGGCGGCCGGGGTAGGTGGGGTGCGCTCGGTCCCCCCCCCGGTGCCTACTTTGGTGTGTCTATTCAACATCCCTACCCGGTGCCGTATTTGGCACTTCTAGTCACTCTTTTTAACTACTAAACAAACAAACCCGGCGGGTGGGCGACCGGGTCGGCCACGGGACCGGCGTCTTACCCAAACACTACCGGATTATCCTCTTACAACACGTTGACTAGTGAGGAGCTCCCAATATATATCATGTTCTCTCTCACGATTCCGGAAATCGGTGTAACTGTAATTTACAGCTTGGTCGATCGGGAGACATGTACTGTGAGAATTGTTAAAACATGTGATAACAAGCTGAAATTAGTTATTAGAAACTGACAGTGTCAACACATCTTGTCCACTTTTAACTGATCCACATGACGCAAAAATAAACTTCCAATGACGCAAAGAGGAAAAACAGAGAAGGAACTAAACTACAATCAGACCTTCAAAAACTGGCTGCTCTTCCTCACACTTGGACGATTCCTTCCAGTGTTTGGCAGCAGTGTCTGCCAATGTTTCACAGTCTTAAACAAAGCCTAAAACGGCTGATCTTTACCATGCCTTCAGCATAGGCTCACTAAGGTTGCTCTTTCATCTTAGCCTAAGGGGCCGCCGTCTGCCTGCCTATTATCGGGCACAGTGAACTGTTACAGAAGTGCGATTCTGGCTCACACTGCCAGCGTTTTGAACTAATCCCATGTTTTCTTCAAAGGCCCACCAAACGCACCCAACTTACAATACAGCCCTGCTAAAAGCCAATAGATGATGTTTGTCGTACTGAATTCAATGTAGTCTTTTCAAAGCGGCGTTGTCTTTAAGATCCCCTGGAGGATGGGTGTTATCAGATGGGACCCGGCCGTTCCCACCAGGAGGAAAAATACTGTACCGTCCACGGAGCAGAAGCATCAAGATGAAAAATGGAATACGCTGAGTGCGCACTTTGCCGAACCTACTGGTTTCACAGCCAACAAAGGCACAACACTACAAAAGGAGGAGCACAAAGTAGAAAAGCTTTGTAGTAGAGGCTTGTTTAAGATCTTTACTTAGTATTAGTTTATAAATGCAAGAGCGCAAAAAATAAAATCCTTTGTCAACGTACCATTTATGGCCTGGTTCTTAATGGAACATAATAACATTTTTTATATTTTGGCCTATAAGGAATCTGCATATGTTAATTGTGTCTGTGTCAGAACTTTCAGCATTATTTCCTTGTATTATCAGGCGCTGAGAGCAATCTACTCTCATTCAACGTCCTCTGGCAATCCTTCCCTTACATTTCCCGACTAATCGTCTTTCAAGAATCAGCGTTGATTGTTTTAGCACCACTCATGTATAATCAGCCAACCCCCACCCAGTCCTCACCCCCTTACATGTACGGCAGGCCGGCTTTAAGTCCCTCCAGCAGGAAATCAATTAATCCCGTTGCAGATCTGGGCGGCGCTCTTTTGGGCTCTCGCTGGCAGCCATCATTTCCTAGCAGGAGGAAACGTGGGCCCACAGGGCGACAGTCGTGATATGCCGGGACAAATTAGTGCGCAATGGAGGCGACAGGTAGGACTGCTACATGGGGATACATTACTGCCACACGGGCCCTCCTGATGGGGAGCTCGAGGAAAGCTAACATACAAAGACTAGGTGCGACGTCTCCATGCATTGACTACGGAGACAAACTGATATCCTATATGGCTAATGCTGTAATAGGTGTAAGATATAGAAAAACTGTGCATTACAGAAAATTAAGGCTTAAAGAAGTACTGTAGGCCTATACATACGGAGTTTTGGTAAACTTTGATATTAGTAGGTCCATAAGTAGAAAATACAACTCTACTCCAATACACTCGTTTCATTACAACCATGTGCTTCTAGTTGTAAGGACGTCACCTTTTCCATCAAAGAGCATACAAAGTGCTGTAATTTTGTCGAATATTTTTGATAAAACACCACAAGACTTGGGCCTATATTATCTTGAGAAATAACGAGTAAAATTACTGTTTGTGCTGCCAATAGGCAATTGCTCTAAAGTTATCTTATTACAAAGTGCGTACGCTTCAATAAATTGCAGGCCAACCCTAGCTACAATTGTAGATAAGTGCAGGGATCGACCGGCCCATCCATATCTAATACACGAATAACAACAAACTAACTTAACTTTCATCATTCAAGTTCTCTTTATACCGTTTACTTCCAAGGAAAAAACGGGCAATAACCGTGAGTCATGAGGTAAGAAGATTGCTATCTGTCGTGGTGATGAATGGGTGGGTACTCCCTACACATAGCCCCTTCATGTTTTTTCTCTATGTGAAGATGGGACATATGGTTCGTATATCTACCCGACGAAACTTATCACTAGTAAAAAAGGCCCCCCAGCTGCAACCGGGTCATAAATCGTTACGTTATGAACTTAGGGAACAACAATTTGTTCTGCTATTACTGGTAAAATTGAGAACGAAAACATAACACTACCAGACACCAATTACCCATCATTAGTCTTTTTTTCAGCAAGCCCAAAAGTTAGTTGACCAAGTAGAACGGAGCAGAACCAACTGGTGCGATATTCTGTAATCTATTTCACGGCTGGGGAGCTTCATATTAGTTCTCCCTCCATATCTTACACAGACTGAGCTACTCGGGAGTGGCATCAGCAGAGTGAGCAGTGGTTCTTTATGAGAAGAGCTGCTCATAAAACCTCCTATCTGCTGACAGACGGAGATACTTCCACAGAGTAGTGTGTTGACCTTCAGAAAAACCCATATCATTCTTAAATGTTATCAAAACACCATAGTCCGACTCATATTTCAGAAAAACTGAAGAGGAAATATTTGAACTACATAGATTGAGGAATTGGCAATCATTATAAAAGCCAGGGGTTATAAGCTAAAACCAAACGTATGTATATTCAACTTTGATATCTCCCGGGCAGTCCAAATGCCAAGCCACTCTTTGCTAACAATGCGCAAATATATGAAATGAAATATGTGTCCCGGTCCATTCCAATATGAATACGTTTTATAAGTGTAGGCCTATCGCAGATATAAAGGTATTGTTATACAGCGAAACGGCTTTAAACAAATTAAAGAGTGGATTCATGTACAGCTGGAACCCAGTATAAATATACAATAGCTGTATTAATCAAAATGTCTGGTAACATCGCCCTAATAGTGGGGACACAAGATGTGAACTGTAAAACAACAACAACAACAACAACAACAACTTATAGGAGGTCTAGGAATCGTCCCGTCTGTTTCAAGAGATAAGCACTATTACCACCAAGGACTGCATCTTTTCCGAACAAAGCATGCAATGAGAGCGTGCCCATGTTCAGGGAATTAATTTCTAGTGAATGAAATAATTACATTCACCATACACACAAGGATGCTTTTTTGACTAGAAAAGATTAGGTGTACGTGCAGTGCCGTAGAAAGTACATCTAACACGAGTCTGATCTTCTAGTGTCATATTTCCTTCTTTCAGTATCAAAGGAAAAGGTCTGCCGGAACATGATCAGGGAATATGTCTATTTCCTCCTGTACAACGCGAGTCTGGCCCATATGGGAGACATGAAGGGCACTTCACGGACCAAGTGGGGTTTGATGTTGACAAGACGCGGCCAATGATGCCGCAAGGTGCCCCGACTCCACTGTGGTAAAGGGGAAGTGACGTGTCGTCCCGGGGGAACACTCTCCCAACAGAGATCTCCTTATTCTGCTCAGCACGCAACAGCTGCCTTCTACTGCTTGGAGAAGGAATTGGGGGCATGGTGGAGAATCCGTGTATCTCTGTCTGGAGAATGAAATTGAGGATGGATGCAATCGCTGCACGGCTAATCGGAAACTCATTAGGTCGACATGATCTCGTGACGTGATACGGGGACGTGTATGGGGGTCGGTGTGTGGTGCATGAGACTCAAGGAGTGGGTATGAGGCATTGGTATTCCGCCCCCAACAAACCAACTAACAACCCTTTGATTTGTTGCTATAGAGTTTATCAGTTTACTTGAGCAGTCAAGCGAGAAAGGTACAGGTAGCCGTTGTATTCCCTTCTGCACAATTTATGGTGCTTCACATCTTTGCTTCTTGTATCATTAGAACAGAACGTGAGTTTATTTCACAAAATTCTAGCTGCAGCTTTTAATCATAGCGACAGGGTTTGAATCTGAATTCCTACATTCGGATCTTACTCATTTTTCTAATAAAACTGTACAATATTCTTTTATATTGGGACATAGGGGTGTTGTGGAGTCTTGCAATAAGGAAATGGTAATGACGCAATACTTTGTCTGCAAGAAAATACTTATGTATTTCGGACTTGAGTTGAAAAGAACAGCTTTCTAGATTGTTGATGCTCTAAACTGAGGTAATGTGTTCACCTCGAGCGAAAGTGTCATCATCCCATCAAAGTATAATAGCTATGGGTGAGCGGACGCTATGAATGTGACTGTGCAAATAACACGCTTTTAGAGTGAAGTCCATTACCCACTATGCGACATGTCTATGATTAATTCATAAGAAAAAACACAACAAAATGCCTGCATGCAATTAATCATTTTAGAAATGTTGATACCATGCAGAATACACGATGCTTATCATACCTCAAAATGAGTGAGCGATGCTGATATGATTTAATTATTATGATGGGAGTGGCCAATATAGGAAAAAGGTTTGATCTTCCGTTATTACATGATATGTGGTCTGTGGTGAATCCCTGAGAACTCGTTATTTTATATAAGCAGTATCTTATTACTGCTCTGGTCATTCAAAAGTATTTATAACCATAACAATTTCGCCTTAACCCACCAGCAGGGTTGTATTTGTATAACCATGGTTATCTCTAAAACTCTCACGAACAACGGCACATTTTTGTGCAATGCATTCAAACCATACAGTAACAATAATATGTACCACACAGACCACAGGCACTACCTTTCCACTACAGAATTCCTTACTATCTAATTGGCACAAAGTTTCTCTATTACAGGGTTCCCACGCATTTTCGAAAACTGATTTAAGACCTTTTTAAGACTAATTTAAGACCAAGATTTGGAAATATTAAGACCTATCGACCACATGCAAAGAAAGATTTCAGAAATATCATATGATTTAAATTTCAATTGAGAGTACTTATTTGAAAGTTGGATTTGATAACTTCAGTTTAACTTCTAAAAAAAATTCAATTTAAGACCTTTTTAAGACCTCTAGCTACAAAAATGCCAAATTTAAGACCTTTTTAAGGCCTTAAATTTGAGAAAATCAATTTAAGACCTTTTAAGACCTTTTAAGACCTGCGTGGTAACCCTGTATTATGCTCAATTACACTATAACCTTCCATTGCCTTCAACTTGTGTCAAAACGAACTGTTACTACCTTGATCTTCAACCAGTTAATCACTACACAAATTCCTGCTTCCAAGATATAATTTCATTGGGTGTTTCAACTGTTCAACATTCATCGTCCAATGATCATTATAGCCCATACCACCTACCAGCTACCTAAAATTATCCTGTAGCATCATAAGACATGGTACATCAGTCAATCAAGGTGAAAACCATCAATAACGAAATGTTTACACAATAGAACTGCATCTCCTTTAATGGACATTGGTCTCAGTTCTATTGTGACTCTATAACACCAAATCCTCAATTGGCTATGACCAGATGACATCAAATAATCAGATGGTATCGAATCTATCAGCAGGGACACAGTTCACCCCACGTACCCATGTCGATTGATCCCATCCTGGAGGACTAAGTGCACCGCTTGACCTCCTCGACCTGATCTGAGCACACGGCCGCTAAAGCCCTCCTCCCCGTACCAAGGGGACGGGGATTGTTATTGGATTGGGTGCGGCAAGTCTCTGCACACAGTCGTCCACGGGGGACAAACCAGTGTATCAACATTTACAAGATGTCACTCACAAATTACCGTATCGCCTGCAGCATGTCTATCAAATACGAACAAAGTATAGTGCGGCTAGTCTGCATTCCATGAGCCATTAGTACATCGGCAGTAGAAACAGAGATATGATACAAAAAATAAGGATTGATGTTACATATCATAAGAAAGAAATTATTCCATTTGTTCAAGACTGAAATTATATGTCTGCAAACAGACAAATACTGTCTAAAATAAAGTATAGAGAAATGGCATTAGTTGGCCCTACTTGATTGCCAGCGGCAAAAGTGGTCGCTTATTTGACAAGATCGATACATTGCAATATCATTCTCCCAATGCAGATATTTTACAAGACAGTGTTTGATTACTAGACGTGTGTTTAAAGAAGTTGAGTGAGCTGCTCCAAGAGCTCATGGGGCTCAGTTGTGTAATGCCTCCGCGATTGGATGCCATCACAGATTGGTGGGGCAAATATTGGTCAGGCCAAATAGAATCAATTCAAACTGCTGAGTAAATTTTGTTGCCAGAGGTAATTCCTCTTGTCCCATTACAGTAAATCACGCGTGAAATTTCCTGCCGGCCCACACGTTTAAAATAAACTTCCCATCGGGTATTTCCAATTGGATTGAGGTGATATTGCCGGCAAAGATAAGTGTCCAGGTGCAGTGAGGATCTGAATTATCTCTCCCCCATCTGGCCCCAAGCTCGTGAGTCGCCATGGCAACGTGCGGCGCATCTGGGAACCCGCCTCCCTGACCGGAGAGGTCGACAGCACTGTGATAGGGCTTGCAGGTCCTGGTTCACCCCAAGGACACGGGATGGCGCTACCTTCGGTCCCAGTTGTATTTTTCTATAGTTTCCTGCCCCCAGGAAAGTCCCACGACTGTTATCATGAATGGTTCGGTCATTTTGACAATTTGGCTCTCATGTTCTAGCTATTACGAATAATTTCCTGTCAATAGGCATGCAGCAAAGCGAGAGTTGTTCTGTCTTTGTCATGCAATATTTATCAACTATACACCATTCACATGAAGATGCGCAGTGGACCCTACCATAGAGACCTTATTCCCAACGATTTAAGCCTGGTGGGTCCCATAGGAACCCATATCCCAACCATTTGGTTCAGGCAATTCCACTAGCAGGGCGCCACACTGTTGAAAAAGATGTATAGATTGGAGACCTACGTGTGTATAATTCATCGGTATAAAAGTATTTCGTTAGACATTAGCAATGTCATATATTTTAGATAAAGTTTACATATATTCACCAACTATGATAATACTTTATATAAGTATACATGTTTACAATGCATAGGTCTTTGTTATAAATAGAATTAAGTGCCGTGAATATCTTACATGTCTATCTCATGTTGAGGCAGCCACTTTCTAGTAATAGTAGCACAATATTCCATTAATTCGGATCTATTTTATATAAGGCGACAGGCAGTAATCTTTATGGCTCCCCTTGAGGATGGAATCCTATATGTAACAGCCAGGAACTATATGTGACGATAGAGCTGCAAACGAGAGATCGTCATCATTTGATAGCTGGCTAGAAAATGGACATGATGGCGACAACCCTCAACGCATCTACTCTTCCCTATTCCCTGTGTATACATCCCCTCGCCAACCCCCATCGCCGGTCGCCGGTCGGCCGGGTCGGGGCCCCCCTCGGGGAGGTGCCCTTTGCGGGCCATCTCCATGCCAGTCCTGCCCGGTCCCCGCGCGATAAATTTATCATAGGCCCACATGCAAAAACGTCATTAGAGACTGGGGCCTGGAGTACGACAGGGGTGAGCGGTGAGAACTGGAGACGGGCGCGGCTAGAAATGCGTGCATGCTCGAGGGGGGTGCACGGCAACTGCCTTGACGTGAGCATGCGTTTAGATTGTTGTTATAGAGAGCTAGGCAATGTTAAGGGACGTCGCTCTAGACATGATTGTTTCTAATAAAACTAATGAGATTGTCCCTACGGTACACGATCTTTGCCATATACTGTATGAGTATCATCATATATCAGGAAATGAATAGGATATATCTAAGCACATTGTTATACATGGCATTGTATGTAGATTTTTGTATTGCAATGATGAATTTGCATGAATTGACAGGAAATATTATCTAATACCGGTAATATGTCTGCTATCTTTTCGAACATGGAATGTCACCAAGCAGGGTACTCAAACTGATCTAATATGCTTGGTATAAAATACATAGGTCATTCAGGAAAATTCATTTTTTCTGTGGACTTAAATATTGGAATGATTTGAGTGCTGATCTTCAAAACTGCATTTATGAAATGTATAAAAATGATGAATAAAGACTGTTGATCTGTCGGACACGTGATTGTAATTGTTACAATATTTTGTGTATATTTTATTGACTACTGGTATTACCTACTATGCATGGTTATAAGTCACCTTTTTTCCCTTTTGTAAACGAACTGAAAAATACTCTGATGTTTGTTACTGAATAAAATGTATGCAAAAAATCCAAAACACTTCATTACATATGCACTTTACATTGTTAAGGAAGTACATTATACCTGCAGCAACATATACCTGCAGCAACCAGCAATGGATACGATAGGAAAATTTTAGAGATTAGTGTTTATACATAGGCCTAAGTAGAGGGTAATATTTTGATTGGCCTTTCATTTGATATATTGAGCAGCCCTGAATAAAAGCAAACACACATACAATTTCAAATAACCAATTTAAATTTCAAATATCTCCTGAAATCACTCTATGAGACAACCACGTTTTAAAAAAAGCAGTTAATATCAACACAAAAGCTTTCATTCCAGGAATACATTCAAATGATTGAATGCGGTACAGAACGCCCCTGGAAACGTGATTGTTCAGTGCATTCCAGACGTACTCCGGGATCCGGACTATAACACCCACCCAACACATCACCCCTGGAGTACGGGGTGAGGTGGACTCGGTCTGGCCGATCTCTGCTGGGGGTCAGCCCCCGTTGTTGGCCGACACAGTGAGCCCCCATCTGGCCGGGTGTGTGTGACGGAGGGGTCGGCTACAATCAATACACGGTGTGCAGGCCCCATGCCGAGCCCTGGACAGACCCCTGTCACTTGGGCCTCAAACAACACCTATCTCCGTGCGTGCCAACCCAGTCGGAAACACGCTTTCATCATGAAGCTGGGGTTAAGCTGTACTCAAGGCTACAGGTCGACTGATCCACTTACACGCATCTACTTACATCTCTGTATAGTTTTATTTTAGTCTCCATGGTTATACCTACATCTTCCTGTCACCTGATTGTGGATATATCAAATATACCAGGAACGTTTCTAGCAGTATTTTGACCTTTCATAATGCTCCCACTTACAATAAAAACAATGTTACCACTCGGCCTTAAAAAGTCTCTATTGGTCTGCCATTTAAAAAAGTGATGGTGAATGTTTGGTTATATTCATATACATATATTATATTCATATACTGGAACGGTGAAGGCTGATCTAAGTGGTAAATTTCATTTCGACCGACTTGGAAAAACGGATCAGTCCATCATCATTTTCCATCAATGTGACATTTGAGGAGGAAAATTGCCTCATGTACAGTAGGGTATGTATTTGGTGCCAGGTTTCAGGCAATATCCATCCAGCAAACTGAGGGGAATGTCCCAGGTAACCGTCTTCCCAGATACCCCTATGCTACAGTAGCTACAAAAAGACACTCGTTTTAACAGAAATTATGGGTCAGTTTACGGGGTCAGCCAAATGCGACGATCCGTGTATAATGTAAGGGCAGCGGTGGAACATTGGCACCCCCTGGCCTACTTCTAAATCCATTTTTTAGTTCAACACTGCTTACCAGTATTATTCATCTTCGAAATCGCCATACCCATGTACGCTTAATTATGATTATTGTCAGTAGAATATCGACATTAACTGCAGTACACGAACGCCAAAAGCCAACTCCTGTTCTCCCCTGTCTGAGGCTGTGGTTTTCCCCTCAATATCACATATCTGTCAAGGAATACTACCCCCTATGGCAGAGTGAAAAAGAGCCAAGGTCGCCACATGACATACATCTTTCCCCATTCCCTTACAGAAAGAACGAAGTCCTTGTGGTTTCTGGGCCGTCAGTTACAAAACCTGGCAACCTTGGCCCAGTAAGCAGCACACGTCGCCCTATACTACACCCTCACCCGCCTGGAGGAGGCGCAGGAGGAGGAGGAGGCGCAGGAGAAGCGAGCCTTCCGCCTGGCCTACCTGAGACTTGGCTCACAAGTCGACACCCCACACCTGAATATTTGTCATACTCATCAAATAACCTTCTCTAAATACCGCACGTGGCGGATTACGTGAAACCCGGCCCTGAGTTTGTAGCTCGGTGCGGGGCGCGTGTGACCCTTTTGACAAGTACAACAGCAGCAGGCTATATATGCTGCCAGCAAGGGTGGCTTGCAGGGGAAAACGTCCGTCCCTTGTTTTGTTATACCTGACAGGAACATATCTCCTGATCCCAGTACCTCCGTTAGCTCTGACTTTAAAATAGGACTCATTTTCACAACCCCTTCACTCTTGTAATACGCAAGTGAAACTTTTAAACCTATGATGTTTAGGTTCTGTATTTATTCTACTGATTTGTCCTATTTGATAGGATCGCTAAGTTGTTTGCCTTGCCAATGAATAGTCCCCTACGCTACTTAGAGCAAACTGTACATGTGCCTTTATCGAAGATGATGTAGATACAGCTATCTCTGCCAATATGAATAATGTGTACCTTTGATTAATTCGCATCATACAAATCCACAACCTTAAGTGTTTGGTGAATGCATGTCAGCTGTATATATCAATTAAGGTTCATCTCTACCATAATGATGTGGAAAACGTCCTAAACATATATTATATTTCTCTCAATTGAGTATCCATGGTATCTAAATAATGTCGTTATAAGCGTACAGTCACACTATATCCTACTGTGTGACAATGCCCTGATGATGAGGTATTCTTGACCTACTAGGAAGTAACAGATATTTTCCCTGGGGGCCTTTCCCTGACATATTTTTTTGTGGCCTAGAATAGCGTGGATTGCTCTAATGGAGAAATAAACTGGCCATTTGAAGGCCTGCTCCCTGACAAACCGTAATACCAAAGGTAGCCCTACTCCCTGTGACAAACCATTAATACCAAAGTACGCCTGCTTGATAAACCATTAATATCAAAGGTACGCCTTCTCCCGGCGACAAAACATATTACCATAGATAAGCCTGCTCCTAATGCAAAAAAACCACCTAAAGCCAAATGTAGGCTTACTCCTAGTGAGAAACCGTTAGTTTATATCTAGGTAGGATGACTCCAAGTGTCGCTCAGGTCGTGCTCCCAGTGATAAATATATCATTAGGCCACAGGTACACCTACTCCTTATGACAAATATACCAGTAGGCTGCAGGTATAGGCCAGTCATGTCGGCGGCAGGCTCCCCAGTTCACCTCCACGGCAGGGATCAATGGACCTCACTCAATCAATGTTTTACCTCGTTCATAATAGATGCAAACCATGTCGGTCCGTTCTCACGTCTACGGATAAAACACATACAACTTTCACGAAATGGATCACAGAAAATACCGGCGTGTACGTCAGCTTGTGGGCTCGGTGCTAAGAATTCAGACACGATGCACCAGTCAGATCGGCCTGGAATTACCAAATTATTGACTACTTAATTTTGGAGGCAACTCGTACTTTCAGCTTTAGGTTTTCTCTACATGGTCAGTACAGAATCCTCCAGTAGCTTTGATTACCTTACTTAGTAAGCCTCTCCGTGTTCGAATGAGGATATTATAAGGGTCATTACGAGTGAGTCGTCATAAGCATTAACTCACTGCCCGCCTAGTTCAGCTGTTCAATGAAGGCTTGCACACTCAGTTACTTATGTGGAAGGATCAAGGTGCAACCAAGTTTCAGGTGTGGATTGTGTACCCAGGTATCCATTGAAAGACTAAGGCGATCACTTGGCTTGAAACCCACCAAGGGACTGCTATAAGCAACAGCCCAGCCCCAACCCCAACCCCAAACCCATCTGGCAGTATTCTCACCTTGAAATTCGGGAGTTCAGTTTAATAGGTCAGATTTTGCGAACATTTAATGCTAAAAGCAGATATCCGAGAAAATTGGAATACACGTAAAAATAACTGGTACTTTATGGGGGCTAAAATCCAATTATAGGTAGCATGTTGACGTTTCACAGTAGAATAGATCATGTTCAGGTTCTGATAGTCGGCACGGTCACGTTATATTTAAATCTACATGCACTGAGTGGGTTTTGTCCAACTTGTATCGATTGATAAAAGTAGTATTGATTTTCTAGGGTTATAGGGGTTCGTGTGCTTGATGAATCAAGTCGAAAGCTACGTCCCGAAGTCGCGAAATTTCTGGCATAATCTCTTTTACGATCTCAGCACTGTTGGCATGCATTACAATACAAGGGTTGCATATATATAAAGGCCCCTATACCACATCATGCAGAGACTGCTGTGTGGGTTTACGGTAATGCACACATCATGTTACTTAAACAAATTACGTATACCTCAGCTTATAAATGAGAACATAGTTATATAGAAATATACTAGGCAAATACGCATCGCGAATCGTGCTAGTTTCGCTTGTTTTTATAAGTATTAAGTATGAGGTCAGGGTATGAGGTCTTGGACCTAGTTGTGATCCATGGTGCCAGTGCTGCTTAAGATGTTACATCCCTTGCTGTAATGTTATAAATCATTACAAATGAAGACGTAATAGATAACCTGCTGCGCGTGTCATCCTATGCATATTAACCCCCTATTAATCAATAACAACAGAAGAGTTGGAACTCCGCCAAATACGAGGAGTCAGGATTTAGACCCTGGGATTCCTACATCTAGGCCAGTGACGTCCACACGTATGAGTTCCCCAACAGTAACACTTGATATATTCACCCGCAGGGTAGAGTGAACAGCAACAACACGTCGGGGTAATAACTCAAACCTGGTTCACTGTATGCACATAAAGAGTCTTTTCGAATCGCCCATGGACCACTTTGAAATCTAGAGTACACTCTATCATGAATAATGCATTGAGGTGGGTCAGGGTAGGCCCTATACCCCACTGCCACAGGGATACCTGTAGGCCCCATCAATACTCTCACCTTTTACCCCGCAATCTTTTAAGTACCTTTAAGGCAACGCTTACCTGCATGCAGCTGTAGCCTCATACGAAGTTTTCAGGGGATAACTAGACGACGTAGAACCCTGGTTAAACCCCCACACTTTCTAGAAGTAGAACTAATGCCAGTTGGATATGTCCACTTTTACAGTTTCAGGGATAGATTTTACCACACCGTCCGGCCGGATAGGTGGGCGGTCTGTGGCCGGGGCCCCTCGCGGGTCGGCCGGCGGTGAGCCCGGGTCGTGAGTCGGTGACCTGTGACCAGTAACACGTTCTCTGGCCCCCACCAGCGGCCCTTGTTTACAAGAACTCCACGGCCGCCCAGCCAGCAGGTATCCCCCATCCCCTGAGCGCCGCTGAAACTAGGCCTGGCTGACCCACTCTGGGTGTGGGTGGACTCTGCCTGCCTGCCAAGGCCGGAAAGGTAAAGTGATCGCCCACAAACACTACCCCTCCTGTCACTGCTCCTGCTGAATGCAGGATCCCCCACCAAGCTAAGCTGCTGCTGGTCTTACCTATATTACAGCTCGGGCCCAGTGCCAGGAGTAGCGGTGCCTTGCCAAGCGCTGGCTGGCTGCTGTGTGGGCTGCTGTAGTAGTAGAAGTAGTAGTGGAAACACACTGACGGTTGCTGCTACTGACGCAGCTGCTTCTGACTGGTGTTGTTGTTGTTCTTATCGTGGTACGAACCTCCATCTATCAGCTCCCATCCCCGCCTTACGTCTCCCCTGGTCAGGTGTCCAGGTCCAACTCACATCCAAACACGTCCTGTATGGCCCACAGATGTCAACATTCACGGTCTAAGGGTACATGTTAACCGCGGAATCCTTGTCCGACTGGGTCCGAGCCCGTTCTGGCCGCTTCTGCTAACTCCCAGCAGCCATGACTCGTTCTGGCTGGGGCCAGGCGCGACTACTCGATGGTGCCGAGCTAATCGATGACTGTTACCCCGAGTTGCTCGCCAGTCGCTCCATCTCCCGCCAACGCCGGAAAAAGCCGCGGATAGGACCATTGCCTAGCTACTTACTTTTTGCCGAACCTCTTTTGGTCTAAGGAGACTGGTTGTGGGTTATAGATAGGCAATTCATAGGTGTTCGCGCTAGGTAGCTGCAGTAGGCCTTGGTCAAGCGTATGCCTTATAATGGTGATGTCCATAATGGGGATAAATGAAACAGAGGAAAGAATATATCTTAAATATAGGTGCTTTTTCTCGCAATTTTACCCTGGAATCATTTCACAGTACCCGAGGGGATTCACTTACAAATATTTCTGATAATGCACACAAACAGATACTACAATTCAATTTCCAACATTGCCAAATGTCCCTAAAATCCCATTCTAAAATAAAAAGATATTTTTCAAAGAGGCTCCAAGTCTGCTGATTTTCCAGATCTACCGCATTTTGGCCCTTTATCCAAATAACCTCCCGCATCTCCCGCAATTCAGAAAAAATCTCCTGCATTTTCAGTATATATTAGACACAATATATGTATTGATTACATACTTAGATCTATAGGCCTAAAAACTTTGGAAATTGCATGTAAAATGTATAAAATTGCATACATTTATTTCAAAAGCAAATGATCTAAAATTGTCTAAACAGACACTTTACTTTTGACAGTTTCTTTAACTTTCAGCGATATGTATTAAGATTTAAGCTCACAATTAGAACCTAAAATATTTTCTAGGATTTACTTCAGACCTATCGTATTGCTCAGGATAGAATCCTCCCACATTTTACCCATTTAATGCATTGTCTTGGTAACTTGGCGCCTGTTTTCAGTATGTTAGACGTTTGCCTTTGCCTTTATGTATATCACAAGGGTGACAAATTCAGCATTTGTTGTTACCTTAATGACTTTCGCCTTTCAAGAAATAGCACTAGATGGCTAATACCCTGTAGAAAATACAAGCCTTTGATTGAAAGGTAAAACAAGACTTCCCACTGGTATGTTTCTGACATCTATTGAGCCCTTATGACCAACCCAACAACTGATTTTTCCATATCTTTTTTTCGAATTTGGA
Organism: Lepidonotus clava; assembly: GCA_936440205.1. NCBI lineage: Eukaryota > Metazoa > Annelida > Polychaeta > Phyllodocida > Polynoidae > Lepidonotus > Lepidonotus clava. The sequence goes on along the minus strand of OW387136.1, from coordinate 42,476,381 downwards.
TCATATTGTGCAAACATTTTCCATTGAGAGTACAACTTTGCAAAATCTTCACATAAAAACGGGTTTTACATTGGTTTAGTTGGACATTTTTTATCACACAGCGGCTACCTCAGACTTAGATTATAATACTAGATAGCGACAGGAGATATATTACCTCAAAACCCCCTATAAGTTTGTATGCTAAAATTTTGCTAATACTCTTTTACTAATACAAGCACCCATTTTTTAATAACTCCCAGATGCACATAGGTGCGTTGCTTTCTGAAATAGTTGCTTTTCAATGAAACCAGGTTGCAGGGATCTCACTGAATTTGGAGTTGGGTGCGATCCTGTCTCTGGCACCCTCATGCCACCTTGTGGCATTTTTAGTAACAAGTGATACAAGGTACATCTCGGCGTCATCTTTTTCTTTTTGAAAAATGCTTATCATTCCTATCTAAAACCTGTCACGCTAATACACAAGTATTGAAAATTGCCGATCGTACAGTAAATTCACCTGCCATTGTGTTGACTGCTATAAACATTATCTCATGTCATCAGGTAGTGGAAACAACAAATTGTGTTGTTTCCACCGAGTGAAAAGGAAAAAAGACAACACCTTTGTTAAACGATGTATTACGAAAATGGAAAGTATTTATTTAAGTTTTGTACATGATGGAATTTTACAACTGACTAGACATTTTTTATTGTCATTTCTGGTCATAACCTCTCGTCATCGTCTTCCATATGCATAGATAACCTTGAGCTATACATGTCAAATGCTCATCACATTACATCTTCAATCTGATTACTTCATCACAACGTTTCAGTTCTGCAATGCTTGGATATCGGCAACGCACTCACGTGCGGCAGGGCTTTCGAACACGTAGGCGACTTGTTATAAGTTATAAGACTGGTGCACAGATCCTTTCAGTCTTAGAGACATACTGGTGCACAAAATTGCTTTCACAGAGACCTTGTTAGAAGATTCATTACAGAAAATCATATCAGGATAACATGTTAAACATTAAACAAGGACCATCATCAGCAAGGCACGATGAGAATTAAAATTTCAGTTAATCATTGAAAAAATTGAAAGCGATGTCTTTCACACGAACAATTTAGAAATATATTAGTTTTCAATATTTCGTGTAGTTAATTGTGCCTAAGCAATTTTCGTCAACTTAAGGCATAAGTTGTTTCATTGGAAACTATTTGATTAAAATTGTATGAATGATTAGAACAAGTATCTCTTTCTAACAAAGCCGTTGAGGTAAAATGTTGGGATCAATTTTAAGTACGCGTTCACATGATACTTTAATGTTTTAAATGCTAGCTGCCGAAAGGCGGGTAAATTAGGATTTTAATTAATTCTACATAGCTATACATATCCAGGGATCTCCGATATCACACTTAATGCTTATAGTAATTAGATAACAGAATGGTTTCTTTTGAGACATTCATAATGAACCTGAAATGAAAATGGACTTGTCTGGTGAAGAGGCCTTCACTCTAAGGAATGGCTAAGTTGAGTGGTGCTGGAAGTTTATTTGAACTTGCACGTAATAATCATAATTATGAGAGAATAATAATCATAATTATGAGGAAAATGCGCAGACCCTCAGAATGGGCTTTTACTACTAACATCTTGGAGCACGTTTAAGCGGACCATGTCCTCTCAGTCGTCTCTCAAAGCACCATTGTCCATTTTCACAAAATGATAAACTGGGGTAAGGGTCTCTTTTTTTCTGTTAGAATGATTGTTTCTGTACAAAAATAACCTTGTATTCCATACTGATTCTCGTTCATCCCGATGAGTTATGAGTGTTTTTTTTTAAGCTACACGGTTTTGTGGCTTCGTGTTAGAGATAGGCGAGCGTTGGCTCCTCAGCTGTTGGATGAATCCTCGTGGCGCCATCTGATGGCAGTAATGAGAAAGTGGTGCAGATTCACTCACGTCAAACAGACTTCTCACACTTTGAACAAAATAGGAATAACAACATCCACACATGAGAAAAAAAAAACAAGGAAAAAAAGTAGCAAAAGTTCATTTGTTCAACACTGCACAGACTCGAGTCGGTCATACGCGCTACTGTGAGTCGCGTGCTCTAACTGCTAGGAGTAGGTGCTGAGCAGGTTGGCTCGCGCTCGCGGTGTCAGTTTACGGATCCTGCCCCTGCTACTCATACTGTACGTAATGTTCCGATCGTCGCTCCCTGAGTTGTCCGAGTAGCTCAGCGGCCGGCTGCCAGAGTTGGTCTCCACATCACTGTCCTCCTCATAGCGAACCGTTCTCCGGCCCGCGTTTCGCGTGTTCACCCGGGGGTTGGACCTCCGACTGCCCCCACCACCCCCTCCGCCTGACCTGCCGCTGGCCCTCGGCCGTACGACCTCGTCCTCTTCGTCTTCGTCTGAGGAGGACTCCTCCTCCTGGAATGACTTGGAGGTGGCCCTGCGCCGCTGACTGCCCCCACCACTGCTGCCACTCCGCCGGGACCGCTCCCCGGACAGGCTCCTCCGCTGGGCCTCGTCCCTCACACTCTTGGTGGCCTTGGTGTTCTGACGGGTCGTCGTTCTCCGCGACCGCCGCACGCCCACGTCAGAACCACTCTCATCCGTCGTCTCCCCGTCCACCTCCGTCGCGTCGTCGCTATCATCAGAATTACTGTCTTTATCATCATCACTATCACCATCGTCATCGTTACTGTTATCTTCGTCGTTGCTATCGTCATCCGCCTTTTCTTCGTCCTGCTCTGTGTCGGAGGATTTGAGTCGTCGTTTTTTGGGCGTGGACCGCGTGGGCATGGCCCTACGCGCTGAGCCCTTGACGTTGATGCCCTTTTTGGGCTGCGGCGCCTCTTCCTCCTCCGTTTCAGCGTCTGAGTCGCTCACCTCGGTGGCGCTGTCACTGTCGCTGTCATCGTTATCCTCCTCTTCGTCTGACAGGTCGTCCTCGTAAGACTTACGCTTCAACTTGCCCGTCGAGTTTCTTGTCCCATAGCGAGAATGCCCGTTTGATAATGCTGCAGAAAATACAAAGAAATACATTAGTTCAAGTGCTGGTTTATCATCAAATAATGGTTTCTTATTACGTTAGAATTTAAGCCAGTTAGTATTCTTAGGAACTAAGTTCTTATACAATGAGTAAAACAGTAGTTCTTAATGCCTAAGGATGCCTGTCATGCTAACATTATGTATGGAGAACAACAAGACCAAACGACATAATGACCAAAGTTACTATCAAAAGTATTTGATAGTGATAGGTCGGCCCATTTTAATCTTTAGGCCTAAAATAATCAAACAACTTATTGACAGTGACTTAGGCCTAGATATCTATTGTTTTTTTGATAAGATATTTTGATGGTAGGTCTGAAAAAATGACACTATAGTGACAATTTCACAAATAAACTGACAGCACCGGAGAACTTATTGACAGTGTGACGCCTATGTTTTAACATTGAATGGAAATGATTCAGACACTGACAGTGACTTAGGCCTAGATATCTATTGTTTTTTTGATAAGATATTTTGATGGTAGGTCTGAAAAAATGACACTATAGTGACAAATTCTCAAATCTTTTAAAGTTTGGATCATAAATAATTGTTTTCGGAGCCTCCATAATACATTGACAGTGTTGGTGGGGGCTTAGGCCTAGCCTATCTGAGCCTGAGTCCAGTCATTTTTTCATACCATCTGTAAAATATTATTGCAAGCGTTTCCAGGCCCTAATATTCAAACCATATGATATATAGGACCCTGATATATAGGAGAACATAGATATATACATGACTTTCATTTTGATAGGCCTAATAAGGGCTAAATAATTATTTTTCAGATTGCCAATGTCCGACCCAACGCCCGAGTTCAATGGCATTCTAGGCCTAAGATTGTACCATCTGTAAAATATTATTGCAAGCGTTTCCAGGCCTAAAATGATTAAACTATATGATAAGTAGGACCCTGAGATATAGGTGAACATAGATATATGCATGGATTTTATTTTGATAGGCCTAATAAGGTCTAAATAATTATTTTTCAGATTGCCAGTGTCGAATGCCCGAGAGGCTGAGTCCAGCAGCTTTCATTTGAACTGCTGGAAAAGATATATGTACCTACCTGTATAACCTGAGTCCTGAATGCTTCCGAATACTTAAATCCTCCACAATTATTGGGTTTAGTCCAATGTCATCCTGGTTTCCTGAGTTCAAAGTATCGATGCAGGCGTGATGGGGAGAGAACCCGGCGAAGGGTTGACGGCGCCATTTTGACAGTGACAGTGCCTCCATGTGTCCGATTGATCCAATGTTTTGCCTTCGATACAAACGCATAGTTCCCGCATGAGTTTTCAATGCGTTGTATGCGTTTAAGGGAGTCCAGACGTCAAAAAAATATATATTGAAAGCATCAGATACCGCCGAAATCCAGGTGAAGAAAGAGGAGCCTCCTGCCAACACGTCCGACCGGCACGCTTGCACCGGCCGGTGTGAGGGGAGCGGTCTGACAGTGTGACCGGCGAAGGAGCGCGATGCATTTACGCGTTTAGACGCGTTATTTCGCATTATTTTCGATTCTGGAACAGTGGAAGGCTTAGCTATGGGTCGAAATCTATCTGTGGATACCAATAACTAAAGTTAGATCGACCGTTTTCATGGTGAAATAGGTCTGCAAAATTGATGAACTTTGACCCAGATCCCTTCCTGCCCGATCGAAAGCGAGGCTGGTGGGTGTTCCCGGCATAACGCGTCATTTTACGCGCGGACACGGTCACCGTAATGATTCCACGCTTGAATTTCTGTATTTGTCGCATTTTGGCCCACTTTGACGAGTTATTTGCATTCTATATATCCAGATCTGACCAATGTAAGCCCAAATAAGCCCAAAAATGTGGTTATTTTAGCTCAGAATCGATTTGGGACATCGTCATTTTTGCCGCGTTACAGGCATAACGCGCAGCAGCCGCGCGATGGGACAGGGTCACCATTGAAATAGCATTGGCAGAATTGACGCGTTACAGGCATAACGCGGCAGTTTACGCGATGGGACACGGTCACCATTGAAATAGCATTGGGACATTGCCGCGTTACAGGCATAACGCGTTTTTCTGTCACCGATCTCTGAAGTATGCCCAAGAAGAGAATAGGCCGGCTTCGATTTAAAGCTTTAAAGACTTTAAAGTCTGACTCAAAAGTCAGATTTCATCGATAGAGTGATGAAGCCGACCTATAATAAGTAGATAAAATAGTCACTGGAAACCTTACATTTTGTTTAAGTAGATTTTATGCAGTACACATAGCAAACTGCTTGAGCATGTATCCTGTGGTTTGATTACTCTCGAATATGAGCAAACACAAGGGTTTCTCAAATGACATTTTATGTTGTGTCAATTCAAGGTCAATTTCAACGTGTTTAGAACGGAATCCGAGAGGGAAATCTCAAAATCATCAAATTATATGTTCAATTTTCGTATGCCGTGTGATTCTGCATTTTATTTTCAACCATGAACAGCATGCATAACAAATGAAACAGTGAAAAAGAGAATCAATTGGCCGAAATAAGCTACACTTACAATGAAACTGGCTTCTATTCGACTTGTCCTGTTGCCTTTCCTACTTGGATGTAAACATACCCGTTTGACATTGTCACGAATAATTTCGATGATGAAGTTACATTTCAGGACGAACTATTAAAACGTGCTGATTTTCAAAACCTATGTGTCCTTACCTTTTCTCTTAGACTTCTTGGCTGGTGCTTTTCTTTGTGGTTTCTTTCGAGGGGGTGGTCTTTTCCGAACCTTCGTTTCAAACTCCTCGTAATCTGAGTCCGAGTCTGAATCATCGTGGGCATTCTCCTCTTCACTGGAAGAGACTCTTTTCCGTTTGACTGAAATATTAGCAAATTGCAGTTCGTTTTAATTTGTGCTCTAGTTGCAGCATTGCACTCTCTGTTTTTTTTAATGTTTGACTGAAGTATGAAGAATTTAGTGTTCGCTTTAATCTTTTGCTCTAATAGTAGTCTTTTGATACACTTTCTATAGAGAGGATCTGCTATTAACATTTGAACATAAACTTTATACAATTAGCTCTTTCCTGATATGGTACATCTGAACTGATCTCCCGATATATGTGAATCAGATGGAACCTTTGTAACACACAACCAACTGGTATAAACCCGGAATTAATTCGACTTACCCGTCTTAATATTTCTCCGATTGTTCTTGTGTGGACTAGAGGAGCGGGTGTGGGTAGTGGAGGGCGTCCTGCTTGCCGTGGGTCTCGAGTTCGATTTAGGCCCCACAGCGGAGGCGGGCGAGGCACTCGTGTGACTGGTGTTTGGGGTGGTTGTTGATGACATCCCGGATTCGCCCGGCTGGGACGTCCGGGCCTTGTTGGGCGTTGATGTGCTAGGACCAGTACCATTCTGCTTCTTGGTAGTTCTCCTGTAGGTGAAACCATTGAGTTGTGAGCAAATGAATATCTTTTGAGGTCTCTGAATATCTAAATGTTGTTCATCATTTGTTCTTGCCTTTTAACCCATCATTAAGTTATGTAGAAGAAAGTCAATGAAACAAGACTTCCAATTTTAAAACTTTCAATAACTTACTTTGCACTAGGAGGCAGCCGGCCTGTCTTCTCGTATTTTAATGCAGATTTGTAGTCGTTGATGATTGGCCGAATTTGATCTTCAAACATGGCGGATAATCTAAGTGTCATGGCATATATCTGAAAGAGATGAAGATACAGCGATAAGTCATAGACAATCAGATACACATGTGAAAGTCTTTGAATATTCAAGGAGGGAAGATACTATTTGGAACCAAATTTTGAAATTAACTATCAGCCAATACGAAAAGTTGAAAAAGTGAAAGATTTTAAACAGTTTCATTAACCGACATGCTTATGTCTTTTACAAGCTTCATCAGGTTGAAACCTATTTGGAACCGAGTACTCTTAGGCCACCCTGTAAACAAGTTTATAACCTGTTCACCGTCCAACTCTTTGGAAGGCTATTTTTTGGTTTTCATTTTTTCCCTACTTTTTTCGGCCATCCGTTGAGCAGGGCCCAATGTCAAGTCTGTTTCTTTTTTTTAAAAGTATTTTACACACACAAAAAAGTGCCTTAAGAACTGTAGTTTTGGCTTCCCTCTTACCCGGGACCGTTTGTTGGTGTTGTAGGAGCGCGAGTTGTTGAAGACGAGCCTCATGTCCTTACAGAACTCTATCGGCGACTCGTACACACTACATTCCAGCTGTTCCCGTACGGTGCACAGGTCCATCGGGTGGTCAATGATATTGTAGTACGTCTGGTTGGAAAGAATGTATTGTTTAGATTCGATTTTGTCACAGCTTTGTCATTTCTGAGTATAAAGTAAATATGCACTGAGGTTTTTTGCACTCTACTATGTTTTAAACAAGGGTGTACGTTTTCATGAATGACTCTTACACTTAATGCAGTAAAACTAGATATATAAATTGGCATTAGTTTTTAACTTTATTATCATAGACTGTATCCCCCCCCACCTCCACCCCTGCAATACGGCCGTATAACACATTATAACGTTATTGCAGTCAGGCGATGATTTATTCGAAACTTCCTGCATGTCCTTTGGACTCACCGGGTACTCGAACGGGTCAACGGCTGCCCGGAAGGGCGTAGAGTCTTCACATTCTATCAGCGTTATTAGAAGTTCTCGACAGTCCTCCTTCCAGGCATTTTTGTTCGGGATTTTGATAGCTTTCTTTTTGCTCTGAGAAGAGAGAAAATACATTCAAACAATCAGTACTTCTCAAAATATTAGTGTCATAACAATTATGTAACTAACAGAGAGTGCATCTGAACTTTCTCAAACACATATACATTTAGATTGATTCCAGATGATACAGACCACGTTTGAACTAACATTGATTTAAGAACACAGATAAAATGCACATAACGATCTAGATCTACCCCATTTTTCTCTTCTAAACGGGGCTTATTTTAAGTCGATATCAACAACCAATATGGAGATATTTGGGCAGCTAAATACATGTCTATCCATAGACATACATATGTTATGTATGTCTATGGTCTATCGGACTTAAGAACCTTCCTGTTTTAATTATCAATTTTTTCCGAGACCTACCTTCCGTGGTCCTGCACTGCTGGACGGCTCCTCAATTTCCACCTCCGTGTCCTCGTCGTACTCCGGGCGGGAGGCAGCAGACCGCGTCGGGATCTTAAAGTCGGCGTCTTTAGCCAGTTCCGAGTACATCGGCATTGGGTCTAAGCAGTTACAGTCACTGAAACACATAAATGTTCCACGATGAGTTGGTTCCATTGACAAGTAGACATAATATTTCATGATCACATTTTTTCCCGTTACAGACTGATTAGAAGACTGGAATGTCTCTGATATCAGATGACTTTGGTGTTTTTTTTTGGTAGATCACGATGAGCGGAGAAAGAAGTACGGCTGTTATATAAAAATATTGATAATTACAAAATTACCTTATGAAACGGAGGCAGAGCTCAGTTATTAGCTTTGCACATTTGACAATGTGACTGTTGGGTTCATTAAATTTGCAGGCGTTAGTTTCTATGTACCGCACGTCGTATTGCACACTTGTTACTCGTCTGAAAAAAGAATACGTGTAGGTGACTATACATGTATTTATGTGTTCATAGACAGCCTCTCAATACATTCACAGAAGTTTGTTGTACGATTTTTTAATGTTGAAAATAGGATAAATATAGACATACTTTAGATCAAACAGACTGGGATGATATTCTTGTATAACAGGGTGGAACTTGATATGAAACTTAATTTCAATTTAAATAAAGTATTTTATTGGTCTTGGGCCAAGAACATTATTGTAGTAAGAATATCCAATCTAGGCAGGCACCTGTAGTATCTGTTTTCGAGTCGGGCCTTGATGGTGCTCAGGTCGACCAGGTACTCGATGACCATGGCGTAGGCCGGGAAGGCGTTGAGGTCCACGGGTGCCAGGAAATGTTCGGCAATGGACAGCTCCATGATGGACTCGAGGCCGTGCGAGATGCGGTCACACTCCACATCGCGCCCACAGTCGGGCCACTCGCTGTCCTTGGGGGAGTAGATCATCTCGGAGAACTCTTTCTGCGTAACCACAACACTGCCACCGATCTCTGTAGGTTCGCCTTAACGTAAGAATCAATGGAAATTGTACATTAAATTCAACGTTAACATTTCTTCACAAGGGATATTGCCATACCCACAATTTAATGACTTCTATAACAAGATCGCTATGGAAATTTTAGATGTAGAAATCCTTCCTGTTATTTGTTGTAACACAGACTATACTGTCATACATAGAAAGTATCATTCAAGACATGTATAGCACCATATTTAGAGCTCTAAAATACCTGTAAGGAATAGGCCTCTTGATACTGTAAATACATATTTCATAATGAAACTAAAGACAAGTGAAAATTAAAATTATTGCAAGTCAGTGGCAAGACGGACAATGCCGTCTATGTTCTGATTATATAGAATATATGTCTTTCATCATTGCTACTTTAAAAGTTATTGTTAATTGATTTACGGTCAGAGTCAACTGGTTCCAGATCCCATGGGCTCATCCTTTCTCGTTCTCCATTGTCCCATCTGAAAGTACGTCAGTTTAAATTAATCTCAGGGCGACATAGCCAAGCACATCACGCACAAAATAAATTCTGTTCTAAAATACTTTTCCCCTTTGTCATAAGGAGATGGTGATGAAGATTACCAGATAGTTGGTTTATTATGGTTCTAAATGATCAGAAACATTTACGTATGTCTCAAGGGAAAAGTAACTTCTATTTGATTTTAAAATCACATACATTAAGAGACAAGGCGAGAAAAAAAGAGAAAGATTGATTGTGCGACACTATATATGATTTCACATGGATAAACTAAAAACATTCTCTATACGTACTGCACGTGGAAGCACTGGAACATGCTGTCTGGGTACTCGGCCTGGAAGGGCTCCTGGATGGTGATGCGCCCCATCCACCAGGCGTCGTCGATCATGGACCTGAACTGGTCATTGGGCTTCCAGTGCCTGCTCATAGCCTTGTCGTAGGTCTGTTTGAGCACCAGGAAGTCGATGACGTCGGGCATGTCGTGGTACTTGATGGTGAAGGTGCCCCCGGAGAGGTGCGACGTCTCCGGGTCAATGAAGGCCAGCTTCAGGCACACTAGGCGCGGCGGGCGGATCTCGTACTTTAACCCCACCACTTTCACCAACTCCTGGTCCTGCAGGCGAAAAGTCGCGATTTTATGTAATGAAAATTAAATAAGATTGTTATGTATCATTTGTTCTTTCAAAATGTTGGTCATTTGACAGCCTAGTGATGATACAGAGTGGTCTACAGAGGATAAGCGTGGCCTTTAGCTGCATAACCTTGGTTAAATTAACTTTCGCCTAGCAATCACAAGGCTAGGCCCATCCTAGTGCCAAGCTAGTAAATGCCAAGTACGGATACAAATTACTCAATGAAACTTAATACGAAATAGTTATTAATTATCGACGGTTACATATCTGACAATATAAAGGATAGAATACAGCGCGTCCAGGAAGGAAAGATGAGAGTATTTTCCTTTTTGAGAGCTATCAAAACGCAGACCCACCCTAAGTTGTGGCACCTTATGCCACGGCTGGTTCTTGTTGACGTGCACCTCGTAGACCTTGTGAAGTTTGACGGCGTCCAGGTAGAGCCGGTGGCCCTGCTGGAAGTAGATGATCTCGTCGCCCATCTGCGGCACGTAGGGCGTCTTACGCGGGATGGCGTTGGTGAGCCAGTCGGGCGGCCTGAAGGGCTCGGGCAGCTCCACGATGCTGTCCTGTCTCTCCAGCACCTGCCTCTGCTGCCGCTCCCGCTGCTGCTTGCGGGACCCCTTCTTCTTGGCCGGGGACTTGCCCTGAGCGGCGGCAGCGGGAGTGGACGTGGAGGTGGAGGGGGAGGCGATGGCGGCTAAGGGTAGGTCCCCCTCCTCGTCATCGTCGTCCTCCTCGGACGAACTCAGGCGCCTCTTCTTGGGCTGGCGGGCCGAGGTGCGTTTTGGGGGCTGCAGGTTGATGCCCCCGTCGGCCGCCCAGTCCGAGTACTCCGTCGACTCACTGGTGAGCAGGGAAGAGGGTGGAAATGTAACTTATGCCATCTATCACAGCAATAGTTGGATTTTTTCTCAAGAATTTGTTTTTTCACATGTTCTTGACATACCAAATTTGTTCTAGACAAGTAATTAAGTAACAGCAGGGTTCCCACGGACTTGGAAGAATCAAATTCCATGACTTTTCCATGACTTTTCCATGACCAATTCTCATTTTCCAGGTTGACTTTCCAAGGTTTAAACAATAAGAACCAATATAAAAATTATACAATTAACGGCCTCCCATCGCCCCTATAACCATCCTATCCACACCAGAATATGTGACAATTCAATGACTCCAAGTGGTTTCCAGGAAAGATCCAAATACCTATGGAAGTAAGGCAAGTAATACTTGTTATCTCTTCCATGCCTTTGCCTGATGAATATCAATGAATTCATGATCAGTGTTGGAATTTCAATCCCCCCCCCCCCAATTATACAGGAAAATATTGATTACCGTAAAACCCCATTTATAAGACACGTCTTATAAAGGGAACTAGGGTAGAGTTTGTAACCTAAAAGTAAGGATACGTCTTAAAATTGGGGTTATCTTAGAAAAAATCTGAATTTTATATAAACTGTTATATCATGTTTTATTGAGAATGATGCTTAATATTTAAGACCAGAAAGTCTTGAATACAAGACCCTGTGATGTTTTGATATTTTTTCTATAAAGTGATGATGGAAAAACAGTGATTAATTGGTAAAAAAAACATTATTTTCTCCTTTTGAGACCTGAAAAAATCTTATAAATGGGGTTTCCTGGGACCAATTGGAGGGACAAAATTAAGCCAAAAGTTAAGGTGCATCTTATAATACCACAGATAGCCAGTTTTGTGAGCTTTGACTGCAGGTCAGCCCAAAAACCCTGCTCCTAAGATGCACATTACCCAGCCCAAAATCAGCCTACAAATAGTACTATCAATCATGCTAGTGGCCAGATCCCATCCTGGAGAAGTATAACTAGAACCCTCTTTAGGCTGAGTTAGGTACAGATTTAGGGGGAGCATGCCAGGTGCACGACCCCCTATTTTGGTCCAAATATTAATTTTGTTTATGTAAAATGAAGTGCCCAGAGGGCACGGAAACTTTTTTAACTATAGCATGCACCCCCCTTTTTCAAATTCCTGGATCCGCCACTGTTAGCAGATGCTATGAAGTTCACATTCCTATGATACATTTGAATATTTTTATCACTCAAGCTGATTTTCCATGACTCAGGTCAAAATTCCATGACTCTTGGTCAAATTTTCAAATTCCATGACTTTTCCATGACTTTCCATGACCACCTTCATTTTCCAGGTTTTCCAGGTTGTGTGGGAACCCTGAACAGGCCTCAAAGCGGCAATCATGAAAAAAAAGGTCCCTTTTAAATGCCACAATTTAAGAAATAAAGGTCCGATAAGGGAAAAAAAGGTCATCTAAAATTCAATAGTTTCAACTAATTTCCTTTTCAGTTTTGAAATAAGGCCCAAAACACATGTTTCATCATTCCTTAATGCTCGGTGCTACTCCTTTTAAAGGATTCAACATTAAATTTTACTTTTGGATTGAAATTGACATCCTGTCCAAGACAGTATAAGCAGGGGTTGGTCAATATGTTTGTCGAACCACTCTTTGTTGGTTTGAACAGCACCATACAATTTTAGGTAGACCTTAGAAACGACCTTTTTTTTCAAAAAGAGGTCAACAATAATCCAGTGTTTCAAAATCTCTATTTTTCAGAATTTTTGTTTTATTTTCAAAGAATGCTATCTCTGATGATATGGTCAGAATTTTTTGGGTCAAAAATGACCCTCATTATACATTTAAATGACCCATATTACCATTGAAATACATTATTTTTCACAGATTCACAACAATTTCCTGTGCATGAATTCCTTGTCAGTTATAACAATTTTTATACTTATCGGTCACTTGAAATGAAAAAAAGGTCATTAAAGGTCACTGAGAGGAAAATAAAGGTTTTAAAGTTCCCAGAGGCAAAAAAGGTTTTAAAGGTTTAAAAGGACCCGCTTTGAGGCCTGAAGTAACCTTTGAGAGACATTGATGTCATCCATGAGGTTTGTCCCAACACTCACAAGCAGAAATACCTGCTAGTCAGACGACTGTTATGGTTCCAGAGTCCCCACAAACATTCCCCTTTTCCACGACTGTCTTCCGTTTTCAAAGTAAATTTCATAGTTGTAAAATTTCCAAAGGTGTTTCAACATTATCACTGTGGCTCAAACTCGATGATAATAGCTAATTAGATGGTGACTTTAACCAATTGTTGTTGTAGCTCACCTATCACTGGATGAGGAGTTCCAGATTTGGTCACTCTCCACCTCGGGTTCCGCCTCCGATGCTGACGCGTTTTCATCCTCTTCTTCTTCCTCCTGCAAATAAGCCTTTAGATGCAACGCACCCATGGCATACAGCATAGCCAGGTTGATTATTCGGGTCATGTCGGAGGGTCAAGTTATCTAAGCTAGTGCTAGCTATCTAAAGGCGCCCTTGGGATCGCGGGCTGGGCAACATGCAACGAACATTCATACGACTGAAATAGAGTTGAGGCAAGGAATAAAGTGGATGAGCGGGTTTTATCACTTTCATGCAGCATAATCGATTCATTATTTTCGAAATGTCTGAACTGGTAACGTTGAAATAAGATCGAATTATATAGTTTTGTAATCTTGCTGCCGTTGAAACCATTTTGAATAAAAAATTGTTGATCCTCAAAACTTGTTTTGACAACAAACTATAGTCAGAGTTTGCTTGATCAACAATGGCTTTAACGTACGAGCTTGTAGCTTGAAAGGAAAGGTTCTGCGCAAGAAAGAAGTTAAGTGTAGGAGAAATGAGCTATTACAGCCAGAGGACATTTTCATCGTTTCTCCGATGTATTTGTGTATTTTCTTTTTCGATATACACCAGTATTCAGAAAATATAATTCATCCAACCAAATTCATTCAACAAAGAACTGGAACATGCAACATGAAAACACCCATGCATTGCGACACTCATACCTTGTGACTTGTGCATTTACCCCAACACCAAAAACTTAGGAAAATAAAATGAAAACGATTGATGTTTAACAAAGTGTATTGCACTATTATCTAATGAACTAACATTAAGAAATATCAATATCAATATGACTTAGAGAACCTTCAGTTTACTAATTTGATATATCCACCGCGTTATGATTCAAATAAAATGAACAGTCTTAATAACAACCCTACCCAAAACGAATATCATCTAGAAGATGTAAGACCAATTGCTCAAATTTCCATGAAAATATTCCCTTATATACGAATCCACTACCACAAACCACATTCACTCACACAATAGGTAAATCTGAACTGACTCAACGGTGAACCCTGACTGAAATAGGGCCAGGGGTTGTTAGTATTCCACCAAACCGAAGGCACTGCGCCAAAAAAAAGTGACAAAATCTGAAGTCTATAATAATTCCTCTCCACACAAACAGTAGCCGGGGGTGACACACTAGTTCACCATTCATGCCTCCCGAATTTGAGATACTTTCACTAAACGCAAATTGTTTAATATGTATGAAGTACTAAAATATATTTTGTATAGAACCAGTTTTTTGAGGCTTTGTCGGGAGGGAATTACAGATTTCAGACTTTGCGAGTTTACCAAAGTTAAATTGTTCTCACCTCCTCTGTGTCATAAAGTGCTCTAGTCGTTAACCGGTTTCGGCTTGTCTGTAGAACTGACCTATTTTGATTCCTTCTGTTTCTTTGCCTTTGACGTCGAGTCCGGATTTGACTCCCTGAATCGCTGGAGTCATTCTGAAATGAACAATCACATAAAAGTATGCACAATGAAAAAGTCATAGAGGTACTATATAGGGGTTCTACACTAATATGCTTGTTTCTATATTTATGACATTATCGTGAAACAAAATTCATAGTATAAAACTTTACCTCCGAAGGTGCCAAAGGTTTCTTCTTCTTCTCAGATACGTATTTCTTTATTTCATCCTCTGCCAGCGCTTGACGAAGTTCTTGATCATTCCTGCGTAAGCAAAAACACAATGATGATTCCAATTAAGATCTCTATTTCATTTAGCGTATAGACAAATCCTCACCTTTCTCCCGAGTCCTAGTTTCATTCTCAGGGATAATGCAAGAAGTGTAATTTTCACTGTGGCGACCTTAATAAGTCAAATGACTTATTCAAGTATACTCTACTACATCAGAAGTATAAAAGATGATACGCACCTGAGATTGGCTTGGTCCAGGCCCCAGACAACTACACGCTGTCTCCAGGCGGCAATGTCGCGGGGCGTGGCCCGTTGGGACACGGGCACGTGACCACTGGCCGCCCGCACACCTTCGATCTCCCCACTTCTTCGTGGGCCCCTGACCGGGGGCGAGAGTGGGCCGGCATCTTGTCGTGGGGACTGTATGCGGTGCTCGCGGGCGGCCCGCTGGTCCTGCTGCTGCTGTAACCGCTGGATCATCTCATCCAGGTTAACGGGCTCAGGAAGATCTGGTTGTGGTTCATCATCATCGATAGGAATTTCATCAAGAACCTCCCTATCACCTGTGATTTAGAAACATGAAATTTTGTATCGATTTCATGATCCACTTTTGTTTTCAAATGCAGTCACAGGGTAACAGTAAACATCACATAATTAAACACTGCTCACACTAATGCCGCTCGGAAACTAGGCCTTGACACTTTCTAAAATAATGTTAATGAACGTTGACGTTTTTTCAGCAAGTTTCATCTAGTTTTGCTATAAACTTGAGATAAAACACATTCTCTATTAGATATGAATGATATACATTATCTTTATCCTCGAGATTACGGAAGAACATCTGAACAACACATCAACCCTAAACCCAATATCCATCTGCTGCCTCTTACCGTTGGGAGCAAAGCCTATCTGAGGTATGAGCATGGCGTCGGAGGCGGTCTCCCGGCCGGGCACGAGCCTCTGCAGCCAGGAGGGGTGGGGGTTGCCGTCGATGTCCACCAGGAACGGCGGCGGCATCAGGTGAGGGGGCTGCTGGGTCTGCTCGTCCAGTACGAAGTTATTAGCGTCACGGATGAGCGGTCGGTAGTCCGTATGGAAGAACATCTCTTCTGGGAGCTGTACGTTGGAGATGGGGGAGAAATTATTGTCATATACGAGTCAGTCAGTCACAAATCAGAAAACTAGATTTTTGAGAGAAATGAATCAAAATTTAGCAATCCTGGACTGAGCTCGAACTTCCAAACGCAATTGGTTTTCTTTTTTTCGATTTGGGAGCCAGAGTAATCAAATGAATGTCCCAAGTCCGAAATGGTATCAAAGAGACTGGTTATTATGCATTAGAGTATGACATCGTATAAGGGATTCTTACCCGTTTGTACCGCTCATTTGAGCCGAAGATGTAGAGCATTGTGAAGCCATGTGAGTCTGTTGTGGCGAAGCTCTGTCCGTCGGGCGACCACTTACAGTCATACACTGCTCCATGGCCTTGTCCCTCGATCTGATTGGCAAAGGATTTAGATATTCAGACTAATTAGGAGTTTAGGGTAACAATTGGTTTTTACACAAGATTTTTTTTCCGATTCTGCAAACTGTCCACTACATGGGATACATAGCTTTGGAGCCTCAAACTACGCTGTCCTTTAATATAAAATTATTGAAATAATGTGTTACTTACTTGGTTAAAATACTTGGTGATCATAGTGCCTTTGGAGATATCCCAAAGTATGATATTTCCGTCGTGTCCTGCACTCAGCATGATGCGGTAATCGACTGGGTTGGCCTCCAGTACGAACACCTCATCTGTGTGACCCTGAACATGCCAAATGGAGAGGTCAATTTAACGATATTGACAGTAGCTCATAGAATATAGGTCATTATAGGTGTCAGTTTTAAGATGACATTAACCATAGATTCTAGGTAAGTAGGTTAATATTTTTTGTAAACGTTAATCGTAGTCTCAATGAGCATATATAGGGTTCAGGGATCCCAGTGGTGCTTCAGGAGAAACCTGAACTACCATATTTTCTAATATCAAAAATGACTGTACATATGTACTCTAGTAGGTTCATATTTGATGGTGACTTCATAATATACAGAAAAAAAAACGAAATCCCCCAACAACATGACAAGAGCCAGTACCATGCATTAGAAGTCATCAAATCAGTATGTATAATTTCATCAATATCCAGCAGTTTTTTGACGTATGTTATACTTACGCTGAGAATGTGCAGAAGGGTGCCGCTAAACGAAGACCACACTTTTAGTGTGTAATCGTTGACGGCAATGATGACATACTCATCGTTTTCACTCCAACAAATCATGTTGACCTTACATTTGTTGGACTTTGTGTCTTCTTCGGAAGAGGAGGCACTGAAAGAAAACACGACAACACTGTTTACTCTTCTCCAATGGCCTTCCAGTCACCTAAGTAAATTTGAAAAATTGATTCTAGAATAATTCCTACTTCCCATTTAATAAAATTTTTACTGCATCAGTAAAAGAATCGGACTTTGGTATAACTGAAACTACTAAAGTTTGACTCACCCCGGGCATTTACTGGCCGCGTTAAGAACAATGGCTTTCCATTCTTGCCTCTCGTACCGCCAGATACGAGCATTCCCGTCTTTACTGCCGCTGACAAACCTGTTACTGTGATTACTGTACTGTATGCTGTCAACTCGGTCCTGGGGAAAGACAGGAAAAGTCCTAACTTCACACATCTGATGTAGGATCAATAACTGAAGAAAGTCAGTTAGAATGGAAAATTCTTAGTTTTTCAGAAAGAGATACATTTCACTTTTGTAAATTTGTTGGGGCCTCAAATAAATCTGATTTTTCTTTGCCATCATAGCTTAGCAAATAAGTGAGCTTGGAAGTAATTCAAGACGTTAACTCTGAATAATAGTATAATGAACAAACTTACAGTGTGTGCCTCCAATTCACAAATTTTCTCTGGTGCACTTGATGTGAAGCAGAATACACGGACGACGTGGTCAGAACTGCCGGTTGCTAAGAATACTCCACCTGGAAATTGTATGCAAATATCATAATAATGCATCACTAATCTAAATACAAATACCTACACCTAATGGCCCATGAACCAGAACCACGCAAATCATCTAATAGCAGTAATACAACTTTTAAAGGAAAAGGTCAAGCTGAAAAGTAAAGGATTTGGATTTAAATTTCCTGTGACTAACCTGGACTGAAGGAGGAACAGAGCATCTGAGCACCGGCACGGGATCTTTCTATGAACTTGATTGGCTTCGGACTGAAAAGATGTAAATAAAAAAATATCAATGTAAATGGAAAGGATGTAAATTGTTTAAAACAATACGGAAAAATCCAAGTAGAAGATGTGGTATATATACAAAGTTATTCGGAGAAATAAAACGAAAGAGAATGTCCACACAGTGACAGTTTTAAAATATTAAATGAACCCAAAAATACTGGACCAAAAGTGAAGTCACGAAATCTGAACTTCAAAATATCCTGGTAAATTAAAAAACAAAAACAACAAAAACAACACATATTAACGAAACCAAATGAGGCCATACTTACTTGAATTTGTAGTCCTTGGTGGACCAGTGCCAGTAGCATACACAACCGTCGCCACCAGTGGATAGCAAGTAGCGGTTGTCTCCACGGATGTAGGGGCAGAACATGAGAGAGGTGATCATGCCCGTGTGTCCGTGCAGTACAGCGACTGGTGCCATAGTCCGTAAACACCACACTCGGATGGTCTTGTCACAGCTGCCGGCCGCCAGCAGCGTGTTCTCGTAGTTGACTGAGATGTCGGTGATCTCGGAGGAGTGGCCGCGCAGTGTGGACAGAAGCCGACCCGTATGGGAACTCCAGATCTTCACCAGGTGGTCGTCCGCTCCCTATTCGTGGAATAAAGGATTCATAGTTCAAACGTATCATATTTGTTCAGCGATTTTAGAATGCAACTTAAAAGGGGACGTTTACGAAACCAAATGAGGCCATAGGTCTGTTCGGCAAACTTGACACTAGCTCCAGCAGTAGTAGTAGTACAACTGTCCTTCTAGTTCCAAAGTATGCCATGCGAAAATTGGCATTTGTTATACTACTCACGTAACATTAGTACTGGGAGTTACAGCGCACCGCAGGAAAATGTTGGCAATATAAGCTTCCCCGTGTGTACGAACCGTACTTTTTTTTTCGGACGAAGGTACAAGTTTTCACAAAATCTAAATAAACTTTCAGTTAGAAATGCAAAACTTACAGTGATGATGAAGTCGCCTGTCCGGTCGTAGGTGATGCAGTAGACGGCAGACAGGTGCCCCAGGGAGCGGAAGGCTCGCGTCATCCGGCTGTAGATGGATGAGTAGCGGGCCAGGTCCGCGCAGATCACACCGGACGTGTGATGTGCTGTCACTATCTGGGCTGTAGAGGGGTAGTGGGATTGACAGAAAAAATTGTACGCTTTTAACTACGAAGTTTATGAAGGGCTATTAAAGCAACAGGTTATGAGCTAATGTGAAAACTGATTAATGAATGCACACCACTTTTAACGAAAGAAATTATTGTAATTTGAAACTTGTTACTTTTTCCATTACTGCCTAGGTTTGTAATTTAGGTTATGGTGTGTATCTATTGACCTCTACTTACTTATGTTGGTGTTGATGAGGTTTCTCGGAGGTAGCAGGGGTTTGCCATGGTGGCATGCTGCATAAGTTGCGCCGGGCCATCGCACGTGGTCAACGTCTATTCAAGTAAAATACAACATACGCTGTCAAGGAAAGGTAATTTCTGATGACAAGAATATACTTAAAGCATGTAATACCGAGTTTTAATTTTGCATAAGATTTTGGTACTAGATCTAAGTGTTTCAAAGGGGAATCCACCAGGTGATATGAGATAGTTCCTCCAGAATCCACCAGGTGGAGGCTCAATGTGATCTTGTGCTTAAATGTATTCAGATTCGTGTTCCACAATCTATACCAATATTCCATCAAAAACATTTATCCAAAATACTGCTTTTGCAATCCTTCTATATATCTTTTCCATTTCTGTTTCAATACAAGATCGAGGGCACAAACAAGAAATAAAGCAAGAGATGTTAGTCGAACTATCGCTTATTTGAAATATCTGAAGTGGTCAATTTTGATATGAATTCATCACACAGCTGCATCGCACAAGTGTATTTTAGATACATTATTCGAGGAAATATGTTCTGGTAATAGTGGTAGAGAAAGACACTATCATAGTGAGTGCATGCCTACAATAATAATGATGGGAAGAGAAATCGAGGTGGGGGAATCCCCGGGGTAAATCCAACTCTTAATTTTCGTACAGCAAAGAATGGAGTTCGTTTTACTCAGAACTTTATTTCGTCGAGCTTCCTTATTGCTTTTGAGAATCCAATTGAATCAAGCAACTTCTACGGCCCCAACAAACCTAACATCAAATTTCAAAGCGGGGCCAGACATCTAGTCCTAGACCGATCATTTCTACTAGTCTACGTAAACTGCAATACAATAGTTATCATGAAATTCATGGATGAATTCTTACCTTTCGCTGTCCTTAGTAAAGACTGCCTTCCAGCTCCTAGGAGAGAAGCTACTCCCCGAACACTAGATTTTACATCTTTCTCTAACAGCGGTCCGATTCTTTGCACAACCTTGAGTAGATGGTCATTGCTTATATTCTTGAATATGTCCAACTAAAATAGACGAAAACATTAAGAAAGTTAATTTACAGAAAGTGTGATTTACAGCCTTCGGAAGTGAATAAATTTAGTTATTCTTTTTAGAAATAGAGCTACCTTAAACAGTTTTTTTGTCATCAGTTTGACCTTCAATATCAGTTCAATAGAGCTACTTGAAGGCATAGGTCTATGTTAACCTGTCATCTGATTGCTTTCTTTAGATTTTACATTCTATAAAGGGAATCAGCTGGAGTCATAAATTATTATGAATGTATCCATGCGATGATTCAGCCAAACATTCTGAGCGGCTATGATCCTCTATTTACAGTCTGAAGAATATTGTTCAAGATCCTTAATAATTATATTTTAGACTTAGGTCAAACCATGTATTGCGGATCTATAATCTCAACTTACAGGTAGAAAAAAAATCCTGTCCTGAAGTCTACAGTAGATCTATCTACTTGAATAAGATTTAGAGGAGACTGCCTGTATGAAGTCGAAGCGAGTTTGACAGCGACTGCATGACTGTCACTCCAAAATAACATTACAATACACAAGTTCTGCCTACATAGTGCCTTTGAAAGTGACCTAGGTCAATAAATTCGGCTTCAATGTGAATTTCCTTTATCATTTGTTCCAGGCAAAAACACCTGGGGTGAGTAACGTCGCGCCTCTGGGGCCTCTCCCACAGTGTAGGCCGGGTCTGACAGCTGCGCCTGTCAGTGCGCTAGGGGCGAGGGGCCCCAAAAAGGGGGGAGGATAAAGTGAAACAGGAAAACGCAGCTAGCATTCACTGATATAATTGCAAAACATATATGCTCCAGATGATTGAATTGGAAACATGATTTTGTCACGGCAACCATTTTAGAAATGTGGGGTTTTGAACGGCGCAGTAAATATGTGAAGGTTTTGGGAAATCCCTTCAGTGCCTCCCCACACCGGCAAGCAGTGGCTGGTGTGCTATTTTTAGCTCAGTAGCTCCCCAAGGGTCATTATCATAACAACCATACCCGCCATCCTCGGGCTCTCATTGGTTGGCTGTGACCTCCGTCGTGCTGACATCACTGTCCGGCCAGCGTACCCTTGATATGTTAATTCCCCTGGTCAAATTTTCACGTTTTGTGCCCAAATATCTCAGAAGATCTTCAAAATCACCCTGACAAGTTATATATTGCCGGAATCGTGATGAAACGGGCTACAAGATGGTGTCAACACCTAAAAATCGACATTTTGACCATGACATGACAAGGTTCATCTCGACCTAAAATGACTTGGGAATTATCACAATAAACATGTTTCTTACCAAATTTTCATAACTTCTAAAGTGTTCTCCTCCTTGCCAATCTATTCTGCGAAAAAGTAGCTGAAAGACAAAGGTGTCAAAGTCAGGTTGGCATTGTCGACATTGGGGGTCTTTCTACGGCTCAAATGAACACTTTGGGATCTTAGGATGTACATAGACTATAACATAACAAACTATGATTGTTATTTTACTACGAGAAACACGTTTTGCGGTGAATGAATGGAATCGTAGTAAAAGAGTTTTCTCCTACCTTCTGTTCCTTCAACTCCTCTTTCAGCGCCTGCAAGACAAAGGCATTGGGTCAGATAGGCCTTAAAACCAAACTGGAAATCGATGATTGAACAGATACTTGCCTCAGCTGCTTTCTTGCATGGTCCAGCTGATAGGAACCGGGCGATTAAGAAGTAAAGTTCTGAAAGAAAACAAACCAATTTTCAGAAACACATGGTCACAACACTTGGCGCTGTCGGAGGTGTGGATTCAGTTCAACAGATCACTTCGGCTTACCTAACTCCAGTTGGGACGCGTCCTCCTTATTCTCTTCAGTTCCCGGCATTTTGAAGCAGTTATCTTATCCTCATTACTGCGGGTCAGGGCTAACAATCTCACAGAATCATATATTACGAAGTCGCCATTTTCATGTTATTTTCGACACCATCAAAACGTTGGGTTGCAGCACACACTGTTTCAAGTCTGTGTGCCTCCGTCAAGAAAATAGTTCCAAACCTAGCTTGCTATGCCATCAACACCTGTATATGCATCCAAATATGATTTATTATTACACTCTTACGAAAATTGTAATCATAATAAGCTAGGACATAATTTGAAAATATGTTTAATGTTTAAGTAAGGAACAACGCGGATGAATTCATCGTGATGTGAAGAGGCACGCACCTGCCGCCATATTGGACTTGTGACGTCACGAGGCCAGCACGGGAAGCCAGCACTGAAAGGCCGACTATGCAATGGGAAGCTACTCCTGTCAGACGTAACCAAACGCGAAGCTAATATTGCAGGTGAGAAAAGCATCCATTGCATATACAGTAAATCTTTAATTTATTGAAACGCTGCTGCTGTCAGCGTGTCCACATCACTTGCATCACCCGTCTCACGGTCTGACGTGTCACTTTTCTGCCCGGACTCCGGCCCACCGCAGCCCGTCACGGAGTTCTATGCGCTGCCGATGTGGATGATCGGTTTTCAAAGACCTAGTTAGAAGCAGAAGGTAAATTAAATGTGTGTCACGACGGAACAAAGTTTTTTCACATCCTTAGGAACACTTCACTGGGCTTTTCTCCGAATACTGCCACCTGTCTTGAGGTCAGTTGCCGCCGGCCGGTGTCCACCCCGACCTGTGCCCGGGCCTAACCCCGTCCCTCCCCGGCATCCCGGCTAGGGTCGGCCGCAGCAATCGCGGGGACCGCCCCCTTAGTGCAGTATTGGTGTATAATTTTCATGTTTACTATTAGGAGTTGGTTCAGTGGTTTGGGGTATAAGTTTTCAGATTTTTGTCGGATTTCCGATTTTTTCTCTCCAGCAACCCTAAAAATAAGTTTCAGAATTTGATATTTAGAACAAGTTTCACATCATGATAATTTTCTTAATTGTTGGTGGTCTATTTCCGATTTTTTCACTGTCCCCTACTTACACCCTGAGTGGTTGTCAGCGTTTTTAAAAAGTGAATTGGAGTGAACGAGTGTTCGGTGTTTTAAGCCATACCGACAGCCAGGGTCATTTTCATGGCTGAAACAGGTTGGGATGAATTCTCTCTTTGGTGATCGTATCTATGAGATGAAGGTGACAGGGCGGGCAAACAGCAGGGGATCAAAACCTGGAAATCATTTTTGCTGTACCTCATCCTTTAGTGAAACCAGCACCAACTGGGAATTGAACCCAATGAACCACTTGGTCAGTGCTGGGCCCCCCCCCCCCCCCCCCCTATCATTGCCTAATACGATCAGCATGGGCTACTGCTAGGGGCCTATAATCTTCCCTGGAACCCCCACGGGGTAATAAAAAAAAGTGAATTACTTTATTCTAAACTCTGTGGCAGGCACATGAAAACACTGTTTTGGTGCGGCAGACATAATGGGGATAGATCTTGAATTCACATACATCTACCCGGTAACTTATAGATCTAGTCGTTATATAGATCTATAGGAGACGAAATTAAGACTAGATCTATAAGCCACTGGGCATCACCTCAGTAGTCAGCTTGTTGGTAGAAGATAATCTCCTAGTGTTTGTGTTAGGTTGGTCAGTTGACCAGCATTGTCAGTCATTGTTCATGGAGCATTTTATAAGAAAATTTAAAAAATAGAAAAAACGGGGGTTTGGGCCCTGTACAGTAAAGCCAGTTAAAACCTCATTAACGCAGGGTTATTCCTTAAAAAGGTATTTCAATTATCATACCACCGGCCATATTTCTAATCAATATTTACAACAAATACTCAAAAAACCTGATAATCAAATCAATATTCCTGTCTTAAAAGAATTCTTGTAATTCTTGCAAAAACTTAATTTGACCGGCACAGCCACCCAGCCCTAATCCCCATGCAGTTGTTTTGGTAGGTTGACCAGCGAATGGCACCCAGCCACTGCAAAAAAAAAGCACGTCAAGTCTCAAGTTGCTGTGGCATGGTTCTATATGCTAAAACCAGGCATATCGGAATTCCGCGTTTTATCAAACATTATTGGTGTTTTGTTCAGATCCGAGGAGAAAACATGCTATTTTCATTATTATAATTATAGGGGAAAGTATAGGGGGCCATTGAATGAACTTGTTGACAAAGGTAAAGAAAACTGTGTTAGACGTCTGTTTTTCCTTCTCTTTGCATTTTTTAAAGGACACAATCTGGTAGTAGGTCTATTCTCAAAGACACTGTGGATAACTCCTTGCTAGAGTTGCTTAGCAGTCCCAAGTGGGGAAGATTTAATCTTTATCTCCGACCTGATCTGTCCCTTTCTGACTTTAGTAACGGCCATGCATTATTTCGAGTGACCGTGCACTACAGTAAAATTCCCTGACCTAGATGGGGACAGGGCGATGATACACACTTCTACCATAGAATTTTTTTTTTTTTTTTTAAAGAAGTCATGTGTTTAATTAATTGTTCGATTTTCTGCGAAAATGACTTTCAGCTTGTTTGGCCACCAGGTTTACTCTGGTAAGCCCTGTCAGAAAATTAACTTTAACAAAATAATTCAGTCTGCCACCAGGGCTTGACAAATCAGTAAGAAATACAGTTTCCCATTGGGCAACTGGACTCCTGAATATGGTTGCCCAGCTACAAAATATGGTTGCCCAGTAATGTTTGAAGAGAATGAGGTAAAATAGATGATTATTGATCCAAGGTTCATAATTTTAGACCTTGATTTTGGATTTGACTCTGGTAGCCCATTGGGCAACTCAGGCACTCATTTCAGTGGATCGGTATGACTTTTTGGTGTATTTGTCTAGCCCTGCTGCTACGTTGCCTACTGGCCTGCTGCCCGAAGTTAGTAAAATTTACATCGGGCTAGTGGATTAAATCAAGTCCAGGCAACTGCTAGATGTCTGCAGTTTTTGAAATGTTCAGATCAATTTTTATATCACTGGCAAGCGTATATTTCTTAAATTTCCGCACGAATGACTCTTTTTGAGTGGTGTAATAATAAGAATCATTAACAGGTCAGGAATGTAGCTACTGTATTGCACTCGCCTGGCAAGGATAGAAGTACGAGAAACACCCCTGCATATCCCTATTCCCTTATCCTCTCCCCTTCCAGCCCGAGAGACAAAAGCACGGGCCAAGTTCTCACCCCTTTAATTTACCGACCATTGTTTCCCCACTCGGCAAGCGACCCCTATACCACAAGACCGCGAACATGAGTACAAATTGGAAAATTGTATAAAGTATTGTCAGGAAAGTATATTAAATGTATTGAAAATTCATTAAACTTTAAAACAGTCTACTTTAGAATTGAAAATATTCATTTTTGATTAATTAAAACTTGGTGACCAGGCAAACTAACTTTTTAAGGCAATCAGTGTTAAGGAGTATGAGTATTATGCTTTTTTTTCCTTTTTTTTTTTCTTTTTTTTGCAGCAAAAAACATCAATGCCCCTGATTTTTGCTTTGGGTTATTGGTAATGGTGCCCCAAAGGTTTACCATCAGATGTTCTGCTTTGTATAAAATTAGGGAGCCACAAAATTGGTCTTTTGTGTGGCCTTGTTCCCAATTTGGATCAAATTTATGACAATTATCTCTTGATGGGCCTCACCCTGAGGTCTTGACACCTGTCAATTGCTGTTACTGCCAGACAGTTGGTCACCTGCCTTCTCATTGGCTGTCTGTGGGTAGGGCAGGCCCGTATCCAGAACTTTTCATGGGGGTGACCATTTCTAAAAAAGTGGACTTTCTAGAAGTAAATAGCTTAAAGCCAGGGTATCATCCACCCCTTAGCCTAGTGATGTCATAACTGGCAGTGTATTTAACAATGTCAAAATGTAATCTGGTGATGTTATTGGTCACATCGCGAATCTGGCATGCTCATCAGACAGTCATAAAGGATAAGATATAGAAAAGAAATGGATAGAGAAGATATAGAGATTATTTGAAAAGCAAAATCCGTGACTTTGGTTAGGAAAATATATATTTTATGTCTCAACTAAAATGGCAAAATTCTGGAAATCAGGAAAACAGAGGAAAAAAGCATCTCTGAAAGTGGACCTGGCTCAGCTTGGGGAGAGAGGGGGTGACGCGTACCCCACGTCACCCCCCCTAGATACGGGCTTGTAGGGGATCAGTGGCACTATGCCTGTCGGGAGGGGTTGTGTACCCTGATTGACAAGTACCCCTTCCCATCCCTACCTGTTGCCCATTGCAGCAAGGCTGGTGCCAAAAGTCATTATTGAATATAGATAATTATTTTTTACCACGACAGCAAGTTTTTTTCAGTCCAAAGGACTGAAAAATACATGTTCTTTTGTCAGGTTATACATTGGATGATGGGAGGAAATGTACAAAATTATTAAGAAAAGTGTAATGTTAAATGGATATCGGTCAACACACTGCCGTTCCTTACAATTCGTCAATAATCACTGCAAACGCAGATTTCTGGGAACTGCTGGTTACTTTCTCGATAGCACTTCTCCCGTGCTTAGTAATCTCTGTATGATTTTTACGTGCATCTATTTTATTAACCGGCTATCGTCAGAGCATTGGATTGCAGTACGGTAGCCTACAAGGAAGTGGCGATGCTAAGCAGCATTTGTATCAACCAGTCTAGCGGTTCCCTATCAGAAAAGGGCAATTGCATTTTATACTATATTGGGTTCTGCAGAGTAGCTCTATGATAAAAGTACTTGACTCTTTTAGTAAAAGTTATCGGATTTGAGCATCAAACTTTAGAACACCCTCTGTAATGCCCTGACATTTACAAACCGGCTCAATATCAACATACAGTCGGAAACAAATTCTAACATGTAAAACTTTTTCAAGAGAGTATTAATATAGAGCATACAGAAAGTTGGAACACTTTTGGTTATTCAAACAGTCACAAATGCCTATTTCCTTTAATGAAGACGTGACTGCATGCGGGATTTAACCAGTTAACATGGGAAACTGTTATGTCAAAATCTGAAGCCCCTATGGCTATTATTTAACTTGTAACTATACTAACATTCTCTGTTTCTCTAGTGTGTGGCGTTTAGTGCTTCTCTAATATGTGGTCGGGTTGTTTGATGTACATATTAAATGATGAATTGTCTTCGTAAATAGCAGGCTTATATTGTAATCATATTTTATAATTGACATCAAAAGTAGTCGGATTGTCATTAATACCCAAATGTATTCTGGAACTCTGTTACTTAGAGCCTTAGATAGTAACTAGCAGTCTGTTTGATTATCCATGCAATAGCCAGTGACACCTATGGTAGTCCATGACTGTTTGTCTCGGCGGTTCTTTGAATGTCTCACCGTCCATTAAATACCATGATCTCCTAAAGGGCGCCACGGTCACCAAGTGAATTGTGTACCAACTTAAGCAAGTATAAAAGTCCCCAACAATCATTTACAAATATCCAAATCATTGTAAACACGTTTGATCGCAAATTTTATTTGGTTGACTGCATGTGATATAAATGCAAGTACAATTTGTAGATTACTATGAGGAAGGCTGTCACAGGCTGAAACGTGTCGACTACTTCTAAACAATTTCCTTTTGCATGTAGGTCTACACACTGAAATTACTTCAAGTCATACCAAGAATCAGCACAGAGGCTGCTACCAGCCTGTCCATATGGTTTCTGTTTTGTTGAACTGCTTAATACAGGACCTGTGGGAAACAGCAAATTGGGTTGTAACCCCTTTATTCTCCAGCATCATCCTTGATATATTCGGCATTGACAGATCCCGGAGTATGAATCTAACATTTAGGTTGGAAACCAGTAGTATCACTGGTAACTTCAAAATACACTCCCCATGCACCAGATTCATTGAAAACTGTCGTTCAACGGCAGTTCAATCCTCTTTGTGCTTGGAGAATGTGAAGTTTTAGCATTGATTTCTGTGGGGATTTTCGAAATTAGATCACCCCAAGAATCTGTTCAGAGAGTGAAAACTTGCTATATATGGTAATGTATAGTCTCTCCCACAAAAGTTGTACTATTTTTGAAAAGTTGAGCATGTTTGTGTGTGTTGTTTGATTCTGAAGGTCAACTTGCATTGGCGCAGAGTATAGATTGCGTGCTGGAAGCAAGGACTAAGTAATGATAGGACCGTTCACCATGAGAATCAAAAGGTTGAAGAGAGCAAATGAGGATGTCATGGGGCCTGGTATTGTCAGGCGGATTTCATGGCATTGTCATGGAGATGTAATGGGAATGCCATGGCATTGTCATGAGGATGTCATGGCATTGTCATGGCATTGTCATGGGGATGTCATGGCATTGTCATGGGGATGTCATAGCATCATCATGGGGATGTCATGGCATCATCATGGGGATGTCATGACATTGTCATGGTAATGTCATGGAGATGACATGGCTAATGATGTCATGGGGATGTCATGGCCTTGTCATGGAGAGCTCCTCGGTTTTGTAAACCGACATCATATCGATAAAACAATTAGATACTTGTTTAGTTCTACTCTCATCCATGAGGCATCATGGTTTAGTGGTTAGGACCCCACCTCCAAACCCATAGGTTCAAATTTCGAAAGAGATTGTCATTGCCCACATTTTTTCAGCCTGGCAAAGCCAATAGTTCTTACAAAGATCAAACAACTTCCCTTCATCACATGTTCTTGTTGATTTTTGCGCATTCATCGTTAAACCAATGCGCCTGTTGAACATGTATGATTGTAAAAGATCTTAAAATGATGTATTTCTGTGAAAACATTTGATTTATAATTTAAAGTTGAGGTTCCAATAAATTATCGTATTCCAATTTTTTTTTAAATACAATCACTGTTCATTTGTAGATTGCCGAACTTAAAATGAAACCTATTGTTTTGCTGTTTCGTTTGATCAGACATGTCGTGGGTACAGGAGAGGCCGGAGGAGCGCACCTGGCTGCAGAAGGCGTGTGCCAGCGTCCTCCGGGCGGGGCCCATCCCCCGACACGTCGCCTTCATCATGGATGGCAACAGGAGGTTCGCCAGGAAGAACTCCATAGACCGGGCCGAGGGCCACCTCCAGGGCTTCAACAGCCTCGCCAGGGTGAGAACTCTTTAGTTGCAATAGTCAGGGTTAAAACGTATGGGCTTACGATTGTATTCGGGAAAGATGCAATTAAATTGGCCTGGTTCGCTGATTCATTTTAATGTTTTTACATACATTGTACATATAACACGTTATTGTTGTTCTTTGTAAACAGAGGGCTGCGAATTTAGAAGTTGATGTAGGTAAGTCGCCAGGCCATTTAGACCCGACGAAAATGAATAATGTTGACACTGAAGGAGCCTCAGTTCATGAATTGTACTAAACATTGTACATCCAGCTCCACTACTTTAATGCCAAGACCATCCTGACTCAACCCACCGGTTGGCTATTGCACTTTCTTTCGTGTAATACTTTTTATGACATGTTAATTTAAACGTTTCGTTCAATCCTGTTACAGTACTTGGTACTTTTGCCTTATTTTAGAGTCTGTTGTAACTCCGTTAACAGAAAGTATGTTCAAACCTTTTACTTCTAGACTCTGCAGTGGTGCCTTGACCTGGGCATCACAGAAGTGACGGTCTACGCCTTCAGTATTGAAAACTTCAAACGTTCAAACGACGAAGTAGAAGCACTGTTAGAAATAGCTAGACAGAAGTTTACAAGGTTAATGCAAGAAAAGTAAGGATATTTGAAAAAATCTCGTTGTATGAAAATCCTCTTTCGTCAATAGATATTGAATATAATAATAAAGAATTGAAAATTGAAAATAATCAAATTTGTACATCAAGCAAATTTCCTAAATTGTTTTCAATGGTAACGACATTTTTCTTAGGAAAAAAGTGTCAATCATGTAAATGTTGGAAATCATATTTCAACGTTTTCTTTTAAGGGAACTTATCGAAGAGCATGGAGTGTGTGTTAGAGTGCTCGGCAACATTTCCTTATTGCCTCGTGATATTCAAGAAATCATCGCAGAAGCTATGACCATCTCTAAACACAACACAAAGTAAGTGTTCTTAGGTTTCAAACTAATTGTGATCAGATGTAGCTTTTTAACCTTTTCTATTTATTCATCTTTTCAGACTGATATCTATACACATTCATCTAATGTCCTAATTTACTTCTACTCTCCAGGGCTATTCTCAACGTATGTTTTTCATACACGTCGAGGGACGAGATATGTGCAGCGATGCGTGAAACTGCCGAAGGCTTACAATTAGGTCTCATAAAGGAAAGGTAAGTTCAGCGTCGGCTTCAAATCTTGAATTGAAAAGGAAAACATGTGACAAAATAAATATTTCACTTTTTTTTTAAATTTATCAGATATTTGTATTATGTGGGAGCTAGAGGGAGACCGAAATGTAAATATATATTTAAAATCATATGAAATACAACCTTACTTGATACTTGCCTAAAAAATACACGCCATTCTCTACAGTGACATAAGCGAGCACCTCCTTGAGAAGTGTCTGTACACGAACCTCTCCGAAGACCCACACCTCCTCGTCAGAACCTCCGGAGAGGTCCGCCTTAGCGATTTCCTTCTGTGGCAGGTGAGTCCAGTTATATAAAGCGAAATGTAACTGTAATATATCCTAAAAAGGGCTAGACTATATATTTTCGGTAAAAAAAATCACTATTCTATTTACTTAATCATTGTTTTGAAATCAGAATGCATAGTAATACCAGAATGAATGATAATGTTAGCTTGACAACTTTTCAATCCCGTGGAAAAAACTGAGTACGTGAATGCACCTTTTCATCTTTCAGAGTGCGTTCTCAGTGTTGTCCTTTATGGAGGTATTGTGGCCAGAATTCAGTATATGGCATCTCTACGGCGGAGTTCTACATTATCAACAACACTACAAGGCCGTCCAGGTAGGCGTCACTTAAGGTTGAAAAAATGGCTTGATAATAAACATTAGTTGTTTGTAAGGTTCCCTTAACCTTGTTGGGTGTAAAGACAAAGAGAGCTTCATTAAAACTTGACGGGTCTGGGGTTCAGTGAATAATATATGTACTGACTTGCCGTGGTTACAAAAAGCGTCTGCTGATAATTATTTTGTTTTCAAATTTTGGGAGAAAAAATAACAGGTAATTACTGCTGTCTTTATTTAACTTGTATTATGTAAAAGTCGCTTGCATATGGCTCTTTTTTCCAGCAGTACCTGCTAAAACCAAAATAACTTTTTGAATCTTTAACATATATATGTAGTTATTTGCCCATTTTTTTGTTTTAATGCGCTTTTTGATATGTAACCACCAGGAGGCCAAGGAGGAGAACGCCGCTGCGGTGGAACAACAGGAGCGGGATTCTGATTACCAGTGTGTCATGGAGGAGATTGAGGAGCAGAGAGCTCGGGGCGAGAACGTCAGTGGGTCTGGTGTAAAAGAGCGCGTGTGCCGCTACCGTCAGGAGCGGGAGCAGCGGATAAAGAGGTTCCTGGGCCACGTTCAGGCCAAGAGGACCAAGTATATTGAAGACTTACTGGTCAATAAAAGACCGCTTTCTATGGCACAACCAACCGTATGCTGACCGCCAGTGATAAACTTAACAGTGAACATGCAATTGAGTAACCGATTACTTATTATTTCTATCTAATGTAAATGGTATGAATTGAGATTTTGCCTATCATCATGAGGGCATTGGGAGTATGAACGAGAGAAAGTATGTTAAGTGCAAATGTGGAAGAAATGACGATATTTTTCATTAGGATTTATCCCACCTGTATATAACCATTACCATGAGGAAATCCGAATGTATGAAAGTGTGATTGGATCATGTAGTGGCAGCTCCTTTGCTCGTACAAATGTTACTGTGTATTACCAAATCTGTGAACCCAAAAAATCGTCATCATGAAATAAAACTTGACTAAAAGATCTGTATTTGTTATCAGTAGTATAAAAATTCGAATTAAATTTACAATATTTTGTGAAATTGAAAGAAAGGAAAATGTACATTTTATTAGCTAAATTTATTATCTGACATAATTCAAGATTCATCCCATTCACAACGATTTATTCTAGCATTGGGCAAATTCTACACAAATCATATTCTAACGAACTGTCGAATTAGTTGTCCTCAAAAAGTGAATATACGAGTACTAAAGTACGTTCGTAATAGCGCAAACAAATCATTTCAAATGTACAAGTATCATTAGAATTTCATTGACATTCTGTTCAAAAGATTTGAGTGCTAAGACCTTCATTAATAGTGCATCATAAATAAGACATTTTTTTTCGGATTTTACTTGTGGATGTTAATTTGCAAATGCTGCAGATACCGGTATTTCAAAACAGAATGCGATTATTCACAAATCTTGGTTCTTTGTAAATAACACATTTTTAACGTTTCCACTAAATGTAATAAAACTCCATTAGGTGGCGGCAGCGATAACAACGGGATCACGCTAAACATTCACACAGGGTAACAAATATTAAACTGCTTACCATTTACGATAAAAAAAAACGCACAGAGAAATCAAGCTTTCCTTAGTACAACCAGCGACAATTTGTGTACCGGTTTACTCATTGTTTGTCATGGGACCAACTGCGTAAAACATTTCTATTACTTTATATTAATTCTAAAGGTATGATTTTTAAGGATTAGTAATACATATATCTTAACCTTTACAAGAATAATTCACCACGCACCTCAACTTCGAAAGCGACCATTTGAAACATATTGAAGCTCCCTGCGTGTATTGTGGGCTATACTTACAGGGATGTCAGTTTTCAGACTTTAGTCTGATTTCAGATTTTTTTAGACTTAAGGAAACTGGCATAAAATTGATCAAATGTGACCAAAACATGAACATAACCTCAATAGTATCCAAAGACATGTTTGACAGTGACAATGGGCTTGATAATCCACTTCTGAATACAGTTGCTAAACATTAAAACCAGTTCAAACTTTCTTCAGACTAAGTTCAGATTATCAGAATAGTCTGAAACCTTTCTGAGCAGTGAATAAATACTGGCCTCTGATTGGTTGATATTAATGCAATTCCAAGTATGACTCCTAAAATATTTTTGATTAAAAAAAATCCTATAAGAGCAAGAGTTTCAGACTTTTTCATCAAGCCCGACTTACATCCCTGTACTTAGTATTTCAAAACAATGCATTTCTAGAGTCAAATTTGAATGAATTTCTTCGTCATGATTTGTATTGAATATCCTAAGGAACTTTTAATGAGATAAGACTCGAAAATGGAATTTAAATGGTTAAATCAACTTCTGTCTTCTTCCATTAATTCAAGCGATACATATAATACATAATAAGGTAGAAAAAACAATCGTAAGTTTACCTCCACTGCTGAACACATTTTTCAATCAACACTGGGGAGGGTACTGGTTGTTAAAGACAATAGTGCGATGCCACTTGATAAAATGTGTTCCTTGCGTTTCATGTATTTATGTTTATGTACCTAAATGATGATTTCAGGTATGTGTCTGGTACTTTAAAGAGATCATTTGTTGAACGATAAACATTGACACTATTTAGAAAATCCATGAATCAATTTGAACTAAAATGTGATGAATCGATTCAATTACTTTAAACTGCAAAATATTGGTAATAAATCATTCCAAAGGACGTTGTCGTGAACATAGATACACACACCCACCAAGATAGGAAGGTAAAGACGCCACGGAAAAACAGCGGGGTGAAAACTCCTCTAAGGGTGGCAAGAGCAATGGACACTCTGGCTGCGGTCCCTGCTATCGTCTCTTCAGCTGACTCTGCCGGGACAACTTTCACTGGAGTCGTCCCGTTCCTCAGCACCGGGAATTCCACCCCAAAGGGCGTCACCAGGTCTACCTGGCCGAGGGTCTTCAGCATCAAGGTGCAGTAGAGGAGCAGCACGATCGGGGTCATGTACTGGAGGGCCACGACGCACAGGTAGTAGAAGACGCGGGTGATCATCTGTTGGAGCTCGATGGTCGAGATGCGCCCGGCCTGCTTCTTGAGCTGGTCGACTTTTTCTACGGCCATATTGAGATGAGCCTGGAGGTGGGTCCACATGAGTACGAAGCGGAAGGCGCAGAAGGCGAGGATCACTATGAGGCGGGTGGCCTCGAACTTCTCATCGCTCATCAGTTGTGGTAGGCCGTACACAGTTCTCCGCACTAAGAAATCACGCATGAGCGGCTTGATCCACATAAGGATGATGAACAACGGGAAGACCATGTTCAATGACAAGCACATCCCCTTGAATGAACTATCTGTGTACTTGAACGCGTCTGTGTGCATCTTGGCCAATCTCAGTCCCGGGAACGTGAGGAAGGCTCCCATGATTGTAGCGACGATGGCGAGGATGATTTTCAGTGTTGTGAGGGAAGCTGGGCCTTGAGACCCAATGCCTTGGTTCTGCATGAAGTCCCGTGCGCCGGTGGTGAAGTTGTGGTACCCTGGCTCTAGTCCCAGCTCCAGGCTGTCCTCGTTAGTGATCATCACCCCCATGGACATGATCAGGAAAAGCATGGTGAAAATAAAGATGAGAATGCGCTCCCCAGAATCCTCCGTTTGGAAGTAGATGATGGTCAAGGAGAACATAACCTTGATGCAGAACCCAATGACTAAGAAGCACCAGAGCATACTGAGGTTGAACTCGTTCTCAGGCCGCAGTAGAACATAGTACAGCTCCGTGAGTAGAAAGATCACCACCCCAACGAAAGCAAAGTCCATAAGCCACTGAAACTCCAAAAAGAACTTAAGCGGCAGAATGTCTTTAGGGCCAATGGGAGCCGAATCCAGTTGTATATCCAAGTTTTTGGGGATGGTGAAGGCGTCATTCTTATTAGTGTTGTCCTTCTTACGCCCGCGGCCCTTATCCACTGGGATCTTGGCTAGCGTGCGCAGTTCTTCGTCGGTAGGGTGGAGGTAGCGCACAAGTTTGTTGACCAGCAGCCAGCGCCCGAACGACTTGTGAGGAGACAGTTTGGACAGCAGACTGGCCATCACCATGCTGATGACCAGCTGCACTCCCAGAATGGCTGTCATGGTTAATGTTTGGTCCTTCTACTTCTCAAGTCGTTCCTTTTTCTGCAAAAGAGGGCATTTTTTATGCTTAGTTTTAAGTTGTATGCTTTTTATGCTTAGTAGCAGGTCACATTTCTACACAGAAAATAAAATCAGCAAAAATCCTTGTTGCGGTTTTAATATGTAGGAAAACGTTTTTGGGCTATTTGTCGTTTTCTTGTTAAAATTGTTGCTAGAAATTGTTGTAGAGGGCGTCTACAGTGATTTCTGAATGTTCTCAAGAATTTCCAAGTCTATTTGTGTAAGTTAAAAAAGGCATTATCGTACAAAAAGAAAAGAATAAGAGCAATAATTTGTGTGCGATAAGTGTTGGAGATGGGGGAAAGGTGGGTGGGTGGAAGGAGTGGTAATAAGCCGTGAGGGCCCCAGCTCTTGAGTTCTATGCACGTTCTGGATGTTTCCTTTAAATCTTACCCACTAAATCTATAAAAAGTCATATAATATATTGCATAAAGTACGGTTTTTGATAATATGTAGAAATAGGCGACGGATTTTTTTCTAATCATTGAAAATCCATCAGAGTAGGTCTATGTTTCATATTTCCAATTTTTTCTGTATTCCCCGCAACATAAAGGGAGGGGCCAGTGACCATAAGTTAGTATACTGCCGTGATCTTTACCATCCAGGGAATGACCATACCAAATTTTATGCTTTTATCTCTGATAGTTTTTGTTTTAGGCACATTTGTCTGTATGAAGCTTGAGTTCCCCTTCTGCATCTGACAGTACTTGCATAGAGCAATTATCTGCATGTGACGTCACAAGCAGAACAGTTGAAAAATGATAAAACTGTAAAAATAACAATATCTAATTTATATAAGTGTTTTTTATAAGCCTAAAAGTATTCAAAATTACCAGATAAAATGATTCATGAAAGAAAAAATCAAAAAAGTATTTTATTATGGGATTTATAATTTTGAAATTTAAATATAACGTTTTTTTATGTGACGTCACACACAGACAGCCTATGTCAGGTGTAGAGGGGACTCAATATGTGGTCTGATACAGGAACACAGTTTTCTATCATAAGGGATCACTTCAAAGTTCTAATAATGTCACATTCTCATCCTTAAGCACTCTACCTACGGCATGACATGAGAATTTAACAATATTGAAATTTCACTGGCCCCTCTCTTTAATAGTCACTACAAAGATGGTAGATACGATACGCTTTACCCTTCTTTGGTCACTATAGTCTCTAGACCTAGCCCTAAAACAGACGACCTACCATCTTCTTCCTTTCAAGTTTCATCCCATCCTATCTCTCTTTTGATACAAAATGTCAACAACAAAATTACAAGTCAATAAAAAAACAAGAAGCAAATTAGCTACAAAGTTCTGCTCAAGTATGACCAATGGTCGTCCCTCAGTAAACTTAAGGCCCTCCTAATACCAGAGGACTGTGTAATATGGGCTATAGGTACTATACGGAGTAAACGGGTTGGCGGTATACTCGCCATTTCCGACATCGCGCGGTGAAATTTTGGGCTCTGTATGTTGGCTATTTAGCATTGGGGCCTATGGGGAAAATCGGAATTTTCGCAATAGTACGGAAAATTGACCTTTTAGGAAATTTTGAAGGCTTGTATGCGGTGCCTGGGATTAATTCAAAACTTTTTCTTTTTTACTGTATGAAGATTGGACGTATATTTATAAAGTTATAGCGAAATAACCTGTTTTCTCCCATAGGAGCCCATGTTAAACTCACCCCCAACCTCCGTTCGCGATTTCCGCGAAATTGCGCCACGCGATGTCGAATTTTAAGACCCGCTTACGGCGTATAGGAACACACTATACTATATAGATATAACTAGGGACTCCCAAAAAAAGGTTACTTGACCAATATATTTTTTTAAATTATATTTTTCAATCAAAATAATTCTCAAACTTACGAATATTCAATTAAAGCTAATAGAGTAGAGGAGCCAGTTTCCGCGCGTCTCTAGTTTCCGCGCATTTTACGCATTTTATGGACGCATTTTGTCTGTAGGTATTAGATATGCTATTTTTAAAATGCCAGACCCAAAATAATGTTCTTATGCAATTAATTTGTCATTTTTAATGATGTTTCATATATATTTATGCATTCTAAGGCCAAATAAATGTTTCAATGTCCTTATTATTAAGGAAAATGACGGGATCCTTAAAAAGTTAATATTTCTGAAATAAGGAGCATAACATCATTTTCTTCAAGAAAAAATATAATTTTCTCTAAAAAAATATCATAGATATTAGTTTAAAGTGACATACGATCATTTTAATGTCATAACCATAAAATTTATTAGGTGATATAGAAAATAGGCCCCTGCGCGGAAACTAAGGTCAATAAATTAGACAGTCTCTAGTTTCCGCGCATTTCCACCTATTTTTCCAAAATTTCCGAATTTTCAATCATTTTTCCAAAGAAAATAAAAAGAACAATTTTTCAAAGCAAGGTTCTATATAATCTTAAGACACTTTCCTTAAATAATATAAATCAAAGACTCAAAACTGAAAACATTTTTTTCTCTTTTACTGAGGCAAATTAATGCTTTTGTCATTTATTAAAAATGCACAAATATGCATATTTCTTCCCTTTTCTCATGAATTTCTTGTGTAGGTTTTGCCAGACAACATAACATTTCAAATTGCATTATTATGAGTTATTAAGAAGTCAACAATTATTTTGCATAACAGATATCAATAGATAATCTTTTTCTGATGGTCCATCTATGATATTTTTTTTCTATTCAATATTTTACTCATTTTACACCTAGAAATGAGTTAATGCGCGGAAACTGATGCCAAAATGCGCGGAAATAGGTACCAGCTGCGCGGAAACTGAAGAATTATCATCCAAAAGTAAAACAATAAGATTTTACAAAAAAAAAGAAATTAGCTTTATTTTTTTTGTATGACTATGTTCGTAGATGTTATTTCCCTATATATAGATGAAAAAATATTATTTTTTTTCATTTTTTCTTTAGATATTTTGTTAAAATTAAATTTCTTGCCCTTAATGCGCGGAAACTGGCTCCTCTACTCTATGACCTACAGGGCAGGAAATCTACTTTTGATCAGGATATGTATTTTGGATGCTTGAGGTATTGTGGAGGGAGTCTGTTATGAATTCTGAATTTTCAAGAATGAGAGTCTTTTTGTGTTAGTTACAAAAAAAATCTAAATCGACCTAGATCTACCTCTAGCTTAATTATTTGCAACACAGCTATTCATTTGCTTTGCCCACGTAGATTCTACAAAGAAAAAATGGCCTTGGAAATTACCACAGCTGCAACTCTCCGAGGTCAATTGATTTACCAGTCAGTGGAGGCAGGGGCTTGGGATGCGTGTTTGCCCAGCCTCCTGCAAAACTACCACGTCTAAAAATAGAACCCAGCTGTGTGGGGAGCCAAAAATGGCTCAGCCCCAGTGCAGGTGCACGCAAAGTCAGACCCTCAGCCTCTGCCCATCCTTGCTCGGATTAGCTCGGTCTGAAGCTACAGTAATCATATGGAGGCGTTTCAAAAAGATATCCATATATGAATGGTGTAACATTGTGTTTTTTTTGCTATTTTTCAGGAGCAAACTTGAGGCCCGAACCATCCCAAGCCGAAATAGACGGCCGGTGTGTGGTTGCCTGGCCGTCGCTGACATTATCGATAATTTCTAGAAATCTGTGATTGCAATCATGATAAAAATTAGTACAGAACATAATAGATGTATTAATGTCTAAGTAACATGACTGAATTAGATAAATTCGCAGTAAATTTAACGTGAAAGTGACTTACCTTGACTACTTCTGCAAGGCACGCAGTCTACACGGGCGCCGCCATGACAGGTGGGATGGTGTCCAGCGTGATACATTGCCCTAGAACGGACACGAGGAACCAAGCGAAGTTGGCGATGGTACCCGCCGGTGAGTGAAACGCGTAAAACCAGCGCTTCCCGCCTTGCTCAAGAAACCGGGAGCCAGTCCGGATAACGTCCAGTGATGATTAGGACGACCTAGAGTAGACGTACAGCGTAGATCTGTATATCGAGACAATATTTGCAAACAAATATGTAATCTAAAGTAATTTAACAAGTTAAATAAGAGTAGACTCTAGATAATGACTGTGAAATCTTAGTAGGCCCCTATTTGTCTGCTTGTAGCCTATTTCTAATGTTTTGAAAAGCCATGGGCAATCTATATTTTGGCACTACTGTTTCTGATTAAAGCTTATTAATTTTTGTAACAAACACACCATATATTTGTTGACATTTGACATTGTTATTTTGAATAGGCCCTTCTTGCTTCATGAACGTCATATGAAATAAGCTTCTGTGACTCTGAACTTTCAAAAACATCTTTTTACGGCTAATTCATATGATAATATTATGCAATTAATTTTTATGATTATCTCACTGACACTTTCAGTTCTGGGATATGGGATATGGGAAAATGAGGGATGGGGGCACTTTTGTTTGAATGAATCTTGCCAATGCCACCACCCTGCGCCCCCAATATACCTGGCACTGAGCTTAACATTAATTTTAACCCCAGGAAAGGGGACGCTCAAGTAGAATGATGGGGGTAGACCCCTAAAATCGACACGGCGACACGGCCCTTTTTAAGCCTAACGACATGCGACATCACGTTTTCTTAAATTCGACAGGGCGACATCACGTTTTCTTAAATTCGACAGGGCGACATGAGACCCCCCCCCCCCATCTACAGCCCCAGAATGGGGAGGTTTGTGCAAAGAATACATTTCTTACTCCATATGGACGTTTTCCAAAGGGACTCTTCCTAGGATTTTCTTATTTGCCCCTTAGTGAACTATGTAAACACAAATGTAGGCCTAATGCTGACAGTACCTGGAAGATCGGCTGCTCCTAGCCGAAGGGCTGTACATGATGATTTAAAGTTTAATTTTTGAAAAACAACAATGAACCAAGCACGAATGCACTTAGCACCCTTGTCTATCTTTGATAAAGATCAAATTTAATATATGTCTTTCAATAGTTTTCAAGCGTTTTAGATATATAATTATTTACTTTGAAAATGTTTTAATGCACGCCATGAAATATTAAAACGTCTCTATCTCTAGATTTTCAGAATAATGATTTAAACTTGCAATAGTGGTTACATAATACAATAATGTTTCCCTACGGGTATTTCATGCAAGGGCGTTTCCTGCATGGATCTGCTTTGTGTCCCAATGTAAAACAGTGTAACGATGGGCTTTTATCTAGCTTTATTGAGAATTTACCATTCTCTGGAAAATTCCGCAATTTTCCAATGAAAGTAGCTAAAAAATCAAACATCATAAAATCAAGTTTTCTGCTTATGAATTGTAAGATGTATTCACATGTAATCCATATCCGAAAGGGGGCAACTTTATCAACATTATTCTTAATTCTTTTTGAATTTGAAAATATTGCCTTATATTTCCTATATGTAACATACAGAACCAAGCTTGTAACATACAGAACCAAGCTTTTTGGCCATCTAAGGCTAGAAATATATATTTTGTAGAGTCTTGCCCCCACGAACATTAAGAAACCATTTTCTATGCTTTGAGAAAATGTGAAAAGCATTCCTAACAACGATATTTTGCAAGCTATGCTGTATAATTGTCAAATCTTGGTCCTGTACGTTACAAACCCTGTAACATACATAACCAAGCTATTTCTGCCATAATTATGCCTATAATCCTGCAGTATTCAGCCAAAATACTTATGATGGGGAGCAACTGTATCCACCCAATGTAAGGGAGCGTAATAACGATAGCTGTCAAGGTTATTTTTCAACAAAACAAACAAATCTAGTTAAAGCTTGGTTCTGTATGTTACATAGCTTGGTTCTGTATGTTACAGATCCTATTTAGGATTTGCAGTCTTTTCTTTATTGTATGCAAAGGAAATGAGATATAGAAAGGAAATTGTTATCAGAAGTGGCTTACATTGTGAGCTTTTAATGTAGTGTATTTAAAAAAGAAAATTATATTTCTTTATTAAATGGGGTTTGATTAAAGCTTGGTTCTGTACGTTACATAATTGCATGAGATAAAAATTGGTGTAATCATAAAAAAAATTCTAGGTCAGTAAAAAGTCTTTTTGTGTATGTTAAAGATTAAATATATGCTATCCCAGTAGGGAGCACTATTTGAGTACGTTGGAACTATGTCAAGATTATCAAAATGGAGTTTGTGTACAAAAGAGGTGCAATAAGAAAATAACTTACCATGGGTTTTTATGGTACTTTTCTATGGTTTCATTGTATTTTTAACACATTCCCAGAGTTTACATTGGCAAAACCATACATTTTCTGATATTATTTTTTTTTGAATTGTTTTTTATTGCATCTTCATGTAGTACATGATCTTCCAGGTGCGTTACAAATTATATACATTACAAATATAAATGACAAATGATGAGCGATGGTATGAAAAAATGAGACAGAGTTACCCACGTTTCAAACAGACTTCTACCTTTACATAATGGAGTCTTCTCAAGTTATTGGCCAATTAAGCACACATGAGTTTTTTAAATTTTACCTTAGTGGTTGTTCTTTGATGTTCTGAACTTAGTCTGTCCCAGAATTTCTTCCCTCTATATAGAGGGCTCTTCTTGAATAGTGCAAACTTTCTATTTCGTATCCTAAACTTAATTTTATTGTCACTCCTTAGATAGATGGTCTGTGGAGGACTTTCTATTTTTGCCTTAAGCTTGCTCTGCCTCCGCATGACACAGAGCATGTAATCCCTCCTACGTGCTTACAAGGCCTTTACCCCATACAGTTCTTCCAAAACACTGATATCAGCATAAGGATGACTTCTATTATCTACTATTTTTAGGGCTTGATCTTGCAAGGTATCTAGCCTATTTACTCGCTCCACTGGTGTACTTTCAACGACAAAATCTCCATAATCTAACTGTGGCAAAATTGTTTGCCTATAGATTGTACTTGATAAGTCATTTAAAATGTACTTGCGCAGTTTTCCAAGTTGATTCACCTTGTCTAAGCCTATACCACGTGGAGGTAGTATCAAGATTGAAAAAGGGTGAAAAATGTTTCTTTCAGGGGCCTATGACTTTCATTCACACTGTTTTCATCAATTGAGGAGATTTCCGGAGAGTGGCCTATGTTATAATAATATAATGATATCAGTGACTGTTTTCCCTTTCCAGATATTTGGAGAGAAAAGAAAATCACAGTACTGTGTATACACCAAAAATTTCAATCAATAAACAATATCAGAATGTCTCGCTCACATTGAAAACCACATTAATTTTGTGATAAACCGACGACATCAATTTGATTGTCCTTTTTCTTATGAATATTAGTGAAGGTCATAGCCTATATCCACTTTTGATTGAATAAATTATGTTGATAATTTTAACTTCAAATGTATTATCATTAGTGGGCATCCTCTGTTGGTGACGCCAAACCCTGGGTTTCCCATTGTGATAGTGCACTCTTTGGTTTTCCTTCAGGGTCGTAGACATAGGCTCCAATGACGCCAAGATAACCTCCATGCCGCAGAAATTTGACCTGAACTTGATGCTCGGGCTGTAAGAAAGGTCCGTTGATACAATTAAGTACACCCTGCCTAATGTAAAGTGATATAACATGTGGGTAATTTAAACCTAGATCTAGTTTATAGTAATCTCTTTAAGGGGTCATGCATGCAACGTTCTGGTTATAACAGTGAGGGGTACATTTTGATCAAAGGTATCTGATGTGAAACACTAGCTAAACTGATTTTTTGAGGTACCTTTTATGGATAAGAGGCCGATATCAAATTAATTTACCAAAGCCTTACAACAAGATATTTTTCTTCTTCTTTTTAGCTTACCGGTGTCTTCTTATTTCTACTCTGAAAATATGTAGCAATAAGATGTCGAACCAGATGACCATTTACAAAGTTGCCACAGAAGTAGGCATTCTTTACGCCATGTAGAATGGCAGTAGTGTGTGCCAACTGTACCAGATTAGTGCACAACAACTCCAGTAGGCTTCGCACGAGGTCAGCTGGTTTGAAGCCACCTAGGTGTACAATACAGTTTTCAAAACAGTCCCTTCTTAAGAAAATGTAATGTTTCTCGAGAAATTATCAACCCCTTTTTTATGAATGCTTTTTGTATCATCATAAATGAATATTTAGACCTGAAATTCGCGTATTTTGATAACGCAACGAGCTTCAAATTTAGATATTTTATGTGATAGGTTTTATAGATATAGGATATGTATATAGAAATCTTCACTAAAGCTCAGTTTTTCTCGACACAAAGCCCTAATATGTTATTCTATCCGAGTAACTACTTATTTAGAATTGCCAAGTTAGTAGCAGAGAAATTAATCTTGAATCACTATTCTTCTGACATCTATAAATATGTTATTTAATTTTGCAAAGCCATCGAATGATATCATTGTTGGAAAATATACCTTCTGGTGGCTTGGTACCTTTCCCGAAGGCATATATCTTGATATCATCTCTTAATTGGGTGTAAAAGTTGTCATGGATACCACTCTCCTTTAGGTCGCCGAGGAATATGTCTACATATTCACTGTTACCTTGATTGGATATCTGTAACAGCTCATCAAAATTCTGCATACAAATAGAGATATATAAGTAATGTATAAAGTAGTAATTGTAATGAACCTTCATTTTGACAATGGATGACAGAATGCTGAAGTTATCTGCAGGGATATTCTTATAAAGATGTATCAAACTTTCCTTTGGGATAATTCTTTATGTGGAATGTCAAACATCTAGAAGCACTGTTTGGAGGTGAGTATTCTGAAGCGGGAATGGCCCCCTTGAAAGTTAA
Organism: Lepidonotus clava; assembly: GCA_936440205.1. Classification (NCBI taxonomy): domain Eukaryota; kingdom Metazoa; phylum Annelida; class Polychaeta; order Phyllodocida; family Polynoidae; genus Lepidonotus; species Lepidonotus clava. The sequence goes on along the minus strand of OW387136.1, from coordinate 42,431,812 downwards.
CCTAGTATGGTAGTTGAATTGATGATCAGTGCGTAAATGCTTGCTTCATCCCATGCCCCTAGGAGCATCCCTGCAATCTTTGAGTAATTATAGGAAAAACTTTACATTAATATTCAGTGTGTCTGGTCTAATTATGTAATAAGCTAAGCTGTCTTTTGGTACTATGGGAGTATATATGGTACAAAGTTGTGGAACTTTGGCGCCTGATATATTATGCAAACGTGAGAAGCTACTATCCATAAACGGTAACTGTAAGACAGAATAAAGAGTGCTAAAACATCTTTTTTTTAACTTACTGTAGTGCCTGTTAGAATCCCTGAAAGACCCATGAACGATCGGCCAGCGAAAATACAACCGTCCACCAATTGACCACTACCATCCGCGTTTACCTAAATGTGATAGGAAATACAACCGAAGCTTGGAGGCCTATAATTCCTTTATCTTTTATAAATAATCATATAAATATCTTTTGTCTGCCGGTCTCTTACTCAACTCGACAACAGTTATTGTGTCTACCGTAATTACTTACAACGACTACAATTTAAATAACCACATTGAAATCTCTTGATATCTTTACACTGATAGGGGGTAGTGCAAGACTTCTATGTTTTGAGTTTCCCATTGCTATCCTATGCTATACAATTGTTCAAAACCTTTACGATTGTCCAAAAACTGTACTGCAGTTGTAAAACACATTTTGACATCAGCAAAATAACCTTTGTGAAAGCTGTAGCAGATCCACAAGTGACCAACAAACATGGGAGCAACTCAGTTGGTACAGCCCCTTCTTCTTCACGTATACCCCTCGGTGCTTTTGAGACAGCTACCATTGGGTCTTCCAGGGAAGAGGCCGTTCTAGGTGTGTCGTCTCCAGGGGTTCCCTCCTCTAGGGAACAAGGCAGGAAACTGTCGGCACCGTACGTCTCGAGAATAGTGTTCAATCCCTCAACGAAGCAGGAAAACTCATTCAAATTGTTCAACCTAATTATCAAACAAGTGTATTGTTATGTAGTTGTTGTGTAACAATATATCAATTTAGATATTGGGCATAAGGAAATATAATTATAATTGATGGATGTTTCATATGTTTCAATTACTAAAATGTCTACATATAGACATAACTCTCTCAAGCTATTTTCCACATAGAAATTCTCGACTGACAATACATTGTCACAAAGGACCCACTAATTTGGGTCTTCAGTGGCATTGATTTGAAAATAATTCCATGGCTAAAACACTGATTTAAACCCTCATTTCTTCATCTTTATTTTCTTTCAAAACAATACCGTACCTTACAGATAGTGCATCTTCCATTTGCTTTTTGAATTCAGTGCCCCCTATTCCAGTAGAAAACACAGTCCTGTTCTCTGAGCCCTGGGCCAGATCACAATAGTCTCGGACAAAGGGAATGATGTCATGGAGGTGTCCCCGAGGAAACATCCTAAGGCAGAGTTGGTCCGCAGTCTGTGCAAAACAAAAATGTCTAAGGTGTAACAATTAACGTAAGGTTTAACGAGAAAATTACTTACATTTTCTGGCTAAGACGTTTTTACCCTAATGTGCAACGTCTATAGAAATTAAAACCATTTTGAATGGCCGATTTCACATACTTTAACTTTATATCATACCCATACATATATACAATTCATAACATAAGATGTTTGTGACAAGTAAGTTTGATGAAACTGTTGTTATGACTCGTATTCGCTGAGATGTCAAACGAATAAAACCTGTTTTGTAGCATCTAAATTTGATGATGGTCGAGGTCGGTGAAGAGGAAGAGGACGGTATATTAGCTTGGCAACGGATCCTCCTGAATAGAACACATTTGTATAGAATTATGTCTTGCTTTGACAGATTAGTCAATGAGATTGAACGATAACATGCATATGGACATGTGCAATTTTACCATAATAGTAACTCTTATGAATCTACAAGCAATCTTAATACAAATATAAGAGTCTACTAGATAAATATTGCTTACCAATGTCTAATGCGAAACCAGTTGAATTGCTCACCACCTCCTTTCGTAAGGCGATGCTATTGGTCTCCATCCCCGACGCCATGATTCGACTCTAAGTTAGAATGGTGGTCAGAAGACATGAAACGCAATACATGGATGGACAATTGCTCTTGAAAGTTCATTATGTTTTGGTTGAAAGAAACCCCTTAATGTTTTAATAAACACGATTCATTCCAAATAACAAAGTGACTATAGATAAGAAGCTCAGGTAAAGCCACCTACCTGCTCAGTCGACATTGACAACTCTTAATTCACACTTCGCTGTTGCTCTTTAGTCTGAAGACTGTGTCTATCCCAGGTACATATGCTCCAGTAAATATGATTATAACCTCCACTTGGTATGTTCATGTTATGCCACCAACTCAACCGCATGCGACTATATTCACGGTTATCCTATTTTCGGTGATGCTCTCTTGGAGGCTAATGATGATGTTCCATGGTTAAAAACTGTTCCGGCCACTGTCCGGAGGTTATAGATGAGCCAATGTCATTTAGAAAATAGGGGTCATTACCCATATGGATAAATGATTTAGTCATGTGCATAGTGACAGACAGATGAAGTCTATGTGGGAATACGAATGGCGAGAGTGTCTCTCGTTTCCAGGAACAGTTATAGGGTAAATGTTACAGGGAAGCATTATTTACCGTCCGTATAAAGTTGCCAACACAATGAAAAATAGAATAAAAACAATGAAACTGTCATTACATTACTCATTGTGAAATTTGTTAAAACACTAGGAAAATGTCATTACATTATTCATCATGAAATTCGTTAACAATTTTTAACATATAGGCCCTGTATTGCTTTAAGCCGCAAGTCTCAAGCATGCATCCCTGAAGTATTGCGTAAAAGAATGTATATCTCTTTGATATAGAATTTATTTTCCTAATAAACCAATTAGTGAAAGTAATATTATCATATGACTTATCGCAATGAGTGTAAATCCCATGGCTATAACAAAGATATTGAGTTTGACTTTAGCTATTTAAGCTACTCCCAAGAATGTATAGACTTTGTGCAGATGGTGTCATTGTGACGTTCCTCAGTAGTTCGAGGTTTCCGATTTCTACAGCGAAGGGACATAGGGGATATTTTGGTCTCGAGCCGAATGAAGAGTTCAAGCAGGAAACCAAGGTGTAAGATCAAGAGTCTTGCCTCACACACGAGGGGGAGCAAGCGGGCCGATCGGGGAATCGGTATTCTTTGAGGGGGGAGGTGTGTGCCGGTCTGTCGGGCCTGGAGTGTTCCGGAAATCAAGCACAGGTGGACCGAGGGTTCAAGTGGAAAAGAAATGGAAGGGGGGTGATGTTAGAAGGATGAATTTTGGCAGTTCCTGCTGTCCGATCTGATCTTCCGTGGGGGTTGGGCAGATGCTAGCTTAGTGGGTGGTAGCGTGGGGCCAAGCGGGTTGTGCTTTTGTCTCAGCGGTCACGGGTTGGCCACTCATGATTTAGGGCTTCCGTACCTGTCCAGTCTTCCGGTTCGATCTTCAGGCCAGTCTGGCCTTTCGGACCATTCTTCAGTCTTTCAGTCCCCCCTTCTTTCGCTCCGATATAGATACTAAACTTAGACTAAACTCCTTGAGTTCAACTGGTTACTTAGCTGCTATCTGATCATATCTTCGCCTTAAACCCCTTCAAGGGTTATGCTACAAGAAGAAGACACGTGTGAACACAAGGAGTACCAAGATAGGACTGTTTATTTTGGGCCTAACCGCCCACATTTATGCTCTATCACTCGACTCTGATTGGTCACTTTAGATCATGTGACTATTCTGACATCATATCCGGTTTACAATAAGTTTTCATACTTCGAATTTTCGTACTTTCGGAACTTCCCGATACACTTCTTCGTATTTCATGATTTACTACATTATTTCGATACTTGGTTACTTTTCTAAAAATGAACAGACATTCATCACACCATATATCACAAAATAGGCAGGCTACAATTTTGGTGATCAATCTAAAAATACTATTCTAAAACATTTAGTAGACATATCTTAGAAACCTTCACTTGACAATAACTTGTACTGTATAAATATCTGTTCTTTTGATAGCCACGTGGTATTGAGAACCACGTGGTGATCATTGAGTACCACGTGGTGATCACCAAAAGCTGGTTACCACATCTGCACAAGGTCTATACAGATTTGGTCAATAAACACCATGCAGGGGTATGCGGAAGGCCTATGTATATCCTCAGAGCTATTAAGGTAGTCTGGAGTTATGTAAGGCCACACAGGTGGAGGCTCAGTCACCTCTCTGCCCACCCAGGAGGAACAGGCCTATAGAACAATTGTATGGCCTTTAAGTCCAAGAAAATTGTTATAGAACCAATAATGTGATATACAACAGAGACATAATGTTTCAGTGCCTCTAAGTGCTTGACTTATGCAAAAGATAATTCATCTTTCCTTTTCTGCCAATAACAATCTAGTAATGGAAGTATCTGTTAATAACGCCAGCATAAGATATATGCTTTCAGTATAGATCAAAATATTATCCATGTACAGTGTTTTACTATTTACTTTATTTTGGGAAGAAGCATAGTATCATGTACCTCTCTAGATGCATTACCATTTAGCATTTCTGCAACTGCTCTATTCATTGGCGCCGGCTTTGCCTGTTCCGCCGCTTCAACCTCCACGGAGGTAAGTAGCTACCTGGTCAGGTGATCAGACTACTACCTCCCAGGGAGAACTAAACCAAGAGGCCAAAACAAGGACTTACAGAGAGGTCAGATCATACACCATTCACCTCCAGCGCGGAAAGGAAAGGTGAGTTGTGTGAACATGTCCATCCATTAGATATTCTTCAGAGTATCCCTCTTTCTTCAGGTTAACATTAGCTTATTGCATGCAGTTTTCATATTGGACCTTTAATCAATACAGACGGCTTTCGGGGATATTGAAGATAAAATAAAAGCCTGTATTTTTCTTAGATCCCAATGGGTCTGCCCAAAGGGCATGGTTAAGGGAAGTCAGACTAAAAACGAAAATAATCACAGAGGGCCTCTGAACATGTATACACAGTATAACTCTGTCCAAAAAGTTATAGACATGGTGGTCCATTTTCTTCTACATTCTGATACTCACAGGGCCGCACCCAGGTTTAGGTGTGGGGTAGTGGTGATTTTCACACAGTAGAACTCTATGGTATGGAGGAAGTATTATTTTATCCAAGGGCAGTGAAGCTTTCCTGCAGGAGCATGCCCCCCATCTATGTTTACATAAAGTCATAACACTATGCATTAAGCAATATTTTTATCTGAACATGAAAATGGTGTTGTAAGCCCCAGGTAATGTTGTGGAATTGGCATTAATGTAGTTGCTAGAGAGGAAAAGTGATGGTAGGAGAAGCATATATGCAATGTTTTCTAACCCAATCCAGCACTCTCCTAAGCACTAACCAATGACATTAGGATAGATAATAGGCTGTGCAATGCTTTCAGGCAATTTCTATGACATACGTCCAAATGATGACATATTGTACATTACTAGATATGTAACATATTTCGTTCTCTACAATGTTATTTCTATCAAAATAATTAGTCTAATGTTACAGAAATCGGGGATTCTGAATTTACTTTTTCACTTTGTCTATCAGGATGAATCTAATTATGCTCCCTGGGTACGCGCGTGACTCGACCAGTTAAGAAGAATGATCTCAATAATGTATGTGGCTAATATCGTAGAGATACATGTTATGTATGTCTATGATTTTATAGATTTCCGTCTATGAGAGAGTCAATAATTCCAAATATTTAATTCAGTTTGATACTCAGATCCTACCTGTTAACTAGTTGGCAACACACGCATGAGAATCTATATATAGTCATATGCACTTATCAAATTATTACTCAACTATATACTGTTATGATTTACCTCTGTTCAAATGTTATATCTATTTTGAGATACTTTCAAATTAGTTAAAATATTCTTCATAGTTCTTGTGATTGTAATACCAACACCGAGAATGGAATCTTTAATAAGCAACTTTTTTATTGATCATAATGAACTATGACGTTAGTACAATTCTGAAGTTCCAACGCTGACGGGTTGGAGGACATTTCATATATAATTGCTCTAAAGCAACATAATGTTGCTTTAGAGCAATTATATATGAAATGTCCTCCACCAATTATACACCAATCCCTTATCCGCTTAGAAAGTCCTATGCCAAGTGTTACCATTACATATTTAAAGAACATTAAGTGTAATATTCCATAAGAAGTCCCCCTCATCCACGTAAATATTACATAATTGTTACGAAAGCATCGATTGTAATATTTTCATGATATTGTGAGGCTTGAAATTTCGAGGAAATAGCCAAATTGTATTATCAATACCCATGGAAGTTATTAGTTTTGCTTCCATAACAATAAATATTCAACCATTATCATTATTGGGCAACACCTTACGATAGCGTCATATTCTATGTGATGAACGATGTTTACAAAACAACACAACATGTTAAAATGTATGTCTTGACTCTAACAAGCAGACCTTAGCTACACCTCTGTTCTTTTCCCGATCCAATGACATCATTTAGTCTTTGTAGTGATGAGGACTGCCGTAATGATATAGAGTCATGCTTTATACCCTTCATACTTTTTGGAAACCGTAGGTTGGTATCCCTCACGCATGAAGGTAATATTTTCTCACTTCAATAAAATAGAGAACGTCTTTGTATTATCATACCACGAGAAAGTGTGGACTGAATTAAGATTTCCTATTTGTTGGCAAAAAGAAACTCTTGCTAGGCAAAATCAACTCCTGCTAACTAAAACCAACAACGCTTTATATTGAGTGAACCACCTAAACCATGTATCTCACCGGCGAGCACGAATCGCTAGTGAAAAACATTTGGTAGGTAAATAGCCTAAATCAACCTCCATTCCCCAAGGCAAATGTACTCTGGATTTAGAATGATATTTATTAGTTTGGCAATGGTCTAATAAAATGCCTACAGGCAAATTCATTTCATCGAACGCGTAAGTACACCAAAATAGGGAAAAGAAAACAGAGACATAAATGAGCTAAAGCTAAACAAACAAGACTCTTTCATTTGGAATCGGCACCTCTATTACCGTAGGGACGTGAAATTTGCCATCTTACCTTTAATAAAATACCGACTTAATGTCATTCTATTTAGGCTTTATTTTGAAACTCATGAATGCGTTTTTTAAATTCAGATTTATCGTGGATCAATATGGAATAGGCCACTGAAACGAGAGGAAAATGTTCCGGACGTGGAAAATCGCCGTCAACACCCCTATTGGGATGTTTGAACAATGGGGTTTGGACCAAATGTTACGTCGTCATCGGACGAGGATGTCAACCTTTTACAAAGAGGGAAAATTGCCTGAAAACTCCGGGGAAAGTGACCCTGGACAGATGGTAAAAGGCGAACAGACTCGGGTAGAAAGTTCAAATGATAACCCCTATTTAGCTGGAGAACATGGGGAAGCACAATTGCAAATGGTAGAAACAACGCCAGGGGTCACACAAAGTGACCAAAACGATGGACATTTGGGACGGAAGCCATATTTTCAGTTCTTGATGGAGCACGGTGGTGTGAGGATGAGACCAGAACCTGCAGCTGGAGAACAGAATGATGAGGGTCCCAAGGTTGGCATCTATGAACACTGGACACAAGTTCAGAGTAATCAGCAGCCGGGGATGTATGATGAGTGGAGAGCAGGGGGTCGGCGGGTCCAAAAAACCAAGGATAAGCCTGCGAACGTAAGTTTTCTTCTATAATTCCAGAAACATGTCATATATATCTGAAGTATGAAATATTTCATCTAGTAAAATACTTCTTGCAGAAAAAACACATGTAACTCAACACAGGGAAAGGATACTCCGAGGACGTTAAAATGTCCTAATACTTATGTTTAGGGAGATATGAGTAGCCTAATTTTATGAAAAGCGGTTATTAAAATTTCTTAGACTAACTTTTTCTGTACAATTTAGTTAACCATTCCAAAAGATTATAATTTATTTTAAAATGTTCTTTATTGCTTATTAACACAATTCCATATATTTGGTATAAGTTCAAAGTTTAAAACATAATCTACAATGTTTTGAATTACTGCCCTGGAGCATCCTTTCCCCATGATGGGTCAAACATATCAATTCTCATGGTAAAGCAATTACTCTATTGTGCCGAATATATATCTCTGCAGTTTTCTGACTTTCGCAAATCATGATACTACAAATTGAAATTTATCTAAACAATATGCCTTAAAGGACCTTCTGCTGGTCATTGCAAAAGTAACACATTATTAACAAATAATCATAATGTAATCTAATGATTTGGTATTCGGTATATATATAGTAATTGTTATATACATGCAGCGATGGGTATTGGCCAACCGTTAACTCCATTAATGTTAGAATCTTCTAATTTATTCACATGGTCTATACCCGATAGACACCTTATAGTCATTGTTCAGTTTCAGTGAGGAGCCAACAGTTAATCTGTATTAATATATATTTTATCAATCATTTAAGCAATGTAAACCATTCTAATTATCAGATATATTAATAAGTGAATGAATAATTGATCAATTCACACATTCTCCTGAAAATGTCTTCAGAGCTCCCCAAAGGAGGACGCCATGTCCTACGATGCGGCCAAAAAGGCCGTCATGGCGGGCGACGTGTCTGCATCAAGCCGCCTCCACAGGCGGCAGCTGCGAATTGTCGTCTGCAGCACCTTCTGTGACACCAAAGCCGAGCGCCAGCGTCTCAGCAAGGAAGTTTTCCCGCGGATTCGGGAAGTCTGCGCCCAACATGGAGTGGACTTCCTGGCGGTCGACCTTGGCTGGGGACAGGCGGACGGCACCCTGACAGAAGCAGGGTTCGCCGACATGTTCCTGCTGGAGGTCAAAAGGACCCTGAGGGAATCGATACCTATCACAAGTCTGCTCGTCTTTTTGACGGACAAATATGGCGGGCCTGGACTCCCACCGTATATTGGCATGGAGGAGTTTGAAATAATCATAGACTGCATTGAGGATGAGGATGATAGGAGTCTGGTGAAACGCTGGTACTGCTGGGATGAGAACGCCGTCCCTCCAGCATACAGACTGCAGACGGTCGCCGCTGGACCTACCCTTATTGCCCCTGGTTTGTATTTCTACTTCTTAATTTCCGTGTATTTGGTCATATCGAAGAATTAACGTGAAGAATTTACCAAGATATATGAGGGAATATTTCGTTGTTTCTATTCACAACAAAATTGGTAATTCTCAATTAGCCACTGCTTGAGTCATCCGTTCTGCGTAGCATGGTATTGGTATAATGTAATTATGACTGAGCTTGGACGTTTTAACATTATTATTATTATTAACGCATAGCAATGCCAAAGCATTGGATTCAAATTGGTGTTCCAGTCGGAGGTCTTAGCTTTTATTTACAAACCATCCAAAATTCAAAAATATGTTATGTGGTTTTCAGATAAACATGAGCGGCGGGTTATGTCTGCGCGCTGGTCGAATACGGAATCACACCTGATGTCACTCTTACAACAAGGTGTAAAGAAGTCAAAATATCTCACTGACCAGCAGTTGGAAAAATGGACCCTTTCTCCTTTCGACAACCTCTTTACCAAAACGGTTCTTCAATGGCCAGAAATCAAGACGAGAGCGTTGTGCGTCGTTAGAGACATTGCGCAGGCGCAACGACCTTTTAATATCCCAGAGGTAAATGTTAACGGGAGAATCCTCCAGCAGTATGTAGACATGGACCTTGAGAGACCCATGCCCGATCCACATAGCAGAACAAGGTTGACCGACATGAGGAAACGTATGAAGGACAAAAAGGTCAAATGCAATAAGTATGTGGTTAATTGGAGTCCTTATGGCGTCACAGAAGCCACCCACGAGGCCTATGTGCGCCGCGTTGGAGGTACGGTCTGGAAACACCTGTCAACTAGGATTAAAGCGGCTCTGGCAGGTGTATGGTTTTATGCATCTGACATCATGGAAGAGGTGGCCAGTCACAGTAGGTTCTGTGTCCAGCAGGCTGCCGAGTTCTGTGGCCGTGAGGATCTGGTGGAACTAGTGTTAAGCAATATCAGTCAGACACAGAACGGCAAACAAGAGGGCAACACATCGCTGGTAATACATGGAGTGAGAGGATCTGGGAAAACTGCCCTGATGGCAAAATGTGGATCACTCATGAGAAAGACCCTGTCTGAGGGTCAACAAGAAACAGATCCAGTTGTAGTCATTCGTTTCTGTGGATTGATTAAGCAGCCAACAACGGTGAACCTTCTCAGAAGCCTTTGCCTTCAGATTTACAGAGCTTATAGAGAGATAGACCTTGACCACATTACCTCGGATATCTCAACGCTAAGCAGCATGTTCAACGATCTACTCAGTGAAGCCACTGAACGCCGGCCATTGGTGATCATGTTAGACTCCATAGACGCTGTAGCCGGGGCTACCTCAGGTCATCTTGGACTAAAATGGCTTCCTTCTGTACTACCTGCTCATGTTCAAATCATTATGAGCAGCTCGGATGCAGAAGCAGTGCTTTCACAACACACACAAGGCGCCTGCAAAACTATTGAGGTTCCCCATCTCAGTTGGTCAGAGGCTGAGCCCATGCTCCGACAAATGTTATCCAAAATATACAGATGCCTCACCAAAGGACAGAAGGAGTATGTTGTGAGTGCTGCAGTGGGCAAACTAGAGGAGACGCCAACCGTGCTGCGACTCAAGCTTTTGTTTGACACCTGCAAGGAGTGGGCTTCATATGACTACCTAACGGTCTACCGCCACACAGTGCCAGCCATGTACGTGAACATGCTGGAGGCCCTGGAACTAGAGCATGGCAAAGTCCTGGTGGCTCACGTCTTCTCCTTGATACTTGTTGCTCACCATGGACTCAGCGAGGCTGAGCTGCTCGATGTGCTCTCCGGGGACGAGGAGGTGCTGGACTCAGTTCTGCTCCTGAACCAGCCCCCAGTGAGGCGGTTCCCACAGAGCGCTCTATTCAGGCTGCTGCAGGGTCTAGATGGCCACCTCACAGAAGTGTTCAGCTACGGGAGGACCGTGTTAGTATTCACGAACAGACAGATGGAGGACGCCATCAGAAAGAGGTATCTGGGAACCACGGTCCATATGACAGAAAAGTACTGCTGTCTTTTGGCAGATTACTTTGGCGGAGAGATGCAGGATAGGTACCCTGGAAGGGGCTTGGCGCCTCAGCCACTGTTCTGGAGGAACCCAAAGACCGGACGGGAGCATTTCAACAGGGCTAAGCTCTCTGAGCTCCCTGCAGCGTCCTCCAGGGCCCCCTACCCCTCCAGTACGCAATCCTCCCTCTGTGATCTGACCTTCATTACGGCCAAGTGTGTTGTAGGAATGTATCTGGAGTTACTGGAGGATTACAGTTTAGCATTAGAGCTATTCCCAGGGGATGAGCAGTTCAACTCTTACTTTGAGTTTGTCAGCAACTACGGGTTGGAGATTGCTAAGAACCCTAGAGATGTCATCACCTTGGCCTTACGTATGGCTCCTACTAATGCAGTCCATATTCAAGCTAAGTCTATCGAAGAGAGTGGAACCAATGCTGTTCCATGGCTGCTACATTAAACATGCCAACAAGGACACGCACACGCACACATACACATAATTATATATGATATTTATATACATAAACATATATATATATATATATATATACACATACATGTCATACGTATATATATGTAGAGAGACACTTGCGTATTCATCTTTTCTTTTTTTTCCTTTTTTGTTATTAAACCACAATCATTGACATCCATGTTCTTCCTCTACTCTATGACTGGTAGTATTGTCTGTTTATAAATTATTATACGGGTTCTACTATTTACATGTTTCTTCAATTTACATAGCTGAAATATTCTTTGTGAGAATTTTCGACACAAATTGGAAAAATGTGAAATGAGACAAGAGTTATCTTCGACATAGGTATTTTGTGCGTAAATAATTGTACATAACCAATGATATAAATGTTTTGACAAGAATTCAACCTATTCATTAATGCATTTGAGATGGTACAATGGTATTGATTTAATGGGAGCAAAACGAATAAATTCACTGACATTTTCATCAAAATCCAGTTCGTGAGCCTATTTCTGGCCCATGTTAAAATGTAAACCATGAAATATGATAGAAAATCTTTAAAAACACATTTCCTTGCTCATCTTAATAACGTGGCTCTGCAAAAATGGGGTTTGTTTACAAATAAATGGAAATATTACCATCTTTTCTGGAATTCTACTTCGGTTTGAGCTAGTTTTCATAGCTATTGCACTGACCTTAACTAGACTAATCAAACATATTTCTATACTGAGTTTTGAAAATTTTGTTAATTTTATTGGTTTTAGCTCCCTTTAAGTGAATAGAACATTCCATTGCCACAAGGAGAAATGAAGTAGTTGTCTCTGATTCCAAAATCGTAACCTAATTACTTTACTAATTTACAATTAGGTATTATTTCTGAACGCAAATCAGTTGGTATGATCCATTGCACCTATGCATGAGTGACTGATCTATCTCACTAGTTATTTTGGGCCACCTCAGTAGTGGTTATAGGTAAATATTTCTTCATACTATGTGGAATCAGCTGAAAAAATATTTTGGAATTGTATAATCATAAAGGTTTACACACATATACCTCGTCTGTTACTTTAAACATTTCTAAGAGATTTAACCCACAACTGATTTATGACAATCATCTATGTTGGCCTATGTTGTCAGAGATTTCAAGGGCTACGTATTCAGGTATGCTTTAAGTATTTTCTCATGATATCTCTACGAACAGAACCCATCCTACATAATATTTAAATATATTTATTGGTCAATGTACTACGAACAACAATAAACATTGAGCCTGACACAAAATAAAAGGAACGAAATACATTTTATTCACCAAACATTGTTATAAAATCGGTTTTGGGTCATTGCATTTCACTTCTTAGCTTGTTGGCAGTGGCCTCTGCCTCACCCATTATCAGAGAGTAGCTTCATTGATATTATCCAAAGCGAACCATCCTACAGAAGTAGCCTACTGCTTCTGCTCTTGAACGATATAGTCAACGCGAACAAAGCACATTTTTATACTATATAAACATGCAAAAGGCATCACAATATTACTGGTATTCCAGGTACGCATCAGGAATCGCAACGTAGGCCTTTCAAATACATAAAAATAGATACACAATATATGGTATAAAGGCAGTACACTCATTCAGTTAAATCCAATTGATGGAATTTATATATTTTTGATGCCAAGAATAGTTTCAGCCATATGTGTCGCTAATCCTTAGTCTGAGAAATAATATAAGTTATCTTAGCACCCTCTTGAATACATGTATACATATCATACCTTCATAAGTAATGTATATCACCTTCTGAAATTAGTAAGCAATGATGATAGCATAAACGGTAATTTTAGTGATTCTAGTACCATTTGAACTCTAGTATTTTGCTATCTATCCGGATTTAAGATTAATTATATCATGCCCTCATAAATAATGCATATCACCTACTGACATAAGTAAGTAAAGATTGTAACATGAACAAATGGTAATTATAGTGAGGGGTTGTCCATAAATGATGTTACACTCAAGGGGGTGGGTGGGTAGGTTGAACAGTGTGACATTGCCTGAAAACAGGCCTTATTTTCATGTTTGAAAAAGGAGATGCAGTGTGACAGGGGAGGGGGGATCATAAAAGTACACTGAAAACATGTGATGTCATTTATGGACAGCCCCTGAATCTATAGTTACTTTTGAATTCTGGTAATCTTTTGTTACCTTTCCAGATTTAAGGTTAATTAGCATAAAATGCTAGTTTACGTGAAAATACTGCAACAAACAAAGTTATTAGGATTTCAATATTTTAGTTCACACAGTTCAAACATATTATACTGAAAGAAAGGGGAAAAAATCTACACCTACATGTTCAGATATTTATAGAAAATGTACAGAAAATATTGTTCTGACGCGGGTGGCCAGTCCATACTCGTGCAGGCTTTACAGCATGATGCGTTTCTGTGATAATAGATTAGTCACGTATCTTCAGTTAAAGTTTTGGGGAGAACCGGGTTTAAGATCACGTTTTTATTACGTGGGTTTTCCAATCATTACAATAAAGTCAGTATTGAAGCAGAAATACTGAATAGAAAGGCGGGAGCGTTGACTGAATGTGTTTGAGGGGATTCCTTCCTTGGAGCTGATCATTGTCAATTGAGATCTTGTCACGGAGTGACAATACATAGGAGAATATTAATAAAGAACAACCTTTCACGCGAGTGTTACGTCTTATATGATGTTGGAACTATGATTATGTATTGGACAACAGCAGTCGAACGAGGAGGAGACTGCGTTAGGAGCTAGCTATTATCTATAATTAATTACGACTAATTACGTATGCTACACATATCAGATAATTAACTCTCTATAGTTCAATATGACATGATTCTAATCTTGATATTCACTCACACTGGCCGTTAACCAAACTTCATCGGCACACACAGCACAACATTTTATAGCTAGATGTCCACCTGCTTATCATTTAACAAATCTGTAGTTGCATTTTGTACACGGCTGTTGTAGAGGTTTTTCAGGGCCGCCACATTTCTGAGTACACGCGGGAATTTAAACTGGCCATTCGGATTGTCTTTCCACACGATGTGCTTCACCTGGCTAAATGCCCCGGACTCAGCCTGCAAAGGCAGAAATAATCCATATTTACTTTGCAGCTATAATAAGTAGATAGAGTGATTGTTAATAATAAGGAACAACAGGTGATTGGTCTGGACATTAATAAATAGGAAGATTTATTTTATCCACCTAGTTACATCAACTCTAAAAAGTTAAAAATTCTGGCAAAAAAGCAAGATACAACTAATAAAATTGGCAAATTATTGATTTTTTTAAATGTACAACTCCCAGACTCAGAGGATCCTGTGGAAAATTTTACAATAGGGCACCCCCCCTCTTTTGACGATCTCTGGATCCGCCCCTGGGCCCTGTTAGTGTAATAGTTAATCAAAGTCAAGTATCCCAGACTCAGAGGATCCTGTGGAAAATTTTACAATAGGGCACCCCCCTCTCTTTTGACGATCTCTGGATCCGCCCCTGGGCCCTGTTAGTGTAATAATTAATCAAAGTCAAGTATTGGTGAATTATAAATGGAAAATGTATACTGTTATTCTGTGATTATTATTTGAAAAAAACTGGGCCCATTCCTTCATAACTGAATTTAGTGATTAGGCTAATCAGCTGATATTTGGATAGTATCTCAAAATGCCAAGTTCCATCTGTCACCAAAAGAAGTGATGTCATTTCAAAATAACATTACTGAAAAGGGACTGTTAAGTTTAGTTACTTTGATTGCCAGGCAGAATAATTGAGAAAGAGGCATTTATCGAAATTTGCCTGATTATCCTAATTGCTGAAATCAGTTACAAAGATATGGCTCCTGGTATATAATAAACAATAAAATCTCCTCAATCTATGTGACCAAAAGTACTCAAAGGCTAATTCATACCTGGAATACTTTCGGTTTAGCAATGGCCCCCGAACTTCTGTAGTGTCCATATAGCTCATAAACCTGAGTCAGGTTGTCCTCGAGCTGAAAACAGAAAACGAAACATTGAAAATAAAATCGTCCTCATTTTCTTGGCTTTCTTTCTATGACCTCACCTATACCTTTAAACACATTCCATTCGGAAATTATTGTTTTTAGTAAAACTGGTATTAGAAAGTAGTCTAAGGAAGAATGTATTCTTTTTACCTTTTCTGCAAACTTCACCACATCTAAGTGCTGGTCGGTGTTTGTTTCGATGAAGAACACGTAGAATCCATTGTAATCTCCTTCGACTGAGAATTCTAAAATGATAAAATCACTCAGTGTTAAATCCAAAGAAAAAATGCTTAACATCAGATCAGGAGTAGCCTGTACCATTTGTTAACTCGGAGGACCATATGGCATGCCAACTAATGTACTGACATGGATGGTCAGTCCAGACTTTAACTTAGCTATTCCTGTGTGGAAAGAAGAATCAGAGCGAAGAGTGTAACACTCGATGTTAGAGAGTGTAAGAGGGAACGTTAGGCAAGCAGAGGTAACCAATCTGGTATAAGGTGCAGTCTGTGCACTAGCCAGCAGAGCACTACTCACTGTTGTTAGTAAAACATCCTGGAAAGATTGGTACTGCAAAGCTAGGTCCTGGAATTGGAATTGAAGCTGATAGTCACTGACCAGACTGCATGTCCAATCCATAAAGTAGTTCTGCATTATGAATGACATAACACTCGCATGAAAGGTTGATGTTTATTAATCTCCAATATGTGTTTGCTAGTGTCAAGATCTCCCATTGACAATGAACAATCCAAAGGGGTAACGTCCACTCAACCACACCCTGCCAACACTCTATCCGCTTCAATTTAAATTCCAGAATCTAGCTTAACAGTAACGATCTTTCCAGGATGTTAATCCAACAACAGTGAGCAGCGCTCTGCTGGCTTGTGCACAGAGTGTGCCTTATATATGAATGGTTCTACCTGCCTAACGTCCCCTTATACACTCTCCATTTAACATTGAGTGTCACACTCCTAGCCCTGATTCTTAGATTTAACACTAGAACAGCTAAGTTAAAGTCTGGACTGACCATCTACGTCAGTACACCAAGACGTTCACAGTTAAGGATCACAAATTGTATCTCTTATTTTGGAGGCTCATTGCTAATACTGCAATAACAATTAAAAAGTACTCGTGAACGAAAAGAGAGAGTTTAGATTTAGGGAAAAATGATTATTAATTTTACCTGGTATTTGTTCAAGAACGAAGCTCTCTGTGACGGTGAAGTTCATCAGTTTGACACCAGGGGGTAGAGCACTCTCTGACTGTTTCATGGCGTCATATATGAGGTTTTCAGGAGTCCTCTCATAGGATATTGACAGCCTTTGGCCAAGTCTGCGATTAGATTAAACAGATGATAATGTTTCCAACTCATAAAAGTCCATATTGCAACCTAATGGAAATGGTTTATCTATTCAGGTCCCCTCGCCCTAGTGCGCCAGTCAGTCTTTAATATGTTGATAATGATCAGTTGAAAACCCATTAATGTAAATAGTAATGCTTAGTGAACAAGTCATGCAATATCAAAGGAAATTCGATTCAAAGTAATTACATAAAATAGGTAAAGGAGTTATAAAAGATGTAGACCTATTTCTGAAACATAGTGCTCCATTATTAGGAGAGAGGCTAATGGCAACAGGAGGCCGGGAGGTGTCAATTTGCAATAATATAGAGCGGTAGATAGTGTAATTAATTACTTTCCAGCAGATAACAAGTTGAACAAAGGTCATTGGGCCGTATGCATGTTAACATCTGGGTGTTGATATGGCTGTGAGGTGTATAGTGATATGTATATATGTAAGTTTAATACACAAAATGATGTTAATATTTCCCACAGATTAAATAATATGTTTTTAGAAGTGTTTGTCAGAGGCCATTATATATGTATGTATAGCACATATGTATATAGGTATGTATGTATATCCTTGACTGCATATATATATGTACATATGAATGTAGGCTAGTTTGGGGCAAGACCTCCATTTTCAAACTATAGTAAGCTTGAAATAACTTTCATAGGGCTGCATTACTTTGTATATATAATATTTAAAAAAGCTTTATCCTAAATTAAGAGAATCAGGACAGTTTTTATTGTTCAGACCCTTATGTCCTTATGGCTTTATTTTTTTAAAAAATGTGTGTATTTAGTAGGTGTCACCTTATTTGCTAGTTATAAGATATATCAATTTAGAAAGATGCATACAAATTAATGCCCTTACCTGTCAACCGATGCACCCACCCAAAATTGGGCAAAATGGCGCAACAGTAGGGCAATGGATTCCTGCTCCACTCTATCCCCGTGCATGCATGTATGTATGTATGTATGTATGTATGTATGTATATTTATATGTATGCATGTGACTCGTTCTTACCTGTAGAGGAACTCATACTTGGGCGAGTTGTAGTTGTGGCCGATCACCTTGATAATATCCCCGGTTCGATACCTACATAGGCCGTTTTCTGATGTGGAGACAACTTCATACTCCTGGCCCACCGCCAACTGAAAAAGAGTATTATTCGGGAATCATTATCTTGGTGGTGAAAAAGGAGCGACACCAAAAAGAATCTTTATTTCATGCAAATGCAGACTCATTTATCATAAAACAATGACATAATATAATTAGAATACTGTGAGTTACATAATGTCAGAAATAACAAATGATATAATTGGATGAATATTGTACCTGTTCTGGAGAAAGTGTTTCAGGGCTTTCGTTGTCCACATCTTTTAGAGGGATGAACTCGGTGAAACATGGGTACGGTAGGAAGGTGAAGCAGTCCCCCGTGCCGGGCTGGTCCTCCAGGTTGATCCCACAAATTGACTCGCTCGACCCATGTCCATGCGGCATGGTTTTCACTCCCTTCAGGTAGCTTTGTGCCAGGAGGTTGGCGCACATTTTGAAGCTACCAGAACTGCTGACAATAACAAATTCAAGATCAGGCCATATACGTTTCATCAGTCCAACTTTACCTTTCTGAAACTCCCGCCGAAGTTCTGCTGCTCTCTCTGGGTCGGCTTTAATCTTTTTAGACAGGGACGCATGGACGTCCTTTGGTATTCCAATCATTGTGCTGATGGTGCCCTTCTCGATATCATCACATAGAGAGTCTTCGTACTGGTTTATGAACTTCATGTAATAGTACATGAGGTCGGAGGAGAATCCGGAGATGTATTGTAGTTCTCGCTCAGACAAGGCGAAGAAAGCCTGGACGTAGTATGATGCTTCTTCTTGGAAAAGTTGCATGCACTCCGTGGGGGTCAGGTTATGGATGGGTTGCTTCTGCATAGCCATACCGACAACGCCATATGGAATGTTCCCTTCTGTCATCTTGACTTTGGAATAGAGGTAGAAACGTTTGTATCTTTTCAGGTTCATCAAATGGATGCAGTTGACCCGAGGTAATGTGAAGTATGCAAATGTTGATGATTTCCGATAGATGTCTTGGTAAGGGACTAATTTTGGTGATCCAGTCGTGCCTGAAGTCATGCCACAGAATATGGTTTTGCCTGGATACAAGACGTTGGTTTCACCAGCGACAATGCGGTCAATGTAGTCTTTGTAGTCCTCGTATCTTGTGAAGGGATGTGCACGAATGAAGTCCTCCCTCGATTTGATTTCTGAGAACTTATACTTCCTTCCATACTCGGAGGAGGTGTTGTGGCTCAGAATCTTCATCAGAGATTCTTCATTTGTCTAAAATAAGACGACATGAAAAGATTTTGTGAAAAATATGGTTTAGAGAGGTTCTAAAATAGCCAATTTCGTGTCAGGACAAAGATTCAGCTGATTTGATGTCACCCCCAAAATACCCAGATAATCAATTCTCAGAGTTACCTCTTTATTGTCTACCCATTGGATATATATAGGCCTACACCTCACCCCCGGTACATAAATTCCTTAGTCACATAAAACATCTCACCCCCTCCCCTTTAAGCCATAGGTTTGTTAAAGGAGAGAAGACATATCCAGAATGTGACTAGGAATTGTAAAATAAAAATGAATGCTTGTGCATATTTGTATTTGTGGCAGGTTATGTGTTTTAACCCAAATTATACTAAAGTGCCAATTATGATCCAAAACTCTAAATATTTTATATCTGGCACTATATCTGAAATAATAAGCCACATACAAAATTTTGGGTCTCTATCTAAAGTAGAAGCTGAGAAAATAAAAATGAATGCATGTGTCTGATGCAGCCCTGAGAGGCTTCGTGGATGCACAGATACGTCTAATGGGGCAATGGCACTCGGATGCTTTCCAACAATACATCCGCCTGCCCTATTAGTGTGGCTCCACCTCCATTGGTCAATGTCGGTTAGTGCCCTCTGTCACCACCAATATTCGTATTCGACATCATGACTGAGCAGTGGGGTCAGAACCTTTTCTGACATTTCAAGCCATAGTCAATGGACAGACCATATACTTGGGGTCAGCGCAGGCTGTCCAAGCATACAGATATATAGACATAACACGGAAATTGTTCGGGGATGGCGCGGACCGCCTAGAACACCAATACTATATTAATCGAGACGGTTTGCTTGGGGTTAGCGCGAGCTGCCCAACCACACCGGTATACAAGGAGGACCGTTAATGGAGTTGCCACATAGAGTACATATATACAGAACCATAACCGGTCGGGGCCCGCATGGACTGCCCTTCAAATATCAACATTCCATATTAACATTCCTGGTAGGCCCAGTTCTACAGTCAGAAACCTTAATCAGGGATGGCGCGGGCCGCCTGAGAAGGGGTTTCCCATATACCACCCATCTAGTCGGGACAGCGTGGGCTGCCCAAAATCTATCGTTCTAGCACACCTTGAGGTCAGTGCAGGCTGCTCAAGGTGTTAATTCCTTATCATTCCCACTATTAACTAGCCAGCCCTGAAAGGGGCCGACAGTTTATAAAAAAATAGTAAATAACCTATTCAACTAATCGTTGTTCAGAGCTTCTTTTGTACGTAAAAGCGGACCGCTATATTTAAATATGATGATTGGTTGATATATTACGAATGATAATAAAGATTGAGCCTGACACAAAATAAAAGAAACAAAATACATTTTATTCACCAAACATTGTTATAAAATCGGTTTTGGGTCATTGCATTTCACTTCTTAGCTTATTGGCAGTGGCCTCTGCCTCACCCATTATCAGAGAGTAGCTTCATTAATATTATCCAAAGCGAACCATCCTACAGAAGTACTTCTTCTGCTCTTGAATGATATAATCAACACAAACAAAGCACATTTTTATACTATGTAAACATACAAAAGGCATCATAGTATGACTGCTATTCCAGGTATGCATCAGGAATCGCAACGTAGGCCCTTCAAATACATAAAACAGATACACAATATACAGTATAAAGGTATAGTACACTCATTCAGTCCAATTGATGGAATTTATATATTTTTGATGCCAAGAGTAGTTTCTGCCATATGTGTTGCTTATCCTTAGTCTGAGAAATAATATAAGCTATTTTAGCACCCTCTTGAATACATACATATCGTACCTTCATGAGAAATGCATATCACCTTCTGAAATTAATAAGTAACGATGATAGCATAAACAGCAATTTGAGTGATTCTAGTACCTTTTGAACTCTAGTATTTTGCTATCTGTCCGGATTTAAGATTAATTATATCATGCCCTCATAAGTAATGCATATTACCTACTGATACAAATAAGTAATGATTGTAGCATAAACATAGGGTAATTATAGTGAGGGGTCGTCCATAAATGATGTGCACAAGGGGATAGGTGGGTAGGTTGAACAGTGTGACACTGCCTGAAAATGGGCCTTATATTAATGTTTGAAAAAGGAGATGCAGTGTGACAGGGGGGACGGGCAGGGGGAAAACGTGTGACATCATTTACGGACGGCCCCTGAATATAGTAACTTTTGAATTATAGTAATCATTTTTAAATCTATCCTGATTTAAGAGTAGTTAGCATTATATGCTAGTTTACATCAATATACTGCAACAAACAAAGGTATTAGGATTTCAATACTTAGTTCACATAGTTCAAACATATTATACTGAAAGAAAGGGAAGAAAAATCTACAGCTACATCTTCAGATATTTATAGGAAATCTACAGAAAATATTATATGATTCTAATGTTGATATTCAATCACATTAAATGATAATTTGTTTTCATCTATCGCACTATCTAAAGTGGAAAATTATCAAAGAACAATTGAGAGGAAAAACAGTACATAAATACAATAAGCCCAAATCTGGCTTAAACAAACTTCATCGGCACACACAGCACATCATTTTCATAGCTAGATATCCACCTGCTTATCATTTAACGAATCTGTAGTTGCATTTTGTACACGGCTGTTGTAGAGGTTTCTCAGGGCCGCCACATTTCTGAGTACACGCGGGAATTTAAACTGGCCATTCGGATTATCTTTCCACAAGATGTGCTTCACCTGGTTGAATGCCCCGGACTCGGCCTGCAAAGGCAGAAATAATCCATATTTACTTTGTGGCTAGAATAAGTAGATAGAGTGATTGTTAATAACAAGGAAAAAGATGTGATTGGTTTGGACATTAATAAATAGGAACATTTATTTTGTCCTCCTACTTATATCAACTCAAAAACGTTAAAAATTCTGGTGAAGTGTTGTGCGTGCAGTCGATTCTTGAATGAATAATGGTTATGGATCCCGGATTTATAAATAGTGATGTGATAACAACAGTGGGGATCCATGGTCATGGAACGGCTACATCACCACCACTACCCAAATAACTATTTTGGTTTAGGTCTCTGTAAATAAAATATTACATTACATGAATTTCAATCTTAGTGGCCTACTTGTAATTTAACCGAAATAGGCCCCTTTGCAAGCAAACGATACAGAGGGTGTGTTTCAATAAGCAAGATACAACTAGACTATTAAAATCAAGGTTCCAATGTATTGGCCCCAGTGGCAGATTGGGGGAGGGGGGCTGTGCGCCCCCCCTATTTTTGGCAAAATATTGATTTTTGGCAAAATATTTAAAATAGGGCACCCCACTCGCCTTTTGAAAATCTCTGGATACACCCCTGGGCCCTGCTAGTGAGATAGGTAATCAAAGTCAAGTATCGGTGAATTATAAATGGAAAATGTATACTGTAATGTTTTAGTTATTATTTGAAAAAAAAAAACATATCTTCATGACTGATTTTAATAAAATTTGTGATTAGGCTAATCAGGTGAAATTTAGATAGTTTCCCAAAATGCCAAGTTCCATCTGTCACCAAAAGAAGTGATGTCATTTCAAAATAACATTCCTGAAAAGAGACTTTTAAGTTCAGTTCCTTTGATTCGCAGGCAGAATAATTATGAAAGAGGCAATAATCAAAATTCACCTGATTATCCTAATTGCTGAAATCAGTTACAAAAATATGGCCTCTGATATATAATAAAGAATGAAATATTTTCAATTTATGTGACCAAAAGTACTCTAAGGCTAATTCATACCTGGAATACCCTCGGTTTAGCAATGGTCCCTGAACTTCTGTATTTTGCATATAGCTCGTTAACGTGAGTCAGGTTGTCCTCGAGCTGAAAACAGAAAGCGGAACATTAAAAATAAAATCACCCTCCCATTTCTTGGCTTTCTTTCTATGACCTCACACATTCCATTCAGAAATTATTGTTATTAGTAAAACTTGTTTTAGAGGGAAGTCTAAGGAAAAATGTTTCCTTTTTACCTTTTCTGCAAACTTCACCACATCCAGGTGCTGGTCCGTGTTTGTTTCGATGAAGAACACATAGTGTCCTCTGTAATCATCTTTGACTGAGAATTCTAAAATGATAAAATCACTCAGTGTTAAATCAAAAGAAAATGAGTCATAATAGACTGGTAGTTGAGCTGGAGCGTTAGCTGGGTGTGGTTGAGTGGACGTTACCCTTTGGATTGTTCATTGTCAACGGGAGATCTTGTCACTAGTATCATTACATTGGATGTTAATTAACTTAATCCTTTCATGTGAGTGTTATGCCGTTCATAATGAGAAACTATGTTATGGATTGGACTCACAGTCTGGTTGGCAACTGACTGCATATATGGCGGTAGCTAATATCCATGGGCACAAACAATACGACATCTAATAGCACCCCTAACCTTAACAGGATATTTAATCTCTATAGTTCGCTAATACCAAAAATATTACAGACCAGCGTTGTATTGGTGTGCATGGACCCCCCTGTCCCGAGATGTTCACGGTGAAACATCACGAATTGTATCTCTTATTTTGGAGGCTCATTGCTAATACTGCAATAAAATTTAAAAAGTTCGAAAGAAAAGAGAGAGTTTAGATATAGGGAAAAATGATTATTAATTTTACCTGGTATTTGTTCAAGAACGAAGCTCTCTGTGACGGTGAAGTTCATCAGTTTGACACCAGGGGGTAGAGCACTCTCTGACTGTTTCATGGCGTCATATATGAGGTTTTCAGGAGTCCTCTCAAAGGATATTGCCACCCTTTGGCCAAGTCTGCGATTAGATTAAACAGATATATGATAATGTATCAAACTCATAAAAGTCCATATTGCAACCTAATGGAAATGGTTTATCTATTCAGGTCCCCTCTCCCTAGCGCCCTAGTCAGGTCTTCAATATGCTGATAATGATAAGTTGAGAACCCATTAATGTAAATAGTAATGCTTAGTGAACAAGTCATGCAATATCAATGCAAATTCGATTCAAAGTAATAAACAAAATACGGAAAGGAGTTATAAAAGATGGAGGCATATTTCTGAAACATAGTGCTCCATTATTAGGAGAGAAGCTAGTGACAACAGGAGGCCGGGGTGTCAATTTGCAATAATATAGACTGATAGATAGTGTAATCAATTATTTTCCATCAGATAGCAAGTTGAGTAAAGGTCATTGGGCCATGTTAAAAATGGGTGTTGATATGGTTGTGAGGTATATAGTAATATGTATATATATATGTAAGTTTAATACACAAAACGATGTTAATATTTCCTACAGATTAAAGAATATTATGTTTTTAGAAGTGTTTGTCAGAGGCCATTATATATATGTATAACACATGTATATGTATATAGGTATGTATGTATATCCTTGACTGCTTATATATATATATATATATATATATATGAATGTAGGTTAGTTTGGGGCAAGACCTCCATTTTCAAACTATAGTAAGCTTGAAATAACTTTCATAGGGCTGCATTACTTTGTATATATAATATTTAAAAAAGCTTTATCCTAAATTAAGAGAATTAGGTTTTTATTGTTCAGACCCTTATGTCCTTATGGCTTTATCTTTTAAAAAATTGTATGTATTTAGTGGGTGTCACCTTATTTGCTGGTTATAAGATATATCAATTTGAAAAAATGCATACAAATTAATGCCCTTACATGTCAACTGATACACCCACCCAAAATTGGGTAAAATGGGGCAAAAATAGGGCAATGGCTTCTTGCTCCACTCTATCCCCGTGCATGCATGCATGTATGTATGTATGTATATTTATATGTATGCATGTACATGACTCGTTCTTACCTGTAGAGGAACTCATACTTGGGTGAGTTGTAGTTGTGGCCGATCACCTTGATAATGTCCCCTGTTCGATACCTACATAGGCCGTTTTCAGA
Organism: Lepidonotus clava; assembly: GCA_936440205.1. Taxonomy (NCBI): domain Eukaryota; kingdom Metazoa; phylum Annelida; class Polychaeta; order Phyllodocida; family Polynoidae; genus Lepidonotus; species Lepidonotus clava. Next base: position 42,406,517 of record OW387136.1, on the reverse strand, counting down.
TGTAGAGACAACTTCATACTCCTGTCCCACCGCCAACTGAAAAAGAGTATTATTCGGGAATCATTATCTTGCCGGTGAAAAAAGAGTGACACCAAAGAGAATCTTTATTTCATGCAAATGCAGACTCAGTTATCATAAAAAAAATGACATAATACAATTAGGACACTATGAGTCACAAAATGTCAGAATTAACAAAAGATGTAATTGGATCAATACTATACCTGTTCTGGAGAAAGTGTTTCAGGGTTTTCATTGTCCACATCTTTTAGAGGGATGAACTCGGTGAAACACGGGTACGGCAGGAAGGTGAAGCAGTCCCCCGTGCCAGGCTGGGCCTCCAGGTTGATCCCACAAATTGACTCGCTCGACCCATGTCCATGCGGCATGGTTTTCACTCCCTTCAGGTAGCTTTGTGCCAGGTGGTTGGCGCACATTTTGAAGCTGCCAGAACTGCTGACGATAACAAATTCAAGATCAGGCCATATACGTTTCATCAGTCCAACTTTACCTTTCTGAAACTCCTGCCGAAGTTCTGCTGCTCTCTCTGGGTCGGCTTTGATCTTTTTAGACAGGGCCGCATGGACGTCTTTTGGAATTCCAATCGTTGTGCTGATGGTGCCCTTCTCGATATCATCACATAGAGAGTCTTCGTACTGGTTTATGAACTTCATGTAATAGTACATGAGGTCGGAGGAGAATCCGGAGATGTATTGTAGTTCTCGCTCAGACAAGGCGAAGAAAGCCTGGACGTAGTATGATGCTTCTTCTTGGAAAAGTTGCATGCACTCCGTGGGGGTCAGGTTATGGATGGGTTGCTTCTGCTTAGCCATACTGACAAGGCCATATGGAATGTTCCCTTCTGTCATCTTGACTTTGGAATAGAGGTAGAAATGTGTGTATCTTTTCAGGTTCATCAAATGGATGCAGTTGACCCGAGGTAATGTGAGGTATGCAAATGTTGCTGATTTCCAATAGATGTCTTGGTAAGGGAATAATTTTGGTGATCCAGTCGTGCCTGAAGACATGCCACAGAATATGGTTTTGCCTGGATAGAGGATGTTGGTTTCGCCAGTGACAATGCGGTCGATATAGTCTTTGTAGTCCTCATACCTTGTGAAGGGATGTGCACGAATGAAGTCCTCCCTCGATTTGATTTCTGAGAACTTATACTTCCTTCCATACTCGGAGGAGGCGTTGTGCCTCAGAATCTTCATTAGAGATTCTTCATTTGTCTAAAATAAAATGACATGAAACGATTTTGTGAAAAATATGGTTTAGAGAGGTTCTAGAAAAGCCAATTACGTGTCAGGACAAAGATTCAGCTGATTTGATGTCACCCAAAAAATAACCAGATAATAAACTCTCAGAGTTACCTCTTTATTGTCTACCCATTGGATATATAGTCCTACACCTTATCCCAAATACATAAATTCCTTAGTCACATAAAACATCTCACCCCCTCCCCTTTAAGCCATAGGTTCATTAAAGGAGAGACATATCCAGAATGTGACTAGGAATTGTAAAATAAAAATGAATGCTTGTGCATATTTGTACTTGTGGCAGGTTATGTGTTTTAAGGACAATCACCCTGGGACAAATACCCCTGAGACAACTACCTTTAGGATAAATGACTCATTCCAGAGCAACTATCCTTATTGTACGGACATCTCCTCCTGCGGCAACTCCCTCAAACAAGAACTGCCACCAAGTACAACTACCCCTGACGGCAATTACACCTCATGACAATTCCACTAGAGGACATAGGGCAACTTCGTACATCAGTAGAGCAACTACCCATACATAGGACAGCTAACCCATAGGAATATTATCCACTGATAGGGTGATATATGGTTATGGTTATGGGCCCAGGAATGCTTGTCCTGTGTGAGTACAGTCTGCTGATCATGTGGAAGTACCTTAGGGCTGGAGATTCTGCAGAAGGTAAGAGTATAGGTGACTGCTGTGTGCAATGTGGACTAGGCCATGTGGGCTGTGTGAAAGCCTATGGCTGTGGCCTGACTGCCCTGAGCCTGAGATCTAGCCTGTACTGTGTGCTGTGTTTTAGCCTGTGCTGTGGCTTGTGATGAGGGCTGTGCTGTTACCTGGGATAAGGGCTGTGTTATGGCCTATGGATAGGGCTGTGCTGTGGCCTATGGAGTGGGTTGTGCTGTGGCCTGTGGAGTGGGCTGTGCTGTGGCCTGTGATGTAGCCATCGCTGTGGGCTGTACTGGAGCTGCGCTGTGGGCTGTACTGGAGCTGTGCTGTGGGCTGTGCTAGGAGCTGTGCTGTGGGCTGTGCTGGGAGCTGCACTGTGGGCTGTGCTGTGCTGTCAGCTGTGCTGTGCTGTGCTGTCAGATGCCCTGGAGTACCCATCAGTTGTTCATCGTCTGTGTGCTGCGCTGTGCTGCCTGCTACCCTGGATTACGTGGTGGCTGTTTGCCGTCTGTGTGCTGCGCTGTGCTGTCAGCTGCCCTGGAGTACGTGTTGGCTGTTCGTCAGCTGTGCTGCACTGTGCTGCCTGCTGCCCTGGAGTATGTGTCATCTGTTCGCCGGCTGTGTTGCGCTGTGCTGCCTGCTGCCCTGGAGTACTTGTCGGCTGCTCGTCGGCCATGTTCTGCGCTGTGCTGTCAGTTGCCCTGGAGTAGGTGCTGGCTGTCTACTGCCCCTGTGTGCTGTGCTGTGTTATCAGCTGCACTGGCATTAGTGTTTTTTGTTTGTCAGCTGTGTGTCAGCTGTATGATAGCTGTGTGTCAGCTGTTAGGAGTTGCTGCCAACTGCACTGGAGTGCTTGTCAGCTGCACAGAGGTGCTATTTTCTGTGAGTAAGCTGTGTTGTGTATTTGATAAAAATGGCTTCAAGTACGATTAGCATGATTTCACCGCTAAAAGGAGAGAACTATCCGACCTGGAGTATAGTGCCAGATGGCTCTTATGAAGGACGGACTATGGGACATAGTCAATGGGACCGAAACCCGACCTGGACCAGGTGAGGCTGAGAAACTGGCCAAGTTTATCAACAAATGGGAAAGGGCACTGGTTGTTATTGTGCTTTCGATTGACCCCACACTGTTGTACTTGATTGGGGAACCTACGAGTCCTATCGAGGTCTGGAAAAAGTTAGCCGACCAGTTCCAGAAAAAGACTTGGGCGAACAAGTTACATCTAAGACGGAAGCTCTACTCCCTGCGACTTAAGGACAGTGGGTCTGTGCATGACCATATCAAAACCATGACTGAAACTTGAGGGTGATGCGATCACTGAAGAGGACCGGGTAGTACATTTACTCGCGAGTCTGCCCAATTCATACGGTATGCTCGTTACTGCCCTTGAGGCATGTCCTGAAGTGCCCAGGATGGAGATGGTGACAGAATGCCTGTTATACAAAGAACGTAAATTCTCAGACAATGAGACCGGACAATTTAGCCTCGAAAAAGCCATGACTGCTAGACGTCAGAAAAGTGGGGGACCCATGTGTCATAAGTGTCGCAAAATAGGTCATATTAAACGTGACTGTCCTGAGTGGAAAGAGAGTAAGAAAATTGAGACTAAGTGTGAGTGTAAACACAAGGTGTATAGTACAAACGCAAAGGAAGACAGTGACTCGGACAGTGATGTGATTGGTTTGTAAATGGGTGAATCCCATATCAGCTTAGTATTATCCCAGCCAAGGATATGACGTTCTAATAACTTTCTAATAACGTTCTGGATTGGTTCTTGTTACGTCACACTGTTAGGTTACAGCGACGTTCTTTTGATGACTCCAAATTACGTCGCTGCAACCAACTGTTGTGACGTGACATTGCGACGTTCTGACAACGTTCTTGTCATGTTATTTTTAAGGCTGAGTCTTTATAAGAATGTCACAATAGCATTCTGTTTAGGTGTGGTTGAGACCTCACTGAATGAGGATGTCACAATAACATTCTGTTTAGGTTAGGGTGACACCTAACCTAATAAGATGGTTACAGTAACCTTCTGTTTAGGTAAGGTTAAGACCTGACAAAATCAGAACTTCACAATAACGTTCTGTTTAGGTAAGGTTGGGGACTCCCCTGGTCAGGAGGTGACAACAATGTTCTGTTTAAGTCAGGTCTAGACCTCACCTAATCAGAATGTCACAATGACATTCTATTTTGATTTGATCTTGACCTAACCTCACCAGAACATTATGATAACATTCTGTTTTGGTTAGGTCACAACCTCACAGTAAAAGAATATAACAGTTATGTGACAATTTAGTAAGTAACAGACAAACCAAAAAAGTATGGTCGCATAACGTGACCGTTACGTCGCGCCTTGGCTGGGATAGTATGCTGTGAGTGAGAACCAGAGTTCAGAAGGAGTGTTTCGTTTAAACTCTAATGTTTGAGTGATCTGAACATCTAACTCTTTAACTACATTTTTTGAGATGCTAAAATGTGTTTTTGTTCTAAAAGTGTGACTGAACCCCTTTACAATATCTTGTCTGCCATAGTACCCATACTTCCTGATACGTACAAAGTATTTAGCCTACTACATTCCCTAAATGTTCTTATTCTATCAAATGCATGAAGACGTAAAAAGATGGACAGATCTGTTCGAATAGCGTCCCATGAAAAGTTACAACTCACAAGGACACTTATTTTATGACTTATTTAAGTCAGAAGATTTGTTACCAGTTCAAAACTAATCAGAGTTATCAAGAAGGTCAAGATGACAGGCGGTGCAAGAAACTAGATTAATGTGTCTGAATGAATCCACGTGGGTGAAATTTGGATGGCATTGTTTATCAATCAAATATTTTCAATGGAAGCTTTGATTTTTAAAGAGTGTCAGCACTGGTCTTTTTCTAGATGTGAGGATTAGTACAGGGAAAATGGAGGGGTCGGTGGTCTAGCCTAGGTGAAATGTTTGTGTCTGAAGGAACCAAAACAATGCTCAATAGAAGGAGCTACAGGTATATATGGTTAATGATTTCTAGATATCTTTGTCTTTTTATAGTTTCGATATGCATTATTTAAAAAAATAAGATTCAAAACAAAACAGATCCGGTTTCAGACAATGATACCATTTCGCTCCCGGACATACTTGATGAGTATCGATCATTTAAAGAGGTGGCGGCCATGGTGCTATTGATCAGAGGTCAGACAACTTGACAGATCGGTTCCAAAGTCTCATGCTCGTAGGAGTGGTTGTCTTAAGGGGGATCAGCAGAGGCTTATCGTTGGGTTATGTTATCTGCCGGATGAGGTGTCAGAGCACTCACTCAGACGGCCCTTTTGACATACCTTCTTGGGGTCAATAAGCAGAGTCCTGATCTTCCACTTGTAGTAAGGCCTGGTCAGTCGCACGTACGTCAGAGTGCTGTACTGGGAGAACAACGTCTCCAGGGTGTGGCTGTCCGCCGGCCTCAGCCGCCAAATGTCCAGGCAGACCAGCGTAGAAAGCGCCAGTCCCACAGTCAGTATTCCTACAATGAATGAACACATACGCTATGTTTTGACGGGGTTATGTAGTTAGACTGGGCGGAGGTCGACAGTGACAAAGCAGAATTCCTACAATAAATGACCACATGCACTAGGTTGATTTTCAGCTGGGTGCAAGTAATCAGTGGTGAAAGAGAATTTCAGTTTTTATTTGATTGTGGTTATTACTGTCATTCCCTGTCTCAGCATTGCTTTACTCCTGTGCCTATTGCCAACGGCAAGACACGGAGCTTCCCATTTTGATTATCTAAGACGGGCTTATCTGACAGAGAGATGAAGAATAATGTTGCAATGATCGGCCGTGAAATCTGATTTACTTTGTATCGGCCGTGCATTACGCCAAATGAACAACTAGAACTGACCTAGTGATAAAGTTACATTCATAAAAACTGTTGCACTACTGTATACAATATTGATATTGAACAGACTTGACTGTCATGCAGGATAAGGTGGAGAGAAGTTCATTCTCCTTTCGTCCAGTAAATATAATGCTTGCTGATAATGCTTGCTGATTCTGCGAGTGTTCCTCTTTTTGGAAATTTAATTGCTACTTTTCACATTCTTCTTTCTGCATAGGCCTAGATATAGTGTCAGTTATACAGTAACACGTTCAGGTCCCTCTGTATAGTAATATATTTGAGAAAAAAATTCAGGTAAGGCAAAGTGTAGGTACTTGTAGAGAAATCGTATTTACTGTAATTTCACGACTTTTCACTTTAATGGCCGTATACATAAATTGTCCCAAAAGATCTTAATAGATCACCCAGGGCCTTTAAATAATTAAGCTACCAACGATAGGCCTACTTATCTCTTTTAGGTTGGTACTGGTTACAATGATAAGTATGTTGAGTGATCAAAATGACATATTCTCCTTGATGGATAGTATGAAGAAGACCAGAAGAGGGGCGGAGAAAACGAACCCCCCCCCTCCTCCGCTCGACTCTTTGGTACTGAGGGACCTAAGAAAGAGGGGAAATATCGCACGCACGCGCACAGAGGCACGCGCACAGAGGCACAACACTGAAGTATGCATGCCACCTCTTCATTCTTGAAATCCTGCCCCTTTGAACAGGTTACATAATTATAACAAATGTAATTTGGAAAAAGGATTTTTCCACGTTGCCTATCGCTTCTCAAGGTACAGGACTTTATCTAATAATGTTCTAGCATAGAATGTGACCTTCGCAAAGCAAATGTTTGACAAGGAATGTTGTCAACAGAATGTTTGGATTGGGATTCTTGTCCTAGTTTTCCCTGAGATGTGTATAACCCATATGGTCTAAGATCTTTCCAACCTTTTCATGCTTACCATGTGCCGTAAAAAGTACCAGGACAAACGGCGGATTAAATGTACAAATTATACTTTTTCTTGATATAAATCAAGAAAACATTCAAAAGCCATTGATAATATATACACAACACTAATTATTCAGCAATCTTCTGGGCCAGCAGTTTGACCTAAACCACAATCTTTTAAAACCTTCTCCCGGTAATCTTCTGTTTGCATCCCAGCATTACAAGTTGAAAGCTTACCCCTAAGAAGAATGGAGAACCAGTCATAGCCCTCTGTGACTGCAGTGTAGAGGGCGGCGCCGGCCACTGCTGTGAAGACAAAGAAGACACCTGCGGCCCTCAGGACCTGGGACTCCAGCTTGGCGCCCATGACTGCGGATAGATGAAGAGTCCTACACTTATGTGTGGCATGTATCCTGGTCTCCCCCTTTTATACGGAACCAATGCGCATGGACTGAATGCATGTACACTCCTTCAGTTTCTAATGAGATGCATTATAGTGATAGGATAACCTATCACCTGCTTATCACCATACGTCTTACTCGTGGCTTATCGCAGAGCTACCACTAGAAAGTTCTAAACCCTACTTAAAGCACACTAAGACATTTGAATCTTTCTTAGGGAAACGAGAATTTAGAATAAAGTTCAGGTTCTTGAACACTTTTGATCCCAGTAGTTATGAGAAGAAAATAAAGATCACTGCATTGCAATAAGACGGCATTCTCTATTTTTCCCTTTTCCTAAACCTTTGAATGCGAACATTGAATTAAAAGGAATCCGAAACCAATATGATCGATTTTTTTTTAAACTGAGATAACTTTAAGAAATGTGTTCTATGAGTTGATAATGGTCAATGGTAAAGTAATAGCCAAGAAAACTAAGTAGCTTAGTAATGGTTGCGCTGACAAAGTGCATGACCTGACTAGGGGAGTACACCCTCCGTGTTTTAACAAGGTTTGATTAAAAAAACGGATTTTACCTTGACTGAAGAAAACAGGAATGCACACCAATAATATTATAGCTACACTGTAGACCGTCGTTGTGCACACTGAACCAGAAATGATGTATGTGTGTGTGATATATTCAAATAACACTTCCAAGTTTAAGTCTAAGGAACGGATATAGTATTGCCAAGAATATAGTGTCCCTATAACATCGCTTAGAACGAGTACAAGTGGAAGAAATAGATCAAAAAGATCATTGAGAAAGAATTTTTGATCACGATCCAGTTGTTCAAAGCATCAGTGATGAAGAGATCCTTACCCCCCCCCCCTCCCACCAAAAATGAAATTTATAATTATTAATTGAAGACGCAGAATTAGACTACATGTGAATGGCTAGTCAACCCAAACGCTATGGGTTAACCACACCAGAACGATGTGTCCCAATCCAAACCTAACGGGGTCAAGTAAATAAAGCACCAACAGGGGGAAGTGCTGACCCACTGAAAGATTCAGGGCCGCCAATGCCTAAACAGGAAACTGACCAATGTACTGACGCAGTGTCAGTCCATAGTTAGCTCAGCCATTTTGCGTAGAAGCAATCTCAGGGCGTAGAGTGTGACTTTTCATAGGTTATGTTTAAATAGTGAAGGCAATGTCAAGGGACCAGTGTAAAGCAGGGCCCACAGCAGGCAGAGAGTCAGATTATGCTCAGTGAGCAATTGAGTAATACCTCAGATTGAGTATTACCTCAGGCTGCGGAGACTGGGTTTCTGTTATGGAGAGTCTTTGGACAGAGGCGGGAAGGCTAGGAGCATTGGCTGTAGCGGTTGAGTGGACCAAGCCTCTTGGACTGATGATTGTCAACATGAGCTCAGTGACATATATCATTTGTTTGGACTAAATAAACAATATCCTTTCATGCGAGTGTTATGTCTCCTCTTGATGGAGAACTACGTCTCAAGATGAACTTCGACAGAGGGAAGACTGTGATTGGAACTAGCTAATATTATATCAGTATGAGTAAAAGAAACATAATGCTTAAAGATACCTCTACAAATAACAGTAAAGTAAAGCCCCATCGTTCATCGGGATTTAAATTCCACTATGGAGAGAGAAGATAATACCATCCCATGGCAGAATATGAAAATGAACCATTAATTGATTTTGGCTTCATAAACTTGAGGATCTGCCCATGTAAAACTACATTGAGGTGAATAATAATTATTGTGATCAGGATCAATGTTAGGAATCCTAAAAAGAAACCACAAGAAATATGTATCAGGCCAATTCGAGTTTGACGTGAAAGAGCATTGGTAAGAGATGAGATACTCAAGAATAATTCAAAACCGCAAAACAAGTGATACTACTCGAATGAATGGATCATCGCAAATGAAGATTCCAAAACATGCTAAACACAATAAAGCAGTGCATTTAATATAAGTTAAAAGCTCCATTAGATAATAAGGAAGTCAAAAATAAGGGGAAATGGCCACTTACTGAATCGTATGTATATTGGGAAGGAAAGGGTGAATAGTTGAAAATACAATCCAAACCAACAAGGAACCAATGTCTACAGCAACTTTTATTACCTAAACCATGAACTGAAGAATCCAATTCCCCTGCTATCTAGCTTCAAAACTCTTGTTAAAATAACCTCCGAAAGTGCGAGAGATAAATCTCAATTTATACAAGATATTCTGAAATACTTCTAATGGTAATTAGTTTCTAAGCAATTCCCTCACTATAATTATTTCTTTGAAAAAGGTGAACATTCGGAACTGAGGCATTTGTAGTAAAAGAATAATAAGCTATCCTTGGTGCAAATTTGGGAACTCCTTGTACAGCACATTGCAGGAACAATAAGTATTGTATTCTGAAGGTGAAATGCTAGGACAACGTTGTCAGACACTTGGGTCTACTTCACTTGTTTCTAAAAGTTATAAGAACTTGCCACATATTTACAACAAGTGGTGATATATCTGTAGCATCAATTCAAAAACACCCAGCATGATAAATAACCAATTGACGTGTTGAGCACCCATCAATAAACGATGACATGCCACTGTTACATATCTTCAACCCCATGAATGAGAAGCAACATAGGCTAAACACAAATTTCGTGGGGCAATCTGCTACGATATAGGGATAAATTATGATAATAGTGACATGGGAATCTTTATAGAGTGCTTACCTGCCACAGTACCATTTACACAAATGCCCCTATGACAGCTTCCATTAGGACAATCATCCCCTACAAATACAATAACCTCATAGGGCAATTATCCTGAAGACAATTACCCATGTAGTGAAATTTCCCTTACAACTATTCTTAAAACTAGGACAATCACCAGTAATGGACAGATACCTCCATGGGACATTTACCCCCATTACTAGAGCATAATTATCCATTGAACAACGACATACTTCTCGAATTGAGGAATACTTAATATGTTTTTCATTTTCACCCGTCAGACTTCACAGGTTGTTTAATTACATGCTCGATTTCCGTGGGAGTTCCCTAGATGTTTCCTGAGATAATTGGACATTTTTCTTTTAGAAAGTCCGTTACTACATATAATTAATAATGGTATTGCGATTTTGGTTCATTTGACTTTTTCTTTTTTATTCAAAGAACGTTCAAATCCTATTTAATCAATCCACAGGTTTTATGATGATATCGATATGACAAATGATGTGCCCGTCTTCCAGGTTTCCCTTGTCTACCGTTCCTTATTGTGTTGTATAAAGGTATCATAATGATATTAAACATAAACGTTATACGCTGAGACTTGATTGCAATATTTACCTTAGGCTAGAAACTAGGTCTCCTTGAAAACAAATAAAGGAACGGAAGAAAAAAGTATGTTATCCAAACGTCATAACCTAGGACGCGCTTGTTGAGTGGTGAAGTCTACTTCAGTTGCAGTCGAATCTATTTCAAGGATCTGTCACCGAATTCTGAACTCTGAATGATGATAGTTTCGATCAGCTGTGTACATCGTTAGCCACCTCAGAAGGGAGAATCATTCCAATTCTATAATAAAATATATTATTCCAAAACACTGAGAATGTTCAATGGCATGTACTGTAACTATTAACCAACTAGCATGTTAATACAATACCAAAAGAATTTTGGTAGATATTTTAGGGCAAAACGAAGTTGACAATGACAGATTTGTAAGTGTCTAATTTTTATTACTTGCGACATTGAAAATTATTTTCAAGACTGCAATTGTAGTTTGATTAGAGGTTAAGACAAATCCAAGTTTTGACTCAATTTAATAAAAAAAAAAGGTTGACAACACATAAAACAGAAACATTTGACAAAAGTGCAGTTGAAACTGATTGAGTATAAATAAGTGGCACATGTATCAATAACATAGGCTATCAGGAAGGGTTTGCAGGATGACTAACGCCTGGTCCCCATAGGGTGATTAGTTTGCTAAAATATGAAGGCAACCAACGTGATAATCGGTGGTTTGGTTGACCGGCAACTTACCATACACTGGCACTGTGATGTCTGGTGACTAAACCACTAGTCGCCATGGTTTCTGGGTGAAATATTTGACATGTTTAATATTTTTCTCTAGTCCCCAGTGATTAGTGCAGTTAATTGCCGAGCTGGGCAACTAAAGTGACCAGTAATCACTGGCAGTTTTGTAGCAAGAGCTTCCTAATGTGGAGGAATCTTAACTTTTTTTTCACCAGCGACTAACTAGCCACCCGGTGACATACTAACATCTTAATCAACGGGCGACAAATGTTAATTGGTGGGGTTTAGTTACCCCATCTGGAAGTGGCTTAAAGCCAGGTCCCCACGTGGCGATTAAACCACAATGACTAAAGTTAGTTGACCGGTGACTATCAAATTAATATGTCGTCGAGTGACCAACTAGTTGCCGGTGGAAAAAAGTTAATCGCCACATTGGGACCCTCTTCCCATTAAACTGCCGGCAATTAGAAGTTGTATTGGTCGTCCTGGCCAGCTATTAACTGCACTAATTGCTGGCGACTAGAGAAAAATATCAAACATATCAAATATTCCACCAAGAAACCACTACAATTAGTGGTAACTTAGTCACCATACATCACGGCACCCTTGTATGGTAAGTCTTCGGGTGATTAAACCGCTGATTATCACGTTGGTGGCTGCCGTTTTTGTGCATACTAATTTCCCTGTGGGGACCAGGCTTGAGTGTTCTGAGCCTTCTACAATGCCACTAATATGGCTCTATAGTAAATTTCCATAAGAACCCCCTTTAAAGAGGGGGGATTTTCCTGTAAATAATCCTATAAGAACCAGAGATATGGTCCTTTGAATACTCTAGCATCATTTCACCAGAAAATAGCCCAGGTAATAGTGACACGTGTTGTGAACGTTTGAGGGATGGGGTTCAGGGGTGTCAAACACGTGTTTCTGGTGTTTTTGTCTTCTCTGGTTAAAATAAGGTATGGGGATCGAACTGGGGACCTGTTACACAGATTCCCAGCACTCTACCACTGAGCTATTGAGGATTGAGTTACTCAGAGGGGGAAGGCAGTTATATTTGTATTGCACAGAGCGTCATAGAGATTAACATTTGGGTATTCAAATACGGCATTGTAATTTCATTTCCTATTTGGGATAGTGAATTTAAGGTTTTATATCTGAAAATAAAAAATGGCGTAAAGCATCCATTACTCACTCACTCACTCTGAAAGTAAAGGAATCTAGGGAAAATTGAGTTTTAGGTGATTTTTAGACTGATTTTTATATTTTGGGCAATATCTCAGTAATTATGAACTGAACAATGACATATTCAGCAATGAATGGGTTAAGCAGAAACTAGTTGGGACATAAAAATGCAATACATAAGAAAGTCTGTCTTTATAAACAGCAAAGAGGAGCAGTTACACCTTGGGATTCACCTGAGTTAGATATTCACAAATTCACTGTTTTGTGAAATATTTACAAAATAGATCTATCATATAAAACATCCGTTAAAATCACACTGTTCAAGAATGAATTATTGTTTTTTTATTTATACCTAGAACTACACTGTTAAAAAATTATATCCTATGAGTATGTCATATTTGGAAAATTACTCATTCTATATAATCATGACACTAGTAGATGACTCATCTTAAGTCAGTGAGATATTTTGCTCCTGTAATCAATATCTGTAGTGAGACATACACACGCGAGTCATGACTGATAGTATTTCAAAGTACCTAGGTTATAATCTATCAAGATACACTGTGCAGACGTGGTTACATGACCACTTTTTGGTGATCACTACATGCTCTTTATGACCATGTAGGTATTACAAAAATCTAGATATCTTGCATTTTATATTATATAAGTTGTTCATCATGATGTCATATGATGATTCTAGATAAATTATACAAAAATATCTTTTCTAGGTGTTTGTGAAGTGTGGATAATAAGATTTCTAGTGATGTCATCTGTACAATGTCTACACTTACTGTATCCTGAGTGTTGGAATTGGTTTGATGGATTCAGAAGATCCAAAAGTGGTAGAGGACGATAAGATTAATCTTGGACTCAACATAAAAAAATTGAGGCTATTTTGACTTATTTCAGGGAAGGCGTAATAGTTATTTCATAGGATGAGCACAGAAAACCAAAACAAATATTAACCCTTTGACTGTGTCATGGCGCTTCTTCTTATAAGTAAAATCTGTATATAAACAAAATAACGATATGGGGATCAGGGAGAATAGGGGGGGAAAGTGGATAAATTAGCAAATATTGGCACTTTGGTTACTATGGTAGCCGAATTTTCAGTTATTTCTTTTTTCTTCACGTGAAAATCATCTCTATCTACAATAATATTATATCTAAAAAAAATCATACAATGATAACATCTATTCATCTTTTGTTAAACTGATGCAGTGCCCCAAAGGGGAATACCATACCATGGAATTAAACCCAAGTTATCTGGCAGTAAACGGGTTAAAGGCTTCCATAAATAAGTACTATCACAGCATATACTTAACTGAGAGTTCGTCCCAGTCTTCGTATAAGGGCATAACTATTTAGCCTTATGGAGAATTTCGCCTACTTCTCAAACTATAAATGGGAACTATTAATGGTGATATAGACGGTAGGTGAGTTTGTTTGACCTGCGCCGGCGTGCGCCGCCATCCCATAATAATTACCTTATGTACTAAATTGCAATGCATTGTGGGATAGCGGCGTGCGGCGGGCGTGCGCCGGCGCACCCAATCGAACTGCCTAATGAGGTATAAAAGAGAGAGTTAATGCTGCCACCTACTGGTTTGCTAGTCCATATTGATACTTACCACCGTTGAGATACGCATACTCATATGGCTACTTGGACGAGGCTCACCTCTCTCTGTTCATATCATCATTATGTCGGGTTTTGTTAATAAATGGCCACCAGGAAAAGAAAAAAAGAGGCCACCTTCTGCTAGTTACAGGCCAAATGTATTTTACTGTTATATCATTCCATTCAGTAATCATCTGTTGAACAATCCATTTTAATAGCATGATTATTAGAATGGTAGTGCTCAGAGTACAATGCATGCTGATGTACGTGAGATTTCAACAGTAGCTATGGTGCCCGGAAGGGGATAGTCAAACCCAATAGTTCCTCTGTATAAAAATTCCAGCTCACAGAAAAGGATACTTCCAAAATTAGTAATTTCCGTTAGAATACAAAAGATCACTCATCTTAATGCAAGTTAATGCTTGATACAAGTATCTTAATATCAGTTTACGCTTAAATACATCTGATATTGAAAGATTGTGCAGACTTAAGTATATTACTCCTATCATCCTTTTAACGCTTTTTATAATAATATGGACTTAATGTGCTGGTTTCCATTTAATCATAAAATATGGAAAATAAGTAATCCAGGTCAAATTGCGTCAACTTGTCAACATCCTTCAAACAGATATACAGGCGCGGTTTTGAGTAGGTGGAATATCCGGCTATATCTACGGCGCATCCGTCTAGGCTGGAGCCTAAAGCGTGTGAAGCATGAGGTAATCCTTGAAGATTACGGACCACTTCATCTAAAATGATCACATAATCAATGAGGCACAGGCACAATGAGGATCGTACTGATACTGGCTGCTGTTCTTTCCTTCGCTGGTGAGTAGACTCTAATTATAATTATTCTTTTTTTTGGGTATGAATATGGGCCTTTTATGTTTATTGATATTGTGTGAGTTTTTGGTTAGTAATCCTCACAACTAGTGGTTCCACAGCGTCTTCAGAAAGAATCTCGAATTCGGGGCTCACTCTATCTTATATAGGCCTACATTATATACATGTACATGTAATATAAAACATTGACTTTTGGTGAAAACCTTTGTCAATCGATGGCCCATCTCATCGTAATGGCACTTTGGCGGGAGCTGGAGGGGGACACCCACTATCAATAAAACCTATTTTATTAATTATTGAGGGTTGGGTAGGATGATTAGTATTCATGTTCTTTGTCAAATGATAGAAATGAAATTATTTAGAATGCATGATATATATGCATGACATCGAAAGCTATTGATTTCTTTTGTTCGCATTATTGGTACCGCGTTTACAAGGATGTCTTTGTTATGATCGGTTTCATTGTTAAATTTGGCCTTCTACTGTTTCGATCTGAATTTTCTAAATGAAAAATTAAAGAGGATAGTTATGGCAGTGGTGTACCCAATGGGGTCCCGAGGTAGTCTCTGGAACCCCCTCAGAGGTTATGTCATTTAACTACAAATGATAGGAAAATGTTATCAAAGTAAATGGTCAGAACCCCCTCACTTTTGCATGGAAACCTCTTGCTTTACCTGAACCCCCTTAGACTTAAGGGCTTGGTTAGCCCTGTATGGCAATATAGAATAAAGATCTTACATAGATAAAAAATATGTTAGTTGGTTTGTCGTATATATAGTTACCATCGCTCTGCCAGTTTAGAACAGGGAAACCTTTTCTTGGTAACCAATGTTTCGTTGTTGCTCATACGCCGGCCATATAAGGTGCAGGGATTGTCGCATGGTGGTACAAAGTCTATTTGTATAATGATAAAAATAAGATATATTGTGGACTGGCACCCGAAGGTGGTTTTATTCTATCGTTTTTTAACTGTTCTAACCAATATGACCATGTCTTCCTTTTATCGCCCTTGGCGGCAAAGTGGCATTATTATATCATTGTAGAAACCTTATCTTTTTCTTCTGTTTACTGTCAACACTTGATGGCTCCTAAAAACATATTTTTTATTGCTCCTACCGACGTATCTCTGTAGGCTAAAAAAAAGGACGTCCATGCAACCAAATACTACATTACATAGTCATTGTCTGGCGATGATCGGACGGATCTATAAGGGGGGACGGGTGCAATTTCTTAATGTATAAATTTTCTATAATTTGGTCAAGAGGGTTCCGCTCCCTTCCTACAATCTCTAAAGCTATTCCTATGATGTGATTATGTGACATACTACTTTCAAATGCTTCTGCTATATTATGATCTGTTTACATTTGGTTTCCACCCCCCTTTAAATTTAATACGAATGTAACGATGACAATCTGCCAATTACGGGTTGGTTTATTTGTATAATTAAGTTATCTTTGATATTTTACAAAAACACCCCATCTTGTTTTGTTTTCATTTACAGGCGTTTCTGCCCAGAGACAATGTCCTCCTGGGTCCCACGTGGATGGCATGGGCTGGTGTAAGGCCTGTCCTAAGGGCACCTTCCAGCCGGTGTCCACCAGCTCGGACAACAGCGCCTGCAGGTCCTGCTACCCCGGTCACTACTGCCCTTCTGAGGGCCTGAAAATGCCCTCAGGGCCCTGCTACCCGGGCTTCTACTGCCCTGGAGGAAACTGGGGCCCCACGGAGCACTCCTGCCCGGCGAACCACTTCTGTCTGGCCGGGAGCTGGGTACCCACTCCCTGTCCGCAGGGCCTCGTCTCCACGGTGAGGTCTAACTCCATCCACAGCTGCCGATTCGTACAGAACTGAGGCACACGTCATACGTACGTACGTGAGGGACCTCATTCAGTCAGTCTGAAAGACCGGAGATTGGACTGACCAGGACAGGGATGAGGAGCCAGTCTGAGACGACCATAATGATATCTTTTTAGTATCAAAGACAAATTCATTTGATGTCTATTAACCAGAGATGAAACTGTAACTCCTTCATTTAAAAGGAAAGAAATTCAGTATTGCATGATCCGCCGAATGGGGTAACTTTGAAGTCATAGATTATACTTTACATTATTATGGATTAATAACTATTGAGAATTAATATTAATTTCATTTTGACAATTTCCTAGTTCATCGTCACAGGAAAATATTCATTCAGAAATGGAATAAGCAAGTTCTTTCAATTCAATTGCAAAATATAGAATAAAGCGAATTGCCCATGTACCTTGGTATAGAAACATCTAGTTTATTGTTCAAAATTCAATAAAAATCCTATAATTTTCAATAAAAATATGTATCATCTAGATTTAATATATTGCCTAATAATCCTTTGTCATAGGAAATAATAGGAGGCTAAAAACATGGTTAAAGTTGAGAGAAATGCTTGGATATTGAGAGAAGTGTTAATAGCAGAGCTGACGCCATCCCCCCAACTCGGTACGTCAGGTATGTAAGCCGTCCGGGCTTTGACCCACTCATAGGCGTCTTTCTTTCCCTGCTTGTTGAGCAGGTCACCCGTCTCCTCAAGACAGCGTTTATTGTAAGCATTTATCCATTTTCTCTGTTAGAAAGAAAAGATATGACAGTTACATGTATTGGAATTTTTAGGTTGCATATAGATATCATTACACATACTTAGACCAATCGTAATTTTTCGACATCAACATTGGCCAAGGAAGTGTATCAGTAGCAATAGTTAGGGTAGTGTGGGGAAATTTAGACACCGTGCATTAAAATAGGGTTAAATTCTCACCTTCTTTGATCAAGTGGAATATGATTTAAAAAGCAATCTGAGATATATTGGCAATTTCAGTCTTCATTATTTAGCACACGAACGTTTGTATATGTATGGACCCATAGATAAAATATATAAATGAAATATCATAATTATTATTGTTGTACTATCTGTATAAGCCATATATGTATATATATACTCTTTAAAAAGGAATTCTTGCCTAATTCTACCATACATAATGATTGTCTTTTCATTAATCGAAAGGAATTCTAAGACACATTCCCATGTAAAGTGTAAAGTAGAAATAATGAACTGAGGTAATTCTGTGGCAACAGAATAATGGGCGATTCAGAACAAGAGTTTACCTGTTTAGCATTGAGCATATCAAGAAGCATAAACTTAGGCTCAAAGGGCACCAGTGTTGCTGGATTTAGTGTAAGGTAATCCATGCCACCAAACTTTTCCTGTTGGAAAGAAAAAAGAGTATCAAATAAGATTCAAATTAAATAGGGATTCTTAACCTCAGTCTCCACCCCCCTGACACTCATTATATTCTAAATTTTGATGAATAT
The DNA here is from genome assembly GCA_936440205.1 of Lepidonotus clava. Classification (NCBI taxonomy): domain Eukaryota; kingdom Metazoa; phylum Annelida; class Polychaeta; order Phyllodocida; family Polynoidae; genus Lepidonotus; species Lepidonotus clava. The sequence goes on along the minus strand of OW387136.1, from coordinate 42,388,338 downwards.
TTTTTTAATTATTATTATCATTCAACCAACTTCACGTACAAAGTGTTCATGTTCATATGAATGGACAAGTTCACAACGTCAAGATTATAATTAAAAGTTAAGTTCAAGATTTCGCATAGATACTCAGAGCTTTATTATACTAACACCGTGGTCGATTAAGGTTTTTTTTCTGAAATAAATTCAAGAAAAGAAAATATGAATACCTTGGTGTCGGCAACCACAATTTCCATGATGCTTTCTATCCGAATACCGTATTTACCATCCCGATAGAAGCCAGGCTCTGAAAGATAGCAAGACACGATTATATATCTGCATTTTTTAAAATTATTTTCTTATATTATAAACAAAACGGACAATTGTTGTTTTAACTCGATTAAAGAATAACAAAATTGTATATATATATATATATGATGATGCCAAATGAAAACCTTTTGAATATCATAATCCATTCTCGAAGGTGGACGGAATTACTCTATCGAAACCAGCACTGTAAGGACAGCACATGATGGCTTATCTATCTGTCACGTCAGCCCGTATACGAGAATACAAGTTCAGAATACCATATTAATAACAATAAAGCAACGTGATCTTGTGCACCTTAGCGTTAGGCATCCATTTGAATCAGCATAAACCCCATACATACATGTATACATACATACATACATACATACATACATACATACATACATACATACATATACATACATGTACATACATACATACATACAATATAATCATCTATATGAACACGCACACACACATACATACACATACATTATACATACATACATACATACATACACATACATATGTAATACATACATACATACATACATACATACATACATACATTCATTCATTCATAAGAATATAATCATCTGTATGCACATGCGGCACATATATACGTACATAATAATTTATATATGCACACGCACGCATACACACACACACACACACACACACACACACACACACACACACACACACACACACACACACACACACACGTAAACGAGGAGCAGCTCACCGTCTGAGAAGAACATGCCGGCGTGCAGGGCCTCATACTGGGGGCCCTGGTAGCCGAGCCCCAGGCGGGCAGGGCCCTCGTGCACCTGGAGGAAGGACCCTATGCCGTGCCCCGTGCCGTGACGGTAATCCCACCCCCTCTCCCACAGAGACGCCCGCGTCCGCGCGTCGATGTCGTTACCTGTAAAGCCATGCATGATGAGTGGGAGAGTTAATGTTAATTCCTTGATTTTTTCAGATATCATTTTTTTTAAAGAAAGAACTTAACTCCTCTAGATTCTGATAATAAACAAAATAAGAAATATAATATCACATTTTCTATTCTCAATCTTTTGTTGATAATTGATATTGTTAGCCCCAATGACGGATTGAATGTGTTTAAAGCCTTGAACATTACATTTTGGTAAAGTGAAAAAGTTTGTTTTGTCTAAATTGAGGCGTAAAGAGCCAGAAGCTACACAATTGTATAACCATCCAGATGTAAGATTTGAATCGAAATTAATCTATGTTACAAAATCAGAAAAATACCATGCAGACACATCTGTCATTCTTAGCCCTTCCCTGCTATGAAGATGGATGTTTTATCACTTTGACCTGCATCCCAAAAAATTGCATGGATGATTTGAATGACGCAATGACGCAACGTTTGCTTTTCATAATGTTCATAATTGTATTTGACCTCAGATTGGATAGAATCCAGTTAATTACACTATTATTGACCTATCAGTTTCTTTTACCTTTAAGTCCGGCGGGCCAAACAGTAGTGGCTAAGTCGATATGAGCCATCAGTACTCTGGTGTAGGCCTCCTTGAGATGGGAAATGAAATAGGTAGATCTAATTAGCACTATGTCATTTTCATAACGTATCAATCAAACGCTCAACTTTTTCTATAGACTGTAAAAGTATCATTGAAACGATAGCTGTCTCACCTTCTCTTCGTCTGTCGGTGTTCCGAAGTGAAAGGTCCGAGTCACGTCAGTGGTGCCATCTCTGGGATTGAAATAAAAACGTAGTCATCAATTTACATTGTTACATTCTAACATTTGATCGGTGTATGCAATTTAATCAGGTTAATAGAAAAAAATGTTGAATAGATATTCTGAACAGTCAATGTGAGCAGGTAATATAATTAAGAGGGAGACCTACTGGCACTGGCCACCCAAGTTGAGCAGGTAGTATGTTAGATGTTCTTATTTGGAATGTTTTTATGATCTGTAGGTGTTGAGTTCATTTTAACCCTAAGGTTTTAGATTATATTCATATTTTGACCAACTTCGACAAGTAGCACAAAACCCATAATATAGGTGTCCAACCAGTAGACCGTTAGCATAAGCATGCAGGTGGGACAATTAAGAGGGAGACCTACTGGTACTGCCACCTGAGTCAAGCAGGTAGTATGATTAAGAGGGAGACCTACTAGTATTGGCCGCCCGAGTCGAGCAGGTAGTGTAATTAATAAGAGGGAGACAGTCAAGCATGCAGGTGGGACAATTAAGAGGGAGACCTACTGGTACTGCCACCTGAGTCAAGCAGGTAGTATGATTAAGAGGGAGACCTACTGGTATTGGCCGCCCGAGTCGAACATGTAGTGTAATTAATAAGAGGGAGACAGTCAAGCATGCAGGTGGGATAATTAACCCTAGTAGTATAATGGAGTCGCTGGCGCGCATAGTCAATGCTACTAATTAGGTCACTAGGTCAGTACGAGTGAGCATCGGGCATAAATAGGTTCATAGACTAATAGAGACTTTGAATAATTAGGTCATTACGACCTACTTTCGTGACCTACTTTTAAAAATACGCTTAAGGAACGTATGTGTTATTTCGTTATTTTTTCTTTTTTTTTATATATACTTTCTACGTATATTTTACCGGATAATTTTACCGGATGTTCTATTATTTTCGTTATTTTTACATTTTTTTTGTATATAGTTTGTATAAGCTTATGGCATTTATTATTCATTACATATAATAAATAAAACAAAACAACATTTTTTTAGTTATTTTTTATTAAAAATCGTAAAAAGCGGATTATAATTCATATATACATTGCTTTTCTTTTAGATTTTTTAAAAAATTGTTAAATATTTTATGTTTTTTCATATATTTTATACTTTTTTTGGTTTTTCATACATTTCCTATATAGTGAAAATGTTTCAGTTTTTTTTAGCTATAGTTCATTGTCCTTGGGCAGTCATTTTTCAGCTTTTTATCTATAATTCATTGTCCTTGGTCAGTTATTTTCTTAAAGGGCGAAGGAATTGTTGGAGCATGAGAAACCACAGCCTCTAGATTGCGCTGAACGTTCTGTGAGTTCTTCCAGCTTACTTTGCAAGTTGGTAACGGCGAAGAGGAGTCGGTCAACATTAGACGACAGGGCCTCCACACAGTCAATGGTGTTCTCCAGATCACGTTGCATGCGACCTAGTGATATGGGACGTCTCTTAGGCATGTCCAGTATTACATCTTCTTCTTCTGATGACTCTCCTTTTTCCGCTGTATCTGTAGATAACCACATTTCTAGCGTTTCAACATCTGGTGTTTCCGTCTTCTCCATTTCCACCGGTTTAAGTTCATGTAAGAAAGAACTGTCTTGTCCGTTAGGTTTGTCATGGCTGGGGTACCTAGCGCTGACAGTGCGACGTAGGGGTTGAGAGTGCGACATGTTTCTATGAGAAAACGAACACAGTGCGCTCCGCAGGTGGTGGTTGTGAGTGCTTGTAGTTGTTGTCGGTTATACTCCCAGATACCGTATGACGAACGTTGGCAGAACGAGATGTGTTTTATAGCTATTGGTGGTAACCCGAATGAGTCAAAATAGAAAGTTTTCCCTTGTGGTGATACCCAAAATGCTACCCAATGTTCCCCTGGTTTATTGTGAGGATCTGTGTTGCTAATGAAACAAGTGAAGGGTTGTGGTTTTTTTGGTATTCTATCAGAGGGAAAAGTTCCAAGGAAATATCTATTTGTGTGGGGATGGTTGCGTAGAATTTTGTTCAATTCTGAGGTTTTGAGAACCATCTTCAGTTCTACACCATGGCGTAGTCAGTGACCGGCAATCGGTCGGCTGTGAGCTGGATCAAGCTGTCATAAGTGCTCAGCATAATTACTGAAACCGCGTGACCCAGCGCTTCAGCAAACTTCAGGGACACCGACAGCTTTCCCTGTCGCAGCAGGTTGATTCGGGCGTCCTCCGGAGTTCGGTCGGGGGTCAGGTCGAAAGCAAACAACGTGTACCCGTTCTTAAAATGATGTAACTGAATACCGCAGTCGTGACCCGAAGCTAATAGTCCAGTCTCCTTGAAGAGTTGACTGTAGGCTCTGCTAACGTTTCCGTTGACAAAGTCTGTCTTCACGTGGAACTTCTGATCGTCGAACTGCAAGGCTACTTCTGTTACGTCGTAGTGCTTGAAGTTGAACGGATTCTCCGTCTTGCTCCCTGAGCTGGCCGACTCTTTGACGAAGCCAATAATCACCCCCGTGGGGATCTGCGTTGTGTCGGGGACGGTCCACGTGTACTCCGATGAACCTTGCGTGAGGGTGTGCTTTGTGACCTTGCTCCTGGTGATCGGGTAGTTGAATGGTCCCATCTTGGGGTCGCGTACACTTTTATTGTGTACCTCCACCACCTCGTCCCTGACGTGAACTTGGCGCATGGTCATTTCGGCCTTCTTGATGACGACTTTGTAACTCTCGTTAGCGGCCATCTGCATGTAGAAGCTGGCGGGCTGACGTTCGAAGACGAGTTTGATCTCGCAGTGAGAGGGTAGGAGTTTACACTGAGTAAACAAATCGAGGTGTGGTCTTGCTACCATAGACTTAACACCTCCGACATGGACTGTTCGTCGTGAGTTCCAACCTGCGTTGGCTGCACCTCTGGTGTCCATTTTTTCCGGGGTGTCCATGAACCAGTTCTGGCAACCTTGGAGGCGACACTTTCTGGCCCCCTCCTCCGTCGTCAGGAGGTCGATGAGATAGGACTTGTAGGAGTACTCTTCATTGTTCGAAGTTACCTTCTCCCCGTTGACGAGAAGCTGCACGCTGCTGAAAAGTGAATGAATTAAGTTGTTGACTGGAGCTGCATCGTGTGCCACGGTTAAGGCAGCTTCGTCGTTTGCTTGAACTACATACTCTAGGTAGAGTTCAGCTTCGCTGAGGTCTGTGTAAAGATTGCTCGGTTCGAAGGTGAAGTCAAAACAAGTTGTGGTGTCAGTGAGAGCGTTGTTTGTTGTTTTCTTGACGAATTGACTTCGGAGAATATCTTTCTGTGATATAGGTAGTGCGTGTAAATCCAATTCACCTACGGCACATGTTGCCGCACAGGGGTGAATGAGACTCATGATGAACCCTTTAGAAAAGGGTAGACTTACGTCTACCTACACTCTTCTTCTTCCCGTTACCACGTCTTGCACCTTGCGTTGCTCGGCGTCGTTTGGCTGGAGGGCCATCGTCGTCAGTGTTTAAGTACCTTCTGGCTGCACTGAATGCTGTGTCCATTAAGGAACTTCCTGCACTCTTTGACCTTTTTACGAGGCTCTTCTTAAAGTTTTTTCCAGCCACGACATCGTCAAAAACACCTTTTCCTGTTTTGACGATGGTGGGGACGGCTGCTTTAAATGCTGACGCACCGAGCTTCTTTATCATCGGAAGAGCTGATCTCATTATACTTCCGAATATTCCGTGGCCACGTTGTCTTTTAGCTCCACCGAAAGCAGGTAATTGTCCACTTCCAAATTGTGAACGCTTATAATATTGGCCATATTCACCTCTTGGTGATGAATACAAGGGTGGCACGTTCATATAGTAACTCACCATTTTCCAATGTCTTCCTTCTTATACTAATGTACTATAGGGATGAGAGAGAGCTCTAAAGGTCAGTACTACCGACACTTCCCCGTGCTCAAATGGTATAGGTTCGCCTGCACTGTCTCTTAAATACACTCCGATCTCTTTGAAATGTGTTATTCGTAGAGGATGGAAAATCAAATTGGGAAAGTTTATTGTGTCCATTGTTTTTTGAGAGTAGTTGTTTACAGCCATACATCGAAGAAGTGGCGCTTCAGTATCTCCTACTACCCCGTTGTGAATAATGTCAGAGTAGACATAGACTGTATGGTTTCTGTAGTTGACATCTGTTATTTGTTTTGCTCGTGTGCGCCTACCCATGTATATTTTTCCTTCGAAACCAAGTTGATAAGAAAGGTTTTCTGGTATGACGAGCATTGTGTTGGAAGGCAGTGCAATAAGTGTTTTCATTGTGAATTCGTTATAAGAGAAAATTTCATCTGGACCATTTCCTTTATTTTTTCGCTTTTCTTCTTTCATTTTCTTGATGACTTTTGGTATATTTTTCTTCATTATTTTATTCAGGAGTTTGATCAGATCTTTGTTGGTTTCCACTCGCCCGCTTTCCATTGAGAAACGAGCGTAAGACCGTTTTCCTGGAAAGTGCTTCCTTGCTAATGAATCGATGTAACTCAATGTGGGAGGCAGCTTTTTTGGTTCATCAGCATCAGCTTCTTCGAATACTTCTGTGGGCTCTGGTTGGTCGTCATCGTCATCGTTTTCTTCTTTTTCAATTCCCTCCATTTCAACTTCTAGTTTTCTTTTCGGGGGTGTTTCATGCATGTGTGTTACCAAATCAGTATCAAACATGTCTGTTAGGAACGGTTCTCTGTCACGTTTTTTCCTACTGCTCTCTATTTCACGCTTTAGTCGAGTGATAGCTTCAACGGACCTTGTCGGAGGTGTTTGTAATGGAGTAACTCCTTCTCTAGGTTTTTTAGGAGGTGTAGGTCCGTCGGAAGTGTGAGAACTTGGTGTCGGAGGAGCTATACTCTCACTAACTGTTCTTACAGCTGACACTGCATCTGAAATAAACGCTCCAGAAGACTCTTCATGATCAGGGTCTGGTACTGTCGGTGTTTCAATTGAACCAGCTGCAGTTCCAGGTGTAGTTGTGGAAGTAGCAGGAGATTCAGAAGAAGGCTGTTCATCAGAACCGCGGGAAGTTCTTGCCCTAGTTGGTGCGGTGTTATGTTTCTTCTTTTCTGACGGTGCTTCTGCGCTGAGAAGGTAGAAAGTTGATTTTCGCACATTGTACCATTTTACTGGAAGCGTTATTTCAGATAACGCACAGTCTGTGTCAGCTGGTAGTACCATATACTTTTGTAAAAGAACTCTGTAAGTGCTCAGAGTGTTGTCTGGAAAGGTCTTAGTAGATGAGTTACTGGGTAGGGTGCAGGTTACATCCATTTTTGTATGTTCTTGACTGGTTCCCAACTGTTGAATTTGTCTCCGTATCCTTTCCACTTAATGAGTGCTTCTCTTTTAGCACCTTTTCCTCTATATTTAAGGATGCTCTCGACAGTGTACTGCTTCCTCGGAGTAACTTTTACCTTCTGAACCTCTTGAGGATAAAACCACCCCTTTATTCTTTCTTGAAGGGTATCTTCGATTTCATACCCCTTAATATAGTCTGGGTTCTTTACAGTGAATATTTCTTCACTCCAATTTGGTTCATATCCACGATTAAAGGTTTTCTTTTTTCTTAGAATTCGTGCTCTATCACCACTTTTCATTAAAGGTTTTCTTTTCGTCTTTAAATCTTTAGCTCTCACTCTTTCATACAAATGATAGAACAATCGATCGGCGTTATCTTTATTAACGTCTACCGGTCGACCTCCTATGGTAGAATGAAAGGTGTGGTTGTAAGAATGCACTAGATCTTGAAGTACATCTATGTATGTGTAGGTTTTCATGTGAGTGAAGTATCGCCACATTTTCTGTTGTAAGGTCCTGTTGAACCTTTCTGCTATAGAACATTTTATGTCATCATTTTCTCCAGTGAAAAAAGATACACCTGTCTCTTTCAAGTAATCCTGAAAAGTTTTGTTCAGGAACTCTTTACCTTTATCTGTTTGAAGGTATTTAGGACATCTTTTAACGGTCATAACTTTGAAAGCTTCCGTAACATCTGTGGCTTTTTTACTTTTTATAGCTTGTGCAAATCCAAATCTGGAGAAGACATCTATGGCAACCATTATATATGAATAGCCTTTGTTATACTTTTTGAACTGTTGCATATCTATCAAGTCCATTTGCCATTGTTTATCTATTCCAAAAGTCTGTGTTTTACGTCTAGGAAACCGCCTCTTGAATGGTTTATGTTTAGTATAAGCATCAACAGATTCAAGTGCATCTTCAATATGCTTTATGTCAGTGTTTTTGAAATAGTGTTTCTTTATTTTGGATGCACTTGTGAAGCTTGCTGGCTGTTTAGGATCAGTGAAGTGTTTAACCACATCTTTCTTCAGAGCCTTGTAGACCATTTTACAAATGGTGTTACTGTAAAGTGTCGATGTCTCTTACTTCGGCCGTGACCTTCTTGTTGAGGAGACTTCTCTTTCCGCCTAGGTGTTTCCACCTCTTCATGTTCCTCTTCACTGTCGGAACCCTTCATGTTGTAGTTCCTTATATATTTCATTTTCGGATTTAACTTCTTAACAATCTGGACGAATTGTTTCTGCCCCGGTAAGCTGGCTCGCTTCTTAGTAGTCGGTCGCACTGCACTCGAAAGAAGATTCATTAAATGTGTTTCATCTATAGGTGTGTCTCCTAGAATGAGCCGACCGTCCTTTGTGAACTGTTTTCGTGATTTGGCCAAGGTCTTGTAGAGATTACGCACAGAGTTATGGTAAGAACCCGGAACTTTTTCTAGTGCTTTTTCCATCTTATGTGGTAGTACCTTCGGCATAAGTAGTCCTCTCGGTTTTGTAGAAACTCTTTTAGGTTTCATGATAGTCGGAGAAGGTGGTGGAGATGGTGAAGGAGAACGTGAAAGGTGCGATGTTGAAAACAACATACTTTTAGCTTTAGAGGAAAGGATGGAGGACCTGTTCATGAGATCATTGTATGTGGCTAGTTTCTCCTCTCTGCTCATCGTTGGATCGTTCAATACACGACTCATTTCTTTTTGTAAACGAGCTAACACCTCCACGGTAGGCGCTGTAGGTTCAAGTTTTTCTTTTACCATTGACCTTTCGAAAAAGGAATCCCTGTCACTTTCTTTGGCAGGAGGTGGAGAATCAACTTTGCCAGAAACAGTTGAACTCTCCATTTCCACTTTGTTAGAACTTTGCAACACATCTGGATGAACGAGCAGCATTCGTTTATAGCTTGTCATTTTCTCCTAATGATGTCTTGTAAGGCCTCCGATAAGACTGGATATGAGTGGAACAGCTAATCCCAATAGAGTACCAATAAAACCACCTTCTTGTTCAAGAATCTTACGTTTGTGTCCTACTGTAGTTGAAGGCTTGGTAAGACCCTTGAGTTGTGTCTTGTACCTCGATAGACGACCGACTGCTTGTTTATTGGAGATGTGCAAGTTTTTATTCATAATATTCACACCTATTTGCGCTATCAACCTTATCACCTCATTAGACATTCCCATCATTATATGTTTACACTCCTTACCAGTGCATTTAGACAGATGTCTCAATAGAGGAAGATGTTTCTTTATGAGAGCGAGTTGTTTAGCCTTCATTGTTTCCGTGTAGTAGGAATGAATACATTTGTCTTGAGAGGTGTAGTCACGCTGTTACGCACCCTTAGTGTATTGGGTGTAGTCTGCTTGAAGTCTAGCACTAGATATGAGTGTCTCGCCGATGTTTCTTCGTTATATACGTTGGTAAGAAAACGTGGATGAGTTGGAAACACTTGACGTGATAAAGCGTGAATTTGACTCATATCTCTTGGATTTTTGAAAATTATCATGTAATGAGAATTCAAACTAAGTGTTCTGAAATCCTTATTAGGCAGAAATAAATTTTGAGTTATGAATATAACACTCATATTTCTATGGTGAGAACCTTTTATGAATAGATCTCTTATAAGAGGTGCATCTTCTTTATCTAACAGATCATCTATTATAAGTAGAGAATGTTGAGATAAATCCTTTTTCTTATGTAAAAGTTCTTCTCTTGAAAGTAGACCTTCGTTGAATTTCACTTTTCCCTGATACTTCTTGAAAACGTCTTGCCATTGTCCATAGCAATATATAATCTCATCGACTGGTGGGTTTATTACAGTTTTCGCCTTTTCTATAATTTCAAACACTAATTGTGTTTTACCACATCCTGAAGGTCCAGCGATAAGACATGTGAAAGGTCCTTGTAGTCTTGGGTCAAATGCGATTTCCTTTACACTTTCCATTTTTTTCTATTTAAGTTATAACACGTCTTACCCGGTCGAAGGTTAATGTACTGAATGACACTTTAATGAAAAAACAATCCTTTTTGTTTGGTTTCTATAACATAAGGGTGTTTTTCCTGTAACGAAATAAAATAATGACAAATGAAAAGAGATGTGGTCATAACAACATTTTATGAGGATCAAAATAAAATAACGTCAAATTAAAAGAGATGGCATCATAACAATCTTTTATGCGGAACGAAACAAAAGAATACCAAATTAAAAGTGTAAACTGTGATAACATGGGTTTTTCTCTTTCACAAAACAAAAGAATAACAAATTAATGAAACCGAACCATAAACGCTCTCCATACGTTTTGTTTTTTATTTGATCAGTCTTTGTTATGGGACAGCCCCTGGATGTCGGGTGCAAAACGCACCCTCCCACCCAAAATGCACCGACCGCCGAACCGCGCCCGCCACGCGGATCACCCGCGAGCGGAGCGGCGCGCATTTTGTTTTCTTGAAAAGAGAAAAGGGGTGAGCTTTATGCACCCCCTTTTCTCTTTTCAAGAAAAGCGTTGAACGCCGTTTGAGGCGTTTGTGTTTTTATTTTGATTAAGTGGTTATAACCGTTAACGTGTGGTTAGAGTTACAAGCTTGATAGTATCAACTTTATTATCAGCTCGTATGTCGCAGGAGATAAACCTAACCAGCGTCTAATTCATCACTACATAAACGTTTTGTTTCAATGGCAACATAAATAATGGCATGATTTATAGATCTGTATAGTAAATAAACGGACGTCTTTACGTTATAAGTGTGAAAATAAAAGAGATTGGTTGAAGGGTGGTTTTCTACCTTTTGGTAGAAAACCGAATAGTCTGGAGGAGCATAAGAGGATCTTTGTTTTCTTTTTAATATTCGATAGTAGGAGTAGGAGTAAATCTAGGAATAGAATAAGCCGTCACGAGACTTGATTCTTTACCATTCCTTCCGACAACCCTCACAATATGGTCACAACCCTCCTGACCATGTCCGATTTCTGTATCGAACTCTTTTTCATAGAAGAATTTGTTGTTGTCAAGGGTGTTCACTATTTTGTCAGGATATCGGATGGTTGCGTTGATAAGGGGAATAACAATATCAGCGTGCAGAAATATAGAGGGTTTTCCATCAGGATCTGCTTCTGATTTACGCCAAAAACGTCTCTGCACTGTTTCCTTGACAGAGTGTCGCGCAAAAATGTGGCTCAAGATACCTTGTGTTGTCGGTAAACCGACAACACAAGGTTTCTTGGTTATCATATCTTTGAGCGTTAGATGAGATTGTTGGGTTAGCCGAATGTTTTTCAGAAGTTTGCAATTTTGAAATAAAATGTTTGGATGAATTTCACCCTCAATTTGATACATTCCATCTCTCGGACAGATGTATTTCACCCAATGATGCTCTCCACAGATACCTGATGCTCGCGCAAAAGGCACGTTGACCAGCGCATTTCGAAAATGAGATGGTCTTCCAATGAGCGGTGCCAGCGGTACACGGTGCTGAACCGAGGGTTGTGCGTTCATGTACATGATGAGACTGGTGCGATTGGTGACAAGTCTAGAAATGAATCTCAGAGGGTCTCTGAGAGCGTATATTATCATTTTTGTTAACGACCACAATACGTATCTCCAATGAAACTGATACATGTAAATTTTGAATATTTTGTTATGGAGTGCACGTGTCAGACTCTCGCGTCGCGTCACTAATGGAACCATGTACTCAGTGATATCTGCTTATCGGTAACAAAACAAAATACGAATAAAATAACGGACGACGCTCATGAAAAACTTTGTGAAAATGGAAAAACCGTCCTACGTTTAATCGACGTTGATAGTAAACTTTTGTATAAAAGACTCATGGGCTGGAGTCTTCTCAACACTCTCATGATGGGACGTAGAAGTTTGACTGCTCGTGGAAAGACCTCAACATCTTCCTCCGCTCAGGAGGGACTTCCGAAGCAGCCCCCTCCTGGAAATTCGGTCATTGATGAATACTTTGATCAATACCGAGTGTTTCCATCGAGAGAAGACGCCGGTTACGTTCCTGTTGCAGTTGGGGGTTATGCGACAGATTCGTCCATGGACACTCAATCTGGCTATATTACAGATGTAGGCGAAGGTACGTCCATCACCGTCAACGCTGTTGATGCCAGTCTATACAACGATATTTCTGATCTGTGGAATCCCGAGCCACCTGCATCTTTGACTGACGCTGTCACTGCCACAATCGCCACCACCGCCGCCGCTGCCGCCGCCGCCGCTACCCTCCAAGACGACTCCAACAAAGAAAACTTTCTTTCGGTACCGATCACCATCGAAGAAGAGTCGGAGGGAGAACCAACAGACAAGAAAAAGGCACCGCCGAGAAAACGGAAGCCTGCTGGTGAACGGAAACCTCGTGCAAAGAAAGGTAAAGTAGTTCCACTGGACGTTGCACTAGCGCAGCAGTATGCTGATGCGGTCTTGAAGGAGCTAGAGGCACAGCAGAGTAAAGCCGCCCCTCTCTCGCCTATATTGGACCTGACCGGATTGTTCTGGCCACTGGAATTGGACGTCGAGTACAAGGACGGTTACATCACGCAAGCTAAGAAGGTGTATTTCCTCAACAGTGACGCCTTCAAGAACACCTGCATCCACGTGTATGGGCCACCTGATCCTGTAGGGGTAAGTACGATTTTAAATTATAGAATCATTATTTTTATTTCAGGTAACATGTACTTCGTTTATAGTTAACTTTCATTGTAATTATTTAATGTGAAATAGAAGTAAAGAATACATAATAGTTTAAATAGAAATAGAATGAGAGAGAGAGAGAGAGCCCCAAATTTATACATATAACTCAAAACAAAATTATGCTTATATTTTTCAGGTCGCCATAATTCAGTACCCTCAGCGAGCCTACGAACGCCGGATCAACTTGAGTAAGACAGGTTTCCAGAACCTTCTCGACGCCGCAAGAACGATCATCCAGCAGTACGAACGGGCCTCAGGTGAAGCAGAACAGGGCATCCCGACTATTAAGCCTTACGTCCAGGAGGTCAACAAGACGCACAACATCTGGGTCATCGTGACCACCTACCAGGGGAAGGCCAAGATCCATATCGGGTCCCGCTACTACGTGGAGCAGCTGGAGAAACGGGTCAACTCGGGCGGGGTGCACGACGCACCTCCGAAAGACCAGGGACACACCGTGCCATCCGCACTGTTCTTCGACTTGGTCAGCACGCTTGGACCAAAGATCCTGAATGACTTAAAGCAGTCCGAATAGATCACAGAAACATGATGTAATCACCAAGGGCAGGTAGGTGTGGTCTTAAAACATATCAGTAACTATACATGGTGTGGTGTGGTTGCCTATATACTTATATACACAGAAAACATTTAATCATGCTGTAGATATTATATTAGCTAGCTTCAAAGAAAGTATTTAGTCAGCTTTATATATTCACCTAGCGCATAGTTAGTGTAGCACATAATTAGCTTCAAACAAAAATATTTAGTCAGCTTTTTAAATAACTAGCTAGAACATAAGTGTATATTTATATAGTTATTAAGTCGAAAAATAAGAAAATGAATCAGAATATAAATTGTCCGATGTGTAACGTGCCACGTCGTCCTCGCAATTTTTCTTTACATTCTGGAAAGGTGATCTGTTCTTCACCTACATGCGTAAGAGAACAGTATGATATAGAAACAACAGTAATGCCATCAACTATAGGTAGTTATTGGTGGTATCACGACACTTATGTTAAAAACTTTAAGTCAATAGCAAACGGTTTAGTTCTCCTAGGAAGTGTTCAATCAATTTTCAATGTCAGACTCTCAACTCTGAACATGAAAGAAGCAGTTGAAGAGATAATAGAGGCTATTAACAAAATACATCAGAACCAAGTTTTCGAATATAGACTAGCTATATCTTTAGGTGCATTACTTGAAAGACTTAATGGAGGAACAACAGAAACTGCTGAAGAAAAGATTTATACAGAAGATCGAGAAGTTATGTATTACCATCCTTCAGTGAATAACTCCTCTTTATTTTGGTTAGAGCACGAACAGCAAAGCAATTACAGACATATTAAAAATGATTCTGACTTGCAAGATGTAATAAGTTTTTTACGCGATAAAGAATGGAGTGTCAATAGAGCTGACACAAGTTGGAGACTAGTGGGTAATGTAAACGCAAACATTTACATAGTAAGGGTTCAAGGTAGAGAGGATGGTCTAATAGGAAGATTGGATACAATTCCGAATTTCCTACGTAGACGGGGTTTACAACATTTTCATCGTAATCCAAAGAGCAAACGGGTGTACAAAGACTACCTGTGTTTTTTTAGGTGTCTGTCATATTTTCTTTTCAAAAACACATCCCACTGTGAAAGACTACTTCAAGAATGTTTTCCTGATGAAACTAAAGTATCATTCAGAGGCATTTCAATTAAGGCATTGACCCAGATAGAAACCAAATACAACATTATGATAAGAGTCTTTTCACTCATTCCTAAGAAGAGTACTACTTCCAAGAAAAAGAAATTTAAAAGGGGGACACCTTGTACATTAAAATGTATAAAGGGAAATTTAATGAGTGTTGAGGATGAGTCTAAAGTTATGACACTAAATCTATACGACCATCACTTCAGTCTAGTAAACGATCTAAATAAATATTCACAGTTCCACATGTGTCGTAAGTGTAGAAGACTCTTTGAAACAGAGTATAATCTTAAGCGACACACTAACATTAAAAGCGACTGTACGCAAGTTAAATTCATCTACAAAGGTGGTATTTACAAAAACAAACCATCTGTATTTGATAGACTGGAGGAGCTAGGTATAAAAGTACCATCTGAACTTCGAATATATCCATACAAAATTGTGTATGATTTCGAAAGTTATTTTTCTCACAAAACAAAAGGTGATGTTCAGACAACTAATACAGTAGTCGAATCACATCATGTACCGCTTTCATCTAGTGTAGCAAGTGACTTTCCAGAGTGGGAAAAACCAGTTTGTTTCATAAGAAAAAGTGATGGAGAAAATGATGAAATAGTTCACGACACTCTGGATTACATACAAAAGTTAGCTGAAAAAATAGGAGCTGTTGTAGAAACACGTTTCTCTGACATAATAAAAAAGCTTGAAAAGTATAAGAAAAACGAGATTGCCGAAGGAAAAAAAGTGCCTAAATCACTAATGAAGAGTATAGGAAAAAAGAGTAGCAATAAAACTTCGCACAGAATAGATAAAATCAAAATTCGTCTTATGAACTATATTTACAGAGTACCTGTCATAGGTTTCAATTCGGGTCGCTACGACTTAAATCTAATAAAGCGAGATTTCCATTCCTTCTATGCAAAGAAGCAAACAGCTGAGATGAAAACCATAAAAAGGAGTAATCAATACATAGCTGTCTACACAGAGAACTGTGTTTATTTAGACATGTTAAATTATCTAGCTCCCGGATACTCGTATGCTAGCTATTTAAAAGCTTTCCTACAAGATGAAAGTAAAGGGTTCTTTCCATATGAGTGGATGACATCAACTAGAAAACTAGGGAACTTAAAACTTCCACCTCGCTCAGCTTTCTATAGTTCACTTACGGGTACTTCTATATCAGCGGAAGACTATGCCAAGTGTAAGAAAGTGTGGAAAGATAATGGAATGACAACTTTCAGAGATTATCTAATATATTACAATAACAAAGATGTAGAACCTTTTGTCAAAGCTATAAACCAACACATGAAATTTTTCAGTGAAAGAGGAATAGATATGTTCAAAGATGGTCTGACTCTTCCAGGCCTTACACTAAAATTTCTATTTGATAACACATCATCAAACAGCCTTCCTTACATTATATTCTCAGAGGCAGACAAAGATGTACACAAATTAATTAGAAGCAATTTGGTAGGTGGTCCATCGATTATATTTCATAGACATCAAAAAGCAGGAGTGACACGAATACGGGGCAGATCATTCGGACCATTAAGTAAAGTGTGCCGTCATATCATAGGAGTAGATGCAAACAGTCTTTACCTTAAATGTATGGGTGAAGAACACTGTACAGGGTACTTTGTAGTCCGCAGAAGTAGTAACAATTACAAACCTGAACAATCTCAAAAAGTCAGTCGCGCTGCAACAGAATGGTTGCGGTTTCGAGAGATTACAGACAAAGTTAAAATACTACATGCTTATAACCATGGGGAAGTTAGTGTGGGTACAAAAAGAGTTCGAGTGGACGGCCTGGTTCCAGATACAAAAACCGTGTATCAATTTCATGGTTGCTACTGGCATGGGCACGCGTGTCACATGAATAAAAACACTCTCTCTACTGATAAAGGTCGTAAACTAATGTCAGAAAGATGTCGACAAACTCTTAAAACAACACTGTATCTAGAACTAATAGGTTATACTGTCATTGAGAAATACGAATGTGACTGGAACAAAGACAAGAATAACAACAACAGTGTTATAGCATGTAAATCACTGTGGAGCATACCGATTCCAAACACACACAATATCCTTTCTGAAATAGATATAATAAACGGTGTAAAAAATGGGACTATTTTTGGACTAGTATCGGTGGACATACACACACCTGAGCACCTTAAATTCAAATTTGAAGAAATGACGCCCATTTTCAAAAATACAATGGTGTCAAGAGATGATGTAGGAGAACACATGAAACAACATCTATTAAAGAACGATAGAGTCAAAAGGCCACAACGTCAATTAATCGGAAGTTATTTTGCAAAAAATATTTCATTAGGTTCACCACTACTTAAATGGTATTTAGAAAAAGGCTTAATCGTAACAAAAGTTCACTTACTAGTTGAATACATACCACAGAAATCGTTTCTCTCATTTGTTGATCAAGTAACAGAGGCACGAAGAAAGGGCGACAAAAACCCTGACTGTAAAATTCTCTCTGACCTCTACAAACTCCTAGGAAACAGTTCATATGGAAAAACGATTTGTAACAAACAAAACTTCACAAACACTCGATATATGACACCAGAAAAAGCCGCTAGAATAGCTCTTCACTGGACAGTACAAGATGTCCAAGACTTGTGTGAAGATACATGTGAAGTCTCATCACTCCCTACGTCAATAACATACGACCTTCCAGTTCAAATAGGTTTCATGGTATATCAATACGCAAAACTGAAAATGTTACAATTTTACTACGACTTCTTATCAAAGTACATCGAAGAATCTGACTTTGAACTCTGTGAAATGGATACAGATAGTCTGTATTTCGCCCTCAGCGCACAGACTTTAGATGAATTAATAATTCCAGAAAAAAGAGAAGCCTATTATAGAGAACGCCACTTATGGTTACCATCAGAATCTTGTGATAATGAACATCACAGGGAACAATATATAATAGCAAAAACAAATAATTTACCATGGTTTCCACAACCATGTTGTAAAGAAAGAGAAAAATATGATAAACGGACCCCAGGACTATTCAAAATTGAATGGGAAGGAGATGAAATGACTTCACTAAATTCAAAATGTTATATCGGTCATGGAAAAGAAAAGAAAACTAGCTGTAAAGGTGTCATACAGAAACAAAACATACTTGACATGGAATCTTTTAACACCGTACTCGAAACACAAATCACGATGGACGCCGTTAACACTGTTTTCAAAGTTGTAGATCATCATATAATAACATACAAACAGAAAAAGACAGGCTTAAGTTATCAATATATAAAAAGAAAAACTTGTGAAGACGGAGTGAGCACTATACCCTTAGATATCTAGGAATTCGGCAATCATGTTGTAAATATTCTTTAATTCTGAAAAAATAACAGACTTATAACTACAAAATATAACATTTATGAAGGAAATACTCCAACAAAAAAATATAAAAAATATAAAAAGAAAAAGAAAATTAAGCTTGTACATATCATTTATCAAAAGTTGAAATTAAAAAAAATATTCAAAAGTTGAAATTAAAAAAAGAAATAATTGTTTAAAAAGAAAAAAAACTTTAAAATTATAATAAAAGTAAAAATAAATTATACAAAATCTCACATAGAGACAGAAAAAAATGCTTGAAATATAAATATTTGTCTAAGAAAATGAAAAAAAACTTTAAAAATTAGAAAAATATTTAAAAAAATTAAAAATTATACAATATCTCAGAGAAAACAAAAAAATGCATGGCTTTATGCATGGCTTTATCTAGGGTAGAACTCCCGGCAGCGAAAATCTCAGCGAATCACAGAGAAATTTAAGGTGTCTACCCACTACCAGTTATTTTCTTAGTACATACTAAATAGTAAATACTACAAAAATAACTGGCTACCCATATTTTATTCATCTAGTTGCTTAGTGTAGCCATAGTTTCCAGTATTATATTACAGCTTCAATATGAGCGACAGCAGCTATTCGGATTTTCTAATCGATTTGGCAAGCAATGATTCATCAACAAATGATAACGAGACCACACTTAGTTGGGGTCTCGATTTATCATTTCTCAATATTGCTGAGTCACGACCTGAATCTCCGGATAGTCCTCTCGACTCTAACTATCCATCAGCAGACATTAATTTTCAACTTATACCCAAAAATGATAAAGTGGCTGTACTTTGCGGATGTAGTGGATATTTCTTTTGGGAGATTATCCCCGCACAGTACAGCGACTTTTATCTGAAACCACACCATGTTAGTACTGTAGACCACACCACTGGTACGACGCGATCCTGTTCCACTTTTACAGAAGCTATGTGGGACGGTTATAGTTTCGCAACGAGCCAGCTTATCAACGGCGATAACCACAAGGACTACTGTTTGGCGGTGTATCAACATCATCAAGACTCATGTTTCAGAGTTACTACCAGATACACCGTCAACAGTGTAAAGTCACTTATGGTTTTCATTGAGCAACATAAAGTGACAGCCGTTTCACAGGCCTTTTGTAAATGTCGAATCCGTGATTCCGATGTCACTTTTGTTGGTCCTTTGTTCTGTTTTACATGTATACAACTACACTGTGAGCTGAAATCAATTTACATTCAGGCCATCGAAAATTTCTTTTCATACCAGGTGCAAATGAATCCTGTTTTCGGTCACAATGTGTTGGCGACTGAAGTAGACTGTAACTTTTTCAAAGCACAGTCTCTCTTTCACCATACCATTGCTAAATCCGTCAGAAATCCTCATCACACATATGTATACACTCACACATGGAACAAAGAGAAACTGAAACAGCCGAAGATAAGGACACTTGCCCGAAACTGTTCTCATTGTTTAATTTGTTTATTACCAGGCAACGGAAACAATGTTTTCTTATGCCAACAGTGTAAATGATTTTGTATTATATATTTTTCACTTTGTGAACAGTTTCAATGTAAATAAAAGATTACACCATGTATCTGTGACACTGTAAATATGTTTCTATATATGTTTCTAATGAATAAAACTTATAAACGAATTTTATATGTTGTGTTTTCTATACGCATATTATTTAATCAATATAAACACGAAAACTCTATATTCAGTTTCTATACGAATATTATTTAATGAATATGAAGACGAAACTTTATCAAAATCATATTAAATGAATACATACACATAAAGTAGATATAATCGAATCGAATAGTAATAGTATAAGTGATAAAATTGCAAAGGGGGCGGTGCGCGCAGCCCATGGGAGTGTTTGTTTTAGAAATGAGGTGGAGACCTCCGGCTGTGCCTTATGTAATATTTTAGCCGTAACCAGAATATAGGGTCCCTGAGAAAGCATGCCAGGGGAAGAGCGCGTTGAGGAACGACGTGCAGACCTCCGGCCTTACGGCCTCCGGTCTCCACGTCGTTCCACGCGCTCTTCCCCTGACATGTTTTCTCAGTGACCCTGTTTTCTAATATTTCTAACCTCTGACCTCTGACCTAATTACAAAAAATAGCTTTTATAAGTAGGTCGTAATGACCTAATTATTCAAAGTCTCTATTAAGCTATGAACCTATTTTAGACCTAAACTCGGTCGTAGTGACCTACTGACCTACTTAGTAGCATTGACTATGCGCGCCAGCGACTCCATCATACTACTAACCCTTTAGACCCCAATCCGGCCATATCCGCCCGAGGGTGTACTCCCCAATCCGGCCGTAGCCGCCCGGAAAAACGCAATTTTTCCATTATTTTTCCTTAATTTTCCAGAACAGAACAGTCAAAAGACTATCTAAGGCACAGAATCGGCAAATATATCATTTTAAAGCTTATGAAATTCCCTAATCGATGCTTCAACTCAGATTTCTATTTTTATTCATGTGAGTGGATCAACCTTTGAACTTCCTCAATTACAAGATTTTCAAGGAAATCTTGAGGGAAATCCATGGAGATCCTGGAGAAATCCAGCTATTAATGACAATAATGTTTGGGGTCTAAAGGGTTAAGAGGGAGACCTACTGGTACTGGCCGCCTGAGTCCAGCAGGTAGACCTCGGAGGTTGAGATGGTCCTGTCCGTCAGGTTGGTCGGTCGGTAGTGGATGACGGCCGCATTGGATCCCACCGACGAGATGGGTAGAAAACTGATGCCCCAGTTGTACTCATAGGTGCTGCAGATTGGACATTTTTTAAAAATCATTTCAATTCATCCTGGTATATAAAATTATTTCTCAGGCTAGTTTACATTGTAAATCCAGCAAAATCCGCATATCTTATATTCAGACCTATATAGGTAATGCAGAATTGTATACCATTTATAAAATCCTCAGAATGTAGAGGTATTTTAGCTGACAAAATGTATTCTTTGCGTGTCCCAGAGGTCTAAATTAGGGGTCAGAAAATGGAAATACTAATTTTGTAGGCATAAGTTGCTACTTTACCACTTCATCTATAAAATAACGTACCTCCGTATTTGTGTTACTTTAGTTGCCGCTGACACTTCCGTCCAATGCTTTCCTGCGGCCATCTAAAGGATAGTAAAGGGTTACCCATAAACAGTATTGTTTTGATAAAGAAAATTAAATCTTGACTGGATGGTTTAGTATATGACTAAGTGAAGGAGAGATGTCATCTCGTTGCTTTTCATGTAAACATTGCAGAACATGTATAACCATTATTCCTCGATAAACTATACTTATATCTCACCTCCTTCTCAAGAAATGCTGCAAACTCCGCCACAGCTGCTGAATCTCGCACCTGCATGCATAAGGAAGAAAAATGTAATCACACATTCCTTTTGAGACGAAACTTAGTCGAATTTCGATGTTTCAGAAACGTTGGAGAGTACGATTAACTGAAATTATCAGTGCGCAATAACCAGTGGCGAATCTAAAGGATTTTTGAAAAGGGAGAGACCCTTTTGGAAAACATTTCTTCGTGACTTTTGGCCGAGTTAGAACAAGAGAACCCCCCCCCCCCCTTTTTTTTTTATCAAAACAAGTGGCCCCCCTCTAAATCCGCCGCTAATAAGTCATTATTTCTAATGACGGACAGTTCATTATTTACTTTTAGCGATAAACTTACCTGACATTTGTAGTAGTTCTCCCTCTCGACTGGATTTTTAATTGACTTCATCAATGCGATCGGTGAATTGGCAATCTCTCTCTTGTCCTATTAAAAAGAGAAGAATTGCGATTGTGGGTGTTCTCCTTAGGAACAAGATAGAGTTAGTAAATTAAAGCTTAAAGACAAGTACCAACTTAGCATTATTATTTTGCATAGTGCTCTCATTGCTTTCAAGTAGTGAGCAACATTCAATAAATCATTTTTCTTGTAATTACACATCAAAACAACAAACATAATTATAGGTAATGTATAAACTATAAGTGGACTCTAACAAACGCACCCCTGCAGCTGAGTAGGCGGCGTAGTTGGAGCTGGGAGATACAAGTGTCCTGTTGATGTCTGACCGCCCTGTAAGCTGCCGAATGTCATCGAAGGTCTCCGAGTATTCCCGCACCTGACCAGTTCAAGCAATATTAAAAGTAAAAACCTAAAACCTAAAATGCGGACGTAACGAATCGATGTAAAAGGCTGGAATGTTGTATGGAGACGAACACTTAAAACATAGAGTGAAGGAATATTATGTCAATCACCGTACAGATTCCAGGGACATGCAGCATTTATTTATTTATTTATTTTTTATTGAAAGCATCTCTTCGTAAATTCTTCCGATACTGGTGAAATACATAATATATGTACAATTGTGATTGCCGTCATGAACATATATGATATACATAGTGACATAAAAGTGTACTCGCTTTTATAATTTCAGTAATTTTGATAACAATCAATATGAAAAAGGCTACATCCTTATTACCCATCTATCCTCCATTCCTTATAATCTTATCTTAAATACATCCTTATTCTCAGACATCTGCATTTCACTCTCCAGCATATTCCACATATTTTACAAGATTAATGTTCTTGTTTGATCATGTAATGATCAGCAAATTTGCTGACAGAACATTAGTCTATTTGCGATGAATTAAACTGACACACTCAGTCCTGAATAATGGTTTACATTGGTAATTAGCCTAATTTAGGAAATTTTTAATCTAAGAAAGAAACACGATCATATTCATTGGTTTAATTAAATTGTTGTAGCATACCTCTACGCAGGTGTCTTGACGACCATCACAGCCTCCGTTGTCATTTGTATTCAGGTGATTTGAAACTGATGAGGTCAGCAGTTTTCTGACGTTCCGGATATATAACCTGCCAAACAATTTATACAAGATTGCATATTGGCCTAGAACTGGTCTGATCATTAGTCTGAAATAACGTACAGGTTCGGAAAGTGAACTAGGTGTCCATGCAAGAACTGCATAACCTGACAAAAGAACAGAAAACCGCCCCTTTGAACACGACAGTCTATTATGTCATTCGAGGTCTACAAACTCATCAATCAATCAATTCATCGCTAATTATATTCATTGTTTCCTAATCTCGGACGTGCAGCTTATGGAAAACCATGGGGCTACTAATTAGAATTTGACCTAATCATGATATAATTGGTAATTATTCTATCAACAGCGTAAACTGTCCGTCACTGGTGATACTTTACAATGCGTTAGACCAACATGTCAGCACAGTGTATGATGACATTGATAGATGACTCAAATGTAAAGTCCATCTAAATATGGGAAGAGAAAGAGCTAAGTAAAATTACTGCTTTCTCCTGGAAAGATGAAAAAAGACTCTTGAAATTTGGAGATGTTTGATAACCTTTCGGACCTCATGGCCCATATCCTATTCGGTATTTACCATCATATTGTAGAAGGCGATCAGAATATAATGAATTCGGGATAACGATAAGGGAATAGGGACCAGGCCAGTAGCAAAGGGGGGTTCGGGGGCTTAATTCTTTGAAGGACCCTCCTTTAAAATATGACCCATGTGGTAACTACAAATAAAAAAGTATTTACATTTTAGCCCAAAATTAAAAAAACGACCCCCCCCCCCCCCCTCTGAAAATAACACTATTATTCAAAAAACCAACCCCGCTCTCAAAAAACCTGGTTACGGCCCTGGGGACGTTGTGAAAAGAATCTAAACAATACTGTTTGATGTACCCTTTTTACCTTCATACCTTATCTCAGATGATGTAATGATGGCATAGGAGTCAAAGAGTGGAGTTGTCTGTCGGTCTCTGCCCCTCAAGTTGAAAAGCCCTGGCAGAAAGAAAATCGAAAAAATACTTTTATACAGAATTCAATATTAATTTGTTTATAAATGATACTCATTGCTTGAATTATAATTTGTCTTTCTACATAGCCATAGTCTTGCTCTACGTGTTACATGTCATCGTCTTGGAAAACAGTAAAATTTAGAATATAAAATACATGATAGTTCACGTACACGCTGTTTCATCCAACGCCGTGACGACAAAGGCGTCGACGCCCTTCTGTGACAAGTCCTTCCTAACGTTAGACACCTTGGTCTGCCAGGTCATGCCTGAAAATGTGTATACTATATATCCATTTCCATAGATATCATGAAAACCTTAATAATCCTAAAGGTAACTGTGCAATTGTAATAAAACACTAAAAATATTTGAAAGATCTAATTTTATCTGTAATGGTCAAGCTTATAGGCCATAACACACTGGCAGCTAAACTGTCGATGAAGTTACCATTTTTTCCTACTACGTTTTTTTATACTTTTCCTGTAGTACAGGAGTTGCTCTTTCAAAAAAGCCAATGTTCTCAAAAATTCGTCTGCAGATGTGGAAGGAACAGTTGGTTTCCATGGCAACCGTCAACAAAATTAGACTATTCTGAAATTAACCTTCTTTAAGTCATATCTTTCCTGATATGCAAGGTAGAAACACAAGTGAGGTGTCAAATTGACACATTCTATCAGCTCTATCAGATAATGGAATGAAATTGGTTGTCTTGGTTACTTAGTTGCCATGGTAACTGAAAATATACTCTGAATTGACCATAATTCCAGGTTACCTTCTTTTTCAGTTACCATAGCAACCACAAATATCAGTCTTTCAAAGAACAACATGCTTCACCTGAAGGGTATACATTTCTACTTTATGAAAGAGGGCATTGACGTGAGAATACCTGTTTGGAATATAGTGATTAGCTGGTTTCCATGGAAACCAAATGAAAATTCAGCTTTTTTGAGATAAACATCATTTTGGCCATATTTTACTTGATAAGCAAGGTAGAGACACAATTTTTATCTCAAATCAAGGCATTCATAGAGTTCTATAGTACAAAAGATTGAAATTGGTTGCCTTGGTTACCTGGTTGCCATGGTAACCAAAAATATCATAAAAATTGACCAAGAATACTGTTTTCCTCTTGTATTTGTTACCATAGCAACCATATTTAAAGGTGTTACAAAATGCAACCTATCTTAACTGAAGCAAGTACATCTATACTTATCCAAATGAGGAGGCCTGATAATGGAATGAACAAAGAACATAAGAAAAATCTGGTTTCCATGGAAACCAATCAAAATTAAGACATTTTGAAATCAACAGTATTTCTGGCATATCTCTGTCACTATGCGAGATAGAAAGTCAAATGACACCTCAATTTGAAGGGTTTCTAGAGTTCTATTGGACAGTCTATTGAAATTGGTTGTTTTTGATATCCTGTTGCCATGGTAACCACATGTGCTTTTCAAAATTGACCTTAATCTCAATTGTTTTCTATATCTATGTTACCATAGCAACCATAAAATATTACTTAAACAAAGCAAATCGACCTGACCAGAATGTTATACCTCTGACTCATGAACTGAGCTGGCATACTTAATGATCCAGCCCATGGAACATAACAAATAGCAGGTTTCCATAGAAACCAACTGAAAATTGTGTTTTTATAAATTCATGTTATTTTAGTCATATCTCTCTTGATATGCAAGATAGAAATACAATTAGCATCTCAAATCGAAGCATTCTTAGAGATCTATGGGATGGGAGATTGAATTTGGCTAATTTGTTTACCTGGTTGCCATGGTTACCAAAAACATCCACAAAATTGAGCATAAATGCTGGCTTCTTTTTCATTTGTGGTTGCCATAGAAACAATATTTACAGGTGAAACAAAGCACAGTTTACCTTATATGAAGCTTAAACAATTGTTCTTTATGAAACGAGGTACTCTGTTGAAACAGTGGACATAGAACATAGTACACAGCCTGTTTCTATGGAAACTAAGCAAAATCATGCCTTCTTTTAAAATGACACTATTTTAGCCATATCTCCTTTATTATGTGAGATAGAAAGACAAATGACACCTCTATTTGAAGGGTTTCTAGAGTTCTATAGAATGGTTAATTACAATTGGTAGTTTTTGTTTTTTGGTAACCATGGTAACCAAATGATATATTCAAATTGACTGTAAGTTCAATTACTTTTTCTGTTCCTGTTACCATAGCAACCAGAAAATATAGTTATGAAAAAACACCACCTACCTCATATACATGATATATGTCTCCATTACATGAAATGAAATGCCCGGATAAAAGATTGGGCACAAAACATGGAGAAAAGTTGGTTTCTATGGAAACCGATTGAAAACGAATTGACCTTGACATTCACGTTGTTTTGGCCATATCTTTCTGGATATGCAAGTTAGAAATACAATTAACATCTCAATTCGAAGCCTTCTTAGAGATCTACGGGATGGGAGATTGAATTTGGATACCTTGTTTATCTGGTTGCCATGGTAACCCAAAAACCTCTTGAAATTTGACCAAAATTGACCAAAATTTCTCATTTCCTTCCATTTTTGTTACCATAGCAACCATATTTAAAGTTGGACCAAACTAGAGCTTGCCTGATTATAAAGTGTAGATACATATAATCAAATGAGGTAAAAATGTGATTTTCTATGGCTTTAAGTATGGTTGCTATGGTAACAATAAATGAAGAGAAATCCAAAATATGGTAGATTTTGAAGATGTTTTTGGTAACCATGGCAACCAGGTAAACAAATTAACCAAATTCAATCTCCCATCCCATAGATCTCTAAGAATGCTTCGATTTGAGATGCTAACTGTATTTCTATCTTGCATATTAAGAGAGATATGACTAAAATAACATGAATTTCAAAAAAACACAATTTTCAGTTGGTTTCTATGGAAACCTGCTATTTGTTATGTTCCATGGGCTGGATCAGTAAGTATGCCAGCTCATTTCACGAGTCAGAGGTATAACATTCTGGTCAGGTGGATTTGCTTTGTTTAAGTAATATTTTATGGTTGCTATGGTAACATAGATATTGAATACAATTGAGATTATGGTCAATTTTGAAAAGATTATATGGTTACCATGGCAACAGGATAACAAAAACAACCAATTTCAATAGACTGTCCAACAGAACTCTAGAAACCCTTCAAATTGAGGTGTCATTTGACTTTCTATCTCGCATAGTGACAGAGATATGCCAGAAATACTGTTGATTTCAAAATGTCATAATTTTGATTGGTTTCCATGGAAACCAGATTTTTCTTATGTTCTTTCTTCATTCCATAATCAGGCCTCCTCATTTTGATAAGTACAGATGTACTTGCTTCAGATAAGATAGGTTGCATTTTGTAATACCTTTAAATATGGTTGCTATGGTAACAAATACAAGAGGAAAACAGTATTCTTGGTCAATTTTTATGATATTTTTGGTTACCATGGCAACCAGGTAACCAAGGCAACCAATTTCAATCTTTTGTATTATAGAACTCTATGAATGCCTTGATTTGAGATAAAAATTGTGTCTCTACCTTGTTTATCAAGGAAAATATGGCCAAAATGATGTTTATCTCAAAAAAGCTGAAATTGCATTTGGTTTCCATGGAAACCAGCTAATCACTATGTTCCAACAGATATTCTCACATCAATGCCCTGTTTCATAAAGTAGAAATGTATACCCTTCAGGTGAAGCATGTTGTTCTTTGAAAGACTGATATTTGTGGTTGCTATGGTAACTGAAAAAGAAGGTAACCTGGAATTATGGTCAATTCAGAGTATATTTTCAGTTACCATGGCAACTAAGTAACCAAGACAACCAATTTCATTCCATTATCTGATAGAGCTGATAGAATGTGTCAATTTGACACCTTACTTGTGTTTCTACCTTGCATATCAGGAAAGATATGACTTAAAGAAGGTTAATTTCAGAATAGTCTAATTTTGTTGACGGTTGCCATGGAAACCAACTGTTCCTTCCACATCTGCAGACGAATTTTTGAGAACATTGGCTTTTTTGAAAGAGCAACTCCTGTACTACAGGAAAAGCATTAAAAAACGTAGTAGGAAAAAATGGTAACTTCTTTTGATTTTTAGGCCTCTTAGGTTCAGGCGTGTTGTGGTCTATTAAGATTGACAGTATAATTGTTAACCGATAGTGTTGCTAACTGTAAGGCATGCTAGAACGAGAACAGGAGTAAAGATGTGATAGGAGGTATGTGATTATGATATATGACACATTGTGAAATATACGTACCGGCAAAGCTGAGGTTATGCACGTCCAGTGGGTTGTTCAGACGGGCAGGTCTGTCCTCTGTCCATATCTGATCAATGAGGTCGTTGGGCACCTCGTGCATGAGGACGCTCTCCGAATAGGACATCCAGTTACCTGGAAGTAGCATTTAGGAGATGAGGAATTGTGGAAACAAAGATGCCTGGCTTTATACCAGCATGTGCCAAGTGACAGAATTCAAATTCATTTAATAGAACAGCTGTCTTTCCTACTTCAGAAATCAATGACATGGCTGTTAAGTTATCATGACTGTTAAGCACATGTCCTTCAACCGATCTTAAATTTTGGTACTACTACTTTCACTGCTAGTTCTGCAATGAGCCAATGGGAATTGAATATCAGCTATCAGCTGGTTATACCAAGACCTCAAATGTACAGAGATTACTTCCTAGTTATAATGGACTGTATATAAATAGGAATATCTCACTTATAGAGACGAGCTTGGGGTCAGCTCCCACCACACCATTGCCTACTTCCTGCTGCAGCCACTCGGTCAACGTTGGGTAGCCGGCTGTGCCTAAACAAGGAACAGAGACCGTTATTGTTAAAAAGACAAACATACATCATTATGTACTTAATGATAATACTGTGTAGGGCCTATGCTAACCACCAGATTCTGTGAGGGGTGCCTCAAGCATCTACAACAGTTGGTTTGCGTTACCATCGCAATAAGCCATTCTAGTAACAATGCTATTTAAACAGTTAAAGAGTTAATGATTACTTTAGTAAATGATATAGAGAGACTGTACACACATAAACACACGTACTTACATTTGTATACATATATGTATATATGATACATGCATAGAAGAATATTAGAAGGACCTTATATAAGTTATCCCAGGGGTAATAGTCCTGGGGTGTAATTACCCAGGGTACCTGTCCTATAGAGGATAATCCTAAGGGATAGATGTCGTCGGGGTAGTTGTCACAGGAGTAAAAAAAATTCCCAGGGATAGTTGTCGTGTCACCATGCAGGATCAAGTTTAAACAAAACATTGTGCTGCATGAAATCAGTTGTGGGTGATAACACATACATGACCTT
Organism: Lepidonotus clava; assembly: GCA_936440205.1. Classification (NCBI taxonomy): domain Eukaryota; kingdom Metazoa; phylum Annelida; class Polychaeta; order Phyllodocida; family Polynoidae; genus Lepidonotus; species Lepidonotus clava. The sequence goes on along the minus strand of OW387136.1, from coordinate 42,359,075 downwards.
CTATTATGGCAAAGACAGACTAAGGAACCCGTCTACCAAAATCTGAACTTCCACTACTATAATATATATTTGTCCAATTACCCATTTTCATCATGGTCCAGCCGCAGTCCATCTGCTGGTCAGCCTGCAGGAAGTAACGGCCGTCCGTCCACAGCGCCGCCCTGGTGGCCGTCACCGCCGCATAGCCTGTAGGGAATAGGGGGTACATGGAGGCCAAGGGCATGAGAAACAAACCGTAGACTTATGAACACTTTAAGTAAGGGTAAATGAAAGACAGATAAATGAGCTTCTTTTAGTTTTGAATTCATTATAAATATGCACTTTCCAAAAATCATAATCCATTCTACGATCTTCATTACTGCCTAAATTGTCATCATTAGCCTCATACTTAATATTGATTGTCATTGTTTCTGTGCTATTCGTTTCGCACAAAGGATCAGTACATAATTGTGGTATTAAATAGGCATAGTTGAGAGGCATTCACTCACCCGAAGACCCGGAAAAGCCACTGATGAATTGGAGTCTGCGGTCAAAGTCAGTTATGGAACCCTTAAAGATGAGGACACAATTATAGTGTAATTGCCTCGCCGTTAAAATCGGTAAGTTCTAAAGATGTAGCACGGTTATTAAGTGTGCATGAAATTATTTCTTAGTATTGGAAAACTATCAAAAATGTAATTACTCCAAAGCATTTGGTAGCACATGCATTCAATGTCCCTTTGAGCTATTGCGCCATATAACCAACTAATCCCAGAAAGCTCAATTTCAGTGTATTTAAGGTGTGGTAAAAGAGCGACCAATCCTACTTGGGCAAAACTCCAGGGGTCAACCTGCGACTGAAAACACCACTTCATGGCAAATTAGTGTCATAATAATGCAGGGCTGCATGTACCCTTTCAGATTTAAAGCTTACTCATTTGACATATTGCAAATTGGATCAGTGTTTTTATAAGCTTATGCCACATTACAGTACTGTACTTCTACTTAAAATACATTATTTTTTGTTGCAAAATGATGTGCTAATATCACACATGATATGCATTGACTCACAGTCTTAGCGCAATGAACATTGAGAAGTGTAATATGTTTAACATTGAGAAGTTAAGGCATGCACTTACAAGATGCTGATCCCCGTAGTGTATGATGTAGGCGGCCAGCTGCTTGCCGTCCGTCTGAGAGGCGTTCAGCATGGCAGCACGTAACTTGGCCACTCTGTCCTGGGTGTATACTCGGTTCGGGGGCTTGTTGGTCTGTGGAAATATCGCGATATGTTCTGCGTGCTCAGATTCACACACATAACCAACAATGGTTCTAGCCTTATATCGTGAAAACATTCCCCGATCAGTCTTTTTCTTCAAAATGCATAACAAGCCAATATTCACGGAGTTGATATGCAAATGTCTTTCTTCAGCTCGTTGTCTTTTCAACTCGTGGTCATTGATATTTCTATCTGTCACAAACAGTATTTACATTCCTCCTGAACTTTATTTTGCGATCACGTCACATTTTTCTGTGACAAGTGGGAATACTATTAATTAACACGACACTGATTGTAATATAATTATAAATAGTAAAATTAGCACTATCATTTCCGAAAATACTAGCCCCTATGATCATACATACCTCTGTCTCCGGACATAGGTCGCGGTCAGTGGGACTGATGTTATATTCGACACTGACCAATGCCAGGTCTTCTACTGACCGGTGGTCAGTCCCATAGGGCACGTGGATAGGGGCCTTTTGTGTAAGGCCCAAGCCTGGCAAGGGAAATGATGAGATTAGAAGTTGATAAATGACGTTGTAATAATCTTTGGTGTAACACTTTATAGAGATTTAAATATGTAGTCGCCCTCCCTCATTCTCCCGGAGAGGTCTATAGACTGGAATTTCCTTGACGCAATAGCGCATTGGAAACATCAATTTAAAAGAATTCCGTATTCACAAAGACTTTCAGCTGCTCATAGTACATGTTCTTGGACTTAAACATGCCTTAATTATGTTATGGCATCTCCGATATAGAAAGTATCACATTAGTTTATAACTTGAGCAGTTCATTTTTTCGATTCCATTATTCATAGAAAGACCTCCGATGGAAGATGTTATATGTTGCGAAAAAAGCAGGCATGGTAGGTCCTGAACGTCACAGAAATGACTCGCTCTGATCTTTGGCCCAGGTATTTAGAGTTCACACAGGACTCGTGAGAACTCATCTAATGCTTTATGAAACCCTTGCTTATAAAGCAAGTGACCTGATACGAATATGGAAAGAGATGTGCTAGATGAAACAATATAGGAATAGCTCAGATTCTTGATATAGATGACAAGCAGGAAGCTTAGGATATAGGTGGGTATATATTTACGTGCAAATATCTATGACATTTGAAAATGTATAAGAGGCAGATTATATATATATATACTCTTAGGGTATATATAATCTGCCTCTTATACATTCCAAACAATCCAGGATGTTGATTTACTGAAAGAAAGGCCTCACTTATATCTTATGTAAAGTCTATGAAATGATCAGCGATTCTGCGTATTGTGTCCAAAACGAAAATGATCGACTTTTACTTTGCTCAATGAGAAACGCCTTACATTGTACAAATTGATGTTAGGTTTGACCAACGAGTATAGATAAAGCCTAAACTCATTGGTATGACTGGTAGCATGGATTCCTTTCTCAAGTGCGTACCATTGTATCGGGCAGAGGCATGCATGAGATAATGAGAACTAAAACTATGTGATGTGCTCCTTGTCGTTTATCTGTACCTCGTAACACAATGGCAATCCCCTCTCTGTCTATTATCTAGGTATTGGACGAGGTGAAGAACGTTACATAACCAGTAGTTGAGTTATAAATATGTTGTGAGGTATCTGACACAAATGGTGCACGGACAAGGAAACAATTAAAGTCCTTTATGAATGGAAGTGAATAAATTTCTATCTAAGAATTCTGTACAAAAGATTGTCGTATATTTTCACACTTCTGTCTCTAACAGGTATAGGATTCAAATGACAAATATAGGACGCATATAACAGGTTAACATAAGACCACGATTACTGGAGTCTTATTCTCGGCCCTGTGTAGTTTGACAAATATTCGACTTATTGTCAAATAATCAATACACTTCGCATGATGCACTTCGCATATTCCAAAAGCCCTATATTGTCTACAAAACATCTTAGTGCGGTTCCTCAATATTAAAGGTCTGTTTTCGCACTGGCCGTTTACTAATCTCTACCTTTTACCTGATTAATTAGGGAAAGGCTAATTGACTTGCCGGCTATGTATAGGCCTGTAGGTTACGGACAATAAACTCTTATAAGCTCTTACATAGACTACTGTTACTTCTGGGCCGAAGAGCAACACCTCTCACTTCCTGCTATAGCTGATTGCCTTATGGTATAGCAACAGCAATCCCTATAGCAATAACAATTCTAGCTATATGTACATCATTTGTATCTAGTCCATTTTTGCAATCGGCCTACAGTGCACACAATAATATACCTCAGCAAATTGAGCGTCAAACTGTATGACATGGAATTATTGTGCATTACTCGGAGCATTTATCAACAGATTGGATAATTAAACACCCCATAAAAGATGTACCCAACCTTGCTTATCATGCTGTACCCATGCTGATGTTTTATATATCTAATCCGATCATCATTTGAACAATGTTCTCCATAAGCTCTGACGCAGAAACATGCTCAATTAGGCCTATATATCTGATTTCCACCATTGCAAATCAATGATACACCACCAAAATAGAAGAAAATATATTCGAGAGTCTGTATTGGTATTACCGTAATTCTGTCTATCAATTTGACTTTCGTCTTCTCAAGCTGATATATTTCTAGTATTAGCAAAAGCGCTAATCAAGGCATCATTGCAAGCCATCATACAATTACATGGAGGTATACTATTTGGAAAAACTATGAATACACTTACCCAATTTAATTGCGCATATTAATAACACAATGATCCAACGTGCCATCTTGCTACCTTGACTACTGTAATTGTTCGAGCCTGGGAGAATGACCTTCTGTTCCTTAGCTCCAGAGAGGAGCGATGTACCCTCGGGAGCGATGTCTCCTCACCTGCCACTCTCACAGGACTAGAGGCAGCCGTCGCCTCTTGACGTCACCTCACCAGCCTCCCACAGCCGCCATGGGTGGCGCTGCGGTCGCAAGAAAAGCAGCTGACTGGTTCCCTGCGATCAACCCAAGGCTATCAATTACACTCCCACGCACTGACTGGGACCTGCGAAAGAGGGTAGGGCAATAGTCATAGGTTGGCTGCTTGCTACTGTGGCATTCCCGGGGCAACGTTAATTCCTGGTTAAAAGCCAGCACGTCCAATGAGGTTTGGGGGACTACAACATGGCATTTGGGGAAGGGCAGCTTGGACGAGGCACTCACTTTAAAGGGGGGAGGGGTGGGGTTTTGCTATGGTCCCATTCAGATACAGAAAAGTAGTTGAGAATAACTGATGCCAAGGAATTATCATTCGATAATATTGAACGTAAACAGCCAGTTCTCCCATAAAAGCCACATTTTCGTACAAGGTGCGTAACCGAAATACTGGGGTTTAGTACTTCTGCCCCTCCACATGAGTTCTAATCAATTAGACACTCCCTTTCAATTACCTCTGAACAATCCATGAGATGACCCAAGTTGAAAAGATCTAGGCCACGTGAAATGCAGTTCCATAAATAAAGAGTTGAATGGCTCTTAGGGTAAACATCACACTTTAAAATAGTAAGGATGCTATGTTGAAAGGAAATCCGCTTACTATGTGGGCGGTAATTGAGGAAGATGGGGCGTCGCGACCATCCCACAGGCCTACTATTAATTTTCACACGTACATGGGCGTACATCGAACTATAACTGCATGCATTGGGTGTTAAACAGCTTTAATGGATTATATCACACATTAGCAATAATGTTTCATAGCAATGGACATACATGATATGTTTTTTTTTTATCTCATAGCGCCGACAGAAATAGAAGTCTCATTGCTATCTATAATATACGGTATTGTATTTATCTGCAATATGATAATGTTAAAAAGAGTTGACAAGGGAGGTATAGTCGTTTTTCTGTCTAATTACCTCCATACTGAGACATCCGCATTGCTCTCCCTTCAATGTTAGCAGGGCATCATCCATGGGTTAGTATATTTATGTATTGAAGTACTGTAGCCAGCTAACAGTAACCTCATGAATGATATAAGATAAGCCTTATTATGTTTTGATATATGGCTTGCACTTGGGGATATCATAGACAAGCATCCCATTAATGCAATAAGTAAGATAAGTATAGCGAACCATTATAACTGCGATTATGATTTTGCATCATATATCATTCAGTTATTAACAAAGTTTCTATCTGAGAGGATTTTACACAGCTTAACAGTCTAATCAGCCTGTACGCAGTTGTAGCAAGCAATTATGCAAGCTCTTATGTATCTCTATGCTCTAAGGTTCAGAAGTTTCTTGGGTGACAGTAGTATCCAAACGAAAAAAACATTGGATGTTACTCTTTGGGGTTCTTTAGGTTTGTTATAATGGACTAGGGGTGAGTTTACACATATATATCCAGACCTCATGAAAGAAAGAGATCCTTTGAAAACAAGATTTCGTCTTCCACGGTATATCTCCTTTATAATATGTCATTCATATTTCCATATCAATGTAATGGTTATACAGGCATAGAAAACTTACACAGACAACTCAAGTTTACACAATTTACAATAATGCACTTGATGCCATCTGATCATGATCCCTTTCTTTCAAGCATATAATACACGTTAACACTTTCTCCAAAGATTGTTTTCACTTCAGGAACCTTGAACTATTCTGAGACAGAATTAGCTTTATATTCAAATGCAAGACTTGAGCAAGGCAAATAGGGGCATTGGATTGCAGGCAGTGGGTTATATGAGCAGGAGCCGAGCAGGTCGGTCGACATAGCGCCGCCCTGTTCCGAGCTGCTCTTTCATCCCCTTAAAGGTACCTTCTCATCTCACCAGCCGCCGCACACGTGACCTCTCATGTAGCCCGCTGTCACAGAATAAAGATCCGACAGTAACGAGCTTGAAGCATGCGCGTAGGTGGTTGTGGTCCGAGTAAATCGGCCTGATGGCGCCGCCGACTCGCCAGAATAATAAATATATAATTTGTTTTGATTGCAGATTTTTTTCTTTAATTCATTTTATTCATCCTGATAATATATCGAATTACAATTTAATGCTAGTTTACATCAATATACCAGCCTATTCAAAGTCCTATAGGACTAGATCATAGTCAACACTCTACTTGTTGACAAAATATAACAAGGTAATTGATTTAAATGAATTGGGTATTAAACCATTGAATCCTATAGATTGTGCATCGATTTGAACGAACAGTAAGGCCCAGTGGATTTGCGTTGTAAAGATTTTAAAAAGGACACATGGAACTGTAATTGCATGGTTGTGGTTGCTCATTGGTGGTTACACTTTCGTCTTAAATCATAACCATGCAGCATAAATTATGATTTTTCGATTTAATGATAATCAGTATAGGCCTAGCTTTACATCTTAGACATTATATGTTTGGTAGAAGACCACGGTATCATACGGTTCAAGAGGGCTCTTGTGGTAGAGTGTCCCGATGTCGGTTGTCGATTGGGGAAATAATCCAATGTTATATATTTATCTTCCGGTAAAATCTCTATCAGGTCGATTATACAAAGCCTAATAAGGTCTAAATACTATAATTATCCATTATGACATAATAGGTGCTCTTAAATTATATTTTCTATCCGACCAGTTAGGCTTATAGAATGTGTTTAAAACGATGATAGTTGTAAAGGCCAATGAATAGAAAAAAAAGATAACGAGTAGCTGGATATAGTTAAACATATTAATTCTATCGTTGATATTAAAAATGAATCAATACGTAATGTGTCAGCTGCCACCTGTCAGGATGGCCGAGCGGTCTAAGGCGCCAGACTCAAGGGTCGTAACCTTACCTGAAGTTACGGGTGTTCTGGGTGTTCTGGTCCACGAATGTGGGCGTGGGTTCGAACCCCACTTCTGACAAAAGGCTTTTTGTTGCTTTAAGTTGGAGCTCGATAAAGTGAAACTACTTCGAAAGTATTTTAATAATTGAGTCATATAAAAGGCTGTTAATTTTCAATGTGTTATTACATCAACATAGCTTGAATTACAGAACGCTTCATTGTAGCACTGGGATCCGTTGGCAAGATTTGGTAGGCCCTATATAATATAATAACTTACACCTTTAATATATAGGACTCGGCCCATATAAATCTCCTTTCCCATTTGATAATGTACCTTTATTATCAATCCGGATATGGCAATACATATTCTCAAATTTTTGTTTATTTCATTTTACCTACTTAACACCACCATAAAGCTATATTATATAGAAATTATAATAAGGCCTATATAGGTCCATCGCCCTGTCCTTTCATAACTTAATTTAATTGAGGATGCAAAGTTAGATATCATAGTCCCGCATCAGAGCTATGCTGCCATGCATCTATATATACATGTACCTGTTAATAGACATAGGCCCTAGGCCTACATACGCGGGCAGCTATGGTCTATAGCGATCTACATAACTGAAATACAGATAACAACAATTAGAAATTGTACAAACATGCAATTATTTCTATCTGAAAACATGTAATTATTTCCAATAACTGATGACATCGACAAAAGTAACATGTGCATTACAGAGAGGTGGCTACAATAAATTGGTTGTACCTCTTGAGCATTGTTGCTCATCTGTCAGGATGGCCGAGTGGTCTAAGGCGCCAGACTCAAGGTTCAATACCTTGCCTGTCACAATGTACAGGTGTTGGGTGTTCTGGTCCACGAATGTGGGCGTGGGTTCAAATCCCACTTCTGACAAAACCTTTTTCGTTATATCACACATATCTAAAAACAGAGAATATAATTGAATCACAGAAACAAAGATGAGGCGTCACAATTACACCTGGAAAAATTAGCCAACCCTGGAATAGAGACGAAAGGATTTATTTATCTAAACATTTTAGGTCAGAGATAACAGGACTGTGTCAGGTATTGCCATCTAGTGATTACTAGCAATACCATCTTTCCAAACCGTATTAGCACAGGAGCATATATAGGGTATATAGCCCAAAGATACAAATATGGCCATTGGGGGCGAGGGTGTTATCTTAAAATTGTCCATATAGTTGTCTGGGTCTCACTTGTAAAAAGATAATGTAGGAATCTTCTTGGAAGGTTGTCAAACACAAGAATAGGCCTATACCCATGAGACATGTTTATGCTACACATGCAAAACTACCGTACCTCTATCTGTATAAAGTCATAGAGATAAGCTGTGTTATTGTTTATGTAGTGACTGTATATATGTTATTTTTTACGTAGTGACTGTATATATGTTATTGTTTATGTAGTGACTGTAATTATGTTATTGTCTATGTAGCCATTGTAAATATGTTGTTATTGTAGACAATGGAAATACATGTAAACTGAACCAGGGGCGTGTAAAATGACATATAAGTCAACTTTGACTTCTTGACTGTCAATAAAAGATCTACTACTACTACTATATCATATGGTCCTAATCAAAATGTCAAATTTGTCAGATACATTTTTTGGTATTTTCTCAAAATTGTGTATTATTCAATTCAATTATATACATGTAGCATATAAATGTGTTTTCTAAATTTATAAGAGTATTGTATATTTCCTGGTTACACACGGCTTATGTACCTTTCACTATGTAGACCTAAACGGTTGTAAGCTGTCTAGCAGTGAAATTGCTTCTTAGAAATACTCATAGGCCTATACTATAGGGCACAAAAACAGGCAAGTGTCAATTTGAGATACAAAAGAAAAGCTAAAAGACAGGCTTTAATCAATTTCGGGTGGATAGATGGAAATTAATTATTGCAACAGTCTGTTTTTCACATTTTTCCAACATCATTAGACATATATACATATCAATAACCCATCTCCACCTTACCACCCGATGGCATATACATGTCCTTAGATATATATCGTGCAAAATGGCTCAAGCAATACAACTGTAGGCCAACACAAAGGTATTTAAGACATCATTCGTGGTATAGGCACTTGCAATAAAGTTACACTGCTACTCAAATTACAGCTATAGAGTCTAATTATAATGACAAAAAATGTTAAATTGCCCCAAGGAAACATATGAAACGTTTAAAAACTGTATAGCGACCAAACATTTCATTTTCAAAAGGTTTTCAATGTGGAGATCAGACTTTTCACATAGACACCTTGACGTACCACCTTCTGTCACATTGACTGGCTTCAACATAAACAAGTCCACTATATGTAACCCCATTACCAACCAAATAAAACAAGGCGGTGATGATACCCCGACCTGGTGCAACCCCTCCAACAAAACTAACAGACCGGAACGTCACAGTCACCTGCCCCTGCACCTGCCTGTTGGTAGGATCATAACAGGGACATACACTCTCCCACCGCAGGCTCACCACGGCTCACATTGTGCTTGGAGAGTTAAATAAGTGGTTGTGTGGTCACATGGTGGCCTAGTTTATATTTGGCTTTAGAGGCTTGAGGCACTTTCAGGGAAGGCCTCGGGACATTTGGATCTTACCATTGGATCCCTCCTCCAGGGAGGGCCGAGGAGAGCACCGTAAACCATGGAGTACATACACAAACCCAAGTACATTGCTGCCATCGTGACAGCAGTGGTAACATTCATTGTTACCATGGTGTTCAATGGACTGGCGTCCCGTGGTGGAGGAGGTATGGGTCACCTATAGTTCTACTTCTAGGTCTTATACATAGCTATAAATATATAGGGGTGTTGATGGGGGGGTCCCGATGTCGCATGTCAAATTTAAGAAATGGTCATGTCACCTGTCGCTATATTTTTAATTTTCCTGTCGATTTTAAGATTTGTCAATGTCCCATGTCGAATTTAAGAAATAACCCATGTCATGTCACCTTTTTTCATGCCACTAAGGCTCATGTCACATGTCGAATTAAAGCAAATGCCATGTCGCCCTGTTAGAGCTCTATATGCCATATATATGTGCACGGTCTCTGCTTATGTAAGGTATGCGAATTGTAGACAGCGACATTAAGGCTGGTTGTGTTTTTATGCAGCAATTACAAAGCAATTACAACATAACTATACGTGACGTGACGGTCTACCTTTATACACAAATAACACCATGCCAGCTAAGAAAATGTGATTGCGTTGATCAGCAGTTGATTAGTGTCGATCCTTAACAATGCATGTCAGTACCGGCCGTACACTTTTAATCATAGAATGCATTAATTAAGATAATTTTATGTCATTATATGCAAGTGATTATACACTTGGATGACTTGAATGTCACTTGTAACACAGTATAACAATAGGATAACTATTAATGCAATAAGTGTTTTTAATAACGAACCATTCTATGCATGAGTGGTTCTACATTGTTTCTATAAACTTTTAAATTCGTATCCAAATTTAAATACAAATTTTCCCCATCGAAGGCTCTTTTCCAAAACATTAAATTCTATCAAATGCAAAATATCCATCCATCACTGGATTTAAGATACATGTAGGGGCTTTAATACGAATGCATATAACCAGTGGTTGGGTTCTTATCCGTAATCGACATAAGTAAATAAACCTGTGCCCTTTGGTCCTATAGTGTCGATTCTCTCTGAAGTGAACCTATGCTATAACTAATCTAAGATAACCTACTTCCCAGAAGTCAGATATAGATATGATTATTATATGAAGCCAAAAAGTGTTGCATGCATGTAACCAGCTACATGAAATGACATAATAATTAGGCCCGCACACGGTTCTTTTAGTATAGACTGCATTATTAACTTTTCTGGTATTACAATAACAATTACTGTTCCTTATACCTTAACTGATCGTGATTTATATGATTTATTGAATTGTTTGTACAATCATATGAAGTAAATAACCTCTCGTTACATTTCAACTGATCTTAGCCAATCTTTAGATGTTGCCGACAGGTAAACTATTCTGTTCGTCCGATCCTCCTTCCCATCGCATCGCACTCACCCAGAGCCAGTTCGGCCAATTAGTAACTGTTACAACTCATCAATGACTAAGATCTGCTGGTCAACAATGGCGGCTTGGTCGTATTGAAGACCTGCAACTCGTCACACCTATTAAGGGTCATGTTATTGATGGGTTGATTGTCCTCAGAGAGAGTGTTGAAAGGAGCACCTATTGTGGACCATATGTACATAATATGTAGTACAGCACATGTAGTAAATCACTAGTGCTTTATTATCTGGGTGCATATAGTTCATAATAGTAAATTAAATAGATGGTAAAACCTGCAATTTTCCGGAGAGATGGATATATCAATTACACCACAACGAAGGTTGTCTACATGACAGTTTGATAGTCGTCCAATAGCATCCAAATAGCCGTTAGACATTGGTCATACTATTTGAACCACAATTGGGACAAAACAAAAGAGCAATAAATGCGATGACAATCCTGCCCAGATACCACATGTTGATTCCCAATTAATCATAAATGTTTTTTTTATTCCACGCCAGGTCTATTCGTGAACACAACGGGCAGTATTTCTAACGTGTACGAGACGGAGATCACCCCTGCGGGCTGGACCTTCTCCGTCTGGGGCCTCATCTACGCCTGGCAGGCGGCCTGGCTCGTCTACGGCGTGTCCACCATCTTCAGGAGGACGTCCTACGGCTACCTGTACATCGCCCCCGGCCACATGCACCCCAGTCTGTACCTGGTGTTCTCCTTTAACCTGCTCACCAACATCGGCTGGCTATTGTTGTGGGACCGCCAGCTGCCGCAGTATGCCCTCATCATGATCATCCTGACGGCGCTGTCTTTGTACTTGTGTCTGGGGATCTCTTTTGTCAGGTTACATGCACGAGGGGCCGTGCTGAAGAGGGAGGGGTACGGGTATGAGGTGTGGCTCGTGCGGGTGTTGGTTCACAACGGGCTGGGGCTGTACGCCGCCTGGGTGACGATCGCCTCGTTGATCAACGTGGACGTGGTCATGCAGTACAACGGTGGAATTGCTCAGCACGTCGCAAGCTCCGTGTGCCTCTCGTTTCTCCTGCTCGCCGTCGTGTCCTGGTTCTTCGTCGACAACTTCCTGACCGACGCCTACACCCGCTACACGGTGACCCCCTACCCCCTGCTCGTCTTCGCGCTCACCGGCAGCCTCGTCAACAACTGGGACGTGACCAAGAGCAACTCAGTGCTCACTGCAGTTCTGCTCGCCACCGCCTGTGTCGCCACCATCCTCAAGGTGGCCATCCTGCTGCTCAGACATGCTCGCCGGCCCACCTTTGTGGACAACCTCTTCACCTCTCAGAGTGTTTACGGCAGCACCAGCAGCCGAGACAGACTCCTCTTCAACGACAAGGAATAAGTTTGGTTTAAATAGTATAGGTCAAGATACAATTAGTTTGTTATAAACATGGACATACCCTATAAAGCTACAACTTTGGTTCTGAGGCAGATTTCACCCACTGCTCAACCCTTTCCAACGTTTATGCAAGACACAATGCATATGAGGACATTATTTATATAGGCCTACATGCATGGGCATTAATGCTATTTCTACCTCGACTGCGTGCTTACACTGAAAAACTTACACTTTACAGGCTAACTTATATCGTCTACGTTTTGTTGTACCAATTTTCCTTTTGCATGTTTGGGCTATATATTTGTATCAATATATTTGTATATATATTTGATATGTTTTATCTCTAGACAGATGATTGTGTTCAGTAAAGTTAAGTCCGGGAGTTGAGTACTCCCGATGTCAAGCGTCGAATTAAAGAAATGTCCCTTGTCTTTCCATGTCAAATGTCACTCTCAACAGATTCGGAACTTTCTACATACAGGTCATTGTCGAACTTGCGAACTAAAACAAGAAAAGTTGTTTAGATCGATAGGCCTATCATTCTGCGTTTGTATTTGTGCCCTGGGATTCGTGCTTCCGTCTGTGTGCGTGATGGGAGCTAGCATGGAAACCTATTTTGAAAAATAATAAAAGGCGATGTATTATTCTATAAAACCTGACTTCCGACTTAATATACACTTTCATTGCTGCCACAGTGGATACCTCTATAACTATCCCTTACTAAATGAACGATTTAAAAAGAATATCTCGTGATGACTTAACAGTATAACAAAAAGCCCGGATTCTTTTAATGTACTTCTAGATTTATTGGAAATCTCTCTCCTCGCGCTTTCCATAACCGATAATCGGTCTTCTGCCACTTTTTATCCTAACTGTAGTTCAATGTATATTCATACATCAGTCTTTAGGCAACACATGTTAAATATATGTGCATTTATATGATTTATAACCATGGTACGTATCCACAAATATATCAGTACAAAATATCAAATCGGTTATAGCACTTATGATTGAATTCTCTACCTATGATATTATACTCTCTAATGAGGCATTCCCTTATAGGAGACCGGCAAATACATGGGTGAACTCATTAGCGAGAACTTTGATGACCGCTTCTTGACATATTCAATTTACTAGTTTATCTCTTGAGCTAGAGTTCGGTAATGTGCATTTCACATTTCTACTTCAATGTATTTTTTCAACAGTGACAAAACAACCGAATCGATATAACTATTACTAAATCACAGGATTTGGCTATTTCATTAGAAGACTAGAAAATGCGAAACTGACGAAACATCGTGAACAATCAAAATGTGTAAAAGTTTTGAAAATGTATTTAGAATCGTGTATGTGTATAGGTTACAATATCCTGAACAGAGCCGCCAAGGTTTTAAAGCCTTAAAGTTAAATTTAAGTATATGTTTTTCACAAAACCTAACCCAGGAATGGTACGCTTCCTAAGGCACGTGAGCATTTACATTTGTGAAGCTTTAGTAATATCTCACATCAGCTGGAGCTCTAGGTTCTACGCTTTGGTGAATATATATACTCACAGGAATCAACTTGAGACAGAGGATGCCTCACACCATTTAACGTCAAGGTAAACCAGTCACACAGGACCCATATGTAAATGTACAGATAAACGGCTCTTTGTAACTGCCCACATGTCAAAAAGACGACATATCATTAATATCTTTGTAGGTTACGTGGATCTTACTGTGAACGATAACCCACTTTGTATCTTTGACAATTTCATTTTTCTAAACTTAAAAAAAAAATCTGTCGTTAACTGTAAATTGCATTATTTGATCCAATTTACTAAAAAAAACAAACTAATTTTATAGTAATGGCACTTACACGCAACGAAAGATTTATAGTCCTTGTCTGTATTTAGATATGCTATTTTATTAACAGAACATTAAGTCAATATTGATACATTACCTCGCAATATAAAAGTAAAGATTACAATATCATTATGTACAACATTCAATTCTATACAGAGTAAGACAATCACTACCGTTAATTTGATTAAATTATTTCTTAATTTTCAAAAGCATCAAACTATAAATATCTATCTTAGCACATTCTGAGCTCTAATGTTTTACACACAATATCTACTTTGTAGATAACCATCCTCCTGTGTGTCGTAGTGAAATCGATAACGAACCAGAGAGCAAAAGAAACTCATCTTTGAGCAATGCTCAGAAATGCAAACAAAAATAGTGCACAGCACCATGCCCAAATAACTGACAGTGGTCCTTTGAATTAGGCTAGATTACGCCTACAAATGTTTAGGCAATAGATCAATGACAATAGATCAATGAAACGTAAACAGAGTTCAATGACACACAGAGTATATCGTTTGGTAAGTCTGTAACCTAAATTATTAAGTTTAAGTTATCACGGTCTCTATTTGAATATCTGAAAACTGGATGGACTCTGTTTTTTTGTATCCTAATATTTTTTTCAAAGCATATATAAATGCGCCAAGGCCTCATCCAGACGGTATAGTTAGACACTGGTCACATGACTCAGTCCACATCATGTGACCTATCACATGGGTAAGTAGGTTTTAGTGACGTCACAACGCACCAATGGCCTCGTCTTCTTCTGGAGTGTAATAGCGGGTGCCATTTACCTACAGGACATAAGAATAGGAATAGGAATTAATCATATAGACCCCACTGATTTCCCTGATTTCTCTCTGAAATTCCTTAAATTTCTTGTAATTGAGGAAGTTCAAAGGTTGACCCACCCCTATCAATGTAAATTATAGATACCTGATTTGAAGCATTGACTAGGGAATAAAATCAGCTTTTAAACGATAGTCTATATTTGTCGTTTTTGTAGATAACGGTATAGAGTATTTGCTTGGGAAAAACATGGAAAATGTATTACACTAGAAATCTGAAGATTGTCGGCCAGAAACTGGCCGATGTTGCATTGGTGGTTTTTAAAGATATAAAAGGAACATGTCATATATACATCCTCAATCATTGGTCAATCAGGTTGACCAATGAGTGTACAGCTGCCGTGCACTGCTGCATTCTCCCCCCACTCCCCCCCCCCCCCCCATCCTGTTTGACAAATCAGCTCTCCAAGCAGATCATTGCATCATTGAATTACTTTACTCAGTAACCTCTCACCTGGTGGGAGAGTGTGACCAGTCTGACCACTGAGTGGTGTGGGGTCTGGATGCCCTTCCCCCCCCCCCCCCCCCACCCACCAGACATTACCAGCAACACCCCACCCCCACCCCCAGTCCTGTTTGACAAATCAGCTCTCCAAGCAGATCATTGCATCATTGAATTACTTTACTCAGTAACCTCTCACCTGGTGGGAGAGTGTGACCAGCCTGACCACTGAGTTATGTGGGGTGTGGATGGCCACTCAACCCCCCCCCCCCCCCCCACCACCACCACCACCTCTAGCCCAAGTCTACTCTGACTGCTGGCCACTCCTAGCAGTGGTAGTGGTGGTGGTGGTGCCCCCACCCCACCTCACCAGTCAGGCCAGAGAGGAGCCAGTTAAGGCCAAAAGTAGTTTGGATTTCTGTTTCTTTGTTTGCCCTTACTAAAATTGGAATTAAAATCAATTTGAAATGAAGATATTTTACATAATTAAGTAATGATAAATCAAATGTGTATTGATAAAAATAGTTTGAACATTTATACTTTAAGTATTTGTCATATATAAATACATGAGTACATTTATTGGAAACAACAAATTAATATTGTTTTTAGGGCAACCTGGGCTTTCCAGTCTCTCAAACTTGACATACCTCTATATATAGGACCCATAGGTACTGGATGTCAATCACTGATACTTGTCCCTCCTACCACTACCACCAGTGACCAATGAGAAGACACTGAGTGGAGGCCCCACAGTCTGACCACCACTGGGGGTCAGAGAGGGCACACCAATTAAACAATTACACGGTCCACTGGTCCACAACAATAGACCCACTTCAAAAATGGACCTATACCTTGGTTGCATTGGTAACTTAATACCTATATGATCAATACTTATATGCACCAATGCAACAAAAATGGCAGTTTTTCATGGCGAGTACGGCCGGATTGGGGAGTACACCCTCAGGCCATTGTGGCTCAATTGGCGTCTAAAGGGTTAAATGAATGGTCATCACCCAATGTTCACTACAAGCATGGAGATATATAGTGTACATACGATACTATACGCTCATATGAAGCTGTATAAAATATCTCTTAATGGTTTATGCTAGGCCATACCAGAAATAAACTTCCCATGGAGCTATTATTCCCTTTCTTGATGCAATCATCATTTCACGTAAAGGTATGCACAAACACAATAATACGTCACGATGTATTTTTTCAACAACCTAAAGAAATAAATTCAATTGTCTGTTTTTTCTTTAAGGGGCCTTCCATTTAGTACGTATGCACATTTTCTCAAATATCAGACCCCCCCCCCCCCCCTTTGTTAAAAAATACACATTGGATTTGTACTGGACCATACGAACATTTCAATAAATCTCAGACCCCCCCCCCCGACCCCCACCCCCACCCTTAGTGCGTAGATACTTAATGGAAGGCCCCTAACCAACACCAAAAAAATAGCGCTGTTGAAGTAGTTAATTATATTTCATAGTGCTTCGCTCTAACTCACCCGCTCGTCGTAGTCCATGACGAAGTCGGGCAGGTCGAGCTGGTCGGGCGGCACCCGGCTGTAGAGCAGCTCCACCCCGCGGATGTTGTGTACCTTGCCCTTCATGTCGGCCAGCATGAAGGTCGTCTGGAACCACATGTTCATCTGGGGTACCGAAACAGCACAAGGTAACGTTAAATGGTACAGCATATAATAGATCTGTCGTTACATCTATAAGATGGTATTCTATGTGTAAAAAGGCATTCATTTAGTGGTAAGCACAGTTATTTTTACACACAATTGAGGATACCGAATAATGCAGTGAATATGTCAGAAAATTAATAGGGATACCCTCGTTGTTATAATATTAATCGTCATAAAAGTGTTGGAGGGCTATTAAGATTAGAATCATATATCATATGTTATCTATATAGAGTTTATATCATTTTACAAGTAGAATCTTAGTCTATCTCTAATCGGAAAGATAACATTCAGGTTTTGAAGATTAGATTAGAAAGATCTTGTCGGGTTTTCTAAATTATTTTTGAGGTCATAAATGTAACAACCTTGTCCTAAAGTTTGTCTTGTGTCTTGAAGTTGAAAAAAACGTGTGATATTTGGAATCTTCCAAAACCTTTCAAGAACAACCCAGACTCCCTTCAATTCTCATAATAATGTTTTATAGCAATACTGGTACAGCGTGATCAATAAAATGTTCCTGACGCAGTTGGACTCACCTTTGACCATATGGTAGGGTGGAGTACATAAAAGGCTTTCAAGTTTGTTTTGTATCTGAAATACGATGTTTACGTCTTTTAGATGAAAGCACATAACGATAACAATTACTAGAATGATCAAGATATCTATATATACTTGAAGGCAAAAAATTCTTGAGGAAACCCGATTACAGTAAGGCCACGCAGCCCGGTTAGCTCAGTCGGTAGAGCATCAGACTTTTAATCTGAGGGTCGAGGGTTCGAGTCCCTCATTGGGCGGGAAGCTTTTTGACTTAACATTACAATTTAACATTGAATGCCTATATTGGAGTTATAACCACAAAGGCAACGGTCCCGACTAATGATAACTGTAACAAAAAAAAATCAAATTATTTCACATCATTTACATTCAATTTAATCTATTTCAATGTTTCGACTTCAATAATGTTTTTCTTGCATCATTTTTTTATATATAATTTTTTCTTTATTAAACTTGAAAATACATGATATTTTGCCAACCTTCTGTCTACTAGGTTATATATTTCCTTGATGTAGGCGAACTCGGGCACACGTTCTTTGGAGGCCTCCGTGTACACGTAGACGACGACGTAGGACTGGTTCACCAGCTGGTCCATGATGTGGAGGAAGTACATCGCCGCCTGGTGGGGAACGAAGGAACTACACTTAATTCAAATAGTCTACTCGTGGCTCCTAGGCTACCCGTCGGTAACGACATTGCCACACTTTATGAAAATGCAGATCAGCTGATAGATGCACTCCATGTGTCGTACCCAGGTCGTCACATCATTATCTCAGGCCTGCCTGAATACCGCGACAATGAGAGGAACACCAAAGCAAGCCAGCTTATCTCCTTCATGAGGTACAGAACATCAGGTATTCCTCATATGTGTATCCTACAAAAACCTACAAAAACCTGCCCTGGGATAGGAAACTAAGCATACACATGCAGGGACAAGCACCAGCCAAAAAGGGCATATTAAGATATTGTCATGGAATATACAAGGACTTGGAGATAAACTGAACCTACCACACATAAACGCCCTATTTCGCAAGTACGACACACATGGAGACTATCGAATACGAATACGAATCGGAATACCACAAGGAACTAGTGGAACATACATTATATGATGGTCGGGGGGCGGGGGAGGGAGAGGGAGATGGTCCTGTGTCTGATAATTCCTCATATGATGTTTGCTTCAAGATGCCTTAGTGCTATCTTGAATTTAAGAAATCGTCATTTCTATATTTGATATCGCACCGACCGAGATCTCAGTGAATATTTAGCGGTTTAAAGCAATTCATATCTATAAAGTAATATAGTTAAAATAAAGATCACTATATAGCAGGCCTTTATGGGAGGGGGGCATACGAAAGCGACTTCTTATTGTTTACTTCATTCAGATGTAGACAGAAGTGAGCTTACTCGTAAAGATAATTGGATAGTGGTTTTTTAAATAAATGTCCTCATAGCCAAAACCTTACCTTTTCTAGACTAACTATTGATGGATCGAAGTGCTTGGCTAAGAACACAACCACTGGGCGTTGGTACTTGTCAAACCCACTCTGATAGAAGCAGCGAAGGGCGGCCACAGCCCCCAAGTCCTCCTCCTTAGACCGCCTAAGCCAGTAGTCGTATCTAGAATTCAAAAGTGATCGTATAAAATTTATACTGTTCTTTTATCAACATAATGATATTGTTATCATGCTATGATTATATTCAATTTACGCCTTTCTTATAACTAAGGAAAATAGGAAAGCATCGTAAAAGTTGTTACCTACAAAGCATTGTAGGACGTGGAACTGATGCCATGTATCTCGCTGAAAACTAGGAATCTTCTTTTTCTCCCCTGATACATTCGATGCATTATATCAGGAGAGGGAATCTTAATTTTAAACCACCGGTTTCAAATACAGAAGTCTTCATCATATAAGAGTGATAGCGGAACAAACCTCTGTGCTGAAAGAGTTAAGATAATTATTTAATAATATTATTCCAGGCAAGAAAAAACACATTTTCTCCTAGTATAGTCAGTATTTGACACTTCAGACGCGTCTTTCACCACCTTACCTTCGCTGCTGTGAGACGAGCGACACGTTGGTGCCCAGTTTGGTCTGCTGAAGTCTCATCTTGCGCTTACGGTCCACGTCCCCCTCCATCTTGGAGAAGGCGTGTGCCCCCACGGCCACCGACGTCTCGAAGGCCTCGTTAATGTTCACACTCTCCTCAAAGTTATCCCCCGGTATGGCTTGACGTCGGGAAAAATTAAAAGGGTTTTAGAGTTAAACTTGTTCTATGGTCACAATTTCAGTCACTCTAATCTGCGATAACTGAACATTCAGGTATAAGCACATTGCAAAATTAAATATTATTAGGTATAACCACAATGTAAAATGGGAATATTAAAGACATGGAATTCTCTTTTGTTCGCGTACTTATCGCATTTTTACTTATTTTACTGAGTCACATCGGAGAGATGTATAGCTGTGTCCTTACCATAAGCTGATATACACAAAGTCAAAAATTGAAAATGATATACTTGGTCCCTTCTCAACATATTGCTTGTTAAGGATAGACAATATTGTTTTCCTGTGACGAGATTGGTTTTGTAAGGAGCTATTTTAAAACTCACCTCGTCTGGGGAACATGGGTTTGGCGGAGATCCGGATCTGTCGTTCGGGGATGGTGGGCTCCCCGTCCTCGTTGCCCACGTCGTAAGGCAGGTGGTGGGCTGAGAAGTCTTCTTCGAGTTGGGACCGCGGGAAGTACAGAGGCAGCAGGTTGATGTAGACGTCCTATGGAGCAAACGCAACTAGTATTACAAACGCACGGTTTAATACCTCTTTTGTAATAGACACTAAATCGGCAAGGAAAAAATTGAAGGATGCAGAAGTACGGACATTCTAATTGTTATTATCGCCATGGTGTTCACTGTTCCAACAACTTAAAAACTGAAATATACTGGTTATTTATTTGCGAAAGCGATATTTGAAATAAATGTGCACCTCATCTTCGTTGACAACGACCAGCACGATACGATCGACGTCCTCCCCATATTTTTCGAGGAATCTTCTCACTGCTCCTAAAACAATATGCAAGATCAATTTACAGATGTTCGAAAAAAAAGGTATCCGTTTTTTTAATTCTGTAATAGGTGGACGTGTTAAGAGATATTCATAAATGTCACTTATAAAAGAGTATCATATCTATAACTGTAATATTTTTCTTGTAAGCATTCAAACTATTAGTATCGATAGTGAGTTACTTATCATACGGATATTTCATACTTACGAATGGCGATGTGGGCACCCTCGTAGTTAGGGTAGCCACGTCGAAGACTGTGAATGCTTGGAATCGCTATGGACTTAATGTGATAGTCTCTGGAACAAGTAAGTTAAACGTAAATGACACATTTTAATGTCCCGTGAACAATCTGTTCTTTTTACTATTGTCCTATACGTTCTAACATATTTGAAACTTACTTCAATGTCGGGAGGATGGAATTTCTACCTAAAACTTCAAGAAATTAGATAATGTTTTATATGTAAAAGGTAGGTTTTGGGGTCAGTCTTCGCTATTTTTCGTAGTGAAATATACTGGATTATATACTTTATATTGGATCCAAACCTCACCTGACGTGTTGAAAGACACTGCGGTATGAGTTAAAGAGTGCGCTCTCGGCGGCCGTTTTGTACTTGAGGTTATAGCGCGGCCCCACCGTGTGGATGATGTAGCGCGCAGCCAGTTTGTAACCTTTGGTGATCTTTGCTTCTCCAGTCTTACAGCCTGAAACACATAAATCATTGATTTACTAAGAGTCCGGCATTTTGGCATAAACCAGAGCAATTCACACAAAATATCTTTTCATCCAAAATATAAAGATGATAGGCGGATGTATATTGAGATGCGACTGGGATAACCAGTGTCACGTAAAATATCTATTTCTTACTTTTGATGTTCGTTCTAACTTCTTGCTGAAGTTGAGGCCCAGCTTTGTGGAAGATTCGCTCCGTCAGCGGGGTCTTATCAGTCATCGCCTCATTTGTAGAGTTTACAATCGCCTCAGTGTTCAGGGAGGTCAGGTCTCCCGACCTACAAATACAAAATTCTCGTAGATCACACCAAATCCAAGAACAGCGTTTATGTGGACGGTTGTTTTTTAGTGAAACGTTATGGAGCAATCAACATGTTTCGGCCGTGTATGCGCTTCGCCACGAAATTCCAATATGTAAAAGTTTTATTGAAAAATGAAAAAGTGGAATATGAACTATTATGATCTAGACCTGCATTAATCATCATATTCACTTTCCACCCTCAAAAAAATACAGTAGGCCAGTCTGGCCTGTATTGTCAGAAAAACGACGCATAAATATTGTCATATTCAGTGAAACATGCTGCTTGTACTCTTCATAACAGAGAACACGCAACCCTTCCCAAAACTAGATGCCCTTGTGAATTGATATTTGTAATAGACCTACCATAGGACTACTTTCCTATTCAAGTGATCTCTCCAGGGAAAAGGCGACTGCCTCTTGTTTTCAGGGTCTTCAACGACGAAGTCATACTCAGGCACCTCCGTAGCCGCCCAGTGCTCAAACTGAGCGGCGTCGTGGACTATAGGTTGAGCTCCGAGCGGGTCCATCATTCACACCTGCAGTGTGTAGAAAACGTTATCATAGAGTTAAT
Source organism: Lepidonotus clava (assembly GCA_936440205.1). NCBI lineage: Eukaryota > Metazoa > Annelida > Polychaeta > Phyllodocida > Polynoidae > Lepidonotus > Lepidonotus clava. The sequence goes on along the minus strand of OW387136.1, from coordinate 42,336,563 downwards.
AGTAGAACTACTTATTATAGATTCAAGATTCAAGATGATTAATTGACTATAATGTATAAGTTTACATTTATGTCACCACATGGTTTTCATTCCGACAAAGTTAACTTATTCACAATTTCATATATATGAGATACAAAGGCACGGCAGTCCCGCGAAGAGTTGTAGTCTATCCATAGTTTGGTGAATATGGTTCATATTTGGGGGAGTATACCTCAGCCATTACCTCTTGTAAGTAGTTATGGAAGCTATAATCACCTTCAAGGCGTATATTAGATATTTCACATTTTCTCGTTACCTGCATCAGACAGAAAACCTTCGAAGTTTTGGAGGTACATATGTCTTGGAGTCTTCTCTGTATAGGTAGCTTGAGACTGTTTTCCCCCATCCCTGTCACAGTGTGGGTCAAGCCAAACATTTCTACATCCTATTTTCCATAGGAAGTATTCAATATTTTCAAGCCAGATATGATTTTCTCTTTTCATTGTTTTCACTTTATTTGCACAAATTAAAAATTTCCAATTATGGAACTATGTATCTGTCTAATTTAGAGACTGCAACGTTGGCCACTTGCCCAGGACCCGAGCCCAATAGTCTAGAAAGTCATGGGGAAAAATGCTTTGCATATATTTTTAGAGCATGTAGGATAGTCCGGCGTGATATTTTGTAGTCGTAGACAACACAATAGAATCTAATACCGGTTAATGAAATTACAGGAAACCATGCACCGAGCCTTTAACCATTTTGTTTGGAGGCGTATGTTGTTTTATAGCAGTAACGAGATGAATAATAAATAATAAAGGCATGTAGTATTTGCATATGCATACATAAAATGTATTCCTATTCCCTAAAATCTACTCAACCAAAGTGGTCAAGTACGGAACATGATAATCATGGGGTGAGGAATCTAGTTGTACGAGCATTTAGAGACATAAATTCTTAAGGCACTAGCTTTTAGGGATGAAGTTATGATTCTTGCACCCGCAGAGCAGCTCCTTTATTAGTAGATCTAACCCTGAGTGTGCAAAATGTGCGCACTGTGGTCACAGAGATCATGGAGTTCACGGAGACCACAGAGATCATGGTAGATCTACACACAGTGATCACAGTGCGCATAGTGATCACACAGCAACACATTTGTTAAAAAGGCACAACAGAAGGGCAGTTCTGTTACAGTATTATTGTTTCTATATTGGGTAGTAAAACTGTAGATCTAATAAAGGGGTTTACTTCATTCTGTTAGTTATTCTAAGTCCATCGTATGCTAGCCGACGGTAGAGTTTACTTCTCCACACAGGGTGTTCAATTCTGAATGAAGAGACTCACTTTGCAGAGGTTTAAAGTGTAACATTAAATAATCACAGACAGTAGAAGCAGACAGGTATTCATCACACAATAGTCCAGCTCTTCAGGTTGTCCTCATATCAATAGATCCCAGCAATAACAAACAACCACACAGCCTCTCATCTTATCCAGCTGCAAACTTCAGTCTTTAGATATCATAGCCCTACAGTATAATACACGCAGTCATTTCTTAATGCAGGAGTGACGGGAAGCAAATGGGACCAAGTGGGAGTGAGACTTCCCAGTGGGCACACAACCTAATTTTAACGTTGTTCCAAGGTTGATATTACGTTGATATTGGTCATGACGTCAGATAACCAAAATACAACCTAAATTCAACCATGGTTGTATTCTGGTTGAGATAATGACGTTGGTTCAACATTGAAAATTACAACATTTATGAAAAATATGGCATGAGGTCCATTAGAAAAAGGTTTTATTACTGATATTTGAAGTCAAAAAGGCATAAAGGTCACATAGAAATGATTTTCTTCAGTCTGTGACTAAAATCAGAGGATGTCAGGATTTCAACCAAATTGTTACCATACAATATATATATATAGTCTAATAACAAAGTTAATACAATCTTTATTCACAGCCAATTTCTGGGCCAAGGAAAAGAATCAGGTATTTTTTATGTTCACTATTTTTGTAGACGAAATAATTGCTAAAGTAGCTTACAAACTGGACGGTAGTAAACTCTAAGTACTGTACCCACTAAACTCTAAGACTTAGTAGATCTACAGTGAACTATTGTTGATGTTTGATTTAAGACTGCGTAAGGTTCGTGTATATCCAAGTCTTCATGATTTGTTTTTTCCAGAATGTCTGAGTAATTCAGACTGCGTTTAAAGTTTGTCCGTTCACTTCCCAATAGTTCAAAAGAAATGAACGATGAGGGAGCTTCTTAATATGAAAGGGTTTTTATTCAGTAAACATCTCATCCCGAGTCAAAGCCACCATGTATAAGTCTTCATCAGTCCACCTCCCATCTCCTATCAGCAATCAACCACATTTAGAACACGAGTTGTTCCAACACCTTCTAGACCATTCTAGTATTCAGCTCTATCACAATCCTATGTCCGAGGTAATGGATATTGGTAAACTCCAGTCTGTTACACGGAGCCGATGTACTTACTCCAAGTATAACTCCCTGGCTAAACCTACTAAACTTTAGTGACTGCTAACCACTAACTGCTCGCTCTCTACCTTGCAACACCTTTTATACTGGTTAACAGGTGGCGCTAGGAGCGCAAGATATTTAGACTAGAAGTAGACTTGCTAAGCCTGATCCTTGTTGGATTATATATCATGACAATATATTAAAAGTACTAAGCCATTAGTACAACAGTACCCACTGGCACTGGGATGAACTAGATCAGTAGATGTTCCCATTAACACGGAGGTCAGGGCTTTACTCGGACTAGGTTCAACTCAATAACAGTCACTGGCAGACTAGAACTACTTTCCCAGTCCAACTAATTGAACTTCAATTAAGTCTTCAAGCCCCTAGGCCAAGCCAGCCGACCGGGTAGCTCTGTGAAACCTTTTGTTACGGCGAGCTGAGTACGAAAAACGAGGGAGAGAGCAAACCTTTTTGGCTCGCCGACCGATTGGGCTGACACTGACAGGCTGAGAAGCTCTGATGCATAAAATCAATTTTTCAGTTATCTTGTCTCTTCAGACGACAGCAGAGAAAATGGAAGACATTTCATACTCACCTCGTCAATTACTCTTTATATGTGTTCCTTGTTCCTCTTTGTTTGACTGGAATCGTGGTTTCCCTGTCGTTTTTTCCCAGGAAGAACGGAGTTCAACGACAACAACAGACAAGGTTCGCCATTTTGTGAATCATGTGATCTATTGTTCTGCCACATATATCAATGAAAATAACATCAAAGCTAAGTTTTCTGAGTATTTTGTCCATGTTTATAACAACTATGGTACTATAAGAATTAACGGTAATGATTTCAAAATACATTTTGTCCGAAGTAAATGCAAACACAGTCGACGAATGTATTTTTAAAGGCATATGTGTTTTTCATTAGTGCAAATTTCAGACGATAGAGGCCACCACCATCGAGTTTTCCCGCCATCAGTTGATCTGGTCCGTCAGAGCGCGCTTAGCGCCGCTAAAGAGAAGGTGAGTCGGCCTATGTTGAGATTTTAAATCAAGTGTATTCATGTGTGGGATAAATAACTAATGATTTTTTCCTACTAATCGGAGCGGAATCACCGAAGAAATAATATGATACCATTATGTCATTAGGCCTACAGCTAGGCCGGGGGTGTAGATGAGGGGGTCCCATGTCCCCTGTCGAATTTAAAAAACGGCCCTGTCGCCTGTCCCTATACTTGAGTTTAGAGGCCTGTCCCCTGTCGAATTTAAGAAATAACCCTGTCCCATGTCACTATCTTTTTAAGGCTCCTGTCCCCTGTCGAATTTAAGAAAAGGGCCATGTCATTTGTCACTAAATTGCCATGTCACCTGTCGATTTTAAGAAATAACCATGTTGCCCTGCCGAATTTAAGAAATGCTCCTGTCGCCCTGTTGATTTTAGGCATCCACCCCCATAGGCCGGTCGGCCGAGGAGGATCCTGGATTCCATGTCAATAAATTTTAGAAAGAGGGGGCACCCATATTAAAAACGAGTATCCCATCTAAATCCGTCCCAGAATCAGAGATTTTTGTATTTGGTGTCATTATATAATTGCTTTTGGGCGAAATTTTACATTCAAAATTTAAATTTGGCAACAACAAAAATATTTTTAAAAAAAGGAGGGAGGGAGGGGGGGGGGGGGCACGCTTCCCGGAGGAAGGTGGAAAAAGGGGAGGGGGAACAAGATGGCAGAACAGAGGCCTTATGCATGCATGCTTCTACTGTATAATATGGACTCTATAGTCAAGGGAACTGATGCGGAGCCTTCACCGATCTTAGAAGGGTGGTAGTGTGTTGGCTGTGTGCTCAGCATCTTGTTCGCCATGCCTGTCTGGTAGCTTGTACTAATTTTGTGCAGTGTCATTGTTATCATCTAATTGTGTGTCTAGCCAGAATTTGTCTAAGTCCAATGAATGGAGATAATTGGCCTAACTATACTGTATATAGGCATGTCTCTCATACTTTGTGCATAGTTATACCTCTAGCGTATATCGTCTTAGTTCTTCAGCAGTTCTAACCAAGGAGGAAGGTGTTGTTAACATGTTGAGTAGGCCCAGCAAATAGGAACTGTTACTTTTAAACGGTCCGTGAGTTTCTTTGACCTACGCCGGCGCACGCCGCCATCCCATGATAATTACCTTATGTACCAAATCGCAATGCATTGTGGGATAGCAGCGTGCGCCGGCGCACCCAATCGTACTGACCTATAAACTTGGATTTATATACCTGTACAATTCGTTCTGACTGGTCAATACTGGTCACATGATCATCTTGTCACCATGTTATTTTACTTCCAGTACCATATCTTTCATACCCGACTACTCATTACTCAGTGCACAATTCTTACTTTTGTGCTATGACAAAGACTCGTTCCAAAAGGAGAACACTTGTTATTCAGTATGATGACTCAAATGATTACAGATATACAATGATCATTGGTGAACAAACACCTTGCATAAGATATAATTTGCACCCTATTTGATCCCCTAAAATGTGTGCCACTAGAATAACAAGTCAGCAAAGCACGTACTACAGATTCATCAGGATTCATTGGGTTGGAAAGAGGTGCTTCCAGTAATGATTATCGCTTCTATCATATTAGGCACGGTTACGTTAGAGATAATATTATTAGGTCAGGGGCAGAAAGGGGGGGGGGGGGGCGTCAGCATTTAAGCTAAGGACAAGATTACTTACTAAAACTGGTCATGTATAGGTGCATTACCAAAACAGTTGGTTCTTGTATTTTGCAAACAGAAACACGGACAACTTTTTTCAAACAACCTTTTCCCTTATTTTCAGAAATGAAATAACAATTTCAATCACGTAATTAAAATTACTATGTATACAGGCTTATTGGATTACCGAATGTGGTACAAATTGGGACTAAATGCTTCCACATAGAAAATACAAGAAATCATTCGAGTATTTCGACGGATATGATGAGGTGGCTGGTTTTATTACTTTAAGATAAAATAAGGGATAAAACAAAAAGATTATGTTACAAAATTATCATTGAATTAACACAGTTGTAAACAGAATATTAATGGCTGAAATTTAAAAAAAATCCACATTTATAGCAAGACTTACACCATAGGCAGGCCTATATATATAGGACCTAATCGTGGATGCAAATGACCTATACCAGGGACGTATTTAGAGGGAGGCGCATAGGGCGTGTGCCCCCCCCCCCCCCTTTTTTTTTTTTGTTGTTGTTGACAAATTTCGATTTTTATAATGTAAAACTCAAGACATTGGAAGGGTAACCGGAACCCTTTTAATATGTGCGCCCCCCTCCACCTCCAAAGTTCCTGGATCCACCCTGAATAATACCTGAATACTATCTCAAAATTTTGAATAAGACATACTACACCGTAAGTTTTGAGAAAACTTACGGGCCTTGCCCCCCCCCCCCCCCCACACTGTTAAATCATGTTCGTGGGCCCCCCCTCCCAAGTACATTAATGTTTTTGGGCCCCTCTTTAGAAATTCCCAGATCCGCCCCTGTCACAAATACACCAACAAGAAAGCAAATGTACCATTTTTAGCACTTTTATTACCATGCAAAAACATTTGTTCTTTGCAACAAGTAACCTATTATCATGATAAAGTATGTAGTTTAGCAAGGCTACATTAAGGAATTCTTTTAGTCTTCCTAGCCAATTATTTGAAAGGGGCTCTCAACTCTAAAATCAAGTTAATTGCAGGTACTCACCAAGAGGGATTATTTTGGACCTCAGTGCCCACAACTACAATTACCCCTCCCCTACCATATATACATATTCCACACACTACTAATAGGCACAGGTACTTGACCACCTGAGTGGGCACCAATTGTCACTTGGTTCTGCACCAAGCATAGTGGTCAGTGTTGCAGACTGAACCAGTTTGGACTCCCCTCACCAGGGTTCATTATATTACACCCAAGAGGGGGCACCACCTTTCATAAGAAAGGTGTATACACCGTACACTGTATACTTAGCTGAACCATCAACACCACTGCTGCTCACGGTAACGCGTTCCCGTACAATATACAGGGAAGGCTAACAGAGCTAACTGTATATGATGGTATAGAGTAATAAATCACGTTGAGAAAAATGCGATCTTGCCAGGATTCGAACCTGGAATCTTCTGATCCGTAGTCAGACGCGTTATCCATTGCGCCACAAGACCTCTATATGTAGAAGAAGTTTCGGTTATTTTTTTCAAACATAATTGTGATATGCATTCTAATTAATAGCTTTAATGTGTTATTTATATTTGTCCTGATACATCCAGAAATTCACAGAATCTGATAAAAGAATTGATAAAGAAATACAATATGTTCTTTTCCTCCAGACTTTTTAAATGGTTTTACACTCATTTTGTTTTTTGATTTCTTATCTTCGCGTTTTCGTTGCCCAGGGAAATCTGTATTTTGAGGATAGTTCAACGTGTACTATCTATTGCATGATCACGTAATATGTAGAAATAATATAATCATTCTATCATATGGGGGAACAATTGGTTACCTTGATGAAAATTCGATGAATATACATGTATATATGCACTGTATATGTATACATATCCTGAAGAATCTGCGTCTTTCAGGGGTTAATTTAATTATGTTTATCCCGTGTTGATATTGATAAGGAGATTTCCATGATTTGGTTTACAGATAATACATACTTGATCATCTTTTCTATATGCTATCCACTGATGTCATAAGCGCCAACTGTGACATTATTCTTCTCTCGTTATACTTAAATGTAACTATAAAATTATTGCTCATGATGTCAGCGCAGCTATTTCATTATATTCATCTGTTTATTTGCAAGCTCAAACAAATGCCTTAATCACTGGTTATCTGCTTCTCATTAAGATCTTCATACTAAGATAATTCGAAACTCATTTTAACATGTATATAAATAAGCTGTTACCAAAATGATAGTAACATAATGTATTCAAAAATCATAGAATTATATCTCACATACTCATCAAAATCGACATTAACCGATATTCCTAAGATCCTCATTTTATGGCCTGCCCTTCATTCTCCTTAACCTTGAATTCTATATGGCCGTGTGTGCTGCCTTGATGTAGGGGAGCAGTTACTCCATCTGTTGGCACGGTGCGGAGCCACATCGTTCCCACTGGCAATGATTGCATTACCCCAACCCTCTGTGTTTGCTGTAGCCCAAACGGCCCTTTATTACATTGGGTCTCCATGTTTAATCTCCCATTGATCATACACTAGGTGAGAGGTCGCCGGCAGTTATTTCAGACGTAAATCTAGAGTGCCAGAGAGGGATCGATCCCTGGTTATAGGCCTCTTTTTGACGTGTGCATGGCCTGACTTCAATATTTATAGCTCCTTTAACGATTCCACTCATGTAATGACAAAGGATTTTTACATTTCTTGTTTTATTTTTGGCACCGATAGAATTTATATTGGTACACCATCTTTTTAATTTTTTTTGAATCATTCTTCTTGAATGCTATTCACCTCATGCTAAGATGATAGAACAAAGATATATTTCATTTTGATGAACAGTGATCATTAAATCAATTTTGCATTTACTGACATAGGAGTTGGCTTTATGTATATATGTATGTAGCTATACTATAGTGAGCAGCCATAGGCCTGTAGCTTGAAGACTGTCCATCTAGGTTCCTAGACGTGCCCTATATAGCTAGTTCCAGCCCCTCGGCTCCTCCAGCCCCTCCTCCAGCCCCTCCTCCAGGCGGTCCCACCTCCCTCCATACAGCCCAGTTTCCTTAGGGTCAGTACTTGACCCTGATAGCCTTCAGACTGCTGGTTCCGGCCTGAAATGGCAGGCTAGGTGGTTTTATATTCCTACCTGCCAGGAACCGTCACCGCAGACAGATCACGTGCACGTGGGTACGCGATCAATAGAAGGAGGACGAGGTCCCCTTCACACTGGGTGAAGTGTGCCGAGAAGGCAGAATGTGGAAGAGCTTCTTGTTCCATATGGTTTACCAGCTGCAGTTATGCTGATAACGTTTTCTCATTTGCTACATATTAAGCATGTTTTCTTATGTCATCTACAGAAGTCTTACCTTACAGACATTACAAGTTTAAAAATATTACATAAAGTGATATACAAATTAAAACGTCTTGAAAAATTATGATTAATGTATGGAGGAGTGTGTGGGACTATAAGGAGGGCTGTCCCTAAAGGAAATCTCCCTTACGTCTTTTAGACAGGTCACTTTATATCGATACTACACCATCTCAAAGATCAGACCCAGATGCTTTGCATGAGGTAAATGGCATAGACTGCCTTCCTATATTCCATGTCTTTGATATAATCAAGTAAGTTATTATGTTCCACTTTCACCTAATATCATCCGACCCTTAATCAGTCTTCTAAATATGTTGACAATAGTCTGACTATCTATATCAATGAACTTTAATAAGAATTTCTATAAATATATAACAGAACCAAGCCAAAGGGATGGGTAGTGGTTTCTTTCCACGTTTTCCTACTATAGAACCTGTTGGAGGAGTAAACGTTACCGACAAAATCAGGCTCGTAATGTGCCAAAGGGTACTTACCTGATTGCACGTGATTGGTTTCTTCAGGAAAAACCCGCGTCTTGCCTCAGCAAAAACCACATCGGAGATTGGTTTTAATTTGCTCCCTTGTTCACAGTGAAAGAACAACTCGTTCTTGATAAAAATTTCAATAGGAAATGTAAAGAGAACGTTTCTGATGTTCGCGATTCTAGATTTGAAGCCAGGCTGTGGCGGTAAACATCCGCAAATTGAAATTGAAATATAAACGTTTTGGAACCATTACCGTATGATCGTTAGCACGTTTTCTAGTATTCTGGTAAAGCCGGGTTTCCACCGAACGACTTTCATTAAGATTTCTTGACGACTACAAAAGACTGAAAAAAATAAAAATCGTTGGTTATTTTAATCTTTCACAAAGTAAGGTTTTCTTGTTTCCACTGAACGACCAAAATACTGATATCTGAACGACTCTTGGACTATCTGGACGATTTTTCCAAACGACAGAGGCCAGAAAAGTAAGGAAACAATAGATATAATTGCTTTTAATTGCCCTTGGACGAAATCGTGAGCAACTGTCGTCCAGAAATATTAAACAGGTTAGATATTTGGTCGTTGGTGAATCGTTCAGTTAAGTCGTTCAGTTTAGTCGTTTGCAGTCGTTCAGAAAGGTCTTAATCAACGATTTTGTGTTTCCACTGAACGATTTTACTAAAGACCACAAAAGATTTGTAAATCGTGAGCAACTGTCGTCCAGAAATATTAAACAGGTTAGATATTTGGTCGTTGGTGAATCGTTCAATTAAGTCGTTCAGTTTAGTCATTTGCAGTCGTTCAGAAAGGTCTTAATCAACGATTTTGTGTTTCCACTGAACGATTTTTCTAAAGACCACAAAAGATTTGTAAATCGTTCACTGTCATTCACTGTCGTTAGCAGAATGTCGTTCGGTGGAAACAGGCCTTTAGCAACTGTTCTTGATGATTTCTAAATCTTAATGGGATTCCAAATGTCTAATTTTGAATTTACTGTTATCTGGTTATACTCATACGGGTTGCTCCTTTCTTAATAAATGGGCTCTCTAATTAGATAGGCATCAATATTCCATTTATGTAGAGATATAACATGTTTTATGGTGTTATATGTATCCATGTACAATCCGACTTTTACATATACTACTTCGAGCGGGTAAGTGCAATTATCCCAATTTTAGCGTTAAGAACCCTTGATGGGAGACCCGAAAATAACGGGGTTCTCAAATATAACAACTGAAAACCTGCTTTCCTTTGTCCAGAAGAGGTTTCTGGTTGTCCCGGGTTACTGGACACCCAATAGGCACCCACCAAACCTGGATGCAATGAATCGAGTTCCATTTCTTATCACGCAGTTAAGTGCAGGTGTCGCATGTCGATGTCTGAAAAGAACATGTCGCCATGTCGAATATAGGTATGGGTCTAAGTCCATCCTCTCTGGATATCAATAAACCCAGTAATGGAAATACCCATGTACACCCCTTTTCCGTGCCTCATCGGACATAGCCATGTGAGTCAGTGCGCATGGACCCTCTGGATATGGGTCCCAGGAGGAGAGGCGGTGGGTGGGAGGGGGGAACAGTGGTGGAACCTCCCTCACTAGGCCAATATGACGAATATTGATAGTTCTCCCACCGGCCTGATACGGGGCTCCGCTCGAGCGACTGTCGTTGTTTGCAGGGAGCAAATACAGACTGCTTGGATGGAGATAAGGTTTCCTGATGGCCTCTCCTTTGGTGGTTGCCTCACAGACAAACGGCCATTTGCTGTTGTTGGCACGATAAAAGGCCAAACAGTAGTAAGGCGGTGGTTTGGGTGGACGGATAGTCCCCGAAGTGGCCTCGTACCGTACATATATCACATATTCTACCTAAGGCAGCTATAGCTATTAGGAATGCCCAATCAGTTAAAATATCATAGTATCACATCCTGGGAGAGAGGGGGAAGGGGAGGAGGGAAGAGGACTAAATAAATGCATTTAATGCATTTTTGTTTCTCTTTTAACAATGTTGTTGAGCCATTCAGGGCCCAAACCAATTTTGTTAGAGCCCTCAACAGAAAGGGCTAATAACATTGTCAAAAACAGCATTCACCAACCCATAGTGTTGGCCTCAGAATACCAATAATGCTTTGTCAGGAATATTGAATGCTTGAAAACAAAGCTTCCATTCTGTCTCATTATCTCAGATTTGCAGTCTTGACAGCTTTGCTCACAAATCTGTTCAATGTTCCTTTTCATTGACACAAATCTTGATCTTTGTTGACGGCTGTTTTTAAATGCTGATTAATGGATTTTTTTTTGTAATTTCATCACTTTAAGAAAATCATTTGGGTGAAGGTAATGTTTGGGATGTTTCCGTGGTCCAAGAGTTGGTATAGAGTATGGGTTTGGATTGAAAATTCTTTTATGATTCTCTTCAGCTTAGTCCCTGTTTTTAAGACGTACAAATGTAAGGGCATTGTAACAAGACCTGGTTTAGAAAGTAGCACTCACAAACAAGACCTTTTCATGAATTTCTGTTTAAAGTTTGAAGATCAAAGCAACCGATATTGGTGAATGCCAAAAAAACTGCATACGTGTGTGCTAATGTAAATGCTATTGATTGTACTTTTCAAACATTTCCTTTCCCTTTGAAACTGTATGAATAGTGAAAGGTTAATGAACCATTCTTTAGTTAAATTCAAAGACTGTGAGTACTTTTGAAAATACCTGCTAGGTGCACCTTGTGATAGACAAAAACCTAAGCAATAAGTGTATTCATGCAGGTAGCCTTAACACCCACTACAGCACAACCATTATAAGCTGTGGCAAAATATTCTTTAACCCATTACCAGAAGACGATAACTGTTCAATGTATACTATGGTTAATGTTGAGTATATCCATAGGGCAATTTCAATTATATACCAGGGGCCATCAAGTGAATTTTGATCAATGTGTTATCATTAGTAATTATGTCTAGGACAAAAAGTATCAACAATTGATAACTCCCTTTAAGGGTCATTTTTTAATGACCCTTAATGCTACTTTTTGTGAAGTATAGAATTTCAAGATATGAGACCCTAATCAAAATTTGATTGATTATCCTAATCAGTTACAAAGATATGGTCCCACACTGATAATCTCTGGGCCTTGTAGACATAATCATAATGACTATGACTGTTATTTTAGTCAAATTGTGTTAGTCATCCTGAGTAATGTCAATTCTGGCAGATTCATCTAAGTTAGTCAGATTGACTAATTTTGATAGTCAAACCAACTAGGTTTTGAGAGGAAGTGATGTCATATTAAACTGGCAGGAAGTGACATTATGATCTTCAAGTAAACAGAAAACAGTACTAGTAATTGTCCCTACCACGGATGGCCAAATTCCTGAGATTCACCTGCAGGTTAGCCTATATCAGGATGCATGCTGGGTAATATGTCGACAAGTCACAAGGGTTTAGTATAGAAATTTTTATTAATTATATCATTATTGGTTATCAATCATGGGGAAGAAACTAATGATCATCATTTTCCAATTAGTTTAGATATGTATTAAATATTTTCTAAGTTGTTTGAAAATGCATGTATTATCTTCGGATATATAACAATAATTTGTTTATTTTCTTTAGCTTTTGCTGTGTTTGTGTCGACAAAATTGGTCGAAATTAGCCTGCAGGTGCTTAAGATACTATAATTCAGCTATCCGTGGTAAGGAGAATTTGACACTGCCTGATTTATTGTAAGTAATCTCTTTTAATCTCAGCCATCTGCATTTAGTTATATATATTTATATTGTATACTCCTTTGTAAAGTAATAGTGTATTACTAGGACAAGTCTCACGCCTTACAAATTACCTGTATTTTGTACAATAAAGAGGGTTCTCAGAATGTGAATTTTCATCCAAACAAAGAAATTCTAACCTTATTAAAAATTTTACTATCTATGTTAGTCACCTAAGGCACCATTGACTAGAAAAAGGCCCTTTCAATTTGACTATTGATGATACAGTCATGTTGGACTAAGATTTAGACCCTAAAGCCCCGTCCCCATGGGGTGAAGTGGTCAGCCGATAAAAGTTAATCGTTAACGATAAACTTTTTGTCGGCCGACTTTTCTCAGCCGATAATTTTTATCGTTGGGATAATTTTTTATCGTTGGGACGCGATGGACGATGAATTTTTGACGATAAAGAGGTGTTTATCGGCCAGAAAAAGGCGCCATGCTGTCTGATGATGAACCTGCTTATAAACCTGCTTATCGTCAGTCTTTTCCACTGAAATATTAGGCCTGTTTAATATGTTTATCGTCGACGACGAGGGGACCTTCTTTGTCGGCCGATTTTATCGTTGGAAAATAAGTAGCGTCTTTAATTGCCTGGCGCCAGTCTGTCTACTTACCACTTATTCTGGAGGCCCCTTTGTCGGCCGTCATTTCCCCTAAACATTTTCGCCTCGTGGGGACGGGGCTTAGGGATTATCAGTGCTGCATGTGTTACCTGTCGGAACAGATAATCCACTTCAGTTCACTCGGAACTGAATACCTTAATTCATAATCTAAAAGAGTGGAAGTCATGGCAACATCCTGCCTTTTTTTCATGATGATCCAAATCTGGTGGAAACTATATCCTTAAATAAACATCTTCAGGCAAGCCATATTATGTATTCTCTATGATATGATCAAAGACTGAACCGTCTCATTTAGGTAGAAAAAGCCACCTAACGACCAATAAAATCATGGGCACCTAATTTTGGGTCATTGGTCGATAAACGATCAATACTTCTGTTCTCGGCGCATGGAACAAGGGGGGTTTGCTTCATTATATGACATCACATGGCTAAACTGTACCATATGACCATATGCCCACGTATCCGAGCCAAGGGCGGTAGCTGTAGCAAAACTGATACCAGGGTGCATGGATTACAAACACTGTGCACCCTGATATGCACACATTTTCTTGGCATTACACACTGTATAGAAAAGAGGATGCATAAACTACAGGCCAGGTGCACACGTTTTAGAACGATGCAGCCGGTAGATGCATGCCCTTTTTCATTGATAATTACTTAAAAAAGGAAAAGGACACTGATGATTTGTATTGGGCTTAATCTTTTAATTCCCTGCTATGAAATATTCATTCTCTTGCTGGTACTAAAGGGCCGGCCACACTGTCCAACTCAACTCAACTCGACTGTCGTAGGTGCAAAGGGTCCGACTGACTAGGACTAAACAGTCCTAGTAAAAATTGTCTCCCATGCCACACTGCACGACTAGACTGTCGTAAGATTTCAAGCATAACACACACACACACACACACACACACACACACACACACACACACACATACACACACACATACACACAAATATAATATATAGGCCTACAAAAGGTAATTTGAGTATTCTCGGGGGTGGGAATTCAATAATGATATTTGTGATTTCATGGGTTCTACACAAACGTCCGAGACAAATGTACATCAATGTGGGAGAGGATACCCTTTGCATGCAGATGTATAGATATACATTTCTATGGGCATGTGGTACTTACAGCATATATTTCTTTGACCCAATGCATTCTATGGTTATTAGAATACACTGCAAATGCTTGAAATCGAGTTGAGTTGGGTCTTAGGCTATGCCAGACCTACGACTGGATCCCTTAAGACCCGACGATCGGGTCTTACATCTTCTACTCCTCAAGATCTAAAGCCCCGGCTCCACTGCCCGACGATCGAGTTGAGTTGAGTTGAGTTGCGCTCAGTCTCATAGTGGAGCCGGTATTACGACTAGAGTCGTAGCTCTTTGCTAAGACTAAACTGTCGGGTCTTACATCATGAGATGTCAAAGATGTAAGACTGGATAGTCGGGTCTTAGGGGGGTGTGCAGTAGATTTATATATGTATACTAGACCCTTTAAGTACGACAATCCGGTCCTAACCTATGACATGGTAGAGTTTTTTTGCTGAGACTAGACCATCGTGGGGTCTGGCTCCACTAAAGGCCCGGCCACACTGCACGACTCAACTCAACTCGACTGTCTAGTTGCGTTGAGTTGGGCTCAGTCTGAAAGTGTGGCATAGGTCTACGACTGGAGTCTTAGTGTTTTCCACGACAGTTGAGTTGAGTCTTAGATCTTGAGAAGTAGAAGATGTAAGACCCGATCGTCGGGTCTTAAGGAACCCAGTCGTAGGTCTGGCATAGCCTGAGACCCAACTCAACTCGATTTCAAGCATTTGCAGTGTATCATAATAACCATAGAATGCATTGGGTCAAAGAAATATATATGCTGTAAGTACCACATGCACATAGAAATACATATCTGTACAATCTGCATGCAAAGGGTATCCTCTACCACATCGATGTACATTTGTCGCGGACATTTGTGTAGAACCCATGAAATCACAAATATCATTATTGAATTCCCACCCCCGAGAATACTCCAATTACCTGGTGTAGGCCTACCGGGTATATATTATATTTGTGTGTGTGTGTGTGTGTGTGTCTGTGTCTGTGTGTGTGTGTTATGCTTGAAATCTTACGACAGTCTAGTCGTGTAGTGTGGCATGGGAGACAATTTTTACTAAGACTGATTAGTCCTTGTCAGTCGGGCCCTTAGCACCTACGACAGTCGAGTTGAGTTGAGTTGGACAGTGTGGCCGGCCCTTTAGAGCTCCGACAATCGAGTTGAGTTCAGTTGGGCAGTGGAGCCGGGGCTTAAGACTCAACTAAACTGTCGTGGAAAACACTAAGACTCCAGTCGTAGACCTATGCCACACTTTAAGACTGAGCCCAACTCAACTCAACTAGACAGTCGAGTTGAGTTGAGTCGTGCAGTGTGGCCGGGCCTTAAGTAAAAAGACAATATTTGCTGTACAAGAAAAAAAGAAATAACACAAGTCCCGAAGGCTCCCCATATCTGTTCAGGTAAAAGCGACGAACATCGAGTAGATATTCAGCAAGTAAGTATAATGCAAAACATTTTACAGACGTCACATTTAAAGTGGGTTTTAAATAAAAACATGAATAAGTAGTATACTTTCTACCCCTTTGTTGATGAAAACGAAACTGCCTCAATCCGACTATATTTCAGTTTCTACTGATATTTTTAAATAAGATATTATTTTCCCCACTGGTCTTGGTTCCGTCGTTCATTTCCGGCTGTATTTCCCGAGTGGGAAGTGACGTCATCGTGGCCTGGTCCCATGTCGTAAGGTAGACACAACTGCCAGAAACTTTGTTTCCTGTTTTTTTAGCAGTTTCCTCAATTTGCCTTGTATGCATCCAACCCTATGTCTATTAATCTGTACATTATATGTACACAACTATAATGGTTATAGTCATTCACTAGCACACAAAGAGTTTATACTTATCAACAATTCAATATTCAACAACAGTTTTTCCACAAAAATTAATATGGCAAGCATAAGGTTAATGTTTTTTTTAATGAATTGGCAATTTAGAGTAAGGGTTATATAATATGCACTATGTAGTTAAAGCAGGCAGATGCAGATGCTCAAAAACATGCTGGTAGAAATGATGTATGTATCAGCTGGTAGCAGGTAGCCGGGGATCGATGTGTGCGTGGGTGGGTGGGAGGGGAGGAGGCTGTGACCAGTCGGCTGGGACTGATGAATAATGCTTACTCAAACTAGCCTGGTATAAATTTGTAGGCCAAACATGATTCTCACATTAGAGTTTTAGAAATGATACACAATCCAGTGACCACGTTTTTAACACGATCCCATGTCCTTTCCTCACAATCTATATGAGAGATGTGGCGATAATGGTTCAGTGCAATTGAAGTGTCATGCAATGAGTGCAAGTTTCCGTATTATTCACCACTGACGTCCATACATGCCATATGATAATAAATTATGGATACAATTAGATTTTCACCTCGACTCTCCTAGCATTGCCAATCATATCATGTGCGTTTCGTTTTTTTCATGTCGGTGTCTATAATCAATCACATATAAATCGTTCTATAGATACACATTCAAGTATAGAATCGTTGGTTATAATTACATGTTCCCGAGAGCACCTGTATGGAGGTATATTGTGGTAAGCGTAGATAGGTGCAATGTTACCATATAAAACTAGCCAAAACGAAAAGATAATGACTGATTTACTGTGCCCTTTGATTAGGATGACTTCCATAAGTATGTACATCTATAATTGTTACAACACGTAAATTTATGTTTTGCAGAAATCTAATAATTTGTCACCAGAGATTAACCCATACTTATCTTTATATATACATTCTAGTTATTGCCATGGGATAATAAAACAGGCTTCTACAAAAGCAAGTTGGATAGGTAATGTACTAATGGCTTAGTACTTTTAATACATTGTCATAATATATAATCCAACAAGGATCAGGCTTAGCAAGTCTACTTCTAGTCTACTCCTAGGAGAAATATCTTACGCTCCTAGCGCCACCTGTTAACCAGTATAAAAGGCGCTGCAAGGTAGGGAGCGAGCAGTTAGTGAAAAGTTAGTGAGTTAGTTGGTTAGAAGAAACATGTTTAACCAAGGAGTTATACCTGGAGTAAGTACATCGACTCCATGTAACAGACTGGAGTTTACCAATACCCACTACCTCGGACATAGGATTGTGTTAGAGCTAAATGCTAGAATGGTCTAGAAGGCGTTGGAGCAACTCGTGTTCTAAATGTGGTTGATTGCTGATAGGAGATGGGAGGTGGACTGATGAAGACTTATACATGGTGGCTTTGACTCGGGATGAGATGTTTATTGAATAAAAACCCTTTCATATTAAGAAGTTCCCTCATCGTTCATTTCTTTTGAACTATTGGGAAGTGAATGGACAAACTTTAAACGCGGTCTGAATTACTCAGACATTCTGGAAAGCAACTTACGAAGACTTGGATATACACGAATCTGACGCAGTCTTAAATCAAACATTAACAATAGTTCATTTGGTGGAGATACCCGAAACATGACTTGTGCCGTTTTGCTCATCCTTGATGTCAGCCACCGGTGACTTTGAGGCTTCCTCTAACCCCAAGCCTCAATCTTTGCGGCCCGCAGGACACGATGTGTCAACATCATATACAGGGAGTGTGGAAAACCGCCACCTGGTAGGTAATCCCTTAGACGGGGAGGCACAGAGACAGGAGGTCGCAGCCAGACCCAAGCAGCTCTGCCCCGAAGGTGCACAAAATTACCAAACCCGTGGCAAAGGTAAACCATTTCCCTGGCACCTAGGGTCCAAAGATAGGCCGGTTCTTGACGAAGGACTTGAAACCCTAACACACTCGGGACGAGTTGAAGGGAAGAACCGTCTCACGGAATATCAGCAATATTGGAACCCAGGGTACGTACCACCTACGGACCACGAAACTGGTACTAGCTCTCGCTCCACCTGTGAATCTGATGTGAACAATCCGTGGTGTAACCAAAGTGTTCCTTATCGTTTACTGCCCGCAGCGGGAGGTGAAGGCGAACAGGAAGTTTCCAACGGAGATAACCTATTTTCTTCAGGAAACCAAAAACAACGACAAAACACCGCGGATAACTCCAGCCCATCAGGGGGAAAACGCCCCGAAAATCCGGTAATCCTACCTGATGGGAGCTCTCTCACCTATCCATTACCCCAACGACTTGAGTTTATCAGTCACCCACTGGTAACACCAACTCACCCCAACCCGGGGGCGTCCATTCCTTATTCCACTGTAGCTAAAGGAAAAACAGTGGGAAGGGATAGGGGAGTGGGAAGGGAAGCAGAGGGAAACAGCGAGAAAGTAGGTAATTTACAACCCTATCGATTAACTTACGGGGTAGAAACGAACTTAGACCAAGCTGGTAAAAGAGCGGAAGCTCAGGCCTTTGACCCAGCCGAAATATTAAAGCAGTGGGCAGACACAGGCCCCGAAAAGCACATAGATTTAGAGAGGCTAAGCGATCAGGATAGCGAGGAAAATGTAACGCTAAAAGCACCAGATTTTAACACTCCAACTCAAGAATTGTATGATAAATACGAAAGTGAAGACGAAGAAGAAGATAGGGAATTAGAACAAGCTATCGCGAGTGTCAGAAAAGGTAGTCCTGATAGAAAATTAGCTAGAGAAGATAGATCAACCTCGTCTTCATACGAACTTATTACCGAGGATGGTTTAGACACAGGTAAGAAAGCTAAACTTGAAAGTGAGGACGAAATTAGTGTAGAGGAAATACCTGTGAAAGAACAGTGGGACGATCACGATATACAAAACCTCCACGAAAATAATATGGCGGAAGGAGGCGTTCCTTTGATGGATCTAGTAGAAGAAAGAGAGGATAGGGATCAACGCCAGCAACCCGATGAAGGGGGAGCTGGGGGTGTAGATATGGGGGCATGGCCTCCTGACCGTGGGATGGGCCCTGGGGGACCCCAACAAAACAATGGGAATGGCCAGATCCTAATCCAGCAGCCGGGCCGAGGCGCGCCGGCAGGAGGCGGGATAGACCTTGGGCCCATACAACAAAATATGTTGTACCCTTTCATAAGGCAGGCAATGGGAGCCCCTATACAGGCAGGTCAAGGAGGAGGGGGAAACCAACAGGGTCAACAGGCCCAAGGAGGCCAAGATAATCAGGCCAACCCTCTTCTTAACCAACAGGCCCAAGGAGGCCAGGATAATCAGGCCAACCCTCAGAGGGCTATTCCTCCTCTTAATCAACAAGTTCAAGGGGGCCAGAACGATCAGGCCAACCCTCAAGGACTTATTCCTCCTCTTAATCAACAAGTTCAAGGGGGCCAGAACGATCAGGCCAACCCTCAAGGACTTATTCCTCCTCTTAATCAGCAGGTCCAGGGAGACCAAGATAATCAGGCCAACCTACAAGGGCCTAACCCTCCTCAAAACCTTCTCAATAACCCTCCTCAAAACCTTCTCAATAACCCTCCTCAAAACCTTCTCAATAACCCTCCCCAAAACCCTATTAATAATCTCCCTCCGAATCAGCCCAATCTGGGGATAAACCCTGGGGGACTCCAGCAACCCGGTGCAGGGGGAAATGGTGGTGTGAATCCGGGAATACAGCAGCCTAATCCTGGGGTAAACCTTGGGGGACTGCAACAAAATGATGGGGGAGGCCAACCAGGCCAACAGCCTGGCCGGGCCGAGCCAGCGGGAGGTGGGGTCGATCAAAACCTGCTCCCTCACCTATTGCAGGCGATGGCACTCGCAGCCAATCTTAACGCAGGCCGAGGAGGGGCGGGTAACCAGCAGGGTCAGCAAGCCCCAGCAGGCCAGAATAATCAAGTAAATCCACCAGGACCCAATAACCCTCCCCCGAACCAGAACAACAATCCTTTCCTTAACCAACTCAACAACCCCCCAAACCCACCGAATCCTCCACCGCCCGGACCACCAGGTCCGCCGGGCCCACCAGGTCAGAACAACCCTCCAAATCCACAGAATCAACCAAATATTTGGGAAATTCTACCACAGTTGGGTCTGGCACTGGGGCAAACACCAGCGCCAGTGCGTGAAACGACTCACAGTGGTCACCAAAGGGGACCAAACATTAGGTTACCGTGGTTTAGTGGAAAAGAAGACGAGCAAATAGAAAAGTATTTCAGGGAATTAAAACGACTGAAAGCTATCTATGACTGGTCGGACGCCCACCTCCTGAATATGGCGCTGTTAGGCCTAAAGGGAAGGGCCGACGACTGGGCAGGAGCGTTAGCTGAAAGTGAGAAAGACTCATTTGAGAAGCTAGAAGCCCAAATGACCAAGATCTTCGGTGATCGAAGAGCTAAGTGGCAGAAACACGCAGAGTTCTGTGGCCTTAAACAAGGAAAAGACCAGAGCGTGATCGAATTTGCAGGTGTTCTGAAACAAAAGCAAGTTAAAGCAGAGGCGAGTGAAAGCATGATGTTGGCTGTGTTTTTAGAAGGATTAAAACAGGGCGTAGCCAGGCAAGTAGCTATACTGGACCCTAAGTCTTTCACCGAAGCGGTGGATTGCGCAACGAGGTTAGAATCGTTGGACAAAGGCAAAGGGGGAACTAAAATATCTAATGCAGTGAGCGAACTGGCTGGAAGCCAAGAATCAGAGGAGACCGCGGCCCTAAACTCCATCTCCGAACGATTTGGAGTGGTGCTGGCCCGACTGGAGGCCGCTCCATGGTTTCAGAAACCAAAGCCAGGGCAAAGCGGGACTCCCCAGAGTGGTGGTAACTTTAAACAGCAAGGTTATGAGAGAAAAGATAGGTACGAAAACCAGAAAGGTGAAAGAAATTCAGATCAGAAGCCTAAATCCAATATCGCCCCGAACAGAGAGGCAGATAAGGGAAAGAATCTGCCAACTCAACAGAAAGTAGAGAGACCCAGGTTGCCTTTTGATGAAAGTAAGTTTTGTATCATTCATCAACAACATGGTCACTCTACAGAAGCGTGCTTGTGGTTAAAGAATAGGTTGAGGGAAAAACCCCCGCGGATCTACAAAGATAGCAAAGCCAGTGGTACCGAACAAAAGAATCAGGGAAACTAGAGGAAGGGTCCGTTCATTCCACGATAGAATTAGGCGCAGTGGACGGACCGGCTAGGAGAGAGATAGGAGACGAAGCATTTTTCTTAACGTTAAGATTTGATGATCAGAAGGAGGTTAGATCTTTAGTAGACACAGGAGCGAGCGATTGCTTCATGTCCACCCATTGTAAACGACAGATCCCTAAACAATGCATTTTAGATGAATGGAAGGTATCGAAGGGAAACATCAGTTTGGCAGACAACTCGTCTCAAGTAATACTAGAACAAATTAGATGTAAGTTTTCGATCCAGGGATCGGTGGTCTGCTATGATTTCAACATAGTGGACGATCTATGCCACCTAATAGTAATCGGGAGAAACTTATTAACAGTGCTTCGATCAGATTTATCTCTACCAGGCGCAAAGATAGAAGTGTTTTGTGGAAACCCTATAGTTAGCAAAGAAACAGTGAAAATTCCGCCGGGAAACGAATGCATCATACCGGTAACCACTCGAGAGCCGCTGGGATTAGACTCACCGGTAGCTTACTGCGCACCGGCGGTAACCGCACCAGTCCTAGTGGAGGGGTGCGTGAATACGGTGGGAAGCCAGTGGTGGATCAAAGTCATGAATCCGCTAGATGTAATGCAAGAAATCACTCCCCAGGAAGTATTAGCTTTTGCGGAAGAATGCGCAGTGCCTGAGGTAAACCAAAATCAGATAGAGGAGTTCCTAGACTTGTGTTATCTAACTAAAACAGAGACCCCAATGTCCATCTGCAGGATTTCTGTAGAAGTAATGAAAGACGCAGTGCAAATGGAAAGCCAAACCTCTGAGGAGAAATTCCGAGGTAAAATGGATGAGAATGTAAGTAAAATAGATCTGACCGAGTCGTGCTTAAACGAAGAACAACAGGTAAGGTTTAGGCAAATGCTTAATAACAATAGAAATGCACTAGCGTTCTCAATGGAAGAGTTAGGTCACTGTGAAATAGCGCCGATGAGAATCATTGTGGATGAGTCGCAGGGAGTTATAAGTTCCAGACCATACCGATACTCTCCACAGAAAATGGATATCATCGATGAACAGGTTAGGCAACTCATAGATATAGGTGTCATAGAGCCCAGCGAATCGGCTTGGCGAAGCCCGCTGGTGGTAGTGCAGAAGAAAGACGGCAAACCTAGGCTCTGTACAGACTTTCGCATGCTTAATCAAGTCACTTTTAAAGATAAATTCCCCATGCCCACGGCTCGCTCGCTTTTCCTATATATGGCTTACAAGAAACCCACTATGTGGACAGCTTTAGATCTGTTGAGCGGCTATCATCAATGTGTAATCGAAGAAGACAGTAGAAAATATACCGCTTTTGAAACCCCGATGGGGGTGTATCAGTATAAGCGTGTACCATTTGGCTTAGTTGGCGCACCTTGGCAGTTTACCAAGGTAATGGCCATAGCGCTAAAGGGATTGATTCCTAGAACATGCTTAGCATATTTAGACGACGTAATTGTCTACGACACTACATTTGAAGAACACCTGGCGAGCGTTGAGGTGGTTCTCCAAGCTTTGGCGAGAGCTAATCTCAAACTGAAACCGTCAAAGTGTGAGTGGTGCCGCAGTGAAATCAATTTCCTCGGCCACGTAGTAAACGCGGAAGGTGTGGCTACACAAAGGGTAACCACAGAAAAGATTACAGCCTTTAACCGTCCACATAATGTGAAAACCATTAAATCCTTTCTGGGACTGTGTAACTACTACCGATCGTTTGTCCCTAATTTCGCTGATCTAGCGAAGCCTTTAAACCGGCTGCTAAAGAAAGAAGTCTATTTTGAGTGGACAGAGGCCTGCGAGGAAGCGTTTCAACAGTTAAAGAAATTGCTAACCTCGCCGCCCTTACTAATTCATCCAGATATAGGGGGGCATTTTTATCTACTAACAGATGCATCAGACGCCGCGTGCGGTGCAGCGGTTTGCCACAAACTAGATGAAATCTACCGTCCGGTTGCTTTCTGGGGATGTACTCTCCGGGACGCCGAATTAAATTATTCGGTAACAGAAAAGGAGGCTCTGGCAGTAATTAAAGGCATTAAGAACTATGAGGACATGCTGCAGGGAGCTAAAATCACAATAGTGACTGATCACAAACCGTTGATTCCCCTGCTACAGAGTGCCTACAAAGCCCCGTCAGCCCGGCTGAGACGGTGGGCTTTAGCGTTATCAGATTTTGATTTTGAAATCACATATGAGCCAGGAGCGACTCATTTTCTACCGGACTATTTGTCTAGAGTCTATCATGAGCATGTCCCAGGTGAGGAATATGAACCCGCCGTGGGATGTGAGTTATTTGAGGCCGAAGTTCAGGATGAAGAGCTTTCTGTGGCTACGGTATTAAACGCGCAACTCCAAGATGCAGAGTGCGCGCAATTGATAGACTACCTGCAGGACGGAGACCTACCAACAGATCCCATTGAAGCTAGGCGAATAATGGACCAAGCTGATTTTGTAGGAATGGTAGCACCGGGAGTACTGTGTAGGTTCAACATCAAAAGGTATAACAAACACCAAGACCAACTGGTCAGACTCAAACCTCGTATGATAGTTCCAGGAAAGTTAATTCCCAAAGTCCTGAGACTATTACATAATGACATCTTGGCTGGGGGACATGTAGGGATCAGTAACCTCACTACCAAAATCTCTGAGAAATTCTACTGGCGGAACATGAACGCCGACATCGTAGACTATGTAAAGGCTTGTGAGACCTGTTCTCTAAGGAGACGGGCCCCACATTTCAAGGCCTTAGCTAAGTCTTGGGAGAGACCAACCCGACCCTTTGAGGTAGTACAGTGTGATTTCATCGGGCCGCTAAAGAAGGCTAGGGATGGGTCAAAATATATCATGACCTTCATAGACCTACTGACAGGTTGGCCGGAGGCTTTCACCACTAAAGACTCCACCGCGCAGACCGCGGCTAACTGTTTCCTAACCGGAATAGTGTGTCGGTATGGGCGGGTAAACCGCCTGCACACAGACCGGGGGGCGGCCTTCCTCTCAGGGCTATTCAGGGAAATCACTACACGACTAGCGTGCAAGCAAACGTTCACTACCGGGCGAATGCCGACTGGCAACGCTCGAGTAGAGAGACTACATAAAACCATTGAAAACCTGATTGCTTATTATATCCCTGACGATCACTGTAACTGGGTCGATCTACTTCCCATTGCATTATGGACAGTTAGATCCACAATCAGTGTACGGTCGGGATACAGCCCGCACACCCTGCTGTTTGGCAGAGATCCAATCAGTATGGGAATGCCTGAGCAAGGAACAATTCCTGAAACGCTGAACGACTGCGAGTTTTTCATGCAAACCAAGGATAATATTGCTATGTTTAGGAATATGGCTGAAAGGGTAGTTCAAAACTACGAAAAAGATCTGAGGCTGCGAATTGATGAGCGGGCGCGGCCTACTCAGATGTACGAAGGTGATATGGTATACATGTACGACCCTCTAGCTAGTGAAAATAAAGCGTCTAAGTTCTCAAACAGGTATACTGGGCCATTCAGGGTAATTGAAACAAAAGGAGACCACCTTGTTAGACTAGTGTCTTTAAAAACTGGAAAACAGGTCCCACATCTAGTAAACATTTCAAAACTCAAACCTGCACATGGGCCCTGGTCTCCCGCTGTCCCTCATAACATTCCCAAACTGGTGAGAGAAGCGAAAATCACTAACTCAAAAGGGGCAGATCCTGACCGAAACCCTGAATTGCATCACACTCCGACGGGTGAAATCGCTGAGGAAGATGGCGAAATAAGGGGTGCTGAGACTGAAAACTCAACGGGAACGACCGGTCCCCGTGAGCATGATGCAGTTCCTATGACCAGGAAGGTACCTACACAAAAACCTGGCCCAAGTCCCACTGATTTAGCAGAAACGGATGGGCAAATCACTGATGGTCAGGGCACCAGTGTGGACACCACGCTGTCCACAAACTTATCCTTTGTTCCTAATAAAGCCGCCTGTGAACGGGGAACAGCTGGCGCTAATGGACAGAGAAAACGCAAACGAGCTAAACGAAGGGGCAAAAACCAGCCGTTGGAGGGGAGATCCCCTCCAGGCAACAACAAGCCCATAAAACTACCCTGCGGTGATGTGCCGATCTTGGATACGTCGGAACAGAGCCCAGGAAAAACAGTAAAGGACCATGTCCCGACGAAAGGTGGCTATAACCTACGTCGGAACCGCCGCCCTAACTACGTCGCTCTGTCCAACGGCGGAGAGAGCGACGACATGGATGATTAATGCAGGAGATTTAGCCGCCCTGTGAAAATAAAGGTTCGGCGGAGCGGCACCGTTAGCATCAGCGCTAATGGAACAGGTGGTCTGCCTCACGGCCACCTTGCCGCGCCCAGGGGCGTGGCAGAAAGGGAGGGTGCGCACACCAAGAGAGATGCCAGTGGTTGGGCGTCATCTTTTGGGACCGGATGCATGCGTTCCCCCCCCCACCTGAAACAGGATACAGCTCCAAATATGGAGACGGCATGGACAAGCGGATCGGTTATAATTTCGTGGGATCCGCGCCGATCCACCAGTCGGTCCGCAACTCTGCTCCCAGACAGTCACCTCTGCTGCAGGTGATTGTGCGCGCAACCCAGCCCGGGACGAAACGGAGATAGATATTGATTCTATCTCTAAACAGAAGTTGGAGATAGAAATTGTTCAGCCTCCGACTTCTCCTGGAAGGAGCAGAAAGAGAACTTAGCTGGGACACTGATCCACCGACTCATGGGGAACTGTCTAGCCCTCCGGCCACATAGCAATCCAAAGGGAACCACTACTTTCCCTGCGGACACGGAGGGAAGGATTATCGTCCCCCTGAGAAGGAAACGGATTAGCCGGCCCACCCTGAGGGCGCTGCCTACCAAGGGAAGGTTCGTTGGGCCATTCTTTTAGGATTTTACCAAATGAAAGAAAAGGCAGTCGAGAAGGAGAGTGCTAAGAAACAACCGGCTCAGACCCTTAGGCGGTGGAGTTGGCCGGGCCGGGGCGGTGTCCGTCCGGACTCGACCGACGCCGGGATTGCCCGGAAGAAGCCAAGGACACCAGCCCGGCGGCCCACCAGAACGAACACAGGCGGAGCCAAGAGGTCCGCCAAATCGGCTCCAGCCAAAAAGAAGACAGCAGATAAAGACTTCTACAATTTATCTGAGGTGAGTGACTCGGAGCCCGAGCCAAGGCTAACGGCGTTGGCCAAGCCGGTTCAGAAGGAGGAAGCGGTCAACCAACCAGTGCAGATACAGGCCGGCTGGTTCTGGGACCTTACGCAACCACTGTTCCAACTATTTGAGACTGTTGACGAAATTAGGAGAACAGTAGGACTGGATGTGCCAAAATCAAACAAACAGTTAGCTGAGATTAAAACTCAGGTAGCTCCTTTTATTCAAAGGACCACACAAAACTCTAAATGCGTCAGGGAAAGTACCAGCCTACAAACAAAACGAGGCGGCCGACCTCTGCCCACTCTGGAAAGGCGATCGGGAGGGGAACAGCTAACCGTCGCCGCTCCAGGACTAAAAGTGGAGGTAGCACCCGTTCAACACGCGCCAACCCCACCGGTGGGGAACGGGCCAGCGGGAGCTCCCCTCCTCCACCACTTACAGCCTGCGGACCCCGCTTGTTTAGACTTGAGCAGCTTGACAACGAGCTGCAACGCCAATCCCTCACCACTGCTATGGAACCAGCAGCAGTGGACGCCAACCAGCCAGCCGGGGGGCCCACTGTGGCCGAGCCCACTCCCAACGACAAACCCACCGCAAGTACCAAACCCATACCCCTCGAGCCAACCGTCGTACGACCCAACGGGGGCCGTTTCGGACTGGAACCTACTAGGCCAAGACCCCTCAGAGCAATGCGCCCCTCGTCCTGCGAACGTATGAGAGGCTTAAGAGTCACGGTCACCAAGGATGAGAGCGGGATCATCAGGCGAGTGGTAAATGACAACGGGCAAAACCTCTACGAGCATGTCCCAAACTAAACAGACCAGGAGGCCCGAGAGGAGAGCATTTTTCGGCGCATGGATGTTAGTAATGCGCAGAAAAATAAGGTAACTTTACTGTGAACATGTTTTAGATAAACTGCAAAATTAACTTTCTCAAACTATCGCTAAGGCCAAAACAAGGACAATGAAGTGGCTGGTGCTGTTAGTATTAGCTATAATAGGGGGCATTAGGGGAGTGCATAACGACTCCGGCCCACCTGAAGGGCTAGCCCCTAACGCTGAAGTAATAGCTTTAGAACAATATGGAGTAGTGTTAAAACCAGGGAAGTTAATGTCCACCGCGGATATAACACACGTTCGACAGGGCTTCCTAATCACTATTCCAAGGAGGCGCCCCTTCAACAAAGCTACCTTTGGCCAGGTATGTCACCGATATCTACAGGGAGGAGACGCCCTCGATCGGGCCTGCTACCATATCAGGTCGCTGGTCAGTTGGATGGATCAGACGTCACAGGCGCTTAAGGGTCGGTACCGAGAAGTTCTTAATGAAACCTTAAGTTCCCTAATAAAAAACACTCAACAAGACCTTCAAAATCAAGAGTCGGAGTTAAAATCTAGTGGAAGGATCAAAAGAATGAAGAAGTTGCCCACAATGCTAGACGATCCAGGGTGGCCGACCTTTCCTCTTCCAACCTCTTGGAATCAAGGGCTGGCGGCTGATGTCAAATATAACAGAGAATTGATTAGAGTATTGCAGGAGTCTTCGAACCAAATGATCGAAGACTTGGCTCTGATGAATGAAAAACATGACGAGGCTGTCGAAAAGGTTAACCATGTCGTGATAGGCCTACTGGACAATCTAAGATCACTAAATAAGGCACACAACACGACTCGCCGAAGGTTAAAACTAGTGCAACATAAGGTGGATTGGATGGAACTGTACCTGAATATGATACCGGTCGCTCTAGAAGACAAGTTAGGAGAAATGGTGTATCTTCAACTAATGGTAGAGCAAACTCGCGTGTTCAGGAAAGGTGTACAGCGCCTGACGCGGGGCCAGCTGACTATGGACTTGGTACCCCGCCAATATATGGTCGGAGCGGTCCAGGAAGTGAACAGATATCTGAAGGGGATCCACCCCAGGTTCCATGTCGCGTTCACAGATCCTTCCTTCTATTACGAGAACAGTCAACCTTCGTTCAAATTCAATGAAACCACTCAGGAATTTATAGTGTATGTAAGGGTGCCTGTGGTGGCTGATGAACATTTGTTCCGAGTCTACGAAGTACTAACTTTTCCTGTGCCAGTGACGGTTAGGGGGCGACGTAAGAAGGACGCTCTCCAAATTGTTAATCTACCCAAAAGTGTCGCCATGTCCATGTCCCGCCAGTATTACGTACCATTGGCTAGTGGCAGTTGGTCAGGTTGTTATGGACAGACCATCACGCTCTGTAAGGACCTACCTTATATGGAAAAGATTACAGACAACACCTGCACTGCTGCGCTACTGAGGCGCGACGACCTAGCGATCCAAGAAAAATGTGAGCTGGACTATCTACTGGAAGCAGACTTCGGAGAGATGGCAGTGTATCTAGACGACGGAGATATGCTAGTGGTCAGCGCCGACACCAGAGGCCAAATGATTTGCAGAAACCAGCCTGCGGTCGGAGTAAACATAGAAAATTATGCAAGGGTTCAGGTGGAATGCGACTGTGCATTCCAAACACAAGGAGCATGGATACCGTATAGCTTGCGAAATTGTGACAGGCACACCAGGATCACCACGGTTGTGTACCCACATAATGACCTGTTGGAAGCAGCAAGTCGTGTGAAGGGGTGGGACATGAATTTCACGACGTCCAAAAACGAACCCACTATGTTAGAGTCAGACCCTATTCCTGAAACAATTAGGAAAGACCTGCTGGAGATCGAGGAAAGCCTGAAGGCCAAAATACCTGTAACCTCCTTGGCCAAACGAATACAAAAACACCGTAAAGACTTGGCCAAGGGTATCAAGAAAGCGACCGACCGTTATGAGGTAGAGAAACACGCCCCGTGGTTCTCTATAGGCAACTTCGGAGGCGGTTTTGGTCTCCTAACCATCTTTTGCATAGTGGTAGCTGTGACAATTATTGGATGTGTTCTCTGGAAGTGCTGGCGGAACCACCAAGGCAAGGCTGCCCTAGCCGGACTAACCATGACTTTACCTCGGGCCATGGCCTTGGAGGCGGCGGACCCGGAGGAGCTGCTGCGCAGTGAAAAGGAACTAACTGGATGCCCGGACACGACCGCCAACCCCACTGCGGTGGCAGTACTTGCTATATTACTGGCAGTACTCGTCATCGCCATAGTGGTCCTCGTGTGGCGAAAGTGGAGAAATATTAGAGGAAAAACTGTGGATGGGTTGTACGTACAGTTTGCCAACCCACATATGATAGAAACAATCTTCCTGGGCGAACTGGCTATGCCTTCAGACCACACTTACACTGAAGGCTATGTGCTCATTAGGGATCTACTGGTGACCCAGCTGTGTCTGAAGTATACTCTGACGGTAACCTGGGGGGCGCAGCTGATGGGAGCAGCAACTAGACCTGGACAGCACCCATCTAAGGTGCCACTACCCGACACCCTGAGGGTATCTAAAAAACTCGCCCGTCTGATGATGAGTAACTTAAAATACAATACCAGGGCCAGACTACTGAGATATTCCTCGGGGCTAGCCACTCCTGTACCCATGGGAGTACCTCGCCTCATCGACGCAGGGTGGTCCGATGTCGGAGCGGACTGGCCTCAACCGGTGTTGGGACAAGGAACAATGCCTAACGCTCCTCCTAGATCGACCACGCCCACCTCTACAGCGACCGGAACAGGATCTGCACGAAAGACAATAAGGCCAGGGACATCCGAAATAAATCCAGGAACGGTTTATGAAGTTATCATATGACAATGTAACGAGTGGTAAAACCTGACCTAGTACTGTACAGGTAAAATTGGTGAATTAATAACACAGAGGTACGAATACGAAAACTAAAATGTTACAGGAAGTTCGCTGGACAATACCTGTTTGGGTAGGTAGGGTTCTGTTGACTAGCCTGAGCAATAAGGATTCACCAGTCAGGAAAAACTTAGCTCGGGTAGGCTGGTCCAACCGTCTCTCTATGGACCCATGGGTTATCTAAATTTCTCTCAAGTCGAGTGTCCCATGCCCGGTAGCCTAGCTCAACACTCTAATTGTTATTGATTTGGCAACTCTTTTAAAAGTAGGGAACCATTTGGAACCGATCCTAGTGTCGCAAAATTTTAGCATTTTAAAAGAAAAACTCAAAATTCTGTATAAAACCTAAGAGCGCTCAACGGGACCAATGCTCCCAACGAGCGAAGTGAACTTCCCCAAGCAAGTACCATCCACACCTGACCCCTGTGCTGTTGTTACTGCTAGGATCGGGCTGCAGTACAGGAGCCACTTGGGGAACGCCACTGTCTATTCTTTAGCATGCTTACATATATACTCTTCTCAAAGATGAGGGGGTTGCACAAGCAGCAGGAGCCTGCCCACAGGCCTGGTGTCAGTGGTGCCTGACAGGAGGCAGGACGTTGGGGTTACGCGTCACCGACGCTGCGAAGGGCACTGGGGTGGACGCCCGACCATGGCAGTCACTATGCCCCGGGTGGATTGGCTCCTGACAAGCGGTCCCTTCATCACAAAAAAAATCGACGAGTAGAAAGAAATTTACCTAAAAACTAATATATAAAGCAAACCAATATTTGTGTAACTAAGAGTTCTTCCTCAGGGAATTTTGGGCAAAATATAATAAGAACGCAGAATAATTAGTAACATTCTCAGGGGGGACGCTCTGTGACAGCACACGAGAGTACCTTATACGTGGCTCGTTTGCTCCTGGCATAGACACGCTGCAGCGGCAAGGATATGTGCAAATCCTGACAAGGCGTGCTATATTTGGGAGCTATAACGGAGGTCACAAGGAAATGAAGTTACGGGACA
Organism: Lepidonotus clava; assembly: GCA_936440205.1. NCBI lineage: Eukaryota > Metazoa > Annelida > Polychaeta > Phyllodocida > Polynoidae > Lepidonotus > Lepidonotus clava. Next base: position 42,305,058 of record OW387136.1, on the reverse strand, counting down.
ACAGCGAATTGGTGACATTCACAGGGTGCTCGGCTCTCTCTCACTATATCGCGACTCCCTCAGACGGGACAAGCTATCCCTGGGGGGGAGAAGCTGTAGCGAAAACTCACAAGGCGGTGGAGCGAGGTGCTGTCCTTATTAATAGCCCCGTCGTCTTGGTTATGTGTAAATGACCACTGAATCACCGTATGTCTTAGGTCAAAGGATCCTGACTTTAACATAAAAGTCAGGACCCAACGACAACTAGTATATGAACAACTGCCCATAATTCAAGACTAAATTATTTAGACCACTTTTAGACCAGTTTTAATCGGGACAGAGACAAAACGGCAAAAAGTCAAGTTTCGACCCGGGTAAAAATTAGAAATAATTAAAATTAATAAAGGAAATGAGCGGCTTCAGAGCTGACCGCCGTCGAGGAAAATAAAATAAAATAAATAAATGAAAATTAGTCTTGACCGCCGTCGTGGCGCTAAAAGTATCCAGGTCTCCGCTCAACAGTTGAGCTGAAGAGGGGGGACATGGATTACTGATTCCCTGATGAACAAGCTACAATAAACTTGGTTGACACCCAAAGCTAACAAGATTACCCAATCTATTAGAAAGGAGATAAATAATTCTAACTCTGTCTTTAGCACTACCTATCCCTGCCCGGCATGCGCATAGTTAGAATAAGCTGGGGGCGGAGTCTTTTCAGGAGTAGTCTTGACTCTCCACAAGAGAAACGGGCATAGACCTGAACAAGAAAACGGGTTTAACCTTGTACTGTACTTCGGTAAAGGCCCGACTTACTAGGTGCTGTCTGGAAGTAAGTGATCTAAGGAGATGCAATGACACATCTCTATAATTTAAAGGGGGTGTAGGCTGCATATTAAAAAAAAAAAATATATATGCAGTCTGCTCCCAATTATAGCAATGGAAACTCGGTGCTACCCATTCTGGTCCTATGAATGGGAAAGTACCGACAAACCACGTGTAACTAATAAGGACCGGGAATCAGATCAGAAATGAACCTGAATCTGAGACCCGATCCTCTAGTGATAACAAATAAGGAACGATTAGTCTCAACCTCCTTTATACAGTTAATACTTAATGTCCTTTAATGACATTTATACCTCACGGAATGAAAACGCTACCCCACCGCTAGTCATGTGGTTTTTCCATATAATGTAGTGTATACGGTAGACAATGAGATGTTACTGGTAACATAGGTATAATAATTATTCAGTGAACTGTTTGGAGTTGGTGGCGCACCCGTTTGCATTATCAGAAGGGCGCCGCTACCCAATATAAAGTGGAACTCGGTCTTCAGACCCCAGGCTGAATGTAGGGGGTGAACGCCGAGTTACCACCTATAACTAGCAGAAAGAGAAGGGATTTTGTCGTAACAAAATCAATCAATAAGAACAAAACTGGGGTTTTAGAGCGGATACTTCACAAAATGGAGTCAAATATGTTAGAACAGGTGTCGCCCTTGAAGGGGGTGTTAACTTGTTTGCGTATAAATCTTTGGAGTGTGTTGGGTAATTATTCTACCACACTGTACAGAAAGAGTGTTATCAAGAGTATTGAACCTTGTGACCTCTTAAGGTAAATCATCAGGGATCCAATTCCTATCATTATTCTTATCTCCCCATGAGGTCGGTTAGGGAATCTGAGCGGGACAGTTTTGCATCACCTCTCGGGCACTCATGAAACCTTTGTAGGTGGATGTTCTTGTGACGGCTCAGTCTCGACCTGTGAGCATAGGCTCCCACTCATTCATCACAAGGATATCACTGTCTGAGATGTTTGGCAATCTCGGGCACTGATAAGCGTGGCTTCTGCGTTCAATGGAACGGCGCCTACTAAGGCCTGATCTATGAATGTACGAACTCCCACGGTGTACACACATGTATCTCTGCTTGGGACGCTTGATAATCTTTGTGGTGTTGGTGCCTTTCTAGCTCTTAATAAGAATACCATTCCTTCTTTCATTATATTCATACAGAATCTTCATCTGGGAGTTCATTCAGTGTCTTAGAGACTTCATCTCGGTCTCCTCACAGTAGTATTTTTTCCTCTTCGAGACGACTTTGACAATAATACTCACTCTAACACTTATTCTAACACAATGACACTGACGAAGTCTTGCTGTTAGACTAAAACATGGGATGGGTATCTGTGGCCTTCACCACTACATCTCAAACTTACCTTGGAGTCGCCAACAGCTCGTTGGACGGCTCCACCTGTGGTGTCGCCTTACGTGGCCGACACGTCACTCTTTCCAGTACTCTGTAAGGGGGACAACTCATCAAAGAATTCTGTCACAGCCAATCTAATGCTGGACAATCTGGACCAAAATACTTGGTCACCAACAGTTAATAGTATCAAATAATACCATAATACCAATACGGTACAAATCACCCACACTCCAAAACGCCTATTTAAATCGGTAATGTCAACAAACCACTAGTTAGGAAAACCTCCTATTATCGCCCAACCACGCGCGAAGTAAAATGTTTGATCATGTTCGCCTAAGCAATCCCTCCCACTAAAATTATATAGCCTGACGCTTTTCAGTGCCAACCGTGTCACATTGCTTCAGTTACATCACCCTAACATACCGCAGGACCTGGAAAAGATAATAAGTTTAGTACGAAAGATCCTGACTCTCGGCCCGCGCCCACCATCTTGGAACCAAAAGTAAACACTAGGTGGCCACCCACGCTACCCGTTACTAAAATTACCAGCGAAACACAGTTTCTGGTTCCGGGAGTGACATCAGCTTCCGGAATACAACCACGTGAGGGCGAGCTGAGAACCACCAAGAAGAATTTGGCCAACAATCTCCTTAAAATCTACGATTAGTAGCCTGCCTAACATGCAAGAAACGGTGGGAAAAGGAAGATACAACTTACCCGATCTCGGAGCGGTGGTTAGAAGGGCGGCTCCACGAGAAGGACGAAGGCCCGGCAACGAGCAAGGTAGACGACGGGTCCCGTGGCAACAGTCTTATGTTCCTGCGGCTCCTGGTGAACATCTGGCCAAAGGCCTCCGGAGAAAAGAAACACTGTCCGGGGTATCCTGGATAAAATACATCTTAGTGGACTAGGTGCTGATCGGGAATTAAATCACCGGAATCACTCGGTGAAAACAACCCGGAATTAAGTGTTCCAATCACAGGCCGGGAATTGGATCCAGAAATTACTTGTTGGGAATCACTCCGATAAAAAAAAAAAAAAAAAAAAAAAAAAATTATTATATACATGAATGCCGGTGGTTTACTGCGGGGCCAGCGGTAGGCGGGCGATAAAACGGCCAAGGGCCCGGGCCCAACGACGTACTATCCGTGGGGACGGTGAGTAGCCGTCCTCCAACTCTCCAAAGTGATTCACTGTTAGTGTCCCATCCGCTACAGTCTTTACTAAATGAAGTGCTCGTCCGGTGTTCACCGTGGGTACCCCGAACCAATCGTTGCACCTCTTCACCTCCCGGCTGACCTTGGTGATGATACGGTTGACCCATTTTTGCAGCGACTGGTCACTGTCAGTTAGCGGCCACCTTCCAGCGTCAAACCCTGACGGGGTAGCGATGACGAGAGTGGCCGGCAGCGGGTGGGAGTGTAGGTTGTAGAACGCCCTATTTAAAGTTTCAGCATAAAACTTTGCCGCTGCCTCCGACTTAGTAAAAAGAGGAAGGTACAAATCGAGCTTCGGGTCCCAGGTGAGGACATCAAGGATGTTGCACACCACGATCAGAATATCATCGGGGAAAATAACATGATGAGCAAAGGCATGTCCGGAGAGTTCCGCTGTTGTGGCGTTTTTCCAAGGAAAAATCGCAACTGTGTGGTCCGAATCCCCTAGCAACAGGTCCGGGTATCCTTCAATCCCCGCCTCTCTGTCCGAGCAGAACACGGCAATTCCGACCATCGTGGTTGGGTGAAAAGATCGAAGATTAGGTGTGACAAAAAGAATAAACGTCCGCCTCTTGTAAAATAACCACCGGCACTGATTAAAATGACGTCAAAACGAGGCTAATTTGGAAAACCCCTTTTTGATCCAAAAGATCCAAATTCTGAAATCGGCTAGCATGATCAAAGCATCGTATAATTTCTTATAAAATCTGTGCTAAACTAAAGTTTAGGTCCCCAACCAACATAATCAAGCGCCAGAATTAATTCATATCGGCCCAAAATATCAGGTCGAACAATCAAACTTGAAAGTTTGATCGAAGCAGAAATTTGCCATCCGGGCGCTTCGCGCCCGAAGGATCCAAATCGAGGTCAAACCTTGGGGGGGAACTCCAGTCAAGCGTCCCGCTAAGTACACGTGTACTAAGTATAGCTGGCGGACGCGTGACGGGAATGGTGGTATTTTCTGGTTCCAACTGCTCGGTACTACTAAACCCGATACAGAGACCTTGTATTTATTGTAAATAATGTTGTTATGGTTGAAGTTTGGTTTAAATTTGACACGCATTGTATCATGAAAGTTGTTCGTTCAAAATGTCCGAATTCTCTGTATTGACTTATGTTGTGTTAATTTGTTCTGAAATTGGATTTGATGTACACTTGCTACTCTTAGAAGGTTAAGACAACCCTACACTGTATATATGTTGAGTTCTGTTGACTTGTGTTACAAATCATAAATATCAGAAACTGTACATGCGCGTACTAAGTCAAAACTGAATTTGTCACCTTATGCACGGGTGTCGCAATCTTTGAATCTTAAAATCAGCTAACGATGCTGAGAACTGACTTTAATGTACAAGGCACGTACTAAGTGAATACCTAAAGATGACGAATACTTCATCCTCTAAAGTTGACTTTGTCATTTGTAACCATGATTATGTCATCATCTACGTTGTTATCCAAATAATCATGTTATCAATTTTTAACACTTACCTTGTCATTTTATGAACAAGTTCTGCTAACCTTGAACTTCAAAATGTGGAAATCAACTCAATGAATAATTTCACTGTGAATTTGTGTTGAAACCGGATCTACAAATCTATTGATACTGTGTTGAATGTACCACGAGAGTCAAGGCCACCCCACCATGGTTTAACAAATATATCCAATCATCAAAATTGGGAGTTCATTATATTCATTTGGTTTGAGCTATGTCGTCCACCTCCTTAAACTCAAACACCTGACCGCCGTCGAATGTACTAATGGCTTAGTACTTTTAATACATTGTCATAATATATAATCCAACAAGGATCAGGCTTAGCAAGTCTACTTCTAGTCTACTCCTAGGAGAAATATCTTACGCTCCTAGCGCCACCTGTTAACCAGTATAAAAGGCGCTGCAAGGTAGGGAGCGAGCAGTTAGTGAAAAGTTAGTGAGTTAGTTGGTTAGAAGAAACATGTTTAACCAAGGAGTTATACCTGGAGTAAGTACATCGACTCCATGTAACAGACTGGAGTTTACCAATACCCACTACCTCGGACATAGGATTGTGTTAGAGCTAAATGCTAGAATGGTCTAGAAGGCGTTGGAGCAACTCGTGTTCTAAATGTGGTTGATTGCTGATAGGAGATGGGAGGTGGACTGATGAAGACTTATACATGGTGGCTTTGACTCGGGATGAGATGTTTATTGAATAAAAACCCTTTCATATTAAGAAGTTCCCTCATCGTTCATTTCTTTTGAACTATTGGGAAGTGAATGGACAAACTTTAAACGCGGTCTGAATTACTCAGACATTCTGGAAAGCAACTTACGAAGACTTGGATATACACGAATCTGACGCAGTCTTAAATCAAACATTAACAATAGTTCAGTAATATCCTAATTATAAATGGAAATTTACTGTTTTCGCTTTATTCGTCTCAGATGTATTTATATAAAGTTACAAATTTCAGGCATTACAACAAAATATTATTGCAGCGAAGAAACGAAAAAAAGAAGCCCCCCCCCCCACCCCCCCAGTGTGTAGGTCTACACGTATTGCCCTTGGAGGACAGGGAAGTCTTCGTTAAGTCCTTGGCAGTGGGCTTCCTTGCCATTTATGGGGTGCAAGGTTATGGAAAGTTACCAAACTTGACGAATCAGCTAGGCTGTAAGGGTGTTACTGTAAAGTGACGTCTAGTTTGGTAAATGAGAATCAATATATTAGGCACATCTATATGTAAATTCGGTATTTCTGGCTTAAGCTTGCTCGTTTTCTTGTTCTTTATTAATTTTGGGTACCTGACGCGGGTAAATTATCATGAACAAAGCGACGGAAATAATGAAGGGCTGGGAATGTTACGAAACTATAAATACCTATAATTGTTTTAAACAATGGGATGGGTATGGATTACAATATCTTTACAAAGAGTGTTATTTCCAAAGCTGAAAAGGACTTTTCACCTCTTCTAAAGTACGGCACATGCACGTTTTCAATAAAAACTGACCTCGATGTTTGTAAACAAACCATCCGACCTCTTCTTGAGTAATTATGCAGATTCTTTTCTTCTGCATGGAAATGGGCCGAAGAAAATACTGGTCAAGACCAAAGCCCTTAGAATAGGCGATAGATCAATCTGTCCAAAGTAACTAAGGTCTTCATCTTAAATACCACATGAAGCTTTTACAGTTTCGATTTGAAAAAGAAAACAGTTTACTAATGTCCTTAACATTGCCATTTTCAATTGATTCATTGGCAATATTCATTCTAGCATTTTTCATATGTCTTACATTGCTCACAAGGTCTTCTCTAATATAAATACAAATGAAGTACACACTGATTAGGTATGAATTGTATGATTAATAACTAATTCTAAACAAAATGAAATAGTTATGGGCCAGTTATCTCGATTTAAACTGTCCTACATGTTGAAGAAAATATGGAGCTAAGCCATAGATGCATGATAGATCTTGTACCCAAGTAAGCTATATGTCATCTCTGTGAACTACAAAACCGACAGCACCTTAGCTTTTCGCTTCGGCGGTTTTGTTGGAGTCGGCTCATAAGATCTATAGGCGACGTCTGTGAGACTGGTCATTATGAATGATCCATGGGGTACCACGTCAAAGGGTCAGGCTAATCCCCGAAGGATTACACTGGGCGTTTCTGCTGGCAGTGCGCCTCCGACACATGACTCTTTGCTTGAAAAGAGAGAAAGGGAGGGTACTCTATATAGTCATGTCAAGTGGATTTAGCAGCTAGAGTGTTTTTGACTGAATGTAGCACTTTTTTGCGGTCAGAAAAATACAAATACTGCTTTGAGGGATTTAGTTCGCCTTATCATGAAACCAATATATTCCTTATAACGTTTCGGCAATTTTCCAATTTGTGCATCAATTTTTGAAGATTTACAGAATACTCTTGTTCATCATGATCAAGTCCACGGTAGTGGTCTGATAGATTTCAGTATTCAACAGGCAAGATAAGTTAACGTAATATTAGATCCCTACGCACTCTGCAGCAATGTATAGCAGTTGTTCAAATGCAAACTATGGTCGGAATTAAAAAGTTTATTATGTCTTTGGATATACATATTACTTGGAGCTGCACGAAGAATGCAGATCGCAATTAATCACACCGTTTACGACCAGGCAGAAAAACTACACAAACTTTTCTTAATCGATAGCAGCACTTCAGCTGATAAACAGAGTTACTGTTGAACCCATCAAAACTAGAATCCTTCAACGGAATGCACAGAAGAACATCTAGACAGACTTAAGACTGCCTTTCTTAACAGATAGCAGCACTCCAACGTTTCTGCTAAATCCATTAAATCTAGATTAATTTTAAGGAGAGCACTGAAAAATCTAGACAGACTTAAAACTGCTTTCGAAGAAACAGGGAGCTCAGCGGTGCATACGCAGACCAACGGTAAACACAAATATGGATCAGTGGCGTGATTTACTGGCTACATAATCTAGATCAGGACCGACAGTTAAACGTGAAAGATTAGACGGACAAACTTCGCGGACATTTTATTTCAACAAAATTGCACATGATCATTGTAAGCCCTTTAATGAATATACATGCAAGTACCTTTGGTTATTCAATGAAGACTTTATTGAGTTACCATAGCTTGAACAACTTAGGAGGGTACATGAGCTTTCGCGAACTTTAATGACGGCGAAAAAAAGAGGTTTACACAATATATGTACATAACTTTGTGTGATCTGTCGGCTGGGGATATTGACCGGAGCCCTGGCTCAGTCAGGTCTTCAGTTGACACCAACTAAGCCGGTGCTTGTTCTGTACCTTACAACATAAAGGGTCAGGAAAAACACTCACAACCGGCAAACAGTTCTCCCCTGCTGCTATGGAATGCACTCAAACGGTTTCCGGAGTTTCAAGTTAGGATCTGCCAGTTACTCCAGGGTCTCTTTACATGTGAAGGAGGGCTGAGGGGAAAGGCAACTATTGGAGCGAACCAGTCGTATAGGCAGGGTGTCATTACATGGTAATAGATTTATTCAAAATAAGTGGGAAAAGTAAAAGCTCAGTTTAGATATTTATGATAAATATCTTTTGTATGATATAAGGTTACAGAAGGAACAATACCCTCTCTTATATAGGAATTAGTATATTGGAAGGAAACTAACAATATGATAACCTTATACATGACTGTGTCACTGATATAGGATATGCTTTTAGGTTTTGACGTCACAAGTCCAGTCAATGTCTATCACAGGCTTATCTCAAGTTCTCTCGTTGTTTGGCTTGCACCAATTGCTCATTGTACATGTATCAGCCTTTCAATTTGATAGTAATTATCCACAATCTCCTTACCTTCTCATACATTTTGTGCTAAGTTGAATATCATAAGAAATACACGAGTCAAAGTAATCAGGCAATAGCAAAAGATTCTAGTTGAATCGTCTTATAGGTTATAAAAATAGACCGACTAGAGACATTAGTGATGGCATTTCTTTAGTTACAGAAAGCAGAAAACATAGGAGGAATTATTCCTAACTGAAAAATGAACAACATTATGTCAACACGCAGGACATTTCAAGCACATACAGATGACAAAAACTCCTGCCTAATACTAAAAGGTATATGTTGCACCTGGAGATATCCAAATATCGAAAAAAAAACATAATTATTTAGATACAACCTCATGCAAAATTATCGTTTTAGATGAGTTAAAATGTTTTATTGAGTTAAAATGTTAGCCATGATTACCTTCATTATTATAAATACCTTTATGCATTACATAATCATATCTCCCCTTAATGCATGTGTTTTGAAATACTGATTTCGAATTTATTAAAAATGATTAACTTATTCAATTAAAGATATCTCCCTGTTGTTCTTGCTGATTTTGTGTTATTCTATATAATTGCTTTACAATTGTCAAAGACAAAATTCCAATCGTATCAAAAAAGATACTTATTTTGAATAAAAAACCAACAACATTGTTCTTTGCATTTCCTACGAAAATACTAGGCCTAAATATGGGTTGGTCACTTGCATGAGGCTGCTTGTAGGTAAAAGTTCACACTTTGGCCTCATTTTGTATTTGTCCGTTGACCTCGTCACTTGGTCCATTAGAAGCTCTTTTAGACCTTACCTGCTGAGCCATCTTTTTCAACTTCAACATCTGCATGATAGTTCCCACTTGTGTTACTAGCTTGGGCCCACCTGACCCCTTAGCCGGCGTCTCCGTGACCTCTGGTTCCTCCACTTCCGGTTTCTTGGCCAGCTTCTGAAGCGTCAGTACAATGTCCATCCGTTTGCGCATGCGCCGCATGTGCTCCTTCCGGATTGTTTCCCGGATGTCCGACTCATGTTCAACCACCATTTGCTCCATATCCCGACGGAGCTGCGACTTGGAGACAGCTAATCGGATTTTGTCGTCCCTTCCCGCGAACCCTGGGGGTGCGTCTTTCAATAGGTTCCGCCGCCACTGGGCTCTCAAGTCGTTCTCCTTGCTTTGTGACTCGTCCTCTCCCTCACTTCCGGTGTCGTCGTCGACGATGTCGCCGAGCGCCGCCACTGTATGGCGGCGGGTTCGGAACGCCGCCCTGGAGTGTGAGGCATCTCCCTGGGGTGGTTCTTTATGTACAGGGGTGGCGTGTGAGAGGGAGTCAGGATTGAGTGACATGCTACGTCTAAACCGGCCACTGTTATCCCCTGAGGTCTGATTAGACCGACAGGAGGCTCCCTCCGGGTGTGTCACTGAGTACCTCCTCCTGCCCACCGGAAGTGCAGGCCCCTTGGTGAACACACTGGCCTTCCGGTTCCGGCGTGGAGTCACTGGTACTTCCTCCGGCTCCTCTTCTATTGCGTTCAGTTCGTCCTCCTTTGTGCATGACGTCAAGTCGGGCGTGGATAAGTGCGTCTGCTGTAGTTTGACCCTAGAGTTTTGAGGCTTTGTTTGATTTTGTTTCAATCTATTCGCCCTTTGAACGCTTTCAATTGCTGAGTTCTGTGATCTAGTGCCATCAGACTCGTCATGAGAGCCATGTGTGGCTTTGGGCTGGGATTTAGGGGGTTGGGGCGCCTTCCTGTAGGCTGTTGCCGGTCGGGAGTTGTCCACCACAAGCCCCCTCGTTGCCTCCACGGCCCGTGGGGGGAGGGCCGTGTGAGGGCGTTGGCGGCGTGGGGCAGGCGGCGGGCGCGGTGCAAGGTCAGTCACATCAGTCCCACGTACTTTTACATCCACGGCTCCTCCAGTATTCCCCTCCCTTAGGTCCGTTATCGACGTTGCTCCAGACAATGACTTGCCTTTCCCCCCAGCAGCCTCCTGGCCACTCCTTTGTCTGCGTCTGGACAAAAGGGCCCTTCTTTTTAGAGCGTTCCCAGTTTTGGCCGGAGCCGATCTAGGCCGATTTTTTAAGCTTGTTTTATCAGTGGACTCCCCTGGGCCCTCGTGCCTTTCCGGTGGGTTAACAAGGTTCTTTTTATAGCGTTCAGTCATCAGCTTCTCCCAGTCGCGCAGTGAGAAACTACTGTCCCTTGACGACTGCGAAAAGTCGTCTGCAGAAGCCGAGGCCAAACCTTTAGGCTGAAAGGGTCTTTGCCTGCTTTGATTCACGGCTATTTCTGGGTTTGAATTACCGTCCATTCCCTCCCTTAAGCACTCAAAGACATCGATTCGTCCGTACGGCTCAGACACCGTGGACATGGCGCCAAAACTAGAGGCCGACGCACTCCTCAGGTATCCGCGCCTTTTATTTGTTGTCTGCTTTTCTTCAGCCGTCTCGTGACTTTGGACGCTACTTTCGTCAATACTTCCGTCCTCTTTTTTATCTTTATTTTCTTTAAGACTAATCAGCATTTCCTTTGCCTCATCCTCATCATACCCTAACAGATTGAGCAGATGAGACAAAGTCTCTTCTGCCAACTCAACAGAATCCTTCTCCCAGGGAGGTCGCAGGTCTTCTTCACTAATCAGTATGCGCTGCAGTGCCTTTTCTTCATTTTTCCACTTTTGAAGTCGTTTCTCACTCACATGACCAAGTGTTTGAAAATACGGGGACTTTTGATGGGCCTTGTCTTCGGGCCCGGAAGGGGGCAGCCCCTGCTTACAGAAACCCGTCGTTTTGCGCATGCGTCGCATGCCAGCACGCAGTTCATCCTTTTCCCGATTGAGCGCCACTATGGCGTGGACCTTCTTCCGGTCGACCATGGCGTTAAAGAGACTCAGCTGCGCATTCTCCAGTTTGTTCTTCCGCTGCGCCTCCACCGCCTTGTCCCTGCTCGCCTTGGCCGCCCGCCGCCGGAGGGCGCTGCCGCCCTCCTCCTCCTTCGTCCACGCCGGCATCTTTGCCTACCAGCTGTCACCAAAAACCGCACGACAATTAACGCTGGCGTGGTTCAGCCTGGCTTTTACCCAGATTAGGAGTCTGGGCGATTGTTCAGATTGCTGCCGGTAGATTTTCTAATGCATTCCTCCTTATCGCTTCATTATCCTACTTCATGCAATGAGTTATCACTGTTAATAAGTTGCAGTTATCAAGCAGTCAAAACAAATCTAATCAGATGAGACGGTTTAACAGTAGGGATTACACTATGCCGTTTGTTTAGAAATAACATTCCTTTATCTGTTTTCTTAACACTGATTCCAACGTCTCGGTGCCACACCTTTTTAAGCATACCTCCGCGGCGGGTCCAGTTCCTAATTAAAATCGCGTGCCCACGGACCAGCTTTTAAAGTGAGCTTTATGTCGTTTCTTCATAATCCTTCAATCAAACCCTTAATCCTTAGATCACATATCTATAATGAAGAGTCACAAAAACAGACACTTGTCACCAGTAACACATTGTGAGTTACATACATGGTGATCTTGTAATGGGTATATCCATACCACGCCCCAGATTATGTCTCCATGCTTAGCGGTATAAGTCAGGGGGTTCCTTAACATTGTATTGGAGGTGTACTAGCGAGGAGTGGGGGTTGGCAGGTACTACATGCCCTCATTATTGTGTCCTGGCTGATTAGGATCATTATCTCACATCAAAGACACAGCACGTGCCTATGGATCCAGTCTGGGCCTCTCCAGTAGCTATGATCATGTCTGCCGCGAACATGTTATCCATGGGCATATTACACGGGAAGCCATGTCACTCAGTGCACCCTGCGTCGAATACAACACGGAACACTTCGTTTCACTGATACTTCTCTAAAATTATTCCATAGATATTATTCTAAATATTCCATAGATATCCGTTCATATTCCAGAATGTGGTATAATCATATTCCTGATTCCCAAGGGAACCGCAGCATGTATTCACAGCTGTAGGTAATGCCCAGCACTGAAGGTGAAATTCCCATGAGTCACATATATACAAACTGATCATGTATTCAGTCCGTGCTAGTCTCAATGTTAGTGGTAATAGCTATGTACTGACTTGATGTCCCGAATAACTAAACCATTAAGGAGTAGGTTCATGAATTCACAGGTTGGCTTTCAATCCCAACACGTATCCAGCTGATCCAGTACATATACCAACACCTCCAGCGAACAGCCTTTGTGTTGGTATTGGTCCACTGCCACCCTGGGCAAATATAGGGTTAATTGACTCAGTAAGTTAGCTACAGAACTAGCGCTGGGTTTCTCTGGGCCTGGATCACCTGTATCAACCCGATTGCATGTTGCAGACCCAATAGGCTATCTGCAGCGCTGACAATCCCATGATAAAAAGGAAAAGTATGGCAAAAAGAAAAACCAGGTCGGACATGGGTGCAGTTGGGAGGGCCGAGGTCGAGGGGGTCCCCTCCCGACTGCCGTAATACTCGCCAGCCATGGTCTATGTATATATGTGGGGTCAGATTAAGGCAGGTTAAGGTTATCACATTCACCTGCGCGTCCTCCAGGGCATGATAATGCTTTCTCCGGGTGTTGTCTTTTTCTCCTCCAGGTGGTCAAGGTGTCAACTGCTATAGTTTTCCCTGTCCGTCTATTGATCTACCTGAATATGTATAAAGAATGTGGTCGGCTTCTATAGACGGTCGCGCCACTTCGTTATACAGGTCGTGCTTTGGTGGAGGCCAGGGTTATTAGGATTTGTGTGATCCGGTAACTATGTCTTAATAATGCAGGCAGGCATAGGATCAAGGCGGCGCTCAGGTTGGTGGTGGATTTGGCATGAAGTTTTCTTTAAATCCTCCATCAAATAGGTCACACGGGGTATAAGTTGCCCTCAACTGTCTGGCAAGTGTTCAGCACTGGTGCAGAAAAAGGTCTGACTGCTCAGTTCAGACTAGGGTTTGGTTGACTAATTGACAATGTACGCACGCCATTGGTTCCACTGGAGGGCATTGGGGTCTCCAGGGGAAGGCCCTTCTATGCTCTCTCTAGTGACCTTAAGCATGCGATCCCTGAATAGAGAATAAAGTCCAGATCACTTGAAAAAAGTCAGAGGCAGGGTCTCTTCTTATCACCTTTTATTTCCTCCTGGTGACAGGTATACCATCGGATCTCTGGCTGACTGTAAACGTCGCGAGCTGCTCCGACACGCGCAGGGAGCAGCCCAAACTGTCTCTCACGTTCTGATCCATATTTCATGCTCTGTCCAATACCTGCCTAACTAGCTCCCCACAGACCTGACAGGCTGCGCGGTCGATAGGCCTATTCCTCGGGTACCAATGTAAGGAAAAAAAGGCCAAACAGTCCTTAATTTCCCTTATCGCAGCCGACGCATCTCACGCCGGTAGCTTGAATGAGGCCGAACACTACTCCAGCCTACAACAACTCCTCCCCAGGTCCTGCTCCTGGACTGTGGAGAGAGGCAGGCTGTAGGAGCGCAGTTGGGGAGTATCTCATTTAGATAGATGCAATCCCAGCTCCGTATAATCAGCTTTCCGCCTTTAATCCGTATTAAAGCCGGGACTGCCTCCCTGCAGGGGCGGGCGGCGACTGACGGGAGGAGGGGGCTCGACTCCCGGCAATGCCCCCTCACGGGCACAGTCCTCTGTAGATGAAGTCACTGTAGGGTCCGTACATGTACATACCTTCAGATTATATGGAGAAAATCGCAAAGTCATTGAGAAAACAATGACCCTTTATCTTAGACAAGACGTAATGAGCAGGTAATTCACTCAAAGCTGTCCGAAACTATCTATATTATGGTGCAAAAGAAAGCACCCGTTTTCATATCAAATCCATATTTTCATCACCATTAACTAATGACTCAATTTTCAATCCAGTTTGCGATAATTGCACGTCACAGTCGATGATTACCTTCTAGGCAAACTATCACTTTCTTACTCTCCCAGAAATAGATATAAGGGCCTACAGTTGCCCGTTCGGGGTCTATACATATATGTGTCTGACAGCAATATTACGAGTGCCTCACAGCCGTGGAAGCGAGGACTAAATGCTTTCATTAAAGCTGACGTCGACGGAAAGGCCTGCTCACCACCCCCTCCAGCGTTTGCACAGCTAGGGTGTGTGTATAGGCATCGATTATTCCCCCGAGTTTGTATCCGATTCCGGCAAACATATGTCATAATAGACCGCCGCGGGCACCTAGCCCGATACGCAGTCACTCTGTTCCCATGGTAACCTGGCTCCCAATTGTCCTCACATGGAAGCAGATTGACGTTATTCCCCCATCCTGGAACGAAGGCGCGCCGGCGGTGATCGTCGGCAACTTCCGGTGTAATCGCCAAGGCAATAACTCAGCCGCGACGTCGGCGCGGGGGCTGCCGCCAATCGGGAAGTGAGGCGACAGTGACGGCGCTGAAAGGCCTGAATGCCGGGTATGGGAGGTAGGGTGTGAAGTCCGAGCTGATCTCCCCCATACACCTCCGTCACCGTCACCGCCTACCGGCCGACTGACTCCCACTCCAGGGCGCATGCTCACGCTCGCGATCAGACCCAGGAGCTGGAGTCTTTTGCCTGCCTCTTGACTGTATGGCTAACCGGGAGTACCGGAGAGTTTCGGTTGCCAGGTGATGCTATCGCTGGTGATAGATTCTCTGGGTTTGCTTTGCTCTTTGTCCGGATCTTTTTTTTATCATTTACCATGTCGGTGACTTTGAATACATCAAGATAGTGTAACAGCTTCATCACTCACATGCTTGTGATTCAAGCTTCATTATTCTCCATTAAATGCCTACCTGTTTTAAAGATGAGCATATCATTTTTCTGTCTGCCAAACAGTCATGAAATATAGCCTTCCTGTTTACTACTCTCCAAAAATACGATTTACTAAATATTTTTCTCCCTTTCTTTTATTGTCACTCTGTCTAGCCGCCTCCTTGCTCCTGTCTCCATTATCCTCGCGTTGAAATGTTGACACTCTGGAGGAGCCGTCTGTAGCCTCCTGTAGTATCAATACGGGCCTACAGGGGGCGCCTTACAGAGGGGGCATTGAAGGGGCGAGGTGGGCGGGTTGGCCGGGCAGGGGGCCTACAAGTGTTGACGCCTGTATTGATCCCAACGACCAGCGTCGTCAGGCGAGGACACACCCCTGCTCCGACCCCCTCCTTACCTCCAGGGCTGCCCCCTCCCACCTTGACCTCCTGTGTCACCACAGCCAGTTTACCCAGTCCACTCCGCTTACCCGACCTCCTGTCGGCCCTGGTCACTACTCGGCCCCTTCATGACGTACCTCCAGTACATGAACTGTCACCCTCCGGGTACTGTACTGGGGGATGAGGGGAACGGGGTCAACACGGCCCATGTTTTTGTCAATATAGCCCTTCTTTCAGAGGTATTTGTACAATTCCTATCAAGGAGCTGGACCCTGTCTATTGAAAAAAAAACTGTACGATTTAATTGCTAATGATAACATATTTGGAGGTCCTTCTTATATTCTTTTTCAATAAAATATTTTAAGAAACCTATTGCAACTCTAAGAAATTTTGTAAATGACCATAGCATCTGTTCATTCTTGTTACTTTATTCTACTTACAACTTTTGTCTTATTGAATACAATCTTTGGTCAATCGGCCCCCATTTATTCAGATCAAGAATTCCATCTTGTGCACAACCCATAAGGCATTAGAAACCACATTGAAAACAGAGCTGTCAAACAGCGTCAGCTTTAACCCGATCTGTGTGGCGGGCAGTGCTGCACGTCAGTGCATCCCGGCGGTAACTAATCAAAACATTACCATGGATACCCCTGGGGACGGGTGCTGCCTCCATACGGAGGCTGGCCCTAATGCAATTTGTCAGTCGTCGTTGAATTACATTGCCCGGCGCTCGCCGTCGGCGGACGTCGCTCAACGTTACAGTTGGTGCGGGGCAGGGTGGCGATGTTGGGGAATAGTGACCTATTATAAGCCAGCCTGGAGCAGGACGTGACACTCTAGGTAGGGGTGGTATTTAACTCAGCTGGCAGGCGTTTACCACTGGTGTTGTAAAGCCAGCAGTGGGCCAGTGGGCCGCTGAAACGAAGCCACCGGGGAAGCCACATGTGAAGCCAGTGGTGATATTAGGCTACTCATGATGAAGCCACTAAAAAGATCAGTAGTGGAGCAACCAATAAATATCCAGTCGGAAATATAAGTGAAGCCATTAGGGGAGCCACCTCAAAGGGAGCACATTAAGGCATCGAACCCTTTGCGGTAAACTACCATATCTCTCCGGGGGTATGCATCATGGCCATGGGTAAAGTTGTTATAATATCGTAACAGCAGTCACCATAAAGATTTCTCTAATCAAAACCTATGTTATTAAGATAAACTATAAACAAAATAATCTTTAGCTAGATATCAAACCTATATTGGAAGTGCGATGGAAAACAGACATCATTTGAAAAGGGGACAATAATACTCAACACTGAACATCGATGATATCGAGAAATAAACATGTACCCTCCGTTCAAGATCATAAACATCGGTCTGATTTCTATATAGAGACCACTTCTCAAAGGTTCCTACATGACTACTTGTGTCTGGTAGCAGAATAAAAGCACACTAATTGGAATGTACTACAGGTGTAGCGAACCATCTAATGAGGGTGTAACCGGAGAGGCACGAGAGGTAAAAGGCGGGGATGGATGTTACAAGATGGTTCTGGGAGGTAGGGCGTGAACAAAGAAACGTAGGGATGTACGCGTGACTGAAATAATATGTGTGAAAAGCAGCCAAATCTCCACGGTATGATTGAGTAGAAGACATCTGTCTGCAGAAGCTACTTTACAGCCTTCGTCTGTTAATAGACCCTTCTCCCCTAGAACTCCCCCAGGACCCAGACTAACAAAGCGTCTTATACCACTCTTGGACTACTACTCCGCATGCGCCACATGCGGACTATACCGGTCCGGAAATGGACTCCCTGCTCCACTGCTCATAATAATATATGTATTCTTCTCTGTGTGACTAAAATAGAAACTATTTTCGACAGAGACAGTGTGTATTTGTGGTCTGAATAATAGACATTTCAATGAATACCGCATGATAAGTTACATTATAACAAATATCGTTTCCATTAATAATTTGTTAGTATGCATGTTTGAACAGGAATGCAATGGGATATCAGACCCGGTGTTTGAATTGTAACCTGTATCAATAATTTGAATTAAATTTAAAAGAAAATAAAAAGATAACAGCACTAGTTTTTATATATTCATTGCACATATACGTATACCTTGCAATGTAAACACGTCTGGGTCCCTTGACACAACCTAATCCTCCTGAATGTGGCTTCCTGTTTTTCTACATTTCATGCACCTGCGCTGCAGGCTACATGTATAACTTTATAAATATAAAACACATACAAATATGATAAGATATAATATTCTATGCTACCCTCCCAAAATGTAAAACAAACGATAATGAATGAGATAATGAATTAGGAGAATTAATGTACATAACAATTTTTTGGGCAAAATTATGTGTTCCTGAGATCGACATTGAAAGCCCATCTGTATAACGATAATTGTTACTGTAAAACCCATATTCAAAATAACGTTCTTCATGGCCGTCTAATGCTCAAATCTCGATCTTTTGTGCTAGCTTTTTTTGGAAAAACTTTTCACTAAAATCTCTCAAGTTGCAATGTTTTTGCCTTCAAACTTGTACGCTTATATATAATGAATTCATTCCATGGGCGCCTCACATTTACATAATTTGATTTTTACTTCATACAGCTACCTTTGTTTATCCAACGCGATTCCATAATTATGTTAATCTTTTGATGGCTGGGGATTAACTCCAACACACACACACATTTAGCTGACCGTGCTAATCTGTTTTCAGTTCTAATATTCACACAAGTACAACGTATTCACATGTATGATGTCAAACTAAGCACACCTGCTCAAACTCAACACCTTGACCCAGAATTCGTCCACTTCACGGGCCCTCAGCCAAGTTAATGATTATCTTTGTTGCCTCTCAACAAAGACCTTCACAGCTTTTTTGAAACTAATGGACCCTGAAGGCTGTTACCTCTTCCATCAAGTGGTTGGGCTTTGTGGACTGTGGAAACATTTGTAGTGAACAGGGTGGAAGCTTTTCAGAACATTATGGGTTAGAATAACACCATGCTGGGAGCACCCTCCAGTCCAGGTCCTCATGACACACTTAATTCACAAGTAGAAACTTGTAGAAGTGATCTAAGAGGGACTTAGTTCCTTTTGGTGCCAGTAGGTGTCAGTGGTGAGGGTGAGGTGTCATGGGGTACAATCCTATTAATGCTCAGATTAGAGGTGTGCCAAAATATCCTTGCAGGAGGTCGGCAAAATTGACTGTTCTCGATTTGACTGCCAGGGACAGGTTTATTTTACATAGGGATAATGACTGTATGCACTATCTCAAAACATATTCAACTACGTAACTTGATAATAATTAATGCGTGATTATAATAAACTTTTAAGTATAGTCAGGGTTAAAATTTGAAGTTATATGAATAATCCCTATTGACGGATAGTATAACTTTCTTGTTTCCAGTCATCAGGACAAGGTGTTCACACTACTGTACGACAAACTAAAATGAAAACGATTTCATATTCTGAGTGACATGAGTTGGTAAGGCCATATTCCACTTTGCGGTAGGTCGCATTTGCAGCCGCTATTTAAAGGTGCCGCAAGCAATTTGCGATTTTGATACCAACATGTTGGTATCTGCGACCACAAGCAAAGCATACAAAATACAAAAAAAACAGCTGATGCAAACAGTTGACGCAAACAGCTGACGCAAATACTCATATTTCACCAGGCACATTGTGGTTTCCTACCGCAAACGAGTTTGCGGCTGTTTGCTTGCGTCTGGTGGCCGCAAACAAGTGGAATATAACAGCAAACAAGTGGAATATAAACAAGTTTGCGGCACCCTACCGCATATGAGTTTGCGGCCGCCGCAAACGAGTTAGCAGCCGCCTGCTTGCGTCTTTTCATGGTGCCGCAAGCAAGTGCCGCATAGTGGAATAAAGATGCCTTTCCATACATCCGTTGCAGATGCGTTTTTTCCCATATAGGGTATGCGGAGGCTATCCGGAATTCCATATATGGAAAAGCGCATAGCCTCCGCATACCTTATAATTATGGGCAAAACGCATCTGCAACGGACATATGGAAAGGCACCTTTAGGCCTTTAGGCTTTGTGACCGGAATGGAAAGACCTACAGCTGTATCCTACTACAAGGTACCCATGTCCGGAAAACCCATTACACACAAAAAAAAACTTGAAGGTGCCTTTCCATACTTTATTAGGAAAAATGCATAGCCTCCGCATATATGCGTTTTTCCATATAGGGTATGCAGAAACTATCCGGAATTCCATATATGGAAAAACGAATAGCCTCCACATACCTTATATGGAAAAACGCATCCGCAACGCATGTATGGAAAGACACCTTAGAGTAACCGAGGAATGCCGCACACTGAAGGCTGGGGCTCTTATGATTACACTGGCGCCAACTAGTGAAAAGGGACGGTACCTTTCTGCATGGCGGCACCAGATTGGTCGATGATAGAAACAGTGACCACTGTGTCACATGGGGGGATTATTGGGTATTACAAAAGGCACCCTCGAGAAATCATGGATCTTTGGGTATAGGATATTATATTATCGACACCAGCCAGAACTCACATAGGTAAATATAAACACACACATATATGCTTGTTGGCAATTCTTTTGGGACTCGACGATTCTGTTATCAATATATGGCTTTCTGCCTCTAAGTTGCTTCACAATCTAACTGTTGATTCCCATGGACATTCAAAGTTATTACCCGTTCAGCGATTTCACCTTATCCCTTTTTGGCCCCATCTTAATTATAAAACACCACTCATAGCATAGTTTGCTTTATCGTCCTGGCTTATCACTTTAAGTGTATTCACACAGTATCTCTTATCATAGAAAAATATCATGGCACTGCGGAAACGTTTTAGCCTATTTGAGCAGCCCAAGTGCAAAATTACTGGATGGCAATTAAGGAATTCAAAACTACTGCAATTCCGAACGAGTTACTTACACAACCCTCTTTTACACAGTCATCTTCATGACAGTGTTATTTAGCTTAATTTGCAGGGTGAAGAAGATTTATCAGATTAGACTGGGCAGAGCTTTACTTTGATTCCGTCTATTCTGCAATTAAAATGTACATGATTACCATCCTACTCTGCATGGTGACAACTTTCGTATTTACGTCGCGACTAGATGAATATAGAGAAGATTAATAATAAGGTAACAACAGGTAATTTGGTTTGGACATTAATAAATGACATTAATTTAATCCCTGCTAATTACATCAACTCTAAAATTATGAAATTACGAAAATAAATGGTGAAATAAGGCAAATTTATATCAGCATTTTGGTGGGTCTTAAGTGTCAAATTGCTATCCATTGAATTTCTATTCTTTAAAAGAAATACCAAAATAGCTTTTTACAACTTGAGGGGACCGGGTGCAGGCTTCTTTGTATGAACTGATTGTTCCTTTTTCATAGATACAGAAAAATGCTAGGCCTTTATCTTATTTTTGCTACCGAAATGAAGTACATTTAATAGTGTACGTAGGACTTGCTATCTTTGTTCCAAAAGACGTTATTCTAGATTGCGCAGTATGGAAAGTCGCCTAATAAGAAATCGAAATGACGTCATTTCGTGTCAAAGCCAAATATTGAAATACGGCTCCCTCCACTTTATTGCGACCAGTCTGTCAGAAAAAGGTGTAGTTGTATCAGCGTGCCATCATTTCCATTCATTCTGAATGATTAAAAAGGATTCTGATTTCCTGAGGATACCAAAAACATAGTTTTATGAGTCCCATAACTTTTCTTTTAATGCGTGGAAAATTATCTTTGCTGGAGTTTCCTAATATTAAAGGCTGAGTTCTGGGACAACTTTGATATAATGGCCCGATGGAGGGCACGCACATTTTTTAAGTATTTTCAAACGTAACCCAATCCTGAATCTCAACTGACAAAGACATTATAATATAGATTGCTATAAAAGAATATTGCATGGTACTAGGCTATAACATCCAGGAAGATTCACATAGCAGACAACAAACAAAATTTTAATGTCATAAATGAGGTGTGTTTACTTACTCACTAAAACAGTTTATCTTTTTCAATGGAGCTGCCATACACAGCAGGCCTCATAATATCTTCTGAGGGATTTCCACACTAACGAGATATATGAAAAGGCCAACAATTTGACCTTTGCTGAACAATTCACCAAGACATTAAGAAAAGGGGAAGATCGACGACACATACATTTATCGTACGCAATGATAAAATAAAAATAAAATCATTACCCATTAAGATGTAAGATACATCAATTGCTAATTAAAAGAGCTTTCATAAAAAACAACACAGGAAATCGCATAACCGGAAGAAAGCATATTTAAATGCAGTAACTAGATGTTTCTTCATATCTATTATTTGGTATCCATCTATAATGGGTGGAGTGTAAATTGTAATAGGGCCTAGAGGGGAGATTGTGATGGGGTTGCGATCACTATTGGAGTAGGCCTATTACAGTGAGGCTCATTTTCCTTTCAATCCTTAAAGGTAGTAAGATGATGTCTTTTTGGGGTCAAAGGTTTCAGAATTCTTCATATCCCTGAATCATTTTTCATTTGCTATAAATCCGCTTTCTACATGCACCCAATCCGTAAGTATCAGGCGCAATCATATACGGCACTCCGGGTTGTGTGGGCAAATGTCAATATCCATTGGTTTTCTATTCTTCATGGGACACAGTGACCCCATAAAAATCCTAATGCCCGCATGACTGTTTGCTGCTAGCCCAGCCTTTTCCCATCTGGAGACACCCACAATGGAGACCTTTATACACAGGTCTTTCATTCATACCAATCTCCCTGCTCGCACAATAAAGATAGAAAGACACACCAGGGCACTTCCTACATTTTCTCTTCAAAGTCTGAATAACAAAACCATCAATCAAGATTGCCATCGTTTTTCAATTAGCATGTTTCCTTTGTTTAAGAATGTCCTAATTCTATGTATGTTATAATGGCTTGAACATTTTCAAAGCTTTTGGTTTGAATTGTGTTTGAAATAAAAGCCTGAAGACCTCGGATTTTTGCTCACTTTTTTAAAAAAGGTTTCGTCCTAGGTTCCACTACGTGATAACCACTACACTAAGGAACCATCTGATGCATATCTTGCATCTTTGGCAAGGCGTTAGCCTCTTTTATACTAATTGCAGCTGATATGAAAAGGTTAGATATCTTAGCAAGTAACAATAATGTTTCCACCCACTTACTGTCGAGGTGAATTTGTCAACATGGCCATGATCCTTTGCTTGATTAGATGCATTGTCAATGTATACCAGTCACAGGATATTGTAACCTAAAGGGATATGTTGGTGATTTGCTCTAGATTTATTATTAAGTGAGTTCTTGAAAACAATTAAGTGACGCATACTACCATACAGATTTGCACACAAGTGAAATTTTCCGGAAATCTTGCTTATAGTCATGTATAAAACCCTTTTATCTTCTCAAGACCATTGCATCATATCCACCCAACCACGGATAACCAGTTTCATGAATTCTACCTGCAGGTTAGCCTAGAACAGGATGCATCCTGGGCAATGTGTCTACAAAGCTCAAGGTTTTAGCATCGGAATTTTCATTAATTCTACTGTAATTCTGAGAATGAAATTAAATAAAATTAACCATCATTATTTTTAGAATCAGTTCCCATATGCATTTATATTTCCTGAGTTGTTTGAAAATTCATTCATAATATATGGATAAATAGCAATTATTTGGTTATTATCTATATTTTTTCTTGGGGTTTTGTCGACAAAATCAGCCTTAATTAGCCTGCAGATCATTAAAATATTGTAAATCAGCTATCCGTGGTAGGGAGAAAAAGCGTACCAGAATAAACAATAACGCTAGTTGTTTGAAGATCTGTAGGAGAAATAATTATATTTTGAATGATTGCGATGATAAGGAAACTGAATATTTTTTATTAAACACTGTTTGGTTTAACTATTGTATAATGTCCCAATGAAGCACAAAAGCTAAATCAGGGGGGGGGGGGGGTCCAGTGCGTCCAGAGTAGGGGATTTTAAATGAGCATACCGCTACCCCAAATAAGAATATTTAAAAATGTTTTGCACCATTTAAAAAGGGGAAATGTGAAGCCCAGTTCATATCTTTTCACCCTTGGGACACTGTTTCCCCCAAACCGGTCACGCTTGTCAAAAACAATGACTTGCTGCTACATAATTAAGACAAGTCAGGTTTGGATCAAAGTACAATGTGTTTAAACAGGTTCGGGACAAACCCAAAATTGACGTTGTCATATCCTGCATCGGTTCCAATCTTGCAATCTCGCAACACAGGCATATTATGATGTGACAACCTTCATCGACATTAATATCATGATTTATGTATAAGATTACTTCGTATTGGAACAAATTGTGTAATGTTTAATGTCGAATTTTAAAAACTGCATTCCAAGGAAGACTGATATGATTTAAATGATTTATCATAAGTAGACCAGCATTTGCCATTTGGATACTCTGTAATCAATTTTGTTTGCAAGATGCTTTGGACCAATAAGAAACTCAGCATTTATACCACGTGGTGTAATACATTTGCATTGCATCCAGTTTTGGCGGTTCATTACATATTTCCTCACATTTTAAGGCAAGTATTTATCATTTATACTATAAACAAAGTATTTACACAAAGAAAGAATACATCTTACTTTCAACTAACTTTTGAAATATCATATAAATAGAAAAGCATAAAAATGAAAATAAGATTAGTTCTAGGGGAAGTTATGAGCATTGTCATTTCATGCATCAGTACACAAAGATGCATCTTTGCAAAAAATGATGTCTCATCCCTAACCTGTTGAAGTAAAAGCCTTTCATCTTTTGATGTTAATATTAAAAACAAAGATTTCCATGTAGGTTCCGCGGGGTTTTGGACCCAGGACCTTTCTTGTGTAAGGCGAATGTGTTGAACACTACACTATAGAACTATCAGGTTCACTTCTCACATCTTTGACAAGGTGCTGGCTTCTTTGAAGCTGACTGCAGCTGATTTGATCATGCGAGATATCTGACCTTGTGGTAACGGTGTTCCCACCCACGTACAATGAAGGTGAATTTTGCAACATGGTCATGAACCTTAAGCTTGTTTGGTTAGCTCATGCATCACCATATTATTGTCAAATACAATGCCTCGATCATTACTGCAGATCAGAAGTCAAGTTGGGGTTAAGGTATAATGTGTTTAGATTAAAAGCCTTTATACTTGGAATTTGATACCACTTTTTTGAATAAAGGTTTCCTCCTAGGTTCTGCCGGTGTTCAAGCCCAGGACCTTTCACATGTTAGGCAAACATGATAACCACTACACTACAGAACCATCTGTTCTCTTCTGCACATCTTTGGCAAGGAATTTGTCTCTTTAATACTGACTGCAGCTGTCTTGATCATGTAAGATATCTCACCTTGTGGCAAACGGTTTTCCCACCCACTTAAGCTTAAAATCCATGTGAATTGTCATACATGAAACTTTGTTTGGCTTTATGAAACGTCACTGTAGACTTGTCAAATACAATGGTTCATCACTGTAGATGTGAAGTCAAGTTGGGATTCAAGTAAAAGCCTTTTGTGCTTGGATTCTATTGTCACTTTCTGGTTAAGGTTTCCTAGTAGGTTCTGCTGGGTTGCAAGGTACTTTCACATGTTAGGTGAAGATGATAACCGCTGCATAATCATTACGGTAGCATCTATCCCAATGCACTCCTCACAAGGTGTGGTGTCTTTGATACTGACCGTGCAGCAAATTTGATAGGGTTAGATATCTAGCCTGTTAACAATGATGTAGATCTTTATCGTTTTCACCCGATTTTGTCCGTGTAGATCAACAATATGCTGGGTAAGTGCAACTGAGTTTGAATTATTAAATGTTTTAAATGCGGAATAACTTTTTAGAATTATACGTTATTATTAGTAACACATCGCATTCCTGAAGGCAGACATATATTGGGCTTTGTGGAAGAGGCCCATTGAATGTAAATACACATGCACCTTTTCGAACCACTTTAAATGTTTCATTGAATAGTCGTGTGTACATCCGTGAAATTACCTTCCATATAAAGCGTTTCAGTGGGATAGACGTGCTCGCCTTTGGGATGGAGGGGAGATAACGGAAACAGACCAATCCCCGACGGCTGGGACCGGGGATCGTTTCCAAAACCGAGTCCCTATCTAAAGTATATAAAGATAGGAGAAATTAATTTAAAAACACAAAGGTTTAAATCAGTTTGATATTCAATTTATGCTTTCACCATCCATCGATATATAAAAGTATATCTATCTAAAGTATATAAAGATTAATTTAAAAACACAACATCCATCGATATATAAAAGTATATCTATCTAAAGTATATAAAGATTAATTTAAAAACACAACTTTTTAGGTTTAAATCAGTTTGATATTCTATTTATGCATTCACCATCCATCGATATATCAGAATCCCAATCTCTGTACAATCTCACGTCTTATAATACGTTACCTAGATTTGTCCAAAATCCGACATCACCTCCACGTCACTAGAGGGTTTTCTTTGATCATCTTCTGGTCCTGGAGACCCATCCCATCTTCTAGCATATGCCGGAAGGTGGACGATATTAGGTCCTTTACTCTCCAGTCATATGACAGTTCATTGCCTTTTTAACCCTGTCATCCCTTTCATTCAGTAAAAATACACTCCCAATTAGTCACCCCAGTTAACCACCACTTGCACTGCCTACCCAAAAAATCAGACAGCCCTTCCCTCGCGCCTGGGGAGAAAACTAATTCAATGGACATTGGAAAGAAGACAAGAACAGAGGCAACGACAGCCAGCGCCTACGGGGGGAAACACTCTTGTCTTTTCCAGACCCCATCCATTATGCACGGGTGTTCCGCCTGGGGTCGCCATGTTCGTTTCGCCGATGTCCCGGATGAATTAAAGATGAGCGCGCCCCTTGTAGTCCTTTGCCTGAATCAAGTAACATCCAAGATGGAGAAAAAAACTGGGTTGGCCCTTTTCTTTTTGTCGATAATATTCATTCACCGTTTTTTTAGTGACACTGTCCTCCTTATAGCTCATTTCATCTTCGTCAGGCTGTTATTAATTTTTTTAAAGCATGGTTGGTTTGGTATAAGCAACGACTTGAAATAATCTATAACGAATAACGACAATGTAAATTACTCTACTAATGTTTCTGTAAAGCCATTTCTTTATATTACAACATTGAAATAGAAGGGTGACAATGAAAGCCTTGAGACTTAAGTTTCAGATACTACAAAAATAACATAGCGCAAAGAAACCATCCGCCGGCGTAGATTGAGGTCAATGGAGTATCAGATTAAGGTTTGTGATGGAGCGGTGAGAGGTTATTTCACCTCCTCCAGTAAAAGCTCGTGTCAACCCATCACTTCCCATAAGATCCCAGCTGCCTTTTAATGGACTAACACTGCCTTCAGAACCATTACTTTTTTGCACTAGGCCTACATTTTCAGCTTTTCAATAGGGAACTCTTAAAGGGTATCAATGGCCATACCCCGTGCATCAAGTCATGATCTAGATGAACCTTCTACTCCCCACCTACCTATTTACCTAGACCCCTAGACCTAGCGGTAGTCTCCAGGCAGCCTTGTTCATACATAAAGATTTCTGTGTGCCAGTTGTTACAATTAGGTGCAAATGGTGATGGTATTGCAACTGTAATAGTATGTAGCTCGACAGGTTTAACTTAAGTGGCAGATTTCGTCCATGGTTTGAAGTGGTTGGATGATGCCAGAATTGCAGTAAACTGCTTTATGATGTGCGGCTGCCGCTAAACATACTGATAATGAGTCAAAGTGAGAGGTTAAGGATTTCTTCCTAAAGAAAATAGGCATAAATTTACAAGTGATATAGTTTCGCAAGCTATTGCATCAATTCCTTAACAAATTCACATTGATCATTCTATAGGATTGTAACTTTTCCTATTTGGGGTGTATAAACAGCGGCCTAATATAGGCCTAACTTTACTTTTGATGTAAAGTTGGATGGGTTTCCCTCCTCCACCTAGAGAGGGTTTATCTCCCCTCGTGCACACACATATTTACTCAATCCACATGTGACATAATGACACCGAATTAGATCACTATACGATTTTTGTGTGAAACAATGCAATACAAGATAATACATTAGATTAAGTGTCGAGTTATTGCCCACTTATGTTTTATGGAAGTATAGTTCACCGACTCCCCTTATTGGCATAAAAGTGGCTGACTGCCCCTCAATTTTGACATTCACCACCCCGCTTCAATGGTGCATTTGGCAGCGGGTACCCTTCTGACACCCAAGTGCCATCCCCCTCCCCCTCCCGTGGGAATTTATCCAATCCATCCCAATCCTTCCTTTTACCCTGCCGTTCAGACGTACGTCAGTTAATTCTCGAACCATGCTTTTTCCTTCTAATCGTCATACATAAATGATAAAATGAGTTACACGTTCTCCCCATGCCCATCGCACTGGACCTGGTCGCCAGGTATGATCTCGGCCCCAGCTCGCATGCTCCAAGCGTTGATGGGACGGTCTCGGCGGCTCTCTATGAAAGCCATTAAGGACGTTAAAGGGGCGACGGAGTTATCTTTGAGGGAGGCTCGCGTGTCTGCTTTCAAAGCCTGTACTTATATATATAGGGCGGCTGAGCAGCTCAGCTTTGGGCATCTGCCTTCTCTGTATGTGTACATGTATATATATATGTGTGAAGCACAGGGAGTCGGACAACTGTTATTGAGTCTGTCTTGAAAGAACTGTTCTGGGAATAATTATCTCGTCAAAAGCTGGAGCGATTGAAGTACCCAAATTCAAGGCTCAGATGATCAGAAGTGCTATCCATTGGGATATAATGAAGCCGGGAATCTGTGTCTGGCCTTACTACATCGAGCAATTGAATTTCTCAAATTCGTATCTTCAATTCTATGGGCGACATAATATGAACGATTCTGATGATAAAAACTAACGAAGTATGGTGCCCAGGCACTAAACTGAGAAATAGTTTCCCCATGAAGCCATTGACTGATTGGGATGAGCATTTAATGGCCAAGCAATAACGCGGAAAGCTTTTATGTTTGAATGCTTTATAACTATGGCAGAGACGTTTAATGGTTGAATTATAGCCGTGTTTTTAATTAATTTCCTTATCAAAACGAAAAAGGTTCACTCTTTATATATGTATAATATATGATTAAGGCAACCTTTACGTTTATTGAGTGGGTGGTAGTACGGGGGTCGTACATGGCAGGGCCAGCAGGGAGTATTAGCGAAAGGGATGCACCCACAAGTCACTTAGCCCAAGAAGATAGAGGCGAGGGTGGAGGTCAGCGGCAGGGGTCAGGGGAACAAACGGCAGACTTCGGACGCCGTCGGCCTATTTCTGACCGCCCCGTGACGGCCGACGGCGCCGGTGGTCAGTCCCGCCCCCCGACTGACCGGAGCCGGGCGCCCCTTGACCGGGCGCCCCCCCCATCCCCCTATCTCCCGGCCCTCATCGCCCCATCTCCCCGCCCCCATCTCCCGAACAGCCCCGCTGCCTGCTGCCCCGGCTGCCCCCACTGCCCGAGGCGCTTGCCGGGTGATGCGGGTTGACTGGTAGATGCACAGGGCGGAGGGCGCCAAGAGGGCAGTGCCCGACAAACAGCAATTACCGAAAAGTACCACGGACGGCTGAGAATTGTTGACTGTCTACCACTGCTGGCACTGTTGGGGGCAGGGAGGGGTGAAGTGCATGTTTATATATACTTATGCTACTGCTGTTCATATTATATTTTTTGCACAGGCAGATATGGATATAATTATATAGATGGGAGAACGCAAATAAATTCTAAACCAAAGAGCCTATATTACATACATTTGTTAACCCAATATAGGCCTTGTTCATCACCTTAGTTATAGACAAACATCGCTTTTCATATACAGACATGTACGTTATCCATGGACTTTTCAGTGCATGATACTGTATACTTGATATAGGCCTATGAATCTTTGCAACAAATATTATTAGAATTGCTGTCAAGGGAATTATACTTTAGGAAAGAAAGGTAAAACATAGTAATTCATTAATATCTGACAAGTACTTTTGATATAACCCTATACAAAATAAATCATAACTAAAGATACAATAGGAACTGCTTTGCACGACGCATTTGAAGAATAAGCAACATAAAAGACAATATTCTAAATGCACTGTCGGCCTACGCTTCTTGGCATTATTAAAGACAGACGTCAGTGGGTAAACTTCAGTGATACAAAATTACATTCTGTTCGGAGGCTGTGCAATTCCAGCCTTGCATGTTCGTACTCTGTCGGTCTTTTTGTATTTCCAGGCTTATTCTTTTACATCCGCCACAGCAGTCGCAAGTCGCCAAAGGGCTTTCTTCTACAACACGCTAATTGTAAGCAGCAACACGACAATGACAACACTTTTTGAGCTGGTCCCAGAGTTTCAACGGAGGTATAGAGTCTTATCCCTCCTTAAAGTTTTGTTTTATCAAAGTGTTCAACTTTCAAAGACAATACAGCACAGATGACTGTGTGTCGGCGAGTATTTGACTTGAATATGGGTAATATGGCCTATGTATTTGGCATCCCCTTGACTGAGGTATTTCTTTCACAGCAAATTTGAATTCTCAGCATCAGATTCCATGTATTCGCTTTTAACCTTAATTAAACATAAACACAAATCGTTGTAATGTCTCTACCTTACCTTTTCAATTACCTGAATACAGAAAACATCCAGGATCATATACTACGCAAAAAGTACTTACCATATTGTTCCACCATATCCAAACCACCCCCATAAAACCAGCAACGAAACAAATAAACCACAAAATCAAAAGAGGAAACTCCTTTATTTCAAAGATAAATTCAGAGGGTTACCCCTCGGTGCCCCATAGTGCCTGTCCCACCCCTGACACCGGCCGTCAGATGCACCGGCCCCAGTCAGTCTGCCCACTGAGCCGTGTGGGCAGGGAGGCAGCAACTTTAACACAGCAGACAGCCTCCATACACCACCCTCAGCAGGCGACTAGTGAGACCTGCAGGGCTCCTCCACACATCCCTTATAACATCGCCCTCCTGCGTGGGAACAACAGGCCCTTGAGCAGGGATTGAGCTGCTACCTGGCCACCTGCCCGCCGCAGGTGAGGACCACCTGGCCGTGCAGTAGTTGATACCTACCTGGGGACACCACAGGTAAGCCATCACAGAGCCACTGCCAGACGGGGGAGCTCTGTAGGTTAACTAGCTATAGGGATCTGGGCAATGAGACTGCAGGCGTATCAGGGGCTGGTGGGTCACAATCAAAACAAGATAATGTTACAGGATTATTCGTCTTGTCTATTCAATGTACTGTTAGTGTTTCTGATAGGTGATTATATCTTTTTGAGTTTCACTTATCATCTGCTCTTTGGGCACGAGGAGAATTTACTGTTGTGAGAAATTCATAGTATTGTTTCCAAACAAACGATTGCTATCTTCGGCGTTAATACAACCTTCTTGTAACATCATTATTATTATGTTATACAATAATTATGATTACTTTATCATTTTCCAACAATACAGGTATGATTATGTATGGAATTCAGGCTGCTCCCCATAAGATACCCCCAGATACCCACAAGTGTCTAATGTTTACTTTTCATTGAATGGTTCTGTTAGTATTATTCTTAAGCTGAACACACTTTAGGCTTTTATTTAAAGAGATCATAGCTCGGGTACTATCCAGAAACCTTGACTTTAGACTGCTAGATTAAAAACACATGGAACCACATGGCATTTCCCTGAGTATGTGACGTTCTTTGGGGTCAAGTGCCTGTTCTTCTAACAGACAACGTTCTGCAGAGGGCATGGGATATACCCCATGCACTTTAAGCCTTCTCCCAGTACATCCATGGCATGCCCGGGATGGCATGGCTAGATCTCCCAGATTGACAGCGACAGTCACAAGTAAGCGTTACAACTATTTAGCTGGCAATTACTGTGAGCCATGAACGATCGTTCTATAAGGCGTCAGGGACAGCGGGTGCTCCTAAACTGATGGAGCGAAGAAGTGATGGGGCATTCACTGGAACAAAGCTCTCAAAACTCAAGATAATTCCTCCTACTTCCCTAGAGGTGCAGGATCCAATGTGATGGTCTCAATTTTATTATTGCATCAATACCCGCCTTTTAATACTTTCACCTTACCCAGCGTTTGTTTTGCATAGAGAAGTATTTCTCTTTCAGAAATTTAAAGACGCATATGCCTTTAAGCAGTTTTATGAACAGAACTTAACAACTTTGAGAATGTGGAAAACTTATATAAGGAAGATAATATAAACAAAGTGCAACCTATTTTTCATATATATAAAAGCCATTTCTTAGTTACACAATCACATTGATTTGATACTCTAACCATTGCCATCAAATACACAAGAACCTTATCAACATTTAAATAACGATCTAGTAAATTGTAAAAGCAAGTTCAAGATTAACTACTTTTCTATTGGCCATTTTGATGAATAAGTCAGCAGGCTCTTGGTCGCTGGCTGGCTGGCTGGATAACAAAAAACTGTTACTCCATAAATTCTAATGTTATGTGTTTTTCCAGTCGGGTAAAGACAGATGGTTTGTAGGCTTGGGCCTGGCATGAAGAAGGGTAGTGGGATGTGAAAGTGATTTTCCATTACCTTTTTTCATCAAAATGGATCTTTGTATAGCCAGCTTCGGAGCATTTGGTCCGCACTCTCTACAGGCCTGAGTAAGCAGCAAAAAGGGGCAAAAAATCCAATACATTCTTCGCTAGATCACCTAAACCATCCACCGCCAATTTGGCAAACCCAACAGGCCCCAAACCAGAACCACCTTTTCCCCAGTAGATATCCAGGACAATCCTTCAATCTTCGCCGCCTAGTGTTTCTTCTAATCCACACACGAGCCCCTAACCCCCTACATTTCGGGAACTTCCCTAAATACCCCTCCCTGTTTAGGCCGAGACCCAAAGCGGTCCATGGAGAGGAGGGATCCAGGGTAGATCCCTGACCACGTCCTTAGGCCGGGCGCTGCCTGTATTGATCAGGAGCTGGATCTACCAGCCCCCGTCTAGGCTGTATGCCCAGGCCCTGGTGCTATTGAGGTTTAATGCCCCGCTTTACAGCACGCTTATTACTGCCCCGCCATTCCCTGACTTGGCAGCCTCAGACGGCTGTTGGTGGTTGTCAGTCTTCCTCGGCCTCCATCGCCCTCTTTACCATACAGACTCCCCTGGGTAGGCCGATCCATAGTAGGTCGGCATATATACATTTCTAGGTTGTTTGCCAATCCCATGGACACCTAAGATTGGGAGTGATTGATGTCTCACCCTGATATGTCTGCATGCGTGTCGCTTTACATTGTCCTCCCCAAAAGTGTTTTCTCGTCTGTATCTTCTCTCTCAATCTCTTTTGACATTCAATTGAATTCAATTGAAACAGGCTGCTCTGTCTCCTTCTATACCTACACGTATCCATGAATGCATTTATTCCCATGTTTTTCTCAATTGCTCTTCATAGAAAAATGATTTCGAACGATTCTTATGACCTTTACCACATTGATAGATACAATGCTAATTTCCCTTGTATGCATTCTTTCCAGGAATAGCCACAGAACGTTGAGACGATAACAACACTGACCGCTCCCCTGCCGCCGCCGCCATTCAACCTGCCCCCCTTTTAAGTACGGACCTGCCACCAGGTGACGGCCCTGACGCCCCTAAAGTACCGCCGATGGGCCCTCCTCTCATCTAGGGCCTGCCTCCGCCGGTCGTCGACAGGGGGCGCTGCGGCGGCCAGTTGCTGGCGCCGCCCGCAAACGCTTCGCGGGGAAACGCGCGCGTAAACACTGACCAGGTGACTGTTTCATTATCGCCAGGCTGGAGGGCGGCGCTGGGGGAGAGGCTGGAGGGCGGCCTGTAACCTGACGTGGTGTGTAAGGCCCTTTGAGGGGCGTTGCGGGGGGTCCGTGTCAGGTGGCTGGGATATAAACGACAATGGCGCGAGACGCCGCTGCCGACAAGCAGCGCTGCTGATTGTCGGCCCGACAAATTGGACAGCGCTGCAGACGGATGAGGGCGGTGGTGGCGGCCGGCGGCGCTGAGGGCGGCGGCGGTGGTGGAGGTGGTGGCTGTTGCGGCGGTGGTTGGTTATAGTGGTGGCGGAGGCTGTGGGGAGGAGATGAAACGTCTGATCATTGCAGCTGGCGTGTCGGCCCTGCCACTTAGGGCCCGGTGCCTTCCGTTAGATATGAGGGCATTAGCCCGGGCCTGATACTCTCACAATAAGAAACCACAGGCCTGCCGCTTTCTCTCTAAAGCCAGTGATACCAAGGCCCCATAAGTCACACAGCCCTGGAGTTACCACTGGAGTGGCTGCATCCATGTATCAACCTCCAGTATGGTTTGGACCAGCCTGGAGAAGGACATTGCCCGGGAGAGGCTGCAGAGCCTGGCCCAGTCCACCTGGCTGGGGGCCTGCCTTCACCTTCCCAGCGGCTGCTACAAACCTCTCAAAATACGACAGGTCTATGTCCTCTTCATCATCATCTTCATCGCCGGCGTGGCTGGCGTCATTAACTGCTTCTTCACACGCTACTGGACTTACCGTGACGTCATCCGCTTTGTCGACGTCACATGTGAGACGCTCTCGGCGGAAGTGACGCACCGGAACTTGACGTGCTCATGCGGAGAGGGATGTCGCGGGTGGTATGGATGTCTCGTGGTGTATACGAGGTTTAGGACTTTCGCTGGACGAAATGTCTCCACTATACTCTTTGCTACTGATACGGATTTAGCTATTTCACGGGTGAGTAACTTAATGTCTCTTTATTGACCTTACTGTACGGTTATATGCCACATGACTCTGGCTGATACAATTACATTATATCTTTTAGAGGGTACAATAACAACATAGATATAGAGGCTGAAGAACCACCCAAAAACAAAACATAGAAAAAGGAAAATTATCAAGTCCAAAGTCTGAGGGGATCCAAGCAATACCAGGGAGTTATCACTAAATACGAGAAGGTTCTACTGGTTCTAAGTAATGTGAATCTAAGTGATTTGAACTGAAACTTCGAACTAAATTTGAAATATTAAATTCATGTAAACACACTGACATTATAGTGAGGCTCTGGACTGTCCTCCCACATCACACACTACATGAGGCAAAATATCATCCCTGCGTATCATAATTACTAGCCCTTATTAGCTCGTAAATGGACACAG
The DNA here is from genome assembly GCA_936440205.1 of Lepidonotus clava. NCBI lineage: Eukaryota > Metazoa > Annelida > Polychaeta > Phyllodocida > Polynoidae > Lepidonotus > Lepidonotus clava. The sequence goes on along the minus strand of OW387136.1, from coordinate 42,269,942 downwards.
ACTACCAGTTTTTCCGACTTGAGTGGTATAGACCGTAATACAATACTTCATACAATATGCCCCTATAAGATGACTATCAGATGATCTGTAGCAATTACCCAAATGTAGAATTTGTTGACTTCTCCGTTTCTATTGCTGTGACGGTGTTGGTAAAAGTATATCACCATGAATTGAACACGACTTGCCTTGCCGGTAAACTATTTATATTTACCCATTTTCTTTGGTAGAAACGAAAGGGCTCATTTTCCTACCCAATATATAGCATCAGACGTTGTAAGAGCTCAACTGGGAGAATTCGTGACTTATCCCACATGTCCTCTGTTCCTCTTTGCCCTCTGTTGATCCCACATCCGTCCTAAATAGATCCACTACTCTTCATTTCCGCCTGTTCCCCTATCTCTCAAGGCACACTAATCTACTAACTCATCCTTACTCCACATAGTCTTCTATAGGGATGTCCCTTTCCATTGACCACATATTTCTGATGCCTGCTTTCTGTTTGGGGTATGTAACTTCTTTAGGGTAGACTACATATATACCTATGGAGTTTTCATGAACATTTTATTCTTCTTATATATATTAGCTATTAAAACCGCATCTATTTGAAAACAATACATTGTATTTTCATTCCTTATTACAGGAAAACATACGGAGGTTGACAGTGCTGCCCTGAATAGGAGATGGGTGTAGAAAAATAATACTGACTGAAGCTGTTAGGCTGTGGGTTGTAATTTTTCTGACATTCCATTGAGTATTCAGGGTTGTACAACTGAGCGTAGTTTTCCTTATATTACATGCCATATTTTGTAAGTTATAAGGAAAAATGAAAGGAGATTACCAGTGGAGCAAAGTGGGCAGTATGACATTGTCTTTTCTGTGTCACTTTGACTTGTCTCATATAGTTTACCCTAAATTCTTGATTGTCTCTCAAATATATGGCTCTATCACTATCTGCATTTACTCAGACTCCCTTATTTTACATGACATTAAAAGGATAATCATGCAATTCCATTCAGAATTCACAAAATAAGGAGAAAACATTGTACACAGTGAAGCAAGGTGAGCAGTTTTAAGAGATATTTGTCGACATATGGAGTAGATCTGTCTTAGGCCCCTCAAAAAGATTGTCGTGTTCAGGAAGTCAGGAAACATGTGTTGAAAATATTAGGGTAGGTAGGTCGATTTCTTTTCCCTTTTTTTCACTTATCAAAGGGACATAGGCAGTGTTGGAAATATAATAAAATATTCTAAACTTCCTCTTAAACATTTTCTGGCATTTGAAATACATGCCCCAAGTATCAAGATTATGTCCCATGAGGTTCCAGGCTTTTCTAGTCAATTCTTATTGAATTTGAAAAAAAAAACTTTAAAAAAAATCCTAAAAAATGTCAGGGTAGGGCCAACATTTAGGGTAGGTCAGGTTGCCTGAACACAACAATTTCTTTTTTATGCCTTGGCGTAATATCAGAAACAAGTAAGACAATATCCTTTACAAAGATTATATATATTAACTTGATATTTTCCATACATGTATCATAATTATTGCTTGAAAGTTGATTCGATTCTACTGGCCATTGTCAAGTTTACATTTCAGTGGAATATTGTAAAGTATATTTAAAGACAATTCATGAATACGAAGATGATGGTGTATTTAATTTTTATGTACCAGGCACTACCACTATGTACCAGGCCCTACCATTAATTTCATTTTTTTTCCTGTCGATTGGGTCATAATTTGCAGGATTAAGTAGGGCTTACTACTTGTCAACCCGGGCTTCCTGTTGTTATTTCCCCTAGAAAAAGTTAAAGTAATTAACTAAAAAAAACCACAGATCTCGAAGTCTCATGTTGCACGATAACAGTCGCATAGTAAACGGTAACAGTTCATTTACTACATTGAGGGCATGTGACCAAATTTTGGTGATCACCATGTGGTCCCCATCACCATGTGGTCCTTGGGTAACAAGAGATAAATTGATATTTAGATGGATGCAGAATATCCATCACTTTACCATGACAGTATCATGTATAGATGCCTTTTGAAATCAAGTCATCAATTTATCACATTCTGGTTACTATGACGTCATCTACACAGTGCCTATACAATTTGGTACAGAATTTACTGTCAAATCGATAAAGAACTAGACTTTTACCGCAATTTATTAGTACTGTAAATTTGCAGCAAAATGTATTGGCAACATGTCACATAATCATTTACTTTTTAGTGTGCCCTACAGCAAATGATTATTCCATAGGATCTAGATCTCAGGGAATAGTTCATGTGGTCATGCTATCAACTGACCAGGCGCGGATTTAGGGGGGGGGGGACATGCCAGGCGTGCCCCCCCCCCCCCTTTTTTTGGCCAAATTAAAAAAAAGTAATGTAAAATTCCTGCAACCAGGGGGTGCGGGCGAAAATTTTGCTATAGCATGTCCCCCCCTTTTTTCAAACCCTAGTTCCGCCCCTGCTGATATACAGTTACTGGGATCTCCCAGGGGGAATGTCGTTTTTAAGAATTTGCCTTCCCCTCTGCTATCAAAAGTGAAAGAACATTTCAGACTTAAAATGAAGAAAAGGTCATGTAACAAGTCAATTCTAAGAAATGTGTCGCCTGTCGCTAAGCTTAATATAGGGTTTCAAAATAGCGTTAATATAATCATATTGTTTTGGGGTCAATACTGATAAGGTAATTTGGAGTAAACACTGTTCATCAAGTGTCATAGGAACATTATCAAGGGATGGACACAGAGAGAATTGCAAGCTGGGTTTGGTAAATAAATATAAGAAATACAGTAATAAATATAGGAAATACAGTACATCAATACTGAAATTGCAATGGTTTTAAAGACGTTTTGGTAAGTGCAGGTGTTTCTAGGTTCAATCCCAAAATAGAGTAATCTCAAGTGAAATGCATCGATGGGTTTTTGTTCGGGAACAAGTGGCTTTACGAAAAGCACCCAAAGATTTCCTATTCATCCAAAGGCAGAATATGAACCCGTCGGTGAAATCATTATGGTGACCAACTTAACCATTACCCTGGCCACTTTTGGTGGACCGCAACTGGAACCTGTATGTACACTGTATAGCCAATTGACCAACCTCACGTGTACCTGCAAGCCCGTATCCAGGGGGGTGACGTGGGGTACGCGTCACCCCCCAACCCCACCCCACCCCCACCCCCACCCCACCCCCAAGCTGGGCCAGGTCCACTTTCTCCCTTTTCTATAACCACAAAAAAGTCAGTGTTTTACTTCCCCCTCCCGGCCCTGTGGGTCCCCTCCCCTCCCTTTATTTCTCCTCCCGGCCCTTCCTTTCCCCTCCTGGCCCTTCCTTTCCCCTCCCGGCCCTTGCTTTCCTCTCTTTGCCCTGTGGGTCCTCTCCCCTCCCTTTCTTTCCCCTCCCGGCCCTTCCTTCCCCCTCCTGGCCCTTTGAGTCCCCTCCCGGCCCTTCCATTCCTCTCCTGTCTCTGAGGGTCCCCTACCCTCCCTTTCTTTCCCCTCTCGGCCCTTTCTTTCCCCTCCTGGCCTTGTATGTTGTATGTGGCCCTCCTCCCGGCATTATGTTTCCCTTTCTGGCCCTGTGGAGGGATGTAGATTGGGGGGTCCCTCTCGCATGTTGAATTTATGAAATGGATATGTCCCATGTCACTATCTTTTAAATGTTCATGTAGATTTTAAGAATCATCCATGTCCCATGTCGAATTCATGGGATACTCTGTCACTAAGCCCAATGTCACATGTCAAATTTAAGAAATGGCCATGTCACTCCCAATCTGTGTCTCCCTCCAGGCCCTGTGGGTCCCCTCCTGGTCCCTCCCCCCTGCCCCCCCCCCCCCCTGATACCCCCATCCATGTACACCCCCACTCCCATTCCCTGGAAGACTGGATATATGCAAATTGAAAACTTTAGAAAAAAAACTATTGTCCCTTAAGGTCACTAAGGTACCTCAGAATGCCTCAGTTTGCAGGAATGAGAGGTTATCTTTTCAAAATTTGTCTGTGGGTGGGCCCCCATACCCCTACAATGGGCAGCTATGCTACCATATACTTTTAACCCATATAACAATATCACTTTTTTCAAATATTGCCCCCCCCCCCCTTAAACAATTCCTGGATCCACCCCTGGAAGAAATAAGGATTAATTTCAAATTATTGCCCTTATAATTATTGTCCATGGATGTAGTTCTCCGCCCCCCCTTTCTTTGCCTGAAAGGTACGCTCCTGCCTCTGCTGGCTCTCTGCTATCCCATGAAAAAATCTCTTATCCTTTATAGCTCTCTGAATCTGATAAGCATGCCAGCTTTGCGATGTGACCAATAACACCACCAGATTATGTTCCAACATGGCAAAATACGTTGCTGGCTATGAAGTCACTAGGCTGAGGGGTGGAGCCCCTAACCTTCTCAACCAATGGATGATACCCTGGCTTTAAGCTATTTTATCTCTAGAAAGTCCACTTTTTGGAAATGGTCACCCCCATGAAAAGTTCTGGATACGGACCTGTAATTGCTCATCATAATTACTTTTTAGTAGCAACTGATTCACAAAAATTGCAGCTTAGGTCTCATGTATAGCGCAGTTGGGAGTTTAGGCCTGCGCATGCATAGTCCTTTGGCGCCACTAGCTGTCAGGGGTCAAGCGCGACTTTTCACCCAATCAGGCTTGCAGGTACACGTGAACACCCATCAGTGAAAGATACAAAGCATAATCAGCCCATCCAACATAGGGGATTTCCAGGATTGAACAAGGGTCAGACAAAATTTATGTATAAAGCATCTTTGTCTCCTAGAGTTAGGGTCACTGAAATGAGCAAGAATTATGTTTTCAGGGCAAAATAGGGTCAGACATTGTAGGTTGCAGTATTTCAGGGCAAAATAGGGTCAGACATTGTAGGTTGGGCTGACAGGCAGTGGTTCCTATGGGAAAAAACCCAATAATAATAAGCTGCATTTTACAATTTTAGGAAAAGAATTCTCAATCAAATTGCTTTGGTTAATTTTGTATCATGCAACTATCTTCATGGAAAATTAAAGCAGGGAGGCAATTTTGAAAGTATTTCATGGTAAACTTTAACTTTGGTGTAACTGGGATGGGCTTATTATGACTTTCTTCCTTTTTGGTGCTATGTTTCCACTTTCAGCTTACATGCATAAGGTTTATGTCTTTGCTTCAATATTTCAACGCAGCCTTAATGCATATATCCATAAGCTGGGACAATGTACTAAAAGCCTATTCTTCTTTCATAGCACTTTCGGAAGTGATTCTTGCACGTTATGGCCCAAGAGGGACATCTTACCTAATCTTATCTGCAATGCGAGGCAGTTCCTTCAAAAGAACTGTGCATCTTGTTATTATGTTACAGGGAAACTTTAATGGATTTTCTGTTCGTACTTCTTATTAACTGACTCCATTAGAGTAAATTCGAAATTACGTAGAGCATGTACAGAAAATCGTAATTTAACCACTGCTCACAGACTCTCTTTCTGAGTTTCTGAACATCTTACATGAGTAAAGAAAAATGTCACTGCAAATAGATAGGAAATAATAATACTCTGACTCAATTTCTTCTCTCTGGTATACAGGTTGTAGATCTACTTATTTCGGGATGTATTTAGTATTATTTTTTCATCTATTCCAAGGTGACAGCCATTTTGTAAAGACTATTTCCTAAAACCAATTACAATGATAAGAGACCGAGAGTTAACCCTTCATTTAGGAGATTATCTGTCAGATTGAAAAGTGACCATACTCGATACCTGATTATGTATTCCTGTCCATTCAAGTGCCGTATTTGTCATGTGTCTGAAATCCCTTCCAATCGCGCCCACGTTACCTATTCTTCCCATTCAGTGACACAGTCAATGTATTAATTTTCATTTCCCTTTGAAATATTTCTCTCTATTCACGTGTCCTTATCGTTAACCTCCCAATTCTCTTAAAAAGAGCCGCAGCCACCATTGCCATCACTTCCGGTTGAAATTACAATCATTCAGTTAAAAGTCACTCTGTGCTTTCGGCACAATATTTCCATTTCCATTTAGGATGAAGACTCTTGTAAAAACGTTTTATGTGTCCATGAAAAGAATGGATTGAGAACAGATCAGATTAGGACACGAACCTATCATTCTAAAGCAGGTTCCTTTAATCATTGAAACCATATTATTTGAATAGCCATTCAAAGGCATCTTTAAATTCTATTGAATAGACGGAAGGTTCGAGCTACAGAACCAATGTGACTATGACACAATCATTTTGTTAGTACCACTGAAGATTGTTTTTAATCTATGTGATGATGGAAACAAAGTACATGAAGAATTAATTAATGGCTGCATAATGGGTGCGATACAGCCCGAACCCGTTCATGCACCGGGTCACCTTCGATGCTAACAGCCACCCTAATTCAATATTTATTACAAGGGGGAATTCCACAACAATTTACTTTTTTTTTAGGTATATCATTTATAAACACAAATGATTGTAATATATACACCAACGATTTGTGATTTCTATTTGTCGTACCATCAACCGTATGGCAATTGCTTTATAGACAAAGATATATCATGGGGTAACTGTCAAACAAGAAATCTGATTAGGCTTAAATCCTTACTACATGGCTTCTACGTATACACACCATTGTAACATAGTAGTGGTTTCCCCTTCTGTTAAGAGCCCCATAGGCTCTGCGCATTTAGCAGTGTTAAAACATATCAGTATCTGTCAAAGTGTACATACAAAATGTACGGGGCCTATATATAGTGATCTGCTCAGCATTGAGCAGCTTTCATGGTTGGGGCCAATTGCCAAGGAGAGGCCTTGTCACTCTGGAGTACGGCTGTATCATGACTCTTTATATATACCACCTTTAAGAAGAACCTGGACTTTGTCTCGTCATTTAACACAACGAACATTTATGGAGAAATACTAACCACTATACGACACCGTTTGAATAATATTGTGGTTTTCTGTTTCTCATTGAAGTCTTAGGTGTATGTGTGTGTTTATCTGTTATAATTATAACTTCATGAAACCGCGAAACAAAGTGTATACTTCTGGGCAAATTACAGTAACATCCCGGAGTAGCATGCTTATCCACGTTTTTATAGATGTTCTATAAAGTAATGAAAGCGTTCTGAATATAAAAAATCATCTTTAGGGGATATTGATATTAGATCAATTTCTCAACAGTATGCAATTCGCTCACATCAAGTTGACTCATCAGCAGTTTCATAAACATATATATAGTAAATGCAGGTGAAACTATCCGCATGTAGGTGAATTGCACTGAATTATACTAGCTGGGAAATTGTTTTCATTTTGGGCATACGGTTCTATTCGATGTTTCATATTTTGAATTAAATCCCTATGTACGAGCAGTTGCTATGGCTTCACAGCTGTAACATGATGGCCTCGCCCGACAATAGGAGTTTCCCGCTCAAATTGATACAGTCCGTGATAGAAATTGTCGTCTGCCTGTGGTGGGAAACATGCCTCAATCCCTACCCATTGCTGTGGCTTGGTGTTTATTTTTATCTTCCCTCCTTAATGACGTTCTATAAATCTCCAGCTTTGTAATCGCATCCGTCCTTCAAAAACAGCTTCGATAGTATTGAAGTAGGACAGAAAAACATCCGAATCAATATTAAAGCGTCAAGTGGAGCACGAGCCCCACTTGTCGTCTTGTATAATTGATCTCACTCGCCTTCTATCAATCAGAGAGACTGTGGTTTTTACAGTGTGATGGCAGTATTTGTTAAATATCCTCGCCGGAGGCTCTTTATAAATTACCTTGTTTTTTAGTCTGGCTATAATCAGGTTTTTACCTATTGCAATTACAGGCTTGAGCCAGCCACTTTAATTTGCATCTGCAGATATTCAATTATAGTTATAGGTCTTTCAACTAGATTATTCAGATTGTATTCTAAACAGGCACTTCACCATCTGACATTAATCTCCAAATAACGTTATATTCCCCTAGATCCTTTTCTTAAATCTAATCCTCTGAGATTGCTTATCTTCAAGGCATTCAATAAAGTCCTGTATTGCGGGACAAAAATCGTAGACAAGTTCCCTCTGTTAGGCCTCAAGCAATTCAATTAATTTCTTTGGATTTGTTCATTAAATCTGACTAAATCCTCTCTCTGTATTATCACCACACAGCAGGCGCTTCCAAGATGCACCTACCATCCTTCCTGCGGTTCTTCCAAGCTCCAGGCGGCGCGCCACCTAGAGGAATTCCGGCAAATTATTAGCAAACCGGGAACCCGTTACCACTGCCTGTACGACCCGGATGAGCCTCGTGACGTCATTCAGTACCGGGGCGTCGATCCCGACCAGACAGCGTCCCTTCTGATCGGCGCTGGAGTGGTGGCAGCACTTGGACTTGTAGGATGCATTATGGTGGCTGCCGTGTGTGGTTGTAGTTATGTGTTTAGTTGTTCCCCGCCTTCCGAAATAAAACGGGAGGCAGAGGCAAGAATTGTGGAAATGGAGGCAATGAAGAAAAAGACTAAAAGTGCGAGTACGGAAAAGGTATAGTGGTCGGTGTTCATATGGCAGCAGCTACTGTAGATATGTAAATATCCGATTATATAACAATTAACATGGGGATAACAATGGGCATATGCGACCATGCAACACTTATCAAACTTCTGATTTGTACTACAGCTTCGAGAATCACGTTTCTTTGAAGGATATGAAATTGAGATAGATTGACCAAGATCAGGACAATGGAGTACAACAAAAACAAGCTAAATATGCCTAAACAAGGTGTTTTATGTTTTATTTTTTGTACAGATCCACTTGTGAAATAAAGGAACCGTTGTTACCTACGTGTGCAAGTGATTTGAAATGAATGCATTTCTCACGTCATTGATCTCATTGTCAATTAGTCTGTATAATGCCAAATTCAAGGAGTTGGTATCTATGCTATATAAGCTAGAGAATACATAAAGATCGAGTTAGTTTTGGGGTGATAAACCTATAGGGCCCATGTTGCTATTAATGTAGGGTTAGTAAGCGGAAACAGACAAATCTATCTATGGTGCTCATTAAGTGGGTTGGCATTATATATTCGTCCTAGAAAATAGACTTCCCTTTCTCAGTTTCAGCAAATCATTTATTTGGTATATGCATGAAAACATGAATACAAGATATACTTTATGCTATAGGCTTTCCGTTGGATGACACTGTCATTGTGAATATAATATATACGAAAAATAAGGAAGACAATTAATCATCAAAAATGCGAATCATTGTGCATGCAGCATCGTCGTTAAAATCACAGATTGATATAGGCCTATTCATATGGCAAGAATAAGAACCTAAAGCAATTAGTGAATTACTCAGTAAAGTGTATGTCAAAAAGAGAAATAGGCCTATGTCTCAACCTATGATATAAAAAAGATGGCAAAAATAGCATCTGTATACATTAGGTTATGAAGCTATTTAAGTAATGTATGCAAGAATCGTCATTAGGCCTATATTCATAACATATCTGTATGACTGTATGGTATGGTATTATATTTACACAAATATTCTTGATATTTATATTAATACATGATATCACATTTTGTTCTGAGTAAAATCATGACTAGACACTCAGTAAACAGATTCAGCCTATAATACAGGCCTACATACATATGAATTTATCATCAATATTGTGTGATGGGGCTTGTTACATAATGGTATCAAGCTCTGTCAACTACAAGAAGACTAAACTCCTTCAACTATGTTAAGCACGTGTATCCCCTTAGGCCATCTATGGGGCCTAGGCCTAATTGTCGTCTACTTTCACATTTCCATTAGATGTACGTAAAATCGTCATAATTATCAATATAACTTCTCATGTCAATCACATAATCATATTCCATAGGAATATAGTTACACGTCTGAGATGCGCAATTTCTTTGTCCTCCTTTGGCGTACCTGCAGGTAAGTCCGACTCAACATCCGGTCATTGGTCAACCCGGTGGACCTGCAGGCTGCCGGCAGAACCCTTCCTTGCCGTTGACGTAATGGCCGACGACCGCGACTTGTCAGAGCCGCTGCTGTCCTGTAACGCTACATTCTCATTACCCAGACTGTACTGACGTCGGCGCCAACAGCAAAATATAACAGGAAGGTGGTTCCGGAAGGAGGGGCAGGCCACCACGTAGAGCAGGAAGTTGATGGAGTAGTTGATGTGCTCCAAGAGTGTGGCCACCTCGCGGAACACCACAATGCATGCCCCCTTGGCCTCAAAAATGGGCTGGCGTTTGATGAAGAAGATGAGATGGGCAAGGGCGATGGGCATGACAAGGATGACGAAGGCGAAGATGATGCAGAGTAACATGAGCGTCGTCTTGGACGTGGGGTCCTCGTAGGAGTCCGTCATTAAGCTCGCCATCATGCTTCTCCGCGCGCGGCGCGCTGAGTAAAGGTGAATGATAATAATGGTTGTGAGCACTATGAGGATGAGGCTCGGCACGAAGGAGTAGATGGAGAGGCCGACGATGAGGAACATGCGGGTGACGTGCACCAGGCCGGGGGGCTGGGTGTTGGGGCGGCACACCCCTCCGACGAGCCGGTCAGCGAAGGTCACCCAGACGCCGTTATAGGTGCCGATGACCAGGTAGATCAGCGTGATGCCGACGACGGCGAACCGCTTCCGGTTGACGATGGGCGCCTTGAGGGGGAAGCAGACGGCCACGAAGCGCTCTACACAGATGAGGACCACGAACCAGGACGAGGTCATCTTTGCCGTCCTGTGAAACGAAAGCAGATACCATTTGATACGTGCTATTTGGGCTACATGGCAATGGTATTGTTGTAAAATTGTTTAATATATAATTTCCAACTATCCTAGATCTATATACAGATCTAAACCATTACATGTCCCCAGCTAAAAAGTTTAAGGCCCAATTCAAAAACATGAAGCTCAATGGTATCTTAAATGTTCCAAACAAATGTCAAACCGTCTCCTTTGACCATAATTTAGCGGGCTATGGCTTGCCTAACGTTTAAAATTACACACATGCATGCATGTACACTGATTCCATCCAGGATAACCTTTTACAACAGAGTAGAGAAGACATTTTACATTCATGCTTAGCAAATAAATGTAAAATTGATACCAAATAACAGCGATATGCTATATATATGTGTCGAGCAGTTCTAATAGGATATAAGAAATTTGCAGAAGGCCACCGAAGAGGAAGTAAGTTTACATATATCATGTGGCACCAAATAGGAAACAATCTAAATTTAGCCCTTCCCCTTCCAGAAAATAGGAATCCCTCCCCTTTAGGCCTAAATGGCTATTCTATGAGCTTATAATACTTCAAGCGGGGCTTCCTTTGGTCTGACCATGTCTCATAGTCAGGCTTCATGTCAGACCACCAATCGAATGCTCCGCATGTTCCGAGTTTTTTGCATGTCCAATTGTTCCAAGAGGAAATTGTAAGTTTTCACACGAAAGTCGTCGGTTATATATGGCATCAAAAGAGACGGTTTCTGTATACAGGTGGTGTAAGTGTTCTATGAACAATTTTGAATCCTTTCTAAATCTGAGAAATACAAAATTAATATTGTATATTGTGAACAGTTTAGTTGAAATCCTGGTAATATTGTGTTAAAGCTTTCGTTGAAAACCTATTCAAACATACTAGAAGACGATACATTACTATGGCCGCCTATGGTAGGAAAATTCTTTTTATCTGCACTTATCTTAATATTTGTTCAATTGATATTACCAAAAGGAAGAACAAACCTCTAGTATTTTCCTTATTAATCCATATATTTTCTCAGGTTTGATAAATCTTCAGTTGTTGATTAATAATTAAAGACTTGGATGAAAGGAAGATTTAGGAAATGACCATGAAAATTTGTGATAACATAGGGACTATACATTGAGTGATTCCACTAAAACTGGCTAACAGAACTAGTTGAAATGTTCCCATCGAGCAATTCGATCAAAAATCGATATGTGCATATTTATATATTGGTCGCCAGTATCTTAGTCGCACCGCTCGGTGGGTTCCCATCTTCACTTTCAGTTTATTGACAAAGACAACCATAACAATGATTCATTAACAGCTATTATAAACATATTCTCATAAAAATGTATGTTAATGTCATCTGAACTGCCTTACCTGAAGGCCCAGAAGAAGGCCTGGCAGCCCGACTCGGAGTAGCTCCTGATGTCTGTGCCGAGCAGCTCGCGGACCCAGGGTTTGTGAAAGGGGAGCAGGACGTTGAGGACGGAGTCGGAGAAGGCCAGGCAGATGAGCACATAGCTGGAGGGGAAGCGCTTGAAGGGCTTGGACCTCATGACGATGATGGTTAGTATGTTTCCCCCCACACCGAAAACCAGCAGCAGCGGCACCGACACAAACCCGACGTAGTCGACGACGGGCGCGGCATGCGACGACGGCGTACTTCCGGTTGTGTTGCCCACGTTTGAGATGTTGGATATATTGATGTTTGCCATGTCCCTGTTTTTCTCCCTCTGTCTTTGTTTCTTTCTATGATTATAAATTATTTCTTTATAGTTAATAGTTTCGCCTCTTGTTTCTATGTTCTTAGAGTTTATAACAGTCTATTCCCCTCTCTATGTGGTTTTCCCTATAGGCCTACGATAAGGCTTGGTTCCTTTAAGATGATTTCTCTTCAAATATAGCGTTGTAGCCTGTCTTTTATGTTGGTTGTTTTGATGCCCTGCCGCTGTCCTCCTATAAGATAAGGCCTCCTCGACCTCGGAGGTTGAGTATTCACCCTGGAATAGAAAGCAAGATTAAGCACCACAGTCCCATACAGACGCTTTTATATATTTAAGGATCTCCCTAATCTAACATTCTATTTACTTCATGTATCCTGGAATTATGTGAGTCTATCCCAGCTGATCGTACGTCACAATGCTTGTGAGTGATACATTAGAAAGGCGGATGTTTGTGGATTCTGCGGACTCTGAGCCATAAGATGTATAGTATGTGACTGAAAGATAAGAACTCCCATTCGCGGAAAGGAAGCTGCCTAAAATAGCACATACAATATGCTGCTTGTAGACACTTCTTCACTGACGACTTGGTGTTAATTATGATGACTTATCAGTAACCAAATAGTACTAATAAGAATCACACTTACGTTTTATGTTACAACTCGAAAGCGGTGAATTATTTCTATCATGAATCAGTAAAGTACTATGCGGCTATCGGCTTTGTTCAGCTCTGATTACTGTCTGCTACAAACAACCATGTTGAGTCTAACATAACGCATTTGTCAGCAGATAACTATTAACATCTCTTATCAGAACCGGATTAGGACCCATTCAATACGTTTCAGAAATAAACGTAAAAATACCGGATACAAAATGATAACATTTTACTATTCAGATAACTATTATAACTCTCAAGTAACAATGTATTGAATAAACTATGTTATCTTTAATGTCAAATATATTTTTTATCTGATTGGGAACATAATCATATAAAAATCTGCTTTAAAAAAGGACGGGAAGTTAACATACGTTTTAAAATTAGGATGACCTAAGTGTATCCACACAGGACAATTCATAACAGTTTATCTTTTCTTTTGTTGCCAATCCAATTCTAATAGAGCAGCTCAAGAAACAACCCATACCGCTTGACCCCAACACCACACCCCGATGACGAACTATCTTGAACCTTTTTGGTTCAGGACGATAACCACAACACCAAGGACTGCACTAACAATGCACTAGCGTTCAGAAATATCAGACTCAGACAGCCCTTGATGAAAGTGGGCAATGAACAGACTAAACTATTCCATTATATACTCGAAACCCTTATATATCTACAATAAAATCATATGGGCGGGAAACAGAGACGGATCTAGATTTAAGAAAGGGGTTAGGCTGACTTTTAACCTGTTCCTATATGGTGTGCATGATATACATATTTTGTTTGAATATTAAAAAGAAATTCTTGTATAACGTTGTCATTCTAGTCTTTGGAACAGACTGTAATAAAATCAATAGTACTTCGAGTAACAACCTTTCATATGAATCGAATAAGACCATACAGATTAATCGACATTCAGTCACTGACAGTCAAAGAAAAACTATTTAGTCACTGACTGAACCAGGGACTGTCAGAATAACAGGGTTGTCCCGGAACGACCCAGTGTGTGTACATGGTGAGGTAGGTGTAGGAGCAGTAAAACTGGAGGAGTACACTGAAGGCTCCTACTGCAGTACTTCATAATATCTCTGTTTGAGTAGACGGAGAATGCGAACCCAGATGACCCAAGATAAGAAGAGCAGGATACTAAAGAGCTGATCATAAAGCGCTTGCCCGGTGGTCTAGTTACTTTCCTAGAAGTAAGCGGATAAACAGGATAGGCGATGGCGACCTTTGCTGACCGGTCATTGGCTCAGCCCTGCACGTATCCTGGAACAAGCTGGAGCGAGACTGTGCACTGCACTCGCTATACGCACAAGTGTGAACAGGACTCGGCAATAGTTCCCTGTCGATCGCGACCTGCCATCTTTGAAGCAATCAACGGGTATTGGATGTTTCAGATCGGTTTTCAGTAGATGACGGGGTTCGACAGGAATCGATCTGTAGTTCATTATCTGCAATGCCGTGGCTTTAGCACCTTTTCTTTATGGGAAAAGGGTTTGTTCGGATTGTCAATACGGGGGGGGGGGGGGGGTTATCTGTATCGAAAGTATGTGGAGTGTTGCTTAAGATATCAGTACTTGGAGATGAGATGAGATTAACAAATATGATACGTCTTTGACATTACCATCTCATGCTGAAGCAGATCAACGAATATTTCAAATACATTAATCATAATGGACATTGGAAAGAACCTTTATTTATTTTTTAATTGAATGAGTTGACAAATGACAAACACCCCATCCAAGACCAGCTATTGACTGCCATATCTGTCATATCATATGTCATTTGTAATTGTTATATAAAGGTTACATTTTCAATAAAGTAGGCCTATCGAAAACCTTACTCCCAAAAAGATAGATGAAACCAATATAACAGGGCTGTTTCGACATTTTCTATTTACAGAAGTAATCATAGGCAAACTAGGAATCAACTGACCGCCTACGACTAAACTCTCAACTTCTCAATATGGGTAAAATAGATAAAACAAAGCTGCAATATAGGACTGAAGGTCCGGATCTAAGCAAATATTCGTCTATAATTATTAGAAAAAAAGACCCACCCAAAATCAACTTCAAAAAAACAATAGGAAAGCAAGCACTCTTAATTTTTAACAAGGCGAGATTTGTAAAGACCATGTAAAGGAATAAGTGAGGGGGGGGGGGCCTGATAACAAGATTGGCGTAGTTTGTGGTCGGTGGGTGGAAAACATGATGAGGTAGGATCTGTTAGATCTGTGGGAGCCTTGCCGTCCCTTGGCAGCTGTCACTGCCAGGCTCGAGGCGGCCACGGATGTTTACTGGGGTGGTGGGTTGGCAGTGAAGGGTGTGGGAATGTAAATGGGTTCGATTCAGGGCAATTCCATCGGTTATAGATGGCAGGGCCCTAACGCACTTTTATATAGGGGTCACTAGCGCTGCCCTTATTTTTCAAATTATAGACCTACAATCATGCCGCGTCATGCACATAATTATGAAGCTCCCATGTGTGTTTCAGAAGTAAATGTTGTTGGGTATTAACGTGTGCGTAAATGTAGACGTTTGCATGGGAAATTTCAACAACTAGTGGAAACTGAAATACATATTCATACACCGGATCTCTATTAATAAATAGAGATCCGGTGCATGAATATGACCGTCTTTGGATGCAAAACAGCTGTAAATCAGCTTCTTTATTGTGGTTGAGATTCCTAAACATCATTCTGTTCACGTTGTGCGTGTGGGCGTGCATATGGAAGTATCCCTCAGTTTTAAGGTTATGCGGTGGTCGGAGTATGAGGTCAGACGTCGCGTGCCTGACCTTACCTCTTCATTCCTGTATCTGTGTCCTAACCACAACCCCGCTTATATAAACAGTAAGCAAAAAATACTAACCTGGTTAGTAGTATAATTCTATAACGGGAGCAATGACGAACCGAATAGCAACATAAAGTGCATATATTTAGCTTTCAGAAATCACGACGGTATTATGGGTTTACAGAGACACAATTCTGAACCATTCAAATGCGTTACAGGAAAGAAATCCACTTCTCATCTCTCAGAAGTTGACAGATGCATGAGACCACAAAGTTGAAAGAATGAGCCAACCACATCAAATGTGACAGGTCACGACTACATGCTAACACAGATCCGTGTAGGAAAATGAGTGAATTAGCGTGTTATACTGGGAGTCGGATTATCTCATTGAGGTTTTATGCATATGGAGTCTGATACAATAATATAAGTACTACCGCAACTAACGATTGTCCTCTGTTGCGCCAGAAGGATTTGTTATTTTCAAATATATATACATATTGCTTTTTATCATTATAATCTTATTATCCCACCCTTTTGAAATAATCAAAAGAGAAACTGACACATAAATAACCACACCAGTGCCTCAATATATAAGCTAGCTATTGCCAGTAACTATGTAGGACATTGCGTGGATTTGAAGGCGCACGAGGTAAGGGGAAGTTCATACCGTAAACATCATCCAATACTTACCTAAGACATTTCGATGTAAATGGATGTCCGTAGGTTAATTAATCCTTAATCTGGAGATTAGTCGATCCCGGAGGCAGGCATGATTCCCATCACCGTAGCTCTCCGGACGTTTTGCTTTGTTCAAGTATTCTTGGTGAAACCTAAGTTCCCAAGAACTGCATGCAGAAACTTATTGAATAAAACCAGCTGTTTCCAACTATGGGAGCACGTACTTCTTCACGACTGGGGGTAAGTGAGCTCCTCTCTCAGAGTGTACGTGAGCGGTTCCACCAGCAACCAACTCCGGGAACTGGGTCAGTATGCAACAGATGCTGACCAATCAGAGCACAGCTTGGATGGGGGCAGTCCTGAGAGCAGACAGCTAGAGGCTAAGTTACAAAGTACATGTACCTGAAAAGCCACTCACTTTCTGGTGCCTGTTCCCTGGAAGATATCCTCCTGGTATTCTATCCTGTGTCACTGTGCATTATTATAATAGTTATAACTGCGTACATCAAGATGTGCTAAGTTTTGCATAGAGCAGTTTACCTAAAAGTTGGTTTTAAATGTTATAGATGATTCGAGATGGAGTCAGATTTAGGATGTTGTGTCGAATTTATGTGCCATATTCTTACAAAGCCTTTTCCCTGTTTTCTTATCTGTGAGAATCCCTTTACCAATCCGACCCCTTGTTGTGCTAATCCAATTCCCCCATCCGCCTTCCGAACTCTCCGATCTGACCTGGACCAACCATCTAACTATTGTCTAGAGCAGCATGGCCACTGGTCTCAAACAGCGGTTCTATAGTTTTCACGATATGTGACCCTATTGCCAGGAATATTGGACATCAATCTAACAGTAAGGGGCCTGATGATAAAGGAGGCTGTGCCATAGGAGCTGTGGTCGGCAGCGTGTTGCCAACCTGTTCATATCGTTTTTGTTCAGTCACGGCAAACCTAACGGTGGTTTACTGCAGGGT
Source organism: Lepidonotus clava (assembly GCA_936440205.1). NCBI lineage: Eukaryota > Metazoa > Annelida > Polychaeta > Phyllodocida > Polynoidae > Lepidonotus > Lepidonotus clava. Next base: position 42,252,366 of record OW387136.1, on the reverse strand, counting down.
CCTGCCTGTTTTTATACATTTATACCATCCCATTATAATATGTACACCAACTGCCAAGTTACTGGCATAACAAACACAAGAGCGGGAAGCCTGCTACTTCACCAATGAAGATGTTATCTCCTGCTCAAAATATTATATCATCTTTTACTTTTTCCATTAGGACAGTGCATAGAAAACCGGTCCAATGTTTCTTTTACTTTTACTTTTCAAATCTTTAGAGCATCGCTAAAAGTGATTTGAAATTCATTCAAACATCCCATCCATCAGGTTCTCGGGAATTGGGGAAAAAAAGAAATGTTGAAGAAGTGATGAATGGCTAATGGTAACATTGCAGATAATGTTTTTCAAGGATTTAATCAAAATAAATCATCCCCGGCGTATTTTAACCATACTGGGAATTGCTTTGCCAAACTGGACTTGGGTTTATCATTACAGAAGTAACTGTGAAGTATTTTTTGATTTTCAGGTGACACATATATAGTACAGGATTTTGAACAACTATACCCCCCATCGAATGTTGTCAGTGTTATTACTTACATAACAATGAAATACGCCTAAGCATCTATGGCATTGTATGAAAACATTATTGTGTTCACCAGTGAATAATACATCGATTTTAGGTTTCCTAAGGGTTATCTTGTTTCTTCTTTTATACAGTAAAATTCATTATTATGAATTGGTAATTTCATTCCAATTTCTTTCTGGGCCCTGTTCCACGAAAAGTGTTCGCAAGTCACATAATTTTACTTTGATATGTGCGCAAATACTGCTAGTAAGGAAAGGTGTGCGCCAAAAATAGCTTGCTACGTACACTTTACGTACAGAAATAACACAAGATTATATTTTAAATAATTATCACTCTTTAATAGCTCCATGAGTTCTCAACCGATTCTTATTTAGCTTCCAGCAACGGATTCCTCGGAAAATTATCTTTCTAATGACATATCATAATTTATGTTATCATAGCTTTATAACTTCATGGTGTAAAATTATATGAATATTAAAAACTAGTTACAAACACTGCAATACCTATCGCAGCTCTTAGAGGGGTACGCACACTTCTGCATACCTGTGTACAGTAGGCAGACATGCCATTTTGTTCATATCTTGTTTCTGGAACGAAATATAAAATTATGAATGTTCGTAACTTTTTATGGAATGGCCCCCTGTGTTCTTCTAATGTTTGCATTCGCTACAAATTCATATAGGCCTAATAGTTTTTCTCTCACTACAGTGCAAATTTTGCGAACAAAGTTCTAAGTTTGACTTCGGATTTCTCCAATCAAATCAAATTAAACTCTGTGTAACTTCGAGGCTGTAGAAAATCCAAACGGGGCTGGGAGTATTGATCAACAACAGGTCAACACTCAGCCCAGCGAACACCTTCAGCCATGGCCCATGGCAAGGTTCAATATTTTGTGAGGGATTTTGGACGCTTGCATGGTGTTGAGGGGAAGTAGAACACACACGGAAACACAGGACGAATTAATGGTAGCCCTGAACACCACTGAGTCTACTAATAAAGTGCGACTTCGTCAAGAGCACAAGGCAGCTCGCAATGAACCAGTGTTTGATCACCTTCACAGTGGAGACCACTTATAACCTCTCAAACTTAAGTCCGCTTTTACACAATTTCACATATACACACACATATATATATAGTCCCTATATATATATATATATATATATATATATATATATTGGTTTGGCCCTAAGCTTTCAGTGCAATATTCATGCATTTAGCCTTGTTCATAAAACATGTTACTAAGATACAACAAAGTATCTTCCCGAGTGACACGTGTTATCTATTGGCATGTTATCACAGGTATTCCTTTTTGAATGTAATCTCATGATATGTTCTTACACATATTTTTTATCTCTCCATGTTAAGGCTCACACATGTTAATCATCAAAAACGTGTAGACAATAACAAAAAAACATTCCTTGCATCCAAATTCAATCATATCTTGGTCAGTTTTGAAATGTCTATGGATTTGTTAAAAGGGAAGACCATAATGCAGGTCTAGAAACAGGAAAGGATCCTGAATCTTTATGAGAAATCTTAACGTAGACCTGTCAAACCAATAGGCAACCCATTCACAGGGCGTAGAATTGTAATGAGACAGGCTCTCGGTATTAGTTCTCGTTCTAATAGCAGTCCTATAAAGCCTGGTATTTGAGAACACTTTACAAGCCAAGGAGTTTCAATAAAAGCCCCTTTTACAACATGTTTATTCTAAGACGTAACGCCATGTCAACAAGGCTACCGACGCGACACCCAACGTCAGCTTGCTTCATCAGATCGTGGGCAGTTGTCACTTCCTCTCCATTTGCCCCACAGGTCAGCCGAGAAGTGCATAGACTTGGGATTGATGGTTAGGGATACAGCATAAGTATGGATTAAATAGGGATATATGTAGGCTGGCTTTCATTTATATTGTTCCGGATCGTACTCCCCGAGGATTACTGCTGAAAAGGACAAACATCATGAAAGGCTTCCGGGACATCGCGAGTCGGGCCTCAGTCAGGAAGAAACTGTAAGTTAAAATGTTCAGTTTGAGCGACTAGACCTGTATAGGAGTTCTCAGGGTGCGGTTTCAGTGACGGTTTCTAAACCAATGGCAAAATACTAAATTATGCATGACATACTATCCTAGATCTTTATTTTAAAATTAGTTCCCTATACATATTATTGCTGGGTTAGAAAAAAGAAACATTCAAGCATGAAGTATTCGAACTAGTCTGGGTTGCTTTTTACTGAACTTTCATACAACTCTAAACGCAAAAAAACATAAAACAAATTGAATTTTGAGTATCGCCGAACCCATCATTTGAATTGTATATGACAACAATATATATATATATATATATATATATATATATATATATATATATATATTGCTATTCTACTTAATCGATGGCGATGTCCGCCTTGAACCAACGTACAGCTCGAATAACAAGGCACCAACATAATTTTCTGAAAGGGAAAGAGGACATTGTTAACAACGATTAAATTGACCTGAAGTCCTAAACGATGTTGTAATTTCACTCCCTGCTGAAGAGTTTCTCGGGACATTGATCTTTGGCTTATTGGTGCTAATGCATTAATTTATAACTCCAACAATAAGTTCTTTTTCGCATGCTAACGCGAATCTACGTTAATTACACTTCTTATATGGGATCTAATGCGTTTAGTTAGTTTGCCTTTCGGCGGATCAGCCGATATGTGTTGACTCACAGCGCACCTTTGTGATTGCTCAGAAAGGAACTGGTGGTAAACTGGCAAAACAGAATGGATTGGCCGTAACTCTGTCTTTTATTGTCGGGAAAAGGCATGTAAATATGTTAAAATGTAGGCTTATTGGATACAAAGTGGCTGCTTGGAAGCTTAATGTGTGGCAGACATAGCGGTTTAAATGGCGTTCCATGCAAGTCCAAATCAAAATGGGCAGCACATCGGGCCTATAGGCCCCTATGGGGATATTTCGGTTAGCCTGAGGGACCATCATTCGAATGTTGCTTCCCTTGACACCTTTTATATGCAATATTGCACATCCAAATGAAATGCCAAGAAGTTTTATGAGTCGTATAAAACGAGATATATCAGAAAAGAGTCAATGCATAATACGGTTTAGAAACGACCTAAACTATACCTGAATTGTGTCAATCCGCTTCTTCTTTGTACCTTTGGTGTCATATTCGCAACGTATGATTATTTCAGAATCCCCCGGGGTGCTATTACCCTGATTTATCATTGCTATTGCCCGACATATTTATGGGTGATATTATTTAATGGCTCTTTCCAGAGTCTGTGCAGTTACATGTGCACATATGGAGCTGTGGCGCACTTAATCTAGTATTTAATACGTTGTTGTGATGTTGGGCTTTGTATTTTGAGACCTCTCCATCTTCTCCCAATTTCAATTCTCATAAAGTCGTATTTGGTTTCAATAAACGTTTGATGAACATTCTCTCCAAGTTCTCGTATGAATTTGTGTAAAAACTGTACTTTTAATAGATAGAACTGGAAGATGCACAGTGACTTAGGGCTTTATTGAAAGTTTTGTGCATGTTATCAAAAGGATGATGACATAACGAATGAAGTATTTGACTGAGTACGAACTGCTTCCTCAATAATATTAATAGTGGATGCTATTAAAAACAAGTATCAATTTAACAAAGTCTTCATATTGTTCCGACATATTTTATCTTAGAAAAAAAACAATGTTTCATATTGTTCCGACACATTTTATCTTAAAAAACCGTATATGATTTTCGAGATAGTCAACACAAAACAATTATGCAAATAAGTCGGAAGGTTATAATTTGTAAACTTGTTCGGCCGTCACACTTTGAAAGAAAACTTTAATTATACAGCAGTTCCTTGATTTTGTTCTCAATCAATGATACATTCCTGCAATAAGCTATTAATATACGAATTGTATAGTACTGTCTACATGTACTTATTTCTTGATCTTAGACCTAATCTCCAGTACCAGTTATAGCCGTACAGGCGATTTTATGCAGGGACAGTAATACATTCTCTTTTTGAAATTCTAACCCAAATCCTACGGCTACCTCATCTTGATGCATACATAATTGACGAAACGCCCTAAAGTGTGATTTCCCCTGCCTAATGGAATGTATTGGTTTTCAGGATATTGTCCAAGGGCTTTCATCACATAATGTCCTAGAACTAGGAATCTTCACACTTGGTTATCTTAGGGATAACCTTAGATTAGATAACGGAGTAATTACAACCAACAATATCAATTTATACGGCATGATATTTACACATCCTTTCAGATCCCTGACCCCTGAAAACGGGTCCGAACGGTCGGAGTCGGTCTCTCCGGACAAGACCTCCACGTCCTCCGAGACCCCCGGGACGAGCAGGAAGGGTTCGCGGGACAAGTTTGGGTCACTGCTGGGCCGTCTGAAGGAGAGCGACGAGGGGTGAGTAGGCGGCCATCCACTGTGCGATTATAGCTCAGTTCTACCCCGATTTTACCGATCGGTTCAAGAAAATGAGTATTCGTAAAACTTAAGTAATTTATCAGTTGTCACTGTTGGAAACTAGCCTTTTAGGCAGTCCGCAAACAGGGCCGACTTTTTCAAAATACAGTCGGCCCTGAAAGCTTTCGGTTGGCCCTGACTTTATTTTAGTAGCTACTTTCATAAATGGCAAGGAAAAAACTGTGAAATATGGTCAGAAAATAACATTAAAAGATAACTGGAAAAAAAACTGCCCTGATCAGTGTTGGCCATCAGCGCCAATTTGACACTATTTTTGATGCAAATTGTCGGCCCTGCTCTCAAATTGTTGGCCATCGGCTGACGGACGTTAATGTCAAATACTGGTTGTTATGAAATTATTATGACTGCACAAAGTACATTTTTAACCAGAAATATATTTGTAAACGCATGCAAAACCAATGGGGAGAGAATCGGTTGGCGTTTTGTTGTATCATGATTAATGGAACGACAATCGGTTGTATTTGAATAAATAGAGAGAGGTGATTTCGGTAGTTTGAGTGTGCTTTCTGATACACTAATACAATTCTCCCTACCACGGATAGCTCATTTATAGTATTTTAAGCACCTGCAGGCTAATTCTGACCAATTTTGTCGACAAATCTCCTTGAAAAACTATAGAAAATTAATAAATAATTGTAATATTTCCACCTTTGAAAAATGAATTTTCAAACAACTTCAAAAGTATGTAATGTAGGCCTATATGGATACAAATCTAAAAAATATTGGTCATTAGGTTTTCTTTAATTTATCTCAATATCTTAACCTTGCGTGATGGTTAACCCTTGTGGTTCAAATACTTTGCACAAGGTGGCACCAGAGCCAGCCATCAAACCGTGTATTGGAAACAATGTTGGACATGTGTAGACATCTGGTGAGATAGTAAACCTCCAGCATGTATGTTCATGGGGCTGGACATATTTTACTTTACGCTAAGTTTGAATGAAATTGAACTGTCAAACCTCAGTTCCTCAGTGTTCGTTTCGATGTCATCGTAAAAGAACATTGGCTGATACATTATCGTCTAAATCATATGTAGTGACAATGGCAATTAACATTTCAGTAACATGAGTTTTCAATAACATCCCGTAGAAATATATTGAAGCATAAAATCCGTGTATTTTATGTATTGACTTGATTGAGAATTTGGTTGTTCAATTGATATGAATATTGTCACTTTCAGCCGTGAAAAGTCAAAGAGTTCTCCGAAACTTGGAAGCTTTCTTGGAAAGCTTAAGGATACAATAGAAGCGGAAAAGGCTGAAAGGTTAGTGGATTTAAATATTGAGCTACATAGATTGTCCTAGGCGGCGCTAGAGCTGTATACATGTATACGTACTTGGCTCCACTACCGTAGTTATCTGCCGTCTCGCCCAATTTATTACGGCCCGCTTTGACTCAAACACAAGGGCCTGAGTGGATATCCCTGTAAAATGAGAAACATTGAAAGGCATATTTCAAAAATACTTTTTATTCGTACTCGACTGCTGCAACCTTTCCACTAGATTTTCACTATTAGCTAATATTATGCTCAATAATGAATCAGTCCCGAAGCATTGCCATTATGCCCTCCTGTATACGTAGTATAGGAGTAGTTAACTATTACTCAAACTGTTCACATTATTTTCCCTGCATTTCTGGCTTCCTGAGGGAATAGCGTGATATACCAGAGACAAATGGGACTGCGATAGACTGACCTGAGAGCTCGGCCTCCTTCAGAGAAACGTCGTGTAGTATGTTACCAACATGAACAAGAATGAATAACCACTTCATTGTCGCGCATTTCTGGCTAGTCAACAATGAACTATCCCATGAACAGATTTATGGAATATCATTATTACGACTGGACAATTTCATAAAGAGTCATGCATCCTAAAAACCCTTTTTACATAAAATGTTCTTTCTCTAATTTCCCTCTCTTATGCCTTTTCTTGACAAGTATCCGAATTCGGACATCGAAGCCAAGTGCCACTCCCATAACCTGAGCAGCTTTATTGCTGTAGGGATTTAACTTGAAATGTTGGTTCTGTTTTGTCCAAATCATTTGGTTTAAGTACCAACCTTTCTCTTAAGGTTACTGCATTAGGCATACAGCTGGGAGTGTTGCTTTTGGAAACTCAGTGAAACCACTTAATCCTGCCACTCACGTGATGCCTTTGTTACTACCGTTTATTTCTCTAGCAGATAAACAGTGGTATACAACGAGATCTATCGTTTGCCTTCCCATTTACATACTCGGCTAATGTTTATAAAGTACGTTATAAACCTAAGAATGTTTGGAAATTATCATGACTTATCAATGACATGCCTTATTGATTCGGAGTTCGGTAATATGGGCCTACTATTGGTATGAGTAATTTGCTGGACCAGTGAGAGCTTGGTGTAGATGTTGGTCAGAATGTGGATGGATATCAATTATGTCAACAATATGTACTATATGTTAACCTAATTAGAACAATAGATTGTTTACCTTTAGCTGCTACATTGCAGGTATACTTACATTTTAACGTATCCTCCAGTCTTCCCTCACCTCCAGCCATAATTTTAACTATTCCATCGGTATATAATTATAAAGATATCCATTCAATACGTCGCATGTTCATAATATGTGTGATATGTGATATATATCTCAATAGACTATTTCATGTACATTTGAGGTATCATGAGAGATGAAATGGTACATCAAACATACATAATATTATTTTCACAATGCAAACATGCTCATAATGACATATAAATTCTCATTATACAAACGGCCCATTCATTCAGTTATCAATGATATGTAATGCAACATATCATACTTTTTTAGTTTTTATTCGTGTCACACCATGTAGTGATAGCAAGAACATGACTGTTCACATCACTTTTTTGATAAATCAAATAATTGGTCATGTCTTCTGTACATTGTGTATGCATTAAAAGCCTATGAATCAGTACATACATGTACCAATTATTATATACTTTCTGCCTGTAATTGGCCGATTTTTGAGGCGATTAAGATCAAACATATGAATTTCAAGACAACATACTAACGGGCTATTATACGATCCCAGGCTTCACGTATTATCTCGCTTAGGCAATTATTTTCAAAGTAGATCTCTCCAGGTAGGCCTACCGTGAGGGATGTTGTTTTATCCCACATAATATGTGTATGGCCGGTTTCAACCTGCCTAGTTACATCCTACTGCATCAGTGGTCAGCGGTCAGTCTGAGGAATGACCATACACGTGAAAGGTATTATTGGGATACAATATGCTACGTGTGTGTTACCAATAATTTTCCATATGCTATATAACACTATTTGTCTTTCTTGCTCTTTACGAGAATCTCACAAATAAGGATATAAAGGACAAGGTTTTCGTTTACGGAATATCCATGAATCGTAACACTGCCAGTGCCTAGATAAATCGAACACTCTGACAACAGATGAGGAAAAAGAAAGTGTTATCAAAGAAGGATATTCGCTTGCTTTTTCACCTTCCGTCACCAGACGACCAGAATACTTCGGTCAAATGTCTTATCACGTACTGGAGGAAACAAGTTCATGAAATATTCAAGAAACACACAGGAGAAGACTAGAGGTGGGCACTTTAAGTTCGAATGCAGTGTCACTTACCTCTGGAAAAGGGATCCTTCACATCGAAAAATTAGAACAGATTGGTCCTAAATCTACAAAACCAATCAACATTTTATATTGAAAAGAGAAATATGGAAAATAGGAAGATGTCCATGAAAGGACTGGGTACAGTGATAAAGGGTATCCAAACGGACAAATCTCGAACTGGCGGCACTGAAAGCCCTGACACTGAACGGCAAGTTTCAAGAAAAACGAACAAACTATCTGCCTGCCTCTTCAGAACTTTAGGGTAAGTCAATTACCAATTTTATTGATATTTGGTTTTTCATCTATGTATGTAGAAAAATTCCCGGCAAACAATCTTTTTTTGAAATTAATTTTATTTATCCTGAATATTTTTCATACATGTATGGTTTTCGTCAACAATAGTAATATTGTTTGCGGTCGTTTAGCCTGGTAGCGACGAAGATCTGTAGCAACATCGTTACCGTCCTATCTCTTTCCCAACTCCAACTATCTCATTTTTATTATCAAATAGAATGTATACTGTAAACTCATATTGCTGCATATCAAATTAGGAAGTAAACGCACAGGTCGACCAACAACTGCAACAACAAAAAACAGTTGTATCAGGTGATCTCAGTTTGAGCAACTGAAGAATGTAGTTTGACAGCAAATTGTGACATCTTTCTACTTAATTTTCCTCCAAACTGTAAATAAGATTAAGCTGAGACTCAACTAACGGTTTTTCGGAGGTCAATATAGCCTTGATATGAGTCGTGCAAGATCTCTATGTGTTATGACTTTCACTAATATTGTTAAAATTAAGCATACAATTTAGATAAGATCAGATTTTTAAACGTCAGTGATTGTTAAAGAATTCTTATTTAAGGTACCTTTAAAGGTCTTGTAATTCTGACCTTTTCATTACCTTCTTAATGGGCCCATTTACACAATTTGGATTCCTTACAAGTCAAGTTTTGAGCAGTGTTTCTTAGTACTACATTGTTCACGCACACACATACAAACACACACACACACACACACACGTGTGCGTGCGCACGCACGCACGCACACACACACACACCAACACACACACACACACACCAACACACACACACACACACACAAACGCACACACAAAGACACGTATACGCAATCACACACTCTGGGAGTCCAGCTATTCTCGGAACAACTGTCTTGGCAAAATTGCTGCCGCGGCAGTCACAAATGATTGATAAATCCCCGACTCGCTATTGTGTGTAATTGATGGGAACATAATAAATTGTCAATAACAAAGAAAGAAATTGTCAGAAGTCAGTATACTTACTATAACAGACAAAGATATACTCCTGAGGGAGTCATTAAAATACCCAGAAGTATATATACATAGTATTGAATACACAGGTTATGATTATAATACCAGTTCCTCTAGTTGCTCTAGGAGTCACAATTAGGCGTTATTCATGGTGAGGTAGTCAAACCATCATAACAGTTTAGCCCCATACCTGGATGTACACACATATAAAAGATTATCACACACAAAATAAGAAGTCACTTGGAGGAAAGGAAGATACCTCAGCTTTGTCTATCTATCGGCCAATACTTGAGTTTAAAACTGAAGAGGACAACAAACTAGTGCATTGTTTCTATAGAGAGAACTTTTCAAGTCTTGAACTTGAGATCAAAGTGACAAAGCACGTGCATGCATGTAGTTATATTGGACACGATAAGTAATCAAGTGACAATTTGCTGTCCATAATTATACACAGAGGATCCATCCACCAAATAAGATTAAGGTGTCAGTGCTCAAGTATCTGGTAGATTGGTCTCTCCGAGCACGTCCTACGATGTCCGGGCCAGCAGCGGGAGGGCCTACACCCCCTGGAGGAGGGCACAGACAGCCTCCAGCAACCCCCACCTCCGGGAAGCGCTTCAATTCACATTCAGGCTGGAAGATTCTGCGAAAAATCAGCGTGTACGTATACGTAATAGTTCAGGATTATGCACCGACAGTAGGTTGCTATTCAGATGCATTTCCCCCAAATAATTGGCTGATTCTTAGAGCAAGGACTGAGATTGATTTTCATGTTCAGTAGATCCTCAAGAGAAACACATAATTATAAATGGCAATCATTGAATTCACCATAGTGCCATCTTTTGTTTAGCTACAGGAAAAACTGGATGGAGGGCCATCGTGAAAATAGAAGTTTTTGGCAAGTTATAGACCTTTTTCAATAGTGGAATAGACCTGAACAATTGATTGGGATATGGTGTTCCATTGGAATCATTGGGAACAGGACTTCAATGGTAGGGTTCACTGCGCAGGTTCGTAGGAAAGGTGCATATGACCTCTTGATATGGCGTTTACTTTAAATATCATAAAGATGAATACGTTTCAAAGGAAAAGGGTAAACAAGGCTAAGCCGATAAATCCGTGATTTCGTCAATAATATTGAACTTTCTTTTGCATTTTATCGTCAGACCTGCTAAAGCACGTCAGTAGTGTGTCTCTCTATCCGGGGTCCTTCATCAGTTTATGGTTTCGGCCCCAAAATTTTACAATAATAATTATTAAGGTATAATTGAAATATGCATAATATCTCTCCTATGATGGTTATGTCAGTAAGGTAAAAGTACGCAGACTATTTATTTTCCAGCAATTTCCCCATTTAGCCATATACATACAACTTAGCAATAACCCAGTTACTGACTGATAGCTAGTTATTAGCAGATAAGCGTTATCTAGCTGTAGACTACATATACCGTTTTGCGCGTGGATCGTAATTCATTAGTTAGATAGATATGCAGGAGCAACAGTCAAATAATGCTTTCTCCGAAGGTGAAACTCTGTGGGAACTTACTACCAAACAAAAAGCCAAAGTTTTGGTCGGCCCTCAAGTAAGTAAAACATGGTTCTGACCTTTTGTGTTCGTATTGAGAGATATAACAAATTAATGCATACATATTATCATCACTGTGTCTATACGTGATGATTGAGCCCCAATTCAATTCGTCGTCTCGTCTTCTACCCAGAACTCTGCCATGCGAAGGAATAAATTGTAGCACGCCACATCCACTTTTGATATGTACGAAGTTGAATCTAATATTTAGAACTACGATCATATCTTGGCGTCATCCCCCGTCCTCTTTTTTGGATCAAATATTTAAAAGGTATACTGCTGAATAAGCGTTTGGTACATTCCGAGGCTCCAGGGATCTTTTGATAATAATAAACCATAACTGCTTCTTCTCCCACCTTTCATAAAGTAGCCAGCTAGGCAAGTTGTCACAATTAGACTTATGGGTGCTTAGGTGCTTATACGATCTTAAAATTATGACCAATGTGAAACACCTCCTAAGTCATGTTCTTCGAAATCTGATCTTTGGTATAAACTGCTCATAAGCAGAAGCAACCCACTCACCCAGGGTCACTCACCAGCTCACGTCTATTCTAAAATGCATATTGCATATAAGTATATTCTCAAAAGAAATGGGACGAATTCTACTTTTAGGAAGTAAAACGGATACCCTCGTTTATTTTAATTAGATCCGGAATGCAATCTTCTAGGAAAACTATAATACAGTACAAACTTGTTTTACTCCTACACACTCTATGACTTAAGGATATTCACAAATTGATAGTTACTTGCTACCATTTTAGATATCTCTTTCATGTTCTCTACCATGCCCAGAAATGTTTAGGGTTCAAAGCGGTAAGCACTTAAGTGGTGGCGACTTAGCCCTGACTTTACGTATTGGGGTCGATCCTCTAGGCCGTATATGGGGGAACTGAACTGGCACTAAGCACTTAATGATACCTGCAGAAAGTCACCTGTCTCTACCCAGTTGATAATACATGTATGGACAAACGCTAGTCGCATAGGTAAACTCCGACTAAGCTATCGGTTGCTCTGCATAGTAATTTTCTAAAGGATACATAATGTAGAGGCTGCAAGTAAGTATACACCCCAGGGCAAACTTGTGCACTGGCAGAAAGTAACAGCAGTAGTGCACACATACACATATTGATGGCATGGTGCCCTAGAGGGCCTAGCCCTGGACGTACGTAGACTGGCTTGCGTTGGGTGATGACTTTTAGATCTGCCGCCTCCCATGGTTACACAGACAAAATGAACTCTTGGATTATCTAAATTACTTGTTATAAATGTGGATACTTACGTGACTGCTACAAAATGAAGGCTATGAAATCATCCATAAAGACGCTAAGTGGACTCCGCATGTGAGTAGAGATAAAGGTTTAAGTTGACCAATTGTATCAACTACTTGTCATGCATGTATATATTGTGTAGGTAAGTGTAGGTAAGTGTATCTTGTGCCTGGAAAGTCTTGGCATAAATCTAATTTACTTCAAAAAGGATATTTTTCAGCTTTTACTTCATGTTTTGAGCACGTATCTTCCTGTTCCCATTGTATTTTTATTAGAGAATCAATATTCCTTCTTGAATCTGCCTATACTCTATAATGCTGTTCTCTGAACCTAGTTTGGGACAGTTTTTTTTAGATATCTATATTGTAGTACTTAACAGTGATCGGGGCATCGGGGGAAATTCTGAGTGCAAGGGCTATGGGTTGCTTTTAGGAGTATGCAATAAATATTTTGGTAATGAACAGGGATCAGTGTTTTCCTTGATTGGGTAGGAGAAATACAGTGCTACCACCAGAACAAGGGTTGATTCTTTCAAATGTGGATACCTAATACAATAATGTTGTAGCATGCTGTACCTATTTCAAAAAAGACTTATCACTGTGTCTAAGTCTTATGCTCGAAATTATCCAGAGAACTAGCACCATATCGCTCGATGGTATTGATAATTATGAAGGACAAAAATAGTCAAAGGAAGGAAATATGAAATTTCTATGCATTTCAAACACACGACAAGATCTTTATCAATTCAGAATCAGTTTTCAGTATCTGAACATTTAGTGTCACGTAATAAGACAATGTCTCAAGTAGAGTTTGTCCTTAGCAGATCTACTTAGTTATCATCTAAAGTTTGATTTACCATGCTTGTACGTTATCGTCTTTATCATGAACTATAAGTTTTCAACCAACTGACCTTCAAAGAGCTCCAGATCAGGGAAGAACCTATAACAAACTTCTGATGGCGCCAATCAGTTTTTTTTCTTTCACCAAACCAACAACACTAAAGACATAAATTAGTTATGACCTATTAACTCAGACAAAATGTTAAAATTCCTATAGATCCCAACTCAATACAAGACTGTTGGTAGGCAATACAAACATAGTTTATCAGAGATAGGTCATGCCTTTTAACATTAAATATGTCAATGAAGGAGGTTAATGTAAACCTTTTGGAATTTCACATGACGTGAAAATCTTCATTTTCATATTAAATTACTGGGTGCTATGGAAATATCTAAATACAACAACACTGTTGCTAGGCGACCCACAAACCACGAATGTGGTTAAATAAGAATAGAAAAAAGACTAACCAGATAAAGTGTTTAATAGCTGGTGGTGTCTAAGACACGGATTCATAGACTCTTTAACTCATTAATGAATCAATTTTATTGGTAATTAGTTATTTGCTAAGATAAATGAGTTGGTGATTTGCAGGCAACTAGATTGCAGTAGGGAGGAACCAATCTTGATAGCATCCTCATGGTTGTCAATTTCATTGGTAGCGACAGGTATCGTTTTTTAAAGAATTCTTAGATTGGTCTGGTTAGCAAATAAGGGCTAATTTTGTATTTTATTTCCATATGACATAAAAATAGAGCTTTGGTTTGATACTGTGATGAATCTGTTAGTACGAGCATTTAGAGACTTATAACTGTTGAGGAATGAGCTTTTCGGGATGAATAATGGGTTATAGTCTGGTACAAGTTGTTTGTGTACCAGTAAATGTTGTATATCCATGATTCTTTGGGTATTTTTTTATGAAATAACAAAGATCCCCTTTTGGAATGAGTGTAGCACAAAAATAAGGTTAGTGCACGGGGTCACAAGTATTTGGGTTTGAGGATGTAATCAGATGTGACACCACAAGGTGTCACAACAGTCTTGTGACCTGTATTGACCAATCAGCACAAGTTGTAGGGGCATAATTATTATAAGCCTGAGTTTCTGCATAAAATAAAAGTTCCTACTTGGTACTCAACCTGTTAACACCAACTTCCTTCTTGTGTCTTATCACCTAAGAATTTAGAGAAAGCAGAGATAAATGGTCACAAGGCATGAGCACCATGCCTATACATCTTTTTCATTAAAGTAGCGCTGCCCTGATGTTTTAAATTTGAAGAAACTCTTAGGCTGATTATCATCTACAAATGGGCTTAGGTGAATTAAGACCAGAAGAATGATGATAATGGTATGGCATGAAGTGAGCATGAGCAACCAGAATGTCATGGGGAATGAGATGTCGAGCACAAGGCCAACACGCTACCACCCTACCCTAAATGGCGAAGATCACAAAGAGATTACCCCTGTCAGTGTCTGAGTCACACAGTAGAAGTCCAGCCTAAGATGCCCACCCCGACCTCTCATTCTCCATTTTCTCCTTCGTCCCTCTTCTCCGAGGTACTACGCAGCCAACCCTCATGCACGAGGCATGACCTCTGAACCTTCCTCTCTTTCTCCCCATTCTCTGTGCACTTCCGCACTTGGGCAGAAGGATGAAGCAGCAGCCAACCCCCGAACTGCACAAACCACAGTCATTAAACCAACAACATCACAATACCATAAATTCAATTTCATATGAAATATTGTATTAACAGAACACATATTTTCAGTATACTTCCTGTGTGCCATGAGAGTTGCAGTTTGTTGAAATTACGAGAACAATTATAGAATTAGGCAAATTGTCCAGGAGCTGACAGGAAATGTTTAGTTTTTTTCTCTGGATCCAGGGGCAGATCCAGAGATTTTCAAAAGGGAGCCCTATTGTAATAAAATGAAAGATTTTCAACTAGACCCTCCGGATGTGAGAATTTTACATTCAAACAGTTAATATTAATTTTGGCGAAAAATAGAAGGGGCACGCGTTCCTTGCGTCCCCCCTCTAAATCCGCCACTGAGATCTATAGATAAAAACACTAAAAAGATTACTTATTCAAAAGAATTGGGTATTACTTAATCTCTATATCATATTCAAGATGATTCCTATAAAAAATCGTAAGACACAATCAACATGGGCAGACATTGTGTAGGATTTAAAAGGGTCTAAGGATCTTTAAGTTTATATTAGACCACAATGGATATTAAGAATTAGGGGCTGTATAGTAGTTGGCCTATTAGCTCCCACTGATCTGCTGATATAGTTTTCTTTGATATGTATGCAGGACTTTGTCAGTACCAGGCAAGAGTAACATCTGACCATTGCTCAGAGTACAGTAGGCGCCGAGGCACCCCCTGGTGTTATATGAAGCAAGCTCTCTCTAGTCTGAGGAGTTTGACAACAGTAGGCAGGGCAGAGGTAAAGTGCTCAACCTGCCATATCACAAAGTCTTGCTGGGAGGGTACTTCAAGGCAGCCCAGAAGTTAAAATGTCTCATTTAAATGATGTTTGCAAAAACAAAAGCTGTTGTATTGGGACAAAATTAATTTTCAACTTTTTAAAAATTAATTTTGGTTCAAACGCCATTTTGAATAATTACTCACCCTTTCAAGAAAAGGATGGTTCTGTTTTTCAAGGGGGAGTTTCGTCTATTTGACGACAACCCTGCCAACCCATTGTCTCTAAAACAGTTATGTTTCTGTAGGAAAGGAAGACAAATAAGAGACCGATAAGAAACATTTGTAACTACTCAGATAATCCTATATGTGAATTAATACCTATTCTTTTGGCTATTTTTAACGAAGATTGTGAACATCCTTCATTAATGAAAAAAAAACTTCATTTGGATATGCCTCGGAAGGGAATATAACCATGCAATGTTCAGCCCCAATAGTTCCTTGCTTTCTTTGTATTTATAGTGCTTAATCATGTCAATTATTGGGAATCCCCTACATGCATTTCTTCTAATAATTCAGATATCGATACGATATCATACTTAATGTGATTTTGATATTTCAAATTTTAGACATGTAATATTGATAATAGAGTAGGTATTTGGATATTTCGTTTATAACGGAGTTCATTCACATAATTTACAAGGATCCACAAGCGGAAAACACATAATATGTATATCTATAGGGCCTACTTCAAATGTTGTCCTTGATAAGTTACGCGCTGTGGAAAGATTGGATTGAATTTCTAATATCGACACTTTATTTGGGATAGTTAGAATATGCTCTCCTTATCTTAGCCATGTCGGAAAAAAATAGCAAAACATTTAACAATTATGAGAAATGGGCAAAAATCTTTGCATGATCTGGTTCCCATGGCAACGATATCTCAAACGTTTTTCGAATGCTTTCAGAAAAAAAAAGAAAATACTTTTATTTATCCTATACATTCTCCTCGTAGATGTTCTAATCCAAAATTATTCAACCTTATTCTAAGACTAATCTAGTCGCTCCAATTGCGTTCTGGTAAACTTTTTCTTCCATTATTGTATTATGCTTAAAATGTGATTGGATTAAACCACACCTGTGCTGAGCTCCAAAGGGGCCCTTGTGTGGAGGCACTGCCTCGGGTATATCGTTCATACTTTCTTCAGTACGGAATAGTACCTTCCAGGGAAAATATTTTTTCTGGCACTGCTGTCACATGTGTTTGAACCAATCGGCCTAATGAAAACATAACCACTGTTTTCTAGTCTTAACCCCATGTGCGCTGGCCTTTATGCAGAGACCATTATACCCACTGGGCCACAGGTGACCACAGTTGACCATAGTGAGTGACCACTGGCCTCAGTCCCACCGTAGTAGGCCTAAAGAAGGTTGGGGCAGTGGCCTGACTGGTTTGACACTGACCGTTGGACTGTGATACTGCATCTTTTTGTGGATTTTACCTCATGTCACGTAAACCTAGTATGGCCAAAGGGCTCTCAGCCATAGATGAGTCGGGCAGGCCTGTCTCCAAATCATCACGCCATGGGTAGGTCCAGTTTCAATGCATCCATCATCTTTGTGGAAATCAATTCTAAAGACAAATTGTCTCGGACTTCTTCTCAAGCTAAAGGTTACAGTACGGGTCTCCCAGATTAGAATTTGATTTTTTTACTTTACATGCAACGAAACATAGGCAGTGAAGTCCCAAGTTATATAGTTGTCACCAGACGAGTTAACTGTTTAAATTCAGAAGTAAATTGCATCGATAGAGAAAGGCCAAACTCCAGCTCTAGTTATTATACATTATATCGTTTAAATTAGCGACTGTTATGAGTGCTTATGGATTAGACTCCTGCTAATATGTTTCAATGCGGAGAATTAGCACATTATATAGCTTAGACTGAAGCATTCTATAATCCTATTGAGAAGATTAATAATATGTCAAGGCACTTGTAACAGGTACATTTTAGTTTGTTACACTTTGTACGTGACTCATTTGCCTGACCTCTTAAGTACTAGAAAATTATTGGCAAACTGTTAAATCAATTTGGAGGATACGACTTTTAGATACTATTGGTGTAATTTGCAATATTCAAATTCACGTAATGTTATAGGTTTATGGACATAGGTACTTCGCACAAAACTACCTCCAAATTAGTCCTTCACCAAACAACTTTCATTACTCTTCGTTCAAGGGTCGAAATAGTGTAAGCAATCTTCCAAGACCAACAAAACTTGTGCTCCAGATACATTAGAGGGCCATACATATTTGTTTAGCACGTATTTCTTTTAAGATTTGCAAATACTTGACTACATATAACACATTTTAAATCTCAAACAAAATAACTGAACACATATATCAATATCCGATACCGTTGGCTTTTCATTACCCAAAATGGAAGTTGTTGGCAAAACATTCCCCAACCATTGTGCATACATTAATTAACGATTAAAGGCCTGTTTCCACCAAACGACATTCTCCTCAAGACAGCCTAAGACTTCAAAAGATTTGAAAATCGTTGATGGTCGTTCTGAAAATCATTCAGTGGAAACACAAAATCGTTGGTTAAGACTTTTGATAAAGACTCCAAACGACATTTGCTCAAGACAAAAGTGAAAGATTCACCAATGACCAAATATCTGACTTGTATTTCTGGACGGCAGTTGCTCACGATTTCTTCCAAGGGCAATTAAAAGCTATCAAATCTATTGTTCCCTGATTTTTCTGATATCTGTCGTTTGAAAAAATCGTCCAGATTGTCCAAGAATCGTTCAGATATCAGTATTTTGGTCTTTCAGTGGAAACAAGAAATTGTTGCTTTATGAACGACCAAAAGGAGCAAAGGTTTTCTTTCTTATGTCGTTCATGGTCGTTAGAAACTCAAAATGAAAGTCGTTGGGTGGAAACCCGGCTTTACATTACATTTAGTGGCCAAACTACAAAGACTGGTTCAAAACGCATGCTATATCTAAGTTTGGTTTTCTCTCTAATCTAATTTAATCAGTGCGTTTCTTACATCTTAACCTCAAGCTGACATTGTGACACAATCTTACCTGGCCAAGTAACAAAAAGACTTGGCAGTAAGTGGATTTTTGTCATGTTAAGTATTCTTTTTGAAAATGTCGAGTTTACATTGACGATAGATAAGATTATATCGTTATCAAATTAGTCAAATTAAGACATGGTTTGATGAAGCTTAATAGTGCCCTATCGTCAAATGTCGCTATATCTGTCGTTTATGGTATCAGTATATAGTTTTCCATAGTCATGTGTATTTCATCCAGGATTAATCCATCTGGCTTATCAACGTACTGTGTAACTTTGTACATGTATTTTGGATTCATATCGGTATATAAATTAGTTCTGCACATAACAGGTAATTGTAATATACTTGATATATGTATGGTCGACGGCTGTGTAACTAATTAAATTCGAATTCACAAGGCTCCTCAACAGCCCAAAACTTTGAGCAGTGTAAAGCACAACCAAATTATAACATTAATATGCGGTGGGCCTTTAAATGATATGGGAGGGGTATAGAGACATGATTTTCCACTTGCGATATCATGGTTTACTTTCCTTAACTTAATAATCATCCAATCTATTAATTATACGTGCCTGATTAGAACCCACTGACCTAGCAATAGTCGCACAATAACAAAGGAACAGTTGGCCTAATACCAGTTATTTCAGCGCCTCCCACCTATAGTTGTGTACCTTCCTATTACAGATGGATACATTCAGTAACAACAACCGGCTTAACCCCACTCTCGGTATAGCCGCATTGTGAACTAGAGATTAACGGTAGATTGAGGGGATTAAACTATGGACTACGGCTACGTTGGTTTCCAGAGAGTAATGCGTACAGGGGAGGCGTCCAGTCCATGCCTATATCCGCACTTGGTTCGATTCACATAACGATACATGCAAGTTAAAGTTATTGTGAATAATGTGGTGGAGGGTCGGGGGAACATGAGGAACATCATCTTTTTGTGTGAGAATAACAGATTAATAAAAATGAATATCCCATACCCTATTAAAGTCCGTAATATCATAACTGACGTATGAGATTTCCCATAATATTATTTGTTAAGAGAGTTTCAATATACTGTTCCCTGAAACAATAATTATTGTCGATTGATGAAAATAAAGAAGTTGCTCTCAGGTTGTACTCGGTATTTTACGCCAATGTGTAAACAGAAACAAATACATCAGTTCAACCTCGAGATTTTTTCCGCGAAAGTTCGTTAAATCCTGAATACTCATTGATACACACTGATTATTGTATTCAATTCACCAAAACAGTTTGATGGTATGAACCATGCCGCTTATACGTTGCCCTGGCGACAAGAGATGTTACAATAGGATTAAGATAATACCATGCAACCTCTCCCATCAATACGATCGCATGGTTATCTCCTATTAACTACACAGCTTCCAAAATACCTGTCTAGTATTTCATTTAGGGAACATCATCTCTATAAGACAAAGGATCACTGGTCAACGTTTCTAGCTAAATCATATCTAGCATCTCTTGAAAAATTGTTCCCAAAATCAAAATGTAATACGTTTGTTATTCATACATAAAGAATTTCACTTTACTATAATCTGTCACCGTTAAATTGCTCTTGTTTATAATTCTCATCTTTTTGAAAATGAAATGTAAGAATTCTGCCATCATAAAAAATACCTTTTTCCTGAGGGAAAGTGCGTCCTACTTTGCTATCCATTTCTTAGTTATTTGCTGTGACAGGTAACAAAATATATCACATTTCATCTTCTTTGCAAACGTAAATTATCTTAGAAAACGTTCAGTTACCTTGAGACAAAACAACCTCTCGGGCTAAACGCACACAGACTCACGCCAATATCGAGCTCTTCCCTTCATCCACAAGCCGACTAAATGTTGCGGTTGGCTTGTGGTCTCATTGATTACTTTCGATCCTACTTTCTGAAAACCGATTGACGCTGTACTCTCCTAGTTGTGAAACAGCTGGTGGTTATCAGCTATGGGGCTGTTGAATAGTCTAGTTAGAGGGGATGGTAGGTGAGTTTAATGGCCGATATGCTGATGCTAATAGGCAAAACGTACAGCTTTTTAATAGTAGCAAGCGATTTAAGCTGCCAATTAAATTGATCTTATCCGCACATTAGTTACTCACTTAGATAATTTCATTATTGATATATCTGGCTGTCTACCTCAGTGCAGATCATATATAAAAGGTCAATAAACTGATCCTTATAATATTGGAATACCGATATCTTTGAATGTCTATAATTATCAGTAGACTTTTATCATAATTATGATATCCTTAGAAATAATTTTTCTCGCAAAACTACCGCAAAATTCAAGTTACAAATTCGCACATTTTTGTATAGCATTTTCACTTTCCTATATAAATCTGAGCAAAAAATTCCGAAATTTGTGCGAATTTGCGAGCATTTGCAGACTCCTATTTTTTTTATTTATTTTTTTTTTTATTTCTGAATTCCTGTGAGTACACGTTCTTCCATCAGAGTGTCATGTATCCAACGTTTTCCTTTCGTGTATAGAATATATAATAACGACAGGTGTTTGTGTGTTTGATACCAATCATATACAAACAGCCTAGCAAGAAGCCAATAATGGTTGTCGATAAAGATTAAAACAGCCGTGATGGAGCCATGCATCAACGCATTGGTCAATGGATGTGTGTATACTGGAGGGCGGAGGGGTGTAGTGAGAGCGTGAATCGATGGGTTTGTAAATAGGATAAAGGATTTACATCGGACTATGTTGATTGATCTGTTATTGAATCGGACTTTTGTTTAACAATCATTGGCAAAAAACAACTTTAACCAAATAGTTTGTATCTACAATATACATTACACACCATGGACACTGTGACAATTGAGAGACCATTTTTACGAAAGTACAGTTATGATGAAACTCTTTCAGGGGATATGCTAGAGGATTAAGGATTATCTGTAGAGGGAGATTATCATCGGGGTGGGGAGGAGGGGTTAGGTTCAGATGGGAGGGGGCTGTTGTTAGGGCAGCAGGGAGGGTTGTTGTTGGCTTACCATTGGTCTAGGAACCAGTGACGCGAGCATCCCTCCTAGCTCTGTGAGGTACCTACCCTCTCCTCCAGGGACTCAGTACCAAACCAAGCGTGTCTGTCTGGGGGATAGATCGACCAGGTGAGGCAAGTCAACCAGTCAGAGATGCAGGGAAAGCTGGCAGGAGGAGGCAACTCTCTACCTTGGGACAGGTGTAATACAAGGCTTTCAGGTGTCTAACCACCCTTTGATCTGTTTGAGGAGAGGTACCTTTTTCCAACGGATTTCTTTGTGTTAATGTGCGAAATCTAACAGAAATAAGGGATTATACAAGACATCATAACACCACCAGGGATAACATTTCTCCATTTGATCCTGAAGTCTAAAGATTATGATCATCATTAGGCATAATATTTTGGATCTTCAATAATCACAGCCTATTAATACTTCACTGGAGTGAGTCCAGACCACCAGAGACACTGACTAACTAATACTAATACCGTGGGGAACTAAAGTCCAAGTGAATGAAGACGAGTTCGTTGCTTTATGTTAGGAAGACCTCTGCCACATGAGGCAATGGCAAGTGTACTAATGTAGACATACACTGGAGAATGCCATTCCCTTGTGACGAGAGACGGGTATAAAAGAACAGGGGGGAGTGGTGCAAGGACCTTTACCTAACAGAACGAAATGGAGGGAGAACCTATACACTGAAACGTCATTTCAAAGTGGATTGCTTCCCTATGTCTATTGGAAAGTTGTATCAATTCCAAGATGTATAAGAGATTTAAAAACCGTAAATTATTAAGGGCTATGGGGGCGGTTCCTGCGTGAGTATGAGAAGTGTTATATTTTTGAGCAAAATCATCGATCACCGCTCAGACATCACAACACTGTCCGACCTGCTCTAGCAATGCTTCGCATACAACCTTGATTATTTTGATGAATTATTGTCGTCATTCTTCATCAGAGTTATCTGATTAATAATCACCAGGAAATAACTTTCACTCCTGTCTTGATTTCACGTGTAAATATATTATGCTTATGGATAATATATTTGAAAAGGACATGAACAGATTACGTGCATGCACTCATTCATAACAAACTTTAAATTCTAGATAAAGGTAATCTTCCAATGAACTTCGCCACGGCTCTTACTCAGCTCACAGTTGCGAAGTTGCGCATGGTAAACCAGAGAATACTTCAAATGACGCATGTTGAACAAATTGAGAACTTAAGTTCTCATGACAGCTCTATTTGAAAAAAAATCAATGCATGATAATTTGCAGGCAAATCGGCTTTATGTCCACCAATGCATTGTTCATGTGTGGTAACAAAATAACGTTTTGATAAACCTTGACATAAACTTCCTCCAGTGTATTTGCGGGGAGACAACCCACCATGTCCAAGTCCTACCTGCCTTCACTGACCGTTCTGGAGGAGTCCCCCTCTCCTCCAGTAGGGCCGAAGACACCGGTACAAACCGATGGTCAGCCAACAGCTGACCAGAGCCCAAACAAGGATGGGTCAGGTCCACCTGCTAAAGGTCTACTACACACTGGAGAAGGTACTGACCACGATGGCCCATTTGAAAAGGATACAAAGGATAAAAATTCGGAGGTGTCTGAGTCAAAAAGCAAGGAGCTTGAGGAAGGGAAAGTGCTCCCAAATGAGAAGCAAGGTGTTAAGGAATCTCCCGAAAAGAAGGGAGAAAAACCAGTAGACAAAACAGGAGAAAAGACCGAAAAAAGTAGCGGAGAGACAGAAGAAAAGGCAGTAGGAAAGTCTGGAGGAGACATGGAGAGGAGTAATACCAGTATGAGCCAACAAAGCGCCTTAGGTGATCTAAAACAGGCCGGAACCAGCCGTGCCACACCCCGAGATATGGCGGCCAGCAGGCTGGGCGGGCTGCCTGTTCCCGGCAGGCACACCTCAATGTAAGTTCTACCATTTTGTAGAAGTAATCCCAATGCACCATTTCGCACAGTATGATTATTTTCACCATGCATAGATAACGTTATCCCAACACAATGATTCTAAGAGAGAGGTGATAATTAGGATCTCCAAACCTTGTATGATTCTAAGTTAAATTTATTCAATTAAGGTAAGGAATACCCCTTTATAACGTCGATGTCACTTCATAAATGTTCAGTGCAATATCAGCATAACATTGGTTTGTTTCCATTTTAAAAATATTGTTTGAAATATGATTTTACATTATAAAAGTATTATCAGATTCTAGGTATAATATTAGATAATCACTGAAGAGCTTCTGTCACTTTGATCTGGTGCAGAATCAGCTGAAAGGGAATTCGAATACTGACAATGTATTTTTTTTCATAACACGAGTTATCTACATGCAACGATACTAGGCACAAACAATCTGAAAGGAAAATTTAAATTTCAAGAGAGAGATTTCCAATGTTATGAGGACCACAAAGGGACTTACCCAGCTAACACACAACGTAAATACAACGTTAGCTTTTGGTTGCAGTTTGGTAATGTTGTGTTGTTACATGCCTACAACATTGCTACAACCTACCAGACCAACGTTGTTGTGCAATGTGAATACAACCACCAAATACAACGTTGTAAACACGTTGTTGAGGTGTGTAATTGCAACGTATATCTAGCAACGTTGCAGCAACGTTGCTACAACCAAACTATATAATGTTGCATTGCAACATTCACACAATGTTTCAAAATTACGTTGTGACAATGTCAATTTCACAACATTGTGACAACGTTAATTTCACAACGTTGTAACAACATTGTGGGACAACTTAAAAACAACATACAGGTGGCACCACTGTCAAAAATGTGTAATATTACAAAAACGTTTTTTAGATTTAGTCATTTAAGACAAGATTTTTATATTTATTTTGAAATACAATGATTGAATAAGGTGTACTAGATGAAGGAACATTATCTATAATCATAATGTTTAATTATTGTTATAAAAGAAAGACAGTGAATATAAAAATCAAGTTAAACACCATTTCTATTTGGTGAGCATAGTATAGCCCATTCAGCCTTGAGAGCATCAAATTGTAAATGCAACGGGTCATTAACCTGATATGATCTAACATAAATGATCCCTAAGTTAGATTTTAGATGCAAAATGCAGTCTGAAATGGGATCATAAATAAAGATGGTTTAAACCTTTTATATTCCTAAAAATACTCTTGGTATTTTTTTATTTAATAGTTCTTATTAACAGTCTAGGGACAACACAAAATATGGAATAATATCAGCATCAGTAGAGAATGGGATGTGGCAGTAAAAATTAATTACACAACCTAAATAATAATCTTAAATGGAAAGTACATGATCTAAGACAAAATAGAGGGTCTACAAAAAAAATTCTTTAAGGTTGTGAAAAGGTTGTGAAATGGTTGCAGTACAACGTTGTGAATAACGTTGCTACAACCTTTCTGGGAGTCCACAAATTTATGTTGTAACAACGTAAATTTGCAACGTTTTTACAACCAAAAGGTAATGTTGTAGCAACGTTGTAGCAACGTGAAATTGTTAGCTGGGTAACCATAGTAAGATGCATATGAATTGAATAAACAATCCGAAAAGCAGGTCCTAAAGTCAGACACTTGGAGCCGTCCAAATAATAGCAAGTTACTCCACTGTCTTTATATTTTACACAGCACTTAAAGCGCATTAGGGTTTTCCCTATAGCCATTAGGGTTCTGCCTACATACACTAGTAATATAGTTTTATCAAACATACATACATATGGTTAACTGCTTTGTCTTTGGGAATTTGCATCTAGTCCTTTTGCTAACAAATAAATGGGATGTTAGTTTTGATACTGAATTGCCTGCACAGTTGCTCTAAAACACTTTAGTCAAAACATGAGTTGTAAGGCAAACGCGTACGGTCTTTCAATAGGCATTTGACAGGTGAGTGCCATAGTTCTACGTCCTTGTAACTAACACAATTGCGTGAATTCATTAAAATGTTTTCCACAGAAGGATATGATCTGTAAACTCAAAATATCAGACTTACGCATTTATATTTTGTTGCTTATTTGTAAATGGAAAAGGGTGTACATTCTATCACTTGCCATGTAGCATAGTTAAAACTGATTTACACCATTGACTATGGTCCGCTAGAACTAGTTAAGACAGTTCTATTGACTTGGATCAAAGACCCTGGGTCTCCCATTACCAAAGCAACTGCTGGAGAAACCCAAGATAGAAATTCGCAGTCGAAATAACGAGATTGAGCAGTACTCTCAGATGCTACATAATTATGACTGTTGAATACATAAGCCATATGCTCAGTATCTGTGAATTAAAGACTCGACTGTTATGGCTGCCTATGTAAAACGATACCATATATTTTAATGGATTTCCCTTGGTATGCGTGGGGTTGCATGCATTCAATTAAGAAGGTGAAATTTATTATGAGGTAAAATGATCTTACAGTACATGGCTAGCCAGGATTTGATGTCAGGTGGTGCCCCCTGTGCTAAGGTACAAGCATTAATTCTCTTGAACTACTATAGGCTCCATAGCGTGGCGAACTAAACTTAACTGAGAATGAACATATGGAAGTGATGAATTCGGTATATGGGCTTGCTTTTCATTGTTCTACCTTTAATTGAATGATGAACAATCGCCGATCATTGGTCTATTTTCAATATACTGCTGAACAATCTGGCCAATTTTCGTTGTTGGGAAGGGGCTATTCCATTGACAATACACAGAGGATTAAGCCTGATATAATAGTACTCACCCAACTAACCTTCCAGTTTAAAAACAAGTATTAAAGAATGGCTTTCTGGTAAGTTTTTTTTCTTCTTTAGATAAAAAAGGTTTATCCTTACATGAAAGAGATAATTATATAAGTATGGACAGCATTTACAATGAAGTACTGCTTTGTCCATGCATACCTGCTCATCAATAATATGCACCCCCATTCAAATACAAATGGAAGCGACTTCGCAGCATAGACAATTACACATGTTCAATTAATCTCAAATCAGAAGCCCAAATGTTCTCTAATGGAATCAAAGACTACCGTAACAGTATAATTGTTACTAAGTTGGCTACATGATTATGTAAACAAGAGTTATTTGAGATATTGGTTGCATCACCAGTCTACATGCAGTGCATTAGAACCAATTGGGCAAATGTGTATCTTTATAATTAACACCTTGTGTGGCATGTAAACAGTGAATACGTTTACATTCAGAGGGTCACTTGGAGGTCTAGATGTATACAGTGGAGAGGAAGTAAGTCCCACTTGACCATCTGATTGCAGCTAAGTCCACGGGTCCCTTATTGCCTCTAATAGTCAACATAAAGGAGACCAATAGATAACCAAAATTAATGTAGGACTAGGCATATGTCCCCTGGATTCTACAGCCATCTCACAGCGAACCACCTTTACACAATATCAACAAAAAGAAAAATAGTATAGCCCCAAATCAAACAAACTCCTTTCCATCGCAAAACACAGGAATATCCCTTACACGTACAATCACGTCATACATAACGAAATACACGAAACTTCCATTTAAAACCACCATCTCCCATTCAAATTCCAAACGTAATGGGCAGTGCAGTACCAATATACTGAGCAATGTATATACCTCACTGGCTGTCGCAGCTCAAATAGAAGGTGCCACTATATTATATATACCTTTCCATGGAATCTGAGCCCTAAAGTATTGTTTTACAGGTAGGCCTTTCCATGCCAGCCCGTAACAGCCCCCTACCTATACTTCAAACACCCAGTGTTGACACATCCCCTTTAGTAGTCACACTCCCTCACACAGGCTCATATCGATCCTGCAAGGGTTTGTTTGACTCCGAAGGCGCCGACCACTCACCAGTATAGAGCCCCGAACTCCGCCACTTGTTGAATTAAGTCTGGGTAGGATAACAGTCACCGATGAAGCAAACAACGCCAAGTCGATATCCCGAAAGTTAGTGGACTGCCATTATTGGTTAATGCTTCTCTTTGCCTTCCTCCCGCACCCCCATCCAAACACTCTCGACCGACCCCTTTACTTCGCACCTTTCTCTGTCTGAATAGTTCAGTTTACCTGTTGCTCCGGTGGGGTCCACTGCCATTTTGAGTGAATAGTTCTGGAAACAGTTACCGAAAGAAGCCAGCCCTAGGCAGTGTGATTCCTAAATCAGGAGACAATCTTGTATCATATTCAAGATGTAATGCAGAGGATAGGTAGAGATAATGTTAAAGTACATGGATTACCTGGATACGTCATTGGATATGTTTGCTCATTGGTTTCCTGGAAACGGTTGCTCTGATTGCAGTGGATAGCCTATTAACAATTGGCTTCTGATTTGAGAAATTCACCTTGAAAGCTATTAGGGCAATATCGTTTTTTCCTTAAAGGGCGAACGGTAAAAGTATTCTATGAATGTAAACCACATTTGAATACACATAGAAAGTTCAGTGAATACATACTTAACATATAAATGCTATGGGTTCAAGGCGGCAGTCGATGCCAGTAGCCTCTGGCCGTGCAAGGCAGAGTGTGACGTCACTAGAGAACGCCAGGACTCGGCGCACGAGCTCCATCCGTGAAGGATCTTTGACCAAAGTCCCAGCATTCGGTTTGCCAATCATCGAGGTGCCCCAGCCCAAAGAAGGAGACGTTTATTACAGAACAGTCCGGTCTTACCCGTCTTTCCCCGACATACGGGAAGATACATCCATCAGTGTCGTGAGGGCTGGGGACGTGAGGGAATCAGGGGGCGCGTCCAGTGGTCTGAAAAGGGAAAAAAGGGATGACAGTGGTCGCGGTAGGTCGGCCTCGCCACTGCCCTCGTATGATGCATTTGGAAGCTCAGCTTCTTCACCCAATGATCCGAGGAGTACGACTTTGGATGGGGTTTTTGGTTATAGAGGGTAAGTACAAAGCAATTGAGTAATCGGTCGTCTCAAGACCCATATGGTGGTTGGCTTAGCTACCTATGTCCTCATTCATGGATTCAAGTAGGCCTATAGGGAAAATAATAATTTCAATTCATTTAGTATCAAGTAATTAGAAAGGGTTCCTTAGGCTCATCATTAAATGTATGCCTCAAATATGGCTCATTGTGGAGGGGTCTAGTGTCAAAATACAAGGACCTATAAATATGCATGCATTAAGCCCTTTTATATAAGGGATATCATAAATGTTGTGCAATGTACTCTATGCACCACATCCTAGATTGTGAATTACCTAACTAAAATTATTGAAATAATAAAATATCATATCATTATGTTGTGATCTGTCACCGATTAAGAGTTAAGCATTTAGACTTTGAATTAGACTTAATGAGTACGTTACATATGGTTGTGATCATAAGCCAATCTAAAAGCCGTCTCTTATGGCAATCAAAATTAATGAAGGACATAATACGTTGATTTGACTCGTTTTAGCAATGTTTCCTACGGGAAATAGGCATTCATTATGTGCAGTTTGAAATTTTGATTACAAATCTTTAGATGTAATCATCTACATTTTATTTTGTTTAGTATGTCTCTTTTTAAAGAATAACATAGGTGATAATAAGAATAATTTTTATGAAGAATAACTTCAATTTTCATGTAAACTGTTATGGGTTTAGTGAACTTCATGCCATAAAATTATTGAAGACTGGAATTGGGATTTACCTAAGAATTATAATGTCAAAAATCTCAAATTGCATTAGTGTGATGTTAATGTGTTCGGGTTGCTATAGAACTCTCTATGTACATACCAATACCCTACAGTAACAAGCCCATCGCAGTTTACACCAACATCAAAGTTTATAATGAAATATTTTAAAAATGTAATCTGTGCTCATTCTATGAAGGCATATGCATAAAACTAATTTAACCAAAGCAATTTGGTTGACAAATTGCTGCTAAAATCTGTAAAATACAGCTTTATAAATTGTTAAAGCCTGTCAGCATAACCTATAATGTCCAACCCTATTTTGCCCTAAAGCACAGCATTTTGATTGGCTGGCAAACCTACAAATCTGTAGATTGGTAAAATCATAGAAATCATAATGTTTTATCAGTATTTAGGGATATAGAAATATATAATCCTTGCTTATTTCACTACTCAGAACTCTGGTAGACAAGGATGGCTTATATGGTAATTTTGTCCAACCCTTGTCCGACCCCAGGATATACCCAATGTGGGATAGGCTTGTTATGTAGGCGCCATGGTAGTTATCTATTCACCTTTTTCAATGAAGTGGCGCCGCCCTGGTGTGTTAGGTTTGAAACAATTCTTTGGGAGTATTAATATGTGAAGTGAAGTGGTCTAGTTACCAAAGTCCCAAAGGTTGGCAAAGTGGCAGATCGCTCAGGTTCATGGGAAAGGTGTATACGGATGTGCTTGGATATTTGAATTCTTGCCTTTTGGTCTTCTGCTCATAAACTTTTCCCCCTATAGATTTTACATTTGGGCTATACACGATCCTATAAATTATTGCAACATGAACTCTAGATCTATAGGGGCCTATATACATGAATAAGAATGATGGAACAATGTTGCAGAACAAAATCAAGGAGTCAATAACATACTGACCCATATGTGGGGAGAAAAGCTTGGTAAATAAGCTCTGTTTGTCAGTATACCTCTAATAATGGACTTGAAAGCCCAGTAATCTGGTCAAACATTGCCTGTGGGCTAGCGGGTTACAGCACACTCACTAACCTCAATAATGTGTCACTGTGGGGTCTGGTGGTGGTATTCTCTAGCAGGGTAGACCGTCTGTAATAGTTATTGTCTTAGTCGCACCCCATAGATATACGATTCAAAACCGTTCAGGGCTTTCAGATATCACTAAATCGTCATTTACACATAGGCCTACTTTGTGTCGCATGCCGAATTTAGGAATTATCAATGACTCTTTTTTTTCTGAAGATGCTGCATATGAACTCTAATTTGCTTAACTCTTAATTCATATCCCGTTCTATGCCATTAGATTTGAGCAAATACACCTGATACGGACCTCTCTCTAACCCCCATTGATTCGAGCAGTGGCTCTCAACAGCCCTAATCTGCTAATCTGTGAAGCGGGAAAACACACACTGCCACCTCTTGTTTGTGGAAGGTGACAGAGTTATTTGGCGCCATCTGGGAACAGGTGCGACATTAACTGGGACACTACAGCGCATGCGTCCCTGAGGTGTGATCGGCCGCGTTCTGGACGTGGCAACGGACCCTCTAAACTCTCTAAAACAAGTTTCTATGAGTGAATGAATTGAAAAAGGCAGGTGACAGCTACTAAAATGGCTTCTAAGGGAGCTAAGAAGACCCAGTCGTCCAATCGGGCCGGCTCAGCGACCAACAAAGAGTAAGTGCATGGCCCATCAGTTTGTTTACATTTCGTTGGCAACAAGAAAAATGGCTGTCCCGCGCGTGAAAACAAATCCATCCGTACATTATTACCACTGATTGTGGCCGTAATTGTCATCAGTGAAGAACTAAAATGCGTTTCAAAAGTGAAAAATGTCTAACCTTTTACATGCACACCTTGCATTGAATGGTTATATAGCAAAACTTAAAATTCCCAGTGAGCAACCACTCTCGCCGTAGGCGTAGCTGAAGCCAGTGTAGGCTCCCCAAACATGTTTATCGTGGACAAATTATATAGTTTCAGTCGTTTTAGATCCCTCAGTCATTGTTCAGTGTCACTTGTATGACAGTATCTGACTTTTGATGTAGGTCTATTAACAAAAGGTGATGTTTCCCCCGTTCAGTTGGTATGTCAATGTTTTCATTTTGCAAACAACCGTTAGACCTAGCTAGGAGAAGAGCCTAGAGTCAAATAAGTTTTTCTGTTATTATTGTCGAAAATCAATTACTCATGCTTTAGTCTAGGCTAGACTAAAGCATGAGTAATTGATTTTCGACAATAATAACAGAAAAACTTATTTGACGGTTGACAGAGCATCAATGTTGGAGGCATATCCATATTTTAACACTTACAGACCAGATTTAGATCTACACATGGAGTCTTGATATTTTTATATAATAATGATGAATAAATATATATATATATATAGCTTGCCGTGAGAGAAGGGTCCACAGAGCTAGATCTACTTAAGATCTAGGCTAGATCATAGATGATAGATCTAGTCACTAAATAGAGTCTAGATATGAGATTCAGATCAGGTCTATGCCTTAGGCCTAATGCCCACATGTCCTATGTATTGTGCCGTGGTATCATTGAAAGCACCTACAGAAGAGGTCTGACGGGTTTTAAAATGTTTGAGACCATGTTTTATATATCTAACTCTAAGGGACGAACTAGATGCCTCCACCCAAACATGGCTGGTATGACATGGCTAACTCATCCCTATTCCACAGTTTAGAGACCCACATAGGAATCTAAGGACGTATTACCTTTTGTCTGTTATCAAAACAAAAGCCTATTAATATTACTTTTAACGCTGCGATTCAGTGTAAAATCTGTGAATTCTGGTGCAAAGTTGGTAATTTTGTAGAACCGCAGGTTCCCAGGCAGGCGAGAACAAAGTTGCAATTACGTTAGCTTCTTATTCAAGTTATTGCGTCCCTCCTGATTGAACTTTTTATTCAAGTCAATCAGCAGTCAACTTTTTCCAATCATTTTCATGGTTCTCCAAACAACTCAAGTATTTATCAACACATATAAAAATTAGTCACTGCCCTACAAAGAATGTGGTAGATTTAAAATAGAACAACCGCAACAGGGGCAGTTAGTTAGTATTTTACTGAAGAAATGTAGAGAAATCCCCCAGAGTTATCCAGGGGATAGTGACGTTTGGAACCATGCTATTTTGGAAGAAGGTGACAATATATTGGAAGAAGGTGATACTATAATTATA
Organism: Lepidonotus clava; assembly: GCA_936440205.1. Lineage (NCBI taxonomy): Eukaryota > Metazoa > Annelida > Polychaeta > Phyllodocida > Polynoidae > Lepidonotus > Lepidonotus clava. The sequence continues at coordinate 42,219,393 of OW387136.1, read as the reverse complement.
TCACCTTTAAATTCGTATGCTATTAAACATAATATAGGTAGTGCCGGATAGGTGCGATATCTACAATCTCTTGTTGGGCTTTTAATGTTTTAAGTAACCCCTGAATGCCATTGGTCAGTAACACCATGAAAAAAAAAACCACACTAAAAACAGTCTTTATCTCTGCATGTGCCAGCGAAGGTTGGCTCGGCGGCTCAGGATAATGCATGGCAGCAGGTGATCTGGTCATGTTGTCTCAGGGTCGTCCCTCCCGTCTTTTCTCAGGGTCGTCCCGCCCGTCCCTCAATTAGCAGCTGGCCGGGGAAGGCCCGTCCCTGTCCGGGCCCCGATGGTCCCTGATGAGGCCGATGGGCGGCTGGCGTGAGGGGAGGCGGGGCCGGGTAGGGGGGCGGGGCGAGGACACGGCCTTGGTCACTGATTAAAGGTGGGCTTATTCCCACACCTTGAACTGGGTGCCAAACGAAGACCCATCACCTCTTTTTTGCATGTCAGAATTTTGTAGTTGCCTCCTCCACTGATTAAAGCCCCCCCACCCTCCCATTTTCGGTTAATTTTGATGATTCCCCTCACAGTATGTTTAATACATTTTTGCAATATGCTAAGACCTGCTTTAAGGTCAGTAGGTTACATATTAATTAAATATAGCAAACTGGAAATGGTTAATAAATAGCAGCTGCAGTTGATTTTGTAGCAGCAATTGCATTATATTCATAGTAATGACAACCTTCAGTGGTATATCTGAGGAGAAGTAATGAACTTCAAGGAAGTCTGTGTCGAGTGTGACCTTCACTCATTTGAAATTATGGAAATAATCTCCATATATTCATGAAATGAGAGAATTATTTAATGAACTTCAGAAAAATAAGCCACAAAAGAAAGACACTTAGATAAAGTACAAAGAGTCAGACCTGCGGGAAAATATCAACATTGAATTTGTTTCGTAACCAAGTACTTCGTTTTTGTAACGTAGATTTCGTGGACAAAGCCGTTCGGACTCTTCAGTCTGTTTTTGATAATACCTCCCTTTGAGAAATAATATGAGCCAGCAATCCATTATAGCTTGCATTTATTTTTTAAAAAAAACTGTTTTTGCAACTCGTCAAGTTATGAAATCAGTTACCGAATGCCGATGTCTTATTGATGTTTGCTTACCTAAGATGTCGTCCCCATTATTGTACAACAGTCTTTAATAATGGCTTTTTTGGTGACACGTGTATATTTCTGTTCGTCGTGCAGGGCGGCGTCCATAGCAGCCAGTGTCGGGGGCGCGGACGGCAGGAAAGCACAGAGATTCGTCATATGGCCAGAGTGGAGCGATGCGGACATCAACGCAGAAAAATGGGTAGGTGATCAGTGGATAACTGAATTTTAGTATTCATAAGGTAATCGTATTGAATTTTCGTTATTGTATCACGTTGCTTTCGTGCTAATTGATGTTAATTTTGTAGAATTTCCATTTGGGGTTGAAATACCATTCCTGTCTTTAGGTTCTACTGAGGATCAATGTACCCCTCCTATATAGGATTCCAGATTATAAATCCCTTTGTCGTAAAAGTAGGACAGTGTATACAACTATATGGCAGTATTCCTGCTTTGCTAAATGTATCTCGTCCGAAAAAGCCAGTTATATATACGCCCCAACTCAGTCATTGACATCATTTTTAACATTCTGGCTGTAGATACTATGGGTCTTTTTTTCTCCAACGTACAGCCTTGGAAGCATCCACCCACCTTATCTCAGAATCACATGGAACGGCCATATTGATAACCCGATTTCGTTGGACCGATGCCCTCTTTGTCCATCCCCAGATAAGCTAGCTTCTAACCCCCCCCCCCCATCCCCCCTCCGACCTCTGCCCATTCCCCTTGCCTTTACCCCTGTTCTTTGGCAGTAATGAGGCCTGATTAGGGCAGGTCAACCGCCAACCATTTGGGCTGTTTTATTGGCCGCTTGGCTTGTAACGGGTGCCCTGATTGGCCACTCTTGACAAGGGACGCTGGCAGCAAGGCCGTACCGTCACCATCCCTCAATAAGAACGTCCTTAGCCCTACAAAGCTGGGTCCCTCCTTCACTGGAGGAACCAAATTACCTACCAGTATCTGTTAATAGTGACAATACAAAAAAGAAATTGTAATTCGTGTTGTATTTTAAAAATGCAATACCGTACTTGAAAATAAATAAATTTTACAACAAAATAGAATCAAACATTCGTTATGCACCTGGTGTTAATTTCTTAGATTAGATTTTTCTTCTTCCAACTCCATACCATCGCCTTGGAGAATTCCGACATGCTTGTTCAATTTACCCATAATTCCCAGATGCTTTGGGCACACACCGGAAGTGGGACAGCGTCTGGCCATTAGGTTGGTGACGTCATGTCACGTGGTCACGGCCTTGAAGGTGACGACCTTGGCCCATTTGTGTCATTTAAAACGCTTGCGACAAGCTCGTGATGAGGGTAGTCTTTGTCCCGATACAAATAACTGTTCCTCAGCTCAAAAACAAAGAAGATGGCGACTTGGCTCAACTTTCCTTGAGCTCTGTTCTTTTGCTGGCGTCGATGAAAAGAAAAGGTGGTATTTGTAGTAGTGATACATTGGCCCAGCATTTTCCTATCATTCTCCCACGGATGCATGTAGGCAGTCCTTTGTGGATGTAATTGAATGCATTACATCAAATAATGTATGAAGATAAAAATATGTACCTAAAACTTAAATGCACGGTGTTAAGATATCTACTTTCTTTTTCTATTAAGCGACTGGTATTAACATCTTCAAAAACAATTCTTATTGTTGACATTCTGATTTGTTTACTGCATAATTATGAAGTATATCTACATTTTGTATAAACTGGTCTTCTTTTCATCCTTGTAGGATGCGGCTCACAAAGGAAAAGAAAAGGAAAAGGGAAAATCCCCGGTGGTATGTATAAGATAACATTCGTGTATCCTACATTTGAATTAAGAACAGTGTAAGACCATAAGGCATAAACTGGAATATTTACCAAACCTGTAATTATAATAGCTTTGTCATGTATGGCCATACATGTAATAATTGATATACCATTTGTGTTTTTTCATTAACGTGGTCTGTGCATATTGCAAGTTTTATGATAAAGTGTAGGCAGTAATTCTTTTATTATCGGGATATTGATATGAATTATTCAAAATACAATGGCTTTAATAATCTTTAAATACATTATGATCAACTCTCAGAGATGGAAAACAGATATATTTATAACGAGGATAAACATAAACATGATTTTCAGTTAGATATCAAGAGTTTAATCTCTGGGATATATATGCAAATGTGACTTTGTTGCGAATGAAATAAGATGCAGGAATTCATACCACTTTAATCGCTATTTGTTGTAGAGTTAGTTATCAAAGGAAAGTGGTGGGTGTATGTAACAAAATCAGCTGATGTATATTTTCAAATAATGTGCACTGTTCACCCATAGTCTACCTTAATCATATCGTTATGATGGAATGTAATACACCAATAGATCTTTTTATTAATAGAACGAGAAACTAGATTGCATACGATATTACAGTGTTAGTGTTATACTCTTGATAAGAATGTGTGTTGTGGACTGTAAACTTTAATGAAATAAGAATCAATGGTAGAATTGCAAGCAATACAATACACAGGAAAGAAGAATTAATGCTGCAGATAATGCAGCGTCTCTTCAATTGCAAAACACTCTTGACAACAGTTTTCCGATTTTCACATATTCATTCAGCCTCCTACGGTATTTGTCAAATACATTAAACATTTCGAAATTGTGAATCTCACACAAAGCATGCCAAGAAAAAGCGATTCAATCTATGCAATACGACACAAAATATAGTTAAAGTATATTCCCCATAGACAATATTCCTACCAAGAGATTATCCATGGTCGCTTTTTCATTAGAATTTTTTATTTAAAAAAAACCCTTTCCCTGTCTTTCATATCCAATGCTGACTCTTCCTCAACCTTGAACTAAAATATGGGTATTTTCTGGTAAGTTTAGCAGCTTTTGTTCTTTCTGAGTAGCATCAATTTTAACACTATCGAAATCATTTTTGTCACCTCTATTCACGAAATCTCCTCTACATATATGCACTTTCCAATCAACTCACAAATCAGACAACACTATGATATTGATATAAATCTGAAGGAGCACAAATTTCATCCTTCACAATTAAGCGATACCTCGCCGACCAGCTTGCATCAACACAAATAACACTGATGAATGAGAACTTGATGTGTGTCCTTGCAAATGCTTGCTTAAGCTAATACGATTGGCTTGAATGGATTTTATTCTCATCAAATCTAAGTCCAATTTAGTCAGACCTTTGAAGTCAGTCTCTTGTGCCATTATTATATATGTAAGAATCGGGGTTCGACAAAAATGTAAGGATGGCCGGGAAAATTAGAAGTAAAAACACTAGTCCGGTATCAAAAATTGTTGTGCTTGGTTATCCAATTAATCTTGATAGACATTTTTTCAGTGTTGATATAGATGATTAAGAACTTTTTTCAAATATTAAAATGTTTGTGATGTGATTCAGTGACACTTTCTAAATGGCTGAAAGTGAAATTTTGACAGTATATTGTTTGACAAAAAGAACCGAAAACTTTGACTATCTGATAATAAGATCATTTTAGTTCAATTTGTCGAACCCCAAAGAGTGTTCTTTCCTGTCAACTTAACACAGAAAACGTTTCCGTGAACACAGCTTTGAAAACAATTCACAGACACAAAATAAATCACTATCATCAGTACAGATGTCAGAATTATATGCATTATTTGTATACATGTAGTGGGTGTAATCCCTATCCTTTGCTGATCTCAGTGTGGTAGGATACCAAGACTTTGTCTTATGTCTTTGGAGTACAATTATTCTCTGATTTTTAACTTGTTGGTATTATACATTGCGCTGATTACATAATTCAAACGAGATACACAAAATCCCTATTGAAAGAACATATTGGTTAGTTAAACAAATCCAGTTTGCAGTACACTACTTAGAAAAAACCGTAACACACGTACACATTGACACAAATGGTTTAAAGCAGTAAAGGATTTTTATCAGTTAATCATAATAATGATAAATGCGCTCTCTATTCTTTGTAGGTTCAGCATTTCTTTGATGATCCGGAAGGGAAGATTGAAATGCCCCCCTCACTGAGAATCGACCATTGGAAGAGGCCACAAGAATTCATCGCAGAAAAGGTATATACAGTTTGTAAAATCACGAATTTTCATTTTGAAATATAGTTATTCTTAAGGTAAAATTGAGTTTTTCTTTTTGACACTATCTAGCTATCCTGCAGAGTTGTATGTAGTATAAACTTGCCCTTGTTCATACGACTTAAAGATGGAAAATCTGTTGATTGGTACTGCAACTACAGTGGCATATTTTTGTCAGTTTTTTAAATATATCTTTTCATGTACTTTACTCACACATAATATTCTCTCACCTTGCTTTCCGGCTAGTTGGTAAGTAATTTGCCATATGAAAATTGTATTTGGATTGTTGAAAATTCGAGGATTCCTTTTTCGTGTTAACATCAACAAGTAAGGGTTTGTCATTTTTAAAAAGTAAAATTCATTTGCACTTACCAAGCTGGATGTTTCGATTTGGAATCCCCTTTAATAGCAAACATGTCGATCCATGTGGACTGTGATCCGTTCATCTTGAAACTATATACGTTCATAAATCCTTGAAAATTGATTGAGCTTTGAAATTGGTTAAATGTTGAGTGTTGTTTTGTGTATTGTATTCCACAGTCACTGTTCGTAATGAATGTAAATCACGATACAAAAACAAGGTCTGAATTTCAGGGTATTGACCCAGAGGATGTGGTAAGATTATGCTTGTCAGTTGTCACAGAAATGTACAGAATTTCGAGAAAAGTGAAAAGCATACACTATTGCATGCTTTGACTTTTACGCACACTCTATGGAACACTTTCCAAACACTTTTCATCACAAAAGGAAAATAAACAAAATTCAAAAGGCACGAATTAAAATGAAGAGCATCTGATACACATTCTAAAGATCGTTAGGTATCTGCATGTATTAAGTTTTCGAAAATGATGGGCTGCAAAAAAAAGACTATTATTGAAATAGAATCACCACTACGCTTTTGAACTTCTTCTATGGTACCTCTATTAACGGTATATGAAGCACATGCATATTCATATTACACAAATAAATCCGTGTGCGGTAAATCAAGGTAAAGGGAGTTAGAATAGCTAACATTATGACGTTTTTGTTCTACTTTGATTTAGTTCAATGTCATTGGGGATTACAGGTTCATGCTTTTGTTTTATTTTTCTATTTTAAACTATATCTATAGAGAATTGAATCACTAGTGGTATTTCACTTAATCTCGATCCAATTGTGGTTCCGAGCTCTGAAGGTTATGGGGAAATAAAGGATTTTGCCAAACCCACGCAGTTAATGGTCAATAATTACTGTAATTAAAACAAAACAAAACCACAATATATCAATAAATATACATGTACAACCTTTTAAAAGTAGGTCATTCAAGTTGATAAACATAATGACTCAAATTTAGAGCAATATATCCTTTGGAAATCACATATAAAGACCGTAACAAAATGGCCACTTTGCTCCGCAGACTCCGACAGTCGTCGACCCAGACGGGATGACCAAATTCGACCTTCTCACACCAAATGAACACGCACATGAGAGTGAGGTAAGTTATTGAATTAAATATCTCAAGAATAATAGGTTTAAACCCCTGCATCTGTAGGGTTCTCTTTTATGAACAACAAATTTTATATACTTGTAAAGTTTATATTACAATCATGACAAGAAAGGCCGTTGAACGTGAAAAATAGTTGTGAGTAGTATATGGAAAAGGGACTGTTCCTAGGGCAACACCGATAGGCGATTACCAGCACCATGCAGCCTATAGTAACTATATGACTAAACGTTGACAGGCGCTTTCATATTTGAAGGGCGTCCCGTGTAATAAGTTGAATAACGGTTTTCCTTGAGAACCAATCACACATGTTTAGTTGTTCTCTGGTGCTAAGATTGACAGGGTGGGAATCAGCTCCACTAGTACACAGAGGATTTCATAATCTAATGATCTTTTTATACCTATGCAACTGATGTAATTCTTTTTCCATTTGCATGATTATTCACAACTATGCGATTCTAAAAACCAAGATTCATCAATCGCAAATATAGTAAAGGTCAGCCATGTGTTATTGCATGATACAACAAAAGGACAAGGCTTATAATAGAACAGCCAAAAATTGATCCAATACTTCACCTGTGGGAGTCTCCAATCTCCAACCGATCGCATGGTAATCTGATCCCTTCTATGATTTGTGATACCTGTAATAAAACACCTGAACTTTACCTGGGCAGGACAATAACACTGATCCCCTGGAGTGGGCCCTGGGTGGTCAGTGTTAGGGGATGGGAGAAGGGGGAGGGGGTGACAAAGGGTCCACCAGGTGTGGGGTAGATCAAAGGGGACGGGGCACCACCCACAGTGGTGAAGGGGGGCAGGTAAAGGGGGCGCTGAGAGGGGTCGGGCATACAGGTGACAATAGCCACACACTGCCCGCAGCTTGGTAGGACGCACCTTATGAATATGATGTGGGGAGTAGGAATCTGCAAGTTTTTTTTATGCTGTACAAGCGCATGAAATTTAGAAGGCCCCCACATGTGGAGAATTCTTCAGCATTTTGAATTATCAGATTAAATATTGTGTGAAACATAAAAAACCTTATTTGTGTTGGGCCGTTTTAAGCATTTGACAGGGGCGGTACATCATGCTTATAATTAGCCTGATAGTTCATATTGAACACTATTTGGTAACGAAATAACACCCTTTTCATCTTTGAAGGGCATAGTTGACATATGCTCAGGAGCAAGGGGAACTGTTTTCACATATTCAATAAGTCCGATAATCTTATTTTAACGCAAAGGTTGTAAGGAAGGAAACACTATACATTATGCTTTTCATTTGTAAACATTGAATCAGAATTCTCAGTTTTTTCCTTCCCTCCAGTTTATACATGCTCTCACCCCAACGCAATCTGCCCCCCTCCATACCCTGCCCGACCCCATCAAGGACTATAGAGAGGGGTGAAGGCCGGGAGTTACAAGGGTGGTTAGGCTGAGTTAAGCAGTTGATGGGGGTGGCGGGGGTCAGCGGATAGCCGCGGGTGACTGTGCGGGCAGCAGTGGCGATACCTGCTCCAGGGTTTGGGGCTGACCGTGGAGGAGTGTAGCGGGGGAGGAGGGACATGAGGCGGCCGTCTCTTCATTTCCGCGCCGCTGACAGGGCGAGCGGCGACGACGGAGACTAATCCCGAATTAAAACCGTGGCCGCCCGCCGCGCCGTCCACCTTTATCGGCGTCCCCGCCTCCTGTAGCCTCCATTTCCGCCTCCTCCACGGTGCTGAATACCCGCTCCTCCTGGGGCTGAAAGCCGCGCGGTCCGCGAACGGCGCGGGGATTCAGCGCGGCATTAAACGCCCACTTCTGACTATACCACCACCGGGAGGAAAGCCCCGCGCCCCACCTGCCGCCTGATGGCGCCGCGCAGTCTGACCCGACCGCTTGACGCGCCCGGGGATTCCCCTACCTTCACACCACCTAATGGTCACTGAGCAACTCACAGAAGTGATTACAAACTGGTATACTTAATAAGGAAAGCTCGACATGGTGTGTCCAACATAATGCTGACATGGCCCTGTACCAATAATTTGTATCTTTTTCTTAGAAACATGGTAAAATGATAGTACCCGGATATGTCTATGTTCTAGATTGGGAGGTAACATTATGTTCTCGCTTTTCTCTAAAAACTGCTTTCCGGGTGGTGTATGATCACAGCGTGCGCTCTTGATTATACCAAATGACATTTCATGCTTTTAGGCTATACTCACATGCATAGGTAATACATGTTGCCATGGCAAACATGATTCAATGATACTGGTTACCCTTTGGTCGGGTCCTCTCGTTGTGTTTGACTCCTCTCATTGATTTTCTCCCATCTCCCATGACTCAGAGAACCATACCCGCCCTCCGACCCTTAAACAGCCCAACCCCTTACGACCCTGCTATACCAACCCTTATCAACCCCCTTCTACCCGAAATGGACCCGTCCGTGGCCACCCCACCTGATCAGAGTGGGCGTGGCCCAGGTGTGTCTCTGGATCCTCGGATCATCAGGCAGGGATCCAGTGGTTACCTGGGCGTGGCGGCGGCCAGGTGTTCACCATACCTGGATCTCCCCTACCTGCCAGTCTCCACCCCGTCTCCGGAGGGACATTAACTACCCCTAACCATCGCACCCCTCCACCACCGCCACCCTCCGAGCCCACCCAGGAGGACAGGTGGGGGAGGGGTGGTGGGGGAGGGGGTGGTGGTGCAGGAGGACCTGGAGATAGTGGCAGACTTACCTGTCTTACCTGTGTTACACCTGAGGGACCAGACACAGATATAGCCCACACACCTGTAGACGTCTGACAGGTAAGACATGCCGCTCTTCACATCATACGTTGAATACAAAGACTCCCCTCTTACGTCTGTCTCTACCAGCTGTGGGTTTACAGTGGCTCCGAGGGACTCTTCTGACTTTGTCTAGTAGTACAAAATATATATTGAAATCAGACAAGCTTTTCAAATAATACAATAAGAACATCTTTTTGTAGTAAGCAAAGGCTATTACCAGACCGAGCATACGGGACGCGTGGGAAATGAGAACGAGGTTAGGAAAAACATAAATATGGAATGTATCTATAAATACGTTTTATTGTGTCACATGCGTTATACCGATAATGTTGGCACATCAGATTATCCTTATTTATGACAATTACCAACCGTTTTAACTTGATTGATCTTTAAAAATCAGGTTTCTAAATCTCGTTCGAACTATGCTGGCAATAATCTTTTTGTTCCTTGTTGTATCTCCAACCAACTGTTGATCGGTTACATACCCTACCTCACCTGCGCCCATCTCACCTGTCTTCCACCAATTTACCCGCATTACGTACGTACATAACACCTGAGCGTGGGAAGGGTCGACAGGGAGCACTGCCCTCATCCCACACCTGGTGGATACCTGGCCCTAGGTTTCTGTTATGAATGTTCCTAATGACTTCATCAATATGAGCTGTGATTGATGTTTTCACTTAGAGCGGCCATGTAGAACCGGAGGCGTATAGTGTAAGATGTTGTGCTGGTGGTGGCTATGGAGTTGTCACCTGGCAACCTCCTCCCCCCTAAACACACACACGATGGGTTAATCTTCATCACGATTGAGGTAACAGGCTAGTTCAAGACCTATCCTATGAAGAATTTATGGCTGAGTCTGCATATTAAAAAAGGAAAAGCTCTGTGGTATACAAAGATTATCAACAGAGCATTAATCGACTTCACATGCCATTTGCAGACAAAATCCAGAATTCTTTGGAGGATTCAAAATCAAATCAGTCCATAACTAATTAATGATAGTGGGAAGTGGGAGTTCTTTGCGCCAATATATAATGATATTTAGGTTTCCCATTGAGCAAAAGAAAATGACAAAAACGGCTGGAAAATGTATTATATCCTGCTATGTCCTCTGTATGCAAAGATCTTATCCTAGGGGAGAGCTGGTGTGACTTTTGCACCAATTCTCCTTCCTATACCTGGCTTTATCATTTATTTGTTCCCACGACAATACGCTTTGACGCAGAAAACTGAACGGATATTTTGGGCGTGATTCGAGCTTCGCTGATTATGGGGTTCCTTGTGTTGTTGAAAAAAGTAATGGAAATTACCTTGAGAAATGATGACTTTATTGACGCCAGTTGATGATGTTAAATTGAGCGCAGCCAAGACCTCATTTATGCCCACTGCACCGGGAAATTTAATCATGTTTGTCAATGCCATCCTGTCTCTGTTAGCGAGAATGGGCCACACTGATATGGGATTAGTTCTATTGTCGTTTACGAAAATAATCTTTCTTGGGTATCTCGCGAAGGGTTAATAATCCAAAGACGTGGCAAGGTCATCCTCCAGGCTGTAAATGTTCTTACATGGGAAAGTTTGGGAAATAACCTAATTCTCACTACCACGGATAGCTGATTTACAGTACTTTAGGCACCTGCAGGTTAATCTAGACTAATTTTGTTGACAAAAACACAGCACAACCTATAGAAAATTAACAAATATTTGGTATATATCCATTGGTAATGAATCAATTTCTAAATAACTTAGAAAATGTTAAAAACATATGATAACGAATTGAAAAATAATGATAATTAGTTTTTCCCCATGTTGGATGACAAATATTGATAGGATTAATGAAAATTTCTATACAAAAGCCTTGTGATTTGTCGACATATTACCCAGCATGCATCCTAATCTAGGCTAATCTGCAGACAAATCTTAAGAATTTGATTATCCGTGATAGGGAGAATTATGAGGACCAAATGGCCTATCAATGCAATGTTTTGGAATATATATATATATTAACACGAGACATTATGAAATCGGTTACATATGAAGATTATACATGTGCTCCAGGTGCTGATATATAATACAGATACAGACGACGGTTTTATACACAACAAAACCCCCAGAAATCACTCCTGGTTGCAATAAAAGCATTTCATTTAACGACGCAGGTATGTTGAATTTGAAAGAGATATAATTTTGCTTCACGCCCAACAGTCCGTCTTTTGACTCTTTGGTCTGAATGAAACCATAAGGAAATAGGGATAACTCTGTATCATTGCACCTATTCTTGATACTAGTCCCCGGGGCAATGTCAGTCTGTCTGAATGGGCGGTTAACTTAGTGGACAGACAAGTGTCACATAGTGGTCACCTAGTGGTCAGACAGGTGTCACATAGTAGTTATATAGTGGTCATACAGGTGTCAGATAGTGGTCACTTAGCGGTCAGACAGGTGTCAGATAAGGGCCACTTTGAGGTCATACAGGTGCCACACAATGGTCACACAGGTTTGGGGTGACCATAATTGCTGCCGCCCTCTCAACTTTCTCCAGGGTGACCCACACTACCGTATCAATGATAAGTGGCATTTGAGGGATATCCTGAAGGTCAGAGACCACTGCGATGAGCTTCGCAATTATCTATTAGGATTTGGGTGGCAATCGTATTGGATTTGCAGCGTTATAGATGTCTACGAATTGTTGTTTATCCTTCTATTTTTGTCAAACAACAACACACGTTGGAAGGTCTACAAATCATAATATGTCAGTTAAATGCATAAGCAATGTCTTCATGATAAATTGTAAAGGTTTTGTTTTTAAGTGGTTTTACATGCTGCCTTTATCACATCCGTCTGTCTTCACCAGTTTTATAATCTGCTGAACGCACGACTGCAGGTTTGCGGTACTCTGATTAACTCAACACTAAAACAGATACCCTCCCTTAAAACACTATGTCCCCAGGCCCTGACCAGTGTATGCACTCTACGAACCCATTCCCCGCCCTGCACCCTACACAAACCCCTGGGGGTACGACCAGGAGGAGTGGCTCTGGTTACTACGAGCAGGACATGAGAGGTTTCCACTTGCTCATACAAACTCACTACCACACAAAAGACTATATTGACCCTAATTCGAATTTTTCAAGAAATTCAAAGCGTATGCAAACAGCAATTCTTTATAATTCTCTATGATAAGTTTTAAGTTAGACACAGAATTTCTCTCTCAACGTAGTTTTTGGAGACAACCTTCCAATAGAGTTGATAACCGAAGGCAACGGATGAATCACTTTCAATGTAGCCTATGGTGGGGCACTGCTGTTGCTGATTCATAGAGGGCGGGAGTTTCTTTTCAGAACCCTAGAGAATATAAGAATACAACGGCATATATTTAGCAATAACACCTGTCCATAACATCATAAATCATAGTCAGAAATATCAAAATTATTCTCCCTGATTTTGTCTAATTACTAGTAGTCTAAAAACCTGAGCTCCCTGCTATTTAGTGTTTATCTTAGATCCTTTATTCCTCCATCTCTAGCAAGGCCAGCGTACCTTTCTAACCAGCCTCCCTTCCCCAATCCCTAACTCGGCCCAACCCTTTCAACGTTCAGGTAGACATGAGACCCTTTGTGGATCTGGACTTGATCAAAAGGATCCGAGACCGGCTTGGATCTCTTTAAGACAACGGCGCCCCCCTCCCCATCTCCCCTCTCTCGATTCCTGCCATGCCCGCCCCCTCCCCCCGTTCCTTGACAACCCCTTTTGGACCCCCCCCCCCCCCCCAGTAGCTTTCATACCCTTGATGGCTCCCCCGTTAGGGGCCGTGTAATGAGAGTTATGAACGTGATGGCCGCAGACAGAAGCGACCATTACGGCCCAACCTCTCCTCTCTGTGCCCGTTTTTGTTTTTGATCATCAAATCAAGGCTTTCAAGTAGACCTAGATAACGTTCTAGGACCTGCCTAGATGGTAGACCTGTAGTCTTTGTTCTTGTTAGTAACCTTTTTTGATAATGGTTTATGACTGCTACCAGGTATGTCAAAATCCATTGATTGTATGAGTCGGAGAATTTTTTTTTCTATGGTTTGAATATTCCATCTCACTATGAAACTTGAAAGTAAACATTATTCAGTCATTTGGTTCACAGATAAACGGTAATGATGATGTTTATATCAAAGGTTCAAACTTTGATAATAGGCCCGTAGAGAGGACAGAAAACTGGTGATTGCACTTGCAGTTGGCGAAGTGGAATAAGCGCACACCTGTGTTGTTGGATGCCGTAGTACCGATGCTATTAAACCAATTTAGAATCGAGAAATGTTTTCAAAATTAAATTCCGCAGCATCCTGCAGGCCAGTGAAAATACACTATATGTAGTTAGCAGGAATATTGAAGCACTAATATGCAATCATACAGACGTGTTCTACAAATAAAATGACTGAATAAAGAGGTGATTCTCTTTATGGCGGTTGACCTGGACCTCATGCTACCTTGCAGATTTCCCGGCCACTGACTTCCCGCCGTCTGACAGAATGTGTCCCATTGAGTCTCCATTGGTTGTCAGCCATTATTGCAGCCGCCCCACTGATTTCTGGCACATGAAATGCAACCCTTACCGCCCTGCTCTCCTTGACACGAAATGTCCATGTCTCAACCCCCTTTCCGCCAACCACCCTCTCCTAATAGACCTCCGCTGTGGTTAAACCTTCCCGCAATGACCTTAATATTACACATTAAACTAAACGGAGAACATCTTCCAATAGACTTTAATTACGCTGGTTTCAGAGAAAACGTTGTAGCATGCACAGTCATACTGCAGCGGAAATGCAACCGCAGGGAACCAGCAGCGGGTCTAAATGTCGTCTGCTAATCGAAGAAGCCCTCCATGTCGTTTGGCGGGAAGGCATTGTGCTGTCGGAAGGTGTGAGGAGACAACCCGTGTTGGGTCTTGTATTCATGTACATGCACGTGCCAGATAAACTGCCATCGACCCGGACAGCCAGAAATAATCTGTGGCAATGAAAAGAAGCCATGTTGGAGAAACTTGATTTTCTGGATGCAATTCGTGAGGACAACTCAAAGAGAAATAAAACACCGTTAGCAGGTGACTCCATGATCCACTGAAGACAAGATCGCAGCAGAAGGTCATTCGCCGATGATTGAAACACCATATAGTTAGTGACAACGAATTGTAGCTGGTGACGACCACTGTGGCTATAAATATTGAGATATCAGCGATATTTTGAATGTTTGAATCGAAAGGTAAATGACACAAGGAAATCAAAGAGATTATGGAGAATCTATAGAAAGAATAGATAACCACGCCTTTACCTGTTATTAGTAAGCTCTTAGATAAACTACAGCGCTTTTTAAGCGCTTTGTAACAAAACATCTACATTTCAACAGACGTTTTTTATTAACTATCCTGAGGTGATCGACTGAGAGCTGTGCTATATCCTTCTAAAAACATAAAACGCTGTAAATATACAAGTTAATGGGTTACTACCAAAAGAATTAATTATGCAATATCTCGTAGCAATCAGAGTTGCTGGTGGATGTCCATTCCCTCCTACCACTACCCAAATCTGGACCGTGTTTCTAACTGTAAAGCCTATATTGCACAAGGCGATTCTGACTGACTGCAATTCGGGAAATTTTTACTTAAAATGACAAGAGACCAAGAAAAATATATGTTATTTGAAAGAAAATTTAAAGCTCTTTCTAATGATGTATAAACCATGACTATAAACAACTTTCATTCCATTTGACATTATATGACATCGCAAGTAAAATCGTATAGTGGAATACAGCCTATTGAGGAATGTAATGAGAACATAGCTCCTGCCTTACCCCGGTAACAGCCCCCGTCACCGTCCGCTGTAGCCACTGAGTGGTGGCGACAGAATTCATAAGTCGGTAAACCAGGGTAATATGCCACCAGCACCAGTCGGCCACTTAGCTCATTTCTCAGGTGATAATTTAGCAGAAACTCCCAGGCCATGTGTCTCTGGGTAATTCACAAAATCACTCGGTAAATGTTGCGTTCATAAGTAATCCCATATCGCGTGGGAGGTTCGGTGACAGGAACATAGCACTTCTGATATAGGGAGAACTCACCAGAAGTTGAAAGTTATGCACAAGTTTTGGAGTAATTAAGGACGTGTAGTTTTGCGGATGGTTTCGTCTCTAAAACAAAGTTACAAATGTTCTTTATTGCGTGGTCAATTTGATTGCAATAAAACTTCATTTAATCTAATCCTCACCTCCACAGTTGCACTACTAGTAGTTTTGGGTGATCCGTCAGGTTTCTTTCCTCATAATATTTTCCTATAATTGTCAAAGTAGGGTCTATACTAGACGTTACAACGTGATCGAACTAGCATTTAAGAGAAATGCTGCTCAGAATCTCTTGTGGGAAGTAAGAGACTAACATTGTATTGTATTCCCTATCAGAAAATATCTTTAATCAGGGAGGATTACCTGTGACGCATTAGGTGAACCATAGACAATTTCTAAAGAAGCTGCCAGTCTGTGAAGTGGCCCTGCTGTCCTCTCCTCCTTATCAGAATAACCCGGCTGCCCTTATGCCTGGTTTTTGTGACTCACTGAAGCGTCGGCCTTGGATCGTTGGATCCCCGAGCCTCAGAGGTGTACCCCTTCACCTGCCAGACCCCTCCCACCACAGGTAAACCTAACTGTCACACCCTCAATGTAAAGCCTCGGCTAATTTCATTACCCAGGGGCATATTACCTGTATGACCTAGATATTTGACTTCACTGAAGTCGGTTAAGACAGGATGGGCCAGGGCAATTGGGTATAGATCTCTCAGACCTTCCTCACTCACAGTAGTGTGGCACAAGCGAGCAGTCAGGCCTACAGACTGTTATGTAAAGGGATATATCTGGATTCAACTTTCAACGTAAATCATGAATTCCATTGTTTGAAATACCGTAAAATATATCTAATTCCGTTGAGGATGGGGGAGATAAACTTGTCACCGATCTTTTATGCAGCTTAGAAAACATCCATACTGTAAAACTCTGATTCGACAGAACATTTATCATAAATAATCATAATGAAAATCAAATGATACCTTCAGATTGCTCTGACATTTGCTGAAACCGCAAAAGCAAAACCCCCAGAGCCATTAGGCTCGGCCAACTCAAAGTCCTTATGCAAACCCGATAAAATGACCGACCTTGAAAAATTCCTGAGAATGCTTCCAAAAACCTTAGAAAAGAGGGACCACAAATAGAAGCCAGGTATCAGCTGACTGCTCCGTTTCCCCCCTGTCCTACCTGGTCTTGTGATGGGCGGAGGTGGATTTGGGGGCCTCAGGTGTGGAGGAGAGAGAGAGGGGCTTAAGGGTGATCCGAGTGTTTAAAACCCGGCGGCGCCCAAACACTCAGGCCTTGCATTTTACTGTAGCCTGCTGCTCGAGAGGGGGACGCATTAATTGAGGGGTATAATTGATTTACCACTTTGTTTTGGAAAAAAAGATGTCGAGCTCAAGGCGAGAAATGGTTGCTCCTTAAATAAACTTATATACTTTAAACCGGTAATTAAACGAGAGGAGGTAAGAAGACATCTTAACTGGAGGGTTCGACAACTATGGTTTTAGACTAGCAGTATCTACAAAAAAGATTTTGCCTACCCCTCCAGAATTATACTTGCAAGATAATCACCAGAATTGTTTATGTAATATGAGCCTCTATGAGTATTCGAATTGAAGGGTTGGGGTTGTCTCCTATGTACCGAGTGTAAAAGATCCATGAGATATTCACTTTACATAATGATTATTTTCATTTATTCATCGTGAGTTATAATCTGTGTAAAAAAAAAAAAAAAAAAAAAAAAAACGATGAGGAGGAAAGGGAAAAAAAGATGATACTGCTCTGGTCAGGATACTCGGGATAAACCCCGGTCCAGGTGGCAACAGGTGAGGTTCATCCTACCTGTTTGTTTTGACCCTCCCTCCCACCTCGCCCACCTACATGATGACACAGGTGGGACTCTCACGGCCCAGGTAAAAATGTAACCATGGAGACGTGGGACAATCACCAGTGATAGGCACCTTTCTGGGACGGAGTGTCAGGTATGGCGTCACTGTCCCTCACCTGTAGGCCCTACACTATGAGTCGAGCAGCTCTCTCCGGTTATGAGCAGCTTCAGGGTGACCTAGATAGTCTGGTTAAAATGTGATTACCGTTACAGTGATGATGGCGGCATTATTTTAGGGCCCTGATTGAAGTGCTAAATGTAGATTAGAATTTTCAATCTAATAACCAATAATGAAATAGGTCACATTTGGAAATATTCGTTTCTGAACATTGAAATTATTGATGGCGTTTCAGTGATTCCGGATTTATGATGGCTTATGAATTTCTCTAGTCTATTTTGTTTTAAAATCTAAAATCACATTAGAGAGTATTTCTCTCACTCAGAATGGGGTTCAAAGATAAACGTCAAATAATTTAGTTTTGACAATATATGGTCACAACCTTCTCATTCTGTTTATGACCATGTCTTTTCCAAAAGGAATTTCATTGACCCTGATAGGGAGGGTGAAACACTAATGATGAAAGTACATTTAACTACATTGCTTGAATACCGCCAATCATCTTACCTTCCTCGCCCCAAAAACATTTGATCTACTGTTAATCCCATACTATCAAACCGCACGCCATCCGCAAACCGACATAGCAGTAGAAAGGGTAAACTGGTCGTTTTGGCATGGCCAGTTGGAGAAGTGACAAATCCATTCTGTCTGTGCCGATGCACGAGCACAGACAAAGGGGACCCAGTGAAAGCCCACCACGGGCGGGCCGGTCGGTGGGCGGCACCGCTCTATGTAGTCATAGAGGCCGGGCATGCTGGCTTTTTCCGGGTGCTGTGCCATTAGCGGCCTACAGTCAGACATCAACAACATTAAACACATTAACACAGCTGCCCGCCAGCCACAACTCCCCCCAGCCTGCGCCCAACACCTCCGCTTAATACCACGTACCCCGAGCCCTCCACTTAATACCACATACCCCGAGCCCTCCACTTGATACCACATACCCCGAGCCCTCCACTTGATACCACATACCCCGAGCCCTCCACTTAATACCACATACCCCGAGCCCTCCACTTAATACCACATATCCCGAGCCCTCCACTTAATACCACATACCCCGAGCCCTCCACTTAATACCACATATCCCCAGCCCTCCACTTAATACCACATACCCCGAGCCCTCCACTTAATACCACATATCCCCAGCCCTCCACTTAATACCACATACCCCGAGCCCCCCCCCCCCCCCCCACTTAATACTACATACCCCCAGCCCTCCACTTAATACCACATACCCCGAGCCTTCCACTTAATACCACATACCCCGAGCCCTCCACTTAATACCACATACCCCCAGCCCTCCACTTAATACCACATACCCCGAGCCCTCCACTTAATACCACATACCCCGAGCCCTCCACTTAATACCACATACCCCGAGCCTTCCACTTAATACCACATACCCCGAGCCCTCCACTTAATACCACATACCCCCAGCCCTCCACTTAAAACCACATACCCCGAGCCCTCCACTTAATACCACATACCCCCAGCCCTCCACTTAATACCACATACCCCGAACCCTCCACTTAAACCACATACCCCGAGCCCTCCACTTAATACCACATATCCCGAGCCCTCCACTTAATACCACATACCCTGAGGCCCCCCCCCCCACTTAATACCACATACCCCGAGCCCTCCACTTAATACCATATACCCCGAGCCCCCCCACTTAATACCACATACCCCGAGCCCTCCACTTAATACCACATACCCCGAGCCCTCCACTTAATACCACATACCCCGTGCCCTCACTTAATACCACATACCCCGAGCCCTCCACTTAATACCACATACCCAGAGCCCTCCACTTAATACCACATACCCAGAGCCCTCCCCTACTTAACGCTGAGATCAGCTAAACTCCAACCACGCCCCTGGCGGCGGGGGGTGTTGGCCGCCGCCAGGGGGCATGGCCACCGGAAGTGTCCTGCCCGCGCATGCTCAGAGTGATGAAAGAGCAGGTAATGTGCCCCACCACCACGTCATTGAGGTGTGTAGGGAGTGGGGCCGGGCTCGACCCAACCCGTCAATGAAGGTGGGACGTTTTCTGAGTAATGTTTCAAACGTGAGCGGAATTTGATGGGATCTGAGGCGAATTGTATTGCGTAATAATATTTGTATGTGATGTAGAATCACCGCTACTGGATAGTCATATAGTTACACAGATTGAGGCACATAACTTCTTAGGTTTTGATCCCGGATTTGAATATCAGAATGTAAGTTATTATTGTAAGTTTGGGAAATTGCATCAAGGGTTGCAGTTGTAACGTCATCAGATCACGGGCATATACAGATGACCAGTGCAAAGCCTGAAAACCTGACACGCAGGTTGTAAAAACTACTCGAACCTAATGTTTGATTACGTAGCTATGGTCCATCTTCATATACTACTAACTATGGGCAACTTTGTATATACTACTTCAGTCTACTCTCCATATACTACTCACACACAACTTTTCATCACGCACTCATCAAACAACTCATATCTAATCCATCCTATATCCTTCCAGTTACTCCGATGGATTAGCAGTCAGATTAACGCCCTATGGCACATCTCCAAGGTGAAGACGCCCCCGGAGGGGGTGGACCCTGGAGTGCCGACAGAGGGCGACACTGCCTTCATGTGGCGGCCCTGGGAACACATCTACGCCATCAACAAGATCACGGGCAAGACCCCCAACATGCCGGCCTACAACCCGCACGGCAAGTACGCCGTCAAGCTCTACTGGATGGTGAGTCGGCCGGCCCGGTCTGCTTTATACTAATATACATGTATACATGTAGTCGGAGTACGTTTGAAACATGTATGCACATACAAGACTTTGATATCAGGTATTTTCCGAGTAGGCGTTTTTGAATATGAAAGAAAAAACTATTCATTTTTGAGGTCAGAAGAGAAGAGAATCGGGAAATGGAGCCCTTAATTTTGAATTGAGTGAAACTATATGATTATTAATATGAACAGTTTTATATCGTGATTTTCTTTTGTTTAAATTTGAAAATATATATGCCCCAAGCATGAGCAGTATTTACAGTATTTCAGTGGCCGGTTGTAAGTTTTGATGTATCCTGGGCGCATGACGCATCCCAAGAGACTAGCATTGAAGATAATTCTCGCAGACGGGCGGAACTGGTCGTCTGATACAAGCTAGCCTTGGACAATTGTCCACTCCAGGAACCAGTGAACGTAGCAACAGGCTCCGCCCTCGTCGCGGAGGGGAAATCTGCATATTCATGAGATTTTCCTTTTGATCTTCTTCCCCTTCGTGACGAGGGCAGAGCCTGTTGCTATCCCCCTGATGTCAGCCCGACTGCGAGAATGACGACGGTGATGTAACATCTACGATTACAACAAACGAATTAACCTTTAACTAAACGTGCATTATATACATGGGTTCTTTGTATCGTGCCCTTTTCGACATTGTATAAGGTAGGCATGTAACAATGAATTTGATTTTTTTTTCTGCCAGAAGCGATTGTACCCTACTTCCGGTTTTAATCACGACACTTCCGGGTGGGGGATTATGGGTGTAACCTGACCCAACCTTTCTATACCGCTGGGGAAGGGACCGCCACGTTACAAGAGCGTGAATGTACACAGTGCGTGTTAAAGCTATGTGATTTGATATTAGGATTCTGTTATTTTTACTTTGATTCCCTTTCAACCGAGCGTAACCCCGGGGAGAAACCTAGTAATCTTATCAAATGACTTTGAATAAAAGTTTACAATTGTTTCGGTGGCAGCCAGACAAGAAAAGAAAATCATTTGTTTTCTAGGATCTGTGTTTTCCCATTTATTTGGTATTTTCAGTTAAAACCATTCCATCTAGAAAATAGTTTCACGTTTTTCGCAAAATGCATTAGTTCCCATCAATACCTTTTATAACTGCAACGGTTAGGTCACTGGTCTGAGCTTCTGTCCATAGGATTTATTTAACGTTTTAGTCTCCCCGATAAACAGTCCTTAAGTTTCATCCTCCTGTTCGGATTTTATATCATATACCCCTTTAGAGGGCCATCTCGATGAGTCTATATAAAAACCCTATAACAATGTAACCCTTAGTCTGAGCTGCTCTCTCCTGCTCTTCCCCCCAGGGCTGTTGGCGTAAGGTGATCATCGACGACACCCTGCCGTTTGACGACGACGGCCACCTCCTGCTGCCCGCCACCCGCCTCGACCACGAGCTCTGGCCCATGCTCCTCTCCAAGGCCCTCATCAAGGTCGCCTCACTCGAGTAAGTACTGCGGGGTTTCTATTTTGTTGGTTTGTTTTGGGGGGTCTTTTTTTAATCAAATTGCATTAAATATACGGGGTTGTAAAGATTTGTTAATTAAGTTTTTTTACACCATGGCATCAGAAGCCAGCTCATCTAGCCACGTTTCAATCGTATTCGACAATTTTGGGCGCCACTCTGGAACGTCTCTATATAGCCCTGGCGTTTTTTTTTTATATACTTAAGATATGTAATTTAGATTGAACATAAAATTTGTGTTCTGAATCATTTACTTCTTTGTTTTCCTCTCCCAGTCCGGACTCGTTTGTTTTTTGTACTGACAATCTTGAAATTTGCTTTTTTGGTCTTAAGTATTCATTTAAATTTGCATAGATAAAAGTATTCGTTAAGATGGTATTAGTTAAAATGTTCATAGAGTTCAAACTTTGACACTGATATTTTGTTTACAATAAGTTTTATCATTTTGGCTAACAGTGCTTACTACAGCCGATGTGACGGTACAAAATGCATTGGCCATATTCTTGGGTAAACGTCCCCTAAAATCTCGGTTTTGGGTCTAAAAATATAATGTTTTCCTACTCACACACTGTGCATTTTTTTCGAACTCGCGCAACCTGCATTTATCTGAATAGCACAGAGCATGTTACTCAATTCAAAAGTACATTTCACCATTAAAATAATTCAAGGTACACATAATCAAAATATTATGACATTTTACGATATTGAGACACTCATTTTTGAAATAATATAACATCGTCTTTACCCCCACTTCACACACCCACACATCAACCACCGTGGATCCCACAGGATCTTATTAAGCGTCGATTAACGACCCATTGTTCGCCACAGGTGCCTGATCAAATATCACATCCATTGTACTGCTCACAATTTCTTATAAACATATTTTTCCCTGTTCATTTTAAAGTTATTTATACTGGTCATAATTGGAAAATAGTATTCATTGAATACCGAGCTAGTCATACTTTTATTTCAACAAGTGGCTTCGCCAGGATTCGAATCCACAACCTTTGGGTTTGGAGGTGAGGGTCTTAACCACTACACCATGGAGGAAGAGTCTGGAACTAAGAAATGGGGTCATGACCCAATTTGCTGGTTCCCACAGGTCCTCTTGAAAGCAGTTTACCAAAACAGCAGACAGATGGACAGGTTGGTTATGATCCACTCCGCTGGTTCTTGGTAAGACCTGAAGAAAGTTCAGTATGTAGGCAGCGACATGCGAAAGGACATCATTTTAGAAGATGTAGGGTAATAAACAACGCTCCTGAATAAAGCGGGGTGGGAGAGAAGAATCATCGTCATATATCCTTCCCCGGAAAATAGTGACAAGAAAACTTCATCAGTATCAGTTTTGTATTACATCAAATTTTTCCCTCCAACTTCATTTATATTATGATACCAGGCTAAAGGACGCGCACGGTCGTCAAATTACATCAATAGTGTCAAAAGATAAAGAAAAACAGTTCTCTACTTATCATGGGTAAACTAGAATAGAATCATAACAATAGATTCTTTTCATGGAAAGAGGAGGCCCTTGACATGTTCCGGGCTCGTGAAAGACGGTCCAATAAATATTGAGATATCCGTTCCCACCCCTGTCGGATCTCGGTTTTCTTCGCCCTGAGGCGACAGACAATGCGGGCTGTAGGGTGGATCCCTCACGGCCACTCGACCAGCCTGAGCACAGTATTGATATGTGCCAGGCCGCCTCGAGACTGAATTCCACTGACCGATTTTACTCGCGATTTTAGAAATAGCCAGCGGGAACAAGGGTTCATCATTAGAATGGGGTTAGAATACTCTTTACACTACAGTTGTATGTTGCATGGCTGGGTTCCTGCCATATTCATCAGTGGCGGATCCAACGGGGGTGGGGGCAATTGCCCCCCCCCCCCCCCTCTTAGACCCAAGCCCAAGGGACAACATTTTGGCACCTTAAAATTGGCAGATCTGTGTAAAATGGTGTTTTAATTTTTAATTTTTATAAGAGGGGTCAGGGTTTGCCCTCCCTAGAGCACTGACTCTGGATCCGCCCCTGCCCATAAAGAAAATTTTGGAATCACCCAATTCCCGATTGTCAAAATCGCCTAGTGGAATACCGGCCTTAGTCGCCCCCCTTCTTGTTAGGAGAAGACCGGATCATTGGTCGTGTGATCTGGGTCTATTGTAGCCCAGCCCCACCTGTACTTACCTGTGATCGTCACCTGGGCCCTGAATAAAGACCCCATCACCGCCCGCCCGCCCCTGACTGCCCTCTGTCCAAAGATCAAAGGACCCAACCCCCGGGCCGCACGTGACGGCCCACCTGAGGAGGCCCGCTCACGTTCCCATGACAACCCCCCACCCATTATGTCCCCGCTCACTCACCCTCCGCCCATTTTGGCGACAGGAAGGAAGAAGCGCGGGGTAGAGAATGCCCCGCGCCCCTGAACCCGGGACAGATCAGCACACCCCATTGTCTCTTTACCCCGGCCGAGGTTGCCAATCAAATATGCAAATCAGGGTGTACCCGCTGACCCCACCACCCTATCCTCGCCCCCATCCCCTTCCACGCCCACCCCTCCAACCTCACAACCTAGTGACACGGGCGCCAGGCCACCTGATGTCATTCAGCGTCAGGAGGTGTGAGCGGGGAAGCGCTGAGTGGAGGCAGGAGGTTGGGGGAGGGAGGGACACTCAGCCCAGACCGTGGAGGACCCCCCTACCCACCCCCACCCCCACCCCCGTCATATCGGGCCGGGTGGTGGCTTTCAGGTACTTGAGTCGGGCCCCGGGTGATGGAGGGTTGGCATGACACCGTGCCGGGGGGCAGGTGGGGGAGGCCTCCCTCTCTTTATCTTTCTACCGGAGATTTTGTTTAGCGTAAAGACGCCGTAGGGAGGGGGTGAGGAGAGGTGGGTGTTTTTTTAAGGCAGGATATTGTTCATTTCTGGTAGACATGCGTCATACAAGCCTGCGATGTTTTATATCTGAGGACTTTCATGAGAGGATGTTTGATCAAAATGATGTCTTTATTGCTCAAAAAGTAATATTTAAAAACCATCCTTGAACTTTCTCTTTGATATAGCTTCAGCAATGTTGCCTGCAGCATGTGCAAGAATTCTGTGGATGCTGTCCTTAACTTTCAAAACAAATAACAATTTCTGTAAACATTGCTAAGATAGACAAAAGTTCTGTTCTCTGAGACATCTTTCCAAAACCAGACCAATACTATAAGAAGCATAAGCAAATTACAAATACAGCTACAATCCATATACACTTGTAATTGTTCCTATGGTATTTGAAATGTGTATAGTGTCATTCATTTTACTGAGAAGTTAAACACACGCAAATTAAACTGCAAAACAACTTGACCAGCAGGGAATAATATTTCACATTTTACTTCCAGCTATAATGGAGGCAGCACTGCTTGTGAGTTCGGGGACTTCAGCGTTATTAACTGCCTGACAGGGTGGCTGCCGGAGACCATACCACTACAGTAAGTACATACTTACCTTCTCTAAACCATCAAACAGATGTTTGTAAACCCTTATTTCTTCATACCATTTGCAGGGCTTGAGCTGCCTATTTTGTTTCTCTATCAACAACATAGTGTCTAATTCAAGCCACATAATTATTGAGGGACAATTCAATTTGGTTCGAATTTCATACGATATTATTGGCATATTAGATGGGGAATTTCCGTCGTAATGTCATGGATTATAAATAGATAATCAAATTTTCTGCAAGATAATTATCAGAAATGAATTTGCCAGCGTACGTCGTGGTATGAAACATGCCATCCGAGGCGAAAACAAATTAGCGTCGGTGATGTAGTTTTTCTACTTTGGAGGATTAATTCTCTGATAGCACGCAACACAAGATCAAATTTCAGGTGATATTGAAATGGCATTACAAAATAGTACGCTCAAATAAAAGGTAAATATTATTACAGTTTTTATCTGGCTTTCCGACGTGTGTGGTTGGTATGGACTACTAAATGACTCAGGGCGAGTTTACGTGTGCAGCATCCACGCGCTGACTTGGTGCATCACTCTAGATGTGATCGCCACAGATGGCTATAAAAATAGGGACATTTGGGCGATATATTTAATAGCCTGCTCTTATTTCTCCTTCAATGTAAGGGAAGGGAAATCGCCGAAGGTGACCGCTTTTTCACAATTATGAGGTAATACTATCAGAGGTGCAATTTTCTATTTTTGGTCTAGATTTTAAATATAAATGCTATTTAGTAGCAAAAAAGTAAATACTCTTTCCCTAGAAAACTTAAGTTTTCGTGGGCGAAGCTTTACAAAATGAAAAATTTATTTTCGAATCCGCCGTACTTTATTCTTTGCATATTTGGTCAGGGGTTTCACTTTAATCAAAGATCTAAGTCTTTCCTCCATGCTTTAATCACCATTGTAAAGCCCTGCATTTCGGTACGTGTTTGAGAGAATATCAAGTCACCAGTAGCCCTTTTACAATACGTGCCCCTACTATAGAGCCATCCACATGCGGATCAAAGAGGCCGTGTACTACGAGACCCAGTCCTACATGCTGCCCGGGGCCCTTTCCGGGTATGCCCTGGAGCAACCTGCAGCCTCTAGCCTGGAGTGTCCCTGTAGCGCGGAGGCCGAGGAACACTACTGTTCACTGATGCATGAAGCACTGACCTCTGGTTCAGGCACGCTTGTGGACGTGGCCGAGGAAGACGAGGAGGAGGAGCCTCGATACACTCGGTCAGAGCAGCTCAACGTTTGGCCAACGTTTGGTTACCCTATGTTGGAGTTATTGGTTGAGGTGTTCCAGTTATGTTGGTGTTTGAGTTATGTTCCCATTGACAAGCTATTTGTTGCCAGTTTAGCCCAAATGTACTCCAAATTGTTCATTACATTGCTGAGATTATTGTGGTTTTATCTCCGTAAAGATCGTACGTTATCTTATATATCATAAAGCAATTTATTTTTCAGCATATATTGATGGGCGAGAGTTTAGATAGATTCCCTAATGAAGATAATACCTAACAGATACCCTATTACTATTAGTGATCCAAGGTCGAAACTTTCCGCTACAGAAAGTGAAAAAAACGGTCCCCAGAAAGTGACGTGTGGGCCTCTCCTCTTGTCCCCTTTGTCTCTACCTGGGTCCTAATTCCTACCTGTCCTGAACAAAATCCCACGTTATCTATTTAATGATAACGTCACGCGGCCACTCTCAGCTTACAGCGTCCCCTGGTGGCCACCGCCCCGCCACCTGACGGCAACCCACCACTTTGTGCCCCACCTTGGTCTATGGTGAGTTTTGGGGAAATCCTCTCAGCCATCTCCTCAGCCTCCACCCCCAGTTTAAACACGCCACAACACTGCCTTAATTGGTTCTAAAGTTACCTGATTAGAAAGCCAAACCCCCTGTGCACGCGCCACACCCACTTAGATGTTAATCCCCGAGTTGGTCTCAGCTTAAATCAGCCCAGTGATTTTAGGATTTTTTTTATGGAGTTAAATTTCTTTTTGTCATTTCCAGTCGTTAATTAATGAGGTATTATTGTGTGGGAAGCAGCAATTTGGGATTTACTGTCTCATGATTAGGAGTGAGGTTCATTAGCGTGTTGATATTTGAAACCCTGACAGATGAAGTACCAATAGGAGAGTCGAGGGCCCCCTGAGAAAAAGATGTCACATCTAAGCAGTCCCGTGTTAGGAATGAGAATCGAGCGTTTGAGGCAGTTCTTCATAGTTGCCCTCGGGGAAACGATAGTATTGTGATATCTTAATCAAACATGGAATAAGTCACGCATTCTATTCCACTTTGACTTTAACAGGTAAGAGGGGTTAACATACAGTAACAATAACAACGCAGCTCTTATACATTTTCTTGCATATTTGTGCACAGGAAGGCTATATTGTAGATATCATCTTTGGCGACTGGTACACGCACACTTTGAAATATTTGAACTATACTACTTAAGCCATGAAGTCATTGAATCCTTGCTTTTGGCTCCCACACCCAGTCTAAACCTACCTAATATAAGCCTGACTTCACTATGACCACTCAGCCTGTTTTGCTCACCCCTGCCGTGATGGGCTCACCCAGGAAGGACCCTGGAGACACGTCCTGCGGCCCGCCCCTCCTGGTCCCTCTGTATAGAGGGCGGTCACCAGTCCCCAGGAGGGGGGTGGGGGCAGCTCCCCCCAGGTGGCCCCCGCACAGTCCCCAATCAGCCCCATTGTGTCCTCGTTTACCTGCCGTCTCTACGGTTAAGGACCATTTACACTGGATGTATCCCGGGCGCCCTCCAGTGAATGACTGCACAAAGAACACTGGCGCTGGCCGCCCGCGTCTGCCGATGTAAACCCGACCTTAGCGCTTCCTGCTGCCCATTTAGGAGAACGCAGTCCATTTATTTGAGTCCATTTGCCTACATGGCACCTTGCTGAGAAGGACTAGGTCTGCCTCCGACCTATTTTGTTCCATCACCAAGTCGTTGACCTTCTTTCCATTTGTCTTAGCAGTTTACCAATATGCAGTTCAGAAGGGAATGGAAGCTAGTTCATTCAGTAAGCTAGGTTTTGACGTAAAGACCATTAGGTTGTTCAATATTTTTGGTCTCTAAATTCTGGTACTTTTTATTTTTTTGTAGGTACGGACATCTGCATGAGATCTGGAAACTTCTGCAGTCTTCGCTGCCGGAATGGAAGCTGCCGGAGTTACCAGCAGAGAAGAAGGAGGGCGAAGAGGAAAACAAGGATCCAAATTCTCAGGTACCATTATGGCAACAGTTTAAATCTGCTTCTTTTGTAGCCGTATCATCAATAAAAATTGTGTTTCTTCGTTTAACTGTTATCAGAACAAACAATTTAAGAAATAAAAAAATCTGAATGTTTCAGGACATCAACGATGATAAAACGGATAAAGAAAGCACATCACAAAAGCACGATCAGAAGTCCAAGGATGGCAAAGAGAAAGGAAAAGAAAAAGGTAAGCATATTTGCTTCGCATATGGATCAGTTGTTCTAGCATTCCAATTATAATTTCCTTGTATTGATTCATATATAACCAAGTAGCATTCCATCATGATTGGTATTTTTTTAGTGCCTCAGTATATCATCAAGATAGTTTGATTAGAATTGACCATTCAAGTTCTTTTGTTGTAAATACTCTCCATAATTGCAGAAAAGGGCAAAGATGACAAAAAGGACAAAGGCAAAGACAAGAAAGATGACAAAACAAGTAAGTACCTCTGCATGAGAATGTTTTGATAATGGGAATGGGGTGTGGACATACAGGACGTATATGCTAGTCGAATATTCAGAGTTTTAGAATGATATTATGAAAGAATGTTAAGGAGGTCATGTAACTATAAAATGATTACCCTTCCCATTGCAAATCAAAGTAACGCCGATTCTTCAAAATCATTGTTACAGTTAATAATTTGACTAAATGTCAGATTCAGATTGATCTATGGAGATAATCTAATTCATTTTCTGGGATCTTTGAAGGCCATCTTTTTCAGCTGATTTAACCAACAAACACTTACTTCATTAATACTAACACAATTAACATTGTCTAAAGCTGGATCAACATTCGTTTCGGGGAAGCCTCGCCACGTCCACCTTGTAGATCCTAAAGTAGATCTGAATCAGAGTTTGAACTTTTCTAAAGGATTTGGTCTTAAAAGTAAGTCCCACCCAGCTCGACGTTTGGTGGCATGGCTTGTTGTTTCACAGCAAACCAAGAAATATATCAATCGTATGAAACTATATCATGAAACATCATATGATACACCCTTACCTTTTCAAAGTTTGCTATTTTGTTGTGTTTTCCTTTGTTTGTTTTTTCAAGAAAAGTGTTTTGTAAAAATTACTTGTATTTTCCTCAAAAATGAATGGGAAGAAGACAAAGAGGCATCCAGGGATTTTTCAAATGTTTAAAATTTTGTGTGTATCTATTCAAGGTTTCAGGAGTCTTGGTGTTTGAATTTTGAATTGTTCTCTTTAATCCCTGGTTGAATATTTATCAATTCTAGACAAGTTACATTTGTATTCGATGTTAAATGCAATATTCCACACACATTTTAGGTTCAATATAAGCACATAAAAAGAGGGTGTCATGGTATGGCCAGACCATTCGAACGACCACAGCATTCTTCAAGCAATTTATTCACACATTTGTGACAAATTAAGGCAAAAACAGACTATCAATGTCACCTTTTCATTCACCATTGATACCATTTGATTATTTACAAATGATATCCCAGTGATACATATTTTCTAGATAAGTCATCAAAGCACTCACAATTGATCAGAGTTTGGATACACTGATTTGTGCACAGGCAACCTTAGGAATCCCCTTCGCTCCCCATCCCTTTAGAGTGGTGTCAATTTTCTTCCTTGAACTTTTCTCAAATGCCATTGTAATATGAAAAGTGTCAGGTGGGAAAGGTGGTTCTCGGCTCCAGTCTGCCATGCGCGGTCGGAGAAACCTGGGCTTAGAAGAAGAGGAGGAGTCAGCAGAGCCGTCTAGTAAGTTAGGAGTATGTGGGATAGAGTGGTTTCACCTGACACCGTTATTTCCCCAACTTTACTGAGTGCATAATAATAACTTGGAAACTCAATAGACCTTTTCAAAGAGAGAAAGCAATGCACGTACTTTTCCGTTTATTTCCGTAATATAGTGCATCAATTGCTGCACTAGGAATTGCAACTCGATCTTTCGCCACTTAAGAGCTCTGACTTACTGTACAGCAAAGCAAGAGACGTATGTTCAGAAATACACAATTTGATGCAAACATTTTAGAAGTATAGTGTATTATTTCCAAGAAAACTCGCTATTTGTAATGAATGTGTCTATCGGCGTCAGCCCCAAAAGCTGGAAGTCGTCTCAAGTCAGCAATGCGGGGAAAGAAAATGCTAGGTTTACCTGAGGATGAGACGGAAGGGGATCAGTCCAGTGAGTTTTTAATGGGATATCTGAAACAGCACCGCACAATATATTTGTATATCATTGATAGCGGCACAATCTTATTAACCCATTTCTAAGAGAAAGAATATCATTCCATATTCAAAATGAGACAATTAATTTGTCTTATCTTTATCCAATTTTGAGAACTGTCATAGAATAAAATAAATTCGATTTGAACCCTTATTTGAAGTAATTTGCATACTATCGGTTATAATTTAGCTCCAGATATACTCCGTCATGTAACTAGTTTTTGGGGGTTGGATTTTATGATTTTGATCCCTTTTCATGCGGCAAAGGTGTATCCCCCAAGCCTGGCTCCCGGCTTAGGTCTGCCATGCGTGGGAGGCTTGATGAGGACCAGTTGAGTAAGTGTGCCTTAGGGAAATGTGGAAATTGGGGTTTTGTACACCACTTGGGCTGATTGTTTTTGTGAAATAGAATTAGCCCCTTTTCAAATTATACAGTGCCATATTCTGAAGTATGATCGGGGGTGGCCATTGTATGCCCCCTTGTGAAATACTCTGGTGTTTGACCAGTTATTAAAGATGTATAGCAAGCAAGATGTGTAAACTCAAGGATATAATGGAAATATCCCAATATTAAAAGATGTACGAAAATGTTCATTTAAGTCGACAAAAAAGAATCCACGATTAGCGAATTCTGTGGAAATTTTGAATTCGGAGGGCAAATAAAATGAATTAATCAATCTGTGGAAATTTTGTATTAAAATGGCGAAAAAAGGAATCCACGATTAACCCATTCTGTGTACTTTGCATGCACTAAGACCCCCACCATGGTCGTGGGTTGGGCCGGTTAAGGTCCGCCATGAAAGGTGCCCGGGGTGGCGGGCTACAGGCGCCCGCCGAGGAGACTGAAGTCAGTAAGTGTGGCCGACATACAGCCGACCCGACTCAACAATCTGCACCCATATTATATACAAAGTCCACACCCTACTCCTCTCTGGGGCAGTGCTTTACCATTGCCTCTACATATATGCACACACGCACCAATTTTTGATCTTAGATAAAGGGTTGGATTTTTGCTGTAAACTCTTTTTCCGCTTTTTATTAGGGTTAAGACAACGAGGAGCACTTCGGAAAAATCGTTAAAAGAAACATGGTCTGTATTCATGCAGTTCCCAATAGTATTTTAATCACTATGTCAGGCGAGCTTCCCATGGAAGGTGAAGCAAGTGTATTTATGCAACGAGGAAATATATGAAGGGTCAGATATAATGTGGTATTCGGATTGGATTCATCTCATAAAAATATCGACGTTGAAATTTTAATGAATAGTTCCGTACCTGGTACAATCCATATGCTTTGACAATCAACAAAGTGCAAACTAAATTGTTTTACAAAACAGCGGCATTCATTTCGTCTTCTCATTAAGACAACAAACAAAACAACATTTTCTTCCAGTAACACAACTTCATTTTACTACTGTTCATAACAGTTCTTTGCGGTTTATATTAACATAATAGTTGTTAGTTGCATGTCCAATATTCTGTTCTCTGTGCACCGCTTAGCTAACCGACTAACCTCCGCCCGACATGGACGGCACTCGGGCGTGGATACCAGTAAGTTAACGTACTTCCACCTAGTGGTCGACTTAAGTACAGCCTATTCGTTGTTAGGAGATGTTGATTGTCAGCGTAACTAACGTTGTGATAGACGTTAGCCAAATGGACCTCATATTACATATGACAAGTGAACTCCAATTTTCCTTTTCCATTTGGTGCTTTTAGAAATAAGGCACATAAATATTTGTTATGACTTATAGTATAAATTTGAATTGCAATAGGTTTCTGGCTTACATTTTGTGAGGAAATACACCCATATGAAAATAATTGTCAGTGAATGAATCAAAAGTGATTCTTAGATTGCTACGTGTATTCCTGGCAATGTGGCTGGCAATCATTTAATCCCATGCTTATGTTTAGCATTATGATGATAAGAGAAACATTCAAGGTTAAGAGTAAACTATTTGGTCTACATCTTCTCATCCTTTAAATTTCTAGACAATTCTCTGAAGGTCTATTGGAAAGGCTAGACTGCTAGTAACTAGTTCAAAACAGTCACGATTTCCGTAATCTATTCAATAAATCTGATTTTTAGACTAAATTTTACCTCTCCCTATACTTACATGAGCTTTTTGAATATTTTGCCCCTACCCTCCACTCTCACCTGTCTTATTAGCATCAAGAGCCCTGCTGGGTCTAGGGGTTGTCAAGGCACGGGGGCGCTCCCCCCTGCCCCCCTCCTCCCGTGTAGGTGAAGGTAAGGAGAAATCGGACATAGACACTAAGGGTACCTGGGGGTTTTCCTTGCCAAACAGGCCTTATATCGTGTGCAGGCATTCCTCTATTAGTATTAAATCCGCATGTAAATAGTGTCGTGCTCGCTTGTGCCAATTAAGTGAGTTATCATACATAATCTCAAGACATTTTGAAATGTATTACTACAGCAGGGAGTATTTTGATGACCAAAGCTTAAACCACTAAAATAAATTATTTAGAAAAGCTGCGCTCTAGAATAAAGTTAATCTCACTTTTGGAGCAGACAGAAAGAATGTATCTGGCTTATGCAGGAAAAGCCAAGAACTGAATATCTGGGGATTGTAAAGAGCGAAGCAATATTTTTCTCTTGTTGTGAGTTGTTGTGAATTCATCCTAGATTGCTATCTATCTGACTTCATGCTGTTTTAAGGTATCGAATTCTTTTGGAGCCATTGTTTGAATTGTTTATTCCTATTCTCAAACTCTGCCACATATCCAATTTTAGGTACCTCTTGAAATGGTGTTCTCGTGTTTTCAAAGTGTCTATGAAGCTGTTCTATTTTCTAATTTGTGTATGTGTATTCTAAGTATTTTCAACGATTATATAATCCCCCCTTAAATTTAGCAATGGTAAAAGGATTGTAGCGATTCACCAGAATATACTCTGTCTAATCATCATAATTATACATCCAAGCACAATCTTATCGGGAGGTGAATAGAAATACATAAAGTTATTCATTATACATTATAAAAGAAGGAAAAGGGTAGATACAGGTAGATTGGGAAGCCACAGGTGTGGCGGGTCTGTCAGGTAAACGGGCACTGCCAGCACCTCCCCGGGACACGCAGCTGGTGCCCACAGGTATTGAATGTTTCTTACGGAGAGGCCGAGGACAATAGGACTGGTATTATACAACAGAGTTTGATGTTGCATTATTGGAGTATTTTAGAATACAGCTAAATAAAAGTCGGCTAAAAATAAAGTCAGCTTTTCAGGTGTTACCCAAAAGAGTATACCCAGACTGCGTTATCTAAAATATCACCCCTAAGTGGTTCCCAAACAGTTCAAGCTTTTGCTAAGTTGTAGCATTATCCTTCCCATTCCTGACCTACAGTGTAATACAAACGTCCTTAGTAACTTTTGATGACAAGAAAAAGGAAAGATATAGTTTTAAGTGCAGTTAAATATTAGGCGTAAGTGTCATTGCAGATCAATAAATTCGGTGAAATATTTCAAAGGCATAGATTCGGTTGTAAATGAGTGTAGGCTATCAAATCTA
The DNA here is from genome assembly GCA_936440205.1 of Lepidonotus clava. Taxonomy (NCBI): domain Eukaryota; kingdom Metazoa; phylum Annelida; class Polychaeta; order Phyllodocida; family Polynoidae; genus Lepidonotus; species Lepidonotus clava. The sequence goes on along the minus strand of OW387136.1, from coordinate 42,185,032 downwards.
TGATTTGTATTGCCAATGCATCAGTAAAGTTTCCTTTATAATCAGTTCCCTTCTGCCCTAGGACCACCTCAGCAATATGTAATTGCCTATTATTGGCCAGTCTCAGGACGCCGTCAATGGCGAGGGCAATGAACTCTTCCATGAATTTAGCGCTACTCAGGGCTGGGCTTTCTTTTTTTACAGAGCCCGACAAAATACTCAGATAACAATGTCTTTGTTAAAGTCAGGGGAAATTACCTGTTCTATAGGTCAGGTGGAGGGTGTGGGGGCGGGGGGCACGGCGCTACAGTAAACTGAGCCTTACCGTGTTATCACAACCTGGCCACAGGGAAGCGGTCCCATCTCCGGCTGTGGTGTAGGGTATCTCCCTCCGAACTCTGCTTACTCCCCAACCTAATTGTCTCTCTCACACCTGTAAGGTTTTTTCATATTGTCTTTTTGATTACTTTTACCTGTATCAGATTTTAGTATTAATGCCATTTTACCACGTTAACAATGATTCAACTAATGCTTAACTGACATTTTAGAATTAACCTTATTAATCTCGCAATATACTTTAACCAAACGCAATCAGTAATCATCATTCAATCGGATGTTATTAACCTTTCTTTGATAATCCTTATTTACATGTCATACAGGGGATGTAGACATAAACGGTCGAATGTACTACTTCTCATTGGCAAGATGAAATGTTAATTTTCCAGAGGAAAAGAGTGTCATCCTTGAAGATATGCCCATCCCTGACCATCCGGAGATCGTGGTGTTCGCCGCCTACAGTGGTCCTCCCAAATACCCCCCGAGAGTGTCACTGCTCGGAGAAATGGTGAGTGTTTAGAGTTCTAGATTTGTTTTTACAATGGGTATGATTAAAAGATTAAGAAAATCATGAGCGATATTCATTTCATATATATATGTGTATATACATGTATATGTTTTATTATATATATTACAGTTTTTTATATTATTTATGTGTATGTATGTATGTATATGTGTATTTTTATGGACAAAAGAAGAACGTTGCAAATGTAATAGATGTGCAATCCTCGATCTTCTTAGAGACCACTTAGCGAAGCTTAAGATAAAGGTCCGTCTGAGCGGATTTGGTTGCTAATGATTCACTAATGATCACAGTTAGGACAGGATTTAGCTTAAATCTTCCAATGCAGCAATCACCCTGTCTACTAGTCAATAAATCCTTTTGGGCATTCCCAGAAATTTGTCCGTTCAAGGATATTGAATTTCATGAACCCAAATAAAACGAATCCGAATTATTCTCCTCCAAAGGGCCTTGGGGTTTTCTATGGTTAAGTGTGTATAGTGAATATGTATTTTGTGTTTTCAGGCCGATGCGAGTGAGCGGCTTCGTCAGTCAGGTCTGTCCCACATGTACCCGCACCCCGTGCTGCTGAAGCAGACCCGCGCCTGCCCGCTGGAGCCCCCACCCCCGCCTGAGAAGGTGCCCGCCTGGAAGCTGATCAGGCCCAAGAAGAAGAAGGCCACGCCCTCTGATGAACCTATAGGTGGGTGTTCAGCGCAATTAGATGTTAACTTAATGGGAAATTTATTTTCATTTATTGTCCTTAGCTGGTATTTGTCAAATGTAGGTTGTTTCAATCAAATCGTTGTATTCGCATTACATGCAGAGGGAAACATCTTATGATTTTTTAATAAGAATTGTTGTTTACTTGGACGGGAATAATTCAAAGACATTCGTATAGTGTTGGTTTAACTATATGCATTTTCGCGCATTAAGGTGATGTATGTAGTATTAAACATTACGACATATTGTTTGTGTTGGGTGACTGAGCTGTTATCGAAAATTACATATATATGACTCGTTTTCCCTTGTTTTCAGAGCCGGTAAAGGAGAAGCCCATACAGTGTGTAGAAATCACTTCTCCCTTCATCAACTACCGAGTCAGCCCCGTGCCCATCCCCACCGACACGTTAGTACATGCATATCCTTCAAATAAGAAGTTAGGACAGTAGCTCAAATTATATTTGCTTCAATGGCTTCTTTCATTGAATCGACAGTAGCGTGACTAGAACCAAGTGGTGATCCACTGATGTAATTGTTTGCAAAAAAAATAAAGATCAGATAAACACTGAGGAAAAGACAACGGTTATGAAATTGCACATGTTTTAGTGACTTTTTCGTCGTTAATCTCAAGGTAGAACTAGCAGATTTGGTCTATTTCAAGATGCGGAATTTTGTATTGTAGACACCGTCCCAAGTCGTCCCTTGAACGCGGAGGGACCCGTCCACCTACCGCTAGTGTGGTGGCCATAGAGGAGACGGACGAGGACGTGGCCGAGATCGAGATAGAACAACCAAAGGAGGATACACCCAAACAGGATAATAAGTCACAAGACGAAGCCGTGAGTGCAGAAAATTAACAATCTATGGTTGACAGTTTCAGTGAAAAGAAGAATATTTGAACCCATAACTGCACTGTTGGGTAATATCGCGTTTCCCATGCCTAACATTGAGAGATTTTTGCAATGAATCTTTTTCAATTTTGATGTATTCTTTAATCCTGTTCATAATGCAATGTACCTTTTTCGCTACAGTACACCACATATGACCCCAACCTACTAACAGTAGTAAGGCGTTTGTCAATTTTGTTTCACGGTGTATGGTGTTTTGAATTTTTCACATAAGAGCTACGGTAATATTTTAAGCACAAGGCTACATGCATATATTTCTATTATTTTTGTTCAAGGCAGGTAATATGGTAGTTTTGTAACTGGCAACATTTTCCTGATAATACAATTTTGCACATTTTTGGCATGTGTATAAATCAAAAACTTAAATATTTGTTTTATTTATCAGTAAGAGTAAGTGCACCCTAACCTGTTTGTTACAGTCAGGGATAACACTTAGGGTTCCCCGCTATGTAAGAAAGGGTGGCAGACCCAGCCTTGCTTCCACAAAAACCCCTTTCAAGTCAACGTTAAGTGTCACCAAGGAGCATCGGCCTACATCAGGTCGTCAGAGGTCCCCATCCTTAAAGATGCCAGAGCAGGACCGAGACAGGGGACGGCCCCGGTCAGGCCACAGTACTACCAGTACCACCAGTAGGGGTGACTCGGTCTCTGCGGCAAGGCGCAAAAAGCAAGGGCTCCGCAGACAGTCCGATAGTGCACGGTCCGACTGCGAAAGTGTTGCGAGTGCTCGCAGTGGGAAAAGCGCAAGAAGCGTCGCTTCCAGGAGGTCATCGATAGAGTCAACCAAACACAACCAGAGAAGGCGGTCCTCTGTGGCCTCTTCAGTCGGTGGGGCTGATGCTCCAAATAAACCTGAAAAACAAGCAAGAAAGAAAAGTGGTAAAAGAAAGGACTCCTTAGGGTCGGGCTTGTCACAAGAGGCCTTGCTGAAGCATACCAACACTGTGCAAGGAGTGGAGAAAATCAACCTCCTTATGCCAGACATAACTGCAGAGGATGTCGATACTCACACTAACACAGCCCGTGGACGCCGGGCATCATTCCTCCGCCCCTCCAGCGCGGTTGGCTCCTCGGGCTCTGAGAGTGATTCGGCATCCTCCAAGTCATCAGTCGCCTCCTCCAGGCCAAAGTCCAGCACCAGGAGGAAGAAGCAGCTAACCAGGAGGAAGAGTGTGCTGAAGGTGAAGAGAGGCCATTTAGAATGTCCCCCTCCAGTGTGTCAGTAGTTCTCCAGTGTGTGAAGGGAGACCTTCCAACCAACCTACCAACTCAACCCTGGGGTGCCACTTCCCAGCACAGACCATCCAGTGTGTCTTCTAGCCAAGTGATAGGACCCAGAATGAGGGGAGCACACATACCATCACATATTTATCCCCAAGAGAAAACCCTTCCTAGATTGTTAACCTCCCAAATGCGGAATCCCGGTCTTCCTCTAGCTATGAAATATTCTATGTTTTTATTTGAAAACCTTTTATGCATGTTCTTATTTTGTGCACTTACAAACCTTTAATAGATCTGCTAGGTACTAGGTTTGCATCCCATTGATATTGACCTCTTAAATAGCAGTAATGAATTTGTTTTTCAAGGGGCATATAGTAAATATTTGTAAATATTGCAAGAAGATCAATTTTGTGCATAGGTAGAATTTGAGCATTTTGTTCATTGAAAAGTTAACACTTGAACTTTTATCTGGAAATAAGACTGAAATATTAAACGATTTTTTATTGTTAATTTTAAAATAGCCTGGACAGGGAGAGAAGCCACCCACGCCAAGCAAGTCGAGAAAACGCTTGTCAGCTTCTCCGTCCAAAGGTAATGCTACAGAAAAGGAGCGCTCCAGTACCCCGAAGGACCGCAGGAAGAGCGCCACCTCCAGGGACCGGGTCGACTCGAGGAGCTCTGCAGACTTGAAAGCACGTGAGTCGCTGGTTGATTTATTTATAGATATATGATAAAGACTTCGAACCGCTGACTTTCAACTCGAAGTTATATCAGGAAAAATAGAATACATTAGAGATCCAAACTAGAGATCCAAACATAAAGATCTTAAATGATCACGCAGGTTCCCCAGGAGTTTTTGACAGTTTTGTTAGAAAAAAAAGTTCAGCATAGAAGTACAGTCCTCTTCCATACAAACATAGCATTAGAGTTCCCTCAATAATGCATATAACACAGAAGCATAGGTGTGGTTATGTGTGCAGTAATACTGAAGGGAACAAGAAAGACGCGAAGGAAGGTTGAAAGCTATTACATGTATTCAATTACACACTCTATAACAAAGAAAAACATTAAATTTGAGAAAACGTGTTGTCATATTTTGTGTGTGTGTTTTTTTTCCATTTACAAGAAATTAACACTTAACTCAACTAGTCGTAATACCTTTTATCTACCAGGTGGAGGGTTGGCCCCTGGCGCCTCGCCGTCGGCCGGAGACGTGGCCCAGCCCACCCCGACCAGTGAGAGCGCCCTGCAGCCCGAGGAGGGGGACGCCTCCCAGGCCGAGGGGGACCGCAGCCCCGCCACCCCCGCCAACCCCCCGGCCAAGGCCCAGCAGAACATCTGGATGGACTTTGAGGACTTCTGCAAGTGCTTCAAGTAAGTTTTTCATAGATTTTCTCATGGATTTGTTTTGTTTTGTTTCCAAAAATCACTTTGGGATGATATATGTATTTTTTTCAATTGTATTTTAGTATCTTTTCATAGGTTGGACTGTTAAGAAAAACAATGTCACTGTTGTTCTTCAGAACAGTCGTTCTTAGGGACGGATTTTGAGTGGAGCACCTCTTTTTTTTCCGCCAAAGTTAAGTTGGTAAAAATGTAAAATTCTTGAATTTATTTGTTTACAAAAAGGCGCTCCCCCACCCTTTTCAAATCCTTGACATATTCTTTGGTACTGTAAGTCGTGTTGGTAACGTCACTTTTCTTTGAATTTTCTTGATAGGACCCTGTACATCTTCCACAAACCCCACACGTACCCGTGTGTTACCAAGTACTCCGACCTGAAGGTAAGTCGGTCTACAGAATCCCACTTCATCGCACCACTTCACACTGAATATTGTGTCTCTGTGTCTGTAATGTAAATACTATCTAAAGTAGTTGTCACGTACATTCGTATATCACCGTTTTATTGGCTTTTGAAAGCACGTTCACTTTTATGTTCACATACCTATAGAGATGTTTCTTGAGATTATTTTGACTGTTAAACATTTGTAACAATGGTTTTAAGCACATTTTGTTGACAACCCTTGATGTTTTACTCTTTTGTTGGCTGCCAAAAATTTCAATGTTGGACCTTTTTTAATGTTCGTATTGACAGATCCAAACGCCTGTAAGTTTTAAAGTAACTCAAACTTTGCTTTTTAGAATAGATAGCTTTTGAACTGATATCTCCCGACGGTTCTTCACAAATAGTCCCTTATGAATTAAAAACTATTCTATAACTCTTCGTCTCAGCTTTCCTACTTTCGAAACTTCACATTGTCCTACCGAGTGATTATTTAGGTTGATTTAGCACCTTCTCATGGGTACAGTGTTTTAGTATAAAATGCTCTAAACTGCTCACATCGTTAACAAACATGCCACCACCGCCTAGGACAGTTAAATTGCTTTCCTAACCGTTTTATTCATTTTTATTTCTGGTATTAATAATTCCAAATTATCAATAGTGAAGTTTCATGAAATATTTATATGATTAGAACCATTTGATACTTTTTAATGTACTTATTTCGACCAGAGCTATGTCAGAAAGTGCTTTGTACATCTTTGCATCTGAAGTTCTGTAATTTGAAGCATACAGGATAAATATCACGCTTCCGTTTATAAAAACTTGCAAAGATAAACACATGTATTACTTTTTTGCCTGTGAATTGCTTTAATTACGGTTCATAACAAATCATTTTAGATATCAAAAGAATTGTAAAAAGAAAAAGAAAATCGACTAAAAGCAGCAACGATTGACCACCTATGTATAGGCACTAGCCGAATGTTAGATATGTGTTTATCACTTTTGTTGTTTTCGTTGCTTACTGAATCCCACCGTAGAGGTTTAAATTGACCGTAGTTGGGACTGTAGGGGCTATCAGTAGTAGACAGGGGCGGCCACCCAGAGGTCTAGACTCAGCATTCTCCGTGCCTTTTCTTAGATTAAGTTTGCCTCCTGTCTGTAGCAGACAACTTCTTATAGTTCCGCAGTTTTCATATTCTACTCTTCTATAGAGCTTAGTTTATAGATTGTTTCCAAATATTGAATAGATCTATAGCTCCGTTACTCGTTTCAAAAAGTGACAATAAGAAAAAAAATCGAATTTCACCAGGACATCTTATTTTCTTTACCCTTGTGTTGTTGCGACACGCAAGTTTGATTTCAGAGGTAAAGTTTTTCTGGTATGAGAAATCCGTATATTCTAAATAAGACGACCTAAAACCACTTTGTTATCAAATAACCCACGGTTGAATGAATAAAAAACAACAGCTATGGTTAAAGAATTCCAAGGTATCCCAGAGGACGTCCGTCATAACTATCATAAACTAAAAGTAGAAATAAAAGAGTGAAAATAAAATTCAGATATAAATGAGAAGGCATAGGAGGGGTCTATGATAACTCTGGGTGGGCGTGGCCTGCCGCAGGCCCCGCCCCTGACCACGCCCCCTCTGCCCTGACCACGCCCCCACCCGCGTTGTGTTTGTTGTCGCACCGTGTGTGTCACTGCTGTAGACGTCGTTGCCGCCTTGTGTGGTTGCAGAGCGCCGCGCCCGCCACCAAAGAGAAGAAGTCCGCCCCCAACACGGCCGCGGTAAATCACACTAGCTCCTCCTCCGTCACCGCTTTAACCTCCTCTACCCCACGTGGCAACCCTAACGCTCCTCCCCCTGGCGTGAGTACTCACACCCACCCACCAACAGACACCGCCCCCTTTTTAGACCACGCCCTTAATTTAGAAAAAAAAAGAAGATAAATGATCAAATTTAGATAAAAGTTTTGGATGTCCAATAAATTTGTTTTGGTCAGCATGTAATAATATCTTAAGATTATTTTGAAGCATCATAATCGAGATAACGAAAATCTATTCGAAATGTCACTTTATAGGATTTCTTAAAGATATATATTTTGATCATTTGTATCACTTCAGGAAAAAAGGAGTTCTTATTTAGGATATCTTTATTTGCTTCTAAAGAATCAATGGAATGCTCTTTATCTAATAGAAATTTAACATTTAAAAAGCCAAGCCGTTCTGTCCGGCACGGTGTCTTTATATGGACCAGGAGTGTTTTAATACCAGAGTGATAAGAATGCCAAGTTTTAAGGTAAAACTTCAACTTACGATTCTTTTTAAAAAGGGCTCTGTACATAAACAATTACAATACAATGAGATTTCACCTCACCCCCACGCCAGTCTGTAAATAACCCGAACCCCCCAACCTGTATTTCAAAGAAGCTTGGGCTTTTAAATGAGGATAACGTTGGTGTTATTCTAAAGAAAAACAACTAAAATTATGTGATCATTGCGGTTTTTGGTGAATCCATGTCATTTCAAAGCCCTCTCGAAAACATAATGTACATAACAAAAAAGAGTTTGTTGTTCTGTAACGCAGTGCGCTTGGATTAATAGCTGATGGATAATACAAAACTTAACTTTGCTAATATTCAAGCATGTTGACTGAAATAACCAGAATTCATAAATAATGCATGAAATTATAAAACCTTTCAACTGGTTCAAATAGATTTAAAAATAGATGATTTATATAAATATTTTATTTGATAAGTCAGATTGCTGGATCTGTCAAACATTGTTAGCCTTACACCGTTTGCCTTGCTGTCTTTGGTTACTAATCGCATGCTTGTCCTCTGTGAGTTGTCAATGTCTATCCACTGTAAGTTTGTGTTAAGAAGTGTCCCTCTGTCGACCTGCCTGTTTCAGAATCACGTCATGAGGACATTCCTCAGTCTCGCCCTTCACGTATGTCTTAGATTCCAGTTTTAGGGATCCAAAGCCGATGACGTCACCTAAGTTTAAGGAAACCATACCATTTACCAGTAACAAACATTTCAACTTAACACATATCGCCCTGTTAGTCTCTTGCTGTTAATTCTAATTTGGCTGAGCCCCGAAATCACGAATACAATTTTCTAAAACAGTTTTTTTTTCTTTGAAATTTTAATTTTCAAAAGTTAATGACACATTGATTTAGATTCGAACAAGACTACAAAACGTATATTTACTCCACTCTACCAATCTTTGTATATGGGCACTTCTTTTTTTCTGGCGTCATCGGTCTCATAGGTACCACGGATTAATTATTACTGTGAATCTCATTCACATTATTAATAAGTATTTTTAGTAATGCATGCATACAATCATTTTTCTACAGATAAGCATTTGTTATAATTGAGATGAAATGAGAATTAACCATCACTTTGTATATTTATATCTGGTTTATTTTTTAAATGCTTTGGAAAAAATCTTACGTTGGTATGATTCGCAATGGAAAATGTTCATATACATGAATATGCATTTAGTTTAATCTAGAAACTTGCACATAATGGTCTAGATGGGTTTATAACAACTATCATAGTTTCACGTGTAGTTCCAATTACTGCGGAATTAATTGGTTTGAAAATTGGGTTACATGGCTGTAAATAAAAAGATCATTCAATCATATTTGTACATGTGATTATAAACTTTATAATTTATATTTGAGTTATGCTTACTTTCAATTTCCTTCAGTTAATTTTGTAATAATATAGCAATGTCTGCTCAATAATAACGCACTTTCAATATTTTTAGGGTCCCACTGATGAGAGAACTTCACATTACCTCTGTATCCTTTTGACTGGTATTTTTTGCGCTGTTGAACATTGGAATTATCTATCATTATGATATATTTTTCTATTTTTGTAAGTTGCACGCTCAACTTTCGGAAGCATTGTTACGAATAGTCGATGATTTTCTAAGATTAACATGAAACTGACTTTCATACTGGATATCTTGATTATCGGATAATATAAGTTATGTGTAATGCAACAACTGAGAAAACTAATTTTTAGACTTTTGCCTTGTGATTCAGGTCTTTACAGACCCGTTCAACAAAGCTTTGTACAACATATGACCATTTTATTCAAGAATACCTGCTACCTTTATCATCCCATTGAATGTGATCAAATTGATGCGAAAACACAGTATAACCCTTGACCATGTCCCAGTCGTTGACAACCTGAAGCCGACGGAGATCGTCGTGTCCTTCTCTGCGCTGTGTCGGTGGAACGAGCCCCCGGCCGCACCCACTAAGGAGGAGTCCAAAATCAACATGAAGGGCAAAGACCGCGACTCGAAGGCCGAGGCCCTCACAGCAGAGAGCGTCAGCGTCATAGAGGGTATGTACTGTTTTACGTGAAGTTAGTATTCACAGGCCATGTTGTGGCGTGAGTAGTATACGGAAATGTCGACTTTGCCCAGGTATTAAGATGTACTGAACTTAAAACAAAAACATGAGAAGGGCTGTTCTGATGCTAATATTACAGTTACGCAAGTGGACTGTACCAAATAAAACCACAAATATTAAAGTCCCTGAGTAAATTTGCTCGTTCTATAAATTAGCAATCAGAGAGAGAGCAAGTTTTATGTGAGCACTCTTCCTTGTAAACAACAAAGAGCATGGACGTGCAGGAAATAAAAATGCCTTCAATAAATTTGATTTCCACTCTATAATGTCCCAGGTGTGCCGGAGCCCCGACCGCAGGAGCCGGTCCAGCCCGGGCTGCTGGTCGCTGAGCCGTACTCGTGGAAGTCTCTGGTCACTGGTCAGCCCATACTACGTCTGAGGAGTACGGCCACCCGGGCCGCCGTCCTCAGCCTGCCAGCAGGGTCAGTGTGCATCAAACATAATGAATTAAAACTTAACAATTACATAAAACTTGACAGTTGGATATAGATAGGTAATTATTTTGTTTCAGTAACTTTCTGCATGATTTCAACATACTTCAGTCCGAATGTTATTATATGAGGGGCTAAGTATTTCGCAATAATTTTAGTCTTTTTTATATAAGAAATTGGTTCAGTGTACATATGCCTGATAACATGGAATTTTTTGAAGTAGCATATCAAAATATGGAGAAATTGCAAAAAGTATAGGAAAAAAAGCCTAATTCATTTTTAAGTGTCTCAGATAAATGTGACATAGATCTGCTTTAAAAAGCTCCCTGTATGCTCTCTGACTCACTCCCACTCCCCATCTCTCCTCCAGCCGCCACCTGCTGCGCTTCCACATGCAGGCCCTGCTCGGATACCACGTTCACTTCTGCTCCACCGTCAAGTTCGTCTTCGGGGATGAGGACTCGGTCATGACCAAACTCACAGAAGTAAGACTCGTCGAGTTATAATGATGGGCTCATTTAATTTTGTGCTCAAATTTCTAGTTTTCAAGTGTGTTCGTTCTTGGTTTCGGCAGAGCTGCTCAGGATGGAAAAAACGGAACTTCATGTTAGAGAGACTGACATACATGTGGTATAATAGCCTCAGACCCTTCTATATTAATTGAAGTTTGAACGAAGTTATAATAGACTGAAAAATACAAGGGTGTATTCTTTTCCTATTATCCTTTTGTTTATAATCAGCATGTCCTTTGTGTTTAAACTGATTCTAAATGTAGTACGTACTTCTGTGTCATTTAAGGAGAGCTGCCGGTTCATTGACAACGCCACTCAGGTTATGGTCGGCCTCGGTAAATGCATCGCTAACTTCCATGACGGAGAGGCCTTTAAGTTGTCTTATGATGAGTTCTGTGATGCCCACTGTCCCTACCGACACGACCGGTCCATGAATAAGACCTACCACTTCGGGGTAAGTTCAAATATTTGTCGGTGTGTTTCAGGTCTTTTTTTTCTGTTTTTTCCCTAAAACATCACTGTCATATGCCATGTTATTTGTCGAAAATGAGTTGATGTTCAAGTTTTAGTTCTTAGTTGTACATTTTAGACATTATGAAGAATTATCATTTCAACTTAGGAAACATAACAGTAAATCAACCAGTTACCCGTACAATACGTGTATGCCTACTGAAATACTAAACGTTTAATGTGCTGTTAAGAAGAACATTTGTTAGTACTACAACCTTGTTCTTTTGAAATCAAATCAACTAACACATAATATAAACCTTTTTTGAAATTATTTTCAGTTGTTTAACGAGGCCTTCTACGCCCAGCTCCGTAAGTCGCTGGCCGAGCCGCAGCTCCTCACCCCCGAGATGGCCTCTGCCTGGAGGTCCCTCTTCTTTGACTGCACCTCCAAAAACATCCTCGGCCTGTCACTGGGAAGTAGACCTGGTCAGTTTCTTCACCATTGTTTCATCTCTCTTTTTATAGCGTTCCTTTAACTACTTTTAATTTTAAAAAGTTATGTTTTCTTTGTATGATTTCACTTGTTGTAGTTATCAAAACGTTTGAAGGCTCACTGATTTTTTTTTAATTTAGCCTGCTCAAACTGTTTTCTTTTAGCATGGAAACGGTCTTCTCACACAATGTATGAGCAAGTTTCTGACGCTAATGGTTTATCGCAAATTATAGTTTTAGTATTGCACTTGTGACCGTCATATAAGGAATGGAAAATATGTTACAGCAACTGGAGTAACAAGTGACCGTGGATCAGCAAAGGGCAAAGCTACAACGAAAAGGCGTAAGTTGGCCCCGAGTATTCTGTACTTCGTCCCCGGTATAAGTAGTGAAGTTTTAGTGGTGCTACGTGCCTAACAACCCCGTCCTACATGTCTCCCGTGCTGGTGAATAGTTTGTCGTTGTACTGTAATTTGTTGTGGTACTAAGCTCTATGTATAGGTTCACGACAGGGATACTTTAAGATACCATTTGATAATATAGAAATGGTTTCTCAACATTAGACTCCGTATCTGTGGAAAAAAAAGAGAGAAGCCTTTCTTGTACTTGGTTTATTTATATAGTGGAAGATATTCGAGGAATACTCTTTTGGCGTTCAAATGATATTATGCTGCGAGGGAGCATAATTTTTAAAATACATATAAAATGAAAATTAGCAGGTTGTGATGTTTATATCTAAGAAAAAACTTGTTTTACGGCATTTGGCATACCTTTCACTAAATGTACATGTATCCAAAACGTATTTAGATAAGACATAAAAAGCCCGAAGGTTCTCTCAGGTAGTTACCTGATATTGTATCATATGATTCGATACCTAACTCATATTCTTATTAAACTTATTTCATATTCATTTCATAATCCCTTGGTACTTAAGGTCAAGTAGTTACCGTCTTTAGTCATGATTCCATATATTAGCTAGTGTAAAAAGTACAGTTTGTGTATCTAATAAGTGCATTTTAAGTTTCCAAATGCTTTGTGTACTGCACGAGTAAAATAGGGTACATTACGTTTATTTTTAGTTGGGTGTTTATCCTGATAAAGACATAGTAGAGTAAGGAAGACGTGGCTGTGTGAATGGGGTGGTACTAATCCAGGGAATAAGTCGTGTCGATTGTACATTGTTTGTAGAAGAAACCCAGTCGCGAGGGCCCCACCCAGGAACCAGTACGTATTGAGAATGATGCTTGCCTTTCTATCGCCTATGCTACTACCTGAAAACTGCTACAGAAACTTGAGCCCAAAAAAATATAAATGTTAAGGCACTTTTACCGAACACTTTTTTCATTAATGTAAATGAACGTGAATCGAAAATAAGAGGAAAAGATTTAAATAATAAATTTGTATTCATTTAGTCTAAACACTGAACAACCTTTTCATTTCTGTAATCTAATACATATGCCTTGTTATGTAGACCTACTACAACGTACTTGCAAGGAAGATGGTTTTTGAAACGCGGTTGTTCAATAGTGAAATTTATAACAAAAAAATAAAAATTACGGATCTGCTTTTTCTGGGACAGTTTCTAGAGCCGTTTTCTTCTTCACTAATCATGATACCTTATATATCAAGCTTTCTGTCTCCCAAGATGTTGGACCTGCCAGATTCTTCTACAATTCAGACAAAGTATCTCCAATGCCACCTTCGCTGGCTTGTTTCACAACGTAGCCCTTCTTGGATTGAGCAGAATCCAGAGAAGTGTTGTCACTAGTATGTTTAGTCCATATCGGAAATTCTGTCCTATCCGTCAATAGATTGATACATGTTACAGTTTTACATAACTTTATGAGTACTGTGACATTCTTCTTAATCTTCATCATAATCATGTTTTCACTATTCTTCTGCTCTAAATGACGTTAATACAAAATGAAATTGTATCCTTCAAACATCTGTAATATTGTTCACATGAAGAATTGAGGATCTTGAAAGTTTTCGGGATGATCTCTCATAAATTACTACCTGCATTTATATGATAATAATGATATTCAAGCTAAGATTTAAAATCGAAAAGGCCAGAAAAATATGTCATGAATTGTAGATGTAAGAAATGTACCCTGACAAGATAAGAATTTTGAGCATGTTCGTTTAACAAAGAGAAGGGTTGAACAAAAACTTTATAGCTATACTACATTCCTTAATCAAGTATTTATTCAACACCGTTTCAATTCTTTGATGAATAATTGCATGAATGTGATTGTAATGGTTCAATGGACGGGCCGCCACTTTAAAAAGAGTTAACACGGTTAAATCTATTATTGTGGCGAAATAGCTAAGACAGAAATATAGATACTGCATTCTTTTTTGATATATACCAAGTTCCATCCACCGTTCAAGGATGATTCAACTACTGTACGAACAAAGTAAAAGGAAAAGATTGTTTGTTATAATAACTATCAGGAACTTTGGGAATTAGCGAATCGTGTTTTTGTAGACCTATGTGCTTTGTGTCTAATTGATTTTTTCATTATTTGACAATTTTTTCATCGTATTACCCTGCATGAAAGACAAAAAATCACTTAGTTTATAACGGGTTTAATATTGGCTGAATTTGTGGCCATGTTATTACAAATCCAGCAGGTCAGAAATGTTCTCTCTTAAAACAGAAGAAGAAGATATATACAGAAGCTGTTAATAACGTCTACCCACGTTTCCATACCGAATTCATCCACCCCTTTTGTACATCGTATCACGTTACTGACATAGTTATCCGACACTAACGTATACATAAATAATATAAATATGTTTCTCCCTTCCCTACCCGTTCTTCGTTATAGAGCCCGTGACGTTGGAGTCAGGTGGTATGTCAACTCTTCTCCCATAGCTCGCTTGCTGTCCTATGTGTCCTTTGGGGTCTTAGGCTTTTCTTCACTGTCTGGTATTCATTCCTTAGTTTATCAGCTTCTTTGCCATTCAAGCTTCTATGTTGGCAACCAAAAAAAGATTGAATCACCCGAGATATACCGCATTACTTCTTTGAAGAAAAAACAATTATTTGTTGATCAAGTTTCTCAACGACTGACCTAAATCTATTTTCTAATCTCTCGCTTCCGTCTATCTGGATTTTGACTTTGAATCTTTCTGGTTTTGTCTCTCATCCGATTGTATATTGTACATTCTTCGCACAAGGCCTTTGTCATAGATTTTATATTATAATTGTGAATGATGAGACGCATGTTATTCTTTATGACATGTTGTACCTGATCATGCGATTCTGATTATTTTGTTCAGCAATTTTATTGTTGTCAATTTTGGTACATAACTTTTCACTTTTCAATTTGGGACATTCCTTTGCTTATGCAACGAATAAAGTCAAACGTACAATTGATTGTGCCAAATCAAATTTAACTGAATCAAGACGTTCCAGCATCTTTTTCAATGCATGAGCTAAAACTAATCTAATCTAGAATTAAATTTTGTTTACACCAATATCTTTGAATGTAATTGATTTGGACAACTTTGCTCGTAAATGTATTACGGAATATAAGATCAGTACATGAAGTATATCCTACAATTACTTCTGTGATAAACATACTGTTTTGTACTTTCAAAGTACAATATTTTGCCGTACCTGGAACATTCTCCGTGTGTGAGTCACTGACTGAATTAAGGTGTAGGGGACTGAAACGGTTTGACGACCCAAGTAGTAGTTGCATGTACTCCTTTCCTTTCCTTTCGGGTGACGAGGTGAATCGCGGAGAAGTA
Source organism: Lepidonotus clava (assembly GCA_936440205.1). Taxonomy (NCBI): domain Eukaryota; kingdom Metazoa; phylum Annelida; class Polychaeta; order Phyllodocida; family Polynoidae; genus Lepidonotus; species Lepidonotus clava. The sequence continues at coordinate 42,169,500 of OW387136.1, read as the reverse complement.
TCACGAGATTTGTGGTACTCTTTAACTGTTTGAACTGGTCGCCTGGCACAGAAACTCACCATTGCATAACGTTTTGATGCTGCAGTCCAACTTGCTATTAGTCTACGACGGCATGTATATTTTCTAATGTTTGATTCCTATACTTCAGGAGAGCAAGCAGAAGCCAAGGCTCCTGATGTTTGGGCCAATAGGTAACTACCCACTTATTATTGTAAACAAAATACAATAATTGAAAACAACTGTTTTTATTACAATAAAGAAGATAACTTTGAATACCAGTAAAATTTCGAATGTAATTAAGTATTAAGAAGATAAATAGTTATAAATAGAATACAGTTCGATGAGAATTTCAGTAAAATTTTAGTTTGTCTTACATCTCTAATAAGATATGAAAACAAGTACAAACCTACTTTATCCCCCCCCCCCTTGACCCATAGGGAGCCCACCCCCGAGGAGCACGTGGCCGCCATCGCTATACAGAAGTGGGTCCGGGGCTACCTGGTCCGCAAGATAAAGGCGGGCCGAACACCCGGTGAGTGATGTTTACCTAATCTGTAATATTACATTTCACCGACCTCTGGATCTAATAATGACTGCTGTAATTATTGCATATGTTTCTACAATTATTATGAGCGAGATTCCGAAATATGTCTTCAATGGCTACTCTTTCCAGAGATTATTTGAAAGATTTCTCAGATATTTGTGAAGGTTCAAAACTTCATTTACCGTATATTTTCGGTGATCCCATCTCATGAATGTCAATTTCAATGGTTCTATATGAAGGAACCGATGAGAACACCCGCGGTCAGGAGCAGCTGCAGAAGGCCTGGGGGGTGCTGGAGCCGCAGATGGAGGCCATAGGGCTCGCCGTGTTCAGGTGAGTAATGTTTACCTTGTCTTTTTGACAGAAAAAGCGGGTCAAATTTTTGTGTTAACTTGTGGGACGCTACTTTGCTTATACATATACATACATATATATATATATATATATATATATATATACATATATATATATATATCTTTAAGGATTAAGAATGATTATTTTGATTTTCATTTGGAATTATTCTGTTGCCTCTAAGCAATTACAAGATGATGAACAGTGTGGTTATGAATGTACCTTATAATTTTATTTTTAAGTATCAAACAAATTGTTTTCTTCCGACAACAGGCAGATTTTCAAGACCGACCCGGAGTTGATGCCCAAGTACCCGTTCTACGAGGACGAGTGGAACAAGGTGGCCTTCGCCGACTACCAGGGGGCCTACCCGGACCAGGCCCCCAACACCTGGTTCGTCGTCTTCAGGTGAGAACATCGGATGAACATGTTTGTTTTCACCTTTAAGGGAGTTGATCTTAGATGTGCGATGGGTGCCGTTTATGTGTTACAATTTAAAGATATATTATATCTGTGATTTCATAGTCTGATATAGTGTATATACAAATTATCCGATTGCAAGCTTTTCGCTCTCGTAATTAAGATCACGATTATTTGGGGACCTTGCATTCTTTTGACTAGCAATAGCCTTACTTTCTCAGTACCTGATATTCAAAGGAATGATATTCAACAAATCGCATTAATGTATTTTTGAGATGTGCAGTTACGAAGCGCGTATGTCCAATAATTGCCTGTATTTCTACAATTTTTAGAATTAGAATTTCATAGAAAACTCATATTATTTCATCTCTCGTCCCAGAGAGGTGTTCCACGTGGCCGAGGAGATGCTGTGTGTCCCTAAGTTAACCTACGGCCCGGGCCCCACCTGTATGTTACGGGTGGTCAACAACGACAACGGGGAGGAGATCCCCAGGGTCTTCCAGAAGGTAGCACCCCACGTCTACAAGCGGAACAAGGTAAGCCACTGGTTCCGTATGGTTGATACCGACGATATATATGATAGTTTGAAACTTTATTGTGTTTAGAAAGGAATATTTGGGTAACATTTTCTCCATATAAGAAATTATTATATGAAAAAGAAAAGGGAAGTATTCACACGCCTCGTCTCCCCACGATTAGAATGGAATGTTTGCGTGATTTGAGGGAGAAGCCACATTGATTTACTTTGCGACAAAACAATTGCAGTACCTGTCGCAAAAGTCTTCTTCATTGGAGAATTACAAGAGTGGGGGAAATATTTCATCACAGTTTTATGTGAAAACATACTACATTTAATACCTTCTCGCATTCCTTTGCAAATAAAAAGATGTATATATGACATCCTTGTAAAGTGGTCCCCCAATAAACTACCGCATTTGTCAGAAGCCACAAGTGGCCATAATTTAAAAGGGGGAAAAATGCCTTAGAATGATACGTGTAATACCGATGGGAACTGACTAACTGCCATATACGACCACTTTTCCAGTTTCCTTATTGTACCCCTAAAAAACAGAATAAAAACTATAAAAAGTTAGAGTATATCATGAAACCTTGTCTAAGAACATTTGCTAACCATGATAAATATATAGATCTCTGCTTCCTTTGCCTTACGTTATTAGAGGGGCTACACGTTCATGGCCGAGGCCCGCACCCTGGACCAGCCCCTGCAGGCCGGGCGGTGGAAGATGCGCCTCATCGGGTCGCTCAGCCCGCTGCCCGCCCCCACCCGCGGGGAGGTGAACTCCTCCTTCCACAGCCGGGAACTCCGGGACTACTACCTGCCCAACGACAAGAACATCATCTTCAGGTGAGAGATCAACGACACAGCACCGAAAACGGAGACTTCTTTACCCAATGTTTAACTGCTCGAAAATGAAGCTCAGAATTAATATTTCTCCACCACCTTCTGAGATCAAATTCTGAATAAAGGCAGCGTTCCAAAGTTTTCTCACTAGTACCGGGTAGTTCTTCCTGTTTATCACTTTGCTCTAATTCAGTACTCGCACAGCGCCAATCTCCCTGGTTGCCATCGGCAGTGCCCATTTTCCATATACTACTCACTCTAACGCCTTGGGGTAGATTACTACCGAAAAACGGCACTTTCCACATACTACTTGATTCCGTTTTGACCAAGATGGGCAATTATCACTCTTAAATTACCCCCAATCTTGTTCTTTATTCATACTGAAACTTGAGAAATACCAATTAAATCAATTATTAAAACGGATAAAGGTTTGACCAGTCCCTGTTAACCTTACATTCCCCATTTGACGGCAGGTACTCGGTGCGGGTGACCGAGGACCACGTCACCAGCCTTCAGATGACCACGTCTAAGAGTGACGTGTACGTCAAGCTCTCAGTCCTGGACCACGACGAGGTGCTCATCTCCACTGTGGGCAAGGGCCACGTCGTCCTGCCGGCCTTCATCTTCCTCAAGGACCCCGGCTCGGACGAGGAGCCCAAGCGGTCCAGCTCCAGGACTTGTAAGTAGATTTTATTATTGTCAGAGTGGATCTGTCGGTCTTTCTGGTTGTTGTATATGGGCCGCAAACAGTTAAGGTTGTGAATTATACGAGTAATTTCTAATGTGTTAAGAATTGAAAATAAAACATATCTTGAAACATGTATGCCAGATTGGTGTTATGTCAGACTATATAATCTTTGGCAAGGGAGAGTGGTATAGCAAATAGGCAGAAACATCTCTCTTGGCATATTTTGAAAATAATCAAATATTTGTCCATGTCTTAGAGTTATCAACATTGGTAAAAGTAATTTTGGTTTCTTTTCATTTGTAATCAGTGTTGTATTTTTCATTTCTGATTATCATTTTGAGTGGTTCGTAATTACTTTTCCTCTTCTCGTTACAGCGGCTCGTGGAGCCAAGGTGAGTCAGTCGCGGAGCAGTAAGCGCGTCAGCTCGGCGACCAGTCAGGAAGGACGGGGCTCTGTGAGTAGGGGCGGCCATGCCGTGCTGACACCTAGTCACCACTAGCAGCACTAACTAGTCCGGCTAGTAGAGCCACCTGGTGGCCTCAGAACTGCACCTACCTGCCCCACTCACCCCTCCTCATCCAGCCTGGTAGAACTAGCATTAATAGCCGAGCAATTTTTCATAGAATAATATGCATACTTACGAAAATTTGAACTTCCAGGGGAGACGTGATAGGAAGTTGTCAAAGTATTGAGGACTTTGTAAGAAGTTGCTGAAATGGTTCTCTGTTAGGCAGTGAAATTTGATTGGTTTGGGATAAGATGTTTTTTCACTATAAACGTAAGGGGGATACATGTAGATGGTACGATTTTGAAAACAACGGGGTATTTGTTGATTTTGAGATGCGTGACAGACAAAAACAACTACATAGGTGCGTGTAGACGCATGCTAGGCTTGTTTCAAAGTCTTGTTAAGGCTGCCCTAGGCCTTAGCCTAGATACCTCAGGGATGGTTAACTGCTTCATGGGCACGAGTCGGGCACACAAATCACTTACAGTTACCTCTATTTCATAGATGTTCTAAGATATATTGTAATTTTTTTCTATGATATGATTGTTTTTGTCGTAACAAGGCAGGAATCTAGGCAAGGTTTCAGCATAGAGGTTTTTCGGTATTTCCTAGTACAGATCTGTCCTTTCTTGACATTGCTTTCCTCAGCCGTAACCTTGTAACATGATACATAGTTTGCATGCGGGCATTGACACAAGGCCAACATTAACATTGACAAGAACTCCATTTAAGACAAACTTAAATACGTAGGACCGTTCAACAAAAATGTAAATACAAATGACAAACGAAGATGCCTTCTTGTACATACATCCTGACGTAGCTCTAGTGCCTGAAGCTGCAATATGCACATTCCAATTGTTCACATTAAAACATGTGCCTGCTTGTCAATCATCTAACAATATGTACACTACATTTTCCATAAATATATATTCAATTTTAGAACAATATTACCTGATTCTAAATATCATGCAAATACTGAAACACATTACAGAGTATTTCAGCATATTACATTCAAAACAAGCATACTTGGACAGCTAATTTTTACTTAATGTTGTGGGGTTGAGACTCATTAAATATTTTTATTTTGTAAAAGAATTGTCATAAGTACCCTTAATTTTTGCAACTGATATTTACCAAATTTTTCATGTTTTTAAACCAATGTTCTTTTTCCTGTAATGACAGTATCTTTTTCATGTGTCAGATATTAATTTTGTTCAGTAGATATTTTTTAAAGTAACATTTTTCTTATTCATACATAACTTAATATATTGATTTTGATTTGACAAACTATGCAGCGAGCAAGCAGCAAAGTGTCTGTGGCAAGCATTGAGGATGACGAAAAAGACCGGGTAAAGACCTATAATAGTTCACAAGACTGGCTTTTCTCTAGACTAAAGAAGCTCGTTCATCTATCACCATCGTTCATTTAATCACTCTTCTATTTGCTGTGATATAGAACAGTTCATAATAACTCTTCCTTTTTGAAAGTTCGTATTTCCAGTGGAAATCTGTAAATTTTACACAATCATAACATCGTTCTTTTTAGATCTATAATGTATAAACTAGATGGAGTGAACACTTTTTTCTGTTTGTTGATTTATTATTTTTACAGTCAAATCACAATCGTAAATCACAAGTTATATTATTTAACTCATCTTCTGGATTCTTGTGAGATCCTAAATTCACAGGTGACTAATCACTCCATCATACCGTAGTTTTATTAGTTATTGGATATATCTATATTGTTTGCTTACAAAGCTGTTTACATTAAGTCCTTTAAGTCGATCCCAGCTATCATTCAAGATTATAGGTTTTCTTCCATAGTTTCCACTAAAATCAGTAACCCTATACATTGCCTTTTCTGGTTAGTCATGATATTTGTTCCTTCAAACTAAAGTCATAAGCGTTAAAATGAAGTATAATCAGATATTTGGTTGCTAATATCTATTATTTCTCTACATAGTGTTCAAAGAAATTTTATGGGAAATAATATTTTGATAACCATGTTCATCATAATAATTATGATGAACATGGTTATCAAGAAAAAGGGAAAGAGATATCAAACGACTCTTTAAAGATGTGAAATGCAATCTAAATATAACAGTAGAAGACTGGTCTTTGGGTCAGAAAATACGTTCTCTCTATGTACACTTTTAACATAATATTAATAGTGTCGTTCCTAGCATAGTGGGGCGTTAGCATTGGTTTTGGCATCGTAGAACCTTTCAAACTAAGTGTTATCTTTTTGTTTGCTATGAGAATGGTATATGGGGTAACGTCTTTGCCCCATATGCATGGGATTGCAGGATTGGAAATATGTCGCTTCCTGCTACACCACCCTGTTTTCTGTCGTTCTAACCCTAACAGATTTGACCATCATGTTCAGTACTTTGTACAAGTTCAAAAAATGAATTAATAGAGATATAGCTGGGTCATTGCTTGAAGGACTAAAGAAACCAATCATCACCATCATCTGATGGAAAAATGAAGAACCCCTGAATTGAAAAAATCTAATTTACTCTCTAAGACCTATCTATATCTGAACTTATTTTAGTAGGTACGGTTCTCGTAAAGAACCGTGTGACTTTTCTTATAATAAGTGGTAGGGGCTGAGTCCTGTTCCAAACAAAGTTCTCTCCAAATGTACGTGTATACAAAAGTCCCTCCAAAATATATAACTAGTGGATATATAGATTAAGGTACCGCAAACAGGTTGCAAAAGAAAGGTTCGACCTTGTGTTTCCACCGCCCACAATTGAGTGAATTATGGCATTAGATTATAACCAAGTATCGCCGCAACAAAAAGGTCCTCTGCAAAACCAACATAGTCAAATGGCCAAAATAAGTGAATAATGAATGAGTATAACTGAGAGTGGCTAGTGATGAGATGCCGCTGTCTGTTTGTAGTACTCCCCGCTGAGTGAGGAGGACGACCTCTCCTACTGGCAGAGAGAGCCCTATTACCATGAGGGCGTCCTCATACAGGTACCCCACACCTGGACCATGAGTCCCCCCCCACCGCACACCTCAGCATGGCCAGCACCTGACACTCTCAGCCACGACTAGCCATCTTAACAGCCTGACAGTTTTTAAGTCTGATATGCCAGACCACTTGTTCACACTTTTAACAGTCAGATCATCTTTTTCAGTCTCAACAGTTAGACCACATTTTAAGTGCAAACCCTCAGACTGCCTTTTCACAATCTCAACAGACAGACTACCTTTTCAGTCTCCAAAGTCCAATCACCTTTAAGTCAGAGCTGTCAGACCATCTTTTCACAATTTCCAAACTATCAGACCACTTTATCACCGTCTCAACAGTCAGACAATCTTTTCAGTCTTAATAGTCAGACTACCATTTTATTGTCTCAATAGTCCATCCACCTTTTAAGTTTTAACTGTCAAATCACATTTTTACTGTCTCAACAATCAGGCCACTGTCTCACAGTCTCAGCAGTTAGGCCACCTTTTCAGTTTCAAAGTTAGACCTCATTGCACATCCAAACTGTTGGACCACATTCTCAAAGTCTGAGCAATCAGACCATCTTTTGACTGAGACGGTCCAGACTGCCCTCCCACAGTCTCAACAGTTGGACCACCTTTTACGTCTGAACTGTCAGAGCACTTGTTCATGGCCTCAATGGTCAGAACAACTTTTCAGTCTCAACAGAGCACCTTTGCATGGTCTCAGCAGGTTCACCTTTCGCCACTATGTCGGAAAGATGTCAGTACATCACATCTATGGCATGGTATCTTCGGTCTACTTCGCTGACTTATCTATGTTTCTGAATAGCTTGGCTACATACACCATCAGAGAGCATCTACATAATTATTGGAATTGCAATCTTTTTCTATGTTATGATTTGCACCCTCAGCTTTTATAAACCATTTCTTGTTATTCAGAACTTGCAAGATTGCCTGGGTTATTTATCTTAGGATTAGGACACATAGTGCATGAAGAGGTAGAATATGAGCTGTACTCCGCACTCCTGTATGGACATTATTAATAAGAACCATTAGGCCTGATATTACTTGGTAGGCCTGTACTTTAATAACATGTCTAGAAATCCCCCACGGATAAATACTGTAACATCTTCCTCTTAGGTTACTAGTATATACATTCCATTAATTTTTAGATGTCAGTTAACTGTTCAGAATATTTACCCATGTCATGAAAAGAAAAAGAATTGTAATCCTATTTTAGGAAAAACAGTAAGACTAATTTCAGTTAAGACAAATGATTCAGTATCGATAAGTAGAACAGAAGGACAACCAATACCCTATACCTGTTATGTAAGAGAATCAAAATTCGTGTAAAACATTGTGAAAAATACAGCCAGGAAGGCTCATCCAAGATTCAAGAAGAATTACGTATTAAAGAAAGCGTAATTAATCTATGCTAGTTCGAAATTGAATTATTAATCCTCCTTCATGGCTGAATGTTTTGATTTGCAGCCACATAAATACATCATCCAAGCCGTGGTACTCCGTAACTCTTGGCCCATCTCCGAAAGTGCCTGGAACTTTGTTCAGGTCCTCAAGGATCTTGAGAAGAATGAACTTAAAGGTAAGATAGTTATCATAAATTGATCAAAATGTTTTGACCTGTAAAAATACCGAACTTGTGAAGCAGAAGAAAAATGATGGATACAAAGGCCTTCTACCATTGTACCAAAGGGTCTGAATCTGACGGACTTGCTCTAGACAGAATAATAACAGCACAGGGAAAACATGAAAGATGGACAAAAAAATTCCCTCACTGGGAATACACAGGGAATTAGTAAATTTTGCTGAAAGTTAACACTGGGAATTTCATTTGGCCAGGTTCTGAAATTCCTGATTCTCAAGATGTTAGGGATTCAAGTTTTTGTTTTTGGGTTGTCCAATATTTTTCTGCATGCAGAGGCTTTTAAATTTGAACAACTTGCTGGATATGATACAGGGAAAAATTGCAGTGAGACAGGGAAATCTCTGGGAAAACACAGGGAATTTGAAAATGGAATTTGGGTTGGTACCCTGTCTAGAGTCTGTTCAACTGTCCCAAAACCATTCTATAAAATAATTATGTTACTTGCTAATTGCATTCACCTTTTACGTATCCGCCTGTCCATTGTTGTCTAATCACATGAACAAATGTTCCTTGCAACATCATTGAGACATTTCAAGTATCTGAACTTATAAAATAAATGGTAGGTTACAAAACTAATGTTGACTATGGATGATGAACCAACCACCCCGCTGCTTTAACCATTAATGTTACTCTGCCTTTCCTCCAGTTGCCTTTAAGGACGCGCCCCCTGCGGACGCGGGCCCCGCCCCCCGCAGTGAGAAGATGACGTCAGCAGCGTCCAATAAGGGCAAGGACAAAGACAAGGGGGGCAAGGGTAAGGACAAGGGTGCCAAGGAGAAGGGAGGCGACCGTGGGTCCCGCCCTCCCTCCCAGCAGTTCGACTTCACCAAGCCCAACTGGACCTTGCGGATTGTCAGTGACGCCAGCAATGCGGTATGTATTTATGATTTTAAAAGCCTTAATGTTTTATCTGTTAGGACGTAGTAATAACTATTCTATACTCTGTGGATAAAAGGCTTATTACATTTAGCATAAATATCAGTATGAGAAACTGTTCCTTTAAAGCAGCTTAATTTTTTTGCAGCTTTTGATTAATTTTCCAGTTACAATCAAAGTAATTACCAAATTTTTTATCTTACACTCTGGATTTGAAAATCTACTGATTTTATCCCCCAAGAACCAAGATTACCCAAGATGTATGCATTCACATGCATTTCAGCACAAATTTTTATTCTAAAGGGGTATTAAGTTTAGCCTATAATTAATATACATTTCAAAAGCTGGGCTAATGCTATATTAATGTCTCCCATACCCGCCTGGTAGGAGGAGGTGGAGGTACGTAAGGACACAGAGCGGGCCGATGAGATCCGGGCCATGAAGAAGGCCTGGGAGGACGCCGAGCCGGGCCGGGCCGCTAAGGCCATGCAGTCCCGCCTCCAGTACCTCAAGACACACATGGTCAAGGTAAGAGAAGACTTAAATGAAGCTTGGGCTCTGACAGGACTGTTTTCAAGTATATTCTCCTAGAAATGTCTACTTTTGAAAATAGGATAAGTTTGTATTCCCTCATGTAAAAGAATTGTAAGTATCGTGTAAAAATATCAATAGACGTAGCTTGATATGTAATGGAAGCAGCTAGTACCTGGATGTACGGCTACAATGGCTCGTTATTGTAAAAGGGAAAAGGGGGGGAAAGGACGCCCATACTTGTAAGATGTAGCTCTGCAATAAAAATAAATAAATAAAAAAATATCCTTCTATGAAAGACAGGACTTCAATCTTTTTTTTCGCGTTTCCAGCTGCAGTCAGAAGAGGAGGAGGAGCCGACGGAGATCGCTGATGTTCCGGCTGACGGGGCCGTCTCGCCCACCCTGGATGGCCTGGACAACGAGCCCCTCCTCCTGGAGCCCCCACCACCCCCTCAACCCAAGGAGATCCTCCAGGAGATCGACATCACACCATTCATCAGGTACAGTGATATTGTGTTTGTTCGTACTGCGTGGACAGGTAGAACTTAACCAACTTTGCTTTTCTCCTCAGTCTCGAATGATCTATAATTTTCGACACGGTAAGTCCCTTCAGCCTTCAGGTACTATCATAATTACTATGTTGGTTTTATTACAAGAGGTTTCACCATTGGAGTACATGCTCAAAGATCAAACTAGAAGCAAAACAAAAATGTTTGAAAAGTGCACATGCAAAAGGGACATAATCCAACACACAGTTTCGTTGATTAATGAAATCCTGACATAAAACCCACTTCCCTGTCTAAATAAATGTTCTGGTTTTCAAATGCAAACCAAGACCTACATAGTAAAGAAAACCATCTTTTACCTTTCCTCCTCACACCATGCTACAGTGAATACGTTTCTCACTCAAATCCATTCCCTTTGACTCGCCAGGTCTTCGGGCGGTCACCCCCGGCTGCGGGACGAGGCGGAGGTGGAGCGGCAGCTGACCGAGAAGAAGCAGGAGATCGCTGAGTACCGGGCATACCGAGAGGCGGTGGAGGCCCAGCGTGAGCAGGACCGACTCAACAGGAACCAGGCCAAGGTCAACCAGCTCGAGGTGGCCGAGTTGCTCCAGGTAGGAAAAGCCCACCACTTTATAGCAAAACAATGTAAAAGTCTCTGACATTGTAGGTTTGTGAAATTGCTGCAAGTCTGGGGCGAAAATCTATGACATTGATGCTAAACGAGATCAAATTGGCGTGGGAAAATATCAGGGAGCGGGGGACGGCTTTTAATAGACATTCAATAATCGTTCATATTGACCACACCTCACGTGGATCAAAGAATATTACATAAATATATGTATGTGTTGAACAGCTGAGAGCCAATTGTATATTACATTGAAAGGTTATACTTTTTTTCCTTATTTTTTTTTTCAAAATAAGGAGTTTTTAAGTCATACTTTAGCCCTTTGAATACTGCATTCCGTTTTTTCATTCGCCCTTTACTAATATTGATTGATTCTGTTAAGTCTCTATTTTTTCAATAGAAATCGGTCATCTCATTAGTTTAGTTAGGGGGTGGATAAAAGTCTCATTCTCAATCCCTAGTTTTCATAAACTGAACATTCATTATTAAACCTATATGAATTGTCATTGTCCCCTTCGCTCCGGATCAGACCAAGCTGGACGTGTGGCGGTCTGACGTAGACCGGTCGTGGCGCCACCTCTCGGGTATATTCACCCCCTCCCACACCCTGACCCCCCTGTCTGCCCCTAGTGCCCTCTCCTCCAGGTCAGGGGCCTCCTTCTCCAGGGCCCAGGACGACGACACGCTCCAGTCCATCAGATCCCTCAGTCGTGGCACCTCCCTGTCCCTCAATAGTGACCTTAACGAGGAGATTGTTTCCCAGTTCATGATAACAGATCCTCAGAGTCCGACAGTAGAGTTGTAGCAGAATTATTCCCCATATTAGTTGAAATACCGAGAGTTACCCCACAAGCGTGTTACCTAGTTACAAGATGTTAGGTCGTAAATTTATAGATACTGCAATTTGTCCGTGTGTTCCAAGTACTATTAGGTATACAGCTTTCTTTATTTCAGCCTTTCAAATCGTGCTGGAACCTCCTAGTCATTTCTTAAAATATTGTTGCCCTATATCCTCACAAGTATCTATAAATTTGGTTTGTTTCGGCACTTTTTTCACATCCATTGATTGCATCAATTTGATTTCTTCCCACACTTTTTTCTGCCATTTTAACCACACCCACTGATCATTGCACTCCAGTAGTAGTGACCCCGTGTGCCCTCATCTCCCCCTCCTTCTCCTCCTGCAGGCCTCCCTGGACGGTGCCCGTGACACCATCAACCAGCCCCGGGAGGCCTTCCGGCAGCGCTTCCTGGATGCCGAGCGGCGTCGCCTGGAGGAGGTGGCCTCGGCCGAAGCCGCTCTCCGGGCTGACCAGGAGAAAGCCGTCTCCCCGAAGGGACGCAAATCGCCCGGCAAGAAATCAGCTGGCAAGAAAAAGAAGTAAACTCCTCAGTAGACACCCTCTGCCTTGGTCTTTTGACATTCAGTATTTTTTTTCTCAGATTTATGCTGGAGAAATATTCAGATTTATATTATTATGTGGCGTTGCGTTGACTTGGAGTCAAAATGCCTGTCAGCTTGCGTTTTGAGATTCTTCAAGCCGCAATAAACTAGAACTGTGATATTTTAGAAACGTGCGATTATATAAGAGTTTATGTATTTATTCAGTTTTCTTTTATATTTTTGTTAATGTTATTGAATAATATATTGGCCGGTTTATCGGGACCAATGATGAAACCTGAAGATGGAAATGCTTACTTGTGAAAAACCCTTGTGTCCTTGAACACCCTTGCCTATGGAGAATCGATCCGTCACAATTTGCAGGGATGGAAAATTATTATAGTTCGCCGAACAAAGAATAAATTCTGAACGTCTTTTCAGGCAAAATTATTTTGAATTATTTGCAAACATGTACATACTACTTAATAAGATAATGTACGATGTATAGATTGTTAATACTCCAGTGCGAATATTGTGATGCTAATTATGATTTTGTATATTTTGCAAAGTACCCAGTACATTAAATCTTGCATTCAGTAAAGGCATTCAATTGATCGATATTGTTAATTTATATCCAGTATGCTGATGTATCACAAATATGCTGTATTTAAAGTCCCATTGCTGATGTATTCGCCATAATTCAATGTGTGCCAATGTAAAGATTATAAACTTCGCATGTAAGTAAGCCCCTCATGAGATTGTAACCGTACTGTTCTTCTTTTAAAGAAATGAACTATCTGTGTCTCAACTAAATAAAACTATTACAAATATAAAAGGAAAATCAAAAAAAATATAAAGAAAGATCCCTTTTCCTATTGGGTATGTTGTGAATGTGAATGAATATTACTTGTGTATGTAGTCGATGCACATGACATAATTATATAAGAATGTGGAGTCGACACATGCCCTCTCTATCAGAAACCGTTCCATGACTTTGTGTTGTGTAGACAGTAGTAGAATAGAAGGAACCTGTCATCCCACCCTCCTGGTCCCCAATTACCTACATTAACTTACCCTTCATGCCTTTATATCCTAATGTTTATTCTCCCAATCAGAATCTGACCTCTCTTCCCCTCCCCCTCACCTCCATCCCTGTCCCTAATCTCTCTCTATGAACTGTACTTCATTTTCTCTCTATCGAGAAATTATCCTTCCCATGCCTCTTTTTAACTTAAGATCACATAGAAAATAATATGGTGTCCACTAAATCCTGCCGTCCTAATCTAATTTCATCCTGTCCCTTATTTCCCTAACCTTATCCCCCTCCCGCCCCCTCCCAGGTCCCTGTAACCCCCTCCCGCCTCGCCCTATAACCCCCCCCCCCCCCCCCCCCCCGTAGTGCGCCGTGTGGGTGTGTAGAAGCAGTAGCCCGTCCTCCCCGCAGTATGTCTTATTCTAAGCCGTAGGATGAGGACGCCCTCAGAGAACCGTTCCAGCAGCCGGCGAGCAGGACCGTCAACCACGAGTAGCTCTGTCCACTCCTGCTCCCGACGCCCAGGCCCTTATTTTTTCCGTCCTGGATTCAGACCCCCTACGTTCGTCCGTCCCTATCTCTCCGCATCGTTCCGTTCGCCAAACCCGGCTCCTTCAGCTGCTCATTTTACCGAGTTGCTCAAATATATATGTATAACAATGTTTGGAGGAGTTTATTTTCTGAAACTGCATATGTATAATCCAAAGATTGACATTGCATATCTATTAAATTGTACAAAAGCGAACGGAAGATGCATATCATAGTCAAAACCGTCCAATGTCATATCATACAGATAGGCATGTCTTATTGAGATTGCACAGTTCTTTTTCCTTTAAGTTAAATAAAACGATGTGTAGCATATCTAGAATATTTTAACAATAGCTTTACGTAAAAACAAGGAATGTTTGTGTATGTGACGATGCGTGTGTAAACAAATTGCTAATAAACAGGGATCACTTCTGGCTATTTCGACAACTTTCTGGCAATGGTGTTTGAAGAAATTACTGTCAATCAATAGATCTATTGGTGTATCTCGAACAATTTATGTTGTAATATGTATTACAACTTGATATTTGTTTAAATGTCACGGAACGAGTTGTCTTATAAATAGCATTATATATTGTCTTATCCAAGTACGCAATTCTTTTGATATGTAAAAGATGATTGAAAAATGAATGAGCTGTAAATAAACTGTAAATTACTCTCCATGTACATAAAGATTAAAGTAAATGGTATAAACATTTCATTGGCTTTTCTTTTTTATTTCGTTCATGACTGTATCAGAAACGAATTCAGGGCTGTTAGTAGGGCATTATGTGTAATTCTATGGCACTTTCATGGTTAAAATATGACACGTATCTAGATATTTCTGGGGGACCCTAAGCTCTTCGATAATATTTGATGTTACCATGTCAGTAGAAATTGCCTTGTTGTCATGGCAAATATTTGGAGGAAAAGTTGGGGGGGGGGGGGGGATCAGTCGGAGTCCTATGTCAGACCGATTCATTCCCCAGTGTATTACCTAAGTTTGAACTGCACGTTTAGTTTTTAGAGAAATTTGATACAGGGGTTGGGGCTCTCAACTGCTCCTTCTCGCAGTCAGTCAATGAGTATTCAGTTTGCAGGCTTTGGCAAGGGCTGTTTATATAATCATTGGTAAAGGTTAGGGTAGAGACCCCTGAGTTAATCTGGCCCAAGGGGACCTTGCTGCTGACCCTGATGTTATGAGAAGCTCAATCTGAGCAAAATATAGCCGGTCTGACATAGGAATGGAATCAGGAGAATGGTATTTTCTTTTTCTTTTTTATCAGATATACAACTGAACTTAAGCAAGAATCAAACTTAATCATGTAAGTTCCACGGAACAGAATATTGCACACTTCATATTTTACTGCATGCTACAAAACTAGAAATCTGAAGATTGTCGGCCAGAAACTGGCCGATGTTGCGTTGGTGGTTTTTAAATGGGGGGGACCATATGGGGTTCTTCAGGATTAGACCGACCATTACCCTCACCGTGAGTACTGCCCTCACCCCACCCCCAACTACTCATCACCACAACATCTAAAATAAAGAATTATTTTTGATATAATGATACACACATAACCTACAATATGCATCCAATTGTCCCAGCATTAATCACTTATCAGGATACTGAATAAAGTTCATTTACCTCTTATTTTATGGCATTGCATCTTCACATTTTGAATTCACCAGGACGGTTACAAATGTGTGTCACAGATGCCCCCTCCCCTCCCCTCCTCCTGCCCTCCCCCTCCCCTCCTCCTGTCACCACCCTGAGACATACCACCCGGGGTTTATGACCTATCAAAGGGCCGCCTGGAGGAGGGGTGGGGGTAACAGCCAGTGATGACCTACACACACCAGGCAGACAGGGAAATGGAGTAAGAATTTAGTCAGGAACACACTATGTTTGATTGTTTCTGATACTTTTATTCCTGGAGACCTATGGGGATCTTTGCAATTTTCCAATTGAATAGATATTGAGATTTATGTATGTATAGGTTGATGAATTTGGCATTTTCTCATTTAGGTAGGAGACTTGCTCAAAAAATGTAAACAAATGCAACAAGGGTCACTATCATTTTTGTTGCCAAAGTTCTATGTGTTTTAAATGTAGGAAAACGAAATATAAAATTGTTCATTTCATATAATTCATGCAATTCAAATATACATAAAGTGAGTCAGTGTCACAGAATTTGATGACATTCATCCAAGAGTCAGCATTTTAAGGTCTCAAATGTGTGTGCACTGTGCAAGTAGTGACATACCACGTGGTGGGAAACTCCAAACCAAAACAAAGAGGATGCTGGGTAGGTCCTGATACCCCCCCTGGGTCGGGGCGGTGTGCGAGGCTGGGTAGGGGGAGGAGGAGGAGAGGTGGGGGGGGGTTACCGGCCGGGGCGGTGTGCGAGGCCGGGTAGGGGCCTGGTCACGGCTGATTGAGCGGTGGTACGGGAGGGAGTCCTATTGGTCAAACAGGTCGACCAATAAGTGTACAGCAGACGGCAGCAGCCGGCCGCCTGGACCAGTGTCCGTGGGTCCTATATATAGAGGTATGTCACACACACACACACCACCACTAGTACTGCCGTCCTCCCCACCCCCTACCGCCGCTGCCGACCGCCGCCTGCCAATCCCCCCCTCCCTGGGCCGGGGCGGTATGCGAGGTCGGGTAGGGGGAGGAGGAGGGGGGGGGTGGGGGAGGCGCACGGACAGTGGTATAGGAGGGAGTCCTATTGGTCACTCAGGTTGACCAATGAGTGTACAGAGTGTACAGCAGGGCTGTATGTGGGGGTGGGGGGAGGGGGGGTGGGGTGGCCGTAGCAGCTGGGGTGGGGGTAGGGTGGTGGGTGTGAGAGTATTGCAGGTGTCACGGTTGATTGGGTGCACGGATGGTGGTGTAGGAGGGAATCCTATTGGTCACTCAGGTTGACCAATGAGTGTACAGCTGCACTGACCACTGAACACTACTGGGTTGGGTGGGGGCCCACCAATTAAACAATTACACGGTCCACTGGTCCACAACAATAGACCCACTTCAAAAACGGACCTATATCTTGGTTGCGTTGGTCACTAATACCTAGACCATCTATAGTTGTATGTACACCAACGCAACAAAAAGAAAAGGTTTTGTTGGCTCAATACACTATTTTACATTGATCCTAACTTTTGTCTCAGATGAAATTGAGATTGAACTGAAATCATCACCCATCAAATCCTATACAATTTAACAGAAACAAAGATTCTTTTATCTCTTAAGTTTTCTTTTATTTAGTCTCCAAATGTACATTACTGTGTACCATGTGCATCCGTTATATACAACAAAGTAAGTAGCACCCTATTGTGCATACGGAGAAGATAGCGGCCGTTCTGTGCATACAGTTCCAAGCAGCACCCTTTAACAAACGATGAAAACACTACTTGACATACTGAAGTTGGTATGATCACACTAAAGACAGCTCTTTTTGTTAGCATTAGTCAGTTTCACTGATGGTTTACGGTAAAAAAAAAAAAAAAAACCTGATGCACGAGTCAGACACACTGTAGTCGGTCAGGTTGTACTGACGACATGGTGCAGGCATGACCACACACTGTAGTCGGTCAGGTTGTACCGACGACATGGTGCAGGCATGACCACACACTGTAGTCGGTCAGGTTGTACTGACGACATGGTGCAGGCATGACCACACACTGTAGTCGGTCAGGTTGTACCGACGACATGGTGCAGGCATGACCACACTGTAGTCGGTCAGGTTGCACTGGCCACTTGCACTGACCACACGGTGCAGGCATGACCACACACTGTAGTCGGTCAGGTTGTACCAACAACATGGTGCAGGCATGACCACACACTGTAGTCGGTCAGGTTGTACTGATGACATGGTGAAGGCATGACCACACACTGTAGCCGGTCAGGTTGCACTGAAGACATGGTGCAGGCATGCCCACACACTGTAGTCGGTCAGGTTACACTGACGACATGGTGCAGGCATGACCACACACTGTTGTCAGGCAGGTTGCACTGGCTACATGGTGCAGGCATGACCACACACTGTAGTCGGTCAGGTTGTACTGATGACATTATAGTGCAGACATGACTTGACCCAATGTAGTCAGTTAGATTGCACTGGTGATGTGAGAGTGCAAGCATGGCCGGAAGCATTGTAGTCAGTTTGTTCTGCTGACATACAGTACAGACATCACTTGAAACACTCAGAGCACGTTGATGACATACAGTGCACGCTACTTCACTCACCGCCTCCTGTAATGTAACGCTGATAGCATACAGCAAAGACCCTACTTAGCATTATGAAGTTGGTAAGGTCATGTTAATACCACATGCAGGACTCACGGGCTCTAACTGGAATATTGCCCTTTTACTACCTACTGACAATAGACAATGGTTTAGACTGTTACCTGGTGCCCACACTTTTTCAGAAAGGGGCCTTCCATTATGTACGCATTAAGGGGGGGGGGGGGGTCTGACATTTTTGAAAATGTGCGTACATTCTAGTACAAATCTAATGCGTATTTTTTTACCAAGAGGGGTGGGAGATCTGAGAATTTTTTTAAATGTGTGTATGTACTAAATGGAAGGCCCCAAATCAAAATAAGACCTTAATAAGGCTTTTGTAATATCTTGTCAGATTCCAAAATAAGACCATCTCAAGGTCTTGTAACAAATTCAGATTGAATTAAAATATTTCCCTACAAGAGCTCTGGACCAAAAATAAGACCTTTCTAATAGCCTTATAAATGCTAATACCAAAATAAGACCTTTTAAGTCATTATAAGACCTGCGTGGGCACCCTGAGTACCTATGGTTATCCTCAAGGTTGTAGGTATCGTAAAACAATGTCTTGTCTTGGAGGAAATCTAAACCCATGTCAACATTCGGAGCTTTCAACCACCCGACAATGGGGAGCGTTTTCTTTAAAACCCAAAAGTTATTATCACGAATTTTTCTATTGTGAACTTCATAGTATGACTTTCCAACCCTCATAAGTGACCGTAGTTATTATACTGGTCTCAATCGGCCTTCTTTTACATGCAGACTATTTCTAATTTCGCACACATTACAGAATAAAGACGCTATTCATGTGTACACCGTGCATCATACTTGTTTCAGTTGTTTAGCGTCCATACGACTAGGTAGCAGGTCCTACGTTTGTTAGTAGTGCCCAACCAAGAAATGTTCAAAAACACTCCTAGAAAAGCAACACTCGTATCTTTCAGGCCTCAACTTTTATTTCCAAATACAAATAGTTTGTAAAGTCACAATCATAAATCGCTTACGTTCAAGTCTTCGTCACACATACCTCCAAAAGGTAATCCTTAACAGTCACACGCTATCTGAAGTAAATACTCTCTGATTCTGACCAGGTATCATCCATTCCCGTGCATTTCTCTTATCCTTTCCATGTATTCCAAAAGAAAACTACTTCACAACTCTTCCTCTTACACGTACTCTGAGAATAATCTAAGACTAAATAGTAATACAAATCTGGATACTTAGGAAGTCATCTATACAAGTAATATTGAACAAATCTTGAACTTGACATTAAATATGGGAATTGTTATGAACCACGAAATCGTGGGACTGTTTCAAATAGAAATCAAACACATCAAGCAAATATTTTACAACCATTTTTTTCATTTTTTAAATTTCACAGAACAGGGACTGATACCCAAATTTATAAGTATATTCAAATATTAAATGTTAAAACAACGTTTATTTGACTGGGGTCAGTCACCTCATTCTAGCTGCATAAATCGATTAATACTAATTGATACTTCGAAAAAACATGGATATAAAATTCTCTTAGTGAAAATGGTATCTATTAGTGTCATTCATTCCTTATGTACACCCTTTTAGTGGTCATATATACTCGACTCTTTCACATTCATCCCCATTCGTTCCCGCTCATTCCCACACTGTCTTATTTACAAGAGACGCCAACAATAGCAGATTCGGCAGCATTCAAACTCTTTCATACCCACACTAAGTAACTTTCTCATGACAAGAATCGGCAAAACTGTACCATACATTGCGTTTGCACTAACCAGTTTCTCAGTACAAATTTAAGTGATAAGGTTATCGAATATACTTCGTCCTACGCGACTTACTAATATGATTTACAAACGAGATATTTGATATTAAAGAAAAATTAAGTTTGAAAAGAACAATGATGTTCTACAAGGTTTATGAAATATCCACGTATTCTGCGAAAATGTGAACTGATACAACAACCATGCATCTTAATTCGAAAGAATGTCGACATAGTCTGATATTAAAAATGTGCAATCAACGTTTAACCTGTTAACCGAAAAAAAAGCTTAGGGCAATACTACAGACTACATCTCAGACGTTTTCATATTTACACTTTCCAAAAGCACTTTTACCGTATCTGCTAATGCAAATCTTCGCACTTTCCAATATCTTTGGTAGTGTTACACTCTTATATACAACCATGGCGAATATATCAGGCCATAAAACTTAGTGTTTTTCCGGTAACTGAAAATAAATAAAGTCCTTTGAGTATTGACACCAACAATTTCAGTGTACATGTTCCTGAACACACGAAGAAACCGCCGCCAAACGATCACAGGTTCCGAAATAGAGAATTACCTCACACCCTTGATGCATACACAATTGTCAATGCCTGTTAGCTACAATCGTTCAACAATATAAATGTGAATGTTTCTCTTCTATAAAATGTCTACATGTTTGTCACAAACTGAACAGAACCTTCTTAAAACATTTCTCTTCCTCCCACTTCTGTTACTTTGGTAAAATATGACATATAGCACCCTTATAGAGCGTTCGTTCATGAAATGTTAAAAGTGATCCCAATCCCTACCCCCTGTTACACAATCCTATTATCAACTAGGTTTGACAACGTTCACTCTATCCCTCTCGGTACGTCGTCTACACAAGATGCCATTCTATGGCTTCACAAAAGACGTACACAAACTTAAAGCATCAAATAAATATATATGTCCAGCTCGACAACCTACAGGAGCAGTCACTTTTTTTCTTATATTATTCATATTGACACGCACATGATTTAATACTGTTTCTCAAGCGTGACGCGGAATTATCCCTTGCAACATCCAAGAAAACCTTCACTTTTTTCACTTATTTTTGAACAGGTCCGGGATGTCGTGCGCATTTCCACTGTTGTACCAAGCCCGAGCCTTCTAAGTGTAGCTCATGTGGCTATAGCACTCAAAATATAGGGAAAAAAACAACACCGCACATGCCCAATGATGTCACGGGGGGCGACGTCAAACTAGCAATGACGCCATCTACTCTGAATGACGATACTTTTGAAGATGCAGGGTCACTTCTTTACATATGTCTCTAAGAAAAATAATCTTCATTTAACCTAGGCGCCTACATCTACATCTGGCTAACAGACTATCCAGGCAAGTGTCATTGGCTTGTAAACAGATGATATATCACAACAGATTTGTTTTCTCTTTGTACATATATAAAATAAAAGATCATGGCATCCTTATAGGGTGCGATCTCATGGTTCCTCCGGCGCAGGCAGAGTGTCGGTCTGCGTGCTGGCCGTGCGCCGCAGTCGGTGGATGGTCTGGGTGGAGGTGGAGGTGGTGGAGGGCACGGCGATGCCCAGCATCTGCATGATGTTCCTCCGGATGGAGTGTGTCTCCGACCCCTCCGCGTCCACACTGCGGCCAGCCTTGTGGTCCTTCTCGTCGTCTCTGCAAGATTATGATTAAAACAGAATTAAGTTATGTCTTTTACCCATGGCAACTAAAATGCAAAATGTACTTTAATCAAACTAAAATTTCTGTATATCGATTATAAAAACATATTGCAGATCAATTCATTATGAATAGGAGATAAAATAAAACGGGTAAAAATAAATGGGAAAAAAGTATCAAAATGAGGTAACCTATTGAGATTTTTTTTCCTTAGATTTCTTGCTGTATCACCTTCCCTTCACTGACAACAAACTCTCTACTTAAACTCATATCTAAAATCATTTTAAACATACATGTCTATGGTTGGGAACGTTAACAATGACTAATACTAACCCGGGCCGACAGACATGGAGGTCTCCCCGGTTGGTGCCGTAGACGATGCCCTCCCCCACGCGGGGCAGCCAGCGGGCCGAGTTGACGCTGATGTGGGTGCGGATGTCGAGGTCACACGGGTGCATCAGGTCACAGATGTGCTGCAATAACAAGGATAAAAGAAATATGAAATACGGAAAATGCTTCGAATCACGGATGTAAAAGTACAAGATTTTCTTTTCTTTTTTATATAAATATGATACATGGACCTTATCTCTAGTTATTACCTAAATATAAATAATGCGTTATCCTTTTTCTCAGTCTTGTTTCTAATGTCGATTCACCTATACAAACTCTTGTTAGTGAGGAGTGGATATGATGTTATCAACAATTATTCACGATGTTACAACAATTGCGTTTATCATTTTGCCTTATTTATTAGAAACTTACCTCCATCGAATCCTCGCCAGCCTGAACAGTTTTCAGCTTATAAACTTGTGCTACCATCTGAAAGAAAGAACGTGTGTTACATGTTGGTAATCAGTGTTTAGCCTAAACGAAGTGTTAGCCTAAACGAAGCATTATAACCACTATAGAGGTATTCTTCTTACATACTTTGGATGTACTGGAATCTAGTAGCAATGGCTATAGTTTGTGAAAAAACACTTGAATGTAGACATGACTCTTATTTTGAGCTCTCCAGCTTTCATAATTCTATGAAAAAAAATTCTACATATTGTTAGAGGATAGCTAGATGTTTGGCTTGCAAAGCGTTTCTATTTTTTTTACACAAAGGTATCTTACCTGTTTTGGTGTGAAGACCCAAGCAAGTCGCTTAGCAGCCAGTCCAACCAAAACATAGTTGTTTAGAGGAGACAAACTTAGAGATATGGCATTCGGACCTGCAAAAGATCAAGAGGAAGAAATCAATTAAACTGTTAAGATTATTAATATCAAAATCATATTCTGAAGGATTTTTTTTTAGCATTTTTTACACCACCATGAAACGGTCTAGACGATAACGTAAACTGTTTTCGTCTACTTAAAAATTACAGAGTGGACACATTTCGATCATATTCAAACACCTTCACATTTGCCCATCACTTTGTATTCAAGGAGCAAAATATCAATAGTATTATCGGAATACTTAAAAACACACCTCATAGTGACAATCGTTACCGTCACTGGGGATGAACAGACTGAAGTCATCTACTTTCCACCAAATTTTATATCTAAGCACATATTAATACCTAATTAGATCACATTAAAAATAGACCTGAGAAGAACGTGTTATTCCCAGTATAGTAAGAAAACCTGTTTAAAGACTGACCGAAGCTCTTGGTGTAGAGGCACTGGCCCATGGCGTCGGGCTGGAGGGAGAAGACGCCGAGTATGGTGTCGTCGGGGAAGCCGCGGTGACTGGGCACGAAGGTGGCCAGGTACTTGCCGTCCTGGGAGATGTCCACACTGGCGTCGTTGTGCAGCTTACAGTGCGGCACCAGCACGTTCGACGTGCCTGAGGGGGGAGAGAGGGGAGAGGTGAGTTAAAGCACAGGTGAGACATCAGGCTACAGGTGAGTAGTGGAACGTGTGAAAGGAAGGATGTGTATGGCGTGGGACAGCAAAACAATTTTGGTAACGCAGTAAGACGATGTCAAGTGACTTTGTATTGAGATGGACTGTTGGTATCATATCGGAATTCTTTGTTTATTTCTCTTAGGGGCCTTCCAGTTAGTACGTAAGCAAAATTTCAAAGATCGTAGACCCTCCACACCCCCCCCCCCCCCCCTTAGGCTAAAATACGCATTGGATTTATACAGGAACGTACGCAATTTTCCAAAAAAATCTCAGACCCTCTGTCCCCTTGGTGCGTACTTACTTAATGGAAAGGTCCTTAGTGTTTGTTACCAGTTCGTTTGGCATCAGATAATGAATTGCACATGATCTATGTATGCGAAACTAAAAACTCTACGACAATACCTATATTATATATGTATCACAAAACAGCCTCAGTACACTCACCATCGCAGATGTCTGGGATGGAGTACTTGGTGAAGTCCCAGGCCTGGATGCGGTGGGTGAGGTTGACTATGTTGGAGGCGACGGCCGCCTCGCCCGTGCCCATGAAGGCCCCAGCTATGGCCCTGTTGATGGCGGCCTGCAGCCCGTCGTTCTGCCGGTTGATGGTGTCGTCCAGGATGCTGACGGCGTAGTGCGGGTGGAGGTGGCGCCGCTGTAACGTGTGCCACGTCCGTTCCCGCTCCCTCTCCCGCTGCCGCCGCCGCACCATCTCCGCACGCATACTGCAGGTTAGAGATGGCATTGGGTAAGTAAAGTTGACTTTTTTTAAATCTATAATTGTTATAATGTATGTATACGACAGCAAGGTCTACCAACTTTCTCATAAGAATGGAATGATACGTTTATTTTGTTTAAGTGTATATATTGATGTCTTTTCTTACGAAGATAAGATATAAAAGAAATCATATATCTCTTAATATCATACATGGATAAATGTGTTAATCTCAGAATGATTGTATGATTGGCAACAGGGCAAACGCTTTTGGTTAAACGCTCAAAACACTGCTCACTTTTCAATATCCCTGTTCATGTTGCGGCTCCACTGCGCCACGTCGGGTATCGGGTCCTCCCGGCCCAGCGACGCCTGCAGCCCGCGCAGCTCGGCCTCCGCGTCAGACACTCTCGTCGACGCCGGGAGCGACGACGACGAGGACGTGGTGGATGACGTGACAGTGGCTGCGCCGTTCTCGTCAGGTGAAGGTGTGACGGTGATTTCGGGGATGACCCTGGGTGCGCCAGGTACACGGTATCGACGCCGGATCTCGTCCAGGTGAGCTCTCAGCCGGTCCTGTCGGTCCCGGAGACGAGAGCTCAGAGAGTACTGTGTTGTCGATATCCTGCTCCGGAGCCGCCCCAGATCCCGCCTTCGTTCCTCATTTAATGAGCGCATGCGAACCCCAAGTCGCTGGGTGATGTCGGAGACGTTTCGCTCGAGCTGGTTGAGGTGCTCAATACGCCGATTGAGCTCAGCCGAGAGAACAGTGACTGCGGCCGTGCCCCTTGGACCACTCCCACTGTTATTATTACTACTACTCCCCATGAGCAGCTCGGCTGACCCGGTTGTCGTGGAGGAGGGTGTTTCAGCCATGGGTTCACTGGCAGGTGTTGTCGTGCTGTCCGGAGCCCTGTCAGTGGAAGCCGACCCAGCATTAACCGAGCTGCTTCCCCCTCCTGATGTGGTCTCCCCAAGCAGAGTGCTCATGTCGAAATTGTCACTGAGGAGTGGCTCTGACTGCAGGGCCAGGTGGAGGCGCGCCACCTCCTCCCGGGTGGAGAGGGGCGTGGCAGTGGTAGCAGCCTGCCCACCGGTCTCCCCTGCTGTTGGCCCCCCTGTGGTGGGGTTGAGGGTGGTGGTGCTGGGGTTGGTAGTGGTGGCCGCCCCGTCGGCCCCCGTCTCGGCCTGCAGGTGGTCCAGGGCCTGCAGTGTCTCCCGGATGTCGAGCTGGCGGGCCCTCACCCGGTCTATGGCCTGCCTCATCTCTGATTCAAAGTAGGCGGCTAGCCTGGGGGTGTCGTGGAGCCGCCGTCTCGAACGACCTGAAGCACAAGAGTGTGAATGTCAAGACTTTATTTCTAAGCTTAGAAATTAAATCTTAAATGTGTTCTATAATTGATATGGTCAATTGTTTTTCTCAGTTGTCTTGAGATATTTTATTCCTTGCCACTGAGATTTATTATGTATCTTCTTTTGTGCAATCTTTTCTCAGTTTGGTAGGTAACTACTAAAATTCTAGGCACTTACTTTCACTTAGTTTTTTGATGAATTAGGAATGAATAAAAATACAAGTCTTACCTGACCGAGAGGAGCGTGAGGTGGTAGATGCAGGTAACGACGACGGTGGTAAGGAGCCTCCAGTAGCAGTAGTCGGGGCAGCCACAGAGAGGAGCCCGGAGGTGGGCGGGGGAGGTAGGCGGGGCGGGGGGACGGGCTGGGGAGGGGCGATGGGTTGTGGGGCGTGCAGGATGTGTTGGTGGTGTTGGTGGTGGGAGGTGTGAGAGTTGGGATGGGATGAGGACTGGTAGACGGCGTGGTGACCACAGACCAGGCACCGCCCAGCCGCGTCACTCCCGGCTCCTCCAGCACCCACCGACTGCCCAACCCTACTCCGGACTCCTCCAGAGGGGTCGCGGGATTGTAGGATGGCCTGGAGGGTGGACGTCGGGGCCGGGGAGGGAGTGGAGGACAGGACAGTGGGGGTGGGGGTGGTGATGAGCCCCCTGGAGGAGGTGACGCGGGTGGCAGCAGGTACGGTGTGGGTGAAGGCAGAGGGTGCCCCCGTGGAGGAACCCCCGACCCTGGAGGAGGTAGACGTGGGGTGGGCGCGGGAGGTGGAGGTGGTGTCCCGCGCCTGCTGGCGGGAGAGCTGCGAGCGGAGCAGGGACATGCTGGAGGAGACGCTGCTGCTGCTTCCTCCGGGGCAGGAGGAGGAGAGGCGGCTGGTGGCGGTCGACACCCGTGTGCTGTGAAGGACACTGCTGTGGGTGGACGTCACCGACGTGGTGGTCAGTCGTGACCTCAGGATGGACGTAAATGCCCCGCCCGACGCTCCCCCTAGTGACGTGGGTACGTGGTGGGAGGGGAAGGACGACGTGACCACAGTGGTCTGGGTGGCCGAGGCGCTGGAGGCGCTCACCGGCTGAACCTGCGACATCTGGGTGGAGGTGATCAGAGAACCCAGGATGGAGTCCTGCGGCTCGTTCCTCTCGTGCCTGATGGGAAGCGCGGTGGGCAGGCTGTGGCTGGGGTGACCACTGGTCGGCGGTAGGGGTGTCGGGGCGGTCAGCAGGGTGGACAGCTGCTGCTCAGACAAGGTGGAATGCCTCGGCTGTTGCTGGTGTACTACAGGCCTCTCATTACTCCCCCTGCTCTCCCACACCGAAGACCCCTCCTCCATTGAGGTCCCATTCTGCTCTGCCCCATCCACATACACCGTGGCCTCATCGTACCCCTCCAGGTCATCCGTATCCATGTGCTCCTCCAGGGCGTGGTCATTGCGGACCCGGATCACCTCGCGCTCCACGTCCTCTCCGGAGAGACTGGCGCTGGTGACGGCTGCCGCGTACTGCCTGGCCCCGGTCAGCGACAAGGCTGTGCTGCGGGTCACAATGCTGGCGTACTCGCGTGCATTCTCCACCGCTTCCACATGCACCGGGGACTGGGGCTCCACGATGATCATGTCGGCGTGGTGCGGCCCACTGAACGTCATACCTACAAAGACATTGGAAAGGTGATACAAATCATGACATGATTGTCCATTTGTGCTGGGACTTTAATCAACATTGGAGAAATTCACATGTTCATTCATTTACTTGGGTCTTTAAGTAATGATCTTATATCACCCCTCATTACCATTAGTTGGAGTGCATATATTGTTTAACAATACCCATATCAATTCAGCAAATTCAAATATGATATATGTTAACATTAAACTGAATGATTTTCTTCAGGTACTGAGGTACAATTTTTAACCTGGGAAACCATCTTACAGCCCTATCCAATAGCCCCCCCCCCCCCCCAACCCCTCTCCCCCAACGTACCTGCAATATGACTAGTTGACGTGGGTGGGTGTTGCTCCTCCTCCTCCTCCTGCTGGTCGTGGGTGTGGTCCTCAGTCTGGGCCCTCTCCTCCTCCTGTCCACTCCCCCCGGCGGCCCGCGCCCCGGCCCCGTGGTGGGAGTGGGGGCCCAGCCCGGCGGCCGGCGGGTCGTGGGTCACGATCCGGTCCCTCTGGTGGGTGGTTATCTGGTGCACCAGGTGGCTGTACCGCTGTCTCAGCCGGCGCCGCTCGTCCGTGTCGGGGGTGTCCCTGTTGATGTAGCTCACCCCTCCTCCTCCTGCAGGGTGCTGCCCGCCGCCCGCCCGGTGCTGGCCGCGCTGGGCCTCCTCCCGGGGCGCCGTGGTGTTGGCAATGGCCGTGAACAGACGGTGGCCCAGAGGGTCGAACTTCACCCACCTGTAAGGGGGGAAATAATAGGTTTGGTTGTAATTGATCTATGCGATCTATACGCTATGTACCAGCAGACAGAATATGGAGGTAGCTGCGCTGCTCTTGGTACATCAACAGCCATATGGCAACACTATTTTACCCGCCGAATATAATATTATTTCAATATATTATTGCAAAGTAAATGTTATCTATTTATTACCAAGTATTTCAACAAATCTTATGTTTAGAATCATCTATGGATCAGAACAGTTATCATAAATTCCTCTATAACCTAATAAATGTCCCACAGAAGCAGTACTCACTTGACTCGCTCGCCCTTGGAGGCGGTCTTACAGCGGGCGAAGGGCTCGGGCCGTGTCCAGTCCCAGAAGAGCAGCTCATGGCCTGTAGCGATGACCAGCACCTGGTCGGTCGGGTGGAAGGTGACCGACGAGATGACTGACCCGTCCTCCGAGGCCCACCGCTCACTGCCCCCTCCCTGTTTTGAGAAATTAACAATAAAGAGCTATTAAATGATTACATACAAGGAAGGAAATGACCAATGTTGCAGTTTCTTTGTATTAGAGTCTAATACAAAGCCGAATTTGGAGGTGCTCATTTGATCACAATGTAGATTTATGAAAGTTATTATGGAATCATTGGGCAATCCTCACATACTCCAGGCTTGGTGCACTAAATATCAATCATATAATTCCTCTACTATATGATATTATTAATATGCAGAGGTAGTCTAAGTTGACAGTCTATGGAAAACAATCTCAAAAGAACACTGTAACAAACATTCTTAATATTTCAAATATTTAATTTGTCACAACTTTATGATATCTATGGTTTAAAAGAAAGCTCACTAGACAAGCTGTACTGACCCTGAGATCCCAGATGCGGACCTCTCCCTTGAGGCATCCCGAGGCGAGGATGTCGTTGGAGGCGGGGTGGAAGGCGATGCACCAGGGGGTGCGGGGGTGGCCCGTCAGGATGTGCCTACACCGCCCGCTCTGCACGTCGGTCACCCGCACCGTGTGGTCGCCATGAGTGGACGCGATCAGGGTCCTGAAGTAACAGGGAAACGTCAGAGGGTGATTCAAAGAGGAAAGT
Organism: Lepidonotus clava; assembly: GCA_936440205.1. Classification (NCBI taxonomy): domain Eukaryota; kingdom Metazoa; phylum Annelida; class Polychaeta; order Phyllodocida; family Polynoidae; genus Lepidonotus; species Lepidonotus clava. The sequence goes on along the minus strand of OW387136.1, from coordinate 42,140,346 downwards.
TTGATCTTATATTTCATTAGAGGTATTGTCATGCGTGAAGCTGAAGCCTGAAAAAGAAGGGTCTAAGCCGTTGTGTAGTACCACAGGGTTCGTTTACGTAGACCATGTCGACTTCCTCTGAATAGGATATATTATTCTTCAATACATGCACGTGCATTGTCATCTCCTTAGGTAACATGAAAAGCCTCCCAAGGCTACAGAAAATTACTACCGAGAATCACTTCAGTGATATTTCGGTAGGTGGCAGCACAAAACGACGGTCGCTACATCAAAGTCAGACATATGAACTTGGTCTGAAGGGTACCTAGGTTACCCTGTGCATCAAAGAGTTACTGACAATGTTTCTTTATTTCATATGTGTTTCTTGATATATTGGAATAAATGAGTAATTAAATTGCATTAATATGCACATAGTTAGTACAGTTGTTATCCAGTGACTGTGAGTAGTTTTGACTAAGATTGTGAGCCACGATTTGCTAGTCCGTGAAAGTTTGTTCCACAATCTTTGAGCAGTGTTTTGCCTTAGACTATAAGACTTTTGACTCCGTCTCCGAACACAATATTTGGTTTGATCTGAAGGCATTTCATTTTTGTATTCACTCTATGAGTGATGTCAGACTCAGTCTGTGGGAAATATCTTGCCCCAATCTGTAAGGGTTGTTTAGCCCAGTTTGTGGGCAGTTTCTTAACACTGACCAGTGTCTTAAACCACTATTGTATGAAAGAAGTGTTTTCAGTCTGTGAACAGTGTTCTAATACAGTATCTTTTGACTAGGTCTGTAGGCCGTGTTTTGCCTCAGTCTGTGGGCAATTTTTTTAATGGATCCATGGGCAGTGATTTGCACTAGTCGGTGGGCAGTGTCATAACCCACTCTGTTGGAAGTGTTTTGCCTCAATCTGTGGGCAGTGTCTTTACCCTCTCTGTGGGCAGTGTTTTGACTCGGTCATTAGGCAGTGTCTTTACCCTCTTTGTGAACAGTGTCTTTACCCACTCTGTGGGCAGAGTTTTGACTGGGTCATTTAGCAGTGTTTTGCCTCAGTCAGTGGACAGTGTCTTTGCCCACTCTGTATGCAGTGTTTTGACTGGGTCATAAGGCAGTGTTTTGCCTCAGTCTGTGGGCAGTGTCTTTACCCTCTCTGTGGGCAGTGTTTTGACTGGGTCATAAGGCAGTGTTTTGCCTCAGTCTGTGTGCAGTGTCTTTACCCTCTCTGTGTGCAGTGTTTTGACTCGGTCATTAGGCAGTGTTTTGCCTCAGTTTGTGGGCAGTGTCTTAACCCTCTCTGTGGGCAGTGTTTTGATTAAGTCATTAGGCAGTGTTTGGCCTCAGTCTGTGTGCAGTGTCTTTACCCTCTCTGTGTGCAGTGTTTTGACTCGGTCATAAGGCAGTGTTTTGCCTCAGTTTGTGGGCAGTGTCTTTACCCTCTCTGTGGGCAGTGTTTTGATTAAGTCATTAGGCAGTGTTTGGCCTCAGTCTGTGTGCAGTGTCTTTACCCTCTCTGTGTGCAGTGTTTTGACTCGGTCATTAGGCAGTGTTTTGCCTCAGTTTGTGGGCAGTGTCTTTACCCTCTCTGTGGGCAGTGTTTTGATTAAGTCATTAGGCAGTGTTTGGCCTCAGTCTGTGTGCAGTGTCTTTACCCTCTCTGTGTGCAGTGTTTTGACTCGGTCATTAGGCAGTGTTTTGCCTCAGTCTGTGGGCAGTGTTTTGACTCATTCCTTAAGCAGTGTTTTGCCTCAGCCTGTGGACAGTGTCTTAACCCTCTCTACATGCAGTGTTTTGACTGGGTCGGCCGGCCGTAGGACGGGTCAGTCCGGGCTGCGCGTGTCACGGCCGAGTCAGTGTGTCAGGGGCGGACGTCCATCCATCACGGCCCGTCACAGGCCCCCGCCCCTCCCCCACCACACACACCCACAACACCACGTCTTTATCGCCCACTGCCGCCTCAATGAACACACCCTGATGCCTCCTCACTGATGGCCTCCTAGACAAATTGAGGCACTCAAGGTGTCTCTCATACAGTTCTACCCAAAAACCTGATTGTAAAAGTCGTATTTTCCCTCTTTTTGAGGTTAAAATGTTGTGGTCATTAATAAAAAGAAGTCTTGTTAGTATATATTATGTCCCGTTATAATTCCACAAATATTAATCACAATTTAAATCTAAAGTTCCAGATTCTTTTCAACTGTGCATTCCTATTAATTTTTCTAATATAATTTGCAAAGTGAGCATCTGTTATTCGAAAGTGATAGTTAAAACGCTGTCGTGCCTGTTTCCCTGGGGGGTTAGTCTTGTGAAACGATACCATGTCCTAATAGCGTCCGCCCAATGTTGACCCACTGACCACCTCCTCACCCCTACCTCCCCCACCGCCCGTCACCGTCATGCCGTGACGTCAGAGACTGACGTAACGACGACCGTCACACCTCGCTGGGTCCTGCAGGCAGCGGGGGACCAGCAGAAGGTCCATGCCCACAGTGACCTTTGACCTGCTCCTGGTGGCCCTTCACTCCCCAGGCCCGTGTCATGTGACACACACGTCACACCTGGGTGAGCACACACCTGGGATATAGCACTAATGGTTCCTTGATGGTTGTTATTCTAGAACGTAGGTGTTGTTTGTTCGGCTCTACAGATACTCGTGCTTTATGACTGATATTGATTGTCATGACATAACTACTGCTTGGTGCACATCAGTCTTCAGTCCTCACTATCAAATCTCTGATAAGCTGGGAAGCTCTGTGATGTAACAAAACGGATCATCTGGGAATGCCTCATCATTGTTTATACATGTGTATATGAGAGAAGTTGCGATGTTTCACTGCAAATCAGCCATAAACTCTTTTTGACCTGCCACTGACGCTTTATGATAATGGGGAAAACAGTCATATGAATACGGGGGCACACTTGAAGCGTTATTACGAATGCAATGAGACGTCATTTTATACCTAATACAGTACTCAGGAAGCTTTAGATGATACACTTATCACCCTGGCATTCCTTGTATTCATATAGGCTTATAAGCTACTTCTTCTGGTCGACTTAGACAAGATATCAGGTTATCAGCAAACCCTAATCAATGTGGCCTCCAGCTTATCACTACCTTATCTGGAACATTATACCAGATGTGTTAAACACAGGGGACATGACCCCTCCCACATACAGATATGGTCAAGCCCCACACCTTTCCGTGTGAAAAGTCGCACTTTCTTAGTAAATGTGCTGCCCCGTAGGCATTAGAGTGGACCGTGCCATACAGGACCCACTGCTGCAGTCACCAGGGGCAAATAGCCCCTGAGGGCCCAAACTGCATGGACTCTATCTTGGTTCCTGTTGCACGTCCTAAGGGAGTTTTAAAATACGAACCCAGAGGCGTGCATGAGAAATGCACGACCCAAATCGCAAGAGAACTAGCAGCGAGTCCTAAGAAACATGGGAACATCCTGTTTTTAAAAAGGACTCATCATACTTGAGTTGCTCGAAGGTCTATCACTGGGTGGCCCTGGACCCCTCCTCTGTATATGTTAATAAACGTCTTATCTCTCCTTATCTGTGTTCATTAGGGCCACGACACGCCGCTACACGTGCAAGCAATTTACCAGCTACCTGAGATTGACCAGTGGGCAGGCCTGATGCATACCATGTACGTAGGTATGTGGGGGTTTGGGTGTGGGGTGGGGTGGGAGGTAGGGGTGATTATCAATGGGGGGACGGGGGCAGGGGAGGTAAGGGGTTCACCGATGGCCGTGTAATGACCATTGGCGGCTACAGTCACTGGTCCTCAGCATGTTCTTCAATTGATCAATGAGGCCGGCAGGATCCAGCGGCCGCTAGTGACCTGGTATCGTTCCCCTATCTTGGCTTGTGTCGTCATCTGACCTGACCCAACGTTAAACCCCTAACCCCGGGCCAATAACCCCTAACCCCGGCCCTTACAGCCCCTAACCCCGGCCCCAACCTCAGACCCACAGCCCCTTACTGACCCTTTATCTATCTCTCCATACATTCATTGATTCTCTGGCCCTGTTCTCAAGAATGCCCTACGGCAACACAATTTCTTTTCATATGCCACACAATTATTCAATATTCAAAGAAGGAAAAAAATTGTTAATAGTTCTTTAATGATGATCATATAATTATACAAATATGCAACCGCGAAAAGCTATTGAAATTAGGAAATAACTTGTCCGCTGTTTCTTGAAGCAACTAGAAGAAAAAGAAATAGACCTTTAGCATCAAATGGGCTCTTGGATATATCAAATGTCATAAAGTAAAAATCAAATACATGTAATCTAATACAGACATTTATCAAGTTCAATATGAACTGCTACAGTGTTAATCAATCAAAATCCCTATAAAAATATGAAGTCCATAAAAAGAAGTAGGAAACATGGCATATCTGTAATATATGGGGGATGGAAAGAAACTATCCCTTTGCTGGGGCTTCAGTGGCGCACAACTTTTATAGCTTTTCCTCCATCAGAATGTTTACTTTCCACACGTTTCGTAATAGGTGTTGCTGTATGCATCCCTTCCTCCTGGTGTCCCCTCCAGGGACCTGAGGAGGCCCCTCCCGGCTTTCTTCTCCTCCTCCATCACCTCACCACCTTTGACCCCTTGACCAAGACGCTGTCCACCTTGACCTCTCAGAGTGGTCACCACTTCCGGTCACTCGTCACACCAGGTGGTGCTGCGTACAGTGGTGCCTTATCTGTGCCGACCACCCCAGGAGAGGTACGCCCAGTCCAGTCCGAGTTCCTGGTATGTGGCTCCCCCTACCCCTCCCCTCCCAGCTAAGCCCCGCCCCGTTCCATCAACTCTGGGCAGAGACTAGCTTAATTACCAGTCTAGGTCTGGGAGACTAGACACGGGATATCAATCTAGACTCTCTACATAGAAAGGTTATGTTACTAGCCGCCTATGTCTAAGCATGGAAAGTAAAATAGACCTTGTATATTATATCCCCCAGACACTATACACTAATTTAGTTAGTCTTAGTCTGGGAGACTATAATCAGTCTAATTCTGGGAGCCTAGAACCTGCCGTTAAATCATGTTATCATTTAATCTAATATTTCAGAGAAATCAGGAGTATATAGGAGCCTGGAGTTTTTCCACACATCCCTCAGCCGATAGAACACAATCGATACTCCACGCGCAGTCCGTACCGGGAGTCCCTATCTAGTAGGACGTCTAAACAAAACATCCGTCAACGTGGAAGGGGATCTTTTCGGGCAGAGTCTACAAACTTCTAGGTCTGCCAAGTGCTAAGTGTGACGACGGGACACAAGCACCGACCAAGTGGGGATAGGGTGATGAAAGCTCCTCACCATACCCTAGCCCATGAGACCTACAGGGTAGGTCTGTGAGGTCTTAGGTGGGTGGGTGGGTGGGTGGGGGGGGGGGTGAGAGGTCCTACTCAGCAGATTACAGGTCAGCGATAACCAAGTGGAAGCCCTTGGAGCTCCTGATAACGGCCAAACATTAACCTCTTCAGCTGAGGGTTCACTGACCACTACAGACGCATAATATAGATGTAACTGGAGAGCAAAGGTATTAATTCATTAAACCTCTCTCTAATGAAAGAGGATTCATTTTAAACTCTTCATGACGTGTTCAACCTGTTAATTTCTATTCTGAGCATTGACCTGTTCTTCGAAAATTATGTAATTTTAACCTACTTGTCATTGGCCCAAACTATAAATAACAGAACGTTGGATCATGTCCCTTTATCTTGCTGACAAAAGGCTTATGAAAAGCTTGCACTTTTCCATAATTAAACGCCTACTCGATCTTACTAGACTCAGCTGTAAAATTGGAAAATGACAACTAACTGACAAATTGCCCTGGCAGTTATGCATATGAACATCAACACTTAACACTAAACTTATTTCTTCTCAACCCCCAACCCCTGTACTGTAGCCTCCTCGGTGTGGGAGTTTGGGGCCCAGACGCTGCAGATCGATGTGGGGAGGTTGTTGTTGTGCAGCAGGCCCGGGTTGACTCACTCGGCGGACGTTGACCCCCGTTCTCACTCTCTTCCTATTATACCCGCCAGTCAGAGCAGCGCCTACTTGGAAGGCCCCCAGACCCCCCAGACTCAGAAATAATCCACTTAATTGAACATGGCAGCAGTGGGTAGGCTGGGTATCGTGTGAACTTTATTATGTCTGATATCAAAAGTATACATACCAAATCCTGAATTTAGTTCTGTTAGACAGGATAATATGTAAAGTTAAGTGGCAACAGATAGGGTGAAGTCAATGTGTATAGCCCTATAAATACACGGGGTGGGGTTCCCTTCTATTATTATGACTTCTGGGGGTTTTTCTTTCTCTTTTATCTTTTTTTTGACAAAATAAAGATGAAATGCTCAATCGATATTGCTAGACGTATGACACGCTGATAAAGGCCTCCTGTAAAAAGAAGATTTAGGAAGATTATCGATTTAAAAGGGATCCCGTTGGTGTTCAATAATGTATGTTGTTTGTGTCCGGGGTACTGAACATCCTATTACCCAGGTAAATGAGATCTACGTGGCCGACGGAGGCCGACGAGAGCAGAGTCAGGGCTGTTGTTACCACCGCCGGCTGTTTGTCGCAAAGGACATCGTCCACTTGGGGGCAATGGACGGGGGTAAGCAGATGGCCGACATCGGCCCGGGATAGGGGAGAAGACACCTGTCCCATGACCACATAAAATATCTCTGATCATCAGGCTACAAGGGTATATAGGGGGTATATGGGTAAAGGTGATTGACTATATGTGTTTATGGTGAGGGTATAAATAAAAAATGTTTGTTTTTCAACTATCAAAGTTAAAAAGTGCTATTATTTTCCTCGTGACCTATCCGTCTCCCTATCTGTTTTCAAAGGTTCGTTAAAGTAAGTTTATAACCACGGGCTGTCCACTGGAGGCCCAGTGTTATCTGACAGACATCGATGGTCAAACTTACAAAAGCTGACCACCACTCCGTTTCCCCTGGAGCCTGGCCCTCTGACCTTTGACCTCAGCTGACCGCTGCTTTCACACCTGGACCGTCATGTGGTCAACCTGGGTAAGTGGCGGCCCCTTCCGGGCTGATGATGTACTTCGAATGGATATAGCCCCCCTCCCCCTCCCCTCCCCCCTATCCCAAATGCTTTTTCCTTTACCACTGAACACCCTTTCCCTGTTCTCGAACTCTCCCAGTAGCTTCCTCCAGTATCTAGAGACATGCTACACCAGGGTGTGACCAGGGTCAGCATGCCTCCTCCAGTGTAGCCCTCAGAAGCCCCTCCAGGGGCCCCGACCCCCTACCGCTGAGTTGATGACGTTCTCAGCGGCCATAGATCACCTAGTAACAGGAGGGCGGCGATCGCCACCAGATGTCAGTGTGGCCGGTGGGAGTTACCACCGCAGGTCGGCCGCTCACATGTAAACCATCCCCTCATCGCGGCGTGATTTGTAGCACAACAGAATTATTTACAAACACAAACGTTGGTCAGGTCGTGTGTCACCCCTGGGTCCTGTCCCCTCTGGCCCATCTGGGGATGTATTCAGCTGAATCTCAGAGGCATGGTTTATCCAAGATTTAATACGATACCCTAACTAAATCCCTCCCTTTGGGAGTAAAGCCTACAGCGAAGCCTAAGTTGTAGTCGATGTTCATTGCCAGCAATGACATATTCCCTTTGAAAATAATGCCTACAGTGAAGCCTATAGTTTAATTTGATGTTCATATTATTGTGGTTTCCTACATTAATTCTTTTTTATATTTAACGCAAGGACGTAAAGAATTTTCTAACTGTTGTTCAGTTGAATAAATGTCTGCAACCTTATGACCTTTGTTACGCCCGCAGTTGTGATCTGACAGTCAATGTCACGGTGTTTTGTTTTGTTAGTTAGACCAAGAAGGGTATTCCTGGGTGGATATCCCAGATATATCCGTCTTGGTTGGCCAGACTGAATAGTAAGTCGTCTGGTAGGTGGTCAGTGACGATGGTCAGAGAAGGTGGACACATAGGTCACCGGGTCAAGTATAATGTGGACACTTCCCCCAAAGAAACTTAGTAGGGGGAGGGGGTAGGTGGTCAGTATAGGTCAACTAAGAGACAAGGGAAGATTTTCCTATGTTTGGGGACACTTGCTGCAGTGCCGTTACATAAACCTGCTTATCAAAGATAAGCCACAGCCAAGGCCAATGTAAATTAAGAAGGATAACGCCACACTCGGTAAAAACAGAGATACTACTAGACGCCCACAATCAATTCCCATGCTGTGTCCTTGATTACAGCTTAACGTAACATACCTGGCGTCGTGGAATAAGGATTATTATCCTGATTGACCTTCAAAGTTCTATCTTTACTCTTAACTCCAGGATTCCTTTCTAAGCACCGTATTGATTAATTGCATATAGATGATGTTGATATTTTTCTTTTTATACTAATCCTTGTGTTTATTCATACAGGTACACTCTTTACTCTGTTGGGTTAACCGTCTTTCATCAGGCCTCTTCGTCTTGTATTGTCACACCTCGAGTCACCCAACTTCTAAAGAGAAGTTCACAAACAGTTCACAAAGCCAAAACCCGTCATATTGTCACCTGCTTTCACCACTTTCATGAATAATAACTTTATCAGGGGCCGTAAACTCTGTGTTGATCAATCAATAAAGCCACCATACAGCACGCTGAGAATGGCACATGACACATGACATTCACTTTTTCACAAGTTACCATAGCAACACGAGGTAGTGACCAAGAACTACACGAACCCCTGCTGGGCGGGTTGGCCGGCTGCATCAGGCATGCTTGGTCGGCCATGCGACGGACATTAAAGGTACTGAAGCGGGAGCTGTATTTTTAAGAGATAAACCAGGTAGTCTGAATATAGCCACGTGAACGGCACACGCGTTGTCAGTAGGCAGGAGTTGGACGGTATTCAATGAAAATGTGGAGAGTTCTTCTACACCCGGAACAAAACGCAGTGGGAAAAGAGTGTATACTGAGTATACAGAATCAGTGTATACTAACATTTCAGTAGGAAAACAGTTGTTGAGCCGTGGGAAAACTCCCGATTTTTCTACAAATTTGATCCGAATATGTTTTAAGTATTACGAGTTTTATGAAATGGAGAAATATCAGACATAACTCAACGGTCCATAAACTGTAATAGATCTTTATTTGCTTACGGTGCCAACACATTTGAAGGACCTTTCACTTCCCTTTGTCAAGCTGGACGTTACATCCGTGGGCTATGGGCCTCGCCTCCATGGGTGATGGCTGGAGGTGACGCAGCGGTGACACCTCCAGTAGTTTATATATGCCCGGAGGGGCCATGTTTACCACTCTGTCAGGGCGCCGTCAATGCCCGATAATCTGTGTGTCTCCTTACCACCACCGGCCCGCCCCTGTTTACAGCCCTATGTCAATGGGGTTATAAACCCGCCCCAATATCACACAAACCCATGGATAAGTCGCTCCTCATCTTGATGGAGGCTGCAGAGGCTGCGGGTCAAACGTATTAGCGGGAGTCAGCCGAGGACGGGCCGCTCGTAAATCACACAGCCGCCTCATATAAATCATAAAAATTCGTGGCCCGGGGGGGAGGCCGGCCCCCGAGGTGAACTCCATCTGAACACGTTAGGTGGCGCTGGGCGACGCTCCAGCCTCGTTTGTGTAACACCTGTTGACAAGGGTGGCCGCCAGGTGGCCGCTGGTTGACCCCTGACCCGGGCCCGCTGACTCTGTATTAATCCAGGTATCAAACAAGGCCCTGTATGTCTGACCCTTCCCCCCTCTGGCCCTTCATACGGACACCCTCCACGGTTAATCTGACCCCTGGGACTTTAAGAAGCCCAGTGTGTACCGGGGTGTAGACCTCAGGCTGGGGGAGGCCGGGCCTTCACTGACCCCGACGACATGTTGACAAATGACCGTCTAATCAGGTGTGGACGGCACCCAACGTGAAGGTTATAAAATACCTGGGTGAAGGGCCCGTTCTCTACCCGAGGGGTTGCCAATGGCGCTCTGCAGTGACTACAGAGTAGGGTTCCCAGGGTGCGGAAGGCTCCGGTGTCTTTGTATTGTCCCCCGAACCTGAGACATCACCTCCTGACCCTCATCATTATGCCATGTGTGGCGGGAAGGAATAGGACGCACAGCATATACGACTAAACCAAGTTATCAACTGCTTACACGTGCAATATTGATATTGATAATTTGCTGTGAACAGAAAACGGATGTGCATGGGACCTGCACCTTTTGTTTTGTGGTTTATGGAATGTTCATGTCTTATTATCATCAAAAGAGAATTATGATCAGATAATACATTTACACCTTTTCCAACCACTGAAATCCTGCCAAACAAAGGTTTGGGGTTTTAGGCTCAGACAATTCCATGTCTTATCATTCTCAGGCACTTAGGCAGAGACATAAACCACACTCCTAATTTTGCATTCTAGTCTAGATTCATTGTATTTGGATTGACCACGCGCCCCGAGTGGTGAACCAACTGTCACCTGTCGGCGGTCGTACCTGCCGACAACCCGTATGACAGGTTAAGGTGGGCCTCACTTATAGTACACTGCCATAGAGGGGTATTACGACCCATCCCACTGACCCCCTCCCCAATCCCACTGACCCCCTGACCCCTGCCACCCCCCAACGGTGACGGACGGCGACCTGTGTTTACCATGACAACCAAGGCCTCCCTCCCCATCTGTCCGTCCTACCAGGCCTACAGTGCCACCTAACACGGGCCTAAGATGGGCCTAAACGTAGGCTCAGCACAGGCCGTATGGTCCGTAAGGTCAAGAGAAAAACACACAATACATTGTAGCCTAATAAACAGTAATCGGCTTTCGGAGGGACCTATGGTCTCTGGTCAACAGAATAGTGTGTTACCAGCATAAGGAAATCGGTGGGAAGGTACGGAGGATATACGGGTTTGTAAATGTATACTTGTATTGAGGAAACTATCGGTGGGGCCATGGGAGAAGTGTTTATGTATGTAAAGTTTCATGTAAATCAAAATAGTAGGAGGGTCTCTTGGGTGGAAGGACATTGCATCGGTTGAAACCGGGGGGGGGGGGGGGGGCAACGAGGGGTCGGAAACCTTCACTCAGATCCAAAGTTATTTTTAGACAAAACGTTATTATACAAACACGATGGCCGAAAGAGTTTCTCCTACAAATATTCTAACATCATGCCAAAGGCAAGTTGGCCCTGATGGTTGCTACTTTTAAAACAAAATGGTTTAGACAGAAACATTACTCATCCAAATTGAAGCTGCAAACTATGGGTGGTGCGTAATAAACGTATGGGGGCAGAAGTATCTAATTTGAAATGATAGGAATAAACTATGGTGGGGTGACCAGAGTTGAGGACTACCGGCGCACGCAGACGTCTTAGCCGTCCCCACGACTACACGAAAACCTAATGACAGTATCCATGTCCGGGGCACCCACTGCCAGCCCCACGGCCCTGTAATCAGCATAACGAGGGCCCACATGCACGCCCTCCTGCGAGCAAGGGCCAAAGCATGGAAAGCCTGTAGTGGTGTGACCTTAGTTGGCCAATAGGGGGTTGTCATGACAACGTGGGGTCATCATGTCAGGCTGAGGGCATGGACACCTCTGACATGATACCCCCATGTGACCGGCCTGGTCTAGTCACAAACACCTTGGAATTAACCCTCTCTGTCTGAACGAGTTTGCCAACCACTCAATCAATCAAGGGTGTATAGCTGAAAAAAGCAATGATCCACTACCGTACTTTGGAAATTGTAGAATCCTCGATACAACCATTGCATGTACCATAATATGGTTGTGAAAAAATATCTATCAGGTCCTAAAAATCTCGGGATCTACAAAAAATTGGAGCAAATTAAGATTATACACCATGTAGATTATCCATTCTTACACGTCGCTTTTATATCTTTTGAGGTACATGTATTTTCTTCTCATTTATTCCCCTTTTTGTTGTTGTTACCCGCGGGTCTATCTTGTTACCTGTTAACAGCACACCTGTCCCCGACCCACCACGGTGGTCAAGTCACGAACTGACCACACACAACACGCCATCAGCCAATCAGAACACGCCTACGGATCACGTGGTCTCACTCCAGGCCACGTCACGGCAAGGGCCATGGAGGAGGTGAAGTAGACATTTGGGAGCTTTTTTCTCTCTTGATTGAAACAATGGGTACTTTCTGTGCCTTCTGATGGCTCAATGACCTCTCCTTTTCCTATACACAGGGTCAGTACCTCCCCCACCATCTACTCCCACTCCAGTACCCCACCCCCATCCTGGGCCAACCCGAGGGAAATGAGGATCAACTGCCCCTGAGAGGGTAATATCTGCTCTCACCATGCGCTCTTTAGAGCCGACTCAATTATTGAAGTCAGCTGATTGTAGTCCATTAGAAGCGCCATAAATAAGACCAGATGAATTAAGCTAAGATTGCCACGCACTCGGATAAAATCTTCTCATTAAATGCAGTAAAACGTGCCTGCCAGTTGCATGTTTTAAGAAGCGTTTCGTGCACAAAACTGAGCTATCTATTGGTGGGTTAACAAGAAATTGGCCATTTCTGCAATGATAAGCGGTTTATTATGCATAAAAAATTATCTAATAATATCATTAAAAGAATAGACCTGTCGTGAGTGGCACAGAAGTCTAGTTATCCTACTGGACTGGCAATTCAACTTATAACCCACTCCATACTATTTTCTACGTCAAGTAGCACTTGGCTATTGCAAAATTCAATGTGATGCCAATGCAATAAATGCTTTCATACCACAGCAGATATGTACAATGTGCCACTAGATTCCTTAAATACCGACCACACCACGGCCGTGTAGTAGTGCATGCTACAGTGGCATTAAGGCATTACGTGCTGTGTACACAGGCCCTGACCCCCACTCCGACACGTTGACACTGGTTCGGGCCGGCCCTACACACCCATACACCCTCAATTAAACCCCGTATTATATTGGCGGCCGGTACAAACCCATCAATCATCGCAGATACGGCCGATCAATAAGCTGTCATGGCTGACCCCGTCTCACCCCTCCCAGCCTAAACCACCCTCTGCCAACTCTACCCGGCCTGGCCTGATCCAGATGGGACAATCATTGGATCCCGATCTGTGTGTGACCCCCTCATACTACCCATATAGAATGTCTCATACCATTTCTCATCGCGTCATCATGCATACAGCTTCAGATTTAGAGTCTGGCATTGCAGTATTATGTTGTCTCTATATTACTAGAATTATATCTTGACAAGTTTCTTCAATCATGATGGCGAATTTACCAACACTGCTTCTAATATCCCTGTATGAAATCTCGCTTCTAATTAAAATATGATAGATATTTAATGTCAATTCTTATAATGGGTATTCTTCCTAAGTTCAAAATTAAACATTTAATGTAGAAAAAAATACATTCAGATAGTGTTACTGCAGTAACCTAACCCATCATTTCTGAGACTATACAGGGCCCTGTCGTTGTACTTGTATGGGTCTATTGGGACAGTAGGGCCGTTAACCTACTGTACGATTAAGTAGTGTGGGGCGGTAACCAACGGACATGACCCTGAGTGTCCCCTATGACATTGGACCGGGGCGTCAAGTCACAAGGGCATTTATTTAGTGCAACATGCATATCATCAAAACTATCAAGCATGGTACTATTGGTAGGCCCTACTCATGAAAATCCAAGTTTTGTGATATACGTTTACTACGCTTTTTTCTTCTTACTTAAGAAGAAAATCCTCATAATACATACATGTGTATATCTCAATAAATGATAAGCATGGTATTTTTTAACTATGCTTAGTGAATGGTTTTCGTAAAACCTGTCACTGTCCAGTGCTGACAGCGGTACTAATACTACGCTGGTTGAGCTAGGTTCCCCTATGAACTGCCAATGTATTCTCTATTATATCATATATCAAACCTTATGTGTTATTCTATCACAGTTCTCCAGTCATCCCGTCGAGAGTTGTCGATATGAGAGGCAATGAGATAAGCGACACTTTCATGGGGTCATTGACCGAGAAAATGTTTACTCGAAAAATAGTTCAAGAGACGTCAAGTGCATAGATTACTAGTGTGGTGGAGCAGTGACTACTTTGTCGATCAATCAGTGCCCTGGAAAACCTCACACTGACGATCGACTATGGGTATAAGCTGCAGGAGTTCTATTCTCACATTTTAGGCAAAATAGTGTGCCCAAGTGCGTGCCAAAGTGAGTGCCAAGTAGGGTATAAAGTGAGCTGTTAATGTGCCAGGAGTTGGTCAAGTGGCCTGCCAAGTGGGCTGCAACATGAGCTGCAAACTGACCCGCCCTGCAAAGTGCAGAGATATGAAGGGGATAAGTGTGGGTGTGGTTGGGGCGGATTGGGGTTGGGTGATATTTAAAAGAAATTTGGGTTCGTGCTCTGATAAGCTATCATTTTTCAAACTTACATTCGGGAAAGAGATTATTTAAAAAGGTGTGCATCACTTGCAATATGACCCACTTGTAAAACCAGGGTTCCCCAGCAGGTTATAAAGGGATTCAGTCTGAGATAATATCCAGAACCAGGGAAAGGTATAAAGAAACGTGAGTTAACGGTTACGCTATGAGAGGTATGTAGTGATCCCAGCCCCGCCTATGATCCACACAGATCTAAGGAGGAGATGCGGCCCTGTGATATTAACCTAACCCCTTCCCCAACCCGACCTGTGACTCAGCCCCCCTCTCCTCCAGGGTCAGCCCGTCCCCACCGCCAGCCACAAACAGCCCATAAAGCCCCCATAAAGCTTCAGCCAACACTGAATAATGTACGGCACTTCATAAATGTATAACGTTGTGTATATGGGTCAGGGCATGGATTCCACACCCTGGTATCACTGACCCCTAAGGCTTAACCTACTGCGCATTTCTATTAGAGTGTGCGTGTGGTTTGTAGGGGATCTTGGTATTTTTATCCTACAAGTCGGGCTGGTCGGCTAGCTTTATTGGCTCAATAAGATTGGCGCGTGCGGCCAGCGACCACAATTAGCGATAAGCAGGTGACCTACGGCGATCTCCATGGTCAGCGACTAAACCCTGAAGGTGAAAGGTGGTGTTTGGGGCTGCAGGATTAACCAGCCTGTAGGGGGGGGGGCTATATCTATCTATCTATCTATCTATCTATCTATCTATCTATCTATCTATCTATATATATATATATATATATATATATATATATATATATATATATATATATATAGGCGATGACGTGGTATGCTCGAGTTCAAAATTGATTAGATATATATACGCTTTCCCATTAGGATAATTCCAACTGGGACCTCCCATTAACCACGAATGCGTCAGGACAGGAGTAAGGACCGGGGGTCCAAATTCTGGGGGGGGAATGCCCACGATCCAACGTAATTCTCTGCGTAGTTCTACCCAAAAGTAGGGAGGGTTTCGGGTAGGGTAAGCTTCACTTTACGTAACAAATGATAGTCCCCTGACGCAAATGTAAATGTACGAGCTGCCTGGTTTGCATCTTCAACACAAACAGATCGAGGGTCACATTTTTGCGATCGTGCTCCACTCAGCTGAATATCACGTGAATTAAAATAGCCTGTTATCACTGCAGCATCATTTCCAGTTTGGGTCATTTGGCGAACGCTGCTATTTCTATCGATGACCACGCAGTTTCTGGGAGGGGCGATGGTGGCCTTTCTGCTGCTGAACTTGTTTCTTCCCGCCGTTGGGACATGTTACCGAGAGTGGCGGTGCTCGTAGTAGCAGGCTGGTAGGGACGGGGCGGGCCCCACCCCCTCAGGGTACCAGAACCGTACCCCGGGGGACGGGGGACGGGCAGGGGGCTGACCGACACCAGTCACAGGGGGGGAGGGGGCGGGCGTCCCACGCTGACCACTGAGTGACCACTGAGTGACCACCGGCCGGCCGACCACCTGACCCCGTGCCCCGTTAGTGACCCGGCAGCAGGTAGTAGTTTGACCAATACGTACTGGTCCCGGACTGCTGGTATAACATGTATTTGTGGTGTGCTGGACATGGTATTGGTTATGTTACTGGACATGGTATTGGCCATGTTATACTGGACCTCGAGATATGAGTGAATCAGTATGATTTGAACTGCGTCATGCTGATATCATGAGCGTTGACACAATAAGATGCCACATTGATATTGTACTTTAATCACGAAGCAGTCAATATAGAAACATGCAGACACTTACGTGCTGTTAACGATTACGTACCGTCAGCGTTTATTTTGTTATGAAAGCATTGGGTTCTTCACATATGTTGTCAAGAATCCATAAGTGTTTGATTTTGTGTTGAAATTCAATATTTAACTACCACTAAAACAAATATTTCTACACGATCGAAACATCCACTAATTTACTATCGGAGGTACAAAGGTAATTTATGTACTATGAATATATCATCTAAATCTTATAAACAGGGGAAACCGAACGGGAAGATATGTATGGGGAATATTAAAATGGAGGGGTAGCTCGGAGGGCATGTGACGCTTTAGCAATCAAATGATGCGCAGATTAACTGTGACCCAAAACTGCCCTTGGATATAACTAAGAATACCCTCCTATCTCCTGCACCAGCGCTAGTAGGCCTGCCCCCTCCCCATCCATCACAATGACACATCCATCAACCCTTATTACTGACCCCCTTTTTCAAACTGACAGTCGTCTAAATGGACAGTCGAGGGTTTTTTCAGGGGAGAAAACTTCAAGACAATGTGGAGTCTAAACCGGTCAGAGATGATTGGTGGACTGGTGTGTTTGCTCTGACCTTGCTGCATTACCTAATTTGTCATGGGACAAAACTTGAGAAATGACAGAAAATTCATTATGCTTAGCGACAAAGTTCACGCAAATACTTTTTTCATTTCTTTTTCCATGAAACAATTTGTTATTTTTATTACAAGTACTCACGTGGCTTTAATTCACGCTCCCTTATTTATCAGGAGGATAATTTGCAATCACTCCTATTCGCTTTCGAAAGGGGGTGGGAATATGAGCCGTTCCAATTTCATTATTCTTTCCATTTGATAAATGGCTGCTCCCCTCAAGCAGGAGGGTTACAATACCAATTGAAAGTCACACCCTGGGGGGTTTACTGAGTACACCCATGCCACCTCAGAGGAAATGTATCACGAGAAACTTGTGAATGGCATTCAACAGTGTTGCTTTAACTAATCTGACACAGATGTTTTTTAACTAAGAAGAAGAAAGGTTAGAAATTCAATGGCATAATCTGTTGGTTCGTTCCTAAAAAGGGCAACTCGTAAGAATTAAATATTTGATCAGATGTTGGTTAGAATAAATCCTGTCCTCCCAGCTCCCATGTCTCCTCCCCACTCTTAATTTCACAATAGGACCCAGTCCCCAGGGCAGATCCTATTGACATCAGACGATGCCGTGAGCAGTTCCGCACAGACCCTCCCTGAGCAGCTCATAATAGCCAAATTACAGCCAATGAGCGCCTCCAGCCTGCACCCACCCGAGGGCCACCAACCCCTATCTCCCGTACTACTGACAGCATGAGCCCACCTTCCTAACAGACTCACTGACTCCTCCCCCCCCCCCCCCCCCCCCCCGCCAGCCCCTCCTCCTGGGCCGCCCCTGGAGGAGGTCGGCCCTAACTGGGTCACGGCGGGCAGCGCTACCTGCGTGAGGCTAATCCTTGATCTGTTGTGATTGGTTCAGGACCTATTCTTACTCCGTCCGCCCCTGCGTCCCGAGGTGAACCCCTTATTCCCTCCCCCTCGTCCCCCGACCCCCTTATTCCCTCCCTGTGTCCACCCATTCCCACGTCCCCGCCCAGACCGGCCACCACCCTAACCCGTCGCCAGGTTCCCATGGCAGCATGCACGTCTGACCTACAACTGCTGATCACGGCCAAATCTGACGGCCGTTACACAAAACACCACCCCTCCCCCGTCCCCCCTATCCCCCTTCCCGACAGACCCCTAATGGCAGAAATCAGTTCCCCGTCGTCCACGTCACGCTCTCCGAACAGAGACGCGCCCTCTGACCTCCTCAGCATGCAGAACCCAACATCTGCTCGGCGAGTGAAGGGGCAATCTGAATTTGCATATCACGTGTGAATCTAAAGCCAATTATTGGCTGTGGTGTGATATGGGATTTCCCCCTTAGAACGTGCGATATGGGGTGGGGGTAGGGGGATTGCAATACCCCCTTCAACATTCCCCTTTTGTTAAGTTTTACATGTTGCCCCCAAGATCCAATTCCTGATTTCCATACGTAAACCAATCAGAAGTGAGCATGGCGGTCATGTGACGCGGGGTTGAGGCCCGGTCCGGCAGGGGGCGCCTGGTGCTGGGCGCGCCGCCTGGCGGAGGGGGCCGTTTTCAATCAGGGCCGAGAATTGAATCACTTTGCGCGAGGTGGGGGATGAGAATGTTATTAGCGGGATCGGACTTCCTTTATAACCCGTCCTCCGGCCTCAAGCCTCAATTCCCCGCCCCACTTCCCACCTTTCAGCCGCGCCCAAAGCCCGATCCATCCGCCGTAAGCTGCGGATTTACACAGCGGTCCATCTGCTTACGCTGCTTGGACGAATCGAACTGACCCCGACCCCTGCACGGCAATCTCTGATCTCCGGACTTGGAACACCCGATAACAGCTTCTTTTGGCCAACTCTCTGAATGATAACCATCACTAGGTCAGTGCCAGCGAACTGATAAAATGTCTTGACCGCGGCAAACTATTTTCATATCTACGCCTGTAATACCCTAACGGTGGCAATGGAACAATATGACCATTTCCTTTTAGTCTTTGAACCAAATCAGAGGACCATTTGTGAATTATTCGTTAAATTGTCCATCTTCTGTAAAGAAATAGAGTGATAAATCGCCGTGCCGGAAGGTCAAATGTTATTCAGTCGACAAGCTCAACCCACGCACAATTCAGTGCCCTTGGCATTCACTATTTATCCCCAGCTTCCCTAACGCCCACAAATCCGTTCCGGGACCGGACGACCCGGTCACTCACCGCCCGGGGTCAGCACCAGTTCTCTCTCGGCCGCCATTGTCAAAGACCTTTCGCTGGTCGCCGTGTTAAGAACGGTGCCTAATGCACGTCTGTACGGGACCAGCGTCTCCTGTCTAAAAACGCGCCCTCTTGCGAGACGCGCGGCAGCGGCCAAAGAAAATGGCGGCGGGTTTGGGGACAAAGGACGGCAGGGTTGAATGGAGAGGGAGTGGGGTGGGTGTTATCAGGGGTGTTGGGGAAGGGATGAGGGGGGAGGGCGAGGTGAGTGGAAGGGCGCCGGGAAAAGGAACAAATGAGGAGGGGGAGGCCCTTTCCGACCCATGACCCTGTGGGTCAAAGCCCTTCTGCAGCCTCCCTCTCCCTAACCCACAAACACTCTTTCAGGTCAAATTAGCTGATTTATCGGCAGGGAAATACTATATTTATCCCTTTATTCAATCTCCTTATTGTGGGCCGACTTGGTGACAACCCTAATACACTGAGTGGTGCTACAAAGAGGGGCAGAGTGGGGCGCCACTCCCCGGTTCACACTCCCCGTCGGCCGACCCCGGCTCGGTTCCCACCACCCACAAAAGCGGCTTACACAACCAAGTACCCACTGGGTCTTTTTTTTCAAATATTGATAATCCGTTAAGTCCGCGAGCAACATCTGTTCACAAGTAGTGAAAGAGAGAAGTTGCCATTTGGAGAAAATTTATGCGTTTTCAATTCCTATTCCACTTGATATACTGCACCCGTACTTATCTATAGTCGTTTTGTTTTCTACCAATTGAAACTGCAAAATACGTGCATTGTATGTGAACAAAGAAGCGATCTGCTTTTTTGGCGACAAAAGAAATGAAGCATAAATAGTTTAGGATGGGTCAAATGATGTCATCGCCAATATTCAGAACTCCCCTATACACATTCCATTCTCCCCAATGAAGTGAGCAAATGTCCCCTTCTAATGGTACATTGATCCACGTTCTGCGGTGGCCACACCATTGTAATTGCAATTACCAGCAATCATTTACCACTGTCTGGTCATTACTGCAATGCGCGGCATCCCCCACCCCTCCATGACAGGCATTAATTTCCCTCACTTCTGGATGAACTGACTATGCACCTTTGGGGCCAGGAGAAAATCCACTCGCTTCCGGCATGAGGGTCATTTAGAGGCCGCGAGAAACACGTAAAACAGTTTACCTGTGTTCTGGTGGAATAGTCGGTAACTGTTAATTAAACTGTATTGTTATCCACGTCATTAGTCGGTAAAGCTAAGTATGTTTATTACGTGGTCATGATTATTCTGAGAATGTATACAAACGTACCTCACATACATTATCAGCAGTGTTTTTTTTTTACTTTTTGTAAAGGCTTAAGCACAATTGGTCCCCTTACTACAAAAGTGTTGTAACCAACAAGGTGATATTGCTGAAACCTTTATCAGATTTCTCTAATTGCATAGTCGACCTACATTTGTCATTTAATGTGGGCTATAATTATATGGGGTTCCTAACACTGTTGTCCGGTGACTGAAAGTTTGAGAGAACCTGTTTTTACCCTGTTCTGACTATTATGGGCCTACCGTTAATTTGCCTGATTAGTTAGAGTTTTATAAACCAAACAACATGACGTGGTTTCAGATCTCAAAGATACCCGATGGCCAAAGTAACGAGGCCTTCTTTCACATCTCGGTATACACCCACTTCCCACTTCATTATCTACCATGCAGTTGTCCAATGCAGTAATATCATTACCAATGACCGACAACAGAGTTCACATGGACTGGCTTAGGGGTCACTTTAGGTAATTATTAAGAGGGTCACGATGAGAACCCTGAGTGAACCCAGGCCCCAATGGGTGCTGGCGATTCCCTGACCGCGGACTGACCACAGGGGGACAGGGTGTATCCTGTTTTAGGGGGCCGGGGGAGGGGCGTGTGACCCTTTTTGACCCCTCCGGGCTGGTCGACAATGGCGACAGACGGCTGGCGGGCATGATTTATGTTTCACCGGCGGGTCGTCCCCCTGAACCCCTAGTATAACCTCCCCGACCGTTATCACCCATCGTCGTCGGCTTCCGTAAAGACGGCTATCATGGACTCAGGACAAAACAAGCGCCACCGCCGTTTATCGACTGCTATGATTGGAGATTGGCAAAAGTATAAAAGGTTTCTTCATAGTAGCTCAGAGTCACAATGCTTTAAATTCCTTAGAGTAAATGTGTGCTTTAATCCTGGGCCTTTGATATTAAAAGGTACATTTTATTCTGAGTGACAGATTTCAATTTAAATATATTTTTTGATGGATTTAATTCATCAACTTCACATAGGTACGTGTTCTCCCATTTGTTGTTTCTAGTAAATCTTGTCTAAAAATAACTAAATAAGATAGTCATTATGATCCCAGCAGCCAGCCCCTTACCCAGTGGTGATCCCTGAATATTGACCTTAATGAAGAGTCCAATAAGCGCCTCCCCCCTTGAATACGTCGGGCCCACGGAGATGTGGCCGGTCCCGTAGTACGAGTCGATCCCCTAACCCGGTTTACTTTAGTGGGCAGTTGGCACTGTTGTAATAGCCCCCTCCTATTGTGATAAGTGACCACAGCGGTCAGTCACCCCTGCCTCCCCCAGGCCCCAATAACACCTACTAGGATCCCCCGCGGGTCTGAAGGTTGGGTGGATAGTCGGACATCATGGTATTGATGCATTATACATCACAAGAAATCGTTTTGAGGGCAGCATAATGGAACTTAATTGATCGTGCATTCTGTTGCTACGACACTGTATAAATGTTTACTTAACACTTTAGAGATGTACTGCAATGTTACCGTAGCCTTGCCTGTTATAGTAGGCAGATCACGTCGCACTTTCCTGCATTATTCAACAACCCTCACATATACGACGCGCTAGATAAAGGTCGCTCCAGTTCTCAACAGGCTTATCTGCCCTGTTACAACTGCAACTGATGCAAATATTACCAGGTTGCTTATGCTTTTTGATAACATTTTTGAAATACCTGCAACATAGTTAGATTTTATAAAATGTGTTTTTTTCTGAGCCGGAGAGAACGATGTGAGTACCTGATGGTGAGATTGTCAGTTCCTGATAATTACCCACATCTCCATATACTACTTACAGTTGACAACTCATCCGGTAGCTGCGGCCTTTTTAAGGTTGCTTAGAACATGTTATTTCTACAACATTCCTTTGCAGTAGGGGCGGACTGGAGAGTAATTGACGGATGTTTTATGTCAGGTCACACGACTAAGGCTGGCTCCAATGCTCTCTTGCTGTCACCAAAAGGCACTAAGAGAAGACCACAAAGTACATCCCTGTCACCAACACAAATGGCTTTCCCACTCCGCCCCCTTTTCCCTTCCCACGGCCCTCAAACCCACACCCTAAACAGTCCAAACGTAGTGGCCATTCCAAACACCAGGTGGCGGGCGCAGATCACCATGGTAACGGATGACACCCAGGGGACGCGGATTATCTCATTTCTCCAGGGTGACACACAAAGGGTGGGGCGGTGTAAAGGTAGGGCAGTGACGAGGGGGTCAGGGCTAATGCTAATGGCTTGTGGGGGGTGGCCAGTTAATAGCCATGCCTTGTTGGCTTTAAGTTGGGACGAGAAACAACCATCAGTCCCCCCGATGACACATCCCCAGACCAACCTTGCCACTTGCAGCCACACTGCATACCCATAAAAACAAACGCCTTTCTCTCATTCACGTGCGGGTTAAAATACTAATGACCCTGCACACGATTCTTTTGGTTTTACAGGACGTGTTACTGCACGAGGCAGTGACAATTAACGTTCTGTCCTGTCAACAACACACTTTAAAGCCGCTTAGGCCTGACACGCAATAATGAAATGATCGAATTATCATGTAATCTGCATGTTATTAGTCTATACTGTCTAGACGAAGTGAATGTTAGGGTCAGAAGGCCACAGCTTCAGTGTTGATGGAGTCATTATGGTTTGACTACAATATTATTTACATACAAATGTGACAGCCCAACAGTTATACATCCACCCTCATCCATTGTGAAGTGGACACAAAAGTTTCACAACAAAATGCCCGCTTCCCACTATACAATCATCTACCAGCACCCGCTTTTACTTTCCTTTTAATCCAGGGAAAAAAATATTCCGGACAGCTGCGGGCATCTGACATGAAATGCGAGGGCTGGTTCAGGTTTAACAAGATAATTCAGATTAAGAAATAATTAAAAGTAACTGCATTGTGGACCGCCTTGAAACGTCAATATTCACGCGGCAATTCTACCTCATCTTAAAAAGCATACCAACCACACCCACATTTTTAACAGGCTTGGCTTGTGGGAGTGAGCAACAAGCCTAGGGGACCTAAAGGCCTTGACAGTCGGGACAAAGGGAAATTCTCAGCCTCACGTCAGCAGGTAGTCAGGCCCGAGAGGGTGTCTGTATGGTTAGTTACGGTGTGTCTAGACAAGAGTATAAGGCAACCATATGAAGATAGTGCTACCGGCTAAATACCTTGAGTAACATCAATTTTTGACCAAACGTGTGTCAGTGAAGGTCTGGTGTCTCCTCACACCTGCCCACGGGGGACTTGGTTATTGGGAAGGTACGGTGCATCTGAGGACACCCAGAACTGGGTCACGTCGTCTCAGGCCCTGAGCAGCTCGTGATATCAAACAAAGAGCAGCTCACTCGGCTACAGGCGTCAGGTGGGTGGACCGAGCGGTGAGCAGATCTAAGGGGTCATTACGTGGGGCGGTTACATGAGCAAATACATGTACACGTATTTTCTTTGAGTGAGCAGGACAGAATAGGTTCACATCAGCAATTTTTGCTGGTGCAATAACTGTGATTGTCGATGTGCTCTGTGCATGTTGAGTACAGCCCGAGGCCGTCCTGAAATTGACCTGCCCTGAAGTACAGATTGTTGTGTGTCGTTTTTAGGGCACATGGTAATAGTGCAATCAATAGTAAACAGGGCTCTTCTGGATAATTACTACCGTAGTCAACCTACCTAGTCCCCAAACCCGCCACATCAACAGGGCTTCCACACACACCCATCCCCCCTGGAGAGGGTCAGTGTGGTCAGTGCGTGCCTGAGTGGCCTACCTGATGCCCCTCTTCCTACCCCTGCCTTCATTGACCCTACTCCCCACCGCCCCCTACTGTCCCCAGGTAGCCCCCTGACCTGCTCAGAGCTGCTCGCCCGGCCCACTGGCGCTGCTGCCTGAGGCGCTCACACACACTGGCCCCACTTAACTACCAACCACGCACCTGGCGTTCCTTGTGTAATTTTTAGGTCACCGGCCCTGGGGCATGCTGCTTAGCAACCAAAGATTCAAGGACTAACAAGAACTCTTACGTCGAAACACAATTTCCGATAGTCTGGTAATGCTGCATGCTTCATGTTTATACAAAGAACATTATACAATATGCTATTCCTGGATGATCACTTCTGCTACCTGTCCAGTCGTTAAATTAGAAAAGGCTTACATAGAGGCGATTTGCACTTCTGTTTGTTCATAGAAGTCACTGCTATGGCCAAAACAAACTCATTTTTATCAAGGACAGGACACAGTGTGCAAGTCGATCACGTAAAAATTCTTAAATGAAAAGAAAAAGTGTCATTTTATACAAAGCTATTGTTTTGCACTAATGTTTCCTGAAATGCAGTCTGAAATACGTGTTTATCTCATGGTGGATATAAGATTCGATCCATTTGACATCCAGGCGTAGTCAGAACATGATGGAGGAGCCGCCTGGTGTCCCGGAATACCCCCAGGGCACAGACCCCCTGCCAGTCCCCGTCGATACTGCAGAGATACCACATGTCTCCGGCCTGTCTCAGTCAGGGGGCCAAGTATAATTACCATGGGCAGTATTCGTAAAATGTGGACAAATCCAGAACGTGTGTTGATTTCAATATTGAATGCTATGTGCATAACACATTGGCATGAAACGAATTTAAACCAAAAGTCCTGAAAAGATGTCAGTTGTTGAATATTGTAAAGAAAATCTCACCTTTACATCAGGAGTGCTCATACACCTCCCAGACCAACCACCCCAACCTCAACCCACCCCCTTCCCCAAACATTACCCATAGAGCCCCCTGCCACCCTTCCCCCAGAAATGGTCAATATTGGCCTCTCACGGCTGAACTAAGTGACGCTTGATTCCATCAGTATTCATATTAAGCCGACCGAGGCTGTCCCTCCCCACTGACCACTGTCCACTCATCTCCCCTAAAGCCCAGGGCCCCAGCCCCCTCAGTCCCAGCGCCCGGTATCATTGGTCACTGTGTTGATCCCCCCGATACCCGCACTGACCAGAGGTCAGCCTTGTGCCGTTAGAGGGCACAGGGGTCAAGCTGACCACGGCGTCCCTCAGCACAAAGTAAACTGGACGCTGTTTGAGCAGGGGATCAGGGCAGGGCCGCCCAAATGTTTCCTGCGGGAATGTTTCCTGACTCGTCGCTTAATGATGCCTTGATTGGATATCACGTTCCACTTGGACACAACCGCGTACCATTTCTCCTGTGATGAGTCTCAAGGTGCCAGTCGAAAATGATATGGTCGGAAAAGAATATTTTCTATATAGGTGTACGTTCAAAGGTAATTGTCCCAAACTACGTTAGGTACCATGCTCCTAATATATTCACATTTTGTAAAACACGCTAAGGCTTACTTTTATCATACTCTGACTAAAGTTCACGGAGTCCATGAATAAGTATTCAACAGGTTCTACTCTATTTAAAGTTTTGTTGACACAGACTAGGAATATGTTCAACATGCAGGTCTTACATCATTGAACTTGTAAAACAGTACAGTGCGCCAGATAACACCTCGTGTGCCCTTTTGAGAAAAGTCTGACTAAAAGTCCAACAGCCTGAGCAGTGAGTAACAGAGCCAACCATTGAAGATGCATATTGATAAAGCCGTGAGAACCTTGATTAAATATGTTGGTATTCAGGTCTGATCTGGCCAAATCAGCCTGCTGTCAGGGTGCCGTCAGCGCGCCCACAGAGGTCGTTAGTCATTCAGGTCTGGGGAGGTGTCCACTAACCAGACATGACCGAGACCGGAGTCCACTTTACTCCGCCTCCCACCTTGAGTCCGGCCCTGCCCATCTCCTCTGACAACATTTGGGTTCTCCCCGGGTTCTCTGTTATTACATATGAGGGGTATGATGCTGTGTACTCTGGGCTTCCTAACGGTAGGAGTTTCAGTGTCCCCACTCAAATTTCATTTTCAAATTCAGTGTTTTTCCTGCGATTTCCCTAACCTACAGCAATTTTTCCGTGTCATTTAGTATGATTTACAGCAAGTTGCTCAAATTTAAAAGCCTTTGCATGCAGAAAGAAATTGGACAACCCAAGAAAAAGAAATCAATTCCCTAATATTTTAAGAATCAGTAATTGCAGAACCTGGCTAATAATTTCTTGTGTTTTAGTAAAATTTGTATTTTCCCATTGTTTTCCATGTCAGGGAAATTTGTTTACCAGTTTTCTTGGTTAACCTTTGCACTGCGGGCATTATTCTTTGGAAAGTTGTATTGCTTATTGTGCCAGTTTTACGAGAGTTTTCATTTAAATTTCACTTTTATTATTGGCTAAATTATCTCTACTGGAAAAGCATATTCAATGAGAGGAATGAATATAGTAGCCCTTTAAATGAATTGCCTTTTCCATTTGTCTAAAAAGAGGTCCGCAAACCGTTTTATATAACCATTTCCGTATAACATTACTTCCCCGATTCCCTTTTCTTCCCCGCATACATCATCTCTCACTCCGCCGAGGCCGGCAACTCAGGCGGGACGACTTCCGGAAGTGACAAGGTGACTGGAGCTGGTACCTGGCGCGTTAAACAAGTGGCTCCCAGGGCTCCCCTCGCCCTGACTTCCGCATCCGGCCACCGTTCAGCTGTCAATTTGTGGCCAATCTAATCTGCATACACTCAGCAGGCTGGGGCGACCAGGGGATCTCCGGTTACAGAAACGTGTGAACAATTCTTAAACGGTACACCCGACAAAGGGCACTTCGACGCCTCGATCCACACCCTACCAACTTATGGTCGATCACATTAAAGAATCATATTTCCATACAAAATTAAGGCTTTTTGATTTCGTGTGAGCTCTTCAAATGATCGTTCGCGTAATATGTGTGACAATTATCACCAAGTCTCGCCTGGGTCTCGTCGAGTTTTCTTTGCTTCTTCTCTACAATTTTGTTGGGTGAACTCGGAATCATTTTATGTCATATGGTAATTTAGAATGAGTTCTCTTAAAAATGCAGTTTCATTAGTCATGGGACCTTGGAGTGCAGTGAGTGCATCAAACCAAGGATATATATTCATTCCACAGAAATATGATAAGCTACAGCCACGAAGTGCGTATTTTTAGATGTGGGATTCTTGTTATCCAGGAAATAAATGCACGAACTTGCGATTGCTACTTTGATATCTTCCGTGTGACCCTGAGTGAACTTTTCGATAATACTGTACACACATCATGGAAATGTTTGTCTCCTTTAAAATCCGTAGTGGAGGCAACTTTGTACGACACAACAACTATTGTGCTGTGCACTCTTTAGATCGAATATTATAAAACGTCTAAAACATGTCACATTGAGGTCATAACCAGCATACTTCATATAGGCTCCACATACGTACATTAACTCTAAGGATCGAGGAGTGATTAGTATTAGACATTATCACATAGTCAATCAGGCATTAATAAAGCTGACAATGGGCCTCTATTGGCGACATTCTGCCCTGTCTGATATAGCTGTGACCTTTTGACCCCAACTTGGCAGCTTGCCAGTTCGTCCAACTGACCCTCGAGAAAAGACATTGAGGGGGACAGGTAGAAGGGTCAGCCGACCCACTGGACAGTGGTCAGTCGGGGCTTAATTACACCCCTTAAAGACATAAATGGGAAATCGATGTCAATCTGAGAAGCGGATCGAGTTCTCCTTGTCGAAGTGAAGACCTCGCTTTCTGCATGTACCTCAGGCTGATAGTTTAATGAGATAGGTGTGACTGTAATTCCACACGACATCCTTGGGAAAATATGACACCTGGGGCCCGGGGGGTGGGGTTGGGGGCTGAGGCTCTCACCTGGTAATTGCTTTAGCCTTCATACCTGTGTGATAGCCGAACGTCAGGTGAGATATTGAACCAATTACAATAATTTAGCTCCCGTGTGAACTTAAATTAATAATCATTTTTTCATGTCCTAATGCATCGACAATAATTTCGTGGAAATTGCGCCGTCTTTGGTCTGTTTCTTCTACAAACGTCCTTGGGACTACATCCGACTTATTCAATTTGATTCCGATTAAAATAGAGGAGCACCTAAGGAAATGAAATGCCTCTTCTTTTTTCAAACGGCTTCGTATGGAGTGTTGGGTTCTACCTGTAAATGAGCTCATTATTTCCAAGCAGCCAACATCGACAGGTGTGGAAATTAAATGTTGGTGTTTTTCTTCCAGACCATACTTCCTTACCTACCTACTGGTAAACATGAATGCATTTTACGTGTGTTCCTGTCGATTTTGAAATCAACATTCGCCAGTCGAACTATATGGTGGTTATCAATGTAAGATCTTGAGCATTAAAGTCAACCCAGTTACATTTGTCGGTTCAATAAATGAGTATGATATACTTACAGTTACACATATTTGTTACTAAAAGTTCAAGCCCCTTATTTAAAAAAACCTTTATTATATCACATCATCTTTTTTCCCTTTAGCTCTTTAAGGAGGGGGGTGTTGAATTTGAATGCTAAAAATACTGCATCAGACTGATTGTGAAAGGAGCGATGGCGGATATCAATAATAGATGACCATCTGGTGATGACGGGTTCCTAGCTTTGTGAGAGGTAGGTGGGTCAGCACCTGGAGCAGCCCCTGGGACGAGGAGGGGGAGGGGTTGGCGCCGTCTGCCGGGCAGGTACACCACACAGGTGTCTGTCTGCGTTAGGGGGGTACAGTATGAGACCCTGGAGGGAGGTAACCCATCTTCCCCACGGCGACTCATCTCCCCAGCCTTTAAGGTGCAATCCATCACTGTCCAGAATGGTTGGGGGGTGGTGGTGGTGATTTATTACTATCTGTATTATCTACTGCTTTTTATCTTTATCAGCCCCCTTGAAAACGCATCTCTCAACGTCACTGCTGAACCTTTCCTTCTAACGTCGCACCATTTCGCGCGTTTTCTGTCTGCCTTGGTTTCCATTGGCCTTTCACGCACTTCTCATGGGTCACCGCCTTTGACATCAATAACCTGCAAGTACTATTCCCTTGAACAGCTGATAATAAAGAGAAATGGAGTCCGCTTGCCCCACCCTAACACACGACCATAACTGACAATTCACCGTCCCATTTAGAGTCGTACACCATTCGGACCCGATAAACTGACAGCATATAAATCTTTGTCGTGCTTACCCACAGACTCTGTGACGTGAACCCATATACCATGGTTAGGCGGCAGGCCCCTCGTTAATCGCAGTTCGCCGTTCTCCTCCCGCGCTGTCCCCACACTACAGCGTGTACCTGGTCCCTCCCGGGGGTCGCCTCAGGTCGGAGGTTGCCGCGAACTGGGTCACCGCTGAACGCCCACCGGGGCGCCCCCTCCTGGCCTAAGGCGGCGGGTTACATCACCAGTCGGAGTATTTAGGCCTAACTGTAGGCCTAAATATACATGTTATATTAAAATGTATTTCAAATTGGCCCGTATATAGCTGTTATTGTTTGTCTCCGAGTTCCATATATGCTATCAGTTTCTGCACAGTTTGAAAAGGTTGTGCAAACATTATTTGAATATCCAAAGGTTTTGAGGCAACCCCTTACATTCATTGTTTTTTGTTTTATTTCAATACACAACAGGGTCCACTTTATCTTGGCATGACCTAGCTGAACTTTTACGTTGTATATGGTTGCGTCGTCTTCCCTTACTGGGACCAAATAGGGGGTTGTCCCTCTGTGGTGGTGGGAGAAACAAGGTCGGGTTGGCAGGGATCCAGGTGATCAAACAGTGGGATCCGGGGGATCTCGGTCACGTGTAAAGGACGGGTCATACCGTGCCAGTGTTGCCTGACACTGGTATTATCCCATAACTGGGCCAATTCAACAGGAGGGGGTTGTATCCTCATGTGATGATGTTGGATCAAACAGGTCAACGACCTGTCTTACGACTCCACCACTCCTTCTGCTTGATAGGTATAATATTCAATCAACGTTTAAAGAAATGTGAATCTCCGTGGCAATAAGTTTAGTCGGAGACCTTGTATAGAGATGTATCTACATACATCATGTATATACATACAAGGTCTCTGGTTTAGTAAGTACAAGTAACATACTGCAATAATTGAATCTGAACTAGAGGCTTCTGACTAAGACTAGTGTACGTCGGTTATGTCTTTTTTCCGAGACAATTGCCAGCCAACTGAAAATGGCAATTCAATTAGCATTAAATGGTATATTCACTTGAAATATATGCTACCAGTATTTTACGAGTATGCGGTTAAAATCCTATCGGTTGGTATTCAGAACCGCTAAGTGCCATGGACTTACATGCGGGCAACCAAAACACGTCACCTCAGTGCTTAAAGGTTGATTGTCACTGTAGTTTTGCAGGAAAGGTAACACAAAGTTTCAACTAACCTCTGTGTCTCTAATATCAAACAGAGAATAAGACAATTTGACATGGTAATAGGTAAATTCAGTTATTAACTTATTTCTAATACGAATGCATGGATTTTTGGAACTTCACATTCCGATATTAAAAGCTGTTCTTGAACATTAAACATTCATCTTTGAGGGAGTTCAAGAAAACTTTTTGGGCCTTGTTGTATAGAAAATAAATCGACGTCCGAACACTGCAGTGACTTTCAGAAGCTGCACTCAGGCGTACTGCTATTCAGACAAAACAACAATCAGTAAGAAACCCCCTAAAAACATTGCCATATGCAAGTGACAAGGCGTATTTGTTCGGCTGTCGTCCAGTATTAAGATCCAAGGCTCTCTCCGGGCAGACCTAAAGGGATGCACGTCTCGTGTTGAAGTATAGGGGTTCAGAGAAGACGTCTCGAGCCTGATTGAGTCTGACACGGCCAGGATCCAGGGACAAAGACAAGGGGGGGGCCAGTCGGGGCGGCCGGGGAGGGTAATGGCTGCGGGACGACGTATTAACCATCTGAAATTGGCTTAATCAGCAGTCGGGGAACCGCAACGACATGCTGCACTGCGACGGTTTGAGACAAGCTGTTGACCCGACATGAGCCCGCTCCTCATTAGCGGGTCTTCTAATTGTCCCAGGACTAGTATGAGGGACGCTAGGGAAAAAGGTGAATTTGCATAGCTAACTTAATTGTTTAAGATGATCGTGGGATAAAAAGAAAAGTGGTTTTCACAGTAGGATTAATTGACATGTGATGTAATTGTGTTGACAAACATAACTAATCCGTTCCGATACGTATTCTATGTAACCTCCTATCTCTCTAATGCCATACCAGAAATGTAACACATTTCCTATTTGCTGTTATCAAACGTGTGATCCTTGTACGGGAAATCTAAGAATTATGTAGGCTTCTCTGCCCAAAAGAAAGAGTAACTCACCCGTCGGGACTGAAGGTCATCAGAAACGTGGCCCGGCTCTGTCCGGAGAGCTCACATGACTGCAAGGACAAGGACAGCACAATAATTAGTAATCTTTTCATGCATCTCATTTGTTTGCAAGCTCATCAAAACGGTCAATGAAATAAAAGGGGTTTGCTCAGAATGACATAATAAATGGCGTAAATGGATAATTCAAGCAAAGCGATGTATGGAATTGTGAATTCTCAAAACTATTTATTTCAAACTCAAAATAACACGTATTAATTCCCTTAAAAATCCCATTGCAAAAGTCATAAACGGACCTCAATCTCAACGTTCAATCTAATTGGCGCTGCTCTCAGCCGTAAGGACCCGGGCTTCAACACGTGTTTTATTTTCTAGATTTACAAAAAACACGTGTTTGACTGTACTGGCGTCGCGCTGACCTCAGACGCCCCACGCGCACACAAAAAGCTCCCAGCTCGCGTTCGCCGCGCGGCATACGCGCACCAGCTGCCGCGCGCCGCCCGGGGTGGGGCCGCGCGTGTCGCTGCGCCGACTGAGGGGCGCAGCGCGGGAATTATCAATTAGCTTGGCTGAGTAATTAGTACCATCGCCGCCCGCCAGTCGCTAAAAGCAGGACCTTGTTGCACGTCATCTGCTCGAGTTCATCCGAGGAGAAAAGGCGACCTTAGAAGTAAATGGGATAGGCAACGCCCTTTCCTTGATTTTTGCATCATGTGTTTGGGTCGACTCTTGATGTGATTGTTTTTTTATAGTAAGTCAAAAGGAAAATCGGTTGGCTCTTCCTTTCCTTTAGAGGTGTCCTTTAATTCATTCTAGTTGCATAAATTCTCCATGAATAATTAGTGTTTCAATCAACATTTCCCTTCCCAAGCGTTTCCTCTTAAAAGGAAATTATTCTAACGCGTTGATCTTCGCCCTCAGGCAATCGGCCACATCGCAATACTGATGATACCAAAAGGCACTGCTGAAGATCTAATACATTGAAGAGCTTGTAAACACATACAAATATGTGAATCGTTGAATTGTGAAACCTAAAAACCTAAAGATTACACATCTTGAAGTTGAACTCCCGGGACTGTGGTCAGACCCTCCAGCTGTGACCGTATACCTAGAGACGAGTCATGTCAACATTGTATTAACACTTGCAAACCTATTGCATTTATTGAACTTTTTAACTATTTAATCACTCATTCTGAAATTCACATGGACGTCTCTTTTTGTCTTTTCTAGACCAAGTGTCACCGTTTTTGGTATGTTTTTTCTTCTAATGTGAGCAATTCTCACAATTTTGTCAATGCGAAAATGATGTTGAGACATTCAAAACTGAATTGATGTAAACAAACATCCTGATGGAGGTATCAAAATGCAAGGAAATGTACAATAATATGTATATTATGTACCGGCTACTGTGATTCTGTTTCCGTAATCTTAATAGGGATAACATGTATTACTACTTTCCCCTAAACTTCCTTAATGTAGAAAACTGTCATTTCACTGAGACATTCCATATGTGGGTGGCCAGACCTTGGCTATTCCTGTCACAACTCATCTAGACCTGCGGGCCTGGTCCCGCCGCCGACACGGCCTTCAAAGTGACAGCAGGTCAAAGGTCAGGGTCGGCCAAGGTCATCAAATCAAGGCGTCCTCGGCTGGCCGGTACCCCGCCGTCCACACACGCCGGGCCAGACGTCACGCCGAAACCAGCCTCACATGACCGGAAGTAATAGAATAAGGCAGCGTTCATGACAAGATGGCCGTCAAATAATCACCAAACATGAAGCAGCTGGCATGTGTTCTGCGCTGAGTTTTGTGCCCATGAAAGTGGACTGGTAACAACCAGGCTGTCATTATTTTTATTCACGTTGATATGGGTCGGACTCAGTGTCATCTGATATCCCTTCGATTTCATTATGAAGGCAGGTAGTCTTTATCGGGACATGTCCTTTACTGGGAAGCCACTGGGGTCCTGGATTTTAAATTAAAACGAATGATTTTCCAACAAGTGTTACAAGAGGTAAACATTATATGGTAGCAACACGGAAGTTCTTTCTGAAAAAATAAGTTCTGAAGTTTCCTTGCAAAAAGACAAATTTGGGGTGTTCAATGCTTGCTATGATGGGGCTATAGCAGTACATATTTGTGCTGAAAAATGGTCTTTGCTATTCTAGTAAACCCGACAGAGCCCACTCTGAATGGCTTATTACGACTGACTCACTTGACTTTAGTCAATTCCCCTGTCACTTTGACGGATCGAGCTCATTGTCTCCAAGTTTCCCTCCACTTTCATTATTCTAAAAATAACAAATAATGCTCCGACCTCACAATGCCCCTTTACCCTCAGATGCCTTCTCCCAGACATGATTAATTCATGCCGTATTCTTTATCTTTGAAGCTGGTCGTTGGGACGTTAATTAGGGGTACGTTCACTGACCCTGACCGGGGTGTAGGACCTACGGTGAGACCTGCGGGTAGGTAGGATCTCTGATAGAAGCCGTGTACCCTTGGTGGAGTGGGGTTATCATCGGTGTAGCGTGCAGTGTCCTGACATTCACACCGTGTTGGTCTGTCACCCCTCGTTATGCTGGGGGTATCTAGAGGTCTGAGGATGATATGACACCCAACAGTCACCTCCAGGGCCGAGGGATTAAGGGAGATGGTCAGGGGACCTGTATTCTATGCTATCAGATTGTTCCTTTATCTATACCCAACGTAACGATCAAGAGTCCCAATAGCTGGGAATTGGTATTGATTCTGATATTTACATTTCCAATTTCGGTTCGAACCGAATGTAGCTGTGTTTATACATGCCATTCTTAAACAAAAAAAAATCGCTGTGCGATTCCACTTCAAAATCGTAAAAAAAAAATCGTATCATATTGTGCTCGTGCTGGGTGCACATACTGGTCGTTATACTTCTATGGTATGGGTGAAGCCGAGCAAATATTATTTCAAGTAGTTTCTTCAATTTGTTTGAAAACCATATGGTAAACATCCGAAACATGACTTTTGACGAATTTCCGAATTTCAGTTATTCTAGTCATCACACGACAATATTTGTCCATCTCGTTCAACTACAACTAGCCTAGCCCTCGGCATTGGAACGTGTCACATGAACCTTAAACTGGTCACAAGGCCCCTGTAGCCGACACGTATCGACCAGGACACGGCCTGTACCTGCCCGGGGCGGGGTGGGGCCTCCTGGGGGGAGGTGGTGGGGGGTCCGGGGGTCGCCGCCCCCCGCCGACCTCCCAGATCCCTGTTCACCTGACCCAGTCAGGGAGGTCAGGACAGGGCTGGTCTATCACAGCTAGCCCCAAACTGATGGTCTGTTTAAGGGGCACTTGTCATGTTAACTACTCCTTTACACGTATTATTTTTCCTTTTCTTTTTACACTTAGAATGTGTGTACTACAGAATTGTCAATATTATAATTAATGCAGATAGTGAATCTGAGAAGATGGTAAGATTAAATAAAATTATCATCAACTGGAATCAATAGCAATGTCCGACAATATCCTTACATTGTCAGAAGTATGTATGACGCCCTTTCATTTGAAAAATAGTCATAAATCACTACAAAACGCCCTTTTCCCTAATCCGCCCTGTCAGACTAAATCGGGGGATAAGCCGTTCAGGCTCATGTGAGGCACAAACGGTATCGACCAAACAAACGTAGGGTTTCATTAAGAGGCCCCATTTATTGCGGCGCTGGGCCCCTCGGCCTTTGGCATGTCCATTACGGGGTGGCGGGGATGAGCGGCAGCTGACCAGCTCAGAGCATGGTGTGTGAGCTGCTCGTAAAGCTGACCCGCTGATCCCCAGTGACCCCCGTCAATGATCAATGGGAACAGAGCAGCTCAGCTGGGAACAGGCGAAGCGGGTCCTGATCTGGGGGTCACATGCGAGTCAAAGTCGGCGTATATGGGTCAGCGATGGGGTATGGGGTGTAATGTTTCACGGGCATTGGTATTGGATACCTGATGAACTAGATCAAAAGGGAAGTCGGTCACTAGATAATATTTCGTATGGTTGTCGTAATAGGTATGTGATAGGTTAAAAAGAAAAAAATAGAAACATTTAGAGCTCTCTTCAGGACACTTTTTAAAGAGAATACATGTATTAGAATAATCTAGACTAAGGATCTGAAGTGAACATGACTTTGTTTCAATGTTTGGATGATACAAAAGGAAAAGAAATCTAAAATCTGTTCAGCAGTGCGCCCTAATCATTACTGCTTTATATGTATTGTGGAACTTGGGACTTGGCGGACATTTAATCATATAGCCAAAATATATTAAAATTTAAAGAGAAAAACTATGCAAAATATATCAGTCCTCAAGTGACAACATATGCTCCGAGCAGCTCCTATTGTTAGCCATTCGGCCAGTCTACACGTCTGATACTAAGTCCTACACCGGGCAGATACACTGAGCAGATCCCCCAGCCCGCCGTGAGCATGTCGGCAGGCTGAGAACTGCCAGCCGCTTGTTCTGCGACGTAAAGACACCTCTGGGAGCCGGCTGGTCGGCGACCACCAGAAACCAGCTCTCTGTCAGGATATGGTCACGTGACATCCACCAGGTCAGGTCATAAGGTCACACAATAAACCTGGTTAGTTCCAGCACTTTGGTACGGCTACACTGGTCATTACGGTCTACGTTAGACCCTATGACATGGAGTTTGTAAACGTAAAATGTATGTTTGGTTTCATACTTTTAACATTCTTCGAGCTACTGTAACTGCCACTCTCACAATGGGCGAACATTATGAATTAACAGGTTTAATGGTTTCAAAATCACAAGATAAAAGTATACTTTAATCTGTTTAGATTAGCATTACCAGGATTCAATGGGAAAACCTGTTTTATAAATATGTGTAAAACACCTTTTCTTTTTTTGTCTACATTTCGCTTTTTTATTTTGGTACTAAACAAGTCATTTATTCTAAATATACACAGATTTATCAACAAATATTTTTGCATTTATCACTTGTTCAAAGAAAAATTACAAGGTCACCGTGAATCAAAATTTCCTTTCCCAACTTTAAAACAAAAACTAGTGCAACTGAGCAAAACAGTAATAAACGTGTGCATGTAACTTACCTGGTTTTTGACGGGCAGGGTGGCCTTCTCCTCGCCCAGCTCCTGGGCCATGTCCACCCCGCCGCCCCACCTGGTGGCCGCCCGGCGCAACAAGCCCCGCTCCCGGGCCGCCAGGTAGCGCACCAGGTCGTGTCCGGGGGCAGGGGCGCTGGGCCCAGCCGCGTCGGCCGCGCCGCGTTTCCCGCCCATCTCCCGCCGACCCTGGAGGAGATAAGGACACACAGGTGAGTGGTTTGACTACAGGTTACCTGGGTAGTGGGGTGATTAACAGGTGGGGGCGGTAAGAGGCTGTAATAGAAGGGTGACGGGTATGGACCAGGTGTGGGCGTGATTCATGGCAGACTGGGAGAACAGGTGATCTACAGCCAGCGCTACAGGTAATAACAATGTCGTTAACCGACAATATTGTGGGTATTCTTTTACGCGGGATGTTTTCTGAATAGGGGAAAACGCTTTTTTTTCATCATATAAACATATCACAAATCATGGGAGAGAAAGTTATATATCATATGAAAAACTCCGAGAAAAACTGCTATGTATTAATTCCATCTCTTCTCCCTTTTCCCTAACTTATACGTAAAAGATTACTACTTGCAGAACAGACGTTATGTTTTCTTGTAGTTAGATGTTTTTAACAAACGTTAATAATACTCATTAGGATCAAGCCTCCGGCATTATAATAAATTTTAAAAATAATGTTATCAGGAAAAACCAAGGGTACCCCCCCCCCCCCCCGAAGTATACAGCATAATAAATGTTCATGAAAAAGTTATAATAGATTTAATACCCCATGCCTAACGTTGTTCGTGTACCCAGCTTGCATGTACGGTTTCAACAATTGCTCAACAAAAGGAGCCTCAGGTTTTATGTGGGTTGTTGGACCTGGTTTTTGCTTTGTCTGGGTGCATGCTGTCGCCGTCTTGGAGTCTGGCAGTCTTGGGGTGAAACAGAGCAGCTGTAACATCACCTGGTGGCTAGAACCGTGTAACCCCAGCCCCCCACGCGTAATCTACTCAGCCAAGCACACTCCATCCCCTTAAGTGCACCCCAAAAAGGGAGGAAAACGCTTATCTTTGAACGTGAGGTCAGAGATAAACATTTATTTGTGTCTAACTAAACCTAAACTAAATGGCGTCTTATAATGAACCACCATGATGGCATTATATTAGATTTCACCAGGAGCCATAAGAACTATTTCAATACCATATTACATGGTGTATTAATTTCAATGTTCATGTTCTTTCCCCCTGTGCATGCATCAGCAAGCACCCTGTGCGAGAAACCAGGTCAATCTGAGATAACTTCTGCCCGACTGCCTCCCCACCATATGCTTCTAGGCTGGTGTTTTTATAAGCGCCGGCGACATGTGTAATCTGCTGTTCTAGGAACTTCTGGGCACTTCCAGGAATCCGCTGTGTCTATAAGGAGCGTTCCCTCAAGCTGTAAGAGGTGGAGCCACCTTTGTGTTTTGGTGGAGTCCTTAGCCCCTGTTACACCCCCCACATGATCGGGGACACAATATTGGGTGAAGGGCCGTGATTCATTACCGGCCCAGACCCCACCACTCACTGCCAGACAAGACAAAAGAAGTGGGCGGGCAGAGAGGGGCCGGCCAAGCCAAGGCTTCCCCTCTGAGGCGTGACAGGCGCCAGTGCTAATGTTCCACTTAGTTTTTAAACGGTTGAAGCAGCCGAGGAGTCAGTGAACTCCTTTAGTTTTAGTCTTTAACGTTTAATGGCGAGAAGAAAAGAATAAAAGCCGAAAAGGATAGACTAAAAGAAGATACCGGTACCTATTGCTGCTTAAGTTTTGCTGAACAACGGATATCTGTAATCAAATTTTCGTATTTATGTCCCGAATTGTAAATATTACTATCAGTATCGAAAATACGCCTCTTGTTGTCTAAGGCAACCCCAAAAGAATTGTGTTCAGGTAACATAGGTTGAAAAAAATTAGGATAGGTAGGTCAATTTTTTTACTTACCAAATGGACATGGGCATCAAAATGATGTCCCATGCAGTTCCAGGCTTTTCATGTCTATTCTTATAGATTTTGACCAAAAACATCTTTTAAAAAAATCCTTGAAAAGTTAGGGTAGGGCCAAAAACCTGAACACAGCTGCCATTTTTAAAGCCTGATAATATTCAAATTAAGACACAATATTGATTAAAGTAATTGGAAAATTAAGCAGTTCATCAATTTTCCAAAATCTTGTAAATCCAATTCTGTCCCCCGACAGCACTGCACTGTCCACTCCGCGCCACCTCTCAACGCGCGCCAATCGCGTGACGCGGCCCTGCGCGTGTCGCGCGGCGCGGTAAAACAAAGACAGAGGAGAGGGCGGCAAACGGCACGGGGACATTCACACAATAACACGCTGTGAGGGGGAAGGGGAGGGGTCACCCGAGGTCAACTAGGATCTGCGGGCCTTATACAAGATTTAATTAAATTAAAATGGTCGTCTCTCTCTCAAGGACGCCTACAAATTAGAAATATCGAGGCAAATATCTGTTTGGTAAATGATACAGCAGCTTAGAACAAGATACAGATATACTTTTGATTCCGTCCAAATATATGCTTCAGAAACGATCTGTATATGATTACAGCTCGTCACTTTTCCATATTTATGAATGACAGTCACACTCTTTGACAACTAAATAAACAGCCTGTCATTTAAAAGTGCATTGAATGCACATTAAAACCTAGCAAATGCACTGCTTGCTTGTTCTATCAAGTATCATGGGACGTACGTTACCTGTGCCACTCAGAATCTGACACTGCTCAGTGTGACAGCTTTAGTTCACGTTGGTTTTTGTCCTGTGAAACATCCGCCTGGAGGCCAAACTTACCCAAAAAAAAGGGGGGGATGTAAAAATAAAAAGAATACAAAATGAAAAAAGGATGTGTCATCCCATGCCCAGAGTCAGGTACACTTACACAAGTAGTGAGGTGGCGTACAGGTGGTCTGCCCCCCCCCCCCCCCCCATTTTACCTGCCATGGGAGGGGCCCGTGGGAGGGGTCTGTAGTGTCCACTCTGTGTCCAGGGTGACATCAGCCGGAGCCGACCTCTTGACCCACGCACTACTGACCCCTCCAGTCCCATTGGTTCACTGGTCATCTCCCGGCTTAATCTGTCCATCCGTCCCTCATGTTATAAACACAACAAATGAATAAAAACTTGCCAGAATAAATACTCTACCGACAGTACCCCCCTCTTACTTAGGAAGACGAAACAGGGAAGGTGTCGACCGTATTTACATGATAAGTATAACAGCTGGATGGAATATACACGTATGAGGTCAATGTGTAAACGAGACCAAGTCGTAAAAGCTTCAGAGACGTCTCGGTCTGATTCTTGTTACCCCTATTTTTGATTTTTATTTCTATATTTGGCAGAGGGGAAGTTTATAAAAGTTTTAAAAACTATAACTCTGTTCTGAATGAACCCCATGCATTCGTATAATTCCTACCAATACCATACCGTAACGGGATTAAACAGAATCTCTTTTCCATCTCAAGAAATAAAGATATAAAACCAATGCATAAGTAGCAACATTTTCCTTAAACTCGGATGGTACTACATAAATCATCTTTATGTAAAGGTAGTTATTCTATCCTACTAGGCCGATTGACGACCACCATGGCATATCATGTTAACCTTTGTCGTCCTTGCCCGTTTATGAGAGGGTCCCCGGCTACTGGCAAAGGCTGGGGAAAACAGCGCACCGACTCGCGGGTCGTCGACCTGTCCCCATTCGCCGTCTGGGCCCAAATAAAGCACACATTTCGCGGTATCCGATGGCCAGTTTTCCAACTATAGGCATTGTGTGTACCAACTAAGGCATTATTATGTGTACCTACCAAGCGTACACATCTTCAGAATGTGAGTCAGACAGCTATAGTTATGTAATATTGCACCCTTGAATATATTTCTGTGATTTCAGGGGAACCTCAATTCACTTTACCACCAGCCAAAAGGGGTAGTAGCCAGGATATCAATAAGGCCAGTGACATTACATCACCAGGATGTTCTCAACCTGGTAATTAAAACACATGAGGGGCAGTGCGCAGAGATGCACCGCCCCCTCCCCCCGCCCATCAACAAGAAGAGGAAAACGTAGGACAAGTAGGAAACACTTTTCCTGCTTGTTTTCTTGAAATAATTAAGAGAGAAAAATCCTGACATTAATATTGTATTTGAATAGGTTGAAACTCTAAACTATGAAATAGATATTTACATGATGTTGGAAAAATCATGTGTGTAATCCAAAAACATCAAAAACTTGAAAATCCTGCAAAAATAGGAAAGGTGACAGCTCTGAGTGCATAATTTTTTCTCTCAAGACGCAAATCGATTGAGTTATGATTCATTATCGGTAAAGTATGCTAGTGCTAACCGTTCCGCTATACTATAGACTTTTCACACACTCTGACTGTATATGTTAGTTGAAGCTGACTTTCTCCCAAAAGTACCTTAGAATAGTTTGGCGAATATAACTAATTGCATGTACAAGTCCTGGCTAGGGGCTTCGATTAGAAAGGCCATTGTTAAGTGGCTGGGGGAAATGAGGGGAGGGGGCGTGGAAAGGACAGTAAGAGGGGTCACCATCAGGTCGGTCACGGTTCAGTACACCCAAAATGTCACAAGTTTAAACTGTCCATCAGCGAAAAAAAGGCGGGATTCCAATGCAAGTTTCAAAGGATAATATGTTGGCTGCGGTTTGTCGTTGATAATATTCTTCTTCTGGGATAATGTAGATGCACTGTATAATAGTAATTTAAAATAAGTAGTTAACAAATCTGTCCAATGTATGATTCCTAAATGATAAACAGCTTTCTATCCCTTTCTATCTGACAGTAGCTTCTGACATTTAAGATTATTGCATAATTCAGTGGTACTGTAGGTACATGTCCACTACAATCTACAATCTAGCAGCCATTGGCACTTTTTGGACATGATCTACGATTTAATCCAAACGTTCCTTCATGAACCACTTGCACACAGATGCCCTTAGTGGTTTTGATCATCCTGTACTTGAATGAATGTTGAATAAACGTGCATGTTAAAATAGATACTCCCTTCAAAAAGGTTTGGTTAAAAGAAGGCCAGTTGGAAAGTCGACATTTCTTTTGTGTGTGTGAG
The DNA here is from genome assembly GCA_936440205.1 of Lepidonotus clava. Lineage (NCBI taxonomy): Eukaryota > Metazoa > Annelida > Polychaeta > Phyllodocida > Polynoidae > Lepidonotus > Lepidonotus clava. The sequence continues at coordinate 42,098,476 of OW387136.1, read as the reverse complement.
TGTGTCGGGCAGACCAAAACAAATATCTTACAATCAAAATCCTTGCATAGCTTTAGAATTAACCTACGCCCGTGACCGTATATTTCACTGGGCCACCTTCCCTCGCCGTACTTGCAGCTAGATTAGCTTCAACTCCTAATTACTCGAAGCATCACGGACGCTGGCCCACTAAATCCTTGCATAGCTTTAGAATTAACCTACGCCCGTGGCCGTATATTTCACTGGGCCACCTTCCCTCGCCGTACTTGCAACTAGATTAGCTTCAACTCCTAATTACTCGAAGCATCACGGACGCTGGCCCACTACCCCTTGTGGTGACCCTGACCCTTGACCGCTTGACCAGAGGTCAGGGGTAGCCATTAGCCACCGATAACTACTTAGTTCACAAATACCTCAGAGGAGGAGGCGCGGCCAGTTTTCCTGCACACCTTAATTCCCGGTAAACAAATATTTCCGGTAAAGTAAATATGCCTGGCAAGGAATTTCAATCACTAAAGATGGCTTATGTACAAGTCACTTCGGAAAATTGAAAAAATAAATAAAAGATATAAAATGCATTTCAAGACAAAATTTCTTTTACCTTATGTTAAGGAAGCCATCCTGTAAGGATAAACTCTAATTATTGTCTTTTTTTCAGGTTGCCAGGATCAAGAACATAATTATTTTCACCGAAGAAAGAATTTTTCACTAACTATACAGCTTACAAGTCATCAGATTGTACCGGCGATCCAGTTTCAGCTTCGCCTCCCTATGAAATGTGTTTTCTGTCAAATGGGGGGCGGACGATTGTTAAAATGATCTAAAAAGTATACTGGGGAGGGTTGTACTGATATAAATGTGCAAAGCTTTACTTGTAGAGAATAACTGTACACCAACAGCTTATAGTTTAACCCATTTACCCAATATGAATTGATTTATAATATATATATATATATATATATTTAGAGAAATATCGACGATCATGTTTGTGTTATTCACGTCAGTTCTATGGCACCGGCTTAAGATAACTTCTTTTTTTCTTCAGAAATGAGAATACTCGCAAAGTAGGTAATTGGAGTGTAAACCGAAGGTATTGACTGAATGAATCCATTTATTCATTTAATGTCTAGTTATCTTATATCAAATATTGTTTTGGCCTATAGGTAGTTACATAAGCACAGGGGTACTACCATGAGTTTACAAATGTGGATTCTATTATGAAATAGACCATGGCTCGGAGACACCAATATCCCCGATTACACGTACTGGAATGGCTAGGTTCGTCAGGGGCATTTACAGGTAATAGTGCCTCTCTGACGTCATAGACTGAGCGTGTTCATTTGGCCACCTAATCCAATTTCAGAGTGGTAGGTCAACTCATTCACTCAACTTGACTTAAGATCGCTATCCTAGGACTGAAGCTTTAAAATTCTCCCTAATATGTATTAGCCTTATTCTTATATGAAAATTCGAAAACATGTACAGAACCTGATAATGAGTGGGATGCATAAAATGTGGGGGCTCTGAGTCCACTATTATCTAATTTTGTGACATGAACACCAGCCACAGCAGAGTACACTTCTGGGTCTCCTGGATTTGGACGGGATTTGTTTGTATTTATCATTCCAGCTGGCCCTTATGTTTATAAACGTCAGGTTTTACTACCGGTATTATTGGTATGAGGTGAATCAAGAGGCCTATATGTGATTATACCTGGGAAGCAGACGGGGGTAGAAATGAAATGGAATAAAAGAAAAATAGTAGCAACTAAATCCGCATGCGTGCAGAAACAATTTATGAAATTCTAAAAGCTCCGCCTACGTCTGCGTGTAAAAAAAAAACGTGTTTTCTTGTCCAGGATTATGCACGTGTTTACGCCACATGTACTCTAATGATACCTATAATTACAATATAAACGGAGGCCGATGACCACCGCTGTTGTGTAACGTTGTTACTTCGGCCAGGTAGGTAAGACCGTCTCACTGGGTCACAGGTCGGTCACAGGCCGAGTGGCTCAGAGTTGTTTGTGAGTTGGTGAAGGTTGAGCAGCACTCACCTCTACATAACACCACGTAATCATTACATCTCTGCAGTCTGGGTTTCTGCCGGAGTCACGTTACTGACGCCTGTCCATACATAAGCTCGTCTGGTTTTACGTGTTCTGCAATGTGCACGATTACCGCATGGGTAGCTGCAGCTGTTATTCTCGCTTTTATTTTTTTAAGGTTTTGTCTGACAGTGTCCTTCTGCACTGCACAATGGCAGACTTGCGACATTCAATGGTATGCATTATGTGTTTTGTATGTTTTCCTGTATATATATTCGAGAATGTAATACAGTAAAACAAATATCATTCGGATCAACCTGGCTGCCTTTTCTCTCGGATAAAAAAAAACGGCAACCGTCAAAACGAGATAAGGACGGTTCAGACTGAAGTCGAAAGTGTGTATCACATATCTATAAGTCATGTAGTTTAATGTCTGTTCTTTACCAGCGATGCTCCAATTAAAACACCATTCAGTCACTAGTCATCTGATCGCATGTATTGTAAAGAGCTAAGTTCCTGATAATTAACTTCTCCCCGGCCTGATTCAATTTCGTAGAAATATGTTGGGACGAGGTGCGATGGTTCAGTGAACCCTGAGTAATTCGCCAATTAACTATGTCAGACGACGGTTCGCTTTGGCTGAAGATCTGGGACGTTCTTTTTATATGAAACTAACGAGAAAAAAACCACGTTATAGTAAGTATCAAAAGGAATAAAAACTTTGGGACATATGCCAGAGGTTTGCTATCAATTATCCAGCTCGGGGACCGGCCAAAAGAGTCGCGAGAGAGAAACTCCTACACATTAGATGCCGACAAGTCATTGTCCTACAGTTCAGAAAGGTAGATGACTTGTAGTGGTACGCAGCGTCAAATAGATGAAATTAGTGGTTCGTTTTAATCATGATAGGGATTTTACGACAGACAAACAATGCAATGCATATATTGGAAAACAATATACCCCTGTTATTGAGTCAGAGTAATGACCTATGGTGGGCGTTAATGATCAGAATATTATTTCTTACTGACATTGATTTCTAAATTTGAATTATTAGTAATGAATTATGATAAGTAGAACTATGTTTTTATAATTGGTTATATATGGGCATTATCCTGATGATCGAGAACTACAGTGAGTGGTAAGAAGTAGAGTATGCACGCCCCTACTTGTGGGTTTATTTACAAATACGCTTTTTCTACCACCTTATCAGAACAGGGTACCAACGGACGTTCCATTTTCAAATTCCCTGTGTTTTCCATGAGATTTCCCTGTCCCACGGCAATTTTTCCCTGTGTCATATCCACCAAGTTGATCAAATGTAAAAGTCTCTGCGTGCAGAAAATTTTTGGACAACCCAACAACAAAAAGTCGAATCCCTAATATCTTGAGAATCAGGAATTTCAGAACCTGGCCAAATGAAATTCCCTGTGTTTTCCCTGTGTTTTGACAAAATTTCCAAATTCCCTGTGTTTTCCCTGTCAGGGAATTTTTTGGGCCATTTTCCCTGTTTTCCCTGTGTGGTTGGTACCCTGTCAGAAGCACCTGAAACTTATTAGACTCGCAACGGTGACTAAATGTTTTCACGAATACCAAAAGCCATAGGTTGAAAGATCCAGTAGAATCAGTATTAGTATCCAACAAGAACAACATGGGCTGCATTGTGGTACGCTAGCAGTCAGCGGCAATTCAAGACGGCTGGCAGTGGACTTTTAATGCCATAATACTTTGAGAAACAACATATTCGGTGCTCTCTTTTAGTTGTGAGATGGGATGGAGTTATGGTTTGTATCACAAGCTAACTTTATAATATTATACTGGGTGCTGTTCATACTCTACATCTGTTATTACAGATGTCAAGAACTCACAGAAAATATACAGGGAGTTGAGTGGTTTCTTGTGTACCAGAACGTGTGGTCTACCAAATATGTTTCAGGGGTCATTTTTCTTAATCTAGATTACCTCTGATATTTCTGTAAATAGAAATGTTTGTTTACCGTGTTTCGGCCCTCGACAATCCAATAATTTGTGTATATTAAATTGCCTAGTATAAAGGAAAGCCCAGAAACATTGCTTTCGTCCAGGATAGATATTTCATGATTCAGGGGCAAAAATGGCTGTCCACTGCTATAGTCATCTTGAATTACTGCTGTAACCACATATTCTGAAGATGACTGATGGCAATCTCCAGCGTATTCAATCTTCCTAACAAACTGTCACATCCCCTGACATTCCCACCCCATCGGTGATCCTGTAGGAGAGAGTCCCATGTCGACAGGATGAGATCGGGTATCTAGAACTGTGTTCTTCTCAGCGACACGCCGCAAGCAGGAGGTATCTAGCCCTGCTTCACGCCCTCCATCCTAGCTGTTTCCCCTTCACTAAGTGGCTGACACATGGATGGAATACCGCTCACTTACATTCTCAACACCTGAGTTGCAGGTGTCTACGAAACGGCGATGGCTTCCTTATTCATCGCTATGCTGTGTAAGGTCTATGTTCAGAAACAGGTCCAACCGTCAAGATCTGATGTCACAAAACTATCCCATACTTTGTAGTGTTTCTTGAATCGACCGTGGATAAAGACTTTACACAGTTATAAAGAGTTAAACACAAATAAGATAAGCCATAGTCATAGAAATATATCTAACTCAGTTGTTTTACCTGGCAGGCAGGTGGTTTTTATTTGCCTATCATGTTGAACAGACCACTTCCATGCTTTGGAGTATGACATAGAAATGGCATTAACTTGGTCTTCGACGTGATGCGTATTAATAACAGCTGCGACCAGTATTCTTTGCCTTTGACGTTACGTCTTATTTTGAGAAGACTTTTTGAAATTTCCGACATTCCATAGGACAAGCAGATAATCTGAAGGTGAGGCAGCGAGAATGAAATGATTCGGCCTAAAAATAGTTACCTAAAAATCAATGTTTATCTAACGTTATCGACGTCCTATCGCACATTCCCATACCTACGTTCGTACGGTTACAGAAATCTTCCTTCGATTCATTTCCATAGATCTTAGATATTAAAATACACGTCAATCGTGACACAACTTTTTGACGGGCAAACATTGAAACAGCAGTTGCGTTATGAATATGACTGAACTTGCAACCACAATAATTAACTTTACACAACTGTCAAGACTCTACTAACTTAGAGTCTATGGTGAAACAGTAATGTTAATGATGTTAGTTTATGCACAGAACGACTCAGGGCTGACGTCTCTTCCTTGAAATTAAGCGTGTTATGAAGGTGACGCGGGCTGTGGCTGGGCATCGTCCAGGCCCGTGCCGGACTTGGCTCGCCCTGTGGCGGGAAGGGGCCGCCATGGACGGCCGGTCACCACGACCGACCGTTACACTTGGTCATTGTAAGAGGTACACAGCGACCGTCATCCGCCCATGTAGCACTAAAACATGTCCATGGACAACAGGGCTTACAAGAAATATGAACTGGTTTGATGAAACACGACTAATATGCGTCAGTCCGCTCTTGAAAACGGTGTTCCCAACCCGTCTTTTTCAGAAGATTTGGGCTCAACCTGTGTTCGTTTGTTCAATGACTGCCAGAGTGTGGTTTCTTTCTGTGTTATTTTGCTATTTTCGTCGATCCACTTAATTGTTTCGCTATAGAACTAATGCAGGTCATATGACAAATGTTGTAGGTTTTCATTCTTTATAAAACTTACCTTTGTAATAGTCGCGATGACTGGTAAATCACACGTAAATCATCCAAGAGCGTGTTTTCGTTGTTTATGTCACTAGCGCCATCTTACAAGTGCCCGGATGTGGGTCCGATAAGTAGGTCAAAGGGTCACGTGGTTAGGGTCAAGGCCGTTCGCGCTCCCAAGGATTTTACAAGTTGGTGTAACTGATTTGACGAGGTAAATATGGTTTATAATGGATTGTCTTTCGAATTTCGTTGTACCTCTCATAAAAGGTTACGTACTAGAGTAATTAGGGCTCGTTCAGTGTGACTATGATCATCAACAACAACCGAAAATGTGAAAACAAGCGCAATTGCACCTTATATCGCCCAGCCAACGTGCCCTGCCTGGCAGTGACACTGACTCTGAGTAGGATATCCAAAATACATCAACTTGACGTTGGCTGCACAACCAAATGACGTCGTTTGGACCATTCTTGTCTAGAAATATGAAAGAAATCTACTTAAGTGCATATTCACACGATAGGCATAGGCATAGAACTATACGTAGCTACAGTACTATGTTGAAACTAAGTAGTGCAGTTCAGCTTTAAAAACACCCAGTAATCATTTTTCATCTGTCTGACACATAGGTTTGTCATGACCTCCTTGTTGTCCATAAATACTCATAATGAATAAAGTGAGAGTCAACTGGTCCCAGTAAACTGATCCCGCTAAAAACCTGTAGTCAACTGGTCCTCAGCAAGTCAGTCAATTGGTCCCATCAGACAGTTAATTGGGCCCATATCTTCGTAACTAATTTGGCTAATCAGGGAAAATTTGATTAGGGTCTCAAGCTCAGCAATTTTGTCTTTTAACAAAATTAATTGTGTTTATGTAAAATAGTCTCAAAGGAGGATCGTTAGGTGTAGAATTTATTCATGATAGACAGAACGTCTAATCATGAGACGCTAATCAAAATTTCCCTGATAAGCCAAATAGTTACAAAGATATGGGGCCTGGTCAAACTTGTAATTTTAATGTTAATATGTTATGTTTATAACAATTACCATTGTCATATTTGTAATATGATAACAATTGCCAAGTTTAACAAATATTTCTTCAAAATCTTTTCATATTGATATGCTTGACTTGACTTCACACTACAGTGTTAAACGAGATTCGACAAATATGTTAGTTATCTTTCTACCCTGTTCTCCCTTTCTGTAGACATGGGTGAACGCCCATTGGCGATCTTGATACTGGGAGACCTACACCACCTCGTCTCAACCCTTATTCTTCCTGAGATTGGACAAATATTCTTCAATTTTACAGGACTCTAGATGGTTCAGTTTAGATCTACTCAATCCGAACTAAGGTACCGAAGAACAATATGAAGCGACCACAAGATAATCATTCTTCACAGCCACCGCATAAAAGGCAACGACAAGGTAAAGGATTTTTATTTCGTTATATCATGTTATTTAATTTACACCATACCCTTGTTGACAGAAATTTCGTGTAGATATTGATATGGGTTTACAAAGAAGGCAGTGTAAAAAAAAACAAATAAAATTATACTGAGGCAAAAAAAATAGTTGTGTTAATGTTTCCCGAAAGACCCTATTATTTTGCCCCGACCCATAAAACCTGAACTCAAAACACTTTGTTGGGGGCCTGAACAAATATCATTGTAAATTTCTCGTTCCTTTATTATGCAGAACATCCTGATTATAATGATCTTCAGCAGCAACGACGGGCACTACCGATATACCCAGCTAGGAAACGCCTTATTAAAGAAGTCCAAAGACTTGATACATCAATCGTAATTGGAGAGACTGGCAGTGGAAAGACAACTCAGATACCGCAGGTGAGGATTGAAATAATTCGGGCCAAATATTCATGCTTTCCTTTTTCACATTATTCTCTTACATTCTAAGACATCAATAATTTGATAATCAGTAATTTGTATACTCTATTTATATATTTTATTCACCTCGAGATTAGTTTTTCCATGAAATAGTAACTTGCATACTCCGTTTTTATTGTTGCATTACATGTTACCTTTACATTAATATATTTGGATAACTACTAGTACAGGAGACTGGGAATTGGGAACAGCGCAAGGAATTAACGAAAAGAACAGGATATCCACCAGAAAACACAGAATCAAGATATTCTCATAATGTATTATGTCATCCCTTTCATGCTTCGGGAATTTTGGGAATTTCACTTGTTTATAACTGAACTTTTCTTACTTTTATTTTTATTTTTAAATTTACAAGTCTTTTGGCGTTCACGTGGAATATTAAACTCTTATGTTATTGCAGTTTGTATTCGAGGCAAACATCAATAAGAATCTTCTGATAGCCTGCACACAGGTAAGTTAAATTTATACGAGAATATATCGAACAAATGAATTGATAATTGGTATTGATATATAATCTCATAAAAAGCAGTTGTTTAGAAATGAAAATTGACCAAAACGAACAAAAAAAGATTGCTGTAGGTCCCTCTTTTCATAAATCGATACAAACAATGTAAGGTCAGCCAATTTGAATCATTGTTTATATGGGTTAAATGCGCTCTTTACTTTTCCTATGCTCGCATCAGTTTGGATTTTCACCTCTGAAATATTTTGTCACTTTAGCCGAGGCGGGTAGCTGCCATTACCGTTGCAGAGAGGGTGGCACAGGAAAGAGGATGCACAGTGGGGGAGATGGTGAGTAAATCATAGTTTATTAACTGTACACTACACTATAAATCTTCTTTGAATACATTATACAAAAAACTATTAGTGTATGTACAGCAATATAAACTACACACAAGGCATTGTTCCTAGTTTCTTTCAACGTCAAACATTATAATAATGATACCCTCTAATAGCCACTAAGCAGCACTGCTGCTACGTGGAGAGTTTTCGGTGAAAACAGCCTTCAAACTCTCTCTATATCTGCGAAATTCGCATTGGTCGATGATTGTACGTAGGCGATCTGGTTATCTTCACAAAGACATACATCACACTGATTCAAGATTACTCTAGTAAATCAAGTTAATTTAATATGATGACGTTCCAAGCCTATACATGCCCTAGGCGGTTAAATCGTTTTTCTATTTAAGTTAAAGCTTTAGTCAAATATGTTCTATCGCAGTTTTATACATAGACCATATTCTTTCATAAATTAGGTGGGTTATTGTGTAAGATTTGATGACTCAACAAGTCCAGAAACGCGCATCAAATACATGACGGATGGAATGCTCCTTCGAGAAGCCATCCTAGACCCACTTATCAAACGGTTAGTATAATCACTATCCTTTGTATTTGTCCCTAGATGCCAAACATACTTTAATTACATATGTTCATAGAACTATTTGTGCCAATCAAGAGCAATAGTTCATATGAAAATAAAAACAGATTAAAAGGTCAAGATACGCTTTAATACTGATATTATCACTGCTCATACTGGAGTCTATTGAAACTTACATAGTTAATCAGGGGTGTATGCTTTCAGATATATGTCTGATCTTTTATTTTTTGTCGTCACCACCTATATTGAAAATTTTTTAAATTATTTACGTACATCATGTTTCAGTGCATTTTAAGATAATTCCAAACTTTTTGTCTGGAGTTTCAGATTTTTTTCATCGAACCTAACTTATGTCCCTGGTTTATTACTCATCATTTAGAGTTACTGTAATTCATAAAATCAATAATTATTCACGTGAAATTAAAGCATTGCCCGTTACATGGCGGCAGTATAGCCATAACTAAAAATGAAATAATACTTGACAGAAGCCAAATAATACTCCCTAAATGATTGTTCCTTTCATAAGGTACAGCCTGAACTAAACTCAAGTATAATTAAACATATTTCCATCCTAAAAGATATGGTGTGGTTATTCTGGACGAAGCTCACGAGCGGACGATTCACACGGATGTACTCTTTGGGGTCATCAAAGAAGCTCAAAAAAGGCGATCTCAAAGGGGCCTTCAGCCTCTCAAGGTAGGAGAGTTTTTACCTATTCTATTTTGTTACTCAAGACACCCCGGCACACAATCCTAGGTTTAGATTCTTTATAAAAAAAAATTGTATAACCGAAATACCCTTATCTGTTTTTCTTAGTTTTTAGAAATTAATGGGATTTAATAGCATATCATTTTCTCACAGAGAAATTTCCTTTTTATCTTCTACAGATTATTGTCATGTCGGCCACCATGGACGTTGACCACTTCTCGCAGTATTTTAACGGTGCTCCGGTGCTGTACATTGAAGGCCGACAATTCCCCGTGAAACTCATGTACGCCAAGGAGAAACAGACCGACTACATCTTCTCTTCCCTCGTTAGTGTGTTCCAAATACACAAGGAGGCGCCAGCAGAGTGAGTCATTCAGGTCGTGGTGTGCCGATGCTTGTACCACTTATTTACTTCCAACCATAGCACTACAAAATGCTACAAAATAAACAACAATTTAGATTTTCTTCGACTATATTTTGATGACTGAACCAATTTGTCTTTTAGAACATCATCCTCAGTTTACCTATTTCATGGAAGAGCATTTTATTGTAAGAATCGAAACATCAACAACAAAAATATGTGTTTGTAATTAAAGATATTCAACTTTTAATTTGCCCTTCTATTTGCAGACATGATATCCTAGTTTTCCTCACGGGTCAAGAAGAGATCGAATCAGTGGTCAAATCAATCAAAGACATAGCTAAAGATACACAAGGTAAGGAAATACAGATACTTTTGCCAAGAATAGACTAAAGAGAGTTGAGTTATAGAACCATTCAATAATCTAGTCTAGAACAGATGTACACGGATTTCCGATAATGTTAGTTCTCGCGTATCCCGAAATTTGATATATTCATGTTTTACTTGCTCATTCAAATGTATTTTTCAGCCTCACGTTATTTGTTTCGTTACTTTTTCGTAGGGCCAAAAATGATTGTCTTCCCACTGTACGCGTCGATGCCGCCGTATATGCAGCTAAAGGCATTTCACCCTACACCAAAGGTATTGTGTACACTACCATTGTCCATGGGCACATGCATGTAAATATAGTTTTAAAAAACAACTGACGTAGCTTGTAGAATGCACCGAATATGTAAATCAAAATTAAGGGAGGAATGTAACAGTGGTCCGTTGGCATAAATATCCACATTTCACCTGATTTTGTTAATTCATTATGTTGAAACAATGATAATATATATGTATACTCAAATACTTTCTTGCCAGCTCTTTTCTATTCTGTTGTTTGATCTCGTACCGTTAGGGTGCTCGGAAGGTGATCGTGGCTACCAACATCGCAGAGACGTCCGTTACCATTCACGGCATCAAATATGTTGTAGATTCGGGAATGGTGAAAGCAAAGTAAGGACGTGATATCATAACTGGATATACTGAAAATTGTTAAGCACACCTTATATTTCTTTTGAGAACATGAAAACAACATTTTAAAAAAACGTACGACCATAATTGAGTCACAATCTCATTTCTTCTTTGATGGACTATAGCATCTCTTTTGAAGTCACATATACGGACTTGCACCATTACAAAATTGCAAGATCTTAATAAACATATGAAGACATTAATTTTCCCATGTTGTTTTGCAGGACATTTAACCCGGCGAGCGGTCTTGACCTGATGTCAGTGCAGCGTGTGTCCAAGGCTCAGGCGTGGCAGCGTACAGGGAGGGCGGGGCGTGAGGCACCGGGCACCTGCTACCGACTCTACAAGGAGGAGGAGTTCAAAGCATTCACAATGAACACAGTCCCGGAGATCCAAAGGTGGGTTAGAAAAACATCAATTTGTTTTGTCTGTTATTGGAGAAGCGTTTTCAAGTCCGTTAAGCATCATCTGCTGCGGTCGTCAGCTTGGAAATATCCTAGAAAAATTGCCATAAACGTAATGCTTTATCTTATTTGTAAAAACTCAAAGATTGTGATTAGGTTGTCTATGACGTAGTAAGGGCTGCATTTATATTGAATATCTTCTATTTCAGGTGCAATCTAGCTAGTGTCGCACTGCAACTTCTAGCACTTGGCATAAAGAATGTTGCCACGTTTGACTTTATGGACAAACCTACCCCAGAGGTGAGGCATTAAGCAAAACATCATTAAACAAGAGTTTTAAATGCTTTTCATAAAATGTAGTCTTAATATTCCACAGTACAATAGCGCTGTTAACACGAAACAGAAACCGAATTTGTTTTTATCTTTAAAAAAAATGTTATATTTGCATAAGAAATTCCCTACGTGTAGGACATGTTTTGAATTTCCTGAAATATATGTTAAAGTTTAAAACAAGGACAACATACTCTAGGAAAGGTGATATATAAGTGTTATGATTTTATTAATTTGAGAGAAATTGTATTTTGGTTTTCTTTTTAGGCTATATCAGAAGCCCTTCTACAGTTGCATTTGCTTGGTGCTATTGAAAAACCTGACGAGCCGAAAGTAAGTGATAAAAATTATACAAACTTTCCAATTCGATTGAAAAAAACTATTAAGTATTTACACTAAAACTAATGCTGTACTTCAAAAAAAAAAACAAAAAAAAAACACGTCATGTTAGATATAAAACTTATGATTTTTCCCTGATGCAGCTTACAGACATCGGACGTCAGATGGCGGCCTTTCCCTTAGACCCCCGTCTCGCCAAGGTCATACTTGCTGCCAAAGAAAACAAGTGTTTGTACGTATAAATGCTGTAGTCTAAATATCAATTCTTGTTTTAGACAAATTAACTTAACTTAATATCGCGTCCAAAAGTAAGAAGAAAATTTCAAAACCTATGTTTTTTTTCAAAACTAAAATAAGTTTTCAACGGCAGAGGAATATGTATTATGAATTGTAGCAAAACTTTGCGTTTAACCTCACCGTGAGGCTTGGGCTTTACGCTATACATTTTTATTATCATAATTACTGTGTCTTTAATGGTCAACTGTGATAAGACTGAGTGACTCAGGAAAAGTGAATAATTACAGAGATAGTATAGTAAGCGTCATTGTTTCTCCTTGTTATAGGGAAGAAGTACTGACGGTAGTGGCTTTACTGTCCGTTGACTCCATCCTTTACACTCCACAAAACAAGGTAATAGAATCTAAGCCTGACAATTAATATTGAGGTTAGACAATTTATTATATTCGCAACATTAAAATTATGATTGCGATTGCTATCACTATGACCTTATAGATTGTAATCTAAAATGATTTTAGATCAAACTTAACCCTTTAGTGCATTACTACCAACCCGGCGAAAATGAAAAGTAGGCAATGGTAGCCAAATTGTTTTTTTTTCCAATTTATATAAAATAAGGTGATCCGATAAGATGAACTATTGTTAATGTTTGATTTAATACTGCGTGATGTGTATATGACTAAGTATCCATGAGTCGTTTGTCCAGGTTGTCTGAGTCAACCAGACTGCGTTTAAAGTTAGTTCATTCACTTCCCAATAGTTCAAAAGAAATGAACGATGAGGGAGCTCTTAATATGAAAGGGTTTTTATTCAATAAACATCTCATCCCGAGTCAAAGCCACTATGTATAAGTCTCCATCAGTCCACCTCCCATCTCCTATCAGCCATCAACCACATTTAGAATACAAGTTGTTCCAACACATTCTAGACCGCTCTGGTGCTTAGCTCTATCACAATCCTATGTCCGAGGTAGTTGGTATAGGTAAAACTCCAGTCTGCTGCGCGGGAGCCGATGTACTAACTCCAAGTAGCTCCTTTGCTAAACTTACTCAGCTGACATTCTCACTAAAACTGCTTGCTCCTCACTTTGCAACGCCTTTTATACTGGTTAACAGGTGGCGCTGGGAGCGTAAGATATTTCTTTCTAGAAGTAGACTAGACGTAGACTTGCTAAGCCTGATCCTTGTTAGATTATACAACATGATGATATATCAAAAGTGCTAAGCTATTAGTACATTCGACGGCGGTCAGGTGTTTGAGTTTAAGGAGGTGGACGACATAGCTCAAACCAAATGAAGATTCTCGATCAAATGCGATAAGTTCCCAATTTTGATGATTGGATATTTTTGTTATTATTATTTTCTAATATAGAGAAACCAACGTGGGGTGGCTTTGACTCTCGTGGTACATTCAACACAGTGTCAATATAATCAGAAGTTCATTTTTGCTTATTCAGAGGTATAAACAAAGATACATTCAGATGATCGGTTTTGCTTAGTACATAAGTACCTTTTTACCAGGAGTCCCATGTTGAGACTCAAGATCAGTGAAACCATTCATAAAGTTTCAAGGTAAGTTCATAGCATTATCAGCCCATGTCAAGGCTTAAGGATGGCGGCACCCGTGCATAAGGTGACAAGGTAAGTTCAATGTGTTATCAGCTCAGATTAAGGCTTAAGGATTGCGACACCCGTGCATAAGGTGACAAAGTAAGTTTTGACTTAGTACATACATGTACAGTTTTTGATTTATACGATTTGGAACACAAGTCAACAAAACTCAACATTTATACAGTATAAAGTTGTCTTAACCTTCTAAGAGTAACAAATACACAACAAATCCAATTTCAGAACGAGTTAACACAATAAAAGTCAATACAGAGAATTCGGACATTTTGAATGACCGAGCTACGGAGGACAAAATCCGATGAATTTCGAACCATTCTTAACTAACACAACATTATTTACAATGATTACAAGGTCCATGCATATGACCTGGCAACATTAAGCAGTTTGATCCAGAAAATATTACCATCCACGTCGCGCGCCCACCAGTCATGCTTAGTACACGTGTACTTAGCGGGATGCTTGACTGGAGTTCCCCTCCAGGGTTTGACCTCGATTTGATTCCTCCAGGCGTGAAGCGCCCGGATGGCGAATTTCTGCTTCGAACAAATTTGGCGAGTTTGCAGGCCCGACCTGACATTTTGGGCCGAGATAAATTAATTTTATCGCCTGATTATGTTAGTTGGGGACCTAAGCCTTAATCTAGCACGAAGTTTTAGAAAAATTAAATGATGATTTGATCATGTTAGCCGATAACAAAATTTGGATCTTTTGGATCAAAAAGGGGTTTCCCAAATTAGCCTCGTTTTGACGCCATTTTAATCAGTGCCGACGGTCATTCTGTAGCATACAGACGTGTTTTTCCAGTTTCCAGTTTTATTTCTTATATCTACGGCTCGAGGATGGTCCGCATCGCCATTTTTTGTTCCAACCGCGAAGGAGGAATTGAAGCCTACCCCGACATCATCCTTGCCGGATCGGACAAGTCATTGATTGTGTTTTCTTGCGTGGACGCTACCACCGCGAAGCTGGCGGGGTACGCGTTCGCGCACCACGTCATGTACCCTGAAGATGTGCTGGTGGTAATGTGCAATCTCCTAGATATCCTAACCTGGGACCAAGACCTGGAGCTTTATATACCTTTATTTATTAATGTGGACGCCGCCTCTAAATTTTACGCCGAGCTGTTGAACCGGGCCTATCTGAACATCAACTCCCATCCCGCACCGGCCACTTTACTTTTCACAACCCCTTCGGGCTTCGACGCGCGTCGGTGGCCCTTAATGGACAGCGACGGCTCCCTCCAGAAATGGGTTAACCGGGTGGTACCCAGGATCAGCAGGGAAGTCCGTCGAGCCAATGATTGGTTTGGGGCCCCGACGGCGGACACCGGGCGTGTCTTGCACGTCGTAAGGGTGGTCGTGGACGGGAGCATGACTATAAATGACTTCAGGGAATTGGTCGATGGCTATATGCCCTCCGACCGGTTGGTTCGGCGGTGGGCCCGGACCCTAGGACGCCTGGTCGCCCGGTTGCCGATGTAGACCGTCGGCACTCATTTTTCTTTGTACATACTGATTTCTTAAAGTGATTTTACCTAGTGATTTTCTAATCCAATTCCCGACCAATACCCAGGACACTACAGACTTATTTATCCAGGAGGCTTCGGCCAGTTTGTTTGCACGGGAGACGCCAAACCACGGACCACAGACTGTTCATTTTGGATCGTGGGTGTTCTTCTTTGCCGTTGCCGGGTGCCGTCCCCCTCGTCTCCTTGCCTGTCGCCGGGTGCCGTCCCCCTCGTCGAGTTGGTCCAAGCCCCGACCGCTCCGAGACCGGGTAAGTTCAGTCTTCCTTCTTCTACTGTTATTTGCATGTTAGGCAGGCTACTAACTCGTAGGGTTTTAAGGAGATTGTTGGCCAGAATTCTTCTTAGTGGTTTTCGGCTCGCCTTCACGTGGTTGTATTCCGGAAGCTGATGTCACTCCCGGAACTAGAGATTGTATTTCGCTGGTAATTTTTGTAACGGGTAGCGTGGGCGGCCACCTGGTGTTTACTTTTGGATCCAAGATGGTGGACGCGGGCCGAAAACTAGGACCTTGTGTACTAAACTTATTATCTTTTCCAGGTCCTATGGTTATTGATGATAATATGAACGGCATAAGGTGGTAGTGTTGGGCACTGAGAGACGTCAGGCTATATGATTTTAGTGGGAGGAATTGTTTAGGCGAACATGATCAAGCATTTTATCTCGCGCGCGGTTGGGCGATAATAGGGGGTTTTTCTGACTAGTGGTTTGTTGACATTACCGATTCAAGCAGGCTCTCAGTGTGTGGGTAGATTGCGCCGTGTTGGTCTTAGAGTGTTATTTTATTACTATTAACTACTAGTTGACTGACACTGCACCAATGGGGTTGTGTGGATGACCAGGGATTCCGGTCTGGACTGTACAGCACTAGATTTGCCGTAACAGAATTCTTTGTTTTGACGTTCCCCGTACAAGACAGTAGTGTACATGTCTACATTGGAAACAATTCACATGGCGGCGCCATAAGGTGTAGGCGCTTCATGGGGTTTCACCCTGGTAAGTTTGAGTAACTGCAGGTGACCAAGTACTTTGGTCCAGACTGCGCAGCTTTAGATTGGCTGTGGCAGAATTCTTTGATGAGTTGTTACCTTTATAAGGCAATGGAAACCTTGAAGGCGACGCCACAAGGTGTGAGCGCTTCATGGGGATCCCTCCAGGTGAAGTTATTTAGTCTCCTGTGAGGACCCCGTGGTAAGTTCTGGGTCTGTAGCAAAGGCTACAGACTCCAGTTAGGATCTAGTTTCACACAATGGACTGATGCGTCCCAGAAGACTTCGTCAGTGCCATGGTGTTAGAATAAGTTTGATAGTTAGTATTATTGTGCAGTGTCGTCCAGATGGGGAGATAAGAATGATGATAGGAGCTGGGTCTATTGTGGTTTAATTAAGAGACTACTTTGGTTTTCTAAGAGCCAATACCTGAACGGTATATCCCATTGTCATTCTGACTACCTCATATTTATGTCCATTGTGTTAGAATAATTTACCAACACACTTCAATGGTTAATATTAAGATAAAACCCCTTCCCTCCTTTTGTTAGTTACGGGTGGTAGCTCGGCGTCCAACCCCTATATTCAATCTGGGTTCGAATACCGAGTTCCACTGTTATACTGGGTAGTTGGCGCCCTCCTATCGCAACAGGCAGGTGCGCCCCTAACACCAAACAGTTCCATAAATAGGTATTATACATATTTTAACAGTAATAATTCACCGTCTTTTTTTTGTACAACACACTACATGGGGAAAACAGACATGGAAAATTGTGGGGTAGTTTTCATTCCGTAAACAGACATGTCATTATTGACCTTGATTATTAACTGTACCAAGGAGGTTGAGATTATTCGTTACTTGTTAGTTATCACCAGAGGATCGGGTCTCAGATTCAGGTCCATTTCTGATCTGACTACCGGTCCTCATTAGTTACACGTGGGTTGTCGGTACCCCCCATCCGTAGAACTAGAATGGGCAGCACCGAGTTTCCCATTGTTATAATCGGGAGCAGACTGCATATTTTTTCTAATATGCAGCCTACCCCCCCTTTAAATTATAGAGATGTGTAAATGCATCTCTTCAGATCACTCACTTCCAGACAGCACCTAGTAAGTCGGGCCTTTACCGAAGTACAGTACAAGGTTAAACCCGTCTTTTGTTCAGGTCTATGCCCGTTTTTCTTGTGGAGAGTCAAGACTACTCCTGAAAAGACTCCGCCCCCAGCCTATCCTAACTATGCGCACGCGGGGCAGGAATATATATTAGTGTTATAGACAGCTTTAGTAATTTGATTCTTTCCTAATAGAATGGGTAGACTATTAGCTAAGGGTTTTTCAACTAAGTTTTTGCAGCCGTTCGTTAGGGAATTAGTAGTCCGTGTCCCCCCTCTTCAGCTCAACTGTTGAGCGGAGACCCGGTTACTTTTAGCGCCACGACGGCGGTCAAGACTAGTATTTCATTTGTTTTCTTTTTTTTTTTCTCTCGACGGCGGTCAGCTCTGAAGCCGCACGTCTTCTTTATTAATTTTGATTATTTCTAATTTACCCGGGTCGAAACTTGACTTCTTGTCGTTTTGCCCCTGTCCCGGTTAAACTGGTTTAAACATGGCCTAAATAACTTAGTCTTGTACCTTTGGGCAGTTGTTTGTCATTTTTCGCATTTCGCTGGATCCTGATTTACAGTAAAATCAAAGAACCCAACGACTAGGATATGTTGTGACTCGGTGATCATTACACATAGCCAAGATGATGAGACTACACATTTTGTACAGCGCCTCGTCTCATCATCCTGTGGGTTTTAGCTCCAACTCCCCCCCACAGGGAGAAGGCGCTTTTTCACAGGTGAAAGTCGCCTTTATGAAGAAGGGAGTTAGCACCCTGTGAATATCACCAGTTCACCGCATTTTTCCCGTAACTTCTTTTCCCTTGTGACCTCCGTTATACTTTCTGAATGTAGCACGCCTTGGCAGGAGTTGTACACATCCTCGCCCATTGTAGCGTGCCTTTACCAGAAGCAAACGAGCCACGTATAAGGTACTCTCGTGCGCTGTCACGGAGCGTTCCCCCTTTGAATGGTACTAAATATTCTGCGTTCCTATGCTCTTACTACAACTCGCCCAGAATTCCCTGAGGAAGGGCTCTTAGTTAAATAAATATTGGCCTGCTTTATATATTAGTTTTTTTGGGTAATTTACTTTCTATTCGTCGATTTTTTTGTGATGAAGGGACCGCTGTCAGGAGCCAACCCACCCCGGGGCATAATGACTGCCATGGTCGGGCGTCCACCCCAGTGCCCTTTGCAGCGTCAGTGACGCGTAACCCCAACGTCCTGCCTCCTGTCAGGCACCACTGACACCAGGCATGTGGGCAGGCTCCTGCTGCTTGTGCAGCCCCCTCATTTTTGAGAAGATTATATATGTAAGCATGCTAAAGAATAGACAGTGGCGTTCCCCAAGTGACTCCTGTACTGCAGCCCGATCCTAGCGGTAACAACAGCACAGGGGTCAGGTGTAGATGGTACTTGCTTGGGGAAGTTCACTTCGCTCGTTGGAAGCGTTGGTCCCGTTGAGCGCACATAGGTATTGTATAGAATTTTGTGTTTCTTTTAAATGCTAAAATTTTGCGACACTAGGATCGGTTCCGAATGGCTCCCTACTTTAAAAGAGTTGCCGAATCAATAACAATAAGAGTGTTGAGCTAGGCTACCGGGCATGGGACACTCAACTTGAGAGAAATTTAGATAACCCATGGGTCCATAGGGAGACGGTTGGACCAGCCTACCCGATCCAGGTTTCCCTGGTTGGTGAATTATCATTGATCAGGTTAGTCAACAGAACCTTACCTACCCAATCAGGCAGAGCCCAGCGAATTCCCTGTTACATTTCAGTTTTAGTACTCGTATTATTGAGTTATTAATTCACCATTTTTACCTGTACAGCACTAGGTCAGGTCTTAACACTCGTTACATTGTCATATGATAACTTCATAAACCGTTCCTGGATCCTTTCCGGATGTCCCTGGTCTTACTGTCTTTCGGGCAGACCCCGGTCCGGTCGCTGTAGAGGTGGGCGTGGTCGATCTAGGAGGGGCGTTAGGCATTGTTCCATGTCCCATCACTGGTTGAGGCCAGTCCGCTCCGACATCGGACCAGCCTGCGTCGATGAGGCGAGGTACTCCCATGGGTACAGGAGTGGCTAGCCCTGAGGAGTATCTCAGGAGTCTGGCCCTGGTATTGTACTTTAAATTACTCATCATTAGACGGGCTAGTTTTTTAGACACTCTCAGGGTATCCGGTAGTGGTACCTTAGATGGATGTTGTCCAGGTCTAGTCGCCGCCCCCATCAGCTGCGCCCCCCAGGTAACTGTCAGGGTGTACTTCAGACACAGTTGGGTCACCAGTAGATCCTTAATGAGCACATAACCTTCCGTGTAAGTGTGGTCAGAAGGCATGGCTAGTTCTCCCAGAAAGATTGTCTCTATCATGTGCGGGTTGGCAAACTGTACATACAGTCCATCTACAGTTTTCCGCCTGATGTACCTCCATTTTCGCCACACGAGAACCACTATGGTGATGACCAGTACCGCCAATAATATAGCGAGCACAGCCACCGCAGTGGGGTTGGCGGTCGTGTCCGGGCATCCACTCAGTTCCTTTTCACGGCGTAGCAGCTCCTCCGGGTCCGCCGTCTCCAAGGCCATGGCCCATGGTAGAGTCATAGTCAGTCCGGCTAGGGCAGCTTTGCCCTGGTGTCTTCGCCAGCATTTCCAGAGAATACACCCAATAATGGTTACTGCTACCACTATGCAGAAGATTGTGAGGAGGCCGAAGCCGCCCCCAAAGTTACCTATAGAAAACCATGGGGCGTGTTTGTCTACTTCGTAGCGGTCAGTCGCTTTCTTGATGCCTTTAGCCAAGTCTTTCCGGTGTTTTTGGATCCGCTTGGCCAGAGAGGGTACAGGTATTCTGACCTTTAGGCTTTCCTCGATTTCCAGTAGCTCTTTCCTAATCGTTTCAGGGATAGGATCTGATTCTAACATAGTGGGTTCATTCTCGGGCCTCGTGAAATTAGTGTTCCATCCTTTCACACGACTCGCCGCTTCCAACAGGTCGTTATGTGGATACACGACCGTGGTGATCCTGGTGTGTCGGTCACAGTTCCGTAAACTATACGGTATCCATGATCCCTGTGTTTGGAATGCACAGTCGCATTCCACCTGAACTCGCGCATAGTTTTCTATGTTCACCTCCACCGCGGGTTGATTTCTGCAAATCATCTGGCCCCGGGTGTCAGCGCTGACCACAAGCATATCTCCGTCGTCCAGATACACTGCCATTTCTCCAAAGTCTGCTTCCAAAAGATAGTCCAGTTCACATTTTTCTTGTATGGCCGTGTCATCGCGTCTCAACAGGGCGGCAGTGCAGGTGTTATCCGTGATCTTTTTCATGTAGGGCAGGTCCTTACAAAGCGTGATGGTCTGCCCATAACAGCCTGACCAGCTGCCGCTAGCCAGTGGTACGTAGTACTGGCGGGACATGGACATAGCCACACTTTTAGGTAGATTAACAATTTGGAGAGCGTCCTTCTTTTGTCGTCCTCTAACTGGTACTGGTACAGGGAAGGTCAGGACCTCGTAGACTCTAAACAAATGTTCGTCGGCCACAACCGGTACCCTTACATACACGATCAATTCTTGGGTGGTTTCATCAAATTTAAATGAGGGTTGACTGTTCTCATAATAGAAGGAGGGGTCTGTAAACGCCACATGGAACCTGGGATGGATTCCCTTCAGATACCTGTTGACTTCCAGGACCGCTCCGACCATATATTGGCGTGGTACCAAATCCATGGTCAGTTGGCCCCGTGTCAGGTGTTGCACACCTTTCCTGAACACGCGCATTTGCTCGACTACCAATTGGAGATACACCATTTCTCCTAGTTTGTCTTCCAGAGCTACAGGTATCATGTTCAGGTACAGTTCCATCCAGTCCACCTTATGTTGGACGAGTTTCATTCTTCGGCGAGTGGTATTATGCGCCTTATTTAGTGACCTTAGATTATCCAGTAGACCTATCACGACGTGGTTAACCCTTTCTACGGCCTCGTCGTGTTTCTCATTCATCAGTGCCAGGTCTTCGATCATCTGGTCGGAGGACTCTTGTAACACTTTAATCAGTTCCCTGTTATACTTGACATCAGCTGAAAGCCCCTTATTCCATGAGGTTGGAATAGGAAATGTCGGCCATCCTGGGTCGTCCAGCATGATGGGGAGTTTCTTCATTCTTTTGACCCTTCCGCCTGAATCTGATTCTGACCCTTGATTTTGAGGTCGCTGTTGGTTGTTTTTAATTAGCGAACTTAAGGTTTCATTGAGAATTTCCCTATACCGACCTTTGAGCGCCTGCGATGTCTGATCCATCCAATTCACCAGCGACCTGACATGGTAACAGGCTCGGTCAAGAGCGTCTCCTCCTTTTAGGTACCGATGACAGACCTGGCCAAAGGTAGCCTTGATGAAAGAGCGCCTTTGGGGAATAGTGATCAGAAAACCTTGTCGGACGTGGGTAATATCTGCGGTGGACATTAACTTCCCTGGTTTTAGCACCACCCCATATTGTTCCAAGGCTATAACTTCAGCATTAGGGGCTAGCCCTTCACGTGGGCTGGAGTCATTTCGCAACCCCTCAATGCCTCCTATCATGGCAAAAACGAACAGCACCGACCACTTCATTGTCATTGGTTTTAGCGCTAGTCCGAGAGAGTCAAGTTTATAGTTTATCTAAAACATGTTCACAACAAAGTTACCTTCACTCTTCTGCGCACCACTATCATCCATGCGCCGAAGTATGCCCTCCTCTCGGGCCCCCTGGTCCATTTAGTTTGGGACATGCTCATAGAGGTTTTGCCCATTGTCATTCACCACTCGCCTGATGATCCCGCTCTCGTCCTTGGTGACCGTGATCCTCAAGCCTCTCATACGTTCGCAGGACGAGGGGCGCATTGCTCTGAGGGGTCTTGGCCTAGTAGGCTCCAGTCCGAAACGGCCCCCGTTGGGTCGTACGACGGTTGGCTCGAGGGGTACGGGTGCGGCACCTGCGGTGGGTTTGTCGTTGGAAGTGGGCTCGGCCACAGTGGACCCCCCGGCTGGCTGGTTGGCGTCCACTGCTGCTGGTTCCATAGCAGTGGTGAGGGATTGGCGTTGCAGCTCGTCGTCAAGCTGCTCAAGTCTAAACAAGCGGGGTCCGTGGGCTGCAAGTGGTGGAGGAGGGGAGCTCCCCCTGGCCCGTTCCCCACCGGTGGGGTTGGCGCGTGTTGGTCGGGTGCTACCTCCACTTTTAATCCTGGAGCGGCGACGGTTAGCTGTTCCCCTCCCGTTCGCCTTTCCAGAGTGGGCAGAGGTCGGCCGCCTCGCGTTGTTCGCTGTCTGGTACCTTCCCCGACGCATTTAGAGTTTTGGGTGGCCCTCTGGATGAGAGGAGCAACCTGAGTTTTAACCCCAGCTAGCTGTTTGTTCGATTTTGGCACATCCAGTCCCACTGTCCTTCTAATTTCGTCAACAGTCTCAAATAGTTGGAACAGTGGTTGCGTAAGGTCCCAGAACCATCCGGCCTGAATCTGCACAGGTCTGGTGGCCGCTTCCCCCTTCTGAGCTGGCTTGGCCAACGCAGTTAGCCTTGGCTCGGGCTCCGATTCACTCACCTCAGATAAATTGTAAAAGTCTTTATTCGCTGCTTTCCTTTTGGCTGGGATCGATTTAGCGGACTTCTTGGCTCCGCCTGCGGTCGTTCTGGTGGGCCGCCGGGCTGGTGTTCTTGGTTTCTTTCGGGCAATCCCGGTGTCGGTTGAGTCCGGACGGACACCGCCCCGGCCCGGCCAACTCCACCGCCTAAGGGTCTGAGCTGGTCGTTTCTTAGTACTCTCCTTCTCGGCTGCCTTTTCTTTCATTTGGTAAAATCCTAAAAGAATGGCCCAACGAACATTCCCTTGGTGGGTAGCGCCCTCTGGTGGGGGCGGCTAATCCGTTTCCTTCTCAGGGGGACGATGATCCTTCCCTCCGTGTCCGCAGGGAAAGTAGTAGTTCCCTTTGGATTGCTATGAGGCCGGAGGGCTAGGCAGTTCCCCATGAGTCGGTGGATCAGTGTTCCAGCTAAGTTCTCTTTCCGCCCCTTCCAGGAGAAGTCGAAAGTTGAAAATTTTCTATCTCCAACTTTCGTTTAGAGATAGAATCAATGTCTATCTCCGTTTCCTCCCGGGCTGGGTTATGCGTGCAATCACCTGCAGCAGAGGTGACCGTCTAGGAGCAGAGTTGCGGACCGACTGGTGGATCGGCGCGGATCCCACGAAATTATAACTGATCCGCTTGCCCATGCCGTCTCCATATTTGGAGCTGTATCTTGTTTCAGGTGGGGA
This sequence comes from Lepidonotus clava, assembly GCA_936440205.1. Lineage (NCBI taxonomy): Eukaryota > Metazoa > Annelida > Polychaeta > Phyllodocida > Polynoidae > Lepidonotus > Lepidonotus clava. The sequence goes on along the minus strand of OW387136.1, from coordinate 42,074,547 downwards.
ACGCTTGCATCCGGCCCCAGGAGATGACGCCAACCACTGGCACCTCCCTTGGTGTGCGCACCCTCCCTTTCTGCCACGCCCCTGGGCGCGGCGAGGTGGCCGTGAGGTAGGCCACCTGTTCCATTAGCGTTGATGCTAACGGTGCCGCTCCGCCGAGCTTTTATTTTCACAGGGCGGCAAGATTTCCTGCATTAATCATCCATGTCGTCGCTTTCCCCGCCGTTGAACAGAGCGGCGTAGTTAGGCCGACGGTTCCGACGCAGGTTATAGCCACCTTTCGTCGGGACATGGTCCTCTTCTGTTTTTTCTGGGCTCTGTTCCGATGTATCCGAGATCGGTACATCACCGCAGGGCAGCTTTATGGGCTTGTTGTTGCCTGGAGGGGATCTCCCCACCAACGGCTGGCTTTTGCCCCTTCGTTTAGCTCGTTTGCGTTTCCTCTGTCCATTAGCGCCAGCTGTTCCCCGTTCACAGGCGGCTTTGTTAGGAACAAAGGATAAGTTTGGTAACAGCGCGGTGTCCGCACTGGCGCCCTGACCATCAGTGATTTGCCCGTCCGATTCTGCTAAATCGGTGGGACTTGGACCAGGTTTTTGTGTAGGTACCTTCCTGGCCATAGGAATTGCATCATGCTCACGGGGACCGGTCGTTCCCGTTGAGTTTTCAGTCTCAGCACCCCTTATTTTGCCATCCTTTTCAGCAATTTCACCCGTCGGAGTGTGATGCAATTCAGGGTTTCGGTCAGGATCTGCCCCTTTTGAGTTAGTGATTTTTGCTTCTCTCACCAGTTTGGGAATAACATGAGGGATGGCGGGAGACCACGGCCCATGGGCAGGCTTGAGCTTTGAAATGTTTACTAAATGTGGTATTTGTTTCCCAGTTTTCAGCGACACCAGCCTAACGAGATGGTCCCCCTTAGTTTCAATTACCCTGTATGGCCCAGTATACCTGTTTGAGAACTTAGACGCTTTATTTTCACTAGCCAAAGGGTCGTACATGTATACCATATCACCTTCGTACATCTGAGTAGGTCGCGCCCGCTCATCAATTCTTACTCTCAGATCTTTTTCATAGTTTTGAACTACCCTTTCTGCCATATTCCTAAACATAGCAATGTTGTCCTTTGTTTGCATGAAGAATTCACAGTCATTCAGCGTTTCAAGGATTGTTCCCTGCTCAGGCATTCCCATACTGATTGGATCTCTGCCAAACAGTAGGGTGTGAGGGCTGTAGCCCGATCGTACACTGATCGTGGACCGAACCGTCCACAACGCTATGGGGAGCAGATCGGTCCAATTACAGTGGTCATCAGGAATATAATATGCGATCAGGTTTTCAATGGTTTTGTGTAGTCTTTCTACCCGAGCGTTGCCGGTCGGCATCCGCCCGGTAGTGAACGTTTGTTTGCACGCTAGTCGGGTAGTAATCTCCCGGAACAGCCCTGATAGGAAGGCCGCCCCCCGGTCTGTGTGCAGGCGGTTTACCCGCCCATACCGACACACTATCCCGGTTAGGAAACAGTTGGCCGCGGTTTGCGCGGTGGAGTCTTTAGTGGTGAAAGCCTCTGGCCAACCTGTTAGTAAGTCTATGAAGGTCATGATATATTTTGACCCGTCCCTAGCCCTCTTTAGCGGTCCAATAAAATCACACTGTACCACCTCAAAGGGCCGAGTCGGCCTTTCCCAAGACTTGGCCAAAGCCTTGAAGTGCGGGGCCCGTCTCCTTAGAGAGCAGGTTTCACAGGCTTTCACATAATCTACGATGTCGGCGTTCATGTTTCGCCAGTAGAATCTCTCAGAGATTTTGGTAGTAAGGTTACTGATCCCCACATGTCCCCCAGCTAATATGTCATTATGTAACAGTCTCAGGACTTTGGGAATTAGCTTTCCTGGAACTATCATTCGTGATTTTAGCCTTACCAGTTGGTCTTGATGTTTGTTATACCTTTTGACGTTGAATCTACAGAGCACTCCCGGTGCTACCATTCCCACAAAGTCGGCTTGATCCATTATTCGCCTAGCTTCGATGGGATCTGGCGGTAGGTCTCCGTCCTGAAGGTAGTCTATTAATTGCGCGCACTCAGCATCTTGGAGTTGCGCGTTTATTACTGTAGCCACAGAAAGCTCTTCGTCCTGAATTTCGGCCTCGAATAATTCACATCCCATAGCGGGCTCATATTCTTCACCTGGGACATGTTCATGATAGACTCTAGACAAATAGTCCGGCAGAAAATGAGTCGCTCCTGGCTCATATATGATTTCAAAATCAAAATCTGATAGCGCTAAAGCCCACCGTCTCAGCCGGGCTGACGGGGCTTTGTAGGCACTTTGCAGCAGGGGGATCAACGGTTTGTGATCGGTCACTATTGTGATTTTAGCTCCCTGCAACATGTCCTCATAGTTCTTAATACCTTTAATTACTGCCAGAGCCTCTTTCTCTGTTACCGAATAATTTAATTCGGCGTCACGGAGGGTACACCCCCAGAAAGCAACCGGACGGTAGATTTCATCTAGTTTGTGACAAACCGCTGCACCGCACGCGGCGTCTGATGCATCAGTTAGTAAATAGAAATGCCCTCCTATATCTGGATGGATTAGTAAGGGTGGCGAGGTCAGCAGTTTCTTTAACTGTTGAAACGCCTCCTCGCAGGCCTCTGTCCATTCAAAAGAGACTTCTTTCTTTAGCAGCCGGTTTAAAGGCTTTGCTAGGTCAGCGAAATTAGGGACAAACGGTCGGTAGTAGTTACATAACCCTAGAAAGGATTTGATAGTTTTCACATTATGCGGGCGGTTAAAGGCTGTGATCTTTTCTGTGGTAACCTTTTGTGTAGCTACCCCTTCGGCGTTTACTACGTGACCGAGGAAATTAATCTCACTGCGGCACCACTCACACTTAGACGGTTTCAGTTTCAGGTTGGCTCTCGCTAAAGCTTGGAGAACCACCTCAACACTCGCCAGGTGTTCGTCAAAGGTAGTGTCGTAGACGATTACGTCGTCTAAATATGCTAAGCATGTTCTAGGAATCAAGCCTTTTAACGCAATGGCCATCACCTTGGTAAACTGCCAAGGCGCGCCAACTAAGCCGAAAGGTACACGCTTATACTGATATACACCCATTGGGGTTTCAAAGGCAGTATATTTTCTACTGTCTTCTTCGATTACACACTGATGATAGCCGCTCAACAGATCTAAAGCTGTCCACATAGTGGGTTTCTTGTAAGCCATATATAAGAAAAGTGATCGCGCTGTAGGCATTGGGAATTTATCTTTGAAAGTGACCTGATTAAGCATGCGAAAGTCTGTACAGAGCCTAGGTTTGCCGTCTTTCTTCTGCACTACCACCAGCGGGCTTCGCCAAGCCGATTCGCTGGGCTCTATGACACCTATATCTATGAGTTGCCTAACCTGTTCATCGATGATATCCATTTTCTGTGGAGAGTATCGGTACGGTCTAGAACTGATTACTCCCTGCGACTCATCCACAATGATTCTCATCGGCGCTATTTCACAGTGACCTAACTCTTCCATTGAGAACGCTAGCGCATCTCTGTTGTTATTAAGCATTTGTCTAAACCTTACCTTTTGTTCTTCATCTAAGCACGACTCGGTTAGATCTATTTTACTTACATTTTCATCCATTTCACCTCGGGATTTCTCCTCAGAGGTTTGGCTTTCCATTTGCACTGCGTCTTTCATTACTTCTACAGAAATCCTACAGATGGACATTGGGGTCTCTGTTTTAGTTAGATAACACAAGTCTAGGAACTCTTCTATCTGGTCTTGATTTACCTCAGGCACTGCGCATTCTTCTGCAAAAGCTAACACTTCCTGTAGAGTGATTTCTTGCATTTCATCTAGCGGATTCATGACTTTGATCCACCACTGACTTCCCACCGTATTCACGCACCCCTCCACTAGGACAGGTGCGGTGACTGCCGGTGCGCAGTAAGCTACTGGTGAGTCTAATCCCAGCGGCTCTCGGGTGGTAACCGGTATGATGCATTCATTTCCCGGTGGAATTTTCACTGTTTCTTTGCTGACTATAGGGTTTCCACAAAACACTTCTATCTTTGCGCCTGGTAGAGATAAATCTGAACGAAGCACTGTTAATAAGTTTCTACCGATTACTATGGAGTGACATAGATCGTCCACTATGTTGAAATCATAGCAAACCACTGATCCCTGGATTGAAAACTTACACCTAATTTGTTCTAGTATTACTTGAGACGAATTGTCTGCCAAACTGATGTTTCCTTTCGACACTTTCCACTCATCTAGAATGCATCGTTTAGGGATCTGCTGCTTACAAAGGGTAGACATGAAACAATCACTCGCCCCGGTGTCTACCAAAGATTTAACCTCTTTCTGATCATTAAATCTTAACGTTAAGAAGAATGCTTCGTCTCCTATCTCTCTCCTAGCCGGTCCGTCCACTGCGCCTAATTCTATCGTGGAATGAACGGACCCCCCCTCTAGTTTCCCTGACTCTTTTGTTCTGTGCCACTGGCTTTACTATCTTTGTACATTCGCGGGGGTTTTTCCTTCAACCTATTCTTTAGCCACAAGCACGCTTCTGTAGAGTGACCATGTTGTTGGTGAATGATACAAAACTTACTTTCATCGAAAGGCAACCTGGGTCTCTCCACTTTCTGCTGAGTTGGCGGATTCTTTCCTTTGTCTGCCTCTCTGTTCGGGGCGTTATTAGATTTAGCCTTCTGATCTGGATTCCTTTCACCTTTCTGATTTTCATATCGATCTTTTCTTTCATAACCTTGCTGTTTATAGTTACCACTACTCTGGGGAGCTCCGCTTTGCCCTGGTTTTGGTTTCTGAAACCATGGAGCGGCCTCCAGTCGGGCCAGCACCACTCCAAACCGTTCGGAGATGGAGTTTAGGGCCGCGGTCTCCTCCGATTCTTGGCTTCCAGCCAGTTCGCTCACTGCATTGGATATTTTAGTTCCCCCTTTGCCTTTGTCCAACGATTCTAGTCTCGTTGCACAATCCACCGCTTCGGTGAACGACTTAGGGTCCAGTATAGCTACCTGTCTGGCTACGCCCTGTCTTAATCCTTCTAAAAACACGGCTAACATCATGCTTTCACTCGCTTCTGCCTTAACTTGCTTTTGTTTCAAGACACCTGCAAATTCAATCACACTCTGGTCCTTTCCTTGTTTGAGGGCACAGAACTCTGCGTGTTTCTCCCACTTAGCTCTTCGATCACCGAAGATCTTTGTCATTTGAGCTTCTAGTTTCTCAAACGTGTCTTTTTCACTCTCAGCTAACGCTCCTGCCCAGTCGTCTGCCCTTCCCTTTAGGCCTAACAGCGCCATATTCAGGAGATGGGCGTTCGACCAGTCATAGATAGCTTTCAGTCGTTTCAATTCCCTGAAATACTTTTCTATCTGCTCATCTTCCTTTCCACTAAACCATGGTAACCTAATGTTCGGTCCCCTTTGGTGGCCATGGTGGGTCGTTTCACGCCCTGGCGCTGGTACTTGACCCAGTGCCAAACCTAGCTGGGGTAGAATTTCCCAAATATTTGGTTGATTTGGCGGGTTTGGAGGATTGTTCTGTCCTGGTGGGCCCGGTGGACCTGGCGGTCCTGGGGGGTTGGGCGGACCCGGCGGTCCTGGCGGGTTGGGTTGATTAGGTTGGTTTAGAAGAGGGTTGTTGGGTTGGTTTGGAGGAGGGTTACCAGGCCCTGGTGGGTTCGCCTGGTTATTCTGGCCTGCCGGAGCTTGCTGACCCTGTTGGTTACCCGCTCTTCCTCGGCCTGCGTTAAGGTTGGCTGCGATCGCCATCGCCTGCAATAGGTAAGGGAACATGTTTTGCTCGACCCCACCTCCTGCTGGCACGGCTCGGCCAGGCTGTTGGCCTGGTTGGCCACCCCCATCATTTTGCTGCAGTCCCCCAGGGTTTACCCCAAGATTAGGCTGCTGTATTCCCGGATTCACACCACCATCTCCCCCTTCACCAGGTTGCTGAAGTCCCCCAGGATTTATCCCCAGATTGGGCTGATTCGGAGGGGGATTAACAAGAAGGTTTTGAGGAGGGTTAGGCCCTTGTGGGTTGGCCTGATTATCCTGGCCTCCTTGGGCCTGTTGGTTAAGGGGAGGGTTAAGCCCTTGAGGGTTGGCCTGATCGTTCTGGCCTCCCTGAGCCTGTTGGTCAAGGGGAGGGTCAAGCCCTTGAGGATTGGCCTGATCGTTCTGGCCTCCTTGAGCCTGTTGGCCCTGTTGGTTACCCCCTCCTCCTTGACCTGCCTGCACAAGGTTTCCCATTGCTTGCGCTAGGAAAGGATGCAACATATTGTGTTGTATAGGCCCAAGGTCGATCCCACCTCCTGCCGGCGCGCCTCGGCCCGGTTGTTGGATTGGGATTCGGCCATTACCATCGTTTTGCTGATGTCCCCCAGGGTTCATCCCACGATTAAGCTGCCATGCCCCCGGATCTACACCTCCAGCTCCCCCTTCACCGGGTTGTTGGAGTTGATTTTGATCACCTCTTTCTCCTACTAGATCCACCAAAGGTACGCCTCCCTCCGCCATATTATCTTCGTGGAGGTTTAGTATATCGTGATCGTCCCACTGTTCCCTCACAGGTATTTCCTCTACACTAATTTCGTCCTCGCTTTCTTGTTTGTCTTTCTTACCTGTGTCTAAAACATCCTCGGTAATAAGTTCAAACGATGACGAGCGTGATTTCTCTCCTCTAACTAGTTTTCTATCAGGACTACCCTCTCGGACATTTGCGACAGCTTGTTCTGTTTCACTGTCTCCTTCCTCGTCTCTATCTTCCCCTTCTCTATCACTTTGGATTTCTAGCGTTTCCCTTTCTGCTTTATCCTGATCGCTTAACCTTTCTAACTCTTCATGCTCCTCGGAGCCTGTTTCTGCTAACTTTCTTATGAGATCTGCCAGGTTAGAACCATACTCATCTAATCCCAGATCTGGAACCTTCGCTCCTTTATTAGCGTCGTCCAAGTTCTCCTCAATATCAAAGGTTAGTCTATAGGGTTGTAAATTGCCTACTTTGTCACTGTTTCCCTCTGCTTCCCTTCCCACTCCCCTGTCCCCTCCTACTGTCTTTCCTTTAGCTACAGTGGGGTAAGGAATGGACGCCCCCGGGTTGGGGTGAGTCGGTGTTACCAGTGGGTGACTGATAAACTCAAGTCGTTGGGGTAATGGATAGGTGAGAGAGCTCCCATCAGGTAGAATTACCGGATTTTCGGGGCGTTTTCCCCCTGATGGGCTGGAGTTATCAGCGGTGTTTTGTCGTTGTTTCTGGTTCCCTGAGGAAAATAGGTTATCCTCATCGAAAACTTCCTGTTCGCTTTGTCCTCCTGCTGCAGGTAGTAAACGATAGGGAACTCCTTGACTACACCACGGATTGTTCACGTCGGATTCACAAGTAGAATGAGAGTTAGCACCAGGTTCGTGGTCCGTAGGTGGTACGTACCCTGGATTCCAATATTGCTGATATTGTTTGAGACGGTTCTTCCCTTCAACTCGTCCCGAGTGTGTTAGGGTTTCAAGTCCTTCGTCAAGAACCGGCCTATCTTTGGACCCTAGGTGCCAGGGAAATGGTTTACCTCTGCCACGGGTTTGGTAATTTTGTGCACCTTCGGGGCAGAGCTGCTTGGGTCTGGCTGCGACCTCCTGTCTCTGTGCTTCCCCGTCTAAGGGATTACCTACCAGGTGGCGGTTTTCCACATTCCCTGTATATGATGTTGACACATCGTGTCCTGCGGGCCGCAAAGATTGAGGCTTGGGGTTAGAGGAAGCCTCAAAGTTACCGGTGGCTGACATCAAGAATGAGCAAAACGGCACAAGTCATGTTTCGGGTAATCTCCACCAAATGAACTATTGTTAATGTTTGATTTAATACTGCGTGATGTGTATATGACTAAGTATCCATGAGTCGTTTGTCCAGGTTGTCTGAGTCAACCAGACTGCGTTTAAAGTTAGTTCATTCACTTCCCAATAGTTCAAAAGAAATGAACGATGAGGGAGCTCTTAATATGAAAGGGTTTTTATTCAATAAACATCTCATCCCGAGTCAAAGCCACTATGTATAAGTCTCCATCAGTCCACCTCCCATCTCCTATCAGCCATCAACCACATTTAGAATACAAGTTGTTCCAACACATTGTAGACCGCTCTGGTGCTTAGCTCTATCACAATCCTATGTCCGAGGTAGTTGGTATAGGTAAAACTCCAGTCTGCTGCGCGGGAGCCGATGTACTAACTCCAAGTAGCTCCTTTGCTAAACTTACTCAGCTGACATTCTCACTAAAACTGCTTGCTCCTCACTTTGCAACGCCTTTTATACTGGTTAACAGGTGGCGCTGGGAGCGTAAGATATTTCTTTCTAGAAGTAGACTAGACGTAGACTTGCTAAGCCTGATCCTTGTTAGATTATACAACATGATGATATATCAAAAGTGCTAAGCTATTAGTACAAAGATATTAAGAATGGATTGCGTCATAAATTGCGTTCAAACTGTGCCAGTTAATCACAAAATATTAAATGACACTTTAATCAGAGAGAAGAGGCGCTCGCTGCACGGAAAAAGTTTCTGTCTACAGAAGGTGATCACGTCACTGCACTCAACATCTACCGGGCCTACAAAGGTGTGAACGGCAACAAGGTAAGATTGTGATAATATTTGTTTGCTTAAGTACTAATACCTAGCCTGATCTTTTCTATAATTTCCGCATACTATGACTACTATTGCAGTACAGTTTTGTTCCTTCGGCAGAAACCACATATAAATATATCAGTTGTTTCTTTTCTAATGGAAACCAGTTAATTTGAAAAGCAGAATAGGTTCCTCATTATGGAAACAACACAGACACCCTCTAGAAGATGCATTTCAACTTAAATTGAAGTTATTGGCATAAATGTGTTGTCAGTGATAAAATTTCTTGGTTTTTTGTTTGTATCAGGAATGGTGCCATGAAAACTTCATCAACATGCGACACATGAAGAACGCGATAGAGGTTCGCAAACAGCTGCGGGAGATCGCGGGTAGACTGGGCATGGCCTTCCAGTCGGCCGGCCAGGACACCACCCCCATCAGGTCAGCCACAACGAGCATTCTTTGAAAATTCTCAATCAAACAGTTATTCTAATAAATTGGAAGAAAATGAATACAGTTTCCAAGAGAAGTTTTCCAATTATGATTAATTTGTATATATTAGTTGAGTTTGTTTTGTTTTGTTTTGCTTAAAGCAACGGAAAAGATTAAGCAGATGTATCAGTCCGGTCCATCTATCTATCATTTTCTTCCAAAAAGTACTGAAATTATTTGAACCACTTGATCATAAACCCTTTCCTTCCAGGCGGTGTCTTGCGACTGGCTACTTCATGAACGCCGCCGAGCTTCAGAGGGAAGGTCACTACACCACGGTAAGTGGGGACAGGGGCGTGGAGGGTCGGGAAACACTTATTTAGAAATTCAATCAGTTTATATGGCTATATTTTCTGTTGATCAATTCATTCGAACGCTTGGTAACCCGCAAGATATTGTATCGTCTAGGTGAACATTAGTTATTGTGCCTCCCATCAGTGGGCGCCACTAGTCACCATACTCTTTCTTTGAATTACATGATCTCGAAGAATTACACGATCTCCAGAAAGTGCGTATGATAATACTAATGATGAAGTTAAGTTTCTCTATACATGTATTATTTATCCCAATTTCTCGATTGATTACATTACAAAATTCTGTTATAAATCAACTTTGCAGTTGTCGATGAGGAAGCCGGTGGCCATCCACCCTTCGTCAGCTCTGTTCCAATGTAAGCCGGCGGTCGTCATCTACTGCGAGCTCGTCAAAACCACCAAGTGCTACATGAGGTGAGTGCGGCGCCGCGTGGTGCTCATATGTTTACGAGTAATTTTGTAATAGTTTTAGGTCATCTAAGTGCAAATTCAATGTTTGAACTCTGTTTCTTAATGTTCCTTAAGGCTATTTCACTCTCAGTTGCTTCTGGAGAAAACGTAGGAAAAGCGTTTCCTACATTTTCTACTTTTTGTATAAAACCGGAGTATAAGTTGGATTGTTAGGGAAAAAAGACATTTTTCTCTCTATTTGGAAAGAAGGCGATCCACTCCCTTTCCCAATTTGAGGATTTAGGGTGGGCAAGTTTTCTTGAGATCGTCATAGTGTGCAAGGCATATGTTTTCCATTGGGATTCTTTCTATGAGTGTCGCGATGTTTCTGTTTTGATTCAAAAAAGAAAGCAGGACCGCAAATAATTGATAAAAAGGTTGCTATCGCTACACTGTGTATCATAACTGAAGGTGTATTTCATGAAAAAAAAAAAAAAAATTTAGAAGCGACCTGCCATTTCAAATCTACATCCTACAGGCTAAGCACTTTTTTCATTTTTCATTTGCTCTTCCAGAAACCTGAGTTTGGTTGATGCTGAATGGCTCAACGAGATTGCCCCAAATTACTTCAAAAGAAGAAAACCGGGGAAGATGGTGCAGTAGGGAAAAGACAAGAAATAATGCCTCTATTTTACCCAGTGAATATGTACGCAAAATAAGTTCAATGTAGACGTTGAAAACGTTAAAACGTGCCTTTCCGGTACCGGTTCTCACAGCTTGACAACTCGGAAGATTTTAATGATTTAACATTGTGGGAGATAAATATGCATTGCATTCTATTGCAATATCAGATTATTTACTGTCAAGTTCAGCAGTATGTTAATCAAATTGAATATTTCTATCGCTATACCTGCTAAAAGATACAGTCGGGACTATTGCAAACATGAATAATATATTTGGGATATCCATCAAGATAGGTGTATCGTGCTGTATAAATTTATAGTACCCAATTTTATGTTCACTTGTAAATCTATGTAAATACGCCTGTAAATAAAGCAAACTATGCTCCAGTGTTCATGTTTTCTTGTTAACTGATGTCCTGTAGATCTTTGAATAAAAAAAAAAAAAAATTGGTTCGCATAAGAATACTATATGAGCAGAACCAGACCCACAAACATTGAAGACCCGTATCCAGTTGATCGCTTTGACCCTAGCCTATCGTATTTTACTTATAGTCAAATTGCAGTATGGATATAAATGAATATGTCGGCCGGTTATGGTAGTATCGACCGGCGATTGATGGTTGTTATTCATTAACCAAAAACTAGGAACTATATAATAAATATAAGACACAGGGTTCCCTCCATAATTACGCAGTCGTGTTGAGTACATGTATGTAAGATTCCATGTATCCTAATGTAAGCTTAGAATGATATCTTTCAGGGAAGATCTGGACCAGTGTTGTTTTTTTTTCTGTTATTTCTATCCAACAGATATTACGGTAAATGTATAGATTCGTGTTACACATGTTTTCGTGAATACCGCGCGCTGTTATTAATATGCAAAATAATATGCGGTTTCCATCTTATATGAAATCAAGAATAATTGGGCGTTTTGGTTCTTAGTTGGTTGTGTAATCTGTTTTCCTCCTTTGTGGAGTTCTGCACGGATGGACGACCAATGGTTTCCAATTTGACTTGGTTATAGTGACGCCACCTGGAGGAAACATCCCGGGCGTCCCGCATACAATTATACAAGGTTGTCTTGGAGTATCCAAAAACATTTAAACAGGCATTGTAATTCATCAAACATGCTGATCTTAAAGGGTTTTCAATAAAAACATTCAACTGCAGCTCGTACTGGTGAAGACCCGATCATCTCAAACAGCGGGCCCACATAACACTCACTAATTTGTGACAAAATTTACAGGTCATATATTTAGCACCCACCGAATAGATTTTTTCCAGATTAGAGCCATTTAAGCATTGTGTATTGTCCAATAGTGGACTCTTTATTCCACTATTGTTTTTTTATTCACATCATCAAAAAGTGGAAGTGCGTATAGTGTGAGGAAAGATATAAACATTGTGAAAATTAATGTGCTTATAATAACGGTTATCAACAATGACAAGATCCATGTGAATGTTTTTAATAGCTTAACCTCTAAAAAGTATGGGCAATTTTGACAACAGTTGTAACTACCCATCATCACACCACTGGCAAATTACAAAATTTCATACATGACCAGAAACCTTGTATGTATATGTATAGATATATCAAGACTGGTAAGCTCCTCTACGGACCTATGTGACAATTTCCCTGGTGGCTGGTTGGAACCTGGCCACTCAACTGTGACCATGGTCTGATCATTACCGTATTTTGGGAATAGTTTAGTGGCACCTCATATTGCACCAGCACCACATGGTTTACCTGCGCCTAACAGATTTACCTCTAGCTTTCCAGGACTTAGGTCTCTGCTATGGCAGCAAATAAACGCAATTTAAAAGATCTTTTTGTGTTTAGAACGGTAGAAGCTATATAATGTATACCACTTCCAAAATAAAAGAGATATAAAAGTCCGTAAAGCGTATTCCCGGTACCACCTTTTTCTTTTTTCTTTTTCTTTTTTTACTTAAACAATCTGTAACATACCCCTGCAAATATTTCACTTCCTGCTGAGATGATGAGTAATTCCTGTTGCTTATTTGTAATATTTTATTGAAAAAGACGCGTAGATTTCTCAATTGTGCCCAGACTTAGCATTATTTAAAAACAAAGTGCAAGTAGTATACATTAAAAGGGGTAAATTAAGAATCGTATGAAAAAGAGGAAGGTCGCAGCTCAAGGAGTATAGGGGAAGTATAATGTATGCTACATGTAGGCTAAAGCCCCATACCCACTAGGCGATTTTACTGGCGACTGGCGATGGGCAACAGCAGAAACACTGGTAAAATCGTTACCAAATCAGATTACCTGTTAGGTATAATATTGAAATGTTACATACTAACGGGTGATCTGATTTGGTGACAATTCTACCAGTGTTTCTGCTGTTGCCCATCGCCAGTCGCCAGTAAAATCGCCTAGTGGGTATGGGGCTTTAGTAAAGGCCTATGGGAAAACAGTGAAAAGATACACTCGTCGAAGATGAATGATGTAAAATTGAACAATTTTGTCATGTCAATTTAACAAATGTATACCTATAGGACCGTATATATATAGGGATCGGTACGTCCACCACGGCCATGGTCAAAGAAATGTCTCCCAAAGACAAAATTAAAATTGAAGAAAACTCCATAAACTATTTTTTCAGTACTACCTTTTATTTCAAGAGATATGGTCGCACCATGCACTATTTCACAAGCTTCTAGGAACCTGATACCAAATGGTACATAGACATTCATGTTCTTTCTTTGAAATATTACTCGCAGCTTTCTGTTAGACCAGTGCCCCGGCAACAGGAAAATAAGCTAGTTCAGAACTATTTTCTCTAGATTCCTATACCATTAAGGTAAAAATGTAAAAAAGGAAACGCGTTGCAAGTAGTATGTGGAAAAGGGTAACATTCAGAATGTAAGTAGTACATTGGAACAGGGGAAACATAACTTAGATAACATGAAAACGGCGGAAAATGGTGCTAACCTATTGAGGAAAGGGCCGGCTCGCGTGTTTTGAACTGCAGAACCACGAAAAGAGATAATAACCTTGTGAAAACTGATCATAAGATAATAACCCTGTGAAAACTGATTATAAGGCATTAGACCTATACAATTATATGCCAGTATCTATGACAGGGGGGAAATTAGTACAATGCCCATAACCCACCTGCTTAGGTCTATTTGGTATAATTGAAAATCATAATCCCGAAAACACAGCCTATCAGTGAAGTTGAAGTTAGCCATTCATCGAAGTTTACTCATGGTAATAATTAGGAGAATGACCATACATCCACATTGCCATCGCCGTCTATGACCCTAGAGGAAAACAATAGAAAAAGGGGAGGTAATATTTAAACCCAACGCACCACGCAATAACGTATCTCTTTAATTTGTGTCGCATAATCACTTTCTGCAAATATATTGATTTTTATAAGTTTAAACTATTGTAGGTGCAATCAATGGGTTATAATTTCTTTTCTTTGAATTTGGTTACTGAAGAAAGAGGTTTCGAGATAAGTAGATGTAGACCTGTCCTATATAGGCAAAATGAATATTGTATAGAACTGTACCAAGCTGTAACCATTTCTATATGCTCTTGTTGAACGAGAGTTCAACACAGAATAAGTATGCTGTCACAAAAAAGATTAGGCCTACCCATACACATGATGAAATTTCATAAAGTATATATTTTCTAAATCTAAATACATTTTGAAAATACATTACTTTATGATATCAAATGATCACTCGTATGGCACACAGGACCTTGCGAGGAAATATCACAAATCCATCAAACCTTACTCTGATTGCACTTCAGTGAGGCGTTCTATCATTCAAGTGAGTCACATCAGTGTATTGAAAACTTTGTATTTCATCCTATTGTGATGAACGGCTATTCATCCAAAATACATAGAGGTCAAAATAATAGAAATAAGGTAATAGTAGAAATATATGTAAGAGAACGAAATAGATGTAAAGGAACGAATATGTAATAATGAACGAAAGTATAGAAAGCCTGAAAAAGAGGCACGAATATGTAAAAGAACGAATATGTAAAGAACGAATATGTAAAGAACGAATATGTAAGGAACGAAAACGTAAAGGAACGAAACCCGGAAATATGTAAACCGGAAGTGAAATGTAAACCGGAAACGGAATATATAAACCGGAAGTGACGTCAGTTGTAGGTCACGTGACCGAAAGCAGCCAATCAGGGCTGACCTCTCTAGTATATAAAGGGGCGGTGAGGCCCGAATAAACAGAGTTCTTTAACAGTTCTCCTGGTGTCCAGACGTGTCCTCTTTCCTGAAACAACCGCTAAAGATGAGCCGATCAGAGTAATTAAGCCGAAGTTAGGACAAAACAGTCGAAGTTCGAGATAGGTAGTAGAACACAGGGTAAGGGGCCCGACGGCCCGAAGAACGAGGAACGAGGGAACGAAGTAAGGCACGAAGGCCCGAAGTAGTCCCGGAAACCGAGACGTAGTATGGTACGAAGACATGGGGAACGGAACGAAGGAGCGAAGTCCGCGGGGACGAGGGCGCGGCATGCTCGGCCCCACGCTACCAAACAATAGGCGACCGTCGGCCCGTCGCCCCCGCGGACCGGAACTCAGGGGTGGACCGCCCGGTCGGGGTGAATGCTGGTCTGGGAGATAGAGCGAGACGAACCCCGGCCGACCCGTACCCCTACCATAATTTCCCTCCCCCGCAGTCCTCCGTTGACATCGAGTGCCGATTCCCGATCGATTCGCTCAGCCCCCCCTCGTGCGCGAGGCACGACTCTAGAAACACATCTCGGTTCTTGGCCCGGATTCCCCGTCCGCCCCGAGACCCGAACAACCCCCACGTTCCTCTGTTGTAAGAATCGGCAACCCCGACTTACCAGAGAACGTCACACTGGTGGCAGCGGTGGTGCTGAAATAGGCACATACGGACTTGTGGATCTTGGGTGTTTCGTCGGTATTGGATACTCATGGCGACCGCGGCAGTCTTCGAGCAGATGGATTCTGACGTCGCCTTCAAGGAAGGTGGGGAGGAGAAAGGAGGTGCGAAAACCGAGACCAAAGGGGAGGACACGACCATCATGGGTAGGCAGTTTAATTTTATGGGAACGTCCACCCCGACGAATGAGCAGAATGTGCGGGCTCAACAACAACAGACCGGCCAGGTAGGAGCGAGTTTGAAGAAGTTCAGTTTACGACCAGAGAAGTATGACGGTAAACCGGATTTCGAGGGATGGATCAACCAGTTTGAGGAGTACGCAACATTGGGACGCTGGACGGCCGAGGAAAAAGCGGCGATGCTTTTTCTCTCGCTGACGGGAACGGCACGAATGTACTTTGTCGGACTCCCGGACAGGGAACGACTCCGTTACTCAGCGAGGGTGGATGCGTTGCGCCGGAGGTTCGGTCAGGAGAAGGACACGTGTAATGCTCTGCAAGAGTTGGCGGGATTGAAACGTGTAAAGAACCAGACAGCGAAGGAGTTGGCTGATAATGCCCGGCGACTGGCATCGAGAGCCTACTTCTCCAACGACTACGCTAGCCAGGAAAAAGCAGCATTACATGCGTTCCAGGCTGCAGTTGGGGAAGACCTTCAGCTGAAGTGTGCAGAGAAAGGATGCAAGACACTAGAGGAGGCGGTAGAGGTGGTAGAAATACAGGAACGATACTCACGCCGCCTCCTGCGGGCAGTGAAGCCCGAGGAGGACGCCAATACACAGATCATGGCCTTAAACGGTAAGTTGGAGGAGATGATGAAAGAATTGGCAGAAGAACGGGAAGCTAGAAGACAAGCAACGGCCCGGAGGGAGGCGTTTAAGAAGCGAAAAGAAGATTTAGAGTGTCATCAATGTCACCAGAAGGGCCATTTCGCGAGAGAGTGTTCTCAGCGTCAGGGAAACGGACAGTCGCCGTCGCAGTAAGCGCGGGGCCCCCTTCGGGCGCGGCGAGAGAAGTAGTAGGCATGGGAGAATGTGGACTTTATGTGGCCGGGACGGTGGGAGAGAGTGTCGTCCGTTTTTTGGTTGATACCGGATCTATGATCAGTCTGCTGTCGGAACGCCTCTGGAGAGAGTGGGGACGAAAATGGGAAGAACTGGATGGATATGAAGGACGTCTCTGCTCGGTGGATGGTAGTCCGTTGCGGTGCTACGGATGCACGAACTTGCCAGTAAAATTGGGAACGCGCGTGTTGAAGTGGACGTTCATGGTGGCAGACATCGGTAGAGATGAAGGGATCCTGGGAAACGACTTCGCGGTGAAATACCGGCTAACAGTTAAGCCCCACGCGAGTGCTATCTTCCTGCCCGCCGAGGGGGAGGGAGAGGGGGAACGAATCCCGGGAGCAGAACAAAGAACGGATGGGATTCGGGCAGTTACCGTCGGAGGACAGGTCGTGCGAATCGAGGAAACAACGGAAATACCCCCACTCCAAGTGACCCGAGTAACAGTAGTAACGAGAATAGACATAGGACAGAGTGGACAGCTGGCTGTCATCACCGGCGCTGGATTACCTATGGGACTGGAGGTGATCCCAGGAACGGTGACATTGGGAGAAGAAAATGAAGTTTGGGTGGCCAACCGAGGGACCGAGAGCGCGAAATTGGAAACCGGCGGGGTACTCGGAGAAGCCACCTTCGTACAAGAGGTACGAGGAATAGGAAGTGAAGCAAAAGAACCCCCTGGAGCGCTCGTTGAAATGATAGAGGAGGCTAAGAAAGACCTGACCACGGAGGAAGGCGGAGAACTGGAGAAAGCCATCATGGCCCGGGAACAAATGTTTGCGACCTCGAAACATGAGTTAGGACGGACAGATTTAGTACAACATCGAATTAAAACGGGGGATCAGATGCCGATCAAGCAGAGGGTCAGACGGTATCCGGCCACCAGGAGAGAGGAAGAACGAGCACTGGTGGAGGATATGTTAAATCTAGGGATTATCCAGGAGAGCGGGAGTGCGTGGAGTAGCCCGACCGTTCTAGTCAAAAAGAAGGACGGAGGAACGAGGTTCTGTATCGACTACCGAAAACTGAACCAGGCTACGAAAGTGGACGCCTATCCGCTCCCACGGATAGAGGACAGCCTCAACACCTTGGGAGGAAGCCTATTCTTTTGCAGTCTGGATCTCGCAAGCGGATATTGGCAGGTGGAGATGGCACCGGAGGACCAAGAAAAAACGGCCTTCGTGACTCAAGGAGGATTGTATGAGTTCAAAGTGATGCCATTCGGGCTAGTGAACGCCCCAGCCACCTTCGAGAGACTGATGGAAAGAATCCTCAGAGGAATCGTGTGGGAGGAGTGTCTGGTATACTTGGATGACATACTGGTCTTTGGACCAACGTTTAAAGTGACTCTGGAAAGATTGGTACGGGTTCTGGACCGATTGAACGCTGCAGGACTGAAGTTAAAGGCGCGAAAATGCAAGCTGTTCCAGAAGAAGATTCCGTTCTTGGGGCACGTTGTCTCATTCAACGGGATCGAACCCGACCCCGAAAAGTGTCGGCAAGTAACCGAGTGGCCGGTCCCTCGGGATCTCCACGAGGTACGAGCCTTCGTGGGATTATGTTCATATTATAGAAGGCATATAAACGGCTTCACGGAATTGGCTGCCCCCTTGTATGAATTGGCAACGAAGGAGGAACCGTTCGTGTGGAGCGCGAGACGACAAGAGGCATTTGATGCGATGAAGAAGGCGCTAACGGAGGCCCCGGTGTTGGGATTCCCGGAGGAAGATGGACAATGGTGGCTTGACACGGACGCCAGTGACGTGGGGACGGGAGCCGTGCTATCACAGGAGCAGAGAGGGGAGGAACGGGTGATAGCTTACACGAGCAAAACCCTGGAGTCAAACGAACGAAAGTATTGCACCACGCGGAAAGAACTGTTGGCGGTGGTGCGAGCTTTGAAGCATTTTCGGTGCTACATCTATGGTCAACGCGTGATAGTCCGGACGGATAATAGCGCGGTCAGTTGGCTGCAGAGAAGTAAGGAACCGATGGGGCAGGCTGCTCGGTGGATTGAGATTATCGACTCGCATGATGTGTCGTTCCAACACCGACCGGGCAGGAAGCATGGGAACGCTGACGCGTTGTCCCGGTATCCGTGCAAACAATGTGGAGAGGAGCACGAGAATACCGAAAAAGTGAGAGTAGTGACGCGGGCCCGGGGGTACGAGCCCGGATGGTCCCCGCAGGAGATGAGAGCAGCGCAGAGGAGGGATCGAGATATAGGGCCGATTGTCGCACGGATGGAAGAGAATGCGGACCGGCCAGGCTGGGAGGCCATATCTCCGGAATCCCGGGAAACAAAGATCCTATGGAGGCAATGGGAACGATTAAGCCTCAGGGATGGCGTGCTGCATCGGAAGTACTGGGAACTGGAAGGACATGGTTGGAGGAACCAGTTGGTCGTTCCCCGAGGGGAACGGGCCAAGTTGGTAAGGGAATACCATGGAGGCGCGGCAGGAGCGCATTTGGGAGTCGCCAGAACGACAGCCCTGTTGGAGCAAGGGTTTTACTGGCCGGGGCTCCGGGAAGACGTGCGGAAGGAATGTCGAGAATGTGATTGCGCGTTGCTGAAAAAGGGACGAGGAAGACGGGAGCCGCTACATCAGTACATAGTGGGGGAGCCGATGGAACGGCTGGCCATGGATGTTTCGGGCCCGTACCCAGTCACCAAACGAGGAAATAAGTATTGCCTGATGGTGGGATGCTATTTCACCAAATGGTTGGAGTGTTTCCCGATCCCGGATCAAAAGGCAACGACAGTGGCGGACAAACTGGTTGAAGAAGTAGTAGCACGGTACGGCGCGTTTCGGGAACTACACTCGGATCAAGGTACGAATTTCGAATCCGAGGTGGTGGCTCAGGTCTGTGCACTATTTGGAATACACAAAACAAGAACGACGCCGTACCACCCCAGGAGTGACGGGTACATAGAACGAAGTTTCCGTACTTTGGGGTGTTGTTTGAAAGCCAGCTGCCGAGCAACAGGCCGGGAATGGGACGAGATGGTCCCGCTCGTGATGATGAGTTATAGAGCAACGCCGCAAGCCAGCACGGGAGTGACACCGAATATGATGATGCTGGGCCGACAGACCATGATGCCGCGACAGGCGATTTATGGGAGACCTCTAGGACCAGAGGAGGAACCCCGACGGGTAGGCGACTATGTGGAAAGCCTGGAGGAAGGGCTAGTCGCGGCCTATCGGGAGGCCCGGACGGGGCTGAAACGAGCCGCCATCCATCAGAAACACGAGTACGATGGGAAGGTGACTCGGCGGGAATACCACGCCGGAGAACTGGTCTGGGTGCACGATACGGTAGTGGATAGGGACAAAGGAACGAAGTTGCGATTTCCATGGATGGGCCCTGCACTGATCGTCAAGGTGCTTGACCGAGGACGGGTGGTAGTACGGAAGAAACGAGGGAAACCGGGGGGGGTGGTCCATGTGGACCGCCTGGAACCCTACCGAGGACACACTGCGCCAGCCTGGATGGTAGCTGACCAGCAAGGATACGAGGCTGCACAGTAAATGCTTGGGGTGGGGCGCGCTAGGGCACGTAAGGAAACGGGGCACCCCTTTTTGTGATGAAGTCGTTTTCGTGTCTCGATTCCGCAGGTGGAAGAGGACCAAGGGAACGACCAAATCGGCGCTACACAAAAAGGCTTTGGCCAAAAAGGACTGATCAACCTGGGGCCATTGAGTCGGGGCGGTGCGTTGACCACTACAGTAGGAGTGCAGGTCGTTAGGCTGTAGAGATTTGCTACCTAGCTGAAGATTGGTTCTCTTGCGGATGTAATATAGGTGGGAAATGCGGGGTTGGAACGAAAAACGGCGTTCGGGAGCCACGACGGCCCGAATGTCTAAAGTAGTCCCACGGAGCCGCTTTCCGGTCAGTTCGGAGGAACCACAGCGTGGAAAAGATGGTTGGATAACAACAGAAGACAGACCCGGTGGCAAGCTGGTGAAGACTTTTGAAGTAATGCCGACTTGGTAATACCGCTTTACAGCGTCCAGGAGAGTAGATGCGGCACTCTCGGGAACGCCGGAGGAACGAACGGACGGTTGTAAAAGGCGAGGCCTGAAACGAGGACGGGCTTTAAAGTAGGTCGTAAAAGGAGTAAAAGAGGACAAAGAGAACGGGGCGGCGGCGAGGAGATGATAACGTCGAGCCCCTGTGTTCTCCGGGAAGTGTGCGGAAGCACTGTGAGGGCCAAGATGAAAAAGGCAAGAGAAGGCGACGGAGGATGAAAAGACCGAGGACGTCCGGTGGGGCAATAAAAGGCCTAGGAAAAAAACGCGTGGACGGGCGAAGGGCCGCGAGGTAAAAAGCAGGCGGGGCGGTGACCAGCGGCGGGCCCCGGGGACCGGAAAATAGTAGGGGGCGCCACCGTAGAAGTGGATGGTGAGTCTGACGCTAGGGGTCGCTAGTGCAGGCCACGCCCACTTCCGCCTGCGGCGGCTATAAAAGGCAGAGCGCTCGCCGGAGCAGGTCATTCTGGTCAGCCGATCAGGATTCATCAAATCGCAGACGAGCAGACTGAGCTAAGGAGAAGAAAACAAGAGAAAAAGCAGAGAAGCGAGACGAGCAGCATCACCACGAGACAAAAACGGAAACGGCTGACGGGACGAGCTTCAGGATTGGAACGAGCCCCGAAAGCCCGGAAAACGGACACGATGAGCGGACAGTGCTGGGAAGGACATTGTCACGGAAAGGAGTTTAAGCACTTGGTCAAGCATATTAAAGGCCAGCACGATGGATTACGGAAGCAGTACTACATGTGCCCGGTGTGTTCGAATCGAGCCTACTCGACACACCAGGACTGGAAGAAGCACATGACGGACTCACACGAAGGGAACCTGCAGAGGGGGATGCCGAAGCAAGACCCCCTTCTGAGGCTGGAGTATGCTGCGGCGTTCGCCTTGGACCCGAAAGGATGCTGGGGATGAAACGGCGGCCCGGGTAGCCAACATGGAACGGGACTACGCGGTGCGCCATCCGGAGGGGTTTCAACCCCCTGAGAGGGCGGTGGATAAGGAGGCACCGGAGAGGCCGCGACGGCATATCCGCGTACCTTACTACCCGAGGGCGTCGAGAGGATCCGAGGACAGCGACGCCGAGCAGCCGGAGCAGGTAGCAACCGAAGAAGGATCAGAGGCCGACGAGGCCGGCGAGGGAGCCCAAGCAGCCAAAGCAGCAGGGAAGGGACCCCTGGCCGAGGTAGCGGAACGATCGACACCCACGCGTCGTTCCCCTCGGAGGGCCGCGAAAGGAGTGCGGAAGGAAGCCACCGAGTCGCCGCGAAGCGCGAGCCGAGCCGTGGTCAACCCGAAACCACTCCTGACACCAGACCAAATATCAGGGTTGGTACAGAGTCGAATTAAGAAGTTAAACGCCCAGGGAGAACCACGGGAACCGAGAGGACGAGGACTCCCGGGCAGAGGAAAAGGACGGACATCCACACCCACCCCGAAGCCGGGTTGCTCAGGAATACCACCGGGGGCTGAGGTGGTGGAATTGGTGAGCTCGTCCGACGACCAACGTCTGAAAGTAAAAGAGGAAGAGGAGCCGCTCGCTTTCAAGAGGCCCCCGACGCAGGGATGCCCGGCGGAGGAGCCGTCGCGAAAGAAGAAGTGGAAAAAGGTCAAGAAAGTCCCGAGAGAATTGGAGGAGGGAACGAGTTCGGACCAGTCGGAGTCAGGCAGGAGTATGTCGGTCCGAAGCGATCGGTCCTTGATTATTGCTGAGTCTAGTAGCACGGGAGAGCTGGGACCATCACAGCCTGAGACCTCGACAGGAGTCAAACGGACCACGGGACTAGAACCACCTTGTAGCGACGCACAATTTACTATGATGACAGTTCATAAGAAATCAGTGATATACGAATCACGACACCCGAGGTACCCCGGATATTTAAAAGGAACAATGAACCGGGAGGGATCGTTCAGGGGTTACCACGAGGCAAGATCCGACCGGGAGCTGGAGGACAGCATTCGGGAAGCACAGGGAGGCCGGCTGGTGGAAAGAGAAGCATTGTACCTAGGGAGGTTTCTACGCGAGATGGCAGAAAGGCAGGGACTCAAACCGTCGGGGCGAGTGGAGAAAGTAAAGTATGTTCGGCATGCGGCCAGACCGGAGGACACGGCGTCGATGGCCTCGACACAGCCGCTGTTCTCTACCCCTACCCCGACGAGAGCGGATTCACCCCTGGAGAAGATGGTATGTAAGCAGCCGATAGTGCCGCCCCCGGGACTGAAACGAATGAGAGACATTACGGTAGCACCAGACACGCCAGAGACACGGGCGGCGGTTGACAACCTGACTCGAGCCAGTTTGGGGAGCTCGTTTTTCGGGTCGCAAGGATCGGAGGAGACCCCGGGACCACCGTCACCCGAACGTATGGGATCGCCGCCAGGACCGGATACCCCACTCAAGGACGAGGATAAACACGGGCGAGCGCTACAACCGCGGGTTGTGATACACAGATTACAAATACCGGCTGCCCAGTCCATGGACGCGGAGGTGGAAGACTCAGACGACATGGAGTTGGGGCAGGCCGAGACCAGAGGATACGAGCCGGAGAAGCAAGAATTGGACGAGTCGGGAGCGGATTCAGTGTTCGGGTCCATAGGAACGGAGATACCGACGGCAGGACCATCTAAAGAAACACCGAGACTCAAGTTATTACGGACACAGGCCATTCACCAGGTCTTACAGGGACACTTTCCGGTGACGGCGCGAGCGGTACGAGACTGGGACGCGGAAGAGGCCATTCGGGTGCAACTGGTGTGGCCCCCGAAGGAGGTGCGAGGAATGACGGCCAAGACAAGAGCAATGGCTTCGGCGTCTATGGCGTTCCTGATGGCACTAGAAACGGGCCGCAAGCCAGAGACATTTGAAGAAGCGATGGCACAGTTCCCGACGGCGGCACTGGGGCCGTTGACCAGGGAGTTCCCGGGGGTCGACCGGCTAGTTAACGAACACAACCGGACCGTCCAATTGGCTCAGACCCTAGTGATGTACAAAAACGAGGATCAACTGGATGACTTGTTGAAGGCGACAAGAGAGGCGGAAAAACAGAGCGGAATGGTGGATCAGCTTCTCGAGCTCCCCGCTAGGGAGGAGAGACTGTTGCTACCGATCCGACGCCAGGAAGAAGGGTGAAGTAGATGCTGCTCGAGGTCTTGCACGGAAGAAAAACAGCGCGACGGAACCAGAGACGGAAGATGGCGCGTCGCGAGTCGGGTGGGGAGGGATTACGGGGCGTTGGCTCCTCACCCATAGTGTCAAACCCCCAGGGAGAGAACCGGGCCGAGGCGGAGGTACCTGAGCCGCACAGGAGGCCGAAGCCTGGATAAAAGACTCTCCTGGAGACCGCTGGACGGGCCCGAAACTTTACTTAAACTCATCGGGAACGGACTGGCGGGCTCGAACATTCTTATCTTAATTTATTCCTATTAGTTTCTTTATGGGAATCTTCTTGCGGAAGTGAACGAAACCACATGTGTTAGGAGGTGTTGAGTGTAATCAGCGAGCTGGAGGGTCCATGACTGGAACGAACTTACCAAGCCTGCGGGGCGAATACGGAACGGGAGGAGGCGCTAGGAGGAAAGACAAGTTTGTAGCTGTTCCTCTTCTTCCCTGGAGCCCGCTGCGTTGGTTGGGACCGAGCAGGTGGAACGGGATCGTCCGGTCGCGGAAATCAAATGGATAGCGGGCCGGGCGGCCCAGGAGCGAGAGTGAAAGTTGGGAGGCGGAATCGAAGAAAGGAAATCAGAATGGACAGATAGTGTTGTCATTGTAGTCTTTGAGTCGACGGTCGTGCCGGGGTAAATAAGGTACCGGTGGGCCGGCGACTCGCCGCTGGAGGAAAGGCTGGCGCGGGCCAAGACTGAAAACCCTTCTCCCGTGCTGCCTTGAGCGATCTGGGGGCGAGGAGGAGACGACCTCTGTCCTCTAGCGGCACTTCTACTCCCTGCAACTTTGTCTTCTTGATCTCGGATGGATCGATCAGAATGTGGATGAGCCCGGATTCATGTACCATCATCTTCTGAGTTTCCTTGTCTTCAGCCTCTTACCGCATACGAAGAGCGGCAAAATGGAATTTTTCGACCTGAATGCTGGTTTTATCGTGCCAGAGTTGATGCAGCGAGTCGTGAAAGGATTGCGGCGAGTCGTAGATGTCTCCCGGAGGACCAAGGCACGAGCAGGGACGATAACTTAGGGGCCCTGGCTCGTGACCGACCGAAGCAATACATGAACAAGAAACAAAAATTAATAGACTTACTAAAAAACTTATATTAATATCTTACCTGCAGTAACGACAGTGACTGCTTCCATGTCGTACTTCCTGGTATCTTCTTCTCGAGGAACGAAACAAAATAGTCTTTGAAATATATAGGGAAGTAGTCTTTGAAATATACAGGGAGGTGGTGCTTGGAACGTCGGCCGCGGATGCCTTGATAGACGCCTCAAGAGGTCTGCAAAGAGCGACGAGGAGCGATCCTTCTTGGAGTTCGACATCGGATGAGTTCTCTATATATGCTATTTTTTTGAGAATGGGCCCGTTCCGGATCTCAGAGGTTGACGTTGGGTGCAGATCCCAGTTGATGTCGTCCATCTTCACTTTCTACGGCTTCTTCCTCTCCTTCTCACTAATATCTTCAACTTACCAACTTCGAACCGCCGTACCTAGGAGCAGCCCGGAACGGCTCGGAGCTGTTGTCTCGGCGTTCGTCATAGGCATAGTGGCTTCATGCAATGTGACATGGCACCGTGGACGATTGTGGCCTTACTCCAGAATCAAACCAGACCGGATCTTAAACTTACTTCTATTAACGAACTATTTGTTGGTATTACAGTCTCACGAAAATCGTCTAAAAGCATGGTCCTCCGGGAGGACGAAGAGAAAAACTTAGTAAACAGAGCGAGGCCCGAGAGCCTAGGAAACGAACGAGGGCCCGAGTGCCCGAAGCAGGAATCCTCTTCTTAGGAAAATCATCTCATCAGTGGAACGAAGGAGCCTCCCTCTCGCCCCAAAGAGGATTGTCTTCCTGCCGTTGCTTACGGAGGGGGGGAGGGATGAGAGGCACCGGCTCCTGTCATCAAAAGAAACTTCATCAAAATTATCTTCTTAATCGGGTCTCCGTTCCGGTTGTTGTCATGCCACTCGGGCCCGGAACGGTGACGGAAATACTTTACTGTGGTGGACTCTCTCCGACATCTCTTTCTGAAATCCTGAAATCTTCGAGTGTGTCGACGCGGTCGAGGACTGAACGTCTTGGTGCTGGGTTAACCACGAGGACATGTGTCGTAAAAGTCAAACTTCAGTTCCTTTACGGAAAACGGACACCTCATCGATAATTAATGATTCTAATCTTCTCAGTCTTACCTTCACCCGGACTCCATCTCAAAGTTTCACTGTGACAAATAGCACGAAACCCGCGACGTCGTCTGCTGAAGCTTCCACTCTAGGCTTTAATGCATGAAGTTAAGTTCCTTTCCACATACAACGCCATCTTCTTCTTTGGGTACCTTGGCCTCTGGCTCGAACATGTTGTCCTTGCCAAACGTGAAAAAGTCACTGGAGGGCTCTGAATGCCGAGGCGACCGAGGGTGCGAAGTCCAAAAAGAACATTCTATCTACAAAAACTTCAGTCTTTCTTCTTCAACTCATCCTTAAAATCATCATCATCACCTAAGAGAACGCAGAGAAGAGTAATAGTTACGGAAGAACGAGGGGTCACGACCGACCGGGTGGGAGAATCACGACCGATTCTCTACCCAAAAACAACGGAGAACGTCTGGACGACGGAAGAACGGACCGAGGGTCGAGAGGACTAAGGGTCACGACCGGCCCTGGCCTCTGGGTGGGAGAGTCGCGACCGATTCTCCACCCGAACTAGGGGAGAACGTCTGGACGACGAGAAACGAAGGGAACGGGGGCACTGCGGGTCACGACCGACCCATGGCCCCAGGCAGGAGGACCACGACCGGTCCCTCTGTCCTAATGAGGGTAAAAGGCGAGGAAAAACGCGCCGAGGGGCTAAGTAAATAGAGCCCAGAGGAGAGGAGCGGGGGCGACGGGGTCACGACCGATCCCCAGTCCCGGGTGGGAGAGCCACGACCGGCTCGCTCATCCTAAAGACGAGAAAAAGAGGAGGTGTAAAACGGGTCCTAATAGATCCAGGATAAAGAACTCTGACGAAGATAAAAAGAGACTAAGATATATAAAACGAATTATATGAACTTTCATTAAGAAGAGAGAAAAACGAAGAACGAAAAACGAAGAAAGAAGAGAAATAATAATTAGCCGGATAGGCCCCGGGGGCCCTCCGAAGTAGACCGGGGAGGACAGAGGGTGACACCTCCTCCTCTGCCGATAAGGAGCGTAGGATTGAAATGTTTCTGGTTCTAGAGTATGTTCTGTTGTCGATTGCTGTATGAACTGTTTTGAAATTTTGTAAAACGTGTTTTCCCACCTTTCAAGAAGGTGGGGGAGGGTGTGATGAACGGCTATTCATCCAAAATACATAGAGGTCAAAATAATAGAAATAAGGTAATAGTAGAAATATATGTAAGAGAACGAAATAGATGTAAAGGAACGAATATGTAATAATGAACGAAAGTATAGAAAGCCTGAAAAAGAGGCACGAATATGTAAAAGAACGAATATGTAAAGAACGAATATGTAAAGAACGAATATGTAAGGAACGAAAACGTAAAGGAACGAAACCCGGAAATATGTAAACCGGAAGTGAAATGTAAACCGGAAACAGAATATATAAACCGGAAGTGACGTCAGTTGTAGGTCACGTGACCGAAAGCAGCCAATCAGGGCTGACCTCTCTAGTATATAAAGGGGCGGTGAGGCCCGAATAAACAGAGTTCTTTAACAGTTCTCCTGGTGTCCAGACGTGTCCTCTTTCCTGAAACAACCGCTAAAGATGAGCCGATCAGAGTAATTAAGCCGAAGTTAGGACAAAACAGTCGAAGTTCGAGATAGGTAGTAGAACACAGGGTAAGGGGCCCGACGGCCCGAAGAACGAGGAACGAGGGAACGAAGTAAGGCACGAAGGCCCGAAGTAGTCCCGGAAACCGAGACGTAGTATGGTACGAAGACATGGGGAACGGAACGAAGGAGCGAAGTCCGCGGGGACGAGGGCGCGGCATGCTCGGCCCCACGCTACCAAACAATAGGCGACCGTCGGCCCGTCGCCCCCGCGGACCAGAACTCAGGGGTGGACCGCCCGGTCGGGGTGAATGCTGGTCTGGGAGATAGAGCGAGACGAACCCCGGCCGACCCGTACCCCTACCATAATTTCCCTCCCCCGCAGTCCTCCGTTGACATCGAGTGCCGATTCCCGATCGATTCGCTCAGCCCCCCCTCGTGCGCGAGGCACGACTCTAGAAACACATCTCGGTTCTTGGCCCGGATTCCCCGTCCGCCCCGAGACCCGAACAACCCCCACGTTCCTCTGTTGTAAGAATCGGCAACCCCGACTTACCAGAGAACGTCACACTATCTAACGTGCATCGCTCTACTCGATCTGCTTGTCATACATACCGGACGTACTAAACACCTTCTCTTTGTAGGTGCATGATGTAGTCGTGGAGCCGTCGACAACATCAATATTTCTCACTTGGGTTTCGCCGTCAATGGCGGCCCACTCCGACCACTTCCAAACTTTGGTAACATGTCAAAGAAAGATGTCTCTTCATATAACATATTATGTTTGTTCGCACATCTATTCGAAGTGAGTTATTTTCACACCTTTCAACAACTCATATTCCTACTGAGTTTATTAACCCTTTAGACCCCAATCCGGCCGTGGCCGCCCGAAAAAAATGATCATTTTTCCATAATTTTTCCATATTTTTCCAATTAGAATACTTTGATAAGTCTTCAACATACAAAAACGGCAAATATATCGTTTAAAAGCCTATTTAAATAGCTATTCAATGCTTCAAACAAGATGTCTAAAATAATAATTGCTATTGTTTGGTGATCCCTTGAAATTCCTCAATTAATGGAAATTTAAGGAAATCCCAAGGGAATTTAAGGAAACCCCAATCCACAGAAATCCTGGGGAAATACAGCAATTCATATTCACAATCTGTGGGATGCCCCTTTCTTTAACTCTTGCACAGTTGTATATGTCATTCTACAGTTTAAGATTACTGAGATATTGCTTCAAATATGGAAATAAGTCAAAAGAATTGCATAAAAAGTCCAATTTTATCTAGATTATTCTTGTGGAATATTCTTAATTGCGATTTGGATGAAAACATCCTGAATATTGGCACTGGACCAAAATTGGACAAAATTGGCTTTGTTGGCCAATAGCAGCACTCAATGTATGGGTTCCATGGGAAGCAGCAATTGGGGAGGTTTTTTTCACTTTGATAAGAACAGAAAGATTTTACCATTGTTGCACAGAAAACAGTGGGTGGTTATCATAAGTGAAACCAAAGTTATGACGTTTTCAAAAGTATATGATTTTCCAATAACTAGCAGAATATTATTTGCATGGTTTTGAACAACAATGGCAAACTCATATTTCTATATAAGTGTATCCCCACACAGTAAGGATGCTCCGAGGGGGATATATCTTAAGCTCTACAGGTAATATTAAGGGAGATATGGGTAGATTTGTGAAAAATAGGGATAAAAATGTCTTAAACCAACTTTTTGTGTAGAATTCAGTCATCGTACTTTAAAAATTCCATTTTGTTTGAAAAACGTTCTATTTGGAATGTTGATAGAATGTTTTTTCCCCAAATATTACCAAACATCAGATGTTTGGTTACCATGGAAACATCAACATTTTGCCAATTTTGTCAAAAATTGTAACCCATTTGGAAAAACATGACTTGATTGTATTACCAGTCCAAACTAAAAGAGATTATCTTTTGTAGAACAAAAGTTATAAGCTTAATAGCTTTTATGACTTTTTGTTAATTTATGGGGAAAATTTTATTTCAATACCAAATATTTAGATAAGTATTCAATATCCAGGCTTTTTGCTATTTTCAGGAAAACTGACCATCCTGTGTTCAACAGCCCGTTAATTATTTGAAAATTATCCAATTTTGATGTGTTTGGTATCATTTGAAAGCTTAAAATATCCTCTTTGATGCCTAATTCCCGCCTGGAGCATCCTTTCTGTGTGGGGAGACACATTAATATGACTACGAGTTTGTTCAATTGCAATAGCGTATTTTCCAGTTAGCCGTATCAGTGGCGATCTATTTTCTTGGTGAAAGATTCCCTGAGACACCCTCTGCGAAACAGGTACACTTTCTACTAGCTACCGTGTGGTCACATAGACCCCGTTCTGGTTGCGCTGCCACCCCGATCAAACGCGCGGATTAGATAGCGAATTGTTGAGTTCCGGCCCGTAGGCTCAATGCTTAAGAATTAGTTTTTGTCACTCTGTACAACTTAAAATTAATTCCAAGAGAAAATATTAATAGTTTTGGTTAGCTATGGCCCTCACCTATGAAATACCATAAAATCAGACTAAATCTAAGAGAAATAGCTGAGAAAACCAATGTTTTCTACCACCTCCAATGCTGTAGCATAGGGCGGATGTCAGAAATCGGCCCGCAGCAAAAGAGAACCGGCACGGGGTCTATAACACAAATATATTTCTAGACTAATAATGTGATGATAGGTATTCTTACTATCTAAATTAGGAAGTTGCACATATATGTGGCTGCCATCAGTAACATTTTAACAGTTGAAAAGTATCAAAAACAACAAAATGTAACAACTTTACTCTTCATTGTGGTTTCCGGGAAATACTTGCATTCTCAACAGTCATTCTGTGAATTATAGATGTATATTTAACCAAAATATATACTTAAATTTGATAGACAAAGGCACAGAGTATACAAAACTTTTTACAAATTTGAAATACAACCAATATCAAACGAGATATGTACAATAGTGTGCAGTGTATATTACGCATCACCTTGCAGCCATATAAAGTGTACCTGCCCCAGGTGGGTGCAGGAGGGTGTCGCAGTGAATGTGGGACCACACTGCAGAGATCGCGGCCTGATAACGGCGACTGGAATATACGCTATTCTATTATTTCCTAATGAACTGATGCTAGAATGTTCAAAGGACCATATCTCTGGTTTTAATTGGAATTCTTGGAATATTCTTTCAGTTCCACGAGGAAAGGCCCTCCTCCGTAAAGTTGTCAAGGGGTACTTAGAAGAATTTACTGTAGAGCATTACATCAGTATGAAATGCCACTATATGGCTAATGATGATCTTACCATACTTACTTGTATTTTCTGCCTTTAGGACGTATGTTGAAACGCACTCTACATCATTCAAGTTTAACAAGGGAGCGCACACCTTCGGTCCAGTTATGTTGAACGTTGAAGGAATAAACTTTTATGAAAAAATAGACATGCTTTATAAAAAACGGATTTCATTGTGCATTGTAACGCTTGTAACTAAAGGATTCTGAGAATGAGAATGGCGTCTACAACAATCGATATAGCCGTGGATATTTATTCGTTAGCGGTGTATAGGAATGAAATGTTAAACGCCTTTCTAGGAATTTATTAAATTTAGATTTGTGCAAGGGCTATGCTAAGGTTTAGATACCACGGGTTGTGACGGATAACAATATTTGGTGTTGTATTGGTGCTCTTGATTCAATAGCGGTTAAGGTAAATTAAGGCCTATAACTACTGTACCTATAATCTTAAGTTGCTTAAGGTCGTGTGAGAAGTGTTTCGGGAAATGTGTCTTACGAATGCAACTATACTCATTTTTCTACAAATTCTATCAATTGCCATGGTGCCAGCCTAGATTAAAAGTTTGTCTTAGATGAAGGGGGTCCCCCAAACCTCTAAATTCCACTCGCAACATACATGAAATGACCAGCACCACTATAGCCTCGAGAATATCAATGTCAATGTCCCTAAAGCATTCGCCTAAATAGTTAGATATAAATAAACCTTTCAAATAGTGCAAACCATTTTAGAATATCTCTTTTAGGGGGCGAGATATCTTTGTTCGAAGATCTCTGCTCATGGCATAATAAAACCCCTACAATTCTCATGTTCTTCGTTTCTGTGGTATAACCTCTTGGACCAAACAATATCTAGTGAGAATAATTAAGTTTTGTTATTATCCCAATTATTCAAAATACTATAATTTCTAATATAGTATTTCAATCAGGTAGTCATTTTCATTGTAAGGACAAAAGATACTTCTGTAAGGATTCTCAAGAAAAATAGTCTGTGCAATATAAACATTCCATTTTTGTTGTTGCCATGGTGACATGGTACTCTTTCTCATTCTGACACCCTTCAAGAAAGGGACATCCCTTGCCAAATTACCCAAAGCGCGGTTTTCATGAATAGTTAGAATGTTTTTGTGATAATGATAAAAATC
The DNA here is from genome assembly GCA_936440205.1 of Lepidonotus clava. Classification (NCBI taxonomy): domain Eukaryota; kingdom Metazoa; phylum Annelida; class Polychaeta; order Phyllodocida; family Polynoidae; genus Lepidonotus; species Lepidonotus clava. Next base: position 42,042,631 of record OW387136.1, on the reverse strand, counting down.
TCTGGAAAATCGTACCCAGGTATATAAATTTTCCAGATAATATGTATCATTATCGTGTTATTATCAATAACTCACTTAATAATGTTTTTAGAGCACTCTAGGTTACCATATGCTGTGACTGGTTACATGTTTCTATTTAGTAAATTTATGCATGATTAAAATCCTAAGAGAGAAAGCCTTTCCTTGCAAAGATACATGTATCTACACGTCTCTTTCGGATCCATAGTATACGAAAAGGCACAAGAATTACCAAAACAAATAGTTATGCTTCACCTTAAATATGGTGTCATAATCTAAGATAACATAAGGTGTGTGCATTCCCACAAAGGTTTTATTTTCACTTACCCCTGAGGTTCTCAGTGCGTCCACGTCGGTCTGGTTGGAGACGAGGCAGGGTCGGTGACTGGTGGCGTTCAGGTCGGCACACGGCGTCCGGAACTCCTCCTCCAGGAGGACGCTCAGACAGTCAAAGGTGGGGTCACGGGCACTGCTAGCCGCCCCAAGGAAAACTCCAGGGATTAGCACCAACAGATGAAGCATTGTGGATATATGGGCCCGCATACTGCAATATGTAACATCAATATGTACGAAGGTTATATGACGTCCACTCGCTATAATGTTGGGAGACTATTCCATACCACGCTATACTGAACAAGGCTGGTGGTATATAGTTACCTACGAGTAAACTCTACATGCCTCTGGTTGTTAGTTTGCCATAATCAATAATTTCATACTTCATAGTTAATTATTTCACTCACTAAAATTTGCATCGGGGTCTCGGTGTTTACAAAATCCAAAAGCTATTGACCGTGGAGATTGTAATATGAACTCGCGCGGATGAAGCAAGAAAGTATAGATTAAAGGAACGTGTGGTAAACGTACTGTTCTTCACGCATAAGGATGTGCAAGAGGCGTTTTAATCAATTGGACCACAACACGCCTGTACCTATAGCTAGCAGGCCTAGAACATCCCCCAACAACGTTTGTTTTATTTTTCTTGTAGTATAGGGGTTGCTCTTTCAAAAGTGTTCTAAAATGTATCTGCAAATGTGGAAGATACAGCTGGTAAACATGGCCACCAAAAATTAGGCTATTCTGAAATTAAACTTCATTGGGTTATATCTTTCTCTTCTATTGGATTTTTATACAGGCTAAGTTCACTTGTAGTGGTGTGCCATGTGTCATAAGGTCTTTTTTGAGGGGTAAAGTTAATTTGAAAACAGTTTTAAAAAGGGCAAATCATCCACATTAAGAAAAGTGATGGTGTCCAAAAATCATTTTAGGCTACCATGATATTTAGCAGCCATCTTTAGAATTTCCTAAAAAATCTTTTTTTATTACATTTTTCATACATCACCTAAAAGGACATAATATATGTGGGTTCTAACCAATACAAAACTATTTTTAGACAGACCAAATCATCATTATTCAGATAAGGTATGGTGTCTAAAGTGATATTTTGATTCTTTTGATATTATGCCCCCCTTTAAAAATAATCTTATAAAATCATTTTGTATTCTTTTATGTATAAAGAACATCACAGAACATGATAAACAATAAAATAAAATAGATTTCAATCTTATTTTGAAAACTTTAAGTCATACTCGTTAAGAAAAGACATGGTGTCTAAATTTCATCTTTGGTTAAAAGGTATTTAGGGACCATTTTGAAAAATGTATGGAAAATCACTTTTCATTGTGAAATTTATACATAGCATACAAGACAACCATAATGAATAGGGGTGTAAAAACTATTTAATGATGTTTTTGGAAAGCCAAATTAATACTTTTAGCTTTTATAGATATGACTATATATAGTCCAGGAGCCAAATCTGAATATCATAATCTACCCTACATGGTGATCCTCTTGGATATTCTTGATTTTTTTTCAACTTATGGTAACTTAGGGACCTGTAATCAAGATTTTTCCAAAGAATTTGGGTATGCAAACATTGTCTGATTATGCAATTTGTGCATAATTAGCAAAAAAATGAAAAATGGTTTATTTGTTTATTTCTTAGAAACTATGTAAGGTATGATAACATGCCATATGTAATCTGAAAGTTTATTGTTTTCCTGACTTTTTGGCATATTGTTTGCTATTGCTAATAATGATGTCTACAAGCAATTGCAGAAAAATTGCCATTTTCATCAAAATCAAAAGTAGGTCACCATTTAGGGTAAAGAATATATAACGTGGGAGATATATCTTAAGTATACATCAACATAAAACTTGGCATATTGTTTGCTATTGCTAGTAATAATGTCTACAAAGAATCCCAGAAGAACTGCAATTTTCATCAAAATCAAAAGTGGGTCACCATGTAGGGTAAAGCATATATAACATGGGAGATATATGGTAAGTATAGGGAGGTCAGGAGTTGCTCTTATAACACTTTTTCTAATCCCCCATTCCAGGCCCCATTGGTCACTGTTTACCTCACACCTTTTAACCTGTGGCCTGTGTGTTAAGAGGCATGATAAAGGTGGCAGACTAGGGTTCCCACCTCTCTGTTGTGGTAGTCAACCCACTCAGGCATTGTCTCTTACTTGAGGGCTAAACCCCTAAAACAACAGCAACACCTCAGTGCAGATAAGACACTGAACACACAACCTATTTAGGGGTCCCTCAGAGGGAAGGGGCAGTGGTAAGTTTTGCCTACCTATAACTTCCTTATTATTCACTTTTATCAAAAAATTAAAAAAGGAGCATGGGGTTATAGCATGTTATTTGTTTAGACAATGTTGTCCTACAGCAGTGACACAAAGGTAGCGGACTTTTGGTAGTTTAACAGTGTTGGAGGGGCCCGGGTCTAACTTGTCCCCCAACAGGCCTGAACTGGGGGACAATGGCCGCCCCCATGGTGCGTCTCCCTACAGGCCTATACATCAACATGAAACATGGTATCTGAATAAACAATTTTCAAGTGAAAAGGGCATTAATACAGAGCTCTATATACAACCAAAAGTACATGAATTGACATGTGCCCCATGAAACATATCCCTAATGTTGTCCTACATGTATTCCTATCCATAAATGTAAGGACAAGAGGAAAAGATTGGCGACGATGTGTTGCATTGTTATTATTTAAACTTTTTCTTTTGGAACCGAGTATCAAACTATTATTCCCTTCCCCTAACTCACTATACTCGGTATGACAGCCAGCCAAGCCTTGCATCAGGCACTAGAAAATAGGATTATTGCAAGTGGAAGCTTAGCTTAACTAGAATCACAAGTCTTACATGATTTTATAGTGCTTGGATTGTGGTCCTACAACAAATCTGCTATATGCACATGGTCATTTCAACCACCATGAACACAAAACCCAGGAAAGGGGTCTGGAAAATCAGAGATTGCTTGTGTTTATCTAAATCAATAATATGTCACCAAGTAAATAAAATGGTTCTAGGACATATACCCCCTAGACATTTACCCCCAGGCACTTACCCCCTGGACACTTACCCCTGGACAATTAACCCCTGGACATTTACCCCCAAACCACTTATACCCCCTGGACATTTAATGAAATATATATCTATCTCTTCTGATAAATCTTTAGGATTCATACCTAAAAGGCTAACTTGTCCCTATTCCATAGTTTGTAATTGGGAAGAAACAAAATATGAGTATATTATTTGTGTGTCCATAAACCTGACAAATAAAGCACACTTTTAATCTATTGTTTTTAAATCAGTGACAAACTGCCAAACTCAGATCTGGAATGCAGATCAACTTGAATTCAAATGTAGATTTGAATGTTTGTGTTAGAACTTTAATTTAGATTGATTTATATGTTTAGAAAACACAACACCATGTACAATTAAATGCAAATGCTGTGCAAAACAGCATAGAGTTGGTAGACCAGCGTTCACTACTACGCTGATGCTCTTTAATGCTGTATAAAATTACCTGAATAAATATATATATATATGATATATATCCCTCTCTTATGATAGATTTTTAGGAAATGAATATCCAATCATTAAACAAACAAAAGAGGGGATTAGGAAGGGGGCTTTCAGTAAGTGTCCAGAAGGGGTAAGTGGGGGTAAGTGGCCAGGGGGTTAATGTCCAGGGGGTAAGTATCCTTGGTGTAAGCGTCCTGGGCAAAGTGTCCGGGGGGTAAATGGCCAGGTTTATTTTGTCCTGTCACCAAATAGGACTGCTGCTTTTGTATGTCCCTTGAAAGGTCAGGGGGTTTTAGGAAAAATAATCATTTATAAGTATCCTACTAGGATCCAGGCCAGCTAGCGAATAGGTCTGGAACCCCAAAGGTGAAAGGGTGATATGATTATCTCTTAAATCCAACAATTTATCAAAGGCCTTGACATAATTATATTATGCTTATGTTATTACAGTTAACATAATATTGTATTGGTGCCTAGGTTATTTCCTAGATTCCAAACTCTTGATATATGTAGCCACTATGAGTTGGGACTTTTCCTTTAAATAAGTGATATACAGAGCTCTCCCTTATAAAACTCTGTGAAACCTTGATTAGGATCTGGACAGTGATACCAATTCATTGTTAAACAAGTCCTATTAAATGTCTTTTTACCATTTAAGCATAGAGAACTGAGTTATGAACATGTAATTGTCATACAAATTTCTCAAAATACAGTAACCATAATAAGTACAAGCACCCAAATGCCTCATAGGGCATTGATATGCACTTCTAGGGTGATAATAATAAGTATATCACATGTCATGTCATTTTAATGATATCATCTCTCCTTTGAGAAATTAAGGACAAAACGAGGTAATAATCGGTTAGTACTAAATCAGCAAAAATTGGCTTTTATGCCACATTTCGAATTAAGTTAGATGAACTCTTATTCAAAAACTGTCTAAAGATCCCAAGAATCTATTTCTTCAACTTGCTTTATCAACTTCCAAGTTACGTCCTTAAACCTTAAGGTCCAATGATTCTGACCAAAATGGCAGTTTTTCTATAATTGCCCATGGACATTATTGATGACAAAAATAAACAATATGCCAAACAATCTGGATAAAATACCCTTTCAGATGACATGTTGCATGTTATTATACCTTACATAGTTCCTGAGAAAGAAAGTAATAATCTGTTTTTCAATTTTTGCTAAATAAGCACAAAATGAGATATTAGACAGTGTTTGCATACCCAAATCTTCGGAACCATCTTAATTCAGGGTCCCTAGGATGCCACAAATTGGAAAAACGCAAGAAAATCCAGGGGGCTCACCATGTAGGGTAAATCCTTATTTTGATTGAATTTATTATTTGGCTCCTGGACTATAGTATCAAGGTATATAATACCAACCTTTATGTTATGATATCCCTGTAGATTAAATGAACACCCTATGTGGTTGGCCGGACATTAAACTACCCCAACAAACAAACAAATGGTTGCCTCTTAGTGCATGTAAAAAAATGATAGGTGAAACAAAAATTCATTTTTTTCTTTAAAACAAAAGATGGCAGTCCAAAAGGAATACTTCTAAAAATGATATATACTGCCCTTAGAATGAATATAAAAGATTATGGCTTTAAAACCTGTCCATACTAATAATTGCAATTAAAATCATTTTATTTACTTTTTTCAAAGATGGCTGCTAATTTCATTAATAACCCAAAAAGAAATTTGGACACCATCTATATTCTTAAAGTACTCGTTACAAGCTTTCCAAATCTGTTCTCAAAACAACTTTACCCCTCAAAAAAGACCTAAGCCCTTTTTTTGACACAAGGCACACCACTATTGTTTAAATGATCTTCCACTATATAGTCTAGTCGGATTTCTATGAAAAATAAGTTTAGGCGGCATTTTTGAGTAAAAGTTGGGAACAAGGCTATTTTAAATAATTTGGACCTGCTGAATCTGAATATGCTTGTTCCCAAGCTGGATTTTGCATTTTTCACCCTGTTTCCATGGTTACCATGGAATTTTTACGAATTATAAGGGTAAATCACTTATTTGTTAATAACTTGAAAAGTTTTCATCGTATCAGTACCAAATTTTTATCGAACATGCACATGTGTGGTGGCCTTATTTTAATTTTGAAATTTTGACCTTGACCCAAGGTCAAGGTCACTGGTTGGAAGGTCAAATATGGAAATTTGACTAAAATGAGTCAGAGTATCACAATTAAGCCTTAGTTACAGATATATATTCTAACTTCATATATTATTTCAAGATGTGAAAAACTTCTGTAGGCCTATAGGTTACATTTCAAAATGGATGCAATAATTTTAATGACATTGTTACCATGGTAACCAGGACAAAAACCTGAAATAGTGAGGTTTTCAGCAGGACCGTGGAATTTAAAAAAATTATAAGGGTGAATCACTTAATTGTTAATAACTTGAAAAGTTTTCATCGTATCAGTACCAAATTTTTATCAAGCATGCACATGAGTGGTAGATTTATTTTGATTTCGAAATTTTGACCTTGACCTTAGGTCAAGGTCACTGTTTGGAAGGTCAAATATGGTAATTTGACTAAAATGAGTCAGAGTACCCCAATAAAGCCCTAGTTACAGGTATATATTCTTAATTAATCTATTATTCCTAGATGGTTAAAACTTGTGTAGGCCTATAGCTTACATTTCAAAATGGTTTCAATAACTTTAATGGCATTGTTACCATGGTAACCAGGATAAAATTCTGAAATAGTGAGGTTTTCAAGAGGACCATGGAATTTATACAAATTATAAGGGTAAATCACTTAATTGTTGATAACTTGAAAAGTTTCCATCACATCAGTACCAAATTTTGATCAACCATGCACATGAGTGGTGGACATATTTTGATTATGAAATTTTGACCTTGACCCAAGGTCAAGGTCACTGTTTGGAAGGTCAAATATAGAAAATTAGCTAAAATGAGATAGAGCACCTCAATAAAGCCTAAGTTAAAGATGCATTTTCTTAATTCATATAACATTCTAAGATGTAAAGAACTTATGTAAGCATATAGCTTGCATTTCCAAATGGTTGCAAGAATTTTAATGACATTGTTACCATGGTAACCAGGACAGAAACCTAGAATAATATTTAACACAATATCTGTTCTGACCAATGGATCTGTGTATTTGTTGGATAGCCCATAGTTGTAAACATTTCCTGAGTATAAGTCCAAAAGAAATACTGTTTTTTTTAGGTTGGACCAGCATATTATATTTGTATTTGTCACATTTGCTCATTTTGGAATTTTAAGCCTGTTGCTATGGCAACAGAAACTCTTGTCATATTTTTCAGTATAAATGATAGACTGGACCCTTTAGACCCCACTGATTACGAGGGTGAATTGCTGGATTTCCCCAGGTTCTCCCAGGATTTTCCCCAAAAATCCCTTAAATTTGTTTAAATTGAGAACTTTCAAAGGTTTACGCATCCTTAAATATTAGAATTATATTCATCTAGTTTGAAGTATCAAGTAGAGAATTGAATCAGCTTTAAAACGATATATTTGCCAATTCTGTACGTTGATAACTATTTGGAGTTTTCTCTTTTGGAAAATTAAGGAAAATTAAGGAAAAATATCCGTTTTTCGGGGCGGCTACAGCCGGATCGGGGAATACACCCTCGGGCGGCCATGGCCAGATTGGGGTTTAAAGGGATAACTTTGGGAGTACTCCTCACAGACTTTTGAAATTGTGTAACATCAAAGATCCCTTCTAGACCAAAACCCTGAGCTAGTTCAAAGACTTTCAGCTAAAGGTCAAGGTCATTCAATAGAGGTCAACTTTATAGTAAAGTTTGGAATGTACTGACAAATAGTCAAATTCTGACAATTTCTGGCCTAAAATTGCAAATATGAAGGTGGGTGTGACGTGGCTTGGGTTGACTCAGTGTGAACAAAAAATTTTTTTTCAAGGCCCCAAATTAATAATTGAGTTCAGGGGATAGATCCATAATCTACCACCTAGAATGCTTTGAAAAAAATACTAAATCTAAAATTGCAAATATGTTAAGGTGAAATGATCAGAGAAAGTAGATTAATGGCTCTTATGTTGCTCACTTGATCTTCCAATCGAACATTGTATTTTCCTAGTTTAATTTCCACTTTGTTACTATACTAATTTACTCCTTAAAATCGTTATGAATATAACATTGATTAATCATCTGGCTCTGACCTGCATGAGCCGAACACTAAGGGCTGTACATCTTCATCAAGATTTTTGATATTTGCATCTAAGGTTCTCACATTTTCATTTGAATGAGCCACTTGGAATGGGGTCAAGTGACATCAGGAGAAGCTCTAGTCCTGATTCTTCAGGTTTTGGAAGGCTTGGTGTAGGACAAGTAGCACTTTTCAAGATAAGAGTCTGATAATGTGTCTGCATTATGTGGAAATGCAAGGTATGGTGTGATCTTGAGAACAAGAAAATAGATGAGGTATGCAGTATCAACAATCTGTCTATCTAAAATTTTAAAGTAGATACAAGAAAGCTTCCACACACCTTATCGTATGTTCTGACAGTTGTCCTGTCCCTAATCCATCAAATAGATTGTGTTCGTCTCTGAAGACTTTCCATGCTGAATGCTTTTTGTGATTGGATATCTATGAGGTGGTGTCACACATATTTATTCAGTGCATTTCAGGGTAGCAATGATGTGACACAGTCCTGTGGAATCACATGAAATGTCCTTTGGATTATATCTCCTGCAGTTTGATGTCATCCATAGTTTAGGAAAATAGGAAACTAACAACAAGAGAGCATCTGTATCCTTTGTATATACCACAACTGTCCTGTAATCACCTTTCTCAGTATGCACTACCAGCTTGTCGTCCCCATCTTTATGGTTGGCCCCTTAAATGTGATACATCTGTTGTTTGTTTGAATAACTAAACTAAAAGTTCATTTGGAAATCCCCCTATAAGTACATCTTCTCCATTTTCGGGAGCATTTACCAATCAACCATGAGAAAGTTAGAAAGTTCAGTTTTGTTGTCACAGCATGGTAATAAATTTGACCAATTTTTTGGCAAATGAACATATTCCAGCCTTCAACCGTGTGTCTGATAGGTCTGCAACTCTACATACACGGGTTGTTGCATGAATTCTTTGGGATATCTGTCAAAAAGAACATCAATTCAGATCCGAGATTTAGGACCAACTGGACAAACACATCTACTAGATCATTTAGCGTGCTATCACCTTCAGGCTTGCCAATTCAAACAACCAATGCCTGTCCTTCAATAATGAGACAAGATGGGTTTTCATTATGATCAGTCTTTCTTAGACATTCACTGCCAATTGTCAAAAGGGTTCCCACTATCTGTGCTAGTGATAATGGTACTAGCATAAGTTCATGCTTGAGTATTGAGGATAAGTCAGTAGCATCTCCTTCTTCATAAGCAATTATGAGGTGCTGGATTGTGTTCTTATTAGTTTCCATTACTGTCTTTTTATCTTTGTCCTTGCTGCCTTTGTCAACTTCATATAGGGTCTTAAATATTGGAGCCTTGTTCTTTTGGATCCACCATAGATGGATATGGTCAGTTTCCCATGATCTTCATCATCACCCAATCTCTCATGAATAAAGACATCAAACTATTCGTGTCCATAAACCTATTCCTGTAGTAATGACGTTTGAATATTCTCACTTGCTACATCCTTTCTTGCAATGTTCGTCTGACCTGAAAAGATTGGATATGAGGGCTTCATACCTTGTTCTCCCACTTTTGCCTTCCTGGAGTGTTCTCTTTGTGAGTATTTCCAGTGTCTATGTGGTACAATTCATGAGTTTCATTTCCCATGTGAGATCTCAGAGTATAGGACAATATCCATCTCGATCATCAGGCCCGACAATATCACCTCCTCCTTTTCCTGCCCCATTCATCCATTCTTGGCATGATCTGGATCTACCTTATTGAATTTAGGAAGATTCAATAAAGAAGATTACAACCCATCTAGCAAAGTTATCATATGTCATAAAGTATGCAAGCATGGTCTTAAAAGATCCAAGATGAAGCTCCCATGAACCTTCACGCTGAGCTCTGGTGAACATCAAAAGGGTTGAGATTGTTTCCATATATTGCCACCAGAGAGAGAGAGAAAACTACATAATTATGGTTCACACCTTTGTGTCACAACGCAGCCATAACTAGCTGAAACTGATCGCTTTTTGAGCAGTGATACTAGCTTTGCAATATTGCTCAACTCTGTTATAGCAACGAGTATAGACAGAAGAGATGTGCAGCTTGCAGGCCAGTCATCATCTGAGAGCCTCCCAACCTTATGAGGAGCTATTTATCTGTTTCAGCCTTGACCATGGCCCAGGGCCCCACCAGTGACCCTGGAGGGTTGGGTCCCTTACAAGTCCAAACTTATGTTCGCTGGATTAACAAAATTTCCATATCCTCATCAGACTCCTGACCTGTATGATTGACAAAAATGGCCAGTGCACTTGATATTATCAAGTGTCTCTCTGAATATAATATCATATTCAGAGAGACTTCTATCCAATTAGGATGAATAGAGTCTGTCATATGCTTTGGTATTACATAAAATTGCATTCCTACTGCCTACATTAATTCATTCAAATTCACGCAAGACTGGTAGGCAGGCTATGAGCATTGGCTGAATGGGTTGAGTTGAGCCTCAGGACTGAATATTGTCAACAGGTGTCTTTGCGACTGGTAATGTACTAATGGCTTAGTACTTTTAATACATTGTCATAATATATAATCCAACAAGGATCAGGCTTAGCAAGTCTACTTCTAGTCTACTCCTAGGAGAAATATCTTACGCTCCTAGCGCCACCTGTTAACCAGTATAAAAGGCGCTGCAAGGTAGGGAGCGAGCAGTTAGTGAGTTAGTTGGTTAGAAGAAACATGTTTAACCAAGGAGTTATACCTGGAGTAAGTACATCGACTCCGTGTAACAGACTGGAGTTTACCAATACCCACTACCTCGGACATAGGATTGTGTTAGAGCTGAATGCTAGAATGGTCTAGAAGGCGTTGGAGCAACTCGTGTTCTAAATGTGGTTGATTGCTGATAGGAGATGGGAGGTGGACTGATGAAGACTTATACATGGTGGCTTTGACTCGGGATGAGGTGTTTACTGAATAAAAACCCTTTCATATTAAGAAGCTCCCTCATCGTTCATTTCTTTTGAACTATTGGGAAGTGAATGGACAAACTTTAAACGCGGTCTGAATTACTCAGGCATTCTGGAAAGCAACTCATGAAGACTTGGATATACACGAATCTTACGCAGTCTTAAATCAAACATTAACAATAGTTCATTTGGTGGAGATACCCGAAACATGACTTGTGCCGTTTTGCTCATCCTTGATGTCAGCCACCGGTGATTTTGAGGCTTCCTCTAACCCCAAGCCTCAATCTTTGCGGCCCGCAGGACACGATGTGTCAACATCATATACAGGGAATGTGGAAAACCGCCACCTGGTAGGTAATCCCTTAGACGGGGAGGCACAGAGACAGGAGGTCGCAGCCAGACCCAAGCAGCTCTGCCCCGAAGGTGCACAAAATTACCAAACCCGTGGCAAAGGTAAACCATTTCCCTGGCACCTAGGGTCCAAAGATAGGCCGGTTCTTGACGAAGGACTTGAAACCCTAACACACTCGGGACGAGTTGAAGGGAAGAACCGTCTCACGGAATATCAGCAATATTGGAACCCAGGGTACGTACCACCTACGGACCAAGAAACTGGTACTAGCTCTCGCTCCACCTGTGAATCTGATGTGAACAATCCGTGGTGTAACCAAAGTGTTCCTTATCGTTTACTGCCCGCAGCGGGAGGTGAAGGCGAACAGGAAGTTTCCAATGGAGATAACCTATTTTCTTCAGGAAATCTAAAACAACGACAAAACACCGCGGATAACTCCAGCCCATCAGGGGGAAAACGCCCCGAAAATCCGGTAATCCTACCTGATGGGAGCTCTCTCACCTATCCATTACCCCAACGACTTGAGTTTATCAGTCACCCACTGGTAACACCAACTCACCCCAACCCGGGGGCGTCCATTCCTTATTCCACTGTAGCTAAAGGAAAAACAGTGGGAAGGGATAGGGGAGTGGGAAGGGAAGCAGAGGGAAACAGCGAGAAAGTAGGCAATTTACAACCCTATCGATTAACTTACGGTGTAGAAACGAACTTAGACCAGGCTGGTAGGGGAGCGGAAGCTCAGGCCTTTGATCCAGCCGAAATATTAAAGCAGTGGGCAGACTCAAGCCCCGAAAAGCGCATAGATTTAGAGAGGCTAAGCGATCAGGATAGTGAAGAAAATGTAACGCTTAAAGCACAAGATTTTAACACTCTAACTCATGAATTGTATGGAGAATACGAGGACGAGTACGAGGAAGAAAATAGCGAGACAGAACAAGCAGCCGCAGATGTCAGAGGGGGTAGTCCTGATAGAAAATTAGCTAGAGAAGATAAATCAACCTCGTCTTCATACGAAATTATTACCGAGGATGTTCTAGACACAGGTAAGAAAGCTAAACTAGAGAGTGAGGACGAAATTAGTGTAGAGGAAATACCTGTGAAAGAACAGTGGGACGATCACGATATACAAAACCTCCACGAAAATAATATGGCGAAAGGGGGCGTTCCTTTGATGGATCTAGTAGAAGAAAGAGAGGATAGAGATCAACGCCAGCAACCCGATGAAGGGGGAGCTGGGAGTGTAGATCTGGGGGCATGGCATCCTAACCGTGGGATGGACCCTGGGGGACCTCAACAAAACAATGGGAACGGCCAGATCCTAATCCAGCAGCCGGACCAAGGCGTGCAGGCAGGACTTATTCCTCCTCTTAATCAACAGGCCCAAGGAGGCCAAGGTAATCAGGCCAATCCTCCCCTTAATCAACAAGTTCAAGGGGGCCAGAACGATCAGGCCAACCCTCAAGGACTTATTCCTCCTCTTAATCAGCAGGTCCAGGGAGGCCAGGATAATCAGGCCAACCCACAAGGGCCTAACCCTCCTCAAAACCTTCTCAACAACCCTCCCCAAAACCTTATTAATAATCCCCCTCCGAATCAGCCCAATCTGGGGATAAACCCTGGGGGACTCCAGCAACCTGGTGCAGGGGGAAATGGTGGTGCGAATCCGGGAATACAGCAGCCTAATCCTGGGGTAAACCTTGGGGGACTGCAACAAAATGATGGGGGAGGCCAACCAGGCCAACAGCCCGGCCGGGCCGTGCCAGCAGGGGGTGGGGTCGATCAAAACCTGCTCCCTCACCTATTGCAGGCGATGGCACTCGCTGCCAATCTTAACGCAGACCGAGGAAGAGCGGATAATCGGCAGGGTCAGCAAGCCCCAGCAGGCCAGAATAATCAAGCAAATCCACCAGGACCCAATAACCCTCCCCCGAACCAGAACAACAATCCTTTCCTTAACCAACTCAACAACCCCCCAAACCCACCGAATCCTCCACCGCCCGGACCACCAGGTCCGCCGGGCCCACCAGGTCAGAACAACCCTCCAAACCCACCGAATCAACCAAATATTTGGGAAATTCTACCACAGTTGAGCCAGGCACTGGGGCAAACACCAGCGCCAGTGCGTGAAACGACTCACACTGGTCACCAAAGGGGACCAAACATTAGGTTACCGTGGTTTAGTGGAAAAGAAGACGAGCAAATAGAAAAGTATTTCAGGGAATTAAAACGACTGAAAGCTATCTATGACTGGTCGGACGCCCATCTCCTGAATATGGCGCTGTTAGGCCTAAAAGGAAGGGCCGACGACTGGGCAGGAGCGTTAGCTGAAAGTGAGAAAGACTCGTTTGAGAAACTAGAAGCCCAAATGACCAAGATCTTCGGTGATCGAAGAGCTAAGTGGCAGAAACACGCAGAATTCTGTGGCCTTAAGCAAGGAAAAGACCAGAGCGTGATCGAATTTGCAGGTGTTCTGAAACAAAAGCAAGTGAAAGCAGAGGCGAGTGAAAGCATGATGTTAGCTGTGTTTTTAGAAGGATTAAAACAGGGCGTAGCCAGGCAAGTAGCTATACTGGACCCTAAGTCTTTCACCGAAGCGGTGGATTGTGCAACGAGGTTAGAATCGTTGGACAAAGGCAAAGGGGGAACTAAAATATCTAATGCAGTGAGCGAACTGGCTGGAAGCCAAGAATCAGAGGAGACCGCGGCCCTAAACTCCATCTCCGAACGGTTTGGAGTGGTGCTGGCCCGACTGGAGGCCGCTCCATGGTTTCAGAAACCAAAGCCAGGGCAAAGCGGGACTCCTCAGAGTGGTGGTAACTTTAAACAGCAAGGTTATGAGAGAAAAGATAGGTACGAAAACCAGAAAGGGGAAAGAAATTCAGATCAGAAGCCTAAATCCAACGTCGCCCCGAACAGAGAGGCAGATAAGGGAAAGAATCTGCCAACTCAACAGAAAGTAGAGAGACCCAGGTTGCCTTTTGATGAAAGTAAGTTTTGTATCATTCACCAACAGCATGGTCACTCTACAGAAGCGTGCTTGTGGTTAAAGAATAGGTTGAGGGAAAAACCCCCGCGGATCTACAAAGATAGCAAAGCCAGTGGTACCGAACAAAAGAATCAGGGAAACTAGAGGAAGGGTCCGTTCATTCCACGATAGAATTAGGCGCAGTGGACGGACCGGCTAGGAGAGAGATAGGAGACGAAGCATTTTTCTTAACGTTAAGATTTGATGATCAGAAGGAGGTTAGATCTTTAGTAGACACAGGAGCGAGCGATTGCTTCATGTCCACCCATTGTAAACGACAGATCCCTAAACAATGCATTTTAGATGAATGGAAGGTATCGAAGGGAAACATCAGTTTGGCAGACAACTCGTCTCAAGTAATACTAGAACAAATTAGATGTAAGTTTTCAATCCAGGGATCGGTGGTCTGCTATGATTTCAACATAGTGGACGATCTATGCCACCTAATAGTAATCGGAAGAAACTTATTAACAGTGCTTCGATCAGATTTATCTCTACCAGGCGCAAAGATAGAAGTGTTTTGTGGAAACCCTATAGTTAGCAAAGAAACAGTGAAAATCCCGCCGGGAAATGAATGCATCATACCGGTAACCACTCGAGAGCCGCTGGGATTAGACTCACCGGTAGCTTACTGCGCACCGGCGGTAACCGCACCAGTCCTAGTGGAGGGGTGCGTGAACACGGTGGGAAGCCAGTGGTGGATCAAAGTCATGAATCCGCTAGATGAAATGCAAGAAATCACTCCCCAGGAAGTATTAGCTTTTGCGGAAGAATGCGCAGTGCCTGAGGTAAACCAAAATCAGATAGAGGAGTTCCTAGACTTGTGTTATCTAACTAAAACGGAGACCCCAATGTCCATCTGTAGGATTTCTGTAGAAGTAATGAAAGACGCAGTGCAAATGGAAAGCCAAACCTCTGAGGAGAAATCCCGAGGTAAAATGGATGAAAATGTAAGTAAAATAGATCTGACCGAGTCGTGCTTAAACGGAGAACAACAGGTAAGGTTTAGGAAAATGCTTAATAACAATAGAGATGCACTAGCGTTTTCAATGGAAGAGTTAGGTCACTGTGAAATAGCGCCGATGAGAATAATTGTGGATGAGTCGCAGGGAGTCATAAGTTCCAGACCATACCGATACTCTCCACAGAAAATGGATATCATCGATGAACAGGTTAGGCAACTCATAGATATAGGTGTCATAGAGCCCAGCGAATCGGCTTGGCGAAGCCCGCTGGTGGTAGTGCAGAAGAAAGATGGCAAACCTAGGCTCTGTACAGACTTTCGCATGCTTAATCAAGTCACTTTTAAAGATAAATTCCCCATGCCCACGGCTCGCTCGCTTTTCCTATATATGGCTTACAAGAAACCCACTATGTGGACAGCTTTAGATCTGTTGAGCGGCTATCATCAGTGTGTAATCGAAGAAGACAGTAGAAAATATACCGCTTTTGAAACCCCGATGGGTGTGTATCAGTATAAGCGTGTACCATTTGGCTTAGTTGGCGCACCTTGGCAGTTTACCAAGGTAATGGCCATAGCGCTAAAGGGATTGATTCCTAGAACATGCTTAGCATATTTAGACGACGTAATTGTCTACGACACTACATTTGAAGAACACCTGGCGAGCGTTGAGGTGGTTCTCCAAGCTTTGGCGAGAGCTAATCTTAAACTGAAACCGTCAAAGTGTGAGTGGTGCCGCAGTGAAATCAATTTCCTCGGCCACGTAGTAAACGCGGAAGGAGTGGCTACACAAAGGGTAACCACAGAAAAGATTACAGCCTTTGACCGTCCACATAATGTGAAAACTATTAAATCCTTTCTGGGACTGTGTAACTACTACCGATCGTTTGTCCCTAATTTCGCTGATCTAGCAAAGCCTTTAAACCGGCTACTAAAGAAAGAAGTCTATTTTGAGTGGACAGAGGCCTGCGAGGAAGCGTTTCAACAGTTAAAGAAATTGCTGACCTCGCCACCCTTACTAATTCATCCAGATATAGGAGGGCATTTCTATCTACTAACTGACGCATCAGACGCCGCGTGCGGTGCAGCGGTTTGTCACAAACTAGATGAAATCTATCGTCCGGTTGCTTTCTGGGGATGTACTCTCCGGGACGCCGAATTAAATTATTCGGTAACAGAAAAGGAGGCTCTGGCAGTAATTAAAGGCATTAAGAACTATGAGGACATGTTGCAGGGAGCTAAAATCACAATAGTAACTGATCACAAACCGTTGATTCCCCTGCTACAGAGTGCCTACAAAGCCCCGTCAGCCCGGCTGAGACGGTGGGCTTTAGCGTTATCAGATTTCGATTTTGAAATCATATATGAGCCAGGAGCGACTCATTTTCTACCGGACTATTTGTCTAGAGTCTATCATGAGCATGTCCCAGGTGAGGAATATGAGCCCGCTGTGGGATGTGAGTTATTTGAGGCCGAAGTTCAGGATGAAGAGCTTTCTGTGGCTACGGTATTAAACGCGCAACTCCAAGATGCAGAGTGCGCGCAATTGATAGACTACCTGCAGGACGGAGACCTACCGACAGATCCCCTTGAAGCTAGGCGAATAATGGACCAAGCTGATTTTGTAGGAATGATAGCACCGGGGGTACTATGTAGGTTCAACGTCAAAAGGTATAACAAACACCAAGACCAACTGGTCAGACTAAAACCTCGTATGATAGTTCCAGGAAAGTTAATTCCCAAAGTCCTGAGACTATTACATAATGACATCTTGGCTGGGGGACATGTAGGGATCAGTAACCTCACTACCAAAATCTCTGATAAATTCTACTGGCGGAACATGAACGCCGACATAGTAGACTATGTGAAAGCTTGTGAGACCTGCTCTCTGAGGAGACGGGCTCCGCATTTCAAGGCCTTAGCTAAGTCTTGGGAGAGACCAACCCGACCCTTTGAGGTGGTACAGTGTGATTTCATAGGGCCACTAAAGAGGGCTAGGGATGGGTCAAAATATATCATGACCTTCATAGACCTACTAACAGGTTGGCCGGAGGCTTTCACCACGAAAGACTCCACTGCGCAAACCGCGGCCAACTGTTTCCTAACCGGGATAGTGTGTCGGTATGGACGGGTAAACCGTCTGCACACAGACCGGGGAGCGGCCTTCCTCTCAGGGCTATTCAGGGAAATCACCACACGACTAGCGTGCAAACAAACGTTCACTACCGGGCGTATGCCGACTGGCAACGCTCGAGTAGAAAGACTACATAAAACCATTGAAAACCTGATTGCTTATTATATCCCTGACGACCACTGTAACTGGATCGATCTACTTCCCATTGCATTATGGACAGTTAGATCCACAATCAGTGTACGGTCGGGATACAGCCCGCACACCCTGCTGTTTGGCAGAGATCCAATCAGTATGGGAATGCCTGAGCAGGGAACAATTCCTGAAACGCTGAACGACTGCGAGTTTTTCATGCAAACCAAGGATAATATTGCTATGTTTAGGAATATGGCTGAAAGGGTAGTTCAAAACTACGAAAAAGATCTGAGGCTGCGAATTGATGAGCGGGCGCGGCCCACTCAGATGTACGAAGGTGATATGGTATACATGTACGACCCTCTAGCTAGTGAAAATAAAGCGTCTAAGTTCTCAAACAGGTATACTGGGCCATTCAGGGTAATTGAAACAAAAGGAGACCACCTTGTTAGACTAGTGTCTTTAAAAACTGGAAAACAGGTCCCACATCTAGTGAACATTTCAAAACTCAAACCTGCACATGGGCCTTGGTCTCCCGCCGTCCCTCATAACATTCCCAAACTGGTGAGAGAAGCGAAAATCACTAACTCAAAAGGGGCAGATCCTGACCGAAACCCTGAATTGCATCACACTCCGACGGGTGAAATCGCTGAGGAAGATGGCGAAATATGGGGTGCTGAGACTGAAAACTCAACGGGAACGACCGGTCCCCGTGAGCATGATGCAGTTCCTATGACCAGGAAGGTACCTACACAAAAACCTGGTCCAAGTCCCACTGATTTAGCAGAAACGGATGGGCAAATCACTGATGGTCAGGGCACCAGTGCGGACACCGCGCTGTCAACAAACTTATCCTTTGTTCCTAATAAAGCCACCTGTGAACGGGGAACAGCTGGCGCTAATGGACAGAGGAAACGCAAACGAGCTAAACGAAGGGGCAAAAACCAGCCGTTGGAGGGGAGATCCCCTCCAGGCAACAACAAGCCCATAAAACTACCCTGCGGTGATGTGCCGATCTCGGATACATCGGAGCAGGGCCCAGAAAAAACAGTAAAGGACTATGTCCCGACGAAAGGTGGCTATAACCTACGTCGGAACCGCCGCCCTAACTACGTCGCTCTGTCCAACGGCGGGGAGAGCGACGACATGGATGATTAATGCAGGAAATTTAGCCGCCCTGTGAAAATAAAGGTTCGGCGGAGCGGCACCGTTAGCATCAGCGCTAATGGAACAGGTGGTCTGCCTCACGGCCACCTTGCCGCGCCCAGGGGCGTGGCAGAAAGGGAGGGTGCGCACGCCAAGAGAGATGCCAGTGGTTGGGCGTCATCTCTTGGGACCGGATGCAAGCGTTCCCCCCACCTGAAACAAGATACAGCTCCAAATATGGAGACGGCATGGACAAGCGGATCGGTTATAATTTCGTGGGATCCGCGCCGATCCACCAGTCGGTCCGCAACTCTGCTCCTAGACGGTCACCTCTGCTGCAGGTGATTGTGCGCGCAACCCAGCCCGGGACGAAACGGAGATAGATATTGATTCTATCTCTGAACAGAAGTTGGAGATAGAAATTGTTCAACCTCCGACTTCTCCTGGAAGGAGCAGAAAGAGAACTTAGCTGGGACACTGATCCACCGACTCATGGGGAACTGTCTAGCCCTCCGGCCACATAGCAATCCAAAGGGAACCACTACTTTCCCTGCGGACACGGAGGGAAGGATTATCGTCCCCCTGAGAAGGAAACGGATTAGCCGGCCCCACCAGAGGGCGCTGCCTACCAAGGGACGGTTCGTTGGGCCATTCTTTTAGGATTTTACCAAATGAAAGGAAAAGCAGTCGAGAAGGAGAGTACTAAGAAACAACCGGCTCAGACCCTTAGGCGGTGGAGTTGGCCGGGCCGGGGCGGTGTCCGCCCGGACTCGACCGACGCCGGGATTGCCCGGAAGAAGCCAAGGACACCAGCCCGGCGGCCCACCAGAACGACCACAGGCGGAGCCAAGAGGTCCGCTAAATCGGCTCCAGCCAAAAAGAAGACAGCAGATAAAGACTTCTACAATTTATCTGAGGTGAGTGACTCGGAGCCCGAGCCAAGGCTAACGGCGTTGGCCAAGCCGGTCCAGAAGGAGGAAGCGGCCAAACAACCATTGCAGATACAGGCCGGCTGGTTCTGGGACCTCACGCAACCACTGTTCCAACTATTTGAGACTGTTGACGAAATTAGGAGAACAGTAGGACTGGATGTGCCAAAATCAAACAAACAGTTAGCTGAGATTAAAACTCAGGTAGCTCCTTTTATTCAAAGGACCACACAAAACTCTAAATGCGTCAAGGAAAGTACCAGCCTACAAACAAAACGAGGCGGCCGACCTCTGCCCACTCTGGAAAGGCGATCGGGAGGGGAACAGCTAACCGTCGCCGCTCCAGGACTAAAAGTGGAGGTAGCACCCGTTCAACACGCGCCAACCCCACCGGTGGGGAACGGGCCAGCGGGAGCTCCCCTCCTCCACCGCTTACAGCCTGCGGACCCCGCTTGTTTAGACTTGAGCAGCTTGACAACGAGCTGCAACGCCAATCCCTCACCACTGCTATGGAACCAGCAGCAGTGGACGCCAACCAGCCAGCCGGGGGGCCCACTGTGGCCGAGTCCACTCCCAGCGACAAACCAACCGCAGGTACCGAACCCATACCCCTCGAGCCAACCGTCGTACGATCCAACGGGGGCCGTTTCGGACTGGAACCTACTAGGCCAAGACCCCTCAGAGCAATGCGCCCCTCGTCCTGCGAACGTATGAGAGGCTTGAGGATCACGGTCACCAAGGACGAGAGCGGGATCATCAGGCGAGTGGTAAATGACAACGGGCAAAACCTCTACGAGCATGTCCCAAACTAAAACAGACCAGGAAGCCCGAGAGGAAAGCATATTTCAGCGCATGGATGATAGTAGCGCGCAGAAAAAATAAGGTAACTTTGCTGTGAACATGTTTTAGATAAACTGCAAAATTAACTTTCTCAAACTATCGCTAAGGCCAAAACAAAGACAATGAAGTGGCTAGTGCTGTTCGTATTAGCTATAATAGGGGGCATTAGGGGAGTGCATAACGACTCCAGCCCACCTGAAGGGCTAGCCCCTAACGCTGAAGTGATAGCTTTAGAACAATATGGAGTAGTGTTAAAACCAGGAAAGTTAATGTCCACCGCGGATATAACACACGTCCGACAAGGCTTCCTAATCACTATCCCAAGGAGGCGCTCCTTCAACAAGGCTACCTTTGGCCAGGTCTGTCACCGATATCTACAAGGAGGAGACGCCCTTGATCGGGCCTGCTACCATATCAGGTCGCTGGTCAGTTGGATGGATCAGACGTCACAGGCGCTTAAGGGTCGGTACCGAGAAATTCTTAATGAAACCTTAAGTTCCCTAATAAAGAACACTCAACAAGACCTTCAAAATCAAGAGTCGGAGTTAAAATCTAGTGGAAGGGTCAAAAGAATGAAGAAGTTACCCACTATGCTGGACGATCCAGGATGGCCGACCTTTCCTCTTCCAACCTCTTGGAATCAAGGGCTGGCGGCTGATGTCAAATATAACAGAGAATTGATTAGAGTATTGCAGGAGTCTTCGAACCAAATGATCGAAGACTTGGCTCTGATGAATGAAAAACATGACGAGGCTGTCGAAAAGGTTAACCATGTCGTGATAGGCCTACTGGACAATCTAAGATCACTAAATAAGGCACACAACACGACTCGCCGAAGGTTGAAACTCGTGCAACATAAGGTGGATTGGATGGAACTGTACCTGAATATGATACCGGTCGCTCTGGAAGATAAGTTAGGAGAGATGGTGTATCTTCAATTAATGGTAGAACAAACTCGCGTGTTCAGGAAAGGTGTACAGCACCTGACGCGGGGCCAGCTGACTATGGACTTGGTACCCCGCCAATATATGGTCGGAGCGGTCCAGGAAGTGAACAGATACCTGAAGGGGATCCACCCCAGGTTCCACGTCGCGTTCACAGATCCTTCCTTCTATTACGAGAACAGTCAACCTTCGTTCAAATTCAATGAAACCACTCAGGAACTAATAGTGTATGTAAGGGTGCCTGTGGTGGCTGATGAACATTTGTTCCGTGTCTACGAAGTACTAACTTTTCCTGTGCCAGTGACGGTTAGGGGGCGACTTAAGAAGGACGCTCTCCAAATTGTTAATCTACCCAAAAGTGTCGCCATGTCCATGTCCCGCCAGTATTACGTACCATTGGCTAGTGGCAGTTGGTCAGGTTGCTATGGACAGTCCATCACGCTCTGTAAGGACCTACCCTATATGAAAAAGATTACAGACAACACCTGCACTGCTGCGCTACTGAGGCGCGACGACCTAGCGATCCAAGAAAAATGTGAACTGGACTATCTTCTGGAAGCAGACTTCGGAGAGATGGCAGTGTACCTAGACGACGGAGATATGCTGGTGGTCAGCGCCGACACCCGAGGCCAAATGATTTGCAGAAACCAGCCTGCGGTCGGAGTGAACATAGAAAATTATGCAAGGGTTCAGGTGGAATGCGACTGTGCATTCCAAACACAAGGAGCATGGATACCGTATAGCTTGCGAAATTGTGACAGGCACACCAGGATCACCACGGTTGTGTACCCACATAATGACCTGTTGGAAGCAGCAAGTCGTGTGAAGGGGTGGGACATGAATTTCACGACGTCCAAAAACGAACCCACTATGTTAGAGTCAGACCCTATCCCTGAAACGATTAGGAAAGACCTGCTGGAAATCGAGGAAAGCCTGAAGGCCAAAATACCTGTAACCTCCCTGGCCAAACGAATACAAAAACACCGTAAAGACTTGGCCAAGGGTATCAAGAAAGCGACTGACCGTTATGAGGTAGAGAAACACGCCCCGTGGTTCTCTATAGGCAACTTCGGAGGCGGTTTTGGTCTCCTCACCATCTTTTGCATAGTGGTAGCTGTGACAATTATTGGATGTGTTCTCTGGAAGTGCTGGCGGAACCACCAAGGCAAGGCTGCCCTGGCCGGACTAACCATGACTTTACCTCGGGCCATGGCCTTGGAAGCGGCGGACCCGGAGGAGCTGCTGCGCAGTGAAAAGGAACTAACTGGATGCCCGGACACGACCGCCAACCCCACTGCGGTGGCAGTACTTGCTATATTACTGGCAGTACTAGTCATCGCCATAGTGGTCCTCGTGTGGCGAAAGTGGAGAAATATTAGAAGAAAGACTGTGGATGGATTGTACGTACAGTTTGCCAATCCACATATGATAGAAACAATCTTCCTAGGCGAACTGGCTATGCCTTCAGACCACACTTATACGGAAGGCTATGTGCTCATTAGGGATCTACTGGTGACCCAGCTGTGTCTGAAGTATACTCTGACGGTAACCTGGGGGGCGCAGCTGATGGGAGCAGCGACTAGACCTGGACAGCACCCATCTAAGGTGCCACTACCCGACACCCTGAGGGTATCTAAAAAACTAGCCCGTCTGATGATGAGTAACTTAAAATACAATACCAGGGCCAGACTACTGAGATATTCCTCGGGGCTAGCCACTCCTGTACCCATGGGAGTACCTCGCCTCATCGACGCAGGGTGGTCCGATGTCGGAGCGGACTGGCCTCAACCGGTGTTGGGACAAGGAACAATGCCTAACGCTCCTCCTAGATCGACCACGCCCACCTCAACAGCGACCGGAACAGGATCTGCACGAAAGACAATAAGGCCAGGGACATCCGAAATAAATCCAGGAACGGTTTATGAAGTTATCATATGACAATGTAACGAGTGTTAAAACCTGACCTAGTACTGTACAGGTAAAATTGGTGAATTAATAACACAGAGGTACGAATACTAGAACTAAAATGTTACAGGAAGTTCGCTGGGCAATACCTGTTTGGGTAGGTAGGGTTCTGTTGACTAGCCTGATCAATAAGGATTCACCAGTCAGGGAAACTTGGGTCGGGTAGGCTGGTCCAACCGTCTCTCTATGGACCCATGGGTTATCTAAATTTCTCTCAAGTCGAGTGCCCCATGCCCGGTAGCCTAGCTCAACACTCTCATTGTTAACGATTTGGCAACGCTTTTAAAGTAGGGAACCATTTGGAACCGATCCTAGTGTCGCAAAATTTTAGCATTTTAAAAGAAAAAACTCAAAATTCTGTATAAAACCTAAGAGCGCTCAACGGGACCAATGCTCCCAACGAGCGAAGTGAACTTCCCCAAGCAAGTACCATCTACACCTGACCCCTGTGCTGTTGTTACCGCTAGGATCGGGCTGCAGTACAGGAGCCACTTGGGGAACGCCACTGTCTATTCTTTAGCATACTTACATATATACTCTTCTCAAAGATGAGGGGGTTGCACAAGCGGCAGGAGCCTGCCCACAGGCCTGGTGTCAGTGGTGCCTGACAGGAGGCAGGACGTTGGGGTTACGCGTCACTGACGCTGCAAAGGGCACTGGGGTGGACGCCCGACCATGGCAGTCACTATGCCCCGGGTGGATTGGCTCCTGACAAGCGGTCCCTTCATCACAAAAAAAATCGACGAGTAGAAAGAAATTTACCTAAAAAACTAATATATAAAGCAAACCAATATTTGTGTAACTAAGAGCTCTTCCTCAGGGAATTTTGGGCAAAATATAATAAGAACGCAGTATAATTAGTAACATTCTCAGGGGGGACGCTCTGTGACAGCACACGAGAGTACCTTATACGTGGCTCGTTTGCTCCTGGCATAGACACGCTGCAGCGGCAAGGATATGAGCAAATCCTGACAAGGCGTGCTATATTTGGGAGCTATAACGGAGGTCACAAGGAAATGTAGTTAAGGGACAACAGCGAATTGGTGACATTCACAGGGTGCTCGGCTCTCTCTCACTATATCGCGACTCCCTCAGACGGGATAAGCCATCCCTGGGGGGGGAGAAGCTGTAGCGAAAACTCACAAGGCGGTGGAGCGAGGTGCTGTCCTTATTAATAGCCCCGTCGTCTTGGTTATGTGTAAATGACCACTGGATCACCGTACGTCTTAGGTCAAAGGATCCTGACTTTAACATAAAAGTCAGGATCCAACGACAACTAGTATATGAACAACTGCCCATAATTCAAGACTAAATTATTTAGACCACTTTTAGACCAGTTTTAATCGGAACAGAGACAAAACGGCAAGAAGTCAAGTTTCGACCCGGGTAAAAATTAGAAATAACTAAAATTAATAAAGGAAATGAGCGGCTTCAGAGCTGACCGCCGTCGAGGAAAAATAAAAAAAAAAAAAAATAAATGAATGAAAATTAGTCTTGACCGCCGTCGTGGCGCTAAAAGTATCCAGGTCTCCGCTCAACAGTTGAGCTGAAGAGGGGGGACATGGACTACTGATTCCCTGATGAACAAGCTACAATAAACTTGGTTGACACCCAGTACCGAGAGGGATGAGCTCCTCGAAGGGTACTGGGTAACAGGCGGCAGTGGGCTCGCGAGAGTCCGGGGACACGTTAAACTTCAACTATAGTGCTGGGGAGAGACGTACTGAAGGCCCCCGTGTCTAGCGAAGGATGAATTAACATCCTACTGTGGTACCGTCTAGTCGGCGTACATATCGGGCTGCTGGGTCACAAGGGGCACATACGACTAAAATTTAAATCCGATTCAGAGCTAATGGGTGCGGGGAAGGCCAATCCCATACGGCAGAGTCAACTAAATCAAGGTCTATTAGGTGTGCACCCGCCAGTAAGTGGTATGTACGTGGTACGGGGTCGACAGGCCCCACCTAGCTCCTGACAGTAGTATCATCACTCAGGAGTGAACAGGCAAGGCCAGTGAAAACGGTCAAAGTTCAGTGTGGGTTGGCAGATTCACCTGGATCAGACCGTCGGTGACCACCCAGGGTGACTTGGGATCGGTAATCGCTATCGACTGGGTCACTGGCCGGTCGTCTCTGCTCTGCTGGTAGGTCCAAGATCTTCCGGTAGCAGAGAGGGCTCAATGTACAGTCAGGCCATGGTAAAGCTAAATGCTGCATGTCCAATACCCTATTATTGGACATCGTGGGTTTAGTTGAGCCATGCTCTCTGTGATCAGAACAAGTTTGAAAAGAACCATCTGGGAAGCAGAGAGAGCCTTATGGCTGGAAAGGGTTCTAGCTCAGGCGCAATCCACTATGTCTCATGACATATGGGAAGGCCGAAGGAACCAAGTGAGCTAATAAGGTTACCCAATCTATTAGAAAGGAGATAAAAAATTCTAACTCTGTCTTTAGCACTACCTATCCCTGCCCGGCATGCGCATAGTTAGGATAAGCTGGGGGCGGAGTCTTTTCAGGAGTAGTCTTGACTCTCCACAAGAGAAACGGGCATAGACCTGAACAAGAAAACGGGTTTAACCTTGTACTGTACTTCGGTAAAGGCCCGACTTACTAGGTGCTGTCTGGAAGTAAGTGATCTAAGGAGATGCATTTACACATCTCTATAATTTAAAGGGGGTGTAGGCTGCATATTAAAAAAAAATATATATGCAGTCTGCTCCCAATTATAGCAATGGAAACTCGGTGCTACCCATTCTGGTCCTATGAATGGGAGAGTACCGACAAACCACGTGTAACTAATAAGGACCGGGAATCAGATCAGAAATGAACCTGAATCTGAGACCCGATCCTCTAGTGATAACTAAACGAGGAACGAATAATCTCAACCTCCCTTGTACAGTTAATACTTAATGTCCTTTAATGACATTTATACCTCACGGAATGAAAACGCTACCCCCACCGCTAGTCATGTTGGTTTTTCCCATATGATGTAGAGTATAGGGTAGACAGTGAGATGTTACTGTTAACATAGGTATAATATCTATTCAGTGAACCGTTTGGAGTTGGTGGCGCACCCGTTTGCATTATCAGAAGGGCGCCGCTACCCAATATAAAGTGGAACTCGGTCTTCAGACCCCAGGCTGAATGTAGGGGGTGAACGCCGAGCTACCACCTGTAACTAGCAGAAAGAGAAGGAATTTTGTCGTGACATAATCATTCAATAAGAACAAACTGGGGTTTAAAGCGGAGGCTTCACAAAATGGAGTCAAATATGTTAGAACAGGTGTCGCCCTTGAAGGGGGTGTTAACTTGTTTGCGTATAAATCTTTGGAGTGTATTGGGTAATTATTCTAACCGCTGTACAGAAAGAGTGGTATCAAGAGTATTGACTCTTGTATAAAAAAAAAAAAATGATGACCACCTAAGGGAAACCACCAGGGATCCAATTCCTATCATTATTCTTATCTCCCCATGAGGTCGGTTAGGGAATCTGAGCGGGACAGTTTTGCATCACCTCTCGGGCACTCATGAAACCTTTGTAGGTGGATGTTCTTGTGACGGCTCAGTCCCGACCTGTGAGCATAGGCTCCCACTCATTCATCACAAGGATATCACTGTCTGAGATGTTTGGCAATCTCGGGCACTGATAAGCGTGGCTTCTGCGTTCAATGGAACGGCGCCTACTAAGGCCTGATCTATGAATGTACGAACTCCCACGGTGTACACACATGTATCTCTGCTTGGGACGCTTGATAATCTTTGTGGTGTTGGTGCCTTTCTAGCTCTTAATAAGGATACCATTCCTTCTTTCATTATATTCATACAGAATCTTCATCTGGGAGTTCATTCAGTGTCTTAGAGACTTCATCTCGGTCTCCTCACAGTAGTATTTTTTCCTCTTCGAGACGACTCTGGACAATAATACTCACTCTAACACTTATTCTAACACAATGACACTGACGAAGTCTTGCTGTTAGACTAAAACATGGGATGGGTATCTGTGGCCTTCGCCACTACATCTCAAACTTACCTTGGAGTCGCCAACAGCTCGTTGGACGGCTCCACCTGTGGTGTCGCCTTACGTGGCCGACACGTCAATCTTTCCAGTACTCTGTAAGGGGGACAACTCATCAAAGAATTCTGTCACAGCCAATCTAATGCTGGGAGGTCTGGACCAAAATACTTGGTCACCTACTGTCATCTAAAACTTACCTGGGTAAAACACCCTAGGAAGCGTTTGCTACCTAGGGCACCCCATGTGAATTGTTTCCAATGTAGACATTTACACTAATGTCCTGCACGAATAACGACTAAACAAAGAATCCTGTTACAGCAAATCTAGTATTGTACAACTCAGACCGGAATATCTGGCCATCCGTACCTGATTATCATGTGCAGTGTCAGTCCCCAACGGTTAATAGTATCAAATAATAGCAATACGATACGAATTACCCACACCCCAAAAAGCCTACTTAGATCGGTAATGTCAACAAACCACTAGTTAGGAAAACCTCCTATTATCGCCCAACCACGCGCGAAGTAAAATGTTTGATCATGTTCGCCTAAGCAATCCCTCCCACTAAAATAGTAAGCCGAACGTTGTTCAGTGTCCAGCCGTGTCACCTCATTTCATTTACATCGCCCTAACATACCACAGGACCTGGAAAAGATAATAAGTTTAGTACGCAAGATCCTAGTTCTCAGCCCGCGTCCACCATCTTGAAATCAAAAGTAAACACTAGGTGGCCACCCACGCTACCCGTTACTAAAATCACCAGCGAAAACACAGTTTCTGGTTCCGGGAGTGACATCAGCTTCCGGAATACAACCACGTGAAGGCGAGCCGAGAACCACCAAGAAGAATTTGGCCAACAATCTCCTTAAAACCTACGGGTTAGTAGCCTGCCTAACATGCAAAGAACAATAGAAAGAAGGCTGTACTCACCAAGTCTCGGAGCGGTCTGGACGAGGGGCCGTCTCTACGAGGAGGGCGGTGTCCGACGACAAGCCAGCAGGGCGGTGAAAGTGTCCGCGTCATCCCATGAGAACAGTCTGGAGCTCCATCGAAAGTGTGATCTGCTCCTCTTGGATATATGAACTTAAGTGGACTAGGTGCTGATCGGGAATTAAATCACCAGAATCACTCGGTGAAAACGACCCGGAAATAAGTGTTCCAATCACAGGCCGGGAATTGGATCCAGGAAATTACTTGTTTAAAATCACTTGGGAAAATCAATGATAAATTAATATATACAAAAGAGTGCCGGCGGCCTACTGCTGAAGAGGCAGTCTGACAAAAACTCGGCCTAAAGCCCGGGCCCAACGACGAAGCAACCGGGTGGACGGCATGTAGCCATCTGTCAGCTCGCGGAAATCGTTGACCGTCATTACCCCGTCCGCGACTACCTTGGGCCGGTGGAGTGCGTGACCCGTGTCTACCGTCGGAACCGCATACCACTCGTTAGCTCTTCTGACCTCTCTGCTGACTCGCGGGATGATCCGGTTCAGCCACTTTTGTAACGAGCTATCACTGTCAGTCAACTCCCAACTCCGGGCATCAAAACCGGAGGGAGTGGCCAAGATCAGGGTGGCTGGGATGGGATGGGCTCGCAGGTTCAGGAACGCCTGGTTAAATAGTTCCGCATAAAAGTTCACTACTCCATCCGGGTTAATGAATAGTGGCAGGTAAAGCTCCAATTCTCTGTCCCAAGTCAAAATGTCGAGGAGGTTAGTCATAACTATTAGCACGTCTTCCGGGTAGAGCATGTGATGGGCGAAGGCGTGCCCCGCCAACTCCGCTGTCGTTGCGTCCTCGCTCGGAAAAGTTACAAAATAATGGTCGGTGCTGCTCCGGATTAGATCAGGATAATCCTGGAGTCCGGCCTCCCGGTTTGAAGAAAAAATAGCCACTCGGACCATGGTGAACTTGTGGAGGATAGAGTAAAATGAACGAAGATATAAAAAACACGTCTTGACTCTGTAAAAATACCGCCGGCACTAATTAAAATGACGTCAAAACGAGGCTAATTTGGGAAACCCCTTTTTGATCCAAAGGATCCAAATTCTGAAATCGGCTAGCATGATCAAAGCATCGTATAATTTCTTATAAAATCTGTGCTAAACTAAAGTTTAGGTCCCCAACCAACATAATCAAGCGCCAGAATTAATTCATATCGGCCCAAAATATCAGGTCGAACCATCAAACTTGCAGATTTGTTCGAAACAGAAATTTGCCATCCGGGCGCTTCGCGCCTGAAGGATCCAAATCGAGGTCAAACCTTGGGGGGGAACTCCAGTCAAGCGTCCCGCTAAGTACACGTGTACTAAGTATAGCTGGCGAACGCGTGACAGGAATGGTGGTATTTTCTGGTTCCAACTGCTCGGTATTACTAAACCTGATACAGAGACCTTGTATTTATTGTAAATAATGTTGTTATGATTGAAGTTTGGTTGAAATTTGACACGCATTGTATCATGAAAGTCGTTCGTTCAAAATGTCCGAATTCTCCGCATTGATTTCTGTTGTGTTAAACTTGTTCTGAAAGTGGATTTGATGTACACTTGTTACCCTTAGAAGTTTAAGACAACCCTACACTGTATATATATGTTGAGTTCTGTTGACCTGTGTTACAAATTACAAATGTCAGAATCTGTACATGTATGTACTAAGGAAAAATCCAACTCTATCACTTTAAGCATGAGTGTCATAAATCTTCATCCTCTAAAACTGATCTTACTGTTTGTCAACATGATTATGTCATCATTTACTTACCATAAAATGATCATGGTTCATTAACACTTACCTTGTCACCTTATGCACGGTGTCACTATTCTTGGGCCTTAATCTGAGCTGATCATCATTACTTTATCTGGTCACCTTATGCACGGGTGACACAACTCTTAAGCCTTAATATGAGCAGACAATGATGGGAACTCTTCCTAAAAACCTTCATGTTCATGAACATTTTCACTGATCTCAAGTCTTAACATAGACTACTGGAAATGTACTTATGTATTAAGTAAACTGAATGTATCTTTGTTTACAATCTTCAAATGAACAAAAGAACTTGATTATCACCACCTTGTGCTGAATGTACCACGAGAGTCAAGGCCACCCCACCATGGTTTAACAAATATATCCAATCATCAAAATTGGGAGTTCATTATATTCATTTGGTTTGAGCTATGTCGTCCACCTCCTTAAACTCAAACACCTGACCGCCGTCGAATGTACTAATGGCTTAGTACTTTTAATACATTGTCATAATATATAATCCAACAAGGATCAGGCTTAGCAAGTCTACTTCTAGTCTACTCCTAGGAGAAATATCTTACGCTCCTAGCGCCACCTGTTAACCAGTATAAAAGGCGCTGCAAGGTAGGGAGCGAGCAGTTAGTGAGTTAGTTGGTTAGAAGAAACATGTTTAACCAAGGAGTTATACCTGGAGTAAGTACATCGACTCCGTGTAACAGACTGGAGTTTACCAATACCCACTACCTCGGACATAGGATTGTGTTAGAGCTGAATGCTAGAATGGTCTAGAAGGCGTTGGAGCAACTCGTGTTCTAAATGTGGTTGATTGCTGATAGGAGATGGGAGGTGGACTGATGAAGACTTATACATGGTGGCTTTGACTCGGGATGAGGTGTTTACTGAATAAAAACCCTTTCATATTAAGAAGCTCCCTCATCGTTCATTTCTTTTGAACTATTGGGAAGTGAATGGACAAACTTTAAACGCGGTCTGAATTACTCAGGCATTCTGGAAAGCAACTCATGAAGACTTGGATATACACGAATCTTACGCAGTCTTAAATCAAACATTAACAATAGTTCAGTAATACATTCTTTCATTTGAGTGTTACTTCATCAATAATGTGGAACTACGTTATTTGATGGCATTGCAGTTTTTACAGAGAAAGACAGCTGTTGAAGCTAGCTAAGACTTACTTTAATTACATGGATCATAAATATATGCATAAACTATGCCTCTTACGATTCATCAATAAGTAATCCCCAGAGTTCAATATGAAGGGAATGGAGGTCACCTATCCCCTCATCAGGTCGGTAGAAAGTAATTTGACCCCATGTCCGACTCTAAGGGCCATCTATCCTTTGAATCCCCCCCAGGGCCCCCCTAGATCTCAGATAGGTGCTAATGTTGATTGTGAATGTTAGCTCAGGCCTAGTGTCCCAAAAAGGGCCCCTATAGCCACACCTCGATCTCTTCTGTCTATACTTGTTGGTTGTAGATAATGATAGAATCTCATCATGTAGATTCTTCTCAGTTTCTGCTACAAAGGTAAGCAGACTAGGCAACAGAATAAACCACAGAGCTTGCCAGACCTACATTTACAAGTTTAAGACAAACCCCATACATAAAGAACTTTTCTTTACATAAGATGTGATATAATTAACCTCAGCAAAACATGACATTTTGCTCAATATATCATTTGATTTTCATTTCCTAAATAAATCAAATTTGAGACCTTTGTAAGACCTCTTACAAGAAAAGTGTGACCTTTTCAAGCCCTTGAATTTGAGATCAAATACTCCAGAAGGTTGGTGGGATATATGTGACTCAAGTGTTTACAAGACCACATATGAACCAGCTGGTTGAAAGATTATTTCACAGTGATTTTTCCCCCACCTGTTTTGATACCCTGCTACCCATTGTTCAAATTTGTGTACTGGGCACTGATCAGCTGTTAGCGTTGATTTCATTGGTCAATTGTCTGGTGCTCTGTTGCATGCAGCAAGCCTCCCTTGTGTGTCAGAAGGAGCACTGAGGCTCCACACAGCTGAGAGCTGACTGATTGCCACTCTGTTGAAAATAATCAGCCCTACCTAAAGTATGATTGAAAGTTATTATACGTCGGTGCACGCATCCCGCCCGCTCATCTGAGTGTACTAAGGTTTTGGTATCAGTGAGTGTACCGCACGCCCTGAGGGACATTCTCTCTGAGGCACCCCATTTTGTGCGGGCCGGGCCGAGAGCCGGGACAGAATGTCCGTTGTTACGGCAACGGGTAGGACAAGGTGAAGGTCGTGCAGTGCACTGCGAATATCGGACGTTGTTTACCTGCTAACTTTGGAACTATCCAACAGATTTACATTTTTTTTTTTCCATTTCATCATAAATATGTTATTCATGTATGTTTGATGCACCATGGGTTCGTGAAAATGCACATGAATGCACAATTTTACACATTTTACCACGGGAAAGCAGGACAACAAGCTCAGTGAGTATTCTTTATCCTGCACGGAGCTCTGAAGCAGCACAAGCAGCCCATTGAGTATTCTTTGATACCAGTTGACTATGAAATGTTTGCTTAGGAGAGTCTAGAATTGTTATTTTTGCTATTTTTGCTAGAAATTCGACATATAATAAAAGGAAAACTGCATTCAGATGATGGGATAAGGCAGGATACTCACTGGGGATAAAAATTTATCCTGCACTCACCCTTCGGGCTCGTGCAGGATAAATTTTTATCCCCAGCTCGTATCCTGCCTTATCCCACATCCTCATGCAGTTTTCCTATAATCATAACTGAGGTCAAGTCTTTTACAAGAGCATCTTGACAAAATATGCCCCTGTTTCAGTCGGAGGTCTCTGACTTTTTATCAAAAAGAACAAACTGCACTGCCAGACCAGAGACTGTAATTCACAGGTAAGCCCCATACTCACTAGCTAGAACTTGCATACTTGCTAGAATTGTCCAATTCTTATGATCGCCTATCAGTATGCTGCATTGAAAAGTATATATTTAGTCTGAATCAATACAAAAGTCAGCCAACTATTAATGTTGAAATGGACAACTGTCATTGCAAAATACATTCTTGATACCGTCTATCACTTCTAAGTTGTTTGTATCCCTCAACTTTTTTCTCACATTATGTTGCCTTATGATAGTTTATAATAGTCTATGAGCTTGAGATGATATTAAGTTCACAAATTTAGAAGTTAAACAATAACATTTGCCAAAATAAGACTACATAGCTGACTAAAATCATTGGCAACATTCATATGAATTTGGGGCAACATTTGAAGTCAATGTGTATGCAAGATACCTTAAATTTAATTAGATTTGAGAGATTCAAATTCCTTTTCCTATCAGGGTAACCAGCATGGAAATGAAAACAGAGAAAATGACTTTCCTTAGTTTTTCATTGTTACCAGTTACCAGATGCTAGGCACGAATGTGAGGTATCAAATTTATTCTGTTGAACTAGAAACCACTTTCTTTAAAGGCAAAATCTGGTACAGGGAGTATGTTGAGGAGAGCTCCATTGCCCATTTTCAGATGTTTGACCTTCTTTCAGACAACCTTGACCTTGGCCTAAGAGTGTGATCATTATTTTGTCTCAAAGACCATGTAGCCTGGCAAGTTTTCCCAAAATAAAGAGCTCATATTAAAGAAACACCTACGTGCAAACCAATAGATATACAGATTCATGGGGCAAAACAGACATCTGGCTAAATCCCTCCCATTTCAGGTTTCTGTCCTTATTGCCATGGTAACAGCATCAGCTAGATTCTTACAACCATTATGAAATGTATGCTATAGGCCTGCACAAGTTTTCGACCTTTTAGAATGCAACTAATACAAAGATAATCCGCTGGTCCAACCTAAAAGAACAGTATTTCTTTCCAACTTATATTCAGGAAATACTTACAACTATGGGCAAGGGGCCTCCCATTAAGTATGTAAGCACCAAGGGAGGAGGGGGTTCTGGGATTTGAAAAAATATGTGTACGTTCCTGTACAAATCCTGTACAATGCGTATTTTGGCCCTGGCGGGTGGGGGGTCTGAAATGTGCATAGGTACTAAATGGAAGACCCCAAAGCCAACAAATATACAGATTTATTGGACAGACCTCCTCCTGAATACCTCTCTATTACAGGTTTCTGTCCTGAGTGACCTCAGTGACCTTGACCTTGACACAAGGTAAAAATCTCGATCAAAATATGTCCACCACCCGTGTGCTTGTTTGATCAAAATTTGGTACTGATGTGATGAAAACTTTTCAAGTTATCAACAATTAAGTGATTTACCCTCATGATTTGTATAAATCCCATGGTCCTGCTGAAAACCTCACTATTTCAGGTTTTTGTCCTGGCTACCATGGTAACAATGTCATTAAAGTTATTGCAACCATTGTGAAATGTAACCTATAGGCCTACAGAAGTTTTTTACATCTTGAAATAATATATGAAGTTAGAATATATATCTGTAACTAAGGCTTAATTGTGATACTCTGACTCATTTTAGTCAAATTTCCATATTTGACCTTCCAAACAGTGACCTTGACCTAAGGTCAAGGTCAAAATTTCGAAATCAAAATAGATATACCACTCATGTACATGCTTGATAAAAATTTGGTACTGATACGATGAAAACTTTTCAAGTTATTAACAATTAAGTGATTCACCCTTATAATTTTTTTAAATTCCACAGTCCTGCTGAAAACCTTACTATTTCAGGTTTTTGTCCTGGTTACCATGGTAACAATGTCATTAAAATTATTGCATCCATTTTGAAATGTAACCTATAGGCCTACAGAAGTTTTTTACATCTTGAAATAATATATGAAGTTAGAATATATACCTGTAACTAAGGCTTAATTGGGGTACTCTGACTCATTTTAGTCAAATTTCCATATTTGACCTTCCAAACAGTGACCTTGACCTTGGGTCAAGGTCAACATTTTGAAATCAAAATAAATCTACCACTCATGTGCATGCTTGATAAAAATTTGGTACTGATACGATGAAAACTTTTCAAGTTATTAACAATTAAGTGATTCACCCTTATAATCTTTTTAAATTCCACGGTCCTGCTGAAAACCTCACTATTTCAGGTTTTTGTCCTGGTTACCATGGTAACAATGTCATTAAAATTATTGCATCCATTTTGAAATGTAACCTATAGGCCTACAGAAGTTTTTTACATCTTGAAATAATATATGAAGTTAGAATATATACCTGTAACTAAGGCTTAATTGGGGTACTCTGACTCATTTTAGTCAAATTTCCATATTTGACCTTCCAAACAGTGACCTTGACCTTGGGTCAAGGTCAACATTTTGAAATCAAAATAGATATACCACTCATGTGCATGCTTGATAAAAATTTGGTACTGATACGATGAAAACTTTTCAAGTTATTAACAATTAAGTGATTCACCCTTATAATCTTTTTAAATTCCACGGTCCTGCTGAAAACCTTACTATTTCAGGTTTTTGTCCTGGTTACCATGGTAACAATGTCATTAAAATTATTGCATCCATTTTGAAATGTAACCTATAGGCCTACAGAAGTTTTTTACATCTTGAAATAATATATGAAGTTAGAATATATACCTGTAACTAAGGCTTAATTGGGGTACTCTGACTCATTTTAGTCAAATTTCCATATTTGACCTTCCAAACAGTGACCTTGACCTTGGGTCAAGGTCAACATTTTGAAATCAAAATAGATATACCACTCATGTGCATGCTTGATAAAAATTTGGTACTGATACGATGAAAACTTTTCAAGTTATTAACAATTAAGTGATTCACCCTTATAATCTTTTTAAATTCCACGGTCCTGCTGAAAACCTCACTATTTCAGGTTTTTGTCCTGGTTACCATGGTAACAATGTCATTAAAATTATTGCATCCATTTTGAAATGTAACCTATAGGCCTACAGAAGTTTTTCACATCTTGAAATAATATATGAAGTTAGAATATATATCTGTAACTAAGGCTTAATTGTGATACTCTGACTCATTTTAGTCAAATTTCCATATTTGACCTTCCAACCAGTGACCTTGACCTTGGGTCAAGGTCAAAATTTCAAAATTAAAATAAGGCCACCACACATGTGCATGTTCTATAAAAATTTGGTACCGATATGATGAAAACTTTTCAAGTTATTAACAAATAAGTGATTTACCCTTATAATTCTTAAAAATTCCACGGTAACCATGGAAACAGGGTGAAAAATGCAAAATCCAGCTTGGGAACAAGCATATTCAGATTCAGCAGGTCCAAATTGTCTAAAATAGCCTTGTTCCCAACTTTTACTCAAAAATGCCGCCTAAACTTATTTTTCATAGAAATCCAACTAGACTATTATGGGTTCTTTCCAGACTGCACAAGGTAATACTTTTCAGCTTATATTACGCCACAAGGGCGGTGACCGAATACATGATATGGTTTAGGAGAAACCCGCCACTGGGTGCAATACCCTACTCGTTGCGAAGAGTGGCAAGGGGTCTTTAGTGTGCAATGTCCCATAGAAAGGACACCACACACCCGGCCTTTGATGACCCTGTCGGGAGCACAGGGTGGCCCCTGGATCCCAGACTCTTGGATCCTTTCTTAGAACTTATCTATCAGTTGGCATTCTCGAAGGAATTGCAGGATCTTTTTACTTCCGTTGTTGTTAAACACGTTCTTCATCGATGTTCTGTTTTGGAGATGCCGCTTGCGACTATCATCCGTCTTCTTACACTTCAGTATGATGTGCTCCACCGTTAGTTTGGTGTTACACTGTTGACAAATGGGAGCACCTTCACCTTTCAACAGGTGAAGGTGCTCCTATTTGTCAATACATTAGTTCTATCATGGATGGAAATTGGTTGTCTCAGTTACTTAGTTGCCATCGTATCTGATGATATCTACAAATTCACCAAACTTAGAGGTTCCCTTCCATCTATGTTACTGTAGGAAACATTGAATGTCAACCTCTTAATGTCGTTTGACAAATAAAAATCTGTCCGTTTCGAGCTACCCTTGACAATAGGTCATCCTTATTGATAAGCAAAGAAATTTGTAATTAATTTGATGTTAGCTGAAACATCTAACACAAGGATGCAAAGACAGAACAAACCACATACAGAAAGTTTGCAAACAATACATAAGGTAAACAGGTTAGGGATGAGACGTCATTCTTGCAACGATGCACCATAGTGCACCGATGCAAGAAACGACAATGCCCATCATTTTCCCTAATACTCGTCATATTGTACTGACGCAGATGGTCAGTCCATGCTCTGTGAGCTTAGCATAGTGTTTATATCAGCGCATGCCTTAGCTATAACTCCTTGTCAAAAGTCTTGGAGTAAGGTATTCATGTAGTATAGTTAAGACATAGTATTGCAATTTACAACGTTGTTATTTCATAATACGTGTGTGTGTTGCATGATTAAGCAACGATGGATAATATGACGATGTTGTAAGTTTAAGGCTCGTCCAGAACCTGGTAAAGAGGCTTGCTCAAAGCAGGTTTGGGAGCTTGGATCAGAGAAATTGTGATATTGGTTGACTGCATAGTTTATTTTCAGGAATGCATTGCAGACAATAATCTATTTGTATGGCTACTTTTGTTTCAACCTCATACAAATCACTATTGTAGCAATTTAACAACATGCCATGACCATAGGTTAGAAGTTAAGGTTTAGTTTATAAAGCTGTAAAATGATTTGTAAGAACAATTAAAACCATGCTTTTTTATTTAGATAATTATAGTGAAGGAAATTGACATATTACAAAGATGTAGCCTATTGACAATTTAACATCCCACAATTTTCTGAGGATCGTGACAAAAATGATACTTTAGGTTTGATCATTTTCCTATCACCGGGCAAGAAAGGGAGAATGCCTTCATTTCTTCATAGTTAGCCATTCGTTCTCTTTCTCTATTTCAGATGTGAATTCACAATGTTTTGCTCAAATTATATCGAAAATTTGGAGGAAAATAGGGCTTTATGAGCCACAGTCTTTCATAAAAGATATCGGATTGCATAATAACTGTTTGACTCTCCGATGGTTTTGGTACTGCCTTTAGGCCTACTCTACTGTTTATGGTAATCTCTACTGCTTACATATATAACTCTACCATATATCATGGCAAATCCCATCTCATTGATGTCAGCCCCAATGTATTAATAAAATCAGAGAGGACCTGTAACCATGTGACTTTTTGGTCATCTTTTACTATTTCATCTAGATGAACAGCCTCCTCTTTGCATTTCTCAGCCAATAGGGAGCGCT
The DNA here is from genome assembly GCA_936440205.1 of Lepidonotus clava. Lineage (NCBI taxonomy): Eukaryota > Metazoa > Annelida > Polychaeta > Phyllodocida > Polynoidae > Lepidonotus > Lepidonotus clava. The sequence goes on along the minus strand of OW387136.1, from coordinate 42,004,113 downwards.
TCTGGCGTCACAGAGTGACATAATAATCATCTTTTATGTGAGTTTTGGTGTCAAATTGAACGTCTCTAATCTGCCATCGTAATGACTGCGCATGGGCCACACGCTTTGTGTTGCGCAGGCGCAGGATGCCCGGAAGTTATGCATGGAAATGTGGCGCGAGCTTCTCTAGGCTTTCCAGCATGCCAACCGACTGTATTATCATGTATTAGCAAGATGGCGACTAGATAAAGCCAGTGCTATAAATCTTTACTGTCTATTATCAAATTAATAAAGCTGGAAGGGATCACTGTTATACCCCAGCTCGCCCACAAGAGCGGTGACGGCGTCCTGAGTTGTTGCTTAAAGAAACAACAGGGGGATTCAGAAGACAACACCGGAGCGGAACTAATTCAGCTGCAAAGATTATCTTGTACTACAATTGGCGCTGTAATGTCTATAAGATCTGCCCAGTTTTTCTCCTGATGTCGTCTATTCAAGCAATTGTCCTTCTTTTTCCTATCAATTTGCAAGAAATGGCCCTAGAACAAGTCAATGTAATCCGAAAATGAATTGTTTATTACTTCAGGACTTTAGGAGGTCCTTCGTTATCCATCAGTCAGAATAAGTTTTTCGCCAACTTGTCAAAGTTTCTGGTCCCACAAGGCGGGCTCCAGGAGATGGGTTTGTGACTCCTGCCATCTATATATGATCATTTCTGCTTGGCCTATGGTTGTGGAATACCCAAGAGGCAGATATCCACTATCTATGTATGGTTGGCTTGAGGTGTTTGGCTCCCCAGGGACGGAGAACGCCTTTATTCCCGTGAACTCAATAAAAATCGTCAGCTGGTGTGGTGAGATGATAGGCATGAAGAAGAATGGCCTCCTCCAAACTTGAGTTTACACTTCACACTTTGCCAAAGTAACGATTTATTTTGTGCATGGCCTCTGTTATTAGTTGGCTTATCTTTAAACTTCAGATTACATCGGAAACTTCTTGAAAATGTCTTCAATATATACTTTTCAACCATATGCACATGCATAATCACTTCCTTGCAAACGAGTATCCTCACATCCCTCACATATCTTCATGGGCTTCATTTTGTATAACTGAAGTGGATTATGCTAAAACATTAAAATATCTGAATAATTCATTTGCTCCGTTAGGTTCTTATTAACAAGAAAATGTACCAAAACTTTTATTCCCATGTTGCCCAAACTATATAACTTCAAACAGAATTAAAGTTCAGTGGGCATTAATGGCTCCAGTCAAGCAGATAATGCAATTGATGCCTCCCAATGGCCAGAAAAGGCGTCCTATGCATATTCAAATACCGTGAAAGAAATTTGACTTTGCACGTTCACGCTTCACGCTTACAACGAAAGATATGAGCTCTTTTGTTTTGTTTCCAAATTACCTCTCTAGCATTTAAATGTTTTCGTGATGGCCAGTCATAAGTAACATTACCATTTGTTTCACAGCATTGGAAAGACAAGACTTACATCAGAATGGTCCTTCTATCAGAATAATGTAGGGTTATGGCTTCGCCGTGCAGTGTCATACAGTTTAATGAATCTCAACAATTCTTGCTAATAAAGCATTGCGATTATTGCATAATGATCCATTAGACATCAATAGTTATGCGCATGAATGCGATAGCTGAACCGGAAGTACATGTACTTGCATGGCTTCTCAGAATAGTTTGACGCTTCACAATTCTTGTACTTTTACAAATGGTACAAGCAAACATGCACGTTGTATGTAAAGAGGATATAGGCCTGCACGCATGATTCATAACACTATTCCAACCATAAACTAAACTGTTCATATCTGGGTGCTATTATCATAGGCTAGGGTGAATGTGGGTGTAGGCCTATATGCTCCATAAAGATATTAACCTATTAAAGGAGTATTTAATGCCTTAATGGCCCCATTTACAAAACTCAAAGGTCATTAAAGATCTATATTCACATAGTGTTTGTTGTTTTTTTCTGTGTCCCATATTATTACAAAATCTTCAGAAAATTGTCCTGGATTAGCCAAAATCTCTGCTGGGCGTTCCGATGTGATCTGAAGACATGCAGAGAGTATGTCAATTACGTCAGAAATTAACCCTAAGATGTTTTTGTTGCAATGTCATCCTATATTTGTACGAAGATAAGACGGAAGACATCAAAATGACCATTTGAAACCACGTTATCTTAAGATCTGAGACCTAGTCCTAGTATGACATTGAAACGCCTACAATAGCCATATTATGTTCCGGAACGCACGGACCTTGAAGTTCATTGAGTTTGACTCAAATTGAAAAGAAATATGTCTAAAGTCTATGGCAGACTAATAGACTTTCTGTAATAATATCCACAGGACTACATGTGTCTCCCTTTATTGGCATTTCAATCTATTAGATAGTGCATGCGTTCGACTCGTCATACAACGTGAACAAATGGATGTCTTCTAGCGAGTCAGTTACTTTTGATCATCCATTGCTCTAGTACCATACCAATGGAACATATAGGCCCATATAGGGCTAAATGACGTAAACTCAATTCACTGGGAACTTAGAAACTTTGTATATCAAGTATTAAAAGTATCATGCAGGCCTGCCTCATAAATCCTTCATGTGCTGACAAACTCCCTGGTGAACTACTTCTTTTAGGCTTTATAGTTAAGATGCCTAAGGCGGGGGGAGAAAATCGCTTGGTCCGAACCGGACTTTATCAAGGGGACCTTTTGAGCGTCCATTGCCTGCGTGCGCAGCGTCCCTTCATCCGGGGCCTTGGGTAGGACTGCATACATTAACGATGATATACTCCACACGTGTCATGCCCTCCGCCGGCCAGAGCATAGCTCGCCACCAGAGGGCCTCGAGTCGACAGGAACGCTGTTGACAGAGAGATTATCCCCTCCAATTATGCATTATGGAAAGTCGCGATAAGCCCGCGTCGCCGCGGAGAGGTAGAAATTAATATCCAGGACCTGATCGCCGGGCTCCGTTTGTTTGTCCAAGACTTAGCTGCACAAAGGTGTTACATTATGAAACCGAATGCGGTATGCATAAAAATTTCATAACGGCGGCGCCCGGGCGGATTAGAGCCGACGACCAGGAGGTGTGATTGATATATTTCCCTCGCAAAGCAGGCATTGGCCAGTGGGTTGCTTTTTCATTGAGTATTTGTTAATGTGTTTAATATGCTTTTCATTAGTTCGCCGCCGCGGTCGACTCGTAGAGGGAGCGCCGGGCCGATAATCGCCAGCTGAAGGAGCTTGGCGCCGACGGCAAATCCCTAATCCGGCTGCGGACTGGTCGCCCTGATAAACGTTAATTATAGCAAATCTTGGGATCCGTAGCCCAACAGACATCCAACAAGTATTCGCATTTGTCTTATTGCTGTCAGAAACTTCTTATTAATTGGCTTTTCAGGGCGTAGGTAGGGTTCTGCATGTAATGGGGGGGGGGGGGCGGGGATGGGGCTCCGTTTCCGGTGGGGCTCTCAAAGGGGCGAAGGGCGTTTTGGGTGAGGTTTCTTGGCCTGCATATAGCATTTGTATAGAAATAATACTTGACCAACGAGGTTGGGATGAATGAACCTATACCCACCACACCCTACCTGAGGAAATGTATGATAATGTACATGTATATTAACATAATATCTGTTTGGTAATTAAAAGGCAAGGGTAATTGTGAACAGATATTACAATTATCATCACGTTAACTTGGACGTATACACATAATCAGATGCATTCCGCCAGCTACGTTGACTATAGGATAATACGCACATGACAGGCCACTTATAAGGGCTACTTGCGCCCTAGAAAAGTAAAAGGGTTACTTACTAGAAAGTCGCAACAGCCTACCCCGCCGACGGCGCTGTATATGTGCGCGAAGTCGCTTCAATACTCATCACTATGTACATGACAACTTCGCGAGAAATGACAATTGTGTGCGCGATAAGGTGTAGCAATGTCAGTAGCATATGCAAATGGAAATTTGGGTCGTCCAGACATGCACAATAGTAGCATACCGCATTTCGGGAGTCCTTGTTGGCGCATGCGCTTACCTTTGGCGCCACTATACCTGTGGGGGGTCAAGCGCGACTTTTCAGTGAATCAGGCAATCCCCTTGTCAAACATTTTGGAAAATTTCATGATTATACTAAAATTATGTCTTATAACGCCTATTTCCGTCGCGAACATTACGAAATTTTAGCTCATTGGCATAATGCAATTATTGAGACTTATACCAATTTAGCCATGGTGAATAGGCCTAGGAGGGGCCATTGGGGAAGATAAAAGGGTTCAATATCAATTGAAGTATGAACATGTGTGAGTAAGATATGAAGAGATAACATTGATTCTTTTCATGTAAATACTTTATTTTAATATTCAGGGGACGTTGTGTTATCACAATTTTAATGATATGAACGACGTCAGTACATCGCCGATTCGTATGCTAGTAGTATAGTGAAATTGTAATTTGTCGCGTATTATAGTCTCTTGTACTAAATCTTGCATCAGATGTGTATTGTTATCTTTAATCTTTGCACATAATTATGTCTATAGTGTGCAAACGTTTGGCGGTAGATGTGTTCGCATATTGTTACAAACACAGTATATACAGTAATATGCGTGCTGAAGGCACAGTGACTGCATATTACTTTCCAAAAAGTGTTGGAAGACTAGTACAGGTGAAATAGTTGGAATTAATAAAGAATATACCAGCAATTAGTTTCACATTGTCACAATATTATGCCCATAGGCAACGGAGTTTCTGGAGTCATATAGCAGATATACTGATATACGGAGCTATGGCTTCCCTCATCCATGTGAGTATTACCCAATGACAACGACTATGATAATTAAGCTCAAATAAAATTGACGGCATCTTTTGCTTGTCATACTTTAACAATAAACTTCAAATGTATGACGTCGGCGTACTTCTTGTAAATTATTAGCAACTATAGGACCTATCTAATGGATGTAGAGCTCCAAATTCGACAAGGCAACATGGCCCTTTTTCGCCCTATATAATGGCTATGTTATCAGGATTTCTTAAATATCGGAGCGGGGTACTGAGCCCAAACTACCGGCGACCGCTTCCGGGGAAGACGTCTCACTACAACACGGTAACCTTACTAACCTTTTTACCCCCCATACACCAGTAGGGCGACATCAAAATTTCTTAAATTTGACAGAGTGACAAAGGACACCCCATCTTCAATGTGTAAAATGATGCAAACCCTTGTACAGTCAGGTGGATTGCATAGGGTATAAATAATTTCCTTAGATAGAGCTGTAAAAGGCTCCGTGTTTCATTTGTAAGCGTAGTTTTTTAAAATCAAATTTAAACACATATATAACAGTCCATATTTAGCATTTCATTTCCTTGCTAAGGATTAACATACACACGGCATTGTATATTGCAAGGTAGAGGCCTACTTGAGAATTCTGAATGAAACGCCTTAACCAAACTGTAGATATATCACCACACACTGCCCTCGTCTCTCCTCTTTCACTGTGAAGTACTTTAAGTTTTGGGGTAGTACTTTCTGCTTATGGTTGTTGAAGGGAGTGATGAAGATGAAGACAGGAGTAGTGTTGAGATGTTGCATTGTTTCTTCAGTCACAGGTTAGAGCATGGCCTCAGGCCAAAGCCCCATGGAAATGTGCATATAGCTCTGTGTCTCCAGCCCCACTGCCTAGAGTGGAGCATTCAAAGTTCCCTCCAGAGTCTCCAGGGCCTTGATTGGTTAGTCAGGCTCCAGGTGGTAGGTGGCTCCACCTGGACCCTATGGGGATAGTTAAGCACTATTTTAGGGTATAGTTTAGTATTTGTATACAGCTTATTAATATTATATTAATTCTTATGTAATTATATTTAAATAGATATTATTTGAATAGATATGTTTGAGAGCATAGATATGTCCTACCGATTTTAAGGTATGACAACTGCCTACCTGTCCGCTCCTTGCCTGCCCAGCCCCTCCCTATCTGTCCAGCCTCTACCCCGCTCACCTTCATGGTCTACGTGCATCAATGACTTTTTATTAAATTCATCATTAAAATAATTCACAATGCCTAAATCAGTTAAATGGTTCGAAATATAATTCAAGCATGCACTTGTTTAAAATAAGTAAATCTACACATTTACATACCCTGTTGTAAATTTGAAAGCGAAAAAGCATAGTTCACATGGTGTTAGATGTGGTTAGAAAGTTACAATTAGCATGTAATACATTAAAACACAAAATCTTAGGGGTTGGGGAGGGCTGCATCCCGAATTTTAGCTCATATCATCTTAAACTTTGACCACTTAGTCTTTCTTTATACAGTGCCGGCAACCCAAAGAAAACCCATATTTCAAATCAATGAAAATTAGCATAAGCTACCGTCGGCAGTAAATCATCTACCCTGTAAACATACTTGCCCTGATCCCCTGAAATTAATTGCGGCTCATAGTCCAAGCAATAGAACTTTCCCATTGTACAATTTGATACTTTGCCTAAGCTCTTAAGCTGCTGCTTATTTAAACTCTAATGTAAACTAAGATGTTTGAATTCCACTTGAGTTAATGAGGAATGTATGCGTCGGGCGCGGTCTGCTCGGGCAACACAAGTCCCTTCATCGCAATGCAGAGGAAGCAGAGGTCAAAAAGAGGACGAGGATGTCTTGTGAAGTTCTCTTTCAAAGGCAAAAGTCTAATGTTAATCCAGGCCTGTTGACTGAGGAACCAATTTACCGGGAGTTTTAGACTCCCCGAGAGCAGCACATGAAAATACATGTTTCTTGACGGTCCACTCTCCTTAGGAGGGGCAGAACAACAATCGGCGTCCATTTCCATCAGAAGGCGATTTGAGACCTCGTGATTTATTACATCTCGCCTAATCTCGCGCTGGCCGAGAGCCGGGCGCCGCCATTCATCTTGGCAAATCCGGGCTGCTGAAACGCTGGGATTTCAGGGAGGGATGCCTTTTTTGCCCAGCGTCGGGGGGAACTTTGGCGGGAATGAATTACACGCGCCGACAGGCCGGCCGGCATTTGTTTGATCTTTTGTTTGGCGTAGTCTGCTTACATATGGATCACGCTAAAGAAATGTCGTCTGCTAAATAACTGCCTCCGCTGCGCTCTCTGGTGAGCATCTAGTGGACTACGCCGAGATTCTTCCGTATAATATGTGCATAAATAATCTATAGAATATGGAAGAATTATTGCCTTAATACTTTGACACCCTAATTTCTCTCAGGAATTCGCATGTAGGTATCCTACATGGTTAATTGACCCCGAAATTAAAAGTTGGAGAATGTTCCATGGAAGCCTTAAATTGAATATCATAGGAACCTACTTGAAAGGAAAGTTTTAAAATAACTTTAAAAAGAGTTTAATGTTGACTTTCAATCACATACAGCCGATTCAGAACGCATCATTCAACTTGAAAACAGGTTGGTAAGGGTACATGAACAGCGCTTCAAATTACTGAAAGCTCTACACCTGAGCACAGTCTCTTTGACATTTAATAGTATATATATATATATATATATGTATATATATATATACATATATATATATATATTATGATATGTAAGACACGGTTTATCTCATAAATAAGAGAGTAACAAAAGGGAAGGATAGATGCTTCCGTTCTTCAGAAAGAATCCCACTGTAAAACGGGAGAAATGAGATAGAGACAAATTATTTCACTTTTTCTTGCAGAGAACAAGCAAAGTTAAAGGAAACTTAAGGATTTCTTTGCCGTGCGATAAGCCTGAGAGAGAGGCGACAAATTCGGCGACAAATACTGCGGCCGTGTCGCCTCCCCCGCGGCGGGCATATTTATCAACCGGCCCACCCTGACCTTTCATGTTTATAGATAAAATCCGATTTGAATAATTCACAAGAGTGGAAAATCTCGCATCCCCCTCCTCCTAGGCTCCTCCCCGCCAGGAGCGATAACCCTGCTCGGCCCTCACCACGCCCATTATAAAAATCGCCCCAAACCCGCAGCCGTTGCGAGCATTAATTCACTCCGTATTGACTGAGCGACTTTGGCCTGTCGCCGCGTTATCGCTAGTATACATAAAGATGCTGAATAAGTCGCTCGTAAAGAAGAGGGTCTCCCTTTGGCGTGGTTTTGTGCGACAATCAATTACCGTCCCATAAAGCGGGGAGGGTGTCGGCGCTGAGTGGCTCTATATACATTATAAATGGGGCCGCGGGTGTGGGGGGTCCCCGAGCCTAATCAGCGTGTCAGTCAACTTTGTTTTAGCCCATATCGGGTTACTGCAAGCCCCCTGGTGGCCGCAATAAATCAGGGAGGGGAGGGGTTACGGTGTGTGTGTGTGTGGGGGGGGGGGGGGGAGGGGGGGGGGGGCTAATACGTCCCCCAACTACCTCACCACCTCCTGTTGCTGATGCGGACCCAAGCTTGTAATATACCGGAGGGACAGCTTCTGACCGCAGGGTGCCGGTGTCCACTACCTGAGGTAAACTCCTCTTCTTATATACTACTTGCCTCATATTTGGAGTAGGTCTTTTATCGTTTACGGTAAAGTTCTCCCACCCCGTTACATACGTTTTATCCTAGCTGTGGTGATTTTATTTGCTTCGTGTGGACGAAGTGACTATAGTATATTGTGCATTTAAGGGTTGAACGCATGTATAGTTATACATTAGGAGTGGTAATACAAAAAGGTCAGGATTGAAGATCGAGGTTAGTCCAGATATACATGTATACTGAACGTTAAGTACAAGGGTGTTTCTCACGTATGGGAATACAAGGCTACATGATGCACGTTCATGATACAAACGCACTGGGTGAGATCACTATATATTATTTCAATAAAAGAGCACAAAATGACCATCTATGTACTCATCCATGGCGAGTCCACTAAAGACAGTCTGGCGACACAGCCAAAAGTTGAAAATGATGGCTACTAGTAGTGAAAACAGTGTTTTTATAAGTCCATGATCACTTCATTTGGTATCGTGAAAAATGGGCTTTCCCACAATAAAACATGTTCCGTGAAGGGTACACGATACAATGTGAAAGTGTTTTTGTTTTTTGTTTTACGATACATCGTGAAATGTTTCTGGACACACTTTTATGTTTTGTGACCACGATATGTACGTACGACTTATTGTTAAAACGTTCTGAATGACAGCCCTGTTTTGTGAAAGGCAAGGAAATGTTGCTCTGTAGCTTATGTTTGCGTACACCACTTTTGTAAACTACTCCAAAAGAAAGACTTGGTCTGTACACATCCACTTGGACTTTTTACTTCAGACACATCATGATAACTTAGACAAGCAGTACTACATGGCTGAATGATCAATGATACAATGCAGTCTATTTTGTCAAAACAAAGGTTAAAAAAAACATAATTTGAAAAGCAATAGATTACAAGAGGTATAATGTGATTTTAAGAAATATTCTCCAAAAAAGATAAATTATAATATAGTTATACTTTGATAAGTTGTCACGTGTTATAAATTATATTAGATGAAATCAGATAACAATTCTACTCAGAACTCAACTCGCAGACCTAACAGTTCATGAACCCATGGTTGCTTCACGCATGATGTGTACTGTTGTTTCTTTCAAACCTACTTTTATAATGTATATATTTTCTATTAAAAAGTGCCTTGGCCTAGCATGTATAACTATATATTTACCCCCCTGTGCCTTCGCCTCATCCCCCCTCCTCCAGGGTCTTCCGCTTTCGTCGTCACGTCGCGCATGTCGCTCACGTCGCGCATGTCGCTCACGTCGCGCGCGTCCGTCGGACCGCGGCAGGATGACCGTGGAGGCGGCGGTGGCGGCGAATAAATTCATCGTCCATCGGCGGCGGGCCGGGCGGGCGGAGGGTATCTCATCGGGCGCGGCATAGAGCGGTGCGGCCGGCCGGCCGGGCGCCGCGCCCTAACTCACTGCTAATGAATACACGGGGCGCGCCGCGCATTCAGCGCCGCCCGCCCAGCGCCGCGCTTTACACGCCATTGAGAATGTATTAGCGGCCATAAAACACGCTGATATTTATTAAATATTGCCGCTCGGCGAATCTTTATTCAACATCTGGACAGCAATGGTCATTAAATTAGCGTTTATCAAAAAGAATATAAAAAGCGCGCGCGGCGGCGATTATGCAAATGAGCGCGCGACCCGCGGGGCGGCGCGGCGCGGTGAGCGCGGCGCGGGCACTGATTCGGGATTAGGGTAATTGTTTTTATAATCATTAGGCGGCGCTGTAAATGAGAGGCGTATGATTGGCAATTGATGAGGTGTGAGTAGTTCTCCTAGCGGCGGGACATCAGAAAACACGCGTCCGCCCGCCTCTTATCTTTCTACCCGACTGGCCGCCCGCCATCCGCCGACGCCACCCGACCTGCTTAAGGAAACGGGTGCGGAGTGGTTGGTTTGCAGGAGCCCCTCCCCAGCCTCCCCAACACCCCCTGGTGGCACTCCCACCCTCCCTCCCTCCTGTCCTCACGTCTACACCCCTACTCACGGGGGTACATGATTCTCCCGCCAGGGTCCCCACGAGCAGTCACGTGTCGACAAGACGGCCACCTACCTTCCGGGAGGCGGGTCTCGTGGAGGTGCTTTTGCGGTTGGGGCCTCTCCGAGTAAAAGCCACATTTTTATCTACTACTCACATCGAGATAACTACTGGACCTCAAACCATACTCCTCACTCCTGCTGGGGCGGCGGGAGCGGACACTTGTTACTTTGGGAAAGTTTTCTGACAGGTATGGAAGTTGTGCCCGGAGAGCAGCAGGAGAACAGTGAGGTGGACGTGGGGGAGGAGACGGGGCTAACGGTCGGGGAGGGGTCGCGGCCAAACCGCCTGGAGGACGCGGATGGACACGACGTGAGTCGGGAACTGTGCAGGTCTCCTGCTGACCCCCCAGCTGCATTTCACCCTGTTAGCCCCAGGACCAAAACAAGGACAACTACGACAACAGGAGCAATAGCCACACACGAAGATTTTATCCCCGGACTTTTTCCCCATTCTAGTTCCCTGGGGTCAAGGGGGGTGAGCGGCAACACGAGTATTGGCAATTTTAACACTTTTAATTACAAGAACTTAGCCATGTTCCGGCCGCACTGCAATTTGAGTCTTGGCCCTCCATCCCCTCACCTGCACCTCCCCCAGCCCAACCCTCACTACCTCCGACCTCCGTTCTCACATGGCCTCAGCCTGGCCTTGACAGATCACCCTGGAGGAGGGCCTGGAGGGGCCGTTGGTCTCCACCCCTGGAGGTCCGAGTCACACCCTCCATCGTCTACAGACCATACCACCTCCCGGCTCCTCCAACTCTCCCCGACCGCCTCGCGGTTTTGGTGGTGTGCAGAATCGGCCCTCCACCCCCACCACCATCACCACCCTGGAGGGGGCCACCACCACCTGCTGCAGGGCGGGCTGACCCCGTCTGACCCCCACCTTACGGCCGGCCTCAGGTACACGGGAGGCGCCCCTAACGCCCCTTCCCCGTCCCTCCACGGTTTACGGGCCGAACAGGTGCGGATACACCTGACCTCCCCGCCGCCCCCGTCCTGCTCCTCCACGGCCTCCTCCCGGCCGTCCTCCCGGCCCTCCTCCCCGATGGGGTCCAACCTGCCCTGCCCGCGGATCAGCATGAACCTGAGTCTCCCCACTTACTTACCCCTCTCCCTCCTGTCCCCCTGGAGCTCCCCGTCCTCCTCCTGTAAGCCGGGCGGCGGCCTCCTGGGCGGCGGGCCGGAAGTCTCCCCGCTGACCCCCCGCTCCGACGCCGACTCGCCGGAACTCCGGCACCTGCTCGACCCGTCCTCACACCCCCACCCGTCAAACCTCAAGTTCTCCACCACCGCCTCCGCCGAGGGGTCAATGCTGGTCGCCATGGCAACAGAGGACAACAACAATAACAGCAGTGGGACACAGGAGGAGTGGAAGGCGGACGAGGGGAAGCTGCGGGAACTTGAGCAGTTTGCCGCCAACTTCAAAAGTCGGCGGATCAAGCTGGGCTACACGCAGACCAATGTGGGTGAGTGGACCTTTGCTGATTGGCCATTTTGCAGTTGACAATACATTTCTAAACGTTTGATTCTGGTGATTGACCGTCTCTTATGGTTTTTTTCATTGTTTTTTCTAACAAAAAGGCCAATTAAGGCGGGAGTCAGATTGAAGGACTTTGAAGGAGTTTGCTTGGCGGTGTCCAAAGATTGCGTGTGGTCTTCATGTTTCAAATTTAAAAGAACCATAGTCGGATGCATACATTTATTAGAGGCGGGGCACAATATATTAAAGAGTGGCCCAAAAATGCCAAAGGCCTATTTCAACCCAACAACGACTGAATGAAACTTTCCATTGAAAAGTTTAATTGAGATGCCGTGAAGTGTCGCGCTGAGGATTTGGATGGGTGGATGAGGGAAGGGGGTCGCGTTTGGAAAAAGTTTTCCCTTGATGACTTTTGGCCCGTATCGTATTTGCAGAAAAAAAGGAGGGGCGGGCACTACCCCCGCAAACACAGGCCGTGACATTTTCGCATTGAAAATAATTGCGCATCCCCAATGCGGAGAATTTTAGCGTAATTATTCTTTAAATAAGGGGTCTTATCAATTTTATTGCATGATATAGTTATTTCACCGTTTCACTCATACCATATTTCTCGCATGGACTGTAGTGCAGAAACATGACGGAAAAAATATAGGGCCTAAACTTTTCCAAAATTGATACGTTAACAGTATATAAAGTACTAAATGCCTCATATGGATATTTCCTTGCAGATTTCATCCTTACGATGAAGATCAATTATCATCTCTTTGTCACCCCACTTGCCTTTATTCATGTCAACTGATTTCTTTTCATTTTGTTGGGCCTGTGGAGTTAATAATTAACAATTTTTTTTGTAATTTGAATAATCACTGTTATTGCCTGAAATGTCATGCTTGTTAAGAAACATCACATAATGGGTTCGCACTTTCAGACATTCAGAGCGGCAAAAGAACGTTTTGCTATAGTGCTTCTTTTCACTGGCTTGAGTTAAAAATGAAAAATCCGTGGAACATATTGGATAACAATAGAGGGCATTTTAGGAAGCAAAGACGCATCCTGATACACATTAATATATCTATAAAATTTCAGGCTTGAGACCAGAACTGTAAGATTTCGAACGCCTGTTCAAATTTTCATAAATGTCTGGACCCCCAATACTAAAAATGGTCGGCCTAATAACAATTTTGACATAGTCTTAGATGCTAAGGTAAAGGATCTGCCACGTTTATTCTGCGTGATGCGTTTGATTATCTGAAATTTCTTTCTTCATAACAAGTAAACGATGTGTCCATTTCCTATATTTTTAGAGATTGACTCTCAGTGTGAATGCATTCTATGTTTTATTCTACTGTTATTTTTCCTACAGCATCAAAGGGAATAGAAGGGTGGCTTTAGGGCGGTCAGAAACACTAAAAATTAAGTTTTATTATTTTGTCTCTAGTGCAGTCAAAACCTGTATAATGGTGACTTTGGCTAGAAACAGATAATAGAACCCCGCGCACGTTAACCAGTTTGTGAATGGGCAAAGTTTAGGACTTCTCACTTCCTATCCCCTAGCTTTTTAAATATCCCGGATAGCTCTTAAACCGGTCTAGTTGTATGAAACATACAAATAGAGTTATCATTGGCAAGAACACCTGCAAAAATTGAATTAAAATAAATTGTCACTTTTGAGATCCTAGTCCTAGTCCTTTATACACTGGCTTTGTAATCCATACCCGAGGCACTTTTTTGTTCTGTATTTGAATTTAAAAGATGATTTCTTCAACCTTCAACATTAGGTAAGGGGATGGGGTTATTGCTGACCAAGTTTATTCGAAGAATCATTTTTAAGCCAACAATTTAGGTACTGAAAATTCAACCTTGAAAATAGAGACTTACATTTACATATTTAAAACACCTCCTTTATACTTGCTGTGCAATATTGAATATGTGGTGGCCGATAAGTAAAATGCGTGCTTACTTTTCTTCTAATTGATTCCGGATCTTCATTTCAAATATTTCTTATTATACATTTCTGTTCGAAATACTCATTACAGTATGCTTAATTAAACTGTGGATCATGCCTATATTACAAAAAAAACTTCACTTCAAGGTGAGTTTTTACTTTTAAATCATCTTCTGATTAGTGCTAGAAACTTACAAATAAGAACTTTGTAATTATTAATCTCGCACGTTTGGTTTATTGAGCGCTGTTTTACTCATCCTTCAATATTTTACATATTAATGTCAATTGGTTTTCAAGGTAGGAAGATAAAATATTGTCCTTTATATTGCAAAAATTGAGCATTTTCTTATGATTGCCTCCTTAGCAGTTTCTTTCTTTACACGCCGGTACATCCCACTTTTGCGACCGGCCGGGAGACTCTGCGCAAACAGGCCCCATCCTCTTTAGCTTCCAGCCATTGGTGGTCGTGAAAAACAGATTCCCTCCCAATACATAAATCATCAACTTTACGTCCACACTCATTGGATCCCTGGCCTGGGTCAGCTTCACAGATGACTGACCCCGGCGATTTACGTGCCTGAACGCCTGTATAGCACCCCCAGCGTCTTTAAGAGGGGGGCAGTGTCTTTACTTAAATACTGTTTGTCTATTTAAAAGGCATTTGGTCTGCCAAAGTCTTATCTCCTCAGAGATAAGGACAGGAAGACATTAGCGTCATCCTTTCTTGTTATCTCCATGTATACGCATGAGTCTAAGACACAAGCTCAAACTATATAGGATATCCGCAAATATATCAAATGAAATAGGAAAACCATTACAGTTACAGATGTATTTAACTCGCATATATCAGAACATCGTGGCTATAATAATAGACATACTCGCCACATTCTGAATTATGACTGTGTTGGTGGTATTTTGGGATGTTTCAAGCTTTAAGGCACGTGCACTAGAAAGCCTCATGTGAAAATCTGCTACTTTTTATTGCCCATCGATTGCCTACTTTCCATATACATGCGTCGCTATCTCGATCTTCACACCTCTGTAGCCGTGACCCCTCCGCCTTGTCTTCATTGGAGTCGTTTCCCCTCCACTCTCATTCACTACATGCAAATGACAGTCTTCCACCCATTGCTCGCCTTCTTTACGATACAACTTTACTACATTCCATTATTTCCCTCACGTGTATTGATGGAGCCATTTAGCGCTATTTCTTGCACATTTTGTATGACTACGAATATCATAGGCCTATAGAGTATGAATTCGGAGACCAAATAACTTTCAGATAGAAAGCTCTTTTGCCCAGGAAATATTAAATTCATGTGTATGCAATTAACATACGAAACATCAGAAAACGGTTCGGAGGCTCACTTTACAAATACAAGTTTGAATGTTGGAGGTAGGCCTACCTCAGTGGTACATCAACTTGTTAAAGCAATAAAATGTTAACATTGTTGTTCGCACTAGGGAGGAAACACTTGCCGGATTAACAGCATGTCAACTTATTCTGCATACTTACGGGACTTATTCTGCATACTTACGTACCTGGCCCTCTACTCACATGTACATAATTATGATAACGGCAAACATATAAAGGCAGGGGCGAATTTAGAGGGGGGTGTCTGAGGCTCCCCCCTCTAATTTTTACCAAATTTTTATTTCTTTATGGTAAATTTCTCGCCTCAAATAGTTACATTATGGCGCCCCCTTTATAGAAATCTCTAGACCAGTCTCTGACAAAGCATGCATAAAACATGTACATTAATTAATGTTTCACTTCTGCATACCCCGCACAGGTAACTCGCTGGCCAAGGTGCACGGGTCGGTGTTCAGTCAGACGACCATCTGCCGCTTTGAGAACCTCCAGCTGTCCTACAAGAACGCCTGTAAGCTGCGTCCCATCCTGGAGCAGTGGCTGGAGGAGGCCGAGACCACCTGCGCCGAGGACAAGTCAGGTGGGCCAATAATTATAATATACATTACACTTTGTTGTATCCTGCATGCTTATACTACCATTCTGCCTGCTATTTCCATGCGGTATACTTTCAATCTTTCTCTTGCCCCATTATTCAAGCCGTTGTGGTTCATTTCTTCAAAACTAAGGTTTCCTCTTTTACACCTTATAGGCTGCCTAGCCCCGCCTCCTATTTTCAGAATTTGATTCTCTCCTCATTTTAACATAATAGTACTATCCTGAAAGCATTTATGTTGTCTACATACATCTCCCTTTATACTCGACTTGCATATGCTGCAATCATGTAATTCTTTTCCTCGATTTCATGCAATGTAGAGATAAGTCCAGCTTTGTGTATCAGCTCCTCAGATGTAGCATCTTGAGCAGGTTTCATTCTATATTGCATGAATAAACCTAAGGACGAAGGAACAGGACTGCCATTCCTGTACAGTGGAAGAAGGTGCGAGGCTTTGAGAAATAGTAGAATATTTATCAATGATTTCAATGAGAAAAATTGAGGTGTCTCCAAATACATGTACATGTATAGCCAACAGTAGAGCAGCACTTATGTATTACCGGTAGGTTTATAAAAAGTTCACAAAAACTCGTTTATTTATAATATATATTTCTACATATCAAACTGAGGTAGCCTCCTTAAACAGTTTCTGTTCAACTTTGGAAACAATCAAACGCAAGAGGTCATTGTGCAATTGATCTTATGTAATGGTGCAACTGATAATTTTGCTGTTTCTTAACAACCTGAACTCGTTTGGTTACTGCAGATATGCATGGCTATTGAGAATGATCATGTGTATTCTCAAAAGACAGGCTGCTGTAATATATTTTTTTGGTAGAATTTTTGTTGTAGAAAAACTATACTACAAAAAAACACAAACAAACGTGTGTACCTATCATACAGACGATCGCATAATAATTATAGAATAAGCAAGCCAAACATCAGACTTATAGTTATTTGGGTAAGGCTGCATCCATGTAGGCCTATATTCAAAAGAAAACGTTGGTGAGCCTTACTTGATATTTGGGGGAGGGCAATACCCACTGCAGTTACAAGTGGCCTATATGCACTTTCATATGTACAACGACTTTGACCATACAGTGGTTTATCGAAGGAAAAGAGGCTACGTCCCTAACGTGACCATGTTACATGTGGCTAATCCATATGAGAGAAGGGTGGAAGTGTAGTATACGTTGTTCGTTGCAATTTCCCATTTCCCATTTTCTACCTGTTGCGCCTTTCACATACCCAGACATGCCTCCTGCGTCAGTTCCTCATTTTAATATACTACTTGTTCTTGTGACGAGGTTTTTAAAAAGCTAACTACCGGTAGGTATAAGTTGCAATGTCCCATTTCCTATATATTACTTGTTGCGCCATTTCCCCATCTCCAGATGCTACATGAATCTCATTTTCATTAAGAATTTGCCCCGGCATTTTCTTCTTTTAAGGTACTACTTGTTGCGCCATTTCCTCCTACTTGGTGCATTTCCCCCATTTTGATATACTACTTGTGCCATTTCCCCGTTTTATTTTTACATACATGTAATATACTTGTCATGCCTCCTCCTCGTATAGGGCCCGCTTCTGGTGGCGTCATTATCTCATTTTCAGCTGCTAGGTTAAAACAGGGGTATATCGCGCATTATAATTCATTTACTCATATTTTCTCTTGCATTTATTAGTTTTTTTTCGATAAGAACCCCCGGTTTTCTTTTGCGTTTAAGGGCCATATGGGGCGCATCTATTGATATATAATTTCTTTGTTTCTAGAATTATCCCCCTTATTTACAAGAGACAATTGTTTAAGGATCAATAACAAAAAATGCGCGATATACCACTGTGCGCGATACAACCCTGTTTTAACATAATACTAATACAGCGTCCCCAGGGGCGGATGCAGAGGTTTCTAAAGGGGGAAGGGGATGGTGGTGGTGGTGGTGGTGGGGGGGGGGGCTAATGTAAGAATTTGAGGCGGTCCATCCAGGGGCTAGAATTTTACACTAAAAAACACTACAAATTTGGGGGTGGGGGAAACCAGCGGAAGTGCGCGCCTCAGGTGCCCCCTCTAAATATGTCCCCGATTCTCCCCCCTTCACATGCTACTTACAGAGCACTTTTCCAATTTTCAAGCTTAGACCTAATATGGGAGTATAGATAAGATCCTGTAAAATGTCACTAAAAGGAGCCGTTCCTTTGGGGGTATTTGTAAACGTGCATAGAGACTGAAATAATTATGGGCTGGTTTTCTGTTTTAAATTCCATACCATTATATATACCACTTATGTACACATTCGTTCATTTTGTGTATGCTGATACTCCCCCCCCCCCAAAAAAAAACAAAAAACAACAACAACAACAACAACAACAACAAAACAAAAAACACGTCTAACTGCTACTATATCAATCCATGTTCACATAATTTATAGTGAATATGATAGGGTCAGGCGTTATTCCAGTATGGGATCTGTCACTCCTTTTATCAAATTGTTATAGGGCCTATAGTTCATCCCTCTTTCCCCCATTGCCATGTACTACTGAGACCGCGGCAAGTCTCCATTTAGATTGAAAAAAACTTTTAAAGCTGCATGTTGTGTCCTTCCGCTTTGGTCATATACTACGCATTACACTTCCCGCATCTTGTTTAAATGTCATGTTACATATCGCTATAATTATTATGTTAGGAATTCACTCGCACACTTTAATCAAATTGAAGGAACTATATAGGTATACGATACTTGTAGGCGCAAAAAAATATGCTGCATATTTATTTTAATGAAAATATTCTGAACGTGTTTTAAAATATAGACGCAATGGTGGGTTTATAGAAGATACGGGGCACCCGCCCCCTTTTCTGAAAAGGAGCTGCAGCTTCTTTTTTTTCAAATATTAGTTTGGAAAGAAGTTACCACCTTCTTCTTTATTCAGTCTTTTTTTGATTTTTTTTTCAGGGGTTTCACAAACATGCAAGGTACACTGTGTGTAGGCCTATAGCAGGGGTCATAACGGCCTTTGGCAAAAATATAGGAATTTTTATTGGAAATTTTTAGCAAAAATATAGGAGAATATAGGAGGTTTTAGGGCAAAAATATAGGAATTTTTGGCAAATATTTTTCAAAGATTTTGTTTGATTATATCAGATACAGCCATTTCATCAGTCCTTGGTAAGAGTTTACAGACTATCTTCAATTTAGAAATGAGTGGAATAACAAGAGATATTTCAGATATGGAACCTACCTTGCAATTATTTTTGTTCAATACACTTCCTTGACTGATAACATTCAAATAAATTACTTAGTTCATGATCCACAATTCTCATTTTTTGTGATATTGTTCTGATTGACTTCTAAAAATATTGCAATTATGCACGGTAAATCGGACTTTTCTGAGAAAAATATAGGAAATATAGGAATTTTTGGCAAAATATAGGAAAATATAGGAACGTTATGACCCCTGCTATAGGTACCGGACAGGCCTGTATCTGATACTTCCCAAGCTACCAAGATTGACCCATACCAACTTTGTTCTTCCTGAACACCTCTCTATGGACTTTTTTTCCGTTTTTTCCTTTCTATAAAATGTCTTTAGCCAATTTCCGCCACTCACCATTGTACCTTTCTTCCCTCCTGCAGGCGCCTCGGACCGTCGCCGTAAGCGGCGCACCACCATCAGCGCGCTGTCCAAGGAGGCCCTGGAGCAGCACTTCCTGCGCCAGCCCAAGCCCAGCAGTCACGACATCTGCCGGGTGGCGGCAGCACTGCGCCTCGACAAGGAGGTGGTGCGGGTGTGGTTCTGTAACCGGCGCCAGCGGGACAAACGGGTCAAGACGAGCCTGGCCTTCAACCAGAACGAACTGACCAGTGGTCAGCAGTTGACCCATTCATATAACCCCTACCACGGCCATCTGTGTGCTACCAGTTCGTCCGAATCGTCGCCAAAATGAATCGTTTAAATGAATTGACACTCTTAATTGGTAGATTTGTATTTGCACATGCATGGGAATACCTCTAACTACAGAGGGACCCACACGTGAACCGTTTAACACAATCCCCATTTATCCTTTTCTACAGGTTTGAAAAACAAATTACATGCGTTTAATATGTATATAACTATATTGTATAGGGAAGCAGGTTCGATTCCTAAAACAGGAAAAATCGCATCATAATGACAGGCTAATTTCCTCCCCCGTTTTTCCACAAAATCGCATCAATTGATTCAATCGCCATTCCCTTATGGAAAATATTTTGTGCCGTGGTTCACACCAATTTCACGAAATATAGGTATCACGCTATTCAGTCTTGGGTATTTAGCCAGTGTTTGCCGGTGCCGGAATATCACTACCCTTTTAGTGTTCTTGTACTAGCAGGTATTAAATTTTTAAGATGGGAGTCACCAGCTATTTAACGAAGTGTTAAACGAATTTATGATGTATCGACTAAAAGAAAACCTAGCCTGACAAGTCATTCGAGTGGCATCTGTATATAACCATAATTATTTGTCCGGAGAACATTGACGGGTTATACAAAACACGACTTGACACTGCTGGAATGTACACAGGAAACCAGTCATCAGACATTACAGCATCACTTGTTTCCCACGCTACACATATTTTAGTCCTGCTAAAATGAGATTTGTTTTTTTCTGAGAAAACTTCATAAGGTTATGTCGTATCAGTTTATGAGGATAATATCGTTGTTTCAATATTCCAAAATTGTCAAGTTTGTTAAACATTATGAATGGCCGTGATGCTGAACTATTGTTAATGTTTGATTTAAGACTGCGTAAGATTCGTGTATATCCAAGTCTTCGTAAGTTACTTTCCAGAATGTCTGAGTAATTCAGACCGCGTTTAAAGTTTGTCCATTCACTTCCCAATAGTTCAAAAGAAATGAACGATGAGGGAGCTTCTTAATATGAAAGGGTTTTTATTCAATAAACATCTCATCCCGAGTCAAAGCCACCATGTATAAGTCTTCATCAGTCCACCTCCCATCTCCTATCAGCAATCAACCACATTTAGAACACGAGTTGCTCCAACGCCTTCTAGACCATTCTAGCATTCAGCTCTAACACAATCCTATGTCCGAGGTAGTGGGTATTGGTAAACTCCAGTCTGTTACATGGAGTCGATGTACTTACTCCAGGTATAACTCCTTGGTTAAACATGTTTCTTCTAACCAACTAACTCACTAACTGCTCGCTCCCTACCTTGCAGCGCCTTTTATACTGGTTAACAGGTGGCGCTAGGAGCGTAAAATATTTCCTCTAGAAGTAGACTAGAAGTAGACTTGCTAAGCCTGATCCTTGTTGGATTATATATCATGACAATGTATTAAAAGTACTAAGCCATTAGTACATTCGACGGCGGTCAGGTGTTTGAGTTTAAGGAGGTGGACGACATAGCTCAAACCAAATGAAGATTTTTAACCAAATGCAGCAGTTTCCCAATTTTAATGATTGGATATATTTGTTAAACCATGGTGGGGTGGCCTTGACTCTCGTGGTACATTCAGCACAAGGTGGTGATAATCAAGTTCTTTTGTTCATTTGAAGATTGTAAACAAAGATACATTCAGTTTTACTTAATACATAAGTACATTTCCAGTAGTCTATGTTAAGACTTGAGATCAGTGAAAATGTTCATGAACATGAAGGGTTTTAGGAAGAGTTCCTATCATTGTCTGCTCATATTAAGGCTTAAGAGTTGTGTCACCCGTGCATAAGGTGACCAGATAAAGTAATGATGATCAGCCCAGATTAAGGCCCAAGGATAGTGACACCGTGCATAAGGTGACAAGGTAAGTGTTAATGAACCATGATCATTTTATGGTAGGTAAATGATGACATAATCATGTTGACAAACAGGCGTACTCAGTTTTAGAGGATGAAGATTTATGACACTCGTGCTTAAAAGTGATAGAGTTGGGTTTTTCCTTAGTACATACATGTACAGATTCTGACATTTGTAATTTGTAACACAAGTCGACAGAACTCAACATATATACAGTGTAGGGTTGTCTTAAACTTCTAAGAGTAACAAGTGTACATCAAATCCAATTTCAGAACAAGTTTAACACAACAGAAGTCAATACAGAGAATTCGGACATTTTGAACGAACGACTTTCATGATACAATGCGTGTCAAATTTCAACCAAACTTCAATCATAACAACATTATTTACAATAAATACAAGATCTATGTATTAGGTTTAGCAATATCGAGCAGTTGGAACCAGAAAATACCACCATTCCTGTCACGCGTCCGCCAGCTATACTTAGTACACGTGTACTTAGCGGGACGCTTGACTGGAGTTCCCCCCCAAGGTTTGACCTCGATTTGGATCCTTCAGGCGCGAAGCGCCCGGATGGCAAATTTCTGTTTCGAACAAATCTGCAAGTTTGATGGTTCGACCTGATATTTTGGGCCTATATGAATTAATTCTGGCGCTTGATTATGTTGGTTGGGGACCTAAACTTTAGTTTAGCACAGATTTTATAAGAAATTATACGATGCTTTGATCATGCTAGCCGATTTCAGAATTTGGATCCTTTGGATCAAAAAGGGGTTTTCCAAATTAGCCTCGCTTTGACGTCATTTTAATCAGTGTCGCTCATTTTTTTGGTCGGAGAGGACGTATTTGTTTTCACTCTCTTTTAACAATGGCCCGTGTCGCAGTTTTCTGTAGTCAAAGGGAGAGCGGGATCGAGGGGTACAACGACATGATCGTCGGGGATACAGCCCACAGTTTGACCGTGGTGGAGTGTGTAGACGCCGGGACTGCCGATTTAGCTGGGGCGGCTTTCGCGCACCACTGCGTGTGGTCCGACGACCTGTTAGTGATCGTGGTCAACCTTCTGGACATTTTACGATGGGACGCGGAGCTGGAGTTATACATTCCCCTCTTCTCTTCCACTACGGCCGCGGTGACCTTTTACGGGGAAACACTCAACAGGGCTTTTCTTAACCTTCGCAGTCACCCAGTCCCCGCCACCGTGATGTTTACCACCGTGACGGGCATCAACACGGAGTCTTGGGAGTTGACGTGCGAGGACGCGTCCTTTCAACGATGGATGAACCACCTGGTGCCCCGGGTCAATCGGGAGATTCGCCACGCGAACTGCTGGTTTGGCGTTCCAACAGCCGACTTGGGTCACCGCCTCCACATCACGCGTCAAACTGCAGACGGGGCCTTCACCGTCCACGACTACCGAGAGTTCGTGGACGGTTTCATGCCGACCCACCGACAGCTTCGACGGTGGGCTCGCGCCCTGGGCCGGCTCCTTCGCCAGCTCCCAATAGCTCCCCGCTAGTCCAACTCCTTCCCCCCTGTACATACCGATTGCCTGCGGTGATCAGTGGGCTTTAATTCCCGGCTAGTGATTGAGTCATAAACATTAGTTGACAATCAACAAGAGTTCATCGGATCCAATTCCCGGCCAGTGATCGGACCACCAATGACTAGATGTTTTTCTTTGTGGCTGTTTGCCGGACTGTTCCTATGGGATGCAACGGACACTTTCACCGCCCTGCTGGCTTGTCGTCGGACACCGCCCTCCTCGTAGAGACGGCCCCTCGCCCAGCCCGCTCCGAGACTTGGTGAGTACAGCCTTCTTTCTATTGTTCTTTGCATGTTAGGCAGGCTACTAACCCGTAGGATTTAAGGAGATTGTTGGCCAAATTCTTCTTGGTGGTTCTCGGCTCGCCTTCACGTGGTTGTATTCCGGAAGCTGATGTCACTCCCGGAACCAGAAACTGTGTTTCGCTGGTAATTTTAGTAACGGGTAGCGTGGGTGGCCACCTAGTGTTTACTTTTGGTTCCAAGATGGTGGACGCGGGCCGAGAGTCAGGATCTTGCGTACTAAACTTATTATCTTTTCCAGGTCCTGCGGTATGTTAGGGTGATGTAAATGAAGCAATGCGACACGGTTGGCACTGAAAAGCGTCAGGCTATATAATTTTAGTGGGCGGATTGTTTAGGCTAATATGATCAAGCATTTTACCTCGCGCGTGGTTGGGCGATATTAGGGGGTTTCCTGACTAGCGGTTTGTTGACATTACCGATCTAAGTAGGTTTTCTGGAGTGTGGGTAATTCGTATCGTATTGTTATTTTTTTGATACTATTAACTGTTGGGGACTGACACTGCACATGATAATCAGGCATGGGTGGCCAGAGATTCCGGTCTGAGTTGTACAACACAAGATTTGCTGTAACAGGATTCTTTGTTTAGTCGTTATACGTACAGGGCATTAGTGTAAATGTCTACATTGGAAACAGTTCACATGGGGTGCCCTAGGTAGCAAACGCTTCCTAGGGTGTTTTACCCTGGTAAGTTTTAGATGACAGTAGGTGACCAAGTATTTTGGTCCAGACCTCCCAGCATTAGATTGGCTGTGACAGAATTCTTTGATGAGTTGTCCCCCTTACAGAGTACTGGAAAGATTGACGTGTCGGCCACGTAAGGCGACACCACAGGTGGAGCCGTCCAACGAGCTGTTGGCGACTCCAAGGTAAGTTTGAGATGTAGTGGCGAAGGCCACAGATACCCATCCCATGTTTTAGTCTAACAGCAAGACTTCGTCAGTGTCATTGTGTTAGAATAAGTGTTAGAGTGAGTATTATTGTCCAGAGTCGTCTCGAAGAGGAAAAAATACTACTGTGAGGAGACCGAGATGAAGTCTCTAAGATACTGAATGAACTCCCAGATGAAGATTCTGTATGAATATAATGAAAGAAGGAATGGTATCCTTATTAAGAGCTAGAAAGGCACCAACACCACAAAGATTATCAAGCGTCCCAAGCAGAGATACATGTGTGTACACCGTGGGAGTTCGTACATTCATAGATCAGGCCTTAGTAGGCGCCGTTCCATTGAACGCAGAAGCCACGCTTATCAGTGCCCGAGATTGCCAAACATCTCAGACAGTGATATCCTTGTGATGAATGAGTGGGAGCCTATGCTCACAGGTCGGGACTGAGCCGTTACAAGAACATCCACCTACAAAGGTTTCATGAGTGCCCGAGAGGTGATGCAAAACTGTCCCGCTCAGATTCCCTAACCGACCTCATGGGGAGATAAGAATAATGATAGGAATTGGATCCCTGGTGGTTTCCCTTAGGTGGTCATCATTTTTTTTTTTTATACAAGAGTCAATACTCTTGATACCACTCTTTCTGTACAGCGGTTAGAATAATTACCCAATACACTCCAAAGATTAATACGCAAACAAGTTAACACCCCCTTCAAGGGCGACACCTGTTCTAACATATTTGACTCCATTTTGTGAAGTCTCCGCTTTAAACCCCAGTTTGTTCTTATTGAATGATTATGTCACGACAAAATTCCTTCTCTTTCTGCTAGTTACAGGTGGTAGCTCGGCGTTCACCCCCTACATTCAGCCTGGGGTCTGAAGACCGAGTTCCACTTTATATTGGGTAGCGGCGCCCTTCTGATAATGCAAACGGGTGCGCCACCAACTCCAAACGGTTCACTGAATAGATATTATACCTATGTTAACAGTAACATCTCACTGTCTACCCTATACTCTACATCATATGGGAAAAACCAACATGACTAGCGGTGGGGGTAGCGTTTTCATTCCGTGAGGTATAAATGTCATTAAAGGACATTAAGTATTAACTGTACAAGGGAGGTTGAGATTATTCGTTCCTCGTTTAGTTATCACTAGAGGATCGGGTCTCAGACTCAGGTTCATTTCTGATCTGATTCCCGGTCCTCATTAGTTACACGTGGTTTGTCGGTACTCTCCCATTCATAGGACCAGAATGGGTAGCACCGAGTTTCCATTGCTATAATTGGGAGCAGACTGCATATATTTTTTTTTTTTAATATGCAGCCTACACCCCCTTTAAATTATAGAGATGTGTAACACTTGGTTCCTTCGGCCTTCCCATATGTCATGAGACATAGTGGATTGCGCCTGAGCTAGAACCCTTTCCAGCCATAAGGCTCTCTCTGCTTCCCAGATGGTTCTTTTCAAACTTGTTCTGATCACAGAGAGCATGGCTCAACTAAACCCACGATGTCCAATAATAGGGTATTGGACATGCAGCATTTAGCTTTACCATGGCCTGACTGTACATTGAGCCCTCTCTGCTACCGGAAGATCTTGGACCTACCAGCAGAGCAGAGACGACCGGCCAGTGACCCAGTCGATAGCGATTACCGGTCCCAAGTCACCCTGGGTGGTCACCGACGGTCTGATCCAGGTGAATCTGCCAACCCACACTGAACTTTGACCGTTTTCACTGGCCTTGCCTGTTCACTCCTGAGTGATGGAACTACTGTCAGGAGCTAGGTGGGGCCTGTCGACCCCGTACCACGTACATACCACTTACTGGCGGGTGCACACCTAATAGACCTTGATTTAGTTGACTCTGCCGTATGGGATTGGCCTCCCCCGCACCCATTAGCTCTGAATCGGATTTAAATTTTAGTCGTATGTGCCCCTTGTGACCCAGCAGCCCGATATGTACGCCGACTAGACGGTACCACAGTAGGATGTTGATTCATCCTTCGCTAGACACGGGGGCCTTCAGTTGGTCTCTCCCCTGCACTATATCTAAGGTTAGTTTAACGTGTCCCCGGACCCTCGCGAGCCCACTGCCGCCTGTTATGCACTACCCTTCGAGGAGCTCATCCCTCTCGGTAATGCATCTCCTTAGATCACTTACTTCCAGACAGCACCTAGTAAGTCGGGCCTTTACCGAAGTACAGTACAAGGTTAAACCCGTTTTCTTGTTCAGGTCTATGCCCGTTTCTCTTGTGGAGAGTCAAGACTACTCCTGAAAAGACTCCGCCCCCAGCTTATCCTAACTATGCGCATGCCGGGCAGGGATAGGTAGTGCTAAAGACAGAGTTAGAATTTTTTTTATCTCCTTTCTAATAGATCGGGTAAACTTATCAGCTCTGGGTGTCAACCAAGTTTATTGTAGCTTGTTCATCAGGGAATCAGTAGTCCATGTCCCCCCTCTTCAGCTCAACTGTTGAGCGGAGACCTGGATACTTTTAGCGCCACGACGGCGGTCAAGACTAATTTTCATTCATTTATTTTATTTTCTTTTCCTCGACGGCGGTCAGCTCTGAAGCCGCTCATTTTCTTTATTAATTTTAATTATTTCTAATTTTTTACCCGGGTCGAAACTTGACTTCTTGCCGTTTTGTCTCTGTCCCGATTAAAACTGGTCTAAAAGTGGTCTAAATAATTTAGTCTTGAATTATGGGCAGTTGTTCATATACTAGTTGTCGTTGGATCCTGACTTTTATGTTAAAGTCAGGATCCTTTGACCTAAGACATACGGTGATCCAGTGGCCATTTACACATAACCAAGACGACGGGGCTATTAATAAGGACAGCACCTCGCTCCACCGCCTTGTGAGTTTTCGCTACAGCTTCTCCCACCCCAGGGATGGCTTATCCCGTCTGAGGGAGTCGCAATATAGTGAGAGAGAGCCGAGCACCCTGTGAATGTCACCAATTCGCCATTGTCCCGTAACCACATTTCCTTGTGACCTCCGTTATAGCTCCAAAATAGAGCACGCCTTGTCAGGATTTGCACATATCCTTGCCGCTGCAGCGTGTCTATGCCAGGAGCAAACGAGCCACGTATAAGGTACTCTCGTGTGCTGTCACAGAGCGTCCCCCCTGAGAATGTTACTAATTATTCTGCGTTCTTATTATATTTTGCCCAAAATTCCCTGAGGAAGAGCTCTTAGTTACACAAATATTGGTTTGCTTTATATATTAGTTTTTAGGTAAATTTCTTTCTACTCGTCGATTTTTTTTTGTGATGAAGGGACCGCTTGTCAGGAGCCAATCCACCCGGGGCATAGTGACTGCCATGGTCGGGCGTCCACCCCAGTGCCCTTCGCAGCGTCGGTGACGCGTAACCCCAACGTCCTGCCTCCTGTCAGGCACCACTGACACCAGGCCTGTGGGCAGGCTCCTGCTGCTTGTGCAACCCCCTCATCTTGGAGAAGAGTATATATGTAAGCATGCTAAAGAATAGACAGTGGCGTTCCCCAAGTGGCTCCTGTACTGCAGCCCGATCCTAGCGGTAACAACAGCACAGGGGCCAGGTGTAGATGGTACTTGCTTGGGGAAGTTCACTTCGCTCGTTGGGAGCATTGGTCCCGTTGAGCGCTCTTAGGTTTTATACAGAATTTTGAGTTTTTTCTTTTAAAATGCTAAAATTTTGCGACACTAGGATCGGTTCCAAATGGTTCCCTACTTTAAAAGAGTTGCCAAATCAATAACAATTAGAGTGTTGAGCTAGGCTACCGGGCATGGGACACTCGACTTGAGAGAAATTTAGATAACCCATGGGTCCATAGAGAGACGGTTGGACCAGCCTACCCGAACTAAGTTTTTCCTGACTGGTGAATCCTTATTGCTCAGGCTAGTCAACAGAACCCTACCTACCCAAACAGGTATCGCCCAGCGAACTTCCTGTAACATTTTAGTTTTAGTATTCGTACCTCTGTGTTATTAATTCACCAATTTTACCTATACAGTACTAGGTCAGGTTTTACCACTCGTTACATTGTCATATGATAACTTCATAAACCGTTCCTGGATTTATTTCGGATGTCCCTGGCCTTATTGTCTTTCGTGCAGATCCTGTTCCGGTCGCTGTTGAGGTGGGCGTGGTCGATCTAGGAGGAGCGTTAGGCATTGTTCCTTGTCCCAACACCGGTTGAGGCCAGTCCGCTCCGACATCGGACCACCCTGCGTCGATGAGGCGAGGTACTCCCATGGGTACAGGAGTGGCTAGCCCCGAAGAGTATCTCAGTAGTCTGGCTCTGGTATTGTATTTTAAGTTACTCATCATCAGACGGGCTAGTTTTTTAGATACCCTCAGGGTGTCGGGTAGTGGCACCTTAGATGGGTGCTGTCCAGGTCTAGTCGCTGCTCCCATCAGCTGCGCCCCCCAGGTTACCGTCAGAGTATACTTCAGACACAGCTGGGTCACCAGTAGATCCCTAATGAGCACATAGCCTTCCGTATAAGTGTGGTCTGAAGGCATAGCCAGTTCGCCTAGGAAGATTGTTTCTATCATATGTGGATTGGCAAACTGTACGTACAACCCATCCACAGTTTTTCCTCTAATATTTCTCCACTTTCGCCACACGAGGACCACTATGGCGATGACGAGTACTGCCAGTAATATAGCAAGTACTGCCACCGCAGTGGGGTTAGCGGTCGTGTCCGGGCATCCAGTTAGTTCCTTTTCACTGCGCAGCAGCTCCTCCGGGTCCGCCGCCTCCAAGGCCATGGCCCGAGGTAAAGTCATGGTTAGTCCGGCCAGGGCAGCCTTGCCTTGGTGGTTCCGCCAGCACTTCCAGAGAACACATCCAATAATTGTCACAGCTACCACTATGCAAAAGATGGTGAGGAGACCAAAACCGCCTCCGAAGTTGCCTATAGAGAACCACGGGGCGTGTTTCTCTACCTCATAACGGTCAGTCGCTTTCTTGATACCCTTGGCCAAGTCTTTACGGTGTTTTTGTATTCGTTTGGCCAGGGAGGTTACAGGTATTTTGGCCTTCAGGCTTTCCTCGATTTCCAGCAGGTCTTTCCTAATTGTTTCAGGGATAGGGTCTGATTCTAACATAGTGGGTTCGTTTTTGGACGTCGTGAAATTCATGTCCCACCCCTTCACACGACTTGCTGCTTCCAACAGGTCATTATGTGGGTACACAACCGTGGTGATCCTGGTGTGCTTGTCACAATTTCGCAAGCTATACGGTATCCATGCTCCTTGTGTTTGGAATGCACAGTCGCATTCCACCTGAACCCTTGCATAATTTTCTATGTTCACACCGACCGCAGGCTGGTTTCTGCAAATCATTTGGCCTCGGGTGTCGGCGCTGACCACTAGCATATCTCCGTCGTCTAGATACACTGCCATCTCTCCGAAGTCTGCTTCCAGTAGATAGTCCAGTTCACATTTTTCTTGGATCGCTAGGTCGTCGCGCCTCAGTAGCGCAGCAGTGCAGGTGTTGTCTGTAATCTTTTTCATATAAGGTAGGTCCTTACAGAGCGTGATGGTCTGTCCATAACAACCTGACCAACTGCCACTAGCCAATGGTACGTAATACTGGCGGGACATGGACATGGCGACACTTTTGGGTAGATTAACAATTTGGAGAGCGTCCTTCTTAAGTCGTCCCCTAACCGTCACTGGCACAGGAAAAGTTAGTACTTCGTAGACCCGGAACAAATGTTCGTCAGCCACCACAGGCACCCTTACATACACTATAAATTCCTGAGTGGTTTCATTGAATTTGAACGAAGGTTGACTGTTCTCGTAATAGAAGGAAGGATCTGTGAACGCGACATGGAACCTGGGGTGGATCCCCTTCAGATATCTGTTCACTTCCTGGATTGCTCCGACCATATATTGGCGGGGTACCAAGTCCATAGTCAGCTGGCCCCGCGTCAGGCGCTGTACACCTTTCCTGAACACGCGAGTCTGCTCTACCATTAGTTGAAGATACACCATCTCTCCTAACTTGTCTTCCAGAGCGACCGGTATCATATTCAGGTACAGTTCCATCCAATCCACCTTATGTTGCACGAGTTTCAACCTTCGGCGAGTCGTGTTGTGTGCCTTATTTAGTGATCTTAGATTGTCCAGTAGGCCTATCACGACATGGTTAACCTTTTCGACAGCCTCGTCATGTTTTTCATTCATCAGAGCCAAGTCTTCGATCATTTGGCTCGAAGACTCCTGCAATACTCTAATCAATTCTCTGTTATATTTGACATCAGCCGCCAGTCCTTGATTCCAAGAGGTTGGAAGCGGAAAGGTCGGCCATCCTGGATCGTCCAGCATTGTGGGCAACTTCTTCATTCTCTTAACCCTTCCACCTGGATTTAATTCCGACTCTTGATTTTGAAGGTCTTGTTGAGTGTTCTTTATTAGGGAACTTAAGGTTTCATTAAGAACTTCTCGGTACCGACCCTTAAGTGCCTGTGACGTCTGATCCATCCAACTGACCAGCGACCTGATATGGTAGCAGGCCCGATCGAGGGCGTCTCCTCCTTGTAGATATCGGTGACATACCTGGCCAAAGGTAGCTTTGTTGAAGGAGCGCCTCCTTGGGATAGTGATTAGGAAGCCCTGTCGGACGTGTGTTATATCCGCGGTGGACATTAACTTCCCTGGTTTTAACACTACTCCATATTGTTCTAAAGCTATCACTTCAGCGTTAGGGGCTAGCCCTTCAGGTGGGCTGGAGTCGTTATGCACTCCCCTAATGCCCCCTATTATAGCTAATACGAACAGCACTAGCCACTTCATTGTCTTTGTTTTGGCCTTAGCGATAGTTTGAGAAAGTTAATTTTGCAGTTTATCTAAAACATGTTCACAGCAAAGTTACCTTATTTTTCTGCGCACTACTATCATCCATGCGCCGAAAAATGCTCTCCTTCCGGGTCCACTGGTCTGTTTAGTTTGGGACATGCTCGTAGAGGTTTTGCCCGTTGTCATTTACCACTCGCCTGATGATCCCGCTCTCGTCCTTGGTGACCGTGATTCTTAAGCCTCTCATACGTTCGCAGGACGAGGGGCGCATTGCTCTGAGGGTCTTGGCCTAGTAGGTTCCAGTCCGAAACGGCCCCCGTTGGATCGTACGACGGTTGGCTCGAGGGGTATGGGTTCGGTACTTGCGGTGGGTTTGTCGTTGGGAGTGGGCTCGGCCACAGTGGGCCCCCCGGCTGGCTGGTTGGCGTCCACTGCTGCTGGTTCCATAGCAGTGGTGAGGGATTGGCGTAGCAGCTCGTTGTCAAGCTGCTCAAGTCTAAACAAGCGGGGTCCGCAGGCTGTAAGTGGTGGAGGAGGGGAGCTCCCGCCGGCCCGTTCCCCACCGGTGGGGTTGGCGCGTGTTGAACGGGTGCTACCTCCACTTTTAGTCCTGGAGCGGCGACGGTTAGATGTTCCCCTCCCGATCGCCTTTCCAGAGTGGGCAGAGGTCGGCCGCCTCGTGTTGTTGGTAGGCTGGTACTTTCCTTGACGCATTTAGGGTTTTGTGTGGTCCTTTGAATGAAAGGAGCTACCTGAGTTTTAATCTCAGCTAACTGTTTGTTTGATTTTGGCACATCCAGTCCTACTGTCCTTCTAATTTCGTCAACAGTCTCAAATAGTTGGAACAGTGGTTGCGTAAGGTCCCAGAACCAGCCGGCCTGAATCTGCACCGGTTGGTTGGCCGCTTCCTCCTTCTGAACCAGCTTGGCCAACGCCGTTAGTCTTGGCTCGGGCTCCGAGTCACTCACCTCAGACAAATTGTAGAAGTCTTTATCTGCTGTCTTCTTTTTGGCTGGAGCCGATTTGGCGGACCTCTTGGCTCCGCCTGTGTTCGTTCTGATGGGCCGCCGGGCTGGTGTCCTTGGCTTCTTCCGGGCAATCCCGGCGTCGGTCGAGTCCGGACGGACACCGCCCCGGCCCGGCCAACTCCACCGCCTAAGGGTCTGAGCCGGTTGTTTCCTAACACTCTCCTTCTCGACTGCCTTTTCTTTCATTTGGTAAAATCCTAAAAGAATGGCCCAACGAACCTTCCCTTGGTAGGCAGCGCCCTCTGGTGGGGCCGGCTAATCCGTTTCCTTCTCAGGGGGACGATGATCCTTCCCTCCGTGTCCGCAGGGAAAGTAGTGGTTCCCTTTGGATTGCTAGGTGGCCGGAGGGCTAGACAGTTCCCCATGAGTCGGTGGATCAGTGTCCCAGCTAAGTTCTCTTTCTGCTCCTTCCAGGAGAAGTCGGAGGTTGAACAATTTCTATCTCCAACTTCTGTTCAGAGATAGAATCAATATCTATCTCCGTTTCGTCCCGGGCTGGGTTGCGCGCACAATCACCTGCAGCAGAGGTGACCGTCTAGGAGCAGAGTTGCGGACCGACTGGTGGATCGGCGCGGATCCCACGAAATTATAACCGATCCGCTTGTCCATGCCGTCTCCATATTTGGAGCTGTATCTTGTTTCAGGTGGGGGGGAACGCTTGCATCCGGTCCCAAGAGATGACGCCCAACCACTGGCATCTCTCTTGGCGTGCGCACCCTCCCTTTCTGCCACGCCCCTGGGCGCGGCAAGGTGGCCGTGAGGCAGACCACCTGTTCCATTAGCGCTGATGCTAACGGTGCCGCTCCGCCGAACCTTTATTTTCACAGGGCGGCTAAATTTCCTGCATTAATCATCCATGTCGTCGCTCTCTCCGCCGTTGGACAGAGCGACGTAGTTAGGGCGGCGGTTCCGACGTAGGTTATAGCCACCTTTCGTCGGGACATGGTCCTTTACTGTTTTTCCTGGGCTCTGTTCCGACGTATCCAAGATCGGCACATCACCACAGGGTAGTTTTATGGGCTTGTTGTTGCCTGGAGGGGATCTCCCCTCCAACGGCTGGCTTTTGCCCCTTCGTTTAGCTCGTTTGCGTTTCCTCTGTCCATTAGCGCCAGCTGTTCCCCGTTCACAGGCGGCTTTATTAGGAACAAAGGATAAGTTTGTGGACAGCGCGGTGTCCGCACTGGTGCCCTGACCATCAGTGATTTGCCCATCCGTTTCTGCTAAATCAGTGGGACTTGGACCAGGTTTTTGTGTAGGTACCTTCCTGGTCATAGGAACTGCATCATGCTCACGGGGACCGGTCGTTCCCGTTGAGTTTTCAGTCTCAGCACCCCTTATTTCGCCATCTTCCTCAGCGATTTCACCCGTCGGAGTGTGATGCAATTCAGGGTTTCGGTCAGGATCTGCCCCTTTTGAGTTAGTGATTTTCGCTTCTCTCACCAGTTTGGGAATGTTATGAGGGACGGCGGGAGACCAAGGCCCATGTGCAGGTTTGAGTTTTGAAATGTTCACTAGATGTGGGACCTGTTTTCCAGTTTTTAAAGACACTAGTCTAACAAGGTGGTCTCCTTTTGTTTCAATTACCCTGAATGGCCCAGTATACCTGTTTGAGAACTTAGACGCTTTATTTTCACTAGCTAGAGGGTCGTACATGTATACCATATCACCTTCGTACATCTGAGTGGGCCGCGCCCGCTCATCAATTCGCAGCCTCAGATCTTTTTCGTAGTTTTGAACTACCCTTTCAGCCATATTCCTAAACATAGCAATATTATCCTTGGTTTGCATGAAAAACTCGCAGTCGTTCAGCGTTTCAGGAATTGTTCCTTGCTCAGGCATTCCCATACTGATTGGATCTCTGCCAAACAGCAGGGTGTGCGGGCTGTATCCCGACCGTACACTGATTGTGGATCTAACTGTCCATAATGCAATGGGAAGTAGATCGATCCAGTTACAGTGGTCGTCAGGGATGTAATAAGCAATCAGGTTTTCAATGGTTTTATGTAGTCTTTCTACTCGAGCGTTGCCAGTCGGCATTCGCCCGGTAGTGAACGTTTGTTTGCACGCTAGTCGGGTGGTGATTTCCCTGAATAGCCCTGAGAGGAAGGCCGCCCCCCGGTCTGTGTGCAGACGGTTTACCCGTCCATACCGACACACTATCCCGGTTAGGAAACAGTTGGCCGCGGTTTGCGCAGTAGAGTCTTTCGTGGTGAAAGCCTCCGGCCATCCAGTTAGTAAGTCTATGAAGGTCATGATGTATTTTGACCCATCCCTAGCCTTCTTTAGTGGCCCGATGAAATCACACTGTACTACCTCAAAGGGTCGGGTTGGTCTCTCCCAAGACTTAGCTAAGGCCTTGAAATGTGGGGCCCGTCTCCTTAGAGAACAGGTCTCACAAGCTTTTACATAGTCTACTATGTCGGCGTTCATGTTCCGCCAGTAGAATTTATCAGAGATTTTGGTAGTGAGGTTACTGATCCCTACATGTCCCCCAGCTAAGATGTCATTATGTAACAGTCTCAGGACTTTGGGAATTAACCTACCTGGAACTATCATTCTGGGTTTTAGTCTGACCAGTTGGTCTTGGTGTTTGTTATACCTTTTGATGTTGAACCTACATAGTACTCCCGGTGCCACCATTCCCACAAAATCGGCTTGGTCCATTATTCGCCTAGCTTCAATGGGATCTGTCGGTAGGTCTCCGTCCTGCAGGTAGTCTATCAATTGCGCGCACTCTGCATCTTGGAGTTGGTCGTTTAATACCGTAGCCACAGAAAGCTCTTCCTCCTGAACTTCGGCCTCAAATAACTCACATCCCACAGCGGGCTCATATTCCTCACCTGGGACATGCTCATGATAGACTCTAGACAAATAGTCCGGTAGAAAATGAGTCGCTCCTGGCTCATATATGATTTCAAAATCAAAATCTGATAACGCTAAAGCCCACCGTCTCAGCCGGGCTGACGGGGCTTTGTAGGCACTCTGTAGCAGGGGAATCAACGGTTTGTGATCAGTCACTATTGTGATTTTAGCTCCCTGCAACATGTCCTCATAGTTCTTAATGCCTTTAATTACTGCCAGAGCCTCCTTTTCTGTTACCGAATAATTTAATTCGGCGTCCCGGAGAGTACATCCCCAGAAAGCAACCGGACGGTAGATTTCATCTAGTTTGTGACAAACCGCTGCACCGCACGCGGCGTCTGATGCGTCAGTTAGTAGATAGAAATGCCCTCCTATATCTGGATGAATTAGTAAGGGCGGCGAGGTCAGCAATTTCTTTAACTGTTGAAACGCTTCCTCGCAGGCCTCTGTCCACTCAAAATAGACTTCTTTCTTTAGCAGCCGGTTTAAAGGCTTTGCTAGATCAGCGAAATTAGGGACAAACGATCGGTAGTAATTACACAGTCCCAGAAATGATTTAATGGTTTTCACATTATGTGGACGGTTAAAGGCTGTAATCTTTTCTGTGGTTACCCTTTGTGTAGCCACTCCTTCCGCGTTTACTACGTGGCCGAGGAAATTGATTTCACTGCGGCACCACTCACACTTTGACGGTTTCAGTTTGAGATTAGCTCTCGCCAAAGCTTGGAGAACCACCTCAACGCTCGCCAGGTGTTCTTCAAATGTAGTGTCGTAGACAATTACGTCGTCTAAATATGCTAAGCATGTTCTAGGAATCAATCCCTTTAGCGCTATGGCCATTACCTTGGTAAACTGCCAAGGTGCGCCAACTAAGCCAAATGGTACACGCTTATACTGATACACACCCATCGGGGTTTCAAAAGCGGTATATTTTCTACTGTCTTCTTCGATTACACACTGATGATAGCCGCTCAACAGATCTAAAGCTGTCCACATAGTGGGTTTCTTGTAAGCCATATATAGGAAAAGCGAGCGAGCCGTGGGCATGGGGAATTTATCTTTAAAAGTGACTTGATTAAGCATGCGAAAGTCTGTACAGAGCCTAGGTTTGCCATCTTTCTTCTGCACTACCACCAGCGGGCTTCGCCAAGCCGATTCGCTGGGCTCTATGACACCTATATCTATGAGTTGCCTAACCTGTTCATCGATGATATCCATTTTCTGTGGAGAGTATCGGTATGGTCTGGAACTTATGACTCCCTGCGACTCATCCACAATGATTCTCATCGGCGCTATTTCACAGTGACCTAACTCTTCCATTGAGAACGCTAGTGCATTTCTATTGTTATTAAGCATTTGCCTAAACCTTACCTGTTGTTCTTCGTTTAAGCACGACTCGGTCAGATCTATTTTACTCACATTTTCATCCATTTTACCTCGGGATTTCTCCTCAGAGGTTTGGCTTTCCATTTGCACTGCGTCTTTCATTACTTCTACAGAAATCCTACAGATGGACATTGGGGTCTCTGTTTTAGTTAGATAACACAAGTCTAGGAACTCCTCTATCTGATTTTGGTTTACCTCAGGCACTGCGCATTCTTCTGCAAAAGCTAATACTTCCTGGGGAGTGATTTCTTGCATTTCATCTAGCGGATTCATGACTTTGATCCACCACTGGCTTCCCACCGTATTCACGCACCCCTCTACTAGGACTGGTGCGGTTACCGCCGGTGCGCAGTAAGCTACCGGTGAGTCTAATCCCAGCGGCTCTCGAGTGGTTACCGGTATGATGCATTCATTTCCCGGCGGAATTTTCACTGTTTCTTTGCTAACTATAGGGTTTCCACAAAACACTTCTATCTTTGCGCCTGGTAGAGATAAATCTGATCGAAGCACTGTTAATAAGTTCCTCCCGATTACTATTAGGTGGCATAGATCGTCCACTATGTTGAAATCATAGCAGACCACCGATCCCTGGATTGAAAACTTACATCTAATTTGTTCTAGTATTACTTGAGACGAGTTGTCTGCCAAACTGATGTTTCCCTTCGATACCTTCCATTCATCTAAAATGCATTGTTTAGGGATCTGTCGTTTACAATGGGTGGACATGAAGCAATCGCTCGCTCCTGTGTCTACTAAAGATCTAACCTCCTTCTGATCATCAAATCTTAACGTTAAGAAAAATGCTTCGTCTCCTATCTCTCTCCTAGCCGGTCCGTCCACTGCGCCTAATTCTATCGTGGGATGAACGGACCCTTCCTCTAGTTTCCCTGATTCTTTTGTTCGGTACCACTGGCTTTGCTATCTTTGTAGATCCGCGGGGGTTTTTCCCTCAACCTATTCTTTAACCACAAGCACGCTTCTGTAGAGTGACCATGCTGTTGGTGAATGATACAAAACTTACTTTCATCAAAAGGCAACCTGGGTCTCTCTACTTTCTGTTGAGTTGGCAGATTCTTTCCCTTATCTGCCTCTCTGTTCGGGGCGATATTGGATTTAAGCTTCTGATCTGAATTTCTTTCACTTTTCTGGTTTTCGTACCTATCTTTCCTCTCATAACCTTGCTGTTTAAAGTTACCACCACTCTGGGGAGTCCCGCTTTGCCCTGGCTTTGGTTTCTGAAACCATGGAGCGGCCTCCAGTCGGGCCAGCACCACTCCAAACCGTTCTGAGATGGAGTTTAGGGCCGCGGTCTCCTCTGATTCTTGGCTTCCAGCCAGTTCGCTCACTGCATTAGATATTTTAGTTCCCCCTTTTCCTTTGTCCAACGATTCTAACCTCGTTGCACAATCCACCGCTTCGGTGAAAGACTTAGGGTCCAGTATAGCTACTTGCCTGGCTACGCCCTGTTTTAATCCTTCTAAAAACACAGCTAACATCATGCTTTCACTCGCCTCTGCTTTCACTTGCTTTTGTTTCAGAACACCTGCAAATTCGATCACGCTCTGGTCTTTTCCTTGTTTAAGGCCACAGAACTCTGCGTGTTTCTGCCACTTAGCTCTTCGATCACCGAAGATCTTGGTCATTTGGGCTTCTAGCTTCTCAAATGAGTCTTTCTCACTTTCAGCTAACGCTCCTGCCCAGTCGTCGGCCCTTCCCTTTAGGCCTAACAGCGCCATATTCAGGAGGTGGGCGTCCGACCAGTCATAGATAGCTTTCAGTCGTTTTAATTCCCTGAAATACTTTTCTATTTGCTCGTCTTCTTTTCCACTAAACCACGGTAACCTAATGTTTGGTCCCCTTTGGTGACCACTGTGAGTCGTTTCACGCACTGGCGCTGGTGTTTGCCCCAGTGCCAGACCCAACTGTGGTAGAATTTCCCAAATATTTGGTTGATTCTGTGGATTTGGAGGGTTGTTCTGACCTGGTGGGCCCGGCGGACCTGGTGGTCCGGGCGGCGGAGG
Organism: Lepidonotus clava; assembly: GCA_936440205.1. Lineage (NCBI taxonomy): Eukaryota > Metazoa > Annelida > Polychaeta > Phyllodocida > Polynoidae > Lepidonotus > Lepidonotus clava. The sequence continues at coordinate 41,965,561 of OW387136.1, read as the reverse complement.
GTTCGGTGGGTTTGGGGGGTTGTTGAGTTGGTTAAGGAAAGGATTGTTGTTCTGGTTCGGGGGAGGGTTATTGGGTCCTGGTGGATTTACTTGATTATTCTGGCCTGCTGGGGCTTGCTGACCCTGCTGGTTATCCGCTCTTCCTCGGCCTGCGTTAAGATTGGCTGCGAGTGCCATCGCCTGCAATAGGTGAGGGAGCAGGTTTTGATCGACCCCACCTCCCGCTGGCTCGGCCCGGCCGGGCTGTTGGCCTGGTTGGCCTCCCCCATCATTTTGTTGCAGTCCCCCAAGGTTTACCCCAGGATTAGGCTGCTGTATTCCCGGATTCACACCACCATTTCCCCCTGCACCGGGTTGCTGGAGTCCCCCAGGGTTTATCCCCAGATTGGGCTGATTCAGAGGGGGATTATTAATAAGGTTTTGGGGAGGGTTGTTGAGAAGGTTTTGAGGAGGGTTAGGCCCTTGTGGGTTGGCCTGATTATCTTGGCCTCCCTGGACCTGCTGATTAAGAGGAGGAATAAGTCCTTGAGGGTTGGCCTGATCGTTCTGGCCCCCTTGAACTTGTTGATTAAGGGGAGGGTTGGCCTGATTACCTTGGCCTCCTTGGGCCTGTTGATTAAGAGGAGGAATAAGTCCTGCCTGCACGCCTCGGTCCGGCTGCTGGATTAGGATCTGGCCATTCCCATTGTTTTGTTGAGGTCCCCCAGGGTCCATCCCACGGTTAGGATGCCATGCCCCCAGATCTACACCCCCAGCTCCCCCTTCATCGGGTTGCTGGCGTTGATCTCTATCCTCTCTTTCTTCTACTAGATCCATCAAAGGAACGCCTCCTTCCGCCATATTATTTTCGTGGAGGTTTTGTATATCGTGATCGTCCCACTGTTCTTTCACAGGTATTTCCTCTACACTAATTTCGTCCTCACTCTCTAGTTTAGCTTTCTTACCTGTGTCTAGAACATCCTCGGTAATAATTTCGTATGAAGACGAGGTTGATTTATCTTCTCTAGCTAATTTTCTATCAGGACTACCCCCTCTGACATCTGCGGCTGCTTGTTCTGTCTCGCTATTTTCTTCCTCGTACTCGTCCTCGTATTCTCCATACAATTCATGAGTTAGAGTGTTAAAATCTTGTGCTTTAAGCGTTACATTTTCTTCACTATCCTGATCGCTTAGCCTCTCTAAATCTATGTGCTTTTCGGGGCTTGAGTCTGCCCACTGCTTTAATATTTCGGCTGGATCAAAGGCCTGAGCTTCCGCTCCCCTACCAGCCTGGTCTAAGTTCGTTTCTACACCGTAAGTTAATCGATAGGGTTGTAAATTGCCTACTTTCTCGCTGTTTCCCTCTGCTTCCCTTCCCACTCCCCTATCCCTTCCCACTGTTTTTCCTTTAGCTACAGTGGAATAAGGAATGGACGCCCCCGGGTTGGGGTGAGTTGGTGTTACCAGTGGGTGACTGATAAACTCAAGTCGTTGGGGTAATGGATAGGTGAGAGAGCTCCCATCAGGTAGGATTACCGGATTTTCGGGGCGTTTTCCCCCTGATGGGCTGGAGTTATCCGCGGTGTTTTGTCGTTGTTTTAGATTTCCTGAAGAAAATAGGTTATCTCCATTGGAAACTTCCTGTTCGCCTTCACCTCCCGCTGCGGGCAGTAAACGATAAGGAACACTTTGGTTACACCACGGATTGTTCACATCAGATTCACAGGTGGAGCGAGAGCTAGTACCAGTTTCGTGGTCCGTAGGTGGTACGTACCCTGGGTTCCAATATTGCTGATATTCCGTGAGACGGTTCTTCCCTTCAACTCGTCCCGAGTGTATTAGGGTTTCAAGTCCTTCGTCAAGAACCGGCCTATCTTTGGACCCTAGGTGCCAGGGAAATGGTTTACCTTTGCCACGGGTTTGGTAATTTTGTGCACCTTCGGGGCAGAGCTGCTTGGGTCTGGCTGCGACCTCCTGTCTCTGTGCCTCCCCGTCTAAGGGATTACCTACCAGGTGGCGGTTTTCCACACTCCCTGTATATGATGTTGACACATCGTGTCCTGCGGGCCGCAAAGATTGAGGCTTGGGGTTAGAGGAAGCCTCAAAGTCACCGGTGGCTGACATCAAGGATGAGCAAAACGGCACAAGTCATGTTTCGGGTATCTCCACCAAATGAACTATTGTTAATGTTTGATTTAAGACTGCGTAAGATTCGTGTATATCCAAGTCTTCGTAAGTTACTTTCCAGAATGTCTGAGTAATTCAGACCGCGTTTAAAGTTTGTCCATTCACTTCCCAATAGTTCAAAAGAAATGAACGATGAGGGAGCTTCTTAATATGAAAGGGTTTTTATTCAATAAACATCTCATCCCGAGTCAAAGCCACCATGTATAAGTCTTCATCAGTCCACCTCCCATCTCCTATCAGCAATCAACCACATTTAGAACACGAGTTGCTCCAACGCCTTCTAGACCATTCTAGCATTCAGCTCTAACACAATCCTATGTCCGAGGTAGTGGGTATTGGTAAACTCCAGTCTGTTACATGGAGTCGATGTACTTACTCCAGGTATAACTCCTTGGTTAAACATGTTTCTTCTAACCAACTAACTCACTAACTGCTCGCTCCCTACCTTGCAGCGCCTTTTATACTGGTTAACAGGTGGCGCTAGGAGCGTAAAATATTTCCTCTAGAAGTAGACTAGAAGTAGACTTGCTAAGCCTGATCCTTGTTGGATTATATATCATGACAATGTATTAAAAGTACTAAGCCATTAGTACAATGCCCCTCGGTGGATTATTCAATATCATTTTCTCATCCTTCGTAACCGTCCTCGTTGACCGCCTAGTGTATCGATGTTGCCAATAAATTATATGAATAATAATTTTATCTAATTTGTCTGCCTGCTTGGAGAGGGATAAAAGATGGTAATGTTTTATAGCTATTTGTTATTTCTAGGATGACGAGCGCTAAAACTATGTTCGTTATGAATCCCAGGAGAGGGCCAACGTTAAAGGAAAATCTAAGATCAAATTAAAAAGACACGGAAAATAAATAATCAGTTAGGAATCCCTCCGGTGAGGGAGGTGGGCTAGGGAATAAGACTGATCTAGAAGGGAGACAAATAAGGCATTTTCTTGAGTTGGAGAGGGCAGGGGTAAGACTGACGCAGAAAATGTACAAATAACTATATAAGGCTTCTTCTGGGTGGGAGGGGGCGCAAGTCCCATTAATTTTTTCATTTGTGCTCAACAAGATACCCTCATAATGATAAAGTGTTGGTAAATAGGGCCACAGTCAATGTAAATTATCTAGCTAAGCAGTACGCTGGTTCAGTGTACTTTACTCTGGATAGTATGCAAGTTCATTCTTCGAGGCATCTAATTGACATCCTTTAATGACGAATTCTGCATGAACTCATCTGCAAAACCAGTGCATTTTATGGCGTCTCATTTCTCAGCCTGTACCTAGTATGGCATTCAGCCATAGTTATCAGAGAACTAAGATGATAATTTCTGCATATTTGATCAGTCTAAAAATTTAAGAACTAAACTAATGCCTCCGAATGCAATAGTATACTTTAAATTCAATATGAAATAACTCTAAAAAGAAGTGATAACAGAAACAGAATGAGAGGAACATTTTATGACCAAAACTACTTCAATAAGATAATAATAACATTGAAAACTGGATTTGATCTCGCTATGTTTTATTGACAATATTGATGACATTCACGGTTTTTTCACAAGGATTTTAAAACCAACAGTTCATAAAATGCAATTTCAAATGTGATACAATAAAAGAAATACAATGATCAAGGAATATGAAGAAAATATCTAAATGTCCTGTGGGGAAAAATATATATATGATATCAGTTCAATACATAAGTACATAATTTTAAATGACATGATTCAGTTTCCTTGTAAGGATGACAATATTCTTGACAACATTCGGGATATTTTAGATGTGAATGAAAAAAAGCTCAAAAAAGTAAATTAAATTGAAACCGTTGACGGCTTACAGTCTACTGAAAAGAAAAGATATACACAATAGTGGTGTACAACCTGCATATCCCCGGTCCGAGTTCAAGGGAATAGCTTCCTTCGGCTGCCTATCAGAAAGTAATTTAATGCGGGTCTGCTAGTTATCTTTTTAGTTGAACCCATGGATATAAATGCATGTCCTGTCCTATTCTCAAATGGTATCTAGATTGTGATTCAAATAGCTAAAAAGGAAACCAAATAATAAGTTGTCCGCTAGTAAAATTTAGGACAGTGAGAGCTAGAGCTGTTTTGGCCAATTCACTATTAGGGGCCCTCAAAAATGGACTCCCTCCCTCAAATAATAAAGCCTTCAAAATGGGATATTTTGAGGCATTGAGTGCTGGTGTTACATACTTAGGTGGACTCCCAAGGACTTGACGAATAGTGGCATTTAACTACATCAACACACACTAAGGTTCCGTACAGTGTACCGTCTATCAATGTTTACATCTCTGTGAACCAGACACATGCAGTTTATTGGAATTGGGCCTTTAAAACTACAATGGAGAAAGGCTGAAACGTTCCATCCAAGAACTGATTCTAGAGGAAAAAGCGATAAATGGATATTTCGCCGTCGTCTCCTGTAGGTTGACAGTGACTACCTATTAGTGTAGAAGTCAACTTCCAGTAACTGAATACCAAACAGTTCCCAGTCCCTACTGTACTAAGGGGCTCAGTAACATTGATTTGTTGCGCTCTGAAGATAAGCTTGGGCCAGCATTTATGCTGTGCTTTCTGGCGAACACACAGCAAGTTGGGTTAATTTCTCTTGAGCGGGGCGTTAAAAACGTCTCTAACGGTGTACAATTTAAGGCGGGGAACGTCGAGCGCCTGTTTGGTGGGAGTATGACCAGCTGCTGGGTACAGGCAGCTAGAATACAATCAGGGAATGGGTTCCCCAAAAGAGTTGTAATATGTGGCTAATTTAAGGGGGAAACCACGTGACCTCGGAATGCATCAATGCCCATCATCCACACCCATGGACACGTAAAATACAATATATACGGGTGTGTCAAATTGGGGCGGCTCCCCTGTAAGATTTCTGTGGGGTTTTTGACTGGTGACATTGGTATGGCAAAGGGAGACGTCTTTGTTAGTTACATTTTGAGGTGAGCAACCCTACACATGACGGACATCGGTAGAGGGACCAGTGTGTCACTATACAGGGGGGCTATGTGTGTGTGTGCTTCAAATGGGGCAATTCACAATCTTGTCCCTCAAGGTCCACTACTAAAACTTACTGGGGCTTATTAACTTTCTGCTGAAAATCAAATGCCCTAAACAGACTGTTTTTTGTTGTTGACTTTAAGTATGGTTAAACAAATTCTTGTGACCAGCTCCTGAGAGTCTTAACGCATTATGAGCGTCAGTTGGGCCAAACGTTCTCGCTGGTCCAGACCTTAATAAACATTGTTTCGATTTCATACTTATCCTGATTCTGTGCAGCTCCGGTGGTTTCTTGGTGCGCTTATTTGTGTGGAGAGATGATATTCGCAATCAACTTTTCTGATACTCAGCCAGCGTTTGGTATACTTGAGTCGCACGGTCTTGACATGCATCTTACTCTTGTCTTTAATCTCTGGCGACTGTTAGTCACTTCCTTTACAGAGAAGCCTTTGACAGCATCATCAGCTTAGAAGCGGCCTTTCTTGATCGGGCCCATTCCGCCGCGACCCATGGGCATGCGTCGCTTGGGCGGGCCGCCGCGTGGGGGGCCGGAGGGCCCGGGGGGACCGCGGGAAGGGGGGCTGCCCGCATCGCCACCGATGGCGCTCAGCAGGGTCTGGATCATCTGGGGGTCGACATCGGCCATGGCCTGGGTGCTCAGGCTTCCCAGGGCGCTGATCATGTTCGGATCGAGCGCGCGCAGAGCCTCCAGAGCCGACATAACCAGCGTCATGTCGCTAATACCTGTGATCTGAGAAACCTGCATAACCAACTCGCGGTCAGCTGGGGCTAGCTTGTCGATGGTGGGCACCGGCTCATCCATGAGGGGCCGCGGCCGCTGAGGGCCGCCGGCGGGTCCAGGCCGGGGTCCCATCTGGTCCTAAAGAAGCGAACAAAGAAACAACTACAATCAGTGGGGGGCCAATGTGATGGTGACTGCAGGGCGGGGGGCGGGGAGGGTGGTAGTCACAGGGACAGACCTGTCTGCGGGGCGCAGCGTTCAGCGGCCAGTGGTGGAGAATACCTCGTCAAGGTGATACATATATACATAGTGGGGAATCCTTTGCCTGTTCAGGGACCTACCCTAACTACCCTTGCGCTAAACGTTGTTTACACATATCCTCCCTTTTATTATACCTCCGAATCCCTGATGGTTTTATTAATCCGTTTAACAGTTAAAAACGTTGAGGCTCGCTACCATATTTCGCCACCTTATAATTATCCACTGACAGCAAAGTGTCATATCGATGCCTCAATATCGTTTATTCCTTATGGTTTTTTTTTAAATCCTGAGTTAATATATTTACCTATCACATGAAGTATTGATAAAATGCGGTTATCACTTCCTAACTGGTGTTCTTATTTGATAGACGAGGGCCATAACCTAGTCCCACTACCTGCTTTGTACAGGTCAAAGTGAGAATAAATGTTTTCCTATATTTCCCAACCACGGGGCATGTGCCTACACTTTGATATATGTAAAACTTACTGTCAGTTTCTGTAATGAACAGATCTAACTGGTTGATGCCGCAGCAGTGGGCAAAAATATTTAGCAAGTATTTTGCCGTTTGGCCTTTCCTGTAAATTTCATATAACTAAACTAAATTACTCTTCGAAAATGGTATGCATTTTAGCTGTGGCATCGAATGTAAACTACAATTGGGACACAATTTAACACAAAACGTGTCATGTCATGTTATGGTAGCCTTTTCGTATAAAGTAGAAAAAGTTTCTCGCAAATTGAAATGACGTAAGCTATATCAGCTTTGCATCCATTTCGACTGTATTCATTGAATTTTCATAACCCTGTGGTGAATGTATAACCATAAACATTAATTGAAATACTCCAGCAGCGTATTCTCTTTGGATTAACCAAAGTGATCTGCAGGTACATGGAGACGAGGATTTAACCGGTGGCAACAGGATACTTTCTCAGCTATCTCACGTTTACATCCTCGGGCGTTTAATATTGATATAAATCCGTGAATAATTTTGGAGGATTTTTGTAGCTAACGGTTTGGAATATCTTTATTTCACAAAACCCTGCAAAAATGGAATGTGAGCTGTAAAATTTTGGGTGCAAGGATTTGAAGAGATTTACTATACTCTTCTTGACAGCTCACATCTTCATAGCAAAATTGCCTTTAGCAAGCCTTTTATTGATGCATATCAACTGCATAGGTTTATTCCCATATTATCTTTGCGGGATATCGGGATTGACAGTTGGATATTTAACCATGTGATTTCAATGTGGCTAGCAGAGTTGGAGTGTTTTACCCCACTTAGTTATCTACCTACAGTATATTTATTTTTCTTTATCTATCGGCAGCTTACTTAAATGAGAATGGTCCACTGTCTGAGACAGACTCGATATGGGAGTAAACGAGTCTTTTCAAATGCTAGATGATTGTGACGAATTTCAAAGAAGGAATGATGGTTATCAGTATTGTGGTGAGAATAGACAATAAATACTGCAAATATAGACTAAATGTTACATAATGGGTTATCTACGTGTTCTGGAGAGCAAGATTACGGGTAATAACTAAGGATCAACGACGCATCTTCCAATTAACAGTTCTGTCTTCACACTTTCTGAGTGCGAACACGTTTGTGTATGTGACTGTGAGATTTTTTTCATGTGACTTGAAATTCTGCATTTCAGTGCTTTTCAAAGTTGACAAGGCTTTGCACTTGTGTTATCTTTTCTCTTTAAACCTTTGAGAAAGGTTATTCAATAGCTCAACTTTGTTATGGTATTGCAACTTTTCCAAGCGTAATAGAAAGTTGTCTTTTTTCTTTTCCAATTTCCATTGCGCATTAAAGGTGTCGGTGTACTTTTCTATGTGCATGTGTACTTTACCAACTTTTATGCATTTCCTTTTCCAAAATATTGGGTACCGATTTTACAACGGCTCCTTTTTTTCGGTGTGCATGCCTTTAGATCCTAGAGTGTATAGTATTAAAGTATTTCACTTGTGTAGCCTCCTTTTCCAGCTCTTTTGAGGAGAGCGGTTTCAAATGGCTTCATATTTTTTTGATCGCATGGATTTGGTTGGTTGGTTATTGGGATTAAACTCCGTAGCAACATCAACAACCATATCCCGGTGAGAACGATGTTTGTTTGGTAATTCTGTCTTTGGTGATCGAATCTATGAGAAGATAGTGACCATACCCCTACACATTTACCAAGGTAGGTTTTCCTAAATGTGCAGGGTCCCATAAACAGGGCTTCGTCGCATGGAAGTAAACCATGTACTTCATGTCACAAAGTGTATGTACGAACGTTGGCTCAGTATTAAATGTCTATCTCAGTCTATCTTCCAAAGATTGAAGCTCACCCAAAGGTAATTGCTGTATACATTTTCCGTTTCACCACTTTACTGAGGCAACATGGTTTACACATTTTGTGTGAGCTTGATGTTATTGCACTGAAATGAGTCATTCATTGAATCATCTAGTCCGTTTTATTGAGTAAAGGCAGTTTTAATCCTTTTTTTTCCATTGCTTATGAACTGCACGTTCATGTAATCATGCCTTAAGCCTAATGAGGACATTCACTACTTGGTTCTATGGCTTCGGCAATTATATATCTATGCACTGCTCCGTTTGCCAATGTGAGAGGTTACTTTCTTCGTTCCTTTGCTTAAGCAATCACTTTGTAATGCACTTATGCATTTATCCTTATATCAACGCTTTTTCTCAGCATGCACCTTTTTCATGGCTAAAGCCGCAATGCAGTCATGGGTGTCATAACTTGAGATCATGTTTTCCTTGTTCCATCGCCAACTTTCATTGGCCAATAGCCTGACCCATCATGGGTCTATTTCCCTTCACTCGTAAAGCCTCTTCACTCTATCAGGGTGCATCAAAATTTTCCCGACACTGGGAACGAATTTCATCTTGACTTTGAAATGGATGTGGACGTCGTCCGGCTATCAACCTGCTGTGTATATAGATTTCGCATCAACATCGACAGACTACCAAATTGTTGACCTTTTTTTTCTATCGTCCAAAATCTCATCAATTCTCACGAGTCATGGGAGGCGTCGCGAATGGTTTTTGTCTAATAGTTCACCAATTTTTGGGGAGAGACCCTATTTTGGTCAGAACAGTCTTCGTGGCATAAAACATATTTCGTTTGGCCACAATTTAACGTTTCCTTTGTATTTTACATGGACAGTATTAGGTGATCAGGCATATATTCTTCTCCTTGAAAAGGACCATTAAAACAGTGCAATGCGGTACTATTGCATTCGGTCCTATTCAGCTTGGTTTCGTCCAACCGTCAGTACGGGTTGGCAATGCAATGAGTCAAACCTCACTTTGAATTCTGTGTTTCTTAAGTTGTCCTCTTTAGCCATCGCATATCGAGCGAAAGGATGCAGGCATGGGGTTGCTCTTAATCCCTCTAAACACGCGGCATTTCTCTGTGAACATTGCAGGGCCTGACAGTATTTCCCTTTAGGTCAGTCAATATCAGTCACAGCTTAACTGCCCCCAGTTATCAACGAGGCATCTGTCATTATCCGACATTTGATCTTAGTCTTGTTTTTGTTTTTCTCTTGTAGCCTCTATCTGAGCGGTCAACTTTCCTAGTCTTGCATACCGCACCTTTGCATTGATTGTTCCATAGTTTTACACTCGATTCTATTTAGAAGCATTAATCATTGCAGAAGCATGATGTGAATGCTCTGCCATGCCAATGTGTCATAAGTCTCACGTGTGTCACTAATTTGTGGTATAATACCAAAGCAGAAAACAGATACTTGCTATCAGTTGATCCTTTTCATTGCTCCCATTGCACAAATATGATTAACCCATTTACGACAAACACTGTCTATGATCAGAAACATAAATCCTCAAGAGTCTCATATGAAAGTAATATCTATGACAGTCAAAGTTGGCTAACTGACGCTCAGTGCAGTTGGCCCTTGACGATTGTATTATTAATGTCTGTGTATCAGCATACATTATTTCCTGGACATTATATCACTTGGTTTCACAAGACTTACCTTGTTTAAGAAACAACAAACAACTTTGAAAAGTATTCCAACTTACAGAAAGACCTTTTTACAGTAAATGGCTAATTACGCCAACATTTTAAGTCCGTCTTAAACTAAGGTTTGTAACTTACCTTACACATTTCTCTTTTGCGCGGAAGTTGTTCTTATGTTTATTTTAAGTTAAGTTAATTTTTTCTAAGATAGAATTAATTTCAGTTATAAGTAAGCCATTGGTTATTTACGATATTACATTTTTCTTCAAGGGATACAGGTTTTTTGAAATTAGAAATAGTTTTGATGCCATAGACTCGGGATGCCCCTATGGTATTACAAATTGCGAATACTTTATTTCTTAAAGGTATCCTGCCAAGGTACTTACCTTTGAATAGGCATAATATGACATCAGTCCAGTTTGCTAGCTGACCACTGAATGCATTAAGAAAGCTTACCGGAGGACCTCTGGGGCGTTGGGCATCAGGGCCCATCAGTGGGGGTGGGCCGGACCGACTGGGGCCGTCCCCACGTGGGGGACGGGGGGCGCCGGGACCACCACCACGGTTCATGTTGGCTCGGGGACCGCGGAAGTCAAACCACTCGCCGCGGGTGTCGTACGCCTGGTCACCGATCCTCGTTACTTGGCCTGGGAGCTGGATGTCAGGATGCCACTGAAGGTCCTTCAGTTTGGGAACACATGCTGAAAGCAGGGGAAAGGGACGTTACTTATAAAGTACATAAACATACTTTCTTATAAATGTTCGTCAAAAATATACATACAAGGACACACTATATAAGATCTATTCCATATATCTAAGTACTTTCTTTTTTATTAAAAAAAAGTGAGGTCATTCGGTTGTTTGTAGGCTAGGTACTATTTTTTTTGTATGACAAAAACGAAAGCCTGCAATATTTAGGAATTGACTTCGTATCTCACCTGCGGAATAGTAGGGAGGGGGAACTGGAGTGTGTGGGAATTCACGGACGAATCCATCCCGAGTCAAAGCACACATGGCATACACAAGTTTCTGTAAAGACAAGGAGGAACATCATTATTCATCATTATTAGAAATACAAAGTTCCACATTGGCTAAAGGGGAGAAATGCTCTAAAATTTAAAACTAACCAAAACAAAGAGTACAGCTTGTAGGATCAACTGAATGACTTGTATTGGGTTTGGGCAAGAGGTACAAATAGTGCGGATCTAAGCTAAATGTATAATGTCAACACAGTTGCCCATTTTACCATTTTTTGTTTCGATATCAAGCCATTCTGCAATTACCTTGATGTGTTTCGTGCTGGTGCAGTGATCCACCCAGAAGTTAAGGTTGGCACATCTTGCTCTGCAAAGCTGGAAGACAGAAAATATGTCGTTGGTTAAACAAAATTCAAACAACCATATACGAAGACAAAGATACAGGTAACGTTTAACATTGGTACGACGGAAGGAACTCTGTGTGGACCGCTATGAGGAATGTTTTTTAAGTACGGAAAGAAATATGGCTTAAAAAAGATAGGCACTTACCTCACACTTGTATCCGTTGCGTGGGCCACTGAGAACGACCAGCTTTTTGTATCTTTCCACCTGAAACCCGAGCAAAAATTCTAAGTCAGGGACTAACATACAATTAAGTCACATCATGATTTTGAAAACATATTTGTTTTCTTATATAGAACATAAATTATCTAATACATTTCAAAGTAAAATTTCATGCACAATAATAACTCATAGACGTTATTACAGTTAAGATAGATGTCTCTTTTCCGGTAGCGTCAGACTATAAGCAATACCTTCATACTAAATTTGAAAGTATTTGTTACCAATTCGCAGAAGTCAATAGTGAACGTACCAGTTGTGGTTTTCCAATGTTGGGATCAGGCAATGCAGGTCCCCAGTTGAGTGCCTCTAGAGCCAAAGTTCGGCCACCTGAAGAAAAAGTATATGCCTGTTAACTAAGGAGTTATTGGTACAAACTTGCCTTTTCTGTAATTCTAAAATTCAAAATGTTAGAATAAATTTCTAATTATCTTATATTAATGAGTAAAAAAACTCTTGTAAGGAAACAGCACACCGAGTAATTTTGCTATATTCTGAATACTGTTACTATATTATCATCTATATTTATTTGAGCCAGGAAACTCACCATCTGTGTTGACGTTGGCAATGGGCACGTCGCCGTAGTAGTTGACGAAGTTGTCCACTCCCATCTGGATCTGTCGCAGGATGTAGTGCTGCAAAAGGAAAGCAGCTCACAGCATGATACCACTATCAACAATGGATGATCTATCACAACGAAACTATGTAATATTGAAATCATTAATATATTAATTTATCTTTGGTTAACACATGGTAAGCGTAACAAAAGACATTGTAAGTGATGACGTGTTACTTACTGTGATATGCATGTTGCTGCCCACATGAAGCCTCATGTCGTTGAAGGTCACTTTGCAGAGCTGAAATTTATCAAATTAGCATTGAATGTAGTTTTAGCATAGTCAAGCACATATTTCAAGAACTAAACTTCAAAGGATCGCGCTTCTTTCAACGCAATGTATTGGTTAGTTGGTTTCTCCGAAACTGGAGTTATCCAACACGATAGATCAATAGCAATCTTTTTCATTTTGCCATACATTTAAAATTCTATACTTTTTTTTTATGTTCCAAGAAAATAAATATGTGGCATTCTATCTTGAATTTGAATACATAACAACTTAAACAAATATTGTTACAAAAGACTTTGACTGCTGGTTGAGCCTACCTTGCAGTAGTTGTTGGGGTGGCCGCCGGAGCGGTCGGGCAGCATCTCCTCCTGGGAGACCATGCTGCGGGTGTACTCCTGCAGCTTCTTCAGGATGTCCTGCTCCAGCTGGCGCTCAAACAGCGGCTCCACCTGGCTGTACACCCAGCGCTGCTCAAAGATACCCTCCTGGTCTGGGGCTGCACGAGGTAGGGGTTAAGAAGGGCAATGGTTTTAGGCAATCACAAATGCAAGTCTTTTATAACATAATCTCAGCCAACTTCTTATACTTCGATAATAACTCGACGTTCTGAAAATACATGTTCGATGTCAGTTACTTTTCTAAATAAATACATTTTCTTGTGCGTGTTTATCGCCTCCACATACGGCATAAAACACGGGATGTTTAGAAAAATATTTTTTTCAAATTGGTTTCAAGTAAAACAAATCTTACTCCACATTTCCAGGGGAGCTTGATGGCGTACGGGTTTGCTTGGCTGGCTGCTCTGTTGGGACCCTCGCATATCGCGCTGCAAGGAAGACAAAAAAGATATTGGTATACTGCTACAGCACAGGCGCTGTGGTGGAGGGAGGGCATACGCCATAACATAGATTGGCAAATCCCCTTCAACCCCTTCTTAACCGCATAACCACTTTATTGTAGACAAGGAAGTACTTTACATATAGGCAACATAATTATGTTCTACCAAATTTATGAATCACACATACGGTTTGATCTATGTTGTCTATCTTCCTTGAAACAACCCCTATTAGGTCCACTTCTAAACAAACTACCCCCAACCTCACCGCTCCTACTCAAACCGCCTTAAAAACGGATGTGACCTCTATCACCTCCTCTCAAACCACTTCAAAATGAACCACTAGAACAAAGCGAATGATTCACATCAAAGCCACACGAAGATCCTTGACAAAGAAATCTGTTATCTACGACGTGCTTATTGATATGGACTTACCTGGTTGCGAGTTTTGATATCAAGCACCATCTCAGCGTGGTAGACTCCGTTACAATGTGTCTGATAGGCCTGAAATTGAACGTCTTCTTTAGCTTTCATTTATTGGGATACAATTATGATAATGATATTTTGAAATTATTGTTCGTTTTTTTTTTTAAATTTAATGAAACGATGCTTTACCTTTAAGAAGAAATGCACTTTTGGCCATAGCTATAGCAAATATCAATCTTTGGATATATATTATTCAAATGGTCTCTTTGAAAACAAGAGTTTAATACTTACTTCGTCATTAGGGAATCGTTCATCACAAATGTCACAGTACTTTGGTTTCTGAACGGGTGGTTCTCTGTCCATTCCCCTGTCCATATTCCTGGACATTCCACGGTCCACACCTCTTTCTCTCTCCATGCCTCTGTCTCTATCCATGCCTCTATCCATGTTTCTATCGATTCCCCTGTCCATGCCACGATCCATACTTCTGTCCATGCCACGGTCCATACTTCTGTCCATGCCGCGGTCCATACTTCTGTCCATGCCACGGTCCATACTTCTGTCCATGCCACGATCCATATTTCTGTCCATGCCACGATCCACGTTTCTGTCCATGCCACGATCCACGTTTCTGTCCATGCCACGATCCATGTTCCTTTCCATGCCACGATCCATGCCACGATCCATGTTCCTTTCCATGCCACGATCCATGTTCCTGTCCATGCCACGATCCACGTTTCTGTCCATGCCGCGGTCCACGTTTCTGTCCATGCCGCGGTCCACGTTTCTGTCCATGCCACGGTCCACGTTTCTGTCCATGCCACGGTCCACGTTTCTGTCCATGCCACGGTCCATGTTCCTGTCCATACCACGATCCATTCCTCTGTCCATGTTTCTATCATTGCCACGATCCATCCCTCGGTCCATGCCCCTATCCATGTTTCTTTCCATTCCCTTGTTCATGCTTCTATCCATTCCTCTGTCCATGTTTCTATCCATCCCTCTGTCCATGTTTCTGTTGCGATCCGCATCGCGATCGTAACCTCTGTTCATGTTAGAACTAGCATTGTTGCGGCCTTGATTGCCACCTGACCTGCCATCAGCCCAGTTGTTGCCGCCTGACCGCTTATCGCGACTGTAGTCATCCTGCTGACTCCAGTTGGCGGAGGTTTCAGCCCGGCCCTGACCCTGACCCTGGCCCTGGTTGTTAAAGTTGCGGTTCCTGTTGTCAGAGTAGTCTCTGTTGATGTCCTGGGTGTCGGTCCAGTTACCACGCCGGGTGTCCTGACTCTGACCATACCCAGACCCGGAGGCCTGGTTACTGCTTTCCCTGCAAAACAAAAAATAAACAGTGATGAATAAACGATTGAATGACTTCACCTTTTTAACAGGAGATGCCCCTCAAGAATATGGGGGAAAGGGTTTTCTCTTCTTTCCCTAACTCAGTAACTCAGTTAGAAGTGTTACTTATGGGAAAATAAAAAACCCTGACCTCTTTCATAAAGCAGGAAAACGTGCGTTATAATGATAACTATCGTTGTTAGGACATCGTTCTTTAAGTTGCCTTTAAGTTGTCCTTGGTACAATCGATCATTGTGCAACAGGCCACTGGGAGGGGGTAGGGTCAAATCTTTACAAAATTCACTACTCTTTGATTTTATAGCAGGTCATCCGATGGTAAAGCTTTGGGGCCACTGCTCATTGGCGCGTTACAACAGAAAAGGTCCCCGCAGCAAAACCCACATGCCTAAATACCAAGTGATCTTTTTTTAATTTTCGAAAACTATATCATATGAGTGGGGCTGCACGTAAACAGAATGTATGCAATTCGTACCTGTAATCTGTCATCTGCCTGCTGCCGGAGTCACGGGCACCATCGTTGTATCTGCTGGCACCACCACCAGAATAGCTGTCGGTCCTTTGATTTCCAGCAAAGCCATCTCCCATGCCTGTGGGTGTGTAATAAAACCATCAAACATCATTTGTTTAAAAAGGCTGAAATATGGTGACACACCAATAAAATCGTTATGTCAAACTTAATTCAAGACGTGGCCAATAATTACGTGCTCAAAAATAAAACTATTTCAAACTTTTTTTCTCTTTTTTTTCCCCTTTCCTTTTTAACAAAAAGTAAAATGTTTGTTTTATTCTAGCCAAAATTACATCTTGAACGTTTTTCGTCACCATCAAAAATATAGTAGTCACATGACTTACCGCGCTGGTTGTCTTGGAAGCCACTTCCCCGATTGGTGGCGTTATAGTTCTGACCTGATGAGTAACTGTTGTTAAAGTCACGACGGTTCTGTCCATACATCTGTTGACCTCCCTGGTTGTTACCCTGGTTACCACTGTAGTTGTCGTTCCCAGTTCCGCCTGTATCATGAAATGATATTGAGAAATTGTACAAAGACTTAATTCAATGAAGCTCACCGATATATGTTCAAGTATCATTTAACTAAAAAAAAGAGGCCATTATGAACGAGTGAGTGATAAAGCTTTAACGCCGTGTCGACAACAGAGGTCATATTCACGGCAAGGCCATTATGAATTCAAGGTATATCGACTGAATTAACTCAAACAGTATCCAACAATATTTGCTTAAGCATAAGGCTACTTTAGTGTTGTGTGCTATTTCAGTGAATCTTATTTTGTTCTTTCAATTCAAATTATGCTCACCCATTCTACCAGTCTGATTTGTTTCCTGCCAGGTGATGTATTCCTCTTGTACCTGAGTAAGAAAAAACGAAAAAAACGTTATTAAGTTTTCCACATTCAACAAAAATGCAATAAAACACTTTTGATATACAACGAATCGTTGAAATTAAAAGATGGAACACCAAACAAAAGTTGCTTCATGTTGTTTGAATGGAGGAATGCAGTGCGCCTGATTAGTATATTAAAGACCTGCAACTTACCACTTTCACGAGATCGCCAGCCAGCTTTTCCGCCCTTTCAAGACCCCGGGTTTGATTATGACTGGAAAAAAAAAGAAAACAATGCAAAATTTGTATTGAAGAAACGTCCAGCATCAGTTCTCTAATATCCTTAGCTTGTACGCTTTGTCTAGTCCATTTTCAAATCAAATGTTGTATCAAATGAAACCACATCATTGCACTCTTACATTTGCTTACATCTGCTGTAAATTAATGCTCATTAATATTATGAGGTTAAGATTTTCTATGACTTTAAACGTGGTGAGGTATCAGTTAATTCAAAGAATGCAAAGAGTTGGCAATACAAACGAGGGGGAGAGGCTGAATGACTTACTCGATGTATATGTGGAGTGCTTTGTTGTTGAAGATCCCGGTGCCACGACCTTGCAGTTGGATCTGAGCTCCAGTTGTCTTCCTGATGTATTCCAAATTCTCACCCTAAAATAATCACAAGATCAGTTTTAACAATTCGATAAATTTAAGGCTGATCAAATATATCAAGTGACATGAATTATTCATAATCGATGATGAAGTCATTATCTCAATAGTTTCTCACATTTTCACCAATGACACGAGTGACGGCATCAAACTCTGGGGGTGCAGAATCCATGTTCAGGTAGACCGATGCGTTGAAGTTCTCGATCTAAAACGAAACACATAAATTTGTTTTACTTTTTCTTCTAACCTCGTGCTAAATCCGAGGAAGAACATTTGCAAACAAAACCGAAAGAGTCAACATGATGTCCTTGAATATCTAATTCACTGGCACTAACATGTTTTTTTACAGAAGTAATTCCAATGAAAAGAGATCAAGAGTACATAGTAATTTTCCATTGTCGATTAGAAAAATAACCTCATTTGAGCGAACCAAGACTACTAGATTTTTCTCAATGGAGAGCTCAGTAATATATAGATCTGATTGTATTTACGTTTGATAGGGAAAATACTTACAGGTCTACTGGCATTGCCTCTGCCACCTCCCATGCCGCGGTCATTTCCGGAGCTGCCCCATGGCTGCGAGTTGCCGGAGCTGCCGAAGCCCTGGTTTTGAGATTCCCAGCTGGAACCGGAGCTACGACCCTTACTCAGCATGGTGATGGATGAGAAGGACGGTGTCGAGAGGCGTCCTAGACTGGGTGTACCGCTTGAACTGCCCCTGTAGTTGGAGCCGCCACCACCCCGGTTGTCTCGGTACATGCTGCAGGTTGAGATAGGACATTTATGTAGTATGCAGTGATCTTGTCAGAAAAAATTGGGATGGAACGATGGATTGGATCAAATGAGACATATTTTCACAAAAATGCGCAATTTGTGTGCATCCCATTGTATTTAAAACCTAATGTTACAAGAGCACATTGTTAATGTTTTCAATGTGCCATTTTATGGTTTAATGCGCCCAGGGCGCATGGCGAGGCCATAAGATTTTCACTGCGTATGTAAAGATACCGAGCAATAGATTCGTGTATTGTGAAATTTGTGGAGTCTCGTCTGTCAGTATCTGTTCAAGTGCAGGCACTGTGCATACAGATGGGATTTTTTTCTGACTATAAATTTCTGGTTGAATTGTTTGGTTTCACAGTATTTTTCCATTCAGAATGTATGTAAATCTCTGTTTCCTCTTTTGTTACTTTTCTTATAAATTGTTTAACCTATAATAGTGACTAATGTAGTGTCGGAATTTTTAGGCTTGCATTTATGGATCTGAATTACATTTAAAATACTTAGCCACAATTATCTAGTGATTTCTAATCGAGTACTGACGAAGTCGTGCATTGCAAGCGAAAATTAGGCGATGTGGTCCGTTTTACTGTACTAAATTATACAGGATAATACACGATGTGGAACTTATTACTGAGATCATTTTCGGTAACGTTATGTGAAGTCTTTTTACAGCCCTTGGCTTTAGCCGGATGTTGGTTACCAACGGTTTTGTGTGTTGTAATAAAATCACTTAGTGAAGTTTGTCCAGCGGTAACTGATATATTCCTTGCGACAATGTCTTACATTTCACGTGAAAATATTAATTTATTTCCCATCTCAAGAGATCATAGATAAATAATGTTAATCTATTAAAAGTAATATGAAGACTTTTACCCTAAAATTGCCAAATCTAAGACTTCTCAACTCTGTCAAACCATATTATTTTAGGACTAAGAAAAGCGACACATTCAAAGCCTGGACCTTGTTTATCACGTATAATGTAACTCTTGGTTCTTCAAGTTGAAATTCAAACGTGCAATCAATATGCTCAACACGACATACTAACTTGAATAGATCTGTCTATGCGACTGAGTATGACAGCGCATTTAGGTATTTATCTTGTATAGGCAATAAATATAATCATCAAATACCTTTTGTCTTAAATAGGTTGCACAATGTCTGTTTTGTTGCCGTGCCATAGGGCTTCTCTCCACACGACAGTGAAGTTACCTCACACGAACAGTAACAATGTCTACTTTACCGTTTACGGCAAGGGCCAGGCCAAGCATCTGACCTACTTTTTCAATTCATTCATTTTTGTCGCATCTAGCGCAACAAAAGTTTCCCTACATTTAACATGATTATAAACGGATGAAGTGAATCAATGAACATTATCAGCACGTGGATCTGAATATGGATTTCCTCAAAATCGATATCATTTCCCGCTTCACAAACAAGAAAGAATCCAGCATGATCAACTTCGTCACAAAGGGGTCACCCACCGGCGTGGGCGATAAAAGGTTACCGCAAGATCAATCACTGCATCTCGATTCTGAAACAAACTCAAACGTTCTCCCATGAACCAATGTATTTCTTCATATTCTCTAGACTTAAATGCAAACTGTTGACTATTTATATGACCTTACCTCTGCACTTTGAGTTCAAGAAGCCTCAAAATGTGATGAGGGAAGCGAAGCTACTTCTCCAAACTGTCCGCGTGCCCGTATGTCGGTGGCTCTCCGTCCGGATGTTTAGGAAATCTCCATAGTAAATCAATGGCCATGCTAATGCTTGGAGAGCGACAATCTGTTTCGCGCCTAAATCGACAGAGGGCGCGACAGTGGACCATCATGGCGGCTGCTGCTCTCTGGAGAGGACATGTAGGACTGTCTCAATAAATAAATTTCGCTTCGGGGCCACGGTCGACGTCATTCAACATGGAAGGCTTTGCACAGCTCGAGGTAAGGTCAAATCACACTTAGATATTTACCGTCCCTGGTCTGGACGTTTCACTCTGATGAATAGAAGGGTCGTCTCTGCGTCAAGACTGCACACCTCTCAGTTTGCTGAGCCCCAACACTTGACTTGAGCACCATCCATGATCCTGACACTGAGTCTGAAAGAACCCTTATCATGTTTTCCACCCTATCGTGCCAAACCAAACCGGCAAGGACTAGGTTTGCGCAGTCGGTGTTTTTTGTTTTAGTTTGAATTTTAACTTGCACAACATATATATGCGTTGTTCACGTTGTGACTGGTACCGCATCTGGCATAGATCTGATCCAGACTCCTTGATAATTGTTGTGTCTTACACTTGCAACTTAAAAGTCTACGTGATACTTGGGCAACTCACAATGTTGGAGGCGTGTTAGAGGTGTGTCCCCGTAGCGCGATCTGATTGGCGCACAGACGTGAATAGGATGATGCTCTTCAAACAGAAGTTGAACCTTTGATGTCACCAAGACTTTATATAGACTAGGCCCCCCCCCCCCCAAAAAAACAAAACAATATAAAAAAGTTGTGTTCCGGTAGGGCCTAACATAGGTCGAAAAAAATAGGGTAGGTAGGTCGAAAACATTTTTGTGTTTGCTTTTTCTCTCTTAGAGTCTACTTACCAAAGAGACCCGGTCAGTGTTGACAATAAAAAAAATACTCTAAATATTCTTGAAAATGATATTCAGTATCTAAAATACATGCCGTGAGCATCTTCATGCTGTTCCATGCCTTCCTGTTCACAAGAACAGCAGGAAATTACTATAACAATTATCTGTAGCTTTGTAAAAAATATATATGCCGCAGTAAAAACACTCAATGCATGAACTTGTATGACCCTAAAACAGGGTGCCACATACAGTGCTGACATGAATGTAACCACATTGTACTAATAGCTTAGTACTTTTAATATTTCATCATGTTGTATAATCCATCAAGGATCAGGCTTAGCAAGTCTACTTCTAGTCTACTCTAGACTTTACGCTCCTAGCGCCACCTGCTAACTAGTATAAAAGGTGTTGCAAAGTCAGGAGCAGTCAGTTAGTGAACAGTTAGTAAGAGTTAGTTAGAAGCTAGCATAGTAGAGTCTTAGTGAGAACATCAGCTAAGCAAAGGAACTACCTGGAGTAAAACATATCGGCTCCTGCGTAGCAGACTGGAGTTTATATCTATACCAACTACTTCGGACATAGGATTGTGATAGAACTGAGCACTGGAATGGTCTAGAAGGTGTTGGAACAACTCGTGTTCTAAATGTGGTTGATTGCTGATAGGAGATGGGAGGTGGACTGATGAAGACTTACATATGGTGGCTTTGACTCGGGATGAGATGTTTATTGAATAAAAACCCTTTCATATTAAGAAGCTCCCTCATCGTTCATTTCTTTTGAACTATTGGGAAGTGGACGGACAAACTTTAAACGCAGTCTGAATTACTCAGGCATTCTGGATAAACGACTCATGAAGACTTGGATATACACGAACATTACGCAGTATTAAATCAAACATTAACAATAGTTCAACATTAGTCAAATAAACCATTATTGTATTGTATTGTATTGTATTGTATATTGTATATTTCAGGTCAATTGTTTTGGATTTTGGAAGAAAAAATCAAAAAAGAATTTCCAAATTTCTTTTTTAGGGTAGGGCCAAAAATTTAGGGTAGGTTGGATTACCTAAACACAACAATTCTTTTTTGGCCCTACCTAGATCTGGGTCCCAAACACATAAGACTTAGTTAGATCTACATAGGTCTGTATCTATTAAAGCACTGGATCCTTTTTCGTTTCACTCTTCTCCGTTGTTAAGCATAAGCCCTCACAAAAAAATTGTGTTCAAGCAACCCGACCTACCTTAAAAAAATCTGTGATGAAAATTTGCCTAAAAAAAATTATATTCAATAAAAAAAAATTACTGAAGTGATAGGAAATGACATTATATTGATTTAGTTCTAGTTATGTATTTTAGATTCTCTAAGGCCTGAAGCAAAAACAGTTGTGTTCAGGTTTCCCAACCGACCCTAAATTTTTGGCCGTACCCTAAAAAAATTGGAGAAAATGTTGTCGAAATTTTAATAAAATTAAATAAAAACGACTTTTTAGGCACAAAATGACACATATTAGGTCAGAAAACTAATTCTAGATTATGACAAGTCTTCCTGAAGGTAACTGAAGGAAATTATCAATGTTCAAAACAATGTGTCACTAATCTGTATGTGATGTTTAAAAAAAAATCTGTATGTGATGTTTAAAAAAAAAATCAAAAAAAAAAAAAATCGACCTACCTACCCGATTTTTTTGGGCCTATGAAACCTGAACACAACAATTTTTTCTTTTGGCCTAATTGAGTTGTGAAAGGTACTTTCATATTGAAGCTAAAACAGTATTAACAAAATTAAATCGACCTAGACCTAGACCCTAAATATTTAGACCTATGTTAGATCCACCTGAGCCCACCTTTTTTTTGCCTAATACTAAATATGGGAGTGATGATGTGATGTAACCATCCTATCTAGTGCGTGTAGGTGCATGGGGGTCCCTGTGTCCCATGTATAATTTAAGAAATGACTATGCCCCCTGCCGTTGTCGCTAGTGAGGAGTTGTGTCTCGCGTCGAATTTAAGAAGTGGCTTATTGGCCTGTTGACTTTGATATAATATGCTAATGTCCCATGTCGTTGTCGCTAGTGGCTTTATATTGCATACCGAATTTAAGAGTGCCTGTGTCGTCCTGTTGATTTTAAGGGTCTACACCCATTATTTAGATCTATGGCGCTATAGATCTATAGATCTATGGTTAGATACATGATAACCAGATAAATAGCAAATAGATTTATCACAGAATAATTATGTGTGTATCATTTCTATCTGCCTGTTTGTTCGTCTGTCTATCCACACATCAAATCACTTTCCCTTTTCATTTGTCTCCATGTAACTGTCCAGGGGCGGATCAGGGAGGGGGGGGGGAGCATTTCCTGACCCCCCCCCCCCCGCCACACACACCTCCTTTTGGTGGATCCCTGTACTACGAAAAGGGGGGATAATGTCGCACGTGTGAACACGAATGTATGCCGTTTTAGTACTTAGCCTATATGCTGACCCCCCCCCCCCCCCCCCCCTTTTTTTTTTTTTTTTTTTTTTTTTTTTTCAGAAATCTTGTATCTTCCCCTGACTATAATAATTTATTTCTCTCTTCAACAAGCATTGTTTGCTGATGAAAGTGGCTTAGTAATCAAATGCAGCCATTTTCTATTGATCAGCATCTGCGAATACCTCAGCGAATGTCATTTCTGAAAACTTTATTTTTCTGTACATATAGTGCCGTATGTTGGTCGTATATTTTCATTGAGTCATTAAAATTTAGCGGTATACCCTTGCTCAATCGGAGGAACCAGATGTGACCTAGTTTGAAATTAGGTAGCATCGTTCTTTGCCTTCAGTTCAATATTGTTCCACCACTTTCAATGCATTTTGCATCATGAGGTATTTTATCATTCCCCCATTCGTATATTGACTGCATATTAAAGCAGCGATTGTATCCCAACAAGTTGAAACGTTTGTTAGTGTGCCCGCATGTAAATGTGGAAACAAAGACCTTTGTTAGTTCATTGTTATAATACTACTTCGGATGCATGTCTGAAAATACCCTCACGATTAATTAATTTACGCGTAGCTTTTTGTCATTAATCTGCAATTTAGGCCAGCTAAACAGTTGCCGTTTGAGGGAATAGGACCACAAACGGCAACATTCTCACAATTCCTCATCTTGGACTTTCGAACATTGAATATCACGGCTCATTACATTATAAATATGTCACAGTTGAAACTACCAACGAAAGTGGAACATGACAAAAGAAATGTGCTTATACATTCCTACACCAACGAATAATTTAAGCTAAGAAACTTGTTTTCAGTTATTGTTAACTCCAGGACACGCGTAACACAGCCAATGCCCGAAGGTCATTTTTCCTGTTTTACATACTAATAACCGTTAAATGGGTTGGAGGCCCGAAGGGGAAACATTCCCGCCTACTAATTTACTTTAATGACCTAATTGAGATTCAAAGGAATCCTATCCTCAAGTGACCCAAAAATATTAGATGTATCTGACATTGTTGTGTCTACAAATGTTTGCTCAGGAAAGGACTACTGTCTACGAGCTTTAATTAAAAAAACAAAACAAATAAATTGGACGCAGTTTATGAGTGCCATTTACATTACATGTCATCTACTACAAATAACAATGTAATATTCAAATATCTAGCTGGAAATTCGGTCCCTATTCGTATCTAATGAAGTTTGTAAAACAATTACACACTTCAGTATTTCGCATATATTTTATGTATTCAATTCGTGTATCATTTTCATATTTTTGCAATTGATAGTTAATAATCAAGACGAATAAATGCATTTCGAATCACACTCATTAATATTGACGGCCTTTTGCCTCGAGGGTTTTTGTCCACGGGCCATAAAAATTACCTCGTATTCCATAATAGGAAATCAAATTGTCGGTGGGCCCATGATTCTGCTCACAAAACTTGTCTTCATTTTTTACTACAGTATCTATCTGGTTTCGGCAACGAGTTTGCCAGCGAGGATCCCCGCTGCCCTGGCTCGCTGCCCGAGGGCCAGGTAATGCCATTCCTCCCAGTACTTCTACAATAGATGGAACTGTAGACACGATCATCCGATTGTCGGACATGCATGAGGAAGTTGTTCTAGTATGACAGAGCACTCTGCGATCTGACAGAGCATAAATCTTGGATTCAAAGGCAGAAATATAGTTGTATTAACAATAACTTCTGTTGAGATCGGTTCATGCTGCTTACAAAATATATTGTTTTTAAACACATAAAATACTACCAAAGTAGATTGATAGTTTAGTTTCTACAGTATGTAAAAGTGGTACAATACTGGTATTATTCCACATATAAATCTATAATATAGATGAAAATATCAGGGTTTTAGCTTCGACTACAATGGTTTTGAAGAACTACCAATATGTATTTCGTATAGAACAACCCGCAGAAGTGTCCCTACGGACTGTATGCAGAACAGCTGTCGGGAACTGCTTTCACCGCACCAAGAACAGAGAACCAACGCAGGTAACAGCCGCTGTACACAATACCAGTAGATTTGTTATACATGCGTTCTCATTCACAATATGATTGCCTTTTTTCCCACAGTAATCCGCTCACGAATTTCGAATAGATATTTCTATACATCATGTTTGTGAGTGATATTGTATGCTATGATAACTTTTACATCAATTTACATAAGAGAGTTTAAAGCCTATTTCATTACTTTTTTTGACAATTGGGCAGGTTATTCAATCTAATTCGGAATAAGGATGTCAAGACTCACCGTATATATTCTGTATAACAGAAAAAGTAAGCTTTATTAAGATGAATGAAACATAACGTATATATGGAAAATTCTGTTTTTCTGTTGTTTTTTTTCCGCCAGAAGTATATAATAAGAATATTAAAACCATTTATACGAATTAAAAAAAAGTATTTAACGTTTATGATTGATTGAAAAAGTCCACTCTTTCACAGTTGGCTGTACAGAATCCTGCCGTCGGTAAAGCACCATCCATGGAAGAAGATTGACCGGGGATATCTAACACACGACATTGATGACGTTGAACCGAATCCCGCCCAGGTAACAGTTCATTTCAAATTACTGAGAACCGTATATCTTGTTTTGTTTCCTCTATATCCAGTTTTTTTGCGATGTTCAACTGTTTTTCACGTCGTCAACGGCTTGATGTTAGTATATCGCCATGCACAGATCCCAATAAATGATCACAAGAATAAAAAAATTGTGGTAATCGAGATTGTACTTTTCCTGAATGATTCTCTAACATTATGAGGAATCTTATGTTGAAAAACTACGACTATCGTATTGTATTTTCAATGATTTTCACAGTTGCGCTGGAGTCCGTTCGACATTCCCAAGAAAGATGGGGAAGGTGGCAAGGCAGTGGACTTTGTTGAGGTAAGACGTAGCATTTTATTAGAGCAACACTGATCCCCTCAACACTATTAAGTCTGTAGCCACTTTGGTGTCCATACCAGTGATAATATTTGTCCAGTGTGTTTTGTTTACCGATGAATAGAGAACTTTGTAGCTGGAACCCACTATGTTGACCATTCTTATAGTTTTGTTCGATATAGATGCATTATATATATTTTTTTTAATTTTGATTAATCACTTCTTCATGAGGCAAGTAATTCTGAAGTGATATAAATGCAACGAATAGAGCTATCACGTGCTTCTGTATTATGGTCTTATCTTTTTATGAACATTTTTATTAGCTTATAGAAATTTACCATTGCCAAAAGCTAACCCGTCTTTCTCCCTGACTCCCTGACAGGGTCTGCACACAGTATGCGGGGCAGGAGACCCCTGTGCCCGGCACGGCTGCTTCACTCATGTCTTCGTATGTAATAGAAGCATGGAGAATAAGTAAGTGGATCGACATAGTAGCTTAGGTCGTGATGTCGTTAGTAGTGATATTCAGTCTGAGAAGACAGCCCAAAAGGGCATCTGGATAATACGATTTTGTTGATTTTATGTTTAAGTGTAATGGAAAGTGAGTCTTCAAATTAGTCTTCTTGGTTTACTATAGCTGTAATGTTATTTTATTCCAGCATTTATGAGGACCTTCAATGATTCTTGAGCGAAACGTAGCTACTGCATATCGTAAAACTTTCAAATATTAAATTCGAATAACTTTTGTAACCTCATAGTGTTTGCAATGCCAGCACAATAGCAAAATGTGGTACTGACACGGGAACAGTCTATTAACCTCCCTCATCCACATTATATGTACTTTTTTTTTTTTTTTAAACAATTTTATTTACCCTGGGGTGAGTAGGATTGCTCCTGTCTTCCCTCACCTCCACTTGCTTAGATAGTACTTACTGTGTTCCCGTTGATATGAACCTGGGTATTTGTCTTTTCAGAGCCTTCTATAACTCCGATGGGGATTTCCTCATAGGTAAATATTATCCGATTTTCTCTAGGTTACTCTTTGCAACTTCTCTGTGTAACCTGACACTTGGTGTGATAGTGCAGAGTGGACAGGACCGTTGAAACTGTTTCTCAAAATCCACTTTTAAATATATCCGATAGAAAAAAGATTATCACAGTAGGTAAACAATATGCAGGTCTGGGTAGATCTGTTTATTGAGCTCCGTACTAGCAATTTTGTTTTCTGTTTTAGTGCCTCAAGAAGGATCTCTCTACATCACGACAGAGTTTGGAAAGCTCTTGGTTGAGCCTAACGAAATCTGTGTCATTCAGGTAAAAGACATTTTTGCTTTGTTTTGAAGTGACAACCTACAAAAACTCAAGTAGTCATTGACATTGTATTGGCCGAGCTGTAAAAACGCCATCCACTTCTAAAAGAGATGATAACATCAAAGGAAGGCGTTTATCTGATGGCAAACCATTTTTTCGCATAGACAGTACTGTTGCTTGGCCAACATAAAAAAGTCAATGAAGTCGGTGAAGAAGCTTGTCAAACGCATTCTTTCCAGCCACACGTGGGTATACCGACCAGGCGGGTTCCACCAGCTTAGATGT
This sequence comes from Lepidonotus clava, assembly GCA_936440205.1. Lineage (NCBI taxonomy): Eukaryota > Metazoa > Annelida > Polychaeta > Phyllodocida > Polynoidae > Lepidonotus > Lepidonotus clava. Next base: position 41,937,951 of record OW387136.1, on the reverse strand, counting down.
TTATAAATTTTTGTTTCCAGGTTTCTAAATAGAGAATGGTGGTAGTTTGACACCTAAAATAGGCCAACAAACACAGATACTTGATATTTTGGATTCAGTACGAATTGAAATATATTTCAGAGTAGCTTTAGAATTTTTGAATTGAAATATATTTCGGAGTGGCTTTATTATCTTTGGTGTTCCGGTCCTTTCTTTTATTAGAATATATTGACTTTTCAGATGGGGATCCGCTTTAGCGTGGCTGTGCAGGGGGAGACCCGCGGCTATGTGTTGGAGGTCTTCGACGGTCACTTTGAACTTCCAAATCTTGGGCCGATAGGTATCTACTCTTGGAACTTCAGATAAATAAACACATATAAAACTTAAAAGCCCTTATGAAGTTAAGTGTGGATTCTTAAACACCTTTGTATATAGACCTTTTCCATTAAGAGTGTTGGGCCCCCTGGTGAAGTAAATGGAACCAATGGTTTAGGTCATTTCCCATAGTTATCCTATATGCTTCACTTCATATAGGTTTACTATGGGAAATGAACTAAACCATTGGTTCCATTTATTTCACCAAGGGGTGCCATACCCTAACGAAAAAGGTCTATTACACGCACGTTTCTGTATTCATCAATATTAAACTTTGGTGCACAATAGATAATAGATTTGCTGTATAACTCAATGCGTCATTTTCCATTTTGTTGCACTGGGGTTGCCTATTATAACCGTTACGTTATTTCATGAATAGATGTTTGCCTTTTGTATGAAATGCAGTGCACTTTTTCCTTTATAGGTGCTAATGGCTTGGCGAACCCACGGGACTTCCTTACCCCTAAAGCCTGCTATGAAGACCGCCAGTCCCTGGACTATAAGATCATCAGCAAATACCACGGCCACTTGTTTATGGCCACGCAGGTACACACAAGCCTTTTCTAGACGTCATGTCAACACAACGTATTTCATAAAAAAAAAAAAAAAAAAAAAAACAGATCCCTATATTTCTACCTCTTGTTTATGTCATATTAATTTTGTTCTAATTTATGTTTCTAATACATATACACTTGTGAATACAACTGGTTTCAGGAGCACTCTCCCTTCGACGTGGTGGCCTGGCATGGGAACTACGCCCCCTATAAGTACGACCTGAAGAACTTCATGGTCATCAACTCAGTCGCCTTTGACCATGCGGTAAGAATGACATCAGCCTTCTCGATCTCTCTGCATATCAAATACAATATTGGATACCCCTTTACGGCTTTACCTAGTTTCAGTGTATTTCTATTCATGGTAATGGGTCATTTCACTGGCCGCGCATGTCCACAATGTCTTATATCAACAATCTATGTACAAGTATAAGAGTGGACAAGAAAGGATGCGAGATAACCCGCTCAAAATATGTCTTTATATACATGTATATATTATAGATCATATATATATATATATATATATATATATGATAATCCTACTACATGTATATATCATGTATATAATATATATATTATATATATATATTATATACATGATATATACATGTAGTAGGCTTATAGAACGTTATGACAGAGTCGATTAGTCAACCCGTTCATCCCTTCCAAGAGTGCTGGATTTTGATTCTGTAGAATGTACAAAGTTCTATCAAAGAAAATAAGATCTACACAGAATGTCTTCGTATCAGTGTTAATCGTAATCTCCATTTCTACATGACACCCTTTTATTTTGCCCACAGGACCCTTCCATCTTCACCGTGCTGACGTGTCAGTCGTTCCGCCCCGGTACGGCCATCGCCGACTTCGTCATCTTCCCCCCGCGCTGGGGCGTGTCGGACCACACCTTCAGACCGCCCTACTACCACAGTAAGTTCGCCAGGGGTTTTTGTAACTATGGCGGATCACGCTACATTATCAGTTTGAAGAATAAACTTGATATTAAAACTGGATTGGTTCACATACAAAATATTTTAATCGCCTCACCATTACTAATTGGCTGAGGATGAGGGGGGAAAAGTTGAAGAATATCTATTAAACCAAATAATGTATTGTATCTACATTGTATCAACATTGTGTCGTTGAACAGAATGCTATGATCATTGGTTAACATTTCTGTACGCACACATATATATCAACGTCCATTAAATCAAATGTACCATTTTTCCAGGAAACTGCATGAGCGAGTTCATGGGACTAATCTTCGGAAAATATGAAGCCAAGGTAACATCATATTTTTAGCAAGTAATCAGTAAAGGTATATTTTAGTTTTAATTTCCTTCTGTTTTATCTTTGATGTAACATTACCATTAGGTATAAATGAATGAATGCTTAGAGATAACCGTGTTACCCCTGACTATTTGATATTTGAACATACCATACATAAATATAGATAGTGATCAAAAATGGAATTTACTTTAAACAGAGCCTTCTCTCCCAGGTCGTAGACTCTAATGCCGGGTATCTGCAATGACAAAGAGAACAACAACGACTTCTTCACTCTCCTTTAGATCACATGTTTACAAAATATAAATATCTGGGTCCTAATAATATGGATAAGTTTTATTACGCTCCAGGAGGGAGGATTCAGACCCGGGGGAGCCAGCCTTCACAGTATGATGACCCCCCACGGACCGGACGCCGAATGCTTCGAAGGGGCCTCCCAGGCCAAGTTAGGGCCAGTGAGGGTGGCCGACGGCACTCAGGTCAGTCGTACTGAAGGACGCACATTTAACATAAGAGACGCTATTTGTTCCCTCCTTTTCCGGATTTTTTATTGGACAAGAATTGAAAGAAAACTTATTTTCATAATAAGATTGTACCAGGTAAAGCACAGATATTTTAATGCGGAAAAGGTCGCATTAATAGTAGATTTGCAAAAACAAAAAGTGGTGCAAAATGTATGCTTACACCTTCAAGCTACCCTTCGTTCCCAAGTGGTGGGAATGGGGAGACTGAAAACTTGAATTAGTCTCAACTGCAAACATCGTTTCTTTAAACACCATGTTCTCTTTTGTAATATTTTTCCCAAAGGGGTACCTATGTATTTGATTTTCCACACACAGGCCTTCATGTTTGAAAGCTCGCTGAGCATGCGCGTTACAACATGGGGTAATAAGACGTGCCAGAAGGTCGACCACGAGTACTTCAAGTGCTGGCAGCCACTGAAAAAGCACTTCAACCCGGACTGGAAGAACGGGTAACTATGTTCTCCTGTTAAGAATGTAGATTTTGTATTCAAAAGTGATTCATTTATCACTTTATGGGGTAATTAATCCATATAATAGTAACCTAAACTCTATGTTCTGGTGGTCTAAACTATGTTTTTTTTTTAGAATCATGTGTGTGAATATGTTTAAATCAATGACATCGTTTAACCATCGCAAGTTAAATAAAAGAGATCGGTACCAGGTTTTATTTGTTATAAACTAAGCCAATCACCTGTTATTTTTTCTAATAAAATTAATTTTAATTGCTGACGATGTGTTTCTAGCAAACTTTACTATATGTTTTACTTGCACACTTGATTGAGTGTGTGCTAAGTTGAATACATCCTTGCGTAGCTAGTCTATAGTTTGAAATGTTGTCAGTACATGCATACACGATTACATAAAAAACATTGTATTTTTTTCTATGGTAAATTTTGCCATTTCTTATTTACAGCACTGATGGAGCTTCTAATTCGGCGGATGGAGAATCCCCAAGGAAGAAAGCCAGGAAGATTTGAACGCCTAATTGATGAGAACTATGTAAGTTTATTCCTTGCTTTTATGCTTCATATTAGCTTTCAAGTGACATTGACACATCTAATAATGGATTATTTCCCGTAATGTCGTTGAATGTTGATCCGACAATGTTTGATATTATGTGGGGCTGTCCATAAATGACGTCATGCAGTAGGGGGGAGGGGGGGAGGGTTCATGTCTCCATGACCAAACATGACAAGCGGGGGAGGTGGGAGGGGGGTCGTGTGGTGCATGACATCATGTTGCGAAAAATTTCAATTTCAAGAATTTCAGAGACAATTTGAGGTTAGGTTGAGATATTGAAGGCTGATTTTTTTATTTTCAGTTAAAATCAAAGATTTTTCTATGGAACGGTCATGTTTCTAGGCAAAATAAAAATAATGCTTTTTTTATACTATTTCTCTGATTTGGTGGGGGGAGTCTACTTGATATGACATCATTTCCAGAGGGGGGGGGGGGGAGGTCAAGGGCCGCATGAAAAACATGACAAGGGGGGAAGGGGGGTCAAAAAATGAAAAAAATTGCATGACGTCATTTATGGACGGCCCCTGTTGTGGTTCCGATAGTGTATCTGAATTATCAAGAGATGATTATGTCTTTAATGTTGAATGTCTTGATTATGTCTTTCATGTTGCATCTATCTAATGATATATTCGTTTGTCGATGTACATAATTAATAGTCAATAATTATATTTCTTTTCTTTTCAGATTACGAGATTATGCTGGGACACCTTTCGATTAGCAACAAGAAGAAAAGGCTTTGTCTGCTATTAGAAAACAAAAACAAAAGCCAAAAAAAACGTGAACTTATAGAAATGAACTGTAATAGTCGAATGGGTCGTAGATTAATGGGTTGTGTTAGGAATTGATATAGTCCCTGGATTGTCTGTTGATTTGAAATAACTTCCAATTTTTATCACCATCTTGAGCAGCTAGAGAAAACAGTGTCAAAGCATTGGCAGCAAGCGATAAGCCAGTTTATGGATGTAAGAGTTTATTTTCTAACCCATGTCATTTATCTCCCTTTACACGTTTGAGAAATTATCATGGGATTAACATGACGTCGCAGAAAATATATTCTATTTTTGTGATTTGTTTTATACCTGTTCATTTGGAACTTCTGAGTACGAAATTTTACAATTGCGTACAGCTTATTGGTATGGGACGCCTTTTGATCACTGAACATTTGGCATGTCTATCAGTATTCTAGATACTCACTCCTGTATAGTCCCGGCTATTGGTTTAGATCCCATCTGAATCAAAACAGATACATGTATACTTTTTGGATAAATAAGTAATAGTTAATGTTTTACAGGAATCTTCATTTTGATGTATTGGAAAGTTAAGACGATGACCAAAATATCGGATTGAAATTAATATCAGTATTACCATGATAAAATTGTGTGATCTGCTCTGTTTTGAGTGATGGTCTATGTTTCTTGTAGTTTTACCAAAGCAACGTGAATAATCTCTACGCTCTAGAATTTAGAAACTAAAGTATAATGTGATTAGTGTTGATCATGAATCTACACAGATATGAGTTTCTTGTATATTCGTGTCTTAATGTTCTACTTTGTTGTAGACGTTGAGGTAGTTGATCAATTTTTATGGGCCACTATGTTCTCATGTTAATGGAAAGACACCAGAATAGCATTATAGAGTCGAGGGTACTTAAAGATATCCGGTATTAGTTAGTGCTTTCATGTATCGCTTTGCAGATTAATTTTGCTTGGTGTTTGCAAACGCCTGTGTCTCAGCCTGACCTGGCATGGTTATTCAGCTAGTCATTTAATTTTGCTTCCTAACTCCTTGCCTTACAGGGAATCATGTTTGAATATAAGTATATATATATTGTGGTCAAACAGTCCGTTATTCCCTAAGCTGACTTTCTTTTAAAAAATGGTTTATATCCCTAGCTGAGTTACTCGAATTGGATCGGTGGAAGACGAATTAAGTTATTTTTGGCAGGTGTATTTTGATGTTTTTCTTTTGTTACAAAATATAAAATAATTCATAGCAATGGCTGCAATACAACCATTGTAAAAGGTGTTATGTCTACAAGTACATTGTTAAAGAGACATGTACTCGTAGTGTTATAGACGAGTGTGCTTATTATAAGAAAACGGTGATGTTTTGAAAATAACGCCATATTCTTTCATGATGCCATAAGAGCACTCCGCTGTCGCTTCCTAGTCTTAAATGATATTGGGTTTGGTTGCCAGCTTTACAATATCAGATCTTATGTGAGGGCTCAAATATTATGATCGTGAAGACCAATCTCAGAAATAAATGTAACTCATTTCTGTCTCACCATATCCTTTGGTGACCTCAAGAAAATGAATTGCAATACTGCATGCCTCGAAAAACCAGTTCTGAGATTTTGCATGTGCAGGACGTAACTAGGTTTTGCCGTTAAAATGTTATGCATTTGTTAGCCATTTCATCTAAATGATGTTTCTAAATCAATTAAATTTGATAAGAAATGAATTTGCTGCTTTTGTCTCTGCTTGATACTGACTCTAATTTATATAAAACAAGCACTTGAAACTCGAGGTGATAGATTTGTTCATTTAGAATGCAATTGTATCTCCCTCTTGATCTGAAGAACGGATCGGAATGGTAAAAAGGTTTACGATCATCAATAAATTGTGGAAAGAACTAAGGATTTATTTGTTATTTTGTATCTTGTTACATATCAATTACCCCCTTCCCTTGTAGATGATTAAGGCAAAATTGTATTGAAACTTCAAATATCTTCTAAAGAAAGTTTTTTTATTCAATTAAAACTTCCTCCCAAGCAGTATTCTCTAACTGAACTTCTCTTTTGAAAACAATTCTTTTGAATGATCACATTTTTAAGAAAATGAAAATGTTCGATCACAAACTCATTGATAATTCTTCCAGAAGGGGTTTAATCTAGTTATCCTAATAAAGGTCACAAAGTATGAAGAGTTTATGGGTAGCGAAAAAAAAGTATCAAAACTCAAAAAGGAGGGTAATTGGCTAACATAATGCGTGATTATTTGATTCAAGAATACTTAAAGGTACTTGTACCTATTCAGCAGAAGTTTAACTTGTAGTGATATTTTTTCCATACCTCCTCAGAATTTTCTTTAGTACATCAGGAATACATAGCCAGAGAGAAAACAAGTTTTACCGTTTGGTTTTTCAGTTAGGAGATTGTATTTTCCTAATACCTTAGCTTATACTTCTAAGAAATATAAAATGGTATGGAACAAAAATATGATTATTTCTTTTTAGTTTTAATTCTCACCCAGATGGCACCTCAAACAGTTTCACTTCACCTTTGAGGTGCATGGTACATTGCAATATTTTCTCACCAGGTGGCGCTAGTGTGCCATACTCAATATCCCTCTAACTTTTTTTTTACCGTATCAGATTAGTCTATCTGGATTTGAATATAAATCTGTCAGACACCTATTTCATTGCACAGCTTGGTCGTGCTAATGTCTCAAATGTCTGTTACAAGTGCATGCTCACCAATACTTTACTTTATGAGAACACAATTGCACAGGAAGGCACTAGGTGGCGCCACTTGAAACCTTTGGATCTTCCAAGATTTGGTGTTTTGGTTGTTTGGTTATTGGCGCCATATCAACATCTATAGTCATGGCATGGTGTGAACAAAGTTTTGACAATTCTGTCTTTCATGGTCAGATCTATGAGAAAGTAGCCCCCCCCCCTACACGTTTACTGAGGCAGGTGTTCTTTAATGTGCAGTCTCATAGACACAGCCGGTGGTCCTGAAGCTTTGATATAGCCCTGTCGTTGGGGCAAGAGGAAACGTAGAAATTTACTCTGTCGTTCTTAAAAGCTGAACTCCTTTGACGAAAGTTAAAGAGATGAGAAGTGCAGAATCGTTATATCTGAACGTCTGTTAAAAAATAAGTCACTAACTTTTTTATTACTACCTATATAGACGGTTTAATTCAGATGAACAACTGAACATCTTCAGCCATTTAATAGAACCCAGAATATTTCAATCTGAAGACCCGAAGGTTTATAAAATTTGATTATGATAAGGTGATCCGGTACCAGGAAGCCATAATAATAAAGTCTAAGATAATCACTGGATATGCAGTATGGGTCAGCTACGAGTTAACTTACTCATTCCATTCTAAGAAAATCTGGCATCTGGCAAATCTACTTGCACTTTGGAACTCAGCTACACGTATTATGTACTTGTGTAAGAGGATAAGGTACTAGCTGGTTCAGTTGCAATGTGTAAACGTGTAAGGTATCAGCCATAGCAAGAAAGGCACGCCAATAAATAAGTAGTTGCAGTTTTTTCGATATCAGTTACATTGTAACGGTGGAACAATCAGTAGCAAGTCGCTTAGGCATTTCGGAACAAGTTGCCTTTGAAGTAAATCCTATCACTTAAAGAGAGGTATCTTCAAAGAAAAGATAACAACAAAATGCAAACATTGTTAACTGAAAATTCCCATTGCGATATATCTTTTGGGGTTGGCATTAGCCTCATAGGCCTATACTGCGTATAGATTTCATGTCTTTTTTTATCTATCCAGGCGTACTAGAAGGACGGCTATAATCCAGATTTCTAATGCATGCTTTGTGGGAAGAACATTATCACAAGGGAAATATAAAACACAGCTATTGTAAATATATTGCATAAAATTGAGCTTTATGTTTGGGTATTGACTGAACAATTAATGGATCGCTACCGTATAGGTCTTTTCTGGAATAACATATTGATAAAACATTCGTTCTCTATTCCTTACCCCCTATGTATACTGACCAACTTGCCTAACTTTTCGACAATGCATGAACTCTATATCATAGTAAATTACTTTAGTCAATGTCCATATGAAGAAAAAAGATACCTAGCCCAACTTTATAATAAGTAAGGAAGGCAATGATGGTAATAATTGCAATGATAAAGACCTGGGCTCATACATATCTTAAGAATAAGTAGATTACCTTTGTGTGGATTTCAAGGGTATAGAATTTGAAATCAAATTGTACAAAATGCTGAATAATGTCCATAATTAAGAAATGGATATAACCCCAGAATAACCCCTCAACTGACAATGCTGCAACTAACGCCCCAACAACTACTATATATATATATAGGCTGGCACCAGTGGCAGTTTGACCTAATCCTATCCGTCCCCTAGGACAAACTTCTACCATCACAGCAAACCTGGGCCCACAAAATGACCATCCAAGAAATATTCACCTTATTACTTATGACTGTATGATAATTTGGAATTGGGTAGAAATATGTTATGTATTTAATCTTTATAATACAAGCCTAATTTCGACAAGGTAATCTTCAGGATTGTATATGATGGTGATTGTTGGAATTTAAGGTGTATTCAGCAATTTTTCAGCTATATCAAACCAACTCACATTTGTGTTCTTGTACCAAATACTAAGGACGTATCTATGGTGGTGGCAATGATGGCAAGGTGAGGTGGTATGGCAGGCATGACCAGGCTCGAACCTGGTCCGGCCATGTGTGAGGCAAGGACCCTATCCACTATACCATACTACCCCACTTCAGGATTAAATATTCCCTTTGCCTATAGCTATATGAACGAACGATATCGAAAAACAGATCTTAGGTACATTAATTTTCCAAATGTAATTCATATAAGATCAGAGAAGGATCCATTGATTTAAAAAAAAGAGGGAGGGATTCCCTTTATGTACAACTTCAAGCCCCCTCCCCGCCCCATGCACACCGTCATGCTTATTTCTGGCGTCTGTGATGAAAGTTATATAACTCAGACACGTGGTTCAATGCACAAACAGTTCCGGTCTCAAGCCAGGGTACCAGTGTGCATAGGATTGCATAGACATTATATGATATGTGCAGCCATTACCATTTCCACGCTAGGCTGTTTTAGTATTGTTTTCAGGGGCAGATATATTTTGGAAAGGGGGAGGGGTCCGGATATAGGCTAAGTACTAAATGGCATGCATTCACGTACATGCACATTATATATTTCTCTTTGGCAAGTTTAACCCCCCCCCCCCCCCCCGACCCCACCCCCCTACTCTGGATCTGCCCCTGGCTTTTTTCAGGAGTGACCTGTTTCGGGATATCAGATTTTAATTGTCTTAAAATTGGGGATTTAAATGACCGTATTATAGAATAATCGAAGTTGTCCCGTAAACACAATCAATTTGTTTATTGTGCCACTTATCCATTATAAAAAAAATGGATCATTAATGATTACAAACAAAAATACATATATCAAAATGCCTTTCATAAGGCGTGTATAGTGATGTGCTCTTCTGACGGAGTGTCAGTATCGCAATGAAAAAATATAAACATATATATAATAAGAAAACAAAATAAAAAATTATTCTATCACAATAAAACTGTCTGATATGTTCCATGTATCATTACATGAAAAGTTCACGGCCAAATATTCATCTATTTGGTTCTATGAATAATAAAGCTATTGGAACTTGATAGTTTGGCTCAACGCTTGTTGTTTATGTGCAAAAAAGCTTGCAATATAATTTGAGAAGAACGGCAGTTGAAAACATTCAGGAGTCAGATGCAATGTGCGAAGTAAAATCTCAGTGAACCCCTGTTATTGTTAGCTATATTTGGGACATGTGGTATGACCAGTAATCAATGTTGGTGTTGTTGTGACCACTCCCTGGGTGCCGAGCTTTATGCAGCAGTGAGCTTATTAATATAGCCCTATATGAATAGCAGTCGTAGAGCCATATGTCCATACCGCATATGCTCGTGTTTACAGTCATTGATTGACGACCAGCCAAACTTACCCAGCCGAGGCCAGGCACATAATCATCAGGAATTACCGCCCGATCCCTTGAAAGCTTAGTATTTGAGGACTGAAGAGATGATATAATTATTTGATAGACTCAGCAGCCACATGAAAGTAGGCGGTTCGTTAGATCTGTATATTCTAGAACTAGCGCAAAACAGCTAGTATACTGTAGTTTGATGTGAAAAAATACATTTTTGTTTTTAGAGATATGAATAGTGCCTATGGGGGACTTTTATAGATGCATCAAGAGAAACCCCTCCATTTAGAGTCAACTATAGGCCTATACTTTATTCTGAGCGTGCTAGTGTTGAAATGGGTTAATCTGATACACAAATTAACGAATTAATGAGATCCTTTTAATATTTGAATTTCCACTTTATAATTCTAATAACTCTGAATAACTTGATAGAGATCTTGATTATTATTACTAATAAATCCTTTGAAAAAAAGGAGTATAGATCTACATACCGGTATCCTACCCGTTTTGAGATAAGGCATATTTCAGCCAAAAGAAATCTCGTCGTGCCTGTCTTGATCCTTGTAGCCAACTAGCATTGAGTGACTATAGGCCATTTTAAACAGACCTTACATTTAAGATCGATAAAGTACATTTCTCACAGGTTTGCAAAACAAGCTTGAATCTGAGGGCACCTGAATTTATCCCCTGTAATTTGAGTGAATTACTAGGCAAACGACATAACTGGAGCAACGTTGTAGAGTTTCAGAGCATTCAGTAGGCACTAACCCCTTTTAAACATTACATAGCACGACTCAGGCATGCGCTCACTCATGTAAAGAAAAGGTAGGTAGATTGGCGTCATGCACCCAGTAGGTACTCTGACTCATTGTTGGGAGCTGGCACTGTTGACGTAGAGCAAGTCCTTATGCCAACGTATAGGGGTCACAACCTGCAGGATTTATATAACTGTTATGTACGCCGACCTTGCAGGTAGCCCACTGGCCATTGGGTACTTTATCACACGTGTTGAATCTGTTTTAGTCTGATATGCATCTCTTTGCTGTTCCACACTACTTTGGCATATTCCCATCTTGAATTAACCAGGGGCATTGGCAGTAGGATCGAGTTTTTGACATGAACTTTATTTATTTCAGTTATATTAGTCCAATTCATACGTCATCCAAAAGCATGCCGTTCCTGGATTTATATTAGGAAATATATTTGCAAATTCTTACGAATTGTGTATCATGTGGCTCAGGTCGTGAGACTTTTGTAAATACATTTTGTCATTAAATTTCCTCAGAAAACAAATTCATGTTAGACATATAGATTTGGTTGGTTATTGGCTGCTTTAGGGGCCTATGGCCTACTGCATTATGAAGGGCGGTGTTGGTGATCGAATCTATGAGGAGGTAGAGACGCTCAGACCATACCCCTAGATTTACACTTGAAGGCAGGTGTTTTTAATGTGCATAGTCCCATAGACTTATATAAACCTATTGATGAATAAATATAATGAAATCTAAAGAATAGAGAGTGCAGGTAGGTCTTAAGGAATTATTTACCTGCAAAATAAAAAAAATAAATAGATAAAAAAACATACATAAAAAAATAAGAAAACTTTAGGCCTACACTAGAAATGAAAATCAGCAAATTTGATTTTGCCTAAATATAGACCCTCTTTTTTTTTTTTTTAAAAGAAAAACATTAAGTAGGCCTAGATGTCTAGTGTTGGGTGTTAAAAACTTACTCCATGCACCCCTTGTTAGACCGTAAAATGTAAATGTGACGTAAAATGTAATTTGTCGTAAAATGTAATCAAAATTGACGTAAAATGTAAATATGACCTAAAATGTAACTCATATTGCCGTAAAATGTAATCCCAAAACCTGCCATAAAATGTAGAAATGTAATCACATTACTGAACTGAATATAGGCGCCTCCCATTTCTAGAATTCCAGGATCTGCCCCTTGTACCACTCAGTTATCTATGATAGGGAGAATCACATTTTACTTTTATCTATTTCATTTACATTTTAGGTTGATTTGTTACATTTTACGTTGGTTTATATTTACATTTTAGGTTAAAGTGGTTTACATTTTACGTTGAATTTACACTTTAGGTTGATTCCATTTACATTTTACCCCTACATACATTTCTGGCCATTTCTATCATCCAGACAGTAGACGTTAAATCCCTAAATCTATCCAATCTAGATCTATTGAAACTATTTAGATCTAACTCAACAGGGTCGAAAATAACTTTATTGAGATCTATGTTTTCAGACAACACTCAACAGACTTCTTATTCACTTGCAAACCTGCCAAGTGCTCCGGATTTCCGGGACAGTATCGAATTTTTCGACCCCCTCGAGTCAAACTAGATCTATCAGAATTCACTAAAATATCCTAAAATGCATAGAAATCTCTCAAAATTTCAGAAGAATGGTTTTGCAGCCAAAAATCGGGAAACATCGGAAAAGGAGAAATAGTAGTAACTTATGCAGAATAGTAGCAAGTGACCCAGAATTAATAAACTTCCTAGTATGAATAAAAGCCAGTCTAAAATATCCAAGAACTGGCTGAGGGTTAGACCGGAACATCAGAAACTGTTTGACGGCAGGTGCGCGGGTGAAGGCCGGTAAAGATACCGACTCGACCCGGTCTCCCGATACCCCGTGTAGACCGACTTATTAAGCCTGATCTGAACATCTACCGACAACCTGGCCATCTGGGTGCATGCCATGGGAGTGTTAGGCCAACAATCCTCTGCTGGGAATCTCGTTGCGCTTTGATTTCAAGGCAGATCGATGCCAAGATTTTCAGTCGTTACGTGTAGCAGCCGCGGGAATAAGCCGCGAACGGGCACTGTGTACACGTTACCATGGAGAGGCCGAACAACGGAGGTGTCGCCTACGAGTAGATCCCTGCGCGTTTTAGAAGAGTAACTCAAAATACATATCTAAAACACTTATAAATGTGTATATAAATTAGAAATACAGTTGTCTGTTCAGAAATATTCTGTATGACCTGTGACACTGACGAAAACAGCTTCACAACAGTACTTTTATGAAGGAACTACTTTACCTTGGCTGAGCGTACTACTTTCGGGCCCACAGGGGCCACTTGTTGAAGTAAACTTCGGAGAGCCTCAGACTTCCCAAGGGTGTACCGGAGTAAGGTCGGGCTTACTCAGACATAGCGGATCGTAGGAAGTGGCTGACCATTAATGAGGTTTCTAGCCTGAAGCAGGCATCATGGCGGATACAGAGACGAATCCGGCCCAGGAACAAGAGGTTGTTGGGGAAAAAGAAGCCAACAAAAACCCAAGTCCAAAGCCGGACACAGATGTCGCTCCTCCATTGATTTCAGTTGAAAAAGGTGAGCTTCTCATATTTTAATTTGGTTGACAAATTGTTGACATCGTGGTCATGTAATTTATGTGAACCAAATGGCACAGTTAAAACTCACTTTAACTTCAAACAAATCATGACAAAATGCCAACAGCGACATCGTAGACATTCATGAGTGACTTGTTATTTGAAAGAATAGAAGAGTTTCCGCACCACGCCACCTTGTGTGAAAAAGGTGCAATCTATGCCAGTCGATGGGAGGCAGGATTAGCCCAGGATTTCATAGTTGGCACTTGTAGCTGATATTTCTTTAATGATAATATTAGGTCCTAGAAAGAGATAATGACAGAATAAAGTCAACACAACAGTTAAGTTACATAAATGTAGCTTCTCTCTCTCTCTAAAAAAAAAACAACAGAAAAAAAGAGAAAGGAAAACATAGTCTACCATTTCTTCAGTATGAATATGATATTTAGTTGATCTACCTAGTTTTTCCCCCACTGCGGCGCTAGAAGAAAACTACCTTAAGCTTTAGTTTTTTTTTCAAGAAAATATTCCAAAAAGATCTAACCTAACCACACAAAAATAAAAGAAAGAAAACAAACAAACACAAAAACTGTCTAAGGTATCCCGCAAAAAGAAATAACTGAAAAATGAATTCATTCTTGAGGCCTAGCCCACTCTAATAATTCTATATAGGCAACCCGCAAAAATTAACATAATTTCCCCTAACTTGTTTTAAGTCATATAGGATAACAAAAACTATTATTTTTCAAAAAATTGCTTTCGATCATATAAAAATATTAAAAGTATGCAATTAAGTATGTACTTTTGGCACATGTGTCAGACTTTTGCAGGTGTTTTGGAACATTCCCCAATGTCTTTTTAAGAACAATAAAAATTTGATTAATAACTTAGTTTATAATGAACAAAGAAGCAGGTCGGAGATCTTTGCGGGATGTCTAGTGCAGAACAATGGTTTTTAGTGTGCTTGCATAACATTTGTCAAAATGAAAAAAAAAAGTTAGGTAAACCAGTAGATCTACCAGGCCCAAGCATCCCTTCATTTGTTTTAGATTTTACGCATCAAACAGTATGGTTGATGAGTCAAAAGAGCTACAACTTAAAAAAAAAACAATATGATTTTTGTTGTCGCTCTAGTGGAGAAGTGGTATAAGTCGGACACTTTTGGGTATATCTTAATATAATGGTTTAAATTTGTAAAATTTGTCAAGTTTTTTGTATTAAGATATTGGGAAAAATTCTCAGGTACAATACCGAAAAAGAATTTTCTTGATTATTTGTTTACACACAGGCCATTTGAATGTTCCAAAACACCTGCAAAAGTCTGACACATGTGTCAAAAGTACATACTTAATTACATACTTTTAATATTTTTATATAATCGAAAGCAATTTTTTGAAAAATAATAGTTTTTGTTATCCTATATGACTTAAAACAAGTTAGGGGAAATTATGTTAATGCATAATAGGTTCAGGTTGAATGGGGCATATCTAAACCAAAGGTAAGGAATACCTATTTTTTCTTCAAGATGAAACAAATTGAAAATGTGAAACAATGAAAAAATGGTTATTTTACATGACAAAATAGATGATACCATGTGCAAAGTATATGCAGTAAGCGGGTCTCAAAATACGGCATCGCGCGGCCAAATTTCTGAATACATCTAAAATCAAAATTCATATTTTATAAAAAAAAAATACTGAAAGTGTCCGACTTTTGACGTCTCTCCCCTAATAGGGGACACAATATGAAATAGTGAGAGTGCATGTTGGGGCACCGAGTATACTGAATATGAGGGTCTCAAAAAAGGACATCGCGCACCTATGTTCCGGGTAAATCGCGACCGGCAATGGTGGGGCTATTTACTATGGGAATGTATGGAAGAAAACAGGTTATTTCGCTTTTTAGATATTGGCACAATCTTCATACAGTAAGTGAGAAAAAGTTTTGCAGTGAACCTATACATGCCATAGAAGGCCTTAAATTTAGAACAAATCTCTAGGTTTTCCAGAATATGTGGGAATTCCGTTTTTCTCCATAGGCACAAATGCTTAAGGACCCCAACATTTCCCGTCGCTATCTTCGCAGTGCGATGCGTGAATAGCTGGGAATTCCCCCCAAACCCTCAGACTCGCATCTTCCGTATTGCCTGAATCACCCTACCACGGACAGCAGGATTCCTGCAGACTATCCTAAATCAAGGTGCATCCTGGGAAATATGGGAATATATATAGCAGTTTTTAGATTTATATAATTGCCTATGTTCTTGTCAACAAAATTAGGCCAAATTGACCTACAGGTGCCTAAAAGTAAAATAAGGAAAATCAGCTAGCTGTGGTAGGGAGATACGTATTTACCCTTCAAGATTTCCATTATTCTATCAAGTAGTGGTACCAGAGACTGAGAGAGATCTATTTACAATAAGCTCAGGCCCTCAAATTATAAATTAATTGAGGTCCCCCCCCCCCCCCGAAAAAGTTGTGATCAGAGGGAGGCTAGGTTACTTGAATTTCATTTTCTTTTCATGAGTTTATATAGAGAAAATGTGAACAAAGAATCATAATAGCATTGTCATGGCTATTTGATCATTTAGTACCTCTAAGTCAATTATTCAATACTTTCCATAGATTACGAGTCTGCGGGCAGGTACCACAGTAATCCCTTAAATCATTCATCCTCTTAGCAGATTATACAAAGCCATAATTAGTGGTTGCTATGGTGGGTAATTATAGGATATTGTGAAGTTTTTCACAGTGCAGTGAAAGTTGTCAACTAACAACTTAATTGGGTAAAAGAATACCGTGAACTAAGACGATGTTTGCGACACATTCTGTCATAGATTGTAATAAGATCATTTGAAGTTTATAATGCTGCTCTAAGTGAATGATAATCCGATTCAACATAGTGTGCAAAATATGTATTTTCTTTTGGTTTTACTTCTTTCTTCTATTTTTCCTACTCTTTAACGAATTTTCCTTAGATATAGTAGCCTATCCGTGATGGTTCCGAGAATGTTACATTAGTTTTGATAATCATATTTATATTAGCCACCATTACCTTACTGAAAAAAGTTGGACAGTAATTTGATTTTGATGGAAAACAGCATATCAAACAAACAAAAAGTAACCTAATGTAAATACATATAAAACAGTCGTGTCTATTTACAGTGTAAATGCATCCCACATATGATGTACGTCATGAATCGGTTATTGAGCTCAAACAAGATGATGGAATAATGAGAGATTAAATAGATGAGCCAGTAGTGCCAATCCATTTGCACAGGTTTAAAAAAAACTTGAATCCCCCCCCCCCCAATAGCATATACAGAAAGGTGGATCTATACTTTAGATGCAGCCCGTCTCTATATAAGTAGACACATAGACCCACTTCACATACTTACTTTCTAACTAATGACTGATTTATTTATTTGCAATTCTTTTCAGATCAAAAGATTACAAAGGATGAGCCGACAAAGGAGACAAAAGATGCGAAGAAGCCTGAAAGACGGCCTCCTGCCCAGCCAAGGCCGGTGAGTGCAGCTACAGAGTCTAGCCAATTCTCTTTCCACTTTAAAAGATTGCCTCCCTACGCAGCGAATCTACGTATAAAATTAAGTATCGGTACCACTTAGACTTATGACCTCGCCTTATCCTAGGTTGTCTAGACCGAAGCCATATCGTTGGTAGCAACGTTTGATCAGTGTCTCCACACCGTTAAGGGTTTAACCTGTAGTCGGAATAATCAATATTTGCCCTGTGGATAATGGCCTGGGGCTCAGTGGCCAATGGCCGCCGATAGTGTGTATATAGCATGGGAGACTCCGGAGGAGGCGAGTCGGGGATAAGGGGGGAGGTAAATATGGCTCGAGGGGTCTGGGGGTGCCCCCCCCCCCCTCCGCCTTCTCTTCTTCACACCTGACGGTGGCAAATGTCGAGGGCACCTGCCAAAAGCCCCCACGTGACTCCTCCAGTGAGAGGAGGCCTTAACTGCACCTCTCGTCGATAGTATAGGTATATATCGGGCTATTTATAGACGGATCGTAGACGTATGGAACTGTATTGGTATTATATTTCCCAGTGATCGAAAGGCCACACCACTTGTACTTTGTCAAATATTTATACGAACTCAATACTAGAGGAAATATAACCACCCTAACAAACCAAGTCGTTTGAATGACATATCATAAAAGTCTATAACTATGTAAATAAAGTGCATGCCCTCAGAATTTCTGAATAACTCGGCTTCAGTTGAAATATCTAAAATCAATAATCTTGTCGAAGACTCCGATGATCCTAGTAAGTATGGAAATCAATATGCTGATTGCTGCATGAAGCGCTGATTATAGAAAACATGGCCATAAATTCCCATTCATTGCCTTATTAGTAGTTCCAGTAGGGTATTACATTGTAATCTTTAGTCAAAACAATTATACGTATTTGACTGAAAAAAAATCACGTCATATAGATTTACACTTTTCAGATTGAGGTGATCAGGGATAGGCTTGTGGGAATTGTGAGCATATTTTCAATGAGAATTTATGAAGTCTTATGCAATTGTTTATATTGGGCTTCAAATCAAAAGGTCGTTTTCACAAAGGTAAATTTTATGAATTGCACTTACAGAAAAAAAAGACAGATGAGAAAATGAAAAGAAATCTCTAGACCTAGGGAAAAGCAAAGTAACTATCCTTTGAGTTCGACCACAATGAGGAACTCCTAAAGAAAACTTTTTTAATGTTTACAATTCCTTAAAACCGGTAATGCGCCTCTAATCCAATCAGTAATTCTGAAACACGTTAATGTTTTATATTCTCTTATATTCAATCAGTTTTCTTAAATTTCTTTGACTTTATATTTCGGTTATACATTGTGAAGCATTTCTATTCCACTCACATTGAAGCTTGCTAAAAATCACAATGACTTCAAAACTCAATATCTTCCGAAGTTTTACAGTCTTACTTTTAGAATTCATCTGGAAATATAATAAAAATAATTAATTATTAACTCGCACGATCCTTGGCCAGGCCTTGGAGAATAGTCTTTTCTCTCCCCTCTCTCTAACTCCATAATAAACACTCCTTAGGGACAAATGAGCTGAGCTTGGGTCTCGCTCCCTCAGAGTTAGCTATAATACAAGGTGAGGTAGAGTGAGCAGCTCACATTGCCTTCAACATGCTCGACACTGCTCGACATAGCCACGTTGGCGCAACCGAAAGGTACGCATTTAGTTTGAGATTGGTAATCTGAAATATCTATTCTGCTTGACTTTTCAATTCTGCATGATATGCCTTGACCTTATCTTTCAGATGCAACATGGTCGTTCAACTCATGGTATTACTATAAGCAACACTTTCCTTTTTAAGTTAATTACAAAACAGCTTTGAAGCCATCGCAGTTTGATTCTTCTGACTGTCATAGTAGTTATATGAAGCTTCGTATAAGTTTTACGGTGGTCAATTTGAGAGGGATGATCTGTCTGACAGGTATTTGGAAAACTTATCCAAAATGCTCTCTTTCCTGAATAATGATTGAGCATTTAATTTTTACTGAAGCATACCAAAATTACATTACCATAATCGAAATTGTTCCTAATGTTGAGCTAGGTTTTTCAAACGATACCCAACTTGACAATTATGGGTTATATTGATATATAATCATGAATTTCCCATTTGTAGGGGCAGCCCAAAAAGAATGTCATTCTGTCGGGAGAAGCCATGAAAGAAATGCAGAAACAGGCTAAAGCCAACCGGGATGAGCGCCGGTTACAGGTGAGTAGGATAAGTTACACCTTTGAATGGCATAGCTGTACTGACTTAAATCTACTGCGTCTAGACCATTTCTTGCAATTTTGTTTGTTTTTCGATATTAAGACCATAACATTTTCTTAACATCATGTCCAGACCTAAGAATAATCAATAAAACAAATGATTATAAGATACCTTTTCACATTACTACTAGCATTACCAACTAAGAATTGATCAAGTGAAATAGACTAGAGAGAAATGTTTTGTTTAAACCATAATTCTTCACATTTCCACTTGACCCTGATGCAGAATAAATCACAGGTAAAACGTCTAGCTGGGCAGTTGTGGTAGAGAAAATCTTTTGTTTTTCTCTTCTATAATTTTTTGGTTTATTTCTCATCTTTGGTCCTTCTGGTCTGCTTCTTGCAGTAATTCTGTCTCCTCTGGTAGATATTTGCCAAACGTTTCTATTTGCCCTATCATTCAGTAAAAAAACCCACTCAGTTTATCAATAGTTTGCAATTACCACAAACGCTAATCTATATCCCATTCTGCAAAGGCACTTATCTAAGTAGCAGTTCCACTATAGCAATAGTAACGCAGAACAAATAACGAAAAACATACCCAAAGGAGCCTTATTAGCGCCAGATATTTTGGTTATTAATATTTGTATCCCGTTTTTATTCCTTTCTGCGTTTTGACTTTTGACCTGAGGTTCATTTTAAGTATTTCTTGTACATATCAATAGTTGGTTGTTCTTGACAACTGCTGAGTTCTCTTGAGTTATAGTATGATATACTATTAGTATATTTGATTTGGTTGAAATTATTTGCTTATCTCAAATGGTGTGAGGAATCATTTAAGAATATTTACCAGATGAACATGTTTGATATTCTAAAAGAAGTAATCTAACCGCTTGAGGTATGAACATGATCTACAATTGATTTAAATCAGACATATTACTTGAGATATTTAAGGACAGTATGTTTATCTATGAACAGGTTTTACGCCTTTCAAAGTTTGTTGCTGTTTATTCCCTAAATCCACGGCCACCTCGGCTGTTCATAGATACATAACATACAGTTGTTAAAAAAACTAAACCTCAAAAGAAAAGCTTCTCAGTAAGAAGTTTCCCCAGTGGGAATGTAACCGTTCTCAGGAGAGACAGTCTGTGGCCGACGCCCGAGTGTGTGGGCAGGTAACTAGGCAGCCCTTCCTCCCTCATGGCTCCTTCACCCTGTGATCTTGGGTCACAGGTGAGTTCTCACCAACCTTGACCATGAACAAACAAGTGGCCGATGTTAGCTTGATTGCCAACTCGGATGAAGCTTAGATATGCAAAATGAAACATAACAAACGCAGTAAATTGAAAGGGGAGGTATGACGGATATATTAATACATAATTATGTATTACAACGGGAGTAAAATTAGCTTACTGTGAGCACCTGGTCGTCACAGGTCTATGTATGTAATACTCAAGTTCCTAATGTACTATAGACAAAGTTACAAACATTAATATTTGTAAGTTCAGTAAGATACAGGGAAATATCCCGTGTGGCCCAATACTCCTCCCCTAATCCCAACTCACCGCCCCACCCCTCCCACCCCACCCCTCCCACCCCTCACCTCCCACCCCTCACCTCCCACCCCACCCCTCCCACCCCTCACCTCCCGCCCCTACAACTGCCAATAAGACGAGCGCGTCTTGTCGGGCTCGTATCATGCCAACTTTGCCTTCACCCGGCATTGATTCACCGCTCCATCCCTCACCACCGCCTCACGCTATTAACTCTGCATCTCCTTGTCCGACCGTAAACCAATTTCAACGGATTGGCAGTGGCACAAATAAACAGAATCAAAGATAGTTTTACTATTCATTGTTTGATTTTATGGCAGTGAAGTTAATACGCTGGAAATTGATATTCTTTAATGAAATTAAAAATATTCTTGATTTTGCCACTAGCTCAACCGTTTTCTCTCGGTGACCAGTGATCCGTATAATACTTCCTTCCCCCTTTGCCTTTTTTGATACTTGAGTACTTCCTCTTCCATACTTGATAGGTTATCTTCGGTCAAAGGTCAAGGAGAGGTTATTGGATTCTTGTCTGATTAAATTATGAATATTGATAATAGAGAGAGACTGTCAATCAATGCAGAGTAAGGTCGAATATTTTGCTTATAAGTAGATCTATCTGCAGAAATTCTCATCATTCTAGGGAAACAGGCGAAAATGTCATCTTAACGACCGGAATCATTTGGGGGAATAACTATTAAAAAATTTATTCGAGGTTTTGGTCACACCAAGAATATTGGGTTACGGAACCATAAGATCTATATAAGCTTGTTTTAAAAACGATATAAGACTGTTGAATAGTGAATATTCTAATTGATCAAATAAGTTGATGTTTTGTAAATATACTTTCAATGATTGTTTCTGTTGTTCTGATCACTAATATAAGACGTCACTATATTAGTGCGATCTAGAACATTTGATTTAGAACATCCACATCAAGTTCCGTTCCGAATAAATTAGTTGAGATCGGAAATCGTAGAGTCTAATGTAGATAGTGCCCCCTGTATGTATGTGTGTCTCCGTGAGCATTTCTTTCAATCTCAGTGTTTATTTTGAACCGCTTCATTGGAGGTCATTATTGTTTCAGGTGAAGGTGCAATTTGTGAGATGGTGAAGGTTAAATTGTAAACATAATAATGCCACACATCAATTTAGTGATGGCAATTATTTCAGGAAGTTTCTTTTATGTATCTTAAACACAAAATAGAGCCGGCAGACAATAACATATATCAGGGGAAAACACAAAATATTGTAAGAACAGATACTACTAAATCGACCTCATTATATTCAAAAAACAAAAGCAACTTGGTTTACACACATCTTTTTAGGATTAACATAATGATAACTTCCTAGTAGGCACTTACCAGTAGAATAACCAACACCTGTGATATATATTAAAACTGCAGTTGACCCGATTCAATATCCATATAAACACATTTAAAGTACCCGCATATTTTCTTTTCTAGATGGATGCCAGGCATACATGGATCATGACCTGTGTAAGTATAAACATACATAGATTGTTAACATACCTTGATAAACCTACCATCCCTCAGTAATACGTGATTAAGTAGACTAAAATAAATCAGATAGATATATTATATCGATACGTGTTTACTCATCTTATTATTATCAGTTCGACACTAGCATAAAACACATTTTCATTCTATTTTATGTTAGGATATTACCTTTTTAGCTTTATAAAAGATACATGCTTTCCCTCTATTGACAGCTTGCTGATGCCCTCGGTCTGGAGGTATCAGCCGTGGAGGATTACATCCTCGGCGACGACAGGGTGAGTCTTGATTATTAACGACCTATTCAGATTCACTTTATAATCAATAAGGTATACCTATGTTATAGATTACACCATTTCCAAATAACACTAGTTCCAGGTCTCATTGGTCACTAGAGTAGCTGTCTTAATTTTAGCTGGGTCATGCGAACTTAATCTTGCCCAGGGTCATCTATGAATTAAACATCAAGGAGATCATTACTCTTGTTTCAAAGTATCTGGCTCTTATGAGGCATATGAGCTAAATATCCGTAACTCCGGCCACCCCGAAAAATGGAGTCTAGACAGTACAGGTTACATTTCAGAGGATCGCTTGACACAGAGTCTAACTTCGGGAACTTACACCCGCGGATCAAACTAGTTTGCACTGCCGCTATTTCTCGGACTGTACTCATATATTTAGGATCAATACTTTTGTCTGATTGCCTGAAGGGAAATCTATGTCAGCAGCGTACACATGGAAATTCATGAGGTAGTTTCACATAAGCAGAAACAGTTCACTGCTTTAATAACTATTAATTTCTAAGTTTTCGAATGATTGCTCTTGTTAACTGGTAAACCGTTTCCGAACTATTTAGACATGGAAATTTTGAAGATAAGCAAGGACAAAATTCAGAACTTGATCTGTCGTTCTTTCTTCTGTAAAAATGCAATTGAGATTTCTTCTGCAAATTGTTTATGCCATGTATAATCAGGGCCGCTTGTAATACACAGTCTTTCAATTACAGTAATAAATTATTTATTTGGAACGTTCATAGTTGTCACTGTAAAGTAATTGCAATCTGACAGGAAACGAATCAATCAGGTTCAATAAAATGGTTGTATCTTGAAACAGGAACCTGGTCTAATCATTAAAAAAACACATCGAGTGCTCACAAAGGTCGCACACGAAGGTTTTATGTTACCTACATCTGTGCCAACAAATGGAGCGGAGTTAAAAGTGAAACACCACTTAAGTATTAATGGTGCAAGATCAGAAACATTTAGTCAGGGAGTAAACAAATTTATAATGTCGTTCCTATTTTACCATGGAGTTATCGTGCATTGATAGTTTTTAAACATTGATAAGCACATATGACATTTTAATCATTTTTACTTTCAGTTTGATTTGATTGAATCATTCCTGGCCGCGAAGGGTTCGCGGAAGCTGCTCTTTTTCTACCAAGAACCCTCAGTAAGTACCGGCTATTTACATTTGGCGATTTGACGGGAGATTATCTTCTTCTCTTGGTTTTTATATTGAGAGCTGGAGCTACTCTCATATTTATGGTTATGCCTGACATGGTTGGTGTAATGTTTTTACAACATTAAATAAATTCTAACATACAAAATTATCCTATTGTTTTCATTTATGGTAGTACTATAATCATTGACGTAAAACATTCAGCTAGTAAAGTGGAAGAGAATATTCCAACTGCATGTGAATGATCGAAACAATAAGCAGACAGGTACTTGATATCTGTCAGGTATCACTGATAGATCTCCATTAGGCTTACAACCTTTATCAGTAAAGGATTTAAGGCAAACAGAGATTGATGTCCGCCGATAGTTTACTGTTTGATCAAGCAGAAAAATAAGTACAAAAGAAAAATCATATTGCAAGTCGAGCATAATGGCTCTAGCGACAAGGCCAATCCTTGTTCGTATTCTAGATTTTTTTCTGTTTGATTTTGAGTACTAGTTAGCTGTGGTCTTTACTTTGGCGGCCGCCCATTCCCAACCAGTCGGGAGGCCAGTGTTTGTGGTTGCCATAGAAGGCAGGCATGGTCTTTACTCAACTACTGCGCACTCCAGGCATTCACAGACTAACACACACAGGAGCGCACTAATCCGACGACCGGCCTAATCCACGCCACAAATCCACTTATTAACATGTCTGTTGGGCCCAGGGCACACAGGCTATATAGTGGCTTTACCTGGCGAACTGAGTCGCCTACCTGTTTAGTATTGGCCCTGCACGAGTTATGATGAAAGCTGATTAGGTAACGATCTTAAGGCCTAGCCAACTGCTGGATAATTGTGCGCTTAATGATTGGTTTGACAGGCACCTACTTGATTCTGCCGACTGCACTGGGCCTACTGTGCACGACGACTATAGAGTCTTAATTAGAGAAAATCCCAAGTGCCTTCTTTAGCCATGCAGTAGGAGCTTGAATTTAGTTCCCATAAATCCAAATCAAAATAGTTTAACAATATAGGTTATTAGGTAATGCTTTGAATAATGGCTTTCAAATGTTCAAGCTCACCCTATGACACGTACACTTATTCTTACAGTAAGGGAAACTACAAGCTATGCTACCTAAATGTTGAGAAAGAATTTTTTTTTAGAATCAACAAAGGATTATGTCTTTATATTTTAAAGCAAATGATTTGCACGTGGAACTTATATTTCCATTGCTATTACTAGATTGCTAAAGCACAGAGGTTGACAAAACCAGAATAGTACATTATATTTATAGCTCTTATTTTGCTACATTTGATAGCAGGAGACGATTGTTGTTAGGGTCAATTGTAAAGAATTTTAGAATTTGATATTTATGCATACAATGGGGCTTATATTTCTGCCATGAAAACCAGAAATAAATCATCATCATGAGCATAAGGAAAATTATCATAAACTGTCCCTGTCCATATTTTAGCACTCAACATTACTTGAAAAATAAATTTCTAAAAGAAGGTTGTACAATAAAAGACACTGGTCCTATCCCTGGCCAGGCCTGCCTGCTCAGTCGCAGCCCCCTCCCGTACCACCCCCCTTCACCCCGGCCCACGTTAATTATTCACAGCCCCATCGGTCCCCGGTGGATCGTCTCACGGTAATACTGTGTAAACGTGGTGCGAGGGGAATACGGCCGGCCCTCTCACGCAGCGCACGGGGCCAACGCCAATATATTAGGGTTGATCACACCCTAATCTGCAGAGTACTGGATTAGCAGTATATATTAACCTTTATAGACCCCTCTAGACAACTTTATTTGCAAATGATTACATATATTTAAATATCAAAGCTTTACTGAAACTTGACTGGTGAAATAAATACATTACCAGCTGGCGATAGGTCATTGATAAAGTTCTTACTTGCATGGTGTGAAATCTCGCTTTGAACATTCCAGTATGAAAAATGTAGCAACGCATTATGTGTGAGTTTCCATTCAGATTTTCGGAATTCAGTAGATCTAAAAAAAAATACTTGAAATCAAGACCAAGTTGATTACCCCGCTACCTGAGTACACAACCCAAAAAGCCTCCCGGCGTTGGTTGAAGGCAGGTCAGGTACTGCGAACTACCTGTGACTGATCAATAAAACATTCGCCTGTTTCTACATGTATAAAAGGGTATATAGCAGAGGGTATAGTTTATACTGATCATGTAAATAGCAATCTAGTTAATAGCGAATATTTCAACCAACTTTGCGAACAAAACTTTAGCCAAGATCTACGGTGAACGATGTCTCGATTCTATATTAGCACTAGTTACTATACACTGCAGTAGACATGACATTGTGCCCCCACCTTCCAATCATATAATACACTCGTTGCTATGCAGCAACATTTGGCAATCTCATCAAATTAGTTAATGATGAAAAGATTAAGTAAAGGGATGACGTCATTCTTGCTTAGCCATAAGCTGGTAACACAGGAGTATCGTCAAACTCCATATGTAGGTTTCTAGAAAAAAAACTAAAATGAATATGCGCGTATTTCAGCTCTTTCTGAATTTACATAATCCATAATATTGTCTTTATCAAAGTGCGTTCTTGGTCTTTGATATTTATTACTCTTATATCCTATGATACACACACACAAAAAAAAGAATTCTCCAAATATGAATGCAACGTATTTAATATTTCTCAACGCATGCAAATTATCTAATATTTCTCGAGAACAGCAACGCGCATATCTATCTTTTACAATACCACCCATTTATGATATAAGGCCAAAGTTACAAAAAGCGATCGACCGCTAACAAGGGTTAATTATGAACAGTTGTTTTCTAACTAGCTCCTGACGTCAGTTCATGAAGCTAGCCGGGGAGGTTAGGGAGTTGTAGGAGTTACGCAGTGGCCCGAGGCCCGAGGCCTAGGCCGGTACGAGCTAAAGGCAGGTGTAGGTAGGCGGAGGTAGGCAGACCGGGGACCTTGGCCTACCACCAGGCCAATATTGATACAGTGTTGTTGATAAGGAGCCGGCCGGCCGGGCGGTGAGGACCCCATGCGGAGTGGTGGGGACTGAGGCTGGGGGCAGGGGGTCTGGTGAGGAGTACGCTCTGAGAACTCATTGTAAAGCCACTGGCACCACTAATCTAGGACTACCTGCGGCAGCTCAGCTGGTCTGAACCCCCCCCCCCCCCCTCTCCCTCCCACCTCTCTCCAGCCGGGCCAAGTGGTTCTAAGTAGACCTGTATGGTATTATGCTGGGTAGGGCAGCAATGGAGTTTCTCTGTAAAGGCAAAGCAAAACCAGTCTCAGGAAACAAAGTTTTGAGGTGCAATGCTTTGGCTCTGCCCCCCTTCAAAGTATCATTTCTAAGCCAATAAAAAGTGTAGCCTCCTTAGATATTTCACTTGAGTGCCTGAAGTCCAGCCAACTTACTACATATCTATGAACATATTTGCTACTATGTTAACGATGCATCAAAAACAATTTTCTTAAAAGAAAAAAAACAAACAAAAAACCCCCTATATATTACCACTTGATTTTTGCTAAGCTGCAAAGGCGGGACCTCCGTGTATATATATGTATGGACGTGATTTCAATAATCTTTTGTGACAATCCGCATCGTACCCGTCTTGAACTACCTTGAAGTCCATGTTCCACCTTCTGGTGTTTCACATCCACTTCCGGTGTTCTACAGCCACCTGGTGGTAATTTACTTCCACTTGCAGTGTTTGAAAAGGTTGAATATAGAAATCCCTTGCATTGACATGGGCCAACGCCAGCGCAGTTTTCTACGGGGTTTCTGTGGGTTACTTATATTGGCAGATACAAATCTGAAGTATAAATCACATGCTTTGGTAACTTAACACACTGCAAATACCACCCAACGCAAGGTGGAATATGGCCCTAATTCTCTGGTCTATGAAGAATATTTTTAATTGTTGGATTAACCTTGTTTGTTGTATCCGTTTTCAGCGAGCGGGAATGTACTCAAGGAATGATGCAGGCAGCATTGCAGCCAAAGATCCACAGAAGAAACTCTTCATCAGCACAGGAAATGATGAAGTAAGAATCTCATTGTCAAAATAAAAGTTTCCCCAAAACTTCTGTTGATGAGCAGTTGATATGTAAAGTGGCAATTTACATGAAGGTTGTACAGATGTTTTTTGGTACTCCACGCTGGCAATTATGTCAAATATCAAAGTGCTTTGTTTTCGCCTGACTGAAACAAATCAGAATCAATATTTATACTTTTCATGGAAATTGACAAAAATGTACCCAAAACGCCAAATTTGCTATACGTTTTTAAGTAACCATTTAAAAAAAATAAAATTTGTGCACACAATTTTTATTCAGTGGTAAACAACAGAGTTGCCTCTGTATTTAAGTTCATTATATAGAATTAGTACGAGTTGTTTCATTATAAATGAGTGCCCTACTGAACCCATACCTTTATGACCGTTGCAGGGCATCTCCGGGGTGTGTTTCTTTTTCCTACGAGCCAACACAGAGAAGGCGGTCGCCATCAACAACATTGCAGCAGATGTCAACTTTGGGTCAATGGATTGTTCCAACGGAAAGCTCCTCGAGGGCGTAGAGCGGGTCATGTCCAAAATCATGATGCCCGCCCTCAAGATCCAGGAGGTAGGGGACGCTTTTGTAAAGGAATATATACTCTAGCTTTAGTGATAAATCCTGATGAAGACACTAACCTGTCGAAACATGTCGATTCAGCCTATTATCTACTAAATAAAAGTCAACATTCTAAATTATACTGTCGTCGAGTTGGATGTTTAGAACCAACGTCCACACTTTGCTTGAGTTTGGATATGGTGTGAAAACAACCTTTAGCAAAAAAAACCAACCAAACAAAACATAAGTTTCCATGAAAGTATTATTGGAACAGCATTGTATTGAACTGTTCTAGACAATTTGTGTTAAACCAATTTGAAAGATTGACTAACATGCGCAGTTTTAAAAACATTTTTGATATAATTTATTTCTTTTTCCCTTCTAGGACTGGGGAAAAGACCTTGATAACCATAGTTCCCGCGTTGTCGACTTCCTGGAGCAGCTCGACAAATTTATCGCCAACCTGAACGCAGCTCGCGGTAACATGACTGGTCACGTGGTGCTCGCTGAGACCGAGTATGGTCAGATGCTGGATAACATCAAGACAGCCAATGAGTACCAGGTGTATGCCAACAACAGCGAACTGATTGAGTCCCTCGAGGAGTTGCTCGCTGTCTGGTCAAAGCAGATTGAGCAGGTGCTAGCAGAGAGCGAGCAGATCCGACATGAGGCTGATGATATTGGACCCAGCGCTGAGTTGGCATATTGGAAGACCCGCATGGCGAAATTTAATACGTGAGTAATTCATAGGATATTATTTTCTTTAATGAAAAATTCATAGTTGTTTAAAAAAAGTTACAGAAATTGAATCAGTGAAAAAATAACGTGGAAGGATTATAACTTGAAATATGCCTTTGTGTAATATCATTATATACATAGATTCATTACGTTATTCCATATTATTTTCTTGGAAATTTGCTCATTTTTCAATACTCTTTGGTTGGTTTCCAGGTTGTTGGAACAGATTAAAAGCCCACGCTGCAAGGCTGTGATGGGCGTACTGAACGCCGCCAAGTCCCGCTCCATCCGCCACTGGAGGGCGCTCGACAGCCGCATCACAGACTACGCCAACGAGGCCAAGGACAACGTCAAGTACCTGTACACCCTCGACAAGTTCTTCGGACCCCTCGTCAAGTGCACACCCGTAAGTGAATACCTGTCAGCACAGAAACACAAAAATAACATTAGATATCAACATAACAGACGTTAGTTTCTTTTTCCATCTAGATAACCACAGGTGTTTTTCTACGAAACATTCTAAAATAAAAATTCCTACAATGGAAAATATTTGGCTTACATTGCCAAGTACTGCACAGAAACGGTGTTACCGCTATTAATGCTAACTAAAAAAGAACCACAAAAAAAAAACGAGGAAAAACACAGACGTCCAAACGTTGTACACATAATCATTGTTCTTAATATGCTTAAGATTAAGTTTTTTAAATCCAATTTATATTTGCCTATGTTTTAGTTACATGAATAACATGTTTTTAATAATTGTATTTTGTTTTGACCAGGCGACAATGCTGGAGCACATCCCGAGCCTGATGAATGCTATCCGCATGATCTACAGCATCTCATCCTACTACAACACCTCAGAGAGGATGACCTCTCTGTTCGTGAAGGTCACCAACCAGATGATCTCCACCTGCCGTAACTACGTCAACCAGGGAGTCAGCAAGATCTGGGAGCATCCAAGGTAGGTTCTGTATAATGCGATAGAAGGTTGTGTAACTTCGCCATCATTATGGGCTAAGTTATTGTTTCCGTTTGCGACAGGTTGTAGAACATCTATCATTAACTCAATGAGTCTCATTGTGTAAAGGCATACAAATATCAAGATTAACTTCCCGCACGTTGCAATGATACATGATTTCGATACATTTTGGCGATAAATTCGTTTCGTCGATTATAAGTTAATGCAGCTATACAGATTCTCCATTGAAATTTGCTAAAAAGGTATCCCACTCTACTGTTTCATCGATCAATTGTAGAACATGGAATTACTCTATTACCCTGATTAATACACACCCTGAACAATATGTATTTAGACTTGTTGATTAAGGTACGCTGTGTACTGTCTCATTCTTTCGTTAAGTGAAAGTGCAAAGGACGAGGAGATAAATATAGATAATGTGAATCTAAAAGAGTATCATATCATATGGTAAATCTATTTATAGATACGCTATTCCTCATATTTACTTTACCCTGTAATGCAGCTCGAGACGATTTAAATGCACGCTATTTCATTATGATTTTTTCCAAAGATATATAGACTTAATGATAGAACTGACATCCCTTTTGGTTATGCGTGGAGGGTGTAGTTAGAACATCTAGAACGCCGTAAGGGATATTTTGTAGAAAGTATTTGTTTGAAATAGAAATTCACAGAGAATGTACTGCTAAGAAATCCATTTGTTCCTGTAGATAATCTTTACTTTCGTAGATGACAACGCTTTAGACCAAAGATGTAAAACCAAATTATCCGTATCTTTAGTCCCTGATATTATGGAAATGTATTAAAATAGCATGGCGAAACATTTTCTACCCTATTTAAATACTTGATCAAAGCATGACCCTTTTAACGTCTTGAGAGAAACTTTTTAATCTAATTCGATCAGCATGCTTCTTTAGTAAAAGCTCATTCTTCTGTTTCTATAACAACTCTTCTCTTATAACATAAAATTGTCCACTATCTTTTATATGTGTCGTATGCCTTTAGATAAAACATTTGAAATAATATTGTCTATTCGTAATTCTTACTCATTCAAATTCATCCTTCAAATCTCCCAGGGCTGAACTGCTGAAACGCTTGCAAGACTGTCTCAACCTCAACACAGAGTATCAGAAATGTTTCCAGCGAACAAAGGAGAAGCTGCGAGAAAATCCCAATGAAAGACAGTTTGAGTTCAGGTAAGGAGAACGAAATTCTAGTGATTGACTTGGAAGTAATAATTATATGCACATAGCGTTCGATACAGGAATTCACTTATACGGAAAAATACCAGAATACACGGAAAAATACAAGAATACGAGATTTAAAATGACTTGTCTCATCGTATTTTCTCTAGGAAGTGGGTTTCTGGCTTTAAAATATATCATGGATAGGATGAATATTTTAGTTATATTTCAACAGAAATGAAACAATGGTCAAATTGACATTTCATATTCTAACAGAAATAAAATAAACTAACTTTTCATCAGTTGAACCTATTTTATGTATAGAAACAATGCTTGGTGCTATATATTGTGGTACTATTCCATCCTTAAATGTCATGTGTATGCTTGAATGTGCATGGTTTTCTTTTTCTCCTTGTAAACTGTTAAAAACCAGTATACTTGATTGAATCTCAAGGGAAATGTTGACTTAATCAAACGTAAAGGGGACTAGTGTAAAACAATAACTCTGCCCCATTGGTGCTATTATGTACCTAGTCATGTAGTTAGAGTAGTTGTAGTGTAGTTATATATACTTTGACGGAAATGACACATAAGCCTCTGTAGACTTGTAAGTTGTCAATAAAATATATTATTATTATTATTATTAAAAATCACCAATTCTATTATTTGACAGTGAGAACTACATCTTTGGGAAGTTTGATACATTCTGCAAACGTCTCGAGAAAGTGGCAGACATGATTAACACCATGGATGCTTACTCTGGCCTGGCCGATGTGCGCATCGAAGGCATAGAGACCATCGTCGTCCGCTACAAGACAGTGGTCGAGTCCACCAAGAAGAAGAGCTACGACATTCTCGACCACCGTAAGACGGACTTCGAAACTGACTACCTGGAGTTCCGCAGTCACTTCGACAACCTGAGGCAAAACATGCAAAACTTCGTCGACTCCTGGTTTGAGAAATCCCTATCGGTAAGTCTGTCATTATTGTAGAATTTTCTTATTCAAAAGTTCTTCATAATATAGCAGTAACACAAAACTTCTGTAACATTTTTACTTTCCATTGGAATTATGTTCCCCAGAAGTTTGATTTGGTTTCGAATGTACATTTTGTGTACAGTAAATTAGTGAGTGAAATTAATCAGGAAATGCCCAAAACCCAAATATTTCTTAATTCATTGAAATTGTATTTTCATTATAACAGGAATGTGGTTTATGTTGTCATTTTCTAAATCCACAAAACTTTACCATTTCAGACTGAAAAGGCTCTGGAACTTCTTGTCAAGTTTGAGAACATCTCCGGCCCCAACCTTGATCTTCGTGATAAGTACCAGAAGGTTCTCAACAACTATGGCAAGGACCTGGAGAGTGTGCGGAAACTCTACCAGAAACAGAAGAACGAGCCCATCATCCCGCGTAACTTGCCCCCCATCTCGGGTAAGATCGCCTGGGCCCGTCAGCTCTACAGGAAGATCGAGACCCCCATGAAGGTCTTCCGCAAGAAGCCCGACATTCTGAAGGTAAAATTGTGTTTTCTTCAGAAGTCTTGTGATGTATACCTTCCATTGAGTCAAAGTTATTGAATTCATCAAAATCGAAAAGCGTAATCTAATTCTGATAATTCAGTGAGGCCTAATTAAAATATTTCAGATATATTTAAAATGGTGTGTTCTAAAATTACGTAAGAGGTATTGCAAAAGAAATTGTATTTCTAAGGAATATCTTATTTTTGAAATGTACTTCATAATCATGTTTTTCTCAATATTTCAGTCTGAAGAGGCCAAGAAAATAATCAGAAACTACAATAAGATGGCAGCAGTTCTCATGGAGTTTGAGGTAAGTCCCAAAGACCAACTACCAGTACATTTGATCTCACTTTGTAATCATATTTGATAGTATTTTAATATAGTATTCTATTTTAAGATGTTCTCTAACAGGGTAATTTATTGCAGTCTTTATTATTTCTTTATTATTTTTTCCTAATTCATATTATGTGATTTTTAACGTTATCTCGTTGTACCCCACAGATGTTGTACCACCGTGGTTGGTGCCGCGCTGTGGAAACTGCTCGCTCCGGACTGACCGCCTCCCTTCTCGTCCGCCACCCAGACACTCACCAGCTGTTTGTAAACTTTGATCCCCACATCTTAGAGCTCATCCAAGAGGCCAAGTACCTTAAGAAACTCAACCTAGAGATTCCCGATTCTGCCATTATCCTTTGCAAAAAGGAGGACAAGATCAAGGAATACCGGGTCAAGTAAGCAAAAAATACTTTTTAATAGCTGCATACACTGATTAATTCAGACAAATCAGTGATATCGAATGGACTTTATAGATATATCCATTTCAGAAGAATAGGCTAAACGTTTATGTTTTGCGCAGGCAAAACTCAACAATAAACTGCATATAGTATAAAGCCTATATCAAAACCAAATCGGTGTAACCCAATACGTGCATTAGTATTTCAAGCTGTATTGAAACCATTATTATATTGCAAAATTAAGTATGGTTATATAGAAAAATATCATTGTTTAATGATGGCACAAATATGTTTAGTTTGTTGAATAAAAAGTAAGAAATTGAGAATTCTCAAGTTAATCTCTCCCTTTGTGCCCACAGGTTGCAGGAGATGTTGGCTGAGTACGCGCGCATCTTGAAGATGATTCCACCCGTTCTCCTGCCGCTCATGAAGCCCTACTCTGACCGCGTGGATGACGCTATCAAACCCGGTCTCACCTCTCTCAGCTGGTCTTCACTCAACATAGATGCCTGTAAGTGGCAATTTTTTTTTCTAATAGATACCTGAAGGTGCTCGCACGCAACCCACAAGTTTGTTTTAATAACAAATCTGGCTAGTACCTAATCATATAAACTTTAAAAAACACGAATAAGTTTTCCGCCCATATAATTATGAGTCCGTTCAAATATGTGTGTAGTTTCTTCCCTTCGAGTCTACAGACATAAAGGGTTCAATCTTAAGTGGTTAAAGACGCCAGGATGGGGGGATGAGATCAAATTATTTGGCAAAGTCATCTCCAGCTAATACTACTACATCACCTGTTGCCTTCATTACATGACTGGATATTTCGTATGGTCCACTAGATATGGCCGGCATCTATAAGGCAATGGGAGAGATGGAACACTTGGCGAAACAAGCTATGGACATCCTGGAGTGTCGCATTGAGGCTGTACTGGAGGACATGTCGTTGACTCCCCTCTGCGACCTCCCCGAAGATGACTCCATCTCTATCGAAGAGTTCCTCAGGCTCACTGAGGAAACCTGCCTAGAGGCTTCCCAAAGTCTTGCCAAGTGAGTTAATTCTTATATCTATAGTCAGAAATATTCGCTGTTAATCATACGCTCTTTTGATTTTCAGGATTCAAAATATGAATACTTAAATGATGCTTAAATCTCATTGAAGTTCTTTTTCAGAGCATTTCTCCACATTTCTTCAGATTCTGGAAATTGTTGTGGCTTTTATGTATATATCCATCACATATTAAAAGATGAAACATTAAAAGTTGATAATGATAATGATACTGTATCCGAATCAAGGTCTGGTGACAGTGGTCTGGGGTAAGTAAAGAGAAAAAAGCTGCTTTTTTATGCGGTAATAGTTGGAATGCATTTTTCTGTATGAATAAAATCCATTGAATAGAAGAAATATGATACCTTTTGGCTTTCCTGACGTTTTTGTCTCTATTTAGAGTCATATACTAAATAAATAAAAATAAACGTGAAAATATTTGGAAAATAACAAACAGTTAGTTCACTCGAGCGTTACAGTACTGTACTTCTTCTATTCAAATATGATTCGGTTTGATCAGTTTTATATGTTTCTTGTTCAATTATCATTGAATACAAGAAGCTATATTACAGGTGATAGCAGCCTTGGTCATTATAATTATGATATTTTACCATTCAAAGTTAAATGCCACTAGAAAGGATTACAGACATGTTATATTTAATATTGTTTAAATGGTTGCATGCAGTACATCTTCCTGATGAACTTTCTTTGTAGAAGAATGAATTTTGTGAATGTTATACTTTTTATCTGGTTTAGAAAGTACGATACAAATATAGGTCTACTTTCATAGACCACATGAGTTGAAGATTTCAATCATGTTATATTTCTATCATACAGTTAAACAAACCATTAATATGATTTTAGTTAATTTTGCATTGATATACCTTTTGAACAACTATGCAGGTTTTTACTTTTGAGGAAATAAGAAATATGAACAATTAATTTATCAATTATGTTACTTTTCTTTTTGTACTTCTTATCAATTGTTCATATTTCTCATCTGCATTGTTTTTACTTTTTATCCTACAACAAGTTGTATCTTTATGATGCGTCCCTAAGCATTAGCTGTCATTCTCGTTCATACATAATTCATATCGGTCAGGAGAAAAGTGTCAATATTCGTTATGATATTTGCTTACATCAGCTTGGTTGAAATCAAAACAAAAATCAAAAACCAGGTTTGTTTTTCCATGGACACGGTCGGAATTGATCGCGTTAAGGACGTTTCCTAATCAGTATAAATCATATATCTCACGATGCAATCCTTGTTACTCCCACAGATCCAGCAAGTTTGTTGAGAAGGCAATCAATGAGTTGATGTCACTCCTCAAGTCCCCACTAAGTGAGGACGAGTTGAACCGAATGTTGCCCGAAGATAACCAACAGGAGCCCGATGCCTACACCATGCTCCTGAACGCGTTTACCCAGAAGAATACAGAAGCCCTCGTTAAATGTGAGTTCACAACAACCAACAATTTTATGGAATCTGTCATCAAATATTCCACAAAAGAGAAGTATTTAGTGGATTTTGCCTCCACTTCTTCAGTGGAAACATTAAATTTTACATCACCGTTTTTCTAGAGAGTAGTTTAGATATAATCACTGAGATTTATAAGCTATTGATGCGGGGAATTGGATAAATGGATAAATTGAATTTTCAAAAACATTTAGATTCTAAAAAAGTAATTTCCCACTTTTAAATACATGTAATTGTTATAATATTGCCCCCTTCAGGTACCCGTTTATCCCTCGACTCGATCAAACGGAGGGTCCAGATGTCGAACCGCTTCGCGAAGAAGGAGGAGAAGGAGGCCGATAAGAAGCCCCCTCTGTTCCGCGCCGACATCGTTCTGGCTATTCCCAGCGTGGTCATGAAGCCCTCGCTCGAGGACATTCAAGCGGCGCTCAACAAGGCGGTGCAGGTGATGCTGAAGATGTCTGAGAACATCCC
Organism: Lepidonotus clava; assembly: GCA_936440205.1. Classification (NCBI taxonomy): domain Eukaryota; kingdom Metazoa; phylum Annelida; class Polychaeta; order Phyllodocida; family Polynoidae; genus Lepidonotus; species Lepidonotus clava. The sequence continues at coordinate 41,901,051 of OW387136.1, read as the reverse complement.
TCAGTGGGAGCACCTGGCCAACCAACAGCGCCAACAGCAAAAGGTAAGGGTCGGACTAAGTGTACTCAGTGCTGTGCTCACAGGTCTGTTGTGGTGAAGTGGGGTTTGCCCTATCAACTGAATAACATGCAATCTCCGGTGGACACAAAAAATGGTCTGTTTCCAGGTTGGTCAAGGCGGCCAGGGAATGAGCTTATTCTTGAAATCCACGGGAGACGACAGTTGTGGTGAAATTTGACGAGTTTGTGTTGCCTACTTGAGCAGATAATTTCAGGATTTCTTTTATATATATATAGTTCAAGTTATGAATATAAAGTACAGGATTAAATTTAGAGTAGGTCCTCTTGAATTTTATTTTCTGTAAAAAATAAGTTTCAAAATTTCAAAAGGAAATTAACCTGAATCTTGAAAAATAAGTCGGTTAAATGCAAGTTGTCTGGAAAGTAAAGAATCTAAGTTACTTATCAACGACTAGTTCTGAACGTTTTTTTATGTATTCATTGGCAGCTACCGAGAGAAAATACAAGGTTGAAGGTTTGTGCCGGCCATGTCTGTTATTCTAATTTTTTATGTATTCCTGTGAATATCTGGCCATGCTGTGAATTCCTACCTCCTGACATGGCTGTGATTACTGCCCATTGACCTCTGATATCTCAGGAAGTGTGGTGGCTAATGCTTTAATTCAGTTTAATTCAGTTGACCAGACACAACATAAATATATAAGGTACCTTACCCTACCCCCAAAAATGCACCACAATCCATCCAACCCCATGCAGAACTAACTCGAATCTACTTCCTTACAGCACCATTAATTATTTACAAAGTTAAGGTTTTATTTTACCAATCCAAATAGTTGAGATAAGACTTTTCCACTGTAAATTGAAGCAACTGCTTGATGGATAATTTAGCTATTTACAAAATACAGTTTTATTTTGCCAATCCGAATAACCGAGATAAGTTTGTTTCAATCCAAATTAAAGCAACTACGTGATGCCTCCGCTGTTTTATTTAGCTGCGAAGGTAGTTATCACAATTAAAACTACCTTGTTCTCCTTGGAACATCAGTCCTTGGACTAGCCTGCTCGACTCCTAGGGAAAATAAGTACTTAACCTGAAGCCCCATGCTTAGGCTGCCTCCATTTAGTTTTTCCTATAGGCACCTTGCGCAACGTCGTTTTCGGGACGTATTATGGCGTGCGACACATGCCAGTGGCGGACTTCCGGTCCCTACGAAACTATAGGCCAAAGAGAAGAAGGCTGCTACTTTGGTTCCCTGTGAATCTTAGACTCAATTCTCAAAGAAAATATGAATAGTTATGGGTAGCCTGGATCTTTTTCTACAAAATATCACAAAATGAAGTTTAATCTATCGCAGGGAAATCAGAAAATCTGAATTGTTTGGAGCTCCCAATGCTGGAGAATAGGCGGGAAGTCCTCCACTGCTCCGCAGCAAACGACGTTGTGCAAGCTCTCTATGTATCAACAAAGGTATGAAGAATTAATACGAATACATTCAGACGATTCTTTTCAAATTCCTCCATAAACATCGTTCAAAGAATTGGCTTGTAAAAAATAGACGATAATTTTTACACCGTAGTGTCACTATTGTGTACAGTCTCACAATAATGATTCTAAGACAGAATCAAATCATAATCAGTCATACTTAACTCAAAGGGAATTAAAGGAAAATATACCCCGACTAAATAACATAATATAAATCATTGTATAATTACATGTATTCTAACCATAATCCCAGCATGTGAAATAAAATCCAAACTGCCATGGCGTAAACACAAATAGATATGGATAGACCTAGCACCCTATGATCGTAGCGATTAGTTGAAGTTATGATATAATGAGTTAATATGGCAAGGCATTTAATCACGGGCAAAGACATCAGATTATCAGGATAGGAAAAAAAGTTGATTCTTAACCTGGCAATGATTTAATACCAATGGATACTAGATTGTAAAAGGAATATTCTAACTTTTCTTAACATTTTTTTCGATTTGGAAAGTAATGTTGAATATTGTTTGCCTTACATCTCAAAACAGTAATATAATTAACAACATTGAATGTTACATTTAGCGTGTCAAAATCTGGATACGTCAGGTGACGATTGAACGTTTCAACATACTATTTGAACATAAGTTCATTCATATTTCATGTGTTATTTAAGAAGTAGATGGTAGAGTCATTACTGTCGGCTTAATGGGTATTATCATTCTATGGCTAAGTGTATTAAGTACCTGTTTATCTCACATATATACTCCTTTTCTTTCGAGCAATTCTCATCTAGATTACATCTGTAGCTACATTTATCGTTAAAGTGTGGCCAATGTTCGTTGTTTCCTTATCTTGTAATTCTGTGTAGACATAGACGTCTAAGATTGTTGTTTAGGAAAGAAAAACTGCATATATTATAATCTTATTTGTTACGGTAACGTGTTTTCACTGGTCATTTTAGCAATATGCACTCTCATAGTTGATGTTATTTCATATTAGAAACATCTTCATTGCTGCGCTTATGGTATGTGCAGTTTATTGAAAATTGTTAATTATGCTGACTTAGAAGTCGTTAAATCTATATCAAATTATAATGCATTGGTTACATTCTACTGAATTAAAACAAAAGAAGTAATGAGAATTGCTGAGAAACATAAACGCATTATACAGTTTTATCAACTATCTACAAGTTGTCTTTTTGCTAATCTATGACCAATCTAGCGGGTTGACAAAGGCGGCTACCTTACGCCTCGGCCAGTAAGTGTTTGTTATGCCTGCTGGGCAGTAGTACTGAGAATCATCCCATGACGTGCATGGCGTTTTCTACCGAGCATGCATTGCTAAAGTCTTAAGTCCAAAGACAAGATTGCATGGGCTTGACTTGGGTCAATTTTTCTTGTGCCCTGATTAAAAAGGGCATTACTTGACTGGTTTTACAAGGACTTAAGACCCTTGCCTCATATAAAACAGACTTAATACATCTAATCTTGATTCGTAGCTGCCTGTTAATCTTTCTGAATACAATCAATTCAGCAGGCGAAAAATATATACACCTTTTATTACTCTGAATACTTCTTTCTTCATACTTTTGACAATTTTCCTGTTATAGAGAAATTAGGGAATTAGGGAATTTGGAATTTGTATCATATCAACGCAGACCTTGAATGATTATCGATTTGTTAGAAATTGTCAGAAAAAGAGCATTTTGCCTCTGATATTTAATTTTTTGTAGTGAAGAAAGCGTTCATATATCTGAAAAGAATGCTTTTTAAATTGTTGTGTAAGCATGGTGTGGTGAAGAGTTAAATCAAATTAGTATTTGGTTTACTTCCCTTAATGAAACGGTGTGATTTATCTTTGAAAAGAGTACTAAGATTAATATGTTGAGATTCATTTGATCAAAATGTTTTGATGATTTGTCGACATCGGCATTTAGGCAAAGAAATGCTGTTGCTCTGTATATATACATATACTATTTTCGTCGAATTGTCGTCTTTGTAAAATTGTCATTGTACATAGTTTGAACATCGTCCAAGAAAATCCCAGATTTCAATGCAAAAAAAAGAAAAAAATGCTCTCTTCCTGTTGGAAAAATACATTTGAGATCGTTCAATACGTTGAAACATTACACGTATAAACCGATCCAGATTTTTATCCAATGAAGATTGATCTCAAGTCTAGTTTAACAGTCCAAAAAGAGTGAGGTGTTTTGAGTCAGCATGGTTTGATCTGTACTAAAAATCAACACCAACCTAATCACGCCAATACTTAGAAATAAGGCGTTGGAAAAGTTTTGATTTTTACAGATTGTTTTATCTCACACATTTGCGAGACATGGAAAACCAGTAATATTAGATAAGCTGACTAACGATAAGTGTTATCAATTAAATGAAAAGATAATTCATACAATATAAAAGACACCTTTCTCAAGAACCATTATAATGCTCTATAAAAAATAAGTAAATTCCTTTCCAATAATATAAAGATGATATCTGTCCGAAGTTTATATAAATGTAGCTACTAACCTGATAGCTAATTTCAAAGTAGGAATTCCTGAAACTACAAACACAATTTTATTCATTAACTGAAATAAATTATAATTCCCCCCATTTTGTCCCCTCAGGAGAACGAGCAGGCAGCCGCTGAGAACCCCGACGAGGTGAAGATCAACCCGTCGACGATGATCAAACCGCTGCACAAACTGGTGGGCGAGCACAAGGACATCGTCAAGATCGTCATCCAACTACAGAGCATCGTCTCCACCATCAAGCCGGAGGTTCAGGAGCTGCTCGATCAGTTCTCCAAGTACAAGGAGCTCTGGGACATGGTGAGGGATTCATTGGGGAATTGATGGGAGTTTTCTGTCGGTTAATTTCATGACTTATGTGTATGAATGAACTGGGTTTAAAACTTGAGCAATTGCAATTTATGGTCATCCAGGTGCGAATATGATATCTCGTGATCGTTATAAAGCAAACATATTGTTTTATGAAAAACTTGATTAAAGTATGTAATATTTACAACAAAAGAATCATATATAACTAGTTGATTCGGTTTTATTTCCAATATGTTTATGATTATTTATTGAAAAAAATACAACCACGTCACCAAGGGTCTAGTATCGAAATGTCTTAATATTAACTCCCAAAAGTTACCAGAGAATTCAAACCTGAACAAAATCAATCCAATTTCTGCAGGTCCCAGAGGAGAAAGTAAAGGAGTTCATGGCCACGGACCCGATCATGTCCGAGTTCGATGCTATCCTGCGCTACTACAACACGCTGGAGGCGCAGGTGGAGGAGATGCAGCCGTCGCACCGCGTGGGCCCGCTGCTCTTCCTCTCCGAGTCCCTGCGCCAGTCGCTGCTCGCCGAGATCAAGGCCTGGAAGCGCTGCTACGCCAAGCACCTCAATGACAAATGCGCTCGCGAGATGGACGAGATGCTCGAGTTCTTCGACAACATGATGAAGCGGCTGAGCCGCCCCATCAAGGACCTAGACGACGTGCGGTCTCAGATGGCCGCCCTGGCCGAGATCCGCGAGTCGGAGATTAAGACCGACATGACAATCACGCCCATCGAAGAGGCATATGCCATGCTCAACAGGTACAACTTGATCTTCAACGACGGCAACGCAGAGAGAGTCGACTCGCTGTCCTACCAGTGGAAGCTTCTCAAGGGACAGGTAAGTGTATATTTTTCTTCCTTATTTTACAAAAGAAAAAATGTCACCCCGACCCCCCAATAACAGAATATCTGACAACTTTTTCCTTGACTAAACCGGCTTAATTGTAGGGTTTCATAGAAGTGGTTTTATGCACAAGAATATAACTGCCGTTGTTTAGATAGAGAATTTGGCAGTTATTTGTATGTTTTTTAGATTTGTAATTTTAAGCGGTTTGATTCTTGATTAAGAATCTGTGAAAGTCATAGGCTTTTATGTATAATTTTTCTCCTCCTTTTTCTCCAGGTCCTGACCTGCCAGAACCACCTGATCAAAATCCAGCCGGAATTCAAGTCCAACCTCATGGCTGGTGTCGAGAAGTTCCACTCGGACAGCTCCGAATTTACCGACGATTACAATGTTTTGTAAGTTTCACTTGTAGCCAACTATCTGCGATCAAGATGCCATTGTAGATCTCTTCAGAGGCAATATAAAGTATAACAAGCCAAGGGAACTATCTTATTCATCAGCGCCTTAGCTTGAGTCTATTTCTAAATCGTTCTCTAGAAATTACACCTCAACAAAGAGATACGCATGCTTCACTCTTCTAAAATGATTCTAGTTAAGATTTGAAAGTAAAGTATAACAAACAAGGAGATTATGCATAAGTTTAATTGCCCATTTCACCATCTGCAGGGGACCAATGGCTGAGGGTATTTCCCCGCGCGAGGCATCAGACCGTCTTGCCATCTACCAAGCTCGCTTTGACGAACTGTGGCGTAAGTTTGTTACGTACTCTGGGGGTGAGGAGCTCTTTGGTCTACCCGTGACCGAGTATCCTGACTTGCAGCGTATACGTAAGGAACTAAATCTGCTGCAGAAGCTCTACGGACTCTACAATGATGTACTTGAGAAAGTCAACGGTTACTACGATATTCCTTGGGTCGAGATCGACATTGACAAGATCAACACCGAGATCATTGAATTCCAGAATAAGTAAGTGAATTACTGGAACATTTTTGGACTCCTGTAATGAGTATGAAACACTGAAATTAATAATTATGTTGAATTAACTCTATTTGGCACTCAGAAATCAAGAATAATTTGTAATGGGAAATAACTAAGTCTACAGCATTATAATGATTTCTGAAACGGTATTAAACCAAAAGTAGACTGATAAAGAATTGGGAAACAATATTTATGAACATACGTTGAATTTTATTTCATGAATCTAAACGAGCTCGTTTACTCCTCGGTTCTTAAGGTAATTTCCTTTCAAATATTAACCATATCTTCTTACCCCTTTTCAGATGTCGAAAGCTGCCAAAGGCACTCAAAGACTGGCAAGCATACGAGGAACTACGTAAGACGATCGATGACTTTAATGAGACATGTCCCCTGCTCGAGAGCATGTCCAACAAGGCGATGATGGCCCGCCACTGGGAGCGCATCTCCACACTCACCGGGCACACATTCGATGTAGACTCTGACAATTTCCTTCTGAGAAACCTGATGGAGGCACCGCTTCTGGAGAACAAAGAAGACATAGAGGTTTGCTTTAGTTGTTACCTTTAGATATTGCTCAAAACGATTTAAAGTACCTGAAGGGAGCTTTTGGGTATAGGGAACATGTAGTCAGAGCCTCGTATAATTTTTCTTTGGACTAATTAAAAGCATTGCTGTAGAAGAGCAGCCTTTACTTTTGCCCACTTTGTGATTTCTGTGTGCCTATGTTCGACTCCGAGAGCTTAACATTAAGTAAAGTCCAATACAATCCAAGCATATAACACTAGGAACCGTGTTACTCCTCCGTGAATATATACTTTTCCTTTCTCCCAGGGAAATGTATACAAGATCATATCTAGACATACTAAATGTGTCTTATCTCGATTGTAGGATATCTGTATCTCCGCCGTGAAGGAGAAGGATATTGAAGCCAAGCTCAAACAAGTCATCCAGGACTGGAGCGGACAGAACTTCTCCTTCTCCCCTTTCAAGACCAGAGGAGAATTACTGCTCAAGGGTAAGTAGCGCGATAGCATATCAGTAACATGTACCTTACTGAGATGGTAGTGATCAGAACAGATCAGCGTGAAGTGTTCGCTCCTGCCGCACAGTGTTGATCAGAATTGGGTAGTGTGACTTACAACAGTTCATGGAAATAGAAATCTAGCTATATGTGTGACTCACACTGGCCAGATTCAGACATGGCATTTTCCCCTCTTTTCCCGGATTTTTCATAGCTAGAGCATGATGTTCCTCGTTAATATAAATACGTTGACGAATAATATACACGAAATTTATAACCATATAAAAACCTGCCATGTGCGGAAAAAGGCGGTGTCATCCAAGAATGATTTTTCATTAATTGTATTTCTGATATCTTGCTAATGCCGCCGTGTAGTTCAGGGAAAAGGTTTGTCTGGTCCTCAGGACCAGGACGAAAATAGCCCCCGAGTTTTTCTCATTCTACTGCATGGGATTTAAACTTTGAATCAGCATGGCCAGAAGTGCATTTCAAAGATTATAAATTCAAACGAACGTTTTTGCACATGGTCTGGAAAGTTTACATTCCCACAGAGCATTAAAGAGCACGTATGAACCATAAAACCTCACATTTGGCAACAGATAAAACATGATTAAGAATAAGCATCAATGTTGCTAGAAAATAAATAAGTAAATGATATAAGCTTATTTTGTATTTCGCACAATTGCATGGTCTTATACAAGTACAATATTTAATAAATAGTGCTTATCATTTGGTGCGGGCGTTTGAAAGTAAAACTCGGCATGTTTGCATGATTCTTAAATGGTGAGGCATGCCTAAATTCCATTCAGCATACATTAACAAATAAAAATGACTGAGATAGTCATTTAGCACTTTTCCCTCATTAAACAGATAAAAACATGCATCTTATGACATCTTTGCCTTTAAAAAATATTAGTTCAGTCGAATATAAAATTCACCCAAATGAATTACGAAACATATTTCACTTTTCATTGACTCTAGATGAAATTAATATTCATATAAATAGCATTTCTGTGAACCAATACTTTTTGAAGCTTCAAAAACAAGAGATTAACATAAACATGAAGTGCAAATGACATAAATTGTTTTTACTCTCTACTTGGATGGGTTATTTGCTTTTAAGACAGCACACTCGATTTAGGGTTAAGTTTTGTACAGGCTCGGCAGAGCATTACATAGCAAAAGGCGCGGCAATTCATACTTACTTGAAATGTTAACAGGTGACACCACCTCCGAAACTGTGGCCTTGATGGAAGACAGCTTGATGGTGCTCGGCTCTCTGATGAGTAACAGGTGAGGGTTATCTGAACTATCTAGAATAAAAGAATTTGCTGTCTGTACAGTAAGAAATACGTTATCTCAATTTGTATGATAAAAACATCTTAAAATGATTGGACATGCGGAACTTAGTTTTATAACCATATACGCGTAGCGATTACGACCAGACTGCCACAGCAAAATTTAATAATGGTATCTATTGCTGTTAAATAATTCTACATAAATTTGTCAGTCATCATCCATACAGTAATGTACCAATCCAACTTTACAGATACAACGCGCCCTTCAAGCCCAAGATTCAAGAATGGGTCCAGAAACTGACCGGTACAACAGAGATTATCGAGAACTGGCTGATCGTTCAGAATCTCTGGATCTATCTAGAGGCTGTCTTCGTTGGTGGTGACATCGCCAAACAGTTGCCGCAGGAGGCGAAGCGGTTCTCGTCTATCGACAAGTCCTGGATCAAGATCATGCAGCGTGCCCACGAGAACGCCAACGTGGTGCAGTGCTGTATGGGCGATGACACCCTGAGCCAGCTGCTCCCCCATCTGCTCGAGCAGCTCGAGATCTGTCAGAAGTCACTCACAGGCTACCTGGAGAAAAAACGTCTCCTCTTCCCCCGATTCTTCTTCGTGTCCGACCCTGCTCTGCTGGAGATCCTGGGTCAGGCCAGCGACTCGCACACCATTCAGGTTGGTCTTGGTGCTTGTTGGGTTATTGAGAAACGTGCTGAATATTGAAAAAAATCTTCAAGGACTTGCAAAGAAAATTGTGAATTTGTTTCCTAATAGTATACTATTACAGTGGTACATTCGGATTTGCTCGGAATAAAAATGAATTTATAAATCATGATGATGATGGTGATGGTGATAGAAGAAAAAGTACGTGAAGCTGTTTAATATACTTACCTTATCTTCATGAACACAATTGTTTTGTTTCCAGAACCACTTGCTGAGTGTGTTTGACAACACAAAAACTGTGACCTTCGATGAGAAGGTCTATGACAAGATCCTCGCCATTAATTCACAGGAAGGTGAAAGTGTTACCCTGGAGGAAGTCGTTATGGCTCAGGTTGGTATGGTGTGAAAACGTGTTAAAAATGTTGCAAAATAATATTGCACATGACCTTTCCATATACAGTCTATACCCACAAATTGAAACCTTGAAATACCACTCAAGTGCTTTTTCAAGGCAACATTATCTTACATCTATGCTAAGATTTTCATTTTTAGTCAAATCGGGATTTCACTTCCTTACTCATAATGTACAAAGCATAGCAGTAGTCACAGTTTTTTAAAGTAATATGGCAAGACTATTAATCTAAGGATCTGTCTGGTTGGTATGTATGATCCTGCTTCTGTTTTCAAAAAGCGGACTTACACACGGTGAAGTATGACACGTCAACAACATACAACAAGGAAGCAATAAATCTACAAAATATATTATGCCAAAGTAATTGCAGCCAACATAACCTTAGATAAGCAATAACTATACAAGAATAAGAAAAATAGGCGACGTCTTGAACTTGAACATGACCTTCTATTCCCATTTGTATTAAAAAACAAAAGGGTATTTTCTATATCATCAAGACTTAAGATATACTCATACAAGACTTAGAATATACTCATAACATCAAATATCAATTGTTAATCACAACCCATCTCCCCCCCGTACACAGGGTAACGTAGAGACCTGGCTGGGCGACCTGCTGCGCCTGACGCACAGCTCCATCCACAGCGTCATCCGCACGGCCTCCATCGCCATCCAGGACCCCGCCTTCAAACTTCTGGAGTTTGAGAACATGTTCCCGTCCCAAGTCGGCCTGCTCGGCATCCAGATGATCTGGACCCGTGACGCCGAGAGCGCCCTACAGAACGCGCGCGTCGACAAGAAAATCATGACCACAACCAACCAGAAGTTCCTCGACCTCCTGAACGAGTTGATTGAGGTTACCACCACGGAGCTGACCAAGATGGATCGTACCAAGTTTGAGACCCTCGTCACCATCCACGTCCACCAGAAGGACATCTTCGACGACCTGGTCAGTGGCTAGAGTTTTTCATTAAACAAAATAGTGACAAATAAATGAAAAGAATATAGCGACGGGTATGAAATACACTCAATACATCAACGTTTTCCTAGATGAAAAAGACAACAACACAAACTGGAATAAAAAGAATACTTCTATAGAAGTTATTGGGCATAAGGATTCTTTTGATACGATGTTTTTAATTGAGTTATGAACTATGTAGAGAAGGATATCTAGTATACCTGGAAAAAATGCATCCCTATTTCAGCATTTTAGCAAAAGTACAAGTTTCTCACTCTTGAACGCACACATTCAGATAACTTACCCATCTTGTTTCTTCTATTCAGGTCCACATGCACATCAAGTCCCCCGGCGACTTCGAGTGGCTGAAGCAGTCCCGGTTCTACTTCAAGGAGGACGAAGACAAGTGTCTCGTCTCCATCACCGACGTGGACTTCAGCTACCAGAACGAGTTCCTGGGTTGTACCGACCGTCTCGTCATCACCCCACTCACTGACAGGTGCGAACTGGCTAATAGTAGTTATTATTTCTTAGTCTTTTGTAATATTGCAATGGATTTACTAACAGCTATTTGACAAGATAATCCTATTCATGTCTCGACATGTATTTAGTGTTTTCTTTGCTGTTATCATTATTTGGATTTCTTATCAAGAGAAAAAGTCTGCTATCTTGATTCTTCTGTATAGGAAAATATTGTTTGCCTTTATCAGATCAATGCAGATAGCTTGTGAAATTGTTTTGTTTTCTGTACTGAAAGTTTTTGGTAAATAAGCTTTTAAGCAGTATGTCTAGCCGCTCCGATGAAATAGTGAGTAAAAATAACAAAAACTAATGTAATTGACCTCACGGTCATTTACCACCATAAATCGCACTTCTGAGCATGCATCAGAGCACATTTTCATGTATATTTTATGGAATGAGATATTAAAAACTGGATATTGCATCAATTTCCATGAGTATTGTTTAGAGTAAAACGTCTCTGATGGTTAACCTACGTAAATGTTAAAACACTTTCATGCAATGAAAGAACATCTCCAAAAGGTTCACAATATCGTAAATTTTATGTCATAAAAAATCAGCTGTTATCCGAAGTCAGCATTACATATCACATGTGTGGTGTTTTAGGACTCACTTTGGATAGTCCATGTATGTTTTATCAGAACCCTGATATATTCAGTTTATGAACCATTGATACATATTCCGTGTGTTTACCATGTGTATACCTTAACATTCGTTCCTTCTCTGGTGACTAGGTGTTACATCACCCTGTCTCAGGCGCTGGGCATGGCCCTCGGAGGTGCCCCAGCCGGCCCCGCCGGTACTGGAAAGACAGAGACGACAAAAGACATGGGCCGCTGCCTCGGCAAGTATGTCGTCGTCTTCAACTGCTCCGATCAGATGGATTACCGTGGTCTGGGCCGTATTTACAAAGGTAAGATCGAAATATGAACTGTTATACATATATAAACATATATGGATCTATATACGGTAAACTGTTAAAAATGTTTTATGATTATATAAACAGTACGATATAAACGAACATCTATCTGAAAAAAACCCCGACTGTTTAGATAATGTGTTTGGAAAACTTGATTAACTTTGTACATATGCAGCGTTTAAGACGTCCCATGGAAGAAGAAACTATAACCATTTCACATTTTTTCTCAACTCTTCATTACAGGATTGGCTCAGTCTGGCTCCTGGGGATGCTTTGACGAGTTCAACCGTATCGAGCTGCCCGTACTGTCTGTGGCCGCCCAGCAGATCGCCATCGTCTTGGCCTGTAAGAAGGAGCGCAAGAACCAGTTCGTCTTCACTGACGGTGACATGGTCGACATGGACCCTGAGTTCGGAATCTTCTTGACCATGGTGAGTGTTGTAGATACCGTGCAATAGGATAAGGACAGATATGAATATAGTACGAGTCTGAACATTAGAAAGTTTGTTCTTGTACAGATCTAATTTTCATTAAGAACAGACAGTATCTTCCGAGCTGGAGGGGCAACTTTATTGTAAAAAAGAGTTCCTGACCTATTACAAAATCGTTCAGTTTTTATCTTAGTTAAGGGAACACAATTTGATGAACGTATATCTTTGTGACTTTCAGAACCCGGGTTATGCTGGCCGTCAAGAGCTCCCCGAAAACTTGAAAATCAACTTCCGTACCGTGGCTATGATGGTGCCCGACCGTGCCATCATTATTCGCGTCAAGCTCGCCTCGTGCGGTTTCCAGAGAAACGTCATGCTCTCCAAGAAGTTCTACACCCTGTACAAACTGTGTGAGGAGCAGCTCAGCAAACAGGTCGGTGCAGCGAGCCACTCGGAACTCATAACGTAAAAGGAATTGAGAAGGCGTACTGCCGTTGTATAAAAAGAATTATTCATTTTGATACAGTTAGATATTGGTTAATCACCATAAATTTGTCATTATAGGTTATCGATATCGGTAAAGACTGTTCCCTTGAGACAAATCATATATTAGAGGTGTGATGTTGCCTTTCTTTTTTTTTCAGTCATAATAATGCTAACAAAAAATATTCAAAACGTGATGATGCCTAAATATTTCCTCATGGAAGCATTTCACTTGAAAAATGATTTTGAGTTATGCACAGAAATAAAAACTAAATTATGTAAACTTTACTGTATTTCAGGTGCATTATGACTTCGGTCTGCGTAACATCCTGTCTGTGCTGCGTACCCTGGGAGCCTTCAAACGTCTGAACCCCCAGGACTCTGAGGACACCATCGTCATGCGTGTCCTGCGTGACATGAACCTGTCCAAACTGGTGGACGAAGACGAGCCCCTCTTCATGTCCCTCATCGACGATCTGTTCCCGGGCATGACCCTCGACAAGGCTGGCTACCCCGAGACGGAGGCCGCCATCGAACAACAGGTGAGGGAGGGCTTAGGTCAATACATGTATGTGTATTAAAGAGAGGCCACTCAGAATAAAGCATAGGATAGAGGCCATTCAGAATACACGTATATAGTAAAGGAGCCACTCAGATAAAGCCAAAAAAAGAATGCTTTGAGCTAACAATAACGTAAGAAATAAATAGTTAAATAGATATCAAAACATTTTATGAGAGTATTTAGCAAATGAAATGGCTGGTTGGCTAATAAGGACATGCTCTCAAGTTCAGCATCTTGGGCTTTATTGATCAACTAATTTTGGATCAGCAGATCAGGGTAATCCCTTTCGATCTAATGAAATACGTATTTTATTGAGGAAGGGAGAGGATACGGTCGAAATATTGTTCTACACACATCTGCACTGAACGCTTTACTAAACAGATCCTTCTACATATAGTGAACCTTGGCAGATCTCTTTATTCCCAACCACAAACCTAATCTTCTCACCCAAACTTTCTACCCTAGGTGATGGAGAACGGTCTGATCAACCACGCTCCCTGGATCCTCAAACTGATCCAGCTCTTCGAGACGCAGAACGTGCGTCACGGCATGATGACGTTGGGGCCATCCGGCGCCGGCAAGACGTGCTGCATCCACATGCTGATGAAGGCCATGACGCAGTGCGGCCGGCCCCACTTTGAGAAGAGGATGAACCCCAAGGCCATCACTGCACCCCAGATGTTTGGTCGGCTGGACGTAGCCACCAATGATTGGACTGACGGTATCTTCTCCACCCTCTGGAGGCGTACTCACAAGACAAAGAAGGTACGGGGCTGCAGTAGGTTGCTTGTATGGTTTAGCTTGGGAAACACAAGTTTGACTATTTCGCCGTTAATATCTGAGCAATCTTCTGAATTCATCTTTTGTAAAATTGTGATTTACAGGTCCGACTTTCTCTTAGCGTAATCACGACGTTATCATTGAAAATGTTTGACTTGGTTGTATTATCAATAAGGTAACATAAATCCTTTAGTAGGAATGTAATCTTGTTGCATTTGATCACGTCTAAGTTCACAACTTATGAAACAATGTCCCAACTACTTGCAATCAAACAAAGCCCACACGTTTTAAAAATAACCGACATATCATACCGTTGTCATGTTTACTTGCACCAATTACATCACTTATTCAACATGTGTCTGTCATCTTTCAGGGCGACTTCGTATGGCTTGTCCTTGACGGACCGGTCGACGCCATTTGGATTGAGAACTTGAACTCTGTCCTCGACGACAACAAGACGCTGACACTGGCCAACGGCGATCGTATCACCATGGCCCCCAACTGTAAGATTATCTTCGAGGTGCACAACATCGACAACGCCTCGCCCGCCACCGTGTCCAGAAACGGCATGGTGTTCATGAGTAGTTCCATCATGGACTGGGACCCCATCATTAAAGGTGAGCAGATCCAAGACATAGAAATGAAATCATATCTATGATAGATCATATACATTTTAAGCAAGAAACATGCGAGGTTGCAGAGGAAACGGATTAAATCATTACAAAATGGAGGCGTGTTGTCTACTCTATTATTAGGAGATTTCTAAAGGCGTTTTAGATCTTGTTTTACTATTTAAGTAAAATGACCTACATATGAAGTAATCTCAACACAATTCACTTCAAAGATTTCCATGAATTTCGATTTATTCGAGAACTTCGGAAAAAGCTAGAAGAATATAAATCTTAAGAAATAAAAAGGACAACATAATCAATGTTATAGCAAACCTAAACACACACACCTTTTCTTATCCCTCACCAGGATGGCTGCTGCAGCGTCCGCCCATGCAGAACGACACCATATACCAGGTGTTCAGCAACATCTGGGTGGACCTGTACAACTTCATCACCCAGAACCTGAACCCCAAGATGGTGCTGCTGGAGTGTATGTACGTGCGGCAGGCCATCGACCTGCTCGAGGGACTCATCCCTGGTGGCGACGACGAGAAGAACCTCACCCCGCAGTTCCTCACCCGACTCATCGTCTTCGCCATCATCTGGTCCCTGGGAGCCCTGCTCGAACTCGACGACCGTAAGAAGGTAGGTTGAGTGAGGATTGTTTCTAGAACTCGAAAAGATCATGTTGTGGAAATTAATTTCATTCTTGTTTTTGAAATAAAATTGAGGGTTGTTTTTCACAATTCTGGGTGGACAGAAAAAGAAAGTTTTTCTGTCTACCCCTTAGTGAAAACGTTGGCCTCTTTTTTTTCTTTTTCTTTTGCTAGTCCTCAACCGCAAATTTGTATTTGAATTTTGGTTACTGTCTTGTATAGATGCACGTTTTTAGTCTTGTTACAATAAACGTAAACTCATGTCTATGTTTAGAAAGTTGATTTTCTAATGATACTCTAAATAAAATTGTCTTTATATTACATTCAGATTGCCATGCTATACAGGATACAAAATAAAATTACGAGTTATGCAGGATACAAACATTCTAAAGTATGTTATGCTTCTTTTCATCCAGATGGAAGATTTCCTCAAGAGCCACGAGTCTGGCCTTCCCCTGCCCGACATCAAGGGAGAAGACACCATCTTTGAGTATGTGGTCAACGAGACCACCGGTCAGTGGGAGCACTGGGAGGCGCGCGTACCGGAGTACATCTACCCGTCCGACTCCATCCCCGACTACCTGACCATCCTCGTACCCAACGTTGACAACTGCCGCATGGACTTCCTCTGCCACACCATCTCCAAACAGAGCAAGGCAGTGCTGCTGATTGGTGAGCAAGGTACGGCCAAGACCGTCATCATCAAGGGCTACTGCGGCAAGCACGACCCCGAAGTCCACATGTTCAAGTCGTTCAACTTCTCCAGCGCCTCCACGCCTGGCATGTTCCAGTCGACCGTGGAGAGCTTTGTCGACAAGCGCATGGGTACGCTTTACGGGCCCCCCGCCGGCAAGAAGATGACCATCTTCGTTGACGACATCAACATGCCCGTCATCAACGAGTGGGGAGATCAGATCACTAACGAGATCACCCGCCAGATGATGGAGATGAAGGGCTTCTACAACCTGGAGAAGCCCGGAGAGTTTACCCAGATCGCCGACATTCAGATGATGGGCGCCATGATCCACCCCGGAGGAGGCCGTAACGACATCCCCCAGCGACTCAAGCGTCAGTTCAGCATCTTCAACTGTACCCTACCGTCCAACCTGTCCATTGACAAGATCTTCAGGACCATTGGATGCGGCTACTTCTGCTCAGTAAGTTAGAAATAAGGTTTACAAGATGAAGCTAGAAGAATAGTTTACAGGATGGAAAGAAATTCTATCCATCATATATTTTCTGAAATCAAGTAATTATTCAATCTTACGTTAAACAACTTTCTTAATGACCACGGTCTTATCATCTTCTCACATTTTCTAATTTCTTATCTTGAATTCCGTATTTTAGGAACGTGGCTTCGCCGAAGAGATCTGTCAAGTAATTGACTCTCTCGTCCCGGCTACCCGCAAGCTGTGGCAGCGCGTCAAGATCAAGATGTTGCCAACACCAGCCAAATTCCACTACGTCTTCAACTTGAGAGATTTGTCCAGAATTTGGCAGGTAAGGATCCAAGATTCCAACCCTTTGGGTCCCCCAAAATAGATTTTTCCCCTAATGAGTTTGCATAGTTTATTGTTACTCTCATGACGATGAAAAAATACCGATATTATGACAAATTTGAAATTACATACCCAAATAGTTGTTTTTATCGACGGTCAACATGTCTACACCCATGTTAAAAGTTTAACCCTTTCTGTGTAATACGAAGGAGTAAGTGGCTTATACATCCTTTTTCAAAGGAGTAAGTGGCTTATACATCCTTTTTCAACCCCCGCCCTTTAATAACGTTTTGGGGCCAAAATTAGGGAATACAATGTCAAACATCTTTTTGTATGTTAACCTGAAACCTCCTCCCTTGCAGGGTATGCTGATCGCCACATCCGAAGTGATCACCACCTCCAAGCTCGCCATCTCCCTGTGGAAACACGAGTGCACGCGTGTGATTGCTGATCGTTTCACCACCCAGGTCGATAAGGACTGGTTTGAGAAGACCCTCAAACAGGTAAAATACTTTGATATTTTACAAGCGTATGTTAGAAAGCAGCTTTCTTCGATTCAGTCAAATATTTGGACACTATTTGAAAAGCAAACCGACTTTCTCTATTAGTTAACTATTTTCTCAATTATACCTTAATAGCACACACGGCATATAATATCAGTTCTGAGTATTATATATTCCCAAAAACAATTATAAAGATTTGTGCACATGTTTTTTTTTATCATTTTGATCAATATTTTTTGACATTTAGACCGCCGAGGAAGAGTGTGGAACTGCACTGGCCAGTGAGATGGAGGAGGAGCCCTACTTCGTCGACTTCCTCCGCGACGCCCCCGAAATCACAGGTAAGAAGCTGAGTACTGGACGAGTAAACTGACTCATGTCTTCAGTGTGTGTCTTATGGGGGAAATGTATATTTTCTTCACCATTAAATACTATTTTCTAATATTAAGATTAAGTCGATTCGGTAAATGGATATGCTTGGGTCAAATTCAAATCCTTAATAACTAATATGCTGCAATACAAATCAAACGTGGTATAATTCTGCTCATGGTCAGTTTATAGAAAATATATTGCAGCAACACACAACATAAATATCAATCTCAATTTTACCTTTTTCCAACGTATCAAACGGCAATAAACACTGATTGACACTAACTTTTCTAAAAGAAATAATTCTCATAAAATCGTTGACAGTCTCCTGAAAAATGAGATTAATTTATGGTACATAAATGGCCTGAATGACTGCATGAAATGTTACATTCATAAAGTTTAGCGTACTGCGTTGAAATACATTGAATGTAAACCATGTATTTCAAGCAAAGTTATTAATGATTAGCCGTCTGTAAGTGGTTAAAATATAAACACTGAATTCAATTAAATCAGAAATTAAATCTCACTTAAGTACAGCACTACAAACGGTTAATCAAAGATAACATGATACTTTCACTAAACAAGAAATCCAAATTTAATTACAATTGAAAAAATTATCGAAATCCAAATTTAATTGCAATTGAAAAATTTATCTATTGATAATGAAATATCTAAAAGAAAAAAAAGGTGAATTGTAATGTGTATGGTTTTCAATAGAGGAGGAAACTGCTAATAAGGCCAAACGAAAGAAGCCTAGTAGGGGTATAGGTAAGTGTGGTCGTGAGGGCGCTACAGTTATCAGCACGGACCACACTAGTAACCCTGTCATGTTGTAACATTGACTTCAGGTCAAGATGGTGTTGTAACCTAGGCCACATGTGAAGCACATCTTCGGTCAAATTGATTAATTTGTGGAAAAACACGCCTCCAAACATCTCGGCAAAATCTTTTCACTCGATGTTATTCACTAGAACTGCCTCCAAAACAGAATAATTTCTTATGCTACCTGTTACATGTTATGATGTAATTGGAGTTGTTGTAATACCATGTTGAGCACGTGCAAAGTTAAGGTATGCGTTTTTCCTTTTTTGCTTTTGTTGGGGTTGACTACATTATATCAATTACCCCTCGTCTATTTCATTGAGAATTTGATTAAAAACATTGTCCCTATCTTGAAAGTAACGAAGCACTATTTGTATCAAGCCGGTGGCCAGGATACGTCTCGACCTGGAAAGAAAGAAGCAGGTGAAGTCGTTTATGTCCAAGTCTGATCTTTCTAGTTTTTGTTATCCTGAATGCCAGATTGCCCTGGATTCAATATTTAAAAAATTCTGTTTAGATTCCCTTTTCAACCTTATCCGTCCTTGTTGCATATGAAAGATTCTTAAACCTAGATAGTTCCCGTTCTTTCTCATATTTTGTTGTCTTAAAAAATGGCATACAATCAGTTTAATCTATCAGATTCATCCATTTTAACTTACTTCGGTTCGAAACATTTTCCCCCATAATTTATTTGTTAATTGCATTGCTTTGAAAGTATATATACTGATATCAATCGTTTCAAGAAGTGCAAATCGGAAATGAACTAGATTTATTCCGCCATTTTTTTCAAAACATATAAAGACGTGACATTAGCACATTTATCTTAATTATAGTTTATATTTCTTGCAAGAAATACACATTTCCATATGCAGCACTTATATTCATCTTCAATGTATGCGCTAAAAAATTACCCCACGGCCATTTGCATGTTCCCTTTAATGGGCGCTTCTTGTACCTCACCTCTGAGTTGATATTGTGCCCATGCTTTCTGTGATCTGTATTTGGAATCGTCGTTGGTCACTTTGTTGTTCAGTAGTAGCCGATCATATTTCCTGTTCTGTAATTTAAGCTGTCAGATAAAATATAGTCCTTTGTATACATGTATATCAGTAGTTCACGACGACGATGCAGCTCCAAAGCCTATGAGCTTTGGCCTGGGTGTCGGTAAGGTTCACAAACGTTGTGTCAAGAATGCCATGCAACCTAAACGTGTTTTTTTGCTTTAATTATTGAGGGATATAAAATCAAGTTAGAGCAAATACCACTGGTCATAAATGTAATAGCTGATCACTTAAACCTTGACGAGAGTAGAAAGTAGGCCATCACATTTTCAGCGTATATTTTTGTGTGTGGTAGGCAGCTTGGATGAACTTGACGAATGAAAAACAGTCATTCAAACTTTTCTTGAAGGTTATTGGCGGTTTAAATTATATTTGTGTGATGACAAAAGTATTGAATGATTGTTAAACCTATTAAGTAGGATGTTAAACATAAATGTAGAGAGTTATTCCGATTTGTTTTGTATATTATGGCTATGTTTGTGGAATTATAAGAGTAGCACACTTATATTAAACAACCAAAACAATGCATAACCGTGTGCAGGATTCTACAGCGCCATACCTGAGCATGCCTTGCATGGTTTAAATCATATTTTTAGCATGTACTTTGTCTTTAACTTTTTGTAATGATTTAAAAAGCTATTCCAAATTCTGTAGTATCAGAGTTCAATGCAAAATACCCCAATATTCCAGTGAACCAAGGTATTATATTTAATCAGCATAAAGTCTGCGGGGTCTGAACTATACCTTTTTTCTTTGCATATCTTTAAAGGATAATTCAATTTAAAGTTCACAGTCTTAGGACAGCTAGTTAAGCAAAATCATTATCGTCTGATTCTATGCAGTAATAGTGCACAGGAGGAATGCCCTTGTTAGATAGTATTGATGTATGGTATTCAATATAAACTGTGTGCTTTCAAAGTGCGGGATGACTCAATGGATGAGGATGACAGTGATGGTAAGGGACATAGTTATTGTACTGTCCTGCCGCAACCTACAGTTCACAGCATGGCATGTCCAGGGGTGTTCACGTGCAGTTTACTACGTATAGTAATCATATCTTAAAGTAATGTAAAATGATAAACTATGATATAATGAATCAATAATGGGCCTGCCTGTTTCTTTTCGTTCACATTTATCGCTGAGAAGCAAACGTTAGGGCATAAAAACTTCATGGAATATGCATGCGTTTACAATTTTTGTGTTAATCGATAATGAGATAAAACAAATTCTTTCGCTTCTCTCATATACCTAGAACAAATGCACAGGTTAGCGCACCAATATATAACCAAATAAATAGTCAAATAAAATGCACGGTGGCACTGAACGCATGGAAAAAAACCCACAAAACAACCCACTTTTTTGGGGTCATTCAATATAGTGTCACAAAATCAGATAAATTGTCATGGTCTAAATATTCAAAATGTATAACAGGAAAATGTCTGTAAAGAGAATACACGATTTTAACCCGCCCTTTTCCATCACAGGTGAAGAGCCAGATGACGCGGACCTGGACGCGCCCAAGGTTTACGAGATGATCGAAACATTCGACCAGCTGAGTGAGCGCCTCATCTCCTACCAGTCACAATACAACGAGACGGTGCGAGGCGCCTCCATGGATCTGGTGTTCTTCAAGGTGAGTTGGTGATTAAATTACAGAAAGATTCCTTTATAATGTGCTGATAAAAATAAGGCTGGAAGCTACATCTTAATTCGAGCACCTCAGATTGTATAGGGCCATGTTCCTGGTTTAGAAATGCCATGGCTGATAGTATATGTAGCTATAAAACGGTATCAGGGAATTAACGGTTATTTATTTGTTTCTATTTTGTATGTGTAGTGAATGACGATTTTACCAAATTCAAAATATATTTTGCTTGATAGATATACCGGTATACAGATCTGCACAAGATTTATCGAGGCAGAAATGCAAAGGAGCATAGTCAATGTTATAACATAGTACTCTGCTAATCCTTTACAGACTTTTCAGAGCATTTGTACCAGTTTTGAATTGAACAAGTACTATGAAGGGGAAAAAAAGATAAGTAAGTTGAACAAGTCATTAAGATTGTGGTGCTCTTCTCTTTTTTCAAGGATGCCATGACCAACCTGATCAAGATCTCTCGTGTGATCCGTATGCCCAAAGGCCACGCCCTGCTCGTGGGTGTGGGAGGCTCGGGCAAACAGTCGCTCACCCGCCTTGCCTCATTCATCGCCGGCTACCAGACCTTCCAGATCACTCTCACAAGGTGGGCTTTAATAGGAGTAATAAATGTTGAATCATAGTCCAATATCATATATATGTATACCTTGTATATATCAGTGTTTGTGAAATTTGAATCTTCCTATTGATCAGAAACTCATGATCTTTTTTCAGTGAGGTCGTGCATAGTAAATTGCCCTTTTTTCTAACAATATAACATTTAATGTTGAATGTATGGATAATCGTCTAACCAGGACCGGAGACGAAACATATTATATCTTTTGTTTTTAAATCGTAGAATTAGTTGTAAACAACCTAAAGAGTTGTATTGCTCCCTAAACATTTTATGTGCGTTGCAACATTATAAATTGTAAAAATGTTTGCAGCTAGCTTCAAAGTATTGAATAATTGTAGCAGGTTTGAAATTAATAGTGAAGGTACACAGGGGGTTCTACAAACTAATTTGAATAGTTGGACATAATACATTTCCGTCTTGAACCCTCGTGAACCGTATCTTAATAGGACAAGGTAACCGCCTGGACCGTGGTGTATAATAAACACGAAGGACACGAAGCATTTCTCTCAATATCGTACTCTCAACCTGTTCACTAACTCACCCCCTCCTCTCCCTGAGTTCGCCCAAAAGTCTCACGCATTTCGAGGGTAACTTGACATGTGATGAGTCACAATAAAGCTGAAAACACAATCAATGAAGGAATGCTCTGTCTTAATATTGAAAAATTGAATGGGTGTTGTCCGTGTATTAAGATGAGAAAGGAATGGTAGGGTTGGGTAAAACGACCAGATGACACAAATTCTGACTGGTCAAATCATTGAACTTGTCATTGCATGCAGATGGTAAGAGGTAGTATCAGTGATGTTCAGTGGTCCTAATGTCAGCAGTGATTAAAAAAATGAATATTTGTACTAGAAGGGGAAAGCTGATGGAATATAACGGAAGACATTATCTCATAAATGATATTTTCCCCAACTGGTTCAGATAGAAATTGAAAGCCAACGAAACTATTTCAAAATTGCTGCTTGTCGGACCACTGAACTGAACACAACTTGTCACAGCGAGTTTCGGGATATTCTTTCACAACTTGTTACTGATATCTTCAAGGTGTGAAGCGGTCCACGACATGAACATTGTCTTTCATGTAGGTTTTTTTGCGGTGAGGTTATCACTGTGTTGATAAGGTGGACCTGCTACAAAGTGTAAACCTTTCTCAATGTCTTGACTAAATGTGTTGCTTTGTCTGTGAATGTTCACCTCGGCAGCGGGTGAGTGTTTGGTCTTTGACGACCTGTGCACCCAATCGCATGTTTACATTATGTTTTTATACAATGCATACTCAGACATCTCAAATTCTTAACGTTACAGTCTTAGAATTGAATTTTAGAATACACAATATATCAGGAATACAGTGGGCATTTATGTACGTTTTTGTGCAACCCTTTGAAATGTATATATCTAGTTTATCCTAGACTTATTTTCTTCATGCATTTCTTGCAATAATTCTTGGTATTGAAAAGAATTGCCAGTAGATTTATATACATGCATATTGAATTCATATCCTTAGGATTTCCATTTCTTGTTATACATCTTTTATGCTAGTCTTTGCACGTATTTAGGTAGATTTTTCTTTTAAAGACAGTATATGGAAAAATTTAATTGATAATTTTTCCATGTTAATAGTCTTTAGATATGGCATCCATGCATATAAACAAATGATCTCAATAATATTATGATAACTTTGTTTGAAACCATAAATAACATAAAAACGGAAGGAAATGTGTGGAAGCTAAAATGACATAAGCAACAAAACTAGCCACAGGTTACAAACTAAAAACAACCTACATCGCAAAATTTCCATAAAACGAAGTGATCGTCGAAAACCCTCTAATAAGTTCCATCCTGCTATGAACATAAATAGAAATACGTAATTTTATAAAATGGCATCTGTCTGATTGTTGTGCCTAGATCCTACAACGTGTCCAACCTGATGGAGGATTTGAAGCAGCTGTACCGTACGGCCGGTGCCGCCGGTAAGGGCATCACTTTCATCTTCACCGACAACGAGATCAAGGACGAGGCCTTCCTTGAGTACATGAACAACGTGCTCAGTTCAGGCGAGGTGAGCAAATCGGGCACACACTTCTTAGTCAAATTAAATTAGCATAACATTTTCCAAGTTAAATTAAACAATCGTACAATTTTGTCGAGGTTAAGTTTAATTATTTCATCTGATATGCAATTGTTAAGAAGGTAATACAATTATGGTAAGCACAATGGAAAAGAAATTACGTTAATTTAGTCAGTTTTAGTAGACTTGGTATTCTGAATTTGATTTAGAATTAAGTTTCTGGATATCTCAGTGAGGCAGCACTATAAAGAAGGCATTCGGGCGCACTGCTACAAATAGGCACCGCCCTTGATATGATCCTGGCAGTTAATTAGGGCGTAAAGCAATCAATAATAATTATTAAACACCTGAAGTTTCTGTGAGGGTGAATAGACAACGACAATTAAAGTGTTGCATAATGGCAGGTACTCATGTAGTGCAATCGCTGACAAAATGATATTTCTCTAGGTATCCAACCTGTTCGCCCGCGACGAAATGGATGAGATTTTACAAGAATTGATAGCCGTAATGAAGAAGGAGTTTCCACGGCGTCCTCCGACCAACGAGAACCTTTACGAGTACTACATGAGCCGCGTCAAGAACAACCTGCACGTCGCGCTCTGCTTCTCCCCGGTACGTTACTTGAATTAATTCTTTATAGTATATATCAAAATGAATGATGGTTGAAAGAAGGAAAGGGGAATGAAAATATGGGATGTATGATTCAAGCGACAGTAATTCAGCATCAATGTTAAACAAGAACTATCAACGCAAAAAAAGCTTTTCATCATTCATATTAATATCAGTGAAACCTTTGTACTCATCAACAGTTAAAGCAAATATACAAATGCAACCAGTATTACAAATGGCCTGTTGAAGAAGTCTATAATACAAGACCGAAACCTTGAATCAAATAATCACTAACGCATTGTACAAAAAGTACTATACTATATTATACTATACTGTACTATAGTTTTGCATGATACCTTTACTACGATTAAAACACCTTGACTTCATTTGTCTAATTAAAATGCAGCTTGAGATTGTGTCTGCTGCGATGCTATCCTTTGACTTTTCATTTGTCTTAATACGATGTCTTTCCCCTAATACAGGTGGGTGAGAAGTTCCGTAGTCGGTCCCTTAAGTTCCCCGGACTCATCTCCGGATGCACGATGGATTGGTTCCAGCGATGGCCGAAGGATGCTTTGATCGCTGTGTCCAACCATTTCTTACAAGCTTACGATATCTCATGTACGCCCCAAGTCAAGCAGGCCGTCGTCAACACCATGGGAGTCTTCCAGGTCAGTCCGACTTACTCTCATTAGATTGATTTATTGGGTGACATACAGGGTTTTGAGTATTCATGCTACGTGCATGTTTGTCGTCGGTTATATTTAATACAAATTAATCTTTGATACATGTGTTCACTTTCTGCCTCTTGTCTCTTCAGACCTATTAAACTTTTAGCCGTTCGTTGCATTGACAGATTGATGCATTACGACCTTCTAATCACAAAACTGTTGAACGAGAAATTCAGATAGCATTCATGGACAAACATTAAAATCCCCCCCACTTCTTTCAGACAGAAATACACTGATAGTATGCATTTTTACTTATAATTCATAACCAGATAAGACATCATAGATTTTACTTTTAAAAAGGAAATCTACCACATGATATAATCTTCCATGTATTATAATACAAAACAACATACGATCTTACAGTATATAATCACGCTTGTATGACTGCTGACTGTATATCACACCTTACCTTGGTTCAACATTTTGTTCCCGTCTTCCCTTAGGACTTGGTGGCCGAGCTGTGCACGGAGTACTTCCAGCGCTACCGCCGTCAGACCCACGTCACTCCCAAGTCCTACCTGTCCTTCATCGCCGGTTACAAGGCCATCTACGGCGTCAAGAGGAAGGACATCGGCATCCTGGCCGAGAGGATGAACACCGGTCAGTAGCTACTTACCCAATGTTTGCTCATATTTTGGGTAAAGCATTTTTCAGCGGTAATGGAGGGGTTGGGACGGATTTTGTAATGGTTTCTTTTTTAATGTAGGCTAATCATATTTCATATCAGTGGTTGTATGATGGTTTAAAAATTGAAAAGTACGAAAGGAGTGAAACAAATGGTACATGGTACTTTTTATTTTGACGAAACAAATTATAAGAAATAGTCGGATTTATTGGAAATCAGACAACTATACATAAAATATAATATTATCCTTTATACCGATGCCCCCCTCCCCCACTTCAATTTTAATAGTTGTGAAATAGCTCAAACGATAATCTGATATATTTATACATAAGGTTTTAAATTATCTTTTAAAACTTATTCATATACGTACTTTTCTTCCAATTCCTAGGCTTGAAGAAGCTGGTGGAGGCCACCGAATCTGTCAACGAGCTGAGCAAGGAGCTGGCCGTCAAAGAGAAGGAGCTGGCCGTGGCCTCTAAGAAGGCTGACGGGGTGCTGGCCGAGGTGACCGTACTGGCCACAGCCGCCGAGAAAGTCAAGGCCCAGGTGCAAAAGGTAAAGGACAAGGCCCAGGCCATCGTCGACGAGATTACCAAGGACAAGACCTTCGCCGAGACCAAACTGGAGGCAGCCAAGCCCGCCCTGGCGGAGGCTGAGGCGGCTCTCAACACCATCAAACCCGCTCACATCTCCACCGGTCAGTACTCGCTACCCTTTTCATTTTTAAGTAGAATAACATGAATTTCTTGGGGGTCTCTATACACCTCTGCTATACTTCAGTTAACTACTGTTTTAACTGATTTGAAGAATTTGGGATTTTTTATTTCAGCTTATAAGTATTAAATTTGGGTCATATTGTTTGAGTTCAATTCAATTCGTAGCAAAACAGTTGATGTTCATGACACTATACACCCCGTCTACCTTTAAAGATGCATTTAACCTTATGTTTATTTTCAAATGACAATCTTATCTTAAATGAATTCTTTTCGTGTTTCAGTGAGAAAGCTGGGCAAGCCTCCCCATCTCATCATGCGCATCATGGACTGCGTATTGATTCTGTTCCAACGCCGACTGGACCCAGTGACGGCTGACCCCGAGAGGGTCTGCCCCAAACCCTCGTGGCCCGACGCGCTCAAACTGATGAGTGCTGGAAACTTCCTGGCGGGTCTTATGTCCTTCCCCAAGGTAGGCATTACGAAAATTGGAGATAACTCTATATTGATTGAAAATGATAATAGGGGAGTTATTCTTTTGATCATTAATTACTGCTATGGAATAATGATAACGGGGAAGGAAAACTCCGTAAAATAAAGTCATAAGAAATTCGACCAGGAATAGTCATTGTTTATTTTGTTAAGTGTTACAGAGGTCATGCATTAATTGATTTTGGGGCTTTTATGGTTGACTTTAACGGAAGTTTCCCCCCTGTTTTCCATCGTAATTTTAAAGGCCCCCTTTAAATACAAAGTCAGAATTTCATTTCTAGTGCAATAGAGATATAGCAACTAATAAACAACAATGGAAGCTCTTGATAAAACTTCACCTCGTAACGTAGGTACCCTTCTTTTGGTAACCCCAATACAAGGGGCCTTCCATTTAGTACATATGCACATTTTCAAAAATCTCAGACCCCCCACCCCCCTTGGTAAAAAAATACGCATTAGATTTGTACAAGAATGTACGCACATTTTCAAAATATTCAGACCCCCCCTTCCCCCCTTTGATGCGTACATACTTAGTGGAAGGCCCCCAACCTATCCTTTACCATAAACCCTTGCCCGTTTCTCTCCCAGGATACGATTAACGAGGAGACGGTCGAGCTGCTGCAGCCTTACCTGCAGATGGAGGACTACAGCCTGGAACAGGCCAAACGAGTGTGCGGCGACGTGGCCGGTCTCTGCTGCTGGACCACGGCCATGGCCACCTTCTTCGGCATCAACAAGGAGGTGCTGCCGCTCAAGGCCAACCTGGCCATCCAGGAGGCTCGCTACGGGGTCGCCATGAGCGATCTCAACGCGGCCCAAGCCACGCTCGACGAGAAACAACGCGAACTAGACGCCGTGCAGGCCCAGTACGACTCGGCCATGCTGGAGAAACAAGTAAGGGCTTTTATAATTGATATTAAAAAAGAGAAAAAAGGAAATGAACATAGATGTTGATACAGCGTCAATCCCCAACTACCAACCAACAAGCCTTAATGAACTTTCTAAATCATAAATTCTTTAATGATAAATTCTAAAATAAAGGCAGAACAGTTTTGTTTGTCAAAAGTAAGCATTCAAACCAGAGTTAGTTTGTGTTTATAAAGCCGACGAATCATGATAGAAATAAGTTTTACATCTTTGTCCACCTACACCAAAACCCACTTTTGATTATCTTCCATTGACACCAGTAAAATTACCTTCCCACCGAAAGAAGGTAGTAAAAACCCCCTCCTAAAATCTACTATTTGATCTTTTTCTACATAGACTCTTCTAGACGACGCCGACGCCTGCCGACGCAAAATGTCCAATGCCACAGCCCTGATTGACGGATTGTCCGGTGAGAAGGTGCGCTGGACCGAGGCCAGTAAGGGCTTCGAGGCGCAGATCTTCCGACTGGTGGGCGACGTACTGCTCGCCACAGGCTTCCTCTCCTACTCCGGGCCATTCAACCAGGAGTTCAGGAACCTCATGTTGAAGAACTGGAAGAAAGAAATGTCGGTCAACAGGATACCCTTCTCAGACGTAAGTTCATGTAGATGGGTCGTACTAAAGTTTAGTACGTTGAATAGGTTTAGATATACATATACTTCAAGGCCTTGAAAGTTGTTCTCGGAATAAGTACAAAATAAGATTCTTAAACATTGCCACTGTTCATTGGCAATTCATGGAAATTTGTATTCCCATTTCATATACTACTCACGGGTACATATTCCCATTTCATATACTTCTCATTGGCATTTGTATTCCCATTTTATGTACTACTCACAAGCATTGATAATCCTATTCCTGTGCCACACTTTGCATCTTTTACACTAATGAAGTCGATTAGAAATATGAATGGCCAGGAACCCCTGAAAAATATGTGGGAAGTTCAGATAATAATTTCATAGTGATTTTTACAGGTAAGAAGGAGAAATTTGTTTTAGTTGTTTTTTCACACACAAATATATTGATCTTTCTTGGCAACAGGATCTGAACATCGTGGCTATGTTGGTGGATAACGCAACCATATCGGAGTGGAATCTGCAGGGTCTTCCCAACGACGAGCTGTCCATTCAGAACGGTCTCATCGTTACCAAAGCCTCTCGCTACCCCCTGCTGATAGATCCCCAAGGCCAGGGCAAGGTCTGGATCAAGAACAGAGAAACCAAGAACGAACTTCAGGTATGTAGCAACTCTCATTTACAAAACATGTAGGTAGAATTTTTTCATTAAATGTAGTAACAGTTACACAGTCGACCATACAAATTCCGCTGTTTTTAAGTAGCTTTGAATAGTGTTTCGTAATATTGATCACCTAGCAGAAGTTGGGGTAGAAAATATAATTTTACATTTAAAGTAGGGATATTGCCTAATATTATCTTAAACGGAAAATACTTTACCGTTCCTGCAGGTATACTGATGCGCCATGACATTTTATATGACACTCAACTTTAAAATAATGCCCTCAGTTTTGATATTTTTCTTGGTTTAAAACTTAATTTACTGTGTCATTTTCGTTTGATAAACACTCATTTAATATAACCCCTTCTTTAAATACATCATCTGGTCTTTATCTACTTAGGTGACAGCGCTGAACCACAAGTACTTCCGTACCCATCTTGAGGACGCGTTGTCTCTGGGCCGGCCGCTACTCATTGAGGATATCGGTGAGGATCTGGATCCCGCCCTTGACAACGTACTCGAGAAGAACTTCATCAAATCAGGATCCACCTTCAAGGTGAGTGTTCTGGCTTAATTGTGCTGGCAAAGCAACATCACAATTCGCGCCGTATATATAGTTGGGTAGACAACAGCAACGAATTCATATTGAAATGTTATATACAAACTAAATTTGATGTTTTTAAATTTTAAATTTGAGAGAATGGTTACTGCATTGCTGATTTGAAGTGGTAAATACTAAATACACTTGAAGTGTTAAATTGATTGTTCAAATTGTGCGAGGGGGGCGAAATCCTCCTTGGTATGGCCGACATTTTGCTTTTAGAGTTTTAATCTACATATAAATAACTATCTCATAATAGCGACATGTTTTATAACGTTGGAATAAACATATAAATTGGTTCAACGTTGGTACCGAAACCACACTGTAAACCTTTAATACGATAAGAAAATAGGAATATAATCATATGAAGTTAAAGTCAAATGGATTGTTAATAATTTGATAAAATGAGACAGCATTATTTGTAAACTACATTAGGACGTTGATGCGCCCAAAGGTGAACAGTATGTAAGTAGTTCAGTCGGCCACAGATAGTAGGCTCAGGTTCAGTTTCAGCATATTCATTCGTTTGCTTACGGATCTTATAGCATGACTAGAATATTCTATGCATTTATTACAGGATATAGCACGAAGATAAATACTTTACTAGACCTAGTCGCATATATTTCATCCACGATTTTCCATTTCCCAAGCTTATAAATTTATAGTCAAGTTTAAAGACACGGAAAACTTCGCATTTTACTTCATCATCATTCGATGAGATTTGCCTTGCTATATTTAGATATACTACTTGCACGTAAAATAGTGTAATCGTACTTTTCTTAATAAAGCGATAGATGAAATATGTTAATTACAACATTTTCAAAAGCTCTTCCATATTTTTTTTCCTAATTTGTGTCCCTAATCTCAATTGAGATTTGTGCTTTGATGCTTTTATATTCCTGAAAATACAACATTGGATATCGGCATATATAATTAGATTATTTCAGTCGATATAAATGTCAACAATTCTTCCCTTACGATCGACATGCATTATAGTTTAGACTCCATAATGCCGACTTCACGAATATTCTTGACTGTACAAAGTTTCACTGAAATAATATAAAACACAATTTTAGACAGTTTGTATCCTTGTCCTTTGTATAGGTACCCGCAGGAGCCATGAACCCAAATCAAGGATTCCATGTACTAACCCTTCTTTAACCCGGTGTCCCCTACCTCCCACACCTCACCAACCTTTAATCCCAAAATGTAACGTATGTACATGTTAAAACTTCACATCTTAGCGTATACATATGAATTCACCCAAATACTGCTCTCTTTTTATTTTACTTATGTTAGCACATTTCCGTGTGAGTATATAGGAAGAAAGATCTAAAGTAACATAATGTTACAAGTGACCACATGAAAACTCTTAAGACCTTATAAAATTATACCCTCTTTTTAATATTGCAATAAACCATATCGATAAGCCTTGAGTTTTAACGTCCACATTATCCTTACAATTCTTTGCCTTGTTCAGTCTCATCTATATTGGTTTCCAAAGAACTAAGTCATCAATTTACCGTCAAGCTCCCTGTTGAGTCTGTCGTGATAGATGTAGACGTTTCATTCAGCAGCTCCCCTCTTGCAGACAGCAGTTTTCCCAATTGTTTACACATCATGCCACTGTAACCCCATTCCCTCCTCGTTCCCATATCTCCCACCCGACGTTCCATTATTCCCAATACTTTACCACTGTTAAAGTAGTATTGAGTATCTGTGATGTTGTGGGAGGTCGAAAAAAAATGAAAATACAAGCTGCAATCGATCGCTTTTCCCTTGATTAAAAGGTTTTTTGCCGTGAATTAAAACCGTACACTCATCTACCCCTAAAAAACATTTTGGATTAAAAGTACTTCCTGCTGACTCAACAAAACCCATATCCTCTTTCCATACCCTTGTCAGCATTGGCTTACATCTTCAAGGGTGAAAAAGATAAAATAAAAAAAAAAAGAATTTGTGGTTGAGCAGAATCATAAATCTAGTCCCAAAAATGCTTAGATACTGGGTATCAACTAGCTCAGACATTTTAAATTAAAAAAGTATTAGGAAAACATTAACGTTGTCGTTGCAGGTCAAAGTGGGAGACAAGGAGGTGGACGTGATGGAAGGTTTCCAGTTGTACATCACCACCAAGCTGGCCAACCCGGCCTACACCCCCGAGGTCAGCGCCAAGACGTCTATCATCGACTTCACCGTCACCATGAAGGGACTCGAGGACCAGCTGCTCGGCATCGTCATCATGACAGAAAAGAGGGTCAGTCTCCATTGTCGTTTTGAATGAGATTTATTGTTTTGGGAAGCTACCTTTGGATGATAATGGGTCTTAAAATGTGTACCCATGTGAGCTCATTTGATAAGTGCACTATATGAAGCGTTTAAAAAACGTACGGTGTTTTTATATAATAAGTCTGGAAGTTCAGGGGAACCTGAAGATGTCTTTGATAAAAAAAAAGTATATATGAGAGATGTAATTTTTCTACTTTTTCCGGATTTTTGCCAATTCAGTATGAAAATAAAACTGACAATTCTTTTTGACTGAATATGCCATTATAATGTCAACCAAACATAACTTAACGTCTCACACCCTATAACCCCTTTAGGAGCTGGAGGCGGAGCGTACCAAACTGATGGAGGAGGTCACGGCCAACAAGCGTAAGGTGCAGGAGCTGGAGGACAACCTGCTGTTCCGACTGACCTCTACCGAGGGGTCCCTGGTCGAGGACGAGTCGCTCATCGAGGTGCTCCGAGTCACCAAGATCACGGCCGAGGAGGTCAAGGAGAAGCTCACAGTGGCCGCCGAGACGGAGATCCGCATCAACACAGCCCGTGAAGAGTTCAGACCCGGTACGTCGAAATGGGTTTTCCCACAGGGAAAAGTGTCCTTTTAATTTATAAATCTGGGCGGCTACTTCCATGTCGTTGAAATGTGATACGGTCCATGAGATGGCTGGTGTGAAGATGAGAGATAAAAGGGACAAAGTTACTTCTAGATTAACTTATTTTGCATTATGAAATTACCATTTAATTTGTTTAAGAAAACATGCCATAGATACTTGCGAGACTGGTGTGCAAAATATATAGCATACTCAGGTGTCTTTGTATTTTCCAAGCTGAAACCGCTATATAAAAGAACAGAATAAAAGGTTTTGGCCACAAACGCCATCCTTTCTTACTTTCAATGATATTGCAATTTCTCCCATAAAACATTAAATATGAACACATATCATTTAAAAACCAAGTGATCTGAAAGTCTTACAAAACTTCAACTCCTCTTTGCCTACCCGTCCAGTGGCTACACGTGGCTCAGTACTCTACTTCCTCATCGTGGAGCTGAGCATGGTCAACGTCATGTACCAGACCTCCCTCAAACAGTTCCTGGGCATCTTCGACCAGTCCATGGCCAAGTCGACCAAGTCACCCATCACCGGTAAACGTATCGGCCTAATCATCAGCTTCCTGTCCTTCCTCACTTACAAGTATGTGGCCAGAGGCCTCTACGAGAAGGATAAGTTCCTCTTCACCATTCTACTCACACTCAAGATCGAAATGAACGCCAACCGGGTCCGCAACGAGGAGTTCCAGACCTTCATCAAGGGTAAGCATAAATTAATGCGAGCGTATCAAATTTTAGTGAACAAAGTGATTTTGGTAATATGATAAATCCAACTAATAGCGTACCAAGGCTGAATTTATAGTGAATTTTAGAATATGTTTTGAGACTTATTTGGCTTATGAAAGTTTTTAGTCTGTAAAGCTAACATTGCAGAAATGATAAATATTTCCGAGAATATTAGAGGTTTATTCAGACAATCATTTCCCGTACTCTTAACATAATATCACTTAAACTTGTATTTATTTCCATCTGGCACTCGGCTATCGGTAAGTGGAGTCTTTGTAACAGCAACATCAGAAGATGCCAGGGAAATAACTCAAAGGAGGTGATTCTTAAAATCCATAACATGTTCACAAATATATACAAAACCTAACACATTGCTCTGCCTATCCCAGGCGGTGCCGCGTTGGACCTGAACGCGGTTGAGCCCAAACCCAAGAAGTGGATCTCGGACATGACCTGGTTAAACCTGGTCGAGCTGAGCAAACTGCCGCAGTTCACGCAGATCCTCGGCCAGGTGGCCCGCAACGACAAGGCCTGGAAGGAGTGGTACGACGAGGACGCGCCCGAGGAGGCCGTCATCCCGGACGGCTACGGCACGTCCCTCGACACGTTCCGTAAGCTTTTGCTACTCCGCGCCTGGTGCCCTGACCGCATGATCCCTATGGCCAAGGTGTACGTGGCCGAGGCGATGGGCAAGGAGTACGCCGAGGGTGTGATCCTGGACATGGACCTCATGTGGGAGGAGAGTAACACGCGGACACCTATGATCTGCTTCCTCTCCATGGGATCCGACCCCACGGATAACATCGAGCGGTTGGCAAAGAGCAAAAATCTGCGTATGTATAGTTTGTCTTCAGTACCCCCCCCCCCCCCCACCCTCAGTTTACCGTTTTTGTACATCTAAAAGTAATGATGGATTAAGGGATATACCGATTTTTGCATGGATGAATACTATCTAATGAGACAGAAACTATTTTTTGCCTGAATAGATAATATCTATCCATGTAGAACATGGGTACATTGGCCTAATTTTTGCCTGGTAAAATAATATTTATCGAGACAGAAAATATGTATGTTGGCACAACCCATTTTTTGCATGGATGAATATTATTTATCTAGGCAGAAAATAGGTATAGCGCTTCATTCGGGATTTCTCTTAGATGTGCAAACACAGTGAAGTTATGGATAGATATCTGAATTATAAATACATGTATGTTGTGCTGAAACATGGGAAGCACTTTTCGAAAAGCAGACATATTCTCCTATGGAAAAAGTAGGCGTGTTTCATAGTATGTCAAAAAATCCAATCACTGTAGTTTCAAACCATTCTTCCAATAAACTCACCTGCTTACAAAATATGACCAACTCGGTTGTAAATGTGATACATAATCCCTGGAACCTCAATACAAATAAGTGTCTGAACATTAGGTTTAATCGCATGGTTTGCCGTGTTTCAGGGTGCGGAGCCATCTCCATGGGCCAGGGCCAAGAGGTGCACGCGCGACGCCTCATGAACCAGTCGATGGCAGAGGGCGGCTGGGTGCTGCTACAGAACTGCCATCTGGGACTGGACTACATGGACGAGCTGCTCGACGTGGTACGTTCTGCTCACTGCCCTATGAGACCCCATACCTTAAACACGTCCCTATGAATGTCGCACTAATCCCCCACTAGGTAGATTTTTTCTCTACAGTTCTAGGTGCATTTGTGATAAATGAAAGAGACAAACAAAATCTATCTTTAGATTTTGGGATAGTTGTCACTTTTGGTTAAATTGTAAATACGAGAGTATGACAGTTTTTAATTCTTTTTAAGAAATAAAAAATAAAGGTATAATTCCATTTAAGAAATATGAAATATATGAATAAAATAAAATGATAAAATGTAAATTGTTTAGGTATTACAATAGACGATCTGGTACAATCGAAAACGTTAAGGGTCAACGATATAACACATTTAAAGGCAACATTCTTAGTCCTTACTCCATACTCTATGCGTATGTGTAAGAGCATCGTTACCCGGGTAGCAATCTTCTCTTTTACAAATTAACATTCGTAAAACGGTTATTTGATAAATCGTAAAAGACATAAGATTAAGAAAATATGTGTTTACAGTTGGGCATTAAAGATGGTGCCCCTCAAAAAGAAGAAGTAAGTTATTAATTGTGTAACTTGCAAACTTTGTGCAGTATTATTCAAAGTGCAGCTCAACACACTACAGCCCAGGCTGTTCAAAGAATATGCATTGTCGACAGCATGTTTTTTGAGACTTGAAGATAAGAATTTCAATTTTAAACGTTGTAATGTAAATACTCGAAAGTATTATATAAAATCTCACGCCTTCATATCGTCCTCCATCGTTGATATTCTTATCTTTGAATCGATATTTAATCTATGGCGTCTAGAGTTCTTGTATCTATAAGCAATAATTCTAATGCGAATGATACATTAGCATGATTTATATATTTCCACTACCTTTCCTGCATCTAGGTAGCATTGCATGCCATTTTAAGGATTTCGCAAATACCTTTTGCAATAAAATATTTCCATTCCATTTCCTTCACAAAACTTGCACGTGTTTTCCAGTATCGATAGATTACATGACGCAAGAGGTAACTGTTACAATGATTTGAGTATCTGTATAATCATATATATATATACTTGTCCTCAACCATGTATGTTTATCACTTCGCAAAAACCGTGCAAAATATATGTTATTTCGATCTCATTAAGTGATTAAGAGCAATACAGACAACATTAAAATTGTAAGATGGTTCAAACATGTCTTGCTAGCTACCATGACAGAGTGACTGGAAATTTGATAGTCTATTTTGAAAATATATATTGATCAGTATTTGAATTTTTTTTTGTAAATAAACAGAATATAAATGATACATTAAATAATAGACTGTAAAAAAATGTTCAACATGGTTTGTATTTTGATGCAATACGTATACAGGTTATGCAACTGGACGTGATTGTTACCATGAAACCGGATAAGTTATTCCGTTCAAAGTTGTAAGAAGTATAAAAATAAACCTTTTATAATGGTTCACCAAATAATTTAATTACTTATCATGTAATTTACAACTCCTGTATTTTCTCGTCCCACCTACACAGCTTGCCAACACCGAGTCGAGCCACGAAGGGTTCCGAGTGTGGATCACCACCGAGCCCCACCCCAAGTTCCCCATCAACCTCCTACAGACCTCCATAAAATTCACGGCTGAGCCGCCGCAGGGCATGAAGGCCGGTCTCCGCAAGACGTACGCTGCTATAACGCAAGATCAACTCGACATTTCTAACATGCCGCAATGGAAGCCGATGCTGTACGCTACAGCCTTCCTGCACTCCACAGTGCAGGAGAGGCGTAAGTTTGGCCCCATCGGCTGGAATATTCCTTATGAATTCAACCAGTCCGATTTCGCCGCCACAGTCCAGTTCATTCAGAACCACCTGGACGACGTTGACCCGAAGAAGGGTGTCTCTTGGAACACGGTACGCTACATGATTGGCGAGGTGCAGTACGGTGGGCGTGTCACCGACGACTATGACAAGCGCCTGCTCAACACCTACGCCAAGGTGTGGTTCGGAGAGGGAATGTTTGCCGAGAGCTTCCAGTTCTACACTGGTAAGACCCTTTCCTGTGATTTCATGGACAAAAAACAAATTAAAACTTCCATATCAAAGATGACTGTTTCGTAGAGGTTTCATTTATTTTATGAATTTTCAACACAGTCCATTTCTTTCTGAATATCAATTAATAACCTTTGTGAATTTATTCTAATAAATATTTGGGGTTCTGATATGGTTTTAATATGTTTCTCCTGTTTTCATCTAGTTCTATCTATAAAATATTTAACATCAAAGATGACTGTTTTGTACAAGTTTCCTTGGGTGATAAATTTGCAACACAGTCCATTTCTTTCTGAATATAAAATAATAATCTAAGTGAATTTCTTCTCTTAAATATTTTGGTTTTTGATATGGTTTTAATATGTTTTTCTCCTGTTCATCTGTTTAGGATACAAGATTCCCAAGTGCAAGTCCGTAGATGACTACAGGGCGAACATTGATACCCTCCCTCTCGTTGATTCACCTGAAACGTTTGGACTGCATCCCAACGCTGATATTACGTGAGTGTCATTTGGCCATCGACCATATAAACTGGATAAATTGTTTCACATCGTGGCTTTGTGTCGCATGATAGATGGAACTACTTTTAAATATTCCTAACAAATATTTCTGCAAAACAAGTAATTAATGACAGTGATAAAGCCTTTTTAACTCATTCATATGACCTTAATATTAAAATAAATAGGACATAACTGTTGGTGTGTACTACCTGGCTTAATTTTTTTTATCAATCCTATTATGCATATTGAAAAAAAAAACTTGTTTTGAACGTCTTCAGGTATTCTACGAATACAGCCAATGAGTTGCTCTCAACGATCGTGAACATCCAGCCCAAGGATACTGGTGGCGGCGGCGGCGAGACCCGCGAAAGTATCGTCTACAAGCTAAGTGACGACATGTTAGAGAAACTTCCACAGGATTACCTAGAGCACGAGGTGAGCTTTGAAGAGCGTTTCCCCCCCCTAAAGATAGCCGACTTATCAAACCAAAAGGAGATATTAATGGGATGAAGAATTTTGATCGTTTTCAGACTTTCATATATATATGGTAGCGAAAACAGCTACAAGAAAATGTTTACGATAAGATGTTAAAATGTTAAAAACTATAACAAAATGTTTACTCATGTAACAAATATAACTGACTCTTTCTTTCTCATCCCCCCAGGTGAAAGGTCGTCTCCGTAAAATGGGACATCTCCAGCCTCTCAACATCTTCCTGCGTCAAGAGATTGATCGTATGCAACGCGTTATTACTGCAGTACGTAGTACCCTGACCGATCTGAAACTGGCCATCGACGGTACCATCATCATGTCGGAGAACCTGCGCGACGCGCTCGACAACATGTTCGACGCCAGGATTCCCAACGCCTGGAGAAAGGTGAGGCGATTTGATTGTAAATTACAACGGAGAAAACAAATGGAATCTCATGTTGTTGCGTGACTTATTGAAAACACGTTTCAAAAAACATAATCTTCCGTATAGGTGATAGCAAATGGTTGTAAGAGGGCACATGACTTAATATACGTTGACCCTTTCATAGCTGAAGTCATCATTTGAAAAAGGTCATGTCGGAGAACCTGAGAACTGATATTACATATATAAAGAAGTTACGAACAGTTTCATGATAAAACGATGAATGTTGATTTTCTGATCTCCCGAAGCTATCAGTCCCAGGTTTGTAAATATAGCCCTAATACTGATATGGAATGTTGTTCTTTTTAATTCTTCATAACTATATTATAACCCATGCTAAGAGAAATACTAGAAATAAAAAAGATAAAAAATTAACCTCTAACGCACCCTTTTCCAGATTTCCTGGCTCTCAGCCACACTTGGTTTCTGGTTCACGGATTTGCTGGACCGTAACGCTCAGTTCCACGCCTGGATCTTCGAAGGCCGGCCGACGGTGTTCTGGATGACGGGCTTCTTCAACCCGCAGGGCTTCCTGACGGCCATGCGGCAGGAGATCACACGTGCCCACAAGGGGTGGGCCTTGGACGGCGTGGTGCTGGACAACGACGTGACCAAGATGATGAAGGAGGACATCAGCAACCCACCCGCAGAAGGTAACAATATAGTCTTCATAATCAGAAACATAAAGTTCCCCCTATTTTTTAATTGAAATTATTGTTCAATATTATGTTGAGGGGTGGGGGTAGGAGGACCTTTTGAGAAAGTAACTTACATATCTCTGCGAGTACTAGGACACAGAATTTATAACCCGAAATATTATTCTTCATGTTGCTACGACGAACGATAAGTGTATGAAATCTGTTTGATTAAAATTGTTAAAATTTTCAAGATTATCCCTACTCACACCATGAAATAGGGTGGGGGAATTCTAGAACAATGTTGACGATGAAGTTGGCGATTCCGCACTTCCAGTTTCTAGAACTTTATTATTTTAGTTCGATGATAATTGGATGATAATGCACCAGCCTAATATGACAACTTTTTATAAATCACCAATAAAAACTCCTCCATACTCGCTCAAAATCACTCATGCTGATCCTAACCCATCCTCCCTTTCTCCTCCAGGTGTCTACGTGCACGGGCTGTTCCTGGACGGCGCGGGCTGGGACCGGCGTAACGCGCGCCTCCTGGAGCCCCCGCCCAAGGTGCTCTACACCCCGCTGCCCTGCGTGCACATCTTCGCTGTCGACAAGGAGCGCAAGAACGCCAACAACCTGTACGAGTGTCCCGTCTACAAGAAGCCGGGCCGCACAGACCTCAACTACATCTTCCCCCTGTACCTGCGTACGGCCAAGGACCCGGACCACTGGACCCTCCGCGGAGTGGGTCTGCTCTGCGACACCAAGTAGATGTTGTTCAGAACGAACCGCAACGTTTACAACACATCTTACAGCTGTTTTTTGTTATTACTATTACTTGTTACCATTCCTTTTATACTTGTTGCCAAGGGGCGTTGATTATTGTATACTACAGCGGTGGTTCGTTGGATTGTACGTTTCTCACTTACTGATAAATCAAAGAATTCCTGTTCATCGCTTAACGTGCATGCTATCTACAGTTCAATGCTTTATATTCCATTTGTGATTGATCTAATAATGTCGAAAAGAAAAATCATACCCAAATGCATTTGAAATGATATATTTCTCATGTACTTCATACTACACAAGGAAATCATTACCTAAGGGACAAGAAATATTTAACATAACACATTTCTATGAAACAATTCCATTTCTGTGATACAAAACCCTTTATCGTATGATGTTATGTATGGTACAACTATCTATATAATGAACAGACCTATACTGACGATACTTAAGAGTATCTGTTATATATATCACCGAGGTCTTCATGATACTGCACATGTATATTCAACTATGCAACTTTGAAGCCAAAATATGAAGGACGTTGCACAATATTAATGTACAATCACAATACCTGTCATCTTGATCGTTCTCTCCTCCTTCACAAAGATGTTTATCATGCTAACTTGTACCAGACATGGATAAATAAAAGTTATAACGAGTGCCATAATGACTAGTTTTGTTTCCAATTGTTTGTACCTGTCATGTAAAGTAGATGCAAATTTCGCATTAATGAATTATAGTCCAATGATATTTCTTTAATACGTACAAAAACAAACTTTGATGTATACATTCATCTTTTGCTAGATTTGTGCTTCTATGCACTATTTAATATGATGCTTTAATATAGATTACAATGAATACTATATGAGTTATTTAAAAAGTGTTTTCTCGTAGTTATCTAAAGTAACGAGATGTCAGATCCAGGATTTTGCCCGCCCTTGTTAGGCAGCATGAATAAAAAACCTAAATACTAATTTAGGTAAAGTGGACATAATGGTAAATCAGCTGTAGTCTCAACAGCCAGTATGATACCTGTGTCTATAGCAGAGGTTACATTACCTGATTACGTACGCCTGGAAACTCCACATTTTGAGAACTTCTTTTGGGTCACTACCTATGGTAGCCCGAGAGCTCGTTTTGGGTTAGTGATGTGATAAACTGCATGGACCTCATTGGAAGCCGGTCAGATATCAATACAACTTAATCCAGTCAGTCCTATATACCATTCTTCCAGTTGTCATTGAGGTGCCTTAGTGCAGTTGGTTCTCCTTAAGATACCTGCCAGACCGACGAATATACCTCCTAATATACAGCACCGCCAAGGCACAGAAAGAGTGTCCGACTGTCTCCCAATTGGTCAAGGAATAAACCTGCAGCGGAAAACAATTCTTATAATGAACCAGTGACTCATTTTATCAAGAGAGGATGAGCGGGGTGGGGAGGGCGTCGGTACAAGCAAATTGAACCAGAACGTTTTAAGTTTTGATAGGAGAAAATAAATGAACTTGACCCTTTAATGGATGGATATTGATTTTTAAGTTCCGTATCCCTATAATATGAACCGATACTGCAAATATTCAATCGTTTTACTAAAATGGGATACCTTTGCAACTTTGATCATTAAGATGATCGATGATTAAGTTTTGTACATGTTTTGATAGAAGTAAACACCATAACATGTAATTACCTGATAGAGGTAGGCTTGTGGTCATACACAGTCCCTGTGCGGTGTTGAGGAAGGCAAACGCCATGGGTAGGCGGGCCGTGCCCCCGAGGTACTCGGTCGTGGCGTTGAGCAGGCCCACGGCGAAGGCGAAGGACGCCCCGATGACACAGCCACAGATGGCCAGCCCGGTGAGGGAGGGGCACAGGGTGGACACCACACACGCCGCCCCCGTCACCAGGTTAGCCGCCGCTGAGACAAAACACACGTTAATCCGTCTTATGTCCCCTAATGCCCCGGCCGGGGTGCGGAACAAACAGCTGGAGATGCTCATGAGTGATACTATTAACACGGCCTCCTTCTTGGTGAACCCCTCGTCCTGGCACCTCACGGGGAAATACATGAACGTAGAGAAAAGCGTGATTTGGTTGAAAAAGTGCGCCACGCAAAATATGGATAGCAATTGGTATGATGGCCTTCCACAGATATTGAAAAATCCACGTTTATGGTTAATCGTCTGGATAGATTCCGTTGATAATTGTTTTCCTGTTTGGTCGCATATGGTGTATTCCTTAGCATCCCAAGCGTTGTTGCCAAAGAAAACAGAGGAGGTCGATGTTCCAGATTTGGTTATTTTTATTTCACCTTTTCTGCTTGTACTTGAGTTTGGCAATAGTTGGGATAGGGCGATAACGTTAAGGTTGACCCCAGCGAGCACCAGTAGCGCCCCCTGCCAGGAGATGGCGTCAATGAGAAGGCGGGAAACGGCGGGCCACACGAAGGCCCCTGCACTCATGATGGTGTAAGAAACACCCGCCAAAAGATTCCGCCGAACCTTCAATGTCGTCTGGATGAGTATACTCGCGATGATTTGATATGAAATGAGGCACCAGCCTAGATATAAGGAAATAAGCAATTAAAAGGCAAAAAGACGTGCTGACCTAGATTAGAGATAAGTAACACGATTGATGTCTGAGTACGCCTCATTTGGGCCCTTGATGATGGGTATAGACGATTGATGTCTGAGTACGCCTCATTTGGGCCCTTGATGATGGGTGTAGACCTCTAAAATCGACAGGGCGACAAGGCCATTTCTTAACTTCGATATACAACATATGGGCCTTAGTGACGTGACGAGAAAAATAAGCAACATGACATTGCCTATTTCTAAAATTCGGTATGTAGTGGGGTCTGTTAACAACATTTTCATTACAGAGTGGATAAAAGCACCAAATTTTGCATAAGGCACCTCTGAAGTATAACTATTACATCTAGAAGGGGAAACTTAAGGTATTTAAACAAAAGTATTGGCCATCTTGGGTTAGATCTCTTGTGTAGATTCCAAAGGTAAATAATTGAATTCCCTGAACTCTAATCTCCAAATTATGACACTAACAATGTGTTTCTAGGCAATTCAGAAGCTGAGATATCACTTTATTTCACTGAAAGTCTGCATTTTGGATTTTCAGCCCCCATCAGGGTTGTGTAGTTATTTTAAGGTGGCTCCCCTCTTAAATTCAATGAAGGGGTCCCAGGGGATCATCATACCAAATGAATTAAATCAAGAAATCTTGTGACGAAAGAATAAAGTCGATATCCTTTCTGTTGAATTATTTTGGGATCCAGTGGTCATGTTCAAAGGTATCATGCTAATAAATTCAGCCATTTTGAAGTTTGTGGTATTGTATTGGATGAATATTATATCAATTGAGCCCTCCAGGTTATAAACAACTGATATTGGAACCATTTACACTTGTCTAGATACTTTAGCCGCTGAAAATTTCTCAATTGTGGTCAGATTTTCGGATTTCCGCATTGACTTCAAATGTAAATAATTGAGTTCCCTGACCCATAATCTCCGAATTTTGATACCAACCATGTCTCTTTAGTCATTTTAGAAGCTGAGATATAAGATTGTTTATAGCAAAAGTCGGCCCCCACATCTGTCTTATTGATATTTCAGGGGGTCTGGATGGGGGGGGGGGGGGTCACAATGTCGTATGACTTTGTTTGCTATTATCCATGTCTGTCATGTCATGTCGCCGTGTCAAATTTAGTGGTCAACCCCCATATTTCAAGGTGGCTCCCCTTCTAGATTTGATAGTTATGCCTCAGAGGTGTCTCATACCAAATTTGTTGCTTATATCCACTGCATAACAATTTCACTAAAAATTGACCTTAACAGACCCCACTAATGTGAACTGGAAGGTTCTTAAATTTTTTAAATCGACATGGAAATTTAAAATGTAGTAGCCCCTTCCACAACCTATAGATTTGGGTATTCTATAACCGCTTTAATATTTCTCTTTGGAAACTTTTTTCATGTCACTAGACTCCATGTCGCATGTCGATTTT
Source organism: Lepidonotus clava (assembly GCA_936440205.1). Classification (NCBI taxonomy): domain Eukaryota; kingdom Metazoa; phylum Annelida; class Polychaeta; order Phyllodocida; family Polynoidae; genus Lepidonotus; species Lepidonotus clava. Next base: position 41,856,921 of record OW387136.1, on the reverse strand, counting down.
AAGAAAAGGGTCATGTCATGTGTCATTAAGGGGACTATGTTGCATGTCGAAATTCATAATTAGCTATATTACTGTGTCGAATTTAAGAAAAGGCTGTGTCGCCATGTCGAATATAGGGGTCTAGAGCCATCTTCTTCGCCATTCAAGCAACTTACAGATGAGTGTTTTATGATACAAAATAATGTTTGCATAGTGTTTTTCCGAGTGTGGGGAGACAAACAAGTATCCCAAGACGTCACCACAAAATTACATATGGTCCTAAAGACACCACGAAGCTTACTTACGTTGCAGTGCATGGGTTCCCAAAACAGTGGCGGATTTAGATGGGGGGGGGGGGGGGGGCGTTTTTAAATGTAAAATTCAGCTATAAAATTATTGAGGACCATCTTTTTCATTATCCACTCCTCTTTCTCAAAAACACGGATCCCCTACTGCAAACCAGTATGTGAAGTATCAACCGCAGTTTACCCATACACTTTGAAAAAAGAAAACATTCACTGGTACGTGAACCATAAGTTTTCCAAAACATGAACTTGCTCTAGATGGTACATAACCTATTAAATCTATGAAGCAAGGATGTAGGAACAAAAAAACATCCTTTTGTAATTTGTATCTATTTGGCCTAAAGCTATTGCACATAGAAAACCCCTCGGTAATGCAGTACGTAGTGAACACTATATAGCATTTGATGTGGTGTCATACCTAAGTTTAGGCATGCCATATCCTCCCTCTAACAACTACAATTATTTACCAAATTTATCATATAAAGATATATAAATATCATAATTTCATAAACAATAATTAAAACACATATCAAATATGTACATGTTACATCATAGAGTTTGTGGTAACCCTCATACAAAATGTTTGTTAGCACTCCCCCTCCCCCTAGTGGCAACTGGCCTAATTAGGGTAATTAGGTCAGAGGCCAAAGGTGAGGTGGGGAAGTGCACCCCTGCTGTGAGGGCAGTGGGAGTCTGAACACCAAGGTGAACACATGTCTATTGTGTAACAGCCTAGGCTTAGGCCTATGGTTAATAACCTGTGACTGAAGAATACAACATCATCTCAACACTACTCCTGTCTTCAACTCTTCATTACTCCCCTAAACAACTTCCACAATTTGAAAGTACTACACAAAACTTTAAAGTACTTCAGTGGGATGTGAACGATCAAAGGGACTACTGACTGTTTCCAAAAAACAAACCCGTGCCAGACTGCCACAGACGTTTTGTTCATTAGCCCTGGATCACAAGAATATAGTCCCATAAAGCACATACAAATTTCACTCTGGTAACTTTTATGTAATTGCTGAGGAATAGAAGGGCCGTAACCATAGGAGCCTATGGGAACTTTGAACTTGCACTATTCAAATGATTTTAGTAAACTGAAAATGCATTGCAGCTCACCAAACCTCATACAAATTTCCCTCAGACCTATGTTATTATAACTTTAAGAAGTGACAAAAGTAATGGTCGCCAATTGTAATAAATGGCAGGTAACCCTTCCACTTTTGAAATCTCTTGAATGCTTCAGACAGGGGAATATTTTTACCGGTAACTGCTTTTGAATAGAAATCAAAATCTGCTCATCTGCTCAAGTTCTGGATGTGTACTAACCAGGTGACTCTATATAACCAGTCAGTAATCCCTTTTAACTTACATATTCCATACGGATATTTCACACTCACCAAGCATGATGCCGTAACCAATATACAGAGACACGAGGCTGTTTACTGCATAGCTGAGTACAAGGCCTGTACTTCCCACCAAGGCGCTCACACCTACGGTGCGGCGGGACCCGAACCGCTCAGTCAGCCAGCCTATGGGGACGGCTGAAAACCAAATGAAAAAATAATGACAGCCATAAACCTTTTTTTGATCAGTGTACAGCTTTCATCTGAGCAGCTGGCAGGATAAGGTATGTTTGTTTAATGCTGTACGAAATCCCTTCACCGCCTAAATGTAGATTTTTTTCGAGTATCTAGAGGCAGGTGTGTAGCTTGGCTACACTTTGAGTGGACTCACTTCTGTATCTTGCACCGTGCACGTGGATAACACAATTATCTGATTATATTAAACTGCTACCAAGAACACGGGTCTTCACATAATTATTATCATGCCTTTTTTCAGCAATGAAATTGTGCAATTTCTTTGAAAGATTGAGTGCACAACCTGGCGTTTTTGTCTCATTTCATTTGTCTATATGAGAGTAGACCTTAAACTCAGTAGTTGTAGTGAGCCGCTGGATATAACTCAGAGCTGCTCGCGAGGTAAACGTAAACACACCTGGCCAAGCGCCAGGCCACAAACAACACATGTAAAACTCACAACAGAACAGAGCGACTATCCCCAGCTGGCAGGCGGCGATCCAGGCAATCTGTTGTTGGCTGGCGTCCTGGAAATACTCCCTGAACTCCACCACGAATATTCCTATGGCGCTGTAGCCTATGGGGCGGAGGAAGCACATGGCCCAGTACGTCAGGAGACGTAGCCAGCCATGCAGGTCCAGCCCCAGACAAATCGTCCCTCCATCGGATGGGCAGTGACTTCCAGCAGGGATATTGGTAGATCCCTCCTTGGCATTGGGTAAGGATCCGTTCATGATGCTGCATCTGTGGATGAGAAGAGAGGAGGAGGTAATGTATGAGAATACACAGTAAGACTGAGTGGAGCAGCCTGACTGACTACCTCCGCCTCCGTCAGTTTGACCCAGATCCCCGGTTGGGAATTATGCTAATATTATGAGTATGATGATGGTGAATATATCGATGTTTCTGGTCGGATCATAGATAGCATTGTCTTCGGAACAATTGGTGCGAATTTATGTTGCTATGATGCACGTCCACGCTAGGCTCACTAAAAAGCACAGACCTGCTGGCGCATCGCTAGGGTGTAGACCCTAAAATCGACGGGGACCAACAGCCGTTTCCTTTAATTGACCATGCCTCATGAAGCTATAATACTGACGTGGGACTGCCGCTCGCTAGTCAACGTATCACAACATTGGGGTTAAGTAGGTGGGCGGGGGGTGGGGGATTAGGCCGCCGGGTCGGTCGCCCTCGGTCCACTAAACTGTTGTACAAACAAAACCGCGGTTGCTAGAAGTGTCTAAAAACGCCCCCGTTAGGCTTAGGCCTAGACCGTGCTTGTGACGCAGACCGGCCTTCAAACCCAGTCTAACCCGCCAGCGTGGTGGCCGAACCTATCGGTCCGACTGCCCGGGATGATATTTCCCCGCACGGTCTCTCCGCCCCCGTGCTCGACCCTCCCCCCCCCCCCCCGCCCTTCTTTAGGCCTAACTTTTTTTGTAAACGCGGCGACCCGATCAACTGATATTAATAATCGGGTCAGACTGGGTTTCAAACCCAGACTGAATTAGGCAGTTCAAGGTTGTGTGCGATCGTAGGGTGTAGGGTGTTAGACTGGGTTTCAAACGCGGCGACGACCCAAACGAAGTGTGGTTAGGCCCCGCCTTCGGTCGCTAGAAACACCGCCTAAGTTAGACTGGGTTTCAAATACGGCCATGAAGAAATGTTAAAATGTCGACTTTATTCTGGTCAGACTGGGTTTCAAACCCAGTCTAACACTTTGTTTTAGACTAGATTTCCAGGCCAGCCTTCATTATCGATTGTCGTACTACATCAGTACTATAGAAATTGTTACGTCGTCGTCTTTATTCGGGCAGGCAGACTGGGTTTCGAACCAAGTCTACTAATATTTATTGGCGTTAGACTGGGTTTCAAAGCCAGTCTTCATTACTAAATCAGTACTACACTTTGGCAAAGAAGCCAATAACAGTGACACCTTGCTGACGTCAGATTCGCTCTTCATGGCTTTCCCACGATATCAGCGCCGACTTTTTCCCTAATAAGGGCACGTCACCCCACCCCCGGGGGTCATATATAAGGGCCCGCAGCCGACCGCGTTTCAAACCCAGTCTGACATCGTACGACCTACACACGCAACTTACCGCCTCGAGAAAATGTCGGCCCCTTTCAGTCTAAAGGACCTGTCGTCCCCTTCGTCGGGCCCCGAGGGCTCCACTAGAATGTTTGTCGCAGACCTTTTCCGCGAGGAAAAACCAGCAAAGCGCCGGAGAAGAAGAAGGAAGACGAAGACTACTGGGGAAGCAGAAGGGGCGGCGGGCGAAGGAGCGGAGGGGGACGGGCGCCCGGACCCGGCGGCGTCAGAGTCGGACCTGTCGGAGGGGGAGGCACGGCCACAGAAGGAGGCAAAAAGGGCCCGGAAGGCGGCAAGGAAGGCCGCCAAGAAGGCCGCCAAAAGGGCCGCCAAGAGGGCGGCAAGGAAGGCCGCCAAGAGGGCCGCCAAGAGGGCCGCCAAGAGGGCCGCCAAGCAGGCGGAGGAGGACCCACCGGAGGAGGAGAAGGATGGGGCCCGGGGCCGTCCCCCAACGCCGGATTACTGCCGGGACGTGACCGAGGCCGGCCGCAAGAACATACCGCCAGTAAGTACACTTCTTTGTGTCAGACTTGGTTTCAAAGCAGGATTCGATAGGGGGTTTTGGGTAGATTGTGTTTCAAACGGGGTCTTACAAACAAATGTTATAATTTCAGGACCCCTGACCCCTGTGTAAGGCCTAACAGTGTATCGGTTCAGGCATGGAGGTAGTGTCTCAGGCGTGTGTGGGTGGGTGTAGATGTGGGTGTCGTTTAATTTACAAAGGGGCACCTTCTCCATGTCAAAATAATAACCTAATTAGTCTTGTCGCCCTGTGTAATAACAGACCGGGTGACCAATGTCTTACGTCACTGAGCCTAAAAAAGGCCCCTTTGGCGCTGTCCATTTTAGGGGTACTCACCCACAGAATTCAATTGTTCAATGATGGGAATAATTAATGTTAAGACCAGACCCGTTTCCAAGGAGAGTTACCTGAGTTAATAACCTTCCCCCTAACACTTATAGGTCTTCGCGGTGCCGCCCGTCCAGCCGGGCCGGCGGGGCCCGAATCGGGAGCTGTCACCAACAACAGCTGAGAGAACGGAGGCGGGGAGGGAGCGCAGAGCGCAGAAAGCCCGGGTGAGTCGGTTGATTGTTTATATTTGGTAATTTGTTAATGTTTAAACTGCGTTTCAAACGCGGAGAATTGTATGTGTGGTCAGACTGGGTTTCAAACAAAGAATATATTGTTTTCCCTATTAACTTGTATAAACTCCAGTTATAATTGTTTTTGTGGTCAGACTGGGTTTCAAACACAGAATGAGTTGATTGGGGCGATATCTTTTTCCCTATTAATGGCGTGGCGTCATTAACTTTTATAAACTCTAGTTATAATTATAGTTTTTATGTTCTGCATTTACAGGAGAACTACGTACCCAGACCCAAGGTGCGTTGTGGGAGCCCCGACCCGGAGGAGGTGCAGGCGAGAACTCTTAAAAACTTCCACGACCGGCAGTCGGCGGCGGCGAGGAGGAGGGCTGCGGGTATACCTGCTCGCCTCTTCCACGACCGACGTAAGTGATAAGTTGACATATTCTTTTATAGCTGTATGTAAAGGTTGCAAATACTTTTGCTAAAAATTAATTTCTGAAAGTAAATTCAAACCGTTGGTGCCGACCCCTGGTGTCACATAGTTGCTAAATTATTAACTAAAGGAAGTCTGTATGATTGATTCATGCTGCCCTGCTACACTACAATAGTGGAAATAACCTAATAGTGTGTATTAATGTGATGAATAATAATTTGTAGGTCCTAAACCAAAGCTTTTTATTTTTCAGCAATAGCAGGCTATGAGGAGCATCCCATTCCACCCCTCCCCCCGACGAAGAAGCAGGGGCGGGCCGGCCAGGGGACGAGGAAGAGGGCCAAGAGGGCCAAGAACTCCAGTAAGTTTATGTTAGACTTCTTCTGAATAAAACTTATTGATTAAAGTCAGTTAGAATGTAGAGGATACAGTAAAAATAAAAATTTCGTGATTTACATGTAGCCGGGTTTCAACACCAGTCTGACATTTGTATTTCTAATCTGGTTTCAACCCCAGTCTGACAATACTAATGTTTGTATTTCTACTGGTTCCAGGGGCTGTCCCCGTGGTGGAGGAGGCTGAGGTGGAGGAGGCTGAGGAGGAGGAGGAGGTGAACCTGCAACCCCCCGACGCGGCTCCCTCAAGGAAGGACCCCCACAATGATGACCAGGAGGGGGGCGGTGCCGCCCCAATGGCCACCCTTCCTACCCTTTCGTTTCGTTTGCTTAAATTGTAAATAATGTAATATATCGTAGTAATTGTAAATATATAACTTGTAAATATTTTTTAATCGTATTTATGGTGGACCCCTGTAAATAGTTTATATTAATAATAAGTTTGTTTAATTGCAGTACACTTGTTGTTATTTGTCAATTTCTACGATATACTCATAATTTTTATCGGCGACTTTATTTCAAACCCAGTCTAACATGAATCTGGTCCGGTCGGCTTTCAAACCCAGTCTAACCTGTCACTCTTATTTCATCTGGTCGGGACGGCTTTCAAACCCAGTCTAACCTGTGACTCTGATTTTAATACTTAGTAATTGATTTTTAAAGTAAACATCAACCGTACATCCTAAACTATAAAATAATCTATTGTGAACGTTGTTTGGTAATACAGGTGAAAAATATACACATTATAGTTAGACTGGGTTTCAAACCAGATGTAAAGGTATACACATAATTCAATAATTTTAAATAAAAAATATCGGCGGGCTTGAATACCAGTCTGACGCCAACCAGTACTAATTCTAATGATATAATTAATTAAGTAATTTAAAAATAAACCAGGCGTTTAGGTTTTTAGGCGTCAGACTGGGTTTGAAACCCAGTCTGACGCCCACCCTTTTTTCAGCGTCAGACTGGGTTTGAAACCCAGTCTGACGCCTAACATAGAATCAACCCCATCAACGCGGTCAATGAGTAAAGACCAACTCTTATGAGAGTTGTCTGTTGGCCCTGAAAAGGGCCGTTTTGGTCAGGGGTAGATGTCGTCCATACTACTGCTCATCAGGGTAAAGTGGGGCATTGACTGGGAGGTTCTGAGGTCCGGGCTGCCCAAGTTCACGGAAATGGTCTCTGGCCCATCGCAGCTGTGTTAGTGCACGGTCCCTGGTCGTCAGGGTACTGAGCTCTCCAACAGTGCCGAACATGGCCCAGAATCTTCCAGGTATAGCTGGTGGTCCTTGGGCACAACGTCCCTGGATGGCCATACATGTGAGGTTAGTCGGCTCGAACACACCCAGTGCCTTCTGGGTCATGGCAGGAACCACCTCTCTGTTGCACTCATCGTCACATGCAGCCAACAGCATTTTCCAGCAAATAGAAACCGACAGGTATTCAGGCCGTATGAAGTTAACTACAGCAGAACTTGCTGTCAGCAGGTGTTTTTCCGGGTGGCCCAAAATAACAGCAACATCCTTCTCAGTGGCCTTCCATGGTACATTCTTGAGTGGCATCTTGGATCTGAGTGACCCCTACCTGCCCTATCAGGCTTATATACCTGTGGCCTAACCAGGTGAGGCCGGCTCTTATCATACCACCGACTCACAGGTGCTCCCCCCTCCCAGCCGGCCGGCCTGCCCACTACGCGTCGCCTTGCTACAGCCCCGGTCTAACGCCTACCCTAGCCTAGACCGGCTTTGAAACCCAGTCTACCGCGTCGGCCAGGTAAGGCCGGCCCTTATCATACCACCGACTCACACGCGCTCCCGGCCAGGTGGGGACGGCAGGCCGGCCGGCCGCGCCACAAAACCAACTACGCGCTGCCTTGCTGCAGCCCCAGTCTAACGCCTAGCCTAGCCTAGACCGGCTTTGAAACCCAGTCTACCGCGTCGGCCAGGTGAGGCCGGCCCTTGTCATACCACCGACTCACACGCGCTCCCGGCCAGGTGGGGACGGCAGGCCGGCCGGCCGCGCCACAAAACCAACTACGCGCTGCCTTGCTGCAGCCCCAGTCTAACGCCTAGCCTAGCCTAGACCGGCTTTGAAACCCAGTCTACCGCGTCGGCCAGGTGAGGCCGGCCCTTGTCATACCACCGACTCACACGCGCTCCCGGCCAGGTGGGGACGCCTTGTTGCAACCCCAGTCTACTGCCTTCCTTATCAGCCCAACAGTTCGCCGGGTTTCAACACCAGTCTGCCTGGGAAACAACTTACCTGTGACTACAGGGGCAGGCGCGCAAGTGTAGTCACAGGTAGGTTGATTCTGAGGCAGGCGCGAATGGCCTAAAACAACAGCTCATGGGAGCGCCTACTAGGTTTCCCCATCTCTTTGGTTGAAACCCAGTCTGACTTATCAAATAGGCGCCGCTATTGGGGACTTGAATGGAAAATATATTTTTGGTTTGAAATTTTTTGAGATTTTAAAATATAATATTTTATATTTTATACAATATAATATTTGATAGCGACAGTGGCTCCGCCAGTGGTCGGTTGACCAGTGGCGCCGCCAGTGGGGACTTTGGGAGAATCTGTTACTCTGGGTTTGAAACCCAGTCTGACGACTTATCATATAAGCGCGCCTGGTGTGGACTTAGTGGAAAATATATTTTTGGTTTGAAACTTTTCGAGATTTATAAAATATAATATTCGCGCCGCTGATCGGTTGACCAGTGGCGCCGCCAGTGGGGACTTTGGGAGAATCTGTTACTCTGGGTTTGAAACCCAGTCTGACTTATCATATAAGCGCGGCTGGTGTGGACTTAGTGGAAAATATTTTTTTGGTTTGAAACTTTTCGAGATTTCTAAAATATCATATTCGATATCGCGCCGCTGATCGGTTGACCAGTGGCGCCGCCAGTGGGGACTTTGGGAGAATCTTTTACTCTGGGTTTGAAACCCAGTCTGACTTATCAAATAGGCAGTATGAGAGCGGAGCGCCGCAAGTTTGAAATTATTTAGAATAGTTTAAACATGTTAAATATGTTATACTGGATTTTGAGCTGTAGGGGTATACGAGTGATCACTTTTGTGAGAGTATGGGGCCCTGAAAAGGGCCATTTTTGTGGTGTATTGGGAAACGGAGAGGGGCACTTCAGTCATCGAAGTTGGCGAAGTCGTCATCAGCTGGGTCGTCTGGGTCAGCCATGTCTGCGTCAAGCTCGGCATCGGAGACAGGTGGCGCATCCTGTGGTTGGTCAGGACCTCCGACCAATTCTGCTGGGTCAACTGCTCGTTGATCCAATCGAGCCTTTGGGGGGTGGTAGATGTCGACGACTCTATTCAGGAAGATCATTAGAGCCTCACCACCTAAGTAGTCAGCCTTTGCTTCCTCTATTTTGGCATTCTTGATGCGTTCTTGCAGACGCTGTGGACGCCGCCTCTTATGTTGGCTGCCTTGGATAATGTCGATTCGTGTGTTGTCGATCTCGTGAGTGAGGTAGGCCAATAGCCGGAAAATGTTTGGATGTGCGGTCAGCTGATTGTTGATTCGCTTGTTGTACGACTCGACATGGTTGTTGGTGCGCACGTCCGCTTCGAACACATTCCAACGCTCTGGGTGGTTGTTCAGCCAGTTGCGTTCGAAGTACCTGAGGAACTTGCGCATGTCACGCACCACAAACATGGGTAGCACATCCCATCCATTTTCGCTGCTGAAGGTCCGGTAGACATCGACTACTTTGTGTAGGGGGACAAAGGGCAGTGCGTAGATGCGATGTTTCACGCTTTGCACCGTACCACGGTGGTGCGCAAACCGGGAGAGGCCCAGTCGAGAGAACCTTTTTCTCACGGCCTGGCAGTAATGGAAGTAGCAGCCCTGAATCCGCACGTCTGGGAACACTTCCAACAAGCTACGGTGAATCGCACGTTCAAAGTCCACCAACACTCGAGGGGGGTTGAAGCGCACACCAAGCTCCACTGCCTTGTCCTGCAACAGCCGGAAGAGACGAGTGTACCTAGTGCTGTTCTTACCGGGCAAGAGGCAGTACAGGATTGGGATTACAGTGGACTTGACCAACGCGTGGATGATGAAGAGTTGAGAGAACAGGGAAGGGCAACTTCTGAAGGTACCATCCATGTGCACCCGACGCGAGTCACACATCAGGGCAAAACTGTCCTTGTCACCGACCACAAGGATCCGATCCTCCGCTCCGTCATCGATTAGGACGTTGTGTAGGTCCTGACAGTCGGTGAGATCGATGCCTGCCAGGGATCTTGGGAGAGGAGGCTGCTGTGTCTTCCGGATGCGTTGGAGACTAGCAGCCATACTGTAGTCGGTGGGAAGGGCATCCACGATGGCGTGACTGTCCTCCATGTGGACAATCGGACGTGTCAGTTCTTGGTAAATGGCCCTTACTGGGGTCTGAAGATCGTCCCGTGCACGCTTCCTGATCTGTGCCTCGATCTCCTCCGCCTTCCTCTTGTTGATCTCTGGGGGATGATTGTGCCAGCCCTGGATGTTAACGTTGTCCATGTCTTCCCCGATGTAGTTTGCCTGAAATGGGAACAAAACCCGTGTAAGTTATTTGTGAACGTTGTTTGGTAATACAGGTGAAAAACATACACATTATAGTTAGACTGGGTTTCAAACCAGATGTAAAGGTACACACATGGATCAGACCGGGTTTCAGACCCAGTCTAATTGTTAAAAAATACTACCAATTTGATAGAATTAATACAGTCGACAGTGGCGCCGCCAGTGGCGAATGAATAAGTCTTATTATAATAATGATATTCCACTATGCGACATACGACATAAGAGTATAACTTGCAACAGATTTACATGGTTCAAGACGGTCAAGACCCCTGTCTGTATGAAATGCTGTCATGTTATTTTGATAAAAAGTTAATACCTTGGCAGTACATTTGGTGACCTTGTAGTGACTGCAAATGAACTTTTGTTTCCGGTTCTCTCCAGTCCCTTGAGTACCGTTCCTGTAGAACTTGTACCCGCCGGACTTCAAAAGCAATTTCCCACGTTTCCCCTCAACAAATACATGCCTCTCATCAATCCCTAACTCCTCTTGATTGTTCTGGTTGGGCCCTTCCATCAGTCGGCGGCGTACGGGGCGACGAGGACGGGCGGCAGGCCATACAAGCTCAGGTGATGGAGGAGGAGGAGGTGCAGGGGCTGCCTCAGGAGTCCCTGGGGGCGGGAGTCCAGGTATGAGGGGCAACTCCTCTAGGATCAGGTCCAGGGCAGCAGGATATGGTTGTGGTGCATCCAGTAGTTCTTGTTTGGCTTCTGGTTCCAACAGTAGTAACTCAGGTTCAGGTATATGGTTACCTTCACCTTGGTTGACTAGGTCGATGGCAGCAAAGATGGCTTGTGAAAGATCCATGCTGGAATGATGACCAGTATGAAGGGTTGACCACTATTTAAGGGGAATCGATGTGCCCGTATCAACTCACTGTGCCAGACAACAGTAGCTCAAGGGAAGCCCTGTTAGTAGACTGGGTTTCAACCCCGACATTGACTGAGCGCGCGCCGTCGCGCTGACCGGCCGCTGACCAGTCGTCGAGTATGTCAGTTGAAGCCCCGTGCGTAGGCTGGGTTTCAACCCCGACTTTGGCTGAGCGCGCGCCGTCGCGCTGACCGGCCGCTGACCAGTCGTCGAGTATGTCAGTTGAAGCCCCGTGCGTAGGCTGGGTTTCAACCCCGACTTTGGCTGAGCGCGCGCCGTCGCGCTGACCGGCCGCTGACCAGTCGTCGAGTATGTCAGTTGAAGCCCCGTGCGTAGGCTGGGTTTCAACCCCGACTTTGGCTGAGCGCGCGCCGTCGCGCTGACCGGCCGCTGACCAGTCGTCGAGTATGTCAGTTGAAGCCCCGTGCGTAGGCTGGGTTTCAACCCCGACTTTGGCTGAGCGCGCGCCGTCGCGCTGACCGGCCGCTGACCAGTCGTCGAGTATGTCAGTTGAAGCCCCGTGCGTAGGCTGGGTTTCAACCCCGACATCGACAGAGCGCGCGCGGTCGCGCTTACCGGCCGCTGTGGGTAGACTGGGTTTCAACCCCGACATTGACTGAGCGCGCGCCGTCGCGACGACCGGCCGCTGACCAGTCGTCGAGTATCTCAGTTGAAGCCCCGTGCGTAGGCTGGGTTTCATGGACTGAGCGGTGCCTGCCTCTGGTCAGACTGGGTTTGAAAACAAGTCTGTGTGGTGACCGGCGCTGGTCAGACTGGGTTTGAAAAAAAGTCTGTGTGGTGACCGGGACGGCGCTGGTCAGACTGGGTTTGAAAACAAGTCTAACCTCAGCCAAATTCGATTTTATATTTTGGAGGCACGGTGATTTGTAGACAGCAACGATGGCTAATGGAAACATTCCTTCTTCTATATTAAATGCCAGGGTTCTGCGTGCCACCATGCCAATCTCATTGGAACGTCATGTCAGACGAGTGCTTAGAACGGTGGGACCTAGTAGACTCTACATTGTCATAGAGTCTAGTGTGGATCCATTCCACATGGTTGTCCAGTACCGTGACCACCTGTACGACCTACCAGGCTGGGGTACATGGACCGACTTCCAAGTTGCCATGTTTGAAGACTTCAGAAATCTTCTTGATCCAGACATGTCCCTGCGCCTACCACAGTACCAGTATAGAATGACATTTGACCTAGATGTTTTCACTATCAGAAGCCCTCTGCACGATGAACTCTTATATTTAGAGGCGTGGGACTATCACCCCTTCTTGGCGGACCTGATACAGAGAGATCAAGAGGAGAAGAGGATGCAAGAACAACTATGGTCACGTGGGAATTAATTCCAACATTCCCCGACTTTTTCAACGGCCCTTTTCAGGGCCAACAATTTTACAAAAAAGTTACTTTCACTCAAACAATGCAATTTTTTGACAGCGCGACTGCACGCGTAGTCTAATTCACTTTGATTAGACCTGGTTTCAGACCAGGTCTAAAAAAAAGATATAATCATGCCTGGGTTTCAAACAAAGTCTACCAAAATCTTTATTAGTAATACATTGGGGACGGGGGGGCTGTGGTGCAAGCTTTTTCTAAATACGTAATATGGTCTCAAATTTGTTAGACTGGATTTCAAACCCAGTCTGACGGCGCGCCCAAATTATGCTGGGCCAACCATTGAAACAAAGTTGTATTTTCCAAAATACGTAATAAGGTCCCACATTTGTTAGACTGGATTTCAAACCCAGTCTGACGGCGCGCCCAAATTATGCTGGGCCAACCGTTGAAACAAAGTTGTATTTTTTCAAAATACGTAATAAGGTCCCACATTTGTTAGACTGGATTTCAAACCCAGTCTGACGGCGCGCCCAATTTAAACCTGGTAGACTGGGTTTCAAACCAGGTATGAAAAGAATATATGTGGCAAATAAACTATAACATTTTATATCGATAGTGGATCCGCCAGTGGGGGGTTGACCAGTGGCGCCGCCAGTGGGGACTTATAGAAGATCTTTTTCTATGGGTTGGTGGGGGTGTAAGGCAGGGGTGTATGGCATAAGTAAAGCAACTTTTGATGAGTTTGTTGGCCCTGAAAAGGGCCTTTTATATAACAAATGTTTAGGCTTGCACACTACTCGTTCCTGGTCCACTCTTGTTCCTGTCCTTTTTGGGCTGCCCTGTCATAGTCCACCATGTTTGACACGAATAGAATGTACCCTTCCATGTCTATGGTTATCACGTCATCATACATTGGACTCGAGATATTGAAGTCGCCATCGAAGTCGCCAGCTTCATACCGCAGGTGGTACCGGTACCGTGGAAGTCTGAGGCCCATGCCAGGATCCAATAGGTCACGGAAGTCCTGTTGCATGCTCATTTGAAAAGAGAACCAGTCTGGCCAGTTTGTGAACTCGTACTCTGTATCTCTGTATTCAATACACAGGTAGTAAGGATTCTCGTGGAACTCAACCTGCCTGTAAATACTGCCCCCGGTGTGGCGCATGGTACGCCTGAAACCCCGCATGACACGCCTCACATGGTCAGCAGCGGATTCTGGCCTCAAGGCGCGGAGTAACCTGGAATGGTTTAGGGTATTAGGGATGTACCTCGCCATGTTGTCGATCAATAGAGTGTATTAGGGAAGACTATAACAGATGTTTATAAATCCTGTACTTGTCACCATTCACTCTGAGCGCGCTACGTCGCGCTGACCGGCTGACATTCGTCGAGTATCTCATGGGAAGCCCCGTGGGTAGACTGGGTTTCAAACCCGGTTTGGCCACAAAAAAAAAAAAAAAAAGCAAATGGTTAGACTGGGTTTGAAACCCGGTGTGGCCGGCTAACCAGTCGTCGAGTATCTCGTGGGAAGCCCCGTGGGTAGACTGGGTTTCAAACCCGGTTAGGACACAAAAAAAAAAAAAAAACTCGAGAGGGGGGGTTAAGCCGCCTATGTTGGAGTAAATCCCGCCGACAAGACCGGGTTTCAAACCCAGTCTAACCAAGAGAGAGAGAGGGGGGGGTTAAGCCGCCTATGTTGGAGTATAGCCCGCCGGCGTACCATATGTGCGCACGGTCTTACCATCGGGATCCTCATTTTGAGGGAGTTAGTCACCCCTTCACCGGGGTACCAATTTTGACCATTCTAGCCAACGCTTTCAACTCCAGTCTAAACACACCCGGCGGGGGGTGGGTTGGGGGACCCTCGACCCGAGCTCCTTCCCCAAACATTCCCGGATTAGCCTCTGTAAACACGTTGACTAGTGAGGAGCTCCCCTGACGTGGCAAAAAGCGCAAGTGACATAATACAGGATGTTTCTTACATTTGACATGCGATCAATAAGAATATAGTGACAGAAGACATGTCACAAGAACTTATTTGATATTGACATGACAAATGATATAAAGTGAAGGCTAATTGATTTCTCAAATGCAACACGCAACTTAGGGCATGTTAAAATCGACAGGGCGACATGCGCACTTTTGAGGCCTAATGACATGCGACATGGGATTTTAGATGGATAGTGACAGGAGACATTACCATTTTTGAAATTCGACATTTAATCATTTCCCTTTAGACCCGAATCCGACCATAGCCAACGTGAGGGTGGTCTCCAATCCGACCGTTTTTCCGTAATTTTCCATGTCTTCAACATACAAAAATAACAGATATATTGTTTGAAGGCTGATTAAGTTCCCTAATCAATACTTCAAATCAGGTTTCTTTAATTCAAATTTATGGGCATGGGATAACCTTTGCAATTGCTCAGTGACAGAGAATTCCCGGGGATATCCATGTAAATCCTGGGGAAATACAAAAGTTAATGCTCTTTATCTCTAAATCGAGAGGGTGCCATTTCTTAAGATCGACATGCATATGTGACATTTGAACTCCCCCATCAAGGGCCCCAGACTCGGAATACAGTTGGCCATATCGCCTGATGCTGGTATCAACGTAAACGTATTATGTTTATTGTTAGTGCTGGCTGGTCTACATCGCACCCAGTAAAAGATGTAATATTTTTGTGCGTATTAAAGCCACTCTGGCTCATCGGAGGAAATTAGTCAGAATGAGTAACCTGCCAAGGATGGATTGAATATAGAGCCAGATCAAGGTTGACCATCTGTTAGGCTGGTCTGGGGAGCTTAGGTCAGCTGGTTCTATTTTGGTAGGAAATGGTATTAGAGGAATAGTAATAGAATGGGTCTGGACTCCTTAACTCGTGAACACTTAACTCTTACTGAACAATATGAGCAAGTGGAGATAGCCAAATTAACCGCTGGATTGTTTGTATAATTGTTTATATAGCAAAGAAATAGCTCAACTTGTTGCATCTGCTCTAGTACTAATTATATTATGAATTGTATATTGCATGCTCCAATTGTATATAGTCATCTCATCCCATTAACATTATCATCATTAATCACTTATATACTTAAAATATAAACGAGGACTCCTTAGTATGAGTCCATATATACTGAAGATGTATCATACAGCAATTGTAATTATCAAGTTATGGCTGGAGATGAGGGAAGACAGGATTTATCCTACTCATCCCAGGGTAAATAAAGCTGTTTAAAAAAAAAAAAAAAAACTAGGCACGGCGACACGGCCGTTTTTGGGTCTGGTGACATGTGACAGGGCCAATTCTTAAAATTATGGTTGCACTATTTCAAAATTCTGCTGCCCTTACCGGACTGGGGGGTTATTGAATAGGTTATCGCTCTGACCAACCAGCACCAACCACTTACTGTACTTACACACAGTTAATGCTGAGGTAGCTTTGGGAACGTCCCGAGATGAGCAGTGTCATCCCTCCCCTACCCCCTGGTGTGACCAGTGTTTCAAAGTCATCTAACTTCTGAACCAGTGGTCCGATTTTACTGAGAGAAATACTATTCTATTTCTGTTCAAGTGGACAAATCAATAGTATTCATATTTTAGTAATTGAAACCAAAATAACTAAGATAAAGTATCATGCTTAGTGTATCCCGTTTATACGGAGGCTAAGATGGTTCCAGATGACTACCATAGGGAAACAATCAGTGAGTCCCAAACTTGATGGCATAGGGCTATTCTAAACAATTTATGATCTAATCAACTTGGAGGTCGAACCTGGAAACCCTGGTCGAGGGACCCAGGCTGTCTGAGCATAGACTCAACATTATCATTGTCCTCTGATACCGACTGCGATTCATGCTTATTGATATTACTTTATTACATATTGGGCTATTGCAGAGCTTCTTTGAAAGACCTCTGCAAATTGGTGTTCTTTCAAGAGGGGAGAGGAGCTAGCCTGACTATTGGAACAGCTATACCCCAAGCAATTAACTGTAAATAGTTCAATCATCTGTGTTATCTTGATTAAAGTTTAAATACGGATAGAGATAAAGCTCAACAGTACGGGGCCTGACAGTAGGATCGTGGACTTGATTTTCTGAAATTGTGAATACGTACCTGGGGGTGTTTCAAATTTAAAAAATCGTCATGTCACCAGATACTATAATCTCATTTTCCAGAGCGATTTTGAGAAACTCACATGTCGAATTTAAGAAATGGCCTATTTCATGTAGTTTATTTTTCTCTTCATGTCATTTAGCCTCATGTGTCATGTCGAATTTAAGAAATCATCATGTCGCCATGTCGATTTTCTAGGTCTTTACCCATGTTTATGTACAAATCTAATGTGTACTTTATTTCCATTGGAGGGGGGGGGGGGGGGGGTCACACACACCCGAACATATGTATAGGCCTAGACCTGACTATTTTACTATTTTAATACAAACCAACCCGCCCCCTCCCCACCATGATTTCGGACCCTTTGGCCTGCACTTAAAGGGACCAATATTCAGGGACGGATCCAGAGATTTCCAAATGGGAAACTAGAATTTTACAGGGCCCCCCCCCTCTAAATCCGTCCCTGTAATATAAATGACGAAATTTTCATAACTCGGACAAGTATAGAAAATTCTTAAATGAGTCTAGTTAAGGTCAGTGGTAAAGTATTAACTGTGAATACCAGCTCAAACCAAAATAGAATTCCACAAGAGAGGGTAATATTTCGATTTGTAAACAAACCCCATTTTTGTGAATGGATTGAGTTGAGCAAGAAAAACGTGTTTTTAATGATTTTCTATCATATTTCATGGTTTGGATTTTAACATGGGCCAAAAAAAAGCTAAATGAATGGATTTCCATGATTGTTTGAGTTTGGAAAATTTCGTTGAATTTATTGTTTTTTTCGCTCCCGTTAAGTATTGGCAGTGTATACATACGAATTTACAGCCCTTAGCATAACTGAACCGCTTGAAGGACTCAAAATAAGTTCCCCTTTTCGTGATGCAGTGGCATGTTCTGTAAGCTAAAAACAGTAACTGAAGGCTCATTTTCTGCATGCTACATAGGTTGGTCCTGCACATCAAGATCTTAATCGTTGCCCCTATTTCTCCACATGTAGGCTATCCCCCTTCATACATGGCATAGCCAGGGCCGGATATTGCACGTTTCAGCCTTGTAAGTCCAACTAATCTATATAGATAAATCGCCAAATTGATGGTCAATCATGTTATGGGAAGGGCTCAATGAAATTCCCAAGCGAATGAGTTATTTTTTCTGTTTGCTGTACAACGGACACACCATCCTATAATTTCTGTAACCCCAACGCACCCGGATAAGTCAATGTATCTCCTATATTTCCATTAATCTTTGCGACAACAAATGCAACATTTGGGAAACAATGAGAATGTTCGTTGGTTATAATAGAGACATAATTGTAATGATATATTTTGGAATGAAAGGAATATCACCACGTAACAATTGGCAACACACACAAGTCATCAACAACAGCGACTCATCATTATGTATCACATTCAATATCAACTAAGTGAGGACACTTAAAGGGCATTTGCACAATAAGCGTCCCTCACATTGAGTGCATTTGGAGGTTATGGAGAATACACCATCTGTCATAATCATATGTCTGCACTAGTTAATGCATAATGATTGGTATAGGCAAACACGATTTTAATCCATTTCATTAGGTATGTCTCTTTGCAATTTTGATATTTACTAATATATGTCATGAACGAACAGGTTCAAACTGGACAATTTTAAAATGTGCTATTGAAAATAAATACAGACAATATGTAAAAAGAAGTGATTGTGAATATGAGGACCTGTACGTTGAATCGTGTATGTTATTGTGGATGCATCTTTGGATACAAAAACTCCCCCTAGCTTCTCTAAAGACAATGATTACTTAATTCAGAATTGATTAAAGCCCATATCAAGTGTGTTATAGGTGTTGCTGGCAGAGATGTAATTGATCCTACAAATAATTGGAAAAATATTTTTCAATGTGATTTAGCTCAATTTGCAACTTTAAATGACAACATCAAGTGTATTAATATTCTATGTTATTTCTTGCTGAAAGGTTGTCACATATTACCATTCTATTGTTAATATTTACACACTCCATCTTTAATACATCTGAAAACCAGTGGAGACACTGATTATTATTACTTTCCTTCACTGAAAACACAAAGTCGTCAGAGAGCCACTGCAAAGTTGTCAAAGGGTTGTCACAGGTCACTTTTGGGCTCTTATAGGTGACTTTTTGGTCATCAGAGGGCTCATTTCAGGCCATCAATGCTGCGTGACGACCTTGTGACAATCCTTTGACAATTTTAGGGTGGTCAGAGGGTTGTCATTGTGAATTTTGAGGCTGGATGACAACCCAAAGGTAGTAATTTTCTCCCGACTACTTTGGGCAAAAAAGGTCGTCAGAGAAGCAAAAATGAAGATCGGGTTGTCATAGGGTTGTCACAGAAGAAAATGAGAAGTCAAAAGTCCTGCCTGACTACCCTAGGGTTGTAAGTGAATGGTGCCTAAAACGACAGCCCAAGGTTGTCATGGCCTCTGCCTATATCAACCCAGTGTTGTAAGTGAATGGTGTCAAAACCATACAACTCATAGGCTGCCTATGTGTAGTGGCCATACCTAATAACTAGTAATAACATAATAGGAAGCCATTATAATGACTATGATATCTACAACATGAAAATATTCATAAATAAGACTTTTTGTCTAACAGACACAGACACAGCCTGTGACAACCTTGGGTTGTCGTTTTTGGCACCACTTTTGACAACTCTGTGTTTTCAGTGTTATTGGTTGCGTCGGTTGTACTTTTTGCCAAGTGAAGTGGCGAGCTCATATTTTGGGCACTGTATTTATTTCCTGCACTGGTCGGGGTTTTGCAGCATGTTTCTAGAGATTATTGACAGGACTGCGGGAACTAGCTTCATTTTTTTTTGGTCAATAAGGGGTTCAGCATTCGCGTTGTACGGGCCTCTATGGGGGTCAAGTCCGAAAAGTAGTCGAGTTTTGCAAGCAGGTCCTTTTGGATTGGGTCTTGATACTAGACCCCCATTGCAGTCCCACATACCAGACCTCCATACCAGATCCCCATTGCAGACCCCTATACCAGACCCCATTGCAGACCCCCATACCAAACCTCCATACCAGATCCCCATTCCAGGGGGTCTGGAATGGAAGGCTCTGTGTTCAATATATTTTACACTGCAATTATGGCAACTAAAAATTAGGATTATTTTGCTTTTATTTTTGAGGAACAATCTGTTTTAGTTGTTGCTTCGAAGTCTATGCCATTTGCTTCTATAATATTATCATATTATGATAAATCAGTGACCATTCATGATACATTTTAGCCTGTTTGGAGGGTATTGTTTTAGCTTGATGATAGTAAATTAGAGTTCTATGATAGATCCATCCTCATAATTATTGCTAGTCTACAGACATATTTGTCTACATTGAACTATAGAGAGTTAATTATCCGTGTATATTAGGTGTGCTTAATTAGTTGTATTAACTATGGATAATAGCTAGCTCCTACCGCAGTCTCCTCCTTGTTCGACTGCTGTCATCCAATACATAATCATAGTTCCACATCATGTAAGACATAACACTTGCGTGAAAGGATGTTCTTTATTTAATTATCTCCTGTGTATTGTCGTTCCATAACAAGATCTCAATTGACAATGATCAGCTCCAAGGATGGAATCCCCTCAAATACACTCAGTCAATGCTCCCGCCTTTCTACACAGTCTTTCTGCTTCTATTCCAAATCCAGGACTCAGCTTCTAAGACTCAACCTTTCCAGGATGGTTACTCACAACAACGTTCAGCTAACTCTGACTGAGCTCGAGTGGCATTTGCCCCTTTAGTATGATACGTCACACATAGACTCCTCCTCTAACTCCCTCACTTTGACAGAGAGTTATGGCTAAGGCATGTGCTGTTCTAAACCTAAAGCTGCTAAGCCTACACGAGCATGGACTGGCCATCTGCATCAGTACAACATAATGGTTACTGCACAGACATATGTCTGCAGAGTGGCTACTATGCAGACAGGTTTTGCTGGTTCCAAGCAGTTCCTCAGATTCATTACATTGGCATGAAAATAACAGAAGAGAAGTGTTATATCAGCCAATCAGGAGGCTAGTACTGGTGCTGCCACCTAGCATATTTGGATGGAGTAACATGGAGTGGAGTGCACCTCAGCCAATCAGATTGCTGCATCCTGTGGGTGGCTAACATTCAGTGTAACATAGACCAACCTGTTGATACTGACCTCTTGAAATTAAGCACAAGATTTGGCCTTTGTCTATCTTAATAAGAAATAATAAATCTAAACAAAAATTAGGGGAAGATTTGTGTAACATTGAATTATTTATCAATATCTTGGTTTGCTCATTTCATTCATAGATAGAAGGGGAAGTATGCAACAAAATGGTCTCATTCTAGCACGTGTTCAATGGAGGCAAAATTGGTCAGTTATTTGGGAGATTTGCACACGGCCCACTTGTGGACTCCAACAGTTTCTTCTATATAGTCTAATGATCATAAAATTGATGACTGTCATCTTCAACAGTTATAGTTTTTATATTATGTTACATATAACTGTATAATTCTTACTGTTCACTTTGTAGTTAATGTGAGTAGAATTCTCATATGCATGAAAACTAGCAGTGTGTGAAAGCTAGGAGGCCTTCACAACTAGGATTAACACCTAGCTGTATAGGTGACGCCAATGACGTCATTTCAACGACCCACGATTCAATAAGCCTTTCTCTCTGAAGATACGGCACCCCTTGACTTTTTCAGGTGTATATTCTATAATTATTTGCTCATGCTTACCATCCAGTTATTGCATGGGGTGAAGTTAAGGCATCATGAACATATAAGAAGCGTCTAATTGTCTATTAGCCTACTTTTGTTCCTACTTATGAACACACTAACGTCATATATTTATATAAAGCTTTGTCCGTAGGCCTTGAACAAATATATTAGGATACATACTACATTGCTCATTCATTATGGTGTATGACGGACATCTATTCTTTTAAAACAATTTAGTAAAACCCATGCGTATGTGGAACAAATATTTGAGTTTTATGAATTGAAAATCTTGATCGGAAACCTATTGCATCACTTTTATCATTTTATAACGCTGTCTGTTCGATCTTGAGATTTGAGATTTGAAACCATAATTATAACCGCATGTATCAAAATGTAAAAGGATTTAAGACTTTTCAACGGAAATGATAATTCCATTACAAACCTCCAAAATATTTTTTTAAATGTATGTCTTGATCAGAATATCACCAAATAACAGCATATTATTGTGACTTTACTTATTTTGGAATAGCGAAGTTCCTTACCGTGCAAATCTTTAGGATAAACATTTTGCTGTACTTACATGAGATTTAACTATTCACAAATAACTCTAGAAAGTGGTCATATGTTCACCGTGTGACGACCGTTTGCTGGTCACCAATAGTCCGGGGGCCAAATCTGAAATTCCTGATCTACCCTATAATTATGATGCCCTGGATTTGAAAATGTGCAAAATGAATCACCAGTGGGTTAGAATTTAATCGGCAAAAAATTATTTCTACATCATATTACCAATGAAATAAGATGCAAAATTCGTTAAAAACTGCCTAAAGATCCCCTTAAGTATACTTATCACTTGGTTTAACAATTCTAAAGTTTAACCTAGGATACTTAAGTCTAATGATTTAGACTGAAACAACAATTACTCATTGCCATGATTAATGACAATAGCGAACTATGCCAGGAAAAAAGATTACCTTTCAGATAACATTTACACCCTTCTCACGAAGCTGCACAGTGCAGTCCTGCTTTATTATTTTTTTTATAATATATCTCACAAATACATTAAAAAGAAAGCAAATGTACCATTTTCAGCACTCATATTAGCATGGAGAAACATCTTGTTCTTTGCTACAAGTAACCTAACATCATGATAAGAAATCTTGCTAGTCTTTTATTTGGAAGAAGGTCAACTCTAAAAGCAAGTAATTACAGGTCCTCAATAAGGAGGATTGGTTTGGAGCTCAGTCAGTCCAAACATAATTACCCCTTGTCACCCTGCCCTGTTAAATACACCCTGATCACATTGCTAGTAATTACTGGTACTTGACCACCTGAGTTGGGACCAATTCTCACTTGGTTCTTTACCAGGCCTGGTGTCCAGTGCTGCAGACTGTATTAGACTGTACTCCCCTTACTAGGGTTCTTATTTCTGCTAGGAGGGGGCGCCACACTTAATAAGAAGGATGTATAGGCCTAGTACCTTACATAGTTCCTCGAATTAAGAAATTACACGTTTTTCATTTTTTGCTAATGAATCACAAATTGCGTAATTACGAAGTCTTCATATACCTAAATTCTTTCAAACCAACTTGAATCATGGTCCCTAGGATGCTATAAGATGAAAAAATCAAGAAAATTCAGGGGGCTCACCATGTAGGGTAAATCCTTATTTTGACTGAATTCAGGATATGGCTCCTGGACTACATGTACAACAACAGACTTGGAGTTGGGTGCTGTCGGTCAAAGTTTAGACAAGAATTGAATGTATATCAGGACTTATTTCAGATATCAATATTGGTTTGTTATTAGATTAATGTATGCATTTTATTAACAGAAATGTATAGATATCGGGGCCGAATCCCTCTTCTTTTTGTTTTGTCTTTTCTAAAGTCTTTTCCATGTTACCCCATAAACAATTACATATGGACCACTTCCTACCCAGACTCCCTATAAACACATCGGCTTTGATTTGCAGCACATCCTCGATTACTATTGAGGAGATGCCCTTTATACATAGTTTTTGTCAATAAAATAGAAGTTCCTTGTCCAAAATCTAGGCATTTAGGATGCAAATCAAATGATACATAAGCAGCCTCGGGGCCACGGGAATAATAGTCTTGAAAAGCTTAAATTGCACTGAATATCCTATACTTTTCCATGATAAGGGGATACCTCTGCTCCTATAGTAAATTACCGTAACATGGCCCATAATATATTCTTCACATTTACCTTTCTCTCCGAGAAAATAAAGTTTAAGAGAGAGTGTGCTCTGGCGATTGAAAATGGACATTGGTAATGAAAGCATAAACCTAATTCCTGTATGTATGTTTCAAACCATCATATCATACCCTTGAATAACTTGAATTTCTCCAGCCTGCCCTAATTCTATAATGTGAAATTTTGGGGCGCGAGACCTTAAAATTATCATTTCCACTGAGTGGTGCATGATGTCAACATTCCGTAACATTGTTTACGCAGATTTGTTATAACGTTACTTTAAAAAGTTGGGGCACAACAGTTTAATTCAGTTGCTCCCACACCATCGACCTGTACACATTGTCAAATCTAAAATTTTAGTTTATTGTTATAGGTAGATTTAATAGATATCTCACACAATTAATCTATGTCCAAACTTAGTCAGTCATTATTTGTTATTCCTATATTTTAGCTAATTATTAATGACAATTAACTTAGCAGTGAATATCAATTATTCAGATGTCCTCCTTAGGATTTGATGATGTGATAAACTAATGAATCATAACAGTATTTAGAATAAATAATATTCATCATAAAGTCCCGTGATGTCATAATTATATATTCTATAGGCCTGTAGGGAGATGTACCATGGGGGCGGCCATGTTGTGTCACGTGGTACAAAAGGACACTCCTCATTGGCTGGGAGGCTGGCTTGACCCCCGACTGGTAGTGGCGCCAAAGGAACACGCATGTGCAAACATAAACTCCCTACAGGCCTATACATCTAGTGCTGGGGTGCAGCGTGGTAAAGTGGCCAGTGTGAATGGCTCGTATGATGCAGTTGACCAGGGTTACATCCTGGACTTGAGGTTGCTGCTACATCTCTATAATTATATGCTTTCTCCTGAGCCTATGCCAGAGTTAGCAAAGGTCCATAGATGATAGATGACCAGTGGCTGTTGTGTGTATGCTCTTTTCTACCTGTGGAGGTAGGTCTTGCTTTGAGTAAGCCACTTCTTGCAACATTAATAGTATCTGTTTTTTGCCAACTATTATAGTTCCATATATGATCCTAATACCGGTCTCTTACTAACTTTATGACAAGGGTATTTCATTACTCATTCTTACCTCTAACCTCCTTTGACCTGCTACACTAGTTCTTCATATCAATCTCTGGATAACCTTGACCCAGTACTAGTCATGATAGATCTGGGGCACAAGGTTCTACTCAAAAACAAGAACATTTTTACCACCACCTGATAGTTTGTCCTTTCCTATATTCTTCAACAAACTGCAATGGCATTATGCAAAGTGTACTGACAATACATGTTTTATTATAAGTTGGTTGGTTATTGGTGTTTAACATTGTATCAACATTTATGTTCATAATTATCATGGTGAGAACAAGGGGTGGCAATTCTCTCTTTTGTTGAACAAATCTATGAAATGAACAAAGAGAGAAATACGAGATAGAGACCATACCCCCTACACATTTATCAATGCAGATTTTCTTTAATATTTTGTTTGTCCTCAATACTTACTATTACATTGTATGCATTCGATGCAATAGATCAAATTTAAACTATTGCAAGCGACATTTTTCTTTGCAGGTTGAAGACTTTCCGTTGTTGTCTATGCAGCCTGAGTTGTCAATGACTTTGCAATATTTGGAATTGTTAGTGGTGTATTTGTTTGCTAGCTTGTCACATTTTCCCTTCCCTGTGTTTTCAAAAATCTCAGACCCCCACCCCCATCGGGCAAAAATACGCATTGGATATGCACTTAAATATTATACACATCCAAAATCTCGGACCCCCTCCCCCCCTTGATGCGTACATACTTAATGGAATGCCCCTATAGTCAGTTTTAGCTTTTACTAGATAACTTCTCAAATCTCTGGGTTTCCTATATCCATCATTAGTGCTGCTCTGTGTAGGTTTTTAGTGGTACTGGACCAGTCTAGGATGTCCCAATGCTCTTTGACTATTCTAGGGACATATTGATACCCTTCACTATACGTTGTAGCCAAGAAGATTCTTTCTCTCTCTTTTTTTTATATTTTAGTCTGTTGTTTTTTTGCTTTTCTGTTTATCTATCTTTGTCTATCTTTTCTGTTTATCTATCTTTGTCTATCTTTATTCAACAGGGTGACCCTTAATTAATTACTTTATCTATTATTTCCTCTGGATAGCCCTTTTCCTTGAACTCTTGTTCTTTTTGGGTGATATGCTTCTTTAGATCTTTTTCATTTTACAGATTCTATTAGAAATTGCCTGTATAGTAAACTTTCTTTACATTTTGGGGGATGTGCTGAATCATATTTGAGATAACTGTTTGTGTCAGTAGGCTTTACATATAGATCAGTGTATAGTTTTCTAACTTCCCCCATTTTTACTTTTGTATCTAGGAAGTTTATCTCTTCTTTCAAATTTTCAGCTGCGAATTTTATTGAATTGTGTCCTTAATTAAAAGTCTTTAGCCACTTCTTCAATTTTGTTTCTCCATGATCCCAGATGTAGAATATATCATCTATATAATGTAACCAGACTTTCGAGTCATGCATATAATTCACTATCAATTCTTCTTCAAATTTGCTCATAATAATGTTGGAGCTACTCTGGTTCCCATTGCGGTCCCCCTATCTGTAGGTAATATGAGCTATTGGATTGAAAACTGTTCTTTGTGAGTACCATTTTTTAACAGTGATATTAATGTTGTTTTGCTAGGTTTTTCTAGCCTGTTGCGTTCTTTTTGTAATATTTGTTTTAAACAGTTTATTGCTTCCTTAATTGGGGGTGTAAGTGTAAAATGAGGTTACATATATTATGGTGCCTATGATACTGTCTTTTTCCAGTTTGAGGCATTCCACTGTGCTTATGAAGTCGGTCATCTGGTCATGTCTTTTACATAAGACTTTCTTTCCTTTACCAATGGGTTTAGGAAATGGTCAGCAAAAGTGGATATTCTTTCTGTGGGGCATTTGTTAGCTGATACTAAAAATATTTGTAATGGTCCTATGCCATTGGAAAGATTTGTTTCCAAAGACTTTCACATGGTTAGATAGCTTATTGTGGGCGTATGAATTTTCACATTGTACTGACACAGATGGTCAGTCCATAGTTAGCTTAGCCAATCTTGTGTAAAAACTAACACCTGGTCTGAGAGTATAACTCTTCCTAAACTGAGAGTGAATAGTGTAGGAAGCTATGTCATGGAACGTATGTAATCACTAGTTAGCTGTAGCCCCAGAGAGAGTGCTGCTTGTCATTGATGGTTTCACACCCTGGAAAGATTGGCACTAGATGCTAGGTTCCGTAATGGAATTACATAGATAGACTGGTAGGCAGGCTATGAGTGTTGGCTAGTGGGTTGAGTGGACAAGCCCCTTCGAACTGTTCATCGTCAATGGGAGTCCTTTTGACTGATATTGCAGATTGGACCTCATAAACTAAATCCTTTCACACAAGTGTCATGAATATTCATTCATCAGTGTCAGAATCAGGTATTGAGAATAATAGAATGCCATGAATTAAAGTATATTTTGTAAGGGCCCGAAAGCCTGAAAGCCAAAAACCCGAAAACATTGTAAACCGGATGTGACGTCAGTATGATCAGGTGACCTCAGATGGCCAATCAGAGCCGAGTATTAGGGTATAAAAAGGGGTGGTGAGGCCCAGAATAAACAGTTCCCTCTTGGTACTCCTTGTGTTTGCATGTGTCTTCTTCTTTAGAATAGACCTCGAAGGGGTTAAGGACAACACGATGATTGAGTAGCACATAGTTCCCTAAGCAAATCAAAGTGATTAAGGTAAAGTTTGCTACCACCCATTAGGCTAGCATAGGCCTGACACCCCTTAGAAGATTAGAAGTATACCTCCATCCTTCGGACAAGCGAAGAGCCCATCCGATCCTCACAGGCCCATCCCCACCATTTTCCATTATCCTCTGTGTAGTAGCTGGAAACCCCCGGTCCACCGTGCCCGATGTCCGGAACACCCCATGCCCGACTGACCGGCACACATCCTCCCCCTCGACAAATACTGATTCCCTGACCAACCCCCTCATTCCCCCTCATACGCGAGGCATGGCTCTTGATCTTACACCTTGGCTTCTTGCTCGGACTTTTCGCCCAGCTTGAAACCAAAATAACTCCCACGTCCCTCTGCCGTAGAAAATGGAAACCCCGAACTACCGAGGAATGTCACACAAGTATTGCATCATCCGTAACGGGGAACTACATTATGGAATGGACGTGCAATCCTAGTGGAGAAAGACTGTTATTGGAGCTAACTAATGTCTACCAGAATTAATTCTTAAGAAACTGCAAATAGCACTTTATTTATTAACGGATATTATAACCCCATTGTTCAATATTTCTTTGATTATTTACCTTTATGATTGGAATCACTGTACCTATTTCCTAAGATTGAGAGAAGATCCCAGTATGTATTGATGCGCTGAATATGGACGGCAACTGCTGTGTGTATACATGACATCACCTCAGTAGTCAAAGTGTTGGTTGAGGATTATCTCTAGAGTCAGGTGGTAAACAAGCTTTTATGGTCATTGTTTTCAAAGGGGGCTTCGGTGGCAAAGCTCCCGAACCAATATGTAGAATAAAATTAATATCCAGAAAAACCTGATAAATGAAACCTAACTTCCTGTTTGAAAATTACTCTTTAAACTCTTGTATAAACATTGACTGGCAGAGCTATCCGACCCTAATCCCATGGTGTTCAGGTAGGTTGACCAACGAATGGCAGCCGTATACAAGTCACATGTATGATGTTTGACTGTGTGTTTGTCTGTGTGTACGTGAATGCATGTGTGTATCCGAACACTGTTTATCTGTATGTGGGTCAATGGAGGGGACTAATGTCACCGTCACCTGCTCGAAATACTTGTAGATAACTTAAACTATAAATCAATTCTATATTTCAAAGAAATGCAGCCATATTTCTCAGCTTTTTTAACTTCAAATTTTGATCAAGTAATCAAATACAGACAAAAGAAGAACAATAACCTAATTGGATATAGATTTGAAAAAAACATGACAGAAAAAAGGAATGTGGATATCTGATCGCCTTACCGGATAGTAGTTGATCCAGTGTAGAGTGATGTGTCCAGATAGCCAGTTGGAAACAATGTTTCCCTGATATGTTATCATGGAGAGGAGAAAGAGATGGACTAGATCTTGTAACAGCAAGCTTGTGTGTTCGTTTGCACCAATATAAATTATGATGTTTCCTACTAGCGCAAGCGGGGGGAGGAGGGGGGTTACTCCCAATGAAAACGTTGAAAAACATGGGCATTATGTCCGGGATAGCAGTGGTCAAAATACTTGAGGAAAATCCTTTTTTTCAGCTGCGTATTTCTGAATTTTGGTGGACTGGTACCAAAAAGTCCGCCATAGCACGACAACCATTACCGTTGGTTCAAAATTTGAAAAGTCAGGTTTGCAGGTTAGTATAGTGTGACACTTATCTTCTTATTTTCTCTGATTATAAAGACTTTCTTTTCCATAAACAGTTTGATAGGTATGTGTATTGCAGTTGACGGGATAGAGGATGAGCTACAAGATGAATCGTAAAATATGGAATATTTATAACCCCCAACTCCTCTCCCTATCCTTCCCTATTTCATAGTGAACTTGAGTCTTTTTAGATAAAAATGGGAGAGGGAGGGAGCAGAGGGGCATGTATGCATGGTGTGAATAGATGGCAAAAAAACAAACAAAAACGGTTTTACACATTATTACATTTACTTTGAATTATGTATATATACAGTAAACAACCTGCTTACTTGGGTCAGCAGAAACCAAAAATTGATCTGAGAAGTAAGAACAAAGTGAAATTCAAATTTAGTACAACCAAGTTAACAAAGGTTGAATTAAGTCCCTGGTATAGAGGGATAAGACTTTGGAACTTGTTACCTGTGGATCTGCAGATATCTGACACGAAAAAATGTATTTTAAGAATCAAACTTGTGCGTAACTATATCAAAACAGAAATTAGATAACTATAATTTAATTCATGCATGCAATGCCTATTGCTGCAATTATTGATAGATATCGATATAGTTTATTGAATATCATAGTATATAACAAATTATATTACATGCAAATTATCATACTTATTTATGTGTGCTGGATGTAATGTATATTATCTCTTGTTGCATAATATGTTTCTTGTTTTGTTAAAAAATAATCAACTACACGAATAACTTACTTCGTAAGATGTGACTCTGAAATAAAACAACAAACAAACAAAACAAACAAAATACTATTCTGCCATTACAATTTATAGCCGCACATTGCATTAAAAAGATAATTATTCCTATTTACAAGTACTATTAAAAACATGTCAAAATCACAATGTTTTATAATCTTATATTCCTCATTTATTCTTGGTAGATACAGTAGACAGTCAGAACAGCATACAACGTGTTTGACGTGTACGTCACCATGGCCATGTTATCATTTTTATCGTCCCACAAACAACGAGACACCGACTGTGTGTTCTGTTTCATGTTCTCTCCCAACGCCACATGACAGACGACCTTGTGACGCGGGCATAGCGTTTTAACAGCGTCCTTTACCTCGTTAGCAATCCGACAAGAGAGGGCACCACACTCTTTGGCTGAGTACTGCACATCTTCCAAATGTGTCTCTAGAATTCCTCTCGCTTTGTCCTTTACAAGGTTGACTTTAAAACGTTCCTCCTGGCGTGGGTCGAGTCTGTAGGTATTTTCTTTGCGTATTGGCGGCTTAAAGCCCGATTTGAATTTAGATATGACTCTGATTTGCTGCTGAATGTCCGCTATGACCTTGGGCATGGAGCGTCTGGGTTTTTCTCTCGGTTCGTCGGCGGGTTCCTGTGCGTTGCTGCGCCTCCTGGGTCTGTCTCCGAGTAAGAGGGCCGGCGCTGACACTCGCCTCTTTTCATTGTCATTGACGTTAAAATCAATTTGTGGCAGCTCCTGGAATCAAAGATGAGATAGAGCTTATCAGTTGCGAAAAAAACATAATGACATACTAAATGTTTTAAAAATGACGGAAATATTATTTCCGTCATTTTTAAAACAGTCTATAACGCCTTATAGATATGCTTAAGTTATACAGACTGGAAGAGATATGGATGTGGACCTCCAAAATCGACAGGGCGACACGGCCATTAATTTTCTTAAATACGACGTAGGACATGGGCTATAGTGGCAAGAGGAAAGAAAATTAACGACATGTCAAAGGCTGTTTCTTAAATTCGACATGCGACAGGGAGGGTTATCAAAATCGACATGGAAATTCAAAATGTAGTGACATGAGACATGGCCATTTCTTAATTTGACATGCGACATCGGGACCCCCATCGACACCCCCAGAGTTTACTTAGAATGTACTCAAGATGTAAACAATCGATCAGAATCCGGACCACGCCACTTAGTGTGGAAGCTAGCCCAAGAACCTTAAATAGGGCAAGCCTAAGGTCGTCTATCTTTGAGTGTATGTAAATTGCTGATACCAAACCATCTTTGAATCTTGATCTGTACCGGGCCAAGCATGTGATGTTATTAGCCCCTATACGGTTGCAGTTATGTTCTGTTGCACTCTTTTTAGGGTCTTGTTCTATCGTTTTGTGATGTTGCAGCCACATTACTCTGATGGCTTCCGATTACATTGCTCTCTTTGCATGGCATTATAGTAATGTTCTAGTATTAAGTCACTCGAACTTAAGAACTTTAAATTACAATATATCAGGGGCGTGTACAGGATTTTGGAAAGCGGGGTTATCCTTATCATAGGCTTTGTACTAAAATGCAGAGCGTCCGCCTGAACTCACGTCACGTTTAATCTCTTTGACAAGTTTAAGTGCCCACCAAGGGAGGCAGAACCCCCAGTAATCCCTCTGGAGCCACCCCTGTTATGTGACAATAAATCACCACACGAATAGAATGGATGTATTACAGGTCGGTTTTGATAAATGACTTGAATACTAGTTGTTTACATGTTCATTTTTCAAGATTCAATCTTAATATTTCGTTCAGCTGGCCTAAGCTGCACACGCGTGATTTGATAAACATTATATATGCCTTCATAACCCTTACAATGTTGCATACATGTCGTTTTTTTTCGTAGATTGGTGAAATTCACGGCATAGCTTTCTCCAGCACAGGCGGGACATGAGCGCCCTCTCTGTTCTTGACTTCAATCTAAAACGTTAAATTTCTGTGCTGTCAACTTGCGTCCACGATCGGAACTTTACATTTGAATCCGACAAAAATTAGTATGTAAATAATAAAGGAACGCTTCCACAATTGCTAAGTTATTAATATTGGTGTCCCATGATTGGCCATTTGAAATGTTTGAAAACAGATCAGTTTTACTAAAATTTAATGTCAGGATTGAACGTTACAAAAGCTCATTAAAGGAATACATGTAGTTTTCAACGCATTGTCCCTCAGTCTAAGAAATGTCTTGTCATGAACAATTTCTAACATTTTATGATAGTTTACAATAATACCGTATTGTATAATATGATATCAAATATGGACCGTGGCCTTTCAGTGATCTTTCTCGCATTGTCCCCATAGAATAGAAAAAAAGAGCGATTTCTGAAAAAAATATTTGGAGAGAGCAAAAATTCGTGAGAAATAAAAGAAAGTTATCAAAAGTTGTAGGTTAAAAATACAGCTATTAGGGGATGAAGTTGTGCATGTAGGCCTACACCTTCCCACGTCGAAAGTAACCAATGTGCCAACATCAATTTGGCATCACTATTTTTATGAATAGGCCTAGATGTGATTCTTATGAACAGAATACTTATTGGTTTATAGAAGAAGGTCAAATTTCTCGTTTTATAGATACACGTTTTATAAATTTATTTCTGATGGATACTCAAATGATATGCATCTATTGAACATGTTTTAAAGGATTGTGTAAACATGTACATAACAGGCACGGTCGTGTCGCCGACCTATCGCGTATAACCAGTCCCATGCAGTGTGGCCGCTGCATGTGGTCTGGAGACCACATGCAGCCAAATCTTACCAAATCTAAAGTGGGATAAGCCAAAAAGGTTGGCTCAGTTTTGTAGAAATCATCTGAAAATGTACGCTGATCAATGATTCGGGAAGACTGTTTTATTCTAAACTACAACTTCGGAGTTCTATTTCCAGCTTTTGGAAAAGTTTGGAAAAATCTCTGCCTGCTTTTTTTTAATGGAATTCGTGGTCCTCCACAGGATCAACAACAAGAATAAATTTGAGCAATGCATCAGTTCTTGAACCGTTTTTCACGTGCAAAAGGTCGAGGCAATGCAAGCCAATAATCGGTGGGTGTACACGTCAAACCGCGCTAAACGGTACAATAGTGCAGTGTTATAATTATCCCAAATACTACTAACATTGGGCCCAAGGACGAAAAAAGTAATGATGATTACATGACTTACCATATTAAGTGTTATTTTTAAAGTATCCTAGGACGTACAAATTAGGTGTTTTTCCGTGTGGAATCTCCGTAAGGTTACCATAAGCGCAACGAAACAACTGTTTTAAATGAAAGCTTGCCCACGACTGAAAAACGGTCCTTGCGCACAGCAAATGAAAACAACCAGACTGACGGAAATCTCACAAACTTGACCCCAGGTGTTCAGCTTATACCTGGTAGTTAATTACAACCCATTGAATGTGTAAAGTTTAAAGAGAGACCCGCACTATCGACGCTAATCGCTAATTAATACCTTTCAACCAATCGCCACTAAACACCATTGTTCTAATCCGCATCAGACAATGCACACCTTTCGTAATGCGTGGCCAATAAATACATGTCACGATATATTAGCCTAATCGAATATTGTTTCCTGTAACTTGTAAGCTGATACTCTGGCAGGGTCTTGTAAAGTTTCAATTAGGCTTTTGTATCAAATGCCCAGGATTTAAGGTTTGAAATGTACAACCCTCTAGATACATTTTAGGGTGTTTAAATACCACATAGAGTGAGTATACTAATAATAAGATATTTGTTGAATGCGTTATCAACGCTGTCATAAACGACACGTGACGTGATGCATTTGGTCTCTGAAACCCCTTAAAATGAGAGAGGCCCGCTCCCCCACCCAGTATCCTCGAGGTTTATACAGCTGCCCGGGAACATTCCCTAATCCTCTATTATTATATTATCCCCAAACTATAAATCAAAATTACGTAGAAAAACATGAAAACAAGGAGCGGTACGTATGGTGTAGCTTTACCCACTACCCAGTACACACCGCTTTGCAAAACGCAAATTTGAGAATATTGATAAATTATCATGGTGCAATAATCTAATAATGGCTCAGCGAGGACTTAACTCTTTCGAATGTATGATTAAACCATGTATAGACGTTGTGCAGATGACATCAAATCGCCGAAAATGGTCTGGCCGCCTTATTGGTAATCACCCTATAAAATGTATGATTCCCAATTCTGGCGGCATTTGAAATAAATACATATCTCCCTGACTCATAATCAACAATTGTCATCAATAAGGTTCTATAAGTTAAGAATTTCCTCCATGGCGATGTGTTCATGATCAGCACGTGGTGTACCAAAACGGGATCATGTGACCACGTCTGCACAAGGTCTATATGTCCTTTGTACATAGTTTACGTCTTTATCAGACCTTTTGGAAACATCGATATATATATACATGTATGTGTGTGTGTGTGTGTGTGTGTGTGTGTGTGTGTGTGTGACACACACACACATATATATATATATGTGTGTGTGTGTGTTTGTGTGTGTGACCTTTTGGAAACATCGATATATATATATATATATGTGAGTGAGTGTGTGTGTGTGTGTGTGTGTGTGTGTGTGTGTGTGTGTGTGCGTGTGTGTGTGTGTGTGTGTGTGTGTGTGTGTGTGTGTGTGTGTGTGACAAAATATTCTCGTCAAGGAGTTCATTATATATTATATTATGCGGGCATTAAGCTATAAAATGTATCTACACAACAGGTAAGACTACCGCAAAGTATTCATAATATATAGGGTAACTTATTGTACTAGTCACCCAGGTTTTCACAATGTAATTATACTGTCAAGGCAAGCTGTGAGAACTACGAATAAACATCCTGTGTGAAAGCTTCGTTCGGGCTTTGCACCATTCTTGGATGTTTTGGCATTGGCCCCTATAAGGTAGCTGGTTTTCACTTGCCTTAGCGAAATGTATTCCTCTTCTACATGATTTTACAACTCTAATGAAGACGAATTGGCACTTTAAGCTATCTAAAGGCTTGACGCGGTATGAACCCGGGGAATGGGCTTGCCGTGTCACATCGTATACTTGTTTTATAAGGTCATTATAATGACAAATGTACCGACCACTTCTCTTGACAGCAACTGATCCAATGAGAACAATACAACGTTTGTTTTGACTTTATTTTAGATTTGGTACAATGAAATCTGTGAGATGAATTATGCATTAGGGATCCTAGCTACACCAAGCGTTTTGTACCTAAATAGGGGGCAGAGGTAGCCGATGCGCACAGTGACAAAAAACTATATACATCGCTAGTAATAACTCTATATCTTTATGGGAGAACTGGAATTATGCATTAAATTACTACTGCTATGTATACCATTGAATGTTAATAATGTAAACATTTTTTTTAGTCATTGCTTTCTTCATAGCTACATTTTAAGTCTCGAAGCGGATGTTAAACAAGCAGCAAAACTCCACTCCAACAAAGAGGTTACTTTGGAAGGCATTTCCGATATTATGATAGACTGCGCTGCTTTGGTACAGAATCAAAGAACTATCGGTAAAGAATAATATTTATATCATTAATAATCTTAGTGACTCAGAAAGCACTTGGAGAAGTCGGCAGGCACCTCTTGAGAGAGGTTGGCAGGCGCATAGAGAGGTCGACAGACTTTTTTTTTTTTTTTTATTTTATTTCTTAACCACATTCATCCATGATGATCTTCCATGTAAGTACAAAAATAATTGGTAGAGAATAACATAACATATATGCAGTGTCATATTGACTATAGTAAAAATTTGCAAACAGTTACTTCATCCAGATATCATGAGTTTATGATATCTCAACTAATCAATTTCAATCAAACAAATTGGCAGGAAATATATAAGTCTCTTTGTGAATGCTTTGCTTATCATTTAAATATCATCAGTAGCATGAGTTTATGCTATCAGATATCATGAGTCCATGGTGTCTCAAGGGTGAGAATTGATCTGATACAACAAACAAATTCAGAGAAATACATTATAGTTCAATTCCATTCAATTAGGTGGAGAATATTCTCAGGCCTCTCTTCTGATACTATTCTAATGACTTATTGATGTCAGCACCATCAGCATGAGTTTATGCTCAAATATTGACATCAATTTGTTAAGATATTTACAAAAATGATTTGAGTAGTTACATAGGTTCATATTGTCCCACAAGAAGAATACCGCGCATCCATTTCTTAACTGCATTTTTAAATGCTGTTTTGTCCTCAAGTTGTCTAATGTTTTTAGGGAGTCTGGACCAGAGTTCAACACCTGCATAGTAAGGGCTATGGGTATACATTCTTAGGTTAGGTTTGAAAATTGGGAATTTCAATACATTATCTGATCTTGTCATTCTTTCTCCTGTACTTTTAGTACCATATCTCCCTCTGAGACTGTACATAGTATTCAAGAGATGTACATTCCTTCTGACATTCAACATATCTAGTTTGGCAACATCATGAAGATCCTTGACGCTTATATCTCTTGCATTGTAAACATTAAGACATATACGCAGGGCTCTGTTTTGCATTCGTTGTAATTTCTCTAAATCAGTCTTCTTACATAAAATTAAGCATATATCTGCATACTCAACTACAGGTAGGATCATTTGTTTATAAAGTAATACTCTAGTTTTAACATTAAGGTATTTTTTCATAACTGTCAATTTATGAATACGATTAGCAAAATTCTTTTTGACATTATTGAGATGTTTATTCATGTTTAGACATTCATCTAATGTAACTCCTAAGTAATTATAGGAGGTTGTATTATCCAAGTAAACATTCTGGAGAAGTAAAGGACGAAATGATAATTCAACATAGATATCAAAGTTATTATACTAGTATTCATAAATCATCACAGCTCGTCACATCCCATTTTCTCAGATGTAAGTGCAAACGACATTTTCTAAACATCCTTATCTCTTTGAGGAGGCAGGCCCAGAATGACTGATAAAGGGCTAGTCACAGGATGGTCATGGGGTTACAAGAGGCGGCTGAATTGTTTTTGACATCTGCCTGGTGTAAAGTGTAAACTCTTCTTGAACCACGGATGAACAGTGTAGGGGGCAGCGTCACTGTATGTATGTAAGCATCTGTAAGCTGCAGCACCGAGCAGAGTGCTACTTGCTGTTGATGGTTACACACCCTGGAAAGATCAGTTCTAGAAGCGGGGTTCTGTTATGGATTTGAAGTGGATAGACTGGTAGTCAGGCTAGGAGAATTGACTGGTATTGCACACTGACTCAATAAACTAATTCCTTTCATGCTAGTGTTATGTCCTTCATGATGACGAACTATGTTGTGGAATAGACCTGCAGGAGCTAGCTGATATCTATAGGAACTAAATCATGAAGTAAATTTAAACAGCACCCTATCATTTAATGGATATTAATCTTCTATAGTTCAGAGTTGTCAATGTAATTCCCTTATAGAATTAGTAATAAAGCCCTCGTGGTACTTTTATATAGTCTTCATCCATCACTTTTGGAAATAGATATCACTATTGTAATTTTCATGAAATTGGTGCATGTCAACAAATTACATCAATTTAGACCCAATTTATTCAAGATTGCTCATCACTTCGGTCATATTAATTTAGATTTGAATGTTATCGAATGTGCCAAGAGGATTTAGACTGAAAACTTGCATTATGTGGTCACCATCATTTTTGACTATTTTCCACCAAAAGCACCATCTGTCACCATGGCAACCAACCAAATGTATTACTTTTGTTCATTCCCCCTGTTCACTAGGTCCTAACCTTCATTTTGATTGCTTAATGACACAAGTTGCAAACATTGTTTTAAGGGTGGCTGAGGAGGAAATACTGAAATATTGTGCTTTTGGTCAGAAAATGCTATAGTTTTCAAGAAATATCAATTTTCACCCAAAACCCAGAGGCTTTGGCAATTGAGAATTGGATTTTTGAAATTTATTGGAAATTTGCACTGATAATCCCAAGGATGTAAATGTTAGCCAAGTGTAACTAACATTGTCAGTCAAAATGATGGGGCCTAAACTAACTAACTCTTTCTAGTCAATGGTAACTATATTTATAAGGTGACTAACATGGACAGTTACATTTGACTTTGTTTAGGATTTCTTTGTTTGAATGAAAATTCATGTTTTGAAAATCCTCTTTATTAAACAAAATACAAGTCTGTAAGATGTGAGATTGTCACAGTAATGCATCATTACTTGACAAAATAGCATATAACAAACTCATAGAAAACTAAGTGTAGATGGCTCAGATTAAAAGAGATTACTTAAAGCAAATCAAGCAGTGTCAAATGACTGTTTTCTGTTTACTTGAAGATTATAATGTCACTTCCTGTCAATGATGAAATAACTTCCTCTCAGAACCTAGTCAGTTTGACTATCATTGTTATGAACTATGGGGTTTACTTTAAACATGAAAGATCAGTCTACTTTACTAGGCCTCCATGTAAGTTACTCCATTAAAGCCATTGCCGATTGCAGTCTTCCACCTTCTTACGATAAGGATCGTCCTAGAACCTAGTTCCTAATTCATGGATGACAGAGAACACTCGTGTGAAAGGTTAATGTTTATTAAGTCCAAATATCACAATATGTGCCACGGAGCTTCCTTTGACCAATGCCAGTCTCAGGGATTTTGTCCCTCACTCCTTTTTACTCCTCACCAAACCAGTACTCCTAACAAGTGTAATCCCAGTACTCACTAAGCCAACACTTTCGGATGTGCCTTCAGAGGCCACTTGAATCACTCTAAAGAGTACAGGTATCTAACTACACATCTTAAACTCCTCGTTCCATGACATCATCATCTCCTCTCCAATCGCGCCACAGCTGTGCATAAGTCAGAGAGGCTACCTCAGTATGGGTCTAATACTGATAAACTAGCTAAGGTAACTACTGTGTATCTAGACTGACACCCATGTCTGTACAGTTCGTCAATCTGAGTAAGTTTGATGAACATGCCAAAATTGACCTTAGTCAGGATGACTAACACAATTTGACTAAGGTTAAACAATCATAAATGACTATGCCTGCAAGGTCCAGAGATTACCAGGGTGAGTTTGGAAATCACCTTCAAACCTTCCAGCCTCAGTTACATAAATAAAAGTGCTGCATCTCTTTGACTATAACCTAAATTGATGGGGGTACTGCTTAACATCTAGCATTGCCTCTTGAGCATTGATATAGCTTCTAACTTAATAATGTGACCCAACAGGGGGAAAGGATGCTCCAGACGGGAATTAAACATTTAAGAGGATGGAATAAGCTTTCAAATGATACCAAAAATGTAAAATTAGGTTAATTATCAAAGAAGTTACAGGTTATAGAACATAGGAACGTCAATGTTCCTGAAAATGACAACTACATGAATTATTCAGTATTTACTGAGTTATTTAAAAACAAAGCATAATTCTTGAAAAACATAAACGGCTGTTTATAAAATACTATTGTGTTCATAACTCTTGATCTAAAAATGATAATGTTTATCTGTTTGAAGCTGAAATATTTTCAAGTTATATTTTCCAACATGATGTCATAATTTTTCTAATAAATCACTAAAATTACTGTTTCCATGGCAACCAAATTACTATTATTTGGTAAATTTTGGGTATAAAACGTTCCATTGACATTCCAAATAAGGATATTTTGGAATGAAATAGAATCTTTTGACTAGGTTAGCTGAATTGTACACAAAAAGTTAGTCTAAGACAGTTTTAACACTATTTTTCATTAAATTACTCTTATCTCCTTAAATATTAGCCCTAGGGCAAAGGAAAAATCCCCCTCGGAGCATCCTTTCCCCCCGTTGGGTCACTTATATGTTTAATTATTTATCTAATTATCATAATAATTATTTTGACCCATTGGTTGAACGGGTTACTCAAAAGCTTGTTATCTTGGTGTTCTCCTAGACCAAGGAAAAGGTCTTTTTAGAATAAACACAAATTCCGACAGCAATTAGATCATCACATAAAACGTTTGCCTTTCATTATTACTTAAGTGAATGGAATAGAAAAGTATGGGATATTCGACCGCATATTCACAAGACAAGGCTGGGGCAACAGCATCGTTGTACAATTAGGCCTAAGTATAACAGAAACAAATCATAACTTTCCGTTGCCTTTTACAACAATAAGTATACGTGCCGTCGACTTTGGCGTGTCATGCCAAGCACACTGTTTTACAAGGTGGCCTCGACGTGATGAGGGACCGAGTCGTAGCAGTAGGCCGGAGGACACATCCAACTGATCCCGGCAGCTGCAGACGTCTCCAAGACTCCATGATATAGCACCGCGCTGTACGCGACGCCACATCAGTCTTTAAGGTAAATGGCACGTGCAATCACATTGACATTCAAACTGTATTAGAAATACGATATCTTTGTTATGAGAGTTCCTTTTGGAATGTGCAGAATTATTCTATGCATGAGTTACATATACACGTTATTCATCTGACATTTGAAGTATGTCTGGGCTTATAGGACACAGTTATATGGTTACATTCTGAGAGAAAGGGGATTGGGATACAGCATGTATCAGATAATTCATAGATATATGTCCTTCCTTCGAAAACAAAAACATTTCTTTTATTCAAATTGTGTTGACCCAACTTAATATGAGAACAATCACTTTTCTATTTTCCACTATACGTCTTTTATAATAGCGTGTGCGTTTATGTCAATACCCGCAAGTAACAGACCAAACGGCACATTGTGGAATATTGCCTTCAGCAATTCACTTACATGCGGATCCCTCTTCCCCATGTGAAAATCCGGTATTCGCTGCTGATCATACCTTTCTTTGATCGTAAATGGCTACTTTTGGAAGAAAAAACGCACATTGCTGCAGGGGGTTATTAAAAGGCGGGGAAGGCGGGAATCTTATCTATTTGATATTTTTTCATTTTAATATTATTTTGGTGACATTCTGGTGCTGTGACAAACTCACTAGTTTTAACATTGTGTTATCATCAAGTAATACTGGTGTTGTGTAAATCTAGCAGTAAAAGATGGGAAAACTGTCTTTCTCAGGCACCAGTTTTACATGTAATCTAAGAGTAAACAAGGTATTTTATTCAGCCTTTTCTTGAATTTTCCCTGGGTTTTCATTGAAAAATCACAATGACACTCTATGGAAATTTGAAAACTGGAGTGGTTTTTCTGATGCATTTCAATGAGTTAAGAGTTTTATCAAAAGATTGAATAAGAATATAAGCTAACAAAACTGAAAAATCAGTATCAAATCTAGAATAACTGTCTATAAGCAAGTGGTGCTACCAGTTGTTGAATATGCTGACTTTTTGTTGACGCTGTGTGCAAAACATGAGTTGAAGAAACTACAAACTATGCAAAATAGTGCACTTTGTATTTGTATGAATATTGTAAATACTAAGGATATTTCAGTTGCAGATTTACAAACCTTGGCTAAATTGGATTACCTAAATCATCGTAGATTGAGTCATCTGATGATGATTATGTATAAGAATAGAAATAATGATGCTTGGATCCGAGATGGTACAGATGTTAATGTCTGTACTCTTGGTACTCTTGTTTGTAAATTTATTTGTAACATTCCAAGGACCTCTGTGTACTATAAAGGTCCATATTTTCAAGGGACTAAGCTATGGAATGTTCTGCCAAATCAAATTAAGTCAATAGAATCGAAAAGTGAATTCAAATCGCGAGTGAAATCCTGGTTGTGTGAGTATTTGATATAATTATATCATAAGTAATTGTTTTACGCTTGGCTGCTTGTTGAACTTTATTTGATAATTACATGTAGATGATAGCTTAACTTAGTTATCCTCTTGCACTATATTTCGAGCCTGAAATGCTTGATGGACGTGATAACGTACCTTAGTTATCATATTGTACACTGAAAACACAAAGTCGTCAGAGAGCCACTGCAAGGTTGTCAAAGGGTTGTCACAGGTCACTTTTGGGCTCTCATAGGTGACTTTTGGGTCATCACAGGGCTCATTTCAGGCCATCAATGCTGTGTGACGACCTTGTGACAATCCTTTGACAGCTTTGGGGTGGTCAGAGGGTTGTCATTGTGAATTTTGAGGCTGGATGACAACCCAAAGGTAGTCAATTTCTCCCGACTGCTTTGGGCCAAAAAGGTCGTCAGAGAAGCAAAAATGAAGATCGGGTTGTCACAGGGTGGTCACAGAAGAAACTGAGAAGTCAAAAGTCCTGCCTGACTACCCTAGGGTTGTAGATGAATGGTGCCTAAAGTGACAGCCCAGGGTTGTCATGGCCTCTGTCTATATCAACCCAGTGTTGTAAGTGAATGGTTTCAAAACCATACAACTCATAGGCCTCCTATGTGTAATGGCCACACCTAATAACTAGTAATAACATAATAGGATGCCATTATAATGACTATGATATCTACAACATGAAAATATTCATAAATAAGATTTTTTGTGTAACAGACACAGACACAGCCTGTGACAACCTTGGGTTGTCGTTTTTGGCACCACTTTTGACAACTCTGTGTTTTCAGTGTAGAGCAAATGGTACTTAACTTAGTCCCTAAAAGTTGAATGTGGATCGCTTAACCTATCACCTGTGTAATACTGTTTAATGTTATTACATCCATTATATTTCACATTATGTATTTCACTTACATGGAAGATCATCATTGATGAATTTAGTTTAATAAATAAAGAAAAGAAAAGATTTTGATGCCAGGATACGCAATTGCATAGATTTTGCAAAAATAATGAATTTCTATACGGTTTAAATACCATATAATTGCTTGTTCTCTCATGCAGATTGTGTATAGCTCAATGGTAGAGCACTGGCATTGTATGTGAGGGGTACAGGGTTCGACCCCCCAACCTTTTATTTTACTAATGTTAATAAACACGAGTTTTATATGTGAAAACTCGTGTTCAAAACTCATGGTTAAAACACGTTTGAAACACCAGAAATGAGGTCCACAGAATCCCGAGTAGTACACGTGTTTAAATCACGTGTATGGCACCCTGGATCCCGAGGTAGAAAATGTACAACACGTACCCCTGTTACCTGGGAAGTTGCCAAAATCGCTACCTCTATGCCATGTGTCGCAAACCGCATAGGGCTTCCTGCTTATTGTCTGTTCACCTTTTCCAACGATCCATAACAATGTTATCTAAAACTCTATCCAAAATTCTCGCCAGACCAAAGTGTAAGTTGCAGGGACACACAGACACAGACAGACACAGACACAGACACAGACACGATAAGAATATGTCTAGGTTGTCATTAAAACTACAATTGAAGTAGGCATACATAAAATGTTATACAAATGGGTATAGATAGATTATCCATACTAAGACGTAGATACTGTATACTCGATAATATCTCTTATATCAAAATATTTCTATCGTAGCAACAATCAATTGCAAATCATAAACATAAAAAAGAAGAATTCGTCTGGGTAAATGTTTTGTTCAACGTAATGCATCCATAGTTACATTACAAAAAATATTAAGAATATAGACGTAGTAAACGCTCACAAAACGCTGCACAATATAATTTCACAACACGCTGGGATGCACATAACCTCCTTTAGCGTAACCTCGGTCTCCGCGGCGGATCACCTTCAGGCGTCAAGTTTAATTCACATAAACACGGGGTTCATCTGGGTTATAAGAGTACGCGCTTTTCGATTGGTATTTTTCCTCAAGGAAGGAAGGAACCTTGGCTACACCTCCATTAGTCCGATAAGTAACATTCCATTTATGATAATATTACTCTTGAATATACCCGACATTCATTCACATTCACATTACATATATGATTAGTGAGATAGGATGATACACTCAAGGGAAACAGTTACGGTCATTATGTCATTAGGGTCATTCTCGTGTTTATGTGTTACGAACTGCAATTCCCCAAACAGAGT
This sequence comes from Lepidonotus clava, assembly GCA_936440205.1. NCBI lineage: Eukaryota > Metazoa > Annelida > Polychaeta > Phyllodocida > Polynoidae > Lepidonotus > Lepidonotus clava. The sequence goes on along the minus strand of OW387136.1, from coordinate 41,813,020 downwards.
GGACGTATATATAACAAGATGATTTATGTACGTGTGGGGCAATGGTGCCATGTTCCATTAATACTGATACATACCCTGCTTAATAGCAATTTGACATTGATAGACATTTTGCTGTATTTAACGTTCTATTCTTCCACAAACATCAAAACAGGCCTGGTTACACTTTTGGAATTTCCATTAATTATGCCACAGCATATCGGCCTCATGCGGGATGGTAGAAAATTAATGCGACAACTGGATCATCATAAACCGACGTGTTGACACTTAGTTGTCGGCAGATTAGGCCATGAGGACAGGTTCCCGGAGGAGGTGTATTAACATAATTGTTTATATATTCATATCACAAAGGTCAATCCCACGCCATCTCCTCGGCATCCAACTTCCCCAGTTTCTGTTCTATATGTCATGACATACTCTTCATAGCGCAAACATAAACAATCATTTTCTCAAGACACAAACAATAAAAGAAGTGAATCAAAGACAATTCAGACAAACCAGCAAAGGATCCCGGACTATGGCATTGAGTATGTGGCAGAGGGAACCCATTGAGTGATGCGACTAAGAATATGCTTGAATGGCTGATGATCCACGATGCAACATTTCCAAAAACAACAGAAAACAAGCCACCTTTCATAGACTTTCCAAGAAGTTTGTACCTGTAGCTGATGATTGGTTGAAATTGGTCACATGACCGAGAATACTAGAATAGTTGTGAAATAAAGTAGTATGTGTTGTTTAAGGTGGTTGACAATTTGGGGCACTCGAGTTTATATAATACTTCTTAGTCATATTTTGAGTATTACTTCATGACTTGTGTGTCATTTGTCATTTTGTATCACATTCCATAGATTATCTCCACCTTCTGTTATCTATTACCTTCGTGTCACATTTCGAACATTTCCTGGATAATTTGTCTAATAGCAATTGCCGTATTAAAAGTTTAGATACAAGATGCTATTATGTCCCCATTTTGAATCGATTTCGCAAAACATTAATGATTGATATCTCAGAAAGGAAATCTAAATCCCAAAACATTTATGTTCAAATACACAAAACTTATGAGAACTGAATGTCAATCGTGAATCACTTTCTATAGCGAATATTCATACAAGGTAGTTTATCTTCAGATATCAAACAAGATGGCTGAACGGGATGGGTGCTATGCTTGGATGGTGTGCCTGGCTTCCTTCCTTCATCATACTATCCAGGGTGGCATCATCTTTTCCGTGGGCATCTTTTACATCATATTCAGGGACGCCCTCGACAGTACTGATAGTGCGGTGGCTCTCATACCATCCTTTCATTTTTGCCTTCTAAATGCAGTAGGTAAGCAATACGATCTGTCTTTTTTTTAAACTCTTGAAAATGTAGATTTCGACAAACTCAAAGGAAACGAATGGAACTCCTGTTTTTTTTTTCAACTAGAGAGTGAATGTGAATAGTATGGGACCTAATATATCATAATGACTGTCATATGATTTATCAAAAAAAGTATGTAATGGTAAAGCCCCAATCGCCGTGGGCATTGTTTCACTGCGACATAAAAATCGCAAGCAAGAAAAAACATGATTTTGACTTAATAACCACATAACCTTATACATTGGGGTCTGGTTTTAAGCAACACAAATATTTTCCAAAAATAATAAGTCAAAATACCAAACGATTACAAGTATATCTCAGGTCGCAATGAAGAATGGGGAATGGGGCTTAACCGGGAATGGTAAACAGATTGGTAAACAGATTTTCAGTTGATAAACAGTGTTTATCAGTTGATAAACAGTGTTTATCAAAAGTAACTCTGTAATCAGCTGATAAGCACAGTTTAATTTGATAAACAGTGTTTATCAAGTGATAAACACTGTTTTTCGGTTGATAAACACTGTTTATCAAACGAAAAACAGTGTTTATCAAAGTTTACCCATTCGGCTTGCCATAAACGGGTGTGTCCGGCTGACGATAATCAAGGGCGTACCGGCCCGGTTACAGAATGACTCGTCATTATACCATTGAGAGTTTAATCTACCCTCATAATTAAAACAAAATTCTAGTGTAAAGGCTGATTTGATTTGCTACAATCCCTTGCAAAATTGTAACAATGTAACAGATCCATTTAGATTATGTCTATGGCCAAGAAAGAGAAGATGAGAGCAAATCGCACGTCCAGCAGGTATAGCATAGGTCATGTTAAAGCTGAATGACTTAGCCATCTAATAGTTTCGATAATGTTTTAGTTCAATTTTACATAGATTTTCCGGTTGATAATGCGTCAGTAATAATATTATGAAACCTCTACAGCATGTAAAACATTATCCCTGAGGAGAGTGTATCTAAAGATGTTGAGCTTCCCCTTTCTCAGCTTCGTTGTCCAATCTGTATGATAATGGTGATTTTGTTTAAATAAAATCATTTTAACTGTAACATTCTCTTTTCTATAAGGACCCCTTTCTGGATTCTTAGTGCAACTCTTTGGTGAACGAAGAGTCGCTTTTTGTGGTGTTTTACTCGCGACTTGCGGACTTATAGTCAGTTCTTTTTCTAGTCAGGTAAGTAAACAAAGCCTTCATCATTGTATTATAAAGGGGTTCAAGTAAACCAAAAGACTCTAGCTAAGGGTTCTAGATTTCTATAAAAATAGAACACACATGACCTAAACCTTTCGCTAAATGTTGGGGTTTAAGACGCCTTCGGAATCCCTCTTGGTACAACCCTGACTTATGTGTGTTCAATTCATGTGCATAAGACTTTCATTCGTCTCCTTTGCAGGTGTATCAATTGTATCTAGCATTCAGTGTTGCCAACGGTGTGGGATTGGGGGTTTGTTATATCCCTGCTATGACAATAATTGACAAACACTTTTTAAAGTACAAAAACGTAGCTGTCGGACTAGCCACCTGTGGGGCAGGGCTCGGCTCTTTCATATTCCCACCGATAATCTACACACTGGAGCAAATGTATGGCTGGAGAGGAACACTTCTTATCCTAGCTGGGATCCAATTGAATGCATTGGTTCTGGTTGCGTTATACATACCCCCACAGAAAGAGCGTGTAAAGCCTTCAGTTCTGGATTTAGAAAATGAACCTACTAAATCAATTAACAGCGTTACATCGAATGAAGGGGTGGCCTACGAACAGCCCAATACGTGTAAAACCCTGAAATTCTTGATCAGAAAGAACTTTGTATGCGTTATTCTCCATACCCTGACAATGATGTTCTCCTTCTATTTGATATACACACATCTTGGTGCATATGTCTTGTCCATCGGATTCTCTGAAAGGGATGCTGTTAAAATCTACACAGTAGTCGGAATCACTGCAACAGTATCACGATCACTGAGTGGATGCATAGCTCAGCTTCGGAATGTCAACGTTTTTGTCTTCTCATCCGCTGCTACCATATCGTGTGCAATGGCCACGTTTCTCTTCCCATTATCAAAGCAACTCCACCTAATGTACTTGTATGGAATCGCATTTGGCTCCCTGACTGCCCCTTACAATGCCTTGTGTATGCCCATGACGGCCTCGTGTGTGCCTCCAAAGCTCCTGCCGATGGCCTTTGGTGTTCTCTGCCTCTTCTGTGTGCCGGGAGTCGCTGCAGGACCCCCTTTAGCCGGTGAGTGACACACATGAAGTGTAGCCTCCATGTAAAGATAATTATAACTGTTTATAAAATGTAGGTATACTCGATGTTTAGCAGAAAAGTGATTAATTCACTCATAATGCTCTCCTCTCTGTCAATATCTTCAAGAACTACCCATTTGCTGCGAAGCGCATCAAGTCTACATATGCTATATTATTATATTTTTACCAGTTTGTATGGTGATGTCTCTTATCTTATCCACTCATCTGTCACGCTTCACCATACCACATGCAACACAATTATTATCATAATCCTTTCTAATTATATAGGACGCGCCAAATAAATTAAAAGATATTATACAGCAGATACACTAAGTCTACTATTCAGAATATGAAACATGTACACATATCTCAAGTACATTTCTACAGAATATTTGGTAGCATTTACCATTTAAATCTACTTTGTCTGAACCTAAACACACTGATATTGTTGTATACTTATTCACCAGTTATCTTTCTTTCAGCCTGTATCTATGAGATCACTGGCATCTACAGCGCATCCTTCTACTTGGCAGGGTCGTTCTTCCTCATTTCAGGACTCTCTCTCATCCCAACCTTGCCAATATTCAACAAAGGCAGCCAAGTTGTTAAAGAGGACACATTCGTGAATACTCAGAGCGTGAAGCCTCTCATAAGATAAGTGGAACGACGTCCATGAACAACGTCATTCTTATCAGTTGGAAACACTTCAGGACTCTCACCCCAATGGCTGGTTGAATCATTGCATGGATAGCCGTCAGCTTACATTAGGTGTACCAAAGAAGATGTACTTTTACAAACACCACATGCGCTGACAAAACGGCATAACGTATACAAATGAAACATGCAGGTGCTCTTAGAAAAAGGCCAGTAACATTACAAATATTTATGTTACTACAGGTAGACAAAATTAATCTTGAAGGTTTTTGTATAAAACACGATTTAACTTTGTATGTTAGACAACATGGTGTGTGTCGTTACAGTATGGTGTGATGAATTGTCCATTCATCTTTTGAGGTATGAAATATCGAGCTAAATCTCAGGTATAATCAATTTGTATTGTGAAATAATTGAATGATACAGCAGATACCAGCTAATAATGAAATAACGTAATCAATAAAATTGGTATGAAAATGGACCAAAATTTGTAATTGGGTATGAGAGCACAAAAAACTATGGTGACTGGATATGATGTCACAACAGTCACGTGATCAAAAGTGACAAATCAGAGTTAACCTGTAGCATAATAAAAGGCGGCGTTATGGTCCGGAATAAACAGTTCCTTATTGGTACTCCTTGTATTCACATGTTTCTTCTTTAAGATGCTCTGCCTTCTAGCTAGCCTGAGCTTAAGATCTCCAAGAGTAGCAGTGAATAACCGAGTTAAACTTAGCTAAGGAATCGAATTAGAGATAAGTTAGACCGTAGTCGGAAAAACCCGAAGATGACACGAAAGCCCGAAATTGCCCGAGAAGCTACCTGAGTACAGAAAACCAATGCAGTACAGAAGCCCAAAATAGTAGCAATCAGCCCGGCACAGCAGGAATGAAGGTGCGACCCCACGCTACCACCCTCTAACTGCGATCGACGACCAGACTGGTCAGAAGGACTGGCTGGCGCAGCACCCGAACGACCGGAACTCTGCCGCTTGAGAGAGTACAGATGCGTATCGTTCCTACCAAACGACCGGAAGTGGCTCGAGCCCCGAAACCTTCCCGCTCACCGTTAGTCAACAACCAGCCTGACCCCGTACTTTTTCCTCTTGTTCCCCTTGTCCAGGCGTAGACATAGGACCCCCCGCCCACCCCCCTGCCCCCCACCTCGAATATGCCTTCCCCGACACTCCCAATCGCATAGAATGCACCCCAGCCAATCGTCAATACATCCACCGAATGGCCTGTCTACTCACCCTTGTGCGGGAGGCACGACTCTCGATCTAGCAAATCAGTCTCCTGCTCAAACTCCTCATTCAGCCTGAGACCGTGAAACCCGAAAATCCCTTTGTCGCGGAGCCCGGAAAACCCTGACTCCCAGAGAATATCACAATACAAATGCGTTGAATTGTGCACCTTTAACAGAAGTCTGCATACTGGAGACTTGTCTTGACTCGTTGAACTAGGAATATACGCCTGACCTTTTTATTGTCTCTAAACTGTTTCGGGGCTTCAAGCACTAGCAAGGGGAAATATGAGATTGTAATAAAAAAGCTCTATATCCTGTTTTCCAATATAGATTATCTATTTGGTCTAAAAACATATGTAATCAAAGCAAAACTATGCTTCCATTCTGTATATTTACTATTTTTGATAAAGATTGTTCACCAGTTTCTGAACTTTCTTTGCTGTGTTGCACTATACTACACTGAAAACACAAAGTCGTCAGAGAGCCACTGCAAGGTTGTCAAAGGGTTGTCACAGGTCACTTTTGGGCTCTCATAGGTGACTTTTGGGTCATCACAGGGCTCATTTCAGGCCATCAATGCTGTGTGACTACCTTGTGACAATCCTTTGACAACTTTGGGGTGGTCAGAGGGTTGTCATTGTGAATTTTGAGGCTGGATGACAACCCAAAGGTAGTCATTTTCTCCCGACTACTTTGGGCCAAAAAGGTCGTCAGAGAAGCAAAAAATGAAGAATGGGTTGTCATAGGGTTGTCACAGCAGAAAATGAGAAGTCAAAAGTCCTGCCTGACTACCCTAGGGTTGTAGGTGAATGGTGCCTAAAGTGACAGCCCAGGGTTGTCATGGCCTCTGTCTATATCAACCTAGTGTTGTAAGTGAATGGTGTCAAAACCATACAACTCATAGGCCTCCTATGTGTAATGGTCACACCTAATAACTAGTAATAACATAATAGGATGCCATTATAATGACTATGATATCTACAACATGAAAATATTCATAAATAAGATTTTTTTGTGTAACAGACACAGACACAGCCTGTGACAACCTTGGGTTGTCGTTTTTGGCACCACTTTTGACAACTCTGTGTTTTCAGTGTAATATAAGACAATGTAATCGTAAAGTATTAGGATATAGAAGCGATAAGGTATAAATAATAAATCACGTTGCAATGAGCAAAGTTCGGACTTTCTACAGGCCCAAGTGACAGGCCTACACCAAAGAGTGGCTCCATATAAAAACTATTGCTTATGTAAGTTTGTGTTTTCTGCTTATTTTGTTTTTATAGAATTTCTTTTACATTTTCCTAACTAAACATAATAAAATATATTTAAGGCCGTTTACTAATAAAACCTTTATTCCACTTGCCGATTTTGCTGGCGAGTCTGAGAATTAAGCTCAACAAAATGTTGGTCAAAAAGGGGTAGGCCTAGGACCATGTCCATACATTGAAAAGTCAGTGTGTAATGTAAATAATCATTATGATATAGTCAGTGATTTGAATTCATTTGGACAGATTTTGACCATAATGACTGTGTCTCCCCACACAGAAAGGGTGCTCCGAGGGGGGTATATCTTAAGCTCTACAGCTAATATCAAGGGAGATATGGGTAGATTTGTTAAAAATAGGAATGAAAATGTCTTAAACCAACTTTTTGTGTAGAATTCAGCTATCCCACTCTAAACATTCCATTTTGTTTGGAAAACATTCTATTTGGAATGTTAATGGAATGTTTTTTCCCCAAATATTACCTAACATTAGATGTTTGGTTACCCTGGAAACGACAACATTTTCAGGATTTTGTCAAAAATTGTAACCCACTTGGAAAAAACACGACTTCATTATGTTATAAGTCCAAACTAAACTACATTATCTTTTCTAGATCAAAAGTTATCCAGATAATAGCTTTTTAATTTTTTTTGGGGTTAATTTATGGAAATTTTTTAATTTATTACTAAATATTTAGATAAATATTCAATGTTTGGGCTTCTTGCCATTTTAGGGATACTGACAGTCCTGTATTCAACAGCCTGTACTTTCCTTGAAAATCATCCAATTTTGATGTGCTTGGTATCATTTGAAAGCTTAAAACATCCTTTGTAATGCTTTATTCCCGCCTGGAGCATCCTTTCTGTGTGGGGAGACACAATTATTGTGTCACCTAGAAAACGAAAGCTGATTTGATAGTTTCCTTTGCATCCCCCATCTTTTCTCTTTGTCCTGTTTTGTTCTGTGCTAGATTCTGGTGGACGACTAACAGGGACAAAAATACTGAAGCCCTGGATTAATCCTTGATTTTGGCATACATTGTATCATGTTAATGATTGATGTCATGAAAATGGCCCTGGCATCGTGTTAGTAGTTGATTTTTTGTTTGGCCGACATATTGTATGCTGCAGTGATTGCATGTGATCAGGTATCCTAAGTTACTGCTTTGGCAATTTACATTATACAATGTAAAACCCAACAGTTATCTGTGTTGGATCTATTTTTTGGAAAGTATTGGGCAGTACTGGCACGTGGTCAGTTGATTCAAAGGATGTCCACTTAAAACCGGGTTTTTATTGGTGGAACCTTGTATATGAGCACTGCCTCAATTCTTATTGCGCCTCTAACCAAAGATAATTTTGGAGTCCACAATGGGGCATGTATAGTTTTAGAACAGACTAATAAGGGCCAATGATCCTGGACAATGTTCGCAATGGGTGGGCTTCGGAGATTGTGTGTCATAATACAAAAAATCAGTGGGATCCGATCTAGCCATACTGGATATAACTAGCCCTTGCAGGGCCCTTGCACAAACATCCGAAACTCAGGGGGAAGAGATGCCCTTGCGTAGACAGCTTGATGCCCCACATTTTTAAAGGGATTACTGAAATTCAAAATCCATTACGGACCTCTGAAATGAATTTCTATTATTAGACCTGGAACATAAGAACAAAATCAAACAAAAAACACAGTATAGGTCACTGTGTTCATTTTTGATATAGGTGATGAAGAAGAGAAAGCCCTCAACTTTAGGAGACAATGGAATCATTAAAACTTTGCCCTATTCAAGTGCTTCTAGAGCACTGAAAATCCATTACAGCCTCACCAAATCTTGTAATGATTTCCTTAGACTTCTATCAACATTTTAAAAGCAAAAGAAAAAGAAGAGGGTCATCGATGAAATAGAATTGCTGGATCAATGTGTAACCTTAAAGAGTGAAGTTTTCAGTACATTCTTTTCATCCTGGGCAATTCAAATCTCTGTCTAGACAACTGAAATTGTTTGGTTGTGATTGAAATCTAGCATATATTAGGCTACTGCCCCAAAACTATTGCTTTTAGAATTTTGAGGGATTTAATTTTTCACACCATAGGGCACAACTGTGCCACTTTTAAGCTTCTTTTAAATCTCAAGTTTACCCAATATTTTCATTAAAAAACACATGTACATTGGTTCTTAAAGTTATGCACTTTACTTACCAGGTGGCATTAAAACCAGTAGGTAATCCCTTTAATTGAAAGCAGCCCCGTGACGTGTCATGATATTTCAGCAGACTTGTCAGTTGCTTTGTACTCATAACTGACCTCACCCATAATAAGAAATACAAGTTATACTGGCCAAAAAAAGTGAGGTCAAGCCACTGTGATGGCGTATTATCACGTGTCCATACACCTTAAACAGTCAATAAACCGTCACCAAGCTCATAAAATGAGTTATTATACCTTAGGGTGATACAAGTTATGAGTTAAACACAGGGTGATACAAACCTGGGTGATAACCAGCCTTGTAGATACAGGGTGATACAGAAACTTTTTATTTTTCTAAAATTCATGAAAAAAATGAAATCATTAAGAAATAAAAAAAACTAACATATGCATTATCTGCACAACGTTCCCAGCTACATTTTACTGCATACTGTATGTGGATTTGATGGATATCAACAGAGTTAAATGAAAAAATGAAAAAAATTAAAAAATGTGCAGCATCACAGTCCCACCATCACTGATTGCTGTGCATCCTTCCTTGGGAGCTCAGATCTAACAGAAAAGGAATAATAAATCCATAACGAACCTCAAAGGGAGTACTCGGGCAGTTATCACCCCTTGCCGAGACCCCGATATCAGCCCTCGGCTGGCCCTTTGGGCCCTGGCCTCAGGCTGATATCAGGGTCCCGGCTCGGGGTGATAACCACCCTCATACTCCCTTCTTGTTTGGTTATATGTATGACCTTCATTGGGTTTCTAAACTTTTTAAGATAAAAATTCCGCTCGCTGCATAGAAATTAGTAGGAGAGGGCTAATATGAGACTTGTCAGGCTGTGAAATGAGATGGGGCGGAGATATTATCAGCTAAATGATAATATTTTTTTTCTACGAAGTATCTATATTTGACTTAGTGCCACTACAAGACACCAAATGGCATAATACTCCTTATATGGTAAACACACTAAATAGGAAAATTCACTAAGGCCTATTAACAAAGGTTAAACAAATCAGCTCGGTGCTCGGAGAAGGAGCACCAGGTGAGCATTAACTGATATCAGGTAGATAAATACAGATGGGACAACATGAAAGACCACCCCGGTAAAGAGGTACGGCACTATACACAGGGTCGCTGGTTCACATGGAGAATAAACAGTTTGGCAACGTGTAGCACCCAAGCAGGGTATGCCAGCACCCATTTTATTGTCTTCAAAACCAATTTTTATCTTTTTTTTTAGAACTTATCTAACTTTATTACACTTTCTAAATGAGTAGAAAAGTCTATTTCAAAATATCTTTCTTTATGTATATTGTTATACAAATTGAGGTGCAATAAAGGTCTATCATTGGAAAGGCATTTTTAATTCTCTCTTCAGCAACATATAAGCATGCATTAGTTTCATGTCATATTCGTTATGAGGAAAGGTATTCCATTTAAATCGACGCGTGCATGGAATACATGCACAGCAGTCATGTATATGACATACACTATGGGTATACCTTTTACCATCTTTGGTACTCTTATTTTTAACCTTTATCGCTCAGTGTGCAACATTATAGTATAAACAAAGGTCATTTGAAATGCAGATATGTGTATAAACATACGTACATCCGTTGGACTTGGAGAGTAGAGGAGGCCGATTGTAATAAAAAGATTGACCCACTTATGATATGAGTAGCTTATTGCTATTGATGCGGAAGAGGAGGCAGCATTGCTCATAACTATACATGACTGAGTTTCCCACACCACGGCACATGGGCAGTTTTTGGAGAATGCAGTAATACATCAGACAGGCGCACCAATCTTTATCTGTGAGCAAACATCACATTACGTGCATCCTAGAATAATAGATCCCGTCTGGATGATGGACGAATTGCTTAGTGATGGAATCATGAGAATGAAGTGACTTGTGCTAAATCCGTTCGGGCATAGACATCTTTAATTTACTCCTGAATACACATCATAGGCCAACTACTACAAAGACAGAGACAGGATTGTCACAACCTCGTCCTATATTGCTCAAATTGACGTCTACATACAGTGGTGGCTGTGGGAGGTGCTCAGACCCCTCCTACTACCCTCTCCACCTACCTGCTCAGAAACCACCTCTAACAATGGTGGCTGGCGGCAGGCAAATACGCATGGGGAGAAGTGACGAGCAAACACCAAAGGGCATGTCATGTACATAAAAGGAAGTTTTTCCTGAAGGAATTTGATCACATTTCTGAAGGAAACCTGAGGATTTTGGACGTTGGCTTTTCACATGGTACAAATTTGCTATACTACCCTAGGGGTAGTCAGGTAACTTGCATGTCAGTGTTCGGCCGGTCTTGTAGTGAGAGGATAACCCGGCAGAGGGCAGCACAAACCCGGGGAGTTCACGTTGTGAGGCCCCTGACAATGGGAATGGATGAGGACTGGGTAAAATCTTTACATTTGGCAAATGGACATAAGTATGAGGTCATTGTATCGGACGGGCATCTGTGCCGGATGAAGGATAGGAAAAGGGCATTGGCGGCAATGAAATTGTGTCTAAAACCAGTGAGTATTGTGTCTGTTACATGCACAGACATCATTATCAGTTTTCGTTTTTGCTATGCTAATCCTCCCCAATATAATTATGATCCAAAGCCCATTCATCAAATAACAAGTACATGCATTATCCAAATAACAAGATCTCATTTATTCCTATATATATTCAAATGAATCCTTTTTTAATTCTTGAACGATGACATATTCATGTTACTTTTGTAATACACCTCATGACTGCTTATCGTGGTCCATCAAATGCGTTACTAAAAGAAAAAATACATCGAATGACATAAGCCTACTATGCTTATCTCTGATTAATAGGTCAAGTCTAAATATAACTTGCAAGGATCAAATCAAACAATCAACAGTAGCAGACCACTCTAAACAAGCCCTCACGTGCATACATGTGGATGTACATTGTAGGTCCACTATTTACACACTTTACATATCTAATATTGTCATAGATCACCTGTAACAGGAATACAAAGGGAGAACAGACATAAAGTTTGAGTTGTACATGTATAAATAACTTGAATAAAAAGAAATTACGTTTCAAAAATATTGTATTTCAGGGAGGTAAGCTCCTCGTCGTCCAGCGCGTGGCGGTCCGAGGGCTGTAACCCACACGGTGGCTACAGACCGTCCTACGTCCTCTGTACTGGCACCTCCCGGGCGACTGTGACGTCACGTCCAGTATATCAGAGGCCGAGCTGCTTGACGCGGGGTTTACTGACATCAGTATTAGACGTGCATGGGTGGCAGGGATGGCCCTGTCACAGCGTGTATTCAGCCCGCACGTATTTGCATCTTGCACAAACACAGGACCATGATACTAGCCTAGAAGGAGAGTTGTCTGGTATTAGAAAAGACTTATCGATGTATCAAATGGTCCTGGGTTCAATCCCTAGTCTGTAGTTATTATGGGAGCCCATAATCAGTTGATAACTACTGCGGTCTACCATCACACTGGGTTAATCATAATTATATCTTATATTATAGAAGCCAGTGGTGGATTAAGGTGTGTGAGGCGCCCTCCCTTTTAAACATGCGAACAGAAAGAATCCAACATTCCCCTTCACATTAAGGGAATCAAGAGCAGCAGGATTGTTGTTCTCACGTTTCTATATAGGCCCACCGACATAAGAAACATAATTAAATATGGCCATATAGCTTTCACACGTTGCAATACTTCAACATTTTGCCCAATACTGAATAGGTTTGCCCGTCCTTTTAGCATGCACTCAACAGTAGACAGAGAAAACGGCAAATCGATGGTACTTGAACAGGTTATAAAGACTACTAACCAAGTTCTCTGACAAATAATAACTGACGTATATCACATACTTTGGGAAGTTGATAAAGAAATAATTAACCGTTCACATGAGTCGTCTTGTCACCTATTGGTGCCCTGAACTATATCTGAAACTGATTCATGATCCTCAGGATGGAAGATCATGACTTACCGAAAGAAGTATTCTATTAAATGAATGGAATACAAATATGATGTAGACATAACAACCATTTAATAACCATATTGTTCAATAGTTCAGATTTGCAGGTGGGTTTAGGCCCCTAAAATCCACACTGCGACATGGCCATTTTTGGGCTTAGTGACAGGCGACAGGTCCGATTCTTGAATTCAATAGGGCGCCATCACAATTTTCTTATACTCGACAGGCCGACATTGCAATTTCTTAGATGCGACAGGGTGACACGGGGACCCCCTACATGATCTTCACCGCCCTTAAGGGGCAGTTGGTTCTTCCGTGAAACCAGACGAGTCTTGCACTTTGCTCTTTCTTTTCTGGCTGAGCTTACGAAAGGCCTTTTGTACCACGTGACTTGAGAGCTTTTCCCGTCCCAGGCGCCTGCGCTCTTGTTCCTTCCGGGCGCGGTGCTCGACCCCCAGCGCCACGATGCGGTACCCGAGAAGCACTAACACCAGGATGTTCTTAACAATAAAGAATATGGTCGACCTCGTGAAGATCTCATATTCAAACACAATGAATGTGCGCAGTATCAAATAAGGCCCGTCCTGGAAAACGATGGTGATAAGTAGAGACCAAGTTTCGTTTTCAAAGCACCATATGACACCACGGCGCAGCTTTTGGTGCCACCTCTGTGTGTAATCTCGTGTATACTCGTCCCCTTCGGCCAGTTCATCCAGCTCGGCCTCCTCAGCACTGTACAGGCTGCGGGTGGCCGTCCTAACGAAGGGGAACTGTAACATGCTCCACGCCCAGGCACTCATGGTGGCGTGGAAGTGGATCTGTCTGCGAAAGTTGGAGCCGATGTCCTCGATGATGTTGAAGAAGTCGACGATGTCGGAGGCGGTGGCGAGGTAGAGGACGAGCAGGGCGGACAGCTCGTCCCTGGTCATGTCCCCTTTGGGCATGAGCCAGCGGCTGATGATGATGGCCACCAGCATGGCCTGCACCTGGTACCACGTCCAGCTGAAGTCCAGTGTTGCCTGCTGGACTCGGGGAAGAGGAAGAAAGCTATTCAACATGTAGAATTAATTTTCAAACTTTAGCTGTAATCAATAATAATTGTTAAAGGAAATTGGGAAAAGGACGGGTTGTGTCTATTGACCAACATAAATAGTTGCTGCCAAAAAGATATAATGCGCTGAAACTGGAAGGAAAACAGGTTTTCCAGCCTGATATAGTTTCATTTGAATAATAATTGTTTACAAAATTTAGGAAACGTGCATGGCATTAATGAAATTATTTGGATGGGGATCAAGCCCTTTGTGAATGATTGCTTACTTTCAAATAACGCATTATAGTTGCGCTTTATTTTACATGTTGTTTGATCCTCCTATCTTATTTAGATACGACATCACACTATGTACTGTGACGTTCTCTGGTAAGTCGGGGTTGCCGATTCTTACAACAGAGGAACGTGGGGGTTGTTCGGGTCTCGGGGCGGACGGGGAATCCGGGCCAAGAACCGAGATGTGTTTCTAGAGTCGTGCCTCGCGCACGAGGGGGGGCTGAGCGAATCGATCGGGAATCGGCACTCGATGTCGACGGAGGACTGCGGGGGAGGGAAATTATGGTAGGGGTACGGGTCGGCCGGGGGGCGGTCCACCCCTGAGTTCCGGTCCGCGGGGGCGACGGGCCGACGGTCGCCTATTGTTTGGTAGCGTGGGGCCGAGCATGCCGCGCCCTCGTCCCCGCGGACTTCGCTCCCTCGTTCCGCTCCCCATGTCTTCGTACCATACTACGCCTCGGTTTCCGGTACTACTTCGGGCCTTCGTGCCCTACTCCGTTCCCTCGTTCCTCGTTCTTCGGGCCATCGGGCCCCTTACCCTATGTTTCTACTACCTATCTCGAACTTCGACTGTTTTGTCCTAACTTCGGCTTAATTACTCTGTTCGGCTCATCTTTAGCGGTTGTTTCAGGAAAGAGGACACGTCTGGACACCAGGAGAACTGTTAAAGAACTCTGTTTATTCGGGCCTCACCGCCCCTTTATATACTAGAGAGGTCAGCCCTGATTGGCTGCCTTCGGTCACGTGACCTACAACTGACGTCACTTCCGGTTTATATATTCCGTTTCCGGTTTACATTTCACTTCCGGTTTACATATTTCCGGGTTTCGTTCCATTACGTTTTCGTTATTCGTTCTTTACATATTCGTTATTCGTTCTTTACATATTCGTTATTCGTTCTTTACATATTCGTTCTTTACATCTATTTCGTTCTTCGTTCTTTACATATTCGTTCTTTACATCTATTTCGTTCTTCGTTCTTTACATATTCGTTCTTTACATCTATTTCTATTATTACCTTATTTCTATTATTTTAACCTCTATGTATTTTGGCTGAATAGCCGTTCATCACACCCTCCCGCACCTTCTTGAAAGGTGGGAAAACACGTTATACAAAATTTCAACACAGTTCATACAGCAACGACAACAGAACATACTCTAGAACCAGAAACATTTCAATCCTACGCTCCTTATCGGTAGAGGAGGAGGTGTCACCCTCTGTCCTCCCCGGTCTACTTCGGAGGGCCCCCGGGGCCTATCCGGCTAATTATTATTATTTCTCTTCTTTCTTCGTTTTTCTCTCTTCGTTTTTTCTCTCTTCTTAATGAAAGTTCATATAATTCGTTTTTATATATCTTAGTCTCTTTTTATCTTCGTCAGAGTTCTCTATCCTGGATCTATTAGGACCTCCTCTTTTTTTCCGTCTTTAGGATGAGCGAGCCGGTCGTGGCTCTCCCACCCGGGACTGGGGATCGGTCGTGACCCCGTCGCCCCCGCTCCTCTCCTCTGGGCTCTATTTACTTAGCCCCTCGGTGCGTTTTTCCTCGCCTTTTTACCCTCATTAGGACAGAGGGACCGGTCGTGGTCCTCCTGCCCGGGGCCATTGGTCGGTCGTGACCCGCAGTGCCCCCGTTCCCTTCGTTTTCCGTCGTCCAGACGTTCTCCCCTAGTTCGGGTGGAGAATCGGTCGCGACTCTCCCACCCAGAGGCCAGGGCCGGTCGTGAACCTTAGTCCTCTCGACCCTCGATCCGTTCTACCGTCGTTCAGACGTTCTCCGTTGTTTTTGGGTAGAGAATCGGTCGTGATTCTCCTACCCGGTCGGTCGTGACCCCTCGTTCTTCCGTAACTATTACTCTTCTCTGCGTTCTCTTAGGTGATGATGATGATTTTAAGGATGAGTTGAAGAAGAAAGACTGAAGTTTTTGTGGATAGAATGTTCTTTTTGGACTTCGCACCCTCGGTCGCCTCGGCATTCAGAGCCCTCCAGTGACTTTTTCACGTTT
Organism: Lepidonotus clava; assembly: GCA_936440205.1. Taxonomy (NCBI): domain Eukaryota; kingdom Metazoa; phylum Annelida; class Polychaeta; order Phyllodocida; family Polynoidae; genus Lepidonotus; species Lepidonotus clava. The sequence continues at coordinate 41,796,721 of OW387136.1, read as the reverse complement.
GGCAAGGACAACATGTTCGAGCCAAAGGCCAAGGTACCCAAAGAAGAAGATGGCGTTGTATGTGGAAAGGAACTTAACTTCATGCATTAAAGCTTAGAGTGGAAGCTTCAGCAGACGACGTCGCGGGTTTCGTGCTACTTGTCACGGTGAAGCTTTGAGATGGAGTCCGGGTGAAGGTGAGACTGAGAAGATTAGAATCATTAATTATCGATGAAGTGTCCGTTTTCCGTACAGGAACTGAAGTTTGACTTTTACGACACATGTCCTCGTGGTTAACCCAGCATCAAGATGTTCCGTCCTCGACCACGTCGACACATTTGAAGATTTCAGGATTTCAGAAAGAGATGTCGGAGAGAGTCCACCATAGTAAAGTATTTCCGTCACCGTTCCGGGCCCAAGTGGCATGACAACAACCGGAACGGAGACCTGATTAAGAAGATAATTTTGATGAAGTTTCTTTTTGATGACAGGAGCCGGTGCCTCTCATCCCTCCCCCCCTCCGTAAGCAACGGCAGGAAGACAGTCCTCTTTGGGGCGAGAGGGAGGCTCCTTCGTTCTACTGATGAGATGATTTTCCTAAGAAGAGGATTCCTGTTTCGGGCACTCGGGCCCTCGTTCGTTTCCTAGGCTCTCGGGCCTCGCTCTGTTTACTAAGTTTTTCTCTTCGTCCTCCCGGAGGACCGTGCTTTTAGACGATTTTCGTGAGACTGTAATACCAACAAATAGTTCGTTAATAGAAGTAAGTTTAAGATCCGGTCTGGTTTGATTTTGGAGTAAGGCCACAGTCGTCCACGGTGCCATGTCACATTGCATGGAGCCACTATGCCTATGACGAACGCCGAGACAACAGCTCCGAGCCGTTCCGGGCTGCTCCTAGGTACGACGGTTCGAAGTTGGTAAGTTGAAGATATTAGTGAGAAGGAGAAGAAGAAGCCGTAGAAAGTGAAGATGGACGACATCAACTGGGACCTGCACCCAACGTCAACCTCTGAGATCCGGAACGGGCCCATTCTCAATAAAATAGCATATATAGAGAACTCATCCGATGTCGAACTCCAAGAAGGGTCGCTCCTCGTCGCTCTCTGCAGACCTCTTGATGTGTCTATCGAGGCATCCGCGGCCGACGTTCCAAGCACCACCTCCCTGTATATTGCAAAGATTACTTCCCTATATGTTTCAAAGACTATTTTGTTTCGTTCCTCGAGAAGAAGACATCAGGAAATACGACATGGAAGGAGTCTCTGTCGTTACTGCAGGTAAGAGATTAATATAAGTTTTAGTAAGTCTATTAATTTTCGTTTCTCGTTCATGTATTGCTTTTACTATATATTACGGTCGGTCACGAGCCAGGGCCCCTAAGTTATCGTCCCTGCTCGTGCCTTGGTCCTCCGGGAGACATCTACGACTCGCCGCAATCCTTTCACGACTCGCTGCATCAACTCTGGCACGATAAAACCAGCATTCAGGTCGAAAAGTTCCATTTTGCCGCTCTTCGTATGCGGTAAGAGGCTGAAGACAAGGAAACTCAGAAGATGATGGTACATGAATCCGGGTTCATCCACATTCTGATCGATCCATCCAAAATCAAGAAGACAAAGTTGCAGGAAGTAGAAGTGCCGCTAGAGGACAGAGGTCGTCTCTTCCTCGCCTCCAGATCGCTCAAGGCAGCGCGGGAGAAGGGTTTTCAGTCTTGGCCCGCGCCAGCCTTTCCTCCAGCGGCGAGTCGCCGGCCCACCGGTACCTTATTTACCCTGGCACGACCGTTGACTCAAAGACTACAATGACAACACTATCCGTCCATTCTGATTTCCTTTCTTCGATTCCGCCTCCCAACTTTCACTCTTGCTCCCGGGCCGCCCGGCCCGCTATCCATTTCCGCGACCGGACGATCCCGTTCCACCTGCTCGGTCCCAACCAACGCAGCGGGCTCCAGGGAAGAAGAGGAACAGCTACAAACTTGTTTTTCCTCCTAGCGCCTCCTTCCGTCCCGTATTCGCCCCGCAGGCTTGGTAAGTTCATTCCAGTCATGGACCCTCCAGCTCGCTGATTACACTCAACACCTCCTAACACATGTGGTTTCGTTCACTTCCGCAAGAAGATTCCCATAAAGAAACTAATAAGAATAAATTAAGATAAGAATGTTCGAGCCCGCCAGTCCGTTCCCGATGAGTTTAAGTAAAGTTTTCGGGCCCGTCCAGCGGTCTCCAGGAGAGTCTTTTATCCAGGCTTCGGCCTCCTGTGCGGCTCAGGTACCTCCGCCTCGGCCCGGTTCTCTCCCTGGGGGTTTGACACTATGGGTGAGGAGCCAACGCCCCGTAATCCCTCCCCACCCGACTCGCGACGCGCCATCTTCCGCCTCTGGTTCCGTCGCGCTGTTTTTCTTCCGTGCAAGACCTCGAGCAGCATCTACTTCACCCTTCTTCTTGGCGCCGGATCGGCAGCAACAGTCTCTCCTCCCTAGCGGGGAGCTCGAGAAGCTGATCCACCATTCCGCTCTGTTTTTCCGCCTCTCTTGTCGCCTTCAACAAGTCATCCAGTTGATCCTCGTTTTTGTGCATCACTAGGGTCTGAGCCAATTGGACGGTCCGGTTGTGTTCGTTAACTAGCTGGTCGACCCCCGGGAACTCCCTGGTCAACGGCCCCAGTGCCGCCGTCGGGAACTGCGCCATCGCTTCTTCAAATGTCTCTGGCTTGCGGCCCGTTTCTAGTGCCATCAGGAACGCCATAGACGCCGAAGCCATTGCTCTTGTCTTGGCCGTCATTCCTCGCACCTCCCTCGGGGGCCACGTCAGTTGCACCCGAATGGCCTTTTCCGCGTCCCAGTCTCGTACCGCTCGCGCCGTCACCGGAAAGTTTCCCTGTAAGACCTGGTGAATGGCCTGTGTCCGTAATAACTTGAGTCTCGGTGTTTCCCTAGATGGTCCTGCCGTCGGTATCTCCGTTCCTATAGACCCGAACACTGAATCCGCTCCCGACTCGTCCAATTCTTGTTTCTCCGGCTCGTATCCTCTGGTCTCGGCCTGCCCCAACTCCATGTCCTCTGAGTCTTCCACCTCCGCGTCCATGGACTGGGCAGCCGGTATTTGTAATCTGTGTATCACAACCCGCGGTTGTAGCGCCCGCCCGTGTTTATCCTCGTCCTTGAGTGGGGTATCCGGTCCTGGCGGCGATCCCATACGTTCGGGCGACGGTGGTCCCGGGGTCTCCTCCGATCCTTGCGACCCGAAAAACGAGCTCCCCAAACTGGCTCGAGTCAGGTTGTCAACCGCCGCCCGTGTCTCTGGCGTGTCTGGTGCTACCGTAATGTCTCTCATTCGTTTCAATCCTGGGGGCGGCACTATCGGCTGCTTACATACCATCTTCTCCAGGGGTGAATCTGCTTTCGTCGGGGTAGGGGTAGAGAACAGCGGCTGTGTCGAGGCCGTCGAGGCCGTGTCCTCCGGCCTGGCCGCATGCCGAACATACTTTACTTTCTCCACTCGCCCCGACGGTTTGAGTCCCTGCCTTTCTGCCATCTCGCGTAGAAACCTCCCTAGGTACAATGCTTCTCTTTCCACCAGCCGGCCTCCCTGTGCTTCCCGAATGCTGTCCTCCAGCTCCCGGTCGGATCTCGCCTCGTGGTAACCCCTGAACGATCCCTCCCGGTTCATTGTTCCTTTTAAATACCCGGGGTACCTCGGGTGTCGTGATTCGTATATCACTGATTTCTTATGAACTGTCATCATAGTAAATTGTGCGTCGCTACAAGGTGGTTCTAGTCCCGTGGTCCGTCTGACTCCTGTCGAGGTCTCAGGCTGCGATGGTCCCAGCTCTCCCGTGCTACTAGACTCAGCGATAATCAAAGACCGATCGCTTCGGGCCGACATACTCCTGCCTGACTCCGACTGGTCCGAACTCGTTCCCTCCTCCAATTCTCTCGGGACTTTCTTGACCTTTTTCCACTTCTTCTTTCGCGACGGCTCCTCCGCCGGGCATCCCTGCGTCGGGGGCCTCTTGAAAGCGAGCGGCTCCTCTTCCTCTTTGACTTTCGGTCGTTGGTCGTCGGACGAACTCACTAATTCCACCACCTCAGCCCCCGGTGGTATTCCTGAGCAACCCGGCTTCGGGGTGGGTGTGGATGTCCGTCCTTTTCCTCTGCCTGGGAGTCCTCGTCCTCTCGGTTCCCGTGGTTCTCCCTGGGCGTTTAACTTCTTAATTCGGCTCTGTACTAACCCTGATATTTGGTCTGGTGTCAGGAGTGGCTTCGGGTTGACCACGGCCCGGCTCGCGCTTCGCGGCGACTCGGTGTCTTCCTTCCGTACTCCTTTCGCGGCCCTCCGAGGGGAACGACGCGTGGGTGTCGATCGTTCCGCCACCTCGGCCAGGGGTCCCTTCCCTGCTGCTTTGGCTGCTTGGGCTCCCTCGCCGGCCTCGTCGGCCTCTGATCCTTCTTCGGTTGCTACCTGCTCCAGCTGCTCGGCGTCGCTGTCCTCGGATCCTCTCGACGCCCTCGGGTAGTAAGGTATCCGGATATGCCGTCGCGGCCTCTCCGGTGCCTCCTTATCCACCGCCCTCTCAGGGGGTTGAAACCCCTCCGGATGGCGCACCGCGTAGTCCCGTTCCATGTTGGCTACCCGGGCCGCCGTTTCATCCCCAGTAGCGAAACTGGTGTACGGCGGTCGTCCTTTCGGGTCCAAGGCGAACGCCGCAGCATACTCCAGCCTCAGAAGGGGGTCTTGCTTCGGCATCCCCCTCTGCAGGTTCCCTTCGTGTGAGTCCGTCATGTGCTTCCTCCAGTCCTGGTGTGTCGAATAGGCTCGACTCGAACACACCGGGCACATGTAGTACTGCTTCCGTAATCCATCGTGCTGGCCTTTAATATGCTTGACCAAGTGCTTAAACTCCTTTCCGTGACAATGTCCTTCCCAGCACTGTCCGCTCATCGTGTCTGTTTTCCGGGCTTTCGGGGCTCGTTCCAATCCTGAAGCTCGTCCCGTCAGCCGTTTCCGTTTTTGTCTCGTGGTGATGCTGCTCGTCTCGCTTCTCTGCTTTTCCTCTTATTTTCTTCTCCTTAGCTCAGTCTGCTCGTCTGCGATTCGATGAATCCTGATCGGCTGACCAGAATGACCTGCTCCGGCGAGCGCTCTGCCTTTTATAGCCGCCGCAGGCGGAAGTGGGCGTGGCCTGCACTAGCGACCCCTAGCGTCAGACTCACCATCCACTTCTACGGTGGCGCCCCCTACTATTTTCCGGTCCCCGGGGCCCGCCGCTGGTCACCGCCTCGCCTGCTTTTTACCTCGCGGCCCTTCGCCCGTCCACGCGTTTTTCCTAGGCCTTTTATTGCCCCACCGGACGCCCTCGGTCCTTTCATCCCTCGTCGCCTTCTCTTGCCTTTTTCATCTTGGCCCTCACAGTGCTTCCGCACACTTCCCGGAGAACACAGGGGCTCGGCGTTATCATCTCCTCGCCGCCGCCCCGTTCTCTTTGTCCTCTTTTACTCCTTTTACGACCTACTTTAAAGCCCGTCCTCGTTTCAGGCCTCGCCTTTTACAGCCGTCCGTTCGTTCCTCCGGCGTTCCCGAGAGTGCCGCATCTACTCTCCTCCGGTCTCCTGGACGCTGTAAAGCGGTATTACCAAGTCGGCATTACTTCAGAAGTCTTCACCAGCTTGCCACCGGGTCTGTCTTCTGTTGTAATCCAACCATCTTTTCCACGCTGTGGTTCCTCCGAACTGACCGGAAAGCGGCTCCGTGGGACTACTTTAGACATTCGGGCCGTCGTGGCTCCCGAACGCCGTTTTTCGTTCCAACCCCGCATTTCCCACCTATATTACATCCGCAAGAGAACCAATCTTCAGCTAGGTAGCAAATCTCTACAGCCTAACGACCTGCACTCCTACTGTAGTGGTCAACGCACCGCCCCGACTCAATGGCCCCAGGTTGATCAGTCCTTTTTGGCCAAAGCCTTTTTGTGTAGCGCCGATTTGGTCGTTCCCTTGGTCCTCTTCCACCTGCGGAATCGAGACACGAAAACGACTTCATCACAAAAAGGGGTGCCCCGTTTCCTTACGTGCCCTAGCGCGCCCCACCCCAAGCATTTACTGTGCAGCCTCGTATCCTTGCTGGTCAGCTACCATCCAAGCTGGCGCAGCGTGTCCTCGGTAGGGTTCCAGGCGGTCCACATGGACCCCCCCCCCCGGTTTCCCTCGTTTCTTCCGTACTACCACCCGTCCTCGGTCAAGCACCTTGACGATCAGTGCAGGGCCCATCCATGGAAATCGCAACTTCGTTCCTTTGTCCCTATCCACTACCGTATCGTGCACCCAGACCAGTTCTCCGGCGTGGTATTCCCGCCGAGTCACCTTCCCATCGTACTCGTGTTTCTGATGGATGGCGGCTCGTTTCAGCCCCGTCCGGGCCTCCCGATAGGCCGCGACTAGCCCTTCCTCCAGGCTTTCCACATAGTCGCCTACCCGTCGGGGTTCCTCCTCTGGTCCTAGAGGTCTCCCATAAATCGCCTGTCGCGGCATCATGGTCTGTCGGCCCAGCATCATCATATTCGGTGTCACTCCCGTGCTGGCTTGCGGCGTTGCTCTATAACTCATCATCACGAGCGGGACCATCTCGTCCCATTCCCGACCCGTCGCTCGGCAGCTGGCTTTCAAACAACACCCCAAAGTACGGAAACTTCGTTCTATGTACCCGTCACTCCTGGGGTGGTACGGCGTCGTTCTTGTTTTGTGTATCCCGAATAGTGCACAGACCTGAGCCACCACCTCGGATTCGAAATTCGTGCCTTGATCCGAGTGTAGTTCCCGAAACGCGCCGTACCGTGCTACTACTTCTTCAACCAGTTTGTTCGCCACTGTCGTTGCCTTTTGATCCGGGATCGGGAAACACTCCAACCATTTGGTGAAATAGCATCCCACCATCAGGCAATACTTATTTCCTCGTTTGGTGACTGGGTACGGGCCCGAAACATCCATGGCCAGCCGTTCCATCGGCTCCCCCACTATGTACTGATGTAGCGGCTCCCGTCTTCCTCTTCCCTTTTTCAGCAACGCGCAATCACATTCTCGACATTCCTTCCGCACGTCTTCCCGGAGTCCCGGCCAGTAAAACCCTTGTTCCAACAGGGCCGTCGTCCTGGCGACTCCTAAATGCGCTCCTGCCGCGCCTCCATGGTATTCCCTTACCAACTTGGCCCGTTCCCCTCGGGGAACGACCAACTGGTTCCTCCAACCATGCCCTTCTAGTTCCCAGTACTTCCGATGCAGCACGCCATCCCTGAGGCTTAATCGTTCCCATTGCCTCCATAGGATCTTTGTTTCCCGGGATTCCGGAGATATGGCCTCCCAACCTGGCCGGTCCGCATCTTTTTCCATCCGTGCGACAATCGGCCCTATATCTCGATCCCTCCTCTGCGCTGCTCTCATCTCCTGCGGGGACCATCCGGGCTCGTACCCCCGGGCCCGCGTCACTACTCTCACTTTTTCGGTATTCTCGTGCTCCTCTCCACATTGTTTGCACGGATACCGGGACAACGCGTCAGCGTTCCCATGCTTCCTGCCCGGTCGGTGTTGGAACGACACATCATGCGAGTCGATAATCTCAATCCACCGAGCAGCCTGCCCCATCGGTTCCTTACTTCTCTGCAGCCAACTGACCGCGCTGTTATCCGTCCGGACTATCACGCGTTGACCATAGATGTAGCACCGAAAATGCTTCAAAGCTCGCACCACCGCCAACAGTTCTTTCCGCGTGGTGCAATACTTTCGTTCGTTTGACTCCAGGGTTTTGCTCGTGTAAGCTATCACCCGTTCCTCCCCTCTCTGCTCCTGTGATAGCACGGCTCCCGTTCCCACGTCACTGGCGTCTGTGTCAAGCCACCATTGTCCATCTTCCTCCGGGAATCCCAACACCGGGGCCTCCGTTAGCGCCTTCTTCATCGCATCAAATGCCTCTTGTCGTCTCGCGCTCCACACGAATGGTTCCTCCTTCGTTGCCAATTCATACAAGGGGGCAGCCAACTCCGTGAAGCCGTTTATATGCCTTCTGTAGTACGAACATAATCCCACGAAGGCTCGTACCTCGTGGAGATCCCGCGGGACCGGCCACTCGGTTACTTGCCGACACTTTTCGGGGTCGGGTTCGATCCCGTTGAATGAGACAACGTGCCCCAAGAACGGAATCTTCTTCTGGAACAGCTTACATTTTCGCGCCTTTAACTTCAGTCCTGCAGCGTTCAATCGGTCCAGAACCCGTACCAATCTTTCCAGAGTCACTTTAAACGTTGGTCCAAAGACCAGTATGTCATCCAAGTATACCAGACACTCCTCCCACACGATTCCTCTGAGGATTCTTTCCATTAGTCTCTCGAAGGTGGCTGGGGCGTTCACTAGCCCGAATGGCATCACTTTAAACTCATACAATCCTCCTTGAGTCACGAAGGCCGTCTTTTCTTGGTCCTCCGGTGCCATCTCCACCTGCCAATATCCGCTTGCGAGATCCAGGCTGCAGAAGAATAGGCTTCCTCCCAAAGTGTTGAGGCTGTCCTCTATCCGCGGGAGCGGATAGGCGTCCACTTTCGTAGCCTGGTTCAGTTTTCGGTAGTCAATACAGAACCTCGTTCCTCCGTCCTTCTTTTTGACTAGAACGGTCGGGCTACTCCACGCACTCCCGCTCTCCTGGATAATCCCTAAATTTAACATATCCTCCACCAGTGCTCGTTCTTCCTCTCTCCTGGTGGCCGGATACCGTCTGACCCTCTGCTTGATCGGCATCTGATCCCCCGTTTTAATTCGATGTTGTACTAAATCTGTCCGTCCTAACTCATGTTTCGAGGTCGCAAACATTTGTTCCCGGGCCATGATGGCTTTCTCCAGCTCTTCGCCCTCCTTCGTGGTCAGGTCTTTCTTAGCCTCCCCTATCATATCAACGAGCGCTCCTGGGGGTTCCTTTGCTTCACTTCCTATTCCTCGTACCTCTTGTACGAAGGTGGCTTCTCCGAGTACCCCGCCGGTTTCCAATTTCGCGCTCTCGGTCCCTCGGTTGGCCACCCAAACTTCATTTTCTTCTCCCAATGTCACCGTTCCTGGGATCACCTCCAGTCCCATAGGTAATCCAGCGCCGGTGATGACAGCCAGCTGTCCACCCTGTCTTATGTCCATTCTCGCTACTACTGTTACTCGGGTCACTTGGAGTGGGGGTATTTCCGTCGTTTTCTCGATTCGCACGACCTGTCCTCCGACGGTAACTGCCCGAATCCCATCCGTTCTCTGTTCTACTCCCGGGATTCGTTCCCCCTCTCCCTCCCCCTCTGCGGGCAGGAAGATGGCACTCGCGTGGGGCTTAACTGTCAGCCGGTATTTCACCGCGAAGTCGTTTCCCAGGATCCCTTCATCTCTACCGATGTCTGCCACCATGAACGTCCACTTCAACACGCGTGTTCCCAATTTTACTGGCAAGTTCGTGCATCCGTAGCACCGCAACGGACTACCATCCACCGAGCAGAGACGTCCTTCATATCCATCCAGTTCTTCCCTTTTTCGTCCCCACTCTCTCCAGAGGCGTTCCGACAGCAGACTGATCATAGATCCGGTATCAACCAAAAAACGGACGACACTCTCTCCCACCGTCCCGGCCACATAAAGTCCACATTCTCCCATGCCTACTACTTCTCTCGCCGCGCCCGAAGGGGGCCCCGCGCTTACTGCGACGGCGACTGTCCGTTTCCCTGACGCTGAGAACACTCTCTTGCGAAATGGCCCTTCTGGTGACATTGATGACACTCTAAATCTTCTTTTCGCTTCTTAAACGCCTCCCTCCGGGCCGTTGCTTGTCTTCTAGCTTCCCGTTCTTCTGCCAATTCTTTCATCATCTCCTCCAACTTACCGTTCAAGGCCATGATCTGTGTATTGGCGTCCTCCTCGGGCTTCACTGCCCGCAGGAGGCGGCGTGAGTATCGTTCCTGTATTTCTACCACCTCTACCGCCTCCTCTAGTGTCTTGCATCCTTTCTCTGCACACTTCAGCTGAAGGTCTTCCCCAACTGCAGCCTGGAACGCATGTAATGCTGCTTTTTCCTGGCTAGCGTAGTCGTTGGAGAAGTAGGCTCTCGATGCCAGTCGCCGGGCATTATCAGCCAACTCCTTCGCTGTCTGGTTCTTTACACGTTTCAAGCCCGCCAACTCTTGCAGAGCATTACACGTGTCCTTCTCCTGACCGAACCTCCGGCGCAACGCATCCACCCTCGCTGAGTAACGGAGTCGTTCCCTGTCCGGGAGTCCGACAAAGTACATTCGTGCCGTTCCCGTCAGCGAGAGAAAAAGCATCGCCGCTTTTTCCTCGGCCGTCCAGCGTCCCAATGTTGCGTACTCCTCAAACTGGTTGATCCATCCCTCGAAATCCGGTTTACCGTCATACTTCTCTGGTCGTAAACTGAACTTCTTCAAACTCGCTCCTTCCTGACCGGTCTGTTGTTGCTGAGCCCGCACATTCTGCTCATCCGTCGGGGTGGACGTTCCCATAAAATTAAACTGCCTACCCATGATGGTCGTGTCCTCCCCTTTGGTCTCGGTTTTCGCACCTCCTTTCTTCTCCCCACCTTCCTTGAAGGCGACGTCAGAATCCATCTGCTCGAAGACTGCCGCAGTCGCCATGAGTATCCAATACCGATGAAACACCCAAGATCCACAAGTCCGTATGTGCCTATTTCAGCACCACCGCTGCCACCAGTGTGACGTTCTCTGGTAAGTCGGGGTTGCCGATTCTTACAACAGAGGAACGTGGGGGTTGTTCGGGTCTCGGGGCGGACGGGGAATCCGGGCCAAGAACCGAGATGTGTTTCTAGAGTCGTGCCTCGCGCACGAGGGGGGGCTGAGCCAATCGATCGGGAATCGGCACTCGATGTCGACGGAGGACTGCGGGGGAGGGAAATTATGGTAGGGGTACGGGTCGGCCGGGGGGCGGTCCACCCCTGAGTTCCGGTCCGCGGGGGCGACGGGCCGACGGTCGCCTATTGTTTGGTAGCGTGGGGCTGAGCATGCCGCGCCCTCGTCCCCGCGGACTTCGCTCCCTCGTTCCGCTCCCCATGTCTTCGTACCATACTACGCCTCGGTTTCCGGTACTACTTCGGGCCTTCGTGCCCTACTCCGTTCCCTCGTTCCTCGTTCTTCGGGCCATCGGGCCCCTTACCCTATGTTTCTACTACCTATCTCGAACTTCGACTGTTTTGTCCTAACTTCGGCTTAATTACTCTGTTCGGCTCATCTTTAGCGGTTGTTTCAGGAAAGAGGACACGTCTGGACACCAGGAGAACTGTTAAAGAACTCTGTTTATTCGGGCCTCACCGCCCCTTTATATACTAGAGAGGTCAGCCCTGATTGGCTGCCTTCGGTCACGTGACCTACAACTGACGTCACTTCCGGTTTATATATTCCGTTTCCGGTTTACATTTCACTTCCGGTTTACATATTTCCGGGTTTCGTTCCATTACGTTTTCGTTATTCGTTCTTTACATATTCGTTATTCGTTCTTTACATATTCGTTATTCGTTCTTTACATATTCGTTCTTTACATCTATTTCGTTCTTCGTTCTTTACATATTCGTTCTTTACATCTATTTCGTTCTTCGTTCTTTACATATTCGTTCTTTACATCTATTTCTATTATTACCTTATTTCTATTATTTTAACCTCTATGTATTTTGGCTGAATAGCCGTTCATCACAGTACCATAATCGCTGAATAAGAGTTCCTAGTTATCAAGATTGATCTTCATAGCAAAAATAGATATTAACAATTACTCAAAACAGGACGATTGTTGTATAGACTCTTACCACTGGTCCCAGCATTTCTTGGGTCATGTTTGGGTTGGCCTGTAGTATACTGGTATGGGTGTAGGACGTCTGACGACTGTCTTCCATTATCCAGATGGGAGGAATCAGGCAGCACAGATAGATCAGGATGCTCGGCGAAAACCTAGAGGTGGATATATACAAGGCAAGAATTTATATCTAGCGTTGAATAATCGATTAGGACGGGTTGGCTGCCAAACAGCAATTCAGTGGTTTTGGAATTTTTAATTTGTGTGAGATAAACATGAATCAATTGAATAGGAATGCTTCTCGACAAAACGATATAATGTCTATTATGCGCAATAAAACGTTGCCTAACACGAATGTGATAAGGACTCTAACTGGTGGAGACAATAACAGCTGATAGGATTCTTTTGATAGGCATATATTAACACGTATAGACATGAACATGCACTATGTGATATGAATATAAAAATCCTAAGCTATCTGATGAGGAAAATCATATATACTGCACGGTAGGTGTCGCACATGTAATATAATCAACATGTCGAAATAAGTAACAACAATTAACAATTGTCCTCTCGTGGAACCATTAATTCGATGGGATACTCTCATAACAAAATGTCATTTCACCCCAATCTTTGGCTTCTGAAACAAGACTAACGATAAGAAATGAAATTGTCAACTTGCAGAACTTACCATTTCCATTCCTGACCCCGCCTGACCAGGAGAATGACAAGGGCTTCCGTGATGAGAAGGAAGTAGACGATACCTATCAGTAAATAGGCCTGTAGGGAACTAATTGGCATAATGTACACCAACATCACTGTGGCATGGAGCAAAAAGATCAGTCTTGACATCATGGCCTTTAGGGCGTCCATAAAGGCCCTTCCCCCATGGCAGCACTTCTGCCGAACATCATTGACCTGTACGGATCCCTCTGGGTCGGCTGGTGGCTTATCCATGATGACGAACAGATAAAGATTTCGAAATGGTAAAGGCGGGTTTTAATAATTGGTATTTTCTCCTGAGAGGTTTACTTTTATTCCTGAAAAGCCAATGGGGCCTTTTGGTTGTTGACTGCTTGGAACATCACCTCCTGGTCGTTGGATTCACCCATGGATCCTTTTGATAAAATGTTTTGTTTATATGTGTAGTTCATTTTCTCTTTACACTTCCCGGCGGGATGCACCGTCGTTGCATTACATTTGTCCACAATTATTTATGAAGTCCTCTCGATCAGCTGTCGAAAGGTCCTCAGTTTCCCATAGGATTACAAATACATTGCCTGCACCAGTGATAAGCCTACTGCCTCCTTGAATTGTAAAACTCAAGAAGGGCTAACCGCCGCATGACCCTTATTTCAGGATCACTTGAAATCAGACGTACTCCCTCGGACATGTTATACAAAATCCTTACCTAAACAGCTACACAGTAATCTACAGGAGGTCCCCAATGGCCATACAACCAGGCATTGAGGCTATACTCCCGTTCTGCGCGCCAGAGGCCATTTACTTTCTTTAACAACAGTACAAGTTCCACATGATTAGTCCTAATCCGAAAACCGAAAGGCACCTGGAGCTGTACGGTCTTGGCACAGCACGTTAGTCCATTTAGGTATTGTAGATGTACGTATTGCATTCGCATACCCAGAGTATGAGGCTAAAACTGATTCTTACGTCGACATGACCTAAGTTTATGAGAGGGAGATTTCCCAGCAGTTTTCTTCACAGTTGTGTCACACGTTATTTATCACATGTTTGTGTCACTGCAATAGTTTATGTCTGACATTGTGTTTAAAATAAGTGTCGAAAGGTGATTGTTTGCGTCAGTTTTGTCTCGAATTTACATAGATGTACATTACGATGAGGACACATGACCTATTCTGTAGGTATACGATATTCTGGCCGTTTGAAATGATTTCTCATTTTATTTCAATTTGGCAATAGATGTGGTAGTGCATAATTGTAGCAATCCATTTCCCACATTATTAAAATATAATACAAATTGTAAATGTGATCTCATAGCGAGTCATTGAGCTTTTGATAAAGTCTAGAGAGGACGACCTCATATACAATTAATTGATCTATATTAGAATTCAGCTTACGCATGTTTGAAGTGTATCACATCCGATACAGGTCTATGGAAGAAAGGAGGTGTAAAGACACAGTTTCTCTTCGTGCCACTGGAGTAAAGGCCGACTTGTGAAGTTCATGGTTCTCTAATAGCATCGATGGAGGGTAAGGGCCGACTTGTGAGGGTCAGGGTACCTAAGGTTATGAATGCGTCTGAGTATAAAGGGCTAATAAGTAATAATAGGAGATGCCCTGGGGAATGATTACCCCCCCCCCCCCCCCCGCTCAGCCCTGCTATGCCTGTCAATTCTACGCTTCTCCTGTTAACCCTGACCTATGCATGTTGCTATTCGCCCCTGGCATTCTAATATGATATTATAGTAAAAAAAGATTCTCAGAAAATACGCACCTAAAGTGGCTTAGAATACGCAAAATTTCACAACTGAGAGGCTATTTCAATTAGTTTTTCCTGCATGTCCTCAGTGAATAGGAATTCTAGTACTATCCAAAGGAAAAATATCATGAGATAAAAAATATTTATAGGGTGGCTCAGATTGCCCAAGGTTTCATAACTAAGCCTATTCTTCCAAAGATTTACTGGGATTGGCCCCCATGCTCCAAGCAAATATATTCTAACGATTAGTTAAACCATTTTCTCCAGATCTGAGATATTGAAATACTTAAAGTGGCCCAGATTGCACCAGCTTTCATAACTGAGAGGCTATGTCTCTAAATTGGCGTGGAGTGACCGCGGCCCGCCTGCGGGTGGCCTCCTATACCACCCTCCTTCCATTTGGAGGGCGTACCCCTTCCGAAACCTCCCCCCCATGACTGGCTGTGGCGGCCACATTACACTTCTTACCTACTGATCATGATTATATTCTTGGCCCAAACCTTTCTTTTACATTATGGTAAATCACCTATGTTTATAAACATGCTTCTTTATTGTCTTTCCCTCAGAATTGGACTGCGTGAATTATGTCCCATTCAATGTTGGCGGGGCAACGTGTATAAAAGGGGCAAAACTATTTATCATAAGACTGCTTCCTATAATTATAGCAAAAAAAACTCAAAATAGCTTATTTGGAGATCAGATTACTAATTATCTCATCTATGCATTCACCGCAATATCATTAATCATAAAGACAACACATGATTAATTGAACAAGTATCACTTTAATATCATATCAAGGCCACCCTTTACATCTGCAGGGACAACGTTCATGAATCAGTGAATACATACAAACTGCCCTCTGGTGAAGAGCAGTTTAACCATCATGGTGTACCTTTTGGTTGTGACTACATACATACAAGCTATCACAGACTGCTTCTCAGTGACTCATTTGTCAATGCCTTTGTATTTACATATTGAATATCTGGGAGATATACTGCCTTTGGTGTTCTCTTGTTGAAAAGAAGCAAGCAAATAATTGCAACCCCTAAATTTGCAGACAACATCAAAACCATCTATCTGTATATAATAGGATCTTCTTCTTAACCACTCTACAAACCTTTGAAGGACATGATGGTTTTTCATTATAATGAATATAATAACCTTGGTCATCACGCATAATACAAGTAGCACTGGCTTGGAACATCACAGCTCTCTTAGTATGAATGACAATTGAATTTGAAGTCATGCACATTTGGGGAGGGAGAAAGGGCCATGCAATACTTTTTTAGGGCAACCAGAACATGCTTAAAAGGTCAGATGTAGGTGGGACATTGGTAGGGTGGTGCTTATATACATTTGTAAAGATGTACAATAAGGAATAGCAGGCCCTATGGCCGAAATGAAGAAGTCGACAGAGTAAGATGGCCGTAATGACGAAGTCGACAGAGTAAGCGATAGATATGTATTGCTGAAATCAATTATTACTCAAGTATTTTAATCAATTATTTTGTCTTAATCATAGACAAATCAATACAACTTATGTTCCCTCCCACATTTTGAATACATGTAGTGATGCCATCAGATTCAAAATCATGCACAAGCAAGATATTGTACACAATCGTATTGACAGAACCGCAGTAACCATTCACAACAAAGTCAAGTCAGTTGAATACTGTATTCTATTAGGAGATTGGACAAAATGATTAAGACAGATGGACAGGGCTGCTCTGTGTGGGAATCCTAATCAAGTCAATTCACGATACAGTGGTTTCACTGGCCGAGGATCAACGCAGCCTGACCCCATAGGTTTACCTTCAATCGGATCTCGACTTATCGATCTATTGATAAAAGATCAATACTGAAACAAGGGAGCATCGATTAGGCCTGCCAAAGGTATAGGTGCTCTGCAGGTGCGGTGCCACTGACCGTCCCTCAGGTTTAAGTTCACCTCTTTTCCTTATAAAAGACCACTAAGTTAATATTTAACTCCCACTTGTCCGTCTGAAGCCAAGTGCACCGGGACATTATGCTTTAATAGGTTTGAGAATACTGCGTACTAATACTTAATGAAGGCCAATACTTATGTCATTTGCACTGAAGTTCTCAAAGTGTTGCTCGGTCAATTTGACTCGAATGAAATTTGTATTATCAATTCAGAACTCTCAAATAAATGTTTTAGTAGCATTTTAAAGCCGCATATTCGGTAAAGTAGTTCAAATTCATCATGGACATATGAAAGACTGATAGCCGATCGATTAACTAAATCTATATTGAATAGTCGATTCATTAAGTACAAAATAATGTGCATATTCATGAATACAGATGAAACCCTTTTTTGAAAATGTGATAAAAATTCTGCATTGTCAGAAAACTTTTAACCAATACTCCTAATCACTTATGGCTAGACTGCTGCTTGAATTGATGGCATTTCTAAAATAGGAGGACAATTTCATTAATGAACTCGTAAAATCGAACAGACAATTAGCCTTTGTAATCTCCTAATTAAGCGTGTGATTAGCTGAATGCTGTCACCAAATTCTCGGAATTAGCTTCAGCAGGCACTCAGCCGGAACTGGGATATTATGGGGTTAATTGGCACATCTAAAATGTTGTATTTTAACGGAGTTTTCATGTTAGTCAGAAAGAACCCGGATATTTCCTCCTCCGTCCCACTCAATGCTCTTATCTCGGAGGGGCATACAAACTACTTACTAAAGTTCTATTACAGACGTGTAGAACAGTTTTTTGACAAATAGATATCGAAGGCATCAGGTTAATCATCATTATGTCCATATCTCTGTAGCAATTGCCCATCTCCCCCAAATGTCTCGGTTGAATCTTAAGCTGAAACAGTCTAGCCTCCTTTCAAACATAACTGTGTAAAGAATTAATTGTTGTTATTTGGTCAACATTTCTTCAATCAAAATGATGTTCATTAAATCATTAGAAATACATTTCTAATAAATAAACCAATGGTAAAGAATTACTACCAGAAAAAATACTGGTTATATATCAGCCGATAAATAGTTGCAATTCAAGCCATATAGTTAAAGTAGGTCACATGCAACATAGACCTATACATGTCCGTAGATCTTATCAAATAACAATCGATTCTCAGCAACAGGTGATATTCTAAAACAGCAAAGTAAATAGTACTTCCTGGTACATGCAATATCCACGACCCACTAGATAATTCTCAGATATAAAAAACATTCAAGCTAACAACATGAAGTCTGAAATGGACACAGATTGGTCCGAGTCATGCGAAGGCTAAGAGAGTGGGTGGTGTTTGGGCGGTTACTTCTATAAGACATGTACCCTCGTTTGGGAGAGGTACTTGGCAATGGCGTGCTTGCCTCTGTCCATCTGACATGGATCATTTATGATGCTGCCGGCCCCAGCGCCCCCAGCGGAAGTGTCGGACACGATCGCTGAGCCAACGGCAACCGAGTGAATTCCCCCTCATTACCCAAACTACCTGAGACAGTCAATGGTCTCCTTTTGGCTGGACCTTACATGCCGCACTTGCCCCCCCCCCCTCTCCCCAATGCAAAAAGAAAAAGAAAAGACAATCTTGGCTAATATTGTAGTTGTCAAAGGTTATTGACCTTGTAGACCCGGTACAAAAAGTAATACTCAACAAATATTATAATAATTGAATATCATATGTCATCTGTATACAATAAAGGATCTATGATTTGTTATATTTCACTTGAATCTCATGGCCTCGGTCTTGATTAGTATTCGTCATTTTGTATTCATTTGGTAGAAAGTGATTACTTTTAGAATCATATCGAAAGTTCCTGGATTGGTAAGCTATAAAGCTATTGGTAAGCTTTCCAAAAAGGAACACGAAATCGAAAACACCAAGATACCACAAAGAGTATGTCTATGATTAAAATGAACTGTTTTAATACTTCACATTTGAACAGGATTCAAGAAATCAAATCCGGGAAATATATTCTACATATCACAGATACTTTTTTTTTCGCCATTGGTCATTTTCTTTAATGAACCTGCTGAACTCCGTTCCTTTGAAACGACTCAAAGTAGAGATCTCCGAATTGCATGAGAGCGGAAACCCCAACTGCAAAAGAGGACCTCTGGCGAAATGGGCGGCAATTGAATATCGAACGGTCACTTGTGTATCTCATTAGAGAACATAGAATGGTCAAAGCACTGATAATGTTTTATCACTTGAAGTCACGCACCTGTTTCAACAAGCCATGGACAAGGGAGATCTGACCGACCAAATTACAGAGCGGCAACGGTATCTCTTTAAACTCCGCACCTCTAAGATATCCCAAACTTTCTAAAAATTCAAATCACAGCTGCCCCCATTTACATTCATTTTTCGGTAGATACGATCAATATTTACATTGTATACAACCACATGGTTACAAATCTCTTACAATTAATACCTAGTATCTGCGTTGGTGAGACACAAAATCACATGGCTGGAGTGCCGCGTGCCCATGGTGGGTCCTTTGCCTGGTTTGCCCATGGCGTACCCCGCGTCGTACTGACCGGGGGCAGGGTTGAACCTGGCAGTGTTGTAGACGGGCTGCTGGGTCCGACCCTGCATGGAGAAACTACCCAAGGACTTCTTGTAGACGCGGGGGTCCGGGCACGTGTACAGGGTGGGGGCCGGCACGCTCTTGGAGATCCCCTCGTAGTGAGGCCCTCCGAAGTCGGTGCGCGACCGGAAGGACCACCTGGGGGGCTTCTTGCCGGTGTTGGTGCCCACCACCCCCCTGCCCAAGGTGCCCGGCAGGCTGTAGGCCGTCGGTCCAGGGCCGCACCTGGAGGAACATAGTTATTATTTAATTTATCATTTGCAAATTGCATAGATATTAAATTAAAAAACATGAATCTTTGATCATTGACACACCGTGGTATGATTTCTCTATATGTTGGTGCCAAACCTGTCTTTGTATATTTGTGTATGTACTGTCTGTTTTATTTGTGTATCAATGTATGTTAACGCATAATGTTCATCTCTATGTTTTCCATTATCATATAACCTATATACAACTGGAAGAACATAAACCTGGTGTATGTGAAGTTGTGAATTAATAAAAAAAAAAAAAAAAAAAAAAATATCATTGAAAGAAACATAATTATTAATGGGATTTACGTTGAGGCATAAGCACGCATGCGCACATTTGGTTTTTGAACTAGCAATTTACCTCAACATACCTGAGAAATCTTAAAATGACTAAAACATCATTTACTCAAAAATAATTATGTCAACAAATAAAAGTGGAAAAATCTGATTTTTCTTTGTCTAATGTCTAGGGATTTCCTTTTCCATACTTACACGACTTGTATATTACCACATAGAGATGGGGACCAGCTATTCGGTGATGTATCATACATCAAGATACCTCATATGCTAACAGAGATTATGAGAGTTGGGAAGAGGCCACACCATAAGGGCTTCGACCTCCCTACTCCATCCATAAGATATTGGATAGGTAAGTAAGTAGTTGTATAGAGCAAAGCAACCTCCATGAGGAGCAAACATATATCTTATAAGGCTGTAATGTACCTTGTATCTATGATGGATGGAATGGCTGGTATTGTGAGGCAAGTTACAACATCAATCAATAAGTAGAAAGATCAAGTTTTGATTGAATTGCTGACGGTGATACGTTATTACTTGGTGGAAAACATCCCTATTCTATTGCATTTATAATAATTATATTGGTCACCCCACCTGTAGTCGGGCAACTTGTATCGGGACCCTATCACTGGACACGGCGCTGACCGCTTGTTGCTCAGTTTGTCAGGTTTGACAGCATTGTAGTCTCCGGGTGCTGGGCCGAACGTATCGGGAGCTGAAATACAGACCGAATTATGTTTTACTAAACAACTGTATTGTGCAATTTATTGTATGATCTATATGAAAACCTTTGTCTATGAACAAAAATACAGGTGAATATTATAACAAAATGGAAAACATTCATATGTAGCGGGAGTGTACGAACTATATTGAATATGTCCTTTTCTTTAATTATTCAACCACATGTATTCATTACAACTGATGTTCCTCCATGTAGGTGAGAATTTTTTGACAATATGATGAAATTTATATAGTGCCCACATGTGAACGTGGGAACAGTTGCATTGAATCAATTCCAATCTGATAGGTCAATAATCCTATTAAAAGGATCACTTATAATGTGCCATAATATCAAGTACAAAATAATACAATTCTGAGGGATCACAAAGCAATTAATCCAGTAAAATACTTTGGTTCAATGCTAAAAGCAAGACATTAGGTAATATGGTAACATGGATCTTTAAGAGTCTAAATCCAAAAACAGCAGCAGCTTCCCTTACCTGGTAGTTTAGGCCGACCCTTGAGGGTGATTGGAGGGAGGCGTGTTTCCAAGGGGTCCGACACGGAGTAATCTGATGGGCCCGGGTTTCTGTCTGTTGTTGCTGTGGAATTGATGAATGGGTGTAAAAGGGCTATTTAGTCAAGGGATAAGGCACAACTGGTATACTTTTGTCATACGTGGCCTAGTTATCGATGTAAAGAAGAGTTTTTCTGCCATGTTCTTTAACCTTTACCAATACACCCATTCCTCATTGTGTCGTGGGACTGGACAGGGGTTGGACAAAATACGTTATATAAGCCATTCTAGACTCCACAATTTATATCCAAAAATTGTGTGCTCAAGAAAAGCAAAGAAAGTATAAATAAACACAGATACTTTCGTTTGCAAACTGTATGGAAATACCAAACGCATTATTAAAATTCAGATTATCCTGCATGTATTTGTTCCATTCCCATGTCGTTAAGAAAGTCAATAAGGTGCCTCCTATTGAGGTGAGACCAAAAACCGTCGGTAAACTGTGAAGGTGTGAATAACTACGACCCCTGACAAGCCGTTATATAAGTGGAAGTCAATATTAACTATATACCTGGTGATACCACAAACAATCGTAGTCGTTAGGCGAGGGCCCACATAACACTAACATTTATCATATAAATTACATCTGCCATCTTGAATTATAATTAACATACTAAGAATAAAGCGTCACACACGGCATTTGTGTTATTTTTCGTTGGGTCACTTCACACAATTGCTATTATCAGCCAATTTGAATAGCTATAGCTCAGTTGCCTGAGCCACAAGGAAATCGGTCAAGAAGATGTTTGAATGGAAGTTAAGTCCTTGTTAGAAAGACAAAATTCTGTACTGTTTAGACATTGTCATTGTAAAATAACATTCCAAACGCCAAATATTAATGCCTGTCTTTCTAAATCAGTATGTAAGAGAAACAGCTAACGCTGTATCATGTGACAAAGATAGTTTTTAAAGATTTTATGCATACCCGTATAGCTTATGTCTATGGACCTTTAAGTTAGTAAAGTTCGTGCAATATCAAAATTGTTAAACATGTAAAATTCAAAAGTGCGGGTTTCTCTATTATGTCTGTGCCAGGTAGAACTGGTAATGGTAAGAGCAGATTCCGGTAAATGAATAAATCTTATGTTTCAATCCCATAAAAATTTATGATCTGTACCTGTTTCTTCCATTTTCTGGAGCAGAATATAGGCCTATGATTATCTCAACTGCACATTTAACAGTAAAGATAAGGCCACGTTGAGGAAATTATCGTTTGATGATATCTCGCAAAATATGAATGAAACCCCAAATCATAAGTTATTCAATCTTTCAGTCCCTGGCAGGCGGCAAAGAGTGTTGCAATACAGCTAACCATGCACATATATATGTATAATAGAGAACCAACTTACCCAGGCGAGGCAGCCCAATGGAGTAGGCGGGTGCCTTTTTCTTGGTGAGGTCATGATCCTGGCGTCCTGTGAGTGGCTTCAGGGGGTAGGCCAAGGGTCCCGGACCTGTAAGGGAACCGTTAGAAATAGCAGGCAACATTTAGTCCCGGATCAATAGAAGTCAAAGTAAGATAATTAGCACGGCGTCACAGTTGACTAGCAGCTCCTCCTGTTCCACCCTGGAGCCATCCTTCCCTCCCCGCCAAGTCTCAAGGCGAAACCCCGGCCAGTCTGCGTGCGCAGAGGTCCCTGGGGAACTTCCGGGATCGGCCGGCTCTTATAAAAGATGCGCACGTAGACTGAGTTTGTTTGAAAAGGCTGCGTGCGCAGATTTTAAACGCCACCAGCGGCCCCACTCAAGGGGAGGCGGATCTAGGTTGAGGGGTGGCGGAGGATCTATAGAGGTTTTGTACATAACCCCTCCAGAGTAGTCAGCCCGAGGTACCTTTTGTTAATTACTGAACTAAAGCTAGTTTTTTTGGTTATGATTCCAATGACTAGCTTCCTTACCTACTCCGCAGTTTCTTAGTCCTAGTACATCTATGTACATTATGCATAACTCGTTACTAGCCTTGGATCGAATCATATTATGTATTTTGAATTTATGACCATAGTTACAATATTTTAACCTTATCTAATATATATTGAATCAACTCAGAGTACCTTGAAGGACTCAAGCATAATCTCCCCTATCCATGCACCACGTAGCAGAATTCAGGTAAACTTTAACAATTTACAGCAGGAATTAGCAATATGTGGTTATTGTAGGCATTTACACCCCTTCTTTCATATGACGATTTCAAGCTCCCCATCAACAGGGTACACCAATATAAGCAGAATAATTCTTGCTTATATATGTAATCAGGGGAGAGAACCCCTACTTGAAAATATCTATAGTTCCTGGACCAGCTATAAATCGTCTATTGGCGGTTGAGAATCGAATCCCTTGGATTGGCCTGCTGCCAGTTATTGAGACAATTAGATGGGGATCAGGGTGTCGGAATCCAGGTAAAACTTCATTATTGGAATTCTCTTCCAGAAGTAGTTGCACTGTCTACACAATTAGGATAATGCACTTGCACTTACAAATGTTAACGTTTCAGTGATCATGAGCTCGTACATAAAGGTCACCAGTGGACTGTAAATATTGTATATTCGGACTATATAATTATGTATAATATTATTTAGATTAATAGATTCAGGGTCTAGTCTCTAGTATGAATCTAGCCTTTCAGTCTTTTACAGTATGCTTGACATTTTCTAATTCGAATCTGACCATTTGAAGGAAAATTTTCAAGATATGCGTATAACTTACATATAGGTCTATATAGTTATAAGCTGAAAAAGAGAAGCCGACTTGACCTTGCATATAGGAAAACAGCTTTCATCCATTGGGATTTGGTATACGGAGGCATATAAACATGAAGTTGACGCTGTTTTTGATAATCACTGCTTAAACTTACAGCTTTACAAGCATTTTCGAGTCAGATTCTAAAGAATTTAAAAGACTGGCTAATATTATTTAGATTGATAGATTCGAAGGTCTAGTCTCTTGTATGACTCTAGGTTTCAGTCTTTCACATAATTATGCTTTATATTCTCTAATTTGAATCTGACCATTTGAAGGAAAGTTTTCAAGATAAGCATATAACTTCTTACATACAGCTTTAAGCTGAATGTGAGAAGCCGACTTGACCTTGCATATAGGAAACCAGCTTTCATCCATTGGGATTTGGAATACACAGCCATATAAACATGAAGTTGGCGCTGTTTATGATAATCATTATGTAAACTTACAGCTTTACAAGCATTTTGGAGTCAGATCTCAAGAAGTTAAAAAGACTGGATGCACAAGCTTTTGAAGACTGGCTGAGTTATTTGATTTATTCATTATGAATAAATCCAATAAATAAAATACGCCTATTTAAGAAATGACTTATACCAATGGATTATACCTAAAGAGTAGGGTTTTAGGATAGATATATGAAAGTCTAGATTAAGTCTGGTACAAAACGCATAGATCTGTAGAATCGGAAGATCCGAGCATCAAAACAACAATGGCAGGTAAAACCTGAGTCAAAGTAGCCAAAACATCCACAACTATTTGTTTGATTAGCTATAGGCAAAACCATTTCTACCATCCGGTTCAGTGTTACGGTGGCGGAAATGCCAATATGTACACTTTTTATTTGTCCTAAGTGCTGAAGACTCAGGCACAAGCACAATTTGAAACTAATCCCCAATTAAACAAACTCTTTTTATATTGCAGGCGCGGCTCTACGTCGACTCTGTACGTTTAGGCATGTAAATATTGTATATTTGGACTAAACAAGCTAGATTCGTTGATTTGTTGTCTTATGTTAATAGAAAACATGCCAAGTGATATGCTAGACGCTAGGGCTAACAGCAGGATGATAATCCACAAAGTCAAGTGCTCTAAGGAGGCTTACAGAATATCACTATAGGGACATGGTGCACCCGTACCAAAGTATGACACAAACAGTGAAGAGGACATTACATCATGTTTACTGGTGTTAAAGTACTCAGCCGTTAGTTTTTATAATCTTAGGGGTTGAGAATAGATAATTATATATACATGTACACTGAAATAAGTAACTTTGGTTTTTACAGGTTTATGCACATTTATATTGATTTTCGGGGATGGGGGTGGTCGTGATGTAAGGATAAATGAATAGTGTCTATTTGCAGGGCTATGCATCATAATCATTTATGTTGCCAAAGTCTCCCACGGAATCACCCATCCTGATGTAGATCTGTATATTATACATGATGGGAATCGTGTTCGGGCATCTCGACAGCGCCTGCCTGTTAACTAGCCAAATGGATGGTGCACTGTGCAATACATGCTATCTAAGGTATCTGACTTCATCGAGCAGTAGCTTTTCATAACGGAAAGCCTCCTTTCGATGGAAACCTATGTTTTATCAACAAATATTTGATAACAATCATACACATTTTCCATTATGCTACAAGAATTATAAACGAATTTTTCTGGCCTGTATAACATCATAAAGCAGGATTCAAGAGCTTCTGCATACCGTTAAGTGCTAGAATGGCCTCGTACCTGCTAATAAATGGATCAATAGTAACCCCTACCCCACAGAGGGAGGGTTAAGCCTGGGATCAAAGGATCATAGGATCAGCTTTGATCCGCACATTATAACCAGGGGCCCACCTCTATTCCGCCCCCGCCACCAGACAAATATTGAGATACACCCTGGAGGGGCGCAGGGGTTCAAGTCTGGGTAATTCGTGACTCTAGTCTGGGTGTGATGTATGCAGCACTGTGTGGCTCTAAGGAGTGCCCTTGTGACGGGTAAATTGAGCTACTATGTATGTTTACCTATAATGTTATCAGGATGTTCATTTTGAAACTGTAATGGTTAACACCAGAACACCGTTTGCATGATAAATAAATAATGGGCTGAAAAAGGTAGAAACGGGAAATTAGGGAAGATTACAGTTGATTGGGAAATGTTATGGGTTTCGATGTATAGATGATAACCGAAGCCTGGTCCACTACAACACAGAAACAGTGAGCTTACTGAAAGGTTGAACACTGTATGGCGGGATAACCTCTTAGGCAGGATTTTGGTGATACAATTAGAGAATTTATTTTTGGGCCCCCTCCTGAAGGAATAATTATTATGTGTCCTAATTTATAAAAGAAAATTAAATAGGTGTTAACCGACACATTTAACCGTCATGACGATGTAGAATAGGTCGTGTTTCTTGGTGGACTTCAATTTCATGTTTTATTTTAATTTTCATAATGTGAACTGTGAACAGCCTTGAAATGGGAAGCAAACCTTTTTGATTGAGGCCGTAGTCATTTCATTTTATGAAAACCCCCCCCAGAAAACTCAAAACCGTTTTGCATTTTATACAAAAACAGGAATGGCGCACATAAAAGATTGAGACGCGCTTGCATTAGTTAAATTGGAAAGGAGGGGGCTACATGCCCTATAATAAGAAATATAGCTGTAACTAAATTACACATCAGATATTACGCCTATATATTAGTTAAGAAATGTAAAAATAGGCAAGAAGGTCACTGTTGTTATGCTATTGCCTAAATCTACACACATACACAATATCACGATAACAGTAACGTCCGCACTGGTACCCATTAGCTATCCTTGACCCTTATGAGGACTAAGCTAAATAAGGTGCGCTCATGATCACATAATATATCATATTCTTGACGACCAAGACCCAATACAAACAGTGTGTTATGAGACTACTTGAAACCCCACTCTGTCCACGATAACACCTCTCGTGATCCATGGGAATAAGCCGGATTTATCGTCAGATTAACGGGGATGGGCGGGCCAGTGCCCACTTTGTCTTGTTAACAGATAAGCTGATCTATGATCCCTTCAATTCAGATTCACTGGTCAACGTTTACGCTGTGAAGTACCATTATCTGATTATCACAGAGAGTATGGGAGGTGAGAACCTCTGTTTAAACAAGGTTTTGGTGATAATGGAACTGATACTATCTGATCAGAAAGAATTTGTAGATGAGTCACGGGTTTATGGGCCTATGAATCTGCTTGAATTTGTTAGTAGATGCTACTTAAAGCTCCAACTCTGATGGAGATACATAAAACTACTAAAAAGTACCATCTTTTCAATTAATCAAATGGATGCATGTTTACCACAGAAGAAAACTGACGCCAAAATAGAAAGCTACCTCTAGCAAAATCACACAGGAGGAAACCTGGTATGGGCCTCATATTTTCATTAGAAAGCAATATCAAAACAAAAATCCATTGAATAATTTCGCATAGATTGAGTACGTTAGATAGAAAATAAAATAGAAAATAGATGCTTCTCAAGTCTGTGACTATTTTGTAATTGCATGTTGAAAAAGATTGGATATGCTTTGAGTCATCTTTATATAGTTGAGATCTTTTACTCGTCTCCTCAAAGAACAAAGTAGAAGCATTTAACTTCCAACTTTCCAGATGATTGTTTCCTCCAGAGCATCAAACAAAACGTTTTACAAAGAGACATGTTAGAGAAAATGAATAGCAGTGCAACAATTCAAATGAACAAACCTCTGTATTCGCTGTAAAGCTGTGGTCTTTCCTTTTCGTCCAGCGTCATTTTGTCTTCTTGAAATAAATCTGACTAGAGTTATCAGGAAACTGGTGAAAAAGTCC
The DNA here is from genome assembly GCA_936440205.1 of Lepidonotus clava. Taxonomy (NCBI): domain Eukaryota; kingdom Metazoa; phylum Annelida; class Polychaeta; order Phyllodocida; family Polynoidae; genus Lepidonotus; species Lepidonotus clava. The sequence continues at coordinate 41,769,458 of OW387136.1, read as the reverse complement.
AACAAATCCTGCGCGTGTTGAAAATTTCGAGATGAAGGTGCAGCAGTTTGCTGGTGATGTCGCCTTCTAAACTACTTGGTAGCGTCGTGTAAACTACTTGTAGTTGTGTCTTTTCCCTCAGACTACCTGGTGACGGGCGTGGTATCCACGGAACCTAAACCAGAGGAACATGCAACACCAGACCCCATAGGCCGTATTACTTATGTATGGGGCTGTTGGTCGGCAGTAAAGGGTGGTGGGGAAGGTGGGTGAGGCGGTGTGAGGAGGAGGTGTAGATGGTGAGTGGTGGTGGACGGGGCGGGGATGGAGGTACATATAACGGGTTGATACTCCCCCGTGACATATATCACTGCCATATGCCCGTGTAAAACACGCCCTCTGGTGACTGCCCGGGCGTGTCACGTGTCAGTAGTCACCATGACGTCACGGCAGGACGCTGTATACGGGTAGAGCGGTAAGGGGTGTCGGACTGGAGATGTCGCCGATATCAGTATGTCACAGTTTTTACCGCGCGCATGTGCCAAACACACAACTAGAGTCCGAACATTTGTGTGGCCCACCTGCCACGTTTGTCACAAGTCCAACCTGATTATTACAATGAATTTATCATTAGTTCATTAGACTTATTAGTTATAAAATGGATTTTATGGTGATTTCTTATCAAAAGTTTCTCAGTGGAAACGTCATCTTATCTGAAATTCTTTCTTAGCTTTAACTAAATCCGTCCATAACTAGCGTGAGCCCCTGTTTACCGTTGGGATATTGTATCGCTGTTCGTCCGTAGAGTGTGGCAAACTGCTAATAACTTACTGTGAACCAATATTGGCTACACGTGTAAACATGAATCAACTTGTAAACATTAAGAAAGTTTTGCTTTGGGGATTCTAACATATGGTTTGGATTAAGCTGAATATCCATTTTCTAAATATCAATTGGAATCAAGCGAGTGAATAATAAACCGACATTTTTCAATCATGAGTTTTATACAAACAGTACTCTATAGTTTTCCTTACTAGTTTACCAATGGTTTTATCCAGTGTAAACGCGTCAAGCATTAATCAAGCAGCGAGAAGATTGACAAAAAAGAATCAAAATGATTCCCCAAAAATAATTATATCTCTTATTTTAAGTTCATCTTTTCAGTGATCAATAAATCCTTTTTGAAAACAGAGCCGCATATTGGTAAAAGGTATAAATATCCCACATTAGCAGATTGCGGCCCAACCAATATGTATGGTTATGTACAACAGAAGGCACATCAATCCCCAGACTACAAGTGTTCTATCGATTTTGGGGAATACTCTCTCTAAACGCGTTGTATTGTACCTAATACATCCTCAGGTTGAGCCCGACTGTGACAGGTTTATGGGTTGGCGTTCAACACTGGGGTTTCAGGGTATTCAGGAGAAGAGGGATTTATTGCTCAGTTCCACCAATGGATTACCAGCAGACACCAATTCCCGATGGCTTTGGTAAATGTACACCTATTGAACGACGGACTTTTAGACATTGATCTGTAAGGGCGACGTCAATTTTTAATGATTTTTTAAAGTGTTTCACAGCTCATATGTTATTCTCGGTACTACGTTTTACATACATGTCGGGCGAACAATTTGACAGACTTTTCATTTTTTTCAGTCACACTGTCGACGGCTGACCTAACGATTTTTTTTGAAACAATGCGTTTTTGCTGTTGCGTAGAAGTACATATTTATCGTCTACTATCTTAAACTTAAACTTCATGGTTCAATGAACCGACCGGTTTACTAAGTATATCGAAGAGCACATACCTTATTTTTATATGTAATTGAATATGTGGGAATTAAAATGAAAAACTGAGAACGCCACACCCAGATGTCACGGTTATCAGTGATTATATGGAACGTTAACAATTTATTTGAGTTGTTTTGCTTTAATTTCTTCATCTGATGGGAATGATAGCATTTGCTATTCGTCAAGGATGAGTGTGATACACTTCATCGGCCGGTAGTCTTATATTCTGTGCCCAACGTAAGTTACACCTATCAAGGGATACATTCCTATAGCTTATTCAAGTGAAAAACTATACAATTGTATCTCAACATCTACCCTTAAATATGCCTAATCAGATATTTCAAGGATTGAATGGGTATCGTGCACTTGTGCAGCTGAATGAGGGTCCGTCAAACAAGTACATAATGCCGTAGCTGATAGCAGAAAAGGAAGACTATGTGAAAGGTCGCTATCTGGTGGAGTGGTCATCAGTTGGCAGATAACAACGGTAGTACTTCAGTGATTTGGTCTCGATAGCATATAGAGTATTATAATACACACATCGTGACAACACTTCAATCAGTACATGCGATATGAAATTGACATCCTATTGACGGTTTTTTAATCGCTATATACCATCATATTATGGCCCATACACATAATATAAGAGTATTTTATCAGATGATAACGAAGACAATATTAATCAAATTTCACTAATTGGTTGGATTCTGATATCATTTATTTGACAGTCACCTCAATTGAATTTCAAAAGAAAGTATGATCAATAACTGATTCAAAAGCGACCGTTGAACATTTCATATATATGATTGCCAGGTGCACTAGATACTTCATTACAATGGATTGAAACTGTCACAATGTTGTAATCATTATTTTTTTGCCTGAGAGTACATACCACCCTGAACTGTAATCAGAGACATAACGAGGCCAATTTGGAAACAAGAAAATGATGATCTATGGCTACGGTGAACATACTTTAGGGCCATTCTTGTCTGGGGAATCTATGGTCCCGACACATAACGTAGTTTCTGGCAACACTGGCCGTCTGGTCACTGTTTTTGAAATATGTGGCATCAACATTAATTTTGGTGTAATTGCAAAAAAAAGCTTATCACATCTACGAGCTGGTCGTTGGGACTGCTGTTCACTGTACGCTATCTAACAGTCATTACTGGAATCGTGTCATCCACTGCCAACTGTTCTTAGCAACCATAGAATAAGTCAATATACAGCTAGCAGTTTGAGAATTAACCAAAAACGCAGGAATCTTAAACTTTAGTTGATCAATTCCAACAACGAGTTATATAGATATAATGATTTATCACCCGCACGGCCGGCAAGCGGTGCGTATTAGGGGCAGTGAGTACCGACTGCCTGTACGTACCGCTCCTTGTCATGGCTTGTATTCATGGTTTTCAACAGTATTTTGTTTTGCTTGGGTGATAAATATAGAAGAACCTTAGGGGTCGTCCTCAGGTGCCTGTTTGACTCATGGGGATCGTACGAACCTCGGGCTTTGTCCTCGGTACGTAACTCTCCCCGATGGGTCGTACAGGCACCCTCTGACGACCCCCGCGGTTCTTCTTATATTATTATGCATAAGGTAGCCTACCCTATGCCATGCTATAACTTAGGACACTGATTCGATTGATTGAACACATGGTCACTTACACAGATAACCATGCTAACTGTGGGAGTAGCCCGTGAGAGGAAAACTATGCCCATTTGATATAATTCCGTATGAAAGGCCTTATATTTTACGAAAACTAAAATCAATTCTAAATCAGAAACATGGAAGCAGGTGCAATTCGGAAAGCAATACTAGAAATGTTTTATAAACATTAAGGCACATTCAGCTATTAGATATAAATTATCTATAATTGAATTTTGATAATTTCTAACTTACCACGTGATATATTATCATGCGAAACTTGTTTTCATATATTTTGATTAGCTATGTTTGGAAGTAATCAAACAACAGGAACGCAAAAACACAGGCCATATAGTACGTGGTAATCTACGGAGCGTGAATTTCAGGCGTTTGTCACATACATAACTGTATGATTTGATCACATGCATCTTCTTAGAAAAAGAGCTAAGATGTATACCTTCCTTCATCTCGTGCAAAAAGGAAGCAACCATAACCGGGAAACATCATGCGATGCCATCCATTACATGGCCTTAAAGTAGGTTCTGACGTCATTGGGCTCTGATGGGTTGTGATTCCGACTGATGCTGACAGGGGGCAGGGTGATCGGGGGTGATGCCTGGAGACTCCATTCTTGGGTTAGTGAAACTCTCCACAGCTCCGTAAGATGGCACTTTGATTGTACCCGGCTGAAAGACAGTTGGAAGACTATTTTCAGTATAATAGCAGACTACAAATTTACATATCATCTTGACTGAATATTATCTATTTAGTTCCACATGATAGGGCGGAAACCAGTAAAGGCTATATTCCACTATACGGCATCTTCTTGCGGCAGCATATGAAAAGACGCAAGCAAACGGCCGCGAACTCGTTCACAGCACCTGTTATTTTATATTGATTTTCTATGCATTGCTTGCATTCGCAGATACCAACATGTTGGTATCAAAACCGCAAATTGCTTACGGCACCTAATAATAGCAACCAGCTGGCAACCGCAAATACCAACTACCGCAAAGTAGAATATGGCCTTTAGGCAGTATTCTTATGTAGCTGTGTAGTAAAGTGTGATATCATAAAATTATATAGTAACAAGGGCTCCTAACACTAGCCTGAATCCCTGTGGGTAGAAAGTAGAAGGATAGATTAGAATACATCTGGCATAACGCACACTGTTCCCTGAATTATTGGATCACGAAGAGAGCAGTAAAATATTCAGAGTTATTGACCCCCCATCTTAGCAAAGTAATAATTTGTTCAGGTATTGCCACAGTACGACAGCCTTACCTCGCTAACGATAAAACTAGGTTTTCTGTAGGCAAACGCAAGGAAAGAGTAGAGAAAGATGACGACCGCCGTCCCCCAATAAAGCCTGTAGGAAAGAACACGTAAAAGGATAACGGACTAACACTGATTGAAAAAGCAGTACAATTAGCATACAAATCCTGAATAATACATCATTTCAGTTTAAAACTACAAAACTGTGGTAATTTCTAATTGCTTGGTGAAACATAATTATCTCAAGCTAATACTTTGCCATTTAGTATGCGACTCTCGAATTGGCGGATATTTGAGAGTCCTTACCATCTGAACGATAGGATGAGAGCAAGCTGTCCCCCTACGATTGGTCCTGTAACAAAAGATTGCAAAATTGTAAAGGATTGAACTTTTTCAATGATACCGATTTATCAATATCGGGTCCCGTTTTGAATATAAGGGTAACACTAATTTTTTGATATAATTATATAAACGTCTAACGACGGGCTATGATGAAACAAGCTAATGCATTTATAATCAGATAATAGATGATGTGCATATGCATAGCTTCTATATATACATTTGTACATGTTCTTGAAGACATCCTATCATCATGTTTATTACAAATGAATTAGCAACAACGGACAGACCTACATATACAATGCTGTATAAAATTACTTGAATTAAAAAAAATAAAATCCAAGAACGTCCTTAGAATACTCAATAGGAAAGAAACTAGTAGGAATGATTATAAAAGGCATACAATAAAGCTATTATTTGATCACTATCTTTTATTCTCAATATGAATACTATGACATCTCCATACCGACGCCGAGTCCCAGGTTGTAGGAGGCGGAGTAGAGGCCGTAGACGAGGCCGTACTGTGACTGGTGACGCACGTCGGCCACGTGGGCCAGCAGCGGGCTGACCACACAGAGCACCGTACCGTGCCCCAGCCGCACCGTCACCTCCGGCCCGAGCACCTCCCAGATCACCGAGCACAACGGGTACTGCTCGGACACACAGGGGTGGGGGTGTCAGAGTGATGTGAGCAGTAGGGTGTGAGGGTGTGGGATGTGAGGGAGGAGGGTGTGAGGGAGTGGGGTGTGGGAGAAGGGGGGGTGAGAGGGAGAAGGGTGTGAGGGAAGGGGGGGGGGTGAGAGGGTGTGAGGGAGGGGGTGTGAGGAAAGGGGTGTGAGGGAGTGAGGTGTGAGGGAGTTGGGTGTGAGGGAGTTGGGTGTGAGGGAATGGGGTGTGAGGGAGGAGGGTGTGAGGGAAGAGGGTGTGAGGGAGGAGGGTGTGAGGGAGGAGGGTGTGAGGGAAGAGGGTGTGAGGGAGGAGGATTTGAGGGAGGAGGGTTTGAGGAAGAAGAGTTTGAGGGAGGAGGGTGTGAGGGAGGAGGGTGTAAAGGAGAAGTGTTTGAGGGAAGAGGGTTTGAAGGAAGAGGGTTTGAGGGAGGAGTGTTTGAGGGAGGAGGGTGTGAGGGAGTGGGGTTTGAGGGAGTGGGGTTTGAGGGAGGAGGGTGTGAGGGAGTGGGGTTTGAGGGAGGACGGTTTGAGGGAGGGGGGTGTGAGGAAGGAGGGTTTGAGGGAAGAGGGTTTGAGGGAGTGGGGTGTGAGGGAGGAGGGTGTGAGGGAGTGGGGTGTGAGGGAGGAGGGTGTGAGGGAGGAGGGTGTGAGGGAGTGGGGTGTGAGGGAGTGGGGTGTGAGGGAGTGGGGTGTGAGGGAGTGGGGCGTGAGGGAGGAGGGTGTGAGGGAGGTGGGTGTGGGGGAGGGGGTGTGAAGAAGGAGGGTGTGAGCAAGGAGGGTGTGAGGGAGGAGGGTGTGAGGGAGGAGGGTTTGAAGGAGGAGGGTTTGAGGGAGGAGGGTTTGAGGAAGAAGAATTTGAGGGAGGAGGGTGTGAGGGAGGAGGGTGTAAAGGAGAAGTGTTTGAGGGAAGAGGGTTTGAAGGAAGAGGGTTTGAGGGAGGAGTGTTTGAGGGAGGAGGGTGTGAGGGAGTGGGGTTTGAGGGAGTAGGGTTTGAGGGAGGAGGGTGTGAGGGAGTGGGGTTTGAGGGAGGAGGGTTTGAGGAAGTGGGGTGTGAGGGAGGAGGGTGTGAGGGAGGAGGGTGTGAGGGAGGAGGGTTTGAGGAAGTGGGGTGTGAGGGAGGAGGGTGTGAGGGAGTGGGGTGTGTGGGAGGAGGGTGTGAGGGAGTGGGGTGTGAGGGAGGAGGGTGTGAGGGAGTGGGGTGTGAGGGAGTGGGGTGTGAGGGAGTGGGGCGTGAGGGAGGAGGGTGTGAGGAAGGTGGGTGTGGGGGAGGGGGTGTGAAGAAGGAGGGTGTGAGTAAGGAGGGTGTGAGGGAGGAGGGTGTGAGGGAGGAGGGTTTGAAGGAGGAGGGCGTTAGGGAGTGGGTGAGGAGGGAGATGGTTTGTGATGGATGGGTGGGGGCGGAAGAAAAGGAACACATTTTGATTTAATTAAAAAAAGAAAAGAAATAAATACAGTGAGCAGTGAATACATATTATGATGTTTTATATCGATTTCTTGTTCTTAGAAAGAGTGAATCTTTAGATAAACACATCTACACGTTTGGAATAGGGTGCTATTGAGATATAGGTATGTTTGTTCTGATACATACATCTAATTTCTATAGATTAGCCCAGGGGTAGGTGTGCTACATTTAGAAGGAACAGGTAACTTTTAGACTATGGTGTTAACTTTAATAGGTACATGATAATACCCATGTAGATCTTGAAACCAAATAATATTATATAGAATATCAAACAAAATAGGCAAACTCACAAGTGCAATGCCTAGGGAAAATATCATCATTCCAACCCAGCAAAAAAGCCACCTGCAATAGGAAAATAGGAATGGATGATGAAAATAATACGCAATAACGGCAACCGAGGTGATTTGGTCATGTCTTGCTATTGTTAACATGGAAGAAAATGACCACACGAGGTCACGTGCTAATAGATGCAATGCATACATGACGGATATATAAAAAAATACACAAGTGATTTTGCGTACATACTTTTTTCAACGGGTGCGACACGTACAAAATTCCCATTTTCGTATACTACTCAAATTTTCCGTCGCTTTTACGATGAACTCAATTCACGCGACCAATAACCACCACAAATTATATAATCGCGCACGACCTTTGCGTCACTAAATTTATCAATAAGAACATGTTTACATAATCAAGGATAGCAGTTGGAATGCCTTTTAGAATCCAAAGTTCTTGACCACTGGTTTACAAACTGTGTTGTAAAACCAAGGACGTCTTAAGGTAAGGTAACCCTTCTTGTTTTCGCATTGTCTTACCTAATATTGTTTAGATTTAATTAATGTTGAAAGAACATGCTTAAGATGCTTAAGATGCATTACCTGCCGATCTTGATGGCCACCTTACCAGTAACGTACTGCGCGGTGAAGTGGAAGAGGACGGCCACAGCCAGGACAACACCTAGAGGAAACACAACACTGCATGCCTTTGTAGATTCAGACGTTAGTATAATGATATAAGGCATATTTAGGCATTATCAAGCAAGCATAAGCTCCTTTTCACATGAAACGATACGGGTAACAAAAGAAAAGGAAAGCTAGAAGGAATACATATTTGGAAGGAGAGAAAACATAATGTTTTGTTAATCAAGTCTTATTGAACTCTCTTATGGAGTACGAAGTAAAAGCCTCTCTTCCACATGCCGATTTTACCCCCGGGATATAATTATAATAGTGTTCATTGACATAATGTATATCAATATGAATTTTGAAATTATTGTTATCAATTCTCTTTTATCTGATATGTAGTTTGGTTGTTAAAAATGAAAGGCTCCTACATCCTCCAAACGGCAACCGTGAAGTAGGGGTAGTCCACTTTCCAACACAGCGCTCTGCCTGGTATGGCTCACCTGATTGGTCCATGGGGGATCATCAATATTCACGAGTGGGGCTCTGAGTTCTGTGAGGGATCCAAAGGGGTGTTTGGGAAGCGGGGTGGTGTTTTCTTTAAATGGGGGTATGTGAGGGTTTGTTCTTTTATCTGATATGTAGTTTGGGTAGTTTTCTGTCATACAATTGAGGAAAAAATCTTGATAATTCCCAAAACTTTATTGACAATCAGGATTGCCCGGCTTAAAAGTGAGCTTTTATTTGTATGCTTTATACGGGACTTACCAATGGACCACTGCTCGGCACCTAGCTCCTGCAGCATCCAGGCAGGACCTGTGGCCAGGAATACACCTAAACCAAAGTGCTGTACGAACGAGCAGCCTAGAGAAGAGAAATTATAAGGATATAATCAATTTTTCTTATAAAATATCGATACTTTGTTCTTTTAAAGGCTGTATTATACTATGCGTCGGCTGGTTCGCGTTGGTGCCGTTTTATTCGTGTTTTTGCCGACGTGATTAGCAAACGCGAATCTGAACACACAACGCCTAGTGTAATATGGGAAAAAAAACTCAGGAGGCAAACGCGTTGGGTCGCGTTGATCCAACGTGACTCGACGCGACCTAACACAACCCTAAAACGCGTAGTTTAATATAGTTTGCGTAGGTTATAACGTGACCCAACACGTAGTGTAATATAGCTCTAATACGACCCTAACGCGAACCCTTCGCGCTGGACAATAACACCCAACGCGTATGCAGACCCGATGCATAGTATAATTACGGCTTAAGTCATATTACTTGTGAGTTTCGGAAACGGTGGTCTTGCATGTCCATTTGAGATTTCTTAAATTCACCATTTGATGTTATTATAATTATGGTCCAGATCAGATGATGAGTATTTCGGTAACAAAATATATTTACCCAGGCCTATCAAAATGTAGGGGTCAACAAGAAGACGATAGAGCCCCGTCATACACCCGATGCCTTCACTTTGAATGTTGCGTGAGGACTGTAATAGCCAAACATCGGACAATAAGAAGAGTTATTGATCAATTTGAAAATGTTACCAGAAAATCAAATTTTCTTGAAATCGTTACAAAAAGATAGAATATTCTCGAAACTTTAAGGATTGCAAATGTTTAGAATACAATATATTGTAATATCGAACGGGTTTATAATGAATGATAAAAGCTAATGTTTGACAATGTAAAAAGTGGTTGGTTAGACCTTGGATATTGCAAATGTAAAAGCAAAGGTAATGGGTTTACCTTTGGTGGTTGACTTGGCAAAACGACGAGCATCCGTAGTGCTAATGAGGAAACAATATAATTCGTAAGTTGGCGATAACCATGAATATTGATGATCTTATTGGCTAAAGGTTCTTGTTTGCATAACAGCCCTGGATAATAGTTTTAACTCAGGATTATTCATTATGGACTGTAGTCATTAATTTTATGTTAAAGGCACAAATTACAGCTAACATCAAATTTGAATTGTTGTCCCCAACTTAAAAAGTGCGAATGAATGATTTACATCATGCGATTTGATTTGCACGTGTATTTCGTAAGATACCATAATTATGGGCAATTCTTTTTAGTTTATTACCAAATCAAAAACATACCTTCATATACGAACAAACAATGTACACGTATATTGAAATCTTCCGTTTCCTATATCGAATATGGCATGTTGACATGATAGTTATTATGCGACAAGAGTGATCTTAGACAGAACATTCACCGATATGGGTTCTTATAAAGGCTACCTCACCTCCGTCTGCTAGAGTTAGTGCCCCCAGGATGAGGAAAGGTGCCCGAGGACCCAGTAGCTGGTAGACGATGCTGCCGTAGGGGTAGCCCACTGCAAATGGCAAAGGTTAAACCACAGACCTGAACTGTTGTCGAGTCGGGCGGCTGCTCTGTTTACCTATATACCCTAAAGGTGGGAAGGTGGTCATGTTAGCAGCCCACCCATGATGTCAACACAACTTACTATGTACTAGAGGGGGCGGGATAGTATAGTGGGTGAGTGCTCGCCTCTCACTTGGCTGGCCCGGGTGCGAGTCTAGGCTGTGCTGGCTATACTACCTTGCCTTGCCGTCATTCTCACCCCCATAGATTCAATCACAGTGCTTGGTACAAAGACACAAACATGAGCTGGTGCTGATATAGCTGAAAAATTGCTGAATGCACCTTAAAATCTAACAACCCCATCATCATCATCATACTATATGCTAGAAAACTATCTTAAATGTAATATTTTTAAGGAGAGATGTTGCCAATACATCTGGTGATAAATTCAATTATGAAACTATTCCATAATTTTGGTTTTGATATGGAAATTCCAAGGAAGATATCTAGAGAGGAGCAGTGTGGACGTTCGTAGGGCCTGTTGTCGGCAGGTCTCACACTGTGAGGCCTTTCTCTGGGTACCAGCGTCCATTCATGCGTGTCTACTTGTCACCTGAGCCTGTGGAGATTCCCAATATGACGTCGTTAGGTACGTATCAATGAAATTCACTTCCGTCCACACTGGTCTGATCAGACAAAAGGCATCAACACGAACGTCAACAACCACACCTTCCCACCTTTAGTATTTATAGTGTAAACAGATCAGCGGTCTGACTCGACAACGGTGCCTTTGGGTAATTAAATCAGGTGCAATTGGCGAAATGATGGAGACCTCTTCAGTTTGGTGCACGAAATCCGGCAATAACTTGCTTTAACTCAAAGAAAAGCATATCTATACATGTACGAGTCAGTATTATTTCATTTGCAACTATTCTGTACAGAGTACATTTAGCCTAATCATTCAAGATTGATACATAGAATCAATACTCTAATCTAGACCTCGAAGATAACCATTTATTATAAATAATAAACATATTGCATTTTTGTCTATCTATAACTAACTGATTGACTCTTAAGTAGGCCTATATATGTCTGGTAGATCAAAACTCGGAAACAATCCTGGCCAGGTCCACTCACATATGATGCCGAGAGAGATTCCTCCGAAGGCCTTGCCCGTGGCGTCACAGCGCGCCGCGTCGTCGGGGAAAGCGGCGGCCAGGAAGGCCAGACCGGAAACGACGGACAGCGACGACCCGACGGCCTGGGCCAGGCGGGTCACGAGCAGCCAGCCGTAGGTGGGCGCGTAGCCGAACCCTGGAGGAAAAGGTGGGGTGAGAGGAGGTGGAACTGCATTGTTGTTGTTGCTATAAGACATTTGAGTAGCATCTGTGGCATAGGAAATAGGCCTAGTTACGGAAAAAATGCTGGAAACGACATAATTATTAGTTAGCGCTGCATGGGGGTACATATAGAGATCAAGCTATTACATGAATTTTGTTTGATATTATCCAAAATGCAAATGATCTTCCAAACATATCCATCCTAATCAATCTAATCATAGACATACATAGCCCTATGATCTAATCAAGTATAGTTAGTAATCACGCTTTAAGATCCCTAGTCCACAATGACTGAGGTTGTAAAAAAGAGTTTTATATAATCATTTTTTTGAATTTTGATATAACACTTTCGGACTCAAATTTGTCATTCGCCAGGGATAAATAACATTTTGAAATGGCCGTACCAACTGTTGCCGCAAAGTTGAAGAGAAAGCCGACGAGCATCGGCCAGCGATGTCCGCACCTGGACCATTTAAAAGAGAAAACCAGGTGATAAAACAGCCAAGAAAACAGGTAACAATTAAGCACAACACCTGACCTCGGCACTCAAGCTCATTTTAATGACAATCAAACACCCCTCACGGTCCATTTGCCCAAGGTGTTCATTTCAAAATAATCAGTATGGATTGAACAGTTTTTAACTCATAAAATAATCGCATTTGGAATTTTGTTTTGAAATTTCGTCTGCGAAATCTGAACAAGAATGTGTTCTTTTATTACCAGACGAATAATAAAACACAGCGACGCAGATTGAGCGTTTTGTCTTTAAGCTAATTTAAAAACAAAACGCAGAATCTGCGTTGCGGTGTTTTATACTAATACTTGTCCATGAATGTATTTTATGAAGGGTATTGTCCTATACATTGGCAACACTGAAGTAACTAATAGTTCTCCCTACAAAGCAATTTTTGTCATTGCAGGCAAATATAAACTCCAACTGGGATTGTCGTTTGATTATTTGAAAATAGATATCGTTGAGAATAACTAATGAAAAAATAAGCACGTTTAAGAACAGACAGAGAGGTAAACCACAAAAAAAACGACATATTCAGTTTGATTGGTTAAGAGATTTTTGAATGGGACCTTCGATCTAGTACATACGCACATTTAAAAAAATCTCAGACCCCCCACCCCCCTTGGGCAAAAATACGCATAGGATATGTACTAAAATGTACGCACATTTTCAAAAATCTCCTCCCCCTGATGCGTACATACTTAATGGAAGGCCCCAATGAGAGGATGCATGTGGGAGGGGGTGGGGGAGGGGTCTACATTACTTACTGACACACATCCTATATCGAGCGGTATGCCTTCACGTACCTGTCCACGACCGAACCCACTGCTATGTTGGTGACCATCTCCAGTAGGGGCTTGGCGGCCACCAGAACCCCGATCTTCAGGGTCAGGGCCATGTAGTTCTTACTGACGGGTGTCGTGACGTTAGAGGGGGGCACGACTGTGGTCATTAGGGAAGAGGTGCTCTCTTCGGAGACGGTCACCTCAACGGACGTCGAGAGGTTCGTGACGTTAGGTTGGACGTCCTGCATCTTGGCCAGTATAGCGGGCAGGATAGGGTCTGCAGCGGGGAAAGCAATATCATATGTATGGTATATTGTGATATAACTAAAAGCAGTACGAGTGCACATACTAGGCCCATAGTCAAAGTGGAATCTATAGTACTTTTAGGTAAGAAAAAGCTGGCATTAGTTGTCTAGGAGTGATAAAAGTTGGTCTATGTACAAAGTAACGTTACAAAGAGATGGTATACTTCTATGAAATATTGTTGGTCATGAATTCATTAAATATACATAGATTTATAACTATGACACATCGCAGAATGTAATTATTGTACAGCCTTGTATTTTTACAAGTACATGCATGAATATTGTTATACTATCAGACGCCTATATGGCCTGTAGGCAGCCTGTTCAATTACATTATTGGCAAAGAGGGTTATAAAAGCACAATTATTTTACATTTTAACCATACTCATTTTTATGATTACAAGAAGAACTAATAATCTTCAATTTAGATATAAAAAAAGGAGTGATGACAATATGATATATGTGAGAATATTTTTGAAACCTCAAACATGTTTTGGGTGGATCCCTTCAACCCATGGGAGGAAGATAACCCTTGTGAGCGGGACCTACCTACGCTCGTCATCAGGATGACGTCTAGCATCATGGCGACGAAGACGACGGCAATGACGAGACCGCGCGACCGTCGGAGGGTGGACAGACACTGGAGCTGGGGAGTCTGCGGCATGGTGTAGGTCTGGAACAATGTAATAGGGCATTAGTTATACAGGGTCTTACTTTACAAGCCTCTCATAGGGAGGAGTAAAAGAGCACAGTTTTGGAAAGTATCGTTCCCCCCACAATGAACCCATCCCAGTTGACACCAGTATTGAAGTTTACCATGAAATATTTTCAAAATCGCCTCCCTGCTTATTCCATGAAGATAGTTACATGATACAAAATTAAAAACATAATTCTTGCTTATTTCAGTCAACCCAATTCTAGGAGACAAGGATGGCTCTTACGGTAATTTTGTCCAAAGCTTGTCCAACCCTGGGATATACATAATGTGAGATAGGCTTATTATGGTCACTGTTTTACCAGTCAAAGGTTATCAGTTTGCACATCAGGAACTTTCTCTGCTACTGCTCCCGACATATTGCAATAATTAATTTTACAGAAAAGAGTCTCCCAACCTCATCATATAAACACCTTAACTTTTTTTAGTAATACAGTCAGGGTTCGCTTGATATGTTCGCCAGATACATTGATAGATTATGTAGATCATGATGCATGTCGAGCAACAGTTATTTCCATGATCCATAGTTGCTGTTTCTGTACACCTCAAAGTATGCAATAGAGAGTAAATTTAACGCTTGGCTGGAGAAAGAAATTTCGACATTACCAGTCGTATCTTAGACATAACACGTTAACTAATTTGATTACTCCTGCATCATTTGTCGTGTAAAATTATGATTGGACAGTCGTAGAAATTTGAAACAAGGAAATTAACAAAAGGCAAAGTGATTAAGTTCTGGAAGAGAAGGCATCATGCGTCACTTTTCATCAGGTTAGTTGTCAAAAAATCCATGTTTCCAACGCTGCTTTGTCATGTAGAAGAAATTGCACGTCACATCATCATTTCATTTCTAAGGAGCAAAAAAAGAGAAGAGTAAATGAATTGAGAGCCTGAGTGGACCAGATTTTATTGTAATACAGGATCAATGCCTTTCGGTATTGATCAATTCTTCTTGATAACTGATGCGATATGACATTGGTAGAAAAATTCGGATCCCCCTTATTCCCTCAAATTCCATGGTCACATTGCAAACGGTCAGAATGCGTGAAAACAAATGAGACAAATTTACGAGCTCTCAGGATTACTTTTGAAATTTGAAATGCAATTGCTTTGAATCAGATTTTGCAAATATTGTCGTTACGTAGGCCTAATGGGTACACGTATGATTTATGTGCCCCCTTCTTCAGTTTTTGGTAAATTGCATGTTATATAATGATCAATTGTCAATATCAATCATTATATCAAACGTTACCAGCTGACACTGTCTACATTAGATGTAGAAGTAGGCTGGAAAGGCTGGAAATGTATCAGCCCGACACCATCAGAAGCGCCTATATAGAATGGCCCTAGACTCCTGAACTCGACAGGGTATCATGGGAGCTTTTCAAATTTGACAGGGCGACATGGGCTCAAGTGACAACAACATAGGCATTGAGAAAGTAGTAACAGGGTACATTAGCATTTCTTAAATTCGGCATGTGACCCAAGAAAAAAAAGCAACAATAATATATGTGACATAAGCATTTCTTCAATTCGACATATGACATTGGGACACCCCCTTCCCCCATCAAGGGCCCCTATATAAGGAGTCAGAAATGGTCAAACGTTGAACAAACCAGGAGGCACTAACAGCACAGTAGGTAAAAGCAGTGCGTAAGTGGTTCCTTCCATATAAAAAGCTCTGTAAATAGACGTCAAAAAGCAGGTGGGAGTTTTTGTATCGATGTTCCTTTGAAAAAGGCTGGAAGAGTTGGTCTGGAACTTTCCAATCAGAGCCATTTATACAAATCGTTATACCCTGTATAATACAGGGTATTTTGGGTTGCAGCATAGATAGGCATAGATAGCATTAGTTCCAGCCAAGAGATATTGCTGTAGTGTTTTCTGATTAACATTAAGCTCCCCATTCAGAATTAACATTTCACTGTTTAGAAGTCGAAGGGTTTGGATCTTAGTAATAGACATCTACTTTGGCACATGCCCCTCAGGCCGTGTTGCTCCTTAACAGTGTTAACTCTAATCTTGACTTTCCGGCTTTTGTATGCATTAAAACACATTGCTTTTAAGACATCAGCTAGGCGGTTACTTTTGCCCTAGACTTCCTACTATGTCTAGACACTCCTATATCTAGGAGCTTAACTTAGAAGCCATATCTGACCGGTCATTTCTCCAATATTGTTAAATCAATCAAAATAATACATGCTTTGAAACTTAAATGCGGGAAAATCATGAACATCCTAATGGTATCAGCAGTTATGTGATAACATCTCGAATGAAACATATTCTATAACCACAAATCTGTCACTCTTTATAAGCCATTGTAACATGTTTTTAGAGGACTTCCCGGTTTTATTTTTATGCGAAGAAAACCTTAATAAAAGATGCCCATCCGTTGAAAAGATCTGACGGTGTGGGTCAATTCTTATTGTTCGGCAAAATGCAGATCGCCCTAGTTAATGGAGCGTGAATAATATGTGGGGTATAAACGTCTGCATGGCAAGCCGTAAACTTCTCAGGGAGGTGATAATGGAAACCGACTATAATAAGGGTAGAATAACACATGCAGCATAAAGTATGACGGAATGTGACTGCTATTACTCATAAATCGCACTTGGTGCCTGTGCCATTGCTGCCTGTAATTTTTTCTATGGCCACCATAGTCAGAACGGACTGAAACACGGTTCTTTTGGTCTGGATCGAGGCGGCCGAGGAGACCAGAAATGTTTAGAAACAATGAGTTTTTTCTTTCATTGTTATAGGATATAATTTTACCATGTAAAATGTAATGAATATTAATGAAATGGTATAAGAAAAAACTGTAGCAAGTGTATAGGTTGAATGGGTGAGGGGCACCTAAATCAAATTCTGAAAGCATTAGTAAATGCTATCTGAATTTGATTCTAATCGCTCCAGCGTACATTTACGTTTATAGTTTTGAGCCTTCAAATGATTCTTTGCATTTGCATAGATAGTAGGTGACTTTTTTCAATTCACATTGACATAAATGTGACTTTTGACGTGAAGAGATAATGGGCCCTAGGCCTTTCAACAATGGCAGAAGAGGTGCATGCGCTTTTTTAAGAGTTGAAATGGTGCAGCGGCGGTTCTTCAATGATTCGATAAGGGAGAGGGTGCACAGGTTAAGTCCTAAAACGTTGTTCATTTTACCGTTCTTTTTGTAGTCCCAACCACAAATGAAGGAGGGTTTGGAACCCTGCCCTGGATCCCCCCCCCCCCCCACCCCGAGAAAAAGGATCCAAGCACCCACAAAACATCTTCTACGTCATTTGGAAAAAAAAGAAATTTGAAAGAACATTTGCCTTATCCAATGAACAGCAACAAAAGTTGACCCCATTAATTTTTCGTTCGAAAATCTGTAATAAATCGATCAATGAAATTGAATCAAAATAAAGGCAACTACAGTTTCTGACGTTTGCTCGTTCAGGCATTAAACCAAATTTTTTGAGTGTCATTTACGTAATCTAGAATTGAATAATTATTAATGATATGTAATGACATTGTGATTGGCTCCATAATAGTTTTCAACATGGTTTGTTTATCATACTATCAGCCTAAGAGCACACATTCTATCCCACCGCTTTGGGAAAGAGTGTGATCATAACCATGAATCCAAATTTTTCCTTTCAGGCCGAAATTTGAAAAGCTCCACTTTTCATAAGTCATAATAATTGGAATTTCTAAACTTAAGGTCAAGTAAACTATAATGATATGTTTTTTTAAAACCATACGAATGAAAATGCCAATAAATATGAACATGGTTTATGTATAAGCAAGGGACGTCTATGGACGTTTCTTGTTGATGTACCGAACATAAATGTTTTATGAACACCCTCTGATTTGAGGCATATAGTGTCTTCTTGTGCCGCAGCATGTGCTGAATATAAATATAGAATATTAATTGACACAACCTACATGAGACAAATCCTTGATTTTCACCTTATCAACACTATTCCCTCTCGTTATATCGGCCAGGTGAGATATCTGTGGTGGACTGCGCACCCACCTTCCAACGCTGAACCTCTTCTCTCACCCTACAACATTCCTCTGAAGGTGCTGAACACACAAAGTTGACTGCCCTCAGATCAGGGGGCGGGTTAAACAGGGTCACCGGGTGGGCCTAAGGTTAGGGCATCAACAGCCTACCCCGAAATAGCCCAATTCTGGATTGCACTTCAAGTGGCAGTCTGGCAGAGACTTGATAGAGTCGCAGTCATCTATTGGCTGTCTCTAATGGCATTGTTTTGGAGTCTATTTGAGGACCTCATCCCCTGTTTCCACTGGCAGAATTTAATTTACTTTTGCAATTACTCTTTTTTGTAGCAAGGGTAATATTGATGGAATTTTCACCCCAAATGACTTCTATGCCCACGAAATGACATTTGTAAGACGATAGTTACTAGAAATACTAATCGTAATTACACGAAGATTCGAACAATCTCAACACGAACTGTTAAAATCGCTCTGTGTAAACCGTGCCATTGAATTTTGAATGTACGCGCATGGTGATCCAAGACGTCAGAGCCACAGAGTGAGGGATAGGTGCCATTGGCTAAGGTCGCAGGGTGGGATCAAAAAGAGCCGGGGTGACAAAGTCAGAAACCCAGGGGCGAAATAGATATCAGCTCTCATCGTTCCAGTACCAGGCCACAGGTCAGTAATGAGACGTACTAGGTTTATATTAGATTACCAGTATCAAGCTTCAATACCAGTAAAATGCATTCAATGAACAAAGGCTATAAATTGTATGATCCAGGTTTGGCAATCGCGGTCATGCAGAAAGTGTTTACTCGATGATCGGACAATTTGTGTCCCCTAGTTTTGAACTTAAATCAATATGGACCTAGTATAGTCATTGTTTGAAATATATGTATGAGACCATGGAGATACAGAAGTTCTCACTCGAGACGTGGTATGTCTATGATGAGAAGTGGAGATTTGTTCCCTTGACATCGAAATGTGACATGTATCTCCAAAATCATGGTGAACTCATAGGCGAAGGGAAAGGGCTTTAACACCGAAATGGTGGCTATATATATATATATAATGGGGAGCATGTATAATTCAATAAATTTAAAGACGAACAATCTTTAAATTGGAAACGTCCTGCACGTAACCTATAAGCTAAAGTAACCTAATTTGGAAGATTCTATAATTAAAATAGATGACGATACGGATGATATTCATTGCACTCAAAAGAAGAGCTTTTTCTAGATAATCTAGAAATAGCTCTTCTTTTGAGGGCAATGAATATGACCCGTATCATTCAATCGTTTAATGATTTTTAATTCAATGACAATCAAATTAATATTCATAGCATGTACTTCAGGTAGATGATATAAAGGAAAAACTAACAGAACCTCCACCTCTTTTTTTCTTTCTGTAAGAACATACTTTACCTGTATAAATTTGTGGCTCTTGCTGTATATCAAGTGTTAACTGGCCAATATGAATGGGATTTCCCTGGGTACAGATGCCTCAGCTTCCGTTGGTCGGGCTGTGGGAGGACTTCCGCCGGTCGCCGACCCTCGTTGTTACCGTCGTCTTTGTCGCCATGATGCTCGATCTCATCCTGCTGACCGCTCTGGGTAAATTCTTTGATATTTTAGGATAGTTATGTGGCTTATACCTTGCATGATATGTCGAGAAAAGCAAATACAGAGTCATAGTAATATGGCCCAAGCGATTATACGTAGAGATACATAAGATACTTGGGTGTTATAAGTAAAGGTATGTTATGTCATAGATACATTTGTGTATTGTGAACCAGCACAGTTTTTAACGAGTGTGGAACTGTTTATGGACTTACCAATGTATATCATATCATATGAGGCCTGCGTTCTACCACATACCATTTCTTGACGGTCTGTGATTCTATATGCCGATTTTGATGCTGGCGATTTTGTCTCTATTTGATTTTCTCTGTGAATAGGCCATGAAACCATACATCCTATATAGGATTCAAAAGAGAATTGCAAAACTCTTTAACTCTTATCATAACATGTCTATATCTAAACATAATTTATACCTGAGATTTTAAAATTCATCAGCAAAATCGGCATCTGGAATATAGGCGTAAAGATGCTCTCTATTCAGCCACTTTTTTCATGTTGAGGCTTTGGCTAATTTAGAATTAGAATAAATCATGTAGTGAATAACACTTTCACAAGATCTGCTATTACATGCAGTTGGCTAATGATTAGTTCTGCCTTTGGTGGATTATAGAGCCAATCCTGCCAAGTATTCTGTACGACATGCACCTGGAGGAGGAGTCAGGAGGAGCCATAAATACATCTGCTGAGTATGCGCCGGACGTTACACCAGCAGACTTCCGGACACAGGAACCGGAAATGACATCAATATCCCGAGTCGAGGTTATGTCAGAGGTCAGAATCGAAGACACCACGCGGGATGCCGGCGTCCTCCTGGCGGTGAAACCGGGAACTGAGATCGTGGCCAATATATTTGTTGGCTTTCTTGTGGACAGGTACTAAAATGCTTTATTCACGTAAGCACGACCAGTCATTCACTGTAATTCAGCGGTGAATTGAGGGAAAAAGGTGTATTTGTGTGGCTGACATTTTCCCCTTTAGGTGTTATTGAAAAGCCCCTAAAAAGGGGGACGGTTAGGCTTCCTTAGACACTACTCCCTATATCTACGGCCAAGGTTATGAGACTAGATACCTTGTAGTTGAGTAATAGACTTCATGTATGTCGGGCCCATAATCAGAATAAGAATGTCTAACATGGCTTGGTTTCTCACACGGTTCATCAATAACTTTCAGTGGGAAAGAGTCATTCTCAAAGACAGTTGTGTGTCATAGCCCTTTTGGGTCAGGGAAGTTCTCAGTTACAGTCTTGCATGGTCGCTCATGCATGGCTGTAACTAAGGCACAGGGGGACGGATCAGGTTAAGAGATAAGGAGTGATGTCCCAATGAGATGGGGCCAAATGTGTCCCCCTCAGGGTTGCTAAGCAACCATAGCAAGGATTCTCCCTTACCATGTCTTTGAGAATAGATATGTAATAAATTATGATGAAGTGAACAAAAATTCACATTGTTCGACCAAACCTAAATACATCAAATTCTGTTACAGGTTTGGCCACAAAACCCCAATGATAGCAGGGTGCCTGTGTAACGTTATGGCCACTTTTGGTAAGTATACTATTTCAAAATTAATGTTTTTGATGCTACTTTTATATTTCATGTGGAATCAAAAATTTCCTAGTAGAGTTTTTGAAATGGTTGTCCATAAACAAAACCTTCATAAAATCTCCCAAAACCTCTATTAGGATCCCCAAAACTACGATAAGGGTAACCTTAATCCATTAGTAAATGAAACTATGTTACAACGACGAAAAGGGCCTCGTTGGCTTATGACACCAAAACAAATGGCTTTGTGCCTGCTAATGTAAGAAGTGGCTGATTAAACACTACTCATACTATTTTAACTGAAACACATCAGTATAGAAGTCCATGCTGCTACGGTAGTTCTTCTGTTTTTCAAACTTGATGAAAACCTAATGTGCAATTGTGTCGTAAAATGTATAAGAAAACTTCCTTCCGTGACTAACATTAATATTGAATTATTGTACTACACACTATTAAAAAGATATTTCTGTGTGTTCCGACAGCCTTTGCCTACGTTAACCGGTTCTGGATGCTGGTTACTGCGAGGGTCATGCAAGCCGTAGGTTCCAGCCTCAGTGTTGTTTCAGGTGGGGTATTCGTAACCCTTTGAGCCTATTGTAAAGATACAATGCAGCTTCCACATATTTAACATTAGATATCATGGATGAATTAATCTAGTTGCTCTATGTCAACTTATATATGATGAGAACATTAGGAATTTTCACATAACTGTAAGAAATATACATGTGTTGAACTTGATGAATTCGATGTTTTTAAACAGGTTTGGCCCTTTTAGCATGCACCTTCAAGGATGAGAGGGATCGAACCTGGGCTAATGGTATTGCATTCGGTGGATTGTCCGTCGGTATAATTGGTAAGTAATCTACAACTATTTCACATTCGTATAATAGTTTGGTCGGCCAGTATATTTGAATGTCTTTCTTTTTCTTTCAAATAAAGTAAAGTGAAATATCTGTGAAAGCAAAATCATAATTCTTCCCCTTATTTTTCTAGAAACACTATTTCGATATCACAACCAACACCATTCCTGGACAGATATCTTATATTCACACTTTAAATGTTTTCGTTTGAGATAGTTTCAGTTCACAGATACCTGATTAACTTTGAGGACACAGATGGTGAATTCTAAATTTGGTTTAATCTTTCAGTGGGTTTCCCTCTGGGCAGCACATGCTATGAGTTTTTTGGTCGTCCAGCACCATTCCTTTTTCTGGCAGCTCTGATGTTTATGGATGCAGGTAGTTATAACATTAAATTGTATACTCAAATATGATCATTCTTTACTATGGAGCTAAATGGGGGGGAAACATTCTCGTTCTGTGGATCACAAACCGCCAAAGAGACCGGAAATTGACACTTAGAGGGAATTTATGAGCTCCGTTTGTAACTTCACATTTTCCGTAAGGAAATTGAACATTAAAAGGGATGTATTCAATTTTCAAACAATACAAAACACAAAATAATCATAGATGGAATTTTATGCTTTAGAATAAGAATCAATCAAAAATCCAATTATCCAGTGTTGAATTAAGAAAATTCAAAAATCTTCTCCATAAGTAGGATAATCGCATTTGAAATACATGTACTAATACTCTGTGCATAACGCATGATTTGGAAACGGTATTTTATATAACAAGGTCATTATGTTTTGATATAAAACACCCTAATCTTCTGTTCTTATAGATAACACAGACAAATTTAAAACCACACAAGGTACATTTCTTATCTTGTTAGTATTCCTCTGAATAAAAGGGTTATACTTTAACACTAATGCAAGTTGTTACTTCAAGTTGGACTCATGTATGATTGATATGTTCAGTCAAAGCTACGAATGAATTATTCTTCCTGCATGTCTTTATACTTTTACAGCTTTACGGATGGTCATTGTGACCCCTGGGGATCTGGTCACTACTCATGGGAAGCAGAAAAGTATGGCCTTCGTCCGCTGGATGACGCTTCTCTTCGACCCCTATATTGCCATGGCATTGGGTAGGTTCTTAAACGTGTAAAAAGAATGCATATCTAAAATGTTTTAAGAGAGGACGAAATTTAAAAAAGATCAATTTGCTAGGTGGATCAGGGATATAGTAGTTACATATTGAATTGAGAAAATACATTTTGGGTTCCATTTGAAGTAAAATCAACAATAATTCAAGAGCTTATGTCCTATTGCATAATCTCCTACCGGCTTTGAAATACTCGCCTGCACCGATAGAATACGCCGACTATTGACTATTTGATTAAAAAGAAAGTACAATAGATAACCGCATTAAAAAGATTCATCAGTGAGAGTGCCCTTAGTAATTACTGTAATATGAACCTGTACCAACGGCTTGTGATCAAAGATCCATTACAAATATTTGCCCAACACGTTCTGTATTTCGTCACTACACACGTTCTGTATTTCAGGCTGTAACCTCATCCTTCACATCGGTCTGGGGATGGTAGTGGCCACAGAGGCAGCCTGGATGATAGGGCTATTGGGTGGTCGACCCTGGCATGTAGGTGAGGCTCACTCAAAATTAATAATAGTCGATGCTATAACTCATCTAGATCTTTGTCTCGATGGCATGTCCCTATAGTATAGGCCTATGCTCAGGGTATAATTCAAAATAAAGTAAAGTATAAAAGATTTAACTATGACAAAGCAGATGTGGCATTTGATACTTGTGGGGTTTACTCTTTCGGTTGATGTCCACTTCTACTGATCAGGTCATTCATTATTTCGAGCTAGAATTTCTATTGAGTCAGATCAATTGGATATCATTATCGTCATAAATTTATTGCATTTTAGGTCAGATTACAGAGAAGTAGATCCGCTAGTTTTTAGTGAATTTTGTATAATCATTAAAATGTATTTTTGAAATTTCCTAAATAAACAAAACCTTTTCACCTAAAAGCATTGGGTGGCATTGTTTTCTTTACCGATGAAACGGAATTTCAAGTAAGTTGTTTAAACTTAATTACGTGCTCTCTATCATATCGGCAAGAGAGGAAGAAGAATATGTGATGAAACAATATTTCCTAGCTTTGGTCATTCTTACAAGTAGGGTCATGAGTTGTAAACACTTTCTCAGAGGGTACGTGCATTGAATCAAGGCAGGTATGTCATATTTTGACAGGTATCAATCACACTCCTAATCTTTTCCTTAGGCCTGCTACCATGCTATGTCTATTCTCCTTTTTTTATTGTTGTATGCACACACATGACAGACAGGTGCCATTTGTAGTAAAACCAGTGTAATCCATATTTTGCATTTGGCAACACAGATTTATGTTTTCAAGATATTCATCTTACCGTGCTTGTTTCAACCAGGGGTTGTCCTGGTGATTGGTGCTATCTTCCAGTTCGGGCTTCAGTTTCTAACTGGATTGTATTCTGTAAGATTTGGAAGGTAAGTAAGTACCATCACCTTTACCAACATTTGTGACTATTGAATTCAAGCTTTAATGATGTTATTCACGTGCACGTAGAGACTATACCAGACTTCTACAAATGTGTTTAAAAAGAATCTTTTTTTAAATGTTATCATGCATTTAAAGTAATGAAATGGCATGTTATCAAAATGGCAACATACTGATTGTTGCCAGCATTGTGCGTGGAAAGAGTGAGTTGTCAAGCAACACAACTGACAAGATCAGTGTTGGTATACCCTGGATTAGTTAGATAGATTTGAGTAGCTCTTTTATGAGGTACATCTTTGTGAAATTGTCGAGTGAACCTTTTATTTTCTTGAAAAAACAACCATTTGATATTTGTTACATACAATAACAGTGAGCGATTGATACGTTCTTCTTTTTACATTGTTTTATCAGAGAAATGCCTTTAGTGAATATAAAGTTGATGCTTTCTCGCAGGTGGCTTTTCTGTTGGATCGGCTTACTCCTCTCCGCTGCTGGCTACATTATGGTAAGGATCTGCTATTTCGAAACCTTGAAGGGTGACATTATTAATTTTAACCTTTTGCTGTTCTGAAATGACTTACTCCCACACACGGGCTCCCACATCATATAGTCATTGACCACCATAAAATTCCTAATTTACAGGCCGCGGCTTGAATAAGACATAATATCAGAAATGTGAGCTTGTCAGACCTCAACTTTGGGGTGTTGCCTAAACTGTTTTTTTACACACTTTTACACTGTGTCCTTCTGGAAAAAGTTTCTGAAAAAATTGTCAAATGGAAACTCAAAAGTTTGAAATAGGGTCGGGCTTAAATTAGGGGTTTTACGATACCTCTCCAGGTAGGCCCACCAACACAATTCTCTCCTCACCATAACCAGCCCTGCCATCACTTCACAGTGATGGACACCTTGATGGGTTGTTTACTACAGGGTGGACTACCTGGGAACCCTGATATGGCCTCAATTTACGAGCAGCTCTCCTAAATCACTCGCAGCCTAAGCTCCCTTCCCCACAGGGATATCACCACCATCTTGGTATTGGGTCTGTACCTCTAGCTAGTGCTGAGGTCTTATTGACTTTGTTCAACCTCGGTCAACTCAGGAAAGGCACTGGATCAGGCCTAGACCAATCAGATTCCTCCTTCACAACTAAGAAGGAGCTCTGCGCTCCCCCTTCAAGTTTTTCCTTACACATTTGAAAACTGGTTTTCCCTTTTTTGTGTGCAAACATGCTGATTTATTACCTGAACGGCACATGGATTGGTACATATTTGAGTAAGGGCATACTGATGGGTCCCACGGAACGCCTCATGGTTTCAGTATTCTCCACATATATACTAGATAGTCAAGTGTTTCGGCAATAAAAACAGAAGTACCTTAGGGTACATCGATCCTCACCTGGAGTGGCGACCAAAGAAATTTCACGCATCTAAATGTATCCACAAGTTGCTCCAGAAAACGATCACGCATCTAAAAAATGATGTGTGAAAATGCAAAAAAGATGTGTGACGGATTCGTGAAGGAAACTTTCCACATAAAACTTGTATAAAGAATAAATATTTATATAAAATATTTCATTATATCCATTAGGAACAAATCTATGTTTTTAACCAAAAAATAATGTCACGAATCTCAAATATTGTGTTATTTCACGAATCCAAATTTTGGAATCGTGGGTATGAGATGCGTGATTTTTTTTTGGTTGACACCTCTGGCCTAACGACCCTGAGGTGCATGTACATGACGATCCCCTTGGGTCATATGACCACTCTCGGACGTCCCCCATGGTACTACTTATACCATTAGTTCAAATTCTTACCATTAACTTTAAAGTCTTTACACCACAACTCAACCATTACCTGCTGTGAATGATGTCATCATTTAAGCGACCACTCACAATTTGTAATTGTCTTGGTTACATAGATATCATATGTTTGATTTTCGTAATTATGTATTTTGTCAACATTATTCAATTTCGGGGAGATTTCTCTATTTCTTAGTTTTCTAGGTAATGGTCCAGTACCCAGAATTAGTTGTGTCATTTTGATGGATTATTGATAATCAGATCACACAATTTAATATCAATGAGCTAAAGGGTTTTTGTCTGACCACTAAATGCATTTGTTATTGGCCCTTAGGCTCTCCCTCCCTTAGCACAGCCGACGTAGTGCAAATGCTTTCCAATTCAGACAATATTTAATATTATAGCACCGTGACTGCTCTTGTGGCGGAGGGGGCATAGGCCAGGGCATGGGATTAATGAATGAGGCGTGGGCTAGTCATGGGGGAACAGATGCCAGTGCTGAAGGCACTTTATTGCTGTTTGCTGTTAGAGGTGTGCTCTTACACATTTTACTGATATTATGGCAACACAATACAGAAGGGACAGAATCCTGTAATTCTGTGCAATCTGTTAAGAGGTAAAAATTGCTCATGCATAAAAGAAATCTTAATAGATACTTTACTTCTTTTTATTGATAACTAGTCATTGCTTTTGTTCTGTCTGAATAACATTTTCCTCTAGATCTGTTTGCTAATAAATTTGTTCAATAAACCAAGGAGTCTACAGGGACTTCTATATTATTCTCGTTGAATATACCACTCGGAAATTCTGTGGATGCGCCCTATTTCTGTAAAGTTTTCACGCTTTTCTCTCCCTGTGCTCCCGTCAGTACCCGTTCTGCAGCACGGTGTGGGAGGTGGTGGGCCCGGAGTGTGTGTGCCGGGCAGGACTGGGGGCCGTGCTCGCCGCTATCAGCCCCCTGCTCGCCTTTATAGCCGACCGCCGCCATGACAGCGACTACGGCGCCATCTACGGGCTCTACGCCGCCTCCTACAACATAGGCCTCGTTATAGGTCAGCAACTAATGCTTAACATTAGAAATATTAGAATTGTGTATGCCATGGATTTATTGTCGAAACTTAAAATACATGTAGTATCTGTTGTTGAAACAAATACAATACAAGAAGTTTGTATGTCATGAATTAACAGATTAACTACCATATACATATTAGGCCATATTGCAATATAGTACCAGTTGTTGGCCAGTAACCATTGTTAGTATATGCATGAAAATGCATTGCATGATAAGATTTGTATCTGTCATATATTTAGAATAGCAACGTTTAGTATTGCTTAAATTTGTGAACCGTAATACAAATTCCATTTCAACTGAATATGTATTGCTCTTTTGGATCTTCTTTTGAGGCAACTGCTTTTTGTCCTCTTGCAGGTCCACTTGCTGGAGGAATGCTGATGCACATTGTTGGCTTCAGTTGGTAAGAATATGAACATTTAATATCTATTTAAAGATCATAGGTGTTCTTGCATATTCTAAACGTATAAGGGAATGGGAAGGAGCTTTTAGTGGTCAGGTAAACGGGGAGGCCATGATAGGCCTACTTCCATGGATGATTATGTATTAGGGCACAGGACCATTGTATAATAGAAATCATGCCTCGTCCAATTAAGGTGTACCCCCCTTACATTGACATCGACATTCTGAAAATCTTTATCCAAAGCAGTCTTGAGTCCTCTACCTTCTGGAGTTGGTATTACTGTTTCGAGGCGTACGTTACACGTTGTCATTCAATAATGGGCACTCATAAAACGATTACTTTGCTATCTTTCTAGGATGTACCGGGGAATGGGCCTGCTCCTGGCCACCTACTCCTGCTGCTGTGTCTGCTTCAGGAGGCTGGAGAGGGGAGGCTTTACCGACATCACTCCAGAGGAGAAGAAACCCATCTTAGAAAAGGTCTGTAGACAAAAATGGTATTCTCTTTTTGGATCATTAGAGGGATGGTTGGTACAGTGGATAGCACGTGGAACTTCAGCGCAGCGGGCCAGGGTTTAATCCCCGAGTCGTCGACTTCACTACCTTTCCTCGCTGTTATTCTCACCCCAATAGCTCACAGCATCGGTCATCAGTACTTTGTACAAAACAAAAGAAAACGTAAGTTATAACTGAAAAATTACTGAGTAGACTGCTGCATCATTATCATTAAGATCCTCTTTTAGTCTTTTTGCAGTGGCATTCCAAGGCTGGGGATACAAAATAATTTATATATTCAATATTGACACCTCATGTATTCCGGCAAAATCTCCTTTTATTCTTAACGTGCAGTATCATTGAGCCTTGAATAATGATATGAAGAGGTAATGACGCCAATAATGTCATTGTATAAAGAAGAGACTTACGGTCTAGCGAGAAGTGCCCTTCGGCGTTGTTTTAGTTCTAGGAATGGAGAGTTATCGTTTGATTAGGTTAAACCGGACTCGCTCGAGGTCCACGTGCACAATTCCAAAGTAGCGAATCCGGTGTTAAGCTTTGAAAGGTTACCTAAGCAAAGACAGTACACGTCTAATATAGACTAGTTTATAGTCTCAAATTGAGGAAATAACAGTCTACAGAAATATAATACTCAGAATTTTACTGAAGAATTAGTTATCGATACTCGACAATTCCAGGCCATTTTAGCTTCATTTAAAATGAAGTGTGTCTTCATTCACGTGTTTTGCTCTACTGTTCTAATGATGTTATTCTAGGTAAATAGAATCTTCAAAGCACATTCTATTGGAACTACTTAATTATAAACGCCCACCTAAAGCTTGGGATGTCGGGTAACAGTGTCAAAGAACACTTTAATTTCATATTCTACTTGAACATTGTTAAATTTGTCGGTGGCATCTCTCAAAAGGAAAAAGACGGGGTTTTCATCCAATCAATATCACTGTTTTTCCTCTTTTCCTAAATAAAACAATCTAATTTTCCAGCATCTTTATTGGTAATGTCACTGGTCTTAGTAAATAATAAAAACTCCATTGTCATGATTAAACATGTTTTAATGGCAAAGAAATGCAATGTTTCTACGTCATTGCTACTCTTCTTTTTACTCTTTCTTCCAATCAACTGGAAGTGTATTTTACCTTTTTTGTCATTGCTAACAATTGATTCCTCAACTCCGCGGAACTTCCTAATGAGAATTTATGTACTCTGGTTATAATTCTTCACTGCAAAATTGAAACATAGAAGAATGAAAGTTAATTGAGAAAATCATGTTTCTTTAGGGTGCTGTAATGAAACATTTATTAGGCTGGCTGTTCTTGTAAAAATAGAATTGATCTAACAAAAACTGCAACATGAATGGGTGAACGTGCTAAAAATATTTAATAACGTAACTTGTTTCAGTTAAACTGTCTTTCATCCGGCGGACGTCTGAACACGACAGTGATGAAGATAACTTTCACAAGTTATTTCCAAAACAACAAGGGAATCTACTTTGCTACTTAGTGCCATTTTATGTCGTGTGATTTAGTGTTTTCCCAATATAAGGATATTTTATGTCACATAGTGTCTTGATGTGACCCTAAGTCACACAATGGCACTAAGTGACAACATTTTGTGATTAAGTGTCTTTTGTGACTTAGTGTCTTAAAAATGTACCTTATTGTGATTGAACATTTTGTTCTATACAACATGTATTTGTTTTGCACCTTTCAATCATTATTAAATGCGATGATTTTTGGGAGTCCATAGTTATATCTATAATATAGTATAGTAGCTAATGATGGGGACTCCCTCAATCAGTCATGTCTTTAACCATTTAATTCTCTTTGTTCTTAATGACCGGTTACACAATCTCATGTTCAGCTGTTGAAGGGCATTGTCCTCCAATTGTTGTTAGAATCAGGCAGTGTGAGAAGCTAGAAGTAGGTTACATAACCAATGCCTGAGCTAAACAGCCCCTATACTCCTTCAAATAAGGACCACCACTGTCACCTGCAGGTGGGCAGTCCCAGGTGGGTGAGTGATAGGTCACTCAGTACTAGGACCTAGTAGTAGCCCTTTCTTAAACCATCCCTGAGCTGTGTATGACAGCAGGAGAGGTGGTGGCCAGTACCTATAACACATATTACACTCTGGTATTAGGAGGGCCTTTAGTTTACTGAGGGACGACCATCGCTCATACATGAGCAGATCATTGTAGCTAATTTGCTTCTTGTTGTTTTTTTGTGGCGTAATATTGACAATTCCACTATGATCAAAATTCTGAATTCGAAATGCTGAGGTATCTATTACATCACTGCATATGCCTCGATTGAAACTACATTCTATGAAGTCTCTAGTGTAAGGCCGGGGCGGATTCAGGATTTCGGAAATGGGGGTGGGGGGCACATATTGGCTAAGAACTGAAACGTCATGCATTCACACATACACGAGCGACGTTTTTGTCTCTTTATCAAGTTTTAAGTGTCCCCAAAAAAGTGGGGGTGGTGGTGGTGGGGGATAGGATACCCATTGCCCCCCCTGGATCCGCCCCTGTACGGAGTAAGTCTTGATCCATTACCATTCTAGCTTATACTATATCTAAGAAATGAAACGAACTTCTGATCTAACAAAATTGATCCTATTAGCACATCAACACAGTCATGTAAACTAACACCAGTTTCCTTTTCTGCACAGGAGAAGACACACATATCTACAGTTGCCAGTGAAGTAACCAGAAGTTCAGAAGGTGATGCATGTACTGTATAGCTATGTACCATAATATTCAGCCACTTAAAAAATGTCCATTTATTGCCTGCATGTATTTCCTAAGCATAAATCAGGGCGTTCAGGCGTTAATACTCTCCAAACAGATGATTATAAACTGATTATAAACTGATTATAAACTTTATCAGAAAAGACTGGATGGGCACAAGTTAGGAAGGTAGTAAGAAATGATAATAATAGTCATGTTAAGGATGTATAGCCTCCAGAATCCTCTAAATCTCGTGATAGGCCTACTATGACTCACGTATCGCCCTTAATGGCTTGTTGAACTCATTCAAGCATGTTAGTTTGAACTATGAACAAACATTCTGTAATACTGTTTGTATTGTGTATATAAACATACTAAAAAAATATGAATGAGTGTTTTTCGTCGCTTTTGATACTTTTCACGCTATGTTATCACATTTTAGTTTTACTTTCTGCGTGCAGTGTCATCACAATATACATTTGTAATTACATGAAGTTGTATTATGAGTAAATCATTCATCTAACAAATGATAAGGTAGTAGAAAAACACCATGTTCTAAAAACTTACACATTTTAGCAATATAACAACAACTCTACGAACCTGATACGTCCACTGTATTCCTAGCTACGATGCTATAGTTCACGTGATTTGTAGTGCAGTTTTATTACATTACACAGGGTAATAAGGATGAAAATTATAGCGAAATTATACAAAGGTGCGCCCAAATGGGAATGTAAATATAAAATGTAAAAAACACATAATCACATAATATCAGCAAACGAAGCTATCTAGTTTTATCGTGTTAACCCTTTCCATTGACAGCGACTTGTGGTTGTAAATATTACCGCTGGAAAGCGTAAATTCTATAGTTTCCAAAGAACAACAATTCTACTACAAAATACCTCTAAGTGGGGGTGTTGCTTGCAATATGGTGGCTCCTGATTGAATATAAGTGTGAATTATTGACCTCTGAGTACCAGTTTTTCCAGAATCACTGCACATGGATCCTATATAGAGGCTGCACTCCCACAGCAGCAGGCTGCTACCTTTTGTATCCCTTTCTTCTGGTAAGCATTCAATTCATCATTACATAATTATGTAACACGTCTTAATTTCTCATTGTTTTGTATTCCAATTATAATGAGGGCAAACAACTCAGAGTTGTTCTAACCACCCATGAGTAAGGACCTAAAGAGAGCTGACATCGTGGGTATTGGTAGGCCTAAAGCTCCGCAGATAGGGAGGAAACCATCCAGGAGCATTTGGTTGAATGAGCCGAGTGGACTGAGGACTGGTGAAATGCTAACATGAAGTCAGTTATATATATATAACTTGTTTGGGACTTTAATGAAGAAATATCCTTTCATAATTATGAGTGTTCTACTCAAATTTTGGCCTGAACTATATCTGGAGCTGATTCATGATCCTCAGGATGGAGGATCATGACTTGGTTCCAATAGTTACCCCATCGAAGTAATCTATCAAATGAATGGAATACACACACTACATAAACATAACAACTAACCCCACCTCCACCACGAAATAACCGGCTATCACATTATCAGAGAGGGCAGCAAGGATTGTGTCATATGTCTTGATCATTATAGATAATTTCTTGCCTCCAAAGAAATGAAAAATATGTCTTCATGTTTGGTTAGTTGGCTGACTATCAACCTAAAATTTAATATCTAGCAAGACTGATTTTAGTCGGCCGTGAATGGAGTTTATTCAGTTAATCAGCAGGGTTTTACACAGTTAGACAGTTGACTTAAAGTAGATGGGAGCATTTATCAGTCCAGTGGGGATGCAACTTTCCCCCAAGCAGTTTTCTCGTCTTTTGCCGGAAGTGGTTTACAGTTTACCAATGATTGTATAGGGATTCTGGCCCTTAGCTATACACGCAAAAGAACCCCAGTCTCCCATTCTCTACAAAAAAAGGATATAGACCATTGCGCGACTCCACGACTCCACGAGGAGCAATGACCATTCTAAATCAAATAAGGAGTAGACAATCCCCCTAGGTCACTAGACTATGTATTTTTTCAAATATCTTCCTTGAAGACAAAAGTGTGCATCTACAAAAGATTGGAAAGCCATTCGAGTCTTGCAATACCTTTTAAACTGACCATCCCTTCAGAGGGTATTTGGTATGTCAGCACCAGGCAGCACCCCAGACGATGCCTTTTTCCACCTCTATTATCAAAGGCACGTGGCACCACTCAGCCTACTACTCTAATTTAACCACGTCCATCCTAACACCTGGGCAACACACAAGGGAGTTCATATACTCCCCAATTTGCCGACCTCTCTGGCAATGTAACTCCAGCACACTTACCAGCAATTCCCACGGGCCCTGAACCAATCAACAGCCGTTTCCATATAAATGAATAACCTAGGCTGTTTTTGAGTTTAGGTTGTTGGCTTGACTTTTTCCCTATTACACCGCCCTCCTGTATGGACGCAGCAAACAGACCTTCAGGGTGGACTGCTGTTTCGTTTCACAAGTCTTGCAGCCGTCTACTGAGTTATGTGACTAATTTCTATGATGGGGCGACCTAGAACTACTCAGTCGTATCTATAATGTTCACAATGCTGTCAATTCTATTCTCTTATTTGTGCCACATCATTACAACAGAAGGACACACAAAAAGGATTTATGTCATGATGTACTGATCAAGACAGTTGTGTAGACTGATAATGTGACAAATAAGTTGTCAGCATATAAATACGTATACATATATATATATATATATATATATATATATCCCAAAATGCCTTAGAAATTAACTGACTTTAACATCTCACAGACGAAGATTCGTTGGAGGAAAGAGTTGTAATTGTTCTGGTACCTACAGTTTGACACGACTCAGAAGACTTTTCCATCCACCCCCCCCCAACATAGGAGTGATCAAAGGGCCAGGAAGCAAGCAAAATCCCTGCTGGAAAGTGTTTTAATAAAGAATATAGAAAATACAATATATCTGAGCAGCATAAGATCTGTGCCGCCGTCTTGTGCACATGACTTTAATGGCCTGACGCTTCTACCTGTTTGAAGAAGAGTACATTGACTCTTGGCAGCTTCTGTCAACGACTAGCTATTTCAGACATTCACTGTCTTGGGTAGGCCTGTAAGAAAACATTAGTTCTATCCAAGGACACGTATTGGAAAGGTGTCAGTCTCTAGGAAAGGGTTTAAAAGCATAATATTCCAAATAGAAGAAGTAACTCAATGACGAATTTGCTCACACTTTTCGTATTGCTACCGTGTGCCAGAAATGCAAGGCTAATGTATACTGTTCACGGTTGTGCCCCCTGGTGGGAAAATCTTGAAACCATAACATTTTCAAATTTCATATCAGAAATTATTTACAACTGACTTAAGATGAAAATTGAAAAATTTTGAATAAAAATCTGGAAGGAAATTAAAACTTACCACATCAGGCACACATGCGCCCCCTAGTGTCAAAAAAAGATATATCTCAAAATCCCCAAACCTCTCGCCGTTACTGAGTAGGATTTGAATTTACAGTAAAATTGACAAAAAAAGATGTAGTCAAAATGAAAAATTAAAAGGAATAGGCATGCAAGTTATATATATAGGATTATACAGAAATAATCACCTGTTTTGGTTTCATCAATTTCCAGTAATTTAATATCATCAGCAACAAGCAATGGTTTTTTAATTTTCTAGGGTCAGTTAATTATCACCTAGTTTATTTTTCCCATAGACTTCTATGGTTTAGAACATCATCTTTCTCAACCTTTTACTCTGAAATAAGCATGGTAACATAAATTATACAGATTTTTGTTTTAATGTGATTTTCGTGGGTAGGTTTGACATAAATTGCTGTTTTGGGATCTTGTAGACCTAATGGATTTATAATTTTGGGTTAACAGTCCGTTATCCCTGCATTGATATGGCAGTTCTAAGAAAGGGTTCATCAGTATTTTGTCTGTAAAAGGAAAGTTGTCTTTAATATCAAGATCTGCCAAACGATTAGATGACAGAATGATATACTAGTACAATAAGCATCAGAAAGCACATACAATAACACCATATCCAATAAAAACCCAGAAATATGATGTACAACTTTGGGCAAATTAACGACCTGCCTCATACAACACTTGAGGTCCTCACGTATATAAATTGGACAAAGTTATGAATTATCATTGTTTGTCTACAGGCAGAAACCGAAGCAATGGCGTAGGAACAGGGAACAGGTCGATCCCTTTCTTGGATCGATCGCTCTGACCCCCTGTTACCTAGGTCAATGGGGACTAGAAGAAGGCCTGGCAGGGTGGTGGTGATGGATCTAACAGGGGGCGCCGACTCTGTGACTCAGAACAATGACCTGCTGCACAGTGTTGTCTGTCACCAGCGGAAAACACCATGTGTCTCGGGGCTCTGACGTTATGTTGAATGTCACCCATCAAATATTTCGGTGAAATATAAAGTAGATAAGAACAAATAGCGCTGATTCGCATTAATACAATAATTCGAACTTCACCGTTTGTTTCAACCTTGTATTGAAATTCAATTAAATTGATTACGATGTTTAAATGGTTTGACATTTGAATCCACTGAAAACAATATTTTTACATATCATTTCTCAAATGATTTATTTTACCAACTTGACAGTAGTCTGATGCAATGTTTGACCATCCGCTAGCATGGAATAGGCTTTTTGCTTTTGTCATAGAATGCAATAACTTTTAGCATAGGTCCAGGATAATTTGCTGGATATTTTTTGTATAGAAATGCATATCTGAAGGAATTCACAGTAGACGACTCCGGAATGAAACCACAAACATATGACTCGTGAGAATGGATGGTAAATTTGCCTTAGTAATGAACAATCAGGAAGTAATTTAGTCCCAACTTAACGGCGAATTATTGTTTCAGGCATCGTTTTACCATGAGAAAACAGCACGTCCCTACATCCTTATATTATCATTTAGATGAAGTCGCCGAAGGACATTTCTCGTAGTGCACAGCATTTTAAATTGTCTTTTAGACTCTTAGAGATTCAGGGTTTTAACAGTCATACCTCAAACTAGTTGATCCTCACAGATGGCAGCTAACAACCAACTCTTCGTCCTGCCGTTATTTCATTTCACAGTCACTAAATCAGATCATTAACAGGAGCGCTGTTCATAAAAACGCCGGGATGGTTATTGTATTCTATTGCAAATGCATGGTATTTTAATTGCTGTAATCTCGTCGAGTCGATAGCATAGAGAATAATTTTCTAAGTATTCCTAATGGAATCTGAGGCAACATAGAATCAAATCTTTGATTCTATAATTCATATAATTTGTGCAACATTGAGTGAGGGCACACATTCAGTTGATTTGAAAATGCCCTCGTCATTCTTGGTTCCTGAAGGGCTACAGAGGAAGGTATTATGATAAACACATGTAAGCTTGTGATGTACACGACCTATTATGTTCCGATACAGACGAACAAATATACCACACCATTGTTTTTGCAAAATAATGATATCATTGTAGATACCCTAAAATGAGAAACACTACATTTTTATACTAAAATCTAATAGACACTATTTTTGGCACTTTTCACCCGGAATCACAGGAAGGGTCGCCGGAAGGCTAATGACATAATTACTACAATCACTACTGACTGAACCCCCAACAGAAGCGGACAACATTACAATATTTTTTCTTTTAGATTGTAAGGGGCCGCGTGCTGGTTCCAAGGTTAAGTAATAAACCAGGAATTGCCCAACCAGTTGCCTCTCTCTCTCTGTTCTCACTAAGTAGGATTTATATAATCTTTCTTGGGAACTATAGGTGCATGTAACCGTTTTCAAGAAACATTGGAGGACACATCTATATGCCTATAGTGAGTTGTACCATGGGGCGCGCCATTGTCCCCCAGTTCAGGCTACTTGGGGGACAAGCCAGACCTCTCTACCACTGATAAGCTACCACTAACCCGCTACCTTCATGTCACTGCTGCAGGACAACAACATCTAACAGATACTTTTATCATTTTATCTCAACAGGTGCAGTAATGAACCCCATGCTCCTTTTGGATTTTTTCCCCATAAGATTAGATATAAGAAAGTTAGAGGTAGGTAAAAGCTACCCTCCCCCTTCCCTCTGAGGGACCCCTAGTAGGTTGTGTGCAAAGTGTCTAATTTGTAATCAGGTGAAACTGTTGTTTTAGGGGTTAAGCCATCTAGTAAGACAATACCTGAATGGGTTAGCTGCCGTAACAGAAGTGAGGACGCTAGTATGTCACCCTTATCATACCTCTGTCTACACAGGCCCTAACTGCTGAGAGGTGTGAGAGAAACATTGACCACTGGGGCCAGTGTGGGGGTTGAAAAGGTGTACCAGCCTACATCTCCCCACCTCCCTATAATACCTCGATCTCTTTTAATAAGACACACTATCAGCATCCTCAAGAATTCCCATTGACTATTTTCTACGTGCATTGCCATTTGCACACATTGCATGGCCCTCTTTGCAATCAATAGGATAGTAAGTACAACTATTTCCTACCCCTGACTATAGAGACCATAGACATGTTCTTTCCATAGGTCGATCATGTTCAAAGCTTCTCATTTCCCCACTGGTACCATTTACTTCCATCACTATAATGCTGATTCCGTCAAGACTGTGAAAGGCTGACCTTTGCAGTGATAGGTCTTCAGCAGCTTGGACCGTCTCTCCAGTCGGCCATCTGGTGCAGCTTTTGTCTATGTGTAATAGGTTCACCTGAATACTGACGCCAAAGTCTTCATAAGTCTGACCTAATTCTCTGATTTTGATACACCACAGTAAAGCATGAGATTGGTCAGTGGATATTGTCATAATTTTATCAGTGTACCTTGCCAGGGTCCAGTGGAGAAATTCCGGCACGATACACTGATGGACTATGATGGTAACGAGTGGCCAAGAAAGGTTCTTGTATGTTCTCTGCTTTATAGATTATAAAGAAAAACACTTTTATCCACTTTTATTAAATGAAATCTACATCAATCGACAGAAATAGTCAAATGGTCAGTGCGAAACAGTGCACATTTTATAAGCTAGGAAAATGTTCTTTTTACCCGCGTTGATGGTTTATCTTGGTAGTCATCATGTGTCCAGCTTATTAAGGGAATTTTCCTAACGTGTTGTCGCATGCCTATGAGAAAATTCGGTAACAATTTGCTCTGAAAGACCCAACCTTTTATATGTTAACTTGTTTGCACATTAAAATATAGGTACATGGCATTCCATAGCAAAGGATATGTGATTTTCCATTCAAAGCATTTCCTTGTAACCGTTGATTACAGTGCATACATTGGTATAGCTACCACAATGCAAAAACACAATTACATGTATACACTCAATCCGTTCTCAAACAATCCTAAAATTCTATTGGAAGTACGGCAAAAAGTTATTAGTACATATATATATTCAATTTACAAATTTGATATGTTATATTCTGTCATAGAAGTGAATATTTAGGACAGAGTGTTTGGGGAATGAACAAGGAATACAAATGAT
The DNA here is from genome assembly GCA_936440205.1 of Lepidonotus clava. Taxonomy (NCBI): domain Eukaryota; kingdom Metazoa; phylum Annelida; class Polychaeta; order Phyllodocida; family Polynoidae; genus Lepidonotus; species Lepidonotus clava. The sequence continues at coordinate 41,730,772 of OW387136.1, read as the reverse complement.
TAGTTTGGACAATAGATATATAAACAATAGGCCTATTTAAGGATATCACAAAATAATCATGGCACTGGTGAAATGGCAACTGATCGAACGGTTCTCCCTCCAAATTCTTAAATAGTCTGGCAGCCAAGGCATGAAATTTTCACTTTTGTTTGCACTGAAAGGTTTATACCTAAAACCATTTTAAGGTTGTAGAGGGGTCCTTTGCAGACCATTTAAGCCCGGTTGTCACTCTGTAAAGGTGTGCATGGCCGTGACAACCACCATTTTGTTTGGCAATTATGACAGAAATTTGACTTGTCTACAAGATATCTATTCTTATAATAAACATGTCAATTTTGTATCAGGCTATTTCATATTGAAAAGGCTAACAGTACTTAGTAAGGGTGAGTCCCAGGTCAAGCAACTTTGACCTTGATAAAGGTCAAGGTCATCAAAATTGACGTGAAATCTTTAAAAACATGAAAAATGAGGTACTCACTTTCAAATACACTGTCATGCTTTTCAGATTATGGTTTTATCATAAAAAAATATATATAAATCTTACCCTCTGAATACTTAGAGAAGCGGAAAACTATTTTTATTTTGTGATATCAGTCATAATAATTCCCAAAATTATTGAGTAAAATGACTTTTCTCTGAAATGAGATACTAGCCTGTCCTTCGTTTCCTTTCTATTGTGTACATAGCTACGGATCATTATAGTAATTGTTTAAGTGGTGTAGTTTGGCCCTACAAAGGTCAAGGTCATTTGATTTGATGGGGTTATCATATGTTTCTCGTAGCAATTTGTGGAAATTTATCAAAATCTCTTTGTCTTGGTGGCTAACTGACTAAGTTACATTTGAAAGTAGTTTCTGGGGACACCTTGAGAATTTCAAGGAAATACCATAAGCATAAATAGTTTGCTTCAAAGATGCAATTTATGTATGAAAGTCATTCAACATAATATGCTTGGTACTGAATGACCTTCAGATAATTATACTACAACTGTATTATTGAACAAGTGGCTTCGACAGGCAAAAAAACACTGGCAATGACAAACGCTTTCAGGATTCGAACCCACAACCTAAGGGTTTGGAGGTGGGTGTCCTAACCACTACATCATAAAGCCACATAGAGGATGCGAGTGGAACTACATAATGAGGTCATGACCCAATTTTGTGGTTCCCACTGGTCCTTTAATAAGTAGTTTAAAAAAACAGCAACCAGCTGAACAGCCTGGTAGCAGCCTGTTGCACTGGTTCTTGGTATGACGTGAAGAGTCACTTATAGTGTGTAGACTGCTACATGTGAAAAGACATCATTTTAGAAGTAGTTGGGTAATGACCTTAATATAATTATACTATGACTGTAAAATTGTTGATTACAGATAAATGGTTGATAAAGAGGCGAGTGGGTCCCCATTGACCTGGTACTGTTCTAATACATTATACTAGAACAATTGCAAATTCCTTTAGCGTACCTACTTGTTTCTAACTGTATGAGAACTGAAGTTATGAATGTTTGTGAAGTATTGCACTTCAGACACTGTTTTAGGGAAAACTTGTTACTTTATAGATACCAATTGCAACTCTCTTGATGGTAATGGAAATTATAACAGACTTTATTAATAACCATCAGGGTAATCTATCAATAGCATATAATTATTCATACATTATTTGGAAATTGTGACAAAAATGTAGAATTAAGCTATCTTCCCTCTTATTTCTATTGAAAACTCAGATTTTTTCTGAAATTTCTGATTTCTAACTTTTATCCTTATTTTGCCATCTACTCCAAATAGTTTTGAGTGACTTTTGCCTCATTTAGTGATTGGAGGTCACACTTGCATCTTCCTTTCTTATATTGCACTGCAAAGGCTCCTTTTTGTTACCTATCTATTTACAAGGGTATATCTTTAAAACTAACCTAGAAGAACATTGAGTTATGCTTCTGAATGAATCATGCAATAATTGGAGGGTTTCAGTATATGTATGTTTCATGTATAAATGCACTATTCATATGGGTATGCAGTTACATGCAACAGTATATCCAATTGTCCTGCTAATTTTACTATGTTGAAAATAGCCATAAACATTCTTAGAAGCAAAATGGTTTGGTTATTATTACCTCTCTATTGTTATACTGGATCTTTGAAGGTTAGGTGAATTCAGTTGCTTAACTATAATAGACTTAGTATCTTTTGTAATATCTATCCCTTTGATCCTACATGAGTTCTATATATATTTGCTTGATTTCCCTAGGAATTCACCACTCCCCTCCATCCCCAAAAATTAAGACCTAAATTGCATATAAATTGCAAAATGTATACATTTATAGATATAGCTCAAGTAGGATGAAAAGAATTAATGTATGTATAAGTTTCTAAGCAATTTATCTGGTGTTTTCCTTAATCTTTTGGGTACTAGCATGCAGGGCTAGTGATTCACCAGTGATATTTACACAAATCTAAATGTTCTTGTCTGAAATAGAATTGGATGAGAATTCATCATTAAGAATTAACATACAAGATTTAAGCCACCTTCTTGACCTGTATTGAATTTTTACATTGAGCTACCAGGGAAAACTCTGTACTGACCCTGAGATATTTGTAGTAGTACCTGTTACAAGTACGTCTATGTTAAGGCCAATCTCTGCTCTTGAATCAAGCTTCAATGCTTGATATTATACAATTTGGGCTTGGCAGTCAGATTTCAAAAAAAAATTCTCCATGACATTATTTTCACATTTATGTAGAATCATCAAATCAGATGACCTTGACCTTGGTAGGGCCAAAATACATCACTTATATAATCACTATAATGATCTCTAACTATGTACTTAATTGAAAGAAAATGAAGGATGGGCTAGCATCTCAATTACAAGAAAAGTAATTTTACTTATCATTTTATGAACTCAGAATTTGTGATTGTAATCACAAAATATTTCTCTTTTGTCACCAAATGCTGCATATAAACAGTTTTCCGCTTCTCTGAGTATTCAGAAGGTAAGATTTAGATATATTCCTTTATATTCAAACACAATTTGAAAAGCATGACAGTGTATTTGAAGGTAAATACCTCATTTTTCATGTTTTTAAGATTTCACGTCAATTTTGATGACCTTGACCTTTATCAAGGTCAAAGTTGCTTGACCTTAGTAAGTACTGTTAGCCTTTCCAATATGAAATAGCCTGATGCAAAATTGACTTGTTTATTATAAGAATAGATATCTTGTAGACAATTCAAATTTCTGTCATAATCGCCAAACAAAATGGTGGTTGTCACGGCCTTGCACACCTTTACAGAGTGACAACCGGGCTTAAATGGTCTGCAAAGGACCCCTCTACAATCCTAAAATGGTTTTAGGTATAAACTTTTCAGTGCAAACGAACTCCCAAAATAAGCTACTTTCTTGAGCTTGCTGCCAGACTAAAAGTGACATGTCAACAATTTGCGGTGACCATAGTAAAACAGAATGGCTATATCACTGGCCCACCAGAAATATGTATTTTGATTCAAGTCTCGCTGCGCAAAATGTTACATACTGAGACTACACTCACTTTTTGGCTAGGTAAGCCCCTGCCATGCACAATTATTTTTTTTGGAATATGTAAGAGCCGGGTGAAATTGTTACTGACGTCAGATCAAAACTTAAAAAAGAAATATCCCCAATTTTAAACTACAAAATGTATAGGCCGGTACAGAAAGCTTTCTGTTGGCCGAAACATAATGGCCTGAGGGCCTCGATTCACTACTGATTCTCAAATTTAGCGTTATGGACAGGACAGGAGCATACGTTTGCTCCAAGAGAGTGTTCATTTAAGTGGGTGTCCATATTAGAGAGTTTTTAAAACATGAAATACTTAGGAGGTTTTCACTAAACTGTTCATACTTAGGAGGTTTTCACTAGGTTAGGTCTACTCTAGGAATTATCAACATAATCATGAGCCGTAGAGATTTCAGCTATAAAGTTTGATCTAACTGTGAACCACTCCAGAAATGAAAGAAAATCAACGAAATGATAATTAACAGTCGAATTTCAATGTTTCCTAGCTCCAACAAAATACATCAGCACTTCACTTCAGATTTTCTGGTCTGGTTTTCAAACACTGTCGCCTTTCTTCCTCTTGCTCAATCAACAAGTTTTGTTCAAGCTTGCAAAACAGAATGTTACTTGATGATCCTGAATTGCTTTAACGTCAAAACCCCTCAGCTGGCGAAGGGAACCTTGTTGAACTGTCACGTTTATCCCTGATGGAAGTAACGATCTTCTGATAGAAAGGTTATTCATCCAGCCATCATTCAAAAGAAAAGTTTTTTCTCCACTCATCTTTGAAGTCTCTGCACCTTTCTGTGGCATCCAGAGCCACTCGTCTATTTAATTGGACCTAACTGGAGCTGCTCATGGAGAATCGAGTTAGTCTTAATGTGCCCGTGTTGGCTGACGAGGTAATTAACAAATAACGACCCGACCACAAACGCGGACGCTGATAAAAAGCTCAGAATTAGCGTCCATTTGAGCAGGACCACTTTAAACGCCAAAGCTTGGAGGGTTTTGACTGTAATCTGATTAGAAGCCCTGTGCAGAGAGGGGCTTAAGGAGGGTGCGGGGCGGGCAAATCCCAGGGCTTCCAATGGTGCTTGGGAGACTGGAAGGGCTTAACATAAAACAGAGATGACCCCATGGCAGGTAGAAGGACCTCAAGGGCTTCACCGGAAGGGCATTATAAAGAGGGCAAAGGGAAATGGGATTTACCACCTGAATCTGGTGGCACGGACCTTGCAGACCCGACCTTACAGAACTATGGATACAAATAGCGACAACCTTACATGAGGTCCCACCGTAGAATGTGCCACTTCCATTTATTCACGGAAGGTCGCTTTATTGGGCATCCTTTCTGAAACTACAGGAACGTTATATCCGAGAAGATTCGTCAGAAAATGTACGTTTCCTTTTCCAATCATATGACAAGGCACGCACTTCAAACTAATATAGAAATAAAAACCTCCTGTGAAGTATATCCATTTGAGTGGTTCCGCTGTACATAATAACCCCCATGGGAACCTTTCAGGAGCTGTGCTCGTTATATATTAAAAGGCTTTCAATGTATTTAAACACTCTTAAGGAAGCCCTTATCAATGAGGCCTCTAACAGGTAAGACCTTCGGGGGGACGTCTATCCGCCTGGCGCCAGAAACCTAGTTTGGGGAGAGAAGTACCCATTTATTAAGCCCTGTGAGCACTTCATTTTACCCCTGACCTTATCTGAGCTGCTCTGTGATGAGTCTCTCCCGATGGCAACAACCCCTTAGGCAAACTAAAACCAAAGTGTTTTTCTTCATATTCACCATAGGAGATTTCTAATTCAGGCCAGCACTTCCGTATCTTTTATCTACACAGAGGAAATGACGTTGTGAAGCATTCAGCCCCATGTCTTCTTGCATTGTCCGCAATCCATGACAGGGTAGCATAAATGCATACAAATGTGCTGCAGGAGGAAAAAGCATTTGGCGGTCGTGGCTCCGTGGTCTTGATTGAGGCATCCCAACACATAACATGGTTGTCTGTCTTTGGGCCTATTGGCCGTGTCGACTGATTGGATCATTCCGGTTTGTTTCCATGGTTACAGACCTGCAGTATGTGGCGTCAAGGGGATAGAAACGTTAACTACCTGTTGTGCCCTTTCCCTGGTAACCTGTATAATGACCTTCCCAGGGCCTAGCCTCTTCGGATGCTATTCCTCGGTTCACTGTTTTATACATACCACATACCACATAATACCTGATATCTCAATCAGAATGCTATACTCATAAAAAAAATTGCAGTAAGTACTTTATAGAACAGGCACTCAAAATCTGGCGTACAGAACGTGTTGTTGTTGAATGACCAAGGAAATACATGAATACAAGGAAAACCATTAGAATCCCTCTTTCTCAGTAAGATACGACCTACACCTAAATTCTGTTTATGTCGAACTTCAATTCTTAACCAAAGTTTTCCTTATCGATCAATATACACGTACGCACTTTGTGAAAGAGTGTCCAAGAAATTTAGAAAAGGTGATAACTACTGCGTTAGTCTATCCATGCTTTCCGCACGTTTATCCGGAAGGATTACAATGACAGATCTAGATTCATCTTGAAAGAAAAGACTTCAATGTCTCAGGTAGGCAGTCTAATTACAATAACCTTTATGTTTTACAGTAAGAAACTGCAATCAGCAGACAGAGAACCGTAACTGATTCATCGCTCCTCTCAATAGACAATGGCATTGTAAAAAGTCGAAAATAAATCGTTTCACATTCTGATACTCTGAAAGGTAGAGAGGTTGCTCTCTACATGGCCCTTCTTTCGGGGAACTATGCATAGCGTAGGGTGACATTCAATTTTAATTTGAGTAATCTCAGCCTTGCCTCATTACAACTCGATCGGCGCGTTCACGTATTCAAATCCCCAGAGGGTAGAAAATGTCAACAGGGCGGAAACCTTACATATGCGGGGCTATTATAGTAGAGCAGAGGGAAGGCAGAAAAGTGCTTATTTCCAGAGTTGAGGTTGCCGAAAAAGTAACAGGCAGAGACATATATCAAAAAATTCCTAACATTCTGAACTTTTCAAAAACCTTCGTAGCCGGATTCAACTCTTATGGGGTTTTTCAAAATGGCCGCCCAAACATGAAGACATGTTCCTAAAAACTAGGCCTTCTAATATCATACCAATAGCTGTAACTTCACAACAATCTATCTTATCATGTTGAAATTGATGGTAGGGTAAGAAGATTATGTGGTGCAAAAAATATTTGCTATTCAGATGACCCTAGTCAAGGTCAAGGTCACATAGATAGAGGTCAAAGTTGAAAAAACTGATAATTTTCAAAATTAACTTTTTTCTAAATGCTCTAGTGTACGAGATTTTAACAGCACAAGCACATACATAGGTTTAAACAATCCCTACATTCTAAGCTTTTGAAAAACCCTTGTAGCCGGATTCAAATCTTTTGGGTTTTTTCAAAATGGACACTCGAAGCTGAAAACATGTTACTAAATACTAGGCCTTCAAATATCATACCAATAACCAAATTTCACAACCATCTATCTTATCATGTTGAAATTAATGGTAGGGTAAGAGGATCATGTGGCGCAAAAAATGGTTTCTATTCAGATGACCCTAGTCAAGGTCAAGGTCACATAAATCCAGGCCAAAGTTGAAAAAACTGACAATTTTCAAAGTTCACTTTTTTCTCCATCCTCTAGTGCATGAGATTTTAACAGCACAAACACATATATATGTTAAAACAATACCTACATTATGAGCTTTTGAAAAACCCATGTAGCCAGATTCAAGTCTTTTGGTTTTTTTTGAAATGGACACTCAAAACTGAAAACATGTTCCTAAAATCTAGGCTGCAAATATCACACCGATAACTGTAACTTCACAACTATCTATCTTTTCATGTTGAAATTGACGATAAGGTAGGAGGATTATCTGGTGAAGAAATTAGTTTCTATTAACGTGACCCTGATCAAGGTCAAGGTCACATAAGTACAGGCCAAAGTTGAAAAAACTGATAATTTTCAAAGTTAATATTTTTCTAAATGCCCTAGTATATGAGATTTTAAGAGCACAGGCATATACATATGTAAAAATGATCCCTACATTCTAAGCTTTTGAAAAACCAATGTAGCCGAGTCCAAGTCTTTTTGGGGTTTTTCAAAATGGCCACCCAAAACTGAAAACATGTTCCTAAAATCTAGGTCTTCAAATATTCCACCAACTACTGTAGCTTAACAACCAATTCTCTTATCATGTTGGTATTGGTAAAAGTGTTTATATTATGGTGCACAAGCTGGTTCCTATTAAAGTGACATTAGTCAAGGTCAAGGTCATATAAATACAGGCCAAATTTGCTAAACTGATAATTTTTAAAGTTTCCTTTTTTCCTGATTCCTTTGATGTAGTAGCCTTTAATTGTTCTTTCGATATTTTGTCTCCAGATGATGTGTAGGACACATGTATTAATGTGCTTTATTATATTGAGTCAACATTGATGTTATGGTCATGCAATTATGCAGTTATGCAAAGGTCATGGTCTTCAGCTGTTAAAAATGTTTCTGTTCAATGTATATGATGATTCCACACTTATTCTGATATATTTTGGAATCCATTTATCCAATTTGATATTGGTGATGAAATAAATATATTATTACTTGAATGGATTGCCATATTTCTTGTAATCATGAAGAGAGGCATTTGGATTACAATCATTTCTCCTGAAGTAGAGCACTCACAAGTGAAGGCAAACTTTGTATTCTAATAGCAATAGATAATAATACCTTTAACAAAATAGCATTTGATATGCGACATTGTTAAAAATAATTGAGAACTGTAAGTAAGACTTATATTCAAGAAATTTAGTTTATAGATTCAGAGAGTGATTTATTTATGACATGTAAATTTAAACAACAGTTCACTTGAACACAGACAGAGATCATTGGCTTTGGTTGTCAGAGCATATGACATGGATTTTTGAGTATGTCAAGCCTTTTTTGTTAAAAAAAAAAAAAAAAAAAAAAATCTTTTAAACAATTTAATGCAAAGACCTTTTTTTATTTAACTTTCCGTCCAGACTATATGTCTCAATAATGTTTTAATTTGCCAGGGTCACACTTCTATTTCTATAATTTTACAGCACAATAATATCATAGTCCCTATTACAGTCTGAAGTCCAGCATAGAATTTATCTATTCAGAACTCTTTTCACTTTATACAGGGATCTTCACTGAAAAATATTTTGAGTATCAAAAGCCTTCTCTGGCAATATTCCAAGGGCCAGTTTCTTGAAATTAGTGAGCATTTTGTACATTACCTGGTATATTAAAATTACATAAATGTGGTAATGGCCCCTCTTGATTTAGCCTAGTGCAGAAATTCAATTTCTCAAGTTGGATTGGCCCATCCTGCATGCCTAGGAATATCACTGTTATAGCATAGACTTATCTTTGATAAAGGAATGTCACACAACTGGCTGAGATATTTGTTTTTACAAAATAGGCTTGTCATAATTACAAAACTCGCCATGATGAGAATATGATCCTGATGACCATCAACTCCAGTGAACTGTTATCTAATAACACTGTTATTCTTTGTTATCAACAGTCACTCTAGTAACTTTACTCTACTAAAATAACTCTGAAATTCATCAGTTTTTCAATTTTGGCCTGTATTTATGTGACCTTGACCTTGACTAGGATCACCTTTATATAAACTAATTTTTGCACCAGATAATCCTATTACCCTATCATCAATTTCAACATGATAAGATAGATAGTTTTGAAGTTACAGTTTTTAGGAGCATGTTTTCATCATTGAGCAGCCATTTTTAAAAAAACCCTTAAGAGCTGAATCTGGCTACATGGGTTTATATAAAGCTCAGAATGTAGGGAGTGATTTGATATACATCTTTGCCTGTTGTTGCTGTTGTTGTTGTTTAAATCTCATACATTTGGGCATAAGTTAACTTTAAAAATCATCTGCTTTTACAACTTTGGGTTGCATTCATGTGACCTTGACCTTGACTGAGGTCACCTTAATAGAAATCATTTTTTCCACCGTAATATAATTTTCTTACCTTTTTACCTTTTTACCTATTTCAACATGATAAGATAGACAGTTAAGTTACTGTTATCAGTATGATATTTGCAGCCTAGATTTTAGGAACATGTTTTCAGTTTTGAGTGTCCATTTTGAAAAAAACCAAAAGACTTGAATCTGGCTACTTGGGTTTTTCAAAAGCTCATAATGTAGGGATTGTTTAAACACATGTGTGTGTTTGTGCTGTTAAAATCTCATGCACTAGAGGATGGAGAAAAAAAGTTAACTTTGAAAATGTTCAGTTTTTTCAACTTTGGCCTGGATTTATGTGACCTTGACCTTGACTAGGGTCATCTGAATAGAAACCATTTTTTGCGCCACATGATCCTCTTACCCTACCATTAATTTCAACATGATAAGATAGATGGTTGTGAAATTTGGTTATTGGTATGATATTTGAAGGCCTAGTATTTAGTAACATGTTTTCAGCTTCGAGTGTCCATTTTGAAAAAACCCAAAAGATTTGAATCCGGCTACAAGGGTTTTTCAAAAGCTTAGAATGTAGGGATTGTTTAAACCTATGTATGTGCTTGTGCTGTTAAATTATCATACACTAGAGCATTTAGAAAAAAGTTAATTTTGAAAATTATCAGTTTTTCCAAATTTGACCTGTATTTATGTGACCTTGACCTTGACTAGGGTCATCTGAATAGAAACCATTTTTTGCATCACATAATCCTCTTACCCTACCATCAATTTCAACATGATAAGGTGGATGGTTGTGAAGTTTCAGTTATTTGAATGATATTTGAAGGCCTAGTATTTAGTAACATGTTTTCAGCTTCGAGTGGCCATTTTGAAAAAACCCAAAAGATTTGAATCCGGCTACGAGGGTTTTTCAAAAGTTCATAATGTAGGGATTGTTTAAACCTATGTATGTGCTTGTGCTGTTAAAATCTCATACACTAGAGCATTTAGAAAAAAGTTAATTTTGAAAATTATCAGTTTTTTCAACTTTGACCTCTATTAATGTGACCTTGACCTTGACTAGGGTCATCTGAATAGAAACCATTTTTTGCACCACATAAACTTCTTACCCTACCATCAATTTCAACATGATAAGATAGATTGTTGTGAAGGTACAGCTATTATTATGATATCTGAAGGCCTAGTTTTTAGGAACATGTCTTCATGTTTGGGCGGCCATTTTGAAAAACCCCATAAGAGTTGAATCCGGCTACGAAGGTTTCTGAAAAGTTCAGAATGTAAGGAATTTTTTTATATATGTCTCTGCCTGTTACTTTTTCGGCAACCTGAATCTGAGATCTTTGGGCCACATCTGCTCTACTATTAGTTAAACGTACCGCTGCCATTACAACAAACTTTAAGACAGCCCCTTCTAGGACAACCATCCCTTGCTGAACTTACCTATGGACAACTACCCTGGGGACAATCACCCCATAGTACAATTTCTTCCTTGGACTGGGAGAACTACCAAACAAGACAACTACCTCTTATGACTATTACCCTGCAGGACAACTACCCTCATATGACAATTAGCCTCATAATTAGGACAATATATCCATGTAGACTACTACACATCTGGGACATAAATGTCCTATAATAGGGATAGTTGACTTATCATGGGGACGGTTGTGCAACTAATTAATGGAGGTATATATAGTTGTCTTAGAGGGGCAATTGTCTTATGTGAAGGGATAGTTGTCCTTCTTTTATGGATAATTACCCTACTAGGATAATTGTCCGATGAGGATAGCAGTCTTAAAGGGTAGTGGGTCCTGTCAGCACTGACGCTTATATTGCGTAGTATGCGAAATCTACATAGAAAAACCACTAGGGTTGTTCAGATTGGAATCCATGGCTGAGCCTAGGATAAATCCGAGGGAAGAGTGGTCGTAGTGAAACCAGGGTTAGGCTAGACCTCTGGTCCCAGCCTATAGGCCGGCGTCTGTCAGCGCCACCTGGTAGGAGATCCGGGAGCAGCTCGGAGCTGCTCCCACCTTAAATGACCTTCAGCTCGGGGCGACCCCTACCGGGCGAGCTGCTCAGACAGGATCACGTGAGCAGGTTGTCTGTGGGTGGGTTTAATGGGCAGGGACGTGTCAGCGGTACTACATACAGGTGTCAGACCTGTCACAGGTCCTTGCTGGAACTGGCCATACGCAGACTTCAGTGGCGCAGCCAGGGGAGTTCCTGGGTGTCTGGAGCCCCCTTGGATTCTCCAAAATAATAATTTAAATAATTAGAAATCTTGTCAAAAATGTAGGTTGGAACCCCCTTAAACTAACATGGAACCCTCTTTGACTTTAGAGTTGGCTACGCCTCTGACACAATACTGTACACTAGTAAATATGGAAGTGAGCTTTTATGCATGCACTAAAGTGCTGAAATAATCTGTTCAAAATATATATTTTTGTATATCAAATTATATTATGGTGTATCCACCAAACGTTTGTTTACCCTCCTAGGTATCTACATTTTTATACATGTAAAAGTCTTAAAAATCTCCTTTTAGCCTAACAAACAATGAGCACAAAGTCATTTTATGATGACATAAACATTTAAGAAATGATTATGCTTAATCTTTTCTGACTGAACAGAGAGCCATTATAGAATATAACAAGCTTAAGAGCTGAGTAGTGGTTTGGCCATTGACTCTAAATTGAATAGAGGCACTCTTGAATCTGATTGGAAATGAAATCTTAAAATGGTCTAGTTTCCACGGCTGGAAGGCCCTTGAATGATCAGGTTGTAAAATCTGTTCATCGTTCTTTTTGAAATCGTTCTATGTCGACTATGTACCCGGTAACTCTGAGTCATCGTATCTGTAAGGCTTAGATTTTCTCATTTTCAATGCTAATGAGAGATTTAGTAAACATGTAATGTCTTTTTAAAAATATAGTGCTTTATACTTAATTGAGTTATAACTATAAAATTACAAGAAGTTAGACGTGAACTCAAAATGTTAGCATATGAATATACCCATATACAACCTGAAATATACAGGAGCTAACACACAAAGTTGTGTCTGGGTTGTAACCCGAAAAAGGACCGTCACGTGAAGCCTAGTGCATGCACCCTTCATGCATCTGCTACGCGTAGGGCCTTAAAATAACATCTTTCACACCATGCCTGTAAGTGTAGCACAACCCTATCGGCCTGTACCCGGCAATCTGAAAGGAAGGCAGATTCACGGCGATGCCCATTTATTGGTCTTTTGGTCGACCGGCAGCCCTAAGTACCCGGACCTGGCGTACTTCTCTGCCCACATTGAAACCCCTCCATATCCACTGCACGCTTCCCGCCCAGCGATGCCGGATGGGGAAAGCTGCTCTATTGGTGCGGCGACCGTTAGTGGAGGGTGTGTGTGAGGGACTTTCACAGGGGTAGAGCCTATATTACACTGGGCGATTTTGATTACTAGGAATTTCCCAATTCTTAGGTTTTCGTTAGAAATATCACAAGAACCCCTGCATGTCACATACCTTTTGAAAGGTAATTCAATATGCTTTCTAATTATATAAAACATGCTAATAACTGGCGCTTATTCCTTCTCGCGATTTTCGAAATCTGGATTAAAATTGGATGGTGGAATATACGCTCTAGTTGTCGGAATGGACAGGGCACAGAACGCCCCCTCTCTCCTTAATTTGGTGACGGATCCTGATGCTGGGAGCAGTGCTCAGCCATAAGGGGTTTCGGGGTCTGACAAAGAACCCGGCCGTATGTCTGTTTGATCAGCTGCCGGCCCAGGCACGGCCTTCACACGTTCACAGAAGACGTTTGTGGGTTGGGACTACCCTGCGGCCGACCCAGATTATCACACATCATAATACGGGAGTGTTTTTCTTTGTACATCTACATATATAAGTGCTTATACAATCATGGTACCTGCATGCACTGGGAAAGGGAAACATAAATTGCTTTTCTGGGAATAGCTGTCGATATTTGATCTCTTTTCTTGGAAGATTAGCCCACCGCAGATAATTGATTTACACTTAAGTTTGACTAATTGTGTTGACAAAAAAGGGAATGAACAACTATTTTTCTATATGTTTCTGAATACATTTTCAAGACAAATTACAAACTTGAAATATGAATTAGATATATTTATATTCAGAAAGAAAAAAAAGGAAAGAAATACTCAAGACTAGTTTGTCCATCTTGATAAAGCACAAAATAACTCCATGATACCAGGCATTACATTTTCTGCATGCTAAATACAGGAAGTATGATATCCCTGGACGGGACAATTAAGCTCAACTTTACCTTTTCCATTCCTTTTTGGTTTGGCAATTGTTTGTACTAATTATATACTTTATATAACGTACACTGCTGTGGCTACAATAGGAAACCAGCATTTGAATACATATCATATTAATTGATTATAGCATAAATTGACTGAACACAAGCTGAGTGTGTCCCTTCATTTCAAACAACCATTTCAAGAAACCGCTGATATACCCTTGTAGTCATACTTTAGAACAATCTATAAATCCTAGTATTTGCATACAGAATCTGTACTCGATTAAATAAATATCAGTAGCATACATTTTGCTGTACTGCACTTTAGAGATACGTTTGCTGTAGGGGATCATTACATTGATTCCAATTAGAAGTAATACAATTTTAATTACTGTAACTGACACGTCCGGAAGTTACATTAGGAATGTTACATGCGATACGGACATTGAGCCATTCCGGAACTGTTCACAAATTTATTTGCATAATTTTTCTGTGTGTTTAGCGTGACAGCATATCCGCCCACCATATTCAGCAGTATTTATAACATGTTATCCAACTAATACCTATCTTTTGTACATATATATATGTAATGGGAAAATACACAATATTGAGTAAAGACTTGGTTATACAGCTCAGCAGAGACCCACATGTTCTTTAGTACTACATTGGCACTGATTGCGGCAATAAAGCTGTATGTATAACCTACTTGTATCCTTCCAGCTTTCACATAGGACCAGCCAAATAATTAATTCATTTAACAATGTCATGGTAATAGACTGAATATATGAGATGGCATAATCACATTTCATAGGCTCAGCCTCTTGCTTACCATGGAGCAGGCAGACTGGGCTGAGTGTTTCAGAGGGCTGTGTGGAGGAGCAGTTGTGAGCACCTATGAGCCGTAACGGCAGCTGGGTCTGTCCATACTGAGCTGCTTATGAGTAGCTCCTCAATAGCTCCACCCATTGGGGCACCATCAGGTGAGCTGCTCAGGAGAGCCGTAGCTACACAGACTACAGATAGTGTATCCCTGGGGTATTGCACAGCATATGCCTCTCAGCTCAGCAAGAGGGCATGGTAAGAGGGGAGGGTAAGACCCTGAAACATTTCAGTCTTTTCCTTCAAGTTGGCTCTAGCATTAATCTTGCATTATAATCCTCCCCACAGTAGCACAGTAAAGAGGATATGACAAAATGGGCGTTCTATATACACGTAAGTTGACTAGAAACAGCTTGTTTCCGACATTGAGAATAGTACAAGACGTGTTTCTATTACATTCTAGAGCATTGTGGTTGAAAGGCTCCATCTAGGGTCAATGTGGAACAGTATAAAGACTGATGCATAAGGGCATAGACCAGCCTTGGGAAACATTTGATGGTTTTATAAGACACCCAGACTCTCTTCTATGTGAAATAATAACTGAGGTCGACTAATTCTAATATTTTATATCCAATACTAACTGATATTTCTCTTTCAATTATAACAATAATTCCCATTCTTCCTAATTTAAATTCTCCCTCACTGATTGTCATTTCGGATTCTATGTCATTCACCTAATAATTATCATAGGATAGGAAAGTATCATTACATTTATGTAATGTGTCATAACTGTATACACCTGCAAATCAGGGCTGTGGTCCATTTCATAAGAACCTCGTAGGCTACCTACGGACGTACGGACATTGCATGCTTTCCTTGTGGAAAACCTCTGAAGGAAGGAAAAAGTGTTTAATAAGGAAAATAAGGTTATACATAACCTAAATAAGGTTCACCAAGACCTCCGTAAGGGAACATAAAGACTCGATAATGGAACCAAACTCATGTTACAGTAAAGAAAAAAGTCAAATAATATTTATTAAACACAGTGGCGTCATTTCTTGAACAATTTACCGAGACTTTTGTTTACCAAGTCTTTGTGTCGACCGTCAGACGCATTCATTGATTCCCTTGCGGTTATTCGTAAGAACTCTCTTCCTGTTTGCTTTAAACCATTACTTCTAACGTAAGCATCGAAGTAAAATTACACAAAGAAGTCAAAAAAAGGCAAATCCAATCCCAAAAGACTAACCATGAATAAGTATTGAATACTTATCTTGGTTAAGGCGGCTTTCCAACCACAGAAAAATCTTTGGTTGGAAAGCCGACTTACTTTAATCCAAGCAGGCCCCATTGCCCTCGCTGGGGCAGTTGGCAGGAGAAAACAGACCCATTCACTGGGGACAGGAGTGGCCTCCGGGTCCTCTCTACGTCGACAGACAGACCTCTAGAGCGGCGTGTAGGGTGTTAGGTTACAGGGGACACGTATTCCTCTCCGGGGGTCATGTCCCTGTTTGAAAGTCTGAAAACGGGTACGGTTCTGCCTGCCTTAGGAAGGCCGTAAAGACAGACATACTGAAGGGGCCCGCTGTCAAAGGGTCTGTGATGGGAATGGAGATGTGGGTAGACGTTAGCTTCCTTCTTCTGTAGATAAAGGCCTATAGACGGTTAAGGCAATATTTCTCTGTAATTGGGCAGTGTTTTTATTCTTTTTTCCCCTTTGTGGGTGGCAGTCAACGTGGTTTACGATGCTTATAATCTATGATCCATGTGTTTTTTTTCTTGTTGGCATTTTTCACCACGCTTGGGCCCCTTAAATTCAACAAACCAAATGAAGATTTATATGCGCATGTTTTTTTTTGTCGTTCAAACCAATTATGATGCTCTGGCTGGCTCCGCAAACGTTATCTATGATGTACAGATTCACTGGAACCTGCAATGGCGCATAACAGGCATGTTTTAAAATCTACATTACTTTTGAAAATTAAACCCAACAATTCCAGTACAAGTAGCTCGATTTTCCATTGGATATTGTGATGAATCGAAGACCATTCCGTGATTACAGGCACGCAATTAAGAAGGCTTAAGAAGTTGGCCATAATTATTAGTAAAAGAGGTAGAATTAATACCTGTGGTTGAATTGTTGAATGATAATTACCTTGTAGAAATGAAATAACATGTTGGTACGAAATTGAGCACAAAAGCATGAAAATGTAAGCAAACCATGAAACTGGAAATGACCTCTGTAAGGGTCAATAAGGTCACATGATTGTAACTGGAAAATAGGAAGTCGCACGAAAGAAACAGTCCCTTTATGGTACTCACAGTGTTCACATCTCTTTCTTCCGGGAACGGACAGCTGCTCAACTTAGTTAAGGATTATGGTGCATGAGGCACAAATAGCAGAATTAGGACTAAGTAAGGCTTAAAAAAGACAGCATAAGGCATGAGAATGGGAACCCAGGGGTACAGGAATGAGAACATGAGAATGGAAACCCAAGGGTACGAGAACGAGAACACAAGAATGGGAACCCGGGGGTATGAGAAAGAGAACACAAGTAGGGAAACCATGGAGAATTATGTCACGGGCAACTGGCCAGCATGCTACCACCCCTTTAATTTTGGTGATGACCTGACCAGTACCCCCCAGCATAGGCCCTCAAATAACTAGAAGCACAATAACACAAGATCTAGCTGCCAGCCCCCCCTTTTGTCATGACTGCTGAAAGGGAGAACCCATGCCAGACCTTTCCCTGAACTATCCCGAGTTCTGTCCACCCTCATGCACAAGGCACAACTCTGAGACATACAGCCATTTTGCCCGGTTGCCCATAACAGTATGCAATCCGGCGACCTAGCCCGGGATTTCAGCGAGTGCCCATACAGGCTGTCTAGTAATCTGTTCTATCGGACCGCAGATGATGGTTGGACCACAGGTAGAGGTTGAAAATGGAAACAGGAGCCAAAACCCCATTTCCCATCACAATATCAATAAATTATCATAATCATCAGTACACGCAACCATTACCAATTCATTAAATTATCACCAATTAACTCATGTAGGTCTATACAATACTTTGCATGACTAGGAACATAAATAAAGGTTAGTTAATTCCTTAGCTGACTTGCACTAATTTTGGAACCTGCAGGATAATCTAAACCAATATTATTTGCAACACAAGAACCAGTATAAGAAATATACTAGTATTTTTTGTTTATCAATGTGTAGCTAATGAATGAGTTTTCAAAAACCACTTTAAAAAAAACATGTACAGGTAACACATGAAAAAATAGTTGATATTGATCTCCATCATCTTAAACCATAGATAATGCCATGATTAGTGGAAATTTCTATGGTTTGTTGACATATTTCCAAGCTTGTACCCTTATTCGGATAGCCTGCAGGTACAACCATGCAGGTAATAATGCTATTTGTGGTAGGGTGAATAGGTATGTTCCTCCCTCAATCGTAGAGATGGCATCTCATCAGCGAAATGAAATGATCCTATCTATACATACGATATACATAAGATGTATATCATTTTTCAAACTTTTTCAGGAATTCACAGTCTGGGTGGGTGGGTGGGTTGGGGGTTAACTTCATTCGTACAATTAATTGGAGATGTTTAACATATAATCCATTCGAGATGTTTAAAATAACGTAGGTCGCGCACTTCACGATAATGTTACCAATCTGTATAGACCTAATATTACATACCCACTCGCATTAGGCTTAGCTTACAGACGTACCTGTGATTAGGAACGTCTTGTAGTAAGTCACCGATGAGGAACAGCTGTTTCTGTTTGTCGTTCCCAATAGTGAAGTGTGATGTTATCACTGTTAGCACTGATTTTCAGAGTATTTTATCATAAGGTAACCTGCCGCACAATAAGCTTTTTATACACGAGCTTGCCGATGCCTATGGGCGCATGAATATCCCATCAGTGGAGAATAGTAGCAGTAGGGGCTTACAACTATTTTTCTGGAGTAAAGGGCCTGTTGGCTTCTCCAGTGTCTATAGGTCCACAAATAGGCCCAGAGTGTGTGAGTAGTGCAGGGAAATGTTACTTTGTAGCCGTCCCTATTCAGCTAGCATGCATTCATCAACGCATTAGGGAAAGCTTCACTGTGTTGTAGGTACTTTAGCCCAAATCACACGTTGTTGCACCTCACATCACTTTACCTCTGTTCCTATAGGTGTCTAGTAGTGCCTTCTTGCGGTTTAAACAAACTGACGTAGAGAAACTCACAGTAGAATCTGTTTTGTGGAACTCCCGCCCCCTTGCTTCCGTGTGAAATGTAAAAATTACCCAGAGTGCACCTATAGGCCTATATAGGTATCTATTGAAAGAATGGTCCATGTTTTGTTAGCAACAGGATATTATCCATGCATGAGCCTTATCTTGTACATAATTATATATGATTTTAGACAAAGGGCCAGATTTTCTATCTTAATGAGGTAACATTAACGGGCGCGCCAAGCTGACTTTAGTAGTAGTAGTAGTAGGTCTTTTGTTGACATTCAAGAAGTCAAATCTGACTTATATATGTCATTTTACATACTACTGGCCCAGTTTACATGTATCTTCAGTGGTTTCAGTGGTTATGCAGAGAACATATTGAACTATAGAGGTTTAATATCCAGTTAAAGATATAGGTACCATTAAATGTAATACTGTTTGTGCCAATGGATTTTAGCTAGTTCTTTTCACAGTCTATCCCTGACCAGACTGCACATCCAATCCATAGTAATTCCGCATTATGAAATTTAAGACATAACACTCATGTGAAAGTTTGAAGTTTATTAATCTCCAATAGGTGTCAGGATCTCCCATTGACAATGAACACTCCAATAGGGTAACATTCACTCAACCACACCCAGCCAACACTCCAGCTCAACTAACAGTCTTTTGCTTTCACTCCCAACTCCAGAATCTGACCATAACAGCAATGATCTTTCCAGGATGTACGCCAAACAATGGTGAGCAGCACTCTGCTGGCTAGTGCACAGACTGCTCCTAATATATGAATGGTTCTGCCTACCTAATGTCCCCTCCTACAAACTTCATTCAACATAGAGTGTCACACTCTTAGCCCTGATTCTTAGTTTACATTAGAATAGAGCTCTAAGTTAAAGTCTGGACTGACTGGATATTTACGGGGACTATATAAACAGTAACATATTTACAGAGGCTATAATTAGCCTTAGACAATATAACAGCTTATCTCTAAAATCAATACAAAGTACAGTGGTTTTACTTGTGTAGAACGAATGTGAGTGAGAAACTAACCACCATTTTGATAAAGATATCAGATTTTTGACTAGGCTGAGTGTGCCATATGTCAGACTACAATTGTAATAGTCTAATTGATAAGTACAGTTGGAGCACCATTCATGTTTATCTTGTTGAAACATAGGAACATAAGCAGGACATGTTTAAGACACAAACATTAAGTCACATCAGGTGAGGTACTACAGAATGTTATTGGATTTGTTCATGTGTTATGTCTTTTTAAAACACTGTTAATAAATTTGGAGAGGGCCTGAATAACTTTCACGCTCCCGCACTTTAGGATAAAAATGAATCTGCTCTATTCATTCAGGTATGAGAAGTGTGGAAATATGGAAGTTACTATTTTAAAGAGGTGTAGCCTGTCCCCTCAAGTTCCTCAAGAAGGTCAAGTAGCCTGAGAAAAGGCAGGTTAGGTCCACAGGATGTTTTTTTATGCTATGTACATTGCATATTCACTGACCACGTATTTCATTTACTGTTCTTCACTCTTTTTACTGATCTGCTGGTAGGGCCTACACTGAATCAACACCAACAAACCCCCAATGAATATTTACTCACAGGATTATGGTATTCAGTCTTGTGCCATGTGCAGCGTATTGTCAGACAACCCAAACCAGCCTCGTTTTCGTGGGTCGTCATGGTGACGGGCTGAGGTCTCACAACGCTGGTTTCAGAGCGTCATCTGTCATGGCCGCGCAATTTGGGTGGGTTTCCGGTTAGTTTACCGACGTCAAATTGAACGTGGATGGCGGGTGTCTAAGCGTTAGGGCCGGTTTGG
Source organism: Lepidonotus clava (assembly GCA_936440205.1). NCBI lineage: Eukaryota > Metazoa > Annelida > Polychaeta > Phyllodocida > Polynoidae > Lepidonotus > Lepidonotus clava. Next base: position 41,710,046 of record OW387136.1, on the reverse strand, counting down.
TGAGCCGTGGTGGTCGGTGTGAAGTGTGTGCAGAGCATTGGGTGGCAGGGTGGACAGATCGTGAGAGCGGTAGATTGAATACTGCACCGAGTGTAGGGTGCACTCTGAAGAAACTTCAATCGCAGCCGAATATAGCTGAACTCAGAGTACAATAGTCATAAACTAGCTAGACTCTATATCTGCCATAGCAGATCCAGAGGGGTCCGGGGGGGGGGGGGGGGGTCCTGACCCATCCTTTTGTTGAGGACATCAACTTAATTGCCAAAGAGACAAAAATGTTGCTTGCATGAGTGCAAATGCACGACGTTTTAGTACCTACCTCATAATATGTGAACTCCCAACTTTCTGAAATCCTGTATCCGCCCCTGCATCGATACCAATATCATGCATAGGCCTGAGAGGTACGGTGAGATTTAAAGGTTAATGGGAATGGAAAACTAGATGTAGTTGTTTTTATATTATTCAGGCGCGGATTTAGGAGGCATGACCCCTCCTATTGTCCAAAATGTTACAACTTTTAAACTTTTGCTATTTTTTTTTCTAAATTCCCCTACTGTTGCCTATACGTTTGTCATTTGAAGCATGCCGTCGGTCTTATGTTGATGAAGGCATATAAGGTGATTTTGACATAAATTTCACACATGAAGTGGAACTCGAGAAAAAATATAGTCTAAAACGTTTTTCTAACAGAAGAAAGCCGACTTAAGGTATGTAAGAGTGCTTATTGTGTTTGATATTGTGAAATTTATCATAAATTCACAGGCTTACTACCCAGCCAACTCTAGTCCTAGATAATGACGGGAAGAATGCATTAACCTTTGAGGTCCAATTTTATCTTACGGTATATTTTGAGCCCTCGAAAGTGCCCTGTATCCCCCGAGGCTGTTTACGAGGAGTTAATTAATAAGGCTAAAACGTTAAAGGTTGACAGTTTGTCATCATTGAAGTCATTCCTTCCATAATAAATGAACATAATATCCGTTCCCCTATAGCAAAGCAATACACTTATTACTAGCCAATGTATAATTAATTGTATTGAGATAGCAATCACACAATGATGTAGAGATTCAGACTATTATTATAGCGACGATCTGTATATTTTCAAGCACATTCTCCTGTGATCTTCTGGCCACCTTATGTGAATGAAGCGTAATCATCCTTAAGCATGACCAAATGCCAAATTAAGAAGTAGCAGAGATTTCATTCAAGTGTTATTTTCCCTCTGATTTGAAAGCCAGGAGACAAGTTGCATTAAAGCCTAATGTGGCCAAAGGATTGCAAGTACAATCCTAAAATAACCATTGCAGGATGCACACATACAAGAATAGACCTAGGACGTAGGAAGTGCACGGAGGGTCGCCATGCAGGCACCTGGAACTTTCTCGTTAAGTTCAAGATGCAAATGCCGACGTACTAGGCCTATCCTTAATGCATTCGTGGCAGGCTCATTTTGGACCTAGAGTTACACTGTCAAGTGCGTCAGCCACGTGCCGCAGCTGCCGCCTGACTCTAGTTACCCTGACAGTTGCGTAAGGCCAGGAAATACAATCTGTACAGGAGGCCTTGGGTGTATGGGTTCCAATCAACTACCAATCAATGCAGCTTCCAGTCTAATTAGAATTTTTTCTACGGGAGCATGATCAGGGAAATTGTGGTTAATTTGATGGGTGGTATGATGAAGTCAATTAACATGTTAATGACTCTGGGAGGTGGGAACAGACCAGTCTAGACTACTCGCGATAGTCGTCTACTGCAAGTATGTCAACCTTGTAATTGTAAATCTTTGCTTTTCATCTTTCAATTTCGCCTTAGCGATGGGCCTACTCTGAATACCATTAAAGAGTCTTTGTTTTCTCCAAAATAACATTAATATTGCAATGTAAATCATCGACGTAAGTTCCGTGACTTGTGAACGAAAATACTAGCTAAGAAATTAGCTTCAAGCAAAATTTACACATTCATATATCATAGCAAGGTAGATATACCTCGCTTAGTTGATTATGAAAAGGCACTTAACATTCAATATCAATATTTGCATGCATTCAGTTTCTAGAGCAAGGGTCAGTAATAGATGTAGCTGAAATAGACAAAGCAAGTAATAGAATCTTGCATTCATCACATTAATGAGACATTTCTCCAAAGATAGAAGCAATCGTGTAGCATGAGAACCTAAAAGCATGCAATAAAATGGCAGGTCTATAGAATTCTCATAATCTCAAAGAGCCAAATAGTGATTATTGTTATATAAAGCCGTGTTGCTGAAGTGTGGCTTAATTACCAATTTGAGAAATACATATATGAATGTTTTATCTCACAAACTATTCACTAGCTCTCTAGATCTTGTTTCACAGATAATGCTTCATCTATCCTGTTACCTGACTTCAGGTAGCCCCATGAATAAAGATGGCGAGTCCTACACGTTGTCTCAGCTCTACAACATTCAAGCCGTGCTTTTTACTCGCAGGGCACATACTTCACCGGAAAGGAGAGGTCATGTATCGGTTTTTTGTCCATCTCCTCCTCCATCCGCTTCCGGTTTCAATCATCCTCCAGCGTCCCACTCCAGCGCAGAGAGCGCTGATTGGTCCGACTGATCAGCCAGATAACGTGGTCCTGGTGGCCCCAGCGTCCTCTGGCGGGCTCAACAGAAACAAGGCTTATTAGGTAGGAACAAAGCGAACCGGCGTGCCTGCCAAAAATGAGACGCTGAGTGGATCTGTGGGCGGGATTGCGGGGGCACTGGAGGACGGGGAATAATCGCCAAGGTTCTTTATTGCAGGGATCGGCGGGCAGAGGTGCGCAGCGAAATTACAGGAACGAATTCGAGACCTTGGACGAATCTTTAATTAAGCCTATTCCACAGAAAGGCGGATGGAAGGATTAAAAGACCTTTATAGATTGAGATTGAGAACCTGCAACATGTACTCATCATTGCTAGTATTGATCACGTTAGGCAAAATAACTATCCCATTAAATACCTTTTCATTGATTTAACTTTTCGTGCGATAAAAGACTCTTCTTCTTCTTCTTCTTTTTTTTTTTTTAGCCAAAAACGGGACAATACTAGCTGCTTGCAAATCTGTAATAAGGCAGAAAAAAGGGGAAAAAATAGTTGTGTTCAGGTTTCCCGACCGACCCTATTATTTTGCCCCGACCCAAAAGTATTTTCCAGGGTAACTTTAGAGAAAATGGTTAAAATGCGACTAAAATAAGCAATTGCACATTACATAATCACATGATTGTTTTTACAGTATCAAATTATTTATCACAGCTGTTGACATTCGTTACAGAAGCTGAATCAAGGAAGTTCTCAATTTTGGACAATATCTTGATAGTAGTTGAGTCTGAGTGTATCATTATAATAAGAAAAGAAATCCATCATATCCCGACCTACCGACCCTAATTTTCTGGGGGTATGACACTTGAACCAAACAATTATTCTCTTTTGACTGACTGTTTAAGAGAAGTAATTAACTTAGGGCCTATCTCAATGATCATTTAAAAACAAACTTTAGTTTTAGAATAGTTATTCACCATTATCTATACATTAAGGGAGATTGAACTAAATAGCCTTTTTGTATACTTTTTTTGTCGGTTCATGTTCCATCACATAATAATTAGTTCTTAAATGCAAAAGTAAGCTCGAGTAAATTGAGACTGGTACCATCTCGACGCTATCATCCTTACGCTGTGAACATCTCACAGAAGTAGGAGCTCATAAAAATTCCACCAACAAAAGTATATAGCATTCTCTGTTTCCAACCTTTATATAATTATATTAATGCTACTTCATCCTTTGTTTGACAAAAAATGGTTCAAAGCTAACGGATTGCATTAGCATAGAGATGACATTTCATCTTCTTATCCCATAAGCTGGCTGGCTTTCTGAAGGAGACAGGTAGGGTGGGGACACCTAATCAATCACAGGTCACTCCGGACACTAGACTGTCTCAGGTCTGGACACAAACTTCTTATTGGTAGATTAGCAAGTGTGCAGGAACTAAATGGAAAGTGCTAGAAAACATGATCTGCGAGGCCACATTATAAGCATAACAGGTTGCTATAATTGGGAGTTCTGGACATTATCACCATCGTTTTTTTGATTTGTTCCACCATTTCTTAATACCTCCATTGGGGCTATAGTGACCCAGAAAAACAACCAGATTATACGTTGTAGGTCAGCTCGACACCACCTCGACAAACCAATAGACATATTGCAGAACACTCCAGAAATACCTTCTTCAGGATGAACTTTGTAGCTTAGCACTTTTCAAAAGTAACTTCGACACAGAATAACAGCAACCGGGGGTTTGAATATGATTTTATCTTTATGAAACAAAATCATGCAAATCTATCTTTACATACATTTTTAAGTGTCTTAGGGGGAGTTTCACACTGGTCATAATTTTAAGATCGTATTTTTAGTTAAGATATTTAGACTTTTTCATGGTTGAGTTTCAAACTTTATAATCTTATGTTCCTATTGTTTTCTATATGTTATTAGAGTTAAGATTATTGATTATTAAGAACATCTTATCTTAAATTTTGTGGGATGTGAGAAACGCATTTCCAATTCCCTTAGTGTGAAACTCGCCACACTATGTGTTTTATTATTGTTTTATTTTGCATATATATTATTATTTTATTTTGCACATATAAATCAGCAATGGACATTTCTGATATAGGCCAATCATGCATTCAAAATATACCAACATAAAACATGCCAATATGTATGACGAAAGCTTTAAATTGAGATCTAAATGAGACTGTATGCTAATGTTGTTCAAAGGATGTAAGGTTTTACATTACGTTCATATACTCTGGGACTCGGCCACATTTAAAACTCGCGCGTCTGTGGAAAAATGACTGCATGTAGAAGGCGATCATCAATCGGTAGGAAATGACTCCCTATACCGACGCCTTGATGCAGCGAAAATTGACGGGGAGTTGAAATTGGACAGCGCTGACGACCGAAAAGAAATCCTAATGAAATGGCATCAATCATAACTCGGCCCCTGGGGAGGCGCCTAGAAAAGGCCTCCCCTGATAAACGACTCCTATTGGCCAGCCCCCAGACCTGGCCTGAGAAAACACGTAGTTATTCACTTGACTGGTCAAAGTCCTTGAGTATCCCCTGTACCGTTCTGATTGCCCTTCGGAGCTGCTGACCAGTAATGAGGGTGGTGGGGGTGGTGGGGGTGGCGGTGGCGGTGTCGGTGGCGGCGGTGGTGTGGGCAGGGGATGTTGGTGTTAATGTGGCATGAATTGATAGGACTAGTATGTGCTCTGTAGGCTCAGCGTGTTTGGAAGTAGAATAATTAAAGGCACGGAGAGGTACGCCATCAGATTGTATCTCACTGCTAACACGACAAGCAGCGGAGGGACAGAATAGTGACTAATCATGGCTCAGGAAATTAGTGGGACATTGGTTTAAATTAAAGGCAAAGAACAAGTGTACTTTATTTAGCAGGTTTTATGCCTCTATTCTAGATTCTGCTGAATTAAAACAGTTTATAATCTGTAGACCACGTCCCTCTCCCTAGCGAGGGAAGTAAGTAAGTAATGTTTGTTTTCATTTTTTTCGACAACTAATAAAGTCATATTAATGGTGAGAACAGTTATGGATATTGAAAGGAAATGAAATTATTTCCGAAACAAGTTTTGCTTCTTGTATGAAATTTCCCATTAGAAGTGAAAAACATCAAGCGATTTTTAATCAGGGAGTTCCAACCCAAATTTGTGTATTATTGTCATAAAGGGAATTGACCATAGCAGACTGTGACAGATGTCGCACAGATCATATGATATAGCTTGACATCTGAGAGGTCATAGACGACTTGCACAGATCAGTATCATCGACTCCTATGATCAGGAGGGGATAGTATGTAGCCCTATTCTGTCTCTTGTGACGTTCGCGAAGGAACCTGGGACGACACAGACAGGTCTAGGGAAATCAAACGCCAAGTCTTCTTTTTCTGAACAAGACGATTAGAGGATGTCTGAGTATTATGAAACTGAAATATTGTTTTCAATTTAGAAAAAAAGCCAAAAAATATTATTCCATCAGCTGCCTGAATTCACCGCTTGGAATAGAGCCAGGCTAAACGCATCAAGCCTGGAAGAAGGGAGTCCGCACAACTTTCGATAATGCACATGGTTTACAAGCAACGTCCCTCATTGGAGGTTAAAGCCATAGAGTTCTTAATCGATCAAATTCCTTTTAGCCAAAGTCGCGTCCTTCCTTCAGTCATATTTAACTCATTTACGATCGCTTTTGATATAGAAAAATGCAATTAACAAATTAAGAAAGTGAAAAAATAAATTCCGAATACAAAAGGGAAATGGGATAGATTAATTTTAAACACCTAATCTTTGAATCTCTTTATCAACATTATCCATATCGTCCCATTGAAAACCTCATATCACATAGATGATCTTATATATATAGCGTAAAACTGTGGCTGATTATAATACCTTCGATGAATGCCAGCGTTACTTATATACAACAAAATTTGATGAGCTTCAGGTCAATTTCAATCCCAAAATATCCCATTTCGTTTTCGATTTGTTCGCCTTACATTGTCGGAAATGATAAAACCTTCCATTTTATCGAAAAGGAAGCGGCAGCACATAACAGAAGAAAACAACTTAAATTCGATTGGTTTACTACTTTCTTAAATGCAATTGTACACGTTTATTTAAACAAAATATCTTAAAACCATCAGATATTAAAACGGGGAGGCAATAACATCAAGTCTGATTTGGATAAGAGCCGTAAGAGTATTAGTAAGGTCTGATGTGTGAACAGTTGGAACTGTCACTACTGGTTAGTACTCATTTAACTTACCTCTCTGTAGCAGCTTGCATGGGCATCTCGGCTATCCCTATGAGTAGTGCTACACGCACAGAATACTATAAAGAAGCAGCAGGCAACGCCGCATTGCCAGGTTATGGAGCAATATTGGTGTTCTGTAATTGAGATGCTACATGCACATCAAAGATACGTTGCTTCCCTGTGTTGCTTGGGAATGATTAGTTCGCCCATTTACACGTTTTATCGTACCTTCCCGAGAGACGATATTAGCACAACTTAGCAGACCACTTATCACGTTTTACGGTGCAAGACATCTAATGATAAGTCTATCCCTGTGGTAGCATGGCTGTGTGCAAGATTCAGTAGATTTACATAACTATTAGAAGGCACATCTTTTTAGTTCTTCAGATGCCTGGCTTTCTGCTTAACATCTATGAGTGCCCGACCACAATGTTTTATTGAACATCAAACAATCAAACCGTGTTAAACTTGAGTGACAAGCGGCTGGTAAGAGCCTTTTTGTGTAACGTTTTCATGAAAAAGTCTCCTTTGAGATTCAGACCCAATTGTACATGTCAAAGTTAAGAAATGCCTTAACCCTAGTCTGTAAAGACTCTCGACGGACTAAGGATGCACTGAAAACTCATGAAGCAGTGTCGGTTTTAGGATCAATTAAAAGAAAAATATATTAATTTTATGTGATATATTACTCTATCTTGTCTTGTAAACAGAAGTGAGACAAAAATGAAACAGGTCATCTACGACTGCGCCCTGCACTTATATAAATGGAGAATTTTGATATGACTCTTACGATCTATAATACCTACTTCATAACTATTCACAACACAAAACGTCAAAATGAACATTATGATAGACAAGGATGTCTTAGGTATATCTGTTCTTATATTTAACTTTTGTTGCTTGAAGCACGAACGGTCGCAAAGATTGAAAACTTACGTTGGTAGAATTTTAGCTATAGGAATTACTGCATTGTTGTGTTTCTTTTCTTACACGTCTTGAAAAATATACCTTTTAAAAACCATTTTCAACAGATACTGACATGAACAACACTGGTTCTTGAAAAAATAAGACCAACCGCAACTAAGCAAACAAGGCAAATAAAGGAGAATCACTCTAGGGCTTTGGCTCAAAGGGCTCGCCACGGTCCGTGTATCCTTCATTAATAGACGTCTCCGAGCATCTGTTAGTTCTATTTATAGTGTAAAGAGCTGCTCGTGGACATGTGTGGGAGCAAACTGCAGCGTGATCCCACATAGTTACAGCGAATAAACAGCGGACATTCGTGCTTCGCCCTCTGCCTCGCAGACCTAGATAGACGAGGGTAGTTTTGTGAATTGGTTTCAGAATAGTATCAGATTTGTGTAAATGACAGCGGGAAGGAACCAGAAACTTTCAGATATAGACGCTGGAGGTGGTTATAGATAAGGTGTTGTAATGCCAGACACTTGTATGAAATTCGCTGATCTACACTGTAAGAATTAAGTACTGTAAATTTACAGCAAAAGTTGCTGGAGACAAAGATTCCAGCAATTTTTGCTGTAAATTTAAAGCACTCTAAGTACTGTAAATTTACAGTATAATTTACTGTTGTTTTCATACAGCAAAATATGCTGTAAATTTACGGCAGACAAAGTGCTGTAAATTTACAGCAAAAGTTGCTGGAAGCAAAGATTCCAGCAATTTTTGCTGTAAATTTACAGTATTTGCTATATTTTTACAGTATACTATATAAATAAACCTTTTTACCATTTTACTTTTATCAATTTCCTTTCTAAAATCTAAATAAATGTTAGAGAAAGGTTTAATTCCAACCTCAAACCGCTGTATATTGGATAAGGGATGACTGTATTTATGCTAAGTGTATTAGCAAATATATGCATGGAATGAATTTATGATGAGGCACTGCCAATCCAACAAATGCATAAGATTTGCTCCCAAAATGGTGTCTCACTCAAACAGTTCTCCCTACCACGGATAGCTGATTTTCAGTATTTTAAGCACCTGCAGGTTAATTTGGACCAATTTTGTCGACAAAAACACGGGGAAATCTACAGAAAATTTCACAAAATTTGTCCTATATCCATATGTAATAAATGAATTTTGAAACCAAGTTAGAAAATAATATATACATGGATACAATATGAGAAAATAGCTGGTATCGATCTTTATTAATTTTAATCTCAAATAATGCCATGATTATTGAAAATTTCTATACAAAAGCCTTGTGGTTTGTCGACACATTACCCATGATGCACCTTGATCTAGGCTAGCCTGCAGGTGGTCCAGAGGAAATATGCTATCCGTGGTAGGGAGAATTATCTCTGTATCTTGAAATTACTAAGATAGAGTAGGGATATCTATTATGTGATATACTAGATTAGTATTTGGATCAATTATCACATTTAATCTTAATTAAATGTAAAAAAATCATCTTTGAATGTAGTTTTAAGCTAAAAACTGCCAACTTTTTACTGATTATAAGCATTTGCCCCACCTGATGGAGAATAAATTTACAGAAATAAGTGCTGTAAAATTAAAAGTTGCTGTATTTTAGTAAATTTACAGTACAATTATATCGTAATTTTATAGTGAATACTGCTGTTTAGATTCAGACAGCAAAAAGTGCCGTAAATTTACTGCAAGAATTGCTGTAAATTAGCAGCAACATTTTACAGTGTAAAGTCCTTTGCTGAGGTTTGGAAGTCTGTAATGGATAATACCCAGCATCATCAATGAAAAGATAAATAGGGAGAACAATCAATACATAATCTCTTTTGTTATTTTACAATCTTGGGTTACTGGGGAATGAGTATAGGAACCAGGCAGTTTGGCGGCTCTCGCATTCGAGTTTTAGCCCCCCCCCCCTCCATAAACCAGTAACAAAAAGACAAGATGTCAATGTCTCAAGTAGGAATTGGATGCCTCTTTATGTCGTCACAAACTTAGCCTTTTCTAGGCTCCTGTTCTTTTCAGATTAGACGCAATGATCAGATGGGAGTCATGTGGACATTCTCATGAACAAAACTGGTGTATTAGCTCCCCAATATTTGTCGTAGCATCACAAGGTCTTGTCTGAATTTGTGGCATGCACGTTCATGCTGCAAGATCATTCATGCTGATTATTAGAGTAAATATTAATCTGGTTTTTGTTTCCTCTCGAGTGTTTCTATAGAGAGGAATGTACCACCCCCCTATGCAATCTTGTTGCTTCAAAACTATTATCCTTTTCCTCACCGTTATAAACAATAATTAGATTCATTAGGGTTGAAAATGTTTCTGACCGGTAATAGGATATAGCATACCTGCTGAAGACTTTACACCAGCAGGCGGGGACTCCATAATTCTTATCTGGAAGGTTTTACACTCCAGTACCTGCCTGGTACACTTCTCACACTGTGGGATATTACTCACGGTCTCTTGGTTAGACTTCCTCTGCGTTATGGAATTAGGAAACCAATTATGACCGCAATGTAGAACCTCTCCCCATAATGAAGCCAGCAACGTCATAGCATAGTTATACAGGTACTCGAATTGTGCATGCACGTAATTTACTGATACCAGGTAGCAAGACACACACACACGTACAGACACACGTACAGACACATGTACACACACACACACACACGTACACACACATGTACACACACACACACACACACACACACACACACACACACACACACACACACACACACACACACACACGCTCAGACATGCAGTTATGATCATAAATATATTATATAAGGCAACTTGTTGTCATTAAGATCATACTAAAAAGATATTTGTCAACAGAGTGAAAGAGTTTTGTTGTTGTTGTTGTTGTTGTTGTTGTTGTTGTTGTTGTTGAAAAAACATCATCAGGGTAACCCCCTGGTCTTTCAGACGTTATACAATAGGAAATGCAGTTGTGTAATATTTTGTTGTCTCATCTCATATTGTGCATCGTCAGCTAAAAAAGTACCAATGCTGAAAGGATTGCTAGTCAATAGGTATATTTTACTACAATTATGCATATCCAATATATAGACTAGTAGTATATTCAACGTTTTGTATTATAACTCAACAATGACTACCAATTAAGGACTGTCAAACTTGAAATATCATGGCAGAGCGGGGCAGAGGAGGACATCCTTTACCTTTCCATGCCAACCAAGGCCCCAGACTGCATCCCTGATATGTTTTTAATAGATTTTCCCGGAATCGATAACAGCCGCATGAAGAAAACGCTTCTATTACCGAGTATCATATACGCCGGCGGTATGTAATCGCTTCTTGGTGCCCATTAGCGGCGCTCAATTAGATCCTGAACCAAGAGATAAAGCCGATTACCGGTATACAGATATCTGTAGCAAATATCGAATATCAAATTAATTACTTCTGATAACTTATCGAGCTATATTCCAAGAGTATGACTTTTATTGTTTTTAAGTGCGATGAAGGATGTTTAGATTTGACTCTAATAACCTAATTGTTTATTCCCCTTATACACATTTGAAAGAAATGTTGAATACAATTATCATCACTATAATTTATCATGTTGTACGTCACACGAAATAAGATTTTAAATTCGGGTTTTAAGCAGTTGGTTAACATATCTGAGTCGGTTCTAAACGGCAATTATGCTGTCCATACGATTCATCCTGTTACAATAAAAGGGTTACGACAGCATCGGAACAGGATCGGAACAGAAATTCTATTCCGATTCTGCCATGATAGTTCAGACAGATTTTCTAATACACTGTTTTTTTTTATTTATTATTTCACTGTTTCCTGTAGGTTTTGCCTATACACTGTTCACACTCCAGTTCTGGTATAATTTTCCGATGTTATCCTTATTTATTGCCGATACTGTCTTAACCCCTGTCGTATTGGCAAAATACGACGCAAGGTGTGAACCAGGCTTAAGCTTTAGGATAGTCCCGACAGTTGTCCTAAGGGTCCCGGCAGCCTTGGGATAGTCCCAACAATATTTCTAACAGTATAAAAGTTAATAGGTAAGTAGGGTTTACACAATAATTTCTGAAATTCTGTTCTACCCCTTTTTTGATATTATTGTACCCATTGCCGTAAGTGTTGCTATCGGGCTGTGTAAACTGAGCTTAAGCTTTATTTAAGGATATTGTTGAGTGTGGTTCTGTTGCCTATGCATAGAGAATCTAAGCTTCCTATTTGGAAGAATAATAGCAGGAGGCAACTTCAGGAATACTCTCACCGCACTAAAAGAAGGCGGAACACTACCCCATGACTGTATGGAGAGAAGCTATATTACACGGTAACATTAAACACAAATCAACTGGCAAAAGGATTATGAATTCTACTCTCTCACTGCAGGACTATACATGGAAGACCAGCTATGTGTCAAATACAAATTAACTGATAAAATATACATATGAAACACACACATATAAATAACTAAACACCAGTCGATGGGATCATTTCTTTGTGTAACATCGAATCTCTCCGATTTCTTTAATTGATAATGAACAAAGAGCCCCATTATTAGCACTGTATATCACCCCTATGTCAAAGGACGTACGTAAATTGATTCGATGAAAGGCCAGGGCACCAATGGTAAAATTACATGTCTCCTAAATACACAGGGAAGTTTATTGGATTTATGATAAGGCCGCCCATTGCATTTTCCATAATACCTTATTTTGAAGGAAGGATTATCGCCTTTAGTAACGCTAAATCCTGATTATTATTTAAAGATTATTCAGGTTTACCAGGTTTACCAGGCATCAGACAGAGATGAATAGTAAGAGCCGCGGGCTTCTGAGACAAATTAAGTGACATGACAAATGAGACGTTTTACATAATGGGGTTAACCTCACTGCATTTAAGGCTGTCATTTAAGAACCATTGAGGAATACCTACGTGAGAAAAATAACAGATTTCCACATTAATATTCCCACCACAAACAAATGTGCAAATGGAACAATCTGTTGAGATCGTTACCTGTGGTGAAAATGGTAAATTCTTTCCTTTATTTGTGTACTTTTTTGCCGACAAGGCATGTTGTTCATAATTGCACTAATTGGTTGCATGACTGTGACTGTGTAACGCGTGGAACCATGGGGCGATTAGCACGTATGGCCATACATATTTAAAAATAAATCTAATTATGTCTTTTCTCTGCCTTCATATTTCTCAATTTACACTTCCAATTTACACTTTCAATTTAATCGACTGAATTCGGATGCAAAAGAACCTTATTATAAGTCAGGTTTTATGAAGTAATAACATGGGTCTCAGAATTTGACCAATTAAGTGATAAGATCCAATTTTGGCCATTAATACGAGGGTAATTTCACATCAGGGTGGGTTTGATTATTGTCCATTACGGTAAAGGCACAATAATACTAACACTTCCACAAACTGTTTTCTTGCCAAACCAATCGATCAACTGAATACAAAGTGTTTCTAAGAGCGAATGAAAAAAACATACTGCTTACATTGATAGTGGTAGGCGAGGCAAAGTTCCTGTTTAACTCCATCCATTTTCATGTTAAAAGGCTGTCTCCAATGTAATATGAATCTACTAAAAAGAGACCAATTGACCACAACCTCAGACGGCCGCTACTTTGAAAGCCATTTGTTTAAACGACAGAACCTGAGAGGTAGTGGCCCATATAAACTCAATATTTGCTCAATAAACAATTCAACTACTCGTTCATGATTGTCCTCTTCGTATTTTCAGGATGTCTGTCTGCAATGTTAGTATGTTAAAATCAGAACTTGGGCTTCTTGATCGTATACATGTGAAAGGAACCATTAGGTTGAGGCACCATTCGGGGGCACATTAAATTTTATAAAATGATTGGTCAACAATGGGTGACACGAGGCAATAGAAAACAAAAGCAACAACAGTGAAATAAATGCAAGATCTCATTAGTCTGTTGAACTTATCCATTATCTTTTACTTTTTGTGTGCATTTTAATACAATTTTTCTAGAACAATTCCTTCGACTACGGATAGCCGATTCATAAATCTAAACGTAGTCATCATAGTTAACAGACTTGAAAGGTAGAGCCAATTTCTATTTATTACAACTGGATTTTGTCAAATTTGCCGAAGGCACTTGTTAAAAGAAAAGTAATCTCATTACGTCTTCTCTATGCCTTGATATTTTCGCAATTTACACTCTCAATGCAGTGGACTTAATTCGGATCGAAAAGAACTTTTGCATCTCATTAATATTAAGCCTATGTATTATATTAATGAGATAAACATTACCTTTCAATTCAAGTCAGGAAATAAAATCCAATTTGTATATTCTAAACTAGCTGCTCACCTCCAATTTGTCAATACTATGTTGCTATTTTGACTTTGAAATGGCAAATATTGAAATAACTTAAGATAAATTTACCTTGCTACCTACAGTACATAACTATTGAGTTTGATAGGGATATTGTTTGTGTTTCTTCTACTGAGGGGGGAAATTTGATATTTTTCCTAGTGAAATCACCGGTAAAGGGTGATTTCTTTAATTATGCTGATAATTTTTACAAATGATAAAAAGTTAAGTTCCTTTTGCTATGGTCTGTTTAGGACATAACATTTGCTGGCAAAAAATATCTAAGATACATTGTTAGTCATAAGAAAATAGCCAGACCTATTAACCTTAAGAGGTTATTGCCATCACCCGTCATTTTCCTGTTGCCATCAGCTTGCAGGTTTTCTGTTGATATATTAAGGATGCCCGCCTTCAGGCTATCTATATCAAATGGATGGCATTATCTGATGCCCCTTTGCTTTATCAATGACTGACGTAAGTTTCCTGCGTTATGGGCGTTAGTTTCTGTGGGAGCAAACGTCTTCGGTTAAGAAGAGCAAATGCACATCGCCTTACCAGATTAGAAGAGGTTTGTGCTTGTTTCCTTGAACCACTTGATTATGGAGAGGAGGATGAGTATACCATCTTTGAAGATCGTCTTCTAGGGCACAGCTAAAAGCAATTTGTGATATACTACCTTGTGTGTGTAGCAGAACTACTGAAGTACGTCAGAGAATCACCTAATATTGCACGTACCTATAATTATGATGTTTGATGTAAAATCCGTAACGTAGAGAGACGACAGGAAGCTACTTAACGTTTACAACCAGGTTTTATGCATGAACCAAAATGGGAAGACACTATTCGAAATTCATTTAGAGATTTATTTACACTCTTTCTAACCTACGACATATTAATCTCTACATAATATTGTATTATAACAATTGAGCGGTTTGTGCATGCCTTTGAACACATAAAGTGCACACAGCTTGCAAGAGAGGCTACCTCTTTTGGTAGTAGGAAATAACGAAGCAAGGGGATTAAAACATAACCTAGAGAGATCTTCATTTCTATTTTATGGAATGATAATTGGATAACTTTTCTCTAAAGAAGTCCACAGTTGAATTGCCAATCAAAACTAAATCATGACACCTGCAGGTGCCGAGCCAACCGTCTCGAGGGCATAACGTTCGAGAAACACGTTATCAGTATCAATGATAAAATGTAGGCTCATTAACATTATAGGCATGGCATTACCTGAACTTGTTATCAATATTGTAAAGAGAAGGTTTCATGTTTCAATATTTTAAGAGTGAATGAGGGAGCTCAGCGTTATCATCTATATATGTGATCTTTATTAGTTCATGTATATATCATAGATATTCAATTTTTATCTTTTATTTATGCAAGCTATAATATTACAAACCTTAGTATACAGCCTTTCTAGTGTAAACATCTAATCAATCAAAATTCAGGGAAAGGGGGCAGACGGGACTTGGGGCACTCGAGATATGCCGGGGCTCGAGGATTTCTTGGACCTCGTGGTAATACACACACACAACTCAGTGTGGAGCTTATTTATAAATACGTTTTTTTTCTTCCAAATAAAGGCTCTTTAACAATTGAATTGCATCCAGTGTGCCATTTTACCTGTACTCATATCTCAATAAGGCATGCGTACACTCTAAACCCCCCCTTTTTATTTTTAAAAGAAAACGTTTATAAATCCGTTTACAAATGCACAGGTGCATAATGACAGTAACGATGTAAGGGCTTGATGTATGGAGGTAACCCAGTACTCAGGAGCCAATCCATGAACTAATAAGTGTAAGAAAAAGTTTTATTAGGATGTTTAATCACTGTTCACATGGATGCATAGTTAGTATTATTAGGTATGACTTGGCATTAGGGTATGCCTTTTAGAACTCTCCTCCCTTCTCTTTTGATATTGATTCCATGATTGCTTTTATATAAGAGAAATCGTTAGGTCAGAACTGTGTAAAAACCTATTCTCAGGACTGTTCGCAAGTCCCTGTATGAATTAATATTTAAGCACAATTGGTTGTTCCCTCCCCATGGAAAAGTTTAATTTCAATTGTTTCCGTTCACCTAACTTTGGTATTCATTTTCCAATCTGTCATTATCCGACATGGGTCTGCCTCCTTTCAGAGGCATGGATGGCCCATCCATCCCAAGCGGAAGCACGCCACTCGTCCGATGGTCCACCGAATCCTTTACAACAGGATGCTCAACATCCTGGTTCTGATCGCTTTCTGTTCAGCAGATAACCAGCTGATATTAGTTTGTTCATGTCAGGCTAGTTACATCTGCGTAGAGTAGCAATAGGATATTGCACTGAAGCGGACATGAGCCAGACTAACGTCAACGGTAGTGAAAGCGGTACTAATATACCATTCCTTACTTCCTTTTATTTATTTTCCTACAGGTAGCTAGGTATATTGGGAACATATAGATACTTTCTGCAAAGCAAAATGTCTTGATGTCTGCCAAAGAAGAAGAAATGTTTGTACTAATATATATATGCCCTCACTCCAGTATATATATTTGTCATTTTCATGTATATCTAATATTCTCGCTCTGCTACCATACTATTTGCCAATTTATTGTGATCTTCTTTGTGAGTTTGTACTGAAGGCAGAATTAGAAGTTACCAGTGAAGTTACCCAGGAGATTTCTGGAAGCCGCTCAGATTTTCAAAGGTATTTGTCAAAAGCATCTCAAAATTTCCTACTCGACCCAAATGCAGTATTCCGGCCAAATACCTTGACCCCTTGACCCCAGTGGTCAGTCTCACAACTGACCGAGTTCTATTCGGATTGGAGCTTTGCAATTTGGCACATGTCTACTGAAGATCACTTTGATCCCGGCTGGCCGCGGAGGGAAGGGCCCATGTCCAAACCCAGAGAGGCAGCACATTTAGCTGAAATCAATAGGTGTAGTAGGTGTCTGTGGCAGTGAGCAGAGATTATTAAACCAACGAGCACTCTCTATGTCCTCACGACATGGTCAGCTTGAATTCCCTCCTGATTATTTTTGGTGCTTGATTCTGATCTTAAGGATCATGTTTTCATTACATTCTCCATTTTCTTTTATTTCTAACAGAAAAAGTTATTCAAATATTATATGATATGAAAAATACGGTAACGTGAATCAATGATATACCTAAGACACTCTTTTACAGCACCTGCCATAGAACTGTGGTCACTAATACTTGAACTATTGGCACCGTCAAATAAATATTATGTGTATATTATGTATCCCATGTGTCCAATCTTCTTTTCCAAATAGTAGCAAAGAAGGGTTTTAACCTTATGAGTATTTGTAGCATGAAATGTTATTTCATATCACTTTAGCAAGAAAAATAAAATAATTATAATGAAATGAACAATTAACACAAAAGTGTGTTGCATTTGGTAATCAGCGATGTACCTTTGATGAATAGTTATTTGGACCAATTGGGATTCAAACCTGGTACCTGTTATGCATCGGTAATCCAAGTGTCTTAAAGAAAGAGGTGTTTAGAGATGCAACATAACAGTCACATTATGCGACCATACTTTTTCACTTTGTCTGTTACTAAATATTACATTATTCTAAAGAGAGGTTGAGAATGTTTCCATAATGCTAGGGTGTGGTTATGTCAAAACCAAATACAAACAGAATGTTTTGTGACATTCTGATTAGGTGAAGTCCAGACTTAGCTCACTTTAACAGAAGATTGCTGAGACCTCCCTATCAGGTGAGGTCCAACTTCACTTAAACAGATTCGGCCAGGTCTTAACGTTAATTAAACAGAATGTTACTTCTTCTATCATATTAGATCAGGGTCGACCTAATCTCAACTGCATGCTATTGTGACATTCTCTGTAAGTCAGAGGTCTCAACTACATCTAAACAATACATTATTGTGAGGTCATAATATTAATCTCATGATAATTTTACAAGAATGACATTGTTATGAGAATGTAACAATGTAACTTTGAACTATGATAGGTTTAATATCCAATATAAGTTAGGGTGTTATTTGTAAGTCGTATAATTGTTCCCAGGATATTAGCTAGCTCTATCAGCAGTCTGTCTCTGCCTGGACTGCACATCCAATACATAATATAGTTCCGTATTATGAAAAGACAACACTCACATGAAAGAATGTTCTTTACATATATTATCATCCAATGTGTGTGCATATTCGTGACAAGATCTCTTGATGACAATGAACGATCCAAAGGGTACGGTCCACTCAACCACACACAGCCAACGCTCCAGCCTACTACTCAGTCCATCAGCTTCTATTCCAATTCCAGAACAGGCTTCTATTACTGACCTTTCCAGGATGTTTAACGAATGAAAGCTAGCAGCGCTCTGCTGACTGCTGTGCGGACTGCTCTAAAGATATGTAACAACATATAGGACCTGACTCCTCCCTTTACCCTTCACCTTTGACAAAGAGAATGCTCTCAGCCCTGAGTCTTAGTGGTAACACTAGAATGGCAAAGCTAAAGTATGGACTGACCATCGGTGTCAGACTTTACAACCGTTAGTTGCAGCCTTAGGTGGGAAGGGCCCATTGCAGAACATCTATGATGATAACAAATATTTGCATAATAATAATAGTTTTAATTGTTATGTGAAACAGTTGCTGTTAGGCCATTTTTGACAATCAGAAAACGTATCTCATTGAAAGCAAACATCCATCTGTCTTTTGTAAAGTTAAAGTTTTGTAAACTCCTGGTCTGTATTTTGAAAGTGCTTAAGAAAATTTGGGTTTGGACGGGATTTGGGGGACTCAGCATGTTTGGGGTCCTGAGGGTTTCTGATACTGGGGGCCGGGGAGTCCACTCGAGGGAATCAACTAGAAAACTGAAGGGGGGTGTAGGGGAACTATCCTAATTTTGTGTTGTTGGTCGTTACTGTTAAATAGTTGTAGTTAAATCAGAAGACTGCATGGGCCATCTTGTGGCCATCCTCGAGGCACATTCCTGGAGTCAACATTCAGTCTGGGCCACCCTCAGTTCAGAATATTAATGGGACCCATCCTTGAGTATTCACAATCACCATAATGGTCTACTTCTCAATTATAAGACAACAACATATTCAATGGGGAAACTCACCAGGCAAACACTCTTTCTTGTGACAACTCTGCATTCTTTATCAAATAGAAAAGTGCAATTGATGAATTCTCTTTTAGATATACAAATGCCTCTATTTGGAAGAAAAAGACTGACGAGGATGTTCATTACCTCAGTTAGGATCATGTTATCTTGAAATTTCTTAGTTAAATCTACATATTCATTTTTCATAAGATGATATCGACCCATTGCCTAAATAATGCAATTCTATTTCATCTATAACATTTTTTGTTCTTTGGTTTCCAGAGGTAAGAGGCATACTGCAACAACAGAAAGTAGACCAAATGATCCATACACAGACATTCCAGCATCCAGAGACCACTGAAGTAGCACCTAAAACCACGACAAAACATAATTATTCATACATTTAACACATGGAATCCTGTTTCTTAACTACAGTAGTACATATATACATGCAAAACCATGCTGGTGACTAGCATGCCACCATAGATTATAACCATTATTTTGATAAGCAGCTGGTACAATCTTTTTGTAAAAATAAAATTTGACATTGCACAAAACTTGTGCTTAGCGATTCAGATTAAATTAAACATCATGTGATAGCCATTATCATTATATATACCACGCTTCAGACACCTTATCCCTCCATATGACAAGCCTTAGAATTACCTGTGCTAGATAAGGTGTAACAATAGCTCCGATCCTACCACAGCTAGCCCCAATACCACTGGCGAGTCCTCTTACCTCCGTTGGGTATACCTTTTAACAAAACAACCCAAACTTGGTTGACATCAATCAAATGATACTGATTAAAATAGTGTTTAAGGTATAAAATCTTATTCATAGATGTTTTATTCAGATTTACAATCACGTCATTAACCCCATGGTCGTCCATATCCACCAACAAGATAATTCTCCCCTCCACGAACAGCTAATTAATTTTTGTATTATTTCACCTGCAGACTAGCCAAAATCAAGATGCATGCTGGGAAATGTGTAGACAACTCACAAAGCTGCAGCATACAAAGTTTATTATTTTTTTACATTATTTGTAGTTTGACACAATGTAAAACTAGATATGAAATAATTTTTTCAATTCGTATCAGTATGTTTAATATTTTACACTTTGGATTGAAGATGCATTCATTACAGAAAGATATGTAGCAAATATTTGTATATAGTTCTCCTTGTGATTTTGTCTACAAAATGCTTAAAACACTGTAAATCAGCTATCCGTGGTAGCGAGGATTCTAAAATATTGCTATGTCAATTAATATGTTTTAGTTGCTTTAGGCCCTATCGATGGAACCCTGAATATTGGTAGAAATGTAGAACGTATAAATGTTAGATTTCCATATGATACATTGTGGATGAATTTTGAAAATGTATTCTACATATGATGGATAAATGAGAAACAGGTTTGTATTTATGACATTAATAAGCTCAATGATAATGTGCTATTGTATATCAACCAGGCACCATGTGGTATTCATTGTGATAAGCAGAGTTGAACAGATATGGCCACGGGATCATTTTAGAAATTAGCGACAGTCCACTATTGGTATACACTATTCCTTCAAATTAAAACATTCCAGGAACGTATACTTTACTAATGGCTGCAAATGTTGATTAAAGTAACATGAGTTTGAAGGATAATTGATTGTATACTTCAGGGAAATCTTGCTCTCACCTCCGCTGTATAAAGATTCACCACTGAACCTGCACCAAGGGCAGCAGCACGACAACAGAACAAAATTACAACCATCGGGAACCTATGGAAAAGCAAAAGGTATCATATAACATGAATAACATATCCATCAACCATGATTTCTTTAATACCTAGTTAAACAATTTTGTTTTATAGAATATAATAAATCATTTATCTTCTGAACTAATTTAGTTAGATGGATAGTAGGGCTTTATTTTCGCTTACATTGCTCAGCAAGCAAAATACGATGACGAAAAAAATAATTCTATGGAAGGTGAGTCATCATAGAATCAATAACAGCAAATTTATTAAACTATATTGATTGGAAAAACTCTTGTTATGTCACATGAATTTAATGAAGGAAAGGTTATGAAGAAGTCACATGATTCTACAAAGAATATCTAACCTTGACATGCAGATGCAAAGTAAGAAGCAGCACACAGTGAATATGGAGACAAGTAGAATCAGGATTTTCTTTCGTCCAAAGAAATCAATAACCAAAGCCGTAATTATAATCCCTTGAAATAGAGAGCATTCAAAACATGGATCAGATCTGTTATCAATAACGACATATTGAGGGGTAGGCAGGATGGTGTATTGAGAGGTTTACTGAGAGGGGGCTGTGAGGCTAAGTGACATTAATTTTCTGAGTGATTAAGTAAACATTGATCGGCTCTATGGCTATGTAGTTACGTAGAGATCACCAAGTTACCAGGAATATGTTCCATGAACATAATCTGTGATCATCGTAGAGGCTGCATCTAGATCTATTTGGTTTTTGACCTACAACACAATGACAGTGTCAAGACTGTACCTATATGCACAAACAAGTCCAAGGTAGGGTATGCTACCAACTTGACGAACTAGACAATATTTCAAAAAGTACCTCCTCCCACCACAATCGTCAGTATAATCCAAACAAACACTAGGACATACTGCCTACCCTGTTGAACCAGTACCTAGCCCTGGAAGAAGCTTCGCGAATCACTCATTGTGGTTACGGTGAGAGATACGAATCTAGTGCCTATGGCAAAAAGTAAAGCCATGGCGACAACAGTATGGGGCTGATTTTGGAATATATTTATAGATATATGTCAAACTAAAATTAAGGTACTGGTTTATAGTGATATGATAGAATGATTGACTAGGAAGGTCAGTGCTGTCGCCTACTATATATATATTGGTGTATGGTTGCTTGACAACAACCTGTGTTTTGTTTATACCTGGGCAGGCCTACCTCCCCTTACTGTGTCCTGCGTTTTTCAATCATTCAATCAAAAACGCATTCAAGAAGGGGGATGCCGCCTTTTAAGATAGGATCTATTAAGTAGGTGAACAGAAGTGTCTGACCACTGTCTGCCTGACCACAAACATACACACTATAGGTGCACAGAGACGTCACCCCACACCAGATGACATACAATGTTTAAATATAATTATACCCATGGAATGACAATGAGAATGTGTGGTGGGGGTGGTGCGATTAGCCTAACCTGTTACCTACATATTGGTATTGGCTGGGTTTTGAAAGTAACCTATGAGTGAATATCATCGATGTAGGGGTACGTATAGGCCAATTAAATGTTGTTGTAACAGTGATTGCACAACCATACTTCTTTGATTTAATGATTTGGATAGAATGACCTACCTAGTGTATCAGCTAGAGTAGTCCACAGGATGGTCAAGTAATCATTAGTGTCAAGGGTTCTGCATTCCCCACTACAGGCTATTTGCACATTGAAGTTCAAATCTTAAAGAATCAAAAGAAAGCAAAATACAGTTTAGAAATGCATATGCCTCAGCATGAGAGTCAGACAGGCTGATCCCCTCCATAATGGATTAAAGAAATAAAACTTGTTTTACTTTTCTTTATAACAACCCATGCTGGTAGTACCAATGAGGTTAATGTCATAAATATTCACGAGTTTCTATTAATGGATTTGTCAATACCTGATTTACATGTTGTTCCTGCCCTTATCAGCTCGGGTGTAAATATTGAAGCACCAAAGTAGTTTAAGATCATAGCAAACCTGAAATTGATATTTCAACATTTATAAAGAATTGTTTAGCTAAAGTCACCAATTGGTACCAGAGATCATATGCAATACTAAATATCTTAACTTATGTAGATATTTTATAACCATATATATTAGGTGTCTGGCATTTTGTATTGCAGAGAATCCTCTGAATAATAGCTAACAGACTGTCAAACAATATTCCAAAATGCTCAAATTCATATTCGGCTGTTGCCTATATATATTAGAAAATGCTTTGTAGTTTCTTTTCTAAAAACTTACCACAGGAAAGACAAAAGAACTGAGGTCAGTCCGTAGCCTAGTTTGAAAAGATCAAGGAATTGTCCTCTCTCTTTTAGCTTTATGTTGAGAAGTTCTCCAGGAAGCATTTCTTTACCATTACTTTTTGCCAACGTATTTAGAATATCATATGCTACCTCCTTCCTGCCACAGGCAAGCTCATATCTCGGACTTGATGGTAACAACTGAAACAGGATGAAGATTATTGGTTTCAAAAATCCTAACCCTTTGAGATTAGATATTGAAGGCATATCCCCGTGGGCCATTAGTCGCCAACAATTAGCTCTAATTCGTCAATGACTAGCTTTAATTGTTCGATACACCTTCATCGTCAATGAACTAACAGCTAGACATTGACGATTTACAGCTTATCATCTACAAAATATCAGAAAAGTCTGATTTTTTCAGCTAATTTGTCAGCGATTAGTGTGTCTAGTCATCCGGCGATACGGTACAAGTGGGGTTCAGCTAGGAGTTGATGACCAAGTGCAAGTTATTTGGCTCCTGGAGATCCAGTATTAGAGATGACTTATATGTTTTAGTTTAGTTTATTTTTCTTTTTTTTTTGGGGGGGGGAGGGGGGGGGAGGAGGGGCTACAGAATTGGAAAATCATTTTGATGCATACATGCTGAGGGAATATAATGCCTTCTATTAATCTGTTAATTACTTGAAAATGTTCCATGACTGTCTTGCCATCGTAACTAGAAAGCTTAACTTACCTTAGATTATTAGTATAATTATTATCGGTATTGTCCATGACGTCTAAGGTTAAATAGTAACATTGATTGTAATCTTCACTTAAGGCTATCAAAATTAATTACATCCTGAGGCAGCAAGTCACAGCCTTTAGCAGTCAGTGAGTATAATGAGTGTTCTATTATTGATGTTATTGAATTTCACTAATCGATATGATATAAGCAAAGAGGATACAATAGGTGGTATCATGCAGCTTCCTAATAATGACTTATATTAATCTAGTTTGAATATAAATAAGATCAACTACACTAACTAGTACGTTCAACAGCCATGGTTGCACACTTTAGATTATTTACAGCTACAACATCTTTTATGTCTACAGTTAAATCTATGACGATCTGTGAATTATAATGACTGTATAAGACAATAATTTTTAAATTATCATCAGATATTTCCTCAGATACACAAATGTTACCTAAAATACACCAATGTGACGACATTGAATGCTCAAATATAATAATGCTACAAATCTACAAATTTATACATGTCAGCTGGAATGTTCGAATGTTGTGAGAGTTCAGAGCAAATGTATTTGATGGTTGTCTTGCTAATATTTGCAGGAATAGTCATGTGACTTGGTATTGACAAATCAAAAGCCAGTATCTGATGTGATGCTCCCCAATTAGCACATGCTTGTTGGTTGTCACAGCCGAGGAGCTGGTACTAAGTAAAGCTTGGTTTACACAGTCTGATAACCAGACTCATGTCCATGATTACGATAGTAACTGAGGGGAACCAGGACAGGATTTCAGAAAATTTAATGTAAACCCTAAATAAGGACTGTTATAAGGTCTACGACAAACACTGTCATAAACATTTTGACAGCCTGTGTAAACCCCACTTAATGACCCTACACCTATGAATGAATAACATGGCAACACTAATGCCTCCCCCCACTACTCTGTGGCTACCCTACTCAAAGTAACCGCCCCAAGAGTGTAGAACCTTGTCCCATGTAGCATCTACGCTGGCACACCATCTTAGATGACACACCCTGGCATGCCATTGGCTGGCTGGAAATAGTCTCGAAATAGTGCCCCTCCACAAACTGTGGAATAGGGACAAGTTAGCCTTTTAGGCATGGATCCCAAATATGTAAAATATGAGAGGGATATATATTTAGTTTGCTACCCATTACAACGTGACACCCATTACAATTTTATAGCCATTGCAACCTTCTTTGAGATTAGAATTTACCACCCGATCTGATGCTCTTCTTTTCAAAACCCGACACCCTTATACAAGGGTCGGCATTAATGTGATGCTATATAACACACATATATATATACATTAATTTGTTTCGTCAAGTAATAACTTACAGTGGATAAGAACAGAAAAAACACAGAAGGCAAGCTAAGAAAGACCATCCACAAACGCCAGCTGTACTTCATAAAGAGAAGTGCTAATAGAGTTGTAGTTGTTCCGCCAAAAGCAAAAGCGATCTGAAACATATGTGTATAAAGGTTTTGAAAACAACATTGAAGTATGTATTAAGATTCTATTCAAATTTACCTAAATTCAAAATTGTATATGGCTCTCTTGTTATCATACCAGAACTTTGATGAATTGCAAATCATTGTATGTTAGAAAATAATACATGTATTGAAAAAATTATATTGTAATATAGTAACCAATTGCAATATAATCAGCTTTCCTCTTCCTTTCACTGGAAGAAACTCTGCATAATAGGATGTACTGAAAGGGAAAACAAATTTCTTAAGCAATTAAGAAGCATTTGGAGTGTAAGTACTATTGACGTGTAATATGCTTATAAAAAAGACTGTATATATAGGAACAAAGGGATCTAGTTAAGTACTTAATTTGAATATTACAAACTTAATGATCAGACATAACTAATGTATGTTAAATTTTACATGTCTGCTTCTTGAGAAGTGATTAAAAAGAAATTAAAATTACTTCTAAATGCAAACTTGATATTCAATGCTAGTTTCTGGTCATTTGTATTTACAAGTATAAAAATTTTGGGACTAAACAAAGCATGACTTTTTGTTTCAGAATGTGGATTTAACTCATTTCTTACCAAAAAGAAGATCCACTGACCCCAACACCCACAAAAAACCTGAGGATGAGCAGCCACATAAGGGTAGGAGACAATGAACTGAGAAAGCCATAGTAGAGTACGCATGCTGCACTGAGTATCATAATCTATTGGAAAAGACATAATACATTTACTTGACTTATCTCTATAAGAGCAACATTGCTTTCTTCCTTTAATGGCACTTTTGTTAAATCATCAAATTTCATGTTTAAATTGATCAAACTTTAAGGGTGGTCAGACATTGCACCTTTTTACGTCAAAAAATGTCTGTCAAGTAACCAAACAAAACAGCACCAATGAGATATCCAACAAAAGCAGCCTGTTAAATGCAGAAAAAATGAATTTAGTGATAAACCAACTAAGCATTATACAGAAATTGCTAATAGTGCATGAATGGAATAATTAAAGGCATGTTCAGTTTCACATGAAATATTACAGATTACGTAATGTAAGCTCAATTCAATTGAACCTGTATTTTGACTGAGGGCGTTGATCTAGGCTGATGATCCTGCACTGTGAATTGCATTTTCAAAAACATTTTCAAAATAAACATTGATAAGTAAATAACATTCTTTTGCATGAACATTTACAATATTCTTTGATAGAGAAAATAAGGGAAGGGTAACAAACTGTTGTAAGTGTTGCCTCTTGGGTGGCATTTAGTTGCCAATCACATAGCAACACTGGACCTAGTATAGAGAGAGCCACTAGCTCCATTCCGTCTGTTAGCTGAGAGGGAAACAAGAAACGTTGGGATAAAGATGGTTCTACTTCAGTTGTTCGCACTGAGATGGGGTGAATATAGGATTTTTTTAAACGTTTTTCTATGAAAAAGAAATCATATTTTAAATGTTACTAAAGGTTTCCTAATTTTTTATATAAAATAAAAACTAGGATTGTTTATTTGTAAAGCTTTAAATGAATTAGTATGGGGACAATTTCAATTAAAAAGATAAACATAAGAAAAAATCAGCTTTTCATTCCCCTCCTTTATCGTAATCAATTAACAGACATGAGATTGTGTGGGTAACATAAAAATAATATTTGATGTTTTACTTTAATCCCACTTGTCATAAAGATGCTGTTTTTCCTTATACATCTTCCTTTATCTGATTTTGGCAAACCACCCCTGAATAACAGATCTCTATCAATATCATTGCTCTTAGATTGGGTTATAAACCTGAGAGATTTTATAAAAGAACATAATAATGTTTTTGGTTTACCTGATTGATACCTGAACAAATCCCTATTTGCATCTGCTTTGGCCCATAGCCAATATGTTCAATCGCCTCTTGTATTGTGAACCCTGAGTATAAATGATTTTGTAAGAAAGTGTACATCAAAATAATCATCATGTTAAACCCTTTTACTGCCAGTGATTGTGGTCACTGCTCGTGGGGAAATACGTATGAAACTAAATGAAAAACCAAGAAACTCATAATTTCTCCTGGAATTTCCCAATATTTGCTTTAAGGATAGACAACATCCCTCAGACTGAGAGGGCCATTTGTAGCAAATGATATTGCTCCTTATTAACTAAGGGTACAGTTATACACTTCATATCATTATGGTAGTGTGATTTTTTCTCTCCCTTTTTATATACAGTATGATATTCCCACTCTAATATTGGAGAAATCAGAGAAGAATAATAGATTTTTAGACTTATATTTCTTGAACATGAAGATCTCCACTATCTCTCAATTGATCAGTTTAAAGTTTTTGTAAGTTGTTAATAACATTTATATGGAGGGAAGTGTGTCTCAGATTTGTTATTCAGGCCTTACTTTTTATCCCTGTCAACCTCCTCAAGTTCTGTCCAACATAATATATTGCAATACAACTCATATCAATGGACAGAGCATTTAAGTGACAGATTTAATATATATGATAAATAGTATTTTGAGAATTATCACAGACACCTAATTACACAGCTCCCCTCACAGAGACTGCCGCAAAATGACCCCTGAGAAGTGTTGTCTAAATTGATAAATTAGAGTCATCGTAAAAAAAATATGAAAATAATGATATGTTTAACAGATTTTTTTGGAGATTGGCTCCATGCATGGTAACAACAATTTGGAGGTCACACAGGAAGGAAAAACTGTTTTTGGTTTAAACTGTTGAGTTAATTATTTCTTATAGCTGCTGACAGTTTCTGGTGAAGCAAAAAGGCATTGAATAATTGGGGTTCTTAGATAGACAGATATCCTCTTAAGGATTGATAAGGGGTCTGGGGGCCGTCCGCTGCATCCAATAATTTGCCATGAAGACCAAAAAAGGGAAACTTTTAATGTTCTTTTTTATATACATTTTTCTAAATCTAATAAAATAAAACTAACATCTATTAACCCTTTAGACCCAAATCCGGCCGTGGCCACCCTTGGGTGTGGTCCCCAATCCAGCCGTAGCCGCCCGGAAAAATGACAATTTTTCCAATATTTTTCCCTATTTTTCCGAGGAGAACACTTTCATGACTATTCAACCCGCAAAAGTGGCCAATATATCGATTAAAAGCTGATTGAATTTCCAGTCTAATGATTCAAACCTCATTTCCATAACGTTTATTCATAGTGGGTGATTAGCCTATAAATCTGCTCATGTACAATGACTTTAAGGAATTCCAGAGGGAAATCCATGGAAATCCTAGGGAAATCAAGTAATATATGAATACAATTTTGGGGTCTAAAGGGTTAAAAAGCTTTGAGACTAGTTTCCCTCCAAATATACCCCCATTCTTGAAGAATACAGATTAGAAAAGTGTCAAGTTTTTAAGTCTGGTATTCTTGATAAAAAAATAGCTGAGAAAAGTAGTTTTTCTGTTTTCGAAGCTATATTAAATTCTAATGTTTTATATCACACATGTCTTGGACTTCAAGCAATATGCTCCATATCTATCCTTAATCATCTGGCAGTGAAAGACAATAATAGGCAACATTATCTCAGGGTCCTCTTCAAATCCTGTCGGCCCCGGTGCTCATGGGGCTGTGCTTAATGATTGCAGCTGTGGAAATTTCTTAAATAACTGTTGCGAGTAAAAAAATTTTTACCATAAAAACACATCTTCATGGTTATTTCAACAATAGGCCTACACATGTCCAAAAGCTCATTAAAATTCCTGTCGATTGGCATGAATTAGATCTGATGAAATCAACAACAAAAACTCGCTGCGCCAAGCTGTGGTTTCTGGGGAGAATCCTGATACATATGGGAATACCACACCTATGTATAACAACATGTCATTTTATATGTCATTTTATATGGTAATCTAAAGTGATACAATCCTCTACAGCACATGACTTTTATATTTTCGTTGCCGAGAAAAACCAATCAGGTAGCTCCGACTGCTTCATAAAATGATTTTTACAAATTATATTTTCATTGCTTCCCATGTTCTAGAAGTACAACCTAGCTTAATTAGACCTCAATTTTACAAAAAATTAATGATTAAGCTATGAAGGCCATTGCTTTTACAGCCATAAAGACAAACTTGATAGAGGTTAAACTGCAACATTCCTGAGTAAAAATACATCTTCCCCAAATGTTAAAACATTTCAAAATTGTATGCTGTATCAAAATCTACTTATTATGCTTACATTCAATTAGCTATAGCCATAAGAGGAAAACAATTAGGGGGGTTTTACCAATAATTATATTCTACAAAAGATAGTAATCAAAATCTTCATTGCCAAAATGGGGACCTGGTATGGAGGGGGGCTTTGATGGGGACCTATAGTGGCTGATCAAATTTGTTATTAATCAGCATAAAGCCCCATAGCCACTAGGCGATTTTGACAGAGTTGGCTGATTCAATTAGTGGGAATGGGGCTTAAGCTTATTTATGAATATGTTATCCGTGTCTTAACTAAAACAATTTGCTTTACCAGAAACCTACTTGTGTTTGACATAGTATTGAAGGACTTACCTTTTGTTGGTACATTTTCTGTGTTTTCCGTGTCAGTAACAAATGTATCATATTCTTTGTTGGTTTTCCTGTTTTTGCCTTTCTTTTTTTGAATCTTGTCCATTTTATTCTGTTCTCACTTTAAGTAGAAGAGATGCTCAAATCACACCATATTGATATAGCTTTAAACTGAACAGCAAATGGATACTGTTGTGGGGTGACGTCTAGATGCTGTCCCCCATTTTCAGATAATGATTATATCACATGTTTCTGGTTGGGTGAATTCAGGTCAAAAGTACTTACCCCTGCTTGATGACCCTAAGGGCCATGTAGGCCAGGTCACCAGCATAAATAGATCAAAGCATTTATACCAGGCCACTTAAGGACACTCACACCATTATAGATGTAGCATTTTGTGTCTTCCTTAAACCCTACACAGTCAAAGTTATACCTATAAGATACCAAAAATGCAAATGTAATCAGGGGTCACTGTAGAAATGCGTCTCCCTATGACAACGATAGGGATGTCAGAGGTCCCTAGAGGACCGTCAGCTGTTGTACGTGTGTGTCACCCTGGTTCTATGACATAGTGAAACAGGGTTGTATCGCGCACAGTGGTGTATCACAGATTTTCATAAAATATGAACAATTATGTGAAAACACAAAAAATGTTTTAAAATTCCTATAGTTTCCCACAACGGTCTACATAAACCATTACTTTCTAAGCTTTCTGATTTCTCTTTAATGAGGGGAAACGTAATTTCTAATAATATTAGAAATTACGTTGAATAAAATTCAATTGCTATTTTGTATAATTTTCATGAGATATGATATTTCCTGTGTTCCCACATCCTATCAACGTGACCATGGATGGTATTAATGAAAAATATCTAAGTATCTAGACCCATATTCATTTTTTATTTAAATACAAATGCGAAATATAAACCTATGTTATCCACGATATAAGCCTGATATGTGTGATATAAATCTCCAAAAAGAGAGTATTACATTTTCACTCCCTAAAAATAAATGGATAAAAAGTAGCGAAATTATATCAAATATTCCGGGCAGATACACCTAATACAAAAATAGAATTAGAGATCATCCCCTGAAGAAACTAATAAATATAAGACAAAATTTACACTGAAAAACATAGATCTATTATCATTTCCATGAAATTAAAATGACATTTTGTAGAATTTTTCATATCATCAATGAATATCTACAGTAAATGAAACAAAACATGGAAGGGTTGATTGAAAATCATAACGTAGATGGACCTTGGGTCTACATAAATAAACTTTTTTGATAACATTTTCTATTTTACCTTTATTTCATTTCTATTTTAAGAATGATATTAGCAGATTAGGCATGCTAAATGCACGACGTACAGTAGCCTGATGTTCGCTATATAAGACTTCTAATTAGTATATATCAAAGCACGTGTCCCTAATCAATAAGGGTTAGGACGAGAAACAAACACTGCATGAATTTTGGGATTTACAAAGTCTGGACTTACAAAGTACATCTAAGTAATGGGCATATTTAGTGATCGTTGCCAGACATTTACTTCATCTTATCCTGAAAATGTAAAGGTCTTAAATTTTTAAAGTTCTATAGCTAGTGAACGATTCTAAAACTGGTCTTTATTGACAAAAGTAAAATAATGTAAAGCAAGTAAAGCTAAGTAAAGTTAGAGTAATGCAGTCTAACTCTAAAAGTGTTTATCATAAAGCCAAAGATGCTCTAGTGTTTGTATTCAGAGGAATATATATTTCTTGAAATCTTGATTCAATTTTTTTTTATACAGTGGAAGAACCTTATTCCACAAACAATTTCAAGTAAAATAGTTTACCCGTAATCAGATGCAGCTTGTGAACAGGATTTATTAGTGGTAAAACAGCAGTAATAAAAAAATAACGCCTGACATATCGTAGATGTTCATGTGGTGCCCTCTATGAATAAGTATGAAACAGGCCTTTACTGATAATAGTAAAGTTTTACCCTATACCCCCTGGGCACTCACCCCCCAGACACTTCTGCCTGGGACAGTTAGCCCTGGAAACTTACCCTCTGGACACTAACCCCCTAAACAGTTACCCGCCAACGACATTTACCACCTAGGAAACTTACCTCCCTTGACTTATAATGTAATTAGGTGATAAAAAAAATGGATGCATGTAAAACAAGCTATGCCACCATTTACTTTTCCACCTTGTGACTCTTACCTACTATTTCTTCTGTGGGAGAGTGTCTAAAGCATATTAAGGATTTATAAGGGGTCTTGAATCGTCATTTATGTTGTTACAATAACAGCATCCCTATATCTTGTATGACATCATATTATATATCCCCTGAAAGCTTATATTTTTCTCTGAGATACGCTTCCCTAGGGAAGGACCTTATAATTAAGAATAATTCCTGAGATATCCTTGTTAACAAAATAAAAGTAAAAATTATGATTTTTGCTTTTATTGCTCTCTATCTTAGATGATAGACATCTGATCTAAACATATTTTAATTTACATCACCATGTAAAACACATACTAAACTTTCTACCTAAGTACCCCCGTACCTACCCCTCGACATGATGCCTGCCCCTCTACTTCCCTTCAAGATAGTATGTGTAAGTTAAGGCATTTATAATTATTCTGTACATGTACCAAGATTGGGGGGTAAGTGTCCTAGGGGGTAAGTGGTTTCAGGAGTAAGTGTCCAGCTGCAGGGGGGGGGGGGTAAGTGTATGCGGGGTCCTTGGGGTATGTATCCAGGAGCATTATGTCAAGTCACCAGTGAGGTTGTCTATGGGCCCATGCACATTAACCGTTTCAGCATAGGAAGCCATCCAAGCCAGCTTGCGACGTAACAGAAACGTTCTGCAACCATACTTCTTTTAGTCAATTTGATACTAACTAAGATGGCACGTAGATCCAACAATTATGTTATTGATGGTTAGGTTGATGGTTAGGTTATAAGAACATTCTGTTTAGGTTAAAGAACATATTAAACCAGAATGTTATGATAATGTCGCAGTGCAACATCACAGCAGTAGGTCACAGCAACATAATTGGGAGTCATCAAAAGAATGTAACAAGAAACAACACAGATGTTGACAGCACTTTCAGAATAATCTCGTTTAATTTAGTACTTATATATGCCTCTTACATACTTATATTCGTGTAACATCAGGTATTCAGATATGTGAGGTTTTTTGACAATTCTTCTGCTATTCACTCATCTTAAACAAGTAATCATGTGTTATCTCACCCTTAAGAGATTTGTCAACACCACGGTTAGCCTTAACCATGGGCTAAACCACCCCTAACTTAAGTCTTGAGGAGGGTTAGCAAATGCATGGTTAGCAGAAAAAAGTGCCTTGGTTACTGTTATGAAAATATGGTTCATGGTTACATTTACCTTGGTCAGCCTAACCATGAATTTTGATGACCTTGGTTAATTACGAAGATATGGCACCTGAGCATTCAACTGTAAACACCACAGCAATATTTCTGAATGATATATATAATTCAATTAATAGAAACAATGTTGTCGTTGCTATTTACCTTGACATAATGAAAGCTTTCGACACTGTTAATCATGAAATTTTAATTAAAAAAATAGCTAAATTAGGTGTTGCAAATATGGCATTGGCTTGGTTAAGGAATTACTTACTTGATCGAAAACAACTATCATTTGCTAATGGTTATTCTTCAGATTTATCTAATATATGCTGTGGTGTACCCCAAGGTAGTGTTTTGGGGCCATTACTCTTTTTAATTTATATAAATGATATATCGAAGGTAATTGGTAATAGCTAAATATCACTTTATGCTGATGATACAGTTTTATACATTGAGAATAATAATATTGAGACAGCATTTCAACATTCGCAACAAGACCTTACAGAAATCTTTAATTGGTGTACTAAAAACAAATTGTCACTTAACATTAAAGGGAGCCAAAACCAATAAATTCATTGAAATTTTCCAAACTCAAATAATCATGGAAATCTATTCCTTGAGCCTATTTCTTGCCCATGTTAAAATCAAAAGCATGAAATATGGTAAAAAATCAAGAAAAACAAGTTTTCCTCGATCAAATCAATTAATGTGGATCTGCAAAAATAGGGTTTGTTTACAAACAAATGCAAATATTACGATCTCCTGTGGCATTCTACTTCAGTTTGAGCTAGTTTTCACAGCTTATACTTTACCACTGACCTTAACTGGACTCATCTAACATATTTCTATACTTATCTGAGTTTTGAAAATTTTGTCAAATATATTGGTTTTGGCTCCCTTTAAGAAAACTAAATATTGTGTTTATGGTTCGAGATCAAATGTAGAAAAGAGTAAACGTATTGATTTAGATTTATCCCTGAACGCATATATACTTACTAGAGTATGTTCATATAAATACCTAGGGTTTACTTTAGATGAGCATTTGAACTTTAATAAGCACATAACTGAACTTAACAAAATTGTCTCACATAAATTGTACATTTTCTCAAAAATCAGGAAATATTTGACTTGTGATGCTAGCATTATTGTTTTTAAAACAATGATTTTACCCGTCTTAGAATATGGTGATATAATTTACTGTGGTACTTTGATGGAAAATTTAAATGATATTGATAGGATGTTTTATCGAGGTTTAAGAATCTGCATAAATGAACACAACTATGTGTCAAAAAAGAATTTATGTACTAGATGTAAAATAGCTAGATTAATGGATCGAAGAGAATGTCATACAAATAATTTTATGTACAGGATGTCCAAGAATGTACAATACTTACAAATTCCTCGTAAGCAAACTAGATTACATACAGCTCCAGTATTTAAAACATATTTATAAACCAAATAGTGAAAAAGTTAAGAATAATCTTTTCTATCGTGGTGCTATACAATGGAACAATTTACCAGCTGACAGTAGGAATATTATGCATTTTAAAGAATTTAAAAACTTTCAACAGAAGGCTATGCTCGATGCTGTAACAAATTATTGAAAAGGAGTTTATCCATTTCTCTGTCCTATTGGTGTTTATATTGACTTTTAAGAATGATGATTTTAGTTCTTGATGATGTGTTGTTTATCATGTTTCTAACAATGTATTTTCATGTTTTTGTTTGCTATTTATGTGGTTTTATCTATACTTGAATCATTTCTTTATACGAACTTAAAGGTGCTTTTTTATTTCACTGTATCAACATAAGTGATTTCATTTAACGATATTGTTGGTATAGTCTACTATGTATCTCAGGCATCCAATGTAAACAAGTTGTATAACTTATTGTTTGTCTGAATAAAGAAATGAATTTAAAAAAAAAAAAAAAATGAATTTCAGAATTTCAAAAAATCAAAAAGGACATTACATACAAAATTTTAGGACTGAAAAAAAGTCTTAAAATTGTTATTCGATGCAGAAGGATATAGGCTATCGTTTCCATCCATAAAAATACTAGGGGTTTACAGTAATACTATGAACCTTTCCAGGGTACCTGCATATTCATTGCAATATCTAAAAATGGGTTGATATCTGTATCTAT
Organism: Lepidonotus clava; assembly: GCA_936440205.1. Classification (NCBI taxonomy): domain Eukaryota; kingdom Metazoa; phylum Annelida; class Polychaeta; order Phyllodocida; family Polynoidae; genus Lepidonotus; species Lepidonotus clava. The sequence goes on along the minus strand of OW387136.1, from coordinate 41,674,537 downwards.
ATGGTTCCTCCAAGATTCACAGAAAATTTGAGATAAAGGCGAATTTGACTTGACTTTTATATGGAAGACCCTCACAATAATGGGTATGCTAATTACATATTGATACAACATGTAGTAAAAGAAACATAGTAAAAACCTTTATGATTCCCAACAAATACATCGTAAATGCTATAACATACAAACAGGCATTTCGTGATCGTACAGCTTATAGTCAGAACCAGACATAGGGTCTCTTCCAAAATCATAGAGAGACACTAGCTTATTTTCCTCATGCACAAGTCAAGGTTTAGCAGCCGTTTAAATGTTTTTGAATTCACAAATTACGATTTGTAAGTTTACAGTGCATTTTTCTCGTGCATTATCACAATTTTGCACTATCCCTGGTTGGATAATGATAAACAGGTTTGGGCTACAACTGGAAAACAACCTGTCCTGTTATAATGGGACGGCCTGATTAACTGTCCCACCAAGTGTCCAAGGGAAACGGAATGTCCTAAATTTGCGGTAAAATGTTTAAAATCCTTTGCAATGGAAATGGTTATATTGCTAAAATCACAAGTAGTAGCATATAAGAAAGGTAATCATTATGATTCATTTGATCTATGCATTGGCAGGTTATATGGTTGAATTTAATTAATTCAATTTTACTTTTTTAAAGTTTAAGAAAATTGATAAAAATTTACCATGATAACGGTTGGTCATGAAATAATGGGATGATCAGGCATTATAGAATAACAGGCCGTCCTGTTTTTTCCGGGAAAACATTTCACAAACGAATCAGTTAATTCTTATTATTCATTACGTTCAACCTAAATACAATGAATTGTGTATATTCTTGTATGCTATCGCATTTTCAGATTTCACCGATACAATAGAATGTTCCTAATTATTACTTAAAACTGGACGTCTGAATTTGCAATGTCTGAATATTCTTTTTTTATAATTAGTAATCTAAAAAGATCTTGTTGTTTGTAATACTGTTTTAATATCTTTTTGTTTCCCACAATGTCACCCTGCTACAATGTAAATTTTTTTTTGCTTTTTTTTGGGTAGTAGTCAGTTTAGTTGGTCGGTCTTAGACTGTTAAATTGCTTTATTTATTGGTGCTTTATTTCTTATTTCTAATTAGGGTGTTGGTAACTGGCGCTTTGGTATATGGTATAAGTTAATAGAGATTACCGGATTCACAGGACTTCTTAAAAGAGACTCAGATTAACTGAACTTCTAATAGACTTGTATTTGACTTTTAAAGAACTTTAAAAAGTTATTGTATTTTACAGTTTGATAAATGCGTCTTTGTATTGTCTTTAATTCTAAATGCAGTTGAGTTTATTTATTAGGACTGATGTGATTTACAAACTTTTAAATACAGTACACGCTCACATATTCTAACTAACACATGACATGTATGCATAACAACGAAACATATGAGCCTAACACATGATACAAACTTGCAGCCTTGTGGTTCAACTCCCGTTACCGTCTGCACCATGTGACACACGGGTGTGTGTCAGCAGGCGTTCCTCAGCTCACCGTCCACAAAGGGAGGCTATCGTGGAGGCCAACACCACTCTCCAGAGGAAGGTGTGGGCCTTCAAGAAGCAAGTTCAACTTCTTCAGGGGCGGCCCTCTACCCCACCAACGTCTGCGGATGTACCTGCCGTGCCTGCCGCGCTGGAGCCTGTGTCCACCCCAATGCGTGAGGTGGACCAAGTGCTCCGCAATGCAGGCCTCAGCCCGTCCAAGATACCCGGTGTCAGGAGGCATCTGTTTTCCATTCTGAAATTGTTAACTTATTTAATCTGTTAAGACTTTATGCTTTTCCCTCGGTGGCTAGTCACTTTTTAACAACCCAGGACAATCATGAACCTTTATACAACTTTTATTGACACTTTATGGATACCCAGGGTACATAGGGTCATCACACAGTCATTCTTGTGCTGCCGAGATGAGGTATTGTGATCCTTTGTGCTTGCCATTCCAGGTTAAGTTTTTGTTTCAGACCTGGATTTTTGTCACTTTTTGGAGCACTGGCATGAATAAAAGTTATGTCTTCAAATGCATAAATTTTTAGGTATTTGTTAGATAGAATAGAGTAGAATAACTATATTAAGTTTCTTACTATGAGAGATTAGAAGTGTATGTTCCTAGGGCTTTTATGGTGGTAAGAAAAACTTGAGCTCATTTTTCTCGGTTTCTATACCCTGCATAGGCACGTTTTTGTATTACTTCGCTCAAACTTTTCTATGTACCTAGATATTGCAGCTAGACATGCTATACCTCGTTTTGAAGCTAAGAAATATTTTTTTCTCATGGAATACATAACTAAGATTTGACCAGGTGTGACATCTGACTCAATTTGCTAAAACGGGTCATATTTAGCTTCTTAATTACACATGTACAACCATTGAACGGAATGATCATTTTTTTCTTTTAAACGTTAAAAAGGTATGACATTTATTTACTGTCTTCTTAGTGAATAGATATCATAGAGTGAATTATGAATGATAAGAAATGCAAGGTGATTAGTTTGGACAATAAATAAATATACTGTACTGACTCGGATGGTCAGTCCATGCTATGTGAGCTTAACGTAGTGTTTACATCAGCGCATGCCTTAGCTATAACTCCTTGTCAAATGTCTGCGAGCAAGGAGGAGTCTAGGTTATGAAGTATATAGTATCACCATACATAAGGGTTTTTATTGCCAGTGCTCAGTCAGAGTTAGCTGAATATTGTTGTGAGTAAACATCCTGGAAAGGTTGAGTTCTAGAAGCTGAGTTCTGAAATTGGAACAGAAGCTGATAGACTGTTTAGTTGGTGGGAGAGTTGACTGAGTGTGATTGAGTGGAATCCATCCTTGGAGCTGTTCATTGTCAATTGAGATCTTGTCATGGAAGTACAATAACACAGGAATAAATAAAGAACATCCTTTCACGCGAGTGTTATGTCTTACATAATACAGAACTATTATTATGTATTGTACAACAGCAGTCGAGCGAGGTGGAGACTGCGATAGGAGCTAGCTATTATCCATAACTAAATCAACTGATAAAGTGAACCTAACATTAATGGATAATTAACCTACACAATACAATACAATATCTATCAAAATCGTTCCTAGTATAGACCAACTCTAAAAATTGAAATTTATCATGAAGTCGTCATGGCACTGATTGAAAGGCAATGGACCAAATGGATATGGTGATGGATTCATATTGTCCCATATCAACAATAATTAATCAACTGTATCCATGTTAAAAGGTAACTATGACTCAGTATAAGAAAGGTAACATCACTGTCGCTCCATAAATAAATATTTTGGTTCAGGTCTTGCTGCACAAAATATAATATTACAACAATCATGCATAGTTAATTCTTGCATTACCAAGTGAACTTGGGATAATTCAGTTGATTTGAAATGTATCCTGTGCAAACTGCTTGATATGGAGTCCTGTGTGCACTACCATCTAATGTATGCCTAGTTCTTAACCCTTTCCTGACGGCCCCATAGAAAATGGATCATATATGATCGATGGGCATTAATTAGGCTTTAATTTCTATAATTTTCATATTCCCAAGTTAATTTTTTAATCATATTTACTAGATATCCTGAGAAATATATATCTAATCACGTTATGCTTATAAATACTTCAATATTAATATTCTGACACTTTGATTCATGGTATATTGGGCAAATTTGACATTTTATTAATAGGGCTATCTATAATCACCCAACAAATATTAGAATATTTAAGATTAAAAAGCCTTTATAATAATTCAAAATACATTATTTTCATTCCAAATGATCATAATTTACTCACAATTTTAATAGGTAAAGACTTTTTAAGCTTGAGTAACATTTACTTTTATTTGCTTTAGGCGGATTTCATAATAATTCAACCCTCTTATTCTGCAAAAATGCTCATAAATTAGCCATTTTTATGCAAATTCAAGATGGCCGCCCATTAGATTATACATTTTTATAGTTTTAACCCTTATTTTCAGAATTTGCTGAAGTTATGATCTTTTGATAATTCAATATGGTGCACAACCATTCAGTTAATGGATGTTATTGACATATTAGAAAAATTGTCTTTTATTGTTTGCATTTTCACTACTTTAATTACATTAATTGTTGTGAATAACTGTGAATAATGGAAATTTTACAACTTTTCGAGTATGAGATGCCTAGAATCCTGATTACATGTTGTACATAATAAGTGAAGAAAGTTATAACAATATGGTATCAATTGAGAGGTAATAACCTGGAAAACAATTTATCAATAACTTTTTTCCTCTAAAATAAATATTTTTTCAGATATTGGGGCATTTTCCAGAAAATTGACTTAAAATTACACATTTTTTCAGAAATTCCATTACTGCTCAAAATGTTCTATGGTTACCATAGCAACGAAAACTAAATATGTCAATATATTTCCTAAACCCTGTTACTATATGTTACATAATGGCATAAAACTATATGGTCAAATGCTCTTCTAGAATACCATAATTAAGAATTGAAATTGTGTGTGGTCATTCTCTTTGATAAAATCCGTTTTGGTGCCGTCAGCAAAGGGTTAAAGGAGCTGGTATTGATGATCCAACTATATGTATCTTAACACTGGTACTACTTCTGCTCAGTATTGAGGATAACTAAATGATTTAATACAATATCACTGATCGTCTACATGTTCAGGTCATAACATATCCTCACCAATCACACTGCTGTGAATAGATTATAAAAATAATTCTTATCATTCAAAGTTCAATCAGATATCATAATACATTTTTGTTGTTACCTCTTTTGCCTTTTCCCTTACACAAAGAACACTAAAATTAATGGTCCGACCAAATCAATAGCAGTAACCTCTGACATATACTGATATCAGTTAACATTAGGCCTAAAGAAGGTCCCCCTAGCTTACTCAGCCTATTTTATGCTTACTTTTAAGGAGAGGACCAATACTCTTTTTAGAAACATGCATTATGCATGATTTTGGTCAGGGTAATAAGAACAAAATCACTTGGAATCAAGTTTTTATATTGTCAAAATTCATATCTATTACATATAGATTTTGGTAGATTTCAGATATTGTACACACAGACACCCATTTTCCCATATGATGGCTTATATACATGTAACATTAGCATCTCTTTGAAATGTGCTTGGCTATGGGTTACAAGCAAGGGCAACACTTCATTATCACTTGTTAACACTGAAAGTTGTTGATAAACTCTACAAAACAGAAAACATTCATCAAAATGTAGTCAACACTCTTGTTTATACTCTTATAACTAAAATTTGTTTAACTCCTGCAACCCTCCTTTGCTAAGAATATAAGATAAATACAATTTCATAAGCTGAAGATCTTAGCTCTCAAGTGGAGCTATAATTATCTAGGTGAGAAATACAGATTGTGATTTTCACAAATATGAAAATTGCAATAACTTTTGAAATGATTGTTTGTTTCTCTAAATGGTTGCATGTTTGGAAAGAAAATGAAATCTATAACATTCTTTGTTCTTTGGTTTCTAAAGGTAAGAGGCATGCAGCTACAACAGAAAGTACACCAATTGATCCATATACAGACAGTCCAGCATGCAGAGACCGTGTAAGTAGCACCTTAAAATAAAAATAAAACACAATCAAACATCTTACATGAGGTATCCTGATTCTTAACTACTAGATATGTAGGCTAAACCAAAGTGTAGACTATCATGTCACCATAGAGTATAACTATTATTTTGATCAGCAGCTGATACAATTTTGTGTAAGCAATTTTTTTTACCTCTACAGAGCTTCAAATTATTTTGAAAGTCAAATGACACATTATTCCTCAATACAATAAGCTGTATAATTACCTGGGCTAGATAAGGTGTAACTAGGGCTCCAATCCTACCACAGCTAGACCCAATACCACTGGCAAGTCCTCTTACCTCTGTTGGATATACCTTTAAACAAAACAACCCAAAGTATATTAACCTATGTATATTAAACTCAAATGCTGCTGATAAATATATTATGAATTGTACCACACATGTGTATTGCATCATGCTGTATTGGTTAATGACATGAATAATTATTCTGTGATTCTGCAGAAATAAGGAGGACAGCAGTAGATTGGTGTGGACCATTGTCTTAAGCTTTATTTCGTTTTAATTTTCATATTTTTACATGCATTATATATGGGTACAAGTGCCTTCGGCACCTGAATTTCAGGGATGGTAGCCTGGTGGCCAAAAGGTTTGCTCCCTCCCTTCATACATCCTGCACACACCGTGATAGAAGGATCCACAGACATTTTGTCCGAGAATTAGAAAAATTATTCACAAACACTGTAGATGGCGCCACCTTTCACGCAGAATATTGTAGCAGACACATTTGGAATGAGACACTGGAACTGACACAATCTCCTCGCACTGCCTTTCCCTATATCCCCACTATTGACTTAGAATCTGCGTTGAGATTGAAAGAGTGGCCATCTGCAATCCGTACCTTTTTTGATAAGGAAGCTAATAATTGATAAAATGTTTTTACATGTCATGTTAGTGTGATGAATGTCTATTCATCTTTAGAAAAGTAACCAAGTATCGAAATAATGTAGTAAATAATGAAATACGAAGATGTGTATTGCGAAAGCACAAAAGCACGAAAGTACGAAGATATTGTAAACCGGATATGATGTCAGAATAGTCACGTGATCTAAAGTGACCAATCAGAGTCGAGTAATAGAGTATCAAAGTGGGCAGTAAGGCCCGAGACCAAAATAACCCCCACATCCCTTCGCCTTAGAAATCAGAAACCCCGAACTACCGAGGAACGTCACATTAGCATCTCGCATTGAAATTTTAACTTATCTATTTTCCATAATATACATATTACTTAATCATAGGGGAAAGGGTTACTTTTTGTGTTATTTGACGATGTCACAAGGTCTTTAATCATAATTATTTCTTTTCGATTCTGATCTGAAGATTCATAGCAAAAATGCAGGAAAAATCCCTTAATCCCTCTTTCCCCACTCTACCCTACCCTGTTTCTCTTAAACAAGAACACTGCTCAAACGTTTATTAACCAATTGCTTGAGTTTAAAGGGCATTTGAGTCTACTTCAGGGAAGTTAACTCACCTCTGCTGTATAAGCCATTATCACTTGAGCTGCACCAAGAGCAGCACCACGACAACAGAACAAAACTATAACCATCGGGAAGCTTGAGAAAATAATACATGAAAATTATACATGAAAGTTACACAAAGAAACAGGCTCAAATACAATTAATTTTAAAAAAGTCTAATGAACTTCGTATTTTTGTAAAAGGGAGTAAACTACTTATGTCATGAGCAATTTTCGATGATGTGAAAGTAACAACGAACCCTTTTTTCTACATTACTTAGTTTTGTGTTGTAAACGAAAAGCTCCTACATCCTCCAACGGCAACCGTGAAGCCAAATTAGTTTTGAGGTTTACAATGAGAACTACTAGTGTTTTCTATTAATTAATGTTATCTTTGCATATATCAATCATGATGATTTGCCTATTGTGATATCTGTCCATCATGTGCTTGAGATATAGATTAGATGGCTGACTGAAAACTAGTCAGAAATAATCATGTATAATATGATATGTTATCTTAATGAGTATCATCCCTATCTTTTGACTTGTATGCTATCATAATCTACACTGAAAACACAAAGTCATCAGAGAGCCACTTTAAAGTTGTCAGAGGGTTGTCATAGGTGACTTTTGGGTTGTCATAGGTGACTTTTGGGGGCAGCACAGGGCTCATTTCAGGCCATTGATGCTGTGTGACGACCTTGTGACAATCCTATGACAATTCAGGGGTGGTCAGAGGGTTGTCATTGTATATTTTGAGGCTGGATAACAACCCAAAGGTTGTCATTTTCTCCCGACTACATTGGACCAAAAAGGTTGTCAGAGAAGCAAAAATGAAAGTCGGGTTGTCATAGGGTTGTCACAGAAGACAATGAGAAGTCAAAGGTCCTGCTTGACATCCCTAGGGTTGTAAGTGAATGGTGCCTAAAGTGACAGCCCAGGGTTGTCATGGCCTCTGTCTATGATAAAGTGTTGTAAGTGTATGGTGTCAAAAACTCATAGGCCTCCTATGTGTAATGGACATACCTAATAACTAGTAATAAGATAATAGGAAGCCATTAGTCTAGACTATGATATCTACAACATGAAACTATTCATAAATAAGATTTTTTGTATAAAAGACACAGACAACCTTGGGTTGTCGTTTTTGGCACCACTTTTGACAACTCTGTGTTTTCAGTGTACTTTCTATAACCAGATCACTGTGATTGGCCATGCTGTGCGAAGATCTGGGAAGATCAAGATTCAAACCTTGACAGATTTGCTTAGGAATATTTCTTACCAAAACGAAAACGAAATCAATGATGAGACATATGATCTATGGAAGATGAATCATGATAGAATCAATGACAGTAAATTAAGCAATCTACATGGATTAGAAAAGATCTTGTAATGTTACATGAATATATGCAGGAAAGGTTATGAAGAAGTCACATGAATCTAAATAAAATGTTTAACCTTGACATGCAGATGCAAAGCAGGAAGCAGCATACACCGAATATGGAGGCTAGTAGCATAGTGATTTTCTTTCTTCCAAGGATATCAATAGCCAAAGCTGTAAGTACAGTCCCTTGAAAAAGAGAGAATTTACAACATGCATTAAGATTTATTATCAAGGCTATATAGTTATATCCTCCTACATATGCAACTATTTATCCTGATCTGGCTTTCGTGGCTCTCAGCTTTCATTGCTCCTCGGCCTTAGGCTACAGAGTTTTGATAGTACTTATCCATTAAGACCCCATAGATTGCTATTGTGATGAATGCCTATTCATCCGATATGTAAAGAGACCATAGTGAGAAAAGTAAGGTAATATGACAAAAGTATATATGTTAATAGAGGAACGAAAGTGTAAAGGAACGAAAAGTGTAAAAGCCCGAAAAAGAGGCCCGAAAATGTAAAAAGGAACGAAAATGTAAAGGAACGAAAGTGTAAAGGACCGAAACCCGAAAGGTCCCGAGAAATGTAAACCGGAAGTGATATGTAAACCGGAAGCGATAATGTAAACTGGAAGTGACGTCAATTGTAACCACGTGACCAAAAGCAGCCAATCAGGGCTAACCTCTAGAGTATATAAAGGGGCGGTGAGGCCCGAATAAACGAGTTCTTTCACAGTTCTCCTTGTGTCCACACGTGTCTTCTTCCCTTAAGCAACCGCTGAGATGAGCTGATACGAGTTAATTAACTACAAGTTCGAGCAAAATAGTAGAAGTTCGAGGTAATTAGGCGAAACTTAGGACAGGGGCCCGAAGGCCCGAGGAACGAAAGTGAGGCCCGGAGGACCGAAGTAGGGCATGAAAGCCCGGAACGGGCCCGGATGGAGGAACGGAAACGCAGGCCCGGAATGGCACGGAGGCCCGAAACCCGGCACGGAGACCCGGAATCCAGGGGAACGACGGCGCGACTGGCTCGGCCCCACGCTACCAAACAATAGGTGACCGTCGGCCCGACAACCCCGTGGACCGGAGCCCGGGGTAGATCGCCCTATCGAAGTGAATACCGGCATTGGAGATAGCGAGACGATCCACGACCCCTCCCTACCCCTACCATATTTTCCCTTCCCCGCAGTCCTCCGTACGACACCGAGCACCGATTCCCGACCGACTCGCTCAAACCCCCTCGTGCGCGAGGCACGACTCTAAAAACATCACATCTCGGTTTCTTGCCCGGATTCTCCATCCGTCCGAGACCCGAAACAATTCCCACGTCCCTCTGCTGTAGGACTCGGAAACCCCGACCTACCAGGGAACGTCACACTATCATTTAGGTTATATTTCATCAGGGTTTTCATAAATTTACATCTGGAATTCCGTAAACTGATTGTAACTGAGGTTAAAAGGTTGACCGGTGCCTTATCAATTTAAATGATAGAAATCTTATTTAAAACTTTGATAATGAAATATATATATATATATATATATATATATATAAAGGAAAACATAAGAGGAATATGTAGATTTTGCTGGGGATTACAGCCAAATTGGAGAATAATCCCTTACCCTAGGTGTGATGTTTTGGCATAAATTGGTGCTGACCTTTGAAATGTGAAATCATTTTTGTTGATTTGGTTTTTCAGGTCATCAGGAAAACTTATATGTAGGCCTATTACACTTTTAGATAGAAAACCGGTTTTAAAACGTTATATATATTACAGTGCTGTGTACAATGTTGCTGCAACCTGTAGTTGTAGCAATGTAATTGTACGTGCAACGTTGTCACAACCCAAAGGTAATGTGGTAGCAACGTTGATCAATGTTCTTCAGTAGATCAAGCCACCTTTCTAAACATAGGATTACCACTTTTATATATATATATATATATATATATATATATATATATATATATATATATATATCGGAGAAAGGTATAAATACATGGAAATGCAGAGTGAGGTTTGCATGGATGCCTGGAAAACTCACTACCTTCCAGAGTTGAACGGCCTTGTACATGCCATGTCAAACAAAGGCATCCCGTTCTGAATGAGAAGTTCCGATGTCACAGCTAGCTTATACAGGTCTTGATAGACACTTGTGATAGATTACTTGGAGAAGAATCTCTATCAAAGTTCTGGGGCGCTGGGATTGCCCTTGGGAAGAAGGATGGTCTGAACATGCAAATGTTGACTGCGTTTAACTTGATAGATAAAATGCTGACAAAGGTTAGGGATCACTTGATTGGAAAATCAGGTTTTTTTTTCTAAAAAGAATAGATGAAATAGGTAATTATCATGTATAGAGTACTGCGACATTTTCAGAGTTGACTTTGTGTCATTAACTTCTGAAATCAATGCGATGTGTTTTAATGATTGTTTTGACTAGTAAGTCATATATTATGTGAATAAACCATGACGCTAACTAAGCAGTAAATCTTGAGAGAGTGGCATTGAAACACAGGTATCCGAAATATGTTTTCCCCTCATAAAGTATCATAATTATTATCTCGTACATAGACCTATAGAGTTGATAATTGTCACATACCAAAAAAGGAATGATATCCTTGTCAAAAACGAAACATTACGAGGATGTATTTTGATTTTTGAAAGCGTTTTAAATTTTTCTGTTTGATTCAAAATCAATACTTTTTGTTGTCATAATTACTTTGGCTGCATTATCAGAGGCCTGTTTCCCTTATACAGTGTATGAACAATAACTTTGACAGCACCAACCATAGTATCATTATGTTGGACATCAGTGAGGCCCTTGCCCCTTTCGTACAATACTTGTATACTTTCACTAGCTGGAGAATAGAGATTGTCAACGTAGGGAGTGAAAGACATTAGGACTTATTAGTTCTGATGTAGGAAGTACATGTTCAGGATTATGGTATAATTGAATTATATATTGTGTGTTACGTTGGTGAAGTGAAAATTGCATTATAGGAGCAATTGGTGAGGTCAAATAATCGTTCAATCTACATTTGGTCAGAATGCTCAGAGTCCCACCTAGTACATCAGCTAGAGAAGTCCATAGGATGGTTACATATTCTTCAGTGTCAAGGGTTCTGCATTCCTCACTACAGGCTATTTGTTCCGTGAAATCCAAATCTTAAATAATCAAAAGTAAACAGAATGCAGCTTGGAAAAGCACACATACCTCAGCATGTCAGTAAAGCAGACAGATATCTCCATAATTTATAAAATAAATCAGATTTATCATATATCTTTTATAACAATCCATGATCACAGTAGCAATGGGGTTAATGTCACATGTGTACATGAATTTCTATAGATAGTCTTGTCAATACCTGATTCACATGTTGTTCCTGCCCTTACCAGTTCTGTTGTAAAAAGTGAAGCACCATAATAATTTAGGATGGAAGCAAACCTGAAATTATTGTCAGAAAAGGAAACAATTTCAACATTTTTCATTTATAAACAATTGTCACTGACTGATTAAACTGGTGTGAGATCAGAGAACATATCGTTGGCTGAGTAACAAAGGAACGTTTATCAAAAAACTCAATTATATAATTTTTTTGGGATGTGTTTGCCTTCCACCTCAAGTTTTCCAAATCTTTAGAATGTTATAACCCAGTAAACAAAGGTTGTATCTATACTATTTCACTTTTGGTTGAGTAATTAAAGTTCGTATCTGAAAGAAACCAATTTGATTTTCTCAGTAGAATATGATAGTTAATGCAAAATAAACATGTTATGATTCAGTTTTTTAGAAACCTATTATGCGAACATTATTGTAAAATATTATGCATAAATTTATAAAGTCAATAGCATATATAGGAATATAATTACAAAATCCTGGATACGACCTTTGTTTACTGAAGTATTGGTCTAGGTATTGAATAATAAATGGTTGTATCTGGGCTGCAAGTTAATCCTAAAGATCACATAAAATCTTTACTATTTTAGGGTAATCAAATTAAGTCAATACTTTTGTTCAGAAATGTTATTTTGTGTAATTTGTATCAATTGAAATGCTTTAATTTGTATTTATCTAAAATTTATATATGCTGGACAAGACCTTTTATTATTCACTGATGTCCAAATATCTCCTTAAGAATGAGTAACAAAAGGTTGTATCTAGAAAAGAATTATGTGTGTGTTACCATGGTAACATCCTAATGATCTAAATACATTCATAATTATATATGACCAAGGTATTTTTAGCATGTTATTCTCCCTAAGAATAAAATGTCAGTATGATTGAGTAGATATGGAGACGTATACAGAGCTTTGAATATGTCATAATTCTTCAATCAGCAATTACTCAAAACAAGCATTTGTCAGAAACGACGTCCTTTTATATTTCAACCAACAAAATCCAAGATTTTGATATCCAAAATCCTTAATTTATGCAGATATCTGATAAACCATATAGATTCTTATTAGTGTGACATTTTGTATTTTACAGTATCCTAAATATTGGTCAAACAACTAAGAGACTGTCAAACAATATTCCAATGTGCTCAAATTAATGATATCTGGCAGTTGGCAATATCAAAGAAATTCTGCAGTCTATTTCCAAACTTACCATAAAAAAGACAAAAGAACCGAGGTCAATCTGTAGCCTGGTTTGAAAAGATCAAGAAATTGCCCTCTTTCTTTTAGCTTTACATCCAGAAGTTCTCCAGGAGGCATTTCTTTACCATTACTTTTTGCCAATGTTTTTAGGATATCATATGCCACCTCCTTCCTGCCACAGGCAAGCTCATATCTGGGACTTGATGGTAAAAACTGAAAGAGGATAAAGATTATTTTTTCCAATATAATCTTTTCTGGGTTAGGTATTTAATATGAAACGTTTTTTGATGCATGTATATATTGTTGTAATATACTGACTTATGAAAATTATTTGAAAATGTTCCACAGCTGGATTATCATTACCAAGAAATGTGTTTTCTTTGATTATAATATCAGTATATTATCATCAGTGTTATTAATTACTTCTAAGAATAAACAGCAATCATGAGATTGTACTCAATACTAAGTGACCTGCTCTGCGATTTTGGGGCTACTTGACATGAATAATGAATTTAGAACTAGGCTCAGGCTTTCTAAAAATGTAAACATCTCTTAAATATTCTGAGTAGAAGCTGAGTTGTGAGCTTCTGAACATGATAATGGTCAAACACCTTAAAGGTCAACCCTAAAGAAAAGTAAGTATTTGCTATTTATCCTTGGAAAGGGTTCGTTGATACGTATCTTAGGAAATACATATTTGCAAAGATGTGCTGCGGTCTTAGGTAATGCCGGGGGAGGCTATTGTTAAATGTGTGAAGACACTCTCACACTTCAACTCTCACAATCCAGCCAGCTTGCCATATATGGTGTTGTGACGTCATCTAGGCTATAGGTTTCGCGCAGCATATAGCACATGACATACGTAATGCACTGTAAGGAATAGCAAAGCTGTTTATATGGAAAAATATTTTGAATATAAAATAGCCCATTGGCTCTAATTTTTGGGGACCTGTTCTATTAAAGTGTTTATAAAGCTTTTATATGAGAGGAATATTCACATTTACTTGGGAAATGTCCCCTTCATTGTTAACCCACTGCAGTTAGGGGCATCCCGTAAGCCTAGGAATATTCCTGGCTATTGTCATTCACAGGAAAACGCTTATGTTTTGGTGTAAGACATCAAACATCGCAAGTCTGGTCATCACATATCTTTTAAGCATCCACGACAGAAACTCTTCTAAAGGTGCAACTTGATTATTCCAGCATTTGTACAGCATCCTTTATATAAATACATAACTCTGAGACCCAATATTTTGAAACTCATTTACCTTAAACCTTTGGTGCATTTAAGATTTATTAGGCAGATTGTTTAAGGTCCAACCTTAAAAACTGTGTAAACTACAGGAAAATGAGGGATCACGAAACACCTGACCATAAAGAAATATGGTTTAAAGTGGTATGAAGGTGGAATCTCGAAGGACGGAAGGTACCTTAAAGTTTAAGGAGATAATCTAATTATTGTATTTGTATCAATTCTTTTATGTTTCTTTATCTAGTTGATGACAAATCAGTGTTTAAGACGATATTGTAACTGGGTCAATGAAAAATTTGGAAAACTTTGATGACACCATTTTCGGCCGTCATTTACACTACTTTTTGGCCGTCATTTACACTATTTGGCCCACTAAAAAAGGAGGCATTTAGGCCCTGATGACCGAGAACCTAAAAAGTTAGCTTTAGACATTGCAAATAAAATGAACAAATGTTTAAGGTGAAGGAGTTTAGAAATATCAGGCTTAATTGTAGTAATTTCTAACTAATATGTAACGCACATATTCAATAAAACATTATAATGAAATCAATAGTGTTGTCTGAAAAGTATTCTTGTCATTACACTTGGACTTGTACTACCAAACACTCTAAACCTAGTTGTTTTGGTTGGTTTACTAGTGAATGGTTGCCAGTTGCACTATAGCCTATAGCCTAGGTGACGTCACAGGCAAGCCTACCACGTGACCAGCACTCACAGTTGCGCTGCCAATGCCTGTGATCAGTGCGGCATAGTATCATATATTTTCACCATTGTTCTTACATTGGGAACGATTATTTTGGTAAATATATCTAAAATGAGATTTTTTGAACACATCAAAGTCTTCAAATTTCGCTTTTCTGTTCTCCTTTAAATCCATTAAAATTACGATATAGATGGTAGTGACAGAACTACAAACAGTTAGATACAGAGTAAAATATGATCTACATTAATCATGATGCAAACAAAATACTCCCAATTTTTTTCTTATGAAGATAGCTACAATCTGTCTTTTGCATAATGTAGCTTGAAAGTTTTACTTTTAAGTTTTACTAAATCTAGAATAAATGTAACATGACCTGGTTTCCATGGAAACCAAATTCTTCATAATATCAGTAATTCTATGTTTTGACGTTTGATAAACATTCTAGTTACCATGGCAACAAAATATAAAACTTTAGGAAATTTAAAAGTTTTAGAAGTCAGTGAGTATGATTTGTATTTTGTAGTTATTCTTATTATCAGATTTCACGAATTGATATGATCCAAATAAAGAGTATATAGAGTGGTGGTATCATGCCTTTTTATATGACAAATGTTGTGTCAGGGTTTCACCGGCTATCATTCTTGGTATCCACTAATGGGGTTAGACGTCACCTTGACCTCATGTCTGGGCATGGGAATACATGAGATCTGAGTAGAAGGGGAACTGTGGCAAGGACTTCATGCCTTGTGCATGAGGGTTGACTGCGCAGTAAGGTGGTAGGAGGAGATCGAGGGGAAGGGAAAAGAATGTGTAAGTTGGACTTGGATGGTTGACCAATGGCTGGAGAAATGCGCCTTGGGTTTGAGCCAAAGAGAATAAAGTGGAAGAGTGTTGGCGTAATGCCTGATGTCTAATTCCCAATTCCTATCATGTTGATCGTTCTAAGCTTGTACAAGATAACTAGTATAGCTTTGCCTCCCAACTCTTGTTGTCTAAATCCAATCCTAGAGGCTAACTGGCCTAACTGTGCTGTTTAGGCATACTGTGTCATTCTTTGTGAGGTTTTCTTCATTCCCTAACCCTTAAGCGAGTGGGACACAACCCAAGCATTAGCGACTTAACAATCACGTTGTGTGACTTTTTTGTTGTTGCTTAGTCTGCAACCTGTCCAATTTTCAAGTAACATTTTATGTAGAGTTGAGACCTAGTAAAAACAATGTTATGATGGCGTTATTATAATATGAAAGAACTTTACAAGGATGTCACAATAATGTTACTGGGCGCCATTGCAATGTTAGGTTCTAAAGACAATTTTGGATGCCATCAAAATAATGTAACAAGAACCAAAGCAGAACTAAACAGAACATTGCAACATTATAATAACGTCATATTCCTGCTTGGGAAGAAGGAAGTTGGTAGTTGTTTGGCTAATACAGGTCAAATGATCGTTGTGATACCTTGTGATGTCACTTTTAATGTCATATTTCTTGTACTCAATTTACTTGTGATTTTGTGCACATTCCTGAAGGGCCATACCCACTAGGCGATTTTATTGGCGTCCGGCGATTGGCGACGAGGGGTAGTTACATAATCGACGGTCCCCAGTCGGACGGCGATCACAATCGCTGGGCTATTTCCCGTGGGTATGGTGTGCATTCTGGGCGACGGGCGACGTACAATAGGAAAATTGCCAAGAAAATATCAAACTTGCCAGATATTACCGTCGCTGGGCGACGTCGACGCCCGTTTTTAGCGTCGCCCTTCGCTGGGTGACAGTAAAATCACCTAGTGGGTATGGGGCTTTACTCTTGTGTCACATTACAAACAGTCATTCCAAAAGAGGACCTTAAGGACTTCATGATATAAAGAACATACATTTTATTGGTGGTAAGCAAACAACTAACATGAAAATATTCAGTGCTATTACTATGTCAGCTGATCCTGACTCACAGATTTTAGAATTTGCCGAAAGATGCATTTGCCTAATGACGCTGTTACCTAATGATCCCGTTGCCTGACAACGCCGTTGCCTGACAACACTATCACTGTGACAACAGCCATTAGTGTGACGTCACATCAGAAGGGTCATTTTACTGATATCCGTATCTTCACTTTACAACAGTCACAAGTTTTAAGTTTCCTTTCATTGATCATATTAAGATAAGAACTCTATGGATAAATTGTGATCATTATGATTTATTCATCACTATCATTACTTAAAAAGATGATAATTGTTGATATTATTAGAGTTCATACTACATTTGGGAGCATATTTGGGAAAAGGTACCTAATGACATTTTTGGCCATCCTGTGACTGCTAGTTCTGCAGGTTTGTTCATATTATGAAACAATCACTTAACATGCAGCTAAAAATTATGTTTTATAATGTTTCTGAAGTCCCAGGGATTCTTCTACTCTTTGTTTTATAATTCTACGATATATAGTTCCTTCGCAATCTTATGTACAATATAGGCCATTATGCTCAATTTGGGCCAAATCTGGCAGTATCTGGCAGAAATTGACTCTTTGTTACATTAATCATGAAATATATGGGGGAAAAACTATTTTTTAAGTTATTTTGTGAAAATTTTTGACTTACATGAAATTTTCTAAACATTCTCATGACATTTACTAAAAAATCAAAATTTTCATAAGCAATGCATCATGGGAAAATCAAAATGGAACGTTTTTAGCAGAATTTCTGCGCATAATTTAGGTTAGCGAGTTACCATGGTTACGGTAAAAAGAATATAAAAAATGAAAAGAACATTTTTTCACAGGTATTGTAGAAAATGTTTTTACCTTCTCAAAACTGAAAACAGTAAGTGGAACAAACACTCCTGTCAATAGTTATGGCACTTTTAATATTCTCAGAAATAAGAAAACTTAATTTCTTGATAAGCATAAGAAACTTTAAGTTGCCATAACATGGAAGTAACAACAGCAATTGGGAATAAGGGGTTCTCAATGTACAAGAGGTGAGTAGGTTCATACATGTTTATCTCAGGTTCTATCAGGAATATTTCAGAATGGTTTGCAGCATTTGAAAGAGTAGGTTCTCTACAATAAGAATAATGCTGACACATTTCCCCATGTTTCATGTGATTTTGTGACCTCATTAAATGTCATTAGGTACCTTTTCCCAAATATGCTCCCATTTATAGAATTGCTGTCGTAATTAACCTTGGAAAGTGACTATGTCATAACCAGCCCCCTGACGGCCAGGTGGCCGCTTCACGGCAGGGGTGATTAAAAAAAACGTTTCATATAAAGGTAAGTTCAAGAGTAATAAAAAAAGGGATATAACAATAATTATTATGAAAAACTTACAATTGACAAAAAGAGAAATATGAGAGAAGGCAAGCTCAGAAAGGCCATCCACAGACGCCAGCTGTTTGTTACGAAGATAAGTGCCAATAGAGTTGAAACGGTACCACCAAAAGCAAAAGCGATCTGAAATATACAAGTATTGACTTTCTGGATACAACCTATTGACCTATGAAGAAGGGAAACATATTCAAATTGACAAAAATTCAAAGTTGTATAATGATTTTCTCGTGATTATAATTATTATCCTGAATGGTTACAATAAAAAATTGTTGAAAATTATTTTGAGGTTTATGGACAGACCACAATAATAATAAGTGCAAAGATTTTATGGTTGTCATCTCAGAATTCGAACTTGAATTAATTACAAAATTATAGTATGACAGAAATGAATACTCATGACAAACTTTATACTGCGAAATACTAACCGATTGCAAAATTATCAGCCTTCCTCTTCCTTTCACAGGAAGAAATTCAACATAATAAGGCGTGCTGTAGGGAAAATAGATTTTTAGAAACAGATGCATTCAGATTGTAAGTCCATTGGATGTGTAATTCTGTTTATAAACAAAACTATCTATACTTGTACAGAGGGATTTAGTTAGTAACTTATTTGAATATAACAAATTAAATGTTCAGGCATAATTAATCTATGTTAGATTTAACATATCTGGTTCCTGGGATGTGAATAAAGTTACTGTGAAATGCAAAATGCCTGTTTATTGATCTTTTTTGGTCATTTGCATTCAAAAGTATAACAACTTTGAGCTAAGGACTAGAAAAATCACAATTTTTTGTTTCAAAATGTGTAGTAAACTCATTTCTTACCAGAAAGAAGATCCACTGACCCCAACTCCCACAAAAAACCTAAGGATGAGTAGCCACATGTAGGTAGGAGAAAAGGAACTGAGGAAGCCATAGTAGAACACACATACTGCACCGAGTAGCATAATCTATTAAAAAAGGACATTACAAAATTGTTACATCTACTTATTTCTGTTGGAGTAACATTGCCTTCCTCCTTTGATAACACTTCCAATGAATCATAGAATTTCAGGTGTAAAACTGATTTTATGTATATTCAGACATGCACCTTTTTTCGTCCAAAGAAGTCTGTCAAATACCCAAAGAAAACAGCACCGATGAGGAAGCCAACAAAAACCACCTGTTTAATTTAGAAAAAAGGATTAAGTGATGAAACAACGAAGAAGGATATAGAAATTGCTCATTGTGAATAGTTTAAGGCATGTTTGTTTTTATATGGAACATGTAAATAGATTACTTAAATGTAAGAAAAAACTACTTCAATTGTAAGAACTACTATTGTACTGTTACTGGCAGCCTTCAGGCTGATGAAAATGTGCTGTAAATTTTATGTTTGAAAACATTTCAAAACTATTATCAATCAATACATGACATCATTTTGCACAGACATTTACATTTTAAACCTTAGAGAAAAAAGTTAAGGGTTACAAACTGTTGTAATTGTTGCCTCTTGGTTTTTAGTTAGTTGCCAATCACAAAGCAACACTGGACCAAGAATAGAAAGAGCCATTAACTCGATTCCATCTGTCAACTGGGTTGGAAATAAAAAGGTTTAAATGTGAATTCGTTGGAAGGGAAAAAAAGATGGTTCCATCTCAGCTACTTTCACTGTAGTTATACATTAGCTCAAATTATTGATCACCAACCAATCAGATTTGAGAATGAAAGAGAGGCAATAACAGGTCCATGTGTAGCTTTGGGTGAATTCACCCAAATATGTGAGAAAATTCCAGTTAAAACGATGCATGTAAAAAAATAAGCTTTTCATTATACCCGTTTGTTCTAATCCTACATGGTTATGTAGGCAAAAATATGCCCTTTATTGTAAATAATTATCACCACATTCCACCTCAGTCATTCAGATATTGCAGTTTTCTCCTTTTACCCTCATTATACATTTTGTCAAATCACCCCTTGTTACACCTGAACAATTATTCTCATAGAACATAATATGTCTTTGGTTTACCTGATTAATACCTGCACAAATCCCAATTTGTATCTGCTTCGTCCCAAGGCCAATATGTTCAATCGCCTCCTGTATTGTGAACCCTGAGTAGAAATGATCTCGTGTAAATAGTCTCAATAGCAATTATCATTATGTTTAGCCCTTTCACTGGCAGAGGCTGTCATCACTGCCCATGGGGAAAGCCATTTGGGAGAGCATTATGAAATCTCAAGAAACCTATAATTTCTCAAATAGTTTTACAATTTGTCTTTTTAATTGATTCAAAATGAGAACTTTACAAAAAAGATTATTCTAAGTATTCAGACATTTCAAGATACTTTGAAATATTTTGGTCGCAATTGGATGAAATAGGACCATCAAAGAATTATACTAGAACATGATTTTTCCAGGTAAATCTTTAGATAAATTTGACAGATTGAATTTAGTTTGAGTTTGCAACGTAATACATTTAGAAAACAGATCTGGGATAAAACTGACATCTTCTGGTGAAGCAAAAAGGTGATGAACAATTGTGTCTCTTGGATAGACATGCATTTTTTTTGTATTTTATTTATTTATAAACATCTCTCCAATACAAGAGTTCTTCTGATGTAGGTGATTACATGTTATAATATAACATGTAATCTGCTCATTGTATATTATACAATGAGCAACATATTAAACAATCATAAACATTTATGAAATAAACATTGTTTCTGTAGAGAACTTGATATTTACACATTCATAATTATGCTATCGATCATATATTTTAGAGACACATGTACATCCTTATCCGATTTTAAATTGATCAATACTATCACATCTCTGTGCACACATTGGTATATTATTCCATAATTTCTCCCCTCTATAAAGAGGACTTTTTCATAATTTCATAAAACCTCTCATTATTATCTGACAGTGAAAGACAATATAGACTATATAATGATGCATATAGGCATACCTACCACAAAACATACAATAACATAATCATATTACATGTCATTTCTATAATTATGCTAGTTTGGAGTGATGAAGTCCACGTTAGCACATGATTCTTATCTTTTCTTCAATTCCGATGTTCAAAAGGCCCACTCTAGTTCAGACCACAATTTTATAAATGGTAAAGCACTGAATGCCATTGGTTTTACAGCTATAAAGGAAAAATTGATTGTGGTAATAATGCTTCATTTGCAAGTTAAAAGAACAAACACCTTCCCCAATGTTAGAAGATTTTTAAATGTATAATATTTGGGGAAATTAGCAAAATCCACTAATTCTGCTTAAATTTAATTAGCTGTAGCCATAAGAGGATAATAAATAGAGGCAATTGAACTAGAGGGTACTAACAATATATCACACAAAAGATTTGTATTGCCAGTCTATTAAAATATATGTAGGTCTTGTTGATGGAAAAGATTAACAATAGCTGCTCCAAATTAAAATCTTTGTCACCAAGTAGGGATGCGGCTTCAGCGTGAATTTGTTATATTGCAACCAGAGTGAATTTGTTATTTATCAAATAGTAACTTTTTATTATGAATATGATTTCTAAAGGTTAAAGCTGATGTCCTAACGGAAACAATTTTGCTTTCCTGTAACTCCTACATAATTGTGAAGGACTTATTGGTACATTTTCTGTTTTTTCTGTGTAAGTGATACACATGTCATATACTTGATCTGTTTCTACGTTTTGCCTTGCCTTTTGTAATCTTGTTCATTTTCTCCTGTGCTCAATATAAGGAGGGGATCGAGATGCTCAAATCACATTTTATTGAAATAGCTTTCAACTGAAGCCCGGTTTACACAGTCCGTCAACAGGTCCTTACGAAAAGCCAATTACGATAGGCTTAAGATAATGGACTATCGGGAATAAGTGAATGTAAATTTAGGTCATTGTCGTAGGTTATCGGTAATAATTACCTTAAGAGGTGCCTTATGAAAGTGTTTACACAGTCCGACAATTTCCTTAGGATAATGTTCTGATAATGATCATCGTAAGGTTGACATAATACTTAAGACAATGAAAGGATCTAATAGATTTGTATAAGAATATATCCTTTGACTTTAGACAGGGAGGGTTTACACAGACCGATAGAGGCTCTTAGGACAAAAATCTTCATTGTCCTAAGCCAATTTCATCGTCGTAAGTCCATTCTCCTAAGCTTTTTCCAAAAAATTTCAAACACGTCTGAAATTTTCGTTATCTTAAGGAATTGTTCCTGATAGATCATCGTAAGGGTTACGACGGGCTTAAGATAATGATTTCCTTAAGATAAAAAGGGTTTACACAGACCGACAATGTCGTCGGGACTGTCGTAAAGCTTACGTCAGTTGTCGGGACTGTCGTAAGCCTTAAGATAAGGACTGTCGGGGACCTATCGTAGGGATTTTGACGGCCTGTGTAAACCCCCCTTAAGCGGCAAATAGGTACTTGTACATTTGTGGCACCTACAGCTATCCTCGAACTCTGTTTTCTATTTTAGATCATGATACATCGGTTGTGTGAATTCAGGTCAAAGGTTCTTCTCCCCACTCTGATAACTCTAAGGACTAGGGAAGCTAGATCACTGCTCTTGGTATAGGCCTATAATTATATGTAATTCACCAGCTTAATTAGGTCAAACCATTTAGAACAGGTTGCTTGAGGACAATTGCACCATTTTAGATTAGCATTGATATTTTCCCAAAACACTACACAATATAATTAGATTTCTTGGTTCTTTTGATAAAGATAAAGATAATTTAAAATCATTACAAAATTGTATAATGTTTTGAAAAATTATCGAAATCTACAAATTACTGTTCAATTCAATTACTTGTAGCCATCAGAGGGACAAAATCAGGGCTATCTTAATTAGAGGGTTTTGCATATATAAAGGGAAAGGGGTACTCTGTAAGAGATTTCATTGGAATAATGTGGCAGAGTATGGTGTCACAACAAAAAGACACCAAGTATGTAAGAATCACATCATTAATCAAGTTGTGACACATGCAACACACAAATTGAAAAAAACACACCCTAATATACCCAGTATAAATTTATTCGGATAAAAATACTAAGTGATTAATTATGATAATAAACATGCAAATATTCATAAATATCTTAATATGGCATTTCTCCTTATGTCAGCCTTTTTGTGTTGATCATGCCTAGGAAAATGTGAGTTTCCTTAGCAACCAAATAATTCAAAAACCCAAATTTTACAAAGAAAACATTTCATTGACAATCGGAATAAAGATAAATTTCATTTTAGAGGAATCTCTTAAACACGAAAATTATATCCTACACGAAAAGTTAACATAGGACTATTCTTTTTTTTTTTTTTTTTTTTTTACAATTTTTTACCTACATCTCCAATAACATTAGCTTTAGAATACCAAATATTGAAACTTTGGAGTACCCTTTCCCCTCACCGGCATACACAGATTCTATAAATAAAGTAATTGTCCGCCTCTGATTACTTGTAGCTTCTGTTCATCAAATACGCATAGGTCAGAAGGTAGGACAATAAATGACATCTCCCCTTTTGAATGTAATGTTAAGTCTACCTACTTTTCATATTAAGACTTTAACTGTACCATTAAAACACTCCTCTAGAATGGCCTCCCTTCATTCAGGCTTCGCTTTTGGCCTACCTATTTTATTATAATTATTTTGAGGAATCAACGGTTGTAAAGTGGATTTGTTATATAATCAAAATATTAACCTTATAATTAGTCACGGAGGCTTTATCTATAGGTCAAACCTGACATCTTAGCTGAAGCCGCTACAGCTTGATTACATACCCTTAAATGACTTACCATTTGTTGGTACACTTTGTGTGTTTTCCATGTCAGTAGTAAATGTGTCATATTCTCTGTTGGTTTCCTTGTTTTTGCCTTTCCTATTTTGAATCGTATCCATATTGTTCTATGTTCACTTTAAAGAAAGACAATGCTCAAATCCTACCATGTTGAAATGGCTGTTTAACTAAACAGCAAATTAAAAGTATTGGGTGCTGCTGTGGGAGTAATGAGGGTATATCTGTTTCACCTAGATGCTATCCCCTGTTTCGCAGTGATGAGGAGAACCCTTTCTGGTTTAGTCAATCTAGGTCAAAGGTTTTTCTCCACAGTCTGACTCCCATGTAGGCCAAGTAGGCCACTGCCTTTCAGGTCCATACAAGAAATTTACCAATATGATAAGATTGAAGCACTTAGATCGGGCGGCTCGGTATAACAGACTATTTAAAGTATTTTATTTTAGGACAAAAATAAATCACAATATTCTGCGACTTGTGAGCCATAAAGACATTTGTTGTACACATACTTATAAATTCATTGTTCAGCAGAAAACATTTCACACTTAAAGCTGTAAAGCATAAACAATTGTCAACAAAAAGATAATCCCACATTGCTGACACGACCTTTTTGTCAGATTTTGCTTGCAATGCAACCTTTCTTAAACTGAGACAGAAATGAACAGGTATGGTCTCTCTTTTTCAGAACCGCGTCAACACTAAGGCTTTGTGTCGTCAGGGAAGAAGTTATAGGAATATGGTTTACATACCTCTGAAAATTGCACTTCATTCAATGATCAATTATATCAATTGATCATGATTTATGTTCAAACATTGTGAAGTCATCTGTACATCTTGTATAGGCGGTAGTCGAAGTCAACATAATAAAAGTCTGGATGCTGGCATGGTACTCCATGTGAGGTACAACATGTAACAAATTCCTATATATCCACACTATAAAAGAGGTAATCTTTTACATAAATGACACGTTTCAAATATCTACCATTAACCGGAAATACAAAATGAACAAGAACAGAAAAAGAAATACCTAAAAGAAAAAACTATTCGTTACAGCAACTTGTGTGGGCTCCCCATTATGCTGTCAGTAAAGAAGGGGCGATGAAAACACACCATACTTTTGAGTAAGAGTTTATGGGTGAAGGGGACTGCCCACCCTTCGGCCACTGGAGCCCAATCTCCTCTCAAATACAGGTGTATCCCTCCACTGGCCTTATCACACTAAAACACGCCCAGATTAAGCCGCCTAAGAAAGAGGACCTCTACTTCCCCTTTCCTTCGTAAAATGCCCACCCCCGAGTGCGCAGGCGCGAGCCAGACGCTTTGTGGTCACGTGATGATTTATATGGCGGCGGGCGACGCAGGACGTTTTTGATGAAGAATAAAAGGGAATCTTTCCGAGGGAGAGGGTAATTGATTGCTGTACTGGTCCGCTTTGCCGGAGAATTTACTGTGGGAGGGGCAATCGTATGAGGACAGGTGTGAGTGAGTAAACTCACAACTGGTATGTCTGTGGATCTGTGTTGATAAATCTCCCAGTCTTTTTTTTTATTTGTTGGAGGTCTGGGGATAATTCTACCAGCAAACAGTTCTGACTTTGTTTAATTGAAGTAGTTTACGTCGGCAAAGAATAATTTTGCAAATGTTCTCCTTTTCCAACAGATAGGATTTCCATTTGTTAAAAATAATCCGGATATATAATTACACACACACACACACACACACACACACACACACACACACACACACACACACACACACACACACACACACACACACACACACACACATATTATTATATATATATGTAATTGTTCGAAAGCTGCAAAATTGTTCGAAAGCTGCAATTTAGTTTTGTACTTGCACATGGGCACTTTTCTGATCGTTTTACTCTATTCAATCTTACTATGCATGGATATTCGTGATCATGTCCTTCTAATCAACTCTTGAAGCTTTGCTTTTTATTCATCTCAAAACACTGTGGCAGTAATACATGCACCTATTTTTCTTTTACAATATACCTCGAACCAAATAACCTGGCACTAGAACTCCGTCCCCTAGCCTGTTTAATCAGGGCAATGCAATCACTGAATACGTTCGTGGATATGTATAATCATGTATTTATAAGAACTTGTGTTGAAATTGAGTATTTCATTGCATTCAATGACGTTAATACATCACATTCTTGTTGACGGTGTTCTTTCTTGGGAGGTTAATGGCCTTAAATCTACGGTAATAGCACGAGCAAGGTGTCTGTTTAATTCTATCCATTCCACTCGTACTCACTCGAAATAGAAGGATTTGCAATATTCCTCCCAAATGGCTTTAAAGTTATACCTGATTCAATATTTATTCAATTGCAACTGGTTCCGATAAAATAATTATAGTTGATTTTAATGGACATGACACGTAAAATGTCAACGAAATAACGTCCTTGGGTGTTTTGCAGAAATTTTAGGTTCAACACAAGGTCCAGTAAGGGTAATTCTTATGAATTCCGTTCTTACGAGATATATCAATACAGGCAAATGCATGAATATATATCTGACCTTCAACATACATAATTATGTACGGTGGTGAACATGCTCACTATATATATACATATGGGAGGTCGCAATCTCTAACCCGGAGTACAGAAACTTGAACCTTTTGTATTCTGTTTAAGAGAACTCCTTTCCTCGTCGTTTGAATAAAACTGCTCAGGTGCATTTACCAATCTATCCAGGGTAATCTTTGTCACTACTGATGCCCCATTGGCACTGCACCTAGCCGGTATAATACCCTTGCACTTGTAATATGCATATGGACCTTGTGTCCTTAAGTATAAATTTATACATATATCAATACAGGCAAATGCATGAATATACAGTATGTAAATCTTAATCAGTTTTTATTAGAATGTCATCCAGGTATTTCATATTGCATCAAGGTTATGAGTGAGACACTTTTTACAGTAAATTAACCAGAAGACCTTTTCGCTGATTACTGTATATATCTTTACAGAGTTGCAATATTGAAGAAATACAACATTCGGTTACTTGTTTCCACAGCAATTGTTGTGTTAAAAATGTAATTTTATCTTGCCAATCGAAAGACCATAGATAATCCTTATATCTATCATCTACCAATATGATGTTTACAGTATAGGCCATTCAGGTCTTGATATCCATATTTTGATCTCTAAACTGAAAAGGGATTATAAGTTGATGGACAATACAGCGGTAACTTCGGTGGCGCCCACAGAGTCGGATGCTGACGCAATTTAATCAATCTCAAGTTTAACTACAAATAGATCCCCCTACACAGTGTTTGGACATCAACGTCTCATCCCTACTTGACCCTCCCTACCAGCCACCTCCCCTGGGTACTCACCTTATCTGAACCCATCCCAATTGTGACTTGCCCCAGCCACGGACCGGTTACCCGTGCATGGGTTACAGTTCTGACAAACTGGCCGAATAGTATAGAGAAAGCATTTTGATTTGAATGTAAATACAATTGGCCCAGACCAATCAGAGGTCATTTTGTCTGACAGCGTTCTTGGTACAGAGTGATAAATGAAGGGCTATTTGATCTAGGGGGAATGGGGGTAGAGTCCCTCACCCGTCATAACACGTGGAAACTCGGCCACGGCTTTGAGGCCCAAATTACAGATCCTCGTCTTCGTCCCGGTCAGTTCCAATTAGCACGCTTCACGCGCATACGTGTGCTGGGTGGGTCTTACGTCTGTTGTGGGCTTCGTGACACGTGCGCGCTGCGCAAACACGCTGCGCACGGAAACAGCACACGTCTCACGCACACAGGAAGTGATGGATTAGTGGCGCCCGCTAGCAGTCTACAGGTCGCCTGTCAATCACCGGGGTTCACACGAGGCCTTTCCGAAGCCTCTCTAACTATCTGTAACGGATGCCAACTTTGCTTTGACTTTGGTCATCTTAGTGGGATTGGAGATCCAACACTCCAAGGTGTTCCGTTTTTCATTAAATAATGTTATACCGTCTAAAAGTCTCCTAGAAAATTAGACATTGCTAAAACATTCAAAGCAAACATTTGGGCAGTACCTTTCCTAAAATTGTGCCCAAGAAGCTTATTCTGTAATACTTTAATGTCCACGTGCACGTGCAACTGTCCTCAGAAATAAGTGTCAATCTTGGTGCCTTTGATGTGTACGTGGCCCTGTTGAATTGATGAAAGGACGATGTTGCCCTGTCAAATTTAAGAAAGGCAATGTATTAGGTTAAATATTGCTTATTTACTCATGTCACAAAGACAAAGAAAAGGCCCTACCGCCGTCTCGAATTTAAGGATAAGGACAGCTAGAGGCCAAACATGCTTGATCTGATACTTGATACCAATACCCCTGTAAAACCATGACACCCTGATGACCCCCACTTAACTTGAGACCCAGGTCAAAAGTCAAAAGCCGGTTGAGCGTTTTTTTATTTTTTTTATATTTTTTTTTTATTCATCGATTCCTGATACATCAAGTTCTTCCATCGATATCAATTATAGGCACATACAAACATAACAATCATATATTAGATACATTATAAGTTACAGTATTAATCTTCCTGAATAACAAATTATCAGGCTTATAACCAATATATTTGATATAGTGCAAATTGGCACTCAATGTATTCATAGTAATACACACAATATTCATAAATACACCTGCCACATCACGCGAATGACATATTTTTTACGATTGATCTAAATCGTTTCTCATCCATATTTTGAATATCACTATGTAATAGATTCCATTCGTTTAGCCCACGACAGAACGGGCTCTTCTGTATTTTTGAAAACCTGGTGAAATGTGATTTCAATTTCACCTTTGGTCTACTACGTAACAATATACTATGTTTAGGCTTATATACGTTTATAGCCACCTTACTCTGGCCATACATAATTTTTAATAACCCTCTTTTCCGTCTTATTTTCAGATTATCAAGATGATATTTGCCATGTAATACTTCGATGCTTAATCTGGAATCATGTGTTTTACTATTTTCAACTAATCTGATGCCTCTACGATGTAGTCTATCTAGTTTCTGTACTTTATCTGCATTACCAGATTCAATTAGAAAATCTCCGTAGTCGAATTGACATAATATCATTGTCTTGAAAACAATAAGGGCAGTGTTTAAACTAAGAAATCTCCGAATTTTAGCAAATATACCGAGTTTACCCTGTACCTTTTTTATTACATGATCAGTGTGAGCATTCGTTGATAGTTTGTCATCCAAATAAATACCTAGGTATTCATAGACATGTATTTGCTTTAAACCCTCATTTCCAATTCTTAAAACAAAACCATAATTTTGCGGATTGGATTTATAATTTACCAGCATATATTTAGTTTTGTCCTTGTTGATAGTTAACTTATTTCTACAACACCAATTTACAAGGATGTCCAATTTACACTGTGCATTATACAACGATAGCTCAGGAGAAGTACCACTCCCAATTAGTAACGTGTCATCCGCATACATCACACAAGATTTCTGATCCAATAACTTAAAAATATCATTTACATATATTATAAAAAGTAAAGGGCCGAGAATAGAGCCCTGAGCGGTGCCATAGATCAGAGGTAATACATCAGATGTATTATCACCAATTACCGTACATTGCACTCTTTTTTTGACATATGAACCCATTAAACTTAAAGAATCATTATCAAAACCATATAACTCCAATTTCTTTAACAGTATATTTTGATCTATTGAATCAAATGCACGTGAAAAATCGATGAAAATGCAAGTACTATATATATGCTCATTCCAATTTTGATACAGAACCTTTAACATCTCAAAAATGGCTAGTGATGTACTTTTACCAGACCTAAACCCATTTTCCTGTCTCCTGTTTTCCCTGAGTCCCAATAACACAAAGGCTAGGCGTGTGCACTACTAAGGTTGTCCAGAGCGTCCAGGAGAAGTACCTTTTGGGACGTTTTTCCACCTTTTCTTAAGAGGCATGAATACAAAATATATTCATGTGATCTTGTGCCATTGTGAATGTTTAATGTTTTAACAGGGTCACTCTCCAGAAATTTCCTCAATTGGCAAAATCAGTGTTTTTTTTCTTCAGATGACTCTGGAGCCTAAACTTAAGTTAAATTTGTATATATTTTAGCCTCAACTTGCTGCCAAGACTTATACATTTGAGAAAATCAATATCAAAGTTAATAATTTTTTTCAGATTTTAAGAAATTTAGGCCTAAATTGAAGGAAATAGACAAAAATTGAGAGGTAAGAGTTTTTTTTCTACTTATTTTATTCAATAAACACTAGAATTTTAGCTTTTCAGCTATGATATTTGTTTGAGAGGTAATTTGAGTGGGGGAAAACTGTATAAAACAATATTTTCCCCAAATTTATTGATTTGGGGCCTTCCATTTAGTACGTACGCAAAAATTCACAAATTCTAGACCCCCCCACCCCCCCTTAGGCTAAAATACGCATTGGATTTGTATAGGAACATACGCAAAATTCCTAAAATCTCAGACCCCCCCATCCCCCCTTGGTGCGTACATACTTAATGGAAGGCCCCTTTACTGATTTTTATTGAAGTTCTTAGTTTTTTTAATTTCACAAATGTACGTTCAGAACCAAGCTTTGAAGGACAAAAAAGTGCATATAAAATATGAACATAAAAACTTTGAGTTACTACTCTGAAAAATACCATAATAATGTATTATTCAGCCCTAAGTGAAAATCATAGGGAAAAAAGAAGGATACTAGAAATGAAAATTAAGTTTATTTTTATGGGCATGCCCAAAAAGTTAAATTGTACGTTCAGAACCAAGGTTTTATCATTTTAAAGGTTTTTTCATACAAAATATACATATATTTGCTCATGCTTGTTTAGAGACATAAGAAAAACCCTACCAGAGGGTATTATGTCATCTTATACCAAATTATTCCTGTATAAACAGTGGAGACAAAGGAAAAAGCTTGGTTCTGAACGTACAAAGCTTGGTTCTGAACGTACATGTATAATTATATGTACGTTCAGAACCAAGCTTTTTTTTCTTTCTATTCTCAGAGATGATATAAGATGCTACTCTAAATGTTTTCCTTCTCAACCCATCCAGAAATGATAAGCTTTTTCAGATGTTTCCATATTATATTCATTTTCAGTCTTTATATGGCACTTTCATTGGTAGAAACCTTGGTTCTGAACGTACAAAGCTTGGTTCTGAACATACAAAGCTCGGTTCTGAATATACAAAGCTTGGTTCTGAACGTACATTTATTGGTTCTGATTTTTTTAAGGTGAAGATAAATACAAATGAGGTACTGGTTTGGCTCATGAATGCTTTACTAACTAAATATTGAAGTATTTAATTAAAATCAATTGAAGGTCACATGAACTCATCTGGAGTGTGGCCAACATATGTACGTTCAGAACCAAGCTATGTACGTTCAGAACCAAGGTGTGTACGTTCAGAACCAAGCTATGTACGTTCAGAACCAAGCTATGTACGTTCAGAACCAAGCTTTTTGTCTATATAGCCCTTAAAGACATAGCCATATTTCTGACACGATATTCAAATTTTGTGACTTAGATATCTTATGCCACCTGTTAATGTTGATATCTTACCTCATTTAATTTCCCAATTTGCCCATATGATAAATAAGCTTGGTTCTGAACGTACATACCTTGGTTCTGAACGTACATACCTTGGTTCTGAACGTACATACCTTGGTTCTGAACGTACATACCTTGGTTCTGAACGTACACACCTTGGTTCTGAACGTACATTTATGGTATTTCTAAACTATGTGCGGTATATCCATGCTCCAATATATAAGTTCTTATTTTGCCTTGCAGGATGTGTTTCTAGAGTCTTCTCATAAAAAGAAATGTATACTTTGTATAAAACTTTACTTAAAGAAGCAAGATATGCATGCTCAAATCTAGATATGCATGTACGTTCAGAACCAAGATATGTACGTTCAGAACCAAGATATGTACGTTCAGAACCAAGATATGTACGTTCAGAACCAAGATATGTACGTTCAGAACTAAGGTTTTTTTATACTTAATTCCATATCACTTAGAATATGCATTCAATCAGTAAACTTTCCTTTAAATCATTTGCATATCATGTAAAAGAATCAAAATATGTGGTCATACTGCAAATATCTATACAGTTGATTATTTTAAAGCTATGTTAAGCCAAAATTTGACCCAAAACTTTGAAAAATGATAAGTTTTCGAAATGATTGAAAAATCAAAGTACAATTTGAAGTATAAGAATAATTCTTTTGATTAAGAGTATTATTTCATATTATTGGAAAACATATGAAAATGCATAAATAGGTTTTAAAAAAGGAATTACTCATACTTTGTGAATATCCTAGCACTTTAATGATAAGATTGACAACCTTGGTTCTGAACGTACATCATTGTAAAAATTTTAAAGTCCATAACTAAAAATGAAAAATATGAGAAATTGAAAAACGTGTAGCAGCTGTTGGGCTCGATGGCATTTGAGACATAAACCGTGGTTTCGTAACTGATATTTATTACTACTAAAAAGGGTTCTTGAATATATATGGAAAATGATGAAACAATATGTACAGTTCGTTGGGTAATAAATTCTTCGGTTCTTTCAGTAAATATAGATTCACAAATTCCACTTTCTTGTTCTTAAATTGGTTCTTAATTCTTTGTTCTTAGTTCTTTGTTCTTAATTCTTATCGTAGCAATAAAGTACCTCGTAGTTCTTAGTTCTTATAGTAGCAATAAAATACCTTTCGTGCTAATTCTTTGTAGTAACAAATAACGTCGAAAACTTTTGGTTTGTCCAAGCCCAACAATGCTTGTTCAAAGCTTCTTAAACTTGGTTTTCTTTTGGACAAAAACAGGAGGCTTCATCTTTTAGTTTTCTGCAAAATCATCACCCGATGTCATCAGAAAGTTCTACCACACAACATGTTGTGTCTAATTCTCTTATCATGTAAACACAGATATACTGACCATGTACTTATTCATATAATATATAATCATGATTTTACCACATGTCAAAAACCATGACAAACATCAAACTCTTTAGAGAAAGTTATAAAGTATCTCAAACTTTTTAGTGCAAACATTCCTTGGGACACCTCCTACAAAATGGCAGCTGGCAGAAGTAAACAACATCTGGGTCTTAGGAATGACAAGTGAAAAACCTGATTACTCTGAAATACAGGACTAACACTGTAAATATGACACAGTTACAGCATTAGGAGATCAATCTGATATAGGCAAGACAGGTCTGTCCCCTTACAGGTTGGTTATAACTTAGAATTCTTTGGATTCACTTCGACAGGTTGACCTACTTTCCCCTACGTTCATTGCGAACCTCGCAGGTCGCCACAAAACGATAGGAATACCCTTTTTCTAGAATAAGAATGCTGAATAAATCATAAATGAAAAATAAATCCTGGCAGCAGTATCTTATTTTTGACCTAAAATTTTAGGAAACTGCGCACTTTTCAGGAGAGTGACCCAACAAACGTTTTTCTTCACTGTTATACCGGTTTATAGACGTCCGTTCTATACACTCTAAAATTTCTGTATACATGAATGTGTATCATGAGCCTCTGCAGATAGATTTATGCCTGTCGCCAATCACATTTCCATTCAATCCGCGCTCTCATGGGCGAACAGAATAATCAATAGCAATACATACACTTCCGATGGTCTGGATTGTATCTTCCTCTACATTAATGTGTGAGGTCACACCCTTTATAGAATATGAAATAGGCTGTTCACCGCTCTAGGTCAGATCTAGAGGACCAGGGATGTTCTAAATGACCTACCGAAAATCCATGCCGTGGTGCCTACCTTTAAAGGTTTAAATATCAGAATTATAAATTATAAAATGTAAAACAATTCAACTTAAGAATAAGGGATACCCACTTGCATATTTTGATGTCTATATTCAATGTCTAAAATCACTGAATGCTTTAAAATCCTTGATTAATCTCGGAACTTCAAAATACTTGTGGGTAATTATGGTTTACACATTCCAAAAGCCACACTTGCACCAATGATTACCCGTAAGCTTACGATATAATAGAGAATCAAGACAGACTTGAAGAAATTCTTATGTAAACTTTTGATCAGAACATATATAGTTAGAAATGCTGCCGGGGCTATTGTAAGGCTGAAGGGGCCCTTATGGCACTACGGCCTTACAGCCTTTATCGAAATGCTTCTGATAACCGCCTGCATAACTATCTCGATGGCCAGTGTGAATGTACACATTTTATAAACCTCCCTTTGCTGACCTCCCGTAAACCCTTCCGAGGAGCTGCAAGATTCAACTCTACGGTAGTCCCCGCTCGATTCCGCTGTAAGTATCGAACATTAGAAATGCTTCTGTCGTTGTACCATTTTCATGGGGTATACCCATAACAGTGTCGCATCTAGGATTTCAAAAAGAGGAGTGGGCACCGTTGGAAACTTTCACATTAACAATAATCTGGCTGATTTTACATTTATTCTAAAAACGGAAGGTCTCCCGCTCCCGATTCCCGTCACATAAATCCGCCACTGTATATACCGCCATAAAGGGGGCGTTCTTCTCTACTTCCAGCTGCAGTCCTTCTTGGTTCAAC
This sequence comes from Lepidonotus clava, assembly GCA_936440205.1. Classification (NCBI taxonomy): domain Eukaryota; kingdom Metazoa; phylum Annelida; class Polychaeta; order Phyllodocida; family Polynoidae; genus Lepidonotus; species Lepidonotus clava. The sequence continues at coordinate 41,639,754 of OW387136.1, read as the reverse complement.
TACTCCTGAAGCCCCACTTGCTGTGGTGAACATGGGTTTTCGTAGAGCTCTGCGATCTGTGAACGTTGGAAACATTGGATTATCGTAGCCCTGCACGACCTGGTCCCTTGCGAAATTATTCAACATGTTTAATATTTTCATAGAGATCCTGTACGATTCGCGACAAGATTGCTTGTGAAAATGATTGTAATGGACCTGCCATACCAGTGTGAATGCTATGCGATCAATTTCTCTAGCTTGCGATTATTTTCTCTCCCATGAGATTATTATTGTAGGCATGATTATTATTGTAGGCTGGTCTCTGCGACAGGATCATTGGCCAGGGCGAATGGGGCTTCAGGTGAGTCCATGATGCGTCCTGGCCTATTTAAGGTGATGAGGCACACACACACACATAGTTTTGGTATTATGTAAGACATAACACTCAGGTTAAAAGATGTTCTTTATTTATTCCTATGAATGCGACATACTCTTGACATGATCTCAATGACAGTGAACAGTTCCAAGGATAAAATCCACTCAACCACACTCAGTCAGTGCTCCCACCATCTCAGCAGTCTATCAGCTTCTTTTCCAATTCCAGGATTAAGCTTCTAGAACACAACCTTTCCAGGATGGTTAACTCACAACAACATTCAGCTCTCTTCTGAGTTCTGCCCTGAATGGCACTTGTATGAATGGTACAATACACGTCACTCACCAGACTCCTCCCTACTCTTCATTATGACAAAGAGTAATAGCTAAGGCGTGCGCTGATGTAAACACACTAACGCTAAGCTTCTGAGTGTGGACTGACCACCCACATCAGTACACCGTTACTGTTTTTTTTCTATTTTTTCCCTTCCATATATCAATTTACAGAATTTAATTTCATTTAGTAGAAACAGAGATATAAAACTGTTGCTGTTAGGAAACCTATTGGTGTTACGAAAACGATCTTAAAGTTATCTTGAAGTTATCGTTTTTATGAAAGTAACCAAGACATAAACTATTAGACAGGTGGCAGTACCTCCCCCTTCACAAGGGCCATACCCACTAAGCGACTTTATAGTGGAGATGGGCGATAGGCAACTCGGAGAATTGGCGGTGAAGGCGCTGGGCGACTACAGATCGCCGGGCGACTCACAATGGTATTGTGCACGTTCTGGGCGACTGGCGATGGGCAACATGATCGCCAGCAAAATCCCCAGCAAAATCCCCAGCAAAATCCCCAGCAAAATCGCCAGTAAAACCGCCAGTAAAACATCAAACTTGCTTGATATGACAGTCGCTGGGTGACTGGCGACGATAAAATTGCCTAGTGGGTATAGGGCTTAACTCATATATAGACCTACTTATCTGATTTATACCACTAGAAATGGAACATTTATCTAATAAATGGAAATATATATGCAAAGCTCTGCCTCTTCCCTATTACATCAAACCAGACAGGTTTTGCAGATTTTGATTTCGGATTTTAAAACAAAGGTTACCGGTTCCATCAGCATTTTCCGACGGCGGCGACGCAGGACGCGACGTCGGGACGGCGACCGGAAGAATATGACGGAGTACCCCAGACGTCACCATACGTCACGTCTTGACCCGGAGACGCCACAAGGGGTATAGGTAGCGCAGGGGTACATTGGGGAGCGTGGGGGGGGGGGGAGCCCCCGACCGCGGTAGTCGGGGCACGTCCGGAGAATGTTTGACCGCCCCCGGAAGTCAGCCACAGGCTGCGCAGTCCGTGTGCGCAGTGGTACCGCCGCTTGTCGCCGCAGTGTTAGTTCTATTGGCAATTTGTCTAGCAGGACTTCGACCTGTATCCCGCCCCTATCCCCACAGTCCACTATCTATTTCACTGGCCCCTCTCCTCTATAGAGTCTCTCAAGTCCTTTAGTACGTTTTTATGTTGATCCTCGCCTGGATCTAACTGCTGCGGACCTCATTTAGATTCCCATCATTACTTTTTATTTCATTTACTTCCCTCCTCCTCAGTTCGTTCTGTGTAGCCCTCTGCCTACTCACATAGTGTCGGGTCTCCTCTGCCTTCTACAGCCACCTTTTGCTACCTCTCTGACTGTTGAGTCAATGTCCTATAGTTTAGATCTCGCTTCAAATTTACATTTCACCGACTAGAAACACCTATGCTGAAGCTTATATATGATGAATGTTGTATGGACATAATGCATTAGCTTTTATTGTTTATAGCCTATCATCTACTTTAGAAAAACTTTAAGCAGTTTTTTTCATAAAAAAAAATCATAACAATATCTACTTCCAGTCAACTTGGAACATGCCTAAAAGTAGAACTCATAGTTTTCCATCAATTGATCCTTTCCTTTCTAATTTTTCATGCTCATCACGATTCGCCAGATAACCTAGACCTATGCACCAAGTAGAGAGGACTATAATGCTGTATAACCACTTAAAGGAAGACAATAATGTCTTCTACATCCTCAGGTATCCAATAAATGAATCTTAAGTTCCTTTGGTGTGATTTACATGCTTCATAAATGGCTGTAAAATGATGAAAAAATCAACCTTTCCTGGAGCATGGTTCTTTAGTGTCCCTAACACAAATGTTATTTGAGTACATTGAACACCCAATCAGTTAATTTGGCAGTGAAAATGTTATAAAGCACAGGGATAGGGATCTACACGCCCTCTGTGTCCTTAACAGTACTGATTACTTATCTCTCCCTCTCTGCCAGCAGACATCCGGGCAGCTTCTATTCTTATCTCACTTCCCTAGACCTGTCAGCACCCCCTGCCCATCACCTGGAGCACCAGGTCGCCGCCCTCGTGGGCCGAGAGACATTCCCCTCTCATGGACCGGGTGACATTCATGACCTCTTCAGCCAGGTCACATTGCCCCCACATTGGCTGGGTGACATCCCGCCCTTGTTAGCCGGGTGACATTCCCTCCCTCTTTGGCTAGGTGACATTCTCACCCTTATTAGCTGTTTGACATTCACCCCTTATTGGCCGGGTGACATTGTTGCCCTCGTTGGCCTGGTGACATTCTCCCCCTCATTTGGTGGCTGACATTCCCCCTTGTAAGCTGAGTGACATTCCTGCCCTCATTAGCCAAGTGGTGACATTTCTATCCTGTCAGCTGGGTGACATTCCCATCCATGTCAGATGGCTGACACTCCTGCCCTGGGTGCATGGCATTCCTGCCCTTGTAGGCTGGGTGACATTTCAACCCTACTGGCCAGCTGACACTCCTGTGCATTCAGCTGGGTGATATTCCTGCCCTTGTCGGCTGGGTGACATTCCAGCCCTCACTGGTTAGGTGATATTCCTGCCTTTATTAGCTGGGTGACATTCCTGCTGGTATGGGCTGGGTGACATCCCCTCTCATCAGCTCGGTGACATTCCCCCTCATTGGCTGGCTGACATCCCCCCTCATTGGTCGGGTGACACGCCCACCTGGTCGGACGGGTGACATTTCCGTCGGTGTTTACCCCTGCGACGCGGACAGTGCGAGGTCCACTTCCGGTCCTGTCGACGATGGTCAAAATGTCGCGCCTCGCACTTAGCCCCTGCCTAATGGTAGCCGGAAGCCAGTGGGTATATCAGGGGACCGGCGTCTTTGACGGCCGACTGTGCATGGAAAAAAATGGTCAGCCAACTCGCAATCTGTATAGTATGAACATTAGACCTTCAAGAGGTGGACGGCGCATGTGTTCTTTATATTGGAAGTAGAAGAATATTGCAGTCATAAAGGACCAGCCGCTGAGTGTTTTGTTTCATTGAGAAGGCCACGCGTTTGGTTCAATACAGGGCCACAATCAGGGAGGGCGGGCGATGGGATATATTCAGGGGGACAGGACCCCATTCTACTTTGGACGCAGAACTTTACTCTCGGACAATGAGAAAACACTGTGCGCCCGAACACAAACGAGAGACATTTTGGTACTTGGTATGCATAATCTAATTCATATCCCAACCTAGTGCCTTCTCCCGTCACCTTTCTTCCAAACACTAGACTTGCCCTGTATAGGCCTACATACGATTGGGGCACGCTTGTTCAAAGAGCTATATTATTACTCTGCTTATACTTTGGCTGTCGCTATTTCCCCCCGTAAATGACTCTGGTTTGAAGCGGGAGCGGTCACGGGCCGTCATTTCGCCCAGTGACCAATCAGATGTGTGACAGGGGTGAAATCCCACAGTTGAGCGCGGCTGCCAGTCCCAATCAGCCCGTGTGACGGCGAGCCGGGCCAATGAAACGTGACAGTCGGCGCTTAACCTTGCCAGGCCCGGGCCAGGTTCCGACACTTAAAGACATGGACCCCCCTCCAGAAACACACTCAGTGTATAAAAATACATAACCGAAAAACTGATAATATAAAACAATTTTTAAACAGTTTTCATCGTGGTATTGGGTTGGATTTTCCAGTCTTCTCCCACTATCCAGCCACAGGCAAACTATCAAAACATCACGTAGTCTGATAACTTTGGTTGAACATTGTAATAATTATATTGACCTGGTGTTAAATAGTCAAATCTATTGTATCTTAAGAAAAATAGTGTTACTAATGATATATATACTAAAATGTAAATAATTACAGTCTATCCTCAAAATGTAGTAAAGACGTAATGCGGTTTTGATAGAATTTCCCTGATCCCTTCATTCGTTTTTAGTATATTTCTGATATAAAGATAAACTAATATAAAGGTAATGACGAAACTGTGTAGGGTCTCTATAGAGGGTTATCTGGATATCATTGGATAAGAACCGACTTATGCAAAGATCAATAATTACCCACTCAACACAGTGTAAACGTTACCGGTAAGGATAACGTGTATGGTTATAAATCCATTTTGAACACATTCATACATTAACCTCCCTAGATACTGTACCTATAACCTGTCCAATGTATTGAGCTGCCAGCTTCACCCAATGCCATCCCAGCTGTCAGGCTTGATTTGGCTTCACCGACATCTCGCCTGTCAATGAAGCTTTCGGCGTGTTATTAGGGCCCTGTAAGACCCCCCTGCCAACTCCCCTCCAAGGATGACACATGTCCACCCAAGGGTTCTAAACCAGCCCTGCCCGAATACTTGATACATTGTACCTGTCTGTTTGCCATGCAATCTGTCCTCTACCACCATCTGTCCTATCAAGTCCTACCATTCAAGCCCTACCATTCTCAACTAATTAAACTGATATCGCTATGCTGTTACCTAGTTTCCTAGTTGCTGTTTCCTGGTCAATAGTAATTATTATTCAACACTCCTATTTGTTGCTCAGAAACCACAAGTACGCGTCAATCATGCGAATATTGTGTTCTCGTGGTTGCATAAACCTTGAAGATCTCCTTCTCTCTAATCTGAGTTTGAGTCGGACATTAATGTGATCACTTAAAATGTCCAATTATACAGTGGACAGGTAGAAATAAACTATGAAGCAAGTGCTTCAGCCTTATCAGTGGAAGCTTGGAAGAAGCATCCAGTTTGGCCTATTGGGTGTCTGAATCCTTGCCAACCTTGAGAATCTGCCTAATTATGTATACTGATGGAGATCCCCTGTAACAATTAACCCGCGTCACCCTGGAGCAGGAGCAGACAGGAGCTGCTCATCCTAACACCCTCCCTAAGACCGGCTCATCGTCTCCCGGACCGGATTGCCGACGACAAGGCTCGGGATTTGCGGACAAAGGACGCCATGTTACCTCCAGAGTTCCCGTCAGACACCGCAGCTACAGTTCTGTCTAAAGGGCTAATGACAATGAAGAGAGGATACTGTTGTCATTTGTAACGTCTGCTCTGTCTGTCTGCTCTGAATAGGTGGATAAACAGATACATAGTTGTAGGTAGATAGATGGGGAAGACAGTAAACTTATTATTTTTGAATTGGTTTCAATATATCTTAAATATGAATAACGGATTAATTAAGGAGGTTGGGTTGGATGTTTACTATAGGATTATTCAAGACATGTGGTATTCGTTGGCTTGTGAAACAAGACAGAGAGAAATAAGTCATTTGCATCATGCTGAGATGCCCTCTGGTTTCTTTTCTTTAAAAGGTTTAAAAGTGTATTGTTCAAATGGCAGTGGTAACTCCGAGAGCATCAGTCACATTCATTGATAGGTAATACATTCAGAGTACATATATTGATTTATTACAGACTCTTCTCTTTGAGATTGAAATTGCAAAAGTCGTTAAGGATTAGACATTCATCAAATTGACGAAACTAGATATCCATTTTCAATGCTGTATTCAGCCCCACAATATCAATTTTCTGAAAGGATTAGTTTGTAAAGATGGCGCTTGAATTCCATTAGTGACAAATGGCGGGGAAGGTAAACGAACTCCCGATAATCTCAAACAATAAAAAGAAATGGAAACATTCAGAGTCCTTATCCTAGCCCAAATATGAGTTGCAATATTGTGGCACGGTAGACTAAATACCCATCTACTTGCTATATTGTAAAGTGAAGTATCAACATTGATTTACCGTCGTAGTAGACCAACATTAAACTACAGTGGTTGGTGTTGATACATGGTGGTAGGTATTGCACAACCATCGCTTATCGTGTCAATACCAACATTCAACACCAAGTCAACGTCCATAAAGATTTCTTCCCGACTCTACTATTCGTAGTATAGCACCACCCTAAATCTGAGCCCCCTGTCAGTTTGATAATACAGTTGATCGATTATTGGATATGCTTAAAATAAATCACTAAACTTTAAAAATCAATATGCAACGTTAAGAAAGTTTCAATTTATTTTTTATTACAGCTCTTATTTTCCCCATATATGAGGTTAAAATTGTCGATTGTGTAATCTGTCATCCTAGCAGGTATAGTTATGCCAATATTAAATGACTTATACGTATAATACTTTTCTCAATTAAAAGTTATCAATACAAGCAGATAAGATATCATTTAACTGGTCTGTTCTTCAGTAATTGAATTGAATTCGGTATATCGTTTACGCGGATTATTATATTGTTTCACAGAAAAAGATAGGTCTAGACAGTACACATAGCCGGACAGAACTCTCCCAGACACTATCAAATGAGGAAATGTTGGGAGATTTGGTTCCCTGTCACGTGGGTTATGTCTCCCATGATCTCGTTACTCAAGCGGCGGCTTCAGTTCGAGTTCCGAGCTAATTAATCATACGACGAGGGGAAACTAAAACATCACTTATCACAGCTCGTGTCAACTGAAAGCGTACCCCTTTTAGGTAAGACTACAGGGCCAGACGCACGGTTGTCTTTTGGCCCAGCAGCAATCATTCTGCCACTAACCTTGGAGAACAGATATTATGTTAATGATAACTGAACTCCAAAAAATACATTTGAAATTGAATTGAGGATTGATAGGATGTGCGTGTAAGCTATAGTTATGGTTCTTTTATAAGCGAGGGGATATCAACAAACTTTCTATTGGCCCCCATCTTCAGTGCATTGTTGCCAAATAGTCATTAGCTTTTACTATTGATAGGGAGTTGTGTGCTGAGCATTTAGACAGTTGTCTATTATAGCTATGATTACTTCCTCTAAAAAGATATATAGTTTACGGTGCACTTCATTAAATGGATCTGCCGCCTTGAATTTCCAATTGACAATAAAGACTCTTTTAGCCAAGTCATTATACATCCATCACTCAATGCTGACTTCCATTTGACAACCATCTTTCCAACGCCTCTGTTGCAATTATAACATGAAATAAATGGACAAAAGAAATGGAATCCGCCCTTCAGGTTCTCCATAGAGTAATAACATCCATAGCCAACAGTCACGGAGAACAGATTCATGTGACGACGTCCTCTTAAATGAAAGGGTACCCCATATTGAATAAACATGTGGAATAAATATGCTTAACGTCGGTGGACCTGGGTATCTGAGAGACCAAGAGACGTGATCAATAATGTATCTCAGCTGCATCTGGCATGGAATCTGTCCCAGTGTTTTTATGCTTTGATAAGATGATTCTATTAAAGATGATAAGATATAGCATATGCCATGAAGATGGCCGATGCCAATACTTTGTAGCTTAGCTTGTGCAATTAATCTGGCTTCATAACAGCCCGATGATTTTGATTTGACAATTCTATTTTGGTAAAATAATGGTGAGTTCCTTAAAAATTAATATTGCAACTAGGAACCCTTTCAATGTTCATCGTAATAATCTTCATTGGCATTATGAATCAGCAATATAGGCGAGTGAATTTGTTACATAGTAATCACCTTGATTAGTATAACCCCTTTTTCCTAGTGCATTTCAACCCATGCAAATACTCTGAATATCAAATATATTAAGAAGAATCTAGGTGTAGAGACGAAGCTTAGGGGAAAAAAATTCCAATCGGAATTTTAATATTTCAATTATAATATTTTCCCTAGAAAATAACTGCCGGCCGCGCCTAAGATTATTTCACATGGACATGATTTTTGTTTTTCAAATTATCAAGGAGAATCGATTCATTCTGAGAACAACTTGAATTATATTGTCCCATCATGCATCACCATAAACTGCCTAGCATGAGATCCTAATCTGGGCATCATCGTATGTCTCTGAATGGGAAATGTCAACAGTCCGAAGCGTTTGGTATCCAAGCCAAGCTCCTTTTTACATATTGAGGCTGGGGATTGATTACGTCTCCTAAGACTGTGTGACTGATGGCTTCTTTATAAAGGTCACTTCTGATATGTGCTGGTAGAGATTCTACAGCCAACAGCTGTTGGAAAGTAAAAGGTAGAAGGTTGAGTGGCTACTGTATATGCCTCTAGATCATTATGATGGAGCTTATATATATTGTATAGACTTTACCTTGTAATAGCATGGACCACTCAAAACTGCGATACGTGTGGATCACCACTCCATGGACGTCAGACAAAGTGGGACCAAATTACATGGACCAAGAAAAGCTAATCTTAATTTGATAAAGCCATATCCACCTTAACGATTAGTAAAATATAATGAAAATATGATGCTCCATAAATACTTAAGTAGAGTATACAAGAAAACGTAGAAATGTAAGTCTTTTATTTTTGCCGTTATGGATCTTAAAATATGTACAGATAAAGCAATAGAATTGCCAATATAAAGTAGCTTAAGAGTGGTATGTAACTATTTTTCCTGGTCAGCTTTTCAGGTTAGGAGGTACTCAAGAAAACACAATCATGCATTTAAAAGGATGGCCGACTTTACATTGGACATAAAGCTAAGTGGTTTTCGGGGGGTATCCAAAAGCTTTGGGCAGAGGAAACAAGGGTTAACAGCTTCTTGCGACCGCTCGAGGGTCGTGAATTAAAAATGGATGTATGGCCCAAATACCAAATACATGTGTAGGTGCGTGCATCAAAAGCCAAGGCCTGTATGTTTTATACTCCAAGGGCCGTGCCAGGAGAGGTGTGCAATAAAAGAAGGGCCCGCTGATGACTGGATGAGCCCCCTGTCCAAATTTCCTGTGGCAAAGGGAGGCAGCGAGAGAGACACCTTATCCTTTCTCACATTCGCTGGTTTTGAATGTAGAGCATTGTGCATTATGTAGGCCTATATGAACGCAAGAGAGAGATTCAGTTTCTCCCCCGTAATTCAAGTGTATGTGAGAATGGACAGTCAGGGATTGAAAGGGCCCAATTATTGGAAGATGGTTCAATTAGTGACTTAACGAAAACTCAAGCAGGTTGGGCAACCTCAATCACCTCTGTGATCCCACCGAAGATAACACCTTTTAATGATGGTAGGGATTATTTTGAGGGAGGAATGGTTTTTTATATAAAGAAAGAATGTGACATGGCCTAGAACAATTTTATAGTTGGCAAACCCAGTTTGGGTGGAAAAGAAGTATCCTTGATAACTAGAACCTCGAGACTGCAATAGTAGCCAATTTTGTCACATTAATATTCTTTAATATGCTTTTGTCACATTAATATTCTTTAATATGCTGTTTCAACATTAATATGATCATGATCATTAATATGATCATGATCATGATCATGATCATGATCTGATGATGTAATTTCTAATGTTACCCTCCATATAGTTCGTATCATTGTTATCGCAGAACATTTTCTCTGAAGTGTATCTTGTCTATAATCATAGTCTCTCTGTACTCTCTGTATTCACCAAAACTAGCCAGATTCTGGGTATGATATTATTGCTAACTCGTCACAGTTCCTGTCATACATCGACCTATTCCCTCGTGATACGACAACTGCGACTACAAGGTTCATAAAATGGGCAAATGTGATCTAGTGCTTTATGTTTATTCTCTAATAATGTTATTCAGCGATATTATCATTAGCCCAACAGTTTTGCAATAGGGACCTAGTTCCACTAATATGCCCATCTGACATTGGGTACATCCCAGGGTTTGACAAAGTTAGCGTCTAAGCCATCCTTGTCTCCTAATGTTGGGAATATTGGAATAATTAAGACTTTTGTTTTTCCATATCCCTAAGTACTTAAAAAACATTATGATTTCTTACATTTTACCAGTTGACAGATTTGCAGGTTTGCTAGCCAAACAAAATGTTGCATTTTAGGGAAAATAGGGGTTGGACATTATAGGTTGGACTGACAGGCTTGGACTGACAACATTAGTTCCTATGGGAAAAATACCAATATATAAAGCTGCATTTTACAAAAGTTAGGAGCAATTTTTCAACCAAATCAATGTGGTTCATTTTGTTTTGCACTTCTATCTTTAGGAATTAAATCAGAAAGACATTGCTATGAAATTTCATGGTAAAATGTGATGTCAATGTATACTGGGATGGTCTTATCGGTCGTGTTATACACCAAATCACTCCTGCCACTCAGCACATTTTCCTTTTAATGTTCCCATCTTAACGTTTTAGTCGGAAACTCTGGCAAAAGATTACTCACACCCATCTCAACAAAATTTGCCACTATATATGGCACATAAATAGAGCTTGTGTAAAATAGCATCACTAATTGTACCAGTTTCTGAAGTAATACAAGTGTCCTCATTGATCAGCGGGGTAGGCCACATGCAGGTCAGCAATCTATCCATCTTTAGTCTGGCCCATAGTCTTCTAACATTGTGATATAAAATAATGGAGCAGTTTTCGTTCTGTCATGTTCAGAATCTTGGTGATTATCGCACAATCAATCAGTATGTAGAATTACCATAATTATTGCGGCCTGCAATACGCTAGAAAATGTCTTTGCTATTGCTCAGTATGGGAGGAGTGATTTAGGAATCCCAGTAAAAGATTCGTACTCTTTAGTTCAAGTATTGAAATAGTCCAATCAATTTCTGTAGAAATTAGCATCATAATTAACTTTATAAGACAATGTGTATCTATTTCATCTTTATACAACCCCGGATCAAGACCATCTACGTTATCACTAACGAAAGGCAATTGACTTCATTAAGAAAAGTATCCTAAGCCAACCAACTATATATAACTTATTATTATACACATGAACCTCAGATACATTTATTATTCTTAACAGCAAGGTGTGGAACTCTTAAGGTATTTCAGGCTAAATAACGTTTTGATATTATGCATAAAAGTAAAATGGCAAATAGGTACAGAATAAAATACTTTTACCAGGCCTATCAATGAGAGTAGTGATAATTTGGGGAAAATATTGATGATATCGTTCGTTTCTCTTAATTCAAATCGAAATATCACAGAGAAAGCTTGAAAATTTGATGCAATACTTTCGAAACCTTTTGGGTATTTCCGACTCAACCTACAATCATACCATTGCAAATAATGATATCGGTTGATGTATCAATAGGCTCCTTGATGTCCGCCTCAGCTGGGTTTTCTATCAAAGGTATAATTGCCCCTGCGGCTTTGCGCCGGAGATTAACAGTATGTCAACTCTGCCTGGTTGACCGGGGGAGCAGGGGGTGAGCTAATGTGAAAAAACAACTACCGCCGCCCCATCCAAGGTTGCGAACTTTACATGGACAAAATCAATTTTCGTGGAAAGGTGTCCCTATTCACATTTTCCATTGTGAATCAGCAGGCTGTAGGACACAGCCAATTGCAAGCATTAATGTAACAGTCATGTTTTGTGACCATGTTCTTTTGGTCAGTCTATTACTTAGTTACATAACAGTTACATACTCACCAAAACAAGTTGTTATAATATGGTTACATTCTCGCAAAGTTGAAACTTTACCAATACAGAATGAGAAAGTGATGCTCTGTTCAAAGAACGTAACCTGAATATTACAATTAAATCACTGTGCAATAATGCAATGTTAAGGTGCAGAGATGTTATTGGTTTCCATCAAAATAACAATAACCAAGACAGATCTGAACAGGACATCACTGATATGTTATGATAATGTTGCATGCTTACCTGGGGATTCACGTGAGGTATAGTAGCTCGGTTCATGTGAACAAAGAATAACATGGTGAAACAATGTCAATAACACATCGTAGTATTTTATTTGGTTAAAATGATATGTTTATAGGTGGGCTTCTGACACTGTAATCATAAACCACGAATCCGATTCCTCACCCTATAAGGTAAAACCATCATATAAATTCGATTAATAATGCATACTTTTGAAAATCTAAATACAGAGTGCATTTCTGATATTGACATTACAAAATTCAGACTCTATAATATAAGAAATTGTGGTGATCCATAATTATATGGGCCATTTGAAAATCTCCAAAGAACTGACCAGATTTGTCTATAGAGATTCAAAACATGCTAGAATGAGACTATTGTGGTGCATACTTCCCCTTCTATCTATGCAAAAGAAGGTGTTGATAAATGCAACACTAACCTTACCCTTTTTTTTCGTTTGGATTTATAATATCTTATTTAGATAGATAAAGACCAAAGCTTTTTGCTCTAAAGGTCAACATCAACTATGTATGCAGGTTTGTCAATGTTACACTGAATGTTAGGCATCGACAGAATGCAGCAATGTGATTCTCTGATGTGCCCTGCTCTCCATGTTACTCCATCCAAATCTGCTGGATGGAACCAGCAGTAGTATCTATCTGATTAGCTGATGTGCCACTTCACTCTAGTTACTGCATGTCAATCTGTAAGAGAAAGTATACTATGTTGAGATAGATGTAATGAATCAAAGTAAATGCAGGAAACCAGCAAAACCTGTCTGCATGGTGGCTACCGTCTGTGTCATAACTACTAGACGTAATATAATATATATATATATATATATATATATATATCAGTAGAGTAGCAACTGCATCATCTTCACGCGGATGGATCTATCATAACATGTATTTGTTGCTTTTAATATTATCATGTTTAACAATTTGTCCAATCTGCAAAAGGCACTCATATCAGCATTACTAAAACACCCTATCCATTACTAGTACTGTTAATCCCTATTTCCATTCTATGCAAATGGATTTCAAACATCATAAACCACTTAAGGTTATTTGTATTCCCGGCAGCAGGATTTCATTTGTTGAGTATTCTGTCTTTTCCCACATCTAACTCAGTCACCTTGATCTGCTCTGAGTCTGGAATTCCTCCAACCTATTTGGCTTTGTTGTCTTATTCAATTTCCTCCTGCATCCGTCCTGTTTAGAAAACTAAACGGCGAGGGACAGCTCTAGCCAACAGTGCAATATCCTATGAGATGAAGCAGTAGTTAGGGTTCTGTCTAGGGGATTACCGCTCGCCAACTCATTTGTTAAAACTCACAAATGACTTAAAAAGCAACATGTACGTCTACTGCAAAAAGTGATTAGAACTTCCTGTTGAGTCTTTACTTCTCGGTTCAAAATGTTATTTCATTTTAACTCCTAACTTGACAAGTAGGGCCTACACTATGAACTTTCTTTAAAGAAAGGTTCTAAATGGCTTGTATTATTAATCGTTTTAGCCACTTGGACAGACTATGATATTCGTAAATAGTTATCGACAGGATTTTCGAGTAAAGATACTGTGTTGGCAATATAACACAATTAAAACGTCGACTGTAATGAGAGGTTATGAAGGCAACCAGATCAAAGTGTACACACAAATCCCAAGAACGTTTTTCATAATTTGATTTTGGGCTCTGATGAATATTTCTTGAAAATATTGGTTAGAAATAGTGGGCTATGCCTTCTAACTCTTGTTTGTCCTATTACTGTGACCAACAAAGCTTGCAACCGTCCTACCTAGCAATATCAATGTGGGATTATCCTCTAGCAACACATATGACTACTGAGGTGGTGCCGTTATGGACCATTAGAATAGCATTTTTAAACTCTCTAAGTCATGAAATAAACACACAAGTTTCTGATGAAATAATGCAGATTTATTTCATGTTCGGTCAACATATCTTCCAAAAATACACAATTATCTTATGGTTGATATTCAAAGTTACTTTTAATGGTGTATATTTTGTATTCGATTTTATATTTCGACTATTCTTGGTAGATAAAAATGCAATGCAAGTTCTAACTCCTATAGTCCAATGCCAGTTCCCTTGCGATTGTCGGTGAATCAGCTTACCGCAGAGTCGACTGATTGTGCCTATTCCCTTAGCCATTGTCGTCGAAGGGAAGTAGCAGCAGGGAAACATCCCAGTCTGGCCAAATAGTAGATAAGCGCAGGGTCCAACAGGGGATAACAGTAATCTCTCCGAGTAAACTGGGAAAAGGATAACCACTTGTAGGGCAAAGATGCACGGACAATTTGAAGTTTCAATTACAGCTGCGATAACTTGTTTAACGAAGAGGCTAATTTCAGAATGCCAGCTGCTACAGGTAGGCAGCAAATAATAGGTTTCATGTCCACAGCACATTGTTGATAATGTTAATATGTATTGGCGTGTGAAATCTTCCAGATGTAGGCAAATCATAAAGCTCGTATGGAGAGAACATATGGGTCTACACAAACATTTGTAAAGAGATTACAGGAACAACAATAGATATTAAAATTATGAGCCCCTTTTCAGGACTAAGGGGTTCACATCAATGGAAAAACGACGTTGTCATCTGCCATTTTGGTAGTCATAAAATTGCTTTGATATACGTCTCTGTCTTTGTTCTTTATTAATTGCCAATTTAGGGACGGGGATAAATATTTTAGTACAGTTATGCACAGAAATGGGTTTACTTTATGTGAGCATTGTTTTTATGTGGCTCGAAGACATCTAACGGACATACCCATTACGGGCTTGATTACCATGATATTACATATCGACGAAACGTATACATGATATGCTCCGCCATAGCTCTTGTAGACTAAGTCAACTAAGGCAACTCCACTCCCTTAATTGACATGCTCATACCATCGCAGGTATAATACGTGATCGCTTATAGCCGGGAGACCCGCCCCCTGGGAACTTAAGATTATTCGACGCTGTGGTTGGAACCAACGCGAATGGCGGGGCTGCGGTTCAATGTAAGGAGGGGCGGCAAATGGCCGGGGGCGAGTGGGAGTGGGCTGGAGGCGGCCGAACGGCTCGGAGTCGCTTAGCGAGCAGCTCAGTGAGTGGGTCTCTGAGTGGGTCTGCGAGTGGCTCCCTGAGAGGGGTGGCTGTTCGCTGATCGAGGCGGGCGAGCAGGTACGGGCGGAGACGACCGTGGAGTGCTCCACGGTGCCGTGTTCAGGCCGGGGCCGGCCGCCGCTGTCGGTGGGAACCATCGCTGCCTACCTCTATGTATGCTCTCTATCCATAGACGACGTATGCTTCTTCCATCAATGGCACGCCGCTCGAGGCCTCGACACCACACCCTGCCACAGCCCGGCTCTAAGGGTCAATGGTCATTGAATTCTCAGCGACCCCCTGCCCAACATGAAAGAGGCTGGTTTTATTATATTTTTCCTCGACAGTTTCTGTTTTTCCACGGCTACTTTCCCTCCGGAGCGAAAATAAGGTGTCATTGAGCTTATGTCATGGTAAACATGATTCCTGAACGCGCCAGACCGTTCTTATAACAAAGCCTTTATTGCTAATTCTATATTCTAGTTCAGACAGTTCCGATGACATGATCAATAAAGCGCATACATATAATATACTATTCTTGTAGAAAAATACTGTACAAGCGCGATTGTTCTTGCAGTTTTCGATATAAATTATTATTGAATTTACTCCGGTAGCTAATGGAACAGGCAGCTAAGAAAGAAACAGGGTTTTTTTTGTCGGTAAACGTTGGCATTGGCTTTGATAGTGCACGGACCTAAAGTAAAACCCACCCCAGTTTTCCACCACTCAACGTTGTAATTTGCCGAGCTGTCACCAACCGACCACTAGCGTGAAAAGTCAAATAGGATTGGCGCTTTGATCGGGTAAATTACTCTAAGAGAGGGGGACGTCCATTCTCACTCGATTAATGCTGTGACTAATTGACTGCAGATAAATAAAAGTGTGTGCTAACGGCATACACTTTGGCCCAGTGCCGGGTTAACCCTTTTAACAGCTACTTAACAGCTAGCTGTACTTTCCCCACTGTTTGCTCTATTCTTTAAGGTAAAATGCAAGCACTTCAGCTACTACGCATGTCTGCCCTTTACTGTTTTTTTCGTTTGATATATTTACCATTATAAAACGCTGAATAACTAAATAAATCACATTTGCTCATAAACCATATGATTACGAAATTCTGGTGACCAATATTAATGATCCGTTCTTGAATTCATATGCAGCCAATGGGAGTATTTATACACCTTTAACGTGCCGGTAAAGTTGGCCGTTTGGGTCAGGGAAGGTTAAGTTGGGACTGCTGGAGCACCAGAGCTCATCATCGATGTCTATATTTGTCTGGAGGTGTTCTGCTGACCCCACCACCACCGCCACCGCCACCACCCTCAGCGCCACCACCGCAGGCGTCACCCCCGTCACCAGGGGCGTCAGCGCCACCTGGGGACCCTCCCGGTGACGCCTGACGTCTACGGAGCGCCTGACCGCTCCCCTGGTGACATCAAACGGCGCTGTTACCCGGTGTGGCTTCATGTCCTGCTTCATTGGTCGCCGGGCATCAGCGGGCTGGGCGCGCGCGCATCTGGCCCTCTAGCGGCGGAGCACCTCACTAGGCGTCCCGAGCAGCTGGCCGCGGGCCGCCCCACACCCGAGCTGCTCCCCTCACTGCGGTAGGGAGACGGCGACGACTCAGTCTGCTAGTAGAGGAACGAAGCGAGAAGATTAACACCTCTTCGTTATGGATCTAGAAAAGTAGCAGCCAGGCGGGCGCAACTCTTTGACACCTGACAATTCTATAGGTTTGACCGCATTTTTAGCAAAACGGTCGATTCGTTTGAGTTTATTCACTTGCAAATGAAGAGGAAAATACACCCTCAGGCCAGATAGGGAATACACAGACTTAAAAGACGAACCCCGATCTCCATGGATGCGTAGACCAGGACACTGGCACACAGGCACGTTGGGCACGCGGAATTCTAGGGACTGTGGCAGGAGAAAAACTCCTAGGAACAAGGATACTTCTTTCGTACCCACGTTGGCGCCGCGTGTTTTGACTGTGATGAACAGAAGTTCAGATTTTTTCCACGCAGCTGTGCCAGCAGCTCCACCGCGCTTTGAGTCTACCCCCCGGATGCTCTCCTGACGCTAAGATTCATGGGAAGACTCTATCCGCCTGACACTACAAATTGCGCGTCTCGTTTCTGCACCCATAAGTCAGCGCGCGCCGCCGGGGTTATAGTGAATATGCGCGCCCCTCCCTAGAGGCCAAATTGGCGGTCCGCGCGTGCCCCTTGGTCTCTGGTTATGTTGGTTACGCCCGCGGTGGCGTTACAGGTTTCACTAACGGAGGGCGGCACCACTGGTTCTGCATGGTGGCCACCCGTAATAGGACTGGCGGATGCCTAACAACCTCCCATTACAGTCTGTGAGGAATTGAAAGTGATCTGCTAAGCCGCCATTATACACCCCAACTCACTGCACACCAACAGGCATACGTGTTTACAACATACCTTGGGGGCGCCTACCTCAATCAACGCCGGCAGGTGCTCATGTTAGTTAGAAGGATAATAGTGGGGATTTGTCTGGGGTCATATTATGATGAAGCGACTACCTGATGTTTGTTTATAGTAATAGGAACTGCCATCTCATTCTTGGCAATATCATATTGTATATATCTAATAATAATAAAACAAAAGTTTGAAAGACGTAATCATTACTATTCATAGGGGCAAATAAACCCATCGGAGCCGTTGGAACTCACAGAGACAGATTCTCGTGCTGCTGTAGCGTATATGTGGGTAACTGTGCTCGGTTTTTGCTCCAGGAGATCTCACTCTACATTAGCGGAGGCCTGACTGAGAAGGACTAATACACAACTGTCTAAACACTCCGCCGTATGCTGTATACATAAATAAAACTTGCCTAACTGAATTTGTCTGGGATACACAGCCGACCATTAGCCTTTGAACTGAATATATACACACCGATACTTTGTCTCATCATAGATACTATTTTAGCACATTTTCTAAACACAAGTTACCAAAATGGAATCGACTTTGGGTCCTTTGACGTCAGTGATGACGGACGGCGGCTGCGCCGGAACCGGAAACGTCAGTTGTAACGTGACCCCGACTTCCGGGCCGCGGGACGCGGGCAGTATGCTGAGTGACCGCCCGGAGGCCTACGCCGTGCCCATCGTCTTCCTCTTTATCTTCGTCGTCGGCGTCGTCGGCAATGGGACGCTCATCTTCACCGTCATGCGCAACAAGAACATGCGCAACGTGCCCAACATCTTCATAGTGAGTCTGGCGCTGGGCGACCTGGTGCTCATCCTGGTCTCCGTGCCCTTTACGGCCACCATCTACACCTTCACCGAGTGGCCCTACGGACAGGCCCTGTGCAAGCTCAACGAGTTCCTCCAGGCGCTGTCGCTGGGCGTCTCCGTCTTCACGCTGACGGCGCTCAGCGGCGACCGCTACATCGCCATCGTCGACCCGATGCGCCGACACCGCGGGTCGCCGACCACGCGGACCTTCCTCATCGCCGGGGCCATCTGGGGCTTCTCCACGGTGCTGGCCGTGCCCGAGGCGGTGGCGGCGCACATCGAGAGGGCCGACTACCACGGCCGTACCGTGGAGCTGTGCATCCTGTACCCGGAGCCGTGGGGAGAGGCCTACAAGAAGTACCACACCATG
Organism: Lepidonotus clava; assembly: GCA_936440205.1. Classification (NCBI taxonomy): domain Eukaryota; kingdom Metazoa; phylum Annelida; class Polychaeta; order Phyllodocida; family Polynoidae; genus Lepidonotus; species Lepidonotus clava. Next base: position 41,620,722 of record OW387136.1, on the reverse strand, counting down.
TTCCGCTTCCTCGTCTACTTCGCCATCCCCATGCTCATCATCGGCCTCTTCTACCTGCTCATGGCGCGCATCCTCGTGCTCAGCGCCCGTAAGATGCCCGGTGAGCAGCTCTTTTTGGTGTTTCTGATTAATGGTTGTCTTTTTTATCATTGTTTATCTCGGCTACCTTCCATGTAGTAGGGGGTTTCAGATACTCCAAGGCATATATGACGCAATGCAAACGTTACGTATCTATTTTCTCAGCTGTTATGATGTATTTAAGAAATATTTTTTTCTGAGTATACTGTTGTGCCTCACTCTTACATGACCATCTAATTACGATTACAAAATTGTACACTATCAGCTTTAAATGTGATTGGGTTGATTTGAGATACATCGACGTATCGGGGTGCGTTATGGAATCTGAAACTCCCTAATGCACATAATTTCCCCTTACTAAACCTTCTTCATTTTTAAACACAAGACCGACGAGAAATATCTAAACTCTCCAGGGGCGGATAAAAAGATTAGCAAGGGGGTACCCTAATGTAAAGATTCATGGCCCAGAATGCTACGTTAAAAGAAATAAATATTTGGCCAAAATTAGGGGGCGTAAGTCACAAAAGTTTGTGACTTAGATCAATTTTGTGACTTAGTGCCACCCTCAAGACCCTAAGTAGCATAAAAGTCCCTAACTGGTAAAGACACTAAATCACAAATATTTTGTGACTTAGGGACACCTCTGAATGAGGTGGTTGTCAGGGGTCTGAGGCGTTCAGCAGGGGTCTGAGGGTATCAGAAGGGGGAAGAGGGGGTGAGCGGAGTAAGAGGGGTGGAGCAGGGGTGTTAGCAAGTTGGCAATATTATTAAGAAGACTGCAGGTGTATTTGGGGGTCAGTAAGGGTATGGGGAGATCAAGAGGGTCATGAGGGTATTAAGGGGTCATGGGGGTAAGAGGGGTTCATGAGGGGTATGAATGGCACATGAGGGGTATGAAGGGATCAGCGGGGGTATGAGAGGGGTCAGGAGAGGGTCTGGAGGGGTATGAGTGAGTGAGTCTGGAGGGGTATGAGGGAATCAGCAGGGGTATGAGGAGGTCATGAAGGGTATGAGGGGGTTATGAGGGGTATGAGTGGGTCATGAGGGGTATGAGGGGATCAGCATGGGTATGATTGGTATAAAGGGTTTTGGAGGGAATGAGGGGTATAAAGGGTTCAGGAGGGGCATGAGGGGATAGGCAGGGATAAGATGGTGTAGGCAGGAGTGGTAGGAAGTTGACAGGGGCCCCTTCCACAACTCCAACTCTCAATACTCCTCCAGGCACCATCCTGCCCCCACATCCCTCCCCGTCCCGTTCAGCCCCTCCCCACCCTCCACAGCCCCTCCCCACCACACCACACCCCTCCACACCCCTCCACACCACTTGTTATGTGAAAGTGGCTCCCTTTGTGCACTTCATGCCATATAAGGGAAGAGATGACCTCCTTTACAAAGTAACCACTTTCTAGGTCAGAAAACATCATATAAGGTAGGGGGGTTGTATACTGCCTGTTAGAAGATGACACATGGGACCCCTTATATATCCATATACCAACATTCACCCAATACAAGTATATTGATGGTCCTGATATAGCTGAAAAACTGCCGAGCAAACATTAAACTCCAACAATCATCATCATGAATATCAAAATACATACCCCACCCCACCCCTCCCTTCCTCTTGCCTACCCTTCATACCCCATGCCACCCCACCCTGCCAATCCACACCCCTCCCTACCCTTTCGTGGCTTAGGGCATTTGTGGGTTAGGGCTTTGCTACTTATTGCCTTGAGGTTGGCCCTAAGTAGCAAAAGACAGCATTTTGTGACTTAATTAGGGCCTTTTTGTGACTTAGTGCCTTAACAGCGCTCCCTTCTCTCCCCCCCCCCCACCACCACCCTTTAACCTGCCACTGCTTGATTTATAGAAGTTTAAGTCTCTTTCTGCATCATTTTCTGCGTTGGAATTTGAAAGACGTTTTCAAAATGAAGCCCTCGGTTGATCATTTTACACACAAAGAATTTCACTTAATGCTCTAATCATAGCTATTATACATTCTATGAATTGTCTATAACGTAAAAGCCTGTCGTAATGACTGGGGGCATAGGTATAACAGCTGGGCACGTGGATCGGAAAATCATTCTGTACTCAGATTCCCTTAAGCTTCGCAACATTTATATATACATACAGACGTTAGAAACACAGTACGTTCAGTATAATGAGTGTTGGAAATATAATACTACGAAGGATTCATATCAGAAAAGTCATTAAGGTGCCTAACTTTTCATCATATTTCTCTATTTATTGAGGCTTCCTGTAGTTATCCAGACTAGCACGCGATCCACTCTTTGTAGTCATCGTGTTTTACACCTTTCACGAAATGTAATCCCTTAAAGTAAAGAGCAACACGTTGTAACACGAAGGTCCTTTGGTACATGTCTGAGCTGTTTGAAACTTAACACATAAACTGAAATCATAAAGCATTAGAAAGTTTCATGATACAGGTTCTCTCTCTATAACCAGCAATATTAGATATTGTTGATTTGGACATACATAATCGTTCACCATGCAGTTTGCCTGATAATGAAATTGGTTGATGAAGGGTAGCTACAGAAGTTGCTTAAAGATGACTCAATTGATTTTGTAAAGTGACATGATAAGATTAGAATACTCTACCATTCTTCCAACCGCAAATGAATGACATGTCATTGAAAAATCAACCTCATTCACGCATAGTAGTAATATTTACGCCTTCTACAAAAAGTTTGGTTCTTAAACAAGATTCATCGAACCGGATTAATGGCAATCAGAAAGATGCCAGCCCCATGGCACAGGGAGAACCTTTATTACGAAACCCGAGTGTAGTACTCTTGATGAAAACAGGGGAAAATTGCTTGCGGCGGCCCAGCTTTTAAGGACGAAAAGTCCAAGCGGGGCACCTTCTGAAGCATTGTTCCCTTTGCTGGTGGTAAATTGGCAATTCGTGTCCAAGCCTTCACGAGATTCCCTGTCTGATGCTTTTCTAGGGTGGCTAATGGAAAAAATCCCGATGAATGCTGTTTTTCCCGATTCCTTTTCGCTCTCGATTCCCCCTCTAATTAGTTCGTACGTGTTGCTATTCTATCAATTGTCAATATTAGTTTTTGCTCTACCTTGTTTTTGTGTATAACTTTATCCCCCCAGGTACCACTGACGTCCGCCTTTTTTTCCGGTCGCAGGTATATTATTCCTAACGTTTGTTTCTCTGTTCCCACGTTTGTCTGTCTCTCCCTAAACCACTATATATAATGATGAATATAGAAAAAGGCTTTAGATTATAGAGTTTTTTGGTCACGCAGTTGGTAAAGTCTACACATATTCTTCCTGAGAAGTTTCGCATTGAAAAAGATATCTACATTTTTAACCTCAAATCAAAACTATATCGATCACACGCAAATATCAGTGTATTCCATGCACACAACTCCATTACAAGTAACCCCAATCGTGATGCATAAGGTTATAAACAAGTAAACGTAAAAATAAAAAGAAGGTATTATAAAGATGATAAATTTAGAAATAAAACAAGCAGGTTAGATATCTCATTTATCATCACCTAGGTAATTACGAAGTGCTAAAAAGAAACCATTCCAAAAAAGGTGAATTGCAATTGCCCTTTTCCTTTTTGCGGCTTGCTCACAAAACATATTAATCCCTCCTCAATAAGTACACATCCCTCTTCGCCACTCTTTTCTTTGTGGATCATCCACATCATTGAATACATCTACATAATCAACGTGAACCCCTCAGCTCATATTCAAACCCACTTGGCATATATCTCTTACCGGGAGCCACTCTAAATCATGCCCCATCTGTCCGCATCCATGCCTTTGTAAGCCATGAAGAACGATCGGTTTTAACGTCCATTGCCCTGATTAAATACGATTCCTTGATCCTGAACCTTTCTCTTGAATTGCATAGAGTTGTAGTTGACAAGATGAGATGCATGTCAGAATCCCAATGCCAAGCTGTATGTGACTATGAAAAACTTGAGAGATTAAAACTTTTCTCATGCCTTAATGTTTTTATGATGACCCTTCTTGAATCCAATAAAACTGCTTGGGCCGTCACCCGTTAATCAGGGTTTCTTTTCTTAGCGACATACGTGTGAATACAAGTGTAATGGAAAAGGGGTGTGCATATTGAATAGTTGATCTCCATTGCGATTCATCGCTCCGACGACAAGGCCTGTCCTTTTAACAGTTTACCTTATTTCCCAATATCGCCTCATTGTAAGGCTTCCTTTCCAACTTTACAGCAGGGGGGTGGGGGTGGGGGGTGGTGAAATGTTGATGTTTTTTGTTTCATTTTGTTGATTTATTCCCCCTTCATTGCTTCACCTCCCTATAGACACGGGTACATATATCTTCAACCTTATCTGCTATTCTCCGGTCTCTCCCTGTTCTTGTCTATGTTCGTTCTTTATGTCACTGCTATCTCCTCAGCTTCGGATTTCTTTCGGCCAGTGTCCTCCCCCCTCGTCAGTTAAGTCAGTCTTCCAGCCTGCCTCCCTCAGAACACATATCGGTTTTCCCCTGTCCAAGACACCTTACGTTGTGGCCCATTGTAACCGATTCGATATCTTCACATTGGCCATCCCCAATGGCCGGTCCTACCCGATATCAGGCCAATAATCTACGTCACACGCAATCGACGCATGCTCAGAATTATCCCTAAGCCATCCCCAGCCTCTCCTCTGGGTATTAGTGCATTAAGCAGCCCCGCAGAGTGGGGTAGGCCCGTTTAACCTCGCTCAACATGGTCTGATTGGTTTCCTTTCATTGTGGTATTTTTATACTGAAATTCTACCTTCCTTTGATTGACAGAACATGTCTTTTTCCATGACTTAGTGGAGCCCCATTCATCAGCTTATGGATTAGGGCCAAATTTAGAACATTTAATTCATTCTGTCTTGTTATGTTTTAACAGCCTGAAATAGATCCCTGGTGTGTATTGCTCTTACATGAGGACTTGATCCTTGCGAAGACAAAGCATATTGTGCGCCTCTGTAATTAAGCATTTATTTTGCCTAATTTTCTCAACAATTACCTTTGATTTCCACCAGGCCTAGTCGGTATAACTGAAGTAGGCACACGTTCCAAGAAAACCGGTGAGTACTGGATGATGATAAAAAAAAAGTAGAGAATGGCGCCTGCCGTTTGAATTAACGCTCTTATTTACAGCTGTGTGGTCGAGGGCCATTTGAGCAGCTCCCCGCTCAGGTAGAAGTAAGGCCCAGTGAGCAGCCCGCCCAATTAGTGGAGCCAAGATTCGCTCGGTGGCGCCAAAAAGACCTTACTAATGCGGCTAATGTGACCCGTGGACAAGATCACACGTCCTTGGTGCCCGGCCAGATTGGTTGTGGCTGGGAGGTGCTTGAGGTATTAGAAATTACCACCATTAATTGACATGTCGTCGTAATTGTGCTTGTTTGCTTTTTTCCCCTGTTGCTGGTTGCGGAACACGTTGATTGATAGCAAGAGGCGTGATGAAACCAGCAAAATGAGATTCTTTTAATCTTTTTTTTGTTATTTTACAAAACAATAAACGACAAGGCAACAATCAATATTTCCTTAGATCTACAATGCTACCCGGCGTGTATTGTGTTTTTAAACTAGAAAGGAGTGCCGATGCATGAGCTAGCCTAATAAATTGCAATCCTAACACAGCATGATCCTTGTACGAAGGAGCTTTAACACTGGTAGTATGTGTGGACGTAACCAAGAAAAAATACTAACAAAAACAGCAAACAGTAAAAAACGTATATTGATTTTAATCCAGTGGATTGAGTAGTGACCCCCGGGTGGTCCCGTCGGTTCCCGTCCGCCCCCTCCCGGCGCGGGGCGGGCGCCCGGACCGTGGAGGCACCGTGCAGGACGGGGCCGTGATGATGAAGAGCGATCCTCCCTCGGCTCTGCCATCGCCTGAAACAACTTAATGAAAACTCCGAGACGGCTCGCACAGGCCAATATGTGATAGAAAGTAATTTATTGACTGCTTACACGCAAAGTCAAACGCAGGCCGGGGCTGGGTATGAATGAGGGGGGCGGGCAGGCCCGTGCCCTGCCCTGCAAAGACCGGACGGATGTCGACCAAGTTAGATTGGCGAGTTGTATGCGACCTCCGGAGCAACCATCAATCTTCTACATTCAGATGCAGCATCCAGTCCTATGTATTAGACCAATCCAACTTTCAGGAGCGAAATAAAGAGAGGAAAAGGTATAGGCATATCCAATTGGCAACACCTGATCATACGTGGTCTGGCGCTCGTGTTACTGTAAGAATTCCATTTACGTCATGGCAGCCTAATCAGTGGCCCTGAAGCTTGATAATAGCCACACGGCCTCTAACCAGCTAACTGCGATCAGAGTCCTCGTGATTATAGCGGCCCAACTTTGCAGTCCATAGACCTGTCGCACATTACAATTAAATTAAAACTATTTTCCTTATGTTCAGGCACGCGTTTCGGTTATCCCACGCAGTATTCAGGGTTGTATACTGGGTTGTATACAGTTGGTTCTATGCAAATCTGAGAGCTGTTTATCATACAAATTTCGAGGAAAGAACAAGTAAATTTAATTGAATTCTGACTTAATTTATTTAGAACAACATATTGTGTCTCAAGCGCTTGTAGATATAACTAAATCAGAAACATGCCTGCTCATAATCCATGACATAGAGTGTAAACCGGAGCGGCCCTTCACTTCGACCTGGAAATTGCATTAAAATGAAATTGTGTTGCTTTCGCTTGGTGCTATCAGAGAGAGTAAAGTTAAAACTTAACTTTACTCTCTCTGGTACTATGTATCACACTTTTACGTCTCAAGGTGAAGTAGCACGTGCACTGTCAGAATTGATTGACAAGTGACATGAGCCTTATTATCTGTGACTTGCTTCACGAAAAAGAACCTGTGATATCAAACGTTAGTAAATGTCCGTTTAAAAAAAGGACTCTAAACTCCAGAAATTTCATCACTGAAAACCTTGGAGGAGCTTTATCTCAGCAATTGGCATAGCACTGGCCCGTTAATACAAAAGTCCTGAGGTCACTGCTTGGTTTCCTACCAGCATTATCAATTATTACCAAGCCCATTTCATCAATCTTACTCCTGGGAGTGGCTTTAAACTTATCAAGGGCCAGAGGTGAGTAGGATCCTGTCCTGTATGCGCAAAGATATCGAAGATTCCTATGTTGATTAATAAAAGGAGGAGGCAACCCTGGAAGCCCTCACTTTTCGTACAGAGAGTAAGTTACCCCACAGGAATGAATAGTGCCCACTGAATGACATATAATCACTGAGTCCCTGGTAAAATACCCTAAAACAACCCGGTTGGTTGACAGATTCACGGTCATACTGAAATAGCCATAAGTTCACGAGACCGCTATAGTCAGCCAGCAGAGTTGACGAGGCTTGACGAGGCTTGATGTGACTTAGTTCATTAGCCCCTTTACATAATGCTGAGCCTTACCAGTGGCATTGGCAGCACCTCTCAGTAGGTTGGGGATGGGGGTGGACTAAATGAGACAGTGAGGAAAAAGTGAATGTCACGACCATAAGCCACTCTTTTCCTTACCCTATGGTTGATCACTTTTGAATTACCATGAACCATATGCATATTTAGATAGTTCGTGCACAGAAGAGCAGTAACATTTAATTTCTAAATCACTAAAATAGTATCATTTAGTGGTGGAACGTTCATGTATTGCCTAAACTGTTTTGCTCTAGATCTATACAGGAATGTAGATCACGCTTAAGATTAACTTCTAGATATATCAACACCTGTTTGCATTACCACGAAACCATTCCTGGTTATAATATATTCATACCTAATATCAAAAGGGTTCCCAAGCAAATGCAAATGGATTTCCAGTACGTCAGAGAGCGCTCTTACTAGCAGCTCTGACCAAGTTTCTATCCCGGGTTTTCTATGATTTTTTATACTTGGAAGAAACTGCAGACAGTGGAAAAACGGCAAGACCTATAGGCCTACCTAAGATAGCCCAGCATGCATCGAAGAAGGTGTTCTGACTCTGCTGACAGAAAGAGATTACAGCCCCTTATACAGGTTCTGCTTTCAGTGGGAGGGGGAGGTCCCCCAAGTGGAACCTTTGCTTATGTTTTCAATAATTTGAACATAAAAATGGGGTGGCGAGTAGTAAAAAGTGCAACTTTTAGATACTTTCCCACTTTTTTTTAGGAGTTTTTACATGGAATTTTGGAAGGAAAGGTGGAACTTTTGGCAAAATGTCCATCATGGGAAGGGGGGTGGGTGGCCCGGCATCCCCGCCACACCCCGCTGTACTTACTAGAAATTTTAAAAAGTGGCACAACGTGCCCACGCGCTCTCCTCTGTTCCAGTCGATCCAGTCCCCCTGGATTTGCCTGCCATTTCGGTCTTACACCGTTTAAATGACGTCACTGACACATTCTGGTCTCGCCGGGTTGGGTCACGTGTGACCAACACTGGCGGGCGATAATAAGAGGACTGAGGTGGACGCGGAGGCTTACGGTGGCCCGAGTAATCCTCTGTAAGTGAGGGTTGGGATTTATAGAAGACAGGGTCACCACGTGGCCTCGGACAACCTCACAGAGACTCGGAGCTGCTCAGGGCACTAGCCTTGAGCAGCTCCCAAAGGAACCTCTCCCAGTTATTAGCAGTGGCCTGGGACGGGCTGCTGAGAGCACAGGTTTGGCCGAAGGGTGGAGCCAGCGTTGGTAATAAATAAAAAGACAGTGCCTGGCATATAATCATCCTGCCTGCTACTTCAGATTACATGGTGGCAAGTTCCGCTGGCGGAACGTCATAATGGCAAGGATCGGAAGCGCACCGAGCCGATGTTTATTAATGAAGTTGGTGACTATACCGTAATGGTGGGATACCCATCGTGTTATTGCCTGTTTTGGGGTCGGTAGCTCAACACTATCAAATTTACATGGCTTTAACCAGAGTATCAACAACGGATGCGTTCCTTGTCTACTTTGACCGTTGTTATGCAAATTTTTGTCCATTAAAAAACCTATTTAGAATGCTGTTAACGGGCTGTTATTTTCTGGTTGTAAGTCAGTAAAAACGACAAATTTTGGCAAATTTTCAGGGACATTCCAAACATTCCAAATTATTTGGAATGTTTTCTTGGAATGTAAAATCCCTGTATTATCAAACTACAGAGTCCTAGCTACAGATTGATACCAAGATGTTTGAAATTCATTAGATAGTTTAAGAATTATTAGTATGTTTGTAAATCAAGTCAAGGCAACTATAAGTTTAGCCTCGCTATTTAGTGACAGGATCTATACATCCGTATGGTCACATTTTTCAAGAGCTTTTATAAACAATAGGCCAACAAAAGTGAGACCTACAATGCAGATTTTAGGAGGTCCTTTAGCAACCCAGGTGCCACCCATGGTATTAAAATGATATTGTGTTTAGCCATGTATATCAACATTAACATTTTTAAACTTAAACTTACTTATCATTAAAAATTTGATTAGGAACAAATGAAAAGCATAAACACCTGAAAAGAGGGACCATCGCCTTCATGGAGAAATAAATTTATTTATACAGTTGGTAATTTCCTATACACTATCCTAGATCATAAAGCAAACGTAAATTCATCAAACCCCATAAGGCCATCATCGTATCATCTATGGGTTCTGGCATTCGCCGATATGGCGGCAACAAAAAATATTTCTGAAATTGAAAATGGAAAGAAATGGTACTACTGGGATCTATCAATCAAGATCTAACAGTTCTCAGATAAATAGAACTGGAACATATATGTTTTTAGGCGTTATCATTAAAATCATATATATCCACAGGACATTGATTAAAAGTCAGTTAAATAATACCTTTAGGGTAATTTCAACCATCATAAGTATTGCATGACGGCAAATAGTTCTATCAATGTGACATATATATACAACAACTTTGGTGTCATTTCTTTTTTTGTGCTCACATACAGGCACCATAGTAGTGTGATAGAACTAGAAGGACTTCTTTATCCATTCTTTTTACTACGGTGAAGGATGCTTCCCGATGCCTGAAGGCGTTTATCAGCTGAGGTATCGAGGCTCCTTCTAATAATCAGGAAAATAATTATAGCTACCAACCTGCATCATATAGGCCTATACTCGTTAATTGTACTTAGCAGCCAATAGGATATCTGATGTATGGTGTATGCAAAAGTAGTTGCATCAGTATAACTATGCGTTCACTCGAGTCCATCAATGGCCTCAGGCATGTTGACAGATACAGAGATCCAACATTCAAAAACATTCTTGATCTCTTCTCACATGTCGGCATCACCGATGATGGCGGCCTTGATAAGGTTTTGCATCTCTCTTCTTGGACAAATGACATGTGATAATTTTTTTCGGAAATGAAATTCAGCAGTTTTACCCTGAACGAAGATTCAACAATGGACAACGATTCCCCCAAAAGTTCTATTCGAGGTTTCAGGTATTTGAATTTTCAGATTTTCTTTGGAGCACTTTCAATGCAGCAGCATCCCATCTTCTACCTTCCGGTCCCACTAGCTACACTACACCCACCCCCTGAGTGTGTTTTAGCAGTGGTTGCCTGGTGCAGACGTCCGACTCCTATAAGTGGGCGTGTCGCTGTCGTTACGACCACCGAATACACAATGGCCGGAAGTAGGTCGCCGTCTTATTACCCCTATTATCGGCTCCTAAGGCCCCTCATTACGACCTTCATTGGTTGATAGAGGGCTGAGAGTGTCCGTCCCCCTAGGCCGATAACAGCCTGTGTTGTGTGCCCCAACACCGGGGACAAGCAAAATCCCGACAGGCCTGCCCCTGTTGTGTAGCCACGCCCATTCCGATGTGAAGCCACGCCTCCTAGGGGGAACATTCAGATGGAGTTATATAAACGTATGGGAAAAGGTAAAAGGAAATCGTTGACAGGGTCGTGACCCCACTAAGACGTGTAGATGTGGGTAGTTTTGGGGGCCGTTGTCGAGGATGCAGGGATTATAATGCCTGACGTGGACGGCTGTCATTGGGATAACGAGGGGATAATGGGAATGGTAGTTAACGACAGGACGGCCCACGTCTAAATTGATTTACTTCAACAATAGTCAGAAATTCTCCCCTAAAACCGGCGTCACAAATGACCAATGTCTGCATCGCCCGCCCTTGAAAGGCTGACTGGGCAAAACTAGTCCCGCTTTAAGCGACACTTCCTAATATTGGCGTTGTAAATGGGATTCAGAAGCTCCGTTTGCTGGCTGCGCATTATTCAATAACGCGCTCAAATGCGCCCGACATAACCGCAGTTCCGTCTGAGCGAGCGACTGGGACTTACTTGCAAAGGGGAGGGAAATGGGGTTTGTCGTTGGCGGTGAGGTGGTCCGCGTAATGATACGTCATGGTGGGAAAACTGGATCCCCGGTGACGTCGGGGGTCGGGCAGTGTCGGCTGGGGTTGGGGAGGTCAGGACAGCGACGACCGATCGGCCCGACAAGGCGCACAACACCGCGGCCTGTTAGCTCTGAATGTCATAAGGGATTTAAAGTCAGTTTTTCCAGCTTTTCTAAAAGAAAGCATGTCATCTTATGCCCGGAAGCTCAATGCTTATTTCATCGCCTTCAATGCATTCAGTAACGGCTTTCCCAAAGCAGGGTCTATGCTTTTGTAAAAATAAAAAATTGAAGAAATTGACAATTAAAGGTGGGAGCTGGCGTTCGTGACCTCAAAGCATCATTCTGCTCTTGTCACATCAGATTCTTTCCCTATGATGAACAATCATACTTTTAGACTTATTTAACGTTGGAATACATTTTTCTAGGGTAAGGAGATTGTATTGCAAATTAATATAGCGTTTCGCTCACTGTACTCCCAATACAATAGACTATCCGAAATATTAAGTAGGCAGTGGATTTCTTATCAAAACAAGATAACTTTCATGAAACACAGATTCGACCATAACATGACCAGTTGTAACGCCAAGACCCATTTACAGCCACGTTAGTTATTCCAAGCCAGGTATTCAATGTCGCAGCAATATAATTTGCAGTATTACGTGGAATTACAACACGGTAACAATAAACATGTGAAGACTCCCTTGGGAAAATAATAGAATTCCAACTGAACAATCTTATATGAATGTACTCAATTTAGAATTATTCACAATTATTCAAAACCATGCAAAGCTGTTGATGATTGGAAAATATGATTTTCAAAAATTCAACACTTTGGCTTCATTTATGATAAATACAAACTGTTTTTTGGGCGGACACGGTGAATCCTGTATGCTCTTCTTGAAGCTAATAAAATAGACAATTTACAATGCTGGTTGCCATGGTAACTCATTATATTGAATATAGAATGAATAATGACCTGCAAAGACAACTTTGAGACTGTACCAACTTTTGTAATGTTTTCCTCCAAATAACATCGCCAAAAAATCAACAGAAAAGAGAAAATTGAATATTTCGAGATTTTCATTGGGCGATATCCTAGAAATCATGAACAGTAGAATGACATATTCAGCAGTGAAAGAGCTTGACAGTTGTAAGTATTAATTCTTTTTAATCCCCATCATTAATAGCCTACAAGATCATTCCATTTATATCCAAACTTAGGAATGCAGTAAACAATTAGGTAATGTACCATTGAATGATAAAAACCTGCATTCCAATGTAAGAGAAAAAACAAAGCCTCTACATAGACATACAGTTGCCCCCCCTTAAAAAACCCTGCTAATACCTGCGTTGATCCACGTCCTAACGCTCCTGGTTGGACGGCTTTGCCGCAGGGATAGTGGGATAAAAGAATATCAGACCCCATTTATTGCCAACGCCCTACAGCGGCTTCACACCAGTCTAACAAGCGCACATTGTTTGCATGCACGTATACTCGGATCTGGTTATAGTGAACCGTAAAACAGCATCCATTTTGTCATGATCCTGTAGAGGGAATGTGCAGTCATTTGCAAAACGTCTATAAAGGAGAAAGTGGTTGATGAATGGCTCTAATTTGTCATATACTATGCCTGGAACAAGGGGGGATTGATTCTTGATTGATAAATGTAGGCGATTACAAATGAATCTCTCACGAAAGTAGTTGTGCCAGACTGCACTGTCCTAATGATATGATAATGAGGTGTCGTTTTCTATGTAAACAGTCGATTAAAAAGAACGCGTTATGAAGTTAGATGAATGAGATTGCAGCTGCTATATAACATTAGATTCATACCTCACGTGAAAGGAACATCCTACGACGACTAATTTCTTTATTAGCACTCTTGTAAGGGGAATGTCCAAATGTATGCCTTCAATAATCCCATTCCCCAGTTCGTGTCCCAGGGGTTGGACTAGGGGTGGATAAAAGCCCATACAAGCTATAACAGTCTTCACAAAAAAGGTCACTGATAGAGGTGAGACTTCAGTTTTTCTTGATATCCTAGTACTGTCAAATGATTATAGCCTCCTAAATTGGATCATTGGACAGATTTAAAGGTTTCCCAGCCAAACAAAGTTCAGTATACATGGGAAAAGGCAGTTACATTTTGGTGCATTTCACCATCTGTATGTAAGAGGAATGTGTCTACCAAATTGCCTTGGTTCATTCTCTTCTCTCATTTGAGAATGAAATAGGAAGTAATTGTATAATGACTCTTCATGGTGAACCCACTCTTGCTGTAACTGGTATGGGCTTATTCACATTTACCTCTGACCGATCCTTTGCGAAAATGAATACAATTTCGAGGTCAACCCACAGTCAAACGGGTACCATCCATAGCCTCGGGCCCCTGGATGGATTGTGAGGCTTAGCAGGTGCTTAATTGGGGCCGCTTAATAAGAATTCAGCCCGTCTTTGTGTGATGGAGTCTTTAAGATGGATTTAAGAGGCATACCCTCGCGAGTTCTGGCAGCAGTTTGTCGTCCTACATTCCCCGATAGGACAAAAGACCTCCGTACATTAACCTTAACACTCAAACAAATTTACCAGTGATGGGATCACTATTGACAGTTGAGAACTTTGTTGAATTTTGTATTATTGCTTTATGAAGAAGAGGTCTCCGTTCCCTTTAGTCAGCCTATTTAAGCAGTTAATAAAACTATAAGGATTTCTTATCCCGAGGAACTCCGGATCTCCAGGGCTTTATTAACAAGTCCATCGAATTGAAAGAGGCCCACACGTCTCAGAGGCGATTCTTTGTCTTCGTGTCCATAATGGCATCTGTTAAGTCATCACAATTCTGAAACATTGGTTTCTTTGCAGAATTCATTTCGTTAATGACCTTTAAAAATGAATGATAATGCGTCAGTGGCATGTTGTCCTCATGCAGGCTCTTTGTTAAGACAGACTTGAATTGTACGAAGATACGCCAATGCTTCAGTCACAATACTCAGATAAGCAAATGAAAAATAGTTCCCCTTCACTGACAACTGAGCATGACAGATTAGGGTGTGAACGTCCTAATGATGTAAACAGAAACTATAAGTACAATGTTTTGACTCAGGAGAAGTGGCAATCCCTTGACATAAACCGTCTTCGACAGGCGGCACGCTGCAATGGACTCAGTCTATGGGAAAAAGCTTTTAATTGTACCAAGGGCGCTATCCTTGAAGGAACTGCGCTCTGAGTGAAGAGCACTCAAACCCTTGGCCTTCCCATGAGAACCCACACCAGTCTGTACTGGCGTTTGCTGAGATAACATGCAATTCCCTCGACTCCCCAGCATCTTCAAATGCCCCTGGGCTGATGGCACACACTGCATCTACACCTACGTCACATAGTTTACAAAACAAAATAAAATGTGTTAATCAATCCGTAGGCAACAAACGACAAAGGTGTCATTCATGCAAGCAGCCCCAGCGTGTCATGGAAGTTACACCCCGACCTCTTGAGAGGGATAAAAATATTTCAGCAGCTTGTAGCCACATCCCCAGCAGGCATTCTCTCACAGGGATTCCAGCCCACACCTCACGATTAGAGGGTTAGTTCTTTTTCCACTTAACTACTGCGGCCTCTAGGGAAAGAGCGTTCGCATCCTACTCCACCTCTCTAGGGAAGTGTTGGTCGGACATTCCTTTAGCGCCTGTAGCCAGTTTAATTCCAGAAATGACACTTCTACTGCAATGTTCTACATTGCATACTGCTGATTTCTTCCCCGCTAAAGTGATTGCAATCAGTACCATTGCTTCCTGCATTTCTTCAATTTACACTCAGCCAACTCAAGAATGACATTCTCACCAGATTACAGTATGGATCAGTCGCTAATCAAAGATCTAAGTTTTAAATGATAAGAAGGAACTGGGATAGGAGAAACAGTGGAAACAACCAAACAAGGTTTCAGCTAACATTTGGCTTAGAAAATTTGAAATATTTGCCAATGGGGGTCATTCGAAGTGCAGGACATCAGCCAACCTCGTGCCTCCCCCCGTGCCTCCAGAACCATTTGAGAGATAAATTCACAACTTTACAGTTAGTGAAGGCATGTTGCAGACCCTAGTGGCTTCCCGATGGAGTCTATCTCCGGCTCTCTCAGGCTGTTTTCTCTCGGCATTAGTGAGTGATTAGCACCACCTGCCACTGTTGCGGCTATCTGATGAGATACAGACCTTACGTCTCAGCCGCGCCTCGGATAAACCACAGAGATTAAAAGGCCACCCTCACTGGTTGAGGGTTCAGTCATAGGCCAATGGGAGGAAACAGGAGGGGACAGAGATGCGGTGGGCGTTTAACTTTATGTTTAAATCTCACGGCAAAACAAAACAAATAGTTCTAGGATTTGGTGAACTTTTTTCAAATGCCTGCGTGAACGTGGCTAGACTGTGTTTTGCTTAGCCACGTCAAAAAACCCTTATTAAAATGCTTGGTGCAGGATCACACAAGGATCCGGTGATGATTTTATAAAGTGCTCATGAGAGGCAAGTAGAATCACCATAATTAGGCATATAATTATAGATACTGGTCAAAGTCATAATTTGAGACTATTAACACAAGCTTGTTTGCCACATCCTCCACAAGGCCTTCATAACAGTAGTAGTCATGATAACTTTTATTGACAAAATTCAAGAAGTCAAAGCTGACTTAAGTGTCAAGAAACATGAAACTCATGCAGGAAACGTTTGCTTTCTATTTACGAAGTCATTACCTATACATGGATATATATGTAAGACGGTATGATCTTTGAGACAGACTGCCCTATATAGTTAAATGCTGACCTTTTCAACGACACTGAGCTGTTCGTTGTCCTGCGGCCATGGCAGTGAGCTGCTCACCTTA
Source organism: Lepidonotus clava (assembly GCA_936440205.1). NCBI lineage: Eukaryota > Metazoa > Annelida > Polychaeta > Phyllodocida > Polynoidae > Lepidonotus > Lepidonotus clava. Next base: position 41,604,412 of record OW387136.1, on the reverse strand, counting down.
CATACCTACTGGCCAATGAGAGGGACAGAACATGAGCTCTAATCAGCCCCCTAGGTGTTACTTCCACGTAGGCCTTGTAGCTGTCTGGAGCATGTCTGCCACACGGGCGATGCGAATTCATGTAGTCATGCGATATCTGGCATATTAGCCAAGCATCGGCCTATTTAGATATTGGGTTGTTTTCCGCCTTTCAGATCAGTGCCGGAAAAAAAGCTATATGGGTTTCGCTCTGCACCAACCCAGCCCAGTTGATTAGCGAGGATTTAGCCGGGCCAGAAGTTCTGGGTGCGATAAGAAGGAGTGTGAGATTACCGTGTGATGAGACTAATTATCATTAATCCTGTTACAAAATGGCTCAGGCCAAGAGGTCTGCATCCAATCATTCCCCGGCGACTTGGGCGATAAGTGTTTGCTTAAGGCCGCAGGCGGTAAAGGAGGCTCCTATATTGCCTTCGTAAGCGGAGAGAAGCATGCGATCTATGTCTATGAAAACAGACACAGGCTAAGGTATACACCATATATATATATATGTTCCTGATATAGACTTCCCCCAAGATACCAGTAATATGGAGAATCTTTAAACGTCAATGATCTAGGATCTCGAGTTTGCGTGGGTTGGAAAAGATTGGTAAAGGTGTCCTTATAAAAGACATTACAATTCAAATAATTTCCAAGGCAATCGGTTGAAATTGATTTCATGCAGTTTGTCTGAATGGCAATCAAACCGACCAGCGTGTTGCACAGAGACAGTTGGTTCAAAAAACGACCAGTCAGATTGAATCTTTAGACTTTTGCTTGATGTTATTTTCGAGAGAGTTTTAGATTCAAAGCGTCATCTCAAAGACTTGATTCCTTTCTAGGTTGGAATACTCAAGGGGAAGGACAATTCAGACGATTATTATATTGTATCGCAGTCATAATACTATTCAAGATTATGATTGTTTCAAGGGTGTATCAGTGCAGGCATTTTTCAAAAGCAGGCGCACTGAGACTTTCTTGACATAATCTTTGAGATGCCTTAATTATAATCATTCTCGTTTTGTTCTCATTCGACTTTCCATGCAGTAAACCTTGGAAGCATAATTATTGATAAAACACTTCGTATTAAATCCAGATGAATTAAGGCCGTATTCCACATTAAAAATGACAAATTAATTGCATAAGAACATTATTTAGGGTCTGGCATTTTAAAAATAGCATATCTAATACCTAGAGAAAAAATATGTCCATAAAATGCGTAAAATGCGCGGAAACTAGAGATGCGCGGAAACTGGCTCCTCTACCTAAAGTGTACTAACGATTTTCTGCCGATATACTTTCGGCAGTGCCGATATACAATCTGCAGTGTTGCAGATAAAATTTACCAACACTTGTTAAATTTATTCTCCCGATTTTACATCGGCAGCTGATTTTACAGGAGGAAATCGGCAGAACGCATTTTTGGTGTACTTTCGGAGCCAAACATGTGCCGAAAATGCAGGGAAAGTGCATGATGCCGATATGGAACGTTTTCGGCAGCGTACACTATGTACTTTTGGCATGTGGAATACAGCGTTTAGAAGCAAACAGTAACTTAATTATGCAAACCTCACGTCCTACCTTGTAACCCACAGCTGAACATAGGCCTGGTAGACAGCTGGTAGAGGATAATTGAACAGCAATTATTTCTAAAGCAGTGCCCTACTATAGTCTGGGAAAGAGTACCTGTGTTTGTTGAATAAAAAGCTGGAGGTTTACCAACATACACCTCTAACCGACCCCCCCCCCCCCCTGTACACCTTCCTCACACACCAGGTGTACAAGGCGTGAGTTCCAGCCCCAGGTTGAATTTTACCTGGTTTCTTTTCACTAGGTAACAGTTGCTGCGATTTGTCAGGACCACCTTCCATTGACGGGGATAGGGGAAAGCATGTGCGATGTTTTCTTTTACATCACAGCTACTTCTTAACATAACATGCAATCATAGCGATCATCTCGTGGGTGGCCTCATAGATATTCCTACCTTGTGTTTTAAGAGGATGAGATATCATGACCAACATAAATTGTTGGGGTGTCCACCACTCTTATCCATCTAAACGGTATATTTGTTTCATAGTATCTTATACAAAAATACGTCTTTAGGTAGGTTGTGTTGTAATAAAACATGCCAAGAGAGATTCTCACCGTTCCTTGCATATCAGAACTATTAAGCTATCTTATTGCCATTGACGCCTGAACTTTCTTTTGATGTATGATACAACATTATAGGGGGTGTAGATGGGGGGGGGGGCATGTTGCCCTGTCGAATTTAAGAAATGAGCATGTCACCCTGTCGATTTTAAGAAATGATCATGTCGCCCTGTCGATTTTAAGAAATGATCATGTCGCCCTGTCGAATTTAAGAAAATGATCATGTCGCATGTCACTAAGCCCAAAAATGGCCATGTCGCCCTGTCGAATTTAGGGGTCTAAACCCATATTATAGAGACTGACTTTGGACATAAATCTTTATATTTGATGTGATCTTGGTGTAGAAACTCTGTTAGATATGAATATCTTAGCTTTAACACAATATTAGAATAGTTTCAGTACCTCATTATCTACATAGTCCGAGTCAGTAACTGCTAATTGGATCTGATTGACGCGCATGTACAGTAGAAGTTCAATATCGGATCTCCCGAGAGGTTATCCCAAAGGTTTGCTTACCATGCAGTTGGTGGCACCAACTTTTGTCAGAGTAATATTGCATCAATAGAGATATGGCAAAAAATATGCATTTGCGGTAAATAATCAGTCTTTATAAAATGTGTATTAAGCAATTACATGGTATGATTCAAATCAACCCCAAGGCTGTTTTCTGTCCTTTAGTTTCCTTCAACACTGTGCAGCGCCCCATCACGCGCGGAGTAAACCTAATTTGTCAACTGAGAGCAATCTCCTGCTTCTTTGCAGATCGTTTAAACAAAACCGTTTTTACGAGATAAGAACACGCCTGAATGTTCCATGGCACTGAAGGCGTTACCAGCTTTTCCGGGGGTTTCAGTTCGTGATCGGTTGATGAATTAGTTGATAAACTTTGACTCCTCAACCCATAAACTGGGCAAGGAAACCTGATGATTGTCTTTCATTAAAAGGAAATCTGTCATAGTACATTTGTTCACGATTCATGTTGGAGAAAGATAACGAATTCAAGTCTATGATCTACGATGTGATTAAGAAACAAAATTATTTCAGTTATCAATTTGGTAAAACAGATTTTTATTATACATTGTGATCGGATTTTGAATGATTGTTGTCACAGAAAGGAAATGTGACCATGAACCTGCCAGGAGGCCTTCAAATAATGCTGAGAATAGCACCAGGGAAGTGACAGAAGAGGCCACTTATTTTACCCGTCTGGAGGTGTCAACAAGTGTAATTAGAAATCTGAGGATAGTGAATCTTATTCATGGAAATGTAAGAAAATGAATACAAGGACTAATAAGTACATGGAGTCTTGTTTAACACAGCCGATGAAGAGTTCTGTAGATCTTTGTTATATTTCATTTGTGAATTCTAGTTTATTTTTCTGAAACGATAGATAAACAAATATCCAATTTATATCATGTTTTTAATAAGAATCAGGAATAATAATTTTGATTTGCTTATCAAAAGGTAGCAACACTAACCGCTGGTTGTTGAGGGCCAAGACTAGAATGTTGTATCATTAGCAGGCTGGCACGGATCCTGTGCAGAGCCTCTTCCATAAAACTTCCTTTCGGATGCATACCGCGACGACCTTGGTCAGCTGGACAAGTCTCCATGGAAACTAACACAACATTCCCCTTTCGGTTTGCCTTTCCCAGAATGCCAGGGGAAGTTCCGGTTCCCTGGCGGCGAGGTTCCACATAAGTGGGCGATAATAAGGGTAGAGAGCGACTGGCGTTCCCTCACCTGTCATGGTGACCGCTAGGGGGGTGGCGCTACCTGGTGGTTGGTGAGGGGGGTGGCGGTGAGAAGGTCAAGGGGTTAATACAGGGGCTCTGCAAGTGTGGCACGGACATTCGTCATCGGGACCAGTATTAATGGGAGATATTCATCTTTCTTCGGACCTGTCTGCGGTACCATGGAGTTAGCACCAACGTTGAAGAAGCCTCTTGCTTTTACACCAACTGTTTGTGACAGTGACATCCAATGCATATGTAGGTCTATATGGCCAGTGCATATTTCCGTTATGAACAAATTGTGCGAAGCCTTAGGTATGATGAGGCAATAATACCAAAAGTAATGTTTCCAGTTCCATTCTGAGAATCTTTACTCTAAAGTTTGAATTACGTACCAATAGATCTGCCTTTGACATTCACACCATAAAAAAACTTACAGAATTCAATGACAAGTCACAGGGTTATGATAAATTATATACCAAGACGTTTGAAATGTGTCTGATATAGCATAATACGGATGCTTTAAAATGTGAGAATAGTTTTGGTCTGCATAGCATTTTATTCAAACTGGCACTCCAGTCTTTGTAGTCTTTGACAGGCCAATGACAGGTGAGGGGAATCCCACCCAGCCAAGTAGCCAAGTAACACATAATCAATCTGGGAGACATTCCAGAAAATGTCTACGTCCTATACATTAAGCAATAGTGTCTGAAAGGTCCTTCTGATTTGGGTGACTGGATTTTTGCCATCTTCGTGCATATTTGATATGCAGCTGATAAGCACCTAATGTGTTAATGCTGTGATTCAATAGAGGATAATTGATTAATTGTGGGAGAGGGCTGTGGAAAATTTGTCTCACAGACGTGTTCCCATATTCACAGAACCTTATCGCTAATTATATCTATATTGCATTTAAAAAAGATTAGGTAAATTCACAAGTGCCGCTTTATCGATTAAGTTCTAATGCCATTAAGGAACAGGGGGTAAAGGGCATAGGGCCTAATATATCATGTCTTGCTTCGCATTTTGACTGTTACTCTTTAACCTTATTCGTATGAATAACGCAAGTTGCTATTGTTCCCATCTCTTTCCAAAAACAACAGGAGCATTATCTGCTCATTGGCAAAGACAAGTGGCGAACATGTTTTACACTTTTTTTTCCATTTACGATAGGCCCTACATATATTTATGCGATGTACACATGCTGAAGAAACAATCTTGATACAGCTTATATGTAGAACCAAACATAGAATGCAGAAGTACAGACATATGGTACCGGGTCCAATTGTCCCATGCAATCAGATGTCCCTAATCCGTAAGCCGCGTAGGGTACAGAGGGCCATCTTCTTGTGTCTATATACGTTTGCCATCATCCCGCCTCTTTATTTGTTTCAGAGCTGTGGGCTCACTCCCCTCCTTTTCCTAGCCGTATGAATGGCCACGCACTCAACTAATAACAGAGGGTCTCTTCAGACGAATGTGTCCATTCTTTTTGTCATTTATCAAGCTTATTATGTCCATTTGATTTTCTGCATGTGTAATTCTCACAAATCAAGATCAGTTGAACTATTAATCTTACTAAAGTCCAATTCGCCCTCAACAGCTTCTCATTGAGATCACGTGCCATCTGAGAAATAACTATGATCATTTTCTATCTAAAATTGAAATTAATGGCTAATATTTTTATGCCCAATTGAGGAAGCGTAAATACAAACTGTGTAAAATTGTGTAAAACACAAATAATCATATTCAACTCCACTGATTGTGAGGTCAGAAGGAAATGCCACACAGGGCGAATGGTGCTTAGCGTAACAAGATTTACATTTACATAAAAGTAAATCACTTATAGGGCATCCTTGATAACTAGTGACAAGGGCATAGAAAAGGTTTTACTTTGCGTCAGTATAGATGAAATACATCTTAAAAGTATAACAGGAGCAATACCACTGATGTTGATGAGTTTGAAATACTAATGAATACGATTCTTCCAATTCCCACCAACCTACTTAATTACAGTACTGATTACGATGATTAGATTGTTCAATGTCATGGTTCCAACACCTAGATAGGAAGATACTTAAAGTACATTTGTTAATTCTTTTTACAATTCAGTAACTTAATCCTCGATTGATGATATGTTAAATAAGATCCCACTAACTTGTTTTTTGTTTTTTGCTTGTGTTTAGGAGAGATGGACAGCAGGGCCAACCAGCACCAGAAACAAATGGAAGCTCGCAAGAAGGTGGCAAAAGTAGTGCTCTCCTTCGTCATAGTCTTCGTGCTCTGCTGGCTCCCCCGCCACATCTACATCATCTGGTATTACTACGACCCCGGCCTCTACAACATGTTCTGGCACGTCTTCAAGATCATCGGCTTCTGTCTGAGTTTCATCAACTCGTGCGTCAACCCCCTGGCCCTGTACTTCCTCAGCAAGCAGTTCCGACACTACTACAACCGCTACCTGTTCTGCTGCTGCACGGGCAGCAGGGGTCGCGAGACGGACTACTCGACCATGTACAACTTTAACAGCACTGTCAGACGTACGAGCACCACCATGACCATGGTGCCGTCACAGTCCGCCTGTTGAGCATGTATTCCATAGCCGCTCCAAGCCAGCCAACATTGGGATTTGGCTAGGAGGGCTTCAACCTGTTGCGATGATGCCGCCACAGACAGTGTCGCCTCTTCAATTAGGGACAGCACGCTGGTTTGATAAAAGTTGAATTTAGCTGGCAGGCAACATTAACTCCACTTGGGTGGCTTAAGATGTGGCCGCGAGCTTTAAATCGATGTCTTTTCCACCTTCCGAAGACCGGAAGTCAAAGAACCGGAAGTGCATTGACCGACTCTTATCCCTTCCGGTGGATGACACTGGCGCCCTCTGGTGACAGTCGTTTAATGGCTGCCGGAAGTAGGGGCAGATGTTATTAGGCCGACTGCCGCCAGGGGCCAGTGAGGGGCCAACGCCCAGTTTATTGTTTTATATGTTTTATGTCGGTTAGGTCAACAGGGCAGGGTGGGTTGGATCACCAATTAAATCTGATATTGAATGCCCTCTGAACAACGAAGCCATTCGACGCAACTGTGTTTGACAAGCCCCTTGTATTCTTGGCTTGGATATTTAGTCTAGCATTTAATTTATTGATGTCATTTCTTAAAATCTCCAATACGGGTTAAGAAAAGTATAAAGGTATAACTTATTTCTATTTTTCTTTGTCCGCATGGTTATCCACTGCTGTGATTGTCTAATGAAACAGTAGATGGGTAGTGACAACATGAACTGTAAAATATACTGTATAGTTATTTTTCCGACGTATCGTTGCTGAAATGTGGTGAATTGTACAGCTCTGGCGTATTGTGTTGGACAGGAACGATCAATTTGATGATTAGAATCAGAAAAAAATATGAGGGGACGACCTCTAGAGAATAGTATGCTAACACCCTGTAGAAAAAAGTCAGTTGTTTTTCTTAGGATATGTACATATTCCCTTGAGATGCTTTCCAAATGCTGCTATGAACAGTGGCTGTCGGAGAAGGCGAACAGGTTTCACCCAATCGCATCTTTCCCTTTAGGTCACGTGGGCTCATTTCCAGTCTAGCGGCGTTTGGCGTGAATGATTTATATACGTCAAAATGTAGTGGACATGGAGACCTTTATCTCGGCAGCCGCACAACCAACTGGCCGAATGTAAGTCGATGTCTGCTCATGTCCCCTTGGTACACATACAACATACACGTCCTATGACTACTGCATCTTAAACGGCAGTTGGAGACGGGCGAGTGTAGGCGGGGAATAGGGGGCCGGCGTCAATTCGATCCTAAACTGATGTGGGTCACTCCCGCTATATGTCTACTTCCTAGATTGACTACATGATGAATGCCCTTCTGATAAGGAGTGCAGATCGCCTCCTGAATCTGATGGTAGGGACATACTCAGCCCTGAGAAAATATTCCTAGTACTAAAGGGGGTTTTCATAGTGTGATCAAACCTTTTCGGGGAAAGCCTAATAATTGAATATATAAGGTACAAAATTATAATCGACACAGTTTTAGACGTTTCGTAAGTATGCGTAGCATTTTAAGTAATGGTAATCAATTCTAAAATGCTGTAAAATGCACGATAATCTTAACAATGGAAGCCATAATAATGTTTGATTGCGTATTAAGTACCCCATTTTGATAATTATGAGACGTTCAAACAACTCTTTAGAGGGTTTCTACCACATTTTTGGATTTACAATACCATCGGTACATCATCAAGACATTGACGCTATTTAAAAGGAATATTCCAATAAGAAACAGCAGAACACCCATTCCTTCCAAACGCTGAGACATATAGGATTTAGTGTTGTAGGTTTTATAAACACAACCATGTTAAAACTTATACTTTAATGATCTCAACCGTACATTTTCACCGCGGGCGTCTATTATGGGGCTTTATGTATATCACTTTCCAACGCAGTGTTCCCAAATAATTCCAAATACGAAATCATTATAATATTATAGTGTTTAACTCAATATGTTAGGAACAAGGAGATATAATTTGTTAAGACAGAATATATTTTGCTTCGCATAAACTGTATAAGACACATGGCATGAAATACCTTGCCCTATGCCCTTTCGAATCATTAAAGGTTCAACGACTAAATCAAGAATATGTGGACATGGGATGTAAACCGGGACGTAAAGCATTGGCAACAGTTCACTCCCCCAACCATTCAGAGATAGCAGGGATCTCGACCCAAAGTGCCTGTCTTAGACAGTTGTGAGAAGGCTGGGGTAAACAATGATGTAACGGGTTTAGGGTTCAAAGAAGTTAAGGAGACACTGGCTATAATGATTAATTATATGCATCTCTCCAGTGGCCCATGCCTGAACCCTGCACCAATTCCTAGAAGTTAGTTTTGTTAACAGGTTAATAACATTTAGATGAGATCAATATCATCGAAACGATGTCAGTTAAAAAGCAAGTACTTAAATGCAATAGATATAGTTCTATTAAAGTTGAGAGACTGAGCTTTCATGCTGCTGTCCTCTATCGAAAGACAGTTTTGTCGAATCTATTATTCGCTGAAAGTAGAGCCATGGACAAGATATCAGTACCTTTTTAATAGCTGTCAATATGTACGTCATTTAAAGTGTTGTAAGGGTTCGATGTGTGTAACCAGAAGCAAGGCATTTTCATTCATCTTTCAGGAGCCATTTTTCCTGCATAGCTACAACTACGACAATGCTGATATCAATATATAATTTATGTAGCTTTGGTACATTTTGAATCGAATATTTCTGGGGATTTGGTAGTGGCAATCTCAATATTTTTGACGTAGCTGCACCATCAGAATGCATTACACAAAAATGACACGAGTGATCTTTTGTAAACCTTTGGAAATATTTGAATTATCAAAACTATGAAGGAATACAAAGGCTGAGGAATCACATTTTAAAATAAACGACCGTACATAACAATGCAAGCCATACAGATTTCCAGGCCATAAATGGATATTTTGATTACATAAGTATTGGCTTATTAATTTGTAAACGCTCGAATGAAGTGATGAGAGGATGGAGGTAAACGTGCTAAGCATAAAACCGATATCTCAGAGTTATATCTAGGCTTTTAGAAGTTAGTGCTATCGCTTATTCATTATAATGGCGTGCCATTAAATTGTAATTTTGATACCTACTTAAACATCAAGTGAAATGATATCCCCATGATGAAATGTATACACAATGAAAACATGTAAACATTATATTTTGTTATGTAAATACGACGCTTAAGGAGAAAATGTAACAAATGGTTCTGTGAAATATTTATAGGTGATATACAGAAACTGCTATAAGACATACGAATGAACGTGGAACGCATTGAAAAGATAATGTTTAAAGTGATGAGTGCAGTATAAAAGTCAGCAGTTGCTGTTTTGGGGCTATGTCGAATACCGGTCTCCTGAGCAATATTCAACGCTTACATATATATGTACGACATGTCATAACTGTGGTTACAAATAAAATGTATATGTTGTTCAGCAAGTTATGCAATTGTTCTATTATTTCCTTCAAATTCTGTTAAGAACATGAACAATGTATTCTGTTATATCAAAAAACTGGTTAAAGCAGGTTAAAGCAGGTCCGGTCTAGTACGGTCCCTTCTCGATATTGGTTAAAAACCGGTATGAGGATTCAATAAGCCCATCCCACTTTACACCAACGTGTAGGTATACTATGAAATATTTCCAAATTGCCTCCATGCTTGTTCCCTGAAGACAGTTGTATAATAGAAAATTAACCAAAACAATTTGGTTGACAGATTGCTCTTAAAATTTGTGAAATGCAGCTTTACATTTTGGCCCTTTTACCATAGGAACCAATGTTAAAGTCTGTAAGCTGACGCTGTAATGTCCAACCCTATTTTGCCCTGAAATACAGCATTTTGATTGGCTGATAAACCTACAAATCTGTCAAATGATAACATTTAAGAATTCATAATGTTCAAACAGTACTTCAGGATATAGAAGAACATAATTCTTGCTCACATCAGTAACCCAAACTTCTGGAAACAAAGATGGCTTAAACAGTCATTTTTTCCAACCCTTGTCCAACCCTAGGATGTACCTAATGTAGGTTAGGCTTATTCCCTGGTACAAAATTTATTCTATTTTATTCACTTTCAAGGTTCCAAATCAGGCAGCAAACTGGATTGAAGTTCAGTGCCTTATAATATATGTATGACCCGTCGTTCGTCTTCTAAATTCATTTTAACATTTTGATCGGTCAACTGTTCTCACCATGAATATGACCATAGCTGTTGGAATAGCATAACATTATCATTAGGCTATCACTCACTCCAAAAATATCAGCCATCTTTATAGTACTATCATACACATGTGTAATTTCAAACTTTGGACCTCTTTGGCCATACAGTGATCAATAGTAAAGAAAATAGAGATACTATTACTTTCAAGTACATGAAGTTCACATCAAGAATATAATCAACTTTAAGCTATTTTATATCTAATGAAAAAAACTGTAACATTATCCCTAACTGGCGGTCCTAACATGGATTGGGCTTCGACTGTGACGTCTTGGGCAGGTGTGACAGGGTGCGAGTGGAAACAGGAGACCCCTTTTTTCTTTGCAATCTACCAGAATGCAATCCTTTAAAAAAATGATTTCCTATTAACACCGTTCGAAGAGTTGTTCCTCAGTTTATATATAATTCAGCGTGAACTTTCCGGTCGGGAATAAGTTGAAAATAGCAGGACACCCAAAGTTCTGACTTCAGTGGGCTTCCTTGTTGTTCGGGACGGTCGGTTCAAGCAGGATGGCCAATATATTCAGTGCTATTCTATTTAATATGCCTAAATGTAAGTCTGAACAGTGCACTACTTGACCATCCAAATGAGTTGATAGTACATATAACTTTCTGTATTTTCATATAGAATCATTCTTTTAAAAGCATGACTACTATTCTAAAATAATATTTCGATAATGGGAAAAAATACACAATTAAATTTTGGCCTAAGAGGTAGACTCAGACACCAGAGCATTCTAAACCTACTCAAATCTGTGCGGAGCCAAAGGTCAGGGGAATCGTAAAAACTGTAGAAATATGAAAATATTATTTTAATTTGATAGAAAGGAATGTGTATGGTCCTTAACCATAAATATTAGCATTTGAATAATTATCACAATCTTAGTCAGCTAGTTCCTTTACGTTTTCTCTACCTGACCATATATCCTCCAAATGTCTGAGAAGATTCTTCTTTATAGGCACAGAGTCCACTTAGTTTCCTTGATGTCAACTTTGTTGCAATGAGATTGAAGATCCTGCAAACATATTCTTACGGACATATCTATGATGTCACTCTAGTTTGATTCAAACAAAACATTCGCCTGTCAAATCTCTTATGATCACTGTGCATAGCAGATGGTCCTGTGTTGAATTACCGTCGTCTGGCCATCCACACATATAAGAGGTGTGGCATATAAACTTTAAAATTGACGTTGGATGCGCAGTAGCTCGTGAAAGTCACCAAATCCCAATTTCTATATACTACTCTGGTTGTTCTGTCGGTACACAGCTGAGACGACAGGGGCGAGAAAGTAAAATGATACTCTTTAAGTGTGGACCTTAAGACGTCAAGAGCCAAGTTAAAAAGTTTATCAACTTGATACATAAGTTCCATTATAAGAAAAGGCGACAGGTAGAATATGCTCAAAAAACCGACAGGTAACCAACCATACAGTATACTGTAGGTTCAGCCAATTTCGCGCAAATAACGATTGTCTGCGGGGTACAGATCCTAACCAACATAATTCAAACCCTTTTTCTGAAACCCAACGATTCAATCTGCCTCCCTTTAAAGCCCAGAACCTAGTAATGAGGGTGCTCGTGATATGGCCCTTGGGACTTCATTTCAACGAGGGTTTAGCGGGGACGGCCCAGATGTTGTTTATCTCTAGTAGTACAAAGATGAGGATACTTAGCGCGGCGCCCTGATGGCCCCCGACCCTGATAAACCAATCAGGGTTGGGTAGATGAGCGTGGGGTCCCTGACACTAATTGCGCCGTTCCCAGTTCTCTGTATATCCCCAGGCTTTGGCCACTAAATCGATTCACATCGTCCGTCTGCAAACCGTGGCAGTTCAAGAGGGACAACCAGACAAGCCCTCCCGGCGGCGGTCCCAACTTAACCGGCTTCCACTCTTAGACTCTACACGGCCATCATTTCGCGGACTCATCCGTCCCATAATGCCTTTCGACAGCGTCTCCCGCCGCCTTGTTACCGGAAATGGGGGCTGCATATGGCGGACGTCGGCCTTCCTGACGTACATAAGACTAAAACAAAAACCCCAGCCAATGCTGGTTGTCGGCATATCCGCTGCCCGGCTGTAGGACTGTTGGCAACCAGCTCCGGTGCACTTATGCTATGACAGTTGAGAGTATTCCAATCTTTACATTTGGTTCTCACTCACTTCATCTTGGCAGCCTTCTGTCTACAAATATAGACATAGTATGTATTACATTATTTAGGAAGATAAATAGGATTTGGATTTCGAGGGGGAACGATTGCTGCTGTATAAACCTGAATGGAATCTAGGAAATAAATTAGTATTAAGTTTTATCACTTTAATCTTTCATCCTGAGGAATGAGAGATGCTATGATTGTTTTGTTAAGGCACCGGAAAACCGGATTCGATATCATCTTTCTTTATAGATTAAGGAATATCTCACAACACATCTAATTTACCGGCAAAAACTATTCGGTTGCCACAACGGCAGTTGGGTGTAGCATAACTGATAACTGCTACGTCAGATCTATCATTAAAGCCAGTTTGCTAATTAACCTACTTTTGTATTTCTCATTTTTCTCTTATGTGGGACTCTTTTCATTTCACTTGATAGGCAAGTAATCTTAAGTTACGATAATAATGAGCAGTTGAGTTCGCTATATCTCATTGCTTTTATAAACAGATGAATGCCTATTATTCATCAACAATTTATCGTGACCTTTCTTGGCATAATTATTGCTGTCAGTTTTGTTATTACTAATTCCTCGCCCTCGATGTTATGAGGCACATCCTTGTAGAACAATCAATAAAAGATTGCACTAGAAAATACACGGCAAATGTTTTCTGTATATACTTTCCTAGGGGAAAAACACCTTTGTTGAAATTAATGTTTAGGGGAAGATACGGGATTTTAGAAGGGTGAGCGGATGTCGCACATTGGTTAAGTACTAAATTTAAAGCATTGCATATTCGTTTTTTTTATTTGTCAATGGGGCTTTCTATTTGCAAAAATCTTAGACCCCCCAAACCCCCTTGGACAAAAAGCACGTTGGATTTGTATTAGAATGTACGCACATTGTCAAAAATCTCAGACCCAACCTTGATGCTAAAGCCCTGTTTCCACCAACCGATTTAACCACCAATTATTTAGTATTTTATTACTTTTAACTATAAATTATAACAAAAAATTATATATCTTACATATCATTTGGAAGAGAATCAAAAACCCTTACTAATGGTATATAACAATTTAATGATCAACTAATATTTCCACTGCCGATTTTTGAAATCGGTTGTAAAATCGGCTGGTGGAAACAGGGCTTTACATAGATAATGGAAGGCCCCAAGTCCTCATCAGGGTCCGAGGCCACAGGATGTTAGAAATAATTTTGATAACGTTCAAGTACACAGGGTAAGGTAGGCCTACCTGCAAGGGAGCTTGACGTGCTATTTTTTCAAGAGCTGACATGCATATATGCAATTCAGTGTGTATCAACGTTTTCTAACCCCAAACTAAACTAATTAAATCAAACTCAAACTGCCCTATCATGCAGTTGTTCTATGGCCTACTTAACGACGACGGTTAGCTTACTCGATGGCGGTCATGGATTAAGCTCTGATTAGTTAAATCGGTCTTGGCAGGGGTTCAGTTAATGGGAATCCCGAAAGCGAATAATAATCTGGATGGATCTTGTTTTGACCTTGATGGAGCCATGCCCTGGCCCCTTTCCAATTTGACGAAAGAGGAAATAATTGTCTTTGTTTAAGTGTTTCACTTCACATTGCCATGTAATTCCTACAAAACAAAAATTGAAATATTACATCAAGAGTTCACAATGCACATCAATTTTCAGAATATCTTTGAGAGAGTTCAGCTCATGACAATTCTGGGATAATATTTTCGGCACTAACTATAGTCTAGTTTTGATTAGTGTCTCATCATCAGTAATTCTCTCAAAAACAAACAAAGTCTACATTTGACTATCCCGAATATGACTAAGTTTGCAATGAAATCGTTCGAAATTACGTGATCAGCCTTGTTAATTTCGAAAATATGGCCCCTGAAAGCAAATGATCATCAGACTAGGGAACATTTATTAGACCATACCGTTCATAAAGCCATGATCTGGCTCTTTTTTTAAAAAGGAAGCATTCTCCTTCATCTGAATATATTGAGATTCCGCAAAAAACTAAGATTGGTTCTCTACTTTAACATGTATACTCATTTTTCTTGAAACTTTCTTCACATACATAATCAAATTATGCGCCATTACTTTGCAAAATATTATACAACATATTCATATATCTAATCATATGCAGATGGCTGAGATTACTTGACGTGATGTCGTTAGTTCACCGACTTGTTATTCTTGTTGTTTGGGGGGGATCAGCTGCTTCCTTGTCCTGGTGCCCGGACGAAGGAATGGGGAGAAGAGGACATGGCCTCCCACACGAGGGTTGGCTGCATAGTATCTTGGTGGGAGAGGAAGGAAGGGGAGGGGGGAATGAGAGAATAGAGCGGGTGCTTTATACTGGACCATTACAGCAAGAATAGGACTCTGGTAGGGGAAATGTGTTAGGGGTCTTCACCATTTGTGGCAGGGTAGTAGCATGTTGCCTTATGCCCTGTTTCCACCAACCGATCTTTCTATGAACGATTGCAAAAATACCTTAAAAATCGTCCAGATTTGTAAATCGTCCAAGAAATCGTTTGGTGGAAACAAAAAATCGTTCAAACGACCGATTTTTATGGACGATTTTTTACCTTTTCTGCAGACAAATAATCCCCAGGGACGACAGACAAATTATTTGACATGTTAAATAATTTTGGACGATTTTGGCTTGTTGGACGATTTTCCCAGACAAATATTGTGTTCATCTTTTGGTGGAAACAGGATTTCTTTGGACGATTCAATAAAAAACAAATATATGATAAAATAGAATAAATATAAGACGAAAAATAAAAATCATAGATGCTATCATAATGAATTACACCATATTTATTAAATAAAAATAAAGTTTAATCAAATCGTCTGTAAAATCGTCTGTGAAATCGTCTGTAAAATCATCTGTAAAATCGTTTTATTGTCTTTTGGTGGAAACAGAAAATCGTCCAAAAAATTGTTGGTGATGAACGATTTTTTTCTAATAAGAAAATCGTCTGTATTTGTCTGTCGAAAAAATCGTTCAATCTAATCTCGTCTTTTTGGTGGAAACAGGGCATATGTGCCTGAAGTCTCGGACCCTGTGCCCATTCAATTGCTCATGCTAATCCTGTGTTGCACAATACTCATAGACTAGTCATTCTTCTAGCCTTAATACTAGCCTTTAGTCCAATCACAGATGATAATAGGTACTGTAACTGTACTGTATAGGCATATCACTCATGATCAGTTATCTCTATGTCTGCTAAATTATCAGATGATTAGATACAAGAAGGAGGTCAGCGTTGACATGTTGATTACCAAGTAGGAACTGTTTATTTTGTCTAGAAACTCAGGCTTATATACCCCTACAACTCGTGGTGATTGGTCAATACAGGTCACATGCATTTGATTGTCATGACACCCTGTGACATCACTTCCAATTCCATCTTTCTCATACCTAAATACTCTTGATCTAATGCGCTACCCTTACTTATGTGCTGTGTCACAAACACTTGTACCAAAAAGAGAGACCTCTTTATCTCATAGAATTACCACAATAATCACAGATATAATACAACTATTGACAGTGAACAAATCACTCGTACAAGACTATAAGCTATTGGCTATACCTTATTTCATACCCAAAACCTGGCGCCCCATTAGTTATAAGTCTCGAAACGCTCACAATAACAGATTCATCAGACCTACAATGCCAAGAGAGTATCAGTGGTGCGAGATTTGACATACAATCTCCATTTTCAAAATACCTTCCAGAGGCTTCCTCAGAAAGTAATCTAAGCAGCGTTCTATTTTCCTGATACAGTGACAAGGAAATATTGTGAAACCTCACGAATTCATTCATGAATGCACGTCTTACAGAGATGAAACTAGATGACAGTTGCCCCTGCGGCTACACCAAAAGATTTCCCTCGGGATTTCGCTATTTTGGCCCCAAAAGGTAATGGCAAAAAGAGTGTATTGCGTCGTCCGCCGATGCTCGTCTAGTACGTGCTGATATCATTCCCAGGTCCAAGACATTTCTATCAAAATTAATTTATTTTCATCTTCATATTTGTTTTTTCAATTCTTATATTCTCGCTTTTTAACAAATCTATTTTAAATTTATCGTAAGTGATTAGAAGAGAATTAGTAGAATAGGATTTTATCAAAATCGATGTTTATCTTACATCAGATTAATCTTATCCGTTAAAAGTGAACTGGTGAATGGAATAAGCCGGACTAGCTTCTTCAAATTGATCTACCTTGATTAATAGATTTCATCGTGATCTTTCCTAGCATCACCTGCCATAAATAAGAAAAAGAAAACTACTAATCCTACTGCCTCGTTTTCTTTGCTAAGCATAGGGCGTTCAACAAACTTAGAAAAGAAGACAATCATATTTTTGGCATCAATTATAGCCTGCACATGGTTGAGAGGGTGAGAGGTTTGCAAAGCCAAACTACCATCATCTCAACCGATGGCATATTAAAGAAAACAGGGTCCACAGAAAAGATGCAGATAGAATTGGACAGTTGGGCACATCCTTAAAGGGGCGACCCATTTGTCACAGAAGCATGGGTCAGGGCAGTAGGCGGACGATGAAAGAAAGAGTAAGAACAAAGTCAAAGGGACGAAGAATATTGCGATTCGGACGACAATGGAAACGAAGGGAAATGGATGGAAAAGACATAACATTGTGTTGCGGTCAAGTAAATATTTGCTTTATAAATGACTTCAGTGAAGCAAGATATTTGCTTTATATATGAATTAATCAAGCTATCAATCCTACATTTATATGTGTGTGGACATCATTTATATGTGATACAGTATCAAAAAAACTTTGAATTCACGGAATATTTTGCACATATAGCCTTCTTGTATTACTTTTAAAACCATATGCATTTTACCACGTGGTTATCTATTCCAACTATACATATCATTGGTTTCAGATGGGCAGATATTTGGTTCAAATTCCTGACAGTGTATTTTAACCCATTTTCCTTAACAGCTTACAATGTAATACAGAACACACTGAACTGAATCTCATATGGAATCACGTCGGTAACACTAGCGCTGGTGTAAACAAAATAACACCAGTAGATTGAGAAAACTTTGACCCCAACGTTAGCAACCAGGAAATTACCTTCATGTAATTGAGAGCAAAGCTCCCGGATAGTGGGTAATCCAATGTTGGGTCATAGTAGCTATGTCTAGGATTCCACCAGTCAGTCCAAAAGTTACTTTAGTTGAAGTACTTATGTTCGTGGCACTATCGGTTTTGATGACTTTCTGGTTCTGGTAAACTGATTTCTGTATTGGAAACACAGGATTCAGAAGTTTTTGATAACATTTACGTCATCTAAATAATATCATTTCCAAGGGGAGACAAGGATGAAAATTGTAAATTGGAGTAGATAATTTATGTGATATGTTCCCGTGTAAAATCTAGTTGAAATAGCTGAAGATATTCATATTAGACTTTAAAAGAATACCTTATTACATCATAATTCGAAATTGATATTCAATTCTTTACTAAGTCTTGCTTCCTCATGCCTATGATAATCGATACATAGGACTGCTATTGGAGATAAAAGGTATTTGTTTGAAATTAAGTGAACACCATACAGTTGCCTTAAGAACAACACTCCACGTTATACTTCTAGAATTATGATCCAAAGCCTTAAGCCCCATACCCACTAGGCAATTTTCCTGGCAACCGTTGATTAGCGATCCTAATAGTCGCTGGTAAAGTTGCCGGGAGATTGCAATATCAAGAAGTTTTATACATATCACTATTGTGATGTTCCTCGGTAGTTCGAGGTTCCCGATTTCTACGACGAGGGGATGTGAGAGTTATTTTAGCTTCGAGTCTGGTGAAAAGCCGGATCAAGAAGCCGAGATGTGCGGACAAGAGCCGTGCCCTGTGTACGAGGGGGACTGGGTGGATCGGTTGGGAACTCGGTATTAGTCATGGAGGGGGTTGGGCCTCAGTCGATCGGTCCTGAGGCATTCCGGACATCGGGTACGGGGGACCGGAGTCTCCGTTGCCAAGGGGAGGGTAATTGAGCAAACAATGGGGGTGGGTCTGGAGGAGGACAATGGAGTTGCTGGGCGGGCCGCTCATCAGTATACGCGTATTCACACTCTCGTGGTCCCGTATGGTGTCCAGCCAATGCCCACCTTAAGGTTGGTAGTGTGGGGCCGAGCTGTTCGTGCCATCGTACCCACGGGGACGGGACGGCCACTGATGATTTCGGGGCTCCGTACCTGACCGTTTTTTTCTATTTCGTGCAGCCTCTGGGGTGAATCCGGTCTTTCGTGCCATACTTCGGTCCTTCGGGCTCTCAGTCCCTCATTCCCTTTTTTACTTCTTGATTACTCGTGAACTTTACCTTAATTACCTCACTTTTTAGAGAACTACTTACTATTTGATCATATTATAGGTCTCAACCCCTTCGAGGGCTATTCTAATGAAAGAAGACACATGTTGACACGAGGAGTACCAAGAAGGAACTGTTTATTCCGGGCCTCACCGCCCCTTTTTAGACCCTATATACCTGGCTCTGATTGGCCGATTCAAGTCACGTGGTCTTACTGATGTCACATCCGGTTTACATTTTGTCTTAGCTTTTCGGCTTTCGGGCTTTCGGCTTTCGGTCTTTCGGACTTTCGGGCCCGTACACAAAATACAGTTTCACTGTATTATTCCATTACTTTTGGCATCTAACTTTGATACTGATGAATGGACATTCATCACACTATGTATAACAAGGCGCATTTACCTTGCCAACTCACAGTTCTATCACCCCATTTTCCATCAAGCCCGCATTTAAAGACACATATTTACTCAACTGTTTTCAGTTTGTTTCCCCATTTCTCCTCGGCTCTAATCCCTCAAGGTGCCGTGCAAGTGTCAGGGACCTTTGGGCGGGAGGAAGGAACAGTGCCCGCCGGATCCATGCTTTGAACTGGCACCGTGGAGCAGTCACTCTATTAGGTCCGGGGTCGGCGAGCAAAGGGGCCACCATTAAACCATCCATGCCATGCATTTTTAAACAATATATTGCAAGTTATTGCTAGCAAACCAGCACTTCTGAGGGGGAAAGGAGGGCTTAGGTCAAAGAAGACTAAAGATAGATTATATCACTTGTACGTTGGTTTCATTTGTGTATTCTTCTTTATACATTTTCATCATTGATTTAGGAATCCACTACTATTTGCTATTGGCAATAGTTGACCAAAAACATTACTAATTGCATTTGAAAGAAAATTTTATTTAAAAAAAAGCTAAGACATATTTAATGCTGGTCATTCTATTCAATTTCAGTTACAGGACGATTGCTATAATTATTTGACAAGTGAAATGCCCTCTGTCCCACTTGGCAGCTGTAGCATTTTAAAAACCAACTGCCAGTTTATTAAGAGTTCCCGACATAACCCTTTGTCAATAGATAATTTGAGGAGGAAAAATAGAGCTTTTCCTCTCTGTTTGCATACCTAACTTGACATCGTCATGTAATCATCTATAGCATCTAGTATTAGGTGTTTGGTGGGAACTGTCATAAAACTGGGCACACCTGTTTATAATCTAACGTGACGGACATAAATAGCCAAGGAGCACATTAACGTGCACGTAAGTACCGGGGACTCTTCTCTTTGGCTGTGTCATTGTCACTGGAAACCAGGGGCTTCTATTTTGATTCTACAACATAAGTTCTTCATGAGATAGGTGTACACATTATCTTTTGTCATATTACACGTGATCGGAGATTCTGGTAACCATGTAACATCGTAATAATGTTGTGCGATGAATAAAAGTAATCAATTCAATGTCACAACAAGAGTTCAAGTAATAATTATAAAGGTTAAAAAGACAAGTAATGTACTCTGTTAAAGATACAAGTAAAGCTGTGTTTTGGTACGAGATCACGAAGTACATGAGATTGTGTGGTACAAACTAGTATGGTATGAGTTGCACGAAAATGCATGCACGAGTTTATAAGTACGGAATCGTAATGAATGATGTATCATTGACTGGAAGTGACCTCAGTAAAGGGTCAAAGTGACCATGTGATGTTATGTAACCAATCAGGAGCCAGGTAATGGCTATAAGTAGAACTGATTACACGAGAATAAACAGTCCCGTCTTGGAACAACTCTTGTCTTCATGGGAATGGGCATGAAACAACTTAGAAGAGCCTAATAGTCAAGGATCTCGGCCCGGGAGCTAGAATTAGGCCCAAGTTTAGTCGAATTAGAAAATCAGAACTTAGAAGAAAAAGATGGCATTAGATGCATAGGGACGAACTCGGCTACACGAAAATGGGAACGAATCAGTCCGATGTACGGGCTCGGGAAGTTAAGGGATACGACGACATAGTGCTGGGACCTCGGCCTACATGCTACAACCTTTTTAATTATTTAGGACATGGTCCATGTTTTTGAGCACTAGATCGACTGTCTGAGATACCTGTTAGATGCATTGCACGAGAAGGCCAACCCCGAATTTGGCCAACCCTGAGCTTCCGCTTGCACGAGAGCCCCATTAGTCCCCTTCGTGAGCCTACCCCTCTGACCACACCACATCCACCACTCACCCCTGTGCGGGGGGCTTGTTTCTGAGACATTCACAACCACATGCCCACAGGCAACCTCACCAGGGGTTTGGACGAGTGTTCGCGTAATCCCGTCCCGATCGTGCATCTAGCGACCAAGCACGATTCGCACACGGACCATAGAGAATATTACTATCTCCGTCGGGAAACCACAAGTTTTCCCCACAGAGAACATCACAGTTGCAATGGCATGAATTTCTTTTACTAAGTCTAAACATCAAGTGCTGAAAGCGTTATAAGTCGACTAAAAATGTATAGTTTTGGAACATCTATTTTATGTCGCTGTTTGAGTTGGGAGAGAGCTGGAAGATGTATGAAGATTTTATATACATATATATAATATATATATATATATATATGTCATGGTAAAAAAGGGCACTGCCTATTGTTGAAGGAGATCTAGCCCCCCCCCCCCCCAAATCCACCTACCAACCTACAAACACACATACATTTATGGAATGATGTTAAACACTTCTCGTTCTTTCTATACTATCGGACATTATGGGCAAGGGTAAGTTTCGGCAGGCCTGTACCCAGGGTCTGATGGGGTAGGGGTGGGGGTGGCGAGAAGTGGGACATTTGCTGATAATTTCAATAATTCAAACCTAAAAAGGGGGGTGGCAAGGTTCCCAAGGTGGAACTTTTCAGTATTTTCTCAGATTATTTTAGAGGTTTTGAATTGAACATTTAAAGGAAAGGTGGAACTTTTTCGCAAATTTCCCCTGTGGGGGCTGGCTGGCAAGCCACCCCCCCCCCTCCCAGTTCCGGGCCATTTCCATGGCAAGATGGATAGTAGACCTGCTTGCTGTTGGGTTTTTGTACTTTATAAATACATTTAGTTTTTGTTCTTAATGTATTTCATTAAAAGAAGGCGCACACTCTCCCAAACCAGGACAATTGCAACCTTAACCTGTTAACATCAGACTGTCTTTGATCTTTTCTGTCCCCAGAACGAAAGCCTTTACAGCGCCCAGTCAGAGCCAGGTACATTGCAGGTGAGCACTTAAGCTGAAGGGTAACATGTTGCTTCTTCGCAAAGAGGATATGTTTAATCATTTAGCGAGTTCTCGGGAGCAGCAAAGATCACGAAGGAAATCCCTCAAAGTAGTATATATGTAGCGTGTAGTAGAAAGTCAGTCTAAGTACTTGTATGTGTGACTATCTAAGAAGCACCCTTCATAAAAGCAAGAATTTCGATAACACTTGAATGTTTCCTTACAACGATATGCAGGTCCATATAAAAACCTTCAAGTTCTGTGAACGGCCATTGGCTAAGAAGGTTATTTATATGCGTAGTTAAATCACTCTGAACAGGAGGTAATTTCAGAACAATTCTTATTTCATAGAATCTTTGTTGCTACTCCTTACTCCAATTTCTTTGCTCTGTGATTTTCTTTGAGAAGAAACTTGAGAATTCTTCATTTAAGCCTTTCATAAAGTATTGTTGTTACTCTCCTGTGAGTGATTTATGAGTAGTTGGAAGTCTGAGATGACCTAAAATTTGATCTCAGACACTGGAATTCCAATGGTTTATGGGTTGCCAAGAAATAATTTTGACCTGGGTATTTCATAAGGACCATGTGCCAAAAATGTGGTACAAAGATAGTCATTTCTGTTTCATAATGGTAAATTAGAATTCTTTAATTCTAACTTTAAGAATTCATTGTGAAACCTTTTCATAAGCAAATCATTGTTAGACTTCTCAACTTAGTCACATTTTATTTCAGGTCCCCCTAATCTATATTTTGTTTAATCTAAGTTGTTATTTTGTATCCATTTAATGACACAGAGGGAGGGTTGCTGAGATTCCATAATAAAAAGAAAGGAAAATCCAAAGCCTAGAATACCACAAAGAAAACTAACGAAGAATTTATCATGTTATCAGTGGAAGTTATACAATAGCGTTTTTAAGAAAATAGCTAAGAAAATTCTTAAATATTTCTTTGTGTTTTAAGAAAATTGTACAACAAAGATTTTTTCAACGATTTTTTTATGAAATACCCTCCGTCCTTTTGGGTTTAAGATCTTAGATGCAGATTAATCTCGGTTTTTGCCAGCAGCTTCATAATGTTGATCAGCCATTGTGAAGATGGGCTTATACAACAAACAACTGATCTGTAATAAGTCCTGGGTGCCAGTCCACAAGCAAAGTACGCAAGTGTGAGACGTATTCTTCGGATTTATGCAAAATTAGGCGTAGTGCTGGTAAGGAAAAATGTGCGGAACTTCAAAAACAGAAGCTAACTTTTAGTCATGCATAGAATGAACATAAATGGCTAAGTGCTTGATATTTAACAATGTCATTGTGACGTTCCTCGGTGAGCTGGGGTTTCTGATCTCTACGACGAAGAGACGTTGGGGTTGTTCTGGTCCTGACCTGAACGAAGATTTCGAGCAAGAAACCAAGGTGTAAGATTAAGAGTTGTGCCTCGCACACAAGGGGGGACGAATGGGACAGTCGGGGAATCAAGATCCTCGGGATCGAGATCTATGGATTACGTATGGTTATGTGAGTAGTATAGACAAATTGTAATTTGGAACTCGTCGCGTACATTGCAATCCTATGGCTATACCGCGTACGGGAGAGGCCCAGTGGGCGCCGCCATATTGGGCAAGGGATGGTCCTGATAAGCTGAAAAGTTGGCTTGTCCACCCACAGGAAACTGGGCCAAAGGTGTGCGCATGCGCAGACTAGGACTCCCGAATGCGGTATATATACACGATATACAGGGCACTATGCAATAATTTTCGCAAGCAATCTCATCTAGAATCACGTAGGTAGGCTACGAGAATATTCAACATTTAATTTTGTGAGGCACCATGCAGGTCGCCGAGGGCTTTGGTAATCTAACATTCACAACAATATTGCAGAGACCAAAGACATCCAAGGCGAATGGGGCTAGAAAAATTATATTTGTTTAATTTCGCTGGCCTGCGATCATTTTCTCTCCTCTCAGAATATGCTCCCTGCGATAGAACAATCAGCTACGGCAAATGGGCTTTGACACTTGTGTCATGTACATTGTGCATGCTGCACATTCAACATACACTGTACATGCTGCCCCATACGGCGCTCTCTATTCGTCTGAAGTCACCTATCTTTGTATTTAAATTTACACAACAATATCGCCAAGATTGATATACACGACATGTTAGAAGTGTAATAAATGGGAATTTGGATAATGATTGTTGGGGATATAGTTAGCTGTAATAAATATAAAGCTTATTGTGTGTATGGTATGATATAATACACAAAGTCTTCATGTATGAGTAGCATAATTCTCCCTACCATGGATAGCATATTTTCTAATCTTTACTTGCAGACTAGCCTAGATCATGGTGCACACTGGGAAAACATTTGCCCAAATTAGCCTGCAGTTGTCTAAGATACTGTAAATCAGCTATCCGTGGTAGGGGGAATTGTACTGGGTAGATAAATACATATAACCAACCGGAGATCACCCCTCGCCTGGACCCCCATATCAGCCCTCGACCGGCCCTACGGGCCCTGGAGGCATTTTCAGAACAAAATCTTAGTTAAAGATTCTTTTTCTGTGTTGTAATAAGATTTTCTTTAAGATAAGAGAGGTTTTAAGAAGAAAAAAAGAGTTCTTTGTAAAGGCTGTATAAAAAATCTTTGTTAATTAAAGAGACCTACAACCTGATCTTAGACCCAGTATGGTCAATGTTATATCAATGGCAAAACACAGGTAAGAAAGTAATTTTACCTAGGTATTTCATAACATGATGTTAAGAATCAATCGATTCTTAAAAAGCATCTTTGTACAATTCAACATCAACTTTGAATTAAGAATTTCTTATTTCAGGTACTAAGATTCACCCGTTTCTTATTATTTTGTTATGAAATACCCTCCTGGTCTCGGGCTGATATGGGGGTCGAGGCTCATGGTGATCTCCACCCGAGTACCACTTTCTGCGGCCATTCACAGCCTTCCCGCCCAAACTACATGCCTGTATCACCCTACAGGGTGATACAGGGCTGGTTACCACCCAGGTGTGATACGGCATGGGTTAAATTCTTAACTACTGAACGTGTATCACACTTGGCCCATTGCACAATGATTTTCGTAACAAAGAAATGAAAAAAAAACAACGAAACATTTCGTTGTTACTTTTATCGTAACAACGAACGTTTTGACACATTTTTTTCTATATTTAGAATGCCCTCAAAGAGCTGTAACTTTTACTGATTTTTTTCTATTTTTTTCCCTTTTTATAACAATTTACAAATTTAAATTGCATTCATTAGAACCAGAGATATTGCATTTTCGTTACAACGAAATCCTTCATTGTTAAGCAAAAGTTGTACTTTCGTTGTTTGATCCTCACAACAAAAATTCATTGTGCAACGGGCCACCTAAGGTATAATAAAGAAATACAATGACAGACTCTCCCTGAATTTAACATAGACTGAATTTACAGAATACTTGCAGAAATCAATTAGATAAAGCATGGGGCGGATTGTCATACATTTAAAATAAACATTTTATTTGAAACCTTCCTATAAAAGTAAATGGCGAGATAGTGTAGTCGGTAAGGTTCTCGCCTTGCACGTTGCCAGACTGGGTTTGAGGACAGAGTGGGGAAATTGCCCGTTATAATACCTCACCAGTGACCTTGCCATCGTTCCTAGGCCCATAGATTCGATCACAGTACTTTGTACAAGTCAAACACCATGAGTTGGTTCAAATATAGCTGGAAAATTGCTGATGGACTATACGCTCCAACAATCATAATCATCCTTCTACAGGCATCCCATGTCGTCGGCCCACTTAAAAGAATGGATAATATGAACCATGCCATAGCAATTAAGTCTGTTCTCTTGTTGTTATTCCTATTCTTGACAGTCAACCCCGTGACACTGTGCTGGGTCAAGGGAGAAAAACTAATTGTCACGATTTCGACACACTTGGGCGATCAATGACAGCGACAAACGTTAGTTGCCAGACGATTAAGAAACAAGTACATCGTCGGGCGACTAACTAAGTGGCCTGTGGAAAAAAAAGTTAATCGCCACGTTGAGACGCTCTTGCAGTTAGTCGCCGGGCAACGAGGGGGAACTTTAGTACGTCGCCCGACGATTAACTAATCGCCCTTGGCTATTGAACAATATTAAACATGTCAAATATTTTGCCCTAAACCCACGGCGACTAAGGATTTGGTCGCCAGACATCAAGGCGCCAGTGTGGAGTTGGTCGCCCGGCTACTAACAAGCTTAATCGTCCAGCGACCAAGGAAATTTAGTCGGCCAAGTGGGGACCAGGCTTAAAATGAAGATTGTAAATGGCAAGTTTGTCGCCTTCAGTATAGTCCCCACTGAATGCCAATGACAGTTTATATAGAAGATAACGTTATGCCCAGAAGTGCCTCTAGTTATATAAAGCATTCAAATCTTGGAAGACAAAGAAAAAAGTCTTTGCCTATTATGTTCTGTGAAACTTCTTTAATTGTCAGTGTACGCTTCTCATCATAGAGTAAAAAAACTTCATTAATCTTCCAACTGGCAAGCATTGAGAATTAGTAAAGATATCCCCAGGATGTGGTAATTTTAGAACAAAAACATTTGTACAAGCCTTGACAATTATGGCTGCGCTGACGTGTCGGTGACACCTGAGGCTCGTATGTTTTGTTTGCAATGAGGCCTGCCTGATGTTTCACAAAATTAATAATACTAATGTAACAAGCAAACAAGTTGGAGGCTGCTTTATTTTGTGTCATATGTGTGTTTGTTTTGATTTTGATTTGAATTGGACAAATTATTTCAATTCAAAAACGTTATTTTCTAAGCACGTGGATAAGTAGATGTCCCTAACGCAAACCATTCGTATTCGATAACAGTTTCATCTTACAAGAACGATCTTTATTGACAATGAAAGGCATTCCATACATTTGAAATGTATGTAATCAAATCAAATTGCCTGAAGATGTACACTTCCAGAATTGTTGGAAATAGGTATCTGCCATTGTCATCTAGAAAGATCGGGAATGTTGTATATTCAGAGTATATCTAAGCTAGAGTGAGATGTAGCAACGAAGCATAATTTGAGAATGAAGCGTCATGCCAAACAATATTATATCTCATTTCACTCATCACAAAACTAGATATTGGGAAGGCGCTCCAATATGAAATTAGACTTAATATATACTACATGGCTGATCAGATAAAGCCAAACAATCTGACTATCGTTGCTCATCCTGGGAATACAGCCAGACAGAAGCGGTCAGAGGAAGCCACCCCGCCGGCTCCTAATTAAACTGTCTGCTCTTTATCAAATTAGCTTAAGCTCATTTTGCTGCATCCCACCTAGTTTGGATCCAGACAATTTAAAATGATACTTTTTGAAAGCAATACCACGAGTAAACATGAATAAACGTATAAGCATCGAAGATTCGAACTATCTATCAATTAATCTATTTATCTATCAAGATATATAGCCCACCTAACTATATATAAATGTGTATGCAGGGACGGACTTAAGGGGGATGCATAGGGCGCCCGTCTTCCTTTTTGAAACCAGTTATATCAATACTTAAAATTAATGTAAACTGAAGGCGCTGCATGGGGTGCCGAAAACAGTTATATTTGGGAGCCCGCACTTTTGGAAATGTCCGGAGGACCCCCTGTATTTGTACACATGTATCTTATTGTTTACCAGTAGTCTCTACTCCAGGTTATGGGATCAGGTTTGGCATATGAATCCAAATCTCAATTATTCAACTATTTTTTTCCTTGTATATGGTAATTTCCCTTTATAACCAGGCTTACCAGCACTGGTGACTAAAATTTGATACCTATTCCCACTACTTTTAATTCTTCTTACAATTGATTATTTTCCCCCCTGGACCTTTGCCATCTAGAACGTTTACCTTTCTGCCAAACTATCAACATCAAAATAGATCTGATATTTGTGATGCTTATATGTTACACTTCATTTTATCCTTGAAAATAGAGTACTGGTCTTTGGCTTTGTTATTTTCGTGTTTATTTTGATGTTCTTCTAAAGAGATCCATCATATCATACTCTGATATATGTTATGAGAAAGCAAATCGATGAATACAAAATATATAAATGAGAATAGGAAAACAATAAAATGACAGACTTAATTATATTTAACACACAATTTCCAAACAGAGCATTTAGATGACAATGTTGTGTGTGTGTTTAAAGCTTAACTTTGACTTGCTTGGAATTTGAGCCTGCTGCCTCTCATGATTGTGTGAGCTATTGGCACGGTCAAATCAACACTTGTTTAATGGTCTCACTCATTGGTGCAAACTATTACACTGTGAACTGTATACAATACAAGTTATCTTAGTTGGTAACTCTTGAAAATACAAATTGATGAAAATACAAATTGATGAAAACAAAAATAGAAAATAAAAGAAAATGCGGTAGTCAGCGACCATTGGAATTGGAGGGCAACTTACAGACCAAGAGGGCAAGAGTAGAGGGGGCAAAGGTACAGGGGGCAAAATGCCTAGACCTCTTAGTCCTGATGTCCCTAAGGTGCAACAGAATAAGGCTCATTGACCAAGACCACTACACTGTAGCACTCAAAGCTACACTTACAATCACAATAATTTTCAGTCACACCCACGCCAGAACCACTTATCAGCAGCCACCAGCAAACACTGGATGGGTGGGGCGCGGGTTGCGCCAGCCCTTGATGCCTACCCATCATACCTTCTTTTTATTTTGCTGACGAAGTACACTCAATACACAAGACAGGCAGCGTCCAGATAAACGTACAGTCAATAATGTCTGGCATAGGACGGGAGGCTTCCTGAGTGACATGAGCCTAATGGATCAGCTGGAGGGGGAAGAATGGGATAGACGCTGAGGGGCGGCCACAGAAAATGCTTAAGTTGACAGTATATATATACGTACGGGGAAGGTCGTAGAACGTGCACAAGAGTAATGTAGAGAATACAATGGAATACTTAGACCGTGATTATATTCAAACATTATTGAAATACATGGTAGGGTAGAAAATGAAGGACATGCATAGTATATAAGACGTAAGAATGGAGTAATAGCGGTAGGCCCGGGTGAAAAATTACCGATTTTCGTTTGAGAAAATATGCTTACATACAAATAAAAATGGTGAAAGGCATAAAAACAGTTGTCAACTACCTTGCGGTCTGTAGGGAATAACGGTATGTGCTGGAAAACGGAAATATCTGCAGGCTTATTAAGATGCATCCTGTAACTTCTGTTAACGGGCTTAATATCATCAGACGAAAGATTTTACTCCAAGGGACACTTTTTGCACAAACTATTGACACAAGTCCCTGTTGAATCAACTATCACAAGTAATCTTACCTACGTGCTGAGGGATAGTAAGTTTTAAAAAAAAAATTCAAAGAATATATCTACTAGAATATTCTAAGACGTAGATGCTCTTGTAGTCAAACAAAAACTTTTCGAATATTGGCCGTCAGGCAGAATGAAGATCCATTGCTTAGACAAGAGGATGTTCCCCTACAAGACAGGCAGGTTTCAGGCTCTGCGATGGAGCGGCAGAAAAAGGAGAAGTATAGGAAGCTAAACTGGAATGGAGCGGGAGGTGTAGTGATGTGGATGTCTAGTGTGGGCAAGGACATGCTGTCGACTAAGCCTTGGGCCTGTAATGCATCCCAGCCGACTGGCAGCAGTGGGTAGGGCCTGTAATGCATCCCAGCCGACTGGCAGCAATGGGTAGAGTAGACAGAGGAGAGGCTGGATGCAGTAAGTGATATCAACTCGAACTCTTTGCCAAGTGGCCCATGTCAGCCACAGGCCGGCTACCCTTGTACTTAGGTCTATGCTGTAGGAGCCCTATCTAGGCCTCCTTTCTCCAAAAGAAAACAGAGAGATTGTATTGCAACATTATTTGCATAATCATAAATGTTAGTTATATGAATTATTTGTTTATAAAAGCGGGACTGAACTGATTCATGTGCCCTCCCAGCCAAACCAGCCAAAGTGCGACGTAAGGGTCATATTCTGTGACGTTCTGCGATATTGTTAAATTATTATTAAAATCCTTGACATCGATGCTACGTGCAAAAGTGTACACGGGACTCATTAATTATGGACAAATGCGTTCAATCCTGCCTATATATGATTAATGTGATGTTCCCATAGCATAACTGAGCTGCACCTTTAAGAACATGTCCCTATAACTTAAGCGGAAAACCCCTCTCTTGGGTTCAAATATGAAATTTCATAGTCATATTGATATTATAATCATGAACGATGGTTACTGTATATCATACAATTATACTTCCCTGGCAGATCCCTCTGTTTTTGTACCTGCAGCTTTAAGAACATGTCCCTATAACTTAAGCGGAAAACCCCTCTCTTGGGTTCAAATATGAAATTTCATAGTCATATTGATATTATAATCATGAACGATGGTTACTGTATATCATACAATTATACTTCCCTGGCAGATCCCTGTTTTTGTACCTGCAGCTTCTGGGAGCATAAAATGCAGAAAACGTCTTCGGGAGATTATTTGAAAAAGAAAATATTTAAGAAAACGATTGGAAACACCTAGAATTAATCTTAATGATTTTTAGAATTATTATGCAGGCCATAATCGAAACGTTCCCAGGTAGCAAAATGCTGTTTTGAGGACGTCTGTTAATTAGTCACCAGGATGTCTTCAAAACTTCAAAATGACGTTGGCTGCACGTCGAAATGATAGTATTTGGACAGTTTTTGGTCAAAAGAGACAACCCATACGTTTTTTTATCTTTTAAATTTAAAAGATTTTATGAAAAGGAGTCTTATTCATCATTTGGAACATTCGTTTTGATTTGTACATTTGATTTGTATATGTATTCATTTGGAAAGTCACTGTGCATTGAAAACCTACGATTTTAAACCGTCTTAGCCAGCTTATCATATAAAGTAGATTAATCTAATATTACAAAACAATTGCCCTAAGTCATAGCTCTGGGCACACGATTATAATCTTTCAATCACGTGTATTTACACACATGTGAGCACTTCCGGTCCAAATGACGTCACTTGGATGTGCAGCCAAAGTCTTATTGACGTCTTGAGGATATCTTTAAGGCCAAATCCAACCCTCGATGGACATCATTATAATGTCAGTATGCTACCTGGGTTGGCTTTAGGAATTAGAGGGCTACACCTTATTCACAGGACTAAGATATACCACCTGTTTTTCAGGTCATGGCAAACATAGAATTGCCAGAATGTTCATTTTTAATCTTTATTACGAATGAAACCAGTAAAAAATAAGATAAAATATACAACCTTGAGAGGAATCTTAAATTAAAAAGAATTTTCTGAGATTATGATAATAATTATCTGTCAGGTAGTACGAGGGGACTCCCTGTAAATAACCAATTTCGCATGGTAGGTGATATGTTAAGGGGAAAATACAAAGTGAGCCTTTACATGATAGTCCATTAGCTTATCGTTAGGTCACGGAGACCACCGATGACGCTAAGTTCAGCAGTTAAACCCTATTCAAAAAGTGACTTCACAAGAAAATCAGAATCGACTATATATGTATCTGTCCGCAAAACGCAAGCCACTTCGCGCCTT
This sequence comes from Lepidonotus clava, assembly GCA_936440205.1. Lineage (NCBI taxonomy): Eukaryota > Metazoa > Annelida > Polychaeta > Phyllodocida > Polynoidae > Lepidonotus > Lepidonotus clava. The sequence continues at coordinate 41,572,369 of OW387136.1, read as the reverse complement.
CATGTTATTACTGATACAGCAACTGTGGGCCAACTTTCAGTATTCCCAGACAACATACATATATGAATGATTAGAAAAGTTTAGGACAGTGTGTGCCTATACTGCATGTGGAATACTTCGTATTGTTGGCTTGATGGACAAGTGTACAACAAACAGTAGCACGGACTGCTTCATTGAACAATCAGCTAACCGTAAACATGATAACAAATTTCATTCAATGGAAGCACTTTTGTCAATAATACGTGATTGATAACCTGCAAAAAAACAAACTATTTCACTGTTCTGCTACATGACATGACATTGTGTACGTTATAAATTGTATGAGTTATGACTCTTATGCATTGAATTAATGTGAACAATAGTATCTGTCAACTGTTAACAATGGTTAAAGTAAAAACAGAAGCAACTCTTTTTTGAAACTATCATTGCATGTTTTCAGTGATATGATGAATATGTCAACAAACAATAACCATATAGTCGTCACTTGCGATATAGGTATTAATACATAACATGCGTGCAGGCCTGCCTGCTGGAGATGGCATCCAGATAAATACACGGAAACTGTAATTGCTTTCAAAGAATAGCTAACTAGTTCGGAAAGTCGGACTTCTCCAAAACCACTTCATCTAGTCCCAAACGTGCTAGATGGCACTCCATCTGCAGCTCTTTTGCTGTGCAGTCTCCAAATGTGACAAGTTTCTTGTTCTTATCCGGCAGCTGAAGTGCGAAATGCCAAAGCCGCACAAAATGTTTCTTCTTTTTCCCTAGTCGGTAATTCAGATTTGTCTAGATTTAAGCCAGAAGCAGTTCTCTCAGCAGGCATGATCAATGGTCTAATACTGCGCCGGCAAGTAACAGTAATGACGAAGCTTAACTGATTAAAGTGGTGGGAATTTCCCTTTGAATGGGAAACCACTTCAGCTGGTCAAGGGATTTGTGAAATGGTGTGTAAGCCACGGTTGCGCAGTGTCTTTTATAGTTAAATGCCTTACACGACCAAATAATGATAATTATATTATTATAAGGATAAATCTAGAATATCTGATAATAATGAGTGACAAAAGAAGCAGTCTGCTAAAGCGCTATTGGCCTATAGGCTGATCTCATAAAAGGCACTTTACTGTACCTTCAAAATGTAACCATGCATCCAAGACGATTGATTTAATTTTTGTGTTGATAACAGAAGACGAAAAAACATTCACCAAAGAGTTTTTGTGTATATGAGATGTTTCTTTCACTATGAAAACTTGCCTTATTATCATTTCTCCCATATCATCCCATCATGAAAAAATTAATATCCACCAGTTATAGATGTTATAGCGGCGCAACCAATGGAGAGGGCCAGTATGAAGGGTAAATGAAGTTGGAAGGGGCAAATACCTACCGACTCATTGTACTATCTATCCCCCAAACCAGGCGCTCGGGGCCAGGCTAGGAGGAAATTGTCTTTGCGCAGGCGCAGCTAAATAAACATTCAATCGTTTAGGTGAGCGAAGATAGCGTTCTTTAATTTGGCCCGGAGACTGGGTGTGGATTAGAGCTGTCAGAGCGTCTGATTATCCTACATACAAAGCACTCATAGTATGTCCCCTGACAATGAATATTCCCCCTGATTATCGGACCAAGTCGATATTGCAACTCCAGCGCGAGAGGCTCCAAAGGAGGTGCCGGGCGATAATTAGGGAGTTAGCACGTCGCCTCCCCTTGTGGAAACAACGCTTCGCCTCGCGAGAACCTGCTCTACTCGAGAACAGCAGCGCGCTCTCTTTAATGACTGCTTAATGGAAGCCGGCAATTAACGTTTTATTCAATTTTATAAAGAGAAAGTACATTTGCATAACTTGGATATTTCAGCAGCAACGGACAGCTGTTTTTGCATTGTAATATATTTTAATTTCCATTTATCCCTCCATTAGGGCACCAGTAAGACAGTCTGTAGGTTAGGCTACCTATTAGTAGGCTGTAACTCATCATGGCTCACGGCCCTGGTAAAGTAAAGCCTCGCCGAGCAACTCCCGAGAGTCTATAAATTACTAAAAGAAATATGACGGAGACGAAGCAACTCAGACCACGTACATGGGTGTCCTGCTCCGACGTTTAGAGAGAATATCACACGTGACAGACGTTTTTAAGAAGATATCCTCGAGGTCTAGAATTATTTTAGATCTAGAATGCCAGACCCAAAAGTTAGAGTAAAAGAAAGATAAACAAAGCCTCATGTTCATGAACGAAGGAAGAAGTACTAGGTCTTCTTGGTACGTAGCCTGATTTCTTGATTACTAGGCACTATTACTACTTTTTCTCTTAAGGCCTGTTTCCACCGAACGACATTATGCTAACGACCATGAACGACCATGAACGATTCACCAATCTTTTGTGGTCGTTAGTAAAATTGTTCAGTGGAAACACAAAATCGTTGGTAAAGACATTTCTGAACGACTGCAAACGACTAAACTGAACGACTAAACTGAACGATTCACCAACAACCAAATATCCAACCTGTTTAATATTTTTGGACGACTGTAGCTCACGATTTCTTTCCAGGGCAATTAAAAGCAATTAAATCCATTGTTCCCTGTGTTTCCTGATTCTTGTTGTTGGAAAAGATCGTCCACAATGCCCAGAATCATCCAAATATTGTCGTTCAGTGGAAACAACAATTTGTTCATTTGTGAACGACCAAAATTAGCAAAGATTTTCTTTCTTTAAAGTCTTTCATGGTCGTTAGGAACTTTCCATGTAAGTCGTTCGGTGGAAACCCGGCTTTAAAGAGAATGACCAACAACTATTCTTATTCTCGGAGGGGTGCTCCTTCAACTCCAGTAACAATTAGATAATTGTCAGTATCAATAATGCTTTTGCGCATTCTACTGCCATTTGAGTTAGATTTCATTTCGATCTCTAGTAAGTGTAGATTATTGTTTCTTGATGTGTATGCAATACTGTAATTATATTGCTACATATCATAGCATCTCTCAAACGCTACACATTTTCCCATCCATGTCATATTAATTGGGGAAGTGAAAATATGATCACCACACATACACAGGTCTGTCTGGGAAGTCACAAGAACCTACAACAAAATCTATGTTCGGACATCTGAGTCGACTACCCACTAAACGATTTTTCTTGAACCAGTGTGCTGATCGGGCTGGGGTCATTTCTGCACTGTAATGACACCGACCACTACACCGATAAGCCGGCTGTGTGTGTGGGTATGCCTTTTTCGATCAGAGTTGGCCGACTGGAGCAATGATGGGAGCACCAGTTGGAGCACCAATCCATATTGAGTATGTTTGATAATTTGCCTAGTTATCACATCGGTTAGTGGGTACGGGGCTTAAAGGCACAGTGGCCAATGACAGCAATTTGCATTAACTTTTAACAATCATATTTTTATATATATAAATACAGTATTCAATGCGCAACAGGTACATTAGTGATGATGACCTCCCCTCATCTCCACAGACCAACCTGATCCAATCTGAATGAATCTGCCTAATAACAGCCAATCTGTAGCATGGCGACGCTTGTGTCTAGGAAGACGGTATTCCACCTGTATAGGCTGAGAGGGGAATCTGTGCGGCCTCTCCAGGACCGACATTACATGAGTCTCGCTGGTTAATGACTTTCTATTGATACCTCAGTTGACGGAGGGAGCCAGCTGAAACTAAGACCCGCTACCCGTCTCAACGCCCTCCATTAGCCAGATACCTTACTGGAGGGGTTCTGTAAAAAGCAAAACGAATGCGTCTCGTCTTTTTCCTATTTTTACCTCATAGGTTTCATACAAGAGAAATTGATATTCTCTGATACTGTTTAAAGGGTGGCAACAGAGAATTTAATTATAAGGAATCCTGAATTAAAAGGAAACAGGCACGGGCACGGCCCTTTTGTTTTTACAAATATCAACCCTGTGAACTAACATTGTCATTGTTATTTTTAGATGAATCAAGCTTCATTTTATTTCAAAATGAAATTCCTCCAAAAAAATGCAGCTATGAAATAGAAATTGAAGTTCCGATTTCATCAGCCAAGTACAGAGGCCCGTTTCCCCCAAAATGTCTGCAAATGTTAGGCCTTCAGAGATTCTTGATAACTACGAATGATTGGAAACAAAACTACTTGCAAGAAAATCTGCGGCCGTTTCTGTCTCTTCAGAATTAATCAGAACCAAAAGACACAACTAAAAGTATATCTGTGCGGTTCTGGGCACTTTGGACCACAATGAATATTTGAATTACAAGATGTAGAATACAGTCATTTAAAAAAAAAAAGATATTGTGTTTGATAACCTTTTTAAAGGAACTCGTGGGTTACAGTTGGATTTTACTCTTCATTATTAGAACTACAAGAGCCATGTTATCCAATCAAGCTCAGGGGACAGGTTCGCTGTGCCCTATCAATGGGGGGGGGGGGGGGGGGGGGGGGACTGTCCCTGTCACTATCAGAACGGTAAGATTGGGTCCATTAATGTAATGCGCCATATCCTTTACCACCATGATTCCAAGTGATAAAGCCATCAGAGTTTAATAAACATAGGAGTGCATTCATATAAATTATTAGAAAACATCCCGCGGAAACCATAAAGATTGTATCCCCCGTTAGTTATGGTGGTAGACTCCTCGTGCAAAAAACATTGTAGTAAGCCGCCATCTATCCAGGGAGAAAATGAGATACATAGCCGATTTGCATAAACGGATTGGGTGGCATCGTCGAGACAATCTAAATTGGCAAAGGAACAAAATGTACGTTATAGTGGCCTTCCCTCCGAAACAGGAGCCACTACATCGTTCGTGATATAGTGTGTATCTGATAGCGATAACCGTGGAAACTAGGTGTACCGATAAATACTATACATACATGTGTACGTCAAGTTGAGTAATCCCTCCCTAAGTTTTGAAGTAAATCTGACTTTCTCTAGTCATGACTAACTTCTAGTCAGGACTTACTAAGTCGTTATTCACGGGCACAATGTATGAAAAGAACACGATTGCGCGAGACCTTCGAAAACAGTTGCTGCCGATCTTACAAGGTTTCTTAAACTGCTAAAGAAATAATCCTCACCCTAAGTCGATCTCAGCCTTTGCAAGTACTTTTAATTGGTATTATCTCTAGGCAGTCTTCCTCTAAATCCATTATCCGGCAGATTTGATGTCAGAAATTATTGAAAAAAGAAATAAGTTCTTGTTAATCACAAAGTGATCGGAACAACCACTCTCAGTTGGCCAGATGCATGATTAAAGAAAAGCTCTTATAGATCGAGATGATACAAACGGCTTCAGGTGATAGTAATCATCTATCATGGGAAATAAAGAGAGACCAAGGCAAAATGCTTCCAATCCAAGAAAATAATATAATGGCGTGTGTCATTGTACAATGGATGGGAATACTGCTGCAGGATAGTCAATTGCTGTAAGATAGTCTTCTAATTGACATAATACCTAGGCATCCTTCATTCGTTCTTCGGCCAATAATTTGTTTCCAGTAAGATTCATTTGCCGATCTGTCCTTTGCATGAAGAAGCTGAAAAGGCAAGTTAATGGACTGGGAGCTTATCAATAAAGGATAGCACATAATATGATACACTTTAGCGGTTTACTCAATTGAAACAGAGACACATGAAAAGAACGAAGCGGGCAACAGGTGGGTAAAGTAAACAAGAAATGGGAGAACAGCAATCTATTAGAAAGACATAGCATTGGGAAATAAGTGACTGCTCGAACGACATCCCGGTATTAAATTGGTGGTGTTGGTGATGGGGGGAACTGGTCCCAACTGGGGAAGAACTAATATATCCTGTGGGAAATACGATGGGAGCCCTGAGTTCGCACACGCATAAGCAAATTACCGATATCACAGATTAAGCTGATGCATTATGTTCCGTGATTGATTGATCATTTTCCTACAGCATCCTCAGATGGCCCCCTTAGAAATAGGCGCCAGGCAACGATACAAGCGTGGAGTTATCAGTGGCGGCTCAAGGATCATGGAAAGGGAAGAGGGCGCTAATGGATTTTTAAAAATTACGTTTTGGCTTAATTCGCTATCAAAAAAGTATAAACTTGGCCAAAAAAAAGAGGGGCGGGCGGGTGTGCCCACGTCCCCCCCCCCTCTAAATCCGCCACTATTTTTCACAACCATTCAAATCAACACGTTCATATTTTACTAATTCACATCTATTGCTTGAAAGAAAATAACACACATAAAATTATGCATTTTCACTTATATTTTCTTCATGATGCGCCAGCTATACACTCCACTGACCTAGCGTACATCGCTTAAACACCCTCATGTGGGCATGCCCGACGATAACGCCCTTTCTTATACTACTCACCTTAGTTGAGACCCTTCATGTTTCCCGCTCTCACACGCAGTGCTCGTATGCTATCTAGGTTACCTTTGAAAACTAATAGGTAAATACGCTAGGTGTATTTATCCCCAAGCCTTTTTCCTCTTGTTAACTGATTTGCAGTTTTATCCGCGCAGTGTCTCCATGATTTGTTTCAATACGTGAAATTGCTGTTACACACGTAGCAATGCTAATGTGCAGTATATTGAAATCGGACTTTGGAGATTGTCGCATATAATTATGTAGTATAATGCGCACTTGCGACGCCACTTATTAAACTGCTATGACAATATTAAAGTCACCTTGTATTTGGAATGTTTCGACTATAATCAATATAACTTTTACATGTTGGCGATATAGGCGCAGTATATGAAATGCACATAGAAGCCACTCCGGCCCCAGTCATTTTAGCGGCTTCACAGCTCTATAGCCCTTGACGCTGCAGATTGCGGTTATGAAGACAGAAAAGCTATCATCACAACAGATCAACCATTAACCTTCAGCTCCATATTCCTCTACATTCATGTTAATGTGTTGCATGATTAAACGTCTTGTATAGCTGAGTATCCCTTTACTGTACAGCTCTGTTCATTCTGAAGGTATTCAAGATTGATATTTTCATGAAAGGTAGGCTGATATAGGCCCTAATATTATAATCAGGTTCAACAAAATATAAAAAGTTACCTAAAGTTATTGCCATACCAATCAACCAGTGCTTCATGTCTGGGAATTTTAAAGCATATACATCTAAGAGGAAGATTTCACCACACATATTATGCAGGCCCGTATAGGGGGAGGATGAGGTGGGGTATGGGTCAGCCCCCCAAACTGAGCTAGGTCCACTTAGAAATCATGTTAGAAATTGAGGTGTATATATAAATAATTGGGTTTCAAATCACATACTTCTCCTGTTTTGCATGTTCATTAGAACATCCATCACCTAAAATGCCCGAAATGTCCACTTTCCCTAAATGGTCACCCCCCCCCCCCCCCCCTTGAAAGTTCCGGATACGGGCAGTAATGGCAACTCGCACTTTGACTCAAGGCGTCGGAAGTCTCAAGGTTTGAGCCCTTCGACCAAATCCACCCAAACTCGTCCGACTCTAGGGCGCATGTCTCCCACAATGGCCTACAAGTTGAAGAGGCCCGCAGTAAGGGCTGTTCTGATTGGTTCCCGTTGCGATGAGTGCCATTTGCTGCCATGACCAGCAGACCCTGGTAACTGGCGAGAGTGAGGTCTTTGCCCTCAACTGCTGGTTCCTGCAAGCCCCTGAAAGAAGCGCACATTGAAAGGACGATGGTTTGAATCTCAGTTAAAAGTACTGGCTTTTTTTTAAAAAGCTAGTCATGTTGTGCATGTTTGTCCAAACCTTCCAACCATTTTTCTTCAGTTAACTGTTTTTCCCGGGCCCGTTTGGGATTCTGCACGGGGGATTTTTCTACGGGTTGAAGTCTTTGTGCGCTTCCTGTTAATTAGAAACGAATCCTCTATAAGGATTTTGACTTTTATAATGTACTAAGGCACTTTCATCGTGCATAATTTCTTTGAGACACAAACATGTTTTGATTTCAAATAGAGACGCTGCAATCAGACTAAGCGCTTGTTATTTTCTCATAATCATAGTTCCAGGAGATGTTTGCTGTGTATATTAAAGGGACTCTCATTACAGATCTATTTTTGATTGAAAATCTACTTTACTATCATTAGTGGAGGAAAAGAAAGACACACACAAAAAGTATTTAAGAATAACTGTTAAGATGTCATTTTGATGACCTAGTCGTTCAACAGAGCCAAAAATGCATTGATGTATGGCAGAGGGAGTGGGCGGAGGATAGGCCAAATAGGCTTAACCCATAATTACAGATAACAGTTACAAAATACATGCCTGAGCCGCCTAATAATGCGTGACCATGGTACTATATCTTAGTAAAATAATCCTACAGCTGTTACTACCTTACATTATGCACTATAATTATACAAGATAATTGGTGTTTTCGTCCACTAACATACAAGTTGATACAAATATTTCGATAGTGCCGTTTGTTAGTCCCTGCACGAATGCGTACCATCGTTATGACGGTATTATCACAACGCTAACTTGAGGGGGACGTTATTACATAGATTGCCTACCACACTTGTCCATCGCAAAAAGGGGGACCGATGATACGCCACTCTAGCCGGACGTGACGTCATTAAGACAACGCAGCGTCCATTTGGCCTGATTTACGTCGATGGCGAGGCGGGGAAGTCACCAGAATGAACCCTGGAGGAGACGAGAGACACCCCGTTAGGGTGGGCCGCGTCTAGGGTGTGAATAGTCACTCCAAGGCCTGCTGCCGTTCACGTCCTCGCCACTTAAGGCTGGACGGCCGCCGAGGGCCTGATTATACGCGCGACTATCGCGTACGCGGCCGTCGCGTTTATATAATTTCTTATACACGCGGGCACAAAGTCCGCGCATACACAACTCCTTATATACGCGGACACAAGGTAAGGTGGTGCATTAAGGATTTTTAGGACTGCATATGTGCAGAAATTAGATGAAATATATAAAGAAAAAAAGAAAAAGGGGGTTCGGGGGCTTAGCCCCCGATTCAAATACAAATTAAAAATGTTTTGATGATAAACATCCGCGTATCTAACACTCCTTACATGCGCGGACATGAACCCGCGTGTAGAAAGATTACGCGGACCCAAAGTTTGCGCACATAGATAGCCTAATAAACGCGGACATTATGCCCGCGTGTACAAGAAATACTGTGAGCGCGGGTTTCCTTGCCGTGCCCGCGCGTATAATCCCGGCCAACCGCCGACACAACATGATGCCGTTAACGAGTCGGTCGTTGGCCCTGGAATCTATTTAACGCGTGAGCAGAGTAGGGGCTGGGGTATAGGTGAAGGGCAGTGAAGGGGTGTGTGGAAACGATGTGTGCATTCCCTGATGCTCAGACATCTTTATAGCCATGCCATATTCGTTAAGTGCATACTCACTAATAAGCCAAAGGCTCGAGATCTTCTCGGCCAGAAGAAGTAGACGTTTACACTGCTCTTCATCAATTCACACTCCTTCTGTTTCCCATTTGCTATCTGTGCTTTTTAGAGGCCCTTGCTAAAAAGCACTAATTTGAAAGGATGTCCTAAAATGACATAGATCTACATTGTATGAATATGATTATGTTTGTATGCCGCTTGTGCAAATTCATCCTACATTTACCCATGCACAGGAGTTATTGCACTATAGGTTTACTCAGGAAATCTTTCTGTACTAAAAGCTCCGACATTACTTGATGAAAATGTGACCCCCGGGGAAGCTTATTTCGAACATGGCTTCCTGCAAATAACTTCCCAGATGAGAAATCATCCCATTATCGATATGTATCTATTGCCCTACATCTTTGCTGCCTTTATACATATCATGTTTTTGGGGCAATTGCTTTTCCTGATTAAATTTTACCTTACTATGTGTTGGGGTACAGAGCTCAGAACATAGAGACAATGATCAATGTATACAGAGTAGATGGTAATACCACATAATAAGTAATTCCCTAATTTAATACTTATCAGTATCGACTCAAATTGATGCTACTTTATCTCTCATTCATTTTCAAACTCCTTTTTAGAAATAAAAAGCCAAATGCATAGATAACTAGTTGTAGTATGTCTGCTGCCCTTCATATTTGTGACAAAATTGTTATTTCATTGATAATATCACCGACAACACTTTTAACAATAGAGCTACCCCCCCCCCCCCCCCAAGCCCCTTAAGCTTATTATATCTAAACCCATCCCTGTCTACCAGATTAGGGGGCCAATATAAAGAACCTAAAGCATACAGTACAACCCATAATTATATGCTGACTATAAGGAGCAATAAACTGGCTGCCCACTGCCATAGAACACAACCCATGAATTTTCTTTGTTCATTACGATTTTCTAGATGATTCGTATGGTAGGTGAATTGTACTAGGACATTCTAGAAAAAAAAGCACCGAGGCTAAAAGCAGAATTAGCCGAATCAGCAAGAGAGCAATGGCCTGTGAGAGTGACGACTGGGCGGAGACAGGTGCCGGGGGTACCTTAACAGGTATTCCGGCGGCCAGAAGCTGAAACCTTACAGGTGTGCAGGTCAGCTGCGTGCAGGTAATGGCCTGGGTACGAGTTAATAGCCCTGCCTATCTATATTAATAGCATCACAGAAACCTTTGTCTTAAGTTTTGAGTACTGACAGACATACCATTCAAGGTCATCTATGAAAAATTAAATATACCGCTAAAATTTATCGAATGCAGGTCAATAGAAAACAAGGCATTAATCACACATTAACGGATCTTATCCAGAAGAAGATAAAACCTGAGTAGGAAATATATATATATGAAGAGAGCAAAGACTACTTCTGTCATCCTGAAACCTGTATACATACTAAACGCGGTTCGACAAAACTGGTATGACAGTTCCCCTTTTTACCATTCCTTAATAAAATCAAAAGCTCAAATTGGCTCTGAGACTTAATTAGCTAAGAGCTGTCCTGAAGAGGCAAATCTTTTTTTCATGAACGCCCTTTTGCCTCATGCATTTGTTCATCATGTAAACAGTTGACCCCCACCGCCTTAGATACGATCTAAAGTCAGGTAGAAAAAGAAATTATTCACCAAATAAATATGTCCATTTGCAATAATATATTCCATCGATTTCTAATTAATTTTTGCTCTGGGTTTTATTTGCAGATGTCCATATGGATGATTTCAATATAATAATCCGTATGGATATCAATAATGTGCATCGTATACACATGTATGCACAAACGGAAGACAGCTGAGCAATAATTATAATATCGTCATGGGTCCTCTTGACACGTTCCTCTTACCTATATAGCTAGCTTGCAAACATGAGATAAATCAATTCTGTACATTATTATAAATTCGAAGATTGTAATCAATGTGCAGATTGGGTTTTGTACACATTTTTTTTATAAGATTAAATGCTAACAAGTCACTTATAAGTGTGTGATGGTTAGTGTTTCAATGGTTAGCAATTCCATCTGTCACAAAAAGTATTAACATGTACTACTTTTCAAGTACAGATCTGATGAAAACAATAATCATAATCTTTATTCTGTGGTCGTATTGACGAATAGAACTTTAAACATAATTATGAGCTTTACATGAGGAGCTCACTATCACGAAGTTTTAATGTTTACAAGTGACATAGAAGATGTCTCCAGTGACATAAAAAAAATCACAGGCAACATAAAAGATCTTCGTTAAATGATATGACCCAGTATGACAGCTTCTTCATCCCATCCCAAGCCTCATTAAATTTAATGATTTAATGGGAGAATGCATTAATAATGTGCACAAAATGATAAGTTTTGTGTGTAATCGACATCGGTATAAATAAGCATTCTAGGTGATTTATCAATGAACCTATTTAATCCGCGCTTTTTGGGAATAATTGGGAGACGATGATACGCAAATTTCCTACCATCCCTATTACTGTTTACGTGGCAACGGGCTTATCAAGGTTCTACGGTCCGAGTTGTAAGGGGCGATAGGTCAAGGGAAAAGTCTATCATCATGATCTCATCTGAACGTGTTTGCTAAGGCTTAGCGACTTATTTCCAATATGAAAACATCGAACGAAGAACCGACAATGGTACAGATTGCTCCCATTCAGTTCAGGGCAACTCTCAGGCTTCCAACAGGGGTGGAAAGAACCTCCACGTTTCACGGAAATTGATAATTGACACCATTTTGGGTTTCTTCTTGCGCAGTGAATGACTAAAGCTTAGTGAGGGAAATATAGCAATCAGACTTGGTCGGGGAGTAATCTCACGGAGAATGCTGTAGGGCTTTACCCACGTATGAGGTAGGACAGTAGGAAAGTTGGCCTGAATTACCTTTTTCGTCAGTTAGCTTTTTTTTTTCTTTAGAGCGATGTACAGCTGCACCTCCCTACTTTGGTTGACTACAAATTTGATGTCTAGAGGTAGTCAAGACGGTGAGGTGGTAGGACAGTGCATTCCAACTTTCGATGTTTTCAACTTAGGGAGGGTTAAAAGTAGAGAGGTGTGACTGAAAATGAGTTCATATTACATAGGACAAAGTGGTTAACAAGCGTAAAGATGGCCAGCTTAGGGTTTCTCCGTTTATATTTAAAACCAATAGCAGTTATTAGGCATTGCCACTGAGATGTTTGTAGGAACTGAGCTTAGTTGTGATTCTATCACACATAATTAACGAGACAGTAACCTAATTTTCTGTTATTTCTTTTATTCAAGATGTCCCTATCCCTATAATATTCTCTTGAGATTCTATATCAGAGACCTTATATGGCAGTTTTATACCTGGTTTTTATGGACCCCATACAGATCTATATACGCGTGGCTAACGATGATAGGTTATCAAGGTGGGCCCCAGCTTTAATAGTAGACCACTTCTCCTGCCATCCATCTTGACATGGAAGGCAAAGATACCAGTCTGGCAGAAACTTGTCGTGATCGATTAGAAAACTATGACATCTGGCTGTGGCTGTGGCTCGTGAAGGGGGGGGGGGGGGGGGGGGTCAGTGAGAAGTAAGGACCATGATCGACGATGCGATAAACGGCCAACCGATTTTATCATTGTACATTTTTCGTGTATTAAGAATTGGGTTTTTTTGATAAAATACTTTTTTTTCTGATACGTATTGTTCATATCTTCTTGCAAATTTACATATTTCCTCAGGAAATTTTTTTCTTAACACAGCGAATTTCAAAATCGTTCGGAAGCGGTCAAAAATCGTATCGTGCATCACCGCCTTAAGTCTTAAGGGGTGAGCGTGCGGAGAGAGGTGCAGGCAGACGGAAAGAGCCAGGTCTGGTTCTAACCTTCAATCCGCCTGATTTAGCCGTCGCCACTGCTGCAGCCCTTTTTATCGCCCACCTCGCACGTGGACTGTTATTACCTTCCTGCGTTTTGCTCCAGAAAGATTTAAGGACTATGGGCTGTGCCTTATGGTGGAAAATGTTAAGGTATCTGCTGGTTTTATGATTGTTAGAAATGTCTTTTGATTTATAACATTAAAACATTTTACACTTCTAAAGCCTCATTCCCCTAGTCGACATGCCATCTCAAAACTGTCCGTTTGACAAAAACAAGTATATGATGATGATTGTTGGTGCTTATGGTCCATCAGCAATTTTTCATCTATAGGCCTATTAGGACCATCTCAGTCCTTTAGATGCCCATGATTATAATACATTTCTTTTCTTTTGTTGCTAGCACCAGGCATAGAGGTGGAAAGAATCAGTCCTATAGCTATAACAGTTTGACTCAGTTTCCATAACAAGACAGGTGTGGCCTTTATTCACCGGCCGTTTACACAATATTGGTCCACGTGAGAATAAGCAATCAGGTGGCCATGGCATTAAAAAAACGCTTTTGCAGTAAAAATCCCTGGATCAGCACCTGCTAGCTACTTTCCCCTTCTATTAACCGACTAAAGCTGACTTCTGATTGGCTAATTACCCATTAATGGCGGCTTAGGGTCTGATTGAGTGTCCACTTCTCGCCGGGGACTAGGCTGGAGAAGCTTCAGACCTTCTTGATTAGGGCCGCCGGAAGTGACGTGGGCAGTAATAGGCCGGGTCATGCCGGGAGGGAGGGTCGGTTTGTGTCCTATCCGTGTAATTCACCAATATTGGCCCTGCATGTCCCACCCATGACCAGTAACAGAATCCCCACACCCAAGCCGCTGCTTGTAGCTGGACATGGACACCTGGCCCTTCCTGGGGAAGGATTAGATGCTATCAGGTAGGATTTATGGGTAGTGCTGCCGACATGTTTCAAGTAAAACTGAAATAAATGAGTGTCTCTAATTTCGAAAAAGGGGCAATATGCTGGGTTATCATTGGCACTACAATTAAAAGAATTGTGATATTTAGGCACCAAAATGTGTTCTTTATCGGTCGGTGTATGGCTGATCATAAGGGGCGTATTTACAGCCAATATACCGTTTACAGTATAATTTACGCCATTAGGGGATTTATAATGCTTTAGGGAGAAACCCTCGTAACGTTACTCTCTATTTCTAAGACTGTAATGCATTTGATTAAGGCATAACGTGTAATTACTCAGTGCCGTGCTGTCCTTCAGGCCCCCCTAGTAGACCATTAATTAGAGAAGACCAGCCTCAGCCCCAACTGGAGGAGATCCAGCAGGAAGTCAGTTGTCAAGGTTACAAGGAGGCAGGCCCCAAGAAGACAATATATTCCGTAATTCTGTCGATACCGACGCCTCCAATTACCGCTGGAACCAGCCTCTATTGTAAGAAGGGAAGCCCATATCTCGCGGGAAACCAGCATGACAGTGGCCGGAAGTTTGATACCACATAGCTCAATGTCGTCTGGGTGATGGAGATGTTTAGCGATGTTGTCCGCCGCCGGTCTACACTGTCTATGGAATGCATAGCTCAGTAGATACATGTAGCTTGTAGTTGCGTATGGCATTCTGTAAGAATACCTTTACACAAATGTTTCTGTAACCTAGGTAAAGATTTAATGAGAGGGACAGCCTAATGGGTTTTAAGCAGATAATGATTCCATACACAAAATATGTGATAATCAAACTTATCTGACACAAAAAAGAATGTGTGTAAATGTATTCATTAGATTGCATGTACAGCTATTCATTGGTTTCATATTCCTTTACAACAATTTTGAAAAGATCCAAAAAAGAGTCTTCTAAAAAACCTTTCTTTCTATTCTCACGCAGAAACAAGCAGACAGAAGTAAGATCAAAGGTATAATTATGATGAATAAGAAGACTTCGCAACCGTGTATGAATGTTGTGTTAAAGCTATTCCTATTTCAGAAACAAGGGTTCTAATTAAACAAGAAAGGATGTAACGACTCCATAACGGAAGAAACAAACGTTTCAGATGAAAGAGTACTTTTTCCGTAATCAATGTATAGAGCCAAAGGTCAAAGGCCTGGGCACAAGTGACAACACTTTTTGCATCAGCTAACAAAGGGGAAAACATTATGGTGACCGGCAGTACAACAAAGAAACCATTTGACACGATATTATGGTGACCGGTAGTGCAACAAAGAAACCATCTGACACAACCAGACTAATTTGTGCACTAGTCCGGTTTGGCCATGGACAGGTTTCAGTAGGCACCAGGAGGTGTAGAAGGGAAAAATGGGAGAGTGCGTCACAACCGAGTTTGATCACAAGGTAATCTTTCTCTAACTATAACTCCACAAACATCCTTATGTTTTTGTAGTAACGGTCAGAATAGTAACGTAGGTGTTTTGTGAGTCAAATTGAATAGAAATTCTGAATAAATTGCCTCCAAGGCGACTAGTTTGTATTTACTACCTCCAGGGAGGTCGAAAACCGTCCTGATTTTTATATGTTTTGGAAAGTCCAAAGCGTAAACAGGATCTTTAGGCTATGTTTATTGGACTTGGCTGGACAAGGCGTGAAAGGTAATGGTGGAGTTTTTCTGTAGTCCTTGTGTTGTCCACACATTAGCCTGAGACGAGCGATTAATAAGTGACCATGAAAGTGAAGACGTCAGCACTTTACGTTAAGTGGGAAAACCGAAGATTGATGACCAATCATCCTGAAATTGGTGGAATTAATAAAATTGCGTGCCATCTTAAGAACAAAGACAACATATGATATTTTATCAAACCCGTTTTTGTTGAGAATACCGCTTTGGGAAGGGGGCGTTCAGGGATCTACAACTCCTGCAACAACATGCAAAGAACTGACGAAGGGAACATTTTTATGACCAGTGACTATCACCAAAACCATCTCCGCCAGGGTTTATATGCAACTTGACGACCGCCAGGTAATGAACAAATCGGACACTTCTGTACTCCCCGCACCCTGGGAAACCCGGCGAAATCTCGCGTGATTTCTCGTCATTGATTAGTGCGAAATCCGCCTGCTCCCTGCCCTCAGCGACCGACCCACGTGACGCCACTCTGGTCCAATCAGCGCCGACGATAATTCAACCAATGACGACAGGCATTAAAGCGCTTGAATCACGTCTGAAATGGAGACAGATTATCAAGATGGCGGAGGTGGAGTGGGATGCGGATGGGGATGTGTTGGTCAGGGAACAAGAAGAAAGTGAGGAGATGTGGGCAACAGACCTTTTATTAATTTTAGCAAGGGTTTTAATAAAACCGCCCCTGCTTGCTTATAATAAAAGCTAGCTTGCTTATAATGTACTGATGTCGTTGTTTGTTAGAAACTAGACCCATACTAAGATAGACTCTCTGACTTATGCACATCTGCAATGTGGTTGGAGAGTGAGTAGATGATGTCATTGAATGAGGTTAATAAGATGTGCATGCTGGTACCTGGACTCTTTAGAGTTAAACAAGAGCTCCGATACGCTTGGGCTTAGTCAGCTGGGATAACACTTGGCTGGTGAGCAGAGCTAGATAGGTGATTTGAGATAGGAGTACTGGTTTGTGAGGTGTAGAGCGGACAGTCTCTCAGTCTCAGACTGACATTGGTCAACAGAAGGTCTGTGACGTATATTATTGCATTTGGATTAAATAAACATTGACCTTTCACACGAGTATTCTCTGTTGTCCCTCAATTAAGAACTAGGTGCGTGGACGATTAATGATTGTAACGAGATGGAAGACTGCGATCGACAATGGCTTTATCGGGATAACTCACATGGAAATTTAGTGGAATGTAGACTAACCTTTCATGTAAAAAGTAAACCCCATAGTACAATAATATAAGCAAGCAGGGGCGGATGCAAGATTTCAAAAAAGCAGTTTCGTATATTATATTATAGGCTTAGTAGTAAACAAGAAGTGTTGTTTTTCTCAATGTGAAGTTAAAGTCTCCACCAAAAGGGAGTAGAGGTACAAGACCCCCTTGACGCCCTCTGGATCTGCCCCTGCGTGGCGAGGCTAACCAGCAGATCTGATCAGTCGGAAGAAACGTTGTTATGACCCAAGCATCGGCATGTGACCTTTTTACAGGCCTTGTATGAAGGCCTACCGTCAGCCCACATGACAAATATGTCAAACCATAAGTCACCACAGCGGTAGTAGCTCGTCAACAGCCTCCCATACCCCCTGGCGGCTGTAGAACACTGACCACCCCCGCCCAATCCTGGGACCGTAAATGTAGTTGCCCTATATGTACGACCCCACAAATGGCCAGAGAGGTGAACTACCGACCAGTGCTTGCCTTAACAACCCCTTGTCGATCATAGGTCGCCTGGCCACTAGTCCTGCCCCATGGACAAGAAGCAGCAAATTGATATGTATTACATGTGGGCTTTTTGTGTAAAAGGTTTTTCCCCGTGGGCGTGGGATTTGATCCGGTAGATGGGTAGCAATGTTGGATTTTTTCAGTGATTAATATATTTGGCACGTATGTAGGACGCACCGCGGAGTGTACTTATAATCTAATACCAACTGAACCGTGAGTTAGCAGTTAAGATATAGAACCTAACAAAAACTGTACCCTCGAATAACCATAAAATATATTGCTTGAATCAAAATCACATAGAGATAATTACAAGTAGTTATGATATTTGCAAAGTACCTAGACAACGTTTCTTTGAATTCTTTTACAACCAGCTAGATATATAATGGGGTGTACAAGTGATATCAGTAGGATATTCGTTCCAATATTTCTCGCTTTTCACCTGTTTGATAAAATAATTAATGATTTTCATTAGTAATGATTCATGTTTTGTTTAACGAGCCTTTGGGGAAAAACACAAACAAACTACATAATATTATATAGACTAATAAATGGCGTAGTATCGACAATTTTCATTCAAGGGGCTGCAGAAATCAGCTAGTTTTCAATGACAGGCGCACTTTTCATGATTTTATTATTGGTAATGATTTAGCTGCTTACTGAAAAGGGACCCATCATTATATTATGGCTGGATATTTCTAATACTTATTTCTGATTCCTGAGTTTACAAGTTCTTCCATCAGAAAACAATTCTGAGATTTTCCATCAAAAACAAAACTTATGATACATCAATTTTACAGTCAGCATTAGAGCTTTCCATTACATCTTAGCATGTAGACAACATTTCCTGTAAATGTCATTCTTTGAAAAATAGACATGCACCTGACGCTTATAAGCTTTAGAAAACATATTTACGCTTATTGTTCTTTCAAAATAAGTTCAGACGTTTAATAAGCAACCTTAACTTGATAATCACGTCGTTATCTGTATTAATGTACCGGTAATTGATTTTATTCACTTAGGGGAGAACACTTTCAATTGAAGCTTATGAATTATGCTGTCAGAGACAATGGTTGGATTGCGCATTTCCATTGTCTTGTCACATAACACCCAGACAATGTAAATGTCTAGTGTACCTCGTCAATGAACGGTGAAAGCTGACTTTTGAACAAAGAAAACACATTTCGTCCTGGAAATTTTATAGATTTAATAACGATGTGTGTCTCCCCATACAGAAAGGATGCTTCCTGGGGGAATTAAGCATTTTCGAAGAATAATAATGCATAATTCTTAAGGAAGTTACGGGCTGTTGAACACAGGATTGTCAGTCCTCCTGAAAATGGCAAAAATCACCGATATTGAATATTTATCTATATATTTAGTAATAAATTAAAATTTTCTCCATAAATTAATATAAAGCTTTAAAAAGCTATTTTGTGAATAACTGTTGATCTAGGTTTCTTACATTTTCATCCCTATTTTTCACAAATCTACCTAAATCTCCCTTGATATTAGCCTTAAGCTTAAGATATAACGCCCTCGGAGCATCCTTCCTGTGTGTTGGCTTGTAGGCCGACATGAAAAGCATTGCTGCTTGTGTGGCAAATCACTTTAAATGTTCTCATTAAATCCTAGTTTTATTCAACTAAAACTTTAACGCAAGTTCATTCAACTAAAATGATATTCTCAACATGTACCAATTTTCAATATATGATTGATACTTATTCTTCTAAATGAATATTTATTTGCTGCTGCTCACCATGTCTTATGCTTTCATAATTTCATAATTGTCCATGAGGTTTCGAAGTTACTGCTATGTAAGATTGTTACTACAGCAATAATACTGAGCTGTGTCAATAACTTTATAATGCAGTAGCAGCAGAACGGCCCAACTATACATTGTGATTAAATCTATGTATACTTTTGGGATGTATTAACAGTGCGTCAGAGACGGAACTACTGTACCGATAGTTGCACTCTAAACCACGTCTGCGGGGCTACACTGATGTTCTCAATGCAAAACAGGGTTTCTTTTTCCCATAATTAACATAAAAAGAGGCCAGATAATAATTAAAGGAACGAGTTTGTATGCTCTTTGATATTTATTGTCTCATAAACCAGTATAAAGCGTCTAACGGATGGAAGTTATGGCCCCGCATTGGCGTGACGTAAGATAATAAGAAAGCAGAAGATGAATTCTAACATTCTCTATTTTTCACATTTTTCTTTCAGTTAATTCTGAACACGTTAACGGAGGTCGGGGAGTACATATTCTAGCAAGGAAAAACATGGAAACATTCCCTTTTAATGCGTACATTATGACCCAGACTAGGATGAGCAACGGTAGTTAGCAAAGGCTAAGTGTATAGAACAAAATATATATGAGTTCCTCTGAAAGTAATGAGTGACCCTATGTGTATTAGACATGCTGTCTTAGCACTCAACATACTTAATCAACTTTGGCTGATAAAGGGCGGATTTAGTGGCGTGGAAAGTGGGGGGTGGGGGGGGGGGGGGGTCGGGGGTGAAGGAGGACGTGTAACCTCAGCTTAATGTGCATGTACCATGTGTGCATGCACGATTGCATGATGAAAGGGAAAATCAATAAGGTATGTCAACTGATTATGCTGCATATTAAAACTAAATGAATGCAAATTGCGCGGTAGGAAGGTTAGTTCTCGAGCTGCTTTGTAAAGTCACTCCAAGTCCGGAGATCTATTAGGACTAAAAACATAGTTGTGTTCAGGTAACCCGACCTAAAATTTTGGCCCTACCCTAACTCATTTTTTAGAAGATTTTTTTTTCTAAAAAAAATACATTAGAATGTAATAAAAAGTACAAAAAGTAGAGAAAATGGTATATAATAATTTGATCAAGAGATGGTTTTTAAATGCAGGAATTTTTTTAGAAGGGGTCTGGAATGGTTTCTAAATTTTCAAGAATGCATGAATCTATTTGCGTAAGTTTAAAGAAAGTTAAAAACAAAAATTAAATCGACGTACCTACCCTATTTATTTCGACCTATGTTATATAATTACCTGAACACAACTATTTTCTTTTGGCCTTAGATAATATGATGAAGCGTCCATGAGGTCCTGGGAAAATTTGCATAAATATGTACATAGTTATGAAAGCTGGGACAATAAATGAGTCATCACAAAGATGGGATTTTGAGTAAAAGGCTGAGATGAAAATTATTCTAAGATTGATTACAGAAGAAAAGACGAGTCGCATATTGATGACACCGAAAGACGTATAACTGCAGTATAGCTGATGGATGTGCATATTAACTTGATTATTGTTGATCACATAAATGTTATGTTAATATTCCATCCATCAAAAAATGAATTACGATGTTGCCTCTATTTCCATAGAATTGAAGTAAAATCAAATTTGAAATCGAAATTTGAATAATTTTTTCAATCAACAATGCTTCTTTTCATGTTTTGCTTGTATTATGCATTACGAGTAATTCGCCAGGTATGAATTATTAAACGTTGTGAACTATTGTTAATGTTTGATTTAAGACTGCGTAAGATCAGTTTATATCCAAGTCTTCGTAAGTTGCTTTCCAGAATGTCTGAGTAATTCAGACCGCGTTTAAAGTTTGTCCATTCACTTCCCAATAGTTCAAAAGAAATGAACGATGAGGGAACTTCTTAATATGAAAGGGTTTTATTCAATAAACATCTCATCCCGAGTCAAAGCCACCATGTATAAGTCTTCATCAGTCCACCTCCCATCTCCTATCAGCAATCAACCACATTTAGAACACGAGTTGCTCCAACGCCTTCTAGACCATTCTAGCATTTAGCTCTAACACAATCCTATGTCCGAGGTAGTGGGTATTGTTAAACTCCAGTCTGTTACATGGAGTCGATGTACTTACTCCAGGTATAACTCCTTGGTTAAACATGTTTCTTCTAACCAACTAACTCACTAACTTTTCACTAACTGCTCGCTCCCTACCTTGCAGCGCCTTTTATACTGGTTAACAGGTGGCGCTAGGAGCGTAAGATTTTTCTCCTAGGAGTAGACTAGAAGTAGACTTGCTAAGCCTGATCCTTGTTGGATTATATATTATGACAATGTATTAAAAGTACTAAGCCATTAGTACATTCGACGGCGGTCAGGTGTTTGAGTTTAAGGAGGTGGACGACATAGCTCAAACCAAATGAATATGATGAACTCCCAATTTTGATGATTGGATATATTTGTTAAACCATGGTGGGGTGGCCTTGACTCTCGTGGTACATTCAACACAGTATCAATAGATTTGTAGATCCGGTTTCAACACAAATTCACAGTGAAATTATTCATTGAGTTGATTTCCACATTTTGAAGCTCAGGGTTAGCAGAACTCGTTCATAAAATGACAAGGTAAGTGTTAAAATTGATAACATGATTATTTGGATAACAACGTAGATGATGACATAATCATGGTTACAAAATGACAAAGTCAACTTTGGAGGATGAAGTATTCGTCATCTTTAGGTATTCACTTAGTACGTGCCTTGTACATTAGAGTCAGTTCTCAGCATCGTTAGCTGATTTTAAGATTCAAAGATTGCGACACCCGTGCATAAGGTGACAAATTCAGTTTTGACTTAGTACGCGCGTGTACAGTTTCTGATATTTATGATTTGTAACACAAGTCAACAGAACTCAACATATATACAGTGTAGGGTTGTCTTAAACTTCTAAGAGTAACCAGTGTACATCAAATCCAATTTTCAGAACAAATTAACACAACATAAGTCAATTCAGAGAATTCGGACATTTTGAACGAACGACTTTCATGATACAATGCGTGTTGAATTTCAATCAAATTTCAACCAGAACAACATTATTTACAATAAATACAAGGTCTCTGTATCAGGTTTAGTAATACCGAGCAGTTGGAACCAGAAAATACCACCATTCCCGTCACGCGTCCGCCAGCTATACTTAGTACACGTGTACTTAGCGGGACGCTTGACTGGAGTTCCCCCCCAAGGTTTGACCTCGATTTGGATCCTTCGGGCGCAAAGCGCCCGGATGGCAAATTTCTGCTTCGATCAAACTTTCAAGTTTGATTGTTCGACCTGATATTTTGGGCCGATATGAATTAATTTTGTCGCTTGATTACGTTGGTTGGGGACCTAAACTTTAGTTTAGCACAGATTTTATAAGAAACTATACGATGCTTTGATCATGCTAGCCGATTTCAGAATTTGGATCTTTTGGATCAAAAAGGGGTTTTCCAAATTAGCCTCGTTTTGACGTCATTTTAATCAGTGCCGGTGGTTATTTTACAAGAGGCGGACGTTTATTCTTTTTGTCACACCTAATCTTCGATCTTTTCACCCAACCACGATGGTCGGAATTGCCGTGTTCTGCTCGGACAGAGAGGCGGGGATTGAAGGATACCCGGACCTGTTGCTAGGGGATTCGGACCACACAGTTGCGATTTTTCCTTGGAAAAACGCCACAACAGCGGAACTCTCCGGACATGCCTTTGCTCATCATGTTATTTTCCCCGATGACATTCTGATCGTGGTGTGCAACATCCTTGATGTCCTCACCTGGGACCCGAAGCTCGATTTGTACCTTCCTCTTTTTACTAAGTCGGAGGCAGCGGCAAAGTTTTATGCTGAAACTTTAAATAGGGCGTTCTACAACCTACACTCCCACCCGCTGCCGGCCACTCTCGTCATCGCTACCCCGTCAGGGTTTGACGCTGGAAGGTGGCCGCTAACTGACAGTGACCAGTCGCTGCAAAAATGGGTCAACCGTATCATCACCAAGGTCAGCCGGGAGGTGAAGAGGTGCAACGATTGGTTCGGGGTACCCACGGTGAACACCGGACGAGCACTTCATTTAGTAAAGACTGTAGCGGATGGGACACTAACAGTGAATCATTTTGGAGAGTTGGAGGACGGCTACTCACCGTCCCCACGGATAGTACGTCGTTGGGCCCGGGCCCTTGGCCGTTTTATCGCCCGCCTACCGCTGGCCCCGCAGTAAACCACCGGCATTCATGTATATAATAATTTTTTTTTTTTTTCTAATTTATCGGAGTGATTCCCAACAAGTAATTTCTGGATCCAATTCCCGGCCTGTGATTGGAACACTTAATTCCGGGTTGTTTTCACCGAGTGATTCCGGTGATTTAATTCCCGATCAGTACCTAGTCCACTAAGATGTATTTTATCCAGGATACCCCGGACAGTGTTTCTTTTCTCCGGAGGCCTTTGGCCAGATGTTCACCAGGAGCCGCAGGAACATAAGACTGTTGCCACGGGACCCGTCGTCTACCTTGCTCGTTGCCGGGCCTTCGTCCTTCTCGTGGAGCCGCCCTTCTAACCACCGCTCCGAGATCGGGTAAGTTGTATCTTCCTTTTCCCACCGTTTCTTGCATGTTAGGCAGGCTACTAATCGTAGATTTTAAGGAGATTGTTGGCCAAATTCTTCTTGGTGGTTCTCAGCTCGCCCTCACGTGGTTGTATTCCGGAAGTTGATGTCACTCCCGGAACCAGAAACTGTGTTTCGCTGGTAATTTTAGCAACGGGTAGCGTGGGTGGCCACCTAGTGTTTACTTTTGGTTCCAAGATGGTGGACGCGGGCTGAGAACTAGGATCTTGCGTACTAAACTTATTATCTTTTCCAGGTCCTGCGGTATGTTAGGGTGATGTAAATGAAGCAATTTGACACGGTTGGCACTGAAAAGCGTCAGGCTATATAATTTTAGTGGGCGGATTGTTTAGACTAATATGATCAAGCATTTTACTTCGCGCGTGGTTGGGCGATATTAGGGGGTTTTCTGATTAGGGGTGTGTTGACATTACCGATCTAAGTAGGTTTTCTGGAGTGTGGGTAATTCGTATCGTATTGTTATTATTTGATACTATTAACTGTTGGGGACTGACACTGCACATGATAATCAGGTATGGGTGGCCAGAGATTCCGGTCTGAGAGTTACAACATAAGATTTGCTGTAACAGGATTCTTTGTTTAGTCGTTATACGTACAGAACATTAGTGTAACTGTCTACATTGGAAACAATTCACATGGGGTGCCCTAGGTAACAAGCGCTTCCCAGGGTGTTCACCCTGGTAAGTTTTAGGTGTAGTAGGTGACCAAGTATTCTGGTCCAGACTTCCCAACATTAGATTGGCTGTGATAGAATTCTTTGATGAGTAGTTTCCCCTTACAGGTTACAGGAAATATTGACGTGTCGGCCACGTGAGGCGACACCATAGGTGGGGCCGTCCAACGAGTTGTTGGCGGCTCCATGGTAAGTTTGAGATGTAGTGGCGAAGGCCACAGACACCCATTCCATGTCTTAGTCTAACAGCAAGACTGCGTCAGTGTCATTGTGTTAGAATAAGTTTTATAGGACTATTATGGTCAAAGTCGTCTCGAAGAGGAAAAAATACTACTGTGAGGAGACCGAGATGAAGTCTCTAAGACACTGAATGAATTCCCAGATGAAGATTCTGTATGAATGTAATGAAAGAAGGAATGGTATCCTTATTAAGAGTTA
Source organism: Lepidonotus clava (assembly GCA_936440205.1). Classification (NCBI taxonomy): domain Eukaryota; kingdom Metazoa; phylum Annelida; class Polychaeta; order Phyllodocida; family Polynoidae; genus Lepidonotus; species Lepidonotus clava. Next base: position 41,547,263 of record OW387136.1, on the reverse strand, counting down.
GAAAGGCACCAACATCACAAAGATTATCAAGCGTCCCTTGCAGAGATACATGTGTGTACACTGCGGCAGCTCGTGCGTTCATAGATCGGGCCCATGTGGGCACCGTTCCACTGAATACAGAACCACGCCTATCAGCGCCTGAGGTTTCCAAACACCTCAGATAGTGATATCTTTGCGATGAATGCGTGAAAGCCTGTACCCACAGGTTGGAGTTGAGCCATCACAAGAACATCCACCTACAAAGGTTTCATGAATGCCCGAGATGTGAGGCAAAACCGTCCCGCTCAGATTCCCCAAACGACCTCAGGGAAAGACAAGAATAATGATAGGAATTGGATCCCTGGTGATTTACCTTAAGAGGTCACAAGGTTCAATACTCTTGATAACACTCTTTCTGTACAGTGTGGTAGAATAATTACCCAACACACTCCAAAGATTTATACGCAAACAAGTTAACACCCCCTTCAAGGGCGACACCTGTTCTAACATATTTGACTCCATTTTGTGAAGTATCCGTTTTAAAACCCCAGTTTTGTTCTTATTGATTGATTTTGTTACGACAAAATCCCTTCTCTTTCTGCTAGTTATAGGTGGTAGCTCGGCGTTCACCCCCTACATTCAGCCTGGGGTCTGAAGACCGAGTTCCACTTTATATTGGGTAGCGGCGCCCTTCTGATAATGCAAACGGGTGCGCCACCAACTCCAAACAGTTCACTGAATAATTATTATACCTATGTTACCAGTAACATCTCATTGTCTACCGTATACACTATATTATATGGAAAAACCACATGACTAGCGGTGGGGGTAGCGTTTTCATTCCGTGAGGTATAAATGTCATTAAAGGACATTAAGTATTAACTGTACAAGGGAGGTCGAGATTATTCGTTCCTTGCTTAGTTATCACTAGAGGATCGGGTCTCAGATTCAGGTTCATTTCTGATCTGATTCCCGGTCCTTATTAGTTACACGTGGTTTGTCGGTACTTTCCCATTCATAGGATCAGAATGGGTAGCACCGAGTTTCCATTGCTATAATTGGGAGCAGACTGCATATATATTTTTTTTTTTTTTTTTTTAATATGCAGCCTACACCCCCTTTAAATTATAGAGATGTGTAATTGCATCTCCTTAGATCACTTACTTCCAGACAGCACCTAGTAAGTCGGGCCTTTACCGAAGTACAGTACAAGGTTAAACCCGTTTTCTTGTTCAGGTCTATGCCCGTTTCTCTTGTGGAGAGTCAGACTACTCCTGAAAAGACTCCGCCCCCAGCTTATCCTAACTATGCGCATGCCGGGCAGGGATAGGTAGTGCTAAAGACAGAGTTAGAATTATTTATCTCCTTTCTAATAGATTGGGTAATCTTATTAGCTTTGGGTGTCAACCAAGTTTATTGTAGCTTGTTCATCAGGGAATCAGTAATCCATGTCCCCCCTCTTCAGCTCAACTGTTGAGCGGAGACCTGGATACTTTTAGCGCCACGACGGCGGTCAAGACTAATTTTCATTTATTTATTTTATTTTCTTTTCCTCGACGGCGGTCAGCTCTGAAGCCGTTCATTTTCTTTATTAATTTTAATTATTTCTAATTTTTACCCGGGTCGAAACTTGACTTCTTGCCGTTTTGTCTCTGTCCCGATTAAAACTGGTCTAAAAGTGGTCTAAATAATTTAGTCTTGAATTATGGGCAGTTGTTCATATACTAGTTGTCGTTGGATCCTGACTTTTATGTTAAAGTCAGGATCCTTTGACCTAAGACATACGGTGATCCAGTGGCCATTTACACATAACCAAGACGACGGGGCTATTAATAAGGACAGCACCTCGCTCCACCGCCTTGTGAGTTTTCGCTACAGCTTCTCCCCCCCCAGGGATGGCTTATCCCGTCTGAGGGAGTCGCAATATAGTGAGAGAGAGCCGAGCACCCTGTGAATGTCACCAATTCGCTGTTGTCCCTTAACTACATTTCCTTGTGACCTCCGTTATAGCTCCCAAATATAGCACGCCTTGTCAGGATTTGCACATATCCTTGCCGCTGCAGCGTGTCTATGCCAGGAGCAAACGAGCCACGTATAAGGTACTCTCGTGTGCTGTCACGGAGCGTCCCCCCTGAGAATGTTACTAATTATATTGCTTTCTTATTATATTTTGCCCCAAATTCCCTGAGGAAGAGCTCTTAGTTACACAAATATTGGTTTGCTTTATATATTAGTTTTTAGGTAAATTTCTTTCTACTCGTCGATTTTTTTTTGTGATGAAGGGACCGCTTGTCAGGAGCCAATCCACCCGGGGCATAGTGACTGCCATGGTCGGGCGTCCACCCCAGTGCCCTTCGCAGCGTCGGTGACGCGTAACCCCAACGTCCTGCCTCCTGTTAGGCACCACTGACACCAGGCCTGTGGGCAGGCTCCTGCTGCTTGTGCAACCCCCTCATCTTTGAGAAGAGTATATATGTAAGCATGCTAAAGAATAGACAGTGGCGTTCCCCAAGTGGCTCCTGTACTGCAGCCCGATCCTAGCGGTAACAACAGCACAGGGGTCAGGTGTAGATGGTACTTGCTTGGGGAAGTTCACTTCGCTCGTTGGGAGCATTGGTCCCGTTGAGCGCTCTTAGGTTTTATACAGAATTTTGAGTTTTTCTTTTAAAATGCTAAAATTTTGCGACACTAGGATCGGTTCCAAATGGTTCCCTACTTTTAAAAGAGTTGCCAAATCAATAACAATTAGAGTGTTGAGCTAGGCTACCGGGCATGGGACACTCGACTTGAGAGAAATTTAGATAACCCATGGGTCCATAGAGAGACGGTTGGACCAGCCTACCCGAGCTAAGTTTTTTTTTCTGACTGGTGAATCCTTATTGCTCAGGCTAGTCAACAGAACCCTACCTACCCAAACAGGTATTGCCCAGCGAACTTCCTGTAACATTTAGTTTTAGTATTCGTACCTCTGTGTTATTAATTCACCAATTTTACCTGTACAGTACTAGGTCAGGTTTTACCACTCGTTACATTGTCATATGATAACTTCATAAACCGTTCCTGGATTTATTTCGGATGTCCCTGGCCTTATTGTCTTTCGTGCAGATCCTGTTCCGGTCGCTGTTGAGGTGGGCGTGGTCGATCTAGGAGGAGCGTTAGGCATTGTTCCCTGTCCCAACACCGGTTGAGGCCAGTCCGCTCCGACATCGGACCACCCTGCGTCGATGAGGCGAGGTACTCCCATGGGTACAGGAGTGGCTAGCCCCGAGGAATATCTCAGTAGTCTGGCCCTGGTATTGTATTTTAAGTTACTCATCATCAAACGGGCGAGTTTTTTAGATACCCTCAGGGTGTCGGGTAGTGGCACCTTAGATGGGTGCTGTCCAGGTCTAGTCGCTGCTCCCATCAGCTGCGCCCCCCAGGTTACCGTCAGAGTATACTTCAGACACAGCTGGGTCACCAGTAGATCCCTAATGAGCACATAGCCTTCAGTGTAAGTGTGGTCTGAAGGCATAGCCAGTTCGCCCAGGAAGATTGTTTCTATCATATGTGGGTTGGCAAACTGTACGTACAACCCATCCACAGTTTTTCCTCTAATATTTCTCCACTTTCGCCACACGAGGACCACTATGGCGATGACGAGTACTGCCAGTAATATAGCAAGTACTGCCACCGCAGTGGGGTTGGCGGTCGTGTCCGGGCATCCAGTTAGTTCCTTTTCACTGCGCAGCAGCTCCTCCGGGTCCGCCGCCTCCAAGGCCATGGCCCGAGGTAAAGTCATGGTTAGTCCGGCTAGGGCAGCCTTGCCTTGGTGGTTCCGCCAGCACTTCCAGAGAACACATCCAATAATTGTCACAGCTACCACTATGCAAAAGATGGTTAGGAGACCAAAACCGCCTCCGAAGTTGCCTATAGAGAACCACGGGGCGTGTTTCTCTACCTCATAACGGTCAGTCGCTTTCTTGATACCCTTGGCCAAGTCTTTACGGTGTTTTTGTATTCGTTTGGCCAAGGAGGTTACAGGTATTTTGGCCTTCAGGCTTTCCTCGATCTCCAGCAGGTCTTTCCTAATTGTTTCAGGAATAGGGTCTGACTCTAACATAGTGGGTTCGTTTTTGGACGTCGTGAAATTCATGTCCCACCCCTTCACACGACTTGCTGCTTCCAACAGGTCATTATGTGGGTACACAACCGTGGTGATCCTGGTGTGCCTGTCACAATTTCGTAAACTATACGGTATCCATGCTCCTTGTGTTTGGAATGCACAGTCGCATTCCACCTGAACCCTTGCATAATTTTCTATGTTTACTCCGACCGCAGGCTGGTTTCTGCAAATCATTTGGCCTCGGGTGTCGGCGCTGACCACTAGCATATCTCCGTCGTCTAGATACACTGCCATTTCTCCAAAGTCTGCTTCCAGTAAATAGTCCAGTTCACATTTTTCTTGGATCGCTAGGTCGTCGCGCCTCAGTAGCGCAGCAGTACAGGTGTTGTCTGTAATCTTTTTCATATAAGGTAGGTCCTTACAGAGCGTGATGGTCTGTCCATAACAACCTGACCAACTGCCACTAGCCAATGGTACGTAATACTGGCGGGACATGGACATGGCGACACTTTTGGGTAGATTAACAATTTGGAGAGCGTCCTTCTTACGTCGCCCCCTAACCGTCACTGGCACAGGAAAAGTTAGTACTTCGTAGACCCGGAACAGATGTTCATCAGCCACCACAGGCACCCTTACATACACTATAAATTCCTGAGTGGTTTCATTGAATTTGAATGAAGGTTGACTGTTCTCGTAATAGAAGGAGGGATCTGTGAACGCGACATGGAACCTGGGGTGGATCCCCTTCAGATATCTGTTCACTTCCTGGACCGCTCCGACCATATATTGGCGGGGTACCAAGTCCATAGTCAGCTGGCCCCGCGTCAGGTGCTGTACACCTTTCCTGAACACGCGAGTTTGCTCTACCATTAGTTGAAGATACACCATCTCTCCTAACTTGTCTTCTAGAGCGACCGGTATCATATTCAGGTACAGTTCCATCCAATCCACCTTATGTTGCACTAGTTTTAACCTTCGGCGAGTCGTGTTGTGTGCCTTATTTAGTGATCTTAGATTGTCCAGTAGGCCTATCACGACATGGTTAACCTTTTCGACAGCCTCGTCATGTTTTTCATTCATCAGAGCCAAGTCTTCGATCATTTGGTTCGAAGACTCCTGCAATACTCTAATCAATTCTCTGTTATATTTGACATCAGCCGCCAGCCCTTGATTCCAAGAGGTTGGAAGCGGAAAGGTCGGCCATCCTGGATCGTCCAGCATAGTGGGTAACTTCTTCATTCTTTTGACCCTTCCACTAGATTTTAACTCCGACTCTTGATTTTGAAGGTCTTGTTGAGTGTTCTTTATTAGGGAACTTAAGGTTTCATTAAGAATTTCTCGGTACCGACCCTTAAGCGCCTGTGACGTCTGATCCATCCAACTGACCAGCGACCTGATATGGTAGCAGGCCCGATCAAGGGCGTCTCCCCCCTGTAGGTATCGGTGACAGACCTGGCCAAAGGTAGCCTTGTTGAAGGAGCGCCTCCTTGGAATAGTGATTAGGAAGCCTTGTCGGACGTGTGTTATATCCGCGGTGGACATTAACTTCCCTGGTTTTAACACTACTCCATATTGTTCTAAGGCTATCACTTCAGCGTTAGGGGCTAGCCCTTCAGGTGGGCTGGAGTCGTTATGCACTCCCCTAATGCCCCCTATTATAGCTAATACTACCAGCACCAGCCACTTCATTGTCTTTGTTTTGGCCTTAGCGATAGTTTGAGAAAGTTAATTTTGCAATTTATCTAAAACATGTTCACAGTAAAGTTACCTCATTTTTTTCTGCGCACTACTATCATCCATGCGCCGAAAAATGCTCTCCTCTTTGGCCTCCTGGTCTGTTTAGTTTGGTACATGCTCGTAGAGATTTTGCCCGTTGTCATTTACCACTCGCCTGATGATCCCGCTCTCATCCTTGGTGACCGTGACTCTTAAGCCTCTCATACGTTCGCAGGACGAGGGGCGCATTGCTCTGAGGGGTCTTGGCCTAGTAGGGTCCAGTCCGAAACGGCCCCCGTTGGGTCGTACGACGGTTGGCTCGAGGGGTATGGGTTTGGTACTTGCGGAGGGTTTGTCGTTGGGAGTGGGCTCGGCCACAGTGGGCCCCCCGGCTGGCTGGTTGGCGTCCACTGCTGCTGGTTCCATAGCAGTGGTGAGGGATTGGCGTTGCAGCTCGTTGTCAAGCTGCTCAAGTCTAAACAAGCGGGGTCCGCAGGCTGCAAGTGGTGGAGGAGGGGAGCTCCCGCTGGCCCGTTCCCCACCGGTGGGGTTGGCGCGTGTTGCACGGGTGCTACCTCCACTTTTAGTCCTGGAGCGGCGACGGTTAGCTGTTCCCCTCCCGATCGCCTTTCCAGAGTGGGCAGAGGTCGGCCGCCTCGTGTTGTTTGTAGGCTGGTACTTTCCTTGACGCATTTAGAGTTTTGTGTGGTCCTTTGAATGAAAGGAGCTATCTGAGTTTTAATCTCAGCTAACTGTTTGTTTGATTTTGGCACATCTAGTCCTACTGTTCTCCTAATTTCGTCAACAGTCTCAAATAGTTGGAACAGTGGTTGCGTAAGGTCCCAGAACCAGCCGGCCTGTATCTGCACTGGTTGGTTGACCGATTCCTCCTTCTGAACCGGCTTGGCCAACGCCGTTAGCCTTGGCTCGGGCTCCGAGTCACTCACCTCAGATAAATTGTAGAAGTCTTTATCTGCTGTCTTCTTTTTGGCTGGAGCCGATTTAGCGGACCTCTTGGCTCCGCCTGTGGTCGTTCTGGTGGGCCGCCGGGCTGGTGTCCTTGGCTTCTTCCGGGCAATCCCGGCGTCGGTCGAGTCCGGACGGACACCGCCCCGCCCCGGCCAACTCCACCGCCTAAGGGTCTGAGCCGGTTGTTTCTTAGCACTCTCCTTCTCGACTGCCTTTTCTTTCATTTGGTAAAATCCTAAAAGAATGGCCCAACGAACCTTCCCTTGGTAGGCAGTGCCCTCAGGGTGGGCCGGCTAATCCGTTTCCTTCTCAGGGGGACGATAATCCTTCCCTCCGTGTCCGCAGGGAAAGTAGTGGTTCCCTTTGGATTGCTATGTGGCCGGAGGGCTAGACAGTTCCCCATGAGTCGGTGGATCAGTGTCCCACTAAGTTCTCTTTCTGCTCCTTCCAGGAAAAGTCGGAGGCTGAACAATTTCTATCTCCAACTTCTGTTCAGAGATAGAATCAATATCTATCTCCGTTTCGTCCCGGGCTGGGTTGCGCGCACAATCACCTGCAGCAGAGGTGACTGTCTGGGAGCAGAGTTGCGGACCGACTGGTGGATCGGCGCGGATCCCACGAAATTATAACCGATCCGCTTGTCCATGCCGTCTCCATATTTGGAGCTGTATCCTGTTTCAGGTGGGGGGGAACGCTTGCATCCGGTCCCAAAAGATGACGCCCAACCACTGGCATCTCTCTTGGTGTGCGCACCCTCCCTTTCTGCCACGCCCCTGGGCGCGGCAAGGTGGCCGTGAGGGAGACCACCTGTTCCATTAGCGCTGATGCTAACGGTGCCGCTCCGCCGAACCTTTATTTTCACAGGGCGGCTAAATTTCCTGCATTAATCATTCATGTCGTCGCTCTCTCCGCCGTTGGACAGAGCGACGTAGTTAGGGCGGCGGTTCCGACGTAGGTTATAGCCACCTTTCGTCGGGACATGGTCCTTTACTGTTTTTCCTGGGCTCTGTTCCGACGTATCCAAGATCGGCACATCACCGCAGGGTAGTTTTATGGGCTTGTTGTTGCCTGGAGGGGATTTCCCCTCCAACGGCTGGTTTTTGCCCCTTCGTTTAGCTCGTTTGCGTTTCCTCTGTCCATTAGCGCCAGCTGTTCCCCGTTCACAGGCGGCTTTATTAGGAACAAAGGATAAGTTTGTGGACAGCGTGGTGTCCACACTGGTGCCCTGACCATCAGTGATTTGCCCATCCGTTTCTGCTAAATCAGTGGGACTTGGGCCAGGTTTTTGTGTAGGTACCTTCCTGGTCATAGGAACTGCATCATGCTCACGGGGACCGGTCGTTCCCGTTGAGTTTTCAGTCTCAGCACCCCTTATTTCGCCATCTTCCTCAGCGATTTCACCCGTCGGAGTGTGATGCAATTCAGGGTTTCGGTCAGGATCTGCCCCTTTTGAGTTAGTGATTTTCGCTTCTCTCACCAGTTTGGGAATGTTATGAGGGGCAGCGGGAGACCAGGGCCCATGTGCAGGTTTGAGTTTTGAAATGTTTACTAGATGTGGGACCTGTTTTCCAGTTTTTAAAGACACTAGTCTAACAAGGTGGTCTCCTTTTGTTTCAATTACCCTGAATGGCCCAGTATACCTGTTTGAGAACTTAGATGCTTTATTTTCACTAGCTAGAGGGTCGTACATGTATACCATATCACCTTCGTACATCTGAGTGGGCCGCGCCCGCTCGTCAATTCGCAGTCTCAGATCTTTTTCGTAGTTTTGAACTACCCTTTCAGCCATATTCCTAAACATAGCAATATTATCCTTGGTTTGCATGAAAAACTCGCAGTCGTTCAGCGTTTCAGGAATTGTTCCTTGCTCAGGCATTCCCATACTGATTGGATCTCTGCCAAACAGCAGGGTGTGCGGGCTGTATCCCGACCGTACACTGATTGTGGATCTAACTGTCCATAATGCAATGGGAAGTAGATCGACCCAGTTACAGTGATCGTCAGGGATATAATAAGCAATCAGGTTTTCAATGGTTTTATGTAGTCTCTCTACTCGAGCGTTGCCAGTCGGCATTCGCCCGGTAGTGAACGTTTGCTTGCACGCTAGTCGTGTAGTGATTTCCCTGAATAGCCCTGAGAGGAAGGCCGCCCCCCGGTCTGTGTGCAGGCGGTTTACCCGTCCATACCGACACACTATTCCGGTTAGGAAACAGTTAGCCGCGGTCTGCGCGGTGGAGTCTTTAGTGGTGAAGGCCTCCGGCCAACCTGTCAGTAGGTCTATGAAGGTCATGATATATTTTGACCCATCCCTAGCTTTCTTTAGCGGCCCGATGAAATCACACTGTACTACCTCAAAGGGTCGGGTTGGTCTCTCCCAAGACTTAGCTAAGGCCTTGAAATGTGGGGCCCGTCTCCTTAGAGAACAGGTCTCACAAGCCTTTACATAGTCTACGATGTCGGCGTTCATGTTCCGCCAGTAGAATTTCTCAGAGATTTTGGTAGTGAGGTTACTGATCCCTACATGTCCCCCAGCCAAGATGTCATTATGTAATAGTCTCAGGACTTTGGGAATTAACTTTCCTGGAACTATCATACGAGGTTTGAGTCTGACCAGTTGGTCTTGGTGTTTGTTATACCTTTTGATGTTGAACCTACACAGTACTCCCGGTGCTACCATTCCTACAAAATCAGCTTGGTCCATTATTCGCCTAGCTTCAATGGGATCTGGTGGTAGGTCTCCGTCCTGCAGGTAGTCTATCAATTGCGCGCACTCTGCATCTTGGAGTTGCGCGTTTAATACCGTAGCCACAGAAAGCTCTTCATCCTGAACTTCGGCCTCAAATAACTCACATCCCACGGCGGGTTCATATTCCTCACCTGGGACATGCTCATGATAGACTCTAGACAAATAGTCCGGTAGAAAATGAGTCGCTCCTGGCTCATATGTGATTTCAAAATCAAAATCTGATAACGCTAAAGCCCACCGTCTCAGCCGGGCTGACGGGGCTTTGTAGGCACTTTGTAGCAGGGGAATCAACGGTTTGTGATCAGTCACTATTGTGATTTTAGCTCCCTGCAACATGTCCTCATAGTTCTTAATGCCTTTAATTACTGCCAGAGCCTCCTTTTCTGTTACCGAATAATTTCATTCGGCGTCCCGGAGAGTACATCCCCAGAAAGCAACCGGACGGTAGATTTCATCTAGTTTGTGGCAAACCGCTGCACCGCACGCGGCGTCTGATGCATCTGTAAGTAGATAAAAATGCCCCCCTATATCTGGATGAATTAGTAAGGGCGGCGAGGTTAGCAATTTCTTTAACTGTTGAAACGCTTCCTCGCAGGCCTCTGTCCACTCAAAATAGACTTCTTTCTTTAGCAGCCGGTTTAAAGGCTTCGCTAGATCAGCGAAATTAGGGACAAACGATCGGTAGTAGTTACACAGTCCCAGAAAGGATTTAATGGTTTTCACATTATGTGGACGGTTAAAGGCTGTAATCTTTTCTGTGGTTACCCTTTGTGTAGCCACACCTTCCGCGTTTACTACGTGGCCGAGGAAATTGATTTCACTGCGGCACCACTCACACTTTGACGGTTTCAGTTTGAGATTAGCTCTCGCCAAAGCTTGGAGAACCACCTCAACGCTCGCCAGGTGTTCTTCAAATGTAGTGTCGTAGACAATTACGTCGTCTAAATATGCTAAGCATGTTCTAGGAATCAATCCCTTTAGCGCTATGGCCATTACCTTGGTAAACTGCCAAGGTGCGCCAACTAAGCCAAATGGTACACGCTTATACTGATACACCCCCATCGGGGTTTCAAAAGCGGTATATTTTCTACTGTCTTCTTCGATTACACATTGATGATAGCCGCTCAACAGATCTAAAGCTGTCCACATAGTGGGTTTCTTGTAAGCCATATATAGGAAAAGCGAGCGAGCCGTGGGCATGGGGAATTTATCTTTAAAAGTGACTTGATTAAGCATGCGAAAGTCTGTACAGAGCCTAGGTTTGCCGTCTTTCTTCTGCACTACCACCAGCGGGCTTCGCCAAGCCGATTCGCTGGGCTCTATGACACCTATATCTATGAGTTGCCTAACCTGTTCATCGATGATATCCATTTTCTGTGGAGAGTATCGGTATGGTCTGGAACTTATAACTCCCTGCGACTCATCCACAATGATTCTCATCGGCGCTATTTCACAGTGACCTAACTCTTCCATTGAGAACGCTAGTGCATTTCTATTGTTATTAAGCATTTGCCTAAACCTTACCTGTTGTTCTTCGTTTAAGCACGACTCGGTCAGATCTATTTTACTTACATTCTCATCCATTTTACCTCGGAATTTCTCCTCAGAGGTTTGGCTTTCCATTTGCACTGCGTCTTTCATTACTTCTACAGAAATCCTGCAGATGGACATTGGGGTCTCTGTTTTAGTTAGATAACACAAGTCTAGGAACTCCTCTATCTGATTTTGGTTTACCTCAGGCACTGCGCATTCTTCCGCAAAAGCTAATACTTCCTGGGGAGTGATTTCTTGCATTACATCTAGCGGATTCATGACTTTGATCCACCACTGGCTTCCCACCGTATTCACGCACCCCTCCACTAGGACTGGTGCGGTTACCGCCGGTGCGCAGTAAGCTACCGGTGAGTCTAATCCCAGCGGCTCTCGAGTGGTTACCGGTATGATGCATTCATTTCCCGGCGGAATTTTCACTGTTTCTTTGCTAACTATAGGGTTTCCACAAAACACTTCTATCTTTGCGCCTGGTAGAGATAAATCTGATCGAAGCACTGTTAATAAGTTTCTCCCGATTACTATTAGGTGACATAGATCGTCCACTATGTTGAAATCATAGCAGACCACCGATCCCTGGATTGAAAACTTACATCTAATTTGTTCTAGTATTACTTGAGACGAGTTGTCTGCCAAACTGATGTTTCCCTTCGATACCTTCCATTCATCTAAAATGCATTGTTTAGGGATCTGTCGTTTACAATGGGTGGACATGAAGCAATCGCTCGCTCCTGTGTCTACTAAAGATCTAACCTCCTTCTGATCATCAAATCTTAATGTTAAGAAAAATGCTTCGTCTCCTATCTCTCTCCTAGCCGGTCCGTCCACTGCGCCTAATTCTATCGTGGAATGAACGGACCCTTCCTCTAGTTTCCCTGATTCTTTTGTTCGGTACCACTGGCTTTGCTATCTTTGTAGATCCGCGGGGGTTTTTCCCTCAGCCTATTCTTTAACCACAAGCACGCTTCTGTAGAGTGACCATGCTGTTGGTGAATGATACAAAACTTACTTTCATCAAAAGGCAACCTGGGTCTCTCTACTTTCTGTTGAGTTGGCAGATTCTTTCCCTTATCTGCCTCTCTGTTCGGGACGATATTGGATTTAGGCTTCTGATCTGAATTTCTTTCACCTTTCTGGTTTTCGTACCTATCTTTTCTCTCATAACCTTGCTGTTTAAAGTTACCACCACTCTGGGGAGTCCCGCTTTGCCCTGGCTTTGGTTTCTGAAACCATGGAGCGGCCTCCAGTCGGGCCAGCACCACTCCAAACCGTTCTGAGATGGAGTTTAGGGCCGCGGTCTCCTCTGATTCTTGGCTTCCAGCCAGTTCGCTCACTGCATTAGATATTTTAGTTCCCCCTTTGCCTTTGTCCAACGATTCTAACCTCGTTGCACAATCCACCGCTTCGGTGAAAGACTTAGGGTCCAGTATGGCTACTTGTCTGGCTACGCCCTGTTTTAATCCTTCTAAAAACACAGCTAACATCATGCTTTCACTCGCCTCTGCTTTAACTTGCTTTTGTTTCAGAACACCTGCAAATTCGATCACGCTCTGGTCTTTTCCTTGTTTAAGGCCACAGAACTCTGCGTGTTTCTGCCACTTAGCCCTTCGATCACCGAAGATCTTGGTCATTTGGGCTTCTAGTTTCTCAAACGAGTCTTTCTCACTTTCAGCTAACGCTCCTGCCCAGTCGTCGGCCCTTCCTTTTAGGCCTAACAGCGCCATATTCAGGAGATGGGCGTCCGACCAGTCATAGATAGCTTTCAGTCGTTTTAATTCCCTGAAATACTTTTCTATTTGCTCGTCTTCTTTTCCACTAAACCACGGTAACCTAATGTTTGGTCCCCTTTGGTGACCACTGTGAGTCGTTTCACGCACTGGCGCTGGTGTTTGCCCCAGTGCCTGGCTCAACTGTGGTAGAATTTCCCAAATATTTGGTTGATTCGGTGGGTTTGGAGGGTCGTTCTGACCTGGTGGTCCGGGCGGCGGAGGGTTCGGTGGGTTTGGGGGGTTGTTGGGTTGGTTAAGGAAAGGATTGTTGTTCTGGTTCGGGGGAGGGTTATTGGGTCCTGGTGGATTTACCTGATTATTCTGGCCTGCTGGGGCTTGCTGACCCTGCTGATTCGCTCTTCCTCGGCCTGCGTTAAGATTGGCAGCGAGTGCCATCGCCTGCAATAGGTGAGGGAGCAGGTTTTGATCGACCCCACCTCCTGCTGGCTCGGCCCGGCCGGGCTGTTGGCCTGGTTGGCCTCCCCCATCATTTTGTTGCAGTCCCCCAAGGTTTACCCCAGGATTAGGCTGCTGTATTCCCGGATTCACACCACCATTTCCCCCTGCACCGGGTTGCTGGAGTCCCCCAGGGTTTATCCCCAGATTGGGCTGATTCGGAGGGAGATTATTAATAGGGTTTTGAGGAGGGTTATTGAGAAGGTTTTGAGGAGGGTTATTGAGAAGGTTTTGAGGAGGGTTAGGCCCTTGTGGGTTGGCCTGATTATCTTGGTCTCCCTGGACCTGCTGATTAAGAGGAGGAATAAGTCCTTGAGGGTTGTCCTGATCGTTCTGGCCCCCTTGAACTTGTTGATTAAGAGGAGGAATAGCCCTCTGAGGGTTGGCCTGATTATCCTGGCCTCCTTGGGCCTGTTGGTTAAGAGGAGGGTTGGCCTGATTATCTTGGCCTCCTTGGGCCTGTTGACCCTGTTGGTTTCCCCCTCCTCCTTGACCTGCCTGTATAGGGGCTCCCATTGCCTGCCTTATAAAAGGGTACAACATATTTTGTTGTATGGGCCCAAGGTCTATCCCGCCTCCTGCCGGCGCGCCTCGGTCCGGCTGCTGGATTAGGATCTGGCCATTCCCATTGTTTTGTTGGGGTCCCCCAGGGCCCATCCCACGGTTAGGAGGCCATGCCCCCATATCTACACCCCCAGCTCCCCCTTCATCGGGTTGCTGGCGTTGATCCCTATCTTCTCTTTCTTCTACTAGATCCATCAAAGGAACGCCTCCTTCCGCCATATTATTTTCGTGGAGGTTTTGTATATCGTGATCGTCCCACTGTTCTTTCACAGGTATTTCCTCTACACTAATTTCGTCCTCACTTTCAAGTTTAGCTTTCTTACCTGTGTCTAAACCATCCTCGGTAATAAGTTCGTATGAAGACGAGGTTGATCTATCTTCTCTAGCTAATTTTCTATCAGGACTACCTTTTCTGACACTCGCGATAGCTTGTTCTAATTCCCTATCTTCTTCTTCGTCTTCACTTTCGTATTTATCATACAATTCTTGAGTTGGAGTGTTAAAATCTGGTGCTTTTAGCGTTACATTTTCCTCACTATCCTGATCGCTTAGCCTCTCTAAATCTATGTGCTTTTCGGGGCCTGTGTCTGCCCACTGCTTTAATATTTCGGCTGGATCAAAGGCCTGAGCTTCCGCTCTTTTACCAGCTTGGTCTAAGTTCGTTTCTACCCCGTAAGTTAATCGATAGGGTTGTAAATTACCTACTTTCTCGCTGTTTCCCTCCGCTTCCCTTCCCACTCCCCTATCCCTTCCCACTGTTTTTCCTTTAGCTACAGTGGAATAAGGAATGGACGCCCCCGGGTTGGGGTGAGTTGGTGTTACCAGTGGGTGACTGATAAACTCAAGTCGTTGGGGTAATGGATAGGTGAGAGAGCTCCCATCAGGTAGGATTACCGGATTTTCGGGGCGTTTTCCCCCTGATGGGCTGGAGTTATCCGCGGTGTTTTGTCGTTGTTTTAGATTTCCTGAAGAAAATAGGTTATCTCCATTGGAAACTTCCTGTTCGCCTTCACCTCCCGCTGCGGGCAGTAAACGATAAGGAACACTTTGGTTACACCACGGATTGTTCACATCAGATTCACAGGTGGAGCGAGAGCTAGTACCAGTTTCGTGGTCCGTAGGTGGTACGTACCCTGGGTTCCAATATTGCTGATATTCCGTGAGACGGTTCTTCCCTTCAACTCGTCCCGAGTGTGTTAGGGTTTCAAGTCCTTCGTCAAGAACCGGCCTATCTTTGGACCCTAGGTGCCAGGGAAATGGTTTACCTTTGCCACGGGTTTGGTAATTTTGTGCACCTTCGGGGCAGAGCTGCTTGGGTCTGGCTGCGACCTCCTGTCTCTGTGCCTCCCCGTCTAAGGGATTACCTACCAGGTGGCGGTTTTCCACATTCCCTGTATATGATGTTGACACATCGTGTCCTGCGGGCCGCAAAGATTGAGGCTTGGGGTTAGAGGAAGCCTCAAAGTCACCGGTGGCTGACATCAAGGATGAGCAAAACGGCACAAGTCATGTTTCGGGTATCTCCACCAAATGAACTATTGTTAATGTTTGATTTAAGACTGCGTAAGATCAGTTTATATCCAAGTCTTCGTAAGTTGCTTTCCAGAATGTCTGAGTAATTCAGACCGCGTTTAAAGTTTGTCCATTCACTTCCCAATAGTTCAAAAGAAATGAACGATGAGGGAACTTCTTAATATGAAAGGGTTTTATTCAATAAACATCTCATCCCGAGTCAAAGCCACCATGTATAAGTCTTCATCAGTCCACCTCCCATCTCCTATCAGCAATCAACCACATTTAGAACACGAGTTGCTCCAACGCCTTCTAGACCATTCTAGCATTTAGCTCTAACACAATCCTATGTCCGAGGTAGTGGGTATTGTTAAACTCCAGTCTGTTACATGGAGTCGATGTACTTACTCCAGGTATAACTCCTTGGTTAAACATGTTTCTTCTAACCAACTAACTCACTAACTTTTCACTAACTGCTCGCTCCCTACCTTGCAGCGCCTTTTATACTGGTTAACAGGTGGCGCTAGGAGCGTAAGATTTTTCTCCTAGGAGTAGACTAGAAGTAGACTTGCTAAGCCTGATCCTTGTTGGATTATATATTATGACAATGTATTAAAAGTACTAAGCCATTAGTACAGTTGATGCTGGCCGTACTTATGCTCCGATATTCCAAATAAACTAAGAATTAAACATCTTTGTGCGTTGAAAAGAATGACATTTTAATTGACATCATCAACAATTAGGTTATCTACTAATCTAGAAATAGTATCCCCAAATGTTCACCATTACCAGCATTTTCCACAATCAAACCTGCGGTAACTAGGACGAATGCCACCTGAGTGATATTGCCACCCTAGTCTCCGGCCATTTCTTGCTAAAAAGTTGTAATCGAAGGAGGTAACATGTGATGTCCCTTTTTAAGTTCCCTTGTACTTAAGACCTCTAGTCTGCTAGAGACAAGGCAGCTGCCTTCGGTCTTTTGTTTCCGGCAAATGGTCGTCCCGGTCTGTAATGATCTCCGTCTGTAGTTTCCTGCCCCGGCGGCCAAAGGTAGATCTAAAGGAAAGTAGGCAATGCAACGGGAATATGAACAGGCTTGTGTACATGTATGGCAAAGGCCGGGTGGAAGAGAAAGAAAGATGTAGATCAGATGTGACAGGACCTTATTCCATCTTTTTACCAGCGGGAGCCATAGTCATGCCACCATGAATCCCATGGGATATCCTTTTTGACACGTATTCAAATTTGCATCCATTGACAGGGGAAAACGATTCTGAAAGCTATATTTACATTGTGGCCGTGGTTACTGGGTCCTGCTGCTATTTTCCTCAGACAATACAGCTCTTTATTCATTGTTTAGATATTATTATATGCATTTGCTTAGCAATTAAATATTTGCGACTTCTTTTATGTGACGTTACTGTTACATATGTGGGACAGCTGAATACATGCGTTCAAGTAACAGAAACAGTATAGGCCTATAAAAGTATCTGTATTGCAACACTACAGGTAAGTGAATATAGGTAAGGTGGTAGGTAAAAAATATTTTCATTTCAGTACCCAAGTGGCACAGATGTAAACAACAAGAACCAGACCATTCAGTTGTTGCCCCTCCTTTCTGATCCAAGTTCTTTCACAAAGCCCTGTTGACACATGGGGTCATGGTGTCCTGGCCTTAGGTCTCAAGTCAAGCAGGCTGTATAGGGCCGTGGGACCTGCAGGAATGTGATACAAAGTAGATTGGTGGCCCCCACTTTCCTGCGGCCAACACCTGGCGGTGGCGACACCTTTTGGGGGCATTTGTAAGATTACAGCGGGGGAGCCGATGGCAAGGTTAATTACTTATTTTGGGGGGAACACGTGAGCATTATAATCTACATTCTAAGCCAGATCGATTCAAGCGTTGGGTTCTCAAGTATCGGCTTTGCAAAATGGTACATTCAGGGGCGTAGCCAGCCTCCGAGTGATCAAAGAGGGTTCCAAGCCCGGGTTCCAAGTAAGATAAGGGATGACAAGTGGACTTAACGGGTTTTTACTTTGGATTTTATTTTCACAAAATGACCTTCGTTTTTCTAATATTTTTACATACCGATCGCTGAATTGTTTTGTAGGTTTACTGATATAAGTGACGGTAATTTCAATATGGAAATCAATGGTAATGGCTAAGCATGCTTTGTGATTTTCTCGAAAGGGGATGATCCACGATGCGATTTTGAGCCGATTTTTAATCGATTTTGAAAATTGATTTGGTAAATAATCGTTTTTCTTATAAAATATACAAATTCCTAAAGAGTTTGGAGCAATCCATATAAGAAAAATGGTGTTTTCACAAGGAAAATTCATTCCAAATATGTGAAAAAAGCATGACAAGAAAATCGGTTGGAGTTTTGTCGCACGTGCACGTGGATCATGGCCTTTACGAGTCTCTTCTTCCTCAGGCAGTGTCTAAACCTCCTGTAAGTCTGCCAATCTGTCAATTCATCTTACTTCCCCCGTCCTTCGATCTGTGCCTTCGCCTTTCATCCGCTGTCCGGAATCTTGTGTTAAGGCTATTATCTAATTGGCAACAAGCCCTTAATTACATTAAAGCCTCTTTTTTATCCGTCCCTTTTCCGCCCATGTCATTCTGATCTGCCATACAGCCTAGTGAGGCCACACGATGCGCGAAACGTGCATCACTGAGAAGGAAATTGTCTGAGTGTACATTAATTCTTAGGTGCAAATGAAATGCATATAAATTATAATTATCCAATATGTCCAAGATGAGTTTAGATAGGTCACATGCAA
The DNA here is from genome assembly GCA_936440205.1 of Lepidonotus clava. Taxonomy (NCBI): domain Eukaryota; kingdom Metazoa; phylum Annelida; class Polychaeta; order Phyllodocida; family Polynoidae; genus Lepidonotus; species Lepidonotus clava. Next base: position 41,529,109 of record OW387136.1, on the reverse strand, counting down.
TGGTATATATAACTATCTTCTTTAATATGGTTATCAGTAAAGCCTCATACACACCCAGTGAGCGAGGTAACAATAATGTCCTTGATCATTTTTATAACGTCCTCTTTGCTTTAACGTTACAAACACGTTTTGCGACTGCAAGTAAAGAGGTACATGTGGTCTAAGTTGCGCAGTCAGCATAATCAGATTATGAAGGGAGCGGGGAATGCTCGATAGACTATGTTGCTCTTGTACCTAGACTAGCACTGTATGTATGAGTAAGGACTATGTGCACATGTGATTGTAAGCCTTGGGCAGTGGATAACAAAATATTTTATAAAATGATTACAAGTACAATGAGACAATTGTTACTGGTATTGAGTAAAATGTGAAACATATTGTATTAATCACTCAGATGACATTGTGACAGGAGAGACCTTGGATCTAATAAACTTCAAATCCTCTTATGAGTGTGTGCTATCGCTTCTCCTAGAATAGCTACTAAGGGGGGTCGGGGTGGCCAACGTCATTGAGGCGTTGGTACCACTTGTTGGCATTGGCCCTTCATGGGTTCGAGTCCCATGGAGTGCAGCATGCATGGAAAAAGGACATTTGGTTGACCCCTGCACGGAATTGTGCCCAGATAGTCCACAGGACCCAAAATGGTCCACAGGACTGCAGTGGAAGAGCATTTAATAAAGTGAACTCAGCCTGTATAAAAATACAATTTAAAAAAAAAACAAAAAAAAAACAAGAAAGACAAATCAAAGAATGGAGACAAGAAAGGAGTGAGAATCTAACCTAATATTGATATAGGTGAAAGACCGAATAAGTAACAAACATGCTGTGATAGGGATAAACCTTCAAGTAATTCAAATCGTTGACTTTCTGTTTTTGTTTACTGAAGTGTGTAATCATTTGCAGTCATTCATTAATTTCTATCCCATCAATTTGATGTTTATTTCTGCATGATTATACCAACTAAATTGTAGGCCGTTGCTCATTGCTGTTCATCGTCTTCATAGCTGAAAATCATTTAGTGACAATCGGCCTTACCCTTCAAATTGCATTATGAGAAAACGTATTTTAAGAGGGATTTCAAAAAGGGACAAAAGAAGCGTCAGATTGGGATTCAGACAAACCGTTCAGATAGAATTAAAGTCCAACTAATTGTGTATTGCTATCAGTAATAAGCACGAGTGGCTCTCTTTTAGAAAGATTTACACAGATCAACTTCGCAAACCGACGGCACAAATCAATTGTTTCAAGATCTTTACATAAAGTTAATGAGATAATGTAAAATTTAAAACCACATCAAACCTCCATCCCAGTGATGCCGCCCATTTGCCAAAAACACACCAGCATAAAATGCGTTTCATAGGAACAATTTGTGTCCAAAAACTAAGGGAAGTGAAAGATTGTTTTCATGAATTATTATAAAGGTGGACACGGGTCACTGTGATCGATGGCAAAACCTTTCAACTTTGTGTGTGCGTTGATTTATCCTTAAAAGTGCTATGATAAAAAAACACGTTTAAGAAAATGGAAGCATACAACGTGATCTGATAATAAATAGAGATGGGAAACTGTCTGAGATGGTTTAGTTACTTCTGTGAATACAAATTTATATTGAATCAGAGATCAGCAGAACCTGGCCGCTTCGTACTCCTCTCATAGTTAATACCTATCGTGGTGGATCCTACACCAAACCAAATTGTTACATAACATTGAAACAAACATTCATTACAAAATTAATGTGCCTATGTAACGCGTACACGTACATTCCTTAATCTTTATAACTTTTCAAATTGTTATGTAATAATCTGAAAATAAGATCTGTACAAAGAAAATTCCATTTAGTAACAATAGAAATCTATCGAAAAACCACGTTTTATAGATACATGTATTAGTCTCGCATTTGCACACTCAATATAGATTATAGACAATAATTATATTCCATGAAGTTCACAGATGATTATATCAAGCTCTTAGCTATAGAGTTGGCACTCTTCAGGGGCGTCACCGAAACCCATCTAACACACACGTCGGAAATTATTCATCATGATGTCGCTGAGCTCGGCAGAAAACGAAGATAGGGGCCAGTCTTGGGGCCGGGACTGTCACGTTATACTTTGTCTGGGTCACGTGATCCATTCAGGCCTGATTTAGGCTGTGGCAGCCTAAATGTTGGTCCGCCGGAAGTGTCGTCGACCGGCCGGAAACGGGGTGCCCGCTGTGAAAACGCAGCACTACCGGGTGAAGATAGTGTCACCAGAGGCGGCGGGGGGTATATTCGATACCGGTGGGGGAAGCGAACATGCAAACACATGGTCAGAGTTCCCCGCAGATAAAGACGAGCCGTAGGCAACAGAATTGAAGGAATAAAGCTTTATCACCAATGATTATTGTCGATTGTTTTCTTGGCGCCTTTAAAATGCATTGTAACTTCAAACATGGGATTGAATTGCTACATCATAAGGAGGGGGGGGGAGCTACGTCTTGATTTCCTACAAAAGGATAGGCTACGTTAACCTTATTACCTTATCATAGATATTAGAAAGCGTTGATGAGGCCAATAGGTAGGCGGTGAATAACTAAAGCGGTAACTCGTTGACCAATATCAAACAATACCCTTTGTTTCAACAACCCCAATATGCTTGCTGACATTTGCAATTTGAGGCGCATTAGCATCTGATACTGCTAACATAGGAATAGTATTATTATGCTAATTAGAAACTGTGCTATCTTTAGATTGTTTGATGGGCGCGTGGGGCGGCTTACACAAGGAGGGGCTAGGACTGGACTCACCTGGGCCAGGTGCGAGTGGGATACCTTGTGATTACCGAAGGGCCCTCACCCACCTGCTCCAGGGTCTGCCCGGCACCGGGCCTTGTCACATCCTTTAAACCGCTACAGCCCGGCCGTGTAAAGGCCCTTATGCCTCTTCCCCGTCCCTTTGACCAGCATTCAGGAAGGGTCAGTGGCCGTAAGTGACATGGTATAAAACAGGCCTGCTCGAAGAATATGGGGCTTTATGGCAGAGAGGATCTTAAGGTTTCTAACAGTGACAGAATATTCCAACTAGAAGAGTAACCGTGTTATTGGGATAGGTATAGGGTATACTATTTATGATGTATAATTTGTATATTGAATGACATCTTAAGCGTCTTACTGATTATTCGAATGCGCCGATTTAAAAATTAATTCAACTAAATTGTTACACGGTCCTATACCAAAGCAATATAGGAAATTAAAGTGCCGTATGTGTGATACATGAGATATCAACACTTACTTGAACCTCCGCTTTAAAGTGTGTGTCGACGAACTGATGCAACATAATGTACAAGAGCATATTGTCAATTATCGTCTTTGCCATCATATGGCTGAACAAAGAATTGATATGTTAAGTGTTATACGATTCAAGAAAAGAACGGAAGGATATGATTAATTGTTGTCTATACGTAATAAGGGAAACAAACCTAGGATGACGGGCTTCAGTTATATATAATTTGAATCAATTCCATGTTGTAAGATGCGCCACATAATTGCAAACCTCCTCTTGAATATGACGATAGCCAATGATCAACGAATTTGTTTTGTAATATTATCAAACCGTGATTCCTCAGGAGAAGTAGCACTGAAGTAGCACTGAAGATATCGACACTAAATCAATTTCCCGCGCACCACCTGAAATGTTTACATAACCAACCTAATGAAAACAATCACAAATTAAAGCAAATGATATTGGGGGAATTTCCATTAAGGCAAAAAATTACTTAAAGAGGATTTTCTCGGTTTAAAGTGGACACATTTACTTTATTTTACGCAGCAAATGGCCGCCTTCGAACATAACAATGTTCCCAGATTCATAACGGGTGTTATTTTCTCGCCTCAGATTGAATGGAGTTGCTCAGCACGCCTAGTCTGCTCGAAAGAGGATGTGAAAACACAAAGAAGTCTCCGGCTTAGATATTGCACTCAAGGATAACTAAAATGAACATCATAAAAGCACTGTTTGTCTTTTATAAAGTTTACACACTCGCATATAAATAAATTTGTGGCCTAAAGAAAACAGCGTGCACTAAAGGATGTGGTTGTGGTCGTTTGAGTGTTAAAGGCGATCTACTTTACGGTACGAGCCACTCACAAAAGCATTTGAAAGCCCTCCGGCACGCGGAGATTGGTAGGGGGTTTGGACCATGTCGGTTTATGGGAGTCCCGGGTATTGCAGCATTACAAGCATTGTGTTCAGCCTTATTTGTAAACATTGGTGTTCCTCCTCAGTGGAGTTTACCCGTATGGTTTCGTATAGATGTGACTATTCCTAGCGATTTAAGAAAGCATTGCCCTTTTATTAAATAATATTTCTAGAGTGGTGAAGCTTTCAGGCTGGTTAGTTCCATTTAGGCCATGGTGGAACAAAGGTAAGTAAAAAAGGACTGGCCATGGGTCGATCCTTATATTTTAGATTAAAATTCACCTAAATGGGGTATTTAGAACCAGAACGTTCACCCGAAACTGCAGGGGCGCATCCAGGAATTTGTTATGGGGGGGGGGGGCAAAATAAAAACAATTGGCATAATATTTCGATTGCATAGACGTTCAGGGGGAGGAGGGTATGGGAGGGGTCTTCATTTCTGTCGTGGGGGGGGGGGGGGGGTTGTATTGGCCATGGGGCAACCCCAGGAAAATCTTGAAAGAATCATGTACTCAGAGGCATTCTGAGGTACTTTAGTGAACTTCAGGGGGAAACAGAAAGCCGTATTTCTCTTAAAACTTTTAAATATCCATTTCTCCGGGGAATTGAGGTGTACATTACCTTTGAAAATAATTGTAAAGATAAACCTCTCTATCATAATTATAATCTTAGGCATTTTGATCTATTTTGGATGCTTTGAGGGATAATTACCTTAATCAATTTGCATATACATTCTCCTAGGAACTGGGTTGTACACATAGGATAAGCATGAAAGTGTACATTGGGATAGCTAGGCGAGAAATTAAAGATAAGAAAAATATCTGCTCATTCATGCAATCTCGGGCATTCTGGGCTATTTAGGATATCTTGAGGGGAGTAACCAGTAACAGACCATTATGGGGACCATTGGACTGGTAGGAGAGGCAGAGGGCCAAAATGGGAGGCAGGGGGCTCACAGGGGTGGTAAAGGGCCGACAGGGGAGGCAGAGGGCCGACAGGGGTGGCATATAGCTAGGACCTGCAAGGGAGAGACGGGACTAACAGAGGAGGAACAGGTCTGGCTGGAGAAGCATAGGGGCGGCAGGGGGACCAGAGGAAAGACAAAAGAGAGGGAGGCCTTGTGGCTCTCATCCCAACCCTTTGTTTCCCCTCCCCTTCCCAGACACGTTAAGAAAATCCCGTAACCACCATACACCATTCGTATTGAGTCAGGTTAAAAGTAGGAAATAGTTCTGTGATGAATGCCTATTCATCCAATATGTAAAGAGACCATAGTGAGAAAAGTAAGGTAATATGACAAAAGTATATATGTTAATAAAGGAACGAAAAGTGTAAAAGCCCCAAAAAAGAGGCCCGAAAATGTAAAAAGGAACGAAAGTGTAAAGGAACGAAAGTGTAAAGGACCGAAACCCGAAAGGTCCCGAGAAATGTAAACCGGAAGTGATATGTAAACCGGAAGCGATAATGTACACCGGAAGTGACGTCAATTGTAACCACGTGACCAAAAGCAGCCAATCAGGGCTAACCTCTAGAGTATATAAAGGGGCGGTGAGGCCCGAATAAACGAGTTCTTTCACAGTTCTCCTTGTGTCCACACGTGTCTTCTTCCCTTAAACAACCGCTGAGATGAGCTGATACGAGTTAATTAACTACAAGTTCGAGCAAAATAGTAGAAGTTCGAGGTAATTAGGCGAAATTTAGGACAGGGGCCCGAAGGCCCGAGGAACGGAAGTGAGGCCCGGAGGACCGAAGTAGGGCACGAAGGCCCGGAACGGGTCCGGATGGAGTCCCGGAAACGCAGGCCCGTAATGGCATGAAGGCCCGAAACCCGGCACGGAGACCCGGAATCCAGGGGAACGACGGCGCGACTGGCTCGGCCCCACGCTACCAAACAATAGGCGACCGTCGGCCCGACAACCCCGTGGACCGGAGCCCGGGGTGGATCGCCCTATCGAAGTGAATACCGGCATTGGATAGCGAGACGATCCACGACCCCTCCCTACCCTTACCATATTTTCCCTTCCCCGCAGTCCTCTGTACGACACCGAGCACCGATTCCCGACCGACTCGCTCAAACCCCCTCGTGCGCGAGGCACGACTCTAAAAACATCACATCTCGGTTTCTTGCCCGGATTCTCCGTCCGTCCGAGACCCGAAACAATTCCCACGTCCCTCTGCTGTAGGACTCGGAAACCCCGACCTACCAGGGAACGTCACACTGGTGGCAGCGGTGGTGCTGAATTAGCACATACGGACTTGTGGATACTGTGTGTTTCGTTGAGATTGGGCGCTCATGGCGACAGCTGCGGTCTTCGATCAGATGGATTCTGACATCGCCTTCAAGGAAGGTGGGGAGGAGAAGGGAAGTACGAAACCCGAAGTCAAAGGGGAGGATACGACCATCATGGATAGGCGATTCAACTTTATGGGAACGTCCACCCCGACGGATGAGCAGAATGCGCAGACTCAACAACAGCAGACCGGTCAGGCAGGAGGGAGTCTAAAAAAGTTTAGTTTGAGACCAGAAAAATACGATGGAAAGCCGGATTTTGAGGGATGGATCAACCAATTCGAGGAGTATGCAGACTTGGGACGATGGACGACCGAAGAAAAGGCGGCGATGCTCTTTCTTTCGCTGACGGGAACGGCACGGATGTACTTTGTCGGACTCCCGGATAGGGAACGACTCCGTTACCCGGCGAGAGTGGAGGCGTTGCGCCGAAGGTTCGGACAGGAAAAGGACACGTGCAATGCTCTGCAGGAATTGGCGGGATTGAAGCGTGTGAAGAACCAAACAGCGAAGGAGTGGGCCGATAACGCCCGGCGATTGGCATCGAGGGCCTACTTCTCCAATGACTATGCCAGTCAGGAAAAAGCGGCATTGCACGCGTTCCAGGCTGCAGTAGGGGAAGACCTTCAACTAAAGTGCGCAGAAAAAGGATGTAAGACGCTAGAAGAGGCGGTAGAGGTAGTGGAGATACAGGAACGATACTCGCGCCGCCTTTTATGGGCAGTGAAGCCCGAGGAGGACGCCAACGCCCAAATCACGGCCTTAAACAGGAAACTTGAGGAAATGATGAAGGAGTTGGCAGAAGAACGAGAAGCCAGGAGGCAGTCAGCAGCCTGGAGAGAGGCGTATAAAAAGAGAAAGGAGGATATGGAATGTCACCAATGTCACCAGAAAGGCCATTTCGCGAGGGATTGCTCTCAGCGTCAGGGAAACGGACAGTCGCCGTCGCAGTAAGCGCGGGGCCCCCTTCGGGCGCGGCGAGAGAAGTAGTAGGCATGGGTGAGTGTGGACTTTACGTGGCCGGAACAGTGGGAGAGAGTGTCGTCCGTTTTCTAGTTGATACCGGATCCATGATCAGTTTACTATCGGACCGTCTCTGGAGAGAGTGGGGACGGAAATGGGAAGACCTGGACGGATATGAAGGACGCCTCTGCTCAGTGGATGGTAGTCCGCTGCGATGTTACGGATGCACGAATCTGTCGGTAAAATTGGGAACACGCGTGCTACAGTGGACGTTTATGGTAGCAGACATCGGCAGAGATGAAGGAATCCTCGGAAACGATTTCGCGGTGAAATACCGGCTAACAGTTAAGCCCCACGCGAGTGCTGTCTTCCTGCCCGCCGAAGGAGGGGGAGAGGGGGAACGAATCCCGGGAGTGGAACGAAGAACGGATGGGATTCGGGCAGTCACCGTCGGAGGACAGATCGTGAGAATCGAGGAAACGACAGAGATACCCCCACTCCAGGTAACCCGAGTAACAATAGTAGCGAGAGCAAACATGGGACAAAGTGGACAGCTGGCTGTCATTACCGGCAATGGATTACCGATGGGACTGGAAGTGATCCCAGGAGCGGTAACGCTGGGAGAGGAGAATAAAGTTTGGGTGGCCAACCGAGGGACCGAGAGCACGAGGCTAGAGACCGGCAGTGTCCTTGGAGAAGCCACCTTCATACAGGAAGTACGAGGTACGAGAGAAGACGTAAAAGAAGCACCCGGAGCGCTCGCCGAAATGATAGAGGAGGCTAAGAAAGGCCTGACCACGGAATAAAGCGGAGAACTGGAGAAAGCCATCATGGCCCGGGAACAGATGTTTGCGACCTCGAAACACGAGTTAGGACGAACGAATTTAGTACAACATCGGATCAGTACGGGGGATCAGATGCCAATCAAGCAAAGGGTCAGACGGTATCCAGCCACCAGGAGGGAGGAAGAGCGAGCACTGGTGGAGGATATGTTGAATCTGGGAATCATCCAGGAAAGTGGAAGCGCATGGAGTAGCCCGACCATCTTGGTGAAAAAGAAGGACGGAGGAACGAGATTCTGCATTGATTATCGGAAACTGAATCAGGCTACGAAAGTGGATGCCTATCCGCTTCCCCGGATAGAAGACAGCCTCAACACCTTGGGCGGGAGCCTATTCTTCTGTAGTCTGGACCTCGCAAGTGGATATTGGCAGGTAGAAATGGCACCCGAAGACCGAGAAAAGACGGCCTTCGTGACTCAAGGAGGGTTATATGAGTGCAAAGTGATGCCATTCGGGCTAGTGAACGCCCCAGCCACCTTCGAGAGACTGATGGAGAGAATCCTCAGGGGGATTGTGTGGGAGGAGTGTCTGGTATACCTGGATGACATATTGGTATTCGGACCAACGTTCGAAGTGACTCTGGAAAGATTGGTACGGGTTCTGGACCGACTGAACGCTGCAGGACTGAAGCTGAAGGCACGAAAATGCAGGTTGTTCCAGAAGAAGATTCCGTTCTTGGGGCACGTCGTCTCATTAAACGGGATCGAACCCGACCCCGAAAAGTGTCGGCAAGTAACCGAATGGCCGGTCCCTCGGGACCTCCACGAGGTACGAGCCTTTGTGGGATTGTGTTTGTACTATAGGAGACACGTGAACGGTTTCACGGAATTGGCTGCCCCTTTGTATGAACTAGCGACGAAAGAGGAGCCTTTCGTGTGGAGTACGAGATGACAAGAGGCATTTGATGCCATGAAGAGGGCGTTGACTGAAGCCCCGGTATTGGGATTCCCGGAGGAGGAAGGACAGTGGTGGCTTGACACAGATGCCAGTGACGTGGGGACGGAAGCCGTGCTATCACAGGAGCAGAAAGGGGTGGAACGGGTGATAGCCTACACGAGCAAGACCCTAGAGTCGAACGAACGAAAGTATTGCACCACGCGGAAAGAACTGTTAGCGGTGGTGCGGGCGTTGAAACATTTTCGGTGCTACATCTACGGTCAACGCGTCATTGTCCGAACGGATAATAGCGCAGTTAGTTGGCTAAAAAGGAGCAAGGAACCGATGGGGCAGGCCGCCCGGTGGATTGAAATTATCGACTCGCATGACGTGTCGTTCCAACACCGACTGGGCAGGAAGCATGGGAACGCCGGCGCGTTGTCCCGGTACCCGTGTAAGCAGTGTGGGGAAGAACACGAGGGTACCAAGAGAGTGAGAGTAGTGACGCGGGCCCGGGGGTATGAGCCCGGATGGTCCCCGCAGGAGATGAAAGCAGCACAGAGGAGAGATCGAGATATGGGACCGATTATCGCACGGATGGAAGAGGATGCGAACCGGCCAGGTTGGGAGGTCGTATCTCCGGAATCCCGAGAAATGAAGATTCTTTGGAGGCAGTGGGAAAGACTGAGCCTACTGGATGACGTGCTGCACCGGAAGTATTGGGAATTGGAAGGACAGGGTTGGAGGAACCAACTGGTCGTCCCGAGAGAGAAACGAGCCGAATTGGTAAGAGAATACCATGGAGGAGCGGCAGGTGCGCACCTGGGAGTCGCCAGAAAGACGGCCCTGTTGGAACAAGGGTTTTACTGGCCGGGACTCCGAGAGGACGTGCGAAAGGAATGTCGGGAATATGACTGTGCGTTGCTTAAGAGGGGACGAGGACGTCGGGAGCCGTTGCATCAGTACATAGTAGGAGAGCCGATGGAACGATTGGCCATGGATGTTTTGGGCCCGTACCCAGTCACGAAACGAGGAAACAAGTACTGCCTAATGGTGGGGTGCTATTTCACCAAGTGGCTGGAGTGCTTCCCGATCCCGGATCAGAAGGCAGTCACGGTGGCAGACAAGCTAGTTGAAGAAGTGGTAGCTCGGTACGGTGCGTTTCGGGAACTACACTCGGATCAGGGCACGAATTTCGAGTCCGAGGTGGTGGCCCAGGTCTGCGCGATGTTTGGAATTCACAAGACGCGGACAACGCCGTACCATCCCCGGAGTGACGGATACATAGAACGAAGTTTTCGTACTTTGGGATGCTGTTTGAAAGCCAGCTGCTGGGCGACGGGCCGGGAATAGGACGAGATGGTTCCGCTCGTGATGATGAGCTATAGGGCAACGCCGCAGGCCAGCACGGGAGTGACACCGAATATGATGATGCTGGGACGACAGACCATGATGCCGCGGCAAGCGATATATGGGAGACCTCTAGGACCGGAGGAGGAACCTCGACGGGTGGGCGACCATGTGGAAAGCCTGGAGAAAGGGCTAGTCGCGGCCTATCGGGAGGCCCGGGCAGGGCTGAAACGAGCCGCCATTCATCAGAAACACAAGTACGATGGGAAGGTGACTCGGCGGGAGTACCACGCCGGAGAACTGGTCTGGGTGCACGACACAGTAGTGGATAGGGACAAAGGAACGAAGTTGCGATTTCCATGGATAGGTCCCACACTGATCGTCAAGGTGCTTGACCGAGGACGGGTGGTAGTACGGAAGAAACGAGGAAAACCGGGGGGGGTGGTTCATGTGGACCGCCTGGAACCCCACCGAGGACACGCTGCGCCAGCTTGGATGGTAGCCGACCAGCGAGGATACGAGGCTGCACAATAAGATGCTTGGGGTGGGGCGTGCCGGACACGTGCCGGAAGCGGGGTACCCCCTTTTTGTGAAAGATCGTTCCCCTGTCTCGATTCCGCAGGTGGGAGAGGACTGAGGGAACAACCAAAATAGGCGCTACACAAGAAGGCTTTGGCCAAAAAAGGACTGATCAACCTGGGGCCATTGAGTCGGGGAGGTGCGTTGACCACTACGGTAGGCGTGCAGGTCGTTAAGGCTGAAGAAAATTGTTACCTAGCTGTAGATTGGTTTTCTTGCGGATGTAATTTAGGTGGGAAATTCAGGGTTGGAACGAAAACGGCGTTCTGGAGCCACGGCGGCCCGAATGCCCAAGTAGTCCCACGTAGCCGGTTTCCGGTCGGTCCGAAGAAACCACAGCATGGAAAAAGATGGTTGGATTGCAACGAAAGACAGACCCGGCGGCAAGCTGACGAAGACTTTTGAAGTAATGCCGACTTGGTTATACCGCGTTACAACGTCCCGGAGACCGGAGGAGAGTAGATGCTGCACTCTCGGGACACCGGAGGAACGAACGGACGGTTGTAAGAGGCAAGGCCTGAAACTGGACGGGCTTTAAAGTAGGTCATAAAAACAAAGACATCAGAGGGAGGACGGGGCGGCGGCGAGAGGATGACAGCGACGAGCCCCTGTGTTCTCCGGGAAGTGTGCAGAAGCACTGAGAGAGCCGAATGACAAGGCGAGGAGAGGCGGAAGAGATGAAAGGACCGAGGGCGTCCGGTGGGGCAATAAAAGGCCTAAGAAGAAAAGCGCAGACAAAAACAGCGGCAAGGGCCGCGAAGTGAACGACAGGCGGGGCGGTAGCCGGCGGCGGGCCCCGAGGACCGGAAATAGTAGGGGGCGCCACCGCCGAAGTGGTAGGTGAGCTTGACGCTAGGGGTCGCTAGCGCAGGCCACGCCCACTTCCGCCTGCGGCGGCTATATAAGGCAGAGCGCTCGCCGGAGCAGGTCACTCTGGTCAGCCGATCAGAGTTCATCACATCGCACAGCAGACGAGCAGACCAAACCACAGGAGAGAGCAGAGAAGCGAGACGAGCAGCATCACCACGAGACGAAAACGAAGAAGGCTGACGGGACGAGTTTCGAGTCTGGAACGAAGCCCGAAGGCCCGGAAAACAGACAAGATGAGCGGACGATGCTGGGAAGGAAACTGCTGCGGGAAGGAATTCAAACACCTGACCAAGCACATCCGGGGCCAGCACGAAGGAGTACGAAAACAGTATTACATGTACCCGGTGTGTTCGACGAACCGAGCATATTCGACACACCAGGACTGGAGAAAGCACATGTGGGAATCACACGAAGGGAATCTGCTGAGAGGAATGCCGAAGCAGGACCCCCTTCTGAGACTGGAGTATGCTGCGGCATTCGCCTTGGACCCGAAGGGACAACCGCCGTACACCACATTCGCTCCTGGTGACGAGACAGCGGCCCGGGTAGCTGACATGGAACGAGACTTCGCTGTACGCCATCCGGAGGGATTCATCCCTCCCGAGAAAGCGGTAGACAAGACGGCACCAGATAGGCCACGACGGAGGATTCGTATACCGTGTCACCCGAGGGCCTCGGGAGGGTCCGATGAAAGTGACGCCGAGCAAGCGGAGCAGGTAGCGGCGAGTGAACCGCAGGAGGCCGCCGGGGCCGGCGGGGGATCCCAAGGAGCCAAGGCAGCGGGAAAGGGACCCTTGGCTGGAGTCGCGGAACGGTCGATGCCCACGCGCCGTTCCCCTCGGAGGGCCGTGAAAGGAGGACGGAAGGAAAGTCAAGTAAAGAGATTGAACGCCCAGGGGGAGCCTCGGGAACCGAGAGGACGGGGACTCCCGGGCAGAGGACGGGGAGGAAAACTCACACCAGCCCCAAAGCCGGGTGGCTCTGGGATACCACGGGGGGCCGAGGTGGTGGAGTTAGTAAGCTCGTCAGATGATCAACGTCCAAAAATCAAAGGAGAGGAGGATGAGCCTCCGGCTTTTAAACGACCCCCGACGCAGGGATCCACAGCGGAGGAGCCCTCTTGGAAGAGGAAATTGAAAAAGTTAAAGAAAATCCCGAAGCAGCTCGAAGAAGGGACCAGCTCGGATCAATCGGAGTCGGGACGAAGTACATCAGTGCACAGCGACCGGTCCTTAGTCATTGCCGAGTCAAGCAGTGCGGGAGAACTGGGGCCGTCGCAGCCCGAGACCTCAGAGAGATCGAAGCACGCCATGGGACTGGAACCTTGTGGCGATGCACAGTTTACTATGATGTCGGTTCATAAAAAGTCGGTTGTATACGAGTCATGACATCCGAGGTACCCCGGGTACCTGAAAGGGACGATGAATCGAGAAGGAGCGTTCAGGGGTTATCGACAAGCCAGGACGGACCGAGAATTAGAGGACAGCGTTCGAGACGCAAAGGAGGGCCGGTTGGCGGAGAGAGAGGCGTTATACCTGGGAAGGTTTATTTTTGAGATGGCGGAGAGACAGGGACTGAAACCGTTGGGCCGAATCGAAAGAGTGAAGTACGTTCGACACGCAGTCAAGCCCGAGGAAACGGCGTCAACGGCCTCGACACAGCCGTTGTTCTCCACCCCAACCCCGATGAGGGCGGACTCACCCCTGGAGAAGATGGTATGCAGTCAGCCAGTGGTTCCGCCCCCGGGGTTGAAACGGATGAGGGATGTCCGAGTAGCATCGGATACGCCGGAGGCACGAATGGCTGTGGAGAACTTGGCCTGAATCAGTCTGGGGAGTTCGTTCTTCGGGTCACAGGAATCAGGAACGACCCCAGGACCGCCATCACCGGAGAGGGTGAGATCGCCACCAGGACCGGACACTCCACTACGAGACGAAGACAAGGACGGACGGGCACTACAACCAAGAGTCATGATACATAGGTTAAAAATGACGGCTGCTCAATCCATGGATACGGAGATGGACGATTCAGAGGAAATGGAGTTGGGGCAGGCCGAGACGGAAAAGTACGGACAGGACAAACAAGAGCTGGACGAGTCGGGGGCGGTTTCGGACTCGGTGTTCGGGTCTATGGTATCGGAAACACCGGTGGCGGGACCGTCCGGAGAAACGCAGTGGCTCCGGTCGTTAAGGACGCAAGTCATCCAACAGGTCTTACAAGGACATTTTCCGGTAACAGTGCGGGCCGTGCGAGACTGGGAGGCGGAGGAGGCGATAACGGTACGACTAGCGTGGCCTCCCAGGCAGGTGCAGGAAATGACGGCCAAGGCAAGAGCGATGGCCTCGGCATCATTGGCATTCTTAATGGCGCTGGAAACGGGTAGCGAGCCGCAGTCGTTCCACGAGGCCATGGCACAATGCCCGACAGCAGCACTGGGACCGTTTACCCGGACCGTTTATCAGGAGTCGACAGGTTGGTCAACGAACATAATCAGACCGTCCAGTTAGCTCAGACTTTAGTATTGTACAAAAACGAGGAACAACTCGACGATTTATTGGAAACGACGAGGGCGGCGGAGCAGCAGAGAGGAATAGTGGACCAACTTCTCAAGCTCCCGGCCAAGGAGGAGATGCTGCCTTTGCCGGCCCGACGTCAGGAGGAAGGCTGAAAAGCTGCGAGGAATAGGAATAGGTGTATGCTGCTCGGAGTCCTGCACGGATAGTAGCGTGACGGAACCAGCGCGGAGAATGGTGCGTCGCGAGTTCGGGTGAGGAGGGATTACAGGGCGTTGGCTCCTCACCCATAATGTCAAACCCCCAGGGAGAGAACCGGGCCAAGGTGGAGGTACCTGAGCCGCACAGGGATCCGAAGCCTGGATAAAAACTTTCCTGGAGACCGCTGGACGAGCCCGAACTTTGCTTTAAAAACATCGGGAACGGACTGGCGGGCTCGAATATTCTCATCGAAGTATTCTTACCAAAACAAGCCCGGGAGTTTCTTCATGAGAATCTTTTTCTTGCGGAGTTGAACGAAACCGCATGTGTTAGGAGGTGTTGATCGTAATCAACATGCTGGAAAGGTCCACGCGCGGAACGAACTTACCAAGCCTTCGGGGCAGTACGGAATGGGAGGAGGCCGTTGCGTTGGTTGGGACCAAGCAGGTCGGATGGGACCGTCCGGTCGCGGAAATTGGAAAAGTGACGGGCCGGGCGGCCCAAGAAACGAGAAAAGGATAGTAATAGGACGCCGGGGCGAGAGTCACTCGGCCGGGGGGTCGGACGGACACCCGGCACCCGTCTGGGTGACCAAGAGGAGCAAGGATTAACGAGGAGGAGGGATTGGAGAAAGGAACTCAGAATGAATGAATAGTGTTGTGAAATTCTTGAGTCAACGGTCGTGCCGGGGTAAATAGGGTACCGGTGGACCGGAGACTCGCCGCTGGAGGAAAGGCTGGCGCGGGCAAGGACTAAAGCTCTTCTCCTGTGCTGCCTTGAGGGATCCGGAGGCGAGAGGAACGACCTCTGTCCTCTAGCGGCACCTAAAAACAAAACGAACTGTGGCTCGTCTGGACTTCTTGCTTCGCACTTGCGGGACGGGCTCCGGCCATCTTGATCTTGGATGGGCCTGGATTCATTGTTACCACCACCTTCTGTGTTTCCTTGTCTTCAGCCTCTTACCGCACATGGAGTGAAATTTCTCGACCTGAATGCTAGTTTTGGCGTGCCGGGACAAATGCAGCGAGTCGTGTGATGACTGCGGAGAGCTGTGGACGTCTCCCGAGGGACCGGGATGCGAGCAGGGACGGTTGTTAGAAGGCCCTCGCTCATGCCCCATTAATAATAAAGCAACAGAACGAAGTTAATAGACTCATAAAATACTACTTTACATCAATATCTTACCTACAGAAAAACCATAACTGTTTCCATGTCGTACTTCCTGATGTCTTCTGCCCGAAGAACGGAACATGGCCGTTGGAACGGAGGCTCCGGATGCCACGGCAGGTGAACGATGCGGTCTGCAAAGAACGATGGAAGCGATCCTTCCTCCCTGCCTTGGAGTTGTATGTCGGATGAGCTCTTCTTTAGATCCAGTCACCTGAATCTGGCTAAGATAGGATCCGTTCCTGGTCTCAAAGGTGGACGTTGGATGCAGGTCCGAGTTTCACTTCTCCATCTTCTCTACAACTTCTCCTCCATCTTCTCTACAACTTCTCCATACTCAACTTACCTACCACGAACCGTCGTACTCAGGAGCAGCCCAGGGACGACTCGGAACCGATTGTCCCGGCGCGTGACAAGGCGTTCGAATGGTTTCATGTATATGGGCATGGCAGGGATGACGACTGTGGCCTTACCCCAGAATCAAACCAGACCGAATTTTGAAATTATCTTTGCTGCGGATTTTGGTGGTACTACTGTTTCAAGAAAATCGTCAATGAACTGGTCCCTCGGGAAGAAAGAAAGAAAAATTTAGTAAGCGGCACGGGGCCCGAGAGCCCGGAAAACGAACGAGGGCCCGAGTGCCCGGAGTAGGAATACTCTTCTTGAATCATCTCATCTGTGGAACGAAGGAGCCTCCCTCTCGCCCCCAAGAAAGGTTGCCTTCCTACCGTTGGACACGGGGGGGGAGGGATGAGAGGCGTCGGCTCCTGTCATCAAAGAAAAATTGTCTTCTCATCTCTAAGGGACCTGTCCTCCTTTCCGGATAGTTTTGTGCCACCTGGGCCCAGAATGGTGGCAGGATGCCCTATTAACTACATTAAACGACATTAAACTTCTGAAACTTCTTCCTTTGCCTCTGAAGTCTTTGAGTGTGTCGGCGTGGTCGAAAGCCGATCGTCTCCTACACTGGTACTGGGTTAACCACGAGGACACATGCCACAAGGACATTCCGACATGGCCGGCGACTGCAAAGTCAAACTTCGTTCCTGTACGGAAAACGGACACCTCATCGACAAGTAATGATTCCAGTTTTCGTACACTCATCTCAATCCCGACTCCATCCAGTGTTTCATTGCTAATGGTAGCACGGACTTCACGATTCCATCTTCTGAAACTTCCTCTTGAAACTTTGACGGTTGGACTAAGTTCCTCTCCACATCCATTACTGCTTCTTCTTTGGACCGGTGGGTACCTCGCCCTCTGGCTCGAACATTTCGTCCTTGCCAAACA
This sequence comes from Lepidonotus clava, assembly GCA_936440205.1. NCBI lineage: Eukaryota > Metazoa > Annelida > Polychaeta > Phyllodocida > Polynoidae > Lepidonotus > Lepidonotus clava. The sequence goes on along the minus strand of OW387136.1, from coordinate 41,511,991 downwards.
TGAGAAGTCACTGGGAGGCTCTGAAAGCCGAGGTGCAGCAGAGGACGCGAAGTCTAAAGAACATTCTTTTCTACAAAAACCTTAGTCTTTCTACAAACAAAACAGACCTCATCCTCAAATCATCATCATCTAGGAATGCAGAGAAAGTTGGTAGTCGGGAGGACAAAGGGTCACGACCGACCCTTGCCTCCGGGCGGGAGAATCACGACCGATTCTCTGCCCAAAACAAAAAGGAACGTCTGGACGACGAAAAACGGATAAAGGTCGAGAGGACTAAGGGTCACGACCGACCCTTGCCTCCGGGCGGGAGAATCACGACCGATTCTCTGCCTGAATTAGGGAGAACGTCTGGACGACGGAAAAAGGAGAAACGGGGGCGTTACGGGTCACCACTGACCCATGGCCCCGGGCGGGAGGACCACGACCGGTTCCCCTGCCCTAGCGAGGGTAAGACGAGGAGAGACGAGTAGGGCTAAGTACCTAGAGCCCAGAGGAAAGGAGCGGGGGCGAAGGGGTCACGACCAATCCCCGGTCCCGGGTGAGAGAGCCACGACCGGCCTGCTCATCCTAAAAAAGGGAAAATAAGGGTCACGATGGACCCAGGATAAGAACTATGACTGAGAAATATGTATATAAAAGAGACTAAAACGAATGAGTAAGAGAAAACGAACTACAATATGAACTTTGACACGAAAACGAAGAACGAAGAACGAAGAATGAAGAAGATAAAATTTAGCCGGATAGGCCCCGGGGGCCCTCCGAAGTAGACAGGAGAGGACAGAGGGTGACACCTCCTCCTCTACCTATAAGGAGCGTAGGATTGATAGTTGAAAATGTTTCTGGTTCTAAAGTATTTCCCGTTGTTGTATAGACTGGTATGAACTTGCTTTAAAATTTTTGTAAAGACGTGTTTTCCCACCTTTCAAGAAGGTGCGGGAGGGTGTGATGAATGCCTATTCATCCAATATGTAAAGAGACCATAGTGAGAAAAGTAAGGTAATATGACAAAAGTATATAATTATGTTAATAAAGGAACGAAAGTGTAAAGGAACGAAAAGTGTAAAAGCTCCAAAAAAGAGGCCCGAAAATGTAAAAAGGAACGAAAGTGTAAAGGAACGAAAGTATAAAGGACCGAAACCCAATAGGTCCCGAGAAATGTAAACCGGAAGTGATATGTAAACCGGAAGCGATAATGTAAACCGGAAGTGACGTCAATTGTAACCACGTGACCAAAAGCAGCCAATCAGGGCTAACCTCTAGAGTATATAAAGGGGCGGTGAGGCCCGAATAAACGAGTTCTTTCACAGTTCTCCTTGTGTCCACACGTGTCTTCTTCCCTTAAACAACCGCTGAGATGAGCTGATACAAGTTAATTAACTACAAGTTTGAGCAAAATAGTAGAAGTTCGAGGTAATTAGGCGAATCTTAGGACAGGGGCCCGAAGGCCCGAGGAACGGAAGTGAGGCCCGGAGGACCGAAGTAGGGCACGAAGGCCCGGAACGGGTCCGGATGGAGTCCCGGAAACGCAGGCCCGGAATGGCACGAAGGCCCGAAACCCGGCACGGAGACCCGGAATCCAGGGGAACGACGGCGCGACTGGCTCAGCCCCACGCTACCAAACAATAGGCGACCGTCGGCCCGACAACCCCGTGGACCGGAGCCCGGGGTGGATCGCCCTATCGAAGTGAATACCGGCATTGGAGATAGCGAGACGATCCACGACCCCTCCCTACCCCTACCATATTTTCCCTTCCCCGCAGTCCTCCGTACGACACCGAGCACCGATTCCCGACCGACTCGCTCAAACCCCCTCGTGCGCGAGGCACGACTCTAAAAACATCACATCTCGGTTTCTTGCCCGGATTCTCCGTCCGTCCGAGACCCGAAACAATTCCCACGTCACTCTGCTGTAGGACTCGGAAACCCCGACCTACCAGGGAACGTCACAGTTCCATTTAGCAACAACAGATACTGTGCTTAGAACTAGGCTTCGAAACGTTCTGACTCCTCTCGAACTGTAACAGTGCTGCAATGGGGTTATGAAAAAGAAATGACAAAGGAAGTTAGAACTTGAGCATACTTTTCTTCTTTAGAGGAGCAGAGTGCCCACAAAAGTATTCACCCCTCACCCTCGTAAAGAATTTTTCTTTCAACATTTACACCTCAAACACTGCCATATCTGCCCGCTGGCGTGCTACTAAATCCGATACCAGCTCCCTGAAAACGGCCCCTATTTATTTATTCCTTTTTTCCGAGCGTAACATCCAAGGTAACGATTGATCCACTAATATATTCAAACATTATAAACTTTTCGCGAAAAACGCACAACTTTTGCTGGACAATATAAACATGCTGGCCTGCATGCTGGGCCTTTCCCGATTTAGGCCTATGGACAGTCTTGGTAAACCCTGGGCAAATTACATTCAGACGCTGTCCTAAGGGCCAACAATAATTACAATAAAAGTACAATGAAAGCTGCACATGCAAATACTTGAAGGATCAAAATTATTATAATGAAAGCATAATGACAGCTGCATGGATAAATGAGCTCTTTTGTTGTCATTCATCTTTTTAATAGTCAACCCATTTTAGTAATTATTGTTGGCAGGAAACCCCTTTGAGGTGGCAATTGCTTTAAAAGAAAGGCCTCCAAGTATTTTCTTTTGAGAATCCTAGCCTCCCCACGATTTGAAATTGCTCGAAGAACAGGTGGATTATGACACGCCACGCATAGGCCTTTTTGCCTAGAAAATGTCACCACTATCTATTCTAAAATGGCTCATTTTACAATTTGATGCAGTTCTGATATTTCCAATTAGTTTACATCCAATAATTATCGGAGATTCGGTGACAGTTCATTACTTTTCATCAAAAGTTGGCACTATTATTTGTTCCCTCAAAGTCATAAAATCTATATTCTGTACTGACGCGGGTGGCCAGTCCATGTTTGGGCAGCATGACGTGAGCTTAGAAGCGCATGTGTAAGCCAATGTTTCACTTTGACAGTAGTGAAATGAGGGAGGAGTTAAGGTGTGACGTACCACCATATAATAATGTGTTCCGCTCTTAGCTAGCCAGAGTAGCTGCAAGCACTGTGTGAGTAAACATCCTGTGAAGGTTGGACCTTTAATCTGCAGTCTAGGTTCTGGAGAGAGGCATATAGAAATTGTGTTAGAGCGCGGAGCGTTGACTGAATGTGTTTGAGGGAACTCTAACCTCGGGACTGATCATGGTCAATCGAGTTCTTGTCACGGAACGACTAGACATTGGATAATAAACAACAAATCCTTTCACAACGAGTGTTCACGTCTTACATGATAAGGGAACTATAATTATGTATTGGACGACCGCAGTCGACGAGGAGGGAGACTGCGAATGGAGCTAGCTATTATCTATACAACGAAACAACACAAACACGCATTAACTTTAAACGGATAATATAACCTCTATAGTTCAATTCATTTACAATTAATTGTTCACGTTTGTGTAAGACATCTTAAAAGAAAATCAAATTAATTTAACATCATAAAAGTGAGCAGATTTAAAGACTTCGGTTAAAATTAATATGTGACCAAATTATGCATCACACAGAGACAAAGAGATGAAAACTTGGTCAACAAGGCACGTGCACGGTCGACATGACTCAACTTTTCAAAAGCTTTATGGGTTTGTTGTATGGATTATGGAGGACTTTCCACCCAATTTCACATCGTTACGTGGTAATTAATGCAATACAAGGTTTTCAAGCAGGTAACTAATTATAATTATATATAACTGGTGAGGAATTGAACTATACATCCATCGCATATCATTACATTATTTTATTGTTAATATTCATTATTCATCACCATTGGAATACACTTGAAAGATGTAAGCAACTCTGTCTATTACCACTATACAACACAATGCTCACTAGCTGTAATATCTGGAAGAACAGATTTATCTGAAGATATTCAATAAAAATATTAAAAAAAAAAAAAAAAAAAACTAGATTGGATAAGGCCAATTATTTTGTTAAGTAATCGGGAATCTTTGTTTTATCTCTTGATCTGATGATGAACTAGCCATTCTGGAAATAATGCCTGCGATTGAAGAGTCAATATTGATAGTGCTATTCCGCTACATCTGTATTTCTTTGATAAAAAAGAGTAACCACGTTTGCTCAAATTGGACCCATCCACTCACTCTACCCAGGTAAAATAAGCATCATTAGTTGGTCCTCAACTTGGTCATGTGTCCTTGGTTCCAACATAGACATACAGCAAGCCCGTAGCCAGGGGGGGATACCTGGGGTACCCGTCACCCCCCCAGGCTGGGCCAGGTCCACTTTTTCCAAAATGATAAAAGTATTATTTGTCTATCCTATCACACCTCTGTCTATCCTATGATCTCTCTGTCTACCCTGTTGTTTCTCTATCTTCGACCGCCTTGTGGTACCCCTGTACACCCTGTGGGACCTCTGTCCGCCCTGTGGTACCCCTGTCCGCCCTGTGGTACCCCTGTCCACTCTGTGGTACCCCTGTCCACTCTGTGGTATCCCTGTCGTCCCTGTAGTACCCCTGCTCACCCCGTGGTACCTCTGTTCACCCTGTGGGACCTCTGTCTGCCCTGTGGTACCCCTGTCCACCCTGTAGGACCTCTGGCCGCCCTGTGGCCCTTCTGTCTGCCCTGTGGTACCTCTGCAGTGTGGTACCTGTCTGTCCTGAGGTACTTCTGTCTGTCCTGTGATACCTCTGTCTGTCCTGTGGTGTCCCTGCTTGCCCTGTAATACTGAACTATAGAGGTTTAATATCCATCAAATGATAGGGTGTTATTTGTCCTTAGTTTATGATTTATTTATATTAGCTGACTCCATTTAGACTGCAGGTCCACTCCATAATATAGTTCCTCATTATGAAGGATATAACACTTGCGTGAAAGGAATAAGTTAATTGAGTCTTATGTGCAATACCAGTCGGAAGAACTGCTATTGACAATGAAGAATCCAAGGGGTGTGTCTGCTCAACCACCCAGCCAATGCTCCTAGTCTCTCCACTTCAATTCCTTAACAGAACCCCAATTCTAGAACCGACCTCTCATGGGTGTGGAACCATTAACAGTAAGTAGCATTCTGCCGAGTACCACAGCTCACGGATGCTTACATACATACAGTGATGCTGCCACTTCCACTCTTTACCTGTGATTCAAGAAGAGTTTACACTCTCAGCCCAGATGTTAGGTTTTACACAAGAACCGCTAAGCTAGCTATGGACTAACCATCTGCGTCAGTTCAGTACCTCTGTCGGCCCTATATTACCTCTGTCTATGATGTGTTCCCTCTGTCTAGTGTGTCGTACTTCTGTACACCCTGTGGTACCTCTGTCCACCCTGTTGTACCTCTGTCTGCCCTGTGGTACCTCTGTCTGCCCTGTGGTACCTCTGTCCACCCTGTGGTACCTCTCTTGCCCGATGATAGCAATGTCAGCCCTCTGTTACCCCTTTTGTCCCTCAATTCACCCTACCACAGATACCTGATTTATAGTCTTTTTTGGGGGGCCTGCAGGCTAATTTCTACTAATTGTGTAGATAATCCCATTGGAAAACACTAACAGTCAGGGCTAGGGTCATTCTCTTTCTCAAAGGTGAGCAGTAAAAGGAGGAATTTGGTCCCGTATGTTGTTACATATATTTAGCGCAGTCCCGCGCAGCACTCAGCACTAAACATCCTGGATAGGTAGGTACTCGAAGCCTGTCCTGGAGTTGGAATTGAAGCTGATAGACTGAGTAGTTGGCTGGAGCGTTGGCTGAGTGTGGTTGAGCGGATCCTATGCTTTTGGATTGTTCATTGTTATCAAGAGATTTTGTCATGAGTCCTTTTATGAGAGTGTTATGTCTTTTCATAATACGCCACTATATTATGCATTGAAGGTGCAGTGTGTTATCCTGGAACAGTTATACAACTTACAAATAACACCCTAACTTATATTGGATATTACACCTATGATAGTTCAACTTGTAGAAATAATACTCAGCATGCACCTTGATCAAGGCCAATCTGCAGGTCATATACAGGAAATCGGCTATGATCTGTGGTAGGAAGAATTTCGAACAAAGGTAGCTTAAATATGTATTCTAATTCCTGCTTATATAGAATTTCTATGATAATCATGAATAACTAGCATATCCTCTGAATTGGGACAAGCTATTCATTCCTGTCAGACAATTTGCTGTCCCCATCCTAACATTCATTTTTATTAAGTACACATTTGGAATTATCAATATATATGAGACTAAGAAATACATATGGATGGTAAATCACCTATAAAATTGTTAGAGGAGGTAAAGAATTTGGTATATTTAACCCTTTCAAGACTGCACTGAATTTTCATACTACATAAAATGGACTCCATTTTGCTTAAGGGATATTCCCAAAAGACGCCACTGTGATGCCCATTGGTCTTATAATGAGCAATAGTATTGCTATCCAAGAAATAAAATTGATATTTTTTTATCATTGATATGCTAGAAATGGCAAATCTAGATTGATTATCTATGTTTCCACAAAAAAAATCATGTCTCTATCTTTTTTCCCATATTTTTGCAATTTTAAGGAATTTTGAAATGTATCTCTCAGGCACCAGGCATCTAGGCCTGGTGATGCCTGATAGATACAGGAGGCTAGGCCTGGTGATGCCTGAGGGATACAGGCGTCCTGAAAGGGTTAACACACTGGGATACCCTGAGCAAGGGCATTTTTAATTCAGAGATGCCACTCTATAAATATGAATAATCTAGAAATCATGTGGAAATATCTCAGCTACAGCAGTCTATGATAATTATTCAAAAAAAGACTTGCAAAATGAATTCAGAGATTTAAATCAGAAAAATCAAAACTGAATAACCATTTTAAAACCAAAATATGGCTTAAATGAATATTTGTTGTCTTCCCATAAATTTACTAAAAACATTAATCTAAAATTGTTTTCAATATTCTACATCATTCCTGAGATACTAACAATAATTTAGATGTATGATATACTTTTATACAACCTCTAACAAAAGAGATCGAACCAAGAGAAAAATTTCTGGGATATTTGGAAAATGGTACGATAGTCATTAAGCAGAAGATTTAAAAATATCATAGTATGTACATTCTGACATGAATAATCAACTCTGATATACTCCATACAGACTAAACAGGTAATTGGTATAGTGGCCATTTCTGATATCGCACGTTGAAATACTGGGCGCCAGAAGTAACCCTATAAAATATTAACAAATTGCAAAAATTTAAAGAGTTGTATCACATTCCTGGGATCAATTCCTACATTTTTTTTGTTTACCGTATGAAGATTGGACAAATATTTAAAAAGTTAGAGCGAAATAGCCAATTTTTTTCCATTAGGATCCTATGTTAAAAGCACCACCAACTACGGTTTGAGATTTCCGCAAAATTTCGCTGCGCAATGTTGTATTTTTAGACCCACATACCTATTATATCCTGTCTGGTAACAAATATTTTCAAAAATTCAGCAAAAAAGGAAAAAGGGCATCTCTGTTATTTTTAACACCATCATAGTCTACTGACCTACTTCTGATGTACATGTTTTACTTTTGGCCTCATAAAAGTATTTACATTTTTTGGATTTTCACCCCCCCCCCCCCCCCCTCCCAAACATTAGAAAAATACATTGATAATTTTGTAATTTCAATTGCATTAGCTTTTCTGATTCGTGAACTTCCTGGGCTGCCCAAGGAAAAAGGTCCACTTTTTGGTGATGGTCACCCCCCCATGAAAAGTTCTGGCTACGGGCCTGAATACATAACATCTTATGTATCTCTATGGTTCCAAGTTGAAGTAATAATTTTAGTAAGTCCACGTTACTGCACAAGTGAGCTGCCTGCGTTTGACCATTAGTACATGTCCGTACCTCTAGATGGCAGCAATTGCCTATTCGTCATCACAAACTCCACGTTGAGGGAATTCCGCTGGCGTTACTGTTTTGTGTTGGGGGGGTTTCCCGGCAGGCCTGGGAAATCCCTGGATGTCACCACCACATTGAAACCGTTCAGATGAGTTGATTCACCACCCCACCGGTCGGCATCTGCAGATTCTGCAACTCTTAGCCCTTTATATGGTCATTAGTACCTCCAGAGTGCACCCAGGAGGAGTGGGGACCTCCCATTCACCTTCCACGCTGGTGAGTATGCTACCAAAATAAGCCTGGTTTTGTGCAATGTTGGCCATAGACCCCTCTGACTGAACCATTTTGCATCGAGCTTACTATAGATAGGCTTACAGTCAGTCGGTGTGCATGTGAAATCTTACACGTTTCTGAGTATATAAACCTTGTGCATAGTTATTTGGCCATTCTGCTAAGGAAAACTAGGAAGTGAAACTTGGAAGTAAGTACATTGAACAGAACAGGCCTATTATGTGGTCGTTGTAATTTAATAGAATTAATATATCGGTAAGAACACATTTACAGTAATTTACTAAAACTATCCAAAATTAATATAAATCTGTCAACTCATCATATTGAGTCACGTTGCTCTTTGAAAAAGTTCTTGGTCGGTGAGTTAATAGTAGTACTACATTTATTTGAAAGAATGACAAGGCAGTATGTAATGTATAACATGATTGTATCCATAATTATGGGACCCATATCAAGTAAATGAATGAGTATGTTTATATTTTTATTGAAAGACAATGGTGGCAAGAATTATAATTGGTTTATGCTAATATTGATACATTCTTTTATGAATATACTATGGAAATACCTTGATCTTTCACTTCTAGGATACAGAATATAATTATAATGTTACAATAAGATACAATAGAGATAGCATGACAGTACGTTACATTGTTTAGAATAATGGTGTGTGTTCAATGATCAAATAATATGTTACAGTTATTGATACAAGTCTTGGGCATAGAGGTCACTTCCATCTTGTTTAACGGGAAGTGGAATAATACTAATTATTAGGCTTTGTCTAGTATAACAAATACTGATGACACTGGTCATAGTGTACATAGTGCTACTCCCGGATGCTGGTTGGTATGTACAAAACATAGGCTTAATATAGGTTATCCTTACAGCACATTTGGCATAGGTCCAAGCCTGGGACTGGTACCATATATATAGTGAGGTGATAAGGGACGGATCCCAATTTTTATTTAAAAGCAGGGGATGCCCCTATTTAGGGATGTGTGCCACTCCCTTCGGGGGGTTAGAATTTTACATTAAAAAAATAGATTTGGCAAGAATTAGGGGACCAGGCGCCCCAGGCGTCCCCCCTTGAATACCGCTATTATATCATACTGCTTAAGTACTGTATCCCACTGTGTTATACTTCCTTGTCACGTGCAATTGTATCGGCCACACTGTTTCGAGTTTTCTAGATGAAGAAGAATATTATATCAATTTGTACTTCAGGGGTTTTCTGGGCTAGTGGTCCTGTTTTTGCCCTGATTGTTTAAACATGCCACTATAGTCCGTATACTTAAATTAATTATTACTGTAATTTCACAGCTTTTGGCAAGGCTTACTGCTCAAAGATTTCACTAGCCCGTCAAGGTTCTTACTAGCAACCGGTACTAGCAACTCTATCTAAGTTAAATCCTGTACTTGTTATGAAATTCCAGGTTACAGAATGGAGGCCTTAAAAGGGGCCGTCGTTCATGGTAAGCTTTTGCAATCAAATGTAAATTCTTAGTAAGGGTACTTTTTTCTTGATGTCCCACTGTCTCAGCTGGACAGTGACTGGTTGAAAAAGCACCCTTCATAACAGCGAGATTTTCAGTCTGTTTTCTTACAACAATTTACATCATTCTTACTATACAACGCAGCGTTTTCAAGAACAAAATTAAATCTGGCTGTTTTGTAAACCTAGTATTCAAAGTCGTAGGAAGAATATATACCGTGAAACATTATCAGTTTAGAGTTAGTAGTGATGTTCTTTATTGCGATGACAGAGTCGTGCACATGTGTGAAAGCTTTGTGACCCTTGCTATGCTGGTGGTCATGTCAAAACAAGTAATAGTGGTTGATCCGAGACTAGTCATTGCTTGTGAATTTATTCTTTGAAGTATTTGAAGATAGTTGACCTCTTAAGTAACGACATATGACCAAGGCTGGGGGTATGGCCCTGTCTTCTCTTGTTATAACTCAGTTTATACCCATGTTCCATGTCGAATTTAAGAAATAGCCCTGTCCCATGTCACTATCCTTTTAAAGCTCATGTCTCATGTCGAACTTAAGAAAAGGGCAATGTCATTTGTCACTTAGTTGCCATGTTGCCTGTCACATTTATAAAACGGCCATGTTAGATTTAAGAAAAGCCTAGGCCCTTTGTCACCATGTCGATTTTAGGGGTCTACACCCATAAGGCTTCATGGTCAATCCAAACTTGATCATGCCAACACCAAGTCGGTACACCGGAAGACACCACTAGATGGGCCACAAAGTGTCCATTCTTCCTGGATCTAGGAGCAAAAGAACAATCACTGATATTGAAATGACGATATATTTGCAGAAATCCTAAATCTGCCAATATGTCTGCTGATGCCAGCTGCAGCAAGGGGGACGAACCCACAGATGACTTCAAAGTGGTATACAATTTCAGGGACAATAACGCTTCCATAGTCGCTGGATGGAATAACGTGTTTGGAGAACAGCCCTACCTTAATGAAACAATACAGGTGAGATTGTTAAGTCCTTAAGTCACAAAGGGGCATTAAGTCACAAAATTGGGTGCTTTGTGATTTAATGACCACCTGAAGGCATTAAGTCACAAACTGTCCTTAAGTCTCAAAGCCAAAATGTCTGTGGCAGAAAGTCTCAAAGTGTCGTTGAATCTCAACGTGTCTGTAAGTCTAAAAGTGTCTGTAACTTGTCTCTTAGCATCACCCTTAAGACAATAAATAATTATCAATGGCAAAAAAATAATAAATAAATAATAATTCACAATAATTAACTATAACTAATGAAAACTAATACAAATGAAATAATGAATTAATAAATAAAAAATAATATAATGAAGTGATTAATGAATAAAAAGTATTTAATAGTAATAGATGTTTAATAAATAATAATATTTAATTGATAAAGAAATGATTAATAATTAAAAAAAAGTTAAGTAAATCAATAATAAATAAAGATAACTAATGGAAAAATAAAAATGACTGCAAACATTAAATAATTAATAAATGAATAATTAATTAATCAATTTTATGATGGATCTAAATAAGTTGCCATAATAAATTAAAACTGTTTATTAATAAATAATTGATTCATTTTTTTTTTCAAATTTGTTACTTAATGCCATCAACGAACCTGTAGTGAAGCTCTAATATCTTTTGTGCAATTTCAGAGGTTCTTTGAGACTTAAGGACAATTTGTGACTTAATGCCTTCAGGTGGTCATTAAGTCACAAAGCAGCTGACTTTGCGACTTAATGCCCCTTTGTGGTTTCAGGACTTAACAGAGATAGCTTGACCATCTTAAACACCATTGGCCTTTATGTCAGCGAAATTGCACAGGCTATAAAGGACATATGAACCGTTTTGCTGATTATTAGAGGACAGTGTCATATTGATCAAATATACAGATTATAACTAATTCATCAAACTCCAAATAACACGCAAGCAAATGACGAAGTGAAGATTATATTGCACTGGCTGGTTTTGAATGTCATAAAGAATAGAGTAGGAAGTAATAATGTAGAACCGTTTTAATGGTATTTAACAGTTTGATTACACTTCTTATTCCTAATGGTTATTTTAGTAATCGCGAGCTATATGCTTAACGACGTTATATGACATTATCAAATTAAGGCTCATATTTACTCTCGAGGCATACTTGTTTAACAGAAGATTGGTACATGCGCAGTTGTGAATTACATGTCAATTGGTATACAAATTGTCAATTGAATGTTTGTTTCATCATTGGTTCTCTTTTTATAACCTTCAACATGACATCTTTGCCTTCTACAGTATGAGTTACAATGTCCCATATCAATCTATTCATGTCGTATCGATATCTTTTTACAGATATCCCATGGAGATATATTTAAAGAAGCCCCATGTGCAGATGCCATTGTAAGTTGACAGCAGAGCACTTTTATTAAAAGAAATAGAAATTACAGTGTTATAGTATTGTATGTTCAAATATTATGTGACAGTCATAAAAGATTGCAAGTGAACAACATCTAGCTACCCCAGTCGTGAATGTACCTGAGTTCCTTACCGTAAGACAGTTACAGTAGAGTTCCAATTACCATGATCTGGAGAATAATGTTGAATTGACTTGACCTAGGGCAGTAGAGACATGTGATAATATATCATCTGATGTGTTAATTCTCCTTCCAGGTGTCCCCGGCAAACAGCTTTGGCTTCATGGACGGCGGTATCGATATGGCCCTCTCACTTCACTTTGGATGGGGAATGTAAACAGAAACCTTTATGATAGTTGCATCGTTTAGGCCTATTTGGAAAAGAACATGACTAAACACACCCCTTTTCTCCCCAGCAACAAACATTGTATGGATATTAGACCTTAAAATTACAGGAACACTTGCATATGATTCAAATTCATAAACCCTTGTCAATTACTTTTAATCTGACTGTATTTGTACATATATTCTCTTTTTAGAATTACCATTATCTAGATCAATTGTATTGAAACACAACATTCTTGTTTCCCAATCAAATCATTGATAAATACGTTATTTTGCTGTTGAAGGTCTGCCCGCCTGAGGGAAAAGATAGCCACTGAATACGATGGTGAACTCCTTGTCGTAAGTACTCACAATGTATTTTTGTCCTCTAGGGTGCAGTTTGGAATATGTTTATATGACAAATATCTACAGAATTATCTTATCTACTCTCTATACTACAGTAGTCATAAATGCATCCATTTATCAGCTGTAGTAGTGTATGCCAACAACAATGGAATGGGTCAGATTTAACCTCAACTGTTCCCATAATTATATTTACTGTATGTAATAAATAAAACATATCAAACATAACTCTTGTCATTTCAGGGTCAAGCAGCGATCGTCCCAACAAACGTTCAGGGAGAAGACCCACCAAAACCTGTAGGAGGAAAACACATAGAATGGCTTATTTCAGCCCCTACCATGAGGGTACCAATGGACGTCTCCAAAACTGCCAACGCCTACCTCGCCTTCAGGGCCATAATCCTAGCAGGTATCAAATGTTAAATCAATTGAAAATGGTATCATACATCTGTTACAAATCAAAATCAATGTTTCTTAAGCTTATGTGTACTTTTTATACTGAAATGTCTGATTATCTTGCAGTAAAGAAACACAACAAAGATTCTTCAAAGTCTCCCATACGGTCCGTACTTTGCCCGGGGCTTGGCTCGATGGTGGGCAGAATGAGTGGAGACAGGTGTGCATACCAGGTATGGAACTATGGTTTGTCAATGTGCCCTCCTCCTTCATAATAATAGTTTCTGGGTTTATGTGCAAGGGACGAGGTGTGGTGCCTTCTTGTTTGACTACGAATGACAGAATCACAAAAAACAAAAAACAATTCTTTTCATAAATGGAAATTTCTGGGCAAGCCCACATTATTTCATGAATGATGTAAATACTTAATGAAATTAGTTTCTGGGGTTACTTCTCTCATTAAAAAACAGTTTCTCAAGAGTGCGATGCATGAAATGCCTTGTCACAATTCAAATACTGTTTTGGTATTGTTCTGTGTACTTACATCAGTGAATTAGTGGCTGGTCTTTACCAATAGGTTAACTGTCTCATCTTTTTGGTTCGTATTATCAAGAAATAGTATTGTTGTTCTACTGTTCAGCAGCAGGTATGGAACATCAGTTGCAGGTTGTGTCTCCTTCCTCTATAGCTATTGTATTATAAAGATATTACTTGTGGGCGACAAACAACTATCTATTATTCTTCTCTCCGTTTCTTACACTTTACAACTTTCTTAGAGCTGCACATGTCTCTACTGGTAATTGACTGACAAGATTCCGTCAGAAAGCTACTCGATCTTCCTACTTGTAGTTGTAATATAGTCCCATAATGTGATTCAATTAGATGCTGAAGGCGTACGAGACGTATGAACTGGGAATGCATCCTGACCGTGTCCGTCCAGAGACCCTACCTGACATTTGGAAACACCACTCAGATATGGCCAAGGTATCCGAAGCTTCAAATAACAAACAGTCTGTTTTGGGTAATTCTGTTTCAGTTTGTTGCCAATTATTAGAGGCCTAAAATGAGTGTTTTAGGACATGCAAAATGCATCATGTTTTATTGTATCAGTATCAAATTAAAACCTTTTTTCAAAGAAAAAAAGAGATATTCCTCACGAGAAACATAATTAATTTTATGCCCAAGCTAAATCAATTTAGGGCCATATATATAGCTATCAGTGTACATAATATTCATAAAGCTAGACATCCCAGACATTGTCGCATATTGGAAGTTGAAAAAATTATGGTAGGCCTAAGATTTCTGTATCAGTAATTTTGCTCCTCGGCCACATTACTCATTTTCATGAATTCGCACATAATCAAGGAACTTTAATTCAAACTTAAACTGTTGAATAAAAATGGTAATCCCTATTCTGTTTTTCAGTATGTGCACACAGGATAAAATCCAGCTGCGTTGTAACCTGAGAGGAAGTGTGGCATATGCGAGGAAATTAGTAGTAGTCATGTCTTTCGGAACTTGTCATATTTAATCATCTCTCAAAACTAGTTTGAGATGTCGCGTCTTGCTCCATTAGACCGGTGCCTATAGCTATTGACTTTATATTGAGGTTATGATCAAGAACATGGTGGTAAGTTACTTGTATACAGGATTATGAATGTACAATTAATCATATAAAGCCTATGAACAGAACCTTTGTCGGGTTTAGGAATTACATTTAAATATGAATATATATTTATTTATTTTTTCTAAGCTTTGCTGTAGGCCTACTATTCAAACCTCTTGTTTCATTCTATGTTTGTAGCAATTTTGTAAGGTTAAGAAGTATGCATTGCTTGAATATTCTAAGCATTTCAATGGCTAAAGATTCATTTCACTGACTGTCTTCGCAACTTTAGATAGATACTACATTAAATGTATTGTATTCAATTTAGTGTGGCTTCTGTTAAGGGCAATTGCAATGTGTTGCTGTATATCATGCACGTACAATACAGATGAGCCAAAAACAATATGGTATTATATCGAAGTTGCCATTGTTTATCAAACTCAGCTTATGACCCAGTGTGTCAGATTGCTGGAAATGTAATTGAATAAACCTTGGTCGGGTTACAAAAATATGGCTTCATTATTAGGGTCATTGTCAAACTGTTCCAATAGTGGGTTTCATATGAATCATTAGCATCACGTGAAATTGTTTATTGATAGTTCTATATGACTGATTGTGATATATATTGCATCACATTTTGTATAATCCTATATATGTAATGGCTACTTTCTTTTGTCACACAGCAAATCACTTTGCAACCTGATATTGATTCCATGTGTAGGTCCCTGCTAAGATATTCAATATTGTATTACCTACATAGGGCAAAAGATATAATTGTGATAACGTGGTAATGCATGTATATGCAATTATATATATGGCATCGCAGATACGCCAATGGTTTGACTTCTGTTACTGCGTGCGTTGTTCAATGTTTGATTCATAAGACACTTGGAGTGTCATTGAATGGTAACGAAAAATAGCAGATACTTCGTATAATTCCGATGAAGGCCCTAGCGGTTTGAAACATGTCGATTCGCTTCAAAGATTAAACCAGTCTGCAAAACCGTCGTTGGGTTCGGTGTAACATCTTTATTTTGTATATGTTTGTAGGTCAATATGTTTTTTTAACTTATGACTGCCGACATCAATTGCTTCTAGATCTTACTACCTCAATCTTGTCTATCAATAAAGGAAAGATATGAGACCACTTGCGACATGTCTGCAGTCATTTTTTACAACCTTAGTAGGCCCATATTGTTATGGTGATAAAGTAACTGTTCACACTTATTTAAATTCGACAGGGCGACGTCACACGTTCTTATATTCGACAGGGTGACATCACACTTTGTTAAATTCGAAAAAGGTGCGTGGATTCCACATGGCAACAAAAACAAAGCAACAGTCAGCAACAACCTTTCTGAATTGTTGCAGTTGTGTAGCCCATGAAAATTACATTGCCGAGGGCTACAAAATTAATCAAACATATATATGCATGGTAAATCTAATGGAAGCACTTAAACACAACAATCATATCTTTTGATATTAGATGGGCAATTGTGCAATTCCCTTGTGTTTCCCAGTGTTGTCCGTGTATCTATTTTAATTTGTCGCCATGTGGGATCCACCCTAAAGGGCGACATCACACTTTCTGAAATTCGACAGGGCGACATTGAGGTTTCTTAAATCGAAATGCGACGTTAGAACCCTCTCCCCCCACCAAGGGCCCATTGGACAGCGAATACGGCCTTTGGTCTGGCCTTTGCCACCTTGGACAGTTGTGAATTGTTAACACTAGATGGTAGCAGCTGCAGTGAAGCGAACGGTCTTAACACAGCGAAGATACTAAAGATGGTCGAATAGCACTAAATAACATAATTTGCAATACTTTGTAATGTTTTCTATTTCGTTAACTAGTCACAGGCCCGTATACAGCTTCTGCTGTTGGGGAGGGGGGGGGGGGGGAGACGGCGAGATTCCCCAAGTGGAACTTCTTCTTATAATTTCAACAATTTCAACCGAAAAAAGGGGTGTAACGAAGTTTTCCAAGTAGACTATTTACTGTGTCCTATATTAAATAGAATTAATTTGACCAATAATGTTGTCTCGTAAGAAGAATCAATGACATTAAAGCATTACATAGACTATATGTAATAATGAAGGTGCTCACATGCACACTAATTACAAAGCATCATTTTACGTGATTCCAATTTACTTGGTTACTTATTATTCTGTAACTGTATGCCTTGAGGGTGTCAATAAAAATGATTATTCTGATGTCGTCATTGCAAAATAACTTTTCAATTGATTTATAATCTGGGCCTATTGTTCAGCTTTTTGGGTTGATGTAAATGTTACGAGTTCAGAAATTAGCATATGCGTTTTCTCATGTATCGCTTTTCATATTTTAAGTCCTAAATTCCCAATATGTTTTTCCCCTTTTGGATGTGGACGGAGGTAGAGAAGGGGGGCCTCCAGGATCAGGGTATAGAGTGGCCAAATCAAATTGAATGGCCACTTTATACCCTGGCCCTCCAGGTGGTTGTTAGAATGGCCCACCTAAATTTAAGTTTTTATGACTATTAGGGTATGTGTTGTTCATGTTCTCACTAGATGAACATGTTTCTGGCAATGTTACGAGTTCAGAAATTAGCATATGTGTTTTCTCATGTATCGCTTTTCATATTTTAAGTCCTAAATTCCCAATATGTTTTTCCCCTTTTGGATGTGGACGGAGGTAGAGAAGGGGGGCCTCCAGGATCAGGGTATAGAGTGGCCAAATCAAATTGAATGGCCACTTTATACCCTGGCCCTCCAGGTGGTTGTTAGAATGGCCCACCTAAATTTAAGTTTTTATGACTATTAGGGTATGTGTTGTTCATGTTCTAACTAGATGAACATGTTTCTGGCAATGTCATTTACCCTTTAAATGCAAACAAAGGTTGTCTACTTATTTCTAAGTTTCATATGGGCCCTGATCTTTATTATGCTGAATAATTGATAAGCTGCTATCATTACATTTATTGCCTTTCTTACTTGTCTTTATACTGTTAAACACTTTAGAATTAGCCTTGTTATAAAGTGAATCCATAAAGATATCATAGTATGATAGCAAATAAGACACTGATTCACTACAATTATAATAATATAAGATATAATTATGGTAATTATGGTTATGATAACGTCACATTGACGCGTCACAACAGTACGTTGCAGCAACGTTATTGGAAGCCATCAAAATAACCTAACAAGAACCAGTACAGAACCAAACAGAACGTTGCTGCAACGTTATAATAACGTCACATGCTTGCCTGGGTATACATTCCCAAGTTTATGGTTGTTTTTCTGTATGCATTATAGTCACTTACACAGCTATATAGCATCTATTCTTTTAAGTACACTACCACGGGTGAAGACTTTGATTCACTGCTATTATAAAAATGGAGTAATGTCACGTGTTGTGTTCACCGTGGGCTATTCTCCTACATCCTATAAAAGGCGGCTTATTGTCCCAAACTAAATCATTGTCCTCTTTGGTACTCAACTATTAGCATCTACCTTTGTTGAAATTTTTTAATATAGCAACATGATGATAATGAACAGCCAAAAACAGGTCTCACACAAGACAAAAAGGACTCTACAACCTACAACCTGAAGATAGCAAATGAGGTCCCTGGGACAAATGAGGTCCCTGGGAATGTGCATTAAGAGTGGCTCCAGGGTAAAACTCAGTCCTCTGAATCCAATCTGAATCCAATCACATCTATGTAAGATTAGATAACTACAGCAGATCACATATTGATTCAAATGCCACCCTTACATCTTTTCGAGTAGACCCCCTGTTAGACCGTAAAATGTAAATCTCCCATAAAATGTAAATCTCCCGTAAAATGTAAATCTCCCGTAAAATGTAAATCTCCCGTAAAATGAAAATCTCCCGTAAAATGTAAATGAAATTGACCTAAAATGTAAATCTGACCTAAAATGTAATTCAAATTGCCGTAAAATGTAATCGTACCTCCTGCCTTAAATTGTGAAAATGTAAATACAGGTCTGCATGAACGTGAATTGTAAATCAAAACATGCCTCAGGTTTTGAATACCCATAAATTGGCCGCACTGGCTTCAAAATTGGCATAGCTACACCCGGGACCCTTACCTTGTCTAGGCACACCCCTAATATATAGAGGTGAAAATCAACGAATAAAAAACAAACACATGCACTGGGCACACACTCTTGAAAATTATGTGCCCAGTGATGGAATGTGTGTGTCAGATGCAAGACTAAAATGTACACACAGCTGAGTGCACACTCAATTGGCCCTGATAATAACAATTAAGATCTTTAACACTTGAACCCATATCTTTGAGTGAATATAAGATTTTTGTGCGAGCAGTTTTACATTTTATGTCCCTATATAATATTTTCATTTTACGTCAAATCTATACATTTTGAGGTAGCTCAGATTTACATTTTACGTTGAATTGATTTACATTTTGTGTCAGGTTTACATTTTACGTTGATTTCATTTATATTTTACGTTGATTTACATTTTGCGTCAGATTTACATTTTACGGTCTAACACCCCCTCGAGCCCTAAAACCAAAAACAACCTTGAGACCCGAAATATCTTAAGGCCCCTGAGTCCCATCTACCCCCATTCATTGAGCAAACCTAGGCAGCAGGCCAGGCATTTAAAAATATCGTTTTGTAAATAATCTATTTACTGTACACTGATCTTAAAAAGAATTGTATTCATTATCGTCCAAATCTATGTGTCCTCATTCTCCTCATTTGTGTGTGTCTGGCTCTAGTTTTTACTACCTGATGCCTTGTTTAGAAACGTAACTAATTATAAATAGGCCCTCAACTGATAGTCCATGAGTATATAGCGTCTTACGTACGGTTGATGGAGGCATCTAATTGGAAAACAGCATCTGAAGGGAATTATAGAATTCAGAAAGGTGAGCCATAATTACTGGTCACGTCATCAGACACAAAACAGATGTTGGTGTCACAGGGAGTCCTTCGAGTGTCGGCTATGCCAGGTTTTGTAACAAAAACTTGATATGGCTGTCTATGAGAATGATAAATACAAGCCCCAATTCCTGTATGCATTATATATACGAATGAGAAATGACATTCAAAGAAGATGAAACCTCTCCATTGTCTTTTTAAAATCGTGTCAATTTAGTCCAGATTTTTGACATCAGAGAACAAATATTAGAAATAAGGTTTTTCATTGCAGAATGCATGTAAGGTCTCATGTCAACTACTTCTCCACAGAGTTAACCATCTAGGCCATCTTGGACCACAACATGTAGAAATAGACCATGACATTTCATGAGGGTCTATTTACCCCTTCAACCCTTTTTTCCTGAGGGTGTGTCAAATTATTATTGCAGCAAATTCTGAAAATTCTTGATCAATTTAAATCATCTTGGTACCTTTCTAAAGCTAGGTATTATGTTTAATATGAATCTGGATGAAATGTATTCCAACTGGAATGTCCTCCAAAATTTGCTGAAATTTTGTATTTTTTTCTGACTTCTATCAACTTAATTCTATATAGAATCTTCAATTTACATTTTATTTCAATTCTTGCTATACATAGTTCAGAGAATTAAATTTGGAATCAAATGATGTGTTGTTCACCTATATGTAAGCATTATTTAGCAGAAGGTCAGAAGGCTGAGGTGAAATTATGAAATATCACCATTTTGCACAGATTTTTCCAATTGGTCGTCCAGGTACAATTATCAATTATCTATTATTACAGTTTGATAGGTTTTCTATTGGTAAAGTATAAAAAAATATTGTATTATTTTGGGGCCCGAGACCTTAAAATCCCGCCTCCATGGTTATGCGGTTCCATTGACATGTTACTATATATAAGCATAACTGTTGCTTTTCTGTTGCTCCCACACCAACGACCTGCTCACATCATTGAATTTTAAATTTTAGCTTATTGTAATATGTGACCCGATCCGACAAAATGAGTCGCAAGTCGCGCGCGGTCAAACTGAGATATGGGCCTCTGAAGTCGGAAATCGGCCCCACTATCGAAAATGACTTTCTTGCATTTTCTTAATCTTTTATATCAGGACTTTCATTTCCCAAAATATTTTGATGAAATTAATATTCTTAGTGTGTTAGAATGGCCCCCAAAGTCGTTCTTCTGCTTCAGTGAGTTAAAACAAAAGGCTCCTGAGACGCCGATTTTTATCAACTTTGCCGACTTGCGAGCCGCTTTTAGGAGTCGACAACCCAAGAACTTTTGGTACCGCCGAAAAGCGCGGGACCTCTTCTAGCCAATCGCATCGTCGGATTTTGAATTG
This sequence comes from Lepidonotus clava, assembly GCA_936440205.1. Classification (NCBI taxonomy): domain Eukaryota; kingdom Metazoa; phylum Annelida; class Polychaeta; order Phyllodocida; family Polynoidae; genus Lepidonotus; species Lepidonotus clava. Next base: position 41,490,934 of record OW387136.1, on the reverse strand, counting down.
GGACGGGGATGGACCAATCAGAAGGCGGATCGCGAAAGCCGTCGCCGTAAACAATCGTTGTCAAGGAGGTCACGTGTTGCGATCCGAGCGCTCTGATTGGCTGAGACCCCCTCGGCGTGCCGGAAGCGCCACTGTTTGTAAAATTTAAAGGTCCGACCGACAGAAGCAGGTGCGCGTTCAATGAGGCCTAACGTGTTAATTAGCGTGTTATTTCTTGAACTGCAAGTGCAGTTTGGATCCAAACATTGTTAGGATTACATGGCTACCCCCAAGGAGCGTGAGGAGGCCGTGGCAGCCGCGCTAAATACAATTGTTCGGACTAATCTTCATGGCGGCGCCAACGACGAGCAATGGCGAGAACTTGTCGAGGATTACTTCGTCTTTGCCGAGGACGATGGGGACTTATCGGAGGGGGAGGAGGATGCTACCCTGTCGGAAAAGGACATAGAGGATTTGGAGGAGGCTGAGGAGTCACAGGAGGACGAGGATGAGCCCCTGGTTATCACTGATCCGACGGACCAACTGCTGCAGGAGGAAATTCACAGTTGCCAGAAATTTAGGTAGGCCATGCTTGTTTGCGACTTGCGATCGAAATTGCCCAAGTTGTGTCGTTTGAAAATTCCTATAAATACCAAACCGTTAGACCTGTCCGGCCATCAGAAGTTGCCCAAACATGTTTTCTAAGATATCCCGTAATTATTTTCATGTTTCTATCTGTCTTTATGTTCAAAATCGACATTTGCTGAAAGTATGCCGCCGTGACCTACTTAATGGCGTCTCGCACTTGAACGATGGACGGCCTTGACCGTTATGCTCTCTCAGGCCTAATTAAAAGTTCTTAGCGGCCATCTAATGAACCTAATTCAATCTATAGGGGTGCCCTCACATATCTTTGACATTAATGTGGACTTTCGTCATGTTTAGGTGCTCGTGTAAGTACCACAACGACGGCCCGTGTTGTGTCCAGTTCTCAACGGCAGAGCGTCTGGACAAACGGCAGGAGGTCGCCCAGCTGACTCCAGGTGCGGCCAATAACCATCCTATTAACCGTCGTAAATGAAGATAGTTTGTCATCTATAATACCTGTATGACCTCCTGGAGGCTGTAACTTTTCCTCTGTGGCATTGACATACGATTTTCGGCCAAGTAACCTCAGTGACCGCGGGGGTAGACCCAGCCGAGAGTAATGTATGAAACTTTCTTAAACTTTTTTTTTTTTTTTTCACAAAGTCAGTCGCTCGTACATCACTAAAGTTCTGTGTCGGATTTCCATTCCAGGGGAGAAGGACATGCTCCTGTTGGGCGTTACAAGTGCCTTTACTGACACCTCGGTACAGCTGTCGACCTGGAAGAAGGGGAAAAAGGGCAAGGGGGCCAGGCAGCACCAACGGAGCCACTACACCGCCGGGGGCAGGAAGGTCTGCCGGGACACCCTGCTCTTTCTCTACAGGTAATTATTCATCTCTGCAGCTAACATTCTCTGTCTAAGTAGTTCCTAAACCTGTCTCCTGCTGTAACTTATTAACATGTACACAATAATTATTTTATGTAACCAAACATTATTTTTATGTAACCGAACCTGGTATGTCCAACATTATTCCATTTCCAATTGTAAGTTGTGTGTTCTTGTTTTTTAGCTGCAGTATCAACAAGATGACCGCCATCAGCCAGTGGTATCGGGAGAACGGGGTCGTACCCCGTACTAAGAGGTCAGGCGGACGCAAGGCCAACACCCATTCCCTCGACCTCGCAGACATCCGCCGCGTGGTCGACTTCATCAACTCCTACGCCGAAACCTATGCCCTCGTCCTCCCCGGCCGAGTCTCCACGCACAAACGCGACGACATCCTCCTCCTCCCCTCCAGCACAAGGAAGGTAGATGTGCATAAACGTTATCTACAGGCCATCGGGGACGCCCACCGTCAGGTTGCCGTCACCACCTTCCGTAACCTCTGGCGCCAGTTGCTACCCCGTATTGTGTGTTCTCGCCCCATGACTGACCTATGCTGGGAGTGTCAGAGGAACAACCGTGACATCTCCTACTCCTCTAACCTCCCCGAAGTAGTTAAGCAGGCAAAGTTAAAGAAGCAGCAGAAGCACCTGGAGGTGGTGGCCAAGGAACGGGAGTTCTACCAGGAACTGACTACCGCTGCCAAGCAGGCGTATGCCGAGGCAGGCCGGCCGGCGCTCGGGCCACACACTCCCTGTTCCTCTGACATCCGGGTGCATGTATCTTTCGACTACGCACAGCAGGTCCACCTCCCCTCCTCCCCCATGCAGCCAGGGCCCCTCTACTTCCTCGTCCCACGCAAAGTAGGCATCTTTGGCGTGTGTGCTGAAGCCATCCCCCGTCAAGTAAACTATCTTATTGATGAGTCCCACTGCGGCAGCAAGGGTTCAAACGCTGTCATCTCCTACCTCCACCACTACTTTGCCAACTACTCCCTCGGTGAACGCCTCCTTGACCTCCACTGTGACAACTGCAGTGGGCAAAACAAGAACAAGTACGTGATTGGCTATCTCATGTGGCGGGTCCTGACTGGTCTGCATAAGCAGATCACTCTAAACTTTCTTATAACCGGCCACACCAAGTTTGCCCCCGACTGGTGCTTCGGTCTCCTCAAGCAGCGGTTTCGCCGTGCCGAGGTGTCCTGCCTTGCTGACCTAGCCAAGACGGTCCGGGACAGCACCCAAAAAGAAGTCAACATCCCTCAGCTGTGTGGGTCAGAAGATGGGGCCGTCTTTGTCCCAACCTATAACTGGCAAGCCTTCCTGACCCCGTTCACCCGGCCAATAAAAGGGATCAAGCAGTATCACCACTTTATCTTCTCATCAAACAGCCCCGGGAAGGTAACCGTCCGACAGTACATTGACTCTGAGCCAGAGGAAGTGGATGTGCTCACTGTGGACCCTGGAGCCGTCCCAAAGGTCCTACCACCGGCCACACCTTCCCCTGGGCTTCCCCTTCGTCGGCAGTGGTACCTCTTCAAAAACATCAGAGACTTCTGCACAGAGGAAACCAAAGACATTACGTGCCCCAAGCCCACGGAACCTGAGCCTGCAGCAGAGGCACCAAGGCGGCGGGACCCATCGCCAGATCCAGGTCCAGGGCCCTCAGGAGCAGGTGGAGGTGGAGATGCAGGGGAGGAGGAGGAGGAGGAGGAGGAGGCGCGAGGAAGGGGACGTGGTAGAGGAAGGGGGCGAGGTCGGGGGCGAGGGCGAGGTCGGGGGCGAGGTCGGGGTCGAGGTCGCGGTCGGGGTCGAGGAAAAACCCCTGACTCGGGCTCAGAGGACTCAGACAGAGAGACAGCAGCCCAAATGCGACGTGAAATGGAAACAGACTCAGACTCAGACACTTCCCCTGAGATCACTCCCCCACCCAAACGTAAACGCAGCCAAAGTCGGGGGCGGGGGCGTGGTCGGTCTACATCCTCTAGCAACTAGAATCATAGACTAGAATACCTGTATATAGTTCGAATTTTAATATTTTATTGGTACTTTTGTGCCTTTTGAGTTGTTTTAGACTCACAGTTTACTGACGTTTTGTGATCTTTCAACTTTATGGAACTTTTATCCAACTTACCTGGAACTATGACACTTATTATTTATGGCAAAACAGGCTGAAATACACTTGAACATTCCCATAGACTCTTTACAAGTCGTTGTGACTTCAATTCAGCCTTCTAGAACAGGTATTGTGACTGTTTGAGCTTGCCCTCTTGCTTCAGTTTTTCATTTTCAGGTGCAGATTTACAGGAATTGTACTCTATCTTTACAAGGCCGGCATGATTAAAGTTTCCATTTCTAAAGCATGACTTCACAGTATTTTGTAGTTCAACTAGTCTAGAATGTATATTCCAAGTCTCAAGTCGGTGGGAGATAAACTTCTAGTGGTATCCAAGGAATTCCGACCGAGTCTAACCAAAACCGCACATAAAAACTTCAAACGCGTTTTTCTCAGAATCAAGTTTCCAGCCTACCGCGTATAGGGAAAAACCTAACTTTGGCCCTAATCATCGTACGAACACAATCTTGGTATCAAAATGAAGCTCTTTTCGAGGTGAGGAACATATCTTACTAACTCAAATTCGTATCTCCGCGACTTGCGACTCATTATGTCAGATCGGGTCACATATGAGGATTTAATAAATATTTCTCATATTTATATAACTATGTCCAAACTGATTATGGTTGTTACTTGTTATTCCTATTTAGGCTAATTTATAAGTAACAATCTCTAACAGGTAAATGCATTCATAACAGTTTGTGAGGGTAACATGTACTTAACATGTACATCATGATAATGTCTAACTATAATATGCTAGCTTGTATCTAACTGAACACAGCATAATTGATGTATCTGGGTTGCTCTCAGAGGTGAACTATATTTATTATTTTGCTGTTTTTCATGCTTATTGATATCAAAAGGTTAATATTTAGTTACATATAAAGGTCAAATGCTACATTTGCTTTTTTTCTAAAAAAAAAAAAGATCATCGATAGTAGTCCATAGCCCCATTAATCAAACTTTGTAATATCAGTTTCAAATATGGTACTTTTCACATATAATGTGCATAATCTTCACGTTTTGTATATATTCCAAGGATAATTTGTCAATCTAACAGGTTGAAAATGCTTTGAAGTATGTGAAACTCAAAGGAAAGTTCCTCAGTCATAGAAGTGTAACAGAACTGCCCTTCTGTTGTTTCTTCTCTGCATCTGCGTGTTGCACTGTGCTGCACTGTGCCGGCCTGTGTATATCTGTGTTGCATCGTGCCACACCGTGCTGCACTGTGCTACACCGAGCAACACATTGATGCACGCTGGGCTCTGTTAGGACGCCATCCCACAAATGGATCCTATCCCACAAATATTCAAGATTTGTGGGATAGCATCCACACCAAGATGTTATCCCACAAACTGATGCTAACTTTCAAACTGGTTTGAGGGATAGCAGCACCATGAAGACGCTATCCCACAACCAGCTGCTATCCCTCAAATGGACCCTATCCCTCAGATTGCTTCCTTAGGTATCAAAAACAATTGAGAATAGGCCATGCCAGTCCATATTGGTTGGGATAGGTCAACAGTGCTGATCATAGTTAAGTTTTTTCTATTTTTTTTTATTGTTCTAAAATCATCTCTCTATTACAAAACTCTTATGACGATTATATGGAAAATTAATAAGAATTACAATATCAACCACAGTAACACCTAGTATTCCAAGTATACAAATTGTTGAGTTGTAAAGTTACCTAATCGCTCCTGAAATATAAACTAAAAGGTTCAAGATGGGTTCAAAAGGGTCATAAATGACATAATCAAAAATTGATGTTGCCAAAAATAATATTGTCAAAAAGTAGGTGCCAAAATGATGTAATTAACAAAAATGACATCAACAAAAATTCTTGATTCAAATAATAATCTTCTCACCCCACCTGGCAGCAACAGCTACAAAAATGACTCTTTCTAAATGTTTACCCAAATGAAGTCCCTAATGACATTGACCCAAATTTTGAATGACATCATTTTAAAGACCATCATTCTAGGTTATGTTCCTTTTATGATTCCATTTGAGTTTGCATCAGCTTTTGGTGATTGAAAAATACTTGTCAGATCATTTGGATTGGACGTGCTGTCCCTAAAAAATTTGTGATTTAGCAACTGTTTGTATCTTAGTGTCTTGTAGTGGCGCTATCCAACAAACAGCTGCTAAGTTATAAATATTTGCAGCTTAGCATCGGTTAGACTGCAGACACTATCCCTCAAATAATTGTGACTTAGCAGCTGTTTGTGGGTTAGCATCTTGTGGTGATGCTATCCCACAAAGTGACAACTATTTGTAGGATAGCATCTGTTTGTGGGATAGCGTCCTAACAGGTGCTCCTATATAAGTTGCTGCGACACAGCACATGGTTGTCATTTGGCCAAATAAACTCATAGAGTCAACATCTAAGAGCACTGGTCTCTCTCCTTCTTGAGTAGCCATTTGACCCTGCCCTTAAGGCAGCCACAGCTACTACCCTCACCTAGTGGGCTTACTAGTAGACTTGTGTTTTATAAGTTAAGAGTAGCCTACTACCCTGCTTCCCCCCTGCTCTCACCAGCAGCCTATGGGAAGCGGCTCCCTAGTAGGTGGTCTCATGTATTTAACTATCGACATCACACTACCTATTTATTTTAATTGGCTCAGAGTCATAACAGGTGCCTCACCGCCATTCTTATATCTTAAATTCCTGTTACAGAAGGAAGAGAAATCTTCTAGAACTAATGTATACTACCAGTAAAAAAGCGGTCAACATATCTATACCGGTACACTCTTAAACTCTGAGAAGTACAAAAAAGGTAATTCACACGTTATACAAAAATCCAAAGAAGTCCCTATCATAGAGGGTTAACTGAGTGGAATAAGTTACTCTTAGAAATGCAAAAGGTTAATGACAGGACCACTTTTTGTTTGTATTTCCCAACTAGTATGTAATATATGTTTCACTGTTTGTTTATTTTGTATTTTGTTATTCTGGTCATTCGTACAATAATATGCTAAAGTGAATTGTCAATGAGATGACTACTGAATGTAAATCCAATGTAAGAACCTGTATGCAGGAATCTTGATTCAGTAAACAAAAAAGACCAAACCATTAACAGCTAATTAATGACTTTTTATAACATCTGATAAATGTTGAGATGTGAGAAACGCATTAGTATACAATTCTCCTAATGTGAAACGTGCCCTGAGTCAGCGAATCTGTTGATTCAGTATACATTTTCGGTTTTATCACTTGTAAAATGTTACTTTACAGTTCCCTTATGGAGCTGTAAATTCTATAATCAGCATTCTGACACCCCTTACGGTAGAACTCGTGTCTTAATTAGACCTCGGCTACCTGTATTGGCCTGTGGACGTGGTCTCCAGGCCTGATCAGTGGTTTACCTGTTCAGCCCGCAGGTCAGGCACTGGACGCTACTAATCCTTTATATGGGTAAAAAGTACTGGCCCTGCCAATCAGGTGATTCCACTTCCCTGTTTAGCAACTAGTAGCAATGGAAAGTCTTCAATATTTTCTATATGTATTTATGGCTTGCTAGACGTGATTTATGAATAGAACGAATATAGGACATAACAATTGCAAATAGCAAGCCAAGCCAGCTTGCGACAGAACAGTCATGTTGTGCAACCGTACTTTTTTTGTTCAGTCCGTTACTTAAAATAGCACATAACCATTACGTTATTTTCTTGAGAGGCTGAGACCTAACCAAAACAGAATGTTATCATAACGGTTTAATTAAGTAATGTCAAATCCAAACAGAATGTCATTGTGACATCCTGTTAAGGTGAAGTCAAAACCTCACTTAAAAAGAACATTATTGTAACCTTCCTCACCAGGGGAGATCCCAACCCAACGTAAACAGAATGTTATTGTGATGTTCTGATTAGGTCAGGTTTTAACCTTACCTAAGCAGAACGTAACTGTGACTATCTTATTATAGTACTGAATTTGGAAAAGCCAACTTTGTGGTGATAAACCTATTTCCAGTAGGAGCCCACCTAAAACCTAAAATCTTTACTGTTCGCTTAAAACTATAAGCTGTACTAGGTTGAACTAATTCTCAAATTTTTTCAACTTCATCTCAGTCCTACTTGACGTACGATCTGAGAGTTCCCATTATGTATATATCATCCCAATCATCATCTCCATATCATAAACTTTGTCGTTTATTTGCACTAATCTGCTTTGTCTGTTTCCATTGGTTTACAATATATAAGGGAATCCATCTAACCAGCCATCTTGATATTATTATTGAACACAACCATGGATAATCATGATGTTGAATCGCTGGGTAAAATAAAAGGTCTTAAGATCTTACATACTAATTGTCGGAGTTTATATCCGAAATTGAATGAAATTTCTGTTCTCTCAAATCATGTTAACATCCTTGCCCTTACTGAAACATGGTTAGATCATAGATACCCAAATACCATTCTAGGTCTTCCTAATAAAACTTTATATAGGCTGGATAGGGAATCGGGTTCGTCAGATGGCAGTGTGAAATCTAAGGGTGGAGGTGTAGCCTTCTACATTGACGATATCTTGGCCCCTTATATTAAAGTTATAAAGGAAAGTAGTTTAGTAACAAATGATTTTGAGGTTCTTACCCTGTTCATGTGCAAACCTGGTCTGCGCCACATGGCTTTCATTGTGGTTTACAGACCTCCAAATGGAGATGTCCAACCTTGTCTGGACTATCTAAGTAGTGTACTCGATAGCTCTGAAATTACCAATTCTGAAAAGTGGATCCTAGGAGACCTGAATGTGAATTTACGAAGGAGGAATCATCCAAGTTCTAAATCAGTTCATAATTTTTGCAGAATAAACCAAATCAAGCAACTTATCTCAGATATAACTCGTTTTTCTGAACATGGTGGCAGCTGTGTTGACCACATCTATACCAATTGTCCTGTTGTTGCAGCTACAGGTGTTCTTGATGACATTATCAGCGACCATAGTCCTTTTTTTGCTGTTCGTAAGAAACCTAGGACAGACAAGAACTATATCAAAAGTGTTGGTAGATCCTATCGTAATTACAGCAGCGTAGATCTAGAAAAATATCTTGAAAGTATAGACTGGTCACAATATGACACTTCTTTGAGTGTGGAGGAAATGTGGAAATTTGTTGAGTCTCACATTAATACCTATCTTGATATGGTTTGCCCACTGAAAACTATTACTGTTCGTGATAATAAACCAGCTTGGTTAACTGACGATATACTCAAAATTATCCAAGACAGGAATCATTACTCTCGTCTGTTTAGGAAATATAAGAGGGAGGCAGATCTGCATATCTTGAGATTTCTAAGAAATAGAGTGAACCAAGCTATTATTCTGAGTAAGCGGGATTATGTTGCACGTGAGCTAAATAAACATAAAAGCAATCCGAAGAAGTTTTGGCGCACACTAAATAGTTTGACCGAACCGAATTCAAGAAAATCATCATTGTTTGTAAATCTCATTGATGATGCTACTGGAGTACAAATTGCTCCCTGTGACTCAGCAGATTACGCCAATTCCTTCTTCACAGAGATTGGTAGAAAACTGTCCGTCAATAATATAACAAACATTGATGATCTGCTACCACAATGCAATGATACTGATGGTGGTTATTTTGTTCCTATCACTGATGCTCATGTACATAAGCTTGTAAATAGACTTGACACCTCTAAATCATCTGGAATTAAGGATATTTCATCACGGGTCTTAAGAGATGCACTAGCTTGTACTATACCCAAAATGACTAAATTGTTTAATAAGTCAATGTCGGATGGAATACTCCCCTCATCTTGGAAACGAGCTGAGGTTATTCTTATACCAAAATCAGGTAATCTTACAAAAGTTTCCAATTGGCGTCCGATTTCCTTAATGAGTATTCCCTCAAAAATGATGGAAAAATTAATGCATGAACGATTATTCAATCTCTGTTCAGACTTGAATGTATTGAGTAAAAGACAATATGGCTTTGTTCCCAATATGTCTACCTCTGATGCAATCTTTGACTTTGTGAATAATTTATATGAATCTACAGATAACAAGTACTATACTGGTGTTATCTATCTTGATGTTATGAAAGCGTTTGACTGTGTTAATCACTATCGCCTGTTATGTAAATTGGAATCCCTGCCAATTGCTAGACATATTCGTAAATTGTTTCGTAACTATTTGAACGATAGACACCAGTACACTACCTTCAACAACTATCGTTCAGACAGTTCTTGCATTTATACTGGAGTCCCCCAGGGATCTGTACTGGGGCCTCTCCTTTTCATACTATACATAAATGATCTCGAGGTGAATGATCCTAATGTCAAAATCCAGCTTTATGCTGACGATGCTATCATGTACACATCCTCCTCTGATATCAATGCCATTCGAGCTTCCCTGCAATCGGCCATGAACCACTTCCATGAATGGAGTGAAATTAATAGGCTAAGTCTAAATGTTTCTAAATCTAAGGTTTGCATTTATGGAAGTCCGAATATGTTAAAGAAAATAATGCCAATTGGAATTACTGCTGGAGGTGAGCTCCTTGAGCATTGTGAGCACTATAAATATTTGGGAGTCTGTATTGATAATAGGTTAAGTTTCGAAAAACACCTCTTGGACATGCAGCGTATTCTATCTCTAAAAGGGCACATTCTTAATAAGATCAAAAGCTATATATCAGTTGATATACGCTTGCGTTTCTACAAACAAGCAGTTCTTCCCTGTATTGAATTCTGTAACTTTCTTCTTGAATGTGGTCCTACTGGCATGGTTGATACTCTACAGAAAATTCAGAATAGTATTCTTCGAAAATGTCAGAATATTCGTCTGGCAACTGCAATCCATAATGATGAGCTTCATGCTCTATGTAATGTTGACTATTTGACAAAACGTGGTGAAATTATGCTCCTCCAGTTGATATATAAACGTAGTAAATTACAGGATCTAGTGATATCCAACCAGGTACATAACACCAGACAAGCAAATAAAATAGTTTTCCCTCAAAAGACCCCTCTTACGGAAACCTATAAGCGATCACCCTATTGGCGTGGAGTTACACTGTGGGCACAGCTCCCGGAGCACATCCAGAAATCTGACAATGTTACTACATTTAAAGTTTTACTACGTAATCGCTATTCCATAGTTAAGAAAAGCCTTCTCGAAAAGAGGCCGGAGAACTAGGTCATCCGAGTACTGAACTCGGGAAAAGATGACATATTGACGTTGTGACATTTGTACATGTATTGCTATTTAATTAACAATTATTAGAATTATATATTTTTGTATAATGTACCTACTTGGAAGATCACATTGATGTGAAAGTGGTTTAAGAAATAAAAAAAAAAAAAATAAAAAAAATTAGGTCAGGTGTGAATGTAACCTAAACAGAATGTTACTGTAACTTTCTCTTTGAGTCAGGTCTCAACCACACCTAAACAGAACGTTGTTGCGAGGGTACTACTGGATAAGGTAACAAGGGAAATAGAACAATGTCAGAGGGTGAACGCCCGTGACCATGTGGAGGGACATTTGGCCCTCTTTTTGAGGTCTCACCAGAGATCATAAAACCAACATGTGGACTAAAAGCACAAGTAAGCATTGGAGATTAAAACGGTTTTGAAGGTTTTGAAGAACGATTCTCCACGATAAATGTGACCACTGAGGAATTTACTGGACGGAAGAAACCAACAACGACAATGATGTCATACTAGTATCTAAGGTATATGAAAATGCTGGATCCACCCATTTGAACTAACCGCCCGTTACTACGTGAACTTTGTAAAACAGAGACCTGTACATACCAAAGTGAGCAACAGATCTTTAAACTTAACTACTATCAAAAATGGTCAGCAAACTTGCCGACTGTTGAAAAGCAAAGTGGCTTGTAAAAGCACGGATCTGTGTGACTTGGAGGTCTTTGAAGATGACCCAGACACCCTGGAAACATTTACCCATACTTATGAAACCTTTGAAGGAACGAACTCCAAGGAAAATGTCCTGGACGTAGCAGGCCTAACGTTGGAAGAGAAGGTGGACATTTTAATCAAGAACTCATGTGACCTTATGGCGCTCTCTCAACAACTAATTTGGTTACAGAAGGACATCTCCTCATTCAGAAAAGCCACTGCTCGCATACCATCTATGGTTGTTAAATAATCATTTTTCTTATACAACATACACTTTTCCAAAGAGTTTAGAATAAAACATATCAGAAAACAATGTATTTTTATCAGGAAAACGTATTCCAAATATGTGAAAAATGCATGAGAAGAAAATCGGTCGGCCCAATATCGCAACGTGGATCATGGCATCAATAGAGGGGGTTCCAGAGCCCAGATACTAGGACACCTGGCAGACAACCAAAGCGATGATACACGAAACAGGGTGTATATTAAAAGAAGGGGCATGTTTCCCCAAATCATGGATCATGGACGCATTCATTTTGAGCATTGAAATCACAGAGGTGTCCATGATTTTCACAGAGGATTGGCAATACTGTGCATACATAAGTATGCTTAGGCACAAGTTGTTAAAACTAGCCATCTGTAGATCTGTACAGTTGGCATGGTATGTCCTTATTGTATATAAATATTCATATTTGTTTCAAGACTAACTGGATATATATACTATATAGCAGGGGGATTTCTTTCAGTTACTCTAGATTCCATGTTTGTGATGTTCCATTTTATTCCTATATACATGTACTAGTAAGTCTTCTATTTAGGTTTTTATTTTCTAAATCCGTGTCCATTAAATTGAGATAAGAGGAGGGAAAACTGAAATATTGGTTTTTAACTCCTCCATTGAGAATATGTGATCTATGTGATTAGTAATATCTTCTCATGTCATCACATTTCACCTGTATCACGGACTGTTGACATCAGATATTATAATCTCACGTGTACCTAAACCTGTCCCCGCCTGAATTTTATAAAGCAACAGTGCTGGGTGGGGCAGGAAACCATATCTGTAATCTGAAACCTATCCAGCCTAATTAACCTGTTTAAAAGAATATATTAACCTCATCAAAACTTGGCAAGAAAGTTACCAGTATGTCAGTAAGTGACGTTGGAACAGTTGGTTGCAGCCACGTTATTGACATGAAGTCATCAAAATAACGTCGCTGCAATGGTATAACGCAATGTAACAAGACCAATTCAGATAACGTCACACTGCTGGGAGGGGATTATTTTGAACATGAATGAATATAGAGAATATTTAATCCTTGTGTTACATCGACTCTAAAGTTTAAAATTATCATGCAGCTGCGGCGAGTGAGCAACTGTCATAAAGTCAGGTATCAACAGATTCAGAGAACATGGTTACAGAAAGGCTATGTCACTCGCCCTTTCGCAGAAATAGCAAATTTGAGTTCTCGCAACACAAAATTAATACATTATTTCAGGATGTGGTACTGTGATTTTGTTGCCAGGGTTCCAAAACGTCCCCCAGGCTGATGGGTATAGATCCCCTGGTTCACCAATTGCCTTTAGAAACCGTTGCAAGGTGCCCCTGGCAACACCATGAAATTACCCTATTTTTGTTTTCAAGTGACAAAATTAACAAGACCTATTCAGGAGTGTTTATGTGTCCGTAAGTATACATAATTATATGCATGAGACTAAACGGAAGCAATGTACATGAGACTAAACGGAAGCAATGCCGTTTAATATCGTTATTCTATAAGTAGATTAATAAACATGTGACTCAAACGAACTTGGGCCTCGTGGGCCGAGACGGTGACGGGTTGGCCTGCAGGTGGAGCTGTGGTCGTGGCGGGCCCCAGTCGGCGGTGTGTGGGCAGCTGTCGTCGTTACACCTCCCGCCGTCCGCGTCCTCCGGAGTCACTCCTCCCCACGCCCGCCCCCTCACACCGTGGAGCAGCTCAGCCCACGGCCATCTACGAGCAGCTCAGCCACACGGGAGGAGTCCACAGCAGGAGGAGTCGCCGCACAGTAACTCACACGTAGTAACTCAAAGGTGAGCCATAATTATGTAGGATTACTTTTTTATTAAGTAAATTGCTCTGGTTGACCGTGTAAGACTTTGGAACAGGTATTTCCCTGGTTAGCTTTTCTTGTCCAATTATTTTCTATTGGCAACCCACAGCCCGGTGAGGTAAGTCAATTGAATTGCTGACGGAATACCTGGATTTGTTACCTGGGTATTGAATTGATAACAAGCGACCGGATAGGTTAGTGGGATCAAAGACTGGGGTTATTAATGTCTATTTGTTTGATTCGGTAGTAGGAATATTTATTTTTGAGGTAAAAAACATATTTTACCTTCGTTCCATTTACTTTGAAAAAGTACGAGAGGAATATAATTCCATGAGACCAGAAGGGGAGGCCAAAGGTGGTTTTGATTTAGTGGCATTCAAGTTCCCATCCTGACACTTTCAATTGGAATCTTGTTCCAGGATTATGTAAATGAGATATGCTAATGCCTCCGGCCGCGACATTTTAATTGTACAGTATGGATGATATTGGACTAAAACAAGGCTTAGATTGTTCACAGAAGATAATAAGCCACATCCAAGGCAAGGTTTATCCTATAGGGATCGTTGAGAAATCGGACCTATCTTCACTGGATAGCGTCTCTGCATATAAACGTATACATCTCCAAGCCACCAGGTTTAGCATTGACATTGCAATAAAGATAACCCCAGGGCGGATCTAGATGGGGGATCAGGATGTTTGATCCTCCTACCTTTCTTTTGGAATACCACAAAAAAGGAATTGTAAAACAGATCGGGGGAGGGGAAGGGTGAACTTCAAGTGGAAAGATTGCGACGTGATGTTTGCACATGTACTTTATCAATTTGATTCTTCCAGGCAATGCAGCGTACATGATCAGACCAATACGTATCAAGACAGAACAGCTGCTTCTTTTTTAGGCTATTAAGGTGCGGTTCCAGGATTTGTTATAGGAATTGGCCTAGAATTGTAAAAATGGTTTACTGTGGATAGTAAAAGACATCCAAGGGGACGGTGTTGGAGGGGTCTCTCAGTCGTAGGGACGCACCCCCAAAAATATCTCAAAAACCAAAACCTCTTGCTCGTGAAAGATGAGGTATCCTGAAACAATTTATATACCTTGCATTTGAGGAAAATTTCTTCCATTTATGCCATATTGAGCACTCTTTGCCACTCAAACTAGATCCTACTATTATTTGGGTAGGTCTGTGCAACATTGCGATGCAAACAGAGAGTAGAACAAGCACCCCATCATAAGTTATTGCACCTTTGGTATTTTTGATAATTAGAAAACCTACTTCCTTTGATAAAGATGTTTATCTTTAAGTTGCCATTACATGGAAACAAATAATAATGTCAAATGGGAATAGGGGGTTCTTGATATACTAGAGGTAGCATTTGAAAGAGCAGTTTCTCTACAATTATGTCACATTTCATGACATAATGCACTGCCAATAGGTCCCTTTTCCCAAAAATATTCCCATTTATCATCACCTTAATGTGATCATATAGACTATAAATAGAATGGAGGTTGTACACCACATGTATCGAAGTTGGTTTTGGGGACTGATAGTTCCAATTTGGTAGGATTTGCACACGGAGGCCTTCTGTTGATTCCACAAGTTTCTTATATAAAGTCTCACTTATCTGCTTATAATTATCAAGTTGAGCAGCCCCGAAGATTTTTGGAACCACAATTTTACAATAATGAAATATGAGGCACTCTGAGCTAATCTAGGTATCTCTCAGGGAGATGGGGGGGGGGCGAAGAGATGGCCAGCAGGGGTAGGAAAGGGTCCCGAGATCTGCCAATGCTATCTGACCATTCCCCTGGCGGTTGGATTGAACCTTATAGCATTAATGATCAGTCAAAACTGGATGGACCCAGTGGCTAGGGAGCGCATATATGTGCCCTTTAGCAAGCGTCCTATAACATTTCCAGTCTCAATCCAATACTAACATCAGGATGCTGCCGATCTTTACACACCGACAACCACGCCCTCACACTCCAGCCCTCCATTCACTCCCAACACAATGGTCAATTAATATGAAAATAATTCTTTTGAACTGGAGAGCGCTTCACATCTGCCCTAACTGAAAGATTGGATTTTTTCATTCAAAGATTTTGCATTTGATATGATGGCACTTGTAATCACATGTTTCTATTGTTAGCTATTATCTTGTGTATGATAATTATTGAGGTATGGTATCAAATAAGATATAAATCTGTATTGAAATCTCGGATCAAACGTAAGAGAGTCTTCACGGTGAAGTAATTACTTTACGAATCTGTCCAATGGCCTGTTTTATGACAAATCTCCGTATGTTTCATAAAGTTACAATCAGCTTTGGATGCCGTAGGTATGTGAGTTAGCTAGAAACGTAGATTGTTAATGTGAAAATGAAATGCAAATTTTAAGGAATATCATAATTATGGTAAGATTAATGCAGTATACATTACGAAATAAACAATAAGCTTTATTTTTTGATGCAACAATAGCAGCAAATGTTTAAGGTGTCACTAGACTTGAGGACCCACTGTAGGAGAATGGTGAAAGTAATGTTTTTGATCATGGACAAAATAGAAACTATACTTGCAGCTTGATTGTTATCAATTTAGATATAATCTAAATAAAAAAAAAAGCCTTCTCCTCTCCCCTTTTGTTACCACGTTTGTATATATTTGCAGCAATCTGATAAATATGAATTCACTTTCACAGAAATGAAACAGTCATCACGTGGTATTATCAAACTGAGATATCCAATATAAAAAAGGAAACTCTAACTTTATACAAACAAAGTAAGCGTATGCTGATCCACTTGCGATTAACATTCAGAAACTTAAAAGTTAGAGCAAAAGGCCTCGAACACAATACCTTAACCCTGGTTCAAACAACTATCTTATACCACAAGTTCGTATAATGGTTTCATAATTCACAGTGTGTTATTTTGATATCATAACTATAGATTAGGATAGTTAAATACTTAGATCCCGTTTCTGATTATTGCAGTGACTTGCTTGTGGGATTTTGTGATTGACTTTTGCCAAATATATCCATGAACAATGTAAGGATACCTATTTTTACCTAATTTATTATTTGTCAGGTTGATTTACAAAAGTTGTTTATGTCGTTAGTATTTTTATGCAATCTTTTAAGTTTTGACAATGTATTATAATAATTATAGTGAATACGTTTGAATATGATTAACAAAATGTTTAGCGCTTTTATTGAATAAGGCATTAACTATTGTGATGTTCTCAGGGGAAGGAGCCAGGATGAGCAGTTGGCTCTTCAACGGTTTCCCTGCTTTTGATATTTTGTACTCTTGATGGATCTTGGCCTGGTCGCGCTTGGTTTCTCGAGAGCATGAGCAGGAAGAGCAACACAAACACTTGTCGGGGTCTGCTTTGAAGTCGCAGAGGACAACTCAGGCGCGCAGTCCTGGGGTTCTCAGAAATGTGCCCCACGCATGGGGCTGATGGTGGTTGGGATAAAACTTGTGGGGCTCATGTGCCACTGGGTTCTTCAGTCCTAGAGGGATTGGGCCGCTAGAGCTGGCGTTATGGCTTGGTCTGGGCCAGGATTCGAGGTCTTGTACTGGGCTTCTAGAAGCCTCATGTTACCAACCATTCTAGGCTCAAGACAGGGACAATGACAAAAAAATTAAAAGGGTGGTAGTGAGTAGGCCGATCTCTCATTTTCTCATCCCTTATATCGGTTCTCGGCTTAACTCGTGTCTTTGGTTGTCTCGTACCCATTCTTGGGCGTCCAAGTTCGTCCTGTGTGTCTACCCCTATTTTCTTCTAAGTCCAACTTCCCCTTTTTTGTCTAACTTTGGTCTATTCCTACTTCATGGAGCCTAATCTCTAACTGCTCTAGTCTTCTAAGTCTTCTTGTGGTCCATTCCTGGAAGAAAGGACTCGCGCTAAAATACTAAATTGATTACTATAATTCATCACACCATAAACACTACTACAACTGTTCATTCATTGACAGGGTGTTAAGGCACGCGAGTTTCATAAATTAAATTATTTTGCGCGTCACACACTGCGTTATCTTTTTCTACTGTCATCTGGTCTTCATTTAGACTAGATTTGAACAGAACGGGGGTCAAATCCCAATAATATCAGCTGTGGCACTAACAATTACTTTCTAGGCATTTTAGAAGCTGAGATAAATATTAGATTATTTCACCGAAAGTCTGCCATTTCCGATCCCCCTCTCCCATTGGGGGGTCGTGTTGATATATTTCAAGGTGACTTGATGAACATTCAAATTCAATGAAAGTTTAGTCTATACTGTTTTAAGGGTTATCAGTAGTAAAGTCCCATCATGACTCCACCACAATCCATGTAAACCTAAAAGAATAATAAGATGAAGGATATAACAATCCGAAATATGTTAATTCGACCATCATTTTAATGTCTTAAGTAATATAATAGGTCTAAAACGAATAGCAAGCCGTCGTCGAGTTAAATGTATGCACAGCTTTACTATAAAAAATATGTACTTCGCTGGAATAAAACAATCAAGCTAACGTCGCAGATAGCAAGTGTTCTCAAGTAAAACCCAACATCTTACATAACACCGGTATTACATAAAAATAAAACCCGTCAAATTTAAATGGGGATTAAAATGACGTCGGAATGTCACAAGGATGACACTAAAATGTAAAAATATGAATACTAATAATAATGAGGTATAATTAGAGGGACCTTAATGGAATTGGCTACGTACGTGAGATACATTGATATTTATGTAAAGGAGGACAAATGTGTGTTTCTATATAGAAATTCTTGGTAAATCATTAAAAAAAATCAAGGACAAAACTATTCTTACAGGCGTTAAACAGGTGAATACACGTGTCCTATTTGCTGGGACCAATTCTACCTACCACTGATAGCTGATTTACAGTATTTTATGCGCCTGCTGGTTAATTTGGACGGATTTTGTCGACAAAAACATAGGGAAAACTATCGGAAATATACAATAATCTTTCTGTGATGATTGAATTTTCAAACCTTCTCAAACAATACTAGATACATAAAGATACAAAGTGGACAAGTAGTCAAGGCTAGTTTTCCATCATGTTAAACTAGTAATTCCTCAAAATTATTATAGATTTCTGACCTTAAGCCTTGTGACTTGTCGACATATTTCCCAGCATTCATCCTGATCTAGGCTAACCTGCAGGTAGCTCTCAAGAAATAAGCTATCTGTGGTTGGGAGAATTAACATGAGTAAGAAAAAAAACTGCTAATATTTCCAGATAGCCAGTGACCAGTAAGAAAAGATCACCCTTGTTGAGAGCGGTGCGTCGGGGTGCCATCAGGACCAGTCCATGTTGGATTATTCCGACCTTGGACAGCAGATTGCCAACAACAACAGGCTGATAATTACCATAAGGAGTATTTCGCTCTTGTGGCTGATGATTTTGTAGTAGGGGTATTTTCTTCCTCAGTTTCTTGCTTAACTGTGCATTAACGTTCTCTTTGATTCTCTTGTAGATGACCCGGCGCTTCTTTACCTTCTTCTGAAATAACTATCACATTCTTTATAAAGATAACATGAAAACATTAACTTTTTTGTGCAAAACACATTTTGTGAAATTTGTGATCATCAGAAAAGTTATAGCAAATTCAAAATCATGTCAATAAAATAAATTTACCCATTTTTCTTTTTTTCTTTTTTTAAATGAGTATTGCAAGTTCAAATGTAAATACATTGTTTATGGTTTCTCTAATTGCAGTTCTAATATTGTTTGGTTACTTGATAGTCTGCTTTTCAAGTAGCTATATCTCTGGTTCAAAATGGAATATTTGAAAAATTCCTTTAGATTCTGAAAGCATGATTTGAATTCTATCAGTATTGTTCCTACGGAATTTTATTATTGACCCCATGCCAGTCGCGCATCCACCCCTATGAATAAATTGCGAATTACAGACTTACGGCCATGTCTCTCTGTGTATATCTTATAATCAGTTCCTAAATAAAATGTTAATAATTTTGGTTACCTATGTCCCTCATCTGTTACATACTAGCAAAACAAGATTTATTTGCGAGAAATAGCCATGAAAACCAATGTTTTCTGCCCCATCCAATGCTGTAGCATACGGCAGATGTCAGGGGTAGTCCCGCAGCAGAAGGGAACTGGCACTCGGTCTATAGGGCCGCATATGAGGCCTCTGGTCGTGAAAGGGTTAATTATCTCAAAGGTCCTGAGAGATCATCAGTATGAACTGGTCACATTCTATGCTTTTCACTTCTATACTTGTACAAATTATAACTAAGGTGTGATGACCGCCTTCGTAGAGGAACTGCGATCAGATCATCAACACCTATTATCTGCCTTATCATAGATCTGTAGACTAGTATCTGTCCCCAAACCTATACGTGTATCATTATATCCCCGCAGGAGAGCGATGGACTTGGGGCTGCTGCTGAGGATGCGCGTGCTCGTTGCCATGGTGACGGTGGTGGTTTTGGCGTTGCTATGGACGCCCGGTGCTTTGAGCCAGAAGCCGTTTTCTCCTTACGACAGCAGCTCCTACCAAACACGGAGGGCCAGCCTTCTCTCCTCCCTGTTCGCCGACAGTCGACCCTCCGCATCCCTCGTAAGGCAGTCCCATACTTATTATCAAATTTGATATGTTGGTCCTATATAATAAATAATATTATGAATGTGCTTTTTCAATTATATCAGATTACGATAGACTTATGAACTTAAACGCCTCAAGACCGAGTTTAACATTTAAGGTTACTTGACCTTTTCATGGTGGAATATAACGGTTCTTTTCTTGGAGTGAACGTGAGGTATAAAGTAAAGGACACTCAAGTGATATTTCTAATTTGATTAAGATCGACGCATGTACACGTTAGTTATTGTTAGTCTTTACTGTATACACACTGTAACCTTTGACTTGAATTTTAATTTTTATAATTGTACACGTTATTGCTAAGCCGGCTTGGAAGTGCTTCCACACTACATTTGTCAATTAGAAGTAGATCGCTGTCATACTACCTAATTTCCCCATTTCAAGTTAATTATATCAGCAGGGTGTTACAAGTCGTTTAGAGCTGGCATAAGTACCAAACGCCAGGAAATTGTAAATTCTGCAAAAACAGTTGGTTACTAAAGCTTACACGGCCATCGAAGCTAATTAATGCGAAATAATTATAACTATACATGTCACCCATGTTGTCGAATGTATATCCTTTTCAATTGAATAGGGAACTGTTCTTTCGTTTGAATTGTTGAATAGTAATTCTTTTTTTCCTTTTCTTTGCAAAACCAGCCCAAGTGTTTGGGCTCGGGCAGTGTGTGCAACCCTTGGTGGCACAGCTCCCCCTGCTGTGAGGGCACGACGTGCAGGACCTACACCAACAGTAACTGTATGGGCATCGAGGACTGCTGGTGCCGTCCCACCCACAAGGTCTTCGGCTTCTCCAATTGGTATCGGAAATAATGCCAACACATTGACTTTCTGCCTAACACCAAATCTGAACATTTGACAATTATTTCTGAAAGCTACCCTGGCCATGATATATTAGTTTTTCGAAAGAGAGAAATGGCTTTGGACTCTGAATCATATGTTATTGAAGTTTCGAGTGGGTTTGATTCGGCATCGGCAGCAGCTTTCACAGGCTTTAGTTGTCTATTAGTAGTGATTTGCTTTTACATTTTTCTTCTAAGGTTTTTAGGACTCATGTGAATGCAACACATTGTTTAGAACCGGACCCTATGAATTTGAAGTTTTTTTGGGGGGTGAGATCTTATATCGTTTCAATTATTCAGGAAAAATCTCTTTATCTTAATTAGAAGTTGAGAAGGGGGTTAAGATGCACTGTTAAGGAACACCAATGTTGACGTCAATAGATATTTAGGAAATAAATACTTTTCAACTGTGTAATTGTAACATCTTGCCTTATGTGTCTTTTACAATAATATACTTTGTGCAAATATCGTTTGGAGTTTGGGAATCTACCCTTTCCTTATGATAAACATATCCCTATAATCAGTTGTTAATTAAAAGTAAAAAGATAACTAGGCAATTGCGCACTGCCTCTCTAGGGAAGTCAATTTAAAGAACCGTTGAATGGACGTTCTTCGTCAGAGTAAACTTTGTCATCGCTGACGGTTGTAGCCGTCTTCTTATAGTGGGAGTTTGTTACGTGGGCGCTCACCAAGCGGAACAGTTTACATTTCCAAATTATTATATTTAGAACTTGACTATGGGCATTTTTGGTAAAAACAGCAAATCCACGGACAAAAGGTCGATTTTGTTTGTGGAACCTCACAAATCTTATAAATAACCATGAATTTGACAAGCATTGTTGTATTTTTAAGAATAGAGTAAACGTTCCTCTGTATTTTTAATTCAAAGCTCGGCGGATGTATTTTGGTTATCAAAGCACCTCTGGCGGCACAAGGACAAAAAGTTTTGTTTTATCTTAATAAATTTCAAAAGTCTATCAAATGGCGCCATTTAAACCTACATAAAAACAAAGGCAATTATAAAAGATGATATCGTTTCAATTTGCATGAATATTAATCCCTTTTACTCATTTTTTCAACTGTGCAACTGTACTGACGCGGGTGTCAGTCTTATTGCATAGTAGATATCTTAGCTAGCTATAGTTAGAAGCTAGACCCATACTAAGATAGGCTCTCTGAATATAGTATCATGATTGGAGAGTGTGGAGATGATGAGAGCATGGAGATGATGTGTATAGGAACAAGGCAAATAAGATAGGTAGTTTGAGTCCCTGCTCCTTAGAGTGAACCAATTAAGTGGCCTGTAAGGCAACTCTAAAATGTAAAGGCTGAGCGAGCTCAGGTAACATCTGGGTGAGTGACAGAGCCAGATAGGTGGGTGAGCTCAGGAGTAGTGGTTGTATAGAGTAGAGCGGACCATCTCTCAGACTTGACACTAGTCAATGGGAACTCAATAACATATATTTCATGCATTTGGATTAATAAATACTATCCTTTCACACAAGTGTTCTCTGTTGTCCCTGAATTTGGAACTAGGATCTAGGATGATTGATGATCGAGGCGAGATAGAAGACTACAACCAATGGTTAGTTTATTGGAAACATACACATGGAAATCTAACAAAGGGTAGACTAAAGGTTGGCGAGAAAAGTAAACCCTATAGTTCACACCTATATTGAGAGATGGATGCAGAGAATTAAAAAAAGGTGGGGGGCACCCTTATATAAATGTGTGTGGCGCCCCATCCCTGGGCTAAAACTTTACATTTAAAAAAATCAAATTTGACAAAAATTAGGGGAGACGCGCACCCCCCCCCCCCCTCAAGTTTCAAACGACATTGATTCAGAGAAATGAAAAAGGTAATTTCAATTTATTTTGTTTTATCAGTGCAGTATGCGATAATTTTCTTATGGCCTTTTAGGAAAATGAGTATTGTATTAAAACATTGCACACTTAAAAGAAAGGCAACAATTATTGTTTTAAATATTTCCCTCATTAGTCTTGTACTCTTAACCTGTTTTTTATATTTCGTATTTCTATACCTCAAGATGATGATTGCCATTATGTCAGGTGCAACTATCAGTGTGAGGCATAATAGCAACTAGTTGGCTTTTGGATGAACTATCTATTGTTACCAGACCGGGAATCCAAGTCCCCATTGGTTGACGCCGGACATTGCAAATGGAAAACCTACTTCTATACAACTCCCAGCTGTCTAGAGAAAGTGAACATCAACACAAGAAAGCTCTTTGCAGAAATTGAGCCAAATGAATTGGATTCTGTCCATATCGTATCTGTATCCTGTTTTCTTGGAATTTGGCAGAGTTTATAAATATGTCACAACTTGATAATATTTATGCACCACCTGTTCATTTTTCGTGGATTTCATGAATAGCCTTATCAGAAATAAGGCTAAATTTGCTGCAAGCCGTGATAGGAATATCTTAATTTAAGTAGACGTTTTTGACCTAACCTATTTTGTTAACTGCCTTTCGCTGGCATGACCTTTGTTTTTTAAACATAACTCAGATTACTCTTCAAGACTAAGAAACCAAGGCTGTTTTTTAGAGTCACACTTTTTCAAACATTACTGAAGCCATGATGATGTGCCTCAATTACGTATTTATTCATAATAACAGCTAAATAAGGCAGGCCATAATTTTACCAGGCTATAATTATCAGCCAAGGTGAGACCCCATTGAGTAATATGACTGGACTGCTGGTTGACTGAGAGATCGCTAGCAAGCCATATCTGACACTTTCAGATAATTTTCAAGCAATTGGCTATTTTCTGATAGATTTCGCCACATTGCTCAATGGTTACACCATTTCTGGTTATCGACTAGTTATGGTCGAAATGAAACGATCTAGTTTGAATAAGCTGATAAGGGGTTGTATACAACCGATATTATCACTTACATCCTGTAAGCAATCAAAGAATTTTGTATACATTTTTTGGTGTATACTTCAATCGATACACCTATTTTTGCCCTTTTCAGTTGTTTTCAACAGTCTCAGATCGTTTTCGACAATTCCTGATCACTTCAAGCTTGTTAAGGTGGAAACCCATAGACCGATGCGCAACTGAAATTCGAGGCCATTTCATCATTCAAGTGATCAGGAATGATCAGAAATGGTTGAAAAGGATTTATGTTAATATGCTAAGTCACTTGGAAAATATCTAACAATCTTAGGTATTGGTCGCTAGTGATCTCTGATTCGACCAGAATCTAAAGGCCTGTTTCCACCAAACGACACTTTTCTCAAGCAATTAAATCTATTGTTCCCTGGCTTTTCTAACCTCTGTCGTTTGAAAAGTCGTCAAGATTGTCCAAAAATCGTTCAAATATCAGTATTTTAGTCGTTTAGTGGAAACAAGAAATTGTGCCTTCTGAACGACCAAAATGAGCAAAGATTTTTATTTTTTTAAAGTCGTTCATAGTCCTTAGGAACTATCCACCAAAGTCGTTCAGTGGAAACCCGGCTTTAGTCCCGTGGCTCAGTGAGTTCCCACCTTAAACAGCTGTTATAGGATGAGATTCGACCAGAATGCCACACTGATAATCCGAAGGCCTTCCATCCTTAGTCACCTAAGGGCTATGTTGCCATAATCATGAAGGTATAGCTAAACTGACTATGGAAGTATTTGGTATAGTCACAAAAACTTAGTCAAAGCAGACTATCTATGACGTCATAGGAAGTGACGTTTTCAATGGGGAATATTAATTAACGGACAACAGTGCACCAACCAGACTAACAGAATAGTGGTTCTGGTTGAGGTATAGCCTCTGTTTTGAGCTTTTAGCCCTAATCCATAGATGTAGATGATTCTGGGTAAGTAAAGGCATGTTCTTGTGTATTTTACTATGATTGAAGTGGCTGTCATTTGTTAGGTCGAGAGAAAGTCTTGTACATTCGGAACCAAGCTTACTCACTGCATGGGTCCTTTACAGAATTGAAATTAGGTAAGATACATGTATTAACATTTACAATGAGGGATAGTATTATTCTAATTGTCATGATTTGACAATGTCTCATCAAACATAATTATAACCCTTAGGGCTATGGATAAAAAAGCTTGGTTCCAAACGTACAGAGCTTGTTCTGAACGTGCATAGCTTGGTTCTGAACATATAGATTGGGTCACTTTCCAGATCAGTTCTCTTGAGATTCAGGGAAAGATCCAAGGGGGGGGGATCCTGGGGGTCCTGACCCCCCCCCCCCCCCCACTTTTGGTGCACCCTTCAACTACAAAAAGAGGGGAAAATGTCGCTCATGTATGCACAAATGCAAGTCATTTTAGTACTTTGCCTTTGTGCTGACCCCCCCCCCCCCCCCCCTTTCGAAAATCCTATATCTGCCCCTGAGATTAAGACTGGTTTAGCTAAATACTTCATTATGGTGTAATTACAGCATTCCAGAACTGACAAAAGGTGTTCTTATTATTTTTCCTTTTGCAATGACACATCATAAACTTTAAATGTAGATTCCGTTCAGAACCAAGCTTTCATTGATCAACTCTAAAATTATAATTGAGAAAGTAAAGCCCCATACCCACTAGGCGATTTTGTCCAGAGTCGGCCGATTTTTGGTGCTAGAATCGGCCGACTCTACTCTGAGAGTCGGCCGATTTTAGCGCCAACTCATACCAAACATGTATATTTCAACATATCGTACTACTATCAGGTTTTCATAAAAATCGGCCGATTCTCCTAGTTGCCCGTCGCCTGGCGTCGGTAAAATCGCCTAGTGGGTATGGGGCATAAGAGTATGATGCCATGATTTTCTCCAACACACATTTTCCTATGTCTACAGACAGGTATGACCTACAAAATGCATATTTTTGTTAGAAAATCCTGCAGGAAATACAAAAAGCTTGGATCTGAATGTACAAAAAAAAAGACTTTTGGCAAGCCTTAATCTTTTCTTTGAAATTGATTTTGTTTTGGTATCTTACTACATGTTATTTCCATAAATTCATATTGAGCGTTGATTAGGTACATTCTCACATTATCTTTTATACGACAGATACAAATTCTATATATTCCAAGTTTTTGGCTATTAAAAGCTTGGTTCTGAACATAGATTTGTGAACTTAGAAAAGCTAACATTAAAACTAGGCACTGCTCATCACCCCCTAAACACCAGTGTCTATCCTTAAGGGTGAGTATTTGTCATTGACATTGCTTCAGGAATTGTTTATCACTATATGCCTACCACAGCTCCAGATCCTGGTATAGAGATATATGTAACTTAGTCTGTTGACTAAGACTATTAGCCACCCTTTGCTATGTACGTCACAATCCATTTAAAAAAGACTAACCCACCCAGCCGACGGTATGACGTTATAATAACGTTGCAGCAACGTTCTGGATTGGTGTTTGTTACGTTACATTGTAACGTTGCAGCGACGTTCTTTTGATGACTCCCAATAACGTTGCTGCAACCAACTGATGCGACGTTACATTGTGAGAATGTCACAATAACCTTCTGTTTAGGTTACATTGATACCTGACCTAATAAGATAGTCACAGTTACATTCTGTTTAGGTTAGGTTAAGACCTGACCTAATCAGAACATCACAATAAAATTCTGTTTAGGTTAGGTTGGGACCTCCCCTGGTGAGGAAGTTACAATGCTGTTCTTTTAAGTGAGGTCTCAACCTCACCTAATCAGAACGTCACTATCACGTTCTGTTTGGATTTGGTCTTGACATTACTTCATTAGAACGTTATGATAACATTCTTTTTTGGTTAGGTCTCAACTTCTCAGAAAAATAATGTAATGGTTACGTGTTATTTAAGTAAGTAACAGACTAACCAAAAATGTATGGTTGCATGACGTGACCGTTACGTCGCACTCCGGCTGGGCAGGTTAGTCGACCCAAGTCACTATAAGTGTATGGCTCTCCAGTTATTTGCATAGCTGATGGACCTCTCGTTTTCTTCTCTTACAGCATAGAATAAGGCTAGAGACATTTGTCTTGATGTCTGAGTACAAAATTGTTGGTGCAAGTTCCTCAACATGTCAGTGAGTGCCACTACTTGGTCTTTGCCTTCTTTATTCATCTGTTTGTCAGGCATGCTGTATACATTGTCTTCTCTCCACAGGAATTCTATTGCGACAGCTTTCTTGGACAATACCCATTTCTTTCCTGGTGGTAGACTTCAGTTGCTCTCCTTTATAAATCTTGTTCCTGCATAGTTCTATGGCTTTAGATATGGCACTAGCAGAGCCATGGTATGTCTTTGTTACTTTGTCTTAGTAGGTCTTCTTTTTAATCATGGTAAACTATTGTGCTGCCTGTGCTACTGCCTCACATAGCGCCTGCACATTCCAAACACATTCTCTTGTAGGTGTTACACCCATAAAACTGTCCCTAAACATAAAGTTGTCCCTAGCATTTGATAGAACATATACATGTGCATAAATGTACTATGATATATGACAAAGATATGTATGTTATTGATTACATGCAAGGGATTTGAGGCTCACCTACAATGATAATTATACTGAAAAATAGTAATTCCTGCACATAGTTGGTATATGTCTCAGATATTTGTGTCTCAGCACATTCTCAGCACTAACGGTAACATTCTCAGCATTAACACCTATGTACATGCGTACCTCTTAAATGCTTATAGTTACTAAATGACAGTATTAATTTTGATATGTAAAAAATGTAGAAATCCTGCAAAATACAGTAAAATTGACAGATTTGTACCTGCTGGGTCTCACACACTAGGAGATATATTGTTAATGTTCATCATTTACATTGTAGCCCTACATGAGAAGCCCTACATGAGAAAACGGATAACACATACATACTAGTCCAGGAGCCAAATCTGAAAATCTTGATTTACCCTCCGCGGTGAGCCCCCTGGATTTTTTTGATTTTTTTCAACTTATAGCATCCTAGGGACCATGAATCAAGGCGGTTCCGAAGAATTTAGGTATGCGAACACTGTCTAATTACGCGATTTGTGCTTAATTAGCAAAAATTGAAAAACGCGTTATTTCTTAATTTCTCAGGGACTATGTAAGATATGATAATATGCTATATGTCATCTGAAAGGTAATTTTTTTCCTGATTTTTTGGTATATTGTTTGTTATTGTCATTAATCGTGGCAATGATTAATTAAAGAAAAACTGTTGTTTTATTCAAAATCATTATAACTTAAGGATCCAAGGTTAAACTTTGGAATTGATAAACCAAGTCCTAGGTATACTTAGAGGGGATCTTTAGGCAGTTTTTAAAGAAGGGTGCATCTGATTTCATTAGAAATATAATGTAGATATAATTTTTTGCTGATTAAATTCTAACCGACTACTGATACATTTTGCACTTATATTCTAAAAGGAGAGATGATATCATGAAAACAACACAATATACCCTAAAGAGGTAGGAAAAGGAAAATCATTGTCTCCCTAAGCTAGTATTTCAGTGCTTTTTGAGCCATTTGGGCACATGCATGTAATATAGTGGCTGTTTGGAGAGCATTTTGGATCACAGTGAGAGATGTGTCACAATAAAACTATGGCTTGAGTAAGATTTCTTTCCTCAGTAAAATACCATGATTATGTCTCAGTTTTATTACAAACCATCTTATTAGGGGCCTTGCATTAAGTATGTATGCATCAAGGGGGGAAAGGAGGTATGAAACTTTAGAAAATGTGCATACTTTATAGTACAAATCTAATGCATACTTTTGCCCAAAGGGGGTGGGGGTCTGAGATTTTTGAAAATGTGTGTACTTACTAAATGGAAGGCCCCATATAGTTTTCTCTATTTCATGCTGACAAAAAGAGAAAACAAGTTTGTAGCAGACTCACCCATTACCTGCCCCAATCCATGTTTCTCAGGGTATACATGGGGAACCTCTAAGTATTACTTTAAAGAAGAGATGAGTTCCAAAAAGTATGTAGAGTTCTGAATTGAATAAAACAGTCCTTGTATCAATATGCCAATTGCAAAAAGACCAGGAATTTTATTTGTTGGACTTGATAGGTGTGTTACCTCTGTCAAATGTTTGGTTTTAACAAATTACTAGATTGCACTTTAAAATCTAGGATTCTAGACCCATGCGCCTATATAAATGAGTAGCTTGGCTTGACCCTACACAAAATGGATATCTATATGGGTTACTGGTATTAGTAATTTGATATCAAATTATAATCATGGTCACAGTTTATTTCATAAGAGCCAAACTTCTAATCCTTCCAAATTACCAATACAAGGTATCCTGAGATGAATATTAGGAGATTATATAAGATTATACAAATTGCTGTGATTCTGGTTGTAGCCTCAAACTTTCAGTTCTCTAAGCCTCAGAAACAACATTATTCCCTTATCAAAATATAACTGACCATTTTCATTTCTAAACTGCTATGAACAAGGATCCAATTTCCTTAACCTACAGCAAGACACAGCTTATAGTTAGGTACTAAGGGAAAAGTCAATTATGGTAAATACTCAGAGACCAAAGACCAAGGGAGTCATTACTCAAATAAACAAATAATATTCTAATCTATGATCAATTCTAATAATCCAAAACTGAATACTTAGTCTTTGATCCAAAAGGGTATAAAGCTAACTGAGCACTGAGCCCACACAGCCTGGATCTGCGAACCCTCAAGTAGAAGCAAAATGATGACAAGGTTTAATTAGGTAGATTGGTGGGAGGATGTTAACTAAAGTACAGCAGGTAGTCAGCAATCCCATACTTTAGAGCACACTATATAGGTCTGTAGTGTGTTGTACCATGGGGGCTGCCCTTATCCCCCAGTTCAGCATAACTTCATTTTCTAGATTTCATAAAATTAAAACTAGGTCCTAAATCAAAAATTTGAGACACGGTTCCCTCCATATTAGTATGATCTATAAACATACGAAATATTATGGGGTTCCCTTCATTATTGACTGAGATATTTCAATTCAAAAAAAATAAGTATTCAACATGATCTTCACATTTCCGATCAATTTCTATTTCTATCATAATATCAATATTTATATAGTTTATATCATAAGATTGTCTATTCCAACATGTACCTAATGATATATAATAAACATTAAGATAGATAATAGGGAAATAATTATTCTACAATGTTGCGAGACCGGCAAAATTGCCCCTCATCACAGTAGTCTAACCTTAAGGTAATTAAGTCCTGACAATTGTGAACTTTAACAACAGAGTATGGTTGATTTAGTGGATCAATCTGTTTTTTTGTGGAACATCTAATGTCTGAAATAGTTGACAGTAAAAGGAGTAACTTGTTTTAGGTCCACATTTATGGCAAGGTAACAATGTATATGTTGTTTGAGGCCTCGCTCACAAGGGGACTGACTTGGTCCATGTGACACATTATTTGATGAGTCAAACTTTGTTACTGCTCACAAACAAACCTATCAGAGACATGAAAGTAGTAGTAAAGTAGCAATAGTTTTAAGCAAATAATTGTAGAGTGTCAATCATGGGCGATACCGTATTTTCCATTACATGTTTTAACTATGAAGCTTGTGTTTTGAATATTCATGAACAATAGTTTACATGCCCACTAGTTTCTTTCAAAAAAGTCTTGAAGTTAGGTTTTTGACACTGGCCATCCTGCATAGGGATCTATTGAAAACCATCTAAAATCAACTTTTTAATCTCTTACAGTGTTTCTGATTTCAGTGTTAGTCAAGTGACATTTAAACAACATATTTATTGTTTATCTTTATCAAAAACAAAAAATATATTCGGTGTCAGACGTTTGCATAGTTTTACGTGGCACATTTATTTCTCGACCCCCCTCAGCTTTTGGGGACTGATTATGCCCTTTTTTTGTGGATTTTTGGTTCAGTAAGGACCGCCCTCTGGGTTTTGCCAGATCATGATCCAACACCATTTTAGCATTATTGTTTGTGTTGTTTGATATCGAATATTTTAAAACTTCACACCTGAAGTTAAAAATATCCACAAATATCCGTAGGGCCGTATAGCGCACCCCCGTCACCATATCAGAACGTCTGCATGTGGGAGCTCTGCTTCCTGTTACACTATACTTTTGTCCTTTGTTACACATGTAGCCCTACTTATATTTATTTTTGTATTCTCCAACAGAGTCACAATGCGGTTGCCCCTACGGTTCAGACCTTCGTCAATGTTTCTGAAGACCACCACCGATAACTTTAGGTGGGGGCGGTAGCCCGTTAAGTCCCGGCACCCCCCGGGAACCGCGCAGATGACGTCACTGACAGTGGGGGCCGGCGCACCCCCGTGCCCGCGGCTCCCCCCGCTGTCCCCGCCCCGCACACTCCACCTGTCGGGCCGTGCTGCTCGGACTCCCAGGGGTAGGAAAGACAGGTAAAAAGGTTTACTTACTCGAGCCTATTGCTACTTGTAAAGTAGTCCCCTCTCTCTCTGATTTAATTTCTTCGAGCCCACTTAAACTTGAACAGTGGTTTAATTTTAATCTGATTAAATTTGTAAACTGTAATAACTAAAAGGTTGGAGAAGGATCGAGGTATGAAAGGAGGTATTTTTAACCTACTGTGAGCCAGGTATTATATTCTAAGTTCCGATAAATTAAGTGGAGGTCTGCCATCCTACCCTGCTTCTTATGTACCACAATTGGTATCAGAATATATTATTCCTGAAATACTGCGGTGCTTTATAAGATTAATGCTGAGAATGGACATTTTCCATTTTACAATCACTCATTTCCACCCTGTTGCTGAGATATACGATCAATTTCACTGAATTCTGTTCTGATTACAAGCTGATGTTATTGCCATATAGATAAACATTAAAAACAACCATGAACCTGGCATTTTCTTTATGTAATGATTGTATGAAATAAAAGAAGAAGGTGCTTAGGGTCAAAAAAGGCCATTTTTTGCATGTTTTTGGCCCACAGTTCCTTAAATATCGGTCACAGATAGGTAAAACCATTGTTACCTTGAAAGCTCTCATCGAGCCGGACCCAATAGGATAAAAAATAATAATCCAAAAGAATTTTGGGAAACTTGCAGGTCAGAAAAACCCGATTTTGGCCTAGTTGCATCACTATTGCTGGAACAGGTGTACTGACCGCAAAAAGTTAGTCCTCTCAGGCCCCATCAAGTTGACTAGCAAAGTTGGTCACTATGTGACTAGCTTTTTCACCCATAGGATTATCAGTTCAGTTGCATCGCTCAATTGGTAATCCCTTCAAGTGTATAGTAAATAGACAATATATTGAGAAGATATTCAGAGTCTTTTAGCTTGTATAAGTAGAACAATAATTCTAATGGTACTTGTTTTGGTTCAGTGAAGGTTCAATAATCCAAGTGTAAGTAATAACTTGTGTGGGTGAGGCTATTGTTCAGATAATTATGCACTAGCTCAGACGATGATTTTGAGTTCGGTCCAAATAAACATCTTACTGAAAAGGAGATACTGATTCCAGTTCTAATATATAGAGATTATTTTATTTCAAATAAATCCATTCATGAAACGGCATGTGTACACTTCAATGCAACATTCTTTTCTAATATTTAGGTTCCATGTTAATGCCAATGTAACGTTAAGATATATATTATACGTCCTCAATACAAAGTTATTTCAAGCACATTCTTATAGCAATATTGAGGGGCCCTTCTTGCCATTGTGTATTTGATGTATTAGACCAATGTACTCTAGTATTTTAAGAGTGACAGCGAGAGTAGACCTTCCCCGTGTAACCATGATCTAGTAAATGTGGGAGATATATCTGTCACAACCAGGTAGTGTAAAAATTTTACCCAAGCAATTACGATGAAACTACAGACCTACTTTTAGCGCCACAGGTAAGATAAAATGATCTTGTCACATACAGATATTAACGACGTCTACTTCATTATCGAAATTAGAGCCCCTGACTCTTGAGTAATCTTCATCTTCACCTTGTTCAATGCGACACGATTCTACTCAGAGAGGAGCCAAACATGCAAAGTGGTATTAGTGCTTCCAGTCATACATCAACATTCTAGATCTGCTTTTTATCTCCTGCAGTATTACAGTTCGATATGATATAACACTGTTGTATATTTGTGGCCGACACGCCTCACGACCTTCACGAGAGAGATGAAGCTTCTTTCAACGTCTTAAGCTTAAAATTTTCAAATTCACATAGGTGTTTATATATATAAATTATATATATATAATAAAATAAATCCTTTTTCGTGAAGCATAAACCTTGGCCTACAATGTGACGATCGGTGCTACTTTCTTTCTGGATATCACCAACAATGGCTGACTCTTTGTGACTTCTTGGTCCGTAACCTAGATAGCCACTTTATAAATGTACCCTGTGGTTTGGCACTATAGGCGCTGAAACCTTCTAATAATAAGGATGTATAGACGAGACGACAGATGTCGGTTATTCCTGAAAAAAAAACCAGAACGATTACCTTCTGTGAGCACCGCCATCGAGGAGCAGCACTGCACTTAATTCTTCCAGTGTTCGTTATCTAGCTATAGGATTATTCTCTCAAGGATTCCTTCAAACTATGGACTCCCTTGCAGGCCCTAGTTTGGCCAAGGAGGGAGGTTTCTGGGGGGTCTTACTGCGCATGATCACCTTTTGAATGGCGTGCCGGAACTTGGTGGAGGTGGCGGCAGGTTTGTGGTGGCGCGTCCCGCTGGGGGGCGCTGTCTGTCTACTCCCACCGCCACCCCCTAAACTCCCGACCAACCCGCCACCGCTAGTTTCCACTTCGCCCGCCAGGAGCGCACGGTGGCGCCGGAAGTCGTTGTAGAGAGTGTGGAACATGTCGGCGATGTGGGTCACGTGGTTTCCGTCGCAGGCGGAAGTCTCGAAGAAATGCGTGCAGCCAAGAAGTCGCGCCAGGCGCTGCCCCTCGTACCTGCGCACGCGCCGGTCGTACTCCAGGTCGGACTTGTTGCCCACCAGGAGGCATGGAGGGCTCTCTCCCTCCTTGATGGCGTCGATCCGACGTTTGAGACGCGCGGCCTCGTCGAAGCTCCGCCTGTCGGTGATGGCGTACACCAACAGGAAGCAGTTGGCCCACATGATGTAGGCTTCCGGAATGACGTCATCGGCCTGTAGGTTGTGCCCAACCAAAGCCGGTTGGGGTGTGGAAATTAAAACGTCATGTCAATTAAAAAAGTCAATTAAAAAAGGGATATGTAAGGAAATATTTAGCAGGTCCTTTTAATTTCCCATGATAGGGCCTATAAGATTCATACGATCATATAATTCAT
Organism: Lepidonotus clava; assembly: GCA_936440205.1. Classification (NCBI taxonomy): domain Eukaryota; kingdom Metazoa; phylum Annelida; class Polychaeta; order Phyllodocida; family Polynoidae; genus Lepidonotus; species Lepidonotus clava. Next base: position 41,456,694 of record OW387136.1, on the reverse strand, counting down.
TAATAGCATAAGACATGTTCTCTTATTTCACCAATTTGCCAATACATAACCAGTTCCTAATAAACAGCATGTATGTGCGCATATAAATAATATTTTTATGCAATATTGCAATTGCCACATTATGTACGTACAAGACATGAACTGTCACAGTGACCATTACCGTTAGCTAACAGAAGCTGGATGACATAAGTCATAATAGATAACACTTACAGACGTTCCTGCTGTATCAAATATTTCCATCCGAATTTCATCGTTCTCAACCGTTTCCCTATAGCAGTATAAACTTTCTGAAATTCGAAAGTAAAAGGTAGCGAAGAGTTAACATGTCTGAGCATAGGTAATTGGAATGTATTGGTATCTGCTGCGACCATAGGACAGTGTACTACTTAGCCATGGCATTAAATACTTATCTAAGTGTTTAATGTGCAGGCGATCCCAACATGATAATTATCATGTTTGTGAAAAATCGGAAAAACACGTGAATATCGCAAACAACCTTATATGGAATTACCTTTCTAATCAAGGTCACTCTTGAATACTTATTACTTTTCTTATCCACCTGTGAATGAGTGGTTCATTGTCGTTGTAATTTTCAAATGAAATTATTTTTAAAATAGGAGATTTTATAAGAAAAATGTCAATAAGATATCATGTTGTTATTCATCCGAAGATGAACCCACCTAGAGTAGGGCAGTATTCGCCGATGAACCTCTTTGTGAGGAGACGCACCGTCAATGCTGGAAAGAGAGAATTTGATCAAGTTAAGGCGGGTTTTCACTTGCCTACTATACCCCAGCAACTAGTGCTTGTCGGCGACTGACAAGTGCAAACCCTTACCAAACAGCCATGATGCCTACCCCCGCCATTTGAAGGGACTTAAGGGTGCTTTCCACTTGCATGAAACTGCTGACCGCTGCCGACATGTTATAAAATGACAAGAAATAGGTTGTTTCGGCCAAAAACTTCTCGGGGCCGACAAAGTTGCACATTTGCTCTTGTACGTCAAGTTTTTTGACTAAGAAAAAAAAATTACTATCTTGAAATCGGGATGTGTCCAGGGACATAATAGATTGACAAATGAGGATAATTACAATTTTGTCAGTGCCTGACATAATTCCTTAATGACAAGATATACTGTAAACGTCTGCTTCAATGTTTGGATGTGCAGGAGAAAATTAGGGTTCAAACAGGATCCAGGGTGCATCGAGCTCATTCATAGGACTCAAGAGTGTCATGTATGGGGTTCAGCAGAGGAAATGATTGGAAGGTTGATAATAGGGAACTGGGGATGGAACATTGTGGGTTGAGATTTATTCCATCTTCGTGCCGTCACTCATATTAACTGTTACATTTTGTGATTATGTTTGAGGCTCGGGTCATCTCGTGACCACCCTTGAGGCCCCTACCAGGTGCTCCAGTTGCCTTAGATCTCTGTGTCCCAGTTGGGACCCATCCTCGAGTATTTGTGATAGCCATATTAATCTATTTCTCAAGCATAAGACAACATCTGATCAGAATGATGTTAACAGTTGAACACCTCAAAAGACACCAGTTTATTTTGGGGTAACGGTCTGCTTTTTATAGGTTACAGGTAAATGCCGATTGGCTAAAACATCATGTGACAATATCCCTATAAATCTTGTGTTTACCCCATAAACCTTGAGTTTTGTGTTATCCCAACTATTTTCTTACATTTCATGATATTTACCATTTCGATTTACTTTTTTGAGTATTTCTAGTATCTATATGATTCAGGTATTTACTCAATTCGAGTACCTTAAAAAACTGTCCATAATAATTACAAAATTATTACATCACAATTGGTCGGATAGATAAGCTGTTTGGATGCACTTGGCCATTTTGTGGAAACTGGACTTGAATTGGTTGACAACAACGACTCAGTGGGCGACATAATATACTGGCCCTGTTTTTAATTATGTGGGTAATTTGGAAACCAAGCATAACTTAGCCTTCAATATTGTAAAGCTATCTAGATATTTTGACAAAATATATCAAATAAGCAATCACCTGCCTTTATTCTATATCAGGATTCCATCCTATAGACTATTGTTCTGCCCTCTCAAAAGTGGATTAGGAATCAGAGCTGTATCGCCCCAGAGGGCATTGATGAGTGTCTGTTCGTGCTTATGCCAAGTTTTATTTTGGATGTATATAGGATTATTTTGGATAAATATAGGATAAATCAAGTACAGACCACGGGTGCACTTAGTAATAATAATTGTTTTGGCTAAAGCCCTTGACAAACCAAGTCAATAACATGTACATTTGCGTTGTACCCCCTTGGAACTGTACATGTACTATGTATTCATGTATTCCTACCAACTGACAGACACACGTGTGCGGGGCATTATAGTATGTTATTTGAGCAAAATAGACGCCCCCTCAACATTGTCCAGCCCTTATATATACATATACATAATACATATTCATAATATATATACAACTTACATACATATTATACATGCATACATACATACATACATACATACATACATACATACATACATACATACATACATACATTACGATAAACATTTGGTTGAACTAGAAAGAATTTTGGCTTCTTGATACATATTAGCAACTTGGTCTAAACCCACTATTAAACTAGTTATTAATAAAAACATGTTAATTATTAAATTTTATATTTTTTAAGAACTAGTGCTGGGGTACACTTTTCCAGTGATTACGATTATGAAAACATTCTATTTCTACATGACAATTGCATTATGGGTAATTTGCCATGGACTGTTGCCAGAATAAGCAACGATAACATGTATCATATAACTAGAGTAAACAGAATTTTCAGGCTGCACAGCATTTTTTTAAACAAAAGTATGTTTATTCCCTATTGCATAAGCTGCAAGTTGATAGAAGATCTGTGTGAGAAATGATGGCATGTAGAAAAATCATGATGATAAAAACACTGAACATTCTCTCCTTGAAAATTGTTTAGTTCAATTAGGTATACTAAAGAAACAAAGCACAGAACTTAATTAGGGTATATGTCCAGAAAGTGAAATCCAAGCAAACGTATCCCAGCCCCTAAAAGTAATAATTATCTTTAAATGGTTTGCACTTTTTTAAGAGGGGATTGTGAATCTAGATTTATACTTTTCACCCTTAGGTCACTAATTCCCACAGCTATATATCAGCTATATTCACCTATTAGTAAACCTCGATCCTTCTCCAACCTTTTAGTTATTACAGTTTACAAATTTAATCAGATTAAAATTAAACCACTGTTCAAGTTTAAGTGGGCTCGAAGAAATTAAATCAGAGAGAGAGGGGACTACTTTACAAGTAGCAATAGGCTCGAGTAAGTAAACCTTTTTACCTGTCTTTCCTACCCCTGGGAGTCCGAGCAGCACGGCCCGACAGGTGGAGTGTGCGGGGCGGGGACAGCGGGGGGAGCCGCGGGGGGAGGCGGGGGGCCGGGGGCACGGGGGTGCGCCGGCCCCCACTGTCAGTGACGTCATCTGCGCGGTTCCCGGTGGGTGCCGGGACTTAACGGGCTACCGCCCCCACCTAAAGTTATCGGTGGTGGTCTTCAGAAACATTGACGAAGGTCTGAACCGTAGGGGCAACCGCATTGTGACTCTGTTGGAGAATACAAAAATAAATATAAGTAGGGCTACATGTGTAACAAAGGACAAAAGTATAGTGTAACAGGAAGCAGAGCTCCCACATGCAGACGTTCTGATATGGTGACGGGGGTGCGCTATACGGCCCTACGGATATTTGTGGATATTTTTAACTTCAGGTGTGAAGTTTTAAAATATTCGATATCAAACAACACAAACAATAATGCTAAAATGGTGTTGGATCATGATCTGGCAAAACCCAGAGGGCGGTCCTTACTGAACCAAAAATCCACAAAAAAAGGGCATAATCAGTCCCCAAAAGCTGAGGGGGGTCGAGAAATAAATGTGCCACGTAAAACTATGCAAACGTCTGACACCGAATATATTTTTTGTTTTTGATAAAGATAAACAATAAATATGTTGTTTAAATGTCACTTGACTAACACTGAAATCAGAAACACTGTAAGAGATTAAAAAGTTGATTTTAGATGGTTTTCAATAGATCCCTATGCAGGATGGCCAGTGTCAAAAACCTAACTTCAAGACTTTTTTGAAAGAAACTAGTGGGCATGTAAACTATTGTTCATGAATATTCAAAACACAAGCTTCATAGTTAAAACATGTAATGGAAAATACGGTATCGCCCATGATTGACACTCTACAATTATTTGCTTAAAACTATTGCTACTTTACTACTACTTTCATGTCTCTGATAGGTTTGTTTGTGAGCAGTAACAAAGTTTGACTCATCAAATAATGTGTCACATGGACCAAGTCAGTCCCCTTGTGAGCGAGGCCTCAAACAACATATACATTGTTACCTTGCCATAAATGTGGACCTAAAACAAGTTACTCCTTTTACTGTCAACTATTTCAGACATTAGATGTTCCACAAAAAAACAGATTGATCCACTAAATCAACCATACTCTGTTGTTAAAGTTCACAATTGTCAGGACTTAATTACCTTAAGGTTAGACTACTGTGATGAGGGGCAATTTTGCCGGTCTCGCAACATTGTAGAATAATTATTTCCCTATTATCTATCTTAATGTTTATTATATATCATTAGGTACATGTTGGAATAGACAATCTTATGATATAAACTATATAAATATTGATATTATGATAGAAATAGAAATTGATCGGAAATGTGAAGATCATGTTGAATACTTATTTTTTTTGAATTGAAATATCTCAGTCAATAATGAAGGGAACCCCATAATATTTCGTATGTTTATAGATCATACTAATATGGAGGGAACCGTGTCTCAAATTTTTGATTTAGGACCTAGTTTTAATTTTATGAAATCTAGAAAATGAAGTTATGAAAATTGACAAAAAAATACAAAAAGTTACCCGTTTTTTCTCATAAAAACAATACTAGGGCCTAAATTGATAATCTGAGACATGGTTCCCTCCACATGAACGTTATTGACAATATTACCAAGTTTCAATGCTGTAAATACAATATTGAATTAGAAATCTTTGTTCAAAAAATAAAAGTGAAAAAATATGATTTTAATTCATAATTTAACAAACCCATGTGTTTCCTGAATCTGTCACGTATGATGCGATAGAGAAAATTATCAGCTTTCATTTAATGTATTGCATGTTAATATATCGCCAATAGCCACAGAGATATTGCTATTTTGGTAAATTGACCGTTCATCACCGTAGTCTAACCTTAAATCATGAAGATTAATACTTGAGGCTGTGTGAGAATGCACCTATATCCTTTGACAATTCTCAGACTGCTGTGGGTAATCACTATTTGTTCCACTCTATCACATGGGCCTCAACCCATTTTTATGTATTGTGTGTATGTTTTAGATATTATGTTTTGTGTTTGTAATCACCGTTTCCTCCAGCATACTGCCCACCAACCTGACTATGGTTGAAGGTATATTCAATAATGACAAAGGGTTGCATATTGTTCACTTAACCCTTTAGACCCCACAGGTTGCATTTATAATTTGCTGGATTTCCCCAGGATTTCCATAGATTTCCTCGGGGATTTCCCTAAATTCCTTGTAATTGAAAATGTTCAAAAGAAAACCAACACTTATCAAATTGAATTATAGAAATGTGGTGTGTATCATTGGACAGGAAATTTAATCACCTTTAAAACGATATGTTTGCCATTTCTGTATGTTGAATAGTCTTTTGACAATTCTCTTTGGAAAAATTTGGGAAAATTACAGAAAAATTACAGTTTTTCCGGGCGGCTACGGCCGGATCGGGGAGTACACCCTCAGGCGGCCCTGGCCGGATTGGGGTCTAAAGGGTTATAAGTCAGAAGTTTATATGCTAGAAATAAGTTTGAGATGTTTAAGACTCAGATTACAAGCAGTGGAATTCATGCACTGTGCCTCTCTGGAACTTGGCTTCATACAAAACTGCCTTCTTCAATGTTAGCAATTCCTGGGTATCAATTAAGCAGATTTGATAGAAGCTGGGAAGTGGATGGCCAAGTTAAAAAAAGGGGAGGCCTCTGCACTTACTTATGTGATGGTCTCATCTGCTCAGATTCAATATTTTCTAAACTTAATACCGTTGTAAAGACATTGAAATGCAGTGGATTTCTATTGAGCAACAAAATTTGCGTCAAATTGTGCTATTGAATGTATACAGACCCCCTCAAGGATCCACAAAACACTTTTGTAGAATCCTGACTGACACCCTGTCTTATGTCAGATCAGATGTATTTGTTCTTGGGGATATGAATATCAATTTCAAGGACAAAAAGGTCACTCACATTAGAGACTTCCTCCATTCTATGTCACAACTGGGCCTCACGCCTCTCATCAATGAAACTACAAGACACAGCACTGCTGACTCTTGTATTGAACAGATTTTTTCAAATTCTGACTCTATATCTAGGCAAGGCGCCCTTGATCTAAATATTAGTGACCATCTAGCAATCTTTGTCACACGTAAAAAACAAACTCTTGACAGGTCCAAAGTTGAATTTGAAGACAGGTCTTACCGCAACTATGACAAAGAAGAGTTTCAGAGGAAATTACTCACTAAAAACTGGGTTAACTTTTACAATTCTCTTGACCCTAATGAATGTTGGGAAATCATGGAACATTTCATAAGATCTGAAGTTGATGATATGTGCCCTATAAAGAAATTCAAGGTTTTTAAAGCTAGGGATCCCTGGGTTACAAATGAAATTCTAGAGGAAATTCATGACAAAGACCTACTTATTAGAAAAGCTAAAAAGAATGAGGCTGACTGGACCAAAGCTAAGACAGTCAGAAATAGAGTGGGTTGCATTATTGAACAAGCTAAATCCAACTACTTATCAAATCAACTTGATGTTAATCGAGGAGATCCAAGGAAGTTTTGGCGAAATATCAAATCTGTTCTTCCAAGTAATAAATCAGCTAATCTCATCACTGGCCTCATTGACTCAGACATTGGTCAGCAAATCTCTGAAAAAGATTCAGCTGAATTCATTAACACATTTTTTACACAAATAGGCCCTAAACTTGCTAGTCAATATAAAAATCAGTGGAGACCTACCCTGCAACCTAACATAGAAAAATATCTTGGGGATTTTTCGACTGATTATGATAAAGTCTCAAGGCTCTGCAAGGAAATTAATATCTACAAATCCGCTGGTCTTGATCACCTTTCATCACGTATTATCAAAGATGCCTTCGTAGTCTTAACACTGCAGCTTGTCTATATTTTTAACTGTTCTCTAGCTCAAGGTGTTTTTCCTGACAAGTGGAAACTGGCAACTGTGGTCCCGATTTTTAAAGGGGGTTCCAAAGATGATGTAGGGAACTACAGACCCATCTCACTTCTCCCTTTACCGGGTAAAATCCTAGAAAGGATTGTACATACTAAATTATCTAACTTTCTTGAAACCAACAAATTGCTCAGTGATAAACAGGGGGGCTTTAGAAAGGAGCATTGTACTACTCAAAGTGTTGCAGACTTCACTGATGATATCTCGAGGTCAATCAACAACAATGCACCTTGCCTTGCTGTCTTCATTGATCTTTAAAAAGCTTTTGACTCCATTAGCCACCAAATCTTGTTACAAAAACTGGACCTAATGGGGGTGAGGAATCGAGCCCTGAGATGGATCACTAGCTACTTATAAAACCGAAGTCAAAAAACAATTGCAAACAGTGTCCTCTCTAACTCTCTTCCTATAGCCTGTGGTGTTCCTCAGGGCTCAATCCTGGGACCAATGTTGTTTATCTCTTACATTAATGATGCTTCAAATGTTGTAAAAAACTCTAATATTTAATACTATGCTGATGACACGGTTATATACTCACACTCTGTCAATGTACAAACAGCACGAACTGAAACGCAGTATGACTTAAAGAACTTCTATGACTGGTGTAATACTAATTCCCTCGCCCTCAACAATAAAAAAACTAAAATGATGGTTTTTGGCACCAGATCAAAAGTCAAAAAGGCTGCACATACTACTCTTCACCTTGATAATGATAAATTACAGCTGGTTCCCTCATATAAAATTAATATCTTGGAGTTACACTTGATTCCATAGTATCTTACACCAGTCATATAAACAATGTTGTGAGTATTATTTCTCACAAAGCCTATATTTTCAGTAAAATCAGGCGTTGTGTGAATCAATATGATGCAGTCCAAATTTTCAAATCCATGATCCTTCCATACTGTGACTATGCAGACATCATTTTTCATGGGTCAAATGCCAAGGATCTTGACAAACTGCAAAGAGCACAAAACAACTGTCTGAAAACTTGCCTTGGTGTCAATAGAAGAACAAATACTGATGTAATCCATAGAGATACAAATTGTCCTTTTCTAATCAATAGACGAATTGCACATCTCAGAAACTTCATGTACCTTAGGTGTAAGAATGCTCTCCTACTTGATGAGGCTCCTGTACATACTACCCAGGCAAGAAGCGACGTAACAGAACGGTTCTGCGACCATACCATTTTGGTCGGTTTATAACCCACATAAAACTATGTAACAGTTACGTGATTTTAGGGGGATGCTATGACATCCCATAAAAAGAAAGTTATAATGACGTTCTATGAACATCAGGTTAGAACCCCCTTACAATGTCACATCACAGTGACGTGCCAATCAGGTGTGGTTGAGACATAACTCAAACAGAACGTAACTGATACAAACTTATTATGTGTGGTTATGACCAAACGTAAAAAGAATGTAGTTATGACGTGTTGACTAGGTGACATAGAGACATAACTGAAAAAGTACATAACTGATACGTACTGACTGAGTGAAGTTGTAACCAAACCTTAAGAGACATTTTTGTTACGTGAGATTTCGACGTTGTAGCGACGTATATTTGATGGCTCCCAGAAACGTCGCTGCGACCAAAATTGTGATGTCTTTGTGACATTCTAATTAGGTGCACTTCAAAAGAACGTTGTGTTTAGGTTGGTCTGAACCATACCTAATGATGATGTCACAGTGACGTTCTTTTAAGGTAAGGTTTCAACCCTACCTAATTGTGACATCACAGTGACGTTGTGCTTAGGTTCAGTCTTGACCTCACCTAATCAATATGTCTCAGTGACGTTCTGGTTAGGTTAAATCACAACTTAACTAAATCAGAACGTCACAATTACCTTGTTTCCTAGTCTAGCCATAACCATTGATAGTACTGTTTTTCAACACCAGGGGACAGTGCAATACCATTTCAGTTGAGAAAAAGCTAAAGTTCAAGGTTCTGTGGTTTATATCACTGTTTTTCAAATATGTTTAAATGCTGCTGAAACAGTATTCTTTATGAAATATCAAACTATCTTCTAGAAACTTGTTTATGGTTTAGTATAATTGTTTTGGCTGAAATCAATGACCAGTACCATGAAAACAACTTTTTCAATCTTTCACAACGGGATACTGAGTGGATCTGTCCCCTGGCCTGATAACTGACATTTGCCAGCTATAGAAAGGGCCTGGGTACACAAGTACTTACTTAAAGGGCCCCAAGTCACTGTGACCAAAGCTGGAAACCAAGATTTCTTGTCTTGTGAAAGTTACAGTATGATGTATAGTGTAATGTTTGGTCATAGGTGGGTCACAAAATAACCTTAACAGAACCTGCCACAAAATAACCTTATTGGAATATAATTTGGGTTACAATATGTTATAATCATGTCGCCAGTATGTTATGGTGCAACGTTGCAGCAGTAGTTTCTAATCCACATAATCATTCTTTAAAAGTTGCAATGTGACGTCCCAGAAACATTTTGTGACGTTGCAGAAACACGTGATAAGAATGTCATTTTGCGACATCGCATTGGAAGTGATTGGGAGCCATCGAATCTACGTCTATAGAACGTCAAAATGCGACGTAACAAGAACCAAAAAATGACGTCACAATAACGTTATTATAACGTCGCATTCTTGCCTGGGTGGAGCCAGAGATGCTACAATTCTCAAAGTCAAAACCCCACACAAGGCAGCCTATGTCAGTGTTGAAGTGTTGAATATAAAGGTGGGATTGAATGGAACTCACTACCAGCAAATATAAGAGATTTAGCTACCCTAAAGCCGTTTAAGGCTCAACAGAAAATTTGGCTTACTAATACTATTCTACATTAATCTTACCTAGGTTGTCAACCAAAGGGGTTTAAAACGGTTATTTGTTTGTTTGTCTTTGTCCCTGTGTATTTGTTTGCTAGTACCTTAAAATATGCTCCAACTAGAGCTTTCATTATAGAGCCTGCCACCATTTCTCAGACCATACTGCGTACTGACCTTCCGTTGATTTTTCCCCTCTGTCTGTATGTAGATTGTAGAACTAGCAAATGTACCTTACTTTAGCTCTTGTACTCTGACAGCATATTAGGGTATACTTGTAGTCTTGGCTAGTCTAACTGTTCTATGTCTTTGCCAATATGGTTATCCGTATGATGATGTTTCACTAAAAGGTTAAACCTGGAAGATGCTCTACTCTTGCTATGATAGTCCAGTTTGTATTACAGGTACTAGCCGTCTTTTAACCTTAAACCATTATAATATTATATGTCTACTTGAATATGGACTGTAGACCAATTGTTTTTGTTCTAATGTAGAACTCATACTTTGATAGTGAATTTATGTTTACATGTACTCTTCAAAATTAGCTACAATGTTTGTCGTAATTTTTGTCTGTTTTGCTACTTATGTAGTAGTTGTCCCTAACTTTGCATTTTTGCTATCTTATATGTAGATCATAGACCCAGCATATGTACTTTACCATAGTTTTTTGTAGCATATTGATTACATTTACAACTGTTAACTAGCAACTGAGGACAGTTTACTTTGTCCCTACATCTCTCAACTATGGCACAACCGTGTGTCATACACAGTCTTCTACATGTTTGAAGATTAATTGTCATGTTCAGTTGACTCACAGCTTATATCCTTGTATCATAACTCTGATTGTACAATGAAAACCGGCGTCAGCCGATGTGTGATCAGAATAAATAAAATTTATATATAAAAAAAATATTTAAAAATTGCATCCCGACGTTTCAATTCCCTTATGAATTTTGATAGATCTGCTATGGGCCTCCTTACAAATGCACCCTAGTCAATTTTTGCTTGAGCTGCGGAATAATTTGTTGGCAGAAGTCTTAAGCTGATTTTGCTCGACTGGATACTACCTCTGTGCATGAATGTTTCTTTAGATTTCTAGCCAAAAACCCAAACCAACATACTATTCAAATCAAAGCACAATGAGGTTGTTGGGTGCACTAAACTCACAGGAGATATACATAGCCAATCCCCAGCTAACAATTTTACGTTGCTACAATGTTGCTACAACGTTGCACTTTGGTTGTAACAACGTTGCAAATTTACGTTGTAGCAACGTAAATTTGTGGACTCCCAGAAAGGTTGCAGCAACGTTGTACCCAATGTTGCAGTGTCACCTTTTCACAACCTTTTTATAACTTTCTTTTTAACAATATAAATAATATATTCAATATTTATAAATATTATTCATATTGTGTAATACATTTGGTATGACAGATTTCTGTTCCCTAATCATGTCGTCATTATTTTGTGATGTCCCCAAACCTTTATGAAAATTATTACAAGAAATCAAATATGAAAAACATAAAAGAATGATAAAAAATAAAGGCAGTCTTTATTAATAATTCCATATTTTGATTTCAGATTGCATTTTGCATCTAGAATCCAACATACTGTTTATGTATGTTACATCATTTCAGGTTAATGACCTGTTGCATTTACAATCTTAACTCCCAAGGCTAAAGAACACCTACCATGTTGGCAAGCTACAAAAAAGGTGTTTTACGTGACCTTTCATTTATATACCCCTCCTAATACCATAATACTTCATCACAGTAAGATCTTATAAATATAAACAATGTTCTCTCATTTAGGGAACCTTGTTTATGATTTTTGTTTGAAATAAAAAATCAAATCCTTGTCCTAAATTGCAACAAGTAAAAAACGTTTTTTTCAAATTCTGTACCTTCTGCATAGTGGTGCCACCTGTAGGTTGCTATTATGTTGCCCTACAACATTGCTACAACGTTGTGAAAGTAATGTTGTCACAATGTTGTGAAAATTACGTTGTCACAACGTCATTTTGCAATGTTGCAAGTATGTTTCAGGAAAACATTGTGAATTACGTTGTAGCAACGCTGCTACCACGTTTTTCATTGAATGTTGTGAAAAGGTAATGCTGCAAAACGTTGTCTGAACGTTGTGTGTTTGCTGGGGATCTTTGGCAAAGTGTAACTGACAACCATACCAGGCATCTACCGACTTCCATTACACTTAGCCCTATACTGACTTGAACTCGATACTGACTTATTTGGCATGTAACCTCAAACAGGTAACCTCTTTTTGCACTAAGTTATTGTAATTAGAAAAGAAACAAGACGTCCATCCATACTTTTTAGCCCCCCGAACCATATTAACTTTTTTCAGGAACTCTGAGTGGGATTTCCCTGAAGAGTCAGTTTATTACGACCATGTTCAGATGCCATGTTTTCACTAATCTAATTATAAAGTAACATGCTGATGTCAACAGTGCCGGAGGTATCTCTGCCAAGTAAAGGAGATCTGATGTTTCATCACCATGTAGAGAAGAACATGTAGTGAAAATAAAAAGGGTGAATCTAAGAGCAGGTTGAGTCTAATCCATGTGAGGCTGTCCGTGCCTGTTGCCACAAGCCTCCAACAAGCCCAGCTGGTCGCCATACGCCATGTCCTGGAGGAGAGGCAGGAGGCTTGTCTATGTGAAGCTGAGCTGGTTGTAGCCGCACTTTATGATCTGAATGCGGCCTGGCCGCATGCAGTACACACGTAATGGCATAGGGGAGCGTTCAGTCAAATACATTTTAATAGTTATGAGTGTCAGGTCTGTAGCGATATATTTATTTTTTCGTGAGTATTCACTTTTATGTATTTTTCTAGTGATGTAAACATTAGTAGCCATTAACTTGAAAGATTGAATGTGAAAATGAAATGGGACCCCAGTGATCATGTATGACTGGGTTTGAAAGATGCAGACCCAGAGATCAATCCAAAACTTATATAATGTGAGTGTCCTAGGCTTAATACTAATCTCTTGATACAAAGGAACCTGCTCTTATATTCCTGACATTGCAAAAAGATTAATGACAGTAACCGGAAAGTGTAACAAAAACATTTGTATAACAATGTTTCCTGTTAGAGTCCGCCGGATGAGTTATTTCTGCGAGGATGGCAACAGCGGAAAATATCAAAATGCAGACTGAAAATGTGTCGGCGACAATTAACCTGATTAAATTTTTACTTAACTTTTATTTGTTAACATAGAAGGATAGAGAAGATGCCGTTTTAATAGAGGAGAACGACGAATGATAACCAGACAGGAATCTGAGGATGGCATTATGTCTACCTGTAGGCTAAAATTGATTATAACCCCCGATGTAGAAAATTATATGGAACAATAATGATTTCTGCCTTGTTGTTAGACTGTTGCCAAGACAAGTAGTATTCAGTACCGTGGGCTTTCCCTGGTTACTTTGACTACAAAGTATAAATGCCTGTATAGACATGTCAGTTTATATCAGTGGGAGGGTGGAGAGGCACCATCACCACTTGTAGGTTATCATAATACGGGAAAACATGTACAGCAGAGTGCCTATAATAACATTCTTTAGTGGCCAAGCGCTACTGACAGAGTTACTGCATCCCGCCATGATATAAGGTGCCTGGAGTAAGGATTTGCTCATTTTGACATAGAAAAGAATAAAAATGACACGCATGATAACACTGATACTGTATACTGTATAACCACTTACTTGTTTGCCTAACGTACTTTTGTAAGGTGTGCTTTTGCGTGTTTTATTTACTAATTAAATTTTGTGCTTTTCATATGCTTTGCTCTTCTTGAAGTACTAATGCTTTTGAAACTCTTTGGCACCCTTTTGAATAGCTATTGTTTGAAAATGTGCTTACGTACTTAATGGAAGGGTCCTATATACAAGTTCTATGCCAAAAACAGACTTCACTTTTACGACAACAATACCATAAGAAGGATTCTTTCTGCAATGCTCCTTCCCCGACTGCCAGCATACACGATAACAAAGCTGTCATAGGATGAACCATGACGTCATGCCAGGAACCCATGACCTGTCAATGTTAGTGTTGGCAGGGGGAGAATGTTAAACGGTGTACCTGTCCCCACTTATCGGGTATTGCGAGCATCCCCAGCTGTTTTCCTCATACAATACCCATCTACCTGAGGGCTGCAATTTGTGCCCACAAAGCATGTATAGTGTAAACTCCAGGGTTTACATGGCACCACGCCGTGGAGGCACGGGGTGTGGCATAGGCCGGGGGAAGAGGCATGGTGAGATGTGTGCTTACCTGCGTCTCCACTTACTGAAACCATTGATCATTTATATAACGAGTTATGAGTACAAAATAGGTGAATAGCGCATGAGTATGATATGTAGGGACGGCCAAGGTCCCGTCGGTCCCGGGATAAATATATCCCACCATATTCATATCAATTAATGAACCGGTTCCTGAAATTATTCCGGACAACTAAGATATAGGCCTAAATCAGTAGGGGAAGATCCAGAAATTTTAAAGTGGGGAGGGAGGGCGGTTCATATCGATAAATTTGAGGTGCCCCTTTCATGAGCTGGAATTTTACACAATAACATCTAAATTTGGTGAAACATTTGGGGAGGGCCCCCCTCCCCCCCCCCCCCCAAACAAAAAAAATCATTGACATATATATATAATTATATATATATATATATATATATATATATATATATATATGTCAATGATTAGTTTGCGCAATATAAAACTACAGATAGAAAACAAGTAAACCAAACAGAAGTAGATCTAGAAAGAGGGGACACTACTGCAGAAAGGTATCAATTGTAATGATGCAGAGACTTGAGCTATATCATTTAAAACAACTGCAAACCATAATTTGAATAGCGCTCTTACCTCTAAATCTAGGTTGTCAAACTTGAAGACACCAACAGAATCCTTTTCTCTTATACCACGATCTATTACGCATACCATGCATTTAAAGCTAAATGAAAAGAAAATGTATTGCTAATTCTGAGGAATTCATTTAAATATATCTATGTCTAAAACCCCCAAGGAAGCAAATAATCGTGACGGATTACATTCACACAGACCCAAAACATCTTTGCTGGGGAGGGTTTAGTGGATAGTACGCCGACCTGACACAGGTGAGGCACACGTTGCCCAGATGATACTAACCCCCCACCCCCACTTTCCGCCCCCTCACATGTGAGCTGCTCGCTACAGAGGGAGGAGCTGCTCACGACAAGCGCCCCTACCTACCACCCCCGCCCTTCTCCCCAGCACACACACATAGGCACCCGTCCCAAGGTACCATCCCGCGCTCGTTTTTTATGCAGGGTTTGAGTTGTGAGTAGAGCAGCTCTTGTCGGTTTTTACTCACAGCCAGCAGCTGTTTTGCTCCAACTAAAGGTCGTTGTGAGCTGCTCGCGGGGAGCTCAGCGCGTGCCGAGGTCCGTAATTATTTGGCGCTGTCCGTCAGTGATGTAGGGGTGCTTACCCGATATCACAGAAAAGAGAAAATAGTCTGTTTGAGAAGTTAGATTTTTTGAGTTGTGTATCCTATGTTCGTGTATGATAAGAGCGATTTCTCTACGTACAGTTAAATTTCGTGTACTTGGTGTGAACGAATGCTGAGATACGTATACAGTGTGCAGTCCCATTAATTAATGTGCAAATGAATACATGATTTGTTGAGTCAAGAACTTATAATAAACACAGAATGGAGCTGAGACTAAAACTAAAGAGTAGTTAAAATTGGTCGACTTGAACAAATAAAACGAAAAAGAGACGATGCACTATATCAATCCAAAGAAATTAACCTGAACCTGCGTCCTGAATGGACATATTATTGCAAAGTTTTGTCTACAAACCTAGCTCTTTCAAGACATGGAAAATCAAAATGAGTTGAGGATAATACATTGGTCATGTTCACCGATCTCATACGCTGACGTGGAAAATAGAATACATACCAGCGAAAGGCACTCACCTTCAGTGTGACTGGTGTATGTACCTGTGTCAGGGTGATGTTCACCTCCCGGTGTCCGCCCCTCCTCCAGGTACTGGAGCAGGTTAACCCCTCCCGACACTGGAGGAGAAATGGTCGGGGTTCTGTCGGAGTAGGGAGTATGTATACAGTGTATACACCTAGCCTACCCCTCACCCATCTTAACCCCCGAGGGCCACTCGCGCCCCCTTGTGGTAGGCAGGGGGGGGGGCAGTGTTCCGCGAAGCGTCCCTGTGGTCACGTGGTAGTCATAGGCGTCGCGCAGGGCACGTCGGGAAGGTATGCCAAACCGGATGTGGGTCCGGAGAAGGCCCCCAGAGGGCGCCCCGGCTGTTGCTCTTGCCCCTCGGCTGGTTCCTGGTCGCCTGCCAGTCTCAGACCATCTGTACGCCGCTCATAAGCGACGGAATACTCTCCAAACAGAGGTATACATACATAAGCTGATTTCTAAACTGAAATGTTTCTCTGCCAGGCTTGAAACATTCTGCGAATTCCTGTTCTGAAAGAAATTGGCATCAAAATATGACGAATTGCCGATGAAAATGTGTAAAAGCTTAAGCCGACAGGGAACAAGAGAACCCAAAATATGTACAAAATCAATCTTTGTATATTCCTAGCAAGCTTGCAACATAACAAACATTCTGCGACCATACATTTTTTAGTCAGTTTGCAACTTACTAAGATGGCACTTAACAATTATGTCATCGATGGTGAGGTTGAAACCTCACCAAATCAGAATGTTATTATAACATTATTTTTTGGTGAGGTTAGAACAAAACCAAAACAGAATGTTATAAGAACATTCTGTTTGGGTTGAAGAACGTAACCAGAACGTTGTAATAACATCACAGTGCAATGTCATATCAGTACATTGCAGCAACATAATTGGGAGTCATCAAAAGAATGTAACACAAACCAAATGCAGAAAAACCAGTATGTTGCTGCAATGTTATAATAATGTTGCTTCCTTGGTTGGGTTGGGTATGTCAAAATGTGTATTGCACAGGGTACACATGGTGAGCCTCTCACTTTAGTCCGCTTATTGTTTGCTTTACATTAAAGTAATAAAAACAATTCTTTTAAAAACAACTTCGATATGAGACGTCTTATCAACTTATTGTATAGTGATAAACATCCATCTATTTTGACTTATATTCCAGATGTCTTAGTAATCAATGGATATTTAAACGTCCTTAAAGATTTCCATCAAACTATTGTAAGGGCTCTGACTCCTGCCGACAATGATTCTGGGATATGGTAGTTTAGTTTATAAAGGGCATAAATACATGGAAAAAAATAAAAGTTAATCATGAATTCCGGTGCAGGTTCCTCTGGATGCAAAACTAACGTAAGGCAATGTTCGAAGATCATTGCTCCTACTGGACCAACTCACATTTTTGGGGGCCTAGGGTCACCAAGTGCTGTCAAATCGTTAACCAATGGAAACATCTTTCAGTAATAATATTTATGACAGATAAAACGTCATGTCGCAAAACCAATAGGCCTAAAACATTATTCTGACATCAAGTCTGTTGTGCTCACAAGAGGCTATGGACAGACCATAGAATATATTATGAGATTGATGGTTAGATCGAGTGATATTCATGCCAGAGTTCCAACTATAGAATCGGTATGCTTTCATGAAAAATAATGAATAATGGCTGAAATACACATTTTGTGCGCATGTGTGCCTCTCCCCAACAAGAATACTTCTACCTTCTAGTAGCCACAAATACTTTCTTTTCTGAACCGGCTAATTATAACAACCTCGCATCACATTTGATGTATTACACAGTCATGTCCAACTACTTCAGATGCATGATATAAGGCTGGTATTGAATGTTCTCCCTTATACAAAAACATTATACTAATTATAGTTATTTTTTCTATGAATATGAAGAGAGTTCCGCTGTCACCATTTTTTTCATGTCACTCGGTTGCTGTCACAGTTATGGAGGTTCTTTCCCTTTCTTGGATAGTCAAGAGTATCACCTGTCCCTGATGACTGAAAGAATATAGCATGTATCCTGAGCTGCAAAAAGGTGTTCCCGGCACGTATTAGTGATTTGACGTGCGGAACGGAGAGAACCCGCTTGTCTTTTCTCTGTAAGAAAAAACTATCTTCACGTTAATACTTTTTGTCCAACTTTATCATTGGAAAACATTTTCTTCCACCTCTTATGCGATGTATTCCAATTTCGTGATTACCTACTCAGGACTTTATCATGCAATGTCCTACAGCATTAGCACGTATCTAATGAGGCAATATGTCATTGGCGCCGGAACCAAATTCAATTATTTCTCTGTGGGTGTCAGAGGTTTGAGATTGAAGTAGGAATTACCAAGAGTTGCCTCTCAGTAGAATCCGTAAATAATCTACGTTGTTGCATACGTCTCACATAAACTAACATATCAAAATTTAATATGGGTCATAAAGTATCCCTTTTTTTTTATCATTTTAACCACATTCAAACAAAGATATGGGGGGCATTCCATAAAACATCGGCGATACTTGTTTTTGGGTTACCGCGTATCGCGAGGCCAAAATGCCTTCCATAAAAAATCGACGATATATCGCCACGATATTTGCGCTTCCATAAAACTTTGGCGATATATCGCCAGCACCCCGCGATAGTCCAAAACCGCTAAAATCGGCGATACCAAATTTTGGTATCGTGGTGTTTTACAACCCCTTTTAAACCTATTCTCTAACGTTGAAGTCGATTTTAACAGAAACCGCAAGTCATTCTGGGATACTTCCAACATGGGTGAGCACACAAATAAGCCACATGAGCTTTTTCTTGACTTTTCAATATTTAGAGTGTTACCGCGCTTCAGCGTTTTTACCTCTATATACTATAATCACTGTAGAAGTGTTTGGTCTGAATATAAAGGCCCCTACAGTATTGTAGAGTTACTAAACAATGATTTGAGGTCAAAGTGAGCGATAATAGATGAATTTAGACGAATTTCAATAAATGGTGATATTTTGTAATTCTGTCTATTTCAAGTGATATTTCTAACTTCTTGCACGTAATGTGTCAACCACTCTAAATCTAGTAGTCTCAAATTCTTAACCTACAGTCAAAGTTATATAAAAGTGAAGTAATAATTATCATTTATTTTTTATTTCAGCACCCAGGAGGAAGACCAGGTCACCTCAGACCAGCAGGTGTCTGCGTTTTCAACATTTTGCGCTCGCTACCTACTTGAAAAGGAAAAGCTACAGCCGTATGTGGGGGCAAAAACGGTGCAAGTCAAAGAAAGTCTACCGCGAACGCATTGACCCAAGGGTGAGGTGGCCGAGGATCAAAGACTTCCAGGCAAGATTTCGCCTTCCCCCTAGCTGCGTGGAGGAACTCACCCGAGAGTTCGAGGCCAGCCGTTTTCGCCCTGGGAAGGGTGAACATGAGAAGAGAGGAAAGCCCATCCCCCTCTTCCACAAGGTAAATGAGAAGAATGTCGCTATATTATTATGGAAGGCCTACATGAAAGAAAATAACCCACAGCAAAATAACGAAAATTCAGAGTATCGCCAATAATTTATGGAAGTAGGCCCAGAAAAATTATCACCATTAAAATAAAATAACCCCAGTGTATCCTAACTGTACTTGCAAATTAATGCTATTCATTCATTATAATTTTTCCGATTTATAGGTGTGCTACTGTCTACGGTATTTGGCCACTGGCTCCTACTATGGTGTCGTGTCCGACACCCAGGGGGGCTGCTCCACCTCCAGCATCGGTAGGGCCATACTACCCTTCATCAAGTTCCTCGTTTCGCGCAGGAAGAAGTACATCAAGTTCCCCAAGGTAAATGATAAAAATCATTACCCTCATTGATTTAGCAGTCCATAAAAAAAAAAGGAAAATATGCGGTCAAAAATATTCAGAAGGTGACCCCTTATGTAATCTGTTAGCTGCATTCGCTATAAATATGGCAATAATCCTCACTAAATTATTCAGTCATAATGATCGATATTGTCGTCAACGTTAAAGTCATATTATCTTTTTTTAGGGTGAGGCGCTACACGAGTCAGCTCTCCGCTTCGCAGAACGACACAAGATGCCGCAGTGTGTGGGGTGTATCGACGGCACCTACATCCCTATAAAGAGGCCCGTCCGGAATGAGCATGCGTACGTCTGCCGCAAGGGATACCATGCTCTGAACGTTCTTGTGAGTATAATTATATAGAAATGATGACAAATAGAATTCAGCAAATAGTGTACAGACAATTACATTTTTATTCTCTTTAACCCTTCATAACCTTGATCTCTTATATACGTCTTTTGTCAAGCACCACAATGCATAAAAAACACAAAATAACATACAAGTTTAAAATATATTCACAATTATATGTTAACAGATAGCCAGTGACCACGATGAGAGAATAACGTTTGTGGAGAGTGGTATGTCTGGCTGCCACCACGATCAGGCTGTCCTGGATTATTCAGATTTGGGACAGCAGATCGCCAACCATGGTCGACTAGGACCATACTTTCTCTTAGGAGACGGCGGGTAGGTTAAACGTCAGTAAACGGCGATAAAAAATATACAGAACATAAAAGCCAAATATCACACGTCATTTTTTTACCCTACTGTCACGATATTGTTAACCACATTTCAACAGACGGGGTAAATTTGTGAAATATGTCTCTATATTAGACATGACACTAGCACTGGCAGTATTACTTTTACAAATTCAATTTTCTAACTTCTAACACATATATCTCTCTTTCTCTAAGTCTCTCTATATTATATACACAATGCAAAATATTTTCTAAGTAATAATAACGTTGTATTATTATTTCTTTCGACAGCTATGCTCTCACCCCACAAGTCTTCACGCCCTTCCGCACCCAAAACCTGGAAGAACTAGAACCCTGGCAGAGAGACTACCAGTTCGCCCAGACAAGCGCGCGTTCTTCAGTTGAGCGTACAATCGGACAGCTCAAGTCGCGTTGGAGGTATGCATCTTAATTAAAGATATCGCCAATATTTACAACACAAAATAATAACTCTAACTGTCGGATCCAAAGAGTAGTCATTCATCCATTGTCTTGTATGCGCCACTTTATAATCTTGCTTTCCGGTTACATAACTTTCCCAGAAATTAAAATACTATGTTTTCTATTTTATTCTAAGATGCCTCTCCAAATCGGGTGGAGGGGTTATCGAGATGCATCCCCTTCAGGCCTCCTGGGTCGTGAAAGCCTGCTGTGTGCTGCACAATCGGTGTATCGATTGGGGCCTTCGCAAACTCCAGCCTGGTCAGAACCGCGACCCCGACCTGGAAATGACGCTCCAGGTGAACGCCCGATACCGCTTCCTCCTCAACAACCGTAACATCGACCGCGAGGAAGTTGCTGACCACGACCAAGGCCCCAATACCAGGGACAACCCTTCCCTCGAGGGAATCCAGAGGCGTGATAACTACATCTACGCCCAGTACGGGGGGCCAATGCCTCAAGCACTCCGCCAGCCAGCAGGAAGGGGTAGGGGTCGCAGGGGACGACGTCCTCGCGGTGCGAGGAATGTCAGAGGACGATAAATCAGAACGTTCAAATTGTCGAGTTTTACACGAACATTTATCGAGACTATTTAAGAAACATACCCTCAGTAGTAAACTTGGAACTTCTGGCGAAATGCGAGATGTCATCTTATTGTATAAGACAAGACACTCTGTAATATTCTTCTAACTGAATCTTATTTGCTGTCGCAGCAGAATTTAAACTTTGACAAATCAGAGATGTAATCTTATTGTATCAGACAAAACACTCTGTAACATTCTTGTAACTGAATCTTACTTGCCGTCGCAGCAGAATTTAAACTTTGAAAAATATCGTCACAACAACGTTTTCTTTACTCGAGTAACCTAACACTTCAAACCGGTTTTCAAAGTGTAATGACTTAATTTCTTTATACAAATTTAAACTCGTCCTTTCCAGAAATACAGTTGCTGGTTCAAATACTTATACCTCCGAATTTTTCAGAATACCGTTGAATAAATTGTCTTTTTCAACATCAATTGTTATATCTCTGTCCATTATCTCTACATGACACAACCCTAACTCTGTATGCAGGCAAAAACGATATTAATTAGAATCATAAAAGCCAGTGTCTATTTAATAGTGATAAAAAAAAACGTTGTATACAATTGACGCATGTTCAGTCTTTGGGGTGAGTAGGCTTTTTCATACGAGAACCTCGCCTGGGCTCTGGGCTAACTACAGGACTCTTTGCTCTTGGTCTTAATGTGGGTGTTTCTGCCGCTTTGCTAGAAGAAGGTTGAGGTGAAGCTGCTCTTGAAAGTTGCCGCACGATATGACCGGGTACGTAAGCCTGAGTCACTGTTTGACCCCCGTCAGCATCCTCATGCACTACGGGATAATAAGCCCCGCTGGTTTCTGCTGACACCTCCTGTGATTCAGCCGCAATGTCCTGCTGAGAATCGTGGGGGAACGACGGCCACTGCATACTTTCTAAGTCCGAGTCAGGCTCAGTATTCTTTGCAAGGACATGTTCTTGTTGGATAAGAGACGCGTTGGGATCCTGCGTTTCCTCCTGACTTGGGGTGTCTGCAAAAAGTGTAATACGTGCGCTAGTAGTTACAGGGGTTGACGTCGAGGGCAGGGGGACAGTCAAGTCACTGCTGCCAGCGTAAGTCTGTTGTCCGTCACGCTGACGGAAAACAACCTCACTGGTGTTGGTGCCACCAATAGACGAAGACTCTTGGTGTCGAGATATCGGTGTAGGCCTATCGTGACCAGGGGTTGGAGGTACTGGCTCGTCAACGTCAGACTTAATCTCCACATGCTCTAAATTTATCACTCCCTGGGTGCCCAATACCGCTGATTTGATTATTTCCAGAGTTTGTTCTATTTTTTTTTGACTACTTCTCAAAGAAGACACTTCTTTCTTTACCGTGGCGATATCGCCCCTAAGGATACCCACTTCCCTGATTAACAGTGCAGTGTCGACACGCATACTTAAAACATTATTATCTACGCTTTGTACGTCCTCCTTTACTAGGGTTGAGTCTGCTGCGACATTACGGATGTCTTCTCTAGCAGCACCCATCTCCTGCACAAGAGTCTGCTGTTGACTGGCTAGTCCCAACGACTTCGACTTGAGGGTGTGTGCGTCACTTCTCACAGCGGAGATATCCCCCTTCATGCCCAGCATGTTAGCTTTCATTTCATGACAAGCTTTCCCTGCAGTAACACACTCATTTGCAATATCAATTAGGCCAGTCTTGACTTGGAAAAATTCGCCCCCAAGAGTGTTGACGTCATTCCGTATCGTCTTAAGTTCTCCTGCGATATGCTGGTCAGTCGGTTGTTTTGCTGGTCCCTGGACGTCACACCTCAGTAACACCAACTCCTGCTTGATCGCACCCATGTCAGTATGGAAATTTATGAGTCCCGATTCCACCACATCAAATCTGTTTGACATGGTTTCAATAATACGGCCCTCTGCTGCCGAACTTGTGGTGAAAGCACCAGTAGTAGTAGACTTTGGCGGAGACCTAGGTGGTTTTGTTGATGCGTTGTCCTTCACATCAGTATGGGCCTCAGTCTCCTGGGTTTTCTCTGGCGGATCCTCTGTAACGTTGGTACGTTGGCCCAGTTGAATGTCCGGTGTGCGCACATGCACGGAGTAATTCATGTCGGCATCGTCGTCAAAGTTCATCGCGTCAAGGGGGTCTGTAAGGTAAGTAAATACCAAAATAACTGCACAGAATAATTTTTTTTCAGAATTTCTTTGATATATAAATCACATTTGTCATGAGATACAATACATACTATAATATAAAAGACTGTAACATATATGTTTCAAAAGTAACGCTATGTTTTGTATGAAGGTGTGATAAGTATCGTGACGGCAAGAATGTGAAGATCGACTCTTGGGCTAACATTACGACTTGTCGCCTGATGAAAGTTGACCCTACTATTTCTTCAAAATATGAACAATTATCACTATATTTAACAGGGATAAATGACGCGACGATAATACCTCCTGCTGTAGGGTCCTGGGTCTCTGCTTGCTCCTCCTCGGCAAACGACAGCTCACGGCCGGCAGGGGCTGGACTCCAGTCGAGTTCTTGTAGAGAAACAGATATTGATGGAGTCTTCAGTTGACGTTCAATTGAACGAGTTACCATATGAAAGGTCCTGCCTCGGACGCACATTCTAGGGGTTCTTTTCTTCACTAAAAAAAATTTAAAAAATGTTTGCTTTTTCTTGCTGATAATATATTTTGTGTGTGATTATTTAGTTCTGAGGTTAACGTTTCAAATCATTTTAATTTTAAAGTTACTTTCACAAGGTATAGGATCAAGTTATTTTTTAAGTTTTATTTTCTAAGACACATTGATTCTCCGAAATAGATAATCACCTTTGTTGGGTGTATCTAAGCCCTCGTCCTCTTCACTGACGGCCGCGGGAGAGGCAGCGGCGGAGGCAGCAGCAGCAGCAGCAGCTGTACGGACTTGCCGCGCTGGTCGACGGGAACTGGCTTTCTTCATTTCCTCTGGGTTGGGTGATGCTGCAGTAATCGTCCCGATGGCAGGACCCTTCAATTCTAAAATATAAACAAGTTTGATCAGTAATAAAGATATGTTTTTGTTATCGAGAGCTGAAAATAACGACAGAAAAGTAGTACAATCAATGCAATATTATTTAGCTTTTCATATCGCGCAACATACACTGAGCAAGCGACATTCATTGTTTAAAATAAAACAACTATTCCATATTACACTTACTGTATTTCTCTAGGATATCCTCCTCGTCCGTCTTCTTCTTCCCCCGGGTCGGCTTCGACTCGTCGTGCAGTCTCTTCTGATCAGCCAAGCACTCATCCATGGCGATGGCTTCTGCTTCTGATGAGGAATCGTCGTCGTCGTCATCGGAGGAGGAGGAGGGGTCTAACTTTGTCTTGCGAGCCCCTGGAATGACTGATTTGTATCAAAACTTTGACCTTATGATTTAATATATAATGGAGGAATTATTTCATTTACTAAAATTGTCGTTATGTTTAGATGTTGGTTGACATTATTTTTAAAAATATCGTGACGATAAGTATCAAGCTCAATAAGATATATTAACGTCAAGTGTTTTTTCTAAATAGATGTAAATAATCTACTAGATATGTCAGGTTCAATGCATTACATGTTAAGGCGATAATAGATATCTAAATACTTACAGCCTGAAGCCTCTACCCCCCAAAATTCCAGGCACCGGAGCTGTGTCGCCGTGAGGCCGACGTTGTCTGGCATGGCAGGGGCGCCACTGTAGCCGTATGCCTTCTCCAGTCGACGTTTCTATTATAAAAGAAATGTCAATAATATCAACTTCAATTTATTTTTTGTTGTACCGTCGTGTAGGTGGTGGTGATATAATTTAATATTACAATACTGGTATGCCTTCTCCAGTCGACGTTTCTATGATAAAAGAAATTTAAATAATATGAACTTCAATTAATTTTGGGTTATAACGTCTTTTAAGTGGTGGTGATATAAATTACTATTACAATACTGGTAGCATAATGAAACCAAACAGAGGGAAAAAGATGACTTTTTGGGAAATACCATAACACTAGGAGCTTGTTTCTTTATTAGATAAAATTATTATTACAAGTCCTGCAAATAAAGCACCTCCACACTAACAGTTACTTACTTTAAATAGGGTTTTACTCTTATGATCGATTATCTTGTAGTAGAGGTATTTCTTCCGGCGTTTCTTTCCAAACTGCGAGTTGAGGTTGTCTTTTATCTTTTTGTAGATGGCCCTCCTTTTTTTCATCTTGTGGTCGTGGGTTGCTGTCTCTGCCCACCTCCCGAGGACAGCGTCTCTGAATAATGAAAAAAAAAAAATATTAGTTTACCGCGACGTCAACATTTTGATATTCTGATTCAGTGATATTTTGATACTTATTGATGATTACTATGTACGGCGTTTAGATTACTTGATATTTTAAATAAAACTTCTTCCTAAGAATACAGACTGTTCTCTAAAAGTATTGTGAGATTTTTTACTTTTCAGCCAATGCTCAGACATTTCCTTGCTGTTACTACTGCGATACATATATATGTGTGTCTTTTTTTTTCTTTTTTTTTCAGTTTTACTCACTCATCCTGTTTGGCGGTGTTGTAAAGCAGCTCCAGTTCCTCGTCTTCATAGCAGGAGTGCGTCAGTGGACCCTCGTCATCGGTGTCCGAGGAACACCAGCCCAGGTCTTTTTTCTTGCCTTTACCTGCAGCAGACTTCCTCTTCTTCTTGGCCTTCTTGGGTGTTCTCCCGGAGGCGGGACCAGTTGGTGAAGGGGTTTCAAGGGCTGGCGTTTTAGGAGCGGCTGCTGCTTTACCACGTCCTCGTCCTTTTTTCTTCTCTTGAACTGCAGGAGTCACAACCTTCTTTGTAACTGCCTGTTTTTTTTTCTTCTTCGGCACTGGGCTTGATTCTGGAGAAGGCTCGGCAGGCTCGACTACCTTGGTTGCCTTAACTTTCTTAGGAGGAGGTTTCACCTTCACGGGAGTATCGTCGTCAGCGGATTCATCTAGCTCGGCGGCAGGTCGGCTTTTCTTTAATGGCTGTCCGGAGGTAGACGCGAGAGGTTCTTTTGTTTTCTTCTTCGGCAAAGTCATTTCTGGTAGTGGCGAGTCCTCCCCATCGACGACGATGACGGTATCGGTCTCAGGTTCACTTTTCGTGGCTTTGGTGTATTTGCCCATGTAGTAGGCGAAGTTGAGCTCCTCCTGACGACGATACTGCTCACGTGCATCTTGTAACATGCCCTCCAACTTCTTCTTGTCCTTCGCGTCTACGCCTCTGGACAGCACGTCCATGATCGAGCTAATCCTAAGTTTGTAATCTATCGTGGACGGGTCCTGCGACTCACCACCCACTGAGGACGACATCTGAAAAAAGGAAATATATATATATATATTATTTTACATGATGCACGTTACCGCCATTTGGAGAATTCATACAGTGTGGTACTGACGCCTATATATTACTATATATCAGAGGCGGTATTCTATTTACAATTGCGGAGAATTATGTCAGCTTAAGTTCATTATTTCACATGGTGACAAACCCTTTTTCTTATTTTGAGAGGGGGACGGAGCCATTTCGTAGCTTATAAAGTCAAACACGATTCCTGTAGATACGCGTACGGATTCACCTTATACTGAAACCCTAGTAAGTTAGCTTGTATTGAAAAATAGTATTCTAAACCCGTCCCGAAACATAGGGTACTATGGGGCGGGTTGGGGGGGGGGCAGTCGGGAAAAGACCGACAGATACGATACTATTTTTGCTTTCATAAATGATTTAAACTACACGACGTGTTTATCTCACACGTCTTACAATATGCACTGACAACTTAGAAATGTTAATACGTACCGTGGCGACTTGTAGAAGGACGAAGAGGAGAATGATGGGCAGGAAATCGGCGGGTTTCATCTATGATGCTTCTTCTCTCGGTGACTGTGATGGCGTCAAAACAACGTCCCGCACTTGTTGCCGGGATGAGCACATAGCTTAAAACTTGCCTTTTGCGGAGAACCAGCGTATGAGCTTGTACCCAGCAATGGCAGTAGTATTACATACGAACGCGGTCAAGAACCAGCGAAACGCCGGCAAAATAGACGGTGACTTCCGGTAAAATGCACAGGTGGCCGCCATGACCTAATTAAGTTTCCCGCGCTCTTGCGTCAGTCGAACCGCGATATATCGCGGCGGTAATGCAGGGTGGCGTCAACTTTTTATGACGGTAAAATATAGTGGCGATATTTTTTATGGACACGCTTTTTTAAAAATATCGCGACATGACATAGCTGCGTCATCAAAATTATCGTATATCGCCGTTTTTTTATGGAATGCATACATGATCTTCCATGTAGGTATCAATGAATACTATGTGGGTCACAAAGTATCCAAATTCAGATTGCAATATTTCTCTAACTTACCCCTAGTGGTTGTGCAGGACTGAGGAGACATTGAAAAAGAAATGATATCAATATCAAAACGGATGAAAGCACACGAGGTCAGAATTCACCTTAGCATGGCTCATCCTATAATATTTACCTACTGAAAAACAGTTATAAGCTCATCAGAAACTTTCGCTGGTTGTTGGTCATGTGAAAATCTTAGGAGGTTCACTTTCCCTGCCACTGGGAACCAGCATCATTTGGGCACGTGACCTGGCCACGCCCCAATGTTGAGTTAACCATCCTCAGCCTGTAACGTGGGTAGACGGGGCGGACAACTGGGGGAAGAAAAAAGAGGGAAATACGGGCAAGCATTGAGGAAAGAGCAGGAACAGGGGGTATCCGTGACAGGTCTACAGATCCATATCACCGAGAAGGGGCGCGTTGAGTTGAGCAAATTGGTAAAGCATCACCTTTTTGATCTAGTGCTTCGACTAAACGAGTAGGGACGTACTAATTTTTTTTCAATTCTGGATTGATTTAAGGAGACCCTGGAATTTCTAAGGAAATAGGGGAACCAATTTTGAGAGGGTCAATCTCTGGAAAATTCCTCAAGTATAATATAATTATTATGACTGATGGACTCTCCAGGTCAACCACTTAACTGCTGCTTCCGAGTAAACTTGGGTGCAGACTGAATTTTTAAGGTATTTTACTAAAAAAAAAATAATCCAATAAACCTATTAAAAAAAATTTTAAGTTTCCAATGCCACAGGCCATAAGTTAATTGAATATAAATGAATAACCTGTGAGTTTTGACTCTCAGTTACAAATGCTGTTTTTTAATGGTTTTATTGGTAATAATCTTCAAGGTTTTCCTTGGTTTTCAGAGTTATTACAGTAACAGTAAATATATACATACAATCAATATAATGTTATGATAATCAAGCATTGCATGGAAGACATGTACACATTGGATCATCACCATGATAATGGAGACTGGATAATAATAGTCTATTTGACAATTAACGGACAATTTGAAAATATGGTCAATTTACATTTTGCAGCAAGTCAAGGTATTTTGAATACAAATGTTTTACTTTACGGTTAAAAAAGTATATGCTATTTCACAGTTCTGAATATCCCTTTCCAATTTATTTATCAATAATTGAAAAAAATTTCGAACAATGACCCTTGATTAGTCCAAAATAAGGAATCAATGCTATTTGTTCCTCTTAAAAAGGAAGTGGTAAGACAAAAGGGACTGGATGACATAATTGCAACAGGGAATCCATGAAAGTTGAAATGAAAAGTAGATATTTCATATTTGGAAAGTACGTAGCCACTGTAACCAGTGCACATGCTTGTAAATTCTGGTTCTCACACGAGTAATCATTCCATCCCATCAAATAGACATATACCATTATGACTGTACAGCTGCATTAACCCAATTTCTCTGTAATCGTCAGGCACATCCTTTCGGATCATCCTTTGAAATATCTGTTGCCCTATGGGCTGGAATATCTGAATTGTTGTATTCCTTCCTTGTATGTCTATATAAATTATGTTGCGTAAACTTGAAGTTGCTTTGCAGTTCACTTTTTATACTTAGATCTAATCAAGTACTCAATGGTTTTGTCTGTAATTTATGTCTATTTGGTCAACGCAGATTTTGTCCGTGGAAAATAAGAGAGGAAGTTAGGTGTCCATAGGAGACCCTACTTGTGCTAGCAGTGAGCAAAGACGCAAGTGAAATACTTTCTTCTCGTGAAGAGTTAGTCTGCAACAGCTGCTCACTCTGTTCAAACAATAGAAAATATTGAAACAGCTCTAGTGTTCTACCTCCAGGCATAAAAGAAATATCCCCCAGGTTCTTTGGCCGACAACCTTCACGTAGGACCTAGTCATGTTTCCTTGTATTCCCTCACTGCACCAACCAGATGTTGGGCATATAGACTCGGGCACATACCCCTTATACCACCCGTTACGTTGTAACCATCAGTGCCTAGTCCTCTACAGCAGGGCAACTAAACCCTGAACCAATACCTTTCAAAAACAGACTCAGTATGTGTAAATAATCCACCTGCCTGTGAAGTAGGGTAGGCCGCCTCGTTGTGAATTGGCCATACCAAGGTCCTTGGACAAAGCCCTGATCAACACATGAATGTGAGACCAGCCTGGGGAGAGGCCCTGATGCATGTACCAGGCAAGGCACGAGTCGGAAAAAGCATGGCATTTTGAGTTCATTCCTGTAACGGTCTTGAGAAGGCTGATGTTAACGTTATATTGGACGGCTGTGAAATGTCTATCTTGAACATTTTTTTTCCCACTGGACTAAGTCTATTTCAAGGTGAGGTATGTACTATTGAATTTAATCAGAAGTGAATGGGGCCTTAAAGCGGCGTGATGTACTTCAAATCAAAGGATGAGACTTTGATTGAAAGGGCAATTTGATTGATATTTCTCTATAATTATTCTCTTTTAAAGGAATGTAGCGCATACAAATAACACATTTAGGGTTTTTCCATTTAATGTGACACGAGCTAACCATTTGAATGTGCTACACTCTAAAATATCTATAAGCGCTTTTCCAAGTATCTATATTAAATGTGTTTAATCATAAAAGCGCAGAAACATAACTGTTCGTGCTGACAAAAAGGCTGTTATAAAATACAGTTGTGGATCGTTTGATTGAAGTGGCAGAATTAATTAATGATTATTGATTGAAAAAAAAAGATCGACAGGACGTCAGTTCCATGTTTTTAATTAATCCTAGACCTTAGTCTTTTCGTAGAAAGCCAATCAACCTTACATTAGAAACATTAATGTGCATCACATAATGGTATTAGATTTGTTCCTTGGTCCCTTTGGACAAGATCCCTTTTGAACAAGCTCTCTGGGCCGTTCTTTTATTCTTGGTCCGTTCCAAGAGGAAATAACAACGTAAGTCTTTGTTTTATGATTAATTAATTATTTTATGCGACCATATAGATGTACCATTATTTGCAAGTATGCATCCAATATTTCTTACCGTTAAAGGTTTTGAGAAAAAAGATAAACCGTCAACGCGCATGGTGCAGTTAATACCACATAAATATGATTGCTTAAATGAATAACAAGTAGTAGGGGCATTCTACTCCCTGGGAATGTATAATCATGGGATATCAAAAAGCTAACGGGTCAGTGTGTATGTTTGTACTTTGTATAAACCAGAGAGCAGCAGGCGCATTGATCAATAGCTGAACCTACGAAACCCTCCACTAAAAGTCAACACAAAGTCCTCACCTTACCAAGGGCCACCAATACGCCTTCACGGTTTACTAACAGGGGTATGGGTATTGTGGGGACCCTACCAAAGCCTTTGACAGGACCTTTCATAGTATGAAAAGTGCAAACATCAGGTACGGCCATGGAGAGTGAGCAAGAGGGCTTTGATATTCAAGTTGGCGGCATGCAATTGAACAAATGGAAATGAAGAAAAATTATGAGGCCGAAGCTATGCGATCAACATCAATATTCTTCTGTTCAAGCTGTTCTAACACCTCTACATATAGGTAACGGCGATATATAATTCTTATATGTAAGTTATGACTAGTTTGAGGCGGTTTTGATCTGAAAGGCAACTAATGGCTGAATATTGAAAATGGGAGAAGCAATTTGCCAAACTTATACGGACTAAAAACTATTACCGGATACGTTTTCATCAGTCTTAATAATCATGGAAAATTAATTTTTCTTTATTTCGTTTTGTCAAATACCATCCTTGCGTGAGAAAGCATAACTACATGTGTAGACCATATAAAGAATCGTGACTGTTTTCTGGACGTACCTTGGGTTCGTGAAGGCCTATACCATTTCAAAGAACTTTCGTTGACTTTAATATTACCAGGTGGCTATGACAACCCACCACCCCCAGAAATTATTTCGCAGTTAGAAGCCAGTCCAATGTCCATGCTTGAAATAACCGACTGCCATCGATTGGTAACCAGGTAGATGGATCCATCAGTTGGGTGGCCCAGATTCGCCCTTCGAACTTATCGATCTGTAGTTCAGGCCCAATCATCTCAAATATATTTGGTCATCAATAAGATTAAAGGTCTATTGATCAGTGATCAATTGGAATTAGCATTACATGGCTCTAACCATCGTCAACTGCCTCCCTTCTAATCTGTTTGCCTCTAATCCCCACAGGGATGATCCATTTAGGTGTGTGTGTACATTGGACTCAACCTCCCCACCCTGGAGCCGAACTGGACCCACACCTCAGAAGCTGCCCCAGCGCAGAAGGCACTAACAAGCTTACCTGAAACGTAAAGGTACACCCATCAAATAGACCTATGTTTGTCTAATGGGAAGAGCTTACCTCTGATGTGCTCCAAAAGGTATGTATCTTTTTATGTTTCTTAGAAATCAACATAGGCCTATAAATAGACAAACGGAAATATATAAATATATAATTATCCACACATTTAAGGATTTTCTGCGTTGGAATTCGAGCAAATGGCCACCTAGTAATTCGAGCTAATAGTCAAAGTAACTGCTTAATTTGTAGAAAACAAATATAAATTGTTGCTGGGGGTTTGCATGTCGATTTGCATGATTGGTATTTAGCAAAATAAGAGCTACGAACTTGAAGATTGTCTACGAACTTAAAATTGGTCAAATAATGTTTTGTTTTCATTCGATATCTTTCAGGATTCTGACCACCCTTCACCCTGTTCCAGTGGCTGAATACAACGCTGGTATCTTACTGGATATAATGTTCTGACTTACGCATAACTGGAGATAAGATGCAAACACTATAATTATGATAGTGAATCAACCACCTCGTCCATTTCCTTAAAATGTGGAGATTTATCCTTGAGAAACTAGATAACAGAAACATTGGACGATTGCTTGACACGCCGAAAGGAATAACTCTACGAGCCCAATTTGGAACTGTGCCATTGTTGCAATCATGACAAAATGGTGGAAATTGCTCGTGTCTAATCACAAATGATTTATTGATACAAACACTGACCATAGTTTGATTGGATTAAATGGTGACTCCGGAATAAAGTCGGTGTTGGGGAGAGGTCACAATGGAGTGTTCAGCCCCTGGAGATAGTGTCCTTGAGCGTCCTACACTGGAGGAGAATGGTGACTTTATATATGACCAGCGCGCACCTGAGAAGACTGATCCGGAAACGATTAATGAGGTGCGGGGGTCCACAACAGTCGCCCCCGGGAACTGTAATCAGGGACAAATTAGCCGAGAAGATGAGGGCTATGAATCCTCAGGAAACTACAATAGGCCCCCCAGAGGGTTCCAGCTGCCGCTGGGGACTCGGGGCAATGTAGGTGAGGGACTGGAGCAGTCCGGTACGAGCAGGTCGCGTACCAGGGACCTAACGAGCAGGTCAGGAGAAGATTGTGGCTCTTCCCGGGAGGCTGTAAGACAAACGGCGATTAGAATTGAGACCAAGACAGTGCCCGCCATTCCGGGCTGGAACGCGGCCAGGGACCCGACTGATTGGTACATGTGCACGTTAAAACTGCTGAGGCAGACAAACCTGTCCAAGAACCTGTTTGAGTTGTACTGTTTAGCTTCCAGGAAGGATCACAAGTACACCAGTTTGCTCACTAAACACCCGAGACAGTACAAAAAGGAGGTATTCACCCCGGATCACTTACTGAAGGTGGAGGGGCAGCATTGTGATTCGTTTACTCCAGGGTCGAGTAAGAGCCCTGATGAGGTCAACGAGCGGATTATGAAATTCGCAAGAACTAACTGGAAGACCCCCGGGGAAATAGCCCTGCTTCTGGGCAGAGAACAGAATAGATCTCGGGTATCAATGGGCTATTCTGGTGGCGAGGTGAAAGGGGAGTCTAAAACATATTCGAGTGGATTAAAAGCACTGTGGAAAAGCGCAAGAGCTTCAGAATTCCACTCCGGGTTAGAGTCACCGGACATGACCTGGAGGCCGGCGGTCCACTCCGGGCGGCCCGTCCCGCCCTCCTCGGTGGCCGACACGGAGTCCCCCTGTCCTCCTGCATACCCTATCAACAGAGACACAGACTCACCCTTTAAAATAAACTCAATAGAGAAGCCTCCCATCACAAAACGCGTGACAATATCATTGAAAATCAAACAAAAAGCGGCTAAAAGGAACCCGGACAAATCGGACGTCAACTCTCTCCAAACATGCTTGCCTCGTCTGCGGCTCACCAAAAGAACCAACCTAGTCGCCCCTAACGGCCACCCGCGGGCTAAACCAGCTCGGCGCCTTGGGCCTCTGTCCGACCCCGCCCGACGACGTCACGACCCTCCGAGCAAATCGAGCAGTTTCGAGAGCAGCTCGCCCAGCGCCGACGCCATTAACAGTGTGTACCGGGCCAACCAGCCTCATTCCAGCGCGCATGCGCGTGCCGCTAGTCCTGAGTGGCCATGTGACCCCAACCCGTCCCCGGAGGAGGAAGTCAGGTCGCGTCGGCCCCCGACGACGACGTCACGTGTGGCGAGTCACGTGGTCAAGTTGCCGGACATTAACGACGGAAGGAGTGTGTCTAGCCCTGACACGGCGGACACCGAGTCCCTGATGGACAGGCTCTCGGCCTACTCGCCCGCCATCTGCAGGACATCCCCCGCCCCAGACTAAATGGACATTGTGATCAACCCAAGATTCGGCAATACATTCAACAACTGACTCGCGCAACATGTACGTGTCTTCTCCCTGAAACCTGGTGTTAGGAAGATTACTTTTGAAAAGTTACTGGATGGCCATTGCATCATAATAGAAATTAAACGTGCAATATGATATAATCATAATAATTTCTGTTAGTGTTTAGGTCACGTTTAACCATTGTCTTTTCAGACTGTGGTTATGTTGTGAGAGATCAAAATTATGCTTTTAATAGGCATAATCGCGATGACATTACAGTATGAAATTTATGCAATTAAGAGTGTTTTGGGGGCTTGACAGTTTTACCAAACATGTCCCCTCTCGTGGAATTTAAAAGAAAATTAAATGAAAGTAAAAAAGTTATAATACTTACAACAGAGTGTCTCACAACAGTGACATTGCAACAACAATACCTCTGGATGCAAGGCATAGCAACAGCGACATCCATTATGCGATGGGCCACGGGTATCAGTGGCCTGTGGCCCGTCGCATAATGGGACATAGCAAACGATGTTTTTGTCAAATCATGCACTGTTTGCAAAAAAAAAGCATCAAAACTCAACCACTTCTTGTAAATTTCAGCCTGAAAATCTCAGGAATTTTAAAATCGTCCAGTACAACAGCCACAATTAAAAAGTGGGATCCATCGTAACATCTTTCCTGCAAGATATTGAATTGTTTCACAGTTTCATTATCCGATGGGCCACAGGTCAAGAC
Organism: Lepidonotus clava; assembly: GCA_936440205.1. Classification (NCBI taxonomy): domain Eukaryota; kingdom Metazoa; phylum Annelida; class Polychaeta; order Phyllodocida; family Polynoidae; genus Lepidonotus; species Lepidonotus clava. The sequence continues at coordinate 41,421,208 of OW387136.1, read as the reverse complement.
ATGAATGCAGGTACCATGAGCTAGTAGGTAAAACCAGATGTGATAATAAAGAATTGTTCCAAGAACAAGTTCTGAATGTTTGCGCAATTTGCATAAGTTGCGGGAAAGCAGTATAAAACGATGAGTTGTTAATGTATTGTATATATTTGTGTTATTTTTGACATCTTGAAAAGCACATGATTGTATGTGATGATGTTTGTTTAATAAAAAAAAAAAATTTAAAAAACAACAAAAAAAAACAACCTTGAACCAGATTTGTTACTTAATCTAATGGAGAGCTAACGCAGTTGTCTTCTTTTACATAACTTCATATTGTAGCATGGCAAAACAATGTGGACAATCTTGTGAACATTATTTGTTTTCTCGATGGTATTTTGTATCTCTCTGCAACAGAGAAGTTTATTTTGTCAGATCAATTGCTTCCACATATAGAATACTCCACTAAATCACGAAGGCTTGGTATTTCACAATAATAAGAATACTATCTATGATTAAACAAAACGGATAACACATCCTTCAGTCATAAATTGGTATGATCCTACCCGTGCCCAAATAGCTTCCTATAACAGAATGAATGTCACATCTTATGACCATGAATTACATCATGGGCAATATTATTGGAGCTGTGAGGAATTCGACTCGTATTCCTGGATCGAGGAAAATCATAATAATAGGGTTATGGCTCAGCACGGAAACCAAGCTTAACAACCTGATAACAAGAAAACGGTGATGTCGATTTAATTTTTTTGTTCTTATCCCTTTGGCAAGCACATCGCATAAGACATTTATCCGAAGGCATGCATTTATATTGAAATGATATGACTAAAAGTCATGGTTGTTAGGTAGGTGAAATGCCTCAAAAATCCACAGCTGCTGATCAGTGATCTTAATTATGATTAGTCAAATAACTCAGTCGTCCATTGGTTATTGGGGTTTAACGCCGTGGCAACATCTAAGACCATATCACAGCAAGAACAAGGTTTGACAATTCTGTCTTCGATTATCATATCCATGGACATTAAATTTTACTGCAGCAGGTGTTCTTTAATGTGCAGGGTCCCATAGGCAGGGCCCTACACACAAGAGCCGTGGCTCTCTAGGTTCCTTTGATAATCCTGCCATTGTGACAGGAGGACATGCAGCGGGGAGTAGCAGCCAGCCCAGCCCAATAATCGAACCTCGGCAGACAGTCGCGCTGACCACTTCACCGCCCCGCACGCCTTAACTCAGATGCTTTACCTGACATTGGCCTTAGCTTTTGGGACTCACAGCAGGCGGCAGCACTGCCGAGTGTTTGGGAATAAATGCGCTCTGTCCTAATCTAAGACCAGGCTAATGAAAAAGGGGGAACCCCAGCGTCATATTTGTTTTTATGGACATCAGGTAAATTGGTCGTTTTGCAATCCCTTGTCCTTAAGGTATCTACGTTCGAGGGAATAGTGATCGTTAGTTCCAACTGAACGCACTCAACTTCATATCATATTTCCTTCATGTCCAACCTCCCAAATAATGAAATTCTTTTGTACATATACTATTTCGTGCCTCGTACAATGGTATGTATCTTCAGAATGTACATAGCGAAATTCCATTTATTTTCACACTTGGAAAATAGGTGTGATGCCCTTGACTATAATCTTGAATCATCACTGTTACTGGCATAGAGTGTGCAGTTTTCTTATTTATTCATGAGTTAATTATGCCTGACTACCACCTATAGCTAGTGCTACGGTGAATGAGACCAAACCATAATACGGCTTGCTGCTGACATCGTCCAACCACAACAACTGGATAATCTAGCCACAATTCCTAAATTGTATTTTCAAATAATTGCATTTGATACTAAATACAAAAGGCAAAAGTAATGGTACCTGGGATATCGAAAAATATGCATCATATTTAGGTAAGTTGCCATATATCATATTCATGCTTGGAAATTACTATTATTGTTGCACTTTACTAAAAAAAAGAAGATATACATTCAGTCTATAATACCCATCGCCTCAACCAACATTTCAAATAAGCAATTCTTTCAAATCAACTGAAACTTTCGAAACCAATAACCTGCACTTATAGCTGTAGATAATGCCATACAGTGCAGTGATGTAAGTCGTTAATCCTAACTTCCTTGGCTCACCTGGAGGCCAGAGGTCGGTGATTTGAAGCTTGTTGTGAGACCCCCACCCACCACTACCACTATCCTCACGTCAATTATTCAGTCTCTGTTTTCCCCAAGGCCTTCATGCTTCACGCAAAGTCACGGTTCCACGAGGAAGTCCTGGTCGAGGCACAAACACAGGGTGGTGGTGTGCCTCAGCAAAAGCAGTTTTATAGGAAATCAAGAGCAGTTTATTACTGAAAGCAAAGTGTAGGCTGGAGATTTTACAAATGAATAATTGTAGAAATACTTTCTAGGAGTCTATCTAATGCCTATAATAAAGATAAAAGTTTAAACATCAGTGAAATATCTTCATTTGTGTCCATGCCAATTATAGGGGCTGCACAAACTGTTTTGTTTGAAAACATTGTTTTCAATAAAACCAAATAATTTAATTCCCATGGAATTAAAAAGAAACTTCACAGCTATACTGTACTAATAATTACAGTTGGACAGTTGAAATACATTTCAATTGTTTGAGTTTCCAAAATGTTGTCAATTACGTATTTTTTGCCTCTGAGTTTATTTAAAAGTAAACATCATTACCTAACTATTCTAGGCAAGTTCCTCATAACAACAATGAAAGGAAATCCCAGATAGGATATTAGTAGAATTTGCAGAAAGTGCAATATTCATATCGAAACTATAAGATGGATGAAAGCGGGTGATATATTGGAAGAGTCCAACTAGGCCTATGTCATCAACAAATACCTCAATCTATTCACTGTATAGTGGGTGACGTATTGTTAAAGAGAATAGTTCATCACCAATCTGTCGATCTGGATTGCTTAAAGTTGCGTTCATTCTGAACTAGTACCTTCCTGTCTGAATAAATATATGTTTATAGATATATGCCATTGAAAATAGGATAATGTGAAGTGTACATGCATGAGAAGATTTTTCAAGATTAAACGCTTCAACCCTATACTGTCAGTGAACGGTTAATCAGAGTTGGAGGCAACCGGTTAATTGGTATAATACCTTACTCGGGTGTCTGGGGACCGGTTAAGAGTAAGCAGGTCACGTTCCGCTCCCCACCTTTGTGAGCTGCTCAGAGGAGCTCGGAGCTACTCATTGGAGGCCTGGGCTCATTTGCTCCTGTGGTGGTGGGTCCTACTTACAGGGATTATTCCCCCTGCCACCGCCTCAGGCGGTTTCTACTTCATGAGGGAAACACGAGATCGGTGTCAACCAGAATACTGACAGCCCTGGAGGAAACGGGATCATAATTACGACCTTATTGGTAATTATTGGATCATAGGAGGACAGGGTGTGAAGTGGCGTCTGCGGTTACATCTGACATGGAGGGTTCTAATACAGTTTCTGGCACTAAGGCGCGAGATGGGAACGAAGGTGAATTTCAAGTTAGTGTAATACAGGAAGACAGATAATACGGCGAATTATTCCAAAAGAATAACCACTGTGAGCTAATCTTTATGCGAACATTTCAAAATTGAGGTTTGCTAATGGGACACAGAAAGGGCACCATCATACTATCAGAAGGTTCGGATGGCGTATCATATCATTCCTGTCCTGAAGACGGTTGATACTTGCCAACTTAATTAAGAATATCAAAAGTACATCTTTCCAGGTTGTTTTCCCATTGCGTGGAATCTCATCCAACGGATAAAAAAATACGTTTCAAGAGGGCTTATCAGTTATAAACCTTAAAGGTTATAGTTAAGGCCGAGCTTTAAGCGAATTGTCATATTGACAACCTAGAAGCTTTAAGCATGTGGTCTAAATCCAAGAAGTCTCGTTTTGACCTAACCCTGAACGGTCGAAATGTGGTGAAGGAGCGCTCCCACCCCTTGGCCATGCACACAGCACCCGGCAGGGGCTACAACAGTCGCCAGCTCAAGTACATCGACATCCGGGACCTGTTGCAGGGCTCCTACGCCCCTTCCTGGCGCCTGGAGAAGTCACGTGACGTCTCCTCCACGGCCAAACTGGACCCTCTACCCGCCCCTAAGGACGTGGACCGAATCAACGAGTTCCTGTCGAAGAGCGCCGACCCGCGCCTCGAGCGGAACTGGAACCAGGGCGGCGCAGGGAGAACCGGAACGGGAAGTCTGCTAGCTGTTTCCGGTGCCAAGTACAAGGGCAGTGGCCGGGAGACGGCGCTCCCGGTGCCGAGCCCCCGGATGGCATTCGGAGGGGCCCCTCCCGCCACCCCGAGACCCCCCGACCTGCTCCGACAAGATCTGCGCATGCGCACACCTAACGCCGGCCGACATGAGACCCTGGAGGATGAATACCGCGCCCTGCGAGATTTGACGAGAACTGACCCCAGGTCGGTGGACACGTCCTCCAGTATGGAGTACATCAACTTTGTCGAACCCAAACCTCTGCACTGCCACAGTTCCTCCACGGCGGGCGAGGACATGGTCTACGTCAACGTGGAGGACGAGGACGACCAGGAGGAGGAATACTTCGGAGAGTTGGACTCATTTGTGGAAACCGTCGACCCTTTGGCCTCCCATGCCTCCAGCTCAGGGGACATAGACAAGGACACCCAGGAGGGCAACCCTGGAGAAGCCGGTGGTAGCCAGCATGCAGACGTTCTGGTGGTGGGGGAAGACTATGCGCCCTCATTGTCTCCCATAGTGGAGACCGAGGGTCCAATAAAAGGGTGGACTTTCCATGGTGACCCAGGAGTGGTGGACATTGTCCAGGAGGATATGGAGGAGGAGGAGGAGGGGATGAGTGTTGGGGGTGAGGAAGACGACACGGAACAGGAGGTCGACGAGGAGGATCTAGAAGATGATACTTGATTTCGTTTCGATTCCAGTTTTTAGAGCGTACCAGCCATAGGTACATTTTAGCAAGAACATATTGGTAGCATTATTCTAAGTGTGTCATTTGTACATCCGAGGCAATTGCAATTTCGTAATACACAAAGGTTATTATTTATATAAAGATTGTTCTTAAATTAACTGTGTTTCCTTTAAATTAAAAAAAGGGACTATTATTGGGACTAGAATATTACTAACTGCAATGAATTACATTACCGGTAGCCTTAGATCAATGATGTTATATCGATTTAAATACTTTGGGTTTTTCATAGTTAGACTTTCTTGAACATGCAATGTAAACAGGTAAATTGCTATGTGAATATATTAATTTTAGTCTACTTAATGCTATGTATAAAGGAAATCTAGCAGTGCTGGCGTTAAGGAATACGTTAGGTTATGCGGCGGAAACTTAAAAAGAGTTCTTAAAAATGAGTAAATCTTCATCTATTCCAATAATGTATATAATTGCAGGATATTGTTAGAAATAACACATGTACATAGCACGAATTATTCTGCGTCAAACATGGATAGCTGTAGGATTATGCTGAGCCTATATCCCCGAATGTACATTCAGAGAATATCCCTTACTGTGATCATTCCAATAGACCTTTTTCATTAAAAGCGTTGCGCCCCCTGGTGAAGTAAATGGAATCAATGGTTTAGGTCATATCCCATAGTTAACCTATATGCTTCACTTCATATAGGTTAACTATGGGAAATGACCTAAACTATTGGTTCCATTTACTTCACCAGGGGGCACCACTCCCTAGTGAAAAAGGTCTATATTATGTTTCCTTTTATGGTAAGCCCACTCATACCCCTGCGTCTTGTATAATCATCAGAGGAAACCGTATATTTAGATAATCAACGGATAACTGCTGCCTGTAAATTTGTCATCAAAGGTTATGATATCCTCTGCCTCGTCAATGTCAATGTATTGAAAAGAATATCGAAATCGTCAATGTCAATGTATTGAAAAGAATATAGAAATATTAACCAAATTATCAATATAACAAGCACCCAATTGCCATTTACTCCTGCGTTATCGTGTTATAATATTATGTTTCTCGTCATATTACATAGCTAATTAACCGTCAAGTCACGATTGCTATGGGGAACTGAGTAACTTCACATAGTGTATGTAAAACATCGAACTCTGATAGCAAGAACAAACGTACAGGACGTTCTGTTGCTAAATGTATTATTTGTTTTGTTTAGATACATGTACAATTTTATTGAACTGATGCAGGGTTTTGAAATGTGATTACCGATTTAGAATGAGATGACTCTTGTATCACTTGCCATGCTGTGATGACCGGTTTAAGACCATTTCCTTAGAACTCAAATTCAGAAGCCGTGGTTACTTGGCTAGTGAGGTAATATGGCCGGTTCCCAAAGGGAAATGTCTACTGATTATTTAATGTGACTGCCTTTGTTATACGCCTACTGATTACTAGACTTGGCCAGGACTCAGACCTTGAGCATAGACCCTATAGTTAGTCAGCCGCTATCCTCAAGTTGAGTCTGTAGGCAAGGAATCTAAAGTTACATCTTCGTCAAACGTTAATCGTTGCCATAACGAATCCAATGAAAGATTGATTTTTTATTTAGGTTATTATCATTTTCAATGGTATTTATACTAATCATTCATAAAAACTGTTAATAGGAAAATATGAATATTTCGTTTTGTGTTCTTTATATATATTGTGCTCTTAAAATTAATGTATCTTTCTTGCACAGTTGAAATTGGAAGGCCAAAATTTAATGTCTTTTGGAAGCCGCCTTTGATTGTAATATGGAATGACTAAAACTACGAGACAATATAGTTAAGCTTGAGAAACTTCCTCTTCCATGATATTTAAATAGTCAATTATAATTTGACAAGAGAACACGGAATTGCTTCCTGCACCAACCTATGACACTTAATTTAGCTAATGCCTATCGATCAACTCATCCTTTCTCAAAGCAGAGGTTTGAGTGTTTCTGATTCTGCCTGAATATAACAGTTTGAAATTCAACAACAGTATGTTTCATTAATTGCTCCCGAAATAGTCCACTGATATTTATAACACCCTGAAGAGGAATATCAACATTACAATAAACATGAGGTAGCCACACGCAACGGTTGGATAAGGATCATTTCATCCTGATCAGACCTGAGATAATATAAAGTCACGACAACTATCAATCTGCTACAATCTGAAACTTAATGCAATGCTAAATGCAATTTTCCTTTTTTAATTGAATTTAAGAAATTACTTCCTATTCAAAATGCTCGATAGAAACAAAATGTTATTGAAAATGTTTCCTTATGCATTACTGGCAAGGAGTTTCAGTACAAATAAGTACCCCTTGAAGCTAGACTAACCCCGGAAATCCCATTGTGTGCACTGTCATCATGGGCATATTTTCAGGCTAGTCTATAAGGTTATTATATAAGATACACACTTTATTTTGTGAATTATCATACCCTTTACATACTTTACAGAATGCGCATACTGCCTCCTCTGAATCACTACCGGGTATGGGAATAACCCCATACTATATTATTGGATACTTACTGCTGTCGACCCAATTGCATGATTTTACACTATAGGCCTGTGAACTGATGAATATTGGATAACCCAGAGTTCCAGAAGTAAGCGCATTTATGAAGATCCAGGGGGTCCTGACCCCCTCCCCCTTTTGGTGGATCCATAAACTACATTACATAAAGAGGGGGAAATGCTGTGCGCATTCACACGAATGCACGCCATTTTAGTACTGGGCCTTTACGCTACCCCCCCCCCCCCCCTTTTGAAAATCATGTATCTGCCCCTTAAGATGCATATATTAATGATCAACAGATCTAAAAATTATGATAAGTTCACCAGCTCTATCTATTAATTAAAGTTATCGCAGGTCATAGAGCACATTTACTTAATTAAAATTTAACCTCTTTGGATCAAGAACTTTCTGACTAAATTGATAGAACTTTTGACGTGCCAATACTAAAAAGTCACAATGTATCCAAATTTAAGGCCAACCAACAAGGAGGGTGAACCATCGCACATGCACTCCAAATGGAACCTTTATTGATTACGCCTTAGATAAAGAGAAGGGACGATTCTCTAGATCTATGATTATTTGCACCACGTGAGGCATACATTAACTAATAAAGTGCCTTCCTGTCTGTTTATCGCAAATATGAAGCGTGCGAAAGGCAATTACATACATATATATGAGACTTATATAATACTTGGCAAAGTAAGTAGCACCTATAGCAGCATAGGCCACACTGTGTTACTCTGTAACTTTACCGGCCGCAACGCACCACCTATTGACAACCTCCATGAGGTTATTGTTCCTCACCTGAACACAGGTATGCCTTGTGATTGCCTCACAAAACCCTAGTCGACCCCTGAAGGCACCGCTCCCGAACCAGTCAACCTACATTGAAGTGGCCTGCGTGAGTACTTTACTGGCCAGCCCCTCCGCACTATTACCTCCAAAGACATTGTGGGCTGTATTATACTAGTCTAAAGTATTGCAGTTTACACTTCAGCTGCAGGATGATTGGAATACAATTGCAGGACAACTAGGCATTCGAGAAGTGATAGGATACACCCTGCAGGTTCAGAGCGTGCACTCGGCTGATATTGTTTCATATTGGTATTGGATATATATATATTTGTAAGGTAAGTACATTAGGGTTATGTCATTTCCTTCTGCCCAAGGTTCTGAGAATATCCATTTTGTTCCATAACTTGATAAGTGTGAAACAAACATTTCGTAGAACGCAATTTATAGTCGGCATAGCACGAAACATGATTACTGTAAGCATAACAGGACATTTAATTCACATTCAGAGATGTGAGACGAGGAAATGCTCATGGTGTTGTTTTCTTTCATTTAAAATCATTAGCACAATCCATAATTATGCGCTATATATGTGTTGCTGACTCTTATAACTGACATATCACAACGTTTCGCGGACCTCGAACACATGTAAGTTCAGGATTTATTTAGCACAATAACTTCATTACTGGGTCCATAGTAACTGCAAGGGATTACTACTAGGCAGCAGTCATTAAACCTTAATCCTACTCTTAACCCCGACCAACTACTTAATCCAGTCACAGATTGGACGGTAATTAAGGGTACCAAGAATTGACTATTATACTGGACACAATTTCCATTTTATAATATGGTTTAACGTCACATTTTAACGCCTACGAGACAACTTATGTCAATGACACGTTTGTAATACACACTACGCAGTCATAACATAAATCACCATAGAATGTACTATTTTCAACATTTCCGTCTGGATATCTTGACAGACTGTAGGAGGCCGGAACTATAAAAATAAATATTCATAAAAATAGATTAAATAACAGGATAGATTAATGTACCAACGAACATTATATTAACAACATCATAACACTCATGCTTAGCTAACAAAATTAAGGAGTAAGAAGTATGTTTAAAGTGTGTTAACATAACATACACTTCTAAAATTTTACAAAGCTTCGTGAAAGTCTCTTAAAGATGACATTCCCAGTACCTTCAACCTAAAAAGCCCTACTTACAAACGATGGATTCATTAAAGCCTAAAGGCCAAATATCGCGCACTGATTATTAGTGCCTAGTCAGTCCGTGCATAGTATGGCAAGTTTTCCATTTGCTTTTCAATTTCTTTCGGCACATTCCTTGTCCCTGAACACGAGTATTCTGAATGACTTACAAGTCATTAATTTTGAGTCTATTTCCTTTTCCCATCCCCTCTTCTAAACAAACAATATTCAGTATTATCGTTTTTATTTGCTGATCATACAACAAACAGAAAACATAAGGTTCGAATTATAGATATCAAAATGTTTTCCTCTTTAAAATGCGGAGATGTGTTTTTGTTCGCTCAAACGAGAAACATGAAATACCTAAATTAAATAATAAATCAACGAAACAAATAAGGTTCTTGGACATATACCCCCCAGACACCTACCCCCTGGACACTTACCCCCTGGACACTTACCCCCTGGACACTTACCCCCTGGACACTTACCCCAAAGGACACTTACCCCCAAGGACACTAACCTCCTAGAACACTTACCCCCTGGGCCCATATCTTCGTAACTGATTTGGCTGATCAGGGAAAATTTGATTAGGGTCCCATGATCAGTGATTTTGCATTTTACAAAAATTCATAGTGTTATTGCAAAATAATGTCAAAGAGGAATTATTAGGTGTAAAATCTATTCATGATAGACAGAATTTCTGGTCATGGGATCCTAATCAAATTTCCTCTGATCAGCCAAATCAGTTACGAAGATATGGGCCCTGGACACTTACCCCCTGGACACTTACCCCCCTGGGACACTTACCCCCCTGGGACACTTACCCCCCAACATTGGCTTATAATGTCGAGCAAATTATGTGGTAAGAACTTAGTCTTTCTAATGGAAAGCAAACTAAATAAAATATCCATCTCTAGGATCCATACCTAAAAGGCTACTCATCCCTACTCAACAGTTAGTGGATGGGGAAGTGTCTAGACATCATTGGACCGAGGTTGGGGGGTAAGTGTCCTAGGGGTTAAGTGTCCTAGGGGGTATATGTCCTAGGGGGTAAGTGTCCATGGGATAAGTGTCCAGGGGGTAAGTGTCCGGGGGGTAAGTGTCCGGGGGGTAAGTGTCCTGTCACCAGGAAAGTTCATGATAATATTTGAAATTGTAGTATTTTGTCTGGAAAGGTAGTGTTGTCAAAAGATGTTGGCCTATCTAGGGGTGGATACAGGAAGGGGGGTCAGCATAAAGGCATGGTACTTAAACAATGTGCATTTGTACACACACGTACAGCATTTTCCCCTCTTTTTATAATTTGTAGTTAAGGGCTTCACCAATGGGGGGGGGGGGGGGGTCCGCATCCCCTGGACCCCCATCCCTTGGATCTGCCCCTCATACCTTTCATTTATCCTCATTTATCAAGAATTTCAACGATGGGATCTAAATTGTTTTGAGTGAGCATCGGGATTAAAACACACCTACGTGTATGTATGTATCAATTTCATAATATTCTTTGTAACATGCAGTCTACATATAGCTACTTTCTGTACTGAACATTTAGGTGCAGGTAGAAGGTGGTTGAGACCTTTGCTAGACCCTTTGGTAAGACAGGATGCTCCGAGTCCCTGCCATCATCCTCTCCCTGTGTTTGACCTGCCATCTGGTGGACTATGGGGAAAGCTCCAGTCTCACTCGTTGTCAGGTCTACAGGTTAACCCAGATCTACAACATGCCAGGAAATGCTGCAGACTGTAAGTCGGACTCAATTAAATATACCAATCAGAAATTAACCGAGAAAAGAAATGAAATGTCTTTAAGTGACCATTGTTCAAGTCACTACAAGTATATTACAAGTTCGAAATGTTACCTATTTTGTAATAAACAATATCTCATCTTTGGGACCTATGTCAACAGGTCAAATAGATATATTGCTAAATTCAGCGCAATGCCTCTAAACCCCTTTTCTATCCTTGTGTTTAATTTGTTTTAGTGATAAGGGATTAGAGTAGGGCTGGATTAGATTAAATAAACAAAGCATGTCCCTATCCTACTTTTATTTGTTTCTCTCGAGCATCTTCATAAAGGTCTATTACACTAAAATTATCTTGGATTTGCCTCACCACAGACCCGTACCCAGGGGAGGAGGAGGAGGGGGGGGGGGGGTTGACCCCCCCCCCCCCCCCCCCACAGATCACAAGTCATAATTAGTTCCACCCAGTTTCCTTCTTCAAAATCCTTTATATTCAAAAGTTAGAGGAAAGGTTTCACTAAAACACTTGAACTAAAATATTCTTTTCCTTTTCAATAACCTTTGAAATGCCACCAAGATACTATTTGGTTAAATCAACAGCCAAGAGCCCCAATCAACCCTAAAGTATAATTATATGTGTACTAAAGAAAACCTGATTTAATTAACCACATGATTCAGTACACGTACACTGTTATGATAAAATCATCTACCTTAAAATCATCTACAATAAAATTTTACATGGAACTTATGAAGTATTTTCTTCCCAAAAAATATAGAAGAGTTCCACTTTTTGGAACTCATACCCCCCCCCCCCCCCGGCCGCCAACCCTGGGCACGGTCCTGTCACCATTTTCATATCCAAAGAGAAATACTGCTTATTGCATTGTACAAAATGTCATCTTTGGGACCTATGTCAACAGCTGCAGGTCAAATAGAGATATTGCCTAAATTCAGTGTGCAGCCTCTAAACCCCCTTTCTATCTTCATGTTTGTTTTATATATAGGTGATTAGAATAGGGATGGATTCGATTGAATAAACATATAGCATGTCTCTATCCTACTTTTATTAATTTGTTTATCACAAGCAACTTCATAAAGGTATATTCCACTAAGATCATCTTGGAGTCGCCTCGCCATTTTCATATCTTAAAAGAAGTTTATATTGCTTAATGCATAGCGTTAATTATATCAGATAAATATTTTAACCAATAGTCCTGCTCCCAAAACAAAGAAGAGTTCCACAACACCACCCCTGTAGCTAAAACTGGACACGCCCCTGTTTAAACATTGGTGATCTGTATTACTGTGTTATATACTTAATCCTGAACACCTCCTCCACATACATATCCCCAGGGGTGTGCCTGTCGAAGCATGGCAGTGACTACAGGACCCACGTCCGGACGTCCTCCTCCTCCGCCACGGTCCACGGCCTCCTGGCCATAGACACTGGTTACTGCAGAGACCACCAGAGGGCCAACAGCACACTCTGTGGGACCACACTCTGTACAGGTGGGTGTCCTGGCTCCTGCTTTATCACATTGATACGGAAAAGAGAATGAAGAAAAGTCCATGCATGTAATAGATTTTGACTTTAGAAATATGATTATTTGTATGTGTTAATCTGAGGGATTTCTGAAATTCTGTCTAAAATCACACTGAAATTTCTGATTGTGGTTTCACTTGGGTTCACAGAGGATCCAATATATCTATAGTTCATGCACCTAGATTTTCGTATATATTCGGTAGGTTTCAGTTATCCCATCCAAGGATAGCTGATTTAGGGTATTGTAGCACCTGCAGGCTATTAATTTTGTCCTTATTTTGTAATCCTATAAGAAAGAAAGAAATAATTGTTATACATCAATCAATAAAATATGCATTTTAAACAACTTACAAAATAGTTAATGTATATGGATGCAAAAAACAAAATATTGATTGCTAATTCCTAATCATATTAAACAACAAAATTAGTTATAATATGAATCATATATAATTATATTAACACGCTAAAGCCTTACAATTTGTCTACATGATTATATTCCCAGAATCCACCCTGATCTCGGCTAAGCTGCAGGTAGAACTTAAAAGAATTGACTAGCAATCGTTTGGAGAATTCTACTTGTTTGTATACATTTTGTTCTGATATCAGTGTCTTAATTTTAAGAATTTGAAGATAACGCTGTTGCTGATGACCTAAACTGTGGCAAGCTCATATATGCATCGTCTGGATTTAATACATGGTAAGAAATCATAGTTGTATACAATTCCATTAGAGTAATATGAATATGGTTCATTACATAAATACCAATTATACATTGTGCACATTTTGAATAATTATAATGTCATATTTCTATACAATCATATTCATGCAACTGGAGATAAAAGCTCGTCTTGTATATCGAAGCTTTTTGTTTTTTCGCCGAAATGAATGTCTAGTGTAGATATTATATTCTGTTATGTTTTTATTCCCTAGGCCGAAGTGGGTAGCTCACTGCTCAGGACAGGACCTCTCGAGCTACATCCAGAATTGCTAATGAAGAAACAAAGCTTTCTCATAGGGCCTATATTCATTTTTAAAGAAATATTGTTATTCCGTAAATGTACCATTATTTACTATTAGCTTTAGTTGCATGGCTTAACAATTATAACACGCAACAGCTTACAAAGTTAAAATTGGAAAGTAGTAGTGTTTTTATAACCATGATAGTTCCTACAGCTAGTCCCTTCATTAGAAGGCGTTTTGTTTATCTTTGCTATCAGATTCTTACATAATTCACTTGGTCGCTAAGAGATGGCGACAGATAGTCTTGAATTAGTTTTTCAGAATGCTGGCTATTCTGATAATTCTGATATATAATATGATTATCAATCTACCTGTGTATAACCTTAGGGACGCCACTGTAATTTTGTGTTTAAATGCGATAAGGCATAAATATCTGTCCGAAGGAACTGATCATCTGTGTTATTGTTTTATACTAACAGATAAGATGTCATACAATATCATCGATACGTAAAACAATGATTTGGTTTATTAAAAATGACACTTTTTCTTGTGTGCATCTGAAAACATACCCCTAGGCCTCCCTAATTTGTATTGATATATATATACAAAGAGTCGTGACTTGTCTAAAGGACAAAATTATGAAGAGAAACTCGTGCCAAGAAGTAGACTCCACCTTATTGAGTACAATGTGTGTTGGCAGCAGACCCCATACATCTACCTAAACAGACACAGCTGGGTAGGGGGACTACCACCAGAGCCTGAACAGGGAAGTGAGCAGGGGAGTGGTGAGAAGGGCCTTAAGCCCCAAACCCACTAGGCGATTTTACCGGCGATGGGCGACAGGAAACTAGCAGAATCGCTGGTAAAATTGTCGCTGTTTCAGATCACCTGTCAGTATGCAATATTGAAATGTACATGTTTGATATGAGTCAGCGCTAAGATCGGCCGACTCTTCCAGTAGAGTCAGCCGACTTTAGCACCATTGAATCGGCTGACTCAAAATCGCCTAGTGGGTATGGGGCTTTAGTTAATAAAATACGCATGACATTAGGTTATGTGAGAGCTTCCTTCCTTGGAGAACATTATATAGGTCAAGAAACGTATATTTAGGTGTTCTTAAGTCCCAGACCTTTTATTTTCTCTGAATGTGTCACCCCAACCCTTAGATGAGTAGGTGGAGCTCAGTTCTTTTTACATATTTCAGTTAGCCATTGCAAATGGATCAGCACCATTTCATCGATTTCGAGTTTTCTGAATTGTAGTTAGGGTCATTATTCTTTAGATATTAATATAGACACATTGTGCCCCAGCAGTGCTCAACTGAGGATGGATATCAGTCACTATATTATATAATAATATAATGGTTTTAAACATATTATGTTTAAAAATGAAAATTAATTGAAAGATCTTTTCAGACTCTATATCTCAAAATAGCAAAACAATAATGTTGCTCTTTTTGCCCAAATACAGAAAATTGACAGGTATTTCGTGATATTACATACAAGAATAGATAAGCATCGCCATATAGTTATTTCAGAGGGGTGTCAAGTTGTCATAATTCAGTTTGAGAATGATTCCGATCCTCTTATCCTCTTGACGCTATGCTTTTGGGCAAGACAAAACTTGGTTATGACTCCTCTGACTATTTTCACTATATAGAAGGAACCGTTGGAATTCAAAAGTGGGCCGTGTGCAAATCTCCCAAATAACTGACCAAATTTGCCTCCATCGAACACATGCTAGAATGAGACAATTTTGGGGCATACTTCCCCATCTATCTATGAATGAAATAAGCACACCAAGATGTTGATAAATAATTCAGTGTAACACTAATCTTCTACTAATTTTTGTTTAGATTTATTATTTCCTATTTAGATAGATAAAGTCCAAATCTTTTTGCTTAATTTCAAGAGGTCAGTATCAACTCTATATGCAGGTTGGCCTATGTTACACTGAATGTTAGCCATCCACAGAATGCAGCAATCTGATTGGCTGAGGTGCACTCCATCCAAATATGCTAGGTGGCAGCACCAGTATTAGCCCGTACAGTAGCCACTGTGTAGACATTATATGCAGGTTGGACTATGTTACACTGAATGTTAGTCATCCACAGAATGCAGTAATCTGATTGGCTGAGGTGCACTCCACTCCAAGTTACTCCATCAAAATCTGCTAGGTGGCAGCACCAGTAATAGCCTGTACAGTAGCCACTGTGCAGACATATATGTCTGTGAAGTAACCACTATGTAGACATACATATCTGTAGACTAGCAATCCCTATGAGGATGGATCTATCAGAGAATTCATTTTTCAATCTCAATGTAGTCATCACATCTAACAAATTTGAAACGAAGAGTTTATTTCTTTTTCAACCGTCTTTTGTCAAATTTGCCGAAGGCACTTGTTAATTTAAAAAAAAGTTACAAAACGGGCCGGTTCCCCATCTCAGCCTCTGACCCACCTCTCCATGTCAGTGACCCAGCCATATAGGCCTAGTCTGTCATAAGTTGGTCCTGGTATTAATGTGATGCCCCAGGCTGGACTGTCAGACTGTGATACCTAAACTCATCAAATACTCTGTTTTTACTTTCATCTGTGACAATAAATATACGGACGAACGGATTTTGTTTTAGTTTAGTTTTATTTGGCTTTTGTTCATGAATTGCATGCAAATATTGCAGCATGCAGCTGTACAGCACTGTTGAGAATATAATGTGCTTTCAGTATGATCAGGACACTAGAATATACCTAACTGGCGTGCCATGTCCATACCTAAAATGTAAAGGGATATATAGCAAATCAATAACAGATGAACCGTATCAATTACTAATTAACAAATGACAGTTTTAAAATAGATAGATGATATGGATGAACAGACACTTTCAAGGAAATAATAAGGAGGAGGGGAAAAAACAGTTATGAGCGTTTCTTATCGGAATGCCACAACTTTATGAAATATGCTATTTAGCCATGGAATTCAGATACTCTACTGAAAATATAAAAAAAAAAAAAATGAATGGCAAAGATAAAAGTAATGCTGTCTAGAGTCCAGAAGGGGTATTGGCCTTTTTTAAAAGTATTCTAAGTCATTATTTAGGATTTACCCTCCAAGGCCACTTAACTGTAAACAGCCTCCTCTTCAGGACACCACTCCAATGCCTCACTTTACCCCACTGGCAACAGTTACTCAGTTTAAATACCCATGTCATTACCCTAACCATTATTTATCCTGCCTCTTCCCTTGATGTGAGTCTCCCCTGCCGAGGGCCCTAATTACCAATATACAGTTTGGTAGGAGGCTTGCCCCCTCCCCCTAACTGGGTCAGTAGCGGCTGGGTCTCCCCCTGTGCCCATGGATCATGCTTGGCCTCCCATTTCTACTATAGAGTCGTTGTATAATCGTCTATATTTAGAAAACCACAGCTGATGTGGGGTTCACCTGGAAGGCTAGAGTGTAGCAAATGGTCAAGCTGTATTTGATTGGCTGAAAGTACTTAAAGTAAACTTTGTTTACGCTGTGGTCTGTGTAAATCTGCAAGTTAGAAGCAGTGAGTATTGGTAAGGTATTATTCTTCGCCATACATTATTGGTTGTTTTGCACTATTGCAGAGAAAATGTTTCACCCGGCTTCACTTTATTATGTAACCTAAGCATGCCTGTTTGGATAAGTACTTAACTGAGCAAACTTCGATTGGTGAAGCAGGCTTTGAGAGAAAACAGGAGAAACCAACAGTATACCAACAGTAGATTCTACCACACTCAGTCTATACTATACTGGCCCTTAAGAAATGCAGCACATCAACAACATAGTCCTATTCAGCCAGTCAACTGCCTACCTAAAAAGCAATCTTAAAAAATTGCCATCATAGTCATCGCAGTGGCGTGGACACATGGTTATATGGGGACAAAAACGGGTGACCTCCAAGGGATGAGATCACCTACAAAACCTCTATAGCTGGGAGGTATACCACACTTCCCACTCAGTACTGTTCACTAGAGTGAGGGCCGAGGGCGGGCCTACCTCCAGGTGAGAGAGCCGGCAGTAGGGGCAGAGTCAGCTGCAGACTGGGATACTGGAGTAGGCCACAGGAGTTTTAAAACGTCAGAAGTATCAAAACATCAGGAGTGAGTTTTACAAAGACCTGAATGTGTGTGGATATACTCTGGAAGATTTGAAAGTACCGCCTGTTGGACCTATAGGGATTTTGGTGATCGGGGAAGGACACACGTTGTACTGCGCTGTAGACTATATTGCCGGTACGGTAGGAGGGCTTGAGGTATAGTGGAGGTGAGTGGTCCCTATTCTATGTGTGTCATGATGTACGTGGGTTGATGGGGGAGGCGGCTGCTGTCAGGCTCTGTACTACTATAATGCTGCATACACATGTCAACATGTCATACGCATGTTGGGAGAGTCAAGAGATGGGTGTTCCTGCCTGATGTATGTTACACTTATGCGATTTTTTGAATACAGTTCTAATGTTACACTCACTCAGACTATGATACTTCGGTACCCGAAATCGTTGGGCCTGTACTAGTAGAAAATTATCAGAGAAAAGACCACGTTAGTCATACAATTGAGTCAGCGGGGGTCCATCTGTTTCCAGTGAAAAGGTCTGATTCTGACGGTTGTTTGGCACATGTGTGGAGATGATAGGCCACAGGTTAGCGGCACTCCCTCCTGAGACCTTCACGTGCTGGGCTTCAGGTACCGGCATCTAATTCTAAAGGCCTTATTACATTGCATGACTTGGGCTGCGACATGGGCGCATTATAATGATATTGCAGACAAAGTCGCATAATTATATAGCCTATATGAGTCATATTATAATTCTTTTTTTAATGACAATTTGGAGTATTTGAAACAATTGTAACAAAACATTATGTTTCTAACTATGTGTATTTTCTCTGCGACATTGTCATATCGAAGGTTATGTCGTGTAGTGTAATAGGGCCTTGATGTATCGGGGGACAGCTCCGTTACTATAGAGAATGGAGACCACGACGTCACTAGACTAGTTAACCTCTGCTCATTTGATTCGTGACTATAAAATATATATCTATAGATTATACATAATTTCGAAATCTTTTCTTTTAGATTTGACGGAAATGAACTTGAAATGTTACAAAATATTGTAATTAGCGCAACATAGTTATGTTGAACATAAGTGCATTATATTGGTCATTATTGTAATTAAAGTGGTCGATGCATTTCTAAAATGAATATTCGAAGAAGTCAAACTAGGAAGTTTTAATTTGGCCATAAATAAGTTTTTGGAGTGATTCATTCCATTTCAGAAAAATAATTTCTATAATTACCATCATTTCTAAAAACCTGGGCGTTGCCTCAACATATCTTATCACCAATGTGGAACGAAATAGCTGTTTGTTTTGAAAGACCAATACATGATATAAACAAATGGGTCACTAAAGTCCTCTTTGCCCATGGTATACAGACCAATACGGCTGGATGTAACCTATGATAACGGTGAATCTCTTTGTTTAACATTCACTTTCGATTATCATTTCTTATTTATGGTGCTTCACGTTGACTTCACTTCACTTCTGATCATGAATTTTTACACAATGACCTTTTCAAATACCTAGCAATAAGAATGGAGATTCATTTGAGGAACTCAGAATGCACCCCTTCATAACCTATACCCATACTTATTTTATACTTTTCAGATCCCATTCAACTCTTGGATATAACCCAGAAGAGCCCTGGAGATGGCCGAGGGGGATGCTGGAGGGGCGGGTGATAAGGAGGCCTCCCGCGTCCAGATGCGGCGGGTGGTGCCCTCCTACAGGAGGAGGATCCCCCTGGTTCTGGGCATCATACAGATCGTCCTCGGCGTACTCATCCTCGTCTTTGGGGTGGTCAACATCAGTATCAAGGCCTTCGTCAGCGCCGGGGGCACCTCCTTCCTGGCTGCCCTAGCGGTAAGACAAGAGACCTTTTAGATCAAGGGGAAAATAGTTGCGCTTTTGGCTGAAAGAAAACTTTCTAAATGTATTAATTGATCCATTTCATCGTTAGACAATTATAAGATATCGAATGATATCTATAGGCAAATCCACCTTTTTCCAACTTTTTTTTTGCAACTTGACTGTATAATTATGAATTCATGGGTTTCCTGATATATTGCACCTTCGCGAGGTCAATTATAAATCTTTTACTTCGCTTTATACCTTTAATTTCGACTTAGACTGCATAATTTTCAGATAGGATTCATCATATTAGAAATGCAGTACATAGGAATTCATAAACGGAGGAATATACATGAGAGCATCTAACGTTATAATTGTCCCCTTCGAAATTTGCAATTATAATATTAGACTTACTGTTCCTTTAGATCACTTAGTTTTTCTTGTCATTTTGGCTTCTTTATTTGCGTATGTTTTTCATCGGGACCTTGTTCATACACGCCCTATTCCCTTTGAACTGTTGACCGCATGACTGGCATTCCGTTGGCCATAGGGTTAAATGCACGTGAGCCCACTCACTTACTCACTCACGCCCCTCCCTTCTCCTTCTATTACCTTCCCATTCACCTCTAGTCTTAACACCCAACAGTCCATCGTAGCCCAAGAAACAAATTTCTATCTTCACCCTTCCTTCTGAGTGTTATGAGCAGCCAGGAAGTTATTCATTTACTGAAAAGATTAATTGGACACGGAAGTTTTCTCAAAAACGTAATAATAACATCATTCATGAATATTAGAATACAAATACCACCATATAGTTATCTAATGCATGTATATAATGTAAGAGAGGGCATTGCATTCAGGAATTCTGTTTAAATGGCTATGAAGGGTTAGTGGGTTTATACATTCCCTCCCGCTATAAAAAGGTAACACGTACCACCCCCCACCCCCCATTCCTACCCTGCATGCCTTTTATCCAAACCCGCCCTATATTTTAGAGTTAAGGGTCCCTGGAGCAGAATAATCCCTTTCCCTGGCCCACATAAAGCAGATCAGTCTCCATCAAAGTTGGCCTTCTGGTACAAGAACTATTATAGGCCTATGCCATGCTTATTATTTCGGAGATAGACCCTATCCCCCTTCGAAATCAATATACTTGTGTGTCATAATTTGTATTGATAACCAATAAGAACGAGTTTTAAGAAGTTTCTATGCAAAAGAAGCAGTGTTATGATTGTTATTTATTTTGGAGTTCTTGCTTCCAATTAATGTTCTATGAAAACTGATCAAGAGACCTCACTGGCAATGTAATAATCAAGAACATACTGCAAAAAATGACGTTTAGAAATGTAACATGTCTTTAGGGTCTCAAGTGTTTTAATATACACACATGTAAGGTTTGTTCAGATTTTATGGTACAGATTTTACCTACTTATTTTACATATCATATGTCTGTCTTCCAGCTTTTTGCGTGTGGTGGTGTTGCAATCGTGTCCAGTAGGAATAAGGAGATATGGGCGGTGAGTACCAACCAACGGCACCCGTTGATAAAAGGGTCATGCTTGACATGTAAAAGAGAGATCAACAATAATTGACCTGAATAAGTCATAATAACCATTATAATGCCAACCCCACAAAAGATATTTATGGCCATACGTGTAATATTATGCAGAAATAAAATCTTGTGGATACACCAAACACGACGAAAGAGCTATGGGCGATGGTTGGATTTAACATAGGCTTATGTTGTATGTCACATAATTATAATTAGGCCTATGTGTATTTCTAAGTCACATGATGGCAACAAGGGAAGTAAACCTTATCTATAATGTCATCACTTATGTTTAAAAACATAAGTGATGTTGGCCCACAGTTATTGAATAGATACATTAATACGTGCAATATGATGAGCGTGTTTTAGATTAGGGGCCTTCATTAAGTACGTACGCATCAAGGGGGGGAGGGGGGGTCTGACATTTTATTAAATTTGCGTACGTTCTTGTACAAATCTAATGCGTATTTTTGGCCCAGGGGGGGTGGGGGGGTCTGAAATTTTTGAAAATTTGCGTACGTACTAAATGGAAGGCCCCTTAACAAAATGTGTTGATCACCAAAAAATGTTATTGGTAATTTTATTTTGTCATCTGGTTACTAAATAATTTGCAAGTGGACCATAGAACATTTAAAATACAGGAGTTATCTAGTTTTTACCTCATTTAGAAGCCCACTATCAAAACAAAGGGCAATATAAAATCATTATACATAAAACCAATATCTCTTGAAAAGAATTAGGATGCATGTGCATATAATAATTATATACGTGCATACGGTCAGGGAGAATAACCTTATATCTATTGCCAGTCGGAAAAGGATGCAAAGGACTGGAAACTGTAGACAACCCTATCTCTATAATCTCACCCCCTATCTCTGCATGTCTGTAGTGGATCCTGGGTCCAACTGGGCCAGCTTTGTATACACAACTGTGGAACCCCTCCCGCAGACCCTCTCAGTTTGCGTATAGGAACACAAAAAGTAACTTAAGGGATATGGGTAACTGCAGCTTGACATGGATCACATTGGTACGAAAAGGGGTTAGAATGTTAAAAACATGTTTAATGAAACAACGCTGTGCAGTTCCGGATGTAGGATTTGGAGAGGGGAAAGGGCAATTTTCGGACAAAATCTACATTTTCAAAAAGGCTAAATTTGTCTAGGCCTACCATATCTGCCACAGTTGCGAATGGTAAAATGGTCACACTTTGTGGATTTTGTCCGTTTTTAATTAGTGCGTCATTTATATATAAAACATTTCAAATAGTTGTTGACTAAGAGTTGAAACAATATTGGTTGGAGCGATCTTTGTTTAGATAGGCTTGAAACACATGAAACATGTATCCCAACGACATTTTGCATATTCCCCCCACCGCCAGTACATCTCTAAAACTATTCATCTTTGATGAATGGGAGACGTGATCGCTCAGAATTGTTGAGCACTCCTATATAGTGAATCCTAAAATGATCATCTTATTTAATTAACCATTTAGATCCCAATCCAGCCATAGCTTCCCAGGGGTGTACTCCCCCAATCCGGCCGTGGCCGCCCGGAAAACGGCTGTTTTTCCATAATTTTCCATAATTATTTTTCCATGGAGAAAACTTTGAAAAGCAAACAACATACAAAGTGACCAATGTAAATTATTATCTTTATAAAGCTGATTTAATATTCTATTCAATGCTACAAACCGAATTTTTACAATTTGAATAGTTAATCATTGGTTAACTTTTAAACGTCTTCAATTAATGGGAAATTGAGAAATTCTGGAGGGAAACCCGGGAAAATCATGGCGAAATCACGCTATTTATAAACGCAAAATGTTGTGTCAGTCTAAAGGCCTCCTAGGGTTAAACTTCACAGAGAGCCATAATTCAAATCAGGAAAAGCCCTCGCACTTATTCTTTGGGATATAACTATTACACTTTTTATTTGGAAACATTCTAAAACTATTACACTTTTTATTGGGAAACATTCTCATCAGATAAATAGGCTACCTAGTACCTACAACACTCTCTAGGCGTTCCAAATATTATGTTAATTACCTGAAATATATAACATTCCTTGTTTTTATTTGTAGATCTCGCTGTACCTGTTACTGTCCTTCATCGCCGTCATATTTACGGTCACCCTGGTGGCGGCCTCTGGTGTGGGCGTTCTGAAGGAGACCGAGCGCTCCCGACCCATCCACTCGGTGAGTTCCCCAAAGCAGGGTCAAGAACATAATTATTAAGAAGTTCAGTGAAAGAAAGGTTACTTTCTAATGTTTTAACTTTTACTCGGTTCTCCATTTTCTTTATACTGAAAACCAAATTAATTTCTTGGTTACATCTTGATAACTTTGGACAGAATGGAGAAATAGTTAACCTTCATCGAGAAGTAGAAAGTGTCTTGAAAAAAAAAACACGATTGTGGCAGGGTCAAAATGCTTAAGCAGTTAAGGCAATTCATGAACGACTGCAGCAATGTCCAAAGGCTTAATAAACAGTTATATACAAAAACTTGCTTCTCAATGGTTAAACGTTACCTCTTAATCATAACCTTTAATATAATATAATAAGTATATAATATGCTGTATTCATAGATAAACTTATTCCATGTACAGTTGTTGAAATTCCCATAGCTATCCAATTCAGTTTTATGTCGAATAGAGGGGCGGGGAGGGGGCTATTGTTGGAAGTGACATGGCTGTTACATGCCATTGATGGATAAAGGATGTGAGGCTGTGGACCTCGTGTTGTGTGTGGAGGCCATAATTGGGACAATGAGGGAAATGTTATTGATATGTTTAAACAGTTAAAGCAATTCATGAACGACTGCAGGGAGGCTGTAGACCTCGTGTTGTGTGTGATGGCCATTATTGGGACAATAAGTGATATGTTATTAATGTGTTGCAGGATGTGAGGGAGGCCGTAGACCTCGTGTTGTGTGTGGTGGCTATTATTGGGACAATGAGTGACATGTTATTGATGTGTTGCAGGACGTGAGGGAGCCTGTAGACCTCATGTTGTATGTGGTGGCTATTATTGGGACATTGATTGACATGTTATTGATGTGTTGCAGGATGTGAGGGAGGCCGTAGACCTCGTGTTGTGTGTGGTGGCTATTGTTGGGACATTGATTGACATGTTATTGATGTGTTGCAGGATGTGAGGGAGGCCGTAGACCTCGTGTTGTGTGTGGTGGCCGTCATGGCGACAGTGACTCTCGTCATCTCTGTTGTCCACTGCTCGATGACGCTGTTCTACGGCTGTTGTAAACAGACCTCCGTAAGTTAACCCATGCTGCTCAAAATTCCCTGATATTAAAGAACCATTATATTCTTATCCTAATAGATCGATATTGATATTAGGGAAAGATACTATTGTAAAGAGTAAAAATAATACCTCTTTATATTATAATCATCCCAACTTTCCCCTTTCTATATAATGATCCGTAAACAAGAGCCAAACTTGCTGTTATTTTTCTTCTTAATAGATACCCGTTTGTAAAGATATGATAACATTTTATGAACATGGCCGGGAGAGGTGTGGAGGGGACAGGGGCCGACTGTCAGGACATCTGTGGCCAGGAGGAGTGTTCAGGGGTCCAGCAGCGACTGACATGACTTCTCGCTTTGATGTGTGCCCGGGAGAGGTGTGGAGTGGACAGGGAACGACTGACAGGACTTCTCCTTTTGATATGTGCCCGGGAGAGGTGTGGAGTGGACAGGGGGCGACTGACAGGACTTCTCCCTTTAATCTGCTGTTCATATGTGAGAAGTGTGGAGCGGACGGGGGGGGGGCGACTGACAGGATTTCTGTGCAGGAGAGAGGTGTTCAGGAATCAGGGAACACCTGACAGGACTTTTCTCTTTGTTATTGATGTATAGATGTCCTTAAGTGGACAGACCTGCTGTTCCTGATAGTGTCTACCAAAGACTGTCTATAATATCAAAGTTTATTTTTCTTATTACAAACAAAATACTAATGCAGCATTTCTCTTTCCCATCCAGGGAGCGAGGTACGTGACGGAGCCTCAGGTGAGGTTTACACCTGAGAACATCTCACCTGATGATACCAGTTCTACTACAATAGGGGAGTCAGGTAACAATACACCTGTGGACCCCAATAGCACCTATACCCCGGGAGAGGGGAATCCCGCCGTCTTACCTGTAATCTGATGACAATTTACCCGTGTAAGATAGTTCCAACTGACTGTGTTATTTTGTATATAAATTGAAAGGTATTTAATTTTAGCCTCCGTGGAATAATCATAAACATATTTGGCATGGCTATTTATGTTCAATTTAGGTATAAAAGACTATCATTAATAACACATAACGAACCCACCGCATGTTTATTGCTCAAACTGGTTTGAACTCAATCATGTAGGTGTGATTATGAAAGAAAGGCCAAATGCTATTTGGATGGCATGGACATATCAAAATTGCATAGTATCCCTAATAGCAATATGATGAAGACTAAAACTTTCAATACGTTATATGCAAAGTATTCAAGCTGAGAATCACTTCATTGCATGTTTAGAATTTTGGGCCACTCCCGAAACAGTTCCGAATTGAAAAAAAGTATCACTGCATTTTTTTAAATGTAAACATTTAACGAGCCTATCATCTGAATGCTATATATTTGTCTAGTATAATTGTGTTACAAGATTGTAAAATCTTTCCACAAATCGACACATTGCCAATATGTATCAATGTGAAGTCTTTGAATATTTTGAAGCGTGAAGCGTGAAATGTCGATCTAAGAGACTTGAAAAGTATGTTAATACCGTTTGCTTGTTTTGATATTGTAATATAATGATGTACGCCTGTGAGAACCTATCTAAAGGGCTCACAAATCATTTCTCCTATCATTGCGGTGTCAATGTCAGCATTTCTAAAAGAACTGGGGCTATTGCAACACTATCGTCCTGCAGTTATAATGCTTTTGCTGCTCTTCATATTTTTCTAGTGTCAATTCCATTTTTGCTGCCCTGACAAAATGTTCACTCATTAGAAATTGCCAAAAATGGCCATAGAATCGAGGAATCAGGCATGATGATTAACCCATCCGACATTAGGTATATCCCAGGGTTGGACAATGGTTGGAGAAAATAACTGTATAAGCCACCTTTAACTCCTAGAGTTGGGGTGGCTGAAATAAGCAAAAGTTATATTAAACTATATCCCCAAGTATTGCTAAAACATTATGATTTATTAAATTTCATCAAATGTAAGATTTAGAGGTTTGCCAGTCAATCAAAATAGTGTATTTCATGGCAAAATAGAGCTGGGCACTTTAGGTTGGGCTGACAGACTTTAACATTGGTTCCTGTGAGGAAAAAATGCCAATATATAAAGCTGTAATTTACCAATTTCCGGAACAATTGCTTCGGTTAATTGTATTATGCAACTGTCTTCACGGAATAAGCATGGACACAATTTTGAAAGCATTTCATTAAAATCTTTAGTGTTGTTGTAAACGGGGATGGGCTTTTTATTTTATAAAATTATTTCTGTCCAAATGTGGGCCAGTGGTGGAGTGGAATAATCTCTGGTATTTAAATACACCTGCGTGTATTAATAACATAACAGAAGCCGATGAATTGAAGAATATTATCAGTTGAAGCCTAATAATGAATAATCATCTGAGAATTATCATTGTCTTACCAACTGTAAAGCAATACTAAACTGCTAAAAAGGAAGTTCAATGAAGTTGTAAATCTTTATAGTGGGTTTTTAATGTTATCGTTCATGATCACTGGCGATACAGTCGTGTCTGTAATGCGACAAAATGAGATTCTTAATAAAAGTAAAGCATATAAACATAAAGTGCTCATTATCTTCTTTGTTATCTACAGGTCTGCAAATAACTTATTAAACATAAGAAGCACATTTAAGGATTTCGAAATAGTCAAATTGAGTCAAGCTTTTTGATTATCTATTAGAGTCTACAGGTCAATGCATGATATAATGAAGCACATGAATTGATATGTATCTAGGTAAAATTATACTTACGATTATTACAACCTGTATTGCCATTCCTACCCAGACATTGGAAAGTTGGCTACAGGAATGTTAATAGTATATAAAGTACAATATGACTGAAATTGAGCATTTGAAATTCTAGACTAGAAAGCCCCCATGCCCTAGGTAGCAAGTATTAAAATGT
Source organism: Lepidonotus clava (assembly GCA_936440205.1). NCBI lineage: Eukaryota > Metazoa > Annelida > Polychaeta > Phyllodocida > Polynoidae > Lepidonotus > Lepidonotus clava. The sequence goes on along the minus strand of OW387136.1, from coordinate 41,393,826 downwards.
TTAAATACCCTCTCATTGCTGAGGTTCCTCTTCGTTAAAACTGAATACAAGCACTGCCCCATATTCATGTCCTTTCGACAAAGTCACCGCTAGTCGTCGCTGCGGAGCTTTTACTTCCGGTGGTTCTTCTACTGCCTGCTGTTGTTCTGCCTTTTGATTGGTCGAGCGGCCGGACAGCTGACCCAACTCGCTATCAAAGTCCTCCTCCTGGTCCTTCACCTCAACAAAGGCGATTCCCTCCGGGTCCACCAACCCATCTGCCTCTGTTAGCACATGTCTGACAAAAGCCCCATCCGGTGAAAACTCACACACCCTCATATTGCCGCTATCCACCACCAAAATGTGGTCGTCGCTGTCCACGCAGACGCCCTTAGGAAAGGTCAAATGCCCTTCCTGCTTGCCCCAGCCCATGCCGATCTTGGCGACGAACTTGCCCTTGGAGTCGAAGACCTTGACGGCGTGGCTCCAGTAGTCGGAGACGATGACCCTTCCCCTGGAGTCGGTCACCAGGTAGCCGGGCCAGTCGAACTGGTCGTCGCGCTCGCCGTGACCCCCGAAGGACCTGACCAGCCCCCCGTCGGCGTGGTAGACGGCCACACTGGCCCGGACATACTGCTCGTACTCGGAGACCAACCACTGGCCCAGCTTATTCACCGCTGCAAAAAACAATTTAAAGACATTATAGAATGACTCGGATTCAAATGCTCTAAGATCTGATCGGATGTTTAGCATAATAATTATAGGTAAAATAGTGCGATAAATTTTTCGTGTGTAGAAAGGACAAAGGGAACTTTAAGTGAACAGCGTCAGCAATTTTTTAAATGTAATTCTCCTAAATTATATGATTTTTGGTTCTGTAAAGAACGTCTATAGAAAGTATCCCAACCAATTGCTTTCACAAAGGAATCTATATGGAAGAAACTCCAAAATACAATATTGATAACTTTTAATCGTTTGAAATTTGTGGGGAAAAGTCATACATGTACTCACCGATTGCCCAGGGCCTTTTAATGTGGGTCGGCTTCCACTGTTTGTAGATGCTTACAGTACCGTCAATGATGAGACTGTCCTCTTTGTTCAGAACTTCCACGTTAAGCCGCATGTCCGTTTTACCCCGAGTGTTACCTCGAGAGTTTAACCCCTGCCTCTTTTCTTTATTGCTATTTACTTCATTCTCAAGTCCAGTTCTATTTTCCTTATCTCCCTCATTGGTGTCTTCCTTGCCTTTGTTCTCAACGCGGGATTTATTTCTATTTTCATCATTATTCGCTGAATCAGCGTTAGTCTGTTCAGGATTTGAGTTCGCATCAGGTGTCTTTATCGATGCCTGTTTGTCAGCATTTAACTGGGTTTTCTCCAGTCTCAGCCTGGTTTTCTCAGCTTCCATCTTGGCCAGTTCCTCCAGGGTTTTCTGTGCCAGCTCCTCCATGTGGAGGATCTTGATGTGCCCCCCTCCGTAGTCGTCGACCACGGCGACCCTACCGGCGGGCGTGGCGCACAGTCGCAGGGGAGCAACATGGCTGAGGACAACGCTGGGGTTGTTTCCTTCTTCATCGAAAAACTTGACGCATTTGTTCCACCTGAAATAATATTATACTCATTCAATCATTTATGTATTTTTCTAGAGAATCGATATCGTTTTGATAGGTCGCTCCCGAGCGTAATTATGGCAATGTATTTTACAATTTTAAACGATTTTAATCCGAGAAACATGCAAGTTCAAACAAACAGTATACAAGAGCAAAAGTATTATATTTGAAAGTAAATAGGGAACTGCGTATTTATGAAAAACTATTTATGCAGAGTCCTAAAAAGTTGCAAGTCACAGCTCCCTGCTTAGTATTTTTAAGCCTCTGGAATTACCTGTAATTAAATGTCATATCTTATGGTAATACAATCCATGGCCTGCCCTGCAATACACTATGTAAACTCTACAAAGTGTGTTATGGCATACTGTGTTTACCCCAAGTAAACAAGCCAAAGTCTGCCCAAATGTAAATCAGGAACCTTGCTTGAAAGTCTTTGCTGCTCTGCAATGATGTATACAAATGTATTAGCACCACTGGAGAGTTTTATATTACATAACTATGCACATGCTACACATGTTTGTTTTGTTATTGTTTGTTTTTTGGGGCGGGTGAATTGTAAGAGCGTAATATTTATTTCTTCTTAAACATGTGAAATTATTTGGGAACTTAAATTTTGGTAGTATGCCACACGGCTGCATGAGTCACCAATTATTGGCTGGTATAGCATCATATATTTCGTTATTCTGTACATAATCTATCTGAAAAAGTAGAGCATTGATATCGTGTTTCAGGAATAACTGCCATCCGTGATATTAGCTGATTATAATCATCGTTGAATCCCCTCTGACTTACATATATCCAAGTGTAAAATATTACTGCGTACACACCTGTAATATTCTTTTCCGAACGAATGTCCATGGGTTATACAACATAATTTAAGTCGTCTAATTCGTTTCTCACCTGTCGGCAACGACCACCTGGCCGCGGGGCAGGAAGGTGACGTCGCAGGGTCCACACAGGTTGGCCGGGTCGTCCTCCTGGTCCTCCTCCTCCAGGGTGGCGCCTCGGGCACTCTCCCGGCGCCACAGCAGCCGGGCCACGGGCCGACCGCCGGGCGACTTCGGGGGCACTGTGAGAATTATCATTTATTAGCATACAATCAACCATTTAAGTCAATTTGATAAAATGGTGAAACCGTAACAGGTTAATTGTTTACAAAATGGCAGGAACTTTTCTGGGTTTTTTTAAACACTTATATTATTTCCATGGGGTGACATCGTGATGCTTATGTTTCTTTAGCTTACTAATGCTTTTAGTACATGTGTAATTAGATGGGAATTAAACTCTTATAATTGTGGTGAACGGTCTGGGTTAGATATTTCTGCTTGTTACAAATTAACTTCTTGTAATTGCTAGCATATTTACAACTAGCTTTAGTGGTTACGCATTGGTAATTGCAAATATTTAAATGTTGATGTCAAAGAAAATGGATTGAAAGGTAGCACATGATCAATAATTCCGGTTGTGTAAGTCTGCTAATCATCGTTAGATTAAATATGTTCTAAGGTTTTGTCAGATGCAGTCGGATGCAGTCGGATACTCGTCTAGGATGTTTATGCCAACTGCATAGACAGCATGAATAATATAAATGACCATAAAGGTGTGTGTTAATATTGCATATGGCAGAAACAACATAATCTAGACGTGCATGTTTCTACAGCACACGGGTAGTATTTCCGTTTTTGGAAAAGAAATATTGTTTCATGTAAGATATAATATTTCATTATTAATTTTAATGACAATAAAACTGTACCTGCTCTATTGTTGTCAGACGGTTCGTTTCTGATGAGCTTCTCGTACCTGGCTAGTAGGACGTGTTTGTTGTGATTCAGATTCTCAGCTCTTTCTATGTTGTGTATATTCCCCCCGTGGTTAAAGGAGATGCACAGCCCACAGGCCACCTGCTGACATCCGTGGCAGTAGAAACCCAAGGTCCATTTAGGGTGTGTGCGGCAACATATGTCTCCTAAAGTGACTTCATCATCTGGCGTCGTTGCCATAGGAGTTACATGGTGGCTGGAGAAAACAGCGGTCTCTATGTGGCGCTTTGCACAACGTAGACACAACCCTTGCTGACAGGACTCACATAGAAACTGAGCTTTTTCTGTTTTCTTATCGTCCAATTGAGGGCATATATCACATAAACCTCCATTTTTGCTTTCCGTGCTTTTGGCTGTCATCGGAGGAGTGGCAATTGCCCCATCTGGGGTCCTACCCTTATTCCTAGATCCTCTTGGTGTACTTCTAGCTGTGTCCGGGGTTTTCAAACGCTCTGTGTCCTTCTGAGGGGTTCTCCTGCCCCTGGGGGTCTGTCTGGCACTTGCCGGAGGAGTTGGAACCTTCTCCTGATCCTGAGGGGCATCCTGCACACTTGGATCCCTGGAAGGGGGCTTGTCCTTGTCTCCAGTGTCTGGTGTTTTCTCTTCTGGTGTTGGAGGCTTCTCTGACTCTGCTTTACTCTTCCTGCCACTGGGCGGTCTTGATTTTGAAGATGGTGGTCTTGATTTAGCCGATTCCGGTCTTTTTTCGTCATCAGTTTCTTTGGGGTCTGTGCTTTTAGGCCTATCCTTACTATCATCCTTTTCTGCTTTATCTTCGTCCTTTTGATCCTTTTTCTCTTCTTCTTTATCGTCATTTGTGTCGTCTTTTTTGTCTCTGTCTTTATCGTCGTTCTTGTCGTCTTTTTGGTCTTTCTTTTCTTCATCAGTATTTTTATCATTATCACCATTATTCTCTGGTTCTGATTTCGGTTTATCTGATCCCGGTTGGTCATCTTTCGGCTTTTCCTGATCTGCCATGTTGGAGTTTATCAGAGCACAGGCTATCTGTATCTAAATCCCCTCATATAAAGCTTAAAGGTAGTTTCCCAAGATTAATTTAATTATCTTGAGGGTTCGATAGCCTGGATATCCAATACAGTGGTAGTACATTAACCCTAACACGCTATCTTTGCATATCTAATCCTGCGTTTGACGGTATTGTCAAGTCAGATCCGACTAGTTGACGGGCGACCAGCATTCCCCTATTGACTTGAGTGTTTCCTGTTCGTCACGCTTCATTGACTGCTTCCTGTGTGGCACCATGACGACCAGGTTCAGAGCATCACCTGTCGCACAGGTGTGACAGACAGGTATGTATCAATATACCTCTACCGCTATAATCAACGTACGTACATGCCTATTACTGTCAAATGCCTGCCTGTAGGAGTTCTTGAGTAGTCAAAATGTAATCCTTAACTGCTACCATTCCATTCCTATGTTGAAACGCCTGAAAAGGTGAAAAATGCAATAAGCAAGTGCTAAGATCCGACTTAAAAACAATATTCAATGACCTGCAAGTAGAATGTTATGATCCTCACAATAGACTCTGTATTCAGTGAAGCGTGGTCGGGGTGGGAGAGGCAGGGGGGAGGCCGATATTGATCTGGATCCCGATGCGCTTCAGTGCACACGCTCACCCACACTGCTGGATCACAACATTTATGACTGCTTCGGCTATCACGGTGAGCCAAGGGGATTTAGGTCAGGAGAAGTACTTAGATTAATGCTATTCAATGGCTTAGTGGCGGCCCGTATAGGGGCTATTGGTGCAGAATGCATTGCTATCTGCAATTTATTGCTCTATAGACAGATTGACAAAAGTAACAGACATTCGTGTGAGAACATGTAGGAAACATTTTAGTTTCTAATCATTGAACACAGTTACTCCCTTCACATATATATAGCAGTTGCAAAACAACTCAGTTAGTATTCATTTAAGCGTTCACTTAAATACATAACATATGAAAGATATTCAACGGACCTTTCATAGAGAGACCTTTATTTGATAAGTCAAGTTTAAAATGTCTTGGATAATGTCAAGATCCGAATACATTGCAGGTACAAATAAATCAAAAGATTGCATACATTCATAGACATTAGCATACCAGTTACGTCTGCATGTTTTTAATGCACATCTCATAGATGTTAATCGATACATCATGTATACAGCAGTTTTCGCTAGATTATAGCATATGGTATTGGGAGAACAAACCTTTTGATGGTAGATCCAAATGAGTCCTCCGGAGCTCTTCCAACCCCCTGACAAAATAGCAACTTAAAGCAACAAGATCTACATGGTCTTCTAGAACAAACTGTATACCCTGTCTCTAGGCTGTAAGCCCACGGTAAACTGCACAAATCCGTGATGTAATAGCAATGCCTGTGTAGGCCCCAGCTGACCACCACACCACCACGGCACACAATCACATACCTGTGTGCCTCCGTCTACCTGCCCTCCAGTGGAAGCCAGGTAATCAGGCCCCACTCACACTGACCAAGTTATGGTTTAGATCACGCATGAACTTGATAACTTTGCCAATTGTGTTCAACGTAGCAATAATCATCATTCAACTTTCTGTTTTTAGTAGTTCTGATGGACGATAGCGATGTATTTATAATTGTTCATATAAAACATGTTCATTACCTTTATGCAGTAACGATTCGGCAGCAAATCATGAACTAGAATGACAGTGTGTGATTTGACCCTAATTTACACTAGCAAGCCTTCCTGTCTGGGACGACCTAGCATTATTGAACGGTATAGACGAGGCAGTTTACCCGACGTTGTCTTCTTTGTAGTCATTATTATGTAAACATAGTACTTTGTAGTTATAATTGTGTAAACATATGGGGAAGTTGGATTCAAAGTCCATATTGGCCAAACCGATAAGAGCCTTGATCAAACGTTTTGCAATTGTTTTTGTTATGTATAAAACTAATTTAGGACAGTGTGTATGACTTATATACAGCGTACCGTTTGATATGAGCAGCAAGAACGACATTCAATTTGGATAATAAACTGGTAAATGGTTCACCCTCGAATTATTCGATTACAAAAATAGTAATTGTAAGATAGGTAGCATAATAGATCGATGTGTTACAAGAAAATGGGATGGTACACTGCTTGGAGCATTTAGAAAGGTTATTTATAGCACACACAATTGAAAAGTGTAATACTATGAGTATTGTATTGCACAGCCGATTTTTGAGGATCACTGCACATGATGTTATACATGCCCCTGACGACTTGTGGTTTCACAGTATAAAATAAAACAAAAACAATTTAATCTCAGCAATTACCTTTATTCAAAGTGACCATTCTTCTTCGTAACACAGATGAATAAATTCTATGATTTCTTAGTCCACGTGATCAGTCTTCTCCTTTATTTAGACAACCATATTCTTATACTTTTTAAATCCCGAAGATAATGGATCGCAGGCAAATCATGCAACTATTGTTAAGTTGATAAACTTACATATTGACATATCGGATACATATTGATGTCATGTACACTTGAACAGAAAAGAGAGCTTCAGATACTGCAAAATAATGCAGCCAGGACCTGTCTTCGTGTCTCTCCCCGTGACTATGTCACTATTAAATATCTTCATTCTAAACTATATAATTGTAATACCGAAAACCATTTGAAATGTTTATTTACTACAATTTATACTCATTGTAATATCACTGAAAACCAGGGGCAACCCTGAAGTGATTTACTTGATAAACAATTTTTTTTTAAAAACAATTTGGGTCTCACACGCTAACAGCAGTACGTGAGGAGAGTGTGAAGAACCATTATCGTTTATATGTTTATCCGAGAGACAGCTATCCTCCATTGTATGGAAGCTCTTTTAGAGACTGCATAGCTAGCCTAAAAATGCACAATAATCATGACTCTGTTTAACTATTGATTATGGGTTAGTTTGTAAAGCTTGAATTAGGCGTCGTTTTTTTCTTCCTGCATGTTCCTGAAGGCGACGTGTGCCTCGGAGTTAATGGCATTGAAGAAGTCCTTCCCGGTCATGTCAGTGACCACATTACATTCCACTATCGCAGAGTTTGGTACCTGGACGGGAATAACAGAGAGATTACAATACATTAATAGTAATGAAGCGTTAGATAATACAACAATATACTGTATTATAAATATTGTGTCGATAGAATGAGAAGACATTTTCGTGGTCAAACCCAAATTCCATCAACTACAAGGGCATGAAAAGCGAATAGAGAGGTGTGGAAATTATGTTAAATGAGGTTTATAATTAGGCCCTATGTATGGCTCCAACACGTCTGTAAGGCATAGCGAATGGGGTGAAATTCAATACAATAATTATGTACATACAGTGAGCTATACGTGCGGTAGAATAAGCACATATCATTTTTTGATATTCGTGCAATTTCTTCAGATATATGATTTGTGTCAACTTAAAAAAAAGGATCGATGCAATTATAAGTGTGTTGCGATGCTGCTCTGAAGATTAACCTTAATAACATTTTTGTGTTTTTTTTTTGTAATTTCAACTCGGCTTACCTGCATTGTAATTATAGCTGATCTACCACCAGCTAGAGCTCCGCATGCATTTGCAAAATGTAGTTTCAACATTGAACCACAAGAGGTAGCCACCAGCAGGAATTGAACCTTTACTTCAGTATCAGGGAAGGGTCAGAGAGGATCAGTCCCGCAGTCACCATAATTTTGCCCACATTTCTTTATATCCCACGCTGACAAATCAGTATATATAGTTAAAACCTATGGGCAGCCTACTTACCTTTTGGAGTGGAGTGTACTTCGGGTGGTGGTGCTCACAAAAAGGATTGTTGTCAGCTCGATTGTAAGCTATCGCAAAGGCCCAACGCCGCCTTAGGAAAAAACACACATACAATGTTAGGGGTATTATAGGAATATATCTGCGGTATTCCCCTTTCCTCAAAAATGTCTGATCATGGCCCATATTTGTAGGTAAAATAGGTATTTTTCTCATTCCGCTGATCCTTTATTGTTACAATCACGCTCAACTCCAATATACGTTCAAATAAGACATGTCACGGTCTACTTTGCTACAATGTATCAACCATCTACCAATTTAAATATTAACCAAAAAATATAACACTGATTAAACAGAAGCCACGCACCGTCAATATGTCATATATGTATGCAGGTGTGGACATAAAACAGGAAGTAATATTATAAATATATATGTGTGTATACATTGTGCACATGTTTACTTATATATACATATAACCGTATATTGCTTCTATCGTTTGATATAATATTGTATAGGAAACCTACACAAAAAAGACTCAGGACCTATGTGTTACCTGTCACTCTTATTGATGGCGCTACAATGTAGGAGGTTGCAGTGGAAGAGGACGCAGTCTCCAGGGTCCACCTCCAGGTACACGAGGGGAAAGAACTCCTCCACGTGCTTCATCCTCTCCGGGTCAGCCGTGGCCTGGTCCCCCCTCCTCACGTGGGTGATCCGACCTGCCCTCTGGGAGCCCTGCCGGACCTTGTGTAAAAACAAAACTTGGACATTAATGAAAAAATTATTGATAAGTTTTTTTGTTAATACATGCACCTATAGGGGAGGATTCCAAGGGAAAGAGTGTGGAATACTGCACATAGGTTATATAGGTTCAGTACTGTATCAAAGGTTTTACATGCGCATATATGCGTTAAAGGTGAGGGAGGGAGATATCGTATATGAAAGGTTTGATATTCAATACGTTCTTTCAGGCAAATAGATGAAAGAATTATCAAAATCAACCGTTTATTCTTTATTGTATCAAATCATCGAATTGCATGTAAGGTGCGTTAAATGAAGGTTTTCCATGATAGCTGGGTCACCGGAGGGGTTGGTGTTATCTATTACTGTATCATTTATAAGTTATTCCAACACGAGTCATACCTGCAGACACCCGTTCTCCCTGTCGGCTTTATCAATGGCAATCCAAGCAGTTCCCATGTGGGGGAACATAAGGCCGTTCTCGTACCAATACCTTAACGTAATAGTACAATGAAATTATTACAAATAATCAAGATTAAAACCAACATATTTCATATACTTTTCATCACGGTACCTCAATCACCCTAGATGATGTACATGTAGATCTAATCACCGAAGACGCGCGTTTGAATCATTTGTCGATGAGACGACTGAAGTTTGGGGCAGGCATATATTGAACGCTCATCAGAGTGAGGGCTTTCTGAAGCTGCAGAGTGCCGTTTGCCTCTTCAAAACATGCCTCAACCCCGTATACGGAGTATAAATTTTTATGGTAGTATATTATGCAAAGTTTTAGGAAAGAATGTTTAAAACTGTTTCAGTATCAATCAAGCAGGTTCAATAACTCGAGCTGCTCACCCATAGTCCTGGTGCCAGTAGAACGCCCCTCCTGTCTGGGCCTGCTTCTCTATCACCTTGGCGTGGTAGTGGTAAAGTTCGCCGCCAAGCAGCTGCAAGCAGGGTTAATAAAGTGTAATCTGAAGTATTACTTAGATTAACAACGTGTCTGCATAGTCTTTGTTGTACAAGAATAGGAAAGTACTTTGTCGTCTGGCCAAACCAAGAATGAGGTTAACGTAATGTCAAATTTGAAGAATCTAAACCAAGACAAGGAACAGCTCCACGAGTGTATATCGATATATTTACTATGTATACTTGCGAGTAGTTCCTCCTGTTTTAATGAGAGGCTCCTTCTGGCAGTTAAATATGATATGCATCATATAGACCTAACTGCCTAGAGATTCTTTCCAGGTTTTTATTAGGAGCCAAATATCTTAATTTGCTATCGGAGATATCAGAATATGTTGACGTATCAAGAATATTTTGAGTTATTGAATATCTATTGAGTTATTTGATAGTAGAATCTAATTATCCTAATAAGTAGGTTGATATTCTAAAATAAGATTTCCTGAGAAAATCAGATAAAAGGGGCTCTTGGTGAGGCCAAATGTGGCCATATGAGGTGGAAGGGGTTAATATTGCCCCTAGGGCCAGGCATATAACCCTCTTGAAGCATCCTTTTTCTGTGTTGAGACACAATCATCGATTTATCTTTAAACACAGACCAGAAGAGTAAAGCGGGGGAGAGCGGTGGGCGAATCTCATATTCAATTATAAGCTGTCTGGCAATGAAGATAAATGTTATTGATCAAAGTATCTCAGACCCAGATATACACGTGGGAAAAAATAGTGGTCAATGAAAATATCATACTTGTTCAAAAGTGCCCACAAGTTTGTCAGAGCGGGCGACTACCCCGGTGACGTCGTTACCAGGCTGGTTCCACAGAGACAGCCGAAGCCGGGCCCCGCCCTCCTGGTCCACCCCGATGTAGCGCTGGGACATGACGCCCGACGGGTCCTCCAGGGCCGAACGCAGCACCCCAACCTCCTGGGCGTCCAACAGGTTCCTGACAGATACCCAAATTCGGTGTTGAATGTGTTGATCATTGTCAGGAATAAATCTGATACTTTAACGACAAAATGAAGTGTGTGTGTTTGTGGGGGGGGGGGGGGGGGCAACCATTATAGTTTGTTTAAGAATTATAAGATGGCTGAAGTATCTTACAATTATTGTAATAATAATGAACGATTAATTTAATCTTAAATTTCTTTGGATGCCCAGGACACTGCATGGTAGAAATGTAGGGTCAGTGTGTTAATGTTAAAAATGTGGATTCTTACCTCAAAATCACATACCCATTGACCTCAAAAGCATGCTTCATCTCCTTGGTAACTTGAAATCCAGGGGAGTACCGGAAATCTATCAAAATAAATACATAGAGAAAATGAACAGAGAAATAGATATATACTGACTTAAAATTGTTTCTAATTCATTCTGAAAGACTATACTTACCAGAGTTTGGAGGGTTGGTCACCGCCATTGTTCTCTTTTGACTGTAACTACCGGTTGAACGCAATTGGCCCTATACTAATAAAAAGCAGAGATATGATCATGTCCTGAGCCAGGGGGGGAGGGGGCACTCAGTGTATGAAGGTAGATACCAACTGCGAAATTACAGCCTCCCCCCCTTTTTTGAGGATTGTACAACCCCAGGAACAGCCACTGAACTCTGACAGCCCCCCATTTCCAGGAAAGCCCACAGACATCCCCTAAAAAAGATCATTTACGATAAATTTCCTGGTCACAGTCTGATTTCAAAATGTTATGATTTCCTCAAGAGCCATTATGAAGGAATTTGATTACATACAATTGACTTTAAATCTAGTATTAGATATCATCTAATATTGATTGCTCTCCTAAATGGTAGTTTGATCATTTGACAACCCCCATCTTTCAGCCAAGTTGGCAATCGATAGCTATACAGCGCCTCACGAGTCTGACCGCAGTTGGTACCCATTTTTGGACCAAGTAACCCCCCCTCAGGGGGTCCCGGGCAAAGTTAATCCGGGACATGCAGCCCGTGCACCGGGTCAAGAGAGCATAATATCTATTGAAATTGAGCTATATTTTTTAGGATTTATCATCTGCCTGAAGTCAATGCTTTTTGTTTTCAATTTATCGAAGAGATTATCAATAGTAGAAAAAAGACATATGACCCTCTCTGTAAAACCAGTGAAATAAGAGGAGGAAAAAGTCAGTCTTAAGAATCATAGACATATATAAGATAGATAGGACGCTTGTGTTGTTTCTAGGATATCCTTGTCTCGGATAGCTCTCCAGGTATAGCCAAGAGTAAAGGTTTTTGCCACACCTGCTTGGAGAGTGTGAGGTGTGAGACTGCAGTTTCACACCTTTTTTGGCCTAGTACCCAAATGATCTTCAAAATTTATATCACTACAATCAAAATGGAGTCAATAGGAATGAATAGAAAACAAAATTCTGATTAAGAAGATGCCAAAAATGACATATTTATGTCAATTAGAAATAAAGATATTGACTAATGAAAATTGGAGAAAATTGAGAAAAATAACAAATTTGTCAAAGTTTGGGAGTTAATTTTAGGCAAACCACACGTTGGATATCCAATTAAGCTTTTATACTACCATGGGTAGTTACACTCTATGTGAAATGATTGGTTTTATTGGTAGGAAAAATTTTTAAAAGGCCAAAATCTGACTTTGAAGAAATGTCGGAATTAAATTGTATATTCTCGGGAAAAGTGACATGTAGCCACTTTAGAACCCCAAATATCATTGTATGCCACCCACAGAACCTTATTAGGTTATAATGGGATAGGACATTGTCTCATCAATCACACTGGTGAATATTAGAGCCATAAATAGCATATAAATGGGTTTTTGGGATTATCACTTGACCCATTCGAGCCAATGTCAGAATCCAACGAGTTTGTTGTAATGGAAAATTGACAAAGTTTGGGAGTTAATTTTAGGCAAACCACACGTTGGATATCCAATTAAGCTTTTATACTACCATGGGTAGTTACACTCTATGTGAATTGATTGGTTTTATTGGTAGGAAAAATTTTTAAAAGGCCAAAATCTGACTTTGAAGAAATGTCGGAATTAAATTGTATATTCTCGGGAAAAGTGACATGTAGCCACTTTAGAACCCCAAATACCATTTTATGCCCCCCACAGAACCTAATTAGGTTATAATGGGATAGGACATAGGAAATTTGTTATTTTTCTCAATTTTCTCCAATTTTCATTAGTCAATATCTTTATTTCTAATTGACATAGATGTGTCATTTTTGGTATCTTCTTAATCAGAATTTTGTTTTCTATTTATTCCTATTGAGTATATTTTGATTGTAAGGATATAAATTGTGAAGAGCATATGAGTACTAGACCAAAAAAGGTGTGAAATCCATTTCTAACACCTCACTCTCCAAGCAGGTGTGGCCCAACCTATGCTATTTGGCCCATACCAGGCCTTATCAGGTGCTAATTTGCATATCAATACCGAGACAGACATGCACCAATAGGCCCAGGGCTTGTTTCCACTCTATCTTATGTATCTCTATGTAAGAATGTAACATCCTCTATACCAATTGAAACTTTGGTCTTGGTGGTATTTGCTTTTATACAGCATACATACTCTATTCAACAAACTGACCATAGATATATATTATAGTTTAATAATTAGCCTATAGTTGTTTTACGTGGACAAATCCTCTTGTCCAGGCAGAATGTCCCTGTAATTTGATATATAATTCTGTGTTAAGTGAATTTTTGTCGTAATTGGACAACGGACGCTTTCGGTTAAAAGTTGGTCAAGTTCTAGGTTTAAGTAAACAAAGATTTGATTTGCTGTCAGGTTCCCCTCCAAGCCATCAGGATTCACATCCCGCCTACAGTGGGGGTCCCCTTGCGACCTTCAGGGCCCCCTTCTGACAGGGTTGGACTCCACTGACCGTCAGGGCTCCCTCCTGACCGTCAGGGACCCCCCCCCCCCCCCTGACGTTCAGGGTCCCACCTGGCCGTCAGGGCTCCCTCCTGACCGTCAGGGCCCCCCTCACAGCGGTCAGGGTCCCCTTAAAGGCGGTCAGGGACCCCTTAAACATATTGTTTTAGTCGTGTTTTTGGTCCTTTTTAAATTTCTCTTTGTCTTCTATGTTCCTAATACAGGCAGGTTGCATATCCTATAAAAGAGCTCCTCTATATAATATAGTCATTTTAGTTTTCTCATATAATGGCTTATAATTATGTGGTAAATATAGGTGCTGCATGTAATCTAGTCATTTTGGTAGGCATTTTCCTAAACTGTTCTGAGTCTAGATAACTATACATACAATTCAATAAATGACTATTTTATCTATCTCCAAGCTGTGCAATATTACAAGATCGACATAGTTCCTCTCTATTCAGTTTTTTACCTTGAATACATGTTCTTAGTCCTTGTTTGTTGAAAGTCAAGTTTTCATCTAGTACAAAACCCACGTATTTATATGAACATACATTTTCCAGTATCTGATTGTTCAGAGATAAATCGAGATGAGGGTGTTAACTTGTCCTCACTACTGATCTCATACGTATCAAGTCTCTCCTCCTTTTCACTGTTTTGCTAATTTGGAGGAAGGGAGACTTTAGGAGTAAAGAAGTGTATGGAATGGTTTAAATATTAATATTGAAGGTAACTATGCTTTGTATACTAGTTCTAGAATGAGGAGGAAGACAGAGGAAAATGGTGAGAAAATAAGGCAAGCAGTGTTACAGTGAAAGAATGAGAAGCAACTGACACCCCTCAACCCTGGTGAGGGGAATGTTGTCCAGTAGAGTCTGCAGCACTGACCATTAGGCGCAGTGCAGAGTGTGATGAGAATTGGGGGCCACTCAGGTGGTCAATGGTCTGCACTTATTTTCAGTGAGTGGAATGTGTATGTGAAAAGGGAGGAAGAGAAGGGATACTTTTGGTTATGGTCATTGGGGTTCAAACTATCCCCTTTATGTCATGATTACCTGTAATTGTAGACACGTGGGATTGTTTATGGGAATTTGCGACGAAATTATTAAAGGGAACTTAATCTACTTTACCCTAGAGCTTGTTTGATTTATGTTGTCTTCTTTTTCTGGATATGCTATCTGCTACTATGCAAGTCTATATATTATTATTATCACACACGGGCGTGTCGGTATGTGCAATGATCGACGGGTATAATTATAGTGAATTAAATTTACAGTACCTTCAAATTTCCATCGGTCTATCTGATCCAACTATACTTAGTTTAGTATTTTACTTTGACTTATGTTGACTCCAGTACTTCATTTAGTAGTGATGTGCTTTCCTAAGCATCGCTGTTCGTACTGTAGAGCTCCCGGCAACCACCGTTTTGTTTTGTATTTATGTCCAAAACATCAACTGAACAACCTGTAGCATAATTATTCAGAACAAGGCACTTAGGCTATGAACATATATTTATGATCATATACTGGTCTCAGTTATTGATTTACACATTAACTATAGAATCGACAACTTAATTAGAGGACCGACGGCGTCGCCAGTTGCTTTCTATTATGTATAAGAATGGTAAATAATTTGGATGGTTTTTTTATTTTTTTTATTTTTTTTTAGACAACTTCACGTACATGTACTTACAGTTCATGTTCTTCCAGTTGTAGTTGGGAGATGGTGGATGGTAATGAAGTTAGAACAAAAAAATGGATTATAAAAAGAAAATAATGGACAATATGATATTGATGTACAAGGGGGGATAAATAAGAGAAATAAAGTGGTCTATACGTAGCACCTAATCATCGGTCTGGTTTACATCAAGATCTTGGCCTGTTTTACCTTAACATTCTCTTAAATTTTACCTTGGTTGTGGCTCTCTGTACTGTCTCAGGTAGCATGTCCCAAAGTCGAACAACTCTGTAAAACGGACTATTTTGGACTTTTGTCAGCTTTGTAAAGGGGGTCCTAAACTTAATTTTTGTACTATTGCGGAGAGTAATATTTGGTCTATTAACATGTAGAAGGTCATAATTCAAGCTCTGTCTGTACATTACACTCAATAGATGCTTTCTTCTTCGTTCTTCCAACTTCACTAGTCCGTACATTTGTAGCAATTCTTCATATCTGAGACCTTTGTTAGCTCTCTTATCAATAGTTAAAACAGCTCTCTTCTGTAACATCTCCAACCTATCACGTTTTGCAATTGAGCAAGTATCCAATAAAAAATCTGCATAATCAAAAAGTGGTAGTATGCACGTTTTATAAATCAAGTTAGTGACATTACCAGGAATATAAGGCCTTAATTTCTTAAGTATATACCATTTCCTGTTTACTTTATTGTATATCATGTCTGCCAATCG
This sequence comes from Lepidonotus clava, assembly GCA_936440205.1. Taxonomy (NCBI): domain Eukaryota; kingdom Metazoa; phylum Annelida; class Polychaeta; order Phyllodocida; family Polynoidae; genus Lepidonotus; species Lepidonotus clava. Next base: position 41,377,673 of record OW387136.1, on the reverse strand, counting down.
ATCTAGGTTGAGATGTTTATCTATGTCAACCCCAAGGTACACATATGAGTTCACGTTTCCTATTTCTTCGTTGTTATCTAAAGAAATACGAATATTCCGACCTTCCAGTTCCATATCACCATTCCTAGGAATGATCATGTGTTTAGTCTTTTTAAAATTGATAGTCAGCCTATTTCTAGTACACCAGTTATATATAGATTATTTAAAGCCAGTTTTGAGTTGCATGCTGCAGTTAATGGACTGTTACTTGATGAATATATGATAGTGTCATCAGCATACATTTCTACATTCACATCCATGTTATGGTCCATAAGATAAAGAGGGTCGTTCACATATATAATAAACAACAAGGGCCCCAATATTGAACCCTGGGGGACGCCACAAGGAACAACAGTTTCAACTGACTTTATATTATTACATTGCACAACGTGGCGTCAATTTCCTAAGTAGGACTGAAACCATGAGGCAGCTGAAATTGTTAAACCATATCCTTTCAATTTCCCTGTCAATAAATCATGATTTAATGTCTCAAATGCCTTTGAGTAATCCACAAATATACCACTTGTACTTTCGCCTTTATTATAGTTATTGTAAAAGTCCCGAACCACTTTAAATATTGCTGTCGACGTGCTACAAGCTTTCCTAAAACCGTGTTGTTTTGGATGCAGCAGCCGATTGTCTTCTAGATAATTATATAGCTGGTAGTGTACTATTCTTTCAATTAATTTTGATGGTATAGGTAGAATTTTAATAGGCCTCCAGTTTCCAGGTTCTAATGGATCACCCTCCTTAGGAATCGGGGTTATTATACCCAAGGACCAATCATCAGGAAAAATATTCTGAGTGAGCGACAAGTTTATAATAAAGGTTAATTCTGTAATTAATATTTCAAAAGCATCTTTAATTAACTGTGAACTGATGTCTTCTATTCCAGAGGATTTATGGACATCAATGTTTTTGACCTCCTTCTCTACAACAGACATTGGAACAAATCTAAATTCAAATCTGTCTGGCTGCCTAGTATAGTCCTCAAATTCAGCTTCTAATTTGCCTTTAAACTTTGCAGCTAAACGTATCCCGTTTTGGGCATAATACTCACTTAGGTAATCACTTAACGGCTTACCTGTAATAATGTTTCTGTCTAGATCCCTAAGTTGGGTGCATGAAGATGCATGCTTCTTACTGCCAAGTCCTAAGTTCATATTCAGGTAGCGCCAGAAACGTCTTGGGGTTGTTTTATTTTCCTCAAGAGTGTCATAGACGACTGATTGTTTTGCCTTCTGCAGCATTTTTTTACTAGCGATTTTGATTTTCCGTAAATTTTCGCAATTTTCTTTGGTATTGTATTTTTTAACTAATTTAGATAGCTCACGTTTTCTATGCAGAACTTCCACTATTTCTGCATTTAACCAAGCTGGAGTAGGGTCCCTAACTTTGATATCTTTAAAAGGACAGAAAAAGTCAGCAGCATCTCTTATTATAGACATTGTTATCTTCCATAGGTAGCATGGGTCCTTAGACCCGTCCCAGAAATTTTTCCATCTATAATCATCAATGATCATTACCTGATAAAAGTCCTTACGATATGTTTTATAAGACCTCCCTTTTACAGTAAAGCCGGTCTTGTGAGTGCATTCCTTCTTTTTAATTATATATATTGGTAGGTGATCAGATATCGCATGTGTCAGGACGCCACATTCCCTTACATGAGCCATGTCCGTCAATATCAAGTCTATGGTACTACGAACATTGTTTGTTATTCTAGTTGGTTGTTTTATTAATTGTTTCAACAGAAATTTCCTTTCAAAATTTTTCAAGTTTCTGAAGTCAGTAGTAGTGGTTTTTCCATAGTCTATATTTAGGTCTCCTACTATTGTGGTCTCAAAGTTCTTATATGTATCTTCGATACATATAAGTGAACTTTCCAACTCTCCGAAGGCCTTCGCCACACTACCATTTGGTAGTCTATATACAACGCCAAGCCAGAGTTTTCTCATGTTTGGAATATTACATCCTATCCACATTTGCTCTAGGTTTGGTGAAATTGTAGACGTAGCTATGTTAACCCAAGCACTTTTGGCATATATATCTCTAATATATACCAAAATTCCCCCTCCCCTAGTCTTAACTAAATCATTTGTAGACCTTCTATCTTGCCGCATAATTGAATAGCCCTCAAACGAAATTAGGCTATTTGGAATCTTATCATGTAACCAACTTTCAGTCAATACAATTATATCATAACCCTTAAAAGTTAGCATCACCTCATTGTAGTGTTTATATAAACTTCGAATATTGAGATGAACCAGGCTTAATCCCTTTTGGTCTTGTGACATATTACATATAGCGCGGGACCTGGGGATGAATGATTTGTTAGTTTTGATTTGGAACTAGCAAATTTAGACTTACAGTTCCCTACCAAAGTGATTGAAATAAGTAGTGAACTGTAATGGATTGCTCACTAGGGAACGTAAAACAAGGAATACCCCAAAAAAAATCTATTCCAAAATACCAACTATAGGTCTACATAGATAACCAAGATAGCCCATATTATATTGAAACAAGGTACATGACTTAGCCCCACATGCATGTAGCATGCAGAATTTTAAACAGATTATCAAACATTGACAATATTGATCATGCCAGTATACACTACTTTCTTATACATTTATATGAATCACAACGCATATTTCCTTCTTATCAATTGTATTGTATTGTTATATAGTACCGTGGCCGAGTCTTAACATAGACAGCCCTTACATCTATATCTGATCAATAATATTTCTCCGATTAAAACACCTATGTGGCTGAATCTTAACTTAGACAGCCATCATCTACCTTTCTTTTTATTCATATTTCATATTCAAATTTAAATTTCTGCTGGTCTAACCATACAATATTTAAGGCTGTATTTTAACTTAAACAGCCTTCATCTGTATACTATTTCAGATTCTACTGTTTTATTGTACTTTCATTTGGGTACATGTGTTTGGCAGCCTTCCAGAGAATTTCTGTAATATTCTTGTATATTTCACATGTGAAATATAATGTGATATCACGGAAACCGGAAACATATTCCTAAAATACAAGATGTGATAACAGAATTTTGTACTTTTTACATTGAATATATATGATACGATGACCGTTAGGAAATGCTAAATATTCTGTGTTGAATTGCCAAAATTTAACAAAATCAAAAGTTAGGAAAAATGAAAAATTACATTTTCGTAATGTGATTTCCGTGCAAACACATATAACTTACATTTACTGAAGGCACGACGCTTTCCTAATTTCAGGAATCCATATCCTTTTTTTTGGTAATATTTTCGCTAATTCTCTGTGTAAAACATTCCGTAATTCACATTAGGAATTCAGTGTATTTCGTCAGGTTTTGTCAAAGAATTTGTTTCTTACTCCTATCCTGGATATCGCCAACCCACAATAGGCAAATGTACTCTGATTCGTGTAGAAAGACAGCCAGTCCCAGATAGAGTGTTCCCGATGCCTAGTCACAGACTGAGGATCGCGTCGATATATATATCATGTATGGCGGGGTTAGGAGAGCTCCGGGGGCCGACCGAAAAACATCGAAATTTCGTATAGAGGTGGTATTCGTAGACTTTCGTGGCCACGATGGGGAATCTTGCCCAAAACCATCCACGAAATTTCGTGCATATGAAAGTACCATGAGAAATCATACTAAAATCAATTTACAATGTATGTGCATTCACATATTTAATATTTTTCAATATATCTTGAAATGCCATTTGAATAGTTTGGAAGTAGCAGAAACTGAAAAATAAAAGGAAATAAAAATTTAAAAAGTTTCGTGAACACATTAAACCCACGATAGGAAATAGACCCATCATGGATATTAAAACTTTAAGCGGCCATGATTCCCCGTTGATGTTTTTGGTCGGCCCCTCAGGCCCTTAGAAGTTAGTGGATGGGTGACTTTGATTTGAAGGGGATTTACAGAATATAAGCCGCGTCCCCACTTGGGCGACTAAGATTTTATTAGCCAGGCGATTAGTGTCAACCCTTTCCTTCAAGGGCGACTAGACTATTTTATTGGTGTTGGTCGCCGTTGAAAGAAAGGGTTAACAATAATCGCCAAGCTACTAAAATATTAGTCGCCCAAGTGGGAACGCTGCTTTAGGAATATCTAATGTCACGTCCCCACTTGGGCGATCAACGACGGCGACCAATGTTAGTCGCCCGCCAATTAAGAAATTAGTACGTCGTCGGGCGACCAACTGGACGTCGGTGAAAAATAAAAGTTAATCGTCATGTTGGGATGCTCTTGTAGTTAGTCGCTGGGGGACAAGAGGACACTTTAGTACGTCGCCCGACGACTAACTAGTCGCCCGTGGCCATAGAACACTATTAAACATGTCAAATATTTTGTCCCAAACCCAGGGTGACTAGTGGTTTGGTCACCAGACATCACGGCGCCAGTGTGGAGTTGGTCGCCGGGCGATTAACAATCTTAGTAGTCCGCCGACGAAGGAAATCTAGTCGCCCAAGTGGGGACCAGGCTTTAAGACGTGTCCCCACTGGGCGACTAAACCTCAAAGATAAGTGGTTTTTAGCTGCGACCAAGAAGAAAATGATAGTTGTCAGGCGACTAGTTAGTCATCCGAAGACTAAAAAATTAGTCTGCATGCTGGGACGGTCCTGCTATAAATCTGCTGGTGAGTAGAGAACATTTTAGTACGTCGCCCGACGACTAATAGTCACCCATGCCATGGCTATGGCGAAATATTAAACATCTCGAATATTTCGCCCAGAAACCACAGCAATTAGTGAGTTGGTCACCAGACATAACGGCGCCGCTGTGCAGTAAATCACCAGACGACTAAACTGCCGAAAATCATGTTGGTCTATTTTTTTTCAAACTAGTCGCCCTGTGGAGACCAGGCTTTAATCGACAAAGGGTGTGCATCGTAGCATGTCAAAACAGCTGGATGTGTAGATCACTAGTGTGTTGAACGGACATTGGAACATTTCAAGTGTTGAAAAAATTGGGAACAATTAAAACAAAAATCCACAAGATCGCATGGACACTAAAATATATATGAGAGCAAATTTTGCAATCATGGATATTTTAACTTCTCGTGGCCCAAAATTCTCGTTGGTGTTTTTTGGTCGGCCCCCCAAAGGTTACCACCCCAGATACGAGTGGATGCACATTCAGGGCGGGGGGAGGGGGGGGGGGAGTCCTTTAATATAGGTGAATAAGCCCCGGCTTACTCCTGTAACAACACAAACATGAAGATAAGAAATGACCTATATGTCTCATTCTTAGAATGCGCCCTCAAACGACATCTTACTGCACACACTGTGAAAATGACATTTAGATCAAGTCGGGGATGTACCTCAGGCTTTATAAATAATTATTACTTTTAGTAAGATAACTAGATTATATGTATATTATTCTTAGACCATACCAGTTCTTTAGTCGACAATTTACGTTACGTGTCTGTAGACAATAGTGTTAGACAGCGCTAGTAAATCCGAAATAAACATAGGATAGATCCACCACAAGAAAGAACTCTGAAATCTATATTATATAGAAATCAGCGGATAACAATTGATGACATTTCTCAGGCGGTTCCAGGCATAGAAAGGCTCTATAAACATAGATGTGCACGCGTGTACATTAATAGGCCTACTCATTATGATCCCCTTAAAACATTGCGGTTATCATCGTAAACAGAACTAATGATTTGAGAGGCCTAGGATTTTATGTTACTAATCTGGATTAAAAGAAATAACTTTTACAGCATTAGATCTTTGCAATGTATTACCTGTGTCTATATTGTTATTATTGCTCAATTAGGAGGCTTTAAAGACCCATTCAAAGTGCATTTACCTATGATTAGTTGTGTTAAAATAGGCTACCAGTGTAAGATCGTATTGTTGAGCCGATTTCTATCCATAATGTTCAGTCAATCTGTATCCATTACTTCATCAATTACTTCAAGTATACGTCATCATCGAATATCAAGGAAGATCGTACATACTAAGATTGGTGATATACAATATAATGCTCCCTCACAACACAGATAATGAAAGTGGGTATGGGCTGGAATAGGTACAACTGCCTTTATTAAACCAAAGAAAATTGTAAGACTAACGTAGCAACAATACCCAGTAACATAGAAAAAGTAAAACTAACTCCAATTTGCTTGTCGGAAGCAGCGGCACGGAATGTGATCAAAAATATCTACGATTTCTCGTGGCAGTTATTTCATGTCCACAAGAGGAAAATTCTGTCCATGAGAAGAAAACTCTGCCCAAAAACCATCCACGAGAACTTTTGGACATGAAAGTTTCTCGAAAAGTCATACTAAAAGCATTCCCATAATACACTTATTCACATATAAATTAAATATTTTTAGGTGTGTTGAAAGGACATTGGAACATTTTAAGTGTTGAAAAAATTGGGAACAATTAAAATAAAAATCCATAAGATCGCTTGGACACTATAATATCCATGAGAGCAAATTTTGCAATCGTGGATATTTTATCTTCTCGTGGCCCAGAATTCTCGTTGTGTTTTTTGGTCGACCCCCCAAAGGTTACCACCCCAGATACGAGTGGATGCACATACACTGTAAAAATGATGTTTAGAATTTAAACATGTAAAGGTGCTTAACATGTTTAGAATATAAACACAAGAAGTCTCATGTATTTAAAATCTAAGCACTTGTAATTCCTAAACACGTATGGATTAGATATGTTTAGAACCTATAAATCTCATTCTTAGAATGCGCCCTCAAACGACCTCTAACTGCACAATACATACCAAGAGGTCTTTCAGGATGGAAAACATCGATTATTATCTTTACTCGTATTAATGGCCATAGTGTTATGGTACAGCACCTACTGATAACCAGCAATGATATGTATGTAAAATCAAGATAACATGACCCATTTGTCACATGTCAGTATAACTGGATGTTCTTTACACCCGCTGCTTGTAGGACATGATGGCTGTCCAAAATCCGCCTAATTCAGGTACGTAGCATAGACATATCGAGATGACTAGTTCATCGTCTATCCAAGCTCGTACAAACATTATGTTATTTATTAACTGGGCTCTCGGTGAATTATAGTTAGTATACTTTAACATAATAGTATTAAATTGACAAGGGGATGTATACATGCTTTGTTTGTATCCGATATCTATGTCTAGATCAAAAATCAAATCCATAGGAACTGAGAGGCCGTTTTCATCTACTAGACAAACCATACAACAAAATGTGTAATTATAATTTTCAATCAGACAAATCGTAAAGTTTTCAACTCCATGTTTCAGAGTTCAAATATACGGAGGACTTTGTTGTAACAGAAGACGTGAAAAATGCCTTTGATATTAATGGCTATATATTACTTCGGTGAGTAGTAGATATAGTCTAGTTGTGATAGTAACATAATTATATGTGGGGAAGTCTGAAAAGTAGGCCAGTGTGGCGGGCATGGTTTTTATGTATTTCAGAGAAGAAAATGAAAATAGAAGATACTAAAGTAACATGTTTTGCATTGAGGATGGGTAAAATCCTTAACAGCCAATCGAAGCAGCTGAAGGATATGACATTTTTGTTTTGAAGCATATAGGGCCTACATAATTACTCAGGTTATTTACATAGGAATGAGAGACTTGACTAATTATGATGAATCCATGAAGTGATTCGTGTACTGATACGAGTGTTTAGACAAAAGAAGAATGCATGAATAATTGAGAAAATAACAGAACAACGGGTTTTAATGTCTTGTCGTATGGTTTAATGACATTTCTGTCTTGTTTTCATAATGTCGTTGTGTGGACATGAAATTAGAGGTAATTAGGTCAATGCACAGAAATTAGAGGGCTATAGGTTGGCCATAATTGTCGGTAAAAGATGTAAAATTAATCCCTATGATTGAAGCGTTGAATGATATAGTGAATTACCTTGTAGGAATGAAATAACATGTGGAAACGAAAGCACGAAAATCTAAGCAAAGCATGAAACCAGAAATTACCTCTGTAAGGGTCAATTAGGTCACGTGATTGTAACTGAAAAATAGGAAGCTGCTTGAAGTTATAATCATAAAGAGGGAAGTTGCACAAAATAAACAGTGCCTTTATGCTACTCACTGTGTTCACACCTCTTTCTTCTGGGTGTGAACAGCCTCTCGACTTAGCAAATCAAGAATTTTGATTCTCAAGGTACAAATAGTAGAACTAGGACCAATTTAGGGTTAGCAGACTTGGCAGAAGGGCTTTATAGGGAGAATGAGAACCCTGGGGCATGAGAACAGGAGCAGCCATGGGTAATGACATAACGGGCAGCCGGCCAGCACCCTACCACCTCCTTATTTTGGGTGACGACCCATGAGTCATCCCCAAGTGTAGGGCCTGGACATGACAGCATGAAACCTGGCAACGCTCCCCTCCGCTATCCCTAGTTCTGTCCATCCTCGTGCATGTGACTCCGAGATCCATGGTCCCTCACCCGATTACTCGTCCATGATTCGCAGCACAGCAATCCAGCCTGGAATTCAAGTGGGAGCCCATGCATACTGTCTAACACATTCTCTCGTGCCACAGAAAATGGTTGGACCTCAGCTAGAGGCCAACCCCGAGAAAGAAAACAGAAACCCAATCCCCATTTCCCATAACATAATTCTGTGTACAAGACATCTTATACACAGACATCATTTTGAAATAATCATTATCGTAAATCTTTCAAAGAATTGGAATCTTCAAGACATGCTCAGGCATAAAGCACACACTTTGAAAGAAAATGAGGAATGCTGGAGGTATGGTTAATATTCCAAATCATAATGGTGCATGAACGAATAATTAAGGGGGGAAACTATACTGTATTACAATCGAGGTATATTAGGAGCATTAACTGGTTAATTGTGCTTAATGGACAGACCCCTAGCGGGGCCTGGACGCACTGGTGGCCCAAAGAGGTTTACCACGACACCACGTGCAAGGGGTCCGGACAGATCGGCTCCAGACCCAGCGCAGCCCGGACGCACCTTCACCTCCTCCTCTCCTCCGTCCTAGTTTGCAGGCTGTAGATCTACTGGCTCTTAGAGACGAGTTGGGACTTGTGAACGCTAGCTTACATAGACTCATCTCAGACGTTAATTAATAATATTTATTATGTCTATGCCTACCTACCTTACATATAATCTTGTGGCCTGGCGGCGTTTTATCTTTTAGATTTGCATAGCGCGCATGCTTAGTGTTTTATTTAGAAATAAAACTTTGTACCGCCAGTGAAGTGTCGCATCCATTAAACATGATAATACGGTTACTCACGGCTTAGGATGAATCAGGAGAATTCTATTTTCTTATGAACGGGTTACTATAACTATGGTGTGGTCTATAACGTTTGTAGAATCCCCCAGGATTGATGGTACAGCCTAGTGATTTCTTCCTCCAAATACGTTCATGTGTAAATCTAAACTTGTTTCGAGTAAGTCCCTGATTTTCATTTTACTTAGCATTGAAAATAGACACAATGAATATTCAACCAATTCAAATGCTCAAATGTATCAATTGATGCCATATATAAGATTAAGACATTAAGATTAATGATTGACCCTATTTCTTAGGGAACTGCTGTCTGAGGCCGAACTGAAGATCCTGCGGACTGCCCTGGAGACCGATGACGGCCTCATGTCCCACACCTACGGGCGGAACGACGGCGAGGGCGGGCGGGCCAAGGTGTGCCTGTGGAACCAGCCGGGTCAGGACATCACCGGGGTGATCGCCCGCTCCCACAAAGTGGCAGGAATCTTTGAAGAGGTATAATAGGCTAAAGTAATGTGTAATAGGTTCATCGTATTCTCTGTACATTGAAATATACCCTTTTTGAACTGATTACAGTTGAACTGTATTGTAGGAATTAATATCACCTTTTTTTGCATTCACTCTCTCATGGTTCTTGTGGCATATCAAGTAGAGTTACAGGCCGGTATTTTACCGTTTAAGGAAAGATGTAAGTGCACAAACATAAATTTGGTGTACATGTTCGTCTAAACATAGTGGCCATCATGGAATTCATCACTTAAGTCTTCGTATTTATTTTCATATTCATTGTCAATCCTATAGGATTCACTGTATTCTCTGTACCTACAGCTTCTGGGAGGAGAACTCTACCATTACCACTCCAAGGTCATCATGAAAGAGGCGCACACTGGAGGAGCCCACATCTGGCACCAGGATTACGGGTGGGTATGAAAAAAGTGATTACTGATTTCACAATAAGGTGATGCCTTTTATCTATCAAAATCTATAAGAAAATGGCACCTGATGCTCGTTTTGACGTTGTGCAGATGACGTCACTAATCCCAGAAATGGTGTGGGTGCCATGTTTGTGATCATTTTGAAAGTAGGCCTCTTTTTTTTTTAAATTTAGAATATCTAGAACTCGTTCTACTGAATATATCTTTTTATTATTCAGAATTTGTAAATTTTAGAATTGTCTTCTAACTACGTGTCATGATCGATGAGCATATGGTGAATCTGGTCATGTGACCACGTCTGCAAAAAGTATACAGCAAACGACTAGGATCGGAAACAGTTAGACATATGATATATTATATGCAATTGACGTCAGGGAAAATATCATAATCGTATTTTCAAGGAAAATTATATAGGCCTATAATCATCTGATCGTATTGTTAATCTCTTTATCCATTCATGTCCTCATTATACGAAAAACGCTACATGGAAATAGGATAGCTACATCAATGCCCCACATCTTCCGATCCTCAAAAGGGACGAACAGACATTCATTTATATGTGTGTATTTTCCAGTTACTGGTATGAGAATGGTTGTATTTTTCCAAACATGGGAACAGCATGGATTGCCGTTGACAGGGCTGACAGAGAAAATGGCTGTCTCAAAGTAAGGCCTTTTTAAATGTTATATCCCCTTATGAAAAATGACTGCATCTTACTAAATAATGAACCTAAAATGATTTGTCATAAAAGTTATATATATATAGGGTTAATAGTTTTGGGCAGGCGCCGTTCTGCTGTAGTTGTTCACTCTCGAAGTATTATAATTATGTGTGTGTAATTTAAATGTGCAAATGTGTCATTGTGTATTTCCCTGCGATTTATATTATTCTAAATACCGAGCAGTCCTAGTTTTCACCCAGGGATTTCTTTATCGGCAGTTATTTCTGAAATATGACTTTCAATATAGATACTCCAGGGTTCCCAAAGAGCTGGACGTATCAACCATTTAAAGATCGGAGACCAGGCCGGGGCGGACACGGAGCGCGTCAAACAGGTGGAGAAGTTTTGCCCCCTCCTGCACGTGGAGGTGGACCCTGGAGACTGCCTCTTCTTCCACTGCAACGTGCTCCACAGGAGTGACAAGAACGACAGCGACAGGTGGGGGCTGAATGTTAATTCATTGTTTGAAAGTTCCCTTTTATTAACAAAATCATAGTTCTTGAGGCCAGTCGATGCGTTGTTGTTTTCGTTTTGTTTTAGTGCATAATTCTTATTCAGTAACAAACATCAGCGTTGCCTCTGTTTTTCAGTTCAGTAATGGGGTAGATTAGATTCTATAGTACTAGCTAATTGCTTTTTGTTTTTCTTCCGGCTTCTGAAAATAAAACAAAGTTGGGTAAGTAACCAACTTTACCTGTTCAGGTTTCTGATATAAGATGCCATTAAGGCAACGTTGTGCTTTGTACTTTATGTTTACTCTTGATATGAATTGAGTCATCATAACTATAGGCTGAATATTGAAGAAAACCACACTTGTATGAAATATATTCAGGATAAATAAAATGTATTTTAAAAAAAACCATAGGTGCCAGCACCAGCCCAGCTCTGTTCAATAACACTCTTTATATCATTATAAACAGAACGCATTTATAATTAGACATACATGAAAGATAACAAGCTTCAAGTTTGGGTCTGTTTGATATTTCTTTCTAATTCAGACGTCGCTGGGCCTTCTTGGTGGCCTACAATCGCGCCGACAATAACCCTGTGTATGAACACCACCATCCGCAATACTCCCCACTTAACAAGGTTAGTGTTAAGGAGTCATCACAGGTACAGGTTTTCTGCACTTTAGGTGTGCTCTTTTTATACAAGGTTTGGTATGAATTTATAAAATGGTCCTCTGAAAAATGAGAAAAAAATATATTCCTATGCGGTCAGAATCATTTAATAATTATGGGGATACATTCTTGGTAATAAACAATTAAAACAATTTGAGTACCGAAATAGTGGACTTGTGGGCACTAAGACTCTTAAGTATTATGATAAATTAATGTACTTATTACTTATGCTTTCTTTCACAGGTTCCAAACTCAGAAATTGCGAGGTGTTCCCCAGATACAACTATCGACGGCAAGGACTTCTTTTTGGGTCCGAAAACGGACCACTCGTTGAAAAGCCTGACAGAGACAAGAAATTAGCCGTGACACCGTCACCACACGTATTCTTTATGTGTGTCTTCCGAGGAAAGACCATACAGAAAGAGACATGGACCCGTTCAAATATTTCAATCCTCTGTTATATTGCTAAAATCATAATTTATAATTTCTGTACGGAATTTATACTATTGAAACTGAAATGTAATAAGAAGTAAAGAAACATGGGAGACATTTTTTATTATCATTATTTCATTTTTTTTATACTGACATTAGATCGGAATTTGGTTTCTGGTGTTCCTCTTACGCCAGGTTGGCTTACATCGAGATAACAAGTATACAATATAACAGGTAGTAACACATATTAAAAGTCTTAAGTCTAAGGATGAAAAATGTAATATCATAGTTAGCTTTATTTTCAATAATATTAGATAATTAGATTTGATTTAATGATCCAGCCTCAACCAATATGTGTTAAGACAAACCCATTTATCTTATCTGAGTGACACACAGACCCAAGTGACATAGCAGTCTGCGTCACCCAAACAACCCTGCAGAAGCTGGGATTCCCTATGACGAACCAGGGACAGCCTGATAGGTCTCACCAAAACACCATCACCATGACCGTGGCCATAAAGATACTAGGCAATAACAACAGTCAAGACAATGTGAGCTTAAAGGACAATAACATTCAAATCTAACATTATACATTTGGACAATTATTGAATATATATATATATGTATATGCTCCATGTGTATACCAGGATACAACAAAATTTGCGTGAACTTCAGAAGAAAACCTACATCCATAATAAAATCTACATCCAATTCTACACTACAACTATCTCACTATTCTGCATGATTATAACCTTAACTATTATAATGGTGAAGAACACTGAAAATCCCCAACTCTATAGCTAAGTGAGTGTGACTCCCAAAGGACAGAGCTATTTTAATCTTCGAATTGGAGCAACTTAGGACAGCGATGTGAAACTACAACTTAAGGTCTGAGATGCAGCAACATGACCATATAATTATATGTCTGTAAAGACGAGGCAGTGTGGTTCTCCCAATGTCAAGATCGCCAATGAATCTGTGGGTGTTCAAAAATGGCGGCACAAGCCTTGAAAAATACCCAGCATTCCCAGTGTTGTCATGTTGCTATGGAGACTTCATTCTGATTGGTCAACTCTGTGGTCTGATCTTTGGTGCCTCATTAGATAGGCAGTTGTCTGCAGACCTCTGTGTTACTACTTTCTTGTGTTAAATTTAGAAAAAGAAAAAGAAAAAAGCCTAAAATAATGGTGTTTTAGTAGTGTGAAATAACCGCACATTCAGTATGTGTAATTTGGTAGAGTGAGTATGACATTTCGGCGATTTCGGCCTGATCAGCCTCATCAGTTGAATTTTGGAAGACAAAAATATACAAATTATTTGTATTTTGTATATCCTGCTTCTTGCAGGATTATTTTAATTTTTATGGCCTTCACCTTGTAATGGGAGTTGCCATGTTGGGAATTTATAAAGTTAAGCCGGTCTCCACTGGGTGGAGTGTTGGTATACTATAGATCCAATTGCAGATTTGAAATAAGGTTGGGTCTAAAGGAGAATTATATATTCCATTTCTTTACCAGGACCACTCTATCTGTAGACATGAGTGGACCCCCAATTGGGTTATTTTGGGAATTTAATTGGTAAAAGACCAATGAGTGAGTCCCCCAATTGGGTTATTTTGGGAATTTAATTGGTAAAATAAAATTTACCAATTAAATTCCCAAAATAACCCAATTGGGGGTCTACTCATGTCTACAGATAGAGTGGTCCTGGTAAAGAAATGGAATATATAACATGACCATATATATATATGCATCGCAGCTATTCCTCCAAACCTCAGGGGGGATTCGTATGCCTTTACTCCACATGCAGATTTCAAAAATAGGTAGTGGGAATAAAGGTCAACTATAGACATATTAAACATCACAAGAAAGGTCTTACAATTCTCGCTCGAATGACATATAGGGTGTAAGTTTGGAACCATGAAATATTCTCAGAGAAATCAAACAAATACAAAAATGGCAGCATGAATTTGGTTATGTGGAATACAGGCTTTTACTTCGAGATGACATGCTGGACGAGGGGTTCTGGGATTCAGGAGAAATAGTTCTAGGACACTTACCCCCCGGACACTTACCCCCTGGACACTTACCCCCCTAGGGCACTTACCCCCCCTAGGACACCTACCCCCCCCCCCTATGGCTTATATTGTAGAGGAAATTATGTGGTAAGAACTTAGTCTTTCTAATGGAAAGCAAACTAAGTAAATACCCCCCTCTTCTAATAGATGTCTAGGATTCATACCTAAAAGGCTAACTCGTCCCTTCTCAACAGTTATTGCATGGGGAAGTGTCAAAACATAATTGGACCGAGGTTGGGAGATAAGTGTCCAGGGGGTAAGTGTCCTAAGGGATACGTGTCCAGGGGATAATTGTCCTAAGGGGCAAGTGTCCTAGGGGGTAAGTGTCCTTAGGGTAATTGTCCGGGGGGTAAGTGCCCAGTGGGTAAGTGTCCTGTCACCTTCAGAACATCTAACCCTACTCTACGTGCTGACCCATCTTAAATCGTATCAGTCTAAGTTTATCACACAAGTTCAAGTGAAGTTAAATCCTCTGTTTGTAGTTAGAGTAAATCGATTTGGTGAGGGTCAAATAAAGCCCAAAGCAGACGGCATAATTCTGAATTAATTCTCTTATTGTGTGTGTTCTGTTAATTGAGAACATTTTTAAAAGTTGTATGGTATATTTTGACAAGTTCAAAATAATCACGGGCGGACACAGGATATTTGAAATTTCCCCCACATAGAGGGGGGTGGGGGGGGGGGGTGGCAGAACCCTGTTATGGCTTCTCTGTATGGGGAATACAACACCAGTGCAACCTCTTATTGGCACTTGGTCCTACAACATTTGACCGGTGCGGCCCCTCTGTTTAATGAACCTTTTTCATTTATGCCATGCAGTTGCTCTTTTCTGTTAGTAGGAATGCACCTGTTCAAACATAAACTATAATGACACAAACAATAGGGCTGGTCAGAAGTACACAACTTGTATAGTATTTATATATGCTTGACCTACTTTGGGCCTGTCCTAGGTGACATAGATCTATAATGGTTGTATCTCAACCGTAACGGGCTGATTGGGTCACCCCTCCTATCTAGGTGAACCAGTATACTCACTCGCAGTGTCGACAAAGAACTTGTCGGTCAGGATGTAAGCCTCAGGTCAAGGTTAGAAATGAAGCGTGGGCTGAATTCTTTTTGAAATAATAATTATCAAGTCTGCTTGGTATCTGAGTGGCAAGATGCCGTCCGACCAAGAGAGGGAACCCAAGGTTTACGATACATTCGTCAGTAAACCACATTCTAGTACGGAAACAGAAAAAGGTACGTTTGACTGGTGTTTTTTTTATAAATATAAACACGGGGAGGTATCCCAAACATATTCAAGGATGGTGTATACACCGTTCTTACGAACTGTCATACTGCGGTTCTGTACGGCAGCCTTATTCGATTGGGCGGCCGGGGCTATGACCCGCTGGTACAACCATACGTTCTGGTTGTATCTTTTAGTATTGATTCCCAGTTCCAGATCGCACCGCCTAACCCATGCATCGAGCTCAGCAAGGGTTGACCAGGTGCATTCCAAACTCAGATGTGTGGAATAAATGTGGACTAGTAAAACCAAACCAGAGACCTCCTACCTATATAGAGAGTGGTCACACCCAATTTGAGCCTCTGAGTTACTTTCCCTGAGTGAGCTCCACCCAGGTGACACCGCTGTCAACGAATATGGTAGACTCATGAGTGCCAATTCTTCCTAATCTCAGTTCTTTAAAGTCCATAAGTACTGAGCACCAAGACCATTAAAGTTACATTGTAACATACCCATTTATTTAAAATGACACATTCTATAGCTTTACAGAATAAAAAGTAAAATAACTGGAATTATAAAGGCTATGTTAATGTAAAATATGTGCCTTTTTATGACTGTTAATGGAGCATAAAATATGATAAAAGGAATGTCATACTTTAAAAGAAAACTGCATTTAACAAAGTAACCCCATCTAGGATGATTGGTTTGCACTAGGAAAAACCTGCTATGCAATTAGGCAAGGGTTCGCTACCTTGAAGCTGGATGGTTCTACAAATATATACAATGTTCATACTGTAATGATTGTTTTGTTTTTTCTGTTATCCCCTATGCTAGAAGTTGGGGTGTTTTCTATGAAAATGCACCTTTCTGACATGCATGCCAACTAAGATAATTTCAGACGCAATTTTTATGAGGTAAAACCATGGATTTATTCGTTAAAACTTTCTCTAACAGAATTCACAATTCAGGAAGCGATTGATCACATTGGATTTGGTTGGAAACAGATACAAATTGGGGTTGTGTCAGGTTTCTGCTTGGTAAGTACATCCTTGAAATAACGTTATATGTAACACCTGTTAAATAACCGTGTAAATCAGCAAATCTAATTATAAATTCTAGCTGATATATTTATTACATTTATTATATCATAGTATATTATAATGGCTTCATCGCCATTCCATTTACACCAAGACCGAAGGGTCGTATGAGCGGGTTTAAAAACGAAAACATTTTAATATCAATATATTTAGCAAAGAGAAAGTTTAATTCATATATAATACCCGCACACCGAAGGTGCGTGTGTGTGTGTGTGTTTGTGTGTGTGTGTGTGTGTGTGTGTGTGTGTGTGTGTGTGTGTGTGTGTGTGTGTGTGTGTGTGTGTGTGTGTGTGTGTGTGTGTGTGTGTGCATGCGTGTGTGCTTACATATATGTCATACAAATATTCACTACATCTTATCCACTCATTTCCCAACAAAAGTTGTTAGACGGACTCGAAATCTTCATGCTGTCAATTATTGGCCCGGAGTTGATGTGTCGGTGGCAGTTGAGTAAAAAGGAGGAAGCACTGATTACAACAGTGAGTTCGACTGTAGAATATACTATACGCATAGTTGGGAAGACGAAAACTTTGCTTATATGATATAGCAGAGATTCGTGACTTAGTTTGCAAACTCGTATACTTTATGCCTCGTAAATCCCTTATAGTCGGTATTCCATATGCATGTCTGTAAGGAGGTCTTACAAAAATGATATGATTTATTATAATTTCAAAATAAAAATGGGGGTGACCGCAAACACAGATGGGAGTAGCAGTGCGTGTCCATATGAGTAAATGCGTCTTAAATAAACGAACCAATTCTTACTTCAGACAGAGTCATTCACTATTATTGTAAAACTGCTTAGATTAAGCATCTAATGTAACATAGAAAAGATGAAAAAAGGAGGATGGAAATTCCATACCCCCTTTTGGCCCAATTCAAGCTTAAGAGTTTAGTGACAGACTCAAGTAATCCTGCTTTTCTTATATATATTTTTTTGAATTCATTTATTTTTTCAGACATAAAATAAGTACAGGACTTGTTTCCATTTTACATCTGAGTTGCCTTAAGCAAAAGCTTTCGGCCAAGCAAATATGTTAAAGTATCTAATACAACAATAATTGAATACATTATACAAATAAAATATAAACCCATATTATCGATTAAAAGATATCGTAAGTGTTCAATGTTCCTTTTGTCAGTGTTCCTATTGTCAATCGGGTCTGACAGTAAGTGAGTGTAGACATGTTTGGGAAATAGTAAGTTATGAGACATTCTTTCTCTGCTTTACGCAAAATATATTTTACAACCATTTAGTTTCTTAGAGTTTTAATTTAGGAATCACGAGAAAGTCACTCAAAATATTTAAGCGCTCTGAAATGTTATAAGGACTCGTTTGTAATTGAGATGTTATGGTAAATTTTTATTGGCCAATTGTAATTAATAGGTACTTTTTCCATGGCAGGTCGTTTTCGCTGGAATGCTTATCGGCTCACCTATCTTAGGCTACTTTGCAGATATTTATGGAAGGAAAAAGGTAAAAACCGTAGCCCGTGGAGTCTCTACACGTGCATTTTATAGAATTTCTTTTTAAATTTAATTACCCAGTGTATACATATCGCCATAAGTCATAAAAATATATTATTCCTGGTACAAAGAGATGGAGATTTCTGGCCTGTTCTATATCGCGTAACGAGGACCATCTGGTAACAGATATCATTTCATAGTGATCATCATATACCGGCTGTGGGACTTTGTTTGCAAAGGTTCTATAGCATCTTTTTCATTTTTGCCTCACTCGAAACAGGTTTTAACATTCAGTGCATTCTGGGTGTTCTACTACGGTTTGATAAGTGCTTGGTCACCGACCTACACATGGTTTCTCATCCTTCGATGTCTAGTCGGATTCGGTGTCTGCGGAATTGCCTTTTGGTAAGCTTAGTAATCTTTGTTTTGATTACCATCTTATCAGATGTCAGTTATAATAAAGTCTTTTTATGTTTCCGAAATGTCGCCGAATTGCTCATTTATACATTTTTTATGGACAATCTTTTCATTAAAACGAAAATTATGTCAGATATGACATTGTTTTCTAATAGCCAAGTAGACCAGTTTTGTGTGAATAGACCGAAAAAAAAACTATGCTGTTGAAAAAATACATCTTTGCCAGACGGATGCTAGTGATGATGTTGCAAAACATAGGCCAGTGTAATTGAAAAAATAAACATAAAAATATCTATAGCTCTTAACTTACATATTAATGATCTAACATGGGCGTAGCAGGATTGACTACATGAAATAATCATTCTATTCATAATTTCAGCACGCCTTACTATGTGGAATTTCTTCCAACCAACAAACGGGGAAAAGTTTCTTCAGCAGCATGGGTAAGTAGCCTGGATACAGATTTCTTATCAAGATGCGCTAAAATAAAAGAAACTTAGTTAACAAATAAATGAAAATTTGAGCCACATTTAGTTAAAACACTTAGCTTTATTCTTTGACATATACGTCTACAAAGTATATGTAATAGTTTTATCCCACATCGCTTGAAACATATTCACTTCTTAAATCTTCATAACATGTATGAATGCATTCATTTCAAATGTGGGCCTATCCCTAATATCAAATTTCCTGTTTAAAGGGTTCACGTGACAGTTGATTGGCAGATTTTAGATTCTTTGGAGTCCATGTAATAAGGAGGGATACAAATAAATATTCCTATTTATTAATGTCCAAACCAATCACCTGTTATTTCCTCGTTGTTTGATCAACTCTATATTTATCTGCCACCACATAAATTATTGTTACCTTCACTCTAACAGTCGTAGTCTAGTCATTCTAATTTGATTTAATTGTTATATTATCAGGGGATGGTATCCTTAGGAGCTTCATTGGGAACCGTCCTGGCCATGCTCTTCATTCAATACAGTTGGCGTCTTTGGGCTGCTATCCTTAGCTTTCCAGCCTTTTTGTATGTTCTCCTCTCCTACGTGAGTATACCAAACGTAACCTTTCAATAATGTATCATCCATATAAGACGTTGTACGATGACGTCACAGCACCAATTGGGCGTGGGCGCCATATTGGTGATCGTATAGGATAAACGTATAGGATAAACATTATAATGTCATGATAAACTATTTTCATTATTTAGAGTTTGTATATTTCAGATTTCTTTGATTGACACAGGTCATGATAAGCACGTGGTAATCACTAAAATGAGGTCACCTGACCACATCTGTACAAGGTCTATACCCACAGATAAAGACACTAAAGTTGTACATGTATGCCTATGTTTTGTATTCAAGTAACCTCCTAACGTTAACTTATCATTAACTATGTCGTTGGGATAGTACATGAACCCAAGTGTTACTTTGCCACGATCAATTCTACAAGTCGAGTTCAATGTATCAGTATATTACTATTATCTATAATCATATAGTATGTGTTTGTTGTGTGTGCCCTACTTTGCACGTGCCTAATATGTTTATTAACCTAGCTGAAACAGTGTTGAAAATGGTTGCACAGGTTGTATAAATTTGCTTATCATTGTCTGGGATATATTGTATAGTCGCTACCCCCGAGCCCAAGATACGAACTTGCGTGTGGAAGAAAGGAAGCAGCACGTAAGATATTAGAAGATCTGGCACACAGTAACGGTAAAGAACTACCCCCTGGAAAACTGTTGTCTGGACCGGTACCTGAAAGAGCAAAGTTTAGTGTTCTCTTCAGGCCTGACCTCAGGCTAACCACAGCACTCCTTGCATTCGAATGGTAAGTATCATAAAGGTTAGACAGTTGACAGTCAAAAGATTTCGCATGCTACTCCCTTCACATTTTAATCTGTACATTTTCCTAAATCAAAAAGCTCAGAAAAAGGAGGGGACAGTGACATTAGAACTCCTTAAAACTTTAAAATGTATTTAAACACCCATTGTACCGTATAATATCATGATACGTTAGTTATCACATTATACGGTGCATTTGGTGTTAAATACATTGAAATAGATTTTACAAATCGGCATTGGGACTATTGGTTAATCATAGACATGTTCTATGTCATTAGAAAGAGTTTTTAAATCTCGCCCAAACGATATGTAGGACATATAAGTTTTTGGGAGTCCCTAGTTATATCTATGTAGTATAGTAGCTACTGGTGGGACTCCCTCAATCAGTCATGTCTTTAGCAATTTAATTCTCTTGGTTCTCAATGACTGGCTACACAATCTCATGTTCAGCTGTTGAAGGGCATTGTCCTACAGTGGTTGTTAGAGTCAGGCAGTTTGAGAAGCCAGAAGTTTGTTACATAACCAGTACTTGAGCCAATCAACCCTCAGCCCTCCACATTAGGACCTCCACTGTTGCCTGCAAGGTGGGCAAGTCTGGGTGGGTGAGTGATAGGTCACTCAGTAATGGGTGTAGTAGCAGCCCCTTTTCTAACCCCTCCCTGAGTTGAGTGTGATAGCAGGAGTGGTGGTGGTGATCACTACTCATAGCCCATATAGGAGAGATGCCATTTTTCCTTCTTTTTCTGGATTTCCAGATTTTTGCCAATTCAGTATGAATCAACATTTCACTTTAATTTACAAAAGTCACCAATTTTGTGTTAAAAAGTATTCCCAGATCGTCTCTTAAGCCAGCTGAAGCATAAATTTATGTTTACTAGTGCATATTTTCACTATTTTAGTTTCATAGTTGAAAATCCAGAAATGTCCTTCCGGATTTTCCGGATTTTTCATCTCTCCTGAGTGGCATCTCTGATATAGCCTTCTGGTTGTAGGAAGGCCTTCAGTTTATTGAGGGACGACCATCACTCATGCATGAGTGGAACTTTGCTTCTTGTTTTTCATATAACTGGGGAAATTACCACTGGTGGAAATCGGCTACTGAAATGCAGTGACACCAACTTTGATTTAGAAAAAATATTTAAAAAACTGTTAGAGATAGAAATGCAAAATTAAATTTTGGCGATGGTGGATATCAAGCTGATAGGAATCACGACACTATAAGGGTTTGTAGTCGCTGGCCCCTTTCTTTGGTATTTGTGCAGCACTCTTTCTTTCATTAACGTTCTTTTAGGTGATTAAACTTTTTTTTAGAAGTTAAGATTGTGAGTTCGAGTTTAATACCTAGCTACGCTCTAGAGGTTGCTTGTATTATCAAAATGTCTGACATCTGATTCCTTGTATTGCAGGTTCTTCATTAACTTTGTCTATTATGGCTACGTATTATTTACAACAGAGTTTATCAATGCTGGCACTTCATGTCACCCAAGTATGTATACATACCTTACTGTCCAGTCTTATACTTTTATCTAAGTATTTCATTCTGGGCCCAGAGTGGCCACGATGATTAATTTTGTAAATGTTATGAATAGGACCAGATAGGAACTGGGTTTGGATTTGCTGGTGACAGCATGTTTTGGCCCCAGGGTATTGCAGTAGTGGACGTGCCGGATACAAGATTTAGGAACATTTCTACTTCCGCTTCCTGTTCCTGTCAAAAAACTAAAGAAAATTGCATTATTGTAGTCCCGGTGTAGTCTGGGATATGGTGAAGACTGCGGCCATGTTGGATTTACTGAACCAAGGAAGTTTTGTCGGTTAATATGAGGAATGGAGAAGAAATGTATAAAATGTGGATAATTGTTTATGAAAGAAATATCCATATGCACATTATAGTACAGGTTATTATTATTTTTAAGATTATGAATGCCCCAATGCATGCTGGGTATCCAGGTCTAATTAACATAATGAATATTTCAATGCCTCAATGCCTGCTAGGTGTTCGGGTCTCACTCAACCCTTTTTTTATATGGGGGTAAGGGGTGAAGGGAGTGAAGGACTAAAGAGGTAAAGGGCTAGAGGGCTTAAGGGGCATAGGGCCAAAGGGGCAAATGGGTAAAGGGCTTAATATGGTAAAGGGCTAAAAGGGTAAAAGACTAAAGGGCTAAAGGGCTAAAGGGGCAAAAGGCTAAAGGGGCAAAGGGCTAAGGGGTAAAGGGCCATTTGGGCAAAGGGCTAGAGGGTAAAGCGCTAAAGGGGTAAAGGACGACCATGGTAACCACCATGGTTACCACTATAGTAACCACCATGGCTACCACCATTGTTACCATCATGGTGGTTATCACCATGGCTACCACCTTTGTTGCCACCATGGTGGTTACCATCATGGTAACCACCGTGGTTACCACCATAGTAGCCACTATGGTTACCATTATGGTAACCACCATTAGCACCATGGTAACCACCATGATAACCATCATAGTAACCACCATGGTCACCACATTGGCGACATAGTTACCACCATGGTTACCACCATGGTTACCATTATGGTTACCACCATGGTTACCACCATGGTTACCACCATGGTTACCAGTATGGTTACCACCATGGTTACCACCATGGTAACCACCATGGGTACCCACATGGTAACCACCATGGTAACCACCATGGTAACCATCATGGAAACCATAATGGTAACCATCATAGCAACCACCATGTTAACCACCATTATAACCACCATGGTAACCAACAGGGTAACCACCATGGTTACCACCATGGTTACCAGCATGGTTACCTCTTTGGTAACCACCATGGGAACCACCATGGTTACCACCATGGTTACCACCATGGTTACTAACATAGTCACACAGGGACTAGGTCACAAAACATCACTGAATCACAAAGGGTAATGAATTAATAATTGAAAGAACACTGACATAATTGAAAAGTAATAAATAGAAATAATTAACAATAAAAGTAATAAAGAAATAATCAATTGAAAATCGAATAACTGAATAAAAAGCTAATGAATAAATGAAAAATAATTGATAGAAATAAATTACGGATAAAAAATTAAGAAAATGTGGTTACATAGACGTTGTTCGACACCTTGTGCACCTAGCATGGTCCAGTGGAGGTAGAACAGACAAATCAACAGTGATGTTGATGCGAAATGTCAGTGCATAGTCATGGCAATATTCAGGGCAATGTAACTTCATATTGTCATTCATCATTAGATATTTTAGATCTTTTCAGTTTGAATTTCATCAATTTTCATCCAATATTAAAGATTTGCCATCAAAATACATATTTTTGGATCGTACCAGAACTTCTTTTTTGAACCTGACGATCGGTAGGTACAGGATGGCCGTACGGGAAATCCTCATACCTACCTACCGCTCGTTGGCCATGCGGGTGATAAATCTAAATATGAGGATATATTATATCATATTATATTCAGTTGCGGAAATAGAGTACAGGAACAATTATAGCTGGCAGTTCAGTAATGACAATTATAGACAAATTAGCAATCGAAATAAGTTAAGAGAGAATACAATATAAACTATCTCTTGCTTATGGTTCGATTATCAAAGAAAAATGAGAATGCCACTGTAGTTATGCTTAATTGTTAAAGGTGTGGAATCAAACTAGGCTTTATTAACTGATGTAAAACTATTTTATCAGTTAGCTGGTTAGATCTCATTGAGATGTTCCTCTCAATGGTATGTTTGGGTTGACATTTAGATTCACACATAAAACTGTTTTATCGTTTGCCGCATTAGTAAATTGATTTGCCTAAATCTTTTCGTGGAAATACATCAGAAATGTTTGATTCAGTATGGCTTTGCACATATAACGGATCTCGATATTCCAGTGCCGTATCCAGGGGGGGGTTCTTTGGTGTCTGGAATCCTGTTAGATTTCCCAAAATATAAGTAAAATATTAGAAATCTTGTCACCAACGTCAGTTGCCAAGAATACCATGAATAGGGGGTTACCATGAATACCCTCATCAATCCTCAATATATCCGTACATATGAAGCATGATTGTGTTTGTCTGCTATGTAATAACTGTCGTATATCTTTTTAAGTTTCTGCCGCAGATGACCAATTCATCTGCCAAGTAGGATGCAAGACGCTTAGTATTGATGACTACATTGTATTATTATTGACTACATTCGGTGATTTTGCAGGTAATGATGAATTATCCTATAGTTTTAGCAACTTTGAGGTTTTTGCGGCGGTGACAAAATTGTTATAAGAGATTAAAAAAAACTGGGTCACCAAAGCTTTGTCGTCGGAGGTTTTGCATAATTGTGTAAAACCAGAGAGGCATGAAATCTTTCTGTTGTATAAGCCCTGTAGGCCTACCAATTTGTAATAATTAAAAGGGTCCTCTAGATCTGTATTTGTACAATCATGCTCAGTCACGTGTGGTGCTGTGGGTAGCAGTGAAAGAGGACATATTATCTCTAATAATAGACAGGTTAATCCGGTGTGTTTAAGGACAACCATCCATTGGTCAGCTGGTCAGCCAAGCGCACCATGAGGAAACTAGGAGGGGTCGGGACTTATTAATCAAGGCTTATACTGTAATTGGGATCAATTAGAAGTTATTTCTAGACAACAAAAGACTGGTGTGTTTTGGACTTTTTTTCACTATTTCTATCACAGAATGTATAGAAATCGAGGCATGTGCCCCTCGAACCCCCCCCCCCCCCCCCCCCGTATTCTTTTCTAAAGTTTTCCAAAAATTACTCCATGACATTTACAACGTCCAATCCCAACCCAGGTTGTCCTTAATCCATACGTCCTCGTTGACTTCTAAGGTGACAAACCACTCAACATTAACAGTTACAACGGCATTCACTTGCATGTATAGTGAGCAACTGAATCTCCCTTTATGTAGGCGCAATCTGGAAAACCCTAAAACAGGAAAAAGTTTAGACATAAGGCTATTTTTGATGTGATAGGCATTACATGAACGATTATGTCCTATTAGCAACTATGGTCCAGAAAAGGTTAGTCTTTAGTTTACTATTCATAGTTATCTCCCAACCTACAAGGCTAACTAAACATCGTTACATGCATTGCGATTAGAGAATAAGATTTAGAGAATGAGGGGGATAAGGTTGACTATTGTACATGCATCATCACCCATCGGCTATTCTATTAAATAGTTCGTGCTAATGCATGGCGAGTAGAAAGCCAAACGATGTGTGCTTCGTTTGGAATCATTGTAAATTCCCATTGACGGACTTCGATAAGCTTTGCATAAAACGAATACTTGGGATTCTCTTTTCAAATATATCATTTTGTGTATAGGACTTGAAACCCACTGCCTTACCTATGATAAAAGTTGACATAAGAAATATTTTCCTTTAATTTTTCAGGTATATTCATCAGTACTTTGTTTGTCGATATCCTGGGACGTAAGAAACTCATGATGTTGATGTTTTTGATCATAGGGACAAGCTGTTTCCTTCTGGGTATCTGCATGGATCGGTAAGACCTTTTCAATGGCCTATTGTATTATTAAACAGCGAGGCGTTGAATAACTTCATTTAACGATATTCTTGATAGAATAACCACTATTGTGCATCAAAGTTAAAATGCTCATTTTGAAATGGGATTTTCAGGGTTTTTAGTGAAGAAGTGGGCTGTATAGTATGTGAATTACGGTCAGAGTAAGCCCAATTCTTCACTTGTAAAGTTCGGACGTGCAGTTCTTTGTTTTTCCTTAACAGTGTAACGGAAATGTGTGTAAAGCATTGAAGGAACAGGCCTTTCTTTTGTTCACTGAATTACATCATTGTAAGGTAAAGTCGCACCTTCACGGGTCAGTAGATGGTATAGGACAGCCCCTACTGCACGGACGGCAGGTGAGGGGGGAGGGGATGGGAGACACCACTCATGCCTGGATCACTAGTGAAGGACCGCCCCTTCTGGTCTGTGTACGGACGGTCGGGATGGCAGAAACACAACCCCCTATTACGGTCTAAGAAAACAAATGGTTTCACGTGTGTTATCGCTGCAACTGAGACATAATCTGCCTTTCTACAGTTTAGGAATGGATTATACTCACTTTATATATATTCAGCCCCTAAAATGAAATCCAATTTTTATCTTACAATTGATAAATTAGTCGAATGTTTCCTCTCAAACATTTTCATGAAAAATGTTACATGAAATGCTATTCAGCGTGTATATATTATATTCCAGAGTACCAATGATTATCATATTGATATGCGGACGTATGATGGTAGAAGGCCTTTTCATAACCTTGTATCTTTATACGTCAGAGGTGAGGAAAGAGGCGTTATCGATTTAAATTATCATTATTGTAATTCATTTCATACTATCGTATTATTTCTTGAATCTTAATTGGCCTTCACAAAATTAAGTGCATTAGAAAGAATTAAGTGCAATAGAAAGAGTCTATTTCCATTCGACGTTAATAATGGGTATTGAATGGTTATTGATTAAGACTTGTTTCTAACAATGGAGTAGGTTCCTTCTTGATTCCCTGTTCTTGTAGATGTAAGGTCATATATCACTTATTGGAATGTGAAGCATTGATTACTCTCAAATGACATGAGAAGGCGTTGCTTACATAGGAAAAAAACTCTAGTTTCGAATAGCCTTTAAAATGTAATTCATAATTTAACAAAATGTTCCATCAATAACTGGTCACATGCATCATAAGTTCTTTACTTATATGCAAGTTTCCAAATATAATCCATTACTGCGCTAATTTCTTCAAATCTGGCAAAGATAGTCCATTACATCTTATTGCTAATTCATCAGTTTAACTCTTTGTTTAGATTAATCGCTTAAGTTTATTTAATCTTTAATTTATCTTTACAATGTGACTTGTATGAAACATTATCCAATAGAAAATGTCCACTTCGATATGTTTTGTTTTTCTAAACAAGTGACACAAGTGGGACATGCCTCAAATCGCTTTAAAAGATCAAATGTTCGGTGTTTATATTATGATTGCTTCAGAACCATAATGTCGTTGCAGATATATCCAACAGAAGTGAGGGCACTAGCAGTAGGCTGTGGAGCCTGCATTGGACGGATAGGAGGAATTTTTACACCTTTTTGTGCACAGGTAATCTTTCAAAAACCAAACGAATGGTTCCGTTAACCAATTATATTATACCCCCCCCCCCCCAACCAGTAGGTGTATGGAGTGGCAATTCAGTGTTTCATACCCTTACAATTATGCGTTTATTTTCCTGTTGTATATGTCCTATTACTGAATAAATAGAATAACCTTACTAAAATACCTGTCATTGTTTGGGTAGAGAAGCAATTCTGTGTCGGTATTCTAGTGACAGTTTGAATTATGTGTTGGTACATAGGTTGTTTTCATACTATATTGAATTAAGAATAGCCAAACAAAAATACCTATTATTGATTGGTGAGAGAAGCAATTATGTGGGTGGTATTCAGTGCCAGATCCAGCTTTTTAAAAGGTGGGGGCACACTAATAGAAATAGGAGGTGCACCCCCTAGTCCCAAGAATTTGATATTGATATATTCAGTGGATACTCCAAAGGCGCAAAAGACAAGGAACAACAAGGTTACCAATATATCCCAAAGAATGTGGAATTGCCACTCTATAGACTGACTCTTTTCCTGGTATAACTATGCAATGAAGGGGTTATTAATGTGATATATGAGTATAGGGAAGGTATTTGGGAAAGGCTAGAATAACAGGAATTACGAAATAGACTATTATGAAGAGAAAGGGAAAAAGAGGGAAAATACGAACATATAATTACAATGGTATTTTAAAACACCAAGTCACACAAGACCGTAAATCGCATAATTGTGAGACTTATTTTATGACTTAGGATCACCTCAATACTATCAGTCACACACAAAAAGTTAAGCAGTAAAAACACAAAGTTGCAAAATTGATACAAATCGCGAAAGGTACTACTAAAATCTGTCCAGCCATGATGCTATTCAACCAATCACTGGTGTATGGAATGACTTTCCTCTATAGATATAAGATAGACGGATCATTGGGACCCTCTATGGTACCTGCACACCTGTTAGGGTCCTAACTGAATATGAAAAACAATTATTGAATTGCCATTCTATAGATCAAGCACCCCCCCCCACACACACACACACAAATATATATATATATATATATATATTCAGAATCTTGTACAACATAATTATTATCAAGAATTTATAGTTTAGAAAAAGGTAAATGGCAATATGCATTTCCCTACACCGGCAACATTTATTTAGGATCTAAATTCTTGTAACCTACCACATTTTTGTCAGCCATGCACCGCGCCGGATGCTAAAAGATTATTATTTCGGGATCCGGCGTGATGCATTATTGGATAGTGGCATAGGCCGGCCCATTCCAATCGAACCCGCCAACTATTTAGCCTTCTGGCTGGTCCATTAGTATATATAATTGATTTGTTTTACAAACACAGTGACACCTATGGTCGCTCTATCATTTTGGATAGTTATGCCCACTGCACATTCACTTGAGCAACACGCAATTGGTTCTTTCAATGAATGTGTAAATATCCCCCTGGTTTATCAGATTGTGCAATCTTTTCTAAATCTATTTTCTTTCTGTTTTAACAGGTGCTCCTCGGTTGGTCTGCTCATGTAGGACTTTCTGTCTACGGTGTAATGTGTATATTCGGGTTGATGACAATGCTTCTTTTACCTATAGAAACAAAAGGAAGGCATATGGATTAGGTATACCAAAGTAACTGTTTCAAAAATATATTTATGCAATTGTACCATAGAAATATTTAATTTATTTTGTACATCCGGTGATTATTGCACTAACCAAAAGTAAGAAACTAATGCCAACAAAACCTGTACCAAGAATATTAAAATTGTCCTATATATAATGCTGTATAACATATATTATGTACATTTGGTTAAAAATAAAGAATCTTTTTTAAAACAACATTACTAAGTCATGCCTTTAGGTGTCATTGCTGGTCATTGCTGTCCCCTCTGTTTTCTCCTTCAGGTAATGATATATCCTCCCATATCTGCCCCATTCCTCCGTGTACTCTTACATATACACACAGCTACCAGCTACCACACCCCTAAACCTATAAATACAACCTACACCCCTCACCTGGCCTCAGTCTTAGCCTGGCCACAGCCCAGTTACGTTCAGATTAAGGCAAATATGCAGTTTACTTTTGTTGTTTGATAAATCCAGTATAAAAAAAACCTTTGAAGCCTTGTAAACAGGTCTGCATGAGTTTTAGAAAATCAAAATCATGAAGTTATGGATTAATTGTCCCTTTGTCAAATGTTGATATATACTTTTAATTCTTTCCATAATGTCACAAAATAATGAGTTTCCAAAATGGAACGAGTGTCTTAACAATGGCATAAGACCCTGAGTCAGTGAACGAGGTAATTTAATGACATCACACAGGGCAATGTAGACCATGTGACTGGGTTTAGCCAATAGGAATGAAGATTATAGCTATATGATTTTTAATGTAAGCATGAAATATACAGTATATTGTTGGTACCTACTATGTCTGGACCTTCTTCCTTGGGAAAACCTCTACAGAATTTAGGCGTTAATTATTCCAGTAACTACACATGAAGAACAGGGAATGCCTATACAGTGTATAGTTAGACTATCAGAAGATTGGACTTGGAAGAATTCTAGCCAAGCTAGTACAAGAAATGAGAACCGTGGGGTGACTAAAGGTTAGAACGAATTTACAGCTAGGCAAGGGTAATGAGATCTCAGGCAGACGGCAAACACACTACCACCCCTCTTTGTACAGTGATGGTCCTGCATCCTGCTCCTCGTAGGGAACCCTCGTGGTGCAGTAGGTGCCAGCAAGAAGCATAAGGCCTACCAGAGCCCATGACAAGCTCTGTCCCCCTAGCCCCCTGAAGTACGTTAGTCCTTTTGGGCAATGCCCCAACCACTAACCTTGCATCATCATACCCAGTTTGTATACTAACCATAATTGTGTATCTAACACTTTTTCGACTATCTGAAAAGCGTTTTTTGTAAACGAGATAGTTTTGTTCAATGAAAAAAAAAATAGTTTGCACTCCTGCGTCCAGGCCGAAGGCACAGACAGGTGACCAGCATCCCCTCTGTTCTCTTAAACCATGAGGAACAGCCCAGACCAACGAACAATGAACAAACGCGGGAAGCACAGCGAAGAAAGTGGGTCTAGACCCCTAAAATCGACAGTGTGACATGACCATTTCTTAAATTCGACAGGCGACACAGCAAATAAGGGACAAATGACATTGTCCTTTTCTTAAATTCGACAGGGGACAGGGGCTTAAAAACGTTAGTGACAGGGGACAGGGCTAGTTCCTAAATTCGACAGGGGACACCAAGATTTAGGGACAGGCGACATGACTATTTTTTAAATTCGACATGCGACGTCAGACCCCCCCCCCCCCCCTCATCCATACCCCCAAGAAACCCTTCACTCCATGTCCTCCTTTTCCTCTTCACAGTTTAAGATCTATGATGTAGTCAGCTTGGGTATGTTTAAAGGAAATCTTAGACGTGTTATTCAGGTTTGGTATCTTACATGTTCAGAGGACTCCAGGGGTAGCTTCTTGAAACATTTTAACCCACAAATATCCTGGACTATCATACCAGACAGGAAAACTGCCCTATAGGTGCTAAACGTCCCTGCAATAGAATTATTGACTGGATTATTGGGAGGGGGGGGGGGAATTACCTACTCATAGGTGTAACAATGAGATAAAAAAAATTGAGCAATGAGCAAAAGGTATTTTACAATTCTACAACTGAAATGGTTTGATAAATTTTTGTCACTATTTTCACGAATTTAGTCACATCTCCAAAAACAACCTTGCACATAATTAAAGGATAACTATTAAATAGTTATCCTTTTCTTTAATGAAGTCATTTAAGCATGGACTATGCATCAAGCACCCTTAATGTCAGGGATATCTTAGGGATATTCTAAGTGTTAGGGAAATCACCCAATTTGTGACGTCACAAGGACACTAATTCGGAATTCCCAGCTTTTAATACAGGGAATTCCCTTCTCTCTAAGGTGTAAAGAAAGCATAGAACATTTGTGCCGTATTCGTTCCCATAGAGACTATAAGCACTTTTATTTTTTCCTCACCTAAATTCATACATATGCTGCATATAGCGATAATTGCAATACTGGTATATCAATCGGCAATATTTGAACCTGTCGGAGATTTGGTCCACCAAGAACATGCTCTTTAGAACGCATGCAACCAAACCAAAGACCTTCGATATTTGGTTATCAAGTAAATAGTCTGCTTACTTGTAACTATATTACCCTCATGGTAATGCAATCAAATCTACATTATGTTGGCATAGAGTTTGGGACAACTCTCAGAAGGATGTCAAGTATAGGAGCTGCATAATGATATGGTCACAGTCTAATTCATTGTTGGTATGATCAGGGGTCGAAATTAACTTTTCTGGCCGTCAGCCCGGACATACTACAATGTATTACAGGAATGAAAAATTTGGGCTGATTTTAATGTAATTTTCTCAAAATTTGTCAGGCCTGATTCAAAACAGTCAGCCTGGGTCTGACGGGCTGACGTTAATTTCGAACACTGTATGATTATGATAAATCAGGTCTAATTAGCAGAGACCTTGTAAGGATATATCGAGACTGGAAAGCTTCTCTTTGGACCTAGGCCTATGTGCTTATTCCCCTAGTGGCTGGTTGGAACTAACCTGGTCAACCATGACCAGGGTCTGATCATTACCAATGTATTTTTAGAATGGCAGGTGGCACCTCACAGGTCATTTTTACCACAGGCATAATGATCAATCCAAATCCAATCCAACTAGCACCTAGGTGGCAGGCCAGTAGTGCATAACAGGTTTACCCCTGGCTTTCCAGTCTCGATATATCATATATATACATACAAGTTCTCTGAAATTAGGACTACTGATAAAAATCTCAAATTACCCAACTGAGAAGGAGCTAAGGCATATGATTGGACAAAAATTTATTAAAACAAAGTCATTTTCATCGATACCATCACATCCATCATTGATGAGGATGCAAGGAAGAATATATTAATGTAAGTTAGGTATACATGCGGTGAATAATTTTGTTTGTTAATGCATGTATGTGTGTGAAGAGCATAAATGTAACCCTACTGTTACATATGTCTATTTCGGTAGTATGAGTGGGAAATATCCCCTTTCCCTGACCTAGACTCACCCAAGCATCACAGTTCAACAGGGTCTAATTATTATAGACCTATACCTTGCTAGTAGAATATGCCTGAACAGTCGACTGGGGTATGGGATTCAATGGAAATAATCAGGGTTCACTGCGCATGTTCATGGGAAAGGTATATAGATGTTATGTCCCAGATGTCCCAGCTTATGAGAGGTGTGGACAACTGGTTGTCGGTCTGCTGGCAGGTAGAATAGCATGTCCTCTCATACAACTTGGCATAGGACGAACTGAAAATGCTTCAAAGGAAGAAAGGTAGTAGCACGGACACAGCAGATGTGTACAACACATTTTCCACCAACGTGGGCAACACAGAAACCGCGCTGACAAATGGTAAGGTATTCATTTTCATTAAGGGTACGTTAAGCTAATGATATTTGTGGTAGATATAGCATAAGTCTGTGGCTTTATCACCCACACAGCCGGCGAGCTCGAGCGTTGCATATTGTGTGTAGAGTGTATTGACAGGCTGTGTGCAACGCTGCATATTATCACTATTTTCTCAAGAATTTGACAACTGTTTGGGTGATAAAATAAAGAAGGGGTCTTCATTGGGTGGCTGAAGACCAATGAGGATCTACGAACCTCTGGCTCTCACCCTCGGTATGTGAGATCCCGTATGGGTCATACAGCTACCCTCCCCCCGCAGTTCTTCTTATTATAGACCTTTTTCATTAAGAGTGTTGTGCCCCCTCTGGTGAAGTAAATGGAACCAATGGTTTAGGTCTTTTCCCATAGATAACCTATATGCTTCATTTCATATAGGTTAACTATAGCAAATGACCTAAACCATTGATTCCATTTACTTCACCAGGGGGAACGACACCCTAATGAAAAAGGTCTATAGTACGAAATATAAACCAAGGCGTTAGCTGAGGTTTATATTGAGTGCAGTCAAAGACGAGGGCTATATCTGACATATACCACGGGACCTGGGATTCTTTAATTGGCGTTTGTCTGGGACATACATCAGCTGGTGTCCAATTTCACCTTCAGCCTATATAAGGGTGTTTGCAAATAGATTCACTGCCATAAGACTTTGGGAAATCACCCTAAACAGATTGTAAGGTAAAGGTAACATTTTCTCTGATTTATCTATTTCCCTTAATGTTCCGGAGGCTATCATAATTATGGAGGAATAGGAGGCTACCCTAGTGATAAATTTTGAAACATATAAACATATATTATACAGTCGCAGATTTAGGGGGTGGCGCAGGGGTGCACACCCTCTCCTTTTTTGGCCAAATTTAAGTAATATCATCGTAAATATTGGGGGAAAGGGTTGCAATCCTCCTCCTCCTCTTCGCCCCCACCTTTTCAAAAGCTGGACCTCTCAATATTAATATAATAAAATCCGTATCCACAATGCATGCATGGAAAGGCAGCGTGATACAGGCTTTGGGTGAAGGTGTTCTCCAATAAATGCCCACACTAATCGCCATCTTATTTTGGATATTCCTATAAAAGTGCTTCTTTTCAGGGTTCACAATCCAGGAGGCAATTGAACATATTGGTTTCGGGCGGAAGCAATTACAAATCGGGATTTGTGCAGGTATCATTCAGGTACAAAGCCAACTGATCTTATAAAACCTCTTTGGTCTATCCCATTCTCTAATACGCACACAGTTACATTATGATGAATCTTATCAAGAAAAGCTTGTAAGTTTTTTGATTATTTTACTGGCAAATATTTGATGTTGATATTTTGGTAAGCAGTTTTACTCATTGCCATAATGTAACAAAAATATTTCTTAAAAGATTAGAGGAAAGACATTAGTCGAAACAGATGAAAACCGAGATCAAATGCTTTCCCATAAACCTTTCAGAAATATTGTTGTTCTGATCATGTCAATGATTAAAAAATGCTCTGTGTGTAAATAACCTTTTATTTTGTTTGAACGATAATAGATGATATAGTCAATGTGTAGCTCTAAATTACATCCGTCTGCCAAAATGGGAGATCTGCCAAGTTGGTTATCAATTTATTGTCATTATTATTTACAATGTTGATGCATTT
This sequence comes from Lepidonotus clava, assembly GCA_936440205.1. Taxonomy (NCBI): domain Eukaryota; kingdom Metazoa; phylum Annelida; class Polychaeta; order Phyllodocida; family Polynoidae; genus Lepidonotus; species Lepidonotus clava. The sequence continues at coordinate 41,342,735 of OW387136.1, read as the reverse complement.
AGAACAAGATATGTATGGTATATTTGAATTAACAAACCCACTAAATCATTATAAATAATTATTGACATTCAGCATTTAGAATAATATATTATTTCAAATTTATTCCCTCGTGGCCAAGATAAAGATGTGGTGATCGCTTTTAAGTTACAGATGATAGGTTACAACGTTGACTGTATTGGAAATATAATTTTGTTGTCTAACTACAAATACATATATATGATTCCTTTTCTACCAACTAGTTAACGGATGGAGTTGAAATCCTGGCTCTCTCAATCCTTGGTCCAGTGTTGCTCTGTCATTGGCAGCTAAGTACAGCGCAAGAGGCGATGATTACAACAGTTGGTATCTCCTTCTGTTTTTAATCTTAGATACAAATTGGTAATGTACATATGTAAGAATGTCATGCTCTTAACAATGTATGTTTGGTTTTTCAAATGTTTCTCTAATAAAACATGTTCGTTCTACGATATCCTTTGTGAAATCTGAGATAGATTGCTCGATTTATTCTGAATCTTAAGGTAGACAAAGGATTGTGTCTCATTTATCTACAAAGTTTTATTTGTTTGAAAAGATGCCCTTTTTCCATTACTATTAAAGTTACCCTTTCTTGTAGAATGGGTCGGTAAGGAAAAGATGCCTAAAATGAAGAATATATATTTTCTCAGCTTTGCATCCCAGTAAACACACTAGTGTTGACTCAATAGTTAATCAATGCTTACCATCAATATTGATCAAACATTTTAGAATTGATTGAAAATGGAAGTATCTTCAACTATGAAAAACCAATGTTGATTCAATATCAACTTTCAAAGTTGATTCACTGTTGAAATGTGATATTGATTAAACATTGTTGATTAAATATGTATCAAATGTTAGATGTTAAATGAATAAATGGTAATATAGTATTTGTAATTATATATCTATTTGCTCTTCTTGAAACTTCCCTTCTATAAATACAGGGAAAGGTAATTATTAAAAATGGAAAGAAATAGTATGAGTCAGGTTATCTAGAAAAGAAACACTGTCCTTCAACTGACTTTTTTACCTTGGTCATAAACCTTGATTGGTCACATACCAAGTATAATTAAGGCTTTCTATTTCTAATTTCTGAACCAAGTCGTCCACCTTCGTATGAATAGGACACATTAATATCAGGGGGTCTGACAATGCATACCTTGAGATACACAGGATCTCTTGTAGTTCAAACCTGTATATCATGGGGGGTTTTGACATAAAAGGTGTTATGAAATGCCCTGCTTCAATATACACAAAATCACAATAATTGTGACTCAACACAGGGAAAGGATGATCTGAGGGGGAAATATGTTTAAGGAGATATGAGTTATGTTATGAAAAACAGTGGTGAAAATGTCTTTTACCAACTTTTTGCATAGAATTTAGCTAAGCAGCTTTGAAAATTCCATTTCATTCCAAAGACTCCCTATTTGAAATGTCAATGGAACGTGCTTCCCTAAATTTACCATACATTACGTATTTGGTTGCCATGGAAACAACTTTTTTCGTGAATATTATTTTAATTTGTTCACAATTAAGGCAATAATGACCTGAGGATATTTGCAGTCTAAACAGAACTGGAATACCATTTGGGAGTGTATCTGGGAAAAGGTACCTATTGCCAATCAATCAGGTCACAAAATCACATGAAACATGGGGAAATGTGTCAGCATTATTCTTATTGTAGAGAACCTACTCCTTCAAATGCTGCAAACCATTTTGAAATATTCCGGATAGAACCTGAGATAAACGTGTATGAACTTCCCCACTTCTTGTACATGGAGAACTCCTTATTCCCAATTGCTGTTGTTACTTCCATGTTATGGCGACTTAAAGTTTCTTATGTTTATTAAGAAATTAAGTTTTCTTACTTCTGAGAATATTAAAAGTGCCATAACTTTTGATAGGAGTGCTTGTTCCACTCACCGTTTTCAGTTTTGAGAAGATAAAAATATTTTCTACATTACCTATGAAAAAAATGTTCTTTTCATTTTTGATATTCTTTTTACTGTAACCATGGTAACTCTCTAACCTAAATTATGCGCAGAAATTTTGCTAAAAACATTCTATTTTGATTTTCCCATGATGTATTGCTTTTGAAAATTTTGATTTTTTAGTGAATGTCATGAGAATCTTTAGAAAATTTCATGTAAGTCAAAAAATTTCACAAAATAACTTAAAAAATAGTTTTTTTCCCCATATATTTAATGTTTAATGTAACAAAGAGTCAATTTCTGTCAGATACTGCCAGATTTGGCCCAAATTGGGCATAATGGCCTACATTGTACATAAGATTGTGAAGGAACTAAACATCATAGAACAATAAAACAAAGAGTAGAAGAATATCTGGGACTTCAGAAACATTATAAAACATACCTTTTAGCTGTTAAGTAATTATTTCATAATATGAACAAACCTCCAAAACTGGTAGCCACAGGGTGGCCAAATATGTCATTAGGTACCTTTTCCCAAATATACTCCCATTTCTAGACCAATATATTCAAAAAAGTAATTTGTACTCAATTTTTCCAGTTATTAGGAGAATTATATATCATTATTTGTATTTGTAATAAGCGCTGAATCAAGGAATTGGCATTTTCCGTAATAATTATGGATAAACCTGTCATTATGATCCTTAAATCCATCATAATAATCAACATATTTTACTGTTCTTAGTACTTTTTGAAAGTTTAGGACATCGTCTCCAACCTTGAATTGCCGCATGGAGCATCCTTTCCTTGTGTTGAGTCACAATTATGTAACTTCTTTTCGTGTGACAGATTTTACAATAGTAAACTTAGTTTGTTATACCAACATTGTTTTTGCAATTGACTATCAAATGTCGAAACAATGTTAGCATAAAATATTGAATCAACAACAAATCATTCAATGTTGATATAACTCAGCATCGAATCAACATTAATTGCCAGTATTTGGAATTCAACAAGAGGTCAGCAATTAGACATCATTTTATTGCTGGTTCAATGCATTTTTAATATTGAATCAACGTTAACATTGAATGTTTACTGGGATTTAATTGACGTGATTGATGCGATAACTTAAGCCCCATACCCACTAGGCAATTTTACCGGCGACTGGGGACGGGCAACTGCCAAAATAGTGGTAATATCGTCACAAATTTAGATTACCTGTAAGTCTGTAATATTGAAATATTACATAATAACAGGTAATCTGAATTTGTAACGATATTACCAGCTATTCTTGCAGTTGCCAGTCCCCAGTCGCCGGTAAAATTGCCTAGTGGGTATGGGGCTTTACCATTTCACTGCCATAGGCTGTGATCGTGGCCCAACCGAGAAACCCCCTCTATTCTAAAAATCTATAGGGAATCCCCTGAGATTCCCTATAGAATACATGGGGTTTTGTAAACATTCTCATGGAATCTCAGGACATGATAGCGCTATTTACATATTACAGCATAATCTCATAATGATTATTAGTTAATGTGGTTCATTTAAGTTAATCAATCACATAATTATGTCCAATATCCAACAATAATTCTATCAAGGTTGTTTAAGGTTTTCTAATAAAGGTATTAACCAAATTTACCACTAAACATTTAGAATTTTGGTTAGAATTCTTTGGCAAATTGGACCTTTTGACATTGAATTCCATTTATTTACATTAGTATAAATAATGTTTGTGTAGAAATGATATTGGCAAATAATGGGGGAAATGGAGAAAAATGCAAAAAGTTGCAAATATTGGCATTTTTTTTACCATGGTTACCAATTTTTCAAATATTTCATTAAGGTAATCAGGAAAATAATACCCATCTACATTATGTCTACATATCATAGGTAAATCACAGACATTGTTTTATTTTTGTTAAAATGCCACATAGCCCTAAAGAAAAATACAAATAATTGGATTAGAAACCCATTTAATCGGAAGTGAAAGAGTTAAAGACCATCTTTCTTCTTCAGCTTTTGTTGTTTGATTAAGAAATCTCCCTTTCCCCACATTGTGCAGGTTGTTTTTGCTGGATTTTTCATAGGAGCTGTTGTCTTGGGGTACTTTGCAGATGTATTTGGGCGAAAAAAGGTACAGTAGATTTATTGTTATCTTTATCAATACCTTGATCTGCGCCTAAGGTTTCTTGCTTCAAAGAGAAGGTCTCGTGACCATGAATCATAACGGCGCCAATCTCCTTACAATTGGAGTTTCATCATGTCTATTTTGATCTACTTCATTTTTGTTCGTTTTCAAAGGTTAGTCAATCATAATGAGCTTCCCTGTGTGAAACCAGTGTATGTTTCAAAAGGGAACCTATCTGCATGTGACATGACAGGTAGAATATGAAAAATAACAGAACATTGTTTTTTCAAGCACTCTTATTAGTCGTCCACTGTTTATACTTACATCTTTTAAGTTACATGCATTGATGCAAACGATATATCGGTGTCTATTTCCATATAATATATAATGCTAATGATATGTTCTTAAAGTTTATACAAAGAAGAAGTACACTTATAATAAGTAATGTACCTTTACATTGGTATAAGATTTAAATTAAAGTGCATGATGCGAATTTAGCAAAATTTGAATTTTACTGACCCCTCTCTTCAACCAGATTGACACTTTAAAAGAAATGAGTGATTATAATTGTACTTTAATGGAAGACCAGTCATGATATCACATAACTATATTATACGATATGTTTTTTGATATTCTTAGAGTATGATGCTGAGTGCAGCCTGCTTACTGTACTATGGCTTTCTGAGTTCATTTTCTCCAAACTACACGTGGCTACTTGTCCTTCGCTTTTTTGTGGGCATTGGGGTTAGTGGATCAGCCTTCTGGTAAGAAACAAGTATATAATGTACATTCAAAACAATTCATATCGATTAGATTAGTTTAGTCCTAATTACATCAAAACCATCTCTATCGAAATAATCAAATACACCTCCAATCAAATGGCCGACCACAGCTGTTGAATGTAAACTTGTAAATAGTAACCTTAATCTAAGTCTCAGAACAAATCTTCCTTGTAATAAGCACCAGTAATTATGTACATACATTTAGCTAGCAGTGTGTACATATATATATATATTAAGTTCCTTTTAGTTGTATTTAACTTTGGACGTAACTAGAACGATCTGTGCTAATGTGACGTTCTCTGGTAAGTCGGGGTTGCCGATTCTTACAACAGAGGAACGTGGGGGTTGTTCGGGTCTCGGGGCGGACGGGGAATCCGGGCCAAGAACCGAGATGTGTTTCTAGAGTCGTGCCTCGCGCACGAGGGGGGGCTGAGCGAATCGATCGGGAATCGGCACTCGATGTCGACGGAGGACTGCGGGGGAGGGAAATTATGGTAGGGGTACGGGTCGGCCGGGGGGCGGTCCACCCCTGAGTTCCGGTCCGCGGGGGCGACGGGCCGACGGTCGCCTATTGTTTGGTAGCGTGGGGCCGAGCATGCCGCGCCCTCGTCCCCGCGGACTTCGCTCCCTCGTTCCGCTCCCCATGTCTTCGTACCATACTACGCCTCGGTTTCCGGTACTACTTCGGGCCTTCGTGCTCTACTCCGTTCCCTCGTTCCTCGTTCTTCGGGCCATCGGGCCACTTACCCTATGTTTCTACTACTTATCTCGAACTTCGACTGTTTTGTCCTAACTTCGGCTTAATTACTCTGATCGGCTCATCTTTAGCGGTTGTTTCAGGAAAGAGGACACGTCTGGACACCAGGAGAACTGTTAAAGAACTCTGTTTATTCGGGCCTCACCGCCCCTTTATATACTAGAGAGGTCAGCCCTGATTGGCTGCCTTCGGTCACGTGACCTACAACTGACGTCACTTCCGGTTTATATATTCCGTTTCCGGTTTACATTTCACTTCCGGTTTACATATTTCCGGGTTTCGTTCCATTACGTTTTCGTTATTCGTTCTTTACATATTCGTTATTCGTTCTTTACATATTCGTTCTTTACATCTATTTCGTTCTTCGTTCTTTACATATTCGTTCTTTACATCTATTTCGTTCTCTTACATATATTTCTATTATTACCTTATTTCTATTATTTTAACCTCTATGTATTTTGGCTGAATAGCCGTTCATCACACCCTCCCGCACCTTCTTGAAAGGTGGGAAAACACGTTATACAAAATTTCAACACAGTTCATACAGCAACGACAACAGAACATACTCTAGAACCAGAAACATTTCAATCCTACGCTCCTTATCGGCAGAGGAGGAGGTGTCACCCTCTGTCCTCCCCGGTCTACTTCGGAGGGCCCCCGGGGCCTATCCGGCTAATTATTATTTCTCTTCTTTCTTCGTTTTTCGTTCTTCGTTTTTCTCTCTTCTTAATAAAAGTTCATATAATTCGTTTTATATATCTTAGTCTCTTTTTATCTTCGTCAGAGTTCTCTTATCCTTGATCTATTTAGGACCCGTTTCTTTTTTTACACCTCCTCTTTTTCTCGTCTTTAGGATGAGCGAGCCGGTCGTGGCTCTCCCACCCGGGACTGGGGATCGGTCGTGACCCCGTCGCCCCCGCTCCTCTCCTCTGGGCTCTATTTACTTAGCCCCTCGGTGCGTTTTTCCTCGCCTTTTTACCCTCATTAGGACAGAGGGACCGGTCGTGGTCCTCCTGCCCGGGGCCATGGGTCGGTCGTGACCCGCAGTGCCCCCGTTCCCTTCGTTTTCCGTCGTCCAGACGTTCTCCCCTAGTTCGGGTGGAGAATCGGTCGCGACTCTCCCACCCAGAGGCCAGGGCCGGTCGTGACCCTTAGTCCTCTCGACCCTCGATCCGTTCTACCGTCGTTCAGACATTCTCCGTTGTTTTTGGGTAGAGAATCGGTCGTGATTCTCCTACCCGGTCGGTCGTGACCCCTCGTTCTTCCGTAACTATTACTCTTCTCTGCGTTCTCTTAGGTGATGATGATGATTTTAAGGATGAGTTGAAGAAGAAAGACTGGAGTTTTTGTAGATAGAATGTTCTTTTTGGACTTCGCACCCTCGGTCGCCTCGGCATTCAGAGCCCTCCAGTGACTTTTTCACGTTTGGCAAGGACAACATGTTCGAGCCAAAGGCCAAGGTACCCAAAGAAGAAGATGGCGTTGTATGTGGAAAGGAACTTAACTTCATGCATTAAAGCTTAGAGTGGAAGCTTCAGCAGACGACGTCGCAGGTTTCGTGCTATTTGTCACAGTGAAGCTTTAAGATGGAGTCCGGGTGAAGGTGAGACTGAGAAGATTAGAATCATTAATTATCGATGAAGTGTCCGTTTTCCGTACAGGAACTGAAGTTTGACTTTTACGACACATGTCCTCGTGGTTAACCCAGCATCAAGATGTTCCGTCCTCGACCACGTCGACACATTTGAAGATTTCAGGATTTCAGAAAGAGATGTCGGAGAGAGTCTACCATAGTAAAGTATTTCCGTCACCGTTCCGGGCCCAAGTGGCATGACAACAACCGGAACGGAGACCTGATTAAGAAGATAATTTTGATGAAGTTTCTTTTTGATGACAGGAGCCGGTGCCTCTCATCCCTCCCCCCCTCCGTAAGCAACGGCAGGAAGACAGTCCTCTTTGGGGCGAGAGGGAGGCTCCTTCGTTCTACTGATGAGATGATTTTCCTAAGAAGAGGATTCCTGTTTCGGGCACTCGGGCCCTCGTTCGTTTCCTAGGCTCTCGGGCCTCGCTCTGTTTACTAAGTTTTTCTCTTCGTCCTCCCGGAGGACCGTGCTTTTAGACGATTTTCGTGAGACTGTAATACCAACAAATAGTTCGTTAATAGAAGTAAGTTTAAGATCCGGTCTGGTTTGATTTTGGAGTAAGGCCACAGTCGTCCACGGTGCCATGTCACATTGCATGAAGCCACTATGCCTATGACGAACGCCGAGACAACAGCTCCGAGCCGTTCCGGGCTGCTCCTAGGTACGACGGTTCGAAGTTGGTAAGTTGAAGATATTAGTGAGAAGGAGAAGAAGAAGCCGTAGAAAGTGAAGATGGAAGACATCAACCGGGATCTGCACCCAACGTCAACCTCTGAGATCCGGAACGGGCCCATTCTCAATAAAATAGCATATATAGAGAACTCATCCGATGTCGAACTCCAAGAAGGGTCGCTCCTCGTCGCTCTTTGCAGACCTCTTGATGTGTCTATCGAGGCATCCGCGGCCGACGTTCCAAGCACCACCTCCCTGTATATTTCAAAGATTACTTCCCTATATGTTTCAAAGACTATTTTGTTTCGTTCCTCGAGAAGAAGACATCAGGAAATACGACATGGAAGGAGTCTCTGTCGTTACTGCAGGTAAGATATTAATATAGGTTTTTAGTAAGTCTATTAATTTTTGTTTCTTGTTCATATATTACTATTACTATATATTACGGTCGGTCACGAGCCAGGGCCCCTAAGTTATCGTCCCTGCTCGTGCCTTGGTCCTCCGGGAGACATCTACGACTCGCCGCAATCCTTTCACGACTCGCTGCATCAACTCTGGCACGATAAAACCAGCATTCAGGTCGAAAAATTCCATTTTGCCGCTCTTCGTATGCGGTAAGAGGCTGAAGACAAGGAAACTCAGAAGATGATGGTACATGAATCCGGGCTCATCCACATTCTGATCGATTCATCCAAAATCAAGAAGACAAAGTTGCAGGAAGTAGAAGTGCCGCTAGAGGACAGAGGTCGTCTCTTCCTCGCCTCCAGATCGCTCAAGGCAGCGCGGGAGAAGGGTTTTCAGTCTTGGCCCGCGCCAGCCTTTCCTCCAGCGGCGAGTCGCCGGCCCACCGGTACCTTATTTACCCCGGCACGACCGTCGACTCAAAGACTACAATGACAACACTATCCGTCCATTCTGATTTCCTTTCTTCGATTCCGCCTCCCAACTTTCACTCTCGCTCCCGGGCCGCCCGGCCCGCCATCCATTTCCGCGACCGGACGATCCCGTTCCACCTGCTCGGTCCCAACCAACGCAGCGGGCTCCAGGGAAGAAGAGGAACAGCTACAAACTTGTTTTTCCTCCTAGCGCCTCCTTCCGTCCCGTATTCGCCCCGCAGGCTTGGTAAGTTCATTCCAGTCATGGACCCTCCAGCTCGCTGATTACGCTCAACACCTCCTAACACATGTGGTTTCGTTCACTTCCGCAAGAAGATTCCCATAAAGAAACTAATAAGAATAAATTAAGATAAGAATGTTCGAGCCCGCCAGTCCGTTCCCGATGAGTTTAAGTAAAGTTTTCGGGCCCGTCCAGCGGTCTCCAGGAGAGTCTTTTATCCAGGCTTCGGCCTCCTGTGCGGCTCAGGTACCTCCGCCTCGGCCCGGTTCTCTCCCTGGGGGTTTGACACTATGGGTGAGGAGCCAACGCCCCGTAATCCCTCCCCACCCGACTCGCGACGCGCCATCTTCCGCCTCTGGTTCCGTCGCGCTGTTTTTCTTCCGTGCAAGACCTCGAGCAGCATCTACTTCACCCTTCTTCTTGGCGCCGGATCGGCAGCAACAGTCTCTCCTCCCTAGCGGGGAGCTCGAGAAGCTGATCCACCATTCCGCTCTGTTTTTCCGCCTCTCTTGTCGCCTTCAACAAGTCATCCAGTTGATCCTCGTTTTTGTACATCACTAGGGTCTGAGCCAATTGGACGGTCCGGTTGTGTTCGTTAACTAGCCGGTCGACCCCCGGGAACTCCCTGGTCAACGGCCCCAGTGCCGCCGTTGGGAACTGCGCCATCGCTTCTTCAAATGTCTCTGGCTTGCGGCCCGTTTCTAGTGCCATCAGGAACGCCATAGACGCCGAAGCCATTGCTCTTGTCTTGGCCGTCATTCCTCGCACCTCCCTCGGGGGCCACATCAGTTGCACCCGAATGGCCTTTTCCGCGTCCCAGTCTCGTACCGCTCGCGCCGTCACCGGAAAGTGTCCCTGTAAGACCTGGTGAATGGCCTGTGTCCGTAATAACTTGAGTCTCGGTGTTTCCCTAGATGGTCCTGCCGTCGGTATCTCCGTTCCTATAGACCCGAACACTGAATCCGCTCCCGACTCGTCCAATTCTTGTTTCTCCGGCTCGTATCCTCTGGTCTCGGCCTGCCCCAACTCCATGTCCTCTGAGTCTTCCACCTCCGCGTCCATGGACTGGGCAGCCGGTATTTGTAATCTGTGTATCACAACCCGCGGTTGTAGCGCCCGCCCGTGTTTATCCTCGTCCTTGAGTGGGGTATCCGGTCCTGGCGGCGATCCCATACGTTCGGGCGACGGTGGTCCCGGGGTCTCTTCCGATCCTTGCGACCCGAAAAACGAGCTCCCCAAACTGGCTCGAGTCAGGTTGTCAACCGCCGCCCGTGTCTCTGGCGTGTCTGGTGCTACCGTAATGTCTCTCATTCGTTTCAATCCTGGGGGCGGCACTATCGGCTGCTTACATACCATCTTCTCCAGGGGTGAATCCGCTTTCGTCGGGGTAGGGGTAGAGAACAGCGGCTGTGTCGAGGCCGTCGACGCCGTGTCCTCCGGCCTGGCCGCATGCCGAACATACTTTACTTTCTCCACTCGCCCCGACGGTTTGAGTCCCTGCCTTTCTGCCATCTCGCGTAGAAACCTCCCTAGGTACAATGCTTCTCTTTCCACCAGCCGGCCTCCCTGTGCTTCCCGAATGCTGTCCTCCAGCTCCCGGTCGGATCTCGCCTCGTGGTAACCCCTGAACGATCCCTCCCGGTTCATTGTTCCTTTTAAATACCCGGGGTACCTCGGGTGTCGTGATTCGTATATCACTGATTTCTTATGAACTGTCATCATAGTAAATTGTGCGTCGCTACAAGGTGGTTCTAGTCCCGTGGTCCGTCTGACTCCTGTCGAGGTCTCAGGCTGCGATGGTCCCAGCTCTCCCGTGCTGCTAGACTCAGCGATAATCAAAGACCGATCGCTTCGGGCCGACATACTCCTGCCTGACTCCGACTGGTCCGAACTCGTTCCCTCCTCCAATTCTCTCGGGACTTTCTTGACCTTTTTCCACTTCTTCTTTCGCGACGGCTCCTCCGCCGGGCATCCCTGTGTCGGGGGCCTCTTGAAAGCGAGCGGCTCCTCTTCCTCTTTGACTTTCGGTCGTTGGTCGTCGGACGAGCTCACTAATTCCACCACCTCAGCCCCCGGTGGTATTCCTGAGCAACCCGGCTTCGGGGTGGGTGTGGATGTCCGTCCTTTTCCTCTGCCTGGGAGTCCTCGTCCTCTCGGTTCCCGTGGTTCTCCCTGGGCGTTTAACTTCTTAATTCGGCTCTGTACTAACCCTGATATTTGGTCTGGTGTCAGGAGTGGCTTCGGGTTGACCACGGCTCGGCTCGCGCTTCGCGGCGACTCGGTGTCTTCCTTCCGTACTCCTTTCGCGGCCCTCCGAGGGGAACGACGCGTGGGTGTCGATCGTTCCGCCACCTCGGCCAGGGGTCCCTTCCCTGCTGCTTTGGCTGCTTGGGCTCCCTCGCCGGCCTCGTCGGCCTCTGATCCTTCTTCGGTTGCTACCTGCTCCAGCTGCTCGGCGTCGCTGTCCTCGGATCCTCTCGACGCCCTCGGGTAGTAAGGTATGCGGATATGCCGTCGCGGCCTCTCCGGTGCCTCCTTATCCACCGCCCTTTCAGGGGGTTGAAACCCCTCCGGATGGCGCACCGCGTAGTCCCGTTCCATGTTGGCTACCCGGGCCGCCGTTTCATCCCCAGTAGCGAAACTGGTGTACGGCGGTCGTCCTTTCGGGTCCAAGGCGAACGCCGCAGCATACTCCAGCCTCAGAAGGGGGTCTTGCTTCGGCATCCCCCTCTGCAGGTTCCCTTCGTGTGAGTCCGTCATGTGCTTCCTCCAGTCCTGGTGTGTCGAATAGGCTCGACTCGAACACACCGGGCACATGTAGTACTGCTTCCGTAATCCATCGTGCTGGCCTTTAATATGCTTGACCAAGTGCTTAAACTCCTTTCCGTGACAATGTCCTTCCCAGCACTGTCCGCTCATCGTGTCCGTTTTCCGGGCTTTCGGGGCTCGTTCCAATCCTGAAGCTCGTCCCGTCAGCCGTTTCCGTTTTTGTCTCGTGGTGATGCTGCTCGTCTCGCTTCTCTGCTTTTCCTCTTGTTTTCTTCTCCTTAGCTCAGTCTGCTCGTCTGCGATTCGATGAATCCTGATCGGCTGACCAGAATGACCTGCTCCGGCGAGCGCTCTGCCTTTTATAGCCGCCGCAGGCGGAAGTGGGCGTGGCCTGCACTAGCGACCCCTAGCGTCAGACTCACCATCCACTTCTACGGTGGCGCCCCCTACTATTTTCCGGTCCCCGGGGCCCGCCGCTGGTCACCGCCTCGCCTGCTTTTTACCTCGCGGCCCTTCGCCCGTCCACGCGTTTTTCCTAGGCCTTTTATTGCCCCACCGGACGTCCTCGGTCTTTTCATCCCTCGTCGCCTTCTCTTGCCTTTTTCATCTTGGCCCTCACAGTGCTTCCGCACACTTCTCGGAGAACACAGGGGCTCGGCGCTATCATCTCCTCGCCGCCGCCCCGTTCTCTTTGTCCTCTTTTACTCCTTTTACGACCTACTTTAAAGCCCGTCCTCGTTTCAGGCCTCGCCTTTTACAGCCGTCCGTTCGTTCCTCCGGCGTTCCCGAGAGTGCCGCATCTACTCTCCTCCGGTCTCCTGGACGCTGTAAAGCGGTATTACCAAGTCGGCATTACTTCAGAAGTCTTCACCAGCTTGCCACCGGGTCTGTCTTCTGTTGTAATCCAACCATCTTTTCCACGCTGTGGTTCCTCCGAACTGACCGGAAAGCGGCTCCGTGGGACTACTTTAGACATTCGGGCCGTCGTGGCTCCCGAACGCCGTTTTTCGTTCCAACCCCGCATTTCCCACCTATATTACATCCGCAAGAGAACCAATCTTCAGCTAGGTAGCAAATCTCTACAGCCTAACGACCTGCACTCCTACTGTAGTGGTCAACGCACCGCCCCGACTCAATGGCCCCAGGTTGATCAGTCCTTTTTGGCCAAAGCCTTTTTGTGTAGCGCCGATTTGGTCGTTCCCTTGGTCCTCTTCCACCTGCGGAATCGAGACACGAAAACGACTTCATCACAAAAAGGGGTGCCCCGTTTCCTTACGTGCCCTAGCGCGCCCCACCCCAAGCATTTACTGTGCAGCCTCGTATCCTTGCTGGTCAGCTACCATCCAGGCTGGCGCAGCGTGTCCTCGGCAGGGTTCCAGGCGGTCCACATGGACCACCCCCCCCGGTTTCCCTCGTTTCTTCCGTACTACCACCCGTCCTCGGTCAAGCACCTTGACGATCAGTGCAGGGCCCATCCATGGAAATCGCAACTTCGTTCCCTTGTCCCTATCCACTACCGTATCGTGCACCCAGACCAGTTCTCCGGCGTGGTATTCCCGCCGAGTCACCTTCCCATCGTACTCGTGTTTCTGATGGATGGCGGCTCGTTTCAGCCCCGTCCGGGCCTCCCGATAGGCCGCGACTAGCCCTTCCTCCAGGCTTTCCACATAGTCGCCTACCCGTCGGGGTTCCTCCTCTGGTCCTAGAGGTCTCCCATAAATCGCCTGTCGCGGCATCATGGTCTGTCGGCCCAGCATCATCATATTCGGTGTCACTCCCGTGCTGGCTTGCGGCGTTGCTCTATAACTCATCATCACGAGCGGGACCATCTCGTCCCATTCCCGACCCGTCGCTCGGCAGCTGGCTTTCAAACAACACCCCAAAGTACGGAAACTTCGTTCTATGTACCCGTCACTCCTGGGGTGGTACGGCGTCGTTCTTGTTTTGTGTATCCCGAATAGTGCACAGACCTGAGCCACCACCTCGGATTCGAAATTCGTGCCTTGATCCGAGTGTAGTTCCCGAAACGCGCCGTACCGTGCTACTACTTCTTCAACCAGTTTGTTCGCCACTGTCGTTGCCTTTTGATCCGGGATCGGGAAACACTCCAACCATTTGGTGAAATAGCATCCCACCATCAGGCAATACTTATTTCCTCGTTTGGTGACTGGGTACGGGCCCGAAACATCCATGGCCAGCCGTTCCATCGGCTCCCCCACTATGTACTGATGTAGCGGCTCCCGTCTTCCTCTTCCCTTTTTCAGCAACGCGCAATCACATTCTCGACATTCCTTCCGCGCGTCTTCCCGGAGTCCCGGCCAGTAAAACCCTTGTTCCAACAGGGCCGTCGTCCTGGCGACTCCTAAATGCGCTCCTGCCGTGCCTCCATGGTATTCCCTTACCAACTTGGCCCGTTCCCCTCGGGGAACGACCAACTGGTTCCTCCAACCATGCCCTTCTAGTTCCCAGTACTTCCGATGCAGCACGCCATCCCTGAGGCTTAATCGTTCCCATTGCCTCCATAGGATCTTTGTTTCCCGGGATTCCGGAGATATGGCCTCCCAACCTGGCCGGTCCGCATCTTTTTCCATCCGTGCGACAATCGGCCCTATATCTCGATCCCTCCTCTGCGCTGCTCTCATCTCCTGCGGGGACCATCCGGGCTCATACCCCCGGGCCCGCGTCACTACTCTCACTTTTTCGGTATTCTCGTGCTCCTCTCCACATTGTTTGCACGGATACCGGGACAACGCGTCAGCGTTCCCATGCTTCCTGCCCGGTCGGTGTTGGAACGACACATCATGCGAGTCGATAATCTCAATCCACCGAGCAGCCTGCCCCATCGGTTCCTTACTTCTCTGCAGCCAACTGACCGCGCTATTATCCGTCCGGACTATCACGCGTTGACCATAGATGTAGCACCGAAAATGCTTCAAAGCTCGCACCACCGCCAACAGTTCTTTCCGCGTGGTGCAATACTTTCGTTCGTTTGACTCCAGGGTTTTGCTCGTGTAAGCTATCACCCGTTCCTCCCCTCTCTGCTCCTGTGATAGCACGGCTCCCGTTCCCACGTCACTGGCGTCTGTGTCAAGCCACCATTGTCCATCTTCCTCCGGGAATCCCAACACCGGGGCCTCCGTTAGCGCCTTCTTCATCGCATCAAATGCCTCTTGTCGTCTCGCGCTCCACACGAATGGTTCCTCCTTCGTTGCCAATTCATACAAGGGGGCAGCCAACTCCGTGAAGCCGTTTATATGCCTTCTGTAGTACGAACATAATCCCACGAAGGCTCGTACCTCGTGGAGATCCCGCGGGACCGGCCACTCGGTTACTTGCCGACACTTCTCGGGGTCGGGTTCGATCCCGTTGAATGAGACAACGTGCCCCAAGAACGGAATCTTCTTCTGGAACAGCTTACATTTTCGCGCCTTTAACTTCAGTCCTGCAGCGTTCAATCGGTCCAGAACCCGTACCAATCTTTCCAGAGTCACTTTAAACGTTGGTCCAAAGACCAGTATGTCATCCAAGTATACCAGACACTCCTCCCACACGATTCCTCTGAGGATTCTTTCCATCAGTCTCTCGAAGGTGGCTGGGGCGTTCACTAGCCCGAATGGCATCACTTTAAACTCATACAATCCTCCTTGAGTCACGAAGGCCGTCTTTTCTTGGTCCTCCGGTGCCATCTCCACCTGCCAATATCCGCTTGCGAGATCCAGACTGCAGAAGAATAGGCTTCCTCCCAAAGTGTTGAGGCTGTCCTCTATCCGCGGGAGCGGATAGGCGTCCACTTTCGTAGCCTGGTTCAGTTTTCGGTAGTCAATACAGAACCTCGTTCCTCCATCCTTCTTTTTGACTAGAACGGTCGGGCTACTCCACGCACTCCCGCTCTCCTGGATAATCCCTAGATTTAACATATCCTCCACCAGTGCTCGTTCTTCCTCTCTCCTGGTGGCCGGATACCGTCTGACCCTCTGCTTGATCGGCATCTGATCCCCCGTTTTAATTCGATGTTGTACTAAATCTGTACGTCCTAACTCATGTTTCGAGGTCGCAAACATTTGTTCCCGGGCCATGATGGCTTTCTCCAGCTCTTCGCCCTCCTTCGTGGTCAGGTCTTTCTTAGCCTCCCCTATCATTTCAACGAGCACTCCAGGGGGTTCTTTTGCTTCACTTCCTATTCCTCGTACCTCTTGTACAAAGGTGGCTTCTCCGAGTACCCCGCCGGTTTCCAATTTCGCGCTCTCGGTCCCTCGGTTGGCCACCCAAACTTCATTTTCTTCTCCCAATGTCACCGTTCCTGGGATCACCTCCAGTCCCATAGGTAATCCAGCGCCGGTGATGACAGCCAGCTGTCCACTCTGTCCTATGTCTATTCTCGCTACTACTGTTACTCGGGTCACTTGGAGTGGGGGTATTTCCGTCGTTTCCTCGATTCGCACGACCTGTCCTCCGACGGTAACTGCCCGAATCCCATCCGTTCTTTGTTCTACTCCCGGGATTCGTTCCCCCTCTCCCTCCCCCTCGGCGGGCAGGAAGATGGCACTCGCGTGGGGCTTAACTGTCAGCCGGTATTTCACCGCGAAGTCGTTTCCCAGGATCCCTTCATCTCTACCGATGTCTGCCACCATGAACGTCCACTTCAACACGCGTGTTCCCAATTTTACTGGCAAGTTCGTGCATCCGTAGCACCGCAACGGACTACCATCCACCGAGCAGAGACGTCCTTCATATCCATCCAGTTCTTCCCATTTTCGTCCCCACTCTCTCCAGAGGCGTTCCGACAGCAGACTGATCATAGATCCGGTATCAACCAAAAAACGGACGACACTCTCTCCCACCATCCCGGCCACATAAAGTCCACATTCTCCCATGCCTACTACTTCTCTCGCCGCGCCCGAAGGGGGCCCCGCGCTTACTGCGACGGCGACTGTCCGTTTCCCTGACGCTGAGAACACTCTCTTGCGAAATGGCCCTTCTGGTGACATTGATGACACTCTAAATCTTCTTTTCGCTTCTTAAACGCCTCCCTCCGGGCCGTTGCTTGTCTTCTAGCTTCCCGTTCTTCTGCCAATTCTTTCATCATCTCCTCTAACTTACCGTTCAAGGCCATTATCTGTGTATTGGCGTCCTCCTCGGGCTTCACTGCCCGCAGGAGGCGGCGTGAGTATCGTTCCTGTATTTCTACCACCTCTACCGCCTCCTCTAGTGTCTTGCATCCTTTCTCTGCACACTTCAGCTGAAGGTCTTCCCCAACTGCAGCCTGGAACGCATGTAATGCTGCTTTTTCCTGGCTAGCGTAGTCGTTGGAGAAGTAGGCTCTCGATGCCAGTCGCCGGGCATTATCAGCCAACTCCTTCGCTGTCTGGTTCTTTACACGTTTCAAGCCCGCCAACTCTTGCAGAGCATTACACGTGTCCTTCTCCTGACCGAACCTCCGGCGCAACGCATCCACCCTCGCTGAGTAACGGAGTCGTTCCCTGTCCGGGAGTCCGACAAAGTACATTCGTGCCGTTCCCGTCAGCGAGAGAAAAAGCATCGCCGCTTTTTCCTCGGCCGTCCAGCGTCCCAATGTTGCGTACTCCTCAAACTGGTTGATCCATCCCTCGAAATCCGGTTTACCGTCATACTTCTCTGGTCGTAAACTGAACTTCTTCAAACTCGCTCCTTCCTGACCGGTCTGTTGTTGTTGAGCCCGCACATTCTGCTCATCCGTCGGGGTGGACGTTCCCATAAAATTAAACTGCCTACCCATGATGGTCGTGTCCTCCCCTTTGGTCTCGGTTTTCGCACCTCCTTTCTCCTCCCCACCTTCCTTGAAGGCGACGTCAGAATCCATCTGCTCGAAGACTGTCGCAGTCGCCATGAGTATCCAATACCGATGAAACACCCAAGATCCACAAGTCCGTATGTGCCTATTTCAGCACCACCGCTGCCACCAGTGTGACGTTCTCTGGTAAGTCGGGGTTGCCGATTCTTACAACAGAGGAACGTGGGGGTTGTTCGGGTCTCGGGGCGGACGGGGAATCCGGGCCAAGAACCGAGATGTGTTTCTAGAGTCGTGCCTCGCGCACGAGGGGGGGCTGAGCGAATCGATCGGGAATCGGCACTCGATGTCGACGGAGGACTGCGGGGGAGGGAAATTATGGTAGGGGTACGGGTCGGCCGGGGGGCGGTCCACCCCTGAGTTCCGGTCCGCGGGGGCGACGGGCCGACGGTCGCCTATTGTTTGGTAGCGTGGGGCCGAGCATGCCGCGCCCTCGTCCCCGCGGACTTCGCTCCCTCGTTCCGCTCCCCATGTCTTCGTACCATACTACGCCTCGGTTTCCGGTACTACTTCGGGCCTTCGTGCTCTACTCCGTTCCCTCGTTCCTCGTTCTTCGGGCCATCGGGCCACTTACCCTATGTTTCTACTACTTATCTCGAACTTCGACTGTTTTGTCCTAACTTCGGCTTAATTACTCTGATCGGCTCATCTTTAGCGGTTGTTTCAGGAAAGAGGACACGTCTGGACACCAGGAGAACTGTTAAAGAACTCTGTTTATTCGGGCCTCACCGCCCCTTTATATACTAGAGAGGTCAGCCCTGATTGGCTGCCTTCGGTCACGTGACCTACAACTGACGTCACTTCCGGTTTATATATTCCGTTTCCGGTTTACATTTCACTTCCGGTTTACATATTTCCGGGTTTCGTTCCATTACGTTTTCGTTATTCGTTCTTTACATATTCGTTATTCGTTCTTTACATATTCGTTCTTTACATCTATTTCGTTCTTCGTTCTTTACATATTCGTTCTTTACATCTATTTCGTTCTCTTACATATATTTCTATTATTACCTTATTTCTATTATTTTAACCTCTATGTATTTTGGCTGAATAGCCGTTCATCACACTAATAAATACAGAATACTCATCTTCTATCATACAATATATGAAATGGTATCATTTTATTCTGTGTTACTATCCCTTTTTGATACTTTCAAGAATTTTTCCTCCAGCACGTCTTATTATTTGGAATTCCTTCCCGTGCAAAGAAGAGGAAAGCTGATTATGTTTCAATGGGTGACTATACTACATTATTTGTCAGTATTCCTTTTCCTGTAGTAGAATATTACATGATTGTACTTATTCAATCAAGTTTCCATATAATCAGGGAAGAACGTTATGATTCAAAGAATGCTAAACTCGGATTTATTTGATTGATGTTGTCTAACCATGCAATACATTGATCGTTTTCCACTTGTATGTTCTAGGGCCTATTCCCTTTTGGTGGATGTATTACAACTCTATTGGCAATGATCCTCATAAGATACAGTTGGCGTATATGGTTGGCCACTCTATGCTTACCAGCTCTTGTATTTCTCATCTTATCCATAGTAAGTTTGCTTATACAATAGTTATCGTGGTTGTATAGTTCTTTCTACAGAGTACATACTTTTGCACGTTCTGTGCCAGGGTTCCTGAAATTGGATATCAGTCAGTCTTATGTTAGGTTTTTTGAATCATAGTCCAAGCATTGTTGAAGGTGAAACTAGCATTTTTCAAAAATAAAATGTACTAACTAAAACTGTAGAACCATGACCGATAAAATTATAATGCAAGCAGAGCTACAAGGAAAGCAATTCATTGTATAGTCCGTTAATACATAATACTTTTGTACGAGCAGCACACGATGCATTGTTATTATTACTTATCTATGACTAAGTGAACTTGTTCAAACAGCAAGCCTTGCTTTCAGTTAGTCTGAACTAGCAGCTGCACAGCCTGCGGAAGTAACTCAGAACTGGTTACGAAAATGTAAACATCTTTGTATTAATCATACTTACGCAGCTTTTGTGCACGACCAGGATTTGTCTGGCTATTGATGTAGCCAGCCAAACTGGTAGCATGTGTTTAGCTTGCATGCCACATTTCAAAGATCTACACATTATATAAGGAAAGGAGAGAGAACATGTGAATAAAATTGAACATTTATTTAGACAACTAGAATGGAGGTGTAAAATGTGGTATCTCCAGGGACAGTTCAGTTCACTCCGTGTTTGTAAGTTTGAGCGGGCTTGCCGCGCGCGCCCCCCGCAGGATGTAAGTCCGCTGTGTGTTTATAGTGGCCCTAGTGTAATAAATTTAATATATAATAAGGGCGTAGGAGGGCGGGTAATTTGAGGAGCATGTAGCGGGTCCCTGGTAAGCAGCCAAGTGGCGGGAACAAGGCAGGGCATGCTGGGAGGAGGAGCACTGGTAGGTGTTCATTGGTTGGTATAAATAGGTTCAAGCATGTCCAATGTAAGTATAATGCCCGGCCATGGCGCAATAACCCATGCCTCACTCCAATATATAAGGAAAGGAGAGAGAACATGTGAATAAAATTGAACATTCATTTAGACAACTAGAATGGAGGTGTAAAATTTGGTATATCCAGGGACAGTTCAGTTCACTCCGTGTTTGTAAGTTTGAGCGGGCTTGCCGCATGCGCCCCCCGCAGGATGTAAGTCCGCTGTGTGTTTATAGTTGCCAGTCTGAAAGATTAGACGCATTGAAGCGCCCTATGAGCTGAGTTTAGCTCCCCATCAAGAGGCTTGATGTAATCTCGTATGGCAAGGGACCTCCAGGTCCCCTGCGTCATGACATCGTTGAGGTTGGCGCCACCATAGTTGTAAGCATGGTGGGCGCCACCTCTACGGAGGGAATGGAGAGAGAAGGCCGTAAGAGAGAGCCCGGCCCTAGACAGAAGGATCTGCCACTGACGATTTAAGTGGCGAACAGTTACTGGGTTCCCATCCGGATGAGATAGTAGCGGTAGATGGGGGGCCTGGCAACAGGCAGCAGCCGCATAGGTGTTGAAGGCCCGCAAGGGGCAAACGTCGGGGTCCTGGGTGGCCGGTAGCAGGATGGTCTTGGCATCTGCCGAGGTCTGGAGAGTCTTGGACCATTTTGCTGACACATTAAGGCCAACTGGGGACGGTTGAACATCCGCCCAAGTCAGATGGCGGGACGGGTCAAACCCGGCGACGGTAGTGGGGGCGAGGTTGGACTGACGGAAGAAACCCATGTACATCAGCAAGACCGCCAGCCTAGCCATGGTAGGGTTGTCTAGATGGTGGAGCTGGGCCAGCGCCTGGCGGAGCTGGTCTGCCCGGACTGGAAGCTTGGGGGCTGGGCGGTGCCGAATGTTGACCGCCACGGCCCGCAGAGCTAGTCCGACCCTGTAATGGAGGAGCTGATCGAGGGGTGAGGCAGTGAGTCTAGCGTAGGTCCGAAGATGTGTAATATGGTTGGATATGACCCCTGGAGTATACGCGTTCGTAGCAAGGTATTCTATGTACCAGCAGATGTGTGCATAGGTTGGTCGTCTGATACGATAGGTCCACGATGACTCGCCTGTCGGAGCTGTCCGCCTTCTCCCTCGTCATCATGGGGGATGTGGTAAACCAGGGCGTGAATGGAGGGGCATCGTACGGGCCCGAAATGGCACCAGCCCTGCATTCTTTAGCGATGTACCTTGCTACCTGGTCAGCATACCTTTCCGCTGATGAGTGGTTGTAGACGAGGGTTGAGTTGTATCTAGGGGGACCGACGTACTGGATGGGGAAACCATAACGGAGGCCATCAAGTATCATGTCGTCCATATGATGGTCCGTTGACTCGGCCTGCCAATAGTGCAGGTTCAAGGGGGTCCTAAGCTCCAGTCGAATTATGCGTATTATAAGACCTTACTGTGTCATACGTGTGGGCCGTATCATGGTCGACAGCCGCTGCAGGATACGGCCACCTGGCAAAGTCGTGCTGCATACCTGTAGCTTGGACATCTGCTGACGGGAGGCCCAGTAGGTCCATGCAACAGTCCTCGCCGATGTCGCCATGGGTTGAGCCCAGGATTGCTGGGGCGTCAGGCAGATGGGGGTAGCCCACATTTGCCAGAAATTCTGGAAGGTCACCAGATTCACTGCTGGCCACCATGGTCGGGGCCATAGAGCAGGGCTGGGCGTCAGGGGGTGTCCGATCGCCGTCCCTGCCGCGAGAGCGGTGGCCGCTGACCGAAGTAACAGGCGAGCAGGATAGCACAGGTAGGGAGTCACTTGCCTGCCTACTGGGCGAACCCCCGCGGACACCCTCTGCAGTCTCATCGGGCTGGTGGCAAGGGAGTTTAAGTGGAGAGGAGGCAACATGAGATGTGCATGCATCTACCTTTGCTATTAGGCGGCCATGTTGGTGAGCGTGGCCGCTTACGAAGTCGCTGAGTCGATGGGAGCAGGCTTCTGATTGGTCGTCGTTGTTGTGGATGTGGGAGTGGGGCCCTTCCGCTGGGCCGTGTGCCAGCCGCGCCGAGGGCTCACATTGGTCGAGGTTGTCACGTGGGGGCTCCGTGGAGCCATGTTGTTGTTTACCTTCGATTCGACCGTGGGTGTCACACATGCTAATGGTGATGGCGTCATCTGTAGTAACTGTGGGGGTCCAACCTTGTACCGGCCGTTGATTACCGCCAGTAGGACCTGCCACTAGTTTTTTAAGGGGCGGGCCGGCCGATCTTGTGGGTTGTCCTTCTTTTGAGCATTGTAATTTCCTTTCTTACGTTGGTCCTGGCGCTGATCCTCGGTGCCATGGCGAAGATTGGCCTTCTTCCTGCACTGTTTCACTGAGTGCACGGCATTCTCATGGTCACGGAGGCCATAAAAACAAACGCCACACAGGTGCACCCATGTGACGCCTTCAGCTGAGTGGGTGTTTTTCTCCGGACAGGCGTCCACATTGTGTGCTGGACATGGTATTTCCTGATCCAAGGCCTGCCTTCCACCGATCCATGAGAGACGAGTTCTCTCGTTTGCAAATAACTCATCGTCTATCCAGGTAGCGTGGCCATCCTCAATGTGCGCCAGACAGGCCTGAGACCAGTCGCGCACATGGGGCCACGTGATAGTATCAGCATCCTCCGCTACCTGGGAGGTGTGCCTAGCCAGGGCATAAGCGTCAGACATAGGGTCCAGGATTTTAGCCAACATGGTGAGTAATCCACAGATATGCTCCGGCATGGTTAAGTCGCGCCTCGACCTCCGATCTCTAGCCTTCTTTTTGAGCATTGGGGGGAGGTTACGATATGGTTGGAGTGATAATCCTGATGTAGGAATGGACTTACTAGTAGGAGATCCGACAGGGGGGTACTGGTCATCGAGGGCCCAATTGGCCTGTCGTCGGGCTGCAGTGTCCCGTCTGAGGGTACGAGGAGACGGGGGCCTGATGTCCCGGTGTCTTGATCGCGATCGCCTGGTGTATCTCCGGCTGGATCTGCTCCTTATACGTGTGTGGGATCGCCTCCTGCGGCTGCGGGAACGGTGAGATCTGCGCCTAGGGGACCCGCTTCGTGAATGCCGGGAGCGCCTTGATGACGACCTGCTGTGATACCTTCTGCGGGAATGCGACCGAGACCGGGAGTACCGTCCCCCAGTGGTGCAGCGGCCCCTTGACCTGCGGCTGGCCGGTGAGTGGGGGTGCTGTGACCGAGAGGAGGCCGACCGCGTAGCGCTCTTACGGGTTTTTGAATGTAATGCGTCAAGTTCTTGTTGCATTTTTGCCATTTTCTTCTCGTACTCCGCGAACTTGTCTGGAGGGCCTGGAGGAGGGGAGGCAGAGCTGCGACGCGGCGGGGTTGTAGGTGGAGGGTCCTTGTCCCGTGATTCTGGGGGAGAGGTCGGCGGACCGTCCTTGTCTGTGGTCGTCGCCATTTTTGTTACCTGTCATACCTGCAGCGTATGATTGATCGGCTTGGTCATCTTTCCGCGAGTTGCTTTCCTGGGTCTTTTTGGAGCGCTTGGGCTTCTTCTTGGGTATGCATGCTTTGCGTAAACTCCTTGTGGTGTCACGGACGGACCGTGCCGACATATTCTGGAGATACTAGGAGGACATAATTTGAGGAGCATGTAGCGGGTCCCTGGTAAGCAGCCAAGTGGCGGGAACAAGGCAGGGCATGCTGGGAGGAGGAGCACTGGTAGGTGTTCATTGGTTGGTATAAATAGGTTCAAGCATGTCCAATGTAAGTATAATGCCCGGCCATGGCGCAATAACTCCATGCCTCACTCCATCTGAACTCTTTTCTAGAAATACTGGCCAGCTATGTGATTTTTGGGGTAATCGACATAGATTATGAATGTAGGAGATGTCTCAAACTTATAACAATAAAAACAAAGAAATATTTATTTTAATCTCTAGCAATGTTCAACCTTTCCCAACCAAGGTGCAGCATAATGGTCAAATTATCCAACCATACTGTTTTACCTGAGAGTTTGAGACTTAACCAAAACAGAATGTCACCACAACGTTAACATTTTAAAGAGGATATGTCGAAAGCAAATACACACAGAATGTCATTGTAATATTCTGATTGGACAAGGTCCAGACCTCACTTGAATAGAACATTGTTGTGACCTCGTCACCAGGGGAGGTCCCAACCTCACCTAAACAGAAAATTATTTGTACACTCTGATTAAGTGACATTCTTGTTTGGTGATGTCACAATGATTAACCTCATAATAATGTTCCCAGAACGTCACATTGTAATGTTGCAACAGTTGGTTTCAGCAATGGGAAGTCATCAAACTAATGTTGCTGCAACGTTACAATATAACCTAATAAGAATAAATGTAGAATGCTATTAGAATATTATACCCTCGGCTGGGATTTCACTATTCTTTGTCCTTACCTAAGCAGGAATATGACGTTATTATAACATTGCAACAACGTTTTGTTTAGTTCTGCTTTGGTTCTTAGTACATTATTTTGATGGCATCCAAAAATGTCTTTAGAACCTAACATTGCGACATATCACACTGGAACGTTATTATGACATTCTTGTAATGTTCTTTCTCATTATAATAACATTATTATAACTTTCTCTATGAGTAAGGTCTCAGCTTCACTAATAATGTTATTATAACATTCATTTTTAGTAAGTCTCAACTTAATCTAAAATAACCTAATTGCTACATGAAAATTGGGCAGGTTGCAGACTAACCCAAAAAGAGTATGGTAGCAGAACGTGCTTGTTACATCGCTGCTTGCCTGGGTAGACCTCTAAAAGCATATGTTACAATGAATTCATCACAGAATGAAAAACTGATACACAAGCGAGTTGACGTTTCTGGCCTATTGAGCAAAGAGTCAGGCCTAAATGACCACCTCTAGCACCAGGTGAAATCACTCTTGTTCGTTATACAGATAATTTACAGGCCTGAACCCATTGAAAACACCTAACCATCTTTCTCTTGCAGTTTTTACCAACAAGTCCAAGATATGAGCTTGCTTGTGGTCGGAAGGAGGTGGCTTATGATATTCTAAAAACTTTGGCAAAAAGTAATGGTAAAGAAATGCCTCCTGGAGAACTTCTGGAAGTGAAATTGAAAGAAAGAGGACAATTACTGGATCTTTTCAAACCGGGCTTTAGATTGACTTCTGTTCTTTTGGGATTTTCATGGTAAGTTTGAAAAAGAGATCTAAACAGTTATTTTGAATAACTCTGATTCTTTGAATTGGCCGCTTCGTTGATTGGTAGGTTCCATAGCAACTGATTTTTCTTTAATCAGCATGCTAATCATCCTGGGGGTCAGTAGTTATTGCTCTAATGGCAACAACCTGAATGCCAATCTGCACACCTACTGTGTGTGGGTATCCTTTGTCCAGTCAGAGTCAGCTGATGGAAGCAACAAGGGGAGCACTAACCCATATAAAGCGGGTTTGATTAGTGACGCTAATTAGACTTTAGACTGGAAACTTGCATTTGGTGGTCACCATACTAGGTAACGGGAAAAGATATAATCATTTTTTGACAGTATTTTTCCACGAAAACCACCACTTATTAATATGGTAACCAACCAAGTTTTTAGTTTTGCTCATTCCCCATTTTCATTACCCTTCTTTTTGCTCAGAAAACCATAGAGCTGGGCTAAGACCCTTTCTATGTGCAGGAGCTAGTTCAGGCTCCATTCCACATCATCAAACCTAGAGAACATTGCTTGAAAATAGCTTTCACCCTAGGAAACACTGGGATAAATAGTTACCATTGAGAGATTTGAAAAAGGATCTGAGCTAGTTCCCTCAAGTCCCAGCCTGTGAGCAGGGAAGCAATAGCCCGTGAGCAGGGAAGACATTGCAGTGTCCTCTTTATCATATCGCATTACATTCCCTGTGTTAGTGAAACGGAATTTCCAAGAGGAGCAAAAACAAGTTCTTATGCTGATTTGGCATTTACTTTGAATATTTGATTTAAACCAGATTTCAACATTGATTCTATGTCGAAAGTTAATATTGAAAAAAACATCAGCTTTTCACAAGTGAAAAAAACCTCCATTATCAACCAATACTAAATATTAATTCAATATTGATGGCAATCATTGAGTCAATATCGGGTCAACATTATTCTTAAATTGCAGTTTTATGACTTGCACAACTTTTAGCTATGACATGATTATAGTAAAAGTCATTTTCAAAGTAAAAAGGATTACAGAAAATGTAAATGTTGACCTTATATTTAACCTTTTTGCAAAGGTAAAAACTTCATGCAGGGTCTGGAATGTACCAAAAACTCTTTAAAAGGCATATTACCCAATCTTCTGATAGAGTGGATTCAGATTGATAAGCAATTAATAAAGTGTTATGTTATTGCCCTTTTCTGAACATCCTTTAACATTTCAGGATAACATTATATATAACATATTATGGCATCACGTTATTTACGACAGAGCTGATCAAAGCTGGCACTACATGCAAATCAGGTATTGACGAGTTTATTCATTGTCTAGAAATTCATGTAAATGTGTGAAGTTAATCCGATTACCACGCTCATTATGTGTTGTTTCGCAAATATCATAAATTGTATAATTCATTCCATAGATTATTTACTGTATTTAGAGTATATTTACAGGATCTGAACATTATTTTTGAGAGATACTATTTCTTTCATTGAATATTATGGTTTCTTATTATTCTTGAAGGTTTAAACCAAAATGACCAATTAGCCTGCAGCGTGGCATGCAGGGACCTTGACACTGGGAATTATTTGGCAATCCTCTGGACTACTTTTGCTGAAACACTAGGTAGGTCCCTTAATGTCAACAAAGAAATCATTCCACAATTTTGACAATGGATCAAATTCCACAATTTTTATTCAAAACCATGAGGTCATGTGAGCCATTATTCTTTCAAACAGCTTCAAAACTACATACTAAGATTATATAATCAGGTTGGGGCTATGATGGGAAATAGGGATATCCCGTTTTTTATCAGGACGCTACCCTTTAAATCATTTCAAAACATTCCATTATCATTTTTTCAACTTCAAAATATGACCCTATATGACAAACAATTATTTGGTCAAATTAGAATTGAATCCCATCATATAATAAGTGTTTTAATGGTTTTTCAGTGGTATCCCCAACCTGATAATTCCGGTGGTGTGAAAATCTTTTAACAATACACTCTGCTAACTGATATCAAGTGAAGTGTCTTTCTAACCCATGTTTATCCAATAGTAAAACAGCATATCTAGTATGTAACAGACTGGAGATTTAGTATTTTACTTGGATGACCTTTAGTCCATAACTCCAGTAGATTTTGTACTTTGACCTAATGAGTCTGACAACATCTGCGAAGAAGAAAGTGTTGTTCCCTTTCCAAGGGTAGGATAATGCTATTTAGATTAGGATGGTTGCTTTGGTTGAAATACACTTTTCTTTCAAGTGTTGCCATTCGTTATTGTCACAAAACTAAACAAAGACCTAATTGTCCCATTTTTACAAGAATTTGATTTTATTTTCAGGTATTCTAAAGAATATGTCGACCCATGAAACTGTCATCAATGCTCTGTCTTTCAGGAGCAATAATTGCAGCTTTTCTACTTGATGTCATTGGGCGACGAAAAACCCTGCTAATACTGATCTCCATATCCACCGCCTCCTGCTTCCTCCTTTGCATCTGCATGTCAAGGTAAATTGGTATTTCATTCCGATGCTCATGATCACTATTAACAGGTTCGGGACAAGACTGAATCTGGCAGCATTGGCATATCTTGCATCGTTGCTTAACCTTGCATCGCAGGTGTATTGTTATCTTGCATCACTGTGTTTCTAATTGAAATAAGTCATAAAATCTTTGTTTCGAAATTTCAACAAATGTATGCAAATAAAGAATAGTGTAATTTGAATGATATTTGATGATTAGACAGATTTTTGCCAAACAGATTTTCTAAAATCTTTGTTTAAGTACTTTTGACTAATAAGGGTTACAGTATTTACACTGCATGATGCAAACACATGTAAAATAATTGAAATAAATCATCTAATCTTTGTTACCGAATTGTAACAAGTTCATGATAATAAAGAGCAGTGTAATTCAGATAATATGTGATAATTAGACAGATATTTACCATACAAACTTTCTAAAATCTTTATTTATCCATTATTGACAAATAGGATTAGAGTATTTATACCATGTGATGTAAACAAAGTTAAACAAGATGGCACATTTTTTTGCCGATTCATTACTCATTTTTGAGCCTTATAAACGCATTCTTTTGCATTGAAGGCATAGCATGAAATATTTTGTGAAAATCATGTACCATAGCTTTTTTTTAAAATGTATACAGTCGACTCTGTCTTTAGTGGACTCTGTCTTAAAGGGACAACTGTCTTTAGTTGTGTTTAGTTTCGACAGCTCTCTAAAACCATTAATATGGATTCACTAATTATCAGATGTATTTTCCGCGAATTCTGTGGAATTCAAATACTTTCGTGAGTTATTATTCTGTCAAAATAATTCGGGGAATATATATATATATATACATATATACATATATATATATATACCCGAGTTTACAGAAGACGGAAGGCGCCACCTGTGGCAAAATATGGTACTAAGGGCGGTATTTTATGAGAGGTTTGCCTCTATTTCCCTGTGTAAAGATACATGAGATAACATGAATCATAGCACTGTGATACAGGTTTATGTACACGTATATAACATGATAACTATCAATTCATATCTTGGCATTCCTGATTTCAGAAAGATGCTCAAATATCAATTTTATTTGGTAACTTGTCAATACTATGGAATATTCTACTACCACAAAAAATATGCTTTACTTAGGAAAAAAGATTTTCCTTTTGTAGATGTATATGTGATATCATTAGAACTTCACGAGAAAATCTGTATGATGGAGGATTTGAATGTCCTTCCTACATTTTTCTATAGCAAATGGAATAGAAAAATGCACAAAGGACATAAGATATGATTGATAATAGAATTGATGAGAGTATTATTGTTTTAGAGTGAAATGCATTTTCAATAGAACTGTTTATAAATTTCCTTTTTCTTATTTTTATCACCAAGCGCTATTGTAACATATGCCCTTTCTTATACCTTTTATGCATTCTTTTATTAGCATCCCAATGATTGCAATTCTGTTCTGTGGTCGTGGTGCTGCTTCCGCTGCATCTGCAGTGATCTACATCTACACAGCAGAGGTGGGATGGTGATTTTCCTCACATGACCAATTGTTTTGAAGAACTCCTATTTGCTAATTTCAACAAAAAATGGAAATATGCCCTTGTCTATCACCTATTTGGATTAGTTAACCCTATCATATAATAAGACTTAGGTCACGCTAAATAGATACTGATTCAATATACTGGATTAATTTATGGCTGGTGCAGGAGGAATAATGGAGAAATCCATCCCTCAACCTTGGTGGCAATCCACAGACAATTTACGGAGCATTTGTATCTCAAAATCCTCAAATATGTAGCACATTCTTCAACCTGGGGACCGATTTACGAAACATTCATATTTAAAAACCATCAAATATGAAGCAATTTTTTCAACCAAGGACAATTCACAAAGCAGAAACGGTACATTTTTTTGATTCGTAAATTTTACAAAGCATCAAAACTGCTTCATAAATGCTAAAATATACGATCGCAAATATTGTGATTATATATTTTAAAGTGTCAAAATTATACAAAAATAATTTTACAAAATGATAGAAAAATATCATTTTACTCATGTTATATTGTTTATCAAGAGGTTTGAGATCCAAACTGATTGTATTAATGTTTTCAAATTTACAAATTTACAAAGCATTTACAAAGTATTTTATTGTGTATTTCTACGAATCATGGTTCTCCCTGGTTGAGAAATCATAAAATATTTGCATTGTATATCTGAAATACAAAGCAATTCGTAAATTGTCCCTGGATCGCCACCCAGGGATAATTTGAGGTGCAAAAGAGGTGTCTTTTGTATGACTCAAAAATTTTACAAAGCAACAAAAATATACGATAACAAACATTGGGATCGTACAATTTCAATTATCATAATTAAGGCCGCATTCCACATATCAAAAGTGCGCCGCCGATGTGCCCCCAATACACTTTCACAACTACCGAATCATATTCGGTGACTCTGCCGTTAAAAAATTTACGAACCCCTGTTGGTAAATATTTACGGCCGATTATAGACCGGCCACCGATAATGCACTTTCGGCTGCCGATTACGCACTTACGGCCGCCGTAAGTCCATTATCGGCGGCCAAAAGTGCACCAAAAGTACGGGCCGCCGTTATGGAATGTTGCTATGGCGATGGTCATTATCGGTGCTGCTCACTTTCGGTATATGGAATACAGGCTTTAGACAAATATATTCTTCCAAAACTATAGAAACATATCATTTTACTATTTTGTAGAGTGTACATCAAGTCTTAGACATAATTATGAGAACTAAACTGATTTATTTAATGTTTTTTAAGTTTGTAAATTATGATTCATAAATTTACAAAGCATTTACAACACATTTACAAAGCATTTTCTTCATCATTTTTACAAATTTGGGCTCTCCCTGGTTGAAAAATCTGAGAATATTTGCTTCGTATATTTGAAATACAAAGCATTTCGTAAATTTTACATGGATTGTCACCCAGAATAAATAGAAACAAAAATTATACTTAGTTTAGAATGTATATACATAATTATATAGAGATCATATATGATGTGTTATGTCTTAAATTTGAGAACAGCTGTCAAAGATTACATAGGTTTGTTAAATTAGTTTGATAAGCATTGTCTGATTATCTAATTTCTAGTGTTTGTTTTAAGGTTTATCCAACAGAGGTAAGAGGACTTGCAAGTGGTGTGGGGTCCGGCTGGGGCAAAATAGGATCTATTATTACACCCTTTCTTGCTCAGGTGAGTGTGATGCCAAAGATACTTGTTAAGAGATAAACTGTCTGAAACATTGTATAACAATTATACCCAATTCATTAATCAATGTGGTTTATAAACAAAACATGATTACTTGCGATAAAGAGATTGTGTGCATAAGTATATTTGTATTGTTTACATTTTAAACCTGGTGCTACCCAGCCAAGGTGCGACATAACAGTCACGTTATGCAACAATATTTTTTGGTTTGTCTGTTACTTACAAATAGATACATAATGCCATTGTGACATTCTGATTAGGTGAAGTCCAGACCTTACTTAAACAGAATATTGTTGTCACCTCCTCACCAGGGGATGTCCCACTCTCACCTAAACAGAACATTATTGTGATATTCTGGTTAGGGCAGGTCTTAACCTTACCTTAATAGAATGTTACTGTGACTATCTTACTAGATTAGGTATCAACCTAACCTAAATCAAAATATAATGTTATTGTGACATCGTCTGTAAGTAAAATCTCAACCACAACTAAACAGAATGTTATTGTGACATTCTTATTCGGTGAGGTGACAATATTACCCTTATAAATAACATTACAAGAATGTTATTAGAACACCACAATGACACCTCCCAAAAATTGGTTGAAGTGACATCATAGGGAGTCATCAAAAGAACGTCACTGCAACCTTACAATGTAATGTGACAAGAATCAATCTAGAACGTTGCTGCAACGTTATTAGAATGTCATATCCTTGATTGGGTATTCATCTGCATACCATGCCTTAGCTTATCTGATATTGAAAACCAAATGAGATCGAATGAATGCTTAATTGTATCTTATTGTGCTTTTTCAGGTTGTACTTAATAAGTCTCTATATGCTGGATTGTCTGTATATGGATCAGTGGGTCTTCTTAGTATTGTTTGTATTTACTTTTTACCTATAGAAACCAAAGAACAAAATGTATTTTAGATAAAATGAGTGATTTAATTAAAGCCATTATTCTGTATTGAATTCTTCTAAATGACTCAATATGTAGATTGTACTGGATCAAATAAAGCCTTCTCATTACTTATATCCAAGATAGACGTGTGGTTTTCATTTGTTAAAAATATTACCAATAGGACTACTTATGCAGAAGGCACTATCAATCAAGCAAACTCACAACTTCCAGGCAATTTTGTGCAACATTTAAAGTAAAACATTCCAGCAAAATGGCTGCAATGCATTCTGGGCGGAGGATTATGGATCTCTACAGCAGAATAGATTTTTAAATTTTTGGAGCTTGCTGCAAAGGAAAATATTAAATTATTTTTTAGAGGAATTAGATTTATTCATCCAAGTCTTCTCATCGTTATCTAAAGTAGTTCCATATTAAGAGCGACAGAGTATCTTGGATATAAGAAGATTGCTGGATGGCACTCTTTGCCCAACTAGATAAATAATCAAAATCCTTCTTTGAATAATGGAAGATATTTTGACATAATATATTCTATCTACACCAGGTCATTTTTGGTGGTTATTTGATTTGCAATTGTTCTTTTGCCTTCGAAATAGCATATATATACATATGATATACACAATAAATTATATATAAAATCTGTAAAATCTGTTCAAAACATCAATCCTTTAAAAGAGGTGCTCAAATCAAAATATACTAAGGACTTAGATCATATGTGAGATAGCCTCAAACCAAATATTAGCCGCCCTATGGTTTTTCCATTGATAATATTATGTTAGCCATTCAATCTGAATATATATCTTTTTAGATACTACTTCATTATAATTATGTATGTGTGTAACTAGTTTCCTGTTTTCTTTTGGTACTTTTGATCAATTCAGGTTCCATTTCCACTACCCAGCTGGGACTATACATACATTTCTCAGAATAAATTATAAACACTATTATATATATATATATATATATATATATATATATATTATACACTTTAGCATTACAGAGCATGCTATTAGTTGGGAGTTTAGTCAAATGGTACTGAAAGTACAATATTATAACTATATCAAGAAGATAGCATTGTGCTAAGTTGACAGTTGAAAGTTAGATGTGAATAGATAAAGATCACTACCTGATCAATACTATGCAGTTGTTGTCCATGACCATGATGATTCTACCCATGCAAAGCTAAAGGGGATTGACTGATTCAGACTTTGAGTACTGAATTTACCCATGTGCATCAACGGATTCATCAAAGAGTAAAGGAAATATCTCTTAACTAATCTATAAGTGAGGTAAAGGATCCAGTAAAGGGACAACTGTGATATGTCCCAGCAATTCCTCCAACAAAGCTATAAACCAAAACTTCTTCAATGTTTTCAGCAAAGCGATAAACATTGATAAAGTGGTAGCCCCTTCGTCTATCTATAAAAGCATTGATTGGGTCGCTTTCCAATTGAAGGGCCTTTCATTCTATGATATTCGATCTAATATGTCTAATTACCCCTCGCCCTCACGTCATGTACCCAACATCCATTTATCACAGACTTGGGAAATCCAAGCTCATCTATATATATATATATATCTACAATAAGCTTGGATTTGTCACAGGATGTTATGGAATATAAATGCGGTTTTCTACACATCACAACTGGCACGACATGTCAAAACTCAATTCTTTCTATTCTTTATAATATTCTTTGAGCCTTCTTGGAAGACTTAAGAAGTCTAATATGCAAAGTAAAAAAGACGCTTGTTACAGGACGAATCAACTATCTTTTGTCTTTACCGACCGCTACATTTGATATAGCAGTAACAAAACAGATAATGTTTCATATCATTTTTAATGCCTTAATTTTGGGAATTAGACAAGCTTAAGCTGACAGTATTATCAGTTGTAAGTTACCAGTGTTAACAGAGATGAATTCACAGATAATGTGTTTGATGTGGCAAGTTTCCCACGTCCTTTATGAAAAGATGTTTTTTTTCCCCTAAATTACGCTTTCTCTTTTTTCCATCCCTTTCTTTTCACTTCTCCTTGTTCCTATTATTTCGTTATTTTGTATTATCATAAAATCAATCATTTAACTCCATAGACCGCAATCCGTCAGTATAGCCGCCTATATTCCAAATGAAAGCCTACGTAATTGTCTTTTCGATTAACCCATAAAAAGTCAAGATTAACACAAGCCCGAGAATGTTATTGGGTAAACACAATAATTATAGTGGATATGTCACCTGATATGTTTAAGCCAATCGGCATTCACCAGTAGCCTATGAAAGGTCACCATTTGCCCGAAATAAATCAATGTCCTTCAAGACACTCACTTGTGAAAATCTGATCCACTTATGTCTTATGCTTAAATAGACCACCATAGCACATTACATTTACCCGAGGGTGGGTCCCCACGGGGACATGGATACATAGGTAACTGGAGCACCTACTAACCTGAGGGCAGCCCAGCTGAAAAGTGGGCCCTCGATCCTCCATGGTTGACCTAGCATGTAATAGTAGAATACAACCAAGACAAGAGAATGGAATAGCGAATAGCGTCCGACCCCTTGACATCCGAAAAACTTTGTAACACTGAACCGAATAAACTCAAGTCTACCCCCCCCCCCCACCTCAATTCCCGTTCGAAACCCCTAACCCTTTTTTCAAGCACAACCCGGGGCCAGAGCAGCCAGGCGTTTATAAATACTTAACACGTTAAGGGGGTGATCCAGGAAATGATTTTTTGCCAATTGTGAACTGATTTTGAAAATCTGTTTGTTAAATAATTATGATTGTTTTCCTTTTGAAATGTATAGTTCTCCAAATAGTGTTGAATAATCCTTATCAGAAAAATGATATTTTCAGAGGGAAATTTCATTCAAAAAATGCAAAAAAATACATGCTAAAAAATCCGTTGGCGTGTTGTTGCATCGTGGATCATGGACTTCAAGTGCTTGACAATGAAGGCTTATTTATTATTAAATACGGTTTCACGGACACATTTCACTTTTTGATATAGAAATCTCCGTCATTATATATAAATTGCAATTAGGGCCACAATGAAACTTATCAGTCCTGTCAATTTTGAAGTCGTTGTTGTGTCCATGCAAAAGGAAACTTTTTCAGCCTCTGAGTCGGAGGGCCAAAGAAACAAAAAATTGGCTAGATGTGACCGTGTTAAAGTTTTCGTCCATCTTAAATGAAATTGCCAATAACATATTTTTTTTTCAAAACAATGTTTTTATTCTAGGTTCAACTCAGTTGGTCTATATATGAAATATTGTCTGTATGGTTCACATATTATACTTGGCGCAATATCATAGTAGGGAGGTCTAGATATTGGTCCCGTGAGCGCCAACCTGTACGTGTGTCGTCAGCCAACTCTAGAAGTACGCCTAGCACTCTGCCAACTTGAACTGAATGAGGGGAATCACCACTTTATGTGTGTATACAAGGGCTTTGCCACTCTTTTGGACTTGTAGGCACCCTTCCTCACGTAGTCCCTTCCCTGTGTCTATAATCTAAGTATTCAAAATAAGAAATTGAAATGCATTTGACAGATCATTTATTGATATGACAACATTGGAATTAACGTTTTTAAATAGATTCAATTAGATAAAAGAAAGGTAACAACATGGGGTGGTTGTCACAGGTGACCATTTTCAAGTGCTACAGGTTGGCAGTCAGGCCTAGTCAAGCGTGTCCAGCTGATCCACAGGGCCCACCTGCCCACCACTGAACTATAATTAGCTTCAAAGGGGCACCGCACATAGACCTGCTCTTATTTGTGTGCAATATATTTTTAATATCATGTTAATTGCACTTTGTAGTGAAATGTAAGTGCAAGATTATGTAGAAAACATTAATCATTCATGTTTGAAAATGTTTCTTAATCAAACATTGGTAATATAATTATATGGAATTGGCCATGTTTCACAAACAAACATTTAATTGTACAAAAATAAATCCTTGCACATACGTTACTTGAAGGATCTAAACCTCTTATTTGGGCCCAAGGTGAACGTGACCCTTTCCACACGTTTATGTACAGGTTCACATTGACACGTCTGGACGAGATTAGCACAAATAAGTCCAACAACTGTGCCTTGTAGCAATTTTTTATATCATATTTTAGGAACAGATAGTAGAATTTTCATGATGATAATAATTGTTTTGCAGATAAAGCAATCGCTGAATATATATTCATCCTCTTCGTATTCCATGAACATCCGGATCTATGCATTGTAACAGAAAGCAATGATCAATTTGAAGGGTTTATATTTACTATAATTATTTAGAAATCATTTTGAGGCAAATAAAGTTAAGAGCACTCTTCTCCATTATCCACTTTATTGCTTATGGATTCTTCTTATGCCATGGATATACATAAGTGAATTCAAATGTAAATGAAAATGTAGGACACCGCACTTAGCTCAGAAACAGTTATCCACGTCTAAATAGGTAAATCTCAGTAATACATATTGTCATTGATAAATCGCACAAGGATTAATATCTGAACTAGAAAACTCAGTCTTGTCTTGACCATAAATGCAATCCATTGAAAGGCGTCATTTTGGAATTTCCTAGACACATTGAAACGTACAATATTGAATTCATTAAAATACTTCAATGTCAAATTTATAAAATCTAGAGAGGTTCATGATTATTTCGGGAAGAGTTATTACTTTAATTACACTCAGTAGAAATGAAGAATTTAAGAATTCTATATAATTGTGATCTTAATAATTCATACGGTATCATCACTATTCTTAAACTTTCGTCAACAAAAGTATGCAAATATCCAAAAACATTCACACAATGGCAGTTTGGATAATGCTGTTTATATACATGCAAGCTCATCTGGATTGTCAATTCGTTTATGACAATTACTGTTGCCAACAATGTCACGATGTCACGAAATAAAGCACTTTATGCAATTAAAACACGTGCATAGTAAACGTGGTCACTTGACTTTACAAAGCCATACATAGTAAAACACAACCATAAATACTATCTTCTCTGTAAGTCTCCATGGGTTTGCCTTATTTAGCCTACGTCATCAGTTCACTCTGCCCTTACCCTGGGACCGCTTAAAATTAACAAAAAATACAAAGGTCGATATCTGAATTCTACTTTCAAACACTATTCTCCTTAAGCCCCATTCCCACTAGGTGATTCTCATTAAGTCGGCCGACTATTCAGCGGATTATTCTCAAATAATTAGCTGATTTTAGCAACAACTCAGATCAAGCATGCGCATTTCAATATGTAGCCTACTCACAGGCGAACATAAGAACACGCCGATTTTATTAATTAGTGCCGATTCGTAGGCCGACTGTGTATAATTCGCCTAGTGAGCATTGGGCTTAAACCTTGAACAACGATATGGCCCAATATAACTACGGGGGTTTGGGAGAGTCACAGGGCACCTTGCAACAACAAGGGGTTTTAGACTGACGGTAAATGTCGATGACGAGCAGGGCCT
The DNA here is from genome assembly GCA_936440205.1 of Lepidonotus clava. Lineage (NCBI taxonomy): Eukaryota > Metazoa > Annelida > Polychaeta > Phyllodocida > Polynoidae > Lepidonotus > Lepidonotus clava. The sequence continues at coordinate 41,305,292 of OW387136.1, read as the reverse complement.
CAGCGCTGAGCCTGCTGTTGAGCACGTCGCGGGCCACCACCTTGTACTCCACGGTGCTCCGGTTGATGTCCTCCAGGCGGGCGGTGGTCCTGACGGCCCCCGTGTGCTCCTCGATGTAGAAGTAGGTGCCCACGTCGGGCCCGAGCAGCTCGTAGCGGTACACCGAGTTACTCACGTCCACCGTGTCGTAGGCGAACGGCGTGGCCACCAGGGTGCCTGCGGGTTGAAGAGATATAGGTGATTATGTTATTTTTTATTTACCGGTATGCTATTCGTTATTAAATATAATTACCTGAAATATAGGAAATAACAAGTAACAAGTGATTAAGTTTGGACAAACAATAAGCTAAGATTTAAAATTGGACGACGTGAACCGGTCGGTGGTGTGGGAACAACTGAAAAATGGTTACAACGCATGTGACATGACAAAAAAATCTACGTAACCAACATAACAGAACGGTGACGTCCCACACCACTTCGCATAAATAACAATGTTTGTACTGCATAAAGCAAAAATGATACATTGCATTTGCTGACGGCAATGCTTAAGTAAAAGTCCATCATTGTGCACTATACCATATAAATTCTATGTATTTTCTATTTGGTATCAATGATTATTTTTCGAAATAAAAACTACACTTCTCACCTGCGGGGAACATGGTGTGCACCTTGTGCTGGTAGACGGGCTGGGTGAAGCGCGGCGGGTTGTCGTTGATGTCGTCCAGGATGACGCCGACGCTGACCTGTGACGTCAGAGGGGGCCGCCCCAGGTCGTGGGCGGCCACCGTGAAGGTGAAGGAGCGGGCCCCGTTGTCGAAGTCCAGCAGCGCCGTGCTGCGGATCTCCCCGGTATCACTGTCCACTCGGAAGGGCACTGGGGGAGGAATAAAGGGACCATAAACTAATATAATTGACATTTATGTTGAAACTGAGATGATTCTCGATATAATTATGTACCGACGTCCAAGTTATTTTTCAATGATTCAATAATGAAGGCTAATTGAACCAGCAATCAAGTATATCTAAATACTGAATAAAATGTTGATTTCCCAATATTGTTTCAATGCCAGCCAGTAACTGATGTATGTGTTGAGCATTAATAGTTAATGCCCTTACCCAAACAGTGTATGGATATTTAATATTTAATTGAAGATTAATACTTTTTTCTATTGAAGCAATATAAGCCTTTCAATATAACATCAATCCCCCACCAGATATTTCTTGCAATGTTCTGGGTATTTGGAGCATGACATGTCTAAACACCTTTCCATTGAAATGTTAATTATACATAGGCCTATTATACAGGTATGAGATGCATGAGATCTCAAGCATCTCATCCGATGCGTTAGCCTGGTAACCTGATTAAAATTTGTTCTGGAGAATACCAATTAAAGCCTTCAACTTGGCATGGTATCCAGACGGGTTATAACTCCTTGTGATTTTTCTTTTTTAACTTAATCCAGAAGATGATACTAGTCTTTATTCGGAGCAAGGCCGGGTTTCTTCCCATGTTTTCTTTCCTTTGTATTAGATCTAATTCAATATGATATGGACATTTTTGCATGAGAAAAAAGGATATGCTTGCAATAACATATTTATGTACTGCCTAATTTTTAAATGTAGGCCTATACCACATTTGATGAAGAATCTTGTTTTTATGTCAGATTCAAACATTGCATCAATTTCGCAAGTTAATGTTGAATCAATATTTGATCATTCTTTGAGTTCTAAAACGTTTGACCATAGATTCCTCTTGTTTCCCTTTACGTATAATCAAAATACAGAATACATTAAAGAACACGACACATTTTTTTAGATTTTAAAGTGTGTGTTGTGATCTTGTATGAAAAAGTTAGTTGAAGTACTGACTATGGACCTCCATGGACAAACACTGATCTGAGTGTCTTCACCTCATCATCCATTTGGACCGTTACTTCTTAGGCCTTCTCCTTCATTAAGTAGTATTGTGTAATCAAATGTTCTAAGTTTTGCCCCGTTACACTGAAAACACAAAGTCATCAGAGAGCCACTTTAAAGTTGTCAGAGGGTTGTCATAGGTCAATTTTGGGTTGTCATAGGTGACTTTTGGGGGCCGAGCAGGGCTCATATCAGGCCATTGATGCTGTGTGACTACCTTGTGACAATCTTATGACAATTTAGGGGTGGTCAGAGGGGTTGTCATTGTGAATTTTGAGGCTGGATGACAACCCAAAGGTTGTCATTTCCTTCCGACTACTTTGGGCCAGAAAGGCCATCAGAGAAGCAAAAATGAAAATCGGGTTGTCATAGGGTTGTCATAGAAGAAAATGAGAAGTCAAAAGTCCTGCCTGACAACCCTAGGGTTGTAAGTGAATGGTGCCTAAAACGACAGCCCAAGGTTGTCATGGCCTCTGTCTAGGATAAAGTGTTGTGAGTGAATGGTGTCAAAAACCATACAACTCATAGGCCTCCTATGTGTAATGGTCATACCTAATAACTAGTAATAGGATAATAGGAAGCCATTATTATGTACTATGATATCTACAACATGAAAATATTCATAATAAGATTTTTTTGTATAAAAGACACAAACAACCTTGGGTTGTCGTTTTTGGCACCACTTTTGAGAACTCTGTGTTTTCAGTGTATACACAATGAAATCAAACTTAAAGACAACATTCCTCATCTAACTATTACCCTAATTAAATTTTCAAAGTTCGTAGTCTAACGGCCAAAAAAGAGAGGTCATCGAACGAAGTGAATGCAATGTGTGGTGTCAACAGTTTATATCAATGTCTACATAAAATCTAGATTCGATTTTGGGGTTCACATGGGTGCAATAGGAAGTTTTAGCAACCCCCAACGCATCAGTTAACGCAAACGCAACGTATCTCAACGTATCTCTCTGCTGTTATGCATGATATCAAAAAATTTCTTAAAGGAAACCTTGCACATAATCAAGGGATAGGTATTTGTCAATGAAATTCTTTTTGCATGAAATATGCATCAAGAACTAATAATGCTAAAAATATTTTAAGGATATTCCAGATGTAGCCACTGTTGTGGGACTTTGATATTTTGGTCTATTTTATTGTTTTTTAAGGGAAATCCCCTAATGTGTGACGTAGCAAGGACTGTAAAAGGGATTCCCCAGTCTTCAAAAAAGGGATTTCCCAATTCTCAACAGTGTATAGAAAGGAATTTTAGTTATAGTATTAAATATTTATATTAGGCCACGTGCAGGCTATAAATACTTGTATCCTTTACTCACCTAAATTCATTCAGTTACCTGAGATTCCAAACCCATGTTTAAAGAGATTCCCCTCCATTATGACGTAGCAAGGACAGAACTGTAACCCCAGAAATCAGGGAATTCCCAAATTTTATTTTATTTCCTCTATAAGTCACTAAAACTTTGACTTTTTCCATTTTTTTCCTTTAAAATAGTTTTAGAACACTCAAGAGTAGCTAATTAATCAAAAAATAGGCTTGTTGTTAATTATGTGCAAGGTTTCCTAAGGTACGGGTGTTTCCTGTGCAATCAATAATTCAATGATTGACTATCATATATATGGCACCAATTGTCTGCAATGTGGCTCGAAAGTTTTGAGTTGAGGTATTGAGATACGTGGTGGTTGCTAAAACTCCCTAATATGTAAAACACGGGACTTATTCTTTTAAGAATATGTTCATAAGTATGCACTAGATCATAACAAGCTAAAATAAGGACCTGGGTTTTCGGCGTGGATGGCGAGTCTGATGGGGGTGTCCTGGCCGTTGGCCCCGTCCTCGTCCCGCACACTGACCGTCCCCACCAACGTGCCCACCGGCACCTCCTCGTTCACGTAGAAGATCGTCTCCCCGTAAAACTCGGGTTTGTGGTCGTTAAAGTCAGTTTTATTCACAAGGATCTGAAAAATAAAATGTATCACTGAATCCAGGGAGGTGTCATAAAAAATGTAAAGCGCCCCTGTCTGCACAGTAAAAAGCATTGTGTTCAAGATACCATTCTCTATTGAGAATTACTACGTAAACCTGGCGGGCCTATTTCTTGTGATACAAAATGAAATAGAACTATAATGAAACGGTTTGGTCAAGATTGGTGCGATATATTTCAGATCATACAAGGTATCAAAGAAGATGCCATTAAAATCCCTAATTCACATGGCATGATCGTTTGCTGGGAGGGAGGTGGGAATTTACCTTGATACTAATCTCTGCCCTGTGGGGTGGGACTGCCCACCTCGGTGCTGATCTCTGCTGGTGGAGTGGGAAAGTACTCACCTTGGTCTTCATCTTTGCCCGGCAGGGTGGGAGAATACCTTGGGAGGCATCACCTCAGTAGTCAACATATTCAAATTGTAAAATAATCCCATATTGTTTGTGTTAGAGTGGTCATTATTCATGGAGCAATTGATGAGAAAATGATTTCTAACCAATATTTATAATAAATATTCACAAAAACTTGATAATCAAATCAATATTCCTGTCTCAAAAGTATTCTTGTAATTCTTGAATAAACTTTGACCAGCACAGCCACCCAACCCTAATCCTTCACTTTGGTTGACCAATGAATGGCAGCCAGGTGGGAGTGTACTCACCTCATTGCTGATCTCTGTTCAAAGGGGTGGGAGAGTACTCACCTCGGTATTGATCCCTGTAGAGGGGTGGAAGAGTACTCAACTCGGTACTGATCTCTGTTAGAAGGGTTGGGGAGTACTCACCTCGGTGCTGATCTCTGTCAGAATGGTTTGGGAGTACTCCCCTTGGTGCTGATCTCTGCCCGGTGGGGTGGGAGACTACTCACCTCGGTGCTAATCTCTGCCCAAAGGGTTGGGAGAGTACTCGCCTCATTGCTGATCTCTGCCAGAAGGGTTGGGATATTGTACTCACCTCGGTGCTGACCTCTGCCATGTGGGGTGGAAGAGTACTCACCTCAGTGCTGATCTCTGCCCGGCGGGGTGGGAGACTACTCACCTCGGTGCTGACCTCTGCCCGGCGGGGTGGGAGACTACTCACCTCGGTGCTGACCTCTGCCCGGCGGGGTGGGAGACTACTCACCTCGGTGCTGACCTCTGCCCGGCGGGGTGGGAGACTACTCACCTCGGTGCTGACCTCTGCCCGGCGGGGTGGGAGACTACTCACCTCGGTGCTGACCTCTGCCCGGCGGGGTGGGAGACTACTCACCTCGGTGCTGACCTCTGCCCGGCGGGGTGGGAGACTACTCACCTCGGTGCTGACCTCTGCCCGGCGGGGTGGGAGACTACTCACCTCGGTGCTGACCTCTGCCCGGCGGGGTGGGAGACTACTCACCTCGGTGCTGACCTCTGCCCGGCGGGGTGGGAGACTACTCACCTCGGTGCTGACCTCTGCCCGGCGGGGTGGGAGACTACTCACCTCGGTGCTGACCTCTGCCCGGCGGGGTGGGAGACTACTCACCTCGGTGCTGACCTCTGCCCGGCGGGGTGGGAGACTACTCACCTCGGTGCTGACCTCTGCCCGGCGGGGTGGGAGACTACTCACCTCGGTGCTGACCTCTGCCCGGCGGGGTGGGAGACTACTCACCTCGGTGCTGACCTCTGCCCGGCGGGGTGGGAGACTACTCACCTCGGTGCTGACCTCTGCCCGGCGGGGTGGGAGACTACTCACCTCGGTGCTGACCTCTGCCCGGCGGGGTGGGAGACTACTCACCTCGGTGCTGACCTCTGCCCGGCGGGGTGGGAGACTACTCACCTCGGTGCTGACCTCTGCCCGGCGGGGTGGGAGACTACTCACCTCGGTGCTGACCTCTGCCCGGCGGGGTGGGAGACTACTCACCTCGGTGCTGACCTCTGCCCGGCGGGGTGGGAGACTACTCACCTCGGTGCTGACCTCTGCCCGGCGGGGTGGGAGACTACTCACCTCGGTGCTGACCTCTGCCCGGCGGGGTGGGAGACTACTCACCTCGGTGCTGACCTCTGCCCGGCGGGGTGGGAGACTACTCACCTCGGTGCTGACCTCTGCCCGGCGGGGTGGGAGACTACTCACCTCGGTGCTGACCTCTGCCCGGCGGGGTGGGAGACTACTCACCTCGGTGCTGACCTCTGCCCGGCGGGGTGGGAGACTACTCACCTCGGTGCTGACCTCTGCCCGGCGGGGTGGGAGACTACTCACCTCGGTGCTGACCTCTGCCCGGCGGGGTGGGAGACTACTCACCTCGGTGCTGACCTCTGCCCGGCGGGGTGGGAGACTACTCACCTCGGTGCTGACCTCTGCCCGGCGGGGTGGGAGACTACTCACCTCGGTGCTGACCTCTGCCCGGCGGGGTGGGAGACTACTCACCTCGGTGCTGACCTCTGCCCGGCGGGGTGGGAGACTACTCACCTCGGTGCTGACCTCTGCCCAGCGGGGTGGGAGAGTACTCACCTGATCAGTGCTGATCTCTGCCCGGCGGGGTGGGAGACTACTCACCTCAGTGCTGATCTCTGCCCGGCGGGGTGGGAAGCCCATGTCAGTGGCTGCGACCCGCAGTTTGTACGACACCTGGCGAGGAGGGTAGAAGACGCCTGACAGTGCCCGCACCTCACCTGCAGGAGGAGCCACATAACGAGTAATATAGCTAGTATCATCAGTTACCTAGCTTTGTTATTGATAAAGAAAATGTATATCAAATAAGTGTTTTAATGTGAAAATGATATGATGGAGTACAAAGCCATTTATACTTACTGCTTATGTGATAAAATCACAAGTAAGTTTTTAATGTTTTCAACTCAAGTTGAATATTTAAACAACAAAATATTTAACTGTTGTCAAAATATGGATCCCCTACGTTACTACAATGGCCTCGCCACATCTTTATGAAATTAATTTAAATAATCAACTACTTAGCCAGATCTGAATGGCTCTATAGGGCCTATACTTATACCGTTTACTATACATAGGGTAATGATCTCACATGCACACAGAAAAACAGCCAAGCACCAATCCATATCAGTCCATAGCTCTATTTCAACCCACCTGTGTGGCTGTCGACGGAGAACTTGCCGAAGGGGTCGTTCTCCAGGGTGTAGATTATCAGGTTGTTGGGTTGAGTGGCGTCTCCGTCGTCGGCCGCCAGGTTGCCGATGACCTGCCCCACTGCCACGTGACGAGACACCTCCAGGGTCCGGCCCGGGCTCCGGAAACGAGGCGTGACGTCATTAACGTCAAGGACCCGGATCACCAGGTCGGCCTCACTGGAGAGACCCCTCCCGGCGTGGTCGGTCGCGCGAACCTATAGTTAGGAGGTTTTTTTATGTTTGTATGATGACCTTGGAGTTGAGTAAAAGTTTTGGCTAAAGTGATTAGCGTCCGATTAGCAACTACCGTGCGTCCTTTTCATAACTCGATTAATGTGTCTATTCGTGCACACACTATACATTACATTTTAGTTTAATGCCAGTTGATGGTATCACTTATGTTTTAACTGGGTATGTTAGAGCTGACAAATGGTTATTCAAAACCATTTCCTGAAAAACGATTCTTACATGATAATATCTTAATTATTCACATTCCAATTTGATAATATTGCACTCCCAATTTTTTTTCTTTATAAGAACTACACAAACATGGTATTAAAGCTCACTATACTTATGTGATACACACCTTAAGGTTATACCTCTCCGTCTTCTCCCTGTCGATGAGCCCATAGCCCAGCGTGCTGACCTTGATCTCGGCAGTGAGGGGGTCGATGGTGAACAAGGTACTGTCGTCACCGTGAAGACTAAACCGAATGTCAGCAGGGACAGCAGTGGCGTCACGGTCAACCACCGAGAAGTTCGCATTCTACAGAATATAGGAAGTTTCTATCTTAAATCAGGCAGCCAAGTAGCTCTTTCTTCTATGACATTATTTCTCATGTGGAAAAATGAACAATAACGAGACTAATGTCTAGGATACAACCTTTAATTATTATCATTATTGCATGTGTTATACACACTGGAATTATAATGTGCATATCTAAGTAATCCATTTACATGAAAGTGTTTACAGTGTTTTATATTCTCAAGTAAGTTTATTTGCCAGGGTTACCCCTGGTTTTCAGATGTGCAACACGATTATCTATATGTGAAATATATAGAAGAGTAATGTAATGTAGACATAATTGGCATAGAGGAAAGATGTGATTATTCTATTGATGTTAACCAAAACGAGTATCATGTCTCTCATTGCGCGTGTAAGACAAATGGAGGCAGGAAGGAGAGAACAATGAGAAAAGTGTACACCTAAACATTTTGAGGAACTTTTCAAAGTAGCATTTGGTCAATTTCCATTCACAATAATGGATTCCAATGGCAGAATACACTTGTTTTACATAAAAGATTCCTTAGATTCAAAGTTCTCACCAGTTTGACCCTCTGCTGGGGGTTGGGGTTCTGGTCGTCCTCGACCACAGTGCCCTCGTACGGCCCGTTGACGAACTCCGGCGCGTGGTCGTTGACGTCATCGATGATGACCTGGATGAGGGCGGATGACGTCATCGGGGGATACCCTTCGTCCTTGACGTACATCTCAAACTCATAAGACTGCTGCTTCTCCCTGTCTAGTGAGTGCTTGGTTCGTATCAGGCCATGTGGGCTCACCTCAAAAGGCACTATAAGGGTTGAAAGTAAAGGTACATGACATAGATATATTCACATTCAGCAGATAACCGAAGCAATCTCAATATAATGGCCCTAGACCCCTGAATTCAATTCGACATCGCGACATGATCATTTTTTTAAATTTGACATGTGGCATGTTCATCTCCTAAAATCAACATGTGACATCATGACCCTCCATTAAGGGCCCAATTATGATATATATTGTTATATTCATTTCAGATATAAATTGTCAGTGATAATTGAGGAATGAGTGCATAGTAACTAGAACCACTTGTTGGTACTGATTGTCCTTCCATACTCTCCCAGTTGGTGCCTTTGTAACTTTCTATAAGATTCCTCAAGTTATCTTGCACACACGTTGTCGGTGTATTGATAATGATGATATAGCACAGATATTCAATTCAACGGCTAATAAGCAATTTGATATAGGCCCTATAGCAATAAAATGATCTAATTATGAAGACGCATGCATTAATCAATAGATACATAGAAAGATATATTGATTTGATATGAAAAGGTCTTCAGAAATTGGTATTTGTGGTAAATAAAATCACTATTAACTTAAATATTTCGCTCTAAATCTAACTTATGTGTATTAGAATCAGTTGGCTCAGGCTAATAATTCTGTTCACCTGAATTGTCCATTATAAAGAACTCCATGTTGCCACTGATCTCGTTGTTCTCCCCCTCGTCCAGGTCGTCGGCCGCCATGGCCCCCACCAGCGCCCCTGGCGGCAGGCCCTCGTCCACCAACAGCCTGGTCTTATTGGCCCAGATCACCGGCGGACGGTTCACCGGCACCCGGATAGTGACCGTGCTCTGATTGGTCAGTCGGGGAACACCGCCATCTAGCGCCTGCACCACCAGTTCATAGACCGGAAGTACGTTGCCGTTGTTAAGGTCATCGACCAAAGTTATGTCACCTGTCATTTTAATAGAAGAGTTTAAGCATAGAACATTGTTAGGATTGGTGAGTCTACGTATCATACGAATGCCAAATAAGGAGAAATTTGAACCAATCGATGTTTTTGCTGCAAAAAATATTCGAGATCATTCAACTACTGTTTAGTATCCATCACACATTACACCATGTGCGTGTGTTCATTATATTGAGAATCTACAACGAGTGAGGTTTCTTTGCTTCTACATCAGTTGCATAATTGTTTTGGTGACAGAAATACAATTTCCTAGATTTGTTCAACTTGTAATCGTCTGTACCGTTTTCAAAATCCACTGCAAATTTGCCACGGCCACCCTTTTTGAGTATGTGAATGACGTGGTTGTTGGGCTCGGTGACGTCGTGGTCTTGCACGCTCAGTGTCCCCACCTTCTGGCCGGGGCGGGAATCGGAGAGGACGGTAAAATGTCGGCTGCCGGTGAAGGTTGGCGCGTTATCGTTCTGGTCTCTGACGGTGATGGTGAGACGGGCGGAGGATGAGAGCCCTTTACCTGTCTGATCGGTTGCCGTTATCTGAGAATGCAATAGAAGGCACTTAAAGGTAATGGACTATCGCAGCTGCTTGATGTAAAAGGTTATATGGTACATAGTAAAATAATCGATAGAGGATACGTATAAAGGCCTATAGGTACGGAAGTGACGTTTTTATCCCACATCCTTTCATCCATAAAGTATCCCACTTCCCTTGTATCGGACTGATACGGATCGTATTATAATTACCCCTTATAATGCTAATGCTTCTGCACCTACGCTTTAGACTGAAATAATGAAGTCACTCAGATTTTTATATAGGTCCTATCTCTTTCTGCGATAGTTGACCATTTCTGAGATATTTGAAAGGGTCCTATTGCCATAACGTGTCACGAGACCCGTTAACTTATATCCATGCTCAAGTTATAAGCATAGCGTTTGCAATATGGAGTCGTACAAACGAAGATTAAAGATTATCATTTATATTGAACTAATCGTTTCAAATGCATGCATGGAGACAAAATCCTACAAACTGTTAATTCGTAGGTCTGCCTCCTCTCGGCGTCTAGCTGACCAATGCGGGCGGTGATGACGTCAGCACGGACGGGGTCCATGTAGAATACGTCACTTCCGTCACCAGTAAGACGATATCTGACGTTACGGTTGGCAAAGTCGGCGTCAGCGTCCGTGGCGTTAATGGGAATGTCCTAAGAACCAAACAAATTGGTTTGAACAGTGTATCTTGTTCCTCTGTTCATTTTGGTTATGTTTACGTTCACTTATTACATAGTCATATCTTCATCATACTATTACTGATTATATAAACAAGTAGCTTCAGCCATTTTCTGACCCTCTACCTGCATCTGCCTGCACCTGCCATCTTTCTCCATCAGTCCGAACACAATATCAATTCCAACAATTCTGGGGCGAACCTAGCTTATAGTGTCGCCTCTTTTGATATTGTGGGTATTTCACCGATGACAGGAAGGAAATTTTCCACTTAAACTCCTGATACACACTATATAGAATGTACTCTTTAGAATATGACTTAGAATCTGGACCCCTTACCATGGTGACAAACTGGGGTTTGGGCACCGTGTCGTCCTCGTCCACCCACCCCCGGTAGTCGGTGGTGGTGAAGGTGGGCCTGTTGTCGTTCACGTCCTCCAGCCTGATCAGCAGGTCCGCTGAACTCTTGGGGTATCAAGAGAACACATACACAGTTATATACTTTACAATTACCAAATCTTAGGGGCAATGAATTGGACAGAAATGAAAGCTTAATTAATATATGATGTTTCATCAATTCATTAATCAAAATGCTGTGTAGTTTTTGCGAGTGTTTTCTTTCCCTTTTTATTCTTTTTCATTGCTTTAAATTAACTCCATTATCCTTTTATATTCATAAAGTCTTTCCGCTGAATTCACCCTGTCGTTTGAGTAAAGGACAAAATGATTTGGTACCTGTCTGCGCGGTTGTCCTCCGTCCGAGGCGACCAGTCTCAGTCTGATCTGGTCATTCGTCTCACGGTCCCAAAGACTGCTTCTTTGCCGTACTGCGACACGACCATCCTGGGAAAAACATTGTGGTTTCTTACTTTTCAAATATTTGAAATTATTAAACAATATTGAATGAGGAGCATAATTATGGTTTATGTATCACAGAAATCTTTAGTTAACGTCCCTTATTACGATGAACATCGGTAGCTCAAGGTGGCGACACGAATGTAATTTGAACATTGTCTTTTATTTTTTAAGTGTTTGTGTATCGGTGACCGCCATAGGCGATCTTCTTCCCCCTGTGCCTGGGATAGCAATTGAGATAATGAAAGATAAGGTATTGATATCAATATATATCTTTGATAACTAGTAGAAGCACATTAATTAAATAACCAGGGGGCCCGACCAAAAAACATCTACGAGAACTCTGTACCCACGAGAACTTTAAATACCCAAGATTACTCAATTTGCAATCGTGGGTATTTTAATTCTCGTGGCACAGAAATCAATTTTTTAACCATGTAAGTGTTCCAATGTCTTTCTAACATACTTATATGTAAATAAATATATCATGGGAATAATTTTAATATGATTTTTCAAGAAATTTTCATGTTCAAAAGTTCTCGTAGATGTTTTTTGGACGAAATTCTCTTCTCGTAGGCATGAAATAACCCCTACGAGAAATCGTAGATGTTTTTTGGTCGGCCCCCCAGGGCTGAACAAAAAAAACATCCACGATCTCTCGTGGGGTTGATTGACGTCAACGAGAAGAAATATCCGCCCAGACAACATTCACGAGAACTTTTGGCCATGATAATTTCTTGATAAATCATACTAAAATCATTCTCATAATAAAATATCATTTAGTTACATATATTATTTTCAAAGTATGTCCCCCTACCGAGTGTACATGTATGACCTCTTCCCCCGGACCGGACCTGACGCTGTAGTGCACGGTGCCCGACGTGCCCGCGTCCGGGTCGGTGGCCGTCACCCGCCCGACCACCAACCCTGGAGGAGGGTCCTCCGGCAGGGTAAAGACGTACTCCTCCTGGCTGAAGGTGGGCGTGTTGTCGTTAGCGTCCAGCACCTGGATCTTCAGGGACGTCGTCTTTTTCTGGGTGACCATCCAGGGGAATTCAATATAGAATTAGGATTATTGGTGTAGCTTATGATTCATAGGCACGTGCATGAGTGCACTATCATTTTAAGCGTGTGATATTCCTGGGATCTTTGCATATCTATTATGACTCAGCGGAGGTAAGAAGACAATTATTAGGGAGTTTTAGCAACACGGACACATCCCGATGCGTCTACGTATCGCTAACCTTTCAGGCGTTCTGAAGGACAAGTTATACAAGGCTTGGCCTATGAAAGTAGGTGAATGTTAATTTACATAACCTAAGAACATACTGCTATTGCCAGAATTTCGAAGTAGTTGATAACAGCTGAGGTAAAAGATGCGGTACGTTTACGTTATATGATGCATTGGGGTTGCTTAAACTCCCTAATGACTCCAACATTCGGGTTATCAAGACTCATACGAATAATGTAAATTGCAAATCGTTTCTATTTGAAAATTATTTTACCGCAAGATGTACAAAAAGTTCAGGAATATACTTACATGTTTTCCATCACTCACTTCTATCCTTAATTTATAGAACTCTGTCGTTTCTCTGTCCAGAGGTTTATTGATGAGAACGCGACCCCTGAAATTTTGAGAAGTTTTAAGACATTTTTATCCTTGCAATTGCTCAATATTGATTATGAGGTAGAAGTGTAGCTATGTATAAAACATTGACCATACAATTTATGGGACTATCAAAATTGATAAACCGAACTTCATCTGTTGCACACGCCTATTATAGGTGATGCACATGATCGCATACAGGAAAGCGTGACAATCAAATGATCTTACCCTGAAGCGATCCTAAATGTGTTCCCTACGTTGCCGCTTTTTATTCTATACTGCAGATAGATATCTTCATCTCCATCCCGATCATGAGCCTTGGAAACCAAATAATACAAATATTTTATTGAAATCATAAATAACTACCACCAAAAGCCGTAATTTTGCTTCCACTTCTTTTGTCTAGCTTTGAATTATTAAACATAATAAGGGGATGCTGATTTTGGGCTATAATATTATTATGACGTTTTAACCTTCATTTGATTCAATTCTGATAACCATAAGAAATGGTATATAACTCGTTTTATCAAATACCCACCTCGATCTGGTAGACGGGTGTCCCCATCGGCTCCGTCTCGTTGACCATGAGGGCGCCTCGTTTGGGGGTGACTATGGGGATAAAGTCGTTGGCCTCGTGTATCCGGATGACCACGTCGACGGAGGACGATCTATACTTATAGAAGGAGGACTGGAGGTAATTCTTGGTCGGTGCAAATTACAGACAACAATAATGCATTTAACATCGCATTGTAAATGTTCGTTTGTTATGAAATTGAGGATAATGTATGTTGCTGCATGCAGTAATTGTTGAGGCATCGTTTCATCACTATAGCAACTTCGAAGCTTCTCAATATATGTCAGTATAACATAGGCTATCCCTCAACTTTCTCTTCAGTAACAATGTTAACTACTGCAGTAACAATGTTAACTACATCCAAGGCCAGATAACACATTTTAGTTAAAAGCGAAATATGTGGCACTATATATATATATGTGTGTGTGTGTGTGTGTGTGTGTGTGTGTGTGTGTGTGTGTGTGTGTGTGTGTGTGTGTGTGTGTGTGTGTCTGTATGTCTGTCTGTCTGTCTGTGTCTGTGTCTGTGTCTGTGTCTGTGTCTGTGTGTCTCTGTCTCTGTCTCTGTGTGTCTCTGTGTGTGTGCGTGTGTCTGTGTGCCCTATATATGTGCGACATTTCTTCTTTCTTAGATATAACGGCCATTGCCCTGCTTTAATACCTACTTTCTGCGCTCCTTCCTCCTCGCCTGGTCCGTGGCCGTCACCCTCAGTCGGTACACGGGGTGCGTTCTGCGCCTGCGCAGGTCGCTGAGAGATCCGGTCAGACTCAGCGTTCCGTCGTCAGCGTCGATGGTGAAGCGGCCAAAGTCGTTAAAGGTCACCTCTTCCGACTCCCTGGAGATGGAGCTGACACTGTACCGGACGAGGCCGTTGTCTCCCGAGTCACGGTCAGCCGCCGACAAGGCCGCTCCGGCCTGGAAGGGTTGAAGAACTTTGTTTTAATAATTCAGCATTATCAGTTGATGGATTTTATTATGTTTTATGTCTGAATCAGACCCCAACTAAATAGCAGAGTTCAATGAGAAAGAGAAGAATCTTTTTATGGGTAGTAGGGTATTAGCCATATGTTATTGATATACCACGCCGGGAATCAGTGGCAGAAAAAGTTCCAGGTGTGGTACGCTGATAACCAACAGAGAAAGTACCCATTGGCCCAGAAAATTACTTCTCTATGATGCACGAATTCGGAGGCAACGATACGATCTTATTAGTTCTGCATCCCCAAAACCTTTTTACCTCCAAATACGTACAAACAGTCAAAATATGATATGTTCTAATCTGATCATGTGATCTATTGCAATCTTATCTTGGCCTTTAGCTACTACCATATTGATTTCATAATCGAACACAGCTCTATTTACAGAGACGAGAGATGCCTGAACTTTCACGTGAAGAACCGATTAAAAACCGATTATAACATTAAGACCATGGAGATGCGCACCGTGTGAATGGGTGATCCCGGCTTCAGGTTGTCTCTCACGGTGAAGGAGTAGCGGTACTTGTCAAACTGCGGCGTGTGGTCGTTGAGGTCCTCCAGGGTGACCACCACCCGGGCCTCGCTCCCCAGCAGCTCCAGGGTGCTCGTCTCCGTCGCCTTCACCTGACGGACAAAGCGAGAACTAGCTCATAAAACATTCCATCGTCGATCATCCCTAGCTATAGGTTCAATTCGCACGTACTGATATAGATTACTCATTAGTGTTATCGCAAAGATTTGTAGGTAATGATGATATGTTTTAAAAAGTAACATTAGTTTTACACAAACTATAAACAATTCTGCTTTGGGACCATGCATTTACGTTGACGCTTTCAAGCATATTACAGCTAACAATAATGGTATAGAAATAAATGTCTACCTTGAACTCAAACGAGTTGTAAATCTCTCTGTCCAGTCTCTCTGGTTCTAACACTGTTATCCAACCTGTATCCGGATTCATCGAGAACCAGCGAGATCCGGGACCTTCAAGCTCATACCGGAAGACGCTATTTTCCCCCTGTAGGTAAAGATAAATCAATATTTAATACTTGTATCAAAATTAAGAACACACCATGCGTACAAAGGCCCGAGGAATATCATCTACCGAAAGATATATGAAATAGCAGTATCAATGACATTGCACAGTACCCATGAAAACTAAAGGACCCCACACCCAATATGGTTGTTGGTTTTTGTTTTATTAGTTTATTCGAAGCTGGGTAGGTGTCATATTCAATATCAGAGAAAAGTGTGATAAGCCAATGTGTCTAAACATTTCAGACAAGAGGGAGGCACCACGCCCTGTCGACAGAAGGACGGTTGTCAACATGTCTAATCCGGAGAAAGAGTGTGGAGAAAAAGTCATATGTGTATGTGGCTATTCAGACCGACAGAGGCATGTCCTCCAGTCCTTTCCCACCCTACCGTGATCAAAACATAACCACCAAACATATGTAGGGGTGATAGGCCTATAGGGATGACCACATTTACATGGGTCTGCGGATCCCTAACCAGCAACATGTGATGTTATGGCACAGGCACTTAGAGGCAAGCCAAACAGATACTGTTTTTAAAAAAGAGTGGGCCAAAAAGTGCTGACTGTCCCATATTGTGCCCAACGAAGCTCGGTGATCGGTTCTTTTGGAGGGTGCCAGACCACACAGGTCAACGACATATGTCAGTTGTTGAAAGGTCTTGGTCCTCCTGGGATACCCTGGGAACCGCGTCAAGATGACACACCTACTTTATCCTCATCTCTCACCACACTCTACATACGCCATTTCTCAGAGGGTATTGACACACATTTACTGAATCAGATTCAGAGTCCTTAGGAAATGCTACTGACCGTCGATCTGCGTGTAAAAGAATAGCAATGCGAAATATTTGTATTAGGCCTGCAGGGCATTTCGTATCTTGATATTTGCAAGTATTATGTCATAACAGTGTCTTTACATAGGCCTATCGCCCACCTCCACACTGTTCCCCGGATTCGATTATACGCATAGGGTGTTCCCCAAAAATTAAAAATCTATAAGTAGTATAAAATAAGGGATTATTATCAGGCATTGTTTCAGTATGACGATCAAAAGATTAACATTTCCATAAGAATTTGATAGTCAAGTTGACCTACATGATCCTTGTCTTCGGCCTTGACCTGAACGACCTGTTGACCGGCCTTGACCTCGGGAAACTCGGCCACGGTTGCGCGGTACAACTTCCGGTCAAAGGAGGGTGTGTGTTGGTTCGAGTCGAGCACGTGCACGAACAGGTCTGCTGTGGCGTACTTACGGCGGTTATCCACTTGGTATCCCTAAAAGAAAATTGGTTACAAATTGCGTAGTTTCCCTTTTATTCAAATGGACTAAAGGGAAGTGCTATGGATAGAAAGTGACAAACCTGCGAAATCGGCAACATGCAAAGGAGATTTGGACGAGCAAACCCCAATCCTCAACAGAGCCCATGATCTGATCATTTTTATATCACTTTCTCTGCAGCTTTGCGCCTTATAATAAAATTGATAACATGGGCGGCTTAGAGTACAAAGTACTGCACCTCACTTCTGTCTTTGCAGCAAATTTCGCCATTTTGATTCGGCAGCCCGGCGTATAGGCCTAGGCCTTTATCGCCCGCACAACATGTGTTTTCCAACCAACCAGATTCTTAATATCCAAATCATATTAAAGGCATAGATAGTAAGAACTACAGAGCCTCCATCATACCTTGATCTTGAATGTATAGTTGGCAAAGGTCAGCCGTCCGGTGAGTGGGTCGGGGACTGTGCGGCCGATGGTGGTCAGCTGGCAGAGGCGGCCTGAGGTCTCCTCCAGCTTAAACAGGTTCTGCCACTCATTACCAGGGGGACCTAAACAAGCAACAGGTACTGCTTAAACAGGTCCTGCCACTCATTACCAGGGGGACCTAGACAAGTAACAGGTACTGCTTAAACAGGTCCTGCCATTCACTACCAGGGGGACCTAAACAAGCAACAGGTACTGCTTAAACAGGTCCTGCCATTCACTACCAGGGGGACCTAAACAAGTTACAGGTAAAGCTTAAACAGGTCCTGCCATTCACTACCAGGGGGACCTAAACAAGTAACAGGTACAGCTTAAACAGGTCCTGCCACTCATTACCAGAGGGACCTAAACAAGTAACAGATAGGCCTACAACTTAAACAGGTCCTGCCATTCACTACCAGGGGGACCTAAACAAGTATCAGGTACAACTTAAACAGATCCTGCCACTCCTTACAAAGGGGACGTAAACAAGAAACATGTACAGCTTGAACAGGTCCTGCCACTCCTCACCAGGAAGTCCTAAACAAGTAGCAAGTACCAATTAAACAGATCCTGCCACTCTTTAAACAAGCAACACTTTATCGTGTAGGCCTATCCCTTAACAGCTAGGCCTATTGCTAATCCTTTCCATGGAGACCTAAATAAGTTACAGGTATAGTTACTTATCTATAGGCTGGAACTCATATAAAAACTGATAATGAATTAATGTTGCATCTATATTTCTTTCAATTATAAGCATCCCTGTATGAAATTTAATTATGCATGGGGGCCGTCCATTTATAACGGATGCACAGAAGATGGTCAGGTTCGGGGGCAAGGGCTTGAGTCATTTCAAATGCGTGTTAGGCCTATATGCCAAAGCCTAAGATTGGGCTAGGAAACATCAAAAATTATTTTATTAGACTTACAATTACATCTTTTGAGTTAGTTTGTATTAAGTAAGGCAAAGACACTTCACAGTCAAATGGGATGAGGGAGGGGCAACAGGCACCCAAAGTGCCCCAGTAGTGAACATACAATCGAGGATATGGCCTTAGTGTAAGATTTTCATTCTGACGCATAGTGAGCAGCTGATGAGTGCAGTTTGAATACGAAGAGAATGGACATGAAGGATCTACTCTCTTTGGAGCCAACCAAAACACTCTTGTCAGAAGTGGGATTCGAACCCACGCCCACAGAAGTGGACTGCGACCTGAACGCAGCGCCTTAGACCGCTCGGCCATCCTGACTTGAGCATTTAACAGAACATAATAATATTTAATTGACCAAAAGTTGTTCTGTCTGCTTATTGATAATTAGTTAAAACTGGAAAATAAAGAATCTCAATGTAAACTATTTCAGATAAAAGATGCTCGACGTCTCATTACATAACCACAGAACATGGCAAAATATCGAAAACCTTCCTCCACCACTTCTAATTATTGTGGAGCTAGTACAAATAATTTTGAAAAAAGTCTGTCAGAAGTGGGATTCGAACCCACGCCCACAGGAGTGGACTGCGACCTGAACGCAGCGCCTTAGACCGCTCGGCCATCCTGACATGAAACTTGTAATAAATATGACAATTTTTATTGAAAAAGTTTATTGTGTTGCTATCTGATTATTAGTTTACCAGACAATAGACAATCAGGAGTTAAAATATTTTTTAAAAAATACCCGCGACCTCTCAATACATGAACACGGAACCTGGCAAAATAATGAAAAATCTTGCTCCCCCATGTCTTAAATTGTTGAGCTAATAAAAATTGTTGCGGAAAATGTCTGTCAGAAGTGGGATTCGAACCCACGCCCACAGAAGTGGACTGCGACCTGAACGCAGCGCCTTAGACCGCTCGGCCATCCTGACTCCCTGATATGGCGCAAAATTGATTTTTTTCACTGGAAAGGATCATGTAAAAATGATATGGAAATGTGAAATACAACTCTTACTTCTAGAATGACACTTTGCGAATGTCATACGTATTCTTCCTTAACACTAGGGAGATCAGAAACTGCTACACATTTTAATACCTTACTTTATCTCACATCTGTCAAGTCATCTGAGATTACAGCAGGCACGAAATTTAGTAAAACCATGTTAATACGGATACATAAAAACGGTAATAGGGCCTACAATCGTCTTACAATAGGATATTATTTTTATACATCGATATAGCTGAGGTAGAGCAACGTTTATTTTGCATAGTGCATTGTAGTAGGCCTGTGGGAAACTCCCTAATGTTTCATCACAGCATTCTCCTACCTGCGCTTATCTCATAGTGGACCTCGGACTTGGCCGTCACGTCCTGGTCCTCGGCAAAGATCTCAGGCTTCGTCGGACCGCACTCGGCAGCCTGAAACAGCAGTTAAAGTAAATCACTAATACAAACTCTGCCTTGAGAATGGATGACCACCCACCACTGAAAGCTGCTCGAATTGACTGCGGAGAATATTACAATGTTCCATGTTGGGCAGTGAGAAAGTAATCAAATTAATGTTGGCAAACTGGCCATATACGATTGCACCATTGCGAGCATAGCACATAGACACCAGTAATGCCCAAACAAAGTTAATCCCACTTGACGATTCTGTGCCCCGGACATCTCGTTCTTAGAAGATCGCTAGTTGGGTTGGATGATAAAAATGCAATATGACCTGGATCTGTATACATTTAAATCGCCGGGCAATTGTTGTAATATGCATATGATCAGTAAAATATCTAAATCTGTTCTTCAATATATTACAAGTGATATACCATAGGGAGCCTACATAATAGCAGTCCATGATGTTCATTTAATATATATATAGGCCTAAGGCCTATTATAAAGATGGCAATCAAATCGATATTGCACCGATTGCTGCGTAGGTGATTTTTGTAGTGATTACTGACAAATAGCTCATTGCTTATGGAGTTTTGATCTCGTTTTAATCAGACAAACCTCACCTCCACAGGTCTCTCTCCGATGACGGAGGCGTGGTGGGCCTGGTGGGTGAACTTAGGGGTCATGTCGTCCGTGTCCTGGATGTAGAAGGTCAGGGTACTGTCCGCCGTCAGCGGGGGCTCCCCCAGGTCCTGGAGGAAAGGGCACAAGTCAAACCATCACTTTGTGTAGGATAATTGTAATTTATTGTCAAGCATTTTGATTGGTCACTGAGGCCCCTGTATATGAGTGCTGCTCTATCTGTTTATATACATCCTGTATAGCTCTTTTGTGGTTCTTTTCTTTTGACATTTTGGCCTGATATCATTCGTGTATACATTGACAGAACGCAGATGCTCAGCATAGCTTGCATTTCGCATCAGAGTTGTTTTTTGTTGTTGTTTTTTTCTAATTTTACAAAATTACATGAAGTATTCGCAATTGAGTGACCGCAGGTGTTCGGGATTTTGAGAGGTCGTTTGTGTCCCAGGTCAATAGTTCTGTTAGGTTCTAGAAAGGGCGACAAATATTGCCCCCGATTTATGATTCAATTTGGAAAGGGTGCTGCAATGGTTATTTGCCTATTATAGAGTTTATTGTATCGTCCCCAGAATAGTTATAAGGATGGGTTAAGAGGACATAGTATAAAGTTTGAAACATGCTCTGCAATTTGCTATCCCTCTCGAATGTCATGAGTTAAGCCCCATACCCACTAGGACATTTTACTGGCGACTGGCGACGGGCAACAGCAGAATCACTGGTACAATCATTACCAATTTAGCTCACATGTTAGTTTGTAGCATGGAAATGTTAAAAACTAACATGTGAGCTAAATTGGTAATGATTGTACCAGTGATTCTGCTGTTGCCCGGCGCCAGTTGCCGGTAAAATCGCCTAGTGGGTATGGGGCTTTAGTGTTAGGACAAATGTCTCAACAAGTGTCTGCCTAAAACAATGGTTTTCGTGGCAAAAGAGAGAAGTACTTTTTGCAGTGTTGGATTACACGTATGCTATTCTAATCAAAGCCAAAAATAAGCAAAATTTATAGTTCATGGCGTTGACATTGCTTGATGTTTTCTATAAGTCTTTTAATTGATAATATCATAGTCCAACTTCGGTGAGATTGTATTGAAATCAAGTAGTCGTATTAGGATACCAAGCACACACACCCCTACCTCCCCCAAAATATATAATCTTCTCAAGTCAATGGTAAGTATCACGCAGCTGTTTGACATTTTGAATTGATTTAAACATCAGATCTCTATATCAGTAGTTTTCTCAAAGCTATGTAGCAAACGAATGCTTTGATTTGGGCAATTGTCTCATTCAAGTAAATAAGTATAATGAGCAAGTATTAATTGAAGTTCTGGTTATCTCTATATTGTCACACTGTACAGAAGCTTCTACAAACTGTGCAATTCTAGGTTTGTTGGTACACTGCCTTCACATTAAATTATCACTGAACCAGTTAAAAGGCAAGACTGTGACTGGACTATGTGCCAATTCTCCTTTTTGCTGCAGAAAAACGTTCAATTTAGACGTTGAAGTCCCAGTTAGTGTTTTATTTGTCTGGCACCATTGACTGAGTGAGAGAACAGAAACTTAAAACCTTGACCTGTTGGCAGTGTTTTAAGTATCTTGATATTCTACAATGAGGACGCGAATTCTGCTGTTATTCAGAAGTTCATATTATGCACGGAACAATGGAAATCAATATTTTATTGTGGATTATGTTTAAAGACCAACCTTAAAGGTTGATACTTGGAAGTACATTTTTATCTTTAATTTATGGATTTCGTAGAATTGATTTATGTAATAATATTGTATCATAGAAAGAGAACACGTTAAAGACATAATGAGTCTTTGTTTACTTGATTTATGTTGTCATTGGTAACAGTTTTCCAATGGTTGTATTTTGAATAAAAGGTTATTTACTGACCCCATTCCATATATATGCACATGTATACTGTTCTTGTCATTTGCGTCATTAAACAAATCAGAGATAATCAGATAACCTACCTCGGCATGTATTGCTAATTCAAACTTGCGCGGGTCTGTCTCATAGTCGACTGGTTGACGTAGGAAGATGTTGCCGTTTAAGTCGATTGAGAAGAACTTTGCAGCTTTTACATGAGGGTGGCCCTCTGCCGTGACGTTCTTAAAAGCGTATACAGAAAGTCTTATGTCAATTAATTATCAAAGTGTAGGGGGTTTTGTATAATATCAAACAGACTTTCCAGAGAGAAAAGCATTTTAGGGCAGCGGAACAAATCTCGCAGCTATAGTTCATTTGGAAATGGCTATAATTTCTTTTTAAATTGATAACTAAATTTTAATGTTGACTTGACAGTTTGACAGGATATATATATATAGCAAAATATCTTATTACTGGAAAGTTAAGTAAACCATTATCCATAGCTTACAGTAATCCGCAGTTGTGTTGTAACAAAGTCCGTTTTCACATCAAACCCTTGTTTCATCTCGACCTTGTACAGCAGGCTACCCACACGTACACTCTGAAACCATAAATCACAATCCTATAAACAGTGTAAATTTAAGAAACGCCCTAATCAAACTAGGATACACATTAGAGGAATTTGTGTATGTTAAGGCATACATAAGTTTTTACAATGAGTTCAGTTTACCTCTAAATAGTTTTTAAGTGACAAAATGTTAGTTGACATGTTTCATCCGCTCCTAATCTTGTTTTGTGTGCATAAGTTGTATTCAATAATAAACACCAGAGTTTCCTCTGTTTTCAGGGTTGTAAAAATGTATGCCACGATCTTAATTTTTGCAGGAATCAATAATTACATCATTGGTTTCGTTTCATTGGCGAATGGGTAAATACGTTATACTTGGATCCACATTTAGTCTCTATAACCTTTGGGAATAACGATAGCAAGCATACCTCTTTTATCCTTAGAAACGCCTCCAGATTGCCGAAGACAGGAGGGTCATTTATATCATGTACGTCTAATAGAACAGTCAGAGGTAACGTGATACCATACTGAAAAATAAAAACCATAATTTTTCCAATTAATTCTGTCAATATCATCGACTCAGTAGCTCAAGATCTGTTTCACTTGTTCTTTGCGTGATGTGAATCATGTTTGTATTAGCCATAGGTCCCGATTGATGTCTAGAATTCATTGACATGAGAAATATGAAATATTCCTAGAAAATGTGGTATACTTACATTTATTCGTTCAATATGCTCTGTACAATTGCCAAAAATCCTCAAAGTTCGCTCCTGAAGAAAAGGAATTACAAAATACTCAAAAGATATGATTAAAATTAAAGGTGACATGTAACATTTCCTCAATAAATCCTTAGATCTACTTGGTGCAACAGTTGATCATGACTTGAATAAACAACGTAAACTAATGAATACCAATATGACATGATGTTAGTGTTATTGATAAGAAAGAATATTATTATCCATGTCAATAAAAATATTATGAGAAAAAAATGGCTCACGGCTTTAGAGTGGAGAGAATTCTTGGTGACGAGGGCGAAGGCAGACCTGTCAAAGTCCAAATACTCCAGGTCTCCAGTTGTGAAGATGACCGTGTTCTTTTCATGAGGGTGACGATCAAATGCTTTTAATATTGTTCCTAGGGTACCAAAAGTAATGTTAATATAATATATATCAATACTATAAGGGTGTATCAAACAGTATGTTATAGCATAATGGCACATTAATTACATTTCGTGCCATTTTCTGTAAGAGTTTCTTGGTTCATGGCCAGTAGGACTGGGTTGGCAGAGGTCTAGATAATCAGTAGCTTCTCCAGGTGAATATCCTGGAGGTTAAAAAAACTGCATGGGTGGAGGCCTGGGGGAGGGGCATAAAGCATCATCGACCTACCTTTACTATTATATTCATATAGGGCACTGTCACTAGCGAAAAAAAAAAACATATTTTTTATTATGTTATTCCTATTAGGTAAGGTTGAGACCAGACTTTGTGGAACCTCTCAATAGTCATTTGAAAATGGCAATCTGACAGGACAGGAATATAAACTGATGCTGCAATGTTTGGTTGCAGTGGCCGTTTGGGAGCCTTTAAGCATGTAACTAGAACGGATAATAATGTTACTAATGATATTGCATTGTTGGCCAGTTAGCGAACTGCTGTTTTTTTACTGAAGTAGCAAGAATGTCTTACATTTTCATACAAGCTATACCCTTGTTCTTCTTGAACGAAATCATAAAAGACTATATTTGAGACTTTTAAATACTGACCTTTTGGCGCATTATCACCGATCGAGAAACGGAGAGGGTCCCTCGCTGTGATATCAGTATAAAAAGTTTCACAAACTGAAAGGAGTAACACATACGTATGAACGTGAGAGTCTACACATTATCGACAGTTGATAGCATTTGAATTGATAAGGTTAAGTATGAAATACCATCACCGTTTAAGGCAAATGTTAAACTATCGCACCAAAGACAGCAATGAAGAACATAAAAAAGCTTTAGACCACGAATGCTAACAACAACAACAACAACAACAACAACAACAACAAGACTTCCATTGCACACCACACACATGCATTGCAACTGAGAACTGATTATACCTCCACTACAAACTAAATGGGTGCTTGGGAACAATAGGCCGAATAATCTAGTCATTCAATAGATTATGTAAATATTTCCAATTTTCAACTACTTTTAATCATACTTATTATAGAAAGTATCCTAGAGTATAAACGCATGATAAAGGATATAAACAGAAAGCAGGAAGGATTTTAACACATATAATCAGTCCCCAGTTTTCACCTTATAGTTGAAACATTTCACCAACAGCAAAATGGGTGACTATAGCAGTTAGTTGGTGTTTGTCATGACTTCACAAAGCCAAGACGGGCCATGACGTAACTGGGACGTAACGCGGACGTAACCGCAACACAGACTGCGACGACCTCCGACGTATGAGAGCTCGCCGCTTTCTGGCTCTTTCAGCAAGATGACGCGAACCGTCCACCGACGCGCCATCTGACAGAAAGAGCCCGAAACCAGTGCTTCTGGGCAATTCCTGCAGACGGGTATAGCTGGTTTGTTATCGACTTTTTTCATTAGTGTGGCGCCCTGCTAGCGGATCTGCCTGAATCGATGAATAGGGAGTGTTCGACAATAGCGGCTGGAAGTTGGCCCAGCCGACCACCAAACTGCCAGGTGTGCTAGTTACAGGTACAAGCAGTGGTCACTGATGCCATGCCTGACTGCACAGATCACAGGTACCAGTGACCACTGGTGACTGTGTGTTACCTGTATACACCTGGCTGGTACCTGCCAGACCTTTTTGCACCGCTATTTGGCCGTACATGCCCTATTGGGCAATGGCGATGAAAACTACTCTTGTGAGACTAGGTACCAGGCATAGCTTTTTAGTGCACCATACCTGAACCCAATGACAGAGAAAGATCTTGGCCTGGTACGCTAAAAAAACATAGCTTTCTGGTGTACCAAACCTGAAACCAGTGGGAGAGAATGATCTTAGCCTGGTACACTGAAAACCTATGGCTGGTACCCGTGGCCTAGACAAGCATTTTTCTTTCTTACAGTTCCAATGGAACCAGTCTTACAGTGGTATGTACAAGGCGACTATGTGAAGGTTCAGACCTATAACCATCTTTTCCTTGAGGGATGGGGGATTCTCTTTTCATGTCTTTTTTGCTTTTAAGGGAAATTTGTATAATGCTCTTTCTACCAGCAGACGGTTTTGAAAGATCAGAATAACGTTATCAAATACTACATTTCCTTATATTTAATATCCTTTTATAGCCACATTCTCGGTTTATGGAGAGGGGAGTATGTCTTTCAGGGGGGAGGGGGATGTATGTTTGTCACAGGGTGGCTCGTCCCAAAGGTGGATTGAGTTATGCAGTCCCATTAAGAAAACTACCCACCGTTTGGTATCATTTTTCGTAATGGATCTCACATCAATTTGTAAGGTTAGATACCGAAGACGCTAAAGTATATTTGTTTGGCCTTAGGGGCGTCAGGGTCATACCGTATAAATTGACATTCCTTAACCATATTATTCTTCCAATCTGACCCCTATGCAACGATAATACATTGTCTATGAACCGTGTCTATTGTATAAGGCATCACATTTCTATTTTTTACTTCTGCATGTATAATATGAAAACATGCAGAATTGATTTGCGGTATCAGTTATTTGCTTTTCTCACTGAGGGTTTTCTGGTTTATAGACAGTAGGAGAATCTCAGTAGGCCCCAATAATTAGCAGTAAGGAAAGCCAAAATAAGATAACATTATTAGTTGATATAGCCCCAAGTCGCCAGGAGGTTAAGTTATCGATATCGTTAAGTCCGTTTAGTATAATGATTACGAAAAACCCGATTGTTAATGTGTTAAACTGTCATGTAAAATTCTTGTATAAAAGGTAAATCATATGCACAAAAAACCAAACCACATAAAGAAAAACGAATTGCAGGTTACATAAAAGCTATGTATAAATCATATATTGTAATACAGTGCAGCAACAGACAGTGGGCCTATACTTCATACGGGGAAGGCACAATATGGCACATTACAATATGCATCTACCAGAGACATATTCAAGATAATCTTAAATATGTTATTGACTCAAAACAATAATTATGTATCCATCCGTATCCCTTTAACATAGCACAACTTTCGTTTATGAATGAGTAATGGGGTGTAATAATTTGTCATTAAATCTACAATAACTATTGTATCATTATCATAATCAAAACACCATATCATGGAAAGTTGAATGACTTACAATAGTCTGAGGCGGCTGATAGCAGTGATGTAAGTTGAAGAAACAGTTGAAGTATGTAAATTCTGCGTAGGCAATCCATCTCCGTGATAGCAGTGGCGCCAATGTATGGTGCACCACCTGAAACAAACAAATATATCCCTGTAAGATATCCCTGTAAAATCTTTTTTTACAGGGGGGCCATTCCACAAAAAGTTACGAGCTTTTAAGATTTACATTTCGTTCCAGAGACGAGATACGCACTAAACATGTATCCCTGTGTACTGTACGCAGGTATGCAAAAGTGTGCATACCTCAATAGGTAACTTAGGGTTTGTAAGTCATTTTCAATATTCAAATATTTTGTTCAACATGAAGTTATTTTGCTACGATAATGTATAGGATATCATTAAAAAACCTATTTTATAAGGAATTTATTAATGAAAACCATATTAAAATCGAATGAAAACTCACGCAGCCGTCAAAGAAAAGAGAGAAAATAAATTAAAATCCAATATTTTGTCATAATGTGCAAATTTGTGTATGTAAGTGTCTGTAAGTGTATGTAAGTGACGTTACGAAGACTTTTCCTTAAGGCTATATTCCACTATGTGGTGGTGTCCTACTTGCGGTGGGCTAAGCTGCCACCACAAGCTATGTGCGGTGAGGAAACAAACATGTTCGTTTCTGCCATCGCAAGCACTCAAAAGAAAACTTTATAAAATAGTTATAGAATAAAAATAAAAAATTCATAAAAATCATAATACAATTTTTTTAAAGTCAAAAAATATTTTCAAATCATATAATAGAAGATCAAATCATTTGCAGTGGTGCTTGCGGTGACTCGACGCAACCACCACCGCAAGTACCACTGCAAGTATTGTCTATATTCCACCTTGCGGTGACCAAACTTACTTGCGGTGGGGCCAATCACCGCTAGTAAAGTGCCCACCCCAAGTAAAACGCCGCAAAGTGGAATATGGCCTTCACTTACACTATTTGCGCACATTTCAAAGAGAAAACGTATCACCTACGAACACTTTTTGTGGAAAAGCGCCCTGGAGGTGTAATTGTGACATGGTTCATGATAAAGAATAGACAGTGTCAACTAGGAAACATAATACCTCAGTTTCTTCGTACGGTATATGAAGAGATGAAAATGCATAACATGGCATAAATTATGTCGATGATGTCATTTTGGGACAGATATTTTCAGAAAATCTTTCTAGGTGGTAAAGGTTTCCATGGAACACTTAAATCTAGGGGCGTTAGTCAGGGGTAAATGTCCGTACACGCATGGTTTGAGTGTCAAGCAATATTCCGGGAAGGTGAACCCTTGCTTATAGACATGAATGTGACTTCGTTTGTAGCTCCAACCCGATCAGCGTATTCAGAATGATTAGTGCGTTGTCTGTCAGCGTTTGCTTGTTTTTCCGTCGTATATACCAACGCCTCTATCGAGTAGGTACTATATCATAAAAAGCTAAGAAGAGAACTTGAGAACTCTCTGTTTTTCCATTTCCTGAATACATCGAATTTTCTTTTCCTTATCAACTTAGTATAAACTAAAAACTTGAGTCCTTGCATTGCATTAAGAAGTATAGTATTTCGCATAATTGAGTGTTGATATTGCAGCCACTGTGGAGAGCGTATTTCCTTTCAATGTGCGTTGTTTTATTTCATGTTGATTTTCCCCAAAAAAAAACATCCGTCAAGGTGTTAGCACTCATGGCAATGGGTGTGCGGGTTCGGCATAAGTTTTTGTATCCGAATAAAGTATTCACATGCACCATGGATGAACTCCCCTTTTCTAAGAATTAACCCCTCCTTTTCCGTGGTGTCTTCTTACACGTACACACACCCTTCCCACTTTCAGAATGATTTACCCTTAGCCCTGCATGGCACTAATAGTTTCGTGTCAATGAAATAGTTGTTTTTAAACTCAATGAAATGGAGAGACCGTTTCTGAACCTGGCAAATACTAGAAGAGTAAGACCAGCTGGAAAGGCGATCAAAACTTGTTCTAACGTCAATGATAAAAGCAAATGAAAAAATTGCAATCCCTTGCCTTGGAATTAACCGATCACCTATAATCTTTTTGCTTGCTGAGAAAAATATATTTGATATAAGCTTTTTGAAATAACTATATAATACCGTCTTGTGACTGCTCCAGACTGGTAATAAAACTATAATATTGCACTGATTCGCGATGTCTCAGCAGGCGTGTTTATTGTATAAACCGTTTCAAAGGGCAAGGTAGAAAAACAGAGTAAGGGGCAGGAATATAGTGCAGTCTGCGGACCATTATCACGATAGACCTAAACAAACACGTAAAGATGTATGTGACAATAGATAACCTGCTACGATGGATTATATTTTTGATGTTAAATAGCTGTCTTTTTGGTCTATCTAAAGTATATGGACTAAACAAACAGAAATTGATATGGTTGCCACTTTGCCTTACATTTACTGCCACTGAAGGCGATGGGTTTATGTAAACTCTCAGCGGTTGTATCAAAAAGTAAACCGATTTTGTGGCTAGACAGTGGCCCTTGATGGGGGAGATGCTGATATCGAATGTTTCTTTTTTAAAATGCTGCACAGCATCGTCAAGCCATGTACTTATGCCTTATTTTCCTATCAATAACCGTTAGGCTTAATATATAAACTCTAACAGAGACCAGCTGTGACAGTATGGAAATCACCTTTGTCTATACAATTATGGATTGTCAGTACTTGGACTAAAAGGGAGCAGAAGTAACTCCGTTAAATCGTGTCTGGGTCCGGCAGCTATATGGGAAGGGATCCAATAGGCTTGGTTTGTCTAGTATGGGATCTAGCTTCTCTGTGTGAACTGTGAATGATAATCATCACCTTCGCGCCATCACAAATATCATCAAAATACCGTGGCAAGGGTGACGTAACTTACCATTTTATTGGAAAATGATAGAAAGTAAAATTTCTAGCTCATTTTTAGTACATGCCAATCTGTATATGACCTTCGTACTTTTGGTATGGTTATCTTTGTAATTTTATTTAGACTACATTTATGTGGATTAAAAACCTAAACCACTCATAATTTCTCGGCCGTATTATCATAAAGATGTCAATTCCCCCGTTGTTTTCCCCAAAAAAGGATATTAACAGTCCCTCTATGGACAATAAGTTCCAACCGCAAACCCACTGGCCCTTGGGATTGGTATAGCAGTAGGAATGTTTATGTTAGCATTGTAACAAAAAAAGTCCTGATTGTTCTTGTAATCTGGCACCTCGTATCTGCTGTAGACATAGTACCCCATGCTATCTACACGTATACAAACATTGGTTGTCTGTAAGCTGTGGGGTCTTTCAGTCTATATGCCTTTTTCACGAGTCTGCGCAGTGAAGCGTCCCATGTACATGCACTAAAAGCAACACCTTTACTCTAGCCTGGGTCAGTTGGATTCCATATCCTAATACACTAGTTCATGCCTATTACGCTAGCCCTGTTTCCTTTTATCGTGTCACATTGAAGGTAAAGCATAAATTTTCTACGAATATGTGAGAATAATAACAATACTTCTCCTAAAGTTATCGTGGGTCTAGGGTTTGGTATCCTGCTTTCCTCACGTTTAAAGGATGTGAAATCCTCCATCTTTCCTCCATTTCAAGTCCGGAGGAAAACCTTTAGTTTGTTTCATGCACTATCCCAATCTGTTTGAAAAAAGATTGAAGGGGTCATCCTGATAGCCGTCTGTCACGTTTGGCAGCGTAAACAGTGTGGGCGTTATAGAAATAAACATAACGAATACATCCAGTTTATTTATAAACATCATTTTCTAAAACAGCATCACGAAACCTTGCTTGCTGAAGTGTAAACAGTAGAAAATAATCTTTGAGCGCAGACAGAAAAATTCACTATGCTGAACTATGGGGTTCAAAATGACATTGTTTCTGTTTTTAGTTTAGTTCATTAAATTACTTCTTAAACGATGCTAGTTCAAGTCATGACTCACCATCCTGTGGATCATGTTAAGCTCCCAATATAATGTAGTTCTGGTCACCAAGAGTTGACAAAACACTCGCATGAAAGAATAAAGTTTATTTAAGTCCCAAACATGAGTATAATTATGATCACTGACTTCCCATTAGCATTTCACCAGTCCTTAGGCTAAGTCCACTCAGCTCACACAACCAATAATACTCCTGGACAGATTCTATCCTATCTGCAATCTTCACCCATGCCATTTGCCTAAAACAGGTCCTCACTTTCAGATGGTCTGAACAACTAGTGTCAGGCGATGGGAGCCTGCCTTACCACTGCTCACTAGCCATGGCTTACTCTCCATGGAGCAGACGCCAGGAGGAATCATGCCTATATCTTTAGCAACCATAATCTTTACATACATGATCGTAAGTATGGCTTGATTCTACATCAGTACAATGCATCGACAAACAGCTTGCACAGTTATCTTTGATAAAATGTTACATGTAAATGAGCCCTGCCCCGCCCAACAAAACCTGTGACGTTAGGGTACTTTTGTTTGCCATTCTATATCACCATTGTGTTCTTTATTATCCCGATCTATTGGGAACCTAAACCATAATAAGAAAGAAATGCTGAGGAATTTTAGTGAGAGTCTTTGATTCATAGTTCGAGAAATGGATTGGAAATATTATGACTAATACCCCACCAAATTGAAAGAAATAAATCAAGAGTTATTATACCTCCCATTGCAGATCTGCTTCAGGAATTTAGTTACTTTTGATTGACTTATCTTAAAGGGAAAACGAACCATTTTTCACGGCCGTAATGTTTCCAAACCTAACTACACTGCGCCATGTCATCAATTATTGTTCATATATAGTGAAAATATATAAAAATAGAAAATAAAAGATTCTACAAAAATAAGCACGAATATTCTTGGAAATGAGCTTAATATCTGGACTTCTTCATTCGAAATTTTAGATGATTATTTATTTAGAACAGCTACTTTTCGCTGCATGGTTCACACAGTTATATATGTCAATGAGCATATATATGCCCATATACCAATAGTTACAGCACTTAAGAGTGTCTCATGCTATCAACACACAAAAACGCTAAATAAGCATGGCAGGCAGCCTATTTAAGGGTAGACCACCACTAGTAATCAGGATCAATCTTCACCACACAATGTTTTCCCCGCAGACATCTTAGCCCCAGTAGCCCGACAGTCGCCACTACAATGATCCGGTTGGCTTCGTCCCAGCGAAAAACAACATGTCAAGTTGGTATAAGCCTATCAGTAGGGTTCTGTGGGATCCGAGTGCTGTAGGGTCAGGGTGGAGTAAAAGAGGGATCCTGGGGTGGCGGTGGGTGAGTTGAGTGGATAGTCTGAAGAGTGGGGGAGTCTTTTAAGTTGGGTGGTTGACTTTGGAATTGCAATTGGTTAGTTCGGTGGGTTGGTGCGTGGATCGGTTGGTTAGTGGATGAATTGGTGAATGACTGATTGTAAGAGTTTGGTGGATTGGTGATTTCGGTGGAAAGGGTAAGTTCAGGAGGTAGGGTGAGTTTGGTGAATGGGTAAATGGGTGTTTTTGGTGAATGAATGAGTGGGAGGGTGGAAGAGAAAGGGGTAAGAAATGTGGATCTACAAATGTATATGAATTAGTCAGGGATGTTTGCGTGTGAGAAAAGAAACTCGTATAAAGATAAAGGGGAACTATGTTGGTCAATTCTGACGCCATCTTATTTCATTTCACGATTTCGTTTCTTACAAACAACAGCCACTTGTTTTCTTGCATTCATCTGTTGAGACTATGTTCGTTGGTTGGACTACATCCAGTTCATGCACACCTGTGCCTATCCTTTCACCCTTATGTAAACTATCACGGTGCAATATTTTTACATGGACTTTGGAATCACATCCAGGTTGTGATGTACACTGTTAAAACAAGTGTTTAGAACCTAAACATTTTCCTAAACACTTCGGCGCATCCAGTTTTGGAACACTTTATTTCCCTAAACATGTTTAGAATTATTGGTGTTTAGGGTTAAGTGTTTAGAAATGTGTGATGTTTAGCTGTTTACCCATGAAGTGTTAAGGTCCTCAAGGTGTTTAGAATCAAAATGCTTATGCTTTTTTTATGTTTAGCTGTTAAGTGTTTAGAAATCTATGATGCTTAGGTGTTTATCTATGAAGCATTTAGGTCTTCAAGGTCTTTAGGGTTAGGTGTTAAGTTAAACAGTAATATACCATAATATGTACAGTGTTCTTTCATTCTTAAGGATGAAAACCATTTTAAATTTAACAATAATATACCGTAGTGTGTAAAAAAAACCAGTAGATTTTACATGTAAAACACTGCTATGGTACTAAGCCATACAGTTTACACCAGATGTAATGTTAACAGCATTTAAAGTTTTATTTTTCCTGTAAACACACTACAGGATCATTGAGCCAATAAACAAGTATGTCCTTCCTTCTTGGTTTAGCCTTGCATGGGTTGTTTGATTGTTGGAGGTAAAACCTTCAGGGTATAGCTGATAAAGTTCTTGAACTAAAAAGGTGTCTACATGTTAATCCTACTGAAAAGGTGTTTTAAAACATTTTGTAAATGTTCTAGGGGTGTTCTGGTTGGTTGACCGTACCTAGAATAACAGGCCAATGAAGTGATTATCTTAATGACGCTACAAAAACTTAAAAATCTAACATTTTTAATCACAAAGTTCCAAATTCCTAAGTGTGTGAAAAAAACATTTTACTAATCATGGCCAAAAATATGAACGGCATGTTGCAAACCACTAATAGTACAACTACTTCAAAGTAGTATTTTGATAACTTCAGTAGCCGAGATTTGAACCCGGGGCCCCTCACATATGAAGCCTATGCTCTACCACTGAGCTATGGAGGCCTGTAGGTAGACACAGCCCAGCTTTGCTACTTAACTGAATAAGTAGGGGTATGAGGGTATTGAACTATTGTCTGTCTAATGTTGAATACCTGTATAGTAGTACAGATCCTACTCATTAGTGCTGACTCTGCCAGTGTGCACTGCATGCAGTCCGAGTTAGCTCAGTTGGTTAGGCTTCTACCTTGAATGTAGAGAATGTGGGTTCTAATCCCAGAGTGTCCATTTTTCTTTTCCATAGTATACAATTGATATTATGTGTTTAGATTCTAAACATGTCCCATTCAAAACATGGTTAGAGGTTACACGTGTTTAGCTTTTAAACACAACTGATGTTATATGTTTAGATTTTAAGCATAGTTAACACAACACATGTTTAGAAGTCACAAGTGTTTAGGTTTTAAACACATATGGTTTAATGTATTTAGATTATAAACATGTTTATACCCTGAACATATTTCAATTCTAAACACCATTTTAACAGTGTAGGTACTAATGTTACATGATAAACTTGGTGCCAAATACCTCCCCCTTTGAGGCCTGGTTTGGTTTCATGAGAAAAACCCTTTGAAGCGCACTACTAGAAAATGTCTTGTCCTTTTATGCCGACATGATTCTATATGGTCTCCAGACATATGAAACCAAAAGAGGAATTTAGTTTATGCCCGATACCTTTTTGAAAAGGTTTATTTTGGGTGTCAATGTTAACTGTCCTTTTGGGAACGCCTTTGCCACATGTAGCTTAAGCAAAACAACTATATCAATCAAACAAGATAATCAGTTTTGATATTGGCTTATCTGAGTTGAATCATAATCCATTGTTGGCATGGTTACCAGACATAGTCAAAAGTCAGCAACAAAGTTAACCCTACCTTTAATCCCTGCAGATTATCCCCTATCAGAACCCCAACTGCAGCCTGCCTCAGTTTAAGGTGGGTGATGACAGATGATTCCCAGCCTCCCATAAGTCTGTAAACGTCCACCCAAGGGGCAAAGACCCAACCTGGATCTGCCTTGTGCCTGCGGCCTTCCCGACACGTGCGTATCTACCAACAGTTACCATATATAAGGGTCCCCTCAACCTCTAAGTTTGGACTCAAAATCTGTCACATGGGGTAGACATAACAAAACCACGCCTCACTATCAATACATTGAACATTTTTTAGGGAAGGAGGTTTGCAAGGGGTCTCAGTGTTGTCTGGGCGGGGACCTCCTACCGATATAGCCCAAATAGTCTCAGGGGCTTTAAAGTCTAATCCATCTTGGCTCATAATCCTGTTGTATAGACAATGTTATGGCATTCAAAAAAGTGTACTTTCATATTAACATCAATAGGCCTATACCAAGTAACCTTGCCTCATTCAAACAAAAATCACACCTAATTTCTGAATATTGTTAGTGAAGTCACAAATTATTTTACCCACGACTAGTGATCGATGTACCCCTAAACAAAATCGAACTCAGTATGTCTGATCTGTTATTTTGTTGCTTGTGTGGTTTCCAGAAATATAGGGGGAAGGTTACGTCAAGGTCCGAAACAATCTTACTGTTAATTGGGTATAATTAGTGTTGTTTCATATTACTCTAATTCATTCCTGTTGCCGCATATCATATTTCCCTCCTTCCCTATTAAACATCAACGTTTGAATATATAGCAGTATAGCAAGGGGCAAATGAGAGCTGTACTTAAGGTAAAATGTTAGTTATAATACTTAAGTGTATAACAATAGGTATCGCTCTTGGACACACATATTCAATAATGATTATTGATGTCATCGAAATCAATGCTTGATTTAAGCCACTACAATGTTTTATCACTCAATAGGGTCTGGTCTTCCATTTTCTGACATAAACGGAAGGGCAATATCAAATTATTTATTTTACCGTATCTTACTTTTGTTGCCATTGAATCAGAAGAGCGTTTTTTTAAAGTTTTGAACTATCTGACTTTCCCCTCTAGGTTTTAAATGATTTCAAAATACCTTATCAGCAAATAGGAAGACTCATTGTATATAAGGCGCCTTTTCCAATGTAAATCTGGAATTGGTTTGATTCTGAAATGTCCCACATGAAAATCACACACAAAACATCTGTCAATCCATGGGTCCATGCACAGAAATCTCCCTTTAAAGGTAACTCACGGAATTTGAAACTTGAGTAAAACCAGAAACCTTACAAATATATACTTATTATATCTAGCTCTTTTATAATATTAATACCTATGCCCCATAAAGCTTTATGCCCCTCACCTTTCAGACACTGTACCTCACTAAAGGACTGAGTATAGCAGTTTCAGATGGTTTCTAAGTATAGATCCTTCTGCCTGTCACATAGGCAGATTGCGTATGGTTCCCGAAGAGACCGAAAGCAGTTTAAATGACATTTGGTTTATACTCTAACGCCCTAAACAGGAAATACAATACTATATCAAGTTGCCAAGATACCATGTCGTTCTTCCTGTTTAGAAGTCACATGATACTGTTCAATGAAGTCTGTATAAAATCATCTACAGTGATGACAGGTTGAGGGAGTCTGGATATCCATGATTTCCTATCGTTGATAGATGGCATAACTGCACTTTATTCCATTTCTAACTCTGTTAAGGAAGAACCAAAGCATGTGACCCCAGAATCATTTTATAGGAGGATTGAACGTAGCATATGACATGGCATATGGTGTTACCGTGTACCTTTGGAATATGAACGTGCCAGCCAAAAAAGAGGCATTCGCTAGCACCCAAGAAATCTTTTTGATGTATATAAAAGAGGTTTTTTTTATCTAGTCTTTCCTACCACATTCAACATCAACCCAAACCCCGTCACACACGACCACTTCATATAGAATGACTTGATACGTCGACAAGTCGGACAGAAGTAAGCTGATCTGGCAGTAAATAGCCTCATCTCCCCAGGGCAAACCCTGGAAAAGGCTCTGATGAAACTATTCAAATTAAAGTACCCACCATAAACCTTTTTCTCATTTTATACATTAGAAGTCTCCTTCCCTGGGAAGAAAAAAACAAAGACTATAATGTATAATTTTTTATTGGGTAGAGGGCTGATTTACTCACAATGTTGATATTCTAGTACATAGGGCATAATGCTATTGAGTGTACCAAATAATCTACTATCGTTTCTTTCACAGTAAGAACGTGAAGTGAAATACACTACAAAGAATTCCAACTCTTATGAATAGAATACTAAACTGATCAATATGCAGTATTGACGGCCCAAATCATTACTTTATTGATTGAAGAAAGCAAGTGTATTGAACTTGTTTTATCTTGAACAGGAATTCTAAGTCAGCCAAGCGAAAATAACAGCGTCTGGTCAGTGAGGAAAACTTGATAATGAAAGATACCCTCCTTAGACGAATCATGGAATTGTATCGGGGCAACCAATAACCATACCTAATATAGACGTGTTCTTCGTAAGTGTATTCCTCTGAACCACAGAACAGTTTGAAAGCCCAGTCAGTGATTTATATTTCCAGCCCTAGGCAACAAGTTCAGATCGGGTTTCCAGCTTGCTATCCATCATCTACATTTAAGGTGAATTTCTTGTTGGGTTACAAACGTATTGACCCTTATTTCCTACACGGAAACAACGTTTGAGTGAACACATGTTTCATACCACGCAGAAACTGCTGACGTCGATTTTTTTGGCATAAGTTGGGCCCGAACTCTCTTTGATGTGTTTCCTTGGTTACAATGGCCATGGAAGGGGGCATTTGAATAGGCAAGGAGGCCAACTAATCTTTCTGTTCTAATAAGGAGAGGTTAATGGAACAAAGTGCTCCCAAATGTACAAAATTGTAGAAACGTATATTTGAAATAATTATGCTAAATGTATAACACAGACATGAATGTATACCACATGTGGACAGCCCTTCGTGTAACTGTATGTGAAAGTGCGCGGCTCCTTTAGAGCCTTGCACACCCCTGATACAGAATGATGTACATCCCTTTCGTCTGTTATTAGAAGGAACAAGCCCTCACTATGTTCCCACAAGGTAAAAACTGAAAGACACGTCTCCATAAGCCATCAGCAAACAGAGGATTAACGCAAATTATTCTCCATACCCATTTTCAAAAGCAAAAAATATTTGCCAAATAAAGTTATCTCCCACAGAAGTGTTTTCGAGTGTGAGCATGTCCTCTTGACTTGTGAAAAGATCGCAAAACACATAGATTTTTTACTGACTTAGTAAACTTTAAAATCTTCCGAGGACTGTTCACCGCATGAACTGTCAGGGGCACCTTTAAGAGTTGTTATGAAACGGATATTGTAAATGATTATGCTACCTACTACTATCGTGTTTTTAATATACAAAATATAAACATGAGTTAGGATATCAATGCACGGCAAAATAGGATTAACAAATGGCGATATAATCTCCTCCTTGGCAATTATTATGTTGTCTTCTTACATTTGGTACAATTTTCAGAATTGCCAGCTGCATCAGGATTTAAGAGATGGTTACTATATATTCCCAGGGCTGATAGTTTATTTCATTATTGTCATCAAAAATTGACCTACTTACCATTGGGTTAAAGTCAGGGGCATCAAAGGGGGTTTCGGGTGATATCTTGAAAATGTCTTTCCATTTAACTTGTTGCTTAATGATTTCTCTGTTACTTTGGCATTCAAAGATATATGAAAAAGTCTAATATTAAAATATGAAAACATAACTTCATATTGGCAAACTTATGTATAAGGAAGACCACCCACCCAAACTAGTAGAGCCTGTCAGCCTACAAATAAAGACCCCATCAAATATAAAAGCCATTCATCAAATTTGAGATGGCTTCATCGTACAACTGACAGTAGAGTGTAAGATGTGTCATTGTCCTATTTCACTACTTTATATTTGGCTACTCCTGAAAGTGATTTCCAGGCATCTTGTCAGAGGTAAGTAGATTAATTATTCATCTTTATAAGCAAGATGGATGTGGAGAAAGATATCTGTACGGCCAGCAGCGAGGGCCTCCTTCTAAGGTTTAACACAAAGGTACTCTAAAAGTTATCTATCCCCTTGTGGTGGTACCGAAGGTTGATGCCAAAGTGGAAAACAGTGAGATGATGCAAGTTGAACCAAAAGTACCAATGTTTAACAAGATTTTATACAAAGCATTTTCAAAACGTTTTTTTATATTAGTAGTTGCATTGATTCTGAAAAGTTGGCAATGGAATATTTGCAGGAAGGCAATTAATGCCCATGCTTCGAGTTTCATCGTTTGCACGAATGAAATGAGAGGGGCATGACTGGTGAACCCATCCATTACTTCACATGGGTTGTACCAATCTTGGCAGATAGGCTGGGTTAGGTAAACACACATCTCCTCAAAACTAGCGAGGGAAAAAAAAGTAAATATTAAACTAGCTCTTAAACTGTGAGAGTCTTTGATCTTGAGGATCACTTAGTATTTGTTATGGGCTACCCTTCGTGTGTCATTTATGTAATGGCCTTCTGTCATCACCCAATGGTTCCTGCAAGCTTCTCCTATGGCTTATGTATCTTTATATCAAGCGTGCTCAGCAAACAATAGCATGTCACTCTAGGTGCAGCGTATGATGTTTGGACAGCAGAATGAAGGGGAACACTTCCATAACAGTCTATATGCACTCTCGTTGTCGTGTTCCCTGACACCAGCCACAATAGTCAAGTTTTTTTGTTGGCCATTACAGCAGCAATACAAAACAGGTGGAACGGCAAATATGGATTCAGCGGGCTCTTTGAATGAGTTGTTCTCCCATGTTGAACGATGCCTCTCATGCTCTTTTTCCTGTTTGCTTTTCCATCACTTTCTACAAATACAGGCATCTCAGGTTATGGCTACTTTATGAGGACAGTTATTTCTTCTGCTGGAAACCAAACGAATTGCACGTTACCTAGGGCAACTCCCTCCTCAAGCTATGTATGCAGTAGCAATCCAAGTATCTATTTTCTTTACACAGTCACAATGCAACACAGTCACAATGCAATCTCCTTATCTGGTGGAACGGAAACCTTTCTCATTACATCCATATCCACCTTTTCAAGATCTACATTATGTTCTAAATTGAGCGATGGCATAATCCTAGTCCAAGTAAATGAAAGTTTTTTGGATCTCAGTTACTGAAGAGAGGTGCGAAAGTGCTCGAGTGGTGGTTAAGAAACAGCGTGGGATCCCACTTCAATAGGTGGGCACTTAAGTGGCAGTGGACATGTAGAAGCATTAAAGGATTACATCCTGGCTTAAGAGGCTGCATAAAATATAGATTTGGATTAAAAAAAATAACATAACCCTCCTTTTCAACCTACACAGCCTCAGGGGCAGATACAGGATTTTGGAAAGGGGGGGGGGCAGTATTTAGGCCAAGTACTAAACAGCATGCATTCATGTGCATGCCATCGACATATTTATCTCTTTTGCAAGTCCCAACCAAAGGGAGGGGGGAGGGGTCAGGACCCCTCTGCATCCACCCGTGAGCATGGGGCTGCAATGGTGTTGGGAATAATATGGATTTCTTAGTAAAATACGGTGTTCCCGAATTGGCCTATAGATACATAGTGTCATACCTCAAAATTGATAAGACATATCTATACTCTAGAACATATTAATTCTAAATATTTTATGTGAGAACTAGTACAAAATTATACACACATATTCAAAATTAACAAGTACTAAAACTATACCCTTAAAGTAAGTCTAACTACGCTCCCAGGGTCCAGGTGGAGCCACCTTCCACCTGGAGCCTGACCAACCAATCAGGGCCCAGGAGGCCTTAGTAGAGGGAACTTTGAATGCTCCACTCTGGGGCAGCGGGAGTCTGGACATCAAGGTGAACACATGTCCTTTTTGTAAGAGCCTAGGCTTAGGCCTATGGTTATTAAACTGTGACTGAAGAATACAACATCATCTCAACACTACTCCTGTCTTCATCTTCATTACTCCCCTAAACATCACCCACAATTAGAAAGTACTACCACAAAACTTTAAAGTACTTCAATAGAAACAACTGAATTGTTTATTTCCTGTAATCCCTTTATGCAATTAATAGCATGGTTATGTGTTATCTGAAACAATTTTTGTTCAAATAGCTCGGTGGTAAAGATGTCGATTAATGCAAAAATTAAAGGTCATTAGATCTTCAATTGTTTGCTATCCTGGATGTCATTCATCGAAAAGAAATAAATTCAAATGAAAAATAAAGTAAATTTCATGGGATCTTAATATATAGACCTTTTGTCCTTTATCGATATACTTAAATGTAAAATGGCATTATACAGAGGATGCTTTAGAATGCATAGAAACTTAAAGTATCTCTGCCTTAAATGGATAGAGTATTTAAATCGCACGAATAATTCCGATCCAGTATGTTTTCTTTTACATTTCTTGGGGAAACTGAAGTGTCTTTGCAGAGGCTATCACG
Organism: Lepidonotus clava; assembly: GCA_936440205.1. Taxonomy (NCBI): domain Eukaryota; kingdom Metazoa; phylum Annelida; class Polychaeta; order Phyllodocida; family Polynoidae; genus Lepidonotus; species Lepidonotus clava. The sequence continues at coordinate 41,263,782 of OW387136.1, read as the reverse complement.
GACCGCTCTCACGGAGATGTGTTTTTAGATTAAAAGGTAGAAGCCCTTACACTGAAGCTTCTCTTCAACAAGTGTGCCTCACAAGAAAAACAGGAAATGCTCTTTTTGTAACGATTGTATCTATATTTTCGGAGGATTACAATATACGCCTGTATAGGTTTCTTTTTTCTGGAAATTGCCTCCAGCTACAGCTGGTCTTGCTTTATGAGGACGTGAATTATTTTTTTCTATTTTGTGCATATGATCAACCAAGGTGTAATATTGGTAATCGTCACTAAGTGCATTCCCTCTCAGCTTAGAAGCGTTTTATCTTTCGTTATATCACTGTTATGTAAATATTTGGTATCATTTTTTTTGTTTATATTTATTCAGTTAAGTGTGATTCGCACAGATTTCTAGTTCATACAATATTTTCTTATACATCAGCCTCCAAGCGTGGGAAATGTAGGAAAACATGCATAGAACTGAGTACGGTAGAACTCCTATTGCTATCACCTAGCTAGAGGCATAAAGAAAAAGTCTTAGGGAAGCTGCAGATATCTGTATTGTTATCGTCGCCATCCTGTTTCTGAATCAGTGAATATGTCGTGGCAAACAAATATCGTACAACTCCCCCAATATTGAATGTTCTTTCCCTAAGTGCATCCACGCATGCTAACACAAGGTTTCAGAGAGGCACTACTAACAACCTAGTTTAATTAAGTGTTGCAAATATTTTCCTCGACAGCCATTGACAAAGACCTCATTCATGGCACCAGCAAAAAGACCTCCCATGTCACATAAAGCGCCGGAGAGGTATGCGCAGGGATTTTAGGGATACAGAAAAAGTAAACAGACGGTCCAACTCACCAGTGGACAGGGGCTCTGGTGGGGACACTGGCTGGGGAGACGGGGACGTGTGGAGGCAATGATGAGGCAGTGGGGAGGGCCATATTTACAGAGCAAGATGGAATGGGGCATGCAATCAAAGGGGAGGTGGGTGCTGCTTCAAGGTGGTCTGCCTGTTTATGGGGAGACGCATCCCTACGTCATGTATGGTGTCTGCCGAGTGCGCATAGTATTATTACTCTACGATCAGGCCTACTGTTGAATGTTGAACTATAAGGAGAGTGATGTGCGGGAGTTAATATTTAAATCTTCTCAGCATCTTTAAGTTATTAGGGTTTCCAGTTCGAGAATCTTATATCTCTATTAGTCTTGGGTGAAAACAGTAAAGGCCCTAGTATACTATGCGTCAGTCCTGCGTTCGCGTTGGGCAACCCGACCCGACGCGAACGGGTACCCGACACATAGTGTGATACGGCCTGGGTTTTTTTTTTAAAGAATAAGACCACATAAGACTATCTAGCGGCCTCGCATCTCAACTGCAAAAACTATAACAAACACCATTTAAGTTGATATTTCTATAACAAGAGGAATACAATTGGCACTGTGATTAACCATGGCGTCATGATCTCCAGTATAACAATGATACTGTATCACATACCCTTTTAAATCAATATCATGCTGTAGGCCTATCTATATTTAAGATGTTTCCAAAAGAGAAGAATCAGGTTGTTTCTCAAAATAGCAAACAAGTTGTGATTAAAAGTAAAGTTTTCTCATGGAAAGACTTGCCCGGTCGCCCCGGTTGGATACCCTGCGCCTGAAATATGGCTGGCTTAAACTTAAATCAACATAATCTCTAATCTCTGAGATCCAGGGGTAAGATGATCCGGGATGAAAGCGTTCGAAGGCAATGATCATAAGGTGTGTAAGTGAATAAAGCATCCAGTTGGTGCGCAACGAGAGTTATCGTTGCGCAAAATGATCGCATTTGAGTGGAACAGCTCTCTATGTGAACAACATCAACGTCGTTGTTAAGTTATCGTTGTTGCACAAATGTTCTTCGTCTTTATGATAGCATTAACCACATGTGCATAATAGCAACGACTTAATAAGTGAATAACTACTGTTAGTATTATGCTGGATCAATTTGAATTCTACTATTTGTATGATTCAAAGTTGGCATATTTACTCTAAAACCTTCAACATTTTAAAAGGTCCTTTTGGAGTGTTAAGATAGCCCAACAGCAACCGTTTGGACAACGAATGCTTCATTGTTACGATCGGTATTGTGCAGCGGTCCATGGGTGTCACCCAATGGCTAAGTTCATTCTCCATAATTATGCTGATACCAGTATCGATACCAACTAGAATGGTCCACCCTAGGGACAAAAGATGAAGGACAAAGGCCATTATACAGGCAAGGACTATCGAGTAAATCAAAAAACTCAGACTACTGAAATACTAATGTGATATCTGAACAAAACTTCCCGTCTGAAGGAAGTTTTACTTGTTCGTCTGTTAGTGTTATTCAGCACTTGTGTTTCTTATGCTAATACAAACGATTTGGGGATTACTTAAGCTTGTACAACTATTTACTGATAAGGATTGTTATTCTGATGAAAACCTTTGGGGTCTTAGTGCGCTTGGGAGGTATTGGATTCTCGATGTGACGTCCCGCTGCATTTGCAGACAATCAGTTTTCTATTCAATTGTGAATAGATTCAACTATTCCTTTGAATGTTAAATGGATTGAATGACATTATCGATTCGTTCCATGATTAAAATCTGCACATATTTAAAAGCAACAATGTAATGACAATAATGCCTTCCGACACACTCTCCATTGAAGACCTTATTTGCAGTCTACTCTTTCTCTATAAAAGGCAACTTCAAACACACGCCGTATAATTTCAACTTAACTTTGAAATGGTTTCAAAAACTGCAATGCCAATCTCCCTGGCATCTGAGAGGACAGCACGTGTGCTTGACGTAAGTGGCAGTGATATTTCTTAGCCCATGGCAGTCCGTAGAATGAATTTACCCCACGATTTCTCTCAAAAGGGGCTTCTAGATTACAGATAAGGTTAAGTGTCCCAATGAAATTCTAGAACCATCAAAGATATACGATAAAGGAAACCACTTCTTAGATAGGCGTGATTTTTGTGAGTTTAGCCCCGTGAATGATGAAGGGCGTCACCACGCAATATTTCTTTTCTAAACTAGTTTTTAAGCTGTTCTGTAACCTAGGAATTATACAAACTTGACGATGACTAATTATGCATTGCTTTTGATGGTTTTCTTATGATTTGTATAGTTTTAGAATAAAATAATGATACCAATGAATTGGTATTAGGGGCCTATCAGGCAAAATGCCATTAGATTAAACATTTCCATAAAGACGTAAACCAATATTTTCTGTATTGGCATGCAAACTAGAAAAAGAAAATATAATTAAGGTTGAGACATACCCTAATGTTCGGTAGGAACTTCGAATATAAAAGTCGTCTGCCATTTCCGCGGGCTTTTTCGTACCGGTATAAACCGAGGTTCCTGACCTATTCACATTGCCCGTGTCCATCGCCGCGTTTTTAACACCACCAAGCGTCATCCTGCCGAGAGAGACCTTATGCTGCACTTGAAAGCAATTTCAGCTGACAGGAACAGCTAAATTAACCACAGAAAGATCTTCTGCAATCGTTTCCGTCCTCTTCCTTCCCAACTTCTTTCAGCAGACAACGGTGGCCTAACCGTCAACGGGGCTTTTTTCCCGCCTGGACAGGGCCATCCCTCACGACATCCGGACACATCACGTGACTGCTCAGCGTCCCAAGATGGACGCCAAACCGGAAAGCTTCTCGAATATCATAAAGGTCGCCAAAACGGCGAAAGGAACAGGTAAACATTGGTGGGTTTTTCACGCCAAATCTGTTGTTGACGGGCCCTAACCGGGGTATCTGTTACTCGGTATATGGAGGCGGCAAAGAAGGCACCTATTGTATGAAGGGCTCGAAGAATATTTATCAGAAGTCATGAACCTGGGTTGAGGAATATACACTTGGTACCAGGGATGAACGGATCCTTTGTCTCCTGTCTATGCTGATAATGGATCTGGTCCTTTTCTGAGGACAACTAGACTATTAGCTCTATCATGAGATCACGATGTAAGTGAGGCGGTTATATTGAGAATGTATATATGCCATAATCTACACTACTGAACCTTGTTGCTGTAATGAAATATCCAAAGATTAGCACTTTCAAAGGTATATTACAAATAGGCAACTAGGATAACATTCAAATTGGGAACCATCATCCTCCACAATATTTTATGACTGAAGTATATTTCTGTAACCATATCCAATGATAAACATAGAAATGTCTTTTTTATTTAACCAAATACCATGAGGGTTTCATGTAAGTAAATGAACAAATATAGAAATGCTGAAACCAACAAGACATCGTATCTATATAATCCTTGACTATAGGCCGAGTAATCATAATTATAAGCAATGGATAGAGTGTTTCATCGTTTATCAGTGTTTTATTTAAGAAACCATTATATAAGCAATGAAATATCATACATAAATCAACCAATCTTTGAGATAAAACTAACTTAGTTAAATCCACGATTGCCTAAGAATATGTCATTGTTATGTCTCTTCAATTTTCACCAAAGTTGATGAGTGAAGATGCGTCATCAAATAAACAGACAAAAAGGATTCGATGTACGTCTGTGCTGCAAGTTGCAAAAAGTAGTTTTAAACGCAGGTGTAAATATTGGTAGCCAGAAACCCAACATCAAAGGACTAGCACATGGAAACACTTTGAGTACCTGTTTATCTCATGACCTTGAAAAATCATGGAATCATATGGATTCGTAGATTCTCACACTAGTGACTACTGTAAATACTTTACTGTTCTCTTCTCCACCCCGGTCCCACGCCCCCTCACAAACCATATCACCAGGGACATCAATGAAAAGGTCTCAGGTTTGGTTCTGGTCAGTTGCGGGAGGGGGCGCGCCGGCTGTCTTTGATGACGTCGGGCCGACAGACTGAGGGGGCGTCTCTCACCGACCGGAGCACCTCCCAGGTGGGGTGTACACACGAGTTACTCAACATGGCGCGGACCCCTAAGGTTACCTCAGGTGAGGAGCTGCTCCTCTGACCACTGCACGCGCCACGCACGTGTTTTTGGGTTGCACAGCTTTGAGTTTCTGTTTGGGCGTATTTAATGTTTAGGAGGTATGCTAGAGTACTGCTTATATAATTATAGTGAATGGCATCCCATCAACACTTGATATCGATATGCTTGGGCAGTTTAGGGAATATTCTTTTATCAGGTCGCAAACTGGAGAGCATGCCATGGATTATGGGTGTTGTTAAGACACTAAGTCACAAAATGACCCCAAGTCACATAGCACCAGATTTTGTGACTTAGGGTCACTTAGTGAATTAGGGCCATTTTGTGAATTAGGGGCCATTGAAGTCCTATGTCATAACTATGTTTTGTGACTTAGGGCCATTTTGTAACTTAGGGCCACTTGAGTCCCATGTCACAAGTTTTGTGTCTTAAGGTCACTTTGCAACTTCTAAAGAGTCATTTTGTGAATTAGGGCCACTGAAGTCCTATGTCACATATTTTGTGACTTAGGGTCACTTAGTGAATTAGGGCCATTTTGTGAATTAGGGGCCATTGAAGTCCTATGTCATAATTATGTTTTGTGACTTAGGGCCATTTTGTAACTTAGGGCCACTTGAGTCCCATGTCACAAGTTTTGTGTCTTAAGGTCACTTTGCAACTTCTAAAGAGTCATTTTGTGAATTAGGGCCACTGAAGTCCTATGTCACATATTTTGTGATTTAGGGTGTACTTGGGGGGTCTTCACTGGACGACGGCTACCGCAATAATCCCTATTTTGTGATTTAGGGTCACTTCGTGACTTAGGGTCACTTTGTGACTTAGGGTCATTTTGTGGCCCTAAGTCACATACTGACCCTAAGTCTCAAAACTTTGTGACTTAGTGCCCTATGTGACTTAGTGTCCTAACAGTGTTCCCCACCCCTCGACGCATACACTCATGAACAGAGAGGGATACATGATGTCGATTGGATGTACTAGCAATAGGGGACAAGAATGGAGATAGGGAACCAAAATAAGACTTTCCGAAATTCTGCCAAGGAAGAGAACATAAAATCCTTGATGAGCTAAAGAAGAAATACATAAAATGCCTTTTGTCGTGGGGTTATACATATAGGTTGCAGTTAGAATATGGACCTTATAAATTCAAAGTCACAATTCAATGCTATACACTGGCCATGAATGAAAGTAAGATCTTTCCGCAGGAAACACTGTACATGTGCATCCGGGCCTGATATGTGTTTTCCCTGTCAGCCCTTTCCTGTCCTAGGGTAGATGTATACATTGTGGTCAGAGAGCCTTTAGCTAGAAAACTTTGCCCGACAATGGTCTTTTGAAGCTTATGGTCAATCATGCCTTCGGGCATGCTTAAGTCACTTTTAGATCACACAACTCTTCTCTTAACATCGGTTATGCAGCCAAGTCCCCAAGTCTTATTCCATGCCTTTAAGATTGTTCGTCAGCTCCAGTTTTTTTCCGTCCCTTCTTTCATTTTGCCTTTTCTATTCTATGCAGTTTAGTTGTCCTGTATAGATCTCTTCGAGTGTTTTCCTCGTCTGTACTTTCTCCGTTTATCTTATAACAGCTAATACTGCATATAAACAGTATAGTTTGCCAATGAAAAAGTAAGAACATTAATAATAAAAAGATGCCCTTGTCATTTTGTTTGTAGAGGGTATTCAATAGCCTGAATCTATCGCTGTTTCAATTCTTCCTACTTGTTTGTAAAGTATAAGTCACAGTGTAAACTGAAGTCAGTCAATAAAACATCCTAAAAAAAAGTCCCTTCGCATAACCTACATTCCTAAATGCGATGCCTTGTTACTCCTCTCTATCTTTCTGTACATTTTGATGAAACAGGTTTTGAGAAGGAGAAACATCCTCTGAACATAATGTGCATAAACGCTATGTACCCATCGATATCTTCCCTGTGCCTACTGAATAAAATGTTAATACTATTGATAATACAATTCTTACGCCTCTCTCTACCTCCTTCCGCATCTCTTGGCCTCAATATCCCTTTCATTTGCTAGTCAAATTGTTCCCTCCCCGCGTTTGGAGGAAGTCCCGCCGAGAAGCGGTCCTTCTCAGTTACCCAAGACTTGGGTGGGGCAGAACCTTTACTTTGTAGGTCTCCTCTTCTGTGTCATACACAATGTCCGCTAGATTTCTGTATCCTACAATTGGTACCATGTGGACCAAGAAACTTATACTGTTTTCCTAACAAACATCCAGGGAATTTTAAATATTATCGTTACTGAAACGCAATCAATCGGTTGCAGCACATCCAAAGTTAAAATGCATTTCCTATGGTATCTATCATTGTCAACAAGGGTATTAAGCGCCACTTTCTACCACCTTATGGCTAATGGTAGCTTTAAATCATATAAAGTTGGTCCATCTTTTCATCATAGATTCTGACTATGCTCATTAATCTTCTAGCTTTACCTTGATAAAATATTGCATAGGTAGATTTTAAGGCAGGGCAAAACACTGGTCGGCCCGCCATCCTGAAATGATCAGCATAAAATTAATAATCGTAACACACCTTTATTTTCTAGACACAATAACAATAAACCACCACACTCAATATTGAGTGCCTTGGATCGATTTATATGAGACCAATTGCAAGTCGACAATGATAAACATGGAGTAGGCAAATGATACGATGTTTCTCAACTTTTGCTATCCTAGTATATATGCGCGTCATTGTTTGTCATGTTTCATTGATTCTTCAGCGATACGTCCTCGTGTGTTCCTGGATGTGTTCTTTTTTCAGTGGGGGACATTTGGGGATAATCAGCCCGGCGGGACAGCAGAGACAGTAGTCGGGGTGGCGGCAGTGATGACGACTATTGTTCTAACCCATTTCCGGCAGCTGAGACCGACTGCTGGGCAGTTTAGAGTTTATTCACCCAAGGCTTCCCCCTTCCCCTCCCACCAATGATCTTCATACAAAAATACCACTCAACGCCACGTTCCTTAATTTGTCCTCCACGCTCTTCCCATCCACAAAAAGATAAAGCCCGGAATGTTCTATTACTGATTTCCTCCTTTGAATTGTAACTCTAACGTGTTTTATTTTGGGTAAGAGAAGGATCCGTTTCACTTGAGAATTTCCAGTTTATTTTAATAAGGAGTCACAAGAGAAAACCTTGGTTTTCAGGCAGGTCCTTTTCTTTCAAGTAGAAAGTTTTGTGATTTCTTTGTTTTCCCTTCTTAGTTCCCCGCAGCCTCCTCCAGTGTGGACAGATACAACTCAGACCGTGGAGGATTACCCCCAGGCCCATCCGTCTAATGAAAACGGCGGGTGCCCATTGACTCGGGCGGCACTTGTCTTTAAGAGATTTATTGGGCCTACAGGTTATGTGTGTCGGAATCGTGACCAACGGTGATGCATAGGGGATATACACCCTAAGGTTTTAGAAGAGGGAGTCAGGACTTGGTGGCTAAGACCCGACTCAACTGCCTGGTAGTGCAGCCGGTCCTTATACCATATTGAAAATATAGATCCAAACCTTTATTAAACTTGCACATAAGATTACCGGGGTGGTTAGAGGGCATACAAAAAGTACCTTTACATGTGGTTACTTATGATGAAAATTCCTTGATGTTTGCTCATTTCAGCCCATAAGGTGATCAGAATGGGGCTTCCTGAGGCCATGCCCCGCAACCCCTGCCACACTCTGGAGGAAACGTGAAAGACCCTGGAGGGGGTCACGCACATGTGTATATGATAGTTGTACGATCCCAGCACACAGAGAAGCCTCCTCCAGTGAGCGGCATGGCCTCCAGGGGAGCGGCAGGCGGCGTCCTGATGAGGTACCGGTCAGGGCAGGGGGGAGGGTGTAAACCAGTAAGAGGAGGGCGGCAAGGGCCAAAACCATTTGCTTTGCCAGAAAAAAATATCTTTGTTGACGGAAACTGCCTGGTTTGGGGCGCATAGTGTTGGCACACTCCATGCAGCGTGACGGTAAAGAATGGTCGTACCGATGTTAAAGATAAGGGAGACATACACTTGAAAGGAGCTGGGTTAAAGAGCTAATGATCGACGTCACCCAATGTCTGGGAGTGGTTCACGAGTTGTTACCCTGACTTTTGGCGGCCTGGGTTCACTCTAGACCAGTCAACAACAGAGGCAGTAGTCCACCATTAACTCAGGGGTAACTGCTATTAATGTGATTTCTTAGGGTAATGACATCTGCTTGGAGACCAAATGGTTCATTGGGTTCGATTCCTGGTTGGTGTCTGGGTTCACTAAGGGATGAGGTACAGCAAAAATGATTTCAGGTTTTGATCCCCTGCTGTTTGCCCACCCTGTCACCTTCATCTCATAGATACAATCACCAAAGACAGAATCCGTCCCTGGACTCCCAACTTGTTTTTGCCGTGAAAATTACCCTAGCTGTAGGTACAATGTAAAACATCCATCACTCACTCACTCACTCTGCTTGGAGATATGCAAATTTGTATAGACACTGTGTAGATGACGACCCTTTTCTCAGACCCTGGTCATATTGGTGATAAATGTGTTGGTCAATTGATAGATTATACATTCTATGCAATTCAAATAAAAAATTTGAAATAGTAAAGTAAACCTGCATTTAGGTACACATTCCTGATAAAAAGTGGCAATGTGGTCATGATGCATTATTGACAGAAAAATATTGTCGTCCTGAACTGTTTATTATGATTGTGGGACTATTTAACATTAAGCCCGTAGAAGATTTGTAAGCAGTAGTCCAGGGTGGGGCAAAATTAGTTTCTGTGGTGTTACCTTGATGGATGCGTGGAAAATGGAAAAGAAACTCAGACATAGACAGGAGAAAGGGCTTTTTGAGAAGGAAGAGTGGTTGGTGGTAGAAAGCTAGAGAAACACATTAGAAAACAAAAAGGAAAACACGGTGGCTTTGGAATGGTGAGAAACGAAGCAACATGCGAAAGTACGCTAAGAAAATGGGAAGGAGTGGTATAGGTGATGTGAAACCGCTGTATTAACACTCTTAACCAGGTATTCTTATACGTGTGCTGTGTTTTCAGTTTAGAGGCACACATGTACGGTTTTCTCCCATATCTCATACATTTCACAGAGGTTAACTAAGCATACACCACCGCCTTAACTACTGAAATGCTTGAGGATCCGTGAAAAATATCTGTACAAAAATAACCACAGTATGCGCCTAAACTAATCATTTCAGAACTTAACTGGAACAGTTCATACCCTTTTAAGTTAATGTTGAAGGAAGTAATGAGAATATAATCCAATGGCTTATAAAAAGGTGAGCTCTAGGCAGAAGGCCCAATGTGTTAAGGGGTGCTCACTAACAAGTGTGGTCAGCATGTACAGAAGGGTTCAAACCTGGAGCTTATTACTAAGGTGGGGGTGAAGGCATTACGAATGAGCCCCATGACAACGAGTAGTGAACCCTGAAGCGGGCAGTTACTCATGATGTCAGTTTAGAATCGGTACACCGCGGAATGCCGTTTTTACTCGTGCAGGTGAACACGTGAGCGTGTAGCGGTGAAATGCTCCATGAAAGGGTTTACCTCCCACGCGCTGTTAACACGGATAACCCTTGGTTACCGCCCATGCACTGTTATATACCGTGGATAACCTTTAATTGGTTACCGCCCATGCACCGATATATACCGTGGATAACCCTTGGTTACCTCCCACACACTGTTACCATGGACAACCCTTGGTTACTGCCCATGCACTGCTATATACTGTGGATAACCTTTGGTTACCTCCCACACACTGTTACCATGGACAACCCTTGGTTCCCTCCCATGCACTGTTACCATGGATGGCCCTTGGTTACCTCCAACACACTCTCACCGTTGATAATCCTTGCAATTGACTACCTGCCTCAAAATACGTTCCAATGGGATCATCCTCTTATGTACATTGTTTAAATCCATATATGGATTAGGTATAACCATCTGCATGGCTCAATAGATGGTTAGGATAGGTTTCAGGGTTAGGAATCCCTACGTTGATATTTTGATTATTGTTTATAAGTTATAAATATTCCAGCATTTCTTCATATACCTGTGTTAAACACTATACTCATGCAGAGCTCTTAAAATACAATGCACTTGTCATATCGATGAGACAGAAGACATAGCTATATGCAAGCAGATGTCCAACGAACATTTAAGTGCAATTTCGTGAGAAAAATGTTCGGGTACCCAATATTCACGAGTGTCAAATTTGGTTAGATAACCAAGTTATAAGGCTCTATTTCGTAAAATGTGTTCTCTGCTCAAACAACACCAATATAGCATTCCCCTTTCATCCCACAACTACCAATATGCAAAGACCCAAAAGGCAGAGGTTCCGTTAGGTGTGAAGTTTAAATTGACCTTTGACTTTCATGCCCTTTTACCTGGGTTCTGAACGCATTGCCTGTTCTGTTGGTTGCCTTATGAAGTTGTCAGAGTCTGAACACGCTTCAAGGTGTGTTCAGAGCATGTTCACCCATAATAACTCACGTGTAAGGTATGCCATATTTATGTGTCTTGAAACAGGATAGTACTTAGTTCAAGAGTGCAGCTCCTGTTTGCGATGTGTGCTACTATTGGCCTTAAGTGTAAGCAGAGGGTATTTGCTGAATTATGCATACTTTAGAATTCTTTGGGCTACATTTTATTAATTATTTAATAGATAAGGCCTTATCTAGGCCTTTGTATATTCCTACAATCGGATGTCATCAATCACACACAATTCATCATTCAATCTATTTGGGGATGATCTATTAATAAATGTAGCCCAAAGAGGTCTCTGCAATATTTACATAATGTATTTACACTAACACGCAATTGAGAAGTATCGGTAAGTAAAATACACAGGTTCGATATTCATAAGTGAGCTGCTGGTGCTGTCTGAAAGATTCAGTTATCCATCATTAATTTGATGGCGGTTCTCGGTTGGGAAGTATGGACAGGATCTATACATGGGCTACCAATGAGGTTATTTTAAAGGGCAATGCATGCCATACCGAATTTTGTTCAAACATTATAGTAGAGATAGTCTTTATAATCTAGCATGAACATACATTCTTAAGTTAATGTTTGAACAAAGTATTGCAGTTACACGATACTTTATCATCGTTTGTGCACAGTCATCAATTCCTTAAACCAACCTAAGATCAAATCAACACACCACGAGGAACATGAATTTAAATTATGTTTTTCTGGGTCGAAACTCTTGGGGGTCGGAATTGAGTGTAAGATCGAATGAATAAATCATTTTCCAGTAAGTACATCACCAGAAATGGTCTTACAAGATGTCACCAAGTTGTAATGTATTATTGAATGTCACTTATCTTAGGTCAACCGTGGGAACAACAGCCCCAGGCTTAACCCTTTTGACCGTGACCTCACATTTACCATTTGCAGGTTGTAAGTTCACCTCTACCCGAAGGCTACAATTCCCAATAATACAGATATATGCAGAAAATATCCAATACCTGTCAGATTATTTGTATAATGTTTTTGCATACTACTTTTCCTGGCATGATATTAAAGATAGTACATTTATTGTATCTTTTGATTCAACAGAGTCTAACTTCATTCAATTTGTGAATTACAAGTGATATGCACTATAACTACAAAAAGCAAAGAAAATAGTCAAGGTACTGAAGACAAGTTCTGTACAAATTACCCTTCCAATATCCCATGCATCATTACCAATATCATCAATATATTAAAGGGTGTACTTTTGCGATATAAAGCTTTCCTATCATGTTATATAATCATCTTATCAAATACTCTCGATGAAATGGAACTGAAGTGAAAACAGTATTGTAAATAGCCACTGGTCTGCAGTAAGCCAAACTCCTTGGGAGGTAATCCATCAGCCTGTAATGTGAAATATACACATATTGTAAAATGTTTGTGGTAGATGCATTCTGTGGCCTACTCCCCCAGGGGGTCAGGACCCCCCATACATCACAGCCCAGGGTGAGGACATGCAGATGAGGGGTAGGCTACCCCCTGACCGCCCCCCGCACAGCTCACTCAGGCGTGACCTCCTGCCCCCCAGGGCCCTCTAACCCTGACCTCAGGTTGCCTATACTACCAATGGGGTATGCTGGATGGTTTTCAAAAGGAGAGCCTTAGTATCAGTACATGATGAGTTTGTAATTTGATCATTCGTATGCTTTCTAGCCTGAGTGTATTAGGTGGAAAAAATGAATAATTGATAATGTCTAATTACAGGATTCCGATTAAGATGCTGATAAAAGAATGAATTTCAGCAAAAGAAGGCCCAGACATTTTTCATATGGATTTCTGCACAAGGTTTCCTAGCTCTCAAAAATCGAGTCTAGCTGTGTTAAGAGGACCCATGGCCAGTATGTAGTTGTTTACCTGCATTAAGATGACTTTGTATGTAACCAGTCAGTAGGTGAGTTAGCATCCTCCCCTTTTTGACACCGTCAAGTATCATTACTCCTTTATACAGCTCTTTCTATTGAACACGTTAGGGATGCCCTCTCATCCATCAATCATGATTTACTTGTGGCCTTGTTATGGATACTGCATCAATGGAAGTGATCCGTCATTTGATGTCACAATCATAACACCTATTTATATATAGGACATCCCCAGAAGTAAAGGTACCCTTAGTAGTGTGACCCATCTATCATTGGTATATCACACCTACCATTCACCTGCCCACAGCCTAGAATAACACAAAGTCACAAAGGTACAGGTCAACTTTGAGAGTGGTTTTGGTTTTCATCATACCTTACTCAAGATGAGAATCATGAGAAGTTATACCCCCTACTATGCTCGTGAACATACAACCTACCATTGTTTTGGCTAGTCAAACATCATAATATTATATCACCCGGATTGTTAAACCAATATTCGGGTTCTTCCTCGGGACAAAAGATAGCCAAAAGAAATTTCTCGTGTCCTGGAAATGAGTTTAACGAAGAAAATTGTCTTTTGGTAAACTGTTCCAGATCTGCAAGGGTTAATGGTATGATTGCTATCGATAACCTAGAAATAGAACCATAACGCATGCTCCTTAACCTTATTTGCTATTGAGATCAGCACCAGGGGGTATAGGTGTCTTTACACTTTTGTTAACTGATTGATTGGGTGTGCAATCTTAGATGTATAATGTGAGTTTCAACAATATTATGGATTAATCATTTAGCTTAATATGATGATTGAAAGGCTCATAAGATTAATTAAATGGACATAGCAGTTTGTTTTTGAAAAAAATTCCATGACACAATAAACATTTCCGCTATGAATAATGACCTACATATTTATTTGCAAATCTAGGCGATGTCTATTCCTGGGTCATGTGGCACCTAATCGTTACAAAGTCTACTTTTTAAAACGCTCGAAAAAGCGTTTAATTACAAACATGTCTTTGTGAATTATTGAATCAGATCGGCAAAAATTGCCTGATGTTTACTGAGAAGTTACTTTTTAGTGTGAGTATATTGATGCTGGCGTCAGATAAGACATAGACCGTGTATTGGAACGGTTGTGTGGCATATTTTACATTCCCACACTTTCTACAAAACAAAAAAGTGACGTTTAAGATTATCTGTTTGAAAAGAGACATTATTTTCCAACTGTTGCTGATGACCTAACATGACAGCACTTGTGTGGTCCTTGAGAGACGTCCTGTGGAAAATGTCTTCATCAATTTAGTTTCTCTCTTCTTAAAATACGATGACCATAGATGCGTTCAAGCAGGCGCAATCCACGGAAGAGGGCCCTACATTTTCTTTTAATTTGGTATTAAACCCCTTTTCAAATTCATGGATCGACTCCCGTTTATGTAATGATTAGTCTTTATGCAAGTTCTAACCATCTCTATGAATGTTTTTATAATCTTGTGGACTTCTACACGAGAGTTCGCTGTACATATTTAGTTGCTCACTATTGGTTCATGTTGGCCTACCTAATTAACTCTCAGTTTTCATTATCGTCCGTTCTAGCTAGTAGCTATGGTTCGTATGGCTTTATTAGGTGGAACCATCTAGAGTCGATTTAAACAACTTTGACGAGCTTCAAAGGGACGTGCTGTCGACAGTTCATTGCCCGGCAGTGCGTCTCTGTTATGGAACCATTTGTCGTTCCCAGCCTTTTCTGTCAGCCAGATTTTAAAGGAAGCATCTTTACATAAAAGAATATATGACTGTAACAATTACTGGACAACCATCAGACGTGAGATGCTTGTAGACATAGATCAAAAAGGGAGTGTGGTCCAACGCCTTGGGACCAAAACACGGCGTCTGTGACCAAAACATGGCTTTAAGGTCAGCAGCCGACATTTGGCGGCGTTTTGGCGGGAAGCACTCCCGTCACTTGGAGTATGATTAATGGTGGTGTTTCTCACTCTCAGTCGGGTCGGTGAAACGGATCTATCGAATAAAACCTGGAATTTGTTAGAAATCTTTTTGACAAAGTAAGAACAAGTTGGCAGCCATTAGAGTGTCTGGAGTTTAGACATGTACTTATATATGTATGGTGTATAGGAAAATCTCCTTATTGGTGGGTTCTGAATTTTCGTTACAGAGTGGATAAAAGCCCCAAATTTTCTACTAGGCGCCTTTGAGGCAAAACAATGAAATCTGGACGGGGTGCCACCTTGAAAAATCAAAATGAAACATTGGCAAATTTCTTAAGTTTTTAGCATTTGAAATTGAAGGTATTTAACTATACTTATTGGCTATCCCAGATTAGATCTCTTTTGTAGATTCCAAAGGCAAATAATCGAATTCCCTGTCTTTTAATTTCCCAATTTTGATACTAAGAATGTGTTTCTAAGTATTTCAGAAGCTGAAATATAAATTAATGCCATTTTGGATTTTGGGAGATCATATCAATACTTCAAGGTGGCTACCCCTTTAAATTTAATGGCTGGGTCCCAGGTGATCATCCTACCAAAGGAAATGAAGAAATTTTGTGATAAAAGAGTGGAGTCTATATTCTCATATTGGCTCATTCTCACATGCTCATTTTCATGTGTCTAGATACTTTAGCATCTTAGAATAATGGTATTTTTTACAATTGGCCAGCTATCTTGGATTTTGGATTTCTGCATTGACTTTAAATGCAAATGATTGAATTACCTGACCCAAAATCTCCCAGTTTTGATACCAACCATATCTCTTATGTCATTTTAGAAAGAGATTTTTTTGGCCCCAATATCAGTCATAATGATAATTTCAAGGTGGCTCCCCTCCAGATTTGATAGTTCTGCCTCAGAGTTGCCTTATACCAAAATTTGTGCTTTTATTTACTCTGTAATGTTTTCTCAAAAATATGACCTTAACAGGCCCCAGTATATAGTCAGGTGTGTTTCATCACAAAAAGATTTTAGAAGAAGGATTCATGGAATTAATATTGGTGGAAGAACTGCATTGGTTGGGGTTCGACAGTTATGCTTCACTATTTAACAGGGGCAAATCCACAGAGAAGGGGGGGGGGTCGTCCTAATGCAAAATTTTCTGCCAGCCCCTCCGAGGCCTAGAATTTGACATTTATAAAAGATAATTGGCCCAAAATGGGGGGGCGTCCCCTATATCCGGCACTATTCAGAGTACTGCCTCTCCTTTAAATGATAGATTTGTATTACTATATCTTACATAGGCTATCAGAAGGCGAATTTTAACTCCTTCCGAGAGCTCATTCAGAACTCAAGCTAAAGCTGAAGGTTCTGTTCTCAAACCCGTCACAAGCCCGCCTGTGGGCGAAACAATGGCAGCTCCCCTGCCTTTATCAGGATCTGTCGTGAATATTTCGTCGCCTCGGATCCGTTACGCAAAACAGATACCTTCAGACATGAAGTACACCGGAACCAGACGACGGAGCTGAGCGTCTGCTTGTCTAGTAAAATGGGAGGAAAAAGAACCCAAGCGAAGCACTGAATTAGCCTGGAAATCTGAGACCTATATGCCACCGTCCTGAATAAACCGTGCAAGCTTTAAATGGGCAGGAAATGAAAAGGGTAAACAATGTGTTATTTTAAAAGTGACACATTTTGTGAAGTAGATACTGGGGTTTATTTGGTGTTATTAACCAGTAGTAGACAGGAAGAGTGAAACATAGTGCTTTCTTTGCTTTCACTGGCATTATAAATTATATGAAAAATTGTACAAGTTTCCCAACTAATAAAGCATCAGTGCTTTCGTACTTGGTTATCCAGTGTCTAACAGTGTCTGATATCAAAATAATTCCTTTAATTTCTTAAGTGCTTTCTATCTACTGTTAAAGAGAAAGGGGCATGTGCATCACTGTGCCTTGAACTTAAATGTTGTTTATACTGACACATGTCCATGATGGCTGTTGATGCATAAATCAAAAGCCTATGTAACAACACTTTTTTGTAATATTCTTATGTAGATGTTTGCACTTGATGTTGTGAAACTGAGATAAACAAAACAAGGGACTTGGCAATGGGGTCCATTTTGGCTCCCCGTGGAGAGAGCTTAGGAGGACCTTTCCACCCCCTAAATGAAAGCATTATATGTGAGGTAATCCGCCTCTGTACTCCCCAAGTGTCGGCCTTGTCTGTAAACACTTGGAAAGATGTTGGTCCCTTGCACTCCACGTTTACTCCAATGACACAAGTATTACCCACATCTTCAATCTGGTACCCTCCCAGGGGAGCTGGACTTTTTATCCCATTTACTTCTCTATGAGTAAACAAAACATTGTGGGTGGGTCCCTAGGTTCATGACTGATATTTGATCTAGTCTAAAGACCAGAAATGCTCTTTCAGATCTTAGCCTGTGACATTAGCTTTTTTGTCGACACATAGTTATGTTTTTAAGAGAAAGATGGTTATGCGTATGTCACATAAACCACAGTCGTTATTAGATAGAGGATGCATAGCAGCTCCTTACTTTTACCTGAACTAGTAAACATGACATAGAATCATAACATTCATAGATTAATCATAAGGATATAGTTGTTTTTTTGATAATTTGTACTTTCCGCATTTGCTGTATGGTACCCTGTAACTTATACCTCCAATTATGAACTGATGAAAGCATAACGTAAAGGTTCTTCCTACCTACAATCATTTTTCAACCTATAACTTGACAACTTAGGTTAGCTTTGTTTCCTTTGGCCTTTGATATTCCTGCTCACATTTCTACTTTCTGTCTGTCTATCTTCCTATCATAGTTATCTATGCTCTCTTCTCACTGTTTGATTCATGCCTGTCTAACCCACCGACCTCCTATTCTGTTGTCCATCCCATGTACTTCTTTTTCGTCCATATTGCTTTCTTTAACGTCTGTCCGCCCCTCGATAAACAAACTGTGGATGCACAGGGGGAAAGGACCAATTTGCGCACCAGGTGTTAACTGGGCTGTCACCTCCTGCGGTACTGTACCTCCCATTGATACCTGAACGTTACTATAAACCATTTGGGGCCGATATTTTATTTCATAATCAACACATCATGCGGTTTGCCCACCTCTTGTGGATATTAATAAACCAATGCATGCAAATGAAAATGGTTTGATGGTATCATGAATCATAAATGGCCAGAATTGTTCTTCATCCTAGATTTAATTCTTGTACACATATATATGTTACATATATATATAATATATGTAATTAAACATGTATAACATTCATAGGAAAACCTTTAATTGTTTATTTACTCTTGGCCATAGTGTCCTAGTACAATACCAACATAGACAAATTGATGTGCCTACAAAGCATATTTAAGGTTTTATTCCAAACAAGACTCCAAATCCCCTATATAGCTAATGCCCCTTTACTAACCCCAAAATGCGCATTCTGCCTGTATTTACATGTCAGTCTCAAGTGCATTCTGGGGCTAGTCTCTAAAAGGTGAATTCTTACCTACTTGATGCCTTTTTACCATGACTAGGCCATTGCATCCCTTTATCCCAAATCCACACATATGTATACCACATTTATATAGCAGGAGGAAGTCAAATAAGGGTTAGTTCAGAGCAGGGGACGCACTTCAGAACCCTCAAGTTCAAAGTTCTCCCTCACTACAAATAATGGGTGCTCTCTCTGGGCTCTCCCCGCTCCTCGGATCAAAGGCAGGGATCCAACTGTTATCTGTGTCACCTGGCATTTGTTTACATGCCCAAACCCCTAATAAACATGGTCATCCGGATATCATCAGCATCAATGGCGGGGGTGGATGGGTTTGGGGTATGTAATCAGAGCAAGGATATGTAGATCAACAATACCTCTCGTCTATCAGGGTGTCGAGACTTGATATACCATGGGCAGCAAGGTTATCAACTTAGCTAGAGCAAAAATGAGAAGTGCTTGGATGGGTTCAGGTCGATCTCAAATCATTCAGGGAAAATGAAAAAGAAAGGCCGATTTTAATGTTCAAACTATTAAGTCTAAATAAGGCTACCTTAGTTTAACACGCACATAGTCTGTCTGCCTTCAAATTCTGAATCATGTGGACAAATCCTTGTGAATGTATTCAATAAATTCAATATAACTTCAAAAGTATTTATGATTACCAAACATCCCTGGGTTAAACTGTTTAAAGGCAAGTTGTTAAGACACTAAGTCACATAGGGCACTAAGTCACAAAGTTTTGTGACTTAGGGTCATTATGTGACTTAGGGCCACCTCAAGTCCCTAAGTCACAAATAAAACCCTAAGTGCTAAAGACACTAAGTCACAAAACATCTTTGTGACTTAGTGACACTTTGTGACTTAGGGTCATTTTGTGACTTAAGGCCATTTTTTGTGACCTAGGGTCACTTTGTGACTTAGGGTAACTTTGTGACTTAGGGTCACTTTGTGACTTAGGGTCACTTTGTGACTAATTGTATCAATTATTTTTCAGACAATGAATTTAGTAATCACTTAATGTTAATTAAGTATTTATCTATTTTTCTTATTTTTATTTTTATTCATTTAAATTTATTCATATTTTATCAATTAATTAATATTTTGTACTATGTCACAAACTGTCTTTGTGACTTAGGGTCACTTTGTGACTTAGTGCCACATTAAATATAACTTTGTGATTTAAGGGTGACCCTAGATCACAAAGACTGTGATATGTGACTTAGGGTCACTTTGTGACTTAGTGCCACATTAAATGTAACTTTGTGATTTAAGGGTGACCCTAAGTCACAAAGACTGTGATATGTGACTTAGGGTCACTATTTGACTTAGTGTCTTAACACCCTAAGTCACAAAATCTGGGGCTATGTGACTTAGGGTCACTTTGTGACTTAGGGTCTTAACATGTAAGGACACTAAGTCACATAAGGCACTAAGTCACATAACTTTGTCACTTAAGGCCTTTGTGGGATAGGGTCTTGAGGGTGACCCTAAGTCACAAAGACTGATGCTATGTGACTTAGGGTCACTTTGTGACTTAGGGTCTTAACATGTAAGGACACTAAGTCACATAAGGCACTAAGTCACATAACTTTGTCACTTAAGGCCTATGTGGGATAGGGTCTTGAGGGTGACCCTAAGTCACAAAGAGTGATGCTATGTGACTTAGGGTCACTATGTGACTTAGTGTCTTAACACATGTACCCTATAGAAATTTAATCTCATACAGCTTTTACTTTTCTATGTTTAGGTTGGAAAAAGCCATAACCCGATTCCTTTAAGACGTACAGCCTATACTTGAGTACTCGGGGTCCCCTCTCCCCATCCCGATCAGAAGGTTCCATGCTTTCCTCAGTTCCCGGCCACTCCCACTCGTTAAAGTGGCCTTAGATAACATGTGCTTACATGTAGGAACACGGGCCCAAAGGCATTCTCTCTCATCGTTAGTTCAACCATAGAGATACATTTGTAGGTTTTGTTCGAATACTGTTTCACCTCTTATGGTAGCAGCAGTTTCTGGTATACATAAATGAATGTTTCTAGACGGTCATAAAAATTTAGGTTTTTATAAAACGTTGTGAACCGGAAGAAATCTCATAATAGTCAACATCATGATTATGATGATAGTGATACAGCTAGTTTAACAGGCCTCCGGAAAACTAAACATTAAAACCATGAGTTGCTTTCACTTTTTGTGTGCTAATAATCAGGCATGTCTTCACCGAAAACAATGCAAAAGTTTCTCATATTATTGCAAAAGACGACGGTTCCTGAAACGGCGGCGACAATCTGATTACTATGTGATGTATGTTATTCATCAATAACTATTTCATCCCTAACCAATTACAACCGCAGGTTACGTGGAATTTGATGAATTAAGGTATACCAATACCATCCTCGCGCCACTAAACATAAAAATAACATGCTCACTAACCTTCAAATAGCCTCGGTGCCAGGCCTTTCAGCCTTTTTTTCTTTTTTTCTTCCTTCAATTAAATCCCGCTATTGTAAACCATGCAATCTTGTGCTGTCCAGCGGCAACCGCGGAGTGACACAAGAAGCTTTAGCGTGCAACGCCTGCTGGATCTACTTTGCAGAGAATGCGCGCGCAGTGTTGACTTTACGCCCGGTCTGTGTTTGGAAACTGTTTTCGGGCCTGTGCGCGATTGCCATTTCATTAAAAGGTGGCAATACGCTGGTAAGCGGCGGGAAGGGACGTACAGAGACTGTCTATGTACATAGGTCTGTCTCCTGGCACTTGCCTGTTGCCAGAAACCAGCCTGTGCCCCCAGGCCACACTTACTAACCCTAGCGGGCGCCAGGCACACTACCCTGAGCCCTGGGAGGAGTAGACTTGTCCTCCTCCCGAACCTGTGTAATACATGATCGATCGACCTTTTCTAACCTGCTATTGTATATAATGGGAAATGCCAACATGGTCAGAGTCATTAAGAACCCTCAACATTTTGATGTTAAGAGCAACCAAAAATATGTGGAAATGAAGGTATTACCAACATTTCTGATAGCCAGCGTTGTTGTAAGTAATTGATAGAAAAAGAAAGTATAAACTATGGACCAAAATACAGTACATGTAATTGAAATAGGAAGTTCCTGATGTATCTCCCCAGCGCTTACTTGCTCCCATGATATACCACAATTTCCTATCCAACTTAAGTAGGTTTGTGTTCATTATCAAGAGAGGTGTTTCCCATTTCTTCCTGTACATGAATAACACATTGTTTGTGGACCTATGCTCTCTATAGCATCCAAGTAAGACATTCAATACTGTCTTATATTCACGTTTATCAGACCGTATTAGCATATTTACAATTCAACCTCATTAGTCAAATATCTTTTGAACGCGTCACAAGAGATGAACCCTCAATATTTTTGGCTAGCACTATTTTTGAATTGTTAGATTAGTGCCTTCTCTTGGGCTAAGCGAACCGGCGCCTTACACGATTCATAAGTTTCTGTTAAATGGAGAAATGCACGACACACTCTTATGGCTCTAGTCCCTGAAACCCGACACGATGAAACGGCCCTTTTTAGGGACTATTGACATGTGACATCGGATTTTAAAGATAATGAGATGCTACTTTTCGACAGGGCGGGATTGTCCTTTCTTAAGTTAGGCAGGCTGGAATAGACCTGCGACATGCGACATTGAGACCCCCTATCCATTAAGGGCCCTACTACTGACTTAATGCACCACAGCATGGCTAGGTCATATTTTGGTCTAAATTATGGAATGCCTATGAAATGTTTTTATTTCACTATGGGCTGGGAACTCCGGGAACCACAACTATATGAAGAGGGTGAGTAGCTTGAGAAAACCGTTACAACTTACTCTAAATTAAGCAAAGACTGGTCTATCAAGTATCTTATTTGCTGCAATCTATAACATTCTTGATATGAAGCAAGGGGTACAAATAGAAAAACACTAACAAAGAAAACAATTACAAATCGCCATTGCTCTCTTTGTTGATTTCAACATGATAGATTGAGCTATATTGTTCAAGGTAAGAATGGAAAATTGGGTTGGGATAAAAACAGTTGATTGGTCTTACATAGCGATTGGTATAATTATTATAACTTACTGTACCTTTGTGTGAAGAATTGCCTATTTCATCAGTAAGATATGAAAGTATGAAGCTAGAAATTGGTCATAATTATCGTGTAGAATCAACTTATATTGTGAAATTATTGAAGGATGTAATGATTCACCAGCTAATTATCAAATAATGTATTGGAACGAAACTAGAACATAAGTGGAACAAAACTGTTAATTAAGGTACAAAATCACAAAACAATGTATTACTGGAAGTGACGTGATGTAGATCATGTGATTGTAATTGACCAATGGGAAGACACTTGTAGCTATAATATAAATACAAGTGTAATATAATGGTGCAATGGCACACAAAATAAACAGTTCCTTTATGGTACTCACTGTCTTCACACCTCTTCTTCCTGGGATGGACAGCCTCTCTACTTAGCCTGAGCATAGGATCTTGATAAATGGGAGTTATCCGATGAATAAAAGCTCAAGTTAGAGTTCCAGACTTAGCTGAAAAATGGGCGGGACAGCATAAAACTGGCAAGAAAGCCCAAAACCGTAGGCAGTAGGCACAAATCTGGGGAAAAAAAGCACAAACCGTTCAGTAACATGCTACCACCTTTTGATTGCGGATGACAGTCCGAGTTCCCCAGCTCAAAGATCGGCCTAGAATAGATTAAAATGACTGAGACCGAGAGTAGCCCGAAACACAAACCCCTCCCCTTACCCGTACCCTCACCCCTCTCACTAAACAGACAAATGCTAGCACGACGCTCCACAGACCAGTCCCAACTCTATTCACCCTCGTGCACAAGGCATGACTCTCAATTGAACGGGTCCCATACCAAATACTCGGTCGGACCAAGATCGAAAGTCAATCCCCACTTTGCTGATCAGAACGGCAAACCCAGACTCCTCGAAGAATATCCCATTTGTAATTGGTTAACGTTCATCTCTATGTAATACTGAATGTTGAGTATTCTATTGTTCTGTCTTAGATTAAAAGATGACCAGTGGGTTATTCAAGATACCTTGCAATTTCAGGTGTCATTTTGGTATTCAACTAACATAATTGACAATGATTTAAACTTGAAAGTAGTGAGTTTTTTCTGATGAACTGTTTCTCAATGTGTAAAATTATGAATTACATTGATGAATCTGCTGGTATGTCAATGTACAAACCCAGCACTACACCACGAATGGATTATGTGATGCAACTTCCACAACTCTGCTTTACTAGCAATGTTTCAAACCTGAAAATAAGAAGTAATATTGCTTGAGAAATGTAATTTCTAAAACATGCAAATCAGAGGTTAAAAGATAAAGGTGATACTTATACAGTGAACGGTAATACACATGTTAAAAGTGGGACGATTCGCAACCATTGATGTTGTTCAAAGAAAGTATGACTGATATCACCATGGGAATCGCACCGTTAGTTGATAAAATTATATTATCCTTAAGCTTGTATTCAGCTTTACCAGTTTACCTCTATGACGGAAGCACGCATAATATTATGGTAAGCCATGATAATCCTCAGTCTTCATTATTAAACATTTTCATGATATCTGCGAAGCTGATAACCATGAGAGGTTGAAATCAACCATGGAAATTGTTTACGTTTTAGCAGTTTAGTGGTAAATGAAAGCTCGTATCTTGTACATATTCTTTGCCAGAATGAAGAACACTTTTAAAAAAATCTATTTTGACCGTCCGCCTCCTCTTCTTATCAATGTACGTTCATGTTCATAAAAATATCGAAAAGAAAACATGAGCTGTTATGGAACGAAAAAGAGAACTATTTACATTTCTTTTTATAAGAGATGATTGAAAAATATTTTCTTAGGATCTTCAGCTGTTTTTTCTCCAAGGATTGTTGAACCAACAGAAGTGAGTTGTGAGTGGACGCCGCAAGGTAACGTTACTGCGGGTCCTCCAGTACAACTAGGTGGCGGCAGACCCTGGAGGGAGGCTGGAGTATACCTACTCTCACACCGACTCCAATAAGGGAGTCAAGGGCTACGGGTAGGACGGTTAGGAGGTGGCCTGAGGGTACAGATAAGGGAAGGTTCACATACAAGGATATGTGGGGAAAACGAATTGGTTGTACTGAGGAGGGATGGGGATTTGTCTATGTTGTCTGAGAGGGGAAGCTGATACACATGGAGTAACGCCTCTGTAATTATTATGTAGGATTGTAGTATATACCATGTGAATAACACAACAAGCTGTTATTACTGTGGTTATAAAGCTCCATTCGTGCTATGAGTGTTGCACGAGTCAATGTCTTGTCGACCTTATGGGCAAGCTGGTTCTACCTCGGGATAGAAACAAAATAATGCAGCCACCTCTAAGATTTCTTATTATAACTAGTTTTCTTGATGCTTATTGTACATGCAGTAAGCTAAAATATTGTTCTATAAATGTGGTTCTTTGTTGACACACTTTGCCATTATTAGATTACCTTCTCACATGTTTGTTATATACGACATATTCTATCTCCACGGCTTGTCTTTATGTAAACAGATTGCACTACCAGAAGTGAGTGTCTGATATTTACCCTCTTTACCATGGAGTCGACCCGCCATCTTGTGGCACCAAGCTGTAATGCAAATAGAAATGAACAGCAGGTGATGTAACATGTTATGTTTGCCAAGAAAATGTTAAGTTAACAACCGTCGTGGCAATGGTTTTTAAACGATTATTTTGCTATGAAACATTTTTCCTAGATTTAGAGAGAACACCGGGATCTGATTATCCATGTTTTTAACAATTTTGAACTGTGCTATGTTGATTGTTCTTTATATCACCATGCAGCATCTGTATCTGCTTTGTATGTGTCTTCTATTTACAGGCAAAACGTATGATGTTATAATTATGAATTTAAAGGTGAAGAATGTTAAGTGTCAAAAGGGCTGCATGGTCCCTGTACCTGAAAGGGTTCCAATGCGTTTTAGTTTAATCTTAAGGAGGCAGGGAAGTAATGATCAAAATTGTTTTCTTTAAACGTATAAATAAGCTGAGTGTGGCCCTGCAGGCTGTAAGTCATTGGCCTTCTAGTTTGATACAGTGATGACAAGGAACTTTCTCTCTTACTGATTGTAGCGTGCACGTGATTAAATGTTTTATGAGTAAAATATCCAACAACCTAGGTAAGATCTAACATGTTACGCTATCAGTATCGATCTCTATTAGCGTGAAAATTGTGAATTAGTGATCCATGTGTAAAAGATATTTAATATCAAAACACTGATTCAATCATAATATTATAGCACGTACTGCTATAGCTCACTGATGATGCTAGGAACCAACTTATTAATGTAAACTGGTTTGAATCCTTCACACTGACTACATTTACGGTTCCGGAAATGCCCAGATCCACTCGTTAGTTAGAATTCTACGCTTTTCCCGGAACCTCCTGCTGACCGTTGAAGATTAGGTAAAACCGATTAGGCTAATGAGTTTGATCATCTATATATCATAAGACCGTGTATACTGTGAGATTAGTATAATATTACCTATTTATCTCAGAGAGAATGAGCAGCAGGTCACCAAGACTGTACCTGGAAAGGTCCAATGGTGGAAGAACTTGTTTCCAAAGTTCGATATCACAAGTGTAATGGAAGTGTCCCAGAGACAATTACAATTCAGAAAGTATATACGAGCATGCTAACTCAATGGCTGAAAGTCACAGCGATAGGTACGGAATAAAGGTATTTCCCTATTATACGTATCATTGATTTTTCTGTTGAATTAGATTCAGTTTTGTAAATTCATCTACATGTGTGTATCCTTATATGTCGTCACACCTTGTCTCGAGATACCAAAGTCTGGACCAAAAGTGACGATATTGAATTATTGCAATGTGCATTAGCTGTTAGTGACGTCAAATGCAAAACAGGTGTTAATTATAGAAAAGGAAATATCTGAAAATAATAGCTAACGGTAATGAACCTATTGAGTTCTCAGTGTTTTTGGTATGGATTGTATAAAGCTACATTTTAAGATTGACAGATTTTATGGGACGTTACACACATGTGGATAAGAGGCTCAGGACGTTTTCTGGTAATACAACCAAAAGGATGACTAAAACAGACGGTCTCATCTTTATGTCATATTTTTAAAATCTATCAATTGGGATGGAGGTGTGACATACATGTAGATCTACTTTAGGGTCATATCTAAAGTAGTTCTGAAATGATAAATACACGACATTCTAGTTCCATTGCCACATTCTCTGAAGTGTTTCACTCTACTTATATCTAACATGAGGATCGACCCATTATGTTGCCAATGAAGCAGAAAGACAATTAGACCTTAAGCTCATTTGGTTTGGAGGAGGCCTATCTACTGCTTATAGCGTAATACGAAGTGCATGGAAGAATCTATTAGCTGTATTTGTAACCTTCTTACGTCTATAACCACGTCAATAGAAGAGCTTCAGTACACCGAACTGCCTCAGCTATATGTTATAGGGATTAGGCTTAAGCTCTTTGTGAGTCCCCTATATATTCTATGCTGGACCCCTGTCAAAAGCCTGAGCAGAGGCCACCTATTATTTAGATGCAAAGACCAGAAGTGAACGTTGCTCTCTTTTTCAAATTATGTTACTTTTCAAGTAATTATTGTTATGTAATCCGTTTATTTTATTGCAACGCAACTATGATGGTAACGTTTACATTTGTCCCCATGGATATATCTTGTCTATGAAATCAAAACGCTGTTAAAGTACCGTTAT
Source organism: Lepidonotus clava (assembly GCA_936440205.1). NCBI lineage: Eukaryota > Metazoa > Annelida > Polychaeta > Phyllodocida > Polynoidae > Lepidonotus > Lepidonotus clava. The sequence continues at coordinate 41,236,180 of OW387136.1, read as the reverse complement.
CTCCTAATGCCCCCCCCCCCTACGATCACGTTTCCTCTTCGTGCCATGCCAAGCATTGTCCCTTTCCTAATGCCTTTAATATTATTTCTACCTTTATTGCTTCCGCAGCCACTGTCTCCCCCTTTGTCATCCCTTCCTCAGCCCCTCCGCGCTCCCATTGGCCCCCATCGCTACTCTCCCCTCTTTCTGCCCTACCATTACCTACTGTCCTTGTCTCAGCCCTCAATGTCTGCTCCTTTCCCAGCAAACACACAATGTTAAGACAACGTTGTGCAACATAACTTTTTCGCAACTTTGTAGTGAAAACATTGCAGCAACGATGCAACAACATATTTCAAACATATCCTTCCAACCTCCATGCAATGTTTCAAGATCATGTTGTGACAACGTCATTTTCACAACGTTTTGACAAGATTGCTTTCACAACATTGTAGGACAACATAAAAGCAACATACATGTGGCACCACCATCTAAAAAGTACACAATTGGGAAAACGTTTCTAGTTTAATCAACTTAACAGAATAAGTTGATATCCATTATCAAATAAAATGCATATATAAGGTGTCCCAAATCAGGGAACATTGTTTACATGCATAAAGTCTAAACACTATAATATATTATGATATAAGGAGGGGTTTTGAAATAAAAGTCCTTTTGGTCCTCCCCTGCATGCGTGAAGGTTCTTCGCCTTCCTCCCATCCCTATCTTCCCCTCCCTCTTCCCTACCATTGTCTGCCGTCCTTATCCATATCCTTCCCTCTGTCCTATGCCCTTGCCTGCTGTCCCCGCACATACATGCCTCAAATGCCTATTCCCACTACCATTGCCTGCTGTCTTTATGAATGCTCCTTCTGACCTTCCAACGCCAGCCTGTATAGATCTGCTCTTGTCCCTTCCCTTATCCTTCCTTTGCTTTTCCCTTGCATGCTGGCCTTATCCACACCTCCCATGCCTGCTGTTTGTGCCCTTCCACTCCTACCTGCTCAAATTTGCCCCATACCCCTGTTCTTACTCTCCCTTCCCTTGCCTCCAAATCTTATCCCTACCACCCATGCCTGTTCCTTCTGCCTCCCTCTTGCCTTTTCTTTCGGCCCCTCCCACGTATGCCTGCTGCATGCCCCCCCCCCTCCCCTGCTGCCTAATGTGTGTGTTCAGTCCGCGTGCCTCTGCCACACAATAAGGCTTGTGGTACAATACTTATACCACCAAGGCCAACCCATAGACCACCCGGTCGTGCTGGGCAACGAGCCTGAGGCGACCTCCAGTCGACTCACACATGTAGCACAAGGCTTAGCCTGGCCTATGGGCGACTCTATTGGACTAGGACTGTCTTATGGTATCGGATCACAAATTAGTGCACTTTACTTCGCCCACACTCAGCACTGTGTCAAAGAACGGCCGCCATGTTTCTTTGAGTATCAATATGCAGTTCGTTTTTCTTTTGACTGTATCATTTCAGGATTATCACGTGTAGGTGCGACCCCAGCCTACCAAAATGGAGTAAATTATACTGAATGAATTGGCTATTATTTGCTGTGGAGAGCAATAGATTAACTTGACTGTTCCCTGGAATTAGGTATAGAACACCTACGGTTCGAGCTGAAGTAACAGGATCTTATCACACGGAAGTAATTACACCACAAAGTAAGTGCTAACCCATGTTGCATAGATATGTTCACAGCAAGCGTGTTCATTAATTGCAACTACTCATACCAGAAATTAGTAAGATATACTATAAGTCAGTACTTAATTGGTAAAAAGAGATTTTGAAAATGTTAGATCCCTAGTGCATTTTACACACCTGGGATTATGCAGGACTGATTTTCGTCGCCTTTATAGCAGTGAAGGGCTGGTAGGACCAATAGCAAACCCATGGAGCAATAAACTATTCGAAAGCATTAATATTCTAAAATATATCATACGAAATAGGCCTAGAATTGTTTTTTAAATAGTCACTGTATGTCAATAAATATTATTTAAACATTATGAAAAGACAGAACTTGTGAATCTCCGTTCTTAGTCCTTAATGATATTGCACATCGCAGCATGCATGCAATTACCATTATTATACAATAATGAAGAAGATAAATTAATTTGATCGTCTTTACACGTTTCAGAACATGAGATATACCCGGCTGAAGCAACCTTAGTTGGGGAATCAAGACAGTTGTTGGAACCACCGGATCCATATCCCTTTTCCGTGTGGCTGCTGTAAGAATCCACAAACTACAATATGGAGATCCTTATGAGCGTACGGAAACAGGAGGCGCGGATGTCGCAACAGCAACAAAAACAGGAACAGCAGCAACATCATTATCAACAACAACAAGATCACCAGGACCAGGATGGACAGAGGGGGGATGGCCGCTCTGAGAACGGCCCGGGTCTTCTCTCAGTCCGCCTCCCCCCTCTGGGCGACACTGAGTCGCTCATCTCAGGAGCATCTGGCACCAGGCCGCCCCCTCCTCCAGGGTTGGGAGGCACCACCCCTCGGCGACCAGGTGAACTGCCGCAGATTGTGGGACTGAACCCCCAGATCAGCCAGGAGGAGAGGGATGCCAGCCTACTGGAGGCCGAACTTACCCCGAGGAAACCCCGAAACGTTCTTCTCCGGGTGAGTTGTTCTCATCCTTCTTTCATTTTTCAAATTACATCTTGTGGTTGCAACACAATCGTATTTATTACACGGATGCAGGATGGTTCTACCGTAGTTATATATACGGAGGCAGGATGGTTCTACCGTAGTTATACCACGAAAAATGACTCCAAACATATTATTCGAAATTATTGACAATAATTCCATTCCAGTTTACATCAATATCAATGCTTACCATGAAATACTATTCAAATTGCTTATAGGCTTATAACCTGAAGACAGTTGTATAGTACAAGATACAACCATAACAATTTGGTTGTTTGACAGATTCTTCCTGAAGTTTCTAGAATGCAGCCTAATGATCATAATAGCATTTTTTCCATAAGCACCAAAGCTAAAGCCTGTTTTGCTCTGAAATGCAGCATTTCGATTGGTCGGTTAACCTGCAAATTGTTTAGTTGATCTAATTATATTTTATTTTAAAGTACATGAATATAAAAGAAACATGACAGTTATTTACTCTAGTAACCCAACTTGCACAGACTGACATGGCTTTTATAATGTATTTTGTCAAACCATAGGACATATAAATGTGTGATGGGCTCATTGAACGCCTAATGTTTCAGTTTTCATAACTATAAATCTTGGAGAATATGAATTTACTAGCTTCAAATTGTAATCCCAAAAGAATGCCCTGTTATTAAACTTAGCCAAAAGGTATAGCCTCAACCTTCATCATTTTTTGTTATTCCCTATGGTATCACCTTCATTCACAGAGAGTCGGAATGGGTTGGAGTGGTGAATTATCATTAACATAATATATGAAGCATTAAATATGATAATGATCAACCTTTTCCCTGTTAATCACACTATATTATGCCTATACATATATAACAAAACAATGAAGATGTTCCAACTTGGAACTCCATTTTCAAACAGTGAAAACATCATGATATTCCAGCAAACTAATAAACACATATCCGCCTTATATTTAGTCAATGAATTTCGCCACCCTCTCCTGCTTACGATCACATCTAACCAGCAATTCGAAAGTTTAAAAAGGTTGATTCGATCAGTGCCATGTGTCCTGGAGTGTATGCCTTCTTATTTGGCATGCTTTAGGGGTATAAGGCGATATAAGTAGTCCGTTCATGAGATCTAATTTTTGGACAGGTTCATAATTTATGTTTTCAACAATAAGGTTTTATAGCGAAGTGAGTCTACAAAAGGTCAAGGAAGCAAGTTGTAAATTAGATCTTTAATACTTAAAGACTCACTCGAATAGTCGACTGCGCATGCAATAAGCATTATACAGAAGGTTGGTAAAGTAGGTTTTCTCTATAGCGAAGCATCACTTCATATCACAAAGTTTTGAAACCATGTTCAAGATTTTTAAAATAGCTTACATTAAAGATAGTTGTCATTGCTCATACTCGGGCAAAGACACTCTGAAGCAGCATCATATGCCCCATCAAGGGGCATTTGAATAACAAGGGGTGTCTTAGGTTGAACATGTTTCTCTTATCATGTAGTTTCTTATTATTTTCCTTTCAATATAAGTGTCAGCTATGAGGTAGTTAGTGGGCCAATCACTTAACTGAAACATTATTGCCGAAGCTATAGTTATTCCCTTTACATCGTCAATGGATTAATGTTGCATACTGAATAACATACTTGAGGCTCGCTGCTCATGACCCTTCACCTCACAAAGAGCTTACCTTGGCTGGAGACCCCTGGCATGTATCAAGCACGTTTATGGAGTAACTGGGATTGATATTGCATGACTGAAATCGAGGTGAAGAACCAACTAAAAGATTTCAGCCCTATTACATCTCAACCCTTCTAGATATAGAGTGAATGAAACAATAGATCAGTTAATCTCTAATTGAAACAAGTTTAGTTAATCACAATAAGAGAGTTTAGAATGACAAATGTCCCTCTGGATGAGCATAATCAACTATAGGCCTATATCTGTATTCGGACACGTTTCCAAAGTACTCAAATGTAAAAACTATTGTCTTGGACAAAATAAGTCAAAACTGTGACACCCAGTGGCCAGGTTGGCAATCCGCTAAATGAGGGGACCCTTCAGAAGTGATCATCAAAAGAACCCAACAACATATTATCTGCCGTAAGGTTCCTCTTTTCGAGTTACCCATGATAACATTGCAAATGTAGCAACTTGGGTCCCTTAATTGCGTAATCTCTAAAATAAGAGTTGATCATGTTAGAATGGTTGAATTGGCCGGGTACCAAAAGTTACAATTTAAAGATTTTTGAAACTAGCATTCTGTCTCTTGAAAATACCGAAGACATTGGATTTTTAAAATCAGTGGTCTGGGACGCGAAAGACAGCAGTGGAGGTAGGCTTGGCGATGCCAAGAAGTGGTTAGAGATAGATAAGACGAAACAGAATGGGCGGGAGCAGTAACAGCTAAAAAACGAAAAGAAAAAGAAAGAGGGAGGGAATAATAAGATTGGCAAGGCTAGGCGTAGGAGAGAGGACAGTCCCAATAATGTCGGGGATGGGTCGAGGAGGATGAGATTGGTAGTAGTAGGCGACATTGGAAGATGATTGAATAGAATGTAAAACATTATGCATTCTTTGCGGAACCTTTTACCGAACCATGGTTTAATTCGTATGACCGACTATATTTTCTGTAGCACCCGTAAATGGATAATGCCAGCATAAACAATATCTCATATACAAATAATCCCTAAAAGAGCATTACCTAGAAATACAAAACCTGCTGCATCCTGCATTGTATAGACGCAAAGCAAATCACGCCTAGGTAAACGTGAATGAGCAGTGGGAGTGATAAAATCACCTCCTGATAAGTCCCCCAGCCGGAAAACATGGGCCGCTTAGGGGAGAGAGGAAATCCTCTGGACATAGGCAGCCAGCTTTCTCTAATCACCTTCAGGATGAGGTCAAGGGGACACTTAGGTACACTAATGTTTCACCAGTGTAGGTAAATAGCTATAGACAGCGGACCATGGTCATACGACATGGCAATATATCACCGTAATAATGGTTAAAAAGAATGATAAATAGTTTAAATGAGTGCACATTTGGTAGCGGTTCTTAGTAATTGGCCAACACATTGTTTCAAAAGGAGACCATTCATCGGAGGTTGTTTGACACGTAAAGCATTCTCCGGTTTGGAAGGGTAAAAGACTAGACGAACATGTGAAAACACAGATTGTTGATCTCATTTGATAGCATCCTTGAAATCTTGATGACAATAGTTGCAAACTGCATGGCTAATTGTCTACGTTACCTGGATACGATATGCATTTAATTTAGTTTTGATCAATGAAATTCAGTTTTAATCTGAAAGTCTACTGACCATACAATCAAAACTTCGAAAGATATAGAAGTTATGTAAGTAGGTACCTTTATCTCCCAAAGGTATCAGTAGGCATCAGTAGTGTCACTGAGAAATATTTCAATAACTGCATTAGACTGTTAGAGGCTCAATTATTAGACTATATAGAAGAAACTGTTGGAATCCATAAGTGGGCAGTGTGCAAATCTCCCAAATAACTGACCAAATTTGCCTCCATGGAACACATGCTAGAATGAGACCATTTGGGTGCATACTTCCCCTTCTATCTATGAATGAAATAAGCACACCAAGATGTTGATGAATAATTCAATCAGGGTCTGCCGCGACCACATCAGTCCGGTGACCTATCATAAAGAAATTAATTAGAATAATTCAAAGTAACACTAATCTTCTCCTAATTTTTGTTTAGATTTATTATTTCTTATTTAGATAGATAAAGGCAAAATCTTTTTGCTTAAATTCAAGAGGTCAGTTTCAACAATATATGCAGGTTGGTCTATGTTACACTGAATGTTAGCCATCCACAGAATGCAGCAATCTGATTGGCTGAGGTGCACTTCACTCCATGTTACTCCATCCAAATCTGCTAGGAGGCAGCACCAGTATTAGCCTGTACAGTAGCCATTGTGCAGACATAATGTCTGTGCATTATATTATTAACCACTATGTAGACATATATAATTGTAATCCTTATGAGGATGGATCTATCAGAGAATTCATTTATTAATCTCAAAGTAGTCATCACATCTAACAAATTTGAAAGGAAGAGTTAATTTTTTAGTACAACCGTCTTTTTTCAAATTTGTCGAAGGCGCTTGTTACTGATACAATATGGCCCCCAGGGCCCACTCTCTTCGTAACTAATCAGGTTAATCAGGGACATTTTGATGAGTGTCTCCTGATTAGAAATTCCATCTATTATGTATAAATTGCACACCTAAAGCCCCGGCTCCACTGCCCAACTGATAGTAAAATGTATAAAACTCTGCCGTACACTCCCCTAAGACTAGACAATTGAGTCCTACATCTTCAACCTCTCAACAAGTAGGACCAGATGATCCAGTCATAGGTACAGCTACGACTGCCCTGGCTCCATTGAAGGACTGAGTCCAACTCAACTCAACTCGATCGTCGAGTTGAGTTGATTTGGGCAGTAGAGCCGGGGCTTTAAATCGCTCTTTGAGACTATTTTGCAATAACATCAGTAATTTTGGTAAAGACAAAATTGCTTATCTTGAGTCCCTAATGAAAATTTCCCAGATTAGCCGAATTAGTTACAAAAAGATGGGCCCAGAGTCTATGTTTTTTTCTATAAATGTAAATAATGATTTAGATGTCTGCTGATATGCAACTTTGTCTCTCATAATTCTATGCTGCTATATAACAAAAAGAAGCAATGTCATATTGAAACAAGACTTTTTTATTTAAACTGTTCTACGTACAATGACATGATACGTATCATAGAATACATATATGGATGTGTTATATCCAACATTCTGATTTATATCCAAGACTTAAAACACACACATAATTGTTTATGCATGGACTATGTCTAAGAGTGTATTGGATATCCATTATAAAGTACGCTTTTTAAACCCATCCCGTGATAGAAGATTGTAACCGATTATTCTAAGAGGTATGTTATTTGATAAAGCAAGAAGCCTAATGACTATATTGAACATCTTGCTGGGGTTACCAGGTTTCCAAGTGTAACAATTTCGAAAGCTCAATAGGCATACACCACTGTCTATAAAGTGTCGGTAACCAAATGACAAATAACATATAAATAAAAACATTGTTTCCGCAAAAGCGTAACGTCAATAGTTCATGATATCTTTTAATTTTGCATATTGGTAGTTGCGAATGACCAAAATAAACAAAATGATGATCACAGTCTATCTGTCCGGAAAAAAACTATTTAAACTTCTGTTTACTAGGCTGGCTGAATGGAATTCCCCGCTGGTACACAATAGGAATATAAATAGCATTAATCATACATGTTAAATAGTGCTTGGTATAAGCATGGAACTGTATGTCTCGCTACAACACTATGGTATGGGCCACTTATGTCTATTGCTCATCTCTGATCAAAAGCAAGATACAACAACAATAAATTCCCTCACATTTGGATTGATGTTAATCGTATAAGCTATAGTTATTGCCTCCTGTAAAGGGGATAATAATTACTTTATATAGATTGATAAATGTAACGATTGCTTTTACTATGCCCGAAATCATAATCATCATAATCACCTTTATGCCATGGAATTCTGCCGCATATCATACCATATCCTGAACAAAAGCCATGTAGACTATATGTTTTTTGTAAGCAGGATAGTTTGAACCCTGCCAATCGACTTTTCAATTGTTCTGAGTACCATTTTCTTATTATGAATTCCATGAAATGTTTTTTCTAGCCAAATCCTTAATGCATTTTTTCGTGACAGATTGGGCTAATCAGGCTTTAGAATAATTATGATGAGTGTTTCATTATAAGTGTTTCTGACTGTGGCAAAGGTGGAATCAATGCAAAATAACCCCCCCTCTAAATACTTCAGTCCATGTTACCGTCTTCGTCTGTCCAAATGATATATGTTGTAATTGGCTTTCATTTTAATTGGAGCTAGAAATTACCTAGATAACTTCTGAATTACTTCATAATATAGGCCTATTTTCAGACTGCAAAACTACTTTGTGGCAAGTTCGGCATATTATCAGACCATTTCCACATGTCCGTATTCATGTGTAAACGCCTGTTAACAGTTGAATACCAAAGAGGACACTGATTTATTTAATGAAATAAGTCACCCTTTATATGCCTTCAAAGAGGTACATAGCAGCTGATTGATCTAAATGGTTCATATGATCAGAACACTAGAATAGTCATGGAATACAGTAGTACATGTTGTTTGAGGCAATTGACAATTTGGGGCACTAGACTTTACAGTTTTGAGTCACATTTTGAGTCTGGTCTATTTTCTTGTTGTTTGTAATTTGATGTTACATGTCGAGTATCATCTACTTTCATGTCATATTTACCTTCATGTCCCATTTCAAGGATCACTAAATAATTTATCTGATTATCACATATGACTTACTTGGTGTTACATGCCAAAGAAATAAAGGTACACTAGAGGGGGGAAGGCTTTGGGACACAAGGTTAAGTAAATTAATTTTGTTTTCTAATATCTACCCAACTCTTTTATTCGGGACACATGCATGTACAGACGAATTGTTATAGTATAACTGATTCTTGGTCCCAAACGTTTTTGAACCCAACGGCAATGCAGGTTTCATACGGCTCACCTTTTTGGACCCTTTTAACCTACCTGCCCATGAGGCCCCAGGTCAGGTGTTTAATCTCCAGGTCCGGGTTAAACCTGGACTGAAGTCTATACAGGATTATCCTGGATTTATGCCCGACTCTGTCTGCATTCTTGCTGCGCAGACAGACCTATGGAACTGAACATTATATTCAGTGGTACATTACATTATAACAATATTATCATGAACTTTTTCACATAATGATATTAGGCCTATATCTATTATATAATTATTGTATCATAGATCTAAAGTACACCAACTATGGTTCCCCATGACTTTATAGGCTATATACCGAGGATAATATATTGATTCGAATAGTAGACGTACAGTGCATTTAAAAACTGATACGGGTATCTGCATCAGTATCTAATGTGTCAAATGCACTCCTAAACAATATTATAATCAAAATATTGTATAGTCCCATTATGCACAATGTCCATCACTGGTGAGGGTTACGTTTTACATGGTCTTTGCCTAAGCAAACGCCAAAGTTGGACACTCTTGATACACTTACATAGTTTTTTTGAATTGGTATTTGAATTATTACTGCTACCCTGCTTTTGAGTGCACTCACAATCTCTTCGGTCTGCATATTTCACTGAGCTGCATTGCTCCAGTTTTGGCAATGCCTCTGGTCCCCAGAACCCCCACCTTCTTCACAACACTTCTTGTCTACTTGAAGTCTCTAGTCTGTCTAGTACTAGTGTTGTCTGCATACATAATCCACCATTCTGATCTAAAAGAAGGCTATAATCTTCACCATGCTCCTTGTCATTCACAATGCCACACTCTATAAATTGTTATAACTGCAGTCTGCAGAACGTCTTCTACCTGCTCAAAGTATACTCTATACATGAAGCCTCCAGTCTGCAAAATGTTCTCTCCATACCCAATAGCCAAATCTACATGAAACCACCGGTCAGCATGATGTCCTTTGCCTGCCAGTATCCTCCTCCACATAATACTTCCACTGTGCACAATGTCCTCCGCATGTACTCCCTATGATATCTGTACCGTCCCCCCGGGTTTGACAGAGATCAAAAACTGCAGTGAAAGTGCAGCAAAAACCTATATTCGCATCAGACTGTTCAATTCTCTTTTCTGAAATCTTACAGTACGTATAGGGCTGTTATATTTTGCTGCCAATGAAAAGTTTGTTGATAATAAGCAATGATAATAATAATAATACTATTACCTGACCATGGAGGCATTAGCCTACTTTATGCAGTCAACTTAGTTACTAACGGAAAGCTTCATCCTCATAAGTTACTCTTTTGATATTTATTGACATGGAAACAGGTCTCTCCATAAAAACTATTAATCATTACTGCACTTGTTGACAACAATAGCTTTTCAATGATTGCGACCCACCTGCCAATAACCAACATGAACATACATTTCTGAACCACCCTGATGCGGTGGCTCCCCCTTGTAATAATATTTCTACTCCTCACCAGGTAGCAGTGGTGGGCACCAACACAGGTCAGGGGATGAAGGAGTAAATCCTCCGATTCAATATTTAGACTCACCATAGAATGGCGGCCCCTCGTGGTCAGTTAGGCCGTGGGTGACAGACAAAACAGTTACTTGTAACGTAACATTTTACAGAGTACAATGTATACGAAATGTCACCACCCATATCGCCCGAGTACTTCTCGTTCCATATTCAGCATTTTTACCGAGGACGATTTCTCCTGCCTGACGCAAATGCTACTTTATCTTTTACCGTCATCCTCATATTGTTGATTACATTTTGTATTTTCATACGGCTTTTGGGTAATTATCGAGTATACTTCTTGTATTATACAAACCTAAGGATTACATTTACACTAGTGTTAAAATTAAACAGTTGTGTGTGCCTCCCTTATCAAAATTATATGGCATATAATGTGCATGAATAAATATATAATGCTGTATATAGTTATATTAATAGAAACAATTAGGCTGTTTATATGGTAAACAGTTGGTCATGTAAAAATAGTCACAATAGTCTTTTTAAATAATCCATTAGCATTTTGAAGGATGACGATACTGGTTATAGGGCATGCATGCGAGAGTGCAAAAAGTGTAGAGCCGTTACGTAATTGGCATATCCAATAGGATTGTAGACTGTTCACATTGACGTCATTTACTTAGACACCGATGCCATTACGTGTGAGCGGTGAGTTTACTTTGTACCTACCTGTATACCACACGTTACAGGTAGAGCACCATGGCTTACCTGGCCACCTGCCCACTCCTCATTCCTTGTGACCTGCGACGCTAGGTATTAATAATATAGGTACCTTTATGAATATGACTAACATGAATTTAGACACAATATCCATAATATATACGCTTCATAAAGGGTAATTCAAGAAGTCCCTGGAAGATCAATCAATTCCTATAAGATCAAATCAGATGCTGCAGATTATGACATGAATAGGTCTAGCCTATCAGAGACCCTGTATGTATATATAGGATGATATATCTTATGTATATACATACAAGGTCTATGAACCTATTATGTCGATATATCCGTGTCCCATTACTGGTTGGTACGTATATGAGGACTGAGTGCATAGTGCTGCCACCTGGGATTATGTGGATAAGTTCATCCAGGTGGCGCTTTCAGTCTGCCTCCATTCTCCAGCGACTCACAAGATATCACTGCTCATGGAACAGTAATAAAATAAAATCAAGAAGTCAATTTCTATCAGTACTGATGTAGACATGATACTTCTGATACTATTAGTCAGTGGTAAATCGTACTTCTCATTTGATATGTTCATCCTAAAGAAAGTATCAGTAAACTTTATAAATGATAGAAAAGTGCGTTCTAAAGATATGTAACAATGAAAAAGTGGGGATTATTTTACCGGTTCGAAAGGCCTACCAAAGATTCCAAAGGCAGGGAACTCACACAATACACCTTTCTTACTAGACTGCTGCCACCTGTCCATAGGTAAGATGGTGGAAATGACCTATAGCCGCACCTTCTTGGGCCCCTATCTCTAGGTCTTAATTAGCCACAATTGGCGCTCACTGACCAGAACTTTGTAATCAATGGGGCAACTTCCAAATCAATTTTATAGACCTAAGCTATGCTAAATATGAAAGACAAAACTAATTTTCAACATTTTCATCGTTAGATATTGGAACTCAGGGATGATATCAGTGTTTTGAAACAGTAACTGCTATTTTACTTCAATAGTTGGTTTTAAATTGACTAATTCAACATTTATGGCAAAGATGCCTCAAGTCATTTGACGTGTTTCTGCTGAGGATGCCTCAAAGAAATCTGGCGGGTGGAAAGGGTTAATATTCAAAACTATAAATTCAAGAACCATTTTCCATGCGAGTTCATAATATGAACTCGCATGGAAAATGGTTCTTGAATTTATAGTTAATTGTCAATTTTATTGTCAATTTAATATCATATTATGATATTATGCTGACTCATCATAACATATGAAAGGCACTTATGATATTACCATGAGGTAAATTCGATTTAAATGAAGAATGAATTCTTAAGTTTCAAACCATTCCCTCTATAACCTCATGTAAGCAATCCTCCCGCCTTGGTCTGGATGCCTCTGCGCAGGGTCATGAAAAAGGTGTATTCATGTACAACCACCAAGCATACATCGGCCATGGTAATGTTTTACCTGCTCACTAGTCGACGCCACTTCAGTGTCGCTCAGGTGCTGAAACAAGGACTGCCATGTAATCTAATTACATCTCTCATTAAAGTAATTATGTAATTTCAAAATAATTTGTAAATACTCTCTGAGACAAAATGAGTCACGAATCATGCATGCTCTCATAATCGCACACCGATTAATGACCCGTTAGACTAATCAGGAAAATTAATATATGGACCCAGGGTCAACTTTTCCTATACATTCTTTTATAATTGCACTGACTATTTTGGGATGTAGGTGTCTGTGTCTGTCTACGGTCCTCGGGTAGCAAGAAGAAGGTCTGCGTGAGATGAAAACATAAGCAATTTAATATACACGATGTCTTCAGAAAAGAAAAGATCAAATTTGTAATCAATGATTCCAGAATGAACCAAATGGTTACACAATTGATTCCATATTCTGCGCAGATGACGTGAGTTTGTAAACCTGCGGGCCATTTTGGCCATATAGGACCAAGGATTCAGACATTTGTTTTTCAGACCCCCGGGCCTTATACCTTCCGGTTATTTGTAAAGTTAAGGTTGGAGTTAATCTCCCCCAAAGGAGTTAATCGCTGTCGATGTGGGCCCTCCCCCTCGGCTGGTGGTCTATGGGACCCGCCTGATCCGGGAAGTCCTGAAGGCATTACCGCATGTGACGGTCAATGGGACCTTTTCTATAGGACCCCCGGGAGCGCTGATCCGAAACACAAACAGCCGCCAGGCCATTCATAACGTTAACTGGGTAGGGCACTGGGAGGCAACAATGGGCTCGGGGAGCCAGTATAGTACTGAGCGATTTTATTGTTGTCACATAAATAGCAATCAAATTTTTCTATGTTTTATAATGAAAGGACACATTTTTGTGAGTTTTAAAATTTAATTATTACTGTAACACCTAAGATAAGAATGTTTCATTTCCTTTTGGTAATTATAGTGTTTGATGAATAAAATCTAGGTCCCATGATGCTACATTCATAGGCCATAAGTTAAATATTGAAGGATTATCAGGCTGTACTAAATGATAGGTAATGCATTATTTTCAATAGATTGGTCTTTTTTATAATCATTTTATTAATTCGATCGAGGATTATAATCAGGCAACAAAGAAGAACTTAAAACAAGGCTGTACATGAATAAAGTTCGACCAAAATAAGTGGGAAAGAGCTTCTTTAGGATAAGGAGGTTTTAAGCGTAAAAGGACATGTCTTAAGAAGTTCAAATTGAAACGTTGCAGTCCTAAGGAAAGAGGGAGCCAGTGCGTATCAGTGAAACATTACATCAAAGGCCATGACCATTATGTGGCTAATTCCTTGACTGCCACACTACCTGGTCACCAAAATCAACCCCTCCCCTTTTGAAATATTGTTATTCCTTTAAAACAGTAACAATATAAGAAACATTAAATCCTAACTAACTTACTGGTCACCAGATAGTTTCATCTCTTTTTGCATTGATATGGGATTTGAATATATAAATTCATTAGTAAGGAAAATTAATATAACGGTAGAAAACTTTCGAAAAGGGACTGTCAGTATAGCATAGAAATATCCACCTGTCGACAGCCCTGGGTCTTTAGCAGTTCAGGTATGGTACAAAGCACCTGTTACCTGACCAAATCACATTACCTGTATCCACCTATGTGGACCAACGTACATCAGGTAGGATCCATTCCGATTCTCCAGTGTGGCCAAGGGGGATGGCCTTAGAATGAAAATGAGCGTGAAAATAAACCTTTACCTTGTTGGTTTAATCAGATTGGGCATGGTCGGAGTTACCTCATAGACCTAAGCCTGACCGGTGGGGACCGAGTGAGGGCCTACCTCCAGTACCTCCAACGGCCTGCAGGTGGTGCCTAATTAATCCCACCTGAATACGGCCATAACTAATGGTTCAGACACACACATACATACTAGGAATCTGGATGGGTGGGGTGGGGGTAGAAGGGTGGGAGGGTTGGCAGGGCCCTTACCGTTCCTCCAGCAGACTGTCCTAACGCCTCCGTGGAGCAGCAGGTAGCTGGGATCTTTGCTGGGTTTATACTTACTCCTGTGGGGAAAGACCAAAGATAGCCGCCACCATGCTGGCCCAAAGACAGGTGGGTGGAGCAGCTATTATGTGCATCTTCTTTTGATGATCATGAAAGTACACTTTGATTTTTTTCGTGGAAAAGGTATGGACAGATGTACAAAGGTTAAGGAAATTGACTGTTTTTACTCACTTTTGACTGTTCACTAAAACCAAAGGGCCATCAATGCGTGAGGCATCTCTGATCTGGATAAAACGAGACAGTTTTGAGGCTTCTGGATTAATCTGATAAGCGTTATTTAGTAACTTTGTAATGTTTTCTGGGATGTGTTTTTGGACGTGGTCTTGGAACCAATCTACAGTATGACAGTAAATATCAGAGAGGCCTAGTATTTGGGGAGCTGACTTCGATTTTTTTGTCCTCTTTAATCATTGCTGGTCATTTATTTGTGAGATGTCAGAGCTCACTAGCTCTTCACTAACTGCTCCTAATTTCTATCTTTATAAATATTTAATAGGCCAAACAATCTCTCATTTCACTGAGGCCTGGAACCAATCGTGTCCTTCCCAAGATATGCATCCCACTGAAAACACAGAGTTGTCAAAAGTGGTGCCAAAAACGACAACCCAATGTTGTCACAGGCTGTGTCTGTGTCTGTTACACAAAAATTTTTATTTATGAATATTTTCATGTTGTAGATATCATAGTCATTATAATGGCATCCTATTATGTTATTACTAGTTATTAGGTGTGGCCATTACACATAGGAGGCCTATGAGTTGTATGGTTTTGACACCATTCACTTAAAACACTGGGTTGATATAGACAGAGGCCTTGACAACCCTGGGCTGTCACTTTAGGCACCATTCACCTACAACCCTAGGGTAGTCAGGCAGGACTTTTGACTTCTCATTTTCTGCTATGACAACCCTATGACAACCCATTCTTCATTTTTGCTTCTCTGACGACCCTTTTGGCCCAAAGTAGTCGGGAGAAAATGACTACCTTTGGGTTGTCATCCAGCCTCAAAATTCACAATGACAACCCTCTGACCACCCCAAAGTTGTCAAAGGATTGTCACAAGGTAGTCACACAGCATTGATGGCCTGAAATGAGCCCTGTGATGATCCAAAAGTCACCCAAAAGTGACCTGTGACAACCCTTTGACAACCTTGCAGTGGCTCTCTGACGACTTTGTGTTTTCAGTGCACTCTCAACCGTTTATTCCAAATATCCCCTTTGTTTCAGGACATTGGAGAATGATATGGATGACCAGTAAAAGTGGCACTCCTATAGACTCTATGTCGTTGCACTTGTATCAAAGGGAATGGGTGTACAGAGTTTTCTACATCAGAACTAGATATTTATGACATATGAGTAGGTTTCATAAAAATAAAAAAAACTAGTCTTATGAATTCATGTTTTAAAATGTCATTGTTATACTGAAAGTACGTATTCTCAATGCAGTAGGATATTCCAGATCCAAAACGTCAATGGCAAATTCAAAAATTCTGTATAACTCTTGCAGCTACTTTCCATGATAAATACTGGTATGTGATCACGAGAAATCAAAATGTAAAGAAGCTTTCTCTGAAATAAAGTGTTCTTAAATCTAGGTGATAATGAAGACATACACCCTTTACTCTCTACGAATGCGCAATTTGACTTAAATAAACTGCCAACACATACATGTGCAATCCAGGGATAGTCTAAAAATGAATGGATTTGATGCCCCTGCCTCCGAGGATGCACATTACAGCACTTCAAATCTCATAAGGTTAACAAGCATAATTATGATTATTATTATATGTCAATATATCAAAAAAGTCTAAATGATTGTGTCTCATCACACATAAAGGCTGCTCTGTGCAGGAATTAAGCATCACAGGGGATGTGTTAAGCTTTCAAATGATACAAAGCACATCGAAATTGGATGATTTTCAAGGAAGTCCCAGGCTGTTAAACGAACACAGGACCGTTGGTCTTCCTTAAAATGGCAAAAGGCCTGGCTATTGAATATTTACCAAAATATTTAGTAATGAAATAAAATTTCCCCATGCATAGATTAACAAAAAGCTTTAGAAAGCTATTATGCATATCACTTTTGATCTAGAAAAAAAAAGAGGGGGGGGAGGCGGTGTGGTGTAGTGGTCAACATGCTTGACGTGCATTCGTGGGACCTGGGTTCGATATTGGGCTGTGCCTGATACACCACCTTAATTACCTTCCATCGTTTCCATCCCCATAGATTCAGTCATGCAACAGTGTTGAAGTCACAAACGTGATTCTGATATGGCTGTAAAATTGCTGAGTGGACATTAAGCTCCAACAATCATCATCATTTAGAAAAGATAATCTATTTTAGTTTGGACTGACAATATAATGAAGTCATATTTTTCCAAATGGGTTACAGTTTTTTTTTGTTTTTGTTTTTACAAAATCCGCAAAATGTTGCCATTTCCATGGTAACCAAACACTTATTATTAGGTAATGTATGGGGAAAAACATTCCATTAACATTCCAAATAGAATGTTTTTTTCAAAATATGTGGAATGTTAAGAGTGCGATAACTGAATTATACACAAAACGTTGCATCGCCAAATGTCCCTATGCCTTCCCATGGATTAATGACCAATGTTTTTAGGCCTGCCCATGCTATTAACGCCAAATGCCTTCAGACTTTGTTTTACATCATATTTTGAA
Organism: Lepidonotus clava; assembly: GCA_936440205.1. Taxonomy (NCBI): domain Eukaryota; kingdom Metazoa; phylum Annelida; class Polychaeta; order Phyllodocida; family Polynoidae; genus Lepidonotus; species Lepidonotus clava. The sequence goes on along the minus strand of OW387136.1, from coordinate 41,218,517 downwards.
TGTCTACATGGCAAATATATTTTATAAAATGTTTTCAAATGTGGATCAATTATCTCACTACCTTTTTACAACTAATATTCAATAGAATTATTAGTTCTAATTATTATTAATTATTTAGTCAAGTTCATTGTACTATTATCATGGTGGCGTATTTTGGTGACTGTGCTATGTGTGGCATGGTGTCACCCGTAGCTTTGAAATATATTTGGTTGCGTGGCGAAAGGGTTAAGACATTTTCATCCCCATTTTTCACAAATCTACCCATATCTCCCTTAATATTAGCCATAGAGCTTGGGATATTACCCCTTTGGGACATCCTTCCTGTGTGTTGGGTCACAATGTGTTCTAGGACTATAAAAATCTGATTGAACAATGCCATCTCAGTTTAGACGCCATAGACAGGTCTCATTTCTATAGACATCCATCTTATACTAGCCTGGATTAGTTTTTCTCTGAATCTTTTTTTTATTGTTTTATTTAAACAAAACATCATCACTTCAACAGTGCGTTTCATGACGTTGCAACAGTAGCATATACACATTTAAATACATTACAATTATTACAAGTAAAGTGGCAAATTTATAATTCATTGATATTTTTAATCTCCACAGCTACGGAACAAGTCTCGGGCGATGACGGAGGCCGACCCAGGAGAGGACTTCCCGGCGCCCGACCCTCTCCCCTTCCAGGCTCAGGTGTTCAAGTAGGTACCTTTACTCCAGTAGGTGTATTATACCGTTACAGGTATGAGGTCGGCCTATACCGTGGAGGCGGTTCTCCCCCAACCTGCGCACCACCCACCCCCTCACCTCATTAGCAGTCAGGTGGGTGTGTGGGTATTAAAAAGCTTATTATTCCAGTCTGTGCTACGGGTTGTGGTCGGCGACGGTCACATAAAGGTATTATAAATTAGGATCAGGCGGCCTGTGTGGGACCTGAAACGGTTAGCTACCCACCTATCAAAGCCATACCGTTACATCGATCCCAGCGTTGAATGCACAACGGCACACCACACTACAGTATACCAACTGCCTAATATTGATATATTTGATTGATAATTTCACGGATCATTGGTCAGGATACCTTCGGCCTAGTGTGTAACGAGGTAGGTCTAGAGTTCGCTCCAGAAGTGGTATGGATCTACATGCACAGGGATTAAGAATATAAGGATACCATTTAATGTGTTGTGCCAAGGGGTTAGACGGCCGGTTTTCCATGAAACGTTATGTGAACAGTACGCCGGGCGTGGAGTATTACCAGCTTGGTGACAATGACAGGTGGGAACAGGTGGAAACTTTAACTGGTTCAATGATTGGAATTACAGGGTGTCAATTTCCACTGTGGGGTGTGAGTTTCCTCACCATACCGTTAAGCAAATTTACCGACCAATACAGTCATAATGTCAGTACCCTGCCACTGGTCGATCCAGGAAAGGGCAACCGTCAATTTATTATGCAGGAATGCAATAATCATTTTCCAAAATCATACACGAGGGCCGGTCTCTGTTCACAGTTCGAAGTACTGTTCACTTCGCAACCAGCATTTTAATGCGTTTCTTACTCTTACGTCTATAGAATCTCGATGTGTTTTATATTTCATATCAATCTGATAACGTTGAGTCACGCCCCGATTCATACTGCTTTTTTTCTATCCACACAAGGCATGAGTTTGTATAGAATATTGAGTGCCGAGGTTGATCACATGAGAAATTTAATCTTAAATGTTCTGTTTATAATTATGCCTAATTGATTATCTACGACTACCCCTTAACCTTACGAAAATTGCAATTTTCTGTGATGATGACTAAAAATATCACAAAGGCTTCAAATAAATTGTTCTTAAAAGCCCATACAATATAGTTTTAAGGGATTTTGGACCTTTAAACGTAACCAAAAGAATGGTCCCTATGTCTAAGTCCGAGGGGCGTTTAATGGATTACAGCTGTTACAATGGCCTAATCGTGTCATTGTTTAAGTATTAACAGAGTAGAGGTAAAACTGCTAACTAATAATCCGAGATATTGGGAACCAGGAACACTGCTATTTTTTGTGAGGCATGCAGTGTTTCGAGGTAGTTCAAATTTGTTTCAAATCCTAACATGCATACATAGAGGCTGGCTACGCCCTATTATTGTTTTCCATTGATCTTCATTTAGAAAACATCACTGCAACAAAGGAACAATATCAGATTCTCTTTATATATGACAATAGTTAATAAGCCACTCCCATCTTTACACACGCTTATAGACGGCTCCGATGAATGTCACAGAAGTTCTTAACTGTGATCCTTTGTTCTATGCTAAAAACAACAGTTGCCATTGTAGATACAGATCAATAACGATGATGAGTACAAATTCCTAATGCAGATGTTGACGATATCTAACCAAGCTATCTATAAAAATGACATTTGCTATAACTTTCTATGTATCTATAGAAATTATCCAACACAAGTTAAGACTTGGATAACTGCAAGGTATGTCTGAATTGAGTGTGCATTTGAATAATTGCGTCTGCTTCTAAAGCAATTGAATAATCGTGTCTGCTTCCTAAGATTTTGGCATGAGTATTTAGCTATAAGGTTTGATTGCGAAGCAAAGGATTGATATTCTTTCAGTCCATGTTGTGTGGTAGCCAGGACTGATCAGTATTTAAAACTTTTTTCATGTCACCTTTTTGTGTAGTTGCACTGAAAGAACTAAGTATTATTATAGAACTCTGGTCGAGAGTACTATTGTGCCATTCAACAACAGTTCAGAGATGAAGATTTGAAGATTACAACTTAAGTATAATCATATGTTATGATAAGCATATATACGGATGGAAAAATTATTAGAACTTAACTAGTTAAAAACATACAAAGAAACCACCCGACAAACAGATCATCTAATCAAAACAATGATTTCACATCATGACATGATAAATGCAGGTGATGATTTATCCCTATTTATGAAAGATACCCCCGTAAATGTGAAGTTTACCTGGACTGTATTATCTATACACAACTGTAAAAACGCTATTGTTTCACATACATTTGTACTCTAATTTTACTCTCATGTTTATCTGACCCCAATGTTCGGGGAAAGGCTAACAGTTGCTATTAATTTCTTTGTTGGTTAAAATATTTAGAACTCGGAAAAAAAGAAGAAGGAGAAAACCTCCAATGATGTAAGGACATTTTGCCTATTTTGAACCTTACACTATATATTTTATCATTTTCATTTTGGTGTTTTGGCAGTCTTTTAAATACTGGGGATCTTTGATCGCGTTTTAGGAAATTTTGCCTGTACATAGCCTAACCTCATTACTAACAGCATGATATAATTAAGTTTCGTACAAGCTTGTCCAATTAATTCATTGTAAATTAATTGCGTTAAAATATCTTTATGATATCAAAATAACATATACTTTTAAGACAATTGCATAGACCCAATCCTGTATCAAAATATAAGCAATTCCTTTCATTGTAAATCAGTCAAATTATTATTTGCTTGACAAAGTGCATCACTTCCACCAAACTCAAATATAATATGTACCAGTGAGATGTTTTCTCATGCCAAAAGACAACATACGACCGTAAACATACAAGCATAAAACAATTTGTATTTGTAAAGCGAAAATATCAAAATGAAAAAATCACATTTATTATACATGATTCATGAAGATTATCCCAAAAAAACTTTTTTAATTTTCCTGCACGTTTTTGGTATGTTGGCACCTTTGTTTTACCTGGTATTTGCCATTATTTTTCTTTTTGTTTTCCTTATTGTACAGTTCACTGTGCTGATCTATGATTTCAAAACATAATTATGTTTGGATTACCTTATTGGAGGATTTTTATTCTTCTAGTTAGTATCTCTCTTCAATCCAAACGTAATGGACACCCAAATTTACCAGATCTTTGATCAAGTACAATAATCATAATTGTGCAAGAGGAATTAAGGATATACTGGGCTATCAGAATGATGTGTTTTTGATCTGTCTTAAGTTGCAAAAAGAAGTTTACTTAACTAAACCAAAGTTCCGACTCTCTACGTTCTTCCTGGTTCATGTAATGGTCGTTGCTAAGCCAACCCACAGTTAGTGGTACTGATCATGAGTTGTTTTTTTTGAGTGCCATTCGTCTGACCAGCTAGCTAATTTCAATCCTGTTATTTAAATGGCCGGTCGTTGGCCCCCGGTCTTGGGGCCCATGGGGGGGGGGGAGATTCCCACTCTGCCCCCTTTCACAGTTTTAAATAATGGGGAAGATACTAAATACGTATCCCTCTCTTCTGATAGATCTTTAGGATTCATACCTAAAAGGTTACCTTGTCCCTGTTCCTAGCCAGCCGACGGTCAACCATCCCAAGGGGGATTAGCTGCTGGTCAGACAAAGACACCCCCTTTTTAACTCATTCGTTTCATAAATATGTTTAAAAATATATTTTACGAAACCATTCTCATTGATGATAGTAACACGGCATGTAATCAATGCTCTGGATGTTCATTTTTGGTTTGTACGGTATTTTACCATCAAAACGAATGTTTTATCATTCTCACTTGATGTCACCAATCCTAGAGAAGAAAACCACAGATAGTAATTTGCATGTAATATTTTTGGATATTCTAGAATATCGCTCAAATTAATGTCAATGTTAATGGTCATCTGCTGACTAAATAGTGCCCTGTTGGCAGTAGGATTGACCTTACTACGATGGACCATTATGCATTGGGTCTGTGGGAAAGTGAAAGGTCTACTTGCGGAAGGTAGTACAAAATGTGTATTTTCCTAAGTAATGAGGAAGTGTCGAAGTGGCTGCAAATCTACCAAAAGATGCCCATTATAACTCATTATCAATACCAAATGGCCATTTTTACTTCAACTATAGACTGGCCTGTTCCAGTTATCCTGCTGTCATGATGTACTACACATTCTTGTATACTATTGAACCCTGGATTCTGGAACATGTTGCCAATATCGTTGTTTTTCTTTATTTGAGTTATTATTGTCATCGATAGTACGATATGTTCACTTCATAGAGCGGCATACTAATTACAATATTGAATTAACTTTCATTTTTCAAACTCACATCCCTCTAGACAATTCTTTAATAATCTGTAGACACTAAATCATGAGGTACAACTACTGGGCTTAGTTGGTGTTCCCCTTCTTTAAATTTTCAATTTCCAACTTGCCTACATAGTTTTTATATTAACTATCCCTAGAGCGCTATATCATAGTAGATGTGCCTTAAGCAACAGACATTTCAATTGCTTACCGTTTAAAATACTGCCTGGTGACAAGATACAACCTGGAAGTGTGTTCCCCACTGCACCCTGCCCCTTTTCACCGTGCACCTGCCCCCTGTCTCTCCCTCCAGGGTCCAGGTGGTGGGCATGTCCCTGCCGTCCCTCTCCCGGAAGGAGGAGGATGCCCCCAAGTCGCCCAAGCCGGCCCACAGCCTCCCTGACGGCAGGTAGGCCGCGTGAAGAGTGACTCCAGCACCCCCTGCCCACGGCTTGTCTCATGTGGCAGCAGAATGTGCCCCCACAACTAACATGTTGAGGCTTTTCTTTCAACTAATAAACTACTACTAACAATGTATTTTGATATTGTATTGCTACCATCATTGGATGTGTTCATGAAACACAACATGGCATGCCTGATTGTTTTGTGGAGTGTCACGTATATATGTTTTGTTTTGCTTTGTTGAGTTTTAAATATGTATCAAATTTTGCTTATGAACCACGTGGTTGTTGCTTTATTTTTGTGAAAAGATATTTTGGGGAGAGTTGTGGCCTTATTGGTCACTGAAGGATAGCCAATCAAGAGTTATTTTCTATCATTCGAAGGGTTTTAACCAAAACAAATCCTTTTGATTTAAACTGCAATACACACTTTCCCTCATTCTAAATATCGTACAATTTGTCATCATAATAAATGGACACTTCAAAGGAACAATGTAAGCTAACCATCTATGTTGACAAATCGGGGAGAGCATGTTTATGAATCCTTTATGTTTCAGATATAAATGTTAATACAAGTGTTCCCAAAATGATAGCAAGTCTTATCAAAATTATGATCGTCCTTTCATAAGCTTGTCTGTATGGAATACTTTGGTATGAAGATACTCATACACATGACAGAATATCTTTATCGGGGGCAAAACCTAGTCCATATGTATAACATTTAAATTAAGGAGAAATTTACAATTTTATATGAATGTAGCTATTTCTCTCCAGAAATCACACATTAGTATGAGGAATATTGATGTTGATGATGACTAGAAAACATTTATAGGCCTCGTGCACATCAATATAAAATGCATTTTTGATTTACCTATCTAATACCATGGCCTATGACACATGCCCCCTTTACTCTAAGTGCAGGTAGTGCAGAATGTATCATTATATAACAGAGGCTGCAGGGAAAGACCTTTAGCCCGTCCTTAAGGTCCTCCTGGTGATTAATACGTCCAGGTAATAGAGCCCTCAAGCCCCTAGGGTCGCTAAAGCAATCGGCCGGTCAGTTACAGCACTATTGCACTTTGGCCGCGAGTGGGGGTTTAATGGCATGACTACACTGGCAAAGTTCCATGCATTAGGAAGGAGGAAACTAACAAAGGGGATCAAATATCAAACTACGGCACACATTTACCTGATTGAATGTGTAGGATCAAAGGCACTGCTTTAAGCTTGACTGGGTATGGAGAGGTCAGCCGTCTGACGAATTGTCAGTAGCAATCGATAAAAGAAAAATGTTGTTAGAATAGTTTTTGTGACGAATGCTGAATTGTCAAATGTAAATTCTTTCCATTAACAAAGTTGTTAGATTTTGAGCGCTATGACTTGCAAATAGATAGCATCATAAGCTGTTATAAGCGATAAGAATATACCCTATAAACTGCGCATTAGACCCAGTCGAATGAGGAGAGTGAGTTAGTTCATTAATCAAAGTAACTGATATCATGAAGCATATTGCAGATCCATCCAATTAAATAAAAAAAATGGAAATATTTATTATTTACATAATAATGCGATGATTCCCCTCTCAACGTTTGCCGGTCGCTTCTATTAATGACCTTAAGGATGTATTCAATTAATGACCTTTGATTGACCATGCTCTAATGTCCTTTTCCTCCAGGGCGTCGACCCAGCTGAAGAAGCATGGTGTGGCCCGTCGTCATGGCGACCTGTGGGGCGACCCCATGTCGGCCCGCTCCAGGGGATTCTTCCTCCACACCGACAGGACCGCCGTGAGTAAAACATGCAATATCATCATAGTACATACAATCATGGATTACCAGCAAAAGGGAAGATTTATCATAGGCATGATATAACAGTTGTTCTAGTATACAGGTAACCGGACATCCAATGACCTTCATTATTCGTCGCCTTTATGAATTACCAAGAGCATTATACTATCATACGTTTTTTTAGGGATATGATTGACTCTGCATGATGTAAAATGGTTTGTATATCTGAACCAAGTGACACATCTAGTTTATTGTACTGTGTTGTAATTGTTTATCGAGCAAGTGGATAAAATTCCAATATAATAGTGGCTATCTTGCATTCCAGTGGGATGATAGTGGAAAGCGCTCTCCTGACACGTAAGTTACAAATGTCATTTCAAAACTTCATAACTTTATTAACTGATTAAGGGTAATTAGAATAGGAAGCATGTATCTATTCATTTATCGCAATCTGTCTTAAATGGTATGTTTCTTGATTTAAGGACAATGTTGTAGAAATGCGATAATGTTTAATCACAAATACCCTTTACAGATTAGGCCATGATATATGATAATTGACGGTTTTAAATTGACAAGATTAATTGATTGGCGTATTCAGAAGCTGGTCTGTAAAGGGCACTATTTAGGTTTAAGTTTGATTACATGAGTGGGGTTTGGTTTTAAAATGTGATATTCCCGAAGTATCCTTCTGTGTGAAGTATGTTTAGTTCCCAAGGACCCCTTGTGTGATTCCCAGTGTATTAGCTAACCTAATATTGTCCAGGGAGAGGCCATTCAAAAAATATAGGCAAGACAGTTTGGTTTATGAATCTAGAATCATCCAATTCGAATTGCTTATCAAGATGACTGATAATTCTGAATGAAATAAGCATAGTCAAACAATCGGTTCATCTGGCTGACATCAAAACAGAATGGTCTTTTCTTTAACTGAAGAGAAATTTATGTATGGATGTGATGTGTCATTTTGTGAACCTCCTTGGTAATGTGGTACCTAGGTGTGACTTTGCTTTAACGATGTTTGAGAAAACCCATTTGTATGCAATTTTTGAGAAGGGTTTTGCACTTGCAAAGGTCTGTTTTAAGTTTAAATGGACTTCTTTGAGCTGTACATGTGATGCAGCAATTTTGCCTTTGTACTATTTCGATGTAAATGCACATCATTGCATTTCTGGTGTTTAAATGTTTTCTTAGCTTTTGTAATTTTGAAAATTCGAATTTTGCGTTCTCCTTTCTCCTGTGAGCTTTAATGGTACCCTTTCGAAAATGATCCTCCCAATGATTAATGTATGAATCCCTGCGTGTTCCAACATTACAGAACGTTTGCTTTCATATAAGGCATGACCTGGTGATGAGTTAGTTAAGATATAAGAAAAGATGTAAACTTCAACGAGAGTTTACTTCTGTTCTAGATAACATGAAGTGTAAGAATGTAATAAGTTTTAAGACGACAAGACCAAATGTTATTGAGATTAGATTTGCTGTGATGTTATAATGATGATTATATTGTTAGCGACAACCCAGTGTTGATGCTTCAAGTGGTTATACTCAATGCTTTATTGCTATTATCAAGCATGATATGAGTGGGAAAACTAGTGATAAAAATCATAAACATATTTTGTGTACAGAATCCTACAGAATCCGCAAATCGTGACAATAATGCTTACATGTTACCCATGTATGGAAACATAATCTGAAGGTATTCCCACTCGAGATAAGAACATACCATCTTTTCCACGCCAACTGTTATGCATAATAATGATTAGATTACGATTTCATGAACAAGGAAACGGCATTATAAGTAATTATTATATATGCTCCCACTGTATAGGCCTACCTTAAAAAGGGAAACATTGCAAAATGTATTTTTCAGCTATCTAGACGAGAGTGCTATGTACTACTCCAGAATGAGCCCCCATGCAAAACCCAAAAGGAAGTTACATAGTCTGATACTGAGGGGCTCAAAGTGTATAGACACGGCAGCCCCAGCCCAACCTCCTGCCCCCAGCCCGGCGGTCAAGACGGACTCGGACCGGACAGCCAAGCCCAAGGACCGACAGAGCCCTGGAACAGGGACCCCAGCCGAGGGCTTCTCCAATGAACTAACGCCCTCAGAGTATGAGGAGCTGGCCCAGTTTGAGAGGTAGGCCAGGTGGTGAAGGGACAGTTGGTTTAAGGCTTTGTTACGGTTACAATGTGGTAAGCTTCAATGAGTCAAGATTGCAATACATTGGCTTTCAGAATGGCAAGACTGCAGTGTGGCAAGATTTTGATGTGACAAGTTTGCAATGTGAAAGGCTTGCAGTCTGAAAGGCTTACAATGAAGAAAGCTTTCGATGCCTACATTTGTGAGAGTGGGTATAAGCTTTTTGAGATGATGAATTGTCAGTTTTATAATTGTCTTGTCAGTGATTTTGGGACTGTGCTGGCTTTTGATTGTTGCATCAGATTATACTGTGAACATCTTTTACATGTTTTAAATTTTGAGGAATTCTACGCTTTTATCCTGCTTTTCACTGTCTACACTTTAGTGCTTTTGCTGGACGCTGACAATTTAGGAGTAAGGCCTAAGTTCAGGTTGTCATAGTAGTGCAGTGGCTTTGCTTGTTGACAATGTATGTTTGATTATGTACGACGACCTATTTCTTACTGGTTTTGATTCAAAGCATTAATTTATGCTCGTGGTAGCTGGCGTTCAAGCGACAAATAGCATAAACAAGACAATTACTGAGAATGAAAATGATAATTTTGTCAACTACGCTTACAGATTTACTGCGTGTGCTTTATTATGTGCGTGTCATAAACAGATAATCCCATTTTCTTCTACTGAACGGTTGTTCTGTATTTTTATCAAATATTTTTTAACGGGATCTAATGGATTCATGAAACTGTTTTTCTTTGGTATTAACATTAAGCAATCGATGCCCCCATAAATTCCTGTATTTTCCTGTAACTTAGACACCTAAAGTAATATCATATTATAGTAGTTCATATCAGTCTACTTGCTCACGTGAGTTTCACCCATCTGTCTTTTAACCCTCCCCCTCCAGGTGGTCTCAGAGGGAGCAGCTCGAGTCAGACATTGAGTTTATGCGGGCTGTACGACGACAGAACCGACTCAGTCACCGGGAGCCCATGGACCTGCTCATGGGGGGTCAGAAGGTCGTCCTCTTTGAAAGGTGAGCTGCTCATCCATAATAGATATAATTGTGTTGGAGTAAGAGTGATATGCAAATTGAAGCACTAAGTGCCAAAAGGCACTAGATGACAAGGTTTTGTCATCTAGTGCCATTGTAATTACTAAAGACACCAAGTGACCAAAAAAAATGATGTAAAAAATATACGTTCAATGATTCTCGGCAGATTCTGTGATATTGTAGGTGCTGCATTTGACTTCAGAGCAATAATCTTATCTTTGCTCTTCTCTTCATAGGATGGATATTCTGGGCGAGTTGGCCCGTCTCAAGTCGCTGTCTCTGCCCGCCAAGGCCCGCGAGCTCTACGTCGGCAAAGGGTTCAAACTGCCCTCGTGAGTTGTGGTTTCTGTATATTGAAAATTAAATTAAATTGATTTCGAATTAAGGATAATGGAGTAATGTAATGACGCACATATGTTTGTTAACAATCCTTTTGGCTCAGCATCATCAGTAATACCTTATGGACATTCGTATCTAGAATTCTTTTTCATTAAACTCATTGTCAGAATGATTCATAAATGAATCTCTGACCAAAGATGTGGTCTAATGGCTATTCCCTTGGGGTTTCCATATTTCAGATCGCACACTTTAAATAAACCCCCGCGCACAAGAAAACATTCGTCCACCTCCACAGACACACGAGCCACAAGTAAGACAACTGTTTTATTTCTATCCTTGTGTATTTAGTGGAAAATTGTGAATGAGTGTAATACAGAATGTCCGTGCACATATTTCTGGATGCTACAACCGTGACAGACCCCATTGTATGCATACAGGAGTCATGAGGAACTATGTGATTGTCCGCACACTTCTGATGGGGTACTTGCTTGGTCGGTGAAAGGTTTTCACTACTCATTCTACTATATAAGTCAGGTTACGTTCTGACCCCATATCAGTAACTAGAACGAGTTTTATTTCAATAGTTATGATAGGCAATAACATTAGGCCCAAACGGGATAGTGTGTTTGCTCAACTTTATTGTCCGATTCCAACAAACATCCTCATTCTTTATTTGCAGTTGAAACGTTGATTTAAGAACATAATAGCTGCAATGCAGATCAATTCAGAATTTTCACAGGTCAGTCATCGGCCAATATCAAGAAGCATTCATGAAATATACATATCATTATTTCGAATTGCTGCTTGACCAAGGGTGACACAAAATAAACATAAGCAAGGGTATAGAAATCATAATGATATCCAAAAAGACAATAAACCTGACGTCTAGCTGTCTAAGCTAATCTTTGATCAACTAATACTCTGATTTAAAGTGACCTTCAGAAGTGAACATATATCTAGAATAAGGACACTGTGAAACTAACTCGTGATTACACTTTTCTACTTTTGTATTAATCATGTATGCGTTAGTAAGGCAGCGTCCTAAGTTCAGACGCAAGGGATGAAAGTAGTACAAAGATGCCCTTGATCATGAAAGGAAATGCTGATTAGATTTAGTTTTAAACTCCCCTGGTTGAGAAGAATCATTTTATTGCAGGCCAAAGTTTTCTTTGCATAATATGGTGACCTGTATAATTCTATTTTCTCTATATTATTAAATCTATGAGTTTAGTTTATTGTTTTAGTGATTGTTAATGGACTTGGGGTAGCCACTGTGGCAAATGTTTCCAAGAGTCAAGTTAACTCTTAACTTAAACTAGTAGTGGTCTAAGAAGCGTGGGAACACACTATAGCATCCCCTATTGCAATCATAGGTGCTAATGCTCTGCATGGTGACCTCCCAATCTTGTAGAACCTCAGATCAGGCACACAATTAAGGCTTCAAAAGTCTTACCTACCAATAGGCATATTGTTAACACTTCGATGGGATGTTTAATCTTCATCAATCATATCCAAGTCGTAACATCAGGTGGTCCTACAATATGCAAGTGGTGTAATAGGCAAAGTAATGATATTTTCAAGTATCTAATGTGGCTTGTGATGGTTGGTTGCATTGATCAACCTTCCAATAACTTCCAGCCCAAGGTGGACTCCAAAACTAACATGTTCCTTATCGTGCCTATTTAGGTCCTTTGTCTCCCCTACACAGCCAGAAAGTATTCAGAATATATTCCCCCCTCTTACTCATTGTTATTCCCCCTTTATCATTTTGTATCAGAATAGAATCTAATGGAAGTAAGCTCCCAGATTGGTCTGACAAATGGCTATCAGTCCTACTTACTCAACTTCTGGCAGGTTACTCGTTTGTCACATACCTTTGATATGACATACATGTATCCCATGGGTTGCAATTCTGACCATAGCCAGCACTCACAGTAAATAAAGCATCATGTGATGTGGCACTAAAGTATGGTAGACTAATGGCACTTTGAAATATGCATGATTTTTCTCTGACACAGTTTAACATCATTTCCAGCATACTGCATCTCTATTCTATTAATCCTAAGTGCCTTACTTTTGCTTGCTGATGAAATGTTTTTTACTAAAATTAGCATTACAAAATTCTCCTTTCTATTACAAAGCTTTTCATTCTACACATGCACACCTTCAGTTTTCTCGCTAACATTAGCTTAGAACTTGCACACACCAATAAACCACAACACAATCATACCTGAACTAGGGGTCTAAGACATCAAGATTGCATTTGAAACCTGTCAGGAAGGATAAATTTCAATAGTAACCTTATAATGCAAACTCTTTTCAAGGAATTGTTATCAACCTTGAATAGTAAATTCCTTTTACCGACCTCAGACTTGCAAAACCCCGCATATGATGTAATAGTTCCACTGCCTTTTTTTTCAAATCCACCCCTATATAGCTAAGATAAACACCTGAATTCCTTCGATTTCCCTTACCTTGATCTCCATGAGATTTACTGAAGAAAGTCAACTTAAGCATTAAATCCCTTATCCCTAAGCTTATAAATCGTACTGATTTTCCGCCATATTTCCTTTCATAAGCACTACTAGACCACAACAATTTTCAAATGAAGCTATTTCCATTTTCCCTTACCCTTACTGAATGTTCCTCTCACCCTTGCACTCCCCACTGCTCACTGCTACCTCTGCCACCTGTCGGTCATTTCAGCCACCAAGTCAGCACACAGCACGGCCGTCGACCCCTCCAAGGCCTCCCCCCTGCCGTACCTTTTACGAGGAAAGCAAAACAACAGGATTCCTCCCTTTTCACCGTCCAAACGGACATCTCCAGTGCCTTCCTCCAGGGCCAGGGGCACACCTCACACACCTAGCAAACTACACCCCTCTCCAAGCCTAGGTACTACACCCAACTCAAACTGACTCAGCGCTAAACACTTATTTTCCCAACACAAAACTTTGCTTGGCTATTCTGTTTTGCTGCTTCTGGGGGATTTTACCACTGCCATGTATTGTCATAGATTTCTTTTTGTATTTTGCTGCAATGTTTTCTGCATGAATTTTCCCAGTTTTGATTATTTAAAATTATTTGCATGTTTGCTTGCATGTTTTATGCTTTTTGATTTTCACACTATCTATGTTGAAACACATAGTTATATATGTATTTATATATATAATCTGACAATGACGATTAGAATAAATGAGGCATATCTGAGGACAATAGGTTATTTTTGTGTATTACATTTTGAAAGTCTATGTTGTTATTTTTGTGAGTATTGATCAGTATTGTATAGATCGTTAATTTGGAAGGGGCTATTTGGAGCTATTTGAATAAGATGATCACAGCGTGTCAAGGGTCACGATGGAGAGTGTAGTACATTATTATATTTGAGGTGTGACGACTTTCCACAAAGTTCATCTTGACAACTCAATAGGCAAGATTTTCTTTACACATTCTTGAATTATTTGCACATGGTTTTACATGTTTGATATTAAAGATAATCCATTAGCTTTCCCAAATCCCCATTAACAATAAAATGTCTTACCTGTACATAAAGTGTACCTTTGAAATAATAGGTTTTAGATAATTTATTAGAAGGTCATTTTCCTCATCCATTTTAGTTTGTCTTTTGTTCTTTTGGGATAAATAATGGAGAAACAAAACCAGCTACATGGATAGATATTCACTATTGATTCGTCAAATTATTGCTGTATATAGATTTAATTGAGAAAACTATAACATTTTATATTCTACTTAGTCAAGTTTTTATTTGTTGGGTTATTTCACTAAAAAAAACTAGAGCCAAAAGTAGAGAAGTTCTTGGCTTGCTTGCTAAAAATTAGGTCGAAAGTAGCTCTCTCTAGCATACCTATAGATGCACAGCGCACAGTGCAGTTGTTGGTCTCCAAGTTGTATCTCACTTCTTTGAAGGAAAAAAGAGTATACTGACTAGATTTCTTTTTAGCTACAATTGTGAGGTTCACCGTTTGATAATACTTGAAATAGAGCGAGTTCTACATTATCAAAATGCAAGACACTCGAATAGAGAAGAACGAATATCCACACCTTAAGGTCCTCCATCTTTTCTAATTATATCTGTCACTCACATAAAAAGGTGATTATCAATTCATTGCAGCTCTTTTAAAGGCAAAACAACGTTACCCCATAGCTAAAATAAACTTTGCATAGACAAGATAATATCATAACTTAGGAACACTAATTTGATTTTTGCTTTGTCTTTACCGACGGTCATTAAGATCATGAACTGTTATTTTCTAATGTTCTAGGAGGTTACAAAACCCACAGGTCACAGGGTGACCTCACGTCTCTGCGGGATGCGCCCTCAGCCGCACTGTGAGTACGAAAAGCCTCTTGAACTATGATATTGTATTAGCATTGCTTATTCCTGCCTAGATTTCTATTTATTAAGCACTATCATAATTACAAAATATAATGTTTGGGGCATGTGGCAATTGACTGGTGTTGGGGCTTTTTAATCCTAGTGAGGAAATTGTTTTGGCGACAGAAACATCTTTCTAAAAAAAGTCATAGCTAGTATTTATAGTGCTTACATAAGCTTCAAACACTTCACAATAATTACTGCTGTATAAGGGAGATAAGCTTGAGAATATAAGACCCTGTATATCTTCCGTTACTCCCCCCTTCTCTCGTGACAATTCTCCCAACCACGGATAGCCAGTTTTGTGAGTTTTGCCTGCAGGTTAGCCTCAATCAGGGTGTATGCTGGGTAATATGTCGACAAAACTCATGGCTTTATCATATACATTTTCATGAATTGTACCATTATCTGTAGAATAACATTTGATAAAACTAGCCACCATAATTTTTCAAATGAGTATCAATATACATAAATATTTCCTGACTTGTTTAAAAACTCATTAAGACTATATGGATAACAATTATCTGCTGATTTTCTATAGTTTTCAGAGGGATTTTGTCGACAAAATCAGTCAAAATTAACCTGCAGTTAATCAGCTGTCCGTGGTAAGGAGAACTCGTGCACCCTGACACAAAGGCACCTTTCAGATGTCGTTAGTAAAGTTATTTGTGTGATTACACATCTTACCTGTCGAAAGACATCATCCACGGTGGGTTTCTTATTTCCAGGAATGAAGATTCGGCCTACGAGTAAGTCTTGTTTAATGTGATATAAAACCAATAGTGCCCGGTGGAATTTGTACCCGTCTATACCCGTGATCAAGTGCAAATTTGCATTGTTACCCTTTGAAACACTATTTCCCGCAATTTTGTTACTTACCTGTATATATATAAATTTTCTCTTCTATCAAATTGTTATAAAGGACATTAAATAATTCTGCAGTAACATTTCTCCTCACGTGTGATGACCTTTCCTTTTTATTTAGTTGTTGGTGATTTTAATATCATGTGCCGTTATAAATGTTGTTTACACCCTGTAATTGTCGATAATCCTGTTGATTATAACGTTCGCTATCTATATAACATGTCAATGTTTACCTTGTTTAAATGTTAATTAGTTACAACGGTGTCCGTGATCCATACTTTCTCGGGAAATTAAATGTGTTTCCCATATTATAGTATAATTATACTGACATGATTCTCAATGTTAGGATTCTGGAAGTAATGGCTCCTTTTTAAAAGCATTTTGGAAGAGGGAAAGTAATATAGCAAATTGTTGTTATCCTGGAAATGGTATTGTTTTCTTATGCTTACATATAGAACTTCCGGGGCAATATCAAAAGAGATTTTTAGCCAATAACAAAGGGAAATAGAGATCATAAGAATAAAGTACTTGTAGTACAATTCCTGGACTTCCCCAAAAATATAATTATGTCATCAAAATATTAGCATTACCCTTTGGTCAGTGGGATGATATCCTGTGAACGTCAATACCCTGAAGGCATGCTTTACGGACCTATGTATACCCGTGACTGTTGCACCAGTTTTGTGTTGTGTTGACCTCACAGTTCTGCCCCTCCTGGTATGGAGACCACCACAGACACTGACACTGACGGCGAGCAGCTCCACCACCCCACCGCCAGGTAAGGACCTGCTCCGAGCAGCTCGCCTCTGCGGAGCCAGCGAGGGAGGTGCGGGGATGCCACTGCCCCCTTTTTTTCTTCTTTTTTTTTTCTAGAAAATTTGCTTGTTTTTTTTTGCTTTTGTTCGAGGGTAAATTGCATCCAGAAAGGCAATGATTTCCAAAAGCGCCCCCTCCCCCTTTTTCCAAATGCCTGAGCTGCCCACCATTGGGCTCCTTGGCCGGGGTGTTAGCCTCCTGGTTGAAAAGCATGAGAAACATTAATTAATTTAAAGCTGAATATATATTTATGGACATTGGTGTGATGCTAGTGAGATATAATGAGAACAAAACACCCATTGGCCATTGTCGTTGTTGTTTAGAAATTGTGTCTGTCGAAATGTCGTCCCTTTCTGATAATTTCTCGTTTGATGGAGTGAAATTGGTAACAATAAGCCTGTCGCGTTACCATGATATCAAAAGGCTATGCATAAATAGAATCCGTGTTGATATATAATCCTCAGGTGAGAAATTGGATGATCTGATATTGTTTGCTATATCATGCGTGAAATATTATGCTTTAGGAAAATGATTTGATAGTAGTTATATTTGCTGTTGAATGTGATGACCATATTTTTCTTAAACAATGAGTAGGCCTACCATTGGCAATATCAAAAGGGGTATCAGCAAAATATTAGAGCTTTGTACTATCGTTAGTTTAAGGTTCATGAATAGAAGTAAGTAATTCTTCAGTGAATATAAGACAGCTCAAACGAAGGATCTCTTTCTTTCGTAAAAAGGTGTCTGTAAGGTGTATCTGTATATTCCAGACATTTGTCAGAATTCCCAGACCCAGCTGAGGAGTTGGAGGAAAGCCTCCCCGTTAATCCACTCCAGGTACGACATATACCTTAAGATTGTGAACCTTTCTGATTATGAGTACGAATACCGGCACAACTGTTGTTCAGGCCCTTTTCTTATAAAGTACAGGCCCTACTGGAAGAAAAGCTACAGAAAAGAATTTCGTGAATAAAGTTTTACCTAAATAGGACAATTTTTCTTCCTCTTAGAGATCAATGCCAATCTGGCATAAGCATATAAACTATAATCAATAGTGAAAACTTTAACAGACTATTTCCCCGATGAAGGTGATACATGTGTATTTATTTTCAATTCAGAATGTATTTCTTTCACATGTTTCAGATAACTCATCTTGACCAAATGTTTGCCCTGAGAAACCTTCAGGAACTAAGGACAATATTTAGAACCGTACACGTGGGCTTAAATGGGTAAGTGAGCCTTAAAGCTTAAAGCAGTCAAAACACCAATTTATTTATTTTCTATTAATTCATTCCGTCTACGCTGTGCTGAAGCCTTTTAAATTTGCATTTGAAATGAATATCCATTTTCTACATTGAATCTGACCAAACTTCTGAAACATTTGTTTTAGAACTATAGAATTTTCCAACATTGAAACAAGTCTACCAGATGAGTTGACACACGCCGAACGACGATACATGAAGGAGGTAGGTATTGCCAAACGCATATATCATTACTTATTGTCAACGTAATATCAGGGTTTCTTTACAATTTGAGTGATCAAAGAGATGCAGTCTTGCATATGCTTGAAACTTAAAAATGTAAGTATTTTGCGAAGTATGGGGGCTTATGTGGGCGGATGTAAAACATTTAATTCCTTGGACTACGTTGGGGAATTTAAAAGAAACTAGAGGCGGACACCCTACCAGTTAGGCCACCACTGGATGGGCTGTGGGGAGGGGCTAGAGTGTGGGTAGAGTGGGACATTTCGCTGGGTGTTGGTGTTCTGCCTTCTGTTTCATAGAGACATGTATGAGTTGAGATACCAGCATTTATTTCAACTGGCACTCTGCCTCTGGCACTGACTCATTCTATGCCAATGGCAGATAGCATTGCACAGGTGGAGCTTGGTGAAGATTGGAAGCAACACTTCTTTAATATAAGGAAGGTAAATACTTTTTTCGATTCAGCTGTACGACTCAACAAATGCTGCCTCCCCCTTCGGCGAGGACGAATTTGTCTCCCTCCGACTCGTGTCTGAAAAAGTGGTCGAACTAGAGTGAGTATCATGATAAAACCAAAAGGGTTTATGTACAAAATTCCTGAGTTGGCCATCATACCATGGGATGGTTCATAGAACCAGTTGTCATGGACGCACGGTGGAATGAGCGCACTATTGACTTGTTAACTATATATGTAACCATATTGAAGGCAAGTAATCGTGGGCTTCAAATAGCTGTCGCATTGTCTATTAAAAGGTATTTCATATGCAAAGTCAGATATTCATCTTTTTACGACTTCTGGTTGGAAACAGAATGTTTTCATTGACATAATGACCATATCTAGAGAAACGCAATGAATGATAATCTAATTCTTTTAACCAGAGGTGACCCGAAAGCCTGTTTTGAAACATTGGACTTCAACATTCTACCGATGGCAATCACACAATACGCCGTAAGTATAATGGATCTGTCTCAGGAAGGGTGAGGTGCCAATCTGACCGCAATCTGATTACTTAATTGTTTTTTAACATTCACTCTGATATTTCCTATAACTGAGCAAATATCATAATTATTTCTATGAATAAAAGAATAACTTTGCTAGCCACAAAACCCTCTACAATTTACAAAGAAGTGAAAATAATTAAACATAAGATTTGTATGAATAAACGGACGTAGGTTCATCACAAAAACCATCCCTCTGGCTCAGTCGAAGGTGGCAACAATATCCCCCTCTTTGATCCGCAACTAAAATACTATTGCTTCTTGAAAACTAAGGGCCTACACATTTCTTATTAATTGAATCGATTCCTGTAGATATTACTAGTTCTTCCATCGACTACATAACTATATTGATAATCTTACATAACATACAATATTTAAACAATTCAATCAATTACACATACCATAGGCATAACATACAATATTAAAGATCAGGATATAAATTCCAAGATATATCAATAATTATACACAGTGATCATATACATACGTGCTTTCTGTCCCAGGGTCTGTATCAGACGGTGGACCGGCGGAACATGGGCTCCATCTCCGTCAAGTCCTTACAGGAGATCCTGTCCCGGACCATCAGTGACACCTTCAGGTCTGGGGACGGCAGCTTCTCCCGGCTCGTCAACAAACTCGGCCAGGTGAGGAACATTTATATTCTGTCAGACGTTTTTATCATAACACAGACATAATATCTATGGTTGAACATATAAACCAAATATATACCCAATCAGCTTACATTGTATGAACTGGAATTGGTCAGCTTTAATTCAGGTTTTATTGGAATTCTTGTCCCAATTTTGAAATGATAATTATCATATCAAACGTGTTTCGTATATAAAACATGTATTTCAATTGTATCAAAACTAGGTCGGTCTATTATGGCGAATGTTCCATCACCCTCTTTTATAATTTATAATATTATAAAGGTAAAAGAAAAAATAGAAATATGCAACTTAATCTTTGAAAGCTTCTAGGATTGATCCAAAAATGTGTTTCTGCTTATCTTTCAGAAACAAGACAGCGACGTGACCAAGATCGACTATGTGGCGTGGATACCTTATTTCACATCACTAGAACCAAACTAAATAATCCTCAAAGTACAGTGTGAAAAATTCAAAGGGGACCCATTTGAAACCAAAGACATTGGCGGTCGGTGGATGGCTCCGTGTGAACGACACGGACAATGTGATCTTCGATGGACCTTGTATATCAATAATAAAAAAGCGATGTCTGGAGTATCTCTCTTCTAACAAGGATTGCTACAGGTTTATCTGACGTGACTAGGGGTTTACCTGACGTGACTACACGTTTATCTGACGTGACTCCCTCCTCTGCCCACCAACAATATGTGACCTAGTCATATTGCCCTGATATATTTGACTATTCATAAATCACCAGGGCTGTGAAGGGTGGGTCGTCCAGCTAAGGGTCGTCTAACAAGTGGATGTGGACATGTGCCAAAAATGAAGGATGTGAACAGAGGTTATCAACAAATAGATATCTGTATAGTATTATGAATATTGCCAGTGTGGTTTACCACCTTTGTATAGCGACGAATTGGTTTGGTGTAACCCTCTTGTAAAAGGGAGAGCTAGGACACATGTACAAAATATTCTATGTAATATTGGTATGGCTGTGGTGTATGTACGGATATAGCGATCTCATAAGAGTTTGTGGAAATCACTGGCTGGGGCATATTGTGGTCCGGACTACAAAAAAGTATATATACGCATCCGAACAAATTACGTAGACTAGTAAATTATTAATATTCTTCTCATAATTATTTCGTATGTGTATAATTCATGTATGTGCATTTGACCTTTATCAGGTTCACCTATGTAGGTTGTCTTGTATATAATTACAAGCATGAGGAGGAGAATATTTCAGTTGAGCCTACTTTTAGTAATCTACCAAGTAGAAACAGACAAGGAATACGATGGGAATCCTTACATTTATACCGCTGTTTATTAGGCCTACTATGTTTGCTATGTAGGGCTTCATCATTCACCCTTTTGAAAATATAGTATAGTATAGATATAGTAATGATATACATTGTGTTTTTTTGAGAATCATCATCTAAATTTAATGCAATGCTCTTCAACCTACAACAAAGTTCCTGGAAATATTCTATATAATACTAAGTGCTGATGAAAAGAACCCAAAGCCCAAAGGAGAAATGATTATTCGTGATTACATAGTGCACTATAAGATGCTTTAACATTTCTATTTTTCTAAGTCTATCTAGATAATAATGTATATTCTAAACCAATGATGGGTCGTAGCTGTATAGGTAGCTGTTGTTGTTAGAAAATCTGTATTTCAAGACTTGGCCTCTCAGAGCTATCTAATGTGTACATTTACCTGTTATATAATAAATAAAAGCACGATAAAGACATTTCCTTGTCCTTGAAGTTGTTCATTCTTACACCGTTCATAAGCTTATCATTCTATGCACACAGTCCACTGGTTTACCCTCAAGAAATAGATATCGATGTTATGTTTGCTTTCATTTATAGTATGACATATATACTCCACACGCTACCTTTTCCTACCAATGATGTAGATACTGTAGACCATTTAGCCAGGATATTGTCAGATTTAGATATGGCCTGAAGGGAACCATAGGATTTCCTTTTGGATGCAAGTGATACAGCAGCAAACAGGTCTGTTTCTGCGAGTTTCAAATCATAGCACACAATGTAATATTTTTACATTTTCGTTTTGCCAGTTTAACACTATTTAAAATATTCCTGAAAAACTACATGCACGTATATAGTTCGTGGTATGTCTTCGTCAGAAGGGACTTCTTGATTCGGAATCTATAGGAAACGTTCAGCAATATGCTAATTGGTATTCAATTCACAAACTTGACTTTCAGCGTACATGTATGTATAAAGCAAAAACACCAATCCGTATGTAATTTTTTGAGAATTATTTTTTATTAGCAAAATACGTAGAACTTGCATACTCATAACACTGTAACCCTAGCTGCAAGCAGAACATAAATGTCTAATAATACAAGAAAGACAGATTACAAAACATTTATTTTTAGATAATTCATTCTAATCTACTCATGCTGAGACATTGTAAATTAAGATCATTATTATAGAATTGTATAAACAACATTTTGTTTCAGCAAGGCTTATGAGAATAACGGCTGTTTAAGGGAAAACTTAGACAGGAAATATAGCAGAATGGACTAGGTTATATCTAATAAAATCAATCAATCCAATGTTGATATTTGTCAATGAAATATTAGGTTA
Organism: Lepidonotus clava; assembly: GCA_936440205.1. Taxonomy (NCBI): domain Eukaryota; kingdom Metazoa; phylum Annelida; class Polychaeta; order Phyllodocida; family Polynoidae; genus Lepidonotus; species Lepidonotus clava. The sequence continues at coordinate 41,195,925 of OW387136.1, read as the reverse complement.
CTGTATTTTATTATTACCAAAATATTAGAAGAAAGAGAAGAATAGGAGGGAATTTCAAAATAGAATTACACTCAACCAGCCTGTTTCCTGCAATTTAAATAGAGTTGATCACTCATCCCAGATAAAAAAAAAATATTGATAATATACAAAGACAACAATTCATATCAGCATATTACATGATTTCATCAAGTGAAAACTGAAGCTTATTTTAGCCTAGACCATACGTTCAAGTTCTACCTAGTGATTCCTACCGCAAATAATTACACATTCAAGTAGTCCTGTTCTCTTTCAACCCAAACTCATGTCAAACTCTCAATACACTGCTGCCTCCTCGTGGAGGTTTGGCGAACCTTACATGACGTCTGACGCTCTCCAAGCAGGTCCGCATTGGCAGTGACATGGAATATGAGTGAACATATATGTGCTTGGAGAAAGGACCATGGGAACTATTTTGATGCAGAAACTTCTAGGCCTTAGTCAGCGTTCAGTTACCACTAAACCTATGAACAGTGAATAAAGTTTAAGCGGTGGGTATGAAATGAGCAACAACACTGTGCAACTACTTAAAAAAAAGCATTTAGGCCTCCCTACAATACATTTCCATCGATTGGGACCAACGGTTTGGGGAAAGATAACACAGCAAGACTGAATAGTTCCATTTACTGTCCCCTTATATATTTGCCTGGGTGCTTACTTCAGACAAATAATAATAAGATTCAATTCGACCAACCACGGTTGATTTCTTTGATTCTGGATGTATTGAAAAGAAAATATACATCAACCATATTTTCAAACAAATTAAAAAGAATACTTGCAAAGTTCAGGAATTTGTTTTGAAAGGTTTCCTGTAAAATAAAGATTACATCTGATTATCTAAATGTGGTTGCCTTTTTTTCTTTAGGATCGTGGGATGTATTTCGGGATATTGTTTGAAGTAAACCTTAAAGTCTTGTCGGTTAACCTTTCCCCTCCGTGGTCATAGCACCTGATGGGTAAACAAGAGACAACAATGTCAACAACACCTGGCCCCGGGCCTACCACCCTACCTACAGGAGGGGCACTCCCGACCCTGGAGGTAAGGTAGGGCCCATGGGCCAAGGGAAATAACTGTCTACTACTCTATCCCATTCAAATCCCACTGCCCTGAAATTACAAAATCCCGTCCCTTATATAATTTACATGCTGAGGATCTAAAAACTCATACAATGATCGGAAGGCCTCTGTGATATTTCCAAAACATTTGGGAAATGGATTTGCCAGATTTCTAGACATGATTATAATTGTAAGCTGATGAGCATGCTATTTACACTTTATGATCATATTTTCCAAAGGCTCCTATGTGTATTTCAAATGCTGCTGTTGCTTAAAATATAAACCAAGGCACGCCTCTGTAAAATATATATATCGGTATAAATGGAAAAAAAAGAAAGTCGCCATAATATTATATTCAAGCTGAACATTTCTGACACCTATAGACCAATGCAAGCAAAGGTTACATATATATGAGAATCTAGTGTATATGAGGCATCTATAATATGAGGCAATGATTTATATCTGTTTCATACTATTACAATGCTTAGTATCGAATTACAATGCTTCGTTCGAATGGTGATTAACAGTTAACAGTTCAAAAATTACTCAGCTGTAAAACCCTTAAAATCTTAGGTTCGAAATATAAGTGATAACATATTTACATGTGAATTTTCCCCGAATTATAATGCATGCGTTTCTAATTGTACAAACACGTATTATGCTTCATCAATGTTACATCTTTTAAAGATAACCACACGATTTTGATACACAATTCTTGTTATTAAGGACCCTTTGCAGAAAAATCCGCATTCTTTTGCTCTCAGTCCACACCAGAAATTACCGACGGTATCAAGTGAGTGAGAACTCATTAAATCATGGACTGAGGCGTTATTTGAAACAATAAAATTAAATATGTCAAAATGTATCCTCAAGTTTATACAGATTGGATGGCCACAAAATGATGAGGGTGATGTACAGTATTCAAAATAATTCACCTATTCTAAGAAAAAAAACTACTTCGAAAAACTTTGCAGCACTGTCAAAATTATTTTCTAAGCTAAAGGACACTAGATACAATGCCAGTTTCCGTAGATAAACCTAAATCCATTTGTAAAGGAATTACTGTCCTTTACACGACTACTTTTTAAAACTGTGCGTAGTTCCTACCGGTAATTTAACATGAAAAGTCATAGAAAATCGTTATTCAACACTTTCTACATTTGAAAAAGGGCTCATAATGACAATTTCAATCGGTATAATTCTGGCTTCGAAAAAGCCGCAAGAACTGTCAAAAATACAACTTTTGGCAGATCGGGGAGAATTGTTGACATTTTCAAAACCGTTTCCTTCTCCGTCCAAACGTCTCCGTTTTTCAGCTGTATGTAGCCTTAAATCTTTCAAGAGATTCTCCCTCGTTCCAATCTCTGATTGCTACCAGTTGACATCCAATTCAAGATTAAGTAATTTCAATAAACCTATCCTGGAAGACTTTAGGGACCATTCGTAAAATGACCCTTTTAGTATGTCAATATTATAAAAGACCGCAAAGCCACCTCAAGATGCAAACTGCTCACGTTTCTTTGATGGGTTGTTATTCGGCCGTGGGTCGAACCTCGAATGGCCCCCTCATTGGCGGGGCGTATGAAAGACTCTGGGTGAGGGGTGAGGGGTGTGGGGTGGGTGTTACTGGGGGCGGGTTTAGAGGAGGGTGGCGGTCAGCAGGAGACTGACCAGTCCGAGCAGGGTGGTGCTGACCGATACATGCCCCGCGCCGCCCTCTCCGACCACGGCCGCAGTCCTCGGCCGGTGGCTGTACACCGGCATCCCCTCGTACTTGTTCAGGAGCACCAACCTGCAAGGAAAAACTAACCGTTACTTGTGTTCTTTTTCCCTTCATTTGCTTTAAATAAACATATTATATTACCACAGCCAGAGACATTCTGTCAATGTATGCGTTTTGATATTGGCTGCGTTTCTGATATATTAACCTTACGTAATTTTGTAAGAAACTTTCACCATTCCATTCCTGTGTGATGCTGTTCTATGCTATGGGGGGTAGATGGTTCTGAGAACGTATCCCATATAAAGAAGTCTAAGTAGCTTGAATCTTATATTACAATAATTTATAACAATTCGCGGAATTGAACATATATACTAAAACATTAAAAAAGTAAATGCTCAGCTGCCCTTCGCTAAGGGCCTTACCTGTACTCGGCCAGGATCTTGTGAAGCCCTTCGAAGGTGCCCTTGGCGAACTCATCCTTGTAGTTCATGGTGATGTCGCCGATGATTTCAGGGGTCAGCCGCCGCAGGGCCGTCTCTCCGCCAACCGTGAATAACTGCAAACAAGGAAGATCGAATTATTTCCCAATGTCCTTGAGTTTTTTTGTGTTTTTTTTTTTTTAAGAAACGCTTCCGAATCTTACAAATAGGAAAATCCTGAAATTGGTCAAATGGAATTCCCTGTGCTCTCTCAGGGTTTCGGTAACATTACCCAATTCTTTGTGTTTTCCCTGACAGGGATCTTTTTTACAATTTCTCCTACTTCCCCATGCAGTGGGGACCCTGTACATCCCACAGTTTTGGTCAAATCAGCTGACACTAGGTACCACAATATATGCCTATTTTCTTCTGAACTTTTTCCCTTCTTCTCTTTTTAGAATTCAGGATACTTCTATGCCAAATCAGCTGACAGTGACACGCAGTATGCGTAAGGGACTCACCGAGTAGTTCTCCGGGTCGAAGACAATGATGATGCCGTCCTCACACTTGCCCAGTTTCCAGTTCTTCAGCTGGGTGAAGGCGAACTTCTGGGTCTTGTGCAGGGTCTTGCCGTAGTCCTTCTCCCTGACAGATAAAATCGTTTGGGGTTAGTGGATGGCCAAAACTAGGTAGCATTTATTCTAATAATTTTTCTCCTTCAAGGAATGTAGTAGTTTTAGTCTTACAAGATGTTGGGTTGACCAAAAGAATATATACTGGGTAGCATTATCCAACAGGATTTGGGAATTTGTTTGTAAACAAGGCAAGTTTGTTTGTAAGCAAAGCATATTTTCTTTCAGAGAATTTTCTCTATTGTTTCATCAACTACTTTTTCCATGAGTTAGGTTTTGGTGTGTTTTATTAATCATGATTTTCTTAATCAAGCGGGTTATATTTATAATTCATTAATTCATACCGTTTATAATGTCAGTAATTAGATACCAAATGATGGCGGACGTGACCAAAATATATTGATATCAAATCATTATCATCACCCCTACTCTTTTCTGATTAATATTATAAAGGCGTTTTTAAATCATTTTTAGTGTTAGTTGTTACAAATTTTCAGACATTTCTTTTTTCTTTCATATAAAACGCTTTACGGATTTATTTTTTTTCAAGCTGATCAGAGTTTTCTTTACAGGTTCATCTATATACTGTCGCGCAGTTTCCTCTATATAGTGTGTTCTTCGCGTGAAGCATTTTTTTAAATTGATTTTTCTACTCACTCTTCGTAGTCGTCGTTGCCCTCGGAGAACTCCTTCATGGCCCTGTCGGACTTGATGCCGGGGGCGACGGCCACCCCGACGTGGTACCCCCGCCGGTCCCGCTGACACACGTAGTTCGAGCACGGGCACCGCGTCTCGTTCATGATCCGCGTAATGATATGGTCCAGCTGGTTAGCTGCACACGGAGGGTAGAGAGTATTTAGCAACGTTGACAGATGATACATCCATGTAATGACACTTTTTTAAAGAAAGACTTTTGGGTATAAAGGTATGAATTCAAACACTAGTATGCATTATAGGTTCTACAATGCCATGTGTTGAATGGATTGGAAGAACAACGTAGTTATGGGAAAAGATAATCAATTTCCATTCAATTTAGACAAATTAAAAGGAAAAAGCATAAAAGATATTGTTTAACATGAAATTGCTTAAAAGAAACAAAAGAAAATAATCCATTGGACATCAGAATTATATTATTACTAGATCCATGTTTAATGTTTAATGAAAGTTCCTCAGTTGCAAATAGTTTTTTCTCACGAAAAAAACCTACAATAAACAGCTTTTGAACTCTACTATCCTAATAATACGTCAGTCAACACTCAATCCCTCCCCTATATTCCTCCTACACCCTCACCTTGCTCGAAGGTGAGTTTCTGGTCGGGGTCGCAGACGAAGGACTTCTGGCCCCTCCTGGCGCAGAAGTCCTGGGTGGTGTCCTGGGGGTTGGGGTACTGGGACCGGTGCCAGTCGGCCAGGGCCGGGCCCACCACGGCCGAGACGGCCAGCGTCAGCAGGACTACCTTCAGCGACATCGTGACGGGATCTGCGGGTAGAAATAAAGTACGTTAGTACAAGATGCACTGATGTGAGATGAGTGAGTGAGTAATGAATGCTTTACACCATTACAAATACTAAGGTTATATTCACAGAGAAAACAGGTTGGGACCAGGTCTGTCTTTGATGGTCGTATCTACTTACTTGGAAGAACACATTTATGTGAAAGTGGTTAAAATAAAAAAAAAAATATAAAAAAATCTATGAGATGAAGGTGACAGGGTGGACAAACAGCAGGGGATCAAAATCTGGAAATCATTTTTGCTGTACCTTATCCTTTAGTGGACCAAGACACTGACCAGGAATCGAACCGAAAGAACCACTCGGTCAGTGTTGGGTCCCCCCTATTGTTGCCTTATACAATCAGCAGGGGCTACTAGGGGCCTATATTCTTTTCAGGGGCAGAAGTCCCACCCTGGTACCCCCACAGGTGACAGGGTCTGATGTGAAATGTGTTATACTTAGACTTCGATGAACTCTCTGGCTTGTTGACTGTGCCATTACAGTTCCATTTTGGTGAATTAACAAGAACATAGGAAAAGGCGAAATAACAGAAGGTGACAGAAAATGTTCAGGGTTTTGAGTTGTTTTTTGTGTCCCAGATTCATAGTGGCTAAAATTACGACTACTTGGGAGGGAAGGAATATTTTCCCCCTTTTTTTGAAAGCAACGCCTTTTTTTTCTTTAAAGATAATTTTTCATGTTATCAAGTGTATCAGATAAATAAGAGAACCAATGAAGTATTCATCGGATGACATTTTGTATTTCAAGAAAGCTGCCTAGGATTAAAACTTCAAAAAACCGTGTGGCGCTCAGAATAAAGAGTGCTGAAGCAACCAACATTTGGTAATGTACATTTGAATGAGGAAGTGTATTATGCGGTGATTGTGAATTAGATGTGTCCATAAATCAAAATGAAAATCAGTTATATAGATCTCCAAGACATCGTCCATTCAGCCTTGACTGTTCATGTGCACGATATCATCGACCATCTGACCTATAATTGGCCGGCTACGGTGAATACCAGCCACCTTACCATACGTGAAATATGGGTGCCGCTAGGTCCTTAAGGCAATAGAGGCCCCTTGGCATGGGCGGATCCAGAAGGGGGCGCGGGGCTCGTGCCCCTCTCTTTTTCCGGAAAAGTTTGCATTTTTCTAATGTAAAACTCAACCAAATGGCAATTAAGGAATTTTTTTCCAATAGCCCCCCCCCCCCCCCCCTTTCCTTCTTCAAAATGCTGGATCCGCCAGTGCTTGGTAAGTGACTGCTTCATCGGTATTGCTCTAAACTACATTTTTTATTGTTGCTTTTTTTTAAATTATTATTATCATTATTTGCAATTGAAATCGCACCAGGATATACCAAAATATATGGCACGATATCTTATGATACATAATAGTTTTGATACCCGACGACCAGAATATTCTCGCTTGACCCGTTTCGTCTTTTTACATTATCACCTAAGTACACGTATGTTCCATATTGTCACACACTATGGCATATGTGGATACTATATTTGGAGGCGCCAACAGTCTAACGTCTTAATGACCTATGATACCGAGTAATTTATTGCGAGATACAAAACCGGAATCAAATCATGAATAAATCCCTGCTACACAAAGTATTTTTTTGGGGAACGTACCTAATTTAAAACTATATTTAGTCCCATTATTCTGGTACTTCCTCTTTCGCTAACCAGACATGAAGGATGTAGTCATGAACAGTAGCCTGGATAATGTATTCAGCCTCTGATAGCCTCTAGTCTCCATAAATATTCATCATTATGTGAGATTCATCTTTTCCATATTAATTCCCCGATTTTGTAACACTGTACCATCCGCCTTCTGAGGAAAAAGAACGTAACGAATAAAAACTGAATGAATTAATACATCTTTTCACTTGTTTTTTCCTATCGCCTTTCTAAAACTAATGTATACGTCTTACGATAGATGAAGGATTTCCGGCCGCCCCCGCCCCTCCTGCCGCCCGGCCCGGCCCGTGACGCGGGTAGATGGGGGGAGGGGCGGGATTCTCGGGAGTAGACGTGGAAAGGGCTGTGGTACTGACCCCGACACAGGCACGTCCTCCCAGTGTGACGATATACGCTCATAAATCTCTCATATCGAGAAGTATTTTGTGTAATGTTATTGTTAAGTTAAGATGAAGGGGACATTGTAAATAATTCTGTTTTATCATATCTTCGTGGATCGCGCAAGTTCTTGTTGAATACAAATTTCTATCGTTCTTCAAAATTTCTGTTTTTATTTTTCTTATTCGAAAAGGAGTTATTTCAATTTCTCTTTGGTTCAATTTCCTGAATGTAGACGTAGTTGATGGTACATATTGTACAGTGTTAAACGTTAGTCAGGTCTAGTTCTAGCTTTAGTGCCGACGGCTGGTTTCTGTTGGTTTGGCTATGAGAAGGTCCCTTAGTGGTATATTATATACATGTACTGGTTGATACAAGAACTGTTGTACGTCAGCTCTGTGGTTGATGTTAGACGAAATGGGTTGGTCAAAACTGCCGACAAAAGACAAATTAGATTATTTTCACTGACCTGAGTTAAATTTTTTTTAGAGTTACTCAAGTTTTGGATAGGGATGGTTAATATTCTCGTAGTTATAAAAAGCACGTGGATATATAAAGTAAGTTAGTACGGGGAAAGTTTGACCAATCCCGTTGTACAGGTCCATATGACCTATAAATAGAAGCCAATTCCGACAGACGTGTAAACTGCGGCTTGATAAGAGTGCAGAAGTCAGGGGGAGGGAATTGACGAGACCCAGCTGTTGGATCACCGAGATCTACAAAAGACCGTAAACCGATTTATTTCGCGGTGTACATATTCCCGCTAAATTCGCGGAAATGAAATAGGGCGAGAATTTAAGAATTCGTGAAAATAAATAGCAATATGTTAAGGAAATTTAATGAGTATAATTTCGCGGACTAAAATGCATTTTAACCCGCAAACGCGAGAACTATTCCACGCGAAAATATCTACGTTTACAGTAAGGGTTCTGCTGGTACGTTCCCTAGAACACCCCCCCCCCCCCCCCACCAGACCCCACCCATCAATCTTCCCATTAACCAACCCACACACATATCTCCGGCCTCCCCCAAGGCCGGCTTCTGGGAACGGGAGTGTGTCAGTCTCTGTGAGTAGCTCGGTGAGTGGCTCCCTCCGTCAGTGAGCGCCCCATCTGCTCACTGCCAGCCCCAGCCCCTAGTCAGTATAGACGGAACGGGCGTTGGTGGTTTGAGAATGGGTCAGAGTATAGCCTCCACCAGACAGTATCAACAAAATGCTAAGATTTGTACTTCAACCGCTACCCTTTCTAGGTATTTATTTTCCATAGACAGGTTAACAAAAATAATCAATGTACTGAACGTAACTTATGATTCAAAGTCGGCCCTGAACAAACATTTATTTTTATCAAAATTTGGCATCAACACATAATTTCGATAAAACACGATGTGTTTATAACGTCGGTCGCGAAACAACATTACTTTATTTTGCAATCAAAAATCACCATCAATACATAATTTTGATAAAACACTCAGTAAAATAAAAAAAAATTTAGTCTGACATGTCTTTTAGCAGGCTACACCCTAACCAAACTTAAAACCGTCATCAATTTCAGCAGGCCAAACCTATGAAATTGCCAAACTTGAAACCGTTATCAATGTCAGTAGGCCAAGCCTGTGAAACCCAAACCAGTGGTATGTACATGTACAGCCCAGTGTACAGCCCTTTTCTCTATTCAGTCCCACAAAAGGCCTTGTTAGGGTGTCGGTGAGTCAGACTGACTCAATGACTGAGGCCATGCCCCCTGACCCCTGCCCTGAGGATGGAGACCACACTCATACATACCGAGCTCTACATTCACATAATCCTGACCACAAGGTTGACTTAGGCCACCGTTGGCAGGTTGGGGGCTGGTTAGGATCAGGGCCAGAGTCCTACCGTGGGTGTATGAACTGAGTCTATCCTACACCCTACCGCGCAGAAGTCAGATCATACATATGGAAATGTAAAAGTAGCCTTTGCAACCAAGGTTTTGATTTGCATGTATTGAAAATAACTCGAAAATGAACTGGTAACTTGTTTACGGATAAGAGCTCCAATTCATACACTGGTTTACTAAAAAAAAACTTTCGACTCATGCCAGAAGTCGAAAGATGCGGATCCATGTTATTTATGGTCGTGAGTAATAAAGTAACACTGCATGCAGTGATTGCAAGTGACGACAAGTAATTTCTGGGGAAAAAAACCTCAAAATTACCAGCTAGGTTCTAAGTATGGCAACGGGAACAGAAAACAAGTATAATTTTGTATATCATTTTACACCCATTAGGGGGATACGGGGTAGTATGGACTTAGATTCTCGCCCAATGTCCCTCCTGGGCCACTCAGAGTTGGTCAGAGAGCAGCAGTGTGGTGGCGGGTGAGATAACACAAACTGTTACAGCATTCTGTGTACCGTCTCCGTAAACAGTACACCAACCAAGTTACGTGGACAGACCTCCCCCTGACCCTGTACGCTAAGGCCCCCTAGGGTGGAACGCGTGGCCTCTCAACTACACGGGGATCCCAAAGCCACTGGCTGCCGTCTCAGGATTTATGTGTAAATATAACGTGTTTCTGTTATCGAAGATAACGGACTCGTCAAAATACAGCCAAAATAACCACAGTCAGCCTCAGTGTGTGAGGACAAGGGGATTTTCTATGTACGCCTGTCTCTATTGTGTTGCAGACTAGCTGTTCCGTAAACTATTTGTTTTGTTAATTTCTATACATGAGCTATGTCCGTGACGTTTTGAATAGGCCAACAAAGAAACATATCGATTCCCATTTGCACAGGGTGTGGTACATATCAATTACCATGCATTTACGAAGACGAAATATGTTATGGATATGAATATTTTCAATAATATTTTTGTAGTTGCAAAACAATCTGCAGAAGAGATCCAGGCCAGAACCTCATTACTTTAAAGGGACACGCCCGACCTGGTACAAAGGGGACACACAAACAGTAGTAAACCGCAATCTCAGATCCTGCTTTTCACTTGAAAGGGGATGGGGGAGGGGTCAAAGAACATTAAGTATTTGAAGGTAGAAAACATATCCTGTCAGCTTTGCTCAATAAAAAAGCAACAAAAAGCTGGCCATCAATGCTATGTACATGTTTTACTGGGCATAAGTGCGTGATTTGGGGGCATTCAGTATTCTATAGTGAACGATTGCGGTTATATGTAATCATGTATCATAGGGGACCTGTTCTCGTTTTGTCTCAGCTGTCAGTGCATGTATACTGAGTACTGGAACATAAGGGCTTAGTCCTACATTGAGACAACGTAGCAACTGCAAGTACCGCAATGCATTTTTTTAACCCTATCATTATATCTATGACAGTTAGAGTGAGCTTTTTTTCAGTTTCTACTTTCGCAAAGTTACTATATCCTTTAAAGTTCTCAGAATTTAGAGTGTGAACTATCATAACATTTGAGCTTATATTACTAAACATAATAAATGTATGCCTTATCGTAAAGCACACATACCTTGTATGCCTTTTATCTATTTCTAAATACCTTTTATCTATGTTTTTCTTTTTTTCAGTGTAGCAATAAATCGATAGATAATATTCATGGTTAATATGTTTGGACATGACTTCCTAAGTGATCTATTTATGCGTGCATTAGACCATTACTTCGCTGATATCACAATTTTATATCCTTGTCACTGGGTGCATTTAATCAATACAATGTACTTGTACCGGGATGTTGGACGTAAGCACGAGATGAGTCTTTACTACAATAGGAGGAGGTGCACTTTGAAGTTATTGTGATAGAATCCATGTGCACTGTAATGTCTCATATGGTCTGTCTTTGCAATATAGAGCAAGAGATACCAAAGAACCAATAATCTACATAAGTCGTCAGCGCAAAACAACACCCCCGGGAAAATGGTTTGTAAATTTATACATGCGGTAGCCAGTGTCCGAAATTAAGGTTTTATTTTGTGCACACATCGGGTGCATAGCTTCTAAAACTGTGCACCCGGGGACATTTCTGTGCGTACAATCCTATAATAATATATTTAAAAGGTTGAAAAATTGTGCACCATCCGGGTGCACACTTTTGAAAACAGTGCACCCTGCTGTAAAATCATGCACACCGGGTGCAGGGTGCACCCTTAATTTCGGACACTGGGTACTCAGACAAAGAGGAATTTTGCTGTCTAGGTTTGACATTAATTAAAACGAGATAACCTAGGGTAGATTGTTTCAATATGGTTCGCTTGGTTGGTGTTTATGCCAAACTCAGAGTGCACTTTTTATATTGTCCATACGTTCCATTTCCTTCTTTTCTTGAGGTATTTACTCGTTATTCTCTTTTATACCTTTGTACTATTCATTGTTTCCTACAATAATATGATAATGAAAATTCATACTGCAATGACCATATATCTTCGGTCATATCGGTCTGTATTTAAATATGTGTGTACTTTAGTTTAAGAATCCTTACAACTACCACGTTCGGCTACACTAAGTTACAGTGTTTCTTCGATATGATCTTACAGTGTTTTATTCAACTCGCAATATGTTCCCAACGTTAGAAATTATTAAAAGTGCACTCAGACTCTGCACCCTGTAGAAATGTTTTTACTCGGACTCACACTTTTGAGGCGTGTACAACTCGTGTATACATGGCCATGTTTTTGAAAGCAGGATAGATAATTATCTTTTATAAACACACTGTGTTGATGAATATAGCTATACCATATCTTTTCAAGTGTCGTTTCGCTTCAATATTTGTTCGTCCTTATCTAGTCGCTCTAACTCGCAACATGCAGCTTTTTCTAAATCTAATTAATACAAATATTCCAACGGTTCTGCTCCCAACCGAAACAAATATGTTTTTCAAAAGCACAGACATAAAAACATTGAACAAGCAGTATGGCTACAGCTCTAGAACGTTCAACTTCGCTGCTCAAAACCAATACAGTTTTATCCTTCGCCGCTGACCTAACTATCAAACGGCTAACCCACAAAAAACCGTATACCACAAAAAATGAGTAAAATAAAAATCAAAGGGCTGTAGACTGGGTTTGTTTGGTCTCCGTGTGACAGATTGAATACAAAGTAGTGGTGGTGTACCGCTCTGGGCCCCGTCCAGCGCCATGTGCGTGACGTAGGTGTATTCTGGTCAGGTGGGGCTCACACACGGCCCCTTTATACTAACTCATACCCCCCTCACTGGGCCTATAGAGAACAGGTCACCGACACACCTGCTTCTGGTCAGGATCCAACTGACGCTCTACCTGCGTGATGTGGGATGAGTGTCTTTTATATATGGCTGCCTTAGCTGAGTATCTGAATTTAATTAACCAGAGGAGTTAAAATCATGATATTGAATAGTTTGAAATTTCTCCAAATGGCATAAAATCTAAACGGGAGTAGTTTCAAATCAGATATTCATTGTATGATCTATTAATCTGAATTTATTATACTATGTGCGACATGGTTCGTGCATGATAATTCTAGTATCGATTTATATCATGTATCTAGAAGTGAGAGTTTCTAGTTTGTTATTTGTATTCGTGCACCAAGAAAACAATCACTCGCAAAGTATCTGTATCATGTGGTTGATAAGTAAAATCTATACAGGAATCTATCCCCCAAAAAATCATTCTGAATTCACACGAGCAATACTTTTATGTATTGATCCGAGGTCTAGTTGCAATGTGCTATAACTTTGGTTCTAAGTTACATATGCAGGCCGTTTGTATGTGATATACTGTAGCAGCAGCCCGAGGGGACAGGCATACCGTGGATTATGGGTATACAGGTAACTGGGCCGGGCTGGACCTACGTACATGTACGACATACCTGGCGGCCAATACCTCACGTCCTTTTATCACGACCTTCTGAATACCGTAAGGTTACAAGATCAAACTGATACATGGATACAGTATTGTTCTTTGGTCATATATAAGCGTGTAACAAGGTAAGTGTTACAGTGTGTCAATGAGTTTTGTGGTGCTACCGCTCTGCTAAAACAAGTTCTGTCTCTAAATTATAATCAAATACAAGTATAATATTGTGACCAACTTATTATGAATTATCAAGTATAATATTGTGACCAGCTTAATATGAATCATCGGGGGAGAATAACCCTATCTTGCAGGCAGCCTATCGTAAATGACGATATGAGTTATGCTAAGTAATTCTGATTAATATCCGAATGAGGTAAGAATATGAATAATGATACATATATTTCGCACTAATTCCAGTTGGCAGGTACAATGTACAATACCGTTTTAGTACGTTCACTAGTGCGCTTATTACTGCTGTAAAACCATATATTAGGCTAGATACCATGATGATACTCCATCTATATAGTTCTATATATGAGCCAATTTATTTTCTGATATTACAAAAACATCTAGTTTAATATCTGGGGGTCATGTAATAACCCCTGCTAGGCCGACTCCTGTATGAGGACACAAGGTTAGCCGCCAACTGACGTCACTGACCTAGTGAGGGTCTGAGTTACTCGGTGAGTTATTGACTTACTGCTCGCCCACTCATCCCCGCCACTCACTGCGGCCAGTACTCTGTATAGGCTATCTGTGGTAAGGGCTGAACCCAACAAACTGGGAATCGCGCGGATGTTTGCCTAACCCGCAACGGGAAGTGGAATGCTTTCTACGTAACATAAATCACTAAGAGGCTGAAGTAATTTATTACTAGATATTTTATACTTCTTGTCTTTATAACAGAGTAAGCATATGAGGAACACTTTTCGAATATTTCTGGCACACTGCCACACTATAAATGAATGAACATAAACTTATAAAGTGTATGAACACGTAAATGAACAATTACAGTTTTAATACTCTACCTGTATGAATAAATGTACTTTGATATAACTGATGTGACAAGGCATCTAGAGGACAAATAACGTTTAAAACAAATAACCGTTTAAAATGGCCTTATGATATCTTCTTCACTTTTCACCCTTTGAGCTAAAAAAAACTGTTGGAGTTCTGTGAATCTAGGCCTCTATGTCATGAGGACAAAAACGTCCTGCAGGTTGTCGCCTCATGTGAGAGTCTGTGAAGGACAACACCTCCAACAAAAAGGTGTTATTACTGGGCCGGGGGTAGTGGGGGTGAGTTTCAACTTACATATAGGCGTCTGCCCCAGCGTCTACCGCAGAGGACAGGACCACAGAATCCCTAGACCACTGAATCCGACTCAAAAGATTATACCAACGTGGGATATGCAACTTTTGGTCATACCTTTGCATAATGAACATTTCAGAAATCATGCAATGTACTACAGGAGGCATGCGGCCAAAGAGCCATAAACTTCTTATTCCACATATGTAACAAGATTATGGGACTATGGCTGCAGAATATTTAAACATCTGAGCTACGTCCGAATAATTGCCCTTAATATTAAGGTATGCAACATCTTCTAAAAGAAATTATATCAGCTCCAAGTAAAACTTAAAACTTAACATCAAACAACAAACACATTAAGCTTGTCACTCACGTAGGCTGATGTTTGCATCTTTTCTGTTTATAAATACACGTTTCGACACATTTTGTACTGTAAAGTACAGAAGTAAACTAACAACTGTAAACAGCATGTTGGTTTGCACATAATAAACTACTGACAGTGTGCACAGTTTGAAAATGTGTGCATGATGCCATCCGACTGGCGCATGATAACTAAACCCCCTATCTTCTTACATTGCATGCTACGTGTTGTAACGGAATAAATAATTATAAGGTATTATTTCCCTGCAGTTTACCTTTCGAAATTAACACTAACAATATAAATTTGATTAATTATTGAAAGTACCTGGATTGCCGTTACGGTCTAGATACATTTTAACTGACAGTGATCTGTCTGTAATTAAGGCCAATTTTTAGGGCCACCTACAATCATAAATTATGGTAGACTGGTAGAAGCACACGCGCTGTACCGCATTTTGCCTGAAACTACATGACCTGCCATACTATACGTTCATTGTTTACCTTTACTAAATAAGTCAAACAAACCATAAAATATGACTTTAAATAACAAAGTGTGAAGTGTGACATTATAAGAAATTCAGTCTTTTAGTCCACACTCAACATTTCGAATTGCATTATCATCTCAATCATGAATACTATCAAACTAGCATGTGTAAGTATAGAAGTGCGGTAATTTCATGAATATCATTATGTCCCCCTAGCGTGTATGCAAGTAGTACGGGAAACCATGTCACTTCACTATGTAGTAAACGTCAAGTATGATTCCGCCAAATGGAACAGGAGAAAACAAGGTCAAGCTACTCTAGTGTAATAACAGGCTCCAGCCTGACTGCTCCCTGTCAGGGTTTAGTCTGAGAAAGTTCAACTTTACGATAGGAGGCCTTTAGTTCAGGCTGAGATGGCTATCTTGGTTTATATATCAAGTACTCCTAGTTCATTTATAACTTACTTTTAGGGAGGGAATAAACATAATTATCATCTTCTCCAAGCGCTGATGGATAAATATGAAAATAAACATGACTTTGTCGTTTATAAGTCAATACTTCCAACAAAGATCCTTATTTTTAGTGGCTACTCGAAGTTTTCAATAAAAGATACCACCAACAGGTAAGCCTAAACCCGACCATTCAAAGAATAAATCTCATCTGTTTTGCTGGTGAATAGGCGTCCCGTGGTTTATGTTACATATATCTTCCTCGTGTCCTTGTGGGTGATGGGGAATGAGGCCAGGGGGTTAAAGGGGCCTAAGCCCTGTCCTCCCTGGTTCACCCAGCCCCCAGTAGGTGTCCCCCCTCGTCTCTCAGGTAAGCAGAACACGTCCCAGGCCCTGCGCCGTTTGGCGGGACGCCAGGTCACACACCTCCACTGGTGGAGCCTCCAGCAGCGTCAGAGTAGGGGGGTGGGGTGTAAGGTGTAAAAGGGGGGGGGGGGGGGGCACCGACTCTTTGAAACTGACTTTGAATACGTACCAAAAACAAAAGCCTTTACTTAAATGACAAGAAGTACTTTTCTCTATCATTGGGTACGACCCTCTGAGGCCGAGAATTTTACATTGAAATATCACTATTTCCCAGAGATTATTGGTCAAGTTATACGTCGGAGAGCCATGGCAGGGACATGGTAGTTCCTAGCGTGGTACAAATGAAACCTGTGGCTGATATCTTGGGTCCTCATAATTAAAGAACTTATCAGTGTTCGAAATTAAAGATTTATTTTATGCACACGCCGGGTGCATAGGCATTTAAAATCATGCACCCGGCATATTTCTGATGCACACACTACTATATAATAGCATTTATGCTTTTGAAAAAGCATGCACATGCCGGGTGCATGCCTCCTAAAAAGTATGCACCCGGCAACCAAATTGTGCACACCGGGTGCAGGGTGCGCCCTTAATTTCGAACACTGCTTATCCTTCATAATCTATGCTTTTCAATCATGTTACTTTTCAAAAACAATGAAATTAACAAAACTATTGTTTCCTATAGCTAAGAAAGGTTATCACTTTCCTACAGTACTTTGGAGGCTATGCCCTTTTTTGGGTCCTTTTATAACCGACAGCATTAGTTTCTCTACCTCAATGACATGTACCCCATTTTTCGACAAATAACCAAACTCAATTGGAGTACCCCCACCCTCTCCCGCTCTGTCTTATTTTTCTCAGGTAGGGCGAGCGCAAGGCTTGGGGCAGGGGGAGGGGTTGACTGACTCTTAACATTACACAAGGCAGGCGTTTGTTTGGGCTTTGTGTATATGTTCTAACCCCGAACGGGATCTGTGTGGGTGTCTGTGTAGGAATAGCCGGCCGCTTCCCTTGACACTACGCGCTAAGAATATGCCAATAGACTTTTCTTTCCAGACTCAATCTCTATGATTGACACTGAGTGTGAGTCACTGTCAGGCTGTTCTTCGCACTCCGCCACCTTTGTCTAGAACCCAGAAGACCTAGTTATATGCTTAAAGCTGTCGTGGATTTCAAATGTGTAGAGTAGGACAAGCTATGTACATTTCGAGTGTGTGCCCTAAATAAATATCTTTTTCACAATATCTTGAAAGAAAAAATCCTGAATTTGTTTAATGAAAGGAACACCGCTCTGTAACATTTTTGGTGACTAATCGTGGGACATTGTTGGTGATGGTCACTTCCCACCAAACAAATCCTGTAGTGATGCATCAGTGGTTTACTGCGTGGGGAAACATCCCCAGAGTAATCTCATCGGTATTCTCCCTCATCCTCCATCCCATTTCTTAATGTCAATACCTTAGATCTAATCTCTGTACTATAGTTATTACTGTTATTTTGAAGTACTATATTGGTGAACGTGAAACATATTAGAACTCCTTGACCACTAAAGTTTCATCCTGTTTTCCCTGTTCCGCAACAAACTGTCCCTACCACAATTTCAATGATTTAATCATATAGGTTTATTGAGCATTAAAAAGGTCAAATAATATTCATACTTTTATGAAGACGGCAAATCTTCTACAAAAAGCGCAAGATACTGCATTTAAACTTTAAGAATACAACTCAGTCAAAAGATTTTTGTATAGGCCTATTCTAGAGTTCTATTCTTGATATTTTATTGCGCAGTCTTCATTTTGTGTGATCCTGCTCAATGTGTTTACTCAAGCCGGCCATGGATTTCCTGACCTCTGACTAGTCCCGAGCCCAATCTTCGATCCTGACTCAGTAATACTAATACATGTATTACCTAACCCCCTCCAGCCGTACCCCACGCGCGGGCTGCTGAGTCTGTTGGTTCGCTCACCCCGGGCTTGGCCTAGAACCAAAAATACCGGGCGAGTAAGGCCCAAGACTGTAGTTACGGCCAAGTCCGCTAGGCGCTCAAACAAGTATGTAAGAGTAAAGTAGGTGAGGGACGGACTAGTATGGCCCCACCACGTGACTGACGCAAATAAGGGTCGGGGTGAGTAGCCCTGCTCCACGGCCCCAGGCAGTGCAACATTAAATACCCGGTATATCTACTGAGCAGACTGTGCTGGAGGACTGGAAATCTTATACTTATAACTTAAATCTTCATTTATTTTATATTCCAGGCAATATCATTGTGGGTTATTCAAATGAACAACTTAGACTATTACTAAAAGTGATGGACTAACCCAGGTGCCTGCCAAATACACAGACGACGATAACCTGTTTTCAGTATCCATATTAATAGAGGCGAAAAATTCTTTTACTTTTTGTACTATTTTAGATCTAGATTCTATCCTAAATTCTATTGAAAGTTAAACGAACATACTTACCAGCAGTGTAGTTTCATTCATTTTTTCATTATTTATAATATTAATTCTTTTACAACTTAATTTCCTGCTCTTAGTTCGCGAAAACTGTCTCCTCTACTCTACTCAGATCATTTTGATTTGAGGTGTAGTCTAGACCCCTACTTGAGACATGACCCTTCTACACTCTATTAAGTTAATAAACGAATTTTAGAGCACCAGTTTTTCAGATGACATATTCATGACTGTTCAAGGTTGGAAATTAACGTCCAAGTGAACTATAGAGGTTTAATTATCCATTTAAAGTTAATGCGTGTTTGTGATGTTTCGTTGTATAGATAATAGCTAGCTCCATTCGCAGTCTCCCTCCTCGTCGACTGCGGTCGTCCAATACATAATTATAGTTCCCTCATCATGTAAGACGTGAACACTCGTTGTGAAAGGATTTGTTGTTTATTATCCAATGTCTAGTCATTCTGTGACAAGAACTCGATTGACCATGATCAGTCCCGAGGTTAGAGTTCCCTCAAACACATTCAGTCAACGCTCCGCGCTCTAACACAATTTCTATATGCCTCTCTCCAGAACCTAGACTGCAGATTAAAGGTCCAACCTTCACAGGATGTTTACTCACACAGTGCTTGCAGCTACTCTGGCTAGCTAAGAGCGGAACACATTATTATATGGTGGTACGTCACACCTTAACTCCACCCTCATTTCAGTACTGTCAAAGTGAAACATTGGCTTACACGTGCGCTTCTAAGCTCACGTTATGCTGCCCAAACATGGACTGGCCACCCGCGTCAGTACACAAGTCCACCAAACATTACCTAATATTTTTCGATTGACTGACGATTGCAGACCTTTTAAGAGTCTTACCAGCTCGGATAACTGAAAATGGAAAGTAGAAATTTCCATGCATCTAGTTTTATATTTTTTCCCCTAGACTATAACAGACTCTCAGGTCTTCCAACCCAAATTCCATTTTCAAATTCCCTGTGTTTTCCCTGAGATTTCTCTGTCCTGCGGCAATTTTTCCCTGTGTCATATCCAGTAAGTTGTTCAAATTTTAAAGCCTTTGTGTCAACAGAAAAAAATTGGACAACCCAACAACAAAAAGTTGAATCCCTAATAGTCTACCTTGAGAATTAGGAATTTCAGAACCTGGCCAAATGAAATTCCCTGTGTTTTCCCTGTGTTGTGGCAAATTTCCAAATTCCCTGTGTTTTCCCTGTCAGGGATTTTTTGTTGCCATTTTCCCTGTTTTCCCTGTGTGGTTGATATCCTTGAGGGCTAAGACCTAGCTTGGTCCCATCCTTTGTAAAAGACCTAGCTTGGCTCCATCCTTTGTAAAATAATTGAAAACAGCAAATGGCACAATTTACACTGTCACAGAAGAATTAAAGAAAGGCCTATTGAAAACCAGAGTTTTCTTAAAAATTGTACTTGTTATACCCTTGTTCGCCCCTTTTCCCAATTTCACCTTTCAGTTTCAACAAGATAGAAACAAGGAGTGTAGATACTCATAGCTATATTATTGTTGCTCTCAATGCACAATTCAATAGATCTTCTTATCTCAAATCTGTGATTATACTTTGGCTTTGGACCACATATATATATGGGACAAATTCTCCTGAAATCCAAATCAATGTATGATTAATTAAATGAGCTCTAAGTTTACTTATCGCTCAAGCGGTTTGTGTGGGACGTCCCAATACCAAGTGAAGTGGCAAGAACTGAAGAAAAAAAAACTTTTGCTGAGGCCTTAGCCTAAGAATATACCCTAAGATCTAATCTACTATGTAGCAGTAGTAGCACTGGAGTTCTGCCTATCAACATTAAGATAATATTGTTATATGTAGTCTACACACATTAACATGTGTCTGAAATGAAAAGTGCGTTTACCATGGGTCTTGAATGGTACAGTAACAGTTCAGAAGCGTTCAGAAGGAGTGTCCTTCTCCGAAGTTGTTTACACCTGACCACAAACTTGGGTGAACTTCTCTCGACCCTTGGAGAGTCTTCACAACAAGTGCCCGTTTCAACCGTAACACCAATTAACTCCTGTTTACAGCGACATTCTACATTATAAAGTAGATTATTATAGTGTAAATACCGACCTGATTGTCCTCGGACCTTCGTTATCTTCCTCCTGGGTTTGTAATGTGGTAGTACTCCGAGTATTCGTTGCGCACTGTTCCCCACCTACACAAAATGATTCACACTCCTTCCCAAACTTTGTTTTCTAGGTCAACTTCTAGTTCTCTCTGATCCCACCAGGGGGAGGCACCAAACGGTGGCGCCGTCTGGCGGAGAAGTGGGAACTACAACCGGCATCATGGCGGTCGAGATACCAGCCATCCTCCAAGCTGTCTTGGTATTTATGTGGATTGTTTACGCATGGGAGTCTTATCTATCATACAGACAGGTGAGCAACAGTTGTTGGTTATCATTCTTGCATAAAATATTAGTTAAATCGTTCGAGAGACCTGCTAATATACAATGTTTTATCAGTCAGTTAAAGCGTACACTTATTATCGCCCACTTTTCAATGAGATTTGCTGAAGCATGTATGATGTAGTAAAATAGAGGTAACATGTTGACCTTAATTTCTTCAGCCACGTCGACAGCTGTTTGATTGAATTGAAATTATGAAAGAGTGGCGTTGACAGTCAGACTTAATAATTTCAAAATACTGTGTGGTTCAGCGTGTCAAAATCACAACGTTCTGATATTTACTAACACACTCAGTTTCATTCAAAGACAGTAAGTTCCCAGTCACTGACTCTACATTATAAAGTAGATTATTATAGTGTAAATATGTACTTTCTTATAATACACTCTCAGAACAGGAAAAAATGATAGTTGTCTTGGACCTCCAACCTGTATGTAAAAAAGAGGAGGAAGACAACGCAATTGAATCTATTTGTACGTTTGTTAAAAATGCGTATCGAATTGTACAATGCCTATGTTTACTAGGCTGAGAATTGATGCTAACTGTACCTCCGACAGTCTGAACAGGAGTTTCAGAAAGAACAATGTGGAAGACCCTCTATGTAAAGAATGTAACAGCACACAGTCTGTATCACATGTACTATTTCACTGTAAAAACAGAGACCTGACTAGTAATAGAAATCTGTTTGAGAGCAAAATCAGTAAATATGTACTTTCTTATAATACACTCTCAGAACAGGAAAAAATGATAGTTGTCTTGGACCTCCAACCTGTATGTAAAAAAGAGGAGGAAGACAACGCAATTGAATCTATTTGTACGTTTGTTAAAAATGCGTATCGAATTGTACAATGCCTACCTCAGTGACAAGAATGTATTGCTTACATTAGTCAATAAAATTACTTACTTACTTACTTACTTACTTACTTTAACATCTAAGTGTATCTTTCCTCAAACTAAAACGTGAATTGTTAACAATAACATTGTACTGAAAATAGTCAGACTGTTTGAGCACTGTTAGTTTCGATAGATTCAACTCTATATAAGATACTCTTGGCGCCCCCTCATATTAGCCTAACACTAGTAGATCTACTAGATATGAGAGAGGAAACACCTTTTTTTAAACAGATAAAGGCCGGGTATTTTTAAATTTGAAAGTATGAACACTGCATGCAAATAGTCATTATGACATGTAAAGAGGAGTGTGTAATGAATTCAGGCTGACAATTGGCTGACAATTTGAGAATAGGGCCGACAATTTTCACCAAAATTAGGGCCAAATAGGCGTAGGCCCTTATGGCCGACAGGAAATGTCTGATATTTTTTTCTGTGTTTTCTGATCATTGTAAGAGTTTAACCTGTAATATAGAGACAGACATATTTGGGACCCTATCCGATGAAGTAAAAATCAGGGCCGACAGAAAGCTATCAGGGCCGACAATATCTTGGCATAGTCAGCCCTGTTGGCCAACAGGCCAAAAAGTTAGTCGCCAACACTGGCTGATGTCAGGCGTCCACATAGATTCTTAGGTCAGGTTTGGGTGGAACTCGGGGCGTGGTCAAGAAAACATGTCAATATGTAATAAAAACGGCGTTTGAACTATTTTGTCGAGAATGGCTAGGAATACATATATAAGCGATATGTACTTTTGCTACGACAGACTTCAGTGCATGATTCTGTACTGCAGCGCCCCTGTCCTCCTAGCGTCAGAAAAAAACAGTCACAAAGCTTAATATGATATCACACATACATCTCATCTTACACGCACCGTTTTTAAAGCTGTGTCTATGTTGTTTGCCGTAATATAAAAACTGTTCACTTGTTCCTTTCCTCAGCGAAAGCTGTACAAACAGGTCGACAAGGTACCCAAAGAATTGGAGTCGGTGCTGGACCAGGCGACGTTTGACAAGGCCAAGAACTACCAGCTCGAGAAAAGCAACTTTGGTTTCTGGTCCGATATCTACTCCCAAATAGAAATGACGGTGAGAAAGACCAATAAATCAAAAGGATATTGGGAGTCATCAATGTTACCTCTGATTGAGAACTCGCCTGGATCATAGGAACCTTGTACTGCATGTTGATTGTTAACCTTATGGCATCATTTGGATGTTTGTATTTGTATTGGGATATTACAGAGAGACAAAAGATAAGTGTGTAAATTGATGAGAATACATGCTTCTACCGTATATATTTCTATTATACCTTACCAGTAATCGAATAAACTCATGGAATTAAAACTTTCACTCAAATTAATTACAAAAATGCGGCAAAAAACAACTGCAATTTTTTACTTTCAGCTCATCTTGATATTCGGTGGTATCCCCTTCCTGTGGCGTTGGGCTGCAGGCGTCATCGAACGGTTTGGGTACACCACTGATTATGAAGTACGTGGTCCGAAATTTAAGTATAACTTTCATTCAAACAGTTTTTAAAAATGTTAGAATCGGTAATCAGTAGGTAAACAACTGTTTAACTCTATCAAATATGATCATAGGATTTTTTGTTTGAAACGATTTGATATAGATTGGATCGGAGTATCAGATAATAGAGATTAATTTACATGTACTGGAAATGACGAGTACCTGTACAATGTTTATGTATTATACATTAGTTATGTTGATTCGAGTCTACAATATCTAATTCAAAATAAGTAAAATTCTTCTCCCATTGGCCTTTACTTAACACTCTCTGCCTACAGATATTCCATACGCTGGTGTTCATGCTGGGCTCCATGGTGTTCAGCACTGTGACCGGCCTACCATGGAGTCTCTACAGCACCTTTGTCATCGAGCAGAGGCACGGCTTCAACAAACAGGTAAAGCATGACACATGTTTTATTGGATAAAATATTGTGACGTTCTTAATTATTTTTTTTGAAACGACGAGGCTGATGGCCCCTCACCCACCGATTTTGTTTAAGTCGTTATGAGGCAAAAATAGATCATTTCAAGGTTTGATTTATTGTAAGAGAAGAAAAATGACATTTTTTTTTAATTTCTGTGTTTAATTATGGTTGATATCAAAGCTGTATAAAACAAATATCGAACATGTGTATATAAGTCATATGTACACGACTTTTGGCAGTTTTATTTTCAAAAAAGTATATCGAGATAAGTAAGTTTTTATTCGAAATTTTGATGTGTTACATTCATTTATGCCATTTGTTATTTGCAGACCCTGGCCTTCTTCATCAAAGACAACATAAAGAAGTTTTTGGTGACTCTAGCACTGGCCTTACCCATCACAAGCGCCCTCATCTGGATCATCAAGGCTGGAGGCGACTACTTCTTCGTCTACGCCTGGCTCTTTACCTTCATCATGTCTCTAGTGAGTAGACTACACCCGTAACACTTTTAAGATAGCGGCAATTCATAAACAAATTCATGATATCGTTTAACAAAAAGGAAACATAATCGAGCGTGAATTTTTCCTATTTCAGAATACTTTAATAATCCTTTAGATTTCATATTACACCATTAGTTCTAATACATGTAGTAGCATGTTGGTAGTGATACATTCATAAGTAAGGGTTATGTCGGAGGATTAAAATAGGAAAGAATTCCTTAAACTTGAACCAATCATAACCAATGTTAAAATGCGCAGAATTCCATTTTATGTATTGGAAAGAAAGCATTAGTCCTACCATAGAAACTCATCTATCGATTAATAGATGCCATATCGCTAAATTACCCTTTCTCCTTTCAGGTACTAATAACTATCTACGCTGACTATATTGCGCCCCTCTTTGACCGCTTCACCCCACTCCCCGAGGGAGAACTTCGCTCAAAGATCGAAGACTTGGCCGCCAGTATTAGCTTCCCACTTAAAAAATTATACGTAGTGGAAGGTAAGAGACTGCTGTTACTACAGAGGGGGAAAAAATGGAAAACTGAAGAATTTGACGTACAATTTTACAGGGAAATTTAGGGGACATTCTCTATTTTTCTTTGTGCATGTGTTAGTATCCCGAGGTTAGTATCGATGTTTTGTTTAAAAAACATCTATGGGAAGTCACATCTTTATAGTAATATTGTCTCTATTTTGTAGGTTCCAAGCGGTCCTCCCACAGTAATGCTTACTTCTATGGATTCTACAAAAACAAGCGAATCGTCTTGTTCGATACGCTATTAGAAAATTATGGCGAAAAGAAAGAGGAGGAGGAGGCCACAGTAAGTTTAAATCTTAACTGGGATTAAAGGTGACCAACTTGGCAAAGGTACAACTGCACAAAAATGAAAAATAAACTAAAGGTCCTAAGTAACATAACTCATAAGTGGGCCCTGGTCTACACGTGCTGTTCTTAGGCAATTAAAATTCTATTTGCTTCAAATCAGGTTCAATCAATAACGTTGCATCTTGATGCGTCTATACTGATTAAACTAATTATGCAAATAGTATCCATACCGCATACAATTCCAATAATTATAAGTTAACAGCATCAAAAACACCATGAAATATTCCGTAAAGTTAATACCAGTCTAATCAGAAATAAAGAATAAATGATATTCATGAAGTGATGAGTAACCTATTGGAATGAAAAAATACGGCTGCCATTCGCTGGTCAGTGTACCACAAATGAGGTAATAGGGTCAGAGGCAGTGTCGGTCAAAGTTTATACGGGAATTATAAGTTTCCTTTTAAGACATAAATATTGATTTGATTATCAGGTTTTCTTGGATATGTATTGTACATATTACACGTAGTTATAAATGGAGGTTGTGCCCCCAAAGTCCCCTTATACTTTTCTATTTTTCTATTTTTCTTTTTAGATTAATCTCCATTAACACGTTGACTACTGAGGTGATGCCAAAAATACATTGAAATACTTTATTTTTGCCCTTATCAGGAGGATAGCGGTGACCAAGCCGAGCCCAACACGCCCCCCGCCGAGCCTGAGGTGGCCGACACAGCCAAGGACCAGGAGGACGACCAGGAGGAGGGGACCACGAAGAGGCGGGGGAAGGGCTGTAACAACGGGGAGATCCTGGCCGTGCTGGGCCACGAGCTGGGCCACTGGAAACTGTCCCACAACCTGAAGAACCTGGTCATCGGACAGGTAAGGCAGGGGCTGGAGGGGTCAGGGGATGGGTTATAAAAGTCTTTAGGTGTTTTGAAAAACATATCAGTGTATAATCCTGAATACGTTGTTGCACATACTGTCTATATTTCTAGATCCTCCGAATGGCTGCTCGTGTTTGTGAAATTCTTTTTACACAGTTATGTTTGCAATGAGACGGGTTATTAACGTTGAAACCTTAAACGATCTACGTTCTATGCCCTTTTCACCCAGTAGTTGATTGGAAAATAGCATCGTTTTGACTTATCATTTATAGAGTACCTAAGGCAATGGGCGATTCACTGAAATGCTACACCATTTTAATGAATAGAATGTTACTGCATTTTCTTTTACTCGTTGTTTTCTCGACCCTTCTCACATTTACCTAAACACTAACCGTTATTGCAGGTGAACACGTTCATGTGCTTCATGGTGTTCGCGCTGCTGATTAACCGTCAGGAGTTGTTCGAGGCCTTCGGCTTCCCCACCACCCGGCCTACCATGATCGGCCTGCTCATCATCTTCCAGTTCATATTCTCACCCTACAACGAGGTAATGAGTTCATTTTCTTTTAGTCCTTTCGTATTTGATTCAGTATGAGTAATGTTCAGTACATGTATTTCATTTGTAATTCTGTGTGGCAAAGGAAGTGTATGCTGCTAGGGAATACACGATGTCCAGTGAAATGCTGATCTTCAGTTGTTGTTTTTGTTTTTTTTTGGGGGGGGGGGGGGAATACAGTTTACATTAAATAGTATTTAAATTATCTCAACCGTTTAAGTCAACAAGTTTCTAACTCTATTGCTTCGAATGATTACGTTGAAAATATCAAGATAAATTCAGTCTTTCTTGATGCTTTTTCCGATTTGTTCACAGACCCTGACTTCATTCTCTAAAGCATTATTGATTTTGTACCCTCACATGATAACCCGTCCTCTCTCTCCCCTCCAGCTGCTGTCCTTCTGCATGACCTGGCTGAGCCGGCGCTTCGAGTTCCAGGCCGACGCCTTCGCCAAGTCGCTGCACCGCGCCGCCGAGCTGCGCTCCGCCCTCATCAAGCTCAACGTGGACAACCTGGGCTTCCCCGTGGCCGACTGGCTCTACTCCACGTGGCACTACTCCCACCCGCCCCTCCTGGAGCGGCTGCGCGCCCTGGAGAAGGCCGACTGACGGCTGACACGGAGGTGGCCATAATAACGGAGTGATCTATTATTAAGGTGTGTGCGTGTGTGGATGGGGTTCCACAGCTGTCCATCATGTCTGTGACTGAATGTGTTCTGTTTGACGACTCTCAGAGTGGTGTAGTCTGCTTTCAGTTAATGATTATTGTTTAGGTTGAAATACTGCTTATTTGTTATGAGTTATTATCATCGAGATATCTCTGTCCCTAATAGAAAAAGTCTGATTATTTAAAAGCTTATTAAAATAGGTTACACAATGGATGATTCCCAGGAAGATGTATGTTTTCCCTACAAGTGATTCTCAGTATAAATTAAAGTCAATTTCATTTCAAATCGCATACTCCATGAAACATAACTTTCTAAATTGTATTATTTCCTTCCAACATCTACGCTGACCATATGAAATTCAAAGTGTTCTCACAGACCCCTGAATAAATACCCACCGTATAAAATTTAGCTGGAAGTAGGCTGCATCATTGAAAGAAGAAACTCGCTATTTACTATAAATTGGTCGGAAATGTGATTCAAATATGCTGATATGGGAGGACTGTGCAAGTTATGACAGGAATGTTTCGTTGATACAGAATACCAATATGATATAATTATAGAAACGGGTATTGGCATTGAGCGAGATATTTAGGACTTTCATTATCAGGGGTGTACGTAAGCTTTGTCCAATTTAATTCCACTGGATATGATAAAAGATGAACATGCTTAAAGTGAAGAAAGACCCCAAAAATAGTACGGCGTGCATTCCATACACGATGAAACGTTTGAAGAAGCCATGCGTTTTGATAAAAAAGAATAGAAAGAAATTTATTTTGATAGTAAAGAGGTATACTGATGTGTGCGCTATCATATTTCATGTTTCTGTATCGGCTCTTATCGTACCTGTCCCTTTTGTTGTGATATTCAGTTATATTCAAACAGACACCAAGCGCCATCTCCAGCTAAAACTACTGATTGAATTCATAAATACATGTATCTGACACTGTAAATTTGAATGTTTTCGTTTTACTAAAGTCGGTTATTTGGTGGTTTATCTTTCTGGTTTGAAATGTAACCCACATTTCACTCTATTAACCCAAAACGTACGGACTAGTGGTTAACACTTTGTATATTTTAGATGTATTCCTACCTGTTAGTTACTCTTATCAATAATCTTTAGCGACGGGCTTTTGTTTGCACTAGGAATGTACAGCACTCTTTATGAATCCAACTAACCGACAAAATCCACATTGAAGAATACTTTTTCTGTCACCTGTCATTGTTCTATTCCTAATACACATGAGTGATATGCACTAGGACCAGTGGTGAGAATGTATAGGTACAAAACGTAAGCCATACCTCAGATTATTGAAAGGTAACCAATATACGGGCGAGACAATTTGATTGTTTATTTGAAGCCCGCGACTTGGACAGAAAGGCTAGACTCGCACGAGTCCCATGTATTACTCCCGGATATTTATCTAGTAAAATCTATGCGAATTGAGGTAATTTGACGACTCATAAATAGTAGGTTGAAAATAATATTCTATTTAATGCCTGTGTGACCAATATTGCCAGAATCACCTGGCACGTGAAGATGGGGGGAAATGGGAGTATCTCTTGATAACAGATGCAAGTTCACAGTATAATGAAGAATTACTACACCAGCTTGGGATGTACAAATGTTTATGTGGCAAATGTGTTTATTCTAGAAAATAAATTATACGTAAAGAATATGCGTATCGTTTTGGTTTCATTTATTTAAAGCTGAACTTTTCAATCTTTTTAAAGTATGAAATATTTTCTGGTTTTACTCAATATGTTTTAGTGTACACGTAGTTGCTTGCTTTTTCGCAAACTTATACTAGAATCAAGCTTATTGCTATCCAATAGGTCTTCGAAAAGGTTTTCAAAAACAATTTCAGTTTTATTCTAGTCCTTAACGCGATAAAACTATGCACGATCATAGGGGATAAAAAAAACAATGGAAGAATACGGATTCTAACATAATTAGCACTAAGATGACGATAACCATACCGTAAGAATTTCTTTTGGATGTATAATCCATATCGATATCCCAGAAAGTCTTGGACAATCATGTAGAGTAAAGTAACAAATGAAAGTCACGTATCTGACTATGTTCTTCATTGACTAGCAGAACGCTACTTTGTCAGATCCCAGAACAATAATTTCACGTGTTCAGTCAAACTTCGCCTATATAAAGATAAACTTCGTCCAAATAAAGATTATGTGTATACATTATTTCTTGGGTATAATTACAAACATTGTAATACACCCGTAAACACAATTCACTGAGAAAAATCCAGGAATAAAGCACAGCTGATGATCCTTCCTGGATTACAACAGTTACTGAGGACGTTCTGGTAAAACTTTTCACAAAAAATGCCATTGAAATATAACGTTATCAAGTCGCAATTACTAAATAGCACTATCAATCTCTCAGGCTCACAACTAAACTGGAAGGATTGATTGGAAACATTTTGTGACTCAATGATTGAACACAGAAATATATTACTAAAGCTAGAACATTATATGCCGCTTGGCGCTTCCTTTGACTTTGAGTGAGAACGTCCGCTGCAGGTTTTCAGGTTTTGTGCTAGTGTTGTTCCTGTATCGGCTGTCACCTTCCCATGACGAGCGACTCGGCCAGGTTGACATCTGCTCTGAGCAGGTTGTAGTACCAGCGGGCCCGGTCCTCCATGTCGTGGTCGCCGCACGTGGAGAGCACCTCCAGCAGCTGTCCCAGGGCGTCCTGCATCTCGGCCGGCCGCCTGAAGAACACCTTCATACTGGCCGTGAGCAGCTGCAGCCGCACGTCAGGACTCGTCTCCTCCGGGACGTTCTTTATGGCCGACTCCAGCAGGTAAGGGGTGTCGTCAAAGGTGGCCCCATACTCCCCCAGTAACCACCAGACGGCCCCACGGCCCTCCTCACTGGTCACCAGGTCCAGACAGCCCGGCAGGAGGTCGACGATCACCGGCAGGTTCTCGTCTTGGGTCAGGTCCAGGCACTTGAGCACCTGGAGTACGTTGGACGTGACGTAGTCTATATCCATTTGGATGAGTTCAATTAGCCTCGTCATGCACACGGTGTGGTGGGCGGGGTTCTTGGAGGCGATCCGACCTATGGAGGTTATAGCGTGTTTACTAAGAGTGGCGTTCAAGTCGCTGCAGTATAATCCTAGCTCTTCTAGAACCTCGGCGACGTTCTCAATCGTCACCAACCTTGGCAATAGGCTGATTTTCTTGACCTTCACTGGTAAAGGCTCGTTGTATTTACAGAAAAATGACCTGTAGTTCTCTTTGAAAATCTCACTGTGTTCGTCTAAAACTGAGTCAATGAATTCTAACAACACGTGGCAGAGCTCCGGGTTCCCTGCCCCCATGCAGGTGATGATTTGAGGCTTGGCTCTACGAAATACCTCACTTTTCAGATGCGGCATGGTCTGGACTAGGAGTAGAAAATACTGCAGACAGATGTACACTACAGTTGTGTTGTGGTGCTTCAGGTACTTGTCAGACACATTCATAATATCCATAATCTCCTCCTCCTCACTTGGGATGAACTTCATCAAAGTCCTGAACACAGTAACAAGCCCCCAGTCCAGAAACTTGTCTAGGTTGTTCAGCAGGTAGCGCGAGATATTTTTATTGACAACTATCCCTCCTTCGTTTTTCAGCATATCTTCGAGTGCACTCAGGCAGTTGGTAACTACCAGGGGGTCTGAGTCCCTGATCATAGAGTATAGTGTGTTTATGACCCCCTGCCCTGAGAGTAGGTCACTCTGTAAAGTGTACAGCTTCACACAGCCCGTCACGGCTACCCTCCTCACGTACGCGCTGCTGTCCCTTAGAGCCGACACAACCGGAGTAACCGCGTACTGCGCTAGGTCCACCTGGGGAAAGGAGGACAGGGTCCTGAGCGCTAGCCCCCTGACCATGGGGTTGGGATCAGCACAGTCCTTCAGTAGGGTGTTTACGGCCAGTAAGATCAGGTCATGTTGCCCCGCGTGTCGCATCACATACCATGTGGCCAATTTTTTTACGACAATGTCAGCGCTTGCCAGGAGCTTGACGACATGTGGAAGGAGGGTTCGCTCCCCGCTGCCCTGGTTACCACTGGTTGTGAGTTGTAGAGCCTAGTAGGGTGAGAATTTGACAATATATCACATGTAGATCTAGATCTAAGATGTAATTTCATGGATACTGGTATGTAACTAGGAAAAAGTGATCAGTTCATCATCATGATCCTGTATTACAGTAAGATACAATGCAAAGGCTGGTCATAGATAGATCTATACTTGTCCACTCTAGACAAAATATTGCCAGAATCCTGCTTAATAACATGTTTTTCTTTATTTTCATGAATCTCCATAATATTTTAAAGCCTGAGATCTAAGTTTAAGGGACGCTCACAACACTCTAGGCCTAGAAGTAAATAGATCTATATCATTTGTCATTAACCTCTGTCTCTGTCTCTGAATAAAATTAATCAATGGGCCTACATCTAGAACTGAAGTCGTGAAGAGAAAGAAGCATCACCCACTGATTCTATGGGCAGCTCCATATGGTATAACTTAAAATGATGTATCAAGAAGACATAAATCTACTGCAGATCTTAGATCTACAGTGTAAGGGCAACATCCAGCATCAAAGCATTCATCCTCTAACTGGCAGTGTCGCTTATTATCGCTCACCTCCACACCCAACTCACCTTCCTGAGGACGGCTCTCGTCTGAAAGACATCTTGTTCTGTTTCTGGTGACGAGAGCTGTGCCGCAATCGTCTCTGTGCCCTCCACATACCCATACATCTTTACACGACACAGAGGAAACCTACATCACAAAACAAAATTCGTGAAGTCTGTTGATCCTGCGGAAACTGGTCTCCAACGTCAATTGTCTGCATACCCTCGCAATTACAAGGACGCGGAAACCAGCTCCGTACCCGACGAGTTCCATTCATTTTACACTAGGTGGCGGCACGCTATTTAAATGGATTGCCGCCTTTGCAAAATCTCGTCTACTGTACTGATCTGCTAAGCATGCAGAGTGTTATAGCCTATGCCAAAGCAGTCTACATGATTTATGGTGGGGCCAGTGTATCTCTGTCTAAGAACAGGAGAAATGCGTACCATTATTATAGTACATGAATACATGTATTGACATGACAAATTTGCCACCGGATAACAATCTCGCTACTTGTAGTACCGGTAGAACGAATAGTAGGCCTAGGGGCCGTACATAACTGAGGTCATGCTATTTTTAGCTTTTTGACCACCACCCCCTCCCTCTCCCCACTTGTCATGTTTCGTCATGCAACCCTAGCTTGACCCCCCCCCCCCCCCCCCCCCAACAAAATGGTAAATAGAATATAAAAAAATAGCTGAATTTTATTGCCTAGGAACCTGACTAGCCATTTAAGAATGTTGTTCTTAACTGAAAATTATAAAATTCAGCATGTGATGTCCCAACCCTAACCTAAAATTTTCTCTGAAATTCTTAAATTTAATTTTTTGTCAAGATAGTCTAATTATGCACTGAATCAAGTACTCAATTAATTTTCTTTGTTAATCTTTTATTTTTGTAGTGCAATCCTGAAAAGAACAACAAAGACATGGTGAAACCACTTCTGTATGTTATTCATTAGACCAGGCCAGGAAAGTTCACACTTTTAAACTTGATCAACGAATTAATGCAGGATAATGATTCGTATAAGATTATCAACATGATGATTTTCACAGGTGCTAGCATGGTGTATATTTTCAACAACCTAATAAATGGAGCCACGTAAAGAGCTCATCTGTAACAATTACATCGTACCTTCAAACTAAATGATCACATCATCTTTAACGTATATATGAATATATTTCAAATACTAATATATTACTCCAACATACAGTACAGACTAGTAACAACTCCAAGTGATAACAATAGGATATATCAGAGGCACTGAAATACCAAATATACTTCATTTGCAAATAAATAATGACATTTATGATTTAATCACAAACTCTAAATTAATGTTGTAGCTTCTACTTCGAACAATTGCTTTCCTAGCATTATCAGATATTTCACATTATCCAAATATCCTGGATTATCAGATCGTTTTAATAACAACCCTGTTACAAATACTAAGACAGGACACCGATACATAAATGCCGTTTGCCGAAATTCCTTCATTCTCTAGTACTTGTTACACTTGTCACATGTTTATGTCCAGTTTTTTAAAAAGATTTTCATCAATATCAATATGGACAACGGTTTAAACTGGTTGTACTTGCCCCTCGCGCTAGAAACTATAAAGGAAATTAAAAAGCATCTTGCTGCACTCTTGTGAATGTAACTGCAAAGTGAAATAAGTACAAACATTTCTGTTCGGTTTTAACTTAAAAAGTATGTCATTGGTTTCATCATTAAATACGGGATTCTTCTGTTGACTTCATGTCCCAACGAGATGCTGTACAATGATGGTGGCAAAGTCGATGATGTTTTCAGCCTGTATCCTCGTTATCCGACTTAGACCCTCGATTACCTTTAAAACAAAATATTCAGTCGATAAAATTTATCACAAAACATTTCTACACGAGAGCAGCACATGCTGTATGAGTCTTGCATTGAATGGTTTTTAAATGCAGACATACCACTCCCGACTGATGACAAAGAAGGAAAGAATTTTTGTTCCAGAAGCAACTAAGAGAAAGTTCGGATATTAAATTTGCAATAACACAGCTTGAAACTAACACAACAATATTCTAAAGCGATACTAAATTCATTGATATAAGTCAGGAGTAATAAAACAAGTCTAAAATGGCATTAATATAATCTGAACTGACCTTAAAATGCCATACAACTTGAAACAATTATACAACAAAAATTGAAAATCTACATCCCTGTAAATTAAATTATGTTGGAAGAGTGCATTTCTTTACTATCCGTCGATGCACAATTCTGATCAGACATTATTAATTGTCTCTACAACTTTTTTTTTCACAAGACATTAAATGTTTTCTGAACAAATCAACATGTACCTTATCAGTCCTGTTTTGTTCCAGCAGGTACGACGCAACCGTAATCAGAGTCACGGCCATCAGCATGTTATCGTTTTCAACCTTCGCAAATTGTTTTCTATAGGTAATAAAATTAAATGCAGCAAATACGTAAGATACATTTTACCTAGGATGAGTATGTAATACATTGCAATACACCTAAATAAAATGCGAATAGTCGATATAACCTTCTGGTCAGCGCATACATATCCATACCAAAAAACATCATGATATTGTGGCAATGTTCAAAAGAAAATAGAATGCAATTTCTTTTCCTTCTCATCTGTGTATCTAATTAAGTGCTTTAATTCATCATGACTTAGCTTAATGGCCACAACAGGACCTGGGGGTTACAAGAATGGTAGTAAAGAACATTACCGTCTGTCGGAGGAAGGTGTAGAGTTCCGGGTAGCCAGCTGAAAGAGTTCGTCGTAGAGCTTGTCCCTCCTTACGTAAAGATAGTCCATGATAGTAAGACAGGCACCATGATAAACCTTCACTTCGGTTTCTGGATCATTGTGGCCTGAAGGTAAAATTAAACATAGACATTTCAATATTAGGTTGGTAACATTTGCTCTGAATATGTCTATGAATCACATCAGAGGACCTCCTGGACGCCACGCCCCCCCCCCCCCCCCCGCCCGCCCCCCCAGATCCGCCCCTGATGATTATATCTAGATGAATAACTTTCCTAGGCGTTGTCAACTATGGTAACTAAAAGTTGCAGTAGTAAATATGAGACATATTTTGGGAAAGTATTAGAACGAACTAGTTACAATGTCATTCTGGAGCAGAGCTTCCATGAGAGGCGAAATTGTATTTGTCAATATTTCAAACCCAAAAATCATCAACTTGTGGATTATCCTCATAAATTCATAAAATACCAAATTTTAAAGTCTAATAACCCTGTTCATACTTGGGATATTATCATTTGTCTTTGGTCACGTTTCTGTGAATCATTGAACCCATTGAAGTATCTGAGCATGAATTATAGATCAGATTCATCTTTTGCCATCATTAAACCTATAGCAGAGTGGCTGGGTAAACTCGTTCTACTAGACTTAAGTTGACAGTGCTTGACCTACTTTTGCACCGGTGGTGGCGAAGAGCAAAATGATTGCTGTCACTGCTATATTTATGTTTTGCACCGAAATTATGTAAAAATATGGAAGAAAACATGAAAAATCCGAATGAACTATTCTTCCCTGATATATTTTGCATCATATGATCAAATTTATATGTCCCTGTCTTTTGTCAATTCTGAGAAAAAAGGGCGGACAGCTTCAAAAAACACAAATATTTGAAAATTTAGCTGGTTCCTGGCGTGAAGTGCTTTGAGTCTATGTATTTCCTTCATGTGGGCTGGTAACCAGCGCAAAAAGTCTATATTCCAGAATTTCGGCGAAATGTCATTTCGCCTCAAAATTATATGATACAGGCATAGAAAATTTATGAAAGTCAAATTGTATCGAGGAAAGTCCTATGCAAAGTTTCCATAAACCCACGATGACCTCTATAATTGACCGTCCAGCGACCACGATGAAGTGATAACTAGCTAAAAGTTTAGAAACTAAATGGGAAGCAGAGCTTCCAATTGAGGCGATGATGTTGAAACGTTTTTCATTTTATTTTAACTATAATATAACCTCTAAATTTATTTATTTTTTCTAGCTCAGGGGCCTTCCATTTAGTATGTACACATCGAGACTGAGTGGAAATCTTTTTGAATAATCTGTTTGTTGATTCATACAAATCTTCATTTGAAAAGTTTCCCAAGTTTTTCTTCGAAAAAAATAGCCGAAAAAATCAGAAAAATATGTGAAAAATGCGCGAAAACTAGCTAAATTTTTTTCATTAGTTTTCACAGAGGGGGTCTATTTTCTATAATATATTTTAAAAATTACAATTCTGCTATTTACATAACGGCAAATCATCCCAACTGTAACATTTTGAATTATTAGAATAAGTATTAATCAAAAAAACATATATACCTTTGTTGTTTTTTTTAGAAAATATAATATCATAAGGATCCAACAAATTCTATAATCAAAACATCACTACACGTATTTGCTGCTAGAATACTTTAAAAAGATTCAAATCACCATAAAAAGCACGTATTCATTCAATAATAATGTCATGATTGTCATATATAGATCATTTACACATGATATCTTGGATTCAAACATGAGAAAACTAGTGATGCGCGAAAACTGGCACCTCTACTCTATATAGAGATGTTCCCTTTCACTGACACTGGCTGAGTGAGAGAGGCTACAGCATGAACTACCCATAATATCATATGGGACCTACGTTAATTTCAGCCAAATGATCGAATCTTTACTCCATACGTCGTACACTGCCCCCCCCCCCCCAGGCCCTCAGCTGTGGGGGGGTGGCGAGGTAAAAAGTGGAACTTTTCAAAATTTTCCTACTAATTATTTTAGGGATTTCTACACAGGCCCGTTGCTAGCTTTCGTGGGAGGGGAGTTCGTTTTTGGCTAATAGGTTATTTTTCAGAAGGGGGGGGGGGTTGTTATGTGAATTTTGGGCTAACATATATGTATTTCTTTAATTGTCATATTTTAAAGGAGGGTTTGTACAATGGGCGGTTTGTACGAACCCCCCGATCCGCCCTGGCCAAATATTAGATGACAGAAAGTGTAACTTTCACTGAGAATTTGTTATTTTCTCAAACATTAAGCATAATGACAGCTTCATCGTCACTAAATCATGTGGAAAATCATATTGACAGGATTTGTTCTGCTAATTCTTTTTTTTTAAATCAGCCCAGCCAAATGCACTCACTATTTGAATTTTTTTTTGCCATTTCTTATTCAATATTTCATACGATCATGTCAAAAATGTATATCTATAATGCACAATACAATACTTATATGTGCGATATAATACCATACCCTTGGTTGAAATCAAGGTATTCTTTATTTTAGACAGAAAATAACCGTTTCTATCCATGCATACCAATTGTTAACATCTGGTATTCTCCCAAATCGAAATTGACATGGGTTAATATGGGCTTAATGGATGAGGGTATAGAGTGTCCACCCCTTTTTTGTATCAATATTTTACCTTCTCCCTTTTCCCTTTTCCCTTTTTTGTTATATTTTTTTTCATATCACCCTGCTCCCTATTACACTATTTCATCCTTACAGTACATCCCCTAAACCATTTTCCTTTTCCTGTTCCATCCATTTTTCTCCCTTGAGCACTCTATGCCATTTTCCCTTTTTAGTGTTATTCAATTTGTTTAATTTTCCCTTTTTTGTAATTTTACAAATTTTGACCTTTTCCCTTTTTCTTTTTTTCACAACTCATGTTTCAACACTCTTTAATCCCGCCCCCTAATTATCATAGCCCCTCCCCCAGTCACTTGAGTCCTTAATAAATATCAAGCCTAGCTCACTAAAATTATAGTTACTAAATATCCCACCAATGGTGCCCCACCAATGGTGGTTGCAATGGTGCCTGTGAGGTGGGGTAGTAGTCCAACATTGCATACTAATGAGATGGGAGGGGCCTATTTTGTGAGTAGGATAAGGAAAAGGGAAAAGGGAAAAGGGAAAAGGGAAAAGGGAAAACTTAAGTAGGTTTGCCAGTTTGCAAACCATTTTCCATTTTTACAATTTTGATAAAACAAGTTAAAAATAATATATTTAAGACCAGGATTTAGTGGGGCAGAAAATGAACCTTATCCAGTACTCGCATAAAAGAACACAATATAAGGATTTATGGAAATAAGGAATTCGACTTGAGGGTTAATGGGCCCATATTGGTAATAAGGAATAAGGAATAAGGCATAAAAGGTGTTGGCCGGACCATACCCTGACCTTAATGAGCGTACTACATAACATTTTGTGAGGGAAGGTGGAACTTTTGGAAAAGATTTCTTTGTGGGGGGTGGCCCACCAACCCCCCTTGTTACGGGCCTGGGGCAGCCCCCCTCCTCCTCCTCCCAACGCGCGAAAACCACTGCAAGGAGACACGTCCATGCATGTGGCGCCCCCGGCGGATGTTTCCACGCATCGCTGGTGGCGCCATGTAGTGGTAAAACGCGGAACTACGTTTTGAGCGCGGTATTGCCCATGATCAGACGAGGCCGATCTGACAAATACGCCAAAAACACAAAAAGTATCGAACAGAGCAACCACCCAGCAAAAAATTATCTACTACATACACAAAGAAAGTAATTGATCACAAAAAGAACACTAACATATGCCTCAATTAATTGAAAACCATATCGACAACTTTTGACATGTTAACTCTAACTTGTTACCGGCGTTTTCACTAAAGGGACGTTATTACGCTCATAACCATCGGAGCTGTTAGTAAAGCAAAAATTGAGGCTATGACAACTGCTGAACACGTTGAGGTAAATAGAGAGTTCAAAAGTCATACGCCTCAATAATTATGTGCAATCAATGCTTAAATCTACTGCTGGAATTTTACCAACAAATCAAATACACGATACACACCTAAGATTTCTAGAAGTGTTTCAAGGTAGACCAAAGGAGAGGTGATCATCACTTTGTAGTTCAAAGTTTTCAGAACTCTCAATTCTGACTGAAGAATACTAGAGAGGTTATAGTCGTAACCAAATTCGTGTAAGGTCCTTTGTACTCGCCTAGGGCTGATGATCTGAAATGAGTAAATCACAGGATTAATGATTAAGCATTCACAAATTTCGCGAATTTCTTGCACGGGCCCTCACGATTAAAGGGTTGTAAAGACGGTTAAGCTCGGCAGACACTTCATGTTGAAATCGAGCTTCACATTATTCCTACCGTCGGGAGAAATGACTCGTATAAACATACTTGTATCAGAAATTTAAAAAAAAAAAAAAAAAAAAAAGTATGTTCTTAAAATTGTAGATTTGAAAAAAATAGTGTTCGCTTGTATTTTCATTTATTTTATTTTTTCTTTACATAAATATATAATTACCCTGTAGTGTGAGGTCAGTTTGCTGGCGATCTGGCAGCAGGAGACAACCCTCAGAGGGAGTTGAATCTGAACACGGTCCAGAATGCCCTCCCAATCTTTCTTCGGATTCTTGCTTGCAGATGCCAATACGTGATTGTAAAGGTCCTTGATGTGTTTAAACATAAACCTGAAAGGAGACAAAGCATTTCTTGTTTTTTTACTGGTTAAACCCTATGAAAAAGTGTGTTTGTCTTTACAACGAGACACTCGTTGGTCTTTATTT
The DNA here is from genome assembly GCA_936440205.1 of Lepidonotus clava. Taxonomy (NCBI): domain Eukaryota; kingdom Metazoa; phylum Annelida; class Polychaeta; order Phyllodocida; family Polynoidae; genus Lepidonotus; species Lepidonotus clava. The sequence goes on along the minus strand of OW387136.1, from coordinate 41,156,312 downwards.
CTCAAAATGAAATTTTATAATCTCATTTAAATTACATGGTTGAATTGCAGATATATTCCTAAGTCTAGATGTATTTGAACAAGGGTATATTATCTCGGTTATATTACCAACAATGAATTCCAGCAACATTCTACTCGTATGATATGAGAAAGAATACTAATATCAGAAGTCAAAATAAAAGGAAATACATACATGTCAAGCATTTCTATTGTCAAATACTTGGCTTCAGCACCTAAACGCAGTTTTTCACAAGTAAGGAACACAAACTCTGCAGCAATACCGGACTTATAGAGACCCTGTAAAGAAAGAAAGCGTGGTAAGCAACACTCGCAAAATCCCAAATAGGTCCAACTAATCATGAGATACGGTGACATATGTTCTAAAAACAGACAGGCCAGTCATAGTCATTTATGCGGAATTTTTATATCAATTATAAAGGGATATAAACCTTATTTTCAGGAAGAAAATGAAGGTTGTATGCTTCTACTTTAGTAAAATTAGTTGAGTTGTCTATAAAATCCTTCTAAATGTTAATAATGTTGCCATAAAAATTAGGACCCTTTTCTATTTTGTATTTAAAAATCTATCAGGAACCCATTTGAACCCCCCAACCCCTATAGAAAACTTGGGCAGAACTCTGGCATGCCTGTAAAAGATGTTTATTTTCTTAGTTGTTTATCTACTAACTAAATGATAAAAAAATCTAATCGAAACACTGGTACAGTTGAAAGTGCAAATTGTTTCTTTTAGAAAATAATCGCATTAGATCTGAATATTGATACAAACCATATTCTCTGATGCGTTTTTGGTTTTCTCTGCATTTTCATTTGTGAGCACAAGAAGCCATTCTTCGAGAAGTTCTGGTTTCATCCCAAGAGGACGCAGGTTGAAAACTGGTTCAGGGGGCGAACCGAAGATTCCGTGATGTTTAGCATTCATGATGAAACAGCTAAAGGCCACCCGTTCACCAGAGGTCACTTATATTAGTTATATTTCCTGAATGAAAAAAGAACAGGAGAGAAAATGCTTTTAATTAAGTAGATTATTTGGCAATGGTTGAGAAACTATCTGTTGAATTTTGAAACGATCAGGGGCAATGTTTTCGTAACTGTTTAGGCTAATCACGTAAATTAGGGGTATAATTTTTGGAAATTTGGAGTATAACTGAAAGTTCTGATACCATAGGGAGCTTACCCATGAGACTAAGAGGGCTTATCAAATGTAGGTATTTTGTGTTCCTGATTAGTTAGGAAGATATGGCCTATGAGGTCAGTGTCCGAATTTAAGCTGCGCCCTGCACGCGGCGTGCACATTTTCGCGGCCGTGTGCACGATTTTGAAAGGTGTACACCCGGAACGTGCACAGTTTTTAGCTAAATTATGATTGGTGTATGTTGGGTGGGTGCAAGGACAACCCCACGGGTGCACAATTTCCGAGATTGTGCTCCCGACGGACGCACAAAATAAAGCCTTAATTTCGGACACTGGAGGTTCCTATGGTAGTGTCATAGAAACTAAAGAATATGTCCATTATAATGGAAAAAACATTATTAGTTCCATGCTGAACAATGCTGTAAATGCTGCAAAAGGGTGCATAGGTATGTATAGTGTGACGTTCTCTGGTAAGTCGGGGTTGCCGATTCTTACGACAGAGGAACGTGGGGGTTGTTCGGGTCTCGGGGCGGACGGGGAATCCGGGCCAAGAACCGAGATGTGTTTCTAGAGTCGTGCCTCGCGCACGAGGGGGGGCTGAGCGAATCGATCGGCACTCGATGTCGACGGAGGACTGCGGGGGAGGGAAATTATGGTAGGGGTACGGGTCGGCCGGGGGGCGGTCCACCCCTGAGTTCCGGTCCGCGGGGGCGACGGGCCGACGGTCGCCTATTGTTTGGTAGCGTGGGGCCGAGCACGACGCGCCCTCGTCCCCGCGGACTTCGCTCCCTCGTTCCGCTCCCCATGTCTTCGTACCATACTACGCCTCGGTTTCCGGTACTACTTCGGGCCTTCGTGCCCTACTCCGTTCCCTCGTTCCTCGTTCTTCGGGCCTTCGGGCCCCTTACCCTATGTTTCTACTACCTATCTCGGACTTCGGCTGTTTTGTCCTAACTTCGGCTTAATTACTCTATTCGGCTCATCTTTAGTGGTTGTTTCAGGAAAGAGGACACGTCTGGACACCAGGAGAACTGTTAAAGAACTCTGTTTATTCGGGCCTCACCGCCCCTTTATATACTAGAGAGGTCAGCCCTGATTGGCTGCCTTCGGTCACGTGACCTACAACTGACGTCACTTCCGGTTTATATATTCCGTTTCCGGTTTACATTTCACTTCCGGTTTACATATTTCCGGGTTTCGTTCCATTACGTTTTCGTTATTCGTTCTTTACATATTCGTTATTCGTTCTTTACATATTCGTTCTTTACATCTATTTCGTTCTTCGTTCTTTACATATTCGTTATTCGTTCTTTACATATTCGTTCTTTACATCTATTTCCATTATTACCTTATTTCTATTATTTTAACCTCTATGTATTTTGGCTGAATAGCCGTTCATCACACCCTCCCGCACCTTCTTGAAAGGTGGGAAAACACGTTATACAAAATTTCAACACAGTTCATACAGCAACGACAACAGAACATACTCTAGAACCAGAAACATTTCAATCCTACGCTCCTTATCGGCAGAGGAGGAGGTGTCACCCTCTGTCCTCCCCGGTCTACTTCGGAGGGCCCCCGGGGCCTATCCGGCTAATTATTATTTCTCTTCTTTCTTCGTTTTTCTTTCTTCGTTTTTCTCTCTTCGTTTTTCTCTCTTCTTAATAAAAGTTCATATAATTCGTTTTTATATATCTTAGTCTCTTTTTATCTTCGTCAGAGTTCTCTTATCCTTGATCTATTTAGGACCTCCTCTTTTTCTCGTCTTTAGGATGAGCGAGCCGGTCGTGGCTCTCCCACCCGGGACTGGGGATCGGTCGTGACCCCGTCGCCCCCGCTCCTCTCCTCTGGGCTCTATTTACTTAGCCCCTCGGCGCGTTTTTCCTCGCCTTTTTACCCTCATTAGGACAGAGGGACCGGTCGTGGTCCTCCTGCCCGGGGCCATGGGTCGGTCGTGACCCGCAGTGCCCCCGTTCCCTTCGTTTTTCGTCGTCCAGACGTTCTCCCCTCGTTCGGGTGGAGAATCGGTCGCGACTCTCCCACCCAGAGGCCAGGGTCGGTCGTGACCCTTAGTCCTCTCGACCCTCGGTCCGTTCTACCGTAACTGTTACTCTTCTCTGCGTTCTCTTAGGTGATGATGATGATTTTAAGGATGAGTTGAAGAAGAAAGACTGAAGCTTTTGTGGATAGAATGTTCTTTTTGGACTTCGCACCCTCGGTCGCCTCGGCATTCAGAGCCCTCCAGTGACTTTTTCACGTTTGGCAAGGACAACATGTTCGAGCCAAAGGCCAAGGTACCCAAAGAAGAAGATGGCGTTGTATGTGGAAAGGAACTTAACTTCATTCATTAAAGCTTAGAGTGGAAGCTTCAGCAGACGACGTCGCGGGTTTCGTGCTACTTGTCACGGTGAAGCTTTGAGATGGAGTTCGGGTGAAGGTGAGACTGAGAAGATTAGAATCATTAATTATCGATGAAGTGTCCGTTTTCCGTACAGGAACTGAAGTTTGACTTTTACGACACATGTCCTCGTGGTTAACCCAGCATCAAGATGTTCCGTCCTCGACCACGTCGACACATTTGAAGATTTCAGGATTTCAGAAAGAGATGTCGGAGAGAGTCCACCATAGTAAAGTATTTCCGTCACCGTTCCGGGCCCAAGTGGCATGACAACAACCGGAACGGAGACCTGATTAAGAAGATAATTTTGATGAAGTTTCTTTTTGATGACAGGAGCCGGTGCCTCTCATCCCTCCCCCCCCCCGTAAGCAACGGCAGGAAGACAGTCCTCTTTGGGGCGGGAGGGAGGCTCCTTCGTTCTACTGATGAGATGATTTTCCTAAGAAGAGGATTTCTGTTTCGGGCACTCGGGCCCTCGTTCGTTTCCCAGGCTCTCGGGCCTCGCTCTTTTTACTAAGTTTTTCTCTTCGTCCTCCCGGAGGACCGTGCTTATAGACGATTTTCGTAAGACTGTAATACCAACAAATAGTTCGTTAATAGAGGTAAGTTTAAGATCCGGTCTGGTTTGATTTTGGAGTAAGGCCACAGTCGTCCACGGTGCCATGTCACATTGCATGGAGACACTATGCCTATGACGAACGCCGAGACAACAGCTCCGAGCCGTTCCGGGCTGCTCGACGGTTCGAAGTTGGTAAGTTGAAGATATTAGTGAAAAGGAGAAGAAGAAGCCGTAGAAAGTGAAGATGGACGACATCAACTGGGACCTGCACCCAACGTCAACCTCTGAGATCCGGAACGGGCCCATTCTCAGTAAAATAGCATGTATAGAGAACTCATCCGATGTCGAACTCCAAGAAGGGTCGCTCCTCGTCGCTCTTTGCAGACCTCTTGATTTGTCTATCGAGGCATCCGCAGCCGACGTTCCAAGCACCACCTCCCTGTATATTGCAAAGATTACTTCCCTATATGTTTCAAAGATTATTTTGTTTCGTTCCTTGGGAAGAAGACATCAGGAAATACGACATGGAAGGAGTCTCTGTCGTTACTGCAGGTAAGAGATTAATATAAGTTTTAGTAAGTCTATTAAATTTTTTTGTTTCTCGTTCATGTATTGCTTTTACTATATATTACGGTCGGTCACGAGCCAGGGCCCCTAAGTTATCGTCCCTGCTCGTGCCTTGGTCCTCCGGGAGACATCTACGACTCGCCGCAATCCTTTCACAACTCGCTGCATCAACTCTGGCACGATAAAACCAGCATTCAGGTCGAAAAATTCCATTTTGCCGCTCTTCGTATGCGGTAAGAGGCTGAAGACAAGGAAACTCAGAAGATGATGGTACATGAATCCGGGTTCATCCACATTCTGATCGATCCATCCAAAATCAAGAAGACAAAGTTGCAGGAAGTAGAAGTGCCGCTAGAGGACAGAGGTCGTCTCTTCCTCGCCTCCAGATCGCTCAAGGCAGCGCGGGAGAAGGGTTTTCAGTCTTGGCCCGCGCCAGCCTTTCCTCCAGCGGCGAGTCGCCGGCCCACCGGTACCTTATTTACCCCGGCACGACCGTCGACTCAAAGACCACAATGACAACACTATCCGTCCATTCTGATTTCCTTTCCTCGATTCCGCCTCCCAACTTTCACTCTCGCTCCCGGGCCGCCCGGCCCGTTATCCTTTTCCGCGACCGGACGATCCCGTTCCACCTGCTCGGTCCCAACCAACGCAGCGGGCTCCAGGGAAGAAGAGGAACAGCTACAAACTTGTTTTTCCTCCTAGCGCCTCCTTCCGTCCCGTATTCGCCCCGCAGGCTTGGTAAGTTCATTCCAGTCATGGACCCTCCAGCTCGCTGATTACACTCAACACCTCCTAACACATGTGGTTTCGTTCACTTCCGCAAGAAGGTTCCCATAAAGAAACTAATAAGAATAAATTAAGATAAGAATGTTCGAGCCCGCCAGTCCGTTCCCGATGAGTTTAAGTAAAGTTTTCGGGCCCGTCCAGCGGTCTCCAGGAGAGTCTTTTATCCAGGCTTCGGCCTCCTGTGCGGCTCAGGTACCTCCGCCTCGGCCCGGTTCTCTCCCTGGGGGTTTGACACTATGGGTGAGGAGCCAACGCCCCGTAATCCCTCCCCACCCGACTCGCGACGCGCCATCTTCCGCCTCTGGTTCCGTCGCGCTGTTTTTCTTCCGTGCAAGACCTCGAGCAGCATCTACTTCACCCTTCTTCTTGGCGCCGGATCGGCAGCAACAGTCTCTCCTCCCTAGCGGGGAGCTCGAGAAGCTGATCCACCATTCCGCTCTGTTTTTCCGCCTCTCTTGTCGCTTTCAACAAGTCATCCAGTTGATCCTCGTTTTTGTGCATCACTAGGGTCTGAGCCAATTGGACGGTCCGGTTGTGTTCGTTAACTAGCTGGTCGACCCCCGGGAACTCCCTGGTCAACGGCCCCAGTGCCGCCGTCGGGAACTGCGCCATCGCTTCTTCAAATGTCTCTGGCTTGCGGCCCGTTTCTAGTGCCATCAGGAACGCCATAGACGCCGAAGCCATTGCTCTTGTCTTGGCCGTCATTCCTCGCACCTCCCTCGGGGGCCACGTCAGTTGCACCCGAATGGCCTTTTCCGCGTCCCAGTCTCGTACCGCTCGCGCCGTCACCGGAAAGTGTCCCTGTAAGACCTGGTGAACGGCCTGTGTCCGTAATAACTTGAGTCTCGGTGTTTCCCTAGATGGTCCTGCCGTCGGCATCTCCGTTCCTATAGACCCGAACACTGAATCCGCTCCCGACTCGTCCAATTCTTGTTTCTCCGGCTCGTATCCTCTGGTCTCGGTCTGCCCCAACTCCATGTCCTCTGAGTCTTCCACCTCCGCGTCCATGGACTGGGCAGCCGGTATTTGTAATCTGTGTATCACAACCCGCGGTTGTAGCGCCCGCCCGTGTTTATCCTCGTCCTTGAGTGGGGTATCCGGTCCTGGCGGCGATCCCATACGTTCGGGCGACGGTGGTCCCGGGGTCTCCTCCGATCCTTGCGACCCGAAAAACGAGCTCCCCAAACTGGCTCGAGTCAGGTTGTCAACCGCCGCCCGTGTCTCTGGCGTGTCTGGTGCTACCGTAATGTCTCTCATTCGTTTCAATCCTGGGGGCGGCACTATCGGCTGCTTACAGACCATCTTCTCCAGGGGTGAATCTGCTTTCGTCGGGGTAGGGGTAGAGAACAGCGGCTGTGTCGAGGCCGTCGACGCCGTGTCCTCCGGCCTGGCCGCATGCCGAACATACTTTACTTTCTCCACTCGCCCCGACGGTTTGAGTCCCTGCCTTTCTGCCATCTCGCGTAGAAACCTCCCTAGGTACAATGCTTCTCTTTCCACCAGCCGGCCTCCCTGTGCTTCCCGAATGCTGTCCTCTAGCTCCCGGTCGGATCTCGCCTCGTGGTAACCCCTGAACGATCCCTCCCGGTTCATTGTTCCTTTTAAATACCCGGGGTACCTCGGGTGTCGTGATTCGTATATCACCGATTTCTTATGAACTGTCATCATAGTAAATTGTGCGTCACTACAAGGTGGTTCTAGTCCCGTGGTCCGTCTGACTCCTGTCGAGGTCTCAGGCTGCGATGGTCCCAGCTCTCCCGTGCTGCTAGACTCAGCGATAATCAAAGACCGATCGCTTCGGGCCGACATACTCCTGCCTGACTCCGACTGGTCCGAACTCGTTCCCTCCTCCAATTCTCTCGGGACTTTCTTGACCTTTTTCCACTTCTTCTTTCGCGACGGCTCCTCCGTCGGGCATCCCTGCGTCGGGGGCCTCTTGAAAGCGAGCGGCTCCTCTTCTTCTTTGACTTTCGGTCGTTGGTCGTCGGACGAGCTCACCAATTCCACCACCTCAGCCCCCGGTGGTATTCCTGAGCAACCCGGCTTCGGGGTGGGTGTGGATGTCCGTCCTTTTCCTCTGCCTGGGAGTCCTCGTCCTCTCGGTTCCCGTGGTTCTCCCTGGGCGTTTAACTTCTTAATTCGGCTCTGTACTAACCCTGATATTTGGTCTGGTGTCAGGAGTGGTTTCGGGTTGACCACGGCCCGGCTCGCGCTTCGCGGCGACTCGGTGTCTTCCTTCCGTACTCCTTTCGCGGCCCTCCGAGGGGAACGACGCGTGGGTGTCGATCGTTCCGCCACCTCGGCCAGGGGTCCCTTCCCTGCTGCTTTGGCTGCTTGGGCTCCCTCGCCGGCCTCGTCGGCCTCTGATCCTTCTTCGGTTGCTACCTGCTCCAGCTGCTCGGCGTCGCTGTCCTCGGATCCTCTTGACGCCCTCGGGTAGTAAGGGATGCGGATCTGCCGTCGCGGCCTCTCCGGTGCCTCCTTATCCACCGCCCTCTCAGGGGGTTGAAACCCCTCCGGATGGCGCACCGCGTAGTCCCGTTCCATGTTGGCTACCCGGGCCGCCGTTTCATCCCCAGTAGCGAAACTGGTGTACGGCGGTCGTCCTTTCGGGTCCAAGGCGAACGCCGCAGCATACTCCAGCCTCAGAAGGGGGTCTTGCTTCGGCATCCCCCTCTGCAGGTTCCCTTCGTGTGAGTCCGTCATGTGCTTCCTCCAGTCCTGGTGTGTCGAATAGGCTCGACTCGAACACACCGGGCACATGTAGTACTGCTTCCGTAATCCATCGTGCTGGCCTTTAATATGCTTGGCCAAGTGCTTAAACTCCTTTCCGTGACAATGTCCTTCCCAGCACTGTCCGCTCATCGTGTCTGTTTTCCGGGCTTTCGGGGCTCGTTCCAATCTTGAAGCTCGTCCCGTCAGCCGTTTCCGTTTTTGTCTCGTGGTGATGCTGCTCGTCTCGCTTCTCTGCTTTTCTTCTTGTTTTCTTCTCCTTAGCTCAGTCTGCTCGTCTGCGATTCGATGAATCCTGATCGGCTGACCAGAATGACCTGCTCCCGCGAGCGCTCTGCCTTTTATAGCCGCCGCAGGCGGAAGTGGGCGTGGCCTGCACTAGCGACCCCTAGCGTCAGACTCACCATCCACTTCTACGGTGGCGCCCCCTACTATTTTCCGGTCCCCGGGGCCCGCCGCTGGTCACCGCCTCGCCTGTTTTCTTTACCTCGCGGCCCTTCGCCCGTCCACGCGTTTTTCCTAGGCCTTTTATTGCCCCACCGGACGCCCTCGGTCCTTTCATCCCTCGTCGCCTTCTCTTGCCTTTTTCATCTTGGCCCTCACAGTGCTTCCGCACACTTCCCGGAGAACACAGGGGCTCGGCGTTATCATCTCCTCGCCGCCGCCCCGTTCTCTTTATCCTCTTTTACTCCTTTTACGACCTACTTTAAAGCCCGTCCTCGTTTCAGGCCTCGCCTTTTACAGCCGTCCGTTCGTTCCTCCGGGGTTCCCGAGAGTGCCGCATCTACTCTCCTCCGGTCTCCTGGACGTTGTAAAGCGGTATTACCAAGTCGGCATTACTTCAGAAGTCTTCACCAGCTTGCCACCGGGTCTGTCTTCTGTCGTAATCCAACCATCTTTTCCACGCTGTGGTTCCTCCGAACTGACCGGAAAGCGGCTCCGTGGGACTACTTTAAGACATTCGGGCCGTCGTGGCTCCCGAACGCCGTTTTTCGTTCCAACCCCGCATTTCCCACCTATATTACATCCGCAAGAGAACCAATCTTCAGCTAGGTAGCGAATCTCTACAGCCTAACGACCTGCACTCCTACTGTAGTGGTCAACGCACCGCCCCGACTCAATGGCCCCAGGTTGATCAGTCCTTTTTGGCCAAAGCCTTTTTGTGTAGCGCCGATTTGGTCGTTCCCTTGGTCCTCTTCCACCTGCGGAATCGAGACACGAAAACGACTTCATCACAAAAAGGGGGTGCCCCGTTTCCTTACGTGCCCTAGCGCGCCCCACCCCAAGCATTTACTGTGCAGCCTCGTATCCTTGCTGGTCAGCTACCATCCAAGCTGGCGCAGCGTGTCCTCGGTAGGGTTCCAGGCGGTCCACATGGACCACCCCCCCCGGTTTCCCTCGTTTCTTCCGTACTACCACCCGTCCTCGGTCAAGCACCTTGACGATCAGTGCAGGGCCTATCCATGGAAATCGCAACTTCGTTCCTTTGTCCCTATCCACTACCGTATCGTGCACCCAGACCAGTTCTCCGGCGTGGTATTCCCGCCGAGTCACCTTCCCATCGTACTCGTGTTTCTGATGGATGGCGGCTCGTTTCAGCCCCGTCCGGGCCTCCCGATAGGCCGCGACTAGCCCTTCCTCCAGGCTTTCCACATAGTCGCTTACCCGTCGGGGTTCCTCCTCTGGTCCTAGAGGTCTCCCATAAATCGCCTGTCGCGGCATCATGGTCTGTCGGCCCAGCATCATCATATTCGGTGTCACTCCCGTGCTGGCTTGCGGCGTTGCTCTATAACTCATCATCACGAGCGGGACCATCTCGTCCCATTCCCGACCCGTCGCTCGGCAGCTGGCTTTCAAACAACACCCCAAAGTACGGAAACTTCGTTCTATGTACCCGTCACTCCTGGGGTGGTACGGCGTCGTTCTTGTTTTGTGAATCCCGAATAGTGCACAGACCTGAGCCACCACCTCGGATTCGAAATTCGTGCCTTGATCCGAGTGTAGTTCCCGAAACGCGCCGTACCGTGCTACTACTTCTTCAACCAGTTTGTTCGCCACTGTCGTTGCCTTTTGATCCGGGATCGGGAAACACTCCAACCATTTGGTGAAATAGCATCCCACCATCAGGCAATACTTATTTCCTCGTTTGGTGACTGGGTACGGGCCCGAAACATCCATGGCCAGCCGTTCCATCGGCTCCCCCACTATGTACTGATGTAGCGGCTCCCGTCTTCCTCTTCCCTTTTTCAGCAACGCGCAATCACATTCTCGACATTCCTTCCGCACGTCTTCCCGGAGTCCCGGCCAGTAAAACCCTTGTTCCATCAGGGCCGTCGTCCTGGCGACTCCTAAATGCGCTCCTGCCGCGCCTCCATGGTATTCCCTTACCAGCTTGGCCCGTTCCCCTCGGGGGACGACCAACTGGTTCCTCCAACCATGTCCTTCTAGTTCCCAGTACTTCCGATGCAGCACGCCATCCCTGAGGCTTAGTCGTTCCCATTGCCTCCATAGGATCTTTGTTTCCCGGGATTCCGGAGATATGGCCTCCCAACCTGGCCGGTCCGCATCTTTTTCCATCCGTGCGACAATCGGCCCTATATCTCGATCCCTCCTCTGCGCTGCTCTCATCTCCTGCGGGGACCATCCGGGCTCGTACCCCCGGGCCCGCGTCACTACTCTCACTTTTTCGGTATTCTCGTGCTCCTCCCCACATTGTTTGCACGGATACCGGGACAACGCGTCAGCGTTCCCATGCTTCCTGCCCGGTCGGTGTTGGAACGACACATCATGCGAGTCGATAATCTCAATCCACCGAGCAGCCTGCCCCATCGGTTCCTTACTTCTCTGCAGCCAACTAACCGCGCTGTTATCCGTCCGGACTATCACGCGTTGACCATAGATGTAGCACCGAAAATGCTTCAAAGCTCGCACCACCGCCAACAGTTCTTTCCGCGTGGTGCAATACTTTCGTTCGTTTGACTCCAGGGTTTTGCTCGTGTAAGCTATCACCCGTTCCTCCCCTCTCTGCTCCTGTGATAGCACGGCTCCCGTTCCCACGTCACTGGCGTCTGTGTCAAGCCACCATTGTCCTTCTTCCTCCGGGAATCCCAACACCGGGGCCTCCGTTAGCGCCTTCTTCATCGCATCAAATGCCTCTTGTCGTCTCGCGCTCCACACGAATGGTTCCTCCTTCGTTGCCAATTCATACAAGGGGGCAGCCAACTCCGTGAAGCCGTTTATATGCCTTCTGTAGTACGAACATAATCCCACGAAGGCTCGTACCTCGTGGAGATCCCGCGGGACCGGCCACTCGGTTACTTGCCGACACTTTTCGGGGTCGGGTTCGATCCCGTTGAACGAGACAACGTGCCCCAAGAACGGAATCTTCTTCTGGAACAGCTTACATTTTCGCGCCTTTAACTTCAGTCCTGCAGCGTTCAGTCGGTCCAGAACCCGTACCAATCTTTCCAGAGTCACTTTGAACGTTGGTCCAAAGACCAGTATGTCATCCAAGTATACCAGACACTCCTCCCACACGATTCCTCTGAGGATTCTTTCCATCAGTCTCTCGAAGGTGGCTGGGGCGTTCACTAGCCCGAATGGCATCACTTTAAACTCATACAATCCTCCTTGAGTCACGAAGGCCGTCTTTTCTTGGTCCTCCGGTGCCATCTCCACCTGCCAATATCCGCTTGCGAGATCCAGACTGCAGAAGAATAGGCTTCCTCCCAAAGTGTTGAGGCTGTCCTCTATCCGCGGGAGCGGGTAGGCGTCCACTTTCGTAGCCTGGTTCAGTTTTCCGTAGTCAATACAGAACCTCGTTCCTCCGTCCTTCTTTTTGACTAGAACGGTCGGGCTACTCCACGCACTCCCGCTCTCTTGGATAATCCCTAAATTTAACATATCCTCCACCAGTGCTCGTTCTTCCTCTCTCCTGGTGGCCGGATACCGTCTGACCCTCTGCTTGATCGGCATCTGATCCCCCGTTTTAATTCGATGTTGTACTAAATCTGTCCGTCCTAACTCATGTTTCGAGGTCGCAAACATTTGTTCCCGGGCCATGATGGCTTTCTCCAGCTCTTCGCCCTCCTTCGTGGTCAGGTCTTTCTTAGCCTCCCCTATCATTTCAACGAGCGCTCCTGGGGGTTCCTTTGCTTCACTTCCTACTCCTCGTACCTCTTGTACGAAGGTGGCTTCTCCGAGTACCCCGCCGGTTTCCAATTTCGCGCTCTCGGTCCCTCGGTTGGCCACCCAAACTTCATTTTCTTCTCCCAATGTCACCGTTCCTGGGATCACCTCCAGTCCCATAGGTAATCCAGCGCCGGTGATGACAGCCAGCTGTCCACCCTGTCTTATGTCCATTCTCGCTACTACTGTTACTCGGGTCACTTGGAGTGGGGGTATTTCCGTCGTTTTCTCGATTCGCACGACCTGTCCTCCGACGGTAACTGCCCGAATCCCATCCGTTCTCTGTTCTACTCCCGGGATTCGTTCCCCCTCTCCCTCCCCCTCGGCGGGCAGGAAGATGGCACTCGCGTGGGGCTTAACTGTCAGCCGGTATTTCACCGCGAAGTCGTTTCCCAGGATCCCTTCATCTCTACCGATGTCTGCCACCATGAACGTCCACTTCAACACGCGTGTTCCCAATTTCACTGGCAAGTTCGTGCATCCATAGCACCGCAACGGACTACCATCTACCGAGCAGAGACGTCCTTCATATCCATCCAGTTCTTCTCTTTTTCGTCCCCACTCTCTCCAGAGGCGTTCCGACAGCAGACTGATCATAGATCCGGTATCAACCAAAAAACGGACGACACTCTCTCCCACCGTCCCGGCCACATAAAGTCCACATTCTCCCATGCCTACTACTTCTCTCGCCGCGCCCGAAGGGGGCCCCGCGCTTACTGCGACGGCGACTGTCCGTTTCCCTGACGCTGAGAACACTCTCTTGCGAAATGGCCCTTCTGGTGACAGTGATGACACTCTAAATCTTCTTTTCGCTTCTTAAACGCCTCCCTCCGGGCCGTTGCTTGCCTTCTAGCTTCCCGTTCCTCTGCCAATTCTTTCATCATCTCCTCCAACTTACCGTTTAAGGCCATGATCTGTGTATTGGCGTCCTCCTCGGGCTTCACTGCCCGCAGGAGGCGGCGTGAGTATCGTTCCTGTATTTCTACCACCTCTACCGCCTCCTCTAGTGTCTTGCATCCTTTCTCTGCACACTTCAGCTGAAGGTCTTCCCCAACTGCAGCCTGGAACGCATGTAATGCTGCTTTTTCCTGGCTAGCGTAGTCGTTGGAGAAGTAGGCTCTCGATGCCAGTCGCCGGGCATTATCAGCCAACTCCTTCGCTGTCTGGTTCTTTACACGTTTCAAGCCCGCCAACTCTTGCAGAGCATTACACGTGTCCTTCTCCTGACCGAACCTCCGGCGCAACGCATCCACCCTCGCCGAGTAACGGAGTCGTTCCCTGTCCGGGAGTCCGACAAAGTACATTCGTGCCATTCCCGTCAGCGAGAGGAAAAGCATCGCCGCTTTTTCCTCGGCCGTCCAGCGTCCCAATGTTGCGTACTCCTCAAACTGGTTGATCCATCCTTCGAAATCCGGTTTACCGTCATACTTCTCTGGTCGTAAACTGAACTTCTTCAAACTCGCTCCTTCCTGACCGGTCTGTTGTTGTTGAGCCCGCACATTCTGCTCATCCGTCGGGGTGGACGTTCCCATAAAATTAAACTGCCTACCCATGATGGTCGTGTCCTCCCCTTTGGTCTCGGTTTTCGCACCTCCTTTCTCCTCCCCACCTTCCTTGAAGGCGACGTCAGAATCCATCTGCTCGAAGACTGCCGCAGTCGCCATGAGTATCCAATACCGATGAAACACCCAAGATCCACAAGTCCGTATGTGCCTATTTCAGCACCACCGCTGCCACCAGTGTGACGTTCTCTGGTAAGTCGGGGTTGCCGATTCTTACGACAGAGGAACGTGGGGGTTGTTCGGGTCTCGGGGCGGACGGGGAATCCGGGCCAAGAACCGAGATGTGTTTCTAGAGTCGTGCCTCGCGCACGAGGGGGGGCTGAGCGAATCGATCGGCACTCGATGTCGACGGAGGACTGCGGGGGAGGGAAATTATGGTAGGGGTACGGGTCGGCCGGGGGGCGGTCCACCCCTGAGTTCCGGTCCGCGGGGGCGACGGGCCGACGGTCGCCTATTGTTTGGTAGCGTGGGGCCGAGCACGACGCGCCCTCGTCCCCGCGGACTTCGCTCCCTCGTTCCGCTCCCCATGTCTTCGTACCATACTACGCCTCGGTTTCCGGTACTACTTCGGGCCTTCGTGCCCTACTCCGTTCCCTCGTTCCTCGTTCTTCGGGCCTTCGGGCCCCTTACCCTATGTTTCTACTACCTATCTCGGACTTCGGCTGTTTTGTCCTAACTTCGGCTTAATTACTCTATTCGGCTCATCTTTAGTGGTTGTTTCAGGAAAGAGGACACGTCTGGACACCAGGAGAACTGTTAAAGAACTCTGTTTATTCGGGCCTCACCGCCCCTTTATATACTAGAGAGGTCAGCCCTGATTGGCTGCCTTCGGTCACGTGACCTACAACTGACGTCACTTCCGGTTTATATATTCCGTTTCCGGTTTACATTTCACTTCCGGTTTACATATTTCCGGGTTTCGTTCCATTACGTTTTCGTTATTCGTTCTTTACATATTCGTTATTCGTTCTTTACATATTCGTTCTTTACATCTATTTCGTTCTTCGTTCTTTACATATTCGTTATTCGTTCTTTACATATTCGTTCTTTACATCTATTTCCATTATTACCTTATTTCTATTATTTTAACCTCTATGTATTTTGGCTGAATAGCCGTTCATCACACCAGTCTTTCAATACGCTAGCTTGGACTACTTTTTAAAACATTTTTCTCAGATTTATTACCTCTAGGCTACTCGGAAAGCTTTGAATAATTTAATCAGGAATACTGAATAGTAGATAATAGCTCACTACCAAAATCCTCAGTTAGAAAATTTGCCTTCATGACCTACTTTGATAGTTTTTTTGTTTTTTTTCTTCTTTAAACTTTCTTACACTTACTTCGCTATATATTGGACCTTACTATGCAAATAAATAATTCAGGGCTCACAAAATTTAAAATGACTGGTTGTCCTTTGAACACCCAGCCTTTGACACGCTGGTGTTCTGCACATAAGCTTAGGGGATCTGATAGGCTCAGCCTTGATATCAGTATAATTTCTAGGGTGTTCACAGGACACCCAGAGGGTCCTGTCAGGGTGTTCTGTGCCTTTAGCCTAGTTTAGGGGGGGTGGACAGGACACCCAGCTAGGACACTGGATTTGGTGAGGCCTGATAATAAATAACACAAGTGATACAATGTGTAGTTAATTACAGATGGGAGGTCAGTTACAGTGGAACTTTTTCATTATTTTTCCCTAATTGCTATCTGTTATTTTGAGTTTTATGGGTCTAGACCCCTAAATTTGACAGAGTGACACGGCCCATTTTCAGCTTAGTGACATGCGACAGGGGGCTATTCTTGAATTTGACATGGCAACATCGCCTTTTCTTAAAATAGACAAGGGACGTGGAGCTTATAATAGTGAACGCTAGTGGTTGTTTATGGGTGTTATTTAAATATGGGGACTGTACAGTTAATCGTTACTCAAGACTGCCTATTATCGCCTCAGTTAATGTTGCTAGTCGAGTGGTAGACTACATCCGTGAAATGGGCGTTCATATCCACGACACGAATCTCGCTTGGCTGAGAGGAAGTTTATTGGTGTTTAATCCAAGGCATACAATGGCTGGTGCGTTATGGCCTAAGTATCCAGCCCTCGTTCAATACCGCCCAAGGCTAGCTTCGTCCTCAGAGTCCGCTTGTCCTAGTGCAGCAGCACAATGGTAAACTCCTATCCAAGTCACCTGATGTCTGCGTACATGGCTAAAACCAAACCCCAAATCATATAGATTCGTATTGATCCAAACAGGTAGTGTTCTCTGGCTTCGTTGCCGGCTCAGCCCCTTATGTATACTGTCCAGTTATCGATTTTACCCAGGCAGCACTACTTACTGGGAGGTGCTTTGCGCCTGCCGTGGTTATACAGGTATATCACCTATCAGCAGCGTCTGCCATTCTCATACTTATATAATTTTGAATATTCTTTACAATTCCTTTATAATTTCCCTCTCATCCGGTGACTTCTGTCTCTCATCTGACTTCTCAATCATAAAACAGAATATGTTTCACACAAATCAACTTCTAATACCCTATATGCACAATGACTTTTGTGCAATAGTGCCATGGACAGAAGATATTAGAATGTAATGACATGTGAAATGGCCTTGTCTTAAATTCGACATGCAACATGGGGACCCCCCATCTAGACCCCCAGTTTTGGGCCTGATATTGATATTTCTAAACCTGACTTGCATTAACTTAATCATTAACAGGGATGTAAGTCAGGGTTAATGAAAAAATCTGGAACCCCAGGCCCAGAGAGAAAATTTATGTAAGGCATTCAGTTTGAAGATTATTGTTTGAGGTGATGATGTAAAAAAAAAATCTGAAATCAGACTAATATATCAAAACTTACATCCCGGACCCTGTGATAAGTGTAACAGGAATTGATGTATTATAATAATAGGTTCGGCGCACCTGTTACGACTCTGAGCTAATTAACTTGATATTGGTAGTGTGTTGTATTTGTCATTAAAAGATCTACTAGAAGCTGCGACCTGTAGGCTGCTGGTGTGAGCAGGGAGGAAGCAGGGTAGTAGTCCACAGGCTATAGTTAACCAGTGAGGTGGTGGCTGTGGCTGCCTTAAGGGCAGGGTAAAATGCTAAAGAAGGAGAGAGACTGTGCTTTTAGATGTGAACTCAGCAGAGTTTATTGGCCAAATGACAACGAATGGCTGCAGCACAGCTCCTTATATAGTGTCCCAGAATGTGCAAAATGTGTGCACGGTGTGCACACAACATGCACAGTGTGCATGATGTGCACAGCTCGCACAGTGGGGCCCTAGACCCTTAAATTTGACATGACGACATGGCTGTTTTTAGGTCTTAGTGACATGCGACATGGGATTTTGAAATATAGTGACATGGGACATGGCTATTTCTTAAATTTGACAGGGCGACATTGCCTTTCCTTAAATTTGACAGGGCGACATGTCTATATCCAGGCCCGTAGCCAGGGGGGGTTCGGGGGGTTCGTACAAACCCCTCTTGGACAAAAACTCCTTTAAATATGGCTTATGTATGGTAGCGACAATTAATAAGATATATATTTTTTAGACCAAAATTCAAACTAGATTTTTGGGTACTGTCGTACCGAGGAGGCGGGCGCTGGCGGTGGGCAAAAATACAGGAAATTGCGAATTCGGGGTTTGTCGGGGTGGCAAGACAGTGACTTTCAATGATTGCGCAATAATTATAACAAGTCACCAGTTCAACACTAAACATGTGCCTGGAGAGTGTTAGGAATTAGGCACTGAAACCTTCTTTGTCAGTCTCAATGCATCCCTATGGGAAAAAGATTTGCTGTGCGTCGAGAGTGATGACCTACTTCCTTTACTATAAGGAGTAAACGGGTTAGCGGTATACACGCCATTTCCGACATCGCGCGGTGAAATCCTGGGCTCTAGAAGTGACTATGTTTAGCATTGGGGCCTATGGAGAAAATGTGAATTTTCGCAAAAGTGTGGAAAACTGACCTTTTAGGAAAATTTGAAGGCTTGTATGGGGTGCCTGGGATAATGTTCAAACTTTTTCTCATTTACTGTATGAAGATTGGGGCGTTATTTAAAAAGTTAGAGCGAAATAACCACATTTCTTCCACAGGATCCTATGTTAAATGTCCACCCAACCTCTGTTCGCGATTTCCGCCAATGCATCTCCACATCAAACACTGGATTGATGACATTGACGCCTTCATGGATCCAAATGAGGAGCCAGTAATCACTGGCTTTCCACCGCACAGAGATGAACTGTTCACAGCTTCGTTTGAAATGTCGCATGAAGTTGATGTGCCACTTTTCAGACAGACTTCAGTGGCTCTTCTAACTGGCATTGTAAAGTGCCTTGAGAAGCAGCTGTCAGATTTCCTTGAAGATGGCATCTACTCAGGCAAACCAAGTGAAAAGGATCTTGCAAATACAAGCAACAGTGGGACAAACAACCTTCCATGTGAGCGCCATTTTGGTTCATTGGATGCAAGCCAAACAAAGCGTAGAAATGCATCTCTCCATTATCACAGCATTTTGATGCTAAAATCCCATGGAACAGAGATGATCGAGTGGATCAACAAGAAAGACGACAGAAAGGCTATGTGGAAAGTAGCATGAGGAAAAGGAATCGAGCTTTGCACACGTCATCAGGCAGACAGCAAATCTTCAGTACAAACACTGCATGATGACATGGAAAATGCAAGAGCCACCAAGCAAGCCAAATCAAAGAAACGGGAGGCAAGTACAGAGATCCAAAACAAAAAGCTCCAGAAGAGGAGGCAAACTGAAGAAGTGAATCCTCAAACAGTCAAAGATGTAGACATCGATGACTGGGTCGCGGTTGCCTACGAAAATGGTTGGTTTCCAGGTGAGAAAAATGTTGATCTGTTCTTAGAATTTTAGGGTAAACATGAAAGGCTTAGTAGCTCAAGCCTCAAATTTGTTTTATTCAACTTGCAGCTATACTTGGTTTCTATCAAATATGAATATATATATATTTTTTGAATTTGAGAATGTACTGTATTCCCTAATGTAGTATATTTTGCTCACAAACTGTACCTGTTCGAGAATAAATCCCATTAATCAGAATTTATCCCACTTAAAGTTTTCCCATCAATTTCTTTTTTCCAGGTCAAGTACTTCAGTTAAATCCTGGTGACCTCTTGGAGATAGACTTTCTACACCCTGCAGCATCACATGGAATTTTCCGTCATCCGTCTTCCAAAGACATCGCAGTCATTGCAAAAACATTTGTCTTCAGGATAATGGAAGCTCCTGTGCCTGTGTCAGGCGGTCGCTTCTTCAAGTTTGATGGAATAGCTGATGTAGAAAGCCAGTACAAGAAGTTTGCAGAGAGACTCTGGGGTTGAACCATGAGTAAAGGAGCTCTCAAATGCTGATTGAATCTCAAACAAGAAACTATTGATTATTCATGTGATGAAAAGAAATAGAATAATGAATCCAATGAATTCCTCATCAAGTGATGAAGACTTACTCATTTTAGCAGCTTTTAAATGATATTACACATGAATTACTCCACAGAAGCTATCATATGATATTACAAATGAATTATTTAATTAAAATGATACTGTCAATAAAATGTGTCTTTTCCATAAGCAGTACTAGGTTTTATTTGAACTAGACGGATAAATGTCAAAGGATACCTAGAGGATGCCAAACTCAGACCTACTGTGAATGTATTTATTTTCACACTGTACATTTGCTTTATTTGCATTTATTAAATTTCCACAATAGTATGTACAGTGCGAATATATCTTTTAACATCCCATATATAGGGCCTAACTCTTGGTAACATAAAATTACATCCCCATGAATATATCTTTAGGCCAAATCTGCAAAAATCAATAGAGTATACCAAAATGGCCGTCAAGATGGCCGTCAAGATGGCTGCCATCTTGGCAGCCATCTTGGCAGCCATTTTGGAATAGTTATGTAATTAAAAACTTATGTTAGATTTGTACATCAATATTTTTGTACCACACTGTCTTCATAAATGGATATATATGCAGCCACAACTTCATGTTGCGGTCAGAATTCCTGAAATAAGTATCGCACTTGTCATTACCAGTGTTTTATCCAAGATGGCCGCCATTTGATTCTAATTGACCGTCTTACCAAAAAAATATGAAAAAATGGATGCAATAATTAGATTTGCCATAACTTTTACTTTAAATATACCAAATTTCAGGAAGAAAAGACAGTTATTTATCTTGCAATCTCATTTTAATCAATTCTGCTCACTCTTATTCTCAACTCAGGGGGTCCATTGTCATAGTCGTGCTTAGGCTTAAAAAGGCTACCCTCCATCTGATAATTAATTTTGCCCTTTTCCGCTGTACTCAATCAGTCATATCTTGGGAACTATCGATCCGATTTTGATCAGGTAAAAACTGTTGACCTTAGAATTATGTTATCTCTCTGGAAAACCACATGAAATTACTTTGAACACAAGTTCTAAAAATGGTCTGGCATTGCTAACATTATAACTGTTGTTCATGTCCCGGGGCCCCCCGCGATGTCCCCCCCTAGCTCTGTGGACCCTTCTCTCATGGCAAGCTGGTGAGGTTAGGGTACTTAAGGACAATCGCGCCATTATAGACGTAGTATTCAGATTTCTTTAAAACTTTACATAGTCAAAGTTAGACCTATATAGGTGCCAAAAATGCAAAAATAATCATATGTCACCGTGCAAACTTTTCAGCTACAGTAGTCTAAAAATATGTTGATTATTCAGAAAGTATCTTGAAAAATTGATTTAAAATTTTGATTTCATTCACCAATAATTTTGCTAGAAATAATATGAGGACCAGAGTAATGATTTTAATAGATGTGTACATGTCTTCTCAAGTGAATATAAAAGACTTTTCTCAAATTTCATAAAGTATTATGTATTTTGAACTTGAAAGTATGCAAAATAAACTAATTAACAAATACAAAAAAATTAAAGTAAAGTTTCACACAAAAAAATCTAAAATTCAAAATTGCTCTAAAAGTTTATATTACATGCATGAGGGTGTATTCTATCATATCCAGTCAAAAAATTAGGGAGTCACCGTGCTTATTTGGCTAGTGGAGCTGAATATCCATTATAAAGCAAAAATTGGCTTATATTGGGTATCTATTTGTTTTTTCATATATTCACTAAAATATTTACTTTAAAAGTATTCTGACTATCGTATCATATTCAAGACACCCTCGTAATAATTTGGATGCATAATGTACCTTTTTACAGCCTATATTAAAGACCAGATATGAGAAAAGGTAATTTTTGTTGCCAAAATCGTTTTTCAGCATTTGCAAAATTTCCTCCTAATCAGTCATATTCCAGCATATTTATCTCTTAATGTAGAGTAGTGGCGTGTATTATCAGCAGGCGTGTATTATCGGCACCCCTGACACATATCAAGATCTATTACAAATACATATGCTTTTCAGACCTCAAGATTAACAGAAATTGAAAGTAAATTTGTATTCCATAACTCTGTTCTATCATGAAGCGGTGCTGACTACCTTTAGATAATATAGGATGCAGAAGAACTGTTTAGGTACAGCACCAACAACCAAGAAACAGCCATTTTATCTTAGCTTTTAAGGGATACAGAGATTATTTTGTATCACTTGTAGGCTCCTGAAAAACAGAAATATGCTTTAAGCTGGATTTGTATGGGTCAAAATTATTCAGTGACATAAATTTTGTGTTTTATTTTCTTTAGGTCCATTAACAAGTTTTATTATATGGGTGCCGATAATACACTCCATCCAGTGTGTATGTCTTGTATTATCGGCAGGGTTATATCTTTATTTCAAATGTAAGGCTGGTAAATATTTAAAAATGAAAAAAAAAGATAAATCACAACATCAAATTTTAAAGAAATAACGTCATACTAGTATTTGGGGAGTAACAGTTTGAATAAATCAATTTTATCTTACATGACAATGAATGAAGCTAATATTCATAAATAGGCCGATGTAAATCAAGAATGAAAAACTCAACTTTCTGTTGAATTATGGTAAACTTAGGTTGATACTTATCAAAATAATATTTTTCACCCAGGGCCCTCTATGATTATGTGTAAGGCTTGATAAAACAGATTTATGGAAGAATTTGTTAATTTATCTAATTTACCTATGAATATTGATCAATTACATGATATGGTGCCGATAATACAAGACAGGTGCCGATAATACACTCCAAAAGATGAACAAATAATCAAACTCATATTTTCCATATTCATTTCTGAATATGCTCTACTACATCCTAAGGGGATTTAAATATGTACAGACTATCCCATGGAATACGTTTTCATTAAATTCAAGGTAAGATAAGCCTACAGTGGTGCATCATGCCCGGGATCATGCCCTAAGGTGCCGATAATACACGCCACTACTCTATATCTTTTGGCTAATTTTCTTTTTCATCTTAAAATCACATATATATTAATGAGTATTTCTGCCAAATTTGAAAAAGATTAAAGAATTTTCAATTTTTGGATATTTGGAAAATGGTGCGACGCCTAGTAAGGTAGTAAGGGTCAATCATTTGGCTGGTACCACCACCCCCAAGCCCCCAACCAGATCAGCCCCTGTAAATTGACATGGATGGAACATTGAATCATAACGTTAGAGCATTGTAGGACCATCAAGAATCCGACTTCGAAGCACAGGGCTGAGGCTACAGGCTGAGAGAGTGAAGGCTAGCCTACAGAATCAGCTCAACGCAGACGACAACAAATCGTCAATGGACACACGTCACACTGGTCACGGAGACTGAGTTGGTAAAGTTTTTATCAACGTTGATCAATAATTGTGCCTCAATGCGTTCGGCAGTCTCGCTCCATTGCAAACTGAAAGTGTAATATGTGTACTCACCATTAAACAGGTATATATTGCATAGCTTCATGACCAAAACAAGACGCTTTCCAACAAGTCGGAGACACCTACGTCCATAAAGTGACTTCTTCCCCCCGATGCGCGCGCCACCTGTGTGACGTCCAATGGTTTTCTTCTTTTTCCACTAGGTGGCGCCCCTGTTCCGCTGAGAGACGATTTTCCCGCCACGTAGGAAGAGAGGGAGATGGGGCCCGGAGATGGGGCGGGTGATGGGGCCATCCAGTGGCGGATTCAGAGCGGGGGCGCCCCCTCCTTTTTTTTGGCCATTCTTAAGACTTTTTTAATGTAAAATTCTCCCAAAAAGTCATTAAGGAATATTTTTTCCAATAGCGCCCCTCCCCCCTTTTCAAAATCCTGGATCCGCCATGTGCACTGCCAAGTGCCATCTGCACATTGGACCAACTCTACACATAAGTCCATAGTCCTGTATAGGCTGTCTCATTAAAGAAAATAGTTTGTGCAGTTCTATGTATACGTATCACGGTATGTATGTCCCCTACCCAAAAGTTAACAAAACAACATTATCAAGTCAACTGTATGCTTGTATCTTACTCACCACCATAGCATAGGCCTAATTGTCATTTTGGGGTTGCTTTCAGAGGTCAATTGTAGTTATCTTTTAGGATTTTATGTATGAAATTAAAAGCTTAATAATATTTAGTTAGATATAAATGTGAGAGGCTATATACTATTTAAAAAAAAACTGAACAATGTTAGTCCCATCACTCAGGCTAGAAAATGTGAGTTTTCAAATCAGTCAATTTCACCTTATGAGGCGCATGATCAGCCAGGTTATGTACATACCTATTCCAAGGGAAATTTGTCCAACTAAAGAGCGGGAAATGCGCCAAAACACTTGAAACTCATAAACGAAAGTTCCTCAGTATAGTTAGTATATTCCCCTCTCATAATGTTTGTCAATAATACTTGTTTTTATCACAGTGTCCAGTGGTATTCCGGTACGCCGAATTAATGTGTTCTCTGAGTTGAGTCTATCCATTGCTTTTGAAAAAACAAACTGCAGCGCCCAATGTGGGGCTCGAACCCACGACCCTGGGATTAAGAGTCCCATGCTCTACCGACTGAGCTATATAACCGGGCTACTCGATTGGTTTATCAAAATTGATATAAAATTTAATGACGTAAACTACACCGAATCTATTGAGGGGTGACATTAACTTACTAAAGATTGCATGTTTTCAAAATGAACCAATTAGTCCCACCAGTTCCACTACCCCCCCCCCCCCCCCCATTATATCAGTAGGCCAAATCTTTTATGAGTTGGCTCCATGCATGATTACCGTTCAAGGAGAAATTAAAATTCGAAAGAGACTTTATTTTTTTAGTTCGACCTCTAACAGGTTGCGAGACCCAAAGGTTTTAGCCAATCTCATAGATGGCATAGATACTGCAGGGGCGGATCCAGAAATTGCTAGAGTGGGGGCCCCACAAACATGATTTCATGTGCGGGGGGAGTGGGGGCCTGTCAAACATGATGGGAGGGGGGGGGGGGGGCAAGGCCCGTCCCCCGTCCCCCTGTACTGACCGTACGTGCATGTAGGCTTATTGGAAAGGTTCCTTTGCATTAGTCATTTTTGATGAAGGTAGTAAATGTCAGAGTCCTACTTCATTGCATGTTCTATTTATTCTCAAAGGACTATCAGAGTACTATAGGCCCCTATAGGCCTATATCATTATTTTCTTTTACCATGGATTCAGACAGTTATTGGAAGGATTGATAAGTTTGTGCATGTGGGCCTAATTTCCTTCCTATGTACAGCAGTTCTAAAATAAACAAATAGCATATCAATTGTCTTTATTTTGTCTACAGCTATTAACCATTTAAAAACAAACAATGAAGGGGTTGCAATCCAAGCTTGTTCATTCCTTCCCTATGAGTCTCCCGCATTCCTAAGTAAGAGAGTCTGTATTGTTCATTGGATGAAGAAAAACCGCCATCACTAACTGCATGAAGCACGTTAGATTGTGGGTCATCATACCGTGACATCACTCTGCCCTTAAGGGAAGACGCCACAGAGGGTGTGTGTATGTATACACTATGCCCTACCCCTTGGGCTGTGTTTGGGGATGGAGAAGGTCACCAAACGCCCTACTCGTTTACACCCTCTGGCCAAAAGGGGCTAAGGGACACCGTTGTCCTGTTTGGCTTCCTTGGTGCTTGACCGCTATCGAGCCGCTTTTCTGCATGTTGTTCATATCACTAAAGGAGACCAAAGAAGAGACACGTCCAGTCATTCGTTGAAGGTTCAAACTGCCATAAATGGTAAGTAAAACTTAGCTATTTTCCACTACCTTGGACACTATTTTTCACTATTTTCCACTACCTATTGTTTTCATCACATGTAACATAATATTAGCAATTTGTTGCCCGGTGAATGTTCTGTTTCTGTGAATGTTGTAGTATTTTATTTGTGCATGACCCAACAAAAACTCCTCCTATGAACTAGCTAGTTTCATCTGATCACATTCATCCCACAGATAGCCTAATTTAATTGAATCCAATGAAGCCGACCTTAGGATACCTTAGAAACATATCGATCCCCCTAAAGATATAACAGATTAAGTGCAAAAAAACTATAACATATTGCTCCCCGTTGTCTAATGTGGTTATAGAATAGCCAGAGCAACTAGACAGGCAAATGGTCGACGAATAAGTTTATAATTATATCTTGTGGAGCCTAAGAGAAACAGCCTCTTGCTCTTCTCTTTTTTATTTTAAAGGCGTGATTGCAGGTGCATTGAATCTAGCAATAACGCTCTTTATAGTCGAATCTAATCAAACAAACACAGATTAAAGTTCCCAGATTTCTACCTTTCCCTTCATACTCGTAATTGGCACTACCATCGAAATTATTAGGAAATCGATCAGGGCAACCTGAATTTGATTTGAAAATTAAAAAAGAAGGTAAAAAAAAAACTTTTCACGTGAAGGATGGATGGGTGAAAATGTCTTAAAGGGAGCCAATACCAATAAATTCAACAACATTTTCAAATCTCAAATAATCATGAAAATTCTTTCATTGGGCCTATTTCTTGCCTATGTTAAAATTCAAACCATGAAATATGGTAGAAACTTATTAAAACATGTTTTCTGTGCTCAACTTAATTAATGTGGATCCGCAAAAATGGGGTTTGTCTACAAACAAATGGAAATAACAATCTCTTGTTGAATTCTGATTCAGTTTGAGCTAGCTTTCACAGCTAATACTTTACCATTGACCTTAATCAGACTCATCTAACATACATATCTGAGTTTTGAAAATGTCATCAATTATATTGGTTAAGGGGTTATAATTGAAAATAGTTATACGTATCAACTCACACGTTCTAGAAACACACTTTCTGCAACTATAGCCTTTTCCCTAGTTTTTCCCATGTGCACTTTGCAATTGCACTTCCCATTATACCAAATCCCCCATTCTTCCTCACCGGACGCTGAAATTGACACAATGACCGTTCCCCGAGGTCCGGTCACGAGGGATGCTCCCCTGGGGTCAGAGGTCGCGCTTGATCACTCGTCTAACAGGTATGGCCAGCCGAGCGTGGCGGCCTCCCTCCTGCGTCCCGTCAGGTGTGACAGACATGGAGGTGGTGGGTCTGACACATGACGCTGTGGATTATCACACCTGAGTTGCATTGTAAGCAAGATTTAAAAAAAAAAAAAAAACTTTAACAAAACTTTGTACATATCTTTTTCACATCAAGAGTTTGGTGTGGAAATGTTCCGTTGTACATCCCGTGATAGCGTCAAATACCCAATACATCATAGTCGTAAGTTTCTGAGCGTCAAACAACATTGCAGAAACTGATGCAAAATGGAGCAGTAAAAAACGCTGCGCGGTCACGTGTGCCAAAAATAGGATCAGCCTTAAGGGAAAACGCTTTTGTAGGTGAAACACTTAGCGGCTCAGCGGTTCTCACCTTGCTAAGAAGGTCTACCTGAGTGTTTTCTCTGACATTTTTGGTTGTCTTTCTTTTGGCATGTGGTTCACTATCTTGAAAAACAAATCGACACAGACCACTGTTACTTACGATGTTAAGCAACAAAGAAATGAGTTGTATTCATATTTTTAAGGTTTATTTGCAATAAACTCAGGGTTGTCCCTGGTTTTCAGATTATTACATTGATTATGATTATTATGAAAAATGTACAAAAGTGGAATTGGAAAAACAGTAATCAACGATATTACATCACTAATTGGGAGCATAGTGCACATTGTGAATTAAACGTTTTATTATGTATCATAACAATTAAATGCAAATAAGCCTGTATAATCCTAATTTCAGAAAATTTATCAACATCAACCTCCTGTTATCATGTATCTGTAATAGTAATAGTGTTAAATGGAATTGAAATAAAAGCAAAATTGGATCCATAAAGCATTATTTCCTCCCTTCTGCCTGGGAAAGTAGGGTTTCCATAAACAAATATCTTTTTCTTTCACCAGAGTACTTTCATTTGATAAAAAAAAAGGAGACAATGCTATTTCCTTCTAACGCCAGCAGGGTGTGTATATTTTGTTACGTTTCCTCTGGGCCGGAGCTGAGAACGTGGGAAGGGGGCCGAGGGAGCCTTTACGTCAACAAAAACTGGAGAACACAGAGGAGAAACTGTGTACAAATAACACAAGCAGCCGCTGCGATTTGTTGTGGCTGGTGCGGGTAGAGTCCCACTCACCAATCTCTAAGGTAAATATGTGGGTCAGACACCAACAAAACACTATGAGCAGTGGCTAGAGTCCACCCTGGGGGTTCACCTAAATGTAAACCTGGTTAAATATTACTCGCCTTGTGGGTAATCTATATACCCACCGGAAGAAAAGTGTACATCAGGCTGAAATCACCGGGAATCAGGCTCTAGTAAATTGGCTGAATAACTTAAGTGATGTTGGCTCGTGTGTAAAAAGATTTTATGTATATATACATGGGCTATAAATCTGCGAGTAGTGTGTATGTGCATTAGGGTGTATGAATGTGTGTGGTAGGGGAGAGTGTTGCCTCTGGTTGGTCGGTTGGTTGGTTTGGACTCTTAATACACTGATACATGCTTATCCACTATACTGCCGACCCAGGCAGTTCCTTTAATTGTAACTCTTATATAGGGCCGAATTAAGCTCTGTTATGCACAAGTCGTACTCAAGAGATTGTCTCCGGCGCGTTAGGAGGAGAGGAGTCGGTGGCAGCAGTACCAAGTACCAGTGATCAGTGGTGTACGGTGGGCAACACACACGTGGTTGGTCACAAATCAGCCTGGCCTCCCATGGGGTGTATACATACAGGTAACCCGGTGATACGTATATACCTGTGACAGCGTGCCGCCGCCCAGTGGGAGAGGTGGCACCTGGAGGAATCCTCCACCAGACCCTGGAGCAGATAGAGACACCAGCTCACCCTCCACGTGTCTATTGCTGTCAGATTAGCAGCAGGACGCCATCCATCACTATAAGCCCGAGTCGTTGAGAAGTCTGCTGAGTCTCTTTAATACTTATACACCCCCGGAGGCCAGGCGCTCCTCATACATAGACCCACTAAGTTATCTGATGCAGTATTAACTCGACTAAGCAGGCTGTGCTGTCGGTCGGTTGGTCGGGAGGACTCCAGGAGGTATATGGGTGATAACACAAACATGAGTTAAGTCGGCCTTTGTTGCAAGACGACCGGAGACAAAGGAGCCTTGGGGCATGCCAGGATACACGGTCGTTCTTCACCTCTGTGACCTCCGCAATGGTATGTCAGAATTGACATGATCAGGTGAGATGAACTCAGATCTCAGGCCTTGATCCCCACTGTGCTGTTACCATAGCGAAGGCCTCCACGGTCTGCAGGTATCCAAGGTAGGCCCGAGGGGAGGGATTTAACCTGGTGCACTGGGGGATTAAGCAGGTAGTCGAGGCACTGGAGGATCCAAAGGTAGCTGCGTGCACAGGTAAGCAGTGAGGTAACCATCTCCCTCAAACACCTGCCTGACACAGTCAGGGGGACACACTGCTGAGGCCTGCTGCACCCACCGGGGTAAGTGCTTGCCCCCTCCCGTAGCCCAGAGATCAGTGGGTGGCTTGTACTACAGAACGGATACATTCTCACCTGTTTTTATATGCGCCATCTGTATATTTATGTTTCCTATACAACCCTTGCCAAGGCTCGATATTCTGTGTCAGGGATGTGATGTTTGGCACTATTCACCCAAATCAAGGATACATCTTGAGGTAAGGAATAAGTATATGGCAATAGCTGCTCTGTGTAAGTTGCCAGTGTAGTCTGTTATTAATATGATCTAAGGCAGTGCACAGACATTTGACTGCTCCGATTATTCTGTTCCTCATGGATCAACATGGTTATAACCAATGGAGACCAGCTTCAGTTTCAATCTGCAATGCAAAGGCCAGGACATTCAATCATCTTTTTATTGATTTTCAGTTCTAAAATTGCTGCTGTTGACCTCAGAAATAGTCCATCAAAACTTTGAACATGGAATGGAGAAAAAATTTGCTCCATTCAAATGAGATATCTGTTATAGATGAAGGAGAGCTTTCCTGACTGCCTTAGCCTGTTAGCTGCCATTCATTTTGTGGCACGTGGCACAAAATACTCCCCATGAATGGTCGTTTTCGTTACATAACCACTGAGTGATAGCGTACATCGGAGATTACCTTCTGATAGCAATGAGTCCAACATACCTATGGTAATCGTCCCGTAATAGTCTTAGTTATATGTCTATGTACATTTGGGTTATCTCTTGACAGTGATATATAGTCAGTCACCTGCTGATCTTTTCTATAAGACTGCTGTCAGAGACCGCATAAATCAATAACATGTGCACACTAATTTGTGTCTGTGTAACCATTTATAGATTTTCATTCCAATTATATCCATATGCCTATCATAGTATGGGCACATCCACTAAGGTTAATAATGGAATTGAGGGTCTCCTTTACAAGACCTTAAACAGACAGGGGATCTTAAATGTTGTGGAGATGCATATAAAACATTTTGGAAAAGTGTGGGGGCCCTCTCCAAAAGGTAGCAGAAGGAAAAACTGATTTCGCAGATTAATAACGTTGGTGCTGTCCTTAATTACGGAACTTCTATCGATATGTACACATTCCACCAGCCATAATGCCATACCAATCGTTCATAATGTCGACATTGGTATGATAACAGCAATGTATGCATGAGTTTCTCCACGACCGTCGCCGGGAATGTTAATGTTGAGGAGAGTAGGCTTTCAAACAGTAAGCTCAAATAATGAAGCTCACTAGTCAAATGTTGATTTAAGTGTGCATTCAAAGTAGTATAGTCAATTGCACTTTGCAGGTCAGCATTGAAATCAGTCAATATTTTAACAGAAACAGTTTAAGCTGACTGTTTATTCATTTAAGAGTTTACCAATCCTGAGTTCCCCTACAGCCTCGGGATATTACAAGTCTGGGTATGCATCTGTAATTGTGAGGCCGGATATGTCAGTGGAAATGTTCAATGCATCCCACGTTGCGCCCATTCAATTGTTTTAGAGAGGACAACATCGACTTTCAACTTCCAGAGGCTATTGGGCAGGTGTGATGGTGTGCAGCATGCTATGCCCGCAATGCACGTCGTGTTTCTGTTAATCGCTGTTGTCCCTCAAAGTAAACGAGCCATGTAAAAGACATGAACATCATCAGATTGCTGTCATTCCTCCACTTTATATATTATACAAAATTATCATGCTCATCCTAATTTCTTTCACGACTTTATAAGTTGGATTAATTACTTAGATATGTCCTATAGTGTATAACATCTATACATGCATGAAGTCGCAATAAATCATTCTGATGTATGGATAAAGACCATGGAATAAGTCTCTGTAATTGTAATGCCAACAATAACTGAAGACTCCAACTGCTAAATTTTAAAACTGTTTGTAAAACTTATTCCTTATAATCAATGTAGGCCTATCCTTAATCCGAATTTTCTTGCCTTTTCAGCACAATCTTCTAGGCGGGACTTCCGTCCGTCGGATAAATAACTTCTCGGGTAATCTTATCTGCATCTCCTGTGAAGGACGCGACTCATAAAGTATTCAACTTCAAGCCACAGACTGAATCATCTTCTCCTGTCGGATTACCCCTCTACCGTGGATTATACAATGTAGACAAGGATCAAGACACTGTTGAACAATTGCCGATGGGGAGATAGATAGTGTAGAGATAGTATTCAGGCTATCTCAAATCGGATATAATATACCCAGCCCTGTGGATTTATGTTTCATTTGACGATGCGCTGAGGGTGGCGAAGGACATCATGGCGTACTATGCCAGGGTTCGCACTGCCTTCGCCAGGGAGGCGAAAGGCGAAGAGGGCGACGAAGAACCCAAGGACATCTTCCTGGAGAAGGTCAAGGAGAAAGCAGGTAAGGAAATGGTTACATTTGGTCTTACTATATCTCGTATCTCAGACGCTATAATTGACGCACCAATGCCATTGATAAATGATCAGAAGTGAATAAGGATCAAATACCGGGCATTAATACTTTAAGGGAAGAACTGGTGATTCAGAAGAAGAAATGGAAGCGTGCATCCTCCTTTTTTTCTGAAAGAAACTTTCATTTCGGTCCAAGTCCCAGTTATAAAGTATTTGGCCCAAGATACGTTTTCATTTTCAAAAAGCTAGCTCCTCTTTTTAATCCTAAATCCACCAGACAGGTATATTAGTGTTTGGGAGCCACCGAGTTATATGTAGCGTTTATAGGTAGCAATTAATAATGCGAACACCCATTGAGTGTTTTGATATCGCATTGGGTATCCCCTGAACCTGGTCTATTGGCAAGAACCAACAAGTACCAACAACTGTCTGAACCTACTTGCAGTGTCTTTGCTTTGTAGAGTACTTTTCATGTTCATGTAATACTATATCCCATATCCCCAGGAAATCCGCAAATAACATTCGAGATCATTATCCAACCCCTTAAAGACTGACTCCCTTAGATAAAACAAAGTAAAGGAGAACATCAATATATTGGAGCTAAATATAGGCAGCGCTATAACAAGCATGCTGTGGAGAGATGTATGCCAAGAAAACCAGTCACGAATCACAGGATCACAAAAAGGACCTGAGGTCTAAAGAAATGGTTATATCCTGAACTATTTCTGAGTGTCAACGTATCATGCCCAACAAGATAACTAGTCTATGTGATAGACTAACTTTAGAAGAGACCTACCCAACTATAGAGTACTATACAAACAGAAGTAAAGTGGGCTTAGCTCCTGTTGCATGAGGAGCTTACAGACCATGTCACACCATTGACCCTGAATGGCAAGGGTTTCTGCAGGTGAATGATCACCTGTGTATGGCGGGGTTAGCTAATTGCTCAGGTGTGAAGACGGTGTAACAGTTCCCAACCTTGGAAAGTGATACCCAAAGTTAAGGGCTGAAGTGACAACTAGAGCCGAGATTATGAAGTTAAATATCTGCATTTATCTTCTTTGATTCCTATTGGTCTAGAACTTGTCACAGTATTGTAATCATAACTAAGGGTCCTGGGTCATAAAACAACAGAATTTATCTATAATACCAGAACCATGAGATAGAGTGAAGGGTATTCGATATAGGGTACATCCCATGTGGAAATAAAGAAGCCAAATAAAGAAGAGTTTTTTACTATCACTATTTAAATATACCCTCTCGGTACTAATAAGGTAAAAAAAGGGCCAATTTACTCCTACTTTTCTAATAGGCAATGACAAGAGAACGCCGATGGTATCGGCTTGGTTGGGGGATGCAATCCATGGCTATATAACTCATATGTCAATGGTATTCCAGATAAGAACAAATACCTTTATAATAGTTCATAATTTCGCCTATATTTCCGTCTCTTAATGTACAATAGAAATACCATTCGCAGCTTATCATCAACAATAAATCAGGTAATATTATAACAAGTGGGACAAACAATTGCCCTTGTTAGTTTTCCCTTCCCTATAGAAGCTCAAATGGAAACACAAAACAGGAGAAACAAGGTAGGGATTGTTCTATGCATAAACACGTACGGTTTTCCAATAGGGTATGTGTTACAGCACCTGTTTGAGAGTGTAGGTCTTCGATTTATTCTAGTTGTGAGTTTGTTCCATTTTCATGCCAGAGTTGAGGACGTGTTTTTTAAAATAAAACTGTCGATGACTTACGCTCGGCCAAAAAGTATAGCTGTAATGTTTTTCTTCATTTGTAACTTTAGATGTCATCCATATCCAGGGCACCAGTGGTTTAGGACATTTTTCAACTAGAACATCTGTACTTTGTGTTTAGTTTTTAGTCTTCAACCAATTCATCGTCAGTTTAGGTATAGCCCTTTTTATAAGCCGTCTCCTGTTTGGTCCATCTGAGGAACGTTAGTAACGAGAGAAATAGTTCGGAAATTATTTCAAAAACAGCACATTAGGGCCTACATCACGGAGATGTCTGATGTATACGGTTTGTTATATCATTCTGCCGGATTACAAGAACAATGTTAATTTCTTTCTAAGGCCAGTAGCTGATAATTATGATTAAAGTTTTATATCATAAGAAATGGCGTAGAAATAGAATTACTGGCAGCAGTTGACCATACTTAATATTTAACGTGTAGGATGTATTGCTTGACGTCATCCTAATGTTATGGATCATAATAACATAAGTGCACGCATATTTAATGGCCGATCATAGTTATAAGATTACAATATAGCGAACTATCTATCATATTCGTAAATCGTTCACTCGAAATTCTTGCATGTGACTATTTTGTCAGTTTACCGACCATGCAAACGCAACAGAGGATGCATATAATAAGGACGTTTTATACAACCAATGAAAAACTGAAGATTAGCTTTATAACATGCAATGCACCTTGATTCCAATATTTTAATTAATTAAATCCTTCTTTTCATAGATTACTGACTCTGTCGTACCAACGTAATTTATCAATTTGGTAATGAAAATTAAATGTAGGTAGGGTAACTGTTACGCCGATGTGTGTCTAATGGTCTCGAACATCGAGTTACAGGTGTTACATAGACAGGTAATCCTTCAGCTTTAGATACGGTCTAAACTTTCCCACGGTATGATTCACGAGTAGAACTTAGCGTTTGTGACTACAAAAATGTACAGTTTAATCGGAAGCAAGCTAAAGGTGACAAGGCGTGTAATAAATTAAATGAGTACACCTGCTAAAAAATTTGCAATTGACTGAGAACCAGTTTCAGGATATATTTCATCTCAGAATTCTGACACAATGACCTAAAGATTGCATTATGGCTTTGAAAGCATGTAGTTACAATTTAGATTAACGACCTATTCCAATCTTACACGACTTACAATCCGTGCACAATCTTTCATCTGACATTTTGTAACCATACCGATACGACCGATACACAAAAACAGTCTTTTGAATCTGGATATCTGGCTTTCATTGACGTCTGATTGACCTCCCAGGGCATCATAGAGGCTCTCCTCGGCATTCAACATACTATGCTAATCGGCTAGCTAAAAGACATCCCTATCCCCAATAGCTAGCTATAATAAATGTCGCCGACGTAATGCTATCCAAGCGTGCAATCTCCGTTGGTCTGATGTGGCATTTGACACTCTGATTATTGACCACACGCGAATAAAATCCTCAATCTAGCCTCGAATGTTATTTGCTGGATTATCAAGAAACATTTGTACTCACAGATGAGTCATATATAAAAAGAAGATCGCGAGACATTATATAAGTAGATCCCGTTTGTAATGATATTTGATTTATTTTTTATGACCTATATATCAGATATATTTGTCGACAGGATTATAAAAACGATATCTTTATCAACTGTTATTTTTGGTCATGACATCTAAACAAAAGCTTACGTTAGGTAGGATAGGGTAGGTTGAACTTTCCCGTCCTGTGGACGTTTCAACCGAAAACTCCTAATATCATGAGACCATATTGCAATGAAATTCACTTAAATTGTTAGTAGTGTTACTCTTATCAGAATAATTATGTAATATTCAATTTAATGTTTTGAGCCAGATCCCACTTCTGTATCGGCAGAGCTGAGAAAATTACACTTCTGCCAAATAATCAAGCCAGTCACATCTCCCTTTGAAAAGACCTAGCCATCAATGTACTTATTACCTTTGATGTGTACCGCCCGCCCTAGTCTCTCATCTGCACCTCGAGAATGGTTATACACTTTCCTAATTCCCCCAACGAGAGCTCAAGTTGTTGAAAGGACTGTTAAGGAAGTTTGACAAGTCAAATTCACCTCTAAATGCCTATGTACTGTATTTTCATTCTAGCTATTTCAAGAAAACATTCCTTCACTTCAAAGTAACTTCGAAAGTGGCATTGACGTTAATCGGGGCTTGTAAACGTAGTTTCCCACACAGCAATCAAATGCAGGGTTGGGAGCTGGACCTCTGTACTGGAGAAAACATGAAATTGAGAATATAGATGATCTCCTATCAAGGTGGATATGTTAAAGATTAAAGGGATTATAATATGTCAGAAATAGTTCCTCATCAATTCTGTTCCTGAAAACTTGCTGAGGAAGGGTTATCTAGTTTTTAATGTTATCATGTAATCAATGCAACATATATAAAGGCATTAAAGGGATTATAATATGTCAGAAATAGTTCCTCATCAATTCCATTCCTGAAAACTTGCTGAGGAAGGGTTATCTAGTTTTTAATGTTATCAATTGTAATCAATGCAACATATATAAAGGCATTAAAGGGATTATAATATGTCAGAAATAGTTCCCCATCAATTCCGTTCCTGAAAACTTGCTGAGGAAGGGTTTTCTAGTTTTTAATGTTATCAATTGTAATCAATGCAACATTATAAAGGCCCTAATACAAGATCCATTTAGGCTCCTATTCACCCCGAATGAGATCCACCTTCCAAAAAGAAAGTGTAGTATATAATACTTTTAGGATTTCTGTAGACATATGCTCACTTGGTGATTTCACACATTCAATCCCATAAATAACAAACCCACTTCTGGTATTCCTGAAGAAGTGTGCACACTTGTTGATTTCACATCCGATCCTATCTATAATAAAGCCTCTTCTGGGATTTCTGAAAGAAGTGTCCACACTTGGGGATTGACACCCAAACCTGCCCATAACAAACCCACCTCTGATATTTCTGAGGAAGTGTTCACATTTAGTGTTTTCAGATCTAATCCCAACCGATAGCTAACCCTGGTAAACGTCCATGTAGGGCCTGCCCCCAGTGCCCCCTGGTGGGCAGGGGGTGTGGTGGGCCGCCTCCCCTAAGGGGCAATAGCAGGTTGCCTAGGTGTGCACAAAGGGATCATATCTCTGGGGCCTGCTATTCTGATGCCTCTCTATTACCATTCAGTCCCACTTAATGGCCGCTAAAGGGGCTGACAGCGTTCTCAATGAACGTCGGACGCCCATCACAGAGGGCGGACGGCCGGAGGGTATAGGGAGTAGAGAGGGAGGTTAGAAGGAGGTTTAAAGGGAGGGTGATTTGGAGACTGAAAGGTGTTTATAATTGGACCTGGGCTGGTTGCTGATCTGTGATTCAATGTGTCAGTACGCGTTGTGTTACTTTAAATGAGGATATATCTATGGATAACATAACCCATTTTATCTGTTTAGTTGTAATATAGGCCAAGACTTCATTGACCATGTTGTTCAGATAATTATGTATTATCTGTAAATCCATGTGTTTCTGTGCGTACTGTACGATTGGGCTTTCTATCCACGGTGAAAAGAACAACATGTCCTATTTTTAGATAACTGAATTGGCATTCGCTGATGAAACTTTAATGACTCATTGAGGGTACATAGTCATGGTAGCATCCACTTTCATTAACCTGTATTGAACTGTCAGACATATAATGTGCTGGGGACGAATGTACTTTGTACTATTCAATAACCTCAATTGAGGCGCGCAATTCCATTAGGCTGACTACAGTGAGTGTCTCTCGCCGATGATGTTTATACCCTTTACATACTAGGCCATAAGTTTAACCCTTCCAGGATGCCCCAAGATGCTACATGTAGAGCATTAGGGATGATGGGAAACAAGAAGTCTTAGATTTCATACCGCTGGAAAAAAAATCCCCTAAAGATTGCTTTAAACCAAACTTATGACCATTTGAAATTCCACACCATCATTCTGAATAAATACGATAACTTGTGTTAATCTAATAAATAATGAAAATAAGTATTACTAGGCTAATTGAACTAATTCATTTGAATTCATGTGAAAATGCAAACAAGAACTTATGTAATATTGTAGGTTTCTGATGAATTTCTATGTTGTTTACATTGAAACGTAGATGAGGAAACTCGCCACGTTTTGTCCGTGAGAATTTTATTTTTCTTGTAACCTGGTTGCTATGGCAACATGCTTCATTGGGTTCCTTTGTTGTCAGTCTGAAACGTTCTCAAATGTTTTATTTGAAAATGTTTATGGGTCAGAAGTATCTACCTACGCCGAGGTACTAAACCGCAACCGACCGCGCGTTAAAAAGACCCCCCACAAATACAAACCCGCGATCCGCGGACAGCCGCTGGACGATCACTCAAAAAACCACTACATCTCTCCCCCACAGGCCATCATAGACAAGCATTACCTGGACGTCCTCGACGACGAGGAACTGGAGGAATGGTACGAGGCACGCCGCCTCATCAACAACGGGGGTAAGAGCACCTACCGTTGGAGTTGGCTCGTCCAAACGGAAGAGAGTCACCATCTGCCAGAGTGGGCAACGGGACTCATCCCCTTACCCCCGTGGGCCCGCGGGGATGCTGCCTTGGAGGAGGCCATCTTTGAAGTGCGAACCCGAGCTGCTGAAGAGGTATTGCAGCTGGTCTCCGACCACGCCCGCGATTCCGCAGCAAGCCTTGAACACAAGGGCAATGGTATTTTGGCCAGACTCGAGCGCAAGTTCAGTGCGAACCAACAACTGCATAGCAGACGTGACATCAAAGAGTACTCCAGCAGGGAGAAGGCCACTTTACAAAAGGAGTTGGACCACAAGAGGGGCCTCATGCTCCTGAACCAACCGACGTTGACGGAAATGCTCAACATGAGACCGGAGCGTCGCGTCCACCCTGGACAGGAGTTCAAGCCCGTGAACCCGAACCCTCCGCCCAAACGAGCCCGTACAACCAACTCCAACCCTACCACTGCATCCGGACAGAAACCGGTACAACCCCAGCGAGCGAGGCCCCTGCAACAGCAGCAGCAGCAGCCCAAAGCCCTGCAGAACGTCAAACAAGTAACCCCAAGGGCACGTCCGAACAAGACATACCAACCGGCCCAAAGTAACTACAGCGCACCTCCACAGTATGCCCAGCCCCCCCCACTGATGGAACAGCAGGTCGAACCGAGGTCCGGTAACACCCAACGTGGGGCGAA
Organism: Lepidonotus clava; assembly: GCA_936440205.1. Classification (NCBI taxonomy): domain Eukaryota; kingdom Metazoa; phylum Annelida; class Polychaeta; order Phyllodocida; family Polynoidae; genus Lepidonotus; species Lepidonotus clava. Next base: position 41,118,055 of record OW387136.1, on the reverse strand, counting down.
ACCTCACCGCGCGAACCAAAGGGGCTCGCGTCCCTCCCACACCAGGCCACGGGCCCGCAGGCCTAGCCACACTGCCCCTAACCCGGCGTATGCTACCACAGCAGCAAACGACTGGGCGGAAACTGCCTCCAACCAGGCGCCCTGGAATGGCGGCAACAACACACCGCAGGTAAATTTTCCCCCGCGGTCCCGAGCGCACGGGTCTGCTCGGAGACCATCCGGACGACGCCCAAGCCGTCAGCCGGGAGGCCGTGGGAGAGAACCAAGACGCCAGTGGGGGCAGTACCCCGAGACCCGCCAGGAGCCCCAACAGTACGGCCCGACGCACCACGAGGCCCGCCAGGAGCCACAGCAGTACGATCAATACTGAGAGAATCCAGAGACAGACCAGATGTTTATCCACTGAATAAATGTGAGCCTGTCTCTAAAACGCGATACTGCATTCCAGATTTCTTTAACAAAGAGCGACCCCCCGAGGAAACAGAAGCTGAGACCGTTGATATCCCCAACAACACCGCCCTCCACCAAAAGGTAGATTCCTTCATTCAACTCACCAAGGTTTCCCTTGAAAATACCCCCCCGATTGATAACGTCATCAACCTTTCTGACCACACCTTAAATGAAGATGAAATCAACCTCTTAAAAAACGGTCTCAAATTCTGCCCCACTCCGGGGGAACCTCAACTCGGCGATATCAGACGAGATCTAGATAGATTCAATCGCTCTCTAAGAATCTCTTGTTGGCTAAACAAAAGCACCAATCAACCCAGTAACGAATCTGAGACCAGTACAGGTCCTTTCGCAGACCCCTCTAGACTTAAACTAAAGTCTAATTCCAACTGGACCCCCCCCCCTTGGCCCCCCTAACCTCGAAAGTATCATAACGATGAATGAATTAGGGATCCTGGCAGCGGATCTAGACCCCCCCACCAAATATAACCTACCGACCAGCCAGAGGAAGGCCATAAAGGGACTAGCTAACAACAACGATATAGTTATCAAACAGGCCGACAAAGGAGGGGCAGTCGTCCTACAAAATAGACAAGACTATGTCGAGGAAGGAGAGAGACAGCTCAAAGACCCAAAGTTCTATAAAGAGCTCCAGAGCGACCCAACTGAGAACCACAAGAGAGTAGAGGATCAACTGGATAACATGAGGCTACGTGGAGAAATCACACAGAAAGTCAAGTCCTTCCTTCTGACAAGTGAACCACGGACGGCACAGCTCTACCTGTTACCAAAGATCCACAAGGGTACCACGCCAGTCCCCGGTCGCCCCATAGTGTCGGCAAACGAAAGTCCGACCGAACGAATATCGGCATTCGTTGACCATTTTCTGGCGCCTATTGTCCAAACAGGCAAATCCTATGTACGTGACACAACCGACTTCCTGAACAAGATAGCCGCGTTAGATGGCATCACAGGCGATGAGATTTTACTCACCCTGGACGTCAGCTCACTGTACACCAACATCCCAAATGATGAAGGTTGTAATGCAGCATACCAGGCCCTGTGCAAACATAGGGCACTAGGTCAACAACCAAGCAACCTTTCACTATTGGAAATGTTGACCCAGGTCCTCACTATGAATAACTTCCAGTTCAACAACACCAACTATCTACAGATAGGTGGCACCGCGATGGGCACCAAAGTAGCCCCTTCATATGCCAATATCTTTATGAGTGATTTCGAAGATAAACACGTCTACACCTACCCCCTCCAGCCGAAAATATGGCTTAGATACATAGACGATATCTTCTGCATTTGGCAACATGGTGAACAGGAGTTACATAACTTCACAGCGCACCTGAATAAAGCGCACCAGTCCATCAAGTTCACGGCTGAACAATCAACTTCCCAGGTCAACTTCCTAGACACCACTGTGTCACTAGAGGGTAAGTCACTGACCACCAACCTCTATTGCAAACCAACGGACAGGAATAACTTCCTACCGTTCAATTCCGCCCACCCTTATCACTGCAAGAAGGGTCTCCCATATGGTCAATTCCTGCGATTACGACGTATCTGTAGTAAGGATACAGACTTCGTGTCCAACTGTGCCAAGAAAGCTGCCCTTCTCATCCAGAAAGGATATCCAGACCAACTCCTGATTGAATCCTTTCGGAGGGCAGCCGACACAGATAGGGAAACCCTCCTTAGCCAACCACCTAGAAAATCCATGAAGAAGGATGAACTTCCCTTCTTCCTCACAACAACCTACAACCCCACAAACAAACAACTCGGAGACCAAGTCGGCAAGACCTGGGACCTCCTAGACAGGTCCGCATCTACCCGTCACCTACACAGTAGGGACTTTAAGATTGGACATCGGAAACCAAAATGCCTGAAAGACATCCTGGTCCGGTCCAAACTGAAGGACCCACCCGACGCCCGGGTCCACAATGAGCCAAATCACAGGAAGACATGCGTGACCAAAACGTGTAGATACTGCCCTAGAATAAACAAAACCGGGAAAATCAAATCACACGTGACAGGGAAGACGTACTTCACCCGCCAGCAAGTTGACTGCAATAGCAACAACCTGGTCTATGCAATCGGCTGCAAAAAATGCGGTAAACAGTATGTAGGTCAAACAAAGAATAGCGTGAAGAAACGCTTCCAATCCCACTTTCATTACATCATGAATGACCCAACGAAGACGGAAGTCTCCAGACACTTCAACGCCACCGGACACAGCCGCCTGGACGACGTTGAGATCTGGATCCTACAATTCTGTAAAACAACCCGCGACAAGCCAGTGGCCCTCCAACAAAAGCTTAATGCTGAGTTTGATTGGATCCACAGGCTACGTAGCCAGATACCGATGGGTCTCAACACCATCGACACGGGCTACTAGAACCCAACCTCAAGGGGCACGCCTCAGACAACCTTTTCGTATCACCCACGACCTCAACTGTCATTTGCCCACTGACTGAGCCGGCCCCTAGAGTATACACACTAAAGGATGGATACAGCGACACTGCCTAGCTATTGACCACCGGGATTTTAGGACTGCAAACAGCTTATCACCATGCCATTAGCCAATGCAAATACACTCAGTATACCCTAAGATCCTATGTGGACACCGTGATATTCAACCATTAAAACGGCCTGATGAGGTATTTACCGAAACCGTGACAGCCACTTGACATTGCCCATCATCAGTAGGGTCCGGACTGTGTAAGACGGACCCGGGGTATATGTTTTGGTCAATCCCCCCAAAAATTAAGAAAATCTTGCCCATCTATCCCCTTTTGCCGGTCTGCCCTTAGGGGGACCCCAGCCTTAGACTGGCCCGTGTAGGGCAGCTAGGGGGCAACACCTGGCCTACACAATCCCTGATATGACCTGGACCGCGTAGGGCAGGCCCCAGGGTTGTTAGGCTTCCCTCCATGATCCGGCCACCCCTTTCCCTTTCTTCTTCGACAGAACCGGTTATGACCCACGAGATATTTTTCAAGCAGAGTGGCCCTTGCCGCCGCTTGGAACAACCCCGACTACCCACCACACCAACCAGACTGGACAGTGTGGCCCCTGCCACCTCCGTCTGCTCTCAACTTTCCCTAAAGAACTCATTACCGGTTCCACTTCCCAAAACCCCTTATAGACCCAGCACCCCACCTCCCCTTGATTCCCAAAGTTACCCCGCCGGACCTCACTTGGGCCCCATACACCCCAACATGGATATGAAATAGCCCCACCTGACCCCCAGCTGACCAATCAAGTGAGCCATACTAGGCAGAGTGCTGTGTTGGAGAGTGAGACACCCCTCACTTCACGGTTGCCGTCAGAGGAGAGAGCACCTTACGTTTTCAGCAAACAAGAACTTATGTAATATTGTAGGTTTCTGATGAATTTCTATGTTGTTTACATTGAAACGTAGATGAGGAAACTCGCCACGTTTTGTCCGTGAGAATTTTATTTTTCTTGTAACCTGGTTGCTATGGCAACATGCTTCATTGGGTTCCTTTGTTGTCAGTCTGAAACGTTCTCAAATGTTTTATTTGAAAATGTTTATGGGTCAGAAGTATCTTTGAATACTTACTATCGTCTTATTAAGCACATACAGTTGTCTGAATGATAACTTTACTAAAATATTTTGAGTATTGCAATTATTTCCCGTAATTATTTTGTTATATGTGGGTATCGGGTGGCCCTTACTATGTCAGAACTTGATATTAAAATTAATTAGCCTTTGCCGTTTATCAGATATTTAACAGAAAAGTGAGAAATGACATTAACTGACAGATAATCTATTGTTCAATCATTCTGGAAAAAAAAAGAGACAAATAGGCATGGGACTTAGACATCATTCTGTTGGGGTAGCCGTGAATGTATGAGGGGCACTACAGATTTAATCTAGGTGGACGCGAACGACTTATCCAAATCTACCTGGCTAGGTGGAATCGGATCGTGAATTAGCAGTAAGTGTGACCAGCCGAGGGGAAAGGATGCTCAGAGGTTCCTATATTTGCTATCCTAAACCTAATATTTAAGGAGATATGAGTGGATTCTTGAAAAATAATGATAATTTCGTCTTAGATCAACTTTTTGTGTAGAATTCATTTATCATAACCAAAACATTCCATCTTGATGGAATATTTCCATATTTGGAATGTCAGTGGAACACTTTGATATGGGAAATTCACTTAATTCATTCTATTTGGTTGCCATGAAACTAAAGTATATGAGATTTGTAGAAAATACTGTAAACTGTGAGAAATATCATTTTCAGGTCTCAACATTGAAAACAGAATACATTTATCATTTCTGGTTAAAAAATAATGAGTAACAGCGTGTTTTTGAATAATTACTTGCAATTATGATAATTTATGATAATTTATGCAAAATCTGAATAAATACAAGAAAATTAAGCTTTTCCTCATTTTCTGGTATTCTGACAGTGTTATGTTTAAGGGCCCATGACTACTTTAATAATTATCAGATTTGGACATGCTTGATATCATTTGAAAGCTAAGAACCTGCTCTACAACATTGGTTCATATGAAATCCCTTTCCCCTCGGTTGAAGACGCATACTTTAATCTAATTCTGAACACTCGCAAATAATAAATCTTGCAATGCGTCTGTGATAACTTGCATTCACTTGTGTGCCATCAGGAGCCATATTTTCGTAACTGATTTCTATGATTAGGCTAATCAGGTGAAATTTGATCAGTTTCTCATTCATATTCATTCTGTTTGTCAATCAAGGCAACTACATCTAACAATCCCTTTGAAATGTTATTTTGAAATGACTTCACTTCTTTTGGCATTTTGAGACACTTATCAAATTTCACCTGATTAGCCTAATCACTATAAAATCAGTTACGAAGATATGGTCCCATATATAAAACATACCCAGTTTGGGACGAAATGTGTTTAAAAGTTGTGTACGTGCTAAAATGGGAGGAGCCAGTAGGCAGCACTTGGTAATGGCCTTAATGGCCGTGCAGGAAATGAGACTGGTGGCCGCCTCCTTAGTTTCCTTTATCCACTCCTGCCACGCTATTACCCATCCTTAACCTAATCGACCTGCAAAGGGGGAAATGGTAAATGATCTGTCAAGGCCAAGACACTGTAAGTTACGATAATGGTTTTAGACTGTCATTAGGTGATTTTGTCTCTATTGTGGTGGATAATCTGTTTTAAGTAGTGAATTTTTCATTCGGGAAGAATTTAGGACTTGTGCTTTAAACGTGGTTGATACATTGAAATAAATAGCCTAATTCCAAGTTTGCTTTTTTTCTCTCGTTTCTCATATTTCTTTTATCTATTCATTATAATAATATATAAGCACTAAGCCAATACGGCGAAAGGCGACAGTATTCCATTTGATGCATTGGACGGAAATGTACAGTGCTCAAGGATTGTGCTTTTTTATAGTCCCCTAGCACTGTATGAGACCTCAATGTCAAACAGTAGGAATTACACACAAATCCTATAAGCCTATTGCAATGCACAACCCCGTCTTTCCAATTCCCTACGATGAGGTGACGTATCCAGTGTATGGCACTGCCAACTGTATAAGAGGCCACTTGAACCACATAAGAGGCTCCAAACCACAGTCATCATGAAAAGGGGCAATTGAGTTATGTCCTGTTGTTGGTATGGGAAGGGAAAACCATGGGAGAGGGAAAGTGTTACTCCAATGTAGCACCTGGAGGCCTGAGGACACGGGGCACAGATAATACAGGTATGGGGTGGCGGGGCCTCAGATCTTGGCCAAAACAGGTGAGGGTGAATCAGACCTGAGACTACCTGAGTGGGGAGACCAGACTTGACCTGCGTGACCTTCTTCTTACACACAGGAGCCAAACCACACTCCCACCCCCGCACTCACCTCAGGTATGTGCTCTCACCTGCCCTTCTACAGGTGTGTGTAGGGGGGTAGGTGGGGGTGTCACAGTGGACAGGTAGGGGTACTCACTTGACAAAATCTCAAGAATCAAGATGGTAGAACAGATACCAGTAAGGTGGTGGTATACAAGTCACTGCTCCTTCAATGGACATAGAGATGAAGAGCAGGATTGTGATGGATTGTGATGCTAGATTGACTGGAAGAGTACCTCAAGTTCATTTTGAAAACCTATTGTGACGTTTTAACGCTTGGTAACAGGCAATATAGCTGACGTTTATTTTGATTTCTATGGTGTAAACCTATGTATGATTTCTTAGTATTAAAAAATATGCATACCGTGTCCCGCCTATTATTTGCTAATGATTAACATCTATTTCAAGATGAAAGCTCAATACGTGCGACATATTGATCAGTCATGCAGACTATAATTCATAAAAGAGGGCGTTTCTCTCCATGAATAAACTGATAAAGGGAGTGGTAGGGCTGTCATCGCTTGAAATAACACCATTATAAAATGGATTAGTCTTTTCTTTTACTACCTTTATGTCGATTCATAGCATACATGGACTTGTGATTGTATAAATGATAAGATCCGTGTCTCATTTAGATGATAACATTTAGATATACACTGACATAATGTCAATATGGACAAGTTCACAGTTTTGTTCGTCAACAACCTGTTGTAAGAAGGCTGAAATTGTTACAATTGCCCATTTCCTACATAATCATCAGCTCCGATTGGCAACCTATTTCACAGTTTCTCCCAACACACTATGTGCATTGTTAGACACATGTATATTACGAGATTTTAAGTGTCCATTTGACACTAGGTTGTTTAGAATAGAGCATGTAATGACTAACAAACTGTTGGTTCCGGTGATCATGCCGAAATGGTTACCTTGGGTCCGTCAGGTAGACACAGGGTGATTGTCTCACCTGGGAATAGGCCAGGTGAGGTGAGCAGAGGCAGATCAGGGGCAGATCCGGGGGGGGGGGGGGGGTCCAGGAGGTCCAGACCCCCCCCCCCTTTTGGGGGACCCCTAAACTACAAAAAGAGGGGAAAACAACACACGCATATGCCCAAATGCACACCATTTTAGTACTTAGCCTTTATGCTGACCCCCTTTCAAAAACCCTGTATCCGCCCCTGCTTTATATCTTCCCTTTGTTAACGTGATTTAAAACTTACTGTAAATCATATTCATCAAGTCATAATTATACCATTTGTTAATATGTACAAAATACCATGCAGAATGTAAGGGTACTGTACACTACTTTGAAATTCATTTATTGTACAATTCATGTAAGAGAAATATAGCTTACTATTTCTGTAGACAGTGCACTGGTGGGGCCCATGGAAATATATATATTATATTTCATGGAGGACTATGAATATTTTGATAGACAGGTTGACAGGCGACAGTATCATGTAACTTGTAATGAGGGTACAAAGGTCAACCAACGAAAAGACTAATCTGTGGGCTTTGGGAAAGGGATAGCCGGGGCCTATATCATATGTCATCCCGTTTCAATTCACCATTTCATGCTATGTGTCCTTTTTTGCTAGAAAATCTGCAAGTAGTCTTGAGGGTGTGGTAAGGTAAGACATTGTCGTTGATTGGTAGGGTTTTCGGTTGCTATGTTTCAGGGTAATATTCCAGTTGCTGGTTTCATGAAAATTTAATAGAGTAAACAGAAAAAATGAAGTCACAATAATAATTATGCCTATAAAAGATACCGGGGGTCCGCCTCAGGTTGCTAACAGTCCTCGTATCCTCTTATCAGTTGGTTATATGTATGTCGCAGTGAAACCACACCTTTTAGTGACGAATTTCTTTGTTATCCATGTGTAAAATAATCCAAATTGCCAGCTTCAAATACTTATAATATATTACCCCAGTGTGAAAACTCTTTGTAATATCATCATATTGCACTGATATCGTAGCTCAAAGTCATGCAGTGCACTGGCAGATCCAGGTTTCGAAAAAGGGGGTGGGGGTGCTTTTGGAAAAATATTTCCTTAATTATATTTTGGCAGAGTTTTACATAAAAAAAAACACACAACATTTTCCAGAAAAAAGGGAGGGACACGTGGCCCCCCCCCCCTCTGAATCCGCCAGAGTAGTGTAATAGGGCACTCTGAATCTGCCAGAGTAGTGTAATAGGGTCTCAAGGTGAACCCTGTATGTGGTCCAAGTATGTCTGTCTGCCAAAATTCAGAGGGCCCTCTCGTGGGCTTTGCTAGCTGTATTACTACAGTGTAGTGGTTAGCATGTCTGCTTCCTGTGCCAGCGGCCGGGGTATGATTCCAAGACCTTTCACCCCTTTTTCGTCAGTGACATGACTAACCCTTTGTACAGGGTTAGTCATTTTGCCTATGGGTTAGTCAAAAAAAGGTTAGAAAGTTCGGACAAAAATGCACCGTCAAATTGACTAAGTTTTTCACAAAAAGTTAAGACACTTGACTAACTTTCCAATGCCCATTTTTTTCAGTGCATATGGAAGGAACATTCGATGTTGTAATGGCATATGTATATATAAAAAAGACTTAGTGATTATTTACAATTTTAATGGCGATGTGATATAACAGGATGTAATGCAATGATGTCATCATAAAAGCAGGTAAAATGGCAATTAAGAAAAATGCATCCACCACTACCGCCACAGATATAGAAACTTCGGCGCGGCTTAGTTTTGCCTTTGGGCACAAGATGGCAGTTCTGCCTCATCCGCCGCACTTATCCTTCATCCATAGGGTCCTGCCATCCCTTATCCCTGACAGATTCATAAATCAAAGTGAATGGCAATTCCCTTTATTGTGTGACATACTATTACTATTAGTTTGTAAAGGAGCATAGCAGCAGAAAGAGATACAGTGTAGCTGCCGGGGAATTACATCAGTTTTCTAATTACAATAAATCATAGATTTCTATCCCAAGGGCACTTCCTTGTCAGACATCAACCGGTGGATTTAAAACCGATAATATTTAGTGCTACCGTTTTTTTAAAGGGTTTTACTTTGTATGAAGTGCGATCAGACTACAGGGTAAATAGATTTTAAGCCTTGTTAACCGGAATCAAATTTGAATAATCAAAAGACAATCATCACCAGATGGTTGATAAGTTAAATGGGACCAGATGCACGAAAAAGGAAACCCCTTGCATATGATCAAAGAAATAGTACAAAATACCTTTATTACTACACTGATAATCTCAATGTAAAAAATGTTAGTCACATGGCACCAACTTTCCTGGTCATTATGACTGTGGCAAAATTCACTGTCCAATGTTAGTCAAGTTGATCAATACTAATTAACCATAGTTAGTCAGGCTAGTCATATATGACTAACCATGCTAACTTGTTTTACAGACTAACCATGGTTGGTCAGTATTGACTAACCAATTTTAGTCTATAAAACAAAATACCAGGGTTGTTCATATATGACTAACCATGACTAAGCATGGTCAGTCAGTGTTGACTAAGTTGACTAACATTGGACAGTGAATTTTGCCACAGTCATAATGACCAAAGAAAGTTGGTCCCATATGACTAACATTTTTTGGATTGAGATTATCAGTGATACTCGTACAATAAAGTCTCCTCCCTGCCATCAGGGTCTCCTCCTGGCTTTCGGGGCCCCCTTCTAGCCATCAGGGTCTTCTCCCAGCTGTCAGGGCCTCCTTCTGACCACCAGGGTCTCTTCCCAGCCATCAGGGTATCCTCCTGGCTCTCAGAGCTCCTTAATTCTAGCTGTCAGGGTCTTTTCCTTGCTGTCCAGGTCTTCTTTTGTCTGTCAGGGTCTCCTCCCAGCCATCAGGATCTCCTCCCAGCTGTCAGGGTCTTCTCATGTCCTTCAGAGTCCCCTGCCTGATGAAATATAATAATTCTATACAGTGTTTCCAATGACATCCTATGCTACTTTAGCAGTTGGTCATAATGACCAATACCCTAGTCATTTTGACTAAGGTTCGTTATTATGACTAACCTTGACATACACCTCCTCTATCTTCATTCAAGTTAACAAATTCACAACTAAATAGACCATTTAATTGATCTAAATGAGTCTAGAAATCATCCTTGATATCTGTTCTTTCAAATAGAATGTATATTTAGACATTAGATGTGCAATTTGAGCTAAGGATTGGAATGGATAAACTTACCAAGCTGTGGATTTTGTTTCCTTGTGTATGCCTTTTTCCTGGTGGTCATGTGATCACTTATTTGGTCATGAATGATATAGTCCTAATGACTGAGACATTATCATTAACACAAGTTAGCCAATAGTGACTAACTTTTGAACTCATAGGATTATCAGTGTACATGACATAAGGTAACAACATAAAAAGGTGTTTAAGGTTGTTGCTAAAACCTTAAGAAGGGGAAAATCATCTTAAGAAGGGGACAACCATCCGAATATTACCCTGTTGATGAGTGACCCGAAAACTATTATCTCACTTACAGTCAGAGCCAGTAAAAAATATGTTTCATACTTCGCTTCTTACAGGTGTAAGACCGTGTACGACATTTGGTAGACCCAAAGTGATTAATGTCCATGTTTGACCATGTTTTGTAAAGAATATGTCATTCATGTTCCTATCAAGTGGGAATACCAAGTGACAAAACACCCCGTAGCGTTACATGCAGTTTCTGTATCACTAAATTACGTAAGGAAAGCTATTGTTGGTTAAAGGGTGGTCAGGGTTATGAAAGTTGTATATTTCATATTTACATGTTGAATAATACAACAGAATGAGAAACGAGTAGTATTATTATCTGCACGAGGAACAATAATTGAATGCAATTGCATCCAGATTTTGATAGCATAGGGGGGATCCTTGTGTACTATCTTTGAAAATCTAAGTTGATTTATAACACTTCTACTTGTTCCCATCAAAATGACTCAAGAATTCAAGGTCTTTTAAATGTATGTAGAATTGAATTCGAATTATTTTGCCAAGTTTTATAACCATTCTAGGATGACAACGGAAAACCATATCCCAAAGGTCCCCCTCAGTGGATACCACTGAGATTCAACCTTCCCTCCAATGTTTGGCAACACCAGCAATAACAGTAATAACAATGTATTGTTTTGGCTGAGTGGAGTAGACAGACAAACAACGCCAGTAAGCTGGGGGCCTATTCTCAGTGATATAGGACTAGCAGGGTGAAGCAAAAGCAGAAAACGCTAGCCTTGAGGCATAGATGGTGGTCTATCTGTGTCCTGCCCTCCTCCTGTGGCTCCTCCTGTGGCCTCCAGAACATGTGTGAGACGTATGCTTAGAGTGAGTTAGAGTGAAATGCCTTCAGAGAAGAGTAGGCGCGAGAGATATGCGTTGGAGTAGTACACTCAAGACGTCTAAACACTTACAAGCTACCCACTGAGTGGGAACTGTGCTAATCGACCTACGTCGTCCGAGTACATCAGAAGACTCGTATTGGTATCTGAAGAACAGGAAAGCTCACTTTTAGCAAGAGGACGTAGATCTATACGGATGATAGTTGATACACAAGTGGCCTAGCAAATACACATACAATGTATATGCATTGTCTGTAGGCACCTGAATCTCGTTTACATGAAGATACATGACTGTGTATTATTATGATATATTTTTTATATCTGTGTGTCTATAGAGGTCTGGGCATTTCTCAGAATAGACATGTACATTCATTTCTTCAATATAATATCATACTTTTTCTCACGATATCCATAGGTATCGTTTCATAACCCAAGGCTTTTTCATCTTTTGCTGGCTTTAGCTGTAAAATTGAAACCCGCCTGAAGCCATCGGATTCCACAGATCAATGCCCCGCACGATGTTGGATCTTGTTGGGTGGTTGTAGACCGGCTGAGCCGGACGCCCCGAGCTGCTCACTGGAGGAAGGGGTGTGCTCACTGGAGGGGGAGGAGGTGTGGGGCTAGATCCGTGTGTGGGAGCGTGGACGTTCACTTTCTCCAGGGGAGTCACTAACTCAGTGAACTGCTCCCAGCTGCTCAGCAGCAATACACACAGTGCACAGAGCCAGTTGGGAGCTGCTCTTCAAATAGGAAACGGACAGGAATCAACCGCTAACATTATAGTTCAGTATAACAGTGCTGGGCGGCCGGCCACGGACCACTAGGCCAGCACGGACACAGCCCAAGCCACAAGTGCTGCTCATCGCCCAGTCAGGCCAGGAGAGGGAGGGGAGAGCAGCACAACACGCCCAAAGCCATCCATCCCAGGCCAATAGGCGCCGATCCCTCAGGCCTAAGCGCGGTCAGGGACTGATCCTCTAAGTCCTACCGTCCACACATAGGCCTACCGCCTGATCCGCTCACAAATATGCACGATACAGCTCGTGGACAGGATTAACAGATTAGCAGGCTGTCTTAGTGTTGGTTATTATCACAAGGCGCCTCCGGGCGGATCGCAGAGGGTAAGTGGTAATCTCTGTATACGTACAATTGCCTTGTGTGGTTGTGAGCCGCTCATACGGAGCGGGACCCTGGAGGAGGTGCTCAGTGATGGTCACTGACTCCCGCAGTAAAGGCAGCGGCAGCAGTAGGAGGGAGTGCTACCTAAGGAAGCAGCTCCTTCTCACCTGGATTTTTACGATTTGAGCTGCTCGGCGTGGCGAGGAGCGCCGGCAGCCGGAGGTGGTCCGACTGACGAGCAGCTCATAAGGAGAGCAGGATGGATAAGGAGATGGAGGACTTCGTGCTGGAGCCTGCCTGTAAGTAGGGAAAACTACTTCTGGTGTCTTATCTCCCAATAGGGGAAGGAAGTAGGCATGCAGGGTGTGCCTGTAGTAGATGGCTCTGTTGGATGGTTTGGATCAAACTTGGATGGATCCCGTTTCATAAAAGATTATATACAGAGTACAGATAAAAAAGAGTTAATATGATATAGCATAAACAAAGAGAATAAGGAATCATGAAAAGATCTTTTGGAAGGTTTATGTTTGTAATAATCTTATTCTTAAAGTAGAATTTTGTGCCAAGTGGATATGCATTACATTATTGATTATGCAAATTTTGCTGGGGTAAATGAATACATTAATTTTGGTTAATATTTACAAATAGTAATAACTAACCGCTTAACGGTCACAAATAATTGCTAGTATGTTAGTGGAGTGCATGAAGAGTATCCTGATAGTAAACGTACAGAAATGGAGGAAGGAAGTAGTAGGCGCCCAAAATACACCGTGGAATTCTCGACGTCTCTCTAGGGGCAAGGGTTGAGGCTGGCGTTGAACCAGTCTGTATGGTTTGAGTAAAGGCCTGGTGCAGCCGTCCGCCTGGTGGCCACGGTGGCACCGGTCCTATGCCGCCCTTGAGGGCCCCCATTCAACCAATCAGAGAAACCGGAAATACATCGCTCATTACCGGAACTAGTTTGTGAAGCCAGCTGAAATTGAGATTGTGAGTTAAATGAACATTGAAATACGAAACATTTTAGAATGTTTTACGGATATCTCTAGGTTTAATAACTATGTTAGATGTGTTAGTAAGCGTTTTCTTAATGCATCAACTTAGTTTTATCAAGACCAGGATGGTTCATGGAACACTCATGGTGGGTATAGCTTGCCGTGATGCTTAAGGCTGACTGCCCACTATGGGACGAGAGGGGGAAGAAAGGAATGGGGTTATTCTGAATGATTCTTTCACCGGAGTATTGATTTCTTCCTCGGGATGGTGGTGAGAAGGGGGGAAGATTGGAGAATCAGTCAAGCGCATCATGGCCAGAACCGCAAGGAGGGGGGGGGGGGGGTTTACAATGTATTGCTCGTATCTGGTCTTGGGAACGATGTGTTATGGGATTGAGGGATCTGTCTAAATACGTCGGCGAGCAGCTCATATAATAGGATGAGGGAAATTTAGGAGTCGTGTATATTTATTAAATATGGAGGTACGTCTCCTAGAACAAAAGGAAACATCAAAACATTTAAGAAAAATGATACTAATCAAAATCATAGGAACAGGCATAATATTCGTAGTTAATTAGAATATATTCCTTAGAGGAAATGCTGGCCCAACTAACCACAATCCTCTCTATTTGTGGTCCATAAGGATATAGGCCTCAACAAAACTACATGATTGGTGGTGCAAAGGGGAAAGAGGAAAGGGGAAATCTGAAGCAGAATAGTACTATAGTTACCAGCGAATAGTATTTTATTCTTATCTCCCAAAGTTAAGAGCATTGGCTACACGACCTACAAGGGTAGTGATGAATATTGCAAGAGAGGCATTACCCTGACTCCATTCATGCGTGTCGGCTGGAGGTGGCTGCCGGCAGGTATTGTCTGCACTCCGGGGGGGGGGGGGGGGGGGTCTACGTCCAGGAGGACGACCTTCGTTTGGCGTTGGTATTAAAGACATAAAGTTATTATAGTGACGAGCTATGGTTTCTCAAGCACCATTCGAAGTATTTTTCATCTAGTCTTATTGATTTAAACATATGATAGATAGGGTCTAAAGGCCTTTGATTAATTAATTAAAAGTGGAAACATTGTGTTTTTTGATTAAGCAATAAGCTAAGAGTTGTATGCTCTACAAAAACCAAAACGAAAATGACAACTCAATGCCTTCTTGGAACGTGATTGATCCAAACTGTCCTGCTGCTGTTCCTCTGCGACTTATCGTCCCCCATCTTCCAGCGGTTTATTTATCTTCTCATTGACTTTGCGCTATAAGCCATCCTCCCCAGCCCAATCAATCAGATTTCCACAATTAGTGCATCACTTGATAGCATGTCTGACGGCTGGTTTTAACATGGGTGGCGTCTAGACGCCTAGTCAGCAGGCCTGAAGGGGTGTCAGTCACTGACTCCATTCAAGATTTCGTAATTCTATATTCCCAAATATCAATATGAAATGGTCATAACTTAAAACCATACGCAGACCTACTAATTGGAATGGTTTTATACAACTCGAATTACATGTATTGATTACCGATCCAGTGCCACGATGGAAGATGCCATTAACATTTCTTCGGTTGGAATTAGGACGGCATTAAAAACTTATTGCTCAGCCTCGTATGAGTGGTTGCGTTGATCATTCACAATAATCAGATGTGATACGCCAATGGACTGTCACTAGTTTTCCTCGGTCGTGATATCACTTACCAATTATTGTTACTCCACATTATTTTTCTCATGAAAATTTATGACATTCTGTGTTGCTCTTAATCTGTCTCCATTCATTTCGTGGTCGTTACCATGAGTGATTGGAAACTTTGTAAGCAGTACTTTATAGAGGCAGTGTGTAAAACAAGCCTATAAACAATTATACGGATTAGTTCACAAAGCCCTCTATCAGTGATACAATTAGTAGAACTCTTAGATGCAATTGCAAAGGAAGCAATGTAATTATATTCTTGTAGATCAATTTTTGCAGGGATTTGGAGGCAATTCCATAGCATTATTTATCATAGGGAGAGGTGTTGGATAGTGGGCCCTACCAACTGGGACTGACTGACCTCATTGGAGTTCTCATTAATTAAATCAATGAAGACCTTAAATACAAATTAATTATATTCGGTGGGCAAATATTTCATGTTTATATACAAAAGCAGGACCAAATTTTCCTTAGCTCCCCTTAGAGTTGCTGACCCTTACAGTATATGGGACTCTGTTAGGATCTTGGCTGAATCTCGGATGTAATATCTCACGATATCCAGGCAGAAGGACGTCTGGGAGGCGCGTATCTCGACCGGAAGTGACGTCAGAGCCACTCCGTTTGCTCTAGAATTGGCCGATAAGAGTTGTAAAAGTCCAGACATGTGGAGATTCTGGATATCGGAGGGGACTATGAGTGGAGAAAGCTTACAAAAACTAGTCAATCCTTGAAGACAAATTTACTCTAGAAGTAAAGTTTCTGTACATACGTAGTTATGTGATATGACTCATGTCAAGGTATGAAATAGTCCAGTTTCATACTGGAGATGAAACCGGCAAAGAAGAAATACAAATTTTGTGATAGTGCAATGACGTTTAAATACTGCTGCATGGGGCACCGCAGAACTGAACTTATAAGTTCTAGGGAAAATCCCGATACAACCTGGGAATTAGATGAGATTGTGAACTCTCAGGTATGGTAATAAAGCACGTGTCATGTCCAGTTCATGAAGCAGTAGCTCTTGGCATGACATGGCAGGAAACAGCCGTCGTACACACCCCTTTCCGGGGTAGGGTGACCTGTACGTCCTGAGGTGGAGCTCGTGTAGTTGGGGCCTGATATTGGCCTATTCCGGCCCAACCCAACCAATCAATAGAGTGTGTGGGAGCTGACCACAGGACTGACGATACAGCAACCACAGAGGTGGGGACGGGGAAGGGAGGGACAGGGTGAAAGGAAAGGGACTAAATGTATATATTTGAAGTTCAATGATCAGGGGCCATAACTTCGTAACTCATCGGGCGAATTACGTAAATGTTGATTAAGGTCTCATATCTTCAGATTATATACTTCACAAAAATAGCAATGTCATCGCAAAATAACACACAAGGGGAATTACTAGTTGTAAATAGGCCTACTTTTTGTCCTAGACATAATTATTAATGATAAAACACTATTAAAAATTCACCTGATTACCTAGCTAATTCGTTACGAAAATATGGCCCCAGTGGGAAAAGGTGTAAATGTCTAAGGTGCAGATACCAGTGTATCCAGAATATCTCTTGATCTCTGCATTCACCTTCAATGTAGACAGGAAGGATGCATCGGGTATGAGAAGCTAACTAAGGTTTTACCGCCGAGTAAATAACCATTCAATAATGCTAGTTGTAGAATTCTGGGATAGGCTGATAGTATGACATAATATTATGATATGATTACCTTATTCCATGGTAGCCACAGTCTAAGAAACCATGACAAATCCAATAGTAATACATGTGACATGAAAGTGTTAATTAAAGGATGAATCGGAAAAAAAACATGCTAATCTTGGTTCTTCCATTTAGGTTATTGCTTATAGAACTCTCGTGTGTCCATCCTTATGGGGTTAATTTCCATTAGAAATGTGTAAAGGACAAGTATAAATTCCATGGACATGTTTTATCAGTACAAGGACGTCCTTTACATTGCACCTTCATCATCCATTAGTATCGATAACAGCCGCAGCTTTAGAACTATGCAGTAGGTCGGCCTCCCTCAGTAGCCACGTGCCGCTGTTTGTCTTTGATTAATGCCTGCTCCCCCACACCCAAACCAGCAGGCACGAGCCGCTCCCCAACACATGGTAACCATCAGTACCCACAGCCCTAGCCCCACCACTAGTGTTGTGACTTTGATGGAAAGTTAAGAAAACTGGCATATTTTTACATCCTCTAGCAGTTAGCTCTGCTCCTGTTTCCTTCCGGAATGGTAGTCCAAGACAATCCCTTTACCGCTTCAGGAAATGCGGCCCGGTTGTATCTAAGATCCCCTCTGGGTTTTTTTCGGCCAGGTTTATTGATTTCATAGATGGGGTGAGATTCAGGTTTGGTTGCTAAGCCTCATGGCGTAGACAGATCTTCCGAGCTTTTGGCAAGCAGTTCATGTAAATACACATGTTTGTCCTATAAACTTGATATTGATTATAACCTGAAAAATGATTCAAATAGTTTTAGCCTACATGAATATTTATAATCTCAGAAGCAGTGACAAATGTACATGATGCGGGTATAGATATTGCATAGTCCCTTTTATCAGTTTACCGGTTGTCAATAATTTCCGTCAAAGTTAGTTTCTACATAACTTGCGTTTCTGGTTTGAAGTCAAACATGGTTTTCTAAGTTGGAAGTTAACATGACCTAGAACAAGTTATATATTTGTGTAAACTATAACTACAAAATCTTTGTGCCACAAAAAAAGGCAGAAGTGTACTCAGAGGTAAAGAGGAAGCTCTAAAGTTTATTAAACATGGACCAGTTCCAAAATAGTTTTCTTAACATTTCTCAGGAACGTATAGCACCATTAAATAAGACATTTTCATGCGTAAATCTTTATTTTTCAAATGTGTTTATTTTACATAAATTATTCTGAACTAAAGAGGTTACATTTTGTAATGATTCTTTTCTCCAATACGTGTATCCTAACGATTGAGAGACGCATAATATGCCTTGTGTCAAAAAATGGTTGATTTGCAACCATCCTTCTTTCATTATACACCGCCTTCCGATTTATCGAGAATTACAGTCTCCTCTTGAAGGCAGGAAGAAATACATTAACCTAACGACCTATTAATGTGACCAATTAGAAAAAACACCCAATTCATCACATCACTGTATGAGCCCTACTTACAGGAGAACTAATATTCTCCACGAGTAGAAAGCCGGGAGGTGTAGCGGTCTACTACACAGGCGGTCTAGAGCTCAACAAAAAATAACTTTTTACAAGTTTTCTTCCTTCCCCTTCGCCATCGTGAAAGGTACCCACGCATAAATAAGATAAAAGAATTACTACTAGGTATGTTTACAATCGGTGCTTGCTGCTACAAGAAGGGGAGCTCCCAGTGCATGAATAATACAAGACGAAGAATTTTAGAATATTAGATACATTGTATCAAATGTGACCGATCAATCGATGATATTTTCATTTATAAATATTTTGTCATTAATTTAATTTTCATTCGGCATTATAAGTTGATGTCCTAGAATGCTTAGTCATCTGTGTTACCTCCAAAGGTGAGGGGTGCGTTTAAGGCATGTGGTAAACTAGATAGTTAATGGATAGGCGTGCTTACCGTCCGGCCGAAAAGTCATTCTCATTACTTATCAGACCACGTGCCAAAGGGCGATTAGTTTTTCTTATATTGGGAAATTTAACCTTATCAAATGTTACTACATTACTTTACATATAGTTAGGTGTCCTGTAGCCGTGGTGGTTATGGCTGTCTAATGGCTTTTCAGAAAGAACAATCGGAAGATTTCCATAATATTGTATCGCCGTTTGTTGGATGAGTCATTCTCTTGGCATCGTCTATTTTGTTTATTTGTTTATTCGTGAAACATGTATTACAAGTTCTTCTATCACGAAATGTTTTTAACACTCAAATATTATAACCTACGTATACAGTCGTAGTTTCTCCATATAGAAAAATACTCAAGGTACTAGTATACATTCAATAGAAAATTCTTTAATGAAAATCTATTAAAAGAGAACGAGTAAGACCCAAGTTCTTATATGGGTTCACGTATGATATTAAGTTGACAACAATGTGCAAATATTATCCTAAAAAGTTCAGTCCATTCAAAAATGTTCTCCTTAAAAAAATGAAACGTTGAATATAAGTTTCGAAATCATAACCCGGTTATTCAAAATTCAATAGATATACAATCTAGCAAGTTTATCTTGGCAGACATGAATACCCAACAAGCATTGAAACCCTACTCGGATATTCTGACACAGACACCCCCATTTCTCACAAAAATTATTCCACATGGAACACCCATTCTCCACCCATCAATCAACTAGCCAGACATTCTGAGACAAGTTACAAACCTTGGCTTTAGTTCTCTTTGCCTCCTGCATAGAATTTCCATCTAGCAGTTCTAATAACCCTCCCTGCCGTACCACAATATCGGAGCAGACGCAAAACTTTCCTTTGTGGGACCAAAGACCATGTGGGGAAGCTGGGCACACAGAGGCGGCGGCTGGGTGATAACATCTGCCTTTCCCTCCCACCAGACGCCAGCAAATATTCAATATTTGGATAAGCTGGGAGATTGGTGAAGGGGTCCAAAGATGGCAGAGGTAAGGCCCTGATGGTGTTGCCAAACCTTTGGTGGTTTAATTATACACACAGGCATGGGCGGATCCCGAGGGGGCGCCCCTCCCTTTTCATGGGAAATATTTGGGTTTCTTAGCATTAAATTCAACCCAAAAGACATTAAGAAAATAACAATGCAAGGCTAGGGTTGGCCAACAAGTAAGATCAATTAGGAAAGCGACTCTTGAATCTAACAAAAACGGTCTGTAAATAAGTCCAGGGTTGGACACATAGTCCTAGCGGATGGGACGGCTTTGCCCTTGTATGGGGTGGTGGTCTGGGGAGATGGGGGAGGGGGGCTGAGGGTGTGGGAAAAAATGGCCAACAAAGGGGCTGAGCTGCGCGTCGCTCTAGTCAACCGTATCACGTGCTGCCACCCCCTACCGTTCACCCGCCTCCCCCGGGGACAATACATAGAGACCCAACCCAGCCATTCACACCTCAGTCACACACCTACAGGCCAACCCTGATTAATAACGGGGGACCTCAGGTCTGTGAGGACGCCCAGGTAAATCTGTCCACCATGGAGTACGTATGGACAGAGATTAGGGAGGCTGAGACTTCGGCTTCAAACACCCTGAGCATAGAGTCCTCCACCACAACAACCACAGTTAGACTCAGACACAGACTGCAAGGTGGGTAAATGCTTAGCGTTGGGACCATGTGGATTGATATTGTTCGTAACATGTAGCCTACTGTAATATGCTGCCGAGAGCAATGCCAGCTTGAACAGGCAACGTAGGTGATGTTGCAATGCTGGAGGCGTTGCTGGTAACACTGCAACACATGATAGGCCTAGAGAAACAGCATCAATTTTAGAAGGTAGGCCACTGGATAGTACAATCATTGCCCAGAGCAAACGTGATATTTAATGAACAGACAGGTTCCCTATATAAAGTTTCAATAGTCAGTGATATGAAGGTTGCATATTTTCCTGTTAAAGGAAAATAATTAATGTAGGTCGTTATTTTTCTCTAAATCCGGGTGATTACCATGTATTTGTTCAGATGTTTTACGTCTGTTCATTTTTCTTAAACATTGTGTGTCAAACCTATTTCTCTGAAAAGCATCTTTCTACTTCGGGAGGCTGGTCACGGACGGCTGGCTTCAGGGGGACAGGTGTTCAGTTCTCAGCTTCCTGCCCTAGAAATTGATGTTGACACTCATAAAAAAAAGAGACCTTTGTCATGTAAATCGCCGAAAGTGTGCCACGGAATAAGCTGAGCAGCAATCGGTCCTTTCTGTTATCAGGGAACGTATCTAGAAGTGGGTTCCAAGGTCATCTGAAAACCACTCCCCTTTTGCTATCCAAGACATAAACTGCAAAAGGAATGGTTTCCGGATTTAATGCAATAAAATAATATACATTGCTGTTAGAAGTAACAATGTCTGGCATACGAACATACATGTTCGGGGAAATAACAACATCCCTAGCAATATGCTGGCATTCACATAACTTTACAGTGTTTCTTATATTAGGCTGAACATAGATACAGATAAAAATATTATGCAAAACCTTAAGAGTTATCGAGCGTAACTCTGACTCCTGTCTGTTCCCTGACAATATTTATACTTTTCACCTAACCTAACCTGGAGGTAGTGAAAGAGGAGATGTGGGGACTGGTGCTGGCAGGTAGGACTAATTTCCTCCAGGTGGACACCAGCCACCGCCCCATAGGCAGGTCTAAGGGTTACTACCTGTAATACTATAGACCGTGGGGGCAAAGCCTGATTGGGGTTACCTGGGGATGCAAGTATATCACACGAGCCGCCACCTTGAAAGGTGCCCTTGATACAGTGATAGTGCCGTGGTATGGCTATTGATAATGCATAATATATGGGGATTGTGTGAAGAGTTCTACTTTGCAACAACAGATTAAGATCAGGGTAAAGGCATAGGTGGGGGGTGGTAACATGATACCATGAACATAGGGCAATTTGTCAGAACTAAGTCGTTTTACTGCTATATAGTTGGAAATTTCTATTTGGAAAGTAATGTGATCACTTTGAACTATCTTGTCGGCTCCTAATCTGTACATGTACACAGCCAAAACTGCCATAAATCAAAGACTTACCTTTTGGGTTCCAGCTTGTACATAAATGTTACACTTAGCATGTTACAAAAACACTTCAAACCTTGCAATCACCAAACACAAACCACATCAGCACACCCTCACGTGCGGAGGACGTTCACGGGTACAGCACGGAAATCCACTCAACATCTGAGCCCTTCACAAACCGACGGGAACTTTGATCATCTCGGTAATGAACACGGACCCCTCGCGGTCCTACACTGAGATCCTCTATGTTGAAATGTCATTAGTCTCTAACGCTGTAGCCCTCAGCCCTCAAGCCAACCGAGCTTACATCTCATACTTGTCATGTCTGTCGGGCGCCAATGCTTACATCGTGGCTGTTAGGTTTGTGGTCCTCGATGGAATCCTCATGTATATGAATTCTTATTACTTTTGGTGCTTTTAACAAAATGTGAAATATCATGGTTATTTGGAAAGAATTGCAGTCTACACATTATTTCCTCTCTCTCTCTCTTTAACTGAAAAGGATATTGCATGAATAAAGCGTGAAACCCATAATGATTTATAGATCTAGATGGCCTGCCCCGTACATTATAGGCTTATAGGTTGAGATATTAACAGTATATCTATTATCTATCAATCTGATTTTTTAATATATTTTTATTTTAAACATTAGGTGAATATTGATTCCATTCCAACAAGATAGAGCGGTATATCTGAGATAACAATTTAGGATCGGGACGAGGTGAAATGTCCCCTGAAGATCGTATGCCCCGGAAAAAATAAAGTACAAGTGAACTAAAGTAGAATATTCTTAATCTGTTTAAAAAGCATTGTGTAAAATTATGCTAACAAAAAATGGCTAGCAAGCCCTGTGCAAATGAAGAGTCCAGGATATGAAGCATGACGATAAAATAGAGCACTATGAAGAATTGTCTCTGTAATTCTGACAATAGCAATAGATGTGAAGAGGGAAGTAAGGTTTGACTAGAGTCAAGTAGACGGATAGCAGTGGAAGGAGCGAGGAGCCGACCACCAGGAGTGGCCCGAGACGTCCTCCACGGTCGGGGACGGTGGTGGTGGTTTATTGGTCCGTGGGGTCGGAGGCAGGGCCTTATCGGCCGCCCGAGGGACCCTGGAGGCCCTAAGGGGGGACGCTCTCATTGCCTCCCTACTACATGGAGGAATGCCCACTCTGCAACAGATAGGCAAAGACTGGTAGACGTTCTACGCTGTATGGTGCACAAACACAAACACTGGGCAGCTGCACCATGGTCTTTATATGAAGTTAATGCTAACAAGTTTTCAAGTAGTAGGCCTATTACACTGATTGAAGTGTGGAAATGCCTCCCTCCTCCAAACACAGAGAGCATTGGAAGAAAAGCATATATCCAAGAAGGCGCTAATAATTACACTCTTGCATACAATATCTGATCGACTAGTAAAATAATCCACGGGAAAACTTGCACAACACTACATTTTACTATATGTATCGCTGTAGGTAGGTAGCAGTTGACCAAATCCTTTTGAATATGAACTTCGAATTTTGCAGCTCGTTTAACTTTGAATTATAATGCACATTCTTAGTATCTCGGCCCTGGTGGCTTCTCCGGCCTACCACTACTTTATCCTTGTTGGCCCCCGTAGATGGGATAAGGGTGATTGACGGTAGGGGCGCTGGGGTCGGTGCCGGGACGAGTCGAATCAATAGAGATCACTGGGGCAAACAAACTACTTCTCCGGGCGTCTCTCCCCCCACCTCCGGCCGCCACGCCAGGAGACAGTTTATGGCTGCCGCGCTACCTGATTTGTCTGGGAGCTCGTAAAGATTGCCGCCGTATTACTGGCCTGCTTTTTCTTGTTCCATAATGGTCAGTGATAAAAGCATGCGTCTGCTTCGGCCTACTATGGATTGGGAAGGGATCTATCGGTTACAATCTTCCCTCGCAGTCCAATAGGCCTATTGGTCCCGTTTTTGTATTGATTAAATATTTTTTCTCCAAAGAAAACATGATTGTGAACTTGTAGTATACAACATGAGGATTCCCTAAGATGACCTTAATGCCTCAGCTTCTTATAACGTTTGTATTTCAGTCATCTAAAATTAATGTTATGTTGGCCCGTCTCTGCGGAAATCAGTACTTAGTGTATCTTGTATGACCTAGTAGTAATCGATTGAGCATGAAAATGGGAGTGCATATGGGATTTCCATAGTCTGGTCAGGGAATACGTGGGAAATGTCAAATAGAAAAAAGACGAGAAGACATAATGGAAGCTGTCAAATGTTAGCGGCCAGAGGCGCGGATAACTCGGAAGGAAGTCCCGGGAGAACGCAGGCGCAGACGACATCCCATTCCGGGACTTCCGGTTCCGTCTGCATACTTCCGGTCTGACCTCCTTTACAAAGAATGGGGAATGTTGCAGACACATAAAACACTGACGACATTAATCGTTTCTTGACTGTGGCAATCAGATTCGGTGTTTGTGGCAAAAGGCTGCGACTTTTTACATTGCTTCTTATGTATAATTCTTTTAGATTATGTCTAACATCTTTTGCTACTCATATTCTTGCATTGATTGTCGAGTCTCTTCTACCTGGTTGTGACTGCATGGTTGTACTAGAGAAGCATTTAAGTACAGATTACAGCAGGCTTGCAGATTTAACTTTTAAAAGCACATTTGTATTCCTCAACGTAACATTTAAATGAAAAGAAAGAAGAATATTATAGTTCTTATTTTTTTCCTTCCTTGTTCGTTTCTAAGTGTTCCACATGGTTCCTCATTTACCATTCCTTAGAGCACGATGACTGATTGTCGTTTCTCCCCTACGCCTTCCCTGGTTCCTTAGGTCGAAGGTGGTTGATTGAGTAGCATCTGGTCAAAGCAGCGTACAGCCTTTCCTGCGGAACTGTTTCAAACAGTTTCCAATGAAATGGTTGCAAAGGAGAGTGCATTAATGTAGAATGTAAACTTTGTAAGTACCAACGACGCAGTTGATATTGCTCCAACCTTGATGATTGAATATTGGTAAAATATATAGATCATAATAATTGTATAGTCAGTGACATGTTTTGAGGCTGATCAAAACGTACTGCTAAGGGGGAAGGCGTATGTAATTTACCTCAGCTAAATCAGTTGCCATTATATTAGTTTAAATATGGAAAGTAGAAATAGGAGACAAACTCTTCAGCTTGGTAGGCTACATACCAGAGGACTCGGGACCACTCCTGCTGCACGTTGTGGCTGGGAAACCACCATCAGTGACCACAGACAGCCAAGTGGTGCTTCATCCGGCAGCCCCTGTCACTTCATATACTCGGTTCCCATGGCCTGTCAGGCCAGGGAGGGATCGGTTATCGGGTGGTCAGCATTGGGCAGCGCATTGGTCATCAGATGGTCAACAGTGGTCACAGCACTGCCCCATCAAGTCCTCAGTTCCCAAGAGACCTCTGACTGACCAGAGTTCAAATGAAGTTAATTTCCTTACTGGTTATCATGTTTTTGCGCTTAGAACGGCAATTTGTTATTTAATATGGTGTAACATTTGTCGCCCCATATATGTTTCTGTTGTTTTCTATTCAGTTGGATGGCCAGAAATGCCCGATGTTAAGAGTTGATTGAGGACATCTTTTACCAGTTTTGAAGTTAATAGGAGGGAGTAGACTGAAAGGATAGAAGTTAACGAGACCTACACTACTTATAAACACAGCATACAGTTAGAAAGTGTGGCAATTACAAATATCAAGAATGAGATCAAACGAGAATCGAAGCGCGTAAAATCAAAGAAGTAAGTCTATTATTGACAAGATTATTCCTAAAGCTCTACCGTGCCTTGAGATCTAACCGACCCCTATGATTAGCTACTTGTTAAGGCCTGGACGTGTTGTTGAGGGACGATGCAGTTGGGTCTGATTTCCTGTCCGACCTATTAGATTCATTACCAATACAAGTAGAGATTAAATATTGATCCGAAAATTGAGTGGGACCAAATTCGATAAGACTGTAGACCGTGTATTGATCCGTTGACCGCCGGGGTATAAGGTTACAGGAGGACGCTGGCCCGGAGGGGTGGGAGTGGAGGAGAGCAGTGTATACAGATCGAGTATATTGGAATATTTGAGAGTTTAAACCTGCTCAGAACCATGTATACATGAGTAGATTATACACATGTTATTCACGGCTGTGAATAATTTCCATCGATAGGATGTGCATACGAACGGTCGTGAATTCATGCTTAAAAATGAGATATGAATTAAAGTGGAATACCGGCCAGGCATATTTACCTACTCTACATTGGTGAAGAGTTCCGTATGTATAATTATATAACTGAACATCCATACGAATCAAATGAATCTCGGCCGCCTGACTGACGATTCGGTTTCCCCTCTCTGCTCTCCCTTCAGGTATTGTTCAATGTTTTTTTCAGATCCAGTTGGCCAGCCGAAAAACGTCGCTCTTTATATTTAACGGCTTCCTGTATAATCTTTCCGACAAAGAAGCCAAGAGCCTTTTAGATGTCTTTTAGGATTATTCCAGTAGTCCCAAGGTAATTCACTAGTCAGTCATAGTACAAAGCTAACTGTCAGACACGGGTCGTACATTAAATTTTATTTGAAGACAACAAATCTCTCTATAGTGACAATACTTACATCAAATCGATGAAGATGTTTTAGTGGTAAACTATGTCAAACCCAACGCCCAAACTGATGGATAACGTTTCTTTATTAGGGGATTTAGAGTTCATACAATCAATATGTTTCGGTCTGGTAAGGACCTTCCTTTATATCAAATCGGTATTGCTTCCAATCTTTACCCAAAACCCATCTGTTTTGTTATATACATTAATGAGTGCAAGAAAACGGGCCATTATTATTATTATTTATGCCTTGGCTTGTTGTTACGTTTTAGAGGCCAAGTGCTGAAGGCACTTGTAATATCTGAGCGTTATTGTGGGGTTTTCATTAAAGGGTGAAATACAGAATAATTTGCTGATAAACGCTATAATATCATTATGGTCCATGGGCCAAAGGTCCATTGGGGTATAGTTTACCAAGGTCACCAAAGCCATTCTGCTTCCGGTGGGGCTTAATTGACTTGGATGGTTCCTGGTGAGTGGAGGTGTCTGACCGGTGCTTCCTGCCAGGTACCAGATTACGAGGTCAGGGCGGTCACTATATGTGAAGGGGCATAACGATGAAACAGAGATGGGGGCTCCTCCAGGGCCTCCTCCGGGGGATCGGGACGCCAATGTACTCGGGTAATGCCCAATGTAGGGTTGACCCCCTTCGAGGAGCATACATGCATCATGGTCATTCAAAGGAGACATGAAATGTAAGATGTTGCTAGGAAGGTTATATAATGTGTATGTATACATATTCATTTCTTTATTTTTCGTATATTTTAAGCATACATAAACTTGACGACGAATGCACCTTCCCAACTTTTTAACCTTCAGCTTTTATGACTTGAAACGTAGCGCTAAATTTAAATTGAGGTTTAGAAAACGAAGATCTTAGTACACGTATTTTTAAGATATTCGAAAAGTGTAGATGAATTCACCCAACCACGGATAGTTGGTTTCGTTATTTGGTTTACCTGCATACTATCCTAAATCATAATGCATCCTTGGAAATATGTCGACAAAACACAAGACTTAACTATAGAACTTATCATTAATCATATCATAATTTATAGTTAAAAATCATAGAAAAATATGATTGACTAATTTTCATTCCGTATTAATATAGATAGATATATAGCAATTTTTTGTATATTTTCTATGGGTTCCCTATGTTTTTGTCGACAAAATTAGGCCAAATTTGTAAAGAGTTCTTAGTCGGATAAAATTTGTTAAGAATTTAGCAGGAACAAAACAGTACTCAACGGTGGATTTGCATAAACATCTTGAACTACATTACCCTATTAGGCGGATTAATAGAAACTTCGTTTAATTCTCTAAGGATTCAGCGCATGGTTGTAATTGCAGCCCCACGCTACGCTGAGTATAAAGCCCCATTCGCCGTGGCCGATGATTGTGTCGCTTGCATGTCCGATAAATTTGTCGCATTGAGAAGACGACCATTTGTGGGCTGATAAGATTATCGCATGTAAGCTAAATTGTACCAAATAGCATTCATACTGACAAAAGAGGTTGCAAACGATAATTATTTTCAAGTACTTAAGTACTTCAAGTACTTCAAGTACCCTGCAGTCGGCTGGAATTCAAACGATTTGATCCAACATGTTACACTATTAAAACAAGTGTTTAGAACCCAAACACTTTCCTAAACACTTCGGTGCATCCAGTTTTGGAACACTTTATTTCCCTAAACATGTTTAGAATTATTGGTGTTTAGGGTTAAGTGTTTAGAAATGTGTAATGTTTAGCTGTTTAGCCATGAAGAGTTTAGGTCCTCAAGGTGTTTAGAATCAAAACGCTTATGCTTTTTTGATGTTTAGCTGTTAAGTGTTTAGAAATCTATGATGTTTAGGTGTTTATCTATGAAGCATTTATGTCTTCAAGGTGTTTAGGGTTAGGTGTTAAGTTAAACAGTAATATACTGTAATATGTGAAAACCATTTTAAATTTAACAATCATATACCATAGTGTGTAAAGAACACACGTAGATCTTACATGTAAAACACTGCTATGGTACTATGCAATACAGTTTACACCAGATGTAATGTTAACAGCATTGAAAGTTTTATTTTTCCTGTAATCACACTACAGGATCATTGAGCCAATAACCACATATGTCCTTCCTTCTTGGTTTAGCCTTGTATGGATTGTTGGAGGTAAAACCTTTAGGGGTATAGCTGATAAAGTTCTTGTACTAAAAAGGTGTCTACATGTTGATCCTACTAAAAAGGTGTTTTAAAACATTTTGTAAATGTTTTAGGGGTGTTCTGGTTGGTTGACCGTACCTAGAATAGAAGGCCAATGAAGTGATTATCTTGATAACGCTACAAAAACTTAAAAATCTAACATTTTTAATCACAAAGTTCCAAATTCCTAAGTGTATGAAAAACCTATTTCATGGCCAAAAATATGGAGGGCATGTGGCAAACCACTAACTGTACAACTACTTTGTAGAAGTAATTTGGTAGCCGGGATTTGAACCCAGGGCCCCTCACATATGAAGCCTGTGCTCTACCACTGAGCTATGGAGGCCTGTAGTTAAACATAGCCCAGCTTTGCTACTTAACTGAATAAGTATAGGGGTATGAGAGTACTGAGCTATTGTCTGTCACACAAACATGATGTGGAATACCTGTATAGTAGTACTGATCCTACTCATTGGTGCTGACTATGCCAGTGTGCACTGCATGCAGTCCAAGTTAGCTCAGTTGGTTAGGCTTCTACCTTGAATGTAAAGAATGTGGGTTCTAATCCCAAAGTGTCCATTTTTCTTTTCCATAGTATACAATTGATATTATGTGTTTAGATTCTAAATATATCCCATTCAAAACATGGTTAGAGGTTACAAGTGTTTAGCTTTTAAACACAACTGATGCTAGCATTTAGATTATAAGCATAGTTAACCCAACACATGTTTATAAGTTACAATTGTTTAGGTTTTAAACAGATATGGTTTCATGTATTTAGATTATAAACATGTTTATGCCGTTAACACATTTAAATTCTAAACACCATTTTAACAGTGTAGATCTGATCGGTTGCAGATAAGTCGTTTGCATTATCGGTTGTACCAGAATTGCAAACGATAAATGTCGCAATGGATTGCATGTATCAGATCTGCCAGGGCGAATGGGGCTTAAGTTAAAAAGGCCCATCGGCTACGGCAAGTGTTGCATCAGGAAAAGTTTCCGATCAGATACAAAAACATCAATAGGAATTTACAGTGAGAAGCAGATAGAGGGTAGGCACTGAAAATATGGACCTTGAAGGAGGTCAAAAGCAATGTAGCTGCAGAAAGTCCTAAGCGAGCCACTTGTATACTAATAGCCACAAATCCTGCATTAGATTATTCAGATTCGTGAGAATTGGTGAAATTCTATGTGACTGGTGTCAATCTCATTCCTTGTAGGATTGGGATTACTGTAGGATTTAGGAGTGGGATTATTGTCGGTCCACAATAATTGAGATGGACACCAACAAACAAATTCATAATTATTATGTTACCATTATTTTTCATAGTTTATGATAAGTTTACTTAGGTTTAACTTAGGCTCATTTTACTTTTCAACATCATGTTTCTTTTAAGTATTACATTGCTTTTGGTACGACCATCCAATATGTAAAATGTTATTCCTACCCCTTATATTTAATCCAAAGGCAGCCCCCAGATAATCCCCCAGAATGTCCCATTTGCTTGGTGATAATATAATAACCTATATCAAATCCATAAAAAGTATTCCACTGTCAAGCAAACATAAATAAAAGATTTTACATAAGCTACTGTAATTTTAGGATTTTGTTGATTTTTAAAAAAAACTAAAACAGCATGATAAAGGACACAGTGTGGGGGAAAAGAGAGAGACACTGAGCGAGGAAAAGGGTAAAGTAGACTCAGGGGGAAGGGCTTTGATGTATAGCAGAGTCAGCCCAGCCTAACCCGGGATCCGTCTGTCACTGGAGGGTAACCCTGGAAGACGTATCGCACCACTCCAGTCTCCCTCAGCCCCAGGGAGGTTAACCTTATGTCAGCCGTAATGAGCGCCAAATGTTATTACGCTGAGTTATTCCCGCCAGTATAACGTAAACGTACATGGCTCAGGATGTGAATGGGTCTTTTCCTGTTTTGAGAAAGATTATTTTGTCTCATATTTTGTCTGATTAATGGATTATTTTAAATATATCTGTCTGATTTGATAATTGTCATTGGATTTATTTTGTTATGGTCGGCCGGACCTGTTTATAGAGGGGAGGGAGCAGGGTCAATGCTCCCTCCAACCCCGTGGGGCAGCGCCCCAAATGTATATCACCCATTAATCTTTATTGTGATACTGGACAATAGTAGAACGGTTCCACTAAGATTGTTCCTGTATTTCCCTGTAGAAAATCGGACCAATTCTATATTCAATAACGATCGGCTTAAAATCCCGGATATCAGCCATATAGAAACTTATCCATTCTCACATTTGGGTCAAAGTAAACGTAAAGTGGCGTACTCTGCAATGGACAGCTTAAAATACTCGGTCTCCTTATACAAATTTCGTTCATCCCGACAGTGATACAACGATTATATTCATTGCATATTATTCAATCCCGAATTGCAAACTACAAACGTTCCCTGTTAGAGTATAAGATCTAGCGGGTTCCTTCCCTTGCTTGATTATGATTGATTTGGCGGCCGCGATTGGGGGTCGGGAGGGTGTATAGGGGCCCACCAGCTGTTCGAAGGTGAAGGGCTATATTGGCTAGAAGACCTAATAATGACACTAATATTGACTTTGCGGACAAGCATACTCAAGTTAGATAACAATTACCCCAGGAACAATCCCAAGTCTAGAATTGAGGAATGTAAATCAATTTCTAGAATAGGTTTCCATCTGTTACTGTTATGAAAGAAGTGTTATTCAACCATACATGAGGAGAAAGCTTTCTACATTTAAACCTTATAACGTTATTCAGCATGTTCTCTAGGCAGCGCAAGATGAATCTAAATTGAGACTTTTGCGGTCTATACGTAGAAGTCTTTAAAGTGCCGCTCCCTTCAACAACACCTGTCGCTGTTTTAACCTGTGGACATTGGACACCTGTTCAGGTGAGGTGTATTGACCACAACAGGCTGTTATTCTTACCTGTGCTCTCCACATTTACCGTCTACGTCCATGCGCCATCACCCCTGCTACTTTCGACTAATGCCAATAACAGCCCTGTTTTGCCAATTTAAACTATGCGAGAAATACACCTCAATCATACCATCAATAAGATACGTTATTGCACATGGTTGAGAGGAATGAACTATTTCTATGCAGTTGATATTTTTTGCGAAGTTTTAAACTGTCGAGAGATCTCAGAAAAAAGCTGTAACTGAAAATTAAGGATAATTAAGAAATAAACTGAACAAAAAATACTAAATGCTATTGCATGCATTCTATCTTTCATGCACATTTATATCATTATCAAAGGTGCACAAAATTTTAGAATTACTAAGATCCAGTTCTTTCTGTAGACTGGCATGATAATTTTAAGTTATGGCGTCAAATGATAATTAAGCGTCTGCAGGGGGTCTTCAACCTTGTCATTCTGTATACCGTCAATTTATCATAACACAACGTCTACTGGCCACCTTTCACAAAATTATACTTAGTAGAACCTTATTGTATTCTAATCAATAATATCATAAGTCACAATAGTCACCACAAAGGAGACCCGCACTATTCATGTACATCTTTATTCGTATATCAATAGATAGATATATCCCTTACTAGTGATATCTTCAATTTGAGAAATGCGAACCGGTCTAGTTGGCCCAGTCATCTTCCAGCAGCTCGTTTTTCTTCGTTGATTAGGTCATGTATAATTTGTCTCCGGGCTCAGGGGGTGGGCTGTCAGTAGGAGGCGGACTTTATTGACCTGCCAATCACAGACACTTCACTTTATCATTGCCTGCGTAATCGTGTTGACGTAGGAGGGAGGGCTAATGTGTTAGATAAGTGATACAACCCGGTATGAGTAAGCTAACTCTAACTTAGAGATGTTTAATCTATTCCACTGGTATACCACTAACGTAATCCAACGTAAATTGTGTTTCCCTGTATAGTTATGATATTATTTCTTACTTTTTAACGAGTTATCTGTCCCCTGTTTTGATGGTATGACTATGGTGCTGCAATTCAGAATACAAGATTGTGAATTTATTTTCAGCTGAGCAAGTGTGGCACGACCATACCTCAGAAACCACATTTGCAGCCACTACCCTGTACTGACGCGGGTGGCCAGTCCATGTTTGGGCAGCATAGCGTGAGCTTTAGAAGCGCACGTGTAAGCCAATGTTTCACTTTGACAGTAGTGAAATGAGGGAGGAGTCACGGTGTGACGTACCATCTTATAATAATGTGTTCCGCTCTTAGCCAGCCAGAGTAGCTGTAAACGCTGTGTGAGTAATATCCAGTGAAGGTTGGACCTTTAACCTGCAGTCTTGGTTCTGGATTGAGGCATAGAAATTGTGTTAGAGCGAGGAGCGTTGACTGAATGTGTTTGAGGGGACTCTTACCTCGGGACTGATCATGGTCAATTGAGTTCTTGTCATGGAACGACTATACATTGGATAATAAACTAACAAAACCCTTTCACACGAGTGTTCACGTCTTACATGATGTGGGAACTATGATTATGTATTGGACGACTGCAGTCGACGAGGAGGAGACTGCGAATGGAGCTAGCTATTATCTACGAAATTAAATACAACTTACGCACCCTATCATTAATGGATAATTAACTTCCTTATAGTTCAACCCTACCAATACCCTTATCAAAATCACCCCAAAAATGGACATTATCGCTTTGTACTTTCAAGATCACAAAAAGGCCTTGCTCCAGAGCTTTATGCATATAGATCTACTAATTATACTGAAAAAGACTTCTTGCATTGGTCATGAGAAGATCGAGTGACAGAAACAGTTCGTGCAGATAATGGTGTAGTGAGAGGGTATAGTCTGTCACACTCTACATCCCGACTATTTCTACTCCATAGACTGGCCACCCTGACCTTTACAGCTGTTCAAGTAGACAAGGATAGAGGAGCACCAGACTCATTAACTTTTAGTGCTTAGGGTGCGTCCTCCGCCTGGACCTTGATGACCTAAGACAGTTTGTTAATGTTTTTTCTGCTATGGCGAGAGCCACTAATTTCTCCTATGTAGCAGATGCGGGGACCAACCTTATACGCCCTCTCTTTTCTTATATATAATTATTTTCTTAGCACAGTTTAAATATTAGTTAATCTACTGTCATACCTATGTGTGTCTCACATGGTAATGATGGCCAATGATCGGAGCCACGATTGGATAAACTGCCAACAGATTTTCTTCTCAGCCTTCCGGTCTAATGTTCCAGTCTGTGATATAGATTATGATAAATAACACGATTGATTGAATAACAATGTTCTAACATACCGATTTTTGAATGAGTTCAAAATCGGCCCATAATCGCTTCGTGGATGCATATCACCAGTCACCCCTATCCGTATACGTTTACTTAGCTGTTTTCACTCTCAACCTTCCGAGATTCATGCACATGCACCAACACCAAGCTTAAGAGCGGACCGAAGTAAATTGAAGTGGGAAGTCTGGATGAACACGTGAAGTGTAGCACGTAAGACCCATGACATCATCCAAGAACCCTGACGTCACACTTCCCCTACTGATAGAGCTACTATACCTTCACCAGTTAATAGAAGTAATTATTTAAGAGGGACAAAATCTTCGATAGCCGACAAAATTAACTCCCAATTATACAAACAGTACATTGAGGTTATTTTGACCAGATTTCATGTACATTTGGATAATTGGTTTGTTATTCGTTTATTAATCACACTCTGCTTTACTAATTAGGCCTATATGAGAATTATTACGCGGGGGAGACGGACGTCAATACCACCTCGTAGTTGAATGTGTTTGTGATATAAAGGATCAGTTCAATTACAGCTATTATTCAGGTCGTGATATCAGTGAGGTCTGCTCAATGGCAGGGTATTAGGTCTAAGTGACAGAACTAAGTGAAAAAGGCTACCGAGTGACAGTTTTTATATAGAAAGCCTATGGTATTATTTGTCATGCGAGTCAGCAATAAAGGTAATAAATAACTTTTACCATCGGGGGGAACAAAGCTCTGTCAAATAAAATACGAAGATCGATTTTAGGCCTGATAAAAACACACAGAACATTCTAATCGTATGATCGGTAAGCTATTTCAATAATTGTAATCATATTAGCGCCAAATTTCCTCGAGATTGCTTTAGATGTGCTTTAAAGTTAGGAAATATAGGGAAAGTGCCACCGTGGCACGGTACCAAGTAAGGTCCATTAAGTTTGCAGGAGAGTACACATGACTGAGGTGCTCAGGGATGTGGGTCAGTAAAGGGTTTGTTGATAGAGTCATCTAACGGTGACTGGTTGAAACACACCAGCACCCTCACATTTCCCAAACACTCGTGACCAGGTATTACATCTCTCTCCATAGTCATGATATTTTCATTCTTTTACATGAATATAATGATTACATCTCTCACGCCAAACAGTGACGTAATGCAGGAACCATAGCACCTCGCTTAAAAGTAGATCTAATGAGTTGATGAGCTTTTTTTTTTTGATTTTTGGAAAACAACATTAATACTTGAATAAACCCAGAAAACTTGTATCAGATTTGGTTCGAGTTAATCCATATTGATATCCCTGCTGCCCAATGAGGCTATATAACACATAATGAGCAGCATGTTGTTAAAAGCAGTTACTTCCATATTATACATTTCTTACGTACTCACGCTAGTTGATTCCGACCTATCGTTTCGCAGAAAACCTATATCTTACGGTACATCTTTAGTTCGAGCAGAGATGGTAAGCTTGGATCTGTTCAAGGTTATGTCAATAGATATTATCGGGAAGATAAAGACACCAAACGACTTACACATGGTAAACCAACCTCCCAGTCTCCGCTATCAGGGCCATTGTCTCGGCTCCCGAAATCAATAACCTCATTGCCTGGCAATTTCCCTGGTTAATGGTGGGTGGAGAGGGTGGTGTATGGGATGTGGTCAGAGGTGTGGGGAGGGGTGTGAGGCAGTGCCACGGGCACAGGGCATCGGCCAGCCGCTGGGATGTAGGCCTACGTGTCTCAAGCTATAATTATGGTAATGGCAGTTAGGTCTACTTCTGCAAAATTCTCCCTGGTCGAATTTATTTCTTCACTGCAAAATGTATACTAGTCCAGCTCTGACACCGTTTAATACACTGCATTAAGATGTATATAATGTAAACTTGTGGTTTTTGTGTACAGTTAATTCACCTTTTAATGTATATAGCGATAACTTGCATATCATTTGCGTTTGTATGTTCTGTAATGTAAATAATAGTGTCTGCTTCAATTCCCCTGGATATTTTAGAATACGTAGGAGGTTCTCATCGCAATAACCTAAATATAGCATATCGAATGCATTTATATGCAATTGTTCTCCAATGGAAATAGCGTAACACACGTTTTAAAATGTCCATACTTTGCAGGGCACTAGCATAAACATAGCGTCTCATTTCAACGGAAATGGAAATCGTGATTTCCCCCTCCCCCATATAGTGCATGTATTAGCCGCATAGGCTTCCGAAAGGCCAGTTATATATGGCAATTCCAACCTCCACCAGACCACGGTCGAAATGCTGGAGAAGAGCAGCTATTAGCCCAGACAGCATAGCCGGGGCGAAATATACAATTTAGGGAGTAGCAGAGTCGATTGGGACGGGAACTACAAGGTAGGGTCTGTGGGCTGGCAATTTGATCAAATTGTAGATGAGCTGGGTAAATTCGAGACAGGCCAGTCATCCGATGTCAGCCTCATTAGCCGAGCTGCTCCTTGTGAGGGCGCATCGACTCAACCTGAGGACGGACAATGAGGGAGGGAGCAGGGCA
This sequence comes from Lepidonotus clava, assembly GCA_936440205.1. Taxonomy (NCBI): domain Eukaryota; kingdom Metazoa; phylum Annelida; class Polychaeta; order Phyllodocida; family Polynoidae; genus Lepidonotus; species Lepidonotus clava. The sequence goes on along the minus strand of OW387136.1, from coordinate 41,081,342 downwards.
GGTCACTTGAGTTGTCCCTATGGACCTCGATACATACAGCCAGAAACGAGCCAATAATGGACACCTAATGCTCTTCCAGGAGGACTATGGATGCTGATGACGACTAGGCTTGTTGTGTTGTCACTATATCTGGGATGTATGCATTAATACAGAAAGAGGATAGTGTATTTTGGGTTGACATAATAGCACTTGCCTTTGTGTTGCTGCTTTTGTTACTCGAGTCACTGTCTTATAATTGGCAAATACTGGATTTCTATTACCGAGATAATTAAAAACAAGAATGTATCCAACTATGAATCATGATTTTCAAAGACTGAACTTTTGATAATAATGTATTCTTTTTCTTCTTGTAGGTGAGTACCAAACTTGGATAAACTTGATTTGACTTCGACTTCTCGGTAAAAGCAATTCTTAGATTCCATCCCCATAAAAAGGTAAGATAGAGATATTCGTAACCATATAATAATTGGATAATGTAAGGTTTCACATTCAACTACATGTTTGATTTGTTTGTGTAATTTACTATATTGAAACAATAGTTCCAAGCATCAGGTAATAAAGGAGATTCGGTTAGTCTATGGGAATAACCTACCGTACCCTCCCGCCACCTAGCGATGAATCAGGAACTGGTGGTTGGCGCAAAGTACTCTGGCCTTGCTAACACACGGAGGACCACATGTGTGCATCAGGAAAAGAAACATGAATAGCTGATACAAAAAAAGGCTTTTAAATAGATGAGGAGACAACAGGAGTTTGTTTAGTCTGGGTTCCCCGAGGTAGACAAGAAGAAGATCAAGGTGTCTAACCATTCCAATATGTCAAGCCTGCGGGTTTATACCCTTAATAAAAGTTATATAATTATGTTTAAATGAACATGCAGTGTAACTATCGTTATAACTTAAGACCCTGAGGCAATACAGAACATTGTAGATTAATATAACGTATGACACTTGATAAAATTGCAATTCAAAACTATCTAAACAGTAAAAAGAAACACTTAACAAAAGCTAATAATAGGGAGGCTATTTGAACTCTAGCTGAATGTGATAAGACTAAAATAGCTTCAAGCGGGCGCAAAATAATGTGAGCAAACGGAGGTCGGGTCTCTAGGCCAGCCTTTGTCGGTCGTCACTCTCTATCTGATTTACCATGCGAGACATTTGAGAGGTCCTCTCAGAGGGCCCTCTTTAAATCCCACCCCCACTCGTACATCAAACACGTATCTCATCGCACTGCCCCATCGGACCAATGGGCACTTTGCCAAGACTTACACGGCCCAGTGGTTGCGCTGGTTCTGAGACGGTGGCGACATCAAACAGACACCGTGAGCCGTGCACTCCGGCAACCAGGGATGCGTTCCAATGTGACATATGGTATGAGCAATAGGTCGTATCGTTGGTCGTATGTGATATAATATTACATATTTACGATATCTTGGTTCCAATGTGTCCAGTTGAGGGATCCTCTTATGTAATCTGTTGGACCCCCTTCTGTAAAATCTAATAAAAAATCGTTGCAAGGTTCCTCTTGGGCAATCATAAAATCGTCGCAGACAGGAGATTTGTGAGGATAATGTACGACACCTCTTCAGCTGGTCGTAAAGGCAGAGTGCTAGAGACAAAACGTGTAAATTTATAAAGAAATCTTGAACATGTCTACATAAAATTAGATAGTAATAACACTCAGATATTTTTTTAACTTATACATTTTTCCATAATTATTGTAACCTTATGGTTTGACTTTTATGATGTAGGAAAGACTAGCATGTCATTAACTCTATGTATCAGAAGACACTTGCGTTCCTAGTCGTAGACTATGGCGTCATAGACAATTAATCAAAGATAGAGGGCAGACAGAATGGAGCCTGTGAGCATGGGGTCCAAAGATCAGGGGTCCTGAGACCATTGTCATGCATGAGTACCCTCGATTCAAATTTTCTATGTACTATTTTGAATAAAATAAAACTCCATGAGTGATAAGTCATACATCTAGGGATAGCCAATTTAGTGAACTAATTTTTGATTTATAATTTCAAAATATTTTCTATTTGGAAATTAAGAAAAACATGGACAAACATGAGTTATTAATGTTGTAGGTGGTTGGCACGCCCTTCATGACATAGTGTACCCAGATATATTTTTGCCTGATACTTAGAAGCGACATGGACCCCCTCCGTAAATCAGTACCTTGCAATGTCCGTATGTAAATTGACCCTTTTGTCGCAGGGACTTACGGCCTGAAACGCTGTAGAGATTGGAACGCGCCCCTGGGTCCGCCCCGACCGGCTTTCTTCCTATCAGGTCCGCGCCCGAGATTCACGGCCAAGTAGTACCGAATGTGGTAATTTTTATCGGGCGCGTGAACAGTAAAACGTGTTATGGGCGATTGTGTGCTTGACGATTAGGAATAAAGAAAAATCACATACATCTTCTCACTTAAAGGGGAAAAGCAATGCACATTTAAGATGTAGCAAAATCCATAGTCTTAGACTATCAAAAGACAGTAAAGGCCCGGAGACATATACCAACTCGATCATCAGGTGGCCTTCAAACCCGACCGTCGAGGACTAACCAGTAATAACTAATTTTAATGGGAGTGTAACATATACCGACCAACTGGTCTCTTGATTTGGACAAGTTTATATTCATAAACCAAGTACATATTGCAAGATATCGTAGAATAAATTGTTGTTTTGTTTTGACTGGAAAGTGTTCCATGGTATTTCTGTTAGCTTTATGAAATAAGATACTTTTTGTTATAGGAAAAACATATCATAGAAATTATACAAATAACGATCATAGAAAAACAGACAATATACGATTCGAAAGGTAGTTCTATATAGGATTCAACTTTGTCATTTTGTATTAATCTATAAACAAATCCGATATAAATTATTAATTGGACCACTCCTTCCAGTTCATCTTCAACATCCCATGCATAATTCCCGACTCGACGGATGCGTCGAGACAAACCAGTCTTAATTGGGTCGGGATATGTCGGACAGTCCCCTGGCCTTTTGTGTAGTAGACGGGAAGTTGTGTCTTTAAACGTCATAGTCAATTCTATCAATACTATATTAGGGCGCTCACTCCCTATCTATATATAGGTCCGCATGAGCATGCAGTGCACGGCACCATGCATCTACATAGAGTCTATAATAGAGCCACTTACAGGGCTAAATGAGGACAATGGTAGACAATAAACAGAGCGTATAGTGAAAGACACACGTCTTAAGTGGAAATACCTATATTACCATACACCGGAAGCAGAGGTTATGTGCGTACTTATAATGACCATACCCCGCATAGATTAAGTCTCATTATTGGATCATTTCTCCCCAACTCGGCACAGTGTATGTTACTTTATGCTTGGATTGTTACAGAGGTGGCCCTATGCAGTCATTAAAAGGGCGATGGGGGTTGAGACAGAGGTAATCAGTAATTCAGATGGGGCGTGCGCATGAGCCTTCTCCCAAATCAAAGGTTTCCCTCTTCGAAGGCGAGGCCCATGTAGTCATTATAGTTCCTGATGTCGATTCTAATGTCCTTGTCGGCTGGCTTCATAGGAGATCTAGAGTTGTGACTTGGAAGATTGGGTCAGCACCTGAACCTTTACCATCTACTTCATATTTCCATTTACTTAACCTTCAACTTGATCTTTCTCTATCACATCATAGGTAAATTACTTTTCGCACTTTGTATCATCTTTGGTATACGTCTTTGTCCAAAGGAATACTTTCTTGCTTTCGATAGGGTATACATTCACTCAGTTATTCTGAAGACCATTGCATTTATAGAAAAATAACTCAGTTACGTTAGAAAATTGTAAATGAAAGCACATATATAGTTTATCACCCTCACGGCCGGCGAGCGGTGCGTATATAAAGCCCCTCGTACACATACCGACGCGACGGTCGCAGAGGCAATTAAGGTCCGTCTGTGTCGTCGCGTCGTTATATATAGGTGTGCAAGGTGTATCGACTAGGATCAGCAACTGGGCGTCGGGTCGGGAAGGTTTAAACTTGTTTAATAATTCCCGGCTCCAGTCTTAAGTCGGCAGTAGCTCAGACTGGTTTGCTGCTAAATCCCCCCCCCCCTAATGTTTGTCGTTGTCTCCTTAGAAATAGATTAATGCCATAGAAGTCTCTTATTTATATCTTTTATGACGTCCAGTCGCAGATTCTTAGTTTTAGACGGCCAGTTCCCGACTCCCAGTCGCGTTGGTATAATGTACGAGGGGCTTAAGGGGCAGTGCGTATTGACTGGCTGTATACGTACCGCTCCATGTCATGGCTTGTATTCATGGTTTTGAACAGTATTTTGTATTTTGCTTGGGTGATAGAATATAGAAGACCCTTAGGGGTCGTCCTCGGGTGTACGGAAGACCCTCTGGTCATGCATATACTGACCGGCGGGTCGTCCGTCCACCCTCAGACGCCCCCATGCAGCGGGCCTGCTTATACTATGATGCATGTTATTCTATTGCTTTCACATATGAGGTCTACTTTACAAATCTCAATATTAATTGCCGTGCCGTGAGTTATTTTCTTATATGAATAGGCCTATAACGATTTCAGTAGACAAACGATCCTTGTTCCCATATTGCATTTTGAGGCCTATCTGTCTCGATAACTTTGATTGTTGCTCCATGCATGTGATCATTCATGCATGCAAGTAGGCCATAGGTCATTACCTGCATGCAAATATAGAGTCGCAACTATATCGCTATATTGATAGGCGTTTAAAACAGTTCCCCCTTGACCTTCAGGTTTGTTGCATGGTATGCGTTGTTATATTTTTAATTAGTAATAAAGGCGCCCTTTCGGGCTTGAATATAGCCCTATGATTGTAGGACACTTCAATTATGTTATCATTTTCATCACGGTGTTATGTCATTAGGATAGCCGGGATTATATTTTCACAAAGTATTTATGATACATAGGCCTAATTGGATCTTGAAGGCGGGAAGTGATTGATGTAGGCCCTATATAGGCCTATATATATCTATAGGCTCTAGAGGTCAGTAGGTCTAACGACTATATTGATTACTGTTTTTTCTCCCTCCCTTGACCTTGTGCTAACAATTTATGTGTACAGGGCCTAATTGTACTACCGACAAAAGTAGGCCTATGCTAAAATTGTCTAATTTTATATAGGGGCCTATAGCATTTTAGAACTCTACCTAGAGGTTACAGACTTACATCAGCATGGCACATTCCTGTCTATGTTTGAATGAGTTCACTGGGAATGATTGCATTAAATGGATGTTTTTTTTTTTTTTTTTTGTTTAAAGGCTAAAATTCCTCAAATGACCTGCATGCACGACAAGCAGGGTAACTCCCTCGCTTCCCGGTTCCAAAAACTTGCAACCACCTAGGGCAAGTGAGTCTTGAAAATAGATCACGAGTGTCCAGTTTCAGAATGGACACTGCTCAGATAGGAGTTGAGGGTTAGAGGTTAGAATGGGGTTAGGGAACAGTAGGGGGTTGTGGTGGTGTAGCACCATGCTGACCCAGTTCCCCTCGCTGCACCGCCACCCCCTCTGTACACGCACCAGCACCACCGACCAGCACCACCAGCACCACCGGGCTAGCGGCGGGTGACGGGCGGCGCCAGTCGGGAGTCAGAGGCGCTGACAGCCGCGGAAGGACGCACTGACAGCGGCGTCTTTTGTCCACAAATATCGCGATTTTCTCCGCTTTTCTCGGCTCCTTCTCCCTGCCACTGACCATCCAGGTAGGATGTAACTCGGGGCAACCCTGGATGTAGCCGTGCCGTGTTGTTACGGACTGTGGACGGACGCAGAGCTGGGATTTTGAAGGCAGACGACACTGCGGGAGAGGAACGCCCGGGTGAGCGTCCGCGGCGGGCGGGTTTGTTGATGTTGACGCCGCTCACAGTCAATCGGTGGATGCTACATGTAAACTAAATGAATAAGCGGGAGCCACCCCCCTCTGACAACTCAATTATTATCACCCACGTCAACGCTCGGGAGCATCAGCGCAGACACAGACAGGTAGCACTGATTTAACGTCTAATCTTCAGCTTTAACCGCCAGGCCCTGGAGGGAAGGATTACCACCAAGAGGCAGCAGCAGACGCTGAGACTGAGAGAACAACAGAGGAGGAGGGTGAAGAAGGGGTCCAGCCAACATTGTCATCAGCTTTGTCACCCCGTTGCCATTCTTTCCTGGATGGGTATCGATTCTGGGACTGACTCCCGAGCCTGACACGCACTCCTGGGGGGATTTAGTGCCAGCAGGGCCGGTAGGACAGCCACAGGAATCCACAGGAGGGGGCATGTTCATCTGGGCATAGACTACATACGCCCAGGAGGAGAGGAAGCAGGTTCTAGGGTGTGTGGTACTGGAGGAATTGTAGGATAATCAGGGAGCAACGGCAGCAGCAGCAGTAGGGGCGTGCAACCCCAGCACCACCTGCTATTCTCATCAGCCTCAGGGATGGTGCTCGGGTACCACCACCACCACTACACCACCACCGGTTACTAGATCTAGATCTACTCCTAGATAAGAGCAAGTGCTTAGGCAACAGTCCCTACTCAATCTTATCATAGAAGTTATTGTGTTGATATCAATTCACAAGCGAAAGGGCCAATATTTATAGGCCTAAGCTCATTATAAATAACCACTGATAGCCTAGTGTAGGCCAAGGTTAGGCTCACCCACAGGGGCCATATCTAAGATTATATACCTTGGCCATCTCTAGCTAATCTATTACACAGACACCTGTACCACAGTCTGGACTAAACCTATCATTAATCATTGATTAATGCCTACTATACAGGTTGTTTATAACACCTCAAGGATTACATATCAATTTTACTATTCATCAGTGTATCTAAACCACAATATGAATATAGGCCTATGTATCTAGGACTAAAGGTACCATTCCCAACCTCTCCTTAATAATCCCCCGCCACACACCATGATGAGATCCCCCAACACCAGCCGGCGACGAGACACAGCCACAAGCACCCTCCAGTACTGAATGGGATTAAGTCTCCAGGGGGGGAGGCTGGGGGATCCGACCAGGCCGGGGGAGGAGGGGGTACAGCCGGGCACACCTCGGCTGGTCCAGGGGGACAGGAGAAGGAGAAGACACAGGTCTCAGTCAGTGGGATGACAACGACCATGGCCGACGAGGTGGATTACGAGAGTGTGCTGGAGAGTGCGCTGGAGGAGCAGCAGGAGCAGTATGACGACCAGGAGGAGGAGGAGGAGGACGAGGAGGATGGGGTAGGACACATCGTGGAGTACCATGTCTGCTCCGGCGAAGCTCAGGGCCAGTACTCTGAGGCCACACTCAAATACAGGCACAAGAAATGTAAGCTCATCTTAAACAACTCTTTAAAATTGTTACGCTTGTTTAATGTTCTGAACTTTAAGAAATATTCCCTTTCAGAGACCTCAATATCAGAAATCAACACTACTGGAATGTATTATGACTTTAATGAAGCATGAAAGCATTCTCTAACCAGAGGACAATCTGTAGGATCATTTCTATCCATTTCTATGTTGAAGTACTTTCTAGTGTATAAAATCATTTTGATAATTTCAAGCGGTTATAATAGCGAGAAAGGTTATCAATCTGACTAGAAGGCTTTTGATTAAGATTAATTACTTGTACCCGTTGGGCTATATGCCTTCAGGCAACTCTTTCCAGTGTTTAAACACTAATTTATTAGATATGATTAAATCTACATTTAAGTAAATATTTATGCACATCCCTAACCTTGAGATTGCCTGTCTAAAGACTAAATTAAAGTAGATATCATTTCTAGTGTAAAAGCCCGTAAGTCATCATTCACTGCCCAATGCCCAGGGCAGGCCAATGCCTCGGTTCTAACTCTGATGCGGTCCTCCTGCAGGAAACAAGAGTTTTCCAATATATAATTATACAGAATGAAATATAGTTGCCCAATTTGTAACGGATGCTCAACTTTTTTTGGGCTTGTATCAAGCTACCGGACCAGTGTTTGTCAGACCACAGTAATTGTAGCACTATGTATCCTAATTGATACATGTTTTCATGCAGTAGATAATGAAATATACACAATGTGAAATCCATCCCACAGTAACTTAGAGTATACCCAGGAATTTGAAAGCAATGTGACTATCAACTCTATCATACGTCTATTTTGCAAAACAGAATGTACCATTTAATGTATAATGTAACTATATCACGTTACACTTACTTAGGTGTCATGTAGGCTTAGGCATTTAGTCTTTCTATCCTAATGTGAAGGCTTTTGTGCGCGGTTAAGGTTATTCATATTTGAATGAAGATAGTATTTCGGTTACACCTGTAATTTAATCTAAATTCTCTGCTGAGTTATAATGGTCAGCAAGTACTCATTTCTAAGTAGGTCAGCTCCAAGTGACTCACTTTCACTGGAACAGTCAGTCCTCTGGTCAGCTCGGCGGTCACCCCCCATCCTCCATCTTATATGACTTGTCTAAACTTGTGGGGTGATACCCGAAGCTGCCGGGCCATTTAGTGTTATCTGAGTAGCTGTTAGCGGAGCTGCTCCACTCACCGTTATCTGACCCAGCCTGCCAAGGCCCAACATCAAGGGTTTGATATGCTTAACCTCTGCCACTTTTCCTTTCCGTCCATCAAATATTGACCAACATCCAGGTTAAATTGGTATCCGTGTCCAGCGATTGATATTGTATTACTGCCCACGTGGTTCTTTTCAGGATACCCTAAATTGCCTAGTAATTTAACCCTCAGTATTACAGGCAAATCTGTATCCTGCGAGTGGTGACATTAATGGGGAGTAAGTTGAGAGTGAGCATAGCGTGATTTATTGATAAGGAAGTGCGTGTCGCAGTGACATACAGTCCATTTAGATGGTATGTTATCATGCAGTTAATGTACGCCATCGCATACTAAGGCCCTATGATACAGCAGCAACATACCTTTTAGTTATAGATTATGAACCTTGATGGTGAGATCAAGCCAGTGAATATAAAGCTAATTTTGCTGGAGTCCCATACGCCTTACTCCAGATACTAAGATACAATTAATTAATAGCAGTCGAGGTGATTCCCCTTACCCATACCCTTCGTAGTAATGTTCTCCGCATAAAAACACCAATAGAATTACCCAAAGTCAACTTCCATCCTGGCTCAATAACAGTATTGGTTGATGCAGAGTGAGTAGAAAAACATCTAGAGTAGGGCGTGTATTAGACATTAGTCTTAGCTGTTTAGACTGACAAGAAAAATAGTAATTTCCGTGACGTGTCCGACACGAAAAACATACTGCAATTGCAATTTCCTCTCCTAGTCATTGGGAATGGCAGATCCGTACTCCACCAACCAGTGCATCAGGGTAAATGCATCCAAGTAGGCCATTAATTTGGGATATGCCACCAAGTAATGTTTTGTGTGAAACAAATTGCCTTTAGACGACTACCATTTCCTCTTTGCCGTAGTATGCAGGCGTTCGGTCAAATGGACATGTGGTCTGAACGTATTGTATTCATTATCCCGTCACTTCATCATTCTGTTAGTGCTATTTTAACACATTCAAGCAGGAAGTTAGTTATCTTAAGGATTCTCTCTGTAGACTCATTGACAACACATCACAATTGTCAAGTTATCAGTTTTGGGTAGGTCAAGCTATCTACATCTACGCAGGTGAATTTGTAACCTCTCAAAAAAGGTACTAAAATATCATCACCCATAAGACTTGTACAAAACTCGAGAGGTTATGACCGTATACTAGCTGTTATCTAAAGGAGCAGTTTTAAGATAACACTATTTTCCCAGGGTAGGGCTATTATTGGTAAAAGAACACAAGGATTGATATACTCAAGTATTAGCTAAGATATATACAAGTGGTCTGTGCCCAGGGTACGAAAGACATTTATTTTAGTAAATTTTTTTAATCACACGCCTTGAAGCATGATCCATCCAGACAGCCTAATCAGAGAAATAAATCTGATGTGATGAACTTTAATACTGCTCGGAATAGAGAGCCTGAAGCCCCAGCAGTTGGCGGTGATTAAGTGTGCAGAGGGGCCTTAATATGCTCGTTAACTAGGGGCCTGTCGCCCTGCTGGCGGGGGCCGGGCGAGCTGCTCCTGGCCCGATGAGTCAACGTGAGCTGCTCACGGCCACCCCGGCCGCCTTGACCGGCTTGACCTCTGTGTCTGGGGCAGAGGTCAACTCTGATAGTGATCAGAAGAGGGAAGGATGGGTAAATCAGCAGATAGCATTAATTAGTTTGGGTTTCGCGATTTTTCTGTTTTTGATAGAGTAAATAAAATGATCTAAATATTTAGTTTCACTGTTATGATTTCAATTTACCGCAAGTGATGATGGGCATAATTTGTATTATTTGAATTAGTTATTCAATTTATTTGAATGATTATCTAGGGATCCGACCAGGCCGGGGGAGGAGGGGTTACTGAATGTACCAGCTATCGGTAGAAAGCCTTTGGTTTACCCACAAGGCTGTCCGGCCTAAATGTGTCGTTGATTGAGGAATGAGTCAGTGGCGTGAGATCAGCGAGGGCCTTTTAAGGGAGAGGACATTGTCTGGGTGGCTGTGAGAGGTCATGAACAGATGGATGTCGGGAAGGAACGAACTGGGCCTACCACCTCTGAGCTCACCTAGCGTAGTGGCTATGTGTAAACAGAGCAACGTGGTAATTTTTACATGTGATTCTTATGATATCCACATGACCCTTTTTTAATGAGAGATTACACATAATGCGATGAGCTCATTTTCCTTTAATCAGCAATGATGCCCATACCAGGCCAACTCCCAGTGTTCATGAGCAGCTTTCCTACCAGTATCTTATCGATAATTGGCATGATTTATGAGGGTTTTAGCAATAATTTTTTATTCTACTCTAACTTATCGTTGAGCAATGAATGCTGAAGATTGATCTACCTTTCGGCCATAATGTCCGTGATGATTTGTTGATGGGTGCTCTGTCTAGAGAACCGATTGCGCATCTATCAATTTTATTTCTAACAGATCCTAACTGCCTGTTCTCGTTCATTTAAATGTACTTTTATTGAAGACAAAAAGAATCAATGTGCTCCTCAAAATATTATTCAGTTATCATCATTCGCCAAAAACGATTCAATTACAAAGGAGGTGGTTGGGTAAATAGCGTAAACCTAAAGACCAGTCCATTTTATCAGAATTTAAACCTCTTTAAGGGAACGTGTAAGTATAACACAATTTTAACTGACCTAGAAATGTCCATAACATCTATTATAGAGTTGGAATAAGAAATTATCCGTCTTCAAAGTATCTTCAATAAACTTTCATCCAAAGCTTACCTTGGCACAGACTAACGGTATTAATCCAAACAACTGTAGGCCTTTAATCATTAATGTTCTCAGTACAGCCGTACACAGTTATTTCAAGGCCTATATTCTAAGGTTGAATTCTTCTTAACCATTTTCCTCTCATCGGTATGTCGCTGTACCAATTTATAGGGACCTACATTTTCCGTGTAACCCAATTACTATATTGCCATTGTGCACAAAGCTGAACGGTATATTTGCAGTAGACAACGCATGTTTGCCAATAAAACAAGGTAATCTTCCGATTGGAATGTTGCCCCAGCTCGCTCTATCTTTGGCTGAACAGCAGTTTTGTATCGTCTGCGAACAAAAGCCTATAGTCTGACAGAGGGCACAGAAAGTTTCTAGTATTCAGAGCAGGAAAGACTATCCATACTCTTACTACAGAGTATTGAGCCAAGGTGCTACTCGAATTCTTAATGCAGCAGATGCTATCTTTGGCAAAGCTTATTTTCTCCTGTTTCTTCACAGTTAAGTGAGTTAACAATAAATTGGTGGAATTACATAATTGCTCAAATTAGTCAATTACTTATACATGTAATTATATCTTAATATACGACATACTATCTTGGTTATATAATGATCCACTTTTAATGAGTGGACGATGTTAACATGTGCGACAGTTTACGTAATTATACTAGCGTGAGACCTTGATACATTTTATTCTCGTAAAGGATTCTAGTTATGCATGAATGTTAGAATATCTCATTCGATTATTGATGTTAACGCACTTACTAGTCTACGAGCTCAGTTCAGGACCGCGCATTCAGGGACAAGCCTTGACCTTGAGGTTATCATCTGGTTATGGTTTAACTATTGTAAGGTAGACCTCGGGTGGTAAACGATGAAAAGATCTACACCTATCATTTTGTGCCGTGATCTTTGGAGCAGGGACCCATTTTTAGCCCCCCTTTTGTCAAAGAGACGTACCCTCTGACAGGCAGGCTGTGCTACGTGTGGAGTACGGACCGAAGGTGGTATCACACTACACGACTTGAGCAATATGACGATGAAGTCGCACATGTTAGAGAAAGAATACTTTAATGCATAATAAGGCCCGCATATATGAGATACTCCACGTTGACATTATTTTTTACAATCGGAGGAGGTTTCCCGGGGGAGGATAAAGGATTTCCGAAAGGGTGTGTGTGTGGGGAGGGGGGCGGGGCAGCATATAGGCTAAGGCCTAAAACGGCATACCTTTGCGCGCGCACACGCAACATTTTGCCTACTTTTTGTAGTTAAGGGGTCCCCCAAAAGGGGGAGGGACTCCCGGAGGTCAGGGCCCCCTGGACCCCCCAACCCTGGATCCGCCCCAGACAATTATCTATGTCACTCCTGTATACGAATTGTCTGTAATATCATCATTATCATAGTGCCGGTATCTCAGCCCAAGTCGTGAAGTGTAATACCGGCTCCAGGGCCGGTTTGGTGGTGACTGTTGGCACCTCATCTCTGACGGCAGGATCAAAGCCGGCCAAGCCCGGATTAACGTGTCACTCAGAGCCGCTCCACCGTCTTCGGCAACTCACGAGCAGCTCGCATCGATCCCCCAGCCCGCCGTCTCAGGTTACCAGCTCATTCAAACATCTTAAAGCCCGGCCTCCCTACAACAAACGTTAGATCCTCACATCTGTCCCCTTTAAAGTATCGTATTACCTTATCGAGGTTGTGGAAGGGGAAAAATAAATTGAAAGTCAGTCTTTTTCCCGACTTATTAGAAGAGAAGGTTCTCAGTAGATTTAAAACCACCAATCTGGCAGAAGTAAGCCACTTTTATAAAGAAATAAAATAAACTTACTACATATGGCATTCATATATATCACCGGATCAACACAAGTTTGAAAATTGTTAAGGGCGTAAAGCAACCAATAACCAACCAACCAATTGATTCAGGTCTGGCACTTATCGTATTTGAAATAAGTTAAAAATGGAATGAGCCAGACGTTGAAATCTCACTTTCCACATTTTCATGTTATTGGTACCGTATGTATAAAAGTATACTCTCATGATATGATCCATATTCAATGTTACCAGGTTACGTCTATTATTATTGCGTTTCTCCTGGCGATGATATGACATGGTGTAATGAATAGCAAGTGAAAGCCTCGAAATACGTTTTAATGGCACTAGTAACCGCGTGACCTCCTTGTCAGGTGCCAGGTGCCACTCCTTTGTTGGCAGACACTTACTGTACATCTTGTCATGTATAAAAATATTTCCAAGAATGTTTGTATACTGGCATGAAACGAACACTAGTACTTTGTACTAATGCTTCTCAGTAAAGAATGTTATTAAAACAAGAACTGTGGCAGATTTGTTTTACGCTATGTGGCCCTTTAGATGACATGATATCATCGATACAAATAATTCTTGCCAAACAACACTCTGCAGGACGGGGGTACCATTCAAAGGAGACGTTGGAACTCAAATTATAAGTCGGTGTATGGTATGAAACATTAGTCAAAGAGTGGATGGAGAATATTACTGAATATCGAGTGAATGTATATTTTAATACGATAACATGGTACTTTATACCCGGAAAGAACGATAATATCAACATTCATGCGGTGTTATTACCTTTTTTTGGGGAGGGGGGATAATTGATAAAGGCAAAGGATAATGAAGCAAAAACTATAACCGATGTAATTTATCACATATCTTCAGATCGGGGCCAAGTCAGAGCCATGTTAATTACACACACATTTACAATTATGTACATCGCAGTTTGATTAGGTCGCAGCACATAACCTGGATAATTGTAGGAGATAGCATCGCCTTGTACTTGTTCCTTGAATCCACCCTGAGCCATTCAACAATATGTACAAACGTGTTTGTGTCACATATATTGAGCATCACAACATAATCATTTTCCGCAATTTTCGCTGCTTACTACACTTGACATACCTGGTCATGTCTGCGATCACCACTAGCTAATTTAAAAAAAAAAAAAAGAAGATAAATTTACATTGCTAAATGCAGCTTTGAATGATGTAATTCAATTTTGATTATGATTAAACTGGCAAGACGGAGACATAGATAAAGAATGATATGTGAAAGACCTAATTTAAATGACATGATTCCTTAAAAACCTTAGAATAACCTTACTTTACATCAGAATAACGACCCAGTATCTTTTATGCCGTTAGCTCATCGTAGGAGGTGGTGTGGGGAGAGTAAATACTCTGCTCATGCAATGGGGTCATCTGATAAACGAATCATGAATCCAGTCAGGAAATATAGATATAACATTAAATATGTAGACTGGTTTAGCTGTTGCGTGATGATGTAACCTTACTACTGAACAGAAACATGGGGAAATAGCCCGATTCATTCTGACCTGTATGTATATTGGAGCAACTGGATCTTTTGGATACGCTTTTGCATGCTTAGCAACGATTTGCTAACCTCCCTGTGAATGCAAAGAAAGCTTTGAGAGTTTCAGGAGGAGCATCAAAATGCACGGTAGCAACCAATTAAAGTAATTAGGCTAATATCAATGTTTAGGGCCTGCCCTTCACTAAACCTAATTGTGCCATAGACATTAATATTTCATTACACACATTCAGTTTCCTGTATATAAGTTCGAACAGAATTCAGGGTAGAATTCTATTATACCAATAATTAGCTAGTTTGATGTTATACTTGGCGAAGCTGAACGCCTATTCGGAGTATAGAAAAGATATCTCTGTTGATACCAAAACAAAACGAATTCTCAACCCCTAGGTTACTGTAATACAAACCATACAGCCATTGCTCATGTGAAGTATAGGCACGCGACTTACGTGATGGATGGATGCTCACATCTAGAATGCTACAACTTCCGCCTTGGGTTACTCTGATCATTTTTACATAGCGTCACTCCCCAAGCGGAAGGCTACCTTTAGGGTCCCGTGTAAAAAATAACTAATCAGGAATCTGTTTGAAGTCCTCCGTAGAACCGTAAGTCGAGTTGGCCTACTGGGATTCACAGGAGAAACTTGTGTGGCTAAGTTCGTATTATTTAAAGGAGGATGAGGGGAATTGTGTGTTAGCACAGTACTCAAAACACAATTATTTATGTACGAGTTCTAGTAGAGTCCTGTCGCAACTCAAAAAGTCATAGTAAAAAGAAGCCTGTGTTTAGGGAACCCTTCTTCCCCGTTACTGTTAGATTTAGGCACCGTAACTTTTATATGATGCAAAACGTTAGGCTTATATATTGCAACTCTGAGTGGAACCAGCAGTACTTCTCTGTAAATATTTACTGTGCACCCAACCGGATATGTTTTTTTTCAAGGATACTTGTTGGAACGCATAGACCTTTGGTAGAATGAGCTGATGTTATGATGATAGGATAGAACCTTGTGATCTTGTACTAAGGTCGTGGTTGTTCATTTGTGTGTGGTGTTACAATAGTCTTGTTTTGGGTCACCCTAATGGGGTTTGATTGTGTTGTCATGCTATGCATATATATGGGATTGGTTCCTTAGAAAGGGAAGGCGGGACGCCAGTCCATTTCTCACAAGAGACACACAATGGCCATAATATTATATTGTTGTGTATTTGTGTTTTGAAGATTTTGAAAATCATTATGAGAGTACACCAGGAGCAACTTTGCAAAAGAGAGTTTTATACTTTATGTGTGTCTTTCTCAACCGATGCAGTTGCAAAATACACATGTAATACAAAGACATTGATAATTTCTTGGTAATAAGTTTTTACATCTTAATACGGTCGACGGAATTAGTTTAATTTCCTCGACTATAATTGATAGACCAGACCGATTACATGCCTAGTTCAGATTGAATGGGAATTTAATCAGACTGTTATGCAGTTGCCAGTCACATGATTGTAATCAATTTGCCTGCTGAAATAATTTTAAGGGTAGTTCTTCTAGTCAACCTAATTAGAACTGAGTGGGATTCCGATTTGATATATAATTCCCATTCAATTTGATATAGGGACATTTCTTTTTCTAAAACATCTAGAAAGTCTCAGACTTATGATATTTGTTTGTTATAGATGAGCAGTATTGCATTTTCCCATCAGTTTAATGTCTGATGTTGGAATGGGAATCGGCCGTCAGAATGAACTGTATTCTCAGATTCATCGGGTGTGTGTTTTGGTTTGTGTCCACCAGCCAAATTTGATCCCACTCAGTTCAAATTACGTTTTTCCCCAATCGGCGCGGAACAGTTTTAAGTCGGATGATGTTTTCCCTAGCCTGTCAGCCTCGGGGACCACAACGGTAGGATAAAAACAGACCTCTGAAAATGCTTTAGTCAGCAAGAATGTTTGCTCTGTAAATTATCTTGATTTCGTCTGAACAGGGGACTGCGATTGGGGGCGTTTAAAAGGGAATTGGATAGATGCACGAGAGCCAGACCAGTGCAGTCGTAAAGATCATGCAACTGACCTATACCCAACTATTTTGATAATTTTCAATGTGGATATATAGCTCAAAAGATGCAACTGTACTCTTTCTTCGTGTATTTTTTTCAGTCCATCCCAGATCGGAAATCATTGATTTATTTTAGCCATTGGTGGATGGTGCGTGGGTGCATTGTTGGAAAGTGAGAGGTTCTAACGGGTGTACGTTGGGCAAACCTATCCGATAATGTGATCGATATGGCTGTTACTGGAGCGCCACACTTTGTGCTAGCCGACACCCAGGTCAGCCAACACTGCAGGCTGCATCAGCACTGGGCGGCTAACTATTTGGCCAATTTTACAATTTTGCTATTTCCTGTGAAGAAATCGATCTAAAGGCCAAACCAGTGTTGCGCGTAGTGACATTTCCACTTTCATTAAAAGACCATGCAATGTCGCCGGTGAAGGTCAGTACATAGGTGCACTGAAGGTCTACCTGTATATCCTTGGTAAATGCACTCAATTTTACAACAGTTTTCTATATGAACGATGCGTTTTAATTGAAAAAGAGTAGTGGGACTCTGTTGTATTCAACGAAGTAAATCTTTCAGGAAAATCATCATGCTTTTCATCTAATTCTGTTTTAAGTTTCAATCACGGCAATACTTTTATTTTTACATAAAGAGTTAAAGAAGTGATTGGTGAGTAATATGTGTGGATCTGACCACTTTGTCTCCAGGTGTTACACCTGGGGAGACTTCTCACCTGGCCAGGTGTCCGTGCTCACCTGGGCGTCCCCCATCGATCCACACACCCCTGACTGAACCCACTCACCCACTGCACCCCGCACTCCCAACTCTATGAATACCTGATCAGCGCCTTCCCTGACCCAGGCAATCTCCCGCCCAGCCCACCAGACCGACAGTAATGCCACAGGCAGAGGCGCAACTAGAATGGGAAACCCTGTCTACCCCATTTGTGGGTAGACTGGGAATAATCATCAGCAAGATGAACATGTTGATTGCCCTACCTATCTAAAAGATAGAATAAGCCTGTATGAGTTACTCTCACCACCCTATATACTTATATATTGGAATGGTATTATGTCCAATCTTTACCAGCTGTTTACCCTAGCCCCACCTGTTTCTAGCGAAATTATTGAATACAATGGGTGAGCGAAAGCCAGTATGCCATGTCAAAGTAGAACCTGGTATCTCAAGTAGCACATCTTAGTAAAATGAATAAAGGGAACTGGTTGGAACAGTAAAACCTTCCCACAATATAGCCACAAAGCAGACTTTAATAATTTGTTAGTCAAGTATATATTGTCCATTTGTTAATCAATATAGGGGCATTGAAAGACCTTGAGTTAATATTGAATAATATACACAAATCTGCAGGAAGAAGCTCTTTGTGTATATATACATGCATATACAATTTCTTGATTTTTTTAATTACACTTTTTGATTATCTTAAACACGATCAAAATCATTGTTTGCAGACATATTATATCTGCATAGTGGCTTCTGCATGGGCAACACAATTTTTCATGACTACGTTTAGTTCAGTCCCCACGGGTCATGTTTTCTGATTATGCTCAAAGCACAATAATATTGTTGAATACTAGACCGCCCTTATCAGTAACCAAAGACGACACCTCAGGAACAAATACATCTTACTCGATAGGCAGTCTTCACTCGTCAGTTCGCAACGAGAGGCACGCGAGGAATATCCTCTTGATCTCACCCAGGAAGTTGTCAGTATGCAGTGCACGCTCACGAGTCACGACTAGTGCTCAGTGAAGCAGCCTTAATCCGTGATATGCGCGTGAACATTGTCCCAACCTTGCCCTGTAACAAATGGACCGGTGTTATATAAGACTTCCCAGGACGGTGTACGTTAATTGCCTCCCCCCTCCATACTATAAGTTTACACCCCATCTCATTTATCGCTGTTTGGAGGCTGCTCGTACATTAATTGACAGACCCTGAATAAAAGTGAGGCATAAATACAGAGCATCATTGAGGATCAAGTTCCTAGTTTTTGCTGATTTTTATTGTAGAACCGATTTTTGATTGCAGAACCGATTTTCCCTACATCGCTTTAAGATCTCATCTGTTTCAAATTATTTTTGTGTTAGTTTCTTGCTATTCAAAAACAAATTTTAATTTAGTATCAGGTCTCTATCCCTTTTAATTGTTCCGAAAGAAATTTAGGAAACGCGTTTCCTACTTTTTCATTAGTCGGGAGTGGCGCATCTCTGATATATTATTTAGTTCCAGTTGCACTTTTTAATTTTTTCAAACACGATGCAAATTCATTCTTTATTCTCTTATTTTCACCAACTGTTCTCTGGTCAATCCAGAATAGGAAACCTTATATCCCAAGAATTTCTTCAACATGCAACAAAGGACACAGTGTTTATGCATTCGAAAAAGAAGAAGGAATATAAAATGAGAAGAATATGTATCCGTCAAGTAAATCAATAAAGAAAAAACGACGAGCTTCTATATCTGTACTTTCTTGTGATGTTTTAGGATGGCAGGAACCCTATTTCACCTCCCCAAATGTTTTATGC
Organism: Lepidonotus clava; assembly: GCA_936440205.1. Lineage (NCBI taxonomy): Eukaryota > Metazoa > Annelida > Polychaeta > Phyllodocida > Polynoidae > Lepidonotus > Lepidonotus clava. Next base: position 41,062,063 of record OW387136.1, on the reverse strand, counting down.
CGACCAACCTGAGGTTGGCTTCCCTCCCACATGAAGGCAATTGGAGACTTTATTTTTGCAGTTGGCTTGTTTACAGAACTGCAGTAATTAACCCCTTCAACCCTCTATTCCTGAGGATAATAGATAAAAATGTGTGTGGACTACAGAAGAAATGCTTTCTAAAGCTGCAAACCTTTTGAAAATATTCCTTCTAGAAGCTTAGATATGGTCGTTGGAACTTCCCTACTTCTTGTAACATAGAAACCCTCCAGTTCTGATAGTTATCTTTGTTTCCATGTTATGGTAACTTTAACTTGACCTTGTATATTTAGAATACAAAGCGTTTCTTATTCAGAAAAATGTTTAAAATACAATAACTTTTGATTGACTTGGTCTTTTATCTAACTGTTTGAAATATAAGACAGATAAAGATATTTCCTACATTACCAATGAAAATTGTTCCATTGTCTCTGAATATTCTTTTTTCTGTAACCATGGCAACCTAACAACCTTATTATATAAAGGATTTCTGTGAAAAAAACATTCCATTGCAAATTTCCCATAATGCATCATTCGCAAAAGATTTGACATTTCTATGAAAATCATTGAATTCTCAGGAAATTTCTATCTAAGTCAAACTTTTCCACGAAATTACATGAAAAAATGTTTTTTCACCAATAATTCCTTTATTAATGCTTTCAAGAGGCTGATTTCCCAGAATAGGCAGATTTGTCCTATATTGACCATAACAGCATTTACTTTGACACAGGTTCCAAAAAATCTAAACATCATAGAATAATTATACAAAAAGTGTAAGGTTCCTTTGAACTTTGGCAATATTTTGATATTTACTTCATGAGTGTAGGTAAAATACCCATTTTATAATCAGAACAAAACTCTAAAAGAGGTGCCATTTTATGGGTGACACTCATGTGGTGGCTAAATATGGCCTTATGGGGTGGAAGGGGTTAAGGGACGGTGCCGATAATTAAATGGATCCCCAAACACTCCGTGGGCCGCATGTGCCAGTGAAAACAGTGACGGCCGATCGCCTCTTCATTGTGTGAGTTGAGATCTAGACCAATTACGGCGGCTAATGTAACACCATCCTCGTCCCTACCCGTAATTGGGTGAGTGATAGGGACCCACTACGATGGGGGTATGATGGATGGACGTGACCATGTTCCTGAGTTATTAACATTAACGTAGGGAGAGGACGAGAACCACTAATCTACTACTGGTAGTGGGATTAGATTAGCCGTTTCTCATCGTGATCAAGTGTCCTGTCAGGGCAGGACCAAGTGGGCCTTCATAATTGCAGGACTAGCTCAGACAGACAACCCATAACCTTTTTGAATTCTCTGATGTTAGAAAATAGGGTTGTAGCGTCTGGGACATTAACTGATAGGTCAAAGGAAAAAAACGCTTACACTTTTAGTCATTTGACAGGGGTAAATGTAATTGACTGATCCATTAGTCTTATTTTAGGGTATCAGATATTCAATCAAATCTACTACTGACATTCACATTTGCGGGATTGAGGCTTCTGTCTGCACTCGTTGGTCTGATGGGACCGGCTGTTTTCGGTCTTTTCCCGGGGTCTTTTACAATAGAAGCACTTAAAGCAATTATTTGCATTGAATTACTTGGAATTTCCGCAATGAAAACTATTATAACTTCTCAGTCACAGGTACATAGTGTGACGTTCTTGCCCATTTGAGGTGTAATATGAGTCTACTTGGTGGTCCCACCATTCGTGCTGTTCGGCCTGCTGCATCGTCCTACCCATTAAGTCCTATCCATTAAGTTCCCGACCCAGATCGTGGTTCCCGTTTGTTAACCATAGTGTATTCGTTAAGAGATCCCAGGAGAGAAGAGCAAGGCAGTTGTTGTTTGATGAGCAGCTCTCGGGCCACAGACTAGATCTTCGTTGATCCCGGTTTATATCCCTAAAGATCGGACAATATTGGCTTCTGATTATCGTGACCTTGTGACACCACAACAGACAGTCTTGTGACACAAGTTCGTCTAATACTGCATTCTGTCACACTAGGTCATGTCAAATTACACCATAAAACTGGTAAACATTATGCAAAAAGACATTCCTCTTATCGGCTGATAATCATCACAAGAATGAAAAGAGAACAAAGTAACATAAAATTTCAATCATTTTCGATAATAGTGTCAGAGGCAGGACTGTATGATACATCTCCAAGGGTACACAGTAAATGCTGTCCTTAGTTATATATGATACATATACTGTATATTAGAGGGGGGACGTAGTAGAAACCAAAAGGAAGAGCAAATTGAATAGCGAATATCGGAGAGAGGCAGGTAGTAATTGGATGGGGGAAACACTGTATTAGAAGTCAGTAGAAAGGGAGCGGGGAGGGGTAATAATGACACAAGTAATTAACCCAATTAGGGCTGAAAACGTGTGTCGTCTCTTCTGATGTGTCCTGAGATATCCCAGTGCTGTACCGTACCTAGGCCGTCTCTCGGAGTAGAACCTATGTTTTATTTTTGCACGAATAACAAACCAACTAGATTATCTTCATCAAGAGTGTTATTGAGTACAATTCGAGAAATCGATACATTCTCTTTGGTTTTGATTTCCGGGGATGTATAACTCGTCTTACGAATCTCGCTGTTCATGGTTATGCTTACATAGTGATTAAATTAAGATATTCGTTTGGAAATACGTCATTACATGGGAAATACAATATCATCAGTCAATCATTTATACTAGTATCTTTGTAATTAGAGAAATAATGATAGTCTGATCTCTGTAGACTTCGAAGCTACAGCCATTAAGGATATATTCTAAAAAAACATATGTATGACAGACTGATATTCTCGTGGTTCATGATTACGTCGAAATAGCTGATAGTTCTATGAAGACCCATTAAACCTTTCTACGATAACTAGATATTGATGTTCCCATAATGCAGACTCCACCAAATAAATATCATTTTTGACTGTGAAAGAATTTGGCAGGCTCTAACAGTGCTTTTATGTATACTGATATCAACTTAACATACCATTCCTGTTTAGAAGAAAAGCAATCACTTGAACAAAAAGGTTTGTTTCCATACTGAAGCAACCATAAGGCCCTCCACGGGCCCTCCAGGACCCGGCTACAGGAGCTGCTCCAGATCTACCTAATCCCTGCAGCAGGGGTAAGAAAAGGTCCTGTTGACACTGCAGTGACAGGTCGTCCATTAGCCCAGGCCTACTAATACAATCACTCCCTCCCCTCCCTCTCTAACTACTTAAGTACTTCATCAGGGCTTTCCAAGTAAAAAGCCCGACACAGTGCTTTGTGATCCTCTCTTGTTATTATCCAGATCGGGCCGGCTCAGAGACAAGATCAGCGGGGATCCACATCAGGCATATCATACATGGTCCGATGGATTAGCCCACTGAGGCCAGGCCAACAGAAAGGGTGCTTCCAGCACAGTGACAGATAGTTAGTTATTCAATGGAAATATTTATGAGAATTAAATTGCACAAGATAACGCCTTATCAAGAAAGTTTCATACTGTTAAAATACTCTTTCCACGGAAATAACGAAAGTAGAAAGTGTCCTCTCGGGACAGAAATATTTCATTCTTGGCCAAACGTCTATGAATATTTTAGTTGTCAATGTATGAGCTTTTGTGCTTTGGATTAGCTGGAAGATTTATCATATATAGTTCATAGGAAACACATACTTTGGCATTTAGCCTATGATGCATCAATCAGGGTTAGAACCCCAGCAGCCTTCCGACCCACCTTCCCTAAGTAGGACCATACAGCCTGATTCAGGTAGTCAAAGGCTGGCACGTCAGGCCTGAAGATGATTGAAATCTAGTGTTTGGTTCGATCATTAGCCTATATAAAGCAGGGATGGCTATTGTATATTAAAGGCAGGTTTCGTGTTTGTGGTTAATTGTGGTTGTTCCATTTGCTGAAGTCACTGGGGTATGAAATTGTCGGTCGAGCTAATGTAATCATCATTTTAGGGATCAGTGAAATACAGGCAATGTATTTAGGTGATAAGAATCTAAGATCTGAACAAGTAATACCTCAGTCAAGATAGGTCATGCAGAGACAGTTGCAGGTGTTTAGTCCAAAAGAGCTAGTAATTTTATCGCCCCAGAATTTTATTTCCAATGCCTCTTCGGCTAATTGGGGGCCATCAAAATATGCATTGGTGCCACCAAATATAACATAGTCTTCAACAAATAATTACAACGGCCAAGAACCTTTCTACCCATTCTGTATACATCCGAATTGTGCCACCCCGACCATCCATCTTCTCCCATCTCGGCCCTACATGTAGTAGGTTGTCTCGGCCCAGTCAGGAGGGCCCGGCCCGTTAATCCGGCCCTGGGTATTTGTACAGGCCGCTTAACGCTGGGTACACTGGTCGAGTCGGACCGGTCAACATGCCCAGGACGTGCATACACGGCCACACGTCCCCCCGCCTGTTTACACGGGAGGTCAGACCTGTCAGGGTGTCCTCGGGGAGGGGAGTGGGCCCTCCCTCAAGGGTTCTGTCGACTGGTTAAGGGTTTGTAGGGTACTGGAGGAACACACACTCAGAACAGTACTTTATTATTGTCCCAAGATCGTGATGTAATGTGCATGTATAAGTCTTGTGGAGATTTCATGAGAGTCGATTTGCCCTGTTAGTAAATTACATGTTGCACTGAATCCAACTTTGATTATTTCAAACTAATTACCATAAGGCCTAGGCCTAACAAATTGGTTGTGTTTAGTTAACCCGACCTACCCAATTTTTTTTGGCCCTAACCTAACTTTTTTAATGATTTTGTTTTTCCAACTTTTTTTCAAAACCCAAAAGAATTGACCAGTAAAACATGGAACAGCATACAGATGCTCAGGACATGTATTTTAAATGCTTAAAATTGTTTTAGAGGATGTTTAGAGTATCTTATTTTATTTCCACATCTGCCCAGGTCTGTTTGGTAAGTAATTTAAAAAAGCAAAAAAAAAAAGAGGAACAAAAATCGACCCACCCACCCTAATTTCTTTCGACCTATGTTACCTGAACACAACAATTTTTTGGGCCTAATATCTATAGCAGTACATTGAATTTAGACAGCCATATATTCTTCATGTGTTTCTGTGCTAATGAGGCCTAAAAAGAGATTTGTTCGGTATCATGTCAAAAATGTTGGGTTGGTAGTTCATAGAACTATCAGGGGGTCAAGACCAGAATGCCTGGGTCGACATCCGTCAGATGCTGAAGTCGAGGACATAAAAATCCCCCAGGTAGAACTATAATTCAGCACCCTATAATAGTATGCAAATTGTGAGGAAATGTAGTATCCTGGGTGGAAGCTATTTGTTCATCATCAGCATACAATAACAGTGTCGCTACCCCTAATTTTACCGCTGCTGGAGGAAATTGTACAATAATGCCCTTCTGCCTGGGGCGGTACTACAGTGATAATAGACTGATAGAGAACAGGATCTGCCTCAGTGCACTACCATTCGGCAAACTCACAGTGTGGCGAACAGACCACATGTGTTTATATTATTGAAAGGTTTTAGACGGTCATTACTATAGGAATCTGTCTGGATGGAAGGAGGATTTTGATGGGATAATGGAAAAGTTATTAGAATTTCTAGAGTAAAGGTAGTGCTTAGGGCAAGAATCTGTCGATGGCGGTTTTTCTGCATGTGCACCCACACGTTTCATTGAGGGGAAAAAGGGCAAGCAAACTCATGAAACGTGCCCTTTCTGTGTAATGGAAGAGGCGATTCCACAGAAAGGTATAGGCCAATGCCGACGTGCCCAGCTTCCTTCTCAGAAGATGAAAAAGATACTGTGAGGAGATAATCAAATCAGAATATATTGCATTTGCTAGCCTTACGGAGTATATTCCGTGTGTGAATACGGCCTGATGGGGTTGGTCTGCACTTGGCGGAGTGAGTATTGAGTTGGTCGGCGGCGGCAAACCTGGGCCCTGAGAGCAGATTGTATGAGGTATTGAGCCTCAGGTGGCGGCTGTACGCACCTCACCCGTCACCGCCCCTACAACCCTCACCTGCCCCGCCCCCTGCCAGACCCCCGGGCCTGGAGCCGGCCCTGCACAGTCTGCCCACGTCAAGGGGGTGGGCTTATTAGAGGAGATTGGATGCTTGAACGTATTAAACATGGCCCGTGAAACCCTCAGTGAAAATCCGAATGAAGGCTAGATACTAATTATTGAATTCAGAATGTCTAACAAGAAACATATAAAGAACTATTATTAAAACAGAAAATCAAGAAAGAATGTTATTTGTATTTCATAAATTCCCTTTCAGTATTTTCCATTCATCTGCACTCGATCCAGACTGTTATGCACCTGTTTACAAAACCGAGATTTGGAGCAACATTTTCTGTACACTTCCCCTATTTAGTATGCTTCTCGTATTCTCAACATTCACCAATTTTGGCATATTTTGCCAACTGGTATATTTCGCGCCCCTCCAGTTCTATACTTGTTAAAGTGGAGTTGGCACGGGCGGATACACCTCTGCTGGGGACCTGCCAACGGTCATCTAGCGGTCAGTGAGTGGTCAGTTCTGCCCTGGGTGTCATTTGACCCGAGGTGTCAGTGTGGGAGTGGAAGCCTGACCACCATAGCCCACAGCGCCTGACCCCCTTGCCCCAGAAGGTAATGAATATCTCCACGTGGCTGCAGTCGGCCAGTTGGCTAGAGGGCAGATCACTTTCCCTCCCAACTCTATGAATGTCAGGGGAGAAGGCTTTAAATGTTTGCATTCAGTGCTATCTATGGAAAAAGTATGATGCCGTCCAGACCCTGCATATAAATTGTTAGAATAATTGGATCAGCCACTATGAAATAGTATAGTAAGGCATAGCCATATGAACTGAAAGTATTGATTTCTGATCCAAAATCCGTAAAACTTCTTTCAGATATTGTTTATCTGGATGTGTCGGTGATGATTAAATACATGCTGAAAACCAACTTTTTGAGCAATACATGTACATGAAAATTAATTACATAAAGCCTTTAAGACTGAGGACGACGATGGCGAGAACATATGTATAGTCCTGATTCATCTTCATTGGTAATACCTGTAAAATCCGAATCGCTCATTTGTTCTCATTATACATTAAATTTTCCATTCCAAAACATTTACTCGTCCCCTAAACTTCCCTCTAGAAGCCGGCCGGTTGCTCTTGTGTCACTCCATGATGGTTACTCCTAGTGCCCCACCTCACATAGTGAATACTGAAGCAGTCACCACCTGTTCGGGAGCAGCTCACAAACTGCTCGCCGGCGGCTCACCTCTGCCCGATAAATCGCCGAATTGCTCGCGCTCTAGTCATACATACTGCACTTGAGCAGCCATAAATCGTAAACCCCCCGGTCGGTCTTCCACTTGATGCACCTCGGCGTGCCGCTTCATCTACCTGAATCATTCTCTATGAGTCATACTCAGTATCACCGAGCTGCCTGCTACACCCTTTATCATGCACCCTAAATTCAAGTTTCTTATCCTGCCTTCAGCATAGATTTTCAGGGGTGGATTTAGACTTAGAAAACGGGAGCCACTACTAGAAATTATTATCTGGTCGAATTAAAAATTAAAGTCAATTTAGAAAAAGGAGAAGCGGGCGACTGCGCGCTTCACCTCTATCTCCCCGCAGTATCTTTCAAGTTTGCTGACATTGTCATTCCAGCTAAAACAGTTGAGTGGAAAGCCGTTTCTTAGAAAGGATAAGATGGGTGCATACCTCGAGGCCACGATAGAGACAGGTGGGAAAACATAAAAATTAATGTTGGTAGTAATTATATTTCTGTAATGCCTCTAAATTAAAGCCTCACAAATGGATGGCACCATGCAGTATTCATGCGAGGGAATGTCAGTAGGTTTCCAAGATCCTACGGAGGGTTATGGAGGATTGTAGGATAGAGCCGCTGGCGGCTGATGGTTTGAGATTTAAAGGCAGTCGTAGCCTGCATCGAATCCCTTATATGGTATTTTTCACGGAAGACAAAAGGAAAGCGTTCATTTCTTTTGCTCTCAAGTGGTTGTTTTTCGCAGCTCTTTATATTTCTCCATACCCTATTGTCAAGAGACATCTATTGCATTTCCTTAAACGTGCGTTGACTCTTTTTTCCTCTCCTTCAACCGCATGTCTTTTATCTTCTGTTTTCTCTTTAATAGCAAATTAACTTTTTACTTCTGACTCTGAATAGGCCCACCCCTGGGTTTCACAACCAGGGAGTCACAGTCGGTTTTCTCACTCCAGTTAATCTTTTTCTCTTACCGTATCGGTCTGTTACTGTCCGTTTTATCGGCTTACCAGCCATTACCCCCGTCTTCCTCAGTAGCACCACTCTCCCTTTCAGCAGTATAACCGTCTTAATAGCCGAGAGGCTGAGCTTAACCTGCCCACTTGGCGACCTGCCTACTCCCAGACAGAGCCCACTGCCCCCTATATATGACCCAAGGTGGTGCAGCTCTGATCTAATACTGAGAGCTTCTGATCCTGGCTAGTCCAAGAAAGAAACATCCGGTGAGACGGCGATGGCCCTGGTAAGACCCCCTCCAGACTCAAAGCTTCCTCCTGGTAGTTCTACTTATTGATCTCTCCGTGTCTCAGGGCTTAGGCAGTCTGACAAGTGCAAACATTGAGATAGGTAGTTATCAGGTTATGGTAAGCGTGTCATTCTACAGTGGCGGATCTAGCATATTGGAACCGAGGATGAGGAGGGGCGATCTTTAGGAGACAATTATTATTTTGTGCCGAATCTTACATTTAACACGCAAATTGTTGGGAAAAGGTGAGGGGACGAGCCACCGTCTCCAGCCCTCAATTTGCCACTGGTCTAGTTTAAGAGTAAACAATATGAATTAGATCCACCGGTTCGTTGGTTTTTCAATGAAATACATAGGACAGTTCGTGAGGACCTCTTTGAGCTGTCAAAGTGTCATGGGTCACACCTAAACTACTCTCATTGTTACAGACACAGTTGAATCTGTGGGCTAGATCAAGGGTCATACTTTAACGGCTGGCAGTAGCGTGACTCGTGTCAGACCGAACACCTCATTACCACGTCGAGTGGTGGATGTAATGTGACATACACATGAAGTTTGTCCAAGTGTTAACTAGTAAACACATAGTAAATCATTTTGGTTTGACTGTAGAAATCTGTTCAGTGGGTCTACTTCTGCTATATGTCACGTCCGTTTAAGTCTTCAACAACATGGAGAATTGAATGAATCAAATATTGAACATGAAGCCAAGATGTATTTCAAGTTGTTTCCCAAGATGTTGGCGCACACTTTGTCATTCATTGATAAGTGCAAGAAAGTGATAACTGAGATTACATAAATGATACAGTTGTCAATTAACGAAATCCACTAAGGATTTAGGTATTTGATTTAGGCCTATACAAGAAATACATACACACATTTCTCTACAATGTCTGACCGCACCTCTCCCCTTTTGATGCTAACGTAGCAAATGGCATGTTTATACGTTGGAATTATCTCCGTGCTTCGCAATTTCCCATTTAATCAAAAACATTCCCAATGAATGTCCCTTTTATCAGAGTAGGGGTGTGACATTGGATGATAACGCACACCAAGATGGCAGTTATAGCAAACTGTCCGAATGATCGTCTTCGGCGAAGGGAGAAATTCATCAAGGTAGTTATCTCCACAGGGACTCGAACCCACGACCCTTAGGTCGAGTAACCCCACTTCAAGGAAACGTGCCTGCTGGTCCGAGTAATACAATCATCGAAACACATCATCGATTCAGCATCGTCGTGAGATCTCGCCTCGCGTGTTCTCTGACGCGCTCACGTGACCCCAGGTCGGATAGCCAGGGGTCATGTAAGGTCACAGGACACAAGGGACAGGGCCATTTGACCAGGGGGAGATTTTTTGATGGTTGCCGATGGGTAAAAGGAAGGTTATTCTACAGGGACATTGCTGCCAAACTTCATGCCCAACACATGCCCCCAACTCATGTGGGCATCACTTACTGACAGTTGATCTTTTGTTTGTCAAAAATTAAGGTTCACCTGAAGTTACACTGATTATCTAAACATCATTGTAACATTCATGGTGATACGGACCTGGTGTCTGAGTAGTTGTCCCTTTTTATGGCCTAGCAAATTGTTTTAAACAGGTTGATCTAGATAAAGGTCATGTAAATGACCCCACTGGACTAATGCCAAGTCTAGGAGTATGAACAAAACACAGAAAGCCAAAAGAAAATTGCCGCAGGTATGAAAACGCTACAAAATACAATTTCATGCTTTCAGAAACGGCCGTTTTACTAAAACCTCCAGGCACTTTACAGTGTACCTACGCCGTAATGCTGCACCATGCACATTTATATCTCGGGTTAATTGACTTATGAACACAGAGTGGAAAGTAAATGCAATCAACATTGGAAGTTTGGCAGCTGGTGCACGGCAATAACAAACAGCTTAGGCAGCGATGAAATTCTAGTGCGTATATTTTTGCTTTAAATGTGAGATTTGAATGTAAATTTCCCCCGTTGCCTTGACAACGAGGTGCTGATGGGAGGGCGGGGTTTGGGGTCGATGCGTTGAAGGTTGTGTTTATTTGGACCATTCAGAGGTTGGATCATTCGAAACCAGGGCTAATATTGCCTGAAACCAAAGGTGCCCTCGGCATACCTCCTCTCCTTGCCACATGCTACTGCCGTAGTCAAACTGTACCTGGGGTGTTTTTGCATCACGTTTATTCCGTGTTTTGCGTTGCTCTGTTAGGCTATACGTATTTTACGGGATCTAAAATTCCGTATTTATATCTATTTCTAGAAATCAACAATAGATAATAGATCCCAGTACTATTTGCGTCCTGTCTTAAATTAGTTTTATCAGCTATTTTAGAAGCGTTAGTGGATTACGAAATGACACTTGAACGTACTTCTACTTGCGTTCTGATTTGCAAAACAAAAACATGATGAATTTGTATCATATGATAGGTGTGGATGAACGTGAAGTAAAATAATAAAATTTGATTCATTTTGATTTTTACAGTAAGTACTTTCGATGGTTTATAGGGATTCAATCTACAAAGGAAATAATATATTAACGATTGGGTTAACATCTGGAAATGCACTGGAAGCTTGTCATTCCCCCACATAATTGTGTCATGTCGGCAACTTGTCCAGTGCGTGGTGATAGCGGTAATCTACTAGGTTAAAATTGTTTTAAAAGTATAGTGGAAAAGCAATATGCTGCTGATTGGTGCACGGAGTATGATAATCTTTGTCCCTAAGCATCCCTTACCAAGGTCAAACATTTCTATTGTTTCAAACAGCCTATAGACGTTGTGCAGATGACGTCACAACTCCCAAAATCAGGTGGCCGCCACATTGATGATCAATTTATAACCATGATTATTTACTTAGGAAAATCTCATTGAATCATAATAAACAATCATTGTTAGCTTGAAATTAATTAATTGGCATTTATTTGACAGTCACATGGTCATGATCACCACGTGGTGATCACCAAAAAGTGGTCACGTGACCATGTCTGCACAAGGTCTATAGGGATACTATTTAGTATTGTACTTGTACACAGTCCCACTCTACGTATAGTCACCCCATCGACTTTTAACGCAGCAAAAATGTCCACCATTTTCAACAAGCGCTGGTAGTCTGACGACACACAGCGGCGCCGTCCCATTTTGATTCAAACAAAGTGGTGCCAAGCACTTCCCAAAGTTGCGGTCTGGACAGTGTTAAGTTGACATTGGAATGGGGCCCAAGAGAGGGTCACACCAAGGGAGTCCCTTAGTAGGTCCCAAGTGATATGATATAGGCCTATATAGCCTGGGAGTCGTATAAAGTCAAGGCAAAACAGCTACTAGATCTGCAGACATAATTTTGGTCAAATAGCTTTCTGAAAAAGGTATTGAAACGCGTGAGGCGTCCAACAACCTACTTTCTAAAATGGCGTTCATGAACACGTAGAGTAAAAGATGATAGCAAATCATTCGCTATCATTGAAAATACGCAGTTCAGCATGTAGCCTTGCCCATTTAACTGAATTCAGCACGGCTTTTACTAAAGTAACTGTTGAAAGATATCGTACTGTGTTGTGGTACAGCTCTACTCAAATAAAAGGCCTTTTGGTATCAATTTAACTTTTAAAACACTGTCACGTATCTACACACAGTAAATGTAGTAGAGTCCATTTAGAGATCTTATATACTGGTTTCTATTAAGAAATAAACACTGTATTTCTTGAACATTTTAAGGCTAGGCTTGCTATTCGTCTCATGCATGTAGCTTACTCTCCTGGGGTAATGTGGTATACATGTAATATACCTCGTCGACAATGGCGCTCCCAGCCCCACTGTTTGAGCTGTATCCATTATGCTAGGTCCTGTCAATTCGAAGATTAAGGGAACCTGTCCTTTTTTATACTAAGACTATTCATCAAAGAGATCACCAGTTCTATATCCACTTTCACGCACAATTAAACACCTCTTTTTCCTGCCAAGAAGAGAATCTTCCACCTTTGAGATTGTCAGTGTTTGGCTACAGGCTGAGGAGTATGTAGAAAGGCAATACAAGTCGTGGCCCATCACACACACATTAAGCATGCAGACCACGATTGCATTGGAGTCGAACACACGGTACACACCTCCTCCATGTCTACATACCAGAGGACTCAGTTGTGAACAGGTCTGCACGTCCACACTGGCCTGAGGCCCATGTAACCATACACTACACAGTCCGTCCATTCTGAATACCTGCTCAGGAGCATCGCTTTTTGTGTCTTGTTTGGCTCAGTGTGGTGTTTATGAAATTCCTCTTTTTTACGCCGTTTTGGTGCCCACTAAAAGTTGGAAATGGAACGAGAACAGTTTTAACTAACTTTCTTGTTATGTGTTGATGTATATTGTTATAAAAAATGTGGTATTCATACCAATAGCGTTGATAAAAATAGACTTCCCATTTTATGAGGTTTAGGACTTCACTATAACTGAAGCAAGAATATCTTGTGCTGCTCACCGTGCCACCATTATTTTGGTAAAATAAATACTTTTTATTTTACTTAGCATGATGCATATCGTTCTAAAATGAAGGTATATATATATGTTCAGCCATTAAACGTGATGCGACAACCAACCTCTTGATAAATAGTATGTATACGTAGATGTACCCTTTTTTTTTATCAATATCAATATCTGTGTAATGATCCCTCGTCCTGGTGCTTCATTACCTTGTAGCCGCCAGTAATTTGTTATCGTATACCAACGATTCCTACAATGACTCCTGTTGCAATATCCTGAACGTGTACAGAAAACTGAGCATGTTTTGCAACCATTGTCAGTCTAAATGTGACACTTACAGCGTTAGCGACAAAGTAATGATACCCCCAAGGAAACACCATACTGAGTCACGACGCCAACAAAACTAGTGCTCGTATTCAATTGACGATCCCTTATGTGTGAGACTGTCATCCGAAGTTGAATACGTAAATTCAGTATCAACTTTTTATTAGTTGCAGCGTATTTTCACACCGAAATATTAATCCTGTTTTAATCAACCTCTTTTTGCTATTTCTTAATCTCCGATCGATCAACATGTTGCATCGGGAGAGGTTACTTTTTTAGTGTAATTGCCATATCTCTTAAAAACCGGCAGGGAGTTTCCTTACACATTAACTTTATCCTACAGGTATGCGTCAAAAATATTGAAACGCCCCGGCGATAATGAGTACACATTAACATTAATTGCTCCCCCTGCGTGCTACATTTCCCGTGCTAACGAGTACATCGTTAGCACACAGTGTAAAGTGATATGTCTCCTTGGGTAGAGCTTGGAGTAGTTTGTCTCCGGTCGCTGAGCATCTACTGTCGGTGCTGGCTAAGTACTGTTTTCCCATCAGCCGCCACGACTGATGGTTTTGTGTTGGCAGCAGCAATGCTGCCGCTTATCAGGAGCTGCTCTTGCTGAGTCGATGGCTGCCGCGAGCAACTCACCATATCAGCTAGAGGGCAAAAATGGTCAGCTGCCAGTAGCTTTAATGGAGCTGCCACAGTATTTGGAGAAACTCCTAACTTTTAGGTGTATGTAAAAGAGGCTTCACAGGGAGGCGACAATAGCAATGGGAAGTGCAGAACGCTGAAGCGGATACTGCTTGCAAATTTCTACTTAGGTTCACACCCTTTTTTGTCGCCAACACTTTATTGCTTGCTGAGGTGTCGACTCATATTGCTTGCCATTTTCAATTTGCATTGTGCCTCTTTCCTGAGGCTATTACTTCTCTCGGGTAGCAAGCAGTAGTTTTCTATAGTCGAATAGAGAACCCGTTTTTAGAACTTATTAATGCGCCTTTTATGAAGTGGGTTTCTAATTATACAATGCTAATGGCATGAGAATACTTACACATGGTGAGCACTTAGCGATGTGGGAGGGAATCAACAATTTGAAGTAGGACATGGAAAATACCAACCTTATAGCTATTTGCAGCTTGTCAGTTGGGTTTGAATAAGTAGCAAATGAAAGAGAAGTAGCTGTTTGTTTTACTCATATATGTATTCAGTAATTCCACCTTATTTGGCACTCCAATATCTATTATCTGAGCGCCTTGTCAGTATCTAGAGAGTATCCCTTTCAGGCCAGAAACGGTCGCCCACCGTCCATGTCAACTTGTGCTTGAGGCAGGAGAACTCCCTTCGGCCAGATCCGTCCTCATCTTACCCCTACAAGAAAGATAATCCAGGAACGTGCCCGTCCCCTGTCCCCTCCCCGCGCACGTCCTTCCATCCCTGACACTGGCCGGGCACCTACTTGTCTCCCAACAATCGCCCGAGCTGCGAGCGATAAGGGCGTTGCCATGGGAACAGCAACGTTTGTCAGAGGCTTTGGTTCTGGGCATGGAGGTACATCATAAAGGGTATGGCAGGTAGGAGGGTGTGTGGGGTGTGTCGCCCTTACAGGTTTGCTGTAGAGAGAGGGGGTACTGCCATTGACAACCACCTGATTGAGTATTCTATATACCACATATAAAAGCATATTTGCATCCTCTATCGTACATTGGCCACCACTATCTTGGAGTCTATTAGCTAATAGGGAATTTATCTATGTTTTGGACAGTGTTAAGGAAATTGGTGATCAGATAAAAACTAACTTGTTTGTGTCACGTTCTGAACCAATCCAAAAGGTTTTCCTTAGCATAATATGTGTATGGCAAATAGATACATGGCCTGATAAGTTAGGTACCTACAGTCGATGACTCATTCCCCCAGATATGAAACATAATCCAGTTAATAACTTCGGTAAATCACATCTATAGTTCAGCCATATTAAAATTGATAATTATGTGACATCCTCCCAACAGCCCTTTTCCCGTATCTGAGATCCCACAGCCTAGGGTATCACAAAAAAAACACTAGGATATGTATGCTGAGTTTCAGATCCAATAACTCCCACCCCTTGTACCCTAATGACCAATGAGGGATGCTTCCATTTGTCTGTATGCTGCTGATCAGACCCGATGCTGCCCATCTTCTGTACCCTAATGACCTCTGAGGGATGCTTCCATTTGTCTGTACGCTGCTGATCAGACCCGATGCTGCCCACCCCTTGTACCCTAATGACCAATGAGGGATGCTTCCATTTGTCTGTATGCTGCTGATCAGACCTGATGCTGCCCATCTTCTGTACCCTAATGAACACTGAGAGGTGCTTCCATTTGTCTGTATGCTGCTGATCAGACCCAATGCTGCCCATCTTCTGTACTCTAATGAACACTGAGAGGTGCTTCCATTTGTCTGTATGCGGCTGATCAGACCCGATGCTGCCCACCCCTTGTACCCTAATGACCAATGAGGGATGCTTCCATTTGTCTGTATGCTGCTGATCAGACCCGATGCTGCCCACCCCTTGTACCCTAATGACCAATGAGGGATGCTTCCATTTGTCTGTATACTGCTGATCAGACCCAATGCTGCCCATCTTCTGTACCCTAATGAACACTGAGAGGTGCTTCCATTTGTCTGTATGCGGCTGATCAGAACCAATGCTGCCCACCCCTTGTACCCTAATGACCAATGAAGGGAGTTTCTTTTCACATGTCGATCTGTCTCAGGCGGCAGGTAATCACCAGTCCCAAGGTCTTTCCCACCTCCAACTGTCATGCTATAGGCCCGTCACTCCCCCCGGACACAGAGATTGTTTGATATCATAGAAATAAAGCAGCACTGACCAGTGTCTATATGGAGCAAATTACATCAATTTCTTGAACTTGACCTTTGTGGTTGGTTATCTGGTAGCTCTAATTTCCGTTCATTAACATCGTGTAGCTGCCAGGAAAGTTGTAATAAATGGGATATGAACAGAAGCACAGATTTTGAGTTTAAATGACAGTGATGAAAGTCCTCAGGAAATTGACTGATTTCAGTAAATTTAATGATTATTGATTTTGTCTACAAAAGCAATTTTTAAAATATCAGTTCTTTAACATTTTCTCAATAAACATTACCTTTGAAACTTTGAAAATCAAATCCTCCTCAATCCTAAAAGTTCTCCCTTAAAACAGTCCCTGTTCATTACAATTACCCACCTCTGTCCTTATAGAGATTGACACTAGCCCTACCCAACTATAGTGTGCTGCTACAGCCAACTGGTCCAAACCTGGTACATACTGAAAACTCCGTCAGCTTTTTCCTATGTTAACACATACAAATTTACGGAGCCAGTTTTACGGAAATCCCAGAATGGGCCAGGGTGAATGAGAGTGATACCAGCTGGAGCTGCGACAAGGGGGAACCTTTTATCTTGGCTATTGTGATAAATCTGTCTACAAGGGTCAACTCAGTGACCCCATGGTGGTTCCCTTGGAGTG
Source organism: Lepidonotus clava (assembly GCA_936440205.1). NCBI lineage: Eukaryota > Metazoa > Annelida > Polychaeta > Phyllodocida > Polynoidae > Lepidonotus > Lepidonotus clava. The sequence goes on along the minus strand of OW387136.1, from coordinate 41,045,204 downwards.
TCGGCTTTCTCCAGTATACAACCACCATTCCACCACCCCCTCCCCCCAATTCTCCCCCTCCCCCTTCCTTTAGGCTTTACTGGTGGTATGTTGACTATTCAATGAGTGGTTCGGGCAGATTATAGACTGGAGAGGAAATATCAGTGAACACACAATAAAGGAACAAGTTTAAATGGGAGTGGCTCACAGATGAGGATGGTAATGGAAATGTCTTTTCTGAATATATTAGTTATCTTCATGCCCTGCACGCGATTTCAGTAAATTTTCTCACGGACCACTTTCATCACTGAAATGAATATTCATGGCAAGTTTTCACCCAAAACGTCAGACATTTGAACGTTTCAAATTTGCTATAAAAACGTAGGTAACATGTCACAAAAATGAACTTAAGTAAGAAAGGTGGGTTTATAAGAAATACTATACTGCAGAAGTCATGTGAAAGTGGAGTTAGAAAGAATTCCTCCAAATGTCATATAATTATAATCTGTTGGAGCGGATATGCCGCGAAACACAGACCTAAGTTGATGCTACATCACAGTAATAATCGAGAGGCAATAACATCAAGCAGTAGCATTGAGCTGAAGCTGTTTGTGGCACCTCCCGCTTCACAGGACCTCTCACCACCAATGTGGGCCCCTGCTGCTTCCACCTGTCATCCACACACGTCCTTGCCTATTAATATATAAGTGCCTGTTTCCGTTGGCTAGGTAAAGGGGGTATAGGCGATGACGGGGCTAGCGGGGGTAGGCATCTGAGGTGCGGCCTGTCAGTATGCTTCTTATAATGGTAAGTCTAGCCTCTAGGTCAATATTCGGAAATAATCTATATAAGAAGAGTCATTCCTATCCCTGAAATTTGTTTTCGTTATTCTTATATTGTTCAAACCAAGTCCTCTTAGCGTATATTAGAGATATAGGTTCCAGCTGTATTTTTAATTTAACATTACCATCATGTGCAACATCACGGCTAGGTACATTTCTGATTTCATAATGTTAGACTATTTCTGTCGACCTACCACCTCGTCACGCAATAGACTTCAGAATATGTTGCATCTAACCATGTGCGTTTACTTTTTTTGAGAGAGAGCGGCCCTTCTAGTGGAAACAATGTTCGTGCCCTTTTGAGGTTTGAGCTTCCTAAAACTTTCCCCATGTCCTTTGAAGTTTTATTATGAGGCGATGGCATTATGCAACTTTTTAGGCTTTAGACCTCGTTAAGGCCTTAAAACCGCCATCGGCGAATTCATATACTTAGAAAGCGGTCTACGATTTGTTAGTTTCGGAACGACGATTTATCGCAGCGACCTCGGCTGGGCCAACGGCTTGTGGCAGAGATTGAACACCCCTACTATAATGGAATCTTCCAGACCTGTCCACTATAAAGATATACCCGGACGAGTCTATTGCGAAGACAAAGGGATGTTAGGTGCTTTGAACTTTAAACTGACCTCGCTTTCATCAGTGAAGAAGGTATCTGGGTCAAAGTTTGCAGACCTATTTCACCATGAAAACGGTCGATCTAACTTGAGTTATTGATACCAATAGATAGATTTCGACCCATAGATAGGTATCTCATTGTCCAGAAATTCATAGATTGCGAAATAACGCGACAATTTGCGCAAATACATCGCGCCATTTTCCGCGCCCGGGTCGGACGTTTGGACGGGGGTTCCCCTTCAGACCGGCCGGTGCAAGCGTGCCGGTCGGACGTGTTGGCGGGAGGTTGCGCCTTCTCCGCCTGGATTACAGCGGTATCTGATGCTTTCAATATATATATTTTGGAGTCTGGATTACCTTAAACGCATACAATGCATTGAAAACTCATGCGGGAACCATGCGTTCGTATCGAAGGCAAAACATTGGATCGATCGGACACGTGGAGGCACTGTCACTGTCAACATAGCGCCATCAACCCTTCGCCGGGTTCTCTCCCCATCACGCCTGCATCGAAGCCAGGATGACATTAAACGCATTAATTGTGGAGGATATACGCATTGAAACGCATTGAGGACTCCAGGAAGGTTAGTTTATATCTTTTTTCCAGCACATTTGAAATTATACCGTTGAAATCTAGGCCTAAACTCGGCTGGAGGCCTAAAGCGCATTGGTCGGACACTGACAATGTGAAAAATAATTATTTTAGGCCTTATTACCCCTACCAAAATTAAAGTGATATAGATATCTATGTTCCCATATATCTCAGGGTCCTATATATTATAATATAGATTGATATTTTAGGCCTGGAAACGCTTGCAATAATATTTTGCAGATGGTATGAAAAAATGACTGGACTCAGATAGGCCTAAGCCCGACCTCCGACACTGTCAATGTATCATGGCGGCTCCGAAAGCAATTATTTATGATCAAAAGATTAGATTATTTGTTGAATTGTCACTATAGTGTCACTTTTTCTTACCTACCATCAAAATATTCAATCTGAACTTTAATATGTCTAGGCCTAAGTCACTGTCAGTGTCTGAATCATTCCCATTCAATGTTAAAACATAGGCGTCACACTGTCAATAAGTTCTCCAGTGCTGTCAGTGTCACACAGATTTAAGATTTAAATGATTCAAAGATTAAATTATTTGTGAAATTGTCACTATAGTGTCATTTTTTCAGACCTACCATCAAAATATTAAATCTGATTTGTATACGATGTACATGCAGACCTCCTAAGCCTTAGGTCTGAGTCAATTTCTAACCTATAGGCTTAAAAGTAAATATTTTTTCAGATTGTCACTATAGTCTCAGTTCAGACCTACCACAATAAATATTTTTTCCAGACCTACCATCAAAATATCTGATTCAAAATCTAAGACATATCTAGGCCTATTCTATCAGTTTACACCTACCCTAAACAAAGGCATAAAATTCATCGCCTCATTTCGTATCTTTTGATACTCTCAGAAAGCAATACTGACCCCTAACTAACTTGGACTTGTATGTGTGTACGGACGATAACGAGAGCGAAAAAAAGTTGGAGGTACAAATCGTTCTGAGATTCGTAGCCTACAACATTCCATGGTTCTTCTTGTAAAGTGTAACTGACAAGATGTGACATCAGAAACATTCACGATACGTTTAAATTTCGATGCAGCTTATGAAGATGAAGAAATATTTCAGATTAAACCCCATTAATGAAGGGATTCGAGATTGATTGAGCAATTAACCTAACGTTATCTTTGATGTACAACGATGATATAAATAATCACAGTTATTTTCTGGATTTGTCTTGTCCAAGTCAGTATCACGCTATGCTAGTTCACCTTTCTTTGTATAGGAAAAGATGATAGACTCAACAAACCAGTCACCCCACACCGGCATCCAATTGCATGTTACCTCTAGAGACTCGTAATGCTGGTTTCCCAAGAGACCTTTGATGACCACATTTCGGTTAGGAGGTAGAATGTGACCCGGGGGCATCCTTGGTTATCTCGTCGTCTCATCCTGGTCAGTGCTGGTCGCAGTGGTCATCACCGCCCTTCATCACTCTCCTTAGGACCGGCTCCAGTCTCTTTAGGCACCACTAAACCCTCTCTGACATTGCCGAGCCCTCCTTCTCCCCCTGACCTTAGGATAACCTTTACCGGTACCCTGCTAATGGCGAAGGTTACTACTACTGTTAAAAAAGTATGAAAGGTTCCGGGAAAATAGCCCAAAATGTCAATCATAGAAGGCAACACATCGCTGCTCGTGAAAGAACAAACGTTGTTTCGGATGTGTCTGTTTGTGACATTTCGTTTTCGTTTCTGCCGTTCGGAGACATTCAGCATAATGTATATTGTATGTGTCAGGACACTATATCTGTGGCGTGCTGGAGAACTGGAACAACCAGATGGAATGGTCATTCATCAACCAAGAGTCGAATGATCCAGACAAACGAATTTATATTTCACGATCATATTGTGAGAGTAACTTAGATATAACAAATTTGATATAGAGTTGTATAATTCCTTCTTTTATACTTTCTACAGTATAGGCCTACATGCATAAACATTATCCATGCAAATGTTGGTTAAGGTTAAGTGAAGAGTAAATGAACCTTTGACCTGTTGGTCTTCTATAGGACATGAAATATCTGAGTGTACGATTCCATATGGCTCTGGAGGCGGTGTTACTGTCCGGTTTTATCTCGAGGTTAGTAATGTAACCCTGCATACCGGATGTTGAGGCAACTTAGGAGCCAAGGTCAGGTCGCCTTGACCTGCAAAGGTCAGCATCTTAACAAGGTCATCAGGAGGTCGGGCTAAGGTCAACAATTCACCGACTGGGTTGGGGCGTTAATGGAGTGTTCAGTGAGTTTGTACAGGTTTTAGTGTCTGGGGTTCAGGCTTATACAAGGCATTAACCAAAAACGCTCCATTATGTGTGATATATTAGTCCCAGGTTCGTATTTCCATGATGTTAGTAATGGAGTAGTGCTTTTGGGGCCATAGGAAAAGGAAGAATAAATGCAATTCTAAAACTGTTGGCTGGTATCATAGTTTAATAGTGGTTTGGGAATTTGAGAACCATCCAGCCTTGCTTTGATCATACTTTTACTTTTTCTGTTGGCTAAATTATCATTACATGAACTCTTTTAGAATCATTGTATTTAGAATAGTATATATTATAAAATATACGGAAACAAAGACCATGATGATCTGTCTTGGCTGGCAACGTGTAATCCTTCTTCAACTCCCAAATATTGCCTGTCGCGTCAGCCACTTCAGAATCCTCCTCCTTTTCCTGTCCGTCCTAGCATTAACACAGCCGGCAACAAACCGTCTGATTGCAGTCAGCGTTCTTTAACCTCCAGTTGCTGGAAGAAAGGCCGCTAATTGTTAAGGGGTATGAGAGAAACGCCCCCCTCCACCTCCAGAGCCTAGCCCAGTGCCGGGCGGTGCGGGCTGGGCGGGCTCCGTCCAAGGCGCCCCACGTAATGGTGATGACAGGGGCCGGCCTCTCGCCAGCGGATTATTCCATCACAATAGGCGACGACCGCCACCACTCTACACGTGGGGGTTATCTGAAGGGGGGTTTGCCGCTGTTGGAGCGAGGGTAAAGTTCTCAGGATGTGTCTAACAAAAGGGCCTGCGTCTTGGCCGAAAAGGGGGTTCTGGGTTCAGTTGAAAGAGATAAAGGAATCGGTTTTCTGATGTAATAATCATTAACTATGCTGATTAAAATATGTTACGTCTGAAATGTAATCATATGTAAATGTCCATTCCCATTCTAAGTTTAAACTTACAGATAGGAAGGCACTCTCATAAGGGTGGTCCAGCACGTATATATACGTATGTTTAAACTTAGAATGGGAATGGACATTACATATGAATTGCATTTCAGATGTAACTTCAGATGTGATTTCAGATGACCGAGAAAACAACCGCTTTAGATGCGTGTACTCCATTAATGAAATTGGTCTCAAAGTAACTTCGCAGCTGAGGGATTTTAGCTTGCCAAAAGAGAAACTATGAACTTGCACTGGTTTGGACTAGAGAATATTTTTACAATCAGAACATTCCTATCCATAAGATATTTGATAGATTGCAATTATTGTACAACGTATGGTCGATTTGTTGTGTTGCATGTTGACATTTACATGCATGATCCCCGCTCAGGTATGAGCCTCAGGGAATTGGTACAGGTGCAAATTGGTATGTGAACAAACAGGTGAGCTACACGCCGTGAGTCATAACCTCATCACAGCCTTTGATCATGATTTCACTGGAAGTCTTCTTTTAGCTTCACGACCGGAGTTGTGCAAGAAAGGGCGTTCTATAAATATCGACGGTCTATTTTAGTCACATTGTACCTTTATGTTTAAATATAGACTATAGGGTAGGTCTACATGTATATGGATTTAAGGATATTTTCGTGTCCTTGATAAGATTAGGGATGTTTTTATCTGACTTTTTGAATATGTTTGTTTTCCCCCCGTTTCCATTGGGCCGATTTTGTCACAAAATGACAAAAGGCCACATGAGGTTTATCCGTTCGCCGTTGGTAATTGACTACAGTTCACTAACATTGTAACATAATCTCACTTTTAGTATACTACTTGGTAGGCCATATACGGTGCCAGAGGTAAATATGAGGCTTTTGTTCAGTAACTGACTGTCTACGGTGGCGCTGTGATAATCACAATATGATAGCAAATTGCTGTAACTGCTATACTGCCTTTTGACCCTTACCCAACTAACACCAATAGAACTACATTTAAAAACACAGATGTGTCAGTAATCCATTTACACGTGACGAAGGGTGCATTCAAAAAGCATTATACCGCCACGGCCGCGTCCCCAGATCGTAGTTCATATTGTACCACTAATGGGAATGGTTGACTTGGGAACTGTTACTATCAAGTCCCCTGGCGTTAGGACATCGACATTATAATGAGCGGTGATAGGCCTTTAAAGCGTTACTTAGAAGGCTAAACATATTTCGAAGATAAGCATAACTTGTCCGAACTTTGCTGTCTTTGTTCAACCTATTCAAAGGGAAACTACTCTAAAGTTATAAACACCGATATACTTGTCATAAACACTTGTCTTGGGCGCACCACTGTAGTACCATTTTACAAGTCTGTAACCAGAAGAGATATGCAAGGGTGACTAAGTTTACGTTATATAGGGGGCCTATACAATGATTAGGCGCTCATCCTGAGTCAGTGGTTTTAATTTGGCCCTCTGTAACCTGAGGGACTTCCATACAAGACAGACCACAAATAATAACGTTTAGAACACTCAGTTTTGCACCCTCCAAATCGCATCACCAGTGTTAAGCCTGTCTGTGTTACTGTATCTTCCTCTCAATCTATGCTGGCCGCTGCCACTGATTCCGTGTGAGATGTGAAGTAACTCGACGCGTTATCTCTGCGTTCAGCACGACACGTCTGGGTCAGTGCTTGCATACCGCGGTTAACGATGCAGATATGCCATCGAGCGGTAAGAGTTCATGCAAATGGACTTGGATATTGCCTCACCAGGCGATGTGGAGATATTCAATCCATTTTCAGCTAATGGCCAGCAACAGGCTATGCATGGAATGGTCATACGTACATGTACGTGTATAGAATAAAGGCCTACATAAATGACGATTTTTGGTTGTTTGTAGTTCAGCTTAGTTTAAAAGAACGGTTTATCAAAACGTTATATTCCAATCATATAAGACCTCCTTATCATTGTACTTCTGCTACTGTAAGATACATCAGGCAGCTTCTTGTAGACGGAACTGTCAGGCCTGTGGACAGTAGTAAGAAGCCCCAAAGAGCGATATGACAGATGACAAACGGGAGCTGGGATAGAACGTGACAGACGTCCCTGAGTAGGCGCCGACTGTCAAGACGTGAGGCATTACGGGGCCCCCGTCCACTCCAGCTGAGGTGACCAGCATAAAAGTGGTCTTTAACAAGGACCTCTTAGATTGGACCTGTACCTTTACATACATCGATAAGGTTGAGGAGTGCATTAGCATGTTCGTTGAAAGATGACTGTACTAACACTTAGTTGCTTATTTTGACATGTTTTTGTCTAGTAAATCAGTGAGCATTGAAATTCAGGTTATGCATACAACACTTGTAGAACTGAAGCAGCTGGGTATTCTCAAGACCTCACATCTACGTTGGCATATTGTGCTCTATATGTGGCTTCTAATTCACTCTCCCAATACTTACGAAATCACTGATCATTAGATGCCCTATTGCTAATAGTGTACAATGACCCACGACAAACCCTTAACTTTGTCCCAGCTTTTCACATATTAAGGAATTCTATTTATCCGTGTATTACATGCAGCTGATGCTGAGCTGATGTCCATTCCAAATAGGCGAGGCTCTAACAGAATCGGATAGTTATGCATAGTAACATAACCCCTCATCCCGAGATCAATGAAAGGACACAGCTTGGGTAATGGGGGTGCAGAACCTAACTATGGGAGTGTCACACTCACTGGTCAAACAAGGCATTAATTGATTATGCATGTTATGCATTTACTCGATACCTTCACAGCTATCATTCTGTGGAGGGCTCATCTTGATGTAACACGATTTATGGTCCAACAGGAATAGGGTTAACTCTATCCATATTTATTTTGTGTTCTGGTTATGTGTCTCCCTCCTGCGTCTACAGACGAGTCAATGGATGCTTATTATGAGCTGTAATGAGCAGTTGAAACCTCGATTCTCCTCGGAGAGAGCAGCTCATTAAAAAGAGTGTCAGTTCTAGTCGGTTTGGCCGACAAGGGGACGCTGGGCGGAGCGGGAGATAATAGAGATGTTATCACGCAATGGACTGAAGCCCGAGGTCCCCTCGGAGAGAGGGGGCGGTAATATTCACATCCCATCCCGCGGGTCGCAGGGGCGGCAAAATGGGCAGCCCGCATTAGGGGGCGGCACGGGGCGGACCTCGCCGAGTGTAAACCCGGTTTAACTCAACACTACAATGAGGCAGTGTAGTGGCAGTTGGCGGGACACCCGCTAGGCGGCGGGCGGGCAGAACAAGTCCTGGACGCGGCGTGGTCACTGAGGCGTGAAGCGGAAGAGGCTGGAGGCAGCAGAGCGGACAGGAGCGGATAGAGGGGACGGTGCCGGCGGCCGTCTTGTGGACATACAGATTGTGTTACTCGGTGGTTAGCACTCAACAGGGTGGCACTGTACAAAAAACAACCTGAACAGCAGGACCTTTTGTACAGTCAAGGAAATCGTCCGTTTCATCATATGAAAAAATATTACCAAGTTAGTTCAGACAAATGATTGAAATTTGACAATCACAAAATTTGTATTAGGTTTCATTAAATTTTGTTCCGGAATTTAGGACTCTCTGGACTTGAAAACAACATACATACTCAGTCAGGGTTTACGTTCGGTCACCAGGTTAGAACTTCCGTATGAAGACTTACTGAGTGAACTTCTTGTAGATTTTGCTTTCTTTAAAGGGAGGCAAAACCAATAAATTCAATGAAATTTTCCAAACTCAAATAATTATAGAAATCCATACCTTGGGCCTATTTCTGGCCCATGTTAAAATCTAAACCATGAGATATGGAAAAAAATCATCAGAAACATGTTTTTCTTGCTCAAATCAATTAATGTGGATCCGCAAAAATGGGGTTTGTTTACAAAAAAGTGTAAACATTACCATCTCTTGTGGCATTCTACTTCAGTTTGAGCTTGTTTTCACAGCTAATACTTTACCGATGACCTTAACTGGTCTCATCAAACATATTTCTATACTTATCTGAGTTTTGAAAATTTTGTCAATTTTATTGGTTTTGGCTCCCTTTAACCTACTCAGAATATTTACAATAAATTACATCACGTTAGGAAGAAAACAGTATCTAGGATAACAAGGTTTTATTTAGGAAAACAACAATTTCAAGAAAAGTCAAAATATCCTTTCTAGAGGATCTGCAGTACTTAGGAACATGTTAAGAAAATAGAACCAATCTTTGCCTGATAATAATTATGAGTATGATCATATCAGTGATATTCTCATACTTCAGACCTCCTTATGAAGATACCGAGTTTGAGGTTCAGTGAGTCATTCAACGCCACTTGCAGTGTGGTAGAACTGCACTGCTTGATAAGTGTGTAGTATCTATGAGGAATAAACAACGAATTTCTGATGGTTTTCTAAAATCCATGACCTACCAATTGCCTCATTTTAACCCCTCATTTCCAAAGGGTCATCTCTACCAGTTAACCCCCCTGAACAACTACAGCAGCATCCCTCTCCGGTGGATGATTACTTTTATTTGGCGTGTTTTGGATGAAAGATGCGAACATGCCCACTGCTCCTAATCTCTTTTATCACAGAACGGAGCAAACGTGAACTTGAAATGAAGCTTAAATGCAAATGTTGGGCTTTAGTTATCCCTCTTTTCCATCACATCAGTCCCCAGCACGAATTAAAGAGGTTTTAGTGAGCTCCTGTGATGTTGCTGGGGACCCTTTTTGTTGGGAACACGGGGTGGTACGCTTTTGTTATCGTGAGATAACAACGGGGACCTGCTCACGATCATGTTTACGGTTGTGGCATGGGAAATCTTTGCTGAATCTCTCATCGGTTTATGCTCTCTGGATTCCGTCCTGATGTCTTTGTCCACCTTTACATTAGTATTGCATTTTATTTTGCCAACGTTTTGCAAATTGAATACGGCCATAAATATACTTAATGATACATGTGCGCTTTATAAATGCAATGCAGTCTGATGTACCCTCGTCCATAACAGATAGGGACATTGGCGAAACCGTGGCTTATCTTTATAGTCTACCACATTAAATGATTTGGCTACGACTCATAGACGTTATTCTCCTGAACCAGACAAATAGTTGATTCTGCAGGCGGTCCATAATACGAGATATAGAACAACTCACTCATTATCAGTGAATAATACATCTGATAGAATATCAGACCACCCTCACCTATAGTGTTAAGCATCAGTTAACTGCAGACCTTCTGGTCTCCCACCCCTCGCCGAAAGTCCGACCTGCTGCAATGGCAGCAATCTTTGGCTTTTGGTCGCTCTAAGCCGACAGGTTGGGCGGTGGTGGCGCCCTTTTAGAGGTCTTTGTGGCACATGAAGGGAGGGCCGGCGGCGTCTGTGTGCCCCCTGCCCACTGTGGGCCACAGCTGCCTCTGATCTCAGCACTTCTGTAGCTCACTATGTGTCAAACTGAGCATCTCAAAGCACTGACAGAATATTATCGGACCTACAGCTATTCAATCAGGGGATGAAACAATATTGCCATGTCATAACTGCTCAAATCCCGAGGAAAACACCCATTTCTATATACTACTCACAACCATGTAGCTTCAGTCTTTTCAGTCAGTTGAAAGTAGTTCAATCTAGCTCGAATAAATGGCGAGCATTTCTTTTGTGTCGAATATTTCATTAAAGTCATCACTTCTATATCTGTATATTCATATTGCAATGAATTGTTTAACATTTAACTGAAACACTGTTCAAGGATGTTTAATATACTTGCCAGACAAGCATAACTCCTACTGAATGTGGCGAGCTCACGAGACCCTTTCATACTCGTTGTTTAACAAGATCACAACTTGCTTTTTCATTTGGTCGAATCATCAGAGCTGAAGTGCCATGCGTACCTAGTATGATAAGATGACTGTATGTCAGTTGGGATAACCTCTAAAAGGGCGCTCATGGACCCTAGTAGTTCATTGTAGAAAGAGATAACACAGTCGCTTTAATCTCGTGCTCCTTTCAGACTACCTCCCATGATGCGTATCAAATCGCTTCAGAATACGTCAATTCGCTCCCCTGACCGAATTCTTGAATTCTCAGTCAGTTATGCTTATAGGATGTTAGGCTAGAAATACACCATGTTGGGCTGTGAGTACCCCATGTTATGCTATGAACACCGTCACCCAAAGGGGTATAATTGTCTACCTATACCTGTTTTTTTTCGTCTAGTATCACCCCTGGTTTTGTTACTGACTCGCATTTTTGAATCCTATAAACATTGATCATGACACAAGACCAATATTTGTAAAGCCAAGGGTATATCGGACACAACGCTATAAAAAGTATCAGCCCCCGTTCATAGAACATTATCGGGGAACAACCCACTTCTTGGCAGCGCGGTGGGAGCAGCTCGGGGAGCAGCTCGCCGCGCGGGGTCAATACTAACACCCGGCTTTAATGGGATGTATTGAAAACGTAAACGGGTGAGCTGAGCAGCGGACGGCGCCTGCCCGCCCCGCCGCCAGGTGGAGCCAGCTGTAGCGGCGGACGGACCCGGCGTGCGGCGGCCGGATGTCGATAGTCGGCTGGGTACCGGCGGCCATCGTCACATGGTTCCTGCAGGGGACCAAAGGATGGCTGCGGGAACCAGCTATCGACTGGGTTTGTCTGTTTGTCAACATAGAGCGTCTTATACGTGTAGTTATGGTAGCCTGGTGGGGATGGCTGGAAGAGTCGGAACTTATATTAGAGATCGTTTATTCTACCTTGGACTTGAACAATATCTGACCATGCACGAATTGTTAGGACTGTAGCACCACAGCGTTGTACCAGGAATGGTTGACTTGCTTACCGTAATTGTAGACGTGTCGTTTCTCATAATAATTGTGTCATAGCATAACCAATAGATCAATGGTTATAGGCCTACTGTTAGATGTTGAAAGTCTTAAGGTACGAAATTATATTCGGTTGCTGAGCTGGTTAGATCAAGTTAACATCTGAAATATCCTATTCAAATTAAAAATAAACGCGACTTATTGGGCAAAGAAATCGAGACAATGTTATTTCTGAATCAGCACTTCCAATGCGTTCGTTTCGTAGGCTTTCCATTAATTATTCATAACCCATACGAAGCCAATGGAAGCGAGGACAATTCCTTAACAATTGGTTCATTGTCGGGAATTAATTTGAATAAGACAAATTCATTTACCGACTCCCGGGAGAAGTGCGACTACCGACGTGTTAATTTCGTCTTAATTCACCGCTCATGTAATTAACATGGTGCGATAAAAGATCGATATCTCAAGAAAGAACAGAAACTGAAAAGAGATTAGGGTTTCAAGTAGCAAAATGATGTAAATTGGAGTAGGGAAACTCAAATCAATCTCGGTACTGGACCTGTACGTATACATTCAGTTCATGTAACTAACAAGTGATAAGTTTACATGTACACCATCCACTCTTTATTCTCGTTGCTCATGTACAGTGAGAATCACTTCATAATATGTACGCAGAACTTTGACGAATTCTCCAATTCATATCAAAAGGAGCAGTCTAATTGCTGTTGTTCGAATCTGTATTATGCAGATCAATTTTCTAAGTTTTATTGGGAATTTGGGAGTTGATTGAGAATTCTCCGTCATTAATACAGAGAAACGGTAAGCTTACGTTTTCACTCATGTTACAGTTCAAAAATTAAATATATTAAAAATACTTCGTACTTGGTAGATATTTGCACATTAGCGATCCTCAATAGACATTGTCAGGGTGGTGATACGCATGTTGTTCGTTTAATCAAATCTTGTTTCAAGCATGATACCATAGTTTTTTCACGGAACATTGTTATAAGCAAATTAGACGAAGAGGCGCTTTTTATAATGTAAAACCGTCCAGCACAGTATCACGCAACAGTCTATGGCACACTAATACGGTTCCCAACTTGTATGGACATAAATTATCATGTTCTCGTTCTATGTCAGAACATGAACCTAGATTTAAAGTTTCTGATGATAAAAAAATAAAGACAATTTCCGTCGGTATATGCTATATAATGTCAATCTGCCCGAGCCAAGATGGTCATTCGATAGAGTAGCAAACTTCATTATATAATACACGTAGGCCTATAGGTACATGTATTACCTTAGCTGAAGAGGAGAGGTACCTGACTTTAATCAGGGTAACAGACATATCATGAAATGGAATTGTTTTCAGAACTACTTTTCTCTGAGTTATCTTACTATAACACAATGGAAGGTTATACCATATCCCTTCATATCTTATCATTAACTAGTCCATTCCGTAATCATTCTTCGTGTTCCTGTCTTCCAGCTATACAGTGCTTTCACTTATATAGCTTATTTCCCTAATGTTCATTTTTTTCTTTGTTCTAAGAGTTCACATTGGCCTCTTTTTATCTCTTTGCGCATCAACCGTTTCTTCCCCTTTATCGTGTGTACTTCCTACATAGTAAATGCCCACCCCTGTCTCCCTGTTCGCACCGTCAGCCCCTGCTCGTTAGACTAAGTCTACCTACGTGTACAGAAGCCACATCTCACCGATCTGAACTCACTGAACTCAGATTCTTTGATACCTTTGGAGAGGTGATGGGCAGCCAATGATTCCATCCCTTTTCTGTACTATTACCTTTCGTTTTTCCCATTTATATAGCTGTTATTAAGTCAATTCTAAAAGTGGTTGCTAAGCTTTTATCTACCTTTAAAAGCACCATTTAAACAAAACCTCAGTTAGGATAGGCTTATACATAAAGAGAGATATATCTATTTTGCATTTTAAAACAACATGATAAAGCTTGGAAATGTCGTAAGTATTGTGTTGGATGTGCTTAAATGGACGCCGAGCTTTTCTTTATTAAGTAAAACGGGATACATAATCCATCGGACGTATGGTTTCACTTTGCTTTAAGTATTGTACATTAGAGATGGAATTAATGGCGAGTAGACAGCTCGCATTATAAAAGCATAAACCTGTATCCGGGAGGCCTTCATTAGAAGCGGGGGTTCCTATTTCTATGCAAATATTCATAAGCCATTAAGCTTCAAGGCAACATAGAATATTTGACGGCAGTATATCTACAACCCTAAAGAAAAGATGTTTGGGATGAAGATAAATGGGAGGCTGAATTCAGATTCTCATTTTCTCCCATACTCTTGCTTTATTTTTCGATTGAAGAAAATCCTGAGGGCATGTTGAATAATTATAGTGTTCGCTATTGAATTATTCTTTGTAAGGTAAACACTATGCAGTTATCGTCATTCTTGTTTTTACTGCTGCTGGATACTCTACGTATTCTTTCCGCCTAATATTATTATGATATGAACAGGACTGTCTGTTAAGTGTAATACCGCTGCCGGGTCATACCTTATTCTATACAGCGAAAATGAGCACATAATATCAAAATACAGGCACCATTACAGAACAGGCATAGTCTTCAGGCATTTCCTAAGCCAATTAAGGGTAGCAATGTTAAGCTGTGGAAAAAGAGCAAAGAGAAACTGTAGCAGAGAGTAAAAATGATTTGCTGCTGTTTGAATGTGAATGGGTGTCAGGGGTATCACCCTGGGACCAGGCCCTATGCCCCCTAGGTGGCGCTAAGAAACATCTTCCGGTACCGGGGGCTGACGGGATATCACGTTGTTGGGATTCTTCAAGCGGAGGTATGCGATGGCCACCCATACTGAAATCAAGTAGGATCCAAGCCGCCACTGCTGCATGCCTGTGCTTGGAGATGGCATGGCGGAGGTGTGGCGCGTGCTTAATTGCCACCAACGCCGCCAGGAGTCGTAGGGGCGCTGGGAGTGGTGGTGAATAATTCATAAGCCAGGGATAAAAATCAAATTACGCCGACACGGTGGCTGGCGGCGATTAGTGTGGAGCTAAGCGGTCTCACACGGATTGCTGCAGACCAGGGCAGGTTGGAGGGTTCAGGTATTATTGGGGGTTAGGGTTGGCAGAGGGGCAGGCGGGCGGGGACTGATGAAAAGGGATAAGGAAAAAAAGTGTGGTAGATACCCAAGGGTATCGTTGGATTGGAGACGATGGAAATGGGATAGATGCAATTTTTGCAAGATGCAAGGATATTGGGTTAGGCTGGAAGGGTGATATGACAGGTTAGGCAGTTTGTTGCCGGAAGGTAGGACAAAATGAACGGGGCATTTCTGTTGACTGCATTTACGATTGTGAAGGATGACCGGGAGTTCTCGTTTCCAGGATCGGACTATTGGTAGGTGTGCGATACATTGTTTCCATGCAAGGCATTAGCAGATTAGGTGAAAAGGGAAAAACAGAAACCCCACAGCATTTTCCGACAAAATCACATCAGGTCATCATAATACATACACGAGTGTGAACAAATGTACCGGTGCTGTGAACTGAATACGCCATACTCAAAATATCAATCAATGTGCCTCAGGTATTAAATGAAACGCATACAAATATATCACCATGATAATCATTTTACAACTGAAGTGATGGTTATACATCTACTTAATATATCACAATGTCTATTCTAACATAACCCGTGCCTGCAGGATGAGACCATCGATTAAAGAGAGAGTGTGGGTGTGGAGCCAAGCCCTGGAGAAGCCATATATAGGCACGGCCACTACCGGTGGGCGGGGAGCTGGGTTAGTAGGCTGGGTATGGGCAGGGGCCCGAGGGTCAAGGAGCTGGCAGTCTGGAACCACGCTGATACGTTGGACCTTTAAGACCTGACATTTTTTGAATGCCAATTTCCTGACGTCCCGAGCGCAATGGGAGCGATGTCAAAGTAAGAAAGCTGCCGGGTGTAACGGTCGATGGTATCTCACTTCGTTTCGTGAAAAGGTTAAATTAAATGCACTATTGCTTTGCACATGCTGCTTGAAAGTCCATCAACAATCTAACCAAGCCTTTTGATTGCCTCGAATTCTTCTTGGACAATAGCATTTTTCAGAAGACTTGTCTTGTTCGATGAAATACGTGCTCAGCTTTGTACCCTTTGTAGCACATGTAAGGGCATACGAAGTATTACACCTGATATTGATTAGTGTCATATATATACACGTCGTGGTGAGACCACACACACATTACAAGAGAGGGACAAGATGATAGATCCCAGTCTTCGATCGATTACAGATATAGACTGTTGCAATTCAAAGTGTGAAAATGATTATCAATAAAAAAGATAGTTATGTAAGAATGAATGTTAAAAATATTTTGAGAAATTCCCGATTTTACACACAAACTCGAGTAAACGGGATCCTCGAATGATTTTCAGAAGGAGTATTACACAATTGTTGGTATCATCAAACCATCATAATCATGTTTCTAATTTGCATAGAAGCGTTGCATTGTCTTTGTATTGGTCGTGTCTAAGTACTGTGAATCTTAAAATACCGTACATTCTCATCCAAACGATGCCTTCTATACGTATGTCATAATTATATATCTCAGAGAGTGCTGTGTTAACCTCCATTGTCGATGCTGGTTCTCCGTTGGTATGCATCAACATGATAAGTGTATCTCTACGGTTTACCCTTTGTGGCTGGAAACCAGCGCATGAGCCTATAAGTAATTGATGGATGTCCTGGGCGGGGCTCCGGGCGGACAGGAGCGGTCAGTCTTGATTCAAAAGGGGCCCCGAGGGAACAGCTACTAGGCTGAACATAGGGTATAAGTATAGGTACGCCGGAAATAAATTGGGTATGAGTATGAGTATGGGTATGTAAGGCTATGGGCTATAAGGGCTAGACCCTGGATACGTCCAAGAATAATTATACCCGCGATAGAATATCAGTATTGTGCGCCTAATTGAAAAAGAAGAATAGATACTTAATTAGGTTAATGATAAATACGGGAAACACTGCGATATTATGTCTATTGATAATATTATGCTGAAAAAAACTAACACTACTTTCAGTCGGGGTTCATCTTATTCAAGTAACAAATACGATTCAGGGTGGAATTTCTCCGGATATCAGATATGTGTAAAGGTGTGTATATAAAACACCTAAAGGGTTGTAAAGTGAGACAAAGATCGGGTGATGGATTTGAAATATATTAAATTTTGATATAATATGTCATATTAGATTAGATTTTGATATAATATCTCATATTATAGATACATGTTGATAGGAGGGACCAACGATTTATAATTATGTTGTCTAGTTCAATTATAACTATACTTATTTTAGAGATAGACAATATATAATACATAAGAAGGCATTTGGACGGCCCGCCTACAGATGTATCAGATGATGTCCTTTGATAATGCTAGCAAAATGTCAGACGCCGTTTAGGTCATTTTCACTATAACTCGACCCCTTCGGCTCTTTTCTCCCAATGCTACATATAGACCTTGTCGGGGGCAGCATAGAGCGTCACATCCTTAAAGGACAACGAATGGGGCTCAGCATGAATTATTGACGCGGAGCAGAGGCCGGGACAAGAACCGATACAAAAGGCATAGAGCGCGGCAGATTGGGGCGGCCGCGAGAACAAAAGGGATAGACTGAGGATCAGAGGGGATCTGCCGCTCGGGCCCTTTTATAGGATCTCTGCCCCGGCCTGGGCCCGTGGAGAACCCCTCCAGGGTCTGGGCGAGGGACCCACATATGGCTGGGTAGCCTATACTGCTGGGGTAATGGCATGACGTCACGCGTGTCGGGCTTCAGCGTTGCTGCTATCTCTGTGACGTCACGCAATGGGAGCATTTCAGCAGCTTATACGTAGAAATGTATAGAGCTATGGCAGTACACTGGACGGTAGGCCAGGTTCGAACAGTAAAATACTTGATAGGAAATAAGCAGTGTGTGTCCCATTAAACAAGACTATTGGAAATGTATTTTTAAATTGGACACAGCAATGCTAGTGGTAGTGATTATCCACAAACCATACTATTTGTTTTGATGGCGTCAAGGTTACAAAGTACACTATTAAAGAGTCCGAAAAGATAACTGCATTGTGTTGCACTAAAGGTTATAGGGTAAGCCAACGGTGGAGGAAATTGCAGCCAAAATCCTCAGATTAGAAAAAAGATCTAGACCCCCATGTATGCACAAAGTCCATAGTGCAGCACTGCCCGGGCCAGGTGATAAGATTTCCCGACAATCAACAGTGGATGCAATCGGCCACAAGGGACCACCTTTATCAAATAACTACGTGCACGTGGTTTGAAGGTAGTCAATTAGGTCAGCAGATGCAATATGAGGCATCGATTTTATAGGACCAAGACATAATCACGGACGCACAAAGTGACTGAGAGGCCGTTTGGCTTTCAGAAATTCAGTGAAATATTTAAATAGATCCAAAGCATGTATCAGTCCAAAAGGTTCAGGTCTGCTTTTAAGAGAGACGTGCGTACATGGTGTTAATATACTGCCCCTTAAATGTAAGGAAAATGCAATGCTAAAATAATGATGAAAATGGAGAAAGGAGAAGAAAACGGCGACTCTTTTAGCCTTTAGACTAGTTGAACGACACATCAAAGACGATTTGTTCCATGATGAATTAGCGGAACTCGATCAGGCAGTTGTTTTGACTGCCTTGTAAATGAAAACTGATTACCAATGAATAGGAGATAGGTTGCCAGATACATAGAGCGACTGAACTACGATGTTGAACGCATTCCCGCTGCGGTTGAAGTATGGGCAACATTCCATATCCTTTCATAGTAAATTAAGTTCCATTACTGGCATTTTAGTGTTAAGGGATGGAGATGGAACCCCAATTGTATTAGGGATCACTTTGCATACTGATCCATACATTAATAGGAAAGTTAGCGGCAGGTTCAGTTTGTAGTGATGAGAACCACAGGAGGAACGCAATACATGCACGGTAAATTTCTATAAATTAAAACCCTACCTGTGTAAAATCGTCAAAATAATCCTGAACCTAGTTATTATATGAGCAAAATTCAAAAAACAGTAGTGGCAAAAACTATATACATGTGATTTATATCATCTATTTTATTCTATATCATTTTACATCTATACTTATGTATCCAACCTACTTTTCTTTATGATAAATGAACAATTTACCAGCACATTTCCATCCAACCCATTAAATCCTGTAAACGATGACTATGTTATTGGTCTGTCCGGGATATTAACGGGTTCACCAGTGGAGAGGGGATGTGGCAAGGTGTGAGGTTTGCCAAGTGAGGTGTGGGTGTATGGCGTGACAGGGGACACTGAAGGCGGCTGTGGTCGGACTGTTCCCAGCCCCATCGCGGGCCCGTAATTGGCCGAGCAAACAGCAAAGACCAGCTCCCTCCCTCCTCGGCCCTCAGACCCACCACAGAGACCACCTAACTTACTACTCAGCCTCCCACCTTTCCCCCAAAGACATGTTCCCTCCTCACCCTCACACTCCCCCATCCACAATACTACCTATCCTCCTACCTAACCCCCAAAGACCTGCTGGCCCATCCTCCCTCCTCAGCCCTCACAATCCCTCCTGACATCCATCCACCACAGAGGCCACCTAACAGCTACATAGCCTCCCACATAGCCTTCCACCTAACCTCCCACCTAGCCCCCGAGACCTTCTGCCCCATCCTCCCTCCTTAACCCTCAGAATCCCTCTGACATCCACCACAGAGGCCCTTACCACCTAGAGCCTCCTACCTAACCACCAATAGCCTCCAACCTTAGCCCCTATCTAATCTGACTATGGTCCATTCTGCAGAGGTTGACAGGAACTGACAGAAAACGGAGGCTGCTGATGTGATCGCATGTCGTACTTATAATCGTTGTGGTGAAGAGTGGCTTCAGATCATTGCTGCGACAGCAGAGACTGATCAGGCAACAGTCATTAGTTCAGGAAATACCCTGTGACTACAACCTGCAAAGTATCAGGGCTTGATAAATCAAATATCTGTGAAAAGCAGGGATCTGGATAGCTAAAGCAAAACGTTAACACTAGTGGCGTGGTCGATAAGAATCCATATCTCCAAGTACTGATTTGGATTTGATGATAACAAGTCTTTGAAAGACCTTTAATGATGAATTTTTATATGATGAGAACATCACTTGTTCTCTCGATTTGCTTTATGTCTGGGGCTACTAGAATTTCTTTCGCTAATAATCTAGGGTAACATTTTGTTTGTTACACAGACATTTCCCGAAATTTTTTCCCAGAAGCTCATGCTGCAACAAATGTTACATTTATTGTTAGATACATCTTATTTTTCTCCAAACTTCAAATGTATTTCCAAGTTGTTTGTTATTACAAAAATAAGTAACAATAAACAGCAGAACCATTCGCGTACGTGGTTATCTGTTGATTACGGCGAGTTATAGAATGAGTAGGGTTCACTGAACGCATTATCTACATATGATACACACACTCTGCGTAAGGATGTATTCATTCAGCCGTTGGATTCCCTCTTACTTGCAGCTTGCACGTGATATCATTTGCCCTAGTTTATTACATAACACAGGAGCCCATGATTGGTCCATTCCGCGTACACTTAGATGATGATTAGTGGATATAGATAAAGCTCATACAATATAAGTCGGAAGCAAACAAGAAACAGCTTGCCGCGTGGGCTTCATTTCCAAACCCAATTGGAACAGCGGCCTTATAGGCCTAATATATAACTATAATCTGAAGTAAATTGTGGTTTCAGGGTTTTCGCCTGTTTACACAGTTAAGTGGAGAAGGGCTGGTGACCTGGAATTACAATGATTTAGTGGGACGAGTTGGTGTGCCAGCTAAGTCGGAGCAGTTTGCGGACAGAAGTATGGATTTCTACTCCAGCGAGTTGTACTTAATGACCCGGGATGAGACCAGCCCTCGTCGAGAGGAGCTCGTTTCTTTAGGCTCAAGACAAACAGACCTAAGAGAGGGGCGGTCAGGGAGGTCAGAGAGACGCAGGTCAGCCTCCCTGACCCAGAGTTTAACCTATGGAGATACACGTAGAAAAAAGATCTATGAAAAAGGCAGGCGTTGGAGCAGCGACCAGGGTGGTCATTGTTACTCGGATCCTGAGACAATGAATGGTTTAAAACGTGGAGCTACGGGTAGTAATGGTATTCAGGAGCCTAATGGTATTGGTATTAAAGGTGGTGTAGGAATATCGTCCAACCCGAACCATCGGTCTAGTAGGCGTCACACACACACTGCTAATAGCCAGGGCTATGTCACAGAAGGTCAGGAGAGGCTGGACTCTGGTGGACGACAAACTGACACCTACGACAGTATCCAGACCATCACGTCACTAATGACGTCACTGATGACAGGCGACGTCACCGCCTGTCATCAGGTGGGTCGGGCCCACGACGACCATCGGGTCCAGGTGCCAGTACCTACATCTCTGTCCACCACTTCACCAGGAGGTAATTCACACCTGAGTCGCCCAGAGACAACAGGTGTGGAGCGATCATTACCACCCAGGGGATCCAGATCTATTACTGCACCCGGTGACCCCGGGAGAGGGAGTAATAACGGGGTGCTCGAGTCGGGCATGGCACTACCACAAACAGCCGACGCTTTGACAGGTGAGGCTTTCATCACTTCACCATCAAGGAGAAAAGTCGTTCATTATAGTTACAACAGGTCCACTCAAGCCTGAATGATCCAAGGAGAATAAACTGAAGGGTTATTGGCTTGACTTGTATCTAATTGCAGTCCGTACCTTGTTTTCTTATTATATAGACCAACACGAAAGTGTAATGGGCCTATAATTCGCAATTTTACAATTATGTTCGGTGAGCCTAATTTTCGTTATTTTACATTTGGTCAGCCTCTTTGATCTTTAATGGAAGACCATTTGCAGCACTATCTTAAAGTGTCGGATGGTAGTTTTATCAGACTCAAATTAATCATAAAATCATGTTAGTTATGCCCTGTTTTTTGTGTGTAAAACTCAGGTTTCAGTTTCAAATTAACTTGTAGGATAAGAACTGTAAATAACTGTTCTTTCATATCACCTCCCTAACCCCCTATTACCCACCTCCGTGTATACTAGACCGGGAGCTGCTGCCCTCTAGTGTATACAAAAGGAATTACATATTTACCCCTTTTGCCACCCTCGATGTTTAGGACGAGGCGAGGTTGTTATTCTGACCAGGAGGTAGGAATCATGAACTGAAATTTAAAGGAACTTTTCCCAGCAATCAATGTAGTATATATGTACACGTACCATGCACTCATTTGCTGAAGGAAACAGTGCTGTATATGTGCTACTGCTAGAGAGTTTGTTAGGTTATACTAAACTCGCCGGGTGCGAAAAGCGTCAGTCTGTATTAGCTACTACTGATTAAATCGATTCAATTCAAGTCAGAATAAAAAATCCTTTTAGTGATGTCTGTTTACATTACAACCAAAGAAATTAGATTATCTGCGCAAAATTAATCCAGGGTTAGAGTCAGATTGCTTCAATTAATAGTTCAATTAACAATGTTGTAAAGAGACTTCATGAAACGTTTCCATTAAAAAAACGTAGGCCTAAAGCCATTAATTAAAATAACAATGGAATTTAAAGGGAGGCATAGTGAATGGCGTATAGACGATCGTTTAGAATATTTTTCCTTTCCTTTTTCTCTCCCTCCTTTGCCCAGTATATATACTTCTTCATACAGACAGATGAACGATTAGTCTTTGTCGTCAATGTTCATAGAAGATAAAGAAAAAGTAGAACTATCAGTTGTTATTTGGTTTGTTGGTTTACGCCCTCAACCTGACCTAATACATTTGCAGTCTATCAAGGCTTGGGTTATTTCACTTCCCATGGCATTGTCATAGGATTATGTACACAAGCGTACATACTATCGTAGAACGTTCAATGGTTTAGCGACACATGCACCCAGAAATGGGGTCTTTCTCATTTTGTGTCATCAGGGGACATACAGAAAGTGTACTATTTAGGCCTACCCTTTCCCTTTGATCTATGGCAGTTAAAGCAGCATTGTATACCATAGAACATTTCGAGTTTTTTAAATTCTAAGAATTTGTCAGTTGTCTCAATATGCTTTACAAATGCTGATAGTAACTAAAAAGATTATAAGTTGAATTTCAATATTGTCATCCTGATGAAAACCTGATTGTTACAAAGTTTGGAAGTGCAGGTAACTTTGCACTTAGGAAGAAATGTATTTTCCGTGAAAATAGCGGTGCACATGGCGGTATAAATAGGAGTGAGGGATCGATGTGTGCGGGGTGGTGGAGGGGGTGGTATATGGCAGTGACGGGGTTCGTTATCCCCCTCCTGGTAGGGGGGCTTTGTCATAACAAGATGGAGTCTGCCCTGGAGGCGACTTTGTGTGGGGAACAGCCGCATCAATGTTTAAAGGCCGCCTGATATGATGAGCGCGCCTTTTCACACCCTGGAGTGCACGGTGACGCCTTGTTAGGACTGAAAGCCATCTGATGTAGTGACAGTCCCACGGGTCACAAAGTATACCCAGAGTGGGCCTTTAGAAGCACTGTGACGGGGGACAGTATGACCGACCAGTCTTTCTGATCTCCCTTCAAATGCATGACCACACTCTTCAAAGTTGTCTCTCTAACTCTGTCTCTATATCACTCAGAGAGAAGACTCTCATAGAGTATACTTTCTCTCACTGTCTCAGAGCTATTCGTAGTTTCCTCGTGATAGTTGTTTCAAGACAATAGAACCTGTATACTTTGGAACACTCCTGAAGTATAGATAAAGGCTCTTTTTACCTAACCTTTCCCCATTGTTCATAAGTTTTAATGTTGCGTGTGTTGAACAACTTTGCGTGGTAGTTTCATTCTTCATTGTCCTGAGACATTTCCATGAGAACTCTCTACCATGACAACAGTGTATGGTACTGCAACACATCTAGTGTGCACTTTAGCTACACATCTAGAGGGTACTTTACATGTATCATTGGGATGCTAGTCGGTGACTATACTAGCATTTCTACTCTGAAATGGATTTCTGTATTAGAAAAGCAAATGGCTGCTTTCTACCAAAGTGACCAGACTGATTTGATTATAGGTACAAATACTGTACTTTCCTGGCATATTTCAAGAATGCATGGCACCGAAAGTAGGAACCGTTCGCTGTTTGATCGTACCACTATTACTGATATTAATTGGTTGACATAAGTACAAGTTTTAAGGTTATGTTCTGTTTATTCTAAAAATATTAAATAAAAGCCAATAAACACTGCATCCGTGCCATGATAGGAAATTGATATTTTCGTGTGAGTGCAAACGTGTTTCTATATTGATTATTCTGTACCTCTTCCAGAAAATATATTTGTCCATCAAACTCGCCTAAACCTTAATTGTACAACACGCAAATTGAAACCAACACTTTCACGCGATGTTGACAGACTAAACACCTTTTACTTAGTTCACATTGTTGCGTGTAGAACGGTAATAAAGGTGTACAAGCTGATCCTGGTCCTAATTGTGTTTCACCAGAAACACTCTGCGCCACGTGGTCAAAGAGAAGGCAGGGAGTCTATAATGCTGTGAACAAAGACTCCCGCCTGTTAGTGGCCTCAGTTTGCGTGCCTCCTTAAAGGCCTTGGTAGGTAGGAAACAGAGGTCTGTGGCTACAGAAGAAAAGAAACACAAGACTAGTATTCGATGAGGTCGGGACGGGGGCCAGACCCGAGAGACAGTGATAAGCTTCTAGACGGTCGGGGGAGTTAATTGTATCATCTCTCCTGGCCAACATAAAAACGAAAGGTCTCCCACTCAGGCAGCCTACTTAGCCAAACATTTCACAGCCTTAAATGCCAGGTTTTCTGCTGATTGGCTAAAAGATCCCAAGTTTTGTACTGAGGTGAACCACAAAATAACTCCAAATGTGTAGGCAGGAAATTAGTATTTTTCTTAGTAGGCATTTCTTGGCCACAACTATGGAAAACAGGCAATTTTGAAAAGCAATTATAAGGTTGGGAACTTTTATATATTGTCATGTTACGAAATAGCTCTAAATGTGTGGGCAGTAAATTAGTATTTTTCTTCGTTGAAATTTCTAAGCCCCAAATTTGGAAAATTGACAGCTTTGATAAGCAATTATAACTTCGATACATTATATATATATATATTTTTTTTTTTTGCGCGGTAGCATCAACACCACAAGCTCTAGAGCCTCGTTTTAACATATATATATATATATATATATATATATATATATATATATATATATATTGGGGATATATTAGGATGGATGAATATTGCTGCTTAAAATGTAACGGAAAAGATTGAATGGAAAACAAGCATATGGTAGCCATGCATAATCATTTACAGATAAACCAGCGAAGAGGCTTTTTATCAGTACATATACATACACTATACAATTATCTCGATGTATTTTATTTATCTCATGGTATCGGAAGATCCTAAGATAAGAAAAGGCACGATAAGCTATTTCTATAGTTCGTCCATTATATAATTGATAAACTTGTTTACGTTCCCTCCCTTCAAGACTGAAAAGAATGAAACGACGATAAATAATAAATGCGATTTCCGATGAAAGGATTAATCCTAAAATAATGAAATGAAGACCAGGGCAACCATATCTATACTTTATGTTTTTTGGCCCATAGACAACCAGGCAGGTGTGAAATTGCGTACATTGTTGTATTTGTGTTTGACCTTGTTACTCATTCGTATGCCTAATGATTATCCACTTACCTTATTATCATCCACCACTGGACCATGACCATTTGACCTTACCATTGGCAGTAGTTTCAAGAGCTGTGGTGAGGCCCCCGGGGTAGGGGTTCCTTCGAGAGCCTCCTGGGAAGAATGTGTCCCCAGCAGCCCCCTGCTGTGCTTAGAATGTAACAAATGGGGAGACCAGACTCAGTAGCTCAATTGGTAGAGTGCTCGCTTCAAGTCTGGGAGGTCTTGGGATTTATCCCTGGCCGAGTCACACCAAAGACTAACAATGGTAGGGGTCACTGCTTGCCTGGCACTCGGTATAAAGTAAGAACCACAAAACATAACTGGTCGGCCCAGAGTCAGTATAATGTGACTGGGTGGGATATTGTGTGGGCTTATGACATGATATCTCAGTGTGGCAGCACTGTAAAGAGGGTATTGGGTCCCACTGCTACAAATAGGCACCTCATCTCATAGATTCGGTCACCGCCCCTGTGGCATAAGACTAGTTGCAAAGCTTAACCTTGTGCAGTCTGGTAAAAAAAAACCTTAAGGGTTGGCCGGACATTAAACTAACCAAACAAATCAACGAAAAATTGTGGTGAGGTGTGGGAAGTAGGGGAGTAGGGACAGGGGCTTTGCTGAACAGTGGCCCTGGGTTGTGGTTGAGAGGGGAGGGGAGAAGACTAGTTTGGTTGGTCCCAGTAAAATACACTGTTTAAATTGTACTTGTACTCTTCATTGGGGAAACAAATGTTCATATTATTGTTTTTAAACGCCCAAATGAGGTCCTTAACTGCTCAAGGCATGGAAATCCTCTTTTAATGTTTGAGGGTTCACCCCTGGGATAACCCCCCTTACATTTTCAAATTATGAAAAAAAAAATTGAAGTTTTGTTTCAAAGAGGTCTCCAGTGCATCGGGATCACGTTTTAACGTTTTGGAACTCACCCCAAGACCCCCCCCCCCCCCCGGCCAACCCCCAATCGCATTTTGACAGTCTTCCTTCATGTGACACATCAGCAAACATAGATTCCGGAGCCAGAGATTAGCTCCGGATAATCGTAGATTTGTTGTGTGAATATGTTTGCTACCTAGGGAATTATTTTTTTTGAGAAATCTATACATGCACTTCAACATAATGTAAAGGATGACAATAAGCTTCCATCAACCTCAAGTGTGAATCAAGGAGAGAGGTTGAATCAAAAGAATTGTCGCCTTTTTACAATCAAACCCTTGATGGTTTCTTATCCAAGGATAACACTTTTTAACCTTGCTGCTCAGAGGAGATTTTATGACAAGTGTGATTTGATGCCATGTTTTTACCTGGGTGTTAAAGTTCCATGTCTTTTGTTTCAGATGAGAGGGAGGACGTGCAGAAGAAAACCTTCACAAAGTGGATAAATTCCCAGCTGACAAAGGTACAGTGCGTTTTGAAGACGACCCATTGTTAATTCAAGGATTATTATACCTACATGACACAGCACATATTATAAAGTATAAAGACCTAAATTGTGTTACACCCAGAAGACTAACGTTCTTGTGAAGTGTTGTAAATGTTCCTTGTGTATGAGCCAAGTTTTGCAGGTGCATTGTGCTTATAGTTGAGGGGACAATAATACATAGATTAACATTACCTTGTAACTCTTGAATATAAAATTTTGAAAAAAATGTCCCGCATCTGTATATACATCAGTGATTATGGCGTTCCCCGACAGCAATTAAAAACACTGTTTCTGTGGTTCTCAGAGTGGACGAGAAGCAATACGAGACCTCTTCGATGACTTCCAAGACGGGACGCAGCTCCTCTCACTGCTGGAGGTGCTCAGCATGCAGAATCTGGTGAGTACATGAGCAATTAATGAGCAATTAAATACACCATGTTGAGCAGGTTACTAGGTTGTACTGTGATGACATAGATA
This sequence comes from Lepidonotus clava, assembly GCA_936440205.1. Lineage (NCBI taxonomy): Eukaryota > Metazoa > Annelida > Polychaeta > Phyllodocida > Polynoidae > Lepidonotus > Lepidonotus clava. The sequence goes on along the minus strand of OW387136.1, from coordinate 41,017,505 downwards.
ACCGTTCCACCGCGAAAATAATTCAAATGAGATTATCATAGGGGCCTTCCATTTAGGATGTACGCACATTTAAAAAAAATGGATTTGTACTGGAATGTACTCACATTTTCAAAAATCGCCTACCCCCCCCCCCCTTGATGTGTACATACCTAATGGAAGGCCCCTAACACAAGTCGCCCCCCCCCCCCGAAATCTCTCATTGGCACTCATATTAAAAAAGCGAACATTTCATTCTATCTACATTGTATATATCTTTACAAACGGATAACTTAGTAGTGAGCCGGTAAGCCCCCCATCCCTGAGCAGCTCACTTTGCACTACCCACGTGGGGGGAGCAACTCAGTGAGTAGCGATCATGACCTAGGGCTGAGCTGCTGCCAGATCCTAGACCCTGGCTTCCTGTGGTAGGGGTGGGCCTTAGTCATAATATCTGCGTCATTCAAACGAGTTGGTTCTCATATAGCACAATTCAGTGTCATTATGTAGATTCTTTTTCTTTTTGTAACATCTATATCTATCTCTCGTATGGGTTTGATATATCTGTCCAGATTGGAAAGAAGAAAAACTAAATTTAGTTCTGTTTTGTAAAACACTGAGGCACGACTGGGTTTCGAGAATGACTTTCAATTCTCATTACATGTGTCTAGATTTATAGGCATGTCCAAGTCAAAAGCCACGTGTCAGAGTTATCATTTTTTCACATAAGTTCCTGTGGAATCATTTTTATATGAAGCTTCAGTCCTCCTTTTGCAAATACATAGCTGGCACCATCTGTTGTCATATTAACCCTTGAGCAAAGATAAAATCGTCCTTGTGTAATTAATTTTACAGTAAACCCTCTCATATACAGAAATGCCATTTTCCTACTTTTGTAGGATTTCCTACTTTTTTTTTTTGTGATTTTGGATTGCATAGCCAATCTTTCTAACATAGCTGTAATGTCTGTTTCAGAGTATTATGTGTTAGTTTCAAGCTATGCAAAATGTCAGGCTTCTATTCCTAAAGATTATTTTCCTATCTAGAAGAAAAAATCGGAAAAGTGTTTCCAATTTTTCCTACTTCATATCAGTCTGGAGTGGCATCTCCGCAAATGGACTGTCCCTGGTTAAGCGAAATACTACACGATTCAATCCGAGAGCAAACGTGATGCATACACAGAAAAGCAGTATAAAAAAATCTATTTTCCCTACGAAGAGTTGCATATTTATAATGACAATATGACATAATGAGGTCTCAAGCTCTTGGATGAAAAGAAAACAAGCAAAAAATGGTTTGCCTCGGCTACTTTTGGCATGACCCATAACATTGTACGCACACTAATTCCATCTGTATGACAGAAGGCCGTTTGTGAGCGCGTATTATAGTAACAACCATGAGTCACAAGTGGTATATCAGTCTGTGAGCTCCCTAACATATATATATACTTAGTTTATCCCCTGTAAATCTGCGTCCCCCTTGGCTCCTAGTTGGGGCGTTTATTGAATGCTACATGGCTTTTCCATTTGCCCCCGTCACCAGAGGAGATATCACGGTGTGAGTGGTTGTTCCTCTTCTGCCTCGGACACATTGCTGTAAACTGCAACCGTTCTCATAGATTTCCACTGTCCCCTTTACAGCCAAGTTATTCACGTATAGTTACCATTGGTTCTTTAGAATAAACCAGGGCATTCATATGCATATATAAATAGTCATGTAAATGGTAACAAATGGGAAACTATTCGAATCAGATGCATGAAAACATTCGTATAGGCTCTTATCTATTTTGAGAATTGTTATACATATCTGAAACTCATAAGAATCTTGCGTTTGAAATTAAGCTGGCAGAGAGTGTTCATATATGGGGTCATTTAAGCTGATCGTATGAAAGTAGCCCTCAGGGCTGTATCATAGTGAATGCCTGTGATAACCCACCCCAGCCTGAGTGGGTCTGGTGAGATAGGTCAGCCTACAAGGGCCACTCAGGAGTAACTCAGTGCCCTGACCCAAATAGTGAAGGGTTATCAAAATAAGAACTCAGGGGGTACTAATAACTCAAACCATTACCCTTTACACAAATGTTTACTCGAAACTCCATAACCAGACAGGCAGTGAAGATTAATCAAATGACTTTATGTTTCATTTTGAGGTTAGTTTTGAGTGTTACTTTCGATCTATGCAAACAGTGACATGTTACTTTTTGTAGAAATGAGAACACATGGGCGGTAGCTATGTACCATATACTATTTGTAATAAGAAGTTAGTAGTAACAATTTGTCAGTAAAAAGTGACCAACTTATAATAGTATGAAATAGGATGTTTCATAAACTGTTCCTACAATAAAAGACAAATCTCCATAATGATATTATTCATTGTGTATGCTTAAAAGCCAGATATACTTAGTTTATCCCCTGTAACATCGTTATTTAAAACAAATATTTAGTCATGATTTCACACTATCTCTATTATCAATTCTCTCAGATTCTAGCACGAAGTCAAGTCAAACATTACCGAGAGTAAAGGCTGTATGACAGACTAGAAGTAAGGTGTTGTTGGGAAATTATTGATTAATTCAGAGGATTGAATTAGAGGTTCAATTAGAGTGATACAATGAGAGGGACCATTACAATATAATTTGACTGCAGTGTGAGCTGATTAAATTATATAATTTAACAAACTAAGACTATCAGTGGTCGTACGATCGTCTCAGAAATTGTTATTGGTAAACGTATATAGTTTGATTTCTTAGGGACCCAGCACCAACATTTTTTCTTTATATTATCAGATTAAAGGTTTTTCATTAGAAATCTAGAAGCTCCATAGTCGCTGGCATGTTTCGTTCCCTAAACCCATTATGACAAGGGTATTTAAGTGAACTATAGCATGAAAATGATAATTATATTTAGACCATTGCTCAATAAAGTCTAACTCTACACTAAAAAGAACTACATTTTCATTTACATAATACTAACTTCCCTTCCGTAGTTAAACAACTCATTAGTCTCACATATTACCTCACACTGTTCATAAACACGTCATTCTTACACCTTACATCTGCTTGCTTCCCCAGCGTCCCGAGAGAGGGCGCATGCGAGTACACCACCTGAACAACGTCAACAGAGCGCTTCAGTTGCTGGAACACGAGTACAACGTGAGTATCTGCCTCTTGTTTATCCTAGCCCCAATTTCCGAGCTGCTCACGAGCAATTCTCCACCGTAAACACGTAGTCCTGCTCTACACACAGCTCACTTTGTTGGTCTTTGATAAGTTTCAGACTCCTCAATGGGACGAGGACGGGGTTTTTGTGGGTTCTTTGATTGGATGGAGAGAGTGAAGGGTAGAGGAAGTGGTGGGAGCATAGGGTGCATTGGGAGTAGGCGTCGGGGAGTAGAGCCGGGAGCAGAGAGGGGTAGAGCGGGTACTGTGTACTCAGCCCTATGAGCTGAGCCTCTCACGGCTAGCTTGAGCAGCTCGTGGTGTAACTGGGTCACTAGAAGGCTTTACCCCCTTCACATGTACACAAGGCTCAACCCAGGAGGAGGTGGATTAACGCTGACAGCCCCCCACACTGGGCAGAGGTGACTGGGACCTCTGGAGGGGACAGCAAAATGTCCAAATCCATTCCCAACCATGCAGACCCCTTCGTTTCAATCATAAAGGTAGAGACGGGTCTGCTTGTGGAAGAAACACCGTCAGACCTGTATGGATTATCACAGCTTATCGTTTGTTTGTCAGGTTCACTCCATGGTGTATCTAACGTTTATTGTGCTTATTCAGTGGAGGTAATTCGAGAGATCTGTAATAATATGTTTTATCTCACGCAATATCGTAGAGGATTGGAATATCTTCGAGCTTGTAGTGTCAGATAATATCTGCATTACTTTAGCATCAGTCATGAAGGGGGGTACGATATTGAGCTTCCTACTCAGTACTCTGTTGATACCCTATTGGTTTCTCTTGAGGCGTGCAGACATGCAACCAGAATACATTGAGTCTAGTTATCTCTCAGCTCTGCCACTGTTAACGATGTTCAGCTAATGTAACAATTAGAATTTAACCTCGAAAGGGCAGATATCATTTAGATAGATGACAACCAACTGGTAGATAATGACACTTTTTCATGTTTATTTATTTATTCGATAAATGAACCGTATGTTCAGATAGCTGTTTCAGTCACACCCTCAAGAGGGACCTCACAAGATACACCCTCTTTTCCCCATGTTTACATCTCCTAGACCGGCCCTGATGGTCACGGCTCACTGCTCCTCATAGCTGCTACACGCAGTCAACCGTGTCACCTCATGACACTGACCTTTGACCTCTCTCACGTGGTCAGGTCAACTCTATCACCACTCCCCCTAGCGGGGCTGGGGGCAGGCGGTGTCCGGGTGGGGCGGTGAGTCTGTAGAGATATAAATGGGCAGTGCGCGTGTACGGCTGCGTGCAGGCGCGGCTCAGATTGAAATCTAAATCTTTGATTACTTGTTTAACAGGCTAACATTACATGGGCGGCGACACGCACCTCTGGTCTGTCGGTTGTTTTACGTGTACGGGATGTAGTACCAGGAACAGGGATATTGTTGATCTGGTCTGAGGATATTTTCCCATAGTCTAGTGTAACTCCCAGAGATGTCGTGAGTCTGGGAACCACGAGGGCATGCACATGATACTAAATTCATATACAATGTTACTACAGTCAGAGAAAAACAAGGACGCTTATTCTTCAAGCACTAGGAAAATATATTGACTTGTTTTTCAAAATTTGTCTCAACTATTTCTGTTCATATAGTCATTACCAAATTGTAGTATCAACAAATGAGCTGAACCAACCAACCTAGTAAATAAGGTTTTGTGTTTGTAATTCCCCTGAAGGTATGCAAACCACCGGTCGTGTTTATAGTATTGGTTCCTAACCTTTATGTCTTCATCCACCAACACGCCGTTTGCTGTTACCCTGCTTAAATCTATTAGTATCAAATACTGATCAAAATTGGATACATATTACATTTTGATTTTTGATAAAACATGCGCCCAACTACTTTAGAATTTGAAAGAGGAGAACGTGGGATCACGGCAATTGTCTTCATAAATGAAATACTTCTTAATTGCTTATGTAATATAATGCTTTGACGCTTCCACTGTATAATTAAAGGAAACATTTTTTCAAATAACACTATTTTTAATCTGCTGCCAAATTGGGCCAACCATTGGCAGACACATAAGAAAGGGACAAAAGGTTTGAAATTCAAGAACATGAAACGTGTCCAACTTTCAAAGGAAATGCCAACAAAAGAAAACATTTTAACCTGAAAAGAAGCGGTTGCAGAAGCAGGCCAGTGAAATCGGGGGCGACCACTTTCAGGACGGGCGGAAGGGGTCCCTGCCCCTGGGACTGGTTAGACGAGTAGTTGAGTCCATGTGAGCAGCTAAAAGAAGTGCTCAGAGCCACTCGACTCACACATGAATCAGACAAGATGCTCGGAGAACAGGGAGACTGGCCAGGTCTGTGTACGTATGACTGGAGTGGTGGAGGTTCTCCTCGACATCCTAAACACTCCACAGACTGGGTACCAGTTCCATTCACCCCTTACTCCTGCTACACTGGGTTAGACACTGCATCTGTTCATTCCCCATACATTTTGAAGCCATTGTTATCTATGTCCACTCCCAAACGATGCAATTGCTGCGTGTTCATATTGACCTCTAAGAAAACATAGAATTCAGCAACTGAAGGGAACTATATCCTCAAATTCTTACAATCTGGTATTCAGTTAAAAAATCATCTGCTACGGCCAAATATAGCTGTAATGTATTAGAATGTGCCACACTTGAAATCAAATAACTCAATCAATCGTGGACCATTGGATATATGATTTTGAATTTGCTAATATAGAACCTATCTTAAGACAGGATTTATACGGTCCACATATAAGATAGCCGGCCACAGACCCAGATTCTAGTTGGCACATTGGTCGCCAATTGGACCCACCCGCAGGATGTCTCTAGGAGCTCCTCTCACAAATGTCAGAGTGCCAACCTTTAGGAACCCACTTCGGGAAGGAAAGGCAAACGGCAGTAGTACTTGGGGTGGAGAATTAGCGCCGTCTCACAGACTACGACCTAATCTGGGCATTTTACGGCCAACGGGGGCTCAGCTGGAGGAGAATTAAGGGGGCACAGATATTTAAAGCTAACGGAGGAAACCTTTTGAAAAGTATGAATGGCATTAACAGCTGAGGTCAAAGTCAATTATATATTACCAAGCTAATACTCGTGCCTTTTCAAGAAAAGATTGAAAACACTTGTAAGCAGAAATTCGGAGTTATGAATGTAACAACTAAGCCTAAAAAGGTTACAAGAAAGACTTTTATCATTTTAAAATACAATTTGAATGAAGCACATCGGCGGGATTCTGTTTACACTGTTTGTGTGATATGAATAAGCACATGTACAGCTGATTATATGCGAAATGTTTGAGAGAAGTACATTTGGTCATGTGGTTGAGATATTTTCCGGGCGCCGATATTTCAAATAAAACAAAAGGCAACCGGCGCTTGCAGGAGATTCGTGGGAATGTGGACTATAACTAACCATCATGATAAAACACATACAGCAAAAAATGATCAATATTTTTTCTATTGATATTTAAAGTAGGCCTACTTATATCTTTATGTTCCAGCTTAGAATGATGACACATCTTTTCTTCCTATGGATTATCTTCAGCGTAGAATAACATTACATCCTTTGCATCAGTCCTCTAGTAAACTAGGCATCTGAAGCATCTCAGGCAGCGAGGGATCTTAGTAGTTTTCCCAGCCTCTTTGAACGTCTGTCCGCCCCGGTCTTGATGACGGCTGAAGGCCGGGGGGCGGGGCCGGCCTCAGCTGACGGAACCCTTGGCAGGCAACATGCAGGGGTGGCCATGTGGCCGAGTAAAAACTAAATCATAACGAAGGCTGCAGGCACGGGGCTGTGGGGGTAGGCGGAGGTGGTGGGGAGTAGGTAGGGGCCGGTAAAGGTGAGCGCGTCAGGTGAGGCCGACAGGGTGGGGCACACTGCGAGCAGCTCGTTTTTAGGGAAAAAGTTTCACTGACATGGCAGAGAAACTCAACTACTTCCGAAAAGTTTCAAAACTGAAATGGATCCAAGAAGGGAGGCCACACACCAGTTCACTGTCTGGGAGTTGGATAACTTATTGGTTCGAGGATCAAATTTAATCTGACATGTGTAATTTTGAAGATGAGTTAAAATTCGCAGTTCTTCCCAACATCGGTTTAAACGTCACAAGTGTGCCTTAGGGGCAATGGCTATTTAGCAGATATGTTTTTGTCTCAAAGGATTTAAGATCTTCCATATTACTTGATATGTAATATTGTTTATTATAACATGTAATACTATTGGCGTTACTATTTTATCAAAACATCAGAAATTCTACTTTCTTTATCAGTTACTAGTACAAAAACTTCTCAATTTTGCCTAAAATTGTGTCTATATCCGTACATACAGCAGATTCCAGAAATTTTGTCACCTCACTGGTTATTCAAGTTATAGCATGAATACATGGAGATTACCAGGCTGATCTCTAACACGTAGTAGAAGGATCCCATCAAATGATGTAATCAGCCTAAAAACCTCACACCGTGATCCTATGCACGTGTGAGCACTCAGGAGGAAGTCAACCTCACCGCCCAGCCGGGTCCTTCCGCCTGGGATCCAATGGGCAAGGATCCCAGATATAAACTTTTTACTGTGGTATTTACCCCACGTCTGTTTACGTCTGGACGTGTTATGTAGAGGTTAATAGCCTTGACCTAAAAACGGTTAATCCCTGCTTCTAATTGGTCAGTTGGGGTTAGAAGGACGAGGTAAATAGGTCACGGAGACGCTGAGGAGCCCACCTTGAGGGGGTCACTCCATTAAAATAACATGCTTCTTACTCCCGAAGCTGTTAGATGAAACCACGTGTATCAAGCCATACAAGAACCAATTCATCATCTTAATAAGATCAACCTAGACTGCATGTATCAGCGCTGCTGGAGCTCCCATGCCCTTTTCATTGGCTATAGCCCCTCAGGCAACAAGCATAAAAACGGACGTAGTTCATGTAGACGCCGCCAGGGGTTGGACACGGTGTGAGTGACTCGCACCTTGACGTGCATGGTCACTCTCCAAACGGATATTTCAGCCCGGTGCTGGGAGAGCGACCAGAGCGCTGCGGACAGCCTAGGATATTGAGACCATCTGTCGGGGCAGGGATTGACTGTTTCTATTGCTACCAGCCGAGCACCAGCTCCCACGTGTTGGTCATTAGCGAGTGGCTCAGTGAGCAGCTCGCAGAATGAGCTGGTTCCCGGCAAGTCTTAGAACCGAGCACGTCATGCACTGACCAACACTCACAGAGCCAGCCTTGTAAGGGCCGCAAAGTAAAATAAACCTACGGCAGGTTGGCCTAAGAAGGCGCAATCATTTGGTTAATAGATGGCATCAGTTCAACATTACACGTCGTAAAAGAGAACGAATTGGAGAAAAACAGATGATGGAAGTTGGAACGTCGTCGAAATAAGGGACGGTTGCGGACGTGTCTCATTATATTCGATGCACAGTCAACGTTAGAACCAACTGTGTTGTCACGTTGTCGGTGGTAGCCCAAGTACTTCTAAGAATATATGATACCTTGGCTAGATAGATAGCATTTGAAATTAACATATGGTTAAAAATGAGGATACATAGGAGAAGGTTATGACTGCTGTGATTACTTGAGCGGGTTCTGGATTGGTAACAAGGTCGATTTCAAGATGTCGGGTGGGGCCAGGGGTGAGGGTAGCTGTAAATTCAGGAGGCTGGTGATTAGAAGTAGGTTATTAGCTGTGATTATCTAAGGAGGTCTTGACCATGTAAAAGTTGGGGTCAGGGGGGAGGGCATCTGTAGACATAGGAGGCTGGGGAATAGAAGTAGTAGGTGGCAGGAGGAGGGCGTAATGAGCTGTGATTACCTGAGTCAGTCCTGGATAGGTAAAAAGGTTTGGTTAAAGATGCTGAGAGGTGTGGTCAAAATCAGGGGGGAGGGCAGCTGTAGACATCGAGGCTGGTGAGTAGAGGAGTAGGAGCAGGGTGTAGTGAGCTATGATTATCTGCGTGGATCTTGGACAGGTAAAAAGGTCGAGATATTAGATAAAGATGCTGAGAGGTGTGGTCGGAATCAGGGAGGAGGGCAGCTGTAGACACCAAGGCTGGTGAGTAGAGGTAGTAGGGGGCAGGAGGAGGGCGTTATGAGCTGTGATTACCTGAGTCTGAGCGGACCTTGGACAGGTAAAAAGGATTGGTTAAAGGTGCCGAGAGGTGTGGTCAGAATCAGGGGGGAGCTCGAGGGCATCTGTAGACATTGAGGTTGGTGAGTAGAGGTAGTAGGAGGCAGGAGGAGGGTGTAGTGAGCTGTGATTATCTGGGCGGATCTTGGACAGGTAAAAAAGGTTGGGTTAAAGATGCTTAGAGGTGTGGTCGGAATCATGGGAGAGGGCAGGTAGAGTTATGCTGTCAGTCTGCTAGGCTGTTACTCCTACTAGAGTTCCGCTACTACAGGTATAATGCCAATACACCATAACACTTTTACTCAGACCCACCTCAGAGCAATCCAATAAGAGCAATGACTGCCATGCTACAAGAACAAAGACACATGCTACAATGAATGCCTTTGGTCAGTGTACTGCTACGTTATAATTATTTCTGCAGTTTTGAAACTATAATTTTCTCCATAATTGCCCGACAAAAAATAAAGGTTATCATAGTTTCGTTGGTTACTGATGTATGTTCACGACATATTGAAACATGAAATCCCTACCGAACCACCAATGGGCATCAGGTAGAAGTTTAGAGACTAACGTTAAAACGTTTTACTCTCTCTGGTAAAAGCAACTTCAGGCGTTACCCCGATGTGCAGATTGAAGGTGATCACATCAAGAATTCTTTTTCTCTAGGAGCTAGGCTTGAAGTTAGTAAACAGGGAAACCATGTCTGGGATTAATCTCGTTTTTTCTTTCAACCAGACTGTAACATAGCACTTAAAAATTGGCCTAGGCTGGCCCTGAGTTTTCTTGAGCAGGGGGAAGGAGAACCAGTTCCACATAACTCACCATTCACACGCTCTAGGTCTAGTCAAACCGCCTCAATATTTCATTTGGAATATGGAAGAGTTTCTACTCATCTGGCAGCTTACACAACGAGGCTTTCCCGAACGGCAACTCAAAGATAAAAAATTGTATTTCTCTTTGGATCTTTGCCTGAACTAGGTTTTTAGTCAGTTATTCTAAGAACAGAATTTGGCGTTTGTTTTCCGGCAAAGCTAGGTAATGTTTCTAAAAGTTCTTTTCTAATGTCAGAATATTTATACTATGAGATTCTATTCCTTTTTACCCTCGTTACTTTAAATGTAGAATATACGATTCACAACTCTTGGAGCTTACATGGCTATCTATAAAATGGCACCACTGAAATCATATCAGTCTCTCCTTCTGAATGTACTGTTTAGAACTTTCATTTAATACCCCTCCTTGAAATGTATGTCAGTACGTCAGATAGATGGCCAAAACTAGTTCTCACTTTACTTAACCAGCTCCTGTCCAATTTTTGTCAAGGAAGGAGACAGCTGTATCCGGAACATTGAACCTGCTCCTCCGACGGCCGCCGCCTTTTTAAACCTGCCGAGGGCAATTTTAATCAACCCCTATATTCACGTTCCGAGTAGAAACACACTTCAAAGTCACAAAGATTTCTAGAGAAAGAAGAGTCACATGAAAAGAACAGAAGTGAGTTCAAAAAGAAACTTCAAAGTTTGACTTGAATAGTATTCAAACCGCCCACCATAGTGGGTGAAGATGAGCTCGACCTCACATCCCAAAGATGAAAAGTATTCCCCCCAGGCCAAAAGTATATATATGTTAGTCAGCGTGTAAACCAACGCCAAGAGATAAGGAATCAGTGTTGAACTAAGCCCCTAATGTCTACCAGAGTCCGTGGGATGTTCTCTGTAGCCTGCCCCTTAGTCAAGAACAGTAGTCCAATTTACTCGGTTTCCCGAGCTTCAGTTCTCACACCCCAGCTCTCATTTTTGACTACGTAATTTACGTTCTGACCCTGGGCTGTGACAAACAAATCATAAAACATCGCTCTTGTGTTAGCTTTCCTCTGACACATGTATAATCTGAAGGAAAAATACTTCTTTTTATTGATAACATACTACCGTCGACATTATTAGAGATAGATGATGGGGTGAGGCGGTGAGTGATATTTGTTTAACAGGGGCATTTCAGGTATGATCTACATCAGTCGCTGACAAAATCATGAGTGTAAGTGTGACACAAGTAACTCCAAGTGGGTCGCTTAGTCTGTGGCTCCTATCCTAACAACGGTACGTGTAACTCGAATTGAATTCAAGCAAGTCGCACAGTCTTTGCTGGGTGACCCTCAGCAGTCGTCTTTAGGTCCAAATTGTCTTCCCTGAAAACACATCTTCACGAGCCAAGCCCTGCCACTACGCACACAGTGATAATTATTGTTTAGTACGCAAAGGACGGTGCCTGCGTGGTGAGTCGCTCAGTCTCTTCTAACCCTGAGCAGCTCGTCTTGAGGCTCAGCCTGTTTCATAGCAAAATTGTGACACGAGTAACTCAGTTTCACTGAATCTAAGTGAGTCTCTCAACCTGAGCTTATCCTGAGCAGCTCATCTGTACGTCCAGCCTATCTCCCAACAAAACTGTGAACAAAGTAACTCAGTCTAGCCCTACCCGGACTAACCCTGAGCAGCTCGGCCTTAGATCCGGCCTGGCTCCCAGCACGACCTTCCCTGAAGACATGAGACGACCGGCCCCATTCTGAGCGTTTGATTGGCCTGCTGGTAGGGGTGGGTGCTCCTGGTGGTCAATGGGTTGTAGCCCGTCGGCCAGGAGAACCCATTCACTCGGTGAGGGCTCTCTGCCCTTTACCCACTACTTCTGGGGTTTGTGGGCGCCGCGAGGGGTATAAGGGGAGGCGGTGCGTCTGGGTATGGGTAGGGTAGAACCTGTGGGCCGGTTTTCAAGTGATGGGTTTAAGAATAGAAACAAGTTTCCAAGGGATATTTCTCCATCTGAGAAGGCACTTTCGAAGATGAATTTCCATGTACTTTTAATTCACATGTAGCTCCATGTAAAAACACTTGAAAAACAGCTGACACAATCATGTGGACAAACGAAAGCAAGGACTTTTAGTCAGCACACGTTATAGTAGAGTTTTTTCTGCACCCGATTCTGTGCAGCTGGGCTAAAGGGAGCACATCTATCTTTGCCAAGTTTTAAAATATCTGCCGAGCTTTACAAAATAAATAGAAGCAGGCTCTGTATCAACATCAGTGGCCTCACTTCTGTATCAGTTTTCTCGTCTCAGACCTTGCAGGTTTTAACCTTTCAGCGAGTGAGCGAGTCTTCTGAGATTCTGAAATTGAGCATTCGTCAGAAGGCAGTTCTATGTAACTCTCCTGCCTCGAGTTATTCTCGCCATTATACTACAGAGCGGGACATACGGGGTGTGACCTCCCTGGGTGTCAGGTGACATGTAATACTCAAAGTACCCACTAGGTGACACCACCCTGCCAGGTGCTTGACACGGGTTGCTCTGTTTATGTTTTTTTACCTTTTTCTGGTGCTTGTTGTAGGCCAGCTATTTGTGTTGCCAAGGTAACCGCTTGTACGGGGAAGCCCTGGAGTGTCACGTGACCCCGTGAAGAGCAGCTCGGTGGGTGAGAGTGAGCAGGTTGGGAGCAGGTCCGACGGGATGGGTCTTATCTGTGTTTTGGGTGGGCGCTGCGGGGGTCAAAGACAAACTACTGAGAGTCAAACAAGACAGAAAATGTCTGAGTCTTCGTCTTTCCAACAAGCGGACAACTTGTCGACACCAAACGCATTTGACAGACAGCTTTCAAGCAGCTCTACCCAGTGTATAAAACCTGTGTAAAACTCATAATCATTGTGGTAACAGATCCAGCTTGATTACAAACAGAATGTAATAATTAAAAACAGGTTTAAGAGTTAATATAAGTAATGCACTTCCGTGTCCTTCGCCATCCTTTTACCTAACCAAACTGATAGGTAACGACTGCACTAAAGGTCTCACCTCTCTGCTAATTCGGGTATGGAAACTGCGTGGTTGTAACATTCCTGAGGAGTGTGCCAAGTGATTGGCTGCCAACCCAGCGACTGTTAAGTCATTGACGGCCAAGAGGGGGATTCACGTTGGCCTCTGTCAGTATAGGGGTAGCAACGAGAGTCTCTATGGAGTCTCCTTGGGAGTAGGAACCTACAACTCTCTTTCCCAGTCCAAACTGCAGTCTCAGAAGTAAAGCATCTTAGAATGGAAACGTTAACTTTATGTAAACTATTGGTATTTCAATTTATCTATATTTAGCAAGACAGTTAATTGCGTTTAGTATTATTGCAACTTATTATGATGTAAAACTAACCAGATATTATATACTTTAAATCTATGTATACGTCATAGTTCACGCTAGTAGAAACCTAGTAGAAATTGACACAGAAATATGTGGAGAAATGCGATTGTAAACAAATAAAATTAGATATTGAAATGCATGCATCATTAGGAAGTCTAACACAAACTGACAAAGGGCAATTTAGTGTTGACTGTAAACGTAGGGTCAGCCTAGTCTACTGACCCCCTGCATGACGATCGTTTTACTTCAGACATACAGCCGTGTGATTGCTTTACCCTTGTGTCTGAGGTTTCCCCGTCCTAATAATTTGCTCAAAGGATCCATGCCCGTTTCATCTGATAAAACGTATTGGAGAAGCCCAAACAAACTAAATGTAGGCCAATGTCTCCATCTCAGTGCGGAAGCCATTCATTCTGTACTCCTTGTAGCAACCCTCGCCCCTGGAAACCCGATATTCTCCAAACACGACCACTTGTTACCCAATACAATGTCTTAGTATACATAGTGACGTTACAACTGTGCAGCTGAGCCCAGGGGAACACGTCTATCTCTGCCTAGATCTAAAATATCTAAAAATAGAGTTTTATGAAATAAACAGAAGCGATATCAAGTTGATGGGGTTTTGCTTCTGTACAGGTTTTTTCTCTCTCTCTCAGAACTGTGTAGGTTGTGATCTTTCAGCAAGTGAGCGAGTCTTCTGAGATTCTGAAAATGAGCGTTCTTCAGAAGGCAGTTCTATGTACGATTCTCCTGCCTTGAATTACTGTCACCACTATATGGCAGACCGGGACATACGGGGTGTGACCTCTCTGGGTGTCAGGTGACATGTAATACCCGAAGTGCTTTACCCTTTCTTGTCTAAGGTTTCCTCGTCCAAATGATATGTTCAAAAGATCCTTGCCCGTTTCATCTGATAAAACATACTGGAGAAGCCCAAAAACTAAATCTAGGCCAAAGTCTTCATCTTAATGCGAAGCCCTTCATTCTGTACCACTTGTAACCCCCTCGCCGAGAGTCGCGGCCCTCGGAAACCCGATGTTCTGCAAACACGACCACTTGTTACCCAACACGTCACGTTTTCATTCATTACTTTGTTAGACGGTGCCCAACTCGTGAGTTACTCGACAAACAAACGGGGCCGGGGACGCGGGCCGGCTGGCGGTATTTAGACTGGGAGCAGCTCCGGGATCAACTCGGCTGGGTGGGGGAAGTAATGGTTATTAGGGTGCGTTACGACCAGACTTGGGTTGTTAGGGTGACATATGTTTGGACAGATGGCTAGGTTCACCCCACTCACATCTCACCCCTTTGCACAGGTACATAGGTGCACAGGTAAACCTGGCCCCGCCCTGGAGTACCGGGGAGGTTGGGGAGGGAGTAAAAGGGGTTTGGATCTTAGCTCAGAAATGGGCTCGCAGCGTCTTGGATAAAAGCGCTTACTTCTTTCAGTACCCTCCATTTGGGATCTGGTTTTCGAATAGACAATTTAGGTCCTACAAGCAGCTGCGGGTTGATTTTACTTTGCAGCGGTACCTTCATGTTCTTGACCTATATCTTTGATATGCCTTTTGTAATTTGCGTCCCAAATATTTAAAATGACTGTTCAATAGCAAAATAATGCTTTTTTCATTTCCGTCCAGCCTAATTGCAACAAAATAACCTTTCCGAGCAGAGTTTTGATATAGGATATATTGAAAGACAATGAATTATTTAGCAACTTTCATTGATGAGACATCTACTGTTATATCTACCAGTCTGTGGCACTGCATTCTTGAAGCCCATATTTACAGCTATATACTCCTTAGTCCTTCAATCATTTTGATAAAGAGGGTTAATGAAGTTGAAATTTAGGAAATCTGATGTGCAAATACATTTTTCCATACAATCTAATTTTAGGGAGATCTAAGAGAGAATCCTTTGATCGTAGAGATTTAATTAGATCAATTTTGTGAGACATCCGTGTTGAATGTTTCTTCTGTTTCTTTTCCAGATCCGATTAGTAAACATAAGCAGCAATGACATTGTGGATGGGAACCCCAAGCTGATCCTAGGTCTTGTCTGGAGCATCATCCTACACTGGCAGGTAAGAGAAGAGATATTTAATAAAACTGTAATGTTAAACGGTTATAAATACTGTTACTATTGAAACATCTATTCAGGCATTTGCAGTCCTTAAACTTAACAGGAAGGCATATTTAGCCGTGGCTGCTTCACCATTGTGATGAAATTCCTTAAGATATATAGCTATTTTATGAATGGCATATTTTAAGAGAGCAATATAAACTGAAAGACATTGGAGCAGGAGAATTTGCAGCCCAACAAATAGGAGAGAAATAGATTGAGTCATATCACGAAAAATTAGCGAGAGAGGTCCTTGACCGGGAGATGCTATGTAGTCGTAAATAGGACATATATCTCGGAGAGAGAAAGCTATGATGCTCCTTGCAGTGGCTATCAACAGACAATATAACATGATTGCAGCCATAAAGATGCCGTACCCAGGGACCAATGGCATGCAAGAATGTGTCTCACTTGGCTACAAGCCACAACGTTATGTTTATCAAACATCGTTAATAACAAGTCATATGACAAACAGCATAGAGTGCTTTACCACAAGGTTATGTTTATACAAGGTCGTTAATAACCAGTCATATGACAAACTGTGATGAGGCCGGTGAATAGGTGGGATGCTGATGACGGGTCTGACGGGGGTGAAGTGACGGCTCCTCCTGTGGGTCTTAGATCTGCTCCTGGCGGGGGACGCCGTCACTATCAGACCCAGGTAGATAGGCCCTCACTGGGGGGCTGACCATCCAGGGTCTTCAGGTGTCGGTATCAAGGTAGGTGGTTAGAGGCCGCCCTCCTGGGCCCCACTCCCCGACCCCCATTAGACCTTTAACAGGTGGGTAGGTAGGTAGGAAGGTAGGTGAGTGGTTGGAGGGGTTGGGGATGGTGGGTGGGGCCATTCCCTTTTCCCAGGTGTTAAAACGTAAACATCCTCCATGCAAGCACCTGCGTGGTCAGCTTGGCTTTTACACTGGAGAACACTGCACTCCAAGCGCATATTTGTTATGTATATATGATTGTATGATAAAACCAGAGTGTCGGGCTGTTTATACCTCAGCTTGGAGAATGCTGTATCTATCAAACCTTATCTCCCCTTTTCCCGGAGGTCGGCCAGGTTGTAAATCAAATGCCATTAGACTAACAGTGGACCGATCCCTGATGTATGGCATGTGAGATAACGTGACCTAGTTATCTTGGCCTTTCACCTGGGTAGATATGTATACACAACGTGGTCCTAGCATCACCTCCATTTTCGCCCAGGAAGCGCAAAACGCTGGGAAACTGAAGGTTAGAGTTTGAGCCAGGTTTGTTAGCGTTCTGCACTATGATCTCACTAGCAGATACGTGCTATTTGTCCAGAAACATCTAGTTCTTCTTACCAGCTTTCTAGAAACATTGCAAGCCAGTATGTATCTCATTCTAACTGTGAGCAGAATAGTCGATGACAAATAACCTGATAATCTGGAACAGTTTTTGGACCCATGGATGTAATTGGTAATGCACTGATTATTCATTGAATCACGTATTAACCAGCTTAATGAAATAAAAGGGATTTTATTCACGCGTGCATACATAGACAATATATCGTTTCTCAAGATGTGATATAAAAACTGATTGAATAGTAGCATACTATTATGATTATTATCTCCACGGATATTGGTATAGCCTCTACGGCAGTCTGGGAATATATATGCCAAATTTACTATGGAATGGCATAGCGCATACAAGGAAAAATACGAGACAATCACTTCATTGTGAGGCCATTGGAAAGATGCAGACGTTGTTGACCTAATCATAGTGAAAGCTAAAATAAATAGAAAATAAAAAGAAACACTGCATAGAATATTCCCACTGTTGTCGTACCCAGTTTGGCTGCAAGCTGCCCACCCCAGAGGTCGACCCCACCTTGCCCCTAGTAGATGGGGTGTCGGGCTGACCCCCAGGTGGCAGCACCTCTCCAGGGTGGGAATGTGAGGCGGGCAGGAGTAAGGGGGGTCGGCTGTCAGGGCTCAGTTACTGCCAGCTGACAGACCTCAGAAGTGCCGACTCAGCGCTTTCTGTTTCTGGGGACGACCCCGTGGTGAAGCTGCCTGTCTCAGGGGGTCAGCCTTCTGGCAGTTGGGGTATGACATTGACTGACTGGAGAGGAATGACTGATGTATTCTGTATGTGTCCGGCTTTGAAGCTTAAACAGGGATATGTTGAGAATAGAATTTTGTTTTATGACAGGATCTTTGAAAGTGTTACTCCCGAGGATAGTGGACGGCCATCTCAGCTGGTAGCGGCTGAACATTTTTGTGTATTTTGATTTTTTGTCAACAACTACCTTGCTGTTTCCTTTTTACACTCACCTACTCACGACTCTAGCAGGTGGTTGTAATCGTCTTATTCCACGCACGGCTATAACTAAACCATGTAGTGTCCAACTGCAGCTTGATAGAGCATTTAGTCATCATTTTGTATGGCTGACTTCTTAAGGGCTCCTCATATTGCACCCCAAATCCTATTGTATAAACGCTATGTACGTGAACATTCCTAACGTGGTTTTGTATAATAAGCGGCCATATAATTAATTCTTGGCCTTAACATATTATTGACAAGTTTACCTTCACATTTCTAATCTGTGTGACCTTGACCTGTGTGTTGCCCCCAGGTGAAGGACGTTCTGAAGGACGTGATGGCTGACCTTCAGCAGACAAACCTGGAGAAGACGTTGCTCAGCTGGTGTCGTCAGTCAACTCAGGGGTAAGTGGCAACGGGGGGAGGTACAGAAAGTATACGTCTCTGTTGTGGGTTCTACGACAAAGATTTGTGGGTACCTGTATTATTTTCTTTCTCAGTTTGCATCTCTTATTCTATTTGTATAAGTCGGACGACACTGTGAAGTGGGTACACGCTGTGATACATGCAACAACAAATAAGACTGCTTGCCTTTGAAACAGGTGGTATATTCCGAAGCTGTTTTAGATTGACGGTTAGAAAATCTTGATTTTATCAAATGCAACCTTTCTGTAAAACATAGGGGCGTAGCCAGCCTTGAAATTTAAGTTCCAATATATTTCTAACTCGGTCTGTTTGGATATTTTGACAATTAAGATTCACTTTATTGTAGTCTGGTTTTCATATACTAACTTTTGGAAAAATCAGGCGGTTCAAGAGACCCTATAACCACTCCTGGACACGCTACTGAGCCCCATCCTAAATACATAGCACCTTTCAGTATAAGAAGAATATAAAGATGCTTTTTGTCGCGATTGATGAAATAAATGTACGTTTATTTCCGCAGATACGCCAATGTGGACATACGCAATTTCACCACATCCTGGCGAAATGGCCTTGCTTTCAATGCACTACTGCACAAATTTCAGTAAGTCTTTTTCCCATCGTTAGAAAAAAAACTCTGACACAGTAAGGAAACCACCATCCCGGGCCGGATGAGCAGCTAATTGTTCACGTGACGTTCAGGTGTCAGCCTCACGGAATGCTTAAGGAAGTCTTTGTCACCTCTCATGCGAGTTGGCAATTCATCTTTTCTGCATTGATTCCCCTCGAAGGTTTCCGCAAGACAGATTCCATTTCGACATCGTTTCGTTATCATTTAAAGGAACCATTGGGGCCATTGCTTTGACATTTCTCTTAATGAAATATAAAAGATTTCAGCTTTTCAGACTTGGTTTGTTCACACGAATACAGGCCTTTTTACACCCAAAGCTGTACGGAGATCATAATTTTAAGAAAAAAAACACAACTGCATATACCGACAGACTCTATTACCACTTTAAAATGCTTGCATTCGTATGAATAATCTGAATATCGGAAATTAAATTGAAATAGGTTTTATTCATACCGGTTATCCTAAATGAAGACGACCTATCCGAAATTCAATTTATTCTAAATACTAACAAGCATTCGTACAATATTAAGAGAGAAAACGCGGTGTTAACCCAAAGGGTCAGGCCGAAAATCCACTTGACTCAACACGTCTTGGAGACTTAAATTATTCAGTAGCCGTTAAAACTGTCTGGTTTTTTTTCCAGCCCTGAGTTTTTCTCCTACGACGACCTGTTGGCGAACACGGCCGACGCCAACCTGGAGCATGCCTTTCGCATGGCCCACGACAAACTTGGCATCGAGAGGCTTCTCGACCCCGAGGGTAGGTGGATGGGATATGTGAAGGTGTTTTATAGACGTTGAACCAAAGTAAGATTTAAGGGAAAATCTGATTTGGAGTCATCGAACACCTATTTAATCCCATATAAAAATGTTTTGATTTAAGTGTAAAGTACGATATTGATATCATAGATAATATATATATTTTTTTAATGTGGGCAAAAAAAAAATCATAGTTGATATTTTCCTGGATAGCTACTTTTATTCATTTATCCAGATAATTGCGTAAATTCAAGGTTTTGTTTGACGTGTTGATATGCATCATGTCTGTGTTATATGGTGGTTTGATATATGCTTGCATTCCATCCCCATTTTTATGAAAAATACATACTTTCAACACAAGAAGTGAGCTAATCAGGTGCTTCGTAAAACTAGTGTTACTTGAATGAAGGAACTATTTTTAATCCCATAGATGTGAACGTGGACAACCCGGACAAAAAGTCGGTGATGATGTACGTAATGTGCTACTTCCAAGTGCTTCCACACAGTAACATAGTCATAGAGGACCTGGACTTCTCGCCGCCAGCCGCCGACAAGGTGCAGTACAAACAGTTCACGTCGTCCACCACTGCTCACAAACCTGCTGCTGACCCCACAGTGCCTTCAGAAGTGAGTAGACCACAAAAATAAAAATCACTGATTTTTACTGTTGAGACAATCGAGTCGTGAAACATCTGCTCCCTGCAAAATGGTACCTTAAATGAAGAGAAAGATGGTTAAAAACAGGAAAAAAACACAAATCACCATTGGTAATATACACGAATGTATATATGGTAGAAGTACCTAAGTAAACATTATATGATTACCTATCAAACTAAGCCAATTTAGATTTGAGAGTTAAGTCAAGTTAGGCAACCTAACTTCTATGAATGTGATAAGAATTGAGTACCTACTTCTCTCATTTCTAGCTTGAATTTTATTGTCCACGATGGGCCACAATGTCAATAACATATCCTGTTGAAATTGTAAAGATATCTTTACCAAATACCCAGTAGTTCTTTCCCTAGTTAAAACATTGTCCATAACCCTACCCACTTCTTCCCCCACAGTCCACAATGTCGATGAGCAGTGCGTCCTCCTCGGTGACGAGCATGACGTCGCTGGACGTGGCCAACTACCAGGAGGCGCTCGAGTCGGTGCTGGCCTGGCTGCTGGAGGCCGAGGAGAGCCTCCAGAAACAGGGGCCCATCGCCGAGGACGTGCAGCACGTCAAGCAGCAGTTCCACGACCACGAGGTGCGTGACCAATACTTAACCCTTAAGCCTAGAACATGAAAGTTGTCTTCAGGTAATACCGGTCAAAGAAATGAGAGTGGATAGGTTGATTCATTTTTTTGGTATGTATTGAATATATACCAAAAACAGTACATTACAGTCTACAGTAAAAAAAGATATTTTTATTACTATACACACGTAGGCACAGACATTGTTCAAAATAAAGAATTTACACTAAGCAACATCTGCACCAATTTCTAGCATATTTCCTATCCCAATGATTATTCTAGTGACCTTCAATCATTTTTGGGACATTGAAACAAAATTATAAAATTGTCATGAAAAAACCCTAGGATAGGCCACCATTTCAAAGTACGTCGGATTACCTGAACATATCGATTTATTTAAGGCCTTTTGTATTTTGAAAAGGTAAAAAAAAGAGCACTGTTTAGATGGAAGCTGGTATTTCTTTGAAACTAAATTTGACGAATTTTATGGCCTACTTTATGCGGATATGCATATATAGTGTTCATTCAAAAATCAAAGTACATTTGCTACTGTGATCAAGACGACTTCATCATGGGAGTTTACATAGGTGGGTACAGGTACAAAAGAAATCTAGAGTGAATAGACAAATCATTCCACCAAAATAAATGAAACACGATCTACAGGGCCAGTCTCATAAATGGAACTGTTTTTTGCCAGAAACGAAACAATTTTGATAGCAAAACTTCACCTCAAGAAAAAGACAGTTGTCATTAGAAATAGTCCACTAGAAACTCCGATGTGACTTGTAACGGTATAACGAATAAGACTTTGTGTGGTACACTTTTATAGCCCGTCATGATTCGTGGGGGTGAGCTCGTATCTGTTATTACAACTGTTACTTGTAGACCTATCCCACATGTAAGGACGTCCGTGAGGAGGTGTATCTAGGAGACTGACAGACTACGCTTTACTTTGTATATGCACTACTCTGCATGCACATGGATAGGCACCTTTGTAACATTCATTGCGTGCATCTTCATTCCTTGATCTTACTATTCATATTGATATCAATGAATATAGAACCAAAACGTAAGGAAAGGAAAGGAAAAGGAAGACCACGGTATTCGGTGTACCATTCTGTATTTCAATGCATCTTGGCACATTTGGCCATATACTAGCCCACATTTCTACCAGCTCTGTCTTCCTATATACCATACAGGAATAACGTGAACTTGATGGTAGAGCACTATTGTAGTATGCTGATGCGATGTGATTCCTGGGCAGAATCTTGGATTTTCCCCAGAAAATGTTGAAGTGCTTCACGTTTGTGATGGTTAAACAAGGACGAAGGTGTATTGCACAATCGTCCTGTCTGCATTAAACCATCCCTGATTTATATCTAGACGGTGATACAATCCTGAGAAAACTGGTTTCATATGAAAGCAATTTGTATATTGCATGAATTAGGATAACAAAAACTAAACACTGGCATGAAAGCTCACTGGAAAGGTTCTCAAATTGCAGACACGGTCACGCATTGATTCATGCGTCGTCCCTATGCATCCTCTCTATGCTTCTTTTTGATTGATACAAAATCCTACATTTTGAGTTGGTCTTAGTCATTTTACCGTTCGCTGTAGATTTCTAACGTACGCCTCCGCTCGCTCACCTCCTTTCACCAAAAATCTATCTTGGCTAAAGTAAACTCCAGATACGGCCTTTACGAATAGACGGTGGGAACTAGTACGAAGAAATAGAAAAGAAGCGGCCTTTGACGCAGGTGCAAGTGGAGGAATCGTTAGTCGGCCCCAGGAATGTATAGTGAGCGGTTTCTTCTGCTCACTCAATGGAAAATGCGGCTCAGATGTTGGCCACAAGGGCTTTCTGTGAGCAGATCGCTGTGCCGGGGTTTCTATGGGAGTCATCGTCATGGCAACCCTTGGAACCAGTTGCCATTGAGATGCAGATGTGTTGCCATGGTAACCAGGTGTATTCAAGTGAGATTGAAAGAAGCTGAGTTTGGTGGGAAGGTATGACTGGAGGATACAATCCTGGAATTTGAGATATTGAACTATTGTTAATGTTTGATTTAAGACTGCGTAAGATTCGTGTATATCCAAGTCTTCATGAGTTGCTTTCCAGAATGTCTGAGTAATTCAGACCGCGTTTAAAGTTTGTCCATTCACTTCCCAATAGTTCAAAAGAAATGAACGATGAGGGAGCTTCGTAATATGAAAGGGTTTTTATTCAATAAACATCTCATCCCGAGTCAAAGCCACCATGTATAAGTCTTCATCAGTCCACCTCCCGTCTCTTATAAGCAATCAACCACATTTAGAACACGAGTTGCTCCAACGCCTTCTAGACCATTCTAGTATTCAGCTCTAACACAATCCTATGTCCGAGGTAGTGGATAATGGTAAACTCCAGTCTGTACACGGAGTCGATGTACTTACTCCAGGTATAACTCCTTGGTTAGACATGTTTCTTCTAACTCACTTACTGCTCACTAACTTTTCGCTAACTGCTCGCTCCCTACCTTGCAGCGCCTTTTATACTGGTTAACAGGTGGCGCTAGGAGCGTAAGATATTTCTCCTAGGAGTAGACTAGAAGTAGACTTGCTAAGCCTGATCCTTGTTGGATTATATATTATGACAATGTATTAAAAGTACTAAGCCATTAGTACATTCGACGGCGGTCAGGTGTTTGAGTTTAAGGAGGTGGACGACATAGCTCAAACCAAATGAATATGATGAACTCCCAATTTTGATGATTGGATATATTTGTTAAACCATGGTGGGGTGGCCTTGACTCTTGTGGTACATTCAACACAGTATCAATAGATTTGTAGATCCGGTTTCAACACAAATTCACAGTGAAATTATTCATTGAGTTGATGTCCACATTTTGAAGCTCAAAGTTAGCAGAATTCGTTCATAAAATGACAAGGTAAGTGTTAAAATTTGATAACATGATTATTTAGATAACAACGTAGATGATGACATAATCATGGTTACAAAATGACAAAGTCAACCGTAGAGAATGAAGTATTCGTCATTTTTAGGTATTCACTTAGTACGTGCCTTGTACATTAAAGTCAGTTCTCAGCATTGTTAGCTGATTTTAAGATTCAAAGATTGCGACACCCGTGCATAAGGTGACAAATTCAGTTTTGACTTAGTACGCGCGTGTACAGTTTCTGATATTTATGATTTGTAACACAAGTCAACAGAACTCAACATATATACAGTGTAGGGTTGTCTTAAACTTCTAAGAGTAACAAGTGTACATCAAATCCAATTTCAGAACAAATTAACACAACATAAGTCAATTCAGAGAATTCGGACATTTTGAACGAACGACTTTCATGATACAATGCGTGTTGAATTTCAATCAAATTTCAACCAGAACAACATTAGTTACAATAAATACAAGGTCTCTGTATCAGGTTTAGTAATACCGAGCAGTTGGAACCAGAAAATACCTCCATTCCTGTCACGCGTCCGCCAGCTATACTTAGTACACGTGTACTTAGCGGGACGCTTGACTGGAGTTCCCCCCCAAGGTTTGACCTCGATTTGGATCCTTCGGGCGCGAAGCGCCCGGATGGCAAATTTCTGCTTCGATCAAACTTTCAAGTTTGATTGTTCGACCTGATATTTTGGGCCGATATGAATTAATTCTGGCGCTTGATTATGTTGGTTGGGGACCTAAACTTTAGTTTAGCACAGATTTTATACGAAATTATACGATGCTTTGATCATGCTAGCCGATTTCAGAATTTGGATCTTTTGGATCAAAAAGGGGTTTTCCAAATTAGCCTCGTTTTGACGTCATTTTAATCAGTGTCGCTCATCTTTTTGGTCGGAGAGGACGTATTTTTCACTTTGTCTCGCTTTTTTTTATCTTTTTCACTCTCTTTTAACAATGGCCCGGGTCGCAGTTTTCTGCAGTCAAAGGGAGAGCGGGATCGAGGATTACAACGACCTGATCGTCGGGGATACAGCCCACAGTGTGACCGTGGTGGAGTGCGTAGACGCCGGGACTGCCGATTTAGCCGGGGCGGCTTTCGCGCACCATAGCGTGTGGCCCGACGACCTGTTAGTGGTCGTGGTCAATCTCCTGGACATTTTACGATGGGACGCGGAGCTGGAGTTATACATTCCCCTCTTCTCCTCCACTACGGCCGCGGTGACCTTTTACGGGGAAACGCTTAACAGGGCCTTTCTTAACCTGCGTAGTCACCCAGCCCCCGCCACCGTGATGTTTACCACCGTGACGGGCATCAACACGGAGTCTTGGGATCTGACGTGCGAGGACGCGCATTTCCAACGATGGATGAACCACCTGGTGCCCCGGGTCAACCGGGAGGTTCGCCATGCCAACCGCTGGTTTGGCGTTCCAACAGCCGACCTGGGTCATCGCCTCCACATCACGCGTCAGACTGCAGACGGGGCCTTCACCGTCCACGACTACCGAGAGTTCGTGGACGGTTTCATGCCGACCCATCGACAGCTTCGACGGTGGGCTCGCGCCCTGGGCCGGCTCCTTCGCCAGCTCCCAATAGCTCCCCTCTAGACCAACCCCTTCTCCCCTGTACATACCGATTTCCTGCGGTGATTAGTGGGTCTTAATTCCCGGTTAGTGATTGAGCCATAAACATTATTTTAACAATCATCAAGTGTTCATCGGATCCAATTCCCGGCCAGTGATCGGACCACCAATGACTAGATGTTTTTCTTTGTGGCTGTTTCTTTGCCGGACTGTTCGGGGCGACTCGTCGGAGCCGTTTGGGGTTTCTTCTGCCGTTGCCGGGCGTCGTCCCCCTCGTCTCCTCGCCCGCCACCGGTTGCCTTCCCCTCGTCGAGTTGGTCCACGCTCCGACCGCTTCGAGACCGGGTAAGTCCAACCTTCGTTTCTTTTACTGTCTTTTGCATGTTAGGCAGGCTACTAATTGTAGATTTTAAGGAGATTGTTGGCCAAATTCTTCTTGGTGGTTCTCAGCTCGCCCTCACGTGGTTGTATTCCGGAAGCTGATGTCACTCCCGGAACCAGAAACTGTGTTTCGCTGGTAATTTTAGTAACGGGTAGCGTGGGTGGCCACCTAGTGTTTACTTTTGGTTCCAAGATGGTGGGCGCGGGCCGAGAGTCAGGATCTTTCGTACTAAACTTATTATCTTTTCCAGGTCCTGCGGTATGTTAGGGTGATGTAAATGAAGCAATGTGACACGGTTGGCACTGAAAAGCGTCAGGCTATATAATTTTAGTGGGCGGATTGTTTAGACTAATATGATCAAGCATTTTACCTCGCGCGTGGTTGGGCGATATTAGGGGTTTTTCTGACTAGCGGTTTGTTGACATTACCGATCTAAGTAGGTTTTCTGGAGTGTGGGTAATTCGTATCGTATTGTTATTATTTGATACTGTTAACTGTTGGGGACTGACACTGCACATGATAATCAGGTATGGTTGGCCAGAGATTCTGGTCTGAGAGTTACAACATAAGATTTGCTGTAACAGGATTCTTTGTTTAGTCGTTATACGTACAGAACATTAGTGTAAATGTCTACATTGGAAACAATTCACATGGGGTGCCCTAGGTAACAAGCGCTTCCCAGGGTGTTCACCCTGGTAAGTTTTAGGTGTAGTGGCTGACCAAGTATTTTGGTCCAGACTTCCCAACATTAGATTGGTTGTGACAGAATTCTTTGATGAGTCGTCCCCCTTACAGAGTACTGGTAAGATTGACGTGTCGGCCACGTAAGGCGACACCACAGGTGGAGCCGTCCAACGAGCTGTTGGCGACTCCAAGGTAAGTTTGAGATGTAGTGGCGAAGGCCACAGATACCCATCCCATGTTTTAGTCTAACAGCAAGACTTCGTCAGTGTCATTGTGTTAGAATAAGTGTTAGAGTGAGTATTATTGTCAAAGTCGTCTCGAAGAGGAAAAAATACTACTGTGAGGAGACCGAGATGAAGTCTCTAAGACACTGAATGAATTCCCAGATGAAGATTCTGTATGAATGTAATGAAAGAAGGAATGGTATCCTTATTAAGAGTTAGAAAGGCACCAACATCACAAAGATTATCAAGCGTCCCTTGCAGAGATACATGTGTGTACACTGCGGCAGCTCGTGCGTTCATAGATCGGGCCCATGTGGGCACCGTTCCACTGAATACAGAACCACGCCTATCAGCGCCTGAGGTTTCCAAACACCTCAGATAGTGATATCTTTGCGATGAATGCGTGAAAGCCTGTACCCACAGGTTGGAGTTGAGCCATCACAAGAACATCCACCTACAAAGGTTTCATGAATGCCCGAGATGTGAGGCAAAACCGTCCCGCTCAGATTCCCCAAACGACCTCATGGAAAGACAAGAATAATGATAGGAATTGGATCCCTGGTGATTTACCTTAAGAGGTCACAAGGTTCAATACTTTTGATAACACTCTTTCTGTACAGTGTGGTAGAATAATTACCCAACACACTCCAAAGATTTATACGCAAACAAGTTAACACCCCCTTCAAGGGCGACACCTGTTCTAACATATTTGACTCCATTTTGTGAAGTATCCGCTTTAAAACCCCAGTTTTGTTCTTATTGATTGATTTTGTTACGACAAAATCCCTTCTCTTTCTGCTAGTTATAGGTGGTAGCTCGGCGTTCACCCCCTACATTCAGCCTGGGGTCTGAAGACCGAGTTCCACTTTATATTGGGTAGCGGCGCCCTTCTGATAATGCAAACGGGTGCGCCACCAACTCCAAACAGTTCACTGAATAATTATTATACCTATGTTACCAGTAACATCTCATTGCCTACCATATACACTATATTATATGGAAAAACCACATGACTAGCGGTAGGGGTAGCGTTTTCATTCCGTGAGGTATAAATGTCATTAAAGGACATTAAGTATTAACTGTACAAGGGAGGTCGAGATTATTCGTTCCTTGCTTAGTTATCACTAGAGGATCGGGTCTCAGATTCAGGTTCATTTCTGATCTGATTCCCGGTCCTTATTAGTTACACGTGGTTTGTCGGTACTTTCCCATTCATAGGACCAGAATGGGTAGCACCGAGTTTCCATTGCTATAATTGGGAGCAGACTGCATATATATTTTTTTTTTTTTTAATATGCAGCCTACACCCCCTTTAAATTATAGAGATGTGTAATTGCATCTCCTTAGATCACTTACTTCCAGACAGCACCTAGTAAGTCGGGCCTTTACCGAAGTACAGTACAAGGTTAAACCCGTTTTCTTGTTCAGGTCTATGCCCGTTTCTCTTGTGGAGAGTCAAGACTACTCCTGAAAAGACTCCGCCCCCAGCTTATCCTAACTATGCGCATGCCGGGCAGGGATAGGTAGTGCTAAAGACAGAGTTAGAATTATTTATCTCCTTTCTAATAGATTGGGTAATCTTATTAGCTTTGGGTGTCAACCAAGTTTATTGTAGCTTGTTCATCAGGGAATCAGTAATCCATGTCCCCCCTCTTCAGCTCAACTGTTGAGCGGAGACCTGGATACTTTTAGCGCCACGACGGCGGTCAAGACTAATTTTCATTTATTTATTTTATTTTCTTTTCCTCGACGGCGGTCAGCTCTGAAGCCGTTCATTTTCTTTATTAATTTTAATTATTTCTAATTTATTACCCGGGTCGAAACTTGACTTCTTGCCGTTTTGTCTCTGTCCCGATTAAAACTGGTCTAAAAGTGGTCTAAATAATTTAGTCTTGAATTATGGGCAGTTGTTCATATACTAGTTGTCGTTGGATCCTGACTTTTATGTTAAAGTCAGGATCCTTTGACCTAAGACATACGGTGATTCAGTGGTCATTTACACATAACCAAGACGACGGGGCTATTAATAAGGACAGCACCTCGCTCCACCGCCTTGTGAGTTTTCGCTACAGCTTCTCCCCCCCAGGGATAGCTTGTCCCGTTGGGGGAGTCGCGATATAGTGAGAGAGAGCCGAGCACCCTGTGAATGTCACCAATTCGCTGTTGTCCCGTAACTTCATTTCCTTGTGACCTCCGTTATAGCTCCCAAATATAGCACGCCTTGTCAGGATTTGCACATATCCTTGCCGCTGCAGCGTGTCTATGCCAGGAGCAAACGAGCCACGTATAAGGTACTCTCATGTGCTGTCACGGAGCGTCCCCCCTGAGAATGTTACTAATTATATTGCTTTCTTATTATATTTTGCCCCAAATTCCCTGAGGAAGAGCTCTTAGTTATACAAATATTGGTTTGCTTTATATATTAGTTTTTAGGTAAATTTCTTTCTACTCGTCGATTTTTTTGTGATGAAGGGACCGCTTGTCAGGAGCCAATCCACCCGGGGCATAGTGACTGCCATGGTCGGGCGTCCACCCCAGTGCCCTTCGCAGCGTCGGTGACGCGTAACCCCAACGTCCTGCCTCCTGTTAGGCACCACTGACACCAGGCCTGTGGGCAGGCTCCTGCTGCTTGTGCAACCCCCTCATCTTTGAGAAGAGTATATATGTAAGCATGCTAAAGAATAGACAGTGGCGTTCCCCAAGTGGCTCCTGTACTGCAGCCCGATCCTAGCGGTAACAACAGCACAGGGGTCAGGTGTAGATGGTACTTGCTTGGGGAAGTTCACTTCGCTCGTTGGGAGCATTGGTCCCGTTGAGCGCTCTTAGGTTTTATACAGAATTTTGAGTTTTTCTTTTAAAATGCTAAAATTTTGCGACACTAGGATCGGTTCCAAATGGTTCCCTACTTTTAAAAGAGTTGCCAAATCAATAACAATTAGAGTGTTGAGCTAGGCTACCGGGCATGGGACACTCGACTTGAGAGAAATTTAGATAACCCATGGGTCCATAGAGAGACGGTTGGACCAGCCTACCCGAGCTAAGTTTTTTTTCTGACTGGTGAATCCTTATTGCTCAGGCTAGTCAACAGAACCCTACCTACCCAAACAGGTATTGCCCAGCGAACTTCCTGTAACATTTTAGTTTTAGTATTCGTACCTCTGTGTTATTAATTCACCAATTTTACCTGTACAGTACTATGTCAGGTTTTACCACTCGTTACATTGTCATATGATAACTTCATAAACCGTTCCTGGATTTATTTCGGATGTCCCTGGCCTTATTGTCTTTCGTGCAGATCCTGTTCCGGTCGCTGTTGAGGTGGGCGTGGTCGATCTAGGAGGAGCGTTAGGCATTGTTCCCTGTCCCAACACCGGTTGAGGCCAGTCCGCTCCGACATCGGACCACCCTGCGTCGATGAGGCGAGGTACTCCCATGGGTACAGGAGTGGCTAGCCCCGAGGAATATCTCAGTAGTCTGGCCCTGGTATTGTATTTTAAGTTACTCATCATCAGACGGGCGAGTTTTTTAGATACCCTCAGGGTGTCGGGTAGTGGCACCTTAGATGGGTGCTGTCCAGGTCTAGTCGCTGCTCCCATCAGCTGCGCCCCCCAGGTTACCGTCAGAGTATACTTCAGACACAGCTGGGTCACCAGTAGATCCCTAATGAGCACATAGCCTTCAGTGTAAGTGTGGTCTGAAGGCATAGCCAGTTCGCCCAGGAAGATTGTTTCTATCATATGTGGGTTGGCAAACTGTACGTACAACCCATCCACAGTTTTTCCTCTAATATTTCTCCACTTTCGCCACACGAGGACCACTATGGCGATGACGAGTACTGCCAGTAATATAGCAAGTACTGCCACCGCAGTGGGGTTGGCGGTCGTGTCCGGGCATCCAGTTAGTTCCTTTTCACTGCGCAGCAGCTCCTCCGGGTCCGCCGCCTCCAAGGCCATGGCCCGAGGTAAAGTCATGGTTAGTCCGGCTAGGGCAGCCTTGCCTTGGTGGTTCCGCCAGCACTTCCAGAGAACACATCCAATAATTGTCACAGCTACCACTATGCAAAAGATGGTTAGGAGACCAAAACCGCCTCCGAAGTTGCCTATAGAGAACCACGGGGCGTGTTTCTCTACCTCATAACGGTCGGTCGCTTTCTTGATACCCTTGGCCAAGTCTTTACGGTGTTTTTGTATTCGTTTGGCCAAGGAGGTTACAGGTATTTTGGCCTTCAGGCTTTCCTCGATCTCCAGCAGGTCTTTCCTAATTGTTTCAGGAATAGGGTCTGACTCTAACATAGTGGGTTCGTTTTTGGACGTCGTGAAATTCATGTCCCACCCCTTCACACGACTTGCTGCTTCCAACAGGTCATTATGTGGGTACACAACCGTGGTGATCCTGGTGTGCCTGTCACAATTTCGCAAGCTATACGGTATCCATGCTCCTTGTGTTTGGAATGCACAGTCGCATTCCACCTGAACCCTTGCATAATTTTCTATGTTTACTCCGACCGCAGGCTGGTTTCTGCAAATCATTTGGCCTCTGGTGTCGGCGCTGACCACTAGCATATCTCCGTCGTCTAGATACACTGCCATCTCTCCGAAGTCTGCTTCCAGTAGATAGTCCAGCTCACATTTTTCTTGGATCGCTAGGTCGTCGCGCCTCAGTAGCGCAGCAGTGCAGGTGTTGTCTGTAATCTTTTTCATATAAGGTAGGTCCTTACAGAGCGTGATGGTCTGTCCATAACAACCTGACCAACTGCCACTAGCCAATGGTACGTAATACTGGCGGGACATGGACATGGCGACACTTTTGGGTAGATTAACAATTTGGAGAGCGTCCTTCTTACGTCGCCCCCTAACCGTCACTGGCACAGGAAAAGTTAGTACTTCGTAGACTCGGAACAAATGTTCATCAGCCACCACAGGCACCCTTACATACACTATAAATTCCTGAGTGGTTTCATTGAATTTGAACGAAGGTTGACTGTTCTCGTAATAGAAGGAGGGATCTGTGAACGCGACATGGAACCTGGGGTGGATCCCCTTCAGATATCTGTTCACTTCCTGGACCGCTCCGACCATATATTGGCGGGGTACCAAGTCCATAGTCAGCTGGCCCCGCGTCAGGCGCTGTACACCTTTCCTGAACACGCGAGTTTGCTCTACCATTAGTTGAAGATACACCATTTCTCCTAACTTGTCTTCTAGAGCGACCGGTATCATATTCAGGTACAGTTCCATCCAATCCACCTTATGTTGCACTAGTTTTAACCTTCGGCGAGTCGTGTTGTGTGCCTTATTTAGTGATCTTAGATTGTCCAGTAGGCCTATCACGACATGGTTAACCTTTTCGACAGCCTCGTCATGTTTTTCATTCATCAGAGCCAAGTCTTCGATCATTTGGTTCGAAGACTCCTGCAATACTCTAATCAATTCTCTGTTATATTTGACATCAGCCGCCAGCCCTTGATTCCAAGAGGTTGGAAGAGGAAAGGTCGGCCACCCTGGATCGTCTAGCATTGTGGGCAACTTCTTCATTCTTTTGATCCTTCCACTAGATTTTAACTCCGACTCTTGATTTTGAAGGTCTTGTTGAGTGTTTTTTATTAGGGAACTTAAGGTTTCATTAAGAACTTCTCGGTACCGACCCTTAAGCGCCTGTGACGTCTGATCCATCCAACTGACCAGCGACCTGATATGGTAGCAGGCCCGATCGAGGGCGTCTCCTCCCTGTAGATATCGGTGACATACCTGGCCAAAGGTAGCTTTGTTGAAGGGGCGCCTCCTTGGAATAGTGATTAGGAAGCCCTGTCGAACGTGTGTTATATCCGCGGTGGACATTAACTTCCCTGGTTTTAACACTACTCCATATTGTTCTAAAGCTATTACTTCAGCGTTAGGGGCTAGCCCTTCAGGTGGGCCGGAGTCGTTATGCACTCCCCTAATGCCCCCTATTATAGCTAATACTAACAGCACCAGCCACTTCATTGTCCTTGTTTTGGCCTTAGCGATAGTTTGAGAAAGTTAATTTTGCAGTTTATCTAAAACATGTTCACAGTAAAGTTACCTTATTTTTCTGCGCATTACTAACATCCATGCGCCGAAAAATGCTCTCCTCTCGGGCCTCCTGGTCTGTTTAGTTTGGGACATGCTCGTAGAGGTTTTGCCCGTTGTCATTTACCACTCGCCTGATGATCCCGCTCTCATCCTTGGTGACCGTGACTCTTAAGCCTCTCATACGTTCGCAGGACGAGGGGCGCATTGCTCTGAGGGGTCTTGGCCTAGTAGGTTCCAGTCCGAAACGGCCCCCGTTGGGTCGTACGACGGTTGGCTCGAGGGGTATGGGTTTGGTACTTGCGGTGGGTTTGTCGTTGGGAGTGGGCTCGGCCACAGTGGGCCCCCCGGCTGGCTGGTTGGCGTCCACTGCTGCTGGTTCCATAGCAGTGGTGAGGGATTGGCGTTGCAGCTCGTTGTCAAGCTGCTCAAGTCTAAACAAGCGGGGTCCGCAGGCTGTAAGTGGTGGAGGAGGGGAGCTCCCGCTGGCCCGTTCCCCACCGGTGGGGTTGGCGCGTGTTGAACGGGTGCTACCTCCACTTTTAGTCCTGGAGCGGCGACGGTTAGCTGTTCCCCTCCCGATCGCCTTTCCAGAGTGGGCAGAGGTCGGCCGCCTCGTTTTGTTTGTAGGCTGGTACTTTCCCTGACGCATTTAGAGTTTTGTGTGGTCCTTTGAATAAAAGGAGCTACCTGAGTTTTAATCTCAGCTAACTGTTTGTTTGATTTTGGCACATCCAGTCCTACTGTTCTCCTAATTTCGTCAACAGTCTCAAATAGTTGGAACAGTGGTTGCGTAAGGTCCCAGAACCAGCCGGCCTGTATCTGCACTGGTTGGTTGACCGCTTCCTCCTTCTGAACCGGCTTGGCCAACGCCGTTAGCCTTGGCTCGGGCTCCGAGTCACTCACCTCAGATAAATTGTAGAAGTCTTTATCTGCTGTCTTCTTTTTGGCTGGAGCCGATTTGGCGGACCTCTTGGCTCCGCCTGTGTTCGTTCTGGTGGGCCGCCGGGCTGGTGTCCTTGGCTTCTTCCGGGCAATCCCGGCGTCGGTCGAGTCCGGACGGACACCGCCCCGGCCCGGCCAACTCCACCGCCTAAGGGTCTGAGCCGGTTGTTTCTTAGCACTCTCCTTCTCGACTGCCTTTTCTTTCATTTGGTAAAATCCTAAAAGAATGGCCCAACGAACCTTCCCTTGGTAGGCAGCGCCCTCAGGGTGGGCCGGCTAATCCGTTTCCTTCTCAGGGGGACGATAATCCTTCCCTCCGTGTCCGCAGGGAAAGTAGTGGTTCCCTTTGGATTGCTATGTGGCCGGAGGGCTAGACAGTTCCCCATGAGTCGGTGGATCAGTGTCCCAGCTAAGTTCTCTTTCTGCTCCTTCCAGGAGAAGTCGGAGGCTGAACAATTTCTATCTCCAACTTCTGTTCAGAGATAGAATCAATATCTATCTCCGTTTCGTCCCGGGCTGGGTTGCGCGCACAATCACCTGCAGCAGAGGTGACTGTCTGGGAGCAGAGTTGCGGACCGACTGTTGGATCGGCGCGGATCCCACGAAATTATAACCGATCCGCTTGTCCATGCCGTCTCCATATTTGGAGCTGTATCCTGTTTCAGGTGGGGGGGGGAACGCATGCATCCGGTCCCAAAAGATGACGCCCAACCACTGGCATCTCTCTTGGTGTGCGCACCCTCCCTTTCTGCCACGCCCCTGGGCGCGGCAAGGTGGCCGTGAGGCAGACCACCTGTTCCATTAGCGCTGATGCTAACGGTGCCGCTCCGCCGAACCTTTATTTTCACAGGGCGGCTAAATCTCCTGCATTAATCATCCATGTCGTCGCTCTCTCCGCCGTTGGACAGAGCGACGTAGTTAGGGCGGCGGTTCCGACGTAGGTTATAGCCACCTTTCGTCGGGACATGGTCCTTTACTGTTTTTCCTGGGCTCTGTTCCGACGTATCCAAGATCGGCACATCACCGCAGGGTAGTTTTATGGGCTTGTTGTTGCCTGGAGGGGATCTCCCCTCCAACGGCTGGCTTTTGCCCCTTCGTTTAGCTCGTTTGCGTTTCCTCTGTCCATTAACGCCAGCTGTTCCCCGTTCACAGGCGGCTTTATTAGGAACAAAGGATAAGTTTGTGGACAGCGTGGTGTCCGTACTGGTGCCCTGACCATCAGTGATTTGCCCATCCGTTTCTGCTAAATCGGTGGGACTTGGGCCAGGTTTTTGTGTAGGTACCTTCCTGGTCATAGGAACTGCATCATGCTCACGGGGACCGGTCGTTCCCGTTGAGTTTTCAGTCTCAGCACCCCTTATTTCGCCATCTTCCTCAGCGATTTCACCCGTCGGAGTGTGATGCAATTCAGGGTTTCGGTCAGGATCTGCCCCTTTTGAGTTAGTGATTTTCGCTTCTCTCACCAGTTTGGGAATGTTATGAGGGACAGCGGGAGACCAGGGCCCATGTGCAGGTTTGAGTTTTGAAATGTTTACTAGATGTGGGACCTGTTTTCCAGTTTTTAAAGATACTAGTCTAACAAGGTGGTCTCCTTTTGTTTCAATTACCCTGAATGGCCCAGTATACCTGTTTGAGAACTTAGACGCTTTATTTTCACTAGCTAGAGGGTCGTACATGTATACCATATCACCTTCGTACATCTGAGTAGGCCGCGCCCGCTCATCAATTCGCAGCCTCAGATCTTTTTCGTAGTTTTGAACTACCCTTTCAGCCATATTCCTAAACATAGCAATATTATCCTTGGTTTGCATGAAAAACTCGCAGTCGTTCAGCGTTTCAGGAATTGTTCCTTGCTCAGGCATTCCCATACTGATTGGATCTCTGCCAAACAGCAGGGTGTGCGGGCTGTATCCCGACCGTACACTGATTGTGGATCTAACTGTCCATAATGCAATGGGAAGTAGATCGACCCAGTTACAGTGATCGTCAGGGATATAATAAGCAATCAGGTTTTCAATGGTTTTATGTAGTCTCTCTACTCGAGCGTTGCCAGTCGGCATTCGCCCGGTAGTGAACGTTTGCTTGCACGCTAGTCGTGTAGTGATTTCCCTGAATAGCCCTGAGAGGAAGGCCGCCCCCCGGTCTGTGTGCAGGCGGTTTACCCGCCCATACCGACACACTATTCCGGTTAGGAAACAGTTAGCCGCGGTCTGCGCGGTGGAGTCTTTAGTGGTGAAAGCCTCCGGCCAACCTGTCAGTAGGTCTATGAAGGTCATGATATATTTTGACCCATCCCTAGCCTTCTTTAGCGGCCCGATGAAATCACACTGTACTACCTCAAAGGGTCGGGTTGGTCTCTCCCAAGACTTAGCTAAGGCCTTGAAATGTGGGGCCCGTCTCCTTAGAGAACAGGTCTCACAAGCCTTTACATAGTCTACGATGTCGGCGTTCATGTTCCGCCAGTAGAATTTCTCAGAGATTTTGGTAGTGAGGTTACTGATCCCTACATGTCCCCCAGCCAAGATGTCATTATGTAATAGTCTCAGGACTTTGGGAATTAACTTTCCTGGAACTATCATACGAGGTTTGAGTCTGACCAGTTGGTCTTGGTGTTTGTTATACCTTTTGATGTTGAACCTACACAGTACTCCCGGTGCTACCATTCCTACAAAATCAGCTTGGTCCATTATTCGCCTAGCTTCAATGGGATCTGTTGGTAGGTCTCCGTCCTGCAGGTAGTCTATCAATTGCGCGCACTCTGCATCTTGGAGTTGCGCGTTTAATACCGTAGCCACAGAAAGCTCTTCATCCTGAACTTCGGCCTCAAATAACTCACATCCCACGGCGGGTTCATATTCCTCACCTGGGACATGCTCATGATAGACTCTAGACAAATAGTCCGGTAGAAAATGAGTCGCTCCTGGCTCATATGTGATTTCAAAATCAAAATCTGATAACGCTAAAGCCCACCGTCTCAGCCGGGCTGACGGGGCTTTGTAGGCACTCTGTAGCAGGGGAATCAACGGTTTGTGATCAGTCACTATTGTGATTTTAGCTCCCTGCAACATGTCCTCATAGTTCTTAATGCCTTTAATTACTGCCAGAGCCTCCTTTTCTGTTACCGAATAATTTAATTCGGCGTCCCGGAGAGTACATCCCCAGAAAGCAACCGGACGGTAGATTTCATCTAGTTTGTGGCAAACCGCTGCACCGCACGCGGCGTCTGATGCCGCTTGATCCCTTCGGTTTTCCCTTATGTCATCAGACATAGTGGATTGCAACCTGAGCTGGGACCCTTTCCAGCCATAAGGCTCTCTCTGCTTCCCAGAATGTTCTTTTCAAACCTGATGTTTTCTGATCACAGAGAGCATGGCTCAACCATAACCTACGCTAATCCAAGAAATGAGGTCTTGAATAGGCATGTTTAGCTTTACCATGGCCTGACTGTACATTGAGCCCTCTCCGACGCGATAGGTTGCAACAACTCTACCAGTCCGACAGAGACGACCGGCCAGCGACCCAGTCGATAGCGATTACCGGTCCCAAGTCACCCTGGGTGGTCACCGACGGTCTGATCCAGGTGAATCGTGCAAACCCACACTGAACTTTGACCGTTTTCACTGGCCTTGCCTGTTCACTCCTGAGTGATGGAACTACTGTCAGGAGCTAGGTGAGGTCTGTCAACCCCGTACCACGCACGTACCACTTACAGGTGGCCGAAAACGAAACCACCGGCAGCCCGATATGTGCGCCGACTAGACGGTACCACAGTAGGATGTTGATTCATCCTTCGCTAGACACGGGGGCCTTCAGTACTTCTCTCCCCTGCACTATATCTACTAGTTTTAACGTGTCCCCGGACCCTTGCGAGCCCACTGCCGCCTGTTACAGACTACCCGTTGAGGAGCTCATCCCTCTTGGTAATCTGTTAGTAGATAAAAATGCCCCCCTATATCTGGATGAATTAGTAAGGGCGGCGAGGTTAGCAATTTCTTTAACTGTTGAAACGCTTCCTCGCAGGCCTCTGTCCACTCAAAATAGACTTCTTTCTTTAGCAGCCGGTTTAAAGGCTTCGCTAGATCAGCGAAATTAGGGACAAACGATCGGTAGTAGTTACACAGTCCCAGAAAGGATTTAATGGTTTTCACATTATGTGGACGGTTAAAGGCTGTAATCTTTTCTGTGGTTACCCTTTGTGTAGCCACACCTTCCGCGTTTACTACGTGGCCGAGGAAATTGATTTCACTGCGGCACCACTCACACTTTGACGGTTTCAGTTTGAGATTAGCTCTCGCCAAAGCTTGGAGAACCACCTCAACGCTCGCCAGGTGTTCTTCAAATGTAGTGTCGTAGACAATTACGTCGTCTAAATATGCTAAGCATGTTCTAGGAATCAATCCCTTTAGCGCTATGGCCATTACCTTGGTAAACTGCCAAGGTGCGCCAACTAAGCCAAATGGTACACGCTTATACTGATACACCCCCATCGGGGTTTCAAAAGCGGTATATTTTCTACTGTCTTCTTCGATTACACATTGATGATAGCCGCTCAACAGATCTAAAGCTGTCCACATAGTGGGTTTCTTGTAAGCCATATATAGGAAAAGCGAGCGAGCCGTGGGCATGGGGAATTTATCTTTAAAAGTGACTTGATTAAGCATGCGAAAGTCTGTACAGAGCCTAGGTTTGCCGTCTTTCTTCTGCACTACCACCAGCGGGCTTCGCCAAGCCGATTCGCTGGGCTCTATGACACCTATATCTATGAGTTGCCTAACCTGTTCATCGATGATATCCATTTTCTGTGGAGAGTATCGGTATGGTCTGGAACTTATAACTCCCTGCGACTCATCCACAATGATTCTCATCGGCGCTATTTCACAGTGACCTAACTCTTCCATTGAGAACGCTAGTGCATTTCTATTGTTATTAAGCATTTGCCTAAACCTTACCTGTTGTTCTTCGTTTAAGCACGACTCGGTCAGATCTATTTTACTTACATTCTCATCCATTTTACCTCGGAATTTCTCCTCAGAGGTTTGGCTTTCCATTTGCACTGCGTCTTTCATTACTTCTACAGAAATCCTGCAGATGGACATTGGGGTCTCTGTTTTAGTTAGATAACACAAGTCTAGGAACTCCTCTATCTGATTTTGGTTTACCTCAGGCACTGCGCATTCTTCCGCAAAAGCTAATACTTCCTGGGGAGTGATTTCTTGCATTACATCTAGCGGATTCATGACTTTGATCCACCACTGGCTTCCCACCGTATTCACGCACCCCTCCACTAGGACTGGTGCGGTTACCGCCGGTGCGCAGTAAGCTACCGGTGAGTCTAATCCCAGCGGCTCTCGAGTGGTTACCGGTATGATGCATTCATTTCCCGGCGGAATTTTCACTGTTTCTTTGCTAACTATAGGGTTTCCACAAAACACTTCTATCTTTGCGCCTGGTAGAGATAAATCTGATCGAAGCACTGTTAATAAGTTTCTCCCGATTACTATTAGGTGGCATAGATCGTCCACTATGTTGAAATCATAGCAGACCACCGATCCCTGGATTGAAAACTTACATCTAATTTGTTCTAGTATTACTTGAGACGAGTTGTCTGCCAAACTGATGTTTCCCTTCGATACCTTCCATTCATCTAAAATGCATTGTTTAGGGATCTGTCGTTTACAATGGGTGGACATGAAGCAATCGCTCGCTCCGGTGTCTACTAAGGATCTAACCTCCTTCTGATCATCAAATCTTAACGTTAAGAAAAATGCTTCGTCTCCTATCTCTCTCCTAGCCGGTCCGTCCACTGCGCCTAATTCTATCGTGGAATGAACGGACCCTTCCTCTAGTTTCCCTGATTCTTTTGTTCGGTACCACTGGCTTTGCTATCTTTGTAGATCCGCGGGGGTTTTTCCCTCAACCTATTCTTTAACCACAAGCACGCTTCTGTAGAGTGACCATGTTGTTGATGAATGATACAAAACTTACTTTCATCAAAAGGCAACCTGGGTCTCTCTACTTTCTGTTGAGTTGGCAGATTCTTTCCCTTATCTGCCTCTCTGTTCGGGGCGATATTGGATTTAGGCTTCTGATCTGAATTTCTTTCACCTTTCTGGTTTTCGTACCTATCTTTTCTCTCATAACCTTGCTGTTTAAAGTTACCACCACTCTGGGGAGTCCCGCTTTGCCCTGGCTTTGGTTTCTGAAACCATGGAGCGGCCTCCAGTCGGGCCAGCACCACTCCAAATCGTTCGGAGATGGAGTTTAGGGCCGCGGTCTCCTCTGATTCTTGGCCTCCAGCCAGTTCGCTCACTGCATTAGATATTTTAGTTCCCCCTTTGCCTTTGTCCAACGATTCTAACCTCGTTGCACAATCCACCGCTTCGGTGAAAGACTTAGGGTCCAGTATAGCTACTTGCCTGGCTACGCCCTGTTTTAATCCTTCTAAAAACACAGCTAACATCATGCTTTCACTCGCCTCTGCTTTAACTTGCTTTTGTTTCAGAACACCTGCAAATTCGATCACGCTCTGGTCTTTTCCTTGTTTAAGGCCACAGAACTCTGCGTGTTTCTGCCACTTAGCTCTTCGATCACCGAAGATCTTGGTCATTTGGGCTTCTAGCTTCTCAAATGAGTCTTTCTCACTTTCAGCTAACGCTCCTGCCCAGTCGTCGGCCCTTCCCTTTAGGCCTAACAGCGCCATATTCAGGAGGTGGGCGTCCGACCAGTCATAGATAGCTTTCAGTCGTTTTAATTCCCTGAAATACTTTTCTATTTGTTCGTCTTCTTTTCCACTAAACCACGGTAACCTAATGTTTGGTCCCCTTTGGTGACCACCGTGAGTCGTTTCACGCACTGGCGCTGGTGTTTGCCCCAGGGCCAGACCCAACTGTGGTAAAATTTCCCAGATATTTGGTTGATTCTGTGGATTTGGAGGGTTGTTCTGACCTGGTGGGCCCGGTGGGCCTGGTGGTCCGGGCGGCGGAGGGTTCGGTGGGTTTGGGGGGTTGTTGGGTTGGTTAAGGAAAGGATTGTTGTTCTGGTTCGGGGGAGGGTTATTGGGTCCTGGTGGATTTACTTGGTTATTCTGGCCGGCTGGGGCTTGCTGACCCTGCTGGTTAGCCGCTCCTCCTCGGCCTGCGTTAAGATTGGCTGCGAGTGCCATCGCCTGCAACAGGTGAGGGAGCAGGTTTTGATCGACCCCACCTCCCGCTGGCTCGGCCCGGCCGGGCTGTTGGCCTGGTTGGCCTCCCCCATCATTTTGTTGCAGTGCGTTAAGGTTTACCCCAGGATTAGGCTGCTGTATTCCCGGATTCACACCACCATTTCCCCCTGCACCGGGTTGCTGGGGTCCCCCAGGGTTTATCCCCAGATTGGGCTGATTCAGAGGGGGATTATTAAGGTTTTGGGGAGGGTTGTTGAGAAGGTT
Organism: Lepidonotus clava; assembly: GCA_936440205.1. Classification (NCBI taxonomy): domain Eukaryota; kingdom Metazoa; phylum Annelida; class Polychaeta; order Phyllodocida; family Polynoidae; genus Lepidonotus; species Lepidonotus clava. The sequence continues at coordinate 40,976,346 of OW387136.1, read as the reverse complement.
TTGAGGAGGGTTAGGCCCTTGTGGGTTGGCCTGATTGTCCTGGCCTCCCTGGACCTGCTGATTAAGAGGAGGGATAAGTCCTTGAGGGTTGGCCTGATTACCTTGGCCTCCTTGGGCCTGCTGATTAAGGGGAGGAATAAGTCCTGCCTGCACGCCTCGGTCCGGCTGCTGGATTAGGATCTGGCCATTCCCATTGTTTTGTTGAGGTCCCCCAGGGTCCATCCCACGGTTAGGGTGCCATGCCCCCAGATCTACACCCCCAGCTCCCCCTTCATCGGGTTGCTGGCGTTGATCTCTATCCTCTCTTTCTTCTACTAGATCCATCAAAGGAACGCCTCCTTCCGCCATATTATTTTCGTGGAGGTTTTGTATATCGTGATCGTCCCACTGTTCTTTCACAGGTATTTCCTCTACACTAATTTCGTCCTCACTTTCTGGTTTAGCTTTCTTCCCTGTGTCTAAACCATCCTCAGTAATAAGTTCGTATGAAGACGAGGTTGATCTATCTTCTCTAGCTAATTTTCTATCAGGACTACCTTTTCTGACACTCGCGATAGCTTGTTCTAATTCTCTATCTTCTTCTTCGTCTTCACTTTCGTATTTATCATACAATTCTTGAGTTGGAGTGTTAAAATCTGGTGCTTTTAGCGTTACATTTTCCTCACTATCCTGATCGCTTAGCCTCTCTAAATCTATGTGCTTTTCGGGGCCTGTGTCTGCCCACTGCTTTAATATTTCGGCTGGATCAAAGGCCTGAGCTTCCGCTCTTTTACCAGCTTGGTCTAAGTTCGTTTCTACCCCGTAAGTTAATCGATAGGGTTGTAAATTACCTACTTTCTCGCTGTTTCCCTCTGCTTCCCTTCCCACTCCCCTATCCCTTCCCACTGTTTTTCCTTTAGCTACAGTGGAATAAGGAATGGACGCCCCCGGGTTGGGGTGAGTTGGTGTTACCAGTGGGTGACTGATAAACTCAAGTCGTTGGGGTAATGGATAGGTGAGAGAGCTCCCATCAGGTAGGATTACCGGATTTTCGGGGCGTTTTCCCCCTGATGGGCTGGAGTTATCCGCGGTGTTTTGTCGTTGTTTTAGGTTTCCTGAAGAAAATAGGTTATCTCCATTGAAAACTTCCTGTTCGCCTTCACCTCCCGCTGCGGGCAGTAAAGGATAAGGAACACTTTGATTACACCACGGATTGTTCACATCAGATTCACAGGTGGATTGAGAGCTAGTACCAGTTTCGTGGTCCGTAGGCGGTACGTACCCTGGGTTCCAATATTGCTTATATTCCGTGAGACGGTTCTTCCCTTCAACTCGTCCCGAGTGTGTTAGGGTTTCAAGTCCTTCGTCAAGAACCGGCCTATCTTTGGACCCTAGGTGCCAGGGAAATGGTTTACCTTTGCCACGGGTTTGGTAATTTTGTGCACCTTCGGGGCAGAGCTGCTTGGGTCTGGCTGCGACCTCCTGTCTCTGTGCCTCCCCGTCTAAGGGATTACCTACCAGGTGGCGGTTTTCCACATTCCCTGTATATGATGTTGACACATCGTGTCCTGCGGGCCGCAAAGATTGAGGCTTGGGGTTAGAGGAAGCCTCAAAGTCACCGGTGGCTGACATCAAGGATGAGCAAAACGGCACAAGTCATGTTTCGGGTATCTCCACCAAATGAACTATTGTTAATGTTTGATTTAAGACTGCGTAAGATTCGTGTATATCCAAGTCTTCATGAGTTGCTTTCCAGAATGTCTGAGTAATTCAGACCGCGTTTAAAGTTTGTCCATTCACTTCCCAATAGTTCAAAAGAAATGAACGATGAGGGAGCTTCGTAATATGAAAGGGTTTTTATTCAATAAACATCTCATCCCGAGTCAAAGCCACCATGTATAAGTCTTCATCAGTCCACCTCCCGTCTCTTATAAGCAATCAACCACATTTAGAACACGAGTTGCTCCAACGCCTTCTAGACCATTCTAGTATTCAGCTCTAACACAATCCTATGTCCGAGGTAGTGGATAATGGTAAACTCCAGTCTGTACACGGAGTCGATGTACTTACTCCAGGTATAACTCCTTGGTTAGACATGTTTCTTCTAACTCACTTACTGCTCACTAACTTTTCGCTAACTGCTCGCTCCCTACCTTGCAGCGCCTTTTATACTGGTTAACAGGTGGCGCTAGGAGCGTAAGATATTTCTCCTAGGAGTAGACTAGAAGTAGACTTGCTAAGCCTGATCCTTGTTGGATTATATATTATGACAATGTATTAAAAGTACTAAGCCATTAGTACAATATCTTAAATCACAAATATTCACATGCTGTTTTACTTTTGTTGATTCACTGATACCATACCTTTTCAAGACACAGCTGAAAGTATGAAAAAACATACGTATGTCTGACAAACATTTGTATCAGTTGATCGTACACATGCATTGAATTGTATTAATTTTCGTTTTGTTTATCTAAAATCCCACCCACTTGAGAGTTTTTCTCATTGTTCCTCCGTCCAGTAATTGAAGGTGGGGATGCCAGTACTAGGAGTACTTTACCTAATGCTGCGTGAAGTAAAAAACGGCTAATTGACAGAGTGTTTCAGTCACACCCTACAACCTCCCTACACATCGCAACTTCCTGATAGCACGCCAGGAGGCCAATATCTGTAGGAAATATCAAAGCCAGATGTCCCAAACAAACAGTTGAGGAGGATAGAGTAGTTGCACATACTCCACCAATTTTTATCCCCCTCCCTCCTCCTCCCCGTAGAAGTTTTCTTTCACCTTTGGCATCATTCATATTGAAAATGAAAACTAATAGTAAAGAGAACTCAAAAACACCCTGTTCACTTATGAGTATATCATGCAAACATGATAAACTTATTGTTGAATGGGGTCATTGTGTTTCAAAAGTATTTTGTACTTCGTTTATAACTATTCCTCCGCTGGCCCTAGATTTATCACACTTGAATAGCAATTCATTTTGAATCCATTTTATATCCATAATATTTTGAGCCTGACTCTCTGTCTTCCTCACCTATGTTAGTTGAGTCACCGAACCACTCTCATTTTGTCTACACAGTTGCTCACCTTTTGTGTATGAATTAACTAACACACTGTTCTGTGTTGCTCAGCTGCACATCCTGTAGATATAGAGTCAGTCACATACTACCCCACTCAGGCTGATCACTTGCACCTATTGCTCACAGTAGCTCACTTGTGCATGTGATATCACTGACCATCTACCCTGTACTGCTCACAGGTGCTCACTCTATATGTATACAACCACTGGCCATCTACCCTGTACTGCTAACAGCTGCTCACCATTTGTATAGGAAATCACTGGTATTCTATTCTGCTTTGCTCATAATTGCTCACCCTATGTGGGCCTACATATAATCACTGACCTTCTATCCCTTATTGCTGACAGTTGCTCACCCTTTATACAATCGCTTGCCATCTACCCTGTACTGCTCACAGGTCCCCATCCAATATATATACCATCACTGATCTTCCACACTTCCACCTTATCTTGTTCACAATTGCTCACCCTATATGTATACAATTGCTGATCTTCCATCCTATATTGCTCTTGGTTTCTCTCCCAATGTATATAAAATCACTGACCTGTTATCCTGTATTGCTCACCCCATTGTATTGCAGGAGTTCATGATGCAGCTGACCCAGCACCAGGGCCGGGTGGGCAGCGTGCTGCAGGAGGGCAACCACATGATCGGCGAGGGGAAGACCAACGACGGCGAGGAGGGCGACATCCGCCGCCAGATGGAGCTGGTCAACAACCGCTGGGAGGACCTCCGCATCAAAGCAATGGACCGGCAGAGCAAGTGAGTAGTCGGAGAGAGTGGAAGGATCAGAGAAGATAAAGAAGGATGTATTGAAACAAAGAGAGTCTATGATATATTTCATATTTTAAGTCACGTTAGTCAATGCTTTTGGGTAAACAATCTGACTCATAAGAAACATGCTTACCAGTTGATTAATTAAAGATCCATCATTTTAATCATTATTTCAATGTCAGTTATTTTCATTGATATATGTGTTATCCGTTAAGAATACCAACAGTCTTTGGGGAATCGAGCTATTTTCATTTACATTTCACGAGCATTAGTAAAAGAAACGTGTTTTTGTCTTTTAACAGGTTGCAAAAAGAGCTTATGGAGTTGCAACAAAAACAGTTGGATCAGCTTGCTGATTGGTTGACGGACATGGATGCCCGGATGTCCCAGTGGGAACCAATCAGCATAGACCTTGACACAATAGGCAGCCAGGTGGAAGCACACAAGGTTAGGATGTGTCTTGATTTACTCCTGTTCAAAATGGACGCTTAAATTCGTCAAAAGACAAGAATAACACATCGAGGCAGAACCATTATTTCGATTGATGTATTTTAAAAGCACATAAACCCAGCTAGGAAACAAACGTATAATGTTGCAACCATTAATCCAAGAGAAGTACCATTGGCCTTTTATATGCACACGAATATCGAGTTAGAATGAGACAATTTGAAACACACATTTTAATACCCAAACGAGTAGACGTACCTGTCTTAGAACACAAATGAAAATCACAAAATGAACAGAATATCCACTAAAATACTAAAAATTAATCTGTATAATACCATTATTTTCTTACAGGCCCTTCAAGCCGAGCTGGAGAAGCAGCAGGAGCACGTGAACAGTCTGCAGAACATGGTGGTGGTGGTGGACGAGAGCAACTCGGAGACAGGTAGGGTACACGCACTGTGGGCAGGGGTCAGGGGTCAGGGGACAGGGTGGTAGGGGAAACCACAACGTAGATACTCTATGAGGGGTCTGATAATCAAAGACATGTAGTGTATAAGAATTATTGGAGGGTCGTTGATACCAGTAGCTATAGAATTTAACATCCCAATTATAGAAAGTCTTGTGGTTAGTTCCTGCATTTCCAAAACGCTCACTAAGATATAGCCCAAATTAAAGATATCTGGGCCGTATACGCCATGTACTGTGTTAGCCCATTAACAAAGGAAGTGTGTCTGACTTTCAATCACGAATGTTGGGTGTCTACGTTAGAAATAAAATAGTTAGGATTTGACCTTAGAATTAAGCATATAGCACCGATCGCTTAGTGCTCAGCAGTTGAACACAGCCATATTAATTGACACGATTCACTGATTACCTGACCAACGATGCCGTCAAGTAGACTCTAATATAATATTCTTCATTTCAGGTGATATCCTAATCCCTTTTTACGTAACATAACCTAATTACGTTTATAACAGAATTTGCGAGAGATCAACTTAATAATTTTTAATTTCTTTAGTAATAACGGATATTCTTTAGAAGATATGATAGGCCCATATTTACTAACTGTGTCTCTAGATTGGTGATTGCATCTGTTGCTAAATGTATTTAAACATAACAAGCCCCTTGTAGGTTTATTTTGCATTTTGTGACAGATGGAATGTCAAATAATGAGACGCTAATAATAAATTGCCAGTTGGGAATCAGTTGGGAAAATATTGCCCCTAGCATGACAGCAACTTCTTATTGACTTTCGAGTGTTGTCGACGTGTAGATACCACGTTTCTCAGAATTGTAACTATTTTCTATCATTTGAACAGTTGTGCGGTAAATACAAGACATTAAATGTAAATAATGTTGTATCAAGTAGCATTACAATTCAGTCCTTGTATATATGTGATCGTACAAAAGCGTGGCTCTCTTATGGCCACGCGTTATACCAATGCAACTATAGAACCTTTTCTTGGATTGCGTATCATCATTCCCGAATCAATCAACTCAGCTTAGCTTCGTAATTTAGCAAGATAGTTCAAGTTCTTAGGTAAAGCTTATAAATGCTTCAGCAGTAGTTCAACTAGAGTAGTTTTGAACAAACGTATCTTTCAAGATATCGTTTTTTTAAAATAATGTTTATAGGTACTTAGCCCAAAGCCGTATTACAATATATGTGTATGAAATTATTATTTTATTAAATACGATCTGGGCGTTTGAAAGTAACCCTACCACGTAATTTGTAATTTAGATTATGGTGGGTCATGATACAAAATGAGAAGTAATCTAAGTTTCTTGAGAATTAACTGAATCAGAAAAGTTGACGTTTTGCTTAAACTTTCTGTCGACAGTCAGCTTCCTGATGTCATGGGGTAGCTACGTATTTCTTCTCCATGTTGTCCACGTCTTGTCACAGCCAGTCGGTGGTGATACTAATCTAGATATATATCTTTATACAGGATATACTTTACACTATTAGTGTCTTCTAACTCAATCTATGTATCATACGTACGTAGACGATACAGGCAACTTTATCAACCTATGACTGACTATTACTTAAAATCGCACATTTGAAATATGATTATTTCTACCCAAAGTAGTGATCTTGCTCCACACTTTTTGATATTTCATTGGGTTATCATGTAACGAGGATTTCTTATAGTATGATTTCTAAGTTTCCGTTGACTTTTGATTTGAATCCGGCCTGGATTCTCTCTAGCCATGATGATGTGGGCTATGCATAGTGCACTAGTTCCATACAATTCCTATTTTCTCTTAGTTTATATCAGCTAGATGTTCGATCACCCAATTACAATTACTTGATTCGTTGTGCATTCAAACCAGTGCATTGACATTGATCGTAGCTAATTCTATGGCTTGCCTCATAGATATGGGACTGTTGGATTTATCTTCATAGTAACTTCTATTCACCTGTAGATTATGAATGTGCATACTGATTAGAAGTACTTGAATAACGAGAATCAGTTCTTCTCTTCTGGGTGCATATATAGTCTGTGCCACACCGTCTCGGAGTTGTAAAGTCCATTCTTATGTGCGGAATGGACCCTATATAGTTTCTACGCATGAGCTAGATATAACAAACAGTTCATGAGAACAAATTCTATTCCATAAGTAGTTCTTTGACTGTTCTGAAAGTTGGTATTTCTTAGCCTGGCTGTCGAGGTGTGTTGGTCTTATATATGGTTCTCCATGCTACTTTCTGTTATGTTTCTTTCACATATGAAATTTATTTTCCAAGTATTTTTGGTATTTTCAAACATTTCTTTAGAATTCTTTCCATATTATATCCATACACATAGGAAAGTATGTCCATGTGCGTTCGTCCTAGTAGTTAACATTCAGAGACAATCAATCAATATATCGCATGATGATAAGACGTAGTTTCACTTCCAGTAATGCACTCTTCATCCCACCCCAGTAGCACCTGCTCATAAACTAGCCTCACCTGTCCCAACCCCTCCCCTATAACAGACCTGTACCGTTGACCCGTGCCGTGTTTCAGCCTACACGGCCCTGGAGGAGCAACTGGAGGTTCTGGGACAGCGCTGGGCCGGCGTCTGCCGCTGGGTGGAGGACCGCTGGGCTCTGCTTCAGGAGGTGCTCAAGAGGTGGCGCCACTTCTCGGAGGAGCAGCGCCACTTCTCGGACTGGCTGACGGAGAAGGAGGACGTGCTCGCCAAGATGCGGCTCGTCGACATGTCCGACCCCAAGCTGGTCATCGAGCAGGTCAGGAAACTCAAGGTGAGCACAGTCCCTAGTTCAAAAAGTACCAGGTCAGGTAGACCTAGTTGCATTGATATCCCTGGACACAAATAAGTTTTAATCACGACTGTCCAGGAAAAGAATCATTTTCAAGTACCTCTCACGTTTAATTTCAATTTAAGATGCGAGGGAGACAGTACAATATTTTAACTATATTTACTAAAGCTCTACATCAACGATAACGTGCAAATGCATGCGTTACCTGCTCTTTTTCAACATACAACTCTTTAGCATAAGACTTATAATCAGGCTTATAATCAGCTGCTCATGTTATTAGATTAACAGGGCATTGTGATCCTAATGTTCTCCAAAATCATTGACTCACAACATAACACAAATAGACCAGAATAATCAATTTCACCATCTCCTCCCCCACAGAGTATAGAGCAGGACATGGACGTTCAGGTGCGGCGGTTTGACGAGCTCAACGACCTGGGTAACGAGCTGCTCGGCTTCCTGGACACCAACCCTAAGGCCGTGGAGAAGATAAACACTCAGATCCAGGAGTTCCAGGAGCGCTGGGACAGCATCGTGCACCAGATGGAGTACCAGAGCAAACAGGTGAGCGGCCTGTGTAGGTCAAACGAGGGGTGCTCTTTAGGAGTAAGCCGTTTACTTTAGATCTGTAAGGCTCTCCTAAGTGTAATGCAGTTTTCTATCCTTGTTGGTAAAGTGTTGAGTAGAAAGCTAGGTACGGGATATGGTTTAGAAGACAATGGGATAAGAATACCCGTTACACACACAAAAACCATACCGAATAAATCAAGTGCTTCAATGTCTGTGTCAGTTTTTAGTGAAAAAAATGGATTTGTATTGGTGTATTGCATGAATGGCTAACATTTTTTTCACTAGTAACAGTCGAATGTCGATCCTTTGTGTTACCTTGACTGCATAATGGAAAGTTGTGTAAGTCAATTGACTGCACAACCCCTTCTTTTGTTCAGTCAATTAAACCATGGTCGCACCTTCACGGTGCCTGCACACGGAAGTGGAGTAGGTGAGGGGGGAGGGGGTGGGAGACGCCACTCACTCCTCTGGTCAGTCGTTGGCTGTCAGGTATAGGTCCGTCCCCTCTGGTCTGGGCACATGGGGTAGGTGAGGTGGGAGGGGGTGGGAGACGCCACTCACTCCTCTGGTCAGTCGATGGCTGTCAGGTATAGGTCCGCCCCCTCTGGTCTCGGCACGTGGGGTAGGTGACGGGGGAGGGGGTGGGAGACGCCACTCACTCCTCTGGTCACTCAGTCGTTGGCTGTCAGGTATAGGTCCGCCCCCTCTGGTCTCGGCACGTGGGGTAGGTGAGGGGGGAGGGGGTGGGAGACGCCACTCACTCCTCTGGTCAGTCGTTGGCTGTCAGGTGTTGGTCTGCCCCCTTATTGCATTTTTTTCACTCTAGATCGTTTACGATCTACCTTCACGTATTTCTTGTTGTATCATGTATCATGACGTGCTCGACAGTCCACTGCCAATATAAATACTGGTTTATTCTTCGTTAGAAACTTTATCCCATACTCTAATCATATGTTTGGAACATAATTTCATACATCTCTCACGATGATGTTTTACTCCAAGGATCCAAGAACGTTTACTGTTAGCCGGAAAACAACCAGCCCCTTCTTGTACCTTCCGAAACGCACCTATCACATTCTAACCGGTAAAACCCCATCAATCTCTCCCAACAGATCGCCCACTCAGGCCTTGACCTGAAGGTGACCAAAGGTCCTAACGGGTCTCAGACCATCACCATCACCCGGAAGGACAGCGGGCAGGTGGTCACAGAGACCATCACCACCACCGTCATCAAGTCGGCCATGTACACGTCCAGCGCCAAGCGGCCCCGCATGGAGAGCTCCCTGAAGAAGGACTTCGAGCTGCGGGTCACCGAGCTCAACGAGTGGTTCGACAAGACGGAGGTCAACCTGGAGCTGCTCACCACCGAGCCGGCCGACCCGCAGGACAAGCTCACCCTGGAGGAGCAGCTCGTCCTCGTCCAGGTAAGGCGGGCCGTGGCAAGAAGATAATATAAATTTAATATGAGTAATAATTTAAGAGTTACGTAACCGTGAAGAAAGTAGTTGCACGTTCGTATCATGTGAACTAGTTGTAGCTTAAAGCAATTTTCTTCGGCCGATGTGAAACGTATTTCCAATGTTTACTTTACTCAAGCTAAAATCATTAATCCAAAAGAAGTGGATTATTCGTTACTTTCAAATCTGTTTCCATCGCAAATTTCGTTGTGTATCATTTACATATAAAATATTTGACTGGAAGACCATGTTGTTTTTCGTTTTCCATCCATCATGAACCTTCTATATCAATAGGAATGCATTTAGTAGCTGTCTTAAGTCCAATATTCATAATACTGTATGTTGTCTCGAACAGGACACCGAGAGTGACGTGAAGGCTCACAAAAAGGACATGGTGCGGCTGAGGACGACGGCCGACCAGTACAACGAGGAGCTCCACATGGGTGAGCTGCTCACACACTCTGCACTCACTCTGTCTGAGGGGGAACTTAGACCTGCTCACATATTGTCTGCTCACTCTCTGTCTTTTGGAAACTTGGCTACTCAGACATACCATTCTATGAAATAGAAATCAATTCTAGCATTTTTATTCCAATGTTACTTATGGTTTGTGAAATGACCTAATCAAGAATTATCTTACATCATAAATTATCATTCATTTTTCAACGTTCATTGTCTCAATCTTGAAATTTAACCTTCAAACTCACACAAACAAATGTACATAAAATCCATCGTCACTGCTCCTTGTGCTCCAAACAGTTCATCGATTCACATTTTCCATATTTACGACTCCGGTCATTAAAAACACATTCTATAATCGAGAACTGGCAAACTAGGTTGAATAACATAACATTTCACAAATGATAAAACGCCCTTCTTTCAGCGGGCGAGTCGACGGACTACGTGAACAACATCATCTCCCAGTTAGACCAGCGGTGGAGCAGTCTGAACGGACTGCTCACCGAGACGGGCAGGAAGATCGTCCTAGACTCCAAGGTGAAGGAGGTGCAGGACCAGCTGGCCGCCCTCCAGGAGATCCTCACCTCCTACGAGAAGTGGGTGAGTGCCGAGGAGCGGGTGGCCGACGAGGCCCTGGAGATCAGCCGTCAGCTGGAGCAGTGCAGGGTGAGCACAACATGATCTGTCTAACCTCCCACTGTATTGCATGCCATGCAATATTTTTTGATTTTTGCATTAAAAAGAGATTTCCAACAATGATTTAAAATTGCCTTCGTGAAATTAGCAATGTGGTTAACTTATTTTCTATGTGTGACCAGTGGCATCTCTGAATTACTAGTTCTGTATAGAGTGAGTATTTTCATAACATCTAATTTTCAGTTACTTAGTCAGGGGGGTTCTTGTGTGTTTGGTATCCACTTTCAGATCCCAAAATGTACACTCAAATAAATTCTATTAACTCTTTTTCGTTTCATCTAGTGTTAAAATGAAGACGCATAATATAATCTCCTGTTTTACATAGAATGTGATTCCACCCCGCTAGAATTTCTTTCAAATGTGGGGCATCTTTATTAGTATGACTTGGCAGTCTAAACATTCTCAATTTTATGATTGAAGACAGAAACCTCCTCATAGTTATTCCAACTAAAAACAACAGACAGTTCCTAGATTTGTTCAAAAAGGAGTAGAGACCTATTCGGTAGAATCGGCACAGGTAACTGACAATTAGATTAACGTTACCTGTCCGGGAGTCTAACCAGGAATTGCCGACACAACAGGTACAAGTAGCCGCCGTCTCAGACTCGGTCGGCTCCGTCCGATTAGAAAACACGCCCTGTAAAGTGAAACCCTTCGTCTTACAGGTAAAACTAAAGGCCATGAAGTCCCACGAGGAGCAGGTGACCAAGATGGAGGGGGACGGCGTCAGTCTGTCCGAGTTTATGGGCGACGACTCGGGACAGGTGGGCCGGGACCTGGCCGACTTCAGTCAGCGCTGGGAGAACACCTACAAACGGATAGGTAGGTTCAAGGATACGTTGTGTTATAAACGCTCTCGGCACGGTTCCTAGCCTTTCATGTGTAGATGTGCTGTATATAATGTGATAAAATTATAGAGTCATCTCTATGCTTGCAGAACCATTGTAATTTTATAGCTAAGTAATACTCTCTGTGCTGCAACTTTGTATACATACGCTTCCTTATTGCTTATTCCGAGATTATATAAACTTTTTCTGTCTAGCCAAGGGAAAATGATCTAATTTAATCAGAAAAAAAGCGTAAGTCGTATTACTGATTTTACTTTCAGATCCCTATTTTACATTATTTAAATAGCCAATAAACAATAGTTTATACCGCTATACATGTTTTGATAAAAGACAACGTGTAAAAGAAAAAAAAAGAAAAGAAACAAAACAAATCGCCTATCTGCGTTGCTGCCGAACAACTGTATCTCACCATCCCAAGGCCACTCCTTCTATCATGAAAAAGTAGTTCAGCATATCTATAGATTAGGTGCTATTCAGCGCGATCGGAAATTCTCTGAAACACCTTCTAGGCACGCACTGCGCGCCAAGAATATCAATTATTATCGGGCCCTGGAAGCTGGGGCCCTCGGCAGGTCACCACGTGCAGGCTTGGGGGGGGGGGGTGTAGGGGGCGCCACTCTAAGTTAGTTCTCTTGGCCAGCCGCTGCGTCGGGCGCTTATTGCCATGGTTACCGGCTAGCTGTTCACCAGCGGGACCTACTCCATGTGGGGAAAGAAGCGGTAGGTGGGGAGAGGAACTGATACTTTTAGTCTGTGATTAACTAATTTGGAAATGTCTACATATTTGGGGGAAACGAATATTTACTTTTAAACATTCAGATTATCAGGGTATCAAGATTTATCAGGGAACATTTTGTATTGATTACGTTCTTTCTTACCCTCGCTTATTGTCATTAAGTGTATGTGTGATCTTAGTATGTATAAGTGTAGAGCAATTCATGTTTCTATCTTTTCGTTCTTAACTTTACACGGATTGCGCCCCCGAGGGCAGTTGAGAACATGAAGATTTCTTCAAAACCCTCCTCTTCTCTGCGACGAAGCGTCGGTCGTATGGTTCTCCTATAATGTCCATGATACCTCTGATGTGGAATTCTCGTGACAAACTTTCGCCTTTTGACTAATAACTCCAAGTTGTAGTTTCCATAGTTTTGACCTACTGTCATCTATTTTACCACCCATAAGACCTTTTATTCTCTCCTCCTCAGTGTTAGAAAGAGTGTAAGTCCCAATGCACCAAAGACGTCCAGCAGTCTGAGGACACCTTCAATATATCATTAACCTTTACCTGACCTTCACCAGCTGACCTTTACCAGTAACCCCTTACACACCTTTGTCCGCACCAGGGGAGAGACAACAATTGTTGAGTAAAGCCATGGAGCGGGCGCCGCCCAAGTCCTTCCTGGCGGCCCTGGACGCGCTGGTCACCTGGATAGAGGGGGTGGAGACCCTACTGGAGGCCGACCCTGTGGTCATCAACACCGTGGAGACTATGGAGGACCAGCTCCACCAACATAGGGTACGTACTGGGAAGGGGCAGGAATACTCGGGCAACTTTTACGTTTTGTTCAGTATAGAGCGTATCAGTTGCGGTCGAGTTATAAATGTTATTTTACTGATATAGTGCATATTCGAATTTAGTGTCAATCAAGTTAGTTTCAATGAAGGGTAAACTGTCATGTGGCGACCTTCTGACATATTTTGATGCATAAGCATAATCTGACCGAAAATATGTCAGTCTAATTTTCGGGTCAATCAAATTGCATTTTTTTTCTGGTCAAAAAGATACAGGGCCAGCAATTGAATTATTTTGATGTAAAAGTGTATCCATCAGAGGGGACTTGGCCTGTCATTCATAGTTCTGATGTAAGTAGATTGATATAGCATATAGCCGTGGGTAATATGCATTACAAAGCCATAATTCCTCCTTTGATCACTTGATTCTGAGAAAGAGCATTGCTAAAGCTTTCATTTCGTGGAAAAGCTGAGATTACTGTCTTCCGGTTGAAAATGATGCTTGAAATGAATGAAGTCTCAGTTGCCATATTAGGCAATAGCAAATCTCTCACGCTACAGGAAATAGTATATTGTTTTTTCTACCCATGTTATTCGTTGTCTGTCATAGCTTCCCAGAAGTACTGCTAATGTAATATCTAAGCGCTGTATCAGCTGTCATATATAGCAGAAGTCGCCCAACTCATCCTTATGTAGAAAGAATTATTTATGATACAGAGTCAGATTCGGTAATCTCCCATTGTAAAGCTAATGGAACATTAGATTCTTTCTGTTCCGGCGCTACACCTACGCATACACGAACGTTTATGCATTTTATATATAAATCCACATATTCAAACCTTTGTTTTCAGGACCTGCAGGGGGACGTCCAGGACCACCTCAGTAACCTGGACTACATCAACACCACCGGCCACGAGCTGCTCGCTAAGGCTGAAAAGGCTGAGAAGGCCGAGAAGCTCAAGACCGACCTGAGCGAGCTCAACCGGCGCTGGACCGGCATCTCCTCCGCTGTTGACCAACGTATTGAGAAGCTCGAGACAACCATCGAGCAGCTCACACAGTTCCAGGTCAGAGTCTTTCTTGATATGTCTTTTTCTCACCGACTGATTGAATTGTTCTCAAAGTGAGTATGTGATGTAAATTGATATAATATTATGAAAAAAATGACCTTGTAATACTTGTATAAAGAAAGGTAGAATGTATGAACATACATTTTATAAGGTTAGATCGGCCTTACTAGTCATGTAAAAGAAACAACTTATTATTTTAGTTATGTATGATAATAGATTTAATTCATACATTTTCACGTGAAACATAACCGGAACAATCCATTAATATTGGTAATCCCAATGATGGTAATCTCGTTGGTAGAGCACTGGTTTTTTAAACCCAGGCGTTCCTTTTGATTCTGGACCTGGTTGTACACTGGAGATATGGATTTTGATCAGGCTGTTTTCAGAACACAAAATGATATTTAGCCTAATAAGACTAACCCTGAGTCGACCAGCTGCAGCAGTGTTACTACTGCAGGAATATCTGGAAGAAGCCTAACGCAAAGTAACTGGTTAAAATATAGACTGAAAAAACTATTTTCAGCAGTTCAGTGTCCAATTAGATTAGATTACTGACGGTAGAATCCATTCTAAAACTGGGTCGGCCTGAGTAGCCCGTTTTGATAGCCACCCGCCGGTAGTCCTGGTGCTCTATGGGTACCACCCAGTGGAGGCCTCCATCACCCGGGGGCTGTGAAGGGGAAGGGGGCGGTCAGCTGTGTCAGACCCTTACCACGTGTGACCCAATAACAACCAGCACGCGGCCTCAGCTGGAGGGGAGCCGGAAATTAGATCTGTGATAACTTAATCTTGACGTCGTTTTAGATTCCGGCTAAATATTCATTTTTGTTTCTTGTTTCTTTATCATACATGAGGCCAATATAATATCTGCTCTTATGGATATCTTGGTGTGGCGCATTGTTCATAGATAAAGTTTCATATATGTAATTGCCAAACTCTGCTTCCCCATCACCTATATTATTGTATAGACGTTGTGCAGATGACGTCACAATGCCTGGGCACCATATTGGTGATCATTTTTAGCGTATTATTTTTCACAATTTCTTAATATCTAGAACAAATACTTGTGCTGAATTCATCTGATATAATTGCACAAGTCGAAACAAGAAATTTAAATTTTTAGAAATTGATCTACTAGCCATGTGGTTATGATAAGCACATGGTAATCACCAAAATGTGGTCACGTGACCACATCTGCACAAGGTTCTTAATCAGTTTGTGCTTTGCTCTTCATTTTCTTGAGTAAATCAAAGATTTCCGTGGTAGAGATCGTGAGGTTCAATATAATATGTTGACTTTCAGAACCAAGCCAAGGGCCTGTCGAAGTGGATGAAGGAGATGGAGTCGTTCCTTCAGACGGAGCACGCGGCCCTCGGCGACATGGTCACTCTGGAGGCCCAGATAGAGGAGAGTAAGGTGAGTTATAACCAACATCTAGTCGGCTACCCTGTAAGAGAGCTAAGTTGAGTTGAAGCCACACAAGCTCAACAGAACGGTCGGAAAGCTTTTTTTTTTAGAAATAGTCTCGACGAGTAGTAGATGTAATATTTCATTTTATTGCAGTGTTTCTATACCACGACAAATAAATGTATTATATATAGAATTTTTTCACCGATATTTCAGCGAACATTTGTACCACTAAAGCAGTAACTCCCTTCGTTTACGTGCAAACGTTATTTAGAACATTCATCTTAAAACCAATGCCTCACATTTAGTAAGTAACTACCTTACTCTAAATCTAAAACCAACAATACTCCCGTTGTATAACCCAGGGCGCACAGGAGGACTTCTCCACCCTGCAGACGACCCTGGACGGGGTCAACTCCTCCAGTGGGGGACTGCTGGAGGCCGCTGACGCCCCCTTCAAAGAGAAGCTGACGGCCGAGGTGCAGGGCCTCAACGACAAGTGGGAGCGGGTGAAGACGTTAGCCGCGGCCCAGCACACCGACCTGGAGGAGGCCCTGGAGAAGACGCGCCGCTTTGTGAAGGACGTGGAGGCGGTGGAGGAGCAGGCGGACCGGGTGGTGCGGGACCACCTGGCCCGGGAGTACACGGTACACTCCTACGACGAGCTGGTCGAGCTCGACGACAGGTTCAAGGTGGGTGGGGTCTGTGGGGCTGGTTATGGGCTACTGAAGGGTATGAGTTAGGTGTAAGAATAGGTAGGACCTGACGACAGGTTCAAGGTGGGTGAGGGCTGTGGGACTGACTCGTGGGCTACTGAAGGGTTTGAGTTAGATATAAACATGAGTTAATGAAGGCTGTGGGACTGAGTTATGGGCTATTGAAGGGTTAGGGTTAGGTGTAAGGGCTGGTCGAGCTGAACGACAGATTCAAGGTGGGCGGTGACTGTGGGACTGAATCGTGGGCTACTGAGGGGTTAGGGTTAGGTGTAAAAATGAATTGCAAACAACAGCAAGGCCTAGAAATATTTAAACTTCAAATGCAGATGTCTGCTAACAATCCAAATATCAGGCTTTATATGGCACAGTAATTCACCGCAAATTTATGGACGGAGGGATTAGCACGAGCAGAATATCGGTCCCTTGCAATACTGAGATGCTTGTACTCGTGGAAAAATAACGTGTAATACGTTCGTACTAATGTAATTCATACGATATGGTCAGGGGGTTCTGTTACTAAAGGTCCGACTCGAAATAACCACTTCAGATTTCCTTTTAGAACCTCATCCCCAATCACAAAAGAAAAAAGAAGTGGAAGAGTTAATATTTCCTTTATGTCAAATGATGAAAGATCTAACCTCTTGCCTACCTCTACCCACAGAAGCTGCGGTCAGAGGTGGCCGAGGTGGCCGAGCTGCACTCCTCTGTACAGGAGGACGCGCGCACGGTGCTGACCGCCCCCGACGTGCAGGCCGTGCAGGACCTCAGGGCCAGGGTCGACAAACTCAAGGTGAAGTGGGACGACCTGGAGCAGAAGGTCATCAGCCAACAGGTCAAGTTTGCCGACGCTATCAGCCAGTGGCAGTCCTTTAAATGTGAGTAGCCCGACTTACCCTGAGGGTCTTAAAGTGTAGCACTTTTTAAACGGGCTGTACAAAGTCTGTAAATGTTTACGAACTTATAAGCACTTAAAAAAGAAGTAATTTGGCGACTTTGGATAAGAGGTCTTACAAATTTCTGTAATTGATTTGTTGGAGGAAGAAATAGTGTCCATTAACTTTCTTCTGTCCCAACGTTTCTCATTCTTTATTGTTATACAGCTCTTTAATATAAACTAAATGAATTATTTTCTCCTATATTATTTAAAAATCTATATATAGACTAATGTATTAAACGTGTTACAGCACTGTGTGAGAAGGAGCTGGCCTGGTTTGACAAGGTCGACAAGAAACTGGCCGAGGCTGAGGCCCCCTGCGGTGACGCCGAGGAGATCTCGGAGGAACTCGACGTAAGTTTACTGCTTCCTAGAATTATGCCAGTTTCTCACTCAAAGCAATATTGTCATTTCAATAATTCATACCAGAATTAATAACGTACAAATATCCCATGAACGCCCCAAAATATGTAGGGCCTAATTCTTTCCATACGTAAATTGTGACTGCCATAGATTCCCTGTGAACCCACCACTTTTGGGTAAGATCCATTTGAAACCTGTTGTTGCTCCACGACAGGACCTGGAGAACTTCCTGCGGTCGCACACGGTGGAGAAGGTGGAGCTGGAGGAGCTGGCGCAGGCCCTGATGAACAAACACGTCATGGTGGCCACCGTCTCCACCCACCTACAGACCTTCGCCAAGCGACAGGCCGGCATCGAACAACGGGTGAGACAACCTTGATGTGATATGTTAATAAGTTATGGTGTACTGTGTCGCGTTGAGAAGTTCTATGAAATAACTGTGTACTGTATCGCGCTGAGACGTTCTATGAAATAACTTAAAAGGGATATCCTTTTCTTTTACGTATGCCTGTATGTAAATACAGTTTGGTAACAATGTGAGATATATGTGTTTTTAAAATAACTTAATTTTCCTAGAATAAAAAAAGGATAAATTTCCTTGATTTTTCTGTATTCTCATAAAATACTTGTTATACTTTGGACCAAAGTTTGGTATGATTATAACCTGAATTACAAAGAAATCAATATGAATTTCTGGATATAATTGTAACAAACTATAATCAAATGAAAATTAAGTTTAAAGTTACCCCTATATCAACAAAATCATGGTTCCTCTCTGATACTTGGGTATAACTATAAACTGAATTATAAAGAAATCAGTATGATTTTTTTATATGATTGTATAAACAAATGAATATGAAGTTTTAAGTTACGCCTATATCAACAAACTTTATCATGGCTCCTCTCTTATAACCCCTGTGCTTTCTTTCAGTCGAAGGAGCGGCTGGAGCTGCTGGAGGAGGCCATCGTGGGCGCCCAGTCCCGGGAGAGTCAGATGCTGGAGATGACGTCCTGGATGAGCGAGGTGTCGGGCATGCTGCAGTCCCGACTGGACGCCGACATCCTGGCCGGGGACATGCCGGAGGAGTACGAGGTGAGCTGCTCCCCGCACTGCAAGAACTTCTCTGACGTAGATACATGTACATAAGGAAACGGTCTTGGTGGTTGCTCAAAACAGAGAGTTAAATTGGTTGTTTCAAACTTATGTCAGCATCTTCTAAATAAATAAATCACTTTTCCGTATACCCTTAATGGTGAAGACCTCCATTGCTGAAAGGCCGTGCCTGGTGACATTCGTTTTCCGCATATTACCCAGTCATGCATGATCACCAATTTCTTAGAAAAAATGTGGGATAGTCTATCCAGACCAAAAATACTTTTCACAATTGTATCACCACTTTAGCAAGTAAGTTATCCGGTAATGCAATTTTTGAGATTAAGAAATAAATGTAATTGCTTTATTATGATGACAAATAGGAACCTTGTAGAGGATTCTTTAATCATTTACTTAAACATTAGCGAAGTCGATATTAATATAAGATATGTTGAAAAAAGTTGCCACGGGATATGGAGGTAAGATTTCACATCTGTGATTGCAATCTTTTAATTATTCAACACTAGTTCACTTTGTTTTAGATGACACTGGGACTCAGTGAGGATTAGTTCAGAGTGTAATATCTGTACATAGGTATCGTGGTCTCAAATTATTTAACATTTTTCCTGATTAAAAGGTATTTTATTTGTAGACGAACCGCACGTTTACACGTACTTTCTAATTCTTAACGTGAATTTACATGGTATCAATATAAGTTATTAATGCAAATGTAGCCAAAACTATGTCCATCAACTGTTCATGGTTTACTTTTAGGATATATATGCTTGATGCACGTCTTTGCTAAGTAATATCGAACAAACGATTTCTATGATTTAGTTCACATTGTTTTAAGTCATATTCTTTTGTTATAAGAAATTATGTTTACATTAGTCTGAAATTAATAATATCATTGAGATTTAGTTTTTGTTTGTCACAAACCCACTATCAGGCTTTCACGATTATATTGCGATCTAAATGTTTTCAAGGACAAACAGTAAACGTATTGCACGTCGCCGCTCTGTCATAATTATAGAACATGCTTTGTGTTGTGATATATACAGTCGAGAGTTTAAGCAGTTATGTTCCTACAGAGGGCAGCACAGAGATGAAAGATGTCTTGCTTGAAGAAAAAATAGCCTATTGCTCGATGAATTCTTTAGTATCAGACAGAAACAAAATAGGATCCTAGTTTATTTGTATTAACAGCATTTTGAAATGCAGAGAAAACATATATCAGACGTGTATGTTTAACGCAGGCAGTTGTGTTTCAACGTTCTAGTTATGGCCGAGAATCGTTTATGTGTAGATAAGTCATGTTTGAGTCTTTTGAAACAATCGAAAGATTCTAGAGTAACAATAGAGAAGCATTTACTGAGACGCATGCATTGGAAGCCTATTTTGTCGTAGCTAGCTCAACAAAATTAGAATTACGTAGACCAGAACAATACAGTGGTAATATCAAGGCAAAAACAAAAATGTGTTTAGTCGGACTTTTCAGAAACATTCCTATTTATATTTTGTATCACTTGTCTGAACTTAGATAAAGATTAATGAAATACATATTGGCGTTTTCAGACGTTGAAACAGGAATTTGAGGACCACGACACCCTGCTGAACGACCTGGAGAAGCAGGCGGCCGAGTACCGACGGGCGGGGAAGGCCGAGGCCGCCGCCCGCCTCGAGCAGCAGGTCCAGATACTCAGGGTAGGCTGGCTTAAGTATATATTAGACTGATAAAAAAATATCAAAAATGTACCCAAAATATTAACCAAACATTTTGTTTGACTGTCAGAGATTTTTGAGAATTTAAGAAAAAAAATAGCCTTACCTATACCTAGTTTCGGCCTCTAGAAACCGGAACAGGAGTGAGATTGCCTGTACGTATATTCTACTGGTAGATAAATTCTCTTTTGATCAAAGGTCGCAATTCCTTATCACAAAAGCAGCAGGTAAAGCCACACCTTGGTTCACATGATTCAATTACTTACTAAGTGTTGAAAATCACAGCAATCGACCAGTCTCAAGAAATAATCTTGAGAGGTTAAATAGGAGTTCCGCCCTCTCGATTTCTCCTTTGCCATAAACCTAGGCAAAATGTATAAGATACCGTAAAATAATTTTTGAAAATAAAAACATTTACAACTTTTTGACTCATACCCTACTTTCCATTGTTTGGTCAGAAACACTACGGGGACGTGGTGGCGCGCTTCAACAAGTTCCAGCGGCCGGTGGACTTTGAGCCCAAGATGACGCACGTGAAGCGCGTGCTGGACGAGATAGAGGAGCGCATGCACCTGATAGAGGTGCGGTCCGAGGACCCGGAGACCCTGCAGACCCAGCTGGATCACTGCATGGTACGTAAGGGGCACCGCCACAGATGGGAGGGTTCTTGGGAATATGACATTAATAACACCACCATTTCTTCTTTCTTTTAGTTCAGAATCAAATTAATGTATCGGAAATTTAGAAATAATATGTTTACTGACAAATTTTTTATTTAATGTTTTCATTCAAATAAAAAAGGCTCAAGTATTTAGAGAAAAGTGAGAATTAAACACTGAAAACGAAAAGATGGAAGAATTAACCCAACAAATTAGGTTATTTATCACGGGTTCTTGTCATGACATTTATGAAGATTTTGTCACTAGTGTAAAATATTATGAATAACATATTACTCAAAATAGAATATATTTAGGCCCTTCTTTTATCGTAATGTCCCGGCTCACATCCTGTCTTAGCCAATAGGATAGCATCTATTCCTGTATACATAATTATATCGACATACAAGAAAATATAGCAACAGCAACTATATGACTCTTGACTTTTCACAGAAATTCTACAAGATGATGGCGGAGATTAAGAACGAGGTGGAGTACGTGATCAAGACGGGGCGTGTTGTGGTGGAGAAGCGTCAGGTGGACTTCCCCGACAAGCTCAACGCGCAGCTGGACGCCATCAAACAGCAGTACAACGAGCTGGGAGGCCTGGTACGGGTTTCATACACAAACAATGCTTTGCTCAATAATTACCTTGCATCTATTTCCAGCAGGCCTGTCCTTATGAATATGGATGGCAGTGTCTTTCTAACTGATTTGGGAATTCGAAATTACTACAAGGATGTGCAAACCCTCGTAGATTCACACAAATGTATGAAGTTGTATTTTGATATGTTCAGCAATATAGTAGAAGTTAAGATTAGAAACAAACTCGTGGAACGAAGTGAGTGTGTGTTTTTGCAGTCGATGCTACCGCTGAGAAATAGTCGAGACATACATACATCGTTCCTGAGTATCTTTCTCAGCTGCTCAGTTGTTGTCAACTATACATAAAGTCTTTTCAGAAATATTGTACTGAAGATAATCAGTTTTCAAATAGAGAAAGACTTGTTAAATGACTGGATTAAATGAAAACTACAGGAACTAACTGCTTTCCCAATCGACAGGTTATCTGTATGACATCTGTCTTTGCAGGTCACCCAAGGCAAATGTGAACTGGAAAAGGCCCTGAAGGTGGCCAAGAAGCTGAAGAAGGAGATAACGGCCCTCAAACAGTTCATCGACTCGGTGCAGGCCGACCTGGCCCAGCGCGAGCAGGTGGCCGCGCCCAGGGACATCGAGGAGCAGCTCGCCTGGATCAAGGTCAGTTACATGCTTTATACTTACAGCCAACAGAAGTGTAGATGGAAAGAAGTTGAATAACATTAGTTTGGAATGAAAAAAGACTTGTTAAATAAAATATATACAGGCGGAAGAAATTAAGAATTTGTGGAGAGTATCAGGGGAAATTCCTCTCCTCTCTTATAACGCAGATCTTAGCTGAAAGCCATAATATATACCATATATGTTAGACAATGTTATAATTACTCGTCGTGTCACATACAAACTGTTAGTCAAATTTCCTCAAAGATTTAGTTTCGACCGAAAAGGAATCCCCTCCCGTTCATTTTTGATTTGGTGGCTCTTCAGTGAGTAGACTGTGAAGCGGTAATAGCACCACTACATCATATGAGAGGTCTAGCCTAATTTTGTATTGATGGTTATAACACAACACATTTTCTCACATACATACATTCCCTCCGTTGTAGTCGACGCAGTCTGAGATCACCAAGCGTCAGCCGGTGTCGTCGGCCGTCACTGACCTGATGACCCAGCTGGCCGACATGGCCGAGGAGGGCGCCATGGCCGAGGGCGAGCAGGAGACGCGCCGTGTCACCGAGCAGCTCGGGGAGCTCAGTGAGCGGCTCAACATGCGTAAACAGGCCCTTAAGGTACGAGCTGTTACATCCATGGTACTTTTATTGGTCATCGTAAAATCAAATATATATATCTTCATAGTATTGTAAAAAAAAAAAAAAGTCATTGCTTGTTAGTACTCTAGACCCCTATTTTAAAAGCTTGTGAAAAGTGGATTGAAATAAGTTGTGGGTGTTAATAGGTGTCCATTATTTTGCATGATAAAAAACGTATAATGAAATACCGCAAAAGTACACTACGCTTCACTTAAACAAAGATGAACATTGATATTGAATAACCCGTTAGCCTCACCTCTGTAATAATGTCTGCACCGACGAAAGTATGCACACCATAATTATAATTATGGTTAGGTGCCTGAACGTATCAACCCGCAATCTGTGGAGTAAAGAAGGAATTAAACCAGAGGTTTCAAGAAACATGTATAGATACAACTGGCTGAAAACGCATACAGAGACAAGCTGAATAGTATCATTCTGTCATGGTGCCATCACACCATGGAAATAACTCCCTAAAACAACCCAGCATTGCTCATGAAACAAAAACATCAAGTCCTATTCTAGTACATCTCTTTCATACCAGATGGTGCTATAAAGCGCCGCCCCTACCTTTACATGTTTTATTAGGGCTGGTAGGGAAACATCTTTTTACGACTAGTGCCTGTCCCCTGTGTATGGCCCTCTAAGTCGAGCCCTGGCCTGAGCTGCTCTTATGACCGGGGGACCTGCTCAAAGCTGCTCCTGAGAGTGGGAATAAAACCCTGGGCTGTAGTAAAACTAACCGGGCGAAACGCCTCCCTCACCCCGTGGGGAACAGGTGAATAGGGACCGTTCAGAGGGCTTTGTAGGCAAGTGACATGGGGAGAACATCTCTCTCAATCCGTTGTTATACTTATACGTTAGACTCAGGATTCTATGATGAACATGCAACAGTGTTGAGTGATAAAACAAAGATATTCGTTACCTAATTTTGTAACTATTTGTAAGTTTGCGTTTCATGAATCGATATTAGTTCAGCAAAGAGCCATGCTTTGATGTTGTTTGCTTTGTATTGATGGTTGTTTACATATCCGTTTTAAAGAATTGAGTGTATACTAAAGGATAATTGATGTACTGCTTAAGAGCCGCTGTGTTGTCCTCTCAATTTGTGTGACTGTATTAAAGCATCCATTAAGTATTTCGGAGAACATATTTCACACATTGATTCCAAATTATATTTATATGACCCCAGTTTTGGTAAAATATTCATAATTTAGACGTATACTTACAAGAATACCGCCATGTCTTACACATTGTGCCCATTGCGCCCACAGGACCAGGCGGACCTGTTGGACAAGGCTTATGTGGAGTTTACGGTGAACCTACACGAGGTGGAGGTGTGGCTGGAGAAGGCCGAGCACGCGCTGAGGCGCTCCGAGGCGCTCCCGGCCGAGCAGCAGGCGTCAGAGGAGGAGCTCCAGAAATACAAGGTCAGTCCACACGGCGGCGCCACTGTCGGGCTTGTGCCAGATTCCCTTCCATCATTTTTTTTTGGGTATGTGGGGTTGGGATGGGGTTGGTGGGGATTAGGCTTTGGTGTTGCATGTTGAAGTGTTTTTAAGATGCAGTTCAGGGTGACTTTTGTAGATATCTCAGAATGTGACTTCTGTTCTGGGCTCAAGTATTCCTGAGTGCAAATCTTTGTAAGTGTATTGACCTTTTGTCTGAAGTAAAGCAAGGGGTTTTATGCAGCACATGTATGCAAACGACGGATAGGGTAAGCCAAGAACATGCACTGTATGGAGAATGATACAACAAAGAAATAGAAATGATGCAAAGAATACAATGAGAAGAAACATACATTTCTCTTAGGTCGACTGTCTTTTGTGCAGGGCTTTACTTTAGTGTTCAATGAATCATTGTATGTATAGATACAACAGCAAAATGCCAAGGAAAGTGAACACATAGCTCAGAGCGCACAATGGCAGGCGTATAAAAAGGGACCACTAGTCGGGTTTTAGGCTGATTAGTGACGCGTGTTGTCGGGCTGACGGTATGTGGGGAGCAGCTCACTGTAGTTGACACAAATTACGTCTTTTTTCATCAGTCCAGCCGGCAACTGCATTACGTTTTTTAAGCTCCGCGTACGATGTCATTTATTCCCCCGGATGAACACTTTACAGACTATCTTCACATTAACCAAATACTGTAAGAAGATATTTGCCGTGTAATTAGTATTCGCAATACGTCCTCAGTCATTTTGAATATTGGAGCGACGTGAATGTTATTTTCAATTTCACATCAGAATTAGGACATTTTAAGCGTCCATCGAATTACAAATGCACCTGATGCACGGACGGTCAAGTTTTAAATGACGTTTTTAATTTGCGTCACGTTTCCAATAAAAAGGACTTTGGTCTTTCTTAGTTTGATTTTCAGAAACTGTCGTTCTGAAAGAGACCTTCAGATATTGGATTCGTGAAGGTTGATAATTTCCCTTTGCCTGCTGGTTATGAATCTTTTGTTTCTTTAGTTTCTTTTTCGTAGTTCATTAAATTCCATTGCATCGTTAATCCAGTCTGTGGCAAGAACCGATGGAAGACAAAGATCTAATTAGTCTTTGTTTCAACTCGTGCGTTTATTTTCTACCGTGCACAGTACATTTAGTTTTACAAAATATTGGTTTTGCTAGAAGCAGCTAGGCGTGATTGTAATATTATATAGAAATAGCAGTTTTTAAGTAAGAAATATGCATTTGAAACAAAACAGTAAAGCAGCGCTTTTATGAGTAAAATCTCAAACTTGCATGTTTTAAACTGCGATAGATTTGTGGAAGATTTAAGTAGACCCTGTATAAAAAGAAACAGCTAAAATTAGGGGTGAATCAAAAGCTAATAAAAGCTTTGGCAATGGAAGCTAGTAGGCGCTGATGTGAGGAAAGAAAAATCCTTTGAAATAGGAGGTTACAGTTTTAAAATGCACATTTAAAACCATCGTATTGTCATAGCTGTTTTAACTATGACCCTGACCGTATAGATATTGTTCATTGGGTATAACAGGCTGGGGGTTCCACACGCTGTGGGACCAGACCCAAAGTCTACAGACGGGTAGGTGGCCAGGGTAGATAGCGACGTGTCGATGGTAGCGGTGTGCAAAGCCCTGTGGATCCCTGTACTGACATCACAAATACTCGGACACAACATTGGGAGGACTGCTATAGATCCGCCCACCGTATTCTATAGAGCGTGTGTAACTATTGAACGGGTGTAAGGTTGTTTTGTAGATAACCTTAATTCTACCACGTATAAGTGCTTCTATCACCTTTCTTAGAGTTGATATTTCAATAGAAAAAAAATGCAATTTACGTTAGAAAAGTATAAAGTAAAAGGTACAAATATGAACAAACATTTAGAGAAGTAAATCTTTGTTCTTTACTCTATCAGATATATTCGCTCATCAGAAATTAATTAGTTAACATGTCATTATGTAATTCTAGTTTAGTTAATAATCTTATAAAACGGACCATAGTCCCTGGATCACTCTCATCAATCTATTTTTGATCGTGTAGTCTTGGCATAGCATCGTAATACAACTCGTCATCAGAGGGATACCCTGCCCCTTTTAGATCATAACCTACTCAGGATAAAAGAGATCCGCCTCAACCTAACCCAGGTGATGCTTGGCCCCACTTAGAGCTTTTACCAGATATCATATTAAGGAATCAATACGTAAAGGGATTGAAATAGCATGGGAATCATAAACAGTTCAATGAAAAAGACATACTTAATAAAAGTACCAATTCCATATCTAGCAAAACTAGATATTAGCAGGTTATTGTTGAATTGTCTATAGCTGCACACTCCACCTTCCCCCGTCATCCTGGCGACCAGTCGGGTTTTGACAGGCTGCCCAGTCGGCCTGTATCTATATAATGAGTGAGGTGGGAAAGTGAAGGCCTGGTAAAGGCCCCGGTGCCACCCCTCGCACCAGAGACAGACTGAGGGACTGCCAGCCGGCCCCAGACTCATGCAAAGTACACACGCCTTCTGTATGTGGGGCTGTGCTACCAGCAGGGGGTCTGAGATTGAGGGGCAGAAAGGTGGGAATGCTTCGATTCTGGCAATCGTGAGGTGGTTTTAAGGTTGCATTATGATAAAGCCATCAAGCATAATTGAGAAGTGAATAATTTATCAAAGGTTTGCTTCAAGGGAGTTTAATTGTTTTCGTTTCTCTGTTACGTTAAATTGACCATAGGTTAAACAAATTGTCCTATTCTCCTCGCGTTTTTTACTGAGCCCAGAAAAAGAATTGTGGCAAGTATTGAGTCCTCCAAGACTTCATTAATAAACAACTGGGCAATTATACCTGAGCTCCCGCTGAATTAATCCTCAGCAGCTTGTCCATCTGTCCCCGTTCAACTTATGGTGGAACTCCCCAACAGAAAAAAGAAATGATTAGATCTATATGAAAGAAACCCTCTTATGACTCACACTGAAATATACACGCATTCAGAAACCACGGCCCGTTAGATTTATATCTTCCTCGTGTCTTCAGAGGAAGTAGGTGATGAAGAGGCCAGGATACCTTGGGGGAATCTTAAAATCCTGAGTAGAGACGAATCTGCTGATTTGCCGATACGTTCAGGGTACAGCTGCCACCAGTGCCAGCCCCCTCCCCTTGGCTGATGAGAATCAATCCTCTCACCCCCTCCTCCTCCCCTCCCCTGTCCTCCAACATACATCTCCCTTCACAGGTCTCCCTGTCTAAGCACAGGCTTACCCTTCGTCTCCACCCCTCATTAAAGCCCTCTTCTGATTGGTTGGCAGCACAGCCGTGAAAGCGGGGTGCTGATTGGCTTAGCTGAGCCCGTCATTAAAGCTGCCCGCTGATTGGCTGAGATGGAGGTGACGGTGGTACCGCCTGCCGTCAGGACGTAGATGTATACGTCACGTTGTCGTCACGTTAACGCTACAGGCTGAGTCAGAGCGTCTCATCAAGGAGACCAGATGCCTTGTCAGATGAAAAATCTAACCTGTTCTGTCTCAACTTAATTGCGTGTTTCTTGGCTATAAATGAGGAGCCACCTTCATACAAGGTTGTTATGTACCTTAGTCAGGTACTTCCCTGTTTGGTTCTGAATGACGTTACCTTAGCTATAAGGTAGGAAGTTTCTATTCTCAGTCTAGATAGATTAAAACCAACCAAATTGACAGTATACATAGATTATTTCCGTACATGCACATTTGAACATGAGATTGAGAACCACAGTAGTCCATTTATCATAAACTAATTTGTGCTTACATAACAAGAAAAGGCCTAGATCTATCGATGTTGAAACAATGCCTTGGAAGCTTTTGAGTCACCTTTTTTCTACAAGATAGACGAGGGGTGTAGTAAGATTTTTAAACTGTAAGTCTATATGAATAAGTATTACTTGAGGGTCACAATCCACAAATCTGAGGCTCCTAGTACAATATATTTCTTTTTCAATCTGCTACCTTGTCTTAATTTCATTATGATGTAGGTGTGAATAGAAGTGTCACAGCGGCTTCGCCTCGTATACCACTTCCTCTAAACATCAGTAATCTTGATTACAATGTAGGTCTCTAACAAAGTAACACGCAGGCTGCCACATTAAAAACGCTGATCCCTGGGGCCCGTTTCCATACGCCCGTGGGTTTGGGCGTGGATCTGGAGGTTACGTGGACATTACTAAGGTGGACCTGGACGTGGATTTTCAAAATCCGTTTCCAAATGACCTACGCTGGGAAATCCACGTCCAGCTACGGTGGTCCACAAGTGTCTATGAAATGACTGAAGAAAAGCTTAATTATTTCAAGGTGTTTCCGTGATTTTACTTTAAAATCATCTAATAACAATGATTATTAATGAAGTCTCACATATTTCTGCCGTTTTTATTATGTTTTACATGATTTTTTAGATATGTACATCCATGCCCAGAATCCACCTACGAAGGTGACTTCTGGACGTAGAATCCACCTACGAAGGTGGATTCTGGACGTGGATTTTACTGTAGGTTGGTGAAAACTGATAAGTGCTATATGATTTGAATAAAACGTCAGAACCATTTTCAAATCATCAGGGATGATTGCTCAGATTAAAGAATACCTTTTAGTGCTTAAATACTTATGCATGACAATTTTGAAAAAATATAAATGTTCTCTAATCTCAAATTCTTGTAGTTGTACATGTGGTTTGTCATCCACAACTGTTAAAAAAAATTAAAACATTGACAGTGAATGGTATACTTATGATTTATCTAATGATTTGTGCTGTAGGAGGACCTGTAGAGGCCCACCTACAAAACCAGTGAAAAACCACTTAAGTATGCACAAATCCACGTATCTCTGTAGGTGGAATTTCTTTTGGAAACGCAAAATCCACGTACAGGGGTGCCTAGATTCACGCCTGTATGTGGATTTCACGTGTGGTCGTTTGGAAACGCAAAATCCACGTACGGGCACTTAGGTGGCTTTTTTTTCCCACCTACGGACGTATGGAAACGGGCCCCTGTAGAAGAGTGTCCGCCGTTTAGACCCAATTGAGGTGCATCCAGCACGGGCAATCTCAAAGTTACAAAAACATGAATCCGGTATCGATTTTAACATAATCCCCATCTTTCTAATGAAATTCTATTCAAAGGCTAGTAAGGTGTTTACCTATTTGTGTAAATGGTATACCGATGTAAGGGTGACGTGCTTTTGAAGTCGTCCAGCGGATTTAGTGATTGATATTTCTAACTATTAGTCTATGAATAATGTATAGAATCGGCTGGAATATAGAATCTGTATAGGATCTAGATTCCGTACAACACACTTCTACATAAATCATCCTTCTATTCTGCAAGTTCCGAGCTAGCAGTTGAAGCACCGAGTGCATTTGATCTTGAGAGGTAGCAAACAAGGGAATTAACAATGACTGAATTGTTCATGCAGCATATATATGCAGACTAAGCTGTTAGTCCCGATTGTGAGACAAGCTCCTATTAGATTCTCTCATTATCGCCTCCTGTTCAGGGCCATTTGTAAGTAAAGGAGTCGGTAACGACGGGACAAGAGAAATGTAGCGCCCTACAGATGGAAACAATACGGCGCTTCTATCTGCAGAACAGTTTCCAAAGTGTCAACTCGTCCCTCTTTGAATCTCATCCCATATTGTGCAGCCAGCATCACCATGGTAACGACCAGAATTAAGGTAATTACAGCCACATAACATGCACATACTCCCTGGATGTATTCATAAAGACGAGACATTTCGAGACATGCTCTGCTACTGCAATATAATATTTTTTTTCGTGGTGTGTGCTTATTGCAGAATTCTTGCAGGTTTTTTTTTATGGAATTTTTTTCTATATGGAGAAACATTGCAAATCTATCGTTTCTTTAAATATGGCGAATGTAGCATTGCCTTATCATTATCTGTCTTGCCCCCGTATGTCTGTAGGACACGTACGTGTCGTAATGGAATAGCTATTCCCCTTTCTAGGTGGTACGGGTACTTCAGCACGAGTGCACGGCTGATTATCTGATGGTTACACGGGGAGAGTTACAAAGGCACGACAAAAAACGACATGTCTTGTATTTTTGAGTAGGCCTATACAGCCCTCCTTACGAGGAAGTAGGCCTTCATAGTTTTTTCATGATCAATCAACATGCCTTGTATAGTTCATAGGCCTACATAGTTGATGTCTGCAAAAGAAGATGGTGTCTTTTTAATGTCTTTGTATTCTTATTTTTAACCGTTGATGCCCGGTGCTAGGATTCTGGGTGGCACAGAGCCGACAAGATGAGGCAGTGCCACCCCTATCCTTCCCTCCCAACAGCCGATTGGCTGGCTCCTCCAGGGTCCTGCCTGGAGGTGGGGGTCATAGGGTCACCCCGCCCGGTAGATGCATTCATACTGCTCAGACTAGGGATTTAGGAGTGGGGAGTAGGGGGTTGGGAGCACCAAGAGAGGCAGCAGACAGGGGTTGGGGTAGGGTACCACGCTTGGACAGACACATCCAATTGGTGGGTAGGGGAAAGGAGGTACATTGGGGAAAGGGTTATCCATCTTTTGACTTTTTACTTGTCCTCCGAATTCAGCAGGCTGGGGAGTTTTTCTATCTCTGAAATTGAAATCACAGCGTTTCCATTTTAAAGCGACAATTGGGAAAATTGCCTTGGGGGGATGGGTGCGATTGGGGACATGGCTTGGGCGCCGGGTTCAGCATCTGGCCTTCATACGTCTTATCAGGTTCTGAACTACTTCCCTATACCCTGCCTTGCACAGACCCAGCCAACCGCCCATCTCGGCCCTGTCCCTTTAGCGCGGTGACAGGCCCCATAATGCACCCAAGCCGGGACAAATTAAGGCTGACTACAGCGCCCCTCGGCGGCCATTCCTCATTGGCTGTCACCATGTCACGTGGGGGGCAATGGGAAAAGCCACAGACCTAAACAGAAAAATCAATTTCGACGAAAGAAGATGGAAACGAGGGGAATTGGTTGCTTTGGAAAAAGGATGAATTGTACTGGCAAAGATCGGTGGCAAGTTGCAATTTGGATGCACACTGGCGGAAGAAGTGATATGGGGATCACATTACCAGTAAAATGTAAAGTACTTGTTCAGTATTCAAAGCCTTTGGCTAAATTAATCTAAAATAACTTTTCAACCAGCCTTTTTGATATTGAATGCACACAATTGAAAGTCATAGGCCAAGTCTAGTGGCAATTAATTAAAAAAAGATATCTGTATAATTCATTAACAATATGGCAATAATAGTGTTGATCCAGGAGTTTTGAAGTATTACATATAACTAAAAGTTCTACCAACCGGAAGACCTTCGCCCTTGAGGCACCAAAGGGTCAGAGAAATTGGTTGTGTCAAGGTTCTTGGAGACTGACCACTAGGCCCTATACCCCGCAGATGTACGCCATCGCCATGATTAGATTTGTGCAGATACTGACCAGAACCGTCGTCCTGGGCCGCCCTTCCTGTAGCATTTGCTTTACCGTCTTCTGGTGCACTGCAAATAGCAAAGCATAAATCCGAATCATGTCCACCACTGATGGAATTTAGTCTGCCCTAGTCTTGACAACAGGAGCATTAGGTAAGATAGGGAGGTGCGTTGTTGTTTCCCAAACGTAACAAGATGGGACATCGCGATAGTTTTTCATGCTTTTGCATATCTTTAAAGTTTTACCGTAAGAAAGTAAACATACATAAACCCTGCCTTGAATGTCCATTTTTTATTTCTGTATATAAAATGCTGAGGCATCGATGCATTTGGAAATTGGACTGATCCGAGGGGGGCACTGACCACTGCTTGGAAGCCTGCTTACAAGGTGGAAGAGATAGCAATGAGAAGGCGATGAGAAAGTGATGAGATAGTGGTAGGAGGGTGGGCTCAGGAGGTGAAGGGGGGTGAAGAGCAGGAGGAGGAGGAGGCAGGAGGAGTGAGGGGGGAGTGGGGGTCGGGTGCCTCTTACCCGCCTGCCCCATCGATCCATGTAATCCATTTGGCGAGTTCCCCCAGCCACTGGACGGTAGATCCCCCTCCTTACCTGTGTAATAGAATGTCTACAACTAGACAGGTCAATAGCCACCCCACTCCAGTACCACCACTGACCAGCCCGCCCTCCTATACCCCTCCCCACCTCAAACCACACCACCCTGCTGGTCCGTAGGACTCTTTTACGCCGTAAAACGGATCACGTGACGCTTTATTGACATGGCTAGAATCACTACGCCGTCTTTTACTTCTGTTCATTGCATTCCTCTTACGAGTACGCCTTATTGCCACTGGAAATGGAGTATTGATTCTCTCAAGAAATGAGCCAGGAGCCTTTATCGTCTATTAGTGTTGATTCATTGCTGCATGTCCATTCACCCTTTTTATGGGAATCTATCTTGGGGTATTGCTTTGTAATAGCTGCAATGGCACGAGACTGCATGTCCAATGTGAACCGTTAGTTCTTTTAGTATGTTGTTTTGATCAAGTTATGCATTTGCCAATATTGGTAAATAGTAAATGTAAACGCGCTTGAATTTAGATAGTACTACTCAGAAATAATATATACGTGTGGCTAAAACACTGTTCATGTACAGTTCCCAGCAAATATAAAATACACACCCTTACTATATTAAGATAATATGATGTGTTCTGAAACGTGTAGGTCGTGCCGAGAAGGGATCTGCATGCTTAAACGGGCGTCGTTTCCGAAGGACTTTTCATGTATTCTGTCTGTACAGTTAAAACCAAACTTTCCACCAAAAGGTTGAACTATCCCCTTACTCCTACCGTGTAAACTAGATTTCCTTTGCCTCCCTCCTGGGTTCATCCCAAAAATGTAGCGCTCTCTGATATTAGAGCTCTTATCCCAAGTGTATATTATATTTGTGAAAACACTTTCCAACTCAACTGCCAGTGCATCAAACCGTGCTGGGACTTTTGGTAGTGTGACGTTCTCTGGTAAGTCGGGGTTGCCGATTCTTACAACAGAGGAACGTGGGGATTGTTCGGGTCTCGGGGCGGACGGGGAATCCGGGCCAAGAACCGAGATGTGTTTTTAGAGTCGTGCCTCGCGCACGAGGGGGGGGGGGGGCTGAGCGAATCGGTCGGGAATCGGCGCTCGATGTCAAACGGAGGACTGCGGGGAAGGGAAATTATGGTAGGGGTACGGGTCGGCCGGGGCTCGTCTCGTTCTATCTCCCAGACCAGCATTCACCCCTACCGGGCGGTCCACCCCGTGGTTCGGGTCCGCGGGGCCGTCGGGCCGACGGTCGCCTATTGTTTGGTAGCGTGGGGCCGAGCCTGCCGCGCCCTCGTCCCCGCGGACTTCGTTCCTTCGTTCCGCCCTTCATGCCTTCGTGCCATGCTGCGCCTATGCTTCCGGGACGGTTTCGGGCCTTCGTGCCTTACTTCGGTCCTTCGTTCCTCGTTCCTCGGGCCGTCGGGCCCCTACCCTAAGTTTCTCCTATTTATCTCGAACTTCGACTATTTTATCCTAACTTCTGGTTAATTGCTCGGATCGGCTCATCTTAGCGGTTGTTTCAGGAAAGAAGACACGTCTGGACACAAGGAGAACTGTTAAAGAACTCTGTTTATTCGGGCCTCACCGCCCCTTTATATACCCTAGAGGTCAGCCCTGATTGGCTGCTTTCAGTCACGTGATCTACAACTGACGTCACTTCCGGTTTACATTCTCGTTTCCGGTTTACATATCACTTCCGGTTTACATCTTTCCGGGTCTCGTTCCTTTACATATTCGTTCCTTTACACTTTTGTTCCTTTACATATTCGTGCCTCTTTTTCGGGCTTTTTACACTTTCATTCATTCTTACATATTTCGTTCTTTTACACTTTCGTTCCTTTTCGAACATATATACCTTTTATAATATTACCTTATTTTCTCTTATTTTGATCTCTACATATTTGGATGAATAGCCGTTCATCACAGTAGGGATGTTTTAAGTTGATTTTACTAGAACCAGCTATACACTGAAATACATCAGGTCCTGTTCCCCAACGACGCCTGTACATTGACATAAATGGTGATATGTGTTGCTTCAATAAAGTATACACTGTATTGGCAGTTGTTTTTGAAAGTTACATTTATTGTATTATGGAGGATAGGGCTCTGGGTCTATATGCTTATCATAGAGTAAGATACATCTATACAGCTGCCTACCTGTTTCAAAAGTCTAACAACTTGAATGTTGGACATGGTCGTCAGGGAGAAGCAAAGGTTAACGGTAACCTTACCATCCCAGGTTCCTGATAGTACTAGTTACAAGACAAGTAATCCTTGCTCGTTCAAAGTATTCAATTGAGCAATGATTCCTGTCCCCTACCTGTTGATTAGAATTATATTATGAAGAGAAGAAATACACACTAGGCGCCTATTTGCACTATTAATAGCTTCATACTGGAAGCAGTGAAGTGCATATATATGACCACAGTATCTTGGGTTGAATACAAAAGTGATTTGTCCACTAAAACATAAAACAGCATGCAAAACACCCAATGAAGTGCTGAATCCACTCATTCCAAATTGGTTGGGATGGATTTCCATCAAGACCGGTAGTTGCTTCCTTTCAGTTTTCTGACCGATTCAAGACGACTCCCTTTCAAGTCTCTGGTCATCGCCTTTCACTCCATGAGGATAATTGATTTATTTTCTCTTGAAATATGACTGCAATACGACTTAAGGCTCTGAGTTGATTTGGTCCTGATGTGGTCAATTCTTTTATGTTCTTGTTTATTACCAATCAATGTCTCAGAAGCCTGAAATTGATGTGACCGTCTTTAATTTCCTGGAATCAATTCCTGCTCCGTCGGTTCGGCGACCAGAGAAGCTTGTGAAATGCGGGTGGCCCACAAATCCTGCTTTGGTAATCCCCCGGAGCCATTTCCCTGACCATTTTGGTCCTCCCGTCAGACATGGGAGAATATATGGATTCAGACGGGTTTACAGGGCAGGAGCAACTATGACAAAAAAACAGAAAAAATAAAACTACGATTGCGTATTGGCATTGTGTCATTAAGTGAATTGTTTTAAAGTAATATTTACAAAATATAACCACGTCTGAGCCTTGGTTTGTACCTAACAGGACATACCTGTTTCAGTAGAGAAAATAAGAAGCGGAAGGGGTTGTCCATTAATCCGCTCTGAATTGATGCACTCGCCTTTGAAAATTTCATTTCCATAAAAGAAATAACCTGAGAAACAGCATCTGAGAAAGCCTAGTGTAAAGAAGTTAATTATCATCACTGCCCGAAAAAAAATAGCATGTGGCATCTGTTGCAATATCGCTAGTCCTATTTCTGGGCCACTTTCTATCCCAGTTGCATCCCACATCCCCTTACCCAATGCTCCCTATCCGCCTTACTGCCCCATACGTCTTTTAACATCCCCCAGACGTATTATCAGCAGACAAACAGTCAGAGCCTGCGTCCCTCACCTGTCACCGCCTGGACCACCCCTACCACCTCACCCCTCCCTCCCTCCTCCAGTATCCTCACCTCCTCCAGCCCCTCACCTCCTCCAGCCCCTCACCACTCCGGTTCTGATGAGCTGTTGCCTAATGACAGACCGAGATTAGACTGGTGGCGCGTTGAGGGCGCCGCCTGCCGTCCTCCTGGGTATTTCCTCCAGGGTGGGGGGCAGGGGGTGAAGGGCAGGCGGGGTAAAGACTACTGTGGGCCCACGTGGGTATTGGGTATCTGCCCCGTCTGATGTGGTCATAATGTTGGCCCCGGTCAACCCGCTGATCGATTGCTAGTCGATTGCAGATAGGATAATGTATTCTTTTTTGTCCGGTGTAGATATATTAGATATGAAATTGCCTAGTCGATCGCAATGATAGCGGTTCATGCCAATCATTTTGGACAGATATCGCTGCAGTATTTTAAGCGGCTAGCAGCATAATGGGAATGATAAAACCCATACAGATTCTTTTGCACTTCTGATCTGTTCCCTTTTTTTCTAGAGGAAAACCTTGGTGATGCTGTAAAATAAGCCATACAATCACCATTCAGGTATTGATTGAATCATTTCTACATTTCTTTCAATCATTCTTCACATTGATATGGCGATTTAATATCACAATATTCATTGCAATATCAGTTCAGGATTGCACACTGCTGTCCCGGCTGAGCCGTCCCTACTACTGTAGTGCCTCTCTTCCTTCTGATCAGTCTCATAACGGTGGTTATTGCCTGTGAGTATTTGAGATGTGGACCACAAGGTTTAGTAACTAGGTCAAGGAGGTATGATCAGCAGAAGAGACAAATGGGACCAAGTCACCGCTCAGCAGTAGGCTTTTGAGTTTAGACCCTAAGGGTCTTGGCAAGAACATTAATTTTACTAATAAGCATTACTTTATTAATGCATTCCATGAATATGACATGCTTTTAGTTTTAGTGGTCTGATGTTAAATGTTTTGTACAGCTTGCAGCTGATGATGGAGCTAATACAACCTCAGTACCCAGAAATATTCCTTGCCCAACCCCAGACAAACCGATGACCCACCGACTTCTATTCCTCACCCACATCCCTCCGGCCAGGTCGGGGCAATTGGCTACAGGCACCAAGCACATGGCTACTACCGCAGACCCTGTAACTAGTAAACGCCACTGGCGCTACTGACGCCACCGCCGTGGAGGCGTCAGCAGCTGGCAGCGCCGCTCGGGATACTACCCCGACCGGCTCCTGGTGACGCCGCCACTCGCTCTCCTCCAGTGAGCTGCACCCCCAGCCCACAGCAGAGAGCGTCGGGCACGCAGGAGGCAATGCCTGCTGGCTGACCACCTCCTTCTGTACCCTGCTACACCCAGGACTACCTGGAGAGACTGTACCGAGTACCGAGTACCTGGACGGGATCTATCCGTGTACGTAGAAGCAGGTGCGGACCACCGCCCGGTAATAGCCCTACCAGGGCCGGCCCCCGCCCGTGGGTGGGTGATTCAGTGTCAGACATACAGACAGGTGGCTCGCCAAGGTAAGTGCCTGTGTCGGTGGATGTAACAAGGGGTCCCGGCGGGGTCTGCTGCCATCCAGGTTTATTGTGAAAGATGTGGATGTTTAATTGCCACTTATCATATAGCACAGCATGCCACCTTCAATTATAAGACTACATGGCATCAATGTGCTCGCTGTTGGTTATTCCAATCGTTTCATTCCGATGTATGTATCATCCTAACACTTCAGCTATGAAGGTATCCAAGAAGTATAGGATAGGACACATATTTGTATGGATGGCAATAAAGATGCCTCTCCTACATTAAACCAATTACTAGCCTGAATCTGATTCAAAGCTGTACGGATAGAAACCCCAGGAGAATGTAGGCCTATATATATGTGGACAGCCGAGGGGAAAGGGTACTCCAAGGTTTCTATATTTGCTGTCCTAAACCTGAACCTAAATATTGGGAAAAATTGTATTGAGAGTGTTGACAACTATAGATACCTTGGATTCCTGATTGACAAAGAACTGAATTTTAAAGACTGTGTCAAAAATACAATCAAAATTGTCTCCCAAAAATTTTATATATATAAAAAACTGAAAGATCAACTTACTTTAAAAGGAAGAAAAGATGTTGTAAAATCAATGATTTTACCATACTTTCACTATTGTAATATCTTCTATAATGTCTGTATACAAAGAGATCAAGACGAGTTACAGAAGATACAAAATAGTATATTGAGATCGGCTCTTGGCGTCAGGAATCCAAGGGATATACATATTGATGAGATGCATGATATACTAAATGTTGCTAAATTGGATGTACTCCGAAAAAAACAACTACTTATCTGCATATTTAAGGGAATAGCAAACCATAGTATTGAACTGAAGGATAACAACAGAAATCTCCGTATGTTTGAAGCACCTGTTGTTAAACTGAATCAATATAGCAAAATTTTGTATAAAAAATCACCACTGTATCAAGGTGGACTTCTATGGAATAATTTACCCCCCAATATACGTAATATTCCAGATCTTACCACATTTAAGTCAGTTATCAATCAATATATTTAAATTATCCACTGTTCATGTTGACGGAATATGCCCCATCGATTAGACCAAAATGTGCTGGTTCATACCTAATATATATTCAAGAGTCCATCTTATTTTCCCATGAAGATATATTGATATTGATGTTGATTTAGTCATCATATTCCATTTCATTACATCTCATATATTTCATAAACGATTTTCCTGAATTTGTAAATATATGACTGATGTTAAACCTGGATTACATGGGAGACCAGGGTTTATTGCTTTACCCCGAATGTAACCAGTATAAATAACCTGAAATAAAAAAAAAAAAAAAAAAAAACCTAATATTTAAGGAGATATGAGTAAATGTATGAAAAATAGTGATAATTTACTCTTAAACCAACTTTTTGTGTAGAATTCATTTACCACATCTAAAACATTCCATCACAATGGAATCTTTCCTTATTTGGAATGTCAATGGAATGTTTTAATACGGGTTTTTCACTGAATTCATTCTATTTGGTTGCCATGGAAACTAAAATTCATGAGATTTTGATAAAATTGTATTAACTGTGAGGAAGTATCATTTTCTGGTCTCTACATTGAAAACAGAATACATTTATCATTTCTGGTTGAAAAATAATGAATAAAATAGTGTTTTTTAATATTTATGCATAATTTTGATAATTTATGATAATTTATGCAAAATCTCTATAAATACAAGGAAATTAAGCTTTTCCTCATTTTCTGCTATCCCGACAGTGTCAGGTTTAAGGGTCCATAACTTCCTTAATAATGGTCCGATTTGGACATGCTTTATATCATTTGAAAGCTAAGTACATGCTTTACAACATCAATTTAATATTAAATCCCGCACGGAGTACCCTTTCCCCTCGGCTGTCCACATATATGCCTCTCAAGGTTGTCTAATAAGTATGTACCGTGGCGCAGGTGTTCATTCCTTAGACAAGGCTCCGTTTCATGCATACAGGAACTAGTGCCACCTGTTCCTCCTGTGACCTACCCCCTCCCCTACTCCAGGTCCACGTCGTGCTGGTTACCACGTCCACCCTGCCCTACCATGTCCGACGTGTTGTCCCCCCACACCAACAGGTGTCGCTGGTGGCTACCTCCGGCCCACCCACCTGGCCGTCCGCGGCCTCTTTGATCTCCTTCGATCCATCATTGATCCTTCAGGGTCCATGTACCCAAAGGTGTGCCACGCGCCCCACCGCCAACCCTTTCTCCTGTGTCCTGAGCCTACCTGAGTTTCCGCCTCATGTGCCACACCTACCTGGTCAACTAAAGGCCTCTGGTCCGGTATTTACCTATGCACACCTGCTGTTACGCAGATTGTTGGTAGAAATGGTGGTATGTGGTATGGTAATATTGACAATAAGTGCACTGTATTCTTGATCTATTATTTACCATGTGTTGGAACTGCATCAATCGGCGTTTTGCAATACTCAGATATATACTCGCCAAAATTTTGGCGAGTGCAGCAAGTTCAATAACTGTTAATGTCACTCGTAAAGATACGGCTGATGCAATTTAAAGGAAATGTGAAAAGAAAATGGCAACTGGTAAACATTGTATTATGTACATGAGGATGAGGAGATACACCTACTAATCCCTTCTTAATGGGTCACTAATTAGGTGACCATGCCGTATCTACCACTAAATAACTCTGTCTACACATAGAAGATTAGTGCTGACAATCAAACCTCTGAATCTATCATTACATAGGACAAACAGTTTATGAATAATAAACTATTATCATGATAGGCACGCACACTTTGAATATTGCAGAGGTTGTCCTGCTCGACCTGGATGAGCGCAGTAGGCTGGTGGGCATGGGATCATCCACTTCACAGATAGTCAATACATGTGTCATTACAGTTTTTTCAGACGCTTGGTTTACCTTGCGTACCAGACAGTGGCATGACTGGCCTGCATTCTGGACGTTTGTCTAACCTTTCACATGCAGGGGCCTTGCTTCTTCCCTGTTTTAGCCGAATCCCTTCCAATTATCACTGTAATGAAAGAATGCCAATCAATTGTCTTAATGGGCAAGTAAATGCAATACTCTTTGGCGTTTATACTCTCCAAATTATTTGTAATAAGGTGGTTTTCATTATCTTTTTTCAATTCTTAAAAGATTGCCCATAAAGGCATCGTTGTTGCTATTGGAATCAATAAGTCAATATCGTTGCTTGGTAAAAAGTAATCTCAGGACGTATTCATATGGCGGCTTTGGGGGTTCTGGAATTTGTCGTAGTCTTTGAATGGATGTAAAAGGTGTTTACGCTTTACCTTCTGAATCTCCATGCCCGGCTGATTCCATCTGAAACAAAGTTAAGCAGCTGATATGATGAAAAAACAAGTTGAAAGAGGTTGTCTTGAAAATCAAAGCACGCACTTAGACGGACATAAATCAGATTGCCGACATTGTCTTTCCCTACAATAATAATCCAGACGAAACGCCCCACACTGAGACAGTGCGCAGTCTTTATATTGGATTTGGACTATAATTTGAGACTTTCTTATTATTTGAAAGGACTCCTTATCGTGTTCGTAGGAGTCATGCGAAGGGAGTCTGTGTGTTGCATGTGGCTTCAGACAAAGACTAATCCATTATTACCAGTGGCTTAACTGTAGGGAGTTTTACTGGGCCTCTGCACGAAGCCAATGAATACGTAGCAAAGTGTATGTATGTGGAATGTCTATTTAGCATGCACACTTTTTCATCTAGCTTTCAATCAGTAGCACTCACTTGACTATAAGGCTTTTTATGGGAACTCCATCATAGCATTGTGAGA
This sequence comes from Lepidonotus clava, assembly GCA_936440205.1. Classification (NCBI taxonomy): domain Eukaryota; kingdom Metazoa; phylum Annelida; class Polychaeta; order Phyllodocida; family Polynoidae; genus Lepidonotus; species Lepidonotus clava. Next base: position 40,935,110 of record OW387136.1, on the reverse strand, counting down.
AATATGCAGTTTGAGACGTGGCGTTAAGTCGGTTCCGTTGTCAATACCACCGCTTTTCTGCTCCATGGACAGTACATAGAAAGAAATTATTTTTAGAAAATGAGATTGCATATCGAGAAAGGGATATTTTATGAGCTTAACCGTCAATTAAAAGATATAAGATTTGTCAGTCGTAAGACCTATTTGGATAGTGCATTGACAACTGCCAATTCGTGCTCTAGACTGTGAGGGGACTGAATAAACAATTCAAATAGTCTATTTTGGGCTGTGCCATATTTATTCTCACCACCCCACTCTTCAGCCTCCACCTGGTGTCCCAGGACAGCGTTTCCACCCTGGAGATTCCGGGGAGGAGTTGCTGGTTCCCGATGTATGCTGCCGGCGTCTGTAGGCTTAAGGGGGACTGACAGTATTACTGGCGGCTACCAGCGGAGGTTATCAATGGCTTCCACGCTTATTGCGTGAGACCAGACCTACAGGTGAATGTTGTATTTGTCTCCATCAAGGCCCTACCTAGCCCCGACTCCCTAATCCCCACCACCACCTTACCTCCCCGGCCGCTAAGGTGATGAAACCGGAAGTTTAAATCCCCCGCCGCCTGCCGGGTAATTCCACACAGTAGCCTCGTTCTGGGCCCACGTGGGAGAGCCCTCTAGCGGTGGGAGGGGCACACTAATTCCGACTTTCAAATCAGGATTCACGGGAGACGTTGTCGTTGTAGGAGAGGGCCAAGTAGGCGATATATGACCAATAAATGTGTTCACGCTGGGCAGGTGTAAGCAGCACTTTAACACATGAGGACGGGGGGATGTAGGAAGTCACAGGCAGGGGTAGGTGAATATATATATCGGGTACGGACTGAGCCTTGGCCAATATAGGATAGGCAAAGAAGTGATGTAGAAGATAGATACCAGGACGGAGACCCATATGATATTTCTGCCTTCATTTCTGCCTTTTTATTTTCAGCCTTCCTTTTCATCCCGTTAGATTATTATGAACTGCCCCAACAATTTTTATCCGATGGTTAGGAGTTTATTTCTAACTTTTCCACTCCTTCGCTCCTTCGCAGTACCATGTTTGTTCCGTCACATTTTTATCCTGTCATTGAGCATTTGGATTGTGTCTCACCAAATCATGTATCTTATAACACATCTCGCCTGTACACATCAGCTTTCCTAATGCAGACAACAATATCTAAAGGAAGTCGGTGTTTAAAGAAGAGCAGTCATAAGTTTTAAATGCCTCACGTGACACAGAGTTGTCTTGAAGCAGGATCCTTCAAAACTTAAAAACAAACTTAAAAGGACTCCTTGCAGTTGCACGATTTGGAAAACGTCCGAATGCAGAGCAAAATGTAATCAGCTACGCAAGGTAAAAGGAATTTGATCATGATTAAAAAGGGATCGTTACCAAAAAAGAAAGGTTTCTAGTCAGTACTGAAACGCTGTACCTAAAAAACGAAACTTTATTAGAAAATTCTTGTCTGTTTGACATTGATGTGTGCATCTCTACGCGAAGAAAATTAACAACTGTGAGAACAGAGTAAGCAATATAATTGCTTGTCATGCACATTTCAGGGATATCAGAGGTTTTTAGGCTGTCTGAGAGGAAACATAATATTAGGAGTAGCTCGGGGCTGTAATGGGAGCAGCGTTAGGAGCAGCCCGTGTGTTTTAATTCTGAATGATCCTTGTCTCGAGGTGCTCATCTGCTAAGTAAAGGCGAGGGTTGCCTGAGATATTACTTGCCCTACGGCTGAAATTCGATGTTGTTTCCCTCCTTACCTCCCTACGGAACAGCCTGACCGTCCCCTTACTAAGGCGGATACGTTTGAAATTAAAGCACATTTTGAATTTAAGGGAAAGCCGTCGCATTGGTACTTTAGTAATTTTGATGACTTGAATCCCATTGTGACTTTGATTTACGACCACTAAAATGCAGGTGGGCGCAAAATCCTCTCTGTTATTGGTAACGGTACTAAAGCAAAGCTCGGGAACAAACAACCCTGCCGCTATCTAAGACCCCGCCGCCTCAGGGGTCGACCTGGGCGCCCCGCACCTCACCCCGCATTAAGGTTACAGCCCTTCTCTGACATTTATCATTTAATCTCCCCATCAGTGCAGAATGGACGGTTGTAAACTAGCCTCCGGCGACAGCAGCTCTGTAACCCACACTCTCACAGCCTTCATACGAAGCAGCGGACCTAAATGGCATTCCCTTGTGCGTTCCGATAGAGAATATATCAGCCGAGGCTGACAATATTATAGGCAGAGTCATCTTATACAGATGCACAATAACTCAGAATCTTGGAGAACCTACGGGTAAACTACTTCCCTGGGAAGATTATGTTATCCGTATGGGATTTCATAATAGAAAGCTCATTATAACTGAGGCCTACTTAATTCACCTGGCATTTGATAATTAACATCGATACATATAATTAACTAATATAATATGCTTAACCACAAAATATATAGGCCTACATAGGCCTAACTAATGCGTAAAACAGTCAGTGTGGAGAACTGCGTAAAACAGTCAGTGTGGAGAGATATTTACTACTTTGTTGCAAGATATGCAGATGGCTATGAAGGATCTCATTCCGCAGCAGAATTGCTAGAATAAAACATTAATGTGTTCCTGGTTCGGACAGTCAGGTCCACTCAGCATATTCAGTGACGACTGCCTGCCGTCAGGTGCCCCAGACTCATATCTGCACGCCAGCCCATTCCCACGGTTTGACGACCTTGGACCTGGATGCCCTCCACGGTTGTCCTCCCGGTGTCATGTAACCTGTGACCCTACATGGGGCATTGACCCCTCCAAAAGGCCCCTGTTACCAGGTGGGGCGCATGCTGACGTCAGCTGGACAGTGGACTAGAGTAGCTGAAGAGGTTGTTGTGCTTCTATGTTATGCAGCAGCACTTTCTAATACAACCATCAACCTCCGGCCAATTTTGGACCTCCAGATTTTCTTTTGAAGAAACCTGAGGAATATTCTTTTAAAAATTCCTCGGAGGAGACAAATTTACTATGAATCTTAGCTTATCTTTAAGTTTTCTCGTAAAGTGTCCTAATGCTTCAGACTCTGAATGAAGCTGGCTAGTAGAGGATTTATAGCGTAAAAACATTAAATAGTAGGCCTATATCCCGAGTATAGCCCACGCGAAGTCAAACCTTTCAGCCTGGGAGGAGAACCATATCCCCGAACATTAGCAACAGGGGCGGACAGCCTTCAACTAAAATGACATGGTAATTAGAATGTAAATTAAAGTCTAAGACTCCAGCTGCAGCTGCCACTCTTATTTCGACGCAGGTTGCCATTAGGAGACACCCGGGTCTACATAAAAGCGGTACTCACCTTAAACTATACACATCGGAACATATATACCGAACCGAGTGAGTAGTATATGAAAAGGGGGATTTGTATCGGGCGGATGTAAGTAGTAGTATAACAAGCAGCGATTTCTTTCAGGCAGCTTATCAATATATTCTGTAGTGAGTGCGAAAGGAAGCGTGTTCTAGGTATGGGATATGTAATTTACTGAAATTGATCCCATGCTACCTCAGGTAACGTACCCCGCCCTGAGAAAAACAACTTTTATGTGAAACGAGGAGTAGTTTAATTAGGTAACTTTTGTCAAGGGATTTGTCAGTGGGCTACATCCTGATGTGATTTCTTTGCCAGTCTTGATCATAAATATAACCTAGTTTCTGATATGTTCCGCCATTCTACATGAGTCAATGTGAAGACGCACAATGCAGTGTAGAGGTATGAGTACACTGGGATACTGGGACTTGTACAGCATGTGCCCGTCTTTCTTGCTCGGAGACACTCCCCGAACAATGTTCCCTAATGAGCAGCTCGGTGCCACAGCAGGTGTGCCTCCCACACCTCACAGGGTGTGCCCGACCCGCAATGCGGAGCAGCAGTCTCACTGCAAACAGCCCCCGCCCCCTGCGTGCCTTGTGGCGTGAATGTAGATCCGTATGCAATACCTAATTCTTAATGTGTATGTTTACACATGTAACAGGGAGGATATTGATGAGATTTAATTTTATACGTTTCTTTACTATGAAGTAAATGCAGTTTCAGAGATGGGGGAATATGATATGAATATGTACACTAGGGTTAATAATTCAATGTAAATCTGATGTTAATATCAACGACTTTCAATATCGTGTATGATTGGGTGTCTCCAGAGCATTTAAACACCCTTTATGGATTTGAACTTGGCATAAGGCTTGGAACACTGGAAATGAGGTATATACCTGGAGGTTATCCCATAGGGTATTTTGATATGAAAAACATATACAATTAAGGACATACGCAATGCAGTTATAAATGGGGATATTTGAGTCAAACAAAAGAGAGATAATGTATCAGATAAAAAAAAGAGTTAAGAGATAATGTCCTTGAGTGAGCATATTGGATAGGGAAGGGAGCTGATAGGGATCTAACGAAGAGTGGGAAGAGACGCTTGCGGGACTGAATCTTGAAGGCGCCGATAGTTGTTACTTATTAATGATAATGAGGTGAATCCGTGTTCTGATCTGAGGCAAGAGTAATTGATTCCTTAATCCCGGCTCTCTGGTGCAAGTTTCATGAGGCCCAGATACTGCACCTAAGAAGTAGGTAGAGATGGGGCAGGCTTCCCACATGCCTAAGGCTAGGCCTTTCTAGGCACGACCTTGGACGGATCTTCAGACGAAAAGGTCAGCCTAAGATAAGCCTAAAGAAAGTATTGATATGTGACCTACTCTCGCCTTTCACACTGAGCCGAGGACACCATGCCCATGGCACCGACCTACATCGTGGTTATGGGTGTATTGATGGATGGAAGAGTGAATGGCGGGAGGTGTATGCGTACAAAATGAGCACACTGATGTCCTGACAGAGATCAAAGTTACGAAATAAGCTTATCCCCTCCGTCACCAATGGTTGGGCCAGCTGCATTGGTGAATTACACATAAACGCAGATACCATGACAATGGCGCACATATTATTTCGGAATCCTGATAGGCGTACCCTGTACGATCGATTAGTAGGGTTTGGATTATATCCACTCAAAATGTGTACATGTCTACTTGCCTTAGCCAACCTATTAGGGAATCCTTTCCTCGGGGATGATCTATGTACACAAATCTATTCAGAAGACAACTAAAAGTGCTAATGGAAAACCCGACCTGCCGTGGTGAATGTGGTCAGTCGGCAGGAGATGGGGGATTGAGTCAGGTCCGATCTGGTGGACTCACATTGGGATGTCTAGAGCAGTGGGCCAGGTCACATTGGGATCATACCAGGGTAACTTGGGCAGTGGGTATTTCGCCGGGTCAGACTTGGGTATTTGGGCCGTGGGTAGTTGTCAGTTGACAGGGTCAGTGTCTGGGGCAGTGGGCCGCATCAGGCCAGCGTGTCTGGCACCGTTTGCCGACAACCAACTCCATTATCTGGCTGACCGCCGCTGGCTTGGAGGCCAGTATGGGCATCCCTACTATAGAACTATACCCTTACATTTACAGGCAAGCTATTTGGTAATCATGTGGAATGAAAACACAGAATAGAAGGGCAACTGAATAGGTTTTCTGTTCGATAAAAGCAAAGACCATAATGTTTTTTTTTCGGTCACACGTTTAGAGAAGAACTTAATAAATGCCTGATATTAAGGTACCATTAAAGAAACAGTCCTTATTCATCATATTATGATATAATAATTTCCAATAATTGTCTAAATGAACACTTTATGATGATAACACTATACTATCATCATAAAGTGTTCATTTAGACAACTGTTGGAAAGTACATGTAATGTGTAATAGTCAACGCTTTGACTAAATTATAAAAAAAACTATATATTATGTGATTGCCCATTGTACATAGACCTGTATACTGCTGGGTCCAGTGCTGGGTTAAAGTAACAGAATTAATTCTTTCTAAGAACAGTGTCCTGGACATGCCCTTACTATATAACGTTGTTGTAACACTTCATTGTCCAACCGTTTCCTTCCCCCAGAACACCCCCCCCCCCCCCTCATACTGTGATCCTGAACTCTCCTCACATTACCATTGTATCACGTTTACACCCCACTATTCCCCCATTAGTTGAGACCTCCGTCACCCCTGCCACAAAAATGTCCGTTCTCCTCCCGACACACAACCTGGACCTAAGAGCGGATGATTGCTCTGTATGTCCGCTAGGGGTCAGCAGGGCAGTTCACTTCCGGTTGTCTTGACCAATCAGCGTGCGTGTTGGCCTTCAGCCCGGGCCGTACTCCCGGCGTGCTGCGCGCGCCGCTACCCACTACTTCCGGCGGGCAGGTGGGGATTACTTCCGTAACCGGTAGGTGGCGCCAAACGAACGTTAACAAGGCCCCCTCGCCGTTTCCATGACGACGGCATTTCCCGCGGTCGTGGTCCCCTTCCCCCTGGCCCTACAATGTCCATTTAGGTTTGCCCCTAGTGCTGGGCCGACCACAGATTGACACCTGAGGTGTGAAAGGTGGTGAGCGAAAAGAGAAGCAGTCACACAAAGACGCCAACATAAGGGTTGATGGACTCTAGTTGGAAAACAAAAAGGAAATCAATCAACAAAAACAGAATCAGCCTTACAAACACATGCAAAACAAGGGATAATAGACTTAGTCAACGAAGAAAGATACAGTCCCATACAGCCCTTAACAAACAGGGAGTGATAGGTCAAGGTAGTCAACAAAAAAGGAAAAAAATCCAGAGACAATCATACAATGACCCGAAAAACTGTAAAAGAAGAAGGGGATAGGCCTTTATGGTAAATGAAAATGAAACTGGCACACACCGACCCCAACAATACCTTCTAAAGATTATCCAGCGGACTGAGTTTTCCCTTAGGGCTATACGTCATCCTGCAGTATACATACCCACAGATCATCGGATGTCCCCGTCAACCCACAGATTTACCCTCAAACCCCCACCCTTCCAACCTTTATCTCCTACTCCCATACCTGCGGCTGGGGGAGTTATGGTCACCAGGGGGGCTGGTCGACCTTGAGGTCCAGCCGTAGGACGCCATCTGGTGGTCCTGACCAGACTCGGTAATCTGGCCTGGTCCAGACAGCCAGGCTAGTTATCTAACAGGGGGAGGAGGAGGAGGGGGTGTTGTCGGCCCTCTACCATTAAAGTGCACATAAAAGCTGTCATCTCCGATGGCATTGACAGGCCTTGATTGATGGTCGATAGTTTTAATATCAACGAACAAAGGGTGTTGTATTTTAAAGGAATGGAATATAATTATTTGAGCATATTTCAACAATTTGCAAGGTAGAATTTGAGCATTTCAAAATGTTTGCGCGTACACGGGGCCATTTCACAAAATATTCTCTGTATTAAAGGGGAGTAACTAGAAGCATTGATACGGGTTTCCTCTGGAAATCTGATATGAAATGACAAAAAGTGATACATTCAATAAAAAAAATGCCGGGCTCTCTCTGAATAAGCTTTCAGTCAAACGACAATGTTTTAGCTCTCTTCTTCTGAATGAAATAGACCACATCATTAGAACTAGAAGTCAGTGATCCATTAGTCTTAAACAGCAGCCACTAATTTGAGCTGACGTACACAAAAAAAGACAAAGAATTAATATTTTAACCACTATCATAGGTGTACAAGCATGTTTTATGTGTGCTTTCTCTTGTTTAGAGTCTTTAATGCGTATTCTAAACTTACCGTTCAAAATTTCACTGCCTTTGGTTTACGCTCTCTAGTATAGTTCCATTTAGCTCATCAATCCTCCAAAGGTATGTTGAGAGGCCTACTTAAATAACTTAAAAGAGAAGATCCTTTTAACGTCAGGACTGTAGCTTAATCGTAATGTCGAACGGTTGTGACTGCTGTCCTTTTCACATTAAGAGTCTTAAGATAATTGAAATTTACAATTAAACTTAACTAAGCTGTATGTCCTGCTACAATGATAGCAATTACTGTATTGACCACATACCTATGCATGGCACGACTCCTATGGGGGAACATTCGGTTCTCAGAGTCTTGATTAGGGATGCGCCCATTCGCCTATTGATTCAGGAGTGTGAGAGGAAAAGATCAGCTGGTGACAGAGCCTCATTTAATTAACTCCAGGGCCCTCCTATGGTTGTTGACCTTAACTGCCCCACTGCCTCTCCCACTGGAGTGAGCTGCTCCGTCTCCTGCTGGTAGTGGTGCTGTTGTGGTGGGGTCCAGCCGGGCCGACTCAGGGATGCAGAACATGATTGGGCCGGATGGTACAGGGGGGTAGGGTGAGAGGGGACGCTAATGACTCCTCCAGGTGACCACCCCGGGGCCCTCCACGGTTAGCACCCTAATTACCTCATAGGGACCGACCCGCGCACAGCTGACCCTCTGTGTGGGAAGTGATCCTTTAATTCGTTCCATTGTCTTGTGGGCCAACTCTACTGCCTTCAAGTAAACGAGCACATTCATATCTAAACGATGACCGTACACCGGCTCGATTTTCTTTTCATTTGCAAAGGGAAATGCAATACCCATTTCACACCGAGATGATAGTGTTACGCTCCTCCTTAGAAATAGCTCACTTTCAGATGGATCCTACATGGCTGTCATCTAAGACCTTGGAAATTCCGCGGTTTCTTCTTTCCAGACGTGCATCAATCTGTAGCTCGTACCACCAGCCCTGCCGAGACAAGAGAAAATAATGTTATTGATAGCGGCCATAAAAGATTCAGATTACGCCAACAGGCAGGCCTGACCCTCGGCGTCGCCCCATTACGGCCGCGATTTACAGCCCCAATACGGCCTGCTGGTAGGATCCAAGGCGCGGGGACACTCTGCGACGGAACCCCCTCCACGCCAGAAAAGACAGTCCGTGAGAATGACTCTGTTATGTCCGCCTCTAACTATATGAACTAGCTGAAAGAAGTAGTGTGGTGGTTTCCGCTGGTGATGTCCAGACAGCTAGGGCAGGATTTAGTGCAATAGTGCAGAGACTATTATCGAGAGAGGCAAAGTGACAGAGTTGGGCAGTGAATACCCCACACTCTCACTCTCAGCCCTTTATAGATACATGATAACATGCCGATGGTAATCTAGGCATGTTGTAGAGGGAAGGAGGTGTTTGATTTGTTGTCATTATGATTGTTGCCATCGGTATTGTTCCAGTGGCTATGTGCTGTTAATGTCTTTCTCGAATTGCATTCTTCATGTCTCATATTCCATCCATGACGCTCATGTGGAGCAAAAACTGTCACATAACTCCTTCATAGTTCAAAGCAAAGAGAATTACGAGCCTTTAGTAGCCTGGGACTGATCTGAATATAGATGACGTTTGAAAGAATAGACTTCGTTAGATTAGTAATGTTGTAATTTGCAAACGTTTATCAATTTATTGTCATATTAAAGGCTGTTCCCTTATTCCCTCGGAGGCACTCCATGCCACTAGACCAGGCCACAAATGATGGACGTTCTAATCCTGTATTAATCTAACCAGATATATGAGTTATGCGAACTGCGTGATAATCGTGATGTGTTGAGCAAACACACATATATATTCTGTCAACTTCACTCCTCCTACCAATAGCAATTCATCTGTTTATATACTTAAAATATGGATGTGAACCTCGGTTTTAATCAAACCTCTCTAGAGAACTAGCCTTTTAAATCTGTATAATAGTCTTAGATTGTTGAACACACATATTCTTTTATGCTAACTTTTAACAGTTAACAATAACCGTAGCAAATGACCATATCAATTTACTAGTTGTCCACCGAATTTAGAAAGACTGTCCCTGTTCCGCGGGTGGCCCATTCCACGTTTTCTGTTGTTAGCAACTTCCTGTAATAACCCATGCCGATTAGACCTAACCGTCAACGCTCCATTAAATCATTCTGTTTTATTCTATTTTAACCAATGATAGATATTCCCCGACTTTAACTGAAAACCGTGTCTCAAATGCCCGGCTATTTTTACCTGTTTCCGGTCGGGTAATTGCATAATGGCACCCTGTCTTTTTTTGCCCTGTTTTCGTCTATGTGAGGCATTAGTGAAAATTAGCCACCCATGAAAATGACATGGTTTATGGCCATTTTTCTTCGTCGGCCCTCCATCCTCGTTAATCCTAGAGAAGAGGCAGGAGGCTGGATGATGACGATTCTGACAATCGGCCGTCAGAAAATCATCAATTATCTTAATTACTAAAGTACAATTGTGGGGCTGGGCTGTCAGTGGGAGGTAAAGTGGGCCTGTTTAATAGGGTTAGTCGTGTGTGAAATGCGTCCTGCTTGAATAATTCAGATAAAAATTGTTGACTAGTTGGAAAGTTTAGTTAAGCTTTCTTTGTGGATTGACTGGAGATGCGGATGAATGAGGCAGATAAAATGCCTGTTATCGCCACGCCATGTCAATAACATTACAGTGGTATTTTTCAGCTAAGCTTGAGGATATGATTGTGATTGAGAGGTAGATGGTTGGGGGGGGGGGGTCTGGTCTAACTGTGCGTCTTTTGGGGAAGGGTGGCGTGTCTAGGAGACATCGGGATTCCTTGGATGACAGTAATAAATGTATTGGCGAGGTTGAATCGGAGGAACTTGTAATTAATTCTACTGTCTATAATGCCTATATTCATGTCTCTTTCTTTGTCACACAAAGATGAATTTGGAAGTCCGTTTCTCTGAGTCTTCTTATCAAAATGGATCAGGCCATAGGGCCGCGACAATGCTACATAAAAGCGTATAACAAACGAAAAGCATTGTAACATTACCAAACCGGAAGGCTTTGCGATGCCAACCCATCTATCTTGATTTATTCCTGTATTACACTTATTGCCTTACTGGCTACCCTAAAACTTCTTATCCCCGTTCCCTTTGATGCCCACTAAAGATCTATACGGTGATCTCAGAAGACACCACTAAGACGGTCCGTTCTCGTTTGCCGGCACTTACAGTCTACATACCGCCGTGGTTCATACTTTAAAAGGGGTCTCCCCGCTCCCACACTGACCCCTGTCTCCTGACACCAGCAGTACTTGACCCTAGGGTGGACCCTGGGGTAGGAAGCGATGTGTCACTGTCGGACCATTGTCTTGTCTGGATATAACGCTATAGGCAAGGCCTCTTGGGCCAGAAAGTAAAACTGCATCATATGGATTGTTGCTGAACTGTATGGTGAAATGTGCAAAGTAAAACAATGAAAGGGCGATCTGTCTTTCTAAAGAACGTGTAAGGAATAGGGTGTTTTAGCTCTCTTTATATACCCTTTAATAGAGTGAGACTTGTTTCAGAATGTGCATCCTTATGCCAGTCTGTGAAGGGCATTAGTTTAGGTTGCAATTAGCATGCAGAGGTCGGCGTGACAGAACGTATTCTGAGAGTTTAAGTTTATTAATAAAGGACACCTAACTTATAGCAAATGCACATTGAAGAGCACACTGTCCTAATAGTGAAAACCTTGACTCTACCAACTAAACAGCTAAAAGGCGTTGTTAGGAGGGAAGGTTACGTGACGGATTGACCCCTGGCATTAGCCACAACTGTGTAGACATGGGCCCAAACATCCAATGTGCACTTACAAAGTTCAGGTGATCACAGACGAGTCCATTGTGATGACTGATGATAGCATCTCACTGAGAGATAATCACAAGTTATAGGAAAGTAATTACAGATATAGACTAATCACCACAGGTAAACCACTACTACCTCCCCGACTGCACACCTTTATCACAGACCTGGTCACCGACCCAGGAGGCGAGCAGGTCCCTGTTATACAGTATCTGTACGAGCAGCTCATTTAGGAGCAGCCTCCTCTCATGAGCAAATCGCTGCCGTGTGTGCGGCCTCATGCCGAGCTTCAATAATTGATGTTTTGTCTCATCCTCTCATTTGATTCGCGCTTTTTGTGACAGGTTTTGTTCTGCCCTTTTTCCTGTTAGGCCTACATGTAGCAGCACAATGGAATTTATTTTCTATGATGTAAAAATAATGAATACCCATAAATCTGTTTGTTTGCCTCATGTAGGGTACTTTGAGGATAGCTGCACCTATCCACCGCGATGCATTACATATGGTGCTAAGAACATATCAAATAGGCCCTACAGGCTTATTCCACCGTAGAGTTCGGTATGAACCCACCTAAGCTGCCTTGGACGTGGGGATTAGATGCCATATAACCGTGGTCCAGTCATCATTTATTCATATTGGTAGGACAGAACCCCGTCCATATTGTCTTCTCCATCATCATTCGTGTATTTTGTGGCCACATTTATCATTATAGTCTCACGCCTATAACACCACTGCACCTGGCCTGTCAGTTTTATGTAAGGCGTTGTTGTTTAATAACCACCCCCATGGCAGTATAAACATAGGCCTATATATGGGATATTGACAGCTATCCAGTACGAAACGCTTTCTGATGTTAAGCACGCAAAAGAATACATACCCAATGTACCTTGATACCACCCTCCTTAACATCGTGATTCATGATCGTTTGATGCAAATGTCGTAATTGGGATGGACATTACGGAGCTCATGTTTTGCTTAGTTTTTCTTCTATCGAAGAGAGAGATGTAGCACACTGAATAACAAGATGTCATCTATCTGTATACTTTTCTACTTCCAACTTGTCAATTTAAATTAAGCATACTCAATCACGTACCTCGATTTTATAAGCTGTTCTTGGGACGAAATATACTATCATGTATTCATCTTGTATAGTTCATGTTTTGGGTTGCGGTGTTTAGTTGTTATGGAATCAAAAAGCAGATACACCTCATGCAATACAATATCTTGAAATCAAACAAGGGTTAACCTTAGATGGCAGTGCCAACGCGTTAAAGCTTAACCCCAATCGGCCCTAATCCTGGGAGCGGTCAGGCTTTATGGACCCAATCCCCGATATGGGAAACGTCCTCTTTGACCTTTAACCCTACTTGACCTCTCCAGGTGTGACCGTAACCCCGGGTCCCAGGCGGTCAGCTGGGTCATTTCCGTCGAAGCCCTATCCCCCGTCACATTGGCTTCCCCTCCCAAACTGCCCAGGTCGGTGGTGGTGGGAAAATGAAAGGGCCTCTCCAGGCTAGGGCCCTAAGCCTGGCTGGACGGGGCGGCGGGGCGTGTGGGGTGGATGAGGGGCAGTGGGGAAATCACAAATGACGGCCTCCGTAGAGTGTGTATGATGAATGGAGCCGGCACATGCAGACGTTCTATTGATAGTTGGCCGGGGATGGAGAGAAGGACGGGCTCCGTGGGTGGCGGTGTGGTAGGGAGGGAATGGGAGGGTAGAATCGACCGGTGGCAGTACAAAGAACGACATCCACTGCAACAGTTGATAGCAGTCCCACCAGTATTTCGCCATGTGTTTCCAAATACTTCACAGAATCTCCCCATTCGACACCGAATACATCTATGAAACATTCAAAGAATCTGAAATGACTATATCGTGATGCGAGCAGTCAACTTATTTAACATGTTACATTTCGGCCGTTTTTAAAAATTATCTACTCCCCTGAAAATTGTCATTTCGTGTTAAAACAATGCCAACTCTGCGTGATCCCCCGCCTGGATCCCCGATAAACATCACTCCCCTGAGCCAGCAAATCATGTTGCGCATGTGTAGAGACAGGAAAGCTCGCAGGGGGTGGGGTCTATTTGTTGGGTGTGCGCAGACCTTTATTAAATCAGCCAACCGGCTGGTGGTAGGGCACTCCCCCGACAGATTAACATCAGTTTTAGCGCTGTGTCAGCACGCAGGCCAAGTTCACACCTTTGCTCACATTATCCAGAGTCTGGTCGCCAATTCACGATCAGACATGAGCATTAAAAGCCCAGAACATCAATTTAGTGGTAGTGTTTTATGGGGTTTTATATGCCTATAGGGAAATGATTATTACAATGCATAGTGGTTAACAAATATAGGAAATGTACATTTATATTGCAATTCATTGTATAAATCCTAAAGAATTTTTGATAACCAGATAATATTATGGATTAAGTTTAAAATATTAACGTTTGAGTTTTAATAGGTTGAATAAATAAACATGTATGTTGAAATACCAAATGATTGTGATATGCTTTTTGATAATTGTCTTACGAATGTTTGTTTATGTTTCAGGTAAGAACCCATTTCGTACTGCAAAATTGTTCCAGTGGATGTCTGAAGGTAATAAAACATTTATAGCTCTTTGACTTTGTGGTTGTGACGAAAGAAAAGTCTTTGTACTTATATGAATCTTTTGGAAAAAACAGGAGACCGACAGAAAAGAACACTTTGAGAGAACTGGATTGAATGAGCATTTCTTTGACTAATATCTCAGAGCGGATGGAATGCCGCTATAATGTCTACCGGCTAGACATGTATAATACGATTCCTCGCTACCTCTCAAATTAGCAAAATCTTTCCCTAAAAAAGGCAAATAATAATAAAAACAGCAACTGGTTGAACGGTTGGAGAGGCCTTCTCATTGTGAGGCAGTACAGCCGGCCCCAGTCGGCCCGGAGGGGGATGGGATGAGGCGCGATAAGCAGTGAAAGGCCCTCAATTAGGTCGGCCATTGACTGGGAGATGGGCCCGGGACACGGGGATACTCTAATAGGGTAGGGAGGTTAACAAAGACCACCTCCCGGGCCGACGGGCCCCGGCCGGCTGGAGGGACTGATAGGGAGCGGGGATACTAAGGTACGCTGTTATATACGGGTCTCTAGATTATGTGCTGTATAACATGGTGATATTTCCAGTGTAATTTTGCCAGGATCAAATGTTTATGCTCTCGGATTACATATTTGTTTTTACTTGAGAATTTGGAATTAATCAGATTACATGTTTGTTGTTACTTGAGAAATTGGAATTAATCGGAATTAATAAACTTCAACTCATTCAATGATTTGTATTTACTCTCTTTGTTGTACATAGCAAAAACAGAGAAAAGGCCACAGTATGCAATTTGGATTAGTTGGTATTCACATGCATCCATTTTGCAACTTTCTGAGATGTGTTCAACTACAAATGAGACAACTTTGCTGTATGGAAAGGAATCTGGCTGTTCGTGAGGGCTTTCTATGTGTCATGGGCAGACCTTCCGCCCCCTTTTGGAATAAGAAATAGGATCACCTTGTCAAGGCCACAGTTTATTCTGACGTTTGAATTGATGGGTGATGAAGACCAGAATATCTCATTGTCTACGTTCTGGGTACGCGAGACAAAGTCATGTATATTGCAATCTGAAAGCTGATTGTGGTCATACTTATTCATGAAATCTGACACTACCGATGCATCTATTGTGATGCTCGTCGTGATATGTCACTCCAGCCTTGACGTCAACAACATATCGTAGGCTGCACATAGATAGTTCGGAAAAGATTAATTAGTCATACCAGTGGGATAATGAGATATTAAAAATCTGTATGGCTATACGGACGTCTGAAAAGAGAAGATTGCCTCTAGGATAGATAGATAGTTTTTCCTGTCACCAGAATTATTCCAATTAGGAAAAGCTCAAAAGAAAGTCCTACACCAATACCCAAACGCCTCCCCTGAAGAACGGCGCAGGGCGGCGAAGGAGGAGTATGTATGGAACATGTTATGCATTGACCCAAAGCTAATAGAGGCTACTTCTATTAGCTGCAAGCTGACGTGAGCATTCATATGAAGGGCGGAGGTAGGGTTATCAGAAGAGAGAAAGATTGGACGACACAAATATGGAGACACATGGAAGAGTCCAGTACTAGTTTTGTGGGGATGAAGGGGACCCCCACAAGGGACCTAGAATAGTTCAGTTAAGGCCAAAAAGAATGAAGCGTTTGTTGGATTGCCTTGTATAATTATAGGCTATTGATTGGTTAATTGAGGGTTGGGCCACTCAAAATGAGAACCAATCCTAAAGGAGCAATATGTATGGGTCGCCTAGAGTGCACTAACAGTTTTGTGATGAGACCCAAAATAAAACTATTTAGCTGCTATTTAGACTGCCCACCAACCAAAGAGTGACTTCCAAAAATGGCCCTTTGCGAGCATTACTGCCAGATCCGCTCCTCTACATAAGGGCACCTTCCTTCCCCGTCCCTAGTGGTGTTATCTTCATGTTACCGACCTTTCACATCCCTACAGTGACCTGCCGACAAAACACGTCAAGTGCACCCAACGGTCTGGCCTCTTTTTGTGTCCGCTCTCGGCCTCAGGTCAGTGAGTCTGGTCATGTGGTCAAACGTCCAGCTCTCCCTGTTGTGCTTTAAAGACGTGCTCTGATTGGTCCACTGTGCTTGTGGTGTCCTGGCCGGTTTCCCCCATGGTGGCATTCGCTATAAGATTAACTATTATGATCGGAAGTGACTGAAATCGGAAACCTTTGAAATAGCATGCTTGAGCAGATCTATGTGCCTCTCAGTTTTTGTATATATTTCAAAGCTGTGAAGTTTGTTAAAAAGGCGATTGCCAAATTAGAGCTTCAGACTTTAAAGATCTTTTAAGAAAATTTCGGTATGTTGTCTCTGCATTTTTCAAAGTAAGTGAGGACACAATCCTCAATATTATGTGTCAAAATATGGAAGTATGAATTATGAGCTTGTGTGTAATGCTGAAAGTAGCACGTTGAATCAATCTAATGCCAACCATTCGCAGTGTGGTAGAATACGTTTCAATTGCAAAGACGAACAAAGCTACAATGTTAAAAATGTAAGCTTTTGCCGGAGAATTAATGGTTCAGATAAATATTCTTATCACACAAAAGCCCTATTTGGTTTACTTGATAAGAGAAGAAGGCGGTGTTACAATCAGTAATACCGTTTTTTAAAGATTCATTATGGACTTTGAAAAGGAAACAAGATCCTGTAAAATGAATTTATAGACCAATAAATACAGTTAAGTGCCTCGTAACGGAGGCTTCGTGGAGTTCATTAACTCTGTATGTGAGAGCTGCCACATGTTGCTGAAAACCTCACCGTGTTCCAATTAAACCCACCCATCTGGGGTTCTGCCTCCAATGCTACACTGTAGGCCCAAAATCCGAAATTCTTAAAATTGGTCTCATTCCGCTGTACCCATATGAAACTGAAACCATTGCCATGCTATATTCCCCGTGTGCAGAACCTGTTTTCGACACTGGCTGACTTCCATGCAGTCACTTTGAGAGATATAGATGTAGGTTAATCCTCTGTAATGCGGAGGGATTAGATGCGCACTGAACTGGATGTGATTGAAGTTGAACCCATCTCAAGGCGCACAGCAGTAGACTCGGGTCTTGGATAATCTGAATGACGCCTTGGATTGGTTCAAAGGCAGGGCGGCCTTCTTTGTGAAAGGACAACTGCAGTCAATTGAAATGTACAGTGCCGTTCAGCAAAGGCGTTTTATATTAAGTATTCCTTTGTAGTAGAAGGAATGGGCTTCTTGTTGTGAAAGACGTAAATTACTTGAAAGGGAATTTCGGTCTGTGGTGTATTTTCACTTTCCTATTAATTTACTCCTTTATAAATTCAATCAATAATAATGCAAGATTTACTGCAAAGGAGAATTGTATATTTATAAGGCAGAGACAATTATAGGAGAGTACGGTGTTTACTAATATCACGGCTGGAAGATCTTACTTGTAAGAAGTTTGTTTTAATAAAAAGCAATAAATAAAGAGACGCATTTATATAGGAAATAAAGCCGCCGATGCAATGCTTCAAAGCAAAGACGAAAAAAACCAAAATAATCATCAAAGTGTAATGATCTCGGTTAGTTCTTTTATTTTGAGAAATCACACCAGTCGTCTGACAGGTGTAAAGCAAGATTAGTGACTAATATCGAAAGAAGATATGTAATGAGATATGCCATACGCTGGAGGAAAAAGAGGAAAGATGTGAATTATCTACAGTACGGTACGTGCCAGGAGATTCAATGACAGACTGGATGAAAAATATCAATCAAAGAGAGCTGCTGCTGAGAGCAGAGTAGCACGTCTTATCTAGTCCTCGGTGCATTTTATTATAACTCGTTCTTCAAAGGGGTAAACTGAACCATGCAACTCATATACTAAATATACAAAACAGAATAGTGATCCTGAAACATTGGCGAGTTACAATGTATAGTAGAGGTCAGGTGAGATGGGAGGTGTAACGAAGATGAACGAAGAAGGAAATGGCGTAATTGATAAGATGTAGGCCTACTGATGCAAGATCAAAGGGTAATGTGAAAAGAGGAGGTACGAGAAACGGTTTATGTGAGGAATCTTAGCATAAATACAATTGCGAGAACCCTCAACTAATGAGAATTCTGCGTTCATATTCTCATGGCAAACTGTATTACGAAACAGTCAACCAGTACAGGATATCTCTATTATTTTGGAACGTGTTCCTGTCAAAGGAAGAAAACAAAAGCAACATCCCCCACATTGATGTATCATTCATATGTGGGTTCTCATCTAATTACCCAAAGTTGTAAAAAAAAATTGTAGAAGAAGAAGAAATTCAAAATCAAAAACTAAATGATTTACATACAAACAGGTATGCTATCAGGGTTGTGTAGGCCCCTAAAATAGTTCATATTTATAAGGCCTTTGTCTTAGAATAAATCTAGATTAATGCACCTAGTGCCTCAACAATGATATCCAAACGACACAATAAGGGCAGTGCCCACTAGACGTCCTACCACACTGATACCCATGAGTCGTTGTACTGTGCCCCCCAAGAATCACCAATCAGAGCGTTTCGACTTAGAAAGGGCAACGATACACCGCTGGTCCCCATCGACCATTCTATTTATATAAATCTAAGACTCTAAGGGTACCAACAAAACAGCCATGCAGTGTCCTTAGACAGTATTACTGCCCTCAGCTAGTCCTCTCAAACCCATCGCCAAGATATGAGCACGCCGAGGGGCAGAGAAAGGTGGATCCCTCCCACAAAGGAAGCGCCCTGGAGGAGGTGAAAGCGGCAAGGGGGACACGGCAGAGACGCGCAGACAGGTAATCCTAGCCTGGAGGTAGTCAGGTGGGGATCAATGCAGGTCATGGAGACGCGCCTGGAGAAGGGCTTACACGTATTGACCATGGAGGGCCTCGTCCTAATGGCACCTACCCTGCATACTGTGTACGTACGCCCCCACCACACACATGCACCACGCATACCAAGGAGGTAACGTTGTCCCAGCAGGGCTCGGACATAGGACTAGATCTGTAGATCCGAGTGTAAAATGCACGTAATGTATCCTGTCCTAGGTCTGGTTGAAGGGATTCATTAGTAAAATCAGCAAGTGTAGTACTTTTCAATACTTGCGATCTCTACAAGCAAATAGTTTTAAAATGCCATTGATGAATTAACAGTTCATTTACCTCTCTCCTTATTTACAATGGTTAAGAGTTACATGAGGGGAGGGGGGCAGGCTCAATGGATTACTTAAACATTATTGAGCCTGTCCATATTCAAAGTTACCATTGATTGTAAACTTGGTAAAAGTTGACATGCTGTACTTTGGTACTATACTGAAAACTATATTTAAATTTGGTCGTGATTGGAAATCCTACACAGCATCACAGTGGTCAGTGACAAGCAGGACATAAACCAAGTTTGATGCGGTTGTTTCCGAGAAGCTGTCACCCAGTCTACATTAAGAATTGAAAGCACGCTCCCCCTCATGTTAAAAGAGGGTCGTGGGGCCTAGTCAGCACCCGAACTCATCGGTCGGGAATAGTCCCTCCGCATGAAACGTCGGTCTTTCATCTACTGCTTAATGCATGCTGGGCGGGTTTGATAATGGGAAAGGTAACCTGGGTTAGGTTTGCTGGGGTGGGGCTGTCTGGAATACAGGCTGGGTGGTGGTGGTAGTGGTTTGTGGTTGGCGGTGGGGTTGGTTTGGGGTGTTGATGAGGGCTATAGACATTGCCTGGTGCTGGTCTCGTCTACCGTGTAGTGGTGATGGTTGTTGGCGCTGGCTCTGGTAGGTGGTAGGTAAATAATGGGCTAATGTTTATAGTATTCGATGCACGTTAGAAACGGCTGCATGGAAAAATTGCTTATCAATATTTGCATTATTTATGGTATTTTTCTCCCCTAACCTGACCTGTTCAGAAATATACCCTTCCCCTGAGCCTGTACGAGTTGCTGTCAGTGCTACGTTATAACAATTAGCCGTGAATTCTGTATGTCAGTGGGTGAGTAGGGGCCAGCTATATGAGGTATGAGAGGTGTGTGGGAGTGGATGGTCTCTCCTGTATCAGTGATGGTCATTGGTGGTGAGGTGAGGTGGGGACTACACTTAGAGATGGTCATTGGCGCTGATAAGTCCATTTACCAGTTTACTGAGTAAAGAGGGGCCCGGATTTGGGTTACAGACAGCACTGACTAACGATGACAGCTGCTGCCGAGGATGCTAGATTTGGGAAGAAATGTTATATTCTTCTCGCTGGGGAATATTTTACAGAGGAAAAGTTTCGCTCAATTTATGGTCCATTACTTTGTCCAAATTTTATATCTTTTGGGAATCAATATTAATATTTACATAAACAATACGAAATTGTCCATTCCCCATATATGACACACAATGTCTTGAATCCCAGTCCTTGCCTGTCCATGTTCCCAGCTCGCCCCTACTCCCTGATCAAGCCCAGACGACGCAGTTACCTGTCCCGATGCCCACCCGTCCTGTTTTGGTTACACCTGCCGAGGTCCACTCCTCCAGGGGTTAACCGTCTCGTGCCGGCCGGTCGTCAAAGCCCACCCTGCGTGCAGCCGTCGGCCCGCCCGACCCCCGCTTTATGGCCACCCTTAGACGTCAGCAGCTCCCCCTGCCAACTCATTTCAACCTTAGGATCCACTTTCCCAGCCCTTCGGTGCATATTGCAAATCTTGAAATCAGTTTTACCCTCATAACCTCCTGTCTACACAACTTGAGCAGGAACATGTAATCTGTGGCTCACTCCACCTTTTCCCCTTTTTCCTCCGTCGCGACGATACCTTGATATCCTCTACTTTACTTCAATTTTAAAATTTCAAAATTTCACTTGCGTTTCTACAAATCTACTGTAGGAATAAAGGCTATAGATATGGACCTGCTATCATTTTTATAGGTTATCGTAAGAAGGGATTTAGAAATCGCCTTCAAAATTGTAACGTTGTGTGTGGGTCTCTGTTATATTCCTCATGGAAACTTAGTAATGATAACATTCTCGAAAGTCAAAACCCAGTGGCGGAACACAGAGCTTAATTACTTGACACTTCCATATGCAGCGTGTACTCCTGTCCTAGGATGTGGGGCGCATGCGCACACGGAGTATTACAGGGTCACTCTGCCTCCAGGGCTGTGCTCGTGTTCTGCTGGGTGTCGCCGTCACCTGTTGTTAGGCCTGGAATCAGCGGCAGGGGCAGGGTGTGCACTGCACTGTGGGCCAGAACGCCGCGCACCAGCCGAGAGGACACACTGGTACCGGCGACGGGCACGGTTAGCTATAGCTGGTCGGGGGACGCTCAGTCAGGTGGAGCTACTCACACTGAGTCTTCACACAAACTGAACTGCTCAGGATTAACCTCATACAGGACAGACAGCATACACACCTGAGAACGTAGGCGACACTTGGCGTTGCACTGTCTACTAGGATTAGTGTAATTTCTACGCAGGCGGTTATGGGACTGTTGAGGGAGTATCGTTCTGTCGATGAGACATCTTCAACTCCTTACTAGCACAATTATAGGGAGAACTTCAACACATTAAGTACTTTACAGTGGAGTACCATTGATTATGCATGTAGATCTAGTGATCTAGATGTGACCTGGTTGTCAGGGGATTAACATCTTGATTCAGACGATTATCCGGATTAAGGACCAAGGTATTTACTATAATCCGTTGGGGCGGTCTCCGCTAAAGCACATTTAGAGAGGCCCCTCTCCAGGGTGCGGATTAAGGATCGGCCTGACTCTCCCCGTAAATTGTCTTATCTGCGGCCTACAACAGGAGAAAGAAGCAGACCCGGGATGGCAGGATTTGTTACCCTTGCGTGCACCTACCGACTCAATTAGGCCGGGATTTATCATTGGCGCGGGCCGTGGGGACTGCCATAACGGAGGGGGTGGGGAGGGTGCGGATCTCAGTCCGCCTTATTGAGCGCACGCTGGCATGATCCGGTCCCACCCATGTGATGTGTGGCAAACAGACCTTCAGTCGGGACCTGGATCCTCGCGCCCAATGTGACCATTGTTTTCGTCGGGGGAGTTGATTAAGTGACGGCAGTGGTCTTTGCATCCAAGGTTAATTAACTGTTTGAGAAGTGCAGCGTCTTTGTATCGTTCTTTGAGGCGGTGGTGCATCCAAGGCTGAACTATGTACCTGAGTAGGGCTCCCTTGGGCCAGCAGAGGGCCAAGCGCCAGCTGGACACTGAGGTAAGTAGTATAAGTAGTATATGGAAAATGGTGATTTGTGACGGCACTCGATGGAGGGGTCCTGAGTAGTGTACTGAAAGTCAGGTTTTAGCCAGGCGCACCTCCCAGCGAATACGTTCAAGGTTTTTTGTCATGTTTTTATATGGCTCACTTGGGGTATTTCTTCATGCGTACTGTCTTATCAATAGCCGGAAACCTTACTGTAATTGATCTTTATAAGGTGTCCTTTACAGTAGCAATGATTATTCACCTGATTATTGTACACTATTAAATAGAAATTCAAAATAACCGCTCACGTGTCCTTTAAACTAGGTCACGATCGAGACTCATACAATCAATTCCATCAACTTCACACCTCAAGTTCTACCATCCAATCCAAATGATTGGGTTGAATAATTGAGTCATTCGTGCAAAATGGACAAAAGAACCTCCGTGCTATAGTTTGACTTGTTCTAGTCACGTATCTTCGGACATTGCCATCATCTTCATGTGAAAGGCAGCGAAAGTTCTAAATGTTCAACGTTGTTACCTTACAGAAATATACATATGGTATTTAAAGTAGTGTTTCATTGAAGTTGAACTCGTCAATGTCTAGGAGTTGATGGTATGACCTTATAGCACAGCTAATGTAATGTAAGCTAAGAGGAAATTCTCCATCGATTCACGTGTTCAACTCACCAACATTGTAATTTCTTCTGCTCGTGCCGGTATCTTTCAGTCGCATGTTTTGCATCTGCTAAGAGGTCTATGGCAGAATCGGGCTTTCAATTTCACATGCTTTTGAAAATGTCACGCAGGAAATTGCCTGGTTTAGATTGGGCCTCTCCGGCGCTGATTACACGCCTGGAGAAAGGCTTATTAAAGTGGCCTTGCGAATTGCCATGTAACTGCATCACGTCTCGACAGGTGGGATAAAGTGCCTCTCACCAGGCAGTCAGCCCTACCTTGTCCCACCCCCAGCACGGTAATGATTGGCGGGCGACGCAAGCCCGAGGGTCGGGTTTCAGTCAGATTTTAAATCAGGAAATTGCGCACAATGTAAAAGTAAAAACATAGATCAAAATCTTAATGACATTTCAAAGCAGGGTAAATTCCTTTCGGGTAATAGTGTGATGTTAGATGCATAATATATATCTGAGTCCGAGTAGGATTTATTTTCAAGTAGAAAAAATCAAATAAGTTAACTTCTGTCTGAGCCAATGTAACTTCTTTTATTTTCGTTAAGTCATAGAGTCCCATTTTCTCGCCTTGATGTCTGAGATACGTGTTCTGGGTATTTTATGTTTTCACAAGGTACCCTTGTATTTAGCATCAAATACAACCTCTTCCTATCCTCCACCCATCCCCCTCCACATTTCCCATGTTGTCCTTGGGCTTGTATTTCCCCGTTCTTCCTGCTGTCGCCCCCTACCTGTCAGGGGCGGTACTAAAGGCGTCCTCCAGTAGTAGGTCTGTAAGGCCTGCTGCTGTCTGGGCCTCACACGGCCATGAATTAAAGATACTGTAGAGGCAAAGGTTCCCGTCAGACTTAGCACTGCTCACGATCAATACACACCTAAAGCCTGGATACTGTTCTCCCGACCTGACGTCCTCACCTTTTTACCTATATTTCTTAATGTCTTTTTCCCTTTAGTTACTCACCTCAGGTAAAACCCGCAGCTGCCTCTTAGGTATACCGGCGTTAAGCTTCGAAACGCGTTTTATACTGAGGTTCGCCTTGTCGCGTACAAATAATTTAGGATGATATTAATTTATTGCTCCCGAAAAAATAAGTCTATAATACCGTCTATATCTTAATGATAACGTACTAATAAGGGGGTTGGAAGAAAGTTGAGACTCTTTGCTACAGGCCTACACGGGTTTATTTAGAAGTAGCCGAGGTTTTGTAATTATTAGAATCTCTCATTTCATTTTCCGAACAATGTAACCAACCCCCAGTCCCTCCCCATATGTTATTACAATGGATCACGAACACCAAAGAGTCCATATACTGCCATTTTATGATGGCCTTTCGTGAATGATTGAAGCAGAGCGCTATTGTGGTTAGTACGTTTTATATGACCACCCTGTCCCGATATCATGTTACCTGGAACATGTGTTACCCTGCACCAGTCCCTGTTTATCTGTATGGTGGACGAAAGGGGGACAGAATTACAAGTTCATCAACTGTAAGGCTTTTTCTTAGCAGACTTCTAATTGTCAAAATAATGCATGCTGTATGACAACCAATCTTAGCCTAATATTTTCTCCATGTGGAACTTTGAATTAGTAGCTGTAGATCCACCTACCATCACGGACTGACCTGCTAAAACGGTCTTCGTCCTTTACCCACCCCAAGTCCCTACCCCCGGGATGTGCATGTCACAAGTATACATCAAAGGCCCGGTAGGATCGTGTTCCTCCAGCTTCACAGGGCTGGGTCTAGGGTCCCTCCTGGGCCCGATCGTCACACCTTGGCCGACCTACCTCCAGCACTTAGCAGCCCCTCCTGGCGGCTCATACTAATGTTTCATTAGCCCAGGTTAAGGTACTTACAGCGGATGGAGGCACTTGTAGCCTGCGGCAAGCCTGAAGGAAGGCAGAACGTGTTCAGACTTTTAGGGCTCATAATGGGTGTAGCTGGGATTAGGTGAGCTGCTCAGGGGGCTGAGCCATGCAGCACGTGGGGTAGGCAGATTGGGGAATGTAGTCAAATGGAAGCGTCTCCTATCAGGTTTTGGTATGAAATAATTGGTGTTTTTCAAAAGTATTACTGAAAATCCTCAGGGTAGTCCGTCAGTTGCCCGGATTATGATTAGGCTGTGAATTTTCCCGAAAGTGCATATAATATATTTCTTTTCAGATCTTGACTCAGCTAATCTTGACTATAGCAGCGACCTATATAAGCACATGTATATGAATAAACATTTCAGCTTGGGAGCATAGATTCTCTGTGATGTGGGTATCCCGGGTGGGTATGTGCAAATGATATGTTCTTGACGTAATTGTACCGTTCGATTTTTTCGCCTAGCAACTGGAGGTAACTTTGATTACAGATGAATATTCTAGCATTAGCGCCCTTGCCCCTTGAAAGAACAGATAAGGCAGGCTTGGGATAAATAAATTTTATTTGATAAAATTTATAGATGGTTATATATATTATAAGAAACTTTAAATATTGATTTAAATTAAAATAGTGGTATTAAAATAAAGGTATAAGATAAAAGGTGTGGGTGGGTGGGTAAAATGGAGGATGAAGTGAAGGGTTTGAGGTGAAGGAGATTCTCTGTGATGTGGGTATCCCGGGTGGGTATGTGTAAATGATATATTCTTGACGTAATTGTACCGTTCCATTTTTTCGTCTGGCAACTGGAGGTAACTTTGATTACATATGAATATTCTAGCATTAGCGCCCTTGCCCCTTGAAAGAACAGATAAGGCAGGCTTGGGAGAAATAAATTTTATTTGATAAACCTCAGATTTATTGTATGGCAGTGAGAATGATGTTTATATATATTATAAGAAACTTTAAATATTGATTTAAATTAAAATAGTGGTATTAAAATAAAGGTATAAGATAAAAGGTGTGGGTGGGTGGGTAAAATGGAGGACGAATTGAAGGGTTTGAGGTGAAGGAGGAAAATGGAGTGAAGGTTGTAGGGAACTATGGGAGGTGTATGTAGTGTGGTTTATAGGGTAATAGGGGGCAGCACCAATGACCTAGCCTGCTAGCCATAGGGCGGCATGCTAAGACGATTACATTTGGGATTTTTGGGATGTGGGCGCTTTATCGAACAAGGCGAAGGATACAGACAGAATTGGGGGCCATGTTTATTTAGCGGTAACGTAACTGCGGTTATTCCGGAGTTCCTGCACGTCGGAAAAAGTTGTGCTGTTTCCTGCAATTCGGAGGACGCTCTGCTGTTTCCTGCACGTCGGATAACATTGTGCTGTTTCCTGATCTTTTCATCTACGTCTGCCATAGTGTTTGCAACCATTAATCACTACTGGTGCCATACTTTATGACATTAATTGGTACCGTTACTTACGACTAGTTAACCTCAGTAAAAAGGAATAAAACATTTCTATTGATAATAAAAACAAACCTTTTTGTATTTTAACCAGCATGAATTCATGAAAAGGTATGAAAAGGTAGCTTGCATAATAAAAGACATGATGGTGGAGGCCATTGAATATCTTATGTATTTCATAAGCAATATGGCAAGTAGTAAGAGTGGCATAGGGGCCTTCTGTTGCCAGGAACATTTCTGAATTTGAATAGCACTGTCATAAAACCGTCTATCTAATTAACCATGTAATATGATCTTGTAATATGCAGGGTGAAGCAACGCCGGGCTTCAAATGTACAATCCAACTCCCCACCCCATAGTGCTGAAGTAGTGGGACAAGGCCGGGCAGTCTATTACTTGGGTCGTAAAACTAAGTGATAGAGAGTAACTACAGCAATCCCCTTGAAGCCAAACACAATAAAACACTCGAGCAGAATTCGTTCTCCCGTAGGTCGGCCCTAACGGTGACAAACATTGGGTGCTTGTAAAATACGAGTCTCCTTACCCGGGCAACCACTGGGCGCGGCGGCACCAGGCGGCAGCAGATTAGGCCTTTAGCCGAGCTGCTCACTGGAGGTAATGGACCGGGCTGGTATTGTGCTGAGCTGCTCGCAGACTGGTCCTGACGTGTGGGGCGATCGGATCGGGGGCTAAGGGTCTCACCACCTCATAAGGCTAAAGCCATTCACATACGTGTTCTTTTCGAAAAGGTTTAATTTTTCACTTGTATTGGGGTTGTTCTTGCAGTAGGAAAATTAAAGAAGAAATGTACATTAGTAAAATGACACCCACTGAGATGTTCGAGGCTGGAATCCATCAGAGGTATTAGGCTTGATGGGACATTAGATGGGATGTCAACAGTAGAATTGATTATTTATATTGCGGGATGTACAATACCCTCTCCAACGTTGCACAACCGCTCTTTGGAAATGCAGCAACGCATGTTTGAACTTTGTCAAAGGTTATGCAAACTAATATCAATTATTTCATTCTATGCACATAAATATTCCATGGTAAACGTAGCTATGACAATAGTATTCCGAATAGCCATCACCTTAAAGAACATGTTATCTTGAGACACTTAAATGCCCTTATCTGTGTGAGAAGGTCGCATGGGGTAAATATAACAGTCCGACTCCCGTCCTCGGCCCACCCGCCCATAGTCTGATGCGGTGTACGTGAGTCGGATAGAGATGGGCGCTGGTCGGGAACCTGGGCCTATAATTAGTTTGACACCTTCCAGTAGGCCAGGCCTAGTCGAAAAGAGTTAATTCTAGTTTGACATGAAAGGAAAATGAAACTGATGACAACCGTACTAGCATTCTTTTTTATATAATGTTCATTTTTCATTATTGATTATTTATGACTTCACGTGATCACATAACCTTCCATCCCTCAAAAGAGTGGAAATATTATACAAAAACTAATTCATAATTAGATTGATGGCCATACAAATAAAATGGTTTAGGAAATAGAAGAATATTGATATCAAAATGGTACAAGCAGATTTATTGTATGGCAGTGAAAATGATACACTTAACTCCCAGAAATCCGAAAGTCATGTAGGAAATATACTAGTGTAAGTTAGCGTTCCAGGCACGGTTTGTGCTAACTAGGGGACTGAAAAATGCGACGGCCTGTAAAAGGTCTTTCCGCCTATATCACTATAGCTGCTGTCCCATCCATACAAATAGCCTCCTTTACTCCCCCCGACAGCCGCGTCATTAACTACTGCTCTCTGGCTAACCTGACCCAGAACACCCAACCAGCTAGGTCTACAGTAATACACATGAGAAACTTCATTCTTTATCAACACTTTTAATGCCATGTAAATACTTAAGAACCATGTGTTATGGTTCATTGCCCGATCCTCAATTACCTCAGTTGCTTACACCACCCATCCTCATCTACCATCACCTCCATAACCAGACTAAAGGTGACCTTTATCTGCTACCTCTGGTTGCCACCAGGTGGCCCAAAGTTCTAGTTTGCTACCGCTCCAGGCCCTGTCCCCCAAAAGGGCTGACTGGCCAAAACAGACTGAGTGCCAAACACCGGCTACTTTGAAGGCGTGAGAAACAGGGGCCTGGTAGACAGGGACATGGGGCGGCGTATAGAGGGGGGTGGAGACGGGATGGGTACTGCTGAGTGGTCTTAGAGATGTGTAGCTTCTGATGCCACACCTACCTCTCGTGATTCCTGAGAATATCTGAAAACCACCAGCAACCTTTGCGATTATCAAACAAAATAACCAGCTACAAACCACAATGAAAACAATGACCTCAGATAATCACACTCTCCTTTATCTGCAATATGTACTGCAGGCTGATGAGTATACATAAATCAATGGTTATTCTGATTATCGTTTTAGTTATTCTTGAATGTGTCAATCAGTATGGTGTAATAAGTACATGTAATAATCATTGTAGGACAAGCACATGCATTATCAATTGTCTCTCTTCATGCACTGCATAGCCTAATGTGGAAATCAGGAAGTAATGTGATCATACGAAATAGATGTTACCCTAGGCACAATTGTCACGAAAACAAACAATGTTATTAATGTATATGCAGGACAGATAGAGGAATTAAAAGAATGCCATGCTAACCTTACCATACATTCTGTATTCGGGACTTGATAATGAGCTACTCTGTATACTATTCGATGCCTGTATACATACCGTCAACTGTTGGTTATACTGAACGGTGAAGTTACAAAAAACCTAGGTTGTACAGTGCCTGTAGAATCACGGCACCAGTCCATTAACGTGTGCACAAGGCCCCACAGATTGTAAGGGCCTGGAGGATAAACGGTTTTACCTGGGTAACCTGGAGGTTACACGACCTAAAAGGCACAGTACCTGCACGGCTTAACATGAGGTCTAGGACGTAACTGGTAAATAAAATTGTAAACTATTTGGTTTCCTAAGGGGGCAAGGCATGGGTATGTCATCGATATTAATGTTGATAACAGGTGATTGATTACAATTCTTTCTGGCGTAGCATTATGCTCTGGCGTAGACTTATGTAAACCATAAAGCTTCCTCTAACAGTTGGATTATTTTCGATCAGAACCTATAAATTGATGAGGTATTGTGTCCTTGTAACAGGAAGGCAAATTAATTGTTCCCCCCTGGGGCCTTTCCATTCAAGGTCGACGCAAACTGTTCTGACCAGTGTAGTCCTAATGGTCCATTAACCTACGGATGTGATTAAATGTTTGTTCCCCTGAGGGCTAAGGGACCCTCGCTCACATTACTGAAAGGATATTTCAGTCAATTAATCAACCCCTTTAAATCGGCCGTGCATTACTTCAACACAATCGTTTCTCACATAGGTTTCCTATAATCATATTATTAGCAAATGGGTAATTTTTAAGAAACTAAAGACCGTATTACACTATGCGTCGGTTGGTGCACGTTGACAATTTTAAACAAAACCCCTAATATGGGTGTTAATACCTCGTACTTCTATCTCTAAACTGGGACAAATGTATCCAATCATTGGGGGCTATAAATCAAAGTTCTTTCTATCATCTTATGACTTCACAAAAGGTCGTCTTCATATTTAAACTAATGATTTAGGACAGCATTGCTTCTTTGGTTAGAATAGAGAGACTATATAAGAGGCCATAGTTTTAATAACCTAAACGAGAACAATATTTCTTCATTTACAAAATGTACTCGAGACGTCGTTACAAAAGCTTCCGTGGTACTTGAGTTTGCCTCCAGACGGCGCGAGCGGAGTTCTCCAGGGTCCTCTAAGCGCCTGAAACGCAGCTATACCTACTTAACTAGAAGGTCATAATGCCCCCACCCAGTGGTTTGAGGGACGCAACATGCACTACTGCTATTTATATGCTGTGTTTGTAAAGCATTTTGTTGAGGGGCGTTTCATTTGGATCAGTCATTGAAACAGCTTTGTACTTCTACGATTCTTTGTTTCTTTTTCCCAATAATGTTGTCATTCTAAGTAGGGATCCAGAAGGATTCCTACTCGTAATAAGAATAGAACCTCACATCTCATAAACATGATGTTCTTTACTACGAAACCAAAGTTGGAGAATGTATATTCCAACAATACTCCTGTAAAATTAAAAAATTGTGCAGTACAATTAGTTCGTATCTACTGCTATTTAGGAGTATTTCTGAATAGCTGTTTAGACTATGATGGTTTTTTAAAGTCAATAATTAAAAAGGTTTCCTATAAATTGTATATGTTTGGAAGAATTCAATATTTATTAACTGAGTCTGCGGCTTTACTTGTATATAAACAGATGATAATGCCTTTCTTTGATTATTTAGATATACTTGTAGATAGTGGAAAAAAGATGTTTATAGATCGGTTGCAAAAATTGCAATTTAGGGGTTTGAAAATTGTCAAAAGGTATAAAATTGGTAACTGATGTATTAAGACAGAAGATGAGAGTCTATTACATACATTGTGTAAAACCGATTTCTTAATTATTAGGAGACGACGTAGACTACTACTTCGATTATATGATTATATTAATAATGATTCAGAACGGCAACACATAAATGTAACTAACAGGACCCTAAGAAGTGATAAGGGTAAAAAGTTATATTTACCAAAGCCAATATTAGATGTATACAAGAAAAATTGGATGTATCGCGAATATATAATATATGGCAGCGGTTGCCAGTTGATTTACAAAAGATAGAGACCAAAACTGAGTTTAAAAATATTTTAACAACAGAACTTCTTACAAATATATGGAAAACCTCACATGAAATTGGAATAGCTTGAGAAAGTCGGATCATACATAATTGTTTTATGATATACGATCACTGTTAGATGAACTGATTTGCCAATAATTGTATATATTTATGGACTTAATTGTATATAGTTTGTATCGTACATATGACTCGATATCTGTATTGACGTCATGAAAAGCACATAAATGTGATGATGTTTAGTTCAATAAAAAAAATTAAAAAAATTATACTCAAGTTGAGGGAGAGAATAGTTGCCACATAATAGGGTCGATAAGAAATACTGTATGATCGAAATACATGAAATAATTTTCTTTCAGGAAATATTTATGGTCGCTTTGTACATTAAGTTATTGATACTATTGATTAAAAGAATCGTAATTCTGGATGTTTTTTTCAATAAGAGGCCAAACCTGTGTAGATTACATAGCAAACAAAATCTCTTCTTAAATTGCAATTTCAATCAAAAGCATAGGTTATGGCAGAGTTATATGTGGTCTTTACAAGGGAACCTACCATCCTCATGCAACCCTACTACAGAGCAAAACCTACCCGATTATTGTTAGTAATCAATCCCATGTTCTCTGTTATCTCTGAGTAACAATGTTTTCTTTTCATTACAGGTAAGAGACACTTGACCATAGAAGAGACGTAGGACATTGGTAACGTATACAACGTCAACTTACTTATAATTACTTTGGTTATATTATAGTAACAATGGAGGCCCTATACCTTGTAACCCACAACGGGATTTACTCATGATGAATAGTACACTTTTTGGTTGCCAAACTAAGGAAACGAATAGCCAAAATAGGATGTAAGTTAGCATTTTATACATTCATTTCCAGACCTTCTTTGTCTCGTACGTGACATTGTATCGAAATTACCTTTTGGTGAACTTTACAGAGATGATCACATACATGTAAAACCTTAATGTCGCGTCCAATCCGTTTCATATGATCATCCCTTTAGAAATGTCTATGAAACAACAGCACCCCCCTTAAAACGCAAAATAACAACTTGATGTTTCCTGTAATAACAACATTGAGACAATGTGGATGAATAGACCTAGGAAGGTAACTGCACGCAAGGATGACTAGGAAACAAAGACAGTCAGGGCTTTGAACGCATTGTACGTACCCTGAGGCATGAAGAGCCTTTGATGCCCTTTTGTGAGGGTCAACCCCCGCATCCCCCCTGGGGGGTATAGGGTGGGTAGAATCCATGTGAGTTGGCGGATGGGCTATGGGGAGGCAGGACAGTGTTGTTTGACTGTCACTTTGATAAAGAGGATCAAATGGTGGACGTATAGAGAGTTGTCCTTGATGACCTTGAGATCTAGGGAAAAGCATACACTGTATAATATGCTAAGCTATGGAGCCTTGTATATGCCCATATGAAGCCATTTTACTGCTCAATCAGGTGTGTTGCAAGCCTAAAGCATAGGAAGACTCCGAAGGAGGATGGTGAACAGCAAAATATTGCTTTCTCTGAGATTGATTATTGATAAAAGTTAACACAATTCTATTGCAGGAATATAAGTTTTCCGATTTTTGTCGGATTTCCGATTTATTCCTTCATCACGCCTAAAAATCAGTTTCAAAATTTGATGTTTAGAACAGGTCTCATCACATTATAGAAAACATTCAAATTTTATTTATGCTATTTCCGACTGTGCTAGGCCTAAGTTTTTATAGGGACAAGGGACCAATAGGCACCAATAAACAGGTCTGGGTGTAGTTGTGTGAACTGTGCTAGGTCTGGGTTTTTATGGGGACAAGGGACCAATAGGCACCAATAAGCAGGTTTGGCGTAGGCGGGTAAACTGTGCTAGGCAAGGGTCCCTCAGCTGGCATAGGGTCATGCCAATCACAAACAGACAGGGTTACACAGGAGGCCGCCTGGCGCCCCACTGACCGCCCCACTGACCACACAGGCATCGGGCCAGGTTCCTGAATCGGAATTCTGACTAATACATATATAAGATATCCAGTTAGAGGACTGTTACTAGTGTTAGAGGGGTCATACTGACTCTGCTATGTCAGAAATAGTCCAGCGACGTCCATTTATACCGAGGTAATGATGTAAAGCATTAAAACAAAAAATTGGTGTATATTGTATGGATCGTCAGCCGTAGATCATATCCATGTCCCAATGACTTGCCTTCATAGGCTTGTTGTTTGTTTGCGTTAGATCATTTCTGTAGTTCAGCTGCAATCCCTGTCATGGCAGGATAATCATTAATCCTTAGTTGAATTTCTCAGTGGCTGTTCAAAGCTTCAGTATACATCAATTGAAGAGGTTTGGCCTTAGATGCTTTTCAGATAAGAATATCTCTAAATGTCCGACTAAACGTGTCCGTTACTAAAACTATGAAGACATTAGTTCCAAACTTTACACTTTACTTCTCAAACGGGTCGGAGACTTCAGTACCTCCATCTTTAATAATTGAAAAGCCCCTCCCCAATCATCAATAATGGCCTTCCCTTAAGGTTGATCAATGGAGTGTTGATTGCTGCCTGTCCACGTGACGGCGCCACCGCCAGACTCCTCCAACCTCCCCACTACCTCGTACCCCCTCCTCCCTTCTCCTCCCCCTGCCCACCTTCCCTTCTACCCACTTCCTCTCCGTCCTGCCTCCCTGCCTCCCCACCTCCTTATCCACATAGTGATCAGTCAGTGACAATGTCTCATAGCGGTGTAGCTGAGAAAGAACTGGGTATGGCAGTTCATTGGTTTGTGTCGCTGGGGAGAGTCGATTGTAGATGCTGTGTTAAGTAGTTATGGTGGATTGGTAACTGGAAGGAGTTATAAGAATGTGTGATAGTCTTCAAACATTAAGCAGTATTGATTGTTAACCAAAGGCCCTTTCAATAACAGTCTAAGTACATTTAAACATTACTCTTTGGTTCTTACTAAACTCTGAAAGAAGATGATGGCTGATTTGCCTAAGCATCACAATAAAACTTGGCATAGGGCCAATAAAATACGTGATTGTGTGAGATTGTCTCCATATGTTCTTGGTGTTGAAAATGTACTGAGAAACATCTTCAGGGCATATAATTTCATTGTAGGCTATTTGAGGATGCGACTTTAAATTATTCAATGCAGCAGTTAAGAGATTTACTACCTGGGTATGGGTTCGCTTGGCTTTTATAGGCTGTACCTTGATAAAATGTCCATCTTCAATCGCTATTTCCTCAAAGTAATTTCAACCATGCAGCTGGTGTCACCTGGTTCAGGTACCCGAGCCCTATACTTGTACAGTGTCTCCTGGGACCTGACAGTTATTGGTGGAACTAAATCTTCAAGGGTCAGTTACATGCGGCGCTTGAAGTATCGCCTGTCGTTAATGAAAATGTGTTTTCAGGAAGGATAGAAGGGTAGAAAGCTTAGACCAAGGATACAAATCGTCATACTTTTGTAGGGTTTCCTGCTTCTTGGTGATGTCTGGTTCCATGATGTTTTTCCTTATCAATCAAACGTCAATACAGAAATATTCCTGTCTTAGTTTCAAGCGTCGGAAGTACAAATTAGAGGGCTCTGGTCCCTAAAGGGTACGGCGCCCTCAGACATTTACTGCTGTTCCTAATTTCTGATCATTTTGTAATGGTATTCTGTTATATCGAGGTTTCATTCTAGATGGGTCCTTTAACGTCACACCTTCGTTTCCCTTCACGGCCAAATCATGAACGTTTATGTGACTAACCTGCCTAAGTTAGATACCAAATCATAATTTTGGGGGAAATTGTCCTCCTTTGTCCATAGCATCCATATCTTCCTGACACCACACGTGTCTCTGGGAGGAGCCCAGGAGGATTGTCACTGAATAGCTCGGAGCTTGACCAGCTCTGTATGCTGATGCCTCTCCAGGGTCCCACAGCTAAGGTCACCTGATCTGACCTCGGCCGATTCAGAATAGCCCTACTGGTTTTGACGACTTTCTGCACAGAGAGGGGAAATATGGCTCTGGTTGACCCCAGCTTGTGCCCTGTGTCCTCCAGGGCCGGATGTGCCCCCGACGGTCCCCGCCAGGTAGCGCCATTCAGTGGATCATCATTCAGTGATTCAGATTGGGGACAGTATCAGGCCAGTGAATCAGATCAGGTCCTCGATTTCCGCTTGGTCCGGAGAGCAGGAAGGGTCAGTGTAGGTACGAGTATCCGCTCGCTGCTGACCAGCGTCTGCCTCCCGCCTGTGGCTGTTATGTAGCTAATACTGCCCCCGGAAACCAGGGAAAGCTCGATTCATGACCCTCAGACTTCATTTATCCTACTTCCATTGATGTTACTTGTTAGCACCAGTGGATCTACTTATTATTTCATTATTCTAATCTGAACTTCAGAACACGCATATTGTCAAAGTTTATAGAGGTTCACAAAGTAGGCCTATATAATATGAATTCATCAGTCCATTCAATATGGAAGTTTGGCAAGCGCATGCAAATCAGTAAAAGTTGCAGTTTTATCTCTTTTCCCATGTGCATGCACCGTTTGATATCGGTTGCAGGGATGTAGCTTTTAAATCAGGTCCTTGTTGACAGGCCTCGGGCTGGGAGATAAGGAGAGCGGCTTCTGAGAACCGCACACAGCCCGGGGGGACGGGCACCGCAGCACCACCGTGTGGTCAGCTCACTCCCCACACAACACCAGCACCACCTGCAGGCTGCAGGCAGAACTAAGCCGGCCTATCGCCGCCCCGCAGCGGGCTGGGGAGGGGGAAAAGGGAATTGTGGAAAAATATATATCATATGTTGGAACGGTTGAGCGGGATACGGAAAGTGAGTGGAAGGAGAGATTAAAGTTTTAATCGACTGAAAACAGTGGGAAATTGGATTTTTGGTTGAGTTGAAACGAAAGTTGGAAATTGACAGAGGGAAATAGTTTAAGAAGCATATATTATATTATCTGTTTTTCTTAGAAGAGGTAAAATCGAAAAGGGAGGTTAATACGAATGAAGAGAAAGGGAAGGTAGCATTCATGTCAGACTAGTAGAAGGGCATGGAAAGCGCTAGACAAGGAAGAGAGGAAACGACAAAAAGGACTGAAAAGTAATGATAGATTGTGCATGCTACAGTATGGGAAGTTTGGATGAAAATGTATGTCAACCTCACATGCATCAGGATTGAAAGGGAGAAGAAGGAAGGAACCGCAAAAGCTGATGAGGGCCGTACCCAAGATAGAGTGAAGAAAAACATAGTCATAATGAGTTAGCAGGATCTGTGGCTGACAAGGTTCAGGAGCTGCTGTGAAAGGATAGACCAAGGCTTAGAGGTAGATGGATAGGTGTATACCGAGCACATGACAGAGAGGGGTGATTGGGTACGTTAGAGGGCGGGCCTTCCTCCTGTGGGACGCTGATCTGGGGCGGCACGCACCGCCTTGTCAGGTCGGGTATTCGGGGAGCTGGCCACAACACCACTTGCCTTATTAAAGCGAGGCCTGGACAATATACCCGCAATAATGCTCAGACCAAGGAAGGGTACCTCTTTGGGGATACCGGGTCGTCCGGGTGATAGAAGATCCTTAGGATAAAAGGCCAAATTACTTTGATCATTCCATTCATACGTCGCTCTCCCATCACAGGTTTCTAATGATGGTTCAGTTTTGTCAGATAGAATGGATAAAATCTTAAAATCAATTTAACAGCTTGTAAGGGTTTGGAAGTGTATGAATAAGTCGTGTAAGGCCTAGAGCACTAAACGAAGTCCCCTAGAATGTTGTTTAGGTGTATTACGAACTTAGACGTCTCTCAAGCGGATTATATTTACATCCACTTAGCGATCTCTCTTTGATTTGTCTTACACTAAAACACTTTGTATGGATTTTCCTTTAAATCTTCAGAGACTCTTAACGTTTAATCACAGCGCGTACATTGTTAGACTGACTTTGTCTTAAACAACGCTTCTTAACTTGATCGCTTCTGAAACTAAGAGCAATTGCAGGTAATGAAAAGCAACATGTACGACAAACTTTAGTGATTTACCTTTCATTAGAAGCAAAACCAATAAGGGGATTAGAAAAGGTCTTTAGCAGTCACAGGCATCCCAAGAAAGTTTTATCAGTGGGAAATTCTTTTACAATTCTTAAATGTTATTAAATCATCACCAGTCCTATTTGTGAATTGGGAAACGGAGGCGAGTAGTATGTAAAAAATGGGTCATAACTCAGGCGATGTAAATTAAGGTGACACCTGGTCTCAGATGGGCGAGAGTTCTCTTGTCAATTCTGCTAATAAAATGAGCATAACCGGGTGCGACGTGAATATTTCATTAACACGGCCATTATGAAAGCGACTAGGTCTGGGAGCGGCCGACCCGATGTCTCTCCTCGCCGAGTAATTGGTCTGTTCTTGGCGCTCAAGTTATAACTCTTCTCAACGCGGTTTAGGAGATTGTCACTCTGCATATGCCCTAATGACCCTGTTAGGTTTTCAATCGAGATGGTCCCGAATGGTCTGGATTACAGGGACCCGCCTGTGCCAAGTCGATTGGGGAGAAGTTGGTTAAGTTTTGCATCAGGGGTTTTGGCGATGGGTAGGGGTGGGGCTAGCTGATTGGGACACAAATAACACGCACAATTAATCCAATTACAGACTCTTTGATTCCCGTTCGGCGAGGCCGACGGACAAGCCGTGGAAGCAGCAATTGACTTGTAATTGGATCTCTGAGACGTGATTACAGTGGGATGTGACCGGCCTCCGACAAGGGGGTCGGCCCGGCTACCGGCCGGCCGCCAAGAAACCTGCCCCCTACCACCCGACAAAGGGGATCAGCCTAAAAACACCAACTGCCAATCGCCAACTGGTATTGGTGATCAGCTGCCAATTGTCAACTAGTATTGGTGAACAGCTGCCAATTGCCAACTAGTATTGGTGACCAGCTGCCAATCGCCAACTAGTATTGGTCAACAGTTGCCAATTGCCAACTGTATTTTAGCGGCTGCGAATTACCAACTAGTATTGCCAAATAGTATGGATCACCAACCAGTATTGGTGACCAGCTGCCAATAGCCAACTAGTATTCGTCACCAACTAGTATTCGTCACCAGTTGCCAAATGCCAGCTAGTATTGGTTACCGGCTGCGAATTACCAATTAGTATTGCCAAATAGTATGGATCACCAACTAGTATTGGTCAACAGTTGCCATGTGCCAACTATATTTGGTCACCAGCTGCCAATTGGCAACTACTATTGTCCACCAGCTAGCTGCCAATAGCCAACTAGTATTGGTCACCTATGAGCTCTGGCAATACCAACGTTCAAATGATCTGGATATGGCAGTTCAAACATCATAGTACTATATAGAATTTTATGATTAGATGACACTTAGATATCATAGACACTTTATTGAGCGAGAAAAATCTCACTTTTAATTGCACCCACCTATATGAGAATAATCAAGTCTTCCTCATAGCAGATTGAAGTCATTATCATTTCCAACTGCTCTGGAATGGAGGAGGTGTGTTCTCCGGGATAAAAAGACGTCTGACATTTCTGGTCGGGTAATATCGAAGTGTCAGACAATTAATGACGGGTTATGCATAGTGGGTGCCATTAATGTGGCTGGGAATGATGGGCTCGGGCAGGCCGGCCATCAGATACAATTAATCACCCACGGCTGATGGGGGTGGCCCAACGCTGGTGTTGCATTTAAATCGTGGTTCAAGTAGCGCGTAGTTAGTGGTGGGGC
Organism: Lepidonotus clava; assembly: GCA_936440205.1. Classification (NCBI taxonomy): domain Eukaryota; kingdom Metazoa; phylum Annelida; class Polychaeta; order Phyllodocida; family Polynoidae; genus Lepidonotus; species Lepidonotus clava. Next base: position 40,896,315 of record OW387136.1, on the reverse strand, counting down.
ACTGGGGCCAGCCGAGGAGAGGAATATCTGATCAGGCTCGATATATGGTATAGAAGGGTGGAAATGAGAAACTAATGGCTTTATAAGATAGGATTAGGATAAGAACAGTTTATGAAAGTTTGACTAGATTATTGGTAGTTTTCGACCATACATTTTAAGTTTACAAATGACATGAATCGAACTAACTTCAGGTATCATGGTGGTAAATCATACCAATCTAAAAACGGATATATTTTGTAGCCAGGCATAACTGAAACTCTCATAGATTACCCTATTTTCATTTTACCTTAAGACAATCGGCTTTTGGTGTCAAGTATTTCAGGCACCTGAGATACCATTTCAGGTGCACGATTGGCAGTCACATTGCAAATCTCCATGTCTATAATTATTATTTCAGTACCTCTGTCGGTTACCATGCCCCCATCGGGATGCAGTGAGCCAGCTGTGTGCGTCTAGATGTCAGACACCCCGAACCATCCGCTCGTACCTTCAGTAGTATAGACATTGTTGTACAGTGAGTCCCTCACTGCCCCTCGTATTGTATATCGTTTTGACCTGTGTATTGAGAATCTGAACCTGGAGTCACTCACTGCTCCTCCCTGGGCAGCTTACCACTATGTAGTATTGGCCCTTGTATTGAGATTCTAAACCCAGAGTAACTCACTGCTTATCACTACTAGAATCTCAACCTTTCTGCTGAAGCTGTCAAAATCAACAGACATGTGCTAAAAAGAGAAAGTGGAGGTCGTTAAATAATGCTGTCTACTTACATGTAGGCCTTCTTTGAAATAGGATTTTGTTGCGAAGTGTCAAAGTGAGTATCCACACTTTATATTGTTAAAAAACTCGGGCTGTATAATCGGATTTAATCCAATGTCTTATTGATCGCACCACTTATCCCAACACCTTAATCCCTTAAAAACCCCTATAAGTAAAGCCGTCTGGAGTGCTTTAACCCACGGCCTATTGGGGGCCATCTTGACGGTTTTACGTATAGTGAAGTGACACCCCTCAGCTCACATTGCTCCGTGCTGACGGCCCCTCTCTCCACTGACACTAAGTGGCGGATATTTATTTTTGTCCAAACATTGAGAGAAAGGATTGCCTTCCAGAGACAGGCTACTATTGCAGTGTGTAAATAGATTTTTTCCTAATTGATTTTCTGGGCTGCGTCATTGGCGGGTGGGTGTTGACAGGGGGCTGACCGCCTAGTGTCTAGTGAGACGATCGATCGCCCTAAGCGGCCAGGTCAGAGCAAAGGCACCCCTGGCGCATTTCACTGCAATTTGTTCGAGCCAATTACGTAGAGTCTAATTGAATGGTTTGTCGCACATTGATGAGTGTTTGCAATTACGTACGCTCGTATACATTCATAGAAGTGATCTTATGCCTTATTTAAAATACGAAATCACCTAAACTGTAGGTTGCAATTACTGGGGCGGATCATGTTTTTTCGGTGTAAGTCATCATGGTCGCGGTTAAGTTTCATATGTAGCAACTTCCCGGATAGGCTCTTCTTCTTCTTTTTTTTTTTTTTTTTGGGGGGGGGGGGGGATGAGATTCCATTAAGTGATCAAGATTTAGGTTAGGACTTTCGAGATAGCTTTCAAGCGTTATCATCCGTGTCGTTTTCAGAGCGAGTAGTACAGTGAGGCATTGAGGAACGCATTCCATTCACGCAGTCGGTGTGATTTAAATAAACTCTGTAATCTATATTTGAATAACGTATACCTGGTGATATATTTAACCGTGGCCCCAGTGTCAGTCAATGAAAGACACCACACGAGCCCTGCACTTTAAATGCCGTATCCACACCAGGCGCCACTAAATAAAATTCATTGCCACAATAGGAGATTGAATGTAGTGAATGGACCCTGGAGAGGGCCGGTTAGTGGTCGGGCGTGGCTGGTCAGAGAGGGAGGGGTGAGTGTGCTGGACGCCCGGCATTACCAAGGTCTATAGAGTCTGTCAAATGGACAACTTCCCCCCATTCCGCCCCCAGGTACAGCCGCTGCCCGCCCTGGAGGACGCTGTTGACTCGGCCCCCCTATTTCTCTTCCATGGGGATGTACGCCCAGTGGGTGGAGCTGGGGGTGTTCAAGTGTTCCTCCACGGGCGGCCAAGGGCCTCCTGGGCAATGGTGGCCGCCCTGGAGGGAGGGAGGGGACTGGGGTGTTGTACCCAGTTGCCATGGCTACGTCCTTGCTTGTAGGTGCTGACTGTTGGTCAGCTTCTGCTGCTTGGTTGGGGAGGGTGTTGGGTGTAAGGAGAGATGGAAACTAGGCTGAATATTGGAATAAAACTCCGTATATGAGGCCATAGGTTGACGTCATGAAGGCAATAAGCCTAAAGCTGTAGTGAGAGTAGGCCTACTAGTAGTGGTCTGTGAGGCTTCTGGAGTAAGAGTGAGGCGCAGGAGGCCGCGGGCCCGCTTCTATTTCTCCTCCTGCCGCTGCTGTTGGCCGACTGACTGGAGGGAGGCAGGCTGCTGGAGGAGGAGGCAGTAGGTGCGTGGAGCGGCCGAGACGCCGGCCACTGGATCCTCTCCGCGTTACATCAGTCAGTCAGCTGCCACCACCACCACCACGGCCACCACTTCACCACTACACCACTACACCACCACCCTGCTCCCAGCACCACCAACACCACCCCCACCCAGCCCACCACCACCACCAGCCACCACCACAGCACCACCTCGGACCTCTCCGCCACCACTTGGAGCCAAGGCGGTCCCGTGGGCACATGCCGCCAGGAGCGCCACTAGTACTACTACTACCACCCAGCAGTGACTGACTCGGACCACCAGAACCACCCCAGATCCCGGCCACCACCACCACCACCACTACCACTCTGTTCACCCAACTTCAGCTCCCGTCAACACCACCAGCCAACTTGGGCTCCGCTGCGCAGTTGATGACATCCCACTTGAGTATCAAAGGATGGCCTACTTTCACGCCCGGATGCGCCGACTCTGTCTGGATCACACTCCGTGACGTGTGAACCTGATGATGTGAATCCAGCCGCGTCGGCCAGACTCCGGGGGCGGAGGACTCTACACTGCATACTGATATACTGGTGCTGGAGTCAGCGTACACGTGGATCTATTTACTCTGGGTGGGAGAAGTGGCCGTTTGTCTTGGCAGGAGCTGCTCTCTGTACTTGTACCTATAACGGGGAGTTGACACTCTGTGAGTGGTTCTCCTTCATGCATACGGCGCGGGCCGGCCCCGCCCCCACCCCCACCCCCTCCTCTGACTTGCGGTTACTGACCACAAGTGGTCGTGTGTTTACTACGCCTTGTACGGGCCCCTCCTCCAGCTCCCAACACGGCATCCCCCACCGCCGGACGGATTATCGACGGACCCTGTGGGGCTCGGCATCTCCGCCAAGGATCGACTCTTGTCCGGAGGCGCGGCTCGTCTGAGGGGAGGGGCGGGGTATCAAAGCGGGCCACCACGTGTTGGCTGGATGTTGGGGGTGGTGTTTCTGGCCCGCAGCAAAGGCAGGTGAAACTGCACCTATATGTACCTGTGCTAGCCGAAGCCTGAGCTTAATCAAAAGAAGCCGGGCCCTTGTGTGGGCCGCCCTACCCCCTTCACTAACCGTACCCCCTGTGGCTGCGTCTTGTCCTGGCCTTCGTACACAGACGGGTAATCACAGGATCAGCTGGCAGCAGCGCTAAATTACCCCCCGCCCGCCGCCCCCTCCACCCCGCCAACCGACGCACCCCAATCAATGGAAATACCATCGGCGTATGATCAGGCGGATAAAAGTGGCGGGCTGGCTGCGAAGCCTATCATTCCCCAACTAGACCTCAATCCAATTAAAGCCGCCATGGAGGAAACAATCCAACACCGCTGCGCCATTACACACATGAGGACCTTCCCGGAGGGCCTGGACAGTGCCTCCTAGAGGTACAGGGGCCATGGAGGGCCTTCGGGAGGGCCTGGTGGAGCACTAGCCAGGCCGCTAACATGAAGGGCCGGCTGTGGCTGTAGTCCGTAGTAAATGAGTGTGGCTGTGAGTAGGGGATATATAGATTATACATATATGGCAGTGAGGGACCCTCAGCCAGCGCCGCTGTCGCTCGATCTCCATGCCATCCCCCACCAATAAAAATATAATCCCCATCTCTTCTGAGCCACTCCCCTGACATTGGTGGCCGATATTGTGCTTGCTCTCTCACCCACTCTGCCGGTCGTTGGCGCTCTCTCTCAGCGCTGTATTTGATGTCGATGCGGGGATGAATTACATGGGGTAGCGTCACATCAAGAGCATTTCCCCTGATCAATTAAGATCAGACTGCGGCGGCCCGGCCCGGGCATTAGTCCTTACTGGCTGTGGATGGGACGGACGGGGAGAAAAGATGGGGGATTTTCTCTGGTCCCCGCGGCTCGTTTGGAAGGCTCTACCCGGGCGGAGGCACTGACAGGCACACTTAGAAGGGACTTAGTGCCAAGGTTTGGGACCAGAGGGGCTAGAGCTAGGCAGCGCCGTCCGGCCTGGAGTTATATCCACTGACATATCTATACGATCTATGGGCATATCGAGCATGTTATACCCGTGGGTTTGCAACATATTTCACTGACAAAAGGAACGGTGTTGCCTTAAGAATTTGAATGTAGAATTATATTAAACATGTCCATACATTTAATATGTATGTTCGTGAGTGTTGACATATGGGACCTAAACATGGGAGCCCCATATCTGCAAACCACTTCATTGTTATCTAATGCATCTGGTGCACATTACCCTTCGTGTTTATTATACTGTGTACGTGAAGCAAATACGCCACAATACAATGCCTACAATAGCATAAGGGTACAGTACCTCTCATTGTAAATCACGATTCTGTCAGAGTAAGCAGCTGCCCTAGTGCCTTCTTTATTTCAAGCGAATCAGGGAAAAGGGACCACTCCTCATTTGAGTCGATGTATTACAGCATTATCAGAGTTTACCTCGTGTTACTACATCTGTAAAGCGTTAGCATTAATCCTCATTTAAAGACCATTCAACCTCATCATTAAATTTTAGTTCATAGTTCCATACGATATACACCCCATCAGCCGCCTGATCACTGATGTTTATTGGGAATGGTTTGCTGCCTTATTTGGTTGACTTAGTTCTTGGCCTTAACCACAACGGAGCGTTCACCAATGGATGGGGTTCGAAGGGAGCTGGTCAGTGGTCGACAGGGGTGAAGGCATTGACAGTTGTGTATTGATACTGAAAGCTTGCCTCACCAAGCGAGATTACACTACACGCCCCTGGCCAGATCTAGGCTTGGCTTCCTGAAATAACCTGGAACGCCCATACAATATCAGGTGATTCACTCCATTGCATGGCGGAGGTGCAGGGGTCAACGGGTCTGGTCATGCCTGGCTGGTCAGAGAACCTGATGACCTTCCGCCGCCCGTTCCACATGGATGCACTCAGTGAGGAGGCTGCGGCCAGGGCTGCAGCAGCAGCGGCGGGGGCGGGGCTCGACTCGTCGCCCGACTCGCCGCCAGATGTCATGCCCGTCAGCAGCCCCGAAGTCTGTGATATTGAAGCGGAAGTGGAACTGTCCCCCTCCACTTCCGGTTCCCCTCTGTCGTCGGCGTCGGCGTCGTCGTGCAAGAGGCCGCCCCGCTGTCCCTACAGCACCATGTTAGTAGGACCGCCCTCCCCGACGCGCCTACCGGAAGACAGCGACGGCGGCGAGTCGGAACCAGAAAGAGGGACCGACGTGCCTCCAGTTAAAACCGACCACGTCAGCGATAGCTGCGGCCGGCAGGGCGATGGGGGTATAGTGTCTAGTGTTATTCATATTGGGTACGGCGCGACGGCGGCCGCTTGTCAGAGACGCGCGCCTATCGCCGATCGCCCTGATGGGAACAGGGATTTGGGTCGGCGGCAGGGCGAGGCGGTGGGAGGTCCCGATGGGCCGCCCTCAGACCCGCCCCACGCCGCGCGGCCTGATCCGGACGGAGATGGTACGCCCTGGAGGAGGCTGGAGGAGGATCCCTGCCTGCCGCACTATCGCCAAGGTCATCTGCCTGGACCTAGATGTAGGCCGGCGCTGCCTACGCTACCCACACAACCTAGCACAAAGTGTACAACTACTACGTCTACCTACACTGGCCGAACACTGTCCTCCCCGACGTCACCAACGTCTCCCACCTCTCCAACCTCCGTCTCCCACAAACCCCCGCCCCGTCCTCCCGCCGCCCGCCATCCGCCGTCCGGCGGCCCGGGGCGGGGGCGGACGAGCATGTCGAGCCGCTCACGGGCCGCGCGCGCCGCCCGCCAGGTGCTTCTTCCGCTGGACGCCCACCAGCTGCAGACCCTACAGGCCTGCTTCGAGGGGTCGGGGTCGCCGTCTTACGAGGACGAGCTGGAGCGGAGTCTGTTCGACATCAGTGAACAGACCATCGTGGAGACGCCCTACGAGGAGGGCTGTTTCAGCGACTCGGACCTCTGGGACGACCCCGGGCTGACCCCTTTAGGCCACAGGAGGGACGCCGCACAGGGCCGGGGTAAGGGGGGTCGGGGAGGGCTCAGGAAGAGAATCTCCTGGAGCGAGTCGGATATAAGTGAACTCAGCCCCGACGGAGGCGAGTATGACCTGGCCGAGTTTGAGGCCAAAGCTAGGGATAAATTCTACAATAACAGCAAAAAGAAAAAGGAGAACAAGCCTACTTTAACTGAGTCAGAGTACCGGACGTCCATTGCGGCGGCGCGTGCGCAGTGTGAGAGCCTGCTGCTGAACGACGACCTGGACCAGGAGGCCCCCGGAAGTCAGGCCCCGGAGGAGAGTGCGCGCGCCGGTAGTCCGGCCGGCGGGGTGAAGGTGGTGCGCTGGTGGCAGCTCTGGGATAACCTCATTCTGCCCGTGTCGCCCTCTCCAGGGTCCCGCCGGGAGGAGAAGGTCGCCCACCCCGCCCCGTCCAGGGACAAGCTCCGCCTTAGCGGCCCCTGGCGCCACCAGGCCGACGCCGTCTCCAAACCTGGCTATGGTCATCAAGGTCAACTCTACCAAGGTCAGACCCAGGAGTACCGTGCTGTCTTTCAGGGTCAACCCAACACGTATGTGCCTAAACAACTTAGTGATACAGGGGGTCAATATCCCAGACACCTAGGGCAGGCCGCAAGCAAAGGTCATAGCCAAGTGAATCACAACGACAACAGGCTCAGTGCGGATAAAGGGCCTTGGGCTGACGTCAGCAGGGATTACCGCCCGGAGGACAACCCCTGGGAGCCCCGGAGGGAGGCCATCCCGGACAGGTGGGACGTCACAAGGAGGGGAGTACCAGAACTGGAGACGGTCCTGTCCCAGCCTCCCTCCACCCCGAAAAAGGTGGGTCTGAGTAGAGGTTACACCTGGTAAGAAGCAGAGCTGAGATGTGAATTAATTAAGTCTAGAGTATAACGTGTTGTCAAGGTAATTATAGGGTTATTTGATTGAAAAATGATAACATTCATGTTAGTCCGCTGGTTTAGCAACGTAACCGGAATTAAACCGAGCGTTGACCATTGGAATCAAATTTAATAAGAAAATGTTCCTGTTTGTTAATCAGCTTGATTATCAATATAATATATTGTGTTGGTGCATGCAGGAACACATAATATCCAATAGTCTGGTTCAGACAACCAAATGTCATTCACCTGGTCATCTTGTTAAGCCTCCCCGTGGGGGTCCGGGTAAGAATAGGCCCTCAGTAGCCCCTGCTGATCATACGAGGCAACGATAGGGGGGACCCTGCACTGACCAAGTGGTTCTTTGGGTTCAATTCCTGGTCAGTTCTTGGTCCACTAAGGGATGAGGTACAGCAAAAATGATTGCTAGGTTTTGATCCCCTGCTGTTTGCCCGCCCTGTCACCTTCATCTCATAGATTCGATCACCAAAGACAGAATTCGTCTCAACTGGTTTTCGCCGTGAAAATGACCCTGGCTGTCGGTACGGCGTAAAACACCCAACACTGACTCACTCACTCTTGTTAAGCCTGTGCTATCCAGGAAACCGGTAATCGTTTGTGCCTACAATAGATGGTAGCAGGTTAGGTAACCGACCATGGGGTCCCAGCTGACCGGTCTTAGCTTTAGTTATGTACACCTGAGAGGTGGTAAATAGTGGTGGGGGCGGAGGGCCGTGTCGACTCGGGCCCCGGTGATTAGGGCCCGTGTCGCCGTGACCGGGGATTAATGGGCAGGTGGGGGGCCGTGTTAAGGGGGTTAAGGTAAATCAGCAGGCCCGAGTCACTCGGCCGGTGGAGGTAATCTGCTCACAGACACTCGGCCTGTGGGCCGGCACCGCCCTCCGACCTGCTCCCGAATACCTCACTCTGACGGCCCACAGGCTGTTAACATATACCTAACGACCTAAGTATTACCCAACCTCCCACGGACTAGTACCTAAGTATTACCTAACCACCCACCGAGTAGATGATGGGGAACTCAAAACACAGCAGCCCAGTCATTTTTTTCCAAACCCAGGCTATCCCAACAACATGTGCCCTACACTAAAACAAGCAATAACACAATCAGACAACATACATACCTTACTATGAAGCCAGACAATATGTCTACATAGCGTACCATCATCTAGTTTGTGTGCCCTTGGGCGCCTTTTTTTAACATGTGTACCTACACTTATTATGCACGCAGCACAAAAAGGATTAAACAAGCCTCATAATCTGTCTCATAAAAGCGCCATCAAGCCCAACAATGGTCTCTGTTTTTGCATTGAATTGACAAATGACATCCGAAAAAGGGGACCGTAAAAATATTATGAATATAATCTCGTATGCCAATTTGCCTCATCCATTGTCAGCGCCATTTGATACGAGTTTAATCACAACAAGGACGTAAATTATTTAAAAAGGAAAAGAAATATCTCGATATAAAAAAGGCAACCCCAACAAATATGGCAGATTATAATCACGGCCCACTACCGTTTTTTTTGTACTAAAGGTCGGTTAAAATTATAACCAACCCGATTACCTCTTTGACGAGGACTTTCATTCCCATTCGAGCATGGTTAATGTTACCATGCCGACCAATTAGTTCTCAAGTGATCTAGGAGAGAGGAGAGGCGAACTGGTCATGTTGGGGTATGTGACCAATGGGGCAGTTAAACACAGAAATGGGGAGAAACTGATCAGTCATGTTGTGGGAAGGGTTGAGACTCGATTGGTCATGTTGTGGTGTGGGGCCAGTGGGGCAGTTAAACACAGAGTTGGGGTGAGACACGATGGGTTATGTTGGGGTGTGCGACCAGTAAGTCTGTTAAACACAGAGTTGGGGTGAGACACGATGGGTTATGTTGGGGTGTGTGACCAGTAAGTCTATTAAACATAGAGTTGGGGTGAGACTCGATGGGTCATGTTGGGGTGTGGGACCAGTGGGGCAGTCAAACACAGAGTTTTGGTGGAACTCAATGAGTCATGTTGGGGTGTGCTACCAGCGTGGCAGAAATACAGAGGGGGGGGATACGATGAGTTCGTTGTCCGTCGTTAATTGTTGGTATGTGACCAGTGGACCAGTTAAAGTCTGAGAGGGTGAGACCCGAGGGGTCAAGTTGGGGTGTGTGACCACTGGGACAATTAGATACAGAGATGGTGTGAGACCTGTCGAGTCATGTTGGGGTGTGCGACCAGAGGGTCAGTTAAACACAGAGTTGGGGTGAGACCCGATGGGTCATATTGCGGTGTGCTACCAGTGGGTCAGTTAAACACAGAGTTGGGGTAAGACACGATGGGTTATGTTGGGGTGTGCTACCAGTGGGTCAGTTAAACACAGAGTTGGGGTGAGACCCGATGGGTCATGTTGGGGTATGTGACCAGTGGGTCACTTAAACACAGAGTTGGGGTAAGATACGATGGGTCATGTTGCGGTGTTTGACCAGTAGGGCAGTTAAACACAGAGTTGGGGTGAGACACGATGGGTTATGTTCGGGTGTGTGACCAGTGGGTCACTTAAACACAGAGTTGGGGTAAGATACGATGGGTCATGTTGCGGTGTTTGACCAGTAGGGCAGTTAAACACAGAGTTGGGGTGAAATTTGATTGGTCATGTCGAGGTGTGGGACCAGTGGGGCAGTTAAACACAGAGAGGGGGTGAGACCCAAGGGGTCATGTCGAGGTGTGCGACCAGTAGGAGCGGTGAACTGATGAATTGGTGCAGGGTAATAGTAAAGGTAGTATAGGATTTGGTCAGGGCGCCGTGCGGGGTGGTGAAGGGGTATATGTACCTGTCGGGGGCCTGGAAACCTTGGGCCCATTCCCGTCCTCACCGGGAGGCTCTCAGTGTGTGGTTGCTTTACACTTAGAAGTTACATCAACACAGCCAGGGTAGTTGTGGATCTTTGCAAAGTCTATTCTAGCCTAGGCCAAAAAGGAAGAGACAATAATTGTTAGATCAGTCCTTGGTAAATGCACGTTATATAGATTTGCTCCGCCATTTTTACAGTTTCTCCTGGTACTTGTTGCTCATAAAATGAAGTCAGTGTATGACTTACTGAATTCTTTTTAAACAAGTCTTATCATTGCTTCTCATATGAATGCTTTTACAACTGTTGTGGGAAAGGTTCAATCTGTTCCTCGTCCACGAAACGTAAGATTTTAAGTACTGAAACTCTTAGAATAAGGTAAAAGAAGATCACAAGCAAAGGTCAGAGTATTATGATTCTTATTATTTCTACACTAAAAATATTCATCCCGTGTTCGCCGAGATGTGTAAGAAAATAAGCCCAAGTAATGCGGCGATGTTTTGTGATGCAGCTTTTTCAAAAAGCTAAGCCGCCTTCGGTAGGATTAGATCCGTTTAATGGGATTAGATAATCGGCTGTCGCGTGCTATCAGTTTCTGAGTGAACGATTCGTGTAGCGTGCTTTTAAAACCTACATCCTCCCCAGGAGGTATCACTCAGAATACCGAGCGCAGATAAGACAATTAAAGCCGATGTTTTCTCTTATTATCACCATTAGCCCGGCGCATTCAAGATTTACCTATGCAAAGAAATAAGCTAAAACAAGGTATCTAGACAATATCAGAAAAGTCATCCCAATTGTTTTTGGGATAGCTTAGCGTTACTGTAGCACTTTTTGTGTAAGCTTAACTGTCATGTTCAATGTGGGTAAAAGGTGTTCACGTGTGATAAAGATGAACACCGAGCGACGAGCTGACGTCCGTCTAATACTCAGTGTCAGTCTTGTCAACGAAAGCCATTTGCCATCTGTCATAGTCAAATACATCATTTACGAGCTGAGAAAACCCACTTTTTTTAGACAAAAATATCAGATTAAATCATAATATTTCAGATATATAACTAATGTATATTTCGTTTTGAAATGACAACTTACCTAATATTGTTCCTTTTCTAGGTGAGTGATACGTTTGTCTCGAAAATAAATGAAAGGTCCTGAAGGTAACGTACAGCATCAACATTTTTTCAGATGTCCTTTAGGAATGTGTTTCAAATATCAGTAAAATGATATGGGACACAGTGATCAGTAAACATTTGAAGTGTAGTCCAAGTCATGATCAAGCCATCAACAACTCCGCGTGATTCGTATAAGCTATACATAGAGAGTATTTGTCTTTTGATGATGTTTTTATGAGATACGGCAACTTTGTGGAATCGTTGCCATTCGCTTGAGAATTAAGTTGAGCAAACATTTATATCTAATAGATAGAAATATTAATTTAGTAAATAAGAACCAAAGATGATACACAAGTGTACGTCTGAAAATCCAATTCGTATTGAACTCTAAAAAGCAACTGCCAATGAGTTGGGGTGAAATTCGGTATGTGCATCTCTATGAACAAAGTATGGGTATTTGAGCGAAAACTCTGAAACCAATGTGACAATATATAGGCCCACCACAATGAAAAAGGATTATTTGCTCCATATAAACCTCCGACCTTGAGTGTCCTTCACACCCCTGGCCCTTCTTGTTACCCCTACACCAGGCGTCCAGCCCGGGTATTCTGGTCCCCTGATGTGGGGGCCGATGGGCAGTATCTTAGGCCCGGGCCAAGTCCCAATCAGCCGACCACCTCCCGACGGCCATGTGTTGATACTGGCCAGTTTTACTTTGACACGCTGAGTGCTAGAGCCCTGTAATCAGGCCTAATGGTGCCGGCAATTGCTCCTCAGCCCTTTCAGCGGCTCACAACCACTCCCAGTTGCTCGCAATCGACTTAAGCCCAGTGTATATAGAGAGTGGCTAAACGTATTTTAATGATTGACGGGGCTTCACTGGTGGCTTAGTTAAACATACTTGCCTGTTTGATAACCGTTCAAAGGCTCATTTCGAACTGGCTTCGAACATGTAGGCCTTGCTGCTTATGACCTATTGACTGAAGAAAAATGATCACAATATTAGAAGTGTGGCTGCCTTTGAGAGTAGAAAGGAACCCAGCGCCGATCCAACACTATGGAACATTTAGGTTTAAACAATGACATCTGCTTTTAGCCTAGGCATATAGAAAAATAGACTCATGAATGTAGTCAGTGGTTGCACTTATATTATATCCCATCACAAGTCACTGCGGCTCAAGTGCTGCCATATTATATTCCTGTCAGTGGTCCACCTGCCTTGCGTCCAGCCACGTGGGCTTCGTATCCTCATGGGGCTCTTTCTCATCGGCTTTCAACAGTCTCAGAGATAACGAGTCTGCAATAGCTACTGTGACGAATGTATGGGGGAAAATAGAAAAAAGGGCATAGTGTAGCAGTCATAATGCTAGAAAGTTGACATTTATGAAAGGAAAAGAAAAGAATTCGGCTTTTGAAGTCTGTGGGTTCGAACATAAACACACTAATGGTAGGCCGTCTATGTGTGTGTCTATGTAAGTAGGCAGCAGAGGTAACATATATATATAGTAAACTGGTAAAGGTACACTAAGTGGATGGCCAGGGTGCCGTTTTATCTTCGTATCTCCCTGTATACAAGGGATACACTGCTCAAGTTAAGTAGGTATAGTGAATCAATGAAATGTCATTGCCCTAGGAAAAGTATTGCACAACATATACATTTCTATAGTGGGTTTCCGTCTACCTTATTTTAGACTATTAATTGATTCATGAAGAACAGATTATTTAGGCATTGTATTGAGCTTCGTCATGCCTTAGACAGGTGAGCTATGTATGTAGTTGTAACAGTTACTTCTGTCACGACACTATTACAAGGGATGGAGTAAAGCAGGAATAGAGTAAAAATACCGTCCTCCATAGAGTAATCTGCTCTTCATGCGTATATATATATGACAGGTGACCTTCAGCCTACCCCAAAACATATATTTATAGCTGCCGTAAATTGGATGTATTTCCGATGGCGGGCACTAATGTATGCTGCATATAAATAGGAAATAATAGTCCTAAATACCAACATACCCAAAGCCATAAATAACCACAACAGAATAATGAAAACGCGTTTTGGCCTCACCACCAAATGTTATACTCATCCGCCTTTCTGCGGAAGCTGGCACGAGACTTAGATTATCCTCTCAGATCCCCTACACCATTTGATGGGGACATTTATTACCGAGGCGACATGCCATAATAAGCCGGTGGACTGGGGCGGATCCTACATCTCGATGTCTATAGGATGATAATGCCCTGCTCGTATAGGACACCTAGCCCTTACACAAACAGAACCGAGGCAGCGCAGTAATGATCTGGGGGGAATCAGACCAATGGGCTGGCCCCCTCCCCTTTTGTTGGTGCATACACATAGTACTAAATGGACGTATAACTAAGGGTGTGGGTGGTGGGCGTGCTGGGGGCTTTATTTGCCTAGTTAGGGATGGGTGTGCCGGACAGGGCCGCCATGTGAGGTCATAGGGGTGGGGGCATGGGTAGTAAATGAGGAGGTATTGTGCCCGAAGACCCAGGGTAAAAGGGGGCATTCTATTAGAGGGCCTGAGATAAGGGGTGGTATTCTGAGATAAGGGGAGGTATTCTGCCAGAGGACATATGGGAGTAGGAGATATTCTGTCCGAGGACCTTGGAGAAAGCGACGTATGCTGTCAGATGACATTGGAAAAGGGGAGGGTATTCTGTTAGAGGACACATGATATGGGGAGATATTCTGTCATAGGACCCAGTACATATATATAAGGGGTGGTATTGTGTTAAAGGATCCAGGGGACTCTTTGGTTGTGAAAACAAGAACCTCTGGTGTTCCAATACATCTTTCCAATTATACCCGTTTCCTCACATTCAGATGATGATGATGATTGTTGGAGTTTAAGGTCTACTCAGCAATATTTCAGCTTTATCGATTCCAACTCCGGTTTTTGACTACCAATTTGCGTTCCGAATCTTTGGGGGTGAGAATGACAGCAAGGCAAGGTGATATAGCAGGCACTGCCCAGACTCGAACCCGGGTCCCTCACGGTCAGATGGTTACGGGTTTGATGCTAATAGATACATAATATTATAGCCCCCCCCCCCTATTTTCTACTATTTCTATAAGCAACTGTAGACACGTACAGAGAATGATCATTGGAGCCATTAGAATAGCTCAAAACTATATTGTTACCATAATAAACTACTGAGAAACGTATCCCGATGTGAAGGTGAAGTCCTATATAAGGTCCACTGACAGTGTTGTCATTGGTCTACCATATAAGCATCCATTGTTCCCATTATAAGAGTCTAGTCACAGGGGTTCAGTGGGTTCACCAGGTCCCCGGGGACGGCTCACCCAGCCGGGAAAGCCGTCTTGGACCCCCTCCAAACACGTGCGGCTGGCCGGGTACTGGAGGCCAAGCCCCAGCCTGCCGGGGTAAGCCATACAACTTACTAATGGACACTGGCCCTTGTTCCAGGAATCTATCTATCTATACTAGATTGAACACCTCTCGACTTATATGTCTCAATAGTGCTTGCCTTAAAACCCCTACTTTTAGTCGTAAAACTAAAAGTTGGGACTACTCATAGTATTTGTTACATATTTGTATCAGAACTTTATGTCCCTAAGATCCAGCCTAAAGACTTTTAGAGTTAAACCCATTGAGAAAACTGCTGACTTTCTTGACTGTGTAGGTGTTCCTAATGGGACTGTGTGTTAGACTTGAAGACGGTGCGTGTAATGGGTGGCAAGCAGCTCAGAAATTCCAATGCACCATTCATATAACGTAAACGTCTTTTATACTTGTGGTCTCAGATTTGAAACGCCAACACCCTACTCGTGAATCTGCCATCAAATCTTATAAACACGGTGATTCATTGTCCGTCGATAGTATTCCGAAAGTCAGTTTTTGAAATAGTAGTTTAACCTTGGTGTAAACTGCATGTAAACACTTGATAAACAATAGCCCCATCATAGGGTACATCTTTACCATCTTCACAGAAATCCAATAGGTGTTACATCCTAGCCATCACGACACGGCGCGAGGCCCTGAATGCCGCGCTGGTTAGACTCAGAGCCGCGTCGGGCATGAAAGCCCTATCGAACGGGGACCTCTCTGACGGCCAGGCGAGTAATGCGTGTACATAGTATAAAGCCGGGCCGGCATAGAAGGGCCTCCCTGATTTGTATTCTATCGATGTCGGCTATCAACCGCTTGAGAACTGGGGACTGAAAGGGAGGACAGCGCGAGGAAAGGCAATAGGTATAGGACTCAAAAGTAGGAAAGGATGGAATCCAAAATAAGGAGAGGAGGAAGGGGGAGGAGTAACGGATAAATAAAAGATGAAGTTGCGGAGGAATAGTGTATAAACTTTGAGAGGAGAAGGATGATATGGGCTGTTTAAAGCTATAGGCTATAGAGTATCTCGCGTGGTGTGAATAGGAGGAGGTTGCCCGGTGGGTGGGGGAGATAGGGCCTGGAGGAGAGGTGTGAGATATGGGTGGGAGGGCGCGGGGTAGGCACAGAGGTGTAGGAGGGCGGCGATGGCGGCGCCAGCCGGGCGCCACGTCTCTGCCGTGCCCGGTGTAATCAAAGTAGGACATGGCTGTTCTTTTTTCTTTGGCTAGTTAAGCGAAGTATCTATAACCACTATAATCCTTATAGTGAAAAAAATGACATTTTGTTCGTCACTTACATCAACAATCAGTCATGAATTGAAATCTAGAGACTGTGAAGCAAGTGCGACAGCCATAAGAATACCAATCCATAAGTGTTTTCGAGTTAACCAAAACATTTCCCTTGACGCTACTTAAACTGCACATACCTACAATGTTTTTACCTCGACCTTTTCGTTCAAGCAATTTGCATGCAGGCCCCGCCGCGTCGGGCGTCGGTTGTGGGTCGCCGAATGGGGCCGGTTTGGGGTCGGCGTCCGCATCTTGTTAGGCGCCCGCCAGGTACCACGGCGGCGTCTCAGGCTCAAGATAAACGACTCCTCCAGGCGCCGCTAGGTGTCGCGGGCGTCGGCGTCATTACAGACCGACGTGACGTCATCGCCGGGCGGTTCTCGGCGTGACGCTCGGGGGGCTCGGCCGATATGGAGACTGTAGGCCGGGAACCAGTCTCACCGATTTGGGCGTTTGATCATGGGGCATGTCACTTCCGGTGGGACGCTCCCGGAATAGTGTGGGCGTGTTGGGGCTGATGAGGGGTGCTGAATGGGGTGTTAGGGAAGGGCCCTTAGGTGTGTTAGGGTCAGTGTTAGGGAAGGGCCCTTAGGTGTGTTAGGGGCAGTGTTAGGGAAGGGCCCTTAGGTGTGTTAGGGGCAGTGTTAGGGAAGGGCCCTTAGGTGTGTTCGGGGGAAGAGCCCTTTGGTGTGGTAAGGACGGGCCCTTAGGTGTGTCTTGGTGTGTCTTGGTGTGTGTTATGGGTAATATATCCAAATCGTCACTTTAGATTAAAAATAAAACTTCAATAAAATAATGATGATAACTCACATTACCAAGGAACATGCGAGAGATAACCGCGCAAAACATCGTAATATCTCACCGACTCAAAATACCTCCATGACCTCGGACTAAAGAGGACCACCAACCAAATAGCGCCACCCCTCTACACCCATTGTAACCCCCACTTGTTGCGTCCCATACCGTTTGTCAGGGCCTTCCCAACAAGGCCCTCACTAATGTGTGGAGACCAGAAACTCGGCCAGGTGCTGGGGTAGTGCTGCTGCTGAGATAATGAGGAGTGACAACTGCCGAAATGAGTGGCCGTGTAACTCGTTGTCTGTTAATAAGGGAGATGGAGCCATAGTCTCCCTGTCTGGGGTGGACTATAACATAATGGGATGGGATGGGGTGCACACTGAACAGATGAGCCCGGCGTAATGACCTGGTGGGAAGGCTATCTCATTTCTCTCTGTATAATGGGTCGTTCATACATCTTTTTCTTTTGCTTTACTGGGCCTGAATCATATGGGATAATTCATTGTAATGATATGTGGTATATATGTGGTCCTAGAGCTACTTGGATGGAGATGAGAGAACGTTAGATTTCTTACTTCATAGCTCAATAAAAGCCGAGCATTTGAATTACATTCTTTTCCTAAGTGTTGCCACTGAATAAAAACTTGAGATATTGTATATTCAACTCGTGTTTCCATCTGAAGTACTGTTTGATAGTTCAGACCTAATGCTCTTGACTGTTAATCTTACTACTTTACACCTTCACGCTCTGCGGGATATGACGAGTCATCTAGTGCGACACAAATTACTGTCGGTGATCCCCACATACCTCCACTGTGTACGTCTACACACATCAATACCCAGAACTTCATCCAGCCTCACGCACACGATGACATATTGTGGGCAGCCAGCACTACCCTTTACCATCCAAACCCAATGCCTTCTCCAGAGTATACCTGACCTTTTACTGTGGGCGCCTGCCAAGGGCTGCCACCGCCGTCCCCCATGAGTATAGGGCAGGAAAATAGCAGTAAAACCACCATGTAGCGTGATGTTTTCTCTAGAGCCACCAGTCGTGTCACTCATGTATGCCGCCGAACACTCAGTAAATACCAACTTGGACTTTTTGTAGCGTTTCTTCTGACTAGGTTCATTCAGCAGAAGTTGCACATCAGGCCCAGTCGCCGTTAAAAAGTCATTTCCTCTCCATTCACATGGTCAGGGGTTAGAGGGATAAACATTTTAAAAACTAACCACAAGGACCTTTTTGTGGAAGTCGATAATACTCCCTTAAGCCCGCCTCACTCTTTCCTCCACTGCCTTCGCCGCTGGCCTCATTTTCCTTGACGCCTTTGGTGTGAAAAGTCGGCGTTTTTGTGTGCGCTGAAAAGGGCCGACCTGAGGCTAAGGTCGGCGGTCGGGGCAGGGGACAATAAGTGGGTGGCCGAGGCGGGTGGCGGTCAGTAGGCAGGGTTTGCTCCTCCAGGGTCCGTCCACGGTCGGCGGGGTTCTCACGCCTGGCTATCGGGGTCTTTCATTGATCCGTGCTCCAGGCGATAAGCCGCTTAGGGAAGGATTAATAATAGGCTGACCATTTTAGCAGTACGAGGCAATGGTTATCTAATGCCAAATTATCTTTACTATGACTGCAATCAAAAGAATGTTCTCTGAGCTTATCACTGTGCCTTTTCATTGATTGGTGACCAGCTAGTTCATTATTTTGACTGACTGTAATATGTTATACCTTGCCCTTCTGGAATCATGAGGCATTATATGAATTGCTCAGAGCCTTGGTATCTTGTTCCGAAATGAACAAACAACATTATTAGGACAGAATCAGATAATCTAAATAAAAGGATAAACGTATTCAAGATGCATATTAAAGTAACTAAATAAAGAGTAAATATCATATCTGGAGCCAACGATCATATCCCTCAAGAATAACAATAAACATCCCGACGATACTTTTTTATAGAACAAGCCCGAGCATATGGATGGCCGCAGACTTCCTGCCCCCGTTCCTAACCTCATGTTCTTTTAACCCTCCAAATCCAGCCCCTTGTATTGCGGCAGCTGGGGCTCCCCCGGCCGCCCCTACCCTATAAAGTGAGTGACCGCTGGCTAGGGCCCTGGGCCCCCGGTCTGGCCTCTTAACCCCGCACGCCCCGGCCATATGACGAGCCGACCTGATGCCTGTGTAACCAGCCATAACCCGATTTATTATTGAATCCCCGAGGGACACTTGGCATCCATCGATATTGCCAGCTTTCTACTTAACGCGAGACCATTCTGCGGTAAGGGGCCTGAGGGCGGGTCACTTCCCCACAGTAGTCCTCTCCTGTGGTAATCAGCAAGGACGTATTTCCGCATGACAAGTGTGCAAAGTAAGAAAAATGATTTTACCTCGACTGCCACTATTTCACTTACCATCCAGAGGATCACATAAGCAGATAAGGCATAGGGAAATCCTAAAATTTGGAAGTTACATAGGAAGTGCCATTTTATATGTGATTGTGGCTTAGTCTTTTTTTATTAGGCTATGTTCTGTTCATTTTACATCATGATTGTCATAGTAGATGCAATTCAAAATCTCTTCTTTTTTTGCGTCGCGTCTAATCTCTAAAAAGTCGATCTAAGATATATTATAATGAAGTTGGAAATGTTTCACTTAACGAGATTCTCATTTGTAGACATAATTATGAATTTAAGATCATGGTATGAGTTGACTTTGCTTGAGGTGAAAGTCGTGTTCCTTGGATGCGACGAAACTAGGCTTATTGACTGGACTGTAAATTCGTTACCAACATCCTGGCCTAGAGCATATCACGAAAAAAGAAATAAAGACAATATTCACGACTATGTTTCGTTTTTCGTGCTATTTTATTCAACTTTATAGAGCAAGGTCTCCATTCAAATAACGTTATAATGTTGTCTGTGTGTTCCTTACGTGCAATAGCCCGGGTCTGCTGGGTCCGTTCTATTTTACATTATTGATCTTCTCTGTATTAATCATTCCCCATGCCACAAGTGATGAATGAATGAGTCACATTTTAAGTAGTGATATCGAAAACAACAATGCATTAGAAATTCCAGACTGCATAGTCGTACAGTTTAGCATATGAAGTGAGATTCGACCCAGGGCGACCTGATAGCAAGTTGCCAAACACATTAACTGTGCTCGTAAAATATACACCACTAGCGGAATGCCAATATTATTCCTGATTGCAAAAGCTAGTCAATGCTAAATGAATTTGAACTTGGGCAGATGTGTTGCAATTGTCATCGATCACGTTGATACGCAGTTAGAAACGCTAACTGGGAAATGGAATGAGCTTGGTTTTATCTGCTATTAGACGTGTCGCGTTTCTGCATAGGCAGAGATGGTAGGATAAAGGCATTAGGAAAAGCGATGGAAGTGCATTAAGTCCGCATTTATGGCAGATGCTGCATAATTACCTGGGATAAGACAATGAGTGCAGGTAGACATGCAACCAGGAGGAATGGGAATTGCCGAGTTGCCATTGGAAATCAATACACGTGCACAGTCTCCATAGAAAAGCGGCTGTATAAAAACACACAGTCAGCACACGGCCTATACCTGTATAATACGTCTGATGTGGCCACGACATGAAACACCAGCCTTAAATTGATGTTGGTAATATTCGTTAATGGGAAATGTCCATGTCTATCAGTTTTCAATTATCTTGAACAAGATGAGGGCTTGGGGAAAGATCCCTGAAACTGCTCATACTCAAAGAAAATTGATACCTATCCATGTCCGACTACCTCACGTGTGTAAGTCTTACTGACGTAACAGTGTTCGTCACTACTTTGTGAGGGTTAGATATGGTCCACCATATAACTATTTGCATGTAATTCCCGCTACCTACAATGAATGAATACCTCACTGGAGGTCTCCATCCTAGTAAGTATGTATCTGATTCTGAACGTCACATTACGTCGTGATGGTAAGTAAAGCTGGGTCTAAGTACTGCATCCACTACTGTCACCTCCCTCATAAATCAATACCGGGAATGGTAGGTGTCATCACAGGCTGTGCCAGGTGTTATACCATACCAGCCATCCGTCAGTATCACCTATGTCAGGTGTTATACCGCTACATTTACGAGGCTTACCATCGATCATAGCCCCCATTCCCCGCAGCGCCTGAGTCAAACTCCCAATGTGAGTAGTACACATAAAAACCGGCTACTCACTGCGCCGCCCCAGGCCCCACCACCATGTGGTTTCCAATCCTTACCCACTCCTGCTAATTGAAGACTAGATGGGGGTCGGGCCAGTGGAATTGGAAGCGGTCCACCAGGACTAGCACAGACCCGAGACGTCATGCGAGCGCGGCTCGCCCGGGAAATGGAAAGTGATTACCTATTGGTGGCTTCCCCCGTCTGTTCTCATGCAAGCTGGCGGGCAGAGAGCGAGGGGGGTCGGACCGGGCGCACCTATACCTATTCATGGTTTGGGCGCGCTCAAATTTACATCCCATCTGGTCCATCCGCCCCGCCCGGCGAAAAACTAACCCGAACTGACAGCTTCTTGGATGAGTCAACTCGCAAAGTTTGTCCCGGACGAATGGGTTTCTGTCTTGGTCGCAGCCGGGAAGGTTCATATTGCCCGCCCGTCGGCTTGGATTTGAGGAACGAGGGAGGAAAGGAAAATTACCAGTTTTTGGGCGGTGGAGGATGTTGTAACGCCCACAGAATTGTAATAAAAATCGGTGCTGTCGCTAATTAATTAGTATTGGCATATTTTGTGATTGCGTTCATTTTACTGATTGGGCTTAAAATCAATTTTAGCGTGGTGGCAAGGACGTGACATTGTGTTTTTTCAAGTGAAGGCTGCATCTCTTAAGACTTCTGAAATGAATCAAAATCAAAGTATTTCTGACATGAATTGTTTTTTCAGCCTTGTCTTCAGGTAAACAATATTTCAAACCCTTTCGCAGATTGTGGGACTGACAGACTGTATTACTGAAGCTAAGGAGTCTCAGGCGAATAAAATCATATCAATTCCACCTGAGCCTCCTCTGTGGTGTGTATAGAGATGTCCCGGGTGGGGCTATGGCATAACGCGGCGACCTCATTCTGTCTGTCCCTTGTCAAGGAATAGGCTGACCTGAAAGCTTGACCCACACCCTTATCGGACCCAATATCTGGGCGCGGGGTCCGTGTTCCGCTGCGCCCAATATCTGCCTTGGCTGAGCTGACACGTCGCCTTTTATAGATAGCGCCAGGCATTGCCTCCTCCCTGCGGCTCAGGTCTGCTCCAAGCAGATCGCATCAGGTCGCGCCCACTCTCACCAGCTCGCCGCATAGACCAATTCACTCTAGCCGAGATAAGCTCCCACACCAGCGTCAGCCTAAATCCCACCAAAATCCAGGGTCTCGCGTCAATCGCTTACATTAAAGATTATTGCATCATGTTGGCTACTTCTAGGGTATTAGCACCTACAATTCAGCTTCTCACGACTTTGTTCTGCCTGGGATGGTTTCTTGAATTAAACTTATTTCCACGAAAATACCAAAATGATCAGTACTGTAATTACACACGTAGAATTATAAGTAGCTTTAACCCCGATATATCAACATATTGGATACTGTAGGTTCTGCTATTGCAATAACTCTGAATGGTTTCCCTCGTAAGGAAATCAAAAACTTTGTTTGTTCTGCTAGGTTAGAACATCCGCTCTGAATGGTGGTTCGTGACGTTAGTGAAGGTTAATGTGGTTTTGCCACAACTGAGGCACCCTACTACAACCGATCCATTCAGACTTAAAAAATGTGATAGGTCACCCTCGTAGACTTACCACTACAACGAGCCGACTCTGTTAGTCCCCAAGGCCTCCGACAGAGTGACCTTGGGAAGCCGTGTTTAACTCAAGACCCCTCGGAAAGTGGCAGCTGCTCAAAGTGGGTCAGACACGTCCCGATGTGGCCGTGACGATTGTCACACCACCAGCTCACACCACCGGCCCGGCGCCCCACACATCCTGCCCGAGCTGCTCACCGAGCTGCTCACTGTACGAGTTCATTACGGCCTATTCAGGTTTCTCGCCCTTTGCCGTAGTTCTGTTGGCCGGGAGCCTGGAGCAGGGGTGGTGGGGATTGTAGGCTGAGTGATCTGTAGGGGAACTACCGGTGAGGGTCATGACCGGGGCGGTAGGGTGAGGGGACCCTGACCCGAGTTGAGTAATGAGGTTTCTAGGTGTAGTTGTAAAGCTTTGTAAGTTATCTGTCAGCCCGTCTAAGTATTGGCCCTAACGACAGACTGACTGTGGACATAGGAACAGCTTCCAAGCACATGTATTAGTGTGTCAAAGACAGATTCAGTGTATCCAGGTTTATCTCAACACAACAATTTATAAGGAAATTAGTATTTATAAACGACTCGTCAGCTACACGCATTTCCATATCTGTTTTCCGGGAAAATAATACGACTGGTTCAATATTGTGGTACGCTACACGTTTTACCATTATCACTGCCTATATATGGACAGTTTGTGTAAGATCACTTCTTGGGGTCATACAACCCTTAATGTTATGATCTGATACAATGAATTATTTGATTGGTCTTAGATCGCAGATATATTTGTAGAATAAAGTCTATTTTGAGAGTTAGAATTCTATCGAGTTAGGAACCCGTTTAAATGCAAGACGTCCCGTCTTTCAATAAAATCAGTTACATCAGATTCTGCAGCCCACATGGTATAACATGGACAAAAATCCTTTGATATTCAACAGATAGTTTCCTCTGCTCTCTCTCTAATACATCAAAGAAGACATGAAACCAGGTACTCTGGGGCACAGCGTGGACATTGAACCCTTTCTTTGAACTATATTTCTTTTACTGCATGAAAGTCTGTATTTTATTACAAGCCAAAAAGACATGCACCTAACCCTACCTGTAGGCCTAACTTGTCTTCTCAGTCCACATATAAAATAACTGGACTGATGAAGTCAAAGCTTGTCAGGTGGAGGTTTTCCGTAGAAGAAACCATAGCCCCAGACGACGGCCAACACCGCCATCAAAGGCTAGCGGCCAGGAACGTCTTCTTGCGCAAACGCCAATTAAGGGTAATTAGGTCACTTCTTCCGGTTTACAAAATCCCCCAGGGTGGGCTCCTGAGGAGGCGCGGTGACCGTGGAGGAGTGGTCTGTGTCTGTAGAAGGGGTGGGTTTGTATGGTGCCTGGGTAATGGATGGTGGGAAATGAGGGGCGGAGGGTAAGCTGTCGGGGAGAGGGTTGTGGTGTAGGAGACAGATTAGCTCTTATAGGACTGGAGTGGTGGGATGAAGGACGCAGGGTGTTGTACGGCCCAATGTCTGTTGTCTGTGGGATGAAGGAAACAGGGTGTTGTGTGGCCCGAGGTCTGTTACATTTGTGGGATGAAGGAAACAGGGTGTTGTGTGGCCCGAGGTCTGTTACATTTGTGGGATGAAGGAAACAGGGTGTTGTAACTTGTATGGCTTAAGGTCTGTTGCGTCTCTGGGATGAAGGAAACAGGGTGTTGTATCGTCCAATATTAAAGCCTGTTACATCTGTATGATGAAGAAAACAGAGTGTAGTATGATCCAAGTTCTGTTACGTCTGTGGGATGATGGAACCATCATGTTGTATGGCCCAAGGTCTGTTACATTTGTGGTATGAAGAAAACAGGGTGTTGTATGACCCAAGGTCTGTTATGTCTCTGGGATGAAGGAAACAGGGTGTTGTATGGCCCGAGGTCTGTTACATTTGTGAGATGAAGGAAACAGGGTGTTGTATAGGCTGAGGTCTGTTACATTTGTGAGATGAAGGAAACAGGGTGTTGTGTGGCCCAAGGTCTGTTACATTTATGGGATGAGGGAAACAGGGTGTTGTATGGCCCAAGGTCTGTTACATTTATGGGATGAGGGAAACAGGGTGTTGTATGGCCCAAGGTCTGTTACATTTATGGGATGAGGGAAACAGGGTGTTGTATGGCCCAAGGTCTGTTACATTTATGGGATGAGGGAAACAGGGTGTTGTATGGCCCAAGGTCTGTTACATTTATGGGATGAGGGAAACAGGGTGTTGTATGGCCCAAGGTCTGTTACATTTATGGGATGAGGGAAACAGGGTGTTGTATGGCCCAAGGTCTGTTACATTTATGGGATGAGGGAAACAGGGTGTTGTATGGCCCAAGGTCTGTTACATTTATGGGATGAGGGAAACAGGGTGTTGTATGGCCCGAGGTCTGTTGTGGTATAGAATCGTACTTTGCTCAGAGTATACCAGAGGCAAATGCAGACAGAGATTCAGTGTGTACCAAGAAACCTTGACGTTATCCCTGTCTCTGTTTGATGAATAACGATTCGGGTACAATGGTTCTGATGCAAGATATATTCTAGTAATAGCGTAGGTACGGAAGAGAAGAAAATAATACCTAAAGCATATAGGACATCCAAATGGATCTTGTTTCTTAAAGAAATATAAAACTCTGTGCAAATGCATAACGGGAATCCAAATAGGATAGTACTCTGATGTTATACCTGAAGGGGAAAAGGCCTAGATGTGTTTAGAATTAACGGACCCTCTATTTCCGAAAACATGGGACTTGACTGAACATGAAGACTCCGATAATCGTCAGGAGTAGTCCAGAAGGATACGGCGGTGGTCAAAGGGGCGGGGGCCGAGTCTCTGAGAGGTTGGAGACTCGAGAAGTGGGTAGGGGCCGTCAGACAAGGATCACTCATCCATCGCCCTTTGTCAGGGCCCGCCGGTCAGACAGGCCAACTCTCATCCCGTCCCTGGCCTTTTATCCCACCCCACCCCCGCCCTGCACCCCGACCCCTCCTGCCTCTCCTCCAGGGGAACGTCCGTGACGGGTCTAACCGATTGGTGTCAGGAGCTCGGTCAGATCACCGACGATCCGTTACCTCCATCTAACTCTGGTCACCATTCAGTCGTTGCGACAGTATTTAGGACCATACGGTTTTATTACCAATCTCTACTCATCTAGTGGAGTTTATAGGACCTGGTGGGAGCAGCAAACCGCCCATGCCGGCATGCTGTAGAGCCGTACCAACACAGTGTTGCCGAGTGTAGCAGGCGTTTAAATGAGTCACTTTTATTACTGAAAGCTTACGTGACATGGTGGCAGATGTAAACCTTTTGTCTGTTTGGTCTAGAGAAAAGACAATACGTAATGTTGTTGTTTGCCCTATCTATCGGGACCGTGTTAGAATGAACAGCGTTGCTCTTATTATACTGGCACATTCAACTTCACCAGACGCTGCTATTCTCCGCCAAATGGGGGTCTAATCAGTATCTCTATTGTGTTCCTTTTCATATAGATGTCAAATCAACGATTTAAATACAACCTTGTATTCGGTTAAAACCATTGGTACAGATTGCCGGCTTTGAATATTATGAAAGTATTGGTAACATTACACGCTTATTCATATTGGCTTGATTGGCGAATGTGGCTTACTCGATAACAACATAAATATGCAAAGATGAGTTATTATCAAGAAACCGAAGACGCAAAACTACCTAATGAAATGCATGTATATACTGGCTGATACTTTGACTGCTGTGATGCTTCTGAATGAGACCCTTCCAATTACGGACAGATAAACGCAGCTCGACATTTATACTAAACACATTCTGATCGCTCTCTATAGACGGATGGGAAATTGGGAAAGACATCGATCTGACACTAACAATAAAAATATCTTGGAAGTACCACATGGCGGTACCGTAAGCCCTCAAACTGAGGGTACCCTTCTACCCCTCCAGGCCCTTCCTCAGGCCCCTCCTCCAGGCCCCCCACCCCTACACGGGGCGTACGGGGGGCAGGGTGAGGCCGTCTTATCACATCACAAGCAGGCCGTCCCCCAAGACAATGACACTGCTGTAGGCCCGCTGGTCGTGATTTATTGCCGCTCCCCCCGGGCCCACGGCCCGCCCTGTTTGTGCAGATGGAGATCATATGCAGCTTAAGTATTGGGGCGTTGGGTTAGCATTACGTACGTCGTCCTATACGCCCGTCACTATTGGAAGGCTGGCGATAGAGGTACTAGGGGTACAGGGAATTGTACGGTTTTCAGTAGGAATACAGCTGGTCTTTTGTCTGCCTTTGACTATAGCATGTGTGTGAAGATTCTCAGGGCGTGTTACCTCTCTTGGGCTCTAAGATAAGAGTAACACTGACAAAGTTTCTTCTGATAAGAAAGTTATCCCCCTCCGCCAAAGATTACATTTGAGAACTATGTGTATATCATCATCTTGGCTTTCTTGGAGGCCTATACCTATCTACTGAGGTTTCTAACTTATATATTCTTTACTCAGTGCTACAATTTGTTGATTTATTTTTCACTTTACGTGAACCTTTTCTAGTTCAGGGGGTGTTTTTTTTCGAAGACCCACTGTACCGTCATTATGCTTTTGATCTAACTCTTCTCTGCTGTATCATCAGCCATTCGTTAAGACGCATTCAGAAGATTAGAAACTCAGGAGAGGTGTACTAATCCTACTTAGTTCTTTAATCTCAGACCCCAGTGATATATTGGACTCTGAAGGATCACCCCAGTGCAGCGATAGGCGCAGTAATCCTCTGATTAAAGGACGTTAGGTTAGGGTGTTATTGGGTCGGTCCGACTGGGAATCGTATTTCTGACTCACTGATTAGGATTCTGACGTCCGCGTTTCAGATTCCAAAAATAAGAGTATTTGGCGAAGAGAATACCAATAGTTAAAATAAAAAGTACAACAGAAGATAATTGTAATCGGGATGCATAAGAAGGAAGTATTTTGTGCGTTTTATTAATATTTTATTGGTGTTGGCTGCCATGAAATTCAACTTAAGATACTTAAAAGTTGAGGCGTTTATGATTTCTTTGGTGCGCTTTCTAAATAATTCTTTGTACTGAACACCCCTTGAGCAATCTGGGTTAAGTACCAGCCCTTCCCCTTGTCAAAGTAGATGGGTTTTCTGGTCCTGTAGCCGAATGTCTTTGCACTTGACGACGCCTGTTTCTGTTCCGACCATCTTCCATCTCCCTGATCACTGGCCGTCCGTACCCCCTCCTCACCCCCTCATCAGCTCATCCACCACTGCCCACAGCCTGTCGCCGACCAGCAGCCCGTGAACGTACCCGGACGCACCGGCCGCTCAAACCACCGGGGCTCTTAGCCACAGGCGACGCAAATAGCCTCAACGACGTGCTTTTCATACCAATTTACATGTTTTCAACTTCATGGGAACTCGTGCAGGCTCTATGGAAATTCTATTAGATTAAATAGTGAAGTAAAGATACGTGATAGGCATTCATAGGTATGAAATTGGCGAACAGAGTGGCAATACCAACGACTGCTAATGGGTAATAATTGCCTCAATTCTAATTTGCAATCATATCCCAACTTCCGTTTTGCTGCTTGATTGGACAAGAAGAGTTTTTCAAATTGAGCAAATTGAATGACCCTACTTTGAAAAGCAAAATGGTCATAGGCCTAGTTATTCAAAAACGTTTATTCCCTTATTTATTTAAGTTCCACCTTTTAATATAACAAAGGATTACATATAGTTGTAGTTAGTTCTAATTATGTATAAAAAGTTAAATGTATTGAACTATAATCTTTCCAGAAACACGCAGGTATAATTACTTTGACTTGCTTTCTGAAACCTTTCGATTGTTTTGAATGATATAGAACATTGTACCTGTTTTCCGACTGGTGAATATGTAAACAAGTGTACAGCCCGTATAGGAGGCCCGGCCACGTGTCTGAAGTAGTCCGGCCGTCAAGGGGTGACGGGGTGACGGCCGGGGCGGGGTCGGGGGGCGGAGACGGGGGGCGCCGTCTGTAATCAATCCCCTCCTGCCGCCCTCTGCTGATCAATGCGCATTAAATGGGACAAAAGCCCTGCTGGGTCCCGGCAGGTCTTATCACCTGTCACTGCCGCCCGTCGGGTGCCTTCACTCAGGGCCCGGTGCAGACACCAATTTACGTATACTACTCTCCGTCTATACACTTTCATATATATAGTGCATCTACACTACACTCGGTAGTCGAGAGATTGTGTATCGTAGTCATTGTCACTAACATGTATATTTAGGAACCTCATAACGTCGATTGCGTATAGCAAACCTTTATATGTCAATTTCCTGTATGTATCACTATGCACCGATGCCGGTTCTAATTGCTCCTTTCGATGACGCCTTTGAAATATGTTGCAGATTTCTGACTAGTATTGATATACGTTATTCACAAACGTCATTATCAGTTTGTAATCTAGTTTGAAGAAGTACTCAATGTAGGCATTGCATTAATCACATTGCGGTCTCATGGGCAACCGCCGCCGGCATGAAGTATCACTTGTCAGCCTAATCCTGAGATTTATGAGAAATCTGGTTGGGTCTCCTTGTATTCACCTCTTCTCAGAAACTATTGACAGCAAGTTATATTGAAACAATCGCCAGTGCTTTATTAGAAAAAAAAACACCTTTATCTGAGGTAACCTTTCCATGGAGTGTCCTTACTTAGAGGATAGATCTAATCTCCTGTCTCAGTGTTATTGCAGTCAGTGTTTTCCCAGACGTTGGATTAGGTTGCCCTTTAATATTCTCAAGCATCAATCAGGTCAATGGCCCTCTTAGGGGGGGGGGGATCCTCCAGTTATAGCCCTAATGCGACATGTCGACGGCAGACGTGGTCGCCTCAGGGACCGCCACAGCCCACCTGGAAATGAAGGCAGTGCTGGTGTAAATAAGTGACTTCCTCCTGTACCCCCTGCTCCTCCTGTGCCTCGCCCCTCCCGGCCCGGCGTGTTGCTCTTCTATTTCCCCGCCCCAGCAGTGGCGGCGGCGGGGGGCCTATCTCCGCCGACGGCTCGGCTTTGTTTGTACAGCATTATAGAGATGTGGAGCGGGATCTGTCGCCGGGAGCCGCCTCTCTTTACTGTCTCCACCAGGGGTTGTAATATAGAGAGATGTTTTGTCACTTACATCGCCAGCAGATGGCTGGAAAGTGCAATTACAATATCGGTATCATGTTTGATTAACTGCTGGGTAAAAAGCGATTGATCTTTGGCGAGATGTGAGTCACTGGGAAATGTTGGGATGAGGTTTCTTTGGATGTGCGATGCCTACTCATATGAAGCTCATAATCGCGCTGTTTCTCGTCAAAGTGTGCATGTGTAATTTTCAAACGCACCGAACATCGACAGAACTGTGTCAGTTAAGTTACATCTAAGGCCATCTGAGAACTAATAAGCTTATGCTACTGGTCGGAAAATAGCTGTAAACATCGATGACCCCCAACTATAATACCGTCTTAAGATCACGCATCTTGTGAACGTAGTGGAGTTCAAGACACTAGGTCTGCGGTTTGCGGTCGGACATGGACAGAAACATTGATCAGGTCGAGACGGGAACTTGTGGATAACTTCCGAGCAGTAAGTGAGCAACAGGTGAGCAGCTCCCAGAGCATGCCCTCTGACCTTACAGCCAGCACGTACCGCCGCAATCCTATTGTGGTAATTGGCCGTTTTAGGGCTGC
Source organism: Lepidonotus clava (assembly GCA_936440205.1). NCBI lineage: Eukaryota > Metazoa > Annelida > Polychaeta > Phyllodocida > Polynoidae > Lepidonotus > Lepidonotus clava. Next base: position 40,865,974 of record OW387136.1, on the reverse strand, counting down.
TATTTGGGATAAATTTAAACCATTTCCTTCTTATAGCTCTGTTTGAATTAGATTAATTACTGGCATTTTATGCGGCCTCATAAGAATGATGTAAAAATGCCCATAGATAACGGTAGTTGATAGGCGATGAAAAACGTTGGATATTTGGTATTTCCGAATAGTTTTACCTCAATCTACGGTGATCGTGACTTATTCTGACAGATACGTTTGAATTAGGTCATCCAAAACCTTTTTTTGTATTCGAAAGGTTTTTTCCTTTTTTCTCTCTTCTTTTTATAGAAAGCATTTGCTTTTCCAGTGAGAGGGAAGAACGCTTGCTGCGTATTGCAGTTGGAATTCTCCACACACTCATATAGCAATAAATACGTTATCTACTACGTGTGCAAAACGAGTTCCTACTCGGATATTAATCGCTGTAAAGTATGGCAGATTTTGAAGCCGACCAAAACCTCATGTTTTGATTGTAATTAACATGATTACCATCAACCGAAGCTTGTAGACATCAGATGTTGAGAGCTTTATTTAATATGTGAGTGTAGCTCAAGGTACCAAGAGGTTTCAAATTAGAACGAGACAGCAGTTAAGATAAGTGGCAGTATATTGATAATAAAGAAGTAGTAAAATGGAAACCATTAATTGTATTAATTTTGTTATAAAACGTTGGTTTCAACTCCCACAGGTTTTCTGGCCTGCACAATTTCCACGGAACTCCTCAAATCTAAGCAAATAATCAAAAAGGATATTTTTTTTAGTTTTAATACAACAAAACGTGTTAACGCTCATGTGTGAGAGTTATAATAGCCACAGATGTAGCCAGGTGCTTCACCAGATAATTACTAATTGCTACGGCAGAGACACACACCATACTGTTTTTGGTGGTTGGGCAGGCCTACGTGTAGATAACTGATAGGCTTTGGCCGGTATGGCGGTTGGCATGCGAGTAGCAGATAACCAACACCTGTGTACCGCCCAGCGCTATCTGTTTACTTCTCACGCCCTTTATGGAGTTTTCTACTCATTACATGTTTTACCCACCTCTAACCTTACGGCAATGTTTGTTGGACGAGGCTTTTCTTTTAGTTAATTCAACTTTTAATGTTACTTATAGGAGTCTTCAGCCATACTAGCTGATCAAAACAATGCACCATAAAGGCCTTAGGTCTTAGCTAATTATAAGTCATAACAATGATCGCGCAGTTTGGAAAATAGGTTATAGTTGAAAGGAAAGCACAAAAAAACAAAAGTGATAGCAGATATAAGAGCGGTTTATAACTTGATTGTAGAATAGTCATATTTGACTGTCCGTCTGACCAGAACGATGATGCACATCTAACAGGCGTAACTGCGGAAGAGCTGAAGATGGCGATGTCCTATTTACTAATCTTCTCATTCTTCACTACTTTTAGCTTTAGGACATTATAGCCTTGCCTATACGTAACGACTTAGCAGGCCACACACACATTAGCAGCTTCACGTAGCAACCCTTCGGGTGGTGGCACAGCTATAGTGGCGAGTTGCTGCGTGCATTAGACGTCGCGAATTGGACCATTGTGGGAATAGTTCTTTGAGTCTGGAGTAGTCCAGTAGCTGGATCTCCCCATGAGCAACTCATTGTGTTCTTGTCGGGGCCCCTTCAGCGGTGAGCAGCTCACAGACGGCCCCCGCCGTGCGGCATGACGTCCGTACCCACTGAGCAGCTCATCAGTCCTCTCCTCAGCCCCCCGCCCCCTCCCAGCTCAGCGTGTGGGACGGGGCCTTGTTTGAGCAGCCGGGTGAGCAGGTGTGAGCGGTTCAGCACCACCTAGTGTGATTTAGGAGCAGCTCAGGGGAGAGGCCAGACTCGGCTGAGCAGATGATGTATGAGACGAGCAGGTCCTACTACGTCTGGGGAAGCCGCTCCTTAGCGCGCCGCTTAATGCTGTGTTTACACTGCGGCTTGGCCCACCCATTCCATCGTAGTTTACGCAGTCATTAGCAAACTAAGGCTGTGATAGAATAAGTGAAGTCACTGTACTCACCATATTTGTGGAGTTTGTCAAGTTTGCCAACGGAAATTAAAGGTTAGCTGTTTCTTCAAAGAGAATGTATAGTGTACATATGGCTCCTCCAGCCTTGTACAACGTTTTTCCTATAAAATGTCCATCAAGAAACATAAGCTGCATGATATGTTTTTTTAATGTTTAGAGATTATATGGTATGTCTCACTTGCTCAACAACAAATCTGTTTCGAGTGCATTCTGTTTCGCCTACTTCTACTACGTCTACTGTGATCTAAGATCAGCTTTAATCGTATAGAGTTAAACGTGAGAATGGATAGAACTAGACTTATTACCCTCGAAGTAGGCAGTGCTTGTCTATTCATGGTAACACTACTAACAGGCAACAGATATTCCTCGTTTTTATCTACCACATTACCGTGACCTATGCAAAAAACCGCCACATTGGACTTACCCGATGTAATACACTATATATCATACCAATCTCTTCAAATCTGGCATGAGCCTGGGCGATGTAAAGCGTATCATGTCCATTCGTCAGGCCTGACTGTAATGTAAACCGGGCCTATCTTACTTTATACCGCCTGCCCTAACCATAAAGTGTAGCGCCGATATTGGTTGTCTGATGCCACCCACGGAGCGTGGCCGGGCTGGGCTCATTGTTCGTCTGTGGAGGCTGACCTCGGCTTAAGCCGATGTCCCGCTAGGCGATTCTCACTGCCCATTAGAATTTGGTAATTTATAAACCTTAACCATTTATTATGACAAAAAGACCATGCATCCTACATATCATCTAAAAGAGAACTAAAAACTATCTTTAATGATGTATAATATGTATATGATTAATCCGTATTCACAATTCCATTTTTTTAAATCGGGAGTAAAGTCGGCTAGTGGAATAGAGCCTCGGGGCTCTGACGGCCCCGCACTGCCGGCGTCAGGGCCTGCTTTACGACCCGCGGACAGGTCATCCCCACCTGAGTCCCACAGATTATAAGGGGGCGGCTGGCGGGGCTTAGATGGGGTTTGAGGAGAAGCTAATGTGTGTTGGTGAAAGATGTGGGCTGTCGGGATGGGGAGAACTGTGTGGAGTGAGACATGGGCTTTAGTTTAAGATATTTCAAAGTTGATCAGAATTGGAGGTGATAACGTAACTTGGGAATTATTGGAATTAAAGTGATGTATGGGTCAGAGTTGTCACACACATTTATACAACAAATTAACAAGTGGGAAGTTTGTTTAAAAACTTTATAAAGTTTAACATTATAAACTGCCCTTTCTTAAAATCTGGGTTCATCCATCTATAAGTAATCCACACAGGCCGGTGCCCGGGGCCGTATTCCGGCCCACTCTTAGCTTTGAGATGGGAGGGATTTGAGAGGTGAAAGGAGTGGAGATTTACTGGTCTGACATATACGACTCGTCAGTGTAGATGGTAAGCTCCCCCCTTGGGCCCGTCATGTCATATGTGAAGGTGAGGCATTAGGTGGTGGAGAGCCCTCAGTCGGCTCTACCTTTACCAATAGGATGACACCGTGTCAGGGATTTGTCACTGTCGTCCATCTTCTCACGACGACCCTATCTCACTTAGGTGACTTCCAACGAATAGAGATTTGATATTTATAGATCTTCGTAGATGCATTATATTCAAAACTTTTATTTTAGCTGATAGCTTTCGCAGTGTAAAGAATTATTGGAGCAATAGTTGCAGAATGTTTTTCAATTCTTTGATACTATCTGTTATGGATGGTATGAACCTTTGGTATTAGACATCTGTGGGTTCGTTTCATGCCTTTCCTTCTGTTCTTTAGGTCTGTACTACATATTTGTTCTACATCTTACACTCTTTTCTATATGTCTATGCTGTTCGTTCCACGCCCTATTCTCCGTTCTGTAGGTCTGTACTATTTGTATTGTCCCTTTGGACGTTGAGTGCCCATCACTGATCAAGTCATCACAGTTGAATGGTTGACAATTGCACAGTAATGAACTGGTAGCCGAGTTCTGGACAGGTCATAGACTGTTAAGTTGTTACTGATATACCTAAACACTAAGAGAACCATGATGTCTGCCGTCGACATTGTTCATAACCGCATTGGAAAAGTGCTTTCATTTGCCTGTGAATTCCTACAACAACCTTATGGTCTCTAACCACATTGACCAGTCAGATGTCGGTGTCCCACGTCAGACTACCAACGTTAAGTGGCCCAGACAGTACCAGGTAGGTCCCCTCGCTGCAGCCCACCCACGGCAGCCCCTCCAGGTGTGGTCCGTGTGACGGACAAGGCCCTAATCTGACCCCTCCTTCCTCCAGTCCCTTGACCACTGCTCGGATCAGGCTGCATAATGGATGGGGGCCCTAAGGTCCGGCGACAGGCTGCTGTCTGCCACCCCTACTTAGTGCGGCCCACTGACCGATGGGCAGTGGGCCGAACGGGACATGGGCACACGACCTATGTCGGACTAGGGCGTAAATGACTTCCAGATCCTTTGGGGGTCAGTCGTCTTACTGCTGTGGCCCATGGCATTGCTGATGCACATTTTGGAGATTGGATAAGGAGACTTCCCTCCTGAAACAATTGGTTGTTTTACATAGATGGGAACATATATAGCAGTTATCCTTGCAGAACTGCAGCAGTAAACCATATAGGTTGGAGGGATACGGAAGCATGGAACACTGCCGGGTAGTGTTCTGTCTATTGTGCACGGAGATCCCCTTAAAGAAAGTAGCCCTTTAGCTTATAGGGAACATCAGTAAAGCTTCTATAGGCTTAATTGTCAACGTATACGGAATGCACAGGACAGAGTTCTTAAAATGCTATGGGCTGAATAAAAAGGAACGCTTCTAACTTGCGGCCGCGGATCACCTAAGCTCTCAGCCAACTTTTCCATCGTGGTCTCTTAAAACGGGTAGCACGCACACGGTATAAAGTTGCCAATAACTCCCCAATATAAAGTGATGATCTTAAGTGCTCGCTATGAGGGAACTTCAGATAGCCTGTTTTAGCTTTGATCGCCATGTTTTATACAGTATACATCACTTTGATGGTTGTGACCTCTATTCGGACCCCTTGGCCTCCCCTTGGCCTCCCCGTGGCCCCTGCTTCTCTTCTGATGTGGCCCTAAGTCTTATGATATTGATTTTCATATCATCATGTTGCAGAGTAATACCCTTTAAGACGTTCTTCTTCGTCTTCAAAGGTTGCAATATACAGAACTATTCTTTGATCCTGGACTTTGATTGGTTTCTTGTAGTGTTTCCATTACACAGGACCGATGAGACTAGACCCACGAAGCAGTAGAAGTATGTATTAAAGCCAGGATCCAAACAAGTTGTCAGAGCTATAATATGTTATTTCCCTGCTAGTTGTAGGATTCCCGTCTTCTAGCCTAGTCAACGGCGTTGTGAAAATGATATCCCTATAACTGTTTGTCGAAGTTATAAGAACAGTTTTTTTTACAAGTCTGCATAAATATTGTGTTTATGTAGGTAGGTTAGGTAGTCAAACACTGATACTATTCAAGTCGTCGTTTTGAGTCAAAATCATGAGAAAAGGGTAGAAAAATCCTACTATGTGTTCAGTAATATTATGAGACATAGGGAAATAGTATTATGCTCGCGAAAGGTCAAAAAGCAGTCCCTAGATTTGATACTCCATAATGCGTCCTCCATCCGTGCGGGCTGTGTTTTATCCCGCTGCCTATTAGGCCATGGTTATCGAGTATCGGCTAATCTCGTCCTTTGGTCTCCCTCATTGAACACCCCGAGTTGGGTGACCTTACGTCGTCCGCCCGCACTTGGCGAGGTCAAGTACTGCTGAAGGACCTATTAGCGTCCCCCCCCCCCTCCACCACCACCACCACCACCCCTACCAGCAGCCCGCGTTGGCTCGTCCTCCAGGCGCTCACTAACCGTGCAGAATCAATCTAAACTCGCTGACCTTAAAGCCACCACTCTGCACTTCACCAGGTCAGCACTATTGAGGCGTCGATTAGCGCGCCGCTCGACCAGCTCGGTTGTTTACACCCGGAAACGGAAGGTGGCAGCCCGTCGGCCCGCGGCCTCTGGCATTTGGGGCCGGGCCTGTAATGGTGGGGCGAGGGGCGGGCTGGTATTTAAACAATGAGAGCTGCCCGACGCCCTCCTGCTGGCACTAGGCTTACGGGAGGGAGAGGGCCTCACTCGGAAAAAAGAGGCTTTGTTTTGGGGGGTGTTGGTGTAGGTGGGAGGTGTCGAGACGTATCGGGCTGCATTGCTAACTCATTTGGTGTGCCTGGCCTCACCCACTGTTGGCTGGAACAGTTGTTTCAACTGCCGTGATACTCGGAACCACTGTGAGCATTGGCCTATTGCCTTAGTCTGTCTAACTCCCCCAGGGCCCCTCTGGTGACTGCCCTATGTCGGAGTTTTCACCCACCAATGTTGGTAAATATACTACACATGCGATGCTCATCCAGAATGTTGTATCAATCTATCTCAATGATAACTTTGCAGTTTTACGCCATTGAACGATTCCTCCCTCCCGAAATCCTTCTACTCTGTTCGGACTGTTTTCCTACTCCCCTCTCTACATTTATCTCCGAATTCCTCTCTGGTTCCCCTTCTGTTTTAAACTATAGCGTCTGTTTGCTTTCTTCGCCTCTCTGACCTTTCTGTCTGTGCCGAATCAAATCCGCCTCCAGGCTCGATTTGGGGCTCTCTGAACCTGGCATGTCTAAGATTGGCAGAGAATGTCCGAGTCTGACGGCCAGACATGTAGGTTTTTTATAACCCACAGTCCTTGATTCTTCCGGCTGTCTGTCCATGTATACTATTGTAATTGGTCATTAGTCTGGATAAAATGACATCACCTATTTGTGGATTTTGATGGAGGCCGGTCCCTTGGTTTGAGGTTTTTCTTCTATAAAGAAAAGGCTTTTGTATATAGCTTCAATAAGTTAATGATATGATAATTACCTATGTCATTTAGAAGGCACTCGCTGTACACTCAGTTGGAGCCGTGCAGAAGGTGTGCAAACAATTAATGATAAAATTTTGTGTGAGTTACTTTGAAGACTATATCACAAATGTCATTAAATAATAATAAACAACAATGAGAACATAACATATCAACGAACAAAATACGTATATATCATTGATTATTTTTTATTCAAAATAATCAGTTCTAAAAATGACAGTAACCACATTACCGCAAGCAACCACTAAGGTAGGCCTATAGGTACAATAAGAATTCCACATCGGTTCAGCCAGGATAGAGTGCAATGCAAACTATTTATCAGAGAGAGGGTAGAACTCTGATCTAACTGACCTTGGCTGGCGTAGGGCGGAGCTCCGTGCGGACCGCTGGTTTGGCCGATGGCATGTAAAGGGCAGTGGATCATGCCAGGTACCAGCCAGTGGAGTGCACGTGTACCTTTGATGTCAATGGCGGCGTGGTACAACAGGTATATATTTGTATACCGTTATACCAGATACTGGGGTAGAGGGGGACGGCCACAATGTAGTTAGTCCATCTAGGTCTATTGAGTGGGGTCATATAGGATGGGAGGGGCGCTACAGCTGGTGGTTGGTTCCATAGGTACGTCAATGTTGATGGAACTCAGGACTGTCCTCTTCCATATTTTATGGGGCTTAGTATTACAAAGCCTACCTTGGTGATGGAATCGTTCTTTTCGTTGGAGAAATTAAGCAGAAGAATTTTAAACGACTCTTAATGTGTATGTAAAATTGATTATATACTATAAGTATCCGGATAAGTATATAGCAAACCAGCTTCTACTTTTCTTCGATTACGTCTACCCTTCACCCTTATTTTGTAGGATTGGGTATATGTTATAAAAAGTTGATGACTTAATTATCTCTCAAATTTATTCTGAAGTATCACCCAGCTTCTAAAGACTAATAGATCATGGGTATCTCCAATTTCAGGCAATATTTTACAAAAGAGACAGGTTAATCATGCCCTTGTAATAAGACATGTAGTTACGTGTGGTACCCAATCGCCCATCAATGTGAGCCATAACCTATTTCCTGTTTCATCAGCCTATCTCCAGTGAGTACCGCCCCATCCCCCCATATGGCCTCCCCCCTAGGCTGAGATCCCTACTTCTGTGTTTAAAACATGTTTAGATGGTGATATACACGGAGAAGTTTGGCAGCGGAGGACATTTATATAGGTGCCCGGAGCGGGGTGGTAGTTTACGAGGGGGCCAAATGGACGGTCGGGTCTGGGCCGGTCCACAGTGACGGGCCGGGCCAGCGCCAGATGAGGGATTCGCATGCAGTGGTCGACTGGGGAGGGGCCAGGGGGTAACCCCTCACAATCATACCATAAAGACGGGGGATGGAGATGAGGAGGAGGGGCGGGATAGGGGGACATGGCCCTCGGACGTAGGAAAGGCCCTCAGGCTCACTGGGGATGATGTAAGGGGTGTGTGTGGAGGGAGGAGGGGTAGGTAGGTCTGGAGGGCCGGGCGGATTGGATGAGTGGAGGCGGGGGACACTGGAGGAGAGTTTGTAACACGGCAGTTCCGCCGTCATTGCCTCCAGGGCCGGGCTATTGGTGCAGGCTCCTGGGTCTACCCAGGCGGCTGACCGAGGCGGGGACGACCCGGTTTGATTGTGGCCTGAAAAGGGCTCGGTTTTTGTGGGAGTCGGTCTCCGGTGACTTCCGTATTCACCGCTACACTTTGAATCCTGGTCAGGTTTATCGCCACGAGGCCCCGGGGTTATCGGGGTCTGGAGTTTATAATCATTGTGAAGCCGCTGGAGCAGGGGAATCTCCGGGGTCTGAGGCCTGTATGGCCGCGTTTAAAGGTGCTATCGGTGTGAAAGCTACAAAGCCCTGCGATATGAGTTTGAAGCCAGAGTTTGACACGGCTTTCTAGCAACTTTTCATGATAAATTCCTTCAAAATGGCCACATTAAAATCACCGCCTGGGAGTCAGGCATTCGTGTCCAAACAACCCGATTAACATATGAAAGAGTTGGCTAAGCATACAGCAGCAATGTCCAGAAACGCGACAGTACTGGTGCACTGGGGCTGGACCAGAGGGCCCTCCAGGGCGGGGTCAGAGATCAGTGGACCTTGCCGTGGGGCGGTCTAGCCCAGGTTAATGCTGTATCCGTGTATGTTCTGCCGAGTGCTTACACAGGTCGTGTCTCCGGACCGGGCCCTTTTCTTTATACATGCCAATAACACGGCAAAGGTAGCAGAGGAGGTAGAGACGAAAGGCTTACAGGATTTATTGAGTGGAGAATAGACGAATGTATTTCTAATGTGGCGTAAATGATTCGCATGTTTTACGGGGAAAAGAACTGGTTGCTCTATTCCAAATAGGGTCCAGCGATACATCCTTGCCTGTTCTTTCATTATGCAACTAAATTATTTTTAAACATCAATAAACATGCGATGCTTCTGTTAGAGTACATGGAATGCTTATCAAACATCCTTGACACATAGTCATAATACTTTCTATCATACCCTTTATTTTTCACTGAAACCCAATCGGATGAAAAACAATCCTTGCTCAATGTGATCTTAATGTAACCTTCTTAAAATGCCCTTTCGTTGACGGTTGTCCTCCGGTGTTTGCAGGGCCTCCAGGAGGAGCTGACCGAGCTGACCAGCCAGGTGCACGGCGTGCGGGACGCCGCGGTCGACCTGATGAACCGCAGCGACAAGTACCACAAGATGGTGGAGCCCGAGCTCACCTCGCTCAACCAGCGCTGGGAGAGCGCGCAGGAGCGGATCCGGGTGAGTTTCTCTGCACAGCTATGTTAAGGTTAAAAGATAACGTTAAAAAGGAGAGGTGTCTAAAGGCTATTGACGGTGTTCAATGTGGGGCCTATCATAATCCTACTTGGGATTAACATTAAATTCTGCCTCACTTCTCTCCCAAAATTCCTGTAATAATTATCGTAAGAAGTATCTTGTCTTTTTTTGTGTAAACCAAGCCATCTAAGATATCTTGGCCCTATAAGGGTCGATATTAGGGAATTACCTGCTTTACCCTTTTTACCACACAAACATTCGTCAGTCATTTCAGCGTTTGCTTTTTATAGGCTTTGATATGGGGCGAAACTTTGCACTCTTCCTACTCCCTAATAACGTCAAGATTTATGTTTTTCAAAGCTACCTGACGCAGTCAATATTGCATTAATTTGAGGTTTATAAGTCTGATCAAAGGATCCTTCTCTGTGGCGCACAAAACGTATTCAAAGAGTCTTCTCATAAAAAGAATTGATGGGCAGTATTTGCCTAAGGCTATACCAAATTATTACATCGTAGCTTCATTTCTTTTTAACCTTTTTTTTCCACGAGCAGGGTACCACTAAGAAGTATCCTGTTTCATCTAACCCTGGTTGAATCGGTTTTCTCTACCTCTAGCGCATTATTGGCTCAATTTATTTGGCTCCAAATATCTGACTCAAAGCAATTAGGTATCTACTTTAACTTCGGATCTGTGACATAGCTATAGGCCCACAAGAAAATAGAGTTGTAATACCTAACTCATTAATATGACCGAACAGGTATTGGACCACAGGTTCCCCCGTGTAAATGTGTGCTTGTGGGCATTATAACTGTGAACATTTTGGGGCTTTAATGAATCTTGGTAATAAGGAGGTTATTACGGAACAAGGGTAAAAACGTCGTCTGTGATACTAAATTTCTTATGGGCTTTCCCAAACCACTGCATAAAACTGGCGACCAGTCTGGTGATCGTGGTTTAATGGGTCCTAAAGAGGTAATATCAATCATTATTGCACTGGCCATTGTAAAAACTCCGATATCCACTTAAAGTGCAGTAGGACCGAGTCAAACATGGTATATATTCTATTTTTCAGTGATAATCTAGCCATATAATCAAATACCGCCTGTGTAGACAGATACTCGGATATGAAAACATTACCACTCCTTAGATTCTTAAAGATACTCCTGAGTAGTTGCGAGCTGCTCAAGCTAAGCTGTGAGCAGGTCGTTGGCGGTGTCAGGTTTCTGAGAGCTGGTGCACCTCCCCCGCTCTTGGCCGCCTTCCTCAAACCCCAAAGAGGGCAAAATCCATCTCAGTCTCCAAGGATCCTCAGCCGAGCTTGCTGAGGGCCATCCATTATTTAGAAGCGGGGCTCAGACCACTCCAAGTGGTCTTTGTTTTGCTGAGGGATCAATAGCAAGAAAAGCCATTATCTTAAGAAGAAAAGCCGCATTAATAACAACGAATGCTTCCTTAATATAATGGGAAGAGGCATTAATTACATGGATCGCCCTGATAATAACAAGGAAATGAACGTCAAAAGAGGTGCTCGATTCTTAGAGTTTATGTGAGTTTTATGTTGTTTTCCATGACGGTAATTGAAATCGTGGTAGTTTACAAGCAAGTGGAATGCAAATGAGGTAGTGGGTATGCTGTACGGAGTGATTTAGAGAAGGATTATTTTATAACCATACATTTAATGGCATAACGTGCTTATCTTTTCACTCATTGTTAGAAACGCTGCCAACACCTTATACATCACTTTCTATAATTATTTTCTACGTAGGGATAAAGGTTATCACTAACCCTCTAACGGGGAAAAGAGGACAGAGAAAGCAGTAAACCAATTTTGAAATCAGCTGCTCCATTTTAGGGATCCTACCAAAGTACGTCTATATTTGAGCCAAATACTTTTAGAGTAAAAACCTTAGATCAGCAGACCGAAACTTTTGCTGAGTGAGCATCCCTCCTCCTAGTTTCCTACTCCAAGCAAGTTAGTATTTTAATAGAATCCGAATGATGTGAGAGAGATGCAGGGTCCCAAATCAACTTAAAGGGACTACCTCAGGTCTGATGTAACCGTGTGAAGCCACCAAAGGATGGCGACATGAGCTCAGAAATGATTAATTAAAGTGAGCCGGCAGCGGCACAAAACAGCAGTTAGCCTTCCTGTTAATTATCCTTTGAAGGGAAGGTAAAAGTGCGGAGGTATTCCCGCAGAGACTGGGCGGGCGGAACCAGGCAGTCAGCGTGGTGCATCCACTATGGATGGGCAGTGGCACTGATCCAGCTCTCATTTGATTCAGACTTATTTCTTGAATCTAACAGGCGAATTCTCCATATTAGAACCAAACCGTGTTTAAATTACACAAGATCGTCTATGATGTGGCACGTGTGGGATTTATTTTTCAGACCCATAAAACATTGTTTTAAAGAATATTAGGTTGTGAGCTCAAGTAGACGAAAAAAACAGGACCATATAACTATAGAAACAATGAGAATTACATCAATAATACTAAATGATTAAAAAGTCTGGCGTCGCTGATACAAGGAAACCCTATTCCTAAGCGGCCGAGGCTCAAGTCAACCGCCACTAGGGCCAATACAATGGTGTCCCCTTGAATCATCCGTCTGAAATAAAAAGACAATAACGATCTGACATGTTGGTGTGTGTAGGGCGCGTTACAAAATAAGAAATGAAAGCTACATCGCTAGAGGAATACAGATTGAGTCTCAGGGCGCTGTTCTTTTTCCTTGTGGCAAAATTCCCATTCGCGTGTCGCCCTGAACTCCCACTTATAGAGCGTAACCAAGTGCACCCGCCTCGACTCATCCAACGGACGTAAAGAAATTGCATTCCCAATAGCATTTCCCAATCCACTACCTACCCTCTTCTGGGCCACACTCACAAAAAGCCTGATCGGAAAAGAATGGCAAGTTTAAAGCTGACATATAGGACTGGGTCAGGGAAGTGGGATTTTAGTCAGGACGGTAGTTGGGGAGTTGGGGGTCATGTATCAAGTCGGGCACTGGTTCTACCAGGATGGATGGACGTGAGGTGGCTGGTTGCATGCGAGGGGATGCTCTTTGGGACAATGGATAAGTGTAGCGTTATGCTGTGGCAGAAACTAACCGGGTTTTGGACACCCCATGGCCAGAATGTACTCAGGGCGGGGAAGGTGGGGCAATGCAAGCTCCGGTAATAAATGAGCACTGTAGACTGGGGGTCAGCAACTTTTGCCTTGATCACAGCAGCCCCAAAGTGAAAAGCCGTGCCTCTAATACACCAGACACCGCCATACACGGTGAATATGCCGGGGCAGAGTCGTGGCACAGAGCCCTGTCTCTACCCTCCCCCTCAGACCCGGAGAGAATAGAGAATCAAGATTGCGTCTAGTGATGAGGGCGTTTTTTCAAAAGGCAGATTGTGCATTCGTTATCAGTTCAGCCCAGACCCCTCTATGCTATCAGGTTATCTTCGCTCGGTGTGTTTGAGCCCACAACAGCGCCGGCTTGAGCCGCACTGTGTGCTGTTAATTCAGAATAGAAATTGTGATAGTCCCGATCTTCATTTTGTTTTGTTATGGGAATAATGAGATTGGTATTCATGAGGCTTGATATTTGAATAGCCTTCAGGCGGGCTCTGCTGATAGGCCCTCAGGTACCACGGGTAGACCTACTGGTTCCGGTACTGCGCAATTACTGCTCTAGGCCTTGCGTGTTTTTTACCGTAGTCACAGGATATAACCTTGGGGAAAAATGCTATTAATCAATATTAAGAAACAATAAAGTTTGCCCGAGTGTGTTTTGCCAGTCCAGTAGTAAATGTCAGGTACGTTTCGTGTGCTACTCGACACACATTGAGGTCTAATCATACGTGTCTCTTTTGACGATTGATTCAATTATTCAATCTTGTATTGAAACAATAACAATGAAAAGAATATTTTAGCTTTATTTTCTCGTTGTGTTAACACATAACTAGGCTATATTACCCAGGGGATATCGTAGGTAATCCGCACAACTGACATTCTTGAACAATAACAATTATATAAATTTATAAATAACAATATGGGTAACCCGAATATATAAACAGAATGGAGTGTGGGTGCTAGCACTAACTGCTCTGCATCTCCGCCTTGAGCATTACTTTGGCAGTGAGCAGCTCCACCTTGACTTGAGCACTGCTCTTGCAGTGAGCAGATCCGCCTTGAGTACTAGTCAGGCAGTGAGCAGCTCCGCCTTGAGCACTGCTCTGGCAGTGAGCAGTTCCGCCTTGAGCACTGATCTGATAGAAAGCAGATCCGCCCTGAGCACTGCTCTGGCAGTGAGCAGCTCCACATTGAGCACTGTTCTGGCAGTGAGCAGCTCTGACTTGAGCATTGCTCTTGCAGTGAGCAGGTCCACATTAAGCACTACTTATAAAGTAAGCAGCTCCGCCTTGAGCACTGCTCTTGCAGTGAGCAGCTCCACCTAGAGCATTGCTCTTGCAGTGAGCATGTCTACCTTGAACATTGCTCGAGCTGCGAGCTGCTCCAGTTCAGGTGGTCAGGGGATCAATCTTCATCTAGACCCAGATCAAAGCGTCCCATTGGTGCTGTCCGTGTCGGCCTTCACCACGTCTCCCGGCGCGGACGGCCACCGGCGGGGGATAGGAGATGCCGGACAACTTAGAACCCTGCTGTTGTTTGTGTTCACCCATTCTAATGTATTGATATACCGTAATAGATAGTGATCTCCGTATCAATTTCGAACAACTGTTAATGAGAATAAATATCAAGGTCAGAATTAATTCAGCCAATCGTTACTTCTAGAATATAATTTTTACTATTAGATTGTATTTCTTTTATCGGGAGTAAAATTTGAAACATATTTCGAATATATCTGTTCCCTTATTCATGGAACAACTGTACATGGACAAATATATTTGAACGTACAGTTTTGAATCTTTACATGAATGAAAATCTTATAAATGTATTGAACATGTAAATTAATTCCGCGTTTTGCCGTAGCAATACGGTGAATTTTGTCAGAGGAATTGAGTGACATTCGGCGAACAGTTATGGCTCCAGTGGGAAATCAGAATTTCTTCTCTGTATTGACTGATTTTCTGCTCCAAGTCCCCGGGGATACTGAGCTATCAAAATAGAGTAGTTTTTCCAAAGGGGAATATGATTGTTCTGTACATTTAGGTTGAGTTCAATTTGATCTAGTATGATATAAATTTCCGAGCATACAAGTGTCAGTAACTTAATACATTATTGGTCTTAAAAACGGAGAGATCTAAATTCAAAATCAATGGTAAAAAAGAAGTACATCGATTCTAGTATGGAAGTGACCACAGCGATAGTCATTAACCTTTTTTAGAGTCTTTTTTAATTTGCAATGAACGTCAAAGTTTTCAGACTTATTACTGTAAAATATACATGTTAAAGTTTATAATATCTTGGAAACCTGTATATAAACCTATACAACCCACACTATTGGCCCTCTAACTACTCAACCAAGCGTCTTGAAAAATGGCCTTTCCTCCTGGTTATACCCAAACCACAGATAAGGCCAGCCCTGTTCCTGCTACCATCCCCTAGTATCTGGCCCGCCTCAAACCCCGACTTGGGCCTCAGTCGATGGGCCCCGCCCGCCGCTACCGGTGGCTCCCCGTCGACTCGGATCAATCCGTCCTAGGGCTAAGACGGTGGTCGGTGGGCCGTAATTAATGGTATTGTTCTCCGGGAGCCGTGATTGGGTTCTCCCAGTCCGGGTAGGCCCAGTACCCCCCACACGGCCTGGTCCCTCCTTCTGGTCGGTGGGTTTGTCTGGTCCCCGTCAACCACTCAAGCCCCATTCGCCGTGGACAATTTTTCACTGCGTTCTAAAAATCGCAAGCAAGAAAAACATAATTTTGACTAAATAATCACATAACCCTATACATTAATGCCTGGTTTGTAAATCACAAAAATATTTTCCAAAAATAATAAGTTTAAATACCAGAAGATTACAATTATATCTCAGGTTGCAATAAAATGTCCCCAGGGCGAATGGGGCTCACTCGGCCTGGTTTAACGAGTGTGTGTTTATTTCGGCACCGTGAACGGGTTTGGTAAATGGAGAGGCGCCACTGAAATCTTGATAAAATTCGAACCATATTTCGGTGAATTAGAGCAGGAATAATGCCGCGGGGTTCCAAATTTGATTAGATTAATTGCTGTAAAATTCTGCTAACGTTGTGGGGATAAGCCGTTGGTGGATTGTGTATTGGGTTTGATTCGTTTTAAGGGTATTGAAATCTCACCAGACTGGATCATTGATAGTTCCTCGCTTGACATGCTCCTAATGCAGCTTGGGGAAGAATGTCGTTTAGATTATCTCAGATAAAAAGAAGCAGTCGATAAGGAATCACATGTTGGAGGTAGTATTGGGGATGGAGGGGTTGGGTGGGCGATGGATGCAGACTCTGCGGATTAATGCCTGATGGGATAAAATGGATTTCTGGCCAATCGCCTCAGCTGTGTGTCTGGATAATGTCCGCAGGTCCCCGGGATATGCGGCCAGTTGGCTGGGTGGAGGGGGGGGGGGGGGTAGGGCACTAGTCCACTAGACTAGGCCAAAGGGGTGTTTTTCTCTTTTTTTCCCCCCTTTCTCTTTTTTATAGGAAAGTACTACATGGACATAACACATTGTTTCCCTGATGTTATGAGAGAGCGTTTTATTTATCTTGCAACAAGAAGAGACAAGAAGTGTTAGATATGTGGATTCAGGTTCATTAGATAGTCACTATATCCCTACAACTCTAGTACTAAATTCATTGCTTTTTCTCGCTGACGCATGAAATCAAATGTATCTGACTAGTTGTTTGTCTATCAAGTTCTACTGCTACTACTGCTCTTGTGTAGACACATCGAAAATAAACCAGTTGTTACGTTTAACCCCTTAAATATTTGCTGGCTTACGATTATATTAGAATGGACAAAAGATAGAACTGCCATCTTAACGACTTTTTCAGTCTATAAAAGGTCAGACAGTCAGACGCAAGCGGCTGAAATCTTCCCTTTGATATCAAGGAAACTCTAGTCCCTGCTGTCACGCTATATCGCTGTTGGCCTGAAAATCAATAAGGAACTTTTGAAATGCTTGTTTGTTAAGCAAGCACGGAGTACGGCAATCTCTCGCTAAGTCGGCACCAAGCCATTCGGCGACGAACTGCAATTTACCCTTCTCTGATACTAGGCCTTGATTTACACCGTCGTGTGCAAACAATATAAGAGCTCAGAATGTTTATGAACTGTTGGGGAATATATAGTACTCAAGATATTAAGAATGGCAAGAAGTGTGTTGGTATCATGTTAATTATCCTGTAAGGGTTAACATGTCTGCCTCCTATACAGATTGGGCTGGCAATGGCATAGCTGTACTCACTATATTAAAATATATTATTCTTTAAAAATTAGCTCACTGTAAATCCCTAGCTGGTGAATACCTAAGAAATGATTGAACCTAAACTGAAAACTCAAAGGTGCTGCAAAAGCAAATATCAGTAATAAGAGAGTTATCGTGATGATTGGAAAGTCGTGATGGCTTCTGAAACGCTACATCTGACTATCAATTGCCTGCACAACGCAAATAAATACAGGGAAAGTTGAAAGTGAACATTAGCGTTTGATGAATTGGCCCAAGAATGAGACGAAATGAATGCCAGGAGTAGCATGCATTGACAGTTGAGCCTCATGAGCCTTGATTGATGTAGAGAATTGAGACGATAACAGTGATCGTCAGGTGATTCTTTAAATCCTATTGACGGGCCCAACAGGCTGGAGGCTTCACATCTTGGTTCTGCTAAATGACACCAGGGGACGCTAGTGCGCCAGGAGAAATCCTCCTCCTGTAGGGTCTAGCTACCCACCCGCCGCCTGGTGTCAACTGGGGGAACCTGTGATGGCTGGGATCAGGTTTGGATAATTATAAAGGGTGTCGATGGTCGGATCAAATGTCAGAGATATTGTGATTTTTCAGAGAACCATCAATCTCTAGAGGGTGATAGTGGGGTGTTAAATTTTATTATTTCTGAGAAGAACTTGAAGTAGTGAAATTAATTTGAGGGTCTTTAATGATTAGAAAAAGGAGCAGACACGATCAGGGAAGGGAGTGGATACATGAGACAATTTAATCAATCACACAGTTCGCTTTGCTTCTATGAGAAAAACGACGTAGGAAGGTCAATGACACGAAGTTGGCCAACTGAAATCGAAGACCTAAATTCAAGTGCTGTATGGAAAGTAGTTCCTCCAGAAATAATTTCTATAGCCTTTTAACAGTATTAGACTACAGTATAATACTCGATTACTTCAAACGACGTGAACGTCTGAAACCAGATTATATCCTTTGATTTGATATCACACACAAGAATACAATGACGTTCAACTGAAACTATAACTGAGGAGAGTTCGCATAAGAACTTTCAACTCGGTCGGTGGTATATAAAGGGTTATTTCTCGTTTCAAGTGTATGTACTCAATCGTAGCATCATGGCGATCTCAAATCCCTATATACGGCAACCCTGAGTACACCATCACACCATCATACCTAACATTCATCTTATATTACCATATTACTATGCTAGAATTTTGTATTATTCTTGTTCTTATTCTTACAATGTTAACCATTCCCCTTTGTATCCCCCGCAGGAGAAGCAGAACATGAAGCACGCCGAGATCATGGAGATCCGCAAGCTGACGACGTCGACCACCCTGACGTCGTCCCCGGCCAAGTCGGACAGTACCGGGGTGTGGCGGACAGAGCTGGCCGACCTGGACTTTGACGACCAGGTCGACAAAGTCACCGGCGCCATCGAGCTGTTCGACAGTAACCTCATGGACGGTACCAACCTCAAGGAGGAGGACTTCGCCGACAACCTGGAGGAGAGGCTGCAGGTGAGTAGGACGTGGTGAACAGGGTTAGTTTGGCTGGAGGGGAGGCTGCAGGTGAGTAGGGGGAGTTAGGGTCAATATTGTTAATGTTAGCTAGTGGCTTCCCGGCATAAAATGCAGTGGGTATTACGAGTGCAAAATCAGTACAGGTCAGGATCACAAATTGACAACAACTCGTCCTCATTAGTAGTCTTAAGGACGCTCATAGTATTATGTTAAACGAATTTCGAAGTCGCAAGAAAGATACCCGTTTGGTAGACGATTGTGGGCCTGAAAGCTCTTAATGGGTGAATTAAAGGCATACAAAGTTTAAAAAGATAAATAGCAAGGCGGAAGGGACTTGGTGGGGAAATTATTTTGCGTTAGAGCATCTGGCGTCGTTTGAATAAAATAGTAGGGGAAGCCTATTAAACAAGCAATAAATTAGTTGTACTTATACATCAGGCGATCCGTAATTAGACCACATCATGCACGTTTTCCCTGATTTTAGTCCACTTAATTAGTCGTGCAGCATAAATTGAAGTTTTTTTCTGTAGATGCCATATCAAATTCCATTAAACCTATATGACTCCATCGAATTAATCATGGCTTTGCTGTCATGCAACACATATTGGCGTAATAAATGACAATTTCCAATTTCAATAACTGTCCATTATGCATAACGTGACCTTTTCTAAACCACCTTTATTAGATAACCTGCTGCACATACGCCGCTATAGATAGAAACATGAAAGAGTAATCATATTACAACACGCATAAACTATTGCGCAAATCACAAATCCATTAATTGTTACCGCGAGTTTGAATGGATTAGAAATGTTGATAAAGTGTCTTAATTCCTATGCAAATAATTTACAAAGTTCGAGAAAGTCCCCTTGAAAATACTCCTTCTATACTAAACAGACCTAAAAGCACTTGCCTTTCTCTGTACTAAATTCAAATATCCTCCAGTAGCCTAGGTATACCCTAGAGAATTGGGTGGTGTCGGGTGGTGTAGTGAGGGTACAAGGAAACCACGCGATGGGCCCATTTACCGTGTTTTCACATTGACCTTGGCGGAGACTCATTAAAGACCTTGGCCCCCGAGAGGTCGCCGGGAGGTGGGGCGTCGGTAGGGGCGTGGGGCAGTAGTGTGAGCTGAGGGCCTTATTAGGGCACCGCATGCCACCCGCCGATAAGGCAGGCCCTTTTCACTCACTGTTTCACGGACTGGCGCGCAGCACTTTTTCTGTTTGCTGAGGATTCTAGAGAGACCTACAGGGAATTTTGGAAAGAACCTTCATGTATTTGTTTCTCTCCGAAAATTACGCCTTTCATATAATTTAGTTTTAAAGGAAAATAAATTAATAAAGTCACTGAGGTGTTTTTGATGTGAATACATGTATTTCATTTTTAAACCCAGTGGGTTTCTCAAAAATTGTTTGCTAAACAAACACCTTACACTACTTTTATTGAACCTGATGGTACAGTTCGCCGACCAGTTCAGGCTGAGTGATCCGCTGCCGTCTTTTTCCCAATAGAGCCCTTAATACTAACTAAGCGGATCCACAAGGCGCGGCCTAGCACGTCGCGTGTCCCCGGCAGTGCACACCGAACCAGGCAGGGCTGGCATCACATGCCACCACACTGTTACAGTGCCCACAAAAAGTCCACGGCTGTCACAACCAATCTGACGCCCGCCCGCCCAATGGATGGCCATGTTTAGGTTACCAAATTGCTTTAATTTTATTGCCTGGTCGGGTGTGCCTGCCACTGACTCCTCCCAGTAGGGACGATGAATCTGTCAGGGCGAGGAGCTGTGGGATAATAATACGCTGGGACAGCCACTTGTATGGGAAGATATTGAGCAGGGCCTTTGTTAAATGTAACAATGTTACAGGTAAGTTGGTTTTCCTCAAGAGCTGCCGCGTAACGTTGTTTGCAGATTGGCGTATGGATATATGATTATGGAGATTGATATGGGATTTGATTGCAATGCCAGCTGCAGGTGTTTTATATTGCCGTATGTTTACAAAAAAAATAAAAAGTACTAAACATCAGACCCGTTCGATTTTCCGTTTCACATACCTAGTAAGATGCCCTTAGTTTAGTTTACAGTGGATCTACTATTGGAACATTCATTATGTGAATGTATTGGTTTAAAAAACTGCTCTAGATAAAAAAAATAGTAATGATCGATGGCTGCATAATGTTTGCTCAATCAAGGCAAAAATGTAGATATTAAATTCCCATGATATCTAACTTGACTGGTCTCAAATTTACATCCGTAGATGCCTGTCCTAAAATTCAACTCTTAATCTCTTTTCTGTTATATCCGTTTATACGTTGAATTAATATTGTCACCATACTTTATCAAAACGCTGCCATAAGGAGCAATATTTCTTGGCCGTGTTAATGGCTCCCCCTGTTTTGTCCGTCAGGAGACCCACTCGGAGATGGAGCGCCTCCAGCCGCAGATTAACCTGATCCTGGAGGCGGGCGAGCGGCAGGTGGAGCAGATCCAGAACACCGACCCGGAGAAGGCACAGCGCATCAGGACCAAGATGGACCAGCTCAAGGTGAGGCGCCCACCGGCTGGCAACGTTAAGGAGATAACAAGTCATTCATTTAAAGATGGGAATTTATTACAGTTGGAGATGTTCAAATGGAACAAATAGTATTATTTTCATTTATGTTAGATGTTGATGTATATGGAAAATACCATCCTTAGTGCCTTGTTGGTGACAAAAAGATTACGATGAAAAATAAACCTCATTGCCAGTTTTTTTAATGTGTGTAATATTCTCAGAAACCCAGCTGTTTGAGCAGTAAACGTAGTACACGTGTATTCTCAGCCAATTACTGAGAGACAAATTTCCTAGTATCCATCAAACCATTTCATAAATTCACACCTCATGTCCTACCCATATTTTTCACCATATTCATAAACATTACCAAACACAACCCTGCCATGTTCCATATGCATGTAACTCAAGTTGACATGTGGCTTGTCTCGGTCCTACCACAGACCCGCTGGAACACGGTGAACATTAACGCCGACCACCAGCGGAGTGAGATGGCGGCGCTGGTGCCCCGGTGGTACGAGTACCGGCGTCAGACGGAGGACCTGGCCCGCTGGTTGGACCACATCGAGGTGCAGCTCCAGCAGGCCGAGCACGACGAGGCCAAGCGAAAGGTGAGACGAGATTCACTTCTTTCCTCAAAGACAGGTGTGTGTCATAGCCCTAACTAGGTCAGGGAAGTCCTTAGTAATGGTCATGCATGGTTGCTCATGCATGACTGTAACTAAGGCACAGGGGGACAGATCAGGTTAAGAGATAAGGACTGACCAATCAGATAGGGCAAAAGTATCTCCCTCAGGGTTGCTATTCGACCTTAGAAAGGAATTATGCTGCCATTTCGATATTGTGGCCTACATTTGGGTCCAATCCAAAGGTCCGTTTGGGGGTATTTTTCGAGTGTATCCATTACTGTACTCATACAACAGGAATTTTATTTGGAAGTCGGTCGGAATGCTTTGGTTTACTGTAGCTAAATCTGATATTATCGAAGCAGAGCTTCGTTTTAATGTCATATTAACTTGAAGTATCTATTCCACGTTCCCTACATTTCAATCAGTTTTAGGAAATTACTGAGGTAGAACTTACTGTGAGATTGGTAACTTTAAATTAAAAATAAATTAATTTTGAACGTGGTCCACATCGAGCCGGTAACTCCTTTGCACTTTCCGTTGTTTGATACAGTTGCAAGAACGTTGGATAATTTCAAACTGTATCGAAATATAGTGAAAATATAAATATGAAAAGTTGTAAGGGAGTTGGGAGTTTGAAAATCACCCATTATGGCTCTTTATACCTAATGGTTTTACAATATCATTCAACCCTTGGAATACGACAGCTATACGAGTATACCACATCATTTTGATGAAAGGCTTTTAATCTGCTTCTCTATTCACATATATCCGAGGATAAGAATGTACAGTATACACGTATAGTATACAACTCATGAGGCCATTTTCGTCTTAAGCTTAATATAGATGTATCCTAGAAAATATTGAGAAGGGGTGACATTTTGACCACGGCGATACCGGAGATTATAATACCATCAGACTATCCCCCTCCTAGAGCAACTGGATACATTTAATAAACAATTCGCCTGCCCTTACGTCAAGGGATAAACCGAAAGCACAGTATTTCTAACCCACCGTACTATTAGATGCTTATACAGAGCATATAACTGTAATTGATGGATACTAACGACACCGGTTGACGTGCTGGTTTCTGCACCATTCCAAAGTCTCTGGTTTTAATATTTCAAACAAATGTGACTGATCATTGTGCTAACACGCAATCTGTTGTCGTGGGCTGAGAGCAATACAGAGTACACCTATTTTGGTAGGAAATCATGGATGAATAAACCTACGTATCAGTATCCCAAAACTATTTTTTTTTTAAAGTGAACAGCCATTAATTTTCAAGGAAACTGTTACAGATGCACATACATGGAGCGGCCACGTATGTCAATGTTGTGGTGATGTATCGGCCTTAGGTAGGGGTGGAGGGCTGTTGGCGTTGACGGGGTTGGTGGTGGGTGAGCAGCTCGCGCCGACAGGGTGTGGGAGCAACACGAGGCGGGTGTAAGGTGCGGCTGAGCGATGGGCTCACTTTGTCGGCCCGACGGAGACAGACTGTACCCTGTAAAGAGCTGCTCTGTCTACACAGAGGTCCCAACGACCTGCTCCTCACTCACACAAAAAGGCTTAGGCCACAAGACGGCAGATTCTGTGTGTGTTTTTTTAGTAGAAATTTGAATTTTCGTGAACATTTTAAAGGAGTTGTATCAAGGTGTTTTGCTTAAAATTATAATGATTCTTGTAAAGATAAGTCAGAATGAATAGCAGAACGATCTTTCTGGGCCACTGGGTACTATCAGTCAATGGCTACACTGAATCTGTGGCAAAGAAAGTTCCTAGTTTGGTGCACTGATAACCTTTTTCTAGTAACCAAAGGCCCAGAATAGGTAGTTCTCCTCATCATTACTGAAAGTCCTGCCATGGTCATCAGGGATCCTTAGTCGATTTCCGAATTTCAGAGAGTTCTTTAGAAAAGTCTGGAAAAAAAATCATATTTTTAGGATTTGCAGTTTGGCAAGAAAAAGAGAAAACAGATGTAATTCGGCTTTCCTTCCTGGACTTGATTGCAATAAAGGCAATTTTGTGACAAGAACCAACCACCTGTTTTATCTAGCCTCACTCTGCCACTAAAGAGGAGGGAGTCGTATGAAGTAAAGTGAACCTGAACAGACCTCCCTGCAGGCCACACATAAGTGACATTTACACAACAAATAGCTCAGATTAGGACAGTGAATTTATGGTTAACGGATAGAATGTGCCAGAGCTAATATAAAGCCCCGTCTATTACGTGTGTACACATTGTTCAGAGTTCACATTAAACTGCTTCCAAAATTATTTATGAAAATAGTTTGAACCCCCATTTAATTCTATTCACTGTTCTTAGAGTTAATTTTTTATCAAGGCAAACTTAATTAAGTGAATCTTGTACAAACCAAAGATATTTACAATGATATTTCCTAAGGAGCTGCCATTAAGGATTGTGTCTCGAGCCTGTTGCCATCAGTAGGTAGCTTTAATCTGACCTGAGAGCCTCCGGCTTACCTCCTCTATCACCTGGAGAGCCCACACCCATCTCCGCCTACCTCATATTAACCAGGAAACACGCCTTCAAAGGCAAACGTCCAAACCCTTTGGTTCTACCAGTTTTTAGAGTGTAACATAGTCTCTCCGTGTGTCCATTAGGATCTCTCAAGGTAATTGGGTGGGAAAATGGCTGTTTCTAAGAATTATAAAAAGAATATTCTCCTTGGAAGTTTTACAATGGGCAGAATCAGTATTGTCCTTTTTCGAGTGCGGAAACAAAGGTTTAAAAGATGGCCTTCCGAGTCCCTCCGTCGGGCCTCCAGCATCCAAAAGTACCAAAGCTGTAGCAGATCGGTGGGAATTAGAGACAGAAGGGCTTGTAGAGCCGGTGACCAAGGTGTGCAAGGTGGTCGTAGAATAAACCGTGTACAGTGTGGGCAAGGGCCCGTCTCCGAGACACGTAAGGTGCGGGGACACGCACATACACCTCCCATTAACGTGGGGCTGTCCTCCTACAGGGTGTCCTCCACTAGTCGATTTCACTTGAGATTTCAGAAATTGCCAGTAGGAATAAGGGATAATTATAGACACGTTATATATCATCAGAAGGGATTTTTAATTCTCTTCCAAACTGTATATATCATGCATGGGCTCCTGGCCTATTCGATCATTTTGAAAACTTGGAAATGAGCAAAGTCCCAGGTATTCAGAATCACCTGTTGAAAACAGGCTTTAGGCTACAGTTGCCGCTAGCTGCTTGAGCCGGACATCCTGACAGGGAAAGGGCTGTAAGGTGAGTTTCTAGGATTGACAATCGGTTACAGCTGTTATCAAAACATAGCTAAACAATTCCTGGAATTAATTACCGAAGAAAATCGCAACACTTATTGTTATAAGTAGGTGGACGCAATTTATCTTTGCTCCAACAAGTAATTTTTAAACTATGTTGGATTGGCTATGCATTTATCACAATTACGCAGACCTGACTTGCCTTCAAGTTTTCAAATGTTGCCGCGAGTTTCCCTAGGCTTTACATATTGACTCAGTAAGTAGTCATTTAGCAGCCGGGGATTTGCTCAATACCACTCTCAGGTAATAAAATCCCACATCCTCGGTAATTGCTGCGCCAATAGCGCCATCCATCGGTGATCTACTCCCTATGTGTTGGCAGGTTTAAATCAGTGATAATCCTCAGTCGGTCCGGTTATAGTCAACCAGTGACAACGCTCTCAGGGCTGAGTTAGCTGCTCAGGAGCTGCTCCCGGGGACATGGGGAAGCAGACCCAGGTCAATTATTTAGGGGGAGGACTTCGGCGGTTGTTAGTTCGTTGTGGTGGACCGCGCGTGCACATGGGTATAACGCTTGAAATGCAGCAAGCAGAATGACCCTGGAAAGGCAGCATACCATAAACTGATCATTAGAATCTAACGCTGCACACTTTCCTTAGGGGGTTTCCCTAGGAAGTTATTAGAAGGCTCGTGTTTTTCTTCAGCAATAGGTAAACATAAAATCAAAAAAGGGCACATTTGCAGTTATAGGGAACGGATCTCAATTATTGGCAGTCACACATAACCGGTGTCGTATTACTTCACGTTAACCCCCCGCGGACACAAACCCGCTGATGAGCTGCTCGCCCAGAAATGTGTCAGCGGGATGTAGCAACACGAGCAGCTCGGTAATGGTGGGGGAGCGGGGGAGATGCTCCTACCGCCACCAGGGCCCGCACGCCGCCACCTGCCCGCCGTGCACTGTACCCACGGGGACCTGTCCCACTCCTCCTGTGTGAGCTACCGCCACCTCCTCCTCCTGTAGGCGAGGCCATCAGCACCCCACCTCCAGCAGGCCGCCATCACCACACTACTGGAGGTCCCTGCTCCAGGGCGGGTCCCTGCAGGCCGGTGTTGTCATACCGTGTACGGGTACAGGAGGACGGGAGCAGCTCCCTGGAGGGGCGTCTTACCTGTCTTAGGGCCTCACAGGAGAAGGGCAGACTAGACTAGGACCCCAAGGTGAGGCAATGTATAGGGGATCAATGTGGAGCGTGGAGTTATTGTAGGATTGTACGTGACGTTGCACTTCATTTGACGACTTGCAAGGACATTAAGGAGGTAACGTAATGTGTTTTTTTTATGGGGACAGTTAAGTAAATCATAAGATGTTAGATCCGAGGGTTTTTGATGGAACTAGCGACAGTTGGTTGAGTCGCATTGTTTGCTTTACTGAGAATTCATAATCAGCAATAAATATGAACATTCTCATGTCATTATCTGAATTTAATAAAAACATCACGACGTTGTATACTTTTTCAACATGTCATTCGGGCGCGTGCTTCTATCTGTATGGGTCATAGTACTTTCTGAAGTCCCATAATCATATCTCATAGCAAATATGAATTGGCGGGGAGCGTATCAAATCATGACTATACGTTAGATTCAAATAAGACTAAAGCATGTGATGGTAAGCGAAATATATTATGAGGGAAATCAATGTAATGTATCGTCGTATGTATTTTATTGCAGACAGTGCAATACACTGAATGTATTTTATAACATACTCTATATTAATATGAAGAGTTATCTACGAGCAAACACTCTCGTTGCCCTGTTGTGAGGATTAATAATCTGCATTCTTAGCCGTGGCCTGTCATTTGGAGACTTAATTGCTGTCTTATTTCTTCCCTGCTCCGTATAGTAGGTACTGAAAATTTGAAATATTTGACAGTTGGAAAAAGTATTCATTTTAGAGACAACCAGTCTAATCAAGCCCACACCTGAGGCATTGAGTCCCCGATGAAAAACGGGCAATTCAACAAAATCCGTTCACATCAAGAATAGTTTGATTACTGAATTACAGTAAAGTACACGGTTTTACTGTTGAGTGGCATGTTTTACACGAATTGACGAATCAGCCGCCTGTCCCTCAGGGCACGCCAGCTGGCTTGTTTTTGCAAACACACCCGTGCGCCCTAATTGCACATTGGACGATTCATTACTCACAGCCTATCATGCGACAGCAATTAACTTGTTGAAATCAGATATTTCTACATGTTACAGAGAGTAGACACGTCTACATTGAAGTTCACTTTAGTAAGATGAGTATGACATTTCATTGTGAAATGATAATACATGGTTCTGCTTTCCAATACATTTTCTAGATTTGGAAGAGCTATGTAATTATGGCTATCATTAGATAGTAGTATAAGAAATGGGTAATTCAGGACATGCACTTATACGTGAAAAAATCTGTACAGCACTGGCCCATTCATTATAATGAAATGTAGTATGTTAAAAACATTATAAATCTTCCTAACAATAGTTCATAGAATCAAAGGATGACAAGTAAGACTGATTTATGACAGTCATACTTTTAACTCTGGGACGTTCGTCTCATGTTGAACACAAATAGGGGGAAGACCTATGTTATCACAGAAAATATCCCCCTATCATTGAATCAGCAGCATGTCAGTCTAATTGGGGGTTTCAGACTCCCTCCCAACCTGCCTATTGTCACCATCACCGACCCCCATGCAGTGACCTCATTGGTTGACACCCGAGCGGCTCAGAGCCTGGGATGCTATAAATAGCACCACGAGCAGGTGCGTGTAAAATCGATGACCTGGGATGAGTAGTCCGCACATTGAAAGAAACATCTTTACGTGGACCAAATTACGTATTGGTCGGTGGCATATAGACTGAACCACCTTGCCGTATAAACATGCAATATGGAAACAACTGGGTTGCAAGCTGCAGTCAGAGAATTTTAGAGTTAGAATTTAATTGTTTGTATTGAAATTTAGTTTAGCTCCAATCTCAGATTTCAGTATATTCTCTTTGATTTCTATCATTTTCTTACGCCAAATATATTCGTACACAAATACATATTCTATCCATTTTCACTTCAGATATCGGCAGTGTTTCTTTTTTTTTATTTCTTCAAGGTAAAAAGCAACAATACAGACATTGTCTTTTTTTTTTCATGAACACAACCTATTAGAATGACATAATCAGGATACTTACGGTTAGCCAACCCATTATAGTTGAGTTGTACTTACGGTACTGGGGGCCCCAGGGCTGGGTAAATGAGGGCACTTTGAATCGGGGGATGACGGAGAAGGTTGTCAACGTGCTATGTCGTCTTCGTGACACCCCCCTCCACACGTCTCTCTACCCGCCACCTCTCTAACAGCCACACAGCTACTGACGGCCAGGCCACTGACGGCCCAGTCACTGACGGCCGAGGCACTGACGGCCGGCAGGGCCGTGCTGACTGGCCGGGGTATCATTAACAGGGCAACAAGACATGACAGGGACAGCCAGGACGGGAGAAACAGACGTGTTGGGGGAGGGGGTAGTAAAGGTGAAGATAAGAAGGCAGAAAGACAGGCAGATGAATGAGAATGTTACAGGTCGTAGGGGGTGATTAAGGTAGCACATGCTGTAAATGAATGACACATTTAGCAAAGGGAGAGATGACATAATGGTGCACGTATGGGCGGTAGACTAAAATATCATTATGCTACTTTTCACGATGGATGAGATACTAATCCCATTCATTGTATATGTTTAAAAAAAAACGTACCACTGTAAGGCTACCCATAAGACAAATGAAGTAGATTAACAGTTTTCCGTCGACACGGAACAGTATGGCGAAAGGGGCAGAACACAGAAAGACACAAAATTCCTCGTTCTGATGACTATTAACAGACCAGTACCATGTTTAACAGCTGGCGAGCAACGAGCAGTTCTGTTTGGAGCAGCTCACACGTGTGTTTGGAGCAGCTCGTGAGGTGACGCTGACCTGAGCGTCCCCATTGAGGACACCCCCTCTCACAGACCCGGGGGACACCCAGCCCACCCCGTGTGTTATTACCGCCACGTGCGTCCTTCACCACCCAGCAAGTGCTGCGGACAGCCAAAAGGACAGGAGTCAGGCAACCTCTACTCCAGGGCGTAACAGGGATCGTTACCACACTGGAGGGATAGGCCATCTAGGTTTGACAAGGAACTCTGGAGGAGAACTTATAAAGGTAGGGCAAATACGGATCACTGGACTAAAGCAATTGCTAATTACTGGATTACCTTTTGGTCAATGGCATCGGACTAGCATGGTAGGTTAGAGGATCCGTTTTGTTTGTCTTCAATAGGATTGGTAATATCATCAACATATTGTTTACACAGGCATTGCAGTAGTCATCATCTATTCACATCATCCAGACGGTGACCAAGGATTAAAATAGTTCCGAATGTCCTCTTGCAACTCAAGTCTTTCATCCAACATTTTCAGCCAAACGGTGAAACCTGTGATCCAAAGAACCCAGTAGAAAGCACCTGAAATGCTGACGATGTAATTTAGGAAACCGGAAGTCACAGGGTCCCTCGTCCTGTGCCCGTTAAGGTCGCTAGTTACCGGGAGCCTGCATAGTAATGTCCCCTGAGGGACCTGTAAGGTCGGGAACCAGCCAACAAGGTCCAATGGACGACTTCCTCTTCCTGTTCACCCCCCCCCCCCTCTGTGTTAGCTCTGAGGAAACAGGTGACAAGACATCTGCCGAGAGAGTGATAGGATCAAGCGTTATCCCCTATAATAGTGATATAAAACGGGAAAATGCAAAGAGATCTAATTGTGTTTTGAACATGATATATAAATCACAAATAGCAAATGGAAACCTTTTGTTAACAACCCGCATTGGCCCTATCAGGATTGTAGGAGATACGGGTATGATAATACGATACGTGTGTTTTACCAACTCTGATAGTGATATTTCGTAAAAGAATTCGTAAGCATTTGCCCATCAAAATATAATTATATTCTTAGATGTATTAAAGGGATAGTTCACTAAATCGTAGTTTCGTCAAGTTCCTTCAAAGGTTTGTGCACGGAATGAACTGTCCTTAACCACATTTTGAAGAATGTAACTTGATGCATTGGTAGATGACATAGTCTGTGTTTCTCAGGAGATCGCTTCCATCTGTCTCTACTAGGGGGCGTGTCAGTGCAGACTTATCCGTGCTAGGGCAGCGCTTGAGGTATCATATAAATCCAATTCTTTTAAGACGGGGAATAGATCCTGTCTTGTTAAGGGGCGATCCCCCAGGAGCCCCTTACTAGCCCTTGAGTGACCCAAGACAGAAAGTGTAGTTGTGATGTCACAAAAGACCTTTTTGGACAGTGGATTTCCTATAGTATTGGCTGTCTGTAATGTCATTTTGTCACCAAATTCGGAGGTAAAGTTTACTGTACAATTTTATTGAAAACATAAAAGCACTATTGGAAAACACTTCAACGTTTGAACTTGGGCATACTGAAACTAACTATTTTCTCACAGCATGATAAATGAACCTTTTTTGTTAGTGAATTTAAATGTTCTTGCTGCTTTTATGTTAGCATTTCCAGGTTTCAGTAGATCAAAGGCCCAGACTGTTTATCAACAATTAGGAAGGCATGTGTGTTAATTGATCTGGCACATGATGCCCTTGGGGGCAATTGATCTGGCACATGTTGCCCTTGGGGCATGGGTGTTTTACTGATGCTTACACTGTTTATCTTATACAAACAATTACCCTAGTGAATGGTCATTTGGTAAACATGTATACTGAAAATAACTTAGTTGAGACAACCAAATCAACCAATACTGTTTACTTATCTAACTACTTTGCATGGTTTTGACATGTGAAATTTTTGGGTTGGTTCTACTTTTTCATAAGTTCTTTTCTTTGCAAAACTAAATTTTGCCCCCACACACACACTTAAATGAGTCAAATTGGTATATTAAATGGTGAGGCTGATACTAAGAGCTGGATCGCCCCTTGGCTTGGGGATGCATTCTGGTTTAGATACTACCTGGTATAAATTAATAGATAAATGAATTTACTGCCTATGCTATGATGGGCAGGGGATGGCGCAGGGATCAACAAGATACTGCATTATTGTATCCTCAAAATCAGTTATTTATTTTAGAATTTCATTTGAAGACTAAGTATTGTTTGTCTCTCCTGTGAGCATTTTGGAATCCAAATACATAGAGGTTATTGATACATAATATGATGGCATAGATGGACTCAGATGACAATGGAATGAAAGGTAGGCCAGGTAAGCCCCGGGACGTGCTGTGCACAGCTTGACCGGTCAGAGGGGGCGGGGCTGACCCCATACCCCACCACCAATATACCCTGTAGGCCGACGCGAATGACAAAGGTACTATACCACCCCCAGACCTAAGGAACCCCCCTGGTCCATTATAGGCCTCACGAGTCCCCTATTAGTGTAAACAAACCAAACCTATGAGACGACAGCCAAGCACTACAGCCGATGGCTATCTGGTCAGGTCAAAGTTAGGTTGAGGGCCTTTTCCTGTCTGGGCCCTGCTGGGGTCATTACAGGGTTAGGAGTTTAACTCCACTGCCCTCTGCACCCCTCGGTGTTTACACACGACCTTAGGTAAATCAGTGTGGCAGTCAGTGATGGGTGGTGACTGACCCAGTTCGGGTGTTAGGGGTGTAGGGATGTAGGTAGAGGCTGGGGATGTGTAGGTACAGGGGACACATAGGTATCACCCACACCTTAAGTTAAACAGCTACAGGCTGGGACAGAGGGTGGTATTGTCTCGGCGCCCTGCTGTAGGTTAGGAGGTCTGATAAACTACCTTCTGCCTGTTTACCTGTCTCTACCCTATATAATATACCCGCCGACAACCGACTAAGACTGTGTACATCCCACATCGCCCTACCATCTGGAGGATACTTCAGACGAGGTGGTGGAACTAGCCAGCCAAGATTTAACCCAAGAGTTAAGAAAACGTCCAGGATGTAATTTTTGTGGACATATCAGCATTCTTTGTTCTTGCCAAAACATGCAGGATTACACTCGAAACCTACGAAAACAGCGGCCTCGCGTTCCTTCACAACTTTACACGAACTGCTATCTGGAATACCAATAACCTCTAAGGATCAGCTCGCCTGGAGTTGACCAAAAACCCTGGAGTTTCAGACCCCTGGAGTAGCTAGTTACACGTGGGTCTCAGTGTTGTGCAGGGGCAGGGGGCGTGTTTAGGGCCGCAGACCGTGTAACGGTAAGCCCCGAACCATATGGGGCTCTGCACGTGCCCCATCTGGTTTGAACTAGGAGAGGCATACACGTCGGCTACATGCAGAGGACGTGCGTGTTGTCTAGGGGGCAAATCAACAGGAAACTACAAGACTTCCGGGCGTTCTGTTTAACTTGAACATCCTGAAAAAAGCCCAAACCTTACTTTGCAAGGTAACTTACGCTCCCTGAAAAAAAGAACTACAAAGTTTAATTTAAAGGTACATGGGTTCCCCTCTGGGTGTGCCCTGTGTTGAGTACCCGCGGCCGAGACTTGTAACCCTTCTTTGAGAGGGGTATTGTACCTGGGGCGTCTGGCGGTGATCGGAGAAGGGTGTTTGGGGTAGGGAGAGGGGTGTTTTTGGGGTACAGTTTCCCAGTCGTCAGTGTCTAGGTTACAGGTTGTGAGGGGGTTGACTGTCTCCAGGTGACCAGGGTCGGCCGTCATCACACGGCCGGTACACACACGTGCCGCCGGGTAGGGGGTGGTGGAAAGGGCACAGCCCAAAACCTCAACCACTCCTCTGACTTACATGCTGCACCGTACGCCTCCCCCATCCCCCCGCATACGCAAATTCCCCCTCTCAGCAGACGTACCCTTTCACAACATCTTCCAGTCCGAGTCGGGCACTGTGTCAATTCTGGCAAAAGAGCTCAAACCTTATAGCCTCCACAGCTAGAATTCTCTCGGATGGATAAAGTCAAAGATCTTCTTGTTACTGCCTGGACACGCATATTATACATACATGGCACCATAATATATATTCATAATATCTGACACAGAAACTTGGATACTGTTCCACAACATTGTTTTCGTTCATAGGAATGGATACAACTGAAATACACATGGATTTTAGATTACTTCAAGGATCGTCTTTTTGAAAATCACCGGGAAATTAACGTGTTTTTCGTGACGTATAGATTGTAAAATGCCTTGCCGCCATACTTATTAAGTCGACGCCACCCTGAAAGAGGTATACCTATCAGAGCCGCTAACCATGGGTATCGTGGAGCGCCTGCTGCCGGTCATGCTGTCCCTGTTGATCTTTGTGGTCGGCTGGTTATCCTCCATCTACAACGACGCCTGGGTCTACATCCTGGCCGTCATCTTCTACTTCATATGTGTAAATAGGTTTTTACATTTATCTTTTCTACATCATAGACTATAGTTGTAACTTTTGGATAGTCATTTGTAATTGTTCAAATTAAATGTATCAACTGAGTTTAGAAGCATATATACGCAGCTATGATCTGCCTAATACTGTAGTTGTTGGTAAAAACCAAAAGGGAAGCGATGATCCTCTTACAGCGTCGCGGTTGGTAAAGTCGTCAGGTTGTACTATTGCCATGCCCAAGACACATCTATACTGTCTTACCTGTCCATCTACATTTGAACATATATACATTGCAAAACTTGTGGACTAGCTTACAGTGCAAAATTGGGACGTTCGTCACGTACCTGTGAGATAACTGAAAGAGATTACATACAATTTGGTTGCTTGCTTTTTCTGAAGTAATCAAAATAGGAAGAACAATCTAGAAACAGTAGTTTAAGTACTGACGGAAACGTCACCTGCAGTACCTGTAACTATTTTCTAGAAGTATAATGAGATGTACAAAAAAGCGTTTGGTCTGAACGTTAGGATGGAGAAAAAACAGTCGTTACCTCGTATGGGAATTTAGACCACAGGCTTTGACACTATAATTGCCTAATATCGGAAAAAAGCAGACTGTTGCTATTCACCCATCCTATTCCTTTATACAATACACCCACTATTCTGAGGCTGGGTACCTACGACTAGTACCAGGGTTGACCTCTGACCCTAGAAGGTGGATGCGAGTCACGTGGTCGGACACAAGCTGTTGGTTGGTGGGATGTCGGGGTCCGTGTTAACAAGGTTCCCGACTCGGGGACCGGCTGGGTCAGGGCAGGGTCCTCATGTACCTAACGTGACAGGCAAGGATAAACACATATATAGGCATTGACTGCCCGTGTATTCAATAACTAGAACACATAACTGTGCTAGGTGACAAAAATGACGATTTGCAAATGAGTGCAGAATCTTTTCTCGGCTCCTACCTAATGCAAATATTATGAGGCTCTAGTCACACTTTTCAATGGGTGTTCAGATGTAGGTAACCTACTTCTATAGTCTATTTATCCAACATTTCCCATTGTAATTTTTGTTGGACAGTCCCACACGCGTTTGGCCTGAGACGTCGTGGCCATATTATGATTAAGTTCATTTTCACTGTACCTACCACCCAGTAGTGACCTATGGGCCCTGTCCGCACCACTTTGTGCTCAGGTCAGTGAGGTGACCCAACAGCTGGCTCATAAACCCAATACAGCGTCTCATCAGCCATGCATTTATACCATGTGCCACACAGTGACTATCATATCTTTTGGATCACCCATACACACTGACACCACGACCAGGTAACGTTGGCGCTCCACTTTAATCTGTCCGCCACAATAGGTAGACATCCTGGGGGTAAACAGCCAATTCTCAGGTAGGTTAAACAGCCTCGGAGGTAGCGGTTATTACACCCGTCATTTGACACCCTGGAGGCAGGTAACTGACACCGCAGGTATCACCCGTCGACCCACCTGGTCGGCCAGGTAGGAGGGGCGTTTTTTTCCTCCTCGGCCCATAAGCTGTTGGGATTGATTTAGGGGCTTGCACTCAGGAGTTTGGGATGCACCTCACGCCTCTGACATACCGTAGGATAGCTCACTCTCAGCAGGAGGTAGAGTCTGGTACATAATAATACCAAAATAATTCATTTTCCGGTTGTCAGAATGTGAACTCACAGACTGTGCAGTATTATAATATTGGAAAGTTTACAGAATAGCTCGATTTTGTTAATGACACAGAAAAGATATAATACGAACACGTTATATCTGTTATATATGATAAAGTAAACACCTTTGTTTTAGAATCATAATGTAAGACAATAGCATTCGTTAAATGTCATTTGTAGATTACATTTGTAATCATGTTAGTATTTAGAATATCTTGTTGTTGGGTTACTCATTGAGAGCTATCCATTTGATAATGAAATAGGCCTAGTGGTGTTTCCCCCGAATATTGATCTTGTAACTCGCCGATTCATCTGTTAGTAAATATGGTGAACGGAATTGTGTTTGAAATGAGTAAAAGTCAGTCGATCTTCTCTTCCATAAGTAAACATGATTCCATAAGCTTGTGCAAACTACAAACAACAAGCTTGGTTGGCAAACCTTGTATTGTTTGAGTTACTGTCTAGGTTAATCTCCGGATTGACCATTACTAGTTTTTCTCACAAAGAATCCAGGCATATTGTTGTTGGTTTTTACGGAGTACTCAAACTGAAAACTGGCAATTAATGTTTCCATTCATCACAGATAGTACAGAGAAGCCCCCTGAAGTCTCTCTGTACATACGGAGGATTGCATTGCAATCTACTTTATTTAGCATTGTCATGCAACAGACGCTTAAAACTTGACAGGGGATCATAAGAGGCATTTACAACAGGGTTACGGGTTATTATATGAACGTGACATGTTTGTTCCTACGTTTACGATGAACCTCACAATCATGCTAACACCTTGCAAACCACAGATTTCTGTTTATTTTCTGAAACGACCACCAGCGAAAAGCAAACGTTAATTTATCGTACAAGGGAATTTACTTAGTTTTGACATTACATTTATCTGATATAACTGCCTCATCCATAGATACATTTACAAATAACACGGTTCTTTTTGCTTTACCCATTCTAAATCATGTCAAAGAGTAAGAAGGGTTAGGCATGCAGTGGAATGGCTCAGCTCCTGTGTATATCTTATTTGTTAATGAGTATGCCTCTTAGAATAAATCCTTATTGCAGTACACACAATCCAACTGATTTTAAATCGTGTTTGACAAAAGGTGGTACATTCACTGGAGCCTATCACGGAGGAGGGTTACCTCTCCTTGATTCCACCAGAGAGCAGCACTGATATCTCTCCTCCAGTAAGTAGACTAAAGGCCTCCAGCCCTAACATAATGCAAAGGGGGACTAAGGATTGCCTCTAACTAGGCTACTTTTTACAACTTTTTGTGGATTACCGTGCTGTCCACTAAGCCTTTGCTTTAAGACTATACCTAAAACTATAATATAGAACTAAATTAACAACTGATGTTTCCAGGGGAGTTTAATCATAAGCTAAGTTTAAATGTCTTCAGACCAAAACTGGCTTCATCTTTACTCATAGGGACTTCTGTTAGACTTCAGCTTAACTATATTAAGTAGTCTAAATCAGCAACCTGCATTTACACGAGATTTCTCTCGCTGTTACTTGATCGTGAGTGTGCAAGGAGCTATTACTTTACATACATGAGGCGAAAGGGACTGTATCTAATGATTGCCTGTCTGTGTCCTCTCACAACAACGGTTCATGCATCATTTATCACTCATTGACTGTCTGTTTGGCGGAAAGCTGTTAAGGCTCAACCCTTTGAACCTGTCTTTGTTCTTTGGGGCAGAACAGCCGTCACCCTGGGTCTGCCAAGAGTCGTCGAAGATTAATGTTATCCATCCAGATAGTGAAGGCACATCTGGGGAGCAAGGTGTTAGTCTATTTTCTGGTGCTGAGGTACCGCTTCATTTAAACCCACCTAAAACAATATATATATCTAAAATCAAAATGTAACCATGAAAATAGCTTTTTTAGAGGTTAAGAGGAGTACGCATGATGAAAAAGGTCACGTATATCTTATATATATATGAATAAATAAACTTGTAAAGCCGCCTATATCATGTGCTCCCCGTTTAAATTAAGGTTCAGGATGTCAAGTTGACACCTCGTTCACGTCGGAGGCCTTTACTGCCGCTGTTTGACACCAAGGTAAAAGGACACCACAATCTCCACATCTCTCTCTGGTCCCTGCCTCCACCTCCTCCTCTCTGTATAATCATACGCCTCGCCTCCTGCAGTATCATTATACATCTGAACTTCTCATAGACTCAATGGCTATCCTCCTCTCAACACCTCCCGATGCAAACCTTCCTGAGATCTCTTCCAAAATTTTCATCATCTTACGTGAGCTGTTGTTTGGCTATCATCAACAAAACGGGAGTTTTGAGAGATGTTTCTTGCATTATTATTGTTTTATAACGATAATAAGATGTGCCTTTTTTGCTATGCAGGGTTGTTTGTTTGCTTGTGGTTCTATTTGAGTTCTTTTACATCGGTTTTTGGCCGTTGTGTGTGGCACTTTATTACCTGTTTTTCATCTCATTGGGTGTTGATTTAAACACATGGTGATTATTACCATCAAGTGGCGTATCCATTCATATCCACCGCCAAAAGGTTCCATTAATGTGTAACCCTTCGAATCATAACATCAGAGTACTCAATAAATTAACACTTGGCTAGGACCAATAAAATGATTATTATCGTTATAAAAACTCCCTATGTTCTAATTAATTCATTGCTCCTCGTAATGAAGAAAACAAGTTGTTCCGTAATATCAATAATAGTGACATCCTCTGCGAAAAGCAGTCTTATAGCCTGGAATATTAAATTAAGATGGTGTCTTGGTGAATCTAATGCTGAAAAAATTAGGTAAATATTCTTTTTAGAAAAAAAGTTATGTTAATTTGAAGACACAAAGGTCGGATATGCTAGATATGCTAAAATAGACCAATATTTGGTATTTATAAAGATATAACTTATATATAATCTAGGCTAAAATTTGAAATCCCAAACATGATTTCAGGAAATAAACTGCCATTTCCTTTCTATTTAAGATATTCAGAATCTGTTTTTTGCTGAATATGGCCAAGCAGTCCCTTGATTCAGAATTTCAAATTTTGAAAACTTAATTTTGTTCCATGGTTACCATGGAAACCAACATTTGCATAGCTGTAGTATCGGCGGGTTTGGAGGTTCTATCAACATTCCGGTTACCATAGCAACAAAATGCAAAAAATCCAAATTTTTTCACCAGAAACGAAAACTATGAAAAATTGCATTTATAGCATGGATTTAGTTTATTTTTCTTATTTTTATGATTCCTAAGCTAAATAAAGGCTCTAGAGCCATGAATAGGCATTTCCATAAGGCTGGAAATCCCAGAAACTGTCACAATTATAGGTAAAATACGCCACAAGTGCAAGGGAACTAAACTGACTTTACAATTTTCCCTTTTCTTCTTTTCGTCTAAGTCTATTTCTATAACAACTAACTGAAAATACTCACGCCCTAAACTCCATGCTTAAAAATAGTTCAGCAACCGCCGAAGGTATCAAATTATAGTAACTCCCGTGATTCCTTTCCTAAAATAACAGCAGTGATGTCAGTGCACTATATTGCACATAAACAATTTAAGGTACTTCGGTTAGTATTCTCCCATGCAAACTTTTTCTTGAGACACATAGTACAATATACAACTGTTATATAAGAATAAAAGACAAAACAAAAACAAAGGTTTTTTTTAGTTGTATAGACTTTTGACATATCACTGTAACCATTTAAATGACACCTCTTTCTATGTTCGATTTTTTGGTAGAAGTATAATGCCAATACATTTCTAAGTAACTGTAGAAGCAGTGGACGGCTGCTTGTTGTATTACTGTAACCGGACCTACCCCCAAACCCATCTTCTGAGATCTTCTAAGCAGGTCCTGGTGTTGACACTTAGACGGCAGGCTGGGTTAGCCCTACCCCCTTGTTATTTCCCTTGAGAGAGTCAGTATTTCAGAATGGAATGTAAACTCTAACGCGTCCCCTGACTGCATTGTAATACTGTAACTGCAAATAAACTCAGTGAAGGCAGGCAAATGGTGATTTCACTGAACATAGTCGAACACGTGCATGGGTAAGAAAAGAGTATGAAGGCAATAAAAATGACTGCTTCTTACAGCTTGCCAAGGATAATGTTAGTTATATTATGATATAAACGTTTTGTGTCTATATGATAGCAATTGTGAACCATTATAAAAATATTCTAAGTGAGTTCTGCAGATGGGCTTGGGTAAATAACGCAATATCATATAACAAAATGCTATGCGCTCCGTAGGTCTACACCTCTTTCTTTGTGGTCAAAATGCTAAAAGCTCATGCATATGCCGACATACATATACTTTGATTCCAACCAACCTATTTTATTAACGTTATACATACACAACTAATCCCTGACCCTGTTGTTGCCCCCCTTGCAGGCCGTGGAGGAGGAGATAAACCGCCACCAGGAGGACGTGGACGCCCTCAACCGCCACGCCGAGGAGCTCAAGAGTAAAGGGGCGCAGACGGTGGTCGAGCCCTCCCTGCTCAAACTCAACCGGCGCTGGCATGAGATCCAGGCCCAGTTCGCCCAGTTCAACAGGAGCCCCACCAAACACTCGACCAGCAGCAGCCTCCAGTCGCCGTCCTCCTCCTCCTCGCCCTCCTCCGTCGTCGCCGCCGCCACGTCGCTCTTCGCCCAGGAGCGGGGCGACCCTGCAGGGGGCGACACTGGAGGTACGAGTAGCGGCGACGACATGACCGAGTCGGTGACGCGCACGGTGGTGACGACGGTGACGACGACGCACGTGACACGCGTGGTCTTCTCCAAGGTGCCGGCCAAGTTCACCGAGGAGGTGGAGAAGCTGCTGCACCTCATCACCGACATCCAGGAGGAGCTGCAGTCGCCCGTCCTCCACGGTCAGCAGTACGAGGACTTCTCCCGCCAGGAGGACAAACTCAAGGTAGGCTTGTACCTGGTTTCTTTTTCGTGACTTAGTTGTGTTTTGTTCATGTCATGTATTGATGTTTTTCTTACAGAAGACTTTCCGTGTGTGGAAAAACACTAGTTTTAGTTCTATACAAGTGATTTATGTGTTACAGGCACGCAAGGCAAAGAAACTGCATGAGCTTTTGATATGGACGGATTCCAGGCCATTAGTCAGTTGCACTACATCTTTAAGATAGAACTATTTCGCTTATCCATTGAAGATCTTTATCTTTCTCATTAGTGTTATTATTTGTGGGCCCCAAGGCCCGCAAATCTAGCCATGGCAAGGAACGACAGTAAAAGCCGAGTAGTGACGTCACCACCCTCCTATATCTTACATAGTAAAAAAGCCTCAGACACACCATTTCTTCACCAAATTCGGAGGTATTTCTGATGGTGCTACGGCCTAAAAAAATATATCAATATATGTGAAAACATCTGAACCTGTGAACTTAAGCGTAAGGGGAAGAAATATTCAGTATTAATACGTTTTCGAGGCCTTTTTCTGAGTCCGATTTTACAGAAAACCGCCTGCCAGCCTCTCTGGTCGGCGGGAAGGGAAGGACCGCCCCCTTCTCGGGCCGTCGACCAATCAGCGTTCTTCATTCGATCACGTGACTTTCGGCCTTGAACTTGTGAATAATTAATGAGGCGTTGACCAATGAGCGTCCTCCTCTCGATCACGTGACATCTCATTTACATATCGCTGTCGGGGCCGTCGACCAATCAGCGTCCTCCTTTCGTACCACGTGACTACCCGTGTGCTTCGAGCAGGATGAAGAAGAACCCGGCCGCCATGCTGTCACCGACCTATGCACCCGTATTTAGACACGAAATCGGCCTCTCCCCACGAAAACCTTATACCCAGAGATTCGTGTGGACCTGTATATTAGCATCGCATGGAGTATTTTTCATCAAATATGGATTTAACCTCGTGATCAAAGAAATAGCGCGGGTCGGACTTGCGGAGGCGAAGAGAGCCCAGACCGCCCCACGCTGGCGGCGAGGACGGTTGGTTGTTACCGGGGGCTGCGCCTTCTCCGCCTGGATTACAGCGGTATCTGATGCTTTCAATATATATATTTTGGACGTCTGGACTCCCTTAAACGCATACAACGCATTGAATACTCATGCGTGAATCATGCGTTCGTATCGAAGGGAAAACATTGGATCGATCGGACACGAGGAGCTCTGTCACTGTCACAGACCGTAAACATAGCACCGTCAACCCTTCGCCGGGTTCTCTCCCCATCACGCCTGCATCGATACTTTGAACTCAGGAAACCAGGATGACATTAAACGCATGAATTGTGGAGGATGTACGCATTGAAACGCATTGAGGACTCCAGGTCTTAACGGTAAGAATATTTTACAGATGGTATGAAAAAATGACTGGCCTAAGCCCCCTCCGACACTGTCAATGTATTATGGAGGCTCCGAAAGCAATTATTTATGATCCAAAGATTAAAAGATTTGAGAAATTGTCACTATAGTGTCATTTTTTCTTACCTACCATCAAAATATTCAATCTGAACTTTAATATGTCTAGGCCTAAGTCACTGTCATTCCCATTCAATGTTAAAACATAGCCGTCACACTGTCAATAAGTTCTCTGGTGCTGTCAGACCAAAATACTCGATAAATATTGAAACCTGGGCCCACAATGGCAAGCATATATGAAATATATGATGGCACGCTTCTTGTTTTAGATTGTACATGTACACTGAGGGTAATCAGAGCCATGGCAGCTGTACGGCAGGGATATACGGTCCAATGTTTTCAGATGGATACAGTCCAAGAATTTGCAAATAATTATGCAGTCACAAGTTGCAAATTGGTCATGACGATAACATATGAACACAAAACACAAACTGTATGGTGAATCATTAAATGATTCACGAACATCAAAAGCAGCTTTAGGCAGATGCTGGTCGATCAGAGCTGCTCTTACCCTATCTTATAAATACCTGTAGTCCCAGAGGCTACAGATTGTATTCCGTTCAAAAGGATTCCTGATATCATGCAGTATATACTCACAATAGAGAAGTTGTATGACCTTCAGCTGTATATATTTAGTGTATTCTATTTTGACTGATTAATTCAAAACTAAATATAGTCAGAGAAATATCGAGTAAAGGTCACTGTCTTTAGTC
Organism: Lepidonotus clava; assembly: GCA_936440205.1. Taxonomy (NCBI): domain Eukaryota; kingdom Metazoa; phylum Annelida; class Polychaeta; order Phyllodocida; family Polynoidae; genus Lepidonotus; species Lepidonotus clava. The sequence goes on along the minus strand of OW387136.1, from coordinate 40,823,667 downwards.
TTGTTTGCGTTTTAAGGCAATAATTTACTCTCAGTCTAAGCAATAATGCCCCAGTAACCAATTAAAGCCCGAACGTGGTACCTGAATTCGGTCATTTCTGATACCATCCATCATTCGTGGACGTCTAGACAAATGGAATCCAATGAAACGAGTTTAATGGATGCAAATACCGCTGAGGCTTTGTTGGCTCATTAAGGTTCACTCCCTGTCTCTATTATCTTGTCACTTTTGTCGGACATATCAGTAAATAACACCTAATCTCAACTCCTGTGTGACCCTTTAAATAGTGCCACTGGTGGCCCGTAGCTGACCCCCGCAGTGACCCTCTTACGACCCCCTGAGAGAGCAGCTCAGACCTGTCATCTGAGCAGCTCAATGCTGTGTCTCCTGACAGTGGCCCAAAGGGGACAGTGAGTCACTGAGAACCCGTGGCTCATTGAAGCAGATGCCATACAGGCAGCCAGCTGGTCTGGTTCCTCTGGGACTCGTGTGAGAGTTGATAAGTTCACTAAAAGTAAGTCTTCTTCTAATGTGATTTCTAGTTCAGTCAATCCTGTAAATCACGGGGATTAAACTGATGTCATCATTAAGTGAGAAAAGAAAAGACCAATAATGTTGGTCAACTCAGTCAACATTGATGAAGTCGACATTCGGCTGTTACACTATTTAGCAATAAAACAGATAATAAGATATATACTCATGATTCCTGAATTGAATAAAATCAGGCTAAATGGTCCCACATTTTCCGTGCTGCATATATAGACATCACCCCTAGAATGCACAATTACACCTCCACTCTATTCATAGGGAAGATCCTTTTTCAGCTCACGGCCAGGCCAGATAGGCAGATGCCCTGGTCGTGAACCTGACTAAAGTCTGCTTAACGGCCTGTGTCCAAGCCCGCCTCACACGAGACAAATTAAAAACTGCTGCCTCAGGGGCACGGCTTTACATACACGAACATGTCCAGTCTAAAAATACACATGTATGTCCATAAAGAAATCATAAGCTTTCAGCGGGTCGAGTTGCTAATCCCCTGACCGCAAGCATTAAAAGACCGGGGACCATCCTCCCTCCAGGGTAGCCTTGTCTAGGTCTGAGCCCTGTTCCTCCCCAGGGATTATTTCATATTTTAGTGAATTCTTAAAGCAGGTCCTATTTATTCGGAGGGACCGGGAAAATCTGGCTAACTCGAACAAAAAGGAACTAGTGTCTATTTTCTACTAGAGGAGTGTTTTTCCCGAGGCGCTACGGTGGTTAAGTCTCTGTCGGGTATCTGTGAGAGCATGGGAGTGACAGGTGGGAGATAACGGAGCAGATTACCTGAGGAACAGCTCCTCCAGCACCCACCGGCTTAGCTGAGTCCTCCACGGCCCTCCGGGGTCTGAGGGTAACGTCGGCGGCTCATACAGATGACCTGGGACCGACCTATCTTTCCGAGCTGCTCACACCCGCTCCTGACCTGCTCACGGCGAGCAGCTCTTCCCTAAAGCAAGTCGGGGTGGGGGGGGGGGGGGGCTCTCACGACCCGTCCTATGGGTCATTTGTATGGCCATGACCAGATGACAACACCCTGTTGATCAGTTCACCGGCCATCACGAACTGTCAATGTGGTCATTACTGAAGCCATCACGACCGTTCCCACTGGTCATTTCACTAAAGCTCACTCTCACGACATGATCCGCTGGTCAACTCAGTAAGGTGCGAACTGAAAGGAAAGCTGAGATGGAAGGTCTCATAGCCCGTTCACGTGTAGAAAGTTATCCATGATTCACAGGGATGTAAGTTTTCCATTTTTTGTCGGATTTCCGATTTTGCCTCTCCAGCAGACCCAAATATCAGTTTCAAAATTTGATGTTTAGAACACATTTCACAAGATTTAAAGATTTAATCAGACTTTCTTATTGCTATGTCTGATTTTTTCACTGTCCCCAACTTACATCCCTGCATGAAATGAGATGGCACGGAGAGATAAAGATACAGGGGTCATAGTGAGATTTTCCATTTGACACACCTCAGAAACATCTGCAGTGACCACCACGTGTCCATCCCGTCTAGAGAAAAGTGTGAGAGGTACATAAAATGTCACCCTGGCCAAGGCGCCTCACCACTGCGCCGCCCCTCGCTGCGCATATTGTATTTGTTTGTTGTGATATAGAAATGTGCGAAAACATTTATAAGGATATTATCATTGGGAGGATCACTGTAGACCTTAGAAGATGCGACTGAATCAAGATACATTCAGGGAAAGTTTCAATGACACCTCACGCACCATGTATAAGAACGAATCTTTCATTATTTGCTTTATCATGTTTTTGTTTCTAGCACTCCGGTTGTTAAATCCCGACTGTGGATTTCCCAGAGGGGTTTAACCGAAATGGGAATTGAGTCGAAACGTTCAAACGTTAACGTCATAGGACATTTTTTCCTCTTCCCATCCTAAAGCGCTTTCAAAACAAGACGAGTTCCCTCAGGTTGGATTTTCCAGAAAGGAACAGGCTCCAGTCAGATTCTTATTGTTGCTAGCAGACTGAGGATCATAGAAATCGAGGCCCGGCAACTTGCATAACAATAGCACATGTAGTGAGCTCCCAGGGGCCGTGAAACAGGATTGTGTGCAGGGAGAGGGATGAGGCCAGGAAACTATGACCACTTTTTCCCACGCCTCTTTCCGGCGTTAGCCCTGTACTATAGTGTCAGCGGTCGGCGCCAGGTGGCGCGGAGGGGGGCGGTCAGGACGCATGCGCTCACCCTGGAGGGCCCAGTCACGTGCTCGCGCCAGGAGGAGGTGAGAAGGGGGAGGCGGCGGGAACCTATGCGGATGCCACTGGAGCAGTAGCAGTAGCTGCGGCCTTACCAGTAGTAGGAGAGGCGGGCCCCGCTACAGCAGTAGCAGGTGCTAGGCTGTCGGGCACTGGAGACACGCCCTCACTGGAGGAGGTAGGAGAGGAGGCGGACAGATCCACGTGCTACTCCGAGCAGTTTAGTGTCAACCACTGTTACAGCAGCAAACATTTACTCAACGTACAGGAGTGAAAGTAGGACTTGTGGTGTATGTAAGGAGACCACAGGTGTGCAATCAGTGCGGAGTACAATTAGCCGAAGCTGAAAGAGTTGCAAAGACAGTGTGGGGACGTGGGAGGGGTTTACCAGGAGGTGGCCTTTCCAACTGACCAGATAGGTAACTAAGTTCGCGGAAATTAAATGCAACTAATGGTGAGATATAAACGTTAATTTCTGAGTTTATCAGAAAGATAATTGTACTAAACAACCGGCAGGAACTCATTATAACTTATGTGGAGTACCAATATCGCAGCATTAGGATTCGGCTGGGTTCTGACCACAACGGCTTGTGCCTGTGCAGACAGTCCCCTGTGAACTCATCGGGCAGTTGGACATGGGGGTGTCGGATAGCGCAGGCCCCTTCTTCACTTACGTATTGCTCGCCGTTTCTGTCATTTCTAGCAGACTATCAGAACGTGTTTGTGAGCTCAAACGTGTGAGCTGCTCGCCGCGTTCCAATGCAACAGGCCTGTGACCTACAACCACTGCCTCTGTTTGCTCCTGGGTCATTCCCCGAACCTGCAAGGTATATAGGTTATTGCCCTGTTGCTGGAGGACCAATTCCACGCCCTTTGTTTTAAGTGCCTCATAGCAAGGGGGACTAAATGAAAGGGGCGAAACGGGTGACATTCTATGGGCCCTTGGCCAGAGGGTCCGCTACTGTGATTGTACCTGATAAGAAGGACGTAAAGATCTGAGGCCGTGCCCCCTCAGGGCTAGTCTCCGGTAAGCGTGGCCTTGGACTCCGGGGCCCTGGATCGAGATCTGTCAGGCCGCATGGAGGAAAAACCAATGCCATGTTCCCCGCCCACCTCAAAGGATAACTAGCTCCCGGGCGGCCAATTACCGCGCCCTGCTCTAATTGATTCGGCCAGAGGCAGATTGTTGAACTCTGGCACTGGAAACAGAAATACGCGTACATACAAGGACCCCAAGAAGTACTCCAGGATCCTACACTGTCGTTTAATGCATTAAGGTTCACGTACTATTGATGCACAGTGGAAAGGCTGTAGCTTTTGGCGGGTTAATTGGCAAAAAGTCTGGTCGAGTCAACGGGGATACCTTCTGATCACCACCTGCTCATCTGCTCACCTGTTGCTCAGTAAGAGCAGCTCGCCACATCCCTGCCTCAACATGCCTCGGAAGTACCTCTTCATGCCGCTCCCAGTTAGTACACCTTTATTTGTGTTTAATTACTCTAAGCAATGTTATATTTTTCCATTCATCCCCAGCAGTTATTCAAAACACAGACTCTTTAACGAACAGGCTTATGGTGCCTGGATAGGACCTCAGTAAAAGTAATACTTAATTGGGGCCTGTCTAGAGCGTAAGGAAATATTGTCAAAGTAATTAAACCAATGCAGAATGGCATATTAGTTAACTAAAAGGTGTTTCATGGTGATGCCATGCATGATATTAATTGGAATTGTATAAAATGCATACAGTTTGACACATTACGAAGTCACTATTCGCCAACAGCTATGAGGTGTTTGGACCATTGTGTTGTTTACTTTAACTGATATCCTGGTCGGAGAAGCAGGTTTGTGTATGAGCAAGGACACAGGTTACTTTCCCAAGCCCGTTTGATCATGCGTTTCAAAAATCATTCCAAGATCAAGCGTTTCAAAAATCGATATTTTGAATCGAATAAAAGAAGGGAATGTAACAATATTCAAGCAAAAAAAGACAGGATTTCTACTTAAAGGCATAGAAAGAAAAAATATTGTCTTTAAGTGAGAAATATATGAATCCTATCATACTACTCTTGATAAAAGCATCTGGACTATTTTTGTGAGGTCACTAGTAAATTTTAAAGGGCATTTAAACCTCAACATCAGCACAATGCCCATGAATGTACAATGCTGTTTACATGGACAAACACCCTGGGCAAAACAACCCTGCTACAAACCCCCATGCCAGCGCCCTGCAGTCCTTGCCCCTCGTACCAGAAGGTGTCTGGGTCTGTGCCGACACTCAGTATGGACCGGCGTCAAGTAATCACACCGTGCGGCTATCTGACGCCCGGCCCCATCAGGTAGGCCCCTTATCGGGCCCTCCGCCTCTCAGGGGCCACTTAACACGCGGGGATCGGGGGCATTAGCTGTCCCGGCACGCGGGGCGCCGTCTACCCGGGCCCAGGCCTGAGACGGACTCATCACCTGACGGCCTCTGTCGGCATAGTAAGCGCCTAAACACCTTTTGTGGGCCGGTGGGAAAAATCTAGGCTGATAGACTCACGTAAAAGGGCGCGGATTATGAGTCAGAACTCTATGAGTGCGATTGGTTGTTGTCAGTTCAGGGGGCGCCTATAGGGTGTTGGCTGAGAGGCTTTAGGTGCTAATCGCTCTGGCAATTGTCGTGTGTTTGATCCGACTTGTGCTGCTTTTGAATGCAGTCATTATATTTTTCGGGGTGGGAGAGGGGGACCACCGCTATTAGCCATTAATGGATTAGTCAGACAACAACATCTGTTAGGACGCTAAACCACAAACTGGCGCTATCCCACAAATACAAGCTAATTGTCACTTAACATCCATGTCAGGATGCTATCATGCAAACATTCACTAAACCACAAAGCACTTTGTCAGTTAGCAGCACCCATATGCTGCTAAGCTACAATCAAATGCTATCCAACAAGATACTATCCTACCAATGGATGCTATCCTACAGATTTATGCTGAAAAACAGCATGAAAAATGGGGTTTGGAAGAGAGGTGTACTGCAAACTCCTAGAGGACATGAATTTTCAAACATATCATTTATTTAGGAAAATCAAATCACACTTTCATTTTGCAATTTCTATTCCATATCAAAAGAAATTTTAATATTGATAAACTATTAACAAAATAAATTTAAGGAGCAAAATTAAGACTTCAGTTGTTCTGCCCCATGTAGCAATGAAGGATTATAGATATAGATAAACAAATATTGGTTTATTTAGAATGATAACTCACTCATCTTAATTGATTCTCCCATTTGCAAGACATAAAACCTATTTTTGTATGCCTAGTTGTTAGTTGTTGCACACAACCCTTTTTTCACAAAATTTAATTCCATCGATATTCTTTGAAGATTGTACTAACAAGACCAGAGTTTCAGAAAAAGGTTAATGTCTATCACCTCTCATATAGCGATTACTATAAATTGTCCCCTGAATCATCCCGCCCCACTGAAAAAAACATATTTTCCATGATTTCTCATCTCACATTTCCCTGAGTAGAAAGCTAAAAACGTTTAGACAAAAATATACTATATATTTTATTGGACATTTTTAAAAAATAAAGATAAGGAACTTAACATTTTAGGGCATAATACGTGAAAGACCTGACACCCCCTTGCAATTCTACAGAAAAGGTAACTTTACTGCAAAATACTTTAATATAGCTTTATGCAGAGATGCTATCGCACAAATATTTGTGACTTAGCAGATCTGTTTGTAGCTTAGCAGCTTGTGGTGATGCTAAGTCACAAAAGGATGCTAAGCTATAAATATTTATGACTTAGTGTCTATTTTTGGAAAGATGCTATCCAACAAATATTTTTGGTTTAGCATCTGTTTGCAACTTAGCATCTTGTGGTGATGCTATCCTACACAAAGTCACTAAACCACAAACATTTGTTGGATAGCATCTGTTTATAGGATAGCGTCCTAACAAAGTCTCCTGATAAAAAACGTCCCAAGGGAGGAAAGTTCTGTTGTATTTTGCAATTAGTGACGGATAAAAGACATCAGTATGTACTGTACTTCTTGGTTTTGTATGTGCCTAGCACAAGGGAGCCGACGTGGCAGACATGATTCTAGGCTTCTGATCCCCCAAAGACCGATGGTCTCCGGTTAAGCCCTGCTGGAGGTATTCAGCTCAGGCTAGCACCAGACCGGCCTAATGTATCAGCTCAGAGCTGCTCTCAACTGCTCAGCGCCACAGAGAGTTGCTCCAATGTGTTTGTGCCTCCTGTGTGACGGGCTAACTACCCGAGCCACTCAGCAGGTCCCATAACTCGTGGTCCTAACGACTGCCTACCTCAGATTCTCACATACCCACACCAAGACCCACCCCTTAGTGTACCCTGCCTACAGCCGGTCCCACCACCTGTTTGGCCACAATTCCCCCATCCTGGACCTGCTTTACGAGCCGCCCCTCACCCTGCAGGGAGAGGTAGATGTCTGGTGGACATCCCCCCATGCATTCTGCGCCCGCCTCGTTAGGGCCTTGTAGCGTGTGTTGGCGGTCTGGTCCACAAGTAGCGCCAGGAGCTATGGACTACTAACTACCACATTACCGTGTACAACTACTGTTTGACACTGTAAGTAGGTGGTTACAGTGCCGTTATACGGTGGCCTTAACGCTTAGATGGGGGCAGCCAATTTGTCCATACCAATTTAAAGTTAGATCAATTGCATGATCAAATACCACATTTTAGATAAAGCAGAACGTGTTTGTTCTGATTGCAGTATGCATTCTTGGTACATTTGAATTAAACAAAGAGCTTAACTGTAGATCTAGAGAAAATTAAAACAATGTTGGAAGTCATATTATTCTTGTTGATGAGATATTGTCTATTCATTGTGGGCAACAAAGTTATCTATAGCATAAAACAACAGCTACAAAAAAGATAATTCGTCGAACTTGTTGACATTGTCTCTATTTACATTATACGTGTAGCGGATATAAATGGTTGTAGTTGTTTATAATTTCTGTATGATCTTTAATTTTATTAATGTATATTTGCATTTCTTAATGTTGTTTGTGATGTCCTTGTAATCTATTGTAAGACAGCTTACATTATGCTCGTACGTACTGAAACAATTGATAATGTCTCTGTTATGTCTTAAAATGTCATTTCTAAATACCTGTTCATTATGTGATTCAAGATGTATACAGTCGTGTGTTCTTTTTAGATCAATTTGTATTTTAGTATATAAGCTTTATTGCTCTCCGCAGTATGCCTTTCGCAATATTCCTTTGAACATTAAACGGTGTTTGTTGTCTGTATTCAAGGTGTGCATGTTGATGCACAAAATCAATAAGTTCTGGGTGAGTGATACTGAAGAAACCAATTGCTACGATTTAGCTCTTTTGTTGCAACTATGTTACCAGTATCTTAATGTTTTCCTTGTCAACAAGGAGATAACGCATCAATTTGATTACATTATTATGGCTTCATGGCTATCGTTAATTGATTTATTTCTTTACTTGATTGCTTATTTTTATTTTGTTGGATGGATTATTATACACATTTTGTTTTATCTAATCTTCGCCTAAATAACCTGTCTTTCTACTTCTTTATCCAGGGAGATCATCAGTCAATGGTGATTATTGAGTATATTTTTACAGGCACACCATTTCTTAGTTTATTACTTTACCAGGTGCACTCTGTCTTAGTTTGAATACATCACATGCTAAAGAGCTGAGGGAAACCCTCTCATATACTTCGTCATACCTGTCAGTTAGCTGTTGCACACGGAAATAAATATTAGTCATGAAACTGATATCCATGGTAAATTATGCACTGCATCCTTGAAGGAAGCAAATTTCCCCATCTCTATCAAAAGTGACTGTACACGATACAATTAAACAAAAACGCCAATAGAAATTTTAACAAGAAAGAATACGCAATAAGCCTTCCAATTAAACTTTCTTCTTGAACAAAAGAAAAACATATCATTTTGGATTTTGTAAGCTGTTAGAAATAAGCTTTTTTTCTACAAATTCAATATCAAATATTAAAATGGAAATGGAAATCTGAATTTTTATTTTCCATACCGTGAAGGGTCACTTCTGATAGAAATGGGTTATGGGATCACACTGATTGTAGTTGCTATAGTAACTTAGAATAGAGGTGTGTAGAAAGTGGCGAGTAAGGTGGACGTTGGTGAGGTTGATGAGTACTCAATATGGTCGTTGTAATCCCAGCTAGAAATGTATTTTCACCAGATAAGGTTATAGGCTATTAGGGCAATGCACCAGGAAGCTTCGATAGTAAGCCCACATTATAATGTTAGTGGGCCTTCGAGGACTATACGTGTAGTTTGAAAAAAAAAGAATAAAGCATAATTACCCAATTATACAAAAAGAGAAATATTACGTAAAATAGAATTATGGAGAAAGGTTTCTCCGTATACAGGTTTATGTAGCTATCTGTACGATAATTCAATTGAGATGCAACATATTGCTTTTATGAATAAATTCTTATAAGCAGCTAAGGAAATAAATGCCCCCAAAAAAACATTTCCTACCTATTAGAGAAGGGATATGGGCATGAGAGCGATGTGCCCGATGAAGGCATGGGTCAAGTCAAAGTCTTCAGACTGGACAATCAGTGGCACGGCTGTAGTATTGACTTGGGTAGAAAATGCCACATTGACGATGTAATGAAGGTGGCGTCGGGCGCCCTGATAAGCCCGGCACTAATATTGACGGCCCCACACAAACCCTCAGAGCCCGAGAAATCCACGCGCCCGCCGCCCTGTCTATCTGCCCGGCTCAGCGGGGTATGGTCGAATAGCTCATCACTGCTCATTTCAGGCTATCCCATTCCCCCGGCTTATTCCTCGATCTGTAGTCTATGAAATTTGTCGCAAAACTCGGTTTGATTGTTTGATTAAAGTATTTACGTAATAAATTATTTCATTAGGCCTATGTTATTAACTTAGCATAACATAGACAATTGGGATTATGCTTTGCTTCCTCAAACCAGATCGGTTTATCAATCAGTCAATTTAGTTTAATTGTCTTAGTTGTGAAATTGAGACAATCTACTTTCTTTTAGTCATACATTACCCGATACCTAATATCACGTACTGTTACTATTTCTCTTTTGTATTACATCATGGTTAAAGAAAATGATCGATGCTCCACATATGATGCATGCATCATAGATGATGCATATATCAATCATTTTATCACTGGAAAAATATGTGAAACCTCATCCCTTTCTGACGACCAAAACTTTCCCATGATATTAAAATGTTGACCCTATTCATGCTTCGCTGCCATACCTCTCGGCGGCATTGGCTGTGGTAGGGGTGGGTGCTCCAGGGGAGGCCATTCCTCACCTCCAGGGTCGGTATCGAGCCCCGGGGCCGGCCTCACCCCCGGCCTGATCCATAGTATTTACCGGCTCCAGGGGGGCGCCGGGAGGCAGCAAGTCAGCCCAGCCATGGCTGAGCGGGGGAGGCCCTGTGGGGTGGTCAGTAGTGGTCATCGTGGCTGGAGCAAAGTCCATCAAGTGGTCAATTAGGTGTCCATAACCGGTCAGCGGGATGGCCATTCCCGGTGACGCTAATAGTGTTAGGGAGGGGCGGTGGCTATTGTGAAAGGCCATCACCAGATTCATTACACAAACCGGGGGATTTTAGGAATGGGTTTAGCTGTCGGACCTGGCCATTTGGATTTCCAATATATTTAGGAGGGTTGCATTTCTTTTCAGTTCTCTGTTCATATTATACAGTAGTAAATACTCGTCTGTGTTTTTATGTAGAAAGGTTCTAGAGTATAAATGCTGAGGGTATTTGAAGACCACACTATGGGTTAAGGTCTCCTATAAATGAGTCAACACAAACTACGTTGGCACAAAGACACCTGGCCCAGGAATGTGCCGCTCAAATGGCAGCAGTTCTAGAAATACATTGAGGATGTCATGAAAGGACATCTGTAAATGGCGACTAGTAAAAGTTAAAGGTCCTGGCCTTAGCCTGCTCTATCCACAGCATGGTCACTGTGACGCCTGTAGCGTAAGGGATGGGGACGACGAGTATCGGTAAACTCTGTGAAGCCATCCAATCGTGACCTTTCTTTGATAAAGGATTAGGTTTGAAAACCACCATAAATGACATTTTTAGATAGGATGCAAGTTTGCAGGGCTATGTATACTTTTTGAATGCTCATTGAAAGAATCCTATTTTCAGTGAATTCCTTGAACCTTTCGGTATTGTTATACATGAAGCTTATTTTTTAGGGCAGTTGCATTCGATACTAATGTTTGTGTTTCGGGAACACTTTTCCTCATAATGGCGGAAAGTTTGATATGTAAGGCTGGTAATTAGGGCCTCTTTGTTAAAAAGGATGGATTGTTATCCAATAACTTAATTCACGACCACCAGGCCTAGGACAATATATTTAGGATTGGAAATCTTATTGCAACCTTAACGTTGTCTACATCTACGATATGCACCTATTGAAACCTGCGATCTGTCATGTCGTGCATTCTTTTCAACTCAAGAGGACATTGCAGTTCGTCTATGGCAATTATAGGCCTATATGACACTCTATCATGATTAATGTGGTCACCCTCGGACACAGGTTGGGTAGTCTTAATGTCCGGAGGTTGGCCCTGTGGACAAAGTACTTTCCCGTGTCCCGGCCCTCGGTGGTAAAGTCATTGTAGAGGAGAGGGTCGGTTCTTTCAGTTGGAAAGGAAGAGAGGGAGTGGTACCCTGGTCCTGCCCGATCCTCGTGCTCTGAGCAGCTCACACCTGTAAGGGGAAATAATAAAGGGAGCAGGTGGGTGTTTATTGGCCAGTCTACGACTCAGAAGGCCTGGTATAGAACCCAGTATATGGATCCGAGTAAATGTAAGAGTTAGGTCTGGTAGCTCTGAGGGTAGGTGAAGGCTCTAGGGTTAGAATGGCGTTGAAAGAAAGGGAAGAAAAGCAATCGGAATTCGTCCTCATATAAAGGATATTTCTTGATGAAATAAATTAGAGTGAATCAAAGTCTGACTGTTAGTGTTCTTAATGTTATCTTATACTGAATTATGCTTGTGTGTCCACAAGTATTCCATGGTATTGGTATAAACGGAATATTAATCATAATTTCCTCATTTTGCCTCTAACCAATAAGCAATCTAACTGGAACATTAACGTTGCACATTATTCAAGCCTGATTCACCTTTGTAGGTCATCCAAAGAGTTTGTATCAACAGGTGACCATCACATGGCTTTCACCGAGGTCGGCATTGCATTAAAAAGTTAATCTTTTATCCCAATAGACTGGTCTCATGTTTACTCGAACCCAAGATTCCAGTTTTACAGAAAACCGGTTAATATTTCAAACAAGTAATGATCTGTTCAAGTCTTTTTTAAATCATTAGGATGAAGAAAATCATATGAGATTATGATGATTTGAATAATGTTAAAAGAATACAAAATGTACTAGAAGGGGATTCTAGATCTCTTAGTTCTATCCTCCATTGAATATTTTAGCGAATATGATTTGATTTATGCAAAGTAATATAAACACAATTATATTCTGTCATTGAATGGCAATACACTTCATAATAATGTGTGTGTTTACGTTTGCGACAGTGTGAACGTATACTTGTAATGTTCCTGCTTTGTATTCCTGTTTTGTTTGTATCTCTGAACTCCTCTAGATAGCTTGGAATTATCTTAGGGGCCCAGAATAAGCCGATGTAGGACAGTGGTATAAGTGGTAATAGTACATGCGTTGTGACTCTCCACATAAGCTTACGCCCGTTAAATAATGATTACCTCTTCGGAGGTTGGACTCGTACAGTTCCCTCCGAAACCCCTTCCAAAGCAATACAAACAAGCTTTCTAACCCATCGTTCCGCAACCTTAACTAACCCCTCTCCCTCCCTCGTTGCAGGCCATTAAGGAGGCCCTGGACACGATCCAGCCGTCGGTGGAGTCGGCAGAGGCCACCAAAGATGAGCTGCTCGGGAACGCCAACCCGGAGGAGAAGGCCAAGATCAACAAGCTCATGGAGCAGCTCCGGCGGGAGTGGAACATGGTCAACAGGGACTACGCCGACAGGCACAGGTAGGTGGAGGCACTCTCAGTCTGGGTCTGGACATGTACAGCGCCAAGATATCGAATGTTGTAGGGGCGAGAAATACATTACATCACACTGACTGGTACTGTGGTACGGCCCCCGCAGGCCGTCATGTTGCCTGGGAGTAGTACATGGAATTTGGACCTTTCTTCGGGCGCTGAGTTGACGTGCATTGAGGGTTCCTATGTTGGATCCAGAAACTGATGGATGCAAAGGATTTAGTTAACAATTGTTATATTTGTTATAGCAACTCAAAATGCGTGAAATCGTGTATTGTCGATGTAATGGATCGGTAAAGAAATGGCTACACGTATGAAGTAATAATGACATCCATATAAAACTTCAGAATTTGTCATTCAGATCTAGATGATCCCACTAGTCTCAAAATCCTCGTTCGTCATGTAAATGATAATAAAATTAGTTTTTTTGTTGGGATTGATTAAGTATACAGTCACATGTAATATTAGGCGATCCTATTTTATTAGATCGCCTTTTATGTGAAGGATAAGTCAAATGAAATCCCTTTTGGCATTACAATTGTACCTGCCATCAAATGATATATATCTATAATATCCCATGTTGCACGGCATACTTTGGGACTTTCTGGCTGAAGGTTAGCAATGTTAATGGCAGTTTGGCACGAACCTCTCTAAATGACACTACCATAAAGGTTTGTTCAAGTTCGTAGTCATGCAGCACACTGTCGCATGCTGGATCCACAATATAGGTAAAACCAATAGAAATGTCGCTAATTACGCAGCGCATAATAGATTTAATCTTTTATGGCTGTTCGTTTGAAATATTAAAGTGTCCTAAATCCATGCTGATCCTTTGGGAGCAACCAATGACTAAAGTCAGAGTTAGTAACTGAATCATTAATCTTGAATATTTGAATGTCACGACAATCCTAGTGGTTGTTATAACATGGTGTGACTCATCGTTATTGGGTATTGTAATAAGATGGATAACTGCCACTCAGGTTTGACCAAATAGTTGAAGAGTGTTAGTAAAGAGCGTTTATTTGACGCAGTTAGAGGTGTAGCACAAATATAAAAGTCTTGGTTGAACAAGATCAATTCAATCGGGGTTATTTTTCCTCGTCCGCTGAAGTACTAAGTTAAATAGCATAACATTTGCAAGGAGAAATATCATTTTGATATCTTTTAGGTCAAGTTGTTAAATGGGGACTTAGCTTGGTATGAGTAGGTATCGCATTGCAACTCACTACCCAGAGTCTCTGAGCAGATTGACCGTGTCATGAGAGTCCCCCTGTGAGGTACGCTACTTCATATTGACATGATGCGATTACCGGTGGGCCGTAAAGAAAATAACCGGGTCGTAACGGGATCAGCTGGGTTTATGTGTGCTCACCTCACCCCAGACGGATCATGCCATCTCTATGATAAAGGAATATCCCCGACAGAAATGTGATAGGAATCTGAACTACCACCCTTATTTCGCGACCTGAAACAATATGAGAACAAAACTATACTACTTCTCTATGATACTACTAGGTCCGTCTTTTACCATTCAAACCCCGTAAGGTTAGCTTTTACTTTGCTAAGTTATGCTGGGGTATTTCTCCCATGTTGGCTCTGGGCTCCCCGCACGAGGAGCTGTCTGCGGTAACTGTCATCTCAATTCGGTCTTAGCGCGTTAGGGGCCAATTACCCAGTTAGTTGTTGCCGACAACACCAACTGCTTGGCCCGCCGCTGACCGTCTTTATGAGCAGGGTGTCCGCCCGCCGGGCAGGAAGGGTATACTCAGCTCCGGAGAAGATGAATGTAATGGGTTTAAAACGTGCTTAAATCAGAGAGAATGGTACCATGTAGAATACTGAGAAATGCATGAAAGGAGGCATGGCAGTGTGTATGGAAGCAACAAAAAGGTGCGACGTATGATAATGTAAATACTAATACGAATATGGTGAAATACAGAGTTAGAGCCTTGATTTGTTCTGCTTTAAGCAGCGCAACTGTTATTGGCGATGCGAACATAATATTTTAGCCTTCATATCACAGGATGGGTGCAACTTGGTGTGCTAACTTGGAACCGGCGAGGCACTGAATCGAACGGATGGGACGTTTTATTTCTCTGAGTAATATGACACACCTTCCCATTTCATATCAACATAGATAGAACAGACTATACACTGCTCCTGTCCGTTAGTGGCGGCTAGCCCATCGGCCACTCGCAGTGTGTATACATTGGTTCAGTGTTGATTAATAGTCCGGGCCTTATGGAAATAGTCCGCCATAGTTTGCTCATACCAGCAGTAGAAGAGGTTTCATGTTCCCGATTTTCTCCCTCTTCACTCCCCTTAACCACTCGTACCCTGCCCCAATCCAGCCTATTGCCTGTCATGCCAAGAAAAGAATAATATTGTGATACGACTCTAATGGTTCTGTATAGCCTCGCTACAGCCATTAGCCCCAGGCGGTCCGGGCAAAGGAAAGTAAAGCCAAGTGGTGAAAGTACATCATTCACATTACCTTCCGCAGCCAGCTACGGGCACTAACTTACTGAAACCGCTCACTAGATCGTTTCAGCGACTGTTGTAGAAACCGGCCGTTCTAGACAAGTGACTTGTGGACTGAGAAGGCCCGTTAGACATAGACGTAATTTTATCAGTAGTGATAATTCAGTCAATATGTTCTTTGAATTTTGGTTTTAATTTAATATCTCAATTGCAGATGATTGTTGTTTTCTCTTTTGAAAAAAAACCACACCTGTCACTATGAAATGTTTGCTTGAGGCAAAGATGTGTTGTCACCATAATCAAATTGATGTAGTTCTTCTCAAAACATTTTCTCAAAACATCTTCTGGATCGAAGTTTTGAGAATTTGAATCATAAATTTGTTGCCTCAATCAATGCCAGAGTAACTAAATTAAGTTGGTCCTTTTGAAAATTATCAGCAGATCATAACGATGTTTCAGGGATATGCCTTTTATATCCTCCAAAAATGAGATTAAATTTCAGTAACATTGTCTTTGTCAATGTGTTATTACAAGAAACATTTTTATGTAAATAAGGTGAGGCAAGAAAGACGCAGGCCTATCCTTTTCGTATAGGAGTGTACCTGGTGCCCCCCTGGTGTGTGTTGGTCAACGTATCAATATGAGGTTTCCGACATGCTCCGTTGGCAGCGCCACTGAGGCCAGTTTTAGTATGATTATCCCCAGAGACACTAGGGGACGCCACTGCTACAAAGTTGGTCACAAACAAGTCCAAGGATGGGTTTTAGTGTACTTGGGGAATTCTGATGATTTTAAAGCAAAATATAATCTTAGTCAAAAGTGTTGAGTTCGAACACAGTAGACATTAATTGAAAAAAACCGTATTCAATATCATGGTATAAAATCATAAAGTATAAAGTGTAATTGATACAGTTTACCTAGTAACAGGTAGTCCTAATGACTGAGTTAATCGCCGTTGAATTCAAACGAGGAATCGATGAAAAAGCTATCCTTAGAGCTAAGGCAAAGCCTATTTCCTGTGTACACTACATTTAGATTGTAAACTATTTCAAAGGGGACAAATGTGCCTGCTCCTTAAAATAAACTTGAAAAGCATGCAGCTCACGCACGTGCATGCACGTTGGCGTGCGGACGATCCACCTGACAGGTGCGTGTGCCCTGATGTACGGATAGAGGGCCGCCGTCTCGGTGTAGGTCGTAGGACGTGGTACTGCTTCCATGCTCTATCACTCACATGTACATACACGCTATTATTGTTGCATTTTCTCAGACAAATACAAACCTGGTTCCTTTTCTGTCCATATCATGATATGGAGCAGGCTCTTGGTGTAGTGTATGCTGTAAACAAGTGATATGGAACTAAAACATTGAATACTGCACGCCCTTAACTACATAAGTTCACAATCTGGTGAAGCACAATTCATATTACAATTCTTACATCCACGAACCCAAACTTTTCTCTGACAGTCGTAGCGCTCGAACACAGCCGTGAAAAATATTACTTTCCGAGAGCAGAAAATCTCCCAGAAGAAAAGCTTAGCTTAAAGGTCATTTTGGGATAAGCTTTATGTTTATTTTGAATATACCGCTTTTATTCTGGTCGTTATTTAAAAAACTGATCTACACTGCCTACACAAACCGGGGTTTTGTACGAACCTCTGATTCTGATCTCTTTGACCTTTGACCTTTCAGCCGCTGGAGTCACGCCGTGGAGCAGTGGCGTCAGTTCCACTGTGACATGAAGGACCTGGCGTCCTGGCTCACCGAGGCCGAGCAGAAGCTGAGCAACTCGCGCCACTCCCCGAGCGACCTCAACGTGTCGGCCGCCCGCGCCCAGCAGAAGGTAAACACCTGCTCAGGGCCCAGCTACTCAGAGCTGCTCGGAACTGGTCCGAGCTGCTCGAAACTGCTCTTCTGCGAGTGGCTGGCCTCGGAATGTTTCTAAACTTAGGTTTATACAAGAGTATGTTGCGTGATAACTCCGAATCTGTATATATGAACCAAACGAAATTTTGATTTGCTTTACATAAAATAGCTGTTTCAGTTGAGCCAAAGCAAACTATTTATAACCAAAAAGCAGCATGAATGTTCTGCCGTAAAACTTTATCTATATCAGATTATTCAAAGTAAAACGTCCAATTGATCTAGAGAAACTATACTGTATCAAAGATGTAGTACAGAACTCCCAATGCTCAATGTATTTACTGCCCACCTGCCTATACCCCTCCCCTACACACATAAGACCCTGTTAGTAAGCTTTCCCCTCTCCGTGCGTGTTGCAGGCCGTGTGTGAGGAGCTGGAGAGCGACATCCGCATCCACCAGAGCACGGTGACGAGTCTGAACCAGACGGGCGGCGACATCGTCGGCCAGAGCAGCTCGCCCGACTCGGGGCTGCTCAGCGACAAGCTGGACGCACTCAACAGGCGCTGGAGGGCCGTGTGTTCGGAGGTCGCCAACCGAAAGGAGAGGTAGGTTAAGGAACGGGGGTTAGCAAGATAACAATAAGTAGTAGTGAAAAGCATGTGTAATATGGTGCACTAAGGAAAGTGAGCAAAATTTGTGACCCTATGTTGTCATGAGCAAAGGCATAATTCAATACATTGAAGCAAGTGCCATTAGGCCTATTCGTATTTGACGTTTTATTCGTCTATGAAGGAGGAAAGGTGTATCATACACTGAAACATTTTTCCTGTCTGACCTTTAAACATCAAAACAGTAATTAGCATACAAATGCGCCAAAGCATTTGATCAAAACTATTTTCGATAAAATTGTTCTTTTTTTAAGGAAGTATTTGACATGATTTTATCCAGTACTCATTAAGGGGCGATCCCCCAGGAGCCCCTTACTAGCCCTTGAGTGACCCAAGACAGAAAGTGTAGTTGTGATGTCACAAAAGACCTTTTTGGACAGTGGTTTTCCTATAGTATTGGCTGTCTGTAATGTCATTTTGTCACCAAATTCGGAGGTAAAGTTTACTGTACAATTTTATTGAAAACATAAAAGCACTATTGGAAAACACTTCAACGTTTGAACTTGGGCATACTGAAACTAACTATTTTCTCACAGCATGATAAATGAACCTTTTTTGTTAGTGAATTTAAATGTTCTTGCTGCTTTTATGTTAGCATTTCCAGGTTTCAGTAGATCAAAGGCCCAGACTGTTTATCAACAATTAGGAAGGCATGTGTGTTAATTGATCTGGCACATGATGCCCTTGGGGGCAATTGATCTGGCACATGTTGCCCTTGGGGCATAGGTGTTTTACTGATGCTTACACTGTTTATCTTATACAAACAATTACCCTAGTGAATGGTCATTTGGTAAACATGTATACTGAAAATAACTTAGTTGAGACAACCAAATCAACCAATACTGTTTACTTATCTAACTACTTTGCATGGTTTTGACATGTGAAATTTTTGGGTTGGTTCTACTTTTTCATAAGTTCTTTTCTTTGCAAAACTAAATTTTGCCCCCACACACACACTTAAATGAGTCAAATTGGTATATTAAATGGTGAGGCTGATACTAAGAGCTGGATCGCCCCTTGGCTTGGGGAGCTATATGCTTGTTACCTCAGTAGAGTCGTTCAAGTATTACGCATATTTCACGGGGAAGAGTTATATTAAAGGCTTAAAATGAATATGAGCCAATAATACATACCCCGCCCATTTCTGCTGAAAATGTGCCTTGTGCCGTACGATGCATCTAACGGTTTCTCCTCACCCCACCTTCAGGCTGGAGGAGGAGAACATGCAGACGGCGGAGTTGACGGAGGAGCTGGAGGACCTGCGCGTCTGGCTGGACGACGTGGACAACGTCCTCAACACCTCCGTCAGGCCCGCCGACGACGACGGTCTGGAGGACCTGCTCGACAAGGTCAAGGTCAGTACATCCTCAAGGTCACTGCCTGTCGTGAACACGAGGTGAATTGGCCAATCATAGACCGGTCAATCTAAAAAGCTATCGTGTATTCAAAACTGCTCCTCTATTCGTATGATTTTGCAGGGATGTAAGTTTTACGACTCTTGTCGGATTTCCGATTTTCTCTCCAACTACCTCAAAGATCGACTTCAAAATTGTAGCATGATTTACAAACTTTTAAGATATATATATTCAGATTTTTTTTTATGCCATTTACGATTTTTTCGCTGTCCCTGACTTACATCCCTGATTTTGGTAATTTTTGTCGGCAATTATGTCATGTGGTATCTGTCATTACAATAAGTATGAGTACAGTTCCGGTGATACGCACTATGTAGGCGCGGGCTAAGATTAACCCGTTTGAAGGAGTGACGGGAGCCAGTCATCCCTAATTCGGTGTCCCTGGCTACTTACCGCTGATTATAGGCACGGCCCGGGGGTAGGGTGGTCCCTGCCAACAGTTCGCCCTCTACTTACCAGGGGGAGCCACCGTCAGGGGAATGAATAACAAGGCAAATACCATGGTGTGCCTTCTTTTGATGATGGCTGTAGGCGCGGCGCCTACCTGCCCCTCTGATAATGTAGGCTTTAGGGGCTATGCATAGGCCTATTCTATACTGTCCGATACGACCGAATCCATGCCCAAGTAGTCAGTAGAAGCTACATGTAATTGTATCCCTTTACCGGTCTAAGTATTTCCAATGCTCGACAGACATTATTATACATAGAATTGGAATGTATTTGAGTACAGCTGTTCCGATAACACTGTGTCTTCCCATATAATACGAATTGAAAAGAAGGATGCATAGAATGTAGACACTGAATTCGAAGCCTACTAATGCCACCTTGAGAGCTTGCAATAGGCATGAGACAACTAAGATATCCCAAGCTCCGGACTTAAACCTGAGTTTATTCAAATGACACATTATCATATTAGCTATTACTATACCCGGATGGAATAGAGTCGTATCTGCTGGTGTGAACAGGGATTAAATGGGTTCTGCCGGCCCACAAAGACGGAGCTAATGGTGCTGGCATAGATCCAGCTGCTCGAGGGGTGGTGGGTTCGCCCCGACCACACCGCTCACCGCCCGATCAAAGCCCCACTCAGCGCCTGAACGGGCCATACTGAGGGCCTCACAGCCCCGCGTTTACACAGCTGAAAGGAAGCCATTCTAGGGTTTAGAATACCAAGCCACATATGAATCTAGGCTAATGTGAAGATGGGCAATTTGATTTCATACATGGATGCTGTTAGCTTAATTGAGTCATGCCCGATTCTATTATATTATCGCCCCTTCAGTATGCAGCTGCTGTACAGGTAACAAGATCTCATTGAGTAACGGGACCGACTGGGTCTTCCTGAATGACGTTTTGAATTTCACATTATTGCAGTGATAAGGCTGCAGCTAAACAAATGGAATTAAAGGGTTTACGGATGTAGAACAGAAACATTGCAAGGTATAATCAAATTATCTAGATTTCATTTGTGCTTTTAAAAGATATTTCGGTATCAACAGTCGATACTGTTTTTACGACATATAGAATTGAATAAAGTATATTCTAGTCAGAATATGGTCAACATGTTCAGTATGTTAATTCAGTAAGTTACACAATTATCAATTGCTTCTAACATTCTATGAATAATTTGAAGTATGTGTAAAATGGAATACTGTTTGCCGCATATATATATCCCAGCCGCCAGAGAACAACTTGGCCATTCCACTACCAATAAATCATGACTAACATACTCAATCGTGATTGGTCTCAAATAATTGTATCATGAAGCCATTCAGAAACATATACATCACTCAAATGTTCCCATAATACGATTTGGTTCTGTTTTCGTCCAGGAACGTATGGAGGACATGTCTTCGCAGCAGGAGGCGCTGCGAGCGGTGAACGCCAGTGGTCAGCGTCTGGTCAGTCAGGAGACGCTGTCCGCCACCGACAGGGTTAGGGTCAAGGAGGACCTGGCCGCCCTCAACGACAGGTGGAACACGGTGAGCCTCAAATTAAACAGCCAGGGGTGAAGGATGAAGCGGTGTTCTGAAATGTTATCTTACCTAGAGGCAATGTAGTACACCTGAGTTATTCGGGACGAGTTAGATCAACTGTCTCATAATTTGGAAGAAAAAAACGTTTCAATCATTTATAAACAGTTATGATATCCAGTATGTGCTACTATTATATTGAGACACGGTAGGGTTGAATAACTCTATAAAGAAAATGTATGGCTTAAAAATAAAATAATATAGTGTAAAGTTTGACTATTGTCATTGAAGGTTCCACTAATTATTTCTAAACCATACTCAGTGGGTAGAAATATTTGGGAGATGATGTGGAGAGTAGATTTTCAGTTTGTAAAATATCATGTCTCGAGGAAAATGATGAAATGTTCCTCTATAGAGCTAGACGGTACGAATCTCCCTGAATTGTCAACGATCTGAGACCGTCGCTTAATTGGATTTAGGACTGCCGCTATGTCATTTTTGATTGATTACCGTGGCAATAGATCTAGACTGGAATAGCTTACTTTCCGGCAAGCAAGCTCCATTTTCAACAAACTATAATGCTAGATCTTTGGATATTCTGTGTCCTCTTAAGTAAGAGGCAGGACCAACTTATCCGGCCTCCTATACAGTTATACAAATATATCTAATGAATATGTAATATTAGCGTTAACAAAATCCGAAATCTAGGAGAGGGGGGAGGGTTACTTGGATGACCAGACAGGGTAACAAAATACGGATTATGACTACCTATCATTGCTGCAAAACTTTAGCTTTTTTCAAGCACTACGTTTTTCCCTACAATTTGTGGACATTTTAGTATTGTTTCCAACACTGACTTTCCTCCTACCTGATATGTAACTCTTCTCCACCATAACTCACCTGGCTCTCCCCTCTCCTCCAGGTGTCGGAGGCTCTCCCCGCCCGTCGCCGCCGCCTGGAGGCCCGCCTCACCGAGTGGAGGCGGTTCCTGGAGGAGGTGGAGGAGCTGTCCGTCTGGATGTCGGCCACCAAGCAGCTGTTACAGGCCCACCAGCGCCCGTCAGCCGCCGGGTCCCCGCGCCGCACCGACCACCCGGTGATCGTCGACCCCGCGGTGAGTATACGGCTACCTGTCTTACCTTACGGTGACGTTAGTATGTCAGGCCACACTAAATAGATGTTCGTTTCCTGTCCAGCCGATGGCTACAATATCCGTTGGGAGGTTAAAATAATTATAAAGAATTCTGTAGGGAATAACAGAATTCTTTTTGTTGGATATGAAAATACATTTTCGGGCGGTGGACAAGAAACAAACCTTTTCACGTGTTCAGGGAGGTACACCCACTTCTAGAGACACTCCATGGTGTGGGTGTGGTGTCAACATACTTCTAGGGAAAAGTATTCCAACGGGAATTTTAGTCAATGTTAATTTCAAAGTTTTTCAAGTTTTTACATATACTCCATATACTGATCGATAGATACATACTAGGCGTGCACCTTCAGTCTCTGGTTACCAGAATGAAAAGAACCCACACATTTCATTTGTAAACAGGCACATGTCGCTCATACAGCAACAGCAGAGTCTCTCAGACAAGGATTTACTGATAGTGCAGACTTTATTATAGGTAGACTTTTTACAGGGCCAATAAATAGGAGCGGGCCGTACGCCCCGTGCCTGCGGGGTACTCACCCCCCACCTCCGGGGAACGATCACTTACACGGCACTAATCTCTACACGTACGAGTTAATGGACTATCGCCCCGGGCCAATCTAGCCCAGCTTTTTACTACTCCGAAGCCGCTCCCAAATGAACTCTAAACTCCAGTGGTGTTTTGTCACAAGGGGAATGGCGAATTTGTTTTTCCCTGCACTCGTATTTGTTCGACAAATGGGCACCTATAGTAAGTACTCTTTAAGTAGGTTTTTTTCCCAAGGACTATTTGTTCTGGGTGATGGAGTGAGTATTGCCGGTATTTCACAACACAACAAAAAGAAGTCAAAATGTAGAGTACTGCTCGTGTTATTTTGCTGGAGTAGTTTACCTAAAGAAGTTACATATAGAGTTTTTGTTGGTGGCTTTAGTAAAATCCTTTCAATGTCAGATGTTAGGAGTATACCCCAAGGAGTTGGTTCTCTCTGTCCCCAATACTGTTTCTGTCTCACTGCCCCCACATATCGGCCCGCACGTATATACAGACTGCGGTGTACACTGTATACTAATCTGATGGCCTCCCCGCCCCGAGACAGTACTCGGCCATAAATCATTGCCATACTCTCGGCCACTTCAGGGAGAGACCGGCTCCGGGGAGCAGCTCATATATATGAATAGATATATTCTTAATAAGAGAGGAAGTAGCACTTTTAGTGGAACCAATAGCGTCAGAATGCAACCCATGGTGTGGACATACCGGTCAGCTTTACTCGTGACAGACCCCGCAGCGATCTTATGGACAGTATTACCAGAGATTTACAGGTTAACGTATTCAATCTGTTGATCCAAATATCCTTGCCTGTTAGCATACAATGTGTTGCGATCACTGCTAGTCTAAATAATTAAATCAAATTAGCTATCATTAATGGTAATATTTGTATATTAAATTGCAATATGCGTGAAAGCATTTCGTTGCTCATTTTCGTGTGGTTTTAAGTGTGTGTGTGTTAAGTACCAGCACTGAGCCTTAAATACTCGAAATCGTTTCAGAGGTACGCCAGTTTAGTAAAACCTATTCAGTTAGAAATAGAGGTTTGCCAAATGAATATAGGATTACCTCACCCATATATACAACCACAAGATGAAAGCTAAAAGAAAGCAAAGACTCTTTAATAACCAAAGAGCAAATCTTCTGACGCTGCCCTACGGAGCCCATATATATATACACTTAGGTGTATACCAAACAGTATCAGTTACATTAGATCCCCGCCACCCACACCTCACACCTCACACACCAAAGGGCCGTGTGTGGGACTGATTGGCAGGCCAGGACCACGCCTCAGTGCCACCTTAACAGGACATGAAAGGGAAACTGACTTCTCCTGGGGCCTCGATCAATACGTGACGGTGAGCTACTCAGTGCCCCTGTCAGTGGTCACTGGGCCCTCAGTGTGTGCTACCTGCTTAACCGTCAGTTGTCTATAGATATTATGTGGGTGTGATGTAAGGTGACACTGATGTTTTCAAATAGAACCCAATCATTAAGGTACCACATGTAGCTTCTATATATAAAAGGATGTTAGCATGACACGTGAATTAGGGCCCAGAATGGTTAGTCCTACCTCATGGTAACCTTGAAACTTGTTAGTACATAAGTAATTGTAAATATTGTATCTCTGTGAGAAAAACTAAGCTGTAGACTAAGACGTGACCGTCTAAGACCTTGTCATGTTCAAATACCTTTATTATGTAAAAGGGGCCGCTCGTAATGGAAACAACCCCATTACTACTTATTTGTCCTGTCATTACCATCAGCCATAACTTGGCAGTTGCCGACTGTTTTTATATACAAAGGCAGGGTTTTTAGAAGGTCCTGCCCCCCAGGACGGGTCCTCATATCTTGGCCCACACGCACACTGTTCGTGCGCCCCAATCAACAGGGCCATGGTATTATGCATCTTTTTGGCGGACCCTAAAAGGAACTCCTCTCGCTTTGTAAACAGACCAGTCCCACTGCCGGCCCCAGCTAGCCCCACCAAACCTCCAGCTTTCTTAGATCACCTCTTCCTATCTTCCCCGATTCCCTCTGTAATCCCACCCACCCAGGCTCGGTCACGTGATCCCAGCAGTCACGTGACTGCACTGAATGACCCCGTCCGGACAGTACTCTGACCTTGTCAGTTAAGGTGGCCCTGACGTGACCCCAGAATGACCTAATGAGCCGAGGGGGGAATGGCCGGTCAGGGCTGGTATGATTGGGGCACCGGTAGTGGCTGTCTGAGGGCTTCATTAGGCTGGCACGTGGGGCGTTTGTGGTAATCAGGGGTTATGGCGGTTGTATAGGTAATAAGGTCATTTGGCTGCGGGCTTATTGCCTTGTCTCAATGGGCGCTCACACTGCTTGGTGTTGTAGTTGCAGGGTTCGGTAACATGTTGTGCTCAAATGGACATGGTACTAGGTTGTGGCCCTACCACCCACGCCGACTGTTTGGGGCACCGGTAGTGGCTGTCTGAGGGCTTCATTAGGCTGGCACGTGGGGCGTTTGTGGTAATCAGGGGTTATGGCGGTTGTATAGGTAATAAGGTCATTTGGCTGCGGGCTTATTGCCTTGTCTCAATGGGCGCTCACACTGCTTGGTGTTGTAGTTGCAGGGTTCGGTAACATGTTGTGCTCAAATGGACATGGTACTAGGTTGTGGCCCTACCACCCACGCAGATATGTTGGTCAAAGACGCTTTATCAGCAAAAAAATAACGAAGTTGTCAAACAGAAAAAAGATAAGGGCAGGCGCAACCATTTATCTTGCATTTCAAAACCTTGCTGTATACTTCAATTGACAAATGTATCTGGTCAAACTTACCCAGCATAACTTTATACCCATCTAGATCAATAATTTAAACGTACCATCTATATATACCTATTAAGGGGCGATCCCCCAGGAGCCCCTTACTAGCCCTTGAGTGACCCAAGACAGAAAGTGTAGTTGTGATGTCACAAAAGACCTTTTTGGACAGTGGTTTTCCTATAGTATTGGCTGTCTGTAATGTCATTTTGTCACCAA
Source organism: Lepidonotus clava (assembly GCA_936440205.1). NCBI lineage: Eukaryota > Metazoa > Annelida > Polychaeta > Phyllodocida > Polynoidae > Lepidonotus > Lepidonotus clava. The sequence continues at coordinate 40,797,694 of OW387136.1, read as the reverse complement.
ATTCGGAGGTAAAGTTTACTGTACAATTTTATTGAAAACATAAAAGCACTATTGGAAAACACTTCAACGTTTGAACTTGGGCATACTGAAACTAACTATTTTCTCACAGCATGATAAATGAACCTTTTTTGTTAGTGAATTTAAATGTTCTTGCTGCTTTTATGTTAGCATTTCCAGGTTTCAGTAGATCAAAGGCCCAGACTGTTTATCAACAATTAGGAAGGCATGTGTGTTAATTGATCTGGCACATGATGCCCTTGGGGGCAATTGATCTGGCACATGTTGCCCTTGGGGCATGGGTGTTTTACTGATGCTTACACTGTTTATCTTATACAAACAATTACCCTAGTGAATGGTCATTTGGTAAACATGTATACTGAAAATAACTTAGTTGAGACAACCAAATCAACCAATACTGTTTACTTATCTAACTACTTTGCATGGTTTTGACATGTGAAATTTTTGGGTTGGTTCTACTTTTTCATAAGTTCTTTTCTTTGCAAAACTAAATTTTGCCCCCACACACACACTTAAATGAGTCAAATTGGTATATTAAATGGTGAGGCTGATACTAAGAGCTGGATCGCCCCTTGGCTTGGGGAGCTATATGCTTGTTTGAAACTCCCAAATCGCCTTGGTCGAACCCTTAAACCCAAACTCATCTTTATTCACTATTAAACTCTACAGATTACCATATCCATTCCCATCCCATTTCTTATGTAAAGTGGCCTTTTCATTGACTCCCTGACCCCTGTGAAATGAGGCTGTGGGAGGGGGCGGTGTGTATAGACAGGCCTATATTAGCTCCTCACTGGTATTGACGCCCAGACAATATCCCCGCTAGGACACCCAGGCCCTCCCGTCTTTATCTCCGCACTCCTATCGATCGCCGCTCCAGCATCGCGTGTAATCCCCATATACATAACGCCAACACCTTATATTATCTTTGCACACCAAGCGATTGACCAGAATGCTGCTGCTCTAAAAAGTAAATGCTGAAACCGAAATGACAAAAATAGTGTCCATGAGAAAGCAAAAGCTAATAATATTACCGAGATCATTACACAATACTTGATTGTGAACCTCAGAAATGATGTGAGTAGTAATCCCCGTTCGCCCAACTTTAACCGACAGATTATTTTTTCTTCAGTAATTAAGTTTCTGTGCACTTTGCCTGTGGTACTCACAGGCCCATGTCACTCGTTGTGTAAATAACTTTTTATTTCCAACGAACATGCCTCAGTTCGTATTGGGCAGGGGATAGGAGCTTCCAACCCTGGTCATTGAAGCAGAAAGCCCCGGAGGACCATAGGTTAAAGGATCATAAACCCTATATATATTATTATTATTATAGAGCCTGGGACACCGACCCTCTCTAGCTCTTACCACGGCCTACTGGAGGATACCTACACTGTAGGGGTGCAGGGCAGTAAAGGTCACTCCAGACCAGAAGGTCAATACGATCGATTCAATCCCCACGGCTCAACTGTCGGACTGTGAATGCCATTCTTTAAACAATGCATACCAACACATTGATATTCTGGGAAGTTAAAGCATTTACCTCTCGGAATGACATTTTTCAATAGATAACACAGACGGTATCACATTATTGTGTTGAAAAGAACATCTGTATACATGTGTATTGCATGCGAGGCGTATCCTGAATTCAGGTATGAATCCAAACGCACGCGAACCATCGCATCTATTTCACTGATATCACTAACATGAGCAGAGTAGAGCCATTGTACAGCGGGAGTGGTGCACTTTCTGTATGTGGATTTAGCCCGATCCCTTTTCATTAGACGCCCGCTGTCGACTTTAATTGGTCTTGTAGACGTGTCCTGTTCCCAAGGGGACGGGTATACGAGGTCGTGTTGGGCTTGGAACCTAAGACTAAGGGGATTGAAAGGGGTAGGTAGGTATAGGGCCCCAGACGAGTAAGGTGAGTGGAAGTTAGGGAAGAAGTGGGTGGCGTAAAGTGTTTGTCTTTCATGATTAGGAACCTAGCAGAATATCATCCTACGCTAGTGAAGTTAGGTCGCTTGTTTATTTGGCATTACTCATAGGAAGCTTTGTTTTATACATTGTAAAAGAATGTATGAAAAATGATACTGGTAAACCAGTGTACATAGTTAATTCGACCATCTTCAGCATATATGTCCTCTTGGTTTTGTTAAACAAATTTGATTTCATTTAGAGCCTGGAACTTACAATCAAACCTCTAGATGATTGTTCCCCAAATATAGTATTTGACACATTTGGGCCGAACAATCGATTATGAACAGTTTTATGAATGAGAAACATGTTTCTTTGTTGCATTGTTTTAACATTATAACTATTTTGCCATGAATCAATAAGCAAGCGAAAGTACCTTCAGTTCTAATGTTCCTATAAGTAAGCTTTCGGAGGCAATTGCCTGCGGGCCTCAGCATTTAGAACAGTTATTAGTGGTCCTACGACCAACCCCAGCAATATATACCGCCTCGTAATTTGGCCTACCCACTTAAAACATACCCCCTCCAGCACATACCTATACTTAACGTCAGAAACAACTGTGGTTAGGACCTATCAGATATCAGACAAACCTAGAACAGGGGAACCACTCCCTGATATCTCCATGTCCCACTCCCTGACCACCCCATGTCCCACTCCCTGACCACCCCATACCCCGCTCCATGATCAACCCATACCTCACTCCCCGATCCTATGCCCCATTCCCTGACCACCCCATGCTCCTATCTCCGACCCCTATTCCCTCCCTGACCCCTACCCCACACCCAGACTCTCGTATAACTTTCAGCCTATATTGATCAGTTTATTATCAGCCTTGCTCCCCATAGCTCTACGTTCCTGTTGATATATTATCATTGGCCTGTCGCCGCCCGGAATGCATATGTGTGGTAAGTGGCATTGAGGGATAGGCCGTGAGCTGCTCGGAGCAGTCCATTGAGCAGCTCACCAGTGGGCCCGAGTCGGTCAGCCGTCAGCGCCCTCAAGCCTGGGTAGGCGCCACCCGCCATTCTTGTCTTATAAGTGAACCATCATACCGCCGGCCATATATCACCCATAGCGCTGCCCAATCGACCGGGCCGGGGGTCGCCATTTCCCACCTCCTTGGCCAGACATGCTGATAGGCTACGGTAAAGCCCGACGTCGCCTCCAGTGTTTGCCTGGTTGAGCAGGGATTGCCGTATTGGCTGGTGAAATGTTTTAGCCTGTCGCCCTGCCCCCACGCCACCTCATACTCGCCGCTATTGAAGGATTAGTCTTCTTTAGCAATCAACCTACTATTGCGAAGTATGGTAGAGGCAACTTCCGAATATAAGGCGACTTCCTAATGGTATAAATGGAACCGTTTCCACTTGCCTAATTCAGACCAAAGTCTTAAAGAGAAACTGCTGTTATAGGAAGTTTGCAATTGGTAATTACCTACAGCGTTTGGACTATAAGGGCGACCTAAGGAATTATGGTCTCTCGTCTCTACAATGTCGTATATCCCCAGCACAGTGGAATAAACAGCTTAAAATACTGAGCTGAACATTAAGTGCCTGTTCAGTAATATGAAAATATATTTACCGAATGGTACCATGTTAGATTTATTTCATTTATATAAAATTATGATCATGTTCTCAATTATCAGAGTGGCTGCACCCCATTCTCAATTATAGGTTTCCTTCTCAAACAGTCTATACTCCTCCAGCACAGGACCCCACCCAGTTATGGCCCCCATCACGGCATCCCGTAGACCCAATGCCGTGACCATAATCAACGTTCAACTCCAGCCAAATCCCGTCCTAAGCTCTTCCCCTGCTGGGGAATTGAATCCCAGTACCAGCGAGCCCGCAGCCCCAGAGATGGTCGTGCTATTCAGCCGGATTGGCAGGCCCTAATGGTGGCTATAAGTCGGCGTGAGTAGTATAGGAGTTGGTCAAACTGCGGGCCGTGTTCCCCGCCCGGGCCGGTTAAGGCGCTCCAGGGTCCCAGCCACGTGTCGGGCCCTGGAGGAATCCGTGAGGTCCATACTGTAGACATGGGAGCCGTGTTTGGGGTAACAATCGGGGTAACTTGATCCTTGACGGCTGAGGGTGCTTAGACCTAACATGAACGATTTGATGCTTTTTGTCATCGGAATGAAGACCAAATATCAGGGGCCCAGCAGCGCAGAGAAAACAGGGAAAATAGCAAAAGAAAAAATATCTGACAGGGAAAACACAGGGAATTTGCAAATGTTACCAAAACACTGGAAAAACACAGGGAATTTCATTAACACATTTCATGAACACAGGGAAAACACAGGGAATTTCATTTGGCCAGGTTCTGAAATTCCTGATTCCCAAAAGAGTACGAATTTGACTTCTTGTTGTTGGGTCCAATTTATTCTGCATATGAAGGCTTTTAAATAGCAACAACTTGCTCAATATGACACAGGGAAAACTTAGTGTGAGACAGGGAAATCTCAGGGAAAACACAGGGAATTTGAAAATGGATTTTGCGTTGGGACCCTGAAATATAATCAAGGCTCTGTGAGCCCAAAGATGTGGTTAGTTTGTTATCTTAACAGATGTTGTTAAACGTCTTTCTACACTAAGCTGATACACAGGAAATGTCCTATATCTTATGTGATGACATCTGTATATGTTGGTTCACGTAATCTGGAGATCAGAGCCCAATGAGGCCGATACGGCTGGCCTGAGTCGTTCGTTCTGGGCCCCCGTCTGACCTGCACGCACTTCTCAATCAGAGACGGAGCAGTGGTATCGGGGGACACGCCACCCCCTCACCCGACACGACCCTGGTTACCTGTAGCCGCATACAAAGTGGGCCCCGCCTGTTATAGGACACCCCCGCTGCATATATGTAAGGAGCAGCTCAGTGGGTTGGGGTAGGGACCACTAAGAACTATTACTGTATGGGTTGAACTGCAGATTTTTAAACGACGTGTGCACCAGGGTTTCGACTGTTCAAATTCTTTGCAACCTAGATGTGGGTCTTCTATTAATCAAATACTCTGCCTCCTAAAAGGTCTGATCACCTCTGTTCATCTAGTTTAATTAGAACGATTCGACTGAATCTATTTGCTCTTTATCACCGGGGTAGGTAATCGTATGAATATAAAATGATTTCGGCATTGGCTTTGAAGATATAGACATTGCGAGACCCCAGTCGGTAAAATATACATGACCCACTCGGGAATTCAACCCTGGAGTAGGTGTACCCTGGAGCGCATTTATATCAATAATCCCGTTTTTGTATATGCACAACAATGGTTTGGAGGGATTGTTTATCCCAGTATGGGTCGCTCCATGTGGTGGGTATGAGGCATCGACCGGCCCCTCCCGGCCCGCCCTGGAGGTGTGAGGTTTGTGGGCTACACACTGACTGGTCTAGCGTTCCTATGGCTGTACCCCATCCTTAGTACCAGTGGTACCACTCTACCACCAGGGCATCAGCACCACCACCACCACCACCACCATCAGCGGCACCCCCAGCAGGTGGGCCACTACCACCGCCACCATTGCTATTACTTATACCAGTAACAACGAGGAATAGCGGCCACGTAATGGGCAGGTGCATGCATAGCGTGTCTGCATATATGTAAGCGTAAGCGTGTTGTATATACGCCTGTCCTACTGGTGGGATATGCACGTGCAGGCAAAACGCCACCCAGAAATACCTCCTGTATCTATTAGTCACCACCTCCACCCCCTTTACCCCAGACCCATCCAGCCTGACTGCAGACGGTGGTTGGAGCTCGCCTTGTCTCCTCCCGTGGAGGCGTCCACTGCTGCCCTCTCCCCTGCAGTACCCCTCTCCCTCTCCTCCTCCAGGCGGTCCGGTGCTGGATGTATGGGTGTGTGGACGGGTGCATCAGGGGCGGGCAATGCGTCGCCTCCGCCCGGAGGCCACTGCTGCTGCTGCTGCACAGAAAGGGAGCAGGACCAGAGCAAACTGCGTCTGGAGAGTGAGAATGGAGCAGCTCGAAGCGGGTGTGAGTGAGTGAGTGAATCCAATGGGATTTAACATTACTACTACTACGACGGCCGCTGCCGTCTGCTCCTGCCGCACCCTGCGCGCCTGTCCCACACGCCGCTTCTCCCCCCTCCCGGCTAGAGCTCTCCCCCTGTACAGTAGGCTATGTGGAGGCACTGCAAAAAGCCAGCCGTGTCGGGATACCTATGTGACACACGCTCGTACACTCATACTCCCCGCGCCCACCGCTACGACGACCACCACAACCACCACCACCACCACGCCGCCACCGCCACCACCCTCAGTGTCCTACTGGAGTGAGGCCGGCTTATCAGCTTGTGTTTAGATACCGGCGCATCGGGAATCTTTCACAGCGCAGTGTGCCTGGATTAGGCGCTACAGTTAGATGGATTCACTCGGATTACATTGGATTACCAGGATCTACCCGACCACACCGGTACCGTCAGACTAACCAGTACAAGTCTACTTTGCCGTGCTCCCTCCTGCCGTGCGCCTCAGTGAGCCCCTCTCCTGCTCCTGCTAGCCGAGCTGCTCGCACGCCTCATGTATTGCTCGCTTCATACGGCCTCCTCTGTGTGCAGTCGTTGCCCTGAACCCATCACCAACCGTCAACATGCTGGGGAAAGGCAAAGCACTCATCCGCAGTGTTTCCGACCAGGTACAGGTAGAACTGCTCTCTCCATAAAACATGAGCTGCTCAGCGCGCGGCAAACAGCCCTTATCATGGCCTGCCATCAAACCCCTTCTTTGGTGTAAACCTCAAAGAGAAACGTACCCATTGCACATTGTCGGAAAAACTACGATGTTAATAGTTAATCAATAGCTAAAATCGGTATACATTTGTGAGTGGCACCCTGTAATTCAAGGCTATGTAAGTGTATGTAGGACACATCGTTAAACCCCAAACGGGCTTTGCAATGGTACGTGTTTTTATATGTGTAAAAGTATTGACTGGCAGAGCTTAAAGTGGGTCATTGTGAGCTGCTCGCCTCCCATCGGTACAGTGGGAGAGTCCCAGTAGACACCTGGGATGGCGTGCAGATTGCGTGTGGGTGGTGAGGCTTGCTGCCCCAATAAGACACTGGCAGTGAACATCCCACCGACAAGCAATGGCACTGCCAGTAGCTCCCCGGGGGCAACGAGCAGGTCCGAGAAGAAATGAAAGGCAATAGATAAAGGTCCGAGCAGTTGAGTAATAACCCCATTTCTCTTGTAGATCATGAGTGGTGCAAGCACATTGCCCACCCTGGTTCGACGCTACAGTTTCACCGACCCGGACGCGGAAGGCGCCACCAATACCATCCGTGTGCTCATCCGGAGTTATAGCGTCGGGTCGGACCACGACGATGACGACGAGAAGAGTCCGGCCAGCTCTCAGTCCGACTCAGAGCTCGAGCAGCTCCGGAGTGAGCAGATCAGGGACGAGGTGCTCAGGGACGAGCAGCTCAGGAACTCCGAAGGAGCTGCTCGCCAAGAACCAACGGACTGTTCTGCGTCCCTTGTACAAAACAGGACGCTCTTACAGCAGAACTGCTCAGTGTTAAAGTCGGAGCAGCAGCTCACCATTAACCATGACAAATGTGATGGGGTGGCGGCAAGGACACTGCTCGGAGACAAGGAGGAGCTGGAGGAGTCCGGTAAAGACTCTGAGGGTGTTGATCTTGTAGTAGATCAAGGCAGAAAGGACGAGGAGGAGAGTGATCAGACTTGTCAGGAAGTGAGAGATGAAGGAGGGGGGTTCCGGGACCATCAAAGACAGGCGAATAGCACGGCCGGCTACGCCATGGAGGGGAAATTCGAACAGGTATAAAGAATACAGAGTAGAAGAGTGTCGACACCAGCTTTTAATTTCTGAAGGCGTCTTTTCACTGATATGGCATTGATTGAAGTGGCAGGGATTTCTAGGTCCACACGGATTCCTTAGATCACCTGGGTAAAAGGGAAACGTTTGATTCAGTGTACTTTCGCAAGTGAACGATTTTATTACGAGGTAGCGTAGTGAGAGGAATACTTAGGAGAACTATACATCTCCCAACAATTTTACTTCTCTTACATGCGCCCCTACCGCCTACAATTGAGCATATACATTTCATTCCTGATATATCAGAAAAGCATTTAATGGACATGCGGCAACCGTTACATATAAGTAGATATGGGGCTTGGGAGATTAGTGAAAGTTTGAGATTGTTAAGTGAGACGATGGTCTGTTTCATTAGTCTTTTCCACCACATACTTTGAATACATCTTCGCAGAGGTTGCATGCTTGTATGCTTATCTATAGCAGTCTGTCTTTACTTAACATACTGGGCCGCAGCACTCAAGCTAAAAGCTGTTCAGATCTTTAAACGTTCTCTGGTGGTAATAGGTGAGATGTACTTAAGATTAAGGGGGCGTCAGATAGGCGCTTCAGTAACGGTTGCTATTAACCACCTCCAGAGAGGTAGGTGTGAGTGGACAGCGGTCACAAAACACGCGGTAGTTATCATCTGTACTTCAAACCCTCTCACACCATCTGACGCTGTCTGCGTGTTACAAGAAGATGCACCCAATGACCCCGAAGGTGTGCGTCCTCCTGCTAGCTAGGGTTGGGAGCAAGGGGGATTAATAGAGTGGTCGGGCCCAGTCCACAGCTCCTTCCCCACCACAGCACGCTACCTGTGGGTGTGGGTGAGAAGTAGGACGGCTTTACTCGCCCACAAACCGCCACGCGTTCAAGGTCTCAGGGCTGGGAACGAGGTGAAGGTGAATGGGAAACACGCTGGGATAAAGATAGACGTAAAGTGATAGAAGGAACCTTAAAGACAGGGTGATCAACACGATGTAAACAATCATAAGATGCTTCTTATCGATTTGTATGAATTTAAAGCCGTAATGTTGTGTTACAGTTATCAATTTAGAACTGGGCGTCGGATTGATATTTTTTCAACAGCACTTTGACAGATAATGTATTTTTAAACTTTCATGTGATTTGTCCATTGTTTCATCTAGCCTCGCAAATATTGGTGTCAAGTTTGCCTTGGCTCTAACGCTGTCCTGAAAAGTCTGAAAATCGGCAAGCACATTGGAAAGAATTATCGCGTGATCAAACTTTTAACACATTAGGCATACCAACTCATTTCGGTATTAGTGGAATAATGGACTCAGCGTTAAGACATACAGATTCAGTTAACATTAATAACATAGTCATAAAATATAGTCCCTTACATTGTTCGCTGATTTTCTACCACCCCTGACGGTCCCATCTAAAGCTGCTGTCATCCATGATAAGGTAACTCATCATCCATGCCCCGGCCAACAAACCTCATTGGCAGAGGCACTGATTATATTAGACAAGAAGATGTGGGCAGATCAGAAACCCCCATTGGCCGTTCACATGGCAGTGTAGTCATCCCCTGAGGTGGGCCTTATTTATTCATCGGCGGGCCGGGCGTGAGAAAAGGAGAAAAGTCAGGTCAGGCGGGCTGCTGAGATCGATACCTGGGGCATGAGACTCGTTAGTTTTGTATTGAGGACTGATGGGGGAGGATTCAGGCTCATCAACCAATACCCCCCACCGCACCCCGTTGTCTAAAACACCCGCCTTCTTTGTTAACCGGTTCCACTCACAGCAAATGGCTAAACTGTTTGTTAGCTGTTCCGGAGTAGTTTTTTTTCCCCCTGGAAGGGGATGTCCCGCTTTTTTTAAAGACGTTTCCTGAATGGGTAGTTCACTGCCAATGCATTTATCATTTAGAATGTGTTCTTGGTTGAACTGGACCTCTGTTGATGTGGGTATTCAAACAGCTGTCTTTTGTTAATGTTGAAATGTGTTTATAGTGTAAATAACAGTGCTGCATTAGAAACCCATTAATGCTGAGATTCTCTATCTGTCTCTGCCAATCTTCATTTTTCCCTCAGCGCATCATTTCTAAATACAAGCGGTCACTTATGAAAATCGATCTACTGTACTTTGATAAAAAAAAATAAATAAAAAAAATACTGGACCATGGCATAGGTGATGTTTGAGACGGTAGCTAGACTTGACCACAACACATTATAGTGGCCAGAACACCTTGCCGAGACGCTACCTTAATAATGAATGGCATTGTTGGTCCGAGTTTCTCGGCCACGCACGTTATTCGAAACTATAGAGAAGTGACCTTCGCACCGACGTTTCGTTAGCATTCTACCTGCACGTAGCATTAAACAGCCCTCTTGAACAATATTAACATCCATTACGGTGCAGCAAGGACAATAAAAGTTCCAATGACCTCCTCATTAGCAGAAACTGCTGGTTAAGACTACGCTTAGAGAGGACATACAACTTCCCAGTAGTCAAAGAAGAGCATGATTAGGCAGAATTTGTGATATCTCGTGTAGGTTTAATGACATACAGATCCAGAAAATAGAATGAGTATATTGCAAAACAAGGAGGGTTGTTTAGACGTTGATATTCTCTTAATAGGATTTGATATGTAGATTTTAGAGGCTATTAAGTTATGTGTTAATATATCAAAAGCTGACCTGTGCTGGTTCGCCAAAAATCATAAACTTTTAGTTAATGGCCACAAGGTGGTAAACAAATGAAGGGACGACAATAAGCTTTGGTTACTGTATTGTCTAGAAGTACAGTCTGGTTCTGGGGAATCGTTTGTTGAAGGAAATTGGGCTCGGAGGCAATATGCCACCGTAAACACAATGTAGACATGACACCAAAGTGTTTCGTCATGTACATACGATCAGCTGATAGAAGTTCGTAACTTACAAAGTGCCTTGATTCTCTTCAAGTTTTTATGATAAGAACTTCTTTCTAGAAAAAAAGAATCTGTGTATTGTATAACGATATAGGTATATCTAGCTTTCATTGGATAGGGCACTGATTTTGCAATATAAAGAAGCAGGCTACTAATAATCAATACTCATCATTTTCCCTGAGCAGCTCAGAAATGTCCCCCATTCCCACTCACGACTCATCTGAACCCCATGCTATTTTCAGACCATGAAGGAGGCCCTGGAGGCGCGGCAGATGAGCATGGACCACGTGACGGCCCTCTTCGAGGACCTGGAGGCCGAGGGCAAACAGACCGGGAGTCCCGTCGCCGAGCACGTCCAGCACAAGGTGGAAACACTCAACGCTGATTGGACGAAAATCCAGCAAATGGCCAAGCACCTGCAGCCCGAGCCGAAAAAGGACGAGATTATAGAAGGTGAGTAGGTCGTGGGGTCAGGGCCGGGAGGGGTCGGGGAGGGGACATCATTAGTAAGTCTCGTCCAGTAGCGTTATACCTGTCTCGGAGAGAATGGTCTCCTTTCACCGAGACCTGGAGAAAATGGGGTTTATAAAAGACACCTAGCTCATGGAAGTGTCGTGAGGGATGGGCGTAAATGGGTTTTGAAATAGAAGCTGATACCCTATTTGAAATGAATTCCTTTGAACTATAATTATATAGAAGCTTGGAAACGGACCGATAAAAGGTCGGAATAAAATAGCCTCTGCCAACAGGAGATATTAGCCAAACCCTGCAAGTTCAAATTGGTCACAGTTTTTCTAAAGACAGGACTGACTATGCATTTCAAAAAGCGATGTCATGGCGACGAGGAAACGAGGAAAGCACTTTGTTTTATAGGGTAGCTGAGAGAAAAACATTGTGAATAAAACTATATCTAGTGAGGTCAGCAGTGGGCGGGTATAAGCTCCATGACGGGTTTGACGGCGACGGCCAGGCGATGCCCGCGGTTATGAACGTCCATAGTAGGCCTGTGTCCACACTTTAGTTTTTGTGTCATATTTGAGCTAAATCTTAATCGGTAATCATGTCACCGTGAGAAGTATGTACAGGGATCTATATGTACCGCTGACAATCTGTTATGTATCGTCTACTGATACCTGACGCAATAAGAAGATAGACCCATAGACCCGACAAAGTCATGTCAGACGGTTGGCCTATTTAATCCGGTTAATTTTTGTTTGTCTTTTTCGGGGGAGGGGTGCGAAATTACAGGACTGTAGAGGGTAGCTATTGCAGGATTGGCTGTATGGGAATTACTGATCTAAAGGCTACACCCTTCGAGCTTGTCCCTATGTATTCATTTTAATCTAGCGTCACATGTCCTGTGGCGTTTGAGTCCTTTAATGTACAAATATATTTCGCTAGCAGAGCGGATATTATCCATGCAGGATAAAGGTATAATAGAATAATTATTTCTAGTGTCATTATCAGATATTAGAAATAACTTTATAGTCATAAGATTAGACAAATTCATATCATCGATTCTGTCCCCTAGTGACAGTCACAGCATGCCGTGCATTAAAAAGGTGCCAATCCATAAACCCCATTTCGTGGTGTGCTCACTGTACCATTTTTACACACCTAGTGGTGTGAGGGGGGACAGTTTTACGGCCCCCACCATGCCCAACGCCGACGGCTTACCGCCTCCCCCGTCACCCTCCCCACTGTGGACCCTCCGCCCCCCGGGCCGCGCCGCCTGGCACGCTGCCAACGTCCGCGTGGCGCCGCTTGACGCCCAATCACATTTGCATTGACGCGGCTTTATCGCATGGTATTTGTCTGTAGACATACGGCCGGCAAGCTGAGAAATACCTCCCCTGCCCCCAAATACAAAGCGGTCTCAAGCGGCCCGAGAGCCAGGAATCCCCTGGGGAAAATGTGAAAACGCTGTTCTTTCGGCGTGCGGGTCTATCCTTGTTGGTATTAGGAAAAGCCCGGAGCACTAGAGGGCTGCCCGGGTCAAGCCCCAATTGTGGTATACTACTTGTACGCCCGCTTTGCTTGGCACACATACCGGGGCCCAGCGGAGGGAAGTCAGGCTTATGTCAGCAGGGTCTGGATGCTGGTTACCAGCCGTCCGTATGACCAATCTCCCTAAGTAACGGGCCTTCGGGGAAGGAATGGTTCATAACATTTCTGTTGGCAGCTGAGATATTAAATCGGATATTTCTTTTTCTACAGATGACGTTTCCTGACAAGTCGATCTGTTTTTGTGCAATGACATGTCTGTACGCTGAAATAGTTGAATGTGTGAATTAAAACTCGCTGGATTGAAATAATGAGGATCTATGTTTTATGCGAAGGTGTCTTTAAGTTTATTATGACCGTTCCCATTTAACTGGGTCATTCGAGCTTGCTAATCCATGTCATCTATGTACTGTTCAAAGTCTAAATCTATCTACCCTTCCAAAAAGTAATAATTGCATTGTTTTAATTCTTAAACCTTTTTAATTGAAACATTGTTACTTAAATATCTAAAATAGGGAGAACCAAAAGAAGGCCAGATGGTTTGCTATAGCGTTAACCATCCCACCCTCACTGGGGACATAACAAGCTTAGATGTAGCAGAGTGGGCTGAGAGGTCTCCTCTATATAGTACCTCAGAGTTCACAGTGCCGTCGCTGTAGGGCGGACCCAGAGCCGACCAGGCCTTATACACAGCCAATTCGGCCTGTCCCCCGCCCCGCACCTCGCCACTAACCAGGTCCGACACAGCGCCCACCGATCTACTTTAGCCATAAATAAAAGACTCCCCAGACAATGTCGTTTGTCTAGATGGCTGTCGGGTCCGGGGGCACACCGGCAAAGGGCCCTCCATCCGTCCATATCAACCTCATGGAGCCTCTGTTGGGCGGTATACGGGGGCGGAGTAGTATGCACAGAGCCTAAAGCATTTCTGATAATATCTGTATCTCGCACAAAGGCTCTTTTTCTCATCTGAGAAATGCTGATGCTCTATGTATTATCTGTGTATCAGAGTGTCTCATATATTTCGGATTACCGCACCAATGAAATGCAGACGTTTAAAAAGATCAAACTGATCGCACGCTATAGTTAATTTTTGGCTGGCGCAGTACGTGGTTTCAAATGGCAAAGGAGACATTAAAACTAATCCACATTCATCGTTTGATGAGATATAGTAACGGTATTATGGAAATCTTGCGCTTCAAACCAGGAATTACATTTCAAATATTTAATCATGACATTGCAATGTTTTGTTTTTATTCATATCACAGAAAAAGAAAAACATTTAAAGTCATTGTTCGTGATATGAATTCTTCGGTCCGAAGTTTTGTTTCATATTGAAACTTTTTTAATCATTTTCCATTTCGCGTCCCTTTCACATTTGGGAAATTAAACCCAGAACAAACGTGTTTCCTTTTTATAAAAGCAGCTTGATTGAGCTTTAGAATAATACACTTTCTTCAACAAGCTGAACGTGAATTTACAGTAAATAATCCACGTTCCCGAAATGTAAACACCTTTTATGAGCTATACAATACTAGACTACTGGCCAAAGTGGTTAAAGGGTTATCAACGATTCATTTAAGGGTTTGATTGGGGGACGTTCCTTTTGTATCGTTTTACTGTAAGAAAGCCATTAGAAAGGAATTAAAGCAACTGATTTCAGGCAACTCTATCCAAGTTAATTGCCCGCTCTCACCCCTTTATTCTGTGTGTTCTAACATCTACATTCTGTGTATTTCAGTGAAGTACTCAACATAAATCATACATTCTGTATGTTTCATTAAAGTACTCACCTTAACCCCTCCATGCTTTGTGTTTTAGTTAATTACTCACCATAACTCCTACATTCTGCATGTTTCAGTGAAGGAGACCCGTCGGTACCAGATGCAGGCCCTGGTCACTCCTTTAGTCTGTGTGTTCCAACTCTTACATTCTGAATATTTCAGTGAAGGAGACTTGTCAGTACAAGACGGAGGCTCTGGTCACTCCTTTATTCCGTGTGTTCTGACTCGTACATTCTGCATGTTTCTGTGAAGGAGACCCGTCAGTACTAGACGGAGGCCCTGGTCACTCCTTTATTCTGTGTGTTCTAACTCGTACATTCTATGTGTTTCAGTGATGGAGACCCATCAGTACCAGACGGATGCCCTGGTCACTCCTTTATTCCGTGTGTTCTAACTCGTACATTCTGCGTGTTTCAATGAAGGAGACCCGTCAGTACCAGACGGAGGCACTGGTCACTCCTTTATTCTGTGTGTTCTAACTCGTACATTCTGTGTGTTTCAGTGAAGGAGACCCGTCAGTACCAGACGGAGGCCCTGGCGGCCGCCCCCAGCAGACGGGAGACCCCGGCTTCGGCCACCCTCCAACAGGACGTCACCGAACTCTCCGACTGGTTAATCATGCTCCAGCACATGCGGAAAAAGAACAAGGTCAAAGTCGGAGATATACGGGAGATCGAAGAGGCCATCGTCAAGCAAAAGGTAGGGCCAGTTCATTTTTATTTGTGTTGATAAAAACAATTTGGGTAGAGGATGGACACCACTGAGACTGAAGGATACGTCGGGAGTCCCTGTAGCTCCATTAAAAAAAGACAGTTATCATCGGGCCGGCACTAAAATAGTTGCCCAATTAGTTGCCAAACCAGAGATATTAAAATTTGATATTTTAACCCGACTTCTAGATGAATCAGACGACGTTTGTAGAGGTGCAGAATCGCCCTGTGTGTATGTGAATGGGCAGTACAATCTGATGAGATGAAAAGGTAAATAGTCGGCCTACCGTCCTGGGCACAGTCAGCGAGGTTTGAGTTGGCCCCTTTGGGGCTACCCATTGAGGGGTCAACATAAGAGGGAGTAAAATCTCTATACGGATAGGATCAGTAACTCGGAAGTACCAAACGTTGAGAAGTACTGACGCCTGCGAACCACTGAAATGTATATCGTAGGAAGACATTTAAGAAGCTAGGATCCATAACAGGTTTTGTCTGATTTCTCGAAGGATGTAGTTATTTTAGTGTAGTAGGGTGCATTTATATCTAGCCTTCTAACGAATCAGTTGGCTGCTTGCCAAACCTCTCGCCCAATCTCACCGAGCCATTCCCCGGTCCTTGCCTTGGTCAGTTGCCATGGAAACAGTTTATTGACTGAGCTTAGCGCTGGTGTGATTGGTGTCACCCCTGGGCGTAGGGCACGCCCCTACCCCTGGCCACTGCCCTATCCCTACCCTGTCCCTATGAACCCACCCCCTGCCCTCTCAATCCTCCGAACCCTTTCCCAAGCAAGAAGCCCCTATCTTAACCCCCACCCCTCCTTCTATTCCCCCTTCTATTCGAGTTTCAAATACTTTTTAGATCCACCCATATTAGAATCTATTTTACAAACAACGCCCCAAAGCAAACGCTAGCTGCAAGTTGATCTTTTTTCCAATCCAATATGTCCCTTTGCCCATCTAGTCCCTCTCCCTGATAGCTTAAGTCTGACACTATCTCTCCTTAACGTCCATCTCTGTCCCTCCGTCTCTCCTCTTGCCCCCTTTTCCCCTCGCCTACCCATATGTACCCTAGAACCTTATCTTTACTAGCCTTTGGCCCTGTCAATCTTCAGTAACTAGTTTCCCCCTTCATCCCCTATATATTCTACACACACCCTTCCTCTGTAGCAGTGCCCCCTTCTTCCTCACATCTACCCTTTACCCCTGTCCCTACCGTCCTGTTCCAACTTCTATACACCTTCCCTCTGTAACATTGTCCTCCTTCTAACATCATATTTGTGTTCTAGCCCCGTCCCTACCTCCCATGTCCCACCTTCTACACACACCCTTCCTCTGTAGCAGTGCTCTCTTCTACCTACGAATCTGCCCTTTAACCCCTTCAACCCTCTATTCCTGAGGATAGAAGATAAAAATATGTGTGGACTACAGAAGAAATGCTTTCTAAAGCTGCAAACCATTTGAATATATTCCTTTTATAAGCTTAGATATGGTCGTTTGAACTTCCCTACTTCGTGGCCAATAGAAACCTCCCAGTTCTGATAGTCATCTTTGTTTCCATGTTATGGTAACCTTAACTTGACCTTGTATATTTAGAATAAAAAGCATTTCTTATTCAGAAAAATGTTTAAAGTACAATAACTTTTGATTGACTTGGTCTTTTATCTAACTGTTTGAAATATAAGGCAGAAAAAGATATTCCCCACATTACCCATGAAAATTGTTCCATTGACTCAGAATGTTCTTTTTTCTGTAACCATGGCAACCTAACAACCTTATTATATGAAGGATTTCTGTGAAAAAAACATTCCATTGCAAATTTCCCATGATGCATCATTTTCAAAAGATTTGATATTTTTATGAAAATCATTGAATTCTTGGGAAATTTTTATCCAAGTCAAACTTTTCCACAAAATTACATGGAAAAATGTTTTTTCACCAATAATTCCTTAATTAATGGTTTCAAGAGGCTGATTTCCCAGAATAGGCAGATTTGCCCTATATTGACCATGACGACATTTACTGGAACACATGTTCTAAAATATCTAAGTATCATAGAATAATAATACAAAAAGTGTAAGGTTCCTTGGAACTTTGGGAATATTTTGGTATTTACCTCATGAGTGTAGGTGAAATACCCATTTTATAATCAGAATAAAACCCTAAAAGAGGTGCCATTTTATGGGTAACACTCATGTGGTGGCCAAATATGGCCTTATGGGGTGGAAGGGGTTAACCCTGTCCCTACCATCTACATCCCACCTTCTGCACACAGCCTCCCTCTTTGGCAGTACCCCCTTCTCCCTCCACATCTATCCCCTAACCCTGTCCCTACCGTCCACATCCCACCCTCTACACACACCCTCCCCCTGTAGCAGTGCCCCCTTCTCCCCCCACATCTACTCTCTAACCCTGCCCCTACCATCCACATCCCACCTTCTACCCACACCCTCCGTCTGTGCCCCCTTCTCCCCCCACATCCACCCCTAACCCTGTCCCTACCATCCCACCTTCTACACACACCCTCCCTCTGCGGGAGTGCCAACACAAACGCTGCTAACGCCGACGTCTGTCCGTGATTGTATTGTGTGGTCAGATCGACCCGCCACCCCCTGAGGGAGGCCAGTCTGGGGTCCTCCAAGTTGTGTTAGCTTTGGCCTGTCTCACCCCAATCAGACAATTTTACATCATTCGGCAGACTCCTACCTGTAGTTGTTAATACCCCTCGGAATACAATATACCTTGGTGACTCTGAAATATGGTTGCCTAAAAGAAGCATATTCATAGTTAATGAACCTATTAAATGCAGTATCAGATATTGTAGGTGACACCTTGAAAATTACTCCCAGCAGCCAACCACTATCTATGGCATACCTTCTGCAGTCTTAGCTCTATACAACGCTACTAACTAGATCAGTAAGCTATGCAAACGCTATTCTGCCTATTGAGGGGTGTATATGCTGCCTTTTCATGGCTTTATGGCAGACTCGGTCATCGCCAGTTAATGCCACTAATTCTGTCTAGGTTACTTCCCGCTGCAATGTGCTGCCATGTCCAATGCCTCTGATACAATAGTGAGCGGTCGTCCTTTCATACTGTAGGCATTGTGTGAGGCCAGGCATTGCATACATGGACATTAAATGTGGCTTACAATTACCCAATGCGTATACACTGTCATGGCGTCCCAACCTGGAGAAAATTGTCCCTGCACAAAAACATGCGAGTCAATATTTTTTTGTGGACCACAGATGAGAAAGATCGACCCGGTAGACGGCGCCACCCTTCATCTTACTCCGAAATGGGCGGTCTTTTTTTAACATTACGCCATGCGCCAAATTTGATTTCGATCTAACTTACAAAAATGATCCATGTGTTTTTCTTTTATCGTGGTTTGAACCAAGGCTACGTCAGTTACAAATAGTGTACATTATTTTCCTTGCTACAGCAGAGGCCCGTTTGAATTTACATTCTGCACTTTTGTTATGGGAAATTAACCACCGAAGACCGTTGAACAACGTCTGATCTGTGCAGCGTCCCATCGTGGAACGAAGCCATTTATTTCCATTATGTCTATCACTTTATGGTCTTGTAGCTTTGCAGTAAAAATACCGTTCTATAGGAAGCCCTGAGATGTAGAAATATAACATCGTTCCTTTACAAATGTTTGATGGGTAGATAAGCTTATGATCCAGCACTTTCTCTTGAAGGGCGTTTTCGTGCGATGTTTGTTCTGGGGAGCTAATAAAAAGGCTGGAGGGCTTAGGGTTTCTGTGCGCTCCGTGTCTGTACTGTGTGTGTATGGGGGAACAGAGGCTTACAGGGTAGCCGGAGAAGGGGGCCTGATTAAACAGCCTGTTAGCTCAGGACACACCACACTGTCCGAAGACCAGCCGTAGGACTACACCAGCCCTTCTCCTTCTACTTGCCCATATCACAGAGTGGATGCCTTTTTTATTTTCTATCTCAGCAATTATTCATCTAGCTGCCCACTGTCTGTATTTTTCTAATGCATTTTCGAAATCCTGAGCTGTTGACTATTGTTTTTGTCTTGTGTTTTTGTTGTCTGTTCTTAGCAGTCAACCATAACTTGATTGTATCCAACGTCCTTCTTTTTCTTGGAGCTTTTTAAGTAGATCTACAATTGTTTGCAGAAAGAATTATCTGGCCTCTTTCCTTGCCCATTCCAAATATAGGGGTCTACCCGCTTTCCAGTACCTCTAAATAACTCCCGTAGGCCTCATCTGTTAACATAATGATCGGCCATTGTAACTCTCCATCTATCACTATCTCAATCCCCAACCCAATTTTTCTTAAAAAGAGATAGGGTCCAGTGCCTTTAATGATCAGTGATTTATAAACGTCATCTATTCTCTTAGTAACTACAATGTAAACACTGTCTTAATGGAAACACTGGGCCCCTTTAAAACAAGCTTGTCTACCATTGTCCTACATTTTGCTGTTTTACCCCACAATCCCATGTAGGGGGCGGCGTATAATGCCCATTGTGATATCAAATCGGGATACCACAGACAGAATGAAGCTGTCCTTATCAGATCAGGGACCCGGGAATCATACCCTGAAAGGCCCTCTTAGGGGACCTCTGTCCCTGTGGGGTCCGACAAGGGCCGATAGTCAGTGTAGGCCCCGGGCGACTGTATAACCAGATATGGGGCACTCACTGGATGAGGCCGGCTCCTCCAGGGTGGTGCCGGATCAATGCAGGCACTGGACAAAGGTCATGATTAATGGACGGAATTGTATTGATATACTGGAGGTTGGGGTTCTAAATCAACCGTCAGGATTGATGGGTATAGTGGCAGACAAGGTCATTACTGTTTATTTGGGGTGTCGCATAACGAGTACACTACAGGTACAAGTATAGACTTGCATGTTAAGTTTGAGTGAAGCAGCAACTGAAATGATGATTTTACATCGAGGAGCAGAATAATTCTTTAAATGTCAGAGTAGGGAGATAAACAGATTGGTATCCAAAGTGAACCCATCCTTCTGTTTGTTTGATGACGGCCATCAGAGGTCGGGGTCTCCATCCCCACTGACACCCCGTCAATAGGGTCTGAGTTGTCGTCACCAGGGGAGGGGGGTCAGATCATACGACCAGGGCGCAGAAGAGGGTCGTCAGTGGGGGATCAAAGTAGCCCTGAGTCATCCATATGGACCCACAGATGTATCGGATAACAAGTAGCACAGGGGATTACCCTCGTACAGGGATGTAAGTTATCATATTTATGTCCTATCTTAGATTTTGAAGTGCGGCCAGAGATGCCATTTGTCCATTTCTAACTAACTAAATCCATCTAACCTCTTTTAAGAGATAAGACTAAAATACATGACATTTAAGATAGTTCCAGTGTATGCCCATTATTGCTATTATCCAAGTAAAGGCGCATTCTTGCAGAAATAGCCTACAAAGTATATGCTGAGGGACGCTTAACAAAGGAGCATACGGAGGAGTTTCGAACATTTTGAGAATAATTTACACTTCAATAAGATGGATCATGAGTTTGAAAGCAACACTGAATGATCTACTAGTTTTAAGCCAAACTATTTGTCTGTTACCACAGTTTCATACAGTAGATTTCAATGTCGGTTATAAATGTAAAGTTAGACATCTAGATTAGTCTGGAATCGAGCCATCACCAGACTGATATTTAGATTATACATAAAGTCGATAAACTCATGTTCATTCAGAGTTCCAAGCATTTTAATGAATCCAATGAATTTGACTCTTGTTCGTAGCTGTAGGACGCCGGAACTTTGTGTCTGGCAGTAGAAAACGCAACACTGTGTCAGCTCCAGCCCCCAGAAATAATCCTGTATTTATCACCAGTAATGATAGGGTAGTTAGCCAGTAAATCAGAATCTTTCATCACGTTGGCAAAGCCATAGTCTGTCCCACTCCCCATGCTCTGTACGGATGAGCAGTTCGTGCCAAATGAGCAGCTCGCCTAAAGAACTCACTCTGAGGGGGTCGTCAGTCGCCGAGTAGGCCTCAGGGCATATTAGTGCGCTGATGGAATGCCTGCAGACCTCTTCGATTAGGTTAGGAGTCGTCAAACTGTTTCTGCCACCAGACTGGGAATGTGAAAATAAAAATAGCGTCATGGTTATGGGCCTGTTAACCCTATAACATGACGGTACAATGAACAGTCACACAGAGTAGGCCTACATAGAAACTGTATGTCGCTTACATAAATTGCTATCATGACCGTATAAAAAAAGACTCAATAGCAAGGCGGATATTTAAAAGAATATTTTATCAATATATCTTTAAATATTGTATATTATTTTTTCGGGGGCGGGGGGTGCAGTTGGTGCATCAATGAATTGATTGGCTAGAGTGGGCGATGCATTCCTGCAGGGAGTTTCAGAAAAGAGTATTGTAATGCGGGTGATTTAAACACATGCTAGTGTCGATGAATTGCAAAATCGGTATTCGGAATGTGTGTGGCAATGTACTGGGCTATACTGGGATAGAACGTTTGGTTGCAATCTAGGGTTAAAGCTTTTGAGGTTCAAATAACCATGTGAAGTGTTGTGTCCGAAGGTATTGGGCTGTAGCCAACTTGGGGCTGTGGTACCGAATAAGATGTAGAACCTGCAGTTCAGGTGTCCGCTGGGCTACATGTAAAGGAATTATTAAGGGGTGCTAACACCACCCACACAGGAGGACCATGCAGCGGGCCCCCTTTAACTACCGCCCCACTCAGACCGTGGCCGTGTTTATAAGTGCCCCCCGTCACGCCTAGCGTGTATTGATTCTAGTCATCTGGTCGGTGATTGTCTTTGAACAGACCCCCTCTCAGTCCCCCAGTCCGGGCAGGGGGAGATGTCGTGTTGATACCCCCAGTGGTCAGGGCCTCATCAACGACCGCCCAGACACGCACTCACAGCCACTTTTTGGGGCGATTGGCACGCATTTCATGGATTTTTCTCATGTGGACAAAATTGGTTTAGTTTGACTTAATTCATATTTTTCATATGAAGGCCTATTCTGTATTGTAGTACATAATTATCAAAATTGATTTAGTTTGATTTGATATTATCTTTTGATTAAAGTCTATCCTGCATTGTCATGGATAATACTTCTAGTCACCAGGAGAGTATTTTCATATAGTCAGGCCTCTCCTGGATAGAGAAGATCTATAGGTAATAAATTTAGGTCACCAGATCGGTCCTTGAGCACTATGAATGAATATACGGAAAAAAGATTAGGACCAAAAGTCATAGATATCTGATGATCATTATAACATGATTTTAGTCTTTAGTGCGTTTGCCTTACAGTAATGATAAAATATAAGTTACTTTTGCAGAATCAGTAACAATATGTTTTTACAGATTTTGATTATTTCAAAATACAGGCAAAATGATAGAGACCGTGTACAGGTTTTATCCTGAAACAATTTATGTTGGATAAAATCGTATAAGTGCATCGGATGGCCAAGCTAGAGCTGTCGAATTATAGATCCCTAAGCGACTGTCCGCAGGAAGCCGTTAGTATGATTGCAGATAGCATAGCCTGTGCCAAACAGTAGAAACAGTAGAGTATTTCGATCATAGAGAACATTGGTATTCTAGACACAATTTCGATTTCATTTTAATGTCATTTACACTATCGCTATGCAATAAGAATTTAGAAATACATGGTACATGTCAATACATTCAGATTTAAGTCACGTAGCAACGACAGTCGATGTTTGAAAAGTGTAGCTTCGTGACCAGATTACCTATCGATAACTCACCGCGTGCCTATACGCCCTTCTGTGTATCTACAAAGGGGAAGGCTGCATTACTATAGTAAGTATCCCAACATTAAAGTGTATGCATGTATAGGGATTCCTCAATAGTTGAAACTAGTACGAAAACTACATCCGTGTTATAAACCTTTTCTGGTAATGCATTTTAAATGAACAATTAGGGGAATTATTACATATAATTATATTTCGGGACACATTTCTTTCTAAACCAAAGGACACTTAACGAAGTGAGGCATATATATATATATATATATATATATATATATATATATATATATATATATATATATACATACGTGCATTTACTTACGAAGGACAGATCACAAAATCAGACTTTACAACCCTCTCCTCTACAAAGAGTATAACATACACACAGGTAAATCACATTTAACCACAAGGCCTTCCATGTCCTCAGATTTTAGTGTAAATCATAGCAGATCTAAGTAGACGAGATGCGGATGGCAAGTAGGGGGGGGGGGGGGTGCCAGTCGCCGGATCCTTTCAAGTCCTCCCCCCGGCGCATTGTGGATTAACATGGTATTTTTGCGTTGATTCTGACCCCTCCCCTCCGGGTATACTGGGTGATGTAATCAGGGTTACCTTAAGTCGGTTTCTGTGTACAGCCGCACCCATTAGGCCGGGTAGGAGACTTTTAATGTTGCCAATAACATACATCTACTCGCAATGCAGGAAGCCCCCAGGGCTGCTTTGAACATACAGTAGAGGGGTTATTTCATTCCAACGTCTAATCAGGTCGTATGCGTGATTCAGTGGAAAATACATACTGCGCAAATGTGACGTTACAACCTACAACTTTCGAAAAACACTTTCGCGCAATAGTCCCTCATTAATGATTAGTGGTACAATACCTTTTTTTGATTGGAATATAATCATCAGAGAATGCCTTAATAGTCTTCCAGAATAGAGTTACGTTGTCTGGAATGCTAAACTGATATTCAATTTCATAGGTCTTTTTTCGTGTAATTGTACGGTGTAAGCATATATGCATAACTTGACAGAATTGTGTAACAATGAGCATCGAATATCAAATCATGTCATTCCCCTAGAGGCGTAGTAATCATGCGTACGGATTGCAGATAGTAGGATTACGTATTATTGGACCTACTATTTGCAATCAAACATTGCAACCAGCAATTCATTCGTTTCTAGAGAATTGACTTATGTACAGGCATCTAAAAGAAAAATACATTAATTAACCATGTATGGACCAACCTTTAGAAAAGATCCTACCTTTCTATACATTCCTCTTGGTTGATAAGGGAAGAGAACTTTCTAAGCCCCACAATATTACAATTCCCTGGTCTCCAAGACAATGATATTAGTGTCTCGATTTTATGCAGGACAGTGTTGACTTTGATTATTACACCAGCCTCCTCCATGCAGATGAGGTTTGATGATGGGATGGGGTGAGAGGGGTCTCCCGTTTCCCCCGCTCTGTCATTAATCATTGGTTGACGGCACCCACACATGGTCTCCGATACCATAGACCATGGTCAATATAGGCCAGCCCACATACTTTCTACACTGTCAGTGACCTTTAGAAATCTGCAGCAGCCCAGCCTTGTCTTCTAAGGTACCCGAACGGATAAGAACCAGTTTGCATAATCGCGAAATTTTGCGAATGAATCTATTCGATATTCTAATAAAAAAAGAAAGCAGAAGTAAGCGTCTACCTTTCACGGACACAATTAAAATGTTCAATGAGATATGGGACATCAGTCATGTCTAAAAAGCAACAGCGTTAACGGTAGGGGCAAACTGCCTATAGTTGATATTGTGCACGGCTGGATGAAGATGATTGGATCCCACACGGTGATGAATTGGCGACAGCTTCGTGCGACATAGGGTGCGACAGGGATGGATGTGTGCGACAGGCGTGGGAGGTCTGTCGGCGACAAGCCGGGTATGAATCTATACGTGCAGTCATGTGTGAAAAATGTATTTAACCAGGCCTGGTGTCGGTGTCGAATAGATGGATGCTTATGCCTTAGGCCAAGGAAAAAGAAAATAGTTGCGTTCCGGAAACCCGACCTACCCTAATGTTTTGCCCCGGGGTTTTGCCCCGACCCTAAAGTTTTTAAAGACTTCTTCATCCAAAATAATTATTAGAATTTTGTAAAATATCACAGAAATTCTCACTATACGACAATAAAAATACAAACATACAAAATCCCACTCTGCTTACCCTATTTCTTTTTTGACTGATGTTACTGGAACGCAACAAATTTCCCCCTTGGCCTTAAGAATAGCATTTCGGATCTGGGCTGTTACGTATAGGGAAAAAGAGACGCTGTACGTTAATGTATGAGAGCGTTCAATATCTAGGGTGTTGGAGTGGGTGTCCACTGTGTACTGCTCATTCATCACCACCTGTTCGCCCACGACACACTGCTTCGTTTCTCATAAATCACGTGTATGGTTCTATAAGAAAACCAGAAACCTTAAGTGCGAAGCCACAAGGGTGGAGTGATTGATTAAAGTGAGCCCTGATGTTAATGTCCGGAGGGTACATAAATATCATCAACTGTTCTAATAATGGTGACGTGTTATTTTAGTAACGTCTTATGGGAAAGAAGTCGATAAATAATGTTATAACAGTTAGTCCTGTATCGTACATGTCACATAAAGCTCCATTGTTATAAGGGACTAAGTGTTTAGCTCTTGGTTTCCCTGTGTCAACACGTTGCAGTTGTCATGTTCGACACAGTAAGTAGTATATGGAATTATGGGCTTGTTGAAGGCACACACTCTCTCCCAGATAAATAACGAAGTATGTCAGGGAAACACAAAACAGTATGTATAATATATTATTTTGTTGAAGGTCATCCGAACTACTCAGTCTTTGAGCTGAACGCTTTCAATGTCTTCGGAGTTAAAATGGATACGCTTTGGACCGTTCCCTTACTATATTTCATATTAAAAGACGTGTAGACCTATGCCCCACTGCCGCCTGTAGTAAGACGACGTCTACTGAGTCACTCACAAACTGCTCCTATATAAGCCAGATCTTTGCCTTTCAAACGACGGCAGAGCCATCTGGTGTTTTGAATGGGAACCAGGGAAAGGATATTGGTGTCGACAGTATTTTCACCATAGGCTATCAGTGTCAAAACGTCAGTCTTGCGATTGGGATAGTCACAAAGTATATCTACCGAAACAAATGGTCAATTAGAATAAAATGACAAAGGATATAATATATTTTCTAAGGTAACACGATTCTAGGTTTGCAAATCAACATGTCATAACAAGATCAAACCCCTCAAGAGTATAGACTTTTGAACAAACAGAAATTTATGTTGAAAAATAAATGAATTACGGTTAATTTGAGGTTAGAATACTGATAGTTGATGTAAAACCAGTATGAACTTGATAAAATGTAAGATCTGATAAACACCTAACGTAATTTCGACCTACTTCTACTTTCAGAGTGTGTTGAACGAGCTTGAGAGCAAGAAGCGCCATGTGGAGAAGATAGAGAAGCAGGTGGTGAAGGTGACCCCTGACTGTGAGACCCAGGAGGAGAAGGAGGCCCTCCAGGACAAAGGTAAGTTATCCTCCTGTTCACCTGCCGGGGAATAACCCCGGGTTAATTATTGGTTCCAGTGTTAATGGGTGTGAGTTAATGGATGTGAATGGAAGGTCCCATATTGCTCTATTGCAGGTGACTCTGAAGCCCTAGAAAAAAAACATAATTACTAAGAGGGTAACCTGTATATTGATGTTCTTCTAATGACGAAGAAGTTTCCACATTGATAAAAATCCTGTTCAGATTCCGTTTTTTCCCCATAGTTTGTATTTCTTCAAATTTCGGCATAATACCTACTAACTGGAGCTGAGCCCTAGAGGGGGACCTTTATGTATTTGTATGTTAACAGCCAGCTTACAATAAGTAGGATATATGAGGAAATACACAATTGAAAAATTTCACTCGCGTGTAAGTAGCATAGGGAAACGATCATTTTACTATGGATAAAAGGCATAGTAGTATATGCAAATATCGATAAGGCGATGGCATCAGATATAAGTAAGGCCATGGCTGATCTGCATTTTGTTTTTACTATCATCTTTACTATCATGTTGTATACGTTTTGCCCCAAACAATTGCATTTCCGAGGAAAAACTGGAAAAAAAATCTCCAACCCGCGAACTGCTGCCGTATAATGCTGACTGGAATGCATATGGCAAAATGAACTATGCCAAGCCCTCAGTTAGCTGACAGACGAAGGGTGCTCTCCATCGTATCACCGACCCACTCAAGCACCACGTAAATCAGATACAGAGACATAAGATGGCGGGGAGTGGTCTTGTGAGCCGAGTGACTTGTACATGGTTCCCGCCGCGTTCACCAGTTGGAGCCACTTGTATTGTATACTTGTTCTACCCCAAGCCCTGCTCACTGAGGCGTGATTCAACGAACATAACCAGGATACTGGTAATTGCCTTCAAACCGCTTACGTGAATAGAAACATGGGTAACGTTATATCGGGGATATGTGTAAGAGGGTTCCGGCCACCCTGGAGGAGAGGATCTCCAGTAGAGTTAGGATTTAGGTAGCCTGGTACCAGTACAAGTGGGATGGATGAGCTGTCAGGGACGGGGATACAGACCCGCCTATTTGGTGTTAGGCCGAGGATAGTAAGTAAGGGCCACGTAGTAAGATGGATATATTCTCCCTTTTAGGATGAACTCCAAAGGGACGAAGAAACATTGTCTTACAAAACAATGCAACTTGTATTAAGAATGCTATAATTCTTTTGGTGAAAAAAATAAAAAGAGTGAAGGAAATTAAAACTATATTCTCACGCTCACCCTTCTGACAAGCCAACCGAAGATAGCTTTACCCAACTATTGTTGGAAAGCTGTCATGAGGTTAACGCACAAAACATCAGGTCTTGTCCATTCAGAATGCGTGCTTGTGCATAGGTGAGCCCTTCATCCCACAGCCAGTCAGAAGTCAGTATTTTGCCGTCTATTTGACTGGCATGTGTTTAGGCAGCCGTCGTTTGGCCTGATGAGAAATGGATTCAAAGCTGTCATGGAACTGGTATGAGCTGAAATATTGGATGCGGGGAATAGACACGATAGCATCAAACCTTATATACATTCCCGCGGGAGTTGCAGGATAAAATCTTTGCCTTCATCTCCGGTCGTATTGGTTAGATCTGTGGGCACCAACGTCCCTGAACTAATCAGGAAAAGGCAGATACCAACCCACCAATGTGCGTAAAATAACCTCGCATTTAAGGTCGACCTGCTGTTGATATAATACTTCAGCTTCAGGAATTATAAACAAATTGACCTAAAATTTTAAAACTTGAACTCCTGCAGCAAACTCTGATTAAAATCATCACTCACAGTTGCCTTTGAATGAAACTCCATAGACATTGAGGGCGCTTGGTACATTTTACCACTTCAGCCCTCCTGTGTATCGTATTTCCTTTCAATAATTGGCCAGCCTAAGGCGCTAGGGATGGCATAGTTAGATCAGATTTAATGAGGCAATTCTTTTTAGACTAACAGACCATGTTAATGAGGTCGTAAGCTTAATCAAATCCATACCTATGACATCATATTATCGTGACCATTACCTCCACTTTTCCAGTCTTCTCGTGGGATAAGAACCGCGGTAGTTTTAGGGATTGAAGTAAAATCCCATTTAATAAGGTTATCTCTGTGAAGAAACGCTGCAGTCTGGGACGCTCTGCCAGTTTCGGGATAAGCCTTAGTTTTCTTTAAACTTTGAAGTTTAATTCATTCCACAGTCATGTGGCCGCGTCATTATGAAGCAACAGTGCCTCACTGTTTCATGGTATATCTTACATTACCGTTCTTTGCCGTGCTAAGCCGACAGCAATATACTCCCCGACATTGTTGGTTAGCACATAGTGGTGGTCCACACAGGAGGACACTCCACAGCCTACTGGAGAGGCCATCCATCTTGTCCCTGCCTGATGCCAGCTCCGATGCTGTCCCCTCTTCCGGCAGATAGGACTGCGGCAATTCGAGGAGCAGCTCCTCCGACCCCGAGCAGCTCCGACAGGCCGTGGGGACGAGGTAGGGGAACTCTCATATAGGGTTCCCAACCTCATATCTGTAGTATATTTGACTAGGTATCAAAGAATATGACTCGTAGGATATAGCTTTGATGGTTATTAAAATGTTCGATATATAGCTTTGTTGTTCCTTTACTTACGGCGGGAATACAGGGCATTAGAAGAAATTCAAGGGACCATTCTTAGCTTTGCAGTTTGCTTTTATTGCAGGGGAAATTATTTAATATTATGTCTACATATGGAGATGGGATGCTTCTGTTTAGTATGTACATTTCTCAATTGATTTCTAAAGCCTCAAACGTGATAGACAATGTATGCATCTTTAGTTTCTCCAAAATTATAAAATAATTAAGAAAACTTAAATGTCAGTCACTCTACGTTTGGCTTTAAGGTTAAACCTACCTCTACCTTTAGGATAAGGCCAGCCATTAGCATCGTGAAGGCAAAAACACAGTCTTTCAATGAGAACATAGACTCCCGGCCCTGCCTGAGCACCCCCTCCAGTCGCCGCTCCCTTTTATTCCTCGGTCTGTGAAATCCAACACAATTGACAGAGCGTTCCTGGAAATGCCAAATGCAAAGGTATTGACCGTAGGCAAGTCTAGGCTGCAGTGGCCTCTAGAAGGCTATTTCGACCACAAACATTGTTTGTAGAGATTTGGCGGAGGCCCGCCATCTTATATGAACACTTCCCCGGGCGGCCGCGGCTCATTCTTCTAGCCCGAAGCAATCCGTGTTCGTGGAATTCGGTCCAGGTTGTGTTATAGTAATTGGTAAATGTTTTTGTAGGCTGTGCAGGTGTCTAATGTAACTTCACCTAAGTGCGTCCACAATGAGGAATGGGGGGATTATGTAGTTATCAGAGGCCGTTTCCCGGACACTATGGAGACTGGCTGGCTCTTTTAGAAGTTAAAGGGGGGCTAATCTATTTTAAAGCAGTCTGTATAGGACAGTGACCTATAAAGGATACGGATGGGAAATGTGTTCCCTTTGGACTTTAAGAAAGGTTGATTTGTTTTACGACACCCATATACATATATATAGGCCCCATATAGTATACATGTAGGTTATAGCATCGCTTTCAAAAGCTAAACAAATGTTTATATCGTACAGTAAAAATAAATACATACTTTTGATAGTTCTAGGATTAGAACCCGACTTGGATCAATGTAGGAAAGGACCATATTGATTTCTACAGACTATTTCCCATCCTGGAAATTGAAAGAAACCTGCTTTCTGGTCTTACGGGGAAGTGCTTGGCCTTGTTCAGGTTTGGTCAATGGACTTTCTGTTGAAGAACCTATCTAGTCTGTATGTTTGTAGCAAAAATCCTGCCATACTATTTTTCTGTAAAACCTATCAATCACTCTGGGCAAAATTAATTTGGTGTTCGGCAAAACATTCCTCAAAATGGCATTTCAATTGCTCTCTCTTGGGTATGTGTTTTGCCAATCAAAAGTAATATTGCAGGAAAATGCCAAAATCCTCACAGTATCAATTCAATTCACTGTTCTCTGCCTGTGGAGAAGGAAACTACCACAACAAGCACCGACACGAAGTAGGCCTATTTCGTATAATATCGGCTTTAAGTTGTGTTTTTAACATGTGCATAATGCACCACTTTTCAATGCTATCAATAGCTGCGTCGGACCCTCTTAACGACGTTTTTCCACGTCATTTGCCATCTAACCCAACATGATGGCTGCACTAGTGGCCCTAACACCCAGTCCCCCTGCTGCTGTCATGTCATTTACCGGGCAGGACGTACCTGATGAACTCAAAGACACAATGACACCGGAGGCGGGTTGTTCAAACCTTGCTACATGTATACACTCATTGAATCAATACCGTTTTACCACTGAAGTTTGCCACACGCACCAACAGCATGGTAATATCAGTCTACAGGAATATGGAGTACTGAATTACTATTTATCATTCCAAGTTTGAATCTGAGTCATACAAGCAGGAGATAATTCTACAGGGGGACATTAACCATGTTCTCTTTTTACACACCTCATGAGCGTTTCAGGCGAAATGGAGAACCTGAGCTTCTGTATTCTGACGTTTTAGACAGTTTTGGAATCAGGTGTTATACTCATATATTTCGAAACGATATATAGAACAAAAACAGTTGACAGAGTGCCAGACATAGTTACAATCCTGACAGACAGTAGACGGGTCCCCTACAGAAACCAACACCTATAGGGTAGAGGTATTCAGTGGACAAACATACCCGTCACTCACCACCACCATTCCCCGCAGCCTCGTTGTCATGATTCGGGGGTCGCTGCGCCACCCCGGGGCGTGAGAAGGAACTAAATCAGAGGGTGGCATGCAAGCAGAGCTGGTATGTGTGCAGGGGGGGGGGGGGGGGTCGTGTGGTAGCGTGTTTCCCCGTGCAGGCCCGCCGTAGCGTGTGAGGCAGTTTCAAGAGTAGGAAGTGTACTTTCGTTTATGTTAACACATATATCCATTTAAGGGAGCTCTCAAAGTGATGGAATTTCCCTCTGATTACCAAACCTTGAATAAGCCTTTCGTTCTAGCAGTACCCTTCTAGGTAGTTTACCACAATAGGGTTGTGTACAGTAGGGTAACCGATACAACCTGTTTCTTGCAGGCGCCGACAGTTGGCATTGCCTAAACCGCGCATTCCAATGATAAATGCCCCCGGTTAGAAGGCCGGGCCCGGTCGTGGCACGGCGGTGATATATTATTTGTTACTCTTACCGTGCTGACAGCAGCCTTTCTCTCGGTCCCTCTGCGGATACACCGTCACAATAGTTTTATCTACAACTGAATGCGTTTGCCCTGTGCAACTGTTAAACTGTTTTTTGCTTTCTTGGAGCGAGGTTTCATATGACATATAGCTTAATAGCCGTTGCACAATAATGGCTATATGGGAAATGGGCATAGGGGAATGGTCGGTTAGATGGATATTTCAGGTATGGTATTGGCATAAATAATGCATGTGACGTAAGTCATTCTCTGTATTCAAATATAGCGATGGACATTGTAATTAATGCCCAGGGGGGCAACTTGCATTCATTTACGCCCGGATGTGTGTACCCAAATTTAAAGGAAATGGGTCCTTTTTCAGCCTGAAGTGAATGGAATGAATGGATAAATTCTCATTCGAAATGGGCATCAAATTAGGGAGGCCATTCTTTATGGGTAGATATTTCCATCATGACCCATTCATTATGGGTATAAGTTGCCCCCTCCTCCCATACATTTAGGCCCAGTATTTGAAACAGATCAATTCTGAAAGTTTGGCTTAGCTTTATTCTGTGTCATTTTAGGACTAACAATATAGGAAATTAGGGTAATTTCATGCAGGAGGTCTAATTTCACTATTTTCATAATTACTTAAGCCCTGTACTTTCCATAAAAAAATAAAAGGTTTTGCAAAATTTGGAGCATGGATGCATAATTCATTGCGAATACATTTTATAAGTATCTGATTAACGGGAATTTTAGGGAGAAATCTACAAAAAGCATTTGAATGCTCTTACTATTTTACCATATTCTTTATAAAGCTGACATTTCTATTATATTGAGATTAATATTTTCTTAAGAGAATACTGGTCATCATTCGCAACAAAATTCTTAAATCTTGGGGAGATTTAATGTAGATCTATTGTCTACTGCATGACCTATAATTTTAAAAGTGTGGTGATGTTTTAAAATTAAAAAAATTGATGGTTGTTATGATAATCATATCATACTATTTACTGAAAATACATAGATCATACATAGCATAGATCAACCTCCAGCTATAGACCTTCAATATGGGTGTGTTCTCAGTCAATCCATTCACTATGGGTGTGTTTTCAGTCAATCCATTCACT
This sequence comes from Lepidonotus clava, assembly GCA_936440205.1. Taxonomy (NCBI): domain Eukaryota; kingdom Metazoa; phylum Annelida; class Polychaeta; order Phyllodocida; family Polynoidae; genus Lepidonotus; species Lepidonotus clava. The sequence goes on along the minus strand of OW387136.1, from coordinate 40,764,779 downwards.
ATGGGTGTGTTTTCAGTCAATCCATTCACTATGGGTGCCTATATGGTATGTCATACCTTCAATATGGGTGCATTTTTCAAACGTCAAGGTCATTCAAAATGGGTTTCTTTCTGAAATCTGGTACACACATCAGGGCGAAATAGAATCGAGTCGCCCCCCTGGGAATTAATGCTGTTATATAATATTTCTGTGATGACCAAATACCATTGATGTCAGGTTGCCAATACAATAATGTCACTTGTGCCTTCAATATTAATCATATATTCCTATAGTCAGTATTGTGACACGTAATATCAATTATTTGGGTATTGTCGAAGCTTTGTGGTGAGGAATAATATCAAACACAGTCCTCCAATTATGAATTACAGAAGTAACCGGTAAACTGATAAACGGCGTAATTGCCTGTTCATATTACCTTTTACGTAACTCTGACGTAAGATAAATATTTGTGTTGTACTTTTATGGTCGACACCAATGCATTAGCAGAAGGCTCCGAAGTTTCTTATAAAATCTACTATACTATCCGCGTTAGGAACCGAAACAAAGCTACAACAGTTTATATACACCTATAATATCATCGGTATTCCCATTCTTAACCAAGTTACTCATACACTCTTTCAAAGACTATTTCCAAAGCGTGAGAGCGTATAACCTCCCATATTGACAGATATTGTGGTACAGTAAGACGCCGTGGACCGATAAGATGACTATAACAGACCTTTAATCTATGAGTCTTATTAGTACAACGAATACCTTTATTATCCAGCTGCAGATTATATAGATCCACCTCTTACGTTACTATACCTTAGGTAACACGAAGAAGAACAATACCCTGTATATCCGTTTTCGATACCTGAACAATGACCCTACCTATTCCTCTAAACCCCTTATGAGGCGATGGGCCCTGACTTCTACTCCCAGCCTTAAGAGCCGTACCTCCTTGGTTCAGATAGGTCATATGGACCTGCCCAGCCCTCTGGAGGCTCCATGAGAACGAGAACTAGATTCCTCCATTTACTGCCCTCAGACAGGAGGCGCCCCCAGCGGCCATCGTAGGACACAGGTCATAGGGGTCAGGGCGGGGGTCAGGCAGGGGTCAAGCTGGACAGGTGGACTGAGAAGGGCAGGCAACATTGGAATGTTCCCCTTGCCTGCTGACCGTTTAACCGACTCACTTACTGAGCCCGCACCGAATTGCCTGCCGACAGAGCCACTCCTTATGCCGCTCACACGTCCTTCATCGTTTAGGGGGAAATGGACATGGAGATTGAATTTGTGAGACCGATGCGTTTGAGGCGGCTGATGGAAAGGTGCGAGACTGTATCAAGGACCACCGTACCTCAGCCTATGGGTTTCTACGAATGCTGACCACAAGGTGATAGGATTCATTTCTATGTACATACAGTATGTGTTGTTTTAGGATGCATTCACTGGTATTTCTTTTATTCATGGCAATTATTATTTATTGCCCTGGATATATTGCCCCATAGCATTCCTGCCAACTGCCCCTTCTATTTCTATTTGCCCAGACCCGTTCATTATACCGTCGCTGTATTGCGGGGACAGGTACTACCTGTTTTGTGCCTCACCAGTAAACGGGCGCCTGTCAACGAGATGCATGCCCACACGTGGAGATGGACACCCGGGCCCCAATTGTGGGCTTTGGGCACCAGCCTCCACCGACAGGTTGGGCTCTGAGACGGACACCCCATGGGCACTCACGAAACACATTTAGCGCAGGTATTCTGCCTGCTCAGGCAAATCCCCAGATGGAAGAGCAAAAACAAGGATTGAAATCACAAACCATTCAAAGTAATTGGCAGAAAGAGGAATATTTTTAAATTATGGGGTCCTGAATGGTTGCCTTGTTGTTTAGCACTACTACACAGCCAGCGTAAACGCAGCTCCCGATGGTCGTCGCCTGATTTATTCATACGTTGTCATTGATCACGCCTATTTACCCGCCAGTCGATAGCATCTTTCGTTTGATCAGCCTGAGATCACAGCCGCTCCTAGCAGAGGGCCAATTTCCCATCCCCCGTGAACTCAGGACCCATCCAGACGGGGGAAGCTTCTCGTAGCATGTGAACCCGCAGCAGCCAACATAAACGGATATCAAAAAGTGGGCCCAAATGAAAGTGATAAAAAACGAAAGTAACGAGAAGTGGTACTCCGAATGCGGAATTCTCTGGCCGGAAGTGATGTCACTGTAGTTCCGGTTCCAAATGCAGAAAGGCTGGCCTTCCGGTCCCTCCTGGGTGTGGGGGCCGTGGAGGGGACGTATATTTCTCATATACCACACCCCAGCTACTGTATCGATTTCCATGGCAATGGGCGGAAGTGTGGGATGTGTCACACGGCCATGGTCCCATAGAAGGTTTGCGCCTGGTCAGCGGGCCGGCCGCCGCTAGATGGCGTGCATGGAGGGGCGGGCACGAAAACGCCAAGACAGAAGAAGATGATTATGTAGAATAGTAGCCTTCTTAGATTCTCACTCCGTGTCACACTGGCACAGACTAGGCCGATTTAGCTCTTATACTGATCTTCGATGTTACCGGGAATAGTTTAGTGGTACGATCTGTAGATGTAAGTTGGCCAGGCTGTGAGTGCGCGTCATCCTTTAAGAACACATGGGGGAAAGCTGAGAGAGTGTCAGACTGAGAGGTTATAGCTGCGGTAAGGTGGGTGGGAGCGTGTAACGGTATGCCGTTAACCGAGGAGTAACTGTAGCCGTTACTACTGGGACACCACCAGGAGCTGCTCATTGCCGTAGCGAGCTGCTCCTGTCGCAAATCACCCCGGCTACCCGCCACTACCCCTACCATTACAAGCCTCGTGAATCACCATGTGAGACTTTGTCCCACCGCAAAAAGTGCAAGGACGGCAACAAGAAGGACGAGAACTACCAGCTCCCGGCGGCTGTGAACGTCGAGCTGCTCGGAGCTGCTCGGAGCGCTACAACGGACTCAGCGGCAGGGGAGGCGCTCAATAAGTTAGGGGATTGTTCTAGGGGCCCGGGACGCCTCTACCCGTGCCTCCCTAACCTTATACCCCTGGAGGAGCGTGTCGGTCTGCTGTAAAGGGGGGCGGGTGGTGTTTTGAGGGACTGTGGGGGTGACGCGGGAGGTGTAGGGGTGTGGTATGCAGGGTGGTTGATGTGAAGCCACATATGGTTGGGACCCAGCTGCCCGCCACCACTCTGTGCCAGCGGCCGCCGCCTACGTGTCACAGGACGGCCGCCTGTATGCTAATGGGACGAGCAGAACCCAAGTGCTCACCACTGCTCACGGACTGCTCACTTGCCGCCGTCGCATATAGACTGCTCGCACAGACCAGGAGGTCCTGCGTGCCTGTTTCTCTGAGTGAATGGACATCGCACAACAAGGAATGGACATTGCTGCGGATGTCAACTTACTGGATATGAACCACTGGGAGTTGAGCTGAGCTTTACATGCGTCCATACACCCCCTCAGTTCGTGTATGCATAGTTAGGATGTGGGATGGGACGGTCTGCAACAGTGTAGTATGTGATCGGTCCACATGTGTATCGTACCAGCTCGGACTAGCTCACACCTACTCAGACCTGCTCTCATCTACTCGTGCCGTAGAAGTGCCTACCTGAGAGGATGGATTAACATAGGGAGTCGGGGGATACGAGCAGAGCAGCTCACCTGGAGGAGTACCTGGAGGATTTACGTTAACCCAGACGGGACGGAGACATGTTCGGCGGATTCAGCTTGGATAAGGTGTCCGGCTTCCTTAAGAATGCCCGGGATGCGATTGTCACCAACTCAGAGGAGTTTACCTCCAGCACAGGTAGGGCCCGGCCCAATGTGAGAGGGGTTTCGACTAAAATTGTCCCTTGCCGTTGCTGTCTCGCCTGTCATTTGAGAACAAACATTGTTTTCTTGGTCTTCTGTACCTGAGTAGGGAAAAAGTGCGTGAGGGAAGTTTAGGGTTATAGTTCGTCATATATATGCATTTTCTTGTTTATAATTAATCAATCTGTATTCTACCAAGGGAATAGGAAAGAATATGTTCACTAATTGGCAATAAGGAATTATACCCGCATTAGCTGAATCCTTAGAACCATTGAAGTGTATGTTATTCAGAGATTGAAGCAGACAAAGAAGCAGGTCAAACAGCTTCAGTGTGTGTGTACCAGAAAACTGTCCATTATCTTCTGATCTTTTTTGTAAGAAGTATCTCCTTATCGTGGTAAATAAGAGTTATATACGAAAGTTTTTCCTGAATGCCAGCCTGAATCTTTTTCTGGGTTGCATGGTCTCTATTCTGAGCCGCCAAAATAGCATCAACATGGATTTTTTTAAATTGGGCATAGCATTTTAAGGAAAGGCGATTCTTTAATGTTGGAGATACTTTAAAGGCTCTGCACGTCGATACGGAATAGGTAGCTCCCTCCTCTCTGTGTCCCTAGTCCAAGCCAATCAGAGGGTCTGCAACCCTGTTGGCGAAATCCACTTCGCTTCGACAGCAACAGCTGCCAATATCATTGATTAAAAAGGGACTTTACTCAGGGAAAAAAGGTGTTTCTTGAAATAAGAGACCTATAAAGGGAAGAGCCTGGTTTTCATATTGTGAAAGGTTGCAATAGCAGTGGTATGAGTTCTGCGTTATTGCAAAACTTGGCGAATCCGATCGTCGGGTTTGCAGTGAACGCGCGGCTAAATTGGATGAAGGCAAAATGTGTTCTGTTAATATTTGTTCAAAGTGACATTAATCTGTGGCATTTAATCGCCCATTCCTTTGTCCGAAGAACACGGCACTTTTGAAAAAATAATTGATTCTGTCATCTCACTGAAAAAAAGACCTAGCTTGCCTCATGAAAGTGTTAGATCTGTCACCGGGGAGTCGTTTTGCGAATTGCCCAAACGGCCTGACCAACTCATTATGTCGATTGTTTCTGAAGTTGAAAATAGGTAAGATCCCATGAAACTTCAAATTCAATTAATTTCCTATACCAAGGAGGTCATCGCAGAAAGTAATAGCGCATTGTCATCAGGTCGTTACATGTACTACGTCGTCAGCACATTGGGACAACGCCTTGTGATATGTCTGACAGCAGGGTCGTGACACCATACAATAAGTGGTGACAGCAGGTCATGACAGCAGACCGTGGGGGCGTCAGACAGGCGGGCCCTAACACTGCTGTCAGCAGGCTGGGTTCAGGGGTCAGAAGGTCAGGCCTCAATACTGGTGTCCGGACAGGGCGTCCTCCAGTCAGTCAGACCCACCCACACACTCCAACTAGGCTCTCACCTGCTTCACAATAATCCCGCCAGAAAACCAGTAAAGAAATACTTTGTGAAACTATAAAACAGGTTAAACACCCTAATGAAAAAGTTAATTATTTCCTCGATCAGAATATTTCCATAGATGAAATTTATCGCAAACACAGATATTGATCTTGTTTGCAGTGTGCGGGATATGATAGGATTACATATGTGATATGACTTAGCACAGCACGTATTTAGGGATCGACGCTACCAATTGATATATTGATACTTGAATATAGCATAACGTTGCTGCCTCAAGAAGAAAATTGAGATCTTATCGCAAGATGATGTACCCTTCATATTTATTCACAACGGTCTATCGAATATTCCCATCTAGGTATTGAGATCAACTTAGATTGAATCCGAAGACGGTATAGGAAAAGTGAAATATCAGATTCTCTTCCAATTGTCGTACAAGTAAACACTCCTTTGTAAGACAAATAGAGATAAACTCTTTGCTACAGAATTTAGTTACGGTTACCTTACCAATGTAGTGTTCTTGTATCGACTATTGAATACTATCTATGTTTAATGAAGAACTAATAAAACAGCTGCTAAGCCGACTGCCATCCCTTGCTGTATCAGGCGTGCTATGACTCACACTTCTAATCTAAAGCCTAACCTTAAATTGAGCCTATTAAAAGGAAGCTATCAGATTGAATATTCTAAATCGCAATCTTACTTTGCATTCCTTATGCCAAGAAGCGCGTAGTCGGATATGAGCCCGCCACCTCCCCCACCCACAGTAGGTCTTAATCCGACGGCCCTATAGCTATAATTGATGATGTATCATTCCCACAGCGTCTGGCCGGGCCCGTCGGGGCGTGCCGAGGAGAATTGGATTGTTACCGCTAAGGTGGTAATCCACTAGCCGATTTTACTACCGATTTCAAAAGTCGGCCATGGGGATAGAGTTAATGACGATCGTGTCATATGTCATTAGAAAGGGCTTTGAATTCTCTTTCAATTGATATGTGGGATGTTTGGTCTTTTGCAATATCACTGACAGTTATGTATAGTTTACCAAATTACCGGCAGTCAGAATCGCTTAGTCGGAAACAGGCTTTACATAGGAGCCCAGCTATATAGCGGGCAATGGCCTCCCCAGGAGACCAGTGATGCAGCATGGGGTCTGTAGGATTGTGTAGGGTAGGTAGGAGATGGGTGGTGAGTTCGAATGGATTTACAATAAGATATAGGTTATACAACAGATAATAATAGGGTACAGCGAGGGGTCTGAGACTTTGAGAGGACCATAGAAATGTGGTGCAAGGGGTGTGAGTGGAAGTTTGAACTGTAGGGCGGGAGGAGGGGAAGGGGGTGTTACAACAAAGGGAGTGGGGCTGTAGGCAGTTTAGTAGGGGTCACGGGGAGAGAGTGGGGCGATAGAGGAAAGGGCGACGCAGCCACACATCGAAGCCATCTATTGAAGCCATTTGGTTAGGCCTGGAAGCCATCGGCTTTGGCATATCCAGGTCAGGGCTACAGACCTCGGGATTACAAGGGGAGACGGCGGGTCAGGTTCTCAACGTGTGGCTTGGGTAAACCGCTAACTGCAGGACTCGGAGTAAAGTTGAATCACTGGGTAAGAAAAGGAATCAGTGGGCAAGAATGGGAGTCAAAGAAATTGAATCGTAACTAAGATGTATATTGGAACGTTTTCCGAACCACTCTTGCAGTGTCCCACCGTGCGAGTCCCCCTCAAGCAGGCTGGGTCTGACAGATTCTCCTAGTGTAGTAGAACGTGGTCAGATTAGTTCTACTGGAATCCGCCTCATCACCGGCTGTTACCAACAACCTCACCGTGCGTGTTGTCGACGTGGTATAAACCATATTACATGCCCCATGCTTCAGCACCTTCCACATGTAATTGCCGTCAGAGTGCCGCATGGGTTGGCTAATGCCTGTCCGTCCTATTCCAGATTGAACTATATTTAAAAGGGGCAACCCATATATTGGTCTTTCTATTGATTTACCCTTTGGGCCATCCGCTTGGCTGAAATTTGGCTCAGAGGGGAAGCTCGGCTCGTGATATTGTATAGGGGGTATGTGGCGGTGAAGCTGGGTTGAGGCGGTTAGCATTGACCGTCCCGGGATAGAGGGGTGTGATATGGCGCATGGAGGGCTCTTCCTGAATAGTTGAGTGTCGATTATTGATGGCATCCAGGGGTTTGGAGGTCCCATGGGTGTAGGGTAATCCAAGTTGGATACTAACGTTCAGAGCCAGCCCTGTGTGTGTATTAAGAATAATGGGTGTGGCTCTTACTTCAAGCGGATAACTACCACTAGAAAGGAAAAAGTACTTTGTTATACATGTTCAACATGTATATAGATCCCACACCTCATCTGCAGGCTTGGCATTTTACAGAAATAAATTTGCCCCAGTGTGGTTCAACAGACAGTAAAGCCAATATCCCTACAAAACAAAAGTCCACTCAATACGGCAAAACAGATCTTTATTGGTTTCGGGATTATTATTTGTCGCATAAGTGAGACCAGTTAACGTTTGCGATTGCAGGAGCAACTTCATGTCCAAAATACCATATGAATATATATTACAAAGAATGAATGTGGTATTTAGAGAATGCCGTGTGGAGGTGGACTAATACTGTAAGTATCATTCACCGTCTATTTGTTGCTGACAAAGAAATGTATCATATATATGCAACGCTCATTTTAACCTATCTCTACAATTCGCTTGCTGTTTCGATAGCTGGATTACCTTACATATGGAAAATATTGATTATTTTGATGACTTTCGTAATCTAAACATTACCATAATATTATAAGCCATCCTTGTCTCGTAGAGTTGGGATCACTGGAATAACCAATAATTATGTTTTTCTATTTCCCCAAGTAGTGATCAAATGTTATGATTTCTTAAATTTTACCAAATGACAGATTTTCAGGTTTGCCAGCCTCTCAAAATGCTGCATGTTAGGGAAAATAGGGTTGGACATTATAGGTTGGGCTGACAGGCTTTAACATTGGTTCCTATGGAAAAAAGACCAATACATAAAGCTGCCCTTTACAAGTTTTAGGAGCAATCTCTCAACCAAACCACCATGGTTCATTTTGTTTTACACTTCTATCTTCGGGGATTAAATCATAAAGAAATTGTTATGTTATTTCATGGTAAAATGTGATGTTAACGTATACTGGGATGGGCTCATTAGAATAGGATCCGATCAAACATTTGGCGTGTCATTTCAACCGACACTCTACAATATAGACCCCGACAACTGAAGCCGTGTAGACGTCATGCCTTGGGTCAGGTTACATGCGTCAGCGGTATCTGAAGCCTGTCCCCAATTAATGTTAGATAAGCGATGTATGTTAGTGTAGTATCAATAAAATATTTCGCATTGTGGATTTGCTTTAGATAACACGATCTATTGTCTAAGTTCATGTAACTAGAAAGAGTCGAGCGAGGGGAATGCCCGTCGCATATAAAGTTGTTTGAGCATTACGTAATGCATTATAATATAGTTACTTTTAAAAGTATGATCCAGCAGTGACAGGCACATGGGATATTTAGCCATGTAGAAATACTCTTATGCAAAGCTTAGAGTACACCCCATATCGGAGCCTGTCCCTCCATACCAGAAGGTTGGCAAGGTACAGGCCTGGTTTTCACCCAGATTGGTGCTGGTTAGTGGGTGTGAAGCACTGCGCTGGCCGCCGGGTTGTTGCTACGCTTTGACGACGAAGAGGAATTGGCCATAGCGGTATAATCTAATCATCATCTCCCATAAAGATAAGCTGCCTAACGAGGTAATATTTACCCGAGCCAATCCACGACTCACTCCGATTAATTAGAGTCCAGTGATAGAGGAGGGGACCGTCTATATTACTGCCAACGACCGGGGGAACAGATTGGAGTGGGAGGGGTGACCGGCACGTTTCTGGCACACCCCAGAACAAGTGACTGCTTCAAAAACTCCTATGAAAATGCATATAATATGGAAGTCCACATAGAACATATTCAAAGAACAAAGCGAAAGAGAATAATTTCCAACTAGGCCTACCTTTGTCAATATTTCAATAGAGAAAAAGAACAATCCTGGTCCAGACGCCAAATCCATGACGGCAATGCAGATTCCTACTCCAACCCTCTGGAGATTCAACGAACATAATTCATCATCTGAATTGCACACGAAAAACCTCCCTCCAACTAAATATCCATTTGTATAACCTGGAAAATAGTCCTGTGATTTAAATGGCTTCTGTTTAGTTTCTCTTCCATGAAAATGCCTGTCATGTGCATGGAAAAGAACCAAACGAATAAGAACTAATTATGTTGAAGAAATTTTACAATTTTTGCTCATATTCAACGGTTTAGGATGTAGATCAAAAGAAAAAGTAGACATCAGCCTCTAGAGAGTGGTCATTCTTCTGTATCGTCCCTATTTTAGTGCAGTAAAAGCTTCGTCTTGTTCAGTCTTCTCTGCGCTGGGTAAGACGTCCCTTTTGGCTGGCAGTTGCCCCGACTTTTTGGGCGATGTCTGATGTTGGAGCCGGGTTGACTTTCTCGTCGTACGGTGAAGACAGAGCGGTTCTCATTACCGGTCTTTCCCGTCTAATGGCCGCGGCCCACCGACGCCTACATATTATTCAACGTCCACATCCATTTTGCTCATAGAGCAGAATAACTTGTTTTTATTAATGGAGTTTGAATGTTGAAATGGCTCTGCATCCGATCCTAACTGGATTACGGAACACTGCAACATGTCAAGGGCCGCCTTCTGGAGAGGATATTTCCGCCATTGGCTGGTTATTAATTGATAATGGGCTTAGTATTACCACCTTTACAATTTCAACAAACTTGGAAAAATATAACCCTTTGCAAATTCACCAAACTTTGGAAAAAATCCAGCAAATGCAAGCTATAAGAAAGTACTTTTAACCCTTGCCTCAGCGAGGGTCAGTCGTTGACTGATTTATTAAGCATGCATCAAAAGGCGTCAGAATGGTATTTAGAAGCCTGCCGCCAAATTTCCCGTGTGAGAAATTAGGATATTGGCCATTAAACAATAATTGACGCTTCCAGATGCTTCGGCAATGGCCCTCAGACAGGAACTTTACTGAAATAATCAAGTTTCACAAGAAAATACCATTTGACTTTTTATCGTAGTTGTCATTATAATTCCATTCTGTAAACATTGCCGATATAACGCTTAAAGTGTCAAAGTTTCCATCTGTATGGTCAAAACGGTGCTATAAATAGAATGCAAACTGGTTGTAGAGGCCAGTTAAAACGCATGACCTATTTAGTTTACACGTCACCTAGTTCTGAAGTGCCGAGAGAGGCTCGACTCGTGTTTTCTGGTAGAGTGAGCCCGGCTCCTTTGTTGTACAGATCTGTGAAACTCGCATTGAGAGGAGCAGCTCAGAAACTGGGTCAGAGTAGGAGAGCAGCTCACCAGGCGCTCGTGGCTCCAGGCATCGATTGAGGGCCTGGCTGAGATAGGGCATAGAGAGTTATGACAACAGATAAGACAACACCCCCTCCTATCCCATCGACCCCACCGCCACCACCCTACACCACCACCATTCCAACCCATGTTTTCTCCAGGACCTAAAAAATGCATCATTGAGGAACACCTTTTTCATATCCGGTCGGCGACCGTCGTCATTTCCGGGGCCCTTGTAACGATCTAACTTTGTGCTTGGTGACGTCAAAGCCTTTCATTGCAAAGCACTTGTTTTGTTTGAGAATGTTGAATGACCAATTTTCTTTGCCTCCTTACGACCCACTTCTGAGTGAAATCTTCAAAACCCTTAAGCCCCATTCGCCCTGGGCACCTTTTTCATTGCGATCTGAGATATAATTGCAATCGTCTTGTACTTAGAATGATTAGGTTTGGGAAACATGTTTACGGGTTAATATGAATGTATACGGTTATGCAATTATTTAGTCTTAATAAAAAATTTAAGCTTCTGATTTTAAGATCGCAGTGAAAAATAGCCCAGGTAGAGTGGCGCTTAAGACTGTTTTCTGGTTTATTGTTTCCTACCCACTGTGACTAAACGAAACATAATTAGTGAAGTGCCAGACCTAAGGCGGGATGTAAGATAGGGAATGATAAGCGAGCACATTATCAGGGGAGTCACTGATACCCCGGCACTACATGAAGGCTCTCTCACAGACATCTTGTCTCCAGTACCCCATTTTTTGATAGGCTCAACCCCAAGTCCTCGTTTCCCATTTCCATTCCAACCGAGATTCCCTCTACGCCTACCCACATCTTGATTAAAGATCGTCTTACAGCTCTATAACTAGGCCGAGTGGTTGAGAACCCGGCTCCCAAGCCACTCCATGTCCACTTTTGAGAGGTGCTCCTGGTATCATTCCTACCTCTCGACTTGAAGCTGCAGCCCAACGGACTCCTTGTAGCGGCTACATTTACCACCGGCTCCTACCACCAGCTTATCAGACCATCAGCTCATTCAGTCCCACACCAGCTTATCGGACCATCAGCTGTTGTTGTCTCCAGCTGATTACACGGCTACATCCACAGACTTCCCCCAACACCAGCTGCTCGCACATCTCGGCCGCTCCCACCAGGCAGTGCTACCAACTCCAACCTCATCCATACTCCTCTCCACAGCGCAAATTGGATTCTAATCGAGGGATCCTTTCTCTATTTGCATGAGACAAGAGAGTCGAGTTAGTTGTTTAAACCAGCTGCCCCACTTGAATAGACGAATGATGGAGTGGGTGGGTGGGAAGTTGGTTCATTCCATGTCGCATGGCGTTCGTCAAGTCGTTTGGCCAAGATTGTATTATTTTAGAAGGCTGGATAAGATCAGGAATATTTTATAATCAGTTGACAACTTTCTATCTAATATTATTAGAGAGTCGCTGATAAATTCCATTGATAATCTCACTTGATATCTCTTAGAAAATTAATTAAAATTTCTTTAACAAGAAAACTAATATAATGAGGATTGTAACACTATTTGGACGCAATGCAGACCTACCTACGCCTCCCGTATACCAAACAATATAATACAAATAGGGGGGATCTATTGCCGAACATTTTTTATCAGAAGCGTATTGTTTTGTATTATTTTGTGGTAGATGAGCGAGAAGTCATCAGGCAGGTTGTGCAGTCCCCATATACGGCCTGCAGGCATTGACTTCACAGGGGTTCCTGTTTACCCGCCTCGGTCAATACCAGATCAATGGGACGGCCACAGCTGACAGTGGGCAGGGAAACTACTGTCAGCAGTCAGGGCAGCTACTTCTAACATGTGGGGACATTGAGAGTGGGCAGAGAATCTACTGTCACCAGTCAGGGCAGCTACTTTTAACATGCAGGGATATGGAGACTGGTTAGAGAAACTACTGTCAAAAGTCAGGGCAGCTACTTCTAACATGCCGGGACATTGAGCACGAGCAGGGAAACTACTGTCAGCAGTCAGGGCAGCTATTTTTTAAAATGTGGGGATATGGACACTGCATGGTTAGAGAAACTATTGTCAGAAGTCAGGGCAACTACTTCTAACATGCAGGGATATGGATACTGGTTAGAGAAACTACTGTCAGCAGTCACGGCAGCTACTTCTAACATTCAGGGAGATTTAGAGTGGGCAGGAAAACTAAATTAACAGTTGGCAGGGTAGCTATTTCGAACATACAGGGACACTGGCAGTGGGTAAAGAAACACATAATACATATTATGTCAGTATTCCAGACAACTGCTTTTAATGTGTACATACATTGATGGTAGGGAGGGAGACTGCAGACAGGACGCAGGATAGCCCCCGCAACATACAGAGATATTTAATTTTTGATAGGCAGAGAAACTGTCAGGAGTCATTGCTTCTAAAACTGATACTGGAACATTAATAGTAGACAGAGAAACAACCTTCATCAGTTAACATAGGAATAAATGTAATTGTAGGAAAATATCGTATATATAAATACGCATATAAAAACGCGTGACCTCATCAGATTATACGGTAAAATCGTCCATGTCACCGTAGACACGTATTGCCATACACGGAGGCGTCCAACACTGAGAGGTCCCAGTGTCTACTAGTAGTCAGTCGCCTACTTTCTGTGCCCCTCTGACTTGGCAGGGTCCCACCGGGCTGACCGGCCCGCCTGTGTAGGGTCACTTGTAGTTCGTCGATACAGGTCCCAGTATCAAGGTAATCATGGCAGTCGGCCAGACTGGGGGACGGTGGGAGCCACTCTGGAGTAAGGAAAGACGTTCTACTTACTAAGTGTGTGAACTGGCACCCACCCAGGCCCTGTCACAATAGCCCCCTGTGCCCCTAGCCGACTCACATGACCCTTTCTGGGTACCCTTCTGTGGCTAGTCGTACTGTATCTTTGCTGATTTACGACCCAAGACATGTCTGCAACTTATTATCACTGTCGAACATTGTTTTAATTCCTCTCTCACTTCGATGCAATGTGGTTACTGAGCGAACCAAACTATTCAATATGTGTAGGACCCAGACGCCCATCGTAATAATGTCAGATCTCGAGGTCTGTTTGGGGTATCCAACATCAATGGGTAGAATACGCAGCAAGTCGTAAAAGAATACTTTACCAATGCATCTCACTTGATGTTGAACGTTAGTGGAATTCACTTTAGCAGCTTCAGAAATATTCTAATGGATTACTCTCACAATCCTGGAAAACAAGAATTTAGCTTTTGCTTTATGAAACAAGGGTATTAAACCTGGGGAAATCTTGTGACGCTTATCAGTAGCATTGGAGTGTCTCCATGAGGGGGAGAAGCATCCCTACTCTGAGGGAGAACACGGTCATAACCGCTCCTTAGAAGGGAATCGATCGCCGAGTCCCAGATCAATGGAGTAGAGCTCAACCCACTGAGCCACACTGTCTTCAATCCCAGTGGCACTTTGGTAGAGCATGTAGTAAGAAAAACCGTCATTCTAGGATTCTCAACACTGTGTTTCGATCCCATCGTGGAGGGAGTTCATCACTTTTCTTGCTTGTATGGTGAGATGCCACTAATCAGAATGTACTACTTGCTTTCCTGGGCGTCGCGTATCGCGTGTTACTCGATCCCAATGCTAAGACAGCTCAATCATAAGGACATAGACTCAATAGTTTGTTCCCCTACAGAGTCGGGAGACGGGCGGGGGAAGGTTTATGGCATGCACAGAAATTGGTTGGCCAAAGACCATTCTGCGTGAAATTACGCCAAATTGAATCAGTTAATTTTCGATACACTAGTGAATGTGCGTTTTTATCAACGTATTGATACAATAAGTACATGCTTCAGCAGAGAAATCCAGCCGACGTCTGCCATTTTTGAATACGATGTTGTGAATTCGTCAATAACCATAATATTAACACTGATTTGGTCCCCTGACGGAAAGTGGATTGTTGGAAATAATCTAGATTGTGAGAGAGATAGATGGCTTTAAGATTAGTGTTATTAATGTGGCGTCTGGGCTCAAGCACTTCTCCAGGCCTGTTCTCAGCAGCCGGGAATTGTTGCTGATTTGTATTTCTTTACAGGCGATTATGTATTTCTATTTATAGATTGTAATTTGCTTTGGTATGAAACATTAATTTAGTTTGCGCCCACTAAGAGATATAGGAACACACAGGGTGCATTTTAAGTAAGTGAGACGGATGCCCCATAAGAAAAATATTTTGTTACAGGTCTGACAAAATAAATAAAGGATGGTGACTACTGCCAAATCGACCCCATCAATAATAGACGGTTGTTGTTTACTATAGAATCATCGGCTTAAAAATATTCGAAGATCGAGGAAAATGTTTTGCAATCAAGAGTATGAATCTCGAGAGGCAGATACTCTAAAACATCAATCACCCCATGGGAAAATGATCCTCGCAGACATATTCGGTCAGAAACAGTCCCAGCATGGTTTATAACACTTTACTATGTGAACTACGCCATGAGAAAAGCGATTTCATACATTTCCCATCGGATTACCCTCCTGAAAACCCATCATTGGGCGAATGATACTTAATTCATTTACCTTCTGTGGTTTGCTGATAGATTTGCAGTTCATAGCTGTGCACAGCTGTAGTTCTTATATCATGAAGGCAGAAATCAATAAACGGCGATTATCGAACCTCGTAATGTAAAAAAGGTAAGACGAAAAGAACTAGGTTGGATCAATAAGAACAACAGTGAAGAAGCCATAAAGATTCCGATCGGGTTTGGTCCCGTCAGATAAAGACTTCCTCTTCTTTTTGATGCACAACTGACACATTTTCCTTACCCAAAACTGATCCCTTCCCTGTCCAATTCCCCCTAGGCACCCAGCTCCCCTTTCCTCTCCGTCCCACCAACTTAGTACCTTCGCCGAGATGTATCCCTAGATGTTACTAACCAACAATCACAGACACTATTGCTCCCTCATAACAATACCACCCTTCCCCGTCCTCCTCCCCCCATCACTCACTTTTCTCCTCCTGGGCGTCCCCTCCCTGTATCCTGTCCCTCTTCCTGTATCCCCTTTCTCTATCTCCTATCCCTCCTTACCCTCCTCTTTTCCTCCTTCTCTATCTTCTATCCTTCCGTACTATCCCCCGGTATCCCTTCTCTATCTTCTATCCCTCCTCACTATCCACATGTATCCCCCTTCACCTATCCTATCTCTATGCACCCCATTCACCATCTCCTATTCCCCCCTACTCTTCTGTTGTTCCCCCTTCCCCATCTTCTATCCCTCCTTACTCTCCTCTGGTACCCCTATACCCCTATCATGACGTTCCCTCTTCACTATTCACTCCCCCCCCCCCGCACGGCGTCCCGTCTCACGTACTCCTGTGTGGCTCCCGGTCTGATAGATGGACTCCTCCAGGGCGTTACGATGGGTCTCACGTTCTCCTGCTATCTGTCTACACTGACAGGCGTCCTCTCCGTGAGTTGGGTGGGGGCTCGGAATGCGGGCGACACTGGCAGAGTTAGTGCTGACCAAGGATAAACGTCTGCTTGGTATTCTGCACCTTAAACTCCATTTCCTTTTCAACAAATTCTTACGATTGGTTCAAGAATGTGACAAAGTGATCACATCTTATAATATCTCACCATTGAAAGCTTCCTGAAGATAGACCCACTGAAAACCAATATAATACGCAACTCATTTTTTCGATGCTTCCCCAATAGAATTTAGATTATTCAATAAATGGTCCTATGAACAAAATGTTTCTATTTATCTTGATTTCACATATTATATAATTTGTTTTTGTGAACTCATTACTTCTTTCTTGGTGCAAAAAGGTAGTGAAAAGCTGTAATGGAGAAATATCCCATGGGGTGTATGTTATAGGCGCACATAAGTTCCAACGAAGGTTGTACATTCATTCCCTGCATAACTCCCAGTCCGTGTACATACAGTGATTAGTCATGAAAGCGTGGCTTTCGGATTAGTCACTTTCGGGCAACCAAACAGTTGAGATGTTTCATTCAATCGGCGCTATTAGCTAACATAGACCATTCACATGCATTCATCCGTTAATGCATATTAAACCCAGAGCATTACCAGAAGCATTCCAAAGCTATGAACCTATGAACTGCTGACGACCCAGCCTTCAGTACATGCCCTCTATGTAACATCCAATTTGTAGTCTGCAGGGAAATGAGTGAGCGATGCTCTTATCTAATGCTGCTGACCCCTGTGGTGGATGGCTATCACCAGGTGAGAGACCTCATCCCGCGCATGCATAGGCGTGAGGGTGCTTATTGGAAATCTATGCATGCTCAGTAAATATACATGAGTAGCGTATCCCCTGAGGATTACCAGAGTGTATACATGTATTCATATACCCAGACTCCATAAGCTGATCCTAGGGGGATTGGTGGATTGAGGGGGCAGTGTTGGGGCAGTTTAACTCACCTGTTGAACAGGAAGCATTAAGGGTTTCCTCCAGGGCTGATTGGATAGGTGTACGTTACGGAATCGTTATATGTGCGATAACAATTCATAACCAAACATTCCATGCAGCCTATTGCAAATGAAATCCATGGTGAAATTAACAGTGTGGCAATATTGTAATCAGCTAATGTTTTACAGTCATAATTATAACGCCAGTATTGTGATTGAGATATAAAGTATGAACCCTTCGATAAAGCTTGCCCTTGTCCTTTATCCAACGTATTCTCAAATCAGATCATTTCCAAGATATAGATTCATATGTCAAACAATTTTTTGAAAACAATTATTACAGTGCGGCCTCTGTCGTAACAGTAACTAATAACTAGATGCATTAGGCGAGAAGTTATTTCCGACTTGAATGATGCAGTTTTAGGTGCGTGGAAACAAAGTGACTCAGTGCTGCCCTCATGAAACATCATACGATGTGGCACCGAATGCTCATGCTTAGTTTGAGCTACCTGTTTTTGTTGTAGAGTCTGCTAACCCAAGAAGAACTGCAATGATCACAAAGTGGATGCTAAAACAATTTTATAACTGATTCCAGATACACAGCCGACGTTTACATTAGCTCTCGTTTGGGAAACTACTGTTCTGTATCTATAAAAGGATGTGATGTTAGAAGTTATTAATGCAGCCTGACTTTACTAGTTCTTGGTGGATTGAAGAAATTCAAAGATGAGAGTATTGCAGGAAGCGATTCGTGCCATGTTACTCATACTTCAGAAGAAAAGTCCATACCTTATAGAGATTTCTAGTTATTATTAGTGTCTTCAGAACCAGACATAGAATGCAGCGCACATTGTGTAAGGCCTAGGAAGAGAGAAGTACAAAATCGCTGATATTCTGAGACGGATGACATAATAATAGATTATGTGAATGGTGTGCACGTGTGGGAAAAACTATAAAACTATAATTTTGCGTGCTGGTTCATGTACCTTAGAAACAAGTTAATTTACCATCGAGGTAAATGAGTATCGGTTATCAATGGCTGAGTACATGTATGTCTAAGAACCTAGGTAATCTGTTCGTGGCCCAGCAACATGAAAAGCAGACAAGTGCCTATACCGCGCTCGGGAGTAGTGGTCTGCGCATGCGCACACCCTTGGCGCCAATACCAATGGGGGGACAAGCGTGACTTTCCAGCCTATCAGAACTATCCCTTTTCCAAGATGGCGGCCCCCAGTGGGCCTCTTCCTAACGCGGTATAAATACCAATTCCCATCGTGAAAGTTGATATCTTACTTTCAGAACTTTGATAGGATTGTGATAGATTCCCTTCCTCTGGTAGGCTATCTTTCTCTTTACGTATGTGCCTATACTTCAGATATCCCATTTTTCCATTTTCTTTCAAGGATTAAAAGTGATTTAAGACTGCTCAACAATTTATTCATTACTCTAATGTCTGAACTCTTTGTGTTTGTTCCAAGATGTCTGAACTCTTTGTGTTTGTTCCAAGGTATCCCAATACAAATTTGATTTCAGGATTCTATTTCTTAAGGTTAGCCTATACTTTAAGTAGCTTCTGCAAGAAAAGTAGGAAAAATGTTACCTACACTTCCCACCTTTCAGAAGTATATATAGCCATCAGTTAGGAATGGCACCTCTGGCATTTGAACATGTTAACTTACCCATCCCTGACCCATACCCTATGTAACATATCCCTCCTCCTGTTTTCAGTGGAGAGGCTGCGGGAGCAGTGGGAGGAGGCCAACACGCGGGCGGCGGGGCGGCGGGACAGCCTGGAGGACATGCTGCTGGAGGTGCGGCAGTACGAGGAGATGTCGGCCGAGGTCGACTGGTGGCTGGCCCAGGTGGAGGAGGACGTGGACGCCCAGCGCAAGGTGACCGCCCGCACCGCAGAGACCCTCGAGAAGCAGCAGCACGAACACAAGGTAAACAGAAAAGGATATTTTCATAATTATTCTAGACATATCATTTTCTTAAAAATTCTTCTCAAACACAAGTTGATATAAACTTGGTCTTCCAGTTGATATGGGGCCTAGACTGTAATCATATGGTGAAATATGAGTTATACTGATGCCAAAGCAGAGAGTAAATGATCTGTTGATCCCTGTCCGAAAATTGTAGATACGTTTGAAGGATAAGGGGTCGGGGATGGAGAGGGCAGACTGGAGTTAATTAATGTAGCGGATAGACTAGGATGGGGTGAGATAACGTAGGAAATGACGAAATGGCTAGAAAAGGTTCCAGGGTGTCGATGGGAGGTGAGATTCCATATTTGAATGAGACCAGAGTTTTCTGAAATTCGAAATGATGAAAACAGCAATTTGAATAACGGCAAGATCGCACCGTTAATAGTTCAACCTTTTATCAAAAGCGTTCGTTATAGCAATGAGAGGACAATACGGTACGATACCGTAACAGAACCCAGTAATCGGAATGACTACACGTTACTTCATTTAACCAGGTTCTATTGCCATGGAAGGAAGTTATGGTGTGAGCAGCCGCGGTAAATCCACTTTCAGTTGTGTTGCAAGTTCTAGAATATAGTGAAAACAAAAGAGTGAGGAGCGAAAGTAATAGGTTACTTACAAAGTTTATCAAGTCGAATAAGTGTTTCTAAAGAATGCACACTCTTCCAAGGATGATTCGTTATACGAGACGGACTGTCCTTATTTTTCCATTGTTTGCAGTAGTGTCGTGCCTTTTCTTCAAGACCACAGTTGGCATGCCAGGCATACATACCAAAGTATATATGCTACATACCTACATGTATTCACATGCGAACAGAAATGATATCTAAGATAAGCATACTTCAAGGAAAAGGAGACAAATGGAGAATGTTGTCTTTTGAATACCCTACCCGAACATATTGTAGACCCCATCCCAGCTCCTTCTCATGTTATGCTGAGGCCTTTTCAGCGAGGCCGCTCTGCTTCTCTTACTTTCCACCAGAGGGCTGCACGAACTGCTCTCCCTGTGAGTAGTACCCGACAAAGGGAGCCAGGCTCGGGCTATGGGAGATGCCCAGGACTGACTGTACTTGATTGAGAGCCTGAGTAGTATAGAGCAAAGGTGCTCGCTTCCAGGCACGCATTAAGAAGGGTGTATTATGGACATGTATATATGTATTATAATGCTAATGCTGTAGAGCTCGGAAACTGTTTTGTGTGTGAGGTTAGTCAAAGTGACATAAGTCCATGCCGTATGAAGTATGACACAACTCTTCTAAGTTGTATATATCAAAGGTGCATATATACGCGGGGATGCATCATTTGTAAAAGATCCTTCCGTTGAAGCTTGGGATTGTCTTTTGTCAGAGCCAGACTGTCACATCTAGGATGTAATAAAACAAATTAGATGAGATGCAGTCAGGTGGTAGTTCGTCTTTTACTGCTGAGACGAGCAGTGAGGGTGTCAACACATGGTTCGGTTCCCAGGCCACGTCGGCCGAACGGGGAAAGGTGTTGGTAGTATGACCAGTAGGACCACGCTGAGGGGAGTGTATCAGAGGATTGATAAGGTGATTGTGGATGGGTGTCATAAAGTGTGATTAGGAAGATGTCGTTCCACGTTTTGAAGAGGTATTTTGCAAAAACGTAATCTATTTAAACAATTAGGAATTTCTTTTGAATTTTAAGGGTATTTGTCATAGAAAATCAGTCAGTTGATGCACTTACGGCGTATTACTTATGCTCACGGTATGCACTTACTGTGTATTACAAGAACTGTGAACACAACCCGGTTCGGAATAAGCACATGTCGTGCATGATGGGGCATGCACATTCTTAGTTCCCTAACTTTAACCTTAAGTAGTCTGTTTAAAGACTATCCCCATTATACAACCCTACTCTTCCTCCCGGGGGTCTTCCTCTCAGTCACTGGAGGTACGTACAGGTGTAGGCCCTGTAGAACACGCAGGGGATGGTATTCTTCTTTAGACTATAGAGACAATAGTGCTTTTAGACGGAGTTTTCGTGCAGTATTCCTTCATTACATTCCCATCAAAAAGAGATATGCATTTACAATGCTAGTGAGATCAGTGCCAGATATACTTTCTCCTTTATATCCAAGAAAGGACCGGTAGGCTTTCGTATTTTCTATTCATATTCGTTTTGACTCAACATCTAGTTATGTAAATTGTCCTTCACGCTCTTCTTTGATATTTACTCCCAACTTATAATTGTGATTAAGAGTAATAGGAACATGAGAAAGGGCATGAGTCAGTAATAGCATGAAATACTTGTGCTATTTAAACCATATGTCAGACAATAGAATGTCAAAAATCGAACATGATTACATTCGGAAATGTTGGAAAAAGTGGCTGTCAGTAATATTCGATTACATTTTTTACTAACGTGCTATCAAATGTCAAAAAAGGAGAAGGAAAAATAACCGAAACCAATCAGTATACTGTAGAGGATTCCCCCTATCACAGTGACTGTTTACTCTATCCCTCTCACCATTCTGTCCACGTCCCCATGCACCAACGTGCCCCCGACCCCCATCAAACTCAGCCACTGGCCAAGTTAATTCTCCTCAGGCCTCAGATTGTCCGATAGAGACGACCAACAAGTTGTTAATGTGGCCGCGCGCGCCGCCAGTGGTTGAGACCAGAGTGGTAATAATGTCTGCTCACCTCACCAGAGGGCGCCAGGGCGAGCTGGGCGGGTCACGTGACAGGGGATGGTCCTTTGATGGTGGGGGATGAGGCGTGATGGGGGTGGGCAGGGAGAAGGGGTGGGGTGGGCAGGGATCTGTATTCACTAAGGGTGGTTGTGGACTTAGGCAGGTCATTAGGGTTAAGTCAAATAGTGGCCACATCCGGCGCTAATCGACCGGAGAAAGGAGTGCAAATGATAGTAGACAGAGGCAGGACACTCTTTGGGCTACGCAAGGGAACTTGAGTAGTTGTTGCGTTCCTGCAGTTAGAGCGTAATGTTATGGTGCCTGTTTTTATCACTAGATTGGTTAGAAACAACTTCTATCGTACATTCTGTTAGACCCATGATTTAGAGCATAACCATTGCTTGTTCAAGATTAATTGCTACAGTTAAGAGGGTTCCATCTGTTTATGGGCACTGAACTCCATCGAGGCAGAATGCTAAGGATGAATTATAGGCCTATGCTATACGCCCAGAAGAACGGCGTCTTTAAAAAAAGAATGCGCCCATGCAATTATATATTATATATACGTTCACACTTGTATATAAAGGTGAGATGCTGTACGACACTGTCAGATAGGCTACTGTAGGTTAAATTGTCTGTATTGGCAACATACAAGAAAATATAGCTGTTGGCCATTAAGTTTTTGGGTGTACCGCTCCCTCCTATACTACTTACATTACCGACTTCACGTTAAGGGTTGTGGCGAAGCGTTTGTCATCTGACCTCCTCCCGTTCTGCAATGAATATTTAAGTGGTTTCTTATCCACCGTGCGGCTTACTAAAAGGTCACAGCCATGTGGATAACGAAACATAATACCCGACATTTGTGTGAATGGCCGAGAAGGGTTTCACTAAAGTCCAACTTTGTTTGCCTTTGATCTTCTGTGAGAGATATCCATGGACGGGGTATCGCAAGCTATCACTTATTCATCGTCCGACAGATAGGGCTTATCGTTTTCAAAATGAGTGTAGATGTAGTGTAAATGTTGTTAGTGGTTGATGTCATGAATTTTAAAGGGGAGGCAGCTGTGAAGTGTCCAATAAAGGGTTCCCATTGCACAGAGAAAATATGGAAAATGGCAAAGAAATCCTCTGTCACAAGGAAATAAAGGGAATTTTGAAATGTTGGAGAAACCCAAGGATTTGTGTTCGACCAGGTTATGAAATTCCTCATTTTCAAAATGTAGGAAATTTGACTTTTTGTTTAGGAATTTTCCAAATTTTGTAAATTTACATTTGATACTTTAAAAGAAAAATATGGAAAATTACGCAGGGAAAATCTGCTACTGGACATGGAGCATTCGTGAAAGACAAATGAAATTTGCAAATGAAATTTCAGAGTGAACCCTGAAATATCCAAACCTGGATTTCTGTATTGTGGTGGTGAATACGGTGGTGATGAGACTGGTGACGGAGACAGGACCCATCAGTCACCTGCTTGTCATCCTCCTTATACTACCACTATAGTAACACTAAAGTGGGCCGCCTCCTGCAGCTATATACACTTAGTCCCCTAATTGGCCTAATTAGTGCATTGTGTGTACCTCAGCCCGAGACGGCAGATTAATTACACTACACCTCTCTCCCAGCTAAATTAGTGACGCCGCCCGATTGGAGAATATCGTGTCGCTGGCCTGGCAGGGGTAAGGGATCTTGGCAGGGTTTGCACACAGCAAGTGGAACATTGAAAAGGGGTTTTATCAAGGCCCCAACCCACTCATGAGGGGATATTAAAGGGATAAAGGTTCTTTATGATAGCTTTGAAGGTTATTGAATGTACATGTATGCAGGTTCAGAACTGTAGACTTCATTTTTCTTATTATGTTTACACACATGACCACCTACGCAATTAAGCTGGTTTAATTACCTTAAAGCAAAATGCCTTCCCTAAGAGTGGCAGTAAATAATTCACGGAGAAATCGTGCTGCCGGGATTTTCGTTGAGATCGTGGATAGATAACCCGGGTAGATAACCATCAGGGCAAGACCTTTCCCGTAAGATTGGGAGTAATTAAAGTAAGTTGAGATTAATGGTTAGGCTTAATGGTCCGTTCAGTTTGTTCAATGGGAACATTAATATTCTTTAAACCTAATCCATGTGATTCACAACAATTAAACGAATATCTACACAAATTTGAATTCATTTATAAACCTGGAAATATAATGCACTACTACAAAACAACATTGTATCCCCAACAAATAATTCTGGGCAAGAAATCGAATACGCACAGGGTGTATAAATACCATTTAATCAGAGAGCGCATAGCTGTAAGAACACCCGCTTTTATTGGGCATTTATTGTCGAGGCATTAGGCACGGACACTTACTGGGGGAGCGTTAAGTCAAGCTACACGTGGCGGGTGTGCAGGTGGTGGTGGTGGCAGGGAGGTGGGGAGGTGAGCAGAGGGCCGGCCGTCAGCCCGCAGCACGGCGCGGCTGGCCGCAGTACCTGAGACGGCTGAAACATTCATGGCCTGGCATGTTTAGACTGGCAGTGATGGATGGCTGGCCCCACTCGGGTTAATGGTGGTATTACCGCCCCCTTCACGCCACCCGCCTGCCCGCCACCAGGTGGCATTGGGACAGGGCCCGTCCTAAAGCCGCGATTCAACTAGACAATTATCACTGATAGAAAATCCGTAATTTGTTACTATTCTCTAACATTATTTCAAAGGACCGTGCCTCCTACATATCATTTGAAATTGAATTATAGATACGTTAAACTGGTATAAAACGCGTCTATAATTAACACCAGTTTCTACTTGCGATTTATCTAATCGGGAGTTAAGTCGGCTAGTGGAATACAGCTTTAAGTCTGCTCTACCTCCCCGACATGGTCTCATCCCGCTACCAGTGAGTGACTGTCATAACAGTCCCACCCTATGCTAGTCACTGGACAGAATGACTGGGCATTGACGCAGTATTTCTGTGCCCAACGCCGGGCAATATGTAACTTACGTTATGTCTATTCCATATATCCAGTCTTCTATTCGTGTACCAGTTACACACTTTTGAAGTATGTGTATCGTTTACTGTTTCACGCCTCCATGTTTGGATGTTGTTTATTCTATTCCTTGGGTACACAGTGCCCGGAAGACGTATGTTTAATGCTGCCCCCGTCAGCCTACCCCAGTGTGCCACTCAATCCGCTTTCAATCTTCACTCCATCAAGCCCAAGTCATGTTACAAGATATGGCCTCAAAAAGTGAAGACAGTGTAATACGGAAACATTCTTTCCACGTTTTCAGTTGTACATATTCATTTGTTCTTGATAACACCGGCCCCGGTCAATTATAAGATTGTATTCTCAAGACCGATCCTGAAGGAATTACTAAATGCCCTCATCTGCTCATTAGGGCCTACATTGAGCAATAAAGAGAGTGCTAACCATCTCAAGTCCATATATATGTTTATGGCACCCTGTATAAATGCCACGTACTTACCATTTCCAAACACAATATTTAATGTCCTAAGACCACATGAATCCCTTATGATGTAAATACTGAATGCAAAATTCAAGAACTCAATTCTCTAAAAGGAAACGAAGGCCAACAGATGCACATGGTAAAATCAGATTTAGATGAAATAGTGTAATGGAAACAGTAATGAAGTTATCGAAATGGACCGAATTGACTGAATTCTGCCATGAGCACGTGACTATTACTTTCAACATCAAGCCATGGGATTGTGTTGGCTTTTCTTGTCTTTTTAATGAAAACACAATTTCGATGCCTCATTGCAAATGCGCCTTTTTGTCAGCGGCTGAATTTCCGTCGAAATAAACCTTTACGAATTTAATAAAAACATCGGATTTGATTTTTAAAGAGAACATGTGGTGTTTACCCAGACCCTCATTATTCATATAAAAACTGGGATATTATGTGCATTTAAATGGCAGTTACGGTGAGATGGCAAACCGACGTAATGTCTGAATTCTACTCGGAGGGATTGTTTGTAGCAATCTGGCCGAGGTTAGTAAGGCGGGGTCAGGAACAATCTGTGATCCGGGATGCGGGTTCAGATCGCACCGCTACCCCATCCCACAGTGACCTTACACACCCTGCACACAGTGGCATTACAGGTTGGTGGGAGGTCGGGTTACTCGGGTGGGAGGATTTGTCTTTTGCCATTATTACAGTGATCAGATGAGCGGATTGAGAATTGGTTGTTTGACAATGAGTGTGACGGCCCTGCTGTTTGATTTGTCGTACCCCTGGTTGTGAAAGTTCAAGTAAAGAATAGAGAAGAATACAGGGGTTGTAATTACGACTAGGTACCGGCAGTTGGCCATCAAGTATTGTTCATTCTTGTCGTTATGTAACCAGTTTGTCAGCACACTATCTAATAGTCTAATGTAACCAGTTTGTCATCCCACTGTCTAATTGTCTAGATCGTTTGTTACGGTGTGTTATAATGTACGATATTTGTTTATGGGAAGGGTTTGCTTATCTCTGTAATCTAACTGATGTATTACGTAGAAGTTAGAGGAAAAAGACCAACGGACTAATTGCAGATTTCATATATGCATTTAAGTTTTAATTGTCCACAGTCATGTCTGCTGTGTGTTTGGATAATTCAAATGAGAGCCGTGACCTGTGTCCATTTACCTGTCTATGGTGTTCAAGCAGCTCATTCACTAAGCAAAATAACTACACGCAATATTCCAGATCTTCCCCTCTGTAGGCTATGGTAGGCCCAACAACCCAGCTGCGGGCCCCTCATTAAGTAGCTGCTGATGGAAGTAGGCCACGTCTTGAGTGGACGGGGGCTCAGAATTAGCGCTCTCTCTGGTGGGGTGTTTTGTGTGAGATATTACGGTACCACAGATTGGGTATTGCGATATGATTTCCTTGGGGTGTGAGAGGGTATGGTGGGTCTGGGCCGAAGGAAAATTACTTCTAATTCAATGGAATGGAGGAGGTAGAGGGGAAACATCCTGTTTCTGGTATCTGTGGCAGTGGCACAACAGTGTAATATGCGTTCATCTTATTCTGCCAATATTTGCTAGGAAACGGATTGTTAAATTATATATCTGTTTACTATCTCATTCCTAATACCACCACCCTAAGTTAATTAAAGTACTTTCAGAGTAAACGTTAACCTTATGCCGAACATTTCATTGAAAACCAGGGTTCTCTCTCCTCCCTTCCTCCGCCAATACCCATTTCCCTAGGCTCGCGCTACTGTTTTCTTAGCCTCTTCCCCCTTCCTACCCCTGCTCCTCCTGGGCATCTCCCTACCCCTCCTCCCGGCCACATTTGTCATCCGTTCGTCGGGCGCTGAGGCCCTCGGCGGGCCGCATCAAAGCACGGGCCGCCACTCCCAGCCACCGGCCCCCGATCTGCTCATTTGTCGCAGTCATGCTCGCCTTGACCTAGATTCAGCGCGCCAACCTTGCCGAGTAGCTCGGCTCCTGTCGTTGAGGCACCACCCTGCTAACCGCCCACCTACTCTTTTATACCGCCACCACCGTCGGCTTTTTCACCAACCCACGCCCGCCTCTTCGCCTGGGCTTTCGTCCCGATCCGCTATACTACTCAGTGCTTCCCTAAGAGAGTGATGGGCACATTCGAGCTGCTCCTGCTTATTCTGCGAGCAGCTCCGACGCTGAAAGAGTGTTAGAGGAGGAGCGATGAGGGAGGCGGGAGGAGGGATGGTACCACAATGGTGTAGGGGCACCTCCGGTGGTCCTTGGCCCTGCAGGTCCATACCTAATGATCGCCCATGAAATATTTAACAAGCGACCCCACGAGATACCAGCTCCTCAATTTCCGTGTCTCTCTGTCCATTCTATACTACACGTATGGGTACAGATCCTTTCAAATATCAGAGGACAGAGAAGTACCATTTCGCACATCGTGGTTAAAGTAACGGTTTCGTTTCAGGGCTTCTAGACGGCTCAGTCTCTATTTTTACTGGTTCCTTAAGAGGATATGAAATATTGATTTTCCAATACTCCACAGAATCGTTTTAAACAGTGTTCTCATGTACCAGATTTGAACCCGATATTCCGATTTGTACCTTAAGCCACTCTCTAACACCCGCGCCCTCAGCTGCAAAGAAGGGAAAGAAAAATAAGATTTTAGATCTTTTTATAAATCCCACCAGAAAGGTATATTTTGCATTTTACTTTATCATTTTCATAGTTATTGGTATATCACACAAAAATTTAAATATGAGGCCAGACTTGATTCATAACTATTAGAACCTTCCACTCCACCGTAAAAAGTCCCAATGTTTCTCCAGTGTGGCATCTTCGTTTCTGTTTGCCACTACATCTAGACGAATATCACGTTGGAAATTGGAGAGTCTGATTCATTCTAGTCGAATCTAGTTCTACTGACACAAGATCACTCTTTCCCGGGTAATAAGAGTCCTTTCATCAATTGAGGCCTGGCACCGGGGCTCGTGTATTTAGCAATCCGAGTGAAGAGGCAGCAGGAAAAAGGGCACTAAAAGATTCAAAAGGGCGCCTGTCGACAGGGCCGAGACGGACGACGGGCCTGATAACATTAAATAAAGATTTGTCCACCAGCATTTTATCAAGGTTTGTGACAAATTACAGTACCAGAAATTAAAGTGACCCGAACAACATGGACTTATAGCATCCCTGGCATTCATTATACGTTTAATAAGACTGAGCTGGTAACTACCATGTATACTTAGATAGAAGAATAGGTCAACATTAATATGGGACCGTCTATTCCCACATCTACACATCCACACATCTACACATCCACAGACGTCTCTTACATGGATGTGTAGTACCCATGCGTGATGACTTTAGGTGGTGACGTGGATGTGTAGTACCCATGCGCGATGACTTTAGATGGCATCATGGATGTGTAGTACCCATGCGCGATGACTTTAGATGGCGTCATGGATGTGCAGTACCCATGCGCGATGACTTTAGATGGCAACGTGGATATGTAGTATCCATTCGCTGATGCAACGCCCATTCGCGCTGACCCGAACCCACACACGCTGACGGAAATCATTGCGCGTGGGTTCAAAGTCATCGCGCATGGGCCCGTGGATGTGTGCCCATGCGCGATGACTCGGTGTCCATGCGCGATGACTCAGCGTCCAAGCGCAATGACGCGGCATCCAAGCGCAATGACGCGGCATCCAAGCGCAATGACTCGACGGCCCACACATCCACGGGTGGCCACGCGTGATGATTTCCGTCATCGCGCATGGGCCCGCAGATGTGTGCAGTCATCGCGCATGGGCCCGCGGATGTGTGATTTTTTAGATGTGTGGTTTGTTTTAGATGTGAGAATAGAATCGGCCCATTAATATACGTGGGCCATGGATAAGGTTATTAGTGAGTCTACGTTAAATCTAGGCTCTAAAGACATAAGTACACAGAGGTCATACCATACAGCCTATTTGCAATTTTCAGGGATGAACTTTAGATTTTAAATGAAAATTGTATTTCAAGATGATCTCATAAAGATACGACACAAACATAATTACACCAGATGTAGATAAAGACAGTGCTGTGAGAAGTGGCAATAGTTCTAACTTTCCAAAGAACAACGAGAAAGATAAGCTAATTCAATTAAATTTAATTCAAACAAAGTAAAATCAGATTTCCAAGAATAAGAGGTGGTAAAATCAATGAGCCAGGGCATCAGAGCAGAAGTAGACAGATAAGATTACCACAGATAAGATTGAAGACATCTCTTCATTGCCGATAAGGTAGACAGTAGAACGGACTGATTGCATCGGAAATTAAAACAACTTAAATAGAAAGAATCATAAGTGTCTTCTTCTCTGAAGCCCATTGCTAACAAAAACAAATTGGTTTATGAGAAGTGAGGGTTGAGGGGGTACCATTCGGATTATCGCATCCCCCGTGGAGAACCAGGAGGGCGTTGATCCGTCCACTGATGGTTAGACTGCTGGCATCTGCCACCCCCTCCCACGGAGCCCCACCACCCACTCAACCCAAGACACCCACCTACTCCCCCAACGTTAACGTTAGCGTTAGGCACACCGAGTTTACTGGAGATCCCAATCTCATTATTCCGCCCCTCAATATTTTATCTCATCATCTCATGAATTCATTTCTCACTTGTCGCGCCCGCTTTCCACGCCATCTCTCGGCCGGCTATTGACTCGAACAAGCATTTTTGATCAAATCTCAGTGACGGGATTTTTTTGGCCTCCTCACGCAGAGGCAGCAATAGAAATATTTTTCGCCCCAGGGCACGGGACTGGGAGGCGCCTTTTGATATAACCAGAGAATCAATAGGCATGGACTCACTGATACCCTTCATGTTTTCACTAGGGGACGGGAAGATGGTTGGGAAAAGGGTAGAAAGTGTAGAGAATGTGTCGGAGACAGAAGGCGGTAGCAAGCTGCGTGTGTTGATAGACGTTTAGGAATAATCAATGTATACTACCCTTTTTGTAAACGATATTGATATGTTAGCAATGGTAAAAAGTAATCTAGAGTATGCTTTCCTAAGAGAAGAGCGGTCGATTCTGTCTGATGAATTACAAATCCTGGCGTCTCATTACCAGATTGCTTTGATGACTGTTTGAAGTCGTTACTCTCTACCACAGGCATCCTAATCATTCTTTCTAATGAGAGATGCTGTACATGATATATGAAAATAACTATGAATCAATTTTTAGTTTAGCATAAAGCAATGCATATTTAAAAGCATGATTGAATCCACGAATGTGAGTACATACCCGTTCTTCTCACCTAGAAATAATTAGGAAATATGGAAGGCATTTTTATGAGTTTTACAATTTACACCAGGAATGGTACGGAACAGCTAAGCAATATTTAGTTTAAATCGTAATGGCTAAGCTTTTGGACAAAAATAGTTTAGATTTACAACTCACACGTACATTGTGACTAAGTGTATTTTATTACCAGTGTGTTCAAGTTTAATCACATTAAGAGCACGCGCCCTTTGAAACACATTACAGAATATCACAGCCTTTCAAGGTATTTCGTCCATTCAACGCTTGTCAGACACACATTCTCCCGCTACGCCTATGGTCAAAAGAAGTGGTTGTACGGGCATTGCCAGCCCATACCCTTAGGCCGTGCGCAGTGAATGCGGCCATTCCGGGCCTATATGGCCCTCCTGGGCATCCCATTGAGAAGGTCTTTGTTTATTATGCGAACCCTGGGCTGGCAGAGGGAAGGAAAGGAGGACACCTCAGTCCTCCCGCGGTGAGTCCGGTGCTGCTGGTACTGGAGGAGGCAGGGGTGCTGGCGTGCAGGCGCTGGAGGTAGAGGGTACCTATAGCGGACCGTGCGTGCAGCGCTGGTAGGCGACGACAGCAGCGGCTCGGCCTGCTGTGAAACAGCTGCTGAAGCAGCTGCAGCAGCAGATGGTTGCAGATGCAGCAGCAGGCAGTGGCAACAACAGCAGCTGCAGGCAATGGCAGCCAGCAGAGGCAATTGCTCTGGTGGCTGGAGCAGCAGCAGCAGGCAATGGCAGCAGCAGGAAGAAGATCAGAGGCAGTGCGGCCATTGCTGAGTGGAACTGAGGTCGGGCAGGGGCGGACCTAGGAGAAGGGAAACGGAAGGAGGGGACGCAGGAAGAGGGGTGGACAGTGCTGTGTGCTACTGTCACCTGGCACGCAGCAGGAGATTGTTACGATTGGTAGGGATGGTTATGGTCCGACCCAGCACAAGATAGTATCTTCACTCACATTCACTTTCTTCTAGACCCACTGCTCACAGAGACAGTGTGACTGGTCCACCTAGCCTTTCAACATAGCCTAACGCCATCCTCATCCCCACACTGTGAGCTTCTAGTCTGTAGACAACTGGGTGTCCTCTACTCATCCCCCACATGTACCTGAAGGCACTGAGCCAGTCAGTCAACAAACCACCGACAGCTCCACTGGCCACCAGGACCCTGGATGCATACTGGTGTGGACGCCAACGGCCGCACGTGGAGGAATAACCATCAATACTGGAGGACGCAGAGACACGGGAGTAGCGCGGACACTGTGAGTGGTGGTGTGTGGACAGCCCCGTGGAGGCACACCGGGTGGCCCGACCCAGGAGACAGTGGAGGTGTGGAGGTAGTACCAGTAGGCCTGTGGCCGTGATAACAGGGATCCAGCCGGGATCCAGGGATCATTGACAGCAGGCAGTGATTGTTCATTGACCTGTGGGCGGCGTGGAAACCACAGGGACACGGATAGCGATCGGCAAACCACCGCGCCTGGAGAGAGGCGGGAGGGAGGGAGGGAGGCATTGATAGCTCAGTTAATAATGGACGGAGCCGCCAGTCAGCTGGTGGCCTCATGATGATCAGCTGCTCACAACCACGGCTAGGATTGGGTAACACGTGTGTGTTGTAATTGTATAGGTGTGGCAGGAAAATGAGACTGTCTATTGGTAAAACAGAGGTTTACCTTTTCCCTTAAAGATGTGCCAATGGGGCCTGTGCGTGTTAACCGGAGGCTCCTGTCTATAGAGTCAGCCCTGCTCGTGACGACGTCCCTGTGAAGTAATGTGACACCTCATCACGCTGGAGTGTCGTGACAGACACTGGAGGAGATACCCACCTGTGATGTGTTATGGTCCGCTCGCATGTCGAGCCGTCATCGTAGACTACCAGCTCACCCAGCCACATGTCCCGAGCTGCTCCGCTGACCTGATTAGGCGCTGGGGATCAATGCGCAAAGTGCTACCTTTATCAATGTAAAGAAAGACCTCACATTCCTTTTAACATTTTAAAGAGTGTCCAGAAAGGTGTGGATAATATTTGTCCCCAAAGTGTGGACAACATGGCCCTTTGGTAGGAGAAGATAACATCCCGGAGTACGATTCACTTGTGCCAAAGAGAAGTCATATGTTAGGTGTCGTTCCTGGGGCGGACGGAATATCGTTTGTATGTTCGTTGGTTCTGTTCTATGAACTATAGAGGACTCGGTTGGCTCTGGGAAACGATTAGCAGAGCCCATAAAATTATTTCGCTGGTCGGCGACAATCGAATACGTAACCCAAGGTGTCATATACTAACCCAGGACCAGCACTAGGCACTAGGTGAGCTCGTTATAGAGTTGTTTTTCCGTTTACTCTATTTTATTTAACTCAAAATGTCATTTGGGCGTGAATGTAAACAGGTGTGTTGAAGGGGGGGTGGTTGGACCTTACTCTACTGAATCGTACTTTTTGATACGTATAGGATATTATTGGAAATTTTGAATATTATTATTATTATTCTAATTGTTAAACTGTTGAACAGGAGACGGAATGTGTATATCTTTCTTGCCAGGCACTACCACACTGCGTGTTAAAGTAAATTCACTTGATTTCATCATGCAGTATCTTAAGTGCAGGTATCCTTCGATCAAGTTTAAGTACCTTTATTCTAAGCAGGACGTTAGGCACAGGTGGTGATGTCGAACCTGTAATGCAGATAGCTATGAACATTAAAAAAGGTCCTGTCAGAAGGTTTACATAGAACACAACCATCCCATTGAGACTCCTCCTACCTTCCCCTAAGGTTGTCGAGCCCTCAACCCACATGCACCTCGGCGGGAGCTCATCAAATCTCGCGAGGTACCGCGTGATAGATCGGCGGCCTAGGCTCCCGTGCTGCCCCCTAGCTGCTGCCCGGCGAACCAGGGGAGAGGATCCCCGTCCCCTGGGAGGTAGGAGGAGGGGAGGGGGAGGGGGGGGGGGGTAGGAGGAGGAAGTCGCTGAGATTTATAGGGGTTTTATTTGGCCGGGCCAACCGCAGGAAGCGGAGCAAGGTCAACGATGGCAGGTCACTCAGGGCGAGCAGGGGGGTAACAAGACGCGATGTGCAGAATGACAAATACCAAGAGGCACCGGGGGAGAGGGCTTTTTTCCCTTGGTAATATGACAAAGAATATCAGGCAATCACATTTCATGGCTTTGGTAGTTTGACCCTGGAAGTATTATTCCAATTGTATCATTTGTAAGGTGGGTAGGAGGAGTTAAAGTTGAGAGAGATTTATTAGAGTGGTGGTGTGCGAGGTCACGTTTATCTAATAAGAGTGATTTATTTAGGGTATTCTTAGTATGATTTGTATGGTGTCAGAAGAGTCAAAAGGTCAGGTAATGAAAACAAACGCAAACCTGTAAGGGGATGGTTCTGCTTATTGGATGTAATCAGATACACAAAGATACTAATAACAGACTGTCATTTATAATAATTGATTCGCTTGTTAGGTGAAATCTGATTTATTCATCCTTCCATAGTTTTGGGTTCTGTACATGTATGTATTATTTTCTTGATCTTATTAAGTAATATTGTGATTTCATTTCCTATTGCAGTCAAAGCCCAAGAAGGGTAAAGAGGTAACGGTAGTTTTTATGAATCTTGAAGTTTGGCAAACGCTTTTTTCACTTCTGTAACTGATTGCAGAAGATGAAGTAAATTCTGCTGCATGTCAAAGTCACTCTCATAACTTTGTGCTTAAACGGAAAATGAATAGAAATAGAATAATGCTTTCCAGTTGGCCAACATGGCCCCAGCAATCAGCGCGACATGGTGTCCTTAATGGCTTTATCATTAGTTGTTTCAATAAATCGCAGTGCTGCTTCACAGCTTATTTGTTGCTCTGGCTTGGGTGAAAAGACGATGGTAAAGGTAGCCATCGTGTACTTACTGCTGGCCCCTGATTCGTCTTGGGAGCCTTCTGCCTCGACAAGCTGCGTACATGCGATTCATGTTGAATGTATGGCTTTACAATCGTATGCTGTCACATGGGGATCGAAGAAAAGTATTCAAGCAGGACAGCCGGTAACAATACTTATTGTGAAGTACTTAAAAGAAGGTTGTAAAAGTCATCAGGGAAACCTAAGTTTTTTAATCATTTTCATTAGCAATATTTCCTGTGCGTGTAGGACCTAGTGGAATTGCACTCCAATTACAAAATCCCCGATTTTAAGTCAAAATTTAATACACTTTTAAAATATACAGTGAAATATAACTTTCTCTTTATTCACGTGAGGATGGCGACAACATCTCTTATACAAAGATGCGTGTGTGTATTAGTCTTGTGTTGGAGCTACATACCATAACTATGTTTACAGCCTCATAACCATAAATCTAAAAGGAAAGCATGCAGATAGAGATCCCCAATGGAGAGCTCCTGCTGTAGTCAATTTGTCGCGCACCATGCTGTTGGTCGCCGGGGTTGGCCCATCGCTTTAAACCAGGCCCCTCCAGGCCCCTGACCCCTGACCTTACCGCATGCAAAGCGACTGATGATCATCCCGACATAGCCCCCTTGGGTCCCGGGCCGTTTCGCCGCTCCCACAAAAAGCGTACCTATATTGACTCAGCAGTATGCCCGTATCTAATGCGGTGTAAAGAGGACCGGGAGGGCAGTATATTCCGCGCTCCGTGTATTTGACAAGGGGATTAAAGCGCAGAGTGATGTATTTGCAGGACGTACAGCTACACGGTGAATGTGGCGCGGGTATTTCACACTGTCCTGGTAATGGATGAGGCTCCTACATTGGGCCAATCATTGGTGGCAGGCCACAGTTATTATTTGTTATACAATGAACGGATAATGAATGGCGCATGAATGCTACTGGGCAGATTATGCATGCGAACACTGCTGTGAGACAAATATTGGGCCATGATGAGACAGCAGAGGGAATATACTTTGGTACTCATTTCTAGTGTATGTGGTTGGAATCCCACATCCAAGGACCTCTATGATTAATTACCAAGACGGCAATTCAAGCAGCATTAGTCAGAAGTACATCATGCGTCCTTTTTTATAATATCAAATATTCTACAAAAGTACGTATGAAATGTTGGTATCCTTAATGGTATGAACTCTATAATATGACATGCAAGAATAAATATCAGTACAGCAAACAGTTGCAGCTCGGCGATTGCTTACTTTATTTGAATAACTCTGCATTTCAAAATGGATGATTAAAATAGGAAAAATCTTAAGTGCTATTGAAATGCAAGTTTCGCTTTCTTGATTAGCCGAATGATATCTGATGTCCTATTTAATCAATGTCCAAATGAAAAATATCTAGTGAACAAGCCACATATGCCTCAAATTAAAAATATCAAATGAACAAGTCAGATATGTCGCAAATCACAATGCTGGTGGCAAGCTTTGATTCTCCGGGAACAAATTTCCTCCCTCACAGTGGCCCTTTCTCATAGCACCGGAGACATTTAGGCCTATAAAAGCGGGTGACGAGAAGACAGCCAGTCCATATGAGAAGTGGCAGATCGTGGTGTTAATAATTGATTCCCAACAGATCAGAGTGTCAGCGCTGGGCTCTGACCCGGGCCCCCTTAAGGTGCCTTCCGTGTTGCCTGCCACCCCTGTCAAAGGGGAGCTGCTCCCAAACTGCTCCCGTGCTGCTCGCCTATTGATCGTCAATACCCCGAGTAGGTGAAGAGGAATATGAGCTGCTCTTTGTGATTTGGGAAAGGGGTGTATGAAAGGACTGTGTTTGTTGATGGTTTTGCTGGTAATGTGATAGACATTTTTCCTATTCTGAACGATGATAGGTCAAAATCAGGAAGAATATGTGTGTGATTGTTAGTGCAAGTCTGACGTGGTCATTATCTCAAAATAAGTGAAGTTAACAAAATGTGTTACATGTTGCTTATTACATTTATATTATCTTAGATCTTCTGAAGAGCTATGCTAGATCTTCTGAAGAGCTATGCGTCTCGTTGTTGCATTACAGCACCAAAATACTATGTAGAGAGAAACACTATCATTAGGTGGAATTATAGATTGTGGGCATGGGCGTGGTTTTGGCAGATTGATCAGACAATGTATGTATATGTAACAGTAGAAAAGTAGGTATGCAACTGATCAGTTATCCTGAATAAAGGTCTCCTATTCCGGGTTACATGACATGTGAGGCCTAAAAGACAGGACCTTTAATTTTGGGTGTGGTTATGAAGAACTTCATTATCGAAGGAAAGGAATGGGTAGGTCGATCGTATGCATGTTCTAGGGTCGGAACAAAGGCGTCAGCTACCACATCAAGCTTTTTAATTGTTCCTTAGATCCTTGAGATTGTCATATAAACGGGTGCTATACTTATTCCCAATGGTGGCACTGCAGCTGTTTACTACCTCTACAGTCTTATCCCACATGTATTACTCCAGTCTCTCAGGACTCACCTCGGGGTCTCGCCCATGATCACTGGTTAAGCCATGCCTTGATCTCATTTATTGGACACACAGTACCAGGAAAGACCACTTCAATAGAAGCACGGTCGTTTATCGTTTCCTTATGGTCCATTTCCCCAAGCTCCCAAACAAAAAGGGTATCATAACCCTTGAACCCCTCACAGTGTGGAGGAGAGTCCCCTACATTTATGCATGTTAGTAATTATTGATCCGACTGCTGTCATTATCCGGCTCCCGGCCGCCTTTAGCAGACCCATATAATCATGCAGTTTCTTGCTGGTGGGCATGAGATTGAAAGATGATGATTTTAGAGGCCATTAGGGGACTTCACATGGGCAGCTTTCTTCGTTGTCAAGTTAATGTTTTAGTTGGAAATTTCATAGTTTCTTTGATAGACGCAGAATTAGATTTGATGGTAAAAACACTAAATATTATGTTCCTGGCCTGTGGCACTGTTTGAATTGTCTTGGAATAACTTGTCTCTATCCTATTCCATTTACGGATAAGGATTTGACAACGAAGCAGCTTCTGTTCCGGGATTTAAGGCAAAAATGCCAAGCCAAGCTACTTTGCCGTCTGGTGAAGTCATTTTCCCTAAGGCAGTTATTAAGGGAATTTGATTAAGAAACGGTGTTCAAAGCTCCATATTATCTTTGCGACATCATTTCTTCAGTGGTTGTGTTTAGAACAGTTTTATTAGATAGAAAGTAAAAGTCACCTGGTAGCAAATCCTGTAATTGTATTTGTTCTAGCCTATGCCAGCCATGCATTCACGCCAATGCCATCAAACTAACCAGTCTCAGGTTACGAATGATTGCAGCAATGTCCATACAATTTCGCAGCCTCTGCTAGCTGTCTTCAAACTTGGTCTTCTTAGTAATTGACGCCCTCGAGAGTAATGCCTGCCACAATGGCCCATCTTAGTGTGCAACCAATGCCACAGATGTCCTTATGGCATCTTTAGTATGAAGCCCTCTTCAGGTATGCCTCTACACTGGACCATATTAGTTTAAAGCCTTTGTCATTGATGTTCCCATGACTTGCCAACGTGGTTCGACGCCCTCTTCAGCGGCCTTTGCCAGCACTGTCTTCAATTTGAGTCCCTTAGTCAGCAGTATTTGCCACCAGTGTCTTCATTTATGGGCCCCTTATATAGTTGGCAGTACTTTGAGGCAACAACCCTTGCCAGCAGTGCCTTTACTCATGGCTCCCTTTCTTGGCAGCCCTTGTAAGCAGTGTTTTCATTCATGGCCCCCTCAGTTAGCAGCCCTTGCTACCAGTGTTTTCAATCATGGCCCCCCTCAGTTGGCAGCCTTTGTTATCCGTGTTTTCATTCATGGCCCCCTCAGTTGGCAGCCCTTCCTAGCAGTGTTTTCAATCATGGCCCCCCTCAGTTGGCAGCCCTTGCTGGCAGTGTCTTCACACATGGCCCCCTCCCCTTAGTTTGCAGCCCTTGTTAGCAGTGCCTTTACTCATGGCCCCCTTACTTGGCAGCCCTTGCTGACAGTGTTTTCAATCATGGCCCCCTCAGTTAGCAGCCCTTGCTAGCAGTGTTTTCAATCATGGCCCCCTCAGTTAGCAGCCCTTGTTAGCAGTGTTTTCAATCATGGCCCCCTCAGTTAGCAGCCCTTGCTAGCAGTGTTTTCAATCATGGCCCCCTTAGTTTGCAGCCCTTCTCAGCAGTGTCTTTACCCATGGCCCCCTTACTTGGCAGCCCTTGCTGGCAGTGTTTTCATTCATGGCCCCCTTACTTGCCAGAAGTGTTTTCATTCATCACCCCCCTTAGTTGGCTGCCCCTGCCCACTACCCTGCAGCCTGAGAAGCCGCAGTAATCAGACTACTGCAGTGTTTACCTCCCTGGCCGTGTGCGGGTGTTTGCTGTTCAGTCTGGTCACATTTAAACAGTAGACAGCGGCGCCTTGGGCATTTGACAGGCCCCCTCTGTAGATGGTGACTGACAGGCTGCTGTTTGCCGCACCCAACCCGCAACGTCTTTAAAGCTACGTTAACTCGTCCCCGCCAGCTAATTCCATTGTAACATCTTGAATAAATTTCCTGGTTAAGGATAGACAAACACAATTTTAGACATACTTTCTCGGAAAAGTAAACAATATTATGATGATTTCAGGTCTATATGTTGGAAGGGGTGATTTCAATTCACATATTCCCTTGAAATAATACGACCCAAGTGTCGTATCAGTTGAAAAGAAAAAAGTCTAAGCACATAGTGACAAGGATGGGTTGGTTATAGAAATCAAACAGAGTTCGTGGTAAATGAAACGTGTTATAATAATCAATATAAATGATTAAGGTTTTATCTGAATGCAATGATATGGTTCATAAGCTTACTGTCATTAAGCGTTGAAATATCAATATGGCTTCCCTTGAAAAATGTCAACATATGCGTGCCAGCGTGCCAATATTTATAAGAAATTGAAATTAATCATGTTTTGGGTAAAGTTTCTATAAAGAAAATTGTAATTGCATTTGCATTAACGAATTCACATCTGGGTAAATGAAGTACTAAATTAAAGTTTCTTTTTGTCTGTAGAACATCAAAAACGTGAAATTATTTCCTCATTTCTTCCATGGGGAACGTAAAATGCCTGTCAGGGGGAAAAAAACCAGCCCTTTTTACTGGGTACCAGAATCGGGACATTTTTTTCACATCAAAGACGGCCTTTACTGGGTGAGTGGTTGCATGCATTAGGCCGAGTGACTCTGAGCTGCTCATGCTGAGTTGGTCCTGGTGGTGTTTTGCAGGCGCTGGCCGAGGAGGTAGACCAGTGGCAGACTAAGGTAGACGCGCTCAACGCCACGGCCCGCAAGCTACTGGAGGAGTACTCCGGGGATGACACGGCCAAGGTGCGCCAGTCCATTGACAAGACCAACGCCCGCTGGACGCAGCTCCTCTCCAGGTGAGTCAGCCACTACGTCACCCTTTGGTGTTTCATGAGAGTATGAAAATAGAAAACGAATTAAGCCTTTACTCCACGTGCCGATTTTGCTGAAAATTGACAAGGAAAATAAAGATTAAGTAAGGACATGCTATATATTGTTAGAAAAGTTATAATTATCTTTCAAATATTACATAGGATGTTTGGCTCCTTGCAACATCTATGGCAAGAGTCGAACAAGTACAAAATTGGCAGCATCAAAATCGGCCTGTGGAATTAATATAGGATTGACTGTATCCACAGGTCATTAGTTTGGTCTGACGGTTATCTTAATCACGTACATGCATGTGTAGACCACATAGGTTGGTGAAACAGAATTTGGATGATGTACACAGGAACGAAGGTCGTGATAGGAACGCATAGGTGATAGATATTTGTTGATAGGTTCAAAATCATATTTCCCGGAGAAATAGGAATTGTGGAGTATTTAATTAACCCTCACAGGTTACGGTCTCAAGGAACTATATTCCTGTCCTTGTATAATACACTATTGAGTTTATCTGTTGTAAATCGGAACGGTAAATCATTGGATACCAAAACGACACAATACCAATGCTTCAGCTCTCAGAAGTACAAAAATTCCCTGACTATTCGTCTGTTATCCAGCATTGCCACAGAGGTGCTATGCTAGAAGGTGGAGCAGTGTTTTTTTCCGTCACCCTGAATACCTCTCCCTACCTGCCCCGTGCCCCGTGCCCCGTGCTACAGAATACATAGTACTTGGCCTTCTCGTGTCTCTGCCCGTCCGTCTCCGTCAGGGTGTCCCCTCACCGTCACTCTGAGAGACCGGCTAAGTGAGTGAGTGACTCAGTGAGTGACTGAGTAATGGTCTTCAGGGTGGCCTCCAGTTACTTCTGGCGGGGTCTCAGACACAATTCAGTAATCAGCTGGGCACTGGGGCCGGCGGGAGGGGCCCAGGGGGCGGCAGAGATCGGTGACGGCACTGACGGCCGGGCTGCTCCTAGAGAGACGGCCCCGACGGCCGAGCTGCTCCTGGGGAGACGGCTATTGATTAGAGGTTGGGATGTACTCAGAACTGCTCAGTGCCCGTGTCACAGCCGGTGCATCTTCTCTCTGCATACTGTCTATATAGGTGCAAAAACGGAACTGGTTATTTTGGAACATTGTGCCGTATAATCTACCCGCACTGTCCATTGGGCTCCACACCTTTCCGGGCACGTTCCTCTAATTCTCCGGCATCGCTATCGGTGCCGTCGTCTCCGGTCACGCCCGGAGTGTTGTCTTGGTCATTTAGGCGGGAAACGCCATTGAATGATAGTTCAACCAGCGGAAACAAGATCGCAAATTTGGACCTGCTTCCGGTCGTAATGCTATCCCTATGAGAAGTCTATACCAGAAATTGACCATTGAGATAACATTAGGCCCCCTCGGGCAGGAGAGTGACAGCGGTCAAACTGAATGACATCGACGCCTCAGCATTCGAAGGCCTATAGCGTTTGGGTATGCCGTGTAGTGTGATTATGTTAATGAGGGTGATGACGGCGAAGATGGCGGCCCCCGGTTTCTGATCGGAAAGTCAGCCGGGAATGCTCGCCTATTTCGCATATTTCCCGCGCGTTTCGGTCGATTTAGCGCGCCATAGAGGTTCATGTCGATCTTTTATTGATGATGCCGATGTGTTGGGAAGCTAGATATCGATATAAACCCAGAAAATCGCATTTCTGTGCGGACTATATTTCATGCGCAATTCCTTCCGGGACGAAGCGCACCTTGCGCATTGACCCTGTCAGCCGGTACTCAGGCATAGGCCAAAATGGCGCGACCCGGTGAACATGTGCGTGTCTTCTCCGCGGGTAACCGCCTTTTTGCGCCTTAAATCGGCATCGTCCAGCAAAATGGACTATATACTATGGATTACTAATATCAGGAGCTGGTCTGGGTCGATATATTGTGAAGAATTAGGTCGATATTTACGATCGGCATCGAAGAAAAGGTGAGTCTTCTCCGCGTGCAGGTGAACGATAATAGAGGACAATGGCGGGCGGCTTTCACTCGCGCTGGCATTTGCATCTTTTTCTTTAAAATCAATCGATAATTCGGTCGATAATTCGTATTCATATCCCCATATCTCATCATTCAAGCATTCCTTTCATATATAGAAAAAAAAGACGAATAAGCCGGAGTTTTTCGGTTTTCTAACCGATTCTTTTCTTCCATAATTCCACCTGTGACCTTGTTATATAACTTTCTTAGAAAGGCCCTACATGCCTTTAATAGATATACTTTGAGTTATAAGTTTAGAGACGAATTACTTTATATAACCATTATACAAAGTATACATAATTATATAAATCAGAAGATTGTCCATGAATAATTTTGCCAACTTTCTTGAAGCTACTTGCATATTTCTGCATAATCATATGGATCCGGAATGTGCGCTCTTTCTTTACCCAAACTTACAATAGCTGAGGGCTATTCCCCTGACACCTCCCCGACCACCCCATTTGTTGACCTGCACGTGCATCCCCCGACGCTGGCGCCCCTGGAGGCCCCCACGCCCCCTGGTGGCGGATAGGGCAGGGGCAGGGGCCGTCAGGGGGCAGCGATAAGGCGGGACCTAGGAGGAGGGGTGGGGTGAGGGGCGTGCCAGGTGTTTGGTCAGGGGGCGGAGGGCAGAGGCCCCCCCAAGGTCACCTGAAACTGGAGACTGATTCCGTGCACTACTTACAAATCAACGCTTAAACATGTCTTGTAAAAGGCACTCATATAGTTGGGCTTACACATTATAAGCCAAATGCTGCATACTCACCACTGAACACAGAGAATATTGGCAGACAACTGAGACAAATGCTATTTGTGCATAATCATTTTAGTAATAATTTGGCGTATAATTCTCCTTGTACATTATAACTTACTTCATAACGCCTTGGTGATCTAATCCTTAGACCTACAGCACGGTCCCTGAAGGGTACCCCTAGCGACAGAAGTCTGAATAATTGAGACTTAAGAAGGTTCATCCCGAGGTGACGTCTGAGGCCTTATGACAACAGGGAAATTATAATTACGTCACTCTGACACCTACAGAACTACGCCTACATTCAATATAGTTATGGGAACCGGAG
Organism: Lepidonotus clava; assembly: GCA_936440205.1. Taxonomy (NCBI): domain Eukaryota; kingdom Metazoa; phylum Annelida; class Polychaeta; order Phyllodocida; family Polynoidae; genus Lepidonotus; species Lepidonotus clava. The sequence goes on along the minus strand of OW387136.1, from coordinate 40,721,767 downwards.
CCAGCTTCGAAAGACTGATTGGCATTACCAGGAATGACTAATACTTGGCGTCAGACGAGGAGGGAATAACTTTTGAATTATCTAAAGAAACATAATGGTTCACTTTTAAATCCAATTGCCTTAACCTCCCGCCGGTGCGCCGCCAGGATCACCAGGTCTATCTTATTTTTCATGCTCAAACCATATGACACATGTGTTAGGTAATGGTGATAAAGCAGCAGATTGGCCAAGGAGATATAAAGTTTGAAGCACTTATTGTATGATATGTACGGTCAGGACTAGACTGACAGAGACCAGGGCGGCCTGCTGGAGGCCCGGCATCAGATAGGGGGCAGACGGTGCGGCTAGGAGCTGTCCCCCAAGTCAGGCCCACTTAGAGTTAACGCTGGATGGATGCATAGGGAGGAGGGGGGGGGGCACGTGCACAAGTCTGCTGGTGGGGTGGGGTGAGGGCCTGGAGGAGAACCTCCAGTGTAAACGCCAGCCGGAACCGGGTGGTTGTTGTTGGGGTGAGAATATTTGGGAATTTCCGCGGTGTACCGTGGGTGGTATTAGGTGTTGGCCGTGGTGAGCCATCCAAGTCTCTGTCTCCCTTTCCCATACCTCTAGCCCACACACCTCACCCCCACACACCCTCCCTGTGCTGACCGACCAGCGCCGGGAGAGGTTGAGGCAGCGATGATGTGGGTCTGGTGGGGAAGGGGGTCAGTTCCTCCAGGGCGGACTTAATCAGATCTGGGTGTGATCCGGCGGGGTGCTTGATGCCCAGGAGACGGTAGGCAGGCGCCCGGAGGTCGGGGCGGGCTGGTGACACCGATATACCTCAAACTGTATTAGGGTGGGCCCTGCCGCCAGCCGCACCAGCCAGCCGCTATGACCCCCGACTGGGTGCTCCTCCCACCTCTCTCCCTCCCACTAACCCACCCACCCACCCGTTCCTCCCTCCCACCATACTCCTCCCTCTCCGGGCTGTACGTGGTCATACCGTCGCAGGCGGCCTGACGTCCCCAGTCTCCCTCACCCTGGAGGACGTCTGACTCCTGGCTCTGACCACCACTCGGCCTCCTCCAGTGGCCACCTGACGCTGGCGACACGCGCACCTCCCGCCCGGAGCAGTCAACGTTTACCTGACAATACACCAGCTGTCTTTAAGCGGACACCTGGTCGGAGACGGGACAGGTACGTTCAGGAGGAGTCGAGGAGCAGGGGAAGTCTCTCGGCGATGACTTGACTCGGTCCACAATGTGCTGCGCGGAGGTTGGAGTAGGCCTTTTCAAAATGTATGAAAACGCGCTGACTCTTTCATAATCTTTAATATAAGATTTGACCGTATGACTGGCAAAGGCTTAACAGATTTAGTCACACAGGTTAGTCTGTATAGGTCTATTCTAACTCAAGATTGACGAAAACACCGAAAACCTACCCGAGAAAAAACGCAGTGGGAATACAGTGTGTAAGCAGTGATATAATCATAAATATGTCGGAAATATTTAAGTGAGCTGTCTGTTAAATATTAGTGTAAAATCAGTAGCTCAATTAGATATTTCGGACATGCTGTTCAAGGGAGTAATCAATTAAGGCCGATTAAGGCTAAATAGAGACATGTTATATATCACTAGAACGTTTTTTACAATTCTCTCTTAAATGGGTATATAATATGTATAGTTTAATGCCATATTCTCGGAGAAAATCAACAAATACAACATTGATAGCGTTAGAATCGGTATGTGGAATACAGTCTCTTTTCTCGATTGAAACCGGGGCAAAATAGACCCAATAATATGCGCTGAACAGTAACTAGTTTCCTTTTTTCTCATGCAAAACCATTCTAATCTAGACAAACAATATAGACTTCATACATTCCATCAAATAATGCAAAAGCCATATCGTTGAGGAAACCCATCTCCTTGATTCGACCAAAATCCTGCCACCTCCACCCTGGAGCCCCATCACTACAGACGTCTCCGGCCTTCACCAAACCGTCAGAGATACCCTTGATACAGTTGTCGAGATTGGAGCAGCTGTGAGAAAAGGGAGCAGCTCTCTGTGTGGGGGTGAGCAGCTCGGAGGGCCTTCTACCGGCCGGCCGGCGGGGGAAGGTGGTTGGTGGTAGGGGGGAGTAGACTGTTCTGTGAGTGTGTCCCGGTCTTAATTAGGCCCGGCCCACAGTGGGTATGGGGAGAGAGACAGGCGGACGTGAGGACGGAGTAGTATTGTGATCACTGACAGAGGGCTGGTGTTATCACTGTCTGCTGGGTGTAGTGGGACTGACAGGTGCTGGACGGGAGGGGAGGGGAGGCCGGGGAGAAGGTGGGAGGGACAGGATGGGACGTGACAGTGGGGATAGGGGCAGAGGTAGAGGGAGGAAATATATACGTGAATGTATAGATATTGTACAGACTGGCAGGACTGGGAATAACAAAAAGGACAGAGGAATGATATAAGTTTAGTAGGCGGATTACGTTACAATAAAACCGGCATGGCGATGTACGTGGGAGTTATTCTTGATTCTGCCGCGAGGAAGTGCAAAACAGCGAAGGGCAACAGGCTGCTGCATCGACGCCTGTCGATGTATATACGTATATAGTTTCGCGTCTTGTTTTTAGATATACGTGGTTGTACTTGTTGCTCAAAATTAACAAAGCATTATGCTATGTATGTCCCCAAATAAGGTCATGAACTTTCGAGATCGATAAAGGTAAAATCTGCCCGTGATTTAGCCATAAAATAATCTTAATTGTTGTCCGATAGGCTAATTTCAGCAGGACAAAATTAAAGCAGAAAAATGATTTAACATCGATTTATGGCAGCGCTTAATTCAAATTATTTCTTAACGGAGTAACCGAAAATTTAATTTCAAAATGCCCTTATTTCTTAATTCGCACGTTTTCAGCTGGAGCTGTGCATTTATTTTTCTTAGGAATCATTAATCTCACTAAAACTGTTAAAAGTATTTCTACGAAACTAGTTATCAGCATATTGAACATGGGCTTACCGCAAACACAGACTCTTGTCCATTCTAAAAGCCCTATTTTGCAAGCATTGGCGTCCACAAATATAATATGATGATTTACTTTTAGTGTATTCAGTCAATGCCTTTGTGAAAAATTGCCATAATGATATGAATAGTCTTTCTAAACGAGTCTTTGTACAGTTCTAATTGCAATGGTTTTTGTCCATTACAGAATCCAAGCAAGAAGTAAGACGTTACAGAATACGCTGAACTCGAAGCAGAAGTTCGACTCCAAGTTCGAGGAGCACCTGTCCTGGCTGACCCGTGTGGAGACGCAGATCCGAAAACACGATGAAATGTCGACACGCGACGACAGCCCGGGCCCTGCAGACAAACTGAAACCTCTACAACAACAGTTTAAGGTAGGTTTATACTCTATCTTCCTGGGAAATTTATTATTAAGCTTTATATAGGTGGTTTTGAAAACATTAAACGTCCGTTAAGGTTCATGGAAACAAAATATTTCGATGCTCAACTTTATATCCTGTAGTCGAAGGGATAGTTTTCATTTTATGAATATTTGCTGTTGCCCAAGAAACAAAAGTGAAGGTTTACTTTAAGGGTTCAACAATATATTTGTCGGGGCAATTAAATCAACTGACAGATTCAAATGCTAGGTCATGGGTCTTGGTTTTTTGTGCAGGGATGGTAGTGTGATACACGTTGTTCAAGATGGGATATTCCCAAGTTTGGGGAGGTCTTTTTCGGTCATCTACATAACGGCATTGGGCCTACCCTTTTTAATATATAGCTTATAAGGGGATACTGTCCTGTATGTGTCATTGATTAAATCCCCAACGATAGACCAGAAGGCTTCAGGGTTAACAGGGTTCACTGGTTTGTGAGGGTGTGATACAATGGTTGGAATTGGAAGTCTATCAAAGTTTATCTATATTCAGACAGGATAGGCCATGGAGAGGGACATTTAATTTCGAGCCCTATCAGTAGCTCTCAAACCCATTAGCCACAGAAATCAATGCAGCGGGATCTATAGAATGAACTATCGATGTACGGTGCAACTAGAATTTCAATTTTAGGTGAGTTGTACAATACTAAATCAGGCCAACTAGATTCACACTCAGAGAGGAACTTACCCCAGATAACCTGTTTCTGCCATCCAGGTAAAAATGAACTTGTTAAAAAGTCTCCATTTCGCTAACTATATAGAGCACATACGGGGGAAAAACCCAGATAATGCCCTGCGTGGTAGAGTCAGTTCTTATAATATTATCTGTGTGCAGTCCCCTCGTGCATTATTCCTGCTCCTGCAGACAGAGACAGGTAGAGTGGAGGAGACAGTCGTACTACCAGCAATCAGATCGGCAAACACATTTCCAGTCAGTGAATAGATAATATTATGTTGTCAGGGAAAGTGGATAAACATTGTTCGCACTTGAACACTTTCAGATAGGAGCAAATTAGGAAAAAACATATAAGGAATATTTGCCACAGGTCAGGGAAAACTCAGAGAAAACAAAGGGAATTTGAAAGTGAAATTTGAGTACCCCCCCCCCCCTCTTCCATGCTCCCAACGTTATTATCTACCTAATCTGGCTCTCCCCCCTACTAGGTCCGTCGACCCCGACATCCACCCCACTATCCTCACCACCACCAACCAAACCTACTCATTTTACATCCCAAACCTAGCCCATCATAACTTCCCGCAGTCCCAGGTAAAAATAGTGCTTAGACCTCTGGTTGGTGGCCATGAGTTAGGGATCCGACCCTCCAGGGAGCCGTCCTGCCGGGCCCATCGATTGGCACCCACCCTGGAGGAGCGTGTCTCGGGGAGGAGATTGATTGGTGACCTTCCTCCTTTGTCTGGCCGGGCGGGGCAGGCCTCCACTCTCCACCCCTCGAGTAGGGGCTGATCCCACTTTGTAAGGGCTAATCTGGGATAGCCGGCCTCCGTCTCCTGAAGAGATCTGCCAGAGATCAACCTCCCAAATCCAACCCTGTGTTTTGCAGTCTTTTAATCATCGTCTAAACTCAGTCTGACTGTGCTGTGCTATGCTGGTTCAACAAGGTTGTGATTTCTCCCAACGGATTGTAGGCATAGCAACACAAATTGTTGAAAAGAACGAGGTCTTATATTTATCCGGAACGCTAAAAAGTACTCATTCCTTGGACCATAGGCACATATTGCAGCAGATTTTTTAATGCGTCTTAGTACTTCCTTTGATTCTTTTGGTGAAATATGCTGTTAAACGCTAGACCATGTTGATGCTAAGTTGCACGAAACGTTCCGTAGGTATTGGTTTCTCAGACTGTGTCTCAAACCTCCAGTTGTATTAAAGCTGAAATAATAAAATCGTCACTGCTACAATTTTGTTGCGACTCCGTGGTGAACAACGTGCACATCTAAAACACAAAAGAAAAAAACAAAAGGACATCCAGCGTGCTTAATAGATGTATTGGGAGTTTGTTTGTTGGTTGGTTGGTTCAAACCACCAGATTATTTCACCCTTGCTCCTGGTAGAGACCATACCCGTACACTTTTACCACGGTAGGTGTTCTTTAATGTGCATGGTCCCATAGGCAGGGCCATACACACAACAGCCAGTGTTCCTAAGACATTTGATAACCCTGTCGTTGTCACAGGGTGAACGCCCGATGCCACATCAGCAGGACAGAGACTTGAACTGCCAACATAAGGATTACGAAGCCAACCATCTACCACTTTTCCACCAGAACGCCCTATATTGGGAGTGGAATGACTGAAGAATAAGTATCCAGTACATAAAAGTCAGTACCCTGAGACGAGCTGTCTCAAAAACTGCGCCAAAGCACTGCTCGCAATCCGTGTCATTACCCCGTCATGGCTAACTTCTGCTGACAGGCACTGTTTCGGCAAACTTACCAAGACACAACAATTCCTCCCTCACCACGTCCCTCCACCCTCCTCGGCGCTCTGAGATGGTGGGTCTTCTCTCATTATCCTAGCGCCGTTTTGTAATCAGTCCTTGAAGGTAGGAGGGTATTGCGGAGGATGCTAATGCCCGAACAGGTCTTTGTGTTGGCCGCGCCTCCTCCAGAGAGTCTCCAGCACCTAACACAATATCCTCCTGTATGTTTGGCCCTCAGGGAGGCCGGCCAAGTAATGACTCCTGTGGCAGGACAACGCCCACCGACAGGAGCAATTTAGTTTGCTCGGATAGAGCTGAATAATGACAAACCCCTTGTTTTTGAGTTACTCGCTCTCAGCTTTCCGTACGCTCTACATACAGCAGCGTTGTCAGCTCTGAGTGACGCCCGTCTCAGGGTGAATGTCTATAGGGACACGCCGAAGTGGAAATGAAATTTACATTGTTATAAATACACAATATTGAATGACATTGTCCCTGTCATCTTGCCTTCAAGTACAGGCTTTGTTGTCGTAATAGGTTGTTCTCGCTTTTCAATGGGATCGGTTAGATCACCGATTCTGCGGCTTCCATGCGCTCCCTAATGCATTTAATTGTAATTAGCGAGCCGTGAGAAGAATCATCGGCCGCGGCGAGCCAAAAGAAATGAGAAAATGGAAATCGATTTGGAGCAGCGCAGGACCTTTTGTGTTAACAATGGGGACTGGGCAGTGGACTCCAATAGGATGTGGGGTTTTCTGAGGCTGTCAGACCTGAAGGCTGAGGGGTGTAGGGGCCTGGGAGGCCGGAGGTGGGGCCTTTACCATCGGTTATTGACCAGGAAGGATCCGAAGGGATACACAGGATGCCGGCTGTCGGCGCCTTTGATGTCGGGAGGAGGGGCTGAGGAGGTGGACAGGGGTCAAGCACCCTGGACGTCCGGCCCGGTCTGACAGGGGGCACTGAGGGGGTGGACGGGGCAGGGGGAGCTGGAGCACCAACTCCTGGGTGTAAGGACTGGACACAACCACGCTCAGGATGTGAGGATCTAGATATGTTCAATGGTTTAGTATGGAATAATGGGATCATTGTCCAAAGTATGTCTTGGTGAAGGGCAGCCTTGTACCCTTTGGTTGTAACTAGCGTTGATAGATAGAAGTTGCACTGTATTCCGGAAGGAGATCAGACATGACTGTTCAGGGTAGGAAGTAGGAAGTAGGTATGTGAACCATGTTCCTTCAGAGGAGAACGTTAACAGAATTGCAAAGATGTAGGAATGTAGCATTTGCCTTCCCGATCACATTGATTTCTTTTGATGATAAGGACTTTCAAGATTGCATCTGACAACAAATGTCCCTTGAGAGTGGAGTCGGAACTGAAAGCTATAGAAGCGTAGGTTTTTGTTTCTTAAAGGAATAAAGTTTTTGAAAATCTAGAAGTCAGGTGGTGTTTAGGGACTGAAAGGCTTGCTAAAGATTGCTTCAACAAATCCGATTTACAGACCTTCGGCCTAAAACGATCGGATTTGAGCTTTCTGGAGCTTGGTGTTTGAATTCCTTCCTTCGAGGATAGATTCTGAATCAATCCTTTTAAATCCTCAATATTTTCTCCAAAGGTTATCCATCTTTCAAAAAAGAAATATCCCATGTATTACCGTCTCGGAGAAAGGTCATTTCATATTCGCACTTCAAGCTTGCCAAACCTGTGAAAAATTTCCCGCATGCATGCTAATCGTAGCAATATTATTTTCCAGTGGGATTATGATCATGTTTCCAATTTTGATTGGAATCTGAAATGAAATTCCCTACTAATGAATTCTAATATGATAGTTGTAATAGAATTGGGTTCTGAATTACTTCCTGAAATGAACGTGGATACGGCTGGCGCAGAGCCTCGGCCCGCTCGGAGGTTTTAACCAATATCCTTTCTGGCACATCACACCAATCACTGTATTGGACATTTTCACTGAAACTTAAGCCACGTAACTTAGACCAATGTCTCACATTTGTTGTGTTTTACATTCAAACACGAAGGCTGTTTAAACTAATATATTATACAATTATAATCAGCTGATCACTGACATACGTTCGTTAGTTTTTCACATTTAGGTCATGCTGTACCATTGTGATACCGCTTCATGTTTTATTCAATTTAAAAGCAAGATTGCCCTCCTTTTGCAACATTCAGAAACTAAAGACCCGACTCAACATACTAGACAGTCTCTGTGAACGTCAAAGACGCTTTTTTGTCTTCCATTTGTTGCCGTTTGACTTGAGAGGGGATAATAACGGGTGTGACAGCCCCTAGCTGGCCGCCCTCCGCCACCCGCTGTGTCTACAAGATAAAGCAGACCCTGAGACACTCAGAGCTGCTCCCAATTGCTCATGGCCTCTCAGACCTGCCCACATTGCCATACGCCATTTGAGGGGTTCTTTGAGACAGTCGACACACACCCTTTGTTACTTTAACCATAGCCACCTTTCACTGTGTCATGCAAAGGGACTTCTTTTCCTGGACTAATCCAAAGACTGGCAATTTCCCTGAACCCCTCTGCCCGAAAATTATAGCAACCGACGAACTGCTACTGTTGTAGCATAGGAAATGGTCAGTGACCATTATTATGGAATTCAGCCTGTATTAGGAATACGTCTTTTCTCAGGTGTATGAATATAATATTTACTACCCTAGAATATTGTAGCAAGGTGAACAATATAGGTCTTGTCCTTCTCTAGTCTTGTCCTTTGGACCTTCTAAACTGACGTGTGGTATACTTAGGATGCGAATGTGGGTCATCTGTCCTTCCAGGGGCGGCAGAGCCCTGCACCCTCGGGATGTTCTATAATGCCTTAACAGTGTACAAGAATGCCACGGCTACAAATGTCGGTGCTCGCGCCCCACACATTGGACAATTCCGCCCCCTACTTCCTGTCCCTTGTCGGCAGATGCTCAGATGTATACCTCCTCGGTATACCAGTTGTTCTCAACAAATACTTGGAATGCCCTGTTCAACCTTTAAGGGGGTAGATGCTTCCCATATAAATATTCCCAAACTCTATTCATAGTCTCCCCCCAACTCACACAGCTTTCACATTAACATATAGATGACTGGCGACAAAGGACGCGAAGGGGAAAGATAAGGTACAAAGGTCAATTGCCCTGTCAATAATGAATTAGCCTAAGGTATGGCAAGTAGACAAGGACTCATTTCGTCTCATTTTCAGTCTATGATGTACGTCAAATAGACCTGAGCAAAAGCAGCTTCTATTCAAAACTGATATCTACGCACGTGATAGTCAAGCCCACCACGTACACCAAAATAGTGGTCCAGGGCTGCATGCATCTCCTCAGTTATTCCGTTATTCCTGAACCCTTTCCCTGCACGCTCGACCTCCATCCTGGCTATACCGCCTGCACTCACCCCCATCCCAACCCTCACCCCAACCACCGCCTCCCCTCCGTGTGGCAAGGGCCAGGGGTTCCTGATGATGGGGGAAGGCAGAGGGCTTGTCGAGTTGATAGCGGTGGGGCGAGGGCAGGGGGTCGGCGGAGGCACCCGTGAAGTGTTTGCATGATTGATTTCTGGGTAGTTGAGCCTCTGCCGTCACAATCATCTGTCCCCCTGCCCCGCCCCTCCTGGGCCGCCCTGGAGGACGCAGCACTGTATGCTAACTGGGTGGGTACGGCCTGTCTGGTGGTAGCCTTCAGTCCTGTGTGTGCGCCCCCAACTACAAGCACGACCCTTTATGGCGGGCATCTATGGGTCCAACGCTCATTGGCCTTGCGTGACGATGCGCATATTCCCCTTCCCTGGTACTCATTATCATTGGCATTCACTGGGGTATTGATTATGATGACCCTCTGTCCTTTTTGTTAACCCAGATGGATCTTATCATTTGTAAAGCCCTTTTTTAAATAATCACACAGACGCTTATCTGTGACCCCAAAAAAATGGCGGGAGAAAATGTGTTAACACAATTATAGCGTTTATTCACCTAAATGGTACCGCCGCGTCTCCCACTGTACCCAAAACGCACCCTGTGAATGAGTTAGGTGACCTCAGTAGTACACCATGTCATCCCATTCGGACTGCACAGACCGTCCCCCCAATGAGGGTTTATTCAGGACGTCCCACCGAAGCACCAGCCTGGATTATTTATAGCCATTCCCCCATTGACAACTGTCCCTTGTATGTATGCAGCCCCAACCTAGACCAGAATACTCAACACTATAGAGCTGTTTGAATGGACTCCTAGATCGGCGCGGCTTCTTCCTCTTCCCTCGTATATTCCACCAGATTCAGATAGGGCGGCTCTGATTAGTTTGCATTTAGAACAATCGCTTTGAAATATAAAGTGCATGCCATTTTCAACTTAGAGTATTCTTCTTATCTGTTATTTATTTAATAATAAATATATGAGTCTATGTACATATGCAAAGAAGGTATTTGCCTTCTGAATTAAAGTCACAAAAGTAGGATTTTCCACACGCAGTCAGCTGATTAGACGAAATGAAAAAAACATTTGGCATTTTCTCAGGAGGGAGGCTGTCATCTACAAAGCGGTTGCCACTCATGGCCGGATTGGCACCAGAATAAAACACTTCAGAATAGTTTTCATTTTGAGAAAATATGCTGGTGATTTCTTAGCCGTGGGCCCAGACTGGTGGAGCAGCTCTGTTTGAGCGAGTAATGAGCGCGACAATTATTTCCTCATCTCCAGACCCACTCTCCACCAGAAAGCTTCCTCTGTCTTTTTATGCTGGCCTCTCAAATAGTTATCGATCTGTTCCCGGAGAGTGTGGATGAAGGGGGGGGGGGCGTTTAGTAGGAGGTCCTGTCGACTGTCCTCATCGCCCCATGTGCACCCTCCGCTTTCGTCTGCCGTCCAGTATGGTGTTCTGACATGGACAGAAAGTGCATTTATTAATAGCATGATGTGAGAAATTCCGTTTAAAGAGGTATATGTTACACTGTTTTTGTAGTATCTACCATCCTCCCCTGTTGACAGTCTGGCGTAGTAAATAACAGGTTAATTATTACTACAAGTAGTTGGCTTCACCTATAGGCGAGTTGCTCCCTGCTATGTGCTCTAGGTACGTGGGAGGTTATCGTTAGGGGCCGGTGGTTATACTGGGCACCAGGCCTGCTGTAATTGCCTAGGCCGGTCTAGGTATTATTGGCCGCTTCCCACCCCGCTCCCTGGGCGTGTCCCAGCACCAGCCTCCCGTAATGAGCCCCTCTGATTAGTGAGTGCGAGCAGCTCACGGCCAGCGGCGAGCTGCTCGGGCCATGTCACCCGTCCCGGTTAATTCTGGCTTAATGGAGGATGTGAGCAGCAGGATTGATTCGCCGATCGCTCTTCGCCATGCCCTCCCAACGGCCCGCTGAGATTAGCAAGGAGGGGAAAAGGGGTCGCCCCCAGTTTGGTACCGGCTGGTGGTGGTAGGGGCCTGCAGTGATGGTGGTGGTTCTACCTTCCTCCAACAGTTAGTTAACGTTTGGCTTTCTTTTAGAGTTGAAGGGATGCGCCTATATTGCCCATACCAGGATCGAAACATAGACCTTTAGATAGTCAGAAATTCAGGAAAGAACATACTTTTTGTCTTTTTTCCATAGTGTCTCCACTGGTTTATATTCGAATTGTGCCCCTCCCTCCGCCCCGACCCTATTCCATTTAGTTGCCCATTCCTATCCCACTATCAGTTTTCAGCCCATACCAGTGCATCCCTTTCCTTCCTATATCCCTTCAGCCTGCCCTACCCATAGCCGTCGCTGGCTCTAACCCCACCCACTTTAGTCCTCCTTTCTATCCGGCCTCTATCTCTCGGACGCACCTTCTTCCTACATACAATCGGTGACACAATCAATCACATAACGGGTTGGCCGGTCCGCCTCATCTCCTATCGATTATTCAGATTTAGTAGGGCTGGTTACGTCTAGGCGCACGCCTATTATGGGGCCTTTTTGTGCCTGTCCTATTGTCCGTTTATCCTGGCCGGGCCCCACGCACAGAAGGCCCGGGAGGAGCGGAGGAGGGCGCAACGTACTGCAGGCTTTAACAGCACCTATATCAATCTACAGCGGCCATATGACTCCATAGGTTCTGTATCTATAACGAGTCACATGTCGTCACAGTATCTATATCAATCTACATGGGGCCTACGGCCTTCACAGTATCTATTTCAATCTAGATTGGGCCACAGCGACGAGTGGCCTCCGGCTGCAGGCCTTAAAGTACCTATATCAATTTTCAGCAGGCCAGTCTTTTACAGCACCTATAACAATATACAATAGGCCACACGCTTTCACAGCACCTTTATCAATCTACAGCAGACTGTAGGCCTAATTCACAGTATCTAAATCAGTATGCTGCAGGCCTTCACAGTACCTATATCAGTCTACAGTGGGCTGCAGGCTTTCAAAGTACTGACATCAATCCACAGCGGGCCACAGTCTTTCACAGCACCGATATCAATCTACAGCAGACCATAGGCCTAATTCGCAGTTCCCATATTGATGCACATGCCTACCATCTATTTGTACTATGTACACCAGCACACCTCCAACAATGCAATCTACAGTCTACTCTTCCTTCAGTCTTCTGACAATTAGGAGCCGAATCAGCTGTCGGTCAGCTGTGTAGTCGGATGCTGTACTCTCTGTGTTCTGCTTCTCCCCTTGACCCTTAGACCCTTGTTCCTCTGCCCCTACCCATCTACATGCCATCCCAACCCCCCGCCTCCACCCCGTGTGGTCAGCTGGCAGGTGTGACCTTACCGTCACCACCTGACCCTGACCCCCTCCAGGGTAGACGGCCTGTCGCCTGGAGGAGGTCAGATGTTGTGGTTTACCGCGCGTCTTTTTATGGCGCCTTCACAATGGCAGCACTACTATGGTGAAGTGTAATAGGCCTGTTGTCATAGGGTTGTGTATACGATGTGTATATTTGTAGATTATGTAATATTTAGTTGGATATCTCTTTACAGAACATGAAGATATGATATTACACATATACTGTATGCCATATACCCGTAGTGTCTGCATTAGTAATGTACTTTGTATTCTGGAAACGATACAAACAGGTGTCGAGTTTAGGAACAAAAATAAATAACCAAGTAACTATCTTTCTGTTTTAATAATACGTGTCAGTCGACCGCATCAAGTTTGCTATTCGTATTTGAAACCATCATTCGGATACTTGACTTAAGTCTGATATGATTCAGATAAAAGATAGTTCTCGTTGTGTGGATGTAAGCCCCTTATAGTCATGCTATTTCCTACTCATTATTTCGCCTTGATACTTCTCCCTGAGGCGCTCTTCTGTCAGTAACGTCATACATGGACGGCAGCATTGTTTAAATCGTTCCACCACTATAACAAATGGTGCACGTGCGAAGTAGTAAGCGCTCCAATTTGTCCCACAGTGCAGTTAACTCTGTGAGTAGTACATGAAATCTGGGCTCTGACCCAGGGCACCCCGGACGTGCCGAGTCGGAGCCTGTTAGTGCTGGCGGCCCCCCGTGAATGTATACGGCCACAACCGGCAACCCATCAAACTAACCATTAGCAAATAGGCTGGCAGCATCTCCGTCAATAATGACAAAGGCGGGGGGAGTGGTCTCCTGTTTAGGCGCCCTGGAGGAAGCGTCTGACAGGGTCACGTGATGATTCAGGCACAGGAGGAGATTCCGGGGCCTGCTTATAATAGAAAGCCCCCATCTAGGTCACTGTCAGAGGGGTGAAGTGACAGGCATTCAATGTTGGATAATAGCACAGGGGTGTTTTTCTGTTTGCATGGGAAGTTTAACAAACTATTATTTGAAGTTTACATAGTTAATGTGGTGTGATGTGACCATGATGAATGCCTCCTCCTCCCTGGTGGACCTGTTTACAAATCAATGGTAGCATTTATGCGCCCCTTTATGGCATTGTTAGTAGGGACAATGGGGTGGGGAGGGGTGTAGTCCACCTAAGGGTGCACTAAAGGCTGCTCATGGGGATGTTTCTATTCCCAACTAATCATAAAAGTCGTTATAACATGATGGCCGTTGTTTTAGGCCTAGCAGTATGTCACACTTTACGACAATGACAGTTCCTTGAGGCGAGTAAACTGAGGCAGTACGTTCTTGTAGTTATACCTTTTTGCCAAAACGAAGGACATGTAATTAAGTGTAGGTTACATATTATGTAGGACATGTTATATCTAGGACAGCCAGTGAAGAACGATTTACAGTGATATTGCTCGCATATTGCTCAGCATGTCCAGATAGAAGGGCGATAATATGGGAGGTAGCTAGCAGCTCCGGCCGAGATATGACTGTAGGGGACATCGACGCTTTACCAGGTAATAAGCAGGCTGCGATAGACCGGGCCCACCGCCTCCAGCACCTGCCTGGGGACCCGCCGATAGCCTGACCTTCTTCCCCTCTCCTCCAGGGTATCTGACCCATATCTAAGGCGGCCGGGCCAGACCCTCCCCCGCAGCCTGTACTTAGCCGGCCCAGCCCACCGGCGGCCACAAGGTTCTATACTAGGTGTCCTTTTATCAGTTCCATTAGGGATTGGCGATTGGCGAAAGCCCTTCGTTATGCGCCATTCACTCCCTCAATGGAGGGCCGAGGTGTGGAAAATTGGACCCAGTATAGGGACTATAGATTGTCTTTTACATATGACGATTCCATAACGGTGCCGATCTTCTAGTGAAGCCAACCCGAAATTATATCCACTTTTCTCAGCAGACAATTTCCACTTACTCTGAACCGTTATGAACATCTTGAATCCAATATAAGTTTCCCAATTCCTTGAGTGCAGCTCTTCTAAAAGCCCTTTCAAGTAACATCATTATCATTTAAACGGAATATACAGAGGATTGCATAGGGATAACTAACCATTACAATATGAGATCTGTACACTATCAAACTCAACATCTGTATGCGTGTTCAGCGCGACAAAATCTATGCCTCTACATATAGTCCAATGTTAGGCAAAGGGAGCGTCGGTATTTGGTTGTTGGGAGTCTCTTGTTTTTCCAAAGGTGCGAAGTATTTAGTATTTAGACGATGTCCTCTGAGTGTATGGGATGGCGTTAGTCAGTGAATTATACTGGCTTGATTTAAACTTTGTAAATAGATTTCAGCATTATGTTTGTCACTCTCAATCATAAATACAAACGGCGTTCCCAGTATTGCAATGACAATCCTTAGGTAGAAGCATGTGCCCATCCCCATGATGATAGCACACAATGATAAGGCCCAATCTCCATCTGTGTCCCCTCAGTAGGGGGATTGTAAACAGGGGCGTGCTGCCGGCCCTGATAAGGCAATCAATAGGACATGCCCTGGTCACAGGGTAGACGCACACACATGTCAATCAGCCTCCCCTTAAGTGGCCTCGGTCCGTGAAATAACAAGGGGCCTTACCCCCCTACCGGCGGGGTAGGGAGGGCCCTGTAATCTGCCCCGTGCCCTCACGGCACAAGGGCATTAATACACCAACATCGATCATTGAGGTGTACAGGCCCTGCCTGCCCTGACTAACCGCTGATTTGGGACTGAAGACAATAACATGTGTTGTGGATTCTAACGAGGACGAAGCATACACAGTGATTCATAGTTGTTATTTATTTTTAATGTGTGTTACATCTATTATAGGTAAATATAAGTATTTCTGACATTTTAAACTACTGAAGTAGATTTTTTTCGGACGTATTGGATAGTCAACTGCAGTAGATCTGTAACCATCCAGGTGCACGAAAACAGAACATTTGCATTATAGAAACTTACCTTAGGACTAGACTACAATTAAACGTGGGAACAGTGGAGCATCTGCCGAGCAGATTGTTTTCATTAAGCGCCGCTTGTACGCGGCAGGTGGGAGGATTTGGTGCATTGACACCTGGCCACAGCGAGCTGCTCAATGATTCAGGACCACACACTGCTGGTCCCCGGCCTGTCAGCTCCGACTCACCATTGATTGCCTCCTCCAGGGTGGCCTGCTGGTTGCCCACGTGAGCTGCTCTATGAGCTATTCTGTCATCTCATCGATCTGACTGGGCGGGTGGCGGTGTGACCGAGACAAACACCCAGAGCACACAGCTGACTGGGTCGGGGGCCATGGGTATTTAACCGACACGGACAGAATAATAACACAAGTGGCTGTTCCACACCAGCTGTCTGCTAAGTTGTGAATCGCCGTAGGATCTCTCTACTTCTGATATCGACAGACATACTCAGTGTAGTCATGATTAACACTCTGTTGAAACAGTTATTTGCAACCTACTCATTGAGAATTCTCTCGCCTGGTGACCTAATATCAACTGGTTTTGATGGTGCGATGGTGTGGTGCACAGGTCAACACAGACGGAGAGGTCAATACCCAGATTTACAGTCATCTGTCAATCACCGTTCCCTCCACAGTTATCACCGACCCTACACACTCAGTGTACCTACATGGGTGGCTGTTGACAGACCATTGATTCAGAGACACGACTGAGCCCGTCATTGGTGTGAACAATCCTGTCATCGACGACTGCCGTGTAGAGTGCTACACTCTGTCTGCCATGACGGCGTGTTACGTAGGCTCTTGACGACACGTGCGTGTCAGTGTTGTTCTAGTACAACTACATCATTCAGCTTGACCATGTTACTGGACTAATTTTATATTATCGGTACTGCTGACGATGTTCTTCTAATTCCCTGTAAAAACATGTATTATAATTTGAAAAATCGATTATTTCATATGATTTAGAACTTGTCACCAGTTGCTTCTTCAATTTGTTTTTGTTACAGAAAAGTGCATATCATCAAGGAATCCATGAGTCCTTACAGGTGAACACACACATAGAACGATATATGATACCAAAACCCTTCATACAAAATTCACAATTCTGTGGCATCACTTTAGGCCTATCTTAAGGCCATACATCATACCTACATCCTTCTTAAGTTTAAGAATTTCATACTTTAGCGTGATCTTTCCGCAATATCTTAAGGCCTACTTTGCCGGTTTTTAAAGCCCTCTTCGACTGGAGGTTCCACTGAGACTGGAGACGACCTTTTGAAGCGGTTATCAATCACCATTTGAGGCCAATTACGTCACTTAGAATGAGGGCACAGGGCTCTTCTTTCCGCTGTCATTAATGTCTCACTCGTCTTCCCGGCCGATGGCTACGACCACGCACGGCTCTGAGTAGTATTCGATAGATTGATACAACTTCTAAAATTCTAAAACCTAGACCTACATACTTTTCAACATCAAGTTTTATTGGCGTGGCATGTATTCTGATGTTTTATGCCATTTATAGGCCTATAGGTATAGAGATGTGCTTATGAAACTTGAATGTTGGAGAGTTTTCTGTGAAAAACTGTTCCAAATATTCAAAGGGTGATCTAGTAGAAAGTACAGATCAGGATTTTATCGATATGTATTTTGTGTGAATCAACGCAACGATTAAAACATTGTAGTACAAAAAACAGTCGGAACCTTATACATGCCCAAGCATACAGCATTCTAGGACTGCCAACCCATTGTAAAATCACCAAGACAAACTATGTGCTTTGTACTCTTTCAACTAAATCCTTCCGGTTCTCCCAGAGCAGCACGACGCCCGTGCCCCTGCATTAACACTCTCGTTGAGCAGCTCGTGTCTTGCTCAGAACTGCTCGCTGGGAGGTCCCGTCGGACGGATGTGCTGCTCTCCGGGAGCGCGAGCAGCTCACAGTTTGATCCCCGTTTAATTGCCTCTCCGGGCTGCCTGTACAAAGGCCACTTAGCCGCGGTTATCCCCACCTACAGAGAAGGTATAAAATCTGGGTCACTCATACTGAGCTACTCAGCTTCTGCTCTTAGGCTAAGATGGGGATTTATGAAGTTCTTACAGGTAAACTGAAGTAAAGAAAGACGGCTAATTACAAATGGTGCTTTCCATCAAACAGATGTTGTGTGCTTAGATTAGTTAAAATAACAGAAAAATAGACAATTTAATCCAACCTGATACAACTGACAGATCAAACGATATTGATGAAGTAGCGCAGATAATCTGATATGTCACGTGTGCATAGTCGTACGTAGAAAAAGCCCTACCGCAGCCAAATATCACTTCAGCAGAAATTAAAAATGTAATCTTAAATTCGCATCACGTTAACATTTTCGAAGAGGATGACTGTTGGCGTGTGACCCGGCCCCAGGTCAACCCCTCTCCATCAACCACCTGGTGCCGCCACCTCCAGGCGGGAGACCGGAGAGTGGGGGGAGGGGGGGGGGGTAGATGTTCCCCACCTAGGACATACATATATATGTTAATTGTTAGATGGTTTGATGACAACGAAACGTGAGGGGTTATCAGTTTAGAGAGTTATTCATATCGACATATCGGCTTTCAAGAATTTATGTCTCAATGAATTATTTTAGTATTTTTAATCTATCTTAGATCATACGCATTATTTTTGAATGAAACTTCAATTGCCATTTTCTACAAAGGAAATCTGCAGAATTATCCATAATTCGAATTTTAGACATTAACGCTGACGTTGTGCAACAGTTTCAATTATTGTTTTTTGATTTTAGGCAGTAGAAACTCGAACATTCATTAGCAGTGCAACGATTTATCGTCTTAGTTCCGAGCTTTCAGGGGATGTGAATAAAGACCTGTTTTTCGTTTTGATGTTTTCATCAAAGTCTATTGTCAGCGTTTTTCCGAGCTTTCCTGTGAATTGTAACACCTTGTTTAAAAACTAAAGACGTTTAAGAACGTACCTGTCGGCAGCACAAAGGAAATACTGTTTTAAACGTACATAGAGGCACAGTGGAAAACGGATCAAGGCATTGAGAGAAATACGTACTACCTAAGGAAGAGAAAATGCCCTGTTTCTTTGGTCCATGTCAGGGTGGGATTTTACATAGGCCTAGGGCTCTGTCACTGCATGTGTTGAAACACGTGTAATGAAACGTGTAAAAAGTTAGGCTATGCTCAACTCCTTTCTGACATTTCGTTATATTGACCCTTGTTCCCTTCCTAGAGTGTCACAGTGACACATTATGTAATAGTAGAAGGACGGTTCCGTCCTCTCGTTATAACTTGTAGGTAAAATAGACTTACCTATGTAGCCCACCCCCTGATCTTCACACGCTGGGTCATCTGTATTCAGAACCATGGAGGCATTACGTAGCCGTCTGTAACAGCTAACTCTCAGTAATACAGGGCTCATGGGCACTGCCAACAGAAGGTCAAACTTAGACAGCAGGCCCCCTAGCTGCACGTGGATCTTTCCGGGAAACTTTGCAAAGTAACAGGAGTAATTGAGTTTAAATGTCAACAGTCAATGGTCACCAGAAGGTCAATTTGCTGATAACCTTTGTTATTGGGCATCTTTATTAGGGATATGAGTCAATTTTTATTTATGAGGTGCTCTTGGTGTAAAGTTTTGCATTTCGCATGTAGAAAGCAAGACGTTTTCATGTGTCATGTCGTTACTACACCCGAATTCTGATATCTCTATTTCCGTATTCCACTCGTAGACAAATTGAATGTCTCGTATGTTCCAATCCACTATGGGTACTATGACAAAATTTGATACACACCTTCAAGATTTGTTACTCCAGTAAATCTTCCTCATTAATCACAATTACAGTTCAACGACCCCACTTTATTTACGCCCCCAAATAGTTTCCTGAATGTTTTGGGGGTTCATCTGTAAAAAGGATCGGCAGTTCTCAAGTTGTTTTATACCTCTATCAATTATTCACTCCCAGTCCTGCCCACGTGGTCAGGGTTTGTCGGAGGTTCCCGGCGTGCCCAGGGCTGGGGATCCAAGCCCGTCAGGTACCAGCGCCGATCCATCATGGCCGCCGGAAGGTGACACCGCCTGCCGGTGTCACAAGTAATAATCCCCGTCACTATGACAGTGTGGGTCGACTGAAAAACAGTTTTTGTGGGATATTAATATTGTTTTGGGACAAATGGGGGTAACCTCGCCTCGCCAGGGAAGTGTATGCCTTGAACTGGATCTCGCTTGATTCTGGAAGTATGAATGTATCATTGTAGGAGAAGAGCAAACTAAATGGGTTGTATTCTGTAGGTCTTTAGTGTGTGGTAATGAGATAACCTGGCAACAAGAGTGCTACATGTATACCTATATGGAAACTGACAATCTAGAACAAGCTTCTATAGACGATTCGTAAAAAGTAATTTAAGCTCTTGGTTCATTAAAGCTCTTTGAGCTATAGCCAACATCTTGAAAAGGTACATGGAATAATTATTGTTGACACATTTAGACGTATTTCCACTTCCCAACAACCTGACCCAGATCCGTGCCTTTAAGTAGACTCCCAGCATTTGCCCATTCGGATGACCTATTGTGCCGTTTATGTTACAATGCGTAAAACTTTTAAAATGTACAATCCAATACCCTATTGTGAGTGAATATTGATGAAATGTAGTGCACTGATAACTATTGTTCAAAGCATTGAACATGAAAAAGAAAATGCAAAAGATTGATCATGACCATTGAAAACTACCATGCTTCATGAATATAACGCATTTTATTTTCTATTTTTCACAGGTACGTACACACAACAAGCCTAGAACATGTACATATAGCGGCACGGAAAAGGGGTAAGCCTGGCATGATTTCTATGCAGTAAATAAGTCATCAGTTGCCCATTGAGTATAAAGGGGAATACATCATGGACCCGACTCCACTCCCCAATCAGCCATTAGCACTGGGATACTTTGTGAGCCCGTTTTTAACGGGCCGCTATGATGTATTAGCCTCATTGTCACTAGTGTTACTGGTTGGTTATGGAAAGCAGGTGGCTATTGACAGACTGCGAGCATTGAGTTTAATTAATGATTGTCTCTGCCGCCAGGAAAAACTCGGCCAATGCCAGTGTGCCTGGGTTGGAAAACCTCGGCCAATGGTTGTGCCTTTTAATAGCATTGGTAGAAAACAAAGGGCGATCCATTAGATCCGCCCTGGAGCACAGGTGGGTCTGGTATAGTGGTAGCGGGTGGTGTGGTGGAAGGGTTGGAGGTGTGTTGAATTTAGTAGGGAGAATGGAGTTCTAGTTTTACATAAGCAGGGATGAAAGTCTTCCAGTTTTTCCTGGATTTCCAGTTTTTTACTTTCATGCAGTTATTTTTCAAAATGTAATCATTAATTGTCATTTTCTTTATATTTTACCTGTTACCAGACAATAATCTAATTTCATTAACCAAATACTTGATTCAGTTTGACCAATATTGTATCACATAAGGGAGGGTATGGGACAGGGGCCCCTAGTTCTCTGCTACTCTTTCAGGGCAGGCTGCTGCAGTCATCTCAGTGATAGCCATTCAGTCTTTCCAGTTTTTACTGGAACCCTGAGGCATACTCTACAGTACCAAACCCCTTTCCAGTAAAAACTGGAAAAGGAGAAAGTGGAGGGTGGGGCTTCATATGGGGAGTCCCATTGCACACACGGTTTTATAAAACATTTTGTTCACACTTTTTGTCAGAAAAGAAAATTCACATCAGAATATACTGAGCATTTGTATCTATTTTTCGTTCTGAGTCTTAATATCAAGGAAGATATATATATTGTGTTTTTTCATATGAAATATTTATATTTTCACATTCTGAATTTGTAGTCTTATCCCCTCATGGGTAGCCCTGTGGTCAGTGGTGTCTGGTGACCAGCTGGTTATCTGATCTAGGGGAAGGACAGGGGGTGGGTGATTGACACAGCATGTGGTCTCTGGTTGTGGAGCATAAAATTATTCCTAGAGTGAAGATAGAAAAGTGTGGAAATATTAAATGAAAGTTGGATATTTCTATGGAAAACATTTTTTTTACATAATTGTGAACAAAATGGTATGTTAAAGGTCAAAAACAACCAATAATTAAGGGAAATACAAAATTCTGAGAATCACCAAATAACTATATTGGTACTTGACCCTCCCTTTATGCATGCAATTCTACATGCGTGATTTTCCAGTTTTTTTCTCATGGACCACTTTCATCCCTGATAAGGTACATCCCTAGGGTGTATTAACGGGCACGTCTCCGTGGCCATTCCCAGATAGCATGCCCTGCAGTTGTCCTTTGGGGGTTGTTCTTGGGTTGGGAGTGACGGCTAGGAAAACAGCCATAAAGGAGTCTCAGCATTGATTAATATCGGGTTGCATGAACTATTCTAACTGGATTGATAATGCATCCCTTCCAAGTACGCGCTTTCTCTTCTCTTTTTTTTTTAATTTTGACGAATTCAATATTAATCTATAATATTATGTTTGTGACATGTTAACCGGATTAATAATCTATCCCTTCGAAGTACGTTCGTCATGTTCTTTTCATAGCTAGGTTATAGTATGTTGAATTTAACGGGCTGGTTTGGGTGTGAAGTTATGCAGCTATAGGTTGTTTGGAGCGGACGCGCTCCACATAGCCCGTGGCCACTGCTTACCTCGACAGGTAATTCTGTTAGGGACAGAGAGTGGTCAGATTGGCTTGTTCGACACGGGCAGGGCTGATGGGGATGGAAGATCTGGGGCTACTGTAGACACTGGGAGCGGGGGGAGGGGAGGGGAAAGGTATAGTGTGTGGGTAGGGATGGAGGGAAGAATAATACCACAGGAAGAGAAGACTGTTCAAACATTCACTCCAAGGTTCCTATATAAATAAAGTACTTTCTTTAGAAATATTCCTACATCTAGCGTGATGGAAAGTTTTCGGATTTGAGCCGAAAGAGAGGAGCAGAATAATGCCGGAGATATGACAGTCGGAACATTGTCTAAGAGGCTACTTATATTATACATCTGATTATATAGTTGGGCCTGTGAGCAGCTCGTTAGAGGGACAAGCTCGTTACTGAGCAGCTCGGGGATGGGCATAATTGGGCCGTGGACGTACTGTCTCGGCACGTCTATCTAGACAGCCGCAATATACAAGGTGCTGTGTAGCCGACAATTACCTATAACAAGAAAGCCCTTCACAAAAAGAAAAACGGTCTGCGTTGTTTCCATTGTATATGTAGGTATATCCCTACAGCACGGCAGGATTACTTGGGAATAGTTTCTCCCAATACTCGATATAATTAGACAACTTGGCGTGTAATAAGCGCATAAGTGAAAGGGAAGTTTCAACCCTCCCATTGTCTCAAGAACCAAACCCTTCTAAAAGAAATTATGCATGTCCGAAAAGATTGAATCAAGCTCTACCAAATAACAATAATTCTGGTTAGTTTTAACTTACACCTCCCCATCCCTATCCATTCCTATGTTGTGTGTGCCAAACACTCAAAAACGTGATAAGGGCGCATGATTATGTCCCAACCAAAACCCTACAACCCTTAGGCATTAACAGCATGTCGACCGAGGTGATAGAACACCCTCACAAACCCGACGATGGTTTTAGGCCCGAACCCTGCTCCCATAGCACCTCGTAAAATTAGCCCTAACGTAATTAGTACACATGCATATGGATCCCAACGTAGGGGCCGCCCCCTCCGGGCTGTTCTCCTATACTACCCTAACGCCGCTCGGGCGTTAGGAAAACACTCGCTATGGCTCTACTACCTACAATATCATGATCCCCCCAGATTCATTCCGCGAATCAGATTTCTTTCTCGCTTTGTTTGTCCCTTCTGCAATAATTCTTTTTTCTTGTGTTTTTTTCTTCCCATTCATCTACTCGTTACGTATTTTGGTCGAAAGGAAGAAGGCCTATTTTCCTCAATAATTATGGTGCTTCCTATGGACACGTTTCACACTGGCAAAATAAAAGTGTGTCTATCCCATCTTAAATTTTAAGTAAAGATCATTTTACAGTCAGTACACTTAGCTACATTTACTATAAAGAACATAGGATCGTATGTCATAACCATCACCATCTCAAAGTCAAAATATCTTCCAGATAAGACCAGTGTGAAAAATGCTTTATAAACGGAACGAATCTAACCCCACGTCAATATTCATAGTCGTAGGATTGAACGTGGACATGCTGTTTTTCTCCGTCATTTGCCGTCAACGTGCAGCTAAAATCGATAGGCAAAAAGCGGCGCGGGGGAGACCGAGGTATGCGACGCCTGGTGACCGATAGAGGTACCATAAATGAGTCGCTCAGCACGGAAATGAATAACACATTAGACTTCCGGTGCTTAGTGTGCAGGCTCGGCGCGCTGGGAGATAGGAGAGAGTGTTAGATGTGAGAATGTGGAGGGTTTGGGTGGTGAAAGGACGGGTAGGTGGGGGAGATGGGCTACTGGGTTGGTGAGAGGACGACTGGATGAAAGAATCTGGTTGAGTAGGTGGGCATCGGAATGGTTCTGTATAAGGGCAGTAAGAAAGTGTTGTATGCAGGAACTAGTGGTGTGGATCAGGTTGTTTCAAAGAAGGGTTGTGTGGCAGCATTACTCATTGACTTGGGCTTGAACATTGCGTTCATTCCCATCAATCTTGCCATTCGTCAGCAATGACTAGAACACTAAATCAATATTAGATTACGGATTTTGTGAACACTATTACTGCGTGTCAATTCGAAATCTGATCGACAGGCAGTGAAGCTGGGTTGAGCATTGCCAATGTAACGTTAGTTTTGGGCTGAAAGAGTGAAGTCCTTGCACCCTTACACGAAGTACTGGGTTACTGAATTAGCATTACCAGGAACATCAAAGCTACAAACCTAACACATATCCCACTATGTCTTACCTTAGAGGCAGTCTCCACATACAGTGCTCTATTCTTCATTCCAATATTCCATCAGCAAGTCAGTTTTTTCTCCAACTGTATAACCAAATCACCAACAAACCCTAGACCTGATAGAATTACATCCCCCGGCACTGCCACTGCGCCGTAAGGAGTTCACCAATGAGGTTTGTAAGATGGTGCGAAGTGCTTTAATTGTATATTGGGCGAGATGTGGCTCTCAGTGTAGCTGTCCGTAGGGTAGGGTACCTTTCAGGTCTTGGTGGCCGTAGGCTGTAATCACGGTCTCCTCCCAACTTGGGTTCCTATGCCCTAATACGGGCTCACTGTATAGGCCGAGTAGGGCTTCCAGTTACAATCAGTGTATTGAGATAGAGCCACTCGTAGCTGGAGGTGGAGACTGCAGGTTTGGAGAGGTAATTTCATTTGCGGCTACGACTGGTAGCTAATGGCATTTTATAATGTCTTCTCATCTTAATGTTGATATCGTATTCTTCGTGGATTTCCATTTGAAAATAAATTCGGATTAAAAAAGGTAAACTGTAGGCAGTGTACTTTTTAGTTTACCCTGTATCCTGCCATCCACCCTTGGCACGTTATTTTGTAAATAAGCAGTACCGTTATAGCTTACTCAATAGCATGATAGCGCTTTTATCGCGAATACTTGAAATGAACAGACATGCAATAATCCTTTTGGGTCATACAGAATTGATTACTAGTGATCGGTCAATTTGCAGAAAGTGTTTATTTGATTATTTCTATTGTGTCTATACCGGAATCAACCGGAATCAATTTTGAAATGAGAGAGTGTCCTTTTCAATCTGTTTCGCCGCTTTTATTGAGAACCTCTCCTCTACATTGAAACCCCAATGGAGTATCGAGAGGCGGCGTCGAAATACAAGGTATAATCTGTATTAAGTATTTTACCTTTAGATGTAGTGAGAAATGGATAGGTCATTCAAATTATGGGTTGATAATGCATGCAGATGAAGGGTTATTCTAAATGAGATATTTAACTCTAACGATATAACGGTATTATTGTTCCTCTGCAACAACAAATTGTGAGCAGTAGGCCTATTACATTTCCAGAACCCTTTCATTTTGAATCTAAATTATTGGTACCAAGAATGTTGCTTTCCGAAGTTCGCCCCTAGAATTAATATTTAAAGTGACAGGAGTCCCTTCCCCTTGACAGGGGCTTTTCAGACGCTTTCATGTTCCACCCCTTGATTTAACACAGCTTTGCTTACTAAAAGATAAAAAAAATCAATTTTCTTATGCCTCTCCATAAAACATGGGGTAGTAGAGGCTGGTTCGCCGATTTGGCACTAGAGGGCATGGCCTGTAAGCTTACTGGAGAAAGAACTGGTCTTTGTGTACCCACAGCCAGTGACATGTCTGCTCCAGGGCTGGGGATCCCCCTACTGCCACTGGTGACCAGCGCTCGGCTGTTATTGCTGCCGGGAACAGACCAGGAACCAGCAGCGAGCCGCGCGCGCCATCTGCAGGGAGCGGGCGGTACCAGACACTGGAGGAGATCAAGTGAGGAGCAGCCCCTAGCAGACGGACTGAGAGGGGAAGGGACGGCCGGAGGTGAGTGTCTCTGTGCTAGTAAAGGAGGCAGTGAATGCCCTCCTGTACACTGCACCCCGTCCCACTGGAGGGCATCAATGACAGAAGGCTGGCCTAATCATGTGTAGTGAGCGAACCAGGAGGGAGACCAGTCACTGGAGGAACCGTAGGGCATCGTCCCCAATACAAGTGGATGAGTACTCCAGCTAATAAGTGACGCCTACAGATCTAGAGGCAGCAGCCGCACAGGACTCGGAAAGCCCTGTCCCGGTTTGGTGATGGGTGGAACCGCGACTGCACACATCTAAGTACTGCTTCTCCAGGAAGTGGGGAATGAGTGAAAGGGTGTGGAGATCAGTAAGGGATGGATACTGCCTCTAACCCTGTGTGAGTTGTACAGTACCAGACAGGACAGTGTGGACGCTGTGAAGAGAGAGCGGGGAAGTTAATGGCATGTTAATGTGCAGCTGGGTCCTACTGGCCTCTGCAGCACTTGGCATCAAGCTACCAGAACCCTACACCACCCACTTTTACGTCTAACCTCCAACGCACGGCCACGCAGCATTATCAGTACCCTGCACAAGGATTTGCAGGACCAAGGCCGTTTTAGCCTGGCATGGCCCCAGATTAGGAGAGCATTACCAACGATGACGTAGACCGTGTAAAGTGTTAATGGAAGTATCGGCCTGAAATGAGGTATGCAACCTCCTCTTTTTCCATGCAGCTGCCTCCATCAGCCCTCCCCCCTCCAGGGTCCGCCAGGAGTAAGAGAACACACACAGATGTAGTAGGACTGGCAAGGAGCTATGCATACTTAATGATCCCAGGAGCACAGTGAGGCCAGACAATCGACTATAAAACATATATGCATACGCCTCCATACAGCTGGTAGTCTGTAAACAACTATAGATTTGTCTTCCTGGAACAACTTTATGGTATACTTAGTGTGGAAATACATCTGTAAAAACCTGTGTGCACATTGGAAAACATTTTCATATTTCAGTGGCTTGAGTTAATCAGGTGTCGTGTGAATCACTGACCTGGCTTGTAGAGGGCTCTTTCTTTACAAATGGACTACAATATATCTGCAATAAATGTGAAATTAACTCAACTTTTTTCGTGAAAACTCTCATACATGAATAAGACAAAGCGGAGGTTTAGTATAACCCCCTAAGGAATGGAATTATATTAAGAAGAAACCCTAAGGTCGATGACATCTTGACACTACGGCGCCTTGGGCTTGGCATTGACCGTAGTCTGTTATATAAACAATCATGCTATTTGAGCCACTCGTAGCAGTTCCCCGCTGGAGGATCTATAACCGACCTGGACTGGTCCCATTAATCCTCTGATCATCTCCTGCAGAGTCTGCTTTAAAAAGGATTAGCCCTGATCTGCCGAAGCTAATCCCTCTTGGCCTGATTGACATTTAGCATTAGTCTAATGGGATTAGGAGATTAGCATATTAATCTCCCCGCTCGCAGGCCCCGGTCCCTCCGGCCGTAAGATGCGCGCTGCCACCAACCAGTGATTATCAAGATTAATCTGCATCATAATAAGCCCTGTGTTGGGGGGCAAATATGAACCCCAGGAGCAGTCTTAAAGCTAAGATAAGCCGTAAGTGGATCTTGTGTCTTGCCCTTCCTATAGGAGTACATAAGTGCGTCCTCAGGGGCCTAGTTTGATAGGTAGTAATCTGCATAATTATGCTCAAGAGCAATATTGGTTATAGTATCAATCAGCGGGATTTATGGAAATGCGCATCGTACATGTTCAATATGGCTGTTCTTAATTTTGGGATTATATCAAAACGAACCATCATCATAGAAGTTGATCACCAATGAAAATTGTTTACAACATATCGATATAAGTATGGGTTATGAGCTTCAGTGACAGAGTAGATTCTTGTGATGTACCATCTTCTTTGTAATAGGGTACCGTGTAGGAGAGTGGCCTAATCCATCTCCTGCTGAGAGTTGTATTGTAGATATAAACATATCCCCCAGCCAGACCTGTTTTACCGTATCAGTTGTTTAGGTTAACAAGAATGGAAGCACCATTTGGTAACAATAATCTTCACACTTCCGTTTTTGGCTGTTTCTCGTGAATAATACAATGTTAGTGAGCAGACATAATACGATTATGTCTCCAGTGAAATAGATAAAATCCTTCCGAAATAATGATCAGCTAAACTCGGGTCATGCCCGGGACAGGGCTGTCTAATGTCTGGCCGGGTTCCTGTTTGTCTAAATATAGATTTATAAGACACACCCACGTGATTTGTCATTCTATCCTAGAGGTCACTGCTCCCCTCTTTTGTCATAGGTCCCAGAATAAAAGCACCCACAATATGCGATAAATCAGTATTGATAAAATCCAGTTACTAAGAATACATCGATTTAAAGTCCTGTTTGCCACAGATGTATTTTATAGTCATTCGGGGATTGTCAAATATAAGGGGAGACGTTAAAGTATTGAGGAAGCATTTTATTATGACGATCTATGAATGGTATTGTCTTGATGTTGTAACATTATGTCATGACGTACGGGTGGTGTGCTCACAACTAGCCAGGAGCTGTAGGAACATTAGCAGTAGAAGAGAGTTATGTCCCAGGCCAGGGGCTTGTAAAGGTGTCCCGGTGATGAATGTACCTGTGAGGGGGACCCCGCCAAGGTGTGTATTTCTGGCCCAAGGCCATCCATCCTGCTGGGGCTAAAATGAGTCACTCGGAGCTTAAGGGGGTTACCGCTGAGCTGCTCACTGTGAGGGGGTTAGTGGGCGATGTCAGAGGAGCACCTCATCAATAATGCACGTGAAAAGCTATGGACGGGTTAAGCGATGCCCACCTTGACTCAGCTCAGTCTGATACCGACGTCCGAGTCATAGTAGTTGTAATCTAACAGACGGTGTATAAGGTTTTTAGTGCCATCTCAGGATAGGTGCCATGTACAGTGTCCTTAGAATGCGTATTATGTGGGGGTGATGAAAAATACTTGAAATGGCCCCTAATATGGTTGCATAAAAGATATGAAAGGATAATATATATTATGAAAGAGTAGACATATTACCTGAGATTATTCCTCTGTTATTATAAAGTTCATAATTTCATTCACAGCTTCCATGACTACAAATCACATGAAACACTTAATTCTCATTTGAGACGAGGTCTGTTGTTCATTCGCGGCAGCACCCCGTTCTTCTTCAGCGCAGTTAGGGAACACGAGCAGATAGTGTATCTTCCTAGCAACCTTACCGCACTAAAGAATGAAACTAAGGAGCGCACATTAGATATAACAAATCTCTGGGGACATTAAAGTAGATAAACTCCTGTAAACCATCAGACAGTAACGAGGAAGGCAAGAGGGAAGGTGCACCATAACCTAAGTATTTGCTGCACATTTTAGGCTCAAAGATCCGAAAACCGGCCTACAAAGTGGGCAATAACCCGGGCACTGTGACCGTCAGGGTAGGCGGCCTCTCACCCTGGAGGTCACCATACTGGCCTCACCGCCTCTTTAATCTTTAATCGGTGTCGTTTCCTCCTGTAGCCGAGAGCCGCTTATCCGGCTCCCCATGCAGGTAATCTATTGACGCCTGGATGACTCCTGCCCCTTCTCCCATTTGCAGTGCGTCTATAGACTCTAGGTTCATGTATCGGTGTGCGTAACGTTATCAAACACTAACGCCTCGGCTACTTTAGTTGGTTGTCGTTATGTAATGAAACACGGCGGGACCTATGTATGCTCCAGGTTACCTGAGTCGTGGCCATGGTAGTGGAAATTAACATACACGAGTTCATTCGACAACATACAGCCATAGAATCGTATTTAATTAGAGACAATATGCTTCGTAATTTGCCAGCAAGGTTAATATAGATTGCCCAGATTGTTTATCAGGCGGACCTTTTAATTAACACGCTTAGACATACTACATTCACCATAACCATAACTTTGGTGTGTCATATAATGTATGTTTATGACTACGTGATTAAGTTACAGTATCTTAGATAAATTGCATGTATTCTTGTGAGTGAGAGATAATAGACAAGATTCTGTATGTTATATTGCAGCTCGTGTTATTCGAAATAGGGGACGGGGACGTATATCTAGTTTCATTACCTTCAACGTCAGCCCTCTTTATGCCTATCCTGAACATGATTATTTTTCACTGAATTTCATCATTGCCATCTCTGGGCTTTGGGTGACAGTTAGCCCGCCTGGAGGAGGGTTGATCAGTGCTCCCCACCACCTGGCGACAGTCGGCAGTGCCCGGAGGGGACTGACTGTCCCGGTAGGAGGCCGTATGTTGCCTGCCACTGCCGCTGCCAAGGCCGGATATTACCGTCTGAGCCCGCCCCTACTGTACAAGGCCTACTGCCCTTTTTCTGGGCAGCCTAGAGAACACACTTAAAGGGTGACTCTTGTCTTTACTATGCAAAATACCAATAAAAATTGCACATTAGAATTGTTGTTAGCGTTAAGTGATGTCGTCGTTTTGCCTCAAAGATATACTTGCAGAACTGCGGCTGAATTCCCCCTTACATTCTTTTTTTAGCCTATAAAATGTTGCAACCAATGAACCTCTTGATTCCCTACATTCAGTTCTAATGTACCAGCGAGGGGACCAGTTGATGGTGTGTATAGGTGAATGCTATTCGGAGACACGAAGGTTCAGCATCCTTAAAAACAATTGAGAGCTGATACAGAGAGTGGATCTGATATAAAAAAAAAAGTACAACAATATGAGCATCCCCTAACAACGCATCCCTACACATAACCAACGACCCCAGGATCAGGGCTGATCAGAGAGGGGCTGTGAGGGGCGTTAGGGCCTTACCGGCCGGGGTCTGAGGTTCATTGTGGGAGACAGGCCGGTGTTTGTGACCGGGGTGGTCTGACGGCGCGGGGGTGACACCCCGACAGGGGGCTCTGAGGAGGGGTCAGAGAGGGTCAGACCGGCCTGTCACAGCTGTCACCACCCAGTGAACTGTGATCAAGGCCCTGTGACACCCCCTGTGACACCAGACCCTGGAGGACGGGGTGGGGGTACCGGAGGGGGAATACTGAAGGGGAGGGGTGGGTTACTGCAGGGGAGGGGTGGGGGTGGGGACTGTAGAGGAGGGGTGAGGGTGGTAAGGGTTGGGGGGGGGGATACTGGAGAGGAGGAGTTGGGGTCCTGGAGTAGCGGTCGGATAGGGTATTCTGGTTGTGGTAGCTGCTGTCGACTGAGATTAGGCGCGTGTACCACAGACCCAGGTGAATAGACACCCTGCATAGATCTCAGAGACTCCCCCGGATGTAGATGCCCTTATCGGGGCATTAAATTATCCACAAAGCGGCTCTTTCCCAGCATCAATCCAAGCTGGCATGTTCATAAACATTCCATGTCGTTTTATATAGGTATACAGGAAAGTAGGACAGAAGTTTTGCATGTGCCCGCCATTGACGATGAAAAATATTCAATTTCCAAGTGCTGTCTCTGAGAAACTGAAACACTGTTATTTGCCTGCAGGAACTTTAGACCATTTATGATTTATGATACAAGACACGCTGGTTGTTGGCAAGGCTAATTCAATCGACAGGTTAAATAAAGAGAGAGGCAAGCGAATCTAAAAAAAAGATTGATAGGTTATTACGGAATCTAGGTTAAAACAGGGAATTTCATAGGAAATGAACGTAACGTTGAATTGTTATCACCATCTTAAAAGCGTTATTGTAACGGTATCGTTTAGTTCACTTATCAAAACGTCATACCTGATGCGTGTGACCTAATAGGGACACTTACAACACTTTTTCTGTCCTTATCCCTTGCGTGGGCGTGCAGTGGGCGTGGTTCAGGGACCGGGGGCGTGGTGTGAACCTGTGGTAGTTAGGGATTCCCCCCTGGAGAAGCCCATTACACGCACCACTGGCCCCACGTCTTGATGGAGTGAGACCCAGGAGGAGCGGGGCCCCGATTACTGGTGCTGCCGTAGGAGTGTAATCCTTGGTTAATTGTCTCCATCACTCAGACAGCAGGGGGTCAATGAGCGGCACGTGGACGGGGGAGGTAATGCTCGGCCAGGTTTCCCCTGTGTTCTGGGACAGATAGGGTGTCTGCAGGTGTTATGCATAATGAACAGCTGTCTGTTGAAGTGATTGCTCTTTTCTTTTAGGCCTATTTGAGGAAGAAATGCCGAATGGAGTCCACTGAATATTTGGTTCATTGGACTGTTGCCAGCGCAGCACATTGATTTTAATTCGTGGTTAGGCTCTATTGGCTTCGTGACTTTATTTGAGGCCATCAAATATACGGCTTTTCGTTCTACATTGAAAAGCTGTATGTGGGGGAAATTCCAAATTCATGCAAAATAATCATTAAGAAAGTACATAAATTGGTAAAATATGGATAATCCATGCACGTTGCAATAAAGCTTTCCTTTCCATAAAACAACGAGAGTGAGTTTAAGTTCACCATATTTCTCAAACACGGTTTCTTGACTTCAGACTATCATACGTCAGGCCTTCCTCCGTTCTTTCCACTCAAGTGGTAACACGCTAATTCCCTCCGACCTCATTAGGAAATAGTAAGTCTGAGAAGCCAGACATGGATGGATACCGTACAGTAAATTAGTGCTGGTCGTGAAGGCGAGCCCCCCGCAGAGCACTCTTTCCGTATACTACTTATTCTATGCCTGTAATATATCACCTCTTCTCTATACTACTTACGATGGGCAAGGAACTGACATTGTGTTTTGCCCTTATGAATAAGTAATTAGATTTGCAATTTCTATCAAAAATATGTGAAATGTTTCTCTATATTGTTTTGCATTAATCTCGAAAGTCAAAGAAAATTGTCCCATCCTTTATAAAATAAGTAAAGAAGGAGTTACATGACAATTTTCACTTTGTCCGACATTTAACTCAAAAGTTATTACTTAGAACACAATTCATGACTATAAAGTGCGAGTCAAAACTTGAGAAAATGAGATGTGAACCAAAATGTGCATTCACAGGACCCAACTGAGCAATTCAGTAATGGTACCTATTGTCACCCGTTGACCACCCCCAAGTAGGGGGTGACTGTGTGGGTATGCCGATCACCGTCAACAGGGGGCGCTCTGGGTCATTGACCTCCTTTTCTGAGGTGCTCACTGAGCAGCTCTGCCCGGGCCGACTGGGTCTGAGATTAGCCAGCTCCTGGGAGCAGCTCGGGCCGGGAACAGCTCGGCGTAATCTGCTCACGGACCGACCTATGTGTACCTCTATACTGACCGAGATACCAGTCACAATAGTGACACACATGGTATTGGGACCAGACCATTTCACGACCTGAATCCCATCCAAAAGCATATACTTATAATCACACGTGCATTAATCATAATTATGGGCTCGGCCTCTCCAATATTTTATATATTACATACTTATAAACAGGGATGTAAGTTTTCAGATTTTAATCTGATTTCAGATTTTTTCACGTCATCACCTCAAAAAATATCTTTGAACCTGAATTCATTACATGACGTTTCATAGCGTTTTAAGATTATTCTGAATTTTCCCTTTGGGTTTTCAGATTTTTTTCATTAACCCTGATTTACATCCCTGTATAAAGATATGAGCTACCCAGTCATCCAGAAATACCTTAAATGTACAGTCTAGGCTATCTTTTTGTAACCCATAACACTTGGTGCATACTCCACAAGCTGTTTTTAATATGTTTTGTTGTTGTTCTTATAACCCTAAGGTACTATCCCGGGTTACTATCATGATCACCAAACGATCAGAACTTCCTTATTCTGTATTATGCAGGATATCATATGCAGACAAGTAAGTAAATATGTCACGATACCACTGTTTCTATTCAGACTTTCAGCAAGTAATCGTATGAACGGTTTCACGTGTGCGCGTTGGGGCAGAAGAAATGTAATCAGTCCACTCTGATAGGCAGTTAATGTCTAATGCACGGCTTGATTCCCTACACCGTCTAATAGTTAATTAGGCAGCTCTCGGTACAAACTGATAGTTAATCTCCACATACCCTCAGGCTTAGACAAAACACCCTTATCGTCTTTATTCCGAGTCACTGTTTTATCTGAAGAAGCGCTCACCCAAGGGACACGTATGATCAGAGGCCTGAGACCCCCGAGGGCTTGTCTCTCCCGGGTCTAGATGGTATAGGCCTATTTGTGGTGGGAGGCTTATTTGTGGTCGGGTCTGCTCACCAATCAATACACTTAGCACAAACGATGCTACTTACGTCAGTCGTCGGCGCAGAGGGGTAACTGATTTAACAGAGCAGAGTAAATTGTGTACCCTGGTTCGTTTGATGTGGGAGTCCCCCGACCGTTCCACCTCCCCCAAACTAACTGTGTACAGAGGGCAGTCATTGGTAGGGTCAGTCACCACTGGATCACGTCCATACTTTGTACTTGTCGGCCTCCAGGGGAATTAGGTCAGACCGGTAGCGAAAATAGGGCTTTTGGTGAGGATCTATCTGGGGCAAATGGCGTGGTCTATGGGGAGAGGAATGGTTGGGTTAGAGGGTTCAGGGTAGAGTGGGGTAGATAAAGGGCACAGGGTCTGCTCGAGCTCTAACTGGTAATGTCCGGCCCCCCTCCATCCCACAACCCCCCTCCCCAGTCCCAAGTTTGGCGACGGGAAGCGGAAATGTGCGATGCCTGGGTTGACTTCCTGACATTAGGCGCATGCGCAGACCACCATCTGCGGGGTTTTGGCTGGTTTCCTGCCCCTCCCGGCGCCATCCCGGCGGGCCCTGGAGGAGTGGTCAGTCGGATGTTATCTATGGCCCTTTGAGGTTTTAGTCTTTGGTTTATTTCTGACTTGGGTCCATTTCCAACCCCCCTTAAAGTTTCACCATTATAGCCCCTAGTGGACCAATATAGTAGCATGAGTATAAAAACATCAATTCTCAAGGCTCATCGTTTCCGGCCAAGTTCCGCTTTTCGAAATTATCTATTCCCATTTCACACTTTACATACTAGATAGGCCTACTACATAGTGTGTACTGCCATATGCCCATTATATCGAACCCCTTTGCAATAGGCCTAAGTCTAAAGCTCTGGAGGCTTCGTGCACTAATTGTTTTACATTATGTTTCGAACCTTCCAAATACAACCTTTTCAATGGGATACAAATATAATACTTCCGTATACAACCCTGCGACTCCCAAACCATCCCCCACAATTTCCAGACGCCCTGCCATCTATTGCGTATATTAACTCAAGATTCTTGTGCCCCTTGGCATCAAAATGCCGTCCTGCGATCTCCGCCGAGCCCTTTCCCCAGCCCTCTGTCCTGTACACCCCCCCCCCCCCTCTCCCTCCAACAACCCCCCACCACCCGCCCATGTCAAACAAGCTTAGCGGCGGTCTGCCGTCGTCGCCCTAAACAGATTTGCCCGTCGGCCCGCCGGACCCTATTGATTTTGCTTTATCTGGCCCGGCCCTTACCCCGCCATCTTTATGTCGCCGTCACGCCCGCCAGATGGCTCTGCCTGCAGGGACCCGCCGCCGCGCACTTCCGGTCGACGAGGGCGGCTGACAGTGACGCCTGTACCCGGTGGGCGGCGGGTACGTGGGGGCAGGGGGTGGCTTCAGGCCGGTTAACAGCGAAGATTCTGCAGGGGTGGTGGGTCGTGTCCGAGTTTCTTAGAGAAGCTCACGGAATGAATTGTCCCGGTTCGATTCCATTTAAGTTTGCCTTATTGAATATTCACTTCCCCGCCCTACACGAACTCCACGTAGAATATGGGAACCACACCAGGCTTGTAGTTGTTGCATCCATTTAGAGCCATCCATATAAAAAAAGTGAAATGAGATCCTCTACACAATTCATGGGTTAATACTTCAAGGGGATCCCCATGGATTAATACCACACTCCCGTGTGTCCTATATTTCATTCCGTTCAATTAGACTCCTAATTGTGACATATTCTTCTTATGCGGAATGGCTATGCCTCTACACGGTCCCTATATATCACCAAGTTTAAAAAAATATGCCTTTAGAACGGTAGTATAAAGGCGTTTATTGGTATGCATACAGTTGCATGTATCCCTAAATGGACTTCCCACATAGACCACTTTATAGCAGGCAAGAAACTGAATGTTTACCACCCAATTGACTGAATATACCTTTTTAATAGAGATGAGATTAAGCCTGTGTCCTAAACATTTTATGGGATGAGGGGAAACAAAGGCCACTGCTTTGTATGGCATGCTGTAAAAATACAAATCCCCTTTGGTAAATTGTACATAGGTACGTTCTTTTGTAAGCTACTCTACGCAAAACCATGAAAAATAGGTACATATAATTATATGTAGGCATATTGTGACTCATTCCGTTGTGTTGTTGGGGTGAATGTTATCGGCCATTTTCAAATTGAAAATGATAGATAACTAACTGTCTGTAGTACTCCGAACGTAGGTGGAAGAAATAATCATATCGGCACGCACACAATTTTAAATTCATCCAATATGGTATTATAATTCCAAAAATAATCACCAGTTAGCATAGCTCCTGCCAGTAGGTTAAACATTAGTACGAGTAGCAGGGTATGGATATGGTGATAAAGCGAGAGGATGATTAGTGGGGGGATAAAGGAGGGGATAGAATGAGGAAGTGGGATGACAAACGACAGGAATGGCCCTTGTCAGATAACACGAGCCGGCTTCCGACGGGGACAGGGGCGGGGGACAACGACATGCCGATATGACCACAACGGCCACACCGAGGGTACAAGCGCCGAATACAAATGGCCGCCATCAGCCCCAAACCGCCATGTCATGGAGGGGGTGGACTGACCCAGGCTGGGTGCGGTACCACAGGCCTACAAATTGGTGATAAGGAAGGGGTGTGATATTTTAATTAAATATACATCACGTACAGCGGGGGCCTTTTGATGGATGACTCCGGGCGTGGGTTCCTACTACGTCAGGTAGGTGTCAGCATCCAATGTTCATGGCCTCGATGTTCAAGCCTATACCATGACAGTACAAGGGTAGAGAATGGGAATCATGACTTGAGTACCACAGTTGTGACTAGTATATAGTATGCTGCGTTTAGATATACATTTTCCTAGCATAGATATCGATATTACCTCATTCTAGACAGAATATGACAGTCAGGTGCCCGCTGCCGTCGGTGACAGAGACGGGTGGGTGTAGGGAGGACGTGGATCGGGTTGTGAATAACGTGATAAACGAGGACGGGCGCTATAACCTGAAAATTCCATTTACTTATTATGGGGCAGGGTCTCTGGTCGGTGAAGGGTGTGTAGACATAGGATGAGGCACCGCGGGTTGCCAATACCACATCGATGATAGATGTACCTTCGTATTCATAGATTACGTTGCCTTGGCAAACAGCACTTGGACAGATCTTCGTTTTTAAATTGAAAAGTATTAAATTATAATCTGGCGTAAGTCCTTTTTTTTTAATGAATCTTTAAACGCTACTTTGATATTGTATTTGACTTAACGCAGGATAAGATTGGTGTATGTAGACTTCTCTATAGGTAATTTAGATAGAGTCGCCAAGGCAACGTCCCCTTGGCGGCAGGTAGGTAGGGGCTGAGTGTAATAGCCTTTACTTGTCAGTGTCACTTAACGTCAGCCCGTAACCTTCCAATCCGGCCGCCTGATGTATGGCCGCTCCTTATGAGATGCCGACACAGAATACTTCATCCTACCCCGAAGCGGCGACATATTACTCCCCGCGGCCAAACCCTGAAAGCCCGTGTGGGCGGGCCTTTTCTATAGTATAGCAATCTGTTGTATGGTGTATAGAGGCGCGACAAGGGGTTTCAGTACTGTTTCTGTAAAATCGGGGATGTTGCAACTTTGATTATGATATAATTCCAAAACTAGCGTAATAGTATTGGTTTGCAAAGAGGGCGGCCTTGGGGTGAAGGACATATTGACAAAATCACGTGGATCTACAACAATAAAATCATACACGCATATTTTCCTCATATAAAGGATTGACAAAATTTTACATGTATACATGTGGACACAAACATAAAAACATGTATTAATTTATATAGATTGTCAACTTCAATCT
This sequence comes from Lepidonotus clava, assembly GCA_936440205.1. NCBI lineage: Eukaryota > Metazoa > Annelida > Polychaeta > Phyllodocida > Polynoidae > Lepidonotus > Lepidonotus clava. The sequence continues at coordinate 40,683,606 of OW387136.1, read as the reverse complement.
CAAGCAGTTGAAATTATGGCAGTTGAAAAGTAAAGGGCGGTCTAGAGCGGTTACAATCTGGGTCACTTGAGCTGCTCAGCCCCATAAGAGACCCCTCAGAGCAGCTCACACTTCAAACCAATGTCCTGTCGGCTCTAACTACTCCCGAAGGGGTCCTACCACATGGTACACTGATCTTGTCAGTGGTGGGGTTGGTTAGGGAAGCTTGGGGAGATGCACAGGGGGACAGAGAACATACAGTAACGTACATGGAGATCTATGATAAAAACAAGGCCCTTGGGATAGAGCAACCTGTTTAGGCAGAGCGGTAGGAGGCCAAACCTGGCCATTGAGCTAGTCGTTTAATGTGAAACATTATATATACAGTATATTGGAAAGAGTGTCCCTAAACTATTACGTTAAACAGCTTATTTGCTCAAATAAATTCTAATATTGTTTTAAAATAGAACTGACCTGCTGCCAGGAAATGTTAACCTTGGAGAGAATACAGTACCCTATTCGTCGGACTTGTAGAATAATTATATTACATAAAACTACTCTTCTTGGAATATGTTATTTAAAGTATTTGTGAATCTGATGTGTTTTCAACACGTCTGTGTCTGGAGTCTGAAAAATACCTCATATTGGACAGTGCCTTGACAGGTTTAGTATCACGCTTACCTAGTTTATGTAACCATATCATCTTTAATTTATATAACTGATTAAGAAATCATTATTAGTCCCCCTCAGATCTGCGACTATGTGTTGGTTACATTTTCCGGAGGGTTCAGCATTCCGCTCATAGGTGGCAGCACCCTTTAGCCATTCCAGGTCACTGATGCACATAGTTGATCCTAGGGGTCGCCACTGAACATTACTTCCTGGGTTTCTGTTGTATCATGAGAGAGAACATTGATCATGGATCAGCGTTATTAGTCGATGATTTTAGAATGTGAATTTGCATTGGGGAAATATTGGTGTTGACGAACGAACAACTGTATGCATGATCGAGGCTGATGAAAAGCCCATCCCTTGTCAAGTGGATATCGCATAATGTTTGCATGGCTCAGAAACTGTTCCATGTTTTATGGGTTGGGTGAATTGACCCGGTTTGTTTAATAATATTCCCTGTATAACAAACTTAAACAATGTACTTTCGTTTGTTTATTTCTGTAATCTAACTGCACGGCAAATCCTGTCATTCATCTGATATTTTCTCGAAGTAATGTAGGAGGCCTATCACGTGTTTATGTCACCGTTTTTCTCCCGGTTCTAGGGCTAGTAGTACATAAAGATGCTACTTAACGTCAGGCACCTTGATCTCATCTCGTGTAAAGACAGCTCTTTGGCGGAAAAGCTACAGATGTTGTCACATGTTGTCTTTTACCGCACCCCTCATTTTGGCTGTGTGACCTATTACACACGGCCTATCATTGACGTAATGTGGGGGGCCTTTCTCACCTGACGTGTCACCTGCCGCCTGATTACAGGTATCACGCCCAGGTAGGAAGAGTCCCTTTGAAGAGCTCCGCCTGTCCATTAGGCTAGTGGGGGAAAAGTGACTTCTTCATCTACGTGACATACTCCCGTGGTTAGACTGTTTTCTGCATGCTTTGAGGTATGCAGCTACAACAGGGTGTTTGGGTCTGTTTTTGTGTGCAGAGGAGAGAAAAATAAAGGTGAATAATCTTTGCTGTCCTTTTATTTGCTTGTGGTTATACAGCGGAAGGTGAGAAGGTTGAACACTGGGAAAATGATAACAAATTCCTCTCTCCTGTCGTAGAAAGTTGATAATTAAAACATATAAATACGCCACCCTTTTGAAAAGCAGTGCTACAGGCTATTTGCAGACGAGTGGCCCGAGACTAACCACTGCAGCACACTCCAGCAGCCGGTAGGGGCCCTTTAAGCTTCCTCCAGGCTGTCACCAACATGCACACACCACTAGACGTGGCCTTTACCAAAAGTGCCGACTCAGCACTAGAACACCCTGGTGCCGGTGGTTCTGGTGCTAATGACTATTTCTCACCACTGGCCTCCATGGCCCCCGTCTCCGAGAAGGGCCCTTCTTATTGACCGAGTTTTATTCGAGCGTCACCTTCTGTTACTGTTTACTTTGTGTGGGATCAGATGTCTGGTTTTCTGTATAAATATTTGTGCAGGTAGACATATGTAAAAAAAAACAAAAAAAAAAAAAACTACGAAAAATAAAACGAGTCATTACCGGTACTCCAGTAGCCATTATGATCACATCTAAATAGTAGTATCATTTGAAGATTATACAGTGTTTAACATTTAAAAAGACATGGACTTGTAAACAATATAGTGCAGCCATGTGCATGGATTCAATAATGTAAAGTACGAAATCTTTTAATTAGGACTCCTAAGGAATTGGCTATTAATGGTGACTTGATTAACATACCAGCTTTTTAAGTAGGTATAGAAGTATGAAAGAGCAGTTCAACATATTCAGTTAACCATGTACATATTTTCTATTAGCGTCTGAAACTGCGACTCCCGTGGGAGATTTCGCTGCATTCAGACTCACAGATACAAAGTTATAGGCCACGCCGAGATTGTCAAGGACTCTTTCTGTTACAGTCCCCGTCGGTGTCCCTGGTCTTCAGAGTATAATATACCATTTGTAGACTGTTAAAAAAGGTCTGTCTAGGCTGTGAAGTAGGCAGCACTAAGTCTGAGCCCCCGATCCCCGGCCTGGCCCAGCCCGCAGACACCGTTTATCTCCGTCCGGCCGTAACCCTCCTGGGGCTGGGGCCTGAATATAGGACTCCTGGACCTTTAACCTCTCCAGGGTGGAAGCCAGGCCTCCAGCGAAGTGCAGAGGGAGAGGTATTAGTATAAATCTAAAGAGAAGATGTACTCTCTTTAGTTCGCTGAGATATAAGTGAGGTTGGGGCACATGTGTATGCGGTTTTTTATTTAACTTAACCAAGATGCATATATATGATACCTGAATCTTTGACCTCCTGGCATTACATTGCGGTATAACCAAGACTTCGCAGGAAAGTCACCAGAAGGGTCACTAAAAAAAAATTGGGGGGCTTGTCGCAAAGTGTATTAACTACAATTTTCAAAGTTTAATGTTTTGGTGTACTAGAGTTTCACTTTTCCCCTAAAGTCCCTGTTGCCAAACCACCCTATGCCTTTGCCGATCCTGCACGCTGACTAATTATAGGGTAGAATGTGGACCAGCAGCCCTTGTCTCAGCTAATTGGTATCATTAATGACTCTTACCCCCGGTGTGCTGTGCAGGCTGTGCTCACAGCAGGCTCTAAATGAGAAAGGAAATGCCCCCCTCCCAAGCCCACCCACCCTAACCCCACCGCCAATAAAGGGAGTGAAAAAATATCCTATCAGGGAACACGCTGTGAAATGAGGAAGGAATTAGTTAGAGGCTAGAAATTGGCAAGTAGACTACGACTACAAGGGTGGCAGAGACAGATTTTTGATTGTTGGAAGTTGAATCAACGTGTTATACTTGCTACCTTTCCAACTTTTGGACTTTGAATGCTTGTTACCTTTCCAACTTTTGCACTTTGGATGTATTCCCCCTGCGACTTCAGTTTAGAATTTGCAATTCATATAGGACGTATTCCTTGGTATGTTGGTGCCTTGATAATTTACCCAAATTAAACTTGCTTGCGGAGAAGGTTATTCTCTGCGTTTTACTTTGGCAGACAGTGTCGATGCTTATTAGAACGTTTAATTGCGGGTAAATATTGACGCGCGATAAATGCAGGCACCGACGGCCCTCTCAGTCTCTACTCTGCCATCCTTGTCGATTTTACTGCAAGACAAATTTCATATTTTGTCTAGAACAGCTAATTTTACAAGGCCTAGTGTAACTTTCGGTTTCTTGAGTACAGGACCTAGCCTGCACATTTATTGTAATTGATTTACATTTAATTGGTGACACTGAACGCGTTTGCGTAGAGATGTTTCCGAGAAAATTAATATGTTGAAAGTCCAAGAAAATAATTACCTGAATGCCTAGTCAATTTTTCCCGGAGTCTTACCACTACTCAGACTAAGTCAACAGTGAATAACCACTATCAATTTTTTGACTTAATTTATTCCTGTCTGTTAGGTCTATTCATTTTTTTATTTGCTTTTATTTGCCGTGCATCATTTACTGCAATCATCAAAATTTCATCAGAACGTCGATAACCATCGACTGGACATTTTATGAAGCGCGCCGTCCGGACTAGATTCTATGCTGCCAAACAACCTTGTTGATGTCTGGGATTTTCTCTCCAGGGCATGGCAGTAGGTTGCTGCCTCATCAATAAGAGTAGGTTGTAGCTATTCCGGAATTCTAGGTCACTTCTCTCCTCCTACATAATAATAGTCGTCACTGTGACCCTCCTGAAAGAGTAGACCCGGTGATAAAAACAGGTTTAAAGAAGAGGAAGGGGCGGCACAGGGCACGGCCTTGGTGGTCTCAGAGGCGGGGACTCACACTGTTGTGTTGTATCGACGCCCATTAGCCTACACGCAGGGAAACAGTCAATGCACACGATCCATATTGCTCGAGCTGCTCGGAGCTGCTCACGGCCGTTTTGTTCGCGGGCGGCATCCCTTTGAGGTGATGAAGGATGATCGATTCGCTGTGACTTCTATCCCAAAGATCCCGCTATTGATTTCATTTGCATGTGCCATCCCTGTCCCCATGCATTTGGGATGTATTTGAAATGCCGGGTTTAATTGGGCTTTTAGATTGTCATTTATCAGCGATAGTGCTTGAATGTACACAGTACACGGAAGGTACGATAGAAATAGTGTTGTCAATGTAAAGATCAATACTAGATTTACATAGAAAGAAGAACATAGGGAGACCAGTTCAGCTTTTATTCATCAGATCACCCCAATAAAAACGAGATCAAATAAATAAGGCGAAACATGGTGTATACATAAAGGTGGGGATACAACTTGGTCCTGATCAAAGAGCCCCTAAAAGCCCATACCTATTGAAAGATGCATGGGGCTTAAGAAAAGTTAACTGGGGGCAGTCTACCATTGGAGACCCCCAAGTCTTCACAGGACGATCCTGACATTAACGGGTTCAACCCGGAAGTCAGGAGAAGACGTGCAGAACAGAGCGGGGGCATCCAACATCCGGTATGACATGCGCAGACGGGCCCTGAATGAAGGGATGTCATGCGAATAGCTTTTGAACCGGCCGGTGTCCGGCAGGAAACAGGGCCTCTGATAGCCTCCTGCCGACACCAGCGGCCAGGGCTTCACAAAGGGCGAGAAGGGCACCCCATCGCTCAGCCCTGGAGGAGCAGGCTAGAAAGGTCTACCTCCTGAAGCTGAATTACTTGACCCTTTATCTCGTTGATTCATGGATTCGGTACTATGTGCCTATACAAGGTAGAACCTAGCACTAAGGCTGACACGAGTGCAGAAAAGTACAGAAAAGCAGGTGTCTATGAGTTGAAGGGAACACTGGACGCTTGATTCCTACCTTACTCCCCCACCCCCCTCTACACATATATGTGGTCAACCCGAGTATTTGTACCCCAGCATAGAAATGATGCGGACTGTTGCCCTTGTAAAATCAAGAGTTACTAACAACATTTACTCCCCAATTTAAGCGTTGCTTCCCTATGTGAGTCAAGTCGACGCGCAGCATCACTGAGCGCATGCGCCATATGACGGCGGAAGTGGGTGACAAGGTCGGCGGGTTGATATTGAGGCTGGTTACCTTTGACCTTTGTTTCTGACGACGAATGGGGTGACGCCGAACAAATTGGGCATTGCCAGTCTTGAGGCGGCTTCTGTTGTGTGCAGATCTCAGGGCATGGCTTGCAGGGTTACGAACACGTCTGTGGCTTATTTGACCTCAATCAAAAGGGCGTGTAGAGTTAGCTCATGTTATGTCCCTGTTACCCTATCCTCCTCGTCTCACCTGACTCCATCACATTGCCTACTTAACAAAGCTTAGTGACGATTACCCCATGACTGATCAAAAAAGGGTATCGCTATCCAAAAGGTCAGAGGGTCAGGATGAATGGGGTCTCACATGATGTTCAGCCTCGTGGTGTACAGTGACGAGCTGACTGTAGGCTGGGTTCTACTGTGTGATTGTTATTGTGAGATCGAAAATCGCCAGTAGATAAAACTGCCTAATTATAAACTTGTTATATAATCAACATTAGAAAAAGATGATAGATCCTGTCTTAGATGCTATGTAATAGACATGGATTCGTATCATATTCCTAATGAAATTTTGTAGAATAAAAAGAATTCATGTTGGCAAAATCTTCAAGTGAAATACGCGTTTACAGACAAGGCCAGAGATGGGTGTCCTGGGAGTGCAATGCATGCAAGCAGCATCTAGGGACGGCAAAATAGAAAATATGGGAAACGTTTACGGCTTTCAGAAATAAGGATGTGTTATGTCATGGTTGACAAATGTTGGAGAACTATCTCTTTTGTGTAGGCCTATGTAAAGCCGTCTGTTAGGCTTATCCCTGCGACGTGTCACTTGATCCCCCGTGGCCTATAATCATAATTACCATTAGGCTACTTCCCCCGACCCATCACTACTACATACCTCAAACTCCCCTTTACCACCTTCCCATATCCCCATACCATAACCCCTGCACCGCCCCACATCACTATATTATATCCTACCCCCTGCACCTCCCCACATCTCCGTACCCTACCCTTGCACCTCCCCACACACCGATACCCTACCCCCTGCCCTCTGTACAATCCATACCACACCCCCTCCACCTCCCCACATCTCCATACCCTAGCCCTTGCACCTCTCCCCATCCCCATACCCTATCCCTACATCACTATACTCTACTCCCTTCACCTTCCCACATCTCCATACCCCACCTCCTTCCCTGTTCACCCTCCGTACCCCGGTGCCTCCCACCCACAGACTGATGTGCCGGCTGACATTTGGTGATCCGGGCGGGCGTCGTTTGACGGATCTCATGACAGCGGGGATAATACGGCCTGATCCGTGCTGTCAGTCGGCCGGCCTGATCTATGGGGGCGGTCAGAGGGGAGTTAGGGGACGGCAAGGTCTATAGCCTCGGTATGCATATTATAGCACCTAGCCGTAATCGCGTATTGACCTATGTCTACTGACTCCTTTCGGTAGATCTTCCAATCAAAAGGACAGGTTTAATGCTAATTTGGCACTGAAAAATAATATATGTACATACAATTGATCTTTAGCATGACCGCCATTCCATGTGTACCTTGCCCCAATATCCATACACATAATACCTATTTCACATATAAGGAGATGCATACGTTTGAAAGAAACACTGGTCATTAGAAGAAAGAGGTGAAAATAAACTTTATAACTAGATTCACCACCAACAACCCATTCACCGTTAATCAGATAAATAGCCCTTACGTGACTCATTCGTGACCATAACAAGCATCAATATTATATTTCACAGTAACCTTTTCCCCCAGTAATATATTGTACTTCGATGCCTCCAGCTACATTTTTTGTTTTTGCCACCATTATGTCGCCTGGTAAGCCCTTGTTCTGTTCTATTATCTATAGTATGAGATGGTTAGTTGACTACCTGTATTCTATAAATACCTTTAATGATGTTACTTAGACAGTTGTTACTTCTGTTCCCTACAGGTGAGTACTGGAGACGTCCTCATGGGGTCCTCTAGACAGTTTACCATGGTGATTAAAAACGTAAGTATGCACCTGACATATAGGAGACAGCGTTTTGACGCCAGGTATTAATAAAGCACAATGTTCGCTTTACCTTGGGAGTCAGTAAATGGAATAGTTTAATGGTGTAGCAAACAAGAGAATATTTATAATGGTAAATGCACATGGCTTCATTATTGTTTTCAGAATGGCTTTTCAAACGGCAAATTTACCAACTCTTCTACAAACAGCGTGTGGCATATACAAGACTAACTGTAATGAAAGTGTTTGCTATGCGTCCATGCATTCAGATATTCTTAACATTGGGGTAGGTTTCACTGTTATCACCTTGTAGGTCTTTGGTGTTATATATTCTAAAACATTGAACCGAGGTAAAAGGTACCCATGTGCACGAGCCCTTTGGCAATAATATAGCAAAATCTTAGATATATCTGTTGGGGAATTCGACCAGAACCCTGGAGAGTAAAACGTTGTACTGCGACATACCCCTTAAGGCGGGAGGCCATTATGATAGCTTTACATTGGGACGGCTTGGGAGGTGTGCATGCACGCACACCATCTAGCCTACTCATGGCACCTTCAGATTCAAAACATGGAGACATTGGTGCAAACCAGGAAAAAAAGGGGACAGCTTGTGAAAATTCTGAGAGAAATGAAAGCAAGGACGACATCCTGAATAGACTAACTCAGAAATAAAAACCAGTCGAATGCGTACTAAGGCCGAACACTCTACCGACACGATGTACTATCTGCTCGTATTAACACACATAGACCCTAACACCTGCCTCTTTGAGCTGCTCACCTGAGGGGTTCGCTCCAACATGAGCTGCTCTTTGGCTACAGGTGTCACGAACTGCTCGTTAGTGCTCAGTGTAAAAGTAGAGGCCGTCTCGTCAGGGGTCACCTGGAGCTTTATCATGTGCCCCGCTCACGTTGGTTGTCGCACCTGTGCGGCCCTCCCCCTTCTCCAGGTAATTAGTGTTGTCGTCACACCTGAGTGAAGGGTGCAGCAGGGGTCATTGCTTAATGCGAGAAATGATCGAAATTTGGGTCAGGCGTCAGATAGTTTACGACATCCAGAAAACATAATGAGTATTATGTTATTTTCCGTTCAAATTGTGGAAGTGTAATCAATGAGTGTTTTCAATTTAAATAATAAACTTATTAACCGTTTAATTTACGGGATTACGGGATAATGATATATAAGATAGCTACCTGACACCTTCTCACCTATATCTAAATATTAGAATGCATTTCGCTCTTACTGACACCGTTGATTTAACAATTAACATTTCTTTACGCCATACACAATATATTGTGTATGGCGTAAAGAAATGTTATTCTGATATTTGAGGAAAATAGTCGAAGTATCGGTTAATATGTATCCACAACAGTCCGTTTAAAGCTGACCTCGTCATGCCCTGGAGACCTTTTGAACGTTTACTTTACATATACGGGCTGACCTTCTACTACTCACGACCCATAAGGTCATGTGACCGATCACCTGACCCCTCAGGGCTGGTCACGTGATAGGCCGGAGCCTGCCGTGCACGTCACGGGTATACGTGTGCCTGGTGGGTGACGTAGAGGTGACGTATTGGTCTGACGTGGACGTGATGTAGGCACCCTGAACCCACTGGTTGATGTGTGAGGGGCGGTCAGGCGGAGAGGGATCAGAGTGGACACATGCTACACGCCTGCACTCAGTTTATTACCTACACGAATAGGGCCTTTAATCACACAGACGCCATGTATGAGAATAACCCCTTTCACGCAGAAAACTGTTCAACATTCATCGAGTGAGATTCCAATATAGGCCTAAATGTTATGTCTGAGATGGCATGGACATCCATAATAGACAGCGCACCACTCCTTTACATATGTCCTACTCTATTGCCTGCCTTGATTCAAAATTGATTTTCTGGAGACTATACATTTGGAGACAGCGAGCCAGCAGTTTCTGTCGCATTCCTTGACGGGGGAAAGAAAAAGCTAAGTCTAGACTGTCTGAGACAATTGTAGGAGGCGGGAGACGCCAACGTTAATCAAGCTGCCCAAGCCGACCTGTCAGACGGGCAGGTGGCCCGGGGTGGCCAGAGAGGCCGGCCTCCGAGGCCCACCCCCTGATCAGCGATGATCCTCACACGGGTCACACAGGTGGTAATTATCTCCTCACCATCCCCACAGGGCCCTCTACCTCCCCGGGAGCCCACGAGGTGGCGCGGCTGACCCTTTAGGAACGGTGCACGGCTACAGGGGTGAGATCCGCGGGTAGGGTTAGGGTTAGGGTTAAGGGGAGGAGAGGGTGGCAGGGGTCCGGGTTAATGGTAAAGGTCCGGGTAAAGGTCCGGGTTTAAGGGCATACTTGAGGGTACTCTGGTAGAATAAAGGTCGTCATGCAACTACGTTAACGGCTATAGTGTGGTTATAGCACGACTGAACCAAGAGAAGGCCACTGGTATAATACATTATGCCCTTTACAATTCTATACATAACCATTGATGCAAGAGGTAAAAAGGTGTTTACCTTTTGTACAAGCTTAACATATCAATTATGGGGGGATATTATGACAAATGCCATATTAATTGATATAGTAGTATTAGAAGAAGAACAACCCCCTGATATAAGTATAACATTTGCAAAATGTAATATATTGCTTATATTGAAAACTTGGAATTTGATATCCTTGTAGATGTCTTAAACTGCAGCTTATCTAAGAGTTCCGCTTTCACATAATTAGTCATAAGTAGACGGAGACTCTTTCCACAGCCAGCTATTAAAGAGTATAATCGGCCCTAAAAAGATATTTAGTTCCTAGAGCCTAGACAGCAGAGATTGGATTCGTTAGCATATTCCATATGCCACGACTTTTGGCCAGGCAGGACGGCCCAACCGGTAGTGGCAACTGGTAGGCTGGAGATAACAAGGACCACAGGAAATACGCCGAGATTGGTGCACCAGTCCTGCACCGGTCCCTGCACCAGCCCCTGCACCAACCCTGCACCAGCCCTGCACCAGCCAACAAGCTGGTGACCATTTCCTGGGTCTTTGATGGGCTTTAGCGAATCCCCCTCTGTGGTGCCGCAATAATCTTAGCACGCTGAACAAATGGTAGTCCCCCCTTGCCGATACTGGGGTGGGGGACTTCCTACTATTCTGATTAGTTTACTTTTGGTCAAATGACATGATCATGGCATTTCAATATTTTTTTCAATGTCGACCTAAATAAAGGTGCGGTTTTTAGAAGGTGGGGAGTGGTTGTGTGTCCCGTCGGTTACCGCCGATGACGAGAGTTGGCAATGCGAGCAGCTCGTGAATAACTCAGGCTGTGTGCATGTTAAAGCGGGTGTCCTCTTTCCACAAGCCCAAGATAATAGGCAGAGTGGGCTTGGGGTTATGGTTAAGGTGGTGCAAGTCTGGATGTTTACTTATTGATACCAAAACCGATATGATCTATGAGCGGGAGGTTAGAAAGACACACTGACGCTGCCTGACGAGATGCAATTTAGAAAAAGCTATGTTTAGGTCAGGTTTTGTGTGCGATAACTTTACCTTTTCACTCACTCACTCACTCACTCACTCACTCACTCACTCACTCACTCACTCACTCACTCACTCACTCACTCACTCACTCATTCACTCATTCACTCAGTCGCTCACTTAGTCAATACAGATAATCATGTTGTTTTCAATTTTCACCTGTAGAAATATGATTATCAGGGCCAAGGTGATTAGGTCCCTTTACTAGGAGACCTCGTTCCCTCTCTTATCTTAGGTTTTCAATTCATATAACGTTGTCAGACAAATCCGAAGCCGATTTACCGGTTTTGTCATTTAAATCCGCCAATAAGCCCTGCGCCTGTGTCATTTTAGGTGCTGACAAGCAGTGTTTTCTTTTTGATGTGTGAGCTCCAATTAGTTTAGAGCCGTAAGAAATGAAACAAGTCCAGCCTAACAACAGCAGGGGAACCAGAACGAAAAAGATCACAGAAATTGTCCCTCCTCTGTTTGGAACAAGCGACTTTAACAAGGCTTTTATAATAACTCTGAACGGCCATTGACCACTCCTGTAATTGTGAATATTAATCAGATTAACCATAATGCAGATTACTAGGTTATCGTCACACGGTCTTTAACATTGAGTCAGAAGATCGATAGGTAGAGATGTGCACTATTAATATTGGTACGTGTTATCTTTTTATGTTTTACCTGACTGAATTAAGGGTGTTAATCTGTAGGACACTGCTTCACGGTTTTTGAAGTGAGTCTGCTCCAGTCTAAATTATGCATTACCTCCAGGTGTGACTTCAATCTAATAGATCCCTTTTTATTAGTCCGCCTCTCTATACAAACAAATAGAAATAAATATCCCTCATTTCTTGTGCAACAGTGGGCGGCCGTCTGTCTATCTGTATCAGTCTGTCTGTCACAAAGCCTAAAACGTCTGGAACACCCCTCTCCTGGCAGTGAGCACCGTCTGGATGGGATTCTTCCACAGGCAGGTGAGTTCACAGCGGTTGCCGAGAAGGGGTGGCGGGTGGGCCGGTCGGAGGCGCCGGCGGTGGAGTGGCGCAGCATTGGGCATGTGGAGGAGGAGGTGGTGGCGGCAGTGAGTGTAGTGGGTACGGCGAGCAGCACGGGCGGACGGCCGGCACTGGAGGCAGCAGGAGCGGACTGCCCGACGGACGACGGACGGAGGAGGAGGTGGCTGCAGGAGGAGGAGAACTGAAGCTGGAAGGAATAGGCAGGAGGAGCAGAAAGGGGCAGGAGGAGAAGGAGGAGGAGGGGCAGGTGCCGCCGTCCGGCCACACGGAGATTGTTGTTGTTGTCATGGCTGTATGCTGGTAAACAGGATTACATCGGTGCTGGAGGGGGATAAGAAGCGAGAAGTGCAGCGTACAGGAGTAGCCGGGGCCAGGGGAGAGGCTACCAGACGGCTGGTAACAGGAACGTAATACTACTGCTGGTTAAAGCTGCTCTCTGGAGCTGGGGTACTGCAAGACACCCAGCTTCTGGAGAAGGCCAGACAGGTCAAGTATTGCCTGTTGTTACTGCCCCTGAGGGCCGTTAGTGGAAGTGGGAGGGGTGTGTCGTGCCCAGGTCGGCATTGCCAACTGCTGGCATCGCTGCCAAGGCCTGTCTTGCACCACTCCTGCTGTAATTTGACTTTTGTCCACTAACCCCAGGCTTATGACTGATAACATAAGTGAGTTTACCAATGCATAAGGAGTTAAGGGCTGCCTAGGTGCTTTGCAAAGCCCTCCAGGTGTTAGCTTTAACCCCATCCTCCAGGGCTGGCATCCCCCACCCGCTGCCAGACGCCCGGGCCGCCATGGTTACGCCTCCAGCGCCCAGTCGCTGCCATATTGTCACGCCAAACATTTCCTCCCGTAGACTACTGTCAACCCTGGAGTGACGGACGGCCCCGACTGCCGACCAGCAGATTGCCTGGAGCAACAGCTGTCATTTCGTCGGTCAGCCTGGGAACCATAGGCCAGTTGGTGGTAGGGCTGTCAACCTACCTGATCCCTTAATCATGGCTGTTCCTGGTGGATCCCTGCACCCCGTTACTACCGCATAACGGCCACACTGGAGGAGGTGCTACAGCAACAGGTGGTGTCTAAAAGCATAGAGTGAGCCGGTCCTGAAATACAAGCTACATACACTAAATTGGATTAAAAGACTAATTGGTAGTCGTGTTTTGCATTCCATTCAAGGTTAAGTTTTCTACACGACAGAAATAGAACAGGGCCGGACCCTGCCATTGTCATTAACTACATGTAGCGTATGAAACCAGGCAGCGTGTGCTTCAGTTCCATCTCCACGTCTCCCAATATAGGGACCTTTCATTGTGTGCGGGCCGTACTACTGGAGGGAGCTAACCACCAACCCAGGAGGATTGCGTTAACCCTCTCAGCCGTCAGGTCGTCAGGCGCGGCCCATAACCAATTCCTCTAGTCCCTCAGATGTAATGCCGGATATTGGCAAGGTGCCACAAAAGGAAACCGTGGAGGTGATTTCGTATTCAGGGACACTGGAGTCGGCGTTCATGGGGCGGAGACCCCACTGATACCCCGACCCCCGACCTACGGCACCCGGCTCAACTTACCCAGAGCCGGGCTCGTATTTCTGTCCATCCGGCATCAATCATCCCTTTTCCCAGGGGATCCAACCCATTCTTATTCCCAGGGGATCAAACCTATTCTTATTCCCAGGGGATCCAGCCTATCCTTATTCCCAGGTGATACAACCTGTCCATATTCCAAGGTGATCTAACCTGTCCATATTCCAAGAGGCTACAACCTATCCCTATCTATAAAGGATCTAACCTATCCCAATTCGCAAGGGAACTAACCGATCTAAGGATCCAATCTACCCCTATTTCCGAGGGATCCACATTATCCCTCTTCCAAAACCTATCCCTATTCACAAAGGATCCAACTTATTCCTATCCCCCAAACTTTCCAATCTACCACTATCCACAAAGGATCTAACTTATCCCTATTTCCAAACAATCCAACATATTCCCATTCCCCAAGCTTTCCAACCTCTCCCTATTCCCAAGTGATCTAACCTATCCCTACCTAAAAGAATCCAACCTATTCCCAAGTGATCTAACCTATCCCTACCTAAAAGAATCCAACCTATCCCTTTTCTCAAGGCATCCAACCTATCCCTGTCTCCAATGGATCCAATCTATTCCTATCCCTAAGGGATCCAACAGGTCCACGTGATTACCAACACAACAGGTGCTAGGTCCCTCTGCCATTCCACAGTGTATTGTGGCTACAGTTCTACTGGTGCTACACTGGCCTCAGGCACTTTTCACTCCCGGCGGCCGCCCTGGAGGAGCGTACGTGCGTCTACCTGGAGAGAGTGAGTCTGTTTTTCTGTGGGCACCTGGAGGAATAAAACGTAGGAGTTACCTGTAGTAGACCCTCCTCAAAGGTTGGCCTGTCCCCCCTGTGCAGGTGAAAAAGTTCGAGGTAACTGTATATACAAGCCTGTACTGCCCATGTGGTCGACGGACTAAGCACTTTGATGCACCTGTACCCTACAGACAGGAATATTTTTAGATCTCCAAGTCGTATTTATTTGGACTTTCAAAGTCAGCACCTTTTTACCTTTTTCAATCCTCATAGGATTTTATTTTTTAATGCAGCAATAGTTCATCTGATAACTAGTTCCAGTGTATCTGGTGCCAAGCAATCTTAAGAATCTGAGGGCAAGAAAGAAACTGTTTGGCAAAATAAACAGGACTACCAGAAACACATCAAACAAAGGCAATACTATGGAGGAACGACAGTGATATTTTCCGTGAGCAGAAATAGCATGATATTATAGGACTTGGTTTTTACAACTCTAGCTTGGTATCAGACCTCGCCTTGCTGTGTTATGTCAATTACAGGAGTAAAATGATCGTCTCAGGGACTCCACTGTTGATTGTTACACCAACATGCCAAGTCTGCCTGCCACCCGAAGCCTGCCATAAACACTGGCCACATGTGTAACCTTCTCCAGAGATGAACGCAGCGTCTAATATCTCCTCTCCAGAGATGAACGCAGCGTCTAATATCTAACTAGGAGAAATATATCCTAAACGTCAAGGAGTCGCACCAGTTCTTTGATCAATGATCTTTGGATGTTTTGAGTTCTCCACCAATATTGGCCTGGTACTTTAACAATAGTACCTTTTGATATAAACACACCAATTACATCTCTGACAGAGGTATTACGTTTTTTCATCACCTCAAAAGTGGAAGTTCTTAGAGGAGTACAACACCTTATCCACCAGTAAAACAACAAAAACTTATCAACGACCAAGTTCCTGGAGCATTTAACACGTGTCCTACCTGGAGGATTCCCACCCCACCCCCTGGAGGAGTGGCCCACACCTGGAGGCCCCCCGCCCCGCGCCCCCCACCCCGGCCCCGCCCCCTGTATGGTGCAGTGGCAGGGTCCTTCAGGTACTCCCGACAGGTGGCGGGCATGTCGCGCGGGCACGCCGTCAGATGGCGCCCCGCGTGACGAGCAGCTCGTGACGGCCGCGCCCCCTGGCGGCCCCTGGAGGGCGCCACAGTGGCCCGCCCACCCGCCTACGCGCGCGCTGTCCGCAGGGTCGAGTTCTCGGTGGAGATGATCGGACTCAACCTCAGCCTGCAGGACCTACTGTCCAGCTTTGAAAAGGTACAACAATACCGTCCTCTTATACTGTAGTGTCGTATTCGTGTTTCCTTTGTTGTTGCCGGCCTAGCTGTCAGCCTCTAAATCATTGTTGGTAAATGAGCCATGAAAGTAACAACACCCCTCCACTTTTAAGTTTTGGTAACTTATATTGTTTGCATTGATGCTTTTCCCACCTCAGTAGTCCCAGCCTTGAAGGGCGTGGTTATACGCGCGACTATCGCGTACGCGGCCGTCGCGTTTATATAATTTCTTATATACGCGGGCACAAAGTCCACCTATGTACATCTCCTTATATACCCGGACATAAGGGAAAGTGGTGCATGAAGGATTTTAAGACTGTATATGTGAAGAAATTAAATCAAATATAGAAATAAAAACAGAAAAAGGGGGTTCGGGGGCTTAGCCCCCGATTAACAAATAATATAATTATGTGAATTGGAGGTATGTCCGCGTGTATTACCATACCTATGTACGCGGGGACAACCCCGCGCGTACATACCTATCAGTGTGCGCGGACATTGCAGTCCTGCGCGTACAGGCCTAACTGTGTGCGCGGACCTGACAGCCGCGTATCCAAGTAATTCTATCTGCGCGGCCTCCTGATGTTATGCCCGCGTGTATAACTCCAGCCCTCTTTGAATTGGGGTGAATTATTTTGCTCAATCTGCTCACAAAATAAGGATAAACGTACATGTACGTCATTCGCATAATCAGGGGCTCGAATTTCAGGACTATAAAACAGCCTCATTATGTAAAGCCGTGTCAGAACCCGATAATAGAAAAAAATTCAGGTTTTACCTGAAAAAAATCTTAATATAGGCCTAAATATTATTATTGACAGGAAAATTCGTTAGCTCAAAACTTCTCCAAAGAAACAATTAAATTTATAATTAAAGATATATTCAAGATATACCAGATTAGTTTCGGCAATGTTTCTAACATAGAATGATATAATCTTAATTTCACTTTAAAATCATTATCGACCACATTTACTTTAGTTTTATGCTTGTCCTTTGCAGCAATCGCAGTTATCTAATAGGTCATACTTGGATATCTTCCAGGGCCCATTCGCCCTATTGTGGTCGTTTAATTTGGTCTTCTGCCTACACACAAAACAAAGTTGGCGTAATAATGGCATTTTGATAGTACTTTACCACTCAAGAAGTTTGGTGGTTACATAAAACGTGGTCTGAGAAGTCCTTAATGTCAGTCACTACTTTTGATGGTATTAACGCTTGTTTTCTGTAAGAGGGTTATTTTTCTGATAATTTCTACCATGAAGGTCCATGCTGAGTACGATTGCTTTTACACTTGTGGCAGTTGGGATTGGGACTGTAAGGTCACGCCCAAAATGTAGTTTGAAGTTCTTAAATGAGTGCAGCCTGTGAATAACTAGTCCAGCAGCGCTGTGCACCACACTGAGTCACCTATTTGTTTAGCCGTAGTTTGATTTTGCAGTTGGCTAACCTTTGGTCCAGGACAATAGCGAGACATTGATCTCATACTAACCCAAGCTTAATAGGGATCTCCATCATTATAATGGCCAAGAGAGACCTATGCTGCAAAATCCCTTGAAATACTATTCACCTTTATTGTGTTGGATTATAATATTTCAGCAACGATAGATACTGCTGATTAGAAATCACGCCATAAACAACCAATAAAGTTAAAGTAGACCCTTATAGTATTATACTAGTAGATTATCTTTATTGAATCCACATAAAGTGTCTAAAGTAGACAAAATAAGTGCAGTGTGAAGATGAAATGCCTGTCGTACACACTAGGATAGAGAACATTCGCTTTTCCTACTATTGCTGGGCACAGCTTGCCCATCACATAACCCACCTAAATCAAACATTTACCACTTTCTCTGGGTCTTGGCCCCTATCTCTGTGGGATGTGACTACTCCCAACAAATTACTCACAGAGGATTGAACCTAGGTTCCACAGACAGTAGGGCCACTGGTTGAACTACTATGAGAAATACCCCTGAGACTACCCCTGCCTCATTACGGCCATATGTGATGTTTTTTCGTTGCATAGAATCCTACAATGCACGACTGACGGGTAAACAGTACCACCTGAATAAATATATTCGTCATTAAAATAGCAGGTGCAAATCTAGGCGGATGTCTATTAGGATTACGTTTTTTATCACGTTTAAATACAATGCCGTTTCAAACTATTGAAAGGAAACAACTGCTACGTGTGCTTCGTTATTGTGCGTTTTGCCTTGGTTAATAAATGGGGATTTCCGTTTACTGAAATCCTTTCACGGTGACCTCTGGAAAAGTATACTGAATATCTATAACTAAAAGCCTCTTTTATATGGTCTTAAAACTTCCAGCCTTCATTGGTAGACACTTTGGATGGTTTTTTTTGCGGTTGATGTCAAATGGAAAGGTCATGGCAACGTTATCTACTCATCCAGTCCGAAACTGCAAGGTAAGCAGTTTGCGGCGTGACCCCCACCAGCCTGTTCCCAGCCTGACATGCTGACAGGTGTAATCCGGGATAACTCTCCCGCCGGGTAACCTCCGGATCATCCCAGTTAGCCTGCAAAAACCCGCGCGGCCCGCCCATTGATGGGGCAGGGATTAGAGCCCACTAAATCCTGCATTGAGAAGGGATTAGGGCATTATGTGAACGGTGCCTGGTGCAGTGTTAGTTCTAGAAGAGCAGTGAGATGAAGGGATCTAGGGAAAAGGTATTACTAATAAGCATATCATCAGGGTAATAGTTTATGACCCTTTGCTACACTTCAATTAAATCAGGTGTGCATACACGTAGGCCTACTTAACGTGCTAAAAGAACATTTTAGCTTATTAATCTCACCCGCACTAAATCAGTATCAATTGGACTTTATTCATATCAATTTCATCGTGATATTATCAACGCGAATACAATATAATATTTAGAATATGAGGATGTAAGTCAAGATTTAACCTGGTAAAAGTCTGTCAATGTGATACTAACTGTGTCATATATAATACATATTAGGGTTTAAATAAAGTCACTTAAAACCTTAGCAAAATAAACTCTGTCCCTCGGACCTTTAACCTCATGGTCAGTTGGTTTTTTCACAAGTACGTGGGGTTGTGGTGATCGCCGTCTAACTAAACATCTAGGGGATCGAACCGTCCCTCTCACCTGGTGGTCTCTGCATGTCCCCAGGGGCTGGAGGTTCAGGTGACCCAGGTGTCGGTGACCAAGGTCAGGTATTGACCCTACCCCCAGCCGTCCCACATCCCAGCCTAGGCCGGCCTACCCGATACGTACCTATTACTAACCCATACATTACATGCACTGGTCACTCCCTCGGACGATCGCCTCGGGTAACTCTTTTCTCATTTAGATATTGCCTAACTTACCAGGATGATGGAGTCTTCATGGATTCCAATTGCCTGTAAAATTAGTAATCATCATTGGTTCACATCCGCAGACATTCCTTTGGGATAGGCATACATCCACATGATAGGTTGCAGTGCTAACTGGCAATGAAACCATTTCATCTTCTGACAATTTGACTCAACTAGATCTGAATATGGGGTTTTAAAGTGTATCTGTATAGATATATTTTGATGAAAAGTTTTGTATTGTGGACTAGGAGACTTTGTTGGACCCCGGTCTGGCACCACACAAATAATTGAATAGTCTTAACGGAAACAGCAGAAATCAGAGAAGGAATTGTATATAATCAGGAGGCTTCCCTCTTAGAGGCAATAGATGACTCTCATTGGGTGAGTCCTACTTTGGACAATTGCCTCAACCTATTGCCTCGCCTGAGGAGACTGCAATCAGCTCTCATCAAGTGCCCAGTATGTCGGCTAGATCAGGGTACGTCCAGCCCCATATGGACCACGGCAGCTGCTCCCACCACTCTTGCTATGTCCTCGAGCAACTCCCGTTGTGTCGATGAGAAAGTCCTTCTCTATAGGAAAAGTCCAAGGTCCCGTACATTATGACATGTCGTGGTGGCGACAGCAACAGCCATGCCGTCAAACACTCTAGTCAGCCGAGAAGGGGAAAAAACAGCTGCAGGCAACAGGATGACCAAATGGTTGCTATGACAACTAAGTGGTTATTGTAGCAGTCGCCGCACACCTTGCTGTCCAACCTTGATTGGACGCCGCCAGTTCCAGTAAGCTAGGGCTCTTAGTACGTTACACCTGCCGGCCACAAGCAACCCTTGAGCCATGAGAAAAAATGTATAATATGCAATGGAAGTAATCAGGTAATTGCCAGTGTAAATATATAGTTTTAAGGTTTTTTTCAATGAGTTTTTATTTGAAACTATCCCATGTACCCTTAACTTATTACAAGGTATTTTTATTTGAAATCGATATTTTGGATAATGATGGAAAACTGATATTGCTGTTAGGTCTTACATTATGGAACCGACCATGTAGAAAATAGGGAGTTCTGAGAGAGCAGTGCTTAAATTTGCAACACTGACTAGAAAACCATCCTAGTTAACAGCTGTTCATGTATA
The DNA here is from genome assembly GCA_936440205.1 of Lepidonotus clava. NCBI lineage: Eukaryota > Metazoa > Annelida > Polychaeta > Phyllodocida > Polynoidae > Lepidonotus > Lepidonotus clava. The sequence continues at coordinate 40,663,267 of OW387136.1, read as the reverse complement.
GTATGGCTGCACCCATTTTATAACTGTTTAACATGATCTGCGGAATCAGACGGGCTGCAGTTCAACCTTATTGTTTTACTTACCCTAGAATATTACATTCTGTCGTTTATCCTGCTAGATGACAGACCACAAACCCCATCCTTTTTGTTTCCTAATAGACTAGTTGTCGAAAAAAGAATGGTTCCGAGGCATTGTTCCTCCCTGTTTTCTGCCCTGCCCCGAGGTAAAACCAGAATCCACCTGACCCTTGCCTACTCCGGGAGCAAGCCCTTCTGCTAGGGTTAAAGTGTGGAGACCTCTCTGTCTTCGTCACCCGCGGGCTTGGTCTTGATGGGGCGTTTTGGCGTTCTGTTGCACCACTCCCCACAACCACCCGCAATGTGATCGCCTAGGTTAGGGTTAAGCCCGGCGTGTTTTGCCCACATAGATAATGTAACTATTAACTCTGAATATGTATATGGCATGTAATGTCAGTTTTACTACTATCTGTATAACAACTCGCACGGTCCTCCATCATAAGTAATTATTGATTAGAGTATAGATTAACATTAGATTGAGCATTAGAAACTCAACAAAGCACACTCATTGTTATCCATCGACCCACTTATTACTCCAATTATGATTTATGAACTGCAGTTAAATGTGGAATTATTGATGATTAGGGCCGATCCTTACTTCACGTGCAATATCTAATTTCACATGGCTGATGGAACTTCTTTTCGCCTTGATGAAATCCATAAAACGATGTGTTTTAGTACTGAACGCTGTAATTGAAAACCAATAGGACATCAAAATGAATCGAGAATAATTACATTCAAATAACAGAGACTAATCAAAGCCGTTTAAATCTGAATTTGGGTCAGGGAATGTTTCTCGGATTAAATACATAAACTTAAACTGATTAAGAATTAGGTTACAGATTAAAACTGATCGAGTAAGATAACGATTACGATTAATAAAATTTATCATGTTGGACCTTAGTGAAATAAACGTGTAACATTAGTTTCATCCTATAGCTTGTACCTAGGCTGGCAAGTTACCTAGGGGTTTATCTTCACTTTTCACGGTGCGTTGACCATGACAACCCTTCAATTGACCCTCACAGGAGACATTGGACCCAGCGAATTGACCCTCCGCAGGAGACCACCCAGGGTCCAACCAGGTGTGAAATGATCTAAATTATGACCTGTCCCACGGTCGGGATCCAATACCCATACCCACTATTTCTACATCTGCCCCCGGCCCCCTACTTGATGGGAGCCCGAGGAGGCCCACTAATCAGGACAGAGGCAGTGGGTGGGTAGGCAGAGTGTTTGGATAAGGCGAGAAGTAAAGGGGTTTGTCTTGTGGCAGCCAGAGAATGTTCACATGAAAAAAGATCTCATTGGTCCCGACGGCAAATAGCAAACTTGATTACTCTCTCCCACAGTGCTGGGTCTTTTTATACATTCTGCCTACCAGCTATGGTACGAAAAGTAAATGAATGGAGTAGACCCTATCCTGTTCCTAACGACTAGGATTTGTTTTTATAATTGGGTTAAGGCTAACATAAAATATTTCATTTAGGAACGATATGAAGCTGTTTTGTCTGTCCCGAATATCACAGCGTTATTATAGTACGAAAATACTACATTACAAAAATTGTTGCAAAAATGATAAGGCAAGCATACCTGCTGTTAGTTGCAAGCAATATAGTTATATAGGAAGCAGCCTTGGGAAGTGATAGTTTTCACATTGGAAATCCTTGCACCCAACGGCTCCTATTTGATCGAAGACTAGAAGGCCCATCTTATAGATGTACTCTAAGATATTGCCAGCAGTGGGGCAGACCGGTCAGGTGCACTGGGCCGGTAGTAGTAGACGGGAGACTCAAAGAGTCCTCGGACGGCCGTCCCGCCTACACGCCTGAGCAGCTCCCTCAGTGAGCAGCTCTTCATGGCTGGCAGCGTCTGCTCCCACTGGCCGTCTGCCAGAGTCCACGTCTCTCTGATAACATAGGGAGCTGCCGTCTCCTAGCCTGACGAAGTTTACCTTTCCTATGGCTGGGTTTTTATGGCTTTCCTTTATGATGTACTTTTCCCCCGTATGAGACACAGTGTGTCTGATCACTGCCAAAGCAAATCCAACTTTTCTATGGTGGGATCTATTTATGATGAAAGAGCTGGAAAATTGCGAATTATAAGGGATGATGTAATTGGCAGAATCAATATTAATATAACATATTAAAGAATAGGCGTATAATATGTTTCGCTGTCGCTTTAAAGTCTTTGTTTAAAAAAAATAACAACCCTGTCTGTAACATGCGTCTCCGCACTGTTCGCCTCATTTGGCAGCCCCGTTGTTATCACACTTCCTTCTCCGAAGTTCACAGACAATCTGCATTCTACAATCACTATTCTTCAGGGCCTCGCCTATTTGATGTCTATGAATAAATATGTATATATTAATGAATATATATATGCTCATAATATATATATTATATAAGTGCATGTGTATTTGGGCTATCCCCTATCCCACAGCTGAATCCTGGAGCTGAATTCCTTAGATCGCTCCTATGAAGTCAGCTGAAACGGTTATTTATTTGTTAATATCACAATCAACAACCTCAGTCATACCCTATATTATTCGCCGCTGCATTCACTCCGCACACCGTCGTTGGCACGTCCACAACATGAATCATTGTCCCTGCCGTCAACCCTCGCACCAAACCCTAATAAAAGCCGTCGTCCTTTCTAAATAATGGAGACGGTATGTTTGGCGGCGGTCAGGCCCGTGTTGTAGGGTTAGGTGTGGCATGTCAGGGCCTGCATATGAGATGGGAGGGACGTGATGTGCCCGGAGGGCTGCAGGCGGCGGGGTGGGTGGTCAGTGCTGGGGGATCTAGGGTCGTTATTAATAAACAGCCATACCCGGCTCAATCTGTCACAGTGATGTGAGCTAGTATATGATTGCTATCATCCTGGAAAAATTATTTACCTGCTGCAATCGGATTTTATTTATGAGAGAGCATGTTTATTTTATGGTTTACTTTACTTTGAATTATTAGTTCGGAAGCATTTAGCCCAATTAAAGCAATTCCAGATTTCCCCCCCCCCCCCCACTTCCAGATTAAGAAAAGATACAAAATCACATACCTGATATGTAACTAAACTCTTCGAACCAATTTACATAATTAGATGATTTTGCGCTTTATCGTGATCTGGTCAAAATGATCCCCATCATGCAGCCTTTACCCACCAGACTACTGACCCGAAGTATGGTATGGTTCTCACACACCTGAAAAAATATTTCTGCCGTTGATCGAAATGGCCATACCAAACTGTGCCCTGGAGACACTGCTGGCCCCTACCTTGGGCTGGGGTTGGCATTGACGAGAAGATTATTACCTCCCAAACTGTCGGGATGCCCGGGCTAGTAATGGATGGTGCCCACTGCTGTGAGAGCCGGACATTTATCAAGTGGTCTGTTTGACAATACGTGGTAGGACCTCACATGGCCATTAGGTACCTCCTACTGATATCGTACACTGCTCTGGAAAAGGGGCGGCGTTATATTTTGACAAGGACATTGCAATTTTGCTTCAACTTGTGAACTTTTGTTATAATCAACGTGTTAAAACATGATTGGATGATACTATTATGCAAGTATCGAAAAACACAGGTTTCTGAGAAAGTTGTAAGGAGTATAATGCGTTTCTATAATGTAATACACACCATTGAAGTACATAAGGTATCTCTAGACCTTCATAGGAAGGCCCTTATCACTCTTGACCGCGTTTTCCCGTTAACCCATATAGGACCTAAGTTGCACCCTTGCGGTACTCCAGGCTTTCAGGCCCGTGGAGGTGCGAAGGCTTACCGGGGGTCAACCAAACCCAGGCTGCCGACCCTGCTGGCCAGCCTCCACGGTGCCGTGTTTACACCTGAACCCAGCCCCGTAATGGCGCACCTCACCGCCGCCAGACGGCGACACAAGTGGGGGCCTCGGGCAGGGCGCCGGGGTCATGACCTCAGCACCTCCAGGGTGCGGTAAACAGTGCCACGCCTGGAGTGGTGGGAATGGATGGGCCGGACCTTTGTATGGATTAACAGGATTAGTTCCAGTTTCTTCAGGGGTAAGTTCCTTAGATAATACATAGGGAAGCTTAAAGTGTTGTCCAAATGTTACATGCCTAAAACTAAATTCTATCCTAAATCCTCCTTTTTTTCAAAAGCGTGAAATATGCATATGTATCTATAGACAACTTCTATTAAACCATATTTACGGTATATACGGCAGGGTAGGAGGCTGGTAGTTATATTTTTTTATACAAAAGAAGAACAATGGAAAAAGGCAGTGATATTACAATTGTCTAACATCAACGGACTCCGATATGGAATTTGGTTTGTGAAGAACATTGTCATATAATTGTGATGACTTCTTTTAGGATTAACATGTCTATATTTTGATAATTTGTCCAGATCACAATAATAATTAACGAGATCCAAATTGATTCAAGGCCAAGCAGATTACTGTTACTATTCCTTACCCATGCTAACTGGTCCCACCGGGATGGCCTGGTGCATACCACACATGCCATTCCCTTCAAGCATCCACCCCTGCAGCGGAATACAGACATCGTAAGAACCATAAAAGAAAACCATCCCATTGACTTAAAATAAATTCTCCTCGGCCGTTACACTTCCTCATACCGCTTGAAATACGGCACGCCTTCCCTCTTCCGTGTGTCTCATATTTTCAGCCACATCAAAGCATTATGCCCAAGAGCCGCTTGTACCCAGTGACCCCTGTCGTGACCTGTAAGTGACCTCTGACATGACCCCATCAGCCTGTGACAAGAGCCTCCATTTCGGGGGTCAGGTCAAGTGGCGGGGAGGGGCAGGTGAATTATGTGGGTGTCGGGTGACGTGATTAGATCCCTGTTTGTAAACATATCGGTAACGGTACACCTGTGGGCCCTCCCCTTGACACACCTGTACTGAAAGGGGCACAGCAGGACAAATGAGCATTAGGATCGATCATCTGATAGGTCCCCTTCATAATGATGTAGCCTTTGTCAAAACCATCCAGAAAGGTCAAAGAATGGTATGAATACGAGTGATAAGCTACTTAAGAATAGAATACATTTTAATACCTATCGTGAGTAATAGCTACATAGTCTAAAAGGCATGTAGGAATCTTAGAGGCAATAATATCTCGACCCCCTTATAATCCTTAATCACAAGCTAAAGATTCAAGATGATAACCACGAATCCTCCTTCACTGCATGTTCAGTGAAGTGTCTATCTGTCCCAAGCAGCCCCTTCACATCGAGGGACCCGCTACAGAGGCAGAACGTACTCGACCCGAGCAGCTCACGAGTAGTTGTCAGGGAGCAGCTCCAGATGGAACCAGAGGAAAAAATGGAATTCCTACGAATATTGCTCTGTTATCGGGGGCGGAGGCCGATAAGACGCCGCTTAATGGGGGGAGGGTCACTCGGCCTCCCAGCCAGGAGCTGCTCTCAAACTAGACTTATAGGCTTGGTACGGAGTGAGTAGTGTGTAAAACCTTCTTTTGAGGTTGACCTTTTAGTGCTCAGTTGAGGGCGTAGGGTACAGCCTTAGGTACGCTTCGAATAAGTGTAGCTTATTCTACCAACCTACAGATTTACCTAGTTATCTTGATAAATTCCCCAGATGAATTTAAATGATTAATTGATTCTACAGTATTTGTACTGGACCTTTGTGTCTGCGTTAGCACCTAGGTTGGTTCTGGATCCCCACTTCATGTATACCATTGCCCATCCCCGACCATATTTGGCATGGCGTAATTATATTCTACAATATGCCGTCCTGAATCTTTCTTTCCGCCCCCTTGCACTCCCTTCCCCTCCTAATACACAGGCGTGCTTCTGGTCCTCTCTTCCCTATAGAATCCTACGTCTGCCTTCTCCCTAGCCCACACAGCCTCCACCACACCCTGCATCCCATGTCGTCCAATTTCCGATCAGTGGGGAAATATTGACACCCCTACCCCCTTCCCCTGTTCTCCCTACAGCCCCTCACCCAACTAACACTAAGGCAATTCCAGGCTGTCTGCGCCCAGTAAGCAACCATAGATGTTGATCTAGGCCTAACTTGCAGTCTGCCCACCCTCTCATTAACCTCCCCGACCTACGTCTCAATCTCATCGGCTCTAAAAAGACCCTGGTCCCAGTAGACCGGACAGATTGTTATACCCCACGGCCCCCCATGCTGTGGAGTCGGTACCAATTTGGGGTAGACCTGTAGTACCGACAGATGTTAACAACTAGTTTGTATAGTGTATAGAAAGGCAGGGAAGTCCTTGAGGCAGCATGGGTGGTCGATAATTACTGACCAGTAATAGTCTGTCTGCCCGGAGAAGGAGCATTAATTGTATGTTGCTATATAGCGTGGCTAGCCTCAGCATTTCAGAAAAACCGGTTTGTATGATCAACTCTGCCGAGATTTATGTTGAAGAGGTTGATGAACCATTGACATTCGGGGTTAATTAGAAAAGTTCTCCAGTTGGTTTTTACCCTAGCTGATATCTCCACGTATTGGAAGAAAAGTATGGCAGGTGATATTAAGCTCATATCAATGCTGGCTCCAAAAATTGTGACATCGATGATTAATCCTAGCATTATTACACTCTCTAAAATTTGGAAAGGTTTCAGTAGGAGCATTGTTAAAATGTCAACATTGGCTGGGTTATAGACCGGGTGTCCGAAATCTGTTTTTTCCAAGGTAAACCTGTCGCGCAAGCATGCAGAGAATTAGGGGTAACCCACCACCACACCACCACCCGTCTCCTCTTACTGAAACGGCCTAGGTGGGGTTTACCCGGCGCCCGGAGGAGCAGGTGATCCTCCCGGTGCCCAATAGGTGAGCAGCTCCCGAGCTGCTCCCGTAAAGGTCATCCTAATGGCGGTGTGGGCGGGGGCCGAAGGGGGTGGGCCGGACAGGGTAATGGGTGGTGGTCAGCCGGCGCACCTGGCCGCTCACCTGCTAATTGAGCCTGCTTTGGTTAACACAGGTGAGCCTGGTCCCAACCGAAGGGCAATAGGAGGGCAATCAAGCTAGTTAAGGGTCATTTGGCCGTTTCTAGGCCAGCTCGCCTGTCCTTATTGGGATAGAAATAGCTGTCTGGTCGTATGAGCCATGCCAACGAGAGGTTTCACTAGAAGTAATGTTGCCTGTACCTCTCTGTACAAGTACCAGATATCTGAATCGAATATTCCTTCAGGGTATCTACGCAGGTCTTAAAAGGTCTTTAATTAAATCTTATTTGAAACAAAGTATGTATCATGAGATACAAAACACTGCTTATGTGTTAGTCAAACTAGATGCGTTTCGTACTGATTGACTGAGAGGTCTTAAATTTTTAGGATTTTGGTGTTAGGCCTAATTATGTCTTAGAAAGGTCCTAAAATGACTTACAAGAAAAACGCGGAAAGGCTGTCCTAACAGATCTACACGTGTATAATAAAAAGGTGTAAACTTCATCAAAGTTATGATTTGTTCTAAGTTAGGTCTAGCATGTGTACATATGTGTATATATCATGATGTAGGATATGCTTTCAGAACCAAACAGTCTCTATATTATATATCCTGGCTTCCATAACTGAACTGCTTACTTTGTTGGTCAACACCTGCCTGGAAGCATTGATTACCTCAATGCCCTCCTGTACCCAGACCCCACACCTGCACGGGGCGGCGGATTTGGCACGTCTGTTACTTAACCTTCTGGACCGTGCTACTGAAGGGTAGAGTCCTTTAGTCTGGTAGTATGGGGCAGATGAGAGATACCTATTGAACACTGATTCTGGACAGTATTGCCAAACTGGGGCTAGTCACGCAGACCATAACCTCCACAAACAGCCGGTTCACACGAAGGCCTTTAGCCCCTGGTGTTAAGTTAGGACCGTTAAACCGGATTGCTGTGGTCTTTAAAACAAATGGTACAGTTGTCTATATTGTTATTTCACGTGTTCCCTCTCGTTATAGCGTATCATTTGTTTGACTTTCCGTGTATTAGGTTTAGAAAATGTGTATTCAATGACACAGAACAACAACAATTTATTTCATAGTGGTGCAAAACTAACATCATTTGTTTAGACTGAACGGACTTCATTAAACTCTGAACGTTTTTATGACCATACACATCACAGTCTCTGAAGTCGCACTTGCTGCGTAGAGTTTTATAGACTTCTGAATAATAAGAAAGAAACGAATAGATTGAACTAATAACGAGTGCACAGTGCATTGCATAGACCAAGGAAACGACCAGTAACATACCTTCATAGTGCAATCAGTTTAAAGTTGACGTTATTTGTACTTTGATAGTTTCAGCAATGTGGATAATTGCATTCATTATTTCTGCTATAATGATCTTACAGCGCGTCTTGATTTCCCATGAGTTTTTTTAAGTTTTCCTGTTTCAATTTGTCATAAGTGATACATGATCCCCCTCTCCGAGGGCCTGTGCCCCGCGACAAGGGTTAGACTTGAGCCCAGTCTTCTCAGAAATAAAGTCAGGTCCCTACACAGCTACAGGGCGATTAAACTCGAGAGAAGACCTTGGTCAGCCTACAATCTGTTTAACCAAACTTTACAAACTCAGCGACCAATGATGTCCATGGGCACTTGTCGCTGAAGAATAAAAGGGTTAACACCGACTAAAGTTAGTTGTCGGCCTTCTTGGACCCAGTGTGGCTCCTGCTTAAGGCACGAACGTATAATAGGTTGAAATTTTTTTTTTAAATAAATAGTATACATCTAAACATGGGAATCTGAAATTGGTAGGCGGCGCAAAAGACGTTGAAAGAGACTGATCATTCTGCGTAACAATGACATCTATGCATGTTGAACACTACCATGAGAGCTATTTTAACGCTTCCAAGAACAGCTAAAGGAGGCCCACGTATTCTACTCTCCGGGTAGTTTCTGGGGACTTCTGTACACCATAGAACATTCTGTAGATTCACTTTAAATGGGAAGCCTGTAGGAGATAGTTGACGTCACAACGGAAGTAAAACCCGACGAGCGGACGCCGGCGGGTCGAATTGCCCCCATCGGCCTCGGCACCGGAACCGGAACCGACGTGTTCTGATCATTGTGTGTGTTGTTTTGAAAGGCGTTGTGTGAATTATAAGCCTGCCCAATGTTGTCTCATCTGTTGAGATGTTAAACCCGCCGGCCGTAGCCTGTAGCTGTGTCCAGCCAGGCCCATTCCCGCCGAACACCTCGCCTAGATGGGCAGGGTCAAAGGTGGCAATAGCACAGCCGTGTCAACAGATCGGATTACCCGTAATAACATGCTTCTCCCAGCGGCCACTAGGCGGCCTGCATTGGGCCGCAGGGACCCGGCCAACCTTCAGCATCCAGATGGGTTTGGTTGACTGGGCCCAGCAAACCCGATAATGATGATGAATGTATTTGTACAGAGTCACCACGTGGATAGGGGTGTGTGTCGGAGGGGGGCTTATGACTACCATGTGATCAGTGTCCCCGAGCGAAACGGAACAGGGAGCGTTCATTGACGACTGTGTGGGCCAGCGTTATGTTATGTTGGGTACACGTTTTATATTTAATCGTGTCTAATGTGTAGGCGATGTGCATGCTTGGCCAAGGATTTGACATCGCAGAACCTTCTGATAACATCTTAGGACTTTATTATTAGAAGGTCACCGTTACGTTGCTCCTTGACTGGCTAAGGACCTCGATTTACGAAGTCCAAAATCCAGGTATAGTTCTGTCAATGGACGATGCATGTGGGAAATTAGTATGGTTTTCCCCATCTGTAATTTTGTAACAATAATGTAGAAAGGCAGTGTGTTTTAAAGGAACACCAATGCTATATAGTGTCACTGAAAAAAAAGCATCAGCCGGAAGTCAAGGAAGGAAACCGTCCTTCCTACTGCAACGCCTAAAATAGCCATTCCCCTGTCATTGTGGGGAGCCCCTCACTCGAATTCCTCCGGTGGTCGTTGAGAACTAATGGTAGGCGAATCACGGCCTCAGTCATCTTCTCCTCGGCCTTTGAACCCAGATAAATCGTCGTTAGTTAACATGGACGGCGTAAGTTAGGAACGTGCACCTGGGGACTAAGACTGGCTCCCCCGGTTACTGTACTCGTCAATCTTTAACAACCCCATTCCCGACATGCATCCCTTTTACCCTTAGAATTTTAATTACAACCAAACTTGATCAAAATATCCAATTAAATAGTCCATGTAATATACTAACGAGAAACAGGCATCCTACTGTATGATTATGGCAGCGATGATTTTATAAATGTAATGAGAGAGCTCTCACCTCCCACATTAATATTGTAAGCACTTTACCCCTTGGGGCTGGAAATGAAGATTTATGGTGCCAATGTCCCGTGGGGTACCCTATGAACTGCTCCCCCGACCAGACGGAGCAGCTCAGAGTATTTCTCCTACCTAGAACGTCCCTAGTTGACTTAATCCGTATTTTTAGAGATCTCTTACTGGGGGTTTTAAAAGGCAATTACATGTATCTCAATAACCCTTGTGTTAAGGTAAGGCAACGAAGTTTAAACGTAAGCATACTGACGAACTCTCAGTTTGATCACAGCAAATCATCTCTTTACAACTTCTTATACAATAGCATGTTTTCCGGCAATTTTATTTTTATTTGAAATGAATTTGTCCCAGCCCCAACAGAAATATCCCAGTCCCTCCACTGATATGCCGGCTATGGCCTCCCATATATTACCCCCTTATCAGTACAATCAGGAGGCTGTAGGCAGGTCGTGCTATTGGCAGTGCCCTATCAGTGCTTTTTACTGTCTTATTGCTTCTGGCGCGTCATGTACACTGTTAAAACAAGTGTTTAGAACCTAAACATTTTCCTAAACACTTCGGTGCATCCAGTTTTGGAACACTTTATTTCCCTAAACATGTTTAGAATTATTGGTGTTTAGGGTTAAGTGTTTAGAAATGTGTGATGTTTAGCTGTTTAACCATGAAGTGTTTAGGTCCTCAAGGTGTTTAGGATCAAAGCGCTTATGCTTTTTTTATGTTTAGCTGTTAAGTGTTTAGAAATCTATGATGTTTAGGTGTTTATCTATGAAGCATTTAGGTCTTCAAGGTGTTTAGGGTTAGGTGTTAAGTTAAACAGTAATATACCGTGATATGTACAGTGTACTTTCATTCTTAAGGATGAAAACCATTTTAAATTTAGCAATAATATACTGTAGTGTGTAAAAAAAAACCACATAGATCTTACATGTAAAACACTGCTATGGTACTATGCAATACAGTTTACACCAGATGTAATGTTAACAGCATTGAAAGTTTTGTTTTTCCTGCAATCACACTACAGGATCATTGAGCCAATAACCACATATTTCCTTCCTTCTTGGTTTAGCCTTGCATGGGTTGTTTGATTGTTGGAGGTAAAACCTTCAGGGGTATAGCTGATAAAGTTCTTGTACTAAAAAGGTGTCTACATGTTGATCCTACTAAAAAGGTGTTTTAAAACATGTTGTAAATGTTTTAGGGGTGTTCTGGTTGGTTGACCGTACCTAGAATAGCAGGCCAATGAAGTGATTATCTAATGACGCTACAAAAACTTAAAAATCTAACATTTTTAATCATAAAGTTCCAAATTCCTAAGTGTATGAAAAAACTATTTCATGGCCAAAAGTAAGGAGTGCATGTGGCAAACAACTAATAGTACAACTACTTCGTAGTAGTATTTTGGTAACTTCAGTAGCCGAGATTTGAACCCGGGGCCCCTCACATATGAAGCCTGTGCTCTACCACTGACCTATGGAGGCCTGTAGGTAGACACAGCCCAGCTTTGCTACTTAACTGAATAAGTAGGGGTATGAGAGTACTGAACTATTGTCTGTCACACAAACATGATGTTGAATACCTGTATAGTAGCACTGATCCTACTCATTGGTGCTGACTATGCCAGTGTGCACTACATGCAGTCCAAGTTAGCTCAGTTGGTTAGGCTTCTACCTTGAATGTAAAGAATGTGGGTTCTAATCCCAAAGTGTCCATTTTTCTTTTCCATAGTATACAATTGATATTATGTGTTTAGATTCTAAACATATCCCATTCAAAACATGGTTAGAAGTTACAAGTGTTTAGCTTTTAAATACAACTGATGCTAGCATTTAGATTTTAAGCATAGTTAACCCAACACATGTTTAGAAGTTACAAGTGTTTAGGTTTTAAACAGATGTGGTTTAATGTATTTAGATTATAAACATGTTTATGCCCTTAACACATTTAAATTCTAAACACCATTTTAACAGTGTAGGCACCAGCCTGCTGCCACAGACAATGTCCGCCATACTCACACATAGAATAGGACTACCTCACATTCACAACCTTCAATGTTACATTCATGCTACCTCCATGTCCTTTTGGTTTATAGTATATTCTATAAGAGAGTTGGCCGTATCCAAGAAACATGCCAAGCACATTTGATGTTACTGTCATGTAAATTTCAGCCCTTCGCCTATGTCCATACAGCACCTACTCAAGTCATAGGTCTGCAGTTGCGACCCTACGATGTTTAAACTACACATAGACGAGGTATTCGGTAATTTTGTTTAGATTAACCACTAACTGTAATGGTCCCCTAGTAACCCCCTCCCCTTCCCAATCTCAACCCCCACTACCTACCACCACTAACCTATACTATATTGATACGACCGTTGGTTATGCTATCTACTGATGACCAAGCACTTTTCCTTGTGCCCCACCCCTCCAGCTACCACCCCTGGCTCTACCGGCCCACCTTATTTCCCCTCCATAATCAATACATAGCCAACGCTTATACGGGCCTTACTGCCAATCCAGGGGATCAAGATGGGCGCCCGGCCCATCAAGAGGCTATCTGGGCGGCGTGTGAAGGGCCCCTGTTTCCGGGCATATCGCCCGGGGCCCGCATTAATAGGATATGTGTCCTAGGGCGGGCGGACTAAACGCCCCGCTTTATATATGTATGAGAGTACAGCGTGGCCACCCACTGGGGTTGAGTCCTACTAGATGAAGCAATGCTGATGCGTTTAAGATGTAGGAATTGGAATTGGAGTAAAAGTATAGGTTTCTATACTTAGTATCCCCTTGAATTCGACTTCAGTTAAAATCTACCTTGGAAATTCTCATCATGAGGGACCTAGTTGAAATATAACTTAACTGCCATGCCTGCCTATTGGAGCGGCGAGCGCATCATTAGTAATATATAGAGACAAATGTATGGTTGTATCCTGTTGGTAGGTCTTCATATTGAACGGATTATAAAGGTCATTTTCATTAGCAATATAATTGCCCCCAAGCTATCCGTCGAACTATATCAGAGCAGTTTATGAGTTGCTCGTCTCCTAGACCAGACACTGACGGCCTCACTTCATGAGCAGCTGGGAGCAATTCAGTCTAATCACTTTGCTGCGAGCAGGGACACAGACAGAACTGAACGCTTGGGTGGTCTTTGCAGAGAATCTTTTAACTTGCAGAGACTTTCTTTGCGACTAGAAATAGAACGTTCATAAAAAGCAGCACAATGCACTGCAATAGATTGGCTTTGAGGTCCGTCTAGCTAGGAAAAAGGGATACCGGTGGAATGGGCTGTTTAATTGGTTTCATTGTGTGTCTGTGATCTGGTTATAGGAGAATTGAATATAAGATGATATGTGTATATATTGTATAATGGTAACACACAGACACACACAAACACACACACACAGATGAAGGGTCAGAGTCCCCATGGACTTCAGCATAGACGATGTAATTATTGCACGTGAAACATTTGGGGTGCATGTACATGTATAACCCCAACCCGCTTATGCTTGTAGGAGTATCATAACGCTTTCAAACTTTCAAAGACAAATACATATCAATGCCAAACTAAACCTCATTGAAGATAGAATGGTATGTCACACTCTCAGCATCATGTACAAAAGGAAATGTAATGGTGAAAATCTAGATCAAAGAAATCTCCCCATTAGAGCATTCGAGGCACCATTATTTGATATAAAAATACCTAGTACTACAACATATCAATGTAGTGTGGCCTATCGAGGTTCTGTTTTGTGGAATGCTCTACCAGTTAGTGAGAGGAATATTCAGTCAATAGCTTCTTTTAATTATGTACAAAAGAGTAAAATGCGCAATAAATTAATTAACTCGCTTGAAAACCCAATGTAAATAGATAGATAGTTATTACCCTATGTTTTTTTGTTTTTTTCCCCAATTTTCTTTTCATTTATTATATATACTCTGTACTCCCACCAATATTATTCATACCAGTCCATTTTTACTAACAAATAATGTACTCATTTCATCTTCATATACTTAAGCGAACAAATTATGTACAGGCTGGGTCAATCTTGAAAACCAGTCTTTTCAGACTGAAGCATACCCAGGGTAAACAATTCCGAAATAAAAAAAAAATAAAAATAAAAAATAAAAAACTTCATGATGACCTTCTGTCCTTTCTGAAAAGGGGCGTCTTTGATGGCTAAATAAACTATCTGCTCGTCGTTCCCCACCCCGTATACCTCATCCTAATTTCTCTCCGATATCCCTTGCCACAGCCAGTCCCCTCCCGTCGCCCGGGCCGGTCCCCAATCGCTATATACTACTTACGGAGACGGGACTCCCCCTTGACACAGGATTATACGTTGACGCTAATCCCATCCCCAGAGGGCGGGTCAACCCGGCTTTACCCCCTGGGCCCCTGTCCCCCACTTCTTAGTGTGCTTGGGGAATGCACACAGCTCGTTCAACCACCTTTTAATACACACCTGCACCTTTAAACCCCGTCCATTTACACCCGCAACCTTCCTTCAAGTCCCAATCCCATCCGGTCGAGCCCGTGTCCAGTTCACACCTTTCACCATAGCCCTTCTTCCTTTTATAATTTCGAATCGTTTTGCTATTGCTGATAAAATGCTTATTTTCCTGATTTACTGTCAGACAACCCAGGTTTTTTAAAAATAAACTTCTGGCTTGAGTATTGAGGGAGAAAAAGCCAAAGTATCGATCCAGAACTCATAGACATACATGTATTACGGTAGACCAGCGTTAAAATTGTCTTAGGGGAGTTAATGTATAGCTTACATCTTGTAAATGCCCAACAAACTAAGGATAGTGAACACGTCTTTGAACCTCCTCTGACCTTTCTGTACGCTGCGTCACGCCGCAAGACGACTCCCTATAGACTTCCCCTGACCTTTGGATAGGAATCCCAGAACAGTGCAATTAGATCGTGTAACATTCCAGTTCGTAGTTTCTAGTAGAATGTTCAAATATCATAAACGTCAGGCAACGTTTGTCATCTGTCTGCTTTCCAAATGAAATTGTTTTCGGTTGTCATCACACTGCAGGATACTCCGGGTTAGACCTTGCAAATTAAGCCATCATTGTATCTATGAGTAACTGCAAAGTAACATTTTTGTTCAGAATGTCCACCATTTGCTTTGTAAGGTTTTGAAGTATGAAGGGGGAAATTCAAAGGTCATATTGAAAGTATATTAAAGTGTGATAATCGAAAGGTTTCACCGCACAACGTTTGATAGGATTGGAAGTTTCGAAAATTTGATTGGAAGGTTTGATGGCATAGTTTGAATGTGTATTGGAGAGGTTAGTAGGCACGGCAAGGTTGTGGGCTTGATGAGAAGGTTGAATGTACTTTGAGAAGGTTTGATGGCATGATGTGAAGGTTTGAAACTATGAAAGGAAGGTTTGAAGTTATGATGGGGAGTTTTGAAGGTATGATGAGAAGGTTTGAGGTATGATGGGGAGTTTTGAAGGTATGATGGGGAGTTTTGAAGGTATGATGAGAGGGTTTGGCTGTATGATGAGGAGATGGGAGATGTGGGAGTCAGTAAGTAGGAGATGGTCCGTCCCCCGGGCGGCGCCTTCCCTCGGCCTGTCATTAGCCCTGTCTCATACTAAGTAGGCCGGGTCAGGCGGGTCAGACAAGCCTAATGCACGTCACATCAGACCATAGTCTCTCAGAGAAACGCTGATCTACACATTATCTGCTTAACACATTTCTATGCAAAAACAGATATAAAGCTCCGGAGACAATGTCTAAATTATCTATACACCAGTAATGTTAGCAACCTTATCTTTAATCTATTACACAACTTTTAATAGGATATTTAGTTGTCGTATGTTGTGCACAACTCGTTTGCTATCGGTTAACATATTTCATTTGAGGCTATCAATTTCTTGCTTTTCATTAAGATGTATTCTTATTTTCTAGGTGAGTACCTCAACAAACGTTATTGCATAGAGGTCAAGGTCGGTATGTCTTTTCAATTATGTCCTTCAAAGGTCACAACTTTGGGACTCAATGCAGTTGATCTTGAAAAAGAAATTGTAGAAAAACTCAAAATCTATTTCCATCGGTAATTTTACTGATTAAGGTCATAAAAACTAGGGCAAAAATGGCTGTTGAGCTGGCAAAAGGTTCCGGGGTCAATCGAATTAGGGTTATGGATGTTAGGCTACCCCCATCTGTTATGGGACTTTATTTGATAAGGCCTATTTGATTGCAGTTTAACCATAAATATTGAATAGGCCGCTGGCCTGACCTGCGTACGGGTCGGTAAACCATCTGTCAGTTTGGGCCAGCAGGGGACAGCGGGGCCAGGGCGTGTTCATCGCACCTTTCTGTGGCGGGTTATTGAATTGGGAAAATACTCTATAAAATGAGATAGGTGTCCATCTGTAAATGGCGCTGGATTATCATTAAACCTTTATTCTATCATAGTTTATTATATATCTTTTTCTACTCAGAGGACTAACATTTGGCCCATTTTATGTTAACCTATACACCTGTATCTTGTATTCCAATATACAGATAACCTTAAGGCTAGTTTAGTCCAAATCTCCTTATACGTTCCTCTCACCTACCTCATTCCATGACCCCTTCAAGCCCAGTCTCCCAACACGATAATGATTCACTCTCTTCAATAGAAGCAGCACACATGTTGATATATAGGGAGTCAACATAGTACGTTACTAAAATCCCCTTGCAACCAGCCGACGTGTTGGGTAGTCTAAACTGTGCCAAAAGTCAAACAGATTATGTCATATAATATATCAAGTTCAGGATATTACCAAGTTGCCCTGGCACTGCATAATAGTTCAGGGTTTGCCCAACCTACCCCCTACATTTTCTAGCTTTGTAACCAGGCATATATATTCGACCTTACCCTAGTTTTACTTCCTTGGAGACGGACCCTCAGTGCCCGTGGGCTACAATCCCGCTCCCTTCCCCCACTACCCAGCCCCCATGTAAGTGCCAGCCGCTGTCGGCCACAGATTACACGTCCAGTCTACGCCTCGCCAGCCTAGGGGGCGGAACAGGCCGCCACCACCGACCGGCCAACCTCTCCTAGCCAACTAATGGTGGCCGTAGGTACGCAGAGTGAGAATAGAGAGTGTGGAGGGTAATGCAGACGGGTGTAGAGAAGGCAGATGGAGAGTTTGGAGAGTGAGGACGGAGAGCAAGAACAGATCGAGTTTTTGAATTCTTTAGTATTTAGTCCTGGACGGAGGGAGAGATTTAGCAGTGGTGCGTGAGACAGACAACCGTTGGACACGTATAGTGTCAATGCATGTACTGAGCTGCAAACATGCAGATAAGGGCTTATCGCCTAACATATCAACAATGTATCGTCAAATAGGTGCATTTGTTCATGCATTTACGATTTGGGGTTGTGAGTGTACAATGGTGGTGACGTCTTTGGTTGTATTTGTTTCAAGAGAAGACATAGCCTTAAAGTTAACAGCAAGGTCTTTAGTGGAAAATAACCCTAAACAAACGCGATCATATTCCGTCGTGGCTTTCCATTTCCCTCCAAACTATAGTCGAAAATTCGATTATATGTTGGCGTTTTCTACGACGTGCCATGGCACAAGCTTCACAATCCACAGCCATACATTCAATGTATTATATAGCAGGCCTTTATTGCTCACCTACAAGCAATAATACTGCTGCTGTGGTAATGTACTGGTTGACCATATTACTCCAGGGTTCAGGCCAAACACGGCGTGGAACAATAAGCTATGTATTGACTGGTTACATTTGGAAGGGACTGACCGGTAGTTTGTGTACTGGGTCGATACATCTAGATACATGTAGGCTAGTATCTAACCATATTGATATATCTTAGATATAAGAATAAACCAGTCAGAGCCAGCATATATATGCATTATTATAGCGTTGCTGTATTGCAGTATCTTTTATATAATTTGTAACAAGATATTATCTATCTACACAATTTAGAATGAATAGAAAAATTCTATCCTCGGTCCAGCCTCCTGAGCCACACGACTTATAATTGACCAGCAATATTGACCAATACTTCCAACTCATTCGTTTTCTTAGAAAAATCTTTGGAAAAAAACGATTTCTGTTATGCTAGCCTGTGGACGAAATAAGGTCTTTGTCTTATTGAGAGAATAACAGGGGCTAAAGAAAATACTCGATGTTATTCCCACATTTGTCACTGTCCTAATCTCAATGTAGGAGTGCCGTAAGCCGCCAACAGCCAAATCTCGGTCGTAAATCACTCATTGATCTACTCGACGCCGGGTGAGCTGCTCGTCCGTTGGGACGGGTTTGTTTTTAGCCCAGTGAGCAGCTCAGAAAAGGCAAAACGTCCGACGTTGGGGCATGTAAACATGGCGGGGGAAACGACGTGATTAGGAGAAGGCGCACTCGGTCTGTGGGTGCAGACGTATTGTGGGCTCCTCCCAATAGGGGAGGAAATGCCGGAGTACTACAGTTCCAGTATGAGTTGAGCAGTGTACACTGAACGTTGGCTGGACCATGGAGAGTAAATACTCTCAATGGCAGGACCGGGGCACGACACAGGATTGGTCAGGCTTCTCTTCAAAGTAAGATACTCCATATAGCTACAAGGGATAGGGAATATGGCACCAAGGCATATATGATTCTATAGCAATTCTACCTACTAAGACAGCAGATGGGGCCTACTCTTGAATTAATCATTTTCACGTGAATTATCATTGGGTCAGTTTAGAAAAACTAAAACTTAGGTCTATTTGATTTAAATACTGATAAGTATTACACTTTTCATTGGTGATAGGCCTATGGGGGGAACTATCTGTAACCACGGTAGTGGGACTGACAAAAAGGGGATGTGTGGTTAGGCCGTGTGAGGCTTTCAGAAGTTTCAGTGGTCGTCTCCCGAGCAGCTCGGCCCCACAGGGGAGCAGCTCATTGACTCAGGGTTAGTTACATTGATTTCCGCTGGCGGGGTCTCCGTCAATAGGCGTGCGGTGAAAGCCACTTCTATGGGCGGCCAGAAGGGGGTCTCTGTCCCCAGTTTGTGGTGAGGGGGTACTTACCGTAGGGCTATTGATGTAGGGCGTGCTCAGCCAGTTACGTGTATTGTCGGGTATTACTGTCGGGAACGGCGGTGAATGTCGTCAGCGTTTTATTGTAAAGTAAACAGATGAACCGCTTTCCTTATGCCAATACAACATGGGATGTGTCGATATTTTTCAGTTTGGTAGCTGTCTGGAGGAAGTGGAAAGGCAAAAGTGGTGTTTAGTAACGGGAAATGTTCTAATAGAATTGAGGATTTTATAGAATTGATATTATGCCGCCCAGTGAATTGTAGTTGACGTCTTCTTTAATAGTTTTATTGGATCACATCCTAGCAGTTACGAACGGGCGTCTGGCGTTGACAGATCGCGTGTCGCTTCCACTCTAGTGCGTTATCTAGTTCAGACAAGAACAAAACACGTTGACATGATGTTTCAATAGTAAATTTCAGTGTATTACCAAAAGGCGTTTTCACATAAATATTCCGCTCGGAATGCATTAACTTTTCGGGAGTATTATTCATAAAAACACTTATGACAGGAACAAATTGAGTGAGAGGAAAAAACGAAATGCAGATACGCGACTGACGTGCCA
The DNA here is from genome assembly GCA_936440205.1 of Lepidonotus clava. Taxonomy (NCBI): domain Eukaryota; kingdom Metazoa; phylum Annelida; class Polychaeta; order Phyllodocida; family Polynoidae; genus Lepidonotus; species Lepidonotus clava. The sequence goes on along the minus strand of OW387136.1, from coordinate 40,643,312 downwards.
TAAGGGACACATGCAGTAGACAAAAAAGATTATTTGACGACAACTTTTCAATCGCAAGCTAGTGTATTTCCCTCTAGCTCAATATTTGACCAAAACTGCCTCTTCTAGGCGAAAAATGTGAACGCCTTAGTCAATATCTAGCAATATCTAACATTGCAGGGTGGCATTTAGGTTTTTTATTGGGAGTGATAATGGCGAGAGAAGGTGTTTTTGTCCGAATACACACAAGCCCTAGTCCAATGTCGTGTAGTAGTCTTGGTCTTAGCACATGCTTGGCTCATATAATAATGTAGAACAAAGCCTTAAACGAGCTGGAAGCCCCGAAGATAAGCCACGTTCTCATCGCCCGTCCAAAGCTACTAGAGGCGGACTAGAGGTTGAGCTGGACGATGAGCTGCTCCAACCTGCTCCTGGTGTGATCCCTCACTCCCACAGTTTGAGGGTTAATCGTTCTCCGCCTCCTTAACCCCACATACCCCATGCACGCCCATTTAGGAGGCTTTCCTTTGTCTGGTGTTTTGTGAATTGAGGTTGTGAAGGGGTAACAATATATTATTGCGCAGCAATATAAAAACTGATTACCTTTTCATTGATTTGGGCCAATTAGAAATGCATATTGAACTTAAGCACTGTATAATTATCATAAGATGATACAGACGAATGAAAAAGGTTTGCATAGGCGCAATTGCCAAGTGATAGTGACGCTACCCATACATTACATTTTGTAGTAGTAGAACCTATTTTTTCTCTAGAAATGAAGGCATAGTAGAGTTTAAACAGCCGGGGGCAGTATCTGTCCAACCTGCCAATCATTCCACAGACTGGGCAGAGTATCAGGTCAAAGACCACAGACCACGCCCCCACCCCTGCGCCGCTTTCCTGAAGGAACCTACCCCACCTTCTCTCAGATGTGCGCCTCAGAGGTTCTAAGTTTGGGGCAGTAAATTTAAAAAGAAAAGTGGAAAAAACTGATCCTGCTCTTAAAAGAAACTCTCGTGGTGAGATCGGCGGGTGGCGGCTGCCCGGACGGCACTGATTATTGATTTGGGTGGGGCTATTTCCCGGAGGTTTTAATCTTGTCGCGCCCCGCTGTCCAGAGTGGGTCAGACTGCTGTTTTCGGAGGTTTTAAGGGGTGGGTGTTTAAGGCCTGACCTGGTTTGCTAGTTGATAGATTTGATGAACCTTGCCTAGACAACTCGAAGTGGGAAACATTGAATGACCTTCTTCTAGATATTCCGTACAGACGGTCCACTTGCACATTTGCTGTTTGGAACCAATCTCAGATTCTACATTTAAACATGATATTATTTCTTTTTAATTGCAAAGGTTCAAACCTAGTACTTCGGAATTCTGGTTTCATTTCTCTTAAAACTAAGGCATGCCAGTACTTAAACTAAACACATCACTAAACTAAACGCGCTCACGTCTCACCATTACCAAATGCCTCAATACTTGATTATCCTCTGATCGTGCTGGGATTCTGCAAATTAATGTCCCATATCGTCTACTATTCGGCTCAGCATATTGCTCTAGTTTTCTCTAATACTTTAAATAGTATGGGCCCAGATATCTTTTCATATATCGCGATATGAAATTGGTACCAAGATCATCACCTCATGTGACATCATTTATCAGTGACGTTAGTGACGTGATGGCGGCCGATGTTGTGATCAGTCACCGACCGGCCATCACTCACTATCATCAGGCTGCGCCGTTTGTCATTATCAATCTGAGCTGCTGTCATTTGATATTACCCATCTCTTAATAGGTCTGCGCAGCTTCAGAACCGTGATTTTTATGCTGCGCAATCAGCCTTATTCCAATTTCCTATGGTTTCTAATAAGATAGAGTTTATTGAAAAAGTCAGCGTGATAAACATCGACATTTTTCAGGAAGTATACATTCGTATAACCATTTGTATTAATGTGTTTTTATGAGAGACCCCCTTGATCCCCGTTTGATCTCGTAGCATGATGATCTGATTCACACTCTCCCCGTGGCCAGCCTCTCAGGACCTCCCTCGTAATGAGAGAAACGTGTTGGAAACCCACACGTTGTGAGGGGTAGAGTGACGGCTTGGTTCAGGAGGAGACATTGATCTCTGCTCCAGTAGGTATCGACCCGCCCTGGAGGAGGAGGGCAGGGGGTCCTGGAGAAGGTGTGAAGGTGTAGGGGTGCCCGCAGGACACCTATCAACGCCGGCCAAATTAGCTTGGCCGTGCTGAGGGGGCGCCCCGGGCCCCTGGCACCGTCAGGTTCGGGATCAGGGGTTAGGGGTGAGGACTAGGGGTTGGCTATGTCTTTCGCCTAATTTCTCGTCGACCATGAATTTTACACGTCCACGCAATGGATACCACTGAGTTTTGCTACAGGAAAGACTTTTGCTTTACAAACACAAAACATGCCAGGTCTTTACTATGGATGTTCCTTCCTGATTAAGGATCTATACTTATATAGGCCTAATTCTAATTTGAAGTAGATTAGTGCCATGCAGATCTCATGATAGTGACAGGTTGCGTGTTAATTTTAGATATAGCATTGATTGATGCGAAGGCAGGTATCTTTAGTGCATTTCTCTATGCTCTCTGATGATGATATATGTATTGCCTTGTTTTATATTGACTACCCTGATCAATAGTCAGGATCACCTATTAATAGAATGGTCAGGCAGTTAATTATGACTGTTAAGTCTCTGTAGATATGTAACTCAGCAGCCTTAAAGGCTATCCTGCCTCGCAACATTCGATAACCCTGGCTGCATGAAGGGATGTGCATGATTCACTACAATTCGTAGTTATTACAATGTATAGCAATATAGAAATATATTCATTCGATACACAGATATACATGTAATATACGTTGCACCCGAATAGGTCACCCTGTACATAGAATGTAGCATCATACAATAATCTCATTTCCCAATTCAAATACCTGTATATCAATCAAAAAGACTTCCAAACAAGTCCCCCATCCAACTCCTGGCGTTGACATGCGGTGCGTGCCTATTTCACACTGAGGGTTGCTGTAATTAGAACCCCCTGACGAGCCGTATATCCCAGTAATCCCTCCTCCTGTACCCTCAGCCCTGCCTGATCCACGGGCCGCTAACCGGGCGGTAAACGGGCGTCGGGGGAGGCCCGGGTGGCGCTTAATGCTGATTAGCACAAGATGATTACTACCCCCGTTATGGGGGCCCTTCATTATGGCCAACAGCAGTGCTCGCCAGCCAATTCTCTGAGCTGACTCCTCTATCCAGGGTGCATTGTATATGACGTGGGAATCGCCGCACCTTGGCTTTCCGAGCAGGGTTGTTGACAGGGTCTGGAGACCAATTGGCGCATGTGGCTCCGAGATTTGGTAGATTCAGGGCTGTACAGTTCAGATTGGACACTTGGGAATTATATCACGATAGTAGGATCGATAGACGGGTATATGATTGTATTAATACCTTGATAAAATCAGCATAAACCCAAAGTTAAATATTGTAATAATATCGTTCGAATTTGACTTAAACAGATCAAGTCAAAAGTGTGATTTATATTGATAAAAGTGAGGAGTGAGCAATGTTTGATCATCAACCTACTTCTTCGTGCCTGCAATAACGTATGTTCATATCATTTGAGTCGATCAAGCTTATTTGGAAAGGTTTGAAAATACAAGGACATCGGCGGAATAGTTTGTAAGTAGCGAAAGGAATATTCCCCATGAGGACGATTTTTCATATTACGTTTAAGACTTCTCCTAATTAGTCCCATGGGTCTCTATACCCTGTCGGTTGGCATACTTTTCTATTCGACACACCCGGAATAGCAACCATCAAAATACCTTTTTGCATCACATAACATACTGGAGGACTTTCAGGTAAAACTCATGAGATTAACGACTCCTTGTCCCATTGAGGCGCGGCCCTCGGCTGGTCCTGAGGACCTCATTATACGAGCGGGGTTCGGCCGGATTTAGGGCTGTTGTCCTGCCAGGTGTTCGCCTTAACACCCCCACCCTCGTATACAGAGGGCCAGGCGAGGGGCCGGGCCTCTTGGCTTTACTTTAAAGACTGATGAGGGTGTAGGGCCAGGTGATGTAACTGCAGAAGCTAGCAGTATAGAGGGGAATAATGGTGAGATTGAAGACCATCTGGCTGCAGGTGTGCTTTTCTTCGCCTAGGGTATTTTTGAATTGTGGGATCCCACACCTATTCAAAGACTAAAAACACAATGATGTAAGGATACCTTTTGGGCCAATAACGTTTATGTCACCAGCAATCCCAGATAGCCCCTTAGAACTATGTAAAATCCGATTCCTAGTTCCATAGTTTTCAAAACCCTCAAACCAATATAGTTGGATAAAAGTCTCCTACAACTAATATCCTGATATTTTAACATACATGATAGCTACTGGTCGAAAGTAATTTTGGATTTACCGTACCCTCTGAATAATACAATATTATGTTCTAACTGTTAAAAAGAAGGAAATCACAATGGCCAAGACCTCCTTTCAGGTTGCCCCAAAAGACCAGTATTGAGTACCACCTCTGGTGATTAAGGCAGGATTTAGAGAGTACTGAGGTTCTATTATAACATGTTCTTTTTTGGGATCAACAATAGGTGAATGCCCAGTTCGTCATTTAGGTAACGCACAGGTCTTGCGTACCATTACGGTGTGCATTATGCGTACCAATGCAATTAGAGAACAGGTAAATCCGAATCCCTTACACTTGAAGGTAAAAAGTAGAACGACAAGGTGTTATTGAACATCTTATGATGCAATAAGCAAGTTGACCCTTAACAGCACAATTCATGAGTACCGATGGCCGGCTAGTAAGGGTTTCCAAACCGTCCAAGTAGCAAAACGGGTGCCCCTTATAGATCTAAAGTGGCTATGTGCAAATAAACGTTTTTGATCTTTGTGTTTTAATCGCCCACATGCAATATAATTATTTTGATGGTTCTATGGATAACGCTAGAATAGATTACTAAAGTCTTAATAGAAGCCTACCACCGCTTTATATAGGCCTATGGAAATAAGCTCCTGTAGACAGTATCCTCGCTAGGTAACAGGAGTTGTATTCTACTTCTCAGACAGAAAAGTGTTCACAAAAACCCTGGATCACGGCCCATCACTCCCGGCCCGGCTCGACCCGGCTCCTTCCGGCCCCGGCCCATGCGTCCCCAACCCCCTTTTTCCGATAGCCTGAGACGCCAGCCGTCCAAGTCGGAGCCGGCATTTCCGGTAGAAACCGGAAACGTATTCAGACTGCTTTGTGCCGCGGCAACTGCAGCTCGGACGCTGATTGGATGCGCTAAGGTTCCAGCCGACGGTGTGTTGTATTTACTGGGGTCTTGTTGAGTTATAACGACTTGGCTTAGTTTTTACCCTTGGTCTCCTCCAAAATCTCCTTGAGCTTGAGAAGGTCGCTCTGGGTCGACCGTCAGCATGTATGGGGTTCTGTAAAGTAAGCGTGGCAATAGCAAGTTGAATGCAGCGAACAAACGCCATTATGGCCATTCAGTTACCGGCGTTATTTCTTTTACAAATGAATATTTATTAGCTAGCATCTTGATAATGTCAGTACCAGAGCAGACCATGATTACCAAGATCTAATCACAAGTTGTATGCGATATACGTGTGTATATATATATGTTCCCTGTCTGCCGCTATACCTGCCCAGATCAAAGCCGCCCTGTCAGCACCAGCCGTAGCGCCCCTGGCGGCGAGTGTTCTCGTTGACACCCGCCGACGGCAGATAAGGGGTTTGGGTAGGCTGGGGAGGGGGAAGACTTGGCAGCTCCAGCCGGGAGGGGTGGGAGGGGGTAAGAGTCAGTCTGTGATCTCCACCAAGGACTGCCAGACACTGCCAGCACAGCTGAGCAAGTTAGACACACATGCCTGCCCTGGGAGGGTGAGCTGCTCAGGCCTGCTCACTGACTGAGACTGGGTGTTTTGGGGTTCAGTTCACCCTCCAGAATGGCCGCCGTCTTTCAGGATATCCTCCAGGAGTTACTCACACTTTAGAGCATTCATCGTTCACAATGGGGTTGTTCACCTCAAATGGCACTGTATTGTTGGGTATGTTAAATGTAGGCCGGTAGTATTCCAACGGTGAAAATACCGATTTTGTTTGACGTCAACTCTTCACCATTGCTATACTTCGTTATTCAAGGTAAACGTGTAGAAATGTGACATGCAGTCTAGTAGGGATTAAACGAATTTGAAGTTAAAGTGCCCATTCATTCAGAGTATAATATAGTTTGCCCCAAAAAGGCTAAAGGAAAGTGTAAAGCCCTTTGCAGCAGTACTTCTGAGGTAGATTACAGAGTGTCACAAACCCTTTTGTAAAATCCAGAGGTACTAGTAATGGTAAAAAATGTACTCTTCATTCAATTTGAGAGAAAATATATTTGAATATTATGAGAGAAACAGGGCATTCCTTCTTCTGACTTGGCTGTTTAAGTTGATTATCAAGGAGCGTAAAGAGCCTAGCTACCTGTAGAAGTGATAAGCAGATCAGAACGCCTGGATTACACTGTATAGTGCATAATCCACTTTATATGGTGTTCTCAGGCACCTGCCAGAAGGCCGATCCTATCGAATGGCGACACTTACAAGAACAGGGTTAGCTTTTTATCCTGCTTTATCTGTGTTCAAATCAGATTAAAAGCTATTTATTACATATATGTGTGTTCTTGCGAATTATATTGGATGTATTCGCATTTCATTAGATACTAAGGTTAGCGTTTTCCAACATGTCTGTTGTACGACATGTTATCATGCAAGTGGAAATAGAGTAGCCCTCCTTGGTACATAATTCATGTATACTCAACATCTTCTAACTTTCCCTTAATTACTTTTGTAAAAGACGAAAGCGACCTGGATGGAGTATGTAATGCAGTTTTGCTGAATCACATAACTATATTAGCGGTGGCTATCATACCTGACAGTGATATTGTCAATGACATTGATAATTATACAGTTAGAACTCCTTTTCCATTCTTCATTTGTAGCTTTATGACAGGTGCCTGGACCTTGTCATTCGGTTTTTTTTCTTGCCTGAGCTCTATACGTATTGCCAAAGCTCCATTGTGTGATGTCTTTATTGCATATTGGTGAAGGGGATTGTGCAGCGGTACCCGCTCCATATCCCTGATCTGATTTAGCCAGCGTCAGAATAGATCATTATGTCTGAAGCTCCTCACTCCATCTTCCAGTTAACTTACTTTCCATACCGCCCGGGCAGTATATTATCTCTGTTCCACGCACCTTCCCTTCAACGGGGGAAGGGGACCTGTAGTCTCATGGAGGGACATTGCCTCTCGTTTTTGTTGGTGCTGCAGCCTTCTGACCTATATAATTTAGCCAAGTTATTATCCCATATATCATGCAGACTATTATTTGAACCTTCTTTTGCTATTGAACCTTTTCTTGTCCATAACCACTAGGCCCTTACAAAGGATTATTACAGCATGGTCCTCTAACCAGATGTTTGAACCTTGAGTCGGGACCCTGATAACCTTGACTCGACCTTGACCTTAAGATCAATTTCTAACCTTTACCACCAAGATTATTTCCTGATGAATTTCATTTGACCTTTTGACCTTGAGATTATGAAAGATCATTTGACCTTGTCGATATTGATCTCACGCTTTAAGATAAACATTTGAAGTTTGGCGCGTGGAGTGAGAATACCAATAGTGACTCTCAGCCCTACATGAAGTTAACTTATATACATGTTGTATGATTGCTGGAACAAGATGGCCCAAAGCGGCCCAGTGCAGCATGCATACTCAAATGACACACATGTGGGATGTTACTTCAATCTAAACATTTTCACACTATACATCCAGGCCCAGAGTCACATGGGGAAGTCGGATAAATTTATTTTGTATTGGTCATGAAATGCATTCACTGTGGCAGCAAATAGGCTATGTGTCAGGTCCAAGTGTGAGTGTAATCAATCAGCCCAATAAGCGGGGCGCGTGCAGACTGCACCATCTCCCTCTATATTAAATATTGCCCATTGGGCGATGTCAGGTCGGGGTAGGGGTGACAGGCGGTGATGGCCAGCTGGTGGGGGGAGGTGACGGGTTGGGGCTGTCAGGGGGAGGAGATCGGCCACCGCCTTATCAGCTGTGATATGAGCCCCACCCCTTGAACTGTGACTACCCTACACTCAGCCAGCTGGAGGACTTTCTCCTGCTTATGACACACCACTAAGGTTAGACCGAGATAGAAACTTTTTTTTACTGAGAATAGAGAGGCATTGCTGTGCAATATCGCCGTTTTATTGTCAAAGTATAACTTGCCAGTTCTATTTTTAATCCATTGATACTTTTCTTGACGTCAGAAGCCGAGAGAACATTTTAGGCAGATGCCCATGAGCCTGCTTGCGAAGATTGTTATGTGAAATCGAAGATGAAAGCATTTTTTACGCTTTCCAAATGGTTGGGCTCAGACTTGCCAAAGATCCACTGAGATTTGATTCAGTTTAATCAGCATGGGTCTGGTGGGTAAATTAAGGGGTAAAGAATGCACCCAAAGTGTGAGGTAGTGAAGCATTGGGGGGTGAATGATCTGGTTTGAACATGTGGAACAAATAGATGAGACTGTCGGCGAACTATGTTGAAGATCCAAAGTACAAACCATAATTGAGCGAATCTTGCGCTCTGTGTCCTCCTAAAAATAGTCCAATGAGTCACTCAGTCCGCCAAAAAGAGAAATCAGGATAATTTGGACAAAATAAGAACGGGAAAAAGTAGGTTATAAAATACCTGTGGTCGAGCGGCCCGGGGAGGGGCGTGACATGTTGCCATGTTGTGACAGCAGGTTGGCATGGCCACTCGGAGTGGCCATTTAATATGTGAAAAGGGAAAGGAATAAGAATAAAATATTGGTAAAGTCCACATTATTGGAACTGGTTGCCGAAATGACCAGTACAACTACAAATACTAACAGCTTTACTCTTAAATGGGTCTTCGTTTCACGTAACAGTCCAGTTTAATGTTGCTTATTGATTGTCATATTGCTGTACATTTACTAAAGTGACACACGATCTGTTATCAAGTAATAACACTAATGTCATTTCCTTGATCAATATTCTTCCCCATGGGAGCTCGTGACAATACCCTACCTCCGGCCCCCTCTCCTTGTCCTGCCCTCACCCCTCCTACCCTTTACCCCGCCCCGCCCGCTGCCCCCAGCCCCAACACGCCCCTAGCGGCCGCCCTGTTTTGCTCCCTTTGAAGGCGGGGTGCGCCACGAACCTCCTGACATTTGGAGCAGCTCACGCCCGTTAATGAGCGGCTCGATCCGTAATGATATGCTCGTCGCACTTTTTCTGACCCAGTTAGAGTCGCATCCGTATTAATTGATTGGCTGCTGTGATCCTATCAAGGTGCAGCTCTCATTTATTAATCCAAGCCTAAACACCAGCGGTACTTAGTCCTGTTTTCTGAAAGCACACATGCTTTGCGATATGTATAACAATGATCAACACGCGAAAATGCCTACATGTTTGGCATTAGTTAACGTGTGTGGCGTCTGATGAGCGACTAAAACTTAGGGAGGGACTGGGTTGGTACAACCGGGAAGGCATCTTGGTCACTGCATATATCAGCAACTTCATCATGTGGTCTGTTTGTTCCTTCACCAAAAAAAACATACTTTATTGTGAATAATTTATATTTTCTTGAGTATAGCTCATTGCTGCTGCATCGCTTTTTCATTGGAGGTCGTAATCCCAAATCTTGAACAACTGAAGAATAGCTGAGGGTGAATAAGTGTATTGAAGACTACATCCTAATACACACACTGCGCCATGAAATATTAATACAACCCTGCTATAAAAAGACAACCCCCATTCGATAGGTTTTCGACATTTGTCATTGTCTTGAAGCAAAATATTTGCAAAACCATCAGCATCACTGTAGTGATAATGGCCTCTTCTACTAGACCTTCGGCCTTGCAATAAATCTGGATCCCATTGGTCATTCCGGTCTATCGGTAACTCTGCAGATCTTATCTGGTAATACCAGCAATCAAAGAGTCATATATTGATGTCTAACGCCAGCCGAAGCCAGGATAATTCAGCGATATAGAGCTGTATGAATAATATATAGATGAAGTGCTCTGTCTAGACCCCCGCCCTAGGGTCGATAGCTCCCCTGGCAATAAGTTTGGACTCAGGATAACATTTCATTATACATTCAGGACACAAACTAGCGTTAACGGTTTTAATGTAGTTATGTTAGAAGGTATAATTATAGTATTGTTTTAGAGCATGTCTCTAACGGGCCCATAATACATGAAACGACGTGTATTACATATTATCATTGAGGAGGAGAAGAGGTGTATAACATTTATTTATTTTTTTACTATACCTGTACCACAGATCAACCAGTGACACGTTGTACAGTAAATGCAACATTCAAAGTTAATTTGCCACTATCATTCAATTACTTACTTTAGTTTTTCAAAGCTGTTTCCCAATGTACACTTGTTTTGTTCCAAAATGTAGTTGTAAAATTATAGATAAATGCAAGTTCAAAAAACTTCCATAACGTATACACCCCTCAAACAAGTAACAAACGTTTGAAATTGTAGTCGAGTTTCATATCACTTAGAATACGCAATCACAATATTACAATATGACATTACAGTATGACCCATGCAGGGACACCTTTACTTCAAAACTCAGATTAAAACCCATCTGCTCATCCAGTATTGCTCTCACCATACACACATCTCACCCTCTCCTTCTTTGACCTCCCTTGCAGGACCTGCAGGCAGAAATTGAGTCCCACCAGCATGTGTTTGAGTCGCTCCAGACGACAGGGCGGCAGATGGTGCGGTCGTCGGCGCCCACCGAACCGGAACCGCCGCCGCCCGCCGCGCTCTCCGACTCCACCAGCCTACAGCGCCGCCTGGAGGAGATGAACCAGCGGTGGGTCCGCCTCAAGACCAAGTCCATGGAGATCAGGTAGGAATTTAGCACCATTTGCATATATGTACTTTGATCGGGTATATGTTTTGTAGCCTAAATTCTAAGAATAATAAGTATAAGTTATTATAAGAACGGTTATGATTAGACAGCCATGTAGAAAACATATGTAATAATTATATCGAGATATGTGTAAAAAAAGAAAAATGAGGGGATATTGACAAATGAAATACTGCTAGATTACTATCTATTGCTGTCTAGGCCAATGTAATCAGTTCTGTTAAAGACAGCATAATTACATTGTTTTATTGAATTGGGATATGCATGTAGTACAACTCACTAAATCAGTCTTTTAAACTAGTCTTTTTTGGTCCAAGTATCAAACGAATCATGCCTCTCCATACAGTTATAGTCATTGAGTGCAGATGTGTGGTCGGTTTAGGTTTTAACCGAACATCCACATTAAATTTTCTTTGATAACACGTATGTTCATATACAACCATAGACTGGGATAAAAAGAAATAAGCTTGATATTCTGATACGCCCCAATTCGGCCGCGACGAAATAGTCAACGCTTATTGTAGAGTGCACCCTGTCTCGTTTTATGATATACGCTGACTGCAAAACCAAAAGGAGCTGTACCGTATATTTGTGTTAGTCAATGTCGGTTTGTACCTTCATTGGTGTGGTCCCAGGCGGACCTTGCAGACACCCGCCACTATTCCCCCGTCCACATATCACCATAGTAATCTAGTTAGACCCCGTGTTGCCGTCTCCCGCCGACCACCGTGCTGGCTGTCAGAAGCCAGACGTAGTCCTGCCCCCTCCCCACAGCCCCACCCCTTCTCCTCCCCGGCTCCCATTCCTACACTCAAGCACGTCCTCTCGCCTCCTTGTCTCCTACCTCTCGGCTGTCGTACTCATGGGGCTCATGATGGCGGGTCTCCGGGTCTCATGTCGAATATAAGGAGAGGACATGTCGACTGTCACTTAGGCCTATTTCTCCATGCCCCGTCACCTCGCAGAGACCCTCATGTCCCATGTCGAATTTGATAAATAAGCCATGTCATGTCTTCTTCTTTTTTTTTTCATGTCACTAAGGCCCGTGTCCCATGTCGATTTTAAGAAATGATGTTGTCACCATGTCGAATTTAGGGGTCTAGGTCCATACTCATGCAGCAACTGGCCACTATCACCCGTCAACGCGCCAGCCTATAACTTGTTTGAAAAATTGAATCAGACATAACCTACGCTCCGGCTGTGCCACCAATCTTTGATTTAACCCCTCACCTCCTTTTGTCCCCTCACCCTTCATTACAGACCGAGACCCTCGGGCCCAGCACGGCTTTTACAGCGGCTTTGTGCCGCCCGGCCTTGCCTGATGATTTTTTAAGTGAAAGGGACAAGGCATAAGTCGCTGCCGCCACTATACTGCTTTCAGGGGCCGTAAAACCAAACTAAGGCCTGTTGCTCAGTCTCTTCCAACATCCCGTCGCACCCCTCTCTAGATGAGTTCCTATCCAGCCATTGGTGATTCATGTATTAAGCATATAGTTGTACACTAAAACCTAGTTAAATCGATTGCAATGGTCGGCAAATGATTTTAATAACGCTTAGGTGTAGAGAGGTTTCCGCTAAACCACTATATAAATATCATATCGATATAATAGATGAATGTGTTGTCTTACTACCTTGATCTACATTCAAATAGGCGGCACTTGTTTGCCCCAAGACATTTCCAAATTGCCCTGATATGACAGATCATCGCACATGTAGTTCCTGCGGTGAATTCTGAAAAATGTGCATTTTAGAAATAGGCAATCCACATCACGAAGCTGTGGTCAATCACTGATGAGCGACATGAATGGTTGTCGGTCCGAAAACAGCTGAGATACTCGCCTGTATCACATCAGAGCGAGCTGCTCCCGATCTGCTCAGGGCCTGGTTCTGATACCACTCACCAGGCGGCGCGGTCGGCCGGCAGCCCTGGAGGACAGCACTCAGGTGGTGCCCCCTGGTAGATATTAGAAGCAACTATATGATCCCCAATGTCTGAGAAAGACGGTGCATGACGAAAACCAACTGGACATCAATAGGTCATTTTTCAATGCAAAGTGGCATCATAATGGAAATCACTCTTATTCCTTTATATGAGCACATACTGATACGTGTCTAAAGATCTAATGGCTTGCATTTGATGACTACGCTATTTATCAGTAAAGCACTTGCTCCTACCTTTCTCGTTTTCCATGGTATCTCGTAAACACATGGTTTCTAAACGATCGAAAGTGACATTGTGATTATAATAATTATAATATAGCTATGTTGCACAATATTATTGTGCAACATAGCTGTATACCTAACGTGCTATGCAAACCATTCCCTAATGTATTTCATGCCAATTATACCTATATTGTTTTTGGTCCACTGTTCAGATTGTGGTGTCATTTGGTGCTCTCCTCATTCACCCAAATTGTGCCGGGTCATGCTCCACAAATAGTAGGCCCCAATCCCTGCCTCCCCCAACCAATCCCCTGCTGTGATTATTCACCAGACTTAATAGCCAGCCACAGCAGACAATTACCCCTCGCTGTCCCACTTATTACCAGTGTACACTTTGTCTAAGGTCTAAGTGGAGGATGACCGGCTTACTGGAGGGGTTGGTGACGAGCTGCTCATACCTGAGCTGCTCATGGAGGTAGGAGCGACTCAACGAAACCCACGTAATGTTATATCGGGGTAGGCTTACACGCCGTGTTGTGTATGGGATCACATAGATATAGGAGTATGGAGAACCCCTGTGAACCGCAGGGTATACTTACACCCTGGAGGACAGAAACCCAGGATGAAGGACACTCGGGGACAAGGCAGGACGAACCCGATGGGGCAGGGTGAGTTAGTTGGGCAGTGACTATGACTATTATGTATAGTCCAAAGAAGTTTACAATGAGTTGCATAGAATAGATTGCTATGTATACTTAGTATACATAATTATGATAGATCATCTTAGTAATACAAACATTGGCCTGTCCGTTTTCAATCTCATTCATTTATCATTGAACTGATAATTTACAAGGGACCTCCATACTGTTTTTAAAATACCGCGCTCACCTCTTGACATGGCATACTTTTCAGTAATTTTGTAATTATATATATGTATGGTTTGACCTTATATGTGTATGGTTTGACCTTAAAGTGTTAAAAAGATACTTAACATGTTTTTTTCTCCTGCCCGTGTTGTCGCCCATCTCCTCACAATTATGATGTGCTTGTCCTGTATGGGTAATATAGCAGGCTAATATTTGCCGGGAAATGAGGCTGGTGACAGGTCGTGGTTATTATTCATAGGGGATCGCCCCGTGAGGCCCGGCCAAGGAGATGGGGCTAATACATGCCGACCTCCGTATCAATGTCCCTGGGCACCTCTGCGTGCTGAAACTATACCACAGCTTAGAATTAAAGATTTACGAGATTCAGCTTTTTTTGACATAAAGCTATCTAGGCGGGGTACTAGCAAAACCAGACATACATTTTGAATTGCGAAGTCAAGTTTCAGATGTGAACCATGCAGTTTTAAGGGCTGAATTTATCTTATCAACAGGTGGTGTTTGGGTAAATAGTAATGTTTTACTACAATATAAAATCGGTCTCTACACTGTATTGTAACACAGTTTCTTCAACTTGGTTTTACATTTCTATCAACTCTTGAACATAGGGATTGGAAAATTTATGCAACGGTCATCAATGGAGACATGGGCATGTATCTCGCTTTATAGGATTATACATTTTAACATTACTCACAAATTGGCACATTACATTCATTCAACAGCTAATTCAGAATCCAAATTCTCATAATGGTCCTAAACATTAACAAAACGCAAACACAAGAAGACAAAAATTCCTCCATTAAGTACATGGAGTAAATGCAATAAGCAGGACATAAATTACATTTCCCAAAAGTAATCACGCTGTGAGTCTATGCCACTAGTATTTGAGATGTCTTTTAATTAGATCTGCTACAAGCTGGGTACACACCAGGCAGCCACAGCCCTCCCCGCCGTGTCTCTGCCACAGATTACTACCAACAGCAAACTGCAGCTGTGGAAGTATTTCAGTGTGCTTAGACAGAAAACACTGCAGGAAAAAGCTGTCTTTTTTTTCTGAAAAGATTGCCTGTCACATTCCTTGGTGACAAGTCCAAGTTGTATTTCTAAAGGCGAGTTTCTTTGCACACGTCCAGCTGTATTGCAGGTGAATTATACAGAAGCAGCTCGCATATTATATATAACTAAAGGGGATATATTTTGTGAATTCGGATTTTTGTTTTGCAAAACCGTAGCTAAATAGGTTCATTAAACAAGTATCACAATGACTGTAACCAATAGCTGCTTAACAGTATACAAAACCCATCAGCAGAATTCATCAGAACTGTTGATACATGGAAATCCTTTTCTTAGAATATCATTACAGCGAAGCACAAATATTGCAATTCTAATGAATTCATGCAATAGAGATCAATAAACCATATATGGCGGTGTCATACAGGCTTGATCGATCAGAGAGCAATTGGCTTTTTTAACAAATGACTGGATGTGATATAGAGGTATATAGGCGAGCCCGCAGGTGGTATAATTAATCTGCTCTTCAACATGCGATGGCAACAAACTCCAGCTATATAATTACTATTGACCTCATTCTGTGTGCCAATTCATTGACAGAGTTGCATGCTTTTGGTTACATGATTCAGCTCAAATTGCATTTACAAAACAAAAAAAACTGCTGTGGTCGATGGTTGCGCAAATGATAGCTGAAATTTATACTAGTTGTGTTTCTAAAAGGTCCCTATCTAGTAAGAATCAAATACTATATTATTGTTAGTACGCGCTATATTTGCACCAGTCGATGGGATATTGGCCGATTGGTACGCCGATATGCATCACGAAAATAAATCGTCAAGTAATTATGTCCCTTCTGCTGTTTACTTGTTTAGGCAACACATCCCTTATCAATTGCAGGGTGACTGGGATGAGCTGGGTATGTGCAGGTACAAGTTGGTAAAAGCTAGCAGTTTACCTGTAGCTATCATCCTCACCATTAGGCAGGGTCGATAGAACTCCTTCTGGTAATGCCGAATGAGTGACAGCGGAAGGGATTTTTTTAATTCAATTGTTTATTCAGATAAACCAGTAACTCGGGAGCAGGACAGCACATTGAGCTTTACACCCTGTCACATCTTGAAGAACATATGCATGAGCTGTGATGTTCTAAACTGGAGGTCTGGAAGAGAAGGAATGTTAATGTTTGAAGGTGGTTGGAAATTGGTTAATTCATTAACTGAAGAGAAACCAATAGATGATAATATATATTATGTGAGGCTGTAAAGTACGTTTAGAAGTGTTATACTTAAAAGAAGTATCCTTCGTACATAGGCCTATCTGGTTTACAGTGCGTGCGTAGTAGGTGTTAAAATTAGTCAACAAATCCTAGTAAAATAATAAATTGTAAACCTTTATCTTTTGTTATGGTTTGGATTTCAAAGCTTCATTTTCGAGAAACCCCATCGTTCCACGCTCGATGTTATTGATTCCTTTTGAGAAGGCAAGTGACATTTGCCCATGCCGTTTTCTCCTAGAACTTTTAATCAGTAAAAATATAACGTAATAGTAGGCGACAGTCATTCTGTTCTTTTCCATCATTACCACTGTCGAACCTCTGTGAGGTCCGTATAAAACCTCTAGGGGGTGATTAAAAATAGACGGTGCGTATTAAAGTGACAAGGAATTCAAGAGAAAGGCAGTCAACTCCAAATAGAGAATGACAGTACGAAATGAAGATTTAAACACCCATGGGAACTATAAAATTACAGTCAGACGTTCATTTTAAACCCTTTGCATAAGAATGTGCTTTTAGTTTATAATTTCTTCTTTCTTTTTTTTTGGGCAGTGATCCGTGTTGTTTGTAACATTCCCACTATCTGCACTGCTCAGAACCTAAGCTGTAGTGAGATATATTGGTAAAGGTTGGTCTAAGTTAACAAGGCATATTGTAATCCCCCACCTAAAGAGACACTGGGCCTGTGAATCACACTCTCTGCACTGATCAGTACCTAAGTGGTGGTGAGGTATACCATAGACATACATAACATCCTATGTATCTCTATGGGTGTATCAGTAAAGGTTGGGTCATGTAGCGGTTAACAAGGTGTAGTGTAATCCCCAACCTAACGAGACGGCGACTCTGTGGATCCATCCGTCACCACAGCAGACAACCCTCCCCAAAAAACACGCCCTCTCTCACCAAAGATCCTACCCCTACACCACACGTTTTTTTCGCACCTGGATATAGGGGCGTGGTTTATACAAAGTATACAACGAGTGAAAAAGAGGGTAATTAGAGTCCACTGTATGGTGTGTAGATTGGCCATAATGTGGTCTGTATCTATTATGCAGGCGGTGAGAATTGACGGAAATATAGAGACCTCTAGACGTAGGAGGTGAGCGGGTAGTCGTTGGGGTGAGTTGGGTGGTACCACGGTGATGACAGACCAGGCTGCAGGCTGCTGGGGGTATGGATTATTAATCTCCAACACCCCCCCCTCACCCCCCACCCCCCAAGTGGTGCTTGGCACCTCGTCGCACTGCCTTGTTAGCGGCGAGCATCGCAGTGACAACCAACCGCCTGCTGGGCACCAGCAATTGCTCGTGTACGGAGACAGTGCTGTGGTGATATAAGCCACCCTGGAGGAAGACGGCCGACTGTCCCTCCCTCCCCCCGCCCGCCTACAGAAGGACGACTCACCTCGGGGGCTCTGGCACCGTGGAGGCAGTGCCCACCTGCATACAAACACATTGTTTGTCGCACGGTGACTTCACACAGGAGCATACCGAACTCCAGTAGCCAGGACACTGACTTTGAGGATAGGTGTATTGTAATATAAGAGTCGCAGACAAGGCAGTGACGGCTCAGTAGCTAATATGGATACTTCCCACACGGAGAGTGCACCCTGTATATGACACACGGAGGATTCTCCAGTGTTCATCACGACGAGCACTGCTCCCCTGAAGGCAGTGGCATTGAGCAGCACACCCCCGATCCCCTATGTCTGCTGCGGCCATACTTTGTCGGCCATGGATCTGTTTCCATATGGAAACGGAGTTGTGTGTGTTTGTATCCACAGTGCAAGGTGGCTGAAGGTGAATGAGTTCCTGGTTGGTGATCCCAAACTACGTGGGTGTGTGAAGAAGGACCACAGAGTTGTCTGCATGCAGTCAGTTGTAGTCTAATAGTTTAATCCGTGGGATATGTGGGCCACCACAAGCGCGGCCGAGGCGTAGGCCGCCCGTGGGTGTGCTCCCTACAGCAGTGTTAATTAATGCTATTCTCCCGGGAGCTGCTCCTACCTGCTCACATTGACTCCCACCTGTCCACACCTTACCTCAGTCCCCGGCTACCCTCCCCCACCTTTGTAGGACAGCGGACAAAGCGGCTCAAGACGGCTACTTATAGCCTACGGGGTGCAGTCATAAATAGCGAGCATCTCGGGGCTCTGTGGCGCTACATGTGATATCCCTTATTTCTATTATGTTGACATTCCTCTCCAAGGCCGGCCGGAGTCATTACGTCCCAGGGACAACATCCGGAGACAGCCTTTTACCCTACATAACCATCGGAGTATTTGCTAACACAACAGCTGCTAAGTCTAGAGATATATCATGTCTAGGACCCACCATACAATACCATTTCGGCAATGACATAGGCCTATATCTGACCACAGATATCTGAGGCAGTGAGTTCTACTACATAGTATCAAACCATGGCTGGGCTGGTGGGGCTATGGGGGCGCCGTGGGGGCGTGGGGCCCTCGCTGACCGACTGTTGCAGTACGTTCTTGTTGTTTGGTCGCCACAGGAGCAGGCTTGAGACGAACGCTGACCAGTGGAACCAGCTGCTCAACACGCTGACCGAGCTGATAGAGTGGACGGCCCAGGCCGAGGACACCATCTCCCGCCAGAAGCCGGCCGGCGGGGACCTGCCCTCCGTGCGGAGACAGAACGAGGAGCACCAGGTAGGTAATAAGTCAGAGTGACAAGGATGGGGCATGTCTTCATTCTTTGCTGGAGGTCTGAGAAATACAAGTAATAAACTCACAGCTGCCTGAGAAATACACGTCATAATCATCACAGTCTGTGCTGCTTAAATATTTATCAGTTATGGACGGGTACGTCTGCAATAGTAACAATATAATTCAAAACCTTTTTCCTTGATGGAAAGAAAAGACTAATAAAACAGAATATAAAATATTTACTGTTGATGGAGAGAACGTCTGCAATAATAAAAGCATAATGTTTCAGTTTAGATTTCTTTCGAATTCAGATGTTGTTAAATGGGAAGAGATGGAATATGTTATGAACTGAGGGCAAGCCGTCTATTTATGTCTAGTAACAAAAGCTTAAAATCAAGGTCCCCACTGCACAGAGAAATCAGGGAAAATGGCCTCAAAAGGTTCCTGTCAGTGAAAACACGGGGAATTTGAAAAATTCACCAAAGCACAGCGAATTTTGTTTGACCAACTTCAGGATTTTCCTACTTGTAAGATTGAGGAGATTTCATTTAACTGAGAATGATATATTTCTTTCTTTCTCTGATACGCCATACATCTTTAATTACATTTCAAAACTTGAACACCTTGCGCTTAGAACAAAAAGTCATCCAGGGCATAGCCGTGGCGGAAAATTTACCAAGGAACAGGGAAAATCCAGCGAATTGATGACAAATTTTGAGTGGGGGCCCTGTAGAATTAACTCCCTCAAGCATATTAAAGTTGGCACGGTCCTCAGAAAGTAATAATAGTTTTCGAATTGTTTTGGAAATGGTTGGCTAAAGATAATTGTTTGATTAATCGAAACAAGACTTTCTTTGCTAAGTTTTTGTTTTAGTTGAATTTTAATACTTTTCTATCTTAGCTATGCATTCATGATTTTTATGTTTTAATATTAGGCAAAAGGTTTGGAGGCACGTGCTGTGCCACAGTAATCACTGATAACTGTCTTCTCAGTCTTAAAAGGTGACTGAAATGGACTGCACTTCTGGGAACAAACATATGTTGCATTGTTTCATTTATATCCTTTCATTTCATATACACACAGAAACAAGAGAGGCGCCTCTTTGTGACTATAGAAGTAAAACAGTTTGTTCGATTGTATTTGATGATTTTGTGTATAGTGTCAGCACCATTTAGCAGCTAAAAGGAACATTTATTGTTATAGTGATGTGATTTAATTCTGTTTGATGCTGCTCGGCAGTGACTCTTGGTACAGAGCGTGCGCAGAAGGTAGAAAGGCAAAGGACTACTGGTCTGGAGGTTGACATCCTTGTATAAGTCACCAGACAGTTCATAATCTCATAAAAGGCCCCATTCTATCTACTTTCCTACCCTATACCTTCATAGTCAATAGAATTACCAACGTGAAGTGCGCCTAATGTAAGGGGACAGGAGTATTCTCCCTTGTCGACAGTTGTCGTCAGGTGTCTCCGCGCATGCGCTGTGCGGCGCGGGCCGTCTGTTTCCGATTCTGCGCAACTTGATTCATAATCTATAGGCCTACATATGGCTGGCCTATAGGTAGCCTAATGTCGGGTCCAATGTAAACACACTTAGCCTATTGGCCGTGTAGAATACAGATAGGTATACAGAACAGCTCGGTAGGCTCATTACCATGTTATGTCACAAAGTTCGTCGATAGTATGTCGGATTATTTAGACTTCATGAGTATTGCAACACCAACAACCCATAGGATACATTGATGCACAATAACGATGGAATTATTAATGTGAACTGGCATAACTGTTGCACAACATGTTTGATTTCTTTTGTGTCAATATTGGGTAATACTTATAGCAAAACCAATGATTTACGATGAAAGTAGAATTAGGCGATCGTTGGATGCAACTACACTTGTAACAAACATTATTTTGATGCTTTTGAGGAAATGTAAAACTTGAAAATATCATATGACATGTTCCAGCCAGACACAATAACAGTATAATATTATAAAGTATCTATGAATATGATTTCCTAGGTATCAAAATGAATTTTAGCTAAATTTGCATCTGTCACTGCTAGATGATCTTTCCCATCAATTCATTACTGCATTTGCTTTTCCTTTCTTCATTCACTCATGAGATATATCAGTTTGGGATTTCGGTTGCATGAGGTTCTCGGCCATGTCTATAAAGAAAGCAATCGTTGCAAATAGCGTCTGTTGCCTCCATCCACTTGTTGACTAACCCCTCCTCCTGCCCCTCCTCCAGGCGTTACGCGGCCAGCTGGAGGAGCAGCGCCCGGTCGTCGAGCACAGCCTGGAGACGGGCCGCCTCTTCCTCCGGGAAGAGGGCTTCGACGACAAGCGCCACTCCGCCGACAGCGGCGAAGGTAGGAACTACACCCTCTGTGTTACTCTTTTACTGTCTCAATGCATGAAATGGTTCATAATGTAGTTTACTGTGATTCGCATTATATGAATAAGATTTATATAGCTGGCTGAATCACAAACTTTGATATGAAATAGGCCTACTTTGGATACATTTAAACCATTCAAAATGTAACTTTTTGAAAGCATATTGCATTAATTCTGTCTTTTATTTTGCACTTCAAATATGTACATGTAGGCTAAATGAAATGGATATGGTATCATATGTGCCGATACCTGTGTTTTCGTCGATAAACACCTATGGTAGGCTAAACGTTAGCGAACACATAAATAAGAATTACATTGCGATGTTATAAATACGTCGAAAGTAACTGTTCTGAAACGCAGTATAGCTCTTGATTGTCTGTGGTATAACAATCTCTTGGGGCACTCAGGAACATAGATCCCTATGTTTCAACGTTAACCTATACGCCATGTCTACCCCCCGCAGAGTCTGAGGGCAGTGGTACGGAGATGACCCCCGACCAGGAGGCCCGCCAGGTGGTCAAGAAGATCCGCCGACACGTGCGTCTCATGAACCGTAAATGGGCCGAGCTCAACCAGCGCTCCAACGAGTGGCAGCACCGCATCGAGGAGGTGCTCGAGGTGAGTGCATGCAGGAGGCCAGTGGGAGGCGTTGTATGGGGACAGGAGTGGGACTAGAGGTCATATTAGACAAAGATTAATGGGATGTATAAAAGGGGTTGTGATACTTTTCTCCGCTAAAAAAAAAGATACATTTTCATGTATTGGCCTATTGGGTAGTTTGCACTGAAAGTGGTAGAAACCATGCAAACCAACACGAAGATTTGGGATGGTGAAGAAAGTTAAAAAGTGTTATTACTTCGCTCTTTGACAGTGTTCTTCAGGGTGATTTCAGTGATATCTTCTTGTACAGGTGTACACGATTCAGATATTCAATATTTTTCTTCGTATATGTTTTGCAGGTACAATAATTTATATCAAAATTCCCAAACACGATGCTTGTAATGCACATTTGTTATGATATCATGTTAATTGTTTTCAATTCCTATAATACCAAATGATAATGTAGACCGAGGATTTTGACCTGGTAGACCAGAGAGGTGTGAACATTTCTAACTGTCCTATCCTTACTTCCCACAGAAAATGGTTGCCTTCCACGCACTCCTAGATAACCTGCAGTCCAAGCTCACGGAACAAGAACGACACAAAGCCAAGTGGCCGCCCGTCGGTGACGTCATGCTGGAGGCCCTGCAGGACGAGATCGATACGTGTAAAGTAAGTTTGGGCCCAAACTTTGGAACATTTAGTTCAGTTTTGTTGCCTCTGTTTCCATTGAATTGTGACTTCTTTGGCAGACATTTAAAAGGTCATTTGATTCGAAAGTCAATTCCTATAAGGGACTGTTTCAACAAATGGGGTAAATCAAGTACTCGGAGAGATGGGTCGGGAAAAGTAACACATGGTTAATATATTTTTTAATAGGCGTAGCTCTTATGGGTAGGACATTGACTTGTGCCATATAAAGACTTTGAATGATCCCTTGGCATTCCACTTATGTAATACATGTCCATTGAAAGACCAATCGATGCACACTCAGCTTTACAAAGGCCACAACTACAAACGAAGGCAATTAACTATTACTCTTTGTACACATCCCACAAGATTGCTATTTGAAAAAACATCACAATTGTCCTTCCAACAGTTGGAATCCTTTTGATTCTTCAAAAGTAGTAGACACTTTACATTGAAACTGTTCTTCCATTTGCTCACAGGCGTTCCAGCAACGAATAGCTCCGACCCAGCGTGACATCGACCGCAGCAACGAACTGGCCAACCAGTTCCAGGAGATGGACGTGGTCCTCTCTCACATCAACGTCAATAGGCTAGAAGACTTAAATAACCGGTGAGTTACTCATTAAACATAATATTAACATCAATAGGTCAGAAGAATTAATTGACCAGTAAGCTACTTGTTAAACAGTGGGTAGGGATATAGGAGAGGATCTAGGAGATAGACATGGTCTTCTCCCACATCAACGTCAATAGGCTAGAAGACTTAACCAGTGAGTTACACTTTAAACACATCAACATCATCAGGCTAGAAGACTTAAATTACCAGTGAGTTACTCATTAAACACACCAACGTCAATAGGTTTGAAGATTTAAATAATGTGTGAGTTACTCGCTAAACAGTGGGTAGGGATATAGAAGTGATATGGAAGGGATCTTTGAGATTGACTTGGTCCTATCCCACATCAAGTTCAATAGACTAGAAGGCTTAAATAACCGGTGAGTTTCTTGGAGGGGGTCTGTCGTTTTGAGCTCCTCTTTGAGTGATTTTAGCAAAAATTCAGCTAACTTAATACGTTGAACCGATTTAACCCAGCATTTGAGAAGCACTTCATATGTTTTATATAAAACGAAGGGAGTGAAGAAGCATGTTACTTGTTTCGAACAATAAAAACTACTCTAGTTAAATAATGACTTTAGAAGACTCCCTGCTTTGGCAACAATTGAATGACCAGAGTGTTAGCCTAGATACGGGCTACAGGTTGGGAAAGGACTAACATGTCTGGCATAGGTTAGGTCCGCCAGTTGTTCAAACCATATCCTCTTGACAGTTTTGTACCCAGCTCGTAAATGTCAACTTCTTCTCATGAAGGACTAGTGTGCCGTAACACCGCTTGTTGTCGCTTCTCACTTGGGGAAAAAAGTCGAGGTCGTTTTAGCTGGAATAACCTGAAGTATGAATATACAACCTGATTTTAGCTTACCATTGATCAAATAACGGGCCTGTTGTTGCTGTTATGGCAGCTATTCAAACTTTTAGCGCAGTGGGATGTCTAGAAATACCTAGGCTAGATATGTAAAACACGTTAACATGGAAAACTGGTTCTTATTTCCCTTACCACTCTGTCGTTTCAGGTGGCGATTGCTACAATCCTCTATAGAAGACAGAATCAAACAATTACAAGATGCACTTCGAGACTTTGGCCCCAACTCACAGCACTTATTATCTGGTAAGTCAATTTGCATTTTTTCATATTCAGTGTTTTTCTGTGGACGAGTGGAGAGCACCTACAATAATGGGTTGCCATCCCTAAAATGGATAGCATCTCACGTGCATTCATCATGAGAAACGAAAGACCCCTATATTATAAACATGGTGATAGTCAGCACGCTATGTAATGTTCTAAGTGAGTACAGGTACGTGAGGATTTTCCAACTATGTGACGATTTTGCTGAAAGCAAAAGCAAACAGATTTGGGTTGAAAACAAATTATTAATCTGCATTAAAGTACATGTGATAAACGTGCTGTTGAAGAACGGGAATTACTGGAAGCCAGTATCGTTCGGTTAAAACCCCAATGATTAGTTATGGATTTCAGAATGTTTCAACGCAACAAACCATACCGAGTACTATTTTAGGAAGTATGTAAGGTGAAAATATGGGGTCTTTTTCTTTTTTTATTTTACGTTTTCAATGTAGACGACCTTTGATTCTCCGGCTGAGAGGAAGTTGCCGGTGTGTGGCACTACACGTACTGTTATCGGCCGGCCAGCAGACAAACAGGCGGAGGTCAGGTGCCCCCGGGGGTCAGAGCCCCCTGGTGGTGACCTCCCACCTCCAGGGTCGGCCGCCACGTGCTGCCGCCTGGCGGGGGTGAGGGGAAACACACCCTGGAGCTGCTCCAGGTGGGAGGAGTGTAAACGAGGCAGCAGGGAAGGCTTTTAGGGGGAGTGAGGTGTGAGAGGCAGGGGCGGATTTAGGGGGTGGCGCCCAGGGCGCGCGCCCCCACTATTTTTGACAAAATATTGATTTTTTTAATGTAAAATTCCGGGACCAAGGGGGTCCGGCGGAAAATTTTACAATAGGGCGCCCCCCCTTTTGAAAATGTCTGGATCCGCCCCTGAGAGGGATGGGAGAGGTGGGGCTATATGATGTCATACTGTATAAACACGTCTGGGACAGTGTGCGTACATCAGTGATATATAAGTGTGCCAGGTATTGGACATTTTCTTTCTAAAATGATATTTTAGTAGTGATTTCCCATCGACATTTTGAATTCTATTTTGTACTGGTATGTTGTTCATACCGAGTGTAGCAGTGGCCATATAAATGATCAGTAATACATAAATGTGCTAGGTATCGGACATTTTCTTTCTAAAATGACATTTAAGTAGTGATTTCCCATCGACTTTTTGAATTCTATTTTGAACTGGTATATTGTTCATACCGAGTGTAGCAGTGGCCATATAAATGATCAGACGGTTTATTGTAACATTAGTAGTCGGATATATATGGTTATTTATATTGGATGAAAAAGATATCATGGGCTTCATTAAGTGAGTTAAGTGCCAGGGGATACCAAGCTGCAGTCAGACTGTTTTGTTTATATACATATATACGTGTGATTTCACGTGCATTATCGTTGATTTAAGTAAAGATGAGTACACTAAGTAAAATGTTATACGCAACAGGTATCTTTGATCTATTATTGAAGTTGCTCCAATGGCGAAGATGTTGAAGGGGAGTTCTCATGTCGCCTTTGAATTTAGCAAATCCTAAAGTTGCCCTCTCGAATTTGACAAAACACAATGTCGCCTGTCGACTTTAACCAATTGTAATTATCTCTTGAAATCCCAAAATGACCGTGTCGATTTCACGCTTTTACATCCATAATGGTCAAAGGAGGCAAGAGGCCTAAACGGTGTAAGAAGCTGAGGGTTGCTCTACTTGTTTAATACGTCGATAACATCCTCAACTGTTGTCACTGTGGTGCCACCTGCAGGGACTGACGTTAACCATTTCTGTATTCACAGACACAAAACCAATGAATTGCTTTGAAATGTAGACTGCTGATCAATGACTTTGTGAAGTCGTGAGGAAAATCAACACGTTTACCTGTTTACATAACACAAAGGATCGTTAACACTTTAAGAGCAATCTCCGAAGGAGTTTACATAGCCCTAGCAACTATTAAATCAAACCTTTGTCTACTTTGAAGTCTGCCTCGTTGAAAATTGAGTTCAAAGACCATCGATTGATTGTAAAATGAAAACCAATATATCACTTCAGGCAGAAACATCAAGTTTTTTATAGAACGTTTCTACTGTTTACTCTAGAGACCTAGATATGGATATCCGTGTATCTATACCTTATATAATCTTATTGGAGAAAATATTTCATATGTAGATCATTTATCTTTGAATCAAAGGATAGCCTTTTGGGGAATAAGATGTGGAACAAGATGCGTATGGAGGTTACACAGCTGCAGGAAATTGTAAAAGATCCGTGAAGAAGCAGGGTGAGAACACGGTGCAATGTTGAACATCAAAAAACTAAATTTAAAACAAAAAAAACACTCTTTTTTTCGCCCCAATCTTTTTCCTCGTGCGGCCAGATGGCCCCTGCCGAGTCGGAGAAGTCTGCTAGTGATGAGCCCGAGCGGGCCGCAACATATGGTGAAAATCGGGTTTTAGTCGGGAGCTAAAAACATAAGCCGACATAAAAGCTGGTCGGCGGCTGCCACAGACAGAACTGTTCTAAAGATGGCGTGTAGCTGAAAGCTGATAGCGGGTGATACCCCCTCTCTGTATCTGAGAGACTCAAGGTGAGGTGTACAGAAAGGTGGGGGTCTAACGGTCAGTGCGCCTCTGGTATAGGGCTAGTTAGCGTGCAGGGATGGCCAGTCGTGGAGATTATACATGTATAGGTCTCTGTTTGATTTACATACATTTTAACAGTCCTTTTGTGTGGTATCATTGAATGTCGTTATGCACATAAGGCGCTGATATTATATATAACGGACGTGTTTCATTTTTCAGGGTAAACCGTTTCGTCTTATTGTTGCCTAGACTCCACGAATCTCTAAAATATACGATTACTTTTGTGGAAAGAAGTATAATTATCTAGGCTTGGTCTCCACACGCTGAAAATGGCAGCAGCGATAGTTTGTAAGTTTATTCATATGATCTTATCCGTGATGAAATGAAATAGTGATTCAGATTGAAACCACTTTCAAACCAAGGCGGCCTGTCTGTTTATGTCAGGTACATAATGGTCAGACCTGGGAGTGGTCAGTGCGAGGGGTCACTCAGGGCAGTGGTCAGCTCCAGGTTCGTTTCCCTGTCCGCCCCGCCCCACCTCCCCTCCGTGACCCGGCCAGCTCACTACAAGCTTTTAGTGAATGTCGAGCTGCTCAATCTCCAAGCGGATCCCTTACCGAGTGACCCAGGTCCTGCATGGAGAGCCATGTTCTCATACAGAAAGGAATAACTCACACGAGCATGGCGCCGTGACATTGGGGTCGGTGGGGTCAGGGTTCAGAGGTCAGGGTTCACAAGGTGAGCAGCTCGGCTGGCCTGAGAGCAGCTCATGTTAACCCTGGTTCGGCTCTGACCCGTTACTACCCCCTGGTGCTGGGGGCGGGGTGGGGTCTGGTCATCCGGCGGTCATCGCCGTGAGCTGCTCGCCTACTGCTTAGTGCTCAGGTGGTTTCTACCTTTATGGCTTTAATGTGCAGGGTCTATTTGTCTTTGGTCGCAGTGTGCGCATTCAACCGAAAGGATAACACGTTTCTTCGTTACTTTGCAAACGCTACCATCATGTATTGTTACCCTACCAATGGGCAATTTCTCCTTACGTCTTACTCCTAAGATGTTTGTATAACCATGTTATTTAAGGATCGTAGGATCCTGAGGTACCATAATTTATATGAACAATTCTGTAGATATTATTTCCCAGTAAAAAGATACCTTATGTAAATGGCAACCCCGAACTCAACGTTATTATATACTTATATAGATTACAATGATTTGGCCTTTATTGCCAAATGATGTAAATGATTCAAAACCCATACAGCAAAGACGGATGAGCCGAGCATGCTCCATGTGTGACCTGCACGATTATCCATATGGGATTTACATTCATAACCTGTGTTAAAATGCGCACACCCACACTATATATTGTGAGGTCTGGCGCGCCTTGTAAAAGGTCGACCCCATACTGACGGGTGGTGGTAAAGGGAGCAGCTCACAAGGGGGTACATGACCCCCCGAGTCGGCGTGAGCTGATCACAATAGCCTAGACCCGGGGTGGGAGACAGTGGGGCGGTGATGGCGAGGTCAAGAGGGGCTTCTGAGAATGGTGAGAAAAAGGAGGGGAGTCAGGGAGAGGTAATGGGGGGAACTAGAAAAGGTTGGGACAATCTGGAGAAATACAAACTGAGAGTTATAAGTGTATTAGGTAAGATTTAAAGAAAACGTTTTAGTAGTGTGGCCATCATGTGGCCAGAGAGCAAAGTGATAAAGACATTAAAAAACGTTTTAGCGGAAAGTAATGTTTGGCGGAAGGGAAGTGTTATATGTTTGAGAGAGATAAGAAGGGAGAAGATGGGTTCACTCCAACATCTGTAAGAAGTCGAGAGAAAAGCGTGTGGGAGGGGCCGGGGTGGGAGGGATGGGGGGATGGATGTGGCTGGATTCGCTTGTTCCTGGTTGTTGTGCTGTCTCCCGATGGTGCATGCCTCCACCATCTCCCCACCCCTCTCCCCGACTCCTCCCACCCCCCACCCCCCCTCCCGACGCCCGGCGGGCACAGGCCGACACAAGCCGCAGTCAGTCAGTCAGTGCTAGCCTGCACAAGGAGCAGCAGCTACCTGCCGCCCGCCCGCCCGCCCACAGGAGGCAGTGCACGCCGCCTACAGCCCGTACCTGAGCAGCTCCGAGCAGCTCACCACGGCCCTTATACAGACCACGTCCGGCTCACACTCACACAGGAGGGGGCCGCCCTTATCACCACTACCACCACCACCACCACCACACCTTGTACCTGCCGGAGAGCTTGGCGGGAGGACTTACTACTACCCCCGGACAGGTGAGGGCCTGGACTGCAGGAGGCGGGAGGGAGCTGCGCTGACCGGCGGGGTCGGACCCTGGAGTAGCAGCAGTGGGAGGAGGACTACCATACAGGTGTGACATTGTCACCTGCGTGCGGCGCGCGGCGCGGGAACCTACAGGAGGAGGGGGAGGAGGCCCGTGCTGCTGTATGATAATCCGGCCCAATACAAACATTGTACCAACCCCCACACCACCAAGCGCCCGGCGACAGTCAACAACAGGCCCCGCGCCGCATTATTCATCATACTCAGAACCAGGATCTAATCGGCCGACTCCAGCCTTGACAAGGTTGCTTTTTGGAGGTGGCAGTGCGCACAGAAAACATCAATCGTCCATCATTACTGCCAACCGCTGACCGTTTCTCCGTCTCCTGCCTCCCCCTTCTCTCCTCCCACCCGGCTGCCATTAGCTACCAACACGGGACAGCACTCGGCAGGCGGCCGGCCACACGCATACATCACCTCCTCCAGCACGAGCTGCTCACCGCCGGGAGCTGCTCCTCCTCCTGCGGGCCCGAGCTGCTCGCTGCACGTCCCTGACCCCACCTCCAGGACCCCCCTACGGCTGAAGGCCGACCATGGAGCGGGAAGGCAGCTCGGAGGGCTGCCTGGTGGGCCTGGTCCAGTCCCGTATCCCCCACACCATCCCCGAGTGTGACGACGGCGACGAGGAGGAGGAGGAGGAGGAGGAGGACCAGAACGACCGGGAGAAGGACGAGGGGGACAGTACAGAGGGAAGCACCAGTCTGAGCAGCTCCAGCGACCACCACCAGATGGCGATAACGGCGGGGTCTAGTGCGAGTAGTGCAAGCAGTGCTAGTGGGGCCAGTAGTGCTGGTGGTGGAGGAGGGGGTACTGGAGGTGGGAGGGGCACCCTCATCTTCTCACGACAGGTCAACTTAAACAATGCCGGCTCCAGGGCGCCCCCACCGCCCACACACTTCACACTAGCCGGGGAGACGTGCGAGCTGACGGCCTTCAGGTGGCTGGACCCCCGAGGACAGGGCCTTATCATGAACGCCGGCAGTAAGACCCCACAAGGCCCTCAGGTCCTCTCCAGGGAGGAGTATAAAGACCTTCGCTACCTCAAAGACCTGCGGCACGCCGAGAGGGAGAGGCAGAACAACCTGCTGAATGGTCACACCAACGGGGGAGTACGGCACATGGATCTGGAGGGTAACATGAACGGACTCAGCCTCACCCCAAAAGGGCATTATAGCGCCCTCACAGAGTCCAGGGAGCTAGAGGCAGGAGGAGGAGGCCGGGGTCGTAGGGCATGGACCCCCGAAGGTCCTAGTGACCCTTTCCTGGCGTGTACGGAGTACCTCATCTACAGCAGTTCCCTCCGGGACAGGCCCTTTCTACCTGAGGGCGCCGGGGGTGCCCCGCCCCCTGCCCTCACCCCGCTGTCCGCCTCCACCCCCACAGCCTCCTCCTCGCCCTCCACCTCCTCCTCCTCGGCGTCCTCCCGGCGTCTCCAGAGCGTCACCTGGGCGCCCGAGGTCATGGAGGAGTTCAGCCGGGAGCAGTCGTGGTGGGACCTCATGGAGCGATTCGCCGAAGGTATAACGCATCAAATCTTATTATGCTTTGTATATATATTGGATATGTGGGTTACAGAAGGTAATCTGATTTGGTTATAATAAGAAAATACCGGACCTGTCTTTTTAAGGTACAGAGCATGTGCATGACATAACCCCACTATACATGATGGATTTCAAGTTATTCGATCAATCTTTGCAAATTTGCAGCTTATTCTAACTGCATTTAGTATGACTGTTATTTCAATACTCAGCAGTGCATTATGTTGCCATTTTACGTAATGTGTTTAAAACAAAAAAAGGTTTGTTCAAAAAACATGGAGTAATTAGTCATCAAAAAGTTACTTCAGTTAGACCTTCGTTTTAGTTACTCACTGATCAGTACCAAAAAAAGAAAAACAGAAAAGGAAACACAAAAACAACGGTGAGTGGGTAATGGCAGGAAAAAGCAATGCATAATCCATCAATTCCCATGCGAGTAGAAATGTTTGTTTTCACGAGACAATGTCGGAGCCATAATGACGGCGGTAGCTGGAAAGCGGATACAGGAAACAAAAACCCATCAGCCAATATTCCTGCTGTTGTTTATCATAGATTGACTGAGTGATACCCACAGTGCTGGAGTATATTTATAACAAGGCCCATAGACCAGACACCGCGCGCTACATTGATACGCATTTTTATAAGGCGCAAATATTAGATTTAGATAATATCCTCGGTACATAAACAGTGGCCCCGCTGTGTAAATATTTGCCGGTGACCTCTCCTTCCGACTGTCCCTCCCTGACATGATCAGCCCCCAGCCCCAGCCCCCACCACTCATACAATACACCCCGAACTGCGTCGGACTACCTAGAAGGGGGGCTTCTGGATCCTTGAGAAAATAACCCATTTTTCTTGATCTTTTCTGAAAGTAGGACACAGTCGTGCGGGACCCATCTCTGAGGGGGGCAGAGTAGGATGTGGGGAGAGGGGGGAAAGTGGGGGTAGGAAGGAGCCATAACTATGGCTGAGGAGGGAGGAGGAGTGAGTTAAGGGAAGTAGGGGCTTTTTAGACTTGACAGGAAGCATGCACAGATGGTAGGGGTCACGGAGGTCACTGACTTCTTGAGGCAAGATCCAGATCGTTAAACGGACAGCTAGACAGTGAGAGAGGCGGCCAGACGGGTCCAGGAATGGGCTAGGGCCACGTTAGCCAAATTGTAAGATGTGGGAAGAGATCCTTTAATTTCTCACTGAGTTTAAGTAAAGAAGTGTTAGAAATTAAGATATGAGCAGTCGTGTCTTTTTTCCCTGTTATTGCACATGTCCTTTAAGAGAAATGTCATTTTAAACATGTGATGATTGTAAGTGGGACAATAATATATACCTTCTCCCATTATGTTTTAAAAGAATATTATTGAAACGTGCCTTAATATTTGGGTTCTCTTGATACCTATTCCAAAGGGATAGAACATTGAACCCTTAAAAAATCAACAATCTTTCCATTTGTTAGCTAATGAATTTGAAGACTTGCCATTCCCTTCCTATCATCCTTACCTGTGTGTTCACTATTCCAAATCCTTCAGATATTCACAGAATGCGTTTTAAGTCACTTTCATCGAAGCCCACACGTGCATCAACACTCTCCAACCCGAGCTTTAGTGTTTACTCCCATGTGGTAGTGGTATTCCCACCTGGAGAGCTACAGACTTCACTCAGAGGTAGATTACTGATGTTCCCTTCTGGTGGCGCTATGATATGACCCTGAGAGAGGTCACTGACCATGCGCAGAACGATCCACTTACCTGGAGTAAAACTAATAGTGCGTTCTGCGGGGAAATGAGCGAGAAGTGAAAACCGGGGAAGAAAATACAGGAATATCATAGACTTGTGGTGAAATGGCCCGTAACCAACACGTGAGAAAACCATAATGTTAAACGGGGTGGCGACGTATGCCATTAAAAAGGGGTCATATCTTACCCCAGTACGTCAGTTTGTTTTCAATCTGTGGGTACTTAACCTAACCAGGAGCATGGAGTGTAACAGCGCTCTGCATACTTACCGACGATAAAGATAGACTTCTATTTCCTTTTTGTTAAAATATGATCTGGTATGAAGATTAGTGTGTTAAAATACTCCACTTATGATCTATATCTCGGTGCAGGTAACCTATTACACCTGTCGCCCGGACATTGGGTCGGGGCGCCAAGGGGAGCCCCCTCATCCAGGGTGCATAAATCGTATTTTACTATGCTCCTGGCCTGGCCAGAAGATTATAGGGAGTGGCAGCGTACTTACTCGAGTGGCTCCAGAGTGAGTAAAAAGGCAAGGCTCGGGCCTTAAAAACGTATTTTATTTACAGGTAAAGGCGTCCTGAGGAGAGATGCTCAGAGTGAGCTGGTCGCTCTTTAATTCAGAGCAACTCGCTGCTGATGTGATCATAAAATGCGCTGAATCAACTGGCCCCCTCAGAAATACAAGTAAATAAACCGAGTAGAATCATTGTTCAGGAAT
The DNA here is from genome assembly GCA_936440205.1 of Lepidonotus clava. NCBI lineage: Eukaryota > Metazoa > Annelida > Polychaeta > Phyllodocida > Polynoidae > Lepidonotus > Lepidonotus clava. The sequence continues at coordinate 40,609,986 of OW387136.1, read as the reverse complement.
ACATGGTCTTTGTTTTGACTTTTATCATGTGGCCTCATTTCTGTGTTAGCAATGTAATGTATTTCAAATACCTAAAAGATAATGCTCATCAAAAATCTACACAACACTTCATCATGTCATTGCTGAAACATAAAATATTACCCTCCTTTCTGTACACACCACTTCATCGTGTCATTGGTGAAACATAAAATATTACCCTCCTTTTTGTATATAATTGATATTTGGAAGATCATGTGTAAGCGTGAAGATAATGAATAAATACTTAAAAGATAAAAAGAAAATTGTCCAATAATGTTTGGTCAAAAAAGAAGTGCACATATGTTTTCTACTGCCTACCTCTTGTTTGACCCCTGTATAAAAACAAAGTCCGTTTCACCTGTATCTGCTTGTCATCCTAGACCATTTTAGACGAGCAAACTATGCCTTGGCCAATCATAAGTCGTTAGGGTGTTCTTTGTAGTCTTTACCTTACAAAAAACACTTAACTATGCTACCGTTGCTACACGTCGTCCGGCCTTGGACAGGAAGAGTGTTGGTGTAGCTATCAATACCTGTGTTTACTCATCTGCACCCCCTGCCTCTGCCTCACCTGCCGTACTTCCTCCTCCAGGGCCCTATAGATATACTCGCCCCCTACCCTTGTATCCTACCCCCTACTACCGTCTGCTCAGGGATCCTTAGGCCGAGCTGACATACCTCCAGTTAGTCTACCTACACACCCCTGCCTTCTCTCCTGGGTATTACATGTCGGCACGTGTATCCTGAAGGCTGAGGTAAGAACCTTAGCACTATGCTCACACCTATGGTTGAAACTTCATTACATACAGGAAAAGGCAACAGAGGCAGCTGCTGTATGGCTCCGCCCTGGAGGAAGTTGTGGTGACAGCTGCCGCCTCCTTCAGCTGGAGTTAAAGTTACCAAATGCTAGAAGTGTCAGTGAGGACGTGACCAAAGGTTTCTTTTGACGGTCACCTTCTGGGAGTGACATTTGGTTCAGACCTGGAGGAAACACTACTGTAGCTGACTGCTGCTGAAGTTTTCCCATGGCTACATCCTGGAGAAGGGAGACCTAATGTCTTTGTGTACAATACTGTATGACACTACAGGGGAAGGGCTGGGAATATGTACGAGTGGCATCAACATGATTGCATTCGTGAATCAGGTAGTGTACAATATATAACTAACACATTTTGTCCGACCCTGGAGTCTGCAGTCCCTGCACGGTACACCTGTAGACCGTGGAGGAGCCCGGAAAGATTGACAGCTGGTTGTCTGCTCATACAGGCTTCTCTGATCAATTTATGGCCTCTCCCCTGTCCAGCTGTCTCGGTCAATTACCTGTAGAAGCGGTCGTCTGTCATCCCCAGCCATAACACGAGCCAAACGGTTATAACCCAGGGCAGGGGGTGGCCATCATAACTGCCCCCACCCCCACAATCAGACAGCCAGGTGGGCCGGCCAGGTATGTATACCGGAGGTGTACCTACCTACCGATAGCACCAACACATGGACAGCTGATGTTACCTGGAGGCACTTTTAGGACTGCTCCAGTGGGGGAACTTTGGGCGCTTTCAATCCTAGACGTCCACATGGGGTGACGCCGCCATGTTGGAAGGTGTCACGTGTCTGCTGGAGGAGACGTCCCGGGGCCGGAGCAGACATCTGGAGTATACCTGTCAGGTGTGGGACGGCCCGGCCCTGGAGGGGAAAGTAACTACTGTGGTCTTAGAGCCACAGCAGCCGGACTCAAAGGTGAAGGTGGCGTATCGTGTTTCAGACTAGTGGCAACATCTCTATCTGAAAGAAAGGTTGGCCACAGCTGAAGTAACTACAAGTAGGCTACATGTACAATAATACTGCACCTATGTTTATGAAACCTGAGTAGTTATAAACTGTAAAGAAGCTATGTTATGGTTGTATATGACACATTGAAAATAATCAAGGGGAACCATGTCTCTAGGCGTGACCTACAGGAGTAACAGGCTGCTGACCAGGAGGGCGCGGTCTCTGTCCTCCTCCCTGGAGGGCCTGCGGCGGGCCATGAGCCGGGTGTGGTCCGTTCACTCCTACACCTCCCTGGGCCACCACCTGGAGGAGGACGCACAGCAGGAGGGAGAGGGGGAGGAACATGCCTTCCTCCGGCGGATATTGCAAATAGACTGCACTCTCCAATGTCAAGGTATACCTGCACACAGGACATGCACCCCTTCCTGCACCCTAGTAACCCCTCACTCACTGAGACGTGTAAAGCTGGGTTAGCTGCAACCTGCGCCTCGTGCGTTACACCCCCCTGAACCCTGCTCCTCCTCCTCCAGTGTGGCCGTCTTCTCACGTGCAGTCCCGCATACCCCGCGCGCCTCCCACCTCAGACAGAATTGGGTGTGGAATGTGTGGCTTGATTTGACTTGCTGCTGAATGTGTTGCTGAGCTAGGCAGTGCCATTAGACTGTGTACTATAGGCTTTCCAAGCTTGCCTCAGGCTGTGCAGGAATGCAGGCAGTTTGCTAAAGAGGTTTTTCAAGAGGGATGAAAGCAATGAACTTCGTTTTAATTCTACTGCCCTCCTTCATCCATCACAGAAAAATATGGTTAATGATATAAAATAAATACTTTTCTCTTTTATTATTGCCTTGCACCTCCAGTATTAAGAAATGACACTTTTCTCCCAGCGAACTAACATTCCTAGAATCCATGAAACGTCCTATCGTTGTATGAAGAATGTATGTACTTCCTTTTAGACTAATGCCAGAGATTTCCTATCTCCAACAAGGCCATACTAAAAAGCCTGTGTGATAAGGTATCATCTTTATTGTCAGAAGTGGATCTCGTTAGCCTTTTCGCTATCCTTCTGCATGCGAAAAATGCATCTTCAATTTGTAACACGACCGCTTTCACGCCATCGGGCATACCGTTCTCATTCTGCCACATTTTTGTGCGGTCATACTACAAAGGTGTGTTGGTACAACGTCTATAGTCTAACCATAGGTGGAAAGGTATACAGTGAACAACAATGTATATAGCCTCCTCCATATCGGTCACGTCAACTTGAGTGGTCAACTGGGAAAATCAGTGATCTATTTTCCCACTGCCCACCTCAGGTATATGAATGGCAATGTGATGTTGTAGGCTGAAAATGCCTGGAGAGAATGCCTTTCGGCCAGAGGCTTACATTTACTTCACCCATGCACAACGATGAGTGTAAAAAGTGTTATTTTGTCTACATGAAGCTCCCTTGTTTTGCAAGCCTGATCGTTAACTGCTTGGCATTTCAACTGGGTGTCGCGATGTTTTGGCTTTTACGTGTATAACTATGAGTAATAATGCCCCACACGTGTATACTATAACTACAGACTGTATCACTGTGCTCCCAGTCAGAGAGGCGACTGATGTGCCATATGGCAGGGTTCACGTTGCCTGCAGCAAGGTAGTGACTTACTTCTTAGTGTCCGAGAACATTATAGTGTGTTACTTATCAGATGAACAGTACATATAGATACACGTTCATACATATAAATTTAGATACTGTCCTTTCAGACGGTGGATAGGAAACGAGAATCAGAAAGTTCCTCAATCTCATTTACTTGCAAGGGTAGAAATATCATGTTCACAATAAAATGTGATTATTCTGGAAATACTGATTTATATTAGGGTTAGCAATGGTACATTATAAATTAAATGTAGCAAATGCCGCGCAGGTTTTAAAGTTTTCTTTTCATTACATTTCCCAGCCTTACTTCATACAACCTGTTTTTATTACCCAGTTGTATCCTCGCGGACAAATATCCAGCATTAGTGTTGGTATTTATGAATACACGCAGTTCTTTGCCGACTCGCCTAACAGTTACCAAAGGTCGGTGGTAATAGGATAGTAGCAGTATGACTATATGTCAAGAATATCAGTTATGGTGTAACGGATGGACACCAACATAAATAAGCCTAAATCTGCCATCTCTCCACCACGCCTGGCCCCTTACTCAGACCCTCCCACGCGAGAACAAATTACCTCTTCCCTCTCGGCATGGAAAGTAAGAATGGCATACAGAGTTAATCATACTTTGATAATGTCACAATAATTTGATACCTGCTGCTTTAGTACAGTTGTAGGTATATAATTATACCTCTATGATCTAACCGATGAGTGAACAAAGAAAAGTAGGACGGGATTCAGTGTAATTGAGTATTTTTCGTTAGGCTACAAAAAGCTAGGTCACAGATTTGGCTGTATTTGATGCCTGTATCTACTGTTTGTTGACCACCGGTTGTTCGCTCCTGCCCCCCCCCCCCCCCCCCCCAATCACCTCCCCAAATGCATTCAGCCTCATCAACTGTAAAGCCTTCTGCCTAAACCCACCCATCTCCAGGCTTAACACCCCGGCTTAACACTCTCAGAGCCGAGTTTTGGTCTATTTCTTTGGTGTTGAACAGGAGGTCTGTGCCTGGAGAACCTTCAGGGAGATACCGCTATGTATTAACCCCCGGTGGTTACATCGGGCATAAACAAACACGGTTATAAGTTGTGAGAGGTTTCATGATGCTGTCTAGGGGAAATCTGGTACGTTGATTTGCAACCCCAAGTTGGGTTCTCAGGAAGAAAAATGCCTCACGCTGGGTGCTGATTGAGTCTTGTACATTCTGATTGCTGGAAGTCCTGTGGTTGGGGAGTGGTCATTTGTGCTGTCAGTACGGGTGTCAGTATCACATACAGTTCTATGGTATTACCAAATGTCTAGGCAGGCCGTTGCCGATGATTGGGATCGCAGAAAAGTTAAAAGGTCTTTGTTCAAATGTGACTTTGACAAAAAGGCATTTGCCCGGTTAGCTTAGTGTCCATAGTATTTGGAAAGCATTCAGAGTTGAATGTTGTAGAAATGTCTTTCTTCCACGGTAGTTATCTGTACTATGTATACATGGAGGATGAGCAAATAATATTTTTGAATGTTATCCTTGATAATGTGACGTTCCCTGGTAGGTCGGGGTTTCCGAGTCCTACAGCAGAGGGACGTGGGAATTGTTTCGGGTCTCGGACGGACGGAGAATCCGGGCAAGAAACCGAGATGTGATGTTTTTAGAGTCGTGCCTCGCGCACGAGGGGGTTTGAGCAAGTCGGTCGGGAATCGGTGCTTGGTGTCGTACGGAGGACTGCGGGGAAGGGAAAATATGGCAGGGGTAGGGGGGAGTCGTGGATCGTCTCTCTTTCTCCAATGCCGGTATTCACTTCGATAGGGCGGTCCACCCCGGGTTCCGGTCCACGGGGTTGTCGGGCCGACGGTCGCCTATTGTTTGGTAGCGTGGGGCCGAGCCAGTCGCTGCCGTCGTTCCCCTGGATTCCGGGTCGCCGTGCCGGGTTTCGGGCTTTTGTGCCATTCCGGGCCTGCGTTTCCGGGACTCCATCCGGGCCAGTTTCGGGCCTAAAGAATCGTGCCCTACTTCGGTCCTCCGGGCCTCACTTCCGTTCCTCGGGCCTTCGGGGCCCCGTCCTAAGTTTCGCCTAATTACCTCGAACTTCTACTATTTTACTCGAACTTGTAGTTAATTAACTCGTATCGGCTCATCTTAGCGGTTGTTTAAGGGAAGAAGACACGTGTGGACACAAGGAGAACTGTGAAAGAACTCGTTTATTTGGGCCTCACCGCCCCTTTATATACTCTAGAGGTTAGCCCTGATTGGCTGCTTTTGGTCACATGGTTACAATTGACGTCACTTCCGGTTTACATTATCGCTTCCGGTTTACATATCACTTCCGGTTTACATTTCTCGGGACCTTTCGGGTTTCGGTCCTTTACACTTTCGTTCCTTTACACTTTCGTTCCTTTTTACATTTTCGGGCCTCTTTTTCGGGCTTTTACACTTTTCGTTCCTTTACACTTTCGTTCCTTTATCAACATATATACTTTTGTCATATTACCTTACTTTTCTCACTATTGTCTCTTTACATATCGGATGAATAGGCATTCATCACAATAACATGGTATGGTCACTTTGCAAGGTGGGGTACTGAGTTTTAGCCAAAGTTGTAATGATTATGTTGCACGAAGACTTCTCCATCCCATAGACCTCTCATTGACCCTCCCTGGTCATACACGACTCACCCTTGGCCTGGAAGATGTCCCATTACCGTCAGGTCCCCAAGGAGGTGATGAGCTGCCCCACCCCCGACAGACACGTACAGAAGGCCATCAGTGCAGACTCAGTGTGGACTCGTTTTGCCCCCCGCCGGCCGTCCCCTGTACTCGGCCTGTACACCGCCTTACCCCCTGACCGGGCCCACACATGGTAGTGATCGGCGGCCGCGCGTGCACGCCCGTCTCAGCGGCAGGCCGCGCGGTCCGCCCCCCTCACCGCGGGAGGGTGCGGGGCGGGCAGCGGCCACGGCCTATAGTCGGGTCTGGGTGTATTGACGGTAGCAAGGGGAAATGTTCATACACCAGCCTTGTTTGAAGATAATAGGTGTTCATAGGATGTCAAAGGTCAAGTGTTACCTGAATCACCTCGTTGGTATATTCACCAGGGGACAAGGAGGTGGATGTCGGCGGGTATTCCTATAATTTATTTAATGATTTAAATTGATTCCCCTCTAAAAATACATACTAAATTACGTTTCAAGGTGACGGTGTTGGATCTTTACATATAATAGTATGGGTTTGTAAACAGAGCTGCCATTCAGAATCCCTACAAAATGAGTACAAAAGTCCCGGTGCGTTTTAGATAAAAAGTTGTTAGTTAAGACACTTAGACAGTGTTTTTTGTTGTTGGCGAGAGGCATATACTTTTCTTAAATAAACCTAAATTGAACCGCATTTTGACTTCTTAGCGCCTAATTACTTTTCTGAGCCAGCTACAACGCTCCTAAATTAGTGAGTGTGGAAATGAAGCTATAGTCAACAGATGCAGAACCGCCTATAGTAAAAGGTCTGGGTGTGGAGTCGGGTCAGCGGCCCAGTCAGTCCTCAGGGACCCGGACCAGTGTGCGCCGGGAAGCAGCGACCAACACTTTACTATCAACACCAACACATGGCTAAAGCTTCGGTGTGTTAAGAACCAAAGGTCTTAAGTCCGAGCTTATCAGTTTACATCTCCAGCATGGGGAATCTCTAATCCCTGCAATAATAACCCAGGACGGATATACACCGCTACCACCATGATCACCAAGCTGGGAGAGGAGGACTCCTCCCTGGAGTCTGCCATGTTCAAGATGGCCCTGGACGAAGGTAGGCCACACACCACACTTACATCCACACCCATTAGTGCCCTGGGCGTCCCCATCGCTGGTCGTACACTGTACGTCCGTGGGTTATGAGGGGACACGCCGGACACGGTGGTGAGTGGCGGGGGAGGTCACGGTTGGCTGGTTCACTGAGGGGGCTGCGGGCAGTAAGTGGCCCGTTGTTGTGGGTACACACGGTAAAGTCAATCAGCCAGCCAGGGCGTACACTACTGCCACTACTACTGGCCAGTGGTATAATAATAAGGGAGGCCGGCCGCGTCTCTAATGCACACAGTCACACCGCTGGTGAATGCTCTCTTCGGGGACATTGAATTAAGGCTAAATGGGTGCCTTTCTATATGAGTATCATGTTTCCTCCGAAGATATATATAAAATATGAAAACCAGTAAGTGCCCGAGGCATAATAACACCTTGGTAAAAGCATTCCCGTGTGACAGTTAATGCATACATGCTATAGATCCGTAAAATGCTGAGACAAGAAAAGTCATATGAAGAGAGGCATTTAGATTTACAGTTATATATTTGGGAAAGAAGATCAGTCAGTTATCTTTTGGGATAAAATAGTTAGATTACATGGTGTGATTTGCATTATATAACAAACCCCCTATTCTTTCAGAGGCGATGCAATAAACTGTTGCACAGTTATAGCCCCTACCTGTTAATAAGCTTAGCTTTAACTTGCCGGAAATCCACTGTTTTTCCTTAAAGGCTATACCCCTAACTCAGACTGACGCAGGGTTAAGGTTAAGGGTGTGTGGGAGTGTGACCCCGTGACTGTGGCCATGTCAGGCCATGTTGTGGACCTCTCCACACCCTCTGGTCTCCTCAGCCAGAAAATTGAGTCAGAATGCTTGAAAGCACTCGGACATTGCAGACTGACTTGTGTATAGAGATTCCAGGCGTGTTTTAACCATTTCGCCTTGCCTGAGTGCTTAGGATTGATCGTTGAAATCTTACATCAAGATTCATTGTTATCATATTTAGTAGACCATTGGTTTTAACCAAATATAGGCATACTTATATCCACATCTGTATTGTGATATAGAAATGCATTGGTATGTTTTTAAATTAAGATGTTTAATACAGTTTATGGAATAGAGCGGTTGTCAACAAATAAAACATTCGCACCCAAGCACTGCACTTCTCCTAAAGCTTCAGTGTTAAGCCTTAGAGTATTGTATTATACCATACGTCAATACACTCTTGACGTTTATTCAAATGCAAATGTGAAGAATAGAGACTAGCAGATGGGGGGTAGTCTAAGCAACGAATCTGGTGCATTAGTGCAAGCTATTGGTGTACGAAGGCTGTGTTTACACTTGCTGTGGAGGCAGCGGTGGGGTGTAATGTTACATACATCTCTAATGTAAACACCCAGGTGACTGAACAAGTGGCAATAAGTTCATAACCAGAAGGCCTCATATCTGTTGTCTGGTTATGATACAACACCATTAGAAGGTCTATGCTGTGATCGGTGATGCAATGTAGAATATTATGTAGTGTGGAATCCCGATCATTTGCATCAATCCAGCATACGAATGCAAAGGGTATAGTAGACTACTAGGTTTAGAAAGGTGCACTACATGTCTGTAAAAGGTACCAGAACGTAGGCCTTTATTCCACTACGTTATTCGGACTGCTGGCAATTTGATAATTTACGTCTTTTCAACAGTAAAATTCTATATTCTTACATTCTGCATATCGTTTGAGAAAGACAAGTAAACTTCTTTTTAATGACATATACCATGTCTATATGGCTAACTACTATTCCACAGACGGTTCATGAAATTGGGAGCAACATCAAATGGGAAGAATTATTTAAGCTAACGGGTCTTGTCCGGTGTGATGGTTACTGGTACTCAATATATATATAATAGACATATCACGTCGGTTGCTTCACCAAACTAAGTAGCCTTAAAGCAGTACGAAAAAGTAACAATGAATTAAGAAAAAAACATAATTTTTACGAATATCAGCCAAAGTGAAACAGCAAACGTTTCATCCTCCCGTGCTTAATGGTCTTTAGGTATGACAAAAAGTGTTTGATGAACCCGGCTATAGTTTGATGTACCTTTTTATATCATAATTATGATAAGAATTATTTTATACTCTTTACAAAAATCTTTCCAGATATACAGCCCCAAAGAACCCAAACATCCGATAGTCTCATTGTATTCCTGAGGGAATACGGTACACTCTAAATTTAAGTCGGAATAATCTGGTACGATGGAAATAAAGAGCTTAATTTGCTAATGCAAACCGTAGGCATTATCTGTACAATTTAGCTAACGTCATCTCTATTCACCTCAAAACCTTTGCTCGTGTACCAACAATAGGTGTAAACATCTTATTGTACCAGTGCTCGCCTATATCGTTTGTTTTTTTAACATGCTGTGTTTTCCATTAACACAAGGCGACGAGAATGGTGGGGAATCCATTACAGGTAATTGGAGCTCATTACAAACAAACCTCCCACCGCACCGGCCAGCCCGCACATTACACATACACAATGCCAGCATAGCACAATCAGGTGTCTGCAGTATGGACGACTAGGGGCGGTGACGGTGTACCGAGTCAGCCCCCGACGGGACTGTATTGATGTGTTTCAATATTTATATGTGTGGGTCTTATATCTACTATATCCACAGTGCCATACAATTGAATTCTGCAATTTCCTTTCAGCATTTCTATTGTTCTATATAATTATTGTATAATATATTATTGCCAAATACATGGCCGGTTTCTATCTAATTTACTCTGCTTACTCTGGTAGACCAGCTAAACATATCAATTTTGTAGATATTAATATGCTAAAGTTTTTGCATTGTTTTGGCCACAAGCACCTTACCCAAATGAATTAGATGAATTAAACTAACTCACCTAGCACAATTTGCAGTTCATCACACAGAACACCGCTGCCCTCTCCTACATTTTTTTGAGAAATTAACCGAAACACCTTAAACACTCAAGGCAAATTAAAGATTACACATTTTCTTTCCTTCCATAAAATGCTTCAAATTGCCCCCTTGATGGCAAAGCATCCTCAAGTCTCTGGTGTTTTCTTGTAAAAGAAAAAAGGAAAGAAAAAACCGTCCCCGGTATCAGTGGGGGTGGAGTGGGTGTGCCCCGGGGTCCGCCTGGCGCCGTGTGATCTTAAATACAGGATGGCCATTTTCCCATGTTTCTCGCGACTACTTCCACTGACTGGTTTTGGTTTTTCTCTTTGCAGCATCTGTAGAACACCCGTGGGAGCGTGCCATAGCTGGGAACAAAGTGCCTTACTACATCAAGTGAGTTCATCTCTGTCTTTATCCCGGTCAAAACCTATCCTCAGGTTTCTTTTAAATCAAGTTCTGATCTTGTCCACCATCATTCGGTATCGACGGGATTTTTGGAATCTCATCCTAAGCCGAATTTTATTTTAACATCCAAATTGAATTATCCAAATCTGTCTTGAAGGTTTAAAAATATAGTAGGTGTAGGCAAAGGGTATGTCATAACGATGTTAATCATAACCCTGTTCAGCCTAAACGTTATTTTTGAGTTTGAGTATCTTTATGTTTTCCCAATCTTTCAGTCACACCACAGAAACGACCCACTGGGACCACCCTCAGATGACGCAGTTATTAAGGACTCTATGTAAGTTATAGCTTTCCTAAATGCATTGTTTGTAACCTCATAACACGTGGCATATTTTAACCATAACCATGGAGTTTAAGTTTGATATTCTACGAAAAGCTAAACAGAAGACATTTTAAGCCATACGTACCAGGTTCAGCAGAAAGCATAGGAAACTATTATCAAAGACTGTAGGAGGGGAAGTAGCCACATTGAATGAGTAAAATAATTACCAATATGTGGCTTCTGACATTTATTTCGAAATAATCGATAAATGTCATTTAAATGTCATATGCCTCTTTTTATGTCTTTCAGCTGACCTAAATGATGTCCGCTTTTCCGCATACCGTACTGCCATGAAGATTCGCACGCTACAAAAGAAACTTTGTTGTGAGTCTTACTTCTTACAATACATGTAAACCTTCCCTAGAATAGCACTAAGATTCCCTTGGTCGGGATTTCGGTAGGATACTGCCAAGAAACCCCTGGCAAATTGTCAAGGGGTATCTTTTTGCACGTGGGATAACATATTCCAGCAATTCCTTAAATTCCACGTCTGTATATCAAAAACTATCTATCTTTATAGTCGGAAAAAACGAAAATATTCTAATACAAATACCCCAGTAACATTTTCAGCGCAGTATAGGTGATGCTGCTTGATTCTGAGAATAGGTAGGCCCTACTCACACACTTTTAAAAGCGTCTCAATCAAATTATTTGGCTGAAGCAGGCTTTCGCCATAGTCATAGACAGTTTATTATGTGTTTAGCAAGCGGGTTATTTCGGCTGCACTTTTTTTTACTGAATATTCTCAAGTATAGCATGTTAACATTGTTCTGTATGCGCAGGCTCAGGCAAACATGGAAGTTTGCCTTGATCGGAAAAAGATCTTGAAAAAAAAGTATGTACCAGCAACCTGCGGACCTTCTGGTTGTGTTGACCGATTACCAGTTCGGTTGTAATAAGTGTTTATTTATGCAGCAAAGTTGTAATCGCATGTTTCATACGCTTAGGAATATTTACAAGTGTTATCCAGCCAACTTAAACTTTAAAAAAAAATTGTGTTAACACCAGTGACTGAAACTATCAGTCACGTGTAGACGAATTTATTTTTCTCCAAAACAGCGCCCCTCTGTGTTGTAGCACAACAGGTCTTTTCTTACAATAAAGCTGTTATGATATGTTTAAACAGTCACCTGATTGTTACTTTACCCCTCCCCTGCCAACCCGCTCCCTCTTTTTCTGCGCGTAGCACGTGTGACATTTCCTCACCAGGTTTTCACCGAGGGTGGCAACTCTGGTCACACATTTGTTTTAAATCTTTTTATGGACTTTCAGAACTGAATAGTCGTTTTTATTAATATAGAAAAAGTACCTGCTCTCTCCCTGTAATGCAAAGATTCATTTCCTTAACCACTATATATAGGACTATAGACTGGGATACAAAAAAAAGATTCTTACAGAGTAACTATAGATATAAAGCTGTCCAGGTTAATTTTCCTTTTATGATATACTAATTCATATTCAAATCTGGAAGACGTGGCTAAGTGATAGTGTGTACTATAATTCAAAAGAAAAAAAAGCTACTTCATCTTTATAAGTAAGTTTTTTTTTAACTTAGCATGCTCTGCACAGCCACGTGCATATCTAAATTAAATGCAATTTGAAATGTAAATTGTTTCCTAACGAATCTATAGAAGTAATACTGGAGGACAATAAAAGAAAAACGACCTTTGCGAACGTGAAAACTAACAGAAACCCATTCACAATTCTAAGTTTTTTGTTTTTTCAATGTTAGAATAGAAAACCGTATCCTATTCCTGGTTTTATGGGATTAGGAAAAAATAGAGAAAATTGATAAGTATCCCCAAGACATCCAACATACATTTAATAAAGTTCCCTCGTGGTATATTTTCAGTGGACCTGTTGAACATGAACAGCGCCATCGACGCGTTCGACCAGCACGGGCTGCGGGGTCAGAACGACAAGTTGATGGACGTGGTGGAGATCATCAACTGTCTGACGACCATGTACGAGGGCGTGGCCGAGGACCACCCCAACCTGGTCAACGTGCCGCTCTGTGTCGACCTGGTGCTCAACTGGCTGCTCAACGTCTACGACAAGTGAGTAGTCTGATGGGGGAGTGTCTGGACTGGTTCACACTCTATGATTCTTTGGGTAAATATCACAGTATTGGGATAGAATGATGACAAAAATCGGTACAGATTTATTGAAATTTTGTGAATTTTTTTATTAGAATGTCAGAAAATCCATGCTGTAATTGAAAGAGACGTAAGGTGTGAACCAGCCTTTAGGAACGGGGCGTGTCGGGGAGTGAAGCAAGATAATTACCGAATTCCATAAAATATTTTTCGTTTGTTGGGAAGACACAATGTTTTACATTCTAGCCCTAGGTTGATGCATTGATATATTGTTCACTATAATTGAAAATATGACCATATAATACGGTTTCGATTTTACAGTTTGTCCCCAACATATATTTTGAGGGGTAACAAACTGGGAGGTCTGAAACATGTATTTTAATTTCAAAAAGTAAAATAAAATAAAATCAGTATGTCCTACTTTACATCTCTTGCTTTATTCCTGTACACGATCGTCCTGGCCCCTAAACAAACTTTGTACATTGGTGAAACCAGATGAAGACGCGCGAGTGTCATGAATACCTAATAGCTACGGCCAAATACCTGAAATAACAAGGATAAGTTTTGTTTACATTGTGTGTACAAATGTATATAAATTCATGAAATTAGATAAACAAATTACATGTACTGGACACAGAATATTCCCCATTACATACGTAGTATAGCTTTGTTGTTATTAGTTTGATTGTTGACAACATTACCCAAACACACTGACACATTGTGCTTATGGTATGAATAGTTTGTCCTCAATAAAACTAATCCTAAAGAAATGGAACTTCCCATACATTATATTCCTATGCCATCAATTTATGAATATTTATATAAAAAAGAGTGGCAGATGTATTTCTTACTGCCATCTATGTACAGTTTCACTGAGTTAGGCATCAGGCAGAACCCATGCTCTCAGAATGTACGTGAGAGAGTATTCTGGGGGTGAGACATTTTAACATATTTGTAAAATTAACGTGTTTTTCATTGAAGTTGCGCCGGAGAATCGTAAGTCTTGTCATCCTCACTTCATCCATCTGACTACCCTAGCCTAGAGACAGCAAAAAATTGTTGCATGGGAATTTTGGTGTTCAATCCTGATTTTATCACTCTTTCGACCTTTGACCTCTGCTCTTCTCGATGATTGCTTTAGTCACCAGTGCTGCCACATGACGTTTGTCATCCAAAATAAATGTTGTCCTACTGTTGTATCCTCTTTTTTCAGCAGCACTTTTTTTCTTTTTGGTCTAAATCTGAAAACCTAAAAGAACTGCTTTGCGAAGAACTAACACTTAAAACGTACGGAAGAGCATCAAAAATACGGAATTTCCTATAAGGGCAAGTAAAAATTGATGAAAGGAATAAAAAAAATGTCCTCTGTTAGAAATCAGTTTGATCAGTGAAACTAGGAAAATTAGGGAATTTTGTTCACATTTTCCTATATAAATCCGATGAAATACTTGTTTAGGAGCATGTTAGGGCATTCAGTTTCATAATTATAAGAATATGAATGTCTGCAACTACTAACTTTCCCCAGAAACTAATATCCCACTCCTGAAACAAAAAAAGCATGACACTCAATAAGATTTCATTCATAAGCGGTTTTATTTTCATTAATCAAGAACACTTTATTAACTTTACTGACGCAACAATACACCATCAGCAACAAAACTGAGAAAGTATTTATCATTTATTTTTCCAATATCTACTCGTCCGATTTTTATTCATTATCTGTCCTAGTCTTAAGGTACGATTTATTTGAATGTTGTACTAAAAATAAAAGCATGACTAGCGAAAACATTCCGCAAATGGAACCTAACAAATGTTTTTGTACTGGAGGGGTCAAGATGTGTATCGCACATCCTTTATTCAGGCGTCAAAGATCTCTGAGACATCTTTTATATAGACACTCTAGATGATGGCAACATACAGCTAGATTTGCCCGCCACGAAATAGCTAGAAATAGATCTACATCCTTGTAATCATAGTAAACGCACATGTAGAAAGGAAGTCGATGTAGGTCGTCGGTCATTCAGACCTGAGCCACTATCCAGTCATATCTAGACACATTGGACGATCAGTAGTTGTAAAATCGTCCGGAGCTTTGTATTTGATCGTTTTTTAGGTATCCTGGTACTATTTCTTGCTATTTCAGACATTTGAAAAAAGGGAAGTGGAGGGTATTTCGATTATATTTTACACAACCTGAACTTATTTTCACACCCCTAAAGGTACCACCAATAATTCGGACCCTGTAGTTTTATATGAAAACGTCCACACTTCTCCATGTATATGGTATGAGATGGTAGTTTGATTATCAGTAATATAAAGCACACGACATGCCCTGTGGGCCATCAGCAGTCCACACCTTGTGGTGCACTCTGTCGACTCACTGCCAACTTAACGTCTCACACTCATAGCAGTTAATACACTGGTTACTAGTTTGTCTCAAAGTTAATTCATTAAACATACTTTGTAGCAGTAACAACTTCGTTCATTTCCTGTTTTTGCTTTTTATCTATATACGAGGAACTTCTTATCTTTCTTTTCTCTGTTCGTTTTCTTTTTCACTTTCCCAGTGGATTTATGAAGCCTTCGACAGTTTGACGGTGGCTCTAGATTACGTTAAATAAATGTTTAAAACAAAAAAAAATCTTTCATTCTATCAAAATACAAGTGAATAAATATTAGACGTACTCATGTATGTGTGTCTTTTTTGCAGTGCTCGCAGCGGGCGTGTTCGCGTGCTGTCCTTTAAGGTGGGGATGATCCTCATGTCTAAGGCGCACCTCGACGACAAATATAGGTGTAAGTTGACCCTCGCCAACAATTACTTTGATTTAATTTATCAAGGAAAAGGAATTTAGAACAAGGAAAGTTACTAGTATATTATAACTATGCCTACAAAACGTAATCCGACTAACCTATTTGACAGGCATTAGAAAGAGCATAAACTGTAATCACACAAAGAAATTACATTATAGCTTAATTATTTTGTCCAATTCTCAAACGGTATAAACAAGAAGCTATCTGCACCAAGTGGCCTACCACTAAATCATTGATTTCATAGCAATTGGAAGGTAAGGGTAGTGTGGTCCCAGAAAAGGATGGACTAAAACAGTTGGTTTCAGTAGATTTTTCCGACGTTGACGTGACAACATTTGTGAGCAGAATTTATAAAACACTCAAATATCATTTGAATAAAAACACTCTTATCTTTTATCGCAGATTTGTTCCGGCTGATCGCGGATGCTAACGGCTTCGTGGACCAACGCAAGCTGGGCTTGCTGCTCCACGACTGTCTGCAGATCCCCAAACAGCTGGGCGAGGTGGCCGCCTTCGGGGGCAGCAACATCGAGCCCAGCGTGCGCAGCTGCTTCGAGAAGGTGGCACGAGAAGTAAGACATTTTGTTTTTACGAACCTCCAAAAAGATATCATGGCCGAGCGCTGAACGTTTGGTTTAATTTTGTATGAATATTTACGCATCATTAAAAGGGACTGACTTTATGGGATGAAAAGTATATTTGGATTTTTAAGGCGAATTGCAGATATCCCAGATTAGATATTTTTATTTAAAAAAGTTAATATGTCAAACACTCGGCCCACGTATTAGAAGTGTAATCAGTATACCTTTAGTAAATAAATAATTAACGTTGATGTTATGTAAATAAGTCTCAAGTAAAATCCTATCACAGAAACAATTTCACATTTTATGTAGTGAAATTACCTAAGTTTAAGGACTGAAACCTAACAATTAAAAAAGTTGCTTACCTAAACGTGCTCTTCCCGTTGCAGGCTGACGGCCAGAAGGACATTCAGGCGGTGCACTTCCTGGACTGGCTGAAGCTGGAGCCGCAGTCCATGGTGTGGCTGCCCGTCATGCACCGGCTGGCGGCGGCCGAGACGGCCAAGCACCAGGCCAAGTGTAACATCTGTAAGGAGTACCCCATCGTAGGCTTCAGGTGAGGCGCCGCCTAAACTTTAACTAACTTCACCAGACAATTACTGGTTCAGCAAGGACAATAGTAAATACATGTAGTCGCGAACTTCTGTGACCCGTGAACATCCTTGGATAACCTGAAGTCATTTTGATATGTCGATTAGGTGCCTTCCATTAAGTATGTGGGCGCATTTTCAAAATTTCCAGACCCCAACACTCCCTTTAGCGAAAGTTGTGTTTGTACAGAAATGTACACACATTTTCAAAGAAAGATTTCAGATCCCCACCCGCCTTTGGTGCGCACGTATTTAATCGAGGGCCCCTTACCGGTCCCCTTAATTGAATCTTAGATACGTATAGTAAATAGAAAATTGTTTGTGCTGAAGTATTTGAAAACTATCTCCAACACTTGTTTTGGTTTTCACCAGGGATATGCGTTGAAATATCTATGTAGCAGTGTACCTTCCTACTTCCCTTCAGATTGCGAAGATGTTAGTTCTCAATCTGTCAATGAAACTCTAAATACAACCAATTGTCCGGGGTATCTTTAAAATTATAAATGAGTTTTGGGTAAACTTTAAAAGTTCCATCATCCCCGCCCACTTGCTTACAAATCAGTGTTCTTCACTGAGGAAACCTTGCACCGTTACCTGGTGTCCCCTGGTGGGAGTTAGACAAACTACACCTCCGGGTAGCGAGCAGCTCCTCCCCGACGTGCTGCCACCTAGCACCAAGGCCAGGAACTACTGGCATTGAGCTTACTAGCAAGGGGCGTCAAGGCAGTGAATCCACAGGACTCACGTGCGCAGTTATATCAGCCTGTGATCCCATAGGCATAGATAACATAAGCAAAATTTATGTTCAAACTATGAAAATAATTTATCTGACTCTATCATTTTGGGAATAATTGCCAGATAAGTACTTCGACAATTTTTAAAATTAGAAAGCTCTGGAATTCGAAGCCAAAAGATTTGATAGATAGGCCTATACAAAGTCAACGTTCAAGCAAGTAAACGGTATCATTATGTGTATGTTGAAGCTTGAATTCCACAAAATCCAAGTTTAGTCGATGAGTCAACATGAAATTAATTTAGAACCACTTTCCTTGTGATACTGTAACGACACCACTTAAACTATTCTTAAAGTCACCTCTGACTCAGTCTGAGTGTTCTTCATATCAACCCTGTGGGACTTTTGTTCTTCGAGCGTGTTATGTATATCTAAATGGTTTACCGGCGGGTCTGGCTAAAACACAAACCATGAAGCCAGCCCAGACCAGCCTAGCAGTATCTCACTGCTAGCCCCAGACCCAGTGTAGCAGCAAAGTTATTAGCTCTAGCTCATGTAAAGAGGCAATGGCAGCAATTTATGTCCGCCTCAAATGGCAAAGCATGGGAGATCACGACAGGTTACAATAGGCGTGGGTAGCCGGCCCCGTTAATTATTCATACCCAGCCGCAGTGTGCCACAAAGTCCGGCGCATGATGTACGGCCATAACACAGCGACCAGGGCACAAGTAATGGGGGCGAATTTCACAGGCACCGCGGCGACTTGTTGCCTGTCTTGATGGCGGAGCACGGAGAAGTTCCACTGGCCTTTAGGGCCAGGGATTTAAGGTTATTTATAAAGGAGAAAAGAAGATGACAGGAGTGTAGACATGGGGCTCTGGGCCCCTGCCAGCAGGCCCTGCTCTCATCAGGGGGCCCTGGGAGGGAGTCCTCCAGTAGGTGGTCAGTGGTGAGCAGGTAGGAGCAGGTGAGCTGCTCACAGTTACCTATAGAAGGAGGCGGGACATGCCGCACCGACAAGGACAGGCATAGGGACAGAAGAGGATGGATAGGTAAGAGAGAAAGGTGAATAGATAAGTATAGGAACCGAATGGGGCCAGCAGGTAAAGGGGAACCGCCTTGACAGAAAGGTGGGGCCGGACGGAAAACAAAGAATTTAGGAATGGAGGAAGATGTGTAACGACAGATAGTTGAGGTGGGGTACTAAATATAAATGCTGTGGACAAGGTCAGATGACCAGATTTTAGTGATCGCCGTGTGACAATTATTTCCACTCCATATCTTTTAGAATTTGAACATCTGGTCAATTGCAAAGACACATGTGCATTTCTTTATAAGTCGACATACGTTTCGAGATATGGAATAAAGGAAAAGAAAGCAGTATTTCTTTGTGTAAATACGAACTTAAAAGGTCGTACGATATAAACGAGTAGTCTGTAGATCGATGACATGAATAGAGGCTGGGGCTAGATTCTTCTCAAAGTACATAAATAACAGGCGTATTGTTAAGGACCTTTCTTTTGATACAAACCAGTAAAAAAACTAGAGGGATCAATAAAATACTTCTTTCATATCACATTATATACCTAGTCGCATTCTCCCAGAAAACCAGACTGTCAGTTCGATATATACCGGGTGCTTTCTCCGAGGGTACTGTCACATCTGTATTGACTCACTGTGGGTGTTATCTGCCCAGGGTTCTACCTGTATCGACCGACTGTGACTGTTATCTACCTAGAGTGTTACCTGTTAAGGTTAAACTGTAGTACAACCCCAGGACGTCAGGGGTGGATGTGTGGGGATCAAGCTGCAGCCACTCGGTGCACCTGTCGGTGATTGGGGCAGGGTGGTAGACATCACAGGTGGGCGCTAACACCCATTGTACCCTGGAGTAATGAGTCATCAGGACCCTGGAGATGGGGCCCTAAGTAGACCCTGACATGCCGTCCGACCACCGTTAGCGGTGGGCTTGGCACTAGACGTACTGGTAACCTGCGCCTGGAGGTATTATATGTCTTATTTGGCCGCCCTGGTGACAGGTGTGTCTCATGACTCCAGGAGTACTACTTACCTGTATATGGATTAATCAACCCTGGAGGATGTAACATATGGGCTTGGGAGACCTGATGGACCACGGCAGCGTTCAGAAAATCCGGCATCAACACTACCGAGGTGTTGCTTGCATGTTTCCCTAGCCAGACCTAGAATTGAACGTCTGGGCCTTAACTGATACAATTAGGACATGAAAGGTTCCGACATACCTGGCCCTGTCGCACGCCACCTTGTCAAAGCCTCGGGGTACTCTCAGTCTCCGGCATTAGATCGATATATGGGATCATTAATGTAGACTTCCCCTTGTGATCTGCTTTGTCTGCAGTGCCAGAAGGTAATGACATTGGCGTATTATAAGTGACTGATCGAGGGTCGGCTGGGTCTGGAGAGATTTTTTTTGGGGTCTGTATAGGTAAAGTGAGGTAAATGTGGTCGGTATTTTGTGACTGGCTCCCAGTAGCTGTCCACAGGGGCCATGGCATACAGAAGGCCTCCGCCCCCGCCCCGCCCACCAACCATGTTGTAGGCGAATACCGGGCCGACTCCACCCAATGTGGCACTGCATTCTGGGACAGGTGAGGTCAAAGGTCAACTGATATCTCATACTGAGATGTCAGTGCAACTATTACGGCAAAATGTAGTATGTATTGTATAGGCGGTTAAGCAGGGAAAATGAGAAAAACTCCTACATTGATTTACCATTACCGCTGCTAATGCATGAATGTACTGTGTCCGACTTGTATAGCCCCATTTGTCAATGTAGTAATCATGTCAGTGTGTTTTGTGTCTTTTCAGATATCGATGCTTACGGTGTTTCAACTTCGACATGTGCCAGAGCTGTTTCTTCTCGGGCCGCAAGGCCAAGGGCCACAAACTCACCCATCCTATGCAAGAGTATTGTACGGCGGTAAGTCAGTTATACACCTCATAATTTAGGCCTACGTGTGGGGTCCTATATTTTATTATACTTTTTCGGAATTGCTGAATAGGCATACAGTGACAGCCTAGACTGTGGTAATATTTTTTCTGTATTACCACACTGTGGTAATACAGGAAAGTAGTGCGACCTAGTTTTTGAACCAATGAAAAACGCCGGAACTAGGTCGCGAGGACGTCGCGACCTAGTTTAATCCACTCGCGACCTAGTTTAACCTATACCAAAACAAACCCTTTACCAGATCATTTTTATTCATTTTCTGCCAAATTAAACAGTCTTTTTATGGCAGAATGCTATCCAGACCTTCCCAAACACATGTTACATAAAAAAAAAAACCTTTCCCGACGGCCCCGAGGCCCTTTAAGCCAATGAAAACGCATCTAGGACCCCACGTGACGTCAACAAACGCTGACGGCCGCCCTTTACAAATTCACGGACGTCTAAAAATTGCAGAAAATACGTCTAAAAGGTCTACAAAATCATCTAAAAGTACAGACAATCCGGTAAAGGTGATGTAAAAGGATCATGGAAACATTTTGCATTGATCTAACAGACATGGACATCCGTGCTATGCTCATGTTTGATTCAGACAGCTCAGAAACAGACCTCACCAATGCTTTGGACACTTTTGAAGTTTGCCAGCTGTTTGATCATGCATACACAGAGCCTACCTTTCCCATAACTGACCAGCAAAGGGAAGAAAATCAACAGCAAAGGGCTGAAAATCATCAGGAAAGGGCTGAAAATCATCAGGAAAGGGCTGCAAATGATCAGGAAAGGGACGAAAACGTGCCGCGGACGCCAGAAAACGTGCCGCGGACGTCAGAAAACGTGCCGCGGACACCCGTGAATGTGCCGCCGACCTACGACACCATCTCCGAGGATGGAGGGAACATTTCAGGGATGGATTGTATGGATTTTGAGGACCCCCCCTACATTCCAGAGGATACTGACAGTGAAGATGGGTATGAGGAGGACCTGGAGGAGGAGGAGGAGGGCCCTGAGGATGAACAACAGGATCAGGAGCACCAGGACATCACTGAGGACGACATAGACAATTACATAAAATCAGGAAAAAACAAGAACACCACAAAGAAGACCCAACAAGTTGTGAAAAGGTTCACAGAATACTGTAAAGGTCAGGGATCAGAGGAGTTTGTTAAGTTGCCCCCTGGGAACTTGAATGTACTGGTAAGTGCCTTCATCATGACAGTGAAAAAAAAAGATGGGGGTGAATATGAGCCAGATACACTCACAGGGATGTTTGGGGCCATAGACAGGCACCTCAAGAGCAACAAGTATGGCTACAGCATGAAGGAAAGCCCTGAATTTGAGTCCAGCAGGGATGTTCTGGCCACAAAAAGAAAGGAACTGAAAGGGAAAGGGTATGGGAACAAGTCCAACAGGTCAGACCCCCTTACAGCAGAACATGTCAACCTTTTCTGGGAAAAAGGGGCAATTTCCATGGACAAACCAGAACCATTACAAAGGGGCCTATTCCTGTACATGGTTGAATGCTTTGGCCTCAGAGGCATCCATGAGGGAAGGCGACTCTGCTGGGATGACATAGTAAAGGTCTCTGACGAAAATGGCTACGTGTACTTGACCTTCAACGAGCGTTTCTCCAAGACACGCCAGGATGGGGGGGATTGTCGCAAGTTTGTGCCGAAACTGTTCGCAAATGAAAGGCACCCAGAGCGGTGTGCCATCAAGATGTACGACATCTTCAAGGCACACAGGCCCCCCAAGATGGCCAACCCCAATGACCCTTTCTTCTTGGCCATTAACAAGTCTAAAAGGGCAACTACGTGGTACAAGGCCCAACCCCTGGGAATCCACAACCTCAGCCAAATTGTCAAGAAAATGGCGAAGCAGTGCAACATCACCGGTGTGAAGCTGACAAATCACAGCATCCGCAAGAAAACCTGCACGGATCTCCTTCACAGCGGGGTGAATCCCACTGTGATCTGTCAGCTCACAGGACACAACAACACAGCATCTCTAAACAACTATGCAACTGCAGACATGGCGATGCAGTACGAGATGTTTGACCTTCTCACCAGTGATGAGGAGAGGGCCAGACTCTCCAAAAAAAGGGCCTTACCTTCTGCCCTCCATCGCAGTGGTGTCTCCATGGCCCTCCAGCATCCAGGGTTTGAGTCAAGTGCACCCAAGAGAAGGCAGGTGTCCTGTGCCCTTGGTGCCCCTCCTCCTGCCCCCAACCAAGGTGAACAATGCGCAACTCCTCCAGGAGGGCCAGCAATTGAAGCACCAAGGCCTACCACCT
This sequence comes from Lepidonotus clava, assembly GCA_936440205.1. NCBI lineage: Eukaryota > Metazoa > Annelida > Polychaeta > Phyllodocida > Polynoidae > Lepidonotus > Lepidonotus clava. Next base: position 40,586,987 of record OW387136.1, on the reverse strand, counting down.
CTCCTATGAGGCAGGGTGCCACGCCCCCTCCCCCACAACACAGTATAAATCCTCCAAGGCAGGCGGTCACTCCTCCAGGGTGGGCGGCCACTCCTCCAGGGCAGGCGGTCACTCCTCCAGGGCAGGCGGCCATCACCCAAGGTACGGCGATGATAGCCCAAGGTCCGGCGATGATAGCCCAAGGTCCGGCGATGGTAGCCCAAGGTCCAGCAACTCCTCCAGGGGGGGCGGTGGCTGCTCCATGTCCAGCGTTGGTCACTCCAGGCCAGGCGGGGGTCACTCCAGGCCAGGCGGCACCATCCATGAACATCGTCCCAGCTGCAGCTGGATCAGCTGCCTTGTTCCAGTCATCCTCCTCCAGTCTGTCACAAGCCTCGGCGCTGCTGAGTGGGGCAGTCTTCCACGGATCTGTCAACATAAATTTCAATTATTACAGTGGGAACAATCAGCCTATGTAAAATCCGGGCAAAGTCTAAGAAATCCGGGCGAAATCTAAGAAATCCGGGCGAAATCTAAGAAATCCGGGCGAAATCCTAAGAAATCCGGGCAAAATCCGACGTAGTTTAAGAAATATTCAAAGTTAAATCATATCTATAAGATTCCGGGCACTCCTGTCCTTGTTGAAGATGTAAAATGAAAAAATATTCAAAGTTATGTATAGGATTCCGGGGAGTCTTGTCCATGTTGAAGATGTAAAAATCAATGTAAGTTGTAAGCTGAAAGTTGTAATCAATCTATATAACAAATGAGAAAGTTGTACTCAGCTTTGAGAGGTCCCGCCGCTGTTGCAGGAAAGAGCTGCGTCGTTGCACGCCTGTACGGTGCGGTTGCAGGCCCTTGAATGAAATAATAGTAAAAATAATTCAAAGTCATTTTTTCAAACTTGTAAAATATTCTAAGGTAAAATTGACCATTCCACGTTGTTATATATGTCTATTTGTTATGTATTTCATAGCAAATAAGTATCTAATGTGAATATTTAGTAGGTTTTCTCCAAGTTGAAGTTGTAAAATTCATATATATAAGAATCCAGAAAGTTGTGCTGACCTTTGACACGACCCGACCTGACCCGAGGAGGTCGCCTGTACTTGCACTGTTGCCGGGCGCCTGTTGCAGGGCCATGTTGCAGACTCCTTAGAATCCAATAAATGCTCAATGTCACGCACTGCCATTCACCCACGTAGTTCTCCACGCATTTTTCCACGCATTTGGAGCATTCTCCACGTAGATATGTAATATTTTGAAGCAATTCTGGCGGATGGAAGAGGGGGGTTCCCGGGGAAAGCACCGGCAAGCATGGCGTCGGGTGCGCGAGCTGGCGAGTAAAATACCCAATCTTCTTGGTCGAATAATTCCATATTTAGCGGATGACACGTAAATATCACACGTCCTCGTACATCCCGGGTATGTTATTCACGTGCAGCAACCAGGAATTGCTCGTAGATTGCCGATTTCCAGCGTAAAATGAAGAAATCCCGGAGATCAAATTCGCCTCTTCGCGCCATAACCGCCGGCTTGTTCAAACGGAAAGTAGGTCATTCAGCCGCATCACTCCGGTCAATTGTAGTCCTCCGCAGAAAATAGATCCAAATGAATCCGGCCGGTCGAATAATTTTAAAGGCTAATAATTAAAAACAATTATGAAATATGTATCACTGAGACTGTATAATGGCGACAACTTATAGAAATCCCCAAATTATTCGATAATTTTCAAATGCATAGCCTTTTCACCGGCGGGAACACGCGTAAGAATATGGGGGAGTGTGAAGTCGCAGCGAAGTCGGTCAAATAGCCTCTGCGCCTTCATCAAACATAGTCCGCCGCGCATATAGTTCCAAATGAAATGGTCTGATCGAATGAATTAAGGGCATGAAATGCTTAAAACAAGCCCAAATCTTCTTCTATATATGTCATTCAAGCTTGACAATTCCGAAAAAGTATAATAAATACACAACCCAACTCGTGTTGAGATACTGATGGGCGGATCACCCGTGGCGGAAAGGCAGATCAGTACTCGTGCTTCGCACTCGTACTGATCTGCCTTCCCGCCACGGGTGATCCGCCCATCAGTATCTCAACACTCGTAGGGTTTTGTCTATGTAGACGTTATTTTTGTTGATCAGGTGTGTTTGCTAAAAGCTGTATTTAATCTGACCTTGACGTACCCAGTCAATGTTAGCATGTCTGAGGTTAACGGTTTGAGGCCCCGCATGGTCCGCTGACCATTATGTATTTAGATAGAAATGGGTAAACAATGAAACAAGTCTCTTATCTTATTAAATCCAACTATAATTCTTGCGTACATATACGTTAATGGAGAAGGTATGGTGTGTATTATCCCAAACAAATTGACTGTCATTTAGGGGGGAACAAGTTGATGAATGAGTTTTTTTTTTCTTGTATTATAAAATGGCCCCTCCCGTAGAGACCCATCAACTTGAGCGAGCAGCTCCCCGTCCGGGCCTAGACCAGACTGGGCGAGCAGGTCTGAGCAGGTACCATGGGACCAGTGCTTTACTTGATGATGAGTCTGCTGTGGCCCCCTCATCGCTCATCTTACCCCCCTGCCCTCCCATTCCCACCCACGTCCTCCAAACCAGGGACTGCACTTACAGCCCCCTATACACTCTCACCAACCAACAACCACCAACAATGTAGCCCCTGCCTCTGGTGGCAGCAGACCCCAGTCCTCCAGTCTCTCCTCCAGGAGCTGCTCGTCTCAGCCGCACAGGTACCGGCCCGCAGGAAAATAACCCCTCATGAGTCGTCACCAAGGGTCTGCCCCTGTGGTCAGGTGGCCCTGGGAAAATACCATGGAGAAGTCCCGCGTAGGCATTCAGAGTAGCAGTGTTCATCGTCAGACGTCCTAATTCTGAATATTATGAGGATTTATTGTTGTTCTGGACTTATTGTAGGTGGTTCTGATGATCATTGATTTTGTTATTTCGGCGTTATTTTGCAGACAACGTCGGGTGAAGATGTTCGCGATTTCGGCCGCGTATTTAAGAACAAGTTTCGGTCAAAACGATACTTCAAGAAACATCCACGCATGGGGTACCTACCTGTCCAGACCGTTCTAGAAGGCGACATGTTGGAAACGTGAGTACCCTAGTTTTCTCTATATTATAGACTAGTTTGATAAGTTTAGAAGCAAAATGGGCTGGCTCTTTGAAAATATGTCTTTCCACCAATTTTACTAATGTATTATATGGAAGAATTTGTCAAATCATATAGCAGTGAATATAAAAACCAACTTGTGCTTCTGGTTTTATATTTTATCGGTATTAGAGTAGCTGGTTTTAAAAAGTCTTACACGACGCCACAAAGTGAACTTCAAATAAATATACATGTGTACATTGACTTACGTTTTTACAAAGTACTTTATAACAACAGCCGCAGCACGCGTCATTGCTCAAAGTCACGCGAGATGTTGTCATTTTAATGTTTAAGCAGACAACTTATGAGCCAGCCCTGAGTGCTAAGTTGTGCTATATATGCATTTTGCCAATATTTTATAGAGACTTAATACACATTTAAAGTTGCCAGGAGAGAGTTGATGGGAAAACTGTCGTACACTCATCGCAAAAGCCGTATACGTCAAGCTCCTCAGTTCCAGCCTAACAGGGTCCAACAAAAACCAACGGCACACCCTTTTACTTCACGAAGCAGCTCTATGTGAATTATTCACACACCTGTCCCGTTAACTTCAATAATAAAGATCATTGCACGGTTAATCTTGTGCAATTTACAGTCCGCACTTTTTCCCTTCCCGCCTTAAGGATTGAATCTCAAAAGGGAAAAAAACACCCGCCTATATTACAGGAGGAATCTAAGTTTGATGTACAGTGCCTACCATAGCCACCACCACTGCCAACGGGTCCGGCGCTGGAGGAGCTGTCTTGCTGCCCCCATTTGTTATAGGAACACTTGTGGAGTCGGTGCTATTATTACTTAGTCGAAATGCGTCCCCCGGGGATAGTGATCTAGTGTAATGCTCTCGCCGTTTGGCACGTTCACTTACCCCCTGGCCCCGGGCACCCCCTCCCACCTGCTCCTCCACGGCCCTCTCCCCCACACAGGTTTTTACCCTCCCTCCCTGGAGGGGTGGAATTTGTCCCGAGCATGGTACTGCTACTCTAGCCGGGACATCACAAATCAAAAGTTGTGGAACCGTAACCTGGCAGCGAAACATGCTAGTCCAGATTCATTTATATCTGCGCCCATGTAGAGTATGGTTGTTCTAAAGGTCCGACTACTGTGATGTGGTATATTCTGATTATTGTCTTACCGATAGCAGTGGCTAGCAGTTTTCCCCCTCAAAGAGTTCTACAATAAAGTAGTGTCGACATAGTGTTTTAAGATGTGGTTAAATGTATTATTATAAACTTCTGTCAGAGCCACATCAATTCTATCTTACAAGATTTTATTTTAGTTTCTAGAGCGTTCCGTGATGAAAACAGTTTTGATTCTCTTTATATATTAATGGTATGTTCAATGTCACATTATACATTTGATCAAACTATTTCGACCTAATTTTACACATGGTGTGCTTCTGAGAGAATGTCGGTGACGTGTATTTCTATGTTGCCCTTATGTGTGTATGCCTTGAGCTGTGGACCAGGGGTCATAGGGTGTGTGTGTGTGGGGGGGGGGGGGACTTTTATGGAGTGAGCAGGTCTGTGGCCAAGCAGTGAGCAGGTCAACGAGACACTGACCAGCAGCGAGCTGCTCCTTGTTTGTGAGTTCCCACCTGAGACCGTCCGACCAGTACTGACCGGTCTGACCCCAGCTGGACCTTACAGTTAACGAGGGCAGCCGGCCTATGTCTGCGTCCACAGTGGTTTAGTCTTTACCAGACTGAAATTATTATGCTGTGTTCCAGTAGCTTCATATATGACATAGTTCTGGCAGCCACTAGTCGAAAAATGGTGCAACTCAAGTTACAGTGTGAGGTGTATTGCTTTGATATTGGCAACTAATGGGGGGGGGGGGGAGGGGGGGGGAGAAGGTGGTATGTTCGGTAGTGAATAAAATATAGCAATTTGAAATTGACAATGGTTGCATTGTTTTAACCTTTGTCTATGATTCCACAAAACTTATGAATGTTTCTGTTTTAAGATACGTTGGCACTTTAGCACTGTGGCAATGCTTTATCAGCAGTTTGGCTTTCGCACCACCGACACTGTAGATCAGGCTGTGGCTTTCTGAATACCACCCGGCTCCCATAATCCCAGCCATAGAATCCTTTCCCTGGAGCTGCATGGGGTGAAAATCCCCTCTGTACCAGCCTTCCCCGCCCCGCACCTCCCCACAGCACACAGGGTCTCAATACGCCCCACCCACCCTCCAGGTCATGCCCGTCCTCCTTCAAGGTCACACACAATGAAACCACCTCTCGGGAGGACCAGATCACGTGACCAATGTGAGCACCTCACGAGAGTGGACGAGAAGTTAGTGACACTTTGGGGTGCGGGTGGCGCCGCCAGTGGTCAACTGGTGTGTCTGTATCAATAAAGATTACCGGGAGAGGAACGGACAGTTCAGGGGGTAGGCGTAAGGTCCCAGTATCTCTGCCATGTAGTCATGTGGTTGTCGTCAAGCCTTTGATAAAGTTCGGTGATGGGGACTATAGAAATCATCGTTCTTTCTTCGCAGATTTTATTTGGACGATGTTTCCTGTGTGTACAAGTCAGTAACGGCTAGATTTAAGAGGCATAAATATTTGTAGTTTTGCCGTCTGCTATCGATCTGCAGATTGGGTAGGTAAATGGCCGTTGGTCGAAAAGTTTATGACTTGGGATTATAAGTTGATAATCTGCACAAACCAACTAACTCTAATCACCATCAGGCCCTTCAACACAATGGCAAAGGTACTGTCAGCAAGAAGACAATTATGACAACCTGAACCTGATAAGCATAGTGGTAAACATGCAGGAATGGTTTACCACTTTAAGAATATTTGTTTCATTGTTCGCACTTTTACTTGTTGGACTCAAGCATTACACTATCTGGCACAGCACAATTAAGCTGTACTAATCCATGCAGCAGGCGCTCTTATTCTGCACAAATGGACGATATAATATTCTAAACACAAAGGCATACAAGCCTTCTCCGAATTTATAGGTGTAAAATCGTCAGACTCAACAATACGAAAGCGGCTTACATCTAGCAGAAATTGTTCCATAGACTGTGGCCTAATGTGAGAAACACAACAGTTGGTGAACAAGTAAAATCCCCAGGAAAGAATAAAGTTCGTCTTTTACAATCACGCCCGGAGGACAGGTTGTCAGTGGCGATTAGGCGGTCAATATTTACATGGTTGGATTGCTTTCTCAACATGACGAGTCGGTGAATAATACAGCCGAGTTGGTGTTGGACAAATTGTAGCTGACAGCGGCTTCGGGGGAGATTGGACGGTGGAGGGGTGCTGAATACTGCATGCCGGGGTTACGGCTAATACGGGAATTAGCTGCATGTGAACCCCCATTCCTATACAGCACTGTCACTAATGGATTCTGTTTTTTGAGGAGGACCTGGATGGACTGTATGTCTGTACAGTTGAAAAGCCTACTTCTAGAAAGCGGCTAAGAGCTCTGAACTAAACTGTGAAGGGCAACTTTTATTCTTTTTATCGGTTTAGAGTCCCACTGTTACGTCCAATATTTGAGGTGTTATGATGTGATATAAGCTAAGTTTAGTAAACAAAAAAAAGACGCCAAGGAAAAATACAAAAGCAATTTTGCCCGCCTTCTCTGCAGATATATGGCGACATTGAATCAAACGGTATTGACTCAAACGTTCCTCCAGCTCTCCAAAGGTTGCCCCAGGGAGTAATATACAGGATCAAAAGGCCCTCTTAGCAGTCTGGGGAGATATCCCCGGAGTCTGGTCCTATAGGGGTGAGGGCCACACCCTGGAGGAGAGGAGGGCCATGATACAGGGCCCTTCAGGAAGGCCACAAACACACCCCTCATCATGGCCAACGACCCCCTGCTGGGATTTACCCCCCACGAAGCGGGGACTGGGCGGCCGTTAGCACGGGGGGAGGGCGGGGAGTGGAGTCGTAGGTAAGGGGAAGGTGCGGATTATTGGGTCCGCCCGACCCTCTACAGCTGAGTTATGGACCGTGCTTGGTATTGGGAACACCCCCAGGCCTATAGGACCTTCTCCGGGCCGGCAAGGTCAAACCGAGGGCCAACCACTGAGGGCATTGGGCAGGACGTCGTGACTGACCTTTTGACGGCCCTTTGCCTCCCGGAACGGATCACGATGTACCTCGTCTTATAGGTAAAATGGAAGTTAGCAAAATTGTATTCAAATGAACCGAAGAAAAAGTAACATTTTTAAATGCGTGGCGCTGTTTATTTTCCTTCGAGATAATTGTTTATTTTACTACAGTGGAAATGGTTTGAAAAATATATTTAATTCTATGAATATCTTCTTTAAACGTCAAAGAAAAACCAACCCTAGGCCTGCGGGCCATATCTAAAACAAACTGCGTCACAAACTATGGCACAACAGTCGCATTGGTCTTGGAGAATCTAATGGGTGTGTGACAAAACTCAGGAAGCACTTGATATATTATACGTGTCCAAGGTAGTTTGTACGTTATACAACCTACAACAGGCTGCCCACAACACTGTATATTGGTTCTCGTAATGCGTTTTGTTCCGATGAAGTACTCTCAGGTATATACACACTGTACATGTATACGAGACAGTGTTGGTGAGGGGCTTGGACAGATCCACCTTCTACCAACCCATCGCCGATACCAGAAAAATGATATATGCCTTGGGAGGCGATACATCCGCCGAGCTTTTTATCGCGCTCATTATATATAATCAGCTCATAGGGGTAGGGAAGTGGCGGGCGAACTGGCGTCGGGCCGGCACAAAAAGCGTCGGGCGACCGGGGAGATATGGCCCTCTGTCATCGCGGGTAAGAGCGTCGACGGGCGGATTTCCCGCGCCGCGTGCCCCGCGCCCATTACGGAGTAATCTCCGCGCCGTGTACCGTGCCGCGCGGCAAAAGTGACGCCGCGCGCCCACAGTACTTCCAGGGCGACATTTGGCGAGGGGCGGGGATATGGGACTATAAGGTGATTCTTTTTTTTTTCTTCTTCTTCTTTTTTTTTTTCTTTTTTTTTTTGGGGGGGGGGGGAGGGGGGGTTCTTGAGGGGGAAGGGGTGGGGGCGGTCTTATGGCTAGGTGATCTAGGATGGTCTAGGTGGTGTAGGCTGGGGGTAGGAGGATGAACAGAGGGTGGGAGTAGACGGATATTGGTGGCGGTTTTTCAAGGTGTGCGCGGCCCGCCCCCACCAAACCAATCTGGCCGAAACACGTCCACCTCTGGCCGCGCCGTGCCGCGCGTATACATCATCGCGCCGCCCTCTCCTTCACCTATACCACTGGGGCCGTGTGTTTTCTGAGCTGAAGCCCTTCTGCTCTTTGGTTTTCCACGGTAAAACGGTCCAAGGATACTTTCTTACATACATAAATAACAAAGACGAAAAAGAAAAGAAGGCATAAACCACAACGATGCAGGGCGTGCTTTATAAGAGCTTACTGATCTATAGAAGTCCCCACCCAACTCCGGAAAAAAGACACACAACTTCAAGAATATCAGACAAAGTCTTTCACCGGAGACTGTAGTGTTTTATTCCTAGCAATTGAAATTGTTTGGTCATAAATCTGGACTTAAGGAAAAAAAGTCCTCCCCCCGTCCTTACGCCCGTAAAGCAACGTGACGGACCTTGGTGTGTAAAGTGGAACTCCTTGTCCGGTCCGAGTGGAGGGGGTGGGAGACGTGAGATGGGCAGTTGATGTGGAAATCATCTCTTTTCTTGTCCACAAATCACGCCCCTCCCCTGCACAGACCACCCCCTGCGGATACTTTATACTTGTTACCTTACCCTACCTTATCGCTGATGCATACAATACCCTTAATGCATCGGCCAGGACTGGGTGGAAAACTTATCAAAGACAGGTAACTTGGCGTTTATTGAACAAGAAAGACCGTCAACAATCGGTTCTGGAGGCACAGTTAGTGGTCAGTTGATTTACCGACAGCGATGTTTTTTCCCTCCATAAATACAAATGCCTAGGTCCGTTATGCATTCACTGCAGTCTAACCATTGTTAAAATCCATATAGAACTTTTCGATCAGTAAATACGCCAGTAAATCATTGGTTGAATCATGCCATATGCTTCTATTGAAAAATACGCAGGCCTGGCAATAAAATAAACAGTAAGAAATGTACCTTACTCTCTGCACAAATTAGAATTGAGTCTTGCCGAATATTATTTTGACTGAGCATATATATGGACTCAATCAATCTTTTTCAATCTTATCAAATATTCATAACAAAGTAGCAGCTTGGAAAATTTCTCTGGCATTTCCCATCAGAATCCCACCAGGTGCTCCCCATACGTTTTATATATAAGCAGACACCTCCTCCAGGGTCCCCCACACTCATACTGCTGTCCCCGTACCACAGCCCCCACCCACCTGGAGGAGTGCCGGACAGGGACGTGGGGACGCGGGATCCGGGAGTGCATATACAAATCTAAGCAGCACGCGACTCGCCAATTTCCCCCAACACAGGTCGCTGCTACAAGACGCTGTGGTGGTGATTGATCAAGGCGGCCTGATAGGTATATATTGCTCCCACCCCTGCTTCCTAACCCCACCCCCTCTCCTACTGAGAGACCGCGACATGCCTCTCCGCTTTTCTCGGCCGGCACCGGAGCAGGGCTTTTCAATTTCAACCCCTCTATCATCCCCGTCTTTCCATCCTGACACAGCCTCCTTGGCCCCGCAAAGTGTCCATACACCTTTCGCCGCCTGGATTTATTCCCACTTTATGGTTGATGTTCACACTGTTCCGCAACTCAATTGTTTCTGATATTCAGTGAATTAAAGGAGGGGATTGTGTGATATTTGTCTGATTTAGTTGTGGTCGCTCTACCCAAATCATCTTTTTCCTATTCCTTGTTTTCTCAGCTAAATTTATGGCCCGGGGTAGAATGGGATGCATTAAGGTTATCGATGTAGCTGTCAGCAGAGCAAGAGGGCTGTTTTCTCGATACGGCCAAAGGAATGGCAGAAAGAGGGGAGTGTCTATAGCACTGCATGTCCCAGCCCCATCGGCCCCCGCCCGGTCTCTGTACTACTATTACCACCCCTCTCCTCCAGTAGGGGGTGGGAGTGGCCCCAAGCCTACCGTGCCAGGCCCAGCATTAGGCCTCCAGCGTCAGGGGACTACTTCCCAGCCCAAGACTCGTCGACAGGCAGATTGTCCCTTCAGTCACATAGACTATACTTGATAGTTCTGGCTATTATTGCTTGAGTGTTTGGGGGCAGCGCTGTACGTTGTTTTAATCGACCTGTTCCAAATGACAGAGGGGAAACATGTACATGAATGTGGTTCATAACGCTCTTCATTGATGGATAATTCCTCCTGGGGCATGGGTTTATATTCATTGGATGACACTCTCTTGAATTCTGTGCTGATCTTACATACAGCAGCATTGCGTCAGATTTATATGATCGGCGCATCGGTCTGTCTGTGGATAAGTGATAATAACCTTGCAATGACATTTTTAAATCTGTTACCAAAAAGGGAGATCCCTATGACCAACAGAAGTTATAAAATAACCAGAATTGGTGATCTCACACTATTTTCACACAATGAAAAAGATTTCTGGGACACGGATATTTGATCAAGTCAGCCGTCGCAGCCAGACAGAAAATATTGGGAATTTTGTATTAATTACACTGACTCATATACAATTATATAGGCCGATATCAAAGGAATATAGTCAATGTTATTTTTGTAATATGATCTGCCATGAACTATTTGGTTTTTGCCCTGTCGTTACGATTAGGCCTATTAGTTCACGTCAGACAGGCAGAGATCCGGTCCCAGGCATACTTAGCTTTGCCCACACTTTCTAGATACTGTCCTGTTGAGTACATGTTGTAGGTCATGTGGGTGAGTCACTCATCTACATCTGACACTGAGTGACTCAGCTTGTCACAGGGTTTTATGTGATAAGCTTCACCCACTTGGTCAATATGTATGACATGCGCCTTGTTATAGGGACTGACTGAATGAGCCTAACACGGAAGTCATGGAGGTGTTTTAGTCGGATACGTCAGCGTATGTATCCTCATTCCTTACCTAGTTGAAGGCTACCCATCTAGGTATTATCTGAATACATCGTCTTTTCTCATATAATTACTCAAGACCAAAGACTAGATAGAGTAAGATGGACCCAAAAGAAGTGAACAGATATTAAGTTGCAATAAGTGAAGTGTTGATGTGCTCAGAGCATACCATTGTTTAAGCAACACGTCTTGTATTGGCTAATCCCTTTATATTGAGAGAGCTTGAATCTACAGCATATGTAATTCACTCTGAAATTAATCTGGTATTGAAAAAGAATTTATATATATATATGCAGTCAAAATCATGCATGACCATGCTTTCTATTTATAAACAGAAATCCTATTAATATATGTGATTGTAATATACATATATGTAATCTGAATACACGTAATCCTATCACATGTGGGGATTGGCATTAGAAACAAAATCTAGTCGAAAAACAGACCAGCTGCTTACAGGAAATTAAGAACCTCCCCATCCCTCTAGCCGTCCGTCTACCCCCTCCCCCAATGCCCAGACCCCACTCCCCAACTCCCCACCCCCCCTTGCCGTCCGACTCTCCTCTCCACCCCCCCCCCCCCCCTCCCCCAGTGCCCAGACCCTGGTCTGGCCGTGTTCTGCTCTGAGTGGCTCACCCTGCCCCGCCACCTGAGTGAACACCTGACTGATTACAGGAGTAATTACCTGCCTGTTTACCTGGCCAACCACTTCATTAGCCACCTGGTGATGGAGAGGGTGGGGTCCTCCAGGAGGTCCCGAGATTAATACTGCTGGTCAGTCTACCATTAGTAGTACTGTTTAACGGGGAATATGGTCGGTATAATAAGTATTGTCATGTTCTTAATGGTTTGTTGGCCATGTGTCGGGACCTACGTAAATGTCCTAAAGCCATGCAATTAACCTTCGGTCGGCAGAGTTAACCTGCTGGTATGTGTGTATATATTAGAGATCTCGGACATGATTGCATGCTGTGAAAGAATAAAGGAAAATTATTGGTTCCCAAAAATACTGTTCATGTTCAACCATTGCATTTATAAATAGATACATCTTCAGTTGTACCAATTACAATGTAACAAGGTTAATACGCACATTCAAGTTTACCAGGTCTTTACCGACCAATATTAATTATGTCAAGGAAAAAGAAAGGGATTGTGAAAGTAGACCATTTGCCTTCGGCTGGTAATGAAAAAATAGAATACATTATATGTAAGGGAGTCGGAACCGTGTGAGCATCAATCAGTGTTTCAGCACACCCGAAGACCCTGACATTTCCAACACAATGGTTTAGTATGAGGCTGTGCCATTTCTATTGTGCGCGATCCACTGACTGTTAGGGTTTCCTCCAAAGGCAATACAAGGGGAGGGTCCCAGATACGACGAAGTCTCAGTGTCGTACGCGTCCCCTGTCCCAACCGATGGACTGAGGACTGTGATCCTGCACTTGGAGGAGAGTTTTTCTGAGCGCTAGGTCCCAAATCATAACTGACATTTGTAGTTCAGCCAGTAGCCACCAGAGGCCCCAGGAGGAGGTTTACTCCGCGTGAGATTTCTCGTAGAATGTGTAATGGCCGTAAAGAAGACACGCCGCTTTATCTCTCATGTTTCAAAGATGGCGCCTTACACAGATTGATCTTTACCCTTTCCTACATAAATGTATAAATTTCATAAAAGTTGTCCATGTTAGTTTGTGATATTTTTATGTTTACAAACAAATTATATCGATCGAAAGATAATGAAATATGATTAATATCATACATCTGAATATACAATCGAATTATATTACACAATGGAAAAATAAATTGTGTGCGGTCTGTTGAGTCCAAATTCAAACTGACACGTGGATCGTTTGGGGAGTAGGCAAACTTCTAATCCAAAACGACGAAGTAAACAGTAATGCAGTCCATATACAAGGCAGAGGCTTAGATCCATATGGCGGGCCCCTTGGTTTATTGGGCCTATCGAGCTGCTCCGAACCGCTCGTTTGCAGGCTCCGTAGCCTTCCGCTCGGCTAAAATAAATGGCATCTGGTTGCAGTAACAAAGACCCTCCACCTTCCTAGATCAATATGAAAATGATTTCCTTGGCCGCCCCTCCCTCCCACCCGTCCTCTCCGGTTCCCGGAATCGATTCTCCCCCATACCAATGATTGTTTATTGGTGTTGAGTGAATAATTATCTCACCTAAAAAGGGCACCGTCGGAATTTTTCACTCTCGTTGCGGTGATAAGTTTACATAATTAGATGGCACTATAGTGGGGCTACGCGGCGGGGGAGGGTATGATAAATTAGCATTGGATTGTGGAACAATTGAGGGGAGTTCGTTATTTATAAGCCATCGTGGTGATAAAAAAAAAAGGGTAGTTAGAGGTTAGATGGGAGCTGATGAAAAAACACAGAGGAGGAGAGAGTATGATAACAGAATTCCCATGCAAAGGTAGGAGACTTGTGAGGGGTCTTGTGGGGAGTACAAGACCCACTGTAAAAATTCCCCTTCTCACTACAGTAAAGGCGGATAAGTGTAAATTGTGCTTAAGCACCTCGGGAGGTAGTCTTAAATTCTCCAACGGTTGCCAGAGGAGATAAAAGCTTTTAGTTTATAACACGATGAAGGGTCAAAGGAAAATCTCCTTCGAGTGCAGAAAGGTGTAAAATAATCTACGAGAAGCAATGCATCTGGAGTCACACCATGACATTATCAATGTACTTTAAAGGGAGCTCAATTCACGTTCAAATATCAACGCGAAATTATCGACGTTTGTAACATACGTATCAAGACTCTACACAGATCAATGCGTCGTGGCAGTGTTACACATTATACAGTCAAGGGTGGGTGGACAGGTAAACACGGACTGGGTGGACAGGGAATAAGGAGGTGGGACAGTAAACAGGGTGCAGCATGGAGTAGGTGGACAGGAGAGGGAGAAGTAGGTTTGTGGCTATCAGGTTGGGTTGTCATCGAGTATTGAATATGACCAATGTTCGATTGATACACGTTCAGGTAGTAATGGGGGTATGGACGTCCAGAGGTGGTGCGTGGTTGTGAGTGTGGTGCTTTGTGAATAAGTTAGGGTGGGTTTGTGTACACTCCTTCCACAGGGAAAATAGAGTTTGACTGTAAATTAGTGTGGCTATGTAACAAGAGTAACAGGGAAGAAAGGGTAACATCGGTCGGTGACGACAGACCCCTGTTAGTCAAGTATCCTACTTGCCCTGTGGGACACCCAATTCTATGCCCTGCAATTCAATATGTGCATTACCTGAATGCTGAACCAACGAGAGCCCATCAGTCCTCCCCACCCCACCTTCCTTATTGAGTCCTTTGTCTCCTTTTCAAGAGGACCACACCACTAGAAGGTTCCCTGTGAGATATCTAGTGTATCCCGCTCCTGTCTGTCTGTAATATTCAATCTGAACACTCACCCCAACTTTTTCAGACCCCACGTGATGTATCTGTATTTATGTTGTACCCCAACCCGAAACCCTGGAGGTACTCATCAACCTGTCCATCACCTATCATGTCGTCCCCCAAAAATTGCTCCACAGACCACAGTCCACACGTCAACGCCCCATCCGCTCTCCTCCAGTACCCCAGTGGCGCCGCCTCTCCGCGGGGGGTCGGGCACTGCAGGGGGCGTGTTGCTCCTGTACCTGTAGGGGTGGTGGCGGTGAGTGGGGCGGGGCGGTGGGTGGTGGGGTAGGGCCTGACTCACTCTGTGCGCCAGTCTTTGTACGGACGCCGAGAGAGGCGGCCGCGTCGCGGGCCGTGTCGTTATGCCTGCTGCACCCTCAGCACTGCAGGAGCTGCTCCCTACCGAGCACTGCCCAGAGCAGCTCACAGGAGCCTACTAGGAGTCGAAAGGCCGATCTCAGATATAGAATCATATTCTCACCTTGGGCCATGTTTTCATCGTTGGATCAGGAGGAAAGTGCACATCTGCTAGAACCATTAGTCACTGACTCCCTCTGAGCTGCTCCTAAGCTCATATCACCCTAAGTAGGACAAGTAGCAGGCACAGGTGCATCTGCTCCCCACTCAGCACCTGAAGCCCTACATCCGCCGTTTGCCAATCCGTCCTGGATCTACCGGGAAGAGGGAGGAGTCCCGCTGCAGTTCTTTGAGCAGCTCAGCGTGACACACATACCTCATCTGCTCATCACCGACTCACAGGAGGCGGGATGAGAGCAGCTCAGGCCCCTACAGCCGGGATAGCATTCCGACACGGAGATAGTCCTGTTGACTGCACCACTTCTGTTCTATACAACCCCGAGAGCCTGATACCCAACACGTTTAGCGCAGCTCGCGTGGAGTTGTCCGATGTGTGAGCTGCTCGCGGCGGGGTATTATTACTCATACCTGTAGTCGGAGCCCAGCCACGAGCACGTAGCGACAGAGCATCAATACCTGCCCCGTTATTATATCACTCGGCGTTTCACGGTCGACTGGGCCCTCCCGCTACAACAGGCAGCGTCCAGAGCCTTCCCTCCCTGCCATCCTCCTCTGCCATCTTCACTACTCATGCCTGGGTGCTCGGCCTTTCACTTAAGGAGACGACCAATCAGGCCCACTGTGTCAATTGGTGTTAATAAGCCCAAGTGGCTACTACTTCGGCTGGGGTGAGGGTAGGGTACAGGGACAGGATGGGTTGTGAACAATGAGGTGCCCGTCATATTGACCCAGCTTGAGCTGCTGGGGATTCAAGCATCGAGCAACAACATCGCATAACAATAGGCAATTTATGGTTTATACTCGTCAATGAGAAAATGCAAACGAGGATTTACTGCCCGATTGATATGATACCTTCTCTGTGTGCTAATGTGCAAGATACCAAAAAATACCAAGATTTGGATGTACCTGCTCGCCATTAATTTCGTCTTCTATATAGGGGTTATTTAGAAATCCAACCTACCAGACAAATGACTTAAACGTGGGAAACCGTACCAGAAACGTAGGGTCTCTCTCCTGGCAACTACTGTGATAAGTGATAAAGTACGCGTTCTTACCAACTCCACCATGATGACTCGATCCTCCTTCTTCAAGGGCCTGTACGATTATCTTTTCAGCCCTGCGCCCACGTCTCAGCACAATGCCTCGCAGGAGATGCACTCCCGACTCGAACTCTATGCAAACAGGTAAGTCTGGACTTTCTTACACTCTTAACCTTTACTACGCCATTTCGTTCATATTTCACGTATAAAAAAGTATATTGCTGGTCTACGTATTATCGACTGTAGGCGTCAAGGATTATCTGCTTGCCCGGGCAGATAAATCAAGAGATCTACCTGCCCAGACTGGCAGGTAAAAACCTTTTTCAATGATGTTCAGATAAATTATGTTTTACAATATTTTTTTATATATAATTTATGAAAGGAATCAATTTCCGAGTTTAAGTAAATGTCCTGGTCTTGCAAGGTACAAATCATTGCCACGTGAATGAGGGGGAGCCGCCATTAAGCCTTTAATGTTGATCCCTTGGATATATGTTAGCCTTAGCTCCTATTTAAGCTTAGTATACTTACACGTACTTAAAACTGACAAAGAATGGATTATTATGATTCTCTGCCTTATGTTTAACTTAATCAATGAGCATTGAACCCTCAGTTGTTTGCACGTACTGTGAATCCGATGTACTCCTTTATGTAGGTGTCTCAGAAGTCCTCTTTTCTTACATCTGTACCTCAGATCAAAGAAAGCTTGGTTTGGCGTGGGTGTGTAGGCCATCGCGTGTCTTTGTTATATAGGGTGTGATTCTGAAGGTGTGGGGGTGGTGGTTAGTGCTCTTCTGGATCAATGAAAGAACATCTGAAGTTTAATTGGTCACCGATAGTAGATTCCCAGGTCTTAGGTGCTACAACTTGATGCTACTATTAGATATACTGTCTGCATTACATTTTTATGTGGCCGGTAGCAACATTCCCTGATTATCCAACGGTGAATAAGAATAGGAGAAATTAGAAGTTAGGTTCATCTGTTCCCATTCTTGCTTGTTCAAATACCTTCCTATAGAACAATGTGTGTGCAAATTGTATCAAACCATTCCACATCTACGAACAGGAGGTACCGCCTAGAGTATGTGTTCACTGTGCCTTAGGCATTAGGGGGATGTACTTGTATGTATGGGTTAGCCTTTGATGTATGGGCTTGTCCCAGGGGAATGTTCACTAATTACATAAGGCACTTTGTTCTCCATTGTTAGAGGTTGCCGTTCACAAACTATGATCATCACGCGATCTAACGTTCCTTTGTATGACTATGTGTCCTGACATTTGATATAATTACCCTCTAGTATAATTTGATATAATTACATTCTAGTATAATAAACATCTAAATGGAGAACACCATTTTAGAAAACTCCAAAGGCATACTATCACGAACAACAAGTAGGCCTATTTCTGTTGTAAAACTTCCTTTCAATACCTTACATGTAGAAACAGATTTGTTTCCCTAGTCATTAATTTCATTATATCAGTTGATGGGCATCATACATGTTCAGCTCGCCATAGCGTTGCCCGAGCCAAACCGACAATTTGTGAGTAGTACAATGAGGCCTTTTTTACCCGGTGCCTTACCACCCCCTTAGGGTCAGCACAATGCGTGTACCGGTCACTGGGCCTTCAGATCATGTCCTCCGGGCCTCCTCCAGGGTCGGACAATACTAAATCATGAAAAACTCCCCTCCAAATTCAGTTTGCCAGCACCAAAAAGCGTAACACCATCAAAATTGAAGCCTTTGATAAATTGCGGTACTGATTAATTGTTTAACAGTTTCCATAGTGTGAGGTATTATTCGCTGTCTGACGATTTAATGAGTACCTCGTCCGAGTTTTTATTCAGTTTGAGCTCATTAACATGCCGTTATTCAGATATTTATTAAAATGACTCGGATGTTTATTATATCGACTCTAGGCTTCTAAAGCCTGATTTAAAAGGCTCTATGCATTAGCATGTGCCACAGTACCTACTATGGCCTGGATATTCAAAGCGAATCTATCATTTGAGAGGCAGCCTGTTCCGGAATTGCCAATAGACTACCTCAACATTTTTAGACCATTTTTTGGTAGGTATATCACAATTGCTGACAAGAATTCAAATATAGTCAGACGTAATCATAGAAAATAATCGAAACAGTTTTTTCTGTGTGTATGCAATTCATTCTGTTGTATTCAACTTATTTACGCATACTCATGCCAATATTGGTAGGCCCCTTATTAGCAAACAAATATTCAAAACTGCAATCTTGAACTTGAACGTCAATTTTGATATACGCTCCTGTACAATTCGCACTGCCTTAGGTAAGGTTATTTCCCCTGGCAGCCTTCACGGAAGCGTGGCCTGCCCTGGCCTAATGGTCCGCACGTGTGTAACATTAGACTCGCCCTTGCTATAGATCATAAGCCCAGCCCCTGCCCCCTCCACCCCATCAAACATGCACGTGTAGACCGGCCCTATAGGGCCTGTATACATGCAGCTAGGTCAGAGGCCACAAGTGACTTGTTTGCACCTCACAGACATGTGTACAATGCAGAAAGCCGCATGTATAGAAGGCCCAGCAGCCTGTGACAGTTGGCGTTGATGGGTGAGCTCGTATGGTAAAAGCTATTATAGTACATGGGGAATTGGATGTAATAGTTTGAGTCTTGTATTAAAAAGAGAAAGTGAGATCTGAAGGTTGAGAACTTTGTTGAATCAGGGATACAAACATCAAATTATACCTATTGAATGTGTAGAAAGCAATGTGCGCATTCATTATCCTTTGTCGTGAGTATCCATGGCGCCTTTTTGCAATTTCATACCGTGAATGATCATGGTACATACTTTTAATAATGGTACAGCAAATTGCATATTGGACAACTGAGTCGAATCTGAAACAAAGGCGAAACCTGATATAATGTTTACAACAGAGTCTCGTATTATACGACATCTATTGATGGATATTATGTAACAAATTGGGCTGGGTGGATGCTGTGTACAGAAAGGAAATAGTTACATAGTACTGAAACGGAATACCTTACTGCATGGTAAGAAAAGGGGTAACTCAACCACATGGGAGTCAATTGTACGGGGGTGGGGCCTAGTGTCTATAGGCAGAAGGGTGTAGGTACCTGTCCTATTGATCCATAGTGGTGTACTTAACAAAGGGGCAGGCGTCCGGACATGAAAACAATGCAGGCTGGGGTCAGCCGCCCGCCAGGCGCCAATGCCTTTCAGGCGGCAGGCAATGAACCGATGGTGCAGACTGCCCATAGAAACAGCAGGGTAGCGGACCGGCAGACCTGACCCCATAATACCAGCGTGGGAACTAATGCTTCCAGTAGGCATTAATGGATGTCTGGGGGAAAGGGGTTAGATCAATGACAGATAGCTGTGTCAGGTAAGGGTCACTGGATCAGCTGAGGTGTGCATTACCTGCCCCAGTCAAATGTGCTAGGGGCACATACAGGTGTTTAAAAGATGTTTGATGTGTGTGCTAGGTTAGATCTTTGCTAAAGAGGTCAGTGTGGGTGGTTTGGATTTGGCCGCCTTTCTGCACATGTTATTTGCGATTGGAATAGCACAGAAGCCGAGTTTTATGCTTTGTAAACCTCAGGTGTGTTTATATAGGGCGCCCTACCAAATAATTCACAAGGGTTTGAACTCGACCAAAAGGACAATTATATTGAAGTACAATATAGCGAAGCCACCTGTATCGGGTGTATACCAGAAATACCTTTTAATTTTACATAAAAGAATAATTAAGTATGTGACAAAATACGCTCTATACAATAGGCAGAATATATTACACAACCACTTACCTCTATTTTGGTCACGAGATATAGAATAGTGATTTTATGTAATATTATATGACTCGAAACCAAAAGTCAGTTAGCACAACCATCTTAATCTTAGTTTTTTTTATAACCACCTGCCTCTATGTTTCTATGTGCGCGCCCAGCAACGCAATCAAAGATAGGGTACCATCGACAGATTTGCATAACTTAATAAGCCCATCCCACTTTGGGTATATCCTAGGGTTGTACAAGGGTTGGACAAAATAGCCACATGTCTCCAAGACTTGAGATTACTTAAATAAGCAAGAGTTGTGTTTTTCTATATCCCTAAGTACTGCTTTACCATATTCATTTATTAAATTTCATCAATTGACATATTTGCAGGTTTGGCAGCCAATCAAAATGCTGTATTTCAGGGTAAAATAGAGTTGGACATTATAGGTTGGACTTACAGGCTTTACCATTGGTTCCTATGGGGAAAAGTCAAAAATGTAAGGTCAAATTTTTATAAATTTTAGGAGCAATCTATCAATGAAATTGCTTTGGTTAGTTTTCTATTGTGCATCTCTCTTCAGGGAATAAGCACAAAAGCAATTTTCATAATATTCATGGTAAACTTTATTGTTGGTATAAACTGGGATGAGCTTATTGTTTGCCTCCCTGAGAGGTCAAGTCTCTGAGCTGTATATTGGGATTGAAGAAGGTCATATGAAATTTAAAAAGAAATTACGATATGATGACGTAGCTGTAAAAACAATGCATTATTCGTTCACGGGTAAGCAATGTCATAGTTAAAAGTAGTAAACAACATAAGATATTACTAGTATGAGCGGGTAGGTTTGTACTAAAATATTAAGTTCCCGGGGCACAAGTTTCAAAGGTACTGGCATCCGTTCTGCCTAGAGGAATGTTGAGAGCAAACATTGGTCGTCCACTAAAATAATCTCCTTCTTGCCAACCTAAGTAGATCTAATGAAGTGCCGTGTTGGCATCAAGTAAAGATTGTTATACGGAGGTGGCCACCAGCCTTGTTGGCTCGCACCTGGTCCTGTCAGTATTGCTACACCATCAGTTGGCCAAGGTGTAACCTTGTAACCGGAGTACCAGAGGACTTACCAGCTATTGATGAGGGACAGGGGAGGATGTGGGATGAGGGACAGGGGAGGCTGTAGGGTGAGGGACAGGGCAGGCTATGGGGTGAGGGACAGGGCAGGCTGTGGGAAGAGGAACAGGGCAGGCTGTGAGGTGGGGGACAGGTGAGGATGGATGCTTAGTGAAGCCACAAGGGCACAAAGGTTAGACATACGGTGAGTAAAGATTGGGATAACGTGGGTAGAATCTGGGACATCGTATTACTTTAGAATCAAAGCAGTGCTAGATGATAGGACGGACAAAACGGGCGCACATTGAGAAGATCTGAATGTAGAATAATGCATATATGTAGTAATGGGGAGACGGGGCAGCCCTGTGAATAGGATTGTGTAGATGGTGCAGAGAGCAGTTGCAGTTTTTTCCAAGGCAAATCACATTTAAGAAGGTCAATAAACTCTAAAGGAAAAAGTCGTTTCGTAAACCAAGGGTGGGTACCAGTGGGACAGATGTTCCTACAGACCTGTAGGGCCTTGATACATTCTGAGTAGCCCCGAGCAGATCCAAATAGCTCCTTAAGATGTTCATTCAATACAAGACTAATGGTTTTTACTTTGGAGAAACCAGGTGCAGACCGCTTCTGGTTTCAAACGGTTTCTACAGTGTTTGTCACTGTTCTTTAGTGAAGCTCCACTAAAACGCAATTTATATGCCTAAGTACTGTGGAAAAGACCCATTTATATACATTGCACGGGTACTGTTGTCATTAGGGATGCCTTAACTTGACAATAAATGGTTAGGAGATGAGGTATTCTCTCACAATGATTTCTACGTACGTTATGCTTATCGGATATATACAGTTGTTTTATTCCCAAGCCAACCTACGAATTATCAATACGCTGAAATTAAATATCAATGTAGAATTACTTAAGTCTTAATGCACAACAGATAAGTTTCGTAGCTTGAGAGTCAAGACAGATGATATTAAAGATTCTATCTACCAGTGTAGGGCACCATAAATGCCTATACACATCACCTTCTCCTTTACCCAACCATAGAGATAAGCACGTCTACTGATACAAGCTTAGATTACAGGAGACGGAAAGGTACCGACTCCCGCCCTGGGTATCGGACAGGAATACTCGGCCCCCATGCGCCGTCCCCGTCCCACCCCCACCCTGTAGTCCGTACTGCATCAAAACGAGCCCACGAGCATCAGGAGCCGCTCGTCAGGGGCGAGCTGCTCGTGGGGAGCTGCTCGTTACTTACTGACGGAGGGGGTGGGTAATAAGGCTGTCACAGGTAAGGGTGGGTGGGCCTGTAGCTCAATAGGCGCCGGGCGGGCCTGAGTCGGCCTATCTCCAGTCACCTATATCATAGGGGATTTCCGTCAAGGCGCCTCTTGGTGAACCGTAAGAGAGCATTGCCATTCTAGTCGGGGGGTTGTCGTTTATGGACTACTCTGCTGCTTTGACATTTATGGCCAAACAGATCAGTGACTTACAATAGGGAAGACTAAGAACCAGAGCAAGTGGGCGACACGCAGCTTCCTTGTCTGCGTGTATGATACTTGATAGCGTTTAGCAACACGTTATTAATGTAAGCATAGAGAAATACTTTTGATGTGTCTTTGTAGTTACCATGAATTACATTCTCTTTGATAGAGAGCCTGATGGAGGTATATCCAAATTTACACTTATCATGTATATTCTGTCGCGTATAACTTAAGTGTGTTATCTCAGAATTGACCTCTGTACAAATTATGCCACCAGAGTCGAATATACGCTACCAATCAGGTTGAGGAGAGGACTTAAATCCGGACTGGAGTGTAGTAGAGAGCCCTAAAATATCATTATCCTGGCTAGAAGTATATGGTTCCCCTACTTCCCGCCGAGGGTGCTACAATTGTCCCCTCACTGCACACGCAAGTGATGGAAAGGTGTGGAAAGGGAGCGGCCATTTCTCAGTCTCACCACGCCCACCCTGCACACCTCCGATAAAACCTGTCACTACCCCCTCCCTCTACCCGATTGCGCATGGCCGAGACCGGAGCGAGAGGTCACGAGATTGGCTCCGGAAGTACTATATAATGTGACTTCCGATCGGATTCTATTGGTCCCGTGGGTTCCTGGGTGATAAATTGAATATATTTCTATTAGCACTGTATCTATCCCGGCCCTTGGGGTTACTTATGAAAATTGCATTGATATCCTTCCTCCTGGTGTTCGGAAAGCGTATTACCTTGGTCAGTGGTGGGACAATGGAGGATTGTAGGCCTGTATAGCCTATTGTTGATTAGTCAGCAGAGACTTACCAAAGTTAGTTCATTGAATAGGCCTATCTCTTTCAAATGGAAACACAAATCATCTACAGTGTGTTCTCATGTCACCGTTATGTGTAAGGGTAACTTAAATAAAAGATATCTTTTTATATCCTGGTTAAGTTTTCGAATTTTCAAGAATCAATCTAGAGATGGTAAACATTGTTTTTGAGCCTCACTTTGTGCTACCTTTTGTGTCATTTAAGTAGCCAATAGAAATACTTCAGAGACTGTAACCGAGCCGTGCACTGTCCCAGTAACCCACACAACCACTCTACTCTGTATGTATTGTGGCGTCACAAGTAATGAATGGCGTCACCGATGAGTGATGACCTACTGGACAAACGTGCCTAATAGACCCGGCCGACTCCTGGCCAGCTGCCCCTTGCTTTATGGCCAAGGGCCAAATTAGCGGGCATTGTCCGAGCTGCTCGGCCCCTCAATAGGTGCGGCCCGCAGTGTGAGCCACTCGAGCCACTCGGCTGAATGCCAATGCCATCCCCTGACCCGGATGGCCATGGGAACCGGACGGTCCATTGTCAGGAATTGGCATGTCCCTCTGCCGCCCCCCAGACTGATTCCGGGAAGTTCCGAGAACTGCGAGTAATCCACTGAGCCGTTGTATTCCCCACCCTCTGCCGAGATGAGCTGCTCAACGGATTGGTTGTAGGGGGATGTGCAGCGTCCCGAGTGAGGGGTGGCGTTTAACCCAACTGTCCTGTATCTAGGAGGTGCCCTTAGTCACTCCGACAACTTATCATCAACTTACACTATTTCAGAGAGCCTTCCGTGGAGTTCAGTATCCTCTTGGCCGTTGGCTTCCATCTCTAATCGTGTTCAATCGTTTGCCCCGTACTGAATAACTAAATAGATAGAAGCTAGGTGGTTTTATCTTTTAAAAACGAATTTGGCATAAGTGTCCTGGCTCACACAGGTAATCTCATTGCACAGAGGTGTCCCCTCCTCACACCGGTGTTCCCTGCTTACACAGGTGCTCCCTACTCTTAGCTGTTCCATCCCCATCGGTGCCATTTCCCACAGGTAATTCCTAACACAGGTGTCCGCCTCCCCCACAGGTTCCCATCTCACACGTATGACTTCTCTTTAGTTGTCGCGACCTCTTAGTTGCCTTTTCCCATAGATAGTTCTCACATTCCTAACACAAGTTTCCCCTATTTACACAAATTTCCCCCTATTCACACAGCTGTCCCCACCTCACACAGGTGTCCCCACCTCACACAGGTTAGCTCACCCCTACTCACACAGATGTTTCCGCCCCGTGCTTGGCAACCTCACAGTGGAAATTGCCTGCTGAAATATCGATTATTTTTAGAACGGTAGCACAACATTTTACCAAGAGGTGCGTTATTGAGAGCCACGTCTGTGGTCGGTGAAATCAATTCTGTCGCTGTCTGAACTTTTTCTGTCAACAGCTCTATTCATTGAAAAACACCCTTGCTTGTTTAGTTTTATCCCAGGTAGTTAAAATGATACTCTTACAAACAAAATGGATTTATTCCCTTGTTATTTTGTGGAGAGGCAAGTTTCAAGTTGGGCTCCTAGCTGTGAGATAACAATGATATTAACAGATTAATGCCAATTGAAGATGAATGCGAGTTTATTTAAGTTGATTCATTCTCTAAACAGTTAGTATTTATACAGAAGCAGATGGTTCCAATAATATTTGACTAGACGTCAGGTGCTGCCAGGAATAGCACTTCTAGTCCTTTACTTTCTTCTTTTAAAATATATACCGCTGTCTACTTGATAGATCTGATGTCATGCTACATAAGCTTTTTTATCTACAAAGCAACGTGTGATAACTCTATCTCTGTGCTTTGATAACGGATGTTGTCACTACACAGACTGCAGTATTTTTTCATCTGTCTCATCTAATGGTATAAAATGGGTAGGTGGATTTTTCATGCAGTTTTACCGTCATCCTTAATGTATTACCAAGTATATAAAATGACAGTTGCTGTAGTTTGTCGTATGTACAGCCATTAATTCTGTCTGATACAACTGCAGCAGAGTCATTTATGTATTTCAAATACTAGCATACTGTGACAGTATCAAAGAACACAGTCCATATAAATATTCATAACCCATTCAGTGGGAGGCCAGATAATAGGCTGCAGCGGCCAAAATCTACCCCGGTATTTCTCAGAAATTAGTGACTTTAGCCATTATCAAACAGAATATCCTGTTTGAATTTGAAGCCTAGTTATTTAATCACGAACATGAAAACATCCTGTTGAGGCACAGCGGTGGAACAGGAGTTCCTACTGCGTCATGGCTACATGATCGACCATTATTTCACTGCCTCCCCCAGCGGAACGTGTTAGTTCTCTTGGAGAATAGGCTCCACTGTCTGGCTTTGTGCAAGGAAGAATCAGTGTTGGTTTTATAATGGTTTAGTGCCCCTAGAAGATGGAATATTCCTATTTCACTGAATGTGCTGGCGCAACAGAGAACAAAACACCTTCGTTGGAACAGGAGATGAAACTGTTTCTTTTCACCACTCGGGCTAATTGACTATCCTATTGGGCGGTTTTGTTTCCGGGAAATTAAAAGGCTGGAAATTAATGGGTTTTATGGCAACCCAAACAAGTCTTTTGTTCCCCCTGGAGGTATTCTATAGGACACAAATTATGATTTGAAAGTTAAGACGATGATTTGAAAGGATATTTTTCTGAAGCCATTCAGTCTTGGTGGAAATCTCTCTGGATCAGTGGGCGGTTTTATTTATAACCGGCTCACTGAACCGGAGAAATTAGGATCACTCTTGTAACTGGTTGAAAAGGCCTAGTCTTTTTTTCTTCATTGAAATGAACAAAATCTAAAACCCAAGGACAATATGCTTTTGCTTCGTGGCAAAAGGACTGCTCAAACTAAAAATCAACCCAGCCACGGAGCAATGGTAACGTACTGTGACGTTCTTATAACGTTCTGTGACGTTATAGTAACGTTCCGCGACGTCACATCCTTATCAACATATTTGGCCATATTTTCTATTTTCCATTTGTCTGAGAGGTCATTCTACGCATAAAGTATTCCTCCCTCAATGATGTACCTTGTCATACAAGTACTGTACAAGGTTGCCGTCTGGCCAGTCGGCAGTGGTCAAAGTCGTTATAAGTCAGTCTGGACACGAGGTGAACGCCCACGGCCAGGTAAGGAGGGGGTAAGGGGCCCGCACTGTGGATCGATACGACTTGCCAGGTAGCTTTATTGTCTGACTGCATGCAAAAGTGGGCACCCCCATCAACTGGCCACGGCCAGCCAGGGCTGACCATTTGGGATAAGAAACTAACCAGCAACTGAGTGTTTGCCACGAGGAAGACCTGGTTTTATAGTTCGATTATTCAAGGGGCATAATTATATGCTTTATCGATTTGAGATGTATCTGCAATCTCTGTTAAAGAGAAACATTACATAAATACTCGCTTCATGGATTGGAGAGATATCTGCAATCTCTGATAAGGGGAAACTTTGTAACAATGCTAGGCATAATAAATGTTTTTCGAAATCCGTAGAAAATGGACAATTGGTGTTATCGCATACATATAGAGGAGATACCATAATTATTTCCACCTGGGAAATACCCTCCTTGTACGACTTTTCCGTAGAATTTCACTCCTTGTGTGACGTCACCATAGATAAGGAACTCACGACTTTGTGTATGACCCAAGCCGCCCCTCAGCGTATAAGATGGCGGTTCCTCCAGGGTGGGCGCCCTGAGGTACGGGATTTACGATGTTTGCGGGCTGTGCGGTGTCGGTGGGCGAGTTTACGGTGCCTTGTCACGCCGTGCCAGGCTCCCATCACGTCCACACCCTACACCCACCCACCTACCGGGCCACTCTGACCTCCAGACGCCCTCCTCCTGTAGCCTGAGGGCTGAGAGGTGGGCGTGCACTGGAGGAGACACCCAGATTTATAATACCGAGGGCCGGCTTGTCAGCTGTGTACAGAACCAGGTTTGACGTAGGGGTTGTACAGTGAATTTAGGAGATATAGAGAATAATGTCTTACCAACCTACAACAGAAAGAGATAATAGAAATCATCTGTTTTCAATATATCAAGAGTTTGCATTCATACACTGATGTTGGAAAAGTACATGATCTGGTCCCCCTTCCTTGAATGCATACACTGGCCCCCTGTTATTGATGCTCTCCCTTAATAATACTAATATTAATGATCCTATATAAGTGTGCAACGGGGAGCTTTATTTGGATCTGTCACGTGATTATTGTGCTTTAAAGGTTAATTGTTCCTCCAAGTTTCCTGCCTCAGCTTTTAAATTCTCCCCTCAAGAACCACGAGGCCTTTTTAACTACCCTGCTCTACCTTTATGAAGTCCTGACATGAAACGAACTTAATTAATCAATCGTTGGTCAGAATGACATATTTGCCTCGGTCTTAATTAGGATATCATTAAAACTTTTTGTAAGATAGAGCCTGTTGTTTCCCCAATTTCATAGTTTTGTATTTCGTATCCCTTTGTTTCAAAGTTGGTGGTTCCGGTATTTATAGTAAGCCCGCTCTGTAGGTCGAGCGTAAAAACGCCTCATGTCCTTTTGAAGTGATATTATGGTCTGTTACTCGTTTAATTGACTCAACATGTATACACGTATTACAATGATATGAATGTAATGTTTTCTATGTGATCGTTCTCCACTCCCAAAAACTATTGTAAAGCAGGCAGTGAGCTGCTCCTGTTTAGGATCTCTCCCATAGAAGCCATTAGTATCATTGCGTGGCTCATTGCCAGTGTCACTCTACCCACTTAGGCTGAGTATGTTCCCTTAAATGCACTGGTCGGGGATTGTATGACAGCATCACTTTGTAGGACTGATATAACTTAATGTGTTTCATGAGAAGACTACCGGGCGGGACTGAATAGTTGTCAGCAGTGACTGTATAGTTGTCAGCAGCTGCAATCTGTTTTTATGAAACCTGAGTGCCCTAGATATTGCTCTTTGTTGTGTATCACATTCAGAACTCAAGACGTTAAATAATGTAAATTTGTGCATTGCTTATCAAAATGCTGTTTTTCTGTATTTTCAGACTTGCAGAAGTAGAACAACGGCAGCACAGTTCTACCCCTGACTCGTAAGTTCCTCTAACATTTTCCCTTAATTTACAAGAATTAACGTTTACTCGGAATCCGATTGCTTTGAATTTCCTATGATCACATTGTCATAGCATTTTAGGATAAATTCATATTTGTTTAATATCATTCCCGTCACTTGTCATTACTGACATTACTGAATAAAGTACATGACATCGATTGTTGCCTATCTATTTTCACTTTGATGGTGTCCGATGTCAAGTGTAATATATGGTAGTAAGGTCAATTCTAATATACATGTAGAATATATGGGCGTACGTAGGAATTTGTGTTAGAGGAGCCACTGTTAGAAGTACTAAGATCGCTCCTGTCCTTTCTGGTAAAAGGACGCGGTGCCACTTGGAGTTAGTGTGGCTCCGATCCAGGGAATGTGTGCTCCCTACAAAGTGACGGCGAACATAGAAACTGGCCCGAGGTTCCACCTTCTGTTTGGGCGAGAAATTAACAGAGGTGGTGATCGATAGCTGGCCGGCGTCCCGTTCTCAGTCCGTCACCCCCACCCTTCCCAATCACCCACACCCACAGGTGTAACCACCGTGTTCTGCCATTCTAATAGTATTAAGTCGTCATTTAAACACCGTATCCCCACTCACATGTCAGATTTATAGGAATTATTTCAAAGATATTTTCTTGTCTCTCATGGTTTCTTTAGTGATGAGTATCCTGATATGATTAACCCATATAATATTCCCATTAACGTCTGTTTGTTCTGAAAAAGAGCAATCACCTAACAGGCAAAATCGCTCATAACTTTGGCCATCCCCTACTAGTATCAACCCTGCATAACTATTGGTCAACACCTAACAGTATCAACCATTCACAACAATAGCCAACACCTAACAGTACTGACCACTCACAACTATTGCCAACACCTAACAGAACCAACTACTAACTTATAGCCATTAGTTAACAGTACCAACAACTCAGAACTATGGTCAATACCAAACACTAACAACCACCCACAATCATGGCCAATGCCTAACAGCAACAACAACTCACAGCTATAGATAACACCTCACAGTACCAATACCTCACAGTACCAATGTAACCACTCATAACTATTGTCACAACATAACAGTACCAACCACTCAAAACTATTGCCCAACGCCTAACAGAACCAACCACTTAAATTATTGCCAACACCTAATAGTACCAACCACTCACAATTATATCTAACACCAAACAGTATCAATCTTATCCAGCTCGACCCCTTCCCTCCACAGATCCCATCCCTTGGTATATATATAGCCCCTCTGTACTCCATAGCTCCCCCCCCCCCCCCCTTCCCCATCCCGCCGCCCCTACCTGTTGGCGTTTACCCACCAGCCCCTTCATTAACTGCCATAGTTGGCAGCTCCTCAATACGGCCTTCATACTCAGATCAATGCCCGCCCCTCCTCCCCTATACCCCGCCCAGCCCCTTAAACCCCCCGACGTGTGTAGGTACTCACCAGGCCTGATCCTCCACTCGCATGATGTCTGCTGGTTATTTCCCAGAAGCCATGGACGAGGTGGGAGGAGTTGTGGTAATAACTTTTACCGCAATGAAATGTCAAGGGATTGAAGATCGATGGGTGGGTTAGCCGTGGGGGTGGGTCTGGTGATAAAAGATTCAAATTTCACTTTGGGCTGGTTTTAAAGATCCGAATGACTGATTAGCTTTGTAAGGGTGGGAAGAAGGAAGCTTTTGACTAATGTTTATTTCCTCGTGCGTGGGAATTTGAGTGCTTCAAATGAACCAGTTGAAATTGCAGATTTAAAAAAAAGGATTCTTGTCTTTGCAGTGATGACGAGCACCAATTAATCGCCCAGTATTGTCAGAGTCTCAACGGAGATGGCGGGAATACTCACACGGTAAGACAAGGAAGGGCTTCAATATCGTATTGAATTATTCACTGGGAGAGGCCACACTATTGTGTTAAAGTATTCAAAGATATTAAACCTAGTGTGGTGGAGCTTAATTCGTTAAGGTGTTATAAAGCCACTTTATCAGGTTTCCTTCAATCCACTACTCGTTACCGCAACTCTGCAGGCCAAGTCTCTGCCCGTCAGATTTGTGGCATGGTCGTCTATTGACTACTCTGTCTCTTTGGCCATACGGTTCCTAACCTGCGGCAGTCACACAGCTTGCAAGACCAGAGGTATCATGTCATGCCCTTATTATGAAACTATCGTTCAAATATTATACCTCCAATATCAAGGTGTAGACCTAGGCCATTTGCTTTGACATTGTGAACATTTGCCCTTGTAGCTTCATGCTTCGTCAGATTCTTAAGTTCTTAATTATACAACCACACTAGCTAAGTATCCGATCCTCTGAAAAAATCTAATTTAGGTATGGCGTAACGCCGAATAAACAGGACATTGACACCATTGATCCAAAGGTCATATATGCATACTGTGGAGTATACCCACCCCATTCAGACTAATTTTCCCATAAATTGGGTATCTCTACAGGCCCATGGTGGTGGGCTTACACCTGCCGAACTCTATTGATCCCCTTAATGAGACTTGACGCCTGGGAGTGTGGACGGTGGCCAACATCTATACGCATCAATCAGCGCAAAGCGGCCATCAATGATTCAAATGATAAAGACGCAAATCATATTGGGCACTATTCTCATTCCTAAAGGCTTTGATCACCTCATTCAAAAGCAAACTGGTGTGGGTGGTACTTTCCTATACTCCCACGTGTTTCTGTATAATGACTGAGGTTTGGATCTCTTTAGATTGTTACATTAGCAGTAAACTGATTATCTTTTTTCGCCGTCCTATTCAAGTCTAATGTCAATAAACGAACATGTAAATTCTTTATGGTGGCCATTATCATATAGACAGAGTTATGTAAATTAATGCAACAGCAGTTAAAGGGCAGAAGACAATCTTAAAACTACCAGTACCCATTGTGATGATTTACATCTGAATTCAACCTTGTTAAGACCATAGATGCATCCTAACCACTCACCTGTTTCACCTGTCCTACTTTCAGTTACGGAGTCCGATGCAGATTGTTATGGCCATCGATGGAGACCAGAAACATGAATTGGAGTCCATGATCAGAGATCTAGAAGATGAAAACAAGTAAGTCACCTTGTTCATCTGAATTTTCCAGAAACGATAAACAAATGGTAATAGCAGATTTTCAGATACCTATATTCTTTCCCTCTTATGCATCAAAGTACATCGAGCACTAAAAAAGAATTCGTATTAACCATTTCAATTCAAGGTTACCTCGCAGTCAGTGTAATTTAATTATGAGCATTGCTCATTTTCATGCAATTTCTCGTTCTATGACTATCACTTCTCCACTCTCCACCCGCATGTCTTAACAATCACAGTACATGTACTCTAACCCCACAATTCTCCCCCGCAGGTCTTTATTATCAGAGTACTCTAATCCCATGGCCAGATTCCTCTACTCATTATTGTCAAAGTATAGTCAGACTACTCTAACCCCAGATCCTTCCACTCTTTATAGTCAAAATACTCATCATCTGTCCACGCCCCCCCCCCCTCCCAGGTATTTATAGTCAACTAATCAATGTACTCACCACCTCACCCCACCCCCACTCCCACAGGTGTTTTATGGCCAAAATACTCATCACCTCCTCTCTCCCCCCTCAGGTCGTTACAGGCAGAGTACGACCGGCTGAAGCAGGCTCACCGGGAACACGTGATTGACGGCTCTGGGGACGGCGGGGCGGGCTCCGGCCTGGAGGACGGCCCCGACCGAGACACGGAGATGATCCAGGAGGCCAAGCTACTCCGACAGCACAAGGGCCGCCTGGAGGCACGCATGCAGATACTGGAGGACCACAACCGGCAGCTGGAGGCGCAACTCCAACGGCTCCGGCAGCTGCTCGAACAGGTGAGCAGCTCAGTGTGTGGGCGGGCCATGGGGAGGGGGGCAGCCGAGAAAGGATGGGATAAGAGAGGAATTGTGGCATGGTGGGAGACTTGGAAAAGGGGCAGGGGAGTTTGGACAAAGAACTCACGTATAGATTTGTCAATAAAAGTCTGTGTCTCAAAAATGTCTTTATTATAGACAAACCCAAGATTCTCTCGTTGTCTCAACTGCGTTTCTATAGATTCTTTATCGTTATATGTCAATACAATCAAAATATGTAAAGGCAAACACTTTTATTCAAAGATGGTGGTACCTTTTAACCCATTATGCATATGAGCGTGTGGAAAAAATAATACAACACGAAAGCCTACCATTTCATTAAACCACCAAATAGTACGAAATATCATAGAGATAGATCTACATGTCTATGGACCGATCTGATGTTGCCCTGGCCAGGTTATTCGGGAGTCTTTCATGTTATTTGAGAATCTCCCATGTTATCTGATAATATCCCATGTTATTTGAGAATCTTCCATGTTATTTGAGAATCTTCCATGTTATCTGATACTCCCCAATGTTATTTCCCTTACACTAACCACCTATTTCTCTCCTCCAGCCGGAGGGGGACCGGTCGCGGGTGATCACCCTGCCGCCCACCTCGCACCGCGCCATGCCCTCCGGGCGGCTCTCCCCCACGTCTTCCCAGGGATCCCTCCCACACCCGGGACACACGCGCACAAAGTCCTCCTCCTCCCTGCCCGCGTCCCACATGAACGGCGTCTCCGACCACAAAGGTGAGAAAAAATATTATTTGTGAGGGATTTTAAGACGGGGTTCTTGAAGAATTTGGATGTTAATGTGGTGTTTTATTGCCCCAGATCATGCGATTACCAAATGAAGAAGTTGAGTTTTTACCCAAAAAAAATAACGTTAAAAGATGGGGCTTTTGTAGTGGTAGTACATAGTTACTGGTTATAGCGTTTCATTACAGATACAATAATTGCAGTCGTGTTGAGAATTACTACTTCACAGTAAGGTATTAACACATCATTCAACATATAAAAAACTGTGATATTACAGACACCTCGGCAGAAAGTTCCCGGCAGCAGGTAACAGTTACTGGCCGAGGGGTTGTTAAGGCTTGTATTGACAAGGCGTGGTTGAGTTGGTGACTTGCCGGCTTTACATTGAAGTACCCCTTGTTTTGGGGACTACTTCCCTCTGCTCGGGTGGAGTGCCCTTATCGGCTTGGGTCCGCTGCACTGTGATGAATTCTCCGCACCACCTCCCATTTAAACACACCATACCAACCTAAACTTACAAAGTCTTCCTGGAAGCTTTTTCTTTTTTTTTTCGATCTTTACAAATTTACAGCTGGCGTAATCATCCCGTGAACAAACAGTCTTTTTTCCGAAACCATCTCATCAATTTGCAAAACGATATTTAGTTGACAACCTTCGGGGTCTGAGATTATTAGGAGCAATCCCAAAATATCGCCATATTAAGACATTTTAGCCAGTCGATATATTTAACCCGGGCAACAAACAGTTGCTCACATTCTCTTTATTGTATTAATCCAAGAAAACTACTCTGTGGGGATTTCTTAAACCATATAACCTACATGTTTCTTATTTTCCTTTAGAATTTCATAAGATCCCATACAAGAATCGATTATTAGTTCTTCTCAAATATACCCCCCAACCTCCTACATCAGAACGTGTTATCAAGTCGCTCTCTGAGATACAGCATGGCGTATTACAGCTTAAGCCATATATCGTCTTTCCTTCATACTAAAGCGTTCCTATCCCTGGGCAAAGTCTCATACAGTCGAGAAGCTTGCATATTTAACGCAGTCACTGAGAAATGACTTTTCCGTGCCATAATCACACACAAAAAGACCATCCATATAGCAGTCGGCAGCAGCTACTCTGTGCATTAGCAAAGGTGTTTCTCGTCTATCCATGGCCATTTCCCTGCTTAGTTCTGACATGTGGGTTTTTAGAATAAGTCTTTCGGTCCATCTGTCTCTATTGCTTTATGCTGAAAAAAAGACTAATTTACACACAAGAACATATCACATCATTCGAACCCATCCTATCCCTCCATGCTGCTACAGCGAAAATAAGCTTAAGATCCTCAACATGCCCATAACCCCGGGCCCATAAGCATCTAGATTTAGACAAATGATTCCGGTGTATACATACATAAAGGTGACTTATTCCTCTAATTAGACTCTAACAATTAAGTGGTGTTCTATTGCCTTGTTTTGCCCGTGCTTGCACTCAGACTGGGAGTCGAGTGGTCGCCCCGCCCCGGACATGAAGAGAGCCCACCACCGCTCGTCCCGAGGTAACCTCCAGTTACCGGCCTGTGTCTACCACACACATAGCCTACAGCGCTGGTCACTGTCCGTCCCGTAGATTACAGTTTGACTAACTGACCAATACATTCTGAAGCATTTATTGTATTTAGCGTCATCTGTGGCCGCTAAGCAGTCTGAATAGCCTGTTTGTCAATATATGTGTCTGTATGTCTTACTCCCATTTTTATATGAATTAGTATTTGATGAGGGGATGGGAGATCATAGAGATGTCTATGGTGAGATATAGGGGCCTGACTGCCTAGAGTTCTCTTGGTTATATTTTGTCTTGGTTCTCATTTTGCTTTCTTTTGCACATATCGTGATGCTGAAGTTCATAAACAGCTCGATCAGTCAACAAAACATCCGCCTGTTTACTGATATTAAGAACATAATCATTATGTGCAGCTGTATGATATCGTGACATCTTAAGTTTCCCCTGCCTCCAATGGCAATGCTATAAATTATTTAGCAATTTTGATAAAATTTTAAGAGTAATCTAAATGAAGCCAAAATATCAATCAAACGTATGAAGGCGAAGTTCAGATAGTGCTTTATTATAACTTGAGTAATTCAGAGCTTTTTTGTTCTGCTAGAGCTGGTAAGAGTTAAGCTTTGCCTAAGATTTTAGTATTTACAAGATTTTAATCAGACTTAAGATAAAATCAGTTTGATTTATCGTGTATCCGTGCACAGTTTATGTATGAGAGAGCGCTTCAGAGAGTTGTGTCCAAGTCCAGTGGTAGTTTTACTCTATTGGAGAATATGTGTAAGTTGGAGCTTGGCCTGCGGTGGGTGAATCTCCTTTGGTTTTCATCAGATTATGTTCGGCCCCGAAAATTTCATTTTGGGTGCTCATTTTATTGTGTAATTTCCCCATTTCATTAGATAGCCATCCTTTTGATAGAGCCAAATATATATTAATATCACTTTTGAATGACAATTATTCACTTGCGTGGTATTCATTTATTTTGGCAAATAATCGTGGATGGTGTATCCTTAAACCGTTTATGCATTGTTCATTTTAATATGGTTAAGTTCAATGTTTCATTTAAACTTTGTTAATGCTCGTTTGAATATTTCTACAAATAGATAAGAATATATATACATGTTTCTTATACTAAAAGATAAACAATATTCTAATCTTAGATTCTGATGGAATAAATACATGAAGTATAATATCATAGACCTTGTTCATGTCAAGATTCATCAGCGACTGAAATAGAAACAGAAATATCACTAAACAGAGTCCAAAGAGATACTAAGTGCCTATCTTGAAGTCACTCCCCTCCCAAATGCTGTAAACATGTTGATAACGAGTTGTATTATTTTGAATCTCAGACCGGAGGCCCGTCCTCGAGGGCCCCAAGCGGGGATACGACGACAAAGAGCTTGAAGATGTGATGCGTGAGATCCACGATTCCTTTCCCCCCGACCCCCCTAAAGGTAAATATGTCAGAACTTGAGTTGTTACTATCACATACCGACCAACTGTTCTCATCTATCGTTGTGGAACCCCGCATGTCTATGCAACATAGATCTGTATGTTTAATGCCACCACCAGTTATCAGCATTATGTCTTGATTAATGCTCTGTTCCTATACCTTTATTATAAGGCCATCTCCCTGTAGGCTAGATCTATACTCTCAACAAAGCTCTGCCATTTGTCCCTCTGTTTGGTTCAAAGCAAGCCCTCAAACACTACCTTTCTTTCCTTGTTGCCTGTCATATCTCCCTCCCTTGTTCCTCTCGGTTCCTCTGCTCTGACCTGTTCGTCCTTTATTTTTCTCAGTGCTTTTATAGCGCAGCTTTTCCCCCCGAACTCCGACACATACCTATTGTCCACCATGCCTCCCCACCTTGCCCATTGCCCTCCCCTAACCCTACACCTGTCACCTGCGGAAATCACTTCTGCTGGAGTCATTTCCCTCTGCCAGCATGGCAGCTGGATTCTCCCCATAGGCCTATACATAAGGGGCCCATATGGCTATTATCGGTATATCACGGTTGTTGTAGAATATGAATGTTCGTTTCTCCGTAATCTTTCTCGTGACCAAAATTAGATATATTTGTCCAAGTTTTTTTAAGTAAAAGTGAATAAAGGAATGTACAATCTTGATCCAAAGCTATGCTGTTAGCAGGTTAGCAGCA
Organism: Lepidonotus clava; assembly: GCA_936440205.1. Classification (NCBI taxonomy): domain Eukaryota; kingdom Metazoa; phylum Annelida; class Polychaeta; order Phyllodocida; family Polynoidae; genus Lepidonotus; species Lepidonotus clava. The sequence continues at coordinate 40,550,151 of OW387136.1, read as the reverse complement.
ATTGTATCAACGATATTAATTATATTGTATAGATTACCTTAATAATGCATATTCTTGATGATTGTGTTGCTGTAGGGAATATAAAGTATGGTAAGCACGACTGACAAGTTTCAGCAACATATCGCTGCATCGTATTAAATTTATATTTTCTACTCATCCACTCATATAAATATTTCTCATTACTATATCTTTACTCATTTGGCCTACGCTAATTAAAACCGTTTTACTCATCATATCAAATACTTTATTGAGTGCATGGTGCTAAAATACACTATCGAACTTGAGCATTTTATATATTTGTTAACTTATTTCGGGATCTGTTTTAGTTCAATTCTAATAATTAGATCATAAAAACGCATGAATTAAGATACAGTATTTTGTGTCATACAAATTCATAGTTAATCTAAATTAAGATTTTGGTTAACCTTTTAAATTTACCAGGTAATGGCATGCTTTATCACCTTCAAATTAGTATTAGATATAAGACTCGGAATTTTAGATAGGGAAAACGGTTATCTATTCATCAAATTAGTGGAATGCCCTATCAAAACCAATTATTCATATTGTACTTAAAAGTAGAGGTAACTTAACAACCGGACAGTACATTTTCCATCAAAAGATCATCAACTGTTGAAAAAACAATGAGGTATCTAGATTTATAAACCGATGAAGAGGAACGGAAACAAACTTCCAACAGAAGAACCCTCTTGTTTTCACAATATGTCATCTATTACACATAAATGTTTTAATGATACTCACTGTAAGCTTGTGTTTCTGCCTGTCCCTAGGTACCAACAACGTGGGTAATCTGTTCCACATGGCGGGCCAGGTGGGCAAGGCCGTCGGCACCTTAGTCACCGTCATGACGGACGAGGAGGGCAGTGGCAGCGACGACGACCGGCCCTGACTGGCCACGCCCCCTTCCGTCTAACCACACCCCCACTGACCACGCCCACTTCATAGGCCACGCCCACTTCATATTCCATACAACGTTAAAAGCAGTGGATCCAGACTGTGTTGCCTGTCTGCCTGATGCTGGGTGGTACCATTACGTAGAGGAGGAGGAGTCACACTAGGGCCATGTTTCTGTTACTGGTTGTCACTCATACATGTGACCACGCCCACTGCCACCACAGCGGTAACGCCTTCCTCAGCGGGGATTGACAGTTGACTGAGGAGTTCGGTTTAACCATGTTGTCTGATGCTGAATGCTACAGGAGGGAAACAGGGGACGTCATCCTTTTAGTAATCTTGAGAAACCTATCCCACAGATGATTTCTATCTCGTTTAAGGATGATAAAAGGATGGAAACATTATTGGAAAACTATATTATTAATTTCGTTTCATGGTTGCTATCGGATATACATCTCATTCTGTTGCCTGTGGTAACCATTAATCGGGTTGGTTGTTGCATTTAGGGAATAGATGGTAACAGAGAAGTGAATGCTATTGTCATGGCAATACACTAGTCAATCAAAGAGTGAGTCTGTATACCCCGGGAGTAGGGTGACTGAATGTACCATATGTTATATAGTCTGGGTTCACCCATGGACTCAGCACCTAGCATGCCTATTATAACTGATATCATACCATAATTGTACACAGATTACCAAAAACCTCAAACTACCAACAACCAATCTGCTGGAAATGTCAATCAAGTAATCAACCGATCAAGTAATCAACCCATAGACTGTATGGTCACACCAAAGTGTTCCTGATTCTAAAACCTTTTTTGTGTATATCTAATGTATTGTTGTTACCATTATTACAATTATTATCATTTATAGTAATCCATGAACGCTCAAAAAGGTGATCCAGGTCCTGATGTTGGGGACCCACGGTAGGCCTATTTAGTCACTGTTCAGAATTGAAAACACTGTAACTCTGCTTTTATCGGCTACTGACAGGGCAACCTAGCAATATGTAAACCAAGGTGCAGAGGGTGCCACCCGGTTGTTCGTGTCTTCATACTTGTTAAACGTTTGTCATTGAAGGAGACAGCAGAGATGTTAACAAGATGTGATGTCAGGGGTCGGCAGTCGTGACTGTCACTTCCAGAGTCTGTTTATATTTTAGATTATATCCTGTCATTTGGTAGTCTGTTTCTGCCAACAAAACATCCTGTTAATAAGATATGCAAAACGACAGACTCCAGCCAGAGTATCTGTCACAATAGATGGTATCGGTGTCACAGCATGATCTGTGCAGTATCTGACACGTTCTATAGAAACCTGTCAGACTGACACTAGATTTAACTATTGTGACACCATTCCTGTCAGAAAGACTGAGTTCCATCGTAATGACACTGTAAAATTAAGATTATAATCTCTGTACTAATATCATATTATCTCCTTATTGATCTAACTGTGAAAAAAAATGACGAGTATAATAATTTATTTACTAATTTGGAATAAAAGCACTATGATAGGTGTCAGTCATTCGAGTACATGCAATATCAAATGTTAATTAACATTGCCTTTGTCTGCTGATGAACCCTAGTTAAACTTTGGGAATTTCCTTTTCTGTTTGGTTTTATAAGATGGACTCAAAACAGGAATGGTTTACTACCAGATGCAGGGTCAACAAGAGCAATTAGGTAGTTGAATAAGGTATCTTAGTGTTGTATGTATTATACAATGGAGACAACGTGCCGTAGTTCCCCAACGAAGACTGCGAGTGGAGAGTGTATGGTGCATTTGCTGGTAGCCAGCAGGGGTGACCGTCGTACCAGACTGGAGGCAGGTACCAGCAGCTAAACCTACCATGTCATATGACCCACCATCCCCGACCCACCAACTTCCCAGCCCCACCCCCCAATCTTCCCAGCTGCCCTGGATCCAAACTCATAACAAAACAACCATGTGTTGGTGCTAAATATGACAACATGATTTGATATTGTGTTTTCATAGCTTGCTTCCCAGAAACCCATGCCTCAGTCTGATTGGCTGAAATTTCGTCCAATCATAAAAAAGAGAGAGGCATTAATGTCAGAATAAATGAGAATCATTGAGTGAGAGGGAGTGAATCGGTTATCTAAACAACAGATGTTGGGCTGCTGTGAATAGCTGTAATATACAAGTGTACCCTCTAATAATATAATATTTTGTACTATTTTTACCTCATATCTAATAATTCATGTGTATATGAAAATATGAAATTGTAAAGAAAACAAGGTGTGAGCGATGCCAAACCCTTCTCAGAAGGAAAACTACCATTAGCAATAGTTCTACTCTTTCAAAGGTAGAGACTGCCCGACTTCACTAACTCGTGTAGGTACAAGCAAAAGGTTCCTAACTGTTAGTTCGTTAACTTTCCATGTGAAACCAGGACTAGCGACGTTCGTTTAAACACTTGACAATGGTGAATAAACTATTGTGGTATCGCCATATCCATATAAGGTTTAAGAATTGAATATCGTCATTATTTCAGTTATTTTGATTTGATATATTAAGAACCAGGCAAAGAAATTACAAATTTATCATCATGATACTGCTTGTTTACAAAACATTAACTACGTTCAATTTCATGATGACATGTAGATTCATACATGTGTAACCGAAAATGTTTTGTTCATGCCAAAGTAGGTTTTATATGAATCAATAATAAAATTACATGATAAAACAAAAGCAAGTCGTTAATCGTTTCTTTCACAATGCATGTGACGGGTCCAATTAGGGTGTACTGCTAGATGATAATATTAAGATTAAAGTCCTACGAATAAAATGATATATTTTGTTGTTAAATAGTCAGGCAATACAGCTGTTCGTCCACATCATTATGGAAATTTATTTTAAAGAATATAGTTATTTATTATGCAATTCAGGGTTCTATTTCTAGTGGTTATGATGACGATTTTTCCTTTATATAGGATCTCTTGTGGCGACACGAGTTCATTAACAACGATAGATAATCCATGAAATACGATTCAAGCAATTATTGCTTTGCCAGTGGGTCCCTAAATATGCAGCATCTCTCGGGCAAATCTATAAAGGATGTAAGATTCCGTAAGTGGGAAATTAGGCCACACGGTGAAAGAAGCATGGCACTTACTTTTTTCGACAGGAGTACTGAAATTTTCAACAAGTTCATCCCATTCAGTAGACTATAATCGTTGTCCTGTGGCAGTTAATAAAAACCTCCCTAGCTACCAAGATTTCATGTTTTCCTTACAGAATCCTTTATAACATTGACATTAAATGACATGCCCCAATCTCATGAGAAGGGTGTAGACACTAGGGCAGTTACAGGGTTTCTGTAAGAGGGTTCACCATAAGCTAAGCTATAAAACTATGCATGTTCACATGCACTTGCCAGGGTACCAACAGCAGAGGGAAAACAGGGAAAATGGCAAAAAAAAAGTTCTGACAAGGAAATCACAGGGAATTTGCAAATTTTGCCAAAACAGGGAATTTCACCTGACAAGACTCAAGATATTAGGTATTCGACTTTTTGTTGTTGGGGTTGTCTTTTTTTTTCTGCAGGCAGAGGCTTTTTTATTTGAACAACTTGCTGGATATGACGCAGGGAAAATTTGCCATGGGGCAGGAGAATCTCTGGGAAAATACAGGGAATTTGAAAATGGAATTTGCATTGGTGCCCTGTGTTGCGGCTCCCCCCCCCCCCCCCCCCCCTTTGTGTAGGTTATGGGTCCACCATAAGTGGTTTGGGGGCATGACCCCCTGCCCCCCCCCCCCCCCGATCCGCCCCTGAGCTACACGAGACACCATGGCACGTTGAACTGGGTACTCACTGACTCCTTGGTCCATGGATGGGATGGGTTTAGTACTTAGTTCTTCTAAAAAAAATTCTTTTTATGATGACCATCATGTCATTAAATGTTGGTATTACAGGGAGATATTAGTCTTTATCCATAAAATCAATAGAGCTGTTTCCGGCTTCGTATATGGGATGGGATGATATAAAATGACGTGAGGCTTGAAGTCATATGAAGATCATTGCACATAAGGTCGAAATCCTATATTCAAAAATTACCTAAACAGCCAACTTGATTAAGGTTATACTGAAAGGATATACCTCTTACCAATACTAAGGGAAGCTAGTACAGCGATAGAAACAGGAATTCCCAAAGTGAAAGTAGTATCTACCAATAAACCTGTCCCATATCCAGTGCATCATTGAGGTTGGAAAAGTACATCATTCAACGAATCCCAGCCTAAATCTTTAGCTAAAGTACTCAAAATTTATATTTTTTTGTTTCACTTGATATTGCCTAAACTTTTTTTTAAAGGTTTTATTGGTAATAATCTTCAAGGTTTCCCTTGGTTTTCAGAGTTATTACAGTAACAGTAAATATATACATACAATCAATATAATGTTATGATAATCAAGCGTTGCATAGAAGACATCGGATCATCACTATAATAATGGAGACTGGATAATTATAGTCTATTTGACAATCAATTGACAATTTGAAGATATGGTCAATTTACATTTTGCAGCAAGTCAAGGTATTTCGAATACAAACTTAATGACATTTAAACTTACTCAATTGAATAATCTTAAGGGTTTTGCGCCAAACGGAGCGCAGTGTTCCATTGCAATCCAGGTTAAGGCATTATCTATCGAGCTGATGAACTTAAGAACTGTATCCTATGGGAGAAAATCTTATTCGTTATCAAGATTCCAATCCCTATAAATTCACTGTTGTCTGCCCTCTTAGAATCAGGTGTCATTTCCCCAAAAGGGAATGACGTCTGTCAGTGCATGCGTATGCCAACTCTATCTTCTCTGGCTACTTAACGAAAACTTTATATAAAATGACACAAACGAAATTAATTTTCTGACTTTGCACGTTATGGTATTTATGACAGAACAGATTTTAAATAGTATTTGTAGGATGTAGTCATATGCGCAGGTTATGATATTATTTATATCAGACAGGTCATACATTTAGCCTTAACGTTCTTATTAAAAACCTGTGTGCACTGTAAAGTAAAGGGTGCGTTCATTTGGTGGAAATGTCCTTACTCTAATGGTCCTGATATAGCTGAAATACTGCTGAGTGGACATTAAACCCCAAGAATCATAGCTCTCGCCCTTAACGAAAATGAATGCACCAGGGGGGGCGACCAAGAAAAAGCTACGAAATTTCGTGGAGTTGTTTTTTTTACATTTTTCGTGGCCACGATAGACATTCTTCCCCCAGAAAAAATATACGAAAATTTCGTGGACATTAAAATTTAGTGAAAAAGCATACTGAAGTCATTTATAATATATGTATTCAACTAAAATACTTTCTAATGTGCGTTTGAAATACATTGGGATGCTTTGAGATTGTATAATTTTGAAAAAAAAAATGGAAAAAAAATCCACGAATTCTTTTTTTCTAAAATCCCACGATAGAAAATGGAGCTATCGTGGCTTTTATAACTTTTCGTGGGTGCCATTTTTCGTATCTTTTTCTTGGTCGCCCCCCCAGATGTTTCCCAAAAAGTGTGGCGAGTATTCACAATATAAAAAGCTCAATGGGCATAAAATGCGAGATACCTTATCCATTATGCTCTTGAACTATGATAGGTTTAATATCCAATATAAGTTAGGGTGTTATTTGTAAGTTGTATTGTTTGTTACCAGGATATTAGCCAGCTACATATGCAGTCTGTCTCCGCCTGGACTGTGCATCCAATACATAATATAGTTCCGTATTATGAAAAGACATAACACTCGTGTGAAAGGATGTTCTTTATTATTATCCAATGTGTGTGCACACTTATGACAAGATCTCTCAATGACAATGTACAATCCAAAGGGTAGGGTCCACTCAACCACACTCAGCCAATGCTCTGGACAGCCTACTACTCAGTCTATCAGCTTCTATTCCATTTCCAGAACAAGCTTCTAGTGCCAACCTTTCCAGGATGTTTAACCAACAAAAGCTTAGGGTGCTATTTGTAAGTCGTGTCAGTACATATTGATGCCCACCAGAACAATTCGACAATGCAAGACTATATCGTGTAATGTTTTTTATATATAATAATGTATTTTTCTATAGCAGTATTTACTTTGATGTAAGTCGATATCAATCATTTTACTAAGATCCGTGCAGAGTTTCAGTTCATCCGTTTCGGTAACTGAAGGTCAGATAGGCCTAGACCTCAGATCCATGTAATATTTAATTCATGGATATTGATGTGGCACATAGGACTATATGTACATATATATAGAAAAAGAGTCTTGTGAATATTTAAATAGATATTTTGTCTCTATTGGAACAAATTTGGCTGAACAATCTGATAATACTGGCCAACCACCTACCTATAGGCCAATATATGGTATCACTCAAAACGATGCTGTGAACCATTTTACTGAGGATATCTAGCGTAGTTTCAGAGTTGAAAGCAATTGATGTGAATAAGAGCTCAGGTATAGATTTCTTGCCAACATTTATCTTAAAGGATATGTTCCTGTGTCTTCCTCGACATATGACACATTTATTTAATGTTTCTATCAATACTGGGGTTTTTCCTAAAAGTTGGGCACATGCCACTATAACACCAATCCCGAATGAGGGAGATTTGCGACTATGTAAGAACTGGCGCCCAATTTCCATCCTTCCAGTTGTTGGTAAAGTCTTAGAGAAGTTATGTTCAAAATTAATTTGGGATCATTTGTCTACAGAGGACATAACCATATTAATATGAACATAAGCAAAACCAAGTACTGTGTGTATGGCACTACTAGCCGTACTCGTGGTGTTAGCAAATTTGACTTGAAAATAGGTCCTTCCGAAATTGTTTATTGCAATAAATACACCTATCTGGGTGTTGTATTAGATTGCCATCTAACTCTGGAATCTCACTTCAACCTGGTATTCAAAAAATTCTCACATAAGATTTTTCAACTGGGCAAAATTAAAAATATGATTAGCATCAATACTAGGATACTGATTTATAAACAAACGATTGTTCCTTTAGTGGAATATGTCAGTTATATTATGTCTTACTGTCGCGTCCATGATTTGAATAAGCTACAAAAGTTGTAAAACCGAGCCCTACGAATGTGTTTTAATATCCAAAATGTAAGGGAGATTAGTGTATTACAACTACACTTAAAAGCCAAAATTGAAATGCTTGATGTCAGAAGAGACCGTCAGTTACTGTTGATAATGTACCATCACAGGAAATGTGTTGATTTTCTTGTACAGCGACAGAGAAATACCCAACAAGGAGACAAAATAATTTTTAAAACTGAACTGGTGAAAAGCGAACTTTATAATAAGTCACCATATCATATAGGATCAAAAATGTGGAATCAGCTACCTGCTGAAATCTAATTCCTAGACTCTAAACATGATTTCAAAAAGGCCATAAGGAAATTGTAAATACTGTGAACTTCCTACACAGTACACTGTGAGGACAAAATTGTGTAGTCTAAAACGGGACAGATGGAATGCATCATGCTTATACTAGCTACGTGCAATACCTGAAGTACCGTATTGTATAATGACTGTAATTGTATGAAATTGTGTATGTATTAATTTGTGAATTTGTATTTCGCTCTATACGGAAGATCAATTTATGTAAATTGAGTATAGTTAATAAATAAATAAAAAAAAGAAAGAAGATAGGACTAGAAAGTCTAGGAGGGATTAGGGTTATCAACACCCTATATGTGTGGATAGCACTTCCATCTGTATCAATATAATGAAATACCTTCTAAAAAAGCTTATTGTCATTTTATCCTAACATAAGTCGTTGAGATATACCTTACAGATCGTATGAGAAACAGGTGGTGAATGATAAAACTCATATTTTTATACTTTTTGTCTTTTAATCCGCTTTAATTCTACATCAGAATTACGCCTCAATTATTCTGAAATGCTAAAAGTGTTAAGAAATTTTATGTCTTCTAAATTTGTTTTAGCCCTTAGTTCCTATCTTAAAGTAATATATGTACTCAACACTCTTTCAAAATTCTAAGACAATTAATTTTTTTGCTCTGGAAGAACCCATTGTCGTATTAGAATGGTATGTATATTCTGATGGGAAAATTGGGGTTGCATAGGTGTTTCCCCTTTTCGCCTGAGTAGGCCTACGGATTCTAGCCTCAGCCTAGCCGTTCTCAAGAACACGAGAGTAGAAGCAGGACGGAAGACACTAGCGCTCGTTCGAGCCCAATGCAAAGTTGTGGTGTTGAAGACGTGCGACTGAGCAGAGGACGAGCCGAAGAATGCCAAAAATAAGGGGGTGGTAGCGTGTCGGTCTGTCTCCCATAATATCGTCCCTGGTGCTGCCTCAACCGTGCTTCATGTTCTCGGTCCTCTCATCCCCAATTTCATACCCTGTTTTTGTTCTCACATTTCATGTCAATATCATCTGATTTCTTCTAAGTCCAACTTCCCCTTTTGAGCTAACTTGAGTCTTATCTCTCTACTCAGACCTTTTTCTCTATCTGCTTTAGTCTTCTAAGTCATTTGGTGGTCCATTCCCAGGAAGAAAGGAGGTGTGAACACAGTGAGTACCAAGATGGAACTGTTTATTCTCGTATTACAACGCTCTGTGTATAGCCCTGACTGGCCTCTGATTGGCTAATTAACATCTCATGGTCACTTTGATTTTTGCCGGGGTCACTTCTGGTCGCTTACTTTTTCATGCATTTTGGTCTCTCGTACAAGACAATTTTATACATTTAAGTCATTCATACAATACGTGATTAAGTTTTCGTGTCAACATTCTATTTCATACATAGGCCTATACCAATCCTTTGTGATAACCAACTATCCTTTTACCAAAAATTGGGCTTTTGAAACTCGTGCTAGAATCATGAATTGATCTATATATTAAATTCATCACAATATGCTCTCTATGGTAAAGGAGAGAGATGAAAGTTACAACATTCATATTTGATATTTCACAAGCTCATATTTTTTCTATTGTAAAATATAATGACGCAATGGCATTCGATGGATAGCTAAGACGTCACCTTTAATTCGGTGCATTGGAACTTTTTAACAATACGAATGCACTATCGGCCGTTTTTTGGACACAAGTGCATACTGGTAACTACGTTGGAATTACGAGTAAAGTCCGCTGACAGATATTTAGTTCCTTTAGGGAAATTTCCAAATGCCCACATACTACGCATGACCTGATCCAAGCACGTGCTGACATCTGACTTAAGTTTCCGTGTTTTGTCCTTAAATACCGACCCAGGAACTTTTCGCCCCACATATCCCACTTCACTTCCACGTGAATTGTACATACATATCCACATTATTAAAGCTTTGGTGAGAACACAGTTATCCTCCAGTATGCCAATGGTACAGGAGAAGATGGCCGGTGACGGAGACCTGAGTGATGTGCTTAAGAAACTCCAGAACTTGGTGGGACCGACGCCCCAAATAACGGTCAGTATCATGTTGATATTTCTATGCACACGTATGCAGTCTTCGACAATAACTAAGTTATCTAGAATTATTTATCCCCGTTCATCATTATGATTGTCACCTCTATTAAACTTATGAATTGAGTCCCCTATTGTTTTAAATGTCGCCTCGCACAGACCTAAAAGGAAAACTTAAAGTACAATACAGGCATTTAAACATGTATTAGATAGTGAAAATAATAATTTTGACTAGTATATGTTCACTGAAGTACTGCAACTACACCTATCATTACCAGTGTATTTGAAGCGCTTACATGCTTACGTGAACATGTTCCACGCGACTAAAGCAAATACAGTATTTATATAAAATCTCTCGTTTGTGGTTTAGTCACCCATCAGTATTATATCATCAGAGATATATGATCACGGAGGTAACGCCCAAATTAGGTCTGTATGATAATAGGACCTTTTTTGAGGACCTTTGTTTGTTCATAATCTATTTCGTGTGATTTCCTTAACAATCATCGGAAATGTTGTTTAACAATTAACAGCATCAGACAATGATTAATGGGATTTTTACCATGGGTCATTCATAATAGAAAATAAGGATATGAAAGACATGTTCTTATGATGATGTGAATGGTATAATTAGAGAGAAAACTAAGGACCTTTACGTTATGTATTGTAAGTTTAGAATTAGATATGCGTACACGAGACAGAATGATTGATGAAAGTATACCGTTATGCTAGGTGGACTTATATTACCAGTATGAATATCAATGTTTTCTTAATGACATCATATAGGCTTCCCACGTGGTATGACAAAAACGCATGGGTGTTACAGTAACCCCTCTTTTTCTAAAATTATTCAATCGAATACTTGGTCTAAAGTGAAACGGAGAAAAACATAGCAAATGATGTAAAGAAAAGAAAGCTGTGTTATGTAGACAAGTTAAAGCGCCTTGCCATATTATCCAATTGTTTCTGATTTTCAAAATTTTGAAAGTATTGATACCACACCATTGTAATAATTATCAGTGTATATGTAAGTGTCTATACCACACTGTTTCAGGTGGCGCCATTCTCTAACTGGGCGTCCACCGAGGTTCGCCGCGCGGTGCTCTCGGTGACCCCCCACACCGTGGATGAGGTGCAGCGCCTGGTGCGAGCAGCTCGTCAGCTGGGGCTGAGGCTGCGGGCCGTGGGCACCGGCCACTCCTGGACCCCGCTCTTCTCCGACGAGGGCGACGTGGCCGTACACGTCAGGCACCTCCAGCGGCCTGAGGGGCCGCGCATACAACTCTCCGAGGTAAGCAGACTTTTTGTCGGGATACAGCTCTACTTTTTTTGGTATCTTCTCTTTCTGTTAGCTCTTCATTTGTGGTATCAGCCCACTCTGGTCCTCATAACACAGACTTTGTACTGACGTGGCCATGTGTCATCTGCTTGTCATCACTAAGTACGTGTGACCTAGGCCTGTTTGTGATCCCTATCAGAAACAGGTGCCGATAAAATAAAATTGACTATGTCCAATTAATAAGAATGGTTAATTATGTGTTCATGGAATCATTTAGGAGAAATTTAGTTAGATATGCTTTCTAGTTAACCTATGAAAGTGATCAGTTTGGATTTCAAATTGATCAGCAATATGGTGGCCTCTCCCTTTTCTGAGAGATGTGACGTCATCTTCATAACTTCTACTCTTTTAGTTATCATCCTAATATAGTGCTTATCACACACAATCAAAATAAAATTGAATTCAAGAAGTGTCAGGCGTTTCATACGTGTACTTATGATTAGATGATTAAACCTATATATATTGTATTTGAATTCAACGCTATCGTTTTTTGAACAATTAATTTTAACATCATGATATTTTTATACTTTCACACAAAATTTGATTTCAACTATCCTCTTTGAACACCCGTAATTTTAGGGCATTCCTTGTCAAACTCCTTGTCAAAATCTAATATTGATAATTTGCATCGGACAATAGACAATACATAGATAATTACTTTTGTTTTTATAGAATCCCGATTGCCTCAACTCGCCATTTGTGACTGTGGCGACTGGGGTGACGACTGGCGAATTGATGGATTTTGAGTTGGCGAATGGTGTGTGTCTGCCGTCCAATGTGCTCCTGAGGGAGGTGCAGATGGGGGGAGTGGTCGCCCCCGCCTGTCACGTAAGTCAGGACTTGGCTAAAGAAACTACAGGATAATATAATATTATCGTCATTTAATACATTGGGCTTGTCATCACCATTAATATCGGCAGCCCACACTTTCGGTATATGGAATACGGCCTTAAGACATGTGAGGTTACCCAATTGGATGGGCACCCGATATGATATATATCATATGATGACCGGATTTGGTTGGTTTCACATCCCTTATTCAACGAGTCATCCTCATAGATTTTCTTTACAAACAATTAAGTAATATTCATGATTTTGACAAGACATAATTAAGAGGCCGACAACATGATTATGGTACCGTTGGAATAATACAACCCTAAATCTCATATTGTTTAAATGTGCACATGTAGGCCTAATGCCTTCAAGAACACAATTTGTCACTTGAATGAATATTATTGAAACATAAGACCCCCAGAACATGATCATTCACTGCATACATAACAGGCCCGTACCCAGGGTCTGCTGTGGGGGCGTGGCGAGATTCCTTGAGTGGAACTTTTGCTTATAATTATAAACATGGAAAGGGGGTTGGCGAGGTTCAACAGGTGGAACTTTTCAATATTTTCTTTCAATATTTTAGGATTTTTACATTGAATTTATGAGGGAGAGGTGGAACTTTTAGAATAAAATTCTCTGTGGGGGGGGGGGGGGGGGGGTGTCACGCCACCCCCGCCACCCCCCTAGTTACGGGCTTGCATAATAAACTATTACTATTTCCGTCGCTCTGCATCAAAGGCTTTATTGCAACACATCCTACATCCTTTTTATTTATTGGCGTGTGCTGTTTCCCTGTCCGTTAAATAGGGAGTGGGCTGGGACGTTCAGACTGTGTCGGACAAGGTGGTTAGTATGAGGATCGTGAACAGTGACGGTGACCTCCGCAAGTACTCCCTGACGGATGACCCGGATATGATGAGGGCGGTGCAGTGCAACCTGGGACTGTGGGGTATCATTGTGGATATGACCTTCAAAGTAAGCAGGACATTCTTTATTAATATAAACCTATATTTCTTTTGGTATATGTTAAGAGTTGCTATTGCAACACAAATGGCATTGACCATCTTATTAAAATGGGAGATTGTTTATTTACAGATATTTAAAAGAAGTCCAATTCCGGGTGTCTAATGTGTTTACAAGTATTTATAACTATCTAATTATTTGTTTAGAAAGATTATTTCAAAGCAAAGAAAGATAATATATGTAACCACTCTCATTAAAACATGAAGGTAAATCCATTGATAAACATGGGTAACCCTTCACACTACGCAATGGTTTTAACAGTTAAGGACATTTGTGTCTTTTTAATGACATGTATACATATTTGAGAGAATGGCTTACATTTTTACATTCCTTTTGGAACTTTAAGTCATTGCATACTGATATTTCCAGGTTGAGAAAATGATAATGGTTGAAACAGAGAACTGCTGGATAAAGGTGAAGGACCTGTTCTACAACAAGGACAAATTTAAACAAATTCTTCACGACAACTGGTCTGTGGAAGTGTTCTGGTTTCCCTTCAATGGTAGGTAAACTATTCCTTGGAAAAAGTAGACTCTGAACCTACAAACGAATAACAATACTAATCTCTGAAGGGGTTCATCCACGATATGATTTTGAACTAACACTGAAACTATTTTTATAAATCATTTTGGTAAAATATAGATTATTCTTTTGAGTACACAAATTACAGAACAGTTTTGTCCCCCAAAACAAAAATGAATAAGTAAATGAAAAAACAAACATTCAAATCGAAAAGTACAATTCCTTATACACAAAAGTGTGTGAGAAGAAACGGATGTTAGTATCTTCATGGACGATTGGCTTTAGGTGTACAACCACAACAACAATAGATATACGGATCGTCAGAGTTAGGTTTCTATTTATTAAGTTATCTTGTATTACATATTGAGGGCGTCATATTGCGGCAGATGTGTTACATTATCTGTCCCAAATAAGGCTATTCATATTCAAATATTAATGATCTATGATAATTTATTGGTTGAGGACGCCCCGATCCCCTGACACATACATTAGAGTTAGTTAATTGATACGAATGAATAATACTGGAGGATCGTTGTGGATTGTTAGAGAACCGACGTTTCTCAAATATTGAATAAATCTGTTATAAGAAAGTACCCACACCCCTGTGGTTCTGTATATCTATGTTGAGTTACTCAGGAATTACCTCTAGGTAGCAGCACCTGATTTACACAAAGACTACGGACTGGCTGGGAGGCCTAGCTGGTTGAAACAGCTAACCCTGAATTTTAACCCAGGAACATTTTATCCAAAAGGAGTGCGCCATACAACTTTATCTTATAGTCCTTATTAAAAACAAAAATAGGAAAAACTAAGTTTTTTTCCGATGAGAAGTTGAGATATATTACCGTATAATGCATTTCAAACTATATGCAAACCTTTAAATTTCAAAGTTCAATTTGTTGTCAAGGTATATCAATATCGGAGTCTATTGAGGCCATGGTGCAGAAGAAGGTGGACCTGGGTGACTGGGACCCCCTGGAGGACGAGCTGCTCCTGCGACTCATCAACAAGGTGGACGCCACCCCCGACCAGGCCGAGCCCCCCATCTACTACGAGTTCATGGACTTCAGGAACTGGCTGCAGCACCAACTATTCGACCTGGCCGACGATATGCTTGCTGCCTACCCCCACCTGGCACCCCTCTTTCTCTACAGTCAGGTGAGTTAACACCTTTAGAACCATAATGTTATGTTTATGAATAACAGGATTTACCCGGAATCTTCCATAGACTTCCCCTCCGGGTTTCCCTAAATGTCTTAATTGAATAAGTTAAAAAAACTGCCCATTGCCTCTCAACTTAAACTTTAGAAATGTGGTTTGTAGCGTTGGTTAGTAAATTAAACCAACTTTTAAATGATATATTGGCCGTACTGATAAATGGAAGACTTGACTAAATCTTCTCTTGGTTAGGCACGGCCAGATGGGGATGTGAAGGGTTAATGGAAGTCTCTTTACCAGCCGAGTATGTGCCACTATTATAACGTTGTAATAACATTATAATTATTTTATTCTATTTCAGTCTTTATAATGTTATTTTATTTTGTCTTATATGTAAACCAGTAAAAATATAAGTTGAAATGGACCATTGCCATGCCATTATTATCGTACCCTAATCATGCTTGAAATAAAATCATTGTAGTCTATTTTAATAGGTGAAGATCCTTAAAAATCAGTTCAAAGGAAAAATGATCCAACAATTGCCACATGCAGTACACTTCCGGTCCAACATCAGTGACGTCCCAGTCAGTGACATGGAGTGGGGATTTAGCGTGGACGGTGACATAGGCAATGTCTGCACAGCCACTCAGGTGGGTAACCAGGGGTCAGTGACATGGAGTGGGGATTTAGCGTGGACGACGACATAGGCAATGTCTGCACAGCCACTCAGGTGGGTGACCAGGGGTGAGGGACATGGAGGGGATTTAGCGTGGACGACGACATAGGCAATGTCTGCACAGCCACTCAGGTGGGTGACCAGGGGTCAGGGACATGTGGGGGTGATTTAGTGTGGACGACAACATAGGCAATGTCTGCACAGCCACTCAGGTGGTTGACCAGGGGTGAGGGACATGGAGGGGATTTAGCATGGACGACGACATAGGCAATGTCTGCACAGCCACTCAGGTGGGTGACCAGGGGTGAGGGACATGGAGGGGATTTAGCGTGGACAACGACATAGGCAATGTCTGCACAGCCATTCAGGTGGGTAACCAGGGGTCAGGGACATGGAGGGGGGGGGGGGGTTAACATGGCTGACAGCACAGGCAATATCTGCGTTGCCACTCAGATGAGTTTTTTTTTAATTCGTTTTATTTATCCTGTATTCATCTCATATACAATATGGTTTTCGTCGAAACACAGCATCACATGGTCACATTACTCTTGTGGTTTTACAACAAGGAGTCAGGGACATGTAGTGAGTTACAAGGAGTTAGGCACATTTAGGGGGGATTTAGTGTGGATGACAACACAGGCAATGTCTGTACAGCCACTCAGGTGGGTTACCAGGGATCAGGGTGCATGGAGGGGGATTTAGGACGAAAAAATTGTTAATGTCTGCATCGTCACTCAGAGGGGTGAACGGGGGTGGGGGGTATTTAGTGCAGACAATAATTTGTACAACGTTGGCAGGGCCACCATTGCCAATGGACATTGGTCAAGGCACAGTATAGTGTGACAGTCTAGATAAAAGGAAACTTTCCAACGGCACAGTCCAGGGAGTAATAAGATATTTTGGGTCAAAACAAACTTGTAGGCTGGGTTGAAGCCACAGCATGGCCTTACACATTAAAGTAATTCAGTCTTCAAACTCATAGGAAATATAGGTTCATTATTGCAGTCTCATTGTATCACATTAATTTTCATCTTCTTTAATGTACTGAGTGTTCTGTTCTAAAATTTTCAAATTGGGATGTCACATCAAAATAACATCAGTAACTTTTTTCGTCCCCAGGACGTTGTGGAGCTGGTCTCACAGGAGGCCCAGCGCGGGAACTTCCCCATGAACCTTCCCCTGGAGATGAGGTTTATCGCCGACAGTGACGCGTACATGGCGCCCTGCAGCAGCTCCAACCCTCGGTACGGGGGGTCAGGTCAGTCAACCTCCAGCACCTTCTCCTCCATGGTCTCAATGCTTTAGCGCAGTTTTCAATCTTGGATGCTTGGCTGAGTTTCTGGCCAATTCTAACGTGGTCTTCAGCATTTGCTCAGTAAAATTAGCTTTCCAATGATATCATGACATGTCATCATACCTTTGTGCCTAAGCAATAAAAATGATGATACAATATTTTATATGAATTACAAACACATGGTTACCTGTCGCCGATTATGAGGACTTTGGATTCCTATTGCAGGACTGGTCACAACATATACTAACCCAGCATTAATCCCCTGCTCTCTGTGTGCAGGTCACAACATGCACTAACCCCCTGTTCTCTGCGTGAAGGTCACAACATGCACTAACACCCAGTTCTCTGTGTGCAGGTCACAACATGCACTAACCCCCTGATCTCTGTGTGCAGGTCACAACATGCACTAACCCCCTGTTCTCAGCGTGCAGGTCACAACATGCAATAACCCCCTCTTCTCTGTGTGCAGGTTACATCATGCTCTAACCCCCTGTTCTCTGTGTGCAGGTCACAACATGCACTAACCCCCAGTTCTCTGCATGCAGGTCACAACATGCACTAACCCCCAGTCCTCTGTGTGCGGGTCACAACATGCACTAACCCCCAGTTCTCTGTGTGCAGGTCACAACATGCACTAACCCCCTGTTCTCTGTGTGCAGGTCACAACATGCACTAACCCCCTGTTCTCAGCGTGCAGGTTACATCATGCACTAACTCCCTGTTCTCTGTGTGCAGGTCACAACATGCAATAACCCCCTACTCTGGGGCCCTTGAAGGGGGGGGGGGGGTCTCAATGTCGCATGTCAAATTTAAGAAATATCCATGTCGCCCTGTCAAATTTAAGTAGCGTTCATGTTGCCCTGTTAGAATTAGGAACCATCTATGTCGCCCTGTCAAATTAAAGAAATAGCTCTGTCCCATGTCACTAAGCCCAAAAACGCTCATTATACATGTCGCCCTGTCAAATTTAAGGGTCTAGAGCCATTACTCTCTGTGTACAGGTCACAACATCCATGTACTAATCCCCTCTTCTCTGCATCCAGGTCATGACATACATTAACCCCTTTTCTCTGTGTGCAGGTCACAACATACGCTAACCCTTTACTCTCTATGTACATGTCACAACATGCACTAACCCCCTACTCTCTGTGTCCAGGTCACAACATGCACTAACCCCTTACTCTCTCTGTGTATGTCACATCATGCACTAACCCCTTACTCTCTATGTAGAGGTCACAGTGTGGTTAATCCCCTTGTTCTCTTGTACAGGTCACACGTGTCAGATCGAGGTGCTGACATCGGCCCAGACCCCCGGGTGGCAGGCCTTCTGTCAGCAGGTGGCCGACAGGTGGCAGCAGGAGCCGGGGGCCCGGCCCCACTGGTGTAA
Source organism: Lepidonotus clava (assembly GCA_936440205.1). NCBI lineage: Eukaryota > Metazoa > Annelida > Polychaeta > Phyllodocida > Polynoidae > Lepidonotus > Lepidonotus clava. The sequence continues at coordinate 40,531,553 of OW387136.1, read as the reverse complement.
GGAGTGGGCCTTCCTCAGGGACATCGATGGCTTCATTCAACAGGTAGGGCTATCAATATTGACTCTGACTTAGGTACAGTTTGTACCAAATTATAGATATACACAACAAAAGTTATTTCGAGTTGTACATTTGCGTTTCAAAAAAGTGTTGTCTGAATAGGAAACGATCAACTATTATATAAATCTACATATATTCATTCATATTTATGTATATAATCATGTATATTCATGGATATGTCAATGTATGTGGCATCCAAAATGTATCAATTTATATTTATATATCCATATGTTTGCAGCTGTATCTTCATATCGCACATTCATGATATTCATATTAATATAATAATTTTAGAACAAAATTTTTAAAATTCTCTTTTGATATTAACGGTAATGAAAATTGATAATTTCAATGGTATGTCAGTAAACTATGGGTGGAATCCTGATATATGGATTAAGGTATCTGAAATGTAATTATTATGGTCTACAATAACAATGTAATGCCCTATCTCAAGGGGTTGGGGTTCCAGTGGTTTCTTGAACCGCCTGCGATATTGAAGCCGCATGCGTAAGGCTGTTGTCACAGAAATGAACCCTCTAGATGGCACCAGGGTTCCTGATTATAACTATAAGAATAGACAAGGTAACACACTTGCCATCTTGTTTTTAGCTAGTGCCTGTCAAAACCTATAAGCTGATGACCAGCAGACTCATAGGATTCACACAAGACCACAGTAAATCATCCAGTTTCATTGTAATTTAAATAGGAAAAACATATCTAACTTATCATATTTGTCTAATTTTTATTGAAATAAATCATAATTATAACAGTTTGTTTTGTATTATTGTGTGGTCTATTTTACAGGTAAATGTACCTGAATGTATACTTTCCCCCTTCAGTGCCTCTTTACTAGTCAGAATACAACTCATTGACTGGGTTGGTTGGTTATTTAAAGTGCTAAAAGGGTTTCCCAAACTTGTTCAAATATTCTGGAAAGTAATCACAAGTAGCAAGTTAGAAGCTACATGGTGATGCCATTTATAAACACCCTCCATTACTATGAGTCAAACTAGCCCAGTGGCTAGAGCTTAGAGCTTCAAATATGAAAGTTGGTGCTTCAAGTCCCACATATGGCTAGTCAAGAACTTTTACTTTTACAAAGTCATTTTAGGAACATATATTCTTGTAAAATATAAAACAGAACTGATAAAGCTATAATTTATATATGTAAGTATCCCAGGGTAATTCATAGGTATGTTTCTTAGGGTATGAATCATATAATATAAATGATTAAAATGATAGAAATTGAAAAATAACTAATAAGATGAACATCAGGGATTTGAACCTGCAACCTCCAGATTTGAATTCCTGCACTGTAGTCACTAGGCCACTGGTTACTGTGATGTTAGAGACACAAATATCTGGGTTGTATGAAGGTACTGTTTTATGTAAACCATGAAGTCTTTTGTTCAGAACCCCATCTACAAACCTCTTGTGTAACTAACATTGTGATGTCACAGGGGATTCCCCTATCCTCCCTTGTCCTAATTAACCTTTTTGAAGGAAATGGTAATGCATTATTATACAACAACTAGAAAACTATGGTCAAACAAAGGATTTTAACATGCAGGGGAGATATAATTACAATTGTACATTGCCTATAATTACCAAATGGCAAATATGCACATTGCCCTATGTGGTTGGTCATGTGACCTCTGGGTGCAGTTTCATTTATTTCAATAAGATTGTCAATTGCCATTCATTGAGCATAAATATCAATAAAATATGACAGCCAATAGGTTTATATCATTTGTATGAAATACAAACCATTGTTTATTTCACACACAAAAACATACAGTTTAGTCATGAATCCAAAATATAATGTCAGCAGTGCAAACTGCAGGGTACAGTTTTAGGTTCCTACCCTTACAGTATTATAAGTAACTATGAGACAAGGGTAGCGCCATCTGCAGGTTGATATTGACTAATTCTGTCGATAAATTTCCAGGAAAACTATAGAAAATATGCAAATATGATATTTCTATCTGCGATGAACAGATTTTTAAAGAGAGGGGCAAATTTGAATAATCCATGACTTCAGAAAATCTCTATACTAAACCCTTACGAGATGTCTACTTCCAAGCATGCATCTTGATTTAGGCTAGCCTGCAGGTAAAATACAGGTAATTTGATTAACCTCAATTTCCTAAACCTCTGTTTTAATTTTCAGAGTTATTCGGAGATGATTCCCAAGTACATCAGTGCCCTGGAGCGCTCGGGTGCAGACCCAGACGGGATGTTCTTTAACGACCGCCTGGAGAAAATACTCTACCCTGGAGGACGTCCGAGTCGTACGAAGAAGGGAGAAACAGAACAGAAGTCTGTAAACATCAGAATATAATACCGGCAATTGTTAGTAACTTGGTATTGTGTGTCACCAGTTGTAGTTCCGTTAGATTTAATTGCTGTTATTCCAGTTAACTTATGGTGGAGAGTAAAAACCTGAGTCAGTCCTGACGTTGCTACAAAGTTATCATATGAACGTTAAACTCTAGATGTCGCCACTGTGTAAGCCTAATCCATTTTCTGACTGAACTACGGCGGTCTAAAGTTGTTCTTTATCTCCAGAGACAAAGTGTCGAGACGTTGTGCTGAGTACGACACATGACCCCCAAATCGTCCCCAGGGACGCCCTACATGTACTGGTGATCAAACTACAATCTCTATTATGTACAATTTATACTTTTCTCTGTGAAGCTGCACTTAAAACAAACTCATACATTCAGAATTTACCATTATCGTTAGTTGAAATATACACACACATATATATATATATATATATATATATATATATATATATATATATATGCATAAACATGTATACTTTATTTATTTATTACCACATAGCTATTGTGACGAAATGGGGATTACCAAGAACGGTCACGGGACCTTGTCTGCACAAGGTCTATGTATTTATATATGTTATTTAACGATTAACAGCGAAAATTATTACGAGACTACTGACAGAAATGTCATTCCCAAAACTAAAACCGCTTTCAAGAGTGTGTACATTTCATGGTCAATCCATGTACTTACAGCTGATGATAAATCATGTAAACTGTTCGAGGTAATATTATTTTATTTTATAATACTTGGGTGAGGAGATCAGGCTATCCTTATGGCATTGGACTTGACGTTCCAAACTTTCAAATCTAAAATGTCATTATCGATATAGTGCCTTTCTACTATTTATTATTGTCGATAAAGACCTTCGATAGTGATTGTGATATTGCAAAATTTGTTTGATAATTCTAGAACTAGATTATCAGAAATGTGCTAATAAACAATTGATATGTCTGTAACTTAACATGTTCAGCTTGTTATCTAAAGGGGGAACCCATTGCGTGATTTGACAAAAATCCTCATAGAATCTCTCCAGTGAATTGATCGGAAATCGTCAAAAACGAATAGATACTGTGTTCCCATCCATTTTGGCGATGCAATTGAAGAATATCAAAACAGTCATATTAAATTGCTTGGAAAACATCTAACGTGGTTGGATGTGGTTGCAAGAAGTCCCTATTTCGACCAGACTGCTCAGTTGGTTCCCCCCTTTTGATTAAATGTGGCCAGAACGCACTTGCATGGGTTGCACTTGGGTTGTGCCTAAGATAAGTGCACGTTGTGTTGGTGCTAGGTGAGTGCTGGGGTTGTGCTCAGATGTGGGTTGGGGTCCTGGATCTCCTACAGATAACAGGTGGCCAGCCCTAACAGACCTGGAGCACATCCCAAAGGTCACATGCCCTACTGACGTGCGCAGAGGAGCCGGTCGTGGCTTCCCTCACCACTACCCATGTGCCGACCCATGCCCATGCGCCCTTTTACTGACCTTATCAGCTGATCGATTACATATTAATAGTCTAGAGATTCATAAATATTTTGTATTAATTAAATTTCTAATATTTAGTATAGAAAATGAACAAATAACTGAATTGTCAATAAAATGGATAGTAGAGAGGCAAAATGGAAAAAGAGGCATGGAAAGTGGATTTATCTTATTTTCCTATGTCAGTGGCTAAGACACAAATAATCATTCTAGAATTGAGACAAATCAACATGTATACATGGTCAGGCGGGCCCCAAAAGATGTAGTCAAGTATAATGATGGGCCTATAATATACTTAATTTAGATGCGAATAAGTATAGGTTGTGCCTATTCAAATGCAGTTGGATAATAGGCTAGTTATAGTAACTGACAACGCCTAAATAATGGTATCAGCAATTAGGCTAGATCTACCAATGATTGCAATACGGCATTAAACAAATCACTGAACGTAAAGACATTATTCATGACCGTGGCACCCCGCGAGTATTATCTGCATGATGGTTAATGAAAAGGAATGGAGTAAAAGTGATTGGTTCAAAGCCTCTAATGGAGCATCAATTGCGCAAACTCGAGTCACAGATGTATAGAACGCTGTATAGAACAACCATAAAAACTGTATTTATCCTTCTGCCTCTATAGAGTGAACCTTTTAAGGGTGTACTAGTCGACACCCCATTTGCAAATGGTGCCATATTATTGACAGTGGTAGGACACAAACCCTCCAGGGTGGACCTGGCGCACGTGGGGGGGGGGGGTGGGGGGGGGGTGGACCGTGGAGGGGCACACAATACCCTGGAGAGGGGCAGGCGTGACGTAGTGCCTCCTCTGGGCTGCTGCCAATCGAACCCGATGAACCAACCCCTATTGAAATGTTATCGATCTCACAAAACAGAGATAAAATAGGGTAGAAATTGGAATTTCCATGACTGTTTATGTTGGTCGAAATAGTAGGTGTATATTACAATTACATATGGCTCATTGATTTGTTAATATCAAATTGCATCCAAATTAGAAAAACATCTTCGATATTGGGTTCTGCATATCTATTTATAGATGTGATACACACTGCATGAATCAATATACTGTGTATCATCATCTTATAAATACAATTACTAGGTTCTTATTGACATCGTTTTTGAGTCACCTTCATATATTAACATTTTACTGGACCGTTTTACAAACCCCATCAACGGGAAAATTCCCCAAAGAAGACTTTTGTAAACTAGTTGTTGCAACAAAAATATCCTATTGACGTTGTCACTCTGCCAATAGTGTTAATGATTTTCAATTGTTTCATGATGAAGTATCTGAGAGCAAAAGCTGAATGATATACCCTCCATGAGACTTTTGTTTCTGAAGTAATTTACGTACCCTTTATGAAATATAACCCCACATATAAGCTCATGAAGGCATGCCACAAACGTTTGTATATGACATATATCGTAATTCATTATGTCATTTTCCCTAATATACCTACATGGACAGTCATACGAAATGAGGTTTAATGCTTTCTTTTAATCTTAAACTATTTCAATGCAGTCACCAACAGATCACGTGCATTAGAAACACATGGCAGTGTCGATGTAGTGCCCATAGGGGTACTTCACGGCCGGTTAGTTATGGATTGCCACCAAAAATACCCATCCAGATACCCGTGCACGTACGTGGGGAGCTGCAGTTCGGTTCGGGAGGCTGGAACTAGGCCTTCCGCTATCCGACGAATAGAGGACACAGTCGGTATTACTTAGCCTGTTTCCCAGGTAAGTACAATGAACTATTCCTTATATAATGTTCGTTTGTGTCTAATCTAACGAGTGGTTTGATATAGTAAGAATACGTGGTGTTCTATTTTTAGATAGAAAAGATAATATGGCAAAATCCAATATAATGATATAAGATATATAGAATGATCAAACGTTATAATTATTATAAATTTGTATTTGGGAAACTTAATTCGTCATCCAACTACCAGGGCTATTTTTCAGTCAGCAGGTATTTAAAAATACATGTTTAAGGAAATCTGTGTGCGGGAGCCTTTATACTACCTCACGCACTCTGTTCGCTATTAAGCACACACGTTGATATCACCATTTCTGTTTTTTGCACTATATTCTACCCACCTTTTGCAATGAAGTGGCCATGAAACGGCATGACAAGCAATTGCAGCTCTTATACAACAGTGTGGCTTGTATGATTGCTATATATAATTATATATATGAACGTTTGCTTGCCAATTTTTCCACAGTATTAATTCTTAATACCCCTTAAATAAGATCACAATAAAATGTTGTGGGGTAAAGTTTATTTAAGATAAACACTAAGAATGCGCGCGCGCAAGTACAGTACATATAATTATGATAAATGCGATATCTAATCAAAACCACAAGGGTAGGTCAAAGAGTTCATCAACGTTAGAGTTCATCTGCAGGGGCACGTCTCGCTGGCCCCTTTGAGTCCCGTTCCCCAAACCTCCATAGTAGGGGTCTAGGGGGTCACGAGAGTGGCCTGTAACATCGCTGTTGTTGCTGCAGAGAGGCCTGTATCCGTAGGCAAGATGTAAGCTGTATAAGCATTCGAAGACCAATCCCCTAGCTGTCTTATGATATCAACACCCACCTTCTTCTCAAAAGCAAAAGTTGCACCCCCCCGTCTAAAGGAGTGGCCTGCATAATGATGAGGGTTAAAGCCCTCTGCTTGGAGAATCCTCCTTAATTCTGCTAGAAAAACAGAAACTGTCAGAGGTGCCGGGTTTTCTGTTGCATCCAAGACTAAGGCTGGCCCATTCATAGGGGCCTGTCTTGATAGACGCACTGCGTTGAAAACTGCTTTGGTAGGGCACAAGGGGTGTGTCCGATCCCAGGGGTAAGGCAGGGTTTGACCTTAACATAGAGTTACTAGTACCGGGTACTAGTAAAAACCTGGTCGGGCTAGTGCAAATTTCAAGCAACTAGCCCGATGGGCTAGTGGAAAACATCACCTCCTAAACAATAAAGTTATGCATGACCTGTTTAGTCAAATTACAATAGCTGCAAAACTATAGACAGGATCCTAACATGTAATATGTCATTTGAAAGTTCTTTGAGTCGGGCTAGTGAAATCTATCACGGGCTAGTGTAAAATCTTAAGCACTAGCCCAGTGGGCTAGTAGGGAAAAAAGTTAAGGAAAACCCCTGTAAGGTATCTTAAGTTCACGCTCTCTGTATTGAATTGTCTTAGTCCACCTCACACACACCCTTAGCCCTAATCTCGTGAAAACCAAGTCTCGTCTGCATAAGTGTTTTGAGGGATCAAACCCCTTCTGTGGTGCAAGGACATTTCCTCTACGTAGCAGACCAAAAAACATTAGTAAGCATGCTGCCCAAATGCTAGCTCCTTTTACAGTTGACACGTCCAAGGACTTAAGAATACGTTTTAGAATGCAAGGAGTGATTGGTGCTTTTCTACAGACCTTGTCACCTAAGTGACGTCTTATACCTTTTAAAGTACAAGTCAAGTGGAAATTTTCTGCACATGGATTCGGGAGGCCCCACTCAGCATGCAGGAGCCTCACTACGTTTAGATACTGCTTGATTGAGTTATACTTTAGCTTTCTTGCCAGAAAAACGGCATATCTACACAGCAATTTTGATGTGGCTGGTACTGGGGCTACACCCAATTTGTTGCAAAAAGTGACATAAGATTTTCGATGAACAGAGTAAGCTCTTTTGGTATTGGATGAGAAACACAACGATTTGTAAAACCCAACCTGTTGATCTAATTCTTCACCAAAGTTATTCATATTTATGGTCAACACAAGTCGCAGCAATAGCCTGGATCAGCCTAGACCACCCCCCAGGCTCTAGAAGGCGGGAGGCTGCATCAGCTAGAACATTGAGACGCCCTGGGTAATATATGGCTTTGATCCTGAAATTATATTGAGCAGAGCGGCGCCACACCTGCCTAAGTGCGTCCATAACAAAGGGATCTTTGGCTGTCCCTCTATTAAAGATTCCAACTGCTGCTTGGTTGTCTGAGTAAACCAGGACGTTTTTTATCCTGCCAGCTTGGCCCCCATAACTCTACAGCAGGGAGCAACGCTAGCACTTCCTTATAGTTGATGTGTTTTTCCTCAGTTCCTGTCCAGTCTCTCCACTGTACGTGGTACCAGTCACCCTTATAGTAACCACCTCCTCCCGCTGTACAAGCATCAATACACACAGGAGTAGTCACACGCGATTCTGAAATGGGAGTGCACCCATTAAAAAGGTGCACGTTATTTATCCACCATTCCAGATCACTCCTGATGCCTGTAGTAATCCTAGTTTTATGATGAGGTGCTTTTAGGTGTATTATACGATCTATCACTCTCCTGAGGTGGGTACGTCCTCCATAGATCACTTGTGCCGCCCAGTTTAGTTTCCCTACCAAAGATTGTAGATCCCGTTTTGATAAAGTCCGTTTATACAGGTTCTCCTGCAGTTCGTTTTGTAGTTTCAGAAGTTTTGATCTTGGTAGGCTAAAGGTGAACGAGAGTGTGTCGATCTCTATGCCCAGGAACACCAGGCTAGTGACAGGTCCCTCCACCTTCTTGTAGTTGATAGAAAATCCCAACTGACGCAACACACAGATCAGTCTGTTGACCGTCTCTAAACACTCGTCCTTTGATTTTCCTATACATAGAAAATCGTCCAGGTATGCCACTATTCCATGCCGCCCCTCTGCTGCTAAAATAGCTCGCACAGCCTGGGTAAGGTTATGGAACACTCCTGGCGATCTACTGGCCCCAAACGGGAGACGAGCATAAAAGTTGGCGTTGAGTCCCCTTCAAATGTCCACTGGAGGCCCGTGAGTGGGTAGTCATTTGGATGTACTTTAACACTGCGGTATGCATTGGCCAGGTCCACTTTTGCCACATAATCTCCTGGTTGTAATAACACTGCCGCATCCCATATGGATTGGTAAGCAAACATCTCCGTGTCTGCATAATCATTTAAGGCTCCCCCAGCTGGCCGACTGCAGTCATGGATTAGACGCACTCGGTCAGTTCCTGGCTTGGGAATCGCTGCCAAAGCAGAGACCAGCGTCGGGGCCTCCTGACAGCGGATGTAGCGTCCATTATCTAACTCCTCCTGTATTTGTTTTTCCACTGCCTTCCGGTGTTCTGGGCAAAGGGCTGACTTATAGTTTGTTTGTCTCACGTTGGGACCCTCGTACGTCCGGTTTGTTATATGAAAACCGTTGGTAATCCCGTCCAGCAGGGCTTCCCGATTGGGGAGATTAGTGGGAAGTAACTTTTCCCACGCCTCCACTACCAGGGCCCCCTCCACGTTGACTTGTGGGGGGGCTACTCGTTTTTTAGACCTGCTTTCCCTGCTTCACTGTGGCTGGGTTTTTCATGACGATATTTACATGTATCTCCAAAATCACATACTCCTTTGGCGACGAAGTTTTTGCACACTGGACGTACATGCTCACTGTGATATTTTCCCCTTCCATTACCATTGAGACTCCCCTTAGGTTTTCCTGGGTTGTGAGGCCGCCGGGGGATCAATATGAACGTTTGCTTGCCAATTTTTCCACCTACGATGGCATAAGACTTATGCAAGTTTGATATAAATATAGTATTACCTAATAGTATACTCGATATTAATGGTTTACTTTATATTTATATCATCTAAAAGTTTAATTTTCTCTGAGTATGATGGTGAAAATCGTTTGTCGACACGATAACTTTTACATGAGATATCAAAATGAATAAATAGCATTGTAATATAAAACATCAACTTAACGTGTCATGGGTCTGTCGAACATTGCAAATATTTCACTTGTGATCCACTCGCAATTTGCTTGCAAAAGTGATTCAGAATGCTTGCAATTCACTTGGAGATGCATATTCAATATGTTAGATATTTAGCTAGCAATAAACAGATAAATATGATGTTAATGAGGCATTACGGAACAGAATTTAAAGTGAAAGTGACAAGGGTGGAAACGGTGCTGCAGAGCCCCTGTTACAGGGGGGTTCGCCATTGGGAACTAGGCTACTCCCCATCGAAATACAGTTGAGTGAAAATAAGATGAAGTTTAAAGGTGAATTCGTATGATACAATAGCTGTATATCTGTTTACAAATTTTCTATAAGAGCATAAGTGTGAATGTGTTTTCATTGAATCATTATTTCTTTTTCATTTATTGTGCTGTTGTCCATTCACCCACCTTTTTCTGGAAGAACTTATGTTATGTAAGAAGAAATCGTATTAAATGAAAAAGATAGATAAAAAAAAGTATCCAGTGTTTTTCAACAGATTTCACCATTCTACTTCTAATAAGATATTGTATATACATTATATATATGCCTTAGATTCCTGTGTTACTGTTATCAATTTCTATATGACATTGTCGAAAGTTGTCGCATGTACGACGATTGCTAGCGTACAATTGCAAATGTTAATATACAATTGCAAATGTGTTGCATGTTATAGATTGCAAGCAACCGTTCCACTAGCTGATGAGACTACTTGTGTCAGTCCATCTCAAGCAGATCGATAGCAAAAAATGCATTTTACACGCAACGATTGTATGAATTTCTGTCTGTCTTTGTGTAAACCATTTTGGAAAAATAGGTTAATGTATGTACTCGCGAGCGAAATGCAAGTGATTTGATAGTAAATCACAAGTGGATCACAAGTGAAACACTCTCAATGTGTGACGAACCCTTTGGATATTCCTAACACACGGAAAAAAACGCACACAAAACATTGGGGCCCAACAAGAATGCTTCCCATGTTCATGGGTATGTAAGGATCCCCTGTGATTTAAATGATTCAGGATCGAGTGATATGATTAAATAATCAAAAGTCATCAATCTTCATAAAAAGCTGTGCTCGGGCGAGGGGGGGGGGGGCAGTAATTCCCATATCCGCATACCACAGTGGGCATAGTCGGGGTGGGAATATTCCAGAGAAGGATGTAAGTTTGGCAACATGATTTAGACGGCTGATATATTAGGGTGCATTTTGGCGCCAGTGATTCAATACCGAGACATGGTGATTTATAAGAGAAATTGTTGAAAAGAAACGTTTATGAAAAGTATTGTACATTCCAGAACAGAGTGAATCACTTAAAAACAGAACTATGACTATAATACTTATGACATGATAATAACCGGGAGAAAAGACAGACAGGCAATGGCACTAGAGTTTATAAATATAGATACAAGTAGGCCCAAAGATTCTCGGTCAGATATCGCTAAGCAATATACTGATTTTTGGCTTTTATGACAGTATAATGATTTTCGAAACACCAATAGACCTTTGATACCCGAGAAAATAAACCCTTCCCGAAACGCCATGAGTTGGTGGAAATAAGGCGCTGTCAGGTGTACATGAGCCACCTGGGGGCCCGCCTATCAGAGCAGCTCCTGCTGGTTTATCTCCCCCGAACTGAGCAGGTATTGACCTGCTCATGAGCTGGTCCCGAGCGGCTCGTGTTTACGTGTAAAACCGGCCGGCAGGTCGTAGCGGTCACACCGACCTGCTCACCGAGCTGCTCATCAGCAGTTCACCGCACCTACATATAGATAGGCCTATACAAAGTGTCCAAAGCTCACCGGATTGTCTTCATTGCTGGACACTTGCTCCAGGGTCTGTGTGATGCAGTTTGACAGGTATGTGAAGAATTATTAACAACAATTAGCATCAGGCAGCAATTGATATATAGTCGCGAATGGGACATATCATATTCACATTCCATAATTATATGCACAGCATCTTTGCACGATTCCTTACGCGTCAGAGAACTAGAGTAAGGATATAGGGCTCATATCTGTTCGTACGTGCAGAAGTTAATTGCACGTCCTACCACCTTGATTTGAATCGCTGACCCCTGGATTTCATTTTTGGCATAGGCGAATGTTATTGGGGCCAGTTCATTAAATACACGTGTCTACAAAGTAAATTAGTTCGGCGAAACTACTTCCCATACCTGGTATACCTAGAATCTATGTCTGTTCGCATGTATGCCTTATCGAAAGTGTTGCCCAATGAGGGTGTAAATGTTATCAATCAGAGCTATCGAACTACATAGTTTATTACCGGAACTCGATTATAAAGACAGCTTAGAATATAGTTATTTTGACAGCTATTTGAAACAAATACTGACAGATATATGAAGACAACATAATCGAAAATATCCAAAGGAATATTTTCATGTTCACGTAATAGATAGGATTTCAAAATTACCCCTCGTTCTACCAAGCAACAAATATAGGTGTAGACACATTCCGGGTGGTGGAACTTGATGCTCGGTAAATATTTAATTCATACATGTATAGCGTTTAAGGAGAGTCTTGTTTTGTCAAATAATCAAAGAAGAGCATATAATTTATATATATGCAGATCATATAAATGAAACAGAGACAGGAGTTAACTAATTTTATAAGGTTTATTTAACAAGCGTTGGTAATAACATGTCTAATTTGTCCACTAAAGAAACCATGTATCTGTACATATCTAATTAAGTATGGACTAGACTACTACCGGTGTCATAACAAAATATGCTACAATTAGATACGTAACTGCTGGCGTAAGAGTCGGAAGATGGCGCCATTGTTCTGAATTGTATCACAGATAACAAGTTGAGTTGGTGTTCTCACCACAAGGGACTATCTGGGTGGCCCAAACATTGGTTATAACAAGAAACTGCTGGTTGATCTCAGCCGAAAATTAGTTCTTAAGCACTTGAAATTATAGGTGACTGCAATTACCCTCACAGGCCTGAGTATAGCATCCTAGTTCAAAGACCAATATAGCATCCAATGAAATTCAAGTTGAACTTCTGCAGTCAATGTCATTGATCAATTAGTTGCTACAACGTTAAATACTTTCATGAAGACTCGGGACTTGAGTCTTCTTTGAGACTTTCACTTATGGAATCCTGTTTAAAGATGGAGTCCTGTTTGAACACTCGCCTCATTAGACGTCGCGACATGGAGTGTTTCCGCTTAATGTTCGACGACGTCGCCGTCGCATCGCTGTCGCTACCACTTTTATCCTCACTCCCAGCGAACCCACTGTCCATTCGGCCAATGGCAGGAGCACCGGAACTCTTACTCCCTGACTTCCGGTTTCCTCTACACCGGAAGTAGACGTCGTCGAACACGTCCTTAACATCCTGGTAAGACTCTCTCACTGAGATCTCGTGAAATCTCGCGCAGCCGAGATCATCGGCCAGTTTCTGTCCCTCCTCCAAGGTCACCATGCGGTCACGCTCAAGGTCGTTCTGGTTTCCCACCATGATGACCGGAGGTGCCGACAATGACGACGATGCACTTCCGGCGCGCCTCGGCCGTCGGCAATGGTTGATGAGGAACTTGAGCCGGGTACACTCGTTGAAGCTACACCTGTCGGTGACGGAGTACACTAAGACGTAGGCGTCGGCCCACCGGATGTTCTCCTCCAGGTGCAGCGACTCTTCCGTCTGCAAAGAGGAACATAGTTTCCCGTCAGTTTAGTCATATTAAAATGTGTTGTTTTATAGCAGAGTGGACCTGACGGTATGATAGTTAATATCCTTTAAACTCCAAATACATATTAGCCTTACGAATTATGTTATACAATTTGACAATAGACTTATATTGCATTTTGTGCATGAGAACGTAAAATGTCTGTAGATAAAGGTCTATCACTTACGATTCCAGCTGTATCGAAGATTTCGAACGTCACCGCTTCACCCTCCACCTCTGTTGGGAAGGTATATTTTCTTTCTGCAGAAAATGGAAGAATCATATTAATCATCTATATATATTATATGCTTACTCTGTATGTAAATGTTTCATTTTTGTTTAATGAATACTGGGTAACAGACATTTTGTTTAATGAATAATGGGTAACAGACAGTGTAACATACTGAGCTTAGATATGTGTCATTGAAATTGAACATTTGTATACATATTCTATATGTCATGATAATAATAGATGTTAAACATAGCGGAAGAACTTATGATTTTAGATTTTATCCATAATTCTTTTAGCATCCGAACTTACCTAACGTAGGGTCGTACTCGCCGATGAATCGTCGTGTAATGAAGCGAACGGTCATTGCTGAAAATGAAAATGAATCAAATTATAATTCACAGTCATTCAAATATACAATTGCATGTTAGTTTCTATTGTAGGTATATGAATCAGACGCTATGCGCAATTTCGCAATTCTATTGACATGCATTGCCTTGCATTTGATATTCACAAATTGTTGAAACATAACGAAACCCCTCCACACTTCAGGAGCACCGCGTGTTAATAGACAAGTCTCCGTCAACATAACAAATACGGATATAAGATAAACAGCTGTCTTTGGTACATGACCTTTAGTTAGCTCAACGATCGCCAGGGGGCCTGTTTACTCAATTTACCCGGGATCTCGACTTTCGCTGGTTCCGTTTATGCAGGTGTCAATGAGAGGCACAGACTCACTGCATACCCGGAACAAGCAGAAGCCGCACGCTCCTCGTAATTGCTGAGACGTGACGTCACGAACTACAGAGATTAGAACCATAGGTGGTTCCCGGCGGGAATGTGTAACTTGTAGGCAGACAAGGTGACATTACCGAAACCAGCGTGTGTTTAAATAACCCAGTTGCCCACCAGAGGGGCCCAGCTCAGTTAGCTGCCATGAGGGCGGCGGCAAACAATTTGGGAGGCATTTGATTTTCAGGAAATGAGAGCGAGCCGTCGAGTTAGACATGTCTGTGCAGCTAATCAAACTATTTACTTGGTCATTTCCACATCCCTTTGGGCTGATAAGCAGTAGCAGGAAAATGTCTGAATAAGTAATAAGATGCACTAATTCAAGTTCTTAGTGTAGTTAGATTCTGCAAAAGAGGTTGATTGGTAGTTAACCCTTCAATACTCCATGCTAATTTGAATACATAGAAAAAGGGAAGGAAACACTTTTCCCTATCAATAAAACGGAATGAATCTGTCAAAGCCGGGGTATAAATGACCTTTGTGGTTTTAATGCAAGGCCATACTGTGTGTGCTTTCACGAGCATTGATCACAAAGCAATATCTTGTGTCCGGTCACGAGTAGTGATCACAGAGACCTATTGGTAGATCCACGAGGAGAGTTTATTGTTCTAATACGTTCTGTGACGTCAGTGACGTATATATACCAGGCTTATCACCTCTTATAAGGGTTCCCACAACGGACGAGGGCGACCCAGAATCTGCTTGGAGAGTGGACATTGCTGAAGTGGGTTTCTGGGGTTAGGAAACAATCATAATAAATGACGTAGATACAGGAAGAACGAAGCAAATAAACCGGTCCCACCCTGATAAGCGACGAGTGGCGGTTGTTGGTTCTTCTTCTCTATAGCTTCCTGAATAAATAATGTATGGGAAGTCCCACGTTCTGTAACTGTATCGTTTCTATGAAAAACTGGAAAATGTTTCTTGTCTTGGTATAATAACCTACTTAAATATGTGGTAGTTGGGTATTTGTATAGCCTCCTGTTGTCCTTATATCATATTAAGTCAAAGCTCTAAAATAGTCAGTGGTCTTTAGCCCCTTAACCTCTTATCAACAGGATGCGAGCCACTCGGCAGGTAGGAAGGGACACTCCCATAGCGTTAAGTGGGGGAAATCACCAGATAGACAAAGACAATCGCTTTGAGTCTTAGCACTAAGCATGAAACACAAAGCGACGTTAGACCTACATCGGGCAGTGGCCAATCAAGGAAGTCAAAAAATGATATGGCGCGCTATAGAAAATTTGATCATATCCGAATTCGGACTCGGGCAGAACTAAAGATAGTAATTTGACTTTCAAGAAAATAGGGTATAGTGCAAAGGATACATCGTGATGAGGAATCCTAGCAAATGAGGTATAGATGGCCTGCCGAAAATTGTACCTACACTTTCGTTGACAATTTCAGTTAGTGGTAAGCTTATAAGTGTATTACAAAACTTCTTGTTAATCTCATCTAGCGACGTGATTGTGCAGGGTGACCTTTCGTATTCTAACATACGGAAGATGGCGGCCGGTTTGCAGATAACGGTCAGCTGTTTGACCCCTTTATTATAAAGGCACGATGCCTTGTCATCTAGACTCATGTGTACATGTGAACAAACACGGCTAGTGACGTCGCGTGATGAGGGTAGCAATCAGAGGTCATGTTGACTCAAACCATGAAGCTGGTTCCCCACCTGTATAACCGTAATGAGACCAACCCGGAACAGGTGACTACTCCATGACGTACGCTATGAGGTCAGGCCAGTATTTAAATTGACTTCTATAACAGTCAGATAAAGATTTCTCCGCGAGTCTGACAAAGTGATCATGTGTCTAGGTGCGTCAGCATAGCACAGGTGGAACCGTCTATTTAGGTCTTCTACCAGTTTTTCTGAGCCTACGATTGGCGCTATTTGCTAGGAGGCTGTTTGGAAACACGTTGTTTGACTTTACAGGTAGCCACATGTAACCAGGTACTATTAGTACTCCCCTCTACTAACACAGGTGATTTAAGATACAGCAAGGTACTGAGCCGACAAAACCTGCTACATGGAATGCCTGGAATTATAGTGTAGCCTTGCTGAAGCCGAGGAGCGGAAGACTTATAAATATACAAAGAAAATATTCTAAGAGAAATCAAATAAGCAAAGAATATAATCTTCTATAATACATGTATGTAAATTAATCACTGTTTCAGTAAGTAGTGATGGTCTTTTCTATCTGGTTATGTGATTGGCCGACATGCGACGCATTAAGTCCATCTATATTTCATGTAGTAGGACATCGTAGTATCAAAGAGTTTTCTTTATCGGATGGATTGCGCTTTTTCAGAACTGCTATAATTAATATTATATCCTTACGTTCAAGATAGAGCAACAACAAACACATGCAAGTATATGTCTTTAAGTAAGTCTAGATCTTTGAATGAATATTCAAAGTCTTGATCCCCACGGCCCGACATATGTTAATGATATTGCGCCACAATCCTGACAAAGGTAGTAAACGCTAGCAACATCACTGGGAAGACATTTACATGCTGAGAAAATCAAACAGAGACCAAAGCTGAGCGGAGTCAAAGTTCAGAAAGAGCAGCATTGAGTAAGTCAGAGTTGGTCCGAACAGCTCAGAGAAGCTCGCCCTATAAATGTCAGGTGTCCTTTGACCGAGGTTGTTTCGCCTTGAATCACTGAGGGTAAATATAGAACACTATTCGGTGGTAACTGGGTCTCTGGTTTTCCCCACATTCATCAACTGTTTCCCTTATTGAATTAGCCCTAGGTCGGTCAAGGCAGAGCTGCTCGACTTTCATAACCTTTAGCATTTGTATTGGTTAATAACCAAGGTGTAATGGTAGTTGGAGGAACGTGCGCTAGGGTTTTTGATGCTTCAATTTGATTTACCGATAACTTAGTCACTGAACATTGATATGTGTCAACCATATAGATTATGAGAGAATTAGTTTGACCTGGTATGTAGGAGATGTGAGTACCTGTATGTATATTGGGTGCATGCTATACCTTTCATGCTTATTGCTCTGATTTATGTCCATGTGTATATCCCTATAGCATGATATTTCATATCTCTCGGTACACTGACATATTAACCACTCATATTCATTATAGGACTTTTCTGTGGGGATGGTGTTCTTGTAGATGAGCCATAATTATGACATTTTCTAATTTCCAATCTCCAACTTAGAAAAGTATAATATGTATGCTTTATGGAAACTAAGCAATTCTAGAATTCCGTTTGTTACATCGGACCATATCCTATACTTTATATCCTCACTTGAACTGACCGATTTATAAGAACAATAATTGGGGTACTCTATTTCATGGAGGTATCTGCACTCCTGCCACTTAAAAAAATACCTGAACAAAATGGGAAAAGGCCTGCTCACCTGTCTTGCCGACGGCGGTCTGCCCCAGGAGGAGGACCTTGAATGTCCTCAGACTGTTGCCCCTGGTGATGCGGCGCAGGAGACGCGGGGAAGACATGCTGAAGGCCGCCCTGGAGGACCTGGTCACGTGACGACAACGGGAGGTCACGTGGGGGGAGTCCTCTCCCTCTGAACTCTCACTGCTACTGGCAGACTGAAATTAGATGAAAAAATAAGTTAGAGTTAACAAGTTGGTTGGGTTTTTATGGGTGAATCTGTAATTGCTTCTGGGTCATATAATGCTTCATATTATAAAAATAGTGACGAAATAATCGTTCACAGACGAAAAAGACGGAAAAATTCCATTGGTTTGAAATTATATCTATATAATCTGCCACAGTGCAAAATAGGATAATCTAGACGTTCTATACATGTTGCAATGCATTGCACGTTAAAAGAGACAAAATTAAGTATGTAGCTGATAAGATCTATTGAGCAGCTAAATAGCTGAGGCAAAGACCATGTACCTTTCAGTCCTACGTCTGGTAAAATTTAATAGAGTAGGTGATAATATCTGTGTGAACACAGAAAGGCATTTAGTTATATAAACGGAGCCCCACACGACAACCTATAACTAGAAAACTGCTGAGCTTGACACTGACAGTGGAGGCGTGGGTACCTCGTGATGAGAGCGTGCCCTCATACAAATATTCATGGGCTATGTGATCTGTCGGTCATTGACCCTATGCGATTAGCATAGACCGATGATTACCGAATTTTAGCATAAGCCACCTCACCTTAGGATATACACGGTCTGTATGGCACTCCTAGAGTTGGTTTAATCCTAACCGATTGACAAAAGACGGGGCAGAGACTGTCA
Source organism: Lepidonotus clava (assembly GCA_936440205.1). NCBI lineage: Eukaryota > Metazoa > Annelida > Polychaeta > Phyllodocida > Polynoidae > Lepidonotus > Lepidonotus clava. Next base: position 40,512,924 of record OW387136.1, on the reverse strand, counting down.
GTGCTAAGCCGGGCTTATGTCCTGTGTTGCTGCGGCTGTCCCACCTGACCACACTATAGGACCGTGGAGGAAGGTGCGCACACTACTCAGTACTGACGGGAGCTGCTCAGCCCGCTGCACGCCCAGCTAAGTGAGCAGCTCACTCCAGTGTACTCACCGCCTGAGGAGGGGGTGGGGTAGTACTGCCTTCAAGCTGCCCCTCTCCCTGCAGTCAGGAGTCAGGAGTGACAGCGGCCAAAAAGCCGGCATGGGCCGTGTTGGGGTTGGCTGGTGGGGCCTGACCACGTGCCGGGGGGTGTCGAGGTGGGCGGATGAAGGGTGTACCTGGAGGGTGGGGGCAGGGTGTACTTAGTACTAGTTAGCTCTCCACACCGGCGCACACACACCCTCTGACAGCCCGCCGCGTTTGAGAAACGGCGGCCTCTGTTATCCTTAAGCCTGGGTTGCACTGGATGATTCTAACTGACGACGATTCAGTGATCTAAGAAAATACCCAATACATGTAGTAGGGCAAAATACCATGCATCCCACAAATGATTCGATAGGGAATGACACAGCAGTCTATAATAATATATAACTTGACTATTATTATCCGATACCTCCAGTGGTGATTTATGAAATTTGGAGTAAAATCGGCAAGTATGATACAGCCTTGAGTCCGTGGGCGTCAGACACCCTGTGTGCTCATCCCCAACTCTGATTTGGTCACTGATTACTCACATCTATCCTTGGCAAGTCGTAGTGAAGAATAACACCCTACCCCTCCGTGGTATGTAAGCCTAAGAAAACCAATGCAAAAACGGTCTTCTCCCAGCTGCAAACAGGCCCTACACATCTGACCCCTGGAGTAGTCCTTGGCCATATGAGCTTTTTACTTTGAGTGCTGGCATACAATAGGGCACTTCTCTGAACCATGGTAGCCAGGTCAGGGTTTCCGCACATTAACTGAGTACAATGAAAGAAGTTAGCTCAATATGGCCCTGCTCAAAGATGCGGAATCTGGGGGGATTTCAGTTTAATGTCAGCCTGTGTTCCTTCACAGGGCATGTTTTTATTGCTGGGTCTATATTGGAGACCAACATCTGTTAGAATCTAGAAAGCCCTACATCATAGCCTCACCTTATAAAGTTTTGAAGAGATGATGATACAAGATGCTGTATCAAAACATTTTTGTTTTTTAAAACATATGCCTGCTCCCTTAAGACAAATAGTCCCCATGTATGTTATTGGTGCTTGTTTCAAACAGTGATATAATTAAAACATAAACTTTGGGAATTTCAAGTTATTAGTTGGTCTATAATATTTGAGACGGTATGGGCAAAATAAGGGAAACGTCCAAAGTTACAAGAGGCATGAAGACCAAAGGACCAGCCTTCATGGAAAAGGTCACAGAATTGCTCCCTTTACATCCGATTACATTAACGCAGTAGGGTGTGTTATCAAAAACACCTGGGTCACTTTGTTGTTTTTATAGACAGTTAACAGGTCTGAGGGTTCAAACTAGAACAGGAATACTACCAAATAGTAAGGCAGAGTATCTGCAGCGTTTATCATAAATATGGTTCTCCGAATTATCGAGTCACAGCCCCTTGTGTCGAACATAACTTCTAAAACTACTTTAGGTGGTAATTGATTATGATTTACCATATCCGCAATGGACTTAGTAACTGTTTCTGATCTGTATGATTCAAAGATGCAACATCTGTTTTGAGGCACTTTGACTTCTTGAAGATCTAGTCAGATGTCCTTCTTGGAATGGACCTCAAAATGTTAAAACACTTGCTGTACTTAATAAACTCACGAAAAGCAGTAACTTGAGACATGAATTTACATATAGCTGCTACATAAGTAGATCAGAGAGATTGTCTTTGTTTATGGGCACCAGTAGCGACTTGGGTATTGATATCTCATATATCTATTCTTTAAAATAGGAGAATTGAAGTTTTAATGTCAGATACCGACTTCAAGTCATAGATCCCTGTAGTATTATTAATATATTTTCATAGGTTTGTATGCTAAACTCGGAGCCCGAATTGACAATAGAACGCCAGCTGACAAATGACAGCACCTAATATCTGGCGGTCACGCCCCACTAACTTTACACAGCAACACGTTTTAGCTATCCTCTACCCTACCCCCTGAGGGCACTCTTTTTTTTAACACCAGGACCAGAGACGTTTGATCATAAAGAGAATGGGCACTTCATTCCTACATGGGTGTTGCTATCATAATGACCAGTAGGCTGCAGTAGGATATCGCCATACACTCTGGCAATAAACGGAAGTGGTATTTGGGAGGTGCCCGTTCTTCCTGGAATAGGCTCTTTGTTAAGCGAAACAAGATTTGATGACTACCACATACTTCAACAACATAGACGATGTGCTTGGTTACACCGGTAGAAAAACATAATTCTCTCCGGTGATGATGATTTTAACTAAAGCTATGGAGATGGTCTTGTCAAGTCGATTCTAGAATAAACTTAAATGGAAGCATCGGCAGACTTCCCGGTGTATACATGTACATTGATGAGATTTGATTATTATGATTATTAATTTTGATGCACATTTCCCAAGCAAATTTGACGTATTCAAATTAATGCGTGGTTGGTTGAAAAGAAAGTTCAAGTGACTCTCGTGTCAAAAAAATGACATGTGCTCAGACAAATATCAAAGATAATAATCACCCGGGTTTAATCACCCTCGATATGTCAGTTGAGATGAAATAATGCACGTTTATTTGGCGCAGAAATAATTTATGAATATCAAGTTGAAAAGATAAAAGTTAATGTACAAGGAAGACCAGATGATGACCTACCTCTGCAGAGCCCCTCCTACGTCCCTCCATGGTGAGCATGTCGTAGCGTCCCCTAGCGGCCTTGGGGGGAGGGCTGCCCCCACAGAGCAGTTTGAGCAGGGACTGTTTCATGGCCATGGTCAATGGAGAGATAAATCCTGTATGTCGACTCCACACCCCTCTGACCAGTACAAAAACAAGTCAGGCGAGTTGTTTTCAGATGAACCGATTTCTGGGGGTTAGAACAGGCCGAATATCCAAGTTAGGCCTAATGTCCGATTTGTCTTGCGGAAAATGTAATTGATAAAACTTGGTTTAGATGACAAGTGTATTTAATATAGTGTCCAGTGTGAAATGTGTCAGTGGTATATACTTCATCTTGCAAACATAATTGCCAATGATATGCACATGTATCTTGCTGAGGTAGTTCCAGGTGGTGATGTGAAAGCAAAGGCCTGTCCGACGGTGATATATGGGTGCCGGATCCCAGGTGGGGTGGGCGGGGGTTGGTTGGGGGGAGTGGGGGTTACTGCCACAGCGCCGGGCTCTCATTGGTCGCCACTGACCGTTGGACGCTGGTCAAGGAGGCAGTGGTCAGTGGACGGCATTCTCACCTGTGGACGGCCCTGTTTGTATTAGTGGAGCGTGGCGCCCGGAGCCTGCGACGTCATTGTTTCCCCCAATTAAGTCTGATTTATAAGCCGCCCTACGCACCTTATTGGATTTTTCAATTCTAATCGCACTCTTTGACCCATGATTATTTTATTAATACTGGAGTACAGTAGGTTAATGCCTCGTGAATACGGGTCAACTCGAGACCCAATAAATCTGGTTAATCAATCATAGACATTTCCTTATTCTATTCACTGTAATTATTGGTAATGCGATTAATTCCTGCTGGCACTAGTGTCATGGGCATAATGTTTCTTTGAATAGATGCAATACTGTGGCACCAGGGTATTTTCTTCCATGGCTACCCAAGTATATAATATCGATTACGTGAGCCCTCTAATGTATTGTACACTAACTTCGCTAGATAAAAAATAATGTTATAATATAGGTAAAATATACACTACGCATTATATTTTACACTGCCTAACTTTCTCATATTTGCAGTTTTCGCAAATGAAAATTAATGGAATAACCGGATTTTTATGTTTTGTAAGCCTGACTCACCCTGGATTTAATCATAGAGATACATAAGAATGTTATGTATGTCTATGATTTAATACGGGATACATAATTATGTATGCCTTCATTTCATAATAAGAAACCGTTTCGCAAGTAAGACGACTATTCGTCAAATGCGAAACACATCCCGGTATGCGTTCCAAGTAACCAAATATAATGCGGTATATAATTATACCATACGGGACAGATTCTAACATTCGTGTCAGTGATAATCTACTCCTCCCAGAGTCAATCAGTCCTCCATCCATACCCATCTTAATAAGCCCCAGCTAACTCAATGATCCCCAGTTACAGTTTAACTCCACAATAGATGCGGTAAGCACCGCTTGTCTCTCGTAATCTCACACATAACCTAAGTTTCCTGAAACATAAACAACTAAACTGTTAGCGCATACAAACAGATCCTTTCAGACAAAACCCCCACTGTTGGCCGCCCGATCACCGCCGTGTGGTCGGAGTGCCCGTATTGTGCCGTTAACATGTCGGGTGTTGTCTTTAATGTCGGGACGCCCAGACACGCCGTCGGGATGCGTCAGGTAGGGACCGACCTGGCGCTTCCCGACTGCGGGATGCGCCGTCTGAGAGGCGGTGCACGGCTTCGACACCAAACTCACATCACGTTTACTGTAGACATTAAATTAGACAACTAACATGCTTCTATAAGGGTCCGCAGCAAGTCGCAACATGGGAAACGTTTCGTTTTCACTATCTTCACAAAATGTCACATATCTTAAAGGGAGCCAAAACTGATAAATTCAACAAAATTTTTCAAACTCGAATAATCTTGGAAATCCATTCATTAGGCCTATTTCTGGCCCATGTTAAAATATATTAACCATGAAATATGGTAAACAATAATTAAAAACAGGTTTTCTTTGCTCAGTTTAATTAATGTGGATCTGCAAAAACAGGGTTTGTTTACAAATAAATGGAAATATTACCATCTCTCATGGAATTCTACTTTGGTTTGAGTTAGTCCTCACAACTAAAACTTTACCACTGAACTCATCTAACATATTTCTATACTTATTTGAGTTTTAAAAATTTGTCAATTATATTGGTTTTCGGTCCCTTTAACGCTTTAATTAAGAAGAACACATCTCAATTGACTCACAAAGAGAGAGAAGATACAATTGAGAACACTGCAGGTCCATTGGTATTGGATTTGTCATGAATTTCTAAACCTATTGTCTGTGAAATTTTCCAACACTTTTTCATCTAGATCTGTTGCCTTGGCTATTTACTGACTTCAGTTATAAGTGAACTTGATCATATTAAATGAATTCTCTGAGCAGCAGTAAGCATTTGACCTTAGCTTTCCAACGAGCCATGATATGTTTCGAGTTAAATACATCTGGTTGATTTTAAAAGGTTTGGGTAATAAGACCAACACATTTGGTGTAATTGTCATTTGAGACCCCTACAGATTTCTTGGAAACCTCCTTCGAGTTACATGGAACCCCCTCTGAGTCTCATTGGTATCGACCCCCCCCCCCCCCCCCCCACCTCAATCATATATATCTTGGGCATAGGTATGGTCGTTAAGAATCTTTATTAATATTCTAATATCCACTATTTCTGCAGATTGTCCGCAATCTCTAATCTCCCGCAAAGTTATTGATTTCTTCTACATTATGGACGTTTGTAGTTCTTCCCCCGTCCGGTTTTGTAGCTCATAAATTAGAAAGAGGTGCAATAATCAGTAGCGGGAAATCCGAAATGGTTACATGATACCCACACGATGTTCGTGTTGTGTTTTCAGTCACCAAGATCACTCTTCTTTTCAGTTAATGTTTAAGAGGTATTCATATTAAGATATTTCGCATACATATTAAATTAAACATGATATCGGGATTTACCTCATGAGCTGATTATTACTAAACTATTTTCATGAATAGTGGGCAGTAATTAGGTAGGTTTAGCCTACTTGATTAACTGGTAGCCTCTAGCAAACACGTTGCGGAACCAAAACACAGCAAATATCTAAGGGTCTTCATTAGCATTAATCTGTCAACAAGAAAAAAGTGGTATCACCCGGGGTGGCTTATTTCAGAATGCCAGCCATGATTTCATTGTCAATTAGCATTACAATATTGCCGATCGTTTACAGGGTAACATATACATGCGGGTACTGTTAACCGACAGAAATTGCGCATTTATGCAAAGATAAGCCCAAAATGAAAACACTTAAAGCACGCAATAAAATCCAGCCCATTTCAATAGTGTAAAGCATTTTCTCAATTTGCTATACCGAGTGCCCATCACGGCCTACTGTTTGACATAATAGAGGTGATAAATGCCACTAACCCGTGCCCTTTACTCAGAAACGATGGCTTTTGTTTTAATGGGATAGGTCATTTCACTCAATAGTGCCGTTCACAGTATTGTATATACACAGGTTTTATGTGGCAGTGAGGTAATATGGGTGTTTTAATGGCCACTCAGCGAGTGTTCAATGCTGAGTAAGCTGTCTGCGGGGAATATATATCGAGCCATTTAGCAACTGCAGAGTGCCAAAGTTATTTATTGTGCACCAATACGTCATACCTGAACGAATCAGACATTCCATATGCAGATAATATTGCAAAGGTCTTTGTTTTGTTGTCATTCCAACTTAAGCATAATAATCATAATTATGTTGTTTTTCTAAATATCCGGCGAAGGTCAGAGACTAATGATATTTATCTTTTATGATTTCATCAAGCTTATTATTTTTCTTTGTGCGTCTGCGTTTCTTTGTCTAGAGGAAATTTCAAATTGTTGGACATTATTGGCTTTGTGTTTTCCGTCTCTTGGGTATCTTTTATGTTCTTTGTTCTACACGATTTCAAGCTGGTCAATTCAGTAACTGACATGACTATGTATATATGATTCATCACACTGAAATAAATTTGTCCTATTGATAAAATAATGTTCCATCAAAATAGTTTCGTATAATTGACAAGAACCCATATCATACATTTTTTATTTTTTTTTTATTTTTTTATTAATCACTTCTTCAGGTTTCCCTGATCTTCCAGAGGCAATACATTGTAAATTGGTAAATAATTAATCAGAATATGCTACTATGTACACATAGAGTATTACAACAGTTCCTATCACAGTAATTTTTTGTACATTTGATTATTTCTTCTCAAGATATCCTTGAATGGATTTACATGAGTACTCTTCTGAGTTTCTACGGACAGTTCATTCCATAACAAAGTGCCCACATAAAATGGGCTCTTTTGATACATTGTACTGATGTACTTCTCAGTTTTAAAAACAATTTTTTCATGGGACCTTGTAATACGCAATGCTTTTTTGAGAACAGCTTCATTTTTACTGTGAATAAACATCAATCCTAATAATTGGATACGTCTCCTTTGTTCTAGACCTATTATTTTACATGTTGAGTGGAGATTTTCGATAGTTACACGATCCCTTAGATTTACATTTACACACAGTCTGAGCGCGTTATTCTGAAGAGTCTGTAAATCCTGCCTATCAAGTTTATTACAAGTTACTAATAAGAACCCAGCATATTCAAACAAAGGTAGTATCATTTGTTTGTATATTGCTATAGCAGCATACGATGTTAGATATCTTCTTAGCTTTATCAATGAAAAAATTCTACAATTTACTTGCCTCTTGATATTCCTAAGAAAGGGCTTTAATGACATTTCATTGTCCAGTGTTACCCCTAAGTATGTATAGGTTTTTACAAATTCTATTTCTTGGTTCCTGATTTTAATACAATCTGGATCACAAATTCTCCTCAGCTTAGACCTAGTTGATATTATCATGGTCTTAGTTTTTGATAAATTCAGTGTCAAATTATTTTCTCTTCCCCATGCCACAAAGTTTTCCAAGTCTGATTGCATGCGTGCATGTACATTTGCCCAGTTGTTGCTGGATAAGTATAATACACAGTCATCAGCAAACATGCTGATTTTAACAAAATACATTCTATCTACCACATCATTGATATACAGGACGAAAAGTAAGGGCCCTAGTATGCTACCTTACATTGTCATTGTTATCGACAGAACAACATTACTTGCAATTTGCATAAAATGAGCCATATCATAAGGAATTAATATGATCATGTAAGTGCTGCTGACATCTTTAATTGCAACAATTCTGAAAAGCAAAGGAAACATTGATGATTAGGCCTATTACTAAAAAAAAACCTTTTTGAAATATTGTTGACGCTTTCACTTTTCTAAAAATCTTGATTCTTTAGACACAGAACACATCTGGCTGTCTTAACGTCTGATTAATACATCAGTTTAACAAAGCATTGTACATAAATTTCAAACAAGTAGGACTTTCTTTATATCTTGTTGCCATACCTGTAGACATTTGCTCTACTCTTGTGACGTCCGATCTGTAATGGACCTACTCCCCTCATGTCTTCTCTAATTGTCCCCGCCCCCTTGTCAACTGCACTATCCCGTCACCTACCCAACCACCACCTCGCCCAACAACTCCACAAGAAAAAGACAAAAAATGTGAGGGGGAGGGGGGGTAGGGTGTCCTTCGCCACCCCCCGGGACCCTGGTGCCGCTGCCACTTCTCATCAACTCACCAATTATCCATAGTTCGGGCGGCCGCTCCCAGGGGGCAGTAGGTTCGGGGACCAAAGGCCAATGACAATTAGGCCCGCCAGGAGAGCTACTCAGACCCGACTCGGAGCTGCTCTTAGCAGGAATTAAGGTCGATTTATAACAAGCAGGAAACGACGAGCTTGAAGTATTATCTTCAATGTACATTGAAGACTCAAATAGCAAATGAGGGAGCACACAGACAGTCACACACACAAACAACCCCGCAAGTGTGTCTACATAGACGACAGGTTGCACGTCGTGCGCACACACAGATAACCGTAATAATTGCAGGCAAAAAGATCTGTTGGATATGTTATGTGTAATCAGCGCAGTAATACATTTATATACAGTGGCTACCATGGGGCATGGCTAGTTTCTCTTGCGTGTTGACCTATTACAATTCTTTAGTCAGGAAACATAAGCCTAATTTTGATAAAGGGACCTCAGCCGCAAAACCCGACATATAATAATAATAATACAAAAATAAAGTTTTAGATCCGTTTAAACTGGGCCCCTAAATATGTAAGCTATTTTTGGCATGTGAGGCTTCCGTAGAAATTTGCCTTGCGCCAATAGAACAAATACGGGAGGTACATAGGCCATGGGCCTTAAACTTTTGGGGAAAACTTCATTTATAGGCCTACACTGAAATTCGAGCACACATAATTAAGATGATTGATATCCTTGGCCAGGATACCCTTGAACTGAGGTTACCCGCATTCAACGTAAAGTAGGGCATACGTACACCCCCATGTCTCTTTCCGATGATTAAGTCGGTGTTTCTTTGTGCGTCCTTAAGTTTAGATTGTGTGAATATATATATAGCTATGAGAGGCAACTGCTTCCTTATTCCTGTACATGACATTGTGTCTATAACATGATTATAATCATATCATCTGACGTCCTCCCTTTTATCATCAGGAGAAATGCATCTTGGTGTAAAATAAGCTTTCAGAAGTTAGGTGCGATAGTGCCAATATTGTCAATATACAGTTATATATTAATTGTATAGTGCCTGGCCTATTATGCAATCTATGCAATGTATGCTACATGGAATTCTGATGTAAATACACCCTAACCTTGACAATAATCACCCCCCCCCCCCCCCAACACACACACACCCTCTGTATTCCCACACTCCTGGCGGCGACTTCAGGTACTACATGGAGGTGGTTGTGTAGGTGAGTGGGTGGGTGGGTGGGTGGGTGAGCGGGTGAGTGAGTGAGTAGGTTGGTGGGTGAATGGGTGGGAAACCCAGGTGGGCGGGTGGTTGTAGCTGGGTGGCGAGCGGTAGAGGAGTATGTGTGTAATGTAGATATCGATCCAACAACCCATGTGGACGTCCGGATAAGATCTGACGTCCAGCATGCAGGGATCTAGGGACCCCTTATATGTACCGACCCGCACGTGTAGGCAGGCAGCAGGGGCTGGGGATGGACTGGAGGACCGTTCTCAGCGTGTAGAACCAGCACTCCATGCTGGTACTGAATCCACAACCCCACAACTACTCACACACACTCACACAGACACAAACACGCATGTCACAAACCATGCCCACAGCCTGCATACATATATGATCCCAAAATAACAAGCTACGTCTTTTCTTCTTCTTAAAGAGTCACGAGGGACAACAATTCAACCTGTGATAAAAAAAAGAAGAAGAAGACGCATTTCTACCTTGGAATATCTGACATTGTTAGGAAGAAGCTAGAACAGGACGCATGTTGCTAAGGTAAGTTCATTGGCTTAATGCCTGATTTGATATCTTCTTTGTGCACATGTCGTGACAGGTGATCGTGACAGGGTAACCTTCACAGCCACATCGGTCACGCTTTGTGGTAACTGGCCCAGGGCGTGACTGTCAACTATACTAAGGCACCCTTACACTATATGACTTGGGCTGCAATATCACCCCGATATGATGACATATGATAATTCGCATACATGACTGTAAATAGAAATAGCAATTTGGAGTTTCTCAAATATATTTGTGGCAACGAATTTTATCTCTAATATGTATTACTTCTCTGCGACGTCATCATGATTATTGTAGTTGAAGTCGTGTAGTGTAATACCATCTTTAACAAGTCTCTCAGTACCTTTGATATATCGGTTTGTGGTGACAGAGGTATGGAGAGGAGATTGTGGCTTGAGCCGTTTTTGGTCTGCCCAGTAGGCTAATGACAGGGTTTATTTTGTCAAACCTCGAAGATATGTCATTGTTGATTCATGTGTAATGGGTACTTCAGTGTGCGTTATTAGACCTGTCAATGGCGAAAAGGGTCTTTTAATGACACCCTAGTTCTATGAAGCTATTCTGTTCCTACTCTAGGATGTCGTGGTTTAGGGAGAATAACGCATAAACTGTCTGATGAGGTTGTCTTGGTACTCTTATATAGATATCAAAGGTAAAATTAAACGACAAATGAATGGATTTGTATATTATATTATTGACTGTCACTGCTTACTTTTTTTATGAAAAAAAAAGAAAAAGAATGAATACATTCATATTCATCATAATTATATCATTAGACGCAGTTAATGCCTCTGCACTATGAAGATTATTAATGTTTAATGTTTCTGCACTACGTAGAATGTATGTGCACGTTTGATTGTTTCCTGAGTTGTTTAAGTGTGTCTCCATAGGCGGGAATAAATAGGTCCGGACCGGAATCCGAGTTAATCATACAATCAGCAATGGGGAAATGAAGAATAACGCACACGAGACTGCCTTAAGTTAGATGGTGACATCATGCTGCGTTGAGGAATCACCAAACATTTTGATTAGAATTGTACAGCACTAATGGTTCCAACCTTAAGATAATGGTTCTACTTGGCAGCCTGGAGCAGCCCTCCAGGTGGTCTATGGGACTATTACCGCTGATAATGACCCCCTGCTGCCGTGCACCGCCCCCCTACACCTCCACCCACCTGTAGACACCTGTATCTAACCCACAGGTGAACTGATGACGGAACTTCACACCTGGTCGTCGCACATCCGCGTCTGACGTCACGGTTCAGTGGTCGCCCACCCCCACCCCGCCCGTCAGCTGGGGGCTTCTGTCCGACGTCCACACAGGGTCGTCCACACAGGGTCCCACCACCATGGTCTCCGCTGTCCGTCTACCCAGCTGAGGGTGAGTCTTTTCTTTCTTATTTCAGTGGTATAACAATACTATTTACATCGGTAAATGTTTGTTTAACAATGTTATAATATTGCAGTCATGGTATATGATTGCTTATGTAGGCCTAAATAGGGGCTTATGCCACATCGATCGCAATTCAAAGAAATGAATATGAAAGGAGACTTAATAACACAACAGAGGGGCAATTTCTTGTGAGCGAATAGTGGTTGCTTCACGGGTATATCATTCTAAATTAATGATTTTAATAGATATCCACATATCATTAATGCTTCAGAATTCTTCCCGGTTATACCAAGATATTTGAATCAGATACACATTCGTATAATATTCATAGTCTTGAACCTGATATCATGAGTTTCTTCTTGAAGAAGGAATTCCACAAAGAATCTTTGTAGAATATAATCTTAGAATTTTAGAACCAAAGTAACTTACAGTAAGACGGTTTGAGGTTTGCCTAGCAATCAATACACCAATTGTTGCTTTTTCCGGAAAATATATCTGCAGACGGTTTTGTATAACGGTATATTCCAATATGCGTTCAGTAGCATTTGCATTCCCTCTAACTAGAAGACAAAAGTTTACTTGCATTCAGATATTAACCTGTTTGTATCTGAATGCAAATATGCGTACTCCATAGAAAAACATCATACTTGCCTTCGCTGAATGCAAGTATGAATGCAGCAAATTCCATATTCCACTATGCGCTATTAGAAGTTACTTGCATTTGATTGCGTTCACTTGCGTTCCTGTCAATATGTGCAAGTTAAATGATTAACGCAAGTAAAAGAACGCATAGTGCATGGAATATAGCCTTTAGTCTTTTATGATAATCTTTCACTTAAGACCGTCAAAATATCTGCACTATGCCAGAGAATTATAAAATACACGAATTTCTCCTCAATTCTGAATTGATTTTCGATTGTCCAGATCCAAGATGGCTGCCCCGGAAGACGCTGGCGTCGTGCTGGTGACCGGCGCTTCCGGCTTCATCGCTACTCACATCATACTTCAGTTACAACAGGCCGGGTACAAAGTGAGGGGTACACTCCGTTCACTCAACGACCGCTCCAAGGAGGGGGCGTTGCGGTCGCTCTGTCCCGAGGCCAAGTTTCCGTTGGAGTTAACGGAAGCGGAACTGACCGACGAGGGCTGCTGGTTAGCGGCAGTACAGGACTGTAGTTACGTCATTCACGTCGCCAGCCCCTTCCCCAGGTCCCCTCCCAAGAACGACGATGACGTCATTAAGCCTGCCGTGGAGGGGACCCTGAACGTGCTCCGCGCGTGTCGAGCGACTCGGAGCGTCCGTCGAGTGGTACTGACCAGCTCGATGGCCGCCATTGCCTTTGGACACGGCAGCCGGGAGGAGGCGCCACTGACGGAGGCCGACTGGACGGACACCACCAAGCCGCACGTGGACGCCTACGTCAAGAGTAAGACGCTGGCCGAGAGGGCGGCCTGGGACTTTGTGGCCGCCCTTAGTGGGGAGGAACGCTTCGAACTGTCCGTCATCAACCCTGCCCTGGTCCTGGGGCCCGTCCTGATGAAAACCGACTGTACCAGCGTCGACCTCATCCGCCGCCTACTCGAGCGCCGCCTGCCGGTCCTGCCGCGCATCAACCTCGGCCTGGTCGACGTGCGCGACGTGGCGCATGCGCACATCAAGGCCATGACGCTACCGGAAGCGGAAGGCCAGCGTCACATCCTGTGCAAGCAGGTCATGTGGTGCGTGGACCTGGCGCGCATCATGCACGCCGAGTTCAAGGGGCAGGGCTACAAGGTGCCCACGGGGGTGGCCCCTGACTTCCTGGTGCGCGTGGCCGGCGTGTTTGACCGCACCGTGCGCACCGTGGTGCCCTCTATCGGCAAGAAGCGGGAGTGTGACAACAGCCGGATGAAGGCGGTGCTGGGCGTGATGCCGCGCGACGCCCGCGACACCGTCATTGACATGTGCTACTCACTCATCGAGCACGGCCTGGTGGTTCGCACGGCCGCCTACAGGGGGCCTCCGCCTCAGGGAGCCGAGATACGGTTCCAACACTCCTTTGACGACGACTGAACTCTTATAAACAACATTCGAAGGTTATCATTGATGAAATAAAAGGAAAATGACATAGATCCACTCCAAATGGGAGGGTTAGGCCTTTGCATGCATGTCATTAGAACCAAAAGTGATCGGATCTGAGCATGCACGTTTGTAGATTCTAGAATGTCATCCAAAACACACTACTGGAAAGACAAAACGTCTAGCACACGTAGATTCTGGGGTATCTTCTTCGTTTCTATACTTTGAAAAGAAAACTGTTTCTGTCTTCAGATACCTTGTCCACACATTCGCTTCCTTCTCTAACAAGACATCTCTGAGTGTTTTCTTCTTGAAGAGCAATGCCAGAGAATTCTCCTGTTATCTGGTAGTTTAAAGAATGAGAATTCCTTTTTCTTAAAGAGGCTCAAATTCTCTATTTTCATGGAGTTAGAGAAGAAGAGAACGTGTGGATAAGGTGCTTCAGAAGAGAACGTAATTCAAAAAGCAGGTAAGCCCTACACCTAATTTTAAACATGTATTCATTATCTGCCCCTTTACTCCTGTTGCAATTGGACATTGATGTAGGAAAAGGACTGCTACATTTGATTCCGTGAACGTTTATGTTCTATATTGTTATCACAATGAATCCGGCGAAATGAGTCAGTGATGTGTCACAAGGCTAATATTCCATGATTTCTGACATTCCTTGCCATGATGCAGATACATTCTGTTTATCAATATGAACTTGAACAGATGTAATTACAGGATAAGTTATTTGACGTCTGTCTATGTGATACTGCATTACACTTGGCTCGCATGTCAGACCCAAAGACAATACATAGATACACATCAGCTAACAATTAGACTGATAACCTACTTGTCTATATCTTGGATAAAAATAAGTGTTTGTATCAAATTAATTCAACTCTTCTAGTCTGGTAGCCAAAACAGCACTACTGTTAGGACCCATTAGGAATGAACAATATGGATAATACTATGTACAGTATCCCCTTAAACCCTTCATGGACCATCCCCGCCTGGGACACCGGGATACCGCGAAATTGAGAATTAATGTACATGATAATATTCCTCTCTGAGGAATGTTCGCGTATAGATCCGGGTTAATGTCTGTTTTTTCATGTTAAAATGTTCCTGCTTTTGTTGGTATCATCAAAAGATATTGTTCTATAATTCATAATCTTACAAAAAATATGTACAATGCAGTAATTAATACGTTTTCTCATAAAAAGTCGACTGTCTCTGAGAGGGTTGAAATAGGACTTTATATGTACTTGTATGTATTGATTGCACTAGACTGTGGTGTCTGACTTTCTATAGATGACATTGTGTTTTTGATTCAAATATGTATACATTTGATGGAAAGCCTATTCACACTGATAGAAGTCATCAAAATACGTTCCATACGGCCTAATGGCTTGGCAATTCGGATCGCCTTAACAAATCAGGTTCTTTGATCTTTTTTATTTGTATGATTATAAAAAAATAGATATCATAATTGCAAATAGTATTTGGATTTTCATAATTCGATGAACTGAGTAATACATGGAGAAGCATTGTAAGAGAACACTATTATGTATTTATGTTCGTTTTGGTATATCTAATAAAGAGATAATATAGCATCTTTAATCTGTACTATCAAATCAAATGCACATAACAGTGGCATTTCAATGAGTCCTCTTAGAAAAAAGTGATAACCTTTATGAAATTATATTTCCAAAAGGGTCCACATCGCAGTATGGAAGTTCATTTCAATAACCTACCATGGATATTAACATTTCTGAGATGAAGTATGCCATGCGATTTTAATCATAAACTATACTATACACAGGAAAAATATATTTCGTTAGTTTGGTCGGAAGGCCAGGTTGGGGCAGTCAATCAATAAATATCCTTTTTAGAATTCCTGAAGGTCAAGTGTTTTGTAAATGTGGCCCCCATAGGTAAAGGATGCTTTACGTTTTCAAGTGGTACTAAACATATGAAAATGTGATAATCAACAGTTCCTGGAAACGCTAACCACTCGAACTTTTCAAAATAATTATATTGAGAAATTTGATGATAAAATCTTAGACAAGTTAGATACCAACATTTTAACAATTTTTGATCTAGAAGTGATATTTTTTATTTGTTTTTAGTTGGAATATCTTCTAGTTGGGGTTTCCTTTAGTATATGTGACAATTTTTACAGAACTTGAATTGTTTTCATGGCAACCAAATGTCTATCGCATTACTAATTATGGGAAAGAAAAATTCCGTTGATATTCCAAAAGTTAGTGGAATTCTTTTTAGAGAAAATTAATCTTAATTAACTAATTAGTTATATCATCATCTTTCATACATTTACTCATATATCTCACTAAAGAAAATGCCCTTGGGTAAGGGATATTCGTTTCAAATAATTATTTGTGTGTTTTAATTATGTATTGAATGTTGTGCCTGTCCCCCTAGCCCAGGATCATCGTCTTGTAGAAGGATTTCTTTCACTGCAAGTTTGGGCTAATATGATTAGGGGACCTTCCATTTAGTATTCAGGCACATTTTCAAAAATCTCAGACCCCCTGTCCCCCCTTGGGCAAAAATATGCGTTGGATTTGTAATAGAACATACACACATTCTCTAGCCTCCATGGTCAATGCAAACCGCTCTCCAGGGGATCTTTGCTGTGTATCGGTTCACTTGTGCTGCCACCTAGGGATGTCTTATTTTTGGCTATCGATATTCCATCTTTGTCATGGAACTCCCCCTGTTGGAACTTGTTTATCAGTAGAAGAGAAAGAGATACAAATAAGATGATGACGATGTGTTAGAGTTTAAAGTCTATTCAGCAGTTTTTCAGCGATATCAAGACCAACTTCGGTTTTTATTGATTAATTTCTTTATGATAGGTCCGTTATCGGTGAGACCCTGATTGATTTTTTCGATCATAAAAAAACTGTTAACTGTTAACAGTTGCCGAGTTGGGTGACCAAATTTATGGTGATGAGAACGACGGCAAAGTAAAATGGTGTGATACAAATAAGAACAAGAGATATTTTGCAGTGGGGAATTTATTGGTACTAGGCTCAAAGTCAGAGGGGTAGAACATAGAGCTCTCCTAACTAGACACCTTCACACTGGGAGGTCTCAAGCCTGCAGGAATTGTCCCCAAGGTAAAACACTACACAGTCTCTGCTTCTTGGACACATTCAATTTTCTAACATTATTTTGAGCTCTGCTTCTATGTTTGAGTTTTCTTGAATAATCTATTCAGTGTTTCAATCTAGATACTTTCTTTGGATTACACGTGTAGGCCCTATATGTACATTCTTTGTTGACTGAAGTGGTAAACAATGCAACTTGATCAGTAGTTAATACTATCCTATAGATAGTAATATAACAAGTAATATCCATAAGCTTACTGTTGCATGAATGAAAAATAATTCAATTGTTTTCAAAGTTCGTGAGTTAATGTGAATAGATCATTGTCAGAAATATGATATTTCGGTTGTTTAGAATTACCCAATTCACACATTAGGCCTATGTCTTATGATGAAAGTACAAAAGTGGTGAAATATAGTCTAACTGTGGGAATTCCTGAAAAAAATTGATCATACCTTGTTATTTTCCGTAAAATAGTATTAAAAACAATTTTATCATCCCATAATTTTCATTTGTTACAATTAACTTTATTCTTAAAGCTCCTAAAATGGGTTGGAACTCATTTTACGTTATTACAAGTAAAATCTTTAAGCTTACTGTATGATAGAATGGTCTTACTTTGTTAAATGTTCATTTACATAAGCAATGAAATGACACAAGTACAGCAATCATTTCTGCAACAATGACTGACTGCTTACAAGTATCCATACATAACATAGAGAAATAATGCACTACATACATCCCTCTGCCTCCTTGTCTTCCGAACATCTAGAGACAATATACATTGCAGAATCTATCAAAATGGTGAACTTGGAATAATCATTATGTCCCTTTTTTTTAAATATGTCAAATACATGATTAGCAGATCAATAGCTATCTTACTTTTCTATACAATACCACGTACCTATGTACGCATATATCATATGATGAATAAGAATGTTATAGATTATTTCCCTATGCAAACGCAGTGCCTACTTTTAACCCTCTCGCTATCTGAGCCATGTTTTATTAATATCAAAACAAATGCGTATCACAGCATAGATCTACATGTTTGACAAATAAGCTGAGCAGACGGGGAACACTCTACTCCTCTTACTACACGTACGACATCCAGACCTACAGTATTGATATATACAGGTCTATTTTAACTCATACAGAACCGACATATTTGATTACAGTTGAAAATTATTATTTTAAGGTTCATTACCTTCTGGGAATAGGAAATGCACTTTGTCATATTTTCTATTCGGTTTGGATAGATGTCTGTATGTAACGTCAAATTATCGTGATTCAGTGTCAGTTTTGATATTTCAACTAATCTATGATAATTTTTTACCCCCTTTTGTACTATATAATTATTACACCATAATAAGAGTGATGTCTCATGATATGAATTGTCAAACTATATGAATGTAGAATATAATTTCTCCTATGTAATTTTTTTTATAAATGGGAGAAATTAAATATATTGACATACAGGTTCAGCCTCAGCAACGCAGTTCTGCCACCTGGTGAGGAGGTAGAACCATAACCTAGATCTACGAGACCTTATGTGTGCCACTGGAACTAAAATGTCTACCCTTTTTCATATTTATCATTTTGAAAGAATAACCCACTGATCTCTGTTAAAAGGTGACATACAGACTGTCCTGTAAATTTGCGATTTAGGATTCCTTCATTTCTGCGAATACATTACAATCTTAATGACATTCACTTTGCCATATTTTCTATTCGATTTGGATAAATGTCTGTAGTAAACCACAGAAAATGGTTACTTTTGTTTTCAAATTAACTGCAAAATATATATATGCAAAATCCGTAAATTTTGGGATGAACAATAACTCTTTTAACAAAAAATATTACTCAGGAAATTGCATGATCCCCCCGTTTTTAGGCCTAGTAATATCAATATAGCTAGCCACACTTTCACTACCATCTGTCCCACTTAGACAATAACTATATATCTGTTGGATATAACTTACTATTAGACATGGACATATAATGATCCATTTCGATATTATTTGGTGTATTGTAGAATTCCTCAGACTGGCATTTATTCAGGGGTGCGCAACTCTGACCTCTCATGAGGAGGTCTAAGAACATTTCAGGTAATATGCACCGCCGCTAGATTGAAAATCATTTGTTATTTCCACTTTTAGGATGTTTTTATATAAGATGTCACAGTCGATCACTAAAAATGCCTCAACTTTACCTCAACCTCTGACCTCTGCCTTAAAATAGACATTGAGTCAAATTATCAGTGATGAGTATACAACACCTCTAACTCCATGTTTGTTATCATTCTAATAATTATATAATTTTTACAACAGTACATTTTTTCACATCTAAACAATACAATGACTTATAATTATATCGGTATCTTTTTCAGTCAAGTTTACAGTAATTATTTTGACAACATCAACATCAATTATTTGTCACCACAAGGCGTTTACACAATTCTTTCTTTCTCTTAGAAATCAATAAAACCTTGATTATTAGCCATGGTATCTGCACCTATCAAAGACCTGCAAAACACGGTGTGGCCTTTTCATACAGCTTGCATATTGAGAAATTTTCTGAGGTTTATACATCCGTTTTCATTGGGTTGGTACCAGTAGGATTTTGATATGGCCCTGTTATTAAGTCAACAGGCTTATATAGAAAATGTGTTAGGAATGAGGCTGGTCTGGTTTTAGGTTTCATTATTTAGGTTTTAATGATTTTCAAGTGTTCTCGATCGCTCCTCCGTGAGAGCCTGTTAAGGTCGTGGTGGTTTATTTATTGATTCTTTATGTCTTTTTTTCCTAAAGTGGAAAATGTTTTACTCAGACAAAAAACTGAGCCAGACTATCCTGTTTTAAGCCATCATGTTTACAGTAGTATTTTAGTTTTCAAAAGCAGCCTTGCGTAAATCAATATGGCTTCAAAAGAATAATTGCAGTACACAATGGATGGAAAACTGGAAGAGAGTAGAGGGATTGTGAAAAGCTGTGTCAGTATTTGCAAAGAGGACCCATAGTGGTTTTGGCAGAATAAAAACTCTTCTTTAATTGATCTTTATACCTGTAGACAGGTGGATCGCTGAATATTGTCGAATGACATCACATTGTATTGACCCTAAGGACAAAAGAGGTGTGTCCCCCCTCGCCAACCCTATCCATAAACTCGATCTTCCATTCACCGATTATGCTTTCCATGATGTTTAAGTATCATTATCTTTTATGTAGATATGTCCTAAGTTACATAACTAGCTAGGAACAAATGCACATAGGCCTAATCAGATTCATACCTTCATCTCTCGCCCAGGATCCACTAGAATGACACAACCTAGGGATTTTTACTTAGCCGTTTCCCTTGAATTGAGGAAACTAGAAAACTCCAAATAGAAATTCACATCTTTATTCTCCTTCTTGACATGAGTACTGATACCCATCATTCAAAGTTGCCCTTCATTGATACTGAAATACACAAAATTGTAAGCCGACTCTAAGAGCATAGCTTGAAGCCATGTAGCCGAGCCAGTTGAATTACCTTTCAATATTCCCCCTGTCACCCTACTCTTTCGGTAGGTTTATCTTAGTAACAATATCGGTATTATTGCCTCCATGAAAAACGTCTTTGCAACCTACAGACACTCTATCAAGACCAGTTTTGACTGCACAACCTGATTCAGGTATTAACCAGCCTTTAATTTCCATAAAACGTCTTGGTGTTTTCACCGACCAGCTGGCCTCAGGCCATGCTGATGGACTCGATCCTTTCTATAGCGTTGTAAAGGTTGTTCATCTCGGCCTTCAGAACGCGCGTCACGTCCTGCACGGCGTGCTTGTTGTTGAGCAGTTGGATGCTCTGTGTGAACGGGTTGTAGCGCACCTGGTATGGCCGCTTTAAGGTCGAAGCCCATTGCCTGCAAGCAACCAAGAAAGTGAAAAGATTTGGTTTCAATTGTAGCGTCATGCATGTACATAACATTTCCCTGATGTTGACCGAGAGGTTGCTATAAGACAGGTTACACACGTAGATCCCCTTTTTTGACGCCTATTCGACATTGAGTTTGATAAGCTATCAGGGTGTTTCAGATTCTCTGAGCCATGACGTAACACAAAGGTATCTTTTCCCAGTTTCTTTTAGAATATATCTATAAAGGATACATTGCGTATACTCGCTTACCTCAATTTTGAATAAGTATCCAATTATCCTTATCTAATTTCGGGCTTATAGACTTAAATATGATTGGGTATATTTGAAATTATGTTGACGTATCAACATGAATTATGGATTCTGAAACTCCATATTATATATCATGATATCGCTCTTAAGTATACAGTCAAACCTATTGGTAAGCTACTAATAAAGACATGCAACCTTTTCAATATAGAACACTGAACTTCAACCAAATAGATTCAGATATTCTTGTACCTTGACTTTCGGGTGATCTATTTTCTAAAAAAAAGCACCACTAAATAATTAATTTGATTTACACAAAGTTTCCTAATGTCAAACCTAAAAACTCAAAGCGAAGTAAATTGGAAACGGTATTTTGAAGTGAGGAACGGATAATTGAAGATATTACGCTGCAACTGTATGCTGTTTGATATACTTGGGCAAACAGAGACTGGATTCTAGTGAAAATGGTCGAGCAACGATTAATTCAAAGTCGAACTTGCCAGGCCTAAAGGCATACAAAGGCAAAGCGATTCACATAATGGCCAACTTGTTGACCCCCGTACCTGACTTTCTCCTTCATGTCGTCGAAGCTCTCGGCCACGTAGTAGATGGGTTGGTAGTCCTGGTCGTCGTACTTCTGTATACACGTCTTGCGGGGGTCGAACTCTCTCTGCTCGGGCACGTCGGACAGGGCGTGGTTGAGCTCGCCGAAGGCTGACAGCAGGCCGGCCCCGTAGGCCCGGATCTCTCCGTCCTGACGGCACAGGCCGAACTCCACGGTGAACCAGTACAACTGAAACCGGAGGACAGAGTTGTTGTTGCTAATAGCCCGTTCTTGGCAACTGCAATTAAAGACTCGGTACATTCTACATAAAGTGTCGCATTGGATGTTTTAAGCATTTCAAGACTTATAACGTGTGTTTTTTGGGTCTTTTTTTGACATGTCCTTTCTTATATCCTCACATTAAAAGTGTTATGATAGGAGTATCGGTTATTCACAATATTTGAAAAACATGGTTGTGTGCATCCGAAACGAGTGTACAACAAGCCCTCAGTATAACAGGTAATTATAATGGACGCTATTATATAACTACAATAAACTCTACTCAGGTAAATCTTACCGTGGCAAACTTCTCTATGTCCTCGTCAGAGACGCCCAGCGAGGCGAGGCCGATCTCCTGGGAGAACTGAGCGAAGTTAGGGTCAGCCAGCATAGGCACGTGACCCAGCAGTTCATGGATGCAATCTCTGAAACCAGAAGATCGACCCAATACAGTGAAACCTCTTAGTTATGTAAGCCCCACGCTTACTTTTGAGTCTAAAAGCTGCCGTTTGGTTTCTCCACAAATGCCGCATATATACTGATTTTGGGCATAGTTATTGCTTTTTCTAAACCATTAAAACGCCATGACGAAAATGTTCATCCAGATAATTATATTAAAGAGTTTCTTTAACCGCCCCTCATACAAAACTCAGAGGATCAGTAAAGTACTAGCTTCAAACAAATACAAAACTGTCAGCATCAAATTAAGTAATTTGAAAACCGGCTTTAGACTCACGGCTCGACGGTGTGGTCCGGCTTGGAGCTGTGGCGGACGTACTGAGTACACTGGAAGACGCGGAAGGCCAGAGAGGCGAGGAAGTCCCGGGCGGTGAGCAGGCCGGCCACGGGACGCAGCTGGAAGCCCGTCTGCCCTGGAGGAACGACGTAGGGGTCAGGTGAGGGTATAAACAAATCCTAGAACTGATACCTAGCCCGACTATTCACCTACTTGCAATATATCATTCAACCAAGGAATTCAATAGGATGTCAAAAGAGAATTTTTGATAGTACTTTTTGTATTGGTCTAATTAGATGTATCTTTTACTATCCACGCCTGGAAATTGTTTTTAGCACATATTATATTGTGATATTGCCTCTGCGAATAGGAAAAATGATATAAATCAATATATTAGATTAGTTATCGTCCCTCTCAACAATCGGGTATAGGTCATACAAAAACGGTATATAATCATAGAGTTTTAAATGTTATTATTTACTTTTGAGGCAATTGGAAACGTCCTCAAGCTGAGGGATGTTGTGGGGGCCGTAGCCACATTCTCTCTCCAATATCTGAATGTTACGAATCTGCTGTCTGCAAGCATGCGTTGGGTAGATCTGTTGCATCATCTTGTAAACGATTCCCCTGGAAAATAGGATATGGCCTTTTCAGTTTTGTATCAGTGATTTTCCTATCTCGTTCTCGAACTTCACTGCGGATTAAATAAGGTTATCGAGGTTCTAACAATGTACTACAAGTGACACTTAATGACACCTGTGTCTGAATCAATACACATATAGAGTATATATTATATGGCCTTGAGTTTTCTTAAACGATTCTAGATTTGTTGTAGACAGAATCAGGCGAAATTCCTGGTATGCAGCTGAATGTCTTATTGCTCTGAAAGCACTAATTCCAGATGCTACTCTCGCCCCATGGAATGAAGTGCCTCTCACTTGGTCCCAGTATATAATATCATTTGCTCAGTGTCATGTCTGCCATTTCTATCCCCTATGTCTTAAAGCTCGGTTCATTATCACATGCCCTTGTATCATTTTAATGAAATATTCAATTTTGTTATTTGCTACCCATGTGCATGCCCATCAAATCACTGAAACATTTCAGTGTTTTATGCCCTTACCATGTTTTTATTTCTTGTTCTTGGTAGTCGACGGATTGGATTCGCATACCACTGGAACGAAGATATAATATGGGGTATTATTATCGACCAAGTTTGATTCAGATTTATTAGTACCCTCCGGTTTTCACCTTATGTTCATCCATTAAAATATAAGAAAAGTAATAATTTGACATCGAATAAAAATTATTTAAAAAATGGTTTTATTTACCCAGGCAAAACAGAATAAATGCTAAGCTCAATAAATTACAAAACAAATTGAAGCTTCTGTAAAAAAAATCCGAGATTCATGAAATACAAGACGATGAACTACTGCTAATATCAACCGGTTATCATGATCACATTGTAACAATATAATCCATTGCATTGATACTTACTGTTTATATTCAAATGCCATACAGGCAATGTCTTTCCGCCGTTCCCTATATTCCTTATCGGCAAATCCCTAAAATACAATAAATATGATTAGAAATGGATTGGAATTTATAGAACATCATCAGTTTATGATTGTCTCAGCTCATACCGCTACAGTGGCTCTGTCTTCATGCGGAACGCCGCGTGAACACATTCCATTTTATACACGGAAACGTGTGGTATGACTCTAATGTACACGCGACAAGATCATGTATAATGACATCATGATCAGTTGTATATAAAAGCGTTGATTTAGCGTTTGTCACATGCAAATTTGGAGCTTGTCCACTATGTTGTCTATAATGCATTTATTTATTGTACGATCATACTTATTGAATGGCACTAAGATGCATGTAGTCTCCCTTTACATGATCAGTTATTCTATTGCATAAAGGAAACGTTTCAAAGCACTTTATTTTTCTACTGTCTTTTACTGTAGATATTTTTTATACGTCGTTTAGATTCCTATAACAAATATTGATGACCCGACGCGCGCGCGTGTCAGTAGTATATGAAAACTGTAATTTGATTCCTGTTGTGTACATACTATAGTTCATAACATACAGGCGGCATTTAGATAAACAACTATTAAAGACCTTGTCACATGCGTGCGTGGGTAGTATGTGAAAAGAGGGCTTTGATTCCTGTTGTGTACATAACTCATTGCAATGCAGGCGGTGTCGTATACCTAAACTATGTAATATAGACCACATACGATTCATAACGTCACGTACGTGACCGGTTCACGCTGAATGCTTGGACACACAGCTAGAAACACACCAATAAACGTACCGGGTGGTCATAGTCTAAGTCGGGGTCGAACTTGGTGAGGAGATGTGTGCAGTTGTCGAGGTCGGTGATGTGGCGAGGGAACCAGGGAACTGAAAAATATATAACTTACAGGCTATAGTCCTTCTATAGCATGCCAAATTAAATAGGCAAGTTATTCTATCCTGCAATAATCTTCACATCTACTAGCGTTTCCGATGCATTACGACCGTGAAGAGTAGTTAGAATTGCAGTGGACAAACTGATAATTTTCATGTGTTATCGTGCATTATGACAGTATGAGTAAAAGAAACGCAGACAATGGCATAGTACAATGCTATCTTTTGTCTATTTACCAGTGATCGAGTAATACGTTTTTGTTAGACATCGCATATGTCAATCATATTTGTTTAAAACAAGTGTAAACTTGTTACTAATAGTGACATGATTGTTTGCAACTATATGAAATTTATGAAGAATAACTCTTAAACATAAAATCAAATCGTGATCAACAGAAGGTGTCCCTCTATCCGTAGGCTATCAAATATGTGAATAGGATAACCTTTTCAAAAGAACGTTGAGCGCAATGCATAGGCCTATCTGTTTACATTTCATATACTTGGAATTAAGAGTTATATTCAAATTAAAAACTTACAATCTAAAAGGTAATGCTCAAATACTTTTGACAGTCAAACAACTTATTTTGTTTAGCATTGCCGAATATTCCTCAATATATTGGGGTCCTCAATCACGTTTTGATCAGAAACAAAAAGACAGTTCTTTGAAAAAATAAACTCAAAGGAAGAAGGTTTTCCTTCACCTTTTTACCTTTAAGTGGTTCAATTTCTTCGGGAATCAATCAGAATTTATTAAGATTTACCGGCATAATGCCAATGCGAGTGAGTACACTTTTAAGACTAACGATAAAAACAATTGTTACTGCCGTCACGCCCATGCCATTCGCCAACCGTTTTTGTTTAAGGTTAAAGCAATAATTACTCGATCCAGTGTAAATACAGTAATATTTGGGGAGAAATGGTATTATTCAGCCTTCATCTTGTACCCAAAGCTTTTATATCTCGTAAATGAAATATGTTTTCTGGTAACTTGATGGAAGAAATTGTCAAAATTTGTAATTAAAACTTTTCTTCTGGACAAACTCACTCTTGTCATCGGCAGCGTCCTTCTCGCTGACGATGATGACGTCAGTGACGGCGGATGACGACTTGAGGGCCAGAATAACGGTCTGCAGAGCCTCCTTCCCAGCCTCGAAGTGGATGAGGAACTCGTACTGCGAGCCTTTCTTCCGCGATCGGCGCGACTCAACGTGCTGTATTATCGCCCTCGAGTTCTTAATATGGGAAACAAGATTACAAATATAAGTTGTCCTGTGGAAACAGCAAAAATACAAAGGCTAGGCCTATGTATAGTTTACTTGACTCATTTGCAACTTCCAATATGTTATAGCCGGTATATATGTCCCATAAACTCTGATATAATTATGGCAATTATATTGGACCTATAGCCTATTGCAGCAAAAATAGAGATACAAATAACAATCTCTCTTACAGTACGCTTGAGGGGAGTAGCTTATACTTATAGGGATAAAAGTCGACGAGGATCCCTCAGCCTTTAGGCTTATAAAAGCTATTCTTATTAAATTGATATTGCTAACGTAAATTTAAACAAATTGCTTTTGAATGTAGGTCTACACCATCATGGATGAACATCTTAACGCTCCACTGGAAGATTCCCTATCCTAACCGTATACCTCGAAGGCATAGACCTTGTAATTGTATTTGTAATTCTCTCAGCGGTCGGAGGGGGCGCTCGTGGGCAGTGACCTAGGGTAAAATAGGGGTATATCGCGCATTATTATTGATTTGATAACATTTAAGTCTTAGATTTTTCAGTTTATGCAATAAGAATACCCGATTTTATTTTGGGCAATACAACCCTCTGAGACGTATCTTTTGATAACATTTTCTTTTTTATAGACTCAACCCTTTATATATTAGGGAGACATAATGTATCATACTAATTTTTGGTGTTGTATCGCGCATGTCAGGCTAATATCGCTCATCTATCATGTCTAATATCGCACATTATTTATATAATATAGATAACATGAAAATGAAAATGAAAATATCACAAAAAATTATTTCAATGTGGACCAAAGGTCTACATGTGTTGATATTCTTTATTGATAGTTTTCATGCCAAGATTAGTAGGGTTAGCTAACCTTAATGATAATGATATATAATAAAATTCTGCAAAATCTCATTTTAATTTCACAGTAATAATAATAATAAATCTACATTTTATACAGGTAAATTTTCTCTTTTATCATTTTTACAGGGATCACCTCCGATTTTATTTGTACATAATTATAAACCCGTGTTAGGACTATCTTCCAGGAATTATTAACATCTCCTACTTTTAATGCTTCATGAGTAGGGAGTGAAAAATGCAATAATCTATTTTTAGGAATTATATCTCACATATCAGCCTTATATCGCGCACTTATCATGTGTTGTATCGCGCATTATAATGAAATACAAATAAGAAAAAGGTGAAAAATGAAATCCCATCCAAAATGCGTTCTATGTGGGCTCAAGGTCCATAATCATTTATATTTTCCGTTGAGAACCCTCAAACTGAGGTGATTAGGATGGATGATCATTGATGATAATGATCACTCATAAAATTCTACAAAATTATAATCTATTGTTTACAGAAATGTTAAAACAGGCTTGTATCGCGCACCTTATATATGTGGAAATAGTATTTTTGTCACTACTAAGTATTTATTGGGGTTATAAAGTTACATCATGATACACAAAAAAGGTCATGACGAATTTTACTAATTATTACTCTTTTTTATGTAATTTTATACATTTTACTATATCTAAGGGCCATTAATAAAAAATGCGCGATATAGCACTGTGCGCGATACAACTAGGTATCTTGGAGAGTGGCCTTTTTCATGTGAAAAATGTCAAAAACACCTCTAAAAGGGCTATGTTCAGTCACCCCTCATGGCCATTATACTGAAGATAAGTATAACAATACTTATACTGTTGGAAAGCTTGACTCAAGACGAGTTCAATGGTATGTAGTACACTAATTATAAACTTTGGGAACATACTCAAAACCAGGAGTTTGTAAGGGTCATATTTAGTGAACTTTCAGATTTTGTCACACTGGTCATTTATGTAAGAGGCCTTTCTAACTTCTCTTGCATTTGCACCATGCTTACAAGGGCTTTTCTGCATATACAGTGAGAAACTTCAGGTCTTGATGTATCCCCCAGGCTATGGTACATTCTCAGATTTTGATTTTTTGTTGTGTAAAATTAGGTATCACCGAGAGTGTATTTTTCATCTGAAAAATGTCAAAATCCCCTAAAAAATGGCTATGTTCAGGCATCACTCATGGACACACACTGAGTCTGAGTATGATAAGACTTATACTGTTGGAAAGCTTGATTCAAGCGGAGTTCAATGGTATATAGTACAATAATGACAAATTTTGGGAACATGTTCAAATGTCATAGTTTGTTAGAGTCATATTTTGTGATCTGACAGGTTGTGACAAATTGGTCATAATTACGATTTATGATGACTTTTCTAATCTTCCTTGCATTTGCACCATGCTATATGGGGGTTCATCATATATACAGTGAGAAAGTTCAGGTCTTGAGGAATGACTCTCTATGTGGCACATTCTCAGATTTTGATTTCTCAATTATATAAGATAGCACAAAGATTGCGTTTTTATTGCATTTTTTAAAACAATTCAAACTTTTCCCAAAATAATAAATATACAAAAAATCACAGAAAATCAAGTAGTGCACCAATTAAGTAGATCAAAGTACCATTCTTATTCTTTTTTTATGCTCTTTCAGATGGTAATAACCCCATGAATCTGGGTTTAGCCCTTGAAAACTCTCCAAGATACCTAATACAACCCTGTTTTACCCTAACTCCGTCCCGCGGGCCGCCCCCTTACGGCCGTCAACAGACACTAATACCCGCCCAGCGGGCGCTGATTTGAAGGGGAGCAAAAATGGCCGGCTTTCAGACGCCCGCCGCCATATTGACTATAATCACTCATACCGGAAGTGCGTTATCCGCGGCCGAGAGCGGCGCGCGTAGGTCGGGCCCCGCCATCACGTGGCCACCACGCCGATGCATTAAAATAGAAGTCGCCATCACGCCGACGCATTAAAATAGAAGTCGCCTAATTTGCAGGCATTATGTAAAGAAGTGCACATATTATGGCCACGATGGTTTTTGGAAGAGACAAGCGTGGGGGCTTTGTTGGGGAAAGAAGTGTGCTCATATGGCTATAGGCCTATAGAAATAGATTATTACGCATTTATATAGGCACATTAAGAAATGTTCCCAAATAAAAGCAGTTAGCTGTCCAGAAAACAATACAGAAACGATGCCTAGGCCTATATGCATCACCGAGTTAGAACAACAAGCTCCATCTCGATATACCCTATTCGCCTGTTCTTGTTCAATGCACGAAGTTCTCAGCCGGGGGTTGGATCGCATCCAGCGTGTTTACTCCTGCCCGGTCCCACCCAAGTCGTCATAGCAGAACAAAGTGCCTTCTCGTGACCTAGACCCGCCCCCTATGCCCCTCATCAATAATCGCAGCCCACTTGGTCACCGCCAACAACACCCTGTTCTCCTGCAAAGCCTAAAAAACGTCCCAATATTTGAGAGCACGCAGGCGCAGGCCGCCCCTCGCCCTGCCCGAACTCCCTGATGCCGGAGTTGGAACCTCTGTTGCTCCCGGCGGCCTTCAAAAGCCAGAAATGGCCGAAGTGTGTTCCCGCTGTGATGACGGGCCGAACCCGTTCCAATCCGCCTCTTATTTTCCCAACAAGCCGAAGCCGTGTTTGCGCCAATATTAGCCCCCTAACTACTGCCGTCACTCAGTCCCAGCGCCATTTACAAGCCACCGGAAGCGTCTCGGTCGATTTCCGGTCCGCCATTGATCTCTTGCGAGTGAGCGATAATATCAGAAAGCGTTTTAGTGCGCGCGACATCTCAGTTGGTGACTCGGTGACGATCGATCGTATAATTGGGAAGGACCAACTGTCTCTGAGCAAGGGACAACGAATTTTCGCGATAACAAAACGAGTAAAGCTTCATATAGTGTAGGCCTACCTATAGATCTTGGTCCGTATTGAATTAAACTTGTTCTATGAACCATGCATGCATGGTCTTTATAATGGTCTTGGACCCCTAATTTCTACAGGGCGACATGGCCATTTCTTAAATTCGACATGCGACATGGGGCTTAGTGACATAAGGAAAAGAATAAACGACATGACAGGGGCTATTTCTTAAATTCGATATGCGACATGGTAGGTTGTTAAAATCGACATGGAAATTCAAAATATTGTGACAGCCGACATGGCCATTTCTTTAATTCGACATGCGACACCCGTTTTGTAGTGTAGGGCCATTTTCATTGAGGGCCAAGTTTTACAAATCTCCTTTGCAAGGTTTTATTAGTTCACAAGGTCGTTTGTGATGTAGTCCTAGGCATAATCAGCATAATTACAACACAGAAGATAATATCTCATATGCTAATTCATATCAGACTAAATTATATTGACAAACCTTTGTTGTCCTGTAAGCCGAAGGGAGTCAAGTAAGGCTTGGTTTTGCGTTTGAAACTTTGTGAGAATGGCGGCGGTTTTGGGACGGAGATTGTAATTGTGGGCTCATGCTGCGCCATTCGTCACCAAGTCCCTCTCTCTCTGATTGGTAGTGAGTGGTCGGATGATGACTTCACTTAGTAAGGACCGGCGTGGCCAGGCCCGGCCATACGTCTCTATCAGGCGCTCATCTTACGTCGCCCACCCCCACTTTGTCGGGAAAGCCAGCCGCAATCGGCCCAAGGAGAGGTGCTCCGAGCTACTCCTTCGCCACACGCCTCTGCCCCCCTCTTTCACTTCTGCCACTCTCAATACAACCCCTCGAACACCCACACACCTACCACCACCCCCACTCCGGCCCCAAGCGTAGCTTGCAGACATGTGTGCATTACAACCCCTTCTGCATGGTTCACGCCGCATGCATGCATGCTTTATTTCTAAACCGTCACTTGTGTTGTATCTTATCATTTTCATCTCTTAATTCAACTGTGATACTTATGATGACTCTTATATCTATGTACCCTCTTTCTGAAATTTCACAACACATTCTCTCTTGTGCGTTTATTCCTATGTGTCACTAACATTCCTATCTAAAGAAAGAGCCCTCCATATACTTTAAACACCTACTTTGGATAATGGAACTTCCCGCGAATCTGTTTATCATTATCATCGATCTGATATTTCAGCCACATGTACAACCCATTTTTAAGTTCATACATTCTAAGTTCATGCATCTTTCTCTTTTAGAACCTGTACAAAATTAAACTCTTTCAAAAAGCCTTCAGTTAGGGGAGATACCAGTTGGGACACCACTTCCAAATATAAAAATCTCCCTGTGTGTTTCATTGGCCATAAAATCTCTTTTATCTTATCAACAATCCATAGTTGACTCTTCCCTTGGTTGCATTTGCTACCATTACATTTCAGATTGGAAGGTTACCATGGCAGTATTGACAGGTGATGTGTCCCCACAGGGCCAGGTGTATTTAAATAGGTGTTTGCCGCATGTAAAGTTAATGAATTGTCATAATCACATGGTTTTGGTCTGGCTCCGACAAATATCAATGAGGACGGCCTTCTTCCAGCCCTCAGTCCAATTAACTGAATGTACTGGATGATTTATCGTGTGGAAGCTTAACTCATTTAGCAAAGTGCCAAGCGTTGATCCCAATTTGTTGAATAGTTAAAACCGAACATGCAGCTACAAGGATGTGACCACGTGTCTATTTCATACCAACTCCAATACGTATGGCAGCCAGATCGCCAAAACGTTTACAAAGTATCGATGGTATAACAGGTTATATTCAAGAGTAGAGGAATATTAACTGTATAAACTATAAAGCCGGGTCCCCACTGCATCCAAGAAGGGTAATCGGGAAGAAGCGGCTGTTTAGTCCTGCTGTTGGGTATGGTTTGGGCAGTTCTGGTCTATTCTAGCCGTTGACTGATCTGAGTATCTGACCATGAATGTCTTAGTCCAGTAATTGACATTGCCGAGCAAAAATGGGACAATAAGATAACATCTCAACTACATCATATCGAACAAGAATTCTTTACAGTGCACCTGCCAAATTACTGTACTGCAAGTTGAAAGTATAATCGCCATTATATCACCGTCATTATTTGATCAATGTGTTGATAAAATTATTTCTATTGGCGATGCCTGCGATCGTATATCAAATTGTGTAGAGGCAATCTTTGAAAATTTGAATGTAGGTTATTCCAATAACATGAAACAATTCGATGTTGTTTACCAGGAATAGGGCTTGTGGAAACCGTGTAAGTAGTTTAGGAAAATGTGATCAGCTAAAAGCTGTATTGAAGAAGATGGTACAGATACGCAAAACGAAGTGCGCTTCTTTGTTTAGAATAAAATACCCTGCACTGTATTTCTAAATACATAAGCTTTACGCTTGAAAGAGCTAATCCGACTAGTTGAACTATGAATACTGGTAGCTAAAGAAATGTGAGTAGTATACACAAATATGGACTGGCTAAACTTTCTGGTTCTCACTCCATGCATGATAGGACGTTTATCTTAATTGATTGTTTAGATTCATTGCAGGTTTAATTTAGAAGTACACTTGTATTTGTAAAGTGACGAGGACAGTGCCATTCATATTCGTATATCATATGTATATTCTTAAGAAAGATTTTACTAAAATTAATGTTGTAAAAATCCTCTAAAACTGAGCTTTCAGAACTTATTCTATTGAGCAAAACTTTTCAGATTACTATAATGTTTATTTTGTCCCACCAGAAGGTTACAATTGCGATTAGTGAGAGGGTTGAAAATTTTAAACTGTTAAAAGTAACTTAACTATACGTAAGTAGTATAAGAAAATTCGCATTTGCTAACGGCTATCGTTTCTCCTAATTTCTTTTGTAACTTGTCATGAACAATATTAACTCCAGACAAGCACTGCTGTAGCTAATACAATACATCATACGCATTACACTGGCTACACTTGCCTCGGTCTTACCTGAGACAATGACGCTATGGCTATGTCCTGTGACTTGTTATTCACTTCCAATCTTTTCTTTAACAACCTGATGAATAACTATAACATACAACCGGTTCGTCAGCTATATCCTCCCCTTTCTGCGGACTTTAGTCCTTTCTCAACAGAGCATACCTAAGCTATTCATATTTAACTTCGTCGACATCAATGTTTTGTTTTCTAATACATGGCTTAGCGGTTATAACATAGATCCTCGGACGAAGACTATGTTGGATGCTAAAGTCGTCTAATTAGAGTCAATTCGTAGCATATGTAGCAGGAACGGATCCCCACATCCCCTTTACAAACTCCTTGATACGCTTGTGTATAGGTGACCACGAAATCAGTCCTTTAATCAACAACAGCTTACAATGATAAGAAACAAACTTGAAGGCAGGACGTTAATAAAGTTGCCCGTTCAGGATCCTGTTCCAGTGTTCAGTGTCCATGGTTTTCATGATATATCCACTCTAAAACGTTCTGATCGCATCGTGGTCTACAGTGTGGGATCATGATCCAAAATAAAGCCTGTCTATTTTGAGGGATCAATGCATATCAATATCATATTTCTATTTTAGTACGTTATTTAACCATACTATCGGTCAGCAGACTTCAGTGTGAGAGCGGCTCTTTAAGTATTATGCTTGTATGTATGTATTTATGTAAATGTATATACATGTATGTATGTATGTATGTATGTATGTATGTATGTATGTATGTATGTATGTCTGTATGTAATGTAAGTATGTATATCTGTATTTGTGTTTATCTGTCTGTCTGTCTGTCTGCTTGTATGTATGTATGTATGTATGTATGTATGTATGTATGTATGTATGTATGTATGTATGTATGTATGTATGTATGTATGTATGTATGTATGTTAGGGCCTAAATATAGTGCCAAGTGTGTTGGTGACACGCACGCGGACTGACATGGTTGGCCAAAGAGAGCAGCTCTACGGGCTATAAATCATCCACCGGTGAACAGCACAAGGGTCTCTAATGGACCTATGAAAATATCGGCTTTTCTAATGGGCTATAAATGGCCACTAAAAGACACTACCAGCCCGAGCCCTCCCTCTAAGAATCAATAGCTTTCTGCGGGGGTAAAAAGTACCACTACAGGCTGCAGTAAGTACCTTATGAAGGTTATGGGAAAGTTTGCTTTACATAAAAGACAATTTTGTCTTAGCCGTGGCAGTAAATTGCTGATCTAATTACAGGGTCGGACTTTAAGTGGGTCTCTTGGGCGAGCATGAAAAATTAAGCTGTCATAAACCTGGAAAGGGTACTGCTGTATGTATGAACAGGGACAGATCATGTAATTATATGAGGCAAGGGTCTTAAACCTAAGTGAGGCTCCTTCGCGTGAACAGATACCTAACGGGAGACTCACATTCCTGATTACATGTTTGTAAAAGATAATTGTGCACATGTAAACTTACCTGACGTTAAAATCAAATGATGTTACCATTAAGATATCAAAAGGCTCACGGAACCACTGACTATCAACCAACTTGATTATTTTGTATCAGAGAGCTTGGCTTAAATTTTCATCTAATTACAATCTTATGTGATATACGCACCACTTGTGTTCCCTTGTGTTGTCGTGTATCAACACTCTCGACGAAATACCAATATTATACATATGATAATTTTAAGAGGTATGAAATGAGAGTATATCATACCTCTCAAAATATCAAGGCAAACAGATTTTGGTTTGCAGGAGATCGTTCAAAGAGAACACGAATCACGTATGGTCCCCTGTCCTTTGTTTCTATTTCAGGTGGTGAACAAGAGAGGGCGCTCCCTAACCGGAAGCGAGGTGCACTCGGATGGCCTGGTGGCCGCCAGGGGGCAGGTCGGCAGACAAGCGACTCCCCAATCTGATTGGTCCCCTTTAGTTACTGGTTCAGACATGGTTAAGCCGCTCTTGCTCCGACCCTACCTAAAAGGTAGAAAATTCGATTTGGCTTGTATTAAGTAGTAACCCATGTTAGAAAGTCAGCCTCAAAGTATAGGAAGCATATGGACAGGGGGAGTGGTGGACAGGATCTAGCTTGAAATAACTGGGTTTCGAAGTGATAGGCCTATTTATGTTTTGACAGGGCAAGCATGTACTGCAATAGGCCTATAGTATTTTTTCCTTAGTGTAAATTTGAATTTTGCAGACAGTGAATGAGCATTGTTGATATTAGGATGGTATGTTTATATACTCGTTTTACGGTACCTCCAGGAATGACAATCAATTTTATGTCTTAAATGAAATGGTGGGCCTACCTTCTGGAATGGCAAATGATATTAGCACCTTTTCCTTGTAGAGCCTACTTACTTTCTCACAGGAAAATGTTATAAACATTTTTACAAAATGAAAATGTCAAATTTCTTATATAGAGTATTTCTATTTCAGCCAAAACCGGCTCAAGTACACCAAATGACGTCACATCTTTGACCTGAGCATTACATATCACCATAGCTCCCTCTCTATAGTTTTATCACAGTCCTGACGAATCCCTAAAGTCTTTAAAGGTATTTGGCACAGGGTCTGCATTGCGGCACTGGTCAGTCATGGGGTATCCATAAACGTTATGGCCCCAGGTCAAAGAACCACTGGATAAGACACGCCATTATCCCCACTGAATGCGACTTTAGCGCCCTTAACCACGTCACGTCGAATTACAGCCCGACCCGTTCTTATGCCCCATAACTCGCGCGTCACCAGCATCAGGCGACGGCGGCGCTCGGCCAGTCGGTAATGATTTGATTTGCTGATTTGTTACTTAATCCCTCCGTTCTGCTTTGGTTTTATGCACATTCCACCATTCGGACCGCGAACGGCCACCCTTCGCCGATGAAATTTGATATCTGTTCTGATTTGGCGTCATGCAATGTCACAATCAACGCGACACTTTGCCGCCGGAAGCGTTAGGGCTGGGCATGCGTGTAGCGTTCTCCTCTTTCTTCGCCGTCCATGAACGGCGACTTTGACGTGAAGTGGCGACTGAACGGCATGTCGTCACCAATTAATGTCTTTACCTGGAGAGTGACGATGAATGTGCTTAGAGAGCGTGCAATCAGGTATGAAGCATGCACGACCAAAAGCATATTATTCGGGATTGGTAACATTAAGGGCGGATCCAGGGGTGGAGGTCCAGGGGGTCCTAACCCCCTACTGCTTTTTGGTCGGGACGACATAAACTTATCTAAGAATAAAAAGGAACGTTGTGTGTGCGCGCAAATGCATACAGTTTTAGTCTATATGCGGACCCCAGCCCCTTTCAAAATTCTGTATCTGCCCCTGTAACCATACACGTAGTATTGGTAAAAATGTGCATGGCATTGATAACAATGGACATATTATTGGTAACGATTGGCAGCAGGTCTATATTCGTAATGATATACATGGCCTTGGTAACTAAGGCGTATAGGCATATATGATATGGTAAATTGGTAATCATGGGCATGGTGTTGGTAAGAATGTACATGCCCGGTATTGGTAAAGTCGTACAAAGGCCTAGTATTTTTACCGATGGGAATGGTATTGGTAGGCCTAGAGATAGGAATTGTTTTGGTAATGATTGGAATCGCTGCATGGTGATCTAATATTAGTTCAGTAGATATTCTAAGCGGAATTCTGTTTACGATTTTTTGTATACATATTTCCATGCCGTTGCAATCTGCGTTCAACCAGTCCCAATCACAAAGCTTTAGACATCTGGCACTTCATAGATGGGACTAAAAATTATATGTCATCCATTAGGCAGATTTAATATGTATCATCAATTTAAGACTACAGGATATTCGGTTTTCAGATTCAATGAGAAATCTTTAAAATAGATCTGAGATCTATGAATGATTCGTCCCGCATCTGTCAGGGTGATTTGCCGTAACTATTTTGCCATTCCTATGTGTGTGCTGTAGTATCGTTGTTTGGTCTTTATAGACAAAATGATATGTTAACAATTAAACCACCATACAACCCCGTTTTTGATCAAGGCTTTATCAAGGATACGTTCCAATCAGTCGACGTCTATTGAAAAAGTCGAGGATTGAGGACATTCCTGAACTCTAAAATGTATCACATGATATAATAGCTAAGCCTACTTCCCAAACAGTCCTTTCATTCTCAGATAATAATTAGTAAGTACTTGTAGAAGAAGACACTTCTATACATAATTCTTTCCCATATGGGCTAGGGACCTTTCATTAAGTACGTTTACACAATTTAACATCTCTTGTGTCGCCCTTCAACTTCCCATTGGGCTTAAGTGAGCATTGAAAAAGCACAGGAAAGTAAGCGCATTTTATGGAATATCCCCTTTAATAATTGTTATAACAATAACTGAATTTTAACACTCACCTCAAATGTTTTAAACACCCGGGAGAGGGCGCTCATGTCGCGCACTGAGAAAATCAGAGTACACTTCCGCTGCGGAACAGCTTCCTGCTTGTCGTTCTCGTTGTGCGCATGCTCACAGCCGTTCTCGACGACCGTGGTGAACACCTCGTTGTCGATGTTGACGTCATCGGACAGGGACGTGCGTTCGTGTTTCTCGAACTCGGCGTTGGTGACAGTATCGAACTTGGCGTCTTCTATCAGACTGCGCTTTCTCCAGTTAGACCCATGCTGAAAATACAAATAGAAATTTGATCAAAGATCTTTTAATCTTTTATTTTTTCCGTTTAGTCTTCGTTATATGGTCAGACTTTACAGTTGGGAAATATAGGATATAAGATATAGGATTTCGAAGGGTGATGGGGCTCCAGTGGCATAGTCATGCAGGTTAAGTTCCAGGATGTCTGGGCCCCCCTTAGTTTTTCTAAAATGTAAGTAAAAGATACGAAACATCGTGAAAAATCTAGGATGGAACCCTCTTTTAGTTTACGTGTAATGCCCTTCATAATTATTAGGAGCCCTCTTTGATTTCAAGGTTGGCTAGGCACCTGCACTGGGATGAATTAGGTTTTATATTCCATAATATGTTTTTAGTCAAAATGTACATTAAAATGCGTTTTACGATACAAAGGTACGTGAAACTGTATCCCCTTGCTAAATTTCGACTCAAAATATTAATAATAATTTGTCTAGTTTTGACCATCCCAATGAAACATTGAACCATTGAATGCATGTACGTATTAGTGTGTAATTTACAATGATAATGAAATAGAATAAAGATACTACAGCTATGATGATATAAGAACATGCATTGCATGAATATGTCAGTTGTTTGGAACAAATAGAATGCCACGAAACAGCATAAATAATTATTGTTCTTTGCAGATGATTTCTATTTAGTACATGTATTTAGATAGTACCGGTATGAAGTTCACCGACATACAAGAAAAAATAACAGTGGTGGTCGCTGCAAAACAATTATGCCCACAAAGGTGATCAAAATTATGTTATTACAATAAAGTTTGCCAAATATATTTGATGTTATTATTTGGATTATTTCAATACTGTTTCTTTTCAATATTTCATATCGCAAGTACAGCACTTGGTTTTTGACGTGAGGCCATCATATCACTGACAGAAAGCGTTCCTAACCGGTCCATCTGAGATGATATTTTAGGGTAAAAGAGCTCAATTACACACCAATTACGCCAAAGTACCTCAATTAGTGGGTGGTATTTTCTGGGCACACCGAATGAGGACCCTCCGGCAAGGCAATGATCAATGGGTGCTTTTACCAGGTCTTACGTTTTGTCTGGTATACTAGATGCGTTAAATCGATCCTGCATATTTTGCTTCTGCTATTTTAGGAAGTTAATTGTTGAGAAGAGTAGTTACAATAATGACATGAACCAGAGTTGACATGGTGCTGTGAGATCGCCTGGCAGCAGATGTTAATCTCTAAAAACTAAACGCAGCGGGTTTTGTTTAAGTTATAGGCCTATAGGTAGAAATGTGTAATGAAGCAGCAACATTCTTCTTATTTCCCGCTTTTGATTGTGCTTATACCTACCTACATTTGGTTAAAGTACTAATTCGGCCAAATGCAAACTGCCTAAATAAAAATAATCAGTCCATGCGAATTCCAAGCTCATTGACATACACGTTGATAGGTCTACAGTCAATATTCACATAGAAAATTACCAAAAATAGTAAAATAAGCTAAAATTAGTCTAAAATGAAATATTGTGTAGTTTAATTTGATAGGCAACATTTTCACAAATTTTGCATATTGTTGCCATGGTTACCAGAATGTAAAAAGAACCTCAAAACATACAAATGTTGCTGAGATGAAGTAATTGGTTGCCATGGAAACTAGATCATGTGACAAAAACTGTAGAATTAAGAAAACAGAAAACAAGGATTTCAAGCTACATTGTTCAAAAAAAAGGTTAAAGATATCTTAATTACAAAAAATATAGCATTTTATTCTTATTATGGGCCATACTACTTGCATTTTGCTCTATATTACACCCTTTGTATCTTGCTTGGTACTCTTTGTTATCTATTTTTGATGGATTTATGGTGTCCAACCCTATCATATTCAGAAACCAATATCTCAGCTTCTACTTGGAATATTCAAAAGCTGTTTTCCTTGATAGAAAGTTTGAGACTTCTATGTCATTAAGCCCCAAAATCCCATGGAATGTCACCTATAATATACTCGAGGGATGTATGCGACGTCGTTTATACTACAGACAGTATACAACATCACCTGTTTAAGGGAAACAATGTGTGCGACAAGTTAAATTCCCATCTTGGCGTACTACTAAAGCCCCATTCGCCGTGGTGGACGTGGTTTTTCGTACGCCTCTACGATCTGCGAATATTAGAAACGTTGCATTGTCGTAGCCCTGTACGACCTGACCCCTTTCGAAATTATTCAACATATTTAGTATTTTCGTAGAGATCATGTACGATTCAAGACAAGATTGCTTGCGAAAATGATCGTAATGGACCTGCCACACCACTGTGAATGCTATGCGATCAATTTCTCTAGCTTGCGTTCATTTTGTCGTACCTAGAGCCATTTGCGAATGCATAAGATACATTTTTCGTGGGTCTCTGTGACAGAATCATTGACCACGGCGAATGGGGCTTAATATACTCAAATTCATCACGTACACAGTGGATGGTATGAAAACGACACGACCATCCATAAACTCACATTTCCATATACTACTAATATGTTCCGTGATTCGCCCTGGTCGAGGTTTCTATCGCAGAGACCTATGACCAATTTCTCTTTAGCAAATGATTTCATGTGCGAAAGAAATATCGCAAGCTAAAGGTATTGATCGTTTAGCATTCGCAGTGAGAAGGAAGGTCCCATACAATTATTTTCGCATCCAATTTTGTCTTGAATCGCACAGGATCTCTAAGAAAATATTAAACATGTTGAATAATTTTGCAAGGGATCAGGTCGTAAAGGACTACGATTATCCAATGTTTCCAACGTTCGTCGATCGCAGAGGAGACTGAGGCTTTAGAATTAATCCAAGCGTCAATGGATTCCATGATACACGCGGCAATGTCATGTATATTGTGAAACTGATATAGGTGACGTCACTTATACAGGTAGAACATTTTACACAATATTGCCAGTATTATAACTCAAACAATATAAGCAACATACGTAATTGAATTGTATAATTATATCGTTTTCAATTCAGATGCTATTGTCGCCTGAATAGTGAAGGCCAACCACGTGATGTCGCCAATTTAATAGCATGTACAAGATAGGCGACCTGCTTTAAATACCCATTTCTATATACTACTTATACTACTTCAATATATCATATTGTGATGTATAATATACGTCAATTAATCTAATCATATTATGATTAGATTAATTCACGCAATCTTGTTGGGTAAATATTGGAGTTTATTGAGGCGACATCGCACCTTTAGGCAGCGCCCCCTGAAGAGGTTTATCTGTGAAAACGGAGAAATGTGGTTAACTGTATGTGGCACTGAATCTTGGGGAATTCGCCATTCATATAACAATTACGAACAGTCCCAACCTAAAGAACTTAGGAAACTTCTGGTCATAGTTTGCATGTAAAATTACGAACGGAAAACTTTTTTTAGTTTCAATGTGCACCAGGTTTGTGAACGCGCCCATGGTGATAAATATTACAGCAAGTAGCCACTGGTTGGAGGCAGAAATGCAGCATAACCACCAGTGTCTTACAAGCTAGCCTTAGGGGGGTGGCTTTCATCACCATAGTATTTCAGGGTCGGTTCGGCCTAAGTGGTCGGTCATCAGTGAAGGGCACTCGGGGCCCGGCCTATGGCCACCAGGGGGCGCGGCGCCGGGAGGGGGCGCTGATATAGCCTGACAGGTCCTTTGGCGACGCGCTTCATCAATTCAACACCTTGCGGAGATATGGGCAGGCCCAGGGCCACTGGCTCAGTAATTCAGGTCTCTTACTGAAAATAAACTAACCCGTTCTCCCCCAGGTTCCACCCCAACCCTTCCCACCTCCATTCTACCTCCACCTCCACCCCCACCCCCATGCCCTACACACTCACTTTCATTCTGCCACTCCCACGCAATTCTGACATCTGACCATTAATCTTGTTTTGTAGGTTCTGTCCAATTCTACTGGAAAGGGGGATATCACATTTGTATTAGATGGGCCTATATCGAAATCAGTAAATTAGTTTTCCCGAAATAATGCTGTGAAACATTGAAATTAGTATTTACATTGGATTTAATTACAAAGGGTTCTCCTGTGTTTAAGGGGAACGCATCAAATCTCAACTGTTACTACATGTATTTGCATAGAAGATAAAAATGATGTAGGATGATTTCAGTGAACAGCTCCGTTGAAATTCTCTACATTTGAATCAATATCAATGGATATCATGTAAAGTTATTCAGATCACTTTCCCTGAATAGCTTTGTTAGAATTCTCAATATCTCAAATGTTCAATACCGATGCATATCAGATCCAAATCTCTGATCCACGACTCTTCAGCAATGATAAAAATTGCTGCCTTTTTTCGACAGAAGAGTACTTCAGGTGTGGGGCGAAGCGCGCATGTGCGGGCACGGAATGTTCCCATTGGTTGGACGGACCATTGCAGAGGTAATGGGGCAGACCTGACTGCCCATAGCATGCAGGATGGGAAAGGTTTTGATATTATCTATATTTATATTTGATACTGGCACAGACATATCACACATTTGCGATGGTAGTGTAGGCAATGTTTCATGTTTCAGTCTTGCTGCTTGACTTATTAACAGTTTTCGTAACCACCATCCTAAAATGTATTATGTGTTTAGTTATATATCTTAGTGAAATGTTAAAAATTCTACAGAATATAAATGGATGATGAATTGTCGCCATCAGAAATTGTCCCAATGCATCTACCATCATCCTGATGTAAATAATTATTCCATCATCTTTATACATTTGGAAGAACAGCTCCGTTGAAATTCTTTACATCTGAATAAATATCAATGGATATCATGTAAAGTTATTCAG
Organism: Lepidonotus clava; assembly: GCA_936440205.1. Taxonomy (NCBI): domain Eukaryota; kingdom Metazoa; phylum Annelida; class Polychaeta; order Phyllodocida; family Polynoidae; genus Lepidonotus; species Lepidonotus clava. Next base: position 40,470,368 of record OW387136.1, on the reverse strand, counting down.
ATCACTTTTATGTTTGTACAGTAGTTGCTGAAAAGGTTGCTGCCTACTGAACTACAGATAAAGATTGCATTTTGCAAACAGGTTTCATACAAAAGAAGCATCTTTTTATTTGTATTTATATTCAAACAATAAATACCTTCTAAGTTAAATGGAAATAAATATCCCAAAAGAATCTGACCCATCGACCTGACACATATTTTAACTGACGTCAGTTCCATGTTAGAATGCGGAACGTGTGGAGGGCGTGGGGGGGGGGGGAGAGAGCATGGCACCTCACTTCTCTAAACACGGCCGTGCAAACACGAACATTGGATATTGTACACACCCCCTGTGTCCACCGCGCATAATGTCCTCCAGGTGCTGGCCCCCTGGTGGTGGGCAGGTGCGACAGGTAGACGGGTAGTCGCCCTGGTCCCCAGGAGGTTAAGGAACAGGTAGAGGGCTATAACCCATTTATAGAATTGTCATTTGTTCACCCTTTTTACAATTGTTTAGATGTCAACAAATTGCAATTTCATTTTCTGGTGTTTCTCAGTCTTTCCAAATAGTATATATGATATATATCAAAGAATATATTGTTACGATGGTCGTATAGTCGTCATCAATGCAAGCAAGCCCTCGTTGCAGCTTTTAAAAGTATTGAAACAATCTGAAAATTCCCAACCCTTGAATTATCATATACATGTATATTTTTCATTGTGAAGAAGGAACATATTATTACTATCATCATTACCAGGTGGCCAAATACAAAAATGAAGTTGTAAGATCCCTTTTTAGCCACATGAAAATAAGAAATAACGGATATCCTTACCGCTTAGCAAAACGTAAGTGAAACTGACAGGGTAAGTGTCCCCATTGAGAAAATCAATATTCTACTTGTTACGCCCAGTCATGCTGCGATTTTATATTCACTGGAAGCCAGTGACACAGACCCAACAATCCCTTCACAAAAGTTAATCTTTTCTGAATTGTGGGTGAAACCAGGGAATTTTGAGTGAAACCCCTCTGGTGTAATACAATATTTTCCTTTAATAGAATAGGCCCCGGCGTACAATTATATAATATTTGATCTGATGAAATCAAGTACATGCAACAACACTTATACTAGTTACAGCTGGGGGCATGATGACAACAAAACATAGACGTTGTCAGATATTCAAAAAGGGCGAATATTTGCAAAATTGCTGGTACTATACCGGAACCTGCTTTACACACGACTGATGGTTGGAAACTTTAAATCAAAATAACGTAATAGGACTGCAAATGTATATCTGCTCAGTTCAGCTTGATTATATAATACTCACAAAGTCCCCCATCATAACAATTCCGGTATCCAACACTTCATCTTGTAAGTTTTCCTCGTCCTATGCAATGTGTCTGATAGTAACGTCACTGCATGTCAAGCTATATTATAATTTTGTGCAGGGAATTCAACCTGTGAGAAGGAGCTGACCCCTCCCCTACCCCTAGCGGTCTGCCCCTCCCCCTCCTCCAGGTGCCGTGACCAGGGTGATGGAGCCCCTCCCGGCACGCCACCCGCCGCCTGATGACCGTGATCGGTGTGCCAGCTTTTAGCCAAGAACCCAGTCAATGTTTTAAAAGCCTGTTTACCCCATCAAAAGTTCCCCATTGCATTTCGCCCATTTCGACTATTCATGAAACAAAACGGGCCTCTTGTGGATTTGGCCCCAATTTCAATTGATGTCTATTTCCCCCCTCGTAAACACTCACAGCTAAAACTACTACGGATAGCGTTATTGGTATTGGAATAATTATACATATATATATATATATATATATATATATATATATATATGAAGTTTAAAGCAGTATTGAAGAAATCGGATGAAGAATTTGTAACTTCATACATGTTTATCTAAGAGGCATAACACGTATGAACTGCTCAACAGATGTTAATGAACATATAAAGTGAGCAATCAACGACATCTGTGTTCGAGAATTAAATCTCTTATTGTGTCATGGAATGTATCTTTCCACAAAATTAATTGTTTCCAAATACCCTTCAAAAACCTTGTGAATGTCTATCACAGAAATGTTTTTGAGGGGTGTGTTATACTTCAGTGGGGAAAAACGGTGAAAGCAAAAAGCATAATAGCGCCTAGATGACCTGGTTGGGGGTAAATCCAATCGGCATCTATTGCTCCATTGATCAATCAGGCGGGGCTAATAAACAAGTAGCGTAAATCATGCGCGTGGGTGCATGTTTACACGGTCTGAAAACACTGAGGTATTGGTCCAATATGCTAAAGTCCCCGCAGCTTCTGGTCGGTTCCTGTATCACTTTTCTCTGTGGAAATACAAGTGTTAACGTTTAATTTAGGTGACTGGGCAGCCTGCATTTAGGGATCCAGCGGTCACGCTCTAATTGATCCACACTTCCGGTTGCCCCCCTTGGCCATCGATGGGACGGAGTGCGAGCTATTGACCAAGGCCATTTCGGCCTGACTCCAATGTGGCTTTGTTGGCATTTCCCAGCCGCCCTATACCCTACCTGGCACTGTATTGCTGTTGGCTTAGTTATGCAGCTATCCGTATTTGCCCAGTACTCTTATTGTAATTCGCAACACCTATTAGGCCACTGGCATCATATTTGCAGGCCTCTATGGGCAGTGAGGTCAGCATACAATGGGCTGAGTCCACAGAAACCATAGGCCTATAATATATTGTTTTCCTGACCTTTCCCCTTTCTCTCACCTTACTAACAAACTCTGCAGGCGAAGTTTGACTTAAACACCAATGTTCAAATGACATACACTAACTTCTATACTTGAAATTAATTTGATATAAGAACTTCTAGTGACGAAACTGATATCATCTATCCAAATATTCAAACACATATACCTTATCATGAATATTCATCATAGAGCTTAGCATTATTCTGAATCTGACATTGTCACGGCTATAAAAAGTAAGTTATATGATGGTAGGGGATATTAACTGAAACCAGACTGCGGCGCATGTTAAGTCATGCTAACCAAAGGCTTCAGTCTATTATGAAATTGCAAACTAAGCACATTCTGTCAGGCAATGTGAGAGAATCAATGAAAGCCATTAGGGAACATTAAGCAGAGCGTTTGATTTCATTTGCGCCTAATAACGTTATAACTTTATACCTAAGCTGTGAAGATCGTTAGTCTCTGAATAAAAAAAAAGAAAATACAGCAGTCCACCTCTTACGTGGCTACTCATCGAGAGTGAAAGAAATGCTGTATGAAAGGGTGGCTGTAAGTGAGGGAGACGTTTAGGTATGTTCACTTTATGGTGTGGCCTCTGGGCAGAAGGGCTTATGTAAAGGGGATCCGAGGGGATCCAGGGGATCCTGAGCCCCCCCCCCCCCCACCACCACCACCACCACCCCCACCCCAACCTCCAATTTGATGGACCTCTATATTACAAAAAGAGGGGGAAATGTTGCACACGTGTGTATGGTTGTACGCCGTTTCAGAACTTGTATACTATGTTGACGCACTTTCGGAAATCCTGTATCTGCCCCTGGGAACAATGACAACTATAACGATTGAACAGGGTTTGAGCTTATGACCATGGATAACGGTGTACAATTCCAAACAGGTTACATCAGTTATTTCTCTTGTTCTCTGGCGTGGATCTTTATCCACCTAGAATTAGTTGTACATGACCTCCCAAAATCATCCACATACCTTGATTTAATTGTTCAGTGGTGTCTGGCCGTATAAAAGGGGCTGCGACTTTGGGACAAATCGTTAGTAGGGATCCTACCAAAACCAGGCATTAGGATAATAGGATGACGTTCTTTGAGTGAAGGATATATTTAAACTCATTTTCTATATTACAAAATGAGATGTGAAATAATATTTTCTGATTGACGCGATTTTTGAAACGCAATATATTTTAGGCCTACTTCGAAGAGAGCTCTGCCAAAGAGACACTTTTTGTTTACTTTCCATCCCTATCACTACTGGCATGTCCCGTGCAGGGGAGTACAGTCTGTCAGCCAACCTGACCATTAGGTAACCACTAACACTCTATAACTAAGCCCTAAATGCTTATACTAACCCCTCCTCTCCACATTTACCCGAGACCCGTGCCTCAGGCAAAATAGAGTAGCCTAAACACACACTGATGTCAATGGCATTAGTGGGCTATCAAAGTGAGTGGCTCTTATTTCTGGTTATTAGTGGTAAAAAGGGGTCGTATCTAACCCTTCCTGTGTGCAGGATTTTCCATATAGGCCATGGGAAATTACCAAGACCAATATATGCGACGTGGAGCCCCCTATTCATGCTTTAGATAAACTATTAGTACTGTGGGTTAGCCTGGACACTGGACCAGCAATGGAACCTATTAAAGAAGGGTAGGGTGTGTCTTCTGTGTGTGTGGGAGGGGAGGAGGGTTCAATCAGTGGGCTCGGCCAATATGGCGCTGGGCGTCCGCTGACTTCCGGTGGCTCTGAATGGCGCACGCAGCTCGCGGCTACGGGGCCTTTCATTCCTCATGCATGGAGGCCTAATGACGTCATAGCCTTCGTTCCAGTTAGATAACGGGTGAAAGGTCGTTCGAGGAAGCTATGCATTCTCAGCTGACGACACTGCTCTCATTTTGTCTCAATTTTATGACAGGATGTAAGGTTTCGTAATTCAAAGTTTCCACTATACACGATGTGTGTGTGCTATTTCATCAGTAACCTTTTTAAAAATGTCCAGAATAGTCTTAATAGCTGAACAGAGAAGCGAGAAAGTGCTGTGTATGTTTTAGAGGTTATTAAACTAAATGAACAGGACCAGACTCCTAGTGAGGCTGCAGGTCCATTGAAATTGAAATACATGTATTTTATAATTACAACTTACTGTTTTAGTAAATCTAATAAAGTCTTCCATTGTTCCAGTAGACCTGCCAATATACCAGCATGATCCCTCATACAGATAGTCCCCTTATAAGATGCTATACCTCCTGTGCATTAATACATCAACATGAATCTCCTCATGATATGCCGGGTTCCTTAAGATACTGGTCACTAGTGGCGTTCCTGAATAATTATGATCACCTGTCATTGGCGGATTTAGCGGGGGGGGGGGGGGGGGCGCAGGTCTCTCCCCCTCCATAGGTTTAGTCAAAATTTAATTATTTTAATGAAAACTGCTCGGACCTGAATGCCCCCTTTTGAAAACTTCTGGATCCGCCCCTGCCTGTCGTTTGTTGGTCACTCTCCAAACTCTCCAAACTCGCCATACGACATTATGGGGAACCGTGTAAGCCGTTTATGCATGCCGAAGGTCATTCTTATTTTCTAACTAAAATGAGGGACTCTGTAGGACTATGAGGGACCACGTGACATAAAATATTTGCACATTTTCAGTTTAACCCTTTAGGACCCACATATTACATTTACAAATAGCTAGAATCCCAGGGAATTTATGGGATTTCCTCCGATATGCTCTTCATTCCGCATCCCCCGAATGAAGAATAACCAGAGGCACGATTCGGGGAAAATTTTAAATTTATGGAATAATAAATTTGATGTATTAGGGTTAATGTATATTGAAGGTATTGAATTGTAAATGGAGAATATTGAGAGTAAAATTGAAGTGATAATGACTAAATGAGTTGTGTGGGTGGGAGGTAAATTGGAATGATATAAGATTGTAGGTGTGGGTTTGTTGATATTGAGGGGAAGAAGGAGGAAATGGAGGAGGGTGTATTGGGAACTATTTGGGGTTGGTGTATTAAGAAATGATGAGTAAAGTAAGTTGGTATGGGAACACCAAGGGCTAGCAATGGCACCTACTGCTAAGATAAGTTGCTTGAGGATCCAATTATTCCCTTACAAGTAATTGAGGAATTTCAATTTCTTAGCCTTCCCTATTTTACTCAAATTATAGACACCTGGTTTATAGCTATGATTGGGTGCTTTTAAACGATATAGACCTATTGGTCACTTGCTTTTTTAATACTTACGAAACTGTTCTCCTAGGAATAATATGAAAAAACATATGGAAAAATGGACGATTTTCCAGGCAGCTACGGCTGGATTGGGGAGCACACCCTTTGACGGGTATGGCTGGATTGGGGTGTAAAGGGTTAATGAAGGGTTACCTTATTATGATGTCCCGTTTGCCCTAGGGTGAATACACCTGTCGTACATCATCCAATTTACCCGACCTCGGGTTACCCAACCAACACACTTTCTATACACCCCCGCCCCAGAAAACAATCGGCCCGGGGTGGTGTGAATTGGGTATCCTTTGAGGCGGCTGCATTACGAGTGTCACCTATGAGGCAGAATGACTCGTTCCCAAAGGAGTATTACGTACAGGTGAGCAGCTCCGAGCAGCTCCGAGCGGCTCCGAGCTGATTCCTATTCAGGCCATTGGTCCACCTCATGTGTCTAGGTGTCGTCACCCGTTTATATAGATATGATGGTTAACACTTCATGCATATAATATACATGCACAGGACGTCACTGAATCAAACAATGGGAGATCAGATAGATTAGACATGTAGGGTGATTGTATTAATCGACATGGTCATACTACCACCCTGGCACAATCGGTTGTATTGACATCATTCTGACGTTGAAGTCTGACAGCGATCCAACGTCATGACATTGGTTTTAGGTTGAAATCAAGTTGGATTTGCAAAATGTTCTGACGTTGTATTTTGGTTGAAATTCTGACCTCTGACTTTATTTACCTAGCTGACGTCTCACTCTGATATCGTCCTTGGAACAACGTTGAAATCACGCCATGTGCCAGTTGGGTATGCTACGGATTCCATTAAATACTGTGTCATGCATGTGTGATAATGGGAAAAGGACAACGAGACGATTCATAATCATAGTATTCACGGATAATTGTTATTGGGGAGTTATATTCGTCGGTGTGTTAAGCTGGGTAGAATCATTCATCAATAATTACACTGTGACGAGTATTATTGAGACTGCTCAAGATTTTCATACAAATAACATTGATTGATGGAAGATGACGCAAGGAGGAAAGTAATTGCTTTGATATGTCAAAAATAGATAAAAGCGACACTAATATAGTTGATAGTATCATATATTGTATTGTATTTTTGTGCAGTCCCATATATCTGAAGAAGATAACGTACAAAATGAAATCTGGCCATTATCACCCTTTCCATCAGAAATCAGTCTATAGCAAATACCAATGATGTATGCTAATAGACTGATGGTACGTTTAAATACCCATGTATCTAAAACCAGGCCAATCACCAATTACATACCTATATAGAATCGTCCAAATCACTATAATATGATTCACCTTTCACGTGCGACAATGGCACCAGGTCAGAATCAATGAACGGCTCGTGATAATACAAAGTTTATTGTTGATAGATTGTTGCTTGGCATTGAAACGGGTCTGCCAATACATGTGTAACATAAAGCATTATGAGCATGTAGACCTATACATAATAGGTTTTTAACAGCCTTTCTAGTTCTAGTTGATTTTAAAAGGCATACGCCTATTACCCCACACGTGATATTATGCTTTTGTCTTTTAGGGGTACCTTCAGGCTAAATAAAGGTACTTTATAGGAATTTATTTAGGTTTAAATTCAAAACATTCAAATGTTATGTAAATACTCAATGTCTGACCTGTCTTAACCTTTCGTATGGGTAACCACTGATCAATGATGGATACAAGGGCTGGGTGGAGGTGCAGGCGTGCTGACTTATTTAATACCAGCTTGATTTGCCTAAATGGAAGAGTACATTGCCGTATAGTTATAGATGCATCCATATTCAGACGAATATCTATGAAAAAACACCTTATTTGCTTATAACTCCGTGAATTTGATTAAATGAATGGTTTTAACATTTGAACAAAAAAAAGAGGCAAAGCGGTTATGCATCTTGCAGCCAGTAAGTTAGTGGCAATATCTACTCGTTCCCAGTTGCATTTGGACAGTACATTCAGCAGTTAATATGCATACCCTGATCAAGTTAGACAGACCTGTGTTCTGATAGGCTGCATAGGAAATATGCTAGATTTAGATATAGACCGGCCATGTTCACGTTGCACAACCGACTGGTACGTGAAATAGGAGAAATCTCTAATAGCATCTGACAACTCATGGCATTGATAATGACCTGTGAGCGGGTACAGTACATCATCAAAACGTACACATCAACACGAACGCCACAGGACGACAACGTGCTTTATACACTAGCAACGACGGTGTATAGAAAACGTCTACTCCATATTTCTTAAGTATAGGCAAACAAGGGCGGATACAGGACTTTGGAAAGCGGGGTCTGCATATAGGCTCAGTACCGAAATTTTGCACATTCATGCGCACACATATAACGCCTTTGACAAGTGTAAGGTCACACACACACAAACACACACACACAAACACACACACTTTAGCCAAGCTGGGAAAATATCCAATGAAGAATATTTAACTGAATGCAAACATCTAAGCAGCTTTGATAGTGCAAAACTATTTTTGTAGGGGGCACTTTACCTGAAAAGCCCTATCCCAATTCTTATAGGACACTACCAACTGCTTTTCCAGACAAGGCCTGGCTTATAGTGTTTTGTAGCAATGGTATTGTGCATGCATATTTCTTATTTCGTCAAGGTTATGATTTTAGGTAAAACTTATATGGAAGAATTGGTAATTCTGAGACAAATTAAAAATTGATTTCGGACTGCTAATCATTTTGGTATTCCACGTTGCTGGCAACCCTGATACACAAGGTTTTGACACTTTCTTAATCTAAACATGGTGTACAAACAGTAAATGCCCTTTGCCGAATGCAAGTAGCAAAATCTACACACCTTGAAAGGGTTTTTCTCAAATGACTATTGTTTCATATTTTTCCACACAGGACCTGCTATTGCAACCCTATTCAACGCTTGTTGTATACCTTAGAAGCAGGATTAAGGTTGTATTGAATTACATAGGCATGTATGTACTACATAGTAGGGAATGACGATCTGAACTTGGAGGAGGTGTTATTGGATCATTCCTCTTAGAACCTACTCATAGAAGATAGTATAATCAAGCCCATATCCGAGGGGGGGGGGGGGTGACGTGGGGTATGGGTCACCCCCCCAAGCTGAGCCAGATCCACTTTATGAAAAAAAACAATATTTTAGCTTTCCCTTCTCCCCTCTTATCTTAGCCCACTGCTACCCCTGTAAAACCTCTCTTACCCCTGCTAGCCCTCTGCTGGCCCTTTAAAAAGCCATGTCTCTTATCCTTTACAGCTCCCTGATGAATATGCCTGCTTCATGATATGACCAATAGTGTTGCCAGATTACATTCTAACATTGCAAAATATGTCGCCAGCTAATATGTCGCTATACACTAAAGTGTGGAGCCCCTAACCTTCAAAACCCATGGCCAATACCATGGCTTTAAGCTATTTACCTCTAGAAAGTCCACTTTTTGGAAATGGTCATCCCCCCATGAAAAGTTCTGGATACGGGCCTGATATAGATATAACAATAGTCACGTATCGCCTCGAGGTATGAGCCTGTTACCAGAAAAAGGCCGGGGAAAAGGTCAGGAGGGTTTTCTTTCGTACAGTGAGTAGTACATAAAAAGAGCATTTTGATTGTGGTTGTGTATATAGTTCATCTTATACAGGCAGCGGCGTCTCTAGTTTAAACGACGTCGCATATTATACGACGTGTATACCAGGGCCGTCCCAGTGGCCCGTTGCACAATAGAATTTCGTTGTGAGGATCAAGTTAAGATAAACAAACAGTGATTTAAAAAGGGGGTAATATAGGACAAGTTCCTGTAAAGATTACTGGTCATTTACAACATTCTAAATAGTTTTTATTTGTTTCAAAACGTGCGTTGTTACGCACAAAGCTGCTATGAAAAGTGTCGTAACAACAATGGGTATCATAACAATGATAGGTATTGTGCAACGGGCCACAGCTGATGATATAATTTACATATTTTATTTTTTTCCGTCTACAAATCGATTTCCTAGGTGAGGTACTACTAGCAATGCTCAAAGTCACCTTGCTGACCATTTTCTACGTTATTACATGTTATCGTGATACCAATAAAACAAAAAGAAAAGGGGCATCGAGTACCGGATGTGACGTCGACAAGCGTGCAACGCTAATAGCCACCTGACCAGAGATCGGAAGTGATACCGTGACGCGCATGCGCGATGAAGGAGTGCGGGTTCGGACCGGATAGATAGTTTAAAGTTAGGGGTAAAGAGCGATAGGCCAATGAAAATCACGTACTTAGGCCTATCCACGAAAAGGAGCTATAGAGGAAATAGCGCCAAGTCATAGATCTACATAGCACAGTCAATACAAGGTCAGTTAACTTAACGTTACTACGAGTAGCGGTTATTGAATTTGTCATGATAATAATTATCGTCTCAAATACGTGTATTTCTCTGGTTTAGCAGAAATATTACTCTCAACTACCCTCATTCTATACAGATAGGTCACAACCTGATTAGAATATGAGCACACTATCATCACGAGTCAAAAAATACATTCCTAAGTTCGCTTTTCAATTTTAACTTGCCGCACAGGAGCTCATGATTGTCCCTTTTCAACAATGAAACGTCCTGTATATCGAGGTTCTCAAATCTGGAATGACTTGCCAATTGAGATGAATACCATCCCCACCTATTTGATGATCAAAACAAGAATCAAAAAGGGGTTTCTACTTATTGCATGGAACTCAACTAATCTAATACTCAAATAACACTATGATTCAGTCATGCATACGGTTATATATCAACTACCTCACACAGCTATAAGATTGTTGATATGTGTTTTTCATAATAGGGTTAGCACAAGGTAAATGAGTAATATATCAAAGTGAACATTTTCTGATATATTGTTTTATGCTACATATTCCACAAAACTTGAAAACATGATATGAAAATTGCAGTTACCTTTTGTTTATATAGCCAAGTAGATCTATATTCAAACGAATGTCAATGTGGGATGTATTATGAAAACCGGATCAAATATCCGATTGTAAACCAGGATGAATAGTAGCTTCAGGGGCCGAAATGTGTCTACATACATAAAAATGTCGACCATTCATGTCACATACCTCAAGGCTGTAGCTCTTCTGGTAGGCCAACCTTCTCTTGGCCGTCACCTCGCAGACGACTTTTTCCTCGGGGATGCAGTGGGTAGTCATGGCGGCGACGTTGGTGGTTTTGGCGGGCTTTTTCTCTTCTGTCGTCTGCTTATTGTTGTTATTGTTGGTGGCGGCGTGGGTCACCCTCTCTACTTTGTCCTTGAGGTTCTCCTGGATCCAGACGACGGGCCGCTTGACTGTGTCAAAGACAGACACCCTGAAACTCTCCATCCAAAGTTGGGCGGGAAGGGCAGGTGGGACGGTCAGAGGTGGGCTCCACTACCTCCGCACACGCTTTTATAGCAGTGAGCGGGTCACGAACCGACAGGCAGCGCCGCCTATGGCTTCCACACTCCGACCAGTGTAACAGACGACTTTATGTAACCGTGTTATTATTATTCAAAGACAAAGCGCTGATTCTGAAAGGCCTGATTCCCTTTGTAAGAGGGCTGGCTGGACGTCAGGGCTGTAGTGTACCTTTCACTAGTTGTCGACTATCGGGGGTGGGGGTTGGAGGAAGGGGTGATGGAGCATACCTGATTAGCTGTGTTCTGATTGGTTGATGGTTGGTTAGGTGGGAGGATAGGGGTCGGGGGACGCTGGAGTGGGTGTTCCAGGGAGTGGCTGAATAACGCGGGAAGTGGGGCTGGGGGTGGGGAGTGGCACGGTATGCGAGTTGATGCCTGACGCGCTACACGCCGATAGAGCTGCTCTGACCTACTCATCTCACTGAACTCAGAGCAGCTCACCCAGAGCCGCGTGCGAGTAGGCCACTGTGTCGTGACCAGTGCAGCTAAAAGGACAGTACCAACAGGGAGGCGTTTGCACATGAGCCGGCAGCGTTTAAAGTCCTCTAAGGAAATGTACTTATCGTGATAGAAATACTCCTCTGAATTTCAATAAGTAGAATATTAGGAAATAATTTGTATATGTCACCATACATTCCCAAATTTGTCGGGAGGAAAAACTAGGGTGGGAACCTGAGCACCACCTGACTGCGATCTCCTCATATAGTTCTACTCATATTTCATCCTTTTACCAAGGTAAGTTCTCATCTAATTGTAGAACTATACTTCGTCGCTCTCGTCAGGTGGTGACACAGGTGAGACTTTAAAGCCAGTAAATTTTCTTAGAAGGTTAAGGAACAAAGAAATAACATAATGATTGAACAACAATTGATTCATTTTATGTTCAACAAGAAACAAGTGTTTTTTTTTGTTTTCAATTGTTTATTAAGTAAATCACTTCAGGGTTTCCCCTAGTTTTCGGTGATATTACAATGATAAGTGTAGTAAATAAACAATTCTGGTGTTATCTATGAGTATGTACATCAAGATCAATACAATATATATTGGACCTAATAAAGTAGATCAATATAAACACAGTATCTGTGTTTGATCAGATTCATAAATTCATTGACACAGGTTGCAAATTGTACATCATGGCATAGTTCATCCCAAATCATTGTCCCTTTATAAAATGCACTATTCTGGAATTTTGTGTTCATTTTTGTTGGGACAATAAACTGTTTCTTATTAGCCAATCTAGTTTCTCTTACTGGAACAGTTAGCACATCATCTTTAACACTGTGTAAGAACATCAGACGAAGAAGTTGTTTTTGCCTTCTCTGCTCTAAACTAGTCAATTTTAGCTTAGAATGTAGATATTCAATAGTGACATGGTCACAGGGAGAGACACGAAGACAGGTCCTGGCTGCATCATTTTGCAGTATCTGAAGCTCTCATTTCTATTCAAGTGTACATGACATCAATATAAATCCACAGTAATCGAAATACGGCAGAATAGTTTGCTTGTAAATTGCTATGCTGGTTAAACAATCAATTGATTTTCTAATTTTGGACAACTGAAATACTATTGTAAAGTACAATTCATTTTGTTTGAAGGTACTCTCATGAGATCAACAACCCCTTTTCAAAATATCTTTGAGGGGTGTAGGGCCTACCCATTATCGCCAGATGGGAGGCACTTGAGCCCCTTGTGCTATGGGCCTTGAAAATCGAAATGTCAATGCCTGCCTCCTTCATAGTGGTTTTAGTCCACCTGGCCACCGTTTGAGTACCCACTGATTGCTTTATATGGAGGGGCAAAACTACACAGTTACGCATCCCCTGCATTTGAAACATCTTTTGTTTTCTCTAGAAACATTTTCAAATTTTCAACCACACAAATACAACGATCGAATTCCATAAGTTTTCAGGTCATAATCTAAAGAATGGTATACCATAACATGCCTATCATTGGAAAAGCATAAGAAATATATTTGTTCAAAAATGCATCCATTTTGCCTAAAATTAGCCCCAGGAGCACAGCAGTTAAGTGGTTAACATTACTCTCAATACTTGCCACAGTCCCTGACTTATTGCACCCTTTTAATACATATTAAATGATAGAAAGATCGTGAACCATTGTCGAGAATGCCTTAACTGAACATTAATTTTTTAAGCAGGAGTGCCACTTGTGTATTGTTATATTGTTAAACCGATGTAAACCTATGTATATGCAAAAAGATTGCAAAGTTTCATTACAAAGATGATATTTCGTTGAACTTCAATTACATCCTACATGAACGAAAACTTGAATACAGTAGGTAAAATACATATGCAGCGGCTGTTGATGTTTAATTTTCACTGTCTGTACGCCCGTTATGCCAATAGAGGCGCTAGATGGCTTTGTCAACAATCAATAAAACATTCATGAATATATTGAAACTAATGACCAGGTCAAAAAGAGAACCTTCCAAACGCGAAAAGCGTCGTAACGAGTAGGCTATGTAGCCAAATGCTGGAATTTAGGTGGGGAGAGTAGGACATGGGCGAATTATGATTGGTCGTTAAACCTCATTAGGTTCATCAATTATACATGGCCCGTCAGACAGCCATGTCGAATCCAAAAATACATTTGCACCAAGGACCAACATTAAATAGGACTATGTACGCTAAGAATTGAACATGCATGTACAATCTGGATGCTTATTGCCGGACCTAGTGGACCCAATGAAAAGAAATTCTCAATGCCATTGTTTGATTATAGAGCCAACCATCAAGTGAGATATTGGGATTCTATCAAATTATGATTGGGACATTATGTAACACATCCCAAACTTATCCTTTTCTGTGTGTTTTGGCGTTGTGATTCTTGGTTTTCATGTATTTGTTACTTTTGGTTGGCGCCCATCTATGCGTAAACAAGAATCCAAATTCGCCAGGCTACACATAACACAGTGACACAGTATGTTACATTGCACTTTAGAGAGCTGTTAAATCGTTAAGCACTGGCGTTTGCATTGCTATGCTCAGAGAGTATAGGGCCTTCATGTACTATCATTTCTTCAACATTGTTTTAGTATATCCTAGAATTGCTAATAAATCCCAGAATACAATAGCCCGTCCCATTGTGCAGAGCCTCACCAAACCCAAAACCTAAACGGGGTTCTGGAGATCCAGTGGGGGTTCCGGCTGACAATTCTGGCAAAAATGCTACGTCATGTAAATTTAAGATCCCCGAAATTCTAGGGGGTTCCAGACACCCGGGCAACCCTCCCTGGACAGGGCACAGTTTCGGATCGTGTACATCATAACGTTTGCCCTGAATGATACCTCAAGAGTTTTGCTCTTATGTGACATTAAATATTTCAAAGATTACGGAACCATTTCATAACCAGAATGGCCATGCCGTGACGTAGGCGTATCTCTGCTTTCCCCCGGGCAAAATGGCGGTGTCTAGCCCAAGGCCGCTTCCGGTCGTCCTAGCTTCTGATTGGTGGAGCTAGCGGCGACCAGGCATTAAGTCCAGTCCACAAGTTTGACGTCAGAAGTAATGGGACCTCTTCTGTGGTCAGTTCCCCTGGCCCCCGGGTGAGGGGGTAGGGGGAATCGATCGGTAAACCATCCCCAGCATGCACACAAGTAGCGGTCAAAACCATTCGGTAAGTGAGATGGGTTGGTGAGCGGGGAATGGTTAGGGAAATAAAGTAGGCTTGAGGGGCGGTGAAAGGTCTAGGGAAACAGTATAAGTCACATTTTCATAAGCTATTATCTATCATTATTTGTTCTGATCACCTTATATAACCTTCAGGCATTCGAAATAATTAATAAAGGTAGTCTGTTTCACAAATACAGATTTAGAATATTAATACAGCTCGCTACTTACTGATCTACTATCAAATGCATTAGATGTAAGTTGGACATAATAATCTTACGAATGATGACTGAAGACAGACATATTCATCGCCCTAAAGTAACCTACTAAGCCTGCCCCCACTCTCTCCGACTCCTTGTAACTTAAAGTAGACGCGAAAACACGTTTTTAAGTGTCCTAATGAGCTCCTTTTGTATAATTTTTATTGTGTATGACAGGAAAAAAACTTACTTTATTATTTTAACTAAAATGAATTGGAATCAACTGAGATAGTCTGGTGGAGATCGCCAGAGAGATTATAAGAATTGATAGAAATGGATGATATTCGTCGGTAAAAAGAACTCATTCTCCTTATAACGTGGAAATGCTGTTTTTGTTTAAGAATGGCTCACTGTGTTTGAGCCAGCAGACCCGTATCATTAAGTTTCAGTTTCTCGAATCTGCTCCACTGCTCCGTTTAATTTTCATTCCGTCTTCTTTTTATAGCAAAGCAAATAACTTGCTAAAACTATGCACTTAGAAATAGTAATTTTAACTATATATGATTTTCATGAGACAAGGCAATGTTGATTATATCATTTATTTCAAAGCACTGCATAACAAAATTTCAACAGACTCGGGTTTATAAGTCTGGTCTTTTATTTTAAGATGTTTAAAGTAGGGTTTTGTTGAATTTTTGAATGCTATTCTCAAGTATTTCATCATCCACTGTACAAAACAATTTGAATATAAATGTAATGACTTAGCTTAGGATGGATACAACGCATGGGTGCTATAAACATGTATATGAAATCATATTTGTTGTACACAAATTCCCAAATTGATGCAAATTTTATTGTTCTTTCATTGGTTGAAAATCAAGTTATTGGCATATATGTACAGCATACTACGAGGAAATTTTATGTTAGCAATATAACTACATGACTCACTTAACACTTGGAAGATCATGCATTCCCTCGTGAAGTTGTTGATGAAACAAACTTAAAAAACAAAATCGGGATGGGATATGTCATTACACGCAAAAAGGATCCATTAACGCAAAACAGTCCTTAAATTGTCACTTCCATATAGATGGACCTTTCTGAGTGTGCTATTCACCTGATTGAAGCCTAGTTTCCACAGAACAACTTTCATAGAAACTAAGTCTTGTTGACGACTGTAATTGCAAACTACTTTAAAAAAATTGTAATCATTGAGGAAATCGTAGGTAGTTTTAGTCTTTCGAAAAGGAATGCCAGGTTGATTTCACTTATTGTCTGGAACGTTTGTTCTGAATCATTGTATTCCCATTCAATTATAGGGCTGATACAGAGAGAAATGATGCTAAATGCCTTTAAATTTTTCTAAAGAAAATAAATGGTCAACCTAAATTATCCAACAAGTGGAATTTTTAGTCATTCATAAATCATTAGATTTCCAGACATGTGTAGGTGTTTATAGTTGTTATCAGTGTTGTAGCACTCACATTTGATGCTCTTCTGAATGATTATACCAACAACCCCAACCAGTTACTTTAAAAACCTATAGATACACTCTAAAATATTAGATCTACTAAAGACCCCACATGGCTCGATGGGTCACGGCTGTTAAATGATATAGATGAGTTTATTCATAATGAACAGGAAATTTGATCCCCTGAAGCTGATAGTAAAGATCTTTTATGTGGCTGTCAGACTGTCTTTGGGAAATTTGGTAATTCATCTCTGAGGCGTGAGCATAATATTAGATAAAGATAACGAATCTATGAAACCCTTGACTTAAATGAATGAATATACTATAAGGCCATACGTTATATAATGAATAAGAGTTTTGTCAGGGAAAATGTCGGCGAGTTGCTTCAATTCAAGAAATGAATAGACCTATACAATGAAGCTGAAACCAATCCAACACTAAAGGTTACACTGGTCAATTGATTCTCATAGTACTGCAGGTTTCTTATGATGTTCCTTGTAATGTTTTATAATAAAGAAACACAAATCCCCTTCTGTCAAGCCAACTTCTATATGTACAGTGATAATTTCTGCCATGAGTAATTCTTTTGATATTTCGAAATGATAAAAGGTATGTTGCTTATATATTCCTCTTATATTGTCAATCATAAGTGCTTGATATAGATGCTTGGGTCAGTGGCCCACATGCCATTATTGAAAATTAAGACCCATACCTACTAGTCAATGTTAAATAGGTCGGCCCTATAACCAGCCGATTCTGTAGACTCCAATAATCGGCCGCCTTTTATACAGATTCAGTGTAAATTTCAATACAGCATACTGACAAACGATCTCTCAGAAACATGATCGGCGGTAGGCACATGGCTGTAGTTAGTATGGGGCTTCATAGTTGTTGTTAACAAACGGTTGTAGGTTATTCAACATTACAATTTTGTATAATTATATAGCACCTAAGTCCATCCAGGGACACTTGAAATACATGAAGATTCTGATACTAAGTAAGCTTATCAAGGTAAACTTCCAATATCCCACAATGCATTTTTTCCATATCTTCATGATATTATGTGGTCCAAATATTAAGTAAGTTGTCATGAAAATTATAGCGGACTTACTTAAGAACAATTCTTATCAGACAGTTTCTATATGGCTCTTTCCTGTGACCGCCTTTGTCTTTTTGCTCTCCTTGTAAACATCCAAAACTGTGCAAATAAGATACTAAACGTAGAATCATTTTACCAACAGGGCTCCACATGTCCGAAAGTAAGCCAATAACTTTGTCCATGAGGCTCAGCGAAGAGAATCGAAGGTGCCGTTGTACCCTCCTACACATGGGTATAGATGTCCTCGTTTTTGTCCACGCTCGCCAGATGGAGCGAATACCCTGGAGGGCCCTCCCCATTGGGCAGCGTCCTTGGAGGTACTGGAGGAACGGGCGGCGTCTTGGCTGGGCCAACCGGGGGCTTCTCCAGTTCAGAGTAAATCGTGCTGTCGTGATCCGACTCCACACCACTGCCAGGCGCCCAACTAGCCCCAGCCGGAACTTCTTCTTCTATGACATTTGGCTCCGCCCAAACCAGTCTCTTCGGATCCAGAACCTGCCCAGTGTCGTCTGCTAAAGACGCAGGTGCGGTATTGTTGACGGCCTTCCCGGCTACCTGGTTACTTCCGCCGGAAGTGACGCCAGCCGCCTCGTTGGAACTCTCGGCCACGGCCGCCCCCGTTTTTCGCCCTATACTGTCGTACAGTGGTATACTGTCGTAAAAACTCAACGAGTTAAGACGTTGTTGTAAGCGTTTTTTCCTCTCCTTTTCAGCCTGTCGTTTCGGCTGTCTCCTGCAAAAGTGGTAGACATCTGTTGTTCATTTCTCTATACATACGAATCATCGTTACTCTACCTACTTAAAAAACATTATGTTTCAGCATGAAAGGCACATTATGTTTAAGTGAATATATATACTGAAACCAGTACATGTACATCGCAGTGACAAACATATATGATCTGCAATTTTGGGGTTTACTGATATAGCTGGTAAATGCAGAAGTATCCAGCATACGTGAATTAAAAGATCTCATTGTAACAAAATAATTAAGTTCTTAAATGTGATTTTCTATGGTATTGTGTAGGTGTGTCAACTTCAAATGGCATATTATGTAGGTATGTCAAACAGAAGGAATCTTACCTCTTGTTTATACATAATAACACAGATAGTATAACGATGAGAAGGACAATGCCACCAACACAAATAGAGATGATGATGATACCTGCAAGTGTAGGCAATACGTGTCAACACATAAACTTGAAAATTACAGTTTGATGACCTATCATCTATTTTGATTATGCAATTTTAAATATTCTTTGCAAAAAAACAACTATAACAAATACTATTGAATCATGACTTTGGTTTATTAGAAATCTATCAATTTCTTGATAAGAATTCAATCCCTTACAGAACATGTCTTACTTGATAATTACTTTGGAAATAAAGTAGGATAAAACTAACAGGGAAAACATAATCGGTATTGAATTGCATCAATAAAAATATATACGCCAAAGCTTTGACAACCCAAACCCGAATAATGAATGAAAAACAGACAACTGCTTGGTGCTGAAAACCACATGGGGAATAAAGGAGTGAGGTTAGAGAAGATGGAATCATGGTATAGATCGGAGGGACAATCAATTGGGGAGGGAAGGAAGATGCATTCACCATTAAAACAATTCAGAAGGTTTGAAAGACCGACCTTGGCTGGACAGTGCACAGTGTCCATGCCCGGCACAGGCCACTCCCCACACGGTGTGAGCCCAGCCCAGCCGGGACCCAGCTCCCACCAGCCGACGTAGGGGGCGCTGCGGGGCCAGCATGGTCCGTCAGTGTGGTGTGACTGACTCAGGCCCTGGTCAACACCACTGTGACAGATTGGGACTCACTGTGACAGACGGCAACAGTGACTGCTGAGGGCCCCAACATCTGTGTGACATTGCTGACATTACCACCGCACATCATCCGGCTCGGCCCACCAATACACCCACCGTCTGTTGCACCTTTCTCCTGTAAATCCCCTTATTTCATGTCCGTGCCTTTAATATTTTCACTACGTTGATGTCTCTGAACAATAATGGAATATTCATTTTGAAATGGCATTTAAGATAGATGTATTTTCCCAGATTCATAGTACAGATTTATGTATGTTTATTTCTTATCATATCATTATTTTGATAATAACTGTGTCTCCCCACACAGAAAGGATGCTCTGAGGGGGATATATCTTAAGCTCTACAGGTAATATTAAGGGAGATATGGGTAGATTTGTGATGACAATGTCTTAAACCAACTTTTTGTGTAGAATACAGTCATCATACTCTAAACATTCCATTTTATTTGAAAAACATTCTATTTGGAATGTTAATGGAATGCTTTTTCCCCAAATATTACCAAACATCAGATGTTTGGTTACCATGGAAACAACAAAATTTTGTCAATTTTGTCAAAAATTGTAACCCATTTGTAAAAACATGACTTGATTGTATTACCAGTCCAAACTAAAAGAGATTATCTCTTGTAGAACAAAAGTTATAAGCTTAATAGCCTCTATGACCTTTTGTTAATTCATGGAATTTGTTTTATTTCATTACTGAATATTTAGATAAATATTCAATATCCGGGCTTTTTGCCATTTTCAGGAATATTGACCGTCTTCTGTTCAACAGCCTGTAAATTCCTTGAAAATTATACAATTTTGATGTGCTTGGTATCATTTGAAAGCTTAAAACATCCTCTTTAATGCCTAATTCCTGCCTGGAGCATCCTTTCTGTGTGGGGAGACATATTACTAAAGTCTAGATGTGTTTACATTTTAGGTGTTTTTATATGGCTACTAATTTGGGGAACAAGATTAGAGAGTTTACTGTCTATTCATCTGTTTGTATCTTTCTAGACTATTCCCTATACTGGACACATTTCTCCTTCAGGTAATATATGAGTTTTGGTCTGGTAGTTGGCTATAATGTGCATCACGCGATGAGTGCATGCAAATGCGATTTCCTCCTCCTTCAATGCCAGGTGACAATTAGATGTATGGCCCCATGTTAACATAACTATAGATCACCATTGACAGAAATTTCTGACTACTTTTTCCACTTTTCTCCTGTCAGAATGTAATTTTGTATTTAATAATGGAAATAAGTAATTAGGTAAAGGCCATATTCCACTTTGCGGTAGGTCGCAGTCTGTAGTAAGTAATCGGATTGATTTAACATACATACATGTAGGCTGACAATGAAATGGCCTTGGTGATATGAGGAGATGTATTTTAGGTTGGGGAAAGATGGTTTGGGTCAATGGCTAGGAAGGGTCCAACCAGGAGAGATTCAGTGGGTAATAAAACAGACTCTACCTGTAATTCTGTTATTTTTCCGTCTGATTGCATTCTTTGATTCTGCTACTGCGGGTAGAAGTATCAAGAAGGAAAATATGAAAAGATGTACTTTTATTAGATGTGTTGCATTTACCACGTATTTCTTTTCCAATGCAGAACCGACACTAAAGAGTTTACTAGTTGAATTAATCGAGTTCCAAACAAGTCTAGGAAGGTAAAAATGGCCTTTTCAGCCTTTCTTGTTGCATTTAGGCTATACAGTATGAAACGAAATTCTATTATTTTCATCATGGACCCCCGCCCTACCCCTCCTGGAATGTAATTGCAATTAACAGTCTCTTATGAATTGTGTAATTATTGGAAATAAATATGTCTTTGTACAAATGATAGTTTACATTATTTACCATACCTTTAATTTGACGAGGGAGAAACATGCTCACAAAGGTTAATCATACATGAAAGCTATATAGATAGAGCGGAGATAATATCAAAGCACAACGTGGTGTGAAGACGATTTCCTAACCACCTTTAAAGGTATACTGCAACGACAAGACCATTGACTGTCCCATTGATTTTAATAGAACCTTCTGAAGTCTTCGCTTAAAGCAGTAAGAAAATGTGACTCAACAGGGGGAAAGGATGCTCTGAGGGGGATTTTTCCTATGGCCTAGGACTAATATTTAAGGAGATATGAGTAATTTAATGAAAAACTTGCTTAGTCCAACTTTTTGTGTATAATTCAGCTGACCTACTCAAAAGATTCTATTTCATTCCAAAATATCCTTATTTGGAATGTTGATGGAACGTTTTATTGATGTTAAAAAATATAACTTGAAAATATTCCTATTTCAAACAGATAAACAATACCATTTTTTAGATCAAGAGTTATGATCACAATAGTATTTTATACATAGACGTTTATGTTTTTCAAGAATTATGTTTTGTTATCAAATAACTCAGTAAATACTGAATAATTCATGTTGTGTCATTTTCAGGAACATTGATGCTCCTATGTTCTATAACCTGTAACTTCTCTGATAATCAACACGATTTCACATTTTTGATATCATTTGAAAGCTTATTCCATCATCTTAAATGTTGAATTTCCGCCTGGAGCATCCTTTCCCCCTAGTTCTCAGTAGAGCATTTAATGCTTTACTGAGAACAATACATTCTAATGGAAATATACAAGGTAGGTTTAAGTTTAAATAAACTTGGGTTTCCGTTGGTTCCATTGTTATTCAAATCAAACACAATATGAGATAAACGTTTCGGAAATTTTAGGAGTTCTTTCCCCTTCATTGATAGATGTACTTTTCTCATGACTAGATGCTAAATACCCCTGTGTGGTCTAGATCTGTTTCTTTGAGGAATTAGCAGAATTGTATCTATCTTACAGGAAAATAGCACCAGTTCCCGTTAATGTTAGCTGCGGGAGCTTAATTCCTTATGGGAACTTCCAGGTTACCATAACGGACGTTTTTTTACCGGGCGTTTCTTTACAAAATATGACTGCGTTTATCTTTTCCCCGAATACACTTTTCTATTTTGGTTGGAATATAACCGAAGATAATTTTGTCCTGGGTGAACCCAATCATCGACCATCCCTAGGCCTGTTTGCCAAGTGAAGTGCAAATCCAGAATAGCTATCATTAACTCCTGCTACCATGACTACTAATGACTAAAGGTGGGAAACAGTGTACATGTACCTAACTTTTATAAAAGAGTATCACCTGTTGAAACGAAATGTGGTACTCCCTCCCCAGAAACATGTGCGTCACAATGCATGACGTGAGGTTTAATTTCCTTATGTGACAATGTTTTATGTTAAAGCTACCATGATCTCTTAAGATTACATGCTCGCCATAATACATGTTGAATATAATATTTGAATAAATTAATAGCCCAAAGTGCATTTATATATAAGGGGCAAATTACCGTAATATCAGTAATGGCTAGGAATCTTGCGGAGCCTCAAAAGTTAATCCTCTCCTAATTTAATTGCATAAATATATTGACATAATATTCTAATTTTCTCAAATCTAATACGTAAAAATATTAATTCAAACAATTAGTATAACCCCAGGGGGAACCATTTAATCAATAAATACCTTTGCGCATGTCCGAGGCCCTGTCGTTGGTAGTTCCCTTTTCATGAATACTAGTATTGCCCTGTGACCCGTCAGTAGAAGTAGCATTAGTAGGAGTAGTTGTGGCAGTAGTAGTAGATAGAACCTCAGTGGAAAGAGGAGGTAAAAAGTTCGTGACACCCTCAGTTGGCGTCACACTTGACAGACTGACAGTTGGGGTTAAAGCAGTTGTGACAGCAGTTTTAGTAGTGACAGTAGTGGCAGGTGGCTCTGTAGAAGTAGTGGAGGCGTGCACAGTTTCCACAGAGGAGCCCTTCCGTGAAGGACGGGGGGCCAAGCGTCCTCCAGTGGAAGAGTTTCTAAAAGATGTGCCCTCAGGCAACAACCTACTGGCTTTGAGGACATCGCCGCTAGGGGCGCGACGAGATCCAGAAACCTCGTTTTCATCCTGGTCCCTTTTTTTCTCATTTTCAGAATCTGATGAGGTTAGAAACTTTGTCGTCACTTCCGGTAGTATATTCTCCCCAGGGGAGGTATTTATGTCTGTACCAGTGGTAGTAAACACGACCTCTGGTGTGGGGGTTGTTGGTACTGTTGTTGTAGATGGTGTGGTGGATGTGGAGGGTTCCGGTGTGGTAGTGGTCTGTGCTAGAGTCGTGGTAGTGACGGCCGGGGTGGTGGTGGTCACCTCTGGCCACGGCACACTGGAGCACCTCACATCGATTGTAGCATTCTTGTCGTTCGGAATGACTACAAGAGCAACATGTCATTTGGATGAATGATTATAATTATATAGATTTAGTTGTGGAAGACAACAAAAACCGTATCCAAGCTTAAATAGTATGATTCCGTAAAATACTCCCAATGAAGGAAATTAATTGTTTTGTATTTTTTAAAGTCTCATGATTGATCAGCAGAAAGGCGCTCTTCTTGAATTTAGGTTAAAATGAACTGATGAATACATCTAAGGATCTTCACCTATATGATAATTGGATAAGCCTATACTGTTATACTTCAGGAGCGGATTAAGTATTTCAAAAAGGGGGGACACCACCTATAGGCAATGTAGTTAGCGGGGTAGCCTCTTTGGAGACCTCTTTTGGGTGCCTAACCACATGTATTAATTGTCTTTAATTGACAATTATTGACTGTGGCTTGGCAATTAATTGGGCATTAAAATGATAATCATACTGTGACAAGGCTAACGAATTCACATCTCATCAAGTTTTTGCGCTTAAAAATCAAACAATTATACCAAAAATAGCATTTTCCACATTAGTGTTTATAACTATGTATCAAAAGGAAATGCGGGTAATATGCTTCCAACATGCATAAAAAATAAGTTCAAATCCCTCAGCCCGCTCCTTCTGTAAACCTATCAGCTATATATCCCGCTACCTTTGACTCGGAACTTCTGCACTGCACTGCGGAGGGAAAGCAGATAAACTAACTGATAGTCCCAGTACTGCCACCTGGTGCTTTTCAGTGCTTTCCTCTTTGTGCAATTTATATAATATTATTACTGCTTCAAACAGACAGTATTTCAATTGTTACTAAAGAGATGTTCTCCTGGGTTGGCCATGTAGCAAATTAAAGGTATATATAGTTGGCGATCCTCCAGGAGAAAAATTAATCTGTGAATCTTAATTGTTTTCTTGCTATGCAATCGCCCTAAGCTGAAAACATTTCTGACAAATATATAGAGAGAGCATCATTGGAATCTCAAATCCCGTTGGACAGATATATCTTTAAACCTCGACTCTTTAATTTGTGTGAACGCGAGCAACATTTTTCGTCAGCAGGGAGTTTTAGCAACCCGCAACGCATCCCGTAACGCAAAAGCAATATATCTCTGCCGTAATTACTGATGCGAAAATTGTGTCTTTTGAGGTACACTTTCCTGTGAGTTCAATAAATTAATTATTGCTTTTTATATAAATGACGCCAGTAGTTTGTGATATGGCTTGAACATTAAATTTTTTAGATACGTTCACGTATCGAAATACGTCATGGTTGTTAAAATTCCCTTTTGTCCACTTTGGGGGCTCAGGACCCCTGGACCCTTCCTCTCAGATCCGTCCCTTCACTTTATAGATGAGACTTACGTGCAAAATGAAGCCAGATTCCCTGATGGCCTTGGCTCTCGTCACTGTGGAATGTTAGGTTGAATGCCTGACTTCGGAGAGTAGATCTAAAAGAGACAAAGCTATCGTATGAATGATTTTCAAGGTGTTTTATTTATTTTCTTCTTCCTGTGCTTAGTTATTGTTAGATATAATAGGATAATCATATTTTGCATGCAGTATCTTTACTTAACTTTGCTGGTCTTTCTGATTTGCAAGATGACAGTCTCCTTTTTGTATTACATATGACTACAAACGCAAGGACTTGAACAGTCAGAAACTACAATAAGGATGATATGTGAAAGATCTGGTGTTATAATGATGTACTCTGGTTGGAAACACTTGTCCATATGTGCTCGGCTGGCTGATGCATGAGTTGGACGGGATTTCACGAACACTCATTCGGACCCGTGATGGGGTGATCTGGGGATGGGTGGTCGAGAGTATCTCAGAAAGGTGCCCTGCTTGTGGGGGTCAGTGGTAGATGGGTCTGGTCAGGGGGGTTGGCTCACGGAAGGGGTGGCTAACGAGACGATTGTGGGGGCAGAAGCTCAGGATGGGGCAGTTTCTCATACAACGCACCTAACAGGTATCTCGAACAGTGGTTCTAGTGCTCACGACATGGGCCATGCCCAAAAAATTTAAAGGTGAAGTGCAAAGGAGAAATCGAAAATGCCAAATATGGTACAAATGTCTTAATTGATGCATATTATTAGCAGCATTAGACTAAAATTAACGTAAATTAATAATATGATAAGCTAAATAAGCTTTTGGTGGGAGTGTGAATACACTCTCACAGCTTATCTCACAAGGCTGTGATGTCATCTAGGCTCTCATTATCAGTCACAGGGGTCTGTGTGTGCAGTCACCCATAGCATGGGCCTTATCAGCTTGCCCTACAGGTGTGAAAGAGCCTAGATGACGTCACCTGGACTCAATAGAAGCCACTATGGAGCTTAATTTGCAAATATCAATATCTCCTATATTTATGATCTATTAAAAATGTTTTTGGCACATATATGTAAAGAAATACATATTCAGCACAATATGAAAATTTATATTGCCTTTGCGGTTCTCCTTTAAAAGGTTGTAGTGTGTAGGCCGAGGTCCCATCATCTGATTGTCATGCTCGTTAACTTCCCGCTTCCGTACGCCAGACGGAGTCGCTCCCATTTGCATGCGGATGAGTTCATTCATACACCCCTTAGACCCCCTGATTTACTGGAACTTGGGTCTAATTCTCGCTCTTGAGCTGCTATTCTGGTTTATTAGGCTCTTCTAAGTCGATTCCGGCATATTCCCATGAAGAAGAGAGGTGTGAACACAGTGAGTTCCAAGACGGGACTGTTTATTCTTGTGTAATCACTTCTATTTATAGCCATAACCTGGCTCCTGGTTGGTTACATAACATCATGTGGTCACTTTGACCCTTACTGAGGTCACTTTCGGTCAAGAATACATGATACATTATGATTCCGTATTTGGGCATACATTTTCATGCAACATTACTTGACTTTTATCCTTTATAAATTACTACACGAACTCGTGTTGTGCCATTGAATTGATTATTATAATTCATCACATTATAAATTAAATGTAGGGTCCCTTTAAGATGATGTTTTTAAAGCAAAGAAATTCACGTGTAACAGCTTATTCAATAATATTTTTAACTTTTGTCATAGTCATGATACTTCGCAAACCACCTGGCTTTTCTCAAATTAATTTGTGTTAAATACGTTTTAGAAGAACTGATTAGATTTTGCAGAATCTAAAATGCAGAATCTAAGAATCTCTAGAACTAAAATGTTCGAAAGACGGAGAACTTGTGTGATACAATTCTGCATGAACTGTGTAAAGCATAGGCCTAATGATGGGGAATTCTATGGAGCCACGAATCTATAAACTTGATATTAATTGTTTTATTTTGACGTAAATTATATTGTGACGGGTTAATACCACTGACCTGTATGCCCCACACAACCTCCTCCTGTGACTGCCCACCGAGATCTCCAGCCAGTCCTTACAGGGGTGGTCGAACTTGACGATGAAGTGGGTGGCCTCCAGGCGCACCCTGACGTCGGCCCTGGAGGAGGTGAGGGAGCACCGGCAGTGGCGGTCAGGGGGGTACTCCCCGGGGAAGCCAGGGGTGGACAGGTACCCCTCCACCACCGAGTAGGCGGCCTGGTCACAGAAACTCGTCACATCCGCATCTGCAGGGAGATTATCAATGATTAACTACGGTAAATAGGCCTATTATATTGTCATTATGTTTGTGGCAAAATATATGATTTATGTCTAATGACTTTAATGTATTAAGAAGTAATTTTACTTTTGACAATCTGAACATTATAATTGGCAAAATATTGAACCGAAAGCATCCTCAAATTGGATTACCATAATTTTTCCCGCACTGAGTACGCTTTTGGGTAAGATATAGTATAAACTACATGGCTCTTTCTATTAACAGAAACTAAAGTTGCTGGAATAGTTAAATTTTATATATTCACCGAGTCCTTCGGTAGAATAAATGACAGACTGTTTTGTGAGACGATCAGAGAGGTGTGTTCGTAGCAATCAAGGGTAGCTAGGACATGATGAACCAGACTGCCAGACATTAGCTTTACTTTCTATAGGCCCATTGGTAACGCACACGGGCTGTTGCATGTGATAAGGAGTTGCAAACTTCATTTTTGCAAATTCATTAGCAAAATAACCTTGACCCCTTTTGTTTGAGATGTCTCTATTTGGGAATAAGTTCTAAACATTTTGTTAATTTCATTTTGACATAAAGCGGGAATGGCCTTTTGCGATGATAATCATCACCTATTACTAGTGCACGGAGTTCACTGCTTATATAAAAAAAACATGATGAAATATTGAACCAAATTACGCATGTTATCATGACATATTTGATGAGATAATAGTCTTATGGTTTTAGCAGTAAAGTTGTTAATTGATAATCGGCCATTGATCACAGCATAATAGCTGTCAATTAGCTTCCTAAAATATACTTTGGCTGGTTGGCCTGAGGTATGATTAATACCATTAACCTGCACCTGCCACCATCAATAATCAGGTTATAAATCTGTCTGGGCTCAGAGGTCACTGGACTACTGTTAACAGGGTAGATCCTGCAGCGTACACTATAAGGGATACTAACGAAGACTAGACAGATCTGTGACCTTTTTGCAGAATGTATGCTTTTATGTCGTCTAGGTAACACGAAATCTTCAGTTATTTCAAATAACTTTATATGTGTTTCCAGATAGGGTCCAAGATTTCGTTAATGGGATGTGCAGGCTGAAAGGGGAACTCATTAATTTTAGCAATGTGACAGAAATTCCTGGTCGAATTAGATATTGTTAAAGACCAATGTGTAACATTGTTAGATATTTTTCAAACAATCAACTTTTTGTGTCGAGGGGTGGGGGGGGAATCAGGTGTCCCTGGACCCCCTCCTCCTGTTTAATGGGCTACTAGAAGCCACCTATTTGTGACAACAATTTTCAGGAAGTAATTTATCAAATAGAGCAGGCAATGTAGAAAAATTTCACTTGAGTTAGACGATTCTGTGTGGTCATAAGGAAAATGAGGAGAGAGAAAAAACCAGTTAAATGAAAATTCATAACGTGCTTTGAAAAACTGACATCCAATAAACCAATGTTTATCGAATAAAAGTGCCCCAAAGGCGCACCTGTGACAGGTATGATGAGCCACTTACCTGGGATGCACTGGTACTCCACCTGCTCATAGTTGGTCTGGTTGGTGCCACAGAACCTCCTGTCCACCTGAAAGTTGGAGCACGTCTGTTTGCCCTCACAGTACCTGTGGATGACGGAGGTGAACCGGCCGTTTGTCACCGTGCAGTCGCCCTTCTTGTACCTGCCCAATAGAATAGGATTATGGTGAGCTATTGTGAGGTTTATCTATATTGTAATGGGTCTACTCTTACACAGAAATTTAGCTCAATAATATGATAAGAAAGCTGTCATTCTATAGTTTGTCAGAACTAGATTGTTCAAGTCCAGAACTGAAGAGGCACTCAAAGTTTGAGATATAAATGTTAATCATCATGCATTAATACATGTATGCATTAATACATTCCACAGTCTTCCTTCTCACTCAACTCAGCCTGTGCTTTAAGCAGCTCTAACCATCTCCCTATTGAGTGCTATATGTACTCCAATATTTCGTCAGTATACAGTTATCCAAACCTTACTACTGGTTGTAGCTTCTACATGTCACCTAGTCATTACAATATTATTCTCTCTCACGTTAGTAGCATTAACTCGTGCTTATGAATGACCAGTGGATGGGATAAAAAGTCTGTGGAGAAAGAGGCGCTCTTAAACCATGTGTACATAAGTACAAAGATTCATCTGCCTGTATAGATTCATTTGTTAGACTTCATATAAAGAACTGTGGGAATCCATGTATGTGGGCTGTGTGTGAATATCCCAAAAACTGACCAAATCTGCCTCCATTGAACATGTGCTAGAATGAAACTATTTTGGTGTACATTTCCCCTTTCTACCCATGCCTTAGGAGAGCACATCAATGTGTTGATAAATAGTGCAATGCAACTCTAACCTTACCCTAATTTTGTCAAGATTTATTTAGATACATAAAGGCCAAATCATTTTGCTTAATTCGCGAGGTCAGCATCAAATGTATTTGCAGGTTGGCCTTTGTTACACTGAATGTTAGGCATCCACAGAATCCAGCAATCTGATTGGCCAAAGTGCACTCCACTCCATGTTACTCCACCCAAATCTATTGGGTGGCAGCACCAGTACTAGCCTTCTGATTGGCTGATATGCCACTTCCCTCCAGTTACCTGTCTGCACAGTAGCCACCATGCAGACATCTGTCTGTGCAGTAACCACTATGTAGGTATATATGTCTTTGGAGTGCTATCCTCATGAGGATGGATCTTTCATGGAATTTATTTAATTATCCTAATGCCATCCTATTTAACAAATCTGAAAGGAAGAGTTTGCTTCTATTACAACTATGTTTTATCAAATTTGCTGAAGGCACTTGTCTTCATATACAATATTGCCGTATTGTGTATCCATGGCTTTACAAGTGATTTTAAAGAAAAATCATGGTAGAAATATCCGAACACACATAATTTGCTACCAAAGGATAAGCATGAACTTACAATCTATGTTTGGCAACAACACCGCTTTGAGCTATCTCTGGTATAACGTAACAGTATAATATATCCGTCGTGAATCTATGATTTGTTCTAAAGGGATTATTTTGAGGGCAAAAGATCTCCTATATACGCATTTTTTCTCGAAACATCTCAGAATTCACTTGTATCCCGGGCCCATTGGGTGCCATAGGTCTCAATAAAGTGGTTCTGGCGACTGCCATTCGCAGATCATCCAGCTGCAACAGCGAAAAAATACAAGAATTACAAGAAACCTTTCAGACTAGAATATTGATATTTTGTTTAGGTTTTGTGAATATTTGTTGAAACAAATGGTAGGAAATTCCATTGGTTTAAAACAGCTTTTTTCCTTTCTTTTTTCACTTTCTTCATTTACTCATGCATTGCTCTGTAAGCAGGTAAGCAATGACTGACAGACCTGGTCGACCAACTAACATTAACACAAGCACCAGTGCGATAAGGTGCTTGCGACTTTGCATCATATCATATTGCAATATGGCTGCGACTTTAGGTGGTGGGGTTTATAAAACATTGCAAACTGCACTGTTCTCACATCGTAAACTGAGATATGGGGGTATTTTCGCAAGCAACTTATCGCACAGGTGTAAAAACACCTTTTCCTCCACAAACCAGCCAACACGTCGACTGCGGAGATGCCATTCTGGCTTATCACACTCGTAGAGCGCCACACTAATGAAAAAGATGAGCAATTAGCAATAGTCAAACGTATATATATATATGATTGTAAAACATCTCTACGAACTCTACCGAATTATCTATCGGAATGTATTATCCAGTTAGGAATATTGATGATCGATATACTAGAGATTCCTATTCATACTTTGGGAGATTCTCATTACCCGCATCGTTTGAAATATTTCTATTAGCTATCTAGATCTTTTTAGGTTTTAAAACTATATTCTTTGTGAACCAAAAATGCCCGGCCAAGAATGTTACCGTTATGTCAGCTCATTGGTGGATATAAACCTGTAGATGGGACTTTAACGGATTTTATCTGATCTTTTAAAGCAGCTGTAACTGGTCAGTGCATTGAATGAATACACTTCTGATAGAAAGACCCATTTGGTCTTTAGTTCGTCATGGCCAGTGGAGGTTGGTTATGTCATGCCCAACGGATACGGCGTTTATCCCCAATGCAGACATTAATTGCTCACTCGTCGATTTTTTTTTGAAACTTTTATTTAGACTGAAGATATATGATTTAGCTTTCACTAGTTTTCATCACATCTCCAGTATATCATTGAGATTTACAAAGTAGTATTTATTATTACAAAGACAAACAGATATTGGCAGTAGGAAAATATACTCAATCACCTATTATGATAATCAATTTTGAAGAAAATCCAAATTTTTAGAAAATATAAAATATTTTAACAATCACCATATAAATTTAAAGTCCACATATCAAATAAATTATATACAAAAACCCAAAAACATACATACAAGTAAACTTATGAAATCGTCAACACCTTATAGAATGTGCTATTATGCTGATCTATAAAGAACTACCGGTAACCCAGGATGTTACCTTGTGTATAATATGTGACCATAATCTTGTGGTCGACCCTATATATTTGAAAGGTTCTACTGACTTTATGATATAATTTGCTGAAATTCTTCATTATTGCTTGTACATATAATAAGGAAGATGATTCTATGGGAATGAGCCTATAGATAGACAATCATACAACGCAAGTCATATAATGTATGATTTGCATACAAAGTTTGAATAACATATAATAATGCATACAAATGTTGAATAACAATAATAATGATACAAAGTTTTGAATAACATACCTGGTTGGAAGTAATTACTTCCAACCAGCTTCGTTATTCAGAACTTTTAGGTTGACGTATCTTTGGTAATATCCTTCTGTGGTGTCGCTACCTGGTGGATTAACAGGTCTAAGAATATGAGAGAAACCTCCCGGCTAGACGAGTCTACATAAAACAGATCATTTTGAAGAAAAGCCTTTGTTCTCTGGAGATATATCAGAGATATCAGAGATAAAATTTTCTCATTGTAAGTGTTTTAACTAGATATCGACGAGGGTACGTACCTGCATTGGCCCTCTTCACCCAGAGCCCTGGGACTGAACCCGAAGAAGTCGTCTATGACCTTGATGCGATGCCCAGCCTTACAGCTCAGACTGAGCACGTTGCCATAGCAGTCGTAAGCCAGGTAGCTGTTACCTGTTGAATAGCATGATTGCAGGAAAGGCCAGAGTTAATACAAAGTTCTTATAGACACTCTGTAAAGATGTTCACCACTGTTGTACAAATACACAAACACACACACAACTAAGTTGCATCCTAACATTACTTGCACAACTGTTATAAATTTTTAGAAATTGGCAAAAGGTATATCCCATCATTCATAGAATAACTTTCACAATATTTTACCTCCATTGGAACTTGTATGGGTCTTCGGTTATTGTTAATAATTTATGTTTTTTTCCAAAGAAATTTGGCTTTCTTTTATCATTGGAGATGGCCATGTGGGAACAAGCTTAGTTATTTCCCCTTAAATGGTAAAATGTTTGACTGAGAATCTCTTTTTTACATCGGAGACCATCGACCATTCTTGGAAAGAGTGTGGGATGAAATTATCATTGAAACTTTCCTATCCCTTCAATATTTTATAGGGAGAATATCAAATCCTTTTAGGTACTATTCCCTTTATGCAAAACTGATTGCAAGGCCGGAACTAAAGCCATGCGTTTGTCAAAACGTTAATGTAATATATAGCTCTAGGTTGGTATTCTTATTGATGAGACTGGTTTGCAATGTAAGTGATGAAGATGAATTCACTCTGAATTGTTAAACAGGCGGTTGTTGTGTGTGTGCTGGACATTTATATACCGTTTTTATTAGGGGTCATCTCTTAGTTCTTTCACATAATGTTTAGAAAGTATAAAACACAGATAAATATACAACAGGAAACCATATCAAAATGTGAAATATTATGTGGAATTTTGTAAAAAAAAAAAAAAAAAAAAAAAAAAAAACAAGTATTAATTTATATATTCTATTGAAGTCACCTGCGCGATACAACAACACTCTATGTGCGAAACAATAACAGAAAATACCATACTTGACCTTGACAATATAATTGCAAATATTTGTCATATTTTTATTTTTTTTATAGTATGTCTTAATCTAGATCATAGGCTTTCAGGAAAACTATAGTCTATATAGTTTATTTGCATTTATATTTCTGATAATGTACGTACTATAAACAAGTAATTGGTAAAATTATTGGAGTTAGCTGGTAAAATAACATGAAATTATGCTTTTCAATGCATTCTAATAAAAATGAATAAAACATTGATAATTAAGTGATAAATAGGCACCACAGACATTGGTCTACGATCAACAATACTTAATATTTCCTTGAAATGTACCCATAACTTTTTTATGAACATTTTACTAAAGATGCGCGATACAACACACCTGCGCGATACAAGGCACATTCCCCCTATCTAACTATATGTCAAATCTCGAGAGAAAAAAGGTGACCTGGAGGGATTATCCTAATCATATGATTTGAAGCAGTGAATGTGCCTTTAAATTGTCGTTTGAAAACCAACTTCACTGCTACTGAAACCTCTAATAGTCAGCTTTCTTCTGTATTATGACCATATGAATGAAACCATTAAACATATTGTTAATCTATCCATCTTACAAATTGTCATCAATGTTTGGAAGGTAATAACTCTCGATAGAGACGATCATTTAACTCACAGTTTGTAGTGTAGAATTGTACAACAATTTAAGGGGAAAAGATCCGTGAAAGTCGGTTTTATCTAATTTCAATATTACTGTTGAAATGATTTCAGGACATACATGCATTAGAGGAAGAAGTTAACTTTATTGTGTGTATATCTTCGTGTTTTAGTTGTCTGGAAAGGTAGGAGAGTGGTCGTGTGTGAGATAATATGTAAAGATTACATACGTTATATAGTCTAAAGAGAGGTCTAGAGCTGCCTACAATCTATTGCTATTCTTTTAATTTGCTTAAGGATATTTTTCTCCTCATCTTTAAATCACGATTGCTTGCAAGATTTCTATCAGATTATAGGTCTCTGACTTATAGCATTCAGGAAAAATAAGTTCCTCTGTATATAGAAGCTCTTCTTGGTTTTTCATAGAAAATGGTTAGAAAATCGTACTATTATGAGATAAACCTGATGTATCATCGCTTACAACTGGTTTACAGATTGATTGTCCTATTGATACCCATGCCAGGTGTCTGATCCTCAGTTAATCATAGTTACATATCGAACAAAATTGCTGATTACTGTACTGTAATCTCCGATTTATCAGTGAGTAACAGAGACATTGAATCCTTGGCAATTGATCATCAAAGTCCACATAAAAAAAAACAATTGATAGTTTTCATGTATCGGCCACCTTCAGGTAACATTAAGAAATTTGTTGAGACCCTAAAGACTTTTCTAAATAATAAAAGTTATGCTGGGCGGGAAGTTTTTATCCTGGAAGACTTTAACGTGAATTATTTAGATACACAAAATGGCAATACAAAATTATTAAAGGAGTTTGAAAGAATGTATACTCTAAACCAATTAATTGGAGCGCCTACCAGATATAGCACTACTAATAGTACTCTAATAGACTTAATCTTTACAAACAGCAACTACATTTTAGATATGGGTTGCTTATTGGAAATCCTGAGTGACCATTTTCCAATATATTGTGTCAAAAAGAAAAAGAGGAATCACAAAATATCGTATACAAGTAGGGGAAGAAGCTATAGAAATTATAGTTTTGAAGATTTGAAAACATATTTAGAGGAGAATAGATCACGGGTCTCATGGGAATTTCTTGATTGTCCTGAGGATTTTTGGAATAGTATTAAATCAGTAATATTGAAATATTTGGACATATACTGTCCAATCTCTGATATACGGGTACGAAATGATAACCAACCGTGGCTGACCATGGAAATAATGGAGGAGATATCAGACCGAAATTATTTTGCACGCAAAATAATTAAATTACGTAAGTCTATTGCATGTAAGACTGATGCTGTTGAAATTGCAGAATTGACTGATAGGTATGCAGTTTATGCTGACCTGTTACGAATCCAGAAAAATAAAATCAACAAATTAGTCAAGAATGCAAAAGACCAATTCGTGAAGTCCATTCTGAGAGATACTCAAAATGACCATAAAAAGTTTTGGAGAGAAATAAATTTATTATTAAATCCAAATAAGTTTCAAGTCAGTAGAATCAATCTTTTGGATGAAAATAATGACAGAATTCCTGATTCAAATTTACCAGATTATATGAATATTTATTATTCATTATTGGGAATGGAAACTGATGGCGTAAATGATACCAATTTGCTGGACTCTTATGAAAAACCAATTGGACCATTTCCCGAATTTACGTTGAATCAGTTTGAACCAATAGATTTAGAGGAATTACAGACTCTTATAAGTGAAATAAACATCTATAAACCCTCAGGACATAGTACAATATCTTCTAGAATTATGAAGGACTATCTACACCTAATCAGTGACGATATCCTAAAACTGGTGAACAACTGTATTGCAAATGGACAATTCCCTGATGATTGGAAGTTAGGAATTGTTTCACCTATACCAAAACAAGGGGACCTGTTAAGAATTTCGAACTGGAGGCCATAGTAATATTGCCTATTTTAGGTAAATTATTGGAAAAAATAATTCACAAGCAATTACTATCTTACCTCTGTTAAATAACAGAAGGCAAATTACTAAAGTCAATAGGTGCCTTTCCAATGAGGCAATCGTAAGTAATGGAGTACCCCAGGGCTCAGTCCTGGGTCTGCTGCTCTTCATTTACTTTATTAATGATCTAATTGATTATGTTGACAAGGATAAACTTATACTATTTGCTGATGATGCTGTTGTCTATGATTCTGCAGCGACTCCAGGGTTACTAGAATTAAAGTTACAGAAACTGTTCAATTCTACATTAGATTGGTGTACTCATAATCAGATGAAGATGAATGTCTCAAAAACCAAATTATTGGTTATGAATAATATTCCAGGCTATAAAATTACAATAAGTACAGAGACTGGAAACCTTCAGGAGGTGAACAGTTATAAATATTTAGGAGTATGGTTGAATAATAGCCTAGATTTTACTAAACATTTGATTAATGGGTACAGAACAGCTTACCAGAAAGTTTACAAACTGAAAAAATTAAGAAGCTGTTTGAATACCCATACATCTCTAATTGTTTACAAGCAAACCATCCTCCCTTATTTTGAGTACTGTGATTTCCTTTTTGATTCGTGTTTAAAAAAGGAAACTGAAAAATTAGAGAAATTACAATATAAAGCATTAAGAATAGTCTACAAAATTAAATCACCTTTAGATATACATCGACATGAGTTATTGAGAAGATCAAAACTAAGTACTTTAAGTACTAGACGAAATTGTCACTTACTGTGTCTTATGTATCACTATAAAACAAATGGAATTTGGCTAAAACCACAGAAAAGATTAACTAGAAACCAAGTTAGCCAACAGTTTAGAGTTAAACGGCCAAAATATGAAGCCGCTAAGAAATCCCCTTACTATAGGGGAGCCAAGATGTGGCTTTCTATCCCCCATGAATTGAGGAATCTTGACAGTAAAACCGAATTTAAAAATAGGATTAAAAATTATTTTCTGTGATTATAGAATGACAAGTACATCATGTATTGATTGCAAACTCGGAGCACACCACCCACTATGATTATAATTTATGTGTTTACTTTATTATGATACATACTACCAAAAGTCACTGGTCCTGAGTAATTGAGTTAGTGATCGTTATATCAATCTATTTAATTGAGTATTACCCTTTAAAACTTCAAACTTCTAATAGGATTGATTTATCAGATAATTAATATATCATTGTATATATTCATTACCATCATAATTGTAATATACCATAAAAAGATAATATTGATCTATGTATCATTAAAAAATAGAAATATTATTTTGTAACGTCTGGAAGATCAGACCATGTTTGAAGACGACAATAAAAATATTATAAAAAAATTAAAAAAAATCTATTTACAGAGATATTCATGGTTATCCCTTTTATCGCTGAATATGTCATTCTAGAGTTAATAATGACTGAGATATTTGCCAAAATATGGAAATTATATCAAAATTGCCTAAAACTTAAATTTTCTCTAGATTCCACTGGTGGAATTCTTCATTTTTTTAAATGCAATTTGGATCAAAACATTCCAAAGGTTGGTACTGTGCCAGTGGTACAAACTGGACTTCCTTGGTTAAAAGCAGCACTATATTCAATTTACCGGTTTCCATGGCAACTAGCATTTCATGAATTTTTTTTCCCCCAAAGAAGGTGAAAACAGATTGTGGTTATCATAATTGAAACCAAAGTTATGAGCTTTTTAAGATGTTTGTACATGTTTGTTGAACATGTTTGTTGAATTGAAATTCTATTATTTTCTAGTGAACTGATGTTAAGGTACTCAAACGACCATATCTCTGGTCCTAATCAGAATTTCTGTAAAATTCGTTCAGTTCCTAAAAGGAAAAGGGGGTTCCTTTGGGAATTTACTATAGAGCCACTTTTGTCAATCTCATGAATTAGCATGAATGACAGCTTCTAACTCTCTGCCCCCCCCCCTTGAATTGAGGGTGATTTTAGAGCCCTTTTCCGATTTTGCCACTAGTCTAGATAAGATAGAACAATAACTCTGGTGACATTTCATTCCATTGAAGTAGGACAAGTGGCAAAACAGGTATATATATATTTGTTCCATTTTCAACATGGTGAAACGTCCTCCTAGAAGGCCAAATTATACAGTAACTCCTAACTAACACATACATGTACTGTACATTGGCTGGTAGGGGAGGAATACTGGAGAAATCCAATCCCCTGCCAGGATGTTTAAAAACTGTTTAAAAAAACATATATAAAAATTCCCTTTAATAGATCCTAAAACAACACCCCCAATTTTCGTGAAATTGGGTCAATGGCATGGAGGACCCACCCAGGAGTTGGCCTGGACCTGGAGGGACCAGCAGGGCCTCGTGTTGTCCTACCAGCGGTCGTGGGGGGGGGGGAGAGCGGGGGGGGGGAGCTGCAGGTAACAGCTGGTAATGCGTCTGTGGAGGGTCCTGTCCTCCACGGTGGACCTTACATGCTAAAACAGGAGTTTGGAAAGGTATAAATCGCCTGTAAAAACACTGCTACTCAAGTTGGTATGTGCTGGTGTTGTACCGTGTCTGGGATGGGCCACTGTCCAGCGCAGATCCTTCTTGAAATTGAATCTTAACGTGCTTATAAATAGTATGTGAATATAGAGCAACAATATATGGAAAGTATATAATTTTTGAGTTAACAGCCAATGTTTTTTACAAGGGCAATTCGAGGACTTCAAGAGGGGGGAGGAGGTTCAGGGGAGATCAATATAATTATAAAATGTCAGATGTTAAAACTTTCCCAATTTCTTTAATTTAGGAAAGAAGGACGTCATTACTGCACACTCACTCGCCCCTGGGATAACAAATAAATACAATTCTAAACAACACTAAACATTGCAAAGTGAGAATACCTCTTTTGGAGATCAGATTTAGACATGCATGACTGTAAAGACTGCATGAACAAAGTAGGGAAGCATATAAGAACACCTACCGGTCACTCCACTTGTCAAGGTCCACCTCCAGCAGGTAAGCAATCCGAGGAGCACCCAGGCGGCCATCTTAAATCATCCAGGGGCAGAACACATGATCCAGTCCACACCTAATCCGGGTACTAATCCTTGTGGAGCAGGGGCTACCCAAAGGATGTACTCCCAACTGTCCTATGACATCTTCCTGCAGATCTGACTTACAGTATGACTCTGTGAATGTGTTATTCATCGAATACTTCCAGTTCTTTGGGGTCTTAATCTCAGTAGGTAAAACTACAGTGGGAGGACCAGGAGATGGTTGGGCGTTCACGTCAGAGGTTGTGCGGCCTGACGTCGCCAGGCGGCGCCAGCTGGAGGACAGTCATCACAGGAGGAGGCCTGCCAGGTGACCACCTGGCCACTTACCTGGTTTGTGGTCGTCCTCCATGGTCAGACCTAACCAGCCCCACCCACCATTACCCATGTGCTTAAAATCAGAATAGACCATTTCACCAACTAACGTTTCGGTGTGGGAGATAATGTATGTGTCTATATGTGTCAGCGTGTGTGTGTGTGTGTTTCTGTGGACTCACCTGCAGCAGTGTTATTGTACATGTACCATTATTGTACCGATGTCTACATTGCAATAGAACAAAGATATACAGTAATATCCATAGCGAATATTAGGCGAAACTGTCCTGAAACTTAAAGGAAATAGAGGAATATCTGGCCTAAGTGTATTATAAAATGGTTGGGCAGAGTTTATTCTGAACTGCGTGAGGGGTTCTCCTTAATTGAACCCCCCAGTTAAAACGTTATTGGAGAAAGCTCAGGATAGTAAACCATTAAGCAAGAATACATTCTTAGTTGAAAAGAATTTATTCACCACATATGTAGGTAAATTCATAAATAGCACGTATTGGTATTGGTTTCACTACCGCAAGATTTTACACACAGGCAAGTAACCACAAAGGGTGTAGACAAACAGATATGGATCAGGCGCATGTGCATACCGTGTTGGAGAACTTCGCTCAACTCCTTATTCTTTAACTCTGAGATCAATGGGTTCTCACTCTCAGATATGATTCATTGAATGATGTAACATTGGAAACATCTTGCTCTCACGCAACATTGGAAACATCTTGCTTTAACTGATCTCACAAGATGATGCATATCTTCTAGGATTGACAGGACAACAACTCAAATAACCCAACTCAAGAAATGGGATTGATTGGGATCATTGATAATGTAGTTCTATGCATAAACTGTAAGCTATGATATCGTTAACTAGTCACATCAAACAAATTGCACAACTTTCCTGGACATGTCATTCTCTTACCCTGGATATGTCACCTATGGTTATGTCAGAACTGTTTTTCTCTATATCTTGATCCATATCAGACGGCAACAGAAAGAGAACGATTTTATCTTTCTTAGATGACATAAAGATTATGAGCAAGGATTAAGGGAAATAATCAGCTTTGAAAATGTGACAAAACATGTCCAGTTTGTCGAATAGATTCCTTATTTGAAAAAACTTTCATCTCCTTAATCATTTGCCAATCAATGCAACCTACTTTGCATGAAAATGACAATATGGTAAGCCTGATTCTAAATAGATATTGGACGCATATTTTTTGACATCTTTGTACACGGAAATAGCCATAACTGTAAGAAACCCGCTCGTTAAGTACACTGTCTCTGCTACCAACCATCAGCATCCATTTGCTTGAAAATTATTACATAAAACACCTGTCACCACTGTTTCATTTCATCATGATTATTACTGTGTTATTCTATTGAGGTCAGGGTAAAAATGTTTAAATCTAACTCCCAACGTTGCCATACCTAAAACCAAACTTTGCCATACTTTCAAAATGTACATGTGTACAAAAACAGTAAACACCAAAATCAATGGTGCGCAAAAGTTACAATTATTAGATTAAAGCATAAAGATAGTCTCCGAAAGAAAAAAAACAATGGCTTATTATAGCCATTGTTCTTGTTCTCTTGGAGTCTATCTTCTAGGGTAAAGGTAAGTTCGATAGGTGCGAGTTCTAATGAATTACTCATGACAAGAGTATCAGTATAGTTGAATCGATCATAACCTGCACATGCAAAAGAATGACAACAACAACGTCCGGTTTCTATGAAAATACCTCTGATTAGGTGTTCCCAAAATGACTATGATTATGTTCACATACATATGCATTCTCGGATAGAGGGTGTGCAGAGACAAAAAGGTGTTATTTAAAGAAACTGTATGCATGTAAGCAGTTCTATGTATACAACAGTGGAAGTGCTGTCATTAATATAAATAACAATAACATGATTTTATAATTAATCACTGGGAAACGGTTGAGTTCATTAAAGTAATCAAAAATAAGGATAAAGTACTACAGGACTGTCATTCGCAACAATTGACTAATTGAAATGTCATAATAGTGTTACATGAAATGGCTAAGAAGATTAACATATAGATGCTTGAAATTGTACAATGCACATTCTTCTTGGAAAATAAGTAATAGTTGCGAACTCAAAAACGGACCATACATTCATAACTATTTCAATAGAGATGGGACCTCGAATTCGGCAGCAGCTGAGATATAAGAATTATTATATGCAACAGTGGGAGCTATATAGCAGCATATCATTTTCCAGGATACATTACATTTGGAAACGACCTGATACCCTGACATATTCGTGTACAACAATTAGATTTGAATGAATAATGTGGTTGGCTGATTCGAAATATATAATATAAAGCATTAAAAGAATAAACGCAATATTGCAATGCGGATTTCTTTTGCAACTGTTTCCAGCTTAAATATCATTATTATAGACATTGTGCAGATGAAGACACGTAAGTATATTGGCGATCAATTTACGATTATTCCATCAATAACTAGTTAATAAAGCAACAAATCTAATACAAGATTTGTGCACGATGAAGATATAACCAACATGTTGATACCAATAATCTTTTATATTATGTATTTGTCAGTTTATGGTCAATGTGGCCTTACAGACATACTTCTTTTGCCATGATCAATTCTGCACAGTGTCTATCAGTTCATGGTTTAACTGCATTCATATACCTTGACTGCATGTTCAAGTGATTTAGAACATCATATTTAGTTTATAAGACTTGCCATAACACATATTCTATACATCAAATTAATACAATGACTCTGTAAGCAAGCAGTCAAAGAAAACGTGCATTCCCCTTTTCACATAATCCTGTCTCCCTTTTGTCAGGTGCATGTCTATCATTCCTATAGCACAAATCCTTAACAATACGCCTAGAGAATGTCTCTGTTAGGTTTCTGCAGTGAGTATCCGCTCATTTTACTTGGTTTCAATGACAAGGGTTAACTGCATTGTAGTGGTGCTCTTTCATATGGATATGGCCGATTTCTGGTCCCAGTCGGGGTCGGAGAAGGAGTCATAGTAGTCGTTGTCCGAGGGGAGGACAGCGTTCTCCGGCATTAACGTCACCTCAGAGTACTGCGACATGGATGCCAGCGACCTCCTGTGGTCAAAGTCCTGGTCAGTGTAACTACTTCCGGGGTCACTGAGGTCACTGACCGGCCGGAAGTAGGAGGCGCTGCCGCACTCGCTCGACGACCCCTCCGTCGTCTCGCATCCCTTGACGTCGATCCCACTGGAACTACTTTTCCCAATGAGTGTCTTACTACGCTTCCGCGACCGCAGATCGCGGAAGCGCGCTTTGGCTAGAGTGTGTGACGTCACTTGGACGCCTTTGCAGTTAGGGTCCAGATGGGAGGAGGTTAAAGAGAACGCGTCGACGTCCGAATCCCCATGGCCGCCGACGACAAAGTGCGCCACGACGTCGACGTCTGAGTCCATGTCGATTTGCAGTGACTTGTCTGCGGTGCGACATCCCCGGTGCGACGTGCGCGACACGAGCAGGCCTTGGCCGGAGTCGCCGTCACTTCCGGTCTTTTGACGCGGCGTCTGCGTCTCCTCGTCGCGCGTTCGGTGCCTGGAGGAGAAGAGAGTTTTAACTACAGTTTCAAACAATAATTGATACTACACAATATATGTTATTTACGTATTTTAAAATTCTTTTTAAATGTTATAAGAAA
This sequence comes from Lepidonotus clava, assembly GCA_936440205.1. Taxonomy (NCBI): domain Eukaryota; kingdom Metazoa; phylum Annelida; class Polychaeta; order Phyllodocida; family Polynoidae; genus Lepidonotus; species Lepidonotus clava. The sequence goes on along the minus strand of OW387136.1, from coordinate 40,427,109 downwards.
GCGGGAGAAGCGGATTTCTGGAATTGTCCGAAGACATCTGTCTCCCGAATGAGATACAAAAAGTATACCCATACATCAGTCTTCCTCAATCGCAAATTGACATTTATTTTCATATCCACTAATCTTTTCCAGTAGAATATTCGTATCTTAATATTATCTTAGGTAAACAAGATGTTGTTAGCGTTAAACAGGCTTCCTTTTTGGTTTTCCTGTGTGCATATACGTACACATACGCATACTTGTGGGCCTATATCTATTATAGCTGCATGTTATGTTAATCCGCTCTTTTTATTTGTGAAACCCCGATTTTTTTTTCATTCTGCTATGCATATTTTGCTATACACAGATTGTACGCAAATAACTATTTATTGAAATGAAAGGTAGACCTATTCTGCTCTTAGAATACTGATGGGTTCACATTTGACATGGGAATGACGCCATGGGGTTTTGGCATTGGGCAATCCCGCCACAAAAAGAAAGAATGAGAAATATTATGCCCTGCACTGATTACTTTTGATTTGTTTAACCCTTGGGTCTGACAATTCTACAACACCAGGAGTCGGGCCTGTTCCCGAATATTCTCACTAGGGGGCGACACTGAATAGCGAAAGGAGCAAGGCATTTTGGCTTTTACGGCTCCATAATCCAATTAATATAAATGGGTTTTGCCTGAAGTCACTTAAATTGTACGTCTTGTACACTATACTTCATACCTAGCCAATTATCAATGTTATCACTACATTTTTGACTTGTCATTTTTGAAGTTGGCCCGAATCCCCAACCGATCAAAAGTCTTTTTAAATTATTTTGCTGATATCCTTCAGCTTCAATAGTACAATTTTTGATTCGTCATTTGCACAGTGGTTTATCTTTCAACAAACAGACGTGTCTGATTGATTAAGTATATGCTTACTGAACTCATATCTTAGAAAATGCATCTAGCTCTTTAAAAAAAAAAATAACCCGCGTACGCGTGTGATTCAAATGATAAACTCTGTATACAAAAATGTAAAGCATTAAGCATGTTCCTACCTTCTTAAGCATACAACCAGAAGGACTATGCACACCAGGAGAATACCCAGCGCAACACAAACACTTATTATAACGATACCTGAAACAAAGAAAATAAATAACAAGACTAAAAGCAATGGAATGAAAAAGAAAAGCATCAACAACTATACAATTCTTATCTAAACCTTCATCTTTGAATGTCAAATCACTTAGAACAGGCCATTATAGTTACCAGTCAAACTTACATTGGCCGTATATACAGGTACATGACATTTCATCATCCACTTTTATCGTCGTTACAATTGGACATTAACTAGGTGTGGCAGTCATTGTTGGCAGATGAGTGGGTTTCCCAGAAGTGCCATTGTGTGTAAAATGTCCAAAAACAAAGGGAAAACTAAAAATAGACACTACTCAAGGATTGTGACTTTTAATCATCACATACATGTTGTTAATGGTCTTTAAAATAAACCTGAAAAACATTAACCGTGCAAGCAAATCATTTTCTTATAGAAGCAATTATTATATTTTGTCATTCTGTTGTAAAGAAAAATGTTTGTAGAATTAGCAATTATGGTTACCAAAACCATTTAGTATGTTAAGAGTGAGTTGGGATCAGTATACAGCAAGGTTTGCTAGGCGAGGATCCTCTCCCCTCAGACAAGCATATATATATTACCACGCGCACGTGCGCGCGCGTGCACACACAAACACACTTAAGAGCAACATTACAAATCATAATTATGTCTTACATTTAAGCCTATATACGTATTATACAATGTACACAGAACAATAATCTATATTATTCATATGTTATATGAATATTATAGATTATTGAGAAAAGAACGCAAAATCCCACAAAGAACAGAAATTACCTCCTATCCCCTACAATTTAATAGCCTCTCATTGCCATCAATAATTAGGAAATTAAAGGAAACGAACTTCTGTGCGAAAGTGTTATTTAGCAAATAAAAAACCTGCCACAAAACATCTGCTGTAGTACTAAGACCAGGTTTGCTTCACAAAAAGAAAATTAAGATTAATGTATTGTTCTTTTCACGTCCTGTTGAGTGAATGTTGGTTTGCTGGTAGATTTGAAATTGTGATTTTATATTCAGCAGATGAGAAGTGATAGGCAAATCACCATGCTATATTTCATAGATCTGAAGGCTTTGCAATTGTACAGAGTTTTACCAACTTATGCTAAAGTCAATTAAGGTTTAAACTCAATCTTTTTATGCTATTTGTACACTGTATCGAATTATGTGGTCTGTATGGTCATGTAATAGTAACTAGTTAACCATAAAACTAAAGTTGATGAGGTATAATGCCCAGACCACCTCGCCCCTGTTTGGGGTCAGTCACATAGATCAGAAACCAGGGAATGTGTGTTTAGTGGTTGTGACTAACCCAACCACAATGCAGTTCCTGGAACGGTCATTGTTTTACTTGTAATGGCCTACCTGAACCGAAAATATGGTAGTTGATATTTTTCATCAATTTCTCTATGGCTTTTCATTGTGATCATATACCACTTAATGTATATCAAAGTAGAGCCCTCCGAATAGTGAGGTGTATAGGTAATGTGCTCCTATGTACAAGAATACTTTTGTAAATTTAGTTGATAACTCTTTTGTACAGACCCAGTTTATCTTAGAGAATTTGATATTACTGTAACAATATTTCATAGCCAAAAAAATGTGCAAAGCACAGGTATATAGCGGGGTTTTCTGATGGCTAATATTCCACAATAAGTAGATGAAATGTTTTTGAATTTAGGAACTGCTTTAATGAAGCGTTTCTTATATTTTCGAACAATTTGACATTGGTTAGTCGGCGGAGTGATAAAGTTTGTCCTCACCCATTTACAAACATAGCAGTCGTGATGAAACTGCACGAAATCCGACCTTAATGCATTGAGAATATTGGATAGAAGGGATTCAAAGTAATCAAACGGTGTGAGGTTTTTCAACTTTTCCAAAATCTTAAGAATCGTGAAACTTTTCTCTAATATTTTGAAAAAGTTCTTTTTGTAAAATTATGACCCACTTTCTCTCATAAGTTAATGGGTCATTTAGAGGTCTTATTTAGTGCAGTTTGATGCCATGAAAGTAGCATTTATGTTTGCCGACCATGTCAGAACGTACCTATTGTAAAAAAGGAGTCTTTCTTCGGTGCTGTACCTACACTAGGTGCTGAAAGACAACAAAACATCAATACTATTACGTGTAGCATAAGGCTGTATAATACTGTACCTATGAAGGTAGTATTCAGGATTTCTGATGCTAATATATGGACAAATAGTCCTACCTGCCTTTGTACAATCAGGATTACTGTTATTTTGATATGTGAAACAGCGCACATAAAGTAATAACATGCAAGATATTTAACCTGAGTTGGCGTTATATATAATCAAAACGTCACATTTTCAGTCTCCTATAGGCTGGGGCATACTGTTCAATATAGGTGTTGGAAGTACCGGACATTCAGTTGTATTGCGAAAATAGGGAGGCACACCTTTGATCTCTTGGTGGGAAGGTTAATCATGGGAAGGACTAGGTTGGATGGGACAACAGTGTATCCTTCTTTGCAATTGTTATATTTGCAAGAAACATAACCACACAATAGGCCCTATGTGTCAACTATCAGAGTTCAATTTCACCATATGAGAAATCAGTAAGTATAATTATGGAAAGCAAATGAATTAATTTCAAACTGGGTCTATTGTGTCTTTATGCGGAGGGGAGGATGAAATGATTTCATTCTGCAAAAATAATTATGTTTGTGACATGTCTGGACCTCGCACAAACATGTCGGCCCTTTGTTGTGGCCCTAACACAGAAACACGATGGGGACAGGTACTGCCCACGGTCGGTTACCATGACTACTATAAATCACGTGACCCGTCCTTGTAGGTCACGTGGTCTAGCTCCACCAATGGGCGTCGGTCCTGTTGCTTGAGGCACAGAGATCCCACGGGTTTGACATGATGCTATGTTTCTCCGTTTGGCGGTGCTATGCCCGCCGGCTATGGTCATTAATCAATTAACTGTTTTTTCCCTTAGGGACATATACACTAACCATATTGATTGATCCGATTATGAACACCTTTCTATAATGTTAAAACAGGTGTACATATAATTTGGTAGTCTCTAAGTGGCATATAGTTTTCGATGATGCATCGAAATCGCAAGATTGTCAAATTTTGAAAGGGAGTTAAACTTTTTTTTTCATTTCATATGCAATGCATACTGCTTCACAAGAACTGAACCAATTTCACATCAGAAAACAGGAAACATTCAGGTAGACTACGTTTACCTATTGAACAGTTGAAGAAGCACCTACATCTCCCTAATTCTTATTTGCAAGGTAGGGTTCTGACAGGGAGTAGATTTTAAACTGAACACCTCCAGGTGTGAAACATGCTAGACGCAGGCAGCAGACTGGTACCCGTGGGCTTCTCCATACAACTATAGGTACCGCCGGGGGTCACCGATGAATCCAAGCCAGGGGCAGACGGGGGAGGGGACACACACACACACACACACACACACACACACACACACACACACACACACACACACACACATCCTCTCCCCGCCCCTTTTGGTGGATACCTAGGCTACACCATGGAGGAACACGTTAAAAATCATGTGCGTGCCTGTATTCACAACGTATAAGTACTTAACCCATATTTGGATCCCTGTCTGCAACCCTTGATCCGCATTTGAGATATATAAATTACATGTAACCGTAAAGAATGCATAATATCTATTGGGCCTTACCTACTGTAGGTACCAATGGTCTTTTTGTGGACCTTGGACCAGCGTCAGACTCGGCGTTCCCCTCCCCCGCCGCGTCGTCTGCATTCAAAGTCTGGTTCCCTGAGAGGGAACGGTTCCCGATCCGGTCAAACCGGAAGTGCTCATCGCCGACGGTATCCTTTGGAGTGACGTCGACGATGGCCGGGGATATCCAGGCCTCCCTATCGTCGAGCCTGGAATTATTCTGTCTCCCGCTACCTGGAGCATTATCGGCGTTTGCAATCCCAGGTGTACTTATTCCGGTGGGACTAGTGGTAACTTCCGTTTTGAATGAACCAATGGAGGAATTTGGAATTGCTTGGTCAGGGGAAGGCACGTTATCGTCGGAATGTTTTTCGTCGACTTTGCTTGACCCCAGACCCGGACTATTTGAAGAAAGTTCCGGCGAGCTTTTAGAATCACTTCCGGTTTCGGGCCGATTGAGATCTTTTGAATCAGAAGGCGATTGGGATTCCTCCAGTAAGACTCCAATGGTCGACACAGTGGTGGTTCTGGAGGAATGGGAAGTGGTTGCATTGGTTGTCGGTGCCTGTTTATCCTGGGTGTTCCTCCTGGTGACAGTGGTATAGGCTGTAGGTCGCACGATGGTAGTAGGAGTAGCGATGACCCGGGCACCTTTAGGGGTCGTCGTCCGCTCTTCGGGTATGTCTTCCGGTCGCGGGCTGCGTTCGATGACGTCGTCGTCACTTCCGCCGCCCTCGGTGCCGGCCACTGGGCGGCGCTTCAGGTGTGGCCGACGGCGGGGGGCGCGTAGGGTCACGTTACCGCACTGGACATGCACCTGGTCGCCGGGGATGGAGGCTACGGGAGGGAGAACAGATAGGTTTAAGACCAAGAGTTGACGTATAAAGGTATGCAAACCGACGTAAAGTTCTACATCTATTCAATGTATGGGCATCTGAGCTGGTTTCTCTAATTGCGAATAATAGTACTTCCAATTATATATTAAACGTTTCTCTAGACATTAAAGATATATGTCAGATAACTCAAAAGAGTGTAAAAAGATTTTATTTTGAGGATAGATGAGAGAACTATCACTCTTAAAACCACAGGTTGATAGGGTGCATGGTCTGGCCCGTCCTTTTTGACCCAAAATGATCCATCCTTGTTGGACCCATAATAGCGCCCATAATTTCAGCCTTACGGATGAACCACATGTTGGAGTTCTAGAGCAAACAATGAGTTTATAAAGCAAACAATGAGAGTTAAAATCAGATGAAATGGCTCACGTTCATTTAGTATGCCTGCAACAAAATAGCGTGTATAAAATGTAATATATATTTTATATAATTACATCTCTATATGGGTCAGAAAGTACCGTTAGGTTTTGGCTCTTATCCTGTCGTTGTGTCTGCTTATTCCAGACTGTAAATAAAGTATGTAATAAATGATGCATTGAATCACACTGTGGCGGTTAGACGTACAGACACTTCCGTTGCCAACTAACTTTGACCCACAACTGTGTGACCACTAGGCGAGTTCGTTTACTCGCCCGGGTCATAAAATCGGGTTCCGGCGATGCATTGCGCGCGTATCTTTTAACATTGGTTTCCGTTTCCGCCGGAAGCCCGGTTTCGGTCGACCGGGCGAGTAAACGAACTCGCCTCATGGTCGCACTCTAAAACTGTTAGTCTGTAACAAAAGGCTTCAACCAAAACCTCCAACTCGTAAATATTATTCACTATGTCCACAGGATACAAAATAGTGTGAGTCATTTGCTGATATCCGATTTAGCGACATGTTTGGTTTGTGTGATTGATTTCTTTTTAAAATTACATTGTATCGCCCATCTTTTGTTTTTCCTGTTATCATTTCGTTTGTTAGCAACAAGAGATGCTTTTGTGAATTTCACATTGCTCAGATGTTCAGGAGAATCGAAACCCTATTTGTCGTAATAGATTTTGTTATGTAATACATTAGAAGCCATGTGTATCATATTATATAATTCGGCCAATATGGTTAGTATATGATGTTTATGACTCATAACTTCCAGTAGACATTGGACATGTAGTGAACTACGCGACATGTAGGTTACCGCGCGAACTACCCAGCAGGTGTGTACCAAAGTATTCAGTAACCTAGTACTGAAAGTGTAGTTTACCGGTTGTCTGTACAATTCGAAATTTTAATCCTGCTTTAAATAGAGACGATACTAGAAAAATACGCTTAATCACAGGTGTAGGGCCTCTCAATATACCGGACTTGAATAATACCTCAGATCTATTGGATTCAGTGCCCTACACCACAGGGGGGGGGGATTCTGAGGGTGTCTGAAATCTCCTTAGATTTGGAAAACTTTGCAACATAACTGGAATTTGAAAAGATTGTCAGCAGTAACACTATCAGCTTTATTTTAAACCTGGATCTCCCCATCAGTTTAGATCAGACTAACGACATCGGTATTGCCATAAATCTGTGTTTTTTGTGGTGTAGCATCATTTAAATTTCACAGCACTATTAAGTGCACTATTGAAGCTGCACTGAGCTCGTCCGGAGTGTAAAGCTTGGTTATTATACCGAACGACTTTGAATTGTTGCTCCTGAGGGACTACTAACAATTGCAAAGGATTGGGAAAAAATAGTCTTCCATTACTTATGTCTTTCCAAGATAAAGACAATAATATTATGTCCTTCTTAGGTGAATGACTGGTTGTCTCCATTAGATGACCAAACCATAGGTATCTGATTGTGTAGGACGTGGCGAAGATGTACTCAAGTCAAATTTTCGAATGTTTAGGACTAAATTTTTTTCAATTTAGCGGCAGAGCAATAAACAGGGAACAATAAGAATAATTAAAATCTAACAGGCTAGATATTTTGCCATTGCTTTTTTTGTCGTAGTTTGCCAACATTAATTTTAGTGTTTGCAGTCTTTTGCACTCATCCAACCCTACTATTACTGAATGTAGTTTGTAGTTTTTCAAAACGTTCAGTAGACACCAGGCTTAAGGTATGTTGTTTCTCTAGCATTGTAATTGCCTTTACTCACATTTGAAGTGCAGCCAGAAGCCGCTGTGGCTGTCGTCGCTGTCGGAGCGGAACTCGATGGGGATGCGTCGACCCTGGAAGAGGTCCATGGTGGTGCCGCAGGTACGGCGCAGGCCGATGGAGAGCCAGTCCCGGCACGGGTTGGTGTACTTAATAGCCAGGTACACGATCTCCATACGCACCTGGAGGTAGGGGAGAATATCAAATGTTGGTATCTAATATACAACTAACTGACAAAGGTACTCAGCCATAAAGAAAAACAGGCGAGGAATGGTAAGGTCATAATGTAATCCATTGTCCTCCGGCCGCCCAAAGTATCCTGATGCTAAAATACCGTCATTATAACCACGGAGAGTATTTTACTCTCCACGATATAACTGACCACTATAACCCGTAATATTTAGAATCCACCATGGACCTACAGTGTAAAGTGCACATACAATTTCGTTTTAGTTGAGTGAATATTTTGGCCAGCAAAGAGTTAATTTTATTCGTTTTAATTAGTCTGGCAGTTTTCACTTTAATCATAGTTACCTTAGCTTTTGGAGACACGGTAGATACCACACATCGACAGTTCAGTTTGGGAGGGTAGTTTTCAGGGAAATTTGGTGAGGATATGTAAGTGCTGCTTGCTTTATAGTCGACGATGCTGCATATGTCTGTCACCATGGCATCTGCATGAATATAAAACGTCCATCTCAGAAATAAAATCTTATACAGACACGCTTATGTGGTATCAGAATTCAGATATTCAATTATGTCAACTGGTCAAATGAAAAGAGTAGGTATATCGTAACATTATGGCCACAAAACCAATAAATCACCTTAACAGCTGACTTGATCTTAACCATTTTACACATTATGTACTGGCTAGGGGGTGCAGTGGTGCGAATAACACTAAGAGGGCATTGGGAATGAATTGACCTACAGGTAAATATATCTGACCTCATACCCCATAAAAGTGTCTTCTTATAATGATATCATATATTTTATGTAGTAGGCCTATGTATTCTTTGAACCTCTAGTTTATATGAAATATTATGACAATAATAAATATTAGCTTCAGTTATTTTCCATCGAATACCATTACTATACGATATTCCTTGACAGTCAATTCCAATTATAATATTTCTTTAACTGTATTCATACAGACTTTAAGCATTGTACAATAATGTTGTGAGCAAACATTGATTTGGAAATTGAACTTTTAACTAACCAGTCATTCCGAAAGGAAATATGAAACACGGCGAATCTCAAGATGTAATCAAAATGTTATTGCGTGTAAAAAATGTATAAGTATGCATGCATATATAACGGATGCATCCCTCAATGGAGTTTATTGAATTAATGAGTGTCTTGCATGATCGGAAGTATTAACCGAATAATTGCCTGTGCCATATTAATAACGTGTAGTTAACGCTAAACTAATGATCGTTAACCCCACAGGGGGTAACAGTATACGACTCGCAATGTTTATCATACAGATATCTAAATACTCAAGGACTCGTAATATTGTTAGATAGGTTTTACAAAAAAACATTCGGAATGTATCATGACCGTATTCTTCTTCAATCTAGTTCGTCTATAGTCATCAGTGCAATATTTCAAGTAACCAATTGTTATTGCAAACAATTGTCATTCCATTCAGATTGCGGTTTTTAAGTATTTTACCCTGTTTTTCTTTATGCAAATGCACAACATTTTCAATATAAATGCATACCTTTGGCTGGATTGCATAACCATGCAATATTATTAGGTTCAGCAATGATCAAATATACTGACCTGGGATGCACTGGTATTCGACTTGCTGGTAGTTGGAAAAGGACCCTCCGCAGCCCCGCCGCTCTACCAGGTAGTAGGTGCACACCCTGTGCCCGGTGCAGAACCGGTGAATCAGGCTGTTGGACTTGGGGTTGGAGATGATACACTCACCCTTGCTGAAAGACAATGGAATACGTAGATAAACACTCAAGAATATTGCGTTGCAATGATATAGAAAGGAATGCTATATATAAGATGTAAACTATATCGTTTTGACACCTAATATGTTCAATGATGCATACAAATCGCTCCGTGTAAGGTTTTAAAACCGATGTATGTATTAACTGTGATTGAGTCTGAGGTAAGGATTTAGTGTGCAGAGCACAGCCTATGCGTCCACCTTAAATTGCTAAAGGCGCATATATGTCAGGGCTAAAAAAACTTCTAAGATTGATAATTTCTTATTTGTAAATATCTAACGATAGGCAAATCATACGTTTTTGTCATCGAGAGTGTAACATAAAAAGATTATTCCGGATAAATTATAGAAGTTAGAAACCTACCTGTAGCGGCAGGTGCGCTCCTTGGAGAAGCCGAAGAAATCTTTGTTGATTCGTATTTTATTTCCCCTGCCGCAGTCGAAGTTGAAGATGTCGCCATAGCACTCACTGACAACATACTCAGACAACTCCTCCTCTATACCTAACCCAGCAAATGAATGGCATTATTAGAATATTCAAAGTCAAATCAATAATGTTAAGGTATACCAATTTAAGGGACGTACCCCCACCACTCCACCCACCCATCCCCCACCCCACTATCCCGCCATCACATCACCCGACCACCCGACCACCCCACCAACCCACCAACCCACCAAACCGCCATCCCACCATCCCACCATCCCACCATCCCACCATCCCACCATCCCACCATCCCACCATCCTAACACCATCGACATATATACATGTAGATGCATATGCATTTGCGGCCATTTTCTGGCATCTCCTCTTACAAGGGATAGATTGCAGGGTGAATAATATGATTGTGTTATGTACAATTGGAAAGCTAATCTAAGTGCATCTTTCTTGTGAAGAACAGTGGTCACGTAATAGAATTGTATTTATAATGGGCTTGTCGCAGTGATTATTATCCCATCTGTCTTTCCTCTTTAATGCTACATACATTCATCAATATAAATGGTTATCCGGTAATTAAGGTTAGAATCACAGTCATAACACCTGTTGATAATGAATTATCATACATTCATCCCTTCATCTGGTGAAGCCGAAAAATGATTGTAACTATAATACGACAATGAAGCACTTTAATTTGATAAGTTTGACATTCCTGTGAGAGGATACGTCCCAGTCCTCTTTCTTTGTTCAGCTGTATTTAAAAATCAAGATATTCCTATATATGGTGTAATTTTGAAAGGGGCTGCATGGCGCAATATCTGAAATACAAATATATATATTGTGCTATTCTCGAATAGATGACTGTAATCAAGACTAAAAAAGACTCAATAAAAATTACCTTGTAAAGAGTGTATTAGAAAGGTGAGGACCATGAGCAGGAGGAGACCTGTTCCTCCAGGGTGGGCCATCGTCGCCGGCCGGCGGTCGGGGCTCGCTCACCCCCGACCCCGCCCTGCCGACGTTTTTACAGTGTTATACTATCGTCCATAGGTCCATCATTAGAGTCCGAGCGTCAACTTCCGACCATCATAACGACAATAAGGGTTATAACAATCCAGTTTCGGTTATATAAGAGGCATCAACAGGTAAGTAAATCCGCATGCACAAATGGCAAAAAATAATAATTATGCACAGTAATCCGAATGAGTCAGGTGGAAAGGTCCGAGAGATCATCTCGATTGTCTCTGAACACGAAATCTATCTGCGAAATCATAATCCGAAAAGATGGAAATTGTGTGGAGGTGTTGCTGAGGGCTTTTGGCAGGCGGTGCAACAAGCGGTGAGTTAGCTATAGGACAAAGCCGGAGTGTGGGAGAATGGACGGTCCGGCCGACATGTCCTATCCTTGCTGACCGTTATTTCTCACGCATACTCACTTTTCGGACCCTGTTCACCGACCACAGGCCCAGGATCACACATTAATCACACACCCTGTCTCCCACCACCCCCTCCCCCAGTCTCACTTTGCCCTCAGGCCCTTCGACTACAGAGGACACCGCCTCAACGGGGGTCTATGACGTCACAACCAGACAACAGCCAATGGACCAATCAGAAGCGAGTTCGGACGGAACCGGAAGTGTCGATTTTATTGTCCTGGCGGTAAAAGTAAGAAGCTTGAGCTGTATTTTAGTAATATTTGGAAGTTGTGCCAAACCATGGATAGGCCTATAGGGAATAAATTAGATGTGTTTGAAATATGCATGCATGCATATACGATATAGATCTACAACCCATATAAAAAGTGAGGTTGAACTTCCATTCTGCAGCTAAGTTTCAATTGACCTGGCTACTCATTGTCTGACCCTACTCAGCAGGTCGGTGGGTAGAACCTCCACTCATAAACCTAGTGACCGCCTGCCATTCTGTCCTGGTTACCATGTACATGACGACCATGCCCAGTTTACACATCATGATAGATTCAATTGCAGCCAACGTAATTAGGCCTATTCATTATAAGGAGTAGAAGCATCAAGATCAGCGTTTCATTTTATAATTGATAATAAAGGCATATGTGCATGCTCTACTAGGTTTGGTGGTATTTATAATGCAAAAATAATTCTCAAAATCCTTTTCTTTTGATCATTAAATTTATAGAAAAGTAGACCTGAACTTAGGTTGTATACTATTCAATCTCTTGGACGACCAGGCAAAAAAAAACATGCTAGTTCCTTCAGCAGTGGTGCCGGCCTTTTTCTATTTTTTAATCTTTAAGCTAGTGCATATATTTAATTGTCATTGTACCTAGAAGTGTTTAAGCTATATATCGGTAGTTCATGTAATTGAAAATGGAATGGATAGGTGTGGAGGTATGCCTCTTGTGCAATGAGCTGTGATCCAAGTCCTAATGGCCCAAAATATATCTTACCAGCACCCAGATGGCCCAACAGCAACTAGCAGACTCTTGAGTTCCCATTCACCCTGATCTAAGTTCTCTGTATGTCCGTTGCGATGATTCATGTTCAAAAATGCCATCAAAGACCACGTGGGAGGGCTCCACCATCAAGAGCATGACATTTTGAAATGAACTTGGTTGCAAGCTTACAATGACTTTTTTTAAAAAGACTTTCCACCTGGTCTCCATTTGCACTCTTCTCTTCAGGCACTTCATTAGCCTCTTTCAACTTATTATTTCTCATCCCCTTACCCTACTTCATTCCACCGTGTTCATTCCTACAATTAACTGGACCCAAGGCGAAGTGACAATACTAAACTGCTACCTACATAGCCTCTCGTTCCGGGAGAGACGCAGACACCCCTAACCTTTTCGCTCGACCTGCGTTTCCTTGCAAAAGAATCCATTTTTGCTTCCATATTGATATTTGATTATGAGATGGGAAAGACTATTTGAAAGCTATTCACTATGATCGTTATCTTATATTCAAAACGAACATGCCTGTTTAAACATCATCCCCCAGAGGGACTCACTGTTGATGTGAACTAATTCTGAGACAAGAGGGAAAACTCTTTTAATGTTAGGTGTAAATGCCTAGCCTTTGTGTCGAGACTCGGGGGAAAGGGAATGAGAAAAAACCTTGAGCAATCTTTGGGCTTGGGGTTTTGGCTTTAACCTCAGCCTTATGTTAGAATAAGGGGGTCAATGGGATCTTGGGATCTTACAGGATGTTAGTTTTGAGTTTTCAATTTGTGTCAGGGACACCCTCTGAACCTGCTTCTGGGCTTGTCCTCAGGAGTAACGTTGCTGTAAGAGCTGCTGCCCCGGTGCTTACTTCTGAACCCTCCATCGGGTGTGATCTACCTTCATAATGCTTTGACCCCAAGTCCAATAAACAACAAGTACATGATATGTTTTCTGACAGTGGTCGCCTTGTCTAGCATCTAGGAAGATACCAGGCACCTCATTGGTTTGCCTCATGTTAGGTGTCATTATAATATTTATGCAATTGGAATGAATTGTCCATTCATCGTTTATGGTATGAAATGTCAAACTAGAAATCGGATATAATCAACTTGTATAGTGAAATGATTGAATAATATGGTAATTGCCAGCTAATAATGAAATAATGTAATCGAATGAAATGGGTACGAAAATGGACCAAAATCTGTAATTGGGTACGAAAGCTCGAAAAACGGTAGTGACCGGAAATGACTTCACGGGGGTCATGTGATTAAAGTGACCAATCAGAGATAACATGTAACCTATAAAAAGGGGCATCATGACCCGGAATAAACAGTTTCTTCTTGGTACTCCTTGTGTTCACACGCCTCAACTTTGAGATGTCCCACCTTACAGTTACCTCAAGCCCGAGACCTCCACGAGTACAAGTTGGTAGTCCAGTAAAGTCTAATTAGGGATCCCGAATTACTGGGAAGTTAAGCATCCAGTCCAAATGCCCGAAGACGGCCCGAATGCCCAAAATGGTCCGAGACCCCATTTTGGCCCGAAATACCGGTATGGTAAGGAAGCCCGAAATAGTAAGCAGCTGGCCCGGAATGAAAGGAATGAAGGTGCCACCCGCTCAGCACTTCACTACCACCCTTTGATCGCGGGCGACAACCCGACTTCCTAGGCAATCGGATTAGCTGACGAGTAGCCCAAGCACATGAGACCCGAGCCCGAGCACATGAGACCTGGGCCCGAGACCGCCCGACCAGACAGGCGGGCCCCCCTCCTCCTTTCTGCTCTTTCCTTCTATCCGGACCTAGAGACCCGAACCCCGACCACCTCGAACATGCCCCCCCCCCCCCGACACTTCCAACCAAGTAGAACAAACCCCGACCCCCTTCAAAAGCTCCACCGAACAGCCCATCCATTCACCCTAATGCTCGAGGCACGACTCTCGACTCTTGATCTTACTAACTGGTCTCCCGCCCATACTTCCAATTGGCTCGAGACTGAGAAACCCGACATTCCCTTCGCCATGGAGCCTGGAAACCCCGACTCCCGGAGGAATATCACACTATCATGGTATCGTGATACTATGATAGACTCGCACCAAAGTCTATATGGTTGGTTGGTTATTGGTTGCTGTTCAACCTAATTGACTACCAGGGTTCTATCAAGGATGGTGCCTTTTCGTAGCAGTGGGAACCAATGCCCTCTTTATAGTGCTACCTCACTGAGATATCATGTCATGAGCGCATATTAATACCCCACCCACTCACATTAATTATACTGACACTGTGCCAACCAGTTATGTTTCATGGCTCTTAATTGAACAGGAGCAACTACTACAATTTTTTTAAATTCTTTGGTGTGACTTAGCCGGGGTTTGAACCATGACCTCCCACGCTCAAAGCAATCACCCTGCCAACTGGGCTACCGAGTCTGTCCAAAGTCTCTGACTGCCTTTGAAAAGGGTGATTTTCCTTAAATTCAAAATGCTTTTTATCTAATTTCATATACAATTTCTAAAAAAAACAATATTTTGAAAATTCTCAAATTTGTTAGAGTGAATTTATATCAACACTTAGAAAAAAGTTCTAATAATTGCATAGCTGCATAGAGTCAGTATGCATGGTGCCACGTAGTGGAGAGAGGTTGAACTATGCCTTATATAAATGAAGGTGGCTCCTCCCATTCATGGAGTGAGTCCATACTATAACAATGCAGCAATGAAAGGATTCTTATTTTGTAACAAGGCTAGAGAAATCACAACAACACCAGCTTGCACCCTAAATGTTGAAATGCAAAGCTAAAGGAACTTATTTAACTGATTAAGGACTCTAGAGATTAAGTGCCCATGTAATTCTTCGTCCATGTTGAAATATCTCAAACGTAAGTGAACTGCTTTTTGCTTAATCAAATATGATTTCTAAAGTTATGACTAAAGATCTGTTACTGAAAATGAGATCCACTATGCTATCAAAGTTGATTTTGCTTCATAATCTGCAAAACCTCTTTCACATTTCTGCACTTGTGAATTGTGTCTGTGATAAAGTGTCTCTTTTGCTATTCGAACCGAAATACAACAGAAGCTTTTGAGAAAAACTAAATCGTTTACATGTATCTGTATCTGCTTTTTATTGATTTTAAATGTTTCATAAATATATGTAGCTGTTATAACAATTATTCACAACACGATGACCTTTCACAAAGATCTTCATTTAGCTAGCAGTTTTTATTAGTCTTTTCTGTTGCAATTGTGACATAATAACATTCCTTATACTGACACCCTTTAGAATAACGACATTCCATGTAAAATTACCCCTTAATGAAATGTTCATTTTAAAGAAATAACTAAATTTGTAACAGACTTAGCGCATAACGCAATCCCCAATATCCCTCTGGGATACGATATCACGTGACTAGTTATGCATTGTAGCAGAGAATGTGAAAAAGGCCTACTTCATAATTCAATAAATTTACACCATTGAAATAAAAAGACTGCTGTTAGGGTAAGAAGTTAAAGGCAAAAACAAACGTGGATTTTTTCGATCTTTATTGTGTTATGTACATCAGGGAGAATATCCATTTGTTCATGCGCAGAGGTATTGGTATAACGTAGATGAATATCGTAGACACAGATTCCTCAGGCCCAGCCTCCCACCCCACCGAACTTTCCAATTTACCCTTAATGACTTGAATCAAAATATAGATGAACTGATAAAAGATGGTCTGTGAGGAGAGGCAAATTGACGTTTGTTTGCCATTTAATCTAATGTGTTATACCTATACGTTATAAATCATGCATATATTTTGAATTAACTTCAGCATAGATTATTATGATTAATAAGACACAATATCGATATCTAAGAAAGTCGTTTTATCTTGCATGATAATTAGCTTGCTATTAGATTCAACATATATGTGATTTGAAAACCCTTCAAGACGTGTACGTTTCACTCACTTTCAGATAACGTGATAATTCTATGATACACAATGAAGAATAAATACTTTACAGAGAAACCTCCAGAGCGTAATTGAATTGAATTATAATTCATAATAAAGCGAACATTAAAAGTCGCTGTATTTATATATGGTAGACTTCAGGGAAAACGAAACAATTCCTTAATTAAACAAGCCGTTATATCCAATATTTAATGATGTTTTACCATCGCTGATGATGAATTGCAATACGTCAATCTATATTCCTTTGGATCCGCATAAGTGTGTGATTCAATTTTAAATTAAATAATAAAATATCAATTAATGCAGTATAGTTTAGGCAGAAAATCAAATGATTTGATGTTGATGTTAGCGGCACCTAGAGAGAATTGAAACACTTCGAAATGTATAGGACCATTTTAAACATATGAATTGCGCTCATTTGCTAGTGTTCGCACTAAGTCTTAAAGCATATAATATTATGTCGGAGAGCCGACTATCATGTTTTCTACAGGCTAGAGGTATTTGGATAACGTATGATGACATTAGGCAGGTTCATCAGAGGTCCAACACTATATATATTTAGGCCTATAACAATTGTTGGTCAAATATGTTGCTATTCGTTGTTTTATAGTGCAAGCAGTAAATATATATTATGTTGCAGATGAATAGTCAAAATCAAGCAATACATGATAACAATGCTTGCAACCTCACTGAATTGTCGTATTGGTATTCCTGCCATATACAGTCTTCAAGCTATAGGTGAGGCAATATTTTCGTAAATGATTAGATTAAAGTTTAATAGGTTAGTGTCTTCTGATGAGTGATTAAAACCGACGCAAAAAGTATTTACATCAAACCATCTGTTTTCAGTTTTAGAAAAACATGCATTTCTTCATGCTAACAGAAGTTCTGAACATACATTTAACAATCTTTTAACATGGACAAGACTATCATTGCAAGATACAACTTCTCCTATAACCCCTTAGAATTAAAATGTAATGCAAATCAAAGTCACGATTTTCGACCTTCCTTCCTGATTAGATTCAAATTTCTGAACGACTCTCTAATAGCCTCCATGTCATCTGCATCAGAATAAGTAATAGTGATTATGCAATATGTTAGTTGCTTTTCTGCAATTCTATGCAGTAGTAAGCTTGTTTGATTCATCTAAATGTACATCCCTTCTAATTGATAGTATAAACAGTATCTATGTATGTTTCTTCTCATGACCATGACCTGCCGGAAGGGCTTCCTGTTGGTGCCCTGCTCATCACCGATTGCCCTCAATTATACAAAGCTGATCTATGTGCAAGCAGTAGGGTTGGAATCAGAAGTACCACTGCTAACACGGTCCAACCTGTGAAATAAACAGAAGTCATTGTAAGATTTTTTTGCAAGGATGTATGGTTTTGTTCTTCCTAAAACAGATGCACATGTAATTATGACAGTGCTGTTGGAGCGTTAATGTCTGTCTCTTATACGGATCACTCCTTGTGAATACAATACAATTAGGTTAATATCCTGACAACTAAATTATCCTTTTTCTCTTTAACTTTGACTTTGGATGTAAAGATAAGTAGACCTATTCTCTTTCTAGATCAATTTACATAATTGACTTTGAAAAAGTATGACGGATAATTGGAACCTGAGTGCATGCGCTTTGCATGCTGTAAAATTATCATACTCTTGCAAATAAAACATGTAGGCCAATTGTAGATCTTTTAACTCAAAGTATTGTACTGACGTGGATGGCCAGTCCATCCTCGTGTAGGCTTTACAGCTTTAGGTTTAGAACAGCGCACGTTTTAGCCATAACTCTCTGGCAAAGTTAGGGGGTTAAAGGAGGAGTCTTTGTGTGACATATCAAACTAAAGGGGTGCATGCTGCATGAGCTCAGTCAGAGTTAGCTGAACATTGTGTGAGTAACCATATTGGAAAGGTTGAGTCTGAGTCCTGGATTTGGAATAGAGGCAGAAAGACTGTGTAGGAAAGGCGGGAGCGTTGACTGGGTGTGTTTGAGGGGATTCCTTCCTTGGAGCTGGTCATTGTCAATTGAGATCTTGTCATGGAACGACAATACACAGGAGAATATTGATAAAGAACATCCTTTCACGTGAGTGTTACGTCTTACATGATTTGGAACTATGATTATGTATTGGATGACAGCAGTCGAACGAGGAGGAGACTGCGTTAGGAGCTAGCTATTATTCATAATTAAATGTGACTAATTAAACACACCTGATATAACGGATAATTAACTCTCTATAGTTCAGTATTCTTACCTTGAAGAACAGGGGTGACGTGGTCGGCAGAGGATGATACTGGTTGTTTCTTTGCTGGCTTCACTGTAGTCTGGGGGTCAGACCGGGCCGCGCCCATAGGCGGCGCCACCGCTCGGACTTCCGGTTCCGTTTCTGATACCACTTCCGGCAGCTCTTCATCGATTGGTCTCATCTCGTCCGTGGTGATTTCGTCTTCAATTGACAAGCCTTCCTCCCAACTGGCCTCGCTAACCACTTTAAAATCAGGTTCTTCTATTCCGCCGTTGGAGTTTTCGTCTGTACCGATGACGTCATCTAGGTGACTTTGATCGAGAGGTGGCGATGATCTTTCAGGGGAGAAAAGGTGATGGTCATTGAAGGCATTCTCAGAGGACTGGGAGGATTGGGATTTTCCTGAAATCATTGAGTTGCCACCCACTGACATCAAGGTTGTTTGGGTCGTTGTTGCTGTTGTTGCGGTGATGGTAGTTTGTGTTGGAGAAGGTATTGGTCTTGTGCTTACTGGTGTTGGTGTTGTTGATGTGGTCGATGGTGTTGCTGTTGAGGTTGTTGGCCAAACAGACTGGACAGGAACATTACAGGCTATGACCACCTGGCTGCCATTTCCACCTGTAAGTTAAAAACATTTTTTACACATTGGATATCACAGGTGTATCCCAACCGTTTTCCCCAGGGCTAAACTTGTATCCTCAATGATCCAAAAGTATCACAGCATGTGTAGATAGTGTAATAGGCCTATGTGTTATGATAAAACACCGGAATTTGCCAGTCGTCAAGTTGTAAAGGAAATGATCAATACCAACTGACATGAATTATTACTACTTTTAGGCAAACGTCACAGACCTTTTATAAGATTCAGAAATACCTTAATGTAGTAAACTGAGTCAAAAGCATTAAGCAATATGTGTTATGATAAAACACCGGAATTCGCCAGTCGTCAAGTTGTATAGGGGTAATTAGGGTATTTTCGCGCAGGTGTCTAATTCACGCAGCAAACATCTTTGAGGCCTAAAATTTTCACAAATGATTAGAATTAAGCTATTTCTTTTGAAAAATATGCACTGTTATTCATGTGTAATAACCAATTGGTTTATTGAATACCAGACCGCTAGGTATTTTTGTGAAATAGGTTGTAAATATCTCTTTTATTCACACCTTTTTTTGGATACATTTAATAACCAGACAGTATCATTCTATTTAGACTGCAATATTCAAAGTTGAAAAAAGAATAGTTATGATACATTTTACACGAACATGAAGGTGGATTGAAACCAAACCTAAGATTATAAAACATTATAGAAATTTTTGATTGCATGAATAAGAGTTCATATTGGTAACATTATAGGCTTAATTTCACGCACATATGTGTCCTAATTTCGCGCATTACAGGCCTAAGTAAACTATGAAAATGCGCGAAATTAGACCCCAGTAGGCCTAAAATAAATTATTTTTTGGTATGACTTTGATGTGAATTATATTTGAATCAGTTTGATATAATACTGCATTTTTTTCCATGATGTTGAATGAACCACTTGTACAACTGACTGTGAAAAAAAAAGTTTGAAGGTTTCTCTTCAATGCTTTTGTAATTATAACTTATTTTCTGGTATTAATACTTTTTAACATTTTGTCTGCTATTTAAATGTCGAGTAGAATGAGTTGTTACAAAGTATATGGACACTTAGGTATAGTAGTAAGGAATACATCCCCAAAATATTGTAAAAATCCATCCTTTGGTTAATTCACAATGCATTTTCTCATTTATGCTGATTTTTGCTATTGAAATGTATAGTGCGTGAAATTACAACAGCTGCGTGAAATTAGACTTACTACATGTTCTTATTTCACGCAGATGTGTCCCAATAGCCTAAATTGATAGGTTTTGGTATTGTCTGTGTTCATAGCATGCAAGAACTATAATAATACACAATAATAGCCGTATTCCATATCATTAAACCATCTTAAATATGTACTATACATCCATATACTCAGATTTCTTTTAGTCATGTTTCATTCGTGAAAATACCAGTTTAAAATAAATGGTGGTTCTGCTACAAGTCTAATTTCGCGCATTAGGTGCGCGAAAATACCCAAATTACCCCTAATGATCAATACCAACTGGCATGAATTATTACTTCTTTCAGCCAAACGTCAAAGACCTTTTATGGCCTAAAATTAAGAAATACCTTAATGTAGTAAACTGAGTCAAAAGCATTAAGCCATCGATTTTGAGTATGATGACCAGGGTATAGAGCGGCCATTGCTTTTTTGTTGCGTTTTGACCCTTTTTGCTTCCACCTTTTCCTTATTTTGTCATATTTTTTTTATCCTTCCAAATAGCTTTCACCATTTTATTTAACCAAATTTAACCCTCACTAATCACTTTTTAGCATTAGGACCACAAGTGTAACAGCAATGCTTTTACCTTATCTTTTATCCTTGGTTTGGTTTGTTCACCTTTTAGCTTTTTGCTTTTTTGTAGTTTTTCACCTTTTAGCTTTTTGCTTTTTTGTAGTTTTTCAATCTTCTCCCTTTTTCTTTTTTTCTTTTTTGTACATTCAATCTAATTATGAATAATTATGAATATTCAATATTTCATATTTTCCTACGCACAGCAGTGACATGTTGTCATTCTAGAGGTTGCCTAGAATACCTAGGGTACAGAGCAGATAAAAATGGGTTGAATACCCAGGGTATTTTACTAATTAGAGGTTGTATGGGTTATGTAGAGGGCATGGAGGGGTTGTTGATTGGAGGGGGTATTAAGGGGTAGGGTACCCAGGGTATGGATGGGGTAGTGTACCCAGGGTATGGAGGGGGTAGTGTACCCAGGGTATGGAGGGGTAGTGTACCCAGGGTATGGAGGGGGTAGTGTACCCAGGGTATGGAGGGTAATGTATCCAGGATATGGAGGGTAGTATACCCAGGGTATGTAAGGGTAGTATACCCAGGGTATGTAAGGGGTATGAGGTGTAGTGTACAGTATATAGTTGAGGAAGGCCATGCCGGCATAAGGGAATAGGGCTCAATTTTTGGAAGTAAACCCAGGGTACAGTCAGCAAAGACACTGGGTCTAGTTAAATTTCAATTTTAGACCCAGGGTATAATCTGTAAAGACCCAGGGTATGGTAACTCAAGGCAGCTCCTCAAGGCTCTATCTGGCTCAGTTCTGGAACTCCATACCCTAGGTACACTACCCCCTCCATACCCTTGGTACACTATACCTCCTCCATACCCTGGGTACACTGCCCCCTCCATACCCTTGGGACACTACCCCCTCCATACCCTTGGTACACAATACCCCTCCATACCCTGGGTACACCGCCCCCTCCATACCCTTGGTACACAACCCCCTCCATACCCTTGGTACACTCTACCTCCTCCATACCCTGGGTACACTGCCCCCTCCATACCCTGGGTACACTGCCCCCTCCATACCCTGTGTACACTACATCTACCTACTACTACCCCATCATAACCCCATACCCCCTCCATACCCTGGGTACTCTATCCTCCATACCCCGGGTATTCTAACCCCCATACCCCCTCCATACAACCTTTTTTTCTATTAGAATACATATTTAGATATAGATTTCATGATTTTTCACATTTTTCTAGGCTACAAACTCTATAATTAGTGATTCTATGTTGATTTGATAACTTAAAAATCCCTGTAGTAGGCTCTTCATAGATGGACTATATTTTGTAGTGGTGGGATACATTGACATACCCACCTAAGTACTGCCTTGATTCTGATTGGCTGTCATCCTTACTATAGTGCTGTATACTGACCCCTGGTGTGTGGAAGCAGAAGGACTATATCCTACTTACTTATGAATATGCATAAACGGGAGTGGCTTAAGTAACATGGATGATGCAAAAAAGCAAAAAGCAAAAAGAGTAGAAGGTTAAGGGCTTTGGGCTTTGGGCTTTTTGTTTCTCCAAACACGGTAAAACCTAAATAGGAAGAGTTGGGAAATTAGGAGGTGGGAAATAGGAATAATGTGTTAGATACCTGTGCAAATGTGGGTACTTTATTATTTAAGCAATATTTGAAAAAAACCTGCCTTTTTCCTGGTAAAGCCAAAAGGTAATTGGTCAAATTGAGAAAAGCTAAAAGCAAAAAGGGTGGTGGCCAGAGTAACCTCATGACCCCATGATAATGTTTTACCTCGTTCACACCTATACACTAGATATACTGGTATACTTACTTTGGTATCATCCCTTAGGCCAAAAATAATAACCCTTTGTTCGTCACCTAAGCTTATCCCTTCAAAGCAATACAACAACCAAAAGTCCAATATACCTTTTTCAGGAACCTATACACTGAACTCTCCCATAGAGGACGTGTTCCCAACCATTTAAGCTTCAAATGGGCACACAGGAACTGATATCCCAATCACTCGGTCCAGGGTTATTCTGCCACACTTTTGGGGGAAAAAGTGCATAAATCAGAGAAATCCACAAACCTTTATAGTGGAACCAGAAACCTGAGTGGGAGTACTTGGTGTCGGAGGTGAAGGTGAGCTGCACTGACCGGCCGGAGAACACCCCGTGCTGCGACCCGCACAGCCGCTTCGGGGGGTTGCCGTCCTCCACGTCCAGCTCCAGCCAGTCCCCGCACCCCTGGATGTCGTGCAGGGCGAAGTGGGCCATGTCCAGACGCAACCAGGAGGCCGGCGACGAGCTGCTCGAGGTGGCAATGCGGGGAGCAGCTCGCAGAGTGCAGGAGCAGCTCAGGTTACGCGGGTACATGCCCGGGAAGTTGGGGCTGGCCAGGTAGCCCTCGGAGCTGGTGATCACCGTCTCTGAACACACGTTGGTCAAGGCTGTGGCTGTGGAAGAAGTTGCACTTTTACATTTTTATTTCGGAGCTCCATTTTACAAAGTAGTTTTTCAATGTAGGTAAAAAAAATGACTCAAAGGGAAATCAGTGTTAAGGCAATATTCCACTTTACGGTAGGTGGCATGTGTGGTCGTTATTTTTAGGTGCCGCAAGCAATTTGCGTTTTTGATACCAACATGTCGGTATCTGCGACTGCAAGCAGTCCATAGAAAATCTATGTAAAATACTAGGTGCCGCAAACAGGTGCCGCAAGTCCCTAAATTCCACCTTGCAGCACCCTACCACAAGCAGGTTTGCTGTAGTCTGCTTGCATTTTTCCATGGAACCGCATGGAATATGGCTTTGAGTCTTGTTATATCATAACTATGCTTCTCACACAGGCCTACTCTATATAAAGGTTTTTATTTGAGACACTCTCAATTTTAGGAAATAGATTATTGCAAAAATCCAAAGAAGTTGATTTCATACCTGGCACACATTCGTAGTAAATTTCTTGGTAGGAGGTCACACGCTCTTCGCAGAACATCCTTGTTACAATGAAATTCATGCACCTGTGAAAAGGAGGGAGAGTGATATGCACACGTATTTTATATGTTGACGAAGTCGTTTTTCATTTGAATAAACCAAATCCGTACACCGGTGACATTATGGCTGGTACACAACAGTGAGTTTCCCAGAAAGGTACTTCTCTTTATCATAGAGACTGGGTTATGCATCACAGGGTAATTTTTAAAGGATTACTTGTACCCAGTGTTGCAGCCTGAGGGGCCAATTGCTGTCTTTTACTTGCATTGGGTTAAAGACACATGTTATTGATAAGCATCTACTATCAACAAGGGGCTTCACATGTTACTTGTTATAAACATAATTGCCCAAATTAATGAACCACTCTCACCTCATTCCTAACCAAATGTATATTCCTCTTTGTGCAATATGTATACATGTACTTCTAAGACTTTATCCTGCAGTTCCTCAAATCTCACCTGGTTTTGCTGCTGCAGATTTGGCTGACAATGCTCTTCTGTCCCTCCGCCTTCACTACGCAGTCTCCTTTCTTGTACGAACACCTGCCGACAGGAGCGCTGCCGTATAGATCCTTGACCACTCGGATCATCTCCCCACCCTTACACTGGAAGTGGACAATATCCCCGAAACAGCCGGACACTGAGTGCAGGGCCGGCCTCACAGGGGCCTTCACCGACGGCGACACGGTGGACCCAGGTCTCGGTCCCTTTTTGGTACCGCCGGTCCCACTCTGTCGGTCCCCCTTGGTCCTCCTCCATGGTCCCTGTTTCTCTGAGGTTAGGGAGGGTCGGGGGTTTTGTTTGGGGGATTGGTTGCGTTTTGTGTTGGCTGAGACGTCCTGATTTGGATATCTGACGTCAACGTCATGGTGTGACGCCGTCGGTGAAGTCACGTTTTGAGTTGTCGTGGGAAGAGTGGTGGTGTGAGGGCGCCCTCTGAAGCAGCGTATAGTAACAGGGCTGGTGGCTGTCGAGAGAAAGGTTCTTATTCAAAATAACATTACCTTAAAGCTGGTTTCCGGATTTGAGTATCATCCTCGCATACCAATCTTTTTGTCTTTTAGAATATATAATCAACCGATAATTGGAAAGGATTTGGAAACGATCTTCAGAGGTTGAATAATGAAAGTGATAAGTAGCTGCATGCAGAAGAGCATATTTTGGCGCTAAAACTTTCTCCCTCCGTTTTGCAAGCCAACAGTCTTATAGATAAAGGTGTTGGAGAAATGCGTTATAATTCATATCATATCAAACCTCTGGGGAAAGACTCGTATTAATGTATGGGCCTATAGCAATAAATGGGCCCTGCGTGAGAACGACTCGTCCGCCTGTCAACACCCCTAAAACGGAAGTCAAGTTTCATGATCTTGCGTGATACAAGTGAATTTGGTCTATACTCTGCTCATCTTATTCATTTGTTCGTGGTTTATGTACCTACATGAAAAATACACCTGGAAAGTACATGCATGGGCAAGATTCCATATTGAGCCTTATGAATTATATTTTCAGTAAAGTTCTCTATTGCGGGTATATCATAGTATAAACTCTCAAATCTATCTTTAGTCTGTACATAGAAGAACACATACTGTATTGATTATACCTCTCCATAGTAAACCATTTACTCCTGAGGCGAAAATCGGAAAAGGCCGCGGGCCTACCGGAAGTGGGGGTATGTCAGCGCATTGCGTTAGCGTGACTGTTTGTAGATATTATTTGTAATAATGTACATATCTTTCTTTATATGGGGTTAGGGGCGTGTTTTGGTGATTCATTTCCTCATTATTTCAATGTTATAGAAAAGATAGCGGCACAATGTATAGTTTAGGTAATATTGCATTATACTTAAAAGTCTATTGTAACATCATCATGTTGCTTATTGTTGTTGTGTATCTATAACGTATCGTAGATGTGGGGTACAAGGTCAAGATGGGACCCCCCGTCCCTCAACCTCATGAAAAACGATGTGCCTTATTGAGGAACAACCTTTGTACCAAAACTATTTTAAAAACACATAATTATATACATTCTGGCTCTGTTTCTCTGCACTGACCATCGATACGTATTATATACGTTTGTAAACATCATTCAATTGGAGTGTTCCATGTATGTGTGGAATATTGTTAATGATAGCTTAATATCATATAAAATTAATGATCACTGCTTTGATATATCACTTTGGCGGCATACTTGCCTATATTATACTTTGAACATGGCCCCTTAGCATCTATACGTCAGCATTAGCTTTACCTATATAGATATAGGACGTTCTGTAACTTCGACTGAACTTGATACGTTTTACCTCTTTCTCTTGACCACCAAGTATATATTTCTACTATAGGCAAAAGGGTATACCACGGAATAAACATGTTTGAAAGCAACTATTGCATGATTGCTGAAGTTAGAGAAAGGTTAATAATGTTTACGTTACAGGATGGATGGGGGTTATTCACCTTCACTATAGAAACAAAACATAATTGGAAGTTCGACAGTGATGGAATTGACCCCAAAAATAAGCAGTTGACCTGTCGTTATATAGTATCTTTTAAGTTTACGTCATTGGCTATAACTTTGACCAAAAAAAACACCTAATAGTTTAACCAGTTATCAAATCAGTCTCCAATCAGATTCATGTTGTTTTACTATAATACAGAATGAATAACTCCATCTCACCAGGGAGAGTGACACAGGAGTGGATTGAGAGGTATGTGCACGTTCAGTAATGGAGAGCTTCCATGTTCAGCCCAGAGGGGGCGATTGTACGTTGACAGCTGCCCCTCTCTGACATAGTGGAAACTGGACGGACGTGATGGCATTTTGAATAGCCCAATGCCAATCGCTCGCCATTTCACCCAGCGGAATTGTTTTGTAAAATAAGCTGTTCCGACCTTATAGATCGACATAAAAGCTTTACGTGAAATTTATGTCTCATAGTACATTCGCTATGAATTGTTGAATGGCAGAATTGTGATAAAAATGGGTTTACGATCTTTCTGTAAGTACATATCCCGAACAATCTGACCAAATGAATGCATTCCATGCACACCATACCATGGATGTCCTATGTGCAATCAATAACCCTTTTAAAGCCACAAAATGAGATTGTTTATAGTTATGCGCTTTTACTTCTGCGGGCCACCATATGGTTATTATTTCTACTCTTATAACTTAACAAAAACAACACCAATGAACCAAGTTTCAATCGTTTTAGTATATTGATGCCGTAAAACTTTTTCGCCTCAGCTCGAACTCGGGTTAGGCCTATAGCAGGTTAAGGTTGGGCTGTGCACCCTATATTGCGGCGATAGTTTAGATAAACAACATCTCCCAAATTTAGTAAGATTTTGCGTTTGTTTTGTTAGATGGACAGGTGTTAAATACCTGAGTCAAAGGTAACACTGATGCCAAAATTCAGGATTTTATGGCACTCAAGTCGTGAGTGATAACTAGATAATGGCTGGTCAACTGAGTTTGCATTCATTAATCGCTCTTTTTCATACACATCATGTCATAAAACGTTACATATCATGCGCATAATGATCGACCATATATCACCGATATTGAAGAGAACTTAACAATTCTATTCAATATTCATCCAGAATAACAATTTCGCAATCAATCCATAATGTATAAAAATACGATACCAATTTTGAGAGACTGAAATAATCATTCATCCAAATGCATGAGACATATACTATATTTACAAACATAAACTTTTAAAACATTGACATAAGAGCTCTAACCTTCATAAGAGAGCATGAAGCCCTTGTAGGACGTGAGCTGGGTGTGGAAGTACAAGGTGAAGCGGCGGGCCTCATAGAGCCGGTGCACCGTGCCGCAGAGCTGCTCCTCGGGGTTACTGAGCGGCTCGACCTGCAGGTAGTCCCTGCAGGGGGAGGAGGCCTTCAGGCGCAGCTCGGCCGTCTTGAGCAGGATGAACGAGTCGTCGGCCGTGCGCAGGGTGCACGTGCACGAGGCGCGTGGAGGGTAGAAGATGGGGTAGTTGGCCGAGGTCAGGAAGCCCGAGTGAGACGACCATTCCTGCTCCGTGCACATGGACCGGATCTTAGACTCTAAAGGTGAGGTGGTATGGAAGGAAAAAGGTAATGAAAGTACACGGTATTCATAACATGCATGTATACGTGCACACATCCATGTATATATACATGTACACACGCACATACATACACACGTATACACATACGCATACGCATACGTACACACATACATACATACATACATACATACATACATACATACATACATACATACTTACTTACATACATTTATACGGGGCGGGTCCAAAATTGTCCCCCGCCCCCTCCGGGGCCAGGATTTTTACATTGAAAACCAACCATAGGTCTACAGTTAAAGAAATACATATAATTATATCATTATTTATATATGAAGGGCCTATATAGAGAAGAAACTAAACATAACTGAATGTCCCACAAATAATTATGATGGAATATGTACATCTACTTCAAGTATATCTATGTTTTATTATGTTTCATATTATCTTAGTTTTTAACGCCCACCCTTCACCATTCACTGAGGTAGGTAAAAAGCGACCCCGACATGCAACCACAATATATGATTGCTTATAATGGCAGCATTTATAATATGATATCATTTTCTGTGGGTGTTGGCGAACAACATTATGACACATTGTGTGTTATATACAGTGCCATTAACAAGGTTAATGTCCATGTAACATCCAGCTATTGAAATACAAAATAAAAGGAAAGGGACGTTGCTTCATCGTTGTTTCGAGATACAACTTTATATAAAGAAAAGAAACATGTTTTCAATGTTTAACGTTGGAGAAAAAATTCACTGTTTAATAATTGTAGTTGAAAGGCAAAGATTCAGTGAAGCCTGGGGTTTTCTAAATACATTACAATAGAAGTTACATCACTAACTGCTTTCAATCTACTTTATCGAGGTATTTTGGTGTGGTTTTCTCACCTGGAATACATTCATATTTGATCTGCTGGTAGGTGGTCTCCTGATCAGTGTTGGTACATGTATGTTTCTCCGAGATGGTAAAGATGCAGTTTGATCTCCCGTTACAAACCTTGGGAGAAAAGAAAGGAAGAACCGCATTCATATTTTATTCTCAATAGGCATTAATTTTGTTTATAAGCAAAGATAAGCATGATGGGATTCTGGATTAAAGTCCTTCATTCTAGCTGCTATTGACCATGCACTCGTCAGTTGTAATGAGTCATAGATGTGTCGCATTTACAGAGGGGAATGTTACAAGCTATGTATAATGTTGAAACCAAATCCAATTGTAAAATACTTATATAATTTATATACTTTGTTATTATCCTCAAATTCTGTTATTTAAAAGCTTAGATACTTAAAATCACGTATTCTTAGCGTAGCTACATGTAGGTTCAGAGTTTGAAAATAGAGCAATTCTCCAAATTATATCCATTTTACACCCAGTGTTATACATGTAGTTTGGTGGTCCATTTACATGAACTCTTTGAAGTTTTTATGATACATAATCCGTGGTCTTATATCAGGATAGATCATGATATAAGGTTTAAGGCCATGATCTACCCTGTGTGCTAGAAGGTTTTCAAAATAATGTAATACATGTAATATTACACTGATAATTAGAGTATTAAAGGTTTAAAGGTAAGTCAAGCGTGACTAACTTTGTTAATCTTTCATAGTCAGTGGTGACTGAGGTGGTTTACTTAGATAGTCATATTTGACTATGGTTGGATTTTTGTATTCTAAATTGTAAACTCGTATCTTTGAAACCCTCTTCACATACAAAACACAAATTTGTAAGGTGTACCGCTGATTCCAGTAATGTATACCATAACTTCACAAAGTAGTATACCATATTGATAATATAAAACCATAATGCAGATTACTGAGATTAAAAGAGATTACTTTTAAAAAAAACAAAACAGGCATTGACAAATGGCTGCTTTCTGTTTACTTGAATGTTTTGTGTCACTTCCTGTCAAAAACTTAATCAGTTTGACTGTCATTGTAAGTCAATCGAACTAACTTTGATGACTATGTCAGAACACATTAGTCAGGATGACTAACACTAATTTGACTATGGTGACACAGTCGTATGTGACTTTGTTTAATGTGCCTAGAGATTA
Organism: Lepidonotus clava; assembly: GCA_936440205.1. Classification (NCBI taxonomy): domain Eukaryota; kingdom Metazoa; phylum Annelida; class Polychaeta; order Phyllodocida; family Polynoidae; genus Lepidonotus; species Lepidonotus clava. The sequence goes on along the minus strand of OW387136.1, from coordinate 40,396,758 downwards.
TCCATGGGTAGATTAATTTAATATGTAAGAATGATACTATATCGTACATTATGTATCAAAGGTATCATTTTCCATCACCTGTACACTCACCTGTTTTGCAACACTGGAGTGGCTGTGACTGGGTACCACACACACATCCCTGTCCGAGTAGGCGCACACCTTGGGTTTGGCGTCCGGAGGGGACAGCCCATAGAAATCACCCAAAATGTTGATCTTACGTTCTCCTGGTCCACAGCTTATGGTCACAGTATCCCCGAAACATCCACTGATCTCATGACCCTCAGACCCTACAAATGAGAACCAGTCATGATCATTGTGTCCTTAAGAACATTCCTATTCGTGCATGATCAATTTGTAAAAAATATATTTGATTGAGAATTAAGCTGTTAAGTACTAACAAAAATGTGTTATCAGCTGGTTATGAAATGCTCTTGAATACTTTTTGACGATTATGCATGTTGTAGGTATTTTCCATTGTTATCCAATTGTCGAGAAAATGTTTGCCTGTGGAAAGAATTGATTAAAATTCTGCATCCCTGCCTGTTTCAGGGAAAACGTTGATATAAATAGAAAACATAAACAGGATAAAATTTTGGGCAAGCCCCAAGAGTAACAGCATATAGAGGTTTGCTTATCTATACCTACAAACAGAAGACAACAAAACTATTGTTTCCCACTGGATAATGCCATTTTGCTTTTTGCTATCACGCAAAACACGATCCCTATGTTGAATCAATAGTAAGCCCACGTGAGTTGTTTGTTTTGCATTATATCCTTACTTGGCAAATTGTAATTACACGTACCAGGACATGAAATTACACTTGGATTCTTTGAATAAAATTTATAAAACTACGATGTTCCACTAAGGCTAAATCTGAAGAAAAACACACACACACAATGATATTATATATAATACCGCTGTCCTTTCAAAGAGTCAATTATCATGATGCACATCTTTTTTGTTATCCCAATATAGATAATCAAAAGCAAGATTTTGGTTACACGGGTGTTTTTATTAGTTTTATCAAAAAATATTATAGCTACACAGCAACTACAATTTTTAATCAACTTAGATCTTCGATTAGAAAGCTTGGCTATTTTTAATTCCATGTAGGATATCAGTATTAATTCTCCATTTGCATATTTACTAGCATTACTTTGAATTCTCTGCAATATGTTTAGTTCATCCTGACGAGCAGCCGCATACACTATACTACCGTATTCAAAATAAGGCAGGATCATTGACTTATAAATTGTCAATGAAGCAGATTTATTATATCGTCGAGTTTTACTCGGTAAAAATAATATATTGTGTGATGTGTCACTGATTACTGATTTAATCATCTGTTTGAAATTTAAGAGTTTATCTAAAGTAAAACCTATAGGTGCAGAGAGCAGCCATTCAAAAAAGTTGGCATTTGAGAACCTGTTAATTTCTTTGTATTATGTCTCGGTGCAAAATATATACTTTAGTATTTTTAGTATCTATTCATTGTTTTCATATACATTATCTTATTTTGAACGTATCGTGATGTAGATATACGCTCCCCAACAGATCTATAGTAGTTACGTCCCTGTAAAAATTGCAATGAAAGATAAACATGGATCTAAAAATTTTAACTCACCTTCTAATAAGAACAGTGTAGACCAAAATAAAAGCAAGCCAATCCAATGAGGCAACTCCGGGCTCCCAATCATGTTGGTTTAGGACAGCAGGAAGTATTCATGGGGAACCTCATGGTGTACCTCCTAGCCTCTTTCTTTATAATTCTTCAGGTTTAACTTGTGTTAACTATATCAAAATTGAAAGTACTTTCCAGCAGTTGAATATGTCTGTATCTCCAGAATATTTCCTATTTTTGTCCCTGTATATCCAGAATCTATGGTTACATAGCATTTCCTCTCTGATCGTTGGTCCCTAGTGGGGCATGCATGGTGGTGGGAGGTGACGGGTGGATCTAGGTGGTCAGGATACGATTCAGAGAACAATGACAAATATCATGAAGTTTCACTGATGGCCTGTGTCCGTGAATGGGCCGACATGGCCCCAGGGGATAGCCATTGCTAGTGACTGGCAGTTACCTATAGTACTAAACTACGTGTGCCGTCGGGTCTCGTGCTCATAATATAGTAATGGACGTTTTTTTGTTTTTCTTTTTAAAATTTTGTTTATCGTGAAAATCAAATGTGAGGTATTTCATTGCCAAAATTCTGATTTTTGTTTTTCAAATCCTGCATGCATGTTTTTAAATTGTTTCCTTAAGAAATTTGTTTCTGGTTTTGTTAAATCTGTCAAGAAGAACACACTTTGAATTATGACTTTATTCCCAAAATCAGGAACATATGCCTATATAAATAGGCTTGATATGTATGTCCCAAACGGAAATATTCCATGATCTTTACTGATAAATTTCTGTAGTTCGGCATAGCCTTCTCGATATTGGCATCTGGCTCAGACCTTGCGCTAGCTTAGGATATTATGGGAAGCCAAGTGGTCGAGCGGACAATTAATTCAACCTTCAGCACAGCGACATGGCCTTTTAATGACACAACAGGAATCAAGGGGGGGAATCAGACCATCATTTGGGGGAGCTGTCAATGATATCATATCTTATTATCCTTTATACTAGGCCTATATCAAAAGTTTATTGTATGCGAAATTCAATTATTTCATAATGCTTCATAAATTATTGAGTTCAGATATCAAACTAGATTTTCGGGTACTGCCGTACTGAAGGAGGCGGGCGGTGACAGGAATTATCAATGATTGCGCAATCATTATAACAAGTTACCATTTTAGTACTATAAATGTGCCTGGAGAGTGTGAGGAATTTGACAATGAAACCCTCTTTGTCAATCTCCATGTATCTCTATGGGAAAAAGATTTGCTGTGCTTGGAGAGTGATGACCTATTTCCTAATTATAGGAATTTCCTATTTCAATTTTGTGACAAAAAAATTATGGATTCTCTCTAAAATAACAACAAAACAACCAAATATTTCACAATTTTGGAACCAAACCACCATATACTAGAAACAGAACTACTGACATACATATAGTTTGAAGATTATAATGCTGGCATTACTGAGAAAAGTGGAACGAAAAATTGGTCACAAAATTGTAACAACTTTTCTGATCCCCATTGAAATGCATTGAATCAACCTGGTCAAAAAAGAGTGTAGAGAAGGTCGGCTGCCTAAGGCCCGCCTCCCAATAATTTCAATTCTTTAACGAATGACGTTTTTGGAGGGCTATCCTTGATATAGGCCCTAGCCTAAAAAGAGGGGGCTGTCAGAGTATTCCTATCCCCGAAATCGGAAAAGTGGGGGCTGTACATTCAAAGACTCCCCCATCCACTCGTGAAGTACCCGGGCCGTAGATCTCAATCTGCCACTTCGACGCTCGCCCTCCCGCGAGTACTCTCTCGGACTTTTTTCCTGGAGCGGAGGTGCGAGCGCCGCAGAGTGCGTAGATCTTTTGCCCGGACCAGGAAAAAGGCTACGCTGGGGTCCTGCGCCATCCACTCACGCTATCGCTGTACGTAAGGAATATCCTCGCGCCGAGTCCCCCCAGCGCCAGAGAGTAGCGGGGACCAGCGTAGAAAAAGGCACTTTGAGTTTTGATATGAGTGGCTCTAGAAATATCCTTGTCCTAGACTCTAAGAGTTAGACTGACAGGTGCCCGTTGTTCTGAACCCATCATGTGATCCCTATGAGTAAGATGTTCATCTGGTATGAGGCCAGGCTGAACATCATTATCCAGAATTCGGTTTATCCCATCAAATCAGCGCGGCAAATCTGTCTCTGATGTTATCCGGTGTAATGCTGAGCACCGAGAACCAGCAGGATTCACTATGGGTTTTCCCATTACCTTTCGCTGGTACCGAGCCATGCGGTTGACCTAGATCACGCGAGAATCTACGAGAAAGCGTGCTACTGGCCGGGCACGCCATTTGTTTTGGTGCTCGCGAAGCGAAAGTTTACATCGAAAAGGGACCAGAAAAGCCATCAAGATGCCTCGTATCAACATCAAAGGAGGCGTCTGGAGGAACACAGAGGTAAGGAGATAATATAAGTCCAAGATTTGTAGATATTAAGTGATTGTTTTCCATGCATTTTGTCCAATCCGATGAGCGTACCGGTGTTGCAAAACGTCATTTTTCTCATTTTCTAACTGTAGAAGTGTAAGGATCAGGAGTAGTCTAGATCTACATAAATACTATTTATGCTTACCCTCGTATGGGCCACATGGTTTGGGAATATTGTCAACGCATGTCAATAGTGTTTCGTATCCAGGAAGACATGTGTCTTTGAATTCTAGACAGTGCAACTTCTCAAATGAAGCTACTTCTCTTTACTAGTTGTCCTATTATCGCTCAAAAAATATCAGACAAAGTTTCACAAACGGTCACCAGTCTTCGCGTCAATAGACCGAGAGCCCCTGTCTTAACGTTCCCACTACCAGAGTGGCTGAACGTCGGGTCGGGGCCTCTCGGACTACGCGTCAAGCGCCACATACTACTGACATAGTCCACGTCTGTAGCCTCTCTCCGCCAATCTATCTCGTAGCCCCATCAGTTTATCTAGCATACGAGAGGCTGGCTACGTCGGACTAGCGCCACATAGCCCTCAGATGCGCAACTTGACACTTATGATGCCCTTATGATAGCTGCCAGTGATCGGTATCTATGATAAAACATAACCTTAGTCCTTACTGTTAGTTTGATGACTTAGTCACTATAGTCCTGTCTTATTCAATTCCTTAATTGAGCTACACGGTACACGGGTTGAAACTGACAGTGATGTATAACGTTAACATAGTCTAACCTCTTAGACTAAGTCACTCAGTACCAAAATAAAAACAAAACAAGACAACTTGGGTCATCGTTATAGAGAACCAAAGCTTGCCAAGGGCATAATCAGTTTTTTTAGTGTTATCCAGGTTAGGTGCCAGGTCCATGGTTATCAAAATATTCTTTTTTTTACATCAAGAGGGGAGGAAGGTGAGGATTGTTAAAGGGAGCCCAAATCAATAAAATTGACGAAATTTTCAAAACTCAGATAAGTATAGAAATATGTTAGATGAGTCCAGTTAAGGTCAGTGGTAAAGTATTAGTTGTGAAAACTAGCTCAAACTGAAGTAGAATGCCACAAGAGATGATAATATTTGCATTTGTTTGTAAACAAACCCTATTTTTGTGGATCCATATTAATTGATTTGAGCATGAAAAACGTGTTTTTGATATATTTTTTTACCATATTTCATGTTTCAGATTTTAACATGGGCCAGAAATAGACTCAAGGCAGGGGCGTACCCAGCCCCAAAATCTGAGGGGGTTCCAGGCAAATCAAGGGGGTTTCATGCAAACTTGAGGGGGTTATGACTAGTTATTTTGATAAACTGTTCCAATATTTGTAATTAAATTACAAAAACTTTTAGAAATCTGAGGGGGTTCCAGACACCCTCAGAACCCCGCCTGGGTACGCCACTGCAAGGAATGGATTTCCATGATTATTTGAGTTAGGAAAATTTCAATGAATTTATTGGTTTTGGCTCCCTTTAAAACCACCATATATAATTCGTCTTGAATAACCGGTTGTCTGGCTATTTGTGCAGTTTCCATAGCAGTAAATGTTAGCTTGTGTTTAGAATGAAGTTGTAACGTTAGATCAGATTGCAAAACACTGATGATTTTATAAAACAATATTTTGTCCTCTGAACATTTAAAATCAAACTATACGTTTTTGACTTATCATTATTCAGGATGAGATCCTCAAGGCGGCTGTGATGAAATATGGCAAGAACCAGTGGGCACGTATCGCTTCACTGCTTCATAGGAAGTCCTCCAAACAGTGCAAGGCTCGCTGGTTTGAGTGGCTCGACCCCAGCATCAAGAAGACAGAATGGAGCCGGGAGGAGGAGGAAAAACTTCTCCATCTGGCCAAGCTGATGCCGACACAGTGGAGAACCATCGCGCCAATCATAGGAAGGACTGCGGCTCAGTGTCTCGAGCACTACGAGTACTTGTTGTAAGTGTCGGTTTAGATGTCATTTCATTTTCTTATCATAATGTAGGCCTATATTATGGTCGGTGTACATTTTTGAATGAATTGATACAGGAAATGGCGAACTTGATAGCAAATGTACGTCTGAATTGTTCCCCAAAATTTAATGGTGAAGTGTTTCAATTGAAGATTTTAATCTTGTCTAGGGATATGTAATAAAAGCCTAGAATATTTATTCAGATTCTTTGATCGTATACAATTAATGAGTTATTGCTTGTTTCCTTGACTAGAGTTTTTTTTGTGAAGAGTTCAAAATTGGAGTCCTTCTTAATTCAGGGATAAGGCTCAGGAGAAGGAAGGCGATGATGGGGCTGACGACCCCCGCAAACTGAAGCCGGGAGAAATTGACCCAAACCCAGAAACTAAACCGGCTCGACCCGATCCAATAGACATGGACGAAGATGGTGAGTGCTTTTTTTTCTGTGTGGGAAGTGAAAAAAAAAACGTTTGAGACTTATACAAAAAAGAAGTCAATGAAGTAGTGTTTCTTTCAAGAATTAAACATGAAACTATTCGGAAAACCGTTCAGGTGTAGGGTGTCTGTATTTCAAATCTACACAGTTCAGATGAAGCGTCTCTAAATGTTTGTCCATGAGTGTAAAAACTGTCAATACACTGTGATGAACGTACTTTTCAGAGCTTGAGATGTTGTCGGAGGCGCGTGCTCGTCTTGCAAATACACAGGGTAAAAAGGCCAAGCGCAAAGGTCGTGAAAAGCAGCTCGAAGAGGCTAGGTGGGTCTGCGTTTTTTGTGTTTGTCAGCCTAATGTGCCTTAAATGGCATAGATTATTTTAATCAGGATTGAAGAAAAAATCACCCAAGGGTACAGATTGAGAGTACTGCTTACCTCGCAATCTCACATTTTGTGATTGGTCTAGAATCAATTACATGGTAGATTTATAATGGTTTAAACTTTTTTTGTTCATCTGCGTGAAATAGTTTGGTTTTAGATAGCATAAACTTGTCTTTAATGCCCTTCACAAGGTGTATCATTAGTAATCTTAAGTTGTAATATCCTTAGCATAATGATTACAATAAACTTAAAATAGTGTTTTTGTGTCGTTTTTTGTTTCAGGCGTCTTGCTGCTTTGCAGAAGAGAAGGGAACTGAGGGCTGCTGGGATAGAGTAAGTATAATGAAACAATCCGTAATGTCATATGGTTAATATCTGTGTTACAGAAAACAGTCGCATCAGTCAAATTGATTTGAATAAAAACAATTTTAATTTGATAAACCGATCATATGTTTAAAACTGTCATTCTCTTTTCTTTTTGCGTTTTAACCTTCTCATTTGTTTACAATTTTAGAGTCAAGGAACGGCGGAAAAAGAAGCGCGGGGTAGACTACAATGCTGAGATTCCATTTGAAAAGAAACCCGCACCAGGTACGTGGCACTTCTAACAACTCGCCTGTATGTCCTTCTAATACTTTGACATAAACTTTGATTCGAGAACTTTTTATTTCAAATTGGTATCAGTGTATAACAATAGTATGGAAATATAACGGTTGCGTGTGTTAAAACATTACATGATCAAAAAACAACTTCATATTTTATATAGGTTTACACGACACAAGCGAAGAACACTACGACCCAATGGATCCCAACTTCAAGCGGCTGCGTCAACAGAACCTGGAGGGGGAGCTGAGGAGAGACAAAGAAGCAGTAAGTAGACGTATTCATCAATTATACATATACAGCTATTATTATATTGGCAGTTCCAGTTGTATTTCCCTATCCCTATTAATGGGAGCAATTATTCATCCTGGCGAATATGGCTTAGATGTTGGGTCTACTTGTATTTCCTTTTGGCTCTCTTCGATGTCTGATTTTGGCGTGTTGGTGTTCTCTTAACACGACTTCTAACAGATTCTTATACAAGTTGTTTCCGCGGCCTCCATATGACTGTTTCTATTCCAGACATAAGTACTCATACGTTAACTTCTACTGAAATCTTGATATCTCAATTTCATTTCAGCGAGAAAGAAAGAAAGACAAAGATCGGCTCAAGAAGCGTAAAGAAAACGACCTGCCGGGTGCAGTGTCCGGCCAAAACAAGTAAGTTTACATGTTAATTTCTTTTAATAGATTCTCTCCCATTAAGAAAAGCTTTAGTTACGTGATATCTAAGGCCAAGCGATCTGCTTGTATGAATAATGAAATGACCGCTGTTTAGTTTATTCTTCGCGTTGTATTAAGTTTCACCAATGGTATAAAGTTTGATAGGCGAAGTATAGGATGGCTTTTTCTTTGAACAAGTGAAAGAGCCAGTTCACCCTATTATCACACATTTAATCACCTGGTTCCTGTCCTATGCTTGGAGAGTGGATGCATGGGTTTTCTTGTGAGAGGAGATTTTAGTTACATTTAGTTACGTGTAGATGTGTCCTATGGCCTTTGATAATTTTTACATTAGAATGGATTTTGTGTTGTTATAATTCTTTAAAAAAATACCTTAAATGTATTTTACATAATTCTCTTATAAGTTTATACGTATTTTGCTTGTATTCATGTCATTTGATTAAAATTTACAAGTTTCAGGATAGTTAAAACAATAATAACTTTGGGTTTTGGGCAACTCTAGTGGGAGAGTGAACCCTAGGTGAAAGTCAATTGCCTCTCATGTGCTGTGCGGCAGACCGGAACAGACTGGAACAGAAGTGTCAAATCCCTTACATTCTCTTGTTATGGTGTGCCAAATGAGAAAAAACAAGTTGACAATTTCAAATTTGTATAACATTTTTTCTCAATTCCAACATTTACAGAAGTTCATCAGACATGTTTGTCAGCATGGCAGCCATGTTTTTTATGATATGCAACGTGCTAAAAAATGACTTCAAAATTTTTAATTTCCAAGAAATTTCTTTTCACTTCCAAGTTTAGACAAGGTCATCAGAAATGTTTTTCAGCATGGCGTTCATGTTTTTATGATACGCCAAGTGCGCAAAAACAACTTCAATTCTTTTTTATTTTCATGAAATTTCTTTTTACTTCCAAGTTGCTGACAAGTTAAAGACAAGGTCATCAGAAATGTTTTTCAGCATGGCGGCCATGTTTTTATGATACGCCAAGTGCACAAAAGCAACTTCAATTCTTTTTTATTTTCATGAAATTTCTTTTTACTTCCAAGTTAAAGGCAAGTTTTAGACAAGGTCATCAGACATGTTTTTCAGCATGGCGGCCATGTTTTTATGATACGCCAAGTGCACAAAAGCAACTTCAATTCTTTTTTATTTTCATGAAATTTCTTTTTACTTCCAAGTTAATGACAGGTTAAAGACAAGGTCATCAGAAATGTTTTTCAGCATGGCGGCCATGTTTTTATGATACGCCAAGTGCACAAAAGCAACTTCAATTCTTTTTTATTTTCATGAAATTTCTTTTTACTTCCAAGTTAATGACAAGTTATAGACAAGGTCATCAGAAATGTTTTTCAGCATGGCGGCCATGTTTTTATGATGTGCCAAGTGCACAAAAACAACTTCAAATTTTTTAATTTTCATGAAATTTCTTTTTACTTCCAAGTTAAAGACAAGTTTTAGACAAGGTCATCAGATATGTTTTTCAGCATGGCAGCCATGTTTTTATGATGCGCCAAGTGCACAAAAACAACTTCAAAATTTTTTATTTTCATGAAATTTCTTTTTACTTCCAAGTTAAAGACAAGTTTTAGACAAAGTCATCAGTCATGTTTTTCAACATGGCAGCCATGTTTTTATGATGAGCCAAGTGCACAAAAACAACTTCAATTTTTTTTTATTTTCATGAAATTCCTTTTTACTTCCAAGTTAAAGACAAGTTTTAGACAAGGTCATCAGACATGTTTTTCAGCATGGCGGCCATGTTTTTATGATATGCCAAGTGCACAAAAGCAACTTCAATTCTTTTTTATTTTCATGAAATTTCTTTTTACTTCCAAGTTAATGACAGGTTAAAGACAAGGTCATCAGAAATGTTTTTCAGCATGGCGGCCATGTTTTTATGAGACGCCAAGTGCACAAAAGCAACTTCAATTCTTTTTTATTTTCATGAAATTTCTTTTTACTTCAAAGTTAATGACAAGTTATAGACAAGGTCATCAGAAATGTTTTTCAGCATGGCGGCCATGTTTTTATGATGTGCCAAGTGCACAAAAACAACTTCAAATTTTTTAATTTTCATGAAATTTCTTTTTACTTCCAAGTTAAAGACAAGTTTTAGACAAGGTCATCAGATATGTTTTTCAGCATGGCAGCCATGTTTTTATGATGCGCCAAGTGCACAAAAACAACTTCAAAATTTTTTATTTTCATGAAATTTCTTTTTACTTCCAAGTTAAAGACAAGTTTTAGACAAGGTCATCAGTCATGTTTTTCAACATGGCAGCCATGTTTTTATGATGAGCCAAGTGCACAAAAACAACTTCAATTTTTTTTTATTTTCATGAAATTCCTTTTTACTTCCAAGTTAAAGACAAGTTTTAGACAAGGTCATCAGACATGTTTTTCAGCATGGCGGCCATGTTTTTATGATACGCCAAGTGCACAAAAGCAACTTCAATTCTTTTTTATTTTCATGAAATTTCTTTTTACTTCCAAGTTAATGACAGGTTAAAGACAAGGTCATCAGAAATGTTTTTCAGCATGGCGGCCATGTTTTTATGATACGCCAAGTGCACAAAAGCAACTTCAATTCTTTTTTATTTTCATGAAATTTCTTTTTACTTCCAAGTTAAAGACAAGTTTTAGACAAGGTCATCAGTCATGTTTTTCAACATGGCAGCCATGTTTTTATGATGAGCCAAGTGCACAAAAACAACTTCAATTTTTTTTTATTTTCATGAAATTTCTTTTTACTTCCAAGTTAAAGACAAGTTTTAGACAAGGTCTTCAGATATGTTTTTCAGCATGGCAGCCATGTTTTTATGATGCGCCAAGTGCACAAAAACGACTTCAGAATTTTTTATTTTTTTTTTATTTTTTTTTTTTTTTTTTTAAAAAAAAATTTTCTATTTACTATGGGTGAGCCCTAGGCCCCGGGAGGTTGTACACCGGAAACCTTTTTACTCCCTAGGTTTCCCACTTGATGTATGTTCTTTCCCTAAATCCACCATAAGGTGGATACCTTGTTTTTCGCGATCATGATGCCTGATGAGCCCTTCTGGGCGAAACCTTGCACTCCCTTCTCCCCTACAGGGCCCTGTGTTTTTCCCACTACCCTGGGACACACAAACCCCTTCGAGACAGTGGCCCTGTGACTTTTACACAGGCCCCTGGGAGTTTTGACGTCATTGATGACGTCACGACGTCACTATGACGTCACGAACATACGTCATTGGCGGTTGGCAAGATTTGACTTTTCTTGTCACTACAAGGTTGCATCTTCGCGGGTAGGCAGGCTTTCGCCTCGTCATCTCTTTACTCCATCTCTTACGGCCTGTTCTACCCGGTCTGCGCCTTGTCAACCGCCATCATCTCTTCACGTACACTTTACGTACATTCTTCTCCATTTACAACATGGATCAATCCGAAATTACCGAAATGTCCACTGAAAATTCAGCGGAAACCTCGGTTGCGCACATCCGACACGCGCTCTCTACGGCCCAAATCTCCGCCGGCGAAAAACCGGCCGGGAAAGGGCCCCCCGAAACCCTCACCATCCAACAAATCCTGGATCAACAGATCCAAGGTGTAGTGGAGGAAGAGGAACGTCGCTCACCTGTCTCTTCAGAAAAGGTGAGTGATTCTATACCATCTACTCTAGAGAATCTTAGGGCTCTAGAACAGAGCGTTGAATCGGAGTCCGATGAACGCACTGTCAATAGTCGGGACCAATCGCCGGAGGGTCGCATCACCTTCACCGGCCCACTGGGGGACCCCCAGATTAAAATCTCTTATGATCTACCCAGGGAAACCTCCCCAGATTTAAACCATCGAAACCACAGTTATTTTACTGGCAAAACTCCCTTCTCTGACAACCCCGAACCCGGGGGAACATCGGAGGAAGGCCCCTCTCTCCGCCATTTGTGGAAAGATCGGGACCCGAGCCCGCTACCCCGACGTTTTCGCAAGAGACGTCGCCGCAGCAGCGGACAAACATTCTCTCCCAATAACAGACTCAACTCATCTATTGGGGAGGAAATTCGGGAAATTACTTCTAACATTTCTTCTTCTGAGGGCTGTTTCACCCCCAAAAACATAGAAATTCACCAGGCCCAAGGGGGAGACGCAGATTGTGACCGAACCGTTACGGTGGGCGCCCAGGGGCCCAAAGTAGGTCACGACCTAGTGGAACGCCACAAGCCAACCAATCACAAACAATCTCCACCTCATATAGGTCACAGCCCGGGGCCGGGTGGGGGCTCAGCCAATCACGGTGCTCCCTCCCCGGAAGGGGGAGGTGACCCTCCCCAAACCACGCCCCGTCCCCATTCCCGTCATGGCCGTTTGGCCGGCGGAAAGGAGACTCCCCAACCAAAACAACAGGAGAGCGAACGGTCCTCCCTGCCCTATCACTCATATAGTGAGGTGGTTAAACATGATCAGCAGACGCCTGCCCTTCATAGATTTACCACCATCCCCCTCTCACTACGTTTTTCTAAAACAGAGAAGGGCGGACCTTCGGCCCGCGGCAACAACCGTAGACAGAGTCCACTCACCGCACCCCACCTGGACCCCTCCTCCTCCTGCCTCCCGGACAATAAGTCACGGGATGAAGGGACGGGGAGGGACCCACCTGGGGTAAATGATAAGACTAACCATGAGATGTCTGAAATTTCCGATTCCCTTGACAATATTCGCATTCAGGTCAATGGTAACAAACGCACTGTTTCTCTTTTCCAGGAAGAGGAAAGACCCCCGGCGCTACTACCACCAGCCTCTGCAGCCCTTTGGAGACAGTCGAGGAACCTCCTCCAGTCCTCAGCCAGGGCATCGGTACGGGAGGATTGGCTACACAACCTGTCCCAGGAAGGAATCATCAACCCCTGGGCTGCGGGATTGGCCCCCCTACCCCCATACTGCCTGGAGGACCAGGCCCTGATGGACAGGATCGTCCAGGTTAGGAGACAGGCGGCCCTCAATATACAGGAGGCCGCCAGCTTCTACCTGGAGGTGAAAGCGGACAATGACAAGGAGAACAGTGACAAACTGTTGGAGGGAGCAGGCAGTGTGTCAGGTGACGAACGAGCCCTTCTAGCCGCAGTCAAAACTTCGGCCCAGATGGTGGGTCGTACTAAGGCGACCCTGATCAAGGACCTGCGCCAACGCAAGGACTATTTATCCAAGCGTCAATTCACGGACCAGGACTGGTTGAATATTCATAAATACCTGCCCACTAGACCCCGCCACTCCCCCACTATGGAGGAAGAACCCCAGGAGGAAGACCCTGAGGTCATAGACTGGTCTTACGCCTCCCCCCTCTCCAATGTTCAGGATCCTCCAGCCCCCTCCTTCCATTCCTCCCGCCCCAACAAGGGTCGGAACAACATTTTTGGTAGTCTTGACTCCACCTTCAACAGGGCTGAGGGAAGGGATAACGGACCAAAAGGGCCCCTAACTCCCAAACCTAATCCCTCCAACTGGGCCAACCACTCCAAGGGTAGTTCCAAAAATCAGAATTTTCTGAACCCCCGACCCGTCCGCGTGACACCCCACAAAAACTGGGAAGGGAAACGGACCCCAGCCAAAAGGGAAAACAAACCTCTAAATCGCCCCAATCAACACTCCTCCAACAGGGGGATCAGGGGTCGTGGCCAGGGCCAAAGGGGCCCCTCCCACGGGCGCCCTTCACCCTCCCCGGCCTCCGACTCCCGGATCATCCCATCCAGGAAACCCAAAGGGAACTCAGGTCCCAGAGGCCCCCCCGCCGCTCACCAGAAAACCCAACTTACCCCAAGGGAATGGGCTATTATCTCGGCTCTAAGGGAATAGATCCTGGGAACTGCCACCTTACGGAGGGCACTAAAACCCCGGGCCCCCATACAACGGCCCTGATTCCCAACCCGTTGCCCCCTACCCCCTTATCCCTTCCTAAGGGCGGACTTGTTGATCCTGTTGATCCTGTTCTCTTTACAAAAGAAAAAGAAAATGAACTTATTGACATCATTTGCGAAATAAAGGTTGAAAAGAAAAACACTGTGGTAAATCTTTCTTCCAGGGACCTCACTGGCGCTGAGCGCTCGGCTCTAGGGAGGGGCCTGAATTTTTGTCCTACTCCCGGAGAACCTGACTTAGCTGAGATACACTCTGACCTTGAATACTTTCATGACAAACTGCGGTGGAAACAATTTTTCCATAAACAGGTTGATTGCCATAACAGGTTTACGGAACTACTACGTTCCTCCAAGGTTCTCCGACCGGACAATAAACGACGGCCCCCTCCTGGCAGCTCCTTCCTTGAGACTTTTGCCACACTCAATGAGATCCAACTAACAAAAGTTAACACCATCAGTCCCAAGAACCACAATATGTCTAAAGAAGAGAGGTCCGCAATCAAATCCCTTTTCTCTGATAAATCCATCACCATCAAACCAGCTGACAAGGGGGGTGCAGTGGTAGTTTTGGATACCAAAGACTATATCAAGGAGGCTGGTAGACAGCTCCATAACACTAAGTTTTATCGCCAGACCCCCCATGATCTCACTGAAAACCACACCTCCCTTGTCAATAACTACATTGAAGGGTTACATTTGACCGGACAAATCTCCGGGCGAATTAAGGCAGGCCTCCTGACCCACAAATCCAGGACACCCCATTTCTATCTCCTCCCCAAAATCCATAAGGAGGGACACCCTCCTCCAGGGAGGCCCATAGTGTCAGCGAATTCCTGTGCCACAGAAAAGATCTCGGCTCTGGTAGACACCATACTCAGACCCCTGGTCCCTAAGATTCCCTCTTTCCTAAAAGACACCGGCCATTTCCTATACAAGATTTCTCAAGTCAATATGGAGATTTTGGCCCCGGACACTCTTCTCTGCACTTTGGATGTGAACTCCCTTTACACCAACATACCCAACGAAGAGGGCCGACGAGCTGTAGCTCACTGGCTCTCCCGGTATAGACCTCAGGACTCTATTCCAGAGTTCCAACCCACGAACCCCTCAGTTTTAACTCTACTGAAAATGATCCTTGAGCTGAACAACTTTCAATTCAATGGATCCAACTTTATACAGGTTGGCGGGACAGCCATGGGAACCAGGGTAGCTCCCACCTTGGCCAACCTGTTTATGGGATATTTTGAGGAGAAATTTGTGTACTCTTATCCAGTCCAACCCATCCTTTGGACCCGCTTCATTGATGACATATTTCTGGTCTGGACACATGGTCTTCCAGAACTCACCAGTTTTATATCCCATCTGAATTCGGCCCACCCCTCCATCAAGTTTACCTCTCAAATTTCCTCCCGGGGGGTCCCCTTCTTGGACACCCTGGTCAAGGTGGAAGGGAATACCCTGGTCACAGACCTTTACTCCAAACCCACGGATGCCAACAATTTCTTACACTTCCACTCGGCACATCCCCACCATTGTAAGAAGGGCATCCCGTATGGCCAGATGCTACGGATTCGTAGGATATGTTCCAAAGATTCTGACTTTCTTAAAGACAATCGCTCCATTATAGTTCTAACGTTGACATTTACTTTAAATTTGGGGAAATACAAGTTTAGGGTCTCTTAATTCCAAAAATGAAGAAAAAAAAGGGGGTCACCATGCTAACTTTTGAATTAAAAACATCACAAAAATAGCAAAAAACTAAAATTTCAGTATTTTCACAAATTAAAATAACTTTAAGAAATTCCTTAATCTCATTAATGAAAATCATTGGTTGTGTTTTTAACTCAATTGGATATGAAGTAGATATGTTTTTCTTTGTATATAATGCGTTATTTGCCAAAAATATGAAAACAAACATATTTTGGGGAAATTTAATCTGATGAATCTGGTGATTGAAAAAAAAATAATTTTTTATTAAAATGGTAATAAAAACATTATCAACGTTGAAAATTACTTGAAACATCTACATTTGAATGGGATAAGTGTTGGCTATCATTTAATGAACAAAAATTAGGGGGTCACCGTGCTAACTTTTCCAGAAAATCCACATATCAATTCATAGAAGTAGGTCGAAAATAATACTTTTATTACAAATAAATTCATAATAAATTAACCATCATGAATTCATAATATGTGATAAAATATATGAATTGATAAAGTTTTGGGCTACAACTTTGTCACTTACTATATTGCAATTGGATAACCCATAAGAGAGATATGAGCAAAAGCCCATTTCCACCCCATAGGGTTCTATAGTTAAGCATTTTCATGGTCACGGTCCACTGCACACCCATAGAGCCAGGCTGCGCCGTCTGCATGCGCACAAACAAATGGCGCGATTGCCCTTAAACAGGCTTTGTTGAAGGCCGCACATTTCGTGGCAAGGGGATACCCCCCTCAGCTGGTGGCTGAAGCATGCCAAAGGGCATGGGCCTCCCCCAGACCCACCCCCTCCCTTGTGCTCGACCAGACTCCCCCAAAGGGAGATGCCAACATTCTGGTCACCACCTTTCACCCTACCTTCAACAACCTCTCTAACATTGTAAGAGAGAACTGGGATATTCTAGAATCCTCTTCCAAAACCCGACCCATTCATGAGAAACCTCTCATAATCTCCCTTAGGAGACCCCCCAACCTCAGGTCCCATTTGGTTAGAGCCAAAACTGACTTCCATCCTGATAAGGAAACCAAACACAAAAATGCGGTATCTGGAAAATCCCTGAACATCTGCTCCAATGTCCACTGCAGATACTGCCCCAAACTGGACACCAGTGGCAGCATTCAGTCCACAGCCACGGGTAAGAATTATGCCACCAAATGGAATGTTTCTTGCCAGAGTTCCAACCTAATCTACTGCATAACCTGCACCCGATGTGGGAAACAGTATGTAGGACAAACAAAACGCAGATTGATGGACAGATTCCAAGACCATTTTTTCAAAATCTCGAAGGCAGTCCCGGACTCGGATATAGGGACACACTTCAACTCAGGGGACCACCTGGGTCTCCAAGATCTACGGATACACATTGTGGACTTTATCCACTGTGCTCCTGAGGGTATGAAGGCCAAGGATTTGAGAAATCTCATTGAGAAAAGCTGGATCTTCAAGCTCCACACCCATATCCCCAGTGGCCTGAACCTTATAGACACCCCTTTCTATCACTAACTCCTACCCCTCCCTACCTTTTTAAGGTCTGGCCAGGGGCCCACCCTTTCTGCCTCGTCTAAAAATTTTCTATTTACTATGGGTGAGCCCTAGGCCCCGGGAGGTTGTACACCGGAAACCTTTTTACTCCCTAGGTTTCCCACTTGATGTATGTTCTTTCCCTAAATCCACCATAAGGTGGATACCTTGTTTTTCGCGATCATGATGCCTGATGAGCCCTTCTGGGCGAAACCTTGCACTCCCTTCTCCCCTACAGGGCCCTGTGTTTTTCCCACTACCCTGGGACACACAAACCCCTTCGAGACAGTGGCCCTGTGACTTTTACACAGGCCCCTGGGAGTTTTGACGTCATTGATGACGTCACGACGTCACTATGACGTCACGAACATACGTCATTGGCGGTTGGCAAGATTTGACTTTTCTTGTCACTACAAGGTTGCATCTTCGCGGGTAGGCAGGCTTTCGCCTCGTCATCTCTTTACTAGAATTTTTTATTTTCATGAAATTTATTTTTACTTCCACGTTACTGTGATTATGATGAATCGTAATAAATTTGCATTTATAAAACTCTGTATTCTTTTACATTTGATATTCTCATGTAATATCAACATCCCATTCCCATTTTTACCAATTCTTCTTCAACGGCTACGACCTCTTTTATCAGAGAAACATGCATATATTTTATTTACAAATAATCATTGATATTTTATTTTATTTTTCATTAACAAGCGAAGAATCTCGTTATTTTAATAACGATTTCAGTTTTATACGAGATTATACACGTGCACTTGTGATTACCAGTTCTAATATACACGTTTTTTATTCAGGATATAAACTTGGCCAAATTTAATTGACGATTCATAATTTAAATCATCAACAGTCAATTATGTCGTAGCGTTGTTATATCAGAGGGAGAACTTTTCCACAACCGGCATTAATACGTTCTTTGTTCCAGGTTTGCCGAACCAGTCCGAAAGAGGAGTAAGCTTGTTCTTCCTGCTCCTCAGATTTCTGATTCTGAGCTTGAGGAGGTAAGATTTAAGACAATCTTTGTGGCAATAAAGTTTGAATTAATACATTTAAATTCAACCAATCATTTCTAAGAGACGCAAATCGAGATTGAAAGTATAGTGGTAAAGAGCAAAGCTATGATTGAATTAAGCATACATTTGTTACATTTAAGAGGGACGTTGTCGAAAAGAAATAGTTGATATATTAACTTAATCTTCAATATTAACATACTCGTTGATTTACAGGTGGTGAAGATGGGACAGGCGAGTGAGTTTATCCGGCAGCAGGCGGAGGAGGCGGGGTTAAAGGACGGGGCGTCCCAGGCCCTGCTGTCCGACTACTCTGTAACCCCCGACCTCTCCTCCCTGCGGACCCCGCGCACCCCAGCCACCCAGGACACTATCCTCCAGGAGGCCCAGAACATTATGGCCCTCACCAACGTGGACACGCCTCTGAAGGGAGGCCTCAACACCCCCCTGCTCCAGTCTGACTTCAGTGGGGTCACCCCGAAACACTTGGCAGTGGCCACCCCAAACACTGTACTTAGCACACCTTTCAGAACCCCTGCCAACACAGACGGTGAGTCTGAAGCTGTTATCAAACAAACGGTACCAATACTGATTATGGTAGTTTGAGTAGGGAATTTTCACTATGTTATATGTGATATTACCATATTCCTTCCTTAAATTGCTAGAAATAAAACTATAATCTAATCTATCGTTATAAGCGAGGCTTAGCTCGTCTGAATAAGATTTTTAAATCAGATCCAAAAGAAATTACTCTCAGTCCTTATTGGGGCGTGGGAATGTTGATGCCAGTCACTTTTAATACATGAAATATCCAAATATGATTAAAGGACGTACGCATTTTTTCTTGAAATTTCAAAACGTCCACCCCACCCCATTGAAGTGCATATTTATGACGGCATATATTTCAAGGCCGATTTCCCATTTACCATTCTTTACCACAGGAATGACCCCAGGGCGGGGTGCCACACCAGCACGTGGGGCTGGCCCGGGTCAGACCCCAGGCCGCACCCCTGTGCGCGACAAGCTCAACATCAACCCGGAGGACGACATGGATGCGGAGTCACTGTCCAATTACCAGCACCTGGAGCAGAAGACACAGCTCAGACAGGGCCTGGCCTCCCTGCCCAGACCCAAGAACGACTTTGAGATCGTGTTACCCGACCAGGAGCAGATGATGACCGATAACGGGGAGGACTCGGCCGGCATGGTGGAGGATCAGGCTGAACTGGACCTGAGGCGGGAAGAGGAGCTAGCCAAAATACGTAAGCAGAACAATTTGAGATATTTCTTCTTTAAATTGATTTCTTGAGAAGGCAAGACCGCTTTATAGCCTATATTTTAAGAAAGTTAATCTAGGACGGAGAGAGAGCAAGCCACGTTTTAGCATATTCACATAGTAAAGTCAACCCATACGATTTTCGTAATGAATTTTAAATGTTACATAAGTAAGTTGGACTGGTGAAAACGAACGTAGATATTGACAACCCTGTAGTACCTCGTATTTGATGTGTTAAGCTCAAATAATTGATTCTTTCAAAGTTAATTCTATGAGTAAAATTATTGGTGTTATAGAAAGGGGTAATGATATTTCGTTGTACCAGGTGAGGCTGAGATGAAGCGGCGGTCCCAGTCGGTACAGAGGGACCTGCCCCGTCCCGTGGATGTCAACATGAGCGTCATCCGCCCCATGCACCTCCAGGACCCACCCCTCACCGACCTCCAGAAGGTACGCCTGGTCTTACAAACTACAGGAGAAGCTAAATTCTGTTGCTTACAGAATACAATTTCCCCTTGTTTGCCTTGTTTTTAGGTGGGTTCTTGATACTGACTGAATGATAACACTCGTTAGAAATACGGCATAAGCAATTGGATTGTTATGTCGCTGGATACATTTAGATATGATAGGAAATGTTAGAGGAAATACCTTTTTGTGACAAAATAAGTTCTCGATGATATACCGAAGTTTTGGGGGACATGCCCGTCGGGAAATGAAAGTTTGGGGTTTTTAGGCAAGTCAGTCTTTGCCGAAATACGCGAGCTTCCTTGCAGATGACCCAAACCCGCATTAGAAGTATTTAACTATAAAGCAATCAATTATACACTTGAGAGACAAATAGATGAAGTAATCTCCCTATTTTTCTTTCTGCAATATGTGATACGTCATTAAACTTGTTTTTCAAATTGCTATACCCCACATCTGTGATCTAATAGTTGCCTTTTACACTGACCTTTTACCCCACAGGCCGAAGAGCTGATAAAGCGGGAGATGGTAACGATGCTGCACCACGACGCGGTGTACAGCCCGACCCCGGGCCAGCAGGGCCTCATGCCCGGCTCCAAGAAGCCGTCTCAGAAGGCCGTCGTCAACCAGGCCGCCCACCTCGCCTACCTCGAGAACCACAAGTATGACACCTTTGAAGAAGAGGACATTGCTGAGGTAAGGTCACCTCTCTTTAGGGTGGCAATGAATTTCAGAATTTTAAAGAATTTAGAGACAATTAGGCCTTCGAGCACCCCGAAACAAAATTCTTAAAACAATTCATTTTCAATCAATTGTTTTGTCTACTTCAATCCCTGATAGACATTTTAGTCAGTAACGTATAGTACAAAAGAACCGCAAAAGTGTTTAGAAATGTTATTCTCAATATAACAACACAAAATCTCAACGTACAAGTACATATAGGAGTACATGAACTTTGAAGGCCGATGCCTTAATAGTCCGTAACATCCCTGCTCATCCTTACTGATATTTTTAAATGCTCGGCACTACTCCAAGAGTCAGTTGTGATCAGATTTGGTCGACAACAACTGTACTAATAAAACATTCCAGAAAGGAATTTGCGCCTGACCAGTTGCATTAATCTACAAAACATCCATTGATGTTTCCGACTTGTACAATATTCCAATATAATTTTCCTCCCCACATAGGCGCGTGTGCTGCTGCAGGCGGAGATGGAGTACATCAAACAAAAGATGGGGCACGGCGACCTGTCCCAGGAGGCCTACACCCAGGTGTGGGAGGAGTGCTACGCCCAGGTACTCTTCTTACCCTCCCAGAACCGCTACACCAGGGCCAACCTGGCCTCCAAGAAAGATCGTATCGAGTCTCTGGAGAAACGCCTAGAGGTGAGTCTCTCCATTATAGAGTTCGGTCAGGCAATTTAGTTTGAAGTGTTTTAATACTATGTCATACTTAACTATACTTCGCCGCCTAGTCACTAGGTGGCGACAGGTGAGATAGTGGTGGCGCATGTGCAATAGCTATAGTGCAAGAATACTAAACTCTTTTGAAATAAGATAATGTTCTCACATGTAATTCTGCAGGTTGGTAAGCGGTTTGTTTGAGGAAGAATGACATGCAATTCCTTTACATCATCCTTACACCCCCACCCCCACCCCCACCCCCCAAAAAGAAAGAAAATTAAAGAAAATTAAAAAAAAAAATTAAAAAAAAATTAAAAAAAAGGACAAGAAAAAGGTGGAAGGAAAAAAGATTTAAAAAAAAAATTAATCCTCACAGTTGCTTTATGTTTCCCCTCAATGACTTGTCGACGCTTATTATTTTACAGAACAATCGAGGCACTATGACAAAAGAGGCCAAACGGGCAGCGAAGTTGGAGAAAAAACTAAAAATATTATTAGGAGGTTACCAAGTAAGTGATATTCTATTGAACAAGGTTTACTAAGACTGCATCCAATATTGTTGTAGAAGTTGTCTAAGAATCTTAGTTAATGGTAATAACATATGAGAGCGACTCATCCGTAAAAATTTTTATGTTAACAAAACATGTATTATTATGAGGCGGCAAGGCTTTAAGTTCAAATAAAGTCTTAGGTCACCTTAAGATCTTAGCCGCCGAATTCCCCTTTTGTCATATATGAAGATCGGTGACGCGTTTATATGTAACACCCGATGACGATCGCTTCATCAACTTTGCAGACCTATTTCACCATGAAATCGGTCGATCTAACTTTAGTTTTTGATATACACAGATAGATTTGGATACATAGATAGGTATCTCATTGTCCAGAAATTCATAGATTGCGAAATAACGCGACAATTTGCGCAAATACATCGCGCCATTTTCTTGCAATCCTTCGCCTCCCCCGGTGACACGAGGAGGCTTGACACTGTCAGACCGCTCCCCTCACACCGGCCGGTGCAAGCGTGCCGGTCGGACGTGTTGGCGGGAGGCTCCTTTTTCTTCGCCTGGATTTCGGCGGTATCTGATGCTTTCAATATATATTTTTTGGACGTCTGGACTCCCTTAAACGCATACAACGCATTGACATTTCATGCGTGAACCATGCGTTCGTATCGAAGGGAAAACATTGGATCGATCGGACACGTGGAGGCACTGTCACTGTCAGACCGCTCGAGGCAGGCGCCTCGGTCGGACCTTTCGGCGGGAGGCTCCTCTTTCGCCGCCTCGATACCTGGATTACGCCGGTATCTGATGCTTTCAATATATATATTTTGACGTCTGGATACCCTTAAACGCATACAACGCATTGAAAACTCATGCGGGAACTATGCGTTCGTATCGAAGGCAAAACATTGGATCAATCGGACACGTGGAGGCACTGTCACTGTCAGACCTCAGACGGCTGGGAGCAGTCGTCCCAGCCTGTCGGTTGTTACCGGGGGCTGCGCCTTCTCCGCCTGGATTACAGCGGTATCTGATGCTTTCAATATATATTAATGGAATCTATGTGGACCTGTGGACGCATACTAACGCATGAAGTGGCCTGAAACATGCGTTCATATCGAAGGGAAAACATTGGATCGATCGGACACGTGGAGGCTGTGACAGTGTCAACATGGCGTCAATTCTTCGCCGGGTTCTCTCCCCGCACGCCAGCATCGATACATTGAACTCAGGAAACCAGGATGACATTAAACGCATCAATTGTGGAGGATATACGCATTGAAACGCATTGAGGACTCCAGGCCTTAACGGTTAGTTTATATCTTTTTTCCAGCATTTGAAATCTAGGCCTAAACTCGGCTAGAGGCCTAACACGCATTGGTCGGAGACTGGCAATCCCAAAAATAATTATTTAGACCTTATTAGGCCTATCAAAATGAAATCCATGTATATATCTATGTTCTCATATATCTCAGGGTCCTATTTGTCATATAGTTTGATCTCCTTAGGCCTAGAAACGCTTGCAAGAATATTTTACAGATGGTATGAAAAAATGACTGGACTCAGATAGGCCTAAGCCCCCTCCGACACTGTCAATGTATTGTGGCGTCTCCGAAAGCAAGTATTTATGATCCAAACATTAAAAGATTTGAGAAATTGTCACTATAGTGTCATTTTTTCTTACCTACCATAGAAATATTAAATCTGAGTTCTGATATGTCTAGGCCTAAGTCACTGTCAGTGTCTGAATCATTCGCATTCAATGTTAAAACATAGGCGTCACACTGTCAATAAGTTCTCCGGTGCTGTCAGTGTCACAAAGATTAAATTATTTGTGAAATTGACACTATAGTGTCAGTTCAGACCTACCACAATAAATTACACATTAATATTATTAGGCCTAGATCCGCCGCCTCATCGGTAACAAAGCTGGAAGCTTTGATACCATATAAAACATTTTTACTATATATTACATTAAGAGATTAAAACATTAAAACATGCCGCCGAATTGATCAGTATGGCTAGACGTTTGGACTTGTATAAAGTTCTTTTTTTCAAAACGTTAGCTTAATATTTAATATTTTTTTTGTATTTTTCAGTCCCGAGCGCAAGGTTTGATAAAACAGCTGCACGATACCTATGAACAGATAGAACAAACGTTCGTCGAGTGTAAAACGTTTGACAATCTGAGGGAGCACGAGGTCAATGCCATTCCTAAGCGTATAGAGGTGAGTACATTTTCAACTTTATATAGTTTTAATCGTGAAAAAATAAATACATAGATCAGTACATGAACCATTATCATGGCGTAACAATAAAGTAAATAATATCCTGACAAAGTTATATATTTTAAAAAGATAATCATTCAAACGATGATTAATGAAAGAAGAGTAGGTATCATATATTTCATTCAGTCTTGTGGCTCATTTAAAATTTATTTTAAATATAAAATATAACCGTATTTATACTTCAATTTTAGAATTTATTTCGTTGCATAAACATGCATGGCAAACAAACGTATTGCCCCTATGCATTTTCATGTCGACATTGGCATCGTAGTCCAGAAACAGTAATGTTACCTTCATACTTTCAGTCCCTGACGGATGACGTCACCCGACAGACAGAGCGTGAAAAGGAACTCCAGAAACGTTTTGCCGAGTTACAACTTCAGAAAGAGCATTTATTAAATTCCATGTATTCTTCGAACTAATGGGAAAACAGTTTCCATATAAAAAACAGAAGCTGATATTGAAATAACGATGACTGTTGGTTGGTATGTCTCAACGACAGAAAACACTGCCCTTTTAGTATAATCTCGTTTTGATGTCTTTTGCTTCTCAATGCAATGCTATTGATGTTAATAGACCATTGTTTTTGGAAGCAAATCGAAAATTATAATAGGTTGCTGAATGCCTGAAATATTAGGCATACACATACAAACACATGTTTTTACGAAATAAGAATAGAAGACATCAAGGAAAATGCGTGAGATCATACACTTTGTGTTTTGAAACTGATATCCATTGTTTTTTAAGAATATGTACAGTCGTTTCACGAACATAAACCTTCTTTACTTAGTCGTTAATTTTTGAGAAATTTCCGAATAATCTTAATGTATTGATGAAAATTGTGAAAGGAACATTGGACACATTGTGTGGTGACCGGAGGAGAAATAAATAAACCTATCTTTGGTAACGATTTGTTCGTAATTTCTTTGTAATTTCAGGGTGCCCACGTAGGTCTTAAAAGGTCTTATTTTGGTTTTGCCATTTATAAGGCTATTAGAAAGGTCTTATTTTCGGTCCAGAGGTCTTAGAAAGGTCTTATTTTAAGGTCAATCAGAAATTATTACAAGATGTAATTTTTCTTCCAGTCATTTCTATCTTCACCTATTTTTAGTATTAGATGTGTAAATGATTAAAAAGGTCTGGAAAAAATTCTTTAAAATGCATTGCAAAGGTCTTATTTTGAAGCCCGACAAGGTATTATAAAGGTCTTATTTTGATTTCTGAAAAAGCGTGGGCACCCTGAATTTGCTTTTTTACTTTTCAGTCATGTTAAGACATTGATTTGTAGGACACATGATTTGTCGCACGTTCTGAAATTGTCAGATATAAACATGTACACAGTTGATGCTAGTTCCAGATTGTTTTCATAGAGGTTAAGCGAATATATTCTCGAATAATTTTATGTGGGGTTCTGACTGGGCGATATGACTCTGCCAAAATAGAAAGCTTATGAACCATAGTGCCACTCTCTCTTCGGCACATTTCACTTGAGTACGACGAGGAGTCGGCAGAAAGCTTTCTTGATTACTATAAACATTGTCTTTAGAGAATTATGAGTGATACAACCATACAATGACTCATTGTCATTTTTTGATGGAAACAGTTTCTCCACCTTGAGGTATGTTAAAAACGGTGAGTAGCTCGGAGCAGCTGCATGTGTGATCAAACCGTAGTCCGTCTATGTCGATAGACTTGTAGGAAATGATATTACTTCTAAAGTTATTTTTCTAATCTTCCTTCTGCTATAGTCCCTATTGCCCAGTATGTTATTGTAGTCCCTGTTACGTGGATCTTTAATAACTCCGGAAATGAACAATATTAGCCTATGATTAGAGATCCTCCTAAATTAATATAAAAAATTAAAATCTGGAGGATGGATTTGATATAATTAACTGAAATCCATACGGAGGATAATTTCCTGTGAAACGAGGAGGGTTCAATTAAAAAAATAAATTGTTGGGCTGAAAAAACCCAAAATGTAATTGATCCGATCGAGGTTTCGAAAAAATGCACAAGTTCAATTTAAATTACACAGATCGTGTTAAAAAAATTTCACTTTAATATTTTACGCATTGTACCCCTAAGATATAGTATAATGTGCGAAAAGTAGCTACAAAATGCGCGAAAATAGGCAACAGTGCGCGAAAACTGACAACTAGACAACAAAATAATTTGATACCATCTATATCATAAATTGTGATACAAAATGTCTTTTTTCATATACGATAAGCGGTAAAGCACAGTAGTTCTGCTACCCAAAAACGAAAATTCTTGATAAAACATTTTTAGGACCTAGTTTTGATGCATTTCCAGTGTTTTGGTGTTTAGGCCAAACAAAAGAAATTGTTGTGTTCAGGTAACATAGGTCGAAAAAACTAGGGTAAGTAGGTCGAAAAAACTTTTTTTTGCTTTTTTTTTCACTTGCCAAAGAGACCCGGCCAGTGTTGGAAATAAAAAAGAAATTCCAAATATTCTCAAAACGCATTTTTAGCATCTAAAATACATGCCCTGAGTATCCATGTGCTGTTTTATGGTTTTCCATGGTACTTTAGGTCAATTCTTTGGATTCTGAAAAAAAAAAAAAAAAAATTTTCCTTTAAAAAAAGTTAGGGTAGGGCCAAAAATTTAGGGTAGGTAGGGTTACCTGAACACAACAATTTTTTTTGTTTGGCCTTAGTGCGCGAAAACTAGCAACACGTACTACTCTATAACAGTTAATTATATCAAATACCCAACGTCACCCCCCCCCCCCCTGGCTACGGGCTTGCCAGTATAGGATCTATGTAGTCATAGGGATCCCCATACTCTGATACTGGGCCATGTGGGATCCCCTCAGTAGTCAACGTGTTGATAGAAGATAATCCCCTCTTGTTTGTCTTAGGTCGGTCATTGTTTATGGGGTAATTAATAAGAAAATTTAAAGATAAAAAAAAGGAAAGAAAAAGGGGGGTTTGGGGGCACAGCCCCCGATTTCTAACCAACGTTGACAACACATATTCAACCAAACCCAATAATCACATCAGTATTCTTGTATTGTAAGTATGTTTGTAATTCTTGTATAAACTTTGACCAGCAGGGCCACCCGACCCTAATCCCTGAGTGTGTTAAGTTGACTAGTGGATGGCAGCCGGCCATGTTCAAGTAGGCCTCAGCATACATGCATACTAGGCAGTCTAGACTACCGGTACATTACAAGTATAAAAATAAACTGGGTGACACCCAAATATTATTTGTTAACATGACTCATTGGTAACTGATAACCATGAATGCATATGGTGCAATGAATATTATTCTATGCCGACACACATTGGCCAGCAAAGACCTACATTGGGCTTACCTGATGCCAAACAAACGCGCGGGAAACTCGTGCCCGGATAACATGCTCACATGACAGTCATGTGAGCTTGAGGTCGGCGCACGCGCAGTCAACCACAACACGGAGGGCTTCCCGACTCCCGTTCGCTCTCGGAACGGGTCAGTTACTGGGAATATTTATAATGTTTCCTTTAAAATTCGTCCTCTTAGGGGGACTCCTTGTGAACTCCTGGATCTATGCGTATGCAACGGACTGTCGATACCAGGATTTTGACTTTTCACCGCTGGACGGGTGAGTAAAATGCATCTTGCCTCTCCTCGTTTTGAGCAGACGCGACTTCTTCAGCCTAAACAACAAGTCATGTGAAGTTGAGTCGTCAGTGTCTTCTGACCACTTGTTGCTTCACCAACAGACTGTTAAGGCTCCACGTGGGTGTATACATTTTGCGAAGCAAATGCTTACCTGGTAGATTTGTGCAATAGGTGTTTGAATGTGAGTAGGTGGCAAATCTACCTGAACGATAATGGGGGATTTCCAGGTGGATTGACATCTTACCTGAGCCAGAGAGGGCGTCAAACTGATAATGCACGTACATGGAGGCTTACCTGAGATAACCTACATGTAGCATCAGATATCAACCGGGAAGCTGGAAAGTAGATTCTAAAAGTCTACTTCAATAATTGACAGTTATATTTACAAAACAGATGTCATAAATGACAATTTGATATCATGATAGTGTAGTATCAAATGTATGAAAATGCACAGTGGAAAATGTCAAGCTCAGGCCAGGGACAAACTTTCACAAAGCTAAAGGGGTTAGAATTAGTGTAACACTACTAACAGGAATTGTAGAATTATAGGGTTGGTGCACCTGTTACGACACTGAGCCAATTAACTGATATTATATGGCGTGATATTGGTAGCGTGTCATATTCAATATAGTTCATCATAGACTGCGACCTAGTATGGGCTGCTGGTAGGAGCAGGGAGGAAGCAGGGTAACTTAGTAGGCTAAAATCCACCAGTAAGCCCACCAGGTGGGGATAGTGGCTGCATGTGGCTGCCTTAAGGGCGGGGTCAAGTGCCAAAGAAGAAGAGAGACCAGTGCTCTTAGATGTGGACTCAGTGAGGTTTATTGGCCAAATGATGAGTGGCTGCAGTGCAGCTCCTTATACTCTAGAGTCTATATCTAGTGTCCCAGAATGTGCAAAATGTGATCACGGTGCGCACCATGATCACGATGTGACCAGTGCACATGCAGCAACACAAATATAAAAGCCACAACAGAAGGGCAGATTTGTTACATTATTAAGTTTTTATATTGTATAAATCTAGTACAATATTTACATTTGGCAAAGTACTGTTATAACTTTCTGAAAACCAAACCACAGGCAAACACAAAAGCTCGCAATCCAAACCTCTGCAGCTCGGAAATGGCCTGAAAGAGCTTTAGAGCCATTTGCTAACAGGTTTCCCCTGCCAAGCCAACAAGGAAAGTTTCAAACCATCCTCATTATGCACCCGTGGGGATCCGGGATGGGGGTTCCTTTGGAAGCCTCCTGGGAAGAATGTGTCCCCAGCAGCCCCTTGCTGTTCGTAGAAGGCGACAAATGGAGAGACCAGACTCTGAAGCTCAATAACAATTGGAAGAGTGCCCGCTTCGAGTCTTAGAGGTTTTGGGATTTATCCCTGGACGAGTCACACCAAAGACTTTAACGATGACAGTGGTCATTACTTGCCTGGCACTCAGTATAAAGTAAGATCCACAAAACATGACTGGGTGTCGATGGGGTATTGTGTAGGCCTGTGACATGATATCTCAGTATGGCAGCACTATAAAGAGGGCTTAGATTCAATAGAATTTTCATTGCAGAAAACATCCTAAATAGAATGTTAATGGAACGTTTTCACTGATAAAACCCTTTGTATCTGAATAGGAGGTTGCCATGGAAACATTGAATCAAACTTTACCAAATGCAATAGTGAGGATTAATAGCTAAAGACTCAAGCTATAATTGGCTGAAAACAGAAATAGAATAGCTTTATATAAGATCCAGAGATATGCATTTTTTTGCATTTTTCTTGATAATTGTCAAAATATTTACATATGAAAACAACCGGCTGTATTTCTGTTAAAAGTGGTAGAAGCACATTCCCAAATTTGTTTATGAGAGAAGGGATACATATGTAATATATTATATGGTGATAACTTCACTTCTAATCACTCTTTTATCAAGATTTTTTCACCTATGTAACCCAGAAGGCATTTTCTATAGATAACTTGCATTTATCTTTATGTCCAAGATGCCATAAGGCATTCTCTACTCTAGTCCTGAAAGGGTTAAACTTTTTTCCTCTCTTGAGCAGGTCCATTGGTTATGTATTACTATTAGGAGTGTTGTCATCCATTCCTGTAGCTGGGATGCTATTATCATAGTGCTTATGCCGCATAGTGCATTGAAAGCTTGCCAACCTTTGATTGACTCCGGAATTATTTAATGTACGGCATGTTACAGGTGTAAACACTAAGAATCAAAATGAATTCATTAAACTGATAAATATCATTATAAGAAATATAAAGACAGCCCTTTTTATAAAGGAAGAGCAGGCGCTTGAATAGTCTGATTATTTGGCAAAGGCATTTTTGATATCGGAACTTGCATTACTAATGACGGGATACGCGGTCGTCTCTGTCTTCTTGATGAGAACTGCGAACATTACCATCAACTCATAGTACCCTGTTGGCAACTTATAGTTCAATATATATAATGTCTGGGCTTGACAAATCGTCTTTACAAATTTGCCCCAACGGGCAACGGCAAGTAAGTGGTTGCAAAGTTCCAAAACGTGGCTCCCCATTTTCAGTATTCCAGGATCCCTACAGTACAGGGAAAACATGGAAAGTGGTCAAAACTAATTCCTGACAGGGAAAACACGGAAAATTTTGCACATTTTTACCAAAAGACGGAATTTCAATTGGCAAGGTTCTATTACTGTAGGCATTTAAATTTGAACAACCTTCTGGATATGGCACAGGGAAAAATTGACACTTGACAGGGAAATCTCAGCGAAAGCACTTGGAATTTGAAAATAAGATTTGAGTGGGGAACCTGATATTCACTGGTGTCTACTGGGCAACTAGGACCTTCATTTGAGTTGCCCAGCATGATCTTCTGGTTGTCCTGGGCTATTGAACACCATGTTTTTGGAGGGGAAACGTTTTGGGAACTCCACTAGAAATCATCTCCTTCAACGTGGGTGGTCCCTTTTGATCTCTCTGAACAGTAGCAGTCTTTCTGGCTCATAAAAAATGTTTTCCCTCCTGGTTTGATTTCTTTGCAATTCAGTATATCTTAAGAATTTATTGTCACTTATAATGAAAGATTGGCCAATAATATCACTATGATATTGGCGAAGTTCCTGATATCTATATATGCTACAAGTTCATATCATCTTCGACTTGTCGATCTCTTATATGACGTTTCCCCTCCTCACAGCGCTCGCGCTGTGGTAATGTACCAATATTGTTCTTGCTTTCATCAGAAATTTCAAGCACGGATTTGCTATGTCTGCCATACAAAATAATTTTGCTTTTACTATAAACGCCCAAATTCTGGGCGTTCTTTAGCAGACTTTAGACCTTGCTGGTGATATACACCTATGAAGTGCCCGCATGTATCTTTTTATGTATAGTTGGCAACATGCGTAGAAGTGTCATTAAAGTCGAGTTTCAAGCATTTTATTTCGTGTTTGAAGCACGAGTGACACAAAATCGCACTTTAATCTTCTTTCTCTGAAGGGCCTGCAACAATGACTCTGCGTTAAAGACAATAGAAAAATGTAATTACTTGAGCACAACTCTACAAGTACAATTTTAAAGTCGCATAAACGCATACACCCATATAGATGTTGTGCAGATGACGTCACATGTCCCAAATAGGACTGGCCGACATATTGGTGAAATTTATAATGGCTGTTATTTACTAATTTGAAGCACTAAGAACAAATATTCATGCCCAATTCATTTAATACAGTCTGACAGGTGGATCATAATCAACAGTTGCTTGTTTTCATTTAGAATTTAGAATTTTAGATTCATTTCAGACCCACATGGCCATATTCACTACGTGCTGATCACCAAAAAGTGATCACATGACCACGTCTGTTCGAGGTCTATACACTAATATCTTGATCTCTCTAGGGTATTCTGAAGGATTTGTGATGCACCATTAACCATTTTCGATCCTCCCACACTAGCTCAGTTAAATATTGCTTGCATATTTCGCACTATATTCTATATTATCCATATACTCCATAGAATTATTATAAAAAACAATGTGTACTTCATGAGACTGAATCATTTTCCAGTAACCCATGGATAGTGGAGACGGTGAATGGGTCGGTAAAGACCACATACAAGATCAGTCTGTGTAAGGCCCTCAGCTCCGCCCAGGAGCCCTGTCAGCACAGTACGGCAGTATGCCGGACGGTGGGCGCCGACCAGGTCACGCCTATAGGGAACCTCACCCAGCCCGTCAACGTGACGAGGAATGACGAGAAGGGCGAGATGTGGATGGTGCTGAAGGGGGCACCGTGCGCCGGCAGCCCCGGCATGTACACTAAGACCATCATCAACTTCAAGTGCGGCAAGACGCTGGTGAGTAGAACTACGTTTCATAGGGTTTGAAAACTTTATAAAGGTAGTTTTTATTCAGTTTTTATTATAATTTATGATATTTTGTATGATCTTGAAGTATGTGCTCCTTATATGCGGATGCTCATTTAGTATTGTATTGTATAACATGGCCACTTTTCTTCAGGGGCGGAACCAGAACCAGGGTTCTAGGGGGGTGGGGGGAATGCAAACCCTGACCCCCTTATAAAAACAAAAAATAAAAACAACAGATTTACATAGAACACACAATTTTAAGATGCCAAAGTTTTCTCCCTTGGGTCGGGGGGGGGGGGGGGACAATTGCTCCTTTTGCCCCCCGATCCACCACTGTTCTTGGTCTTATTTGTCAATGTGAGCCTGTATTTAATCTGATAATAAACGTCTCCTAGAGTCTATAGTACATAGTCACTGAATAAATACCCGCCCACATGACCGAAAATGGAAGGTCAGCATTATAGTATTGAGTGCAATACTTGTTGACTTCGATGCGACGGGGATGACGGTGAAGTCATCGCCATAATTGCATACCTCAGACCCCTATGACACAAAATTAAAAAAGAGGAAAACAACACAAGAAAACGCCCGTACAAATATTATAACAACAATATTAAAACACCGTAATCATTAATACAAATACAAATGCTGATTTCGACCACGATCTTTCTCATTTCTGTATAATGGTAAAAATATAATTTCATAGCTTATGTTCTGTGACCCATGGATACAAACTACCGATAGAACACCGTTTTCACCTTTCATCAAAAAGCATAATATAATAAAAGCAATCATCTGCATACCTATCCTCCTCCAGGGCTCTCCGCGGCTGCTGGACACATACGCGTGCGACACGTACTTTGAATGGCACACCAGCGTTCTGTGTAAGACGCCCCCTAGTGTGAAGGAGGTGAAGTGTCACGTGTACGACAGTGAGGGGTACAAGCGGGACCTGACCCCCCTGATCCGACAGACGGGCGGCCACCTGGTCGACTCGGCCGGCGACAGGGACTTCTACATCAACGTCTGCAGGGACATTAAAAGTAGTAAGTTGTTACTGCAATGCAACTATTAAAGTATTTACTAAAATCTCAGAACAAGCACGCCTGGACGAATATATAACCTGTCGTGTCGAAGCCTCTACAACAAGTACTCTATTTTTCCAAATTGAAATAATTAAGATTAGAATTATTAATCTTAGGGATTGTATCGTTTTGAATCTTTAACTTACCCAGTTGGCAATACCCAAGGTCAAATCTGTGTGTCAGGCCTACTGCTTGAGTGAGAACTCGTTTTGGTTCAAAAGTGTTGAAATTGATATTCATCGAATTGTCTTTTATTTTCAGTACTGTTATCGAACCATAAAACTTGAGTATGCATGCAACTAGTCAAGTAATTTGAACTGACCAAAGTCTAAAATCATGAAACGTCTGAAGTGAATGCAATAGGAAATAAACAAATATCCAAATCACATCCCATTTACCTTAGATGGGAGCAGCCCAGCCTGTCCAGCTGGAGTCGCAGCGTGTGAGTTAGTCGGTGGCGAGGCCCGTGACCGGGGTAGTCCGACTGGTCAGCTGTCGATCACCGCAGACAACAAGCTGTACCTGATGTACCGCAGTGAGCAGACCCAGCCGGGGTGTGACAACCCGCCCACCACCTCCATCACCTTCATCTGCCCCAGTCGGGGAGGGGTAAGTACCCCTAGATTGATCTGAATAAATCAAATAGTATGGACCAGGGTCCTGGCTCTCATGTATTTTGAGTGGCGAGGGGGGTATTTTTAAAGAGTGTGTGTTCTAAACAAAGTGTGTGGGTTTTTTTTTCAATCATCAGCCAATACTACCAAAAGTCCATTGGCCTTAAGCGATTTCTGTCTGACCAGCAATCAACATAAATGTATACAAATTCAAATATGAATTATTTTCATTTTCAAAATAACTTCCATGTCAGTAGGAGAGTCTGTCATATTTCCTCATATTTTCCCTGTCTAGCGAGTGTTGTCTCTGAATGCAAATTGCATGAAATTTTACAGCCAGTCTTGCTGACGTTCTTTTCGAAAACTGGAACAATGGAAAACAACAGATATATTCTTCTCTTTGAGGCATATATGTTATACATGTACATCTACATGCGTATGTGAATTCCTCTTCTCCAGGGCCGTGAGCCACTGCTGACCTCGGACCTGGGCTGTCACTACAATGTGGAGTGGGTGACGGAGTACGCGTGTCGCGAGCAGAAACTGGTGTCTCATACCTGCACACTTACACAGTCCCAACATGATATTGAGTTTGATTTAACTCCACTCCGCAAAGAATCACGTGAGGCTATTTCTTCTCAAGCTAAATGACGATCGATCACTTCTTTAGCTTTACTCACGATGGTGGGAGATTTTATCTAACTTAGGTCCTTATCAGAAGTTGACATGGTTATATGAAACAGGGTGCCCACGCAAGTCTTAAAAGGACTTAAATTGATTTTCTCAAATTTAAGGCCTTAAAAAGGTCTTAAATTTCAACTTTTTCTTGCAAGAGGTCTTAAAAAGGTCTTAAATTGGATCTGATTAGGAAATGAAAACCAAATTTTAGGTTGAGCAAAATTGCCACTTTTTGCTGTGTATTGTGACATTTAATATCATGCAATCAAATTTGTTCGTTACCTGTGGCAATTCGGTCTTAAATTTGCCAAACATAGGTCTTAAATAGGTCTTAAAAAGGTCTTAAATTGATTTTTGAAAAAGCGTGGGCACCCTGTGAAAATGTTCATAATGTATGGAGAGTAAGCGTGAAAATATAGATATAGAAATTGAAAATAAGAAATGTGTCTTTCATCTCATACTTAATAGTGTTTCACACGTACACATACACGGCATCCAAATAAGATTGATGTTATTGAAAGGACTCGTATGTTCTTACAGATTCCGAACACCCGTATCTGGTGAAAGTCCCTGAGGGCAGCACAACCTACGACTACTACCTCAATGTATGCGGAGAACTGGGCATCAAATGCCCTGAAGAGAGTAATGGTATTCCTGCCTGCCAGGTCAGTTAAAAAAAAAACTTATTAGAGAAAACTACGTTCCCCATAATATTCACAAAACATTTTTGAATGTTGCTCGTATTACTGTAGAATGTGCTATTAAAGGACATCAACATAATACAATTTACGTTTTGTTTCATTATACTCAGCTTTATACTTTTTTGATGTTTTTGTTTATGAATTTGGAATTTTTAGGAATCCTTGTCCTTATTGATTTATGGATGTTATTATACGATATTTTATATACGCTTCCTCCAAAATCAGCAATAGTATACACTTCAGTGGTACCGCGGTAAGGAATTTGTTATTGTCCCAAATCGTGAAAACAGCAATAATATTCACTGTAATAAACACTTGCTTCTTCCAGCTTTAAATGAGACGCTTGTAAATATCTAACTTTATCGCCAGTAAACATATTTACAAGATTCAAAACTCTGCAATTTGTGACTTTTTGTGTAAATGATAAGAGTTTTAGATGTGTCATGCTGTTACATGAAGTGGCGTAGTCACTGGTCACACATCCCTGATTCTAACTGGTTTTATAAATAGACGCGACTATGGACCATGGCATACAGCCGCCAGTAGTCATTCATAATTTCTCCCTAATACGACAAAGATTTGCAGAATTTAGACCAGTTATGTCGACAAAACACAGGAAAGTCTATAGAAAATATAGAAATATCTGCTATATCTGTCCCTGTAATGAGTAAACTTTCAAACCAACTTGAGAAATGATAAACAAATACAGATAACGAATTTTAAATAATGCCATAATTAATCAGAATGTGTATAATTACATATTAAAGACTTGTGACTTGTCGACAAAAATCACAACATGCATCCTGATCTAGGTTAGTCTGCAGGTCCATTAAAAGGAGTAAGCTATCCCTGGTTGGGAGAGTTAATAAATTTATGAATATAAGTCGATTGATGAAAAGAACGAGTGTCTTTCATGGCATACCTGGCGACTAAATGACCCTTGGTTGTAGGTCCAGGGTCTTTTCTTTTGGTGGTCCTTAAGATCTCATACATTGTGATTTGTGGGCGCGGGTGGTTAACGCTTGAGAAAAAAATCATTGTCTTGAGCTTAGGATGTAACATCTCTTCTTCCCTCAGACAAACTCATTACTACATGAATTATTTTATTAAGAAAATTCGATATTAAACAATCACTTATAACGCAGCGCGTAGTTTGGACATGTTTAATGGGCGATAAACATTATGATAAAATTACAAATACAACGCGGTTTTTCAATAAAAGATAATGATTTATGATAAGAGAATGATAAGATTTCGTGGCCCTATGGGCTAAAAAGTTAAAGTGGGTGAGGAGGGTGAGAAGACGTTCAGTGGTGGTCTAATAGCCCAGATTGATGAGAGGTGGAGCTGCAGGGGTATATGTAGTCGGTAGGGGCTGCTGGGAAGGGGTCCGTGGTCACATGATGTAGCCTTGATCCAGAGGCAGACCACCTGCCACATACTCTCTATCACCAATGTGTTCTTTTGAGGGCTTCCTCTGGTGTAGAAGGAGAATGAGTAGGAGTGACCTCTGTAACATGTAAAAAGAACTACGGCTGGGAGGGATTAAGGGCAACAAGGAGGAAAGAAGGGAATTATTTGGTCTTTGAGGGCAATTTACAATTACCCCACAATCACATTGTTATGCCTATATGAATGATACCTTTTGCCTCATTTTTAGTGAAAAAAATGGATTTGTATTGGTGTAGTGCGTGAATGGATAACATTTTTTCACTAGTAAGGGTCGAACGTCGATCCTTTGTGTTCTGTTGAGTACATAACGGAAAGTTGTGTAGTAGTTAGGGCTCTATTGTGTGTTCTAATGGGCCAGGGTCGCCACCTTCAAGCCTCAGTAGTTTCAGTGGTGGGGGTAGTAGTGAGTAGTGAGGGGGGACAACACTCAGGGCTGGAGGGCCGCCACTGCTGGTCTCGGCACGGACGGTGGGGGAGGGAGTGTGTGTGGGGGGTAAGGGACCCCTGTGCTCATTGGTCGGCTGTCCAGGCTGGTCTCGGCACGGACGGTGGAGGAGGGAGTGTGTGTGGGGGGTAAGGGACCTCTGTGGTCATTGGTCCGCCCAACGAGTATAGACAGAAGAGAGACGTGGCTCTGGAGGTACATTTGGGGGTGCCTGTCCCGAGCTTACGTTCACAATTAGCATGGGTCATTAGCACCTATATAAGATACAGGGGGGCCCTGGGCGGTGGGATTCAAAGGATAGATGGTCTCCAGGACCGGTTATGGGATCAGGTTACTATTTAATGACCTGACGAGGAGTGCCAGGCCGTGTATATTTCTATGATTATATTATTTTCTGTCTTTTAGTTTTCGATAAATATTTATAAATATTTCCGCACCGATTACGTTGTATATAGATACATCACTGAATGACTAATGATCCTGGTATTGTCATAGTGTTGCTCTTATGAGTGTAATCGTTGCGGATCAATAGACAAAATGGACATTTACTTTTGACCAGGCGATTTTCTCTAATATTAAGAGACAATGAAATTGTATTTTATATGCTCCTAGGAGTCCATGCAGTATCTAAAATATCTCTTGAGGAAAAACGTGTGTATGAATAAAGGTTTCGGTGTGATATTCATTTTTATAAATCATCTAGGTCAGGGGTCTGAAGGGGGATATTAGAATATTGCTTAGAGAGTGAACGTAGGTTCGGACTTGTGAGGGACCCGACCCAGCAGGGTACCTGGTGTGTCCCTGGCCCGTGGTCAGGTTGTGAATCAGATAAATAGCCCCTGATAAGGGCGGGGACCCTCTCAGATGAACACCGCCCTGAGAGCTGTGTCTCTCTTCTGTCTATACTCGTTGGTCCGCCCCCTCTGGTCTCGGCACGGACGGTGGGGGAGGGAGTGTGTGTGGGGGGTAAGGCACTCACCCCTGTGCTCAGTCCAAGTGGAGGTCCGCCCCCTCTGGTCTCGGCACGGACGGTGGGGGAGGGAGTGTGTGTGGGGGGTAAGGGACACATGTGGTCATTGGTTCTATGTCCAGAGGCTGGTCTGGGCAAAGACGGTGAGTGGGAGTGTGTGTGGGGGGTAAGGGACACCTGTGCTCATTGGTGGGAAGTCCAAGTATAGGACCGCCCCTGCTGGTCTGGGCACGGACGGTGAGTGGGAGTGTGTGTGGGGGGTAAGGGACACATGTGGTCATTGGTTGGATGTCCAGAGGCTGGTCTGGGCACAGACGGTGAGTGGGAGTGTGTGTGGGGGGTAAGGGACACCTGTGGTCGTTGGTGGGAGGTGCAGGTGGAGGACCGCCCCTGCTGGTCTGGGCACGGACGGTGAGTGGGAGTGTGTGTGGGAGTGTGTGTGGGGGGTAAGGGACACCTGTGGTCGTTGGTGGGAGGTGCAGGTGGAGGTCCGCCCCTTCTGGTCTGGGCACGGACATATTACATATATATATAGTAGTTCTTGCATTTTTTTCACTCTAGATCGTTTACGATCTACCTTCATGTATTTCTTGTTCTAGGTCAATGGGGATTCTTTTGCGAAGATCCTTGGTCGTCTGGATCATCAAACTCTTAGGTTTGTATTATCACCTCCTAGTATATTCAAGGTTCCGATCACCTTCATTACCTTCCTCAGTTTTCTTTTACCTCTGACATAATAACAACAACGGTTAATATTTTTTTTTTATCCAAATATGGTTTTTGCTGAGCATTAAAAACCTGGCTCTGAACGTCATTGTGTATCGTTCATTTATCAGTTGATTGGCTCTATTCAAAAGACAACTTAATATGGATGTGCATGCAATGAAACTTTGACCTAGCCTTTTTGATGTTGCAGATATTCAGACGGAGAGTTAACGCTAACCTACAAGTCGGGAGATAAATGCTCCAGTCACTTTCTCCGAGAAACAGTTATCAACTTTCACTGCGATCGTAATGCTCGTAAGTGTCATATTTTACAATATGTAGAATAAAGAGAAAAGTAAATAGGTGGAGTATTTGTTAACAGTAAACAATGCACGAATTTTTTATAACCGGCTTCGTATCTCAAAATACCTCAACACGTTCTTCACTTGATACAGATATCTGTGAATTGAGGTTATGCAGTTGACATCACATCAATGAACATGGACAAGGCTCCATGTCGGTGACATATTCGAAAATAGTATCATTAAAAATATAAAAAATATATAGAACTTAAATTTATACCGAATTTCACAAAAGCAAACTGATAGAATCATATACCCAACAAATATTGTTGTTATTCAGAATAAATCAAATAGAGGGGAATGTTACAACTACATGTACGTGGTTATGGTTGCCACATAGTGATCACCAAATATCTGACCATGTGATGAGGTCTGCAGTAAGTCTGTACCAGTACTGATGACTGTGTTCCAGCGTCGGACGGGATGGGTTGGCCCGAGTTTAACCACGAGGACAACTGTACCTACCTGTTTGACTGGAGCACCAAGTACGCCTGTCTGCCCCACGCCCTGCCCGCCCAGTGCCACGCCAAGCATGATGGGCACCGCTTTGACCTCTCCGCACTCATCAGGGAAGGCAGAAGTAAGGGCATAATAACTGGCGTATTTTAGCATAACATTTCGTTTAACTTCTATTGCTTTTGATTGTCATGATCTCTGTGAGTTGTGGATGATTTTAACTTCTCAAGAAATGTATTTTAGCACTAAACATTTATAAGAGAAGAAAAATGTCTATGCCTAAATTCCTCCCTGTAATTGTGATTTAGATATTAGAATTGCGTTCGTGTAGAATGCACATCTTTAAAAGTTCAGTAAATCAGTGTATAGCGATTCTGTGATTTACTATCATCCTGACTTTCATGCATGAAAATGCTTTAGAAACTGTTGAAACCAATTGTAACTTATGCAATAAGTACGGGGAAACGTTGCAGTTTATACATGATCTGTTTACCTCAAAAAACATGTATATAAGTAAGTAATTTGGAATTCAGGTTGGAAATGCATACCTTAACACATAAACATCAGCTTTAATATTGCATGTTATGCAAATACTATTGTAGTAAACTGGGAAGCGTTACGCAGCACGCACATCGCGGGTGACACAGATGATGACCGTTACTTCCTGAACGTGTGTCATGAGGTGCTGAAGGCTGGGGTGGCCGGCCGATGTCCCACGGGCAGCGCTATCTGCCTCAAAGGTAGTTGATCTGAACTTAAGCGCCGTTTCTAAAAAGTGGATGCTTCTGGATTTTTCTTAATTTCTTTGTATTGTTAAATGGATTTGTGCCAATGTAGACGACATTTGAAAATGCTAAATTTCTGTATGTATGGACATGTAATTTTCTCCTGTTTTGTTACTAAAAAGCATTGGATACATGTTCAATATTCATATGTTTAAATGCAGTTCAATTCCTTCTCCACTTCTCTATACTGACATAAAACTGGTTGTTGATACAAATGAGCCAATATAGCTTGAAAGAGTATCAACTTTCCTAAATCCAATGTTACATTAAACCTTATTCTGCAAGACTCCAAGCACTGATTAAGTGAATCACTAAATGTCAGCCTTTGTTTATCTTAAACTATTCTATATTTCTTGTAGATAAAAGTGAGAACTTTGTAAACCTCGGTGAGTACATGACGAGCCCGGTGTACGACCCCGCCTCCCAGACGGTCCAGCTGCACTACACTAACGGCAGCGTGTGTCAGGGCACCAAGCAACACGAGTCCTACATCAGGCTCAAGTGCAAGCCAGGTGAGCAAATGCCATAAATCGAATGCCAGTGTCATCTTAATGAAATTGTCCGGGTATCGCGATGGATGATTTATGTAACTGACTTACTGAAATCCACATTGCGTTTAACCACTAACGCCACATTTATTAGGGCCGGTGAGCCAGTTAGACGTTTGAGTCTGTTCTGGTCATTTGAATCTGGCGCGCTCGCCGCCCTTTAGGACATAGACTTGGGTGAAGAGTACTTACAGTCACTTTGTTGGCTGGACCCCCCGGAGCGTTTCGAGAATTCTTACACATTTTGACGACCGAATCTGGGCTTAAATCCAAGCATTTGGGCTTATTTGGGCTGATATTAATATCAATTGTGATCTATAGAACAAGCAGGAATGGAGATATTTGTCCCAAATTGGTCAAATTAGATATATTAGCGCGAAATAAAATCCGGTTAGATCGGCGGTAGTCGGGTATCTTCGGCATTCTCCGTGACCCGCTTTCAATCGGAGAAGAAGGGATCTGGGTCAATCTCTGAATATTCATCAAATTTGCATGCCTATTTCACCATGAAATCGGTCATTGTTACGGGTCAAATATATATACAGAGGTAGATTTGGATACATAGATGATCAAGTCAAGATCCAGAAATGAAACGATTGCGAAATAACGCGTCTAAACGCGTAAATGCATCGCGCTATTTTTTTTTGGTAATCCTTCGGCCTCCGCCCGGCCGCCTCACACTGTCAGACCGCCGGGCGCAGTCGTCCCGAGCGGACCGTGGCGGGGAAGGCTACCTCTTTCTAGCCTGGATTACGGCGGTATCTGATGCTTTCAATATATATATTTTGGACGTCTGGATCCCCTTAAACGCATACAACGCATTGACAATTCATGCGTGATTCATGCGTTCGTATCGAAGGCAAAACATTGGATCAATCGGACACTTGGAGGCACTGTCACTGTCAGTGTCAGACCTCACACCGGCCGGTGCAAGTGCCCCGGTCGGACGTGTTGGCGGGAGTCTATCTCTTTCGCCGCATGGATACCTGGATTACGGCGGTATCTGATGCTTTCAAGATATATATTTTGGACGTCTGGATCCCCTTAAACGCATACAACGCATTGAAAACTCATGCGGGAACCATGCGTTCGTATCGAAGGCAAAACATTGGATCGATCGGAGGAGGCACTGTCACTGTCAGACCTAACATGGCGCCGTCAACCTTTCGCCGGGTTTTCTCCCTTGGAGATCACCTATACATTGAACTCAGGAAACCAGGATGACATTAAACGCATCAATTGTGGAGGATATACGCATTGAAACGCATTGAGGACTCAGGCTGTACAGGTAGGTACATATATCTTTTCCAGCAGTTCAAATGATAGGCCTAGACAAGCTGCTGGACTCAGCCTCTCTGTCTCAGGCGTTCGACACTGACAATCTGAAAAATAATTATTTTAGGCCTTATTACCCCTACCAAAATGAAAGTGATGTAGATATCTATGTTCCCATATATCTCAGGGTCCTATATATCATAATATAGAT
The DNA here is from genome assembly GCA_936440205.1 of Lepidonotus clava. NCBI lineage: Eukaryota > Metazoa > Annelida > Polychaeta > Phyllodocida > Polynoidae > Lepidonotus > Lepidonotus clava. The sequence goes on along the minus strand of OW387136.1, from coordinate 40,354,246 downwards.
TGATATTTTAGGCCTGGAAACGCTTGCAATAATATTTTACAGATGGTTAGTCTTAGGCCTAGATGTCAAAGCAACTCGGGCGTTTGGTCGGACATTGGCAATCTGAAAAATAATTATTTAGACCTTATTATGCCTATCAAAATGAAATTCATGTATATATCTATGTTCTCATATATGTGAAGGTCCTAAATATCAAATGGTCTGATTATTTTAGGCCTGGATACGTTTGCAAGAATATTTTACAGATGGTATGAAAAAATGACTGGACTCAGGCTCAGATAGGCTAGGCCTTAGCCCCCTTCAACACTGTCAATGTATTATGGAGGCTCCGAAAGCAATTATTTATGATCCAAAGATTAAAAGATTTGAGAAATTATCACTATAGTGTCATTTTTAGTGAAAAAATCCCCTTTAATTGTAAATTAACGTAAATTTGCAGAATTGTACAGGGATTTTTTCACTATAATGCGTTGTGAGACTTCTCCTTTGTTCTTTTTGGAAAGTAACGGATCTAAAAGACTATTTGTCACACTTTAATTGTTCTTGCAATTGTTCCAGTCGGCACCTTCATGCCTGGGTGCCTCCCCCTACCCACCTCCCCCCAACCCCTCTCCCCTCCCCACTGCCTGGAAGCTCATTGGTCCGCTGGTTTTCCCCACTGGCCTATCAGTGTGCTGTGGACTTAGTGGCAGTCAATCTCAATCAGCATTGAAGACCCCCCTCCCAGCTTTACCACTCAACATTCCCATGCCCAACTGGGCCCCCAAACTTGTAAACACTGAGGATCTTCACTCCTTGAATTATAGTCCTGTCCAATGTTGTTTTTCTTAAATTCTAAAATGCAAGTTTTGCTTGGTTTAAAAAGATTCTAAAATTCTAGACATGTTACAGCTATTTTTCTCATCTGTCATGTAATTCAGTTTCAAATTAAAAAACAAAACAAAGAAATTTTAATTTGTAATTTTGAAAAAAAGCAAGCGCTTCACACGTGGGTCCCCAACTCTATGTTCCCACTGTGACTTGCATACCCACGGAGTCTTTGTTGCTCAGCATTGACTTACTGTACCTGTCAATCAGGGCTATGGACCACCCTCCTAGGTACGTGGCACACCTGCAAGGTGTCAGGCTGCCTGATCATGTGACTGGCAGGCGGGAAATCAAAGAGGAAGAAGCAGGTGGCTGCCATAATGTCCCAGAGATATGCACACGGATTTTACTAATGTGATGCAAGGATAATGGTCTCAATTCATGGCATGATTGAATCATACTGGATGTACGCATACTGGAATGGATTTACGCATCCTGTAGTGAATTTTCGCATCCAGGAGTGGATTTACGCATAATAGGCCTACTGTCATCAGGGACAGGGTGGTGTACAAAGGCTGGATGACAAACTACGGAGATTCAGTGCATCCGTGCAGATCCGTGGTATGTCAAAAGTTGTTTAATCTGTGAATATCCACAGTATTCACATTAACTTGGCCTCTATATCATAATCCGTAGATCTAATATAACCAGCAATATTAATTTTAAGTAGATTAAGGCGCGTTATTTCCTAAAAACCTAGAATCCGGTAGAATCAGCGTTGCACTGCACTAGTTATTTCGCATACTGTGAAAGTAGATATTTTCACGTGTATAAATTTGTGCAGATTTGTTCTGAAGGACAAATTTGCGGGGGTTGAATTTTGCGCCACCAAGAGTCAGCCGTCTATATGCTATTTTAAAAGACATTTTTGCGTTGTACATGTTTTCACTAAAATTTTGTAAATGCAAATTAAGCGAAAATATGTATGGCGCGAAAATAAATACCTGCACAGTTGCTCCTTTCCCACGGAAGGCTCTATATACACGAGGTCACATATCGACCTCGTGCATAAATTGGACTCATTTGTACATGAGGTCGTTTTTCCTTCCAGACGTTACAAGATTGAAAAATAGAATATTATCTTTTATAATATAGAATATGAAATGATGATTTTGTTTACAGTATAATAAGAGAACCGACAAGTTATATGGACCAACATAACATGCAAAGAAGCTATGGACGTGTAATTACAACGTTCAAACATTATATGAAACCATTGACAATTTCTTTAGCATAATCCTGTAAGATGTCGTACTCATTTTAAATGTAAAAACCCCTAAGGAAATTATTGAAAAGTTCCACTTTTTACTGCTCGCCACCCCCTTTTTCAAGTTCTTTTGTTTTTAATTCTTTTATTTATACTGATAATTGTAGGCTACAAAGTCGGTTTTAATCAATTACCAGTTATAATTTCTTGGGTAACAAAGAAAGTACATAAAAGTTATACAATAGTCATATTTACAGTTTCAGAGATAGTAGGCCTGCTCTAGACCTTGATGCATGGGGCTAGAAATCGACCTCGTGTAAAAGTCGGGTGTCACAATTTGCACGAGGTCGATTTCACCTCGTGTATATAGACGGTAGCCTTTCCCACGGCGGGCCAAGCCGGTCGGCACACGGACGTCTTTCCCACGCCCTAAGGGCCACTCTCCAGGCGGACCTTTTGCCACTACCACTAATCAGGCCTGCCAACTGTCCCGATATGGTCGGGACAGTCCCGATTTTTAACCTCTGTCCCGACTGTCCCGATTAGAGTAGAATATGTCCCGATTTTTTAAAGTTAATAAAACAGTCATGATATATCCCCTGTGTTCTCACTTTCTAGCGACTCGAGCATGGAGGGTACCAACGTAGACTATAGTATGAAAGTATACATACTTTCTGACCAGTATTATAGATATGCGTGATATAAACTTGTTGAGATTTTGTAGATTTTCATGAGGTATCATATTGTCAAGCTAAGGATTCCCTAGACCATCAAACAAAGTGTTAGATGTTCTAATTGAAGGTAGGGCCTAACAACATCTATGAACATTGACACTATAGAAAATATCTTCTTTTATTTAGAATTTCAATTTTATCTTTACTTCATCTTTATCGCTTGGTGCGCAATAGGCCTATTAGGCATGCATATCCCTACCCAATAGGGGTTAAAAGGGACGTTCTCGTCCTTGAGTTTTTGGAGATAACATCCGCCGACGTTTGCCTGACAATGACGTCACTGGCGTCATGTTTTGCCCTTTCAGAACGTAATAACGCAATGTCCATTGGTCACGTCGTGAATTTGGCGGGGGATTAAGGGGGTTACAATGTATCAATTCACTTCCGTCGCACGGACGAGAACGTCCCTTTAAGGCTAGGAACAGAAAAACATTACAATAATTACGCCTCACATGGCTCTTTTGCAAAAAAAAAGAAACATATTCTTATGGCAAAAACCTATCAATGCAAAACATAAGCTTGATTAGATTAAATTTAATGTGCGATATACCCCTATTTTACCCCCAGTCTGTCCACTCCTAGTACTACTGCAGAAGGATACGCATCATAGTTCTAAAAACGTGAAGAAAGAGTCTGTTTTTACAAAATTTGCATGTCCTTTTTTCTAGAAAAAAGGGTACCCCTTTCCAACAAATTTCCGTGATTTGGAAAAAAAAGGGTTGTTCTTTTCCATGGTAGTTTGTAATTTCGGGAAAAAACTTTTAGGGGCCTTGTATCGCGCATGTATGTTGTATCGCGCACCTATATTTAATTGCCTATAAAATTATATAGGTACGCCTATTATCTTAAAGAAAAGTAGAGTCTATGTATATGTGGTCGGGGACCACTATCTGTAGCATCTATTTATCACCTCACTTTGCATCTTTAAGAATATCTATATTATATTAATGGGAAAAACCTTTTTACGTCCTATTTTACCTCGGCACTGTAATCAGTTAACTATTTTAATTTTCAAATGATCCTTATTAGGATATTGTCAAGGTTAAATATATCATTTCTAGTTGTAATATCTCACAGAGAGTGTTGTTATATCGCGCAGGTCACCTCCAATAAAATATAGGTAGGTCTATGTGATATATTTCCTTTAATTTTTACAATTAATTCACATTTTAAAGTGTTTTATACAGCATATTTCTCTGTCTTTTAAATAATCTGAAAGTAATGTCAGAGAACTTAGAATCATTTGATTGATAGAGGAAATGGCAATACATCTCAATAGTATAGATTTATTCTCAGAAAATTACCGTTTGTAATCAAAATAACGTGATTTGACGAATTAATAAATTTATGAATTAATATAGAGACTTCACTCTTCAAATAATTACGGTATATTTTGATAGCCAGCATAATCCTGACAATCCTTTTATGTAATTTAAATGAAGCAATAAACTTATTTGTTAATTTTTAAAACTATATTCTTATTGAGCATTTACATAACTTTTGCTTAGGTATAGTTATCAACATAATGTGTTTTTAAAACACGATATAACAACTATCATTACTATGTGACGATACAACAACACAGCAACAGTTCTAATTATACTGGTCATTTTTATCTATCAAATGTGATTCTTACCTTTTAAACTCGTAGCTCTTAACTGTCCATTTCACAAATATGTGCACGTGCAAATAGTGTACTTTAAGAGTTGATACATGTATTTCGATAATGATATCGCCTTTTTGTCAGTTTATTTATCATCTTTTGCAAAACTGCTTCCATATTTCTAATTTTGATTATATGTTTTAGGCCTACATTATTTGCAGTTGTTGTATTGCGCACTAGCCTGCGTGATATAGGGCACTTTCCCCCTATAATCTCAAAAAGTCAGCATTTTGCGAAAAAAGGGTCTTTATATATATATATAAAATTTAAAAGTCATTGGAAAGGGAGTATTTTCTCTTTTGAAGAACAGTGATACATGTCCTACTTTTATATCTGAGTGGACAGACCGGGATTTTACCCTACATATATTACATTTTTTCTAGTCTATAATTACATCTAGACTCTACTATAGAGTCCCGCTTTTGAGTCAAAAGTCCCGATTTTTAGATGATTTTTAGACCCCTGTCCTGATAAGAGATACTGAAATGTTGGCAGGCCTCCCACTTAATACCTTGAGGGGAGGATCTGCTTGGAGAGGCCCCCACTATTTCCTATCTCTGCCATCACTGAGTTTTGACTTCTTGATTCTGTTAATAAAAGTTGCTACTACTAACAATGGTAACATCGTATGAGACTTTCATATAAAGCGCATGAATTGTGGAGGATTTACATATTCTGGAGCATTCAGGACTCAGATGTAAAAAGTGGGTTCGTATTGTTTTTGAGCAGTTGTAATAGGCCTAGAAGTCTACTCCTAGACGGCTAGAGGCTAGAATGATGTCTTTCTTTTCCAGATTTGGTTTGGGCACCATCATGAGCTCCCCCCAAAAAATATTTAAACCTTATCCAGCCTATGTAAATATCTATATGTGGTTTGATCATTTTAGGCCTGGATACGCTTGCAAGAATATTTTACAGGCTGTATGAAAAAATGACTGGCCTCAGATCGGCACTGTCATGCACACTCCACAACAAATTAATTTGGGGTCATCCAGCCTATGAAAATGAATGAAATAAAGGAAACAATGTTTTAACATGTCTTAGCCGCCTTTACATCACATGGTTTGATTATTTTAGGCCTGGACATGTTTGCAATTCAAATATTTTCAGACCACGGTTCACAGATATAAGATTTAAATGATTCAAACATTAAATGATTTGTGAAATTGTCACTATAGTGTCATTTTTTTTTGACCTACCATCAAAATATCTTATCTAAAATTTCATAGGTATCTAGGCCTAAGTCATTGCCAGTGTCTGAATCATTATCATCCAATGTTAAGACATAGGCGTCACACTGTCAACAAGTACTTTTGCTGCTGTCAGTGTCTAGGCTTGCAAGTAAAATATTTTCACAGATTGTCACTATAGTGCTAGTTAAGACCTACCACAATAAATCATTAATATTATTCTTCATTAAAGATTTAAATGGGCCGACCTATCTCTATCAAATGCTTTTGATAGAAATCTTCGCTAAAACTTAAGAGAATCGATCCTTTGATCATTTATAGGCTTGAGATATCTTCTGTCAGTGATATGTTTGAAATATCTCTTTTTGATTTAAATATTTTTTATAGATGATTTTTTCACTAATAGATCGTTTACGATCTTCATTACATGTTTCTTGTTTTCTGACCTACCACCAAAATATTCAATCTGTCTAGGCCTAAGTCACTGTCAGTGTCTGAATCATTCCCATTCAATGTTAAAACATAGGCGTCACACTGTCAATAAGTTCTCCGGTGCTGTCAGTGTCACACAGATTTAAGATTTAAATGATTCAAAGATTAAATTATTTGTGAAATTGTCACTATAGTGTCATTTTTTCAGACCTACCATCAAAATACCTGAATCATTAATATCTCAATATCTAGGCCTAAGCCCTCTCCATTAGATCTTGGGATACACCGGCCCCTAAGTGCCTACAGCACTTATAACTTGATCAATTAAATCAATGGCGCTTTTGATCTAGTATTGTCTATAACTACAATAGGTGGTCATACCTAGGTCCTTCCGAGACTATAGTATGTCATGTTTTGTTATTAAGATGAATATTTTAATGATATAAAGTTGATTAGTTGTCGAAATGGCGTTAAGCATCCATTACTCACTCACTCACTTTAAAGTTGACATTAAAACTCTATAAGTTTCAGTGTAAGTAGTATACAGAAATTGGGAATTTAGCCGGGATCTCTCAAAACGCTATCAAGGACCGAGGAAATTGCAAAGTTTTTATACTTCCTTTATACCTAATATTATTCAAACAGTCGTTTATCATGATATACTATAAAGTTAGAGTATTGCAATTCGATGTTTCTTTGAGTAGGTTCAGAGTGTTTCACCATTAAGTACAGAGTGGCCGGGTGAGGCAGTGATAGATACTTGTGTGTATCTGGTGTGAGGGAGTTCGTCCAGCCTCAATAAATTGAAATAGCCGATTTACAAAGGCTCTAATTCCGAGCCTGTTTTTAAGTAATGCCTTAAAAAAATATAAGACTATGGTGGGTAACATAACTTTTTCTCAGAAGAACACAAAGCCCAAAATGATGCCATTTTCTCTTCATTGACAGGTGACCTAGAGAGTGGTCCTGACTTGGTGCGGTCGTCCCAGGACGGCTGTATCCACGAGTTTGTCTGGGAGACGGCGGCGGCGTGCGTGCTGGGCGTGCAGCAGGGGACGGGCTGTGCCGTGACCGACGTAGGCGCCGGCTACAGCATGGACCTGTCCCTGCTGCGTAAGACGGGCCCCAACGCCTTCTACAACCTGACCACGCCCGACAACAAGTACAACTTCTACATCAACGTGTGTGGGGCCACCACGGGGTCCCCCTGTGACGCCAAGGGCAAGGCTGACTCAGCAGTCTGCCAAGTCTCCGCCACAGACTCAAAGTAACTTTTCACCATACAATTAAATACCTATATAATATATATCTTTCTTTGCTAGCAAGGCAATCAATATGTCCTACAGTCAAGAAACCTTATTAATGAAATTCTAGTTACTATCAAACTATTTATGAAATTCTAGTAAATATCAAACATGTTCTGCTCCAGTCAAGTATATAACGTGGGGAAGGTGAGTCAGACAGTGAGTTACTACAACGGGCTCGTCAACCTCACCTACACCGGCGGCGACCCATACCACTCCGACCCGCCCCGGCCCCGGTCAGCGCAGATCGCCTTCCTCTGTCAGCCCGATGCAGGACGCGGGCACCCCGAGTTCCTCCACGAGGCCAATTATACGTACTCGTTCCGCTGGTTCACCTCCTACGTATGCCCGGAGGTGCCTGTGGAGTGTGTGGTGACAGACCCAAAGTCTGGTCAGCAGTACGACCTCTCAAGGTGGGCACACACTTGTTTTAGGGTAATGCAATGAGAATATAGTAAGATATGGGTATGGATAGCATATTTAATCTGTGAAACTGTGACTCATTTCGATGATGTCTGAATCATGATTATTTCCATGAAATATAGAGTGAGGGAGTACAATGTTTTGTTAAGGCATAGCTGAATGAATTATCAGTTCAGGTCATTTGACCCTCTATGTAGAAATAACGATAAGTTAACTTACGCTTCTATTACGATAACACCCCGTGACAGAACTCTTTTATATCTACTTCATATGTACATGTAATATACAACATACAAGTAAATCACTCATACCCGATACGTTACAAGAACCAGTTATACATATAAACTGACTTTTGTTCCATCCACTCTCAGCCTTGCTCGTTCTGCCGGTCAGGGTAACTGGGTCACCTCAGTGCCAGGTTCTACGAGCCAGAGACGGTTTTACCTCAATGTGTGTCGGCCCGTGAACCCTCTGTCGACTGGGACTGACTGCCACCCCCACGCTGCCGCCTGCACCACCCACCTCGACGACTCTCAGGTTGGTAATCTCCGACACAAGGGACTTAAAAACCAGTGTCCTAAATTAACAATATACCCTACTCCCGAGGTGCACACTTTGGTCATTGGATGCAACATGTTATTGGTTCGTGCATAAGCCATATCGATCTGTATTTCAAAGGAGTTTATCATTCATAGAATAATAGAAAAATGCACTCGTATATGAAGTCGAGTGCTTGAAAAGCATCCTTGATTTCAAACACTGAATGTAGCATGTATGACGATATTACACGACTTTAACACGACGTTCACATAGGAGGATTTCTTGATGTGTTAAGCTAAATACAGAATTTAAAAAACTCAACAATGAAATATTTTTGGCATACTTTTTGACATACTTCGCTTTAGGTACACTTTCCTTGAAAATATAACATTATTTTGCATTGCATACATAGGTGGAAGTTGTGGGAATGGCCAACTTAGGTCGAGCCGAATCCGGACCCACCATAGAGGGAGACGGGCAGCTACTGCTGACCTACAAGAACGGCGCTGCATGTACCAAGTCGGACGGCACAAAAACCAACTACACCACAAAGGTCCACCTCAGCTGCCAGCGAGGCGCCCTGGTGAGTAGTTTCAGTAGATGACTTCAGTGTTCGCACGGCACAGGGAAAACAGGGAAAATGTTTGCTTCACCAGGTTCTTGAATTCCTACTTCTCAATATGTAAGACATCTGACTTGTCAGCAGATTTTTCTATATTTTTTTGCACTTCACTGCTTTCAGATTTGAAGAAATTGCTGGAAAATGACACAGGGAGAAATTAGAAAATGGGCAAGTATTGAGTAAGCAGAAATGCTCAGTTTGAATATCTCAAAAAGGTCAACACTGGTTACCTGTTGAACTTTTCAGAACCAAAGTCCCCGCCTGCGTCCCACCACTGAGGAGTGTACGTACGTCTTCCTGTGGGAGACGGCCACGGCCTGTCCCCTGACCGGTACGGTGCCCGGTGACACCGACAGCGGCTCAGCAAGTGACTGCACCATCAAGGACCCCAACTCGGAGTTTGTCTTTGACCTGAAGGCCCTGCGGAAGGCACCTGAAGAGGTGGACTACACAGTCGGCACCTACACGGTATGAAGACTTCCTAAGAGAGGCAGTGGGGGGGGGGGGGGGGAACATTTGAAGTTTTTCTCTGTTTCATTTTGTCATACTTGAACATTTTGGGCAACCGAATAATCCTTGAAATGACTAAAGGGAAAATAAGATTTAATCAGTTTGCTAGATTCATTAGAATACTGTTCTTTGTTTATTGCCAATAGTAATGAGTATGTCGAAAAGCAAAATGATAATAAATACATATAATGGTTTCTGTCTGTGCATTAAGGAAGAGCAAATAAAATATATGTAATCAGCAAAATAAATTGCTTATCTCACGTGTCAGAATTAGATTAATTCATTAGTATACACCCAACTCATTGCATTTCACTTCATACTCGCACTTCAGCTGAACGTGTGTGGATCGGTCAGACAGGCCGGGTGTAACGCGGTGGGAGGGCGAGAGGCGGCTGTCTGTAACAGCACGCAGCACGTGGCCGGGGTTAGCACTGACCTGCACATCTCTGACAACGGCAGGCTCTCACTTACCTATCCAGGCACGCGCCTCCCTAATGGTAAGATTTCCAGAAAATAGTGTTGTTGTTATTCATTATGCAGGTCTGTCTACTAACTTAGGGTCTTCTGACTGAGATAATTCTGTAAGTAGAAGTAGAAACAAATTTTTCCGTAGTTGTAGAAGCAATATGTTCCGTTGTAGTAGAACCAATATATAGAATAGAGTAAAAAAAACTGCTTTTGCGAACAATATGTAGATGGTCACAGTTAAAACAAATGTCCAGTATACTGAAACAGTGAGGGGCGCATAGTTTATGAGCAAGTACACACTTGAACAGTAAATTGCAAAGATATTCCTTTCTACAAATATTTGTATATTGACTCAAATTAATTATTGTGTAGAACACATAACTTTTACATATTGCAGGCCAGACGAAGGACGTGTTGCTCCAGTTTGAGTGTAACCAGGCCGTTATCAGCGGGCCCCTCCGCCTGACCCGCTCAGACCCTGAGACCCTGGAGTTCACCATGGAGACGGCCCTGGCCTGCGCCCCGGAGCCTGTGGAGTGTACGCTGACTGACCAGGAGGGCCGGGAGTACGACTTGTCTCCGCTCAGTAAGACGGAGGGTAACTGGGAAGTGGTGGACCCGCGCTCTGAACACCTGGACCTCACGTACTACATTAACGTGTGCCACACCCTAAACCCTGTGCCGGGGTCCTCCTGTCCAGGTGGGCCATACCATTTTGTACTCCAGCACACTCGTTTTAAACAACATAAGTAAAAAAATATATAGATAACCAGTGAATTTTACACTTATGATGGATTTCAGATGCAAACCGTATTTTCATAATTTATTGGTTTCTGAAATTGTTTTTCAATGCCATATAAGTTGGCATGTTGCGCGTTTTTATCTTCTGGCTTACCGCCTGGTCCGAGCAGATACATACAGTATGAAAAAATGCATGATCGTAATATACATTTAGAAAAGACAAACTACGAATCAAAATAGATCTGCTTCATCACCATTCTTTATAATACCATGATATGATATAATCTTTCTTATTTCACAACGAAATGTATACGTTCTTTCCATGTACTATTTCTGAAATGTAGTATCTTATCCTTAGATCGGAGGAATGTGAAGCTGATCGGTATTAACTATAAGCCTTTACTCCCTCCAGGTGGGGCCATCGGCGGCTGTCAGGTGTCCAAGACAGGGTCAGCCCACAACCTGGGGTACGTGCAGAGTAAGCCCATCGCGGGGCGGGACGGGGCGCTCTCCATCCGCTACCTGGGGGGTGATGTCTGCCACAAGGGCACACCGCTAGAGAGCCGACGCAGCACCAGGATCATCTTTGAGTGCTCCGAGTCACAGGTACGTTCAGCGATTCATTATTGGTAACGCAACTTTAAATTATAAGCTACATGGACACCCCCAAAGAAACTGATACTGCAAAACTAAGTGTAAAACGTTTTAAAGCGTGTGTAAAAAAAAAAAAAATTATTTTTCAGCAACCGCCGGTGTTGCAGAGTGAGACCCCCAACTGCGAGTACGTGTTCACCTGGAAGACACCCAGCGCCTGCCCTCTCCAGGTAGGCTAAACCACCGGCAAACTTTTTCATGATATTTAAATAGATTTTTATAAACATAGAAATCGAACTGTACCATTTGTAAGAAAAAATAAATCGTCTAATGAGAATCGTAAGATGATAAAAGGATCCGATTTGTGTTGTGTGACACAAAGTACCTCTCTCTTCCTTGATTCTGATTTCTTGTGAATGTACACACCAAAATTCTGCTACTCTAAAACTTTTTTCTACCCCCTCCCCCTTGCCAACAGACAACGACAGGCGCGAGTTGTAGTGTGACGGAGCCCCTGTACCACTTCACCTTTGACCTGAGCCACCTCCGTAAGGTGGGTGACCACGACTACTCAGTCAAGTCGGGGGAGTTCACCTACCTGCTGAACGTGTGTGGGCCGCTCAATGCTGGGCAGGGCGAGTGTAGTGGGGACGAGGTCGGGGCCTGCCAGACTAAGGAGCGACTGGGCGAGGACACGAGCACCATCAACGCCGGTAAGATAACAGACACAATTTTGAGTAGTCTCACTTTCACTGAATACAGAAATTAGTTTTAATGAATATTCACATAATAATTAATCCCTCTGCATTGAAGAAGAAATTAAAAGAAATCAAAGTAATGACAAATTGGAAAGAATTTCATATACAAAAAATAGTGTAGATTAATACTAATTGATACTAGAATAATTCACACGTGTGTGGTATGTATGCGACGGCAAAATGGATAGACAAGTAATATAATTTATAAACGCAAAATGACAACCTGGTGATACCATACTCTCACCATTCTGATCCAAATGGTTTGCAATCAACAGGGAAGGCCAACCAAAAGTTGCGATACGACGACGGTGAGCTCACACTGACTTATAAAGAAGGCAAAGGGCCATGCCACGAGAAGTACAACCGGACGACCATCCTCTCTTTTGTGTGTGACCATACCACGTATGGTACGGCTGGGCCTGCCTTCATCAACGAGTCCTCCGACTGCACCTACCTGTTTGAGTGGCGCACCGCTCTCGCCTGTATGAGTTTCCAGCAGGCTGACTGTACCATCCGGGATGACAGCGGCCTCCAGTATGACCTAAGCCCGCTCACCTTAACCCACGACAACTATGTGTATGACCGGAATGGGCGCCGCTTCCTTATCAATGTCTGCACCACCCTGGTCCATAAGAAGGGTGAGTATTCATATGAATCATGTCCTAGGACATATTTTTTTTCCATTCCAAACTCAGAAAAATCCTCCATAAATGTGCACTTTTTATTGTATGTTTTACCACTTGCTTGTATTTCTTTTACCAGTTAATTGAATATTTTACTATCTGCGCTCAAGAAACATTGTTTCCCTGTCATAAATATTAGGCAAACATGAAATGCTCCTTGAATAAAATGTGCATAGTTGATAATTAATTAAAGGAATGACTTTCATATTGTTTAGGGTCGACCTGTCCTCCCAACTCTGCAGCCTGTTATATTGATACAGAAGAAAAGGACCCAACTAAAAAGTGAGTATTAATACGCGTGTTGCCATAAACTATTAACGTTACAGCCTATTATAAGCTTATATTATGTGGGAAATCTCACGTGATAGATACTCTTCTATGATAGATACAAATATAAAATTAAGCCTCATGTGATGGCCACTTCTACGTACCTGTCACATCTAATGTACCTTTGCCCCGCGTCCTCCAGGTTCGTGAAGCTGGGCGAGCCGGCCGGCCGTCTGTTGACTTTTGACTCCCACGGTAACATCCAGTTGACTTACACCAAGGGTCAGAACTGTAGCGCGGACCCCAGCCGGCAGCACCAGACCATCGTCACCTTCGTCTGCAAGAAGGACGCCATTGTGAGTAAACTCCCACCTCAATTAAGACCTCTGGCTACATGCACTTTTATTTCTGCGTTCATCATAGAATAAGTTCGGGTAGTGTTGTATGCGTTGACATCTTGGGTTAGCAGTGGCAGACATCTGGTGTCTCCTGGTATGGTATGCTCGCTGTTTACTGATGTGGCTGTAGCAGTGTCCTTTATGTAGAATGCCAGTATAGCCACCCAATGCTTGCAGTCTATTGCAGGTTAATGACGGGTGCCCGCCGCTCATAAATTATACTAGACATTTTACGTCGTTTCCACAAACAAGTACATGTATTAGGAGAGGATGAAATATACTCTAGTGTATCACCTAGTGGTACATTACATGTCATGAGTAAAGCTATTTGATTTGCATACATTTTATCTAGTAACAAACGTCAGAGTTGCCTCTGTTTTCAGTTCATCACTCTGAAAAAGGTGACTTATATACAGCATAGTAGGTAATACCAGTAGTCTACAAAATTTACATGACGTAAGAGAAGGCTAGATAAACGTTCCCTGATTGATAGTCTTGTTCTACTCTGCAGGCGTCGTCGCCGACTTTTGTGTATGCGGAAGACGACTGTATCTTCCACTTCGTGTGGGAGACTCGGGTGGCCTGTCCCGTGACGGATCTCACCCCGGCCACCAACAACTGTACCGTCAGGAACCCCGTCACAGGTACGTACACCGTGATGTTGTAACAAGGGTGGGATAACTTCTTGACGGTTTCGGTCCATTAGTGCAGTTTCATGTAGTACAGACAAACTAGTGCACTTGTTTTACTTTCAAGGAATGTGTCCCATTATTTATGTCGTCACAGATAGCATGCTTCCAATATTATGTATTAAAGTTCAATATGGCCAGTCTATGATATGTATGATTTGCAGGTAACATCGACAACATGGCCGGTCTATAATATGTCCGATTTGCTGATTATATGTACAACATGGCCGGTGTATATGATATTATGTGATTTGCAGGTTACATCTACAACATGGCCAGTCTATATGATATGTGTATTTTTCAGGTTACATCTACAACATGGCCAGTCTATATGATATGTGTATTTTTCAGGTTACATCTACAACATGGCCAGTCCATATGATATGTGTATTTTCCAGGTTACATCTACAACATGGCCAGTCCATATGATATGTGTATTTTTCAGGTTACATCTACAACATGGCCAGTCCATATGATATGTGTATTTTTCAGGTTATATCTACAACATGGCCAGTCTCAGTAAACCTGAGGGCTACGTCACCCAGGACGGACACGGCCATTCACTTACTATTAACATTTGTGGGGCGCTCTCAGGGAGCGACTGCAAGGACAACCCAGGTATGTAACAACTGTTACAATTTGCTATCTCAATGTATAGAAATATCCAAGAGCTAAATGCCGCTTCAGCTATAGAATAGAATCGCTACAATATTTGATACGTGATTAGACATTTAGTTTCTAACTGCTAATTTGGGCAAAGAATATTGTATACCCGTATAAAGTCCCATACATATACTTAGTTAATTTATCCATAGACTTTCACCTTAGATCCCATTGAACCCTAATTGACTAAATAGTACGTATCAATTCAAATGATACCTATAACACGCTGACTCATACCACATTCGCAACAAAGAGTTAACCCTGATATTTTTAATTCTGAAAATACGTTTAATCTTCTCTTACACCTGCTCAGGAGCGTGTCAAACCGAGCTGGCCAGGTCGAACGGGCCGTGGAGCGCGGGGAAGGCTAACGGGGAGCTGCAGCTGATTGATGGAGATCTGTTCCTAAACTACAGCGGCGGTGACCGCTGCCACCACAACAACCTCACCCGCAACACCATCATCAACTTTGTGTGCGCCAAGAACGGTACGGGCCGCGGGGCGCCGGTCTACGTGGATGAGGACGACGACTGTAACTACTTCTTGTCCTGGCACACCGACCTGGCCTGCGAACGACAGGTAGGTCCTGGTAGTAGGTTAATTAGTAATGGACATATGTTCTAGTGGAGCCGGGTCTAGGATTGGATGGTTCTTAGGAATTGGCGACAATTCCGTTGGATCTGTGTGGTGAAGAAAAATCAATTTCTGACTGTCTTTTAGCTCAGTCTGCCCTTAATGTTGGGCCATAACTACATTACCTCTTAACAGCAAGGTGCGTGTATGAATGTCACAGCTGCCTTATCTAAATGATCAAATGATAAATCGAAAAGCTTCAAGGCTTTCTCTACATGTTTTCTCAATTTACATACCTGTGCCACTAATCTATGTTGCTGTTTCTTGGAAAGTCTTTTGGAAATCACGGTTCCGGTTTTTCAGTTTCGGACTTTCCATGTTGTATCTTTCATACCTGGAAACTTTCATCCTTTCCAGTATGATAGTACGACGGTATTGTGCTTAGTTTGAAAGATTCAAGGGGTCTTTATACACAGTTTTAGATGTTTCAGATTAGATTGTCTCAACACGCGGCTTAAATTAATAGACACATTAACTAAAACCTAGGCCTGTAGAAGACGTGGCAAGATGTCCACTGAACAGCAACCGCATTTGAAATGACAGTGTGGTAACTGTTACTGCTGAAGGGAATGACTAGTAGTACCCCCAACAAAAAAAAAAAAAAAAAAAAAAAAAAAAAAACTAGAACCTGTTGACTGTTGCAGGTGCGTTGTGAGGTGGAGGACGACCGTGGTAACGTGCTGGACCTGTCCCCCTTGGTGCGGGGGTCCGGGGCCCACCTGGCCCTGACCCAGGCCTCGACGTCCGACCCCGGGGCCACCTACTACATCAACGTGTGCCGCCCCCTCAACCCGATCAGTGGCGCCCTCTGCCCGCCACAGGCCGCAGCCTGCAGGGTCAAGGACGGCCAGAAGCCCAAGGTCAGTTTAAAAAAAAAATGTTTTCCTCAAGGTCAGTTAAAGGTCGCGTTAGAGTTATATTTTACTAGAAGTTTTTTTTTTGATAGATCTGTTCTTATGAATTTTATGTTCTATTGAGGTTTGTTAAGTGTTAAAATCTTCTGAAGGGTTCAAGTCCGCATATTGAACTCCTTGCCAAAAGAATGAATGGCGGAATGGGCTTCCTTGAATTCGACAAGGACCCGTGGCTATCAAAAAGACATGAAACATTGTCTTTTTTTCCTTTTAGAAGTTGGCACGCACTATCAGCCCCATCCCCAGATGAGAGCTCAAAATTGAAGAACAAAACTCGGCCAATATTTGTATTTTTACTTAAAATAGAAAAGTAGTTTCAAGGGAAAAAATAAACAGGCTCTCTTATTTCTACGGTCATCAAAGAAGGGTCAATTTTTGGAATACCACAACGAAATATTTCACCACCTCATGATTACCCAAGAGAGACTAAGTAATACGTGTCTTCTCCGTGTGTCAGAGCCTGGGCCGGGTGTCGGCGGTGCCGTTCTTTGACCGGTATAGTAGGAATGTGATCACCTCCTACGACCACGGCGCCCCCTGCGAGAAGAACGGCGGCAAGACTAACTCCTCGTCTAGGATCAACTTTGTCTGCAAGCGGGGACCGTCTCTGGTGAGTGTTCATCATGGAAATCCTTTATCAAACATGTTGGCGCTGTTTCTTTACGTTGTCTAATGGATAGAAAGCGCTTTGAAATAGAGAATTTCTGACAGTTTTAGCAAATGCATATAAAAAACAAATTCGTGATTTCAACAGAAGAAGAGAACTTTACAATTAACTAGATAGCATAGGCTTGTATATAACTGAAAATTCTTTCCATGGATTATTATTTGTGGACCCCAAGTCCACAAATGTAGCCAGGGTGAGGAACGTTAGTGAAAGCCGATTGTGACATCACCACCGCCCTGTATATAGCATAGGAAAAAAACCTCAGACAGGGCATTTGGTCACCAAATTCGGAGGTAAAGTTTATGCACCTACAGCCTAAAGAAAATATCAGTATATGTGAAAACATCTCTAGTTCTGAACTTGGGCATATTGGAAAGAAATATTAAGTATTAATACGGATTCAGCCTATGTTTCTAAGTTGTATTTTCGTGGGGAGAGCCTCCCAGCACACCCAGTGGGTATTGTGGTAACATGTGTTATCCATCACTGTCATAGACTGGGGGGGGGGGGGGGGGGACCTGTAACCTGACTAGGGTGATAATCGTTTTTGCAGGCTGAGGACTGTGGAAAAGAAATAGTAACCTGAGTAGGGTGATAATCGTTTTTGCAGGCTGAGGACTGTTGAAAAGAAATAGCTTTAAAAGGTTTATTCTTTTAGGTATACATGATAACTAAATACATATCATTTGAATATCTAATAAAATACAGGAAACTAGTTTTATTATGTTTTAGGATCCTATGTATGGCATGGTTTGATTATTTTAGGCCTGCACACATTTGCAATTCAAATAATCGGTGAAATTGTCACTATAGTGTCAGTTTCCCCTACCTACCACCAAAATACTTGATATATATTAAAACCGGGGGTCCACAATGGGAGCATGTATGCAATATATGCTCTTGGGCCTTCTTGTTTTCTTGATACTTACAATCTCAGACTTGCAAAACTAGAATGTTCAAGGTTAGAATTTAGATTTTACAATTTTCACAAGCACATGGACGTAACATAGCCCATCATCACGTCTTGTCTTATCCATTGACCACAGGGTGTTCCTCGACTGGAGATGGTGACGTCTGACTGTCTCTACATGTTTGAGTGGGAGACGAATGTGGTGTGCACAGAGAGTGAGCCCGTGGTGAACACAGACTGTACGTTCACCGACCACCGCACACAACACGCGTACGACCTGACCGCACTCACCAAGAAGGCCCCAGCCACCGCTGGTTATAAGGTAGAGTTTGTATATCTAAAATTTCACATATAGCAGAAATAATCACACATAGACGAAAAACTCCATTTCAAATTGAATGAAATGAATAGTGAATCATTATTACCAATTTTTGTCATCTCTTTATTCAAGATCAAATAGCAGGTTTGGGTAAATGATGCGCTTGATCCACAAGAAAATATACCTTTAGCACATTAAGCATAATATAACGATTGAACAAGTAAACCTGGTAAAGATATTAGCAGTCGTACATAAAAATAGGACAGTTCGTCTGGATGTTCCATATTATAATATATATTTAAATATTGTAAAATAAATTTCTCTATCAAGGTTAAAACTAAAGACGGTGACAGCACGTTCTACATTAACGTGTGCGCCCCAGTGGTGGACGGTCCGGCTAAGACGGCCGGTTGTGGGAACTCCCCGGTATGTCTGGTCACTGACAAGGGGGAGCACACGGCGTATGGTCTGACCTCATCTCAGAAGTTCACCATGGAGAGTGACGCTCTCAAAGTGTCCTATACGGGCGGCACGGGAGGCAAGAAGTGTGGTAAGAAAGCTTTTTATTTTGTTTTAATTGTTATAACAATTGAAGGAAAGAAACTAAGATGTTATTCTTTCACTCATGGTAGTTTTATTTTCATTAAAGGTATCTGTTCTGTAGTAGTTTGTTATTTCTAAGGTTGTAACATCTCCGTTCATGAAAATCTACACTCTGTTTACAAATAAATGTTAATGTGGGTTTTCAGAATAATATGGTTTAATAAAGAAAAAACGATATGGAGGGGCATATTTCGTAGTTTATGGTCTCAATAGTTCAGGGTATTTTCGAAGTAGGCTATGCTAAAAAGAAAATATTGTTTGACCAACTTGTCTTATGTAACCATAAAAAGGTTTATGAAAAATCAAATATAAGGAAAATAGTTTTGTACATGTCTACATATTGATTTTACGAGATTCAAAAAATGATAAGTAAACTCTATCTGAAATTTCTTTGCCTTTTATCAAAAACAACATTATAATGATTCTATTCTCATAATCATGTAGTTGGAACCAAATATGTGTGAAAAATACTTAATGTGATATGTTATTTTCGTACGTTCCTAGAGTCAGGAAAAGCTGCTGCCTTCTTCCTGTTTGAGTGTAATGCAGAAATCCAGGGTCTTGGCGAGCCAGAGATATTTAGTGTGAGTACCATTTACCTATTTCATTCCACCAGTTTAAATATAGTCAAAAAGTTCGAATTACCTTAAAATATCACCACCACATTTTCCATATTATTCATTGAAATTGAATGACCAAGCAGTTCCACCCTTTGGTTCTCGCCACCCTCATACAATGTATAGAACCTTCCAGTCCGGGGACTCCATAATCATTAATGGTGTGTCATGACATTCAAAAGTGTGCTGAACGTAGAGTGGTCGTTGCTACCACTGTAGGTTCCTGGATCAGGGATTAAAAAGAATAGCACTAAATAGATTTTCATTTTCATTTCGATAACTTAATCAAATAGTTGAGTCGATCCATAATTTTGCATTCATCTCCTCTTGTGATAAGATGTCGACGCTGGGCTGTGAGGTGGTGTTTAAGTGGCAGACCCCGCTGGCCTGTAAACCCGTGGTTGAGGACTGCGCCTTGGCCCATGCCGGGGCCGTCTACGACCTGCAGCTGCTGTCCCGGGACACGGCCAGCTGGAACCTCACTGACGGCCACGGCAACACGTGAGTGGAGTTTTTACTCACATTGTAAAGTAAAAATAGTTTACGTTTCCCGCTTTAAACAGATTCAGTTATTTCAGAAATGAATGTGGAGTATTATCCCCTAATGTGATTTAAGAGTGGCATTGCCTACTTTCATGTGAGAAGCCTTCCTGAAAGTAGGACATACATTTTATGTTTGCCACTGGGGTTTTACTGTTGCCCCTTTTCCATGATTCCCTTTTGTGAAATAAGGGCGTAACATTTCTGCAGACATAATCTGGAAGGCAAGTTATAGTTCTCAAGACTATCTCTACAAATGTATCGAACACTTAGTGTATATATGAATTGGTTGAACAATTGAACAATCCCTAAACAGCATACCTTTCTTTACAGTTTCTGGCTGAACTTATGCCAAGGCCTTCATGGTTCGCCCCATTCAGCCGACTGCCCGCCAAATGCTGCCGCGTGCCGGAGGACCGCCCGGGGTCAGGTGGACACACTCGGCCTGGTCCAGACCCAGCGTATCTCTATGGCAGGTCAGTTCTAGGATTATTTTGATGTAAGCTTCAAAACTGCATCTGTTTTATTCTGCAAAGAAAATAGGTATTTTATTTCGAAATATAAACATTGAATTTGTCTGTTAATTCTGTTCTATGTTATTAGTAAAGATTTCAAAAGACCTTTTCAACTTGAAGAACTTCTGGAAAGTATTTCAAGTATCAAAATAAGATGCTTCCATTAACAGTGAATAAAAACTAAGGCTCAAGATTTCTTTGTGTCAGATCAAGGAAAATGAAATACTTTAAGTTTCTGCTAAGAAACAAAGAATAAATCAAATGTCAATTGGCAGATTTTTTTCCACAATATTTTCTTACTAGATGACGGTAAGACGATCATGGTTGAGTACTCTCAGGGGTCGGCGGCCACGTGTGCCCAGCGCCGCCGGCGGCGGAGGGACGACGACCGGGCCAGCGTGCGGCTCAGCCTACAGTGTGGGGACACGGTGGGCCAGCCCAACTACGTGCCCAGGTCAGTCACACTCCGGGCATGAAGAGGGGACAGCAATATCTTTGAAAATGTGTCTATAACAACCCATGTTACAATCCTTTGTTACATCAAACTAGTATTAGTATGTTTATAGTTATACTAACTCGGATGATCTGATTATTCATTATGACTGCAAATTTAGCTGTAGATCTATATTATTTGGAAATTACAGAGTCAGCAGATATAAATACGTTCCTTATTTGTTAACATATATTGATATGGATGAAATATTATTGGCAATACTTAAAAAGAGAATGATCACTAAGCAGTTTCATGTAAGAATAAATCGCATTGCCTGTTCATAATTATCACAATCAGGTGAGCAAATACTAGTAACTAGTCCCGTAGGCAAATGAGAATTATGTTGGTATTACCACTCATCAGGAGTAAAACAAACCTAATTCTACCTTCCAGGAAAGGTGATAAAGACAGCTGTGCCTTTGAGTTTACCTGGAAGTCCAAAGCCGCTTGCAAAGAGGAAAGGTAAATATTGGACTTAGAGACGCATAGCTTTATTTGTTCCATTAACGTTTTTATGTGAGGCAGTTTTTCCCTTGTAAAATGTGTCAACAAAACATACGCTTATTCAATGTTTTTTTATCTGCAATAACCGAGGAAATGATC
This sequence comes from Lepidonotus clava, assembly GCA_936440205.1. Lineage (NCBI taxonomy): Eukaryota > Metazoa > Annelida > Polychaeta > Phyllodocida > Polynoidae > Lepidonotus > Lepidonotus clava. The sequence goes on along the minus strand of OW387136.1, from coordinate 40,332,679 downwards.
AACCCTATGGTGAAGTTGAAGTACGTTAAAGGTAGAGATTCATATATAGTTTTCGTTTTTCATCATAGCATACACACAGTGTGATCACATTTTTATACTGATTATTGTAAAGGATGTCCAGGTCGTTCAGGTTTAGTATCTTCATCAGAGATTTTGTCAGATCGCATTATAATGTCATGTAAGGATCCAGCAGGGATTGTTGCTGTCATTACCTACCTGATTCTGTCGTGCTGACCAAAACCATATCGCCTTCCCTTGATATAATACCATCCCATTTGGAGTTCTGACCATCAATATCCAGCCATAATGTAAAACACCAGTAACCCTTTTCCCTCCAGGTTACCAGTGCCTGAGGTCCAGGAGGGCATTCTGATAGACCCTCGGTCTGGTGGAACCATAGACCTTAATAAACTGAAGCGGTCTGAAGACTATAAGGTGACATCCCCAGACCACAAGTCAGAGTTTTACGTGAGCATGCAGGGCGCAGTGCAGCTGGGGACCAGCATTAGTGGGTGCGGCGGGGCCTCTGTGTGTCAGCGCGCTCCGGGCACCAGCACAGGGGTCAATCTGGGCGACTTCATATCGCGCAAGTTCTACATGGAAGGTAATGTAGGCTAGTTTAGATGTATATTTGAGAGAGTTCTATGATAGGATGTAGTGTGAAGTTCCCTTGCCGGACCTACACTTTTGAAAAGGGTATGGTGCGCTATAGTGTAACAAAAATTGGTGCCAGATTTGTCATTGAAAAATTCAAAATTTTCTTAAAAAGAAGGCATAGCTCACAGCCCTGGGATCAGTCACTTAGTTTAAAGAATGGCAAATAAGCGGAGGCTGATAATAGAATATGCCGTACAGTCCTGTATGTGTACTGCTTTTATTCTCTGGCTGAGCTGTGTTGGTTCTAAACTGTAGGCTTTTTGTAATTTTATTTTAAAAATGTCAGTTACCGTTGCTTTAAGATACCCTTTTCAGTCACTAAAATAATTACGTTTTCTATCAGCTACGAGCATGTTGGATAAAACGTCTCGTTTACGCTCACTGATTTATCACTGCCAGGTACTAGGTTATGCACCACTCATCTACACTTTCGTAATAAAATAACAGAGTAACCCTAACCCTATATGTCCATCATCAAGTTGAATGTATAAGTTTAGCTATAGTGACCATTCCATCCGCTCATAATTTCATAATAATCTGTCAGTATCGTTATCTCATCGCATCATCTCTTAACAGTTATGACCCTCTCCCTCTGTTCTTCTTACATCATTATCCATGCAGGGTCGCCGCCCAAAAATATCCACGAAATTTCGTGAACGTTGAAAAAATTGCAACAAACAAATAATTGAAAAGGTTTTATCTCACGCGACGAAATTAGTGTGAGCGTGATTATTATGAATATCGTGGTTCTTGGGTTTTCGGGTTTTTTTTTCTGGACATCAGCCCAGATTTTCCAGCTGGCTTATAGAGTGGTCTCTGATTGTGTGGTTGGTATGTAGATGACGTGGTGGAGGTGGAGCTGACGTCGCCCACGTCGTGTCAGTCTGACAGTGGGAAGAAGGCCAGTACCGTCATCGTCTTCCACTGCGACAAACTGCGACCCAACAACGTGAGTACCGTTTTTTTTCTTCTCATAACAAGGGTATATATAAGCGTCACAGCAGTGAATATGTGTAGGGCAGTATAACAAACCCTTTACTCCCCGCTGGTGTAAAAGAACATATTTGTAAAAAAAAAAAAAAAAAATTCAAATATCTGTTCTCATCAAGTAATACTGTATATAAATGCTACATTTGATAAATGAGGTTTTACGAAAAGAAAAATCTGATAAATTGTCAAAGCCGTAAGGCTGAGGGCAATATGGTGTCCACGGTCACCACCACGTGTCCCATATAACGGCTATTCTTGTTATACCCCCTGTTTCATATATATTTTTCTGACTAATCAACCATGTGCTAATAACTAAAGGAAAGGTTAACTTGAAGAGCGTGTTTCTCTCGTTAATGACTGATTAAATCATGCGTGTGAAGGTAAAATACCGATAATACATTAACAGATGCCGACTCCCGTTAATTTAACTATGGCTTTCATTTTCACATTATTTGCTACATTGTATGAAAATATTCCCATCCGGGAGAATGTTATTAACACTCTTTTAAATACTGTAAAGAATTTGTATACTCGATAACCATTCAACCCTTTGACTTTTAGGTGTCGTTGTAATACTTACTGAAGCACCATTAGTAACCTAGTAACTCATCTGTTTGTTTGTCCTTCAGACGGAGCCGGTGTTCCGGGACCGGTCGCGGAGCTGCGTTTACCTCTTTGACTGGTACACGCCTCACGTCTGTGTCCAGCCCATGATGTAAGGGTAGACTAGTGGCTTAGTACATCTCCTCATTGTAAGAAATAAGAGAGGCTTCAGTTAGGTCGCCCCCCACCAACGCGCACACACCAAAAAGGAAGAGGGAGGGGAATAACACAGAAAAAAAACTATATAGCATTAAGATTGGGGAGTATGAAACAATATACTGTATCCTTTGTTTTTCGTTTTTTTTTACATTGGAAAAATATTCCTTAATACCATCAACCTGTATAATAGTTGACAACTAAAAATTCGTTTACCTCTTACCTTAATAGAATTGAATAATTTACATGAACTTGTAGAGGAAAAACCCAACGATTTATTTCACTTAGACATGAAACACTTCAAAACTTATCTTTCAGAAACGCACCAGGTTTGCCGACTGGTGGTAACAAAGCCAGTAATTCCCATACCGCCCCTGGGTCTGTAGTTCACCCCAACACCGCTGGGGTCGTCGTTGGCGTGCTCGTCGCCCTCAGCGTGGTCGTCATACTTATTATCATATTTTACAAGCCTGAAAGACGGTAAGTAGAAGTAGAAGTTAATAACCGTTTATTAGGGATCGGTTACTAGGGAAATATTGTTTCTGTCTGGAAAAATTAACACTGGCTTCGTCTTTCACGAGAAATTAAAAAGGTCACATATGCAGTTGTCTAACCACGTTGATTGACATTATCAGTCTCTAAATGTCGTCTCGTGCAAGTGCTAACAAGAAATTGTATTCGCCACAAACGCTTAATTTACACGTGTAAATTTGTTCCATTTTATGGGATAGCATCGAAGAACAATACGAACTAGAAACAATCCTCCAACCTAGTACCTGCATCTCTTTTGCCCCAAACGCACTTATGTTGGCACTTAAACTCATGATGTTGTTATTTACCTTCGTAGATATATCATGTTTATCTTTGTGTGTATATAAATATCCTGTTTCTTAGCTAACGTTTCCCTTTGCAGGCACGCCTTTAAGCGGGGAATGAGGCGCGTGTTCCAGAGACGGCACGGCGGGAGTCTTATCAAATACTCCACGGTACGTGCACCCCGCTGACTCTAATACTACCTGTTTACACCCCACGTAGATCTCTTACCACTCTCTGGGATCAATTAGCCAAAACAATTTGTTAGCATTGTGTGAGCTAATCTCACAAAACCACATCGCCTTGTGCAAATTTGTTGTAGTAAAAAAAAAAGAAATTGTCTTTTTGGTTATGGTTTCGTTTTTCTGTATTCCGTAAAAAAAAGAAAAAAAGAAAAAGAAGAAGAAGCTGCCCATTTGTTTGCTCGTTTAATGCGATACTTTTTTTTTTTTTTTAATTCATTTGAATTGAATTAAGCGATACTAACCCGCATCTACCGTATCTTTAATATCGGACGACGAATACATACACGATATGATTCCAAGAATAAGATATGTTGATATTTGGGTTGGTGGAGGCAGCACTTTGTTGTTTCTCCTCTGTTGACTCGCGTCCCCCGTCATTTCCTATAGCTGTAGGAGGACGCCATCAGAGAACAGGTACTCCTTAGCCAGACTGTCCTCCTACTCTTGTACCCTAACGTGTACAGGGCCGTACCCAGCCCCTCAATGTAGCGGGGGGAGGTAAATCTGGGGGGTCCAAGGTAGTTCTGATGTGGTTCTATGTAAATCTGAGGGGCCCCAAGTATTTTGACATTTGATATGGTATCAAGTCACAACGTAAAGTTTTGAAATCCGAGGGAGTCCAAAGACACCCCAGAACACTCCCCTCCCCCCGCGGGTACGGCACTGGTATGACTGTTTTCTACTAACGGACTAAGGCTTGGGCTTGTATACACCTGAGCTACCAGTCTTTACTTTATTTTTGTGAAGGCCTAGTTTCTTTAACCTTTCACTATACGGAAGATGAGATTTGTAGGGTATGTTAGGGATAATGAGAGCTTATAGCAAAGGTGGTTAAACAGGAATTTGGTTACAGATGCTCTTTGCTACGTTCTGGTTTGCTTCTATGGAAGGTGGATGTTAGGTTATGGATCAGATTTTCCTCTTCTGCAAATTTTGATAAAGCATGATCACGTTTAACGTCGTCAAGCTCTGCCTATCAACACATTTACTTGGAGTTGAATTCGTCTGGTATTGCCTCTGATTTCTTTTAGCCGTATGAGGTTTATTTTAAGATAAATCTGATATTTTTTTCCCATCTTTATTAATGTTGGTAACATACCTTGTCAATCTTAACTATGTACATGTCATTATAAACCTTGGGAGACGAAACATTACACAATGGCGCATCGATATTTGACGTCTATGTCTAAATGTACTGAACACAACACAAGATAGGGGTCCGAAGTATGGAGGGTTACCTTGCTTAATGAAACCCAACCAGATAAACTGTAAGGCATGTCATGACCAACACACGACTTCTCCTGAGTTGGTGGAATGCTATTTAATCAATTAAGAGGCCAACTTAGGGAGTTGAGCATCGGCTAGATCATAGTTTGATAGCAGAAATACGATTCATACATATCGTGATGTACGATATATCATAGGAAACTGACCTTTGTTTCGTGTATGATTTTATTTCTTATTTGATTGTTCAAATGCGTTACAACAATATCATATAAACAAATTACTATAAAATATGGATGGTCATTTTCTTCAAAACAGTTGGTTAATTAGTGGTCCATAGCTGACTAATATAACCCAATTATATTGGAAAAAGAGATGCTGTATTATACACAGGAAGATGCTGTGTTTAGACATAAGGGAGTTGTATTCAAACACTAGAATTCTATTTTTATTCAAATGCTAAAACATACATTTCGCTGTAGGACTGGGGCGGGAATGTGTGCCTTTTCTTTTTCAATGATATATGAAAATACTTTTTACAAACATGAATTTCGCTCTAGGGCTACGGCACGGATGATGTGATATTTCTTTTCAAGGGGGCCTTTTCAATGATATTAATCTATGTGTGGAATAAAGCAGCTTCAGTAAACCATTCGAATGTGATTTTCCAGTTGTCGTCGTTGGACGAGGACGAGTCGCTGATCCCCGATAACAGTAGCGGCACGTCGTCGACCATGGCCGACCTGCCCACCCCCCGACTGCCCACCTTTGACGACGACAGTGACGAGGACCTGATCCTATAGCGCTGGGCCCTCCACTAGAGACCACCCCCCTACTACCACCGCCGGCCTCTCATGGTAGGGGAGGCCCACACTATTAGTATAAGAGCCCTGACTAATGTTAGGGAGAGCTACCCTGATCTAGTGACGGGAAATAACCGACGTTTGCCGGTGAACTTGCAATTTGAAGTTCATAATTTAATTTTGATTTAGTCGAGGTACAATCCCGGATTGTTTATTGTTAAGTTCTTCCACCTTTTTTGTATTTTGTTATGTTGTGCAGTTATATATTTGATCAATTTATGGAATTTACCTGTGAAGTTTTGCTTCTGGTATGAGGTTTCTTTGGAGAATTACATAGGGTAACATACTTAAATGTTGATGAGATGTAAAGTGTACAAAAACCTATAATGATATGGTAGATGTAATGTGCGACACAAGCTTAAGTCAAAACCACCTCATAAAGAAGGGCTGTTGTGTTCATTGAACACATAATCCCTCTTTAACCCATGGCCACTTTGCCTCAGGCCAACCCGCTAAGCCTTGGTCTACGAGCCGGTGTCCTTCGCTTAAATGTGATAAGTATGATAAATATATCATTATCTCTCAGATGTAAGATTCAGATGTACGAAATTTCGTGTCTTTGGGTAAATTAATGTATGAACGTGTTTGTAAATGATGTCTGGACTAAATCTAACCTTCCCAAAAGGTCCATGCAATCTGGGGTTGTATTAAATATTCCGGAGTAAAGTACAACCAATAATCTTGGGTCTTTTCTCGGCCCATTTTACATTGTTGAAGATCCGTGAGATGGCGCCACCATGTTAGTTAGTGTCCCCTTGAAACTTAGAACTAACGCTGCTCTAGTCCCAAGATAATGTGATATAAGATTATAAAGTACAAACATATTTCCATTAAAACCCCTAATTGAAGCTGCGGCTTAAATTGGAGTTAGTATGAGAAAATAGATATGTATTTCACTATTCCAGTGCTAATTAGAGCAACACTATTCTAGTGTTTAGCAACCCTCTCTTTTCTGATAGTGCCTGTATACTTTATGCTTTGCAGCGGGTTCAGTTTGTAAATATTCTCAAATTTAGTCTTTTATTTTTGTTTCATTTAAGAGGAAAGTTTCAAAAATTAAGTCCGACGTCACAGTTCGGCTTTAATTAAGGTACGGCTTGAATTAGGGGTGTTATGGTTCTCATGTTTAAAGATAATCCTAGTCAGAGGAGGCTGATGCTAGTTACTTCAATGCGTAACTATAATAAGTTAAATCTACTGCTAACTCATGTTAAGCTTATATCTATACAGCCTTTGCTTCTTCATCTATTCCTCAAACATATCACATGAAGCTATAAAAACTCACCGAGACTCTAATCACTGAGCACGTATTTTCAAAGAACTATTTTTCTGAGGCTATAATTATAGTATACAAGGCTGAGCAATCTGTTGACCTCTCCCCTTTTATAACTTCCCTTTTCAAATTGAAGACTTTTCTTCGTCTGATTCTATTAACAGATACAAACAGAAACAGTTGAAAACATTATAAAGACACCGGTACTATCTTGCTGAATTATATTTTGAAATTCTACTTAAGAAGAATTACAAATTCAGTCCGATTAGTAAGATTATTGAAAGTAGAAGAACTTCTTAGATATTTTAAGGAACTGAAAAGAAATTACTACCATACTATTTGTTGTGGTAATGTTTATTGTATGGTCTGCGTCGATGGAAACTCGTCTAAAGAGTACCTGTCTTTTTTTCTTTTTAAAGAAAAATGTTTTGGTTGTGCAAAAACTAACACTGGTAACACTAAACGCTGTTATTTTGGTGCAGTATAGATAATCACTTGGTCGACTGTTTCAGTGCGTGAGAGATTATTGAACATAGAATGTGTGTAATGCCCTGCTGGTTGTTGCGCACAGTTATTTACATGTGCCTGGCAGATAAGATTCGACTGACTATAAGAAATTATTTTTTCAAAGAATCTGTAGAATATGTAGTTCATGTTGCTCAGTAAAATGTAATGTATATATTAGAATAGTATCACAATAATGAATACTGTTGTTTCCAGGAAGTTCATTTTACAAAGTGATTTGTTTCGAAAAAAAAAAAGTTCAAATATTTTGCCTTCATGATCAATATACTTGTCTGTTTCCACATGGGATTAAAATTGCTGACATTTATTTCGACTTTTTTTGTGTGTAAGTGATGATTAAATCGATAATATCATTATTGTTTCTGCTATGGTTACTGGTTTATTACTATAAACAATGAAATGTTGATAATTTTGCTTACTCTTCAAGTACATTATAAAAGACTATTTAAAGAGAAACATTTTCCTTCGATAACAAAAGACAGATAAAGATATTTGGAAAAGATTAGATGCAGCATGTTCCGCGTAAGTTCAAGTGACAGGTCGATCGTGTTCATTTATAACAAGTAAACGTCATGAATACAGAGAGTGTCAATTGTATAAATGATGTTCCCGATGATGTTACGTATACATGTGCTGTGTATTATTTTGTCGATAAAGCGTGGGCAAATTGTGACGCGTTAAATGTGATAATGTGATTCTCTCGTGTGATAAGAAATCCATATTTTCTCTACAATAAGCTCGAAAACACCCAGTCAAAACATGTTTCTTGGATATGCTATTCTTCACAGGAAGATAACAAATAGTATACGCTTACAATGATTCATTTTCCTATTGTCAAACGTTTCACATGGTTGATCAGAAAAGTCGAAATACAAAAAGAAAAGTGTGATTATATACTTCGCCAACTTTGGCAATGTTATTCTAGAGAAACATAGACGCTTTCTGAACATAAGTATTTCCGTATGGTGACACGTAATGATAAAAGTTATGAAGTATTTCAAAACATTATTGAACATTGGTAATATAAGGATATTAGTAAAGCTCTTTAGGTGATTGATCTATAGTATTTCTCATATCGTGGTGTGAGATGAGCATACAAATTATCAAATTGCTTCAGTTGTAATCAGCTTATCGTTATTGAAAAGTACATGTATTGACACTTTTTAAAGATGGACTGGATATTCTTTGTTGTGATTATATTTCGCCCCCAAAAAGTAAACAGGATTGCTGATTATACCCAAAAATGCTGAATGGAAACTTTACAGAGATAGGCCATTGCAAATACATGTGTATAAATGCGGACTCTGATCCTCTGATAGTCTGAAGGTTGTATTTTCGTCAAATTAAAAAAGTAGGATTTGAAAGATTCATATAGTAATACAATGATAAAATTATACTTTCTTTTATAGAAAACAACTTTAATTTACTTTTCCGGTATTACTGATCAGAGCACTTCTGAATGTAAAACCTTTGCAGTCTGCATTCGCTAGTATTAAGGAGTTATGCAAACATATATAAGCTGAGTTGTGTGCAATACTTTTAACTGGCTGTAAATATTTGTTACTGGATTTAACGACATCGGATATAGGGCGATCTGCTTTACAACTAGTCCGTTTTGCTTCTATAATGTGTATACAGTCGTCTAAACATTTTGTACATTTCAGATTGTTTAATTTATCGCTGAACATGTTCATGCGTTTCCTTTATTCGGATAGTAAAGGAGATCCAGAAAATGCATGCACATGGTCCGCAAAATCAAGACTTAGTAATTTGGGGTGCTTATCATGGCTGCATATCTAGAAGAGATATTGACTGAAAAGTATTTTCATAGAACGTCATTTGGTCACACGCTCCCAACGGTTATAGAAATGTATACTCCGTATCTGAATGTAATACTATCGCTAATGGAGAACACAACAGTTCGAAAACAAAGGGTTCTTATGCACCAGTATTTTTGTAATTTTCCGAAAGGTTGTCGTTGGGTTGTGGAAATAAGTTTCAGAAACCAAAAAGCACCATGTATCGTAAAGATAAGTAATTTAAAAAATATGTTATAGGTATTATATCATACCGATATTATGATATGATATCATTAAAATATTATATGATCACCAGACAGTTGACAATATATTAGCGTATCACGATGCGTTATGGTTTCTGGAACTCTATCAAATCCATTCTTTGTACTTATTAAAGAAAACACTTAAAATGTATTCACCTAACATAGCATACACGTAATGCAGACACGGATGATTGGCGAGAGATTATTGTAATATGACCGATTGATAAGTTTGTGTTAACACGAGATTATTCATTATATTTAGTCTATGTGATTCGCTGCACTATATGAACCATGAGGAAAAAGGAAATAAATAAAGCTGTGTTACTCTGCGGGCTTTTCCTATTGTCATTCCTGATATCATGGTTGTTACTATTTTCGCCTCTACCAGGAGTAAAACTTGAAAAAAAAAAAAAAAGTAACTTAACTCTTAGACACTCTTATGTATCTCTGCATAACTGTAGTTCCTCACAAGTCGGCCATGCAGAATATACGAAGTGAGCATGACCCATTTGAGTCATAGGGGGGTGCATCCAACTTATATTCAATATTTACACGATCGAATTGCGTATTGAGATAGTTAAACTAATTTATTGTCCAAAAAGATTTGTATACACGGATATCACAATCCTTTATAGACTTTAACTGACGAGGCAGACCAACCGAGTACTCCAGTTTTTGAGGTTGGTTGACCATCGAGTGGTCGCCCATCTTGGATTACCACAAACATTTATAAAACTCAAATCAGCCATCAAAAGGGCTGTTGTAAATTTGAGCCGGCGACCGCCGGATGACGTATAGTAGACCTGTTTACCCGTGGGAGAAAGGATCGCGTGTAATTTGTCTTAAGCTTTGCCCATTCGGGGGTCGTTTTGTATCAAGCTTTGCCCATTCAGGGGTCGTTCTGAGCCAGCTTTCTTTCCGACATTGTGCATTTTGCACCTATCTTTGGCAAGTGGACCACAGATTAGGGTTTAAGAGGAATCATACGGAATGGCCGGTAGTTTAATGGGAATTGGCCGAGACGGAAAGAGTAAAGACTATAATACATTCCCAATCAGATAAAGGGATATAATAGGGGCTTTATAATCTGTAAATACCACATGGTGAACGGTACAAAGAAAGAGAACAACAAGGGCTTAGCATGTGGGAAGTGGTAATATGCCAAAATATCCTTAACCTTTACGTACTGGAAAAAGTGTAAAAGCTTTCTGATCCATAGGCAAATACCCACAATAGATGGTCCTTGAAAAGCTCTGGACAGAGGAGAATAACATGGGCAAGAACTTGAAGGGAAAATTATGTGTTATAAAGTTCGCGGACAAAATTGGTAAGAAAAATTGGTTTGGTTTTATTAAATAAAAATGTAATTAGTATCGTCATCTAGACGTTTTCAGAACCCCTGATGTTGTGGGTTTTGGAAACTTCATCCATCATTAAAATGCACTTCAATCAGTTATCCGAATTATATAATTCATCGAATATAAACAGCTACCAATTAATGGGATCAAACGTTGTTTATTCATATGTTTGCTATAGTACAGGTAACTTCCTGTGTCTGCTATTGTCATACTTTATATTAAGACGAGATCATATGCACTTCATTCCATGGTATAATTCAATAAAGAAACCATTATCACGGCGTCTAAATATTGAAATTAAAGATAAAATAAAAAACGAGTTATAAAATAAATAACATTTTTTCTTTGTGGGATTGAATGATGTACTGTCTGATTTATATCATATCTGATTAAAGGATGTGTACATAAAATGAAATTCATGTACAACCATAATATAAACATCACTAATTAGGACCACCGCAGCTGGCAACTGAATGGCATATTGCAGTAGAGATACGCAGAGTGTAGAAAATTGGGTGGATTATTTCTGTTTATTGTCTATGCTATGCTTATGGTGATACAGGATGAGATAATAGTTGCAGACAACACATGAATAATAAACCCAAACTCTGCTATCAAGGGATGCCATCTGTGGGTGTTTGTGATTGGGGGTTGGATTAGAAGGCGGTGTCCTGTTGTGTACGGATCACTGCGCCCCCTGGGTGATGTAGGGGGGGGGGGCATCTGCCACGTTATTTGTGTGTTTATAAAGGTGGGTGGGTGTGGTCCGACCCGATAGGCGAATGTCTATTTTGTATCGGTATGCTGAGTAATATATGTTGTATCGGTAAGCTGAGTAATAGGTATAGAAGAATTATATGGCAGGAGATATGGTTTCTGGTGTTAAGGTATTCTGCTTATTTATGGAGTTTTTCTTTAAACCCTTTTAACAACATTTTCAGGAGTGACCATTTATTAAGACAAAATTATGTAGTAGTGCCTCGTTTTTATATCTCAATTGAAAATTGATGTGATAAAGAAACATTTTTGACAAGTAATATAAATATGATATTGGGGAGAATTTGCTTCACTTCGAATTACTAAAGGGCCGTACCCACTAAGCGATTTTGAGTCGACCGACGGCGATCAGCGTCGGCGCCGACGGTCGGCGTAAAATTATCAAACATATTTAATAAGGATCGGCGTAATTGGCGCCGGCCGTCGGCGCCGATGGCCGACCATCAGCCCCGATTTTGTGTGGGTATCCCTGGTCTAAGCAGAATTGGCCGACGGCCCTGCATACGTCGTCGCCGATTCTTCACAAAATCGCCTTGTGGGTATACCGCTTTACATGTGCATGTGTTCGATATTATGTCGAGCCTGCACGATTGTATTGGGATATCCTTGCTCAAAAAAGGTAATCACAATGTACAATATCGGTTCAACGTAGGCGTACTTCTCACGGGTATTGCGCAATGTGTTTTTATACCAATTAAATTGACAGGGGCGTTCAAATTGATATTCCGTGATAAAATTTTAATAGGTATAGGCCTAGGAGAGCTAACATGTACATAACCGCGATGTGAGTGGTTTACCATAGAGCAAAAGGCCCAGTAATAACTGTTGTTAATATAACCTTAATGCACCCGATGTAAATGACGAATGCGTACATGCCTTGCATGAACTCAATACATGTCCTTTGTACAGGGTATCAGCATCCTACCATTGAGCGTTTTGTAAAGAAAATGAAGCGAATGTAGGACTGGTCAAACAAGGGCATTAAGTGTGCATATTAGACAGACGTCAGCTGTGTTTGTTATACCATTGTTGATTTAAGTAACATGTTGTCCATTTAATACAACCACATACAAAGGATGGTTTGTAGACGTATGAGTCAGTATCAATAATATACTCACACAGAAGCGACCCCAATAGTATAATGGGTCTGGACTCCTAAAATTGAAGTGAGCATACATGGTTGTAGACCCTTAAAATCGACAGGGCAACATGGTCATTTATTGAATTTACGACACGCGACATGGGCCTAAGTGACATGAGAAAAATAAACGACATGACACGGGCCCTTTCTTAAATTCGACATACGACATGGACCGCTCTTAAAATCGACATATAGCGACATACGACATGTCCATTTTTTAAATTCGACAAGCGACAGCGGGACCCCATCCACATTTGGTAGGCCCTATATTATTTTACTTGGCGTTCTCACGACACTGTTTAAGGGCAAAAGAATATAGACCAGGAATATGAATATTTCAACTTGCAATGGAAATAGGGAGAAACTAGGGACAACCAGTGACATTGCTTTCTAAAATTCGACGCCTAAAAATTAATATTGACCCGGTGGCGTCCCCGCCCCACTCCAGTGCATCGTCATAGATGATACAGGAGCGATATGTGAGCTGGAGGATTTAAAAAAGTTCCATTCGCTCCCGACAGGGGGTGCCTAGTGCAGAAGAAAATGCGTGCCCTTTCTTGGGATCCTTTGTTCGGTGCATGTTGTCAATGTGATAAAAGCTATATAAAGTGTTTTTCTATATACCCACATGCATGCCTCTGATGCACGAAACTCTGAAATACAAGAGCTTCTGGTCTGGTTCAGATTGTTATCATAATTCAGCCAAAAAAGAATTGTATATTGAGGATGTGTTTGATAAGGAACTTTTAGAATTAAAATAATCTTTGCCATCAACGTATTTCTAAGAAATCTACCTTCACATGTTATTGTCCACACACCGACCCGCATCTGTCAAATTGTTTTTCTTTGTCATAGGCGATTATGTTAGTAATCTTTATAATCCCAAGTTAATGACTTTATCTAATTTAATGCGTTCGACAGCTCGCGCACCTAAGGGGACCCCCTCATCGAGCTATTGAAATGAATCATGCGATCGACGTTTAAAAGAGCTTATTTCATGGCTAAGCTTTGACACGAGAGCGTTATTAGAATTAAGTTTGCTGTTCGGTTGATACAATGGTCGTCTGTTCACACGCTGCCAACAACATTGTGTCCTATTGAATAATTGTTCGTGCGTCATATAACGGTAGTGAGTGCATCATTCAATTTTGAACTACATTCTTCCTGAGTTCTTTTTCGACGTCAGGTGTGCATAATTTATATGAGCCCATTTACAGAATATGAGGGGGTTACCATGGTTCATACTATAGTTTGTATCCAGGGTTTGTATCAAAGTTAAAGTTATTAAGAAAATTTCACTGCGCAAAAACCGTCCTTTAATGACCTTCAATTGACGTAAATTGGGTCATTAATGTACATTTAGGGTGATGAAAATGGTTGTACATTAGAACCCCGATGGCGCCATTTCGAAAATATAAGATCCATTAAATGTCCAATTTCCTGCAGTATAACCATTCTCTTTGTATATCTACATCAGTAATTACTTGTTTGTTTGTCTTTAAGATACGACTGCGAGGACCGTTTTTATCCAAAGTAGTGTGACCCAACTTTTCTTGTTTTATCATACACTTCAATGATAGTTCGAATTAATACTCGGATTATCTATACCGGAAATAAACTTGTCCCAGGCTTTCCGTTCCATTCTCTCGGCCATTTTTCATGTTTTATCATATGTCTACAATACCATTCACATGCCGGCCCGGCCCACGGGAGCCAAGACAAACACGGCACGTGTTTTAGTGCTACATTCCCCGTCCCCATCCACCACAACCCTGCAGTGGTTGCCCGGCAACCTCAGTCCGCCCCCACACCCTCCACACTCCCCCACTTGTCCCATCACATCACATTAAGAAGAAACGCGCCCATTCACAAAGTGCAGCTGTTGTGTGCTCTCCTGGCCACTTGAATGTTGCCGGAATGACTGTGAATAATAATAATGCCCGAGACCTCTGAAGTTCAACGCCCGCCCGCCCCCCGGCCTGCATGGCCACCGCCGCCCTCCGCTCGTAATAACGCACGGGCACTCTCATCGAACCTTTATTAGACTTTCCCTCTCTGATCGTAGCGCAAACAAGGCAAAACGCCGAAACTATACGTTGATGTTTTCGCCTACAAAAAGATGCCGGCGGCCGACAGGATGTCAAATATTGTCCGAGGCCATTCACGCCTGGCGGGCGGGCGGCTGAATGCGCCCCCGGAGGGAAGGTGACTTGGGAATTAACCTAGCCAAATAAGCGCTGCCCGGCTGCCCACACGGAGGGGGGGTTGCATAGAGGGTCGGGGTCACATTTCTATTTAGACAATGAAATGTTAACCCTGAACAAGCTTTCAGAACAACCAAACATTTGGCTATCAAAAACATCGAAACTTATGAATTATTTATCTCTATGTACCTGTAAGAAATACCAAACAATTTTGTTAAAAAAGGTACATCTGAATTTTTTCTTAGTCTCCATGCAGTGTGAACCCCACGTGGAGAGCCCCTAATGGTGGTCTTTGTGAAGATAAACTGGACATGGTCCCCTTACACACGTCTCTAATTCCACTCTATGAATGCAGGGTCATGTGACCCGCCAGTGACGTAATCCTTAAGGTCATCAGCCCCATTATATTAGTGTTACCGGTAAGATTAGTTTCTCTAATAACAAGGGATTAGGGCGAAAATTGTAATCAGAGTCTGTAGTGTAGAGTCCATGGTATAAATAGTCAGACCTCCCGGATGGTCCATGCATTTAAATTGGTAATTAGAGCACTAGCAGCACAATCACGTTATATTATTTTCGGGGAAGCTTCTCAATTTGTTAAGTTATTCGTATGAACAAACTGCATCAACATCCTGTACTCTGAATGGTGCAAATAGTACTGTAACCGTACGTGATTAATTTGATCTCTAATGAACACAACTAATAATGAACAGAGGAGTTAATGTCAAACAGGTGCTACTGCTTAATTTCCATTTCCAAGAAAAGTAGGCTATAAGATATCTCATATGACGCCAACATTTTTCGCAAATTGGAATTAACACTGTTCAACTACCGCTGCGCCTATAGCCTAGTTGTTTTAGTCACCGTTTGATTGTTCTCCATTATTGGCCGGATATTTGTCATAAAGCCTACTCTAAACCGGCTGCTAACGTCCAACGCCTCCTGTTAATTGAACATTCCAAGTTTGTTATTTCAATCAAGTAGTGCATGACGCTGGTGCCTGGTAACAGGTTAGGTCTCTAATCCGTCCATTCAAAATGTCATTATTTCTAAAAGCAGTTACCCATATAAATGCAGGATTTATTCACAGGGTTCGTTCGAACGTATGTGGTCCAACATTTACTCATCATTATAATTATGTTATTGTATGAAATGAAAAGAAATTAGAATATTATCCATGCGTCAGAGGTTACCTTAACCAGATTCCAAGATTTCAATTTTTTGGTTTCATTTAAAGTAGGCCTACATCAAAGGTTAGTAAGTAACAGTAATTCTTGTGAAACACTATTCAAATTGCCAAGAACACATGGCACAGCTGAACGTTCTTAGGTGCTAAAACATTAATTACAGCTTGCCACACTTCCGTTAATTTGTTTTCAGTGCATTCAGCAAGAGGGCGCCGTAATGACTGAGACACCGCCGGTCACCTGACCGGAACCTGGCTGTGCAAGGCATTGTGGGCCATGCCCACTACCTGCTGGTACCCGGCAGGGGTCGCAACCAGCGCAGTTTGCATATTGGCTCTCCAACCAGATGCTCCGATATCTGATTCTTATCCCACCCTCGAACAGCCTGGGGATATCGGGCAGGAGAGTGTATCGATTGTCAAACTGCCCCCGGAAGCCGACGCATTAGCCGGCCTGCTGCCGCCAGAGGGGGCAAGCTGTGACCTGGGTGTTTTGTCTCCAGTAATCTCCCACGACCTGAGCCTTTTGCAAGGGTCAGGGAATTGGCTTTTGGACCCGCATTATGATGTGAGGATTTAAGTGCTGAGCCCAGACAAGTTAACGAAGGAATTACGGAATAACAATGTGGCCAATGCTCAATGAAAAAGTGTCACGCAATTCAATCACAATGGGTGGCTTAAAAGCAATCAATCACACAAAATTATTAATACTCGCTTTTGACATAGATATAGTCACTGGCAACTAGGGGGCCTATGGGAAAACGGCCTGCCAATAATGCTTTGACGTGTCAAATGTTTTTAATCTATCGACGCAAAAGCAGGCATGAGAAATCTATGCCAAATAGTGTAACAAAGAGTCTCAGGGAATTATGCTAAAAGCCTTTACAAACAGAATAAAGGTCCCTGATCAAAGCTTCCGATGTTTTAACAATTCAGCCAAATCAGTTGGAATTGAAACACATTCCTTCTGTCTAAGAAATATTCTGAATTTGTCCATGTATGTGCGACTTCCTACTTCAAGAATGTAGGCCTATATCTTCACAAAGTTATCTATGGCCATTGGGTTAATTTTCCACATTTAAACAAAGTGATCCATTTTACATTAATAGAGAACGTGCTGTCAATTATGAGGGTGACAGCTGTGAGGTTAGGTTTCAAATTTGTTTGAGGCCATTTACGATTATTGATGAGAGGTAACAAAGTTTGCATTCATTGATGTATGATATGACATTTATGAATCCATAATATGGAACTCCCACAATCAGGGAACGTTTCTTTATGTACATATTATGTACATAAAGAAACGTTCCCTGATTGTGGGAGTTTCATTGAGGCTCATATCCTTTCTCCATTAGGCCTATAGCTGTTCTATGTAATAAATTCAAAAGACTGAACTATATAGATCCTTTTGAATTTTCTCGCGTTTGAGACCAGAAACCATAGATAATAGGGCGCAGATAATACATGCATAAATGGTACCACAGTCATGCCTAAAACAAGTTTTATGGGACTTCATTATAATTATGTAAAGCAAAAGCATTCTGAGTATTCATAAATATACATAAAGGAATCTCAAAGAAATTGGAATTCATGAACGGTGCATAACTGCGTGTAATAATTGTGTAGTTTCTCACCTCTAACTGTGTAAAATGTAACAGCCGGAAGCTTAAGAGATGTGTTCTCAAGATGTGTAAAGAAGGTGCCGTCTAGGTGACGTAAGCCCACCTGTAATTACCGGCGGCCAGGTGTTAATCGGTGTCAGGTAAGTCTTTGATCTCACGCCCCCCCCCCCCCCCCCCAGACCCTCACTTCCCGGTGTTATCGTAAGCCTATGGTAAACCTTGGGTTAGATCGCAGCAGGTGTTCCAATAGTAGTTATTTCAAAATTGTACCTTGGCTTCAAATAGGCATGCAAGGGGGATATGACTTGTTTCCCCGCATTATGTAGTTAATTTATTTCAGGAAACTATGATACATTTCTACATTATTTTGTAACTGTATCTCGTCTAACATAGTGTTGAGCCATGGATCGCCAATCAGAAAATACTAGCTTTTATATTGACCTTGAAAAATGGATCCGGAATGAAGGAGTTGATTCACAAGATTGTTCCTTATTGTAACGAGTACATAAAAAAACTTTTCTGTGTTGTTCAAGCTCTGATGATGACTTAGTTGTTTATGGCAGTGGCCCAAAATAGAAATAATGATCTATGATGACTTTATACTTATTAATTTTTATATCTTATACATATCATATATGTTTTAATTACCCATGCGAATTGAATATAATTCATTGTACCCTAAGATAATGTGAGTTCCATTACATTGCACCCATGAATGATTAGGCCCTTATAGCTGACTATATTGTACCACAAATTTTGCGTTGAAGACTGAAGTTAGAAGTCAATCTCTTACCAAGTCATGACTATTGTTGTTCATGTATTAACTGGTGGATATGACTATGGATGTCTGGCATAGCTGGAAGATCCGCATTTCAAGCAAAATTATTGTATATTTTGAAAGAACGGAATTTTTAAAAATCAACTAAGAATCGCGTTTCAGTTCAATACTTAGACCATAGGTTCCTCTATTCTAGACGAGATATTGGCAAACGTGCAAAATTAGGTTCGTGGTAGAATAATTCAGATTGTAGATTGTTGCTTATCGAATACCCTAAACTATGTTATCAAATATCAAACATTTACTTGAGCTCGACACGCAGAGAAGCAATATCCAAAGATATAAAAAGTTATAATGTCTTTACGGTTAGCCCATCTAAACATTATTTTATAATTACACCTTCCCGGATAGTACTTCTGTGCTATTCCACCTGCTGAAAGACTTACACCCTAGGACTTTAAACTAAAAGCCCCCAATGTATGAGCCTATCTGTGATTAGGACAAGCCCCCAGACCAACACATGCTGGCCCAGTGAAAGGCCTATTGTCAGGTGTGTGTCGTTTGTCAGGGCTGCCGCGCCCCGCCCCACCCAACCCACACTGTGGGCTCCCACCCCCCGAGGGCTGGGAAGCCCCCCTGAGGTCCCCCACCACTGGCGGGGGGTTAGCGGCTTTCATGAACTGACCACTAGACCCCCCTACCTGACACCTCCTGCCCCCTCCACAACACACACCTGTATAACACCCGGGGTCTAAGAAGCGGCCTTTTTGTGACTGACCCCTCCTTTACGGGGCTTAAATACTGTCCTCCCCACAGCGACCAGCGGGGTAGTCCGAATGTCACCTATTGGCTATTGTCCTCATTCGTACTTGCAGGAGCATTAATAATCAGGAGGTCTCAAAAGCCAATTTCTGTCAGGACAGAATAGAAGCAATCTATTGGCCCATTGAAAGAGGACTGCGTTTTATTAGGGAAACATTAGAATTACATTTACAAGTCGACCTATTGTATTTTCAAGATTCGGGTGAAAAGTCTGCTTAAGTCTTATATGCAACAAAAGATTATGATGTTAAAATAGGCGACCATCCAACCAAACAGATCTTCAGATAGGTTCCCTTTGATTACCATAATTATACCCCAGGTGGTCAGGTATTGTTTGACCTAACGGATAATTGGACGAGGACGTAACTCCCCTTCTTCCTTTGGTGATTATGGCGGGGTAGAATTGCTGCCTAGAATAAATCATATTACCGGTAGGCCTATAGTTGTCAATACAAGAGTCTACGAACGATAAGATATAAATGCACCAGTTGAAACGATCTTGATCAATCTAAGTAGTTACCCTTCCTTCTTCTACATTGTATCGGCCCCTATAGAATTTCTGGTTTTTCTGGGTTTTCGTCAACGTATTTCTCTTTTCATCAAAAGAATAGAACATTGGTACATAGAACATGTAGGCGTATCCGTGGGTTATGCCGGAAGCTATGGTGCCCTGAGACATAATTATTATTCTAATCCTGGAAGTTGGCTACCTGTAAGCATCTAACAAACTAATTGGGTCAAAAGGTAAAGACGCCTCTCGATAGAAACCACATTTGATTTGAAATCCCATGTCTGTAGATTTACATCATTTGGAGTTAGTACATGTATCAGAAAAGTTAATCAGGACCTCATTGGGACTGCTGGAACATGTCTCAGTCTTTTAGAAATTGTGCATTCGCGGTTTGCACTAACTAGTGAACTGCCCTCCCAGGCCCTTCTGCCCTCCTGAATATAAACACCCTCTCATTACTCTAAATAAAACAGGACATCTGATTAAGACGTGAGGTTTTAATGAACGTTTGGTGAGATAACATCTTACACAGTCGTGTCAACGTAATAAGTGGGGGACACGTATGATAAAATATATAGAGTTCAGGTGCTGTAAGGATATTCCAGGAAGGTAATCCGATTAGTCCTTGAGCTGATAGGCCCTACGAAGTAGGATTGTCCATAGATTAGGGCGTTGGTGGGCGGGAAATTTTTAGCAGGTATCCATGATGGCTGCCAGTTTGGAAGTGGCGGGAAGGTGGCTAGAGAGCATGTAAATGATTGGTCAGACTGACCATGTGACTTCCCAGCCAATGAGAACATGTCTTATGTCCTTGAAGAGAAATGCCAAGCAATCAGTACAGCAGTCTGATTCCCGCCCACATTACTCTAAATAAAACAGGACATCTGATTAAGACGTGAGGTTTTAATGAACGTTTGGTGAGATAACATCTTACACAGTCGTGTCAACGTAATAAGTGGGGGACACGTATGATAAAATATATACAGTTCAGGTGCTGTAAGGATATTCCAGGAAGGTAATCCGATTAGTCCTTGAGCTGATAGGCCAAACCGACGGTACTATAAGTTAATTAAGGCCTTGTGGAGGGTGGTGTGAGCCATGGTCGAGGGCTTAATATAAGTTCTGACGGCCTGGGACTTCCAAGTGCCGTGGAGCATCAGATCGTTAATGTCTGCCTTGCCCTTGTTGTAGGCGAACTGAGCCGCTCCCCTCCGGAGGCTGTGTAACGAGTACACGGTTGGAGAGAGGCCTTTAAAAGATAAGAGTTGAGCCCATTGCCTCCTGATGTATGGGGTAGTAACCGGATTCCCATCCTTATGTCTAAGGAGGGGGGACGACGGGCCGGAGTCCTTGAGGTAGGCGGCCTGATAGCGCTTATAGGCGCGGACCGGGCAGACCAGAGGGTCGGCTGTACGAGGAAGGGTGATGTGCGTGGCATCGGCCGATGTCTGAATTGTTTTAGACCACTTGACTTTAAGTATTATTCCGGCCTTGCGAACTCGAATGTCACGTAAAAGGAGGTGGCGAGTCGGGTCGAACTGCGCCACCGAGGGGGGGCCCAGGTTACTTTGTCTTAAAAATCCCACAAACATGAGGAGGATGGCAAAGTGAATCAGTTCCGGTGCTGGGAGATTGTGGACTCCGAGGAGGAGGTCCTTAAGGAGAGCAGGGTCCACGGGAGTCTTGGGGGTCAGGGTGTGCCTGACCGTAATGTTAAGGGCCCGGAGGGCCAGGTGGACCCTGGGGTGGTTAAGGGTGCGAGTGGAGAGCGCCGACATGGAGTAGAAGGTCCGGAGATGTGAGAGGGAGTTGGAGATGGAGGCGGGGGCGTGGCCCGCCCTGGCCAGGTACTCCAGGTACCAGCAGACGTGGTAGCATAGAGATACATAAGATAGAGAGGAAACAAGGCCTGAGCTGACTGGTGCATGTCTGTCTCGGTATTGATATGCAAATTAGCACCTGATAAGGCCTGGTATAGGTTGGGCCACACCTGCTTGGAGAGTGTGAGGTGTGAGACTGCAGTTTCACACCTTTTTTGGCCTAGTACCCAAATGATCTTCAAAATTTATATCACTACAATCAAAATGTACTCAATAGGAATGAATAGAAAACAAAATTCTGATTAAGAAGATACTAAAATTGACATATTTATGTCAATTAGAAATAAAGATATTGACTAATGAAAATTGGAGAAAATTGAGAAAAATAACAAATTTATCAAAGTTTGAGAGTTAATTTTAGGCAAACCACAAGTTGGATATCCAATTAAGCTTTTATACTACCATGGGTAGTTACACTCTATGTGAAATAATTGGTTTTATTTGTAGGAAAATTTTTTAAAAGGCCAAAATCTGACTTTGAAGAAATGTCGGAATTAAATTGTATATTCTCGGGAAAAGTGACATGTAGCCACTTTAGAACCCCAAATACCATTTTATGCCCCCCACAGAACATAATTAGGTTATAATGGGATAGGAAACTGTCTCATCAATCACACTGGTGAATATCAGAGCCATAAGTGGAATATAAATGGGTTTTTGGGATTATCACTTGACCCATTCGAGCCAATGTCGGAATCCACCGAGTTTGATGTGATGGAAAATTGACAAAGTTTGGGAGTTAATTTTAGGCAAACCACGCGTTGGATATCCATTTAAGCTTTTATGCTACCAGAAGTAGTTATACTCTATGTGAAATAATTGGTTTTATTTGTAGAAAAAATTGTTGAAAGGCCGAAATCTGACTTTGAAGAAATGTCGGAATTAAATTGTATATTCTCGGGAAAAGTGACATGTAGCCACTTTAGAACCCCAAATACCATTTTATGCCCCCCACAGAACATAATTAGGTTATAATGGGATAGGAAACTGTCTCATCAATCACACTGGTGAATATCAGAGCCATAAGTGGCATATAAATGGGTTTTTGGGATTATCACTTGACCCATTCGAGCCAATGTCGGAATCCACCGAGTTTGATGTGATGGAAAATTGACAAAGTTTGGGAGTTAATTTTAGGCAAACCACGCGTTGGATATCCATTTAAGCTTTTATGCTACCAGAAGTAGTTATACTCTATGTGAAATAATTGGTTTTATTTGTAGAAAAAATTGTTGAAAGGCCGAAATCTGACTTTGAAGAAATGTCGGAATTAAATTGTATATTCTCGGGAAAAGTGACATGTAGCCACTTTAGAACCCCAAATACCATTTTATGCCCCCCACAGAACATAATTAGGTTATAATGGGATAGGAAACTGTCTCATCAATCACACTGGTGAATATCAGAGCCATAAGTGGCATATAAATGGGTTTTTGGGATTATCACTTGACCCATTCGAGCCAATGTCGGAATCCACCGAGTTTGATGTGATGGAAAATTGACAAAGTTTGGGAGTTAATTTTAGGCAAACCACGCGTTGGATATCCATTTAAGCTTTTATGCTACCAGAAGTAGTTACACTCTATGTGAAATAATTGGTTTTATTTGTAGGAAAAATTGTTGAAAGGCCGAAATCTGACTTTGAAGAAATGTCGGAATTAAATTGTATATTCTCGGGAAAAGTGACATGTAGCCACTTTAGAAACCCAAATACCATTTTATGCCCCCCACAGAACATAATTAGGTTATAATAGGATAGGCAACTGTCTCATCAATCACACTGGTGAATATTAGAGTCATAAGTAACATATAAATTGGTTTTGGGGATGTCACTTTTCCTGAGAATATACAATTTAATTACGACATTTCTTCAAAGTCAGATTTCAGCCTTTTGAAAAATTTTCCTACAAATATAACCATTTATTTCACATAGAGTGTAACTACTCATGGTAGCATAAAAGATTAAATGGATATCTAACGCGTGGTTTGCCTAAAATTAACTCCCAAACTTTGTCAATTTTCCATCACATCAAACTCGGTGGATTCCGACATTGGCTCGAATGGGTCAAGTGATAATCCCAAAAACCCATTTATATGCCACTTATGGATCTAATATTCACCAGTGTGATTGATGAGACAGTTTCCTATCCCATTATAACCTAATTATGTTCTGTAGGGGGCATAAAATGGTATTTGGGGTTCTAAAGTGGCTACATGTCACTTTTCCCGAGAATATACAATTTAATTCCGACATTTCTTCAAAGTCAGATTTCGGCCTTTCAACAATTTTTCCTACAAATAAAACCAATTATTTCACATAGAGTGTAACTACTTCTGGTAGCATAAAAGCTTAAATGGATATCCAACGCGTGGTTTGCCTAAAATTAACTCCCAAACTTTGTCAATTTTCCATCACATCAAACTCGGTGGATTCCGACATTGGCTCGAATGGGTCAAGTGATAATCCCAAAAACCCATTTATATGCCACTTATGGCTCTGATATTCACCAGTGTGATTGATGAGACAGTTTCCTATCCCATTATAACCTAATTATGTTCTGTGGGGGGCATAAAATGGTATTTGGGGTTCTAAAGTGGCTACATGTCACTTTTCCCGAGAATATACAATTTAATTCCGACATTTCTTCAAAGTCAGATTTCGGCCTTTCAACAATTTTTTCTACAAATAAAACCAATTATTTCACATAGAGTATAACTACTTCTGGTAGCATAAAAGCTTAAATGGATATCCAACGCGTGGTTTGCCTAAAATTAACTCCCAAACTTTGTCAATTTTCCATCACATCAAACTCGGTGGATTCCGACATTGGCTCGAATGGGTCAAGTGATAATCCCAAAAACCCATTTATATGCCACTTATGGCTCTGATATTCACCAGTGTGATTGATGAGACAGTTTCCTATCCCATTATAACCTAATTATGTTCTGTGGGGGGCATAAAATGGTATTTGGGGTTCTAAAGTGGCTACATGTCACTTTTCCCGAGAATATACAATTTAATTCCGACATTTCTTCAAAGTCAGATTTTGGCCTTTTAAAATTTTTTCCTACAAATAAAACCAATTATTTCACATAGAGTGTAACTACACATGGTAGTATAAAAGCTTAATTGGATATCCAACTTGTGGTTTGCCTAAAATTAACTCTCAAACTTTGACAAATTTGTTATTTTTCTCAATTTTCTCCAATTTTCATTAGTCAATATCTTTATTTCTAATTGACATAAATATGTCAATTTTAGTATCTTCTTAATCAGAATTTTGTTTTCTATTCATTCCTATTGAGTACATTTTGATTGTAGTGATATAAATTTTGAAGATCATTTGGGTACTAGGCCAAAAAAGGTGTGAAACTGCAGTCTCACACCTCACACTCTCCAAGCAGGTGTGGCAAAAACATTTACTCTTGGCTATACCTGGAGAGCTATCCGAGACAAGGAAATCCTAGAAACAACACAAGTGTCCTATCTATCTTATATATGTCTATGGTGGTAGTAAGCTATGGATCTATGGTGGACATGGATCCTACGGCAGAAGGCGAGGAAAAGGGCGACGGCCGATTCCCTCGCCCTGACGGTGCCCGGACGATGGGCCTGGCGCTGGCGGGACGAGGCCGAAGTCGCCAGGGTGCGAGCGAAGAGATCTGGAATCACATGAAACTGGAGTAGGCGAATGTGGCCCGTACAACCGGGACCGACACCAAGCCCATGTCCGCAACCATACGGTCGGCGAGGCAACGATACCTTGGAGCCATACCTGCGCGACTAAGGGCGTCTGGGAGGACCATCCCCTCTCCCGGGGAATGGTTGAAGACCAGGGCCGTCTGGGTCGCGGCGGCGTGATACCAGGCTGCGCGGCAGCATGCCGCGAGGACCTCATCTCTTGCTCGGCCCGATGTGTAAGCCGCCATACTTGCGCTGTTATCGCAGTATATCTCAACGTAGCCTCCGGCGTGTGCGTCACTAACGAAGGCCCTAATTGCCGCGAGGACGTTGAGGGCTTCGAGCTGAGTAATATGGTGTGCGCGAGTCATGTGGGGCGGGTACGCGAAGGCGTAGTATCTGGTACCGTCTGTTGCGCCTCCGCCCTCCATGGACGAGTCTGCCCATATTCTCAGGGTGGTACGGTTGTGAGGTATGATGGCCCGTGCGTTGTGTCCCTTTAGGAATCGGGCGAACCAGCCCAGATCTGCCTTGACAGGGGCGGTGACAAGGATGTTGTCACTCGGGGCTGCTCGGAAGGCTGCGAGGAGACGAGCGATGAAGGTACGGGCTGCCCTCACTACCTTGGCTAGGTGGTTGACATAGCTGATGACAGACTGCATATGACGCTTTGTGACTGTCTTTTGTCTGGCAGCGGCCGCCAAACAAGCTTGAATCTCTACCACCTTGCGTTCTGGTATAGTGAGCTGATTGTTAGCGACATCAATTTGGATACCAAGCCATGTTACGCTGCATGCTGGTGGCTGTATCTTGTTGGGAGCTGCCTTGAGCCCCAACACCTTAATAGTGTCTTGTATGTGAGTGAACTGGCGGGTCGCTATCTCCTTAGAAGCAGAGATTAAGAGGATGTCATCCAAATACATGAACACAGAGAGGCCGTCGTGGCGGAGGGCCCGGACAATAAAATCCGCGACCGACTGCATGGCATACGACGACATACGCGCCCCAAAGGGTATTCGCGCGTCGAAGTAGTACTTGCCATCGTAGGCCATGCCGAGAAGGGGCCAGTCGGCGGGGGAGACAGGGAACTGTCTGTATGCCCGGGCCAGGTCCACCACCGCCAGGTGAATGTCTCCAGGGCAACTCCTGGCGATCTCCTGGACGGCCAAGTCTACGGTTGGGAGGTTGTGGCGGACAAGTTTCCCGTTGAATCTGTGTGGTTGAATATACTTGTTGACCCCCCCGTCGGGGTAAGAAAGATCAACTATGACCCTGCGGTCGGGGGAGTCCGTCTTTTCCCTGGTCATCATGGGGCTTATACACATCCACGGGGTAAAGGGGGGGGTAGTGTATGGGCCATACACAGCCCCCATCTCCGTCTCCTTGCGTAGGTACTGTTCGATGGACTCTGGGTAGCGGGTAGCTGACGAGTGGTTATACTCGGTCATGCTTGTGAATTGCGGAGGACCCGTGTACTGTATGGGGAAGCCGTATCTGATTGACTGGAGGACCATACCGTCGTCCTCATGGCCAGTAGCCCGTTGGTCCCATTGGTCCAGTACCAGGTCGGTTTGGAGGGTGATACGGGCTCCTTTATGGTTGGGGGCGTTATGAGACCTGACGACGTCGTAGATCCTCGCTATCTCCTGATCCATCCTCCACACCGGGTAGGGCCAGGCTGTGTAGTCATCCTGCCCTATGTTGGGGAATTCGTCCACGTTAACCGTTGATGGATCTAGGAGTTGGTCGGGATAGTCATCAGCAGAGCGTTCCCAGCCGTCGTCCATCGCAGCGGAAGGACGGGCGTGGTCCTTCGGGAGATGGGGGTATTCAATGCGCTCCATGAATTCCGGGAGGGGGGAAGCGTCTTGGGATTCGCGTCTCCAGTAGCCGAGGTCGCCTGTTGACCTGCTTGCACGTGAGTCGTGTGGAGATGCGTTGTTGTCGGCGGTGGTCGCCTTATGACCAGCCGAGGGAGCAGTGGGGCCGGAGTGCACTCGGGCGTCCTTTGCTTGATGATGGGTATTGGTTCGGACTGCGCGTCCACGTGAGGCAGTAATACCCGATGTAGCAGCTTGTGTGTGGGGAACTGGTGTCGCACACGGTCGCTGCTGGCCGTGGTGGTTGTCACAAGGCAGGGAATTGTTATTGTTTACAACCTGTTGACCATGTTGTGGCGGGTGGCCAGGGGAGTATGGGTAGGAGGTCAAGTGGTCGCGATGGGGGCGGTGAGGCGTGAGAGTAGGCCCGTCAGTAACGACCACTTGAGAGCCGGGTTGGGCGGCATTTACACTACTACCCTGTCCCACTGGGTTTTTGCAGGGTGGTTTGTTATTATGTGCCCGGTGCAAGAGTGAGTGAGTATCTTTAGTATTAACTAAACAGGCTTGACTAACCTCTAGGTCAGTGTTTACTGTGGGTCCTGATCTAGTTGTGCTGTTATTTTGATTCGTATGGGGTTGTATACTTTTAGTACTCACGGCTTGTTGCTGCTGGATATTGGCGGGCCTGGTCCCGTGAGGGGCAGCGACGGGTGGGGCCGGGCCCGCGCCTAGTTTTTTGGCCGGGCTTCCTTGTTGTCCTTCTTGTTTTTGCTGTGATTTGCACGCTGCTTGCCGTCATGTTTGTTGTCGTCGTGGTAGTGCTTCATACCAGCCTTCCTGCGGCAATTAGGGGCGATGTGGGTAGTATTTTTATCCAATAGCCCGTAGTAACAGGCGGCGCAGGCGTGGAGCCACGATCGGCCCTCGGAGGCGTGGGTTTCCTTTTCCCGGCAGCATTCACTGTTGTGGTCAGGGCATGGGACGATAAGGGCGGCATCCGGGTGGCGGCCCTTAATCCAAGAGAGCCTTGTTCGCTCCGACGCAAACAGGTCTGTGTCGTGCCATGTTGCTTGGCCATCTTCTATATGGGCCATGCAGGCTTGGGTCCAGTCGCGTACTGGTGGCCATATTGTGGTGGCGGCATCCTGGGCCACTTGTGAGGCATGCGTTATTATGGCATGAGCCTCCGATAGTGGATCGAGGGTCGGGGTAATCATGCGGAGGAGGCCGCATATATGCTCGGGAAAGGTGAGGTCTCGTCGGGAGTGACGGGCCCTGGCCTTCTTTTTCAGGTCAGGGGGGAGACAGCGGTATGGCTCCAAGGTAAGATTTCTTGTAGATATCTTTTTACCTGATGGGTTCCCGGCCATCCCGTACTGTCGATCGAGGACGCGCCTAGTATCCCGGCGCGTTTCCGGATCCTTGGCAATGGCCCGTGGTGACTTGTCCCTGGTGGATCTGGACGATGTGCGCCGTGATTTGCGGCGCGGTGAACGGGAATCGGACCTGTGCCGGCTTCGTCGTCTGCTATCATCGCGGCTGCGGTGGCTGCTGGCGCTCCTCCTACTGTTGCGACCTCTCGATGTATGTCTAGACGAGCTCCGCCTGTACCGATGGCGGGAGGTCGACCGTGAGTGCCTTCGTGGCCTGTAGCGTGTTGAGCTGCGGCTTCTGGCACTCGCTGGGGAGTATCGGTGGTCTGGGGAGGATCTGCGGTGCTTCCTTGACCGTCTCGATGATTTGGAGCGTGACCTCGATCGTGAGGCTACAACCCTGTCGACTTTGTCGTTGAGGTTCTTGATCATTGTCTGGAGATCCGTCCAGTTCTCTTTGGTAATGAGACTGTCTTGGGGCTGGTCCGTAGCGTCCTGTGTCCCCGTGGAGGAGTTGTGTTCCTCGTCTTCGGAGTGAGTAGAGGGGAGGGTTTCATTCAACTCGTTAGCCCCTGCGTCCTTTTCGGTAGTTGATTTACCTTTTGGGGCAGGAGGGGAGTTTGGACGGGCGGCGGACGAAGTGCCTTTCTTCGCTGGGCGGTTGGAGGTATCGTCCTTCCCGGCCGGTTCCTGTTGATTTGAACGGGAGCCGCTACCCTTGCTCTGCTTCGGGGTGGATGCACTCATTTTGAGGTTGGCTATCGTCTTAGCTGTCCTAGGGGCCGAGACGTAGACAGTTGTCGGCATTATTTTCCAACAGGGGACATTGGTGAAATTTTTAGCAGGTATCCATGATGGCTGCCAGTTTGGAAGTGGCGGGAAGGTGGCTAGAGAGCATGTAAATGATTGGTCAGACTGACCATGTGACTTCCCAGCCAATGAGAACATGTCTTATGTCCTTGAAGAGAAATGCCAAGCAATCAGTACAGCAGTCTGATTCCCGCCCAGAGCAGCTCTCGGAGTGCGCGAGATTCTCGTGAGGTGTGTCAGTCAGAGCGCGCGAGCCGCTAGCTCGAGGGCCAATCGCCCACTTTCTATAGACCCAGGGTATGCAGACTCAGGGTACACTACTGATTTCAGCCAATCAGAAGCAAGGAGAGGCTAACTGGCGTTAAGGCTATATCCCAGCACTGACCAAAAGTAGTTCTCAGAGAGTTATCTTACCAAAGGATTATTGAGGAATTTGATGACATAAAATGAATTATTTTATATTGTCTAGTCTAAATAAAAGTTGAGAATAAAGGAATGAAAGTGTGAAAATCAATTTAAAAGAATTTTTGTAGAGCAAGTAGTGTTACTATATTGTTACTATATATATATGAGTATTGTACCCAGGGTATGGAGGGGGTAGTGTACCCAGGGTATGGAGGGGGTAGTGTACCCAGGGTATGGAGGGGGTATCGTGTACCCAGGGTATGGAGGGGGTAGCGTACCCAGGGTATGGAGGGGGTAGCGTTACCAGGGTATGGAGGGGGTAGCGTACCCAGGGTATGGAGGGGGTAGCACACCCAGGGTATGGAGGGGGTAGCGCACCCAGGGTATATGGAGCTCCAGAATGGAGGCAAGTGGAGCCTTGGGGAGCTGCCTTGAAGTGCTATACCCTGGATCTTCACAGACCATACCCTGGGTCTAAAGTTGCAATTTACCTAGACCCAGGGTCTTTGTTAATTATACCCTGGGTCTCCTTCTAAATATTGAGACCTATCCCCTTAGGCTCACCTTATACCTTGTCTGTGTACCTGCATACCCCTTCCATACCCTGGGTATGCTACCCCCCCTCTACCCCATCAATACCCTGGGTACACTTTACCCCTGCATACCCGGGGTACACTACCCCCTGCATTCCCCTGGGTACACTATACCCCTGCATACCCTGGGTACACTACCCCCTCCATACCCTGGGTACGCCATACCCCTTTCATACCTAGGGTATTCTAATACCCCTTTCATACTATAGTATACTATACTAGCGCTCTACCCAATTGGCTCTTCTAATACCATCTCCATACCCTAGGTCTGCAACTACCATACCCTGGAAAATATCAAAAGGAAATACAGGTTTCTGATTGGCTGCCTGTAAAGAAGACCCTGGGTATGAATACCCGGGGTATACAGAAAGTGGGCGAATGGCCCTCGAGCAGAACGCTCCCTCGCCACCCGTGACGTCACGTTCTCAACGTGACGTCACAAGCTGCCATCCTGTTTCCTCCCGGCGCGCCACCTGGACGCCGCCTCCCGTACTAGGCTTCCTTCCAACCCAATTAGCACAATAGACAATTAGCTAAGCTGCTAATTGCAATCAGAGCCGCCATGATAATAGCAAGGTGCATGTGTTTCACCTTTCACAAAGGGACCCCCTCCCCGGCCCTTTCCCCACGAGGCGTGCGGCCGATGCGGGAGATAGGTCAGTGCTGTAATCCAGGCCGTAAAATAATCAGGCGCCAGTGGCGCAAGCCACAGCGCGTCAGCCCCATGTGGCCCGGTGAACCATGCCCCCTTTTGTCACAGAGTAATTAAAACAGTTGGTTAATAATAGTAGGGATTTAATTGTATTTTTATTGTCTGTGGCCAGAAGATCAAAGGCAGTTTTCGGTCGGGTTGACACAATCTAGAGATTTGGACCTTTTGTTGTTTTGGATCAATGCAACCGTTCTGAATAAGAGGCTTTGATTCTAGACACTTTCGTAGTCTTTTCCATCCTCTTTGACAGCCGGTAAGTAAGGCAAGCTCCGAGAGTTTTTTTGTATTCTACCATTATGGTATGTCTCATGAGCATAATCTAATTAATGTGGATTCAATAGTTTTAAAGCCTAGTGGGTTAGAGGTTGTGTTGCCACCCCTATTTTCTGCATGAACATACATTCTCTGAAAATGCATTTATAAAGGTGGGTTCGGAAACAATAACGGCTTCGGTCTTAATGCAATTACTGACACTGCGTTCTGTGTTTGTTTGTAAAACCAAAATCAGTTGTTCTGGTGATTCCAGTGGGATTCCAGTGATGGGAAATAAGTAAGTTATCGAGATTCTTTGACGGACATTTTCTATTAGAATACTTATTTTTAGCCGATTGGTGTCTGATAAACAGTATGGCAGAGTAAAACTTCCATTATTGTTCTTTTTGACTTATATTACAATCGTCATCTTTTGTAAGCCATATGAAAACCAGGGGCAGCCCTAATCAACACTTGCCTGGCTAAAACCTTTGATAAAGCAAGAAGACCTATTATATTCGTAATAGATCAAGTTCAACCAAACCTTGTCCAAACGCATTATTGTCGGCAGCGACCAGTAACCATACACAGGGACTACAAATGACAGGTAGGTCGAGAGGCCGCCCAGATCCTCGCCGCAGGACGTGATAAAACTATAATCCTTCTCCGGAAAAGCCCTTCTCACCTTCCCCAAAGGTCGGAGGTCTGCTGGTTGGCGGGTCAGTCTACATGGACAGCGTGCAGCAGGACGGGTCAAGGTGGGGCCAGGCGGGTTGGGCTCGTCTTAGGAAGGCCCAATGACATGCATGCATAGCTTTAGGGACCTTCCATTTAGTACATACGCAAAAATTCACAAATTCTAGACCCCCCCCCTGCCCCCTTAAGCTAAAATATGCATTGGATTTGTATAGGAACGTACGCAAAATTCCTAAAATCTCAGACCCCCCCCACCCCCCTTGGTGCGTACGTACTTAATGGAAGGCCCCTTAGATCTAGTCAATAAGGAATGGTCACGGGAGAAGTATATCAGAGACCTTGTATGTATATAGATATATCTATATATTTACATCCAAGGCCTGTTGAGTATAATTATGGTTAGGAATCATTGAGGGGAATTAATGCATCTCTGATAATCGATTCGGGGTATCATTTCCTCGGGTAAAATGAGCACAGGGCATCAAAGCTGCTTTCCATTGCCGGTTTCGAAGTATTTTTCTTTACATCACCATTTGCGCCATTACACCGAAGGCAGTGTGAATGGTACTTGATTTATATACATGTTTATAATGATAGGATCTATATATTATAGGAAATATAATTTATCATTTAAATGTTTATCAAATAAAAGTTTATTCTATATATATATAATCATATACACACATGTATATACTCATGTGCATATCTACATGTATATAATTATAAGTATAGGGGCCTGATAACCCCAGAAGGTAGCATGTTACCAGGAGGCGGATATTTTTGTTTACTCTGATATTTGCATTACTGGAAGGCGGATATCCATGTTTACTCTGATATACATTATGTATATACTCATGCAGATTTACTTAACATTAAACATTCGGCAACATAGCTCACAGGAGGGAGTGCTGAGGTAGTGACATGTGTGCCAAAGGTCTTGGGCTTGGCAGACATACTTGCATGTCCGTGTGCTTCCCTGTGATAATCAAATGGAACCACAAGACTCGTAACATCCTGGCCGAGTCATATACAGGAAGTGGTGACTGGTGTCACTGGCACCATTTATGATAGGCAATTGATATTGGAAGAGGAGGTCTAGACATGTGTTTATAATAAATATGTCTACCTCCGGGCCACGTCCCTAGATCAACATCCTAACACTGACAGGCTGAGGTCAGAGTAGGATATGCCAAGACAATGTTGTAAAACATCAAAGGACAAGGTACGCAAATATAATATATGATATATATGGGTCCAATAATGTACAAGACGTTTTGTCGGCTCGTTACACCAATATCAACGCATCAAACAATCTTTGAAATTCAGATATGCAGATCAGAAAAGAAATACATATGTAACACAGACGGATAGATTTCTTTTGTTAACAACGACATTGTCTGTTAAACTTCACTTATTTTCCACAAAAATATTCTTGTGGTGGTTGTTTATTCTATTTAGTCATATAGAAAACGTTAACTTAGTATTTGCATCATCTTCTTTACAATGGTTTTAACTTTCAACAATGAATGGCCACATAAACAACTACTTTACGTGGTCCAGTGCGGTCTGCACCCTTTTAATCAGTCCACCATAAACCCCTAATCTGAATGGCAATAAACAAATGGGCGACGCCTATTTCGATACAATCTCCGTACAAGAATTTTCTTTAAGCGCGAATTGAATGCCTGAGAAATTCAAATAGTTTCAAAAATGGACACATGTGCCATTTACGGTTAGCAATATTATCAGCGGATACGTCAAGGAATACATTGATAAATACCCGACGTAATATTGGGTAAGGGGCGATACAATGGACATAAAGGCGATCGGGGCCCCACTCGGAGGCCAATTCGGAGACATAATCGGTCGTAAAGCCGCAGGTCATTCAGTCGGCTCTGAACGGCCCTCTGCGGTCACCCAATGAAGTCCCATGCAGGAGCACTGAGGCGTGGCGCGGATAATATTACCATCTCAGGCAGGCGTGAAAATAACCACGCACAATGGAGCGGCGCGGCTTTGCAATTATCCCAAGTTGGCTTAATGCATGCTGAGACCTCCGCGTGGCCATTACGGCCGCGTCCGGCCGCCGGCCTCCTGGCGGGAGATATGTAAACCCTCTGGGGGTAAGCTGTGTGTGTGATGAGGGAGGCATAAAGAGTAGGAGGAGGTGGGGGCTAGGTGTGTGTGGGTTGGGGGGAGTGGTTGTAGAGTGGTTGCCGATGGCCTCCTCCTGGGCGGTGGGGAGGACAGGTAAAGGCCCCAGGTGTTCACACCTGGCAGACCTACAACAGAAGGTGCTATCTGATGCCAGCTCGCCGGCCGTGTCCGCTATCAGGGCCCCGCATCTAGACGGCTGTGATTATTATGGTGTCTGGAGATAGCGCGCACACCACTGGATTTGGTTACTCGGTTGGCTTTTATTTGGTTTAATCATGGTGGCTAAAGGTTGGATTCCCTCCCTACTCTGAGTCGGTTTTGTGTGTTTTCGCACATTTTCTTTTTTCTCCTCCAACCTTTTCTTCTTTTTTGGGGGTTAAAGTTCGAATATGTCGATTATAGGATGCCCTGCAAAATCTAGACAATTTTCCCTGAATTTATTAAGGATGCATATTTGAACAAAAACTAACGAAGGTTGTACGTAACTTCTCTTTGTGACTTAGATGACAAGGATAAAAGATTTACTTACAGTGATATACCAAAGACCTCGACAATAATAAAGTCATATTGACCACAACTTTGCAATCTCATGGATGAAAGAAAAACGGTAATAATCAGCCTACTTGTTGTTTATGATCATCGTACATAATTACATAATCTGAAATTGAAAATATAATTGGGAAAGTTGTCCATTCTGGCATTAGATTGATAAACTTGTTCTCACCAACATTGATGGCACAAGGAATGTTATAGTGTCAAATATAAATGACACACTGGTATGTCTGCACGCTTGAAGCCTTGTAACAATAAAGACTTGTCAAAAACGTATAAATGAATTATGTGTTCACATTTATTAAAAACATGAAACAATTTGAATGTGCATGTTTTTGTCATGTGGCTTGTTACGTCCGGCACTCATACAGAACTAGCCTTTGTATAACTACTTCCGATATCAAAATGTATTGTGTGCATGTGAGACTCATGTGCATGTACATGTACATGCAACACAGGCAGCACATTGATCGTAATTCTTTCAAATTGACTGTAAATGCTTCCAATTTGAAGTCTCGCCAGTTTGAACATGACAAGTGAGCATGTGAAATAATATGCCAAGGGCTAGTATCAAATACCAGCTTATCCTCGAACCGCCAGGTGTTCTTAATTGCAGGTGCCACCAAATAGCCTGCATGTTGCCCCCTCGGGTTCCCACACTCCTGGCCAGTAATTAACCTCGCCATTACCACCGCCTCCGACCACATACATGTGCGCTGAGACATCATTTCGCCTTACATGTCCGTACAATGGGTGTCCGGAAATGCAGGGCCAGAGAGGGCCTTGGGAGTGTTTGAACTGTGTGAGTTGAAATAATAACATTCTTAGCGGCCACTCCCCGCCGTCGGGAACAGCTCCTCGGCTTCACAAAACCCCGCAGACGGTGGAGTGTTTGCAGCCCCTCAGTCAGTACTAATAAAGTATTAGCTGCTGCCTCGTTACTTCAGATACAAAGAAGAAACATAATTGCCTCTGGGCCTGGCTGGAGTGTCTTTAATTCCCTTTGTCCATCCTGAGTGCCCCCCAGGCGGGCCTGGGCTTTTGGACATTCTATAAGACTTCTGTATCTCTCAAGGGCACGTCTAATCTAAAGCCTTGCTCGACCGCGCTGCACCTTTCTTTAGAGGGCTTCAATCTATAATGCACATCCTGGGAATTAAAGCTTCGGCGGGACCTACTTACCCAATGACTTGTGGTTGTATTCATTCCCGCTTGCGTACAAAACAGACTATTGTAGATATATTATGAAGTAAACGTATAGACATGTCATACATATATATAACTATATGAATATCATTTATTATATATGAAGTAACATAATGAAATAATAAGAGTAGACTAATAACATATGGAATTAGTATGAGAAATAGTGTTATGAAAATATCCCACGCATCTGAGATATAGCATATAGACAATTATAGACTCACGTGCTAAACAGGTGTGCCATCGTGTAATCGTAATAACATGACATTGTGTAGTCTCGGTCATCGGTGACATTATTACATAGGAAATTGTTGGAATTATATGGGTGTAGACCCTTAAAATCGACAGGGCGACATGGCCATTTCTTAAATTCGACATGCGACATGGAGCCCCATGGAACCTAGTGACATGAAGAAAAAAATAAACGACATGACAGGGGCTATTTCTTAAATTCGACATGAGACATGTAAGGTTCTTAACATCGACATGGAAATCTAAAATATAGTGACAAGCCACATGGCCATCCCTTAAATTCGACATGCGACATAGGGACCCCCCATCTACACCCCTAATTATATATGACGTTAGAGATGTGTATATCATATATGTCTTATGAAATATCTGTACCTTGGTAGTGTGAGTTCAGATAAATGTAAATAGTTATTCATCATCTGATTTCTTGATACATTCGTAAATAACTGATTTTGTCACTAGTCATTATCAATGTAGTCATACACCTACTTAGTTTTTTCTAAGGTATCGGAAAAGCTCGGTCGTTTAACACAACATCTGCCTTGCCTTTAATTACCACAATCTCATCCATCCATCAATCCCTCTATGGCCTCGTAACACATACCACCTCGGGAATTATACATCATTGTAATGGAAATAAATGCTGTCAGATTGCCATCATCATAATCATTTCAAGTGAATCGTCGTATTTTTGCTACTTAAGGGTAGGTTATCAAGGATATTAACACGATTTATGACCCGTCATAAATTGCTGGAGCTATATAACTGGCTTTTAAAGTGGACCAATTTAGAGACGCGTTGCACTCAGGTAAAGAGATGACCCCTGTAGTCATCGGGGATTTTATGAAGAAATTCTGAGCTGCCAAGTGATGAAACATCGAACAAGACCTCTCGTTGAACTGGAAACAGGACCTGTGCCAAAAGTGCCCACACCACCCCAGGATGTGATATTAAGTCGAAATAGGCTTACATCCTGGAAACTCCCGGCGTCACTTGAGGGGGCCGTGTTTATGGATCTAGCAACACAATAATAAATAATAGAACATTCTCAGTGGGATTAAAAAGAGAAAGAGGATATAAACATAAAAACAGGCTCGGACTTCATTCATGTGGCGTTGGCATGTAGTGTTGGCAGAACGTTCAGCTCACTGTAAATCCCACTTTGAGTCAGAGTGAGGTGTGTGAGCGCCAAAAAACTGTCCTTGCCACCTCAAACTGTCGGCGAGTTGGTGCGCTGGAAGCCTTTTGTCGGCGGTAGGGGGGCTGACGGGCTGATTACACGGCAAACAATGGGTATTATGACAAGTGCGAAGTGTTGTGATTGAGGCCTAGGGCTTGGCCCCGGCTTTATGCTAGCCGCCCCCCTGTGCGTGCACTCAGCCCTAGCGGCGGCATCCCGAGGCGGCGGTACTACTGGTGGTCGGGGTCCCGGCCTAGTCATCCGGGCTGCGCCATAATAAAGGTCACACACGCCGGGCGCCAGCTCCCAGACCCACGCCAGCCAGCAGAGCGTTCACATCACAGGCTGCTACTCCATCCTGTACGCTGGCTTTAAACGGAACAACTATGTAAAGACGACCCTCCAGGATACACCTAGCTGACCTTTACCACTGTCAGGTCACACCCAGGAGGACTGTCACGGATTTAAGCGGAACTAGAGGAGGATTTCTGGCCTTGTTACAGCAGTGTTTGGTGAGCGTCGCGAGCCAGCCTCCGCGGCCATCTTGTTGTGGAAGTAGTAGTGGTAGTAGTGGCTTCAGCGTTCGGTGAAGTGTCAGCATGTTGCCGCCCGACCACAGCCTGTCGTCGGCCGGAGCCCGCGCCGGCCCCGCCTGCTCCTGCACCCAGAAACCCCTGCCCTGCCTAGTCGACAACTGGATCCCGGGCCCGCGGATCCCCTACGAGCAGCCACTGTCCATTCAGACGGACATGGAGTACACGTTGGATACGCGCATGTTCCCGGGTTGGGACCCAGTGACCGGTCAGACCCAGCCGGCCCTCGTCGTCGACACGGCCCAGCTGACCGCCCGGTCTCAGGCCGCCGCCGCCGCCGCGCCCCCCGCGCCTGTCGTCGTCTCATCGTCGCCGTGCCGACCCCGCGTCACCACCACCTCCACGCGGAGCGGCGTCGGCCGCTTCCGGCAGTCGTCGTCGGCGGCCCGCGGTGCCTGGGCCAGCCGTACCCCGGCCACTCCGGCCGAACTGCCCCCGGCGCCGGCCGCCTACCACCCGGCCTTCCGGCCCGCCGACCCGCTCTACACCCAACGTCCATCGCAACAGTTCCGTCAACATCGGCTTGTTCAGCCCCAGCAGCAGCCGCTCCAGCCTCAGCAACCGGCCCTGCATGGGGCTACAACCCACCACCAGACTACCACAGACACCGACCTGCTAGCCCTCATAGGTAACTATTGGTTCACATATATGTTCAAATTCTATCATGCCAAATCTGGCCTAAATATCTATAGTATTACTCATTTACTGTATGCCAAAATATGATAATTGCTCACATATCCTGCTTTTCCAAAGAACATCTTATAGGCTATAGCTACAGTTATTTTTGTGTTTCCCAATTCACACGTAGTCTGGAAATTATCACATTATCCCACGCCAGTCCACATTAGGCCATCAGGCCGATCGGAAATAATGGGCGAAATAATTTATGGAAATAAGAATGGATGGGTGCCAGTGGGTGTATGCTGTTTCCGCGCCAACGGCCTGGAATATTGGGGGCATATTATTTGCACTAGGCCGAGCAGGAAACCCGGGCGTGTACCCGAGGGCCGAGCACGTCAATGGTCGGCGGGGGGAGGCAACCCAGTCACACCGCCACACACATGATTACATTCTTGTAAGCTGAGTAGTGGCCGGCCTCCAAGGCCCTGTGTGCCATGACCATAATGATTAACGACATATTGAAGGACGGGGGGCCGTTGAGTGGCTGGAGGGGCGTGGAGGTAGGGAGGAAGGGGGCGGTCGGCTCCCCATTTTCTATGGCGTGCGTGTCATGTGTGATGGCCACTGGAGCTTTCCCAGACCTTTTAATGGCTTTTCTGGACCTCCTCCTCCCCTCCTGCCAGGCCCGGGGCCAGGCCCCCAACTTCCCAGCCCAGCACACAAGTGTTTTATTTCCTCGGCTAACTCGGCCACCCCCTCCCCCGCCAACCACCACCTCCCTCTGATAAGGCGCCCATTTATATCGCAAGCACCTGTGCTGTTAACCTCTGCCATTTGCACATTTTTAACCCTTAAAGAGTGGTTGCCAAGATATAGCATGAGACGTATTCACCCCCCAAAAATTTTATTTGCATACTTTTTTGGGGGGGCCTCTCCATGACTAATGTATTTAAATGCCCATTTTGGTTTGACTTGTAAAGGATGGAACTAGAGTGGGGTACCGTGTGGTATTTATTTCACAAAGGTTGAGTACACACGGTCACGCACACAGGCATGTCATGGGAGACCCGGCCGCCAGCACTCCAACTCCATTTACAAGTGTTTACACCTGATGATATTTAACCCTTGTCTGCTGAGCCCGCATAATAAAAAAGATGACCTTTCAGAGAGTAATACAACCGCCATAAAAGAAGAAACAAAAAAATAATGCCCAGTAAAATTTTATGGCCGGGCCAGATGGGGAGTGACATTTTACTGCCCGGGGGGTGCCCTTGTCTTGTGTTGTATCTTTAAAAGCTGGGGGCCGGTAACCTCAGCTCTGGTTGTCAGGCCCAGTGAGTGGGGAGGGGGTGGCCTTGGGTCATTAGTCGGCACCAGGCAGGGCATTGTCCGCCGCCCGCCCAGTCCCCATTTCCTTCTCTGCTCTCTGCCTCACATACTCACAATGATAATACTTGGCCCGGCCTGAAAGGAAGTCTCCCGTTTCGCCGTATCCTATACATCAATACTCCCCCCACCCTCCCCCCGCCAACCTCCTGCTGTCTCCCCCAAGCCATCTCCGGCTACTCCCTGAGTGCCTTTCAGTCTGTAATTTTATCTCTGGGGGCAGCCTTCTCCAGCCCCCCTCTGATTTTAATAATAAGCAGGCCCCCACGTTGCGTGCATGCTCCCATCAGCGTGATTGATTATACGTCGGCGTACTTATCTTAAACACGAGGCGCACACTACTTATCTCCAAATGCCACGCCAGGACTGGTCTTCATACACGGACACTGACTAGAGGTGGGGGGCCGCCGGCAGAAAGCCTAAACCTAAGCCCCTTAGCTTAGGCTTGGCCGGTGGAGCGTAGGCCGCCTAGACTGTTGGCATTAAGGCCTAATCACTCAGCTTGAGCGCGTCCCAATATCCCCGAGATGATATGCAAACACATGGCCCCTCCAACCCCCGCTAATCCCCTTCTCCCAATTTACGCCCGCTAATCTAGGCCTATTGACAAGCCTCTTTGTCTCCCAGTCCCCCCAGACCGCCGACCCCCTCCAGAGCCTTTCTGCTTTTTCATAAATAATAGTCCATTGGACGCTCAGTGAAGCATGTCGGCGGGGCTGCAGGCGTATTGTCAGTAATTACGGCCTACAATGCGTACCCATTGTAGGCGTGTGACTGATACATTCGCCTGTTTGTCCGCCGTAATTATTGCAGCAGCTGGATGAAGGCGTAGTTTGTTTCTTGCCCACTGCCTCCCCCCACCCCCCTTATAGCAGACCGCGGGGCTATCGCACCCGCCTGTGCTGTTACCATAGTGATCGTGTGGGGAGATTCTCTCACGCTACCAAGAAACAATAGTCGCTTCACGCTTTGGTGAGTCAATACTTGGCTGAACACAACAGAATGGCACCGCGTTCCCATTAAAAGAAATAATTATTTCCCAACGTAATTTTGGTGCACCCAGGGTATTGACGTTTGGGATTACCTACAATGCTTAATGTAATACAGCTATAAAGCCCATTTAAAATGGACAGGGTTTAAATCACATTTCATAATTTGCCTTTTTAGGCTATATGCCAATGTTTTTTTAATGTATATTTTTCTTGGCCTTTGAGCTTCTCTACCTATCTCACAGTTGTTAAGCTGAACAAATATGAGGGAGAATCAGCTTGTGGTTATTTCCCGAGTAAATAAGTAATCTCGAGGACGCCCTTATGGGGGCTATTTGATCCGCGTGGTGCGCCCGGCCCGATAATGTGGCCGTCTGATATCCGCACCACTCAGGTTACCTCGGCCAGCGCGCCTCAAAGCGTCCACGCCCCTCACACCCAACACGATACTGATTATATATTGAGATAGCCTACTTGCATTAACTGTCACCAGGTGGTATCTAATCAGAGCATCTATTATTTCTTGCAGCTTCCATCGATGTGGAGCCCGCCGGCTACACACTGGACGTCGATTGGCTTCTCGGCAACCACCAGCCAGCGCCCCCGGCGTCGGCCGCCACCTACAGCGCCATGCAGCGGGCGCCCGCCGCACCACTGCCTGCCGCCGCCCACCACCAGGCGGCGCCCTGTCCACATCCGGGCTCTCAGCAGCAGGTCGGCTTCACTTCCGGCCTCTCGGACTATCAAAGCCAGTTCTATCCGGGCGCTACCTGCGCCGGAAACGGCGGGGGCTACATCGTCGGCACTTCCGGTTCCACTTCCGGTTCCGGTTGCGCCGCTGCACACGCCTTCCTCAACCTTCCCGCGTTAATGCCCATCCTCGGCAGGTCGCGGTCGACGAAGCGCCGACTTCTTGAGGACAGTCCATGTGAGGGGGCAGTTCCGGCCATGGTCGTCGACGTGTCGGCGTCCAAGCGGGCGCGCTGGGCCGGCGGCTGGGAGGGACCATACGGGCACGGTCTGGGAGTAGCCCACGTCCCCTCCCCCCTACAAAACAGGGCTTATTGAGCAATCAATATGCCCACCAAAAAAAAAGACAAAAAATTAATATACATGAAAGGATTATGTTGAATGCAATCGACGTTGTTGTTCGTTAACGTGCTGGGAATTGTTTATAATTCATAATAATGCAAAAGGTCCTTAATGCACATGGAGAAAGGAATAAATTACTTAACTATCATCTTGGATGTAAAACGATCTTGGTATAATATACAACGCTTCAACTATGGAAATATGTATACTAGTCGTACCAACGGTACACACAAATATAATGCTGAATTATTTTCTTAAAGAAAACGAATGTTACAGTAGGCAATGTATCT
The DNA here is from genome assembly GCA_936440205.1 of Lepidonotus clava. NCBI lineage: Eukaryota > Metazoa > Annelida > Polychaeta > Phyllodocida > Polynoidae > Lepidonotus > Lepidonotus clava. The sequence continues at coordinate 40,290,328 of OW387136.1, read as the reverse complement.
TAAGGAAAAGTGGATACCTTTGATACTAATGTTGCCCTAATTAGGATGCGTCTCTTCTCCCCTACCAAAAAGATTATGAATACGTGGGGAGGATCATCCCAAAGATTATTGTGATAGGTTGTAAGGATCTCAATATGAGAGGACCGTGGGCATGCATGCGGTTTAGTCAATGTTCATTGTGTTTGCGTGAGAATCTTCTGTTTCCTTTTATGTGTTATCTCAGCCATGATAAGTTCATTTCAAGTGGACCAAACGAGTGATACTAATAAACATTTGACACTTAACGACATTTTAATGTGATGATCAAGTTGTCGTTCCATCCCGGATATTGAAAGTAGGGATCTGTGATAGTTGCACTAAAGTTAAACATATCAAGCATTTCTAGTATTTCCATTGGTGTTTCCAAAGTCACCGATATAGTGCAAATATTGACACTTTTAACTGAAAAGGACACCTCAGGAACAAGATGTAAGGTCTAATAAGGCTACGTAGATCTGTCAGTAGTCGACTTGATATAGACTACGTAGATCAGTAGTTTATAAGTAACATTAACAGTTAGTATAAATACTATCGAATATGTGTATCAAGCCTTTTTGAATTCAAGAACTGTATTTATCAACATTTAGTGTCTTAACAAAATTTGATCTGAAATTTATTGGTAGTTCGAAAAAAGTCTTAATGTGTTATAAGGCCATATACTTTAAAGTTTAATTGATACAAATTCCTCATTTTAAGAATTAAACAAAGAAATCTATACTTTCCTTTGGGTAATTGTTAAATAATTCCTAAATGAAACGATGTTATTTGTTCATATAAATTTTCAAACAATCAGCATGTTCCTATTCAATAAAGGCTGATTACCAATTGTTACCATCTATGTGTAAATTATCGTGTGATAAGTACAGTATACGTAAGCCGCCACAGTTACGGGTTAAGTAAGACTAATTAGCCAATGTCATTCCATTGTGAGATTTACAGACCCAAGGTCTTTTTAAACAGTAATCAAATGGGTGCTAGGCATCTTGTGCACCTATGTTGAAGACAACAGTGAACGTGATGTTGAATCGTTGTAAGGTATATCAAAGCAGATCTGTGTTTTTTGAAGAAATAATAAAAGTGTTCATCAATAATTTCACGTTGGTATCTTTATTATGAAACTAAGATTATAGGAACATATGGAGGGAGGAAGGAAATTTCGAGGTTGACCTATCTAATTTGCAGTTTTACCTGACTATTTATTGTTCTGAACTCAGCCTGTCTCATTAATAACCTACGCTCTAAGAATTTGACTACTTTTATCCCTTAGCTTACTATTTTTATCTAATTTTTCAGAATTCCAAATCTGAATTTGCCGTCTATACTTAACCAATTAAGCCTATTTTAAATCTACGGACCACTGCCCCTCCGGTATAATTGCACACCAGGAATAGCAATTATTGATAATGGTAGTGATTATCAGTGTGTTTTGAGATAAATACATGAAGCTCGCTTAACTACAGTATTGAGCTCTCTGTATAATTAGGTCATTGCCACATTTAAACTCTGATAATGTCTGAAAGCTCATGGGCTAAGGAAGGTCGATGCACTGTAAAACACATTGGTACTCACCTTCATGTACGTTAAAACACAAATACCAGAGGTTGTTCACGATGTGTCAATGGAAGAAAGGTCATTCAACTTCCTACGTTAATGTATGGTGAACAATGCCCCAGGAACTGCCTCAATTAGCATGAAACAACTGACTAAGAGAAATAGTATGAGAATAAAATAGTTATTGCACATCACAAGACTACTTTCAGGATTGATAAATTTGGTCGATTATGCATGGGCCATTATTTTCGGAATTAGTTAGGACTAGTTGGGAAAATTGAGTTACAGCCTCATGATTCGTGAATATATCTATAGCTGGTACAGAATGTAGTGATGTGATTATAAACAATATTGAGGAGGGATAATTGAGTGCTATTACTTTTTGTGACATATGAAACCATTATAGTTAAAAGGCAAAATTAGCGTAATTAGTTAGGAACTCATAGCTCCAGATCTCAATCGTGATCTAATATAGATATTTCGCTAGGATATTGGGAACCGCATCTACTTAACACTAGATGACCGTAGGGAAATCCTTGTTAACATTGGCCAACATTTGAAGATGAATAATGCATGTCTTTCACGTCAGAGGAGAGCTTCTGGCATCGCCCGACTCGTTTTAAGTACCGGCTTGTTTATGCATATTAAAATAGGTGGCACCGAAAAAGGTGATCGCTTTACTATTTGATTAATGCAGAAACCGGAAATTAATGGAAAGTGGTTTTTGTCTGTTGCCATAGGCATCAATTTTGTTGAAAATTTTGAATAAAAATCATGATTATACACACCTGAAATTCAATTTCGAATCGTTCAACGCATGGTAATTAGGTTACTATTATAAGGTCTTGAAGAGTAGGGAGGGTGCCCCGATATTAAGAGTGCGAGGCCATTATCGTGCCGTGATAATGCCGATCGAATGGGGCCCTCGATAAGGGTCTTTATGTCGCATGTCAATTTTAGGACATGGAATGTCGCTAGGTAAACCTAATATTACTTATCGAATGGTCATGTCTCCTTACCAAAAGAGACATGAGACTCAAATTTAAATCGCATTCTCAAACCATATACATCCAGTATTGCGGTTACTTTAGCACTGTGAAGACAAGACATTGTTAAGTCATATTATGACGCGCACACTGTACCCCTTGTTCAATCCTAACGTTTTGTTATGTGCCCAGAAGAATGGCCGTGGTCTGTATCCCGTGTCAGGGTTCCTTCAGCCGACCCCCGAGGTGCCCTTTGGTCCGTAGTCAGGGAGATGACAGGGAGGAGACGGACATGCTGGGCCTCTGATGTGGTGGTGGGGGCAGGGGGCAGGAGGCAGCAGGTGGACGGCGATGGGATGGGGGCGGGGGGCAGGAACTGGTTTGGTGGGGGAGGGGGTCAGCATGCATGTAAGATCATTGGACGCATGCATAACGTCATTGGCCCTTAACACGAGCGAAGGTTGTGGGCAGACGGTACAGTTTGACAGTACCATCATGAATTGGATTTTACAATGTAAATACTCGAATTATCATCTCAGCCCTTTGAACTATACGCAGTCAAACTATGATTATATTTCATATCGAGACGTGAATCATACTGAAGTGTACAATCGAAGAATTGAAATTGCGCAAACTGATGTGTTTGTTTCAAATGTATTTTCATGTAAAAATTGCAATTGATTTTGAGGGATGGGTGGCATTTTAGACCGGCTCATGTATAAGGAGACTAATACCCTTTACATACTGGTTTCAAAATACATTCATAATGACAGTTCATTACAGGCAAAATGCGCATTCTGGGGCTAGTATGTAAGGTTTATTAGAAAGATAAAGCTTTCTGTAATGAAATTCAGTAATCGCTTTGTCCAGTGGTAATGGTTTCTAAATGGCATCATGTTATTGGTGGCCATTTGCAGCACACAGCTCATTGACCAGACATAATATATGATTTGTAATATTTAGATTTAGGCCTATAATAACATACAGCAGCATTTACTGATTCTCTACATGTAAACAGGAAGGATGACGTATGAAAATAAGCGGACCACAAAATACTAGGGCTTTCCACTCTGCTTGCGGCCGAGGTTTATGTTACAAAGGTTATTTGCAAAGTGACAAGATTTCTGAATGGTTGATTTAGTTTTAGTTGTGTAGTCATTAGAAAATGTGTATGCCAGGTCTGTTTCCACATGATCAAATGATTTGATAGACTGTATAATATAAATCTTGGGAAAATGGACAGAAAAATCAAATAAGATATAGGTTGTCAATATTGTGGAGAAATTTGATCCTTAAAAGGCCATCCCAAATAATCCTTGTCATGTCTGAGTTTGGAATTGCCAAACTTGCGGGGAGGCAAAGGGTTAAGCCCTTTCCTCAATCTAACAAATGAAATATTAAAAAAAACTCCAATGTTTTAGTAATGACATATTCTTCCTGTGGTAGTTGCACTTTTTCCAAAATTCCACGATGAGTAGTTTAGATTAACAATATTATTCGAATGCAGTTGAACATTAGTAGTGGCGCCACCTATCAGTCTTCCTCCCAAATACATTCCAGCTACTTCTGGGTAGGCTTACATGTCTGAATGTCTTAATTATTATCAAGATGCGAAAAAGTGATTTGTCTTTTGACGCATGTAGAACAAGAAAACAACCCATCTGGTAATAAAGGTACAGCCTGATAGTATGTCAGTCATCTGACCCACAGCCTAATTTTAATCCTGTTACTTCTATGGTTTTGACCACAGGTTGTCAGCCCCCCTCCTAAAGTATACAACTTCTCTCTTCTGATAGATCTTTATACCTAAAAGGCTAGATCCCTGTTCCACAGTTTGTAATGGTGAAGAAACTAAATATATATCCCTCTCTTCTGATAGATCTTTAGGAGTCATACCTAAAAGGCTCACTCATCCCTATTCCACAGTTTGTAATGGGGAATAAACTGAATATATGTCCCTTTCTTCTGATAGATCTTTAGGAAATATATATCCAATGATTGAACAAACAAAGGAGGGGATTAGGATGGGGGTTTGGGAGGTAAGTGTCCTAGGGGGTAAGTGTCTGGGGGGTAAGTGTCCATGGGGGTAAAGGGCCATACCCACTAAGCGATTTTACCGTCGACTGGGAGAATCATCTTCATCATTGCAAAATTCGGCCGTCTCTACTGATTGAAATGTGCATGCTTAATCTGAATCAGTGCCAAAGTCGGCCAATTCAACCTATAGAATCAGCCGACTATGACACCGATCAGTGGGCCGACTGAGTAAAACTTACCTATAGTGCATAGGTATGGAGATTCAGTGTCCAGGGGGGTAGGTGTCCATGGGCTAAGTGGCCAGGGGTAAGAGTCCAGGTGGTAAATGTCGGGGGGTGGGGGTAATTGTCCAGGAGGTTATGTCTTGTCACATAGAAGGTTATTTTGATAAGACAAATAGGCTGGTACATTGAATCATTGTTATCAAAGTGTTTGATGGCAGAAAAAGTATGAAAATGTATTTATTGAGAATGGTAGCATTTTTGGAGGAATTGCCTATAGATTTACTTTATTAGCCCATCCATCTTTGCCATTTGACACCAAAGTTAGATTTGTTTATAAAATATCATCACAGCTCCTGCGAAGTTTAAATCCAAATTGATGTAGTGAACTGGGCCAAACTGACAAATGGTAATTTTGTTAAGAACAGTCAAAAACAGATAAAATTGGCAATACCTTGAGAATCGAAATAGGTCTGTCTCATTGGAAACAAGAGATTCAGCTCAACAGCTCCTATCCTTTATAGCCAGATTACCCTGAACCACAGCTTTTGATTGATTGATAGCCGTAAAATAATTGAAGGCCTGTTTAACTGAAAATAGGCACAATACATAGCCTATTGGTTGTCCACGTTAGGAGGTAAGAGGCAATGTTTTTGCCAATCCTTATGTAATTTTTTCATTGCAGTAGAAGTAATTATATGGGGACATTTCCTTTGTGGCGCCACCTAGTGGATGTTCAGTACAGTATGAGTCAAATACATTCTAAAATATAAACCTAAACAGGGGAACGGTGACGCCCTAAAAGAGAAAATCAACAACTTTTAAATCAAGCTAGAATTTTTAGAATAAGATTTAAATCTGGAAAAAATAATTATAGAAGGATAATTTTCTTTCCAAGTTTCAGGAGCCCGTCTATATAGAGAATACATAATATAATTACATGTTTTGAGATACATGTATACCCTTAATTTCCAGGATCTCATTAAACGGTTGGAGTGATAGACCCTTCCCTCTTACCCAACTCCCCCTGCCACTTTAAAGGAAACAGCAGTTGTCCTCTTTAAAAAATGGTAACTTGTTTCACAAGTTATATTAATTTGAACTATTCCATGATGACGCTGGCAAAGTTTGCACAATTATCGCTAAAATATGCTATTTCTCTTTGCAGTCCAATATAATTCAAATACACTTACCACAGACAGGTACTAGTGATCCTACATGGTGGCTCAACAGTCTAACACACAAAGGGAGGCAAAATATGAGGGACAGAGGAGGTATATGGCCCTAGACCCCTAAATTCGACACAGCAACATGGCCGTTTTTGCGGCTTAGTGACATGCAACAGGGGATTTTTGAAAGATAGCGCCATCCTCATTTCTAAAATTCAAAATGCGACATTAGGACCCGCTATCCAGGACCACAGGCATGGAGGGACAGCGGGGGTGAAAGGAAAGAGGAGATGGGGGGACTAAGGAGATTGGAAAGGTGGGATGAATGGAGAGGGTGAGATCCAAAAAGAGAATGAGAGTTTGAGAGGGCCAGAGGAGGTTTTGCATGGACCGGGAGGTGGGGAGGGAGAGAAGTACCGTAGAGCTTTGGCGGGAAAGGGGAGGTCTAGAAGAAGAGGGGAAGATGGAAAGAACAGTAGAGGTCATGGAATTTAGAATCCTTTTCGCGGACCAATCATAATGTGGCACCATTCTTTGAAAAAAAGGATTTTTTTTGTCCTTATAAGCGCAGCTGCTAATCCACCGTTCTCAGAATTTCGTTAGTAACAGTCTATTCGTTCAAGTTTACGATTATAATTATAATAAACTTAGATAACAGTTTCCTTACACTTGAATCATCTTCCATGTAGTATGTGTACCAGTCATGTTCACCTGCCCAGGGGAACTTTTTGTAATCTCGTTTGAGGAATCCACAAGTATCCCACAAATATTTCATGGAGAACTGAATGTAAAAACATTATGTAAAATATATTTGAAGAAATTTCCAATTTGCGAATTTTGGAAGATTATGAGTATCTAATTTGGAAAATGAGGAAACAGTTATGTTTGTAATCTATGTAATTCCTGGAGGTATCTGTTGAAAGTAGATGCCAAACATTTTTGCTGTACCTTATTCCTTAGTGAACCACAGCACCAACCGGGAATAGAACCCAAAGAACCACCAGGTCAGTGCTGGGTCCCCCCTATCGTCGCCTCATACTATAAACAGGGGCTACTGGCGGTCTATTCTTACCCGGACCTCCACGGGGTGTTTAAAGAGGTTGTGATCACACTTGTTCTGGGTAGTAGCTCTCTATTTTAGTTTTTTTTAGATCAATGTTCATTCTGGCTAAAGTATTGGTACAGGTACTAGTTTTCATTACCCGCCAGGGTATAAATTCTTTGAGTGCAAACACATTCTATATTTTTTATAACATACATTTCCAGTTTGCTTTATATATTAATAAAGGTATATATAGATTCAACAGTTCAGATGAAGCATTTATCAATGTTCATCTGGGTTAAATCTATTTTCTCTTATACATAATGTGACTACTACAAAGTATGTGATCTTACTGAATAGGAAACATTCATGTTGTTACTGTAACATATACACGGGTGTTATGTCAATAATCAAATTGGCAATGAATTTACAATAAACATCATACAAATTTATAATAAATAAAAGATTCTAGGAACAAGGGCATTCGTCACGATAGGAGTTCATTCATAATGAATTTGAATTAACCTCAATTGTTCTTTTCAGCCAATTTGTAAGTTCTGCTCTAAAATTAGTGTATGTTTGTATATTTCTCATTATCAGAACTCAAACAGTTCCAATCAATAGCCCCTCTATATAATGTACATTGTTTATATTTTATTTACTAGTATTTACTACAGATCTGGTCAGCAAGAAACAGCTCATTTTGTTGCTTTTATTGTGACATAACAAAAGTTAAGAGTTCTGGCTAGATATTGTAAATGTTATCTTATATGAATTGTTGAACATTAACAGGACACATATTGTCATTACACTTTGAGTGTGCTATTAGAGTTGTATGTTGGTGAATTTACGAGAACATAGGAAAAGACGAACTGACAGGAGGTGGCAGAAAATGTTCAGGTTTTTTAGTTGTTTCTTATGTCCCAGTTCTATAGTATACATATGTTATGTATTCCACAAATCTGAGTTGGTGAGGAAGTGAACAGCCACTGGTGACCCCTGGATGGTTGTCTAAACCAACACCAGATGGCAGCAATCACAACCTCACTAATTTTATATAGACGCACATATACTCGCACATCTATCTTCTTTAAGTTGTTTTCATTTGGGATAGTAACATAATATATATGTATTGCCCTTCTTCACATTAACCCCACTTTGTCTTACATAGATCATAGGGGTAATGTCTGCAGATAGTGCAACAATTGGCAATACTGACAATGCCCAATCACATTGAATGAGATAACAATGTGATGATTTACATATTTCATTCCTATACAAGCATCTAACTGATTTTGTGTAGGGTGGCTCAATATACCTTAATAAGGCATTTTTAAAACCATTCTTATTTTGAATCTGAACACCAGCAAGTGGAAAGTACTTGATATAGTTAGAAAAAGGTAACATAATATAATAATTGTGTGATTATGATAGAATGTAACTTGAGATTCTCAACAGCTCAAATGATGTAAATACTCAAAAAAGAGTGTCTACATGAAAAGTGACTCGGAATGTAAATACTTAAAAATAACCCGAAAGTATGAAAATAGTTGAGGTGTAACATATGCATGAAACGTGAGATGGGGTAAACACAAGATTTATAGGGGATGCCACATGCTATCTTTAAGCCAATCAGCATTCACCTGTAGCCTATTAAAGGCGGATTGTCTACCTGAAATAAACCAGTGTCCTTCAATGCACTCAATTGTGAAGATCTGATTTGTTGTTGTCTTATTCTGAGAAATAGACCAATATGAGGATCACGAACAGTCGAGGATGGGTCCAACACGGGACACGGAGATCAAAGGGCAACTAGGTACCCCATTGCAGACTTTCATTGGGCCTATCAGGAAATTGATTGATGTTGTCATTTCTAGCATTGGTATGCAATGCTGCAAAAGTACAAGATTTGCTTCCCTGATCTAGTATTGGGCTGTGTAAGAAATCACCAGTGGCTGCAACTAAAGCACATGACATCTATATCATGTGGGAGTCGGCCACAGCTTCTACAGACCCCCTCATTATAGGCCCATAGGCAACACGTCTTGAGCTGTGAACATATTCGAATTCGGCCATGTGTGGATGAAAACTGGCTGACACCCATCTGACTGTAATCCTGTTGTTTCAGTGATGGGTCGGCGGTCCCCCGTCCTAAATGGGGCCCTTGAGGGGGTGGGGGGGAGTCCGAGGACTCCTGTCTGATGGATCTTTAGGATTCATATCTGAGAGGCTAACTCGTCCCTATTCCACAGTTTGCACTGGGGAGGAAACTAAATATATACCTCTCTTCTGATGGACCTTTAGGAGTCATACCCAAAAGGCTAACTCGTCCCTATTCAACAGTTTGTACTAGGAAGCTACATTAAATATAATCAATCTTAAATTATATATATATATATATATATATATATATATATATATATATATATATGTATATACTCTTAAATTCAATATGCGACTTTTGAACCCCACAATCGATGGCCCTTGTCATATGTGATCATTAAGACATGAAATCCTTGGATCAAACTGAGAGAAACATGACCTCTAACTATGTAGTAGAAGCCATCTTGACAATCTGTTTTATTCCTTACCGCAGTACAGGAGAGTTCTAATCTAAGGTATCACTACACAAAATATTATATCATGACAGCCCCCTCCCAGGGGAAGGCGGAGTATTCAATAAATATTTCATATTCTAAATAATATAAAGAGTATAAAAACACCTTGCGAGCGCTAGTTTGACTAATAACCATTAAAATAGTATGTTAGATTATGACAGGCCAGTATCCAGAACTTTTCATGGGGGAGTGACCATTGCTAAAAAATGGATTTGCTATAGGTAAAATAGCTTAAACCAGGGTATTGTCCATTGGTTGTGAAGGTTAGGGGCCAGTGGCAGATCGAGGTGGGGGGGGGGGGGGGGGGGGCAAAAGGGGAAATTGTCCCCCCTAGACTGATTGGATTTTTTTGTTCAAACAATCTACATTTGTTGATTTATACAAATCTGACATTATTTTATGGGGGTTGGGGGGGTGGGGGGTGGTATGCCCCCCTAGATGACTGACTCTGGACCTGTCCCTGGGGGCTCCACCCCTTAGAGTAGTGACATGTTAGCTGGCAATGTATTTTGTAATGTTTGAGAATAATCCAGCAACATTATTGGTCACATTGTGAATCAGGCATGCTCATCAGAGAGCTTTAAAGGACAAGAGACAGTTCATACAGGGCTAGCAGGGGTAAGAGATGCTTTATAGAGGTAGCAGAGGGCCTAAATAAGAGGGGAGGAAGGAAAACTAAAATATTGGTTTTTCAAAGAGTGGACCTGGCCCAGCTTGAGTGGGTGACCCATACCCCACGTCACCCTGGATACGGGGTTGACATGCCGAAACCGTTTCCACTTCAAGATAAAGACGAGTGTCCAACGAGCCCAAGAACACCGCCAACCATCTTCAGACAGTCTTAACCCTTTCTACGCTAAAAGACCAGTGCTGCCAAAGAGGCATCACTCTTCCGGTATTGAAAGAGCTGATAGTGAATAAATTTGGACGGCCTGGTTCTTTGTCTCATAGGAGACCTGGATTAAGCAAGCATAGGTCTGAAATAGCACAGTTCACACCACAGGAGCTAGGTAGCATGTGCCACCCCAACCCGCAGGTTTAGGGCTAGACAAACTGATAATGAAAAACTGTTCACCAAGATTCCATCGTTTAGAATATCATTGGGTATTCTTTTAATTTGTTCTTATATTTTCCAAAATATAATAATCTAATTGAGGATATAGTAATTTGAAACGAGGAATAAGGAAAGAAACTCCAACTAAGAAGTATTTTCACGCATTGTAATGTAGTAGTGTGGTGTATGTACACCTGCTGAGGAAGGTAAGGAGGGGTAATACTAAACATTTAGGGCTTCCGCTATCATCACATTTTTGTTTTGGAGTGTTGAAAGTGGGATAAGCGCCTGTCGTCTTTAAAACCTCGTGTTCGCCTTGTGAAGGGCCACATATGAGCTGCTCGCATGGGGCGTCACGGACGCCGTCTGGTGGCCGTCTGTGTAAAGAGTTGATGAAGAGCAGCTCAAACAACGAGTCCCACTAGCTCATGGCTCATCGCGAGTATCGGTAGAATGCGACACTTGATCCATCCTCATTTCATGCAGTCCTGAATTAGAAATCCTCGAGATCGATTCATCGCTGCCTTCCCGACGCTCTAATGTTTGTGCTGCAAATTGCACTGTATATTCAACAACAGTTTGATAACTATTTTTGGATGTGTGAGGCTTAATCTTGGAGAGGCAAGCATGGGCAATGCTAGTGACGTCACGTGAGGTATTGATATTCCCCGCAACTAATGCGCACAATTATTTAGAGTGTAACTCCATAAATTCCAGTCAAAAGAACATGTCACTGTCAGAATGCATACTTATGTAAGAGTTTCACACCAATATAGTTATTTATACCAACATTTTTCAATAGCAGTTTAGGAATTTTGAAAGATGATAAATGGTCACACACCAGTAAGCCTAAACTCCCCTTACGTCACAGCCCATTGTTCGCTCTTGTCAACACACAGGGAGGCCCGCGACCAGCTAGGTCATATGTCACATTCTAATAATAATTTACCCTATTTTCGGAACGTACACTTCAATAAGATACTTTTCCTCGTGTATATAACTAATCTGCTGTATTTGGATCGTTTGTTGCGGACAGAAATTGCCTTTTCGCGTCTCCTTTAAACCTTAGTCCATGGCATTCACATATATATGCGTTCTGACAATGTATCACCATAATTACCCCAGGATAAATCGCCGTACCTTCAAGGTATGATAGTCATGACAGTGTTGTCTCACACTGCTTTATTTCAACTAAAGCCTCATCTTTCTCCTATACCCATGTCTTTGCTATCCTTCCTCCATGCCCAGCGACTGACACCATGCTGGACGTAACCTGGTTGCCCCATGACCGGTGTGGCATTCAGGTGAGCTGGTCGTTTGTCTGGGGACACCACCGCCCCTCACTTTCTCACTTCTGACTGCTGCTGCTGCTGCTGCTGCTGCTGCTACTGTGATGGTGGCAGCGTGCGCGGCCCGTGGCCAGCTGGGGGCCGCGCGCGCAGTGGGCCGCGCCTGGAGCGTGCGACCACCTCACTCACTGCCATCCTACCTGTAGCGCGGACAGCATCCTACAGTGGTAGGTGGACAGGTAGAGCAGGAGACGGGCGTGTCTCCTCACCTGCCCCAGCCCCCACACCTGGAGGCTGCAACTGGTGCCCGGCCACCACACTATGGGCGTGGTGGTCCACTAAAGGCCTCCACTCTTCTCCTCCAGTCCAGAAAACAACAACTTCCATGTGGACCTGAATGGGATACAAGATATCGGGGATTCACCAACAACAGGAGGAGGCGGCACAGGTGCGCCATGAGCAAAGATACCAGCACCGCAGCGCACTGAGACCAAGGTAGATCCTGCTTTTCAAATCGCACAAATTACGTAATCCTTGACAGGTGCCAGGGCAATGCCTGCATGCTCGCCGATTGCTGAAGGAGCCATATGGTGGATACATGGCTCCTTCTGTCCCCTTTTGTCCCCATGCATTATCCAGCACTTGACGGCCCGGGACACCCTAGACAGCGCAGTTATCGTTCTGGGTCAGGGAGATAAAGGACGTTATGGCTGGAGGAGGAGAGGGCAGCAGGCTGTTATCAGGTGTTGCCTTGTCTGTTGACTCCCATGCTGGGTGGCCAGCTGCACCAGGCTCAGTAGCTCGGGTCAGTGGCCAGTGCAAATGGTTCCTGCCTCTAGCTTATAATCTACCATTCCTGCCTCTGGATTCTGCTTATAAATCTTATAATGTCCCTTGTTGGTACTACCACGAGCTAGTCAGACCTTTTTCAAATACCCATTCGTCCAAAATATTACAAACAGGATGTTTGGTTACTTATTGAACATTCCAAAGATATTGGAGCAAAGGTTGTTTTCTGAATGGAATGCGTGCATGCATTTAAGCTGCTTATTAACACGTATCTTCTGCATTTGTATATTGTGAATATATAACTGTTCAATGTTTTATCATATACCTGTAAGCAAAGATTTTAAAATAATACAAGTGCAATATGTTTTAATGTGAACATCGTCAATTCACAGAACTGGTATATAAATACCTAAGAACTTTATTAACTGGTGCATAAAAACTGAAGTCCTCTACCAACTGGCGTATGTATACTGAAGACCTCTGTTAATTAACCTCCCTTCTATTTTCTGCGCCAAGAGCACTGCTTTATCATAAATCAAATGAAACTTTGGGAACCTATTTAGTTGACCGCAATGTGTGTCCTGCATAGGGCTTCATGTCCATCTTCCTTATCTTAGTAAACCGAAAACTGGATAAATCAGGTGAACAGGTTATCGTACCTTCAAATGGTTTATCGAGGCTTATTTTCATTGTTTATATTCATCGCCTATCTTAAATATGAGGCATTCTAAGTACTCCAACAACGTCATGGAGCCAGGCCCTTAAAAATAGCCAGTGACAACTACAGGGGCATATCTTCAAATTGATATTGCAATATCAGTATTACAGTTACTTGAGAACACATGTCAACATAATTATTGAGACACATGACGGATTTTTTCTTTATGAATCTCTGATTGATGGGAGAAACGGATATATCAAAAGGCCTGTTAATGAGACAGGAATTAAAAACTTTTAGTATGTTATTGCCTAATGCCCAGAAATAGCATACAATTAAGTAGAAGACGAGTCTTCCAATTACATGGATCCTACTGAAAACTAGAACGCGACCCAATACATGTGCGTGTATTTCTATACTCTTATTCACATACCGTGACACTGATTGTAGTAACCGAAGTCGCTAGCTTTGTATTGTCAATCTGGACGGGGTTGCGCCTGCTTTAATGACGTCACATAGGCATACTGGTGTCACAAGAGGATACAAGAGGCTCCGATAAATGAGAGGGAGGTGTAAAAAGTTGATTGACACAGTTTTGTGACGAATCAGTCCGGAACAAGATTTAACAGTCATAACTGCGCCAGCTTCTTGTCAATCGGAGTGGGGTTGGGGTTGGGGGTGGGGGGTGTCGGTGGTAGGGAGTTACAGATACCACAACGCATCTCGATACGTCAACCTACCTCAAATCTGTCTAATCATATATCACGGTTTATGAGTGTACAGGTTGATGGTAAAAGTTCGTTGGTCTTGCAGGATAGCCATAACAGTATTCTCACAAAGAAATATTTCTTAATTATTGTATAAAAGCTGAGAAAAAAAGATACGTTACATTTACGTTATGTCACGCCTGAAAGGGAACCTTGCACTTAAGTACATAATCGATATTTTCCAATGAAATCGGTGCAGCATGTCATTTAGATCTTGTCTTGCACCTTTTATCTGACAAAAATCTAAAGACAATTCCCAATTTTGACACAACCAGGGGACATTAAATATCTTGCATTTTCTTTCAATTTTCAATGGGAAATCCCCAAAATTGTGACGTCACACGGTGAGTTACTGGGGAACCCTATCTATACATCAAAGAGAATCCCCCAATCTCAAAAATTTATAGAAAGGAAATTGAAATCAGGCGTTATATGCCCATACAGGTTATTATTAATTGCATGTTTTTCTATGCTAAATGAATTCTATAACCTGCTATTCTTAATTTATTTTAAAAGGGAAATCCCATTATCATGACGTAGCAAGGACAGTTCTGAAGGCCCAGAATCTAGGGAATTCCCAAATTTAGTTTTTATCCCTGTATTATTCTCTAATATCTTGACATTTTGCCCTTTTTTCATATATTACATTTTTAGAATACGCAACTGAAGTGAAAAGCACAAAAAATGGAAACTTATGAATTTATGTGCAAGGAACCCTTTAAGCTTGGAGCATCTTTAACTCCTTAAACATGGACAATTAAATAGTATCTTTTAAGTAATTCCTTACCGTCATAATCCTGAAAGTTTTACATCCTATTTGTTTATTACAAAATCTCACACGGCCGATTTATACTGACATGAGCCCGACCAGATTGTGCACTTTTTCAGTCAGTTTTAAGACTGTTATTTATAATTAAGAGACCAGGTAGTGGGTCCTGGTGGTAGTTTCATGGTCTGTTCGCCTTGTCCTTACAGGCACACAAAAACAAAACATTGTTTTTGAGTATTAATAGTCAAGCATTACACATCATTGATTCAAGTGCTGTTATTCCAGCTATTGTTGGCAGTCCCACCCAAAGATCATCCTAGGTTAAACTCTCAATGTGTCACACGCAAACTATCAAATAGCCGACCCTTTCTCTTTGTACCACTTTCAAACTATCAAATGGCCAACCCAAGCTCTGTCCATTCCGTCCGCGGCACTTTGTAGCTGCAACAAACTAATTCCATCGGAGAAAACTTGATAGAGGAGGCCGGCATATTGAATCAATACCTGACGCACGAAGCACCAGGAAAGGAAAGTGGCCCTGAGTGCAGGCTGTAAGCACACCTTAAGTGGATTGATCTTGTTGTTGTTTGTCACTGCCCCTCCTTTTATTCTATTCACTTTGATCCAACATTTTAGCTTATTTAAAGTTGCTTCTATCGACATAGCCTTACTTTGTAAAACGCTCTTGTTCTTTTGTACCATATACTTTTATGTAAAGATGAAAAAAAGTAAAGGTAGAATCTGGCATCTTGTTGGGAATGCAGTGCAGGAGTTGTTACTTTGTCTAAGGTTTAATCAGGGTTAACATAATCGAAATGCATGTATGGTTATTGAAAGCACTGCTGCAATTAATCAATTTTGCACAATTTGTTTCTAGAAATTTCCGGGTTTACTTTTGATTCCCTTTCAAGATTATTATGCTAACCTAGCCAAGCTAGTAGGTCGGAAGGATTGTCATTTACTTAATTAATGTATAAAAGGATTGCTAACTTAAAACCAGAGCCTATGATGCGCATACATTTAATGCTATTATCCCGACCATTCAGTCTACCAAAATAGTATTGAGTTCTCTGCTGCTACCTTATGGAATAACTTGTCACCAAGGAACACAAAAGAATACACCAGAAGAAAACTGACTTGACGACATATTTTCCATCTTCACCTCTTCAGATGGGCACTCAAACTGCAAGAAATAAGCCATCCAATTTTTACGAGATTATGTTGGTGTGATTTCCATCTGAACTATTCTTTTTTACTAAAATAAACAGCCGTGGCCAAAAGTTATAAGCCATGAGCTAACGGCCTGCCTTTATCTTCCAACACTGACTATACTAATAGTTTCTCAAGTTGTAAAGTAAATCTAAGTTACAATGACCTCTCACTTAGGATAAACATTAGCTTTGCGTACTTTAACCATTGGGCAATTATTTTTTGCTGTCCTTGGCTGTTTTGAAAGCACTGTGCCATCAGTCTACTACTGTGTGTCATAAAAGCATAACTAACTTAAAATCAGAGCCTATGATGCGCATACATTTACTGTTACTATCCAGACCGTTCAGTCTACCAAAATAATATTGAGTTCTCTGCTGCTACCTTATTGAATAAGTTGTCACCAAGGAACACAAAAGAATATACCAGAAGAAAACTGACTTAACGACATATTTTCCATCTTCACCTCTTCAGATCACCCAAAATGCAAGAAATCAGCCGTCCGAAATAGGGAGTGGGGCACCAATTTTTACGAGATTATGTTGGTGTGATTTCCATCTGAACTATTTTTTTTTACTAAAATGAACAGCCATGGCCGAAAATTATAAGCCATGAGCTAACGGCCTCCCTTTATCTTCCAACACTGATCATACTAATAGTTTCTCAAGTTGTTAAGTAAATCTAAGTTACAATGACCTCTTACATAAGATAGCCATTACCTTTGCGTACTTTAACCATTGGCCAATTATTTTTTGCTGTCTTTGGCTGTTTTGAAAGCCCTATTCCATCAGTCTACTACATCCCTTGCAATATGGACCATGGTGTCGGGTTTGGGCTATAAACATAAAGTGATTTACAGGCTTCTGGGATAAAGGTGCAGTATGTAGCATTATGAAAACACTCAATAAGTAATGTGTGCTGCCCGATTAACGCTTTATCCGAAACTCACACATTACATGTTGTAACCTCAATATGTTGAATGTGTGCGCAGGGTCCGTGAGGGAAAACAGTGCAACTGGGCGGGGACCTAGCAGGGTTAGGCCACAGGGAGCTTGTGATCTTCACTACCAGTATCGTACCTGTCAGATCACACCTCGTCAGACCTACCTGAGAGACGTTAGTTTGGGGAACAACATCCACGTAAAACAATGGATTTAACTAGACTATAATGTTTTATAACTCAGTTGGTAAAGTGTGTAATCTAGACATTGCGATATGTATACATTTGCTAATTCTAAGTAGTATGTAATGTTGTGCAATACATGTTTGTAAAACTGCGATGATGACTTCTTGATTACAATTTAGATACCCGACGAAATCCGCCATTTTATTATACTACTTCTACTGGACTACTAGGTTTACGTCTAAAGTACCGCCCCAAGGCGACATCTAGATACTTTTATATTAGAATGCTACAAGTAGGGCCATTGCCTCGCAAATATGGCTGCAACATACTTCCCCTAATGAGAAAGTGGGCCGTTTATTTGGAGTGAATTTTGACAAACTGTTTCTTTAGATTTGGATGATGGAGTGAATGAAATAGGAAACAATCGAGAAACTGACCCCAAAAGCGGCTTTTGATAGTTAAAATCTAGCTCTGCCACATTTATAACAGGCCAATACAACAACGAGCACTCTATCTAGAGAGATAAAGTGAACCAATATCATCTTACCTGCTGACCTTTGGCCATAATCTATCCAACTACTAATAAGCTACAAACTGTTCAGTAAGTGGTCATGTTAATTTTCTCATCAAATATTGTAGAGGGTACAATGTCTGCCCTGTTATGCTATATATTGATGCATTTTACCTTCCTAGTTTCTGTGCAGTAGCCCCATTGAACTAGTTCTGTCTAGTTTGCACCCTACACTGCCTAACTACACTTATCCCGCAGCTCTAGTTCTTAGACTGCACTGCCTCTGTGCACTTGTCCTACCCAGTGCTTGCCATACACTGGCCTAGTCCAATTTCCCACCATACATGGTCTCAGTGCACTTGTCCTACCCATGCAGTACCTGCCTTATGTTGCCTCAGTGCAGTTTCCCTACCTAGTAGCTGTCCTACCCTGCCTTAGTGCCCTTGCCCTAGCTACCCAGTCCCTGCCAACATTGTCTTGGTACATGTGGCCTGCCCAGTTCATTCCGTACATTGTCTTGGTGCAGTGGCCTGCCTTATCACTGCCTTTCATTGTCTTGGTGAAGTGACCAGCCCAGTCAATACCCTACATTGCATTGATAGATGTAGCCTACCCAGTCCTTGGGTACTACATTGTCTTGGTACAGTGATCTGCCCCTGCAGTCACTGCCCTACATTATCTTGGCACAGTGGCCTGCCAAGTACCTACCAAACATTGCCTTGGTACATGTAGCCTTCCCAGTTGCTGACCTACATTGCCTTGGTACATGTAGCCTTCCCAGTTGCTGCCCTACATTTCCTTGGTACATGTGGCCTTCCCAATTGCCTGCCCAGTTCCTGCCCTACATTGTCTTAGTGCAGTGGCTTGCCCAATCACTGTTTTACATTGTCTTGGTGCAGTGACCAGCCCAGTCACTGGACTACATTGCCTTGATTTATGTGGCCTGCCAAGTCCCTGCCATACATTGGCTTGGTACATGTGGCCGTCCCAGTTCCTGCACTGCATTGCCTTGGTGTAGTGCCTTGCCCAGTCCCTGCCATACATTGCCTTTATATACGTGTGGCCTGCTGAATCCCTGCACCACCCACCCTCGGTGCACTTGGCCTGCCTAGTTCCTGCACCACCCACCCTTGGTGCACTTGGCCTGCCCGACTTCCTCTAGCTCCCTCAACACCTTGCCCCTGGTACATTTATATATGTTATGAAGACACACAGTATCGGGGACTCGTTACACATGCTAATAGATTGGTCAACTGAGGCCATACCTGCTTTGTTGACCCATTATCGGCTAGTGTGAGTGAGCAGATAGGCCCAAACAACAACGCAAACAACTCCCAAACACCAGCACTATCCTCGCCACACAGAGCGTAGGACTGAAGGCTTGTTTCTATACCTAAGCCTTTTAAATATATGACAGTAAAGTCAACGTTTAATTATTCTCGAAGGGATATCAGAATTCTAGAAAGGGTGGCGCCCATATTACATAAGTCCCGGTGCCCACCCTCGGGGCGCCAATTTTAAATTAGAAAACTTAATATTTGACCACAAAAAAGGGGGGAGGGGGTTACACACGCCCTGTGTGCTCCCCTCTTAATCCGCCCCTGAATGTGGTTATTTTCTTATGTTACCACATAGGAAAATCAGGAAAAAAAAGCCTCCTAATAGTGTCGGCACCCAATAAGGTAGATTTAAACCAGTTTGTACAACATTTACCGAATCTTTTTTAATTTTAGTATGATGCCATTTATCTTTCATTCTTAATATAACAATAAGGTGATGCATGGTATTTGTAAATGATGGTGTCAGTCCTTCAATATGATTAAGTAATAAAATATTTATGTGAAAGTTATCTTGCTGAAAATCATGGATATTCTTATACCGGCACGTCAGAGTTCTATAAGTAATGTTTCAAATTGTAAAATATTATTGATTAGGCAACTGAAACATGTAATGGTTAAAAAAGGTCAAAATTATATATAAACTTTCTAGCCTCCTCCCTCTGTTCTAGATGCTACCGCTGTGCCAAAGCACGTTCCAACACCTTCGGGCCGGCCCCTATTTGTTGTAGGTGCGACCACTAATCATCATAAGCCTACCCCCCCCTCCCCTGGCTGCTACTCTATGTTCTAGGCGTGACTACCCATCCACTGATGTGTCCCTAGACCTCCTATAAATATAGAACATCTCCTTTGTTCTAGGCGCCACCACACACCCTTTCCTCGTCACAGGCACAACTCAAAGACTTCCTGGCCACTGATGTTGCGGCATCCACTGGCGCTGATTAGGGGTATTGTGGCCATTTGGAACCTTAAGACAGGGCCAATATTCATTATACAACATATTGTTATTTATATTCCATCTGCACAGGCATTGGAACAGCCAAAAATGTGATATAGGCATAGTTTTGATTCAATAAAGGAATGTTTTTAGAAACCAGGTCCAAATAATCACACATGGAACTATTACTATAATGCATAATTGCCCGGCGCGAGGAGCCCGCTTTATGACATAGACGCAGCCCCATACTACGAATGTACAGGTGTCCTGTTGAATCAGTCCCATCACAGAGACTTCTGAGAGACCTTGGGTCTGGTGTGCTATACCAACACATCGTATATCAACACAGACACAAACAGGTGGGACTCGTCCCACGCACCTCCATAGACTTCTGACCTGTGCGTGCGTCCATCGTTAACGTGGACGTCAGACACTGCACCCGAGCCAAGCGGAGAAACCTCACAAACAGGTGGGGTGAGTGTCCGTCCTAATGCAACAGTTCGAGGAATTCACGGGGTGTGGCTGTTAGGCCAAGGCCGCGCTATCTGATGTAGAGATCCGGGAACATGGAGATTAACGTTCAAACAAAACAGGATGCATAGGCCTGTTGTAAATGTTCATCCTCTCAGAAATGCGGATTTTACCATTCAATGAATGACGCTATAGTGTGACGTCACTAGTGGTCCTTCCATTGAGATATGTTTGTACACATTATTAACGCCTACACTGTGTTCTTTTGACATTGCAGAAACACGATAGTTCTAGTTGTCATGTTGGTAATTTGCTGATCTATTGATATGCCTAACAATAAAAACTGGGTCGAACCTTAACATGTGTGTATGCATGGTGAGTATACGCAATATATCAAAAATACAACATTACCGAGACGGTGCATATAAATCATCGATATGGTACGAGTTTGGCCTCCCTGTCTATGGACCTCAGCATGAAATTAAATGTGCAATGTGCGTTTATAGGCCTACCCTTTACAGATTAGCCTCAGACTGTGCATTATACAAAAAAAGCAGGGACCAAGTCCTTCACTTTTCTAATGGTTCATATTCTTTGGATACGAGCCTCAGAACATGGCATGAACCATGCATGCGCCTAATGCGCATTCTCAGTCCAATCTGTTAATGTTAAGGAGATTAGTAGACTGGTATCAATAACCTTTTCACACTAGCCTCCTAATGCCCATAAATTGACTGTACAAAAAAGGCAAAGCGTACATTCTAATACTCTTTACAGACTATATCCCCAGAATGCGCGTTGTGCCGGTGGTATAGTAGACAGTTAGTATGAGCGTATTTTCAACCTAGTCTATTTATAAAGGGTATTAGCTTTGTCCTTTTGGGTGCTTGGGCAAACTGAGGCCCGTCCCTGGATAGCAGGGGGTGGGCAGGGCGGCGTAGTGCATGCAGGCAGCGAGCGGTCAATGCTCCAGTGTTGACCCACCTTTACCATTAGAGCCGACCAGCCGACAGGTGAGCGTCTCCGAGACACGTGCCCGCAATATGCCACTGTTATAAGACGTCAGCACAATCTAGTCAATAGGGCGTGTAGCACTGAGAAGATTAAAATAAATAGGCCAATGTCCTCGTCCTGCATTTCTATTATGTATCTATATAATGTGTCTAGATTTCGCTGCCTTAACATTTTCAAAGTTGTATTTCTATTCACAAAATGTTGGTTTATTCGAGTCACGCAAAGTCTTCTACATTTCTTGAAATGGGATAACTGCATATGAAAATGGTGTAGCATATCTCGAGTCGTGTCGCATAGTCTATTAGTATTACACCCCGACCTAATGCAAACACAACCCTGAAAACCTAGCTTCATCACACAGTTACCATTTTGACCATGTTTTATACAAGTCTTTTTTAAAAGGCATTGACAAGGGGACAAGTCATTTTAAATCCAAAGATTGCACGCTCCACCAAGGAGGCTCCACCAAGGGGGCTCCAGCGTACTTAAAAAAGGAAACAACGACGCACTGAAACCCAATTGATCAAGACTCAGCCTGACCCGTCACGTCTGCTACGCCCCTCACAATGCTCTCTCCATAACCTTCAATGCTAAAGTGAATTCCAGACCAACCTGACAGGTCTTTCTCCCATAGACTGCCATTACTACAAGGATGGCACGCCATTCATAAAAACAAGGCTGAAGCTTGTTCCCAAGATACAGTAGCTAATAAATGTATACAGAAAAACACCGGGAAAAAAATCAGTTAACCCCAAGAAAGTGACAAAATCGTTGTGTCCTGACTTATAAGATGCGTAGGAGCCTTGGTAAACTAAATTATATTTGAACAATGCGACCAATAACTGCACATCCAAATGAAATAGCTTTCTAGTTTCAACCCAGCCAGCTTGGGATGTAACAGAAACATTCTGCAACCATACTTTTTTAGTCAGTTTGTTATTTACTAAAATGGCACATAACAATTATGTTATTGATGATGAGGTTGAAACCTCACCAAATTAGAACATTATTATAACATTTTTTGGTGAGATTAGGATGAAACCAAAACAGAACATTATAAGAACATTCTGTTTATGTTGAAGAACATAACCAGAACATTACAATAACATTGCAGTGCAACGTCACAGCAGTAGGTCGCAGCGACGTAATTGGGAGTCATCAAAAGAATGTAACAAGAAACAACATATTATTATAACATTATTGCAACATTATCATAACGTCACACCTCCGGCTGGGAAATGATTCATCAAAGAATTATATTACAATGAATCATTATCATATGTGACCCCACACCACTAAATGAGGCATAAAGGCCTTATTCCACTATACGACACTCGCTTGCGTCACCATGAAAAAACGCAAGCAAACGGCCGCAAACGCGTCTATGGTGGCCGCAAACGCGTCTAGGGTGGCCGCAAACGCGTCTAGGGTGGCCGCAAATGAGTTTAGGGCGGCTATATATATTCCACCTTGCGTGTGGCCACCAGATGCAAACAATTGGCTGCAAACGCGTTTTCGGCGGCCGCAAACGCGTTTGCGTTAGACTGCTGCAAGGTGGACTATAGGGGTTTGCGGCCCCTGTTTGCGGCCTCCGTTTGCAGCTTCTGTTTGCGTCACCTACTCAGAGATACCAACATGTTGGTATCTGGGCCGCAAACTGCTTGCGACAGCCTTAAATAGCAGCCGCAAGTGCCCCCTAAAACAAGGTGGAATATGGCCTTAAGTCGCTGTGTTAAGTCCTGAGATAATTGCATAATAAGAGAAAAAGGTCAAAAAGTCAAAAAATGAGTTTTCTCCAGAAATCATAAGGTAAACACCTCAGCTGTATAGTTTACTAAGAAATTTATAGAAATAATTAATTTTACAGGCATATTACACAGGTTTATTGGATTGTCCTAAATTTGGTCTATGGCAATTGCATTGTCATACAGATAAGTCTAATCTTTAAGGCAATTTTTCTCGTATTTGCGCTTTATGATCCTCAATACTTCGAACAAGCATAACTCAAGTTCTATAAATGATAGAAACATAATTATTTCAGGATTGTAAAGATTATGTGACCATCTCCAAGGATTTACCAAAATGTCAAAATCTTGTATCTGCAACTTATGCCTAACTATGTGGTGGGGGGTCACATATACACCTTTTTCATTAGGGTGTGGCACCCCCTGGTGAATTAAATTGAAACACGTTTTTAGGTCTTTTTCTATAGTTGACCTATATGAAGTGAAGCATATAAAGGTTAACTATGGGAAAAGACCTAAAACATTGTTTCAATCTAATTCACCAGGGGGTGCCACACTCTTAATGTAAAAGGTTTATAGATAGAAAGGATAACTAATACACGAAAACACATTTCAAACTATGAAAGAAACAGTTGTGCACCTTTACACTTGAGATCGTCATAATTATGCTGTAATTAAGTAATAATAACATATGAGGCCGTGACTATTCTGTGGGCGTACATAAGTGGCCGTCTCACTTGGACGTATACCTACATATTATATAAGATTCTGAGTCTCGGTAACTTTATTTCAATATTTTCACGATGGTACTATTTTCAAATTATAAAACATATGCTGTTATCAATTTATCCCAGAAATGATGTTATGGCCTACCGTTTAGCGCACAGTGTGGAGTTGTGACTGCCGTGAGGTAACATGTATAATTCAATATGAAAGCTCGCTATGCTAACGCCACCTGCCGTATCTCATAGATGTATTTCCCACAAGCGCACGTAAGTAGTATATGGAATTGAGACATTAACTCAGGAATGGCGTATTTATAGAATTTTATAATTCTCAAAGTTTTTCATACATTAATATTTGTGTATTTTACATTATTATTACGTAATACCAGTTTCATAAATAACATTTCCATATGAGAATTACAGATATGAAATTTGGCACTATGACAATCTTCCCCTGACATCAGAAAAAGTTTGCCATCAAACTTGAAGTAGTTATACACTCTAGGCTAGTTGATACAGCGCAGAGAAGCCCGAGGTACGTACGATCCCCTATGGGTCGTACAGCCACCCGAGGACGACCCCTAAGGATCTTCTATATTTTATCACCCAATCAAAGCTCTAAACTGTCTAAAAATAGTAACAATGATGGGTGGTGCGTACAGCCTGTTTATACTCACCGGCCTCTATAGGGTGGTCGGGAGTTATGGGCTGGTAGTGGTACATCTTTTCAAATCGCCCATTCTGGCCCCAGTGACCTCACACTTCTCACCAGATAAGGACTGTGTAGACAGAGGGAAGATAAGGGTGGCAGACTAGGGTTCTCACCTCTATGTTGTGGTAGCTTACCTATTCAGGCATTGTCTTACTTGATGGCTCTACCCCTCAAACAACAGTTACACCTGATTGCAGATTAGACACTCTACACACGACCTATTTAGGGGTCCCTCAGAGAGAAGGGGCAGTGGTAAATTTTGCCTACCTATAACTTGCTTATTATTCAGTTTTATCGAAAAATTCCAAAAGGGGCATGGAGCCCATTACTGCAACTGTTGAGATAAAATGATAATGTTATCTGTTTAGACACTGTTGTCCTACAGCAGTGACACAAAGGTAGTGGGCTTTTGGTAGCTTATCAGTGGTAGAGGGGTCTGGCTTGTCCCCCGACAGGCCTGTACTGGGGGACAATGGCAGCCCCCATGGTGCATCTCCCTACAGGCCTATACGCACCGCTCGCCGGCCGTGCGGGTGATAAATTGTCATTCATCATAATTATGTTAGGCCTTTACATAATAGATTAGTCGGTTCACTTATTCAATATAGCTGTTGTCTCAGTCATTTCTAAATCATTTACCTCTCGAAGTCAGTTTGATTCCATGTATCGTTTCATCAGTTCGATAGCAATAGGCAGCAAGTCTGCAGTACCTGTGCTTTCTCACTTTTTTGTGGCATAACTGTTTGTATATGTCACATAGATCTGTTGTACCTGTTACACTAGGAGGAAAAATACCACTGTCTTTCTAACTGCGTTCAGTTTTCTGTAATCAACAGCGAAGTGTCGTCTTTCCATCTTTCTGAGCCATTTTTCTTTTTCATTAAAACAATTGGCGACTGCCATTTTGAGTTTGATTTTTCAATTTCATATCATTGTCAAGTTTTCTTTGACTTTCCCTTGTGCATGCTGTCTCATCACTGGTGTATGTCTGTAGAAACTAGGGGCGGATCCAGGGTCTGTCTCCTAGGGGGGGTGGGGGGTGGGGGGCAATATATCTGCCCCTCCCCCCCCCCCCATGATTTAGCTTGCAAAATTTCTCCTCAGATTTGTCAAAACTACGAGAGTCCACTTTTGGTCTAGGGGGGCAATTGCCCCTTTTGCCCCCCCCCCCCTGGATCCGCCACTGGAAACTTTGCCTTACAGGTGAAGCACCACTTGTATAGATCTGTTTTGTGCTGATTCTAATCTGTGCAACCAAGCTCTGACAAGTACTTTGCAAATGCTTCACGTTTTTTTTCCCGTCTACCAGTTTTATAAACTATATTTCTATATGAGACTTATAGATAACGCTATATCAGTTTTGTAGCATACTATCCGATTGATTTTGGGCCATATTCAGCTTGCAAAGCATATCATAGGTGGTATATTTAGATCAAAGGGAAGTATTCTTGTTATCTCTATATTACTATAGCCTCCTGTGCTTTGACCGCCAACGGACTTTCAAAGCTTTAAAGAAGGCTTTTATAAAATCTGCCTTAATCATTGTGACTCTCCTCGATACTTTTCGAAGGTGTCATGCACAACAATTACTAAGGCAAATATCGTGAAAAAAAGATCATATTCTTATTAAACACACCGTTTTCGCCATTGCAATACAATCATGTATTATCATTTTACTTAATTTTTCGTCGCGATATCTTCCAAAATACCTTCTTTGGTCGCCTCTCCAGGGATGTAAGTCAGGGTTAATGACAAAGTCTAGCTGAACACGCTTTAAATGCTTGGACACGTGAAGTACGAAAGTAATTTTAATTGCACAAGATAATCTCAAATCGGAGAACTTACATCCTTATACGAGATACTACAGCCTATGACTTTAGACCATGATTCATTGTTTACTATACGAATAGTCATTGCGCCCTGTTGACTTCATGGACCAGGTGCTTTCCATTTTGAATTTCCGGCCTGAAAAAAGTTAATTGTGACTCCAAGTCTAATCTGGCGAGACAGGAAACGTGGCATTTTTAATATATAGTGCAGTCATACGGGATGTTTTTAGAAATACATTTAATGATCTCTATAAGATCGCTGGGCGCGTTTTTGTTCTTCGGATTATTCTATCACAGAATTCAAGTCGGGTCATGCTCGTTGGTCCACATTTTTTCTAATGATTGTGTTTTTTTTCAGATTGTATCTTAACATCTCTGGAGCAACGCTCCTAGACCCGCCACCCCCTAGCCCCCTTGATTTCCATTTGATGGCCAAATTTTGTCCGAATTCTTGTGCTCTCTCTAAAAGCCTGATTGTTGCCTTTCAGATGCGGTGGTGAGGCTAGACGATGACCACACGTAGTACCGACATGCGGGGCCTACCACCACCGACCACCATGGCCACGTCCACCCGCCGGGGCCGCCTCCTCGCCAAGGCCGCCTCCTTGGACTGGACCTCGCAGACCTCGCGTAGGTCGTCGGCTGACCTCTGGGACGGCAGGGTCATCCACAATGTGCCCTCTACCCTGGAGGAATCACCGACGACGAGGGTACAAGAGCGGCCTCCGGGCAGGCGGCGACCGCTGATAAAAACGAACTCCCAGAGCCGGCTGGAGGTGAGGGGCTGGGGCGGACGGCCCTCAGAGGGCGCCGCCCTGGACACCTTCACGAGCCAGGACCGGACTGTAACTGTAAACAGGCCCTCCACGGGTTCTCCTGGGGCCAGGACCGGCTCCCCGCCCGTGGTGGTAGAACGCAGGAGCCGGGTCAGAAAGCAGAGCCTGCGAAAGACGCTCAGCGACCACGCGGCCCCCTCCTCCAGTAGGCGGGAGGACCTGACAGTACAGGACCTCACCCTGGAGGACGCCGACGGTGACCCCTCAGGGGTCGACCTGGTTAACCCCCTGTTGACCCGCAGCAGTGCGGGCAAAGTGGTGACCAACGTGTCGTCGTCCTGCCCCAACCTGGTGGAGGACGGCATCAGGGCCGACAAGTCCAAGGTGAGGATAACGCGGTCGACGGACGGGCGCGGCACTGCGGACCGCAACTACCGGTCAGGGGCCAGCAGCGCCGGAAGTGAGGGCCACCAGCGGAACCTGCTGGCCGTGCCCAACATCTTCGTCACGTCCTTCACTCACTCCTCCGACACGGCGCGCACCGGGGGCACCCAGCGCCAGGAGTCGCTCGACTCGGTCACCTCCGAGCCCGAACTGAAAACCCCAGCCCCTGGAGGGCCGCAGAGTCGGTACCGGCACAGCGCACCCGAACTGAGCAGCTCTCCGCTCTTCTCCTACTGGGAGCGCCTGCGCGAGTCGGTCAAACCGGCCCTAAGAAAGACTTTCTCAGACACTCCGTCCCTCCCGTCGAAATTCCCCGACGCCACCACCACCGGCGGGGCGGCGTCGGCGTCGGCAGCGGGCGCGGAGAAATCCCCCTCCCGCCGCATGCTTAACGAGCCGCGCATCGCCAAGGTGCTTAGCTACCTGTACATAGGGAACCTGGAGACCTCCTACGACGAGCGGCTCACCTGTCGACTCGGCATCCGCTCCGTCATCGACCTCAGCAACGTGGCGCCCGAGGACGTGCCGTCAGTCAAACGTCGACACGCGCCCTGTGTGTGCGCGCACGAGGAGCGCCACCTGAAGGCCACCCTGAGACTGGGGCTGGCCGAGGCCGACATCGCCGACATGCAGGCCAGCTTCGACCAGATCAACAAGTTCATCGAGGGCGCGCGCAAGGCGGGCAAGAAGGTGCTGGTGGTGTGCTGGACGGGCAACTCAGTGTCGGCGCTGGCCGTCATGCAGTACCTCATGGTGCACCAGGGCTGTAACCTACAGAAGGCCTACTCCATGGTCATGCGCCAGGGCTCGGACCTAGACCTGTCCCCAGGCTACCAGGTGCTGCTACAGACCCTGGAGAAACACCTGCTGCCCACCGAGGAGCAGTCCCTGTGCTTTGACCGCACCAGCGCCCCCAAGCAGCTGACGAGGGAGGCGTGGACTACAGATGAGAGTGATATATGAGACTAAGGCTTAGCACATGTATTGTTATAATGAAGCAGGGGGCTTATGGTACATAGGATGACATGAACATCCGCAACAATCAATACACGCCCTTTATCGACAGAAGTCATGTTCCTTCATTTGTTAGTTATTCGGCAAAGTAGCACGGGATTAATATCAAGACAAATACCGGTTCGGTCAGTTTTGAGGTTTTATGCTACCAAGTCCCCTGGACTCATGGTGGGACTGTGGTATAAACGTGCAAATAGTGCATAAAATTTCCACTTTAACACGTGCTGCAATTACTAAATATAGCATTGCAGTTTATTCATTTCTACACCACTACATATGTTGATTATATATTATCACGTACAAACTCGTCGATAGCTACAGCTACGAATAGCTGTTTTGTTGATAGCCTCCTAAAAAACCAACCCATGGGTACGTGGTAAGGGACATCTAAACTAATCAAACTGGCAGTACATTCCACGTAGATATGAAGAACTATTAAACAGTTTCATGTGACAGAGGAGGAAGAACTCTCTCAAACTGTCGATAAACCGAATAGCTTGAAAAACCGCAAAATAGATACATAGAGAAAGGGACAGTGGTCTACATGTATGACTCTAGACATACAATAGAACTAGCAAATAGAAAGCAAAGATGTGTTGTTCGTCCAACCTTTCCTTTGCTTGATGTGCGCTTTCTTAATTGGTAGTTAAACGTTTGTAATTACCGCATCAGAAATGAGTATGGCACACAACTGTCAAAGTCTGTATGCATAGCTCAATCCATTGATTATTACAATATTTGTCCAGGTTATGGATAGACAACGGGTCTTGGGAATCGGATGACATTCACGCATACAATAGAATCTCGCCTTATGGTCAGACCAGGGTCAATTAAGAACAAAGATCACCCTTTCAAAGAACTGAAACTATAAATCCAGTACTTCTGATATTCAGAATAACGGTCAATCCCTCATTAAGGTCAATTTTGGAAAGAACCAAGGGCGATCTTAATTCTGAGACTCTACTATATGCACTTCCATCTATTGCACTTAAGATAATCTATAAATCATCTTATCTATTGTTTCCCTGACATGGAGATGTTTCTGTAAACAAATCAAAATTACTTTTTCTGTTCGTGGTCGAACAAGGAGGGAGCCTGCATCGTCCCCCTGTTACTTTTTATGTCCTGGTGTTTAAAAAAGAGTAGCTTTTGTCCATCTGGAAACTTTTGTCTACGCTTCTAAAACTAAGAAAGTTTTGAGAACTTTTCTTCGATTATATCATATAAGTACTCTTTTTCGACGTACTGGACTTAAGAACCATGTGTGGGTGTGAGCGCATGTAAAGTAAATGGTGCACCGTGACTCCTTGTTTATCCTTAATCGAGTTGATAAATTTGCTCACGTTAAAGGAGGGGCCGTTATGCACGGGACGTTAGCCCGTTTGGATCATGGATGTGTGCCACTGTACGCTATGTCTATACTAGTGCTACATGGCCTATTCTCTCAGAAAAATCGCGGCGGGTAGCCGGCGCATCCCAATCTAACTCACGGCCTGTCTCTACCATTATTATAAAAGTAAAAACAGATTTTTTCTTTTAAGTAACAGTCAATTTTCTGTAAGGTATCCTGAACTTGATAATCCACCGTGTACTAACGCAGCGGTTATCTTTACAGTTACATCCTAGACGCTTGGAGATAGGTACAACGGTTGCTAGTATGTATCTCTCCTGTTATCGACGCTTCAGAGAAAAATATGGTCGTACAGGTATTGATCCACCTAGATGTAAATAGAACAATATCATTTAGCATTTTGGCTTGATGGACGGCTTAAATGGTCAAGCTTAAAGAACATTCTGCAGATGATCACCAAACCAAAAAGAATCGAATACAAATAAAATTGTTCCAAGATAAAGTACTTCCTCGTCTTTTTCCTATCAAATGTAAGTTTCAAGATAAGACTTCACTATGACTAAGAAAATACCGGTACAAAAATAATCAGCTTTTGATGTCATTCGCCTAACAGAGGTGCCGTATCTCGTCCGCGAGAATTGCCAAGGTGGGTTGGTTCCGGTCACTTTTGTTTATCATATAAGTCATTTTCAAAGGACAATTACGAAATTAATAAGCTGAAATACTCTCTAATCATTTCTACATGACAAAATAGATTCAGGCTATTTTCTGATTCAACAATTTTTGTGAATAAGATTTGATTCTTTCTTGCAGAACGAATCAATTCTTTTACAATAGATTATAGAAGAGAGCAGTGTGGAGAAGCCAGATCCATGATATCTGTCAATATGCAATAAATAGAGAAATAAAGATTTCTAAGATTTCATATTTACCATACTGATAGAAGAGGTTATAATCTCCACATATTGTATTTTTTCATATTTTTTCTACAATTAGAAATTAGAAAATTAAGTGTTTAAAGTTTGACTACCAGAACCGGAACACCCACTGGCGCAAAGGATTTCGGACTACCTCTGTTAGGCAAATACACCAATGGACAAGTATATGCATATAAAATAGGAATCTGCTTAAATTGATAAGTTTTAATAATGTTGACCATAGGCATAGTGTTTTGTACATAGTAACATAGTGTAGTGCATACTCCCCAGTCGCGTCGGATTGCACATGTAATACTCGCTCCGACTATAGCCTTTTTTCATTATGTAATTTTACTGTATCACCATGCACCCTCATTATGTAGGTCAACCAAACATCCGGGTACTTCCCCAAACCCAGAATACTATAATGGGAGCAATGATTACACAGGAATCTGAAGCGAGAAAGGAGTGTGAGTGTAGTGTACCGCGAAATGCTTATGTCCGTAGTGTCCACCAAATGACACTTCTGTATGCTTGTACAACCCACAGCATCATGTTCAGTATCTTGGTGATAATAAAGCAGTCAGTACATAACACATAGCATACCAAACGAGTAGTCAGATTGACAATACCTCAGATCAAAATATGTAAAGGTCCAAGCCCAGGGGCGGATCCAGGATTTGTTTGGGGGGGGGGGGGGGGGCAAGATGTGAAAAATATGATAGTAGTATATCAGGGTGCCCACGCTTTTTCAGAAATCAAAATAAGACCTAAATAAGACCTTTATAATACCTTGTCGGGTACCAAAATAAGACCTTTTCAAGACATTTCTGTGTAGATTTTTTTTGACCTTTTTAAAAATTTATAGATTCTACCAAAAACAAGTGCAACTGTATAATCTCGTTTAAAACTGAAATCGTTATTAAAATAACGAGATTCTTCGCCTGTTAATGAAAAAGAAACTAAAGTTTGAATAAGATAATTGTAGGTTAATCATATATTTATTTAAAGAAGAGGTTGTTATTGGCAAAGAGGAACGCATGAGGAAAAAAAGGACACCCAATGTAGATACTGTATTAAAGTGAGAGTAAATTTCTTGAGATTTTAAAGATTCAAACTTGTTCTTGTATACTTGGCACATCCTAAAAACATAGTCTCTATGCTGAATAACATGTCTTTTGACCTTTTCTAAAATTTGAAAAATAAAGAAATTTTGTAAAGATTGAAAATTGAAGGCGTTTTTGGACACTTTGTATATCATAAAAATAAGGTTGCCAAGCTGACAAATATGTCTGATGACCTTGTCTGAAACTTGGAAGGGAAAAGAAATTTCATGAAAATCAAAAATTTTGAAGTCATTTTTACGCACTTGGTGCATGATAAAAACATGGCTGCCATACTAATAAACATGTTCGACGACCTTGTCTTAAACTTGGAAGTAAAAAGAAATTTCATGAAAATAAAAAAATTTGAAGTCATTTTTGGGCATTTGGCGTATCATAAAAACATGGATGCCATGCTGACAAATATGTCTTATGAACTTATCTAAACCTTGGAAGCAAAAAGAAATTTCTTGAAAATCAAAAATTTTGAAGTCATTTTTGGGCACTCAGCACATCATAAAAACATGGCCACCATGCTGATAATCATGTCTGATGACCTTGTGTAAAACTTGGAAGTGAAAAGAAATTTCTTGAAAAATACAAATTTTGAAGTCATTTTTGGGCATTCGGTGCATAATAAAAACATGGCCACCATGCTGACAAATATGTCTGATGACCTTGTCTAAAACTTGGAAGTGAAAAGAAAACTTTTGAAAATTATAAATGTTGAAGTTGTTTTTGTGCACTTGGCGCATCATAAAAACATGGCTGCCATGCTGACAAACATGTCCGATGACCTTGTGCAAAACTTGGAAGTGAAAAGAAATTTCTGAAAAATAAAAATGTTGAAGTCATTTTTGGGCACTTGGCGCATCATAAAAACATGGCCACCATGCTAAAAAAATGTCTGATGACCCTGTCTATAACTTGGAAGTGAAAAGAAATTTCTTGAAAAATAAAAATGTTGAAGTAATTTCTGGGCAATGGGCACATCATAAGAACATGGCCGCCATGCTGATAACCATGTCTGATGACCTTATGTAAAACTTGAAAGTGAAAAGAAATTTTTAGAAAATAAAAAATTTTGAAGTCGTTTTCGGATACTTGGCATGTCTCAAAAACATGGCCGCCTTGCTGACAAACATGTCTGATGACGTTATCTTAAACTTAGAAGTTAAAAGAAATTTACACAAAATTAGAAATGTTGAAGTTGTTTTTGACACTTGGTATGTCATAAAAACATGGTAACCATACTGACAAATATGTGAGATGACCTTGTCTAAAAGTTGCAAGTAAAAGGAAATTCCTATAAAATAGAAAATTTGAAGTCATTTTTGGACACTTGGCACATAATAAAAACATGGCCGCCATGCTGACAAACATGTCTGATGACCTTGTGTTAATGTTGGAATTGAGAACAAATGTGATTCAGATTTGAAATTGTGAATTAGTTTTTTCTCATTTGGCACACCATAACAACAGAAGGTAGGGGATTTGACCTCTGTTCCACTTGATCGCCCACCTAATGACATGCCAGGCGATTGTCCTGCACCTTGTTTCCACTCTCCCACTAGAGTTGCCAACAACTCGAAGTTGTTTATTATTGATTTAACTATCCTGAAACTTGTAAATTTTAACCAAATAACATGAATACAAGCCAAATACATATAAACTTATAAGAGAAATATGTAAAATACATTTAAGGTATTTTTTTAAAGAATTATAACAACACAAAATCCATTCTAATGTAAAAATTGTCAAAGGCCATAGGACACATCTACACGTAACTAAATGTAACTAAAAGCTTCTCTCACAAGAAAACCCATGCATCCCCTCTCCAAGCATAGGACAGGAACCAGGGGATTAAATGTGTGATAATAGGGTAAACTGGCTCTTTCACTTGTTCAAAGAAAAAGCCATCCTATACTTCGCCTATCAAACTTTATACCATTGGTGAAACTTAATACAACGCGAAGAATAATTAAGTATTGAAATGAGAGGAGGAAAAATTATATCTTGTAATAAATTCAGATTGACCAAAAATAAGACCTTTCTAAGACCTCTGGTATTCTGAGTTATCTTAGTGACGTTAAAGGAGAAGGGAAAAGACAAAATCAAACGTCTCAACTTATTCCTAGTATTCAATTAAGGTTGAGAGTAAGAGTAAATGTAATTTTAACATGTATAATTCCTATAACTTTTTACAGGTTACTATACAAAGATAAGCCAGTAAAATGTAATGCTGGCAGTACCTGGAAGATCGGCCTCTTAACACCGAAGGGCTGTATGACTTGGATTCAAATAAACATTTCCAAAAAAAAACAAGAAGCAAATTAGCTACAAAGTTCCGCTCATGTATGAGCGATGGTCGTCCCTCAGTAAACTGAAGGCCCTCCTAATATCAGAGGGCTATGTGTAATATGGGCTATAGGTACTGACCACCACCACTCCTGCTGTTACACACAGCTCAGGGAGGGGTTTAAGAAAGGGCTACTACTAGGTCCTAGCACTGAGTAACCTATCACCCACCCACCTGGGACTGCCCACCTGCAGGTGACAGTGGTGGTCCTTATTTGAAGGGTTAGGGGCTGTTTAGCTCAGGCATTGGTTATGTAACCTACTTCTAGCTTCTCACACTACCTGATTCTAACAACAATTGGAGGACAATACCATTCAACAGCTGAACATGAGATTGTGTAACCGGTCATTGAGAACAAAGAGAACTCAATGGTTAAAGACATAACTGATTGAGGGAGTCCCCACCATTAGCTACTATACTATATAGATATAACTAGGGACTCCCAAAAATTAGTTAAGTTTTTCTTGGCAAATCAAGAATGACTCTTGGGACTTGGGGTACCTCCTGAACAGGAGAGCTGAACCCGCTTACGGCTTATATGCAAAGACATCGCTACAAGACACCAATGATCCATCAATTTTGAGGAATCTTTTTTTCCAAGGACATCCCTTTTGAAACTTGACATAATGGTAATATATCTTAAATTCTATGTGGATATGATAATATGATATCAAAGCAAAAGGTTAACTAGGCCTACATGTATTTCATAATATTGTTGATTTTATGACAGCTCATTATTCGTAAAATGTGGCAAAGGTTGTGTGCTTCTTTTGATGCTACCGCTCAAAGTGCCTGGATCTCAGGATCAGGCTCTAATTGGTTCAGGTCACCAGTCTCCGTGGTTGCAGTGACCAATAGGTATTGGCACTGGCTCCCAGGGCCCAAGGGCCCTGTGGGGAGTGGGGTGAGTTACTTTGCAGCTGTGGGCTGGTCTGTGCAACTCAGGTTGAAATTGGAAAGAGGGGTCCAATTTGCAAAATGCGGTTTCGAGAGTCTCTCTTCAGGCATCATGATAAGTAGTAAACGGTACCTAAATAAGTATTTAGGAAGAGGTAAAACACCTGGTGAGGGTGGAGCCTCTAGGAAAACCCAGTGGTAGTACCAGAGGGTGGGTGGAGGGCTGGGTCAAGGAGGACCTTAGCCAGGTGGTGACCAGAACTAACCGGGTATAAGTATATAGCCGGACTCTGAAAAAGGATACCTTTACTCAGAAAAAATGTAAAAAATTTTGGACGTGGCTAGTCTAAGTGTGGTATCCCCCCAACAAGGAGTTAAAGTGTAATGGCGAAATTGCAAAAAAAAAAAAAAAAAAAGATTTTATGACAGCTCAAACATAATGAATATTATAATGGTCACTGGGCCCCAGATACACCTCCCTACCATTCTCTGCCTGGTGAACACTACAGATTGAAATTTCATAATTCTATTGAAACGCTTCCAGCACTAGCGACCATCCCAACTGCGACCTTTCCACCCGTCTGCCCCCCCCCCCCCTCCCACCCGGATCCGCCAATGTGAGGTCAGATAAAATTACCTTTGGATCTAATAGACCGCAGGTCCAAAATGGACCAGAGGTAAATATATCCGACCGAATATGACATAAAGTGTCTTCATTATTTTATAAAATGGATTCCAATGTGATAAATCAACAACCATGATGCTATTACATAAAGTTCAAGTTCAACACTTATGTCACTGTTACCAGGTGCCTCAAAGTCCCAAAGACTATCTCCAACTTTTAGAACATATATATGCACTTGCTCTGTTGCCGGGTAGGAATTTTTCCCTGTGTCATATCCAGCAAGTTGTTCAGAATTAAAAGCCTCTGCGTCAGAAAAAATTCAGACATCCCAACAGCAAAAAGTTGAATCCCATATATCTTGAGAATCAGGAATTACAGAACCTGGCCAAATGAAATTCCCTGTGTTTTCGCTGTGTTTTGGCAAAATTTCCAAATTCCCTGTGCTCCCCTGTTAGGGAATTTTTTTCGCCATTTTCCCTGTTTTCCCTGTGTGGTTGGTACCCTATACATCACTAGGATTCATACCTAAATGGCTAATTCGTCCCTACTCCTAGTCTGTGGAGGGGGTTACTGTCCAGGTTGGGCCAAGGCCAGGTGCAGCCGACCAGTCAAGTGGCCCATTATGGCGGCCGGTATCTGAATCCTGGCGGTACGGTAATCCTTCCATAAGGACAAGTAAAATCTTAAAATCACAAATTTTTAGTAGTTAACTTGTTCCCGGCAAGATGTACAAAATTTCCTATGTCTAAAGTGTCACTCTCCGAGAACCAGTGTCTTTTTGTCATTATTGGAGTACAGAGGAAAAACATCATTTTGCCTCTAAATTAAGTGAGATATCAATATTCAAAAAATGAATGTGAAAATAATGATTTTCAAGGTCGCTTCCATACACTGCAAACATTGTTTTGCCTATTTTTATGTAAGTTATATCAATAGATATGTTTTTTTAGTGGCTATTGAATGATAATCAAGTAATACTATACTATAGTATTACTTGATCATAGTTATAGTCTATAGGCCTAACTATTTGGCACAGATCTTCCAATTTTGATCGAAGAGAGTCGCGCCATTGGCACCTGAACCATTGCCATTGGATGGGACTGGAGGGTCAAGCCTTCAAAGTTATGTCTAGTTATAGTGCGGCGTAACTCGCATTTTTAGCGGCCTGGCCCTTGGAAGTTGGAGTCCTACCCTGATTAATTATAGGCTGATAGCAAGAGCGGCCAGGGTATAGGCCTACTGATCCTACTATATTCGCCTAGAAGAGGTGCCAAATCTCGTCCGCGAGAATTGCCGAGATTCATCCATGGGTTCCGGTCCCTTTTTTCTATCATTCAAGTCATTTTTAAAGAGCAATTACACAAATATTATGCAAAATTATTATTAATCCTTTGAATATGATGAAATATATGAGGGCTATTTCCTATTTCAGTCATATTTTTTTTTATTAAAGATGATAATTTGATGCCAAAACAAGTAACTTCTTTGCCTAAGATTATAGAAGAAAAAGCCTCAACGAAGCCAGACCCCTAAAATCTGTCAAAATGCAAAAAAATTCCAAAATAATTTTTTAGCAATCTATTTTTTTGCCTATCAAGAGCTGGAGTCATAACTGAAGTATTTTTTAATTTTTCAGATTTGTCCATGCCATAGATTAATTTATACGGACTAAACGGGTTAGCGGTATCCCCGCGATTTTCGACATCACGCTGTGAAATCCTGGGCTCTAGAAGTGACCATGTTTAGCATTGGCGCCTATGGGGAAAACGCGAATTTTCGCAATTATGCGAAATATTGACTAACTGCGAAAATTTGAAGGCTTGTATCGCATTCCTGGGATCAATTCCAAACTTTTTCTCATTTACTGTTTGAAGATTGGACTGATATTCAGAAAGTTACAGCGAAATAACATGTTTTCTCCCATAGGATCCTATGTTAAACTCACCCCCAACGTCCGTTCGCGATTTCCGCGAAATTTAGCCGCGCGATGCTCCGTTTTGAGACCCGCATATTCCGTATAGAAGAGTTCTAAGTAAACAGGAACCCCTTTCGCGCTAGGCATTAAATGCTACCTCTTCCCGGCGATACTACTACTAGAGTAGTGGCGGGTATTATCGGCACCTTAGGGAATAATATGTCATTGTTTGCTTATTTCCCCCAAAATTAAATGAGAACGTGTTCCATAAGATAGTCTGTACATATTTGTAACCCCTTAGAATATCTTCTATGATTTTCATTGATTTATATAGAAAATATTATTCTGTCTATTTTTTCATGTTTTGGATGGTATTATCGGCACCTATCGTGTATTATCAGCACCCTTTCATTTAAATAACCAATAGATCTATCTATTGTTTGAAATTAACAAATGATTATTTTATCCAAGAATCATGTTTACCGATATTTACTTTGACATCCTGTAACGTTCATAGCCCCATATATTATTTTAATGTTATAAAATGCTGATCTCACATAATCTGTTCAAAAGTTACATTTTCCTTCCCGTTTCCTGTTAAAGCTTTTTACTAAAATGGAGAATATGTATTGCTAACTGAAATAAAATTCGAGTAGGCATACTGTTACTTCCAAAATTTATATGATCATATTATCAGACATTATTTTTCACAATTGTTTAATGCAATTTATGTTTTAACTCATATAGAGAGCTTGCACAACGTCGTTTGCTGCGGAGCAGTGGAGGACTTCCCGCCTATCTTTTAGCATTGGGGGGGCAAAACAATTCAGATTATCTAATGCTCCTACGATAAATAAATTTTCATTTTGTAATATTTTGTAGAGAAATGCCTAAGCTACTCATAACCATTCATAGTTTCTTTGTAAATTGGGTTTAAGATACACAGGGAACTAAAGAAGCAGCCCCCTCCTCTTTATCCTATAGTAAAAAACGGACCAGAAGTTCTCCAGTCGCCGGTGTCGCACGCCATAATACGTCCCGAAAACGACGTTGCGCAAGGTGCCTATTGTATATTTACCAGCCTAGTTTGTGAAATAGTGAATTAACTATGCCGATAATACAAGACACCACACAGAATGGAGTGTATTATCGGCACCCATACAGGAAAACTAATTCCTATATCTAGAATTGTTGTTGTTGAAAAATTACTTTTGACGTTAAGAAATCAAACTTGTAAGGTATTTCTTATATTTTGGGTTTAATAATGAAATAGAATTAACTCTCTTCTTATAATGTCAGATAAAATGGCCATTTTATTTTACTAATCTATGAACCTAGTTACTTCTTTTTGATGCTATGTTATCTAAAGACAATGTAACAGAGAAATCTGGTGCTAGGATGATGGAATAAAGATTAACTACTAATTTTTGTAAATGATAAAGGTTTAAAAACGAGCAATTAATTGTTGTATCAGAATCTGTATCAGGGGTGCCGATGATAGAGGCCTGCCGATAATACCCGCCACTACTCTAGTTATGTCGGGCACCTGCTGACCTTTTCGATCAGACTTTAGAACACAGAAACCTCCGCTGTCGAATTCTGTAGGAGCACTGCTAGTTGATTTCTCTGTGCTGACTTACTTACAAGCGTGTTTCTCACTCTGTGATGAAACACGCTTTCTTGTGTTTATGTTTACGCACGTCACCCCAGCAACGGGCCTGCTGGTTCAACGTGAGAACACTTATCTAACGACACAGATCGCCGGCAACCAGTGCAGTCTAGAAACTTCCGCTGAAGCTGATTCGCGGCGAGGCAGCACTCTAAAGCGAAACTTGACTGCACAGAACCAGCAAAAGGCAAGCCACAACAGACCATCCGAAACTCGCAAAGTCGGTAAGTTGAGCGTTTTGTAGCATTTTATCAAGTTGATTGATAAATTGTATGTATCCATTCTTTCATAACAGAGAACTACTTAACGGAGGGATATTGTATCACGACAAGAGAGTGTATAGAAACGCATTTACTTGCATCTTCTAGAATGTGCAAAAGTGCCGTCTGCCGATAAACGAGACAGTCTAGTCTCTAGACCTCTTACAGTCTTGGGAGTATGCACTATTTTTTTTTAGCTGTGGAGGCCTCTGTGCTGGAGTTCTAGAGCTAATCTATGCTACAATCTACAGTTACTAAAAGATCTATATTCGCATTGGATACTTTCTGCAACTTTCATGGATAGTTAGTCAACTAACTACATTCTACGACTACAATTCTCGCGGTCCGCAATGGCCGATTTCGCACTTCCTTTTTGGTTTCTGAGGCACCTACCCTGATTATCGCCTCTCTCCACTGTATACAAAAACAGCTGATTTAAAGTTAATAATAGAGTTTATAATTTGCTCCACATGGAGAAACATTAAGTATTACATTTGTATTTTACATTCCAAGACTAAGTATTGCAGAGGAGAAATTGAGATATTTTCTATCTAAACATTAGATTTTCGAAGAAATGTGATGCGATAATTGGTGCACTTCCACAAAACGGAAGTAGAATGACGTTGCGTGGACCAAGAGAATGACAATGTCATATTTGGCCACCATGTCACATGTGGCCACCAATTTTGGAGTTTTCTTCATATTATGAAATAATTACTCGACATGTAGCTGAGAGTTATAATTCATAATGTTTCTGAAGTCCCAGGGATTCTTCCACTTTTTGTTTTATTGTTCTACCATATTTAGTTCCTTCACAACCCTACTTACAATACAGGCCATTATGCTCAAGAGAAATTAACTCTTTGTTACATTAATCATGAAATATATATGGTAAAAATTGTTTTTTATGTTATTTTGTGAAAATTTTGACTTTCATAAGATTTTCTAATGATTCTCATGACATTTACTAAAAATTATATATTCTCAAAATTCAGAAAACTTAATTTCTTGCTAAACATAATAATCTTTAAGTTGCCATAAAATGGAAATAAAGACATCAATTAGGAATAACAGGTTCTCAATGTACAAGAGGTTTGGAGGTTCATACATGTTTCTTTCAGGAATATCTTAAAATGGTTTGCAGCATTTGAAAGAGTAGGTTCTCTACAATAAGAAATATGCAGACACATTTCCCGATGTTTCATGTCATTTTGTGACCTGATCAATTAGCAATAGGTACCTTTTCCCAGATATGCTCCCAAATTCGTGACGCAATGCGAGCGCTGTCCCTACGACTAGGCTATTAAAAAAATGAGAGTAGATCTAGCCTGCGCCGCAAGCCCCTCTCCTCATCGGGAATGGCAATGTCCAGGAACGAATACTTTGTCTAGGCTAGATCTAGATTAGAGCATTAAC
This sequence comes from Lepidonotus clava, assembly GCA_936440205.1. Classification (NCBI taxonomy): domain Eukaryota; kingdom Metazoa; phylum Annelida; class Polychaeta; order Phyllodocida; family Polynoidae; genus Lepidonotus; species Lepidonotus clava. The sequence goes on along the minus strand of OW387136.1, from coordinate 40,248,974 downwards.
TCAGTTTAGACTACTGTCTTTTAAATGCAGCCGATTTTTTATAAAATATGCATTTCCTGAAAGCACAGACCAAGAGAAATGCGAAACTGGTTAAATCAACCGAATACATTGAATAATAAGAAAGTTATTGCTTTTAAGATAAAGAATTATGATTATTTTCTGTCAGAGTAGAAGCTATAGAGCGTTCATAAACCAGGTTCAAATTCCATCAAATTTTCAAACCTTAAGAATCATAGAAATACCTCGACCACTGGAAAGGCTAGATCAATAGGAACCAAATACAGGTAAAAATAGCATTATAGATTTAAAAAAAAATAAATAAAAAAATTAGGAAGATATGGAATTTTGAAGAAAAGAAATTCATAAAGGAGCCAAAATTAGTCCAATTTTGACTGAGTCTGTGTTCACGAAAACCAAAAGCGCATCAATTCGCTGGGCTTGAACTAAATAAAATCAACTGTTTCTTCATGGAAAGACATGTATCACGGTCTGTATATGAGTTCAATTTAGTTCCCTTCGTTTTTGCCTTTTGAAAAATCAATTCAAAGCTTAAAAACGTATTTTACTCAAATGTTGATTCTGAATCTAGATAAGATTTTCAGCTTGTATCATAGCTTAGACTATTCTGTATCTATTCCTGGCAACAGAAAACATATTTGGTCGATATTAACTAGCCTAGAACAGTTGAGAAAGGATGTGACACTCGCTAGAAAATGGTGTTTTCCTGACGGCCACGAGCCATAATTCCCGATTTTGAGCATGAAACTTGAAAGACATCTTGGGTGATATTTTCATAGCCAGAATCGTAATCGCCATCATTATAGAATGTCATTTTTAGCTCAAAATATTATAGATTAATCAGTTTATGAGCATTTTCGTTGAGGGTGTTTTACCATAGTGACAGAATAGCACAGCGCGATATGCGCGGTGGTCCGTCATCGCTACTTTGTTCGAGAACAACGCCTCTGATAATCACATCATCCTTGCTCCATTCATGCCAGACTTTAGTTGAACCTTCAGGGACGACCATCGCTCATGCATATAACTCCAAGAAATACTCTAATTACAGCAAGTCTACACACATCACTTAACTCCACATTGCCCACAACATATCTACACTTATGATGGATAGCTGAATTATGATAGTTCATCTCCAGTTTTCCAACATTCACTTTTAAGTCAACTCACAATAATCATATAATGTGTCAAAGTCTAATCCTTCGAAAGTTCGATCTCAAAAAGAACCAATTGGTATTTTCGGTATTTTCTATATTAAATGTTAGGTTAGGTGATTATACGGTCTCCAAGCAGATAATTTGAATGTTCTTCCTCCTTCCTTAGGCTTACTAACTAGGTACTTCAATTTCTCTCATAGCCTGACATATGCCTGAAAACTCACTCAATGATTAAAAATTCAACGTTTGGAACAGATTTAGGATTTAGGACATCAAAAGAGGATCAATAGATCTGTATTAAATAGAGTTCACTCACTTCAGTATTGTCATATTTTATTCATTTATTTCTGACAGGACAAAAATCGCTATGGTTCGATTAAACGTCAAGAAAGGGGACGAAAGTCAATTTATCTTTGACACTACAGTACAGATTCCCGTCGAAGAACTTGTCACACAACTTCTCATCATCTATAATGGAAGGTTGAAGGTACAGCGGGTTGCAGCAGGTACGTATGTTACATACATAATTAGGCCTAGGCCTACTTTAAAACGTTCGTTGTGAGAAGTACAGACACTGTATAAATGATTAATACATTTACTAAATGTGCGTGGAACTGAAAAAACGGAAAACTGCTAGTTTCCTTTTTATTGCACGAAGTTAGTGTAACTAAGTGTACCCTGATCATTCCTAGTACTACTGCTGCTTTATGTTCCTGAAAAAGTGCAGTTTGTGTTAGATCTGAACGAGATAAATCATATATGTAGGATGTCATATGATCAGGCCAGAAGGAAATGTCCTAAACAAATCAATACGCATTATGTATTCTCTTGCAGAAATGCAAGAATTAGCGGACCATGGCGTCTCTCTACCACCAAACATGCAAGGTCTTACTGATGATCAAATCATAGACCTAAAACTTGTTGACGAGTGGGGTCAGAAGTGTGTCCCGAGTGGAGGCGCCATTGACAGCAAGGATGACATCGGGAGGAGAAACGGGCAAGGTATTTAATTCAATGAATTATATGCGGTTGGTTTCACTAAATACATGAGTTAACCATTTAAATGAAAACATGCAAGGCATTTTAAAGTATTGTAATGTAAAATAACCGAAATTTACTTAAAACGGAAAGAGACTGGAATAATTGACGCGTCAAAATGCAAAATGTTAAATTATTGTTTCAAAATATACGATTGCATTTCTAAGATGAACCACCCTTCGCGATAGAAACCTCAGACGTCATTTATACTTAACTGCACTTTTCAAATTTCATAAGGCAGGGCTTGACAAATCGGGTGTCCAGTGGCCCAGGACCACCAAAAATTGTACTGGGCCACTGAAATGAGTGCCTGAGTTGCCCAGTGGGCAACCAGAGTCAAGGTTGAAAATTTGTGTTTGAAAAATATGAATATAGACCTTTTACCCCTTAATCCATGGAATCAATGTATATAGTCATCTATATATTTTACATCATTCTCTTCAAACGTTACTGGGCAACCACATTTTGTAGCTGGGCAACCAATTTCTGGGCTCAAGTTGCCCAGTGGGCAACCAGGTTTCAAATTGATTTGTCAAGCCCTGCATAAGGTCATTAATATGATATTTTTAAATCAGCAGGTTCCAACATATCATGCATTTTTTTATTTTAGCCCCAAATGAGAAAATGGCCGAGGTATTGAAAAAGACAATTGAAGAGGCCAAAAATATGATTTCCAAGGTGAGTGAGCATCACAATGTCAAACTAATGATCCTTTAGCTATACTATTTTTGGTAAAACCTCTTAGATAATTAGAAATACACCGAATACATCTCAGCGTTTTGTTTTCATTATATGAACAGATTAAATATTTGATGGGGCATTCTCCCGTTATCTAAGTTACTTAATAAATAATATATAATATAATGTAGTGAATGGCACATACACTTCAAATTTACTATTTTCGTATCGAACGCATCTATATGTATGATATATTATTGTTGGACCTATAAATCCCTCTCCGATGATAAAATATGTAATGTGATAAACTTGATAATTTGCTTGGTACAGAAAAAGGCAGCGGCCAATGAGTTGGTGACACACGAAACCGTGCAGGAGGCACTGGACATCCTTCGAGGAGCAGTTATGATCGTCTACCCCATGGGGCTCCCACCCTATGACCCCATTAGGGAAGAGTTCGAAAACTCTGAAGACTTGTCAGGGACTCAGGTAACTTGCGTTTTTCTATTCAAACCCTACTGATCTCTTTATACCTGGTAACATATCGTACTGTATACCATTTTACCTCGGAGTATTGCACAAATTAAGTATTATGTATTATGAGTTACTCAACTTACTGTCATAGTAAAAGTATGTGATTATCTATACATTCTATCAAATATATCGGTTGTCTTTAGTAATTCAGTTTCATTCATGAATACATATTTTAGAATTTTATTCAGGGTTGCCACTGGTCAGGGAAAAGTCGGAATTTTTTTTTTTTTCAAGGTCAGAGAAAAGTCAGGGAATTTTGTAATTGCTCAGGGAAAAGTGGAATTTCGAAAAAGGTCAGGGAAAACTGACCCTGGTCAGGGAAAAATAAAATTTTCAAACATGTCATAGCCCTAAATCTAAGTCACAAAGTTACAAAATTTTGTAAATTGTGGCCCCTTGAAAGGCATGTTGTGATTTTAAGGTGCATTGCTGTGATCCAGCAATAATACCTTGTCTACAGGAGTTGCCAAGAAAAAATTAAGGTACTGTGTTTTGAAAGTTTGAGCTTAAATAGAAGGACAAGACTTTTTTAATGAAAGGATTTTCTTTTCTAATTAGTCGGGGAAAAATGGAATTTGTCAGGGAAATGTCAGGGAATTTTGACGTCTCTGGTCAGTGGCAACCCTGTTATTTCGTTTACTGGTGTTATCGACATTTTACATCCCTTATAAGTGTTTCCGAGGCTACAAACTTTGTTTTCTGTCCCACTAGGCTTCACTTGAGGTGATTGAACCCGACAGTGCGGCACTCTGGTTCTGTGGGAAGGAGCTCATACGGGGAAAGAAGCTGATGGACCACGTTGGTAAAAACGAAAAGACCAAGGTTGTCATCAAAATAACAAAGGTTTGTCGAAAATATTTCCTATCAGACGCCAAGTTTTATTGCAAATAAACACCTTAGAACGAATATAATGCTGAAGCCTGTCCAGGTTTAACGTGAACCTTTTGACCAAAAAATGTCATACTCTCGACGAGGGTTGTCAAATAGATTAAAATTTGTAATGTTTTCTTTTTACAGAAGGGGCAAGGGGCGCCGTCTCGTGAACGTGTGGTCAGTGAGGAGGACCAGAAAGCCATGATGGCCTTCTACTACCGCAAGCAGGAGGAGTTCAAGGTAAGATGGCTTCACATCTAGTAAACTGGGAAGGACGTTTCGTGCTTCTAGTCTAATGTAATGGGTAAATTTAATGTTTTATTAAAGCTTGTATTGCGCTTACCGAAAGTATGCTCTTGGAATACCTTTGCATTTTCGGCCCCGAAAGTGCAATACCGGCAATTCCTATATCAACGGCAGGAAATATTTATAGAGATGCCACTAAGGAGTAATGAAACATCCGGAAAAGTAGGGAGATTTCCGGATTTTCAGTTTTGACACTAAAAGGTTGCAAATAATAACCAGAAAACGTACATTTCTTATTTGGATGGCTCAGAGAAGACACTGGGATAAGTTGAAAAGCAATATTGGTGACTTTTGTGACGAAAAATTAAATTTCATTTTTATATGAACTGGCAAAAATCCCGAAATCCGGAAAAATGGCATCTCTGAATTTATTTACTACAATGTAATATTTTGGTGATGCCGCCGGTTATATATCGGCACTGGCGAAAGAATATCGGCGGGAAATCGTTAGTAACTTTTGGTGTGTGGAATACGGGCTTAACACCAAAGAGGAGACAGATTTTCTATTCAATTTTTTTTTTTGACTTGGCGGTAGCATCTTAAAACTTTATGACACATTTTCCTCGTTCTGCATAGATATTTCTATCCAATATTCGGATTTATGTAGATTAGAGAAAAAACATTTACATCACAAAGAAATCTCCATATAACGGTCAAAAGAGGAATACGTATAAAAATAATTTCAAGCACCTATGATTTAATAGTTATATCCTACTATGGCCTACTATATTTATCATATTTACATTTCATTCTCACAGAAACTGGAAGCCGCTTCTGAAGACTCTTATATGGACTCTGAGTGGGCTGACAACAGTTCTCTCAAGCGCTCCTTCCAGGGAGTGAAGGATATTCAGTGGGCCCCCGGCAAACGATAATCAGATGACTTTCATGGACTGCTGATAATTTATCTGTGCATGTTATTACGTTTATCATCTCAAACAATCAAGTTTCATTCCAGTTCTTACCATACCATGTGTAAATGATTTGTTACGTGTATAAGAGGAGAGTTGTACAGAATTGAAATCACAAGGCACTACACAAGTTTCCTAGACAAGCTCACTCATAGCTTTTTAGCTATAAAGTTATTGCATATCAAAATGTGTACTGTCATTATTGGTGATTTTACTTACTCGTGAACTATTGTGATACGAAATAGAATACAGTGTAACTCCAATAAAATGTCTTTATTGAAATAAAAAAGCAACACTGAAGCTCCATGCTTGCTCCAAAATCCTTGCCAGTCTAAGGCAGTTTTTAAAATAAACAAATCGTGTCCTTACAGTTTGGACGAACATCAATTTAGTGGTTGCAGTATACGAAGCCTGATAGAACCCTCCGTATTTAAATGAACAAAATGCATGAATCATTGAAGCCATTGTGACTATACTACTTTGAAAACAACTTTCTCCTTTTAAGAGAACTTTCTTGTGCGTGTTGCAGACAGGCAATATCCAGAAGGATCTTCTCTTCCTCTGTCGGTTCTGTCGTTGACATTTTTGGGAGACCCGATGTTCGACTTCTGGAAAAAACAGAAGGGACCAGAGATTTCTAGCAACGAATTCATATTGTAAGAATGCTAATCTAAGTACTCGAATCAACACATTTAAAGTACAAATTTGGACATGCTTTTGATATAAAACTGTCGCTAGTAGATAACGTTTATGGCTGTAAACTCGACCGTGTTTAGGGAATAACTGCTCCTAGATATTCTGAAATGTTGTGCAAGTAAAACGTCCTTTCGTAATTCTAGTTCGGCAAAAGAGTGTTTCTAAGTTACTACCGTTTCTTTACATTTTGTAAACCTTCGAAATCCTACATCTTAAAATTTCCAACGAAGTTCTATCAATTTTGATGTAAATATATCGTTTTGTCTGTAAAATATGGAGCCTGCAGATATATACACCTTTTTCATTAGGGTGTGGCTCCCCCTGGTGAATTAAATTGAAACACGTTTTTAGGGCTTTTTTTATAGTTAACCTATATGAAGTGAAGCATATAGGTTAACTATGGGAAAAGACCTAAAACATTGTTTCAATTCAATTCACCAGGGGGCTCCACACTTTTAATGAAAAAGGTGTATAGTACGGATTTACTGTTTGAGTTGTTTGAATGGATTACTTGATCTGGTTGCGTTTCCTCTCAAGAAGCCTGTCTAAATGTAACGAGTCCATGTGGCGGACTTCAATGTCTCTAGCCCTCGTCCACAGACGTAAGGCGTCGTCTTTCTTGTCCTGACTGAGCAGAAGCAAACAGTGGGCGAAAACGGCCACGATGTTTTCTTTAAAGAGAAATAAGTAATAGAATTATACATGTCCAAGTTCAACAGATATGATCACGCCTATATTCCACATAACAATTTAGATGCTGCAGATTTTGTATTTGGTTGTTTTTTTCTGACAATATGAAATGAAATCCTACATCCTGTATACAATTCGAAAGGGTATTACCCTTTCTAATGATATATAACATTTTTTCCCACTGCAAAATCAGCACCAAAATCGGCCTGTGGAATATAGGCTTAACTTAAATTGTAAAATGTGGAAAAAGTGTGGTGTGTGCAGCAAAAATACCCTTAATTGTTTTAAAGTTTTTTTTTCCAGTTTTCAGGGTGTATTCTAATTTAGATATACGTTTTTACATGTATATGTATCGGACCTGTTACTGCCGCCGATATTGAATATTCCGTGCGTAGAATGTATTCTAAATAAACAAGTCAGTACAAATGTGTTTTGTGACGTACCTGGATTTAAGCTAAGAGCACATTGTGTCGAATAAAGTGCACAGTTCACTTTTCCAATGCGTTCCTGGATAATAGCTTTAGTGGTGTATACATCCACAGTAAAGGCAACTAAATGGTTATCGCCTTTTGCGTTTGCATCTGAAAAATAAATCAAACATACAACTTAGAAATACCATCTAACCTTAATAGACATATACTAGTAATTAGGCTCCCTAATTTTGGGCAAATGCTTTGAATGAGCATATCAGATCAAGACTATTCTGTTCCTCATTTGGTTCAATTTTGTCTATTCCAAAAAGTTTGAAATATATGAATACAATTCGTTAGCTAGTTAATATTTTCAATCTAACTAACCTGAAGCTAGCCGCGGTCGTTTCGTTGCTGGAGCAGCACTTTGGTCATTTATCATGGAAGGACTATGATTTTCCAGGAGATATGTTAGTCTGAAATGCAACCACTCTGAAATGTTTATTTACAGATTATTTTTCAATAACAGTAATATTGTCTAAACTATATAAGACCTATATTAGTCTGAGAATTGGTCATGTTTTCCTAATGCCCCCTCAAACCCAACGGCATATACACTTAATACATTAGTTGGCATCGCCTTTTTCCTCAATCTTCCGAGTCAAATATTTATACGAACAAAAAAGTGGTTATAACACATAAACAGTTAAATAGGGTTGCTAAATACTAATAAAATAATAGAAAATACCAACAAGAATTCTATGTCCTGTTCAAACGATCATTACTTCGAATGTATTTATAGTCCTCTTCTAAATGGAAACTACTCAAGATACAACAAAAAAAACCCACAAAAACGAAAACACAAAAAATCCAGAACTCCTTCTCTACCTTGTCAGACAAGTGAGTGCCGTGTCATGGTCCCTCATATTGAATAAAGCCTCGGCTTTGTATTTCAAGGCGATCACATCTTCTGGAAACGCTGTCCACCACTCCTCTTCTTCCCCCATCGGCTGCCCCCCCTGGTCCTGGTCGTCAGTGGCTGACCGCTCTCTCTTCCTACCACTGAGGGTGGCCGGGTCCCGACTCACACTACCCGGCAGAGACTGGGACTGTGATGGGGTCATTGAATGCGTCAGAGGGTCGTGACTGTCCAGCAGCTGGTCACACAGCGTGACCACGTCGTCGTGACGGCCACACTGGAGCAGGGCCTTCGCCGCTTCATGGAAGACAGTGACCGGCTTTGGGAGGATCTTCGGACCCAACTTCACAGATGGATTGAGATAGAAAATTTACTGAACACAAGCTACACAATTAGATCATGTTTTCTTGTTCATATTTATGAGAGGAGGAGCATTTGATCTTGACATTAAGTAACTAGTATATATATTTTTCTGTAGACACAAAAATGATAGGAAGAAATTTATGTTCATCCAATATACAAGGAAATAATAGTTGCTATCATTTCATTTTAAAACGGCGATGAGTGGTAAGGCTTTTTACAGCATAGTGTTTTAATTGGTAACTTGTGTAATTATATCTTCTCAAGTATCAATGAATTGTTGTTTCTGCCGATAAAGATATTAGAGATAGAAGAAGTATTTACCTGCTTTGCATTTGATCCATCAGTCATCATTACCGAAATTAAATCTAGGTATTTCTCTGATGCGTCTTCAAACCTTTAACAACAGATGTATTTTGATCAGTGGAAAAATTATGCTCTGATTATGTCAGAAAACAAGAACGATATTGGTATTGTGATGAACGGCTATTCATCCAAAATATGTAGAGGTCAGAATAAGAGAAAATAAGGTAATACTATAAAAAGGTATATATGTAAAGAACGTAAGTGTAAAAGAACGAAATATATGAAATATATGTAAAAGAACGAATATGTAAATAATGAACGAAAGTGTAAAAAGCCCGAAAAAGAGGCACGAATATGTAAGGAACGAATATGTAAGGAACGAAAATGTAAAGGAACGAAACCCGGAAAGATATAAACCGGAAGTGAAATGTAAACCGGAAACGAAAGATATAAACCGGAAGTGACGTCAGTTGTAGATCACGTGACCGAAAGCAGCCAATCAGGGCTGACCTCTATAGTATATAAAGGGGCAGTGAGGCCCGAATAAACAGAGTTCTTAACAGTTCTCCTTGTGTCCAGACGTGTCTTCTTTCCTGAAACAACCGCTAAAGATGAGCTGATTCGAGTAATTAACCGGAAGTTAGGATAAAACAGTCGAAGTTCGAGATAAATAGTAGGAACTTAGGGTAGGGGCCCGATGGCCCGAAGAACGAGGAACGAAGGACCGAAGTAAGGCACGAAGGCCCGAAACAGTCCCGGAGACCGAGGTGTAGCATGGCACGAAGGCATGACAGGCGGGACGAGGGAACGAAGTCCGCGGGGACGAGGGCGCGGCAGGCTCGGCCCCACGCTACCAAACAATAGGCGACCGTCGGCCCGTCGCCCCCGCGGACCGGAACCGTGGGGTGGACCGCCCGGTGGGGGTGAATGCTGGTCTGGGAGATAGAGCGAGACGAACCCCGGCCGACCCGTACCCCTACCATAATTTCCCTTCCCCGCAGTCCTCCGTTTGACATCGAGTGCCGATTCCCGACCGATTCGCTCAGCCCCCCCCTCGTGCGCGAGGCACGACTCTAGAAACACATCTCGGTTCTTGGCCCGGATTCCCCGTCCGCCCCGAGACCCGAACAACCCCCACGTTCCTCTGTTGTAAGAATCGGCAACCCCGACTTACCAGAGAACGTCACAGTATAATACGACAGCACAGGCACCCACTCCCCCCCCCCACTCTTGGGCCAAGAGCAGCTGAAAAAATCAGGGATCAAAGGTACTTCGTAACCCATCTTGAGGACAGGTGTTTTGGGGGGAAATACATTTTAGTAGTATGTAAGAACTGATTATACCCCAAAATCTGGACCCCCCTTCGAACCACTCGAGCGTGACGCCGACGCTGCGCTGCTTAACCGCCAATGTAGATGGAAAGGGGGACACCTGCAATGGATGGCTGAACACGGTGAATGTGTGCCCCAGGCATATAGAGTCATAGGTGGAACGGGTGACGAGATATTTTTGTTAAGTCGAGTGAAGAAGTAGGCCATTGTCAGTTCTATACAGGTTACCTGTGTCTTAACTTGAGAAGGCACTCTACATTCAACTGTACTTTGGAAAACAGTAAACCATTTTACAAGGTTATAAGGCTTATCACCTGAAGTAAGTATAGAAGTATAAGTCATATTCCATAACATAAACTACCATGAAGAAATGCAATGAATGCTGACAATAGCGGTCGAAAACATATTTTTGTCTCGTTATTTAAAAAGGAAGTGTACACATCGTCATTGGCTATCTGTACCTCACCGAATCACTCAAGCATGACGGCGACTATTAAGATATTAAAACCGATATACGAAAATGGAGAGGGAAGAATATGTAAGAAAATGAATAATGTAAAATAGGTAAGTGTCCAGTTTTTACATGGAAAAGGAGATTACCTGTGTGTTGGCTTTAGGAGAAAGTTACATTATAGAGTAATTAGGTAGCTATCTTGCTTTATTTTTGATATAGCCCTACTTTTGTCTCATAATAGATAAACAATGATAAAATGATTATCAGTAGTAAATGTGTGCCCCAGGCATATGAAGACAAAGATCACATTGCCAAATTTTATAAATCCATACGAACAATTTTGAGCTGAACATAAACATTTATATCTTGATAAAATATACATTGAACAACACCATGTGCAATATGACCTTGTTTTAACCTACATCAATATTGTAATTTCAAAAAAAAAACTGGTGAATATGTCAGTTCCCAGAGACAATTTTTGCGACACTTGTTTCTGGTTATCACACTTTAACCCCCCCCCCCCCCCCCCCCAATTTATTTTTAACTCAAAAGAACTCCAGGAGATTTATCTGAAACGTAAAATCCCCCTCTCTCCCCTGCAGTATGAACTTGGCCTCAAAACACTAGAGTTTGAGTGAAATAAACTTTAACTTAAGTGTTGGTAAGTGACCAACCACCTAAAGCTACCTTCAAATTGTATAAGTGGCCAATAAATCTTGCAACAATGTTAACCAGATAGCCAAATGCTCTAGGTAAATAATGGGTGAGACAAGTATCGGACACAACTTTTAACTAAAGGACTCAGTTTATTTAGTTCAGGAAATTAGATCCTCCAGGGGTTTAGGTTTCTAAAAGTATACGTATAGTGTACAGCGTGTTATTTGAATAGGGAAAGGAGGACACCATTCACGCATTGCTGAACACGGCGAATGTGTGCCCCAGGCATATGGAGACGTAGGTGGAACAGGTAGCGAGATATTTATGTTAAGTTGAGATGGGAATGAGGTCATTATGTATATATGTGGTCCCACTAGAATCAACACTTCAGTGGATTTGCTACCACTATACAGGTCACTTGTGTCTCTGTGTGTATACACTTGAGAAGTCACTGTACTTTGCAACATATCACTGACATCACTCTACTTTTGGAAAACAGTATCACGGATATAAAATCGAAATGTCTGGAGGAGATAAAGGAGATAAAGGAGATGACGGAGCACATCAGGTATGATGATGTTTCATTAATATATATATCATAATATTATGAGAAGTAAACAAAGAATCAGGACACATAAGTTATTGTTGAAGAATGTCTTTAATAAAAACAGTAAATGTTGTTTAGATCTCTGATGTAAGTAACTCGGATATATAGGTACAAACAAATATCTTCAGGTGTGAATGGTAACACCTGTAAAAGTAAGTCATGTATACAAATATCTTTGATAGGAAGGGTAAATGCTATTTAGATGTCTGATATAAGTTACTTGGATATATAAGTACAAACATCTTCAGATGTGAAAGTAAGTCGCGTCTACGAAATAGGAGAAGTCACTGGTTTTACATCTGTATATGTGGCCATGACAATTAAACATCAATCACATCTTTGTCTTTTTTTAACTGAAATACTGATAGGTAATATATGTAGTAGCATATATGAAAAATAAGATGGTCATACAAATATCAGGAACCCTTGGCTTTACACCTGTATCTTTGGCCTATGCAATAAATCATCAATCACATTACTTTGCTTATCACCTAAAGCACCTATAGATAATACATGTGATATGAAAGTATGTCCTGTATAAAAATACCTTTTAGTTATATAAATCCTTGGTCATGGTGATAAAACCAACAATCACACCTTCTTGTACATAACCTAAAATAAAACTGACTGGTAATACATAACTCTTACAGTATAATGATGGTTACCAAGTCACGCCACAAAATACTGAGATACAAATATAGGTATATATGATGTTTTCCTTTTACAGTTTTCAGGAAAAGAACATCAAGGAGTAGTAAATGAAAAAAAACAAAAAAAACAACTAGATTAGGACAGTCTGACTCACTAGTCATTTGTTACTGACAATGGTTGAGGTAAATGAAATTACTGAAGTAAAACATACTTGAACTGTCTGAAAATGTTCCATTGTTTTTTTTTATTTAGGGGGCAACACACCTGCGGAACCAAAAGAGAATAAGTTGAAGTAAGATCGTTTTTTTATGTGTACAATAATATAACAATTTTCTATTTATTTGACAGGGATATCAATGTTCAAGATGCGGATGTTGGTGCAAAACCATTTTAGGATTTAGAAGACATCGAAATGTTTGTACTGAGATTCGTCTACGATGTACGATGTGCAATACACAGTTAACATCAATAAGGAAGAGGAACAATCATATGGTCAAATGTCGCAAAAACATTGAAAAGCAACGTCGAAGACACCTCAGGGAACAGGAGCGTAGATCAAGTGCTGCAGCTGGGGATGCCTGTATTGACTGTAGGAATCATTCTGCAGATACAAATAGAGATAATTACGTATGTGGACAATGTGGTAAATGCTTTAAAGATGTGAGAGTATTTCTTTCTCACAGGAAGGTACATTATGATAAGATAATATCGGATTTATCATCACAAGATGCAACAAAATCACACACAGCCAAACATTCAGATGAAAAGGAAAAGGAACGCTTCAAATGCATAGATTGCGACAAATGTTTTAGTCATTGGTATGAACTTCATAACCACAGAACAATTCACAGGCAAGAAATGCGGGGTGGAGTACAACAGACAGTTCCATGGGAAGAAAATACTAACGTTCGACCTCCATGGGTAAGCGTACAAGAAGATGGTACAGAAGTTATTGATAAGGCATTTAGAAGTGTATACCAGTATAATAGGGATACCATTGTTGCAAGTCATGATCCAGGTGTCATTAGGGGGATATACAATTTCACTCTAAATGATTTTAACGGTGAAGTAGATCAGTTTCAGAACCATCTCGATTACATTTACTCAAACGAGCAAAATGCGTTTAGAATAAATCTGTCATTTGGTATCATTTTACAACATGTTGAGAATGGCAGCTATCGTTATTATACAGCTTATTACAATTCTACAATATTCGACAGTCCTGTGAGAATTAATAATAGAGGTGATTTCAATCAATTTTTTCAACAGATGAGAAACATGGACTTGTTAGAATTTATAGCTAAGAAAAGAGAGTCCACAAAATGGCAGAAAGCATTTGTTACGAATGTTAACTACTTTGTATACCGAACAGGGTTCAGAATAGGTGCAACAGGTGGAGTTAACCTACCTAAACATGTAAAAGATTCAAAATCCATTATAGGGTTTGAAACATCACGTTACAACAAACCGTATGCAGACAACTTGTGTATCTTTAGGTGTCTAACGTGGGCAAAATCAAAGGAAATGGGGGAAAACTTTGAAAACGAAGTAGAGGGACACTACACAGAGTGGAGAGATTTTTGTACATCAGAAGGTCAAATGGATCTCCCAATGAATGCAAAGAAATATAAGGGCATTGTTTTAGAAGATTTACCAAATTTCGAAAGATGTTTTAACATTAGCGTAGCTGTCTATTCTCTTCATGAAAACAAGACCTGTACCAGGGTCTATTCGTCGAGTTTATGTGTGACCGACGTTAATACAATGGAAGTGAATCTCAATTTGTATGAAAAACATTTTAGCTTGATAAAACGTCTAGATTCCTACTGTAAAAAATATGCATGTAGATTTTGCGGAAGAGCCTTTAAGGTTATGCAGAATTTGAAACGTCACGAAAAGGTGTGTGATACACGCGTGAAATTGATATATCCAGGGGGAGTGTATTCACCAGATTGTACAATATTCGAAGAAATGAAACAGTCATTAGGCATTGAAGTAGATAATGAGATCCAAACCTATCCATGGTTTGTTGTATACGACTTCGAATCTGTTCTTCCAAAAATACCGCAAAATGATATTCAAAATGTCGAGCCAAAGACGCGCTGGATAACCGAACACGTGCCAGTATGCGTGAGCATTGCTTCCAACATACCTGGTCACACAGAACCTCATTGTATAATAGACCCTGATCCAGATAACTTAGTAAAACGCATGTGCGAATATCTTGAACAGATCCAAGTAGTTAGTACGAGGTTAGCCAATGTGAGATGGAAAACCGTATTTGATGAGTTAGAAAAGGTAAAAAGAGAATTCACATCAGAATCGGTTAGTGCCACAGATGGTGGAGGTGATGAGTGTATAGATACTAATGAAGAGTTAATTGGACACGGGGATAGCAATGATATGACAGAGATTGATCATGATGCAGTTGAAAAAAAACATAACAAACTCGTCAATACTCTGTTAGAGAAATTCAAGAAATACGCAGAGGTGTTACCAGTATTAGGGTTTAATTCATCCAGGTATGATTTAAACTTAATCAAACGAAGATTCCCGAAACATTTAAACTTGGCAACTGACGCAGACTATGTGATAAAGAAGTGTAACCAGTATGCAGCTATTGTCACATCTAAATTCAAATTTTTAGATATGTCAAATTACCTGGCTGCTGGGTGTTCGTATTCAAAGTTTTTAAGTGCGTATGACATCAAGGAAGCGAAGAGTTATTTCCCGTATGAGTACTTTGATGATGTTTCAAAACTTACTGAGCGTCAACTACCACCTTATGAGGCCTTTATGTCCACTCTGAAAAATGCCAACGTTTTGGAAGTGGAGTATTCACAATGGGTTAGCGATGGTAGGAAAGGGCCGTCACCTAAGACTGGTGCAGAAAAGTATCAAGATCTTCTAGACATTTGGGAACACCGGGGAATGACTACTTTTTCAGATTTTCTTGAATATTATGTCAATTTAGATACAGGTCCATTTGTGCAAGCTACGGAAAAATTAATGCAATATTATTTCGAGTTGGGAGTTGATGTGTTCAAAGTTGCAATTTCTGCCCCAGGGATTGCTAGGAGGTTACTATTTGATCACGCAAAACGGCAGAACATACATTTTGCATGTTTTGCCAAAGAAGACGCCGATCTCTTCCATAGAATCAAAAAATGTGCATTTGGGGGACCTAGCATAGTCTTCAAAAGATATGCAAAAGTGGGGGAAACATTAATTCGGAATAACAAAGACGTGTTATGCAAGAGTATTATGGGATATGATTGTAACGGACTTTATCTTATGGCCATCGGTGACCTACTTCCAGTAATGATGCCAATTAGGCGACTATCAGAAACAAGGTTCAAACCAAAAGTGTCGTGGAAACATCTGGAAATGTTTCAGTGGATGAACTGGGTGATGAAGTCTCAAGATATCCATATTCAACACAAGATGAATACTGGTCGAGAATTTCCGGTAGGTCCTTACAAATTAGACGGTTATGCAACAAAAGGTAATAAGCGATTAGCCTGGGAATTTCACGGATGTTGGACACATGGTCATAACCCCGAGGTATGTGGTTTTAGAAGAAACCAAAAGACACCGAAAAAAATAGTAGAACTTTTGGCCAAAAAAGACAGGTATACGAAAACACGTGATCGGTATATCAGATCTCAGGGTTATGATTTGACTGTAATATACCAGTGTGAATTCGCTAGAATGAAAAGAGAGAACCCTGAAATTAGAGAGGTCAGTCTGGACATGTTTCCGGAATTTTATGTTTCCCACCCACATTGTGTCAGCGAAGAAACCATTCTAAGATGTGTTGAGTCTGGGGAGCTTACAGGCTTGGTTGAAGTAGATATTTGTGTACCTGAGACATGGCCTAAGGGGAAAGAACGTGATGTGTCACCACAAGAGTACTTCTCAGAAATGAGTCCAATCTTTTGTAATTCAGAAGTACACTTCAAAGATTTTGGTCCAACAATGCAAAAGTATAGTTTTTCAAAACATTCAGAACCTTTCACAGAAAGTCGTAAATTACTCATAGGTGGGATGGCAGCTAAAAGAATATTCCTCGCAACAAACCTACTTAAATGGTACCTAGAGAAAGGACTGGTGGTCACTAGAATATATGAAGTCGTAGAGTACAAATTTAAAAGATGCTTCGAGGGATTTTGCGATTTTATATCAGATGCGAGGAGGAAAGGTGATCAAGATCCTAGCAAACTTGTCCTGGGTGAAGGGTCAAAGGTCATAGGTAATGCGGCATATGGCTCGTTACTCCTGGATAAGACAAAACACGTTTCAGTGAAGTATGTATACGGGGATAGCGATGCTCATATGTTAGTGAACAGTCCCAGATTCAAAAACTTGGTAGAACTACCGGATGAAATGTATGAACTTGAAATGTCGAAAAAGGTCATTCGCATGGACATGCCAGTCCATCTCGGATTCTGTATTTTACAATCTGCTAAGTTAAAGCTTTTGGATTTCTATTATTCGTGTTTGGACAAATATATAAAACGCAGAGATTTTGAAATAACCCATTGCGACACTGACTCAATTTATCTAACATTGAGTACAGAAGACTTAATACAAGCCGTGAGACCCGAAATGAGACAAGAATTTGAAAGGGTACTGTATGGGAAATGCAACGATGAAAAGTTCAGAGAGTCATCTGAGCATTGGTTCCCACGTTTGTGTTGCGAAGCCCACACTGCCCATGACAAGAGGGAAAGGGGTCTTTTTAAACTAGAAGCCAGTGGTACAGAATTGATTGCTCTAGCATCAAAAACATATTACCTGAAGCGTTCGGGACTGGGTGATTGTGTTAAAGCAAAGGGAATCAACAGGTCCTCACTTGTTGACCCCATGCCTTTCTATATCAAAGCATTGTTCCAACAACAATCAACATCTGTCACAAATGTAGGGATGAGAGCGCATCAGAATACTGTAATGACCTATAACCAGCAAAGAAGAGGGTTTAGCTTTTTCTATGTGAAACGCGTGGTACAACCAAATGGAATAGACACAAAACCACTGCAAATTGTGTTGAATCCATGGGAAGATTATAATGTTATAGTGTTGAGGAAAGAGAAACACTGTATCTCTAATGATTATCAAGCTGTTATAAAAAAGGATGGAATGTTGTTCAGAAGTTGTTCGCAGTTATTTTTTTACAAGAAAGCAGTGATGAATGGTTGTTTAGAAACGGCAGTAGAAATCTTGAAATCCAAAACAGATTCAGATTTGAATAAAGCCGTGAAAGGAATAACAACCAAGGGCAGATGGTATGAATTTAGGGATGCAGTTATGGAAGAGGTTATTCAAGTAAAGATTGGTGCTCTAAAATATCGTATAATAGCAGAATTAAACCTGTTCCGGGGTCGGCAGATAGTACATCCTGGGGAGCATTATAATAATAGTTATTGGACGTGTGGTTTGAGCCGAGCTATGGCTGAAATCACTTCCCCAAATCAGTATCCCGGTGACAATGTCCTAGGTAAGATGTGGGAGAGATTATCAAATGATGTTGACTTCATGAATTCTTAAGAAAGATTTTGCAGCCATGTAATTGTTGTTGTTATAATTATTGTTTTTTAATTGTGAATTATAAATATGTATGTATATATTCAAAGATTATAAAGATAGGTAGGTAGGTCTCCAATTGGTTCCGTGTTATCCGGAGACTTCTTGATTATGATGTTACCATTGCCAACAGGCTCAGACAGGCGCCTCAGGTCATGTTGCATTGCATCCTGTTATTTGTCTTATATATATAAAAACACTTTGTTTCTTTTAATCTGTTACCTCTGCCAATGAAAAAAAGAGTTTACAGAATTTATGGCTGATGGCATCGACAAAATCCGCATTACTATTTTATTTTCGTTGTTACTTACACACACTCTGTGTGTGTGTGTGTGTGTGTGAATGTGTATGTTTATGTATGTAGCAAAATTTACCGTGACTGCGCGGTTATTTGTGTATCAATCATAGTTGGGATTTTGTTGTTGTTGCAATGTTCAAATGGAATGAATAAAATATGTATACTATAAAAAAGAAAAAGTGGATGTTACTTTCTTTAAAACCGCGTTCTTCGTATAAATATCGTGTTAATTGTCCTCATTTAATAGTGGTAACCTCTGAAAAAAATCATAGAAAATCAAACTGTATTTCTATGAGACAGATTAACAAATTCCTTTATTAGTATTCGGACCACTGATACGAGCACTAGGAACATATAATTGAACCTGTCCTAAGTGTTGTGACATTTTTTCTGTGTGTGCTGTAAAAAAAAAAGGAGGAGAACAATTACCACTGAATAGATATGGAAGAGTATGTAGAAGATGTGGATGGACCAATGTTTCCAGGTCTCAGGAGCCCATGTAACATCATAGTGTCGGGAGTCAGCAGCAGCGGAAAGACAACTCTGGTGTATAGGCTTCTGAAACATAGGAAGGAGATGTTTACTCTCCCAACTGAGAAAATACTGTATTGTGTTGGAGCTCAGCAACGACTGTTTGAGGAAATGCAGGAAAATGTGCCAGGCTTATCCTTCCACAAAGGACTACCCACAAGAGAAGTGCTGGATTCGTTCACAGACGGTTCGGAACACACGATAGTGGTGTTAGATGATTTGATGGAAGAAGTCGTGAGAAGTTTTGACTTACAAAACCTGTTTACTAAGGATGCACACCACAAGTGCATCACAGTGATTTTTATAACACAAAATTTATACGCCCAAGGTAAATGCGCCAGAAACCTTAGCATGAACACTCACTATTATTTCATATTGTGCAATCCTAGAGATATCAATCAAATAAGCGTACTAGCTAATCAAACCGGTTTAGGAGCGACCCTCAAGGAAAGCTACAAAGACTGCGTGCTCAAACAGAGATACGGCTATCAACTGATCAAACTTCACCCAGCCGATATTTCGCAGTCAGGAGATCCACCGAGATTTAAAGCTCGCATTCATACGAATATCTTTCCCGGTGAAAATCTGATTTCGTATATATAAAACGGATAACATCCATCCAATGACCATTCAGTCAACAGTGAAGGATCATCCTGTACACACACACACATCCACAGAGACTGGTTATCAATGGTTAAAGCGTCATGTCAGTCAGATTGAGATCTTGCAACAGCTTCCTGAAAACCATACTCAAGGGATCACGCGTTCAGGCGGTTGCAGTGTTGGTAACGGCTTCGGACCTACAAGTGAACTGCATCTCGGAAATCATCATCAATCTACGCAGATTACCTATAGGTAGAAAGTGTAAGACATTAATGAAAAAATTTAAAAAGATTCTGGATGTCGTGGGTAATCTAGCTATCAATGCATCCACTCGGTTAATGGTCATACAAAAGTCTGTCCAAAAGATTCTCTCCGTATTGTTTGCTGCAAGGAGTAGACTACTCAGTATTTTAGAATGAAGAAATTCATTACTCTACCCTTCGACGAATACTCAAGGTTAAAGAAGGAAAAGTTACTCACACCCTCGCCGCCGGAGACTACAAAGCGGTCACCAGAACCAGTCACTGGTCATCAGGATCCGACTCCGACTCCAACTCCGACTCCTTCGCCTCCGCCTCCGCCTTCGCCTTCTCCCACTCCTTCGTCACCGATCGCGTCTCGTAGAAAGGACGACCCAACTCGGAAGGAGTCAGCGGGAACAACCTCTGAGATATCCTCTGAGAAGGATCAGCCGCCGTCATCGGAGTCGAGGGCGAAACCACTACCTTCGGGATCGTCTCTTCCTCCACCGGGTGAGCCCGTAAAGAACAAACCAAAAGTCATATTAAATAAACAGTTAGAATCAAAAAGTGATATCGATCCAGAACCAGATAAACCACCGGATATCGACTCGACTCTACAACAAATGTCCGGATGCAGTAAGACAGGACAAAAGAAGTCAAGAAATAAGAGAAGTAATCAAGACGCCGTAGATTCAACGAGATACAACACAAGACCTAAACGGGCTAATCGAACCACGTGGAAGGACATCTGGAAGAATAATTGGAAAGCCGGGAAATGAGTCTACCAATATCCAACCCAACAGTGCCGAGTGACGAAACTCTGAACGGCTATCTGAAATCTATTTACTTTAACCCAAACCACCCAGCTGGATATGCAGGAGCCACAGCCGTGTACAACGCTGTTGTATCGGAAAGGAAATACAAAATCAGTCGTAAACGAATAAACAAATGGTTAAGAGAACAAGACGCTTATACAACATTTAAACCCGCCCGAAAACGATTCAAACGACCAAGAGTGATCGTGAGTGACAGAGATCAACAGTGGGACAGTGATACGTTGAATATGACATATTATAAGAAACACAACAACGGTTATGCCTATATTCTGGTAGTCATTGACATATTCACCCGGTTTCTGATCACAAGACCTTTACAGACACTTCAGGGAATTCACATCAAAGAGGCATTCAACGATATTTTCGTGTACAATGAAGAACCAAAAACAATACGTACTGACAGAGGTACCGAGTTTATGAATAAGGATGTGAAGGGATTTTTTAAATCTAAAGACATTATACACTTCCCTACGAATAACGAAGTGAAAACATCTCACGGAGAACGCGTTATAAGAACCCTACGAATGCGCATAGCGAGGTTATTCAAAGGTCGTCACAGTTTTAATTGGGTGGATCATCTCCAGGAAGTTACCAATGCTTACAACCGTTCAAAGCACAGATCAATTAACATGACCCCTGAAGAGGCTATGTGTACTGCGAAAAAAACTGATTTATGGCATTATCAATATAAACGAAACGATGCGGCTACAGAAACGGGTCCGAATGAAAACTTTGCCTTCGACATAAACGACCGTGTCAAAATATCATATTTACAAAAACAATGGCATAGGGCGTACGATGAACATTGGTCGCGCGCCATATTTACAATAATCAAACGTCGGATGCATCAGGGCTATCAGATGTACGTTATAAAAGATTGGAAGAATGAGGTACTAGATCCAGAATTTAGTAAGGAAGAATTACAGCTCGTAACAGTGACTGACGATACAAGATACGAAATTGAAAAAATTATAAAACGCAGAACTGTCGGACCGCGTGGTCACAAACGCCGAGAAGTTCTGGTTCGTTGGTTGGGATTCTCCGAACAGTACGATAGTTGGGTGCCGGAGGAAGACGTTGAAAATCTGGGACAGTGACAAGATAAATAGTTACAGCGATATTGTATTGGTCCGCATTACGAGCAGAGATGTATCTGTTTCTTTCTTCGCAAGATTCCAAGCATCTGCACCAAGGGAACAGGTGGAATGACTTTTACGTGACTCTACCCTCTCCGGTGTTCCTAGACAGAGGAGAGATATGGGAGTGTGGACTAACTGAACTCTCCATAAAAACAATTGATCACGCACGCATTGCTGGATCGGAATGCGTTCAGGTTTTCTGTGACATAGTGGAACCATCATACATGTCTAATGATACACTCCCCATACTCAGGAACGTTCAGCTAAATCTAGCTCGAAATAAATTAACGGCTTTCAACCCAGTGTTCTATTTCCCTATAACACGGGAACGTATTAACACCATTCGGATCTATTTAACCTTAGACAAAAGACCTATATCATCATTAGGAGAAGCCTTCACAAGGTGTACACTTCATCTGCGTCGAGTTGGATAAAAAAAATATAAAAAAAAGACGCAAAAGGATAAACCATGCCGCTCATACCATTGGGGATTCAGCTACACGAATGGTCTAGAGCCAGTGATCCAAACGTAAAGACTAAGGTAGAAACGGGCAACGGTACCAATACGTTTACGGACAATACGGGATCTACAAAATTCTATAAAATAGACACGCATCATCCAACTTCAACGGTTAAGGAACCACCTCAAAAACTCGTATCACCAGTGCAAAGGGTTCTGGAACAAGTTAAGGAAAGACAGAAGGAAAGTACAACTGATGCACCAGACTCAAACGAGGTCTCCCTAGATATGGCAGCGTCATCTACTGGTATAAAGCGTAAACGTCGGGTACAGAAAAGAAAAAATGTCAACCGAAAACAGTCTTACGACATAAAAAGACTGATCACAGCTCGTAAGAAACAGTCAACGACCAGACGAGGACGCGGTAACAAGGGAAAAGGAAGAGGCGTTGGTAAACTCTAACTCAGAATAACGCACCAACACTGCTGAGACAATTTTGGCCTTATTTATTTTTTTACCTTGTTGACTATATTCTGATAAAGAAGAAAAAGAAGAAGAAGAATGCAGGACTTCAAGTTTCCAGAGGTTCAAGAGGGGTTCTCGGAAAAATGGGCTCTATTTGACCCTCCAAAGCAAGATACCGGTCACGTCAGCGATGAGACATTGCGATACTATCCGACTGCGGCTATAAGTCAGGGAGCACCGATCCATTTTCGTTTGGACGCCAACTCTGGTGGATATCTGGACGGATCTCAAATGAGTGTAACGCTAACATTATCGATAACGGACGAAGCCGGAAAAGCCGTCACTGAAGAAGATAAGGTCGCTTTAACAAATTTACCACTGAGCAGTGTATTCAGTCAGGTACAGGTAACTTTGAATGGATTAGAGGTGAACCCAGATGTAGGAGCCTTATATCCATACAAACAATACATGGAATTGCTGTTGAAGGAAAGCGGTGAAATGAAAGACACAGTTGGACAGGAAAGAGGTTACTATTCCGATACTACTGCTGCCGTAGGTACTGCTGATCCAGCATCTGTTGCAAACCCAAACGGTGGTCTAGTCAGTAGATATGACTTAACAAAAGCTGGAACATCTGTTACGTTCCGAGGACCTATAGGTATCGATTTCTTGGAACTAAGCAATCGTTATTTGATTAACGGAGTTCCTATATCAATAACATTCTATCAAAGTTCAGATGCTTTTCGATTGTTAGCCGCTGTTGATACCAAAAAGTATAAGGTCAAAATAGAAAACATGTACATTGAAGCAAAAATGGTTAAAGGTCGTGGGGAAATGCTCATTACACATTCCAAACTGCTCAGCGAAAATAAAACGGCTATGTACGCTTATCCGAGAACCTGTCTACGAAGCTACATGATTCCCACGGGATCTACCCAATTTGACGTTACCCAAGTACTGTCTGATCGTGTCCCAGCCTTGCTAGTAGCGGGATTGATCCACGCCAATGCATTTTCAGGACAATATACCCAAAACCCCTTCGAATTCCGACCCTACGGGTTATCCGAAATAGGTCTGTACGCAAACTCTATGAGCATCCCCTCGCGTCCTTATACCCCGGATTTTGACAAGTCCTTGTTTGTTGAGGAGTATTCGGCTCTACAAAACATGAATAACGGTCGAGGTAACCAAATCGGGCAAGCAGACTTTAAAGACGGTAATACTCTGTTTTGTTTCCATGTACAAAACCACGTACGCCTAGGTGAAGGTGTTTTCCCAATAGTTCGAAAAGCTAGCACCCGTTTGGAGCTGCGATTTAAGACCGCTTTGACTCATGCGCTTGTGCTCATAATCTATGCAGTCACACCAAGTTTTTTCAGAATAAGTGAAGCTCGAAATATTGCTGTAGAATTCTAAATATAAAGGGCAAAAAAAAATTGTGCAACTACTTTACAATACAGATATATATATATTATATGTAAGATATATATTTTAGTGGTGAAGAATGTTTTAAGTGTATTATCATTGTACCGTGTTCATAAAACGATGTAATGGTTTGAAAAAATATATATATACTGCAATGTATTGGTGTACAATATAATTCTGAAATGCTTGCATTACTAATGGATGCCACATTAATTGTGACAATTTATAGTAATAAAGAAAAAAAATGTGACACATTTGTTACACAATCGGTTGTTTGTCGTTCATTTTTCACTTGTGAAAAAATATTATTCCATTCTTTAGTCTATCAGTATTCATATTTCCATAACAAGAGACCCACATAGATATGATATCATGTAATTTTTAGAATATATTAGATTCATGCCTCTATCCCTTTTTGATATTCATTAAAATAGGCAATAACAAACAGGTTTTTCTTCTTTTTTTTGTTGCCCAGATCTATGTGCCTATCCTTTTATATTTATGTATATCTATATATGTATATGAGTAAATCTAGAGGGCCTACTTTTCAGAACTAAATAAAACCGGGTCCTTTTAGTTAAAAGTTGTACATGTTATTTGTCTCACAAGTAATTGCTATATGTGATTTATATTTACCTAGAGCATTTGGCAACAAGGTTAACATTGTTACTAGATTTATTTGACACTTTTACAATTTGAATATATCTGTAGGGTGTTTGGTCACTTACCAGTTCTATATTGTTTTGTTGCCAACAAACGATCCACACAGCTGGGGGTGATACGCTTTGCATAAATCTGCTGGGGGTTATTTGGTGATTTGCCATATTCATTACATGCAGGTGTTGAGAATAACTTGGGGCAAAAGAATATTAATGGTAAACTAAACAAGTGTCGCCAAACCTGCCTCTGGGAAATGACATATTTTTCTTTTGGTTTAGTGCATTGACAGAATCACAAATATGCACGACTCAGTCTAATTCAACTATCTTTGTAACATTACGCTTTAGTCGTAAGAAAAAGAACAAAATAAATGCTTTTTCAGGAAAACAGAAGGTGGCGCTGTCGCATGTGAGAAGTCACCGATAGGGATGGTATAGGCTCTGCGCATGAGCCTAGGAAGTCCCATCCGTCAAAGTGAATAATCTCGACAGGTATTTTTTTTTCCCCACAATCAGTGGGATAGAGACAAGTTAGCCATTTAGGTATGAATCCCAAAATTAATAGTTAAAAGATGAGAAGGACATATATTTAGTTTGCTACCCATTACAAATTTTAAGGAAAGCATTGACAAAACATGCTTTGAGGATAGAATCTACTCCCATCCGCATGCGCAGTACCTTTTCTAGCCCAACGGCGACTGAAGCGTAATGATGAGAGAGGTTTGGCTTCTCCACCAAAGAACGTTTTCTAAAGTCTCTAAGCTAAAACCCCATGATGGAGATTGTATATCACTTCCGGATAAAGCCTGACGGATAATCGAGATTTTTTCATTCGTCTAGAAAGATCGACATTGAAAACATTCATCGTTCTTAGATCACACATCTGAACAATCATGATGAACACGACATTGAATATCATACCTCCTGGACTGGTTTCCCAGCCAAGAATTTGGACTGTTGCAATCGTAACAATTACGGCAGTTATGGTCATGCTTGCTGTCACTGTCATCTACTACACCGTCAAGTGTCTCCTGAAAATAAACAGAGAAAGTGCGGGCTCTGCTACAACCAGTATCTGGGACAGTATAAACAGCACGATGTCTTCCGGGTGGAGGTCAAGGATGACTTTAGATGATGTCGATTCTCTAGGCTCATTCAGTCTGTACAGCATTCAGCCTGCTGATTACTGTATCAAGACCACTGTGGAAACTCAAGATGAAACTCACCGGGACCAGGAAGTGCCTCGCGAAAGTGATGCTATTCAGGTCAGTAAAACAAAATAAAACTACCCTAATACTACTGGGAAATGTAAGGTACAGCACCTAGAGAAAATAGGAAAACGTTGATATTTGGCTTCTGGATGGGTGTAGGCTATATTTTTTTCGAAGGATTTTTTTTCTACTTTTAATTTAACCTTGCTGTGAAAATTAGGTCCTTCATAAACTCTTTTTCAATACGGGCCAACTTAATACAAAAGTGATTACAAAATAACTATAATATGCGTACTAAAAAAAAAAGACTTTCAATTACAAAATTATATTCGATATATGTGATCACCTAAAATCTGTCAATGAATAACATTTTATTCAACTAAGAAGGTGTCCTATACTTAAAACTCACACAAAAAAGGAATTTAAAAAAAAAAAAAATTGGATGACCTATATTACTTTCAGGCCCAAAAAAAGAAAAAAGTAGGTTTTGTTCAGATAATATTTCAAATTATAAAATATATTTTATCCTTCAAGTTTGCAGGTGTACGCTTCTTAATAAACCTTTTGTTTTAATCTAATAGATCAGTTTTGCTTTGGTTTAATCAGGGTACGCTTTAATTTAATTTCAAAACACTTATGTAGGTTTTATCACTTACAATGGATGATCCTAATTAATTCTTACTATTGTCTGTCTCTTCAAACAGGTTCCAAAATGAAGTTCGTTCCAGGGGAAGCGGGGAAGCAACACTGATATCTGTGAAAGGAACCCCTCGTCTCATGCCTTAACGAAGGGGATCATCACATCAAACGACTGAGAAATTCCCTGCAATTCTTAATACAGGGTACTTTGGACGCTGCGGAAATAGATAGTTTAGAAATATGAAATACAACACTACTGCTACTGCAATTGGAAGAAAACATGTTTTATGTCAACAAATTAGTACCAAAAAGGGATGACAAAAAATGTCTGGTTTTACACTAAAGATTTTAGATGAGACTCACTATTAGGATGAAACTGGACTCTTTCTTTACTTTAGAATGTTTCAGTAAAAGCTTCTACACTTCAATAGAATAGTAATTCTAAGACATCTGAAACCTTTTTTTTTTGTTTTTGTTTTAGTCATAATTTCTACGAGACATGGAATATCATGTTAATTAAATGCAGAAAAATGTAACCTTTCTTTTTAATAGAACACAATGTCTCATGGCATAGGACTGCAAAAAATACGGAGTTTCTTTTTTTTTTTGCTGATCCTTCCTGGTAAAAACTAGCAACACACAGAAGAAAAAAAAGATATGTTATTCAAGGTTTCAAGCTATACATGTAAAAAAAAAATAGAAGAAAACTTGAATCGTCAACATAAAGGTTTCTTTTGGGAACTTACTTTTTAGTTAGAGTGGTTGTAGGAAATGAGGTCATACCTAGTAATTAACCTATGGTAAAAGCGTGGCCTGGAATAATTATGAAGAAACGCGTAATTTGTATTTGTTTCTTTATAGTTATGGTAGCTGTATTTCTTTTTTTAAAAGGCAATTCGTGTACGATTATTGCCAAAGCAAAGTGGTTGTACGGGAGACCTACTATTAGAGTTAATTTCAAAAGATAAAAAAGAAAAACGCATCGCTCCATTCGTAGCCATTTCTCAGAGCAGTGACATTGAAAACATCCATGTATTTTTTTTAGGTGTGTTTTTGTTTTTGTTTTAGATGCGTTGGGTTAGAAGTTGAATGTTAATGTATATGTAACTCAGTGGTATTCCATTCCTTTGTATGCTTCTCACTGAAGTTTGTTGCATGTTAAAACATTATTTGAAGTATCCAGTAGGCACGATCACAGGGAGTGTGGTCATATTTGTGTCAAGAATGCGGAGTTTTTGTCCTTTGCTCCATGCGGTGATATTTTGATTAGTTTAATTGAAATAAATATTTTCGATTCAAAAGTTTATTTTTGATCGGTCTCGTTCATTTAGCCTACACGTATGTCTAATGGGGAAAAAAAAAAAGAAAGGACTGACTGGTCATTCGCTTAAAATGTTATTCTTAGTATCTCTAACATCTGGGCCCTGTTCCGCTCGCTGCGGCGTGGGCTCACCCCCTCGGGCGCGCGGAAAAAAAAACAACGCGCGCGTACCGCCCGATGTTATTCTCTTCTCTTTTTTTTTTATCCTGCGATTTTTTTTTTTCATTTTTTTTCTGTACCCTCGCGTCTGCGAGCGGCGGTAGCGTCTGCAGCAGTAGTGGCTGTGATGGTGGTTGTAGCGGCTGTAGCAGCGACTCCCCGGTCCGTCCCGTCCGTCCGTTCTCACTGATGGGTACTGATGGTAAACAGTGGTTTAAATTATATTTCTACAGTTTCTACCTATCAAGAAGAATGTAGACACTACAAAACAACACAGTTTTTCGATATAATAAGCCTTTATTTATTTGTCACATCGTTATAAGTACACATTTTTTCAGCAATGTTTGTTATTGTTCTAAAAAAAAAGAGGAGGATTTTCTTCTTGATGTTGTTGAAGTATCTCAGGAGGAAAATTACACCATCTTTAAATATTAAATTCTTACACCGGGATATCATACAGGGATTATACTTTTTATTTTAAATTGAACCCTTCCACCCGGAATATCATACGAGTCAAACTGTTCCTCTACTTATATATATTATGTATATGATTTTACTCAATATATCTAGTATAGATATAGAATTCCCATCACCAGAATACACAACTCTTCCATCGGGATATCATACGAGAATTATACTTTTTTTTTCCCTCAGATATTGAACACATCCGACTATTTTTCTACTGATATATATATATATATCTAGTATTATCATAAGGTAGTTATATAGAATAATGCATAACCGATACATTACTTGTGTTGGGTGTCACATTACATAACATCCTCAATATAGTTAGTCATTGTCAACTGATATCTATTGAACGAAAATCTATTGTTTGGAATATCGGTATTAGACTGTTCAAATTGGCTTCGTGACCATCTCTTTTTTGCCCAAGTCTTCAACAAGGTCATAGCCTGTATGTGTGTGTTCTCATGTTTCATCTCTATTTTCTCGATCACACCCATATCAAACATGACAAGAACTGCTACAATCTTTCATGTCTGTCTGATAAAACGTCCTAATTCTAAACAGTCATATTCTGACAATACCACCATTGGAAATCTGAGGTGATGTTTCCTTTTCTGATAAACCGATCTTAGGTAATGATGTTGTAATTATGTCTCCGCCATACGTCACCCAAGTTGTGAATATATAAAGACGTTCAGATGTTTAGTAGTCCTTCCACTTTATTTTTTCGGTAGTTGTTCATTCAGATGGATTGTTGGTTGCCACTGTTTACAAAGTAAAAGATAAAAAAAAACAAAAAAATATTACTAATCACACATCTCACATACAACATGAAGGTCATAATGCAAAATCTCATGATTATTAAAGCACATCACTTATATCTATATCTTATAAATTTGATTCCTATCAAATTAATACCACTATCATGAACATATTCAATAACCTTTCACATCTTGAAAATTCAGTGCCCACCATATAAACTACAACAGGAAGTAATTTTAAGAACGAAATGTTTTTTCTCAGTTAATACATACCTGACCCCATTATCCTGTTGACACGGCTTTGAAATGGGAGGACACCTTGAGGACTGCAGTATGTACACTCTGTTGGGATGTGCAATGGTTGATCGCACCTGAAGACGTGTCCTTCCAGTGTAGGCAGTACTTTGTCAACTTGAGATTCTAAGAATTTTTTCAGTTGACTCCACTGTTCGTATGATAGACGTAACCCATCTCGTGATGGAAGGAGTTCTGCTAAAGGGTTGTGCTCGTCTGTGCTTAGGCACCACCATCTCCTGAAATGGACACTACATCCCTGTCTTTCCACTGTGCAGTACCATTTATTTCCCAAATGAAGTGCATACCCTAAGAAGTTCTCAGTGTCACATTGAGTGAGTGCCTTCTCTATATCTTCAAGATTGATCTTCATCAAATACAATGCATCATGATCAAACATCACGGAAAATCGACCTCCTGCTTTCTGTTTCTTCATTATCCCATTCGTATACCAAAGACTCATACGAATGTCACTTTTGCCAGTTCCTTGTTTAAGCATGGATACATATGGTTTGTCCAAGTAGACGTTGCCTCCTATGTGATGAAAAAGTTTTGAAGCTCCTTCTTTATGACCTATGAGATCCTCGAATCTCCCTGAGGTTTTCCGCCATTCATCTGTACACGAATAAAGTATCCCTCGTCTCACGTTGAATACCGAGGTATTTTGTCTCGTCAGGATGGGTTTTGTCCCTTCAGTGTTAACTCTGGATCTCATGGAATTGTCTTCCACCTTTTTTCCTTCCTGGTTGTTATTATTACGTGACATATTGGTAGCATCTTGCCCCGTCTTCTTTTTCTTCTTAGGAGGTTTTGAAATATTTGAATCACTCCTCTTTGCTTTCCCTCCTCTGATATGTTCAGTTTCAGGTGAACTCTTTGGTTGACTCTCTACCACACGATCAGTCTCGTTCTCGCCATCGCTTTCCTATAAAATACAATCGAAATATACATATATCATACCCTCGTCATAACTACGTTTCTTGAATTAGCACTACTTTTATAAACTATGTCTATTCTACATTTACATACGTATAATTTAAAAAATTAACTCTCTCTGTACTCACATATATGTAGCTTATGTCTGTTGGTTGACTGTCTGGCACAGCATTCATTGTGACATAATCTCTCAGGATTTCCATGATTGAGATACTTTCTGATAAAGTGTTCGTCCAAGTGAGGTTCTGCTAACTTCACGCACTCTGCTGCATTACAGCGGTTTTTATATCGGCAGGTTTGAAATTACGTAGTGACATCACCATGTTGTTAGCCAATAGCGTTGAGTGATGGTCTGTGGTCCTCCACCTTCAGCGCCACCAGTAGTTAAGCAGCAGACCATCGCCGTCACACTTCAGTGATTCGGTGAAGTACAGAAAGCCAATGTCGACAGGTACACTTCCTTTTTAAATAACGAGACAAAAATATGTTCTCGTGTGCTATCCTAGCGTGTATATATTGTTCTCGTTTTGAATCTCTGGGTTTCAATTCACAACACCAATCACACATCAAATCCCGTGTCCACCATACTTTGTAAAATGGCCATAGATATCCTCCGCATTCATTACATTTCCTCATGGTAGTGAGTTGTACTCTCGACTTAATCTCTCAGTTAATGTATCAGTGACTTTTCATGAGATTTTACTTATATTTTATTGTTCCTTTCTTGTGTTTGATATATGACGTATTATCCTAGAGATCAGCCCCTTATAAAGCTTCTAACTAGATCATCAATTTATCATAACCTAATTACTCTACAATGTAACTTTCCCCTTAACCCAACACATATGTAACCTCCTTCTCTACGCACAACTGGACACTTGTTTACCATAGGTAGTGGGGCATGACTGGTGTCCTCCTTTCCCCAAAACAATCTTGCTTATTTTACATTCTTCACTATTAGTATAGATACATATACTCTCTCCAATTCTTTATACCAGTTCTAATATCTTAATATGATATGCTTATTTATCATTTATGTTATTGAATATTACTTATTCCTCTATACTTACTTCAGGTAATAAGCATATAACCTTTGGAAAAAGGTGTATTGTTTTCCAAAGTACAGTTGAATGTAGAGTGCCTTCTCAAGTTAAGACACAGGTAACCTGTATAGAACTGACAATGGCCTACTTCTTCACTCGACTTAACAAAAATATCTCGCCACCCGTTCCACCTATGACTCTATATGCCTGGGGCACACATTCACCGTGGTCAGCCATCCATTGCAGGTGTCCCCCTTTCCATCTACATTGGCGGTTAAGCAGCGCAGCGTCGGCGTCACGCTCGAGTGGTTCGAAGGGGGGTCCAGATTTTGGGGTATAATCAGTTCTTACATACTACTCATTTTTCTTAACAGGTCTTCAGATTTCTTACACTTTTGCTTCCAAAAATGGCATTATGACAATGATACACTCTTTATCCAGTCAAATGAGACATATTTTTAAGGGAATGCGCTCATTAAGTATATTCATATGTCTTATATTTATATGCGGCAGCGCCATTGGCGTATGGCACGATCCTAACATTTTCACTGTATGCCATTCTTATATTTAGACCTAAAGGAAAAAAAACATTTAGCTATACCGGAACGCTAGTAATATTTTGTAGAGTTATATTTGTGGGTTATATCTATCAGTATACTTTTATGACTTTTTAAAACCTTCGATAAGTACCATCAGGACAATTTTTGTGTCCATTGCGTAAGTGGAGCTAAGTTTCATTACATAAACTTTTCATTATTCTATACAATAATACATGTATGTTTAATCTCGGAGTACCTGTTTAATTCGCAGTATCTTGTTGCTGACATATACAACGCCTCTGCTTGACTGATTCTTTCAACTGGATGCACTTGTCGTATCAACAATGACGCTAGATCCAGCGTTACCTCCATGGATTTGGACACGACGGTTCCCTTTTCCAACGCCTGCAATATCGATCAATATCATTTTATACGTAGTCAATTTTAAAATAAGCAATTGACAACTTATACATGAACAGGGTTTTAATTTATCTGTAAATAACAGTTTTTGAAGAGTATGTCAAATTTAATGTACCCAGATATTCCTTGATACGAAATACTTAATATTTCAAAATATTTATCAGCGGCCATCCCTCTTATGCAGCCACGGGAATTTTAATGAAAATATCACGGGAATCACATATAACGGTCTAGACATTGTAGGTGACGTTCAACAGTAAAGTAACAATACGGTCTAACCTTATTCAAGATTTCCAGAGTATCGTGCTCAGCCTCGTGTAGCCCGAGACGGCGGTACTGGGCGGCAATGTTGTGAAGTGCGCACGGATCAGTGGGATCCAGGTGCAAGGCTCTCTGAAAGTACTGCACTGCACATTGCGTGAAACCCTAAACACAGATAGAACGAACAAGGTTAGCACCAGGCTAACATTGACCCAATTGTTAAAATAATTTCAGTTGTAAAAAGAATTGCAAAATGTGTTTACACTGTTTTATCTAGATATTCAAGCAAGTATCCCCGTAATTAAAATTGGTGAACCAGAACATATAATTTGAGTAATGAGAGACAGGTTGATTGATAAATGATTATAAACATGTGATTTAATATTTCAAAGAAGACTGAGTTTACAAACCTGCATTGAGAGACAACAGCCGGATAGAACAACAGACTTGCCGGCGAGTGTGGGTGAATCAACGTCGTTAATAACTTGCTCTAAGCATTCTATACATTGGTCATACTTGTTCATCTGGTAGAGTGCGCAGCCTATGATAAATAAGAACATTAAGTTTGAAATGTCAATCATTCATTAAGTATATACAAACTTAACTTTTATATACTAGGTACAAGGCAAGTTAACTTTCACGTAGGACATTATCAAAGATCTACATTAAGCTACTTGCTGAATAGTAAATTAAAGGTGCTTTATCTTGGTATGTTACCTCTGATGTAGACTGCTGTAGAAGAGAGTGTGTCACATTTTCCCTTAGATAATACTTCAACACATCGATTGTACTGGCCACACTTGTATAGTGCAGCAGCGAGGGTTACGAGCGTTGTATCCTCAAGGTAGGTAACGGAATTGACATCTTGAGTCTTCACCAGGGAAAAGGTATACAGATACTGAAGGGGCTGAAAAGAATTATCGGATGTTTCGATAATTTGCAGAGCACATTGCACATTGATATCATCTGCACGGTATCTTCTGGTAAAAATATGCATATGAAATTTACTGAGTTAAAAATGTTATATGTTCTATTAATTATATCGATGGTGGTGATTCACAATCATGTCTTGTGAGATCAATTCGTTTTGCTTTGTACTGAAGAGGAATATCCTTAAATACAGAATACTTCTTACTTTTCAATGTAATTCATTGTGGGTATTTATGGGGGTGTTATTTACCCGAAATCAACTTGCATTAAGCATGGAAGACTTGTACCTTAAGATGTTCTATGTGAAGCCTGAAATTTTCCAAAACTGCAAGTAGGCGAGGGTCTGTTCCATGGGTGATCAACCGGTGCAAGATGTAGATTAATATGACGAATACGGCTTTATTCAGGGTGCCCTCTGCATGCATGAAAGACAAATATATGCACTAGTAAAATAATTGGTAATATCAAATATCAGGACCTGTTATCGCCAAAGTAAAAGGGCAAGGTAGATGTAGCTCAACTGCGAGAGGCACTGGTTGG
Organism: Lepidonotus clava; assembly: GCA_936440205.1. Classification (NCBI taxonomy): domain Eukaryota; kingdom Metazoa; phylum Annelida; class Polychaeta; order Phyllodocida; family Polynoidae; genus Lepidonotus; species Lepidonotus clava. Next base: position 40,214,612 of record OW387136.1, on the reverse strand, counting down.
GAAGTGAATGTAATGTTGCAATCGTAGTTCACACTGAATGAGTGAGTCATTGGATCACCATACATTTTGCCTCGTCTCCGTTTATTCGTAACTTTGTAACTATACTATAAATTCTGAAAGTATAATTCATCTTACCCGAGTATCTAGATCTTAAGATATTCGAGATATGATCCATTATCAGAGAGTGTTCGTCCTGGGCATCTGATACCTCAAGCATATCCCCAACGGATTTACTGACTGAAATAGAAGAAAACAAACACGAGAGAGGGGTAATTTTATTGCATCAGAAAAATCAAATATTGAATCTAATAAAATATTGAATCTTTCATTATGAATTATCATGCAATCTGAGATCAACTGGTATTGTAATGACGCTTTCTTCAGTAGATTTATGCTTTCAGCTATCTGAAATCAAATAACTAAGTAGAACTAAAGAACTAAAATTCATATCAGTCTGGTGACACTAAAAAAATTTCAGTGGGTGGTAAGAATGTAAAATTTAAAATTATGTACAACATTCAAAAGCATGTGAGCGGCGGAATTTGTGTGATCAGTTATGAATATACATAATTTTGTTTATGATATATTAATCTATGCCATTTTCACATATTAAAGCACAGTCCTCACCCCTTCGGAGACATCCAAGGACGACAGTTGACACGGGAGAGCTTCCATTTGAAGCTTGATAGTGGACCCAATCGAGGAGATGAAGGTAACACATGTTGTAGGTTGTGGCACACTCCAATTCTAATATTGCTCCTTGTGGCTGAAGTCCTATTGAAACATGACATAAACAATTCAGCTTAAAAAAAACAAAGGGAAGTTATCAAACATGGCGATCTAGATTTGACCTTATAATATTAATACTTTATGCGACACTGCTTAGGTCTACGACCATACCGATAAAGATACATTCTGCAGCTATTAGTTCAGGGTTAGAAAATGTACGTAATTATGTATTTTAACATGACAGTAAAGCAGACCAGTACTTTGATTAAGTATATTAAATCAATGGCCATCATTAAAAAAAAAGATCATACGTTGCCGTACCAAATGACTTACATCAAAACCGTCAGATTTCTTATAAAATAGATCGAATTGTGACATCAACCACGCAGAAATAAAAACAAGTATCAACTTAGATCTACGTACGTAATTTTTCTTTAATGCTGTTTCTACCTACCTTGCAATTTTAATGATATACCATTAAGGGTTTTTAAGGTCTGATTATTAATTTCAATCATATCTGGATCCACGGGGGACATACGCTGCAATACAAAGAAGAAAAGGGTGAGGAAAATGAGATACAATACGTAAAACATTATTATTCTTTTCTGAGAGAATATTAGTCTCAACCAAACAAGAGTTTGATAGATTTCTTGGGGGAAACTCTAAGACACTTATCGACATTGGTGAACTATCAGGTAATTTTGGACTGGTCGCAAATATGTTGCATTGATTGAAAAAAAAGTATAGGTAGGTTGATACTTTTTCCTTGTACTAAAAACATACATTTATCTCAATGATTGATCACAAAGAATAAATCTAGATCTAATAATCAGTTTTGAAAATTGAGAATTTAGATCTAGATTCTACTTTAATTTAAATCAACACCCTCAGGCCTCTACAACAGTTTCTCTGATCTAAAGCATTTCCTCATCGAAAAATATGGAGGTATGCCATTTTCTGTCCCACTTCGGGGCCACTACTCTATGAGTAATTTCTTATTTTCTTGTTTTTGTAACAGGAATTGTAGAATTATAGGGTTGGCGCACCTGTTACAACTCTCAGCCAATTAACTGACATTATACTGCGTGTAATATTGGTAGTGTGTCGTATTCAATCTACTTCGTCATTAAAAGATCTACTATATAAGGTGTGACCTGTGGGCTGCTGGTGTGAGCAGGGAGAAAGCAGGGTAGTAGGCTATACAGTCCACTATTGAGCGCACTTGGTGGGGGCAGTGGCTGTGGTTTATTCGAGGAAAAAGGACCAGTCTACTGTAGATGTTGACTCTGCGAAGTGTATTGGCCAAATGACAATGAGTGGCTGCAGCACAGCTTTTTTTTTTATAATAACCCAGAATGTGCAAAATGTGATCACGGTGTGCATGGTGTACAAAAGCAATTTTTTTCCTCACATAGACAGGGAATTTCGGTCTGATTTGAAATATGAATAGATATGGGGTAGATCGTACATGAACAGCTTTTATTTTACCAGAAAAATACAATTTTGCTGTTGGACCTTTATGGAGTTATTGGCAAAACAAGAACGTACGCTGCCAATGCTAAAGGATAGGCAGGAGACTGCTGATAGATCTACAGAGAATATGCGACTGTCTTGCATTCTACCTGAAAATGAATAAAATAAATAACAAGATGTTCTGGGTTATCAATTCCTAGCAAACTTATACAATTAATTTGGGCGTTGCCATCAGTCTAGGGTGGTGCCATCAGTCTAGTTGGGGTAGTCCGAGAGGCCCCGATCCGACGTTACCACTTTGGGAATGTACAGACAGGGCCTCTCGGTCTAAGTTGGGGGTGCCATCGGTCTAGGGTAGGTGTCATCGGTCTGCGGTGCCATCAGACCAGGAATAGCTTTAGATGTTGACTCTGCGAAGTTTATTGGCCAAATGACAAAGAGTGGCTGCAACGCAACCCAGAATGTGCAAAATATGTATACACTGCGACACAAATGTAAAAAGGGACAACATAAGGGCAGTTCTGTTACATTTGCATATATAGACGTCTAGATCTAGGACTAGGGCCTAAGATCTTTCTAGATATTTCAAAAAAATTATTTTGGGTAGACTCTAAAAATTACTTTTTTAAGACCATGTTCATATCAATCTTAGTGACGACCTCTTTTTCTATTGAAGCTATCAAATATAACCATACGTACAAGAGTATGACCCGTAGTCATTTCATCTCTGTCCGTCTGACGAGGGTCCCTCGTATCTCCATCCAGTCCCAGTGGGTGCTCACCAGTCCCGTCTGTCTGGAGAGAGAACGGTCTTCCGCCTTTGGCTCTGCAGGTCACTCTGGTCATGTGGCCACATATCGTTTGATTGTGTTCCAAAGCAAGTGACAACCCCGAAAACTTATGCACTGGTATCTCACTGAGTTTCCTCAAACATTTTGAATGTTGTCCCTGTGTAAATAGTTGTTTACATCTCTGAAAATGAACTTCCAGCTCTGCTGAATCCATTTGTTTCTCAAACTAGCCGCCATGCGAGACCCCACCCAACAATGGCAACATAGAAAATAATAACAATGCAAGCTGAGCTTTTTATGTGTGTTTTAATTTAGGAAAATAATTATTCAATAAATTGTGAATATTTGTCAGGTAAAAATCAAATCTAATGACTAAACAGTTGTTTCGTTGTGGTAAGTTTAATGATTATCAATGGTATAGGAGGTCCAATCTTACGCTGGTTGTTCGGTTCGCCTCGGCTGCGGGAACCAGCTTCATGACCAAGATGGCGGACGGCGGCAATTTCGTGTTACAAATCAATTCGTCCTTTTGAAAATTTGGCAATTTAAGAAACCATTGTGCGTGTTGGTGATATTTCTATCCACAAGATGTCTCTTCGGGAAAAAGCGAAGACAATTACGTCCCTCATAATCCTGCTGAAAGGACTAGAGCGGAGAATCATAACAATTGAACTGCGGAATGAGAGTGCGGTGCATGGCAAACTGGACTTGGTCGACGCGGAGATGAACTGCAGTTTGACAGATGTGACACTCAGGAACACCAAGGGAGAAGACGTTAGGTTTGAGAGTTTCTACGTGAAAGGCGCCAATATCCGCTTTGTACACATACCTGACGATATAAACGTGATAAGTACGATACAAGGTGAAATTGACGTTAGAATGCAAGCTAGAGTAAAAGGACTACAATCGCAAAGACTCAAGGGCAAGCCGAAGAAAGAACAGCGAGAACACCGAAAAACAATTATGGAAAGGAGGATCAAAGAAGTGAGGGAGGCACTATCAGCCCAACAACTGAAGACCTTTGATTGAACTGGGCCTAAATCCAAAACCAATAATGACGTCTCGGAACCGTCTCAGGCAACCGACACCCTCTCAGGGCTGGTGACAGACCCTCCACAGTCTACAGACTGGCCTGCGACGAAACCCCTGCGACGCATCCCCTCCCCACCTCCGATGTGTAGGGAGTATCCGGCAGAGGCGAATACTTTGTCTATCTACAGATAAGAACCATCATATTTCATACACCGGGCCAGGGGAGAGTTTGTAATTGTTTTTTCTCCTTTCAACTTCATCCAGCCGATCTGTTAAGACTCAAATTTTAAAATGGACTTCGTCAGTAAATGCGTTGGTCTGATAACGTACTGATCTAGTAGTCGCAGCACGTGACGTTTAACAATTAGATCTAAGCATTTAGATCTGACGAAAAAGAAAACTGCCAGTTTGAATCCCTGTATAGATTGCAGGGATGTAAGTTTTCAGATTTTAATCTGATTTCAGATTTTTTCACATCATCACCTCAGATAATAATTTTCAAACTTACTTCCTTACATGACATTTTATGGCATTTTAAGGTTATTCTCAATTTTCTCTCTGTGGTTTCAGTTTTTTCATTAACCCTAACTTACATCCCTGAGATTGTAAAGGGTGTGATCAATGAAAAAAAAACGTCTACGATTAGTTGGGTGTTCGTGAAGGGGATACTGTTGATGTTAGATATTAACTTGAGGTTTGTCCAACATTGGAGAATGCTGAAAAACGTGAATTAAAATAGATCTAACTAAACCGATGATGCGTTTAATTTTTGTTATGGTGAGTGATTGTTAGGCAAAAAAAAAAGAATTAGTTCAATTCAGGTAGTCTAACGTAGGTCGAAAAAATGGGGTAGGCCTAGGTCGCTCGTTTTTTTCTTTTATAATTTCTTTTTAAATTGACACAAGACCATGCTCAAAACCCAGGGCCATGCTCAAAATAAACTTACATCTACTCCGAACAACCTCTAGCATCAGAAATACATGTCATGAGCATCTACATCTATTCGCCGTTTTATATTGTTTTTTTAAAATCAATTTTGATGATTTTTGGAAAAAAATATCCCTGGAAAAAGGTTAGGATAGGGCAAAAATCTTAGAGTAGGTCGGGTCACCTGAACACAACAATTTTGTTAAGCCTTATCAGTTTACATTGATATGAAATGCACACTAGGCTAAGTTAATGGTTGGTTTCTAGATGCTACCAGGCCTCAAAGCAGTGATCATGAAAAAAAGGTACCTTTAAAAGGCCACAATTTAAGAAATAAAGGTCGGATAAGGGAAAAAAAGGTCATTAAAAATTCATAGTTTTAACTAATTTCTTTATGAATTTAGACAAAAACTACATGTTTGATTGTTCCTTTATGCTTGGTACCATACTACTCCTATTTCAGGATTCAACATTATTTTTTACTTTTGGATTGAAACCGACATCCTGTCCAAGACAGTAACCAGGGGTTGGTCAGTATGTTTCTCGAACCACTCTTTGTTGGTTTGAACAGGACCATAGAATTTTAGGTAGACCCTATAAAAGTGACCTGTCTTTTTTCAAAAAGCGGTCAACAATAATCCAGCATTTCAAAATCTCCATTTCGGTCGCTGAGAGGAAAATAAAGGTTTTAAAGGTCCCAGAGGCAAAAAAAAGTTGCAAAGGTCCCGCTTTGAGGAATGTTAAGCTACAGTTCATATGCAAAGTACGCTGATTGAGGGACGGTTAGAGGCGTTGACGCATTCTAAACGTTTGTCATTTGTGTCTGATTTACAAACATGTCTGTACGCGAGGGTACACCCGACGCATAGTGTAATCCAGACATTAGCCATTTGGGTATGAAAGCTACTGAGGTAAAATATAGGATATAATGTTGACAGACGATCTCCCCGCGTATGTCTAGATCTCGAATACATCATCACCAATGAGGTCAGAGTAGACGGGCCCCGGGAGACGGGCCTGAGAACTTTACCATTGGTTTGCCCATAGGCATATATTCCTTCCTGGCGTACTAACATCTCAACTTTTCTAACTGAGCGTACTGATAGATTTGAAGATGATAAATAATGGGTAAAAAATGGATTTTTTTTTTTAACCATTAACCACTAAAATTGGTCCCATAGTGTGCAACCCTATAATTCTAGGTACATTTTCAGTGGTGCAAATAGCCCTAAATTCTTTAACTCTCCATAGATTTTTTTTAAAGAAATCAATATTCCCCTTAGTTCATGATCTGCATTTCTTAACTTGCATAGAGGCCATGGGCTTCTGGATCCCCGAGACCCCCTTCAGTTATTTCTCAATACACAAATACAATTGACCTTCCTCTCCGCTTCCGTAAATTATCTTTTTTATTTATATATTTTATTTGGGGGTGGGGGGGGGGGGTATATACGTGTCGTGATAAAGAATGCAATTTATAGTCACATGCGAATTAGAATACACGAAATGACAGCTAATTTGTTTTCACTTATTTATTCTGAAAATACCCGATTAACTTTCATAGAGGATACCAATTACACATTCATATAACATCATCTCGAAGAAATAGGCAAGTGTATAAAAATACAAAGACATTGATTAAATAGTAATTACATGTAAATGTCAAATCACTACAGATAACGTTATGTAAAAAATAAAAACGGTCATTTCTTAATTGTAAGTTAGATGCACAGATATTTCAGTCATTCACATGGAAATATTTCACTGCAAGTTAATCTTTTGTTCGTACAAAATGCTTCATTCTTGCCCTAAAAACTTCCAACAAATACGTTATCACGGTATATTCCAAACATAAGCTATTACTCGCGAGTCTAAACATTTCTAGAAGAATATATATGAATCTCCTGGATACAGAATTTAATTCAAAGTTTTATGAGCACTCAGTAAAGCTCCAAAAACATGACTTCATAGAACCTTAATCCGTAGCCCTAGGTTATTTACTATAAACTCAAATGTATATGTTTGCATTAGTTATCTATGCAGGGTTTTAAACAGGTTATTCCCCCGAAATATGACAATTTTAAGGATCCCACGAATAATTCCAAATCTTGCATGAGGAAACTGGAGTTTAATGACTAGCCTCATACATGAGGAAAATTTAATATACGTCGTTCTGAACTGGGTAGTAGTGGTAGCAGATCGCTACGTCAAGTTATTTAGGGACTTGTAATTCTCAATCTAAAAGCTTTTAAATCTTTAGCGCAGACGGTCGAGACGACAGATACCCTATGTTTTTGTACTATGCATTATTAAGTAATTTTGCATTATTATTCTTTCTCCCCATGCATGCTAGTTGATAATCATATACGTTTACGTATGAAAATGAACTACATAACATCCTGTAAGAACTTTACTATCTACATCTTTTTATATCATAATCTGCTCAACAGACATCGCAACTAACCAATACTTGGTAATCTTTCCGTAATATGAATCCCAAACACATTTTTAATGAACAAACACTTTCAAAATATCTCTTGTTACTTTAACACATGTTTTATCGATTCATATGTAAAAGCGAGTATCACGTTTTTTTAACCCTTCTGTTTCTTAGATCTGGAACTAGTTGAAATGAATAGACCTTTTTCATTAGGGTGTGGCGCCCCTTGGTGAAGAAAATGGAACCAATGGTTGAGGTCATTTCCCAGAGTTAACCTATACAGTGTTGCCAAGTTTTGCATGCAAAGAACAATTTCAGCATTATATCATATGATTCAAATTTCAAGTAAGAGTTCTTATTTCAAAGTAGGATTTGGAATTTTCATGGTTACTTCATTTTTACTTCTCAAAAAATTCAATTTAAGACCTTTTTAAGACCTCTAGCTTCAAAACTCAAATTTAAGACCTTTTTAAGGCCTTAAATTTGAGAAAATCAATTTAAGACCTTTTAAGACATTTTAAGACCTGCGTGGGAACCCTGATTTCTGGAGGTTTTTGCAGTTTGTTCCTGAAAATACAGAGGTTTTCAAAGGTTTTCAGTAAAATTACGGATCTTGTGACCAAAATTACGGATTTACGGAGCTAGTTTTTTTACTACTGAAAATACGGAGGTCTCCGTAATTTTTACGGAGGTTTGGCAACACTGCCTATATGAAGTGAAGCATATAGGTTAAGTATGGGAAATGACCTAAACCATTGGTTCCATTTACTTCACAGTCTTAATGAAAAAGGTCTATAGTGTAAAATTACTTTTAATCTTATATAAACTATGAAAGTTTACCTTGACTATGATATGGAACTATTTTACCCTAGTATATTAGAAAAACGTGATATGTACAGTGATATATGCAGTGTATTAAGAAAAGTAGTGACCTTGGCCATATTCGTTTGTTGATGACATCTACCGGTAGGCAGTGTTTTATATTTTCCAGTGGAAATCGTAACCGTTATGTCTACACTGGTTTTCCTGTATGGAGAACGAAGCGGCTACATACTTATGGAAACAAGTTTGTCTACATGGGTCCCTTGTGTGAGTCAATATAACACCTTATCTATCAGCACTAATAATTAATATTAGCTTCTATTTATAATAAAAGTCATCTTTGGTAATGGTTGTTAAAATGATGAATAATAATGGCAATGATTAAATATTAATCTAAGGTAGTCAGATTTATGTCTTACCAGATCTTACATCATTTTGTTCGACCTTTATCAATAATACAAGATTATCAATTATAAAAAATGGCGAATCTGTAAAAAATAATCTTTAAGAGAAATACTAACAATAATATTTTGAAGAAATAGCGACATCATAGCTTGCTATATCTTAAGTGCAACAAGACATTCTATCACGATGAAGAATGAGAATCCAGCTCATTCCTGGAGAAGTTGATAGATTTCCCGCCCTAGGCACTACAAACAATGATGGTGAAGAGTTAGAAATTTTCCTTATTGTAGAAGAACTTGGTGCCAGCATCAAGGTTGGAGTGTTTGTTACTCATTTTCTGCAGAGTGTCCGACAACGCCTCGGGGCCACATAAGAATACTCCTATACTCGAGCTGCAAAATGTCAATTTGAGTTTTTTTTAACAATGTAGTTTACAATATACAATTATGAAGCATTACATGTATGTTAAAAAAAACGTTCCAATAGAGTATCACTTTTGTACAGGCATTTTTGTTTTGTTTTGCAAAAAAAAAGGAAACGGGGATTTTTAGAAATTGATTCTCTAAGTTTATAAGTCATAAAACAAATAATACCTATAAGATTTGATATGTCTATCATGTAAGATATAATTATTAATTTAAACGTAATATTGTTTTTTAAAACATGGTTTTCTCACTGCAGATAACTTATAAATGAAGGCATAGTCTTTTAACCATTTATTTTTATGAACCATCTGTTTAGCTAAACGGATATAGCTCTACCACTGTAAAACCATGTATTCAAGAGACTGAATTAAGTATGAAATATAGTGTCTTTCAAATTACATCCCGCTCCAAAAAAGAAATTGTTGGTTCACTAATAAAGTCATTGCAACTTTACTTCGTATAGTCCGAATTAATTATAATTACCCTGCGTGCTCCTTTCCGATAGTACTAAAGATGGTGTCCCAGTTGGGTCGTCCAAACTGGGTTTTCTCCTTCAGTCCAGTGATAACGTCCACCGCATCTTCGTCATGTGTCACAATATTTAGAGCCTTTGAACGGAAAACGAATTAAATAAACAAATAGTAATATAAAACGATTTCCCTCACAAAGAATCTGGGAAATCTTTCCTTATCTATGTGTAACAGATAGGTTTTCTTCAAAATTCAAAATCTCTTCTATCTCCTGAAACTTTAACAGTTTCGAACCAAAACTATTATATGATCCATAACAGAGGCGGATCCAGGATTTTGAAAAGATTTGGGGATAGTGGGTGGGGGTGGGAGCCGAGGACGCGCTTTTGGGAACTTATTTACTGAATGGGTGTCTGGGCTGAATTTTACATAAAAAAAATTCTGGGAACAGGGAGGGGTGTCCGCCCATGAATGATTTTTGTGTGTGTAGAAATTAACATACTGTATAGTCTGATCTCAGTTGTCGATTATATCTTTCCCCCACCTACACAATCATTGGACGCAGGGCCCTCACCTGATTGGCATCCCAGCCTCGTGTGAGGTAGATGTTGTAGCTGAGGAACTCGGGCATGTTGGCGTCGGTCATCTGCTGCTCCATGTGTTTGAGCAGGTCGGCGAACCACTCGAAGGCGTTGGTGTCCGGGCAGATCCAGTAGAAGTACACCTTCCGCAGCTTCATCTCCAGGCTGGGATCTCGGTACCGGTACCTGCCAAGGGGAACTAATACGTCACCAGAAAATAACCCCGACTAGGTGTGCTAAGTTATTTGTATACTTTGAACAAAACAGATTTTAATTGACTATGATTAATATGGACGCATAAAAAATGTGTTTGGACGACTAGATTTCCAATATAGTAGTCCTCTAACGTTACATACTAACGGGAACCAATACGTCAACAGAAAATAAAGACTACTATGCATCGTATATTTCGATCAGCATATAACTTTTTAGATTTGCAAAATTATTGTGGACGCTAGAAATGTGCTTGGAAGACAAGATTTCCAATATTGGTAGTCTACTAATGGTACCTGTCAACATAGCCCAATATGTAAACAGAAAATAACGGCGACAATGTGTGCTAAATCATTCATATATTTAGATCAGTATTTTAACATTTTAATTAAATGTACTTATAACTATTGTGGACGCCCAAAAATATGTTTACACGACCAGATTTCCAATATTTGTCTCTGAGGACCAGAATTTTGAAATCAAAATTTATATTCCATGTATACAGACTGAGCGGAATCCAAAAGTTATACTCCCCATCCCCTTAATGATAACAGCTATTTTTTCTTAAAATAACGATGGCTGCCTACCAGATATCCTTGAGAACAGAAGCGAACGGAGTCACACCGATTCCTGCAGCTACGAAGACATCTGTTTGATAACGGAAGATGTCCTAAACAAAACAAGGACATTCAAAGATGTTTAAGAGCAGAAATAATTGCCAGTAAAACTATCATACCGACTAGTGTAACTTCTTTGGATAAAACTCTTAGTAGTCTTTTTTTTTCAAAGTATAGCACCAATAGAAGTTTCCATTTCAAATTTGTTTTCCTTGGTACATATACATCCGTATTTCCAATCATAACAAGATAATATCCATGACCAAGTTGCCATCATGCATTAAATAGGTGGAATGTATTAACGTTGTCCTTTGGTGATGCGATGGTAATTATATCTAAATGATTCTTGGGATTTCATATTTATTTGTGCATACATATAGTACATAGATATAAAGCTATGGTAAACCGATAAACTCACCTCGGTCGCGGTACCAAATGGTCCGTCCACAGCAATTCTTGGCATTTTCCAGGATTCCTGGAAATCGCTTTCGTCAGCACGTAAGGCTTTGTTTAATGCTGCTGTCCAGTCTCCGGCGATACGTATGTGGACGCTGAAGAAGTCATCCTGTGGGGCCTGTTGAAAGGGACACGGAAAATACTAAAATTATCTGTTTTGATACGAATTATCTATGTGACACTTTCCCCAAGTTGCATAATATGTTTATAAAGAGACACTCAATGCTATGCGATTTGATATTTAGCTTGTAGTTTCTCCTTCATCTTCGTTCTTCATCTGTATGGTAACTATACTCTGTTTTAAGAAAGTAATAGATCTACCGGGTTCCCATTAGTCTCATGCCTTTTGTCACCTCTTATTTTTTCTCGATAAGCATCTTATTAAGAAACGCACCGTGGTGACGAATTTAAGTAAATTTCAGGGATGTAAGTCAGGGTTACTGAAAAAAACGGAAACTCGAGGACGGAAATTAGAGGTGGTGACGTGGAAAGTAGATCTGAATCAGACAAAAATCTGAAAACTTGCTTCCTGAGTAACGTTGCTGTTTCAACGTAAGTGGTTAAATTATTATCTTCAGCATTTTCCCAACACCTTTTCCTGTCCCTTTTTCTTTCACTATACATTTCTTTAACTGTCACTGTAAATGTGGTTGCCGTACCGAGAACATCACGCCTCTTTCAATCACAAATTCTTTCTTTTAAAAGAGTACAGGGTTAGATTTAAAGAGGTTAGGTTAGCCAAATAAGAGTGATGTGTACGCCTCAATATACTTACACTGGTCAGAGTGAACGGGTGCCACTCAAGGTGGGAGATGCTCGGACATTTCAGGAAGATGTACTGGCCAGATTCCATCTTGAAACCTTTCTTCTGCATTTGTAGCTCAACAACTTTGGAGGGATGTTTTACGACCTAAAATTCACAGATTGTTTTTTCTGTCATAAAAACTATGTTCAAAGAATACCGAAAAACGAGGAATATACACGGTTACTTCCGAGAAAACCCAAATTCGTTCGGTATTTGGTTATCACACTGGTGTTTGTATGACTTTGTATCTGATTTTCTACGATGCATGAAATCAGAACAAAAACAGAACAAAGTAACTGTCGAATATTTTCTGTAAAAGTTGCCAGTAAATATCTATGTAAGGCAAACCCAGCTTACCTTCGTAATCACCACTTTCTGGAAGCTCCGGACGAATCGAACTAGTCTTTCTATAGAATACAAGACCATAGGGCCTATCACCCACATCCAAGTCTGAAATTACAACAATTTTGAGTTAGATCTAACCATGAATAGGAAACTTTTCTATGTTTAGGGAATATTTATGCTCAAAATCATTGTTAGTAATGCCTTTATTCTCACTTGTGTCTTTGAGGCAACTGTCAATTATCTAAAATCTTTAGGTATAACTGTTTCTACCTTGGCCGATCCAGCTGCAAATATTGGTAAGGGGCATTTGTTTAGCAGACCCCACACCTTATAGTCCTTTTCACATTCCTTTGGATCGTGTGCCAACGTGTTTGTCTGTGAACGGACCAAACCTCTGGAAAAGAGAAAAAACACTTTATAACTGATGATTTACCATTTTATCAAAACTGGTACCTAACAAGGTCACAGGTGGAATTATGGAAGAAAAGAATCGGTTAGAAAACCGAACAAACCCGGGTTATTCGTCTTCTTTTTCTATATATGAAAGTATAATGCTTGATGAAATATGGGGAAAGGAATACGAATTATCGAGCGAATTATCGATTGAATTAAACAAAAATATGAACATGTGAGCTCGCCGCCATCATCCTCCATTATCGTTCACCCACACGCTGGGCTTACTAACCTTGTTTTCGATGCCGATCCTAAATATCGACGTAATCCTTCAGTTTATATCGACCCTGACCGCCTCTGAATATCAATAATCCATAATGTATACTCCATTTTGCTGGACGATGCCGATTTAAGGCGCAAAAGGCGGTTACCCGCGGGGAAAAGATACACGTGTCCTCACCGGGTCGCGCCATGTTGGCGTCTGATGCAATGTGGTTTGACAGAGTCGATGCGCGAGATGCGCTTCGCCCGGAAGGGATTGCGCATGGAAAATAGTGCGACGAATTTCTTTATTTTCTGGTTTATATCGATTCCTTCTTCCTAAAACACAGTGGTAACATCAATGAGGTATCGACATGAACCTATATGGCGCGTTTAGTCGACTGAAATGCGCGAGAAATAGGCGAAATAGGCGAACATTCCCGGCTGACTTTCAGATCAGAGACCGGGGTCCTCCTTGCTCGCCGTCATCACCCTCATTAACATATTTTATTCCACACTACACTGCAATCCGGGACGCTAGGCTTTTCAATGCTGAGGTGTCGATCGATGTTATACAGTTTGACCGTGTCACTCTCCGACCCCATCTCGGCTAATGGTTTGTCAATGCGTCAATTTCTGGTATAGGCATTACATAGAGAAAGTACTGCAGACTGGAAGCAGGTCGAAATTTGCGATCTTGTTTCCGCTGGTTGTGATATCGTTCAATGGCGTTTCCCGCCTAAATGTTCAAGTCATATACCCGGGCGAGATTCGATATATCGATCATATTTCGAAGATGACTGGATAATACAGCGAGCCCGGGTAATTACCGAAGACATATTTTTATCTCGTCTACACAACTCCTCTTTGATTATATTATGCATAAGGTCACCATGTAGTTCCTAGTACGCACTGTAAAAATATTAAGGTTCTTTATCTGAATAAAATAAATAAATTTTTGTAGTACTTAGTTAGAAAGTTTTTTTAATAGTTTGCGATTTTCCTCTGAGCATGTGGAAAAGTTATTCCCCAATCCATCCCCTCTCTATCTAGACTCTCCAAGACTGCAAGGAAATGACCAAGCAGTGGAAACGTCTCTGGAGGGCACAACCCCAAATAGAGTTGATATCTGCATTGACATATCAGTAATGAAAGGAAAGTGGAGGCAAGCTCTGCTGACAGGCTGATGATGAAGACCGAAAGGTGGCGGATGAACCAGAACACCTCGATACATCCATAGGACAGAGAGAAGCTTAGTACTCACCCGACCCCATGCAGAGAGAGGCCGATAAAGAGGAAGGTGAAGAGGTGGTGGGTTAACTAGAATATCTAAATATATACATAGGACAGAGAGAAGCTTAGTACTCACCCGACCCCATGCAGACAGAGGCCAATGAAGAAGAAGACGAAGAGGTGGTGGGTGAACCAGAATACTTCGAAGTAGGACCTGCGGATGACAAGAGTGGCTGACGAGTAGATGAGAATCAGGCACACGGTGATCACCACCCCTGTGATGCCGGCCCATGTCTTGAGGATCTCCACAATCGGATTCTGGGGGTAGGGAAAGCAATATTCAAGTTGATAAAGGACAAGGTATAAGAATGACAAACAAGTTGATGTTTTAAAATGCCTTTCTCCGCCAGTAGAACTGTACAGATAATTAGCATAAACTCATTTGAAAAGACAAGAACAATGTTGCATGGTAGTATTAGATTTTAATTTGAGATTAATTTGAAGACTGAATACTTATTTCAGTATTGGAATTACACCAGGGATGAACAAATTAGGTGTACAATTAACAGCATATAATAACAAGAAAACTCTATGAGCAAAATAAAGTCAGGACATTCGTATCCGAGCGGTCAACTTAATTTACATATGGGAATGTATAGTAAAACCACTCATTTTCAAAAGCTGGTAAATCAGTTCCTAGAAATATTTCTCCGTCCCTGTTCAGTAAGCTAGCATCTGCCCTCACCGAGTCTGGGTTGCGGATAGGGTTGAGGTAGGTGCCGTTGACGCCCGTGGGTTGAAAAGTGAGTATTTGAAGCAGCTCACGCTTTTCCAAGTCAGGGCTGTTATGGGCCAGCATGAAGTACTCCATGTTGTAACAGTGGGCGTAGTAGTGGACGACTAACAACACAGACAAATACGGAAATCACAACTCTGTACATTGGAAAAGGTCAAATTTATGTCGATTAAATTTATTCACAAATACGTGTAACATACAGGCAATATTGGGATTTATTACTTTAATAACTGCCCACTGACTGCTCTTCAAATAGGTATACTGTTCTTACAAGAATGATAATTCTATCAACTATTACAAACACATTTTCTGTCCATATATAACTCTTTATCACATCATCCGAATTAATATCCTGAAAACCAGGGGAAACCCCGTCGTTCATTACAAAATAATATCTTCATTTAACGAAAAGTCAAGGCTCACATAGGTTTTCCCTAGCTGAGTTGGGGAATATGACCATGACCATGACCATGCACACATACTTGGACATGTTTGTTAAAAGTGGTCTCCGGCATCAAGGCAAAAGCAGCAGAGATTCATAAATGTTGCACTTACTTGAATGGAAGACAATGCCATATGCACATAATTTGTGAAATTCTATGTTTTGGTCCAGCTGTCGCCTGATATTCCTTTTACAGCACTGTAAACAGAAAAAGAAAAAAAACGTAATTACAGTCATGATGAGTTCATTTGACGGATATCAAATGAGTCAAACAAATTAAAATGGATTGATGCTACTTTTAATAACTGAACTCTCTCGAAAATTATGTCACTACCTGCAGCTATACCTATATATATATATATATATATATATATATATATATATATATATATATATATATATATATATATATATATATAATTAAGCTAGTGTATTTTTATTTTAGATGGAGTCGATATAACGCTTCTTAGTTTCTGTAAAAAGTATCTAATTGTAACAGCTGAGTCATTGTGGAGTTTCTTTAAAGTTTATATCATATATATATAAAAGGAGGTTACTTCCATCTGAAAACTCACTAAATCAAACACCTGACTCAACCATTAGAAAACCAAAAACAGGGTGATTTCATAGTTCCTGATTGAAGGTATGGGCCTAATAAAAACACGCACGAGGAAGTAATAGACATCAGATGACAAAAGCTGAAAGATCCTCATTCACAAAAAAAAACATTCACGACAATGAGTGTGACAGGAAGCGAAAATCCGGGGGTTTCGATGGAGCGCGTGTATATGGTGTGATAGTGAACAAAAGAAAAAAAGGCCTCTTTGGATGACTAGTTTCAATGGGCCCATAAGCAATATAACTGACATTTCCAAAACTCAGATAACTTATCAGGGCTTGACATTAAGCATTGCCCGCATACCCGGGGTAGGTAAAGCTAGAGGTGGTGCAGGTAAATAATGAGTCACCTGCCCGAGAGGCAGGTACAATTTCTGATATTCAAAAACAGTCCACTGAAGATGGGCAGGTGAATTTAAGGGTCGGGCAGGTAAAATGTCACCATCACCTGCCCTAAGGAATGGGGGTAGACCCCTAAAATCGACACGGCGACACGGCCTTTTTTGGGCTTAGTGACATGCGACATGATCATTTTCTTAAATTCGACATGGCGACATCATCATTTCTTAAATTCGACAGGGCGACATGGTCCTTTCTTAAATTCGACAGGGCGACATGATCTTTTCTTAAATTCGACAGGGCGACACGGGACCCCCCCATCTACACCCCCTAAGGACGGCAGTTAGCTAAAACCCTTGATGTTGAGCCCTGTTTACAAATATGCCTCAGGAGTCTAGTTTTAGTCAGTGGTAAAGTATTACCGGTAGTTATGAAAACATGGTTAAACCTGAGGAGAATTCCCAAGATATGATAATGTTTCCATTTATTTGCAATCAAATGCAAAGTAGATCCGCAGTAATTAAAAAGAGGAAGGAAAGTGGATGTTCAAACATGTTATTCCGCATGTTTATGGTTTACTTTTTACCATAGGCCTGAGTAAAGGCTATATTCCACGATACTTGCTTGCGGTACCCTGAAAAAACGCAAGCAAGCTGCCGCTAACTTGCATGCGATAGGGGGTTGCAAGGTGGAATATAGGTGCTTGTGGCACTTGCTTGCGGCACTTGCTTGCGGCACCTGCTATTTTAAATAGTTTTTTAAGGAATGCTTGCGGTTGCAGATACCAAAATGTTGGTATCTGAACCGCAAACTACTTGCGGTACCTAAAAATAGCAACCGCTAATGCCACCTACCACATAGTGACTGAAATATGGCCTTAAAGCTAGTGAGATGTATACATGTACATAGAAACAAGAATTGCCCGGACCCCTGCACTGGGGTCCGGTATCTGCGGTGGCAATCAATGGAGTCCCGGCCACCTTGCCCCCCCCCCCCCCCCCCCGTATTATAATTATAGCTGTTGCTGGTAGCGTTCGCTCAACAACCACTGACCTCACCCCAAACACACACCCTCCCCCTGAGTCGCGGTTAGTCTGGTCCCTCTGACCCCGCTAGCCAGTATTAGTGGAGGCTACCGTAGCGCACCACGCGGCGTCCAGTGTAAAGCCCCATACCCACTAGGCGATTTTACTGGCGACGGGAGATGGGCAACAGCAGAATTACTGGTACAATCATTACCAATTTAGCTCACATGTTAGTTTGTACATTGAAATGTTACATACTAACATGTGAGCTAAATTGGTAATGATTGTACCAGTAATTCTGCTGTTGCCCATCTCCAGTCGCAGGTAAAATCGCCTAGTGGGTATGGGGCTTAAGTCGCGGTGGGACCTCAGCCAGCCGTGCCTGACCTGTCAGTCATACCTCTCACCCCTCCTACTTCTAAGATCACCACCAGTCACCAATGAGAGGAGAGGTAAACACCTGAGGGGTAGAGGGGCAGGGGGGCAGGGGGGCAGGGGGGCAGGGGGGAGGGGGGATGGTCAGTCAAGTCTAACCAGCCATGACGCTGAGTTGGAATCTATAATTGTTACAAATTGAGCATGGGCCAACACAATAGAGTGATTTCATGCCTCAGTGACTTTATACAATGAAAAACATCCGACAGTAAGGCTTCGTTGGCGTTGCTCTTGATCTGATATCATTAGAAACGCCACCGCAGCAAAAATGATGACAATGAATTACAGTCGGGCCCCTGGGCCAATAAACCTAGGGGCCCAGAGCCCTGTGAAGATTACTGACCTTACACGAGCCCCGCAGGAAGGAGAGGCAGTTTCTGCACACCGGCAGTAAGATCAGCAGACAGTTCAGGTTCAGCGCCGCCGCACTGGCGCGTGCAATCGGCAGGGCCAACTGGTCGGGTGAGAGAACAACACGTCTATATATGTAATACCAAATACAAATGTTAAGAGTGAAAATATACAATATCATTTCAATCGACCGTGATATAATCGTCACATTAATCAAAATTCCAGTTCTGTGTCAACGATTAATTTTCTATGCTTAGGTGTCGCTTCAAGAAAGTGTGACAATGAGTCCCGTGCTCACAAGACATTTTAGGATGTTTGATAAAAGATGGATTTATAAATGACTATTTATGGGGTGATTTGCAAATACACGATCATTCATTTGAAATACAATTCCTTTAGTAACGCAGTTTATGTAATCAACAATTTATAATATTTCGATTAATTAATATTTGGAAAATCGTTTCTTATTCTGATTATGCTGATATTGTGTTCGAATACATAGAATCACGGACTTACCCCAAGCATAACAATAACATAATGGTATTCAACACTCGCATAATATTTCATGAAGTAGCCAGCGAATATTCCGATATTTGCTGCCACCCACAGGAACTGAAGAGAGAAAAAGACATACTTGTTAACTGTAAATTGCAAAACGCTAGTTAATCTACAGAAACAATATTATGAGGGGCATTTGTATAATCTCCTTACTTTAAGTGAAAATGGGGGATTAATTTGACATTAACATGTTTACTCCTGCATGAGAAGGAAGTTTTTTCATCAAACCTAACGACTTCATGTACAATGTATTTTATTTATTACATTTTTTTCAGTTTAATGGCGTTTCGTCAAATTTTTGTAGTCATTTAGTTGTTTTATAAGCGTGTTTCAGACACATGAATTGATACTTAAAATCTGTCCTCACATATCACTCGTGATAAGGTAAGACACGAGTCTCACCATTATTTACATTATACTCCCACCTTCTGCACTCCTTTGCTAAGGCACCGTAAAAAAACCATCCTTTATTCATCCAAGATCGGATAAACCTAATTTGGACTTGTGAATCGTTATATTTTGTTTATGCTTCGTGACTTTATAAATGTGACCAACTAGACTGACATAAACTTGTCTAACTTTAATTCCGAAATATCAGGGTAACGTATAAGGGGAATACTCTGCTAAAGAAGCAAGTTTCTTTACCTGCGTGGGGAAACATTTGGGAGTATATACGCTAACTTGATGCTTTAGTCAATGCCTATGTGAATTGGAACAATTATTTACCATTTATCTCGCGCTATTCTTAAATTTGTTTGATTACCATCTATGTGCTTGATTGTGTCTCTCAAACATACTAGGAAAAAGATGAAGAGGCACGGATCACGAACGCGAATTCACGAGACACAAATAAAATATGAGTGACTGAATATATCGTGATCACGGGAGGACAGTTATCAAAGTTCCTCATTCCCTAGTTCGTTTGATCCACCTTCTATCCACTTTAACTGGATTATTCTTGACAGATTAGGAGTCGATTCCTCCCGCCCCCATCGGTACTTCCCCCTTCTCTTTACCGGTGCTTAGCCATTTTTTACCAACGTTTACGCGACAGAAGTTCTATTATTGTTTATTCCGAATTAGTTCTTATCCTTCTCTGAATGGTTTTATGAGGTGTATTGCCTTACAATTTCTAGCTGTGAGCATTCTTACTCGTTTTTGTAAAGGTACCTTAAAGCTTATCTACGGATTTGAGATGAGGGTATTGGACAGAATAAGGTCCCCGCTTGATTGGAGCAAATGCTATGGAAGTCACGCATACCCGCCAGACATAGAGTACCGCTATCACCTCGGCTTCATGAATAATTCCGGCACATGTACCGGGATTGGTTATATCTAAACTTATAATCTCGGCTGGACAAACCGAAAAGTCTGATACTTAAAGCTTTGAGCGTCCACTATGCGACAAAAAAATTATCAGATTTTGACACCCAAATATTTGTGATCGTCAAATGTAACAAAACTAAATGATTTTTCTAGTAATTTTGAGGTTAGGTTCTTGGTTTTTATGACATGATTTTTTCAGGTGAATTGTTGTTTACATCGTTCGTTACCATACACGAGAACATTCTTTCACGTAGCAATATGTAATATAGCTAAACATCTTTAACTCTAATTTTATCTGTGGTATTCCACCAAACGATTCTGTTTCCCCTTCCTTGAGATAATGGAACGAATGGAACGCAGATAAAACTTTCATATACTTTTGTTCACGATACCATGCGATAATATGTCACCAATCATGATTAGATCTCGCCACTTAAGAAAGTGTATCTCTAGAAAAACTTAGCATAATATTGAAATGTAGGGTGTGTGCCTTACTTATAACAGTAAACCTGCATAATCTCCCACCTCATATATGCACTATCTTCCTGATAATCTTAACATAATTTAATGGATGTGGCCTTACTTATTACAGTAAATATGCATAATCTTCCACCTCATATATATGCATTAACTTTCTGATAGTTTTAAAATAATATAATACAAAAATGCTTTACACGAACATGACAGTTGATCTTTCCATATAAACACCAAATACTAGCCTCCAGTCATATCTCGGGCACTGCATTTATCAATTTTGCAATCAACATCAAGAGGGTGCGATTTCTCTAGCGTGCCAGAACCAGATTTATTTAAATCCCATTATAAACAGACGTTTACACCCTCCACTTGAGTATATTATATACAACCGTCTAGGTGATGGCAACACTCATCAGTAGTCTAGTAACGGGCCAGCGAGTTCAATCAGTTTCGGGGATGTCATAAGTACATCGGAATACATTTCAAGAAGCAGTTCCAAGGATATACTAATACAGTGTCTGATACATGATTTAGAATCAAAATGTTGGCCTTATATGAATTTTTATTGGTTTGGTCAAAATTTCAGGAAAAAAAGAGGGGCCCCCGATACTAAAGGACTCCGCCAATGCTTTTAGTGTACATATTTCAAGTTTTATTTTCTTTAATCTCCTGTCAGATTTGCAGATTTGGAGGAAAAAATAAATCCGCAAACATTTTGCACTTTAACTATGTAGGCAAAATTACGAAGAAAATGGAACGGTTAAAGGTGACCTAGCACGAAACCTTTTATAGTGTACAAAAACACTTATGTGTTGTTAAGAAAAGCGAAACAGGCAATAAACATGAAGCAATAGTCCCATTCTCAATACAATCTATTTCCGAATCGGGGAAAGCACATAACGTTATATTCATACGATCAACTCTGTGGCGGGATTTAGAAAGAACTGCCTGTTGTTTTTTCAGGATGACTTATAACACTCACACTTTATGAACAATAGGTGCAATGCGGTACAATAATACCGTGGCACCAATTGTTCACTAGTTAGCCACAACATCGGAAAATTCTTGTGGCATACTATGGCTTAATAGAGAAGTTTAGGAATACAAATCAAATAGGGAAGAAAACTCGCTGACGTTGATAAAACTACAGTTTCTAAACTGTACCTGTTTTTCATCGCTAGCTAGTATTTATGAAGTAAGATCCAGGAATCGATACCACCAAAGTTGTCATTATTGTTAAGGATATTTGCATTCAGGGTTTTATGTCAATATTTGTACCGTGCGTGTATTGACCACTTATTGAGTTCCTGATAAGAGGTGTTGGTCCACGATTACCTATGTGTATTATTAATCCCGTTAACCCGTCCCGCTATCTGACAGAGGGTGTTACGATAGGCGTGATAATAGACACACCAGGTCGGGCTAACAGGATAAAGGTTGTCCGGCCCGGGTCGAATCTTTACCAGGGTCTCCCGGACGTATCCCATTTAATGTTTTTTCATATCAAAGGATATACACGTAGATTGCATGTTTTTGTGAAAGTTCTATATATACGGTTTGGGCCTTGTGTTGCATCTATACTACGTGCAAAGTCATGACTATAATTATGACAAAACTGTAAAGCAGTGTGGATGCATTAATTTCCTCTGTGGTGCTTTGATTATCACACATCATGTGGAACTGAGAGGTGTCAGCCTAGAATAAAAGCAAGTATAACCCATGCCGTTCACAGTTTCTATGAATGTTTGTGTCTCTGTGCATAACAAGCCGCCATTAATTGCATTACATTATATTCTGTTGATTAATGCAAATTGGCAGGAGTCATTATGGATAGTGCCTATTCATCTAGTTAAAATTGTTCAAGTTCAATTTCAAGTTGAAAGACTTTTATTTACAAGGCAAATTTGTCTCTATCATGTAAGGATATACCGCTTTGTATGTGAGATACTATATAAGAAGTAATACGATATGATATAGATAACACATCTGAATGGTCTAATAAACTGACTGGCCAGTAGAACCTACTGGCTAAATTCAGTGCTATTTATGTTGACTAAAGTAAAGCCCATCTTCAACGCTATGAATGAGCGAGGGAATTTGATACTTTTCTCCAACAGTCTCAGGAACGTTATCTATGTAGCTCTAACTATGGATTGGGACAAAACCTTATCTGGATTTATCTGGAAATTAGCAGAAATGAGATTCAATTACATGTAACACAAAACTCAGGAACAAAAACACCTGCAAAAGAATGAGGATGCACTAAATTTGCGTCTAGTATCCTTCACAGAATAACCCCCAGAACGGGCTTTCTGTCTGTGTTGAAATTTCGTTATAAGCCCATTTCGAGGCTAGTCTGTAAAAGACATAGGCCCTATGCCTACATCGTATTCACTGAACTGAATACCCACAGAGAAGAGACAGAAATGGGTCATGGGACAATTATAAAAGGTCAAACCGCAATTATCAGTTCGCACAAACTGGGAATAGGCCTATGCATGCTAAAAGAGAAGAAATACGAGAGGACGTTCAAGGTTCGGACAGCACCTAGAACTATACTGCCCAGTTACCTAACTGTAACTTGTAAGGAGTTGCAATTTAAGTAGACCTAGGCTCTAATCAAAATATCCTGCTAAGGTAATTAGATCTAGGACTACACACATCAATTAACCAAGGGAAGCTGATAGAAAAACAACAGTCGGTCATAGAATTAGGCTACTTTGGGTATGACTCACTGACTGGATTAACTTTCAAATTCGTTATTAATTTTGTTTGCTTTGATGTGTCTAGGCCGGTATAAATGCTATACACAGAACTAAACCTCTAGTGGAGAGACTTTCGTTCTGTGTTCTATACATTTACGCACGATTTTATGCCATCAGGAAGGAAGGGAACAATGGTAACAATTCCGAAAAGTTGGGTGGCAGGGGTCTATGCGTGGAAACAGTCAATATTGGAAAAGATTTTTGAAAGAATTGACCAAAAACAGTGTCAACGGACCCTTTGAAGTTTCATTGTTGAATGTAGCCCTACTCTCTGTAAAGTTGGGTGGCAGGGGTCTATGCGTGGAAACAATCAATATTGGAAAAGATTTTTGAAAGAATTGACCAAAAACAGTGTCAATGGACCCTTTGAAGTTTCATTGTTGAATGTAGCCCTACTCTCTGTACTTTCAACAACAGATACAAGTCAACCTTTGAGAAATACCAATGTACTACCAACCATGCCGCTAAATAAGTTTCACTTTCAAAAAGGATAGAACAATTCTGTAGAATACGGTATGCGTCACTAATGAGTAGGGGAGCTAGTTTTGACGCAGCTCTAGTTTTGACGCACCTGGAGCAACATAACTGCTTATAATGGCTTTAAAATACTTATTTATGATTTTTTGCAAACATGAGCAATAAACGGTCATTTTTTCTATTGGATCATCAATTTTTGACAAAATATGCCATTTTATGGCAAAAAATGCATATTATGTTGATACTTTTCAGTGAATTCTCTCAAAAGCTTATAAATCACGTATTTCTTAAATTAAGACTATAAATATTAATTTCTCAAACTAATGTTGTGGTTAAATGTATCAAAATGATTATCTGCTAGTTTAAAGTCATATACTAGCACACAGGATATACATTATTGAATTTTATTTCATATTCTCTAAATTAGACACCTGCGTGAAAACTAAATACAGAAAATATGATATGCTTCAATTTTCACGCATTTCTGCCATTTTACAGTTCCAAAATTTCTGATTTTTTTCCTAATTTTTTCCATAATTAAAATATACAATACAGTATACATGTATATAACCTCTTCAGAACAACCACAGTAATCTATTATGGACTCCAAGTTTCATATCCATTTCGTATTTTGTGAAAGAAAGGAAAATATTTACCTAAACAATTGATAGCCCTAAACAGCTGAAAACCCTAAATATCCATACATTTATGGGCTATCGCATGGTATTCATGGTTTGGCCATACATGTTTTGACAGGGTTCTTTCAATAATGGTTTGCATTAAACACAGCAATAGTTATTTAAGTTTAGGTGAATTTGATAAATAGGTACAAAATAGGTTCTGGTGCGTCAAAACTGACAACCAGGTGCGCCAAAATAGGCTCCAGGTGCGTCAAAACTGATGAATTAACTCCTCAAAGTAATACAGTGTAATATCATATAAGAAATATCAAAATTAATATTTTTCTACAATGATTATGTGCGTGGATGTTATTCCACTAGATATAGATGAAAAAATATAAAATGGTTTTATTTTCTTCCTAAATATTATGTTATTAAACCATTTCCCTTCCTTAATGCGTCAAAACCGGCTCCTCTACTCATAAGCTGCCCGTACAATGGCATGAGACCTTTCTGGTTGTTCCAGGCTACTGGATACTGCTAAGGCCTAAAAAACTAATTGTGTTCTGCTAAACCGACCTACCCTAACACTTTGGCCCTACCTTTAACTTCTTTTGATGATTTTTTAAAAGAAATATTGAAAATCAATCAAAATCACTTAAAACCAAGAAATGGAATTGGGCATCACCTCAGTAGTCAACGTGTTGGTAGAAGATAATACCTCTTGTTTGTCTTAGGTCGGTCATTGTTTATGGGGCAATTTATAAGAAAATATAAAACCAGAAAAAAGAAAAGAAAAGGGGGAGTTTGGGGGCACACCAATTTCTAACCAATATTTGCAACAATTATTCAACAAAACACAATAATCAAATCGATGCTAGAAATTATTGAACAGGGTAGCTGGTGTGACTTCTGCGTTTTCAAGAAAGCCAGTCTATCAGACCAATCCTTATAGATGGGGAAAAAAAGTTGTCATTGAAACAATTTATGACATAGGTCTAATAGATCAAACCTACATAGATAGATCTATAGTCTATTATTATGGTAAGATCTGTATCTATGCGTCATGTGAACTTACCACGATGATCCATTTTGGAAACTCGTTGATAAGCTTAGCCATTGTAGAACAGTGTCCAGGCCTTCCGTGACGGGTCCGTGATAGTGGGCTTTTATAATAAGAGATCCTCCCTGAAGCACAGCCACAGCTGACGGGCACTCCCCTCCTGCCGGGGTGTCCTGGTGCTGACTCCGGCCAAGTAAAGGTGTGTCGGCCCGGGCTCCCCTCCCCTACCGGCCCTCACGACAGGTATGACGTCTCTCCCAAAGTCAACAGATCCTTAATTCACCTATACAAGACCCACACTCTACACAACCGGCGTGTCCGTCACCAACAGTGCTAGCGAATGAATCAATCTGTGGTTATGTTCAGTGGTAGGTTCCCTCTGAGAGACTGACTCGTGAACTGATCCACGAGAAGTGGTCGCCCCCGCTCTGACCTACTTACTTGTGACGCACACCTAAAACTAGGTCACGGACACGCCCCGCTGCACACAGCCCGGTCACGCACTGGTGTAGTCCTTTCATGACCTAGTTACCCCTTGCATAATAGTTTGAGTACCTAGCGGACTTGGACATATCTACAGTCTAGCACATCCCAGTCTGCACCCACGTTAACGTTTACCATGAAATATTATCAAATTAAAATTGCATCCACATTTATCATTTGAAGAGAGATAGATAATAGATCTACAAAATAAACCAAAGCAATTTTGTTGAACAGTTGAAAGGTTGCTCCTAAAATCTGTAAAATGCATCCTTCTTTTTATGTCATTTTCCCATAGGAACCAGCCAAAAGCAATATTGTGTCAACATTAATTATGACAAAATTTTGCAAACTCAAATAACTATTAAAATACATTCTAAGAGCCTAACTTTAGCCATTGGTACAGTATAAATCATGATAACTAACTTTAAGTTCACTTAAATTCCATAATACACACACCGTGTATGCCTGAAAACAGCAATGTTTGTAAACAAACCAATTTTGGTGGGTGACCAAAATTGACCTGGGATGAATTTTCATCTATTTTAATGTAGTTAAATCTGTATTCACAGTCTATATTTTACCACAGGCCTAGGCTATGGCCATATAATATTTTTCAATAGTTAACAGAATTTGCAAAATTTTGACCCTCCATTGCTTTTGGCTCCCTTTAAAGCCTGTCAGCCCAGCCCACACCTATATAATTATGTTTTCACGATGATTTGTATGAAATTGTAATGAGTTCCCTGGTTATTGGATAATACCGTCGCAAAACAAACCTTTTTTTTCTTTTTGCTTGATTTAAGTTCACAGATTAGATATTTTTCTAACTAACTTTTTAAACTAAAATACATGTGCAATTTCTTATACTATTTACTTATAGGCCTACGTCATAGTTACAGGGTGCATCATAAACCCTAAAGAGACCGTTATCCATGAAATTTCAGAATCCCGAAATTTCTATAAAATTATGAAAGAGTTCTAACAATTAAAAAAATAACGATCACAATAGTGGATCATGTAGTAAGGGTGTAGTCCTCCCCCATATGGCTTATAGCACAGCGACCAATGCGCGAGAGGTCATTATAGGCCTAAAGTATTTAAAACTTCACAGCATAATTAGCATAATTATCTTTCCTCTGTCATTGAATAGCCTTTAGTTAACATAATCTGCTACAAGACATCACAGGACGTCAATGCGTATATAGGCAGTTACATGGGAGCCTGGTGCATAGAATGTGCTGAGCATGCAGCAGGTCGTCAACATTTAGGGTTAAAAAGGGGTAGATCTATATCGCGCATCATAATGCTTTTCTCTTGCATTCATCAGTTTTTACAATAACAACCTCTGGTTTTGTTTTATGTTTTAGAGCCATATGGGTCGTATCTATTATTTCTTATTTCTAGCCTTAACCTTTATTCATAAAAGACCAATAATGTAATATGATAATTTTTGGACTTATATCGCGCATATCAGGCATTTATCATGCATAATAACGCTCATTGTACAGAAGATTAAAATAAAATAAAGGCAAAAATGAAAGTTTTATGCAGACTCATGGTCCATTAAGGACATTCATGCTTTGTCTGATATAGTGTAGACAATTATTGATGATATGATATGTCATAAAATTCTTCAAAATACCATTTAATTTTATAGTGATAATGATAAATCTGTATTTTATCAGTCCAAATTTTGTCTTTATTTACAAGACTCTTTAGGGATCACCTCCGATTTTATTCTTGCATATACAGAACCATATTAGGTGTATCTGAAAGAGATATCCAACTTGTTCTACTATTAACACGCGTTATGAGTAGACAGTGAAAATGTCATAATTCTTTTTTTATCATATATATATATTGCTCATATATCAAGCTTATATCGCGCATAACATATGTTTTATTTCACGCATTCCTTTTATAAATTGTCAGAAAATATAAATTATAATGATGGGATGTTGACTTCATCATCCAAAGGTTGACGGTTCAAGCAAAAGAAGTTAAATGTTAAATACAGGTCTATATACGTTGATACCATTCCTTGAAATCCTCCCTGCTATGGTTAATACTATGTGTAAACACAGGCTATAACTTATGATATCTCAAAAATTTCCATTATTGATGATCAAATTTCATATAAATATTAAAACAGGCTTGTATCGCGCACCTCATATTGAAATATAGGGTTTTATTTTACTGTTATCCGTTAGTCTACCAATTATATGTTTTCTGTCTTCATGATTCCAACTGGTATGCTAGCCATGAATTCCAGTCTTCCTTCTCGTCTCGACTACAAGTCATCCTAGAACATAGTTCATAATTCATGGATGACAAAGAACACTTGCATGAAAGGATAGTATTTATTAATCCAAATACATGTAATATGTGTCACTGACCTCCCGTTGACTATGTCAGAACAGAGAGATGGTCCACTCAACTCCCAACAACCAGCACTCCTAAGCACTACCACCAGCCTGGCTCTGCTCACTTGCCCGGACAGTAACCTGAGTTCACTGAACCTAACACTACTAGGACTCACTCTCAGGAGCGCCGGTACACTGCATCTATTTACTCATACCTATGACATCATCTCTTCACTCTCCGCCCAGATATTCAGAGAGTCAATCTTAGCCCTAGGCCTGATCCTTACTTTACAGCTAAAACTAACTAAGATACTGCGTAGTGGACTGACACCTGTGTCAGTACAATATATCTGGAAATACTATTTTCGTCATTAATAATTATCAATGGAAATTATAAAGTGATAACGTGACTCAGTTTAAACATCGTTGCGAATTTTAATTTTGTCATTTTGTATATTTCCCTCTATCCAAGAGCAATAATATTAGGAAAAAATGTGCAATATACCACTGTGCGCGATGTAACCCTCTTTTACCCTAATTTTGTTTGAGGATTCTTATAGCCCTATAATTAAGGTCTTATTTTTTGGTCCACAACTTATAAGGGAAATTATTGATAAAGTGGCATTAGTTTAAAGTTCAAAAAAGAAGCAAGCCCTCTAAACTGCTAAACTTTGAAAAATGATCGAGACATGCATTCCTTCAAAATCTATACAGGTAGGTATAACCGTAAAATCATTGAATGGTCCCAAACTTGTCCCAAACTTGTCAGTTTGACCAGAGCCTAGTCAAATGTGATTTTTGTTTACAAGATTTGATCAGATTCTTTGGCTCTTGACAATTCACATTCGCTCCTGCTCAACCCCAGACGGCGGCACTGGGCCTTAGACCATCTGGGGGAAGCGCCACCTCCATTTTCCAGTCTATTTTCCCAACAAACAGGATACTATGCAATGATCAAATGACGCAAGTACAGGTAGAAAGTAGGTTAGTGATGTCATATTTAGATTTATCAATGATTCACAGGGTGACTACATGCTGGACCTGATACAGGTTTATTATGCAGATGAAATGAAATGATGGCATATTTCTTTGGCCGAGAAGACTCCATACAAAGGGCAAGGCACCCCAGGGATCTTATGTGAACCGATGTAGAGATTATAGACCTGGACCGATATGGTGATTATAGGATATTATAGACACCGGACCTGGGTGATAAGTCTAAAGCGAACTGGCAATATTTGCCACAACCCATTATACATGTGTGATAGTTTGATGTATAAATGTTTTCCACCTGCTGTGCTCTCCACTGTTATGTAATCTTTGGGAAGTACAGCCCAGGAATATGAAAGAATGTGAATTTTTACAATGTCTGAAAAAAATGTATAAGATTCGAAGGTTGGTGATGTCATATCTAGATTTACGTAATGATAATTTTGGAATACCGTTAACAGGTTAACGACAGTCAGATCAAGCGTTCATAGTTGTTTCAGCTATCATTTGAATGGTATAATTTCCCCCTCCCAGTCTTCCAGCCAATGCAAAATCCCGGGGTTACCCCGAAGATGATCAGATTACCAACATTGAAGTCTTCTGTAAAAGAAAACGGCTTGGAATAGGTTTACATTACATTGTATCTGAATGCAAGGAGTCCATAGAAATATCCTTTATTATGTAACCTTTCTCATGATGGCTACCGTTGATTTACTACTGTAGGTGGAAACCCCCCTCCTTCAAGTTCCATATGAAATATTAATATATCATGCGAGACAGACTTGCAATAAATAAGTCACAGTCACCATTGCACATATAACACCACTAGAGACGTGGTTGTAATCTCAAGAAAAAATATCAATATTTTCTCCCGTTTTTTAGGGGGCCGCAGAGATGCCATTTTTCCTATTTTTGTAGGATTTCCTACTTTTTGGTGATTTTGGATTGCGCATCTGATTTTCCTACATTGCTTTAATATAATATAAACATATTATGTTTAGAGAATGTTTGTGTTACTTTCAAGATAATCTAATACAAATCCAATGTCCGATCTCTATTCCTAAAGTTGATATCCCTCCTAATTGCTTCTAGGGAAAAAAAAGCAGAAAAGTTGTCTCCTACTTTTCCTGATTTTTCACCAGTCAGGAGTTGCCTCTCTGAGGGGGTTACAATGAAATTTTAATGGAAAGGTGGAACTTTTTAACACGATCATGTCCTCTGGGGAGGGGGGGGGGGGTGGCGCACCTCTCTCTCTCTCTCTCCCCCCCCCCCCCCCCCACTGGGCCTGCAGTCAATGGACATTATTTTTTTCTTAAACATGTGTGTGTATTATACAGGCCTATATGACAGAACACCAGAAATGTATGCTCCGTGCGGAAATTACAGATTAAAGAGGATGTCTTTAGCTTTCAATCAGTACTAGGTGTTGATTATCAATGAAGGTAAAGCTTATTGAAGTTGGGTATATATATATATAGGTATAATATACATCCACCCCCATACAAAAGGTCCCATTTTCCCACTTCTAGTATAATATTTCCGAACGCAACCAGTGTGTTGCCGGTCCATAGTTGAGGATCTAAATGTGTGCTGGTGGGAGGGTCCCGTTTTCGCGTGTTGCATGTCACTATCGTTTATTCATTAACCTGTTGAATTTAAGAAGTGGCCGCGCTGCGTCTCGCATTAAGTTCCCCTGTCGTATGTCGCTGTCCCTTAAAAATACCCAGGTCGCGTGTTGGATTTAAGGAAGGGCCGTGTCGCGCTGTCGAATTTAAGGATCTAGACCCATATGGTTGACCCCGATATAGCAGCAACTACCGATAGCAAGTTCACTGTATTTGCCACTGCTTGGGGAGACGTCGACGCAGACAGTGGTGAAGGGGGTACAACGTTCGTCATGTTACTCCTGGGACTTGTCGACGTACCTGTGTGGCTTTTGCTGCTTATTGCCATCTGCTTCTTACTGTATTAGTAAGTATCAGGGGGGTAACTGTTTGGGGATGTTAAGCTGTGCTAGAGTTTTAGAGCTATGTGCACCCCAGCGGGCAGAGGACGTTGAATCAACATTAATTGAGTTATCATTGAATTTAGATTTTGGGTGCACAGTATATGTATTTTATACATATGTATAATCATATGTCGGCTATATGTATATATGTATATATATATGTAAACATATTATATACATATATATATATTTCCCAGTATCCCAAGTATACATATGAAATTTCATATTTCTTGGGGGCTACTCGGGCCCCTTGGACTTAGAATCTCTTAGAACCTAGGGGCCCCACAGATTATTGAGCGGCCTAATACAAATCAAAAGCGACCCAAAGTCCACTCTTACAGTATAGTGGTTGCTATAGACTGCTTGATAGGTGGTTTTTACAGTAAAAAAATTAAAATAGGGTCCTATATTAGGATAGTCACCACTTGTGTCCCCTCTCTTGACCCTATTTGCGCACTGCCCAAAATAGAACGACGTGTCATGGCAGGGACCGGCGGCGCGTGGGGAGCGGGGGGGGGGAGGGAGGGGGTGTCCTTGAATGGATCCTGTGATCACATTTTCAATAAATCAGCGATATTTTTGGCTACGGAAGGGAGACGGCCAGCAGTGAACGTTTCGATATTGTATCGCAATATTAGAGGCTTTTACAACGATTATATTAAGTAAAATGGATTTTCTCTCTCTCCTGTTTTTGTTTTTTTGGTTGTTTGGTTGTTGTTGTTGTTGTTGTTGTTGTTGTTGTTTTTTGTTTTTTTCCGGGGGGGGGGGGGGGGGGGTGTTGCTACCCCTCTGAGGCGACGGTGGAGTGTGATCTACGTTCGCGTTATAACATTATTCAGTGGCGGATCCAGCTTTTTGACAAGAGGGGGGGGGGGGGACGCTATTGGAAACATCTTTCCTTAATTACTTTTTTCCGAATTTTACATTTAAAAAGTCTAAAATTTCCCCCCGAAAAAGTGTGGGGGCGCGCGCACCCGCGCCCCTCTAAATCCGCCACAGTTACTCCTACAAGAAAGTACCCTTCATACTGTAATGCAATATATACATTTGAACTTTGACCCGTAACCACCTTGGGACGGTTACATCATTGCCGATTGCATACCTGGCTTTGGACGCTTACCTGCTTACCGCACAGGCCAAATATCAAACCGCGTTTTATTTGGTGTGTCCAGGGCCAGGTAGTCCATCGGTAGGGCGGTGGGCTCTCGGGGGATTCCATGTCGCGTGTCGAATTCAATAGTTATATGTATGTTGCATGTCCCTGTCGATTAATTACCCGTGTGTTGCATAGAGATATCCAGAAATGCCAAACTGCTTCATCTTAAGTACAGGCGTCATGATAATTTATTACTATACTCTCTCACTCGATGTAACCGACCTGATATTAAATGTGCAAGAGAAGTTTTTGAAAAACAATATAGCAATTATGTAAACAATTTGGGACACAGACATACAAGGACAGAATATGTGAAATTTTGAATGCCAGCCCTAAGTTTCCTATCGATTGCAAAGAAAAAGTGAAAAATGTAATCTGTGTTTTTGTATCTCACTTATATAACATTGTAAATACGTTATCTTCATCGGAATGACAACCATGTGGTGACATAAATGTAATTCAATACAACAGTCAATAAAACCATCTTGAATCTTGAATCTATACATGCTCATGATAGGAAGCGGAATGATTATTGTGACAACTGGCCACTGTTTACTAGGATAAATGATGGTCTTCTGTCAAACGTTCCGACTTTTCTTAATAGAAAATGTTATAGAAGTGTATAGTTTAGGGTTATTATGCCAAATGTTCAGTATATATCCGTAACATCAAAGATAAAGGGATTCTGAAACTAAAACTGAAGAATTATCATAGGAATCCCTATGTCGCTAGTAATATATAATTTTATACTATACCATTTTTGACTACTTGTTTCTATTGACCAAGTAGAAATTTGAGTGATTAATATGACCTGATTACTGACAGTTTCATATAATTTCATATACATGTATTCGATTTTGTTTCTATTATGTGAAACCATACCAAGCCCGAATCACAGTCTGAATCACCTTTAGTGTCAGATTGCACACGGACAAAGTTAACACATAGAGAACATTTTACAAAAAATAGAAATATATATATTCGATCACCCATATTTTTCATAAAATCTTAACGTTGTTTTGACTAATGTGTTATCATCTCCTGTTAGTAATTAAACATGTTCTACTATGTACACGTTATCCAAGGCTATGGTAATCGACGTATCTTGCTATATGGGAGGGGAAGGTCGTCAATGATGAATCCCTGATCCAAATGAAATAATTAAAAAATTATATCAAAGGCGTGGCTTTGTCCCTTGTCACTAGTTTTTTTACCCTCCCTGTCTTGTCACCAAGGCATAATGTCGCGTGTCGAATTAAAGAAATGTTTTTGTCACGCTAGCGCTGTCCATGCATCATTTTAGGGATCTAGACTCATTTCGGTGCACACACCCCCTTCCCCCGCGGCCGCTGTATATGGGAGTTAGTGTGCCACATCATAGGCCTTATATAGACATGAACTAAATGACGAATGATAGGTTATTTGTTATACAGAATACCAACTATAGGAATTTTATGAAAT
Source organism: Lepidonotus clava (assembly GCA_936440205.1). Lineage (NCBI taxonomy): Eukaryota > Metazoa > Annelida > Polychaeta > Phyllodocida > Polynoidae > Lepidonotus > Lepidonotus clava. The sequence continues at coordinate 40,180,441 of OW387136.1, read as the reverse complement.
GCATTTATTGAGGATCAAGGATGCTGTCAGCACCTTATAACATAAAAAAACAATATAGGCCTGACATTAAGTATAGCTATTTTGTTAATTAAGTGATCCCCAAACTCATTTATCTACGCAAGTATGCTGTAAGTTGGGCAAAAACCTAATTTCCAAGGAGATACCTAAGACAGATTTGTGCTTAAAGGGATAACGGACTGCTAACACATGTGCCCCCTAGTGGGAAAATTTTAAAATCGTCATTTCTAAAAAATTCACATCATAAATTGATAACAGTTGACTTAGAATAAAAACGTTAGAAAATTAGAAATTTTGGAGGATAATTGAAAAGGTATTACACATTATATTGAATCAGGCACACATGCACCCCCTAGTGACAAAAATGAAATGCCTCAAAATTTAGATATGTATCATTGGACATGAGCAGGGATTGAATTTGAAATAAAATCAATAAATTTTAGTTGTTTCAACAACAAATTTAGGGGAATAACAAAGATCTATAAAGGATTATACAGAAATAATCACATATTAAGGTTTCATCAACCTCCAGCATTAAATAACACCAATGACCCCCATCTTTTTTGGCTTTAAAAATTTGCCACAGACCTAAGGTGTATATTCCTAAGACTTGGTAAGGCTGTGATAGATTTTAAATGTTTTAGGACCGGATCAGTTGAATATCACTTAATATATTTTTTTCATAGACTTCTATAGTTAAGCACATTTTCTTTCTTAAGCTCTCACTCCAAAATAAGTATGGTGACATGCATATAATTATTTCTGTTTGAATGTGATCTTTTTGCATAGGTCTATCATAAAATTCTGGTTTTGGGACACTGTAATGGTATTAGAATTCTAGTAAAACAGTCCGTTATCCCTTTAAATTAGGGGATTGAAGGTATTTTCTTCCCCTTGCAAGCCACGTATAATACAATACCCTAGTAACATTATTGGAAGGGTAATTTACAGGTATGGGAATATTATGTGATATGTGAGCTTTTGCCATTCTAATTATAAAAAAACATGTAGCCTATGTGAGTTGCTTCAAAAATTGTGTAAGTGATCTATCAATGGGAAATTTGCATGTTTGAATGGCAAATTGCCTTTACCTAGGATAGGGGTTGGGCTATAAGATTTGTTTTAGCATGAAAATAAAATAACTGTGAATTCCCTGGCCCTCTAAATTTTTATTCTTGCATAATACTAATTAATCATGATTGTCCAGAACCTAACTATCAAATATCTTTTAGATACAAATATTACTATTTGCTCCTTGAAATGTATTTACAATTCTTATTCTGATGTATACTGTAATGATTAGATAGATTATTCAGGTAATACTCAAAATGTGACACACATGTAAATACAATATGAACGTATAGGTGATACTCGTAATGTGACACAAAAGTAAACAATTATGATATGGGAAGAGGGGATTTTTTAAATATGACTGAATAGTGACTTGAATGCTCTGAATTGTCAATTGCCTCAAACAACACAGAATACTGTATTCCACAACTGTTCAAATGTTCTGGTCATGTTATCCATTTCAAACAATAAGTTGTTATGTACTTCTTGAAAGGCCTATACAAGCTGACTTGTTTAGTGCTCAACTGTTAACATCTACTTGCTGTTCACTTATACTTAGGGAAATAACAACATGGTGTTGATCCATACCTGAGGACGGACCCAGGGGTGAGCCCACCATGCCACCTACTGACCGAAGGCTTGCATTTTAGATCAGATACTCGATGCCCTAATCACGAATATGTAACGACTCAACAGGCATCACAACAGGCTAACCTGTGAACCCCCCCCCCCCCCCCATCTCTTGTTATCGCCTTTGCTCATGCAACAGGCCCTGAGGTCCCCCAAACCCACGAAACCCTCAAAACCATGATAGATCTTGAGGACCCCAAGTCCCATCCATCCTTTTTCCTGAGTCCCATGCAACCAACAACAGGCTAGGCGTTTATAATAGAATTAAGTACTGCTTACTCAGGAATATCTTTATCCAAGGAGAATAGGGATGACCATATAACGTTAATTCCGTAAGTCTTAAGTATATTTGAACGTGGTACAAACAGTAGGTAAAGACTAATCTTCTCTCTTTCAGCCTGGGAACGTACAAATTCAATGCATTCGACAAGCTGAACATACGTGGTCCCAAACCATGGCCATTCATGGGAAACACTGGGCAGGTCTTAAGAGAGGTGAGATTATACCTTTCATCTACATAAAGGCATATATCCCTGGAGTACTTCGTTATACTTAATGTTTAAGAGAATTCCTAATAAGATGAAAAAGTAGAAATGCAAGACATGTGATAAATCTACATTTATTTCATGCGTGCAAGATTTTAATCTTTACTTGACTGTCAATAAGCATTTTTCATAATATTGTATCCAAGTACCAGCGCATAATGATGTTTTTTCATCTGCATGTGATTCCATTAAACCAGGAAGCATATCTACCTTAATTTTTCAGGGAATGATAACTTATGATCCAGCACTTAAGAAGAAGTATGGCAAGGTTGTTGGGTACGTATGATGCATATTCGCTTAATTCGCATTCCCCACAATGCTAATAGTATTATAAACTCAAACTGTAGATCATTTTTAATTTTACTTTTGGTTTTTATAAAATTATAAGCGTCCTAAATACCCTGAAATGTTTATTTCTTCACCACAGTAATAATTTTGGAAAAGTATGATTTGAAATTGAATTAGTCATTATGACATGCCTATCAAAGTTTATGTCAGATCACACACCAACGAGTATAGACAGACTGTCTATACTCGTTGACTTATAGACTATAGACTTCTGTCTATATTCGTTGCACACACACACACTATCATTGTAACTATATCATTGAATGTGAATTGCAGAATATACACCGGCTTTCAACCTGAGATTATGATATTTGACTATGAAATGATCTCCCAGGTGACCGTCAAACAATTTTCCAAGTTCACAAACAGAAGGGTAAGAGACAAGTTAACTTCAACAATTTCACATTTTAATCTACAAATTCTATAGTAAATTTACATGTGATTCTGAATGTTCGTGCTCCAGTCAGAAAAAACCCCAAACCATAACTGTACACTATCCTTACCTCTCCTTCAGACGTTTAAAGGGGGTGATAAGAATGTTGACCTCATGCTGACTCAGCTAGAAGACGAACAGTGGAAGCATGCTAGGTCCACGATGTCTCCCACGTTCACCACTGGAAAACTCAGGAAGGTAAGTGATAGCGTTAAATTGAGTTCAAGAATCAGTTGCAATAAAACATAAAACTGGGAAAATATAAAACCCGATGGCTATCTGTTTTCATCTCCCATCATTCAACATAAATCATTCTTTGACAAGGTTGCCACTGGTCAGGGAAAAGTCAGGGAAAAGTTTTTTTTTCAAAGTCAGGGAAAAGTCAGGGAATTTTGGAATTGGTCAGGGAAAAGTGGAATTTTGAAAAAGGTCAGGGAAAACTGACCCTGGTCAAGGAAAAATGGAATTTTCAAACATGTCATAGCCTCAAATCTAAATCACAAAGTTAGAATTTGTGCATCAGGTCACAAGAATATGGTTCGGCAAACATTATTTTGTGAATTGTGGCCCCTTGAAAGGCATGTTGTGATTTCAAGGTGCGTTGCTGTGATCCAGTAATATTGGCTTGGCTACAGGAATCACCAAGAAAAAATTAAGGTACTGTGTTTCAAAAGTTTGAGCTTAAATGGAAGGACAAGGCTGTTCTAGGTATCGTTCAAGGCTGTTTAATGAATGGATTTTCTTATCTAATTAGTCAGGAAAAAATAGAATTGTCAGGGAAAAGTCAGGGAATTTTGACTTCTCTGGTCAGTGGCAACCCTGTTTGAATCGGTAATCCGGGCATTCTGGCATAGGTGGCACTGGTGTAGTGGCCGTCGTTGGTGAATACAACCCCATAAGCACAATGGTTAAAGGGTTCCTTGTGTATTTCACTTTAGTTATGTATTCAAAAGATGTGATAAACGAAAAATCGACAAAATGTCCAGATATTAGAGAAAAATACAGAAAAGAAAACATATTATTCCCTCATTATGAAGATTTCTCGACCCTTTTTTGGGGAGTCACTAGTTATATCTATATAGTAATGTATTGTAGCTATTGGTGGGGACTCCCTCAATCAGTCATGTCTATGGTCATTCTGTTCTGTTTGTTCTTAATGACTGGTTACACAATGTCATGTTCCCCAGTTGAAGGTAATTGTCCTCCAATTGTTGTTTAGGTCAAGCAGTGTGATAAGCCTTGGAGTGGGTTACATAGCTACTACATGAGCTAAACAGCCCTCACCCATTCACATTCACATTCACATTAGGCCTTCCACTGTCACCTGCATGTGGGCAGGTCTAGGTGGGTGAGTGATAGGTCACTCGGTACTAGGTCCATGGCAGAACGTTACAGCCTGAATAAGAAAATTACCTTTACTATGGGTTTCTATGGAAAAATGGGTTTATGTAAAAAAAAACAAAAAAAACTACCAGTGCTTTTCCAACCAAACTCAGTATATAAAAAGTATGGACAATAACACAAATGTTAGCCGAAAATCAACAGCATTTACCATTTGTGAGATTAGTTATAGTGAATAAACTTTAAATGTGACCATTTGAGCACTATTTGCTTGGATCATTTTAGGTAATTTTACTCTCATCACAATAAATACGGTGAAATTCCTACTAACTTCAATATATGCTACACATTCATATCATCTTTGACTTGTCAATACATGTGGAAAGCAATGTTAGGACAGAGTGAATCTCTTCTTATTGTGCTCGAAGAGTGAAAGCTAACCAGGGGCCAGAGTAAAGTGTTAGATAAGTGGGGAACGTAGTGAGCAGCAGGCAGAGTGTTTCAGGTTGTTGGTCAAGTAACATCTCACGTAGGAGTAGGCCAGGAAATTGGGATTGATAAGGAAGTTGGCTATGTGACTAGGAGCGATTGGTTGTGGGAGCTGAGTGGATAAGCCTAATATGATACTGCTGAATGTCAACAGGACAGTGATGCATATCATATACATCTTTCATGCGAGTATATGTGTCATCTCTAGATGATGAATACATCTTGAGATGATTAGCGGTCTACTAACAAGAGGCCTGCAATTTGGACTAGCTTACCCAACGGAATAATTAGTCGATGAATAATGCTTAATTAACCTCCTATCTTAGACGGTAAAATAAAACCAAAAAACAATATATTATACCGCTACGTTAATCTCAGAGTCTTTGGTTAAACCCCATAGTTCAATGTTTTTTCTCCACACAGCACTGATGCTGTCATAATATACCAATATCGTTTTTGTTGTAATTAGTGTTAGCAACATTTTTTTATGACTTGTGTAAATACCTCTCAAATTACTCTAGATTACTGTCACTATTGTGTGGCAAATGTGCGCTACTGACATATAACAGGCCGGTAATTCATGATTTGTTTTTTATAGATGGCTAAAGAACTCAATAGGTGTGCCACGCAGCTAGCGAAGAAACTAACGTCAAGTGATCAACCATTTGAGGCGAGAGAGTACGTATAATTGAAGTATATTTGATCAGTATCAAGATGAACTATTGTTGGTATAGCATAATGGGGACAGACTCGACAATGAGCCATTGGGCAAGTGTAAAGGGCCATAGCCATTAAGTGACTTTAGCTATGCCCGGTGACGGGCAATCATCAGGATCGCCACTAAGATCGCTGGGCAACTGACATATCAAGCAAGTTTGATATTTGTCGGGCGATTTTCCGGGTCATTTCGTCCCCCGTCGCACACCATACCCATGGTGCAGATTTGGTCACCATGTGGCGTAAAACTAGCTGAAGATAATTACCTTGTGCAGTCTGGAAAGAAACCTGAAGGGTTGACCTTAAATTATCCCAACAAACAAACAAACCATAAATATGATTAATTTCATAGAGACCAATGACAAAATGTTCACCAACATATTGTTTAGTTATATTCATCATTATTTAATGTTTTTTTACAGACTTGCTTCAGCCTTCACCATGGATGTCATCGCAAGTACCGGTTTTGGGCTGAGGGTGAGCTCACAGGAGGAAGAAAACAACGCCTTCTCCAGACACGGCAAACAGATCATAGACATAGGGTTTAGAAATCCAGTGGTCCTCATTATGAGTAAGTTAGCAGGGCGGATGCAGAGTTGGTCTTCTAGGGACGAGGGAGGGGGGGGGGGTGGACCACTCCCCTGGTAAAAAAGGAAAATGAAAAACATAAGATTTTGGCATCTTCCAACTTATCACAAGAAATCATCCCTCAGTCGCAAACTTGACCGGACCTTAATGTATTTCTTACTCTGTTAAAACGTCGTACGTGTTTTACTCTCTGAATTCTATGTTCCTTTCCAGTGCTTTTCCCCAAGGCCGCAAAATACTTGATCAAGATGGGGTTCTCCTTTCTGAACAAAGAGTCGCTTGAGTTCTTCATGGGCGTCATTAAGCAGACAATCGAAAACCGACAGGAAGGAGGACAGGTGTGTATAGAGGATTACTAGTGCGACCTCTGGTATTTCTAGATGTTAATAACACGATGATACTCCTAAGACTTTCCTTACCCCAGGGCCACTGCATTCCCTCCAAAGCGGTAGGTGACGCAATACAAGACACATGCAATATGATACAGTCTCCAAAATACGCCATTTTTCATGTTACATCAAAGCATTTGATTTCATTTACGAAACATTACGTTGAAATAGTATTTTTTTTGGAAAACGTACATGTACTACAATAAGAAGGCCCAAAGAAAGAGTATGTTTTTCCATCCACGATACATCGTTCACAAAACAAGTTCTTTTTAATGTGATCTTTGTGGTTGTGGCAATTTTGGCCCATCCTGATTTTATAGAGATTTACATCCTGACATGTGAAAATTGCCAACGCAACATCAATATTGTCCTATGATAATTCTGCTTTTTAGTAGTGCTGCGCGACATAACACACATGCGCCATACAAGGCACATTCCCCCAACTACATTTTCATCATTTTGATTATTACAGAAAAGATGATTAAATGATACACTCAATATCACACAGCAAAGTGGAAAATGACGCTTACATATCACAAACCCAAATCAGGAATCACAATTGGATAAGCTAGTGAAGTGCATGCTGGGTAATAGTTTGTTTTGTTTGTAGGATTAGTTTTATATCCAGCCAACCCTTGAGGGTTCTTTTACCAGACTGCCCAAGGTAAAGCTTTCCAGCTAGTTTTACGCCACAGGGGCGGTGACTGAATTTTTGAAATGATGAGCCTATTTGTAGCAGTGGGACCGAATGCCCTCTTTATAGTGCTGCCACACTGAGATATTATGTCATAGGCACCGAGCCAACCAGTTATGTTTCGTGGTTCTTACTTTATACCAAGTGTCTTTGGTGTGACTCGGCCAGGGATAAATCCCAAGACCTCTCAGACTCAAAGCGGGCACTCCACCGATTGCGTTACTGGATCTGGTCTCCCCATTTGTTGCCTTCTACGAACAGCAAGGGGCTGCTGAGGACACATTCTTCCCAGGAGGCTTGCCAAGGAATCCCCACCCTAGATCCCCACAGGGGGCTGGGTAATAGAAACAAAATGGCTTTCCCCAGTGGAGAGCTTGATAGACCCTGATTTGGTCCATAACTTTTGAACTATTGCCCCAATGTGCATTCCACTTTCTCCATCAGTTTAGGAATTTAATATTCTGTGTGTACAAAACACCTTTTTTTCACTGGAGCGCCCCTTTAAAATATTGGTCGTATTACCCATAGGAGGCCATGAAGCATCTGGTTGCGCGAAATCGCGCACTGCACAATGAAAAAGATAAGGATTATGTTCAACAATGTGAATTGATGTGCTGTAACCTAAAGTCAAAGGCGACCAACTTTTGTGTATCAAATTCTATATTGCAACACATGGCACAGTAAACTTTCAATAACGTTTTCCAGAATCGCCATGACTTCATTCAACTTATGATAAATGCTGAGCGTGGAGAAACAATCTACGAAAAAGGAGATGAAAACGAAGTTGAAAAATCTGGAACAGATTCTTCAAAAGTTGGTAAGTTATGAATTTTTTACATTGTATCATTATCATTCAAAGTGGACTACTTATTGCCATCTTCGTTTAAGATAACATTATACTGAATAAACATTCATCGATAACAGATATAGATATGGTATTTCCAAGTCGTTGACTCGTTAGAGCCTATCCGTAATCAAGTACGGTACTAACACTATATTGTATTCCAAGTCCGTTTTGCCGTTTTCTTCGCTACCGCTCTATCTATAATATTAACTCTCTCTCTATTCCACTGTTTTTTTTTGTTTTTTTTTTAATTGTGATAACTTTCTACCTATAACATACCTCATTTGAAAGTTCATCCTACTAACCTCAGGAATTTCTCGGGATGAGATCCTCGCCAACGCCCTTCTTTTCTTCCTGGCGGGCTTCGATACGACGGCAACCGGTCTGACCCAACTCATGTATTGCTTGGCCTGCAATCCGGACTGCCAGGACAAGGTTCTCGAGGAAATGGACAAAATTTTGGGCAGCAAGGTAAAAAAAACAACCTTATACCAAAAGACTTCCTATCGTATTGTAGATAGCAATTGTTGAAAATACAAAGAACGTTGTAATGTGATGTAGTGCAAAAAATAGTAAAATTGTTGTGAAAAGGTATGGCTTTTCGATCTTCATTCCCTTACAATGAAGACAATGCTTTTATTCAAAATAAAGAGCAATGTCACCCTTTGGAAATTTATGTAGTCTGGTATTCTGATTCAAGGCTCCGAATTGCCAGAAGAACAGATTTGAGTTGCAAACTTTAGGCTCTGAATTTTTTAAATAATAAATTTACTGTTTATGCTCTTGTAATTTGGGTCAAAAATAGGTCGATATAGCAATGTTTACCAGTGATTTGTTAATAAGATCACATGTGTATTTTAATAAAAAAAACTTCTAACTGAAGTTATCTCCGATGACATCGTCTAACCTTATTACTACACAGGAGGAGGTGGATTATGATTCAATCATGAAGATGACATATTTGGATCAGTGTTTCCAGGAGACTTTGCGCATCTATCCAGCTGCACCACGGTAAGATACCCTATAACCCTCCATGCTTTTGAAAATCTTCTGAAGGGGGCTATTCGCTTTGCGATTAAGGGCCGATTATTTTACTGTTCTTTCTATAGACAGCTAATTGGGACAAAATCCAAATGTCTGGGGAGAATATTGGTTCCAATAGTGGAACATCAACTCAATGATTATATGGAATTTCATGTTTCAATTGGTTGTTTGAAAAGGTTTCAAATTTGGAGGAAGAGCAAGTTTGAGGAATAGCACTAACGTTTACTTGATGGGGTTTTTCTGGGAAACTAAAACAGAGAGGTTGAGATGCGTGTTTGTCTTGTGCATTCCAAATCAGAGACTCAAGGCCTTGACAAAATCCACCGATCCGACCAGACAGATAGGTGGGCTCAGGATGAGTTTGCATGTGACATTTGAGGCTATAGTTTGCACTATTATTCCTGACGGATCCGGCGGGTCGGGAACGGCGCTAGGTACTTAGAAAAGCTTTTTTCCTGATATAATTAAGATGCAATGAAAGCAAGTTTCATACGTAGATGCAGCATAAAATATCTTTTAGATAGGGTATATTTTGTCCGATTTTTTTTATGATTCACTACTATCGTAGGCAGGGTAATCGCGTTCACACTGGTCTTATTAGATAGTGCTAGGAATATAAAGATTATACCCGATCATGTTTTCATGAATAAAAGTACTACACATATTACGCCTTTATATAGATATTCCAAATGATAAACTGGTAGGAGCAGTGTGGACGTTCGCATGACCTGTTGCCGGCAGTGCCTGCTGTGTGAAGCCCTTCTGGTGGCACCAGCGGTCATTCATGCCTAACACCTGAGGAAGCGGGCAACCCCAATATGACTACATGACATACTTTTCAAGCCAATGAAATTCACTTCTGTCCACATTTCTGGAAAATCTGAAAAATCCTTAAAGTATAAATGTTCAAACTACTTTTACTAATAAGCATTTTATTTATTTTTACTTAATTATGCAATATATCTTCATTTCAAATTAGTTTTTATCCCAATTCTAATAAGGGCAAAGAAAGAAACAGAAATCCAAATATCATTTGGCTGAACTATTGTTAATGTTTGATTTAAGACTTGTCGGACGCTGCGTAGCTTGTATAATTGATTTATCCATGAGTCGTTCATCCGAGTTATTGAGCCAATCAGACTGCGCTCAAAGTTAATTCATCCATTCCCCAATAGCTCAAAAGAAATGGACGATGAGGGAGCTCTTAAAATGAAAGGGTTTTATTCAAGTAAACATCTCATCCTGAGTCAAAGCCACAGTGAATAAGTCTCAATCAGTCCACCTTCCCATCTCCTACTCAGTGATCAACCATATTAGAATACAAGTTGTTCCAGCACATCCTAGACCACCACAGCGCTTAGCTCTATCACAATCCTTTGTCCGAGGTAGTTGGTATAGGTAAACTCCAGGATACTACGCAGGAGCTGGTAGGCATAGCTCCGAGCAGCTCAGCTAACCTGGCTAACTCTAACTTCACCATTAACTCCAAACTAAACTGACTCGCTCCCTACCTTGCAACACCTTTTATACTGGTTAACAGGTGGCGCTAGGAGCGTAAAACGTCTCTTCTCAGAAGTAGTATGGTTAGGCCTGATCCTAACTAAATTATAAAGTATGATAATATATTAAAAGTACTAGGCTATTAGTACATTCAACGGCGGTCAGGTGTTTGAGATTAAGGAGGTGGACGACGAAGCTCAAACCTAATAAAGATTATTCAGCCAGATGTAATTGCATTCCCAATTTGGATTATTGGATATTTTTTTTTTTTTTTTTAAATGTAGAGAAAACTGATGTTGAGTGGCTTTGACTCTCGTGGTTCATATAGCACAGTGTCAATATAATTGTAGATTCCGTTTTCTGACCATCGTTCAGGATCAGTATCATTTTCAGTATTAACTTAGTACATGTCTGTACAGATTCTTAAGTTATCCAGTTGGTATAAAAGTCAATAAAATTCAACATATATACAAAGTGAAGTTGTCTTAATCATTTAGTATTAACAAATGAACAACATATTCAACTTTTAGAACGAATCAACATAATAAACGGTAACTTCGGAGAAATCGGACATCTTGAATGATCGGATTTCATTATACAATGCCTGTTGATTTTCAAACAATTTTCAACCAAAACAACATTATTTACAGTGAATACAAGGTCCATGCGGTAGACCAGTCAATATCAAACAGTTTGACACATACAAATTACTATAATCAACGCGCGCCCACCAACCACACTTAGTACATGTGTACTTAGCAGGACGTTTGACTGGAGTTCCCATCCAGGGTCCGACCTCGGTCTGGGTTCCTCCAGGCGTGAAGTGCCCGGATGACAAATTTCTGGTTCGAATGAATTCGGCGGGTTTGCACGCTCGATGTGACTTATTGTGCCGAGATAACTGAAATTTATCACCCGATTATGTTAGTTAGGGACCTAAACTTTAGTTTAGCACAATTTTTGAGAAAAATTAAGCGATGGTTTGATCATGCTAGCCGATTACATAATTTGGATCCCTTGGATCGAAAGGGGGGTTTTCCCAAATTAGCCTCGATATGACGTCACTTTAATCAGTGCCGGCGGTCATTTTGAAGGAGGCGGACGTGGTTTTTTCGTCACACCTAAACTTTTTACTTTTTACTTTATCCACGATGGTCCGGGTTGCTATCTTTTGTTCGGACCGAGAAGGGGGCGTCGAGGATTATCCGGATCTATTACTAGGAGATACAGAGAACACTTTCGTGATTTTTCCTTGTGTGGATGCCACGACTGCTGAACTGTCTGGGTACGCTTTTGCACACCATATCATGTACCCCAACGATATTCTTTTAGTAATTTGCAACCTCCTCGACGTCCTTACATGGGATCAAGAGCTTAGTTTATATATTCCATTTTTTACTAGCACTGACGCGGTGGCCAAATTCTACGCCGACACATTTAACAGGGCGTTCTTGAATGTGCACTCACACCCGTTACCGGCCACCCTCATCATGGCGACCCCATCGGGCTTTGATGCCCGAAGGTGGCCGTTAACCGACAGCAATGGATCCCTGCAGAAGTGGGTGAATCGGCTCATCCCTAAAGTCAGCCGCGAGGTGAGACGAGCCAACGACTGGTTCGGGGTACCAACCGCGGACACCGGCCGTGTGCTCCATGTAGTGAAGACCGTGGCTGATGGCACCATGACTGTCAATGACTTTCGGGAGTTGGTTGACGGCTACAGGCCGTCAGACTGATTAGTGCGCCGCTGGGCCCGGGCTCTCGGCCGCTTGATCGCCCGCCTACCGCTGGCTCCGCGGTAGACCGTCGGCACTCCATTTTTTGTAAATAATAATTCAGAGTGATTTCCACCGGATGTCTCTAATTAATTCTTGGAGTTTAATTCCTGGTTGGGGCCCAGGCCACCGATTCTTTAGCACCCCACATAAGGAACATTTAACCAGGAGGCTACTCGCCAGTTTGTTGTCACGGGACCCACCAGACTGTTCACATGGGATCTTCCGGATGGTTCGCCCGTTGCTGGACATCGCCCTCCTCCCGTCCAGCCGGCCTTCCTCCTTGGTTCTTCCGACCACTCCGGTCCTGGTGAGTATAGCCCTTTCCACGGCGTTCTTGGCATGTTAGGCAGGCTACTAACCCTTTGATTTTAAGGAGATTGTTGGCCCAAATTCTTTTAGAAGTGTTTGGTTCGCCTCCACATGATTGAATTCCGGAAGTTGATGTCACTCCCGGAACCGGGGATTGTGTTTCGCTGGTGATTACAATGATGGGTTTGTAACGGGTACCACTGTGGGGCCACCTGGTGTTTACTTTTGGGTGCAAGATGGTGGATGCGGGCCGGAGACTAGGGCCTCGCGTACTAAACTTATTGTCTTTTCCAGGTCCTGTGGTAGGTTAGGATAATACGGATGGAATAAGATGACGGTGTTGGGCACTGAGGGACGTCAGGTTGAATACTTTAGTGGGAGGGTTTGTTAGGCGAGCGTGATCAAGTGTTATTTATCTCGCGCGCAGGTTGGGCGATAATAGAGGATTTTACTTGACTTAGCGGTTTGTTGACATTACCAGTTCAAGCAGGCTCTTCGGTGTGCGGGTAGTTTTTGCCGTATTGGCTTTGTGGTATTATTTTATTATTATTGTCTACTAGTTGACTGACACTGCACTAGTGGAACTATATGTGACCAAGCATTCTGGTCTGGACTGAACAGCGCTAGATTTGCTGCAACAGAATTCTTTGACTCGTCGTTCCCCTTACAAGGTAATGGAAACAATCCACTGATGACTACAAGGCGTAGGCGCTTCATGTGGTCACCCCAGGTAGAGTCGTCCGACTGACTGTCGGCGACTCCATGGTAAGTTTTGAGGTCATAGCAAAGGCTACAAACACCGGTCCAGTCTCTAGTGCGACACCAAGACTACATCGATGCCATGGTGTTAGAATAAGTGTTATAGTTAATGTTATTGTGCAGTGTCGTCCAGATAGGAGGGAGAGAAATGATGATTAGGACTGGGTCTATTGTTTTTTATAGAGAGATTACTCTTGGGTTTCTAAAGAGCCATTGCTTGAACGGTGTGTCTTATGATTATTCTGATTAATCCTGTCTTACCTTACACGGGCTTAAGTACATTCTCATTAATTAATAAATATGACAGGGTACATGTTGTTGAGTTACAGAGTGGTAGCTTGGCGTTCACCCTCCTAATTCTGTTCTGGGGTTGAGCGCCAAACTCCGCCATTTACACTGGGTAGTTGACGCCCCACCTTTCTGGACAGGTAGGCGCGTCCCTAACTCCAAACAATTTCTTGGATAATTATTATGCATGCGTTTACAGCAATAATTTATCATTTCAAATTTGTACAATACACCTGTGGGTCTTCATTCCGCAAGTATACATGCCGTTAAATGACATTGAGTATTAACTATACAGGGGAGTATTTTGATTATACGTTGCTTAATTTATCACTTGAGAGGATCGGGGCTCAGACCCAGGTCCATTTCTGGTCTGAACACCAAACCTCATCAGCTACACGTGGGTCGTCGGCACCCCCCACCCTGTTGAACTAAATGGGTCGAGTACCGAGTCTCACATTGTTATAATTAGGAGCAGTATGCACATTTCCTTCAATATGCACTCTACTCCTTTTTACAACCAAGAGATGTGTAAATGCACTTCTCCAGATCACTTTCAGACAGCACCTAGTAAGCCGGGCCTCCTTTTAACAAAGTGTAGTTCAAGGTTAAACCCTTATCTGTCAAGGTCTTTGCCCGTCTTTTTCTTGTGGAGAGCCGAGACTACTCCTGAAAGGACTCCGCCCCCAGCCTATTTTAACTATGCGCACGAGGGGCAGGAATTTTCTGCTAAAGACAATTTTAGGATTCTGACTGTTTGCTAATAGGACGGGTAGACTATCTGCTGAGATTTTAACCAAGTTTGCAGCCGTTCGTCAGGGAATTAGTAGTCCGTCTCCCCCCTCCTCAGCTCAACTGTTGAGCGGGGACCCGGTTACTTGTGTTCCGACGGCGGTCGAGACTAAAGTTTCCTTTTCGTTCCTTTTTTTTTTTTTTCTCTCGACGGCGGTCAATTCTGAAGCCGCACGTCCTTTTATTATTTTATTATTATTATTTTACCCGGGTCGAAACTTGGCTTCTTGTTGTTTTTGCCTCAGTCCCGGTTAAGTTGGTCTAAACATGGCCTAAATATATTAGTCTCACGCCTTTGGGCAGCTGTATTTCATCTACACCTTTTGCTGGACCCTGATTTATAGTAAAATCAAAGATCCCACGACTGGGAGATACGGTGACCCGGCGGCCATTACACATAACCAAGGTGATGGGACTGCTTGTCTGGACAGCACCACGTCCCACCTTCTTGTGAGTTTTAGCTACAGCTCCCCCCCACAGGGAAAGTCGCCTTTATGAAGGGGAGAGTTGAGCACCCTGTGAATGTCGCCAGTTCCCCGTATATGTCCTGTAACCTCTTTTCCTTGTGACATCTGTTATACCATCTATGTGTATCAGATGTAAACATGTCACGTATCGGTGCTCTGCTCTCGTGTGCTGTCACGGAGTTTTCCACCCTCAGCTTGGTACTAGGTATACGGCGTTTCATGTTTTTTTACTACAGCTTGCCCAGGATTCCCTGAGGAAGGGCTCTTAGTTAAATGAACATAGGGCTGCTTTATATAAGTTTTTTTGGTAAGTTACTTTCTAAACTTCGATATTTTTTGTGATGAGGGGGACCGCTGTCAGGAGTCGACCCACCCGGGGCATAGTGGCTGCCATGTTCGAGCGCCCACCCCAGTGCCTCCCAGAGCGTCAGTGACGCGTAGCCCCATTCGTCCTGCCTCCTGCTAGGCACCACTGACACCAGGCATGTGGGCGGGCTCCTGTCAATCGTGCGGCCCTCCCATCTTTGAGGAACGTATACATACATACTGAAAGAATAGGCTGTGGCATTCCCCAAGTGACTCCTGGACCGCAGCCCGATCCTAGCGGTGACAACAGCACAGGGGTCATACATGGCTGGTACTTACCTGGGGAAATCCACATCGCTCGTTGGAAGCACTGGTTCCGGTGAGCGCACATAGAAAGGTTTACAGAATTTTGTGATTCTTTTTGGTGCTAAAATTTCGGGTACTAGGATCGATTCCGAATAGATCCCTACTCTAGAAGAGTCGCCGAATTAGTGATAAGAGTATTGAGCTAGGCAACCAGGCATGGGACACTCAATCTGAAAGAAATTTAGGTAACCCATGGGTCCATAGAAAGATGGTTGGACCAGCCTACCCGGCTCAGGTTTCCCTGATTTATGAATCATTATTGAATGAGTTAGTCGAAGGGGTCCTGCCTATACAGGCTGACAGGACTCCATCGAGTTTCTTGATACAACTCAGCTCAGTGTTCATACTGATGGTTTTAGATCTACCTGTTATAACTCCTACAGACAATAGATCAGTGTTAACATTTGTCTAAATTTGTCTAAATAATGACTTCATAGACTGTCCCTGAGTCCTTTTCAGATGTTCCTAGTCTTACAGTCTTCTGAGCAGGGCCCGGTCCAGTTGTAGTGGAGGTAGACGGGGTCGATCTAGGAGGGGCGTTTGGGACCGCACCATGTCTCAGCACTTGTGGGGGCCAGTCCGCTCCGACATCGGACCAGCCAGCTTCGACGAGGCGTGGTACTCCCATAGGCACAGGAGTAGCTTAACCAGAGGAATATCTTAAGAGTCTAGCCCTAGTGTTGTATTTCAAGTTACTCATCATCAGACGGGCCAACTTCTTGGACACTCTCAAGGTGTCCGGCAACGGCACATTAGATGGTCGCTGTCCCGGTCTGGTTGCCGCTCCCATCAGCTGTGCTCCCCAGGTAACAGTAAGGGTGTACTTCAGGCACAGCTGGTTGACTAACACGTCCTTGATAAGCACATAGCCTTCTGTGTAGGTGTGATCGGAAGGCATGGCTAATTCTCCCAGAAAGATTGTCTCCATAAGATGTGGGTTGACGAATTGCACATATAATCCATCCACAGTTTTTCGTCTGATGTGCCTCCACTTGCGCCACACGAGGACCACTATGGCGATGACCAGTACAGCCAACAGTATAGCGAGTACGGCCACCGCAGTAGGATTGGCGGTAGTGTCCGGGCATCCAGTGAGCGTTCTTTCCTGGGTCAGCAACTCTTTTGGATCAGCTGTTTCTAGGGCCATGGCCCGCGGCAGAGTCATGGCCAATCCAGTGAGAGCAGTTTTAGCCTGGTGTCTCCTCCAGCACTTCCAGAGGACACATCCAACTATTGTCACTACCACTACTATACAGAAGATCGTGAGAAGACCGAAGCCGCCTCCAAAGTTCCCTATAGAGAACCATGGGGCGTCTTTGGCCACTTCATATCGGTCAGTAGCCTTCTTAATACCCTTAGCCAAGTCCTTTCGGTGCTGCTGGATTCGTTTTGCTAGAGAGGGCACAGGTATCCTGACCTTAAGATTCTCCTCGATTTCTAACAGTTCCTTTCTAATCATTTCAGGGATAGGGTCTGACTCTAGCGTGGTAGGTTCATGCTCGGACCTAGTAAAGTTCGTGTCCCACCCCTTCACATGACTCGCCGCTTCCAGCAGGTCATTATGAGGGTACACGACAGTCGTGATCCTTGTGTGTCGGTCACAGTTTCTCAGACTATATGGGATCCAAGACCCCTGCGTCTGAAAGGCACAGTCACATTCCACCTGGACACGTGCATAATTTTCTATGTTTACTTCCACGGCTGGTTGATTTCGGCAGATCATCTGACCCCGAGTATCAGCACTGACCACTAACATGTCTCCATCATCCAGATACACAGCCATCTCCCCAAAATCGGCTTCCAAGAGATAGTCCAATTTGCATTTTCCTTTTATGGCTGCGTCATCTCGCCTCAGCAGTGCGGCGGTACATGTATCGTCCGTGATCTTCTTCATGTAGGGCAAGTCCTTACACAGTGTGATAGTTTGCCCATAACAACCTGACCAACTGCCGCTAGCCAGCGGTACATAATATTTGCGGGACATAGACATAGCCACACTTTTAGGCAGGTTAACAATTTGGAGAGCGTCTTTCTTTTGTCGCCCCCTCACTGATACCGGCACAGGGAAGGTTAGCACCTCATAGACCCTAAACAAGTGTTCGTCGGCCACAATTGGCACACGGACATACACTATCAGTTCCTGGGTGACTGCATCAAATTCAAATGATGGTTGGCTGTTTTCATAATAGAACGAGGGGTCCTTGAATGCCACATGGAACCTGGGGTAGGTTCCTTTTAGATATCTGTTGACCTCCAAGACCGCTCCCTCCATATATTGTCGAGGCACCAAGTCCATGGGCAGCTGACCCCGCGTCAGATGCTGTACACCTTTTCTAAACACACGCGTTTGCTCAATTAGCGACTGGAGATAGACCATTTCCCCCAATTTGTCTTCCAGAGCTACTGGTATCATGTTAAGGTATAATTCAATCCAATCCACTTTATGTTGGATGAGCCTTATCCTCCGGCGAGTTCCATTATTGGCCTGATTTAGCGACTTCATATTATCTAATAGGCCTAACACGACGTGGTTAACCCTTTCAATCGACTCGTCATGCTTATCATTCATGAGCGCCAGGTCTTCGATCATCTGGTCGGAGGACTCCTGCAACACCCTGATTAGTTCCCTGTTGTACTTAATGTCAGCAGAGAGTCCCCTATTCCATGAGGTTGGAATTTGGAAGGATGGCCACCCCGGATCGTCTACCATGAGGGGTAGCTTCTTCATTCTTTTAACCCTTCCGCCCGAATCTGATTCTGGACCTTGGGCTTGAGACCTCTGCCGGGTACTCTTAATTAAGGAGCTTAAAGTTTCATTGAGAATTTCCCTATACCGACCTTTGAGCGCCTTCGATGTTTGATCCATCCAATTCACTAGCGACCTGATACGGTAACAGGCCCGGTCAAGAGCATCTCCTCCGTCTGGGTATCTATGACAAACCTGGCCAAAGGTAGCCTTGATGTAGGAGCGTTTTCGGGGAATGGTGATCAGAAAACCCTGTCGGACATGGGTGATGTCCGCAGTGGACATTAGCTTTCCCGGCTTCAACACCACCCCATATTGCTCTAAGGCTATAGTTTCAGCATTAGGGGCTAGCCCGTCAGTTGGGCTGGAGTTATTATGAAGCCCCCCAATGCCTCCCACGATAACCAAGGCGAAAAGTATTACCAACCTCATTGTCACTGTTTATAGCACAAGTCCGAGGAAGCCAAAGTTTGTAAAATACCCAGGAACACTACCGCAATTAAGTCGCCACTGTTCCTCTTCGCACAATAATCATCCACGCGCCAAAGTATGCCCTCCTTTCAGGCCCTCTAGTCCGCTTAGTTTGGGACATGTTCGTAGAGGCTCCGTCCTCTGGTACTCACAACTCGCCTGATGGTTCCGTTTTCGTCCTTCGTAACCATGATCCTTAGGTTCCTTACACGTTCGCAGGACGAGGGGCGCATTGCTCTGAGGGGTTTGGGGCCAGCAGGTTCCAGTCCTGGGCGGCCCCCGTTGGTTCGTACGATGGCTGATTCAGCGGAAACGGGTGCGGCACCTGTGGGGGGTTTGTCGTTAGGGGCTGATTCGGCCACAGAGGTCCCCCCGGCTGGTTGGTCGGTGCCCACTCCTGCTGATTCCATAGCAGTTGCGATGGATTTGCGTTGCAGCTCGACGTCAAGCTGCTCAAGTCCAAACAGGTGGGGTCCGCGGGCTGCAAGTGGTGGAGGAGGGGAGTTGTTACCGGCTCGGCCCCCACCGGTGGGGTCGGTGCGTGTTGTTCGCGCGCTGCCTCCACCCTAATTCCCGGGGCGGCAGCGGCCAGTTGTTCTTGCTCCGCTTGTTTTTCCAGTATGGGCAGAGGTAGACCGCTCCGCGTTGCCCGCTGCCCGGTGTCTTCCCCGACGCATTTAGAAGTTTGGATGGGTTTTTGTATAAAGGGAGCAACCTGGGCCTTAACCTCAGCCAACTGTTTGTCCGATTTAGGCACTTCCAGCCCCACTGTTCGCCTAATTTCATCAACAGTCTCAAATAGTTGGAACAGTGGTCGGGTTAGATCCCAGAACCACCCGGCCTGGATCTGTACAGGTCTGGCGGTGACGTCTCCCTTTTGGGCCGGTTTTGCCACTGCAGTCAGCTTTGGTTCAGGCTCCGAGTCACTCACCTCAGATAGACAGTAAAAGTCTTTGCTCGCTGTCTTCTTTTTGGCTGTTGCTGATCCGGTAGATTTCTTAGCTCCTCCTGTGGCCGCTTTAGTGGGCCGTCGGGCCGGTGTCCTCGGCTTCTTTCGGGCAACTCCGGTGTCGGTAGAGTCCGGGCGGACACCGCCCCGGCCTGGCCAGCTCCACCGCCTAAGATTCTGGGGTGGACGCTTCTTGGTACCCTCCTTCTCAGTTGCCTTTTCTTTCATTTGGCGTGCTTTAGAAGAAAGGTCCCACGAACATCCCTCTAGCGGGCACCGCCCTCCGGTAGGGATGGTTAACTCGCTTCCTTCTCAGAGGGACTATGATCCTCCCCTCCGGATCCTCAGGGAAAGTTGTAGTCCCCTTTGGATTACTGTGGGGCCGGAGGGCCAGGCAGTTCCCCATGAGTCGGAGGGATCAGTATTCTGGCTTGAGTTTTCGCCTGTCTGCCCCAGGAGAAGCTGGAAACCGAAAACTGTCTATCTCCAACTTTTGCCTGGAGATAGAATCAATGTCTATCTCCGTCTCCTCCAGTGGTTGGGCTAGGCAAGGCAATCACCTGAAGTAATGGTGACCGTTCAGGAGCAGAGTTGCGGACCGACTGCTGGATCGGCGCGGATTCCACGAAATTATAGTAGATCCGCCTGCTCGTGTCACCTCCAATTTTGGAGTCGCACTTCCTTTTTAGGTGGGGGGGAACGCGTGCGTCCAGTCCCAGGAGATGACGCCAACTACTGACATCTCTCTCGGTCTGTGCACCCCCCTACCATGCCCCTGGGCGTGGCAAGGTGACCGTGAGGTAGGCCACCTGTTCCATTAGCGCTGCTGCTAACGGTGCCTCTCCGCCAATCTTTTATTTTCACAGGGCGGCATGGTTTTCTGCATTAATCATCCATGTCGTCGCTTTCCCCGTCGTTGAACAGAGCGGCGTAGTTAGGCCGACGGTTCCGACGCAGGTTATAGCCCCCTTTCGTCGGGACATGGCCCTCATCTGTTTTTCCCGGGCTCAGCATCGATGTATCCAAGATCGGTGCATCACCACATGGCAGTTTTATGGGCTTGTTGTTGTCTGGAGGGGATCTCCCCACCAGCAGCTGGTTTTTGCCCCTTCGTTTAGCTCGTTTGCGTTTCCTCTGTCCATTAGCGCCGGCTGCTCCCCGTTCACAGGCGGCTTTGTTAGGAACAAAGGATGAGTTTGGTAACAGTGCGGGGTTCGCACTGGCGCCCTGACCATCAGTGAATTGCCCATCTGACTCTGATAAATCAGTGGGACTTGGACCAGGGTTTTGTGTAGGTACCTCCCCGGCCATAGGAATTGCACCATGCTCACGGGGATCGGCCGTTCCCGTTGAGTTTTCAGTCTCAGCACCCCCTGTTTTGCCTCCCTTTTCAGCAATTTTACCCGTCGGGGGGGGGTGGTGCAATTCGGGGTTTCGGTCAGGATCTGCCCCTTTTGAGTTAGTGATCATTGCTTCTCTCACCAGTTTGGGAATGATATGAGGGACAGCGGGGGACCAAGGCCCATGTGCAGGCTTGAGTTTCGAAATATTTACTAAGTGTGGTATTTGTTTCCCAGTTTTCAGCGACACTAGCCTAACGAGATGGTCTCCCTTAGTTTCAATCACCCGGTAGGGCCCAGTGTACCTGTTTGAGAACTTAGACGCTTTGTTTTCGCTAGCTAAAGGATCATACATATAGACCATGTCGCCTTCATACATCTGAGTAGGCCGCGCCCGCTCATCAATTCGTAACCTCAAGTCTTTTTCATAGTTTTGAACTACCCGTTCTGCCATATTCCTAAACATAGCAATGTTGTCCTTTGTCTGCATGAAAAATTCGCAATCATTCAGCGTTTCAGGAATTGTTCCCTGCTCAGGCATCCCCATGCTGATTGGATCTCTCCCAAACAGTAGGGTGTGTGGGCTGTATCCCGACCGTACACTGATCGTGGATCGAACCGTCCACAACGCAATGGGAAGCAGATCGATCCAGTTACAGTGATCGTCAGGAATATAATACGCGATCAGGTTCTCAATTGTTTTATGTAACCTTTCCACTCGAGCGTTACCTGTCGGCATTCGCCCTGTGGTGAATGTTTGCTTGCACGCTAGTCGTGTGGTAATTTCCCGGAACAGCCCCGAAATGAAGGCTGCTCCCCGGTCAGTGTGCAGGCGGTTTACCCGTCCGTACCGACACACTATTCCGGTTAGGAAACAGTTGGCCGCAGTCTGCGCAGTTGAATCTTTCGTGGTGAAAGCCTCTGGCCATCCGGTTAATAAGTCTATGAAGGTCATGATATATTTTGACCCATCCCTAGCCCTCTTTAGCGGTCTAATAAAATCGCACTGAACTACCTCAAAGGGTCGGGTTGGTCTCTCCCAAGACTTAGCTAAGGCCTTGAAATGTGAGGCCCGCCTCCTCAGAGAGCAGGTCTCACAAGCTTTCACATAGTCTACTATATCGGCGTTCATGTTCCGCCAGTAGAATCTCTCAGAGATTTTGGTAGTAAGGCTACTAATCCCTACATGTCCCCCAGCTAAAATGTCATTATGTAACAGCCTCAGGACTTTGGGAATTAACTTTCCTGGAACTATCATGCGAGGTTTTAACCTTACCAGTTGGTCTTGGTTTTTGTTATATCTTTTGACGTTGAACCTACAAAGCACCCCCGGTGCTACCATTCCCACAAAATCGGCTTGGTCCATTATTCGCCTAGCTTCAAGGGGATCTGGCAGTAGGTCTCCGTCCTGAAGGTAGTCTATCAATTGCGCGCACTCTGCATCTTGGAGTTGCGCGTTTATTACCGTAGCCACAGAAAGCTCTTCATCTTGAATTTCGGCCTCAAACAATTCACATCCCACAGCGGGCTCATATTCCTCACCCGGGACATGTTCGTGATAGACTCTAGACAAGTAGTCCGGTAGAAAATGAGTCGCTCCTGGCTCATAAATGATCTCAAAGTCAAAGTCTGACAGCGCCAAAGCCCACCTTCTCAGCCGAGCTGAAGGGGCTTTGTAGGCACTCTGTAGCAGGGGAATCAACGGTTTGTGATCTGTCACTATTGTGATTTTAGCTCCCTGCAGCATGTCCTCATAGTTCTTAATACTTTTAATCACTGCCAGAGCTTCTTTTTCCGTTACCGAGTAATTTAATTCGGCGTCACGGAGGGTACATCCCCAGAAAGCAACCGGACGATAGATTTCATCTAGTTTGTGACAAACCGCTGCACCGCACGCGGCGTCTGATGCATCTGTTAGTAAATGAAAATGCCCTCCTATATCTGGATGAATTAGCAAGGGCGGTGAGGTCAGCAGTTTCTTTAGTTGTTGAAACGCCTCCTCGCAGGCCTCTGTCCATTCAAAAGAAACTTCTTTCTTTAGCAGCCGATTTAAAGGTTTTGCTAAATCAGCGAAATTAGGGACAAACGGCCGATAGTAGTTACATAGCCCCAGAAAGGATTTAATAGTTTTCACATTATGCGGGCGGTTAAAGGCTGTGATCTTTTCTGTGGTAACCTTTTGTGTAGCCACCCCTTCTGCGTTTACTACGTGGCCGAGGAAGTTAATCTCACTACGACACCACTCACACTTAGACGGTTTCAGTTTGAGATTGGCTTTGGCTAAAGCTTGGAGAACCATTTCAACACTCGCCAGATGTTCGTCAAAGGTGGTGTCGTAGACGATCACATCGTCTAAATATGCTAAGCACATTCTAGGAATCAAGCCTTTTAGCGCAATGGCCATCACCTTGGTAAACTGCCAAGGCGCGCCAACTAAGCCGAAAGGTACGCGCTTATACTGATATACACCCATCGGTGTTTCGAAGGCAGTATATTTACTGCTGTCTTCTTCGATTACACATTGGTGATAGCCGCTCAACAGATCTAGAGCTGTCCACATAGTGGGTTTCTTGTAAGCCATATATAAGAAAAGCGATCGAGCTGTGGGCATTGGGAATTTATCTTTGAAAGTGACTTGATTAAGCATGCGAAAATCTGTACATAGCCTAGGTTTGCCATCTTTCTTCTGTACTACCACCAGCGGGCTTCGCCATGCCGACTCGCTGGGTTCTATCACACCTATATCTATGAGTTGCCTAACTTGTTCATCGATGATATCCATTTTCTGTGGAGAGTATCGGTACGGTCTAGAACTTATTACTCCCTGCGACTCATCCACAATAATTCTCATCGGCGCTATTTCACACTGACCTAACTCTTCCATTGAGAACGCCAGCGCATTTCTGTTGTTATTAAGCATTTGTTTGAACCTTACCTTTTGTTCTTCATCTAAACACGATTCGGTTAGGTCTATTTTGCTTACATTTTCATCCATTTCATCTCGGGGTTCCTCCTCAGAGGATTTACCCTCCATTTGCACTGCGTCTTTCATTACTTCTACAGAAATCCTACAGATGGACATTGGGGTCTCTGTTTTAGTTAAATAACACAAGTCTAGGAACTCTTCTATCTGATCTTGATTTACCTCAGGCACTGCGCATTCTTCTGCAAAAGCTAACACTTCATGTGGAGTAACTATTTGCATTTCGTCTAGCGGATTCATGACTTTAATCCACCACTGACTTCCCACCGTATTGACGCACCCCTCCACTAGGACCGGTGCGGTTACTGCCGGTGAGCAGTAAGCTACTGGTGAGTCTATCCCCAGCGGCTCTCGGGTGGTAACCGGTATGATACACTCATTTCCCGGTGGGATTTTCACCGTTTCTTGGCTAACTATGGGGTTTCCACAAAACACCTCTATCTTTGCGCCTGGTAGAGATAGATCTGAACGAAGCACTGTCAGTAAATTTCTGCCTATTACTATAGAGTGGCATAGATCGTCCACTATGTTGAAATCATAGCAAACCACTGATCCCTGGATTGAAAACTTACATCGGATTTGTTCTAATATCTCTTGGGACGAATTGTCTGCCAAGCTGATTTCTCCTTTCGTTACTTTCCACTCATCTAAAATACATTGTTTAGGGATCTGCTGCTTACAAAAGGTAGACATGAAGCAATCGCTCGCCCCTGTGTCTACCAAAGACTTAACCTCCTTCTGATCATTAAATCTTAGCGTTAAGAAAAATGCTTCGTCTCCTATCTCTCTTCTAGCCGGTCCGTCCACTGCGCCTAATTCTATCGTGGAATGAACGGACCCTTCCTCTAGTTTCCCTGGCCCTTTTGCTCGGTACCACTAGGCTTTCCATCTTTATACATTCGCGGTGGTTTTTCCTTCAATCTATTCTTCAACCACAAGCACGCCTCAGTAGAGTGGCCATGCTGTTGGTGAATGATACAGAACTTACTTTCATCGAACGGTAACCTAGGCCTCTCCCCTTTCTGCTGAGTTTGCTCATTCTTTCCTTTGTCTACTTCCCTGCTCGGGGTTTTATTAGTTTTGGCCTTCTGGTCTAAGTTTCTTTCGTCTTTCTGACTTTCGTACCTATCTTTCCTTTCATAACCTTGCTGTTTATAACCACCACTGTTCTGGGGAGATCCACTTTGCCCCGGTTTGGGTTTCTGAAGCCATGGGGCGGCCTCCAGTCGGGCCAGCACCACTCCAAACCGCTCAGAGATGGAGTTCAGGGCCGCGGTCTCCTCTGATTCTTGGCCTCCAGCCAGCTCGCTTACTGCATTGGACATCTTAGTTCCCCCTTTGCCTTTGTCCAACGATTCTAGTCTCGTTGCACAATCCACCGCTTCGGTGAATGACTTAGGGTCCAGTATAGCTACTTGTCTGGCTATGCTCTGTTTTAACCCTTCTAAAAACACGGCTAACATCATGCTTTCGCTCGCTTCTGCCTTAACCTGCTTCTGTTTCAAAACACCTGCAAACTCAATCACGCTCTGGTCCTTTCCTTGTTTAAGGGCACAGAACTCTGCGTGTTTCTGCCATTTGGCTCTTCGGTCACCGAAGATCTTTGTCATCTGAGCTTCTAGTTTCTCAAATGTATCTTTCTCACTTTCAGCTAAAGCTCCTGCCCAGTCGTCTGCCCTTCCTTTTAGGCCTAACAGAGCCATGTTCAGGAGATGGGCGTCCGACCAGTCATAGATAGCCTTCAGTCGCCTCAATTCTCTGAAATACTTTTCTATCTGCTCATCTTCCTTTCCACCAAACCAAGGTAACCTAATATTTGGTCCTCTTTGGTGACCATTATGGGTCGTTCCCCGCACTGGCGATGGCATTTGACCCAGTGCCACACCTAGCTGCGGTAGGATGTCCCAGGTATTTGGTTGATTTGGCGGATTCGGTGGATTTGGAGGGTTTGGCGGATTGTTCTGTCCTTGTGGGCCCGGCGGACCTGGCGGTCCCGGCGGGTTGGGTTGATTAGGTTGGTTCGGAGGAGGATTGTTGGGCTGGTTCGGAGGAGGGTTGTTGGGCTGGTTCGGAGGAGGGTTGTTGGGCTGGTTCGGAGGAGGGTTATTGGGCTGGTTCGGAGGAGGGTTATTGGGCAGGTTCGGAGGAGGGTTATGGGCAGGTTCGGAGGAGGGTTAGGTCCTGGTGGATTCGCCTGATTATTTTGGCCCACCAGAGCCTGCTGACCCTGTTGGTTACCCACTCCTCCTTGTCCTGCGTTAGGATTGTTTCCTAACGCTAACGCTTGCATTATGAAAGGATACAGTAATTGCGCCTGTTGTGCCCCACCTCTGTCTAGCGGGGCTCGGCCAGGCTGTTGGCCCGGTTGGCCACCCCCATCATTTTGCTGTGGCCCCCCAGGGTTTATCCCACGATTAGGTTGTAGTGCCCCTGGATTTATGCCCCTAGCACCCCCTTCACCGGGTTGCTGAAATGGGTTTTGGTCACGCCCTTCTTCCAATAGTTCCAACAATGGTTCACCTCCCTCCGCCATGTTATTTTCGTGGCGGTTTTGTATGTCGTTATTGTCCCACTGTTCTCTCACAGGGACTTCCTCTACACTAATCTCGTCCTCGCTTACCGGTTTGGCTTTCTTATCTGTGCCCAAAACATCTTCGGCAATAAATTCGAATGATGACGAAGATGATTTCTCTCCTCTAGCTAATTTTCTATTAGGATTACCCCCTCAGACATTTGCGGCTGCTTGTTCTGTTTCACTATTTTCTTCCTCGTCCTCGCTTTCGTATTTATCATACGGTTCACGGGCTTGAATGTCTCCTTCCCCTATATGATAGGCTTTCTTTACCGTACTACCTTTCTCATCTCTATTTTCATTTTCCCTGTTACTTTGGGTCTCAAGCGTTACATTTTCTGCTTTATCCTGATCGCTTAACCTCTCAAACTCCTCACGCTCCTCGGGGCCTGATTCCGCTAACTTCTTTATTAGCTCTGCTGGGTTAGAACCATCCCCATCCAACTCCAGATTCAGAGCTTGAGCTTCTGCTCCTTCATCAGCGTCATCTAAGCTCTCCCCAATATCATAGGTTAACCGATAGGGTTGTAGGTTGCCTACTTTGTCGCTGTCTCCCTCTGTTTCCCTTTCCACTCCCCTGTCCCTACCTACTGTCTTTCCTTTAACTACAGTGGGATAAGGAATGGACGCCCCCGGGTTGGGGTGAGTCGGTGTTACCAGCGGGTGACTGATAGACTCAAGTCGTTGGAGAGGTGGATAGGTGAGAGAGCTCCCATCAGGTAGAATTACCGGATTTGCGGGGCGTCTCCTCCCTGATGGGCTGGAGTTATCTACGATGTTTTGTCGGTTTTTCCTGTTCCCCGAGGGAAATAAGTAATCCTCATCGAAAGTTTCTTGTTCACATTCACCCCCTGCTGCAGGCAGTAAACGATAGGGAACTCCTTGACTACACCACAGATTGTTCACATCGGATTCACAAGTAGAATGAGAGCCAGCACCAGGTTCGTGGTCTGTAGGTGGTACATACTCTGGATTCCAGTATCGCTGGTAGTCTTTGAGACGGTTTCTCCCTTCAACTCGTCTCGAGTGTGTTAGGGTTTCAAGTCCTTCGTCAAGAACCGGCCTATCTTTGGACCCTAGGTGCCAGGAAAATGGTTTACCTTTGCCACGGGTTTGGTAATCATGAACACCTTCAGGGCAGAGCTGCTTGGGTCTGGCTGATACCTCCTGTCTCTGTGCCTCCCCGTCTAAGGGATCACCTACCTGGTGGCGGTTTTCCACATTTCCTGTATATGATGTTGACACATTGTGTCCTGCGGGCCGCAAAGATTGAGGCTGGGCGTTAGAAGAAGCCTCACATTCACCGGTGGCTGACATCAAGGATGAGCAAAACAACAAAAGTCATGTTTCGGGTAATCTCCACCAAATGAACTATTGTTAATGTTTGATTTAAGACTTGTCGGACGCTGCGTAGCTTGTATAATTTATTTATCCATGAGTCGTTCATCCGAGTTATTGAGCCAATCAGACTGCGCTCAAAGTTAATTCATCCATTCCCCAATAGCTCAAAAGAAATGGACGATGAGGGAGCTCTTAAAATGAAAGGGTTTTATTCAAGTAAACATCTCATCCTGAGTCAAAGCCACAGTGAATAAGTCTCAATCAGTCCACCTTCCCATCTCCTACTCAGCGATCAACCATATTAGAATACAAGTTGTTCCAGCACATCCTAGACCACCACAGCGCTTAGCTCTATCACAATCCTTTGTCCGAGGTAGTTGGTATAGGTAAACTCCAGGATACTACGCAGGAGCTGGTAGGCATAGCTCCGAGCAGCTCAGCTAACCTGGCTAACTCTAACTTCACCATTAACTCCAAACTAAACTGACTCGCTCCCTACCTTGCAACACCTTTTATACTGGTTAACAGGTGGCGCTAGGAGCGTAAAACGTCTCTTCTCAGAAGTAGTATGGTTAGGCCTGATCCTAACTAAATTATAAAGTATGATAATATATTAAAAGTACTAGGCTATTAGTACATGGCCTTGACTGGCCTAATTTTGACCCCTTTCACTATTGCCACCACTGACCAATCAAGGCCCATGACCACTGCCCCAGGCAGCAGAATGAGGGCTGATGGTGGGCTGAGGGAGAGAGGAGAGGGGGAGGCATATCTACAACCACAACTATATATACTTTGTAGGGAGTAGGGATTAGTCCTTCGATGACCTCTTGCATAATATACACTACGGGAAAAAGTGGGTCTGACTGGACAGACCAGTAAGGGCCTGGTAGGAGAAGGGTGGTGGTTGGGGTTAATGTGGGGGGGGGGGGGGGAGTGGGGGAGGGG
Organism: Lepidonotus clava; assembly: GCA_936440205.1. Lineage (NCBI taxonomy): Eukaryota > Metazoa > Annelida > Polychaeta > Phyllodocida > Polynoidae > Lepidonotus > Lepidonotus clava. The sequence goes on along the minus strand of OW387136.1, from coordinate 40,151,378 downwards.
GGGAGTGGGGGAGGGGGGAGTGTATAGGGGAGACACGGTCTGGGCTCTCACCACTCTCTTAAATCGGATTTCTTTGTTTAATCTTATATATTTTGTACTTAAAACTGCTAAATATATCTTATATATTGTTGTACTTAAATCGCTAAATATATCTTTGCCCCTTTGCTACACCACTAACTGACGGTTTATTTAACTGTTCTGACTCTAGAATTGATCGCATGACGAAGGAGGACACTGTGGTGGAGGGGGTGAAGTTCCCCAAAGGGGTGGTGGCCACCATCCCCGTGTACGCCCTGCAACACGACCCCGACACCTGGCCTGACCCCGAGAAGTTCGACCCCAACAGGTATACACAAATGATACCACATAGATAGTGTTTTTTTAAGGTTTTCATTAGTAATAATCATCAAGGTTCTCCTTTGTTTTCAGAGTTATAACAGTTATAGACATGAAAATATTTACACGATTCCTTACAGTATAGCTCATATTATGCACATTTTAAGTAACTAGTCATTTAGTAATATTCAGGCACCAGGGCATGTGCAATCAGCTATATATATATATATATATATATCAAACCTTTACTAGTAAGTATAATGATACTAGTACTGACGCCGGTACATCACAAACGGTTAATACTTGTATAGGAACTATACGTAAGAAATTATACATTTTCAACAACAAGAAAATAAAAAGAAATTTGGATACACTAGCAGATATTGAGGCCTTTTGCAATCAACTAGTATGTATGAAACCATTAATTTTGTTTTAACTGCATTGATAAGCATGTACGAAACTCATACATAGGAAGAACATATAATGTTAATGGGGTTTCCTCGAATGGGAAATACCAGTGACGACATGGAATCGCCATTTGAAACCAGGTGTATCATAAACAAGCAAAAAAAAACAATTGTAGAATTACTTAGATATTATTATAGAGAACCGGTTTTAATCTTTTAAGACTTTACTATAAGTGAAATATTCCCTGAACCATGATTCGTGATACTAGCTTGGAAACATTCCTCTATGACCTCTAGATTCTCACCAGAAGAGAAGGCCAAGAGGAACCCGATTACGTATCTGCCGTTTGGATTCGGCCCGAGAAACTGCATCGGTATGAGGTTGGCTATCTATGAGATTAAGTTGGCGGTAGTGACCATCCTGAGGACTCACAAGTTGGTCACCTGCGAGAAAACTGAGGTAAGTACTCGATAGGTTATCTCGGCTTACACCCATTCGGAACTGTCTTCTCGTACAGCCGTTTTGTTTTCCTAGGGTCTCACTTTGTAGCAGGAAGGAAGCTGAGTATAATCTCTCTCTTCTAGTAGATCTCTGGGATCCATTATCAGATGCCACATTTTGTAATGGGAAGGACACTAAATATATTTATTCATATGCAAACTTTTATTCAGGGGGAAGAATCTGCTAATACAAAAAAACAAAGGGTTGATCATTAATGGGATAAAGTTGGGTGGCCGCCAGCCCTTGCCAGGCATACGCTTCCAAAGGAAGACGTGCCGTAGGTTTAGTTTTAAATATTCAATGATACATTAGTTTTTAAAAAAACTATTCAATTGCGGATAGAGAGGGGCGCCCGGGGGCACTTATATTAAGTTATTGCGTTAATGAAATAAAGGTAAAAAAAAAACACAAAAAAAACGAGATACGGAGCCTCTTCCGTTTTTTTGTGTGCCGAATTTGTTTTCTTGGTTTTTCAAACTGATTAAGTCGGGTCAGAAAGATCAGAGGCGGTTCCAAGGGAAGGTCCAGGAGGTCCTAATCCCCACCCCCACCCCCATTTTGGTGGACCACTAAACTGCAAAAAGAGGGGAAAATACTGCGTGTGTGCACGCAAATGCATGCCGTTTTGGTACTAAGCCCCTTTTCAAAAATCCTGTATCCGCCCCTGAAGATATACCACACAATATTATTACCTGCATGGTTACATTGACTTCTTTATTTTCCTCACAGCAACCACTGACGTTATCCAAAAACAAATGGATGAAGGCTGAGAATGGCGTGTGGCTGGCTGCTGAAAAGCGTTGAAAACTTATGCCAACGGCTTGTCGACCAACAACGTTTCACCTATCATACGGATATGTTTAGATAAAGACGTACGTGTAGATCGGAATAGTTTTGATGCTATCATTTTGTATACATTGACATGGGGTGTGCCACATGTAATCTATGGTGCAGGGTATGAAGCAATATACATCTATATCAAAACCTGCCATTAAGCTTATAAATGTATGTGCATGATAAATGCCTTTTCTAACATTGGCCTGGTCACAGCATCTTAACAGAATAGTGCCTCGCATATAATTATAAACATGTAGCCTTAATGGAAACTTAAGAAGAAATAAGTGACAGGATAGAATGGTACATAATGGATGATTTTTCTATCTTTAAACTAGCTAGTTACTGGAACAACGATACCTAACATTATGTAATGTTCTGCAATAGAATGGTGAAATTGAGTTATTTTGTGATATAATGTTTTATACATTTTATTTTATAGAAATATAGTACGAAAAATTACTACTTTATCTTACGGGAATTTCATTAAAATATTATATGTATAATATTGTTTTCCCATGAAAGATTATGTTTTTTAAATTGCGGCTACAAAGTAATTGCAACCATTTGTAGTATTTTTTCTACATCCGTTGAAGGCATGGCTTTTTTCAAATAATTCACGGGAACATCACAATAAAGAAAGGGAAATGTACTCGAATCATCAAATAAAGCTTGTCTTGCCTTCATTAACCTGAGTGAACGCGGTTATGCTGCCCTCTAGAGGAGAGCTTTCAAGTCGCACAGTACTCCCACCTAGCGGTTGTTATAAATCAATGCATTTAGTCGTTGACCCTAGTGTCACCTACCGGTTTTTTTCTTAACTATATTGGGAAATTGCTAGGATGCCTTGTGGTACCAAAGGAATATAATCATAATTCTTTAATGTGAGACCATTTTCGACTTATTATTTTAGGCAAGTAGGAAAGCAATGTATACGTTTCCACAGGGACAAGACTTGTATGTCTAATAAACCAATTTACGTTTGTTCCTTAGAAAGTATCCTATTGTAAAGTATGGTTTCAAGTTGAAGGTATTATGCATGATTCTCTTACACGTTTCCGAATGAACCCGCATAATATTATAGCCTTTCTGCGATTATGCATATAGGCCTACTATCGGAATAAAAAGAAAACTGTCTCAAAGGCTTAGTTTTCAAGAAGATAAGGATGCAAAAATAAAGTTTTTCTATAAGGTTCTACTTGATTGATTAATAGGAAAAACATATTTCACACGAATAGTTGTATGGCAACTCAAAGTGAATCAAATATTTTATTTCCTCATTGATCAGACATACATTGTTATAATATTATTCTTACATTGATAAACCCTTCTAAAATTTAAATAGGACTACCTATAACAGGCCTACGAGACTTGGTATTTCAAACCGCATAAGATATTTGTGCGTGGAGACATGATACAGGATCTGGATCCGCCCCTGTATTAGATGATGCAATGAAAAGAAAAAACAAGTTACTGTTATTGTTTTTATACCTGTTCACTGCCGCTATCTTAGTAATGTATGGCAAAATTGTGAATTCCTAATCTATTTCCCATTGTTACACAGAAATAGAAATTGTGCGAGTTAACCTCTTCCGCGAAAATCAAACAGAATACTGTGAACTGCGCCAGTTTGGATGGAGATCACACTGGCACCCTATCCTTTAGGTTAACATAATATCATTATTATATATATACATTGTATACTCTTGTCAACCCAGATACATTAGTTGCTTGCTTTTCGGTTGCGTAACACCCTAATCAACTGTTAGGGTCATATCAAGGGCGGTGATGGTGAACAAATACATGAGAAGGTAGAGACTATGCCCCTACATGCACCTTTACCCATGCAGGCAGGTGTTCTTTAATGGCCTATAATGTGCAAGGTCCCATAGACAGAGCAAATACGTAATGTATATGTATATATAATTATATATGTGTACATATATATCAATATATATGACGAGAATTTGTTTTCATTTCCCATGCAGACACAGCCATGTAGATCCATGCAGTATTAGTTGAGTGTGGTGGTAATTGGTGGTGATGGCAGGTCGGTCAGCGGTAGTCATTAGGGCGGGGGGTATCATCGTGAGACGCGGGCATTAGCGTGTCCAGCCCGCGCTGACCACTGGTCAAGCCCCAGGTAATGTGGTCATCAGCGCCGGGCCGGACACTGCTGACCGCCCGCCCCGCACGTGGCCCCCGCCCTAAACACGGCCTTTCTGTTTGCTCTGATTACCATATAATACATGTTGTTTGATGAGTCCGGTCCTAATGCCGTCATTGCCGTCGTCTCAGGGTTGAGGCTGTATTACTCGACCAGATTTGACATGCGATTATTGAAATCGTCAGTGGGAAGAAAGGTTAATTATAAACTCATTAGAAACGTTATTTCATTATGTTTCAAATGATATATAGCATGCATGGGTACCTGACATATTGGTGATCAAGATTAAGAAATTACCAAATTCCTGAAAGTCAAAATCACCTAGTGGAATATGGGCTTCAGTTGGTCCCCACGTGAACCACTCGTTGGGCGGGTGAAGCATCAATAAAAGTGAGTCTGAGTCAATGGGATGGCAGGAGTTGACATGAACGTATCACATCGTAGGCTAATTAGAACGGGATTAGTGGAATCGGTTAATGTTAAGGTAGTGGTACAACGATGTTGTTAATGACATTGCTTTCTTGAAACTTACCAGATTGATTTGTCATTACAAGTTTCTATAGATACTAACTATAGACGTGTTGCTACTCTATACACGCATCTATCCATTTAAACATAGCTAATCATAATGAATTCATATGGAGTAAAAATGAGTTTTAGAGCTATTTTGTATCATATTTTTCACTATAACAATAAAGTAATATTGCAAAAAGGCATATTTAGGCCTTGTTTCAAGATTATATACAATAAACTGCTGTAAATCACACGAAGAAGTACTCTTCTGTAGAACTTCTCCCTGCGTGCACATTACCTGCTGATTGTTCAAGTCAACAGATATTTGCATTAGAACAACTCTAATTCAATTTGCTTTGCACACAACGCGCTATCTTTTAGGAACGCCTTATTACTCCTGAAAAGCTCTAATAAGTCTTTCACTCACTCACGATAACACTTTACATCACTAGCTTTGCTGATTGAAACTCTTAACTTCTTAATTGGTTCTCAATCTCTCTCTCTCTTGCCTGCAGTGTCTTAGTTTATTCACCGTCACAGCGGTGTCAGCCCATGTCATTTTACTGGAAGGGCGTGTAACAACGAATTGGAATTTCTGTGTGGGCAGGCATACTTAGCTTAGTGCGTAATTGTCAAATAAATGACTACAGGTTTTCTCTGCGTGTACCACTCTCAGAGAAGACGGCATTCATACTTAGCTTGCAAATCTGATTTGTATCATTAGGTACGACATGATTTGCATAATAAAGAACTATAATTATAAAATGCACCCTCATCACTGTAATACATGCCATTGAAGAGGCTATTCTTATATCAAAGAAAGACAATACATTTATTCATCAGAATGGAATAGTGTTACAGTCAAATCTGTGCCTCAGATTCATCTAATATGAAAGATTAACGACACGTATTTTAAGTGGAATGTATTTTTAGTGAGCTGCTGCTCTGTGTTCCCACCTGGTGTGCAAATCCACAACCAACATAATTGAACAAGATAGAAGTATAAAGAAAGTTGTCCTTTAACCAGGGGTAACAGAACATGGCATGAAGCATCTCCATATGAAAGATTGTGCACAAAGGTAGAGATTAAATCATTTACTTTGTGCATGATCATTGAATTAGTGCAAAGGTCACCAGTTGAATACAAAATAATAAGAATTCCTCCAAATTACTTAGTTTATGAGAATACCTAGCATAGATATGGCAGGTGCCGCTGGTAGGTGTAAATATACCTGACGACAATGCTCACCGGGGCACACCTCCCAGCAAGCGCCGACGCCTGGGGTAAAATCAATATCAGACTGCTTTAAAAGCAAGAGCGCTGTGTAAGAGGGGGAGAGAGACCATTAGCGTTTGGATCATACAGATCGGGAGATTCGGAGGGGTTTAGATAGCGACACAACCCCAGGGACATCTGGTGACTTACACGGTACCATCGCACTACGGCTGGAGGTGAGACTAGGCGGACTCTAAGGAGGAAGCTTGCTCTACCCTAAACTGGAACTGTTATACCTTGGAATTTATTACCATCACGAGCAACTGTACGCATCACCATATCCATCAATAAACCTACCGTACTGCCAAGCATTGTTCATGTTATGGATTGAGCGGCCATCTCGTGGACTTATTTACCACTCGACTAGCACCCATCGGAAACAATATTAATAACAGCAATTATCTCGGACAATGCACTATAATTATAACTAACCATAAACAAAACAATAGCGTTCAATTGCAATAACAGAATTGCTTTTGCGTTGATTTAAAAAAAAAAGACGAGGTTTATATATCAGTTAATTACACAACACACTTATCTTGCATAAACGTTTAATTTAATATAATTATGTGTATCTATCAAGCCGGGTATCACACATTATAACCAAATACCACCAAACTTGTATACATATTTACATGTGCATATGTATATATCTATTTTCTGCTTAGAAACGTACGTCATCTTACACTCGTACGTCATCTTACACATAGACTGATGTGGATAATGAATTATGAAATATAGCCGTTACCACTAAAACCGACGCACCGTAAATATTGGAGGCACGGATACTAGGCCTATTAGGGTGTCTTATCAACTCCAAAGCATGACATAAGGCCAAAAAAGGTTATGTTCAGGTAACTTAGGTAAAAAAAATAATAGGGTAGGTAGGTTGAAATATCGTTCTTTTTTTTGCTTTTTTTTTTATTAAAGGGAGCCAAAACCAATAAATTCAATGAAATTTTCCAAACTCAAATAATCATGGAAATCCATTCATTGAGCCTATTTCTGGCCCATGTTAAAATCTAAACCATGAAATATGGAAGAAAATCATTTAAAACATGTTTTCCTTGCTCAACTGAATTAATGTGGATCCGCAAAAACGGGGTTTGTTTACAAACAAATGGATATATTACCATCTCTCATGGAATTCTACTTTGGTTTGAGCTAGTTTTTACAGCTAATACTTAACCACTGACCTTAACTAGACTCACCTAACAAGTTTCTATACTTTTCAGAGTTTTGATTTTTTTTTTCAATTATATTGGTTTTGGCTCCCTTTAACCAAAGAGCCGGGCAGTGTTGGGAGTAAAACAACAATTCCAAATATCCTCTAAAAACATTTTTAGCATCTAAAATACATGTCCTCAGAATCTATGGGCTGTTTTATAGTTTTGCATGTTATTTTAGGTCAACTCTTTTAGATTTTGAAGGAAAAAAATCCTAAAATCTTTTTTAGGGTAGGGCCAAAAATTTAGGGTAGGTAGGGTTACCTGAACAAAACAAATTACTTTTTGGTCTAATCTAAACATAATCTTATATCACAGCTTTTATGAAACATTTCAGAATTCTTTATGTTCTTGTTTATAAAGGTAAGGACGTTTCATCCGCCAAGAATTGTATCATTTTTGGGTCGTAGAATATACTCAAATGTTTAGAGATAAGTTGGCAAGTCAAGATGCGTCGGGATTGCAAAATCTCCCTATAATATCCCTTCTCCAACATGTCTAATAGCGCCTATTAAAACAACCAAGTAGTCACACCTGTACCATACCGTGAATAAGGGCTACTTTGGGTGGCGCATTGAGATACACAATCCGTGTATAAATAGTTAAAGTTACCCCATGGGGGCAACGTGCATGCATGTCAAGTGCCATAAGAGAAATAGTGCCTGGACGCTGACCATTGTCCGGCAGACGCTGGCTACTCACAAGAAAAGACCCAGTCGGACCTATTGTGACCTTTAGAGGGACACAGCTGTCTGAGCCATTGAAAGATGAGGACCCAATTGTCTTTTTAATACCTGGATTTTAAAATTCTGCCCTTACATTGACACATGTAATACTTTATATATTAGATTGTCAATAAATTGTGTGGTGTATTATTATGCTTCATTTTATTCGCATAGTAAGATTACTTTTAAGATTTATTTGTTGACAATTCCAATGTGTCCTAACTTCTGTTAATCAATCCTCCTCGGGACTGTTAAATCGTACCAAACCCCAAACCGCCCGCCACCCTCAGTGTAAGAACAATCGGGTGTCGTTTTATGGCCATCAACATATAGAGGGGAACAGAAGGAAGATGGGCCCCTTAATCATGGCCATCACGACAAGGCGCACGCGCCCACTAACCGAAGACAAGGCCCCAGATAATTAGACAATCCTGATTCGCACCCGCCTCAAGGTGCTTTTAGACTAAAAGAGGTGTGAATGTGGCACTCGGTAATTATTGGGTGGGTGCTTTTCAACCCTGGTTGGGCCCGTGTATGGGGGGTGGGCGCCAAGGCGGCAGCAGCCCCCGGGGCTGAGGTGCGAGGGGTGCCGCCTGGGTCCGTGTCCGGCCCCGGCCCCCGCTCGTGTCCTCCGTATATTAGCCCGAGTCCCCGGGCCATGCTAACTGATGTTGTCCCACCTTGTTCAGCCGCGAGGTTCGGCAGTTTAGTCATGATGTGAGACTTGGATAGTTTCCTCATCGATCAAAGATGTTGTTTGTTACTTGAGCCGTCGCCATTGACTTGTGAGACTGTTTGTGAGATAAATAAAGGTTGATCAGTATTATAATGACCTCACAATTGGTTTGTCACCTCTGTGTGTCCGACTTGAGCGAGAGGTGCTTTACGGAATAGCAACTACTTTCAAAGTTTAAGCTCATGCCCGGTCAATTCAGGAAAATCGCTATCTGAACAAAAAAAAATTATGCGTACAATAATTTTCAGAAACGTCGTTTCAATAGTTTTGTGATTTCTTTTTATATATAAAACATAGTTTCGAATGGTCTCATCCTTTATCAGATAGCAATGTATCCAACCATTATGATTAAGAATCAGGGGAGGATTGTGAGGGGGAGCGGTCTGGGGGTCCTGACCACCCTCCCCCTTGATAGACCCCTAAACTACAAAAAGAGAGAAGAAAGCAGTATGTATGCACGAAAATCCACTGCGCTTTAGTAATTAGCTTACACTGACCTCCTCTTTCGCACTATCTGTCCCCGAACAACCTAACAGTTGCTAACTATCCAAATTCTTTAGGAACAGTCTTCTCTTCGAAACGCCTCAGTTCAAGTTTGGGTAAATTGAAACAGAACAGTTGCCAACTCATTCAAAGAAATGATTATGTAATTAACTTTTTATTGATGATTATCTTCCAATTGCTTTATAAAAATGCGTTTTCGTTCGCTTTAATTGACCTCATCTTAAAAGTAAAAGTAAAGTGCTCGGGGTGATTGAGTTCGTGGGGGACCTGAAAGTGCATTAATTACAATGAGAGTCAAATGGATATTAATCACAGTAGAAGGGAAACAGCTGGGACATAATCACTACTTTCCTGTGAGACAAACTCGGCATTCAGGCAGGCTCCCCACACTGTTCAAAAAGAGAAAGATATCTACAGGATCGATCTCAATCAAACGTTCTGAATTTCAGTGTCTTGTTTTATTGTATCACCGGATAAACGTTTGATTTCTATTATATTTGATATCCGAGGAATCATATAACTGTATAAGATCTTTTATCAAATAAACCGATAGGAAAACAAGCTGTTATAGTTCTATAGCGTTTAGTAGGGCTTGAACAGAATCAAACTTTAAAGAATCTCTTTGTATAAGCAAATTATGAAGTGACTGCGATCATAGATGAAAACAGATGCGCTGTTAGATCTATTCTGTTTACAGCAAAAAACAAGCCAATTTAATAACCCAAAAGTATCCACAAAATCTATTTCAACATAAGATATCGCTGAATTATTAGGGCTGCCCTTTTTGTATACCATTTTACTAATGTACATGAAGGTACATGAAGGCTCACGAAGCTGCGTAGTGCTGGCCTGCTGTTCCCCAGACCAAGGTGAGTGGAGTCCCCTCACTGGATCACTGCACTGCATATAGGCTTACAGTTGGACCATTTAGAACTTTTTTTTCTATATCTGACAAATACACTAAAAAGGAAGCAAATTTACCATTTTTTGCGCTCATATTAGTATGCAACAATATTTGTTCTTTGCTACAAGTAACCTAAGATCAGAATAAAAGATGTACATGTAGTTCAGGTACATTAAGGAATTTTTTGAGCCATTCTTGTCTTTTAATTGGAAGGTCAATTCTAAAAAAAAGTTAATTACAGGTGCTCACTATGAGGGGTTGTTTTGACTTTCAGTCAACACAACCTGAAGTACCCCCTCTCCCTCCCCTCCCACATACACATTCCACACACTGCAAGTAGTTACAGACACTTGACCACCTGAGTGGGTAGCTATTCTCAGTGTACTCTGCTCCAAGCCTAGTGGTCAGTGCTGCAGACTGAACTGGACAGCATTCCCCTCAACAGGGTTCATATTTCTGCTAAGAGAGGGTACCACCTTTAGCAAGAAGGATGTTTTAGGTTCGTTTCAGTGTATGTCGTCCTGATTTCTGTACATAACTATTATTTACATATATCAGAATTAGAGAAGGCAATTTGGGAAAAAACATTTTTTGTTGCTAAACTTTTAATAGGGAGGGCCAATTATTGATGTATAACATTAACAATCTCATGGGCCTATACGTTTCCTCGCATGAGGTCTGAGGATGTAGATTGGGGTCTACGTACTGAAATCATAATGTCAGCCCTTTCGAATTTAATATTGGGTCCTGTAGCATGTCACCAAGCCCACAAATCTGGCCAGGACAATTTAAGGGGTCCAAACCCATTCGCATGCATTAGAAAATCAACATAGTAAGCCGTAATGCCTATATGGACAACGGAAGTACGTCAACAGGGCATTAGCAATATATATCACAGACGCTGCAGACGACACCTGCGATCATGCCATGTCATTTCCAGTTTGCAGACTCGATCATGTGTACTCTTATCAGAGCATGGGTCAAGGCTCAGAGGGTCATATGATATCCTTCCACTTTGGATGAAGTCAGAAGGCTGCCCAGCAGGGGGAGTGGCCGAGTCAGGGGTCCTTCACCTCCGCCCTGCTGAACCAGCTGACTGTGAAATTGTTCATGCAAAACCACCAATGTCCACCATTTTCATGACCTCTACTTGTTTTTTGACCGTGGAACAGGACATGATTTATACACTGGGACGGGGCGATAGAGACCTATTAAGCTGTGCCCACATGCTACATTACCATGGGTCGAAGCCCTCACCCTCTGAAGGTCGCCCCAACCAGAAAGGTCAAAGTCAAGTTCAATACCAAGGTCAAACGTTTAGCTAACCTATGAATATTAACAGAGACCCCATAGTATAGATGGTCCTGTTTCAGACTAAAATGGCGGGTCATTGGGCTTAGTGAAACGGCCCAGGGATGTTAACAAATGCACACAAGTTCGAATGAATTTTAGGAATAATGTAAGGATTCATCATACCTCTCCTTCGTTGTACTCATTACGTATGCACTAGACGTGCTCTCTTTGGTAAAATAATTATAGCAAAAAGTAGCTTTAGATATTTCTTTTCACCGGTAGTATAGCTAGGTATATAGAGAACTGTCAAAAGCCTTGCAACTGCTTCTATAATAGGAATATGCGACTGTAGATTGATTGATTTACATCCAGGCATATGAATCCAGATTTTTTTGTTTGCAAAATGAGAGGGCGGTGTTTGGTCGGGGCAACAATAGTCTATTGGTAATTTGAGAAGCCAGAAAGTCAAGCTTGAGAGGATCACAATTTACCTGAATAGGGCTAGACCGTTTATGGACAGGTGTTTCTGCTGATACAAAATCTGTCATCATTGATACAATTAGCATTACTTCTTCGCCTCCAATAAAAGCTTTGTAGCCCACATCAACTAAACTGACAACCACAGATATTAAGAGTTTGAGGTCAAAACACACTTTTGTAGTGGACTCTAAGCACACTTTTATCTAGTGAACGAGCTTGAAAGACTGGTAAATTGCAAAAATGAAGAATATTGAGACATCATGATTATTAATGGAATCAGAGACTACGTATAAAGACTGAAATTGAAGAAATTGAAATGACAATTGCTATAATTATACCAAACCTTGAACGGGTCTCAGATATCCACCCACCTCCGGTCAGAACCTTAAGAAATTATCTAGGCCTATTCATTTTTCAATTCTGATATTCATGTCTTCTCATAGGGTACTCAGAAAATTTCACATGTGGATAGAAAACTAGGCTATGCTATCGTAAATGAAATCCATGAGAGAAGAATCCTGAAGATACAGAGGATGCTTTGTTTATGCTCCTGGTGCCATATCTTGGTAACTAATTTGGCTGATCAGGCAAAATTTGATCAGGGTCCCATGATCAGTGATTTTGCCTTTTACCAAAATGTACGGTATTGTGTTATTGCAGAATAGTGTCCACGGGGAATTATTATTTGTAAAATGTATTCATGGTAGACAGAATTGCTGTTCACAATAAGATTGTGAACATACATTGGTCAAGAGATAAAGTTGTAAGAATTATACTTTAACTTGAAAATTAGATGTATACAGTGGCGGAACAAGAGTTTTCAAAAGGGGTATCAGCCACAAATGCGCACATAGGCTGAAGTTTAATGTTTTTAGATCTATGCCAGGATATACTATACCATGGCATATAATAATTGTTTAGCATGCTTTCTATCAAAATTGTTTCAACAAAAATTTAATCTTAAGACTGTATCAGTGATTAATTGGTTTACTATATGTATAGGCATATAGGCCTATACCTATATATACATACATATATGCTTTTGAACCCTTTGCTGACGGCACCAAAATGGATTATATGAAAGTGAATAAGCACGCACAATTTTGTTTCTAAATTTTGATATTCTATGAGAGGGTTTCATCAAGTTTTATATCATCATATACCTAGCGAACTATGACAGGGTTTAGAGAATATATTCAAATCTTTGATTTTGGTGACATGGTTACTATAGAACGTTTTGAATAGTAATAAAATTTCTCCAAAAACGAATATTTTTAGGTCTTTTTTTGAAAAAAAAAAAAAAAGCCCCAAAATATGAATAAAATTTAATATTAATTTTAGAGAAAAAGAAAACATTAAAAAGTTGTTCTCCATGTCATTTCCTATCATTTTAATACTGTATTTTTTATAATGATCAATATTTTTCAAGTACCTAAGTAATTAGGATGATAGGTATGTCATGCTCCAAAAATAGGGGAATTTCCATTATTTCAAGTAGGCCTAATTCTTGATAAAATACAATAGAAAATCCTATTAAATTAATTGAAATCCAAATTTTGACAGAAGCAAGTTTAAAATTATTATTGAGGTCAGTTTACTGAATGGTTGTTCATTTTTTAAAATGATTTAAATAGTAAAGCTAAAGGAAATTATGAAAATAATGATAAAAACTATGAAATGTGAAAACTAAAGGGCGGCCATCTTTAATTAGCATGAAAATGGCTCATTTATTAGCTTTTTCTCAAAATAGAATTGTTGAATTATTTTGAAATGAATCTAAACAAGTAGATGTGAATGAGATTCAAGTTTATACATATGAAAGATTTATAGGCCCTATTTTGAATTACCATTAGAACCTTTTAATGTTAAATGGGTGAAATAAGGTGGCCCTATCAATAACATGTTAAAATTGCCAAATATACCATCAATCAAAGTGTCACAAAATTAATATTGAAGTTTTCATGAGCAAAATACACCTCAGTTTTTTTGTATAATGACTTCTAATATATATATATATATATATATATATATTGTACTGATGCGGGTGGCCAGTCCATGCTCGTGTAGGCTTTACAACATTAGCTTTAGAATAGCGCACGTGTTAGCCATAACTCTCTGTCAAAGTAGGGGGTTAAAGGAGGAGTCTTTGTGTGACGTATCATACTAAAGGAGTGCACGCTGCTCAAGCTCAGTCAGAGTCAGCTGAACATTGTGTGAGTGACCATCCTGGAAAGGTTAGGTTTTAGAAGCTGAGTCCTGGTTTGGAATAGAAGCAGAAAGACTGTGTAGAAAGGTGGGAGCGTTGACTGAGTATGTTTGAGGGGATTCCTTCCTTGGAGCTGATCATTGTCAATTGAGATCTTGTCATGGAACAGCAATACGCAGGAGAATATTGATAAAGAACAACCTTTCACCCGATTGTTACATCTTACATGATGTTGGAACTATGATTATGTAGAGTAGGGTTGCCAGTTTTCGCACATCACTAGTTTTCGCGCATTTTACGCATTTTTATGGACGCATTTTTTCCACAGGTATTAAAAACATTATTTCTTACTCCCAGACCCGAAAACACGTTGTGATGAAGTAAATTGGAAAGTTTCATAATGTTTTATTTACATCTAGGCACTCTAGAGACAAAAACATGTTTTAATATCCATATAATTTGGGAACTTGGCGGGATCTTTATATAATTTATTTTTCTGAAACAATGGATATACAATGATTTTTTACAAGAAAAAGTATAATTTTCAAAACAAAAATATCATGGATATTAGGTTAAAGTGATATACGATCATTTTAATTCCAGAAACATATATTTTCATGCCTAAATTTAAAATTTGACCTCTGCGTGAAAACTAAAGACATAAAATGAGGCTGTTGCTAGTTTTCGCGCATTTTTCACGTATTTTTCCGAAATTTCCGGATTTTCCATGATTTTTCCTTTCTTAAAACTTGCAAAATGTTGCAAAACACGCTTCAATAAATTGTAAAGACTCTTTCTTAAAATAATAAAAACCTGCAATGTGATAGCTCCATTTTTGTCTTTTATTCAATGAATTAATAATTAATTAATTAATGAAAATTCGCGAAATATGCATATTTTCTACCTTGTATCATCTCAACCTTTAACATTTTCCAGACAACATGCTTCAATGCTACGCATTTTATGAGTATTGTAAATGCGGATATTTATTTGACATACCTAACATCAATAGATAATCTTTTTCTGAAGCTCATTTATGACATTTTTTAATAATTGAATTATTTTGCATATTATATGCCTAAAATATTATAAAATGCGCGAAAATTGGCTACAAAGTGCGCGAAAATAGGTTACAGTGCGCGAAAACTGGCTACAGGACCTCTTAAAGTATATGAGCATATGATATCACTAAAAAAAAATCAAATTATAATATTTTTTGCATGGATATTTTCACCGACATTATGTCACTTAGTATAAATACCAAACAGTGAAATATATTGATTTTTTTCTATATACATGTATATTCTATTTATCTTGAATTTAACGTCCTTAGTGCACGAAAACTGGCACCTCTACTCTATTGGACGACAGCAGTCGAATGAGGAGGAGACTGCGTTTGGAGCTAGCTATTATCTACAATTAACTACAACTAATTATGTACACCACATATAACAGATAATTAACTCTCTATAGGCCTAGTTCAATATTTCAAAAATTAACATTGGGATATCAATATTATATTAACTGAAGCCTAATTAATTACCATCGATCATATCTGGGGTTCTATAGATTCTAGGCCTAACTGACTTTGTATTGAAATAGGTCTAGATATTGCTATAATTCAATATTAGGTGTACCCTATCACGTAGCGATTCCCTACCCCCTCCCTCCAACCCCACCCCCCGCCCCAAAAAACAAATAACAAAAAAAACAAAAACCGAAAGAAAGAAAGAAAGAAAGAAAGAAAGAAAGAAAGAAAGAAAGAAAGAAAGAAAATGAAAATGAAAAAAGATCTCACTCTAGGTAGATCTAGATCTACATTTAAATATTATCCTTTCCATAAAATTTTAATGTTGGGCCCTATCTAATTGAAAATGTTTCCCAATAATGGCTAATGATATTAATAATAAGATAAAGCATACTCTCATATTCGGTATAGCCTAAATCCTGGATCCGCTTCTCCCTGCATTCTTTCAGAAAACCCCACTGGAAATGTTATCCGGCATACAAAATAGGTCAAAATTTATGTGACATGTTATCTTAAGTAGATTTACGAGGATTCATTCACATTTTTTCCCTCTACCAATGCTGTTTCCTTGATGAGTGTTATTATTATTCCAACAATGCCCCGAATGCATATTGATGGGAATAAACCCAGCTCCTCATCTCAAAAACAATGGGCCCACATGGAGCGCGGGCCCGACCGACAGTGACACCTAGCGTGAACACCCGTTCCAACGTTTCAGTGTTTCGCCGTTTGTAAACAGAACGTCATTTCCGCTGTCGTCACTTGCGTGTTGGGGGTTAAGACAAACGAGGGAAAATACACAAGAATCACAGAACTACCTATGCAAACTTGCACTAGCATCACAGAGTGACGTTCAACTTCTCCAGGGAAGCCATAGCTAGCACGGAAATCTGCAGGTAGGTGGGCGCTTTGTCTTGTGCAGTGTTTGTTTTGGCGCTAGGTCGAGCTGTCACGTCGCCGGAGTCGGCCTCACTGGGGGCCGGGGGCCGCGCGGGCACCGCTCCCGGGGTCGATGATGACATCATACGACAACAGCGTCCGTTGTTCTTTCTGCCCTTCACTTTTTGCACCGCAGATCCATGCTCAAGGGTAAATAATTGCAGGATCAGGGCCATGGGAGCAGGAACGGGAAGGTCCTGGTTAGTTTATGAGTCGGACGAAGCGGTGACAGCGCTAGCAGAGGTTTTGACAGCAGGGCTTCACTGACTCTGTAACACGGCGAGGTCACTGCTGGAACTGTCAGATTAGACATTCAATGGGAGCTGCTGTCGTCCCTGATGACAGCTGCAACTAGGTTGTTATGAATCTGATATTTATGCTGAGTATGTGTATAGTACCATAGGAGCTGGAAGAATAATATTGGAATGGTTAATACATATGCAACAACGCCTGTTGATAATCACCAAAATTGCAAAAAGTCCAAATTGGCAATTACATATTGCCTGTCACCCTCTTTGGTACGCTTGTGTAATGGTAATTCAGTTGTCGAGATGAACGTTATTGACCTAATTTAGATATAAACAAATCCATGGCTGTGTGTAGCAACTATCATGGTTTAGTTAAGTCCATGGTGATTAGGTTCGGTCTAATGATAGATCTAAGGCATAACAAAATATTATTGTGTTCAGGTGACCCGACCTACCCGAGAATTAATTTAGCTAATTTTTTGGCCCTATTTTATTTTGGCCCTATTTTTTTTTGCCCTATTTTTTTTTTTTTTTTTTTCAAAATCCATAATACTTGACCAGAAAAATATGGAAAATATAGGAAAATATTAAGATATCCCGAGGCATGTTTATAGATGCTAAAAATTGTTTTAGAGTAAATATTTAGAATTTTTGTTTTAGAGTATATTTAGAATTGTTCTTTTATTTTTCAGTACTGTCCGAGCCTATTAAGTCAGTTAAAAAAATTAAAATAATGATTAAAAAAAATCGACCTACCTACCCTAATATTTTCGATCTATATGTTACACGAACACAACATTTTTTTTGGGCCTAATAGTGATGAAACTGGAGTGTTGTTAGACATCAGAAATAAATACCAAAACGTTTTGAATCTCTTCACAAAAAAATGTTCAAAAAATAAATTGGACAAAAAGAATGATATATATATATATATAAATATAATATTGTGTTTGTTGGGGAATTGTGCATTACTCATTACTAATTCACAATTTTGAAAAATTAATAAACATGAATCATAATGCCATAATGGAAGCATGATATTATTGAAAGAAAAACTACTAAAGAAGTAGAATTCGACTATAAAAGGCTACAAAGGAATCTTCAAATACATATTTTTCAAGTACGGAGCGCTTTGTAGACTTTTTTCCACACCAATATCATCATGGTATCAAATATTTTGACCTGGTATTGTAGAGTCAAAACATTGAGCTGTCTTAAAAAATACAACAAAAACATCTAACTACTTTAGCCTTTGCTTGAAGCCAAACATTTGACCGAAATATAGATATACTCGACTATAATCTGAAGTATTATTTTTTAAGTGATAAATAAGCCAGTTATTGTTAGTTTGGTTATTTGGATAAAATGATATATTTGCTCACGAAATAGATTTATGGAAGGTCCAAAAGGGAAGGGTAGGTAGGTTTTAATCTGGCTGTGCTGATATTATGATTCAGGAAGAGAGATTACAAAAAATATTGTAAAATGAATGAAATTCCCAACCTACTGGTATCTACCGGTACCTTTCTGTTTTTACTCACTGATATATCCCGGACGCAACATTGATTTCTCGTTGGCCTAAGGTGGCCAATGAATTGAATGCTACTAGTACTACTACACTGTACAAAACATCCTTACTGGGGTATTTGTTATTACCATGAGGTAGTAGTGTATGTAGTCTATGTAGGTCGGGCTAGATTAAAGCCCCCGCCTCTGATCCTAGTCTTCGTCCAACTCTGTGACCTCTTCAATGTCAGTTATTACTACTCTATAAATAGGCCTGGACAACAGCCGAGACAAATACTCTCAATGAACGGTTTACTATCATAATGATAATGGCGTAAGTGCCTGGTCTCCCACCCCATCCAAACAGCAAGTGCCTCTTTGGTCATCTGTGTCAATGATGTACAGATGGTTTACTGTAGGCTCCATATTGACTCAGTTGTCCAGAAGGATTTATACATATAGTCACGGCTTTAAATCTACCACATAAAATGTGGGTCAAATTTTATGTCCCCTATCTGAACCAGATTGTTACAAAAGCAATGGAAGCGAAGGGAGAGATCCGGGACTTATAAGGGTTCCTGTGTTAGTAGTATCATTACGTGGTAGATATAGCACGAGTCTGTGGCTGTACGCGATATAAACCTTTGTAAGCCGTCCCTTTATCATCATGCTATGTATACCAATGATTCTCCATTTTTGGTTATGAGTGCTGTGGAATTAAAGGCCAAAGGCAAGAAAGGAATGGCGTCTTGTAACCGGTTCATACGCATACGGGGTTCGGTTCAATGTAGATTCCCTCCACACCCAACTACATCAAAAGTTGCTGTGTACGTGACTATGATAATGATATGATGAATATCTGTTGGACATGCAGAGATTTAAAAAAAACAAACAAAAAAAACGAAGACAAAGAAAACCACCATGCCCTTATGATATACCCAATCCTTTACTACAGTGTGGGAGTTCTCTAAGAACAAGTGGACCAATGTTTTCCAAATATTGTATGCTGGTAAACATGGATAATAAGGATAATTGTGACCTATAATATTGCCAGTGGAAGCTCGCGGAAATATCTTTCTTGGTAGACTCTGACCCTTTGACTTAGCAAGGAGACGCATTGCTTCGTCTGCAAAGTATAGCTACATAGTGCGTAATGTTATAATATTTCTATATGCGTATGATATTTCTAGTACTCTAGTTTATCTTTGCCTATATCCGATATATCTAATTTATGTTTTCAATAATGATAAGTACCCTGTAGTAAACGGGAAATCAACGTTGTCGTTGCAAAAGTTGGTTGTAATAGACAACAGTCCACTATATGTCTGAAAGTACACCAAAATGTCCGACAGAAAGCTGAAAAATGTCGGACATAATGTCCGACGTTTCAAAATGAGTTTCGCATAGACTGGTGGCGTATGTCAAATAACTTTCTTCATGAATATTATCATTATGTTTTGAAACGGATGGCATTCATGAAAGCTTTTTATTTCAGAAATGGAAAAGCTCAAATATAGGTACTTCCTTTTCTGCGTCGTCTTTTAGATTACAATTGCATTATATTGAAAGTAATATTACCTGTTGTTACTCAGAATATCGTGCCTTATCCATATTCAGCAGTTGAATGAGCCACGTAGGTGAACATGTCATCGAGACCAATACAAAATAAACAGCGCCATTTACAAATTGAGGCAATTTTTTAACATACTATTCCTGGAACATATACCTCCATATGAAACAGTATTACATAGTGTTGTATTGATATATATACTATGTACTTGTGTTTCCTTTTGTGACTAATAATCTCGTATTTCCATGACACTTTGTCTCATTGTGTATTTGGAGTTGAACTATCACGATCTGTCAGAGTAATTTGGAAAAGAAAATATTTTGTCCTTCGTGCTGAACTAATATAATACGTGTATACTCACGGAACTATCCGTACCAGTCATATATTTGTGATTCGACAGAGTTCATAGCCAGGCGTTTAACTATGATTCAGCAGCCAGTATTGATGCAAACAGCTCCCTGTTAAATACAATGATAAGACATGGATGCATGGATAGGAAGGTAATTTATACTTTCTCCGAGAAATGATATCATAAATATGTATGTAGGTAGGAGAGGATAGCAATAATTCTCGAAGGGATTTATAAACAGGTTAAGCAAGTGCTATCAACCAAGAACAATCCAGTGCATCAGAATCTAAATATCTTTCTATTGTCATAGGATGATATTTAATTTGTATTCAAGTGAGGTTAAATTGCGAAAACCAAGCTGTGTCGGTTAAATATCGAAAGAATATTGAGTGGGACACAATAGTGCCATTTGGTGAGTAAAAAATGATGATGTGGTCCAATATCTAACACATTGCAAAGTAAGTATGTTTGCTGATGATTGTGTTTTATATTTGTCGGGTAATAATTGGTCACAGCTTCGTAATGTTTTACAAACTAATCTTGATCATTTTGTAAGTTGGGGTAGAGACAATCGATTGAGCTTAAATGTCTAAAAAAAGACTATTTCGAAGATATTTAGTACATCAACTAAACTCAAAAACCTTGAGAATCCTGAATATTTTACTGGTGGCGAAAATAGAATTGAATTCGTATGAAAATAGAATTATCTGGGACTTCTAATGGACCAAGATTGTTTAATGAGGTGAAGAGATTAGTAATAATTTGTATGTTTAGTTTGATAAAGGTTAGCCATATAACTATGAGAGCTGCAATTATGATTTATAAACAAACAATTTTGCCACTATTTGACCATTGGTATATAAGAAATCTTTTTTACAATGACTGTCTAAAAGTTTGTAAAAATATTGACTTGTATGATCACATGTATATTGATGAATTACATTAAGATATACAAATTTTAAGTTTAGAGCAGCGCAGACGTATTGAACTATTGATTTTGATGAACAAGCATAGAAAGAGAGAGAGTGTACGTAAAATTGATATGCGAAATACGAGAGGTGGTGACAAGTTTCAATTCAAAATAAAAATAAAAATAAACCTGAAATACGATAAGAGTCCATTCTATATTGGAACTTTATTGTGGAACAAATTGTCTTGTGATGTACAGTTTCTGATGGTGTATTTAGTTTTCAGATGTATCTTTTATCAGGTGTATAAGTTATACCAAGATCTGTTGTAACTATCATATTTAATCACATGGTTATAAATTTTGTTGTTACAATATTGTTATAGGTCGGCTGTAATCAATTCATCTTAAAAATGCTTGATCGCCTCATTAAGTCATTAAGTCATTAAATCCGACCCGACCTATTCTCCTCTCCGTCAACCTTTCTTAGATCTGTGACGGTGTTTTCGCGTTATGCCTGCCGCGTTATGTCTGTAACGCGGCAAAGTGACGATGTCCCAAATCGATTCTGAGCTAAAATAACCACATTTTGGGGCTTATTTGACGTTACATGGCAGAGATTTGGATATATAGAATACAAATAAATCGTTTAAATCGTCCGAAATCGTTAGATGACCAAATAAAACCAGAAATCTGTGCAGCGTTACAGGGCGCGTGAGGCGAGAGGCGCGTCAAATGCCGCGTTATGTCTGTAACGCGGCAAAGTGACGATGTCCCAAATCGATTCTGAGCTAAAATAACCACATTTTGGGGCTTATTTGACCTTACATGGCAGAGATTTTGATATATAGAAGACAAAGGAATCCTTAAAATCGTCCAAAATGGAGCAAATTAGACATTTTTAAGCCTGGAATCGTTACGGTGACGATGTCCCAGCGCGTAATGCCGCGTTATGCCTGTAACGCGGCCCAGCCTCGCTTTCGATCGGACAAGAAAGGAACCAGGTCAAACTCTAAATATTCATCAAATTTGCATGGCTATTTCACCATGAATTCGGTCGTTCTTACGGGTCAAATAAATATACAGGGGTAGATTTGGATACATAGATGATCAAGTCAAGTTCCAGAAATGAAACAATTGCGAAATAACGCGTCTAAACGCGTAAATGCATCGCGCTATTTTTTGGGGTAATCCTTCGGCCTCCGCCCGGCCGCCTCACGTTCTATCAGACCGCCGGGCGCAGTCGTCCCGGTCGGACGTGTTGGCGGGAGGCTCCTCTTTCTTCGCCTGGATTTCGGCGGTATCTGATGCTTTCAACATATATATTTTGGACGTCTGGATTCCCTTAAACGCATACAACGCATTGAAAACTCATGCGGGAATCATGCGTTCGTATCGAAGGGAAAACATTGGATCGATCGGACACGTGGAGGCACTGTCACTGCTGTCAGACCGTCAACATGGCGCCGTCAATCCTTCGCCGGGTTCTCTCCCCATCACGCCTGCATCGATACTTTGAACTCAGAAAACCAGGATGACATTAAACGCATCAATTGTGGAGGATATACGCATTGAAACGCATTGAGGACTCCAGGCGTTAAAGGTTAGTTTATATCTTCCAGCATTTGAAATTATACCGTTGAAATAGGTGACCAAATAGGCCTAAGCCCCCTCCAAGTCCAACACTGTCAATGTATGATGGCGTCTCCGAAAGCAATTATTTATGATCTAAACATTAAAAGATTTGTGAAATTGTCACTATAGTGTCATTTTTTCTTACCTACCATCGAAATATTAAATCTGAGTTCTGATATGTCTAGGCCTAAGTCACTGTCAGTGTCTGAATCATTCCCATTCAATGTTAAAACATAGGCGTCACACTGTCAATAAGTTCTCCGGTGCTGTCAGTGTCAGTGTCGGACAGATTCAAAGATTAAATGATTTGTGAAATTGTCACTATAGTGTCATTCTTTCAGAGCTACCATCAAAATATTAAATCTGAGTTCTAATATGTCTAGGCCTAAGTCACTGTCAGTGTCTGAATCATTCACATTCAATGTTAAAACATAGGCGTCACACTGTCAATAGAGTCTAAGTTGTTTGATTATTTTAGGCCTAAAGATTAAAATGGGCCGACCTATCACTATCAAATACTTTTGATAGTAACTTTGGTCATTATGTCGTTTGGTCTTGTTCAATGTACTATCTTCTGAAAGACGAAGGGAAACCCAGAAGATGATTTTTTAAAAAAACACAAAAAAAAACCCAGTCAGGTTGCAGGAAAACAGAGGTAGCGACTAGGAGAATAGGGATTAGATTAATAGATTTTCACTAAATTAGCTGAGGCTGCCAAAAAACGGGCATTTTGAGTTTGTTTGACCAGGCCTCTGGATCAGTTCCTGATTCTCAAGATATTTTCCAAATAAAATTTACACTCGGTTACATTGAGATTTTTATAAATTGCCGAAATTGACACAGGGAAAAACTGCTGCAGAAGAGGGAAATCTCAGAGAGAAAACAGGGAATTAGAAAATGAATTTTGAGTAAGGCAGCTAGGCATAATTGAACGTTGCCGAGTCCCAACTTTTATTGCAGACTTCTGTTGACTCCATTATAACTCTTTTCTTATACCTTTAAAAGATGGTTCCAGGCATCCTTTTAATATTTTCTATCTTTAAAAAAAAAAAGCCAAACCAGTGTGGTTGTAACCACCAACCTAACCCCCTTCGATTGGTGTTTTAAACCGTATGTACCACTGTCTCAATCTGTAGCCCAAATCTGAAAAGTTTAAGATTGTCGTGTAAGATTTCCTTTTAGCTCCTTTTATAAAGGAACTATTTTATGGGACTCTCTTGATTGTGATGTACAACACTCAGTCTGTATCACTGAATTCATGCGAATGATTAGAAGAAAAAATATCATGTATATGTTGATTTACTGCATTGATCGGAGAATTGTAATTGACTGTTCTCTTTAGTGTGAGAATGGTTATTAGTTAATTGTATCTGACATCTTACTATTTCAACTAGTTCTATATGTACATATCCATTTGTATACCGTTATATCATAATTTCATCACTGTAATATCACTGAAAACCAGGGGAAACCCTGACGTATATTACTAAATAAAATCCTTTAAAAGAAAAAAGATTTCCATCTCTTGGCTCGTTAGATAAGGTGTCTGTGATGTACTTGGCAGTGCGGGTATTTAACGGGTACTTACACGCCGTGAGAGGTGGCGGCCTCAGGGGGCCAGCAGCAGGTGGGGGCGGCTGAGTGACGTGGTCACACCTCACCTACCTGGTACTCTCTATACCTGTATAGGGACAGGTGAAAATGAGTAGTGTTAAAGCATGAGGGAAAGTATAAAGAAAACACATTGACTGAATCTTGGTAATAACACCCCATCCCATGTGTAGCAGGTCAGTCCCAGGAAGGGAGGCACATGTGTCGATATACAATTACTGCTGAGACCACAAAGTCAGGTAATAGTTTAGAGGCTAAAGGCAGTCGTATTTTCATCTGGGTAAATGAACGACTAGGAAAAATATTATTAGCGGATACACGGTAAGTTAGACAAAATGTGATTCTTTATTGATGAATATAGTATTTTTTTACTAAAGCTGATAATGTTATAGTTACTCTTTTAAGATATTTATTATCAATGAGTAGTGGGTTATTGTCAAGGTAGTGGTTCACAAGGAGCTCATTTATGGAACATGCACATGTGCTATATACTATTAATAAACAGAATGTATGCCTCGTGTAGCATTAGTTTGTGCTTTTGAGCAAACGTTATCAACTGACTTATATACAGGGACATTTCTAGAAAAATACTTTGAGTATAGTTAAAAGCCAACTTGGCAGGGTGCTATGGAGCTATTTTCTTGGAATCTTTGGGCATTTGATATATTATTTCATTTTTCCCCTCAAAATGTTAACTCAGTGCGGGAATTTAATTCCTAATCCTGGCTACTAATGCCCCATCCCGCATAACTACAAACATCCCTGTTTATATCTTGTTAAATAATCGATAATTCAAAATATTACCAAAATTCACCACAACATAGAAATGGCAAAACTTCTTCCACGATGCTCACTTTTCCTTCAACTTTTCCCGGGTTTAACCGAACGCCGCCTCCACGGTTGCCGTCCCGGGGGGAGGGTGGAGGAGGAGGAGGAGCGGTGCTGTTGTCGGGGAGGGGAAAGGGCACCAAGGCGGGACGCCCATCCAGGGGTGCTTGTCGCCAGGCGGCGGTGGCCACGTCGTTTGTCATGATCCATCATAGGCTGTGGGCGCCACGTAACAGCCGGACCAGAACGATAGGCCCCACTTTTTGACTGCACCCTAATTCCCCTGTCATTATCCTCTGTTTTATTGAAAAGCTTTATCGCGCTTGAAAGTTGGGCCTTTTCTGCAAAATTTCACGTTTGTTAACCCGCCAAAGAAAGGCTTTCGCAAATCTGTTGGGACCATGAATTTTCCTAAATGCATTTTGTGGAAGAAAAAGCGGGTGTTCACAATTACGCTCCGCCTCAGAAACCATAATGGAAATGACTCTGATTTGAGAGATAATGCGTTCTCCTTAGAAATATCGGTTACATGTGTGTGCTAACCAGTGTTGTCAAGCATACAATTTGAGTATCAAAGAGAGAGTCTTTATTACAAAAAAAAAACCTGCCCTTACCAAGGTATTTACTTTTATTTAAGGCGAGATTATTGTTTTTACTCAAAAAGTGACACTAATTTTTTGCTTGTAATACACGTTTTGTTCCACAAGAATCCCATTTTTTGATAATTCTTTATCGGGATCGCCAGATCAAGAAGCGTGAGATTTATGGACAAAACAAGAAACACAATGGCTGGGAGGGGAAATGAGAAAAAGATACTTTTTGAGAGGTTTAATGGCCAAACCCTGCTTATGGGCCCAGACGATACCCTGTCCTCTCTCCACACAGATCTTCTAGTCACCATAACTGTATTGGGCTGTAGAAGAAGGAAAAGGTACAGTCCGTATTCCACATTCCAAATTTGCTGCCGGCAGTTGAAATA
The DNA here is from genome assembly GCA_936440205.1 of Lepidonotus clava. Classification (NCBI taxonomy): domain Eukaryota; kingdom Metazoa; phylum Annelida; class Polychaeta; order Phyllodocida; family Polynoidae; genus Lepidonotus; species Lepidonotus clava. The sequence goes on along the minus strand of OW387136.1, from coordinate 40,125,169 downwards.
CAGGTTATATATTGATATGTTATACATCAATGGAAAGGTCTTACAATTCTTTTTAGAATGGTATATAGGATGTAAGGTCCCGTGTCATATTCTCAGCGAAAATCAAACAAATACAAAATCAGCGGCATCAAAATTGGTATGTGGAATACAGCCTTGAAGGAGCATTGTTGCTAATTTGTGATTAACATTCACGATCAGGGGCTTCTCTGTAGGAATAAAGGAGTAGCCCCGGCCATCCATCGCCCTGCTGAGACAAGCCTCAGACTTAGATTTCTTACAACGAGAGTTGATAAACAGTTGTCATAGCAACCCGTAACTTGAGGGGCGACCCCTGGTGGAGACGCTGTGCACTGTAAGGCGGGCTAATTGGATCCGGTGTCGGGCGTCCCCGACAACGACCACTCGGTATATTGATGAGACAGCTTTGTATGTTGGCGCCAAAGACCTATTGATGGAATAGGGGGTTAGTTTTAAGATGATGTCAGATGGAATGTGCCTTCCACTGATCTTGATTTATAGATTGTCATGGTTTCTCATTTCGCAAAATCCACAGATTAAAAGAAAGAAAAACTCAAGTTTAATAGGGACTGCAAATCGTTTGAACTGCAAGCCGTTCCACTGTCCATTTTTGCATAAATTTATGATCAACAGAGTGTTTTAGTCATAGATATTTATGAGTAATAGTTAGTATTCGCGACTATCATTCACCTGTCACCAAGTTGTCAATTCCCTTTCAATACTTTGTGATATATCACAGCATAATTTGTTACGGTGAATCTTTCAAAAGAAGGTGCCCATAGAATTGGCCATAGAACAGGTGTCATTAGTGTGTTTTGTCAGAAAGACAAAACAGACAAGGCTAATTCACGCCCAATAAGTGATAGTATTTTCCTGTGAAAAAAAGACTTGAAACATTTATGTTCAATCCTGAAATAAATCTTTTCAGTAACAAGGCCTTTTGATGAAGATGGCGGGTCACCGCTTTGGCTGCAATTGGCAGAGGTAGAAAAAAAACAACAACAAAAAACACCAATTCAGATGTAAATACTGCCATGCAATATTGATACATGTGAATGTAATTTGATAGGGCAACAAAGCCTACATAGTCCTGGTGGCCATCTGGTCACACGCCAAGGTGTGAGGTGTTTGCAGCAGGTTTAAGTCTGGAGTATTCCTCCTGTAAATAGGTGCAGACACCTCTGATCACCTTTGTACACCTGTTCTCTCTCCGAGTGCCACAAACGATGCCATTCTGGTGCCATCTTGGCTGGCGCTCCCGATTGCTGACCCCAGCAGACAAAAGCCCAGCAACCTACTAACCACTCACGCCTATCTGGTTCTGTCTATTTTGGATTTGTTTTGAAAGCTGTATCAAAACTGCACATTCTTTTTGTTTTTGGTCAATAAAATGCAGACTTGTCATCCATAAAAACCTACTGATACATCTTTCCCATTGAGTATAATTACATTCACTCTGTCATCAATTTGGTAGCATTATAGAAACGTATCCACGCTAGAATATTTTTGGCGGGAAAGACGGGGCTCGAAGGGTTAAAACTGCGAAGCTCTGTGCTGATGTCATCCTCAAGTCGGTTGTCTTTTGTTTGTTGCAGCAGGCTGGCCGGCGTGTCGGCGAGGTGGCGGAGGAGGAGGAGGCCCGGGCCCAGCTCGAGCCGGCGCCGTCAAGGGGCAGGAGGCCGGCCGGCGCCCGCCCCACGCGGCCCGCACTGACCGCGGTCACAGCGCGCCAAACGGCACACGCCGCTACCGCCACGCGCTGCCCACTGTCGTCTGCTCCGACCCACGTGGGGGGACGCGCCATCAGCAGACGGCTTTTTGACTGAGTGCTGTTTGTCAGAGACGCTGCTCGTCACACACACCCGCCTACAGCCTGAGCCAGTCCTGGATAAAGAGCGTTATATGTCCCGCTTCCACGTAAGGTTACCCAGAAACGGTGGTTTGACTCCGGTAGCTCCCTCCCTCTGAACCCACCCTCTCACCGCCCTTCACTCCACCGCAGACCCCAGTCACCACCACAACCCAACCCCTCCACCCTGTCCCTCACCAAGCAGTCCATGTCCCCGCCAGCCTAACTGCGGCATCTTTCTGTATCTATAAACCCCTTAATCCAGCATGGCCAGTGCGGGTGTCAACCCCCCTGGAGGAGGAGGCGGTGGCGGCGGTGGTGACGACCCGACGGATCCCGGGGGTGACCCGCCCCGCACCCCGCGCCTCAAGCTCAAGGACGAGGCGGAGGGTCCGCTGTCTCCGGACACGGAGGAGCATGTGGCCGAGCAGACGGACGGCGTCTTTCGAAACTTCGTCTACCAGATGTACACCCGCGCCCAGAGCAACCAAGATGCCGACGACACGCCCAACATGCCCGAGCTCACCGCCTTCCCCGATGAACCTCTAGGGTGAGTTAATTTTTTTCAATTTAATTTAATTCAATTTAATTTAGTATATATGTTTGTTTCATCGATGAACTGAAGGCATGTATGCAATATTATAGCTTTATAATAAATTAATTATGGAGTGTTCTCAACTGCTACCTACATGTTGATAATTGGTCATGTCATTTTTTTCTGGTTTGAAAAAGACCCGGCAATTAGGCATGTGTGAATTAGTATTGTGTTCTTTGAGCCAATTTTGTTCTGTCTTGCAAAAAAAAAAGAAGATATTCTGAACCGAATAGAACAAAGCCTCGTGAAAAACTAATTTGGTTGTGAAACAATTACTGCCTGACAAAGATGGGCCCGACCTTCCTTAATTACAATTATTATCAGAGGTCATTATTTCCTCGGCCTGAGCCGGGGAACCAATGAGATGAGTGAAGATGCTCCAGTCTTGTTTTTATACAAGCAGTGTCTAGATGTTAATCTTTGCTGCTTATAACGTTTTTGATATCTCGAAAAATGAATGAAAATAATCATATATCTATGTCAAATAATCTCATAGAAGTTGTAGTGGTGTAAATCATTGATGTGGTGAGAATCATCAGTTAATATTTTGTCCAGTAGCTGTGTATCAAATCTTAAACTAGAACTGTGCCTCATTTTCTCGAAATATTCCGTCAAGAAAATTGAGCGCAAGTGATAACCGTCAATTAGTGCTACACGTGTGATCACTGCTGTAATTTGATTAACTTTAGGTGAGTGGGTAAAATGAATGCCCAAAGCACGTTCTGGGGTACTTCAGTTTACACATTCACCCAAAGTAAATAACCTGTAGCCTAAAGCAAGGTGTGCATATTAATTCAGGTGCCATGACTTCTAGCAGGTGTACATCTGGCAATATGTTCCTGACAACCAAATTTATTGTGACAGAAAACATGATTTAACTTTTTTCCCGCGAAAAGACTTTTTTTTCCTGCAAAACATATCCTGCCATGTCTGGCGGGGATAAATTTGCCGTCATGTAACAAAGGATTAAGTTGAATTTTAACGGGTCCGTTTCCTTGTTATTGGAGCAGGCATCTCACGCACTTTAAGGGGAGAAACATATGCAGTAACGGTTCGTGTAGGCTGGTAAACTTGCATAAGTGGAAACCGCATAACCGTTTTCTGCTTGCGTCAGGCGTGATTGTATCTTTCGGAATCAGTCAGGGAGAAAATGAGGGTGAAGTACGTTCACACCATTCGCCTGCATACTAGGAAAGTCAAAATAAAACGTATTTTTATATGATTCAACGATGGGTTGATACTACCAAATACAACTCAGGGAGTGACTTGGGTGAAGATTTGGGATTTATTTAAAAGTGCTTTGGCTTTTGAGGACATTCAAGTACATTGCAAAGGGCATATCCTGAACATTTGTTACTACATGTATTTCCAAAATGTTTTGATCAATATTACCAGATTTACATATATACAATTGGAGAACTAAATATATATTTTGTGCGTGTCTGTTGAAAATTGTATGGTAAGAAAATAAGTTGAAAAGGGAATGTTTTCTATTGACTTGAACCCTTTTAAATGTGGTCCACTTTCCTGCCTCGAGTAGGTCAGATCTATGGAAACCCCCTGGTTATAAGATATAATGGGCTTACAAGTACAATGGCTAGACTTGCTGTTTGGGTATCATAATTATGTGTGCACCCAAAACTAAATAACACGAAAATTCCATACAAACTTAACTTTATGCAGACTTATGATATAAAACTAACCTATTTCATTCAGGAGAAAATACATTACATTATTTCGAATAGAATAAAAGATAATGCTTTTATTGGTTACAATGCTAGTGTTTGGGATTCAAATAACAAAGAAAAGAAAAAGTCAACAGTCGTATGCAAATCGAGTAAGTGAAGGTCATAATGTCTGGGGTGAGAGCGAGGCTAGTCTGGGTCTCACGTGTGTCGGGCAGGTGTCCCGGGGAGGGCTTCTGACCGTGGGAACGTCGGGGTGTGGCGGCGGGCAGCATACCTGTGGTCAGGCCAGGTGAGCAGGGGCTGACCGGCCCCCGGCACCACCCCCTCACCTGTCCCAGACCCGCAGGTGGCGCGCCCGGGGTCGCGGATCGTTGCCTTAAGCCTCTTTTCCACGAGTCGATGTTACCAGAGATTTTGGAACAACGGCTCGCTATAGATATGGCATGTAACATTAGAAAGGTTTTTCTATTCTCTTTCAAATGATTTGCAAGGTTTCCTGTAACATATGGCTATTTAGAAATAACTAACGTTTTGGTAGTAAAATCGCCTAGCTTAAGACTGTATTCCACTAGGCGATGTTTTGTTTTGTCTACCAGGTATTTCATAAGTTCTTGTTAGGAACGTTAACCTCCAAACTATTTGAAAGAGATTATAAAGTCATTTCTAATAATATATCACAAATCTTTAATTAGCTCTTATTACTAAATATACTGGCGATCTCAGAAATCGTAAGGAAGGTCGGCTAGTGGAAACACAACATAAAGTCAAGACTGTCATTCTATTTATTACTCACACACATTGGGAAAGTTCTGCTTTGACTGCACTCCTGACTGTCTGCGGAAAGGCGAGTGAATGGAAGATGAATTATGAGGAGCAGAGTTCATGGAAGTAGCTTCTGCTATTCTTCACCTAAACAGGCGTGAAGGTGGGGTGCAGCCGAGGAGTGCAGGTGACAACATATAAATCGTTTTTTTTTTTAGTTGATATAAGTAGGAATAGAATTGTATTGATAGTGAGTAGTGGGCATGTGTTTGTATAGCGGGGGTGGGGGCCCTCTAAACTTGATGGGGGACTCTCTGATGGGGTGGTAGCCTGGGGTGGGGGGTGGGGGGGGGGTCACTTGGGTCTTGAAAGGGCAACAACTTCTGACGGACCCCGCAGAGGTAGTGGATGTCCGTCAGCAGTCAGCCACATTTGAAAAAAGGAGGCGACGGGTAACCTACTTCTAGAGTACTACATGTATATAAAGTCCATAACTTGAACCTTAAACTTGTTACTTTTTTTCACAAAAGCAAGACAATGAACATTTTTTTCAGGAGTTTTCTTGAGCAATTTTAGTGTATGTCTTTTTCATGGTCTTGGCACGTTCTGAAATTGGGGGACAATGTACATTTTTTTCAGGAGTTTTCTTGAGCAAATTTTAGTGTGTGTCTTTTTCATGGTCTTGGCACGGTGGTTTGGATCCCTCAAAATAAGGGACGGTCAATTGAATTCAGGAGTGACCAGTCATAAAAAGAATGCAGTAGTTTGGCAGTGAGAAGTAAAAGAGTCAGTGCCCCCCCCCCTCCCCAGGGGTAGGAGGTAGTAGGTGCGGAGTTGGCAGCGGACAGATGCTGCGGTCAGATCTCATCACACCTGTCTACGACTTTAATGATGGCTACATACCCACCACAACCACATATAGAAGAGAAGGTTTTGCTTTTATCAACGTTCATCAACCGCTGACTGCCTTGTTTGTTTAATGACCGTTCAGAAGGCGGCGGTTAACTCTAGTATGTAGCCGTCTATTATGCTACCAGATTAGAGTCTAATCTATCAAGCAGGTTCCTGGAACCTAGGCTGATAACTCCGACAACCGCCAGTTGTTGGCATTTGATTGTCACACATTACTGTTGCTATTGAAAATGTCTGCCTTCTTTGGACATTTTCATCAAAAGAGACAAATTTGTTTCAACTTGCACAATGAAGTTAAATTATTCAAGTTTATTCATTTTAAGATCAGGAAAACTATTCACAAGAGGCACTGAAGTGTGTGTGTGTGGGGGGGGGGGGGGGCTGAATCTAAATTTGTGTAGTGACTATCTCCTTTAATAATGAACTTGTGAAAAATGCATACGTTCCTGTATAAATCTAATGCATACTTTGGACATGGATTTGCTCTTATTTTTACTCTACATCCTATGGCCAAGGGGCAGGATGGAGATGGGGGGGTCTGAATTTGTTTGTTGTGCCCCTTACTGGTTGAGGTCATCACTGGCTTGACCATACAAAGTTGTCGTGAGGTCTTCAACACTCATATGTGTATAGCTTAAAACTTTAGATATGTAGAGATCGAGGGGCAAGCATAACACTTAACAGCTGTCTGGTGGTTGAAAAACAAATTGGTGCTCCTTCATCTAAGGAGATTCGATTACGATGATAAGCATAGGGCGAACATTATACCGTATACCAACGTCTGTCCTAATCTGGAGCAATGGTATAATTACCATAAGTAGAACATAAGTCAGTTCCAGCTGTTTTGGGGTTTTCCTCGAATAAATTACCTTCGTGGGGGCATGTCAGGTAACGGCCAAATCGGGACGTAAACCGCGGACAATGGCCTGGGGGTCGGGGGGGGGGGGGGCGAGGCGAGTTGTAGATTTGCAGTATGTACCTATCATGAAATAGAACCCCCCAACCGGGCATAAACCCCTGTGGGGTGCATTATATATCTTTAGGCCTCATAGGTTCAGAAAAGGTATGTCGATCGCATTAGGGGACCATATAGATCTAGACCTTGTGCTGACAGGGTCAGGTGACCACATTTACTTATATATGCCTGAAGAACACGAATATATCATTTAATCTTGAAAATATAACCTATTTTCTTCTAAAGATAAATTGATCACTAGTAAGTACTAGTATGGCGGCCTGTCCCTCTCTGGATACTATGACGTCATCTGCACAACGTCTATAGACTATATAGGATATACAGATAAGACATGTACCCATACATGCATAAAGGAGACCCCCGGGGAGACCCCCACTGCCCATAGACAGGTAACATTCATAGACAGGTAACATTCATTCACCACCCCGAAAAGCCACATGCACCATATGGGAAACCCCATTGTTCACACCCCATTATTCTCCCCCTGTAACGTCATTGACCACAATGGCAAGTTTACCTTGGGCAGAGTCATGCATGGTAAAGCATGTCTTCACCAATTCGGACTCAAAAAGAATAAAACATACCAGAGTCAGCTAGATTAATGTTGCGGAATATATAGATGAAGTGTGTGCTACCACAAGAAGAATGCAAAACCAACATTAAAGTGTGAATGACGAATAGGCAGGTATGAAAACGAAGCGCCATGTCAATCGGTGACAGCCTGTCGATGGCAATGAGCCATACAATGTAGCCAAGTAGGGCTTAATGTATCCGGGGTTGGTTATCAAACAGTGAGAGAGGATAATTAAATATTGGGGTTTTAGGGTCTAATGACTGTAGGGTTTGAGGGTCGTGTTGCCACTGCGTGTGGAAAAAAGCGCAGGTAAAGTGGGTGGGGTGTGTGGAGGTGTAACCCTGCCGTGTGCCCCCAGATGGCCCGACCTGTCAGCGCACACCGACATTAGGGCTGCCTCAAACCCTAATCATCTTATCGGGCATCTTGATGAAAATGTCGTCTGCCTTCACTTTCTATTTTCGCGCGCTTTAGGCCGGGCCGACGGACATATGGCAGGCCATTGTCTCCGCGCGCTCTCTTTGCCTGCCCTGCGTGCCCGCCACAAAAACGATACAATTTCCGATTTAGAAACGTCCGAGCGTATTGCCAAGATAAGGCCGGCAATTAGTGGACAGTTAATGGTTTACCCATGTCGATTGTATTGGTGCATGCGTCCGGACAATACATCCGGACATCCTAAAGCAAGTCAATGACCAAAAGCCTTGTCAGACAGCACTTAGGCTTCGTGTGCACAAAGACATTCATTAACCTTGGTACTCAACACAAGATCGGTGGTGGAAATTTCATTTTGAGGCGGTGTTTTTCAGATGATAAAATTAAGGAATGAAAATTGAGATGGGCTGTTTTTGATGGGGATAATTTCACATAAAAAGTTGGCGTGACATTCTTTGCACTCGGAGACAGAGTGTGGCATGCACGTGCGGAGAGCATGTTACCTTGGGGCAGGGGGGTGGGGCTGAGTTATGGGTGTGAGGTGTGACCCCTGGAGGTGTGGAGGTGGTGGTGGCGGGGGCAGGGGGTGAGGGGGACAGGAGGAGGCAGGCCTACTTACACCCAGACGTCCCTCCATTGTCCCGCCGACCGCTGCTGGTTCCCGACCAACACCCAGCCACGTGCCTGTCGCCCGCCGGGTACCGACCCAAAGCCGCCGGCGTCTTCATTGAAGCCCTCCTCCTGTGGGACTCGAACCCACGACCCTCTCACTTAATGCACTCCATACGTCGTTATGATCCAATACCCTGTGATCCAGTTATTCCACTGTTTCATGTTGTAGATAATCCAAATTTTCACGAAAGTCCACATAATCCACCAATCACCGTTCATGCAATGCATTGTCCAGCAAAATGACTAATGGGCAAGGTTTCAAATTCTGGAGAAACTAATGGTTAAAAAACCGATGTGCTGACCAGTGTGACCGGGCAGCCACTCTGTCGCCGTCTGCCGATTCCAGAGGTGGAGGCCAGCTTTTCTCAGTCGACTTCTTTCTCCTGATCCAAAAAGGGTGACTTATTTGGAGGCCATTAATTGACTCTTTCTTCAGGTGTTGCAACCAAGATGCCCACTTTAAAAACAGCACCAGGAAAGAAACGCATGTTTTCCATCGTTGGTGGTTTTTTGTGTTGATGGCCCAGTTAAAAATACACGGAGACGAGTCATTCACCAGTCGACCAGACTTGGTCGTCAGGTCGGAGACAATGGTATGACTAAATAACAAATAAGCCTCAGCAGAAAGTAGCCTAAACGTGTGTAATAGACTTTATTATGAAGTCACATAAAACCAACAGTATAACGATACTAATACTAAAACAAAGGACAGATCCACCGAATCATCACAATAGACATTTGGAAAAAAGTAAGAAGATGTCTATAATAATAGCAACACCGTTCATGGTTTTAGGTAAATAGAATTATTACCTATCTTGGTTTCTAGTCATGGTTACTTCAAAAGAGAAGACAGTAAGAAAAAGTAACGTGGAAGGTTTATGACTAATTATAAGCGCTGACATTGGTACTTCCTGCTTAGATTTTACGTGCCCATAGTATTGCTAATTGTCTAATTTTGTTACAACAATAAATGGAAAACTGTGCCAAGAAAAGCAGATTTGTTCCTATAATGCTTCGGATATAAGAAACAATTCTTTGTTGTTCAACGCACAGTTTCCATTCCAAACGTTACATGTTCAAATCAGATACAAATAATATCAGAAGAGAGCGAGCAACCAGTACCCAAGTTCTTTTGAAACGGGCTGAGTTATGGGTGTGCTCTTTCCTTAAAGCACTAACGTACCGTCGTTTAGACAACATGCATGTGTAGATTAGACACAGCTCTAATTTCAGCATTTCCTCGGGTCACACTACAAACTGAACTCAAACATTGAACTCATTATAGAAATTCTGGTGGTTAATTTCTCTTTCTGAAATATGTATTTCCCCACTGGAATTATCTAAATTTGTAATTCAGAGCCCGCTATATAAGGCGCCAGGTAGTCAAAAGTAATGCGGACTAACATTTTACTCTCTGTTGCTTGAAAACAGACCTGTCTCTGCCCGCTTGAACCAGCAACACATTTTTCTTTTCTTTTAAATTGTATTTCACTAATTCGACAGGTCCGTTGGGAGTGTTTGATCCCGTTGTTTGGTCGGCGGGCGGGGTAACCCTGAGGCCAGATCCAATCAGCCCGGCGCTGACCTCATCTTCAGGCCACCTTAAAAAAATAGTTTCCTGTCCAGTGTGTGACCAAAAACATGCATGCCAGTCGGGAGGTCGGAATTTTTTCCCCAGATTTTCCTTTCTTTTCTTGGTAGGAAATTAACACTATCTGATTACGCAAAAAAAAAAAAAAAATTTACCAGCCAGCAATAGAACAACACCTAAAATGTTTGTTTGTCCAGCGTGTGGCAACTGCGGAGGTCCGAATCTTTCTTTTTTCGGATTTCTTCTTTCGGCAATAGAACAACCAGTCGAGCGAAATACAAGAAACGAATAGATTCGTTTTTAATGGGTGGCCTCAGGTGGTAGTACATGTATACACCAGCCGGTCGATGGGCCGGCCGCCGCTCGATGGGCGCGCCTCAATAAGGCCGCTGACATCAACACTTAATTGGACAGGGCGACGTGTATTGGCCATCGTAAATCGTCGGCAACTGGGCGGGTCCCGACCAACTCCTTCACGTCGTCATACTAACCAGACATGCTGAACTTGAAAGCCAGACACTATCGTTGAAAATTATTGGTTAAGGAACACTTGATTGTATCTTACCAAAATTATATTTATTTTTTTAAAGAAAAGAATCATCACACAGGTGATAGGGATAGATTAGTACAATTACTTCTCATAGGTTTATTACTACTACTGTCAAAATTAACCAGATACGATTTAAACATGTATAATAGGTATGAACCCGATATAAATGTACATTTTGAATACATTGAAGATATATAGACTGGTCTATAAAGGGACACATTCAAAACGCATTATTTATCATTTTGCCATGCTTTGGGCCACCATCACAAATGTTGATGATGTCAGCAGTATACTTACTGGGGTGCGGGGTTGCTGGACTATGAATTATTGAAACAGTTCTGATCTATCTCATGATTTATTTCTTTTAGGTGGAGTTGCATTAACACTTGAGCAATCATAAGTTTGCATATTTATATACATGGAACAAATGACGTATGTACGTTCCAGGCCCGTAGCCAGTTTTTTTTTCAAAGGGGGGTTCGTTTCTTAAGTGTGGTAAAGAGGGGTATATTGCGCATTGCATTTCACACATTGCAAATTTTGTCTTTAAATTCAGGCCCATATACAGGGGGGTTTGGATATTTTACAAAGGGGTTCGTCCTAGCGGGGTTTGGACGAACCCCCGAACCCCCCTGGCTACGGGCATGCATTCAAAAGACCGACACTATTGTATGATCTATATTGTTCCAAGGCACTCAAATATTCATATAATGCTTGACATCCAAAAGACGTCACGCATGCAAACATGCATAAACACGCATAAACAAACATTTACTAGACGATTCTTAGCCTATGCAGGACTTAAACTTCTCAGCCAGTCTGCTTTGAACCTAACATTGTGAGCATGTTGCTGGAAACGTTCTCCATGTAGATTATTGAACACAAAAGAGAGTTTAGTTAAAGACGCTGAGTAAATGGCTGGTACATTGTGGTGGAGGTTGCGGCCTTGGCACTGGGCCCTCTCCCCCATTGACTCCTGACGGAATGGGCGGCGGGCCGCGTCTATAGAGGGCGCCACCAGCTGTAGAGGAACGCTATAGAAAAAGGCCCGGATGACCATAAAGCTGTGGCCAACCACAAAAGCCGACTTATTATTATAGTCATAACGTTGGCGCAGTGCCCGTATCAGATTGGGTACCTCTCTCATTTGTCCCCTTGTCGTACACAACGTCACCAGGCTGTGCGATATGATACGGTTGCCATGACTCCTTGACCAAAGGTCTCGACGATATAAGGTGGTTAGAAGTGTACTCGGGCGCAACACGGCTTTAGGAGATCAAATGCTTCTTTCTCTTTGCTTTTAGTCCCGATCGTACTTGAAGAAAGCCTACAAACATTAAAGGGGCCAAAGATAACATTCAGCAGCACGCTCTCATGACTCTTGTTAATATGGGGTCAGGAAGAATTGTACTTTGATATTTGATACGCAGTTGACAGTACCTTAGCCTGCATTTTTAATGGATTTAATGGAAAGAATGGTATTTCTATTGCAAAAGTCGTTATCGTATGCAGTGATTTTAACTTTAGAAATTGTCAACGTAAAACCGATATGATCAATTTATAACTGTTGATTCTATATCTATCAAAAGAGGGTCTAGGTGCATGCAGTATCAAATTAAATAGTGTCATAAAAGGGCACAGGTGGGGATATAAAATAACACTTAAACAATGCATAACCTAAACATGGACCCAGACAGCATTTGCACGCACGAAATGAACATTGTTTATACTGTGGCAAAAACGATTTGTACAGACGGGCAGAACAGATGATTAATTAGCCCCAGTTTAATCAAACTCCCCCCGAGACGATTGGCCCGTGTCGGTTGGCAGGCGGGCCCGACTTGATGTCGACTCGTCATGACATACCTGGTCAGGTGCCAAGCCTTATCAACCCTTATCTCCCAGACACATCGCGGACAGACGTCGCTCGGATGGAAAGAGTCACTGGGGGCCTTTGTCAATACCCTCCGGCGTGATGATGTGATCACCCCACTCCAACCCCACTCTCCTTATATACGGAACGTGGTGCCAAGCGGGGCGGGGAATTATCCCAGCCCCGATCTGATAGGATTCAGCTGTTTGGGTTACTTTCACGCCGACATGGGTCTGAACATTAGGTCCGACATGGGCTATGAAGGTCCGCGAATAGCGAACAGGGTTATAGGCGTGGCGCCAGCTCGCCACAATCATCTTGTTTCTTCCCCAGTAATTAAACCATTTCTTTAATTACCTCGGCTCATTTATTAATTGATTAAACCAATCAGACTGGTTTGGTATATGTCCCGCCCGTGTTGGCAGCTGATATCAGAGGGGGCCATGCTGTCCCCAGCACGCACCCATTGTAGGTGGTCACCGTGTGAAGGTGTGTGCGGGGAGGGGGGGGGGGCACTCCCCCCAAGTTTGGGTACCCACTGCAAAACAGGCCGTGGAAATATGACTGTAACTCCAGAGTAGGCTAAAAAAAAAAAGGATGTGTGGGAATTCTTTCACTGCCAAAGAAAATCCCCCAAAAGGGGGACTGTGAAAGGCACCATACTGTGGAAGCTTTTGTGTTTAGCTATTATTCTAACCAGGGAGATAACATCAAGGATTGGCCATAATTAATTATTGTTAGTGTAACAATAGTATGTAAAAGCTTATTTCCTAGCTTTGCCTTTATATGTAAACAGTATTGCAATAGTATGAGCCCTGGGTTGTCCTGTGACCTCTAAGAACATAAGTGGCTGTTAACTGAAGTTAGAAAGCGTCAGAGAGTTGCCATATCACACAATCTTGGTTGTAGATTTGTTTTGGGTACACACCCTCAAAGAATCAGCCCCCCCCCCCCGGGGGGGGGGGGGGGGTTGACGCAGGTAGGACCAGGTTATTGGGGAGTGTCTGCAGGGCGCCGGGCCAGCAGGGACACCTGGGTCTGATGACGGCTCGATCCCCCAACTACCACTCAAACGTCGGGGACCTGCCAAGCTTTTAACATCACAGGACATGCCGTTCATGTTAGATGCCCAACCTGTGCACTATTCCCCATCTGGTCCATCTTTCCAACTAGGGTCCACAAAGAAACTTTCGAACGACAAAATTCAGTCCATTACCCAGCCCTATGTTCATGCTTTTAGGAACAGTGTGATAAGCACAGCCCAGTCTTTCTGAATGCACCGATTACTTATCAGGATACATTAATGGGTGGTGGGAGGACTGCCACAAAATCCCATTTCTTATACTACTACCCTTCCTGTCTTGTGGATTTCGGGCAGTACAGAAAGTATCTAATTGCCAGGATTCAATCCTGAGCTGTGATGACAACTTACTTGGCTAGCTTTCTGTAATGTTTTAATTCAGTCAGTTGGGCTACTATTTCCCACAATAACACAGTTACACCACATGGCCTTTTATAGTGACGTTTAAGGCCAAAGACCATCTTTTAAGTTTTATTACCCTAATCGTGCATTTTCTCCATCCTGGCTCTCATTGCTCTAAGATAGCCTCCAAATAATCTCATTAGGACATTACTTACGATGATGCTATAACATTAAATCCCGACAGCTCACCAACCCCGTCTCGCCCCGATAGGTCCTCTGTGGTAGTCCGCACCTTGCCAAACATGTGTCAAGTTAATTAATTAAATGGAGTCGGTGCGAGTTTGGGGGCGCGCCGGTCGGTGTTGGGTGGCCGCCGTTGGAGGGTGGGGGCAGTAATGAGCGCCATCTATTGTACACCAAGTGGCCATCTGTCGTCCGCTGGGCTCCTCATGCCACCGTCACCCCTACCAGGACCAGCGGCCACCGTGGAGGCGGCAGGGGGTGGGTCCGCGGCCTTATCATCCGTCATATCTCACGCCAATTAATTGTCATGTGGCATACAGTCCGTCGATTAGAAGCCGCCGATTAATGCAGATTACTATCGTGTATGATTTTAGAGGGCGGCGGTCGCCAAATGGAAAGTCGACTTTAAGCCAAAAAGTAGAACCTGGGGAAAAGGTCAGGGGCGGGAAATCGACTCGCTTCATTTATTATGCCAGTGAAAAAAATCGAGCTAATTTTCATGGGCAGATCAATTGCGTTAAAATCATGGCATTGTTTTGCGGGTGAAGTACGTACTCTGTGGAATCCGGCCCTCGCACGCTACCACCCACCTTGTCAGTGAGGGCACTTTAACAGAACATTATATGTGTATTCAAGTGTCACCATTGCATCACCGACGGAAACAGAATTGATTCAATCAAGAGGCTAACAGGATCAACAAGGCAAATCAGATAGTGGCACCCATTGTGTAAACGACCCCCCAATTTGATTAAACTCACCCCCGCCCGCCACGACCCGGTATTATCATAACACGTTTTGAAGCACACCCTCAGCGGGCCGAGATAACCATCGCTTTGCTTACGATTTTTTGTGGTTAGAATCGCCAATAGAAAAGTTTGAATGGCGCGGAGAGAAAAAAGTTGGCCGGACGTCAAATTGCCGGCGGGTAGTACGCTCGCGCGGGTTGGGGTTGGCAATAGGAAATATTGTTTTATTCATTACCAGCCTGCATGGTGGCGACCAGGTCTATGTGTTTAGACATAGAAGGATCCCCTTATTTGCCCTATGATAGTGCCACGCCTATTTAATAGGGCGACAATTAGGACAGGAGTGTTTAGGGATGATCGGGATTGGCCGGGTAGTGATCGGGATGGTCGGGGTAGTGATTTGTGGGGTGAGCGGCTCAGGACCCGGCGGTGGGCGCCGGCCGCACACAATAGGGGTATCTGGGCAGGCCGCTCCACTGCAAAGACTGAATGGCTGATTTACTGATAAAACACTGGCAGCCACTTGAGGCGAGCCGGGCACGGGGCCGCCTGCCTATGGTGAACTTTTTATGTGTCATAACGCCCGCTCTATGCCCCCCGGGGGATGGGAGGGGTGGAAGGGAGGTTAGGGGGTGCTGGCCCCTGTCTGCTCCCCGTCTTGTGTATACCTGTCGTCAAAAGGTAACCCCATGCACTCTATAACCAACCCACCACCTAACTGCTTGCCATGCCTCCGGGCTGTCTCCCTGCCTTCCTGCTCTCACCCCCCATCGTCCCAGCACCACTAATTGATCACCCACCAAGATTAACCAAGCTCCATCCCCCCGGGTTTTTCACCTGCAAGAAAAGCCCCAAATTGTATGAATAATTCGCCGCCGGATTTGCATAACTGTTTTTAACCGGACCGAATCAGCGCTGACTTGCATTTAAGCAGTAACGCATACGGCCCCTGGTAGTTTTTGCTGATTAAAATTGGGAAAATTAGGAATTAAGTAAGTTTTTTCTTCGCTTTTCCATCTGACTGAAATGTGCCCCTGGACGCCTAGGTGTTAATCTATGATGACGAGACTGGCACCACTCGACGTGTGACATGGCGTGTGTGAGGAGTTCATCACATGCTAAATGAAAGCATGTTAAAGTATGGAACCAGCACCCATGACAAAAGTATAAGAGCATGGAACCAGCCTCCATGACTAAATTGTCCGTGAAGAAGTTGTTCGGAGTCAGGTGAGCGTACAGTTTGCCCGGTCAACCCTGGGCCCCCCTACTCCCCGACTAACCCCCTCCCCAACCTGTGCCCGCCATATGCGATCACCGGCCCATCAGAAGACTAATTAGATGTCCCCCACAAAGCGAGAAACCAGAGAGGACTTCATTCAGCCCCCCACGCCAACCCAACAAAAACCTCGTCCCCCTCTGCCCTCTCACCCCACTGGCCTCCCCACCCCTCACCGCCACCCCTTCCAACCAAAAGGGCCACCCATATTAATAATTAAGTGAGATTTCATACTTTTGTTGGGGTGCGCCGTGGCCCCAAGAACAATGGCCCATTGGGAGATATTGTGTCATTGAATACGGCCGCAGCCTTTGACCAAACCGCCGGCATATTGTATGCGGGTTGCGAGCTGTCGGGGCTACAATTGGATTTTAATTGAACTATCTCTTCAAGACCCCTTGATTGTGCACCGACGATCATGCCGCAAGGCACACAACAATGCTCTGGAACATGTGGACATTTAAATAAACTATTGTCGAGGTTTGCAAAGTGCCATTGTTGGAGTTCTGTTTTTTAAGATGGAGTGGTTTGTTGCAGCCAGATGGGTCACCTTAAAATTGTAATCACAAGGCTTGGTTGGCCACAAAGAGCGAATGATAGTGTCATGTCATCGGATTTGTTTTCAAGTGGAAGCCCGAAATTGGGTGCTATTATTTCTACTTTTAAGTTTTACTTTTTCTCTAGTTACCTCAAGCCAAGAAACGTGATTGCATTTACCTTGGACGGTTCGTGTTAATTGTCATTTATCTTTTTAATTTAGTTCAATGTTTCCGCCTTTTATTTGTTTTTTTCCACAAGTGCTTTGAATGATAGAAGTGACCTTTTTAACCTAAATCAGCTTAAAGGTGGCAATTGACCTGTCCTAGAAAAAACACGACAGTATTAAATGTCTGTCACGGCCGTCCACTGCTTCCGCCAGTTCAGTCTGCCTCCCACTCCTTAAACGATCATAAATTAAAAAGGAATAAAACCACTGTCCTCTATATTGTTCCGTTATCAAGTGGCAGAAAAATGAAAAGTGTACCTAAATGATGATTTACCGATAGTACTCAACATGTTGACCCGTCGATTTCGAACTAAACAAACGCGCATGTATTTCCGACCCCGGAAGTAGGAGTTAAGCAGACGACAATTGTCGGTGAATCAATAGGAGGCGCGGGAAACGCTAATTGTCTACTAATGATGTCTGGATGTGAACAAACCACCCCAGGGCGGCAGCAGCCGAGAGGGGGCAGGGCCAAGCAGAGGCAGAAGGCCAATTAGATTAGACTCTACACGGCGCTGTATGGATATGACTAACCTTTGGCTGGCAAAATGTCGTCTGCCCGCGCCGTAATCAAGGCCCTGAATGTCGGATTGCGTTATGACTCACCCCGAGATGGGAACTGAATCCCCACGTCTAAGTGGCTGACTACATAACACTCATACCCTCTATTCTACACACTGCTGATGGTAATTGGTCAAATGTGAACTTGAGATTAGGTCCTTGATGCTATTGTGTTAATATTACATCATGGTATGATGCTATTATGTTATTGGTTGTAGGAATGTACCACGCAGTCCGAGTTATATCAGCTAAGCAACATTGGCTTAATTACTTACTAAAGTCTAAAGTAGAGAAGATTAATTTCACGGAGAAAATTGGCATCACTCACTTAACTATTCTAATTCTAATACCCAAATCATATTTTTTGTATTGTGATAAAGACCACACTTTTTAGTGAAGAAATGGGCTGTATATATACGTAAATTGCAGTCATAGATGGCCCATTTCTTCACTAGTAAAGGTCGGATGCCCAGTCCTTTGTTCTCCCTAACAGTGTAACGGAAATTTGTGTAAAACTATTGAGGTTGACAGCCCTGCCTTTGTTCAGTGAATTACATTACATAACAGTGCTGGATGCCAGAGTCGCCCCCTTCATGCCTGAGTAGTTACAGTGGTGGTCAGGGTGTAGGATTGACTGTAATTACATCCAAGTCGGTATGTGCTGTCCAAGTCCGCTAGGTGTTCAAACTGCAAGAGGTATCCAGGTCATGAAAGGACTAGTTGTAGGACCGCCCCCTATGCCACTCATGCCAGTGGTGGTCAGTCAGGGTATAGGACTGCCCCCTTCTAGTCTGTGCACGGACAGTACTGGTACTGGTATGCACACATTTCTTGACCACCACTGACCAATCAGGTGAGCCACTAGGCACAGTGCAGTGTTGAACTGTGGGGAGCTCCCCACTACGCGGTTGCCCTTTGAGGAGATAGGACCTTTCGTTTTTCACATTTCTTCACTATAGATCCTTTAGGATCTACATTTCAGAATTCTTGTTAATATACAGGAGCCACATATATATGCAAAGTCAGATAAGAATTGAGATTTTTTTTTTTCGTTTATCCATTATACGTTTAACAGGTTTTCTTAAACATTGATTTTCAATCAACTGTTACTGTTTGCTGATTATAAGTGGGTCGGATGTAAGCTTGTAGACAATATACAAAGTCGGTTATCGGCTGTGTGAAACAAATGGATGCCCTGGGAATTGAAGTTTTTAGGCGTAAAGGATATACTGAACACTCTGTTAGTGTAACCAACGGGGACAAGAACGAATTGGTTGAGAACAATGCGATAGCTGCAACAATGTCACCGTTTTTCTTCTTCTATCCATTTGGGGGTGCACGACTGGTAAAGAAAGTCAAGGGGTGGGGTCACAGGTGCCAGACGGTTGCTTTCTCTGATGTTCTTCTTCTAACCTGCGCCTGGTGCCGTCTTTGTGACGTCCGTCTCCCAAAGAGACAGCCCTGGCTGTTTCTCCCAAAGAGACAACCGGCTGCCAATAAGGTGGGCCGGCCCCAGCCGTCGGGTCAGGGGGTTGTTGATTTGCTGGTAATTTTGGGTGTCGAGTCACTGGGGGCCCTCTTCATGTGACCAGACGCATGTCGCCCAGTGCCTCCAACATGTTTTCCTGTTTGTCAACAGTGTTCAGACAGCGGCGGTAAAACTACCTCAATTACCAGGCCATTTTTGCTCCAGACTTTGGCGTGCGCAGCCAGGGTGGAAAAAAGAGAAGCAATCGCTAACAATACATGGTAGTCGAGCAGTGGGGAGGGAAAGAAATACTATCTGGGCAGCGGGAATGACCTCGCCACGACTTATGCTCATTAAAAGCTGAAGGGGGCAATGCGCGTATAGGCTCTTGCTGGACATGCATGTTATTTGGCTCTGTTGAATTGAATGCAATCTGGTATGTGCAGATGGTATGTGGTGGTCATGGCATCCGTGTGTGCCCCCCGCGTTATGCTATGGTCATTGTAGGGCCTGCACGAGTGACCGCCGATGACCATCTATTACCTCGGCTTACCTCCTCCAGGGGTCAGCACTTCAAAGGGGGCCGGTCACCTGAGCACATGTTCGGTGCGCATGCGTGCAGCAAATGGACACAATTCCGGCGCCATTTAATAACACTGCCATAACGCGCCCACAATTGGATCACAGGGATCTTTTGTTGTCTTTACAACCGCCACATACACAATCTTTTGCATTATTTCTGATATAATCCTGTGGTGTTTTTTATGGCCGTCTCTCAAGATGGGCCGTAAAGTTCAAGGCGTGATCCGGCCGGGTGTTTTGGGAAAGGGATTTGGGTGTCTCAATCAGTGGCTCGGTCATGGTTGAGTGGGTGGCGGCGTGACAGGGTTGGTCCATCTTTTAGCGGTCACCATGACAACAGTGACCATCTGGCAGGACAGTGACCATCCGTGACGCGTCAGGCGCCACATGCACATAGCATGCTCAATCATGGCATAACGTGATTAAACGCAACTCCTTCTCAAATAGATGTTCTGCATGGCTGGTACATTAACAATTATTTAGTCAGTCTGCATGTAACGATTCAGTCAGAAATGCGTCTGTTGCGATGCATCTTGGTACCTGGAAGAGATATGCAAAGCAAACACGTTTCTCTTTTTAGCGCCAAGTCTTAAAGATAGTTTTGCAAAAGTATTTTAGGTTCAGAATGACTGTTGTTTTGATATAAAGAACGATTGACATTTTACTGGTTATCCAGTCCCCATTTCATAAATAGCCATCCCAGGGTGACTAAATTGTTTCTAATTGCAAACCAACGTTCACGCGGAAATCATTAAATGTTTATATTAGCGGCCGGCGAAGAACCCTGGACCTTCCCATAACCATAAATTCACACTTACTTTTTCTCTCGGCCGAAAATGGCGCGTTCAAAACAAAGGCGCGGCTAGACGTAACATGATGCAGATGTCTCATAGGAAATCAGGAACATTTCGACCATTTGATAGCAAATTTTCGCTTCAGATAGAATGAATCCAACGAAAAATGGGACGATGATGGATTAGATTTGTAATTGGTTTCAGGGGAAATGAACAATTAGATATGTTTTTGTCGAATTATTTGGAAGATGTTTGTAATCAACGTTGCGCAAAAAATGTCGTCTGCGTCCATCATGGTGTCAGAAATGGCGGGAAGACAGGTGACGAGTCTGCGCACTAATCAACAGCGTCCCTGTTTTTCCGCCATTTTGATTACAGACCCTCCTCCAATAAACGAAAAAGAGCAAACTCATTTAGAGATGATATTCAAATGAAAGGGATTAAAATGTTGGGCAACCTGATGGGTAACATTTGTCTTTGTCACGTGTTGATGCAAACTAAAAACGAAACCCTAACATTTTCGCAAGGAGTTCGCATAGAAGTAAACTATGCCTACAAGAAACAAAGCCAACCTAGAAGAGAATTTATTTCATAGTGGAGTGAATCAGCAGGAGATGACGCTTCCAACTCATTTAGCAGCTAATGCAAAACCCCAGTTGGCGAGTCTAGTTCGTTTAATTTCTGGAGACATTGGAGCACATGAATTAGAATTTAAAGAACAAATAGATCTACCCATTCAAAAAGACGAATTAATTCTTATTTGAATAAAACTAAGAAATTATCTTTATAAAATGGAATGAAGTGTTTCATTTTGAAGTTTCAAATTGTCTAATAAATGACTTCTGGTTTAAGCCCCTAAGTTCTGCCGACCCCGATGTACCTCTGATGTTTTGAAGGCGTCGCGTGCAGCGCCCGAGAAGCGGCGACCCACAGGGGTGTCCGGTGTCCACCTCCAGTGGTCAGTGAGTGTCCAGCCGTGCTGTGAGAGCCCTCCTGCACTGACCAGTGGTCAGTGAGGGGCACAGGTGTCGGGGTGTGACTTGGCACCCCGGGCGCCCGCACCCCGCCCACCGGCCCTGTTCCTTTGGGAAACGTGAGAACAATATTAGAGGCCTGGTCTCCGGGCTCAGCTCGATGCGGGCAGACCGATTTCATAAAGTCCCCATAACATGCGTCCGTGGCAGCAATTGTTGTCGCACTGAAATGCACTGCCTCTGCTTTGTTCCCCCTCATTTCTTTTCCGATTTCCTCCCGAGTACGTAAGTAAGAATTCTATAGGTTTACCTATTTAGACAACATATAAAATCGTCCAACATACACGCAACAATAGTCACACTTATATCCAAGGGTTACACGTCTTATGGTGTTTATAAGGTGCATTTCTCGAGGTTTTACTCACCCAACACATAGATATTTTACCGGATTACAATACACATTGTTGATTTCTTTAATTCCGCCACACACATCCACTCATCAACATACACTCTAAGTATTGACCCTTGTGACCTACGATAAACGCCAAGATCTCAGTAAGAAAAGAAACCTTTAATGTTTACCGTTGCCGGCCGGCTATACCGACACAGGCCTTGATGTAGTGGCGGGGCGGGCGCCGGCCGCGCCTTCTCACCTTTAATCAGTGGACGTGTTGGCACGGCGCTCGGCTCTCACCTGACCGGCCTTTCTCCGCCTCCCGCCCGCCGCCCGCGCCACGCCCGGCCCTATCGGCCGCCCATATCTACAACGACCTGGGCGGGAGATGGTCGGAGATTGGCGACCCAGCGCGCTGACCTGTGGCCGAGCAGTGGTCAGCGGCCGGAAAAGTCAACGTGTATTGGTCAATGCATGCCCTCATAGCATGGGTTAACAGAACGGTAAATACATGTAGAAACAAAAGGGACCAGCCGGTTCGTGAGCTACTCCTCTGACCCGACAGTGATTAACAACAATGATAGTTTGGTATTGTGCGTGCAGATCATAACATTGGCTATGATAAATTGCTCTTTTCTATGCAGAAAATGGGGACTGCATGGGCCATGGTTCCGAAGCATTAAGTTTCGCTGTCAAAATATTTATGATATCAATATGATAATTAACTTTTCGAAGGAAAGGAATTGCAAGGGAAATTGCATGGTTTTAGGCATTTGTTTGAATGAATATTAGTAATCTTGTATTTGTTTAGGAATTTGTCTCCAATCTTTCCATTCTTCTAAACATAACGAATAATCAATTATGTTTGATAGTCAAGGTACAATGACATAATTATGTGTTCTGTTTCCTATTTTTACATATGACGCACCTGGCAAAACAAACTTTGCAATTCTGAATATATATGTTTTGTGTCCGCCCATGTACCTTGATATTGCCATACATAAGCTAGGTGTTGAGTGTTAGGTTGATAAGTATTGTGGCCAATATGATAATAGGCCAAGCAGTGATTCGGAAAGGTCGTGCCACAACTTACCTGGACCCTCCCCCTCCCCCTCCCATAAGAGTAGGTTCAAACGGTCACTGACCACGCTCTTCTCAGTCGGACCCTCAGACCTGTGACCCAAGACACCCTAGGGACCCCGGGGTCAAATTGCAATAGTTGTTAATATAGAAGTTGAACTCTGGTATCAAGGTGGCGATTGTAATTGAGTCCATTGACCATTGTGCCACGTTCGCACCTGTTGGGACCTGGACTTAGACCACTGGTCACTATCGTACTTACAGTGTTATAGTCATGGTTGACTTGGTTTAAGTTAGTTAAGATTAGCTCTTTTTCTAGGCAATTAATATAAAAGGCGACACGTAAATTGCCGATGTCATCCCCCTAGTCATAAACATGAGATGAAAAATGACCGGCTTGAAAGGTGCCTGTTCATTTGAATACGCCCAGGGTTGTTAGAAGATAAGATCAGATCATTGGCAGAGATAATGCATATGTTGCCCGTCATCAATATTATATAGGTCAAAAAGTATCTTAAACCCGTCGACAACTTCACTCACCCACAGTGAGTTATGTGTGAAAATCACGCAATACCAGCTTTAATTGTTAATTTGATATGATGGTATATTTTCCGGGCCACTGGCTCCCAGGGTACGATTTAGTACTTGACGGAACAGTTGCCTGGGTCAACTTTCACTTTTCTTGTGCTTCTCACGTTGACAGCTAAGTCGGGACACATAAAGGATCAGTGATTATCATGGGCGCATTAGGCGGTTTCTTTAGGCCCGGTGTCAGGTGGCTGTCAGCACCATAAGGGGGCTCCACGCCTGGAGATGTTCCTCCAGTCCATAATGTACCAGCTGATCTTTGATGACGAGGCGAGCCGACGGTACTGTGTGAATAAGAATAACAAGACAGAAACAGCCGGCATTTTTCATTCTTTGAATACATTGGGACAATATTTTACGTTCCGGGGCTCTCGTCTTTGAACCCAGGTTACAGTGGGTGGCGTTAAACAGGTAACACGTAACAAAACCCATCAGTCTATCGGCCCCAGATTCTTTTTCCCTATACTACTACCACAACTTGAGTCGATTCTGTCTGTGAACCCCATTTTCGATTCGCACTGCGACGGACAACGCCCATAGGGTATTGGGTAGGTTTTGTTCCAGGGCTCTATGGAGGCAGTGTTCTAGGCTTAACGTAAACTCGTGGGATAGTTCAATCACTTGTGGGTGTCGAAGGTAACATTAGACAGGTTGTGAGGGCACCGGGTGCCCGCCTTTTAGCCCCAATTGCCTGCACTACTCACACGTCGACCGCCGGCCCTCAGTTGGCCAGAGCCAGGAGGTAAGCGAACTTCTCCTTTGAGGGTCCCGCGCACCTTCCATGTCTGCACCCAGCCAGGTAATTTGCTTTAATCAAGTGCACCGCCTCAACATATGATTAGTGCCTAATCACCGGCCGGCGACCGGCGTGAAAAAACAGCGCCATGTTTGCCGCGCGGGTCGTCGGAAGGTCGGCGCGGCGCGACCAGATGCGGCGGGGCGACGACGGCGCGGTTTGTCGCACGCCTTGGGCCTGCGACAATTACATGCTCTCGCACTTGGCACCTGTAATCTACAGGGCTGTTTGCATGTGAAGCATGGCGTGAGGGGGGTGGGTGGGTGGGTGTTTTAGGGGACGGAAGGGGATGTTGATTATATTATATGATGCACTTGGCGGTCATTGTGGCCGTGATGGATCGAGTGCCCCAGAGATGAGCTAAATTGGTAAATATTGGAAGACGGCGCTGTGCGGACGCACAATGGGGCGATCTGTATACACTCCAACTAATGGAGTGTGATTTGTGAACTCAGTGGAAGTTTCATCCCATTTTAACGCAGTGTGCGGCAGGCCTCACATGCTCGGGGACCAGGTTGACTTTTTCACCACAAAACCTCGGTGTCGTTGGTTCGTGCCCAGACGGTCGTGCGTTGCCAACACCCGACGACCTTTTCAATGACTCTTTTACTGACTATTTTCTTACGGCTAAGAAATCAGACTCGGGTTTTGTTTCTTTAATCCTTTTTTTCCCAGGCTACGTTATCGTCACGTGCCCTTTTCATTGTCCCGGCCTGGGAACAATGCCTGGCTGTCTTTGTTTTTGTTATCGGTGTAGTTTAGGCACTCAAAACACTCGTCGGTAAATGCTACACGAGGGAATCACGTCCCTGATGGTGAAGGAATTAGAATTTGTAAATTAAATTTCATCAAACTTGGATGAATTTTGACATGGCCGTCCAGTATCAGTTGTTACCGTAAAACCGGTCGCCATTCTAAATGTGAAGGCACAAGGATGATTTATTTTGGATCCATTGAGGGAGAGTGCAGTGCGCATGTGCGATAAGATCAACGCCATCTGGTGACTTTTACCGGCCTTTCGCCTATGACGTCACGTCCTGTGTCTGGGCGGAGGAGGAGGGGGCGGGCAGGTTGTTATAGGCCTGTGTGTGGTGGGGGTGAACCGCTGGGTGGGGCGGGGCAGGCCCAAATTGCACCGATTTGGTGCAGGCGACAGAATGGGGACTTATGAATGGAATGAGGTGTCTCTCTGACTGTGGGTTACGTAAAGTCCGTCTTGGGACGGGTGGTATCGACTTTCACGTCGCCGGTGGGGCCGCGACAGACCGTAGGAAGGACCAGGGGAGCGGTGTAGGGGGTAAGGGGAGGGAGGGCCGGCTAAGGGGGGTACAGGTGGCCCCTGGGGGCCCGGTAGGGGATGCGGTGTGATGGGGAGGGAGTGGTGGGGGGGGGGGGGGTGGCGATTCCATGATTTACATGCACGCCCACCCTGGCGCCACCAGGCGGCAAGAGCAGGCGGTGGGGAATTAACGTACAAATGACAGGGACTATCCTACCCGAGTATTCCATACTTTCCCCCTGATTTTAATTTGTCAAATGTGTGGTTTCCGATTTACTAGAATTCTTTAGGAATTGATTACTGCTGTCCACAGGTTTATGTATACTGTGACCACATGTAGTCAACTGTTCCCATAGAAACAGGGTTATCGATGAATGTTGATGTCGTGGCTATATCTAGTCACTCTGCGAATGTCCACAAGTAAACTGTTGAAATCCATCAGACAATTTTAAATGCATACCACGCCTCATTTACACAAATTGTATAACCCTTTTGGGATATGAGATACTGTACAGTATTGCGCGTCATGTACACAATTGTATAACTCTTTTGAGATGTGACTGAAGGATTCATTACGTGTTATGTGAATTTATGTTAGTCTATTTGTTTAACACAGAAAATGAACTAGGGTTTTCTGGACAAAAGATAAGTTTTCGGCGCCATATGTACCTCCGCTGCATCCGTTTTCTCTAAATATCAATGATCAAACTTTCATTGCGCGTTCAAAACAAAAGACAACATTCCATAAAACTACTCTGCTGATTGATATCATCCATATGATGTGAGTATTTTCCCAACCATGAGGTTTTTTATCGTATAAATCAGAGAATGAAAGAACATGCTCTAAGAAAAGTCCTAGACAGATAATGGAGCTCTGCATTGGAAGATGAACGAGCCTGGAGCGGCGCGGCAGATGCGAAGGACGGGAGGCGATGACAAGATAGGGCGGGCACGATAACGGCCTACCTGTCTTGCCAACTTAGTGACAGGTCATCACTTTTACCTGGGCCCGCAGCCCCCGTCCAATCAGCGCTAATTGCTTAATGAGAGCCACCAGCGCCAACTGGTAGCCGGCGGCCGGCGCAGATCACAGGGCCGGTCTCACCGACAGGCCGGGTACCGGCTTTGGTCTTTTCCTCCGGGCGGAAGGATGAATTAAATCAATAATTGAGGGGTTGGGGTTAGAGGAGGCCCTCGGCATGTTCTTTATGCAACTGGTCATGTACGCGCAACACCCTGAATGTGACTAGCAATGAGGCAGTCAACGTGTAATATCAAGCAGATTAAGTATAGTATTTATTTGGTATTTGCATAATGCAGCTGCTTTAATCAAAAGATTAAAAGTGCAATTGCACAGATTTTGTTATCTAGGTATGAGATTACATAGTTTTCCCTCACTGGCATTGACTGGCAAGGGATGAGTATACGGACTGCCGAAGGACAGTGTTAAAGGTCATTAAGTTGTATGTGGGTGGTGGTGGTAGAGGGTTGTCATCGGTACAGTACTACAAAGCCTACCCTTGACGGACCTTGTCACATACTAATAACACCAGCCTGTGTTCTGTACAGAGGGCGCGGGTCCCCGAGGGGCCGTGTTAATATTAACACGACGACGGGCCGCCGACATCTGTGTGTCCTGATGGATGGCTACGTGGTGTGTGTCCATCACACGTCGTGTGGGTTTAATCCATCAGCTGTGATTACCTGGCCTTTGTACTACCCAGCCCTACAGCTACCATCGCCACGCCCTTTGTCGTGTAGAACCTCCATGTCGGCCCTTCCCACCTCTCCCGTCTCCTCCCGCCTCCAGCCCGGAGAAGTACATAAAACATGGTGTGAGAGTGTTGGCCAGCCCTCCGGGGTCTGACGGCTAACACACGGTAAGAGGTGTCACCGTGACCGCCGGTTACTGGACCCTCCCCCTCCGTTTGACCTTACCCACTGACCCGGGAAGTAGTATATACAAATGTGTCCCGTCGGCAGGCGGGGCGGTGGTGGTTGGGAGGTGGTACGCCGTGTAGGCCGTTTTGTCTGAGGGCACCCAGGCGCGTCTTATCTTTTGAGCTTATCTGGGGTTGCGTCCCACGCACCTGCTTCCAGGGGGTGGAGTCGGCGCCCCCGGGGGACAAGGGGGTCGGAGGTCAAGACCGGACAGCACCAGCTGAGCTTGTCCAAGGTTATGCCGTCTTGCCGGTCGGCATGGTAACATGCAGGGGGCTGTGAGAACATATGGTCAGCCGTCGGGTAATCACCGAATAAGTGGTCAGTGCATCTGGCCGGGCTGACCCCCTCCGGCCCCGCCCCGCCCAGGGTCACACGCTACCCGCCCACTCTGGATGCAGGGGTCCAAAAATGAATGAAAAGGGTGACAAAAAACTTGTTTTTGGCGAGGGATTATCGAATCTTCTATCCCTTTCTCTGACCACTCCGGCCGGCTGATCCCTCCTGTAGGTGGCAGTGGTCAGTAGGGCTTATCCCTCAACCCCGCCTTTCACTGCTGAGTGGGGTGATTAATGGTCAACATGGCCCCCTGTGATTATCTTGTCAGTTTTTTTTCACCCGCTGACCTAACCCCGCGTAAGCCATGATCCCCTCCCCCACCTCTTCCCCCTCACTTCCCCCGCCCTTGTCTTTATTAAACTGTGAATTATCAAAGCCTTTTCATTCTAATGATAGATCTCCGCAATACCGCCCGCCTCAAACACTTATTAAAACGAGAACAAATTCCCCCAGTTATTTATGTCTCGATATTTGTTTTTTAAACGGAAACATTAAGCGGTTATGAAGCAGTGATTCAGATACAGTGAAAAAAAACTTACAAGTTTGCGTGTGATTACGTACGTGGCTGTAGAGTTGTATAGGGGTCAGAGGTGTTGGCCAGGAGTATGAGATAAGCCGGGGGCGGATTAGGGGTGGTCAGCGGGGGTCGGGCGGTCAGGGGGCCGGACAATGGTGGACAGTGGCCGGGGCCCCCCTGATGATCCGTCATGATGTAAAGACGTGTCAGCAGGTCGTGGTCAGCGCGAACTGGACGCTGCTGGCACTGACCCTGACGTGACCGCCCGCCCCTATCACTACCACCACCGCTGGACCCTGGCTATCAGCCCTCTGACCCCTACCCCTCACCTCCTCCCCCCATGCACCATTCTTTCCTCTTTCATGGCTGATGTCACAATTCCTATGACATGTATAATTAAGCATTTTGGGGAGGGTAATTTCTAATGTTGTTTTCAAAAGTAATCTTCACCGCTTTTTGTTCAAGGGTTTGGTTTTGCAGCGTTATCTGTGGTGTGACTGATGAATTCGGTCAGGTTTTTTTCCCCTTAACATTTATATAAACCATTAAAGATCTATTCATTTACATGTGAAAAAAGAAATCCCATAAAAATGTCCATTTATTTTTTGAACTACAAATATATCATTCCCAGCGGTTTCGTGGAATTCACAGGTAAAAAAAAGTAAATCAGAACTGTTACGTCGATAAATCAGGACTGTTACGACGATAAATAACGGCGAGTGTTACAACCAGAGTTGTTGTAAATGAGCGGTGTTTTAACAGGGCCACCAGGGGGTCAAGGGTGCATGCCGGCCGAGGTCGGGGGGTGGCGGGATGAGGCAACCCCCGGTCAGCCTGACGTGACAGGGATTAGTTCTCAATTACGGCCCTCTCCTTAGCCCTGGTTAATCAGGGGCGGCCGGGAGTAGGGGCCCAGCGGTCAGGTGTCGGCCTGGTCAGTGCGAGGGTCAGCTGCGACCCGCCTCCCCCATCAGTACCTGTCAACCCCTCACAATGCCCGCTCCCAGGGTAGCCAGTGGTCAGCCGGCATGCTTGGTCAGTCAGCAGGTCGGTGCTAACCCGCCCAGACCCTGATATCAACTTGTTTTTTGTTTCTTGACCCTTGATTTATGGGTTTCTTGACCAGCGCCGGCCACCAGGTCTTAGTCGCGACAGGTCATTTCCTAGCACCCCTTGTTCCGTGCAGCATAATAGATGGCGTGCTTGACGGAGGACGTTTTGATTAACTCATCATGTTATTCATAAGAGGAAAATGATAGATTACGCCGACAATAATAACATTACATGGCATTAGCCTTGTTAATTTCTAATCAATAATCTCAAGCCGGTAAGCGATGGCTATGATTTACAGCATGCGTCCGCTCTTTTTTTCAGCAAGTTTCAGTCCAAAATTTTAAGCATCGATTACAACATTATCCCACACACCCAATTAAAATTCCCAACATAGATAATGGCTTTGGCGTTTTTTTTGACGAAGATTGCATGTGAATCTGAGAGAAATTTGTGGGAAGTCTGTAACGTGGCATTACCGCCTGATGCATTTAACGTGTCAGGCTCCGAGCGCCGTAATTCTAGATGAAAATTGGCGACAGGCCGAAAAGTTAAAAATCACCCGGGATAGGCCTACCCAGCTTTTTTTCCTGTCGTGATTTATAGACTTGTTCTACCAAGAGCCAGATTAATTCACATACGCTGGGAATGTGTTATTCATTTGATTGCGCAAGCGACGAGAGAAAAAAGAGCGGAAAGGAGTGGAGTCGGTCCGGGAGATTGATTCCCAGCTTTTAAGCCTTAGCCAAGTATCAGGCAATCCTCGGGCCGCAGATTGAAAACGCGCAGAAACCCCTCTCCCAGCTGGCACCAAGCGCGCCAATTAACATTTCTTGCTTGCGGCCTCTAAAAAGACATCAATTCTGATGAAGGGTTGATCCCGGCGAGTTCCCTATGAGGCTGTAGGTGATTAATGTGGGTGAGCGGGGCTGGGCCTGGTGTGTGTGGACCGTGGAGGGGCGTCCTTACAGTCAGGGGGGTTAGGAGGGGGATGAACGTCCGCCGACGTTTGGTGTGTGTTCCCAGCGCCGTGTTTACCTTGTCATTAACGACCCCCGGGCTGCTTTGGGAACCAAAGCCTTGATCAATCACACCCCGTATCAACAAGACAGACTCCTAACCCCCGCAGGTAGGCTGAGATGCCATGCAACTGTTGCACTTTCCTTATACTACTCACAAGGCCAATCATTGCCTGCAACCTGCAGCGCAGGCAATCCCCGCGTCTACATAGCCGGCAGTGGATCCAGGGCCGGCGACCAAGGCCGGCCTCCCGCCACAGTTAAATACCTGATTACTCGGCTACAATGGGCCCTGACGGGTCGGTGACGATACAGTGGTCATGGCAACCGGCCAGCAGGTGACCCCTCGGTGCCTGGAGGGGAGGACGGCGTCTTCCCAGGCACCTCCGGGGTCAGGGGGTCAAACAGTTCACTGACCAGGTCAGGGAGGGAGTGGGATCACAACATACCATACATTGTGACAGTGTATCTTGCTTGAACGTCCCCAGAATGCATGGGCACCCTGTTGCAATACTTTATGCAAACTAGATTTTCATAAAGGTAATGTCTTGCAAAAAGCAGCAGTAAGAAAAGGCATTTTCTTGCTTCCCTAACTTGCGGATTCTCATCATGACCTTTTATGGGACTAAGCCCAGCTGGGATTTGCAACGACCAGATGTTTGCAATGCTTTTTGAAATTGATTACGCAAATACAAATATTTATCTAGGGAAAAAGAATCGCCTTTTTGGCAATTGGCCTCAAACAGATGCATTTGTAATTTACGGCAAGGAAGCAAAATCTGCCAACATGCAAGATATGGCAAGGAAAAAAGAGATCTAGAGCGGAAGATACTTTCTCTGTCCTTTATTTTTTTCTGGTTGATAATAAAACCTAGAAGCCATTGCAGGTGATGAGTCAGACTCGGCGCCATGATATATCATGCGAAGCCCGGGAAAAAAAATACCAAGGTGCTTATGCCCGCGAAAGGTGTAGTGTAGCAGTCGCGGCCGGATACTTAATGCATCCATCACAATTACGAGGACAAAGCCACTACAAAGCTACTACCACACGATCCCCAGTCCCACAGTGTCTGCCTGCTGGTTTTTTTAGTGCATATATTGCAGATATCCATTGTGGAGCTCAGAAAGCCTGTCCAATGGCCTCAGGTGTATCATGCATTTTCTGTAATTGCTTTTTTTTCGGGTGAGCTCCACAAGTGAAGACTTTGTGGCCTTTTATAACAGAAACTTAGTTTGATAGATGAAGCGTGGTTTCCATTGTCAGGTACGGAAATGAGATCAAAGAGGACTGGGAAAAAGTACATTTATTAATGGCTGTTATTATCTATTGTGAGGATACCAAAGGGAGAAAGTCAGGAGGGAGTGGTTCTAACACTGGGCCTGTGGTGGTGAGTGGTGGGTGGTGGTGCTGGTGGTGGCCCAGTTCTGGTCCGGAGGTGCCGGGCCCGAGCCGTCCAGGCACTCTGTTTGCTCACCGTGGGCTCACGCCTAGATGCGAGCTGCTCCTCCCTCCCCGCCAGGCGGCGCCACCAGCGGCAGGTGTGGTCAGCCGGGGGCAGTAAACACGCGGCGCCCCTACCGGCCGCCCCGTAAAGTAGGGGGGAGGGGGCAAAAACAGGCCTGCATGCCACTCATGAAAAATGGCCTGCCTCTATTTTTGGTTGCATAGACGTAACCGTCCAGGGATTTCAGGGGCAGTGGGGCCGCGACTGCAAAAACCATTATGGATTCTAGTTGATTGCCAAAGGGGAGGAAAGGATTCTCTTTACGTGCGGAATGAAAAAAACAGGCTTTATGATGTAGGCTTTAATCATTCAAATGTATCCACAAAGGAACAATTGCCACGTCTTTATTGCATCAAAACAGGTTTTCTTTTTTCACAGTTTAAACAAATTGCCCATAGACATAGCCTGAAAAGTTAGGGACAAAGGAGAAATACCAAAGTTTAAAAAAAGAACCGAGTCTATTGTGAGGAGTCTACGTGACATTACAGGGTGCCTTGTGAGTGGGCCGGGGGCCGGGGCCGTAGGTGTGTTCCAGGTGTGTTGACAAACAGGAGAGCTGCTCCAGCGCCGGTCTACATCTAGGACGGCCTGCTCCTCCAGTGTGGGAGCACGTAATGGACCAGTAAATGGGCTCTATAAATCAAGGCCTGCCGCAACCACACACCCACACAACAAGGTCTCTAATGTTTCAGCCAATAGACAAAATGTCAAAAGCAAAAAGAAATCCGCAACAAGACAAGTTTCTGTTACACCAGCCGGGAATAAGTTAATTGCTATTTAGAGGCATAGAATTTTGTTTTGAATTGAAAATAGATTGTAGACTACCACTGGAGCCAGCGACCTTTCGCACCGAAATGGTAAACGAGAAAGAAATTTGTACAGGATTCTATTTTTTGCTTGGCGTGTGGTTAAGAGGCTTAATAGGCTCTAGAGACGGGAGTAAACGCCCTGGTGATGACTGAGTGATGGCCAAGTTTAGATTTGTTTGGAGGTAGCCGGCACAAATAACGCCAATCAAAACTCGCTCTTAACTCCATTGATCGGTAATGAAACGACGAACAATGCCTTCGGCCAGTGCCGTTACCGCCGCTGGAGGAACATTTAACTAGGAGTTAAGGCCACGTCTGAGGCTTTAAGAAGCACGATTGAGAAACATAGATTTGACTGAGTGAAAAAAACTCAAACAAGGAACTCTGGAATGTAGAGCGGCTCAAAGCAATTTCCTCGCACGTAACACACCACCATAGAAGAGGTGATAGGACTCTATTACAGTAGAGATCACGATAGGTTAAGTTAAAAAAACTTAGCTGATCAGGTAGAACACAGGTAGCTGGGTGCGTGTTTAGTGTTGTTTCCTGGGGTGGTGGTTTGTGAGTATTGACGTATGGTGTCTGACCTAAGTGAGTAGCTCCAGGTGCCATTGCCCTCAGAGAGTGAGCTGCTCCTATATCACTGTCTGGTGCAATTTACACACAACACGCAACGTCACGATAACACTTGAAACAATGCTAGCGTGTGTTGAACAGATTTATGTATGTCAATTAGAACAAAGGGGACAACATGAAAACCCAAACGAATATGTTGTTCATAAGCTGCCTCTTTAGCGTATAGAAATCATACTTTTATAATGTGTATCTTCATATAGGTATTTTGACGTGCTGAGTTTGGAGTCAAAACCTACATTTACATGTACCATATACAAATGGCGCAATGAACTCATGTATGCAGATGCCCTGTATAAACTCTTTATATATCTTGCGGGTATATGGTTCCAAACTAATTAAGATATCTGTGTGAAGCAGGATCCATGGTTATTTTCTCAAGGCGAAATGAAACGTAGTTTACTCAGTTTACAGAGGACGGGGAAGTGATTGGTTGAAGCCAAATAAAAGTAGGATGGCGGCAGACAGCCCGGCGCAGAGAGTAACAAGTGGCGAGGCGGGGAGCGCGGGAAACTGGGAGTCGCGTGATCTGTTAAAGACACCAGACTCCAGGTGGGGTATGACATAACAGCAGACGACATTTTTTTCTCTTCCAACCTTACCTGGATCCAAGAAAGATTCGGGAGACGCCGAAATAGATCAAAGATACCTTTATTTCACAATTGGCTGACCGAGAAGGGAACTCGTCTCAAAGATACTACCACCAAAGTTGGCAGACGACAATTTTTTGACCTTTTGAAATCCAGGGTTATGCCGCGCCATGACGTAAACAGTTTTCAGACTGTAATGAAAATAGCTTCGTAATCTCGGGAGAAAAGACCACAAGAACCTCTTTCAAGTCTACTTTTTCAATCGAAAATAGAATCCCGGCTTCTTGGGAACGAACAGGGAAAAAAAGTGCCTTTTTCTTGGCCCACTAAGTCGAAAATGTAAAATTAGTATATCCATTGGCAGCTTCTCGGATACATGTGCTGAGAAAGAGAGTCGATGACAATGCCAAGTCGGCGAAGGTGAAGGTCGAGGCTTGCGTGTGCAGGGAGCAGTGGAGGGACATAAAATTGGTAGATTTGCATATAAAAGACCAATAAAAGCGCGCCCAGATTCCGTGAAGCTCTTCCAGTGGCGGTGTCATACATCAAAGGCCCCGACAACCCTGGAACCCGTTACGTAATGCGCCCTCCCTCTGGCCTTTCTGCAAACTCTTCACATCTTGGATTTCACCTGAAACTTTGACAAAAAGAAATGAAATTTGCTGAGTGCTTTATTCAGCACCGCGTTTTCACGTTGTACCTGTAATCTTCGTCCCTTGTTAGATGATGTAACTCGACAGAATCATTTAAAGATAATAAACAAGGAGGTTTATTTGTAAATGGCGTGATCATGTGTGCGCTTGGGAGCTATTCGTCCAGGTGAGGGAGGTGTAAAACTTACCAGGTAGGCAAAAGGGGTGGTTTGGGCAGCCTGAAAGAAGCTGAGATCAAGGGGACGGGAGGTGGGTGCTGGAGGAAAAGCGGGGAGGGCGCGGTGTGCCTCCTCCTGTGTCCGACAGTACCGCCCACCTGTAACTGTGTAACGCCAGGAGGTAGGGGGTGGGCGGTGGCCTTTTTGGCAGAGCGCCGTCTGGTGTCACCACACTCATTGTGTTGGTCGGTTATAGTCGGTCCCCACTCTTCAAGGCGTAATTGGTGAAAAAAAGAAAAGAAAAGAAAAA
This sequence comes from Lepidonotus clava, assembly GCA_936440205.1. NCBI lineage: Eukaryota > Metazoa > Annelida > Polychaeta > Phyllodocida > Polynoidae > Lepidonotus > Lepidonotus clava. The sequence continues at coordinate 40,090,180 of OW387136.1, read as the reverse complement.
AGAGCGGGGCAAAGCATGGGGGAAAGAATAAAAAAAATACTATCACTTTGAAACCGTACTCATAAAAGCTTATTGATTCCACTCGGGAGAAACTTCGTTGGGCGAAAGGACAGCCCTCCTTGCGTGCATGTCAAAGACGTATCAGCGCTTTAATCCCAGATAGGAGGCAGTTTGTAAGAGAAAGGAGTGGTGGTGGAGGGGGATGGGGGGTTAGGAGTATAGGTGAAGGTTGGTTGGAGGGAGGGGGGTTCTCCTGGAGTCGTGTGAGGCGGTACTCGGCAGGTGTGAGTAGTTGTGACGCGGGTAATCAGCGGATCAAAGATGGCCGGCCCCGTCCTCCTGACAAATGCCCACCGCCATGCAAACCCTCCTCCACTCTCTCCTCCTCCTGGGTCGGCTTACCCGCCGCCCGGAGGAACCACCATCACCCCCCTATACCAGTCTGACCCCGGAAGGATCGGGTCGGGTCGCGGTGACCTTAGGGGCCCTGGGCCGCCTTACAAAGGCCACAGACGTGGAGGTAAACACAGTAGGTTATACCCCGCACAAAACCCCTACGTCGGCGTTAATGATGATGATGACATATCGGTCCGTCAGGTGCGACTTACAGGCCCTCCCCTACCACCCCCCGTTTTGTTCTAAGTCCGGTAATGGTGTCATCCCTGCACGTCGCCCATCAGTCATACCGCCGTCAGTCTCAGTATTCAGGTAGTCACAAAGACGCAGGCGGTGACCGCCGCACATACTTGTAGACACGGTGAAGGTTACACGTCGGTCAGCGCCGGGATGGATCACCACGGCGCATGCGCAAGCCACTCCCGGCCTGTGGCCATTAATAACCGTCCTAATTGGGGACCTGACATCCGGTCAGCGCAGGTGAATCCAACTAGGTTTTATTTAGAACTGTTGACAAACACACGGTTAAAATTTCAGGAATTGGACGTAAAATTAGAATGTCCATGAATCAGGTGGAAGTTCGAGAAGCATTGTGCGCGTGTTGCAAACTGTCAGACGTCAGAGTTTTATTTCTGTAGTGGCATTGATGAATCTATAGTACGCACACTCGGGATCTCGTGAGCAGTCTCTTCAGATCCTGTCATCGTATCGGTTTTAAAAATTGGAAGAATGCAGCGCGGAGGAAATGCATTTAAAAAACGCTGAACACAAGTTTGAAACGTGATAGCGGGTCTATGACGTACGCTAATGGGCCCGAGTTCATCTTTGTGACAGGTTTGCGCCCAAGAAACGGGACCAGCAGGGGAGCAGCTCGGAGCTGCTCGGGCGACGGCCGAGCGACTCGCGCGTGTTCCATTAGTCGACTACCACGCTGACATGGCCTTCACGGCGCCCTCCTCTTTTGCATTTGTTTTTCTGCTTCTCAAACAAGTTCAACAATAACAAGCCATTCCATGGTTGCATTCCTAAAACATTCTTTAATTAAACAAATGTCAAGCCATTAAAGCTAGACTCTACAGAGTCACTTTTCTTTCAATTTATGTTTGCGTTACCCTTCTCAGTTTTCTAATTAATGTCAAATTTCAGATTTGAAAAATAAAAATTACAAAGGATTATGCCAAAATCAAATTACTATCATATTCAAGGTTTAATTTAAATTTCCTCAAGCTACTTCGAACTTCCTTCCCCCGTGCATCTCTGCTTATACAATATTCCTTTTACTCCCCCACATTGCACACCACGATGTTGTCACGGATTTTACCTTTCACCATATTATATACAAGTAAAAAGTGAACCTGTTGCTGAAAGGAGATTATATCATAATGCAATCTCGGCTATGTCAGATCAATGAATATGGATCCCATCACTTATTCTGCAGAGGAGGATATTTCTATGCATGCTCACTTTTCTACCCCCTCTCTTCATGTTTTTCCTGTTTCCTCAATACCTGCGTGCTGTTGACTGGATGCAGGGTGTCCGTGCCTTGTTGTCATCAGCCCAACCCCTCTTTTGTGGGAGCTGCCACCACCTTTTGATAAGTAAGACCACGCCGCAGCGCATTAAGACACGCAGCTCTCGGCCCAGAACTAACGTTGGCACCGCTCTCACCGTCCGCCACGAACAACAGAGTGACAGGGGACATATTGAACGCCATGCAGAATGCATTGATAACTTTGACGTTCAATTTATCTTAAATGTATGGATCTTTGTGCGGGACAACAGGGTGGAAAGCTATGGATCTATGTACAATGCATGGCATAAGGCCTCAGGGGGATAACCCCAGAAACATGATGTAGCTATGTGGTTCTGAATCTGTAAAATGAGTCATGATCTATGGTGAGTCTTATTCTAAAAGTAGAGCTGTTTTGCAGCAATATATACGAAACATTGTCAATTATTAAAGGCATTTGGCAGAGGAACGGGTATCTGTGGGAAACCTACCGTTCACCGGGTGAGCAGGCATTAATGTGGGTATATCACGGCAGGGACTGGTTAGGGCACGGGCCGGGGCTTTCAGGGCAGTACAAAGTGGGGCTGGTCAGGTGTTGGGCAGGAATCAAGTGTCAAGTGGCCAACCTGTATACGAGGTCTTCACACGAGAAAATGCAGTAGACAAGTAGCGATAACTAGGCAGTGATGATCTGGTCAGAGATACTTGAGATAAATTGTCATGCACTTAGCTTTTACGCCTAAATGTACTCATGATGTGCTTTGTTTTGTTTGTTGCAGGTAAGTGTTACCATCCTCTTGGTGATGGTTAGAACAGCGCGCAATCTGTAAGTAGCCTATCACATATAGTAAGTAAAGTTCACGTTATAAGTGTTTTATAATATTCTGTGAGTAATACACGGAATCACCTTTCTTCTTTCTTCTTATTGTCGCTTACAAAAATAATTAACCTTACATGTTTGCATCTCAGTGAAGAAGGAGTAGATTCGTTGTATTCAATGTCTTGCCCTTTCATTAACCATAAAGTCAAGAAAAGCAATCTTAATTCGGCACCAGCTGCTGCAGCAGCCATTGTTCTCAGGGGGCCTACCAGAAGCACATTGTCTGGAAACATAACTTTGTCATAAGCATCAAAGGCGTAGTTGGAACAGCGAGTTGGAAGGCGGCCCAGCCCCTGGACATCATAAAGATCAGGCTGGAATCCCCCGGGGCTGGAGGCAGCCCTTCCCCGGCCTTGTCGGCCCAACCCCCCACGCGCGGCCGGCCTTTTTTCCTCCTGTTGTCCCCCTTCCGGTGGTAAGCGGCAAAGTGCTTTTCCCTGTTGCGAGCATCCATCTTCATTTACGACTCACGGTTGTCGCCAAGTGACGGCCGACGGCTGTCGTAAAATTGCCCGGACGACGCGCGGTAAACGCCAGAAAAACGGGCGCGCCGCCTGGCGGGCCCTGGTAGAAGCGTCAGGCGGGGCGGACGGCAGGACGCCTGTTGGCTCCACGGTCTGATTGTGTGTACATTAGGACGTGGGTACACGGGCACCGGCAACGAGGTACACCGCAGAGTGACCGCCGCTCCCTTTTAGGGGCCCACATTTCGGTGACACTGATAGCGCTAAGGGACGCGCGCCGCCATTGTTGTAGTCGGGGGCTCGTCTCGTGTGTGCCCACGAGGTGGCACGGCGGTATACATGCCATGCGGTGATCAGAGGTGCGGCGGGGGGTCAAGGAGGGTCGGACTACCTGCTGGGCCGCCCACCTGACGCCCTCCTCATGAGGCCAGCCCTGATTGGGGCCCCTCAGTGAGTGGTCAGTATCAAAGGGTCAGTGCCTGGTCACTTCACACCTCGCCCTGACCTCAGGGGTCACCGGACAACATGTCCACTCAGGCCGAGTGTTAACCAACACAAGCCTTTCTTTCACTCAGTCCACTCGGCTTGTAATTTACAAAGGTTTAGGGAAATACGGATATCATTTAACAAGGCGCCTTTAGTCTTCTGGAGAGACACTGGACGCCGTTGAAATTCAAACCGACCAAAAAAACAAGTCAAGTTGTTCGCTGATGAGAGTAATTGAAGCTGCGCCTGGAGGCATATAGGGCTGCCAACAGATGGCCACTGATGAGTTGTACTCAGGTGACTGGGGGCGTGTAGCCTACTGTGCCCGGCCCGCCCGGCCCGCCCGGCCCGCCCGGCCCTACCTGTCAGCCTAGAGAGCTGCTCGTGTTAATAATGCACGAGCAGATCGCCTCCTGCACGACCGCCGAGAGCAGCTCGGGTTAGCCACCATTACATAGCCCTGCCTATTCTCTTTTTTCTTGGGACCTTGTTTTTAATGAAAGCAAAGAACGGGGGTTCCCTGGATAAAAAATGGTAGATAATCATATTTCTTCCCCGTGTAAGAAGAGTGAATTCAATCTCAGCAAACCAAGCTAACCGCAGTGGGTACTTAACCCGCAAAGTTCCCCTCATTTCTTATACTACTGACACTCGAGTGTCTTTGTTGGAAATGTATTTACATTTGCCTGGAATTGAGCCTCATTTTCATGCACTACTAACACTTGTGTTTTGTAAGGAGAATCGCGTTTCTGTGTTCGTGGAACTGGATTTCTTTATGCAATGCAAGATGTTTAATCAGCAACGGTATGTAATATCGCACCCTGCAGTTGTTATACTGATACTTCCACAACCAGTAAGAAAAGCCTTAAAAAACAGTATTTTGATTGCTGCACTCGGCGTTCACACTTGTCTAAACAATTGGCATAACATTCCAGCAATTCTAGGAGCACCCCGATTGCTTTCGAAAGCAAGGACAGCTCTTCTTTCTCGCTCACTTTTTCCTTTACCCACTAATGGCAATTTCAATGGGAGTGTTGTTGTTGTGGCTTCTATCTTTTTCGGCCCTATCCCGATTCAATTAGAGGGTAAAACTGGCCGACATGAGAGCGTGTTAAAACAGACATGACCCAGGCGGTCTTGTTAGCGGTCGCGCCCCACTCCCCCATTCCCCCACCTCCAACTTCCCAAGCCTCCTCACTGTCTCCTCAGAATTAACTTTTTTCCAGGGGCTGCAAAAATCCCTCCGAAATGACGGCAATCCCTCCTCCACGCCGGTGGATTGTCAGTGGGAAAGCCGCGTTCATTTGGTTTGTAATTCGGCGTGCGGGCCGTCCCCCGCTGTCGGCCGGTCCGCTGGGAGACGGGTTTCTTCACACTGATGACTATTCATGCCTTTTTTGTCAGGCCTCCTGAAGTGAACATCAGGTCTGGCGGCGGTTTGGGACGTTTAGGAAACTGCCTTAGAGCTCACTTCAAAGCCCCTTTTTAGCAGGGGGCGCCTCTCCCCGAAGGCCCTACCCCCCTGTTTTTTCATTAGTTTTTTGCCGGTCCCCGAGGGGCGGGGGATGCAGGAAACAACACCCGGACTCTGCAAAGCATTGTCAGGCGGCCAACACACGCTCCTTGCCATCCTTGACTGGTTACAATCCCTCTCAGAACGTATCAGTATCACCCCAGAAAAAAAAGTGCCGAGAGAGTGTATTACAGCAAATTGGGGTATAAAGACCCAGCCTTCTGGCAGGAAGAGTGCAGAAAAAAAGTGGCGGGCACGCTGCAACACGTGTCGATAATAGGGGATTTGGTGATTATGTAATGTGTAAATGTAGCGTTCAGACTTTGGCCCTCATCCCATTACATGTGAACGGGGCTACGTCGCCAACAGGCCGCGTTTTTTATGGACCTGTTTCGGTGATCAAAGCAGTAATCAGGTGGCGATTTGCAGTTTGATCTGGCGAATTAGCGGCCCGTGGTATTTGACTGTCTCGCCTAATGACCACACGAGGGCGCGGCTTGGGTATAATAGGCCGATTGTTTCGCCAGTTTAAGGGCGTTCGATACCTCCAAAGCGCACCTCTTATATGGGGACAGCTGTGTAAAGTTCACCAACCCGTAAACCTTTAAACCGGCCGCCGCTTGATCTGCATATATAAGGGCAAGCACATTTCACATCTGACCGGGTCGTGCGTGAAATGGCCGTGGAGAAAGGTCGTGATAGGGGTTTTATCGAGGGTTGCTGTCGTTATTACCGTCACCTGCTGATTAGATCTGAAATAAACCCCATTGAAAGGCTACACGGCGGCGAGGCTTAGGCTTATTGATTCAGCACACTTCATGATACATCATCGTGCACTGTCTCAGTCCCTCCAGGCATGCGCCGCCTTCACAGCGCTGCCCGTTTAATATGCCCGTTTAATATCTGCCTCCGCTTTGGTTGCCATCTCAATGAACTGGATCCCTAGGTAGGGCTGACCTCAGGAGGCTGGCGGGGGGGGGGGGGGAGGGTACAGGAGGAGGGGGTTGTGAGCACCAACCCCCGCCACCCCCCCGCCACCCCCTCCTCCCACACTGGGCGCCCGCATGATGGGGTCTGATGATAATCCAATTTCAGCCTCCCCCCCCCCCTCCACCTCCCCACCCTAGCCTCTTCTAAACTCGCTCCTACCCCCACCCGCCGTATGAAATGGATTAGTATGCCGTGTAACGCTAACTGCTTAGCCGCCAATGGTTCTTGCTCATTTCCTCCCGGCCGGGCGGCAGGCAGTGCGTGCCGCGCTCGATTACGGCGCGCACCAGACAATGGAACAATGGCCGCGCCTTGGGCGACGCCCGCGACCCCTAGCGAGGCGCTGTCGTACTAGGGCGGCCGGGACTGACAGCGACGCGCGAGACGAGTGGGGGGAGTAGGGGGTGGTGAAGGGGGAGGGGTGTTTGTTGGGGACGCGACCGCGACGTCGCCTCTACGCGACGTCAGCGTCGGTCGGTGCTTTGAGAGAAAGGTCCGGGGGACGGGGGCAGGGGAATAGGCAGATTGCCGGCAGTTGCCGCGAGCATAATGCCGCGCCCTTGTGCACAAGGAATTTTTAATTTTCAAAAGCGCCGCCGCTCGGTAATTGAGACGCGCCGCTGAGGACGCCGGGAAGGATGACCCCGAATGGCGGGAAAACGCCGGGGTCAATTTGACGTAATGGCCGGCGGTTCAGAAAGAAAATTCACTTAAGGCTGGCATGATTGTTGAGTCTTAAGGCTTTTCAGGGCCGGGACGTTAATGAGTTTGCCCCGCTGATTTATGGCGATTATGTCATTATCATACACAGGCCTTATTCCACTTCTTCTAAAATGGGCCCTGTGACGGTGAACAGACCTTAATAGCCATAAATTTCACTTTTTTAACCACGTCTCTTTGGGATCTACATGCCCAAACACTATTGCTCGCACCTACAGGAAAAAGGAAATCCCGGATCAGCTCCTTTACGTAATTGCGTACTTGAAGTATGGGTTCGCTATTCAAATGGTGGCGCGGTGATATTTCACTTTGGGTTATCTATAGGGGAGGCGTGGGCCGGTGACGCCACAGCCGGCCGGCTGGGACGACCACCCCTCCTTACCCCGGAAAACGGGGGGCAAGGGATCAGGCGCCTCGAGCCGCCAGAAGTTAGCAAAAAGGGAAATGAGGGATTAGGGTAATGGAAATTTTTGACGGATGCCCCATGATTTAGGCGCGGGCTAATTGCGGCGCGATCCTTATCGCGGCCACGGGCCCAGTCCGCTCATTAGCCCCGTTTTATCGAGTAATCATTGACAAACGGCAGGTAACGTTTTCACGTTTTTTTCGGGGAACATTTCTTATGAAAACGTTTTTTCGGTGGTCATAAATCAGATGAGATGGTGAAGGACCACCGCCGAAAAACGCCAGACCCGGAAAGAAATTGAATCCCACCGATATTTATTTTCAGGCAGAAAAACGGCAACAGTGGTGAAAATGGTGGGGCTTTTCCTCATGCTGTGTGAACATTTAGGAAATGGAGTGAGAGAAAGGACAGTTTTAAACTGTTTGTCAAACAAATAAGCCGGGTTTATCTTGGCGTGTTGATAGGGTGCTCGGGGGAGCGAGGCGCCCGTCTTCCCCCGGCGGTGACATAATGAGATTTTACTGAACGCCTCCGGGGACCAGTCCCCCACCCCCTTACACCCACCCCCACCCGTGACGGTGAATAGGTGAATAGGTGACCGCCCAGACCCCTACTGGCCTCCCTCTACCTGGTCACTGCATGTCATCCGAGCATTTAACTTCCATTCATCGGGCCTGCCAACAAAGCCGAAAAGTGTTTCTCTTATATGCTATACGAGGGGCCCGATTCAATTAACCTATAAGGAAAACTGGGTACTGGGGACCATGACCGAGACTTATTTTGGAGCCAAGCCATATAGTTACAGGTTTCATGCATATTATGAAAAGATATATGTGGCCAACTTTGATATATTTTCCATGAAACCAGATAAGAAAAAAAAGTGACCCCAGCAAGCCGAAATTCAGTCCCAAGTCATATTAATATCTTGCATTGTTATGTCAGCCTACAACAAGCATTGCTTACACAAAATTATGTTAATACACAAACTAGATCATGATTGGTTTATGAAAATATTTCATTTCTTGCAAATTCAATTTCAGATTACATGATACTTCTAGAAAAAGGCAAATAGATGGTTAACTTTACCACATAGCTTCCGGTCCATCCTATCGTATGCCCACTCCCTACTACCCCTTCCCTAAATCACACACAAACCCAACCAGCCTGTACGTCACCCATCCCACTCAATCTCCCCTTAACGGGAAGACTAAATAAAACCCAAACATGCGACGTTGGCCGGTGGTCGGTCGGGTAGATTATAGGTCTGTCTCTGGGATGGGGTGGTCCTGGGGGCTGGGGTAGAGGGGGTGATGGGGTAAAGGGTGGTACGCACGTACGGCACCTGGAGGGGTCAGGACCCCCCACGCCCTCCACCACACAAGTCACACAACGTTTAGAGTCAGTCAATAGAAATAGCTAATCCCATTTGTGATTTGTCCAATTCTTTTATTTGCTTCGCACGAATGGTGTGCTTGACACTAAGTGTTCTAGAGATTTTATTGTACTTAGTAATAAATTCATATCCCTCAAAAATCGTGTCCGGGATATGAAAACACATCATAAGTATTTGCTGCAACCTATTAAATCACATCACTACCAAACTCAATAAAACTCATTAAGAATGACCATAGTACTGTGTCCATTCAGAATTGGTCAGACTGATCACTGATTCTTAATTTCTATGAGTTAACACCTTGTTTTTACCTGTTTCTTGTTTTTACCCGGGCTCGCTGTATTATCAAGTCGTCTTCGAAATATGATCGATATATTCGAATCTCGCCCGGGTATATGACTTGGACAAAAAGGCGGGAAACGCCATTGAACTATAACACAACCAGCGGCGACAAGATCGCAAATTTCGACCTGCTTCCGGTTGCAATGCTAACCCTATGTAAAGTCTATACCAGAAATTGACCATTGAGATATCATTAGGCCCCCTCGGGCAGGAGAGTGACAGCGGTCAAACTGTATGTTATCGACGTCTCAGCATTCAAAGGCCTATAGCGTTTGGGTATGCCCTGTAGTGTGATTATGTTAATGAGGGTGATGACGGCGAAGATGGCGGCCCCCGGTTTCCGATCGGAAAGTCAGCCGGGAATGCTCGCCTATTTCGCGCGCGTTTCAGTCGACTTAAGTCGCTATAGAGGTTCATGTCGATCTTTTATTGATGATGCCGATGTGTTGGGAAGCTAGATATCGATATAAACCCAGAAAATCGCATTTCTTTGCGGACTATATATCATGCGCAATTCCTTCCGGCCGAAGCGCATCTCGCGTATTGACAGTGTCAAACCACAGCGCCTTGCATCAGACGCCAAAGATGGCGCGCTCCGGTCGGACCGCGTGTTGGAGTCCTCCGAAATTAACCACCATTTACGCCTTACATCGGCATCGTCCAGTAAAATGGAGTATATATTATGGATTACTAATATCAGGAGCTGGTCTGGGTCGATATATCGTGAAGAATTAGGTCGATATATTCGATCGGCATCGAAGAGAAGGTTAGTTAACTTGGCGTGTAGGTGAACGATAATAGAGGAAAATGGCGGGCGTCTTCACTCGCGCTGGCATGTACATCTTTTTGTTTAATTCGATCGGTAATTCGCTCGATATTTCGTATTTCTTATCCCCATATGTCATCAAGCATTATACTTTCATATATAGAAAAAGAGGACGAATAACCCGGGTTTTTTCGGTTTTCTAACCGATTCTTTTCTTCCATAATTCCACCTGTGACCTTGTGTAATCACAGATTTATTTGATGAAACCAACTCCCAACAACGACCATTGATAACATCGCTTAGGGAGGTTTGAAAACATTTGTTAAAAAACCGTAGAAATATTCAAAAACATTTTATTAAAAAAATGTATTAGTAAATATGAGAAGAAAGCACTCTTTCAGAATTTCTGAAGGTTTGCTCTCTATAGCTTTATATCTCCAAGACAATATTATTGGATCGTTTGCACCAAGAATACACGTATTCAGCGCCACCTACAAAACTGCGTCAGAGATCACCAATATTCTATCCAGGCAGGGATTAAGTTTTTTTAATGTTTGAGCCTCATTTCAGAGTTTTCACTTCAACTTTTTCTGTGACAATCCGAAATTTATGCATTACTCATCTTTTCGCATTGTTTTAGGGTGAATGCAGATTTCGTAATTAAATTTCTGAGTTTTTTTTCTCGAATTATTACATCTGATTTACATCAGTTAATCTATACCGAACCCTAAAGAATTTGCTTCCACAACCTAATGAATTTGTAACTGAGATCAAGGCGTTTTCAACAATACTATGTTATTCTCTGCATTAATTTAGCATATTTATACAAATACAGGTTATTTAACTCATCCTTACATAAGAAAACTGTGTTGTTTCGAAATTTATTAGCAAATCGTCTCAAAATTGTTGCCAGCTTTCATATGCTCTCGACAAATTCATTTAGAGAAAAACTAGCCGTTGTTTATGCAGGTACACGTAAGTGACACGTGTTCAGGTCGTGTATTTGTGGGTCGTGTTTTTGTTGGGCTTACCACACCGTCGTGTTTTACCTCATGACCCCAGGGGTAAGGCGGTTCCTTTTTTGTAGAAGCACCTAGCGGGTACCCGGTGAACCACTGTAGTACTTCACAAAGATCTAAGGGAACGGGATACGTTACACTCCCAAACTGCCAATTCCTACAAATCAGTCAAAAAGACAGATTAGTTTAGGTCTCATGTAAAACAGATCCTTGATTTCATTCCCCTCTCCCAGATAGCCCAGGCCTAAAACCACCACACGTCAATCACATTCCCCCTAATACACAAAATAAAAAGCAGATCCACTTACAACATATTAGTATTTAATTTCCAATCAGAATAACTCGGTCGGCCCTGACATAAAACGCGGAACGTCAGTACAAAAAAAACACTAATGAAATGAGGCTGGTCTAAAGTGATTTCTAATGTTTCAAGGTGGTGTTGCGGGTAGCCGGAGACAATCCGACTCGGCCCCAGTCGGTGGGTCGGGCTGAATAGAAAACAGAGTCGGTGGTAAAAGGAGGGGTGCCTCGGGGGGTGGACGGGGGCCCGGGGGTCGGGGCTGGTAATGGAGAGGGGCGGGCAGGGCGGTAGGGGGCACGGGCGGCCGGGTACTGTTTGAGTACACACCACCATTAGGGGCAGGATCGTGGGGTATACTCACAACCCCCCGGGCCAATGCACTTCACCTACCCTGTTTGTTTAGGTCATTATTTTCACCGAATTTTCATCAATGACGACTTGCGTTTAACGCTACTTTACGATGACTTAAATCTGGTTTAATATACTTAAATAAGATTTACGTTATAAACACGTTCATGAGAAATTGATATTTACTTCGTTGTTTCAATTACTGAGTAATGAATTGGTGCTTGGGGCTTAATTGCACTCAGTTTATTCGCAAACAATGACTGTGTACTGTCACACTTAGTCTGAAGTAGACACTCACGTTCCCACCCTCTCTTCCACAGTTCAGAGGAATCTGCTGCAAGGTTAGTCTCTAGCATCATGCAACTGTGTGAGTTCAAATGAAACCTGCTTTTCCCAAAGTTTGAAATGGATATTTTTGGAAGGACATACCGAGTTTTTAGATATAGACAGATAGTATTGTATTACAATATTAATTTTGTCGTTTGACCGGCAGTATCATGCATGAAAAAAATTGCCTATGTTACGATGATTTCACTATTCACTAATCATTAACCGCGGTCAATAACACGCATGGCGCCTGATGCAAATTACTGAATTTGGTTACTACTCATGTTTAATAGATAACACTTATGTTTTTTTTACTTTCAGTGTTTCATCATTGCCTGTTTCTTTGTTCGGACTGCTTCATTCTCTCTTATGATAATCTATGCGTAGTTCAAATATTTATTGGTGATACAAATATTTCTGGGTCGAATTCCGCCTTGTTCTTCAAATAAGCCAACGATTCAAAAAGAGCCTACATCTCAAACTCGTTCATTTTATTTCCCTGATCAATTTCAGTCTATGGTTACAATACTTTTTTTTCGGGGTGAGTAGGTAATGTTATCTTCCTTTTCACTCAGCATTGTCCATGCAAGAGTCGCTAAGTCGGCGTAAAAGTTCAACTCCTGGGTTCAAGGCCCTTTACCTTTGTGAGGTGTTTGTGTAGAGAGTGCCGCCCTTGGCCGCCCGTGGCCGCTCGTGGCCACACTTGACACGGGCGTCGGGCCGCCCCCAGCCGCCTGTTGACCCGTCACACGGAGCAGAGTCACCCAAAGTCACCACCCCGGGCACGGGTCAGGCCCTCAGCCCACGGCCTCGGGGATATGACCGTCACTACCTGTTAGCTTCAAGTGGGGAGTTAGTACACTACGTTTAAGGATCGGACAGGCTGAGGTTGCGACCCAGGACTGGATCATTTTTGAAAAAATCTTCAATCTTGCTGATTTAATAAAAGGACGTCTTTTACTCATACTTTTACCAGTGCTTTTCTGAAAAGTAATCAAGAAGTTTTGAATAAAAAGGCAGAACACTAAACACTTTAATCTGCCGCTGTTATTTTATGTAATAAAATACGTTTGCCATTTGTCATGGTGATCAGGGATTTGCTTTCAGCGCGGTTTTGTTTGCTTCTCCTTGGTGAGTAAAAATAAAGCCGGTTGTTTCACACATTTCCCCAATCGCGGATCGGATTACGTCAGTGTTTGACAAGAAAGCTGGCCGAGTCAATTAGACCTGACTGATGCCTGCCAAACGTGTCAGCTCCCCGCCCCGGTCGGCGGTGGGAGGCCGGGGGGAGTGAGAACCAACCCCGCCTCGGCCACACTCCCAGATAGGATCGGGGTGTCTAACAATCGGCGACAAGCCTGCCTCTCCTTAGCCCTATCGCCCGGCTGGGTTGAGAGATCCCCTATGCCATGCTCAGGAGAAGGGGTGGGGGGTGAGTTGGGGTGTGCGCCCAGGCGGGTAAAGAGGGGTGTGGGCGCGCCGGGGGGATTACACAAGAGGACCTCAGCCGGGCCCACAATGGGTGCCAGGATGAGGGAGGGGGACGAGGCTCGATGATAACGCCCCGCACCTGGTGGGATCTCACCGGAGGGGGGCTGTGTCAATACGGTAAGGGCGGCGGGGAGGCGGGGCGCTCGGCGGAACGGCACGGGACGCTCCGCTTCACGGACAATGGGGATTTATTAGATAGAAATCGGGACAAGTCAGGCGGAATATTGAGGGAGCGTGGCCAGTGTTACGATAGCAGGGAATTAAGCTGGCAGGTAGATGGGGGTAGGCAATGTAACCCTTAAGTTTCTGCACTTTAATAAACGTCTATACATATTTATTAATGCCCCCTGGTTAAAAAAAATCATCACCAGTTAATGTTAAATGTTATGTAATATATAAACCATAATTTGTTTCAAATGGTAGTGGGAACTGATAAAATGTGACTTTGGAATTTCAGTCTTCTTTGGGTACATTCAAAGAATTAAGAAAAGTTGACCTGGGTTTTCCAGCCCTTGAGGCAGCATGAGGGCCTGTTGTTGTATTGTGACACGCAGGCTCACATAGTGTTGGTAAGGTCACGCTGTCACAACGTTAAAAACCCAACGTTATTCACCCTGTGGGGGGAGAGCAAGCAATGAAAAAGAGGGAAAAAACAAAAAAGAAACCCACAGAGCCAGCACATAAAAAAGAGCCTTGTTGTTGGGAGTAAATTGAATCAGGTGGAGTTTATCACATAAAAAAGCAATGCTTGTCAATGGGACCGGCTCTACGCTCTGGTGGTCCTGGGACACGCTTTGGCGAATTGGGTTTTATGTGTGAAAGTGAGCCGAGATAAAGTGAGGGATTAAAGAGATAATGAGCGGCAACCGGGCCTCCCACGGGCGGCATATATCCTCATTGATTAGCGCTAATATAGTTTAAAGGGCGACAAAGCTGTTTGCTAGATGGGCGCGCCGTCTCATCTGCTTACTCCCATTACAAGGGGCGGTAAATCGATTTAAATGTCAATCAGCCGAGAGCGGCTTTTGACGGGCATTTATTAGCCGGAGTGTCCGCTATGGGTGCCTTATGGCGCCCGGAGGAAACCCTGGATGTCATTAGAGGTAGGTCATGGAGCCGATTAAGATTAGTAGTATTTAAATCAGGAGATATATGAAGGCAGAATATTTCTACGGTCATCATGTGTAGCTTCAAGTAAGAGCATTTGTGGGTTGGCCTCGTATAGGAAGGTGTGATATGGGAGCCGAGGTAGGATGACCAGCGGTCAGTGTTAAGAGTGCGGACAGCCTACAGGTCCCCTGGGCCGGCCGGGCGTCGGCTGGCGCCACTTGACCAGCCGTGTAATGCGGATGTCCAGGCGCGGCGATGACCATTACAGGGCGCTGCTGACCGCTAAGGACAACACCGGCGAGTGGACATTAAGCCGTGTCGGCGGGCGGGCGGCGATTAGAGGCCGGGGCCCCACCTCTGGGCCCTGCCGCTTGTTGTAGCAGTGGTAGTAGTACATGTAGTACAATCCCCGCCCTGCTCCCGACCAGAATGTGTCTAATGGCCAATTGGGTGGCGATAATGGGCGGCGACGTGGGGTCAAATGGCCGGGGAGGGCCCCCGCTCCCGGCCGGCCACTGCCCGGGCCTCTGACCGCCCGCCCCGCCCCGCCCGGCCAACGCCCGGCACTGACCTCCGCCCGACCCCTCCGGGCGTGGCCGTCAAGAAAGGTCAGTGTAAATACTTCAGAGTCAGAGGGCGGCGGCTGGTCTTAACACACCGGACCAACTAGATTAAAGGACTTACTGGACTTTGACCTCAGAAGTGGCGTTCTGGTGGCGCAATGTGGCATTCTGATAGCTGAGGGGCTGAGCCTCAGTTGCACAAAATGTTACCTTAATTTGCCAATAATAGCTGAAAATAATTACATGTTTTTTAACATTCACTTTTATGCATTTTGTGCACCAATTATTACCATATTGAGAAAAACAGTAAGATAGGGCAATCACTGTGTTGAGTTTCTTCTGTTACTATATATTTTGCACATTGTATCATCAGGGCTACAGCTAATTGAAAGTGCACCACGTAACTCGTCTATGGACGCAACAACCCCATGACGTCACCAAACAATCGCTGGCGCAAGCCCATTAAGCATGGGGAAGACAAAAGCCAAAGGAGGGTTAAAAGAGAAGGCGGAATCCGTCCTTGTTTCCCGTCGCTCTCAGAGAGAACGGTGGAGTCGCACCCCCCACCCCCAACCCGGGGGTCACGAGAATGTTACCCCGACTGCCATCTGCCCGTGTATCCCTCCTCAGAGACCTAAGAAACCCATCCAGTGAGCCATGCACGATTTAATCAAATCAAACTGGGCCGCTGAATACATAGCCCCCCAGGGGCCCCGCCCTACCCCTAGAAGCTAATCAATAGAGGGGAACATATAGAGGCCGTCTTGGCAACAGACTCCGGGCGCCGCCACCCGAGCTCCTGGGCTGAGTACTCCAGGTATAGTCCGCCTTCTCCCCCACCCCCCTCCCTCCTGCTGAGAAGAGGCAGTCAATTAGGCGCCTCAACGCACTTACTCCGATTTGGGCGCTCCGACGGGGCGGAAAATAAGACAGCTTGTTTGGCGGCACCACGCATAGGGAGGGTTAGTTTGTATGGCTGCGAAAAACCCGTAACGCCAAGTCTCAAAGACGGCAAAAAATGCACTTCAAATGTGGCGATTTTCCTTTGATGAGGAAGGGTTTGGCTGGGGGATAAAAAGTGGGGTTTGTGTAAGGAGGCGAGGTTGTAAGTTTGTAGCATATGGTTAGGGTCTGGTTGAACCAGCTGCACGGAAATCGGGCGTTCTGTAGCAGAAAATTGGCCGTGTGTAGCTACCTGGGCACCGGCTTGTACCCATTGTCTCTGACTGTTTGAATCTGATGAAAAATTCATAACACACACAGGGTGGAAAAAAGTCAGAGAATAATTAGCATTATAGAGATCGTACCTAATGCCAGTGAAAAAGGAGACCCGGTGTACCCCTGATGAGAATAGGGAAGCGGAGGTGAAGGAATTGGGCTCAGTTGGCCATGAGCGATTTGCTGGTTGACAAAATGACGCGTGTTAGGTCATGTTCGACGAATGCAAATCAATTCTACCTCGCGCCCATGGGGGTGGGGACCCTTGTGTTTTCACACCCAGACACTTGTTCTCTTTTTGCTAACAATTCTTTTTAAAAAAGTACTTTTTGGGCACGTTATTTCCTGCCGTTATGGGCATGCATGTTCACCATGACAGGAGGGGTGGTGTTTTATTGCTGGTGCCGACCGGAAGGTAGCGGCCGGGGGGAGGGGTCGCGGGTATCGTCGGGCGCCGTGATCCGTAGGGATCAGGGTGCGGCGGGCCGCGGCCGACGGGCATCGCCGCGCCCGGAACCCGCCAAATCGGACGGGCTTTGAAGCGCGACCGTGATGTAACCCGCCCGGATTGGTCGTCAGGCGCGTCCGTGCCGTCTCCTTGGAGACGACGACGACGCGCGGGTCGACGCGACTGGGCGCGCGGTAAATAAGCGCGCGGAGGTCTGTGTCAACGCGCGCAGCTCGTCGCGCCGCCCCTGGCCGCCCGACGTCGCGTTAAGCCGCGTAAAGCCGCGCGGCAGACCCAGCCGCGGCCCTGGATGGAGTCACACCCCGCGACGCGAGCACACACAAACAGACACAAACACGCGCCCAGCGGGAAGCGGTCTGCACGCTGCACCTACCTCCACCCACAACCACCAGACGGCGCATCGACCGCGCCGGAAGGAGGGGGAAGGTGCTCTATGCGCGCGCCCTCCTCCAGGGCAGGACGGCGCCCTGGTGGCGGCTCGGGTTACGCCGCTGGTCAGTAAATAATTGTTGCGCCGTCACGGTGGGGGCGGCGGGAAGGGCGACCCGCGGGGCTGGCCACACGTGTTGGGAGGAGGGGAGGGGTGGACCCGGCGGGGCAGCTGCCAGGCGTCTAGCCATTAGAGGTGGGGGCAGATCAGTACAATGACCGGCCGCAGCTCGTGGGGGAGAACGGGGAGCTAAAAGGTGCAACAATAACGTCTCTGGCCGACAGGGGTCAGCGGGCGGCCGGGCGGGCCCTTCACTTTACTCTACAGGAGGAGCGGTGCGCCTTAAACCAACATGGCCGCTAACAGCGCCCCCTCACGAGACGCCCCGACGGCACGGCACGCCGGCCGGCCATACGTCAACCTACAGAGACAGCGGTGCCAAAACACGGTCATGATAATGGGAACTATTCCGCCAAGATTGCCAGCCATGGCGTCATGACTGTCAACTATGTCTGTCGGAACAGAGTCAATAGTGTCTGTCATGACGCTGTCGGTCAATTTCTGACTCCCCATCTTAGCCTCACCCGACAGGCGGTGAGGTCACATCTGATGACGACAGTCTACACAAACACTCGTAGTTTACGACCACTTTACCTCCTGTTTCAGTCTCAGTGAAATATTCGGAATGTAGCCTTAACATAACGCACACATTGCTCAGATATCTGGGACGGCCGGAGTGAGACAAGATCCAGTATTTATGACATGTTCATCATCACCCACATTCCTAGGTTTTATTGAAATAAAGAACAATAACCATTAGTATAAGAAAAAAACAAGTCTGTAACAATAGTTGGCCGTCTGAAGTAGACGGTAAATTTGTCCTGCAGACAAAGGTTGGTTAGGGGGTGCCCTATAGTGGGAGTAGCGGGCGCGGGCTGCGCCGCATAGATAACATTCCGCGGCTCGACGATGGGGACGCTCGATAAGTGGATCCGGCGCGGGGTATCGCCCGGCGCCATCGTCGACGCGGCGCGCCGCGGCTACGGGCATTGAGGGGCTGTCAGCGGAGGGCGAGCTGCTCGCTACGTTAAGGGTGCGGGCGAGCAGCTCAGGCTGATAAATGGGCGCCGAGTCGTGGGGGTGAGCGGCGAGGTGGTGGCGCGGCGTCGACGGCCGCGCGCCGTCCATGTCATAGTGTTAATGAGGGCGCGATTACATCAGACACTCAGTCAATGACATCATCGCCATAAATAGGATAAATGGCTCGCTCAGTCCATTCGCCACCCGAACCGGCACAGAGGTGACTGCGGCTCGGGGTTAGGGAACATCATTGCCCGCCCCCCTATGAATTTTCAATACAGAGTTCTGACTGATCATAGATTAACATCTTAACCAGTCCTAGTATAAAACAATGAATAAATATTTAAATTATAATGTTATAAAACTCTTGAATGCTTGGCCGTGTTCGATCTAGATTGTGTTTACTTTTATAGTTTGAAACTGGAAGTTTGTTCTGCTACAGGAAATTTCTTTTGTTTTCCGATAAAAACAAACACGAAAGTAGTATATGGAAATGACGGTACATGTTGCCCTACATTGGGATGGCGATGCGTTCCGTCTGTTAGACAAATAATGAAAAGACGTAATGAAGCCAGTGATTCCTATCAATTAATTTTAATTCGGCGTAGCTGGAATTAAAAGCTTAGGGTGTGGTGGGTAAAGGGTTAATTGGCTGTTATCTGGCCGTAAGCACGGCAGTGTATCTCATACCCAGATGCGGGTGGTCTGGCCTGATGAGAGAACCTTTTTAATCCCGCCACTAGATTAGGATTAATATTCATGTAGACTTAAGGCAGGAGCGGGCCGTCTTTTTCTCCACTACAGCACGAGTTAATCCCCTGCTGGCACGATTATCCTAATCATTACTATCAGTGATTATGGCCTGGCGAGGTGGCAGGTTTTTTATGTGAGCTGAATGCAGGAGCGTTGTCGGCGGCAGGGATTTGTCCCGATACAGTGATAACGGCCAGGGATCCTTGTCAGTGTGGCGTTTTTTAGCGGGCGCTACCGGAGACATGCGATTGTCACATTCTAAAACTCGTCTTTTTTGTGCTGTTTTAGAGCGTAAAAAAGAGACTTACAAGGTCTCCATGTCACTACGAACAAGTCGACTTAAAAAGAAACAAGTTCTTTTTTATGATTGGTTTAATCAGGGGGGAAACTGGTAAAAATTAGTCGACACACGTTTCATTGCTTTCAATGGGTTTCCTTTCAATCGGTTATTTGAATAGCCTAATGGTAATCCCGAACGGGAAGCGGGGCCGAGTGATTCTGATTTCACTTTAAACTTTTCAGATCGATTTACCATCGCGGATTGGGCCCTTTTAAGGGCTATTGTTACACAATCAGCCCTCCTTCACGCCCCACGCCCCTACCCGCCCCTCTCACGTCTTCAAAGGCTGACCGGCGCGCTGACCTTTGGCCTTTTACCGCTTTTAGCGGCGCTGTATGTTTGGAGTGGTCGCCGCCCTGCTTAATGCCCTCATGTGTAACAAATGATGCAGGCTCAGACCTTCTCTCCACTCCCTCCAGTAGGTAGGAGCAGCGCTTAGCGCGGGCCCTTGGGTTCGGCTGACCATTATGGGTCCCCGGCGGAGGGTCAGTGGCGCTAATCTCATGTCCACCTTATGGAATGGTC
This sequence comes from Lepidonotus clava, assembly GCA_936440205.1. Lineage (NCBI taxonomy): Eukaryota > Metazoa > Annelida > Polychaeta > Phyllodocida > Polynoidae > Lepidonotus > Lepidonotus clava. Next base: position 40,070,340 of record OW387136.1, on the reverse strand, counting down.
AACTTAACACCTGTCGGGCCGGCCCCGGACGCTCAATGGCCATTATCAGGCTGTCATGGCAACGTGCGCTCGTAAAGATGGGGCCGTTTGGGGAGGTGGTGACAACGGCCGACAGGGGGCACTGATCCCGGCTAATTGTCCCCCTGGTGGCAGCAATCGGCCCGACAATAATAAGACGGGCAGGTCAAAATGCTGAACGCTGCGACCCCCCGCGTCCCCCAACACTCTGCCCTTAGATACAGTGGACGTAGGGCACGGTGCAGAGTACCCACACCCCAAACACTCTACAATTACCTCCCCCACTCCCCACCAGGAGCGCCACCGTCGTCATCGTTACCACCCGCCGCCCCTTACCTCTCCATGGAGACGCTTTCTCCACGGTCTTTTTGCATTATCCCCCTGTCCTATACAGTAGGGCGTAGTCAGGCCGTAATTTCCCCAGACTCACTTAATTTTTACGTCCCATTACTGTTTTTCACGCGGAGGAAACGTCGTTTAAAACTGAGGCCGGGTGCTGGGGCTAATCGTCTGACGTTGTCACAGTTGCACTAATCACTTCGCATGCGCGGAGGTGGATCTAACATTTTGTACGAGGCACCAGTTTTCCTCGTCGGGCTGACATCTTAATGGTTTCAAAGGGAAAATAGCACTCACAAAAGCAGTGAGGGAGTCTGTTTTAGCTCATTCCGAACTGTAACATCAAAAGTGATTAAAATCGTGGTTGTCTGCACTTCTGCCTAATTGAGGTATGGATTCACTAATCCGTAGACTGCACTCATCAGGTCATAAAACTGAAATGTGAAGGATGGACTTTGATCATAAGAAAATCTCCATCATAGAAGGACCAATTTGCAGTCCTATAGACCTTGTGCAGAAACGGTCACGTGATCACTTTTTGGTGATCACCATGGAATGATCAAGGCTAATACTCAGTGATACAATTTTTAATTATTTTAGCACATAATTATATATCAAATACTTCGGACTTTGTATAAGAATTGTTATAAGTTCATCACCATTATATGGCGGCAAGCCCATTATGGCCAGTTTTGACGTCATCTGTACAACGTCTATTGAAAATCTCTCACCCTATAGTTCAATCATATGACATTGAATAAGTCTTGGGCTGGCCTGTGTGTTCAAAGTTCAGAGTAAAGGCCATTATATAAGAAGAAAAAAGACAATTAAAGAAGGATGGTGGTATGTGGAACCTATAGCCTACAAGTTTTGGTTTCTAAGAATCTAAACGTGAGCTGCACCTAAATAAAGCGGTCTGAAGTAGGGCTTTTCCTGTGTGGTCTCCACACCGCCAGAGAGTTCTTACCTTTAAGCGTTTGAACAGAATGGATTACTGATACATGTATCTCAATTAACGTTCATCCAATTATATATACCGCCACCATACCTCAATAAAGAACATTCAGAAAGCACGGGCAAAAACCACACACATAGAACCTTTCTTTAAGGAAAATCCAATTAAACAAACACAGATGAAATAAGCCGCCTCACTTAAAGCCAGACACAATAGTTTGTGGCACTCAGGAGTGGACCCGGTGATTTAGGCCCTACTCGGCGGGCTTGGTCAAAGGTGGGGCTGGGTCGGCGTCAATACACAGAGGTTGTAGACTGGGCGGTCACACCGTAAAGCGTCCATTAGTTTTAGTGTTGAGGTGTCATTTATCACTAGTGGACTGATGATGGCCCTCTCACCTGTACGGGGCCGTCAGGTAACTAGGCTACGGTCTACAGGTAACTAGTCAATGTGTGATTAGTGACCAGTCGTTTTATGACCCACCCTATCTGCTATTCTACCCCCACTCACATCAGGCCTGTAGAATGCTCCTTAGGCCCCGTTTGCATTCAATTAAGGCGCCTAGTGGTCCTAGCACCAGACAACAGAATCTATCTAATCTATACGGACTGAAGAGGTTGGGCTAGAGTTGAATAGATTCGTATGAAGGATTTATTAGAGGAGAGGCTTAGTGGTGCTCGAGGTTGTGTGTGGGTCAAGTCCAGGTCGATTGGAAGTTTACAAACTTAGGTGGGGAGTTGAGTGTTGAATTAAGGCCGGACCTAAGGTGTTATCAGGCGAACCTAATCGTGACCTTTTAATTTAGGTATATTACCTACTTTATGATTAGTCCTTTAATTACAGAGTATGGATTCCGCCGTGGAGAGCGGTATTGTCCGCTCATCCCGGTACGATATGGGATCGGATTGTGTGATCCTAACATATGGTTTGTATGTATGTAAGATAGTCAGGGACGGTATTATTAGACAGATCAGACAAGGGTTGGCAGGCATTGTGTGGTGCACATAAAGACAGTGTGCTCGGTGTCTCTGCCCTGTCATCAAAGCGCCCATTCACTGGTCAGTTTGTGATAACAGTCCCCGCCTGGCTCTATACCAGCTGTCCCCAGACCTGCCCGTTGTCCGGCCAGGTATAGGCCGTCTCTATACCTGTATGGGCCGCGTTACCTGGCCGCCCCGGGCTACGACATACTATAGGCGAGCACGGGTAATGGCTGATCAAAGGCTACACCTGCACTGTCCCCCACGTGCCCGCGGGGCTTGGTCTCGGGGAGTAAAGGGGACAGTGTGATCTGACAGGGGCCTGCTGAACCGTTCTCCTTTTCTCTGTTGGCACGGCACCTTCTCCAGGATGGCTTGTCTTGCCGTTGTTGTGCGTGCGGCTTCTAAAAGGCCTCCTCTTGTTTTGGCCGTCGTACAAAAACAGTGGCTGCAAGCCAAGTCAAGACGCACCCAATAAAAAATTCATACTTTTTGGTCTGGATTACTGTTTACAGCAATTTATTTTATTTCTGCACGTACGTTCTCCCCCCGTTTCGACCTTATATCTTTTTCCGACCAGGATCCGACGTGTCATCCGCGTTCAGAATTATCCCTGTAGGGTTCAGGGTTTTGGACTGGAGCTGTCAGTAGTATAATGAATCGGGGGTCGGGCGCGGGATGTGGGCTGTGATCACACGGGGCAGGGGACGGGGGCGGCCCGGGGCCCGGCCGGCGGGACCCCTCTGATCCCGGCCCGGGTTATCGCCGGGATCATCTCACCGCCCCCCGGCCCGCCTCCTCCGGCGCCTGGCGTCCACCCCACACCTGGACCACCCCTGAACGCTCTTCTCCCCAACAAACACCACCCCTACCCCGGGACGGGGGGGGGGGACATGTCGGAGAGGGATGCAGGAGTGTCACTCACTATCAGGTGATGGCCTCACCAATATGGCTGTAATAACGGACCAGCTGGGGAGTCCTTATCACGATAGCTGTCCCATTAAAGGTTTGATCAGCTACACTAACTGTCCCATTAAAGGCTTGATCAGCGAGACTCCCTGGCGTGGGGCCAGTTTCAACTCACAGCCATACGCCTGCACTTTATTGTTGTTTGTTTGATGGGTGGCATTTTTATGCTGACCTCGGACAATCAGTGGTCAGTTTAGGGTACTGAGGGTCAGTATGCGGGTCACTTAACCTCCGTGTCCAAGGGTGGTCAGGGAAGTTTCCCATCAGACACAAATGATTATTGATTATCTAAAACTGATGTCCAGAAATACCCAAAGCCATTTGGTAAATGGAAAATAATAGCAAATTACCATTTTCTTTTGAAGTAATATAACAACACTGGTACTCTATCTAAAGAGATTAATGAAAGAAAATAAATTATCTATGTATATACATTAAAAATAAACAATTCTTGGCCCAGCAGTCGGCCTTTTTCTGAAAGCACGATATACTAGGATATCCACCTCTTTTTTTTTTTTAGACAATTACTATATTCAATTTGTTTTCTAGCATCAGAACCAAAAACAAATCATAGTGGACATTTAACTCCCCTCTGGTCAAGAACGATAATTATACTGCGAATTAAAAAGATAATGGTCAATTGTTAGTAACGTATAGGCTAATTAGGAATGTGACATTGGCATGACTAAACCAATAGCCCCAATTGACGTCCAGTCTAAGGTAACCCACACTTCAATAAAACGCCGCGTTAAACAGTAACCTAACGCCGCGCGTAAAAAAGCCGCGCGGCAACTTTTGACGCGGCTTGGGGTCGGGTGACGCGGCTGGTGGTCAGGGACACGTGCCGAGACCCAGCGGCCGCTGGTGGGCGACATGAGTGGTCACTTGGCTGGACACTCGGGTGACACTGAGATGACCACTCCGATGACCGGTGGGAGGGTCCGAGATGGACACTGGTCAACAGGTCATAGAGTGGCAACATGAGGGCAGAGTGGTCAGTTGACAGGCCTGTGGAGGCCATCGCCTTTTGATATTCGAGTTTGACGATCCACTCTTTTCATATCCATCCCTTCGGACTTAGCACATTGTACACTAGTTCTAACTGCAAACATGTAACATGTTCCCATATAACACGATTTTAAGCAGTCCCAACTAAAACAGATATCAAACAATGGTTGCGTATCTTGAGTACAGGAATAAAAGATCAAGTCTCATTGGTCTTGGTATTTACTGGGCACGGATATGAAGAACTGAAGACCCGGCACTGAAGATTCGAGTTCACTGTGTACCCCTGCAAGGTTTTTATTCGATGTCAGAAACAATTAACTTTACGTGTAAAAGTGGGATAAGTGGGAAACGCGTGTAGATTATCTGGATAGGTTTGCCCTGAGGCTGTGATTTCAGTGAAGGTTATGGGTCAGCGTTACGTGGACAGGGTGCCCGGTGGTCAGTGAGGTAGTGACCACGTGGCGGCCACTGGTCAGCAGTGGTCAAGGGTCAGAAGCCGTGTCCACACGGCGTCCACAGGTGGCATTAGACCCGTTAATGACGGCCAAAGGGCCGCTAAACCAAACACTGACCGGTGGTCTTAAACCTGCACTGATAGGGGCCCCGCCGCCCGCCCCAGGTCAGCCGGACAGGTCACTTTCACCAGGTCACAGGTCAGGTCAGAGGTCACTGACCACATGGTGGCGCCACAAGCTATGACACTTTAACAGTTTTTTATTCAGAAATTACCCCCCCCCCCCCCACAAGTTGTTTTACCCCCCAAAAAACTAACTGGTACCGCTTGGCGTATTGATGCCCCATCTCCATATTAGTATGTTCAAGCATCTGAGGCTCTGCTAGGCTCCTTCTTTCATTTACATCGTAGCTAAAAAGTCAAGTGATACTGGTCGAATATCAGGGGGGAAAGTGGAGTGTCCAGTCTGAAATTGATAATGTAATTTGGCGTGGCCGGAGGGGCGTGTCCTGATGAGTGACCAGTACAGAGTGGTGGCTAAAGTGTCCCCCGGGAGGCCGAGCGGTCAGTGGTGGTCAGCGGCTAATTATATCAACACCCGCGGCACATGGGGGCTCTGATGTATATTGAATGCTACAGGGTTGGGTAATTTATGGGTCAGAAAAAGCCAGCTTTTAAGGGCAGCCGCATTACGCCCGCTCAAATTGGATGAGTCAGTGACGGCCGATTTATCAAAGGGATTTAATTGAGTCAGTGATACTCAGCTTTCTGTAATGACCGATGGAGTGTGACGGTGTGTTGTAGTCACGGACTATTGCCAAAATCCAAAGCTTCTGATTGACAGGCAGCCCCCAACTGTAAAGCAAATTTGACATACTTTTTGAACATTTCTAAGTTTCACAGATTATAGATTGTAAAGAACTCTCTTCTGGCACTTATATACATGTATATCCATATTGAAATGATCTCTCTCCAAGTTGCTTTTAGAATAAAACTAGGAAACAAAACTGTTGTCATCACCCTGGAGTGGCATCTCTGACATAAAAATGTCTTTATATACATAATATACCCCTGCGTTGAAGCACCTTCTTCACCAGAAAAGATAGTCGATGAGAACTGACTCTGCTATGTAGGTCCTATACTTTATACCGGCATTATAAGATTACTACACCCTGCTGGACAAAAGAAGACTGAAGTTCGGTGGTTTTTGCTAATGTACCCTGGGCCAAATGGGCCAGGCCAGGTGGAGGCTACAGTGCAAAGATCACTCTAGTCTCGAGGTAGGTGAGGTGGCAGAGTGATATATATGTGTATACATGTATGTATGTGTGTGTCTCCACCTGTTGTGGTGTCGGCGCACTACAGTGTTAGAGTTATGTGTTCTTCTCTGTAGGCAATCTCGGTATGATTTTATAGTTTTCGACACGAGTGTGGTCCAGAAAGTTCTGTTTTGCCTGAGCGGCTACACTGTTCTGCTGAACTTTAAACTTTGCATACTATAAAGATGCATGTATGTTTTAGAAGGGGTTTCCTAGAAAGACAAGGGTGTGTCATCTGAACCATTTTCTGACAATCAAGTCCAAGCTACTAAAAATTAACAATTGACGGAGAAATACAATATAGTTTTATTAATTGATTTGATCACAGGTTCGATATTGTTGTTTAGTGTGTGTACCTAATGTCAGTCGCCGAAAAAAGACAGTGCTTTTTCTTAGTACATGAATAGCAATATTTTACAGCAATCAATGTTGTATCTTTTTATTGTCAAACAACAGTCGGTAGCGCACTGTTGCTCCATTGAATCAAAACTGCTCCGTAGCCTTCATTATAGATGGAAGACACTTTGTATTTATTCCGATTATAGTAAAGAAACCTGAAGCAATAGGAAACTTGTGATCTGAACAATTCTCAACTCGTAAAAACTTGTTTAGGGCATTCCTTTGCCTTTAGAAATCGATAAAATATACTTTAACGACGTGATGTATGTACAGTGTATATGCACGTATTTGGGCGGACACTTGTATTAACTGTTTAACTTCCATTCTGTGACGATAATATCGTGTCCACCGAATACTAGCATAGTAATAACTTTTGGTGGACATATCGTTATTAAAACAGGTGTATAAACCTGAAAAGATGCAATCCTGGGCAGATTTTTTTTTTTTTTTTTTGGTAGGTTTTTATTTAGGGTTGAGGGAGTCGTCATTGACGGTTTTCATTCCCTTCCCTCTAGAACATATGTTACAGACAGCAAGATCACAATTCTCACAATTAACAAGGCAGTATAATCAAAGATAAACATTTTGATGAAAACCCATTATGAGAACCATTAGATGAAATCCATTAAGGAAAATGAGACAGAATGAATATAATGAGATGTATCAAATCACATCCATACCATCAATACCAAACTAAACTACACATATGGATTTATAAAGTATAATCCTACTGAATCCTTAAATGAACATTTTGAATCAATATTACGAATCTCCTTTGGCATAGAGTTCCAAATGTCCACAACTCGATATAATAGACTTCTGTAATAACGTCTATTTTTCACCTTAGGAATTTTCAATAAAATTCCATCATGTCTACGAGTTACAATTTCTCTGTTGTCGACAAACACAGGGTTTTGTTTCAATCTATGAGCATACATCAGTAAGTGTAACTTACGCCTATGTACCAGAGAGAACATATTTGCATTCCTATGTAAAACTTCACTATTCACTCTCATGTCGTACGGAACAACATATTGATTAAATACAATTCGAAGAGCATCGTTTTGTAATTTCTGCAGTGATATATTTGTATATTGAATGTTTTGTTCATACATAAAATCACCATAATCAAACAAAGGTAAAATCATTGACTTATACACAATAACAGCAGCCTGTTCAGTCAAATAACAACGTATTTTCCTGAAAAATTTTAACTTTTCCTGAACTTGAGAAATAACCTTATTTCTATGTGCTGCAAAATCCAGATTTGTATCTATGATGAAACCTAGGTAGTTAAAGCTTTGCACACAATCCAATTCTACACCATCAATCTTTAAGTTCCTGTGCAAACTCAAACTTGAGTTTGGATTTGTGTTTTGCCCTGTCACTCCCCGCACTGGGTTAATATTCATCCATATAGTCTTGGATTTATTCAAATTCAACAAGTTTGCACTGAACCAGTTGTTAATATCACCCAGATAATTTTCTACTTCAGTCAAGGTGTGACCATACACTACTGCATCATCTGCGTATAAGGTTATATTATTTGGGTAGAGATGACCTAATTCGTTTATAAATAAAAGGAAGAGGACAGGGCCCAACACAGATCCCTGTGGGACGCCATATGTGATTGATTTGGTTATTGATATGAACCCATTCATAGAAACCTTTTGTTTTCTATTACATAAATAAGAAGAGAACCATTTATATGTATTTCCAATAATACCTAAGTAATTCATCTTTGCAAGTAATAAGGTATGGTTAATAGTATCAAACGCCTTACTTAGGTCAAGAAAGGTCATGACAGTAGACTTACTATCATTAATATTTGTATATACATTGTTGACAACAGAAGAGATTGCAGATATAGTTGAAAACCCTTTTCTAAAGCCATGTTGTTGAGGAGTTAATATTTGATGTTCATCTAAATAATTGTTCAAACGTTTACAAACTACCTTTTCCAATATTTTCCCAGGCAGTGGGAGTAAAGATATTGGTCTCAGGTTTTTGACATTATCAACAATTGAGACTTTTGGTAAAGGGATTACAATTGCTTCTTTCCATTTATCAGGTACAACACCAGTTTTTAAAGAGCAATTAAACAGTCTACAAACCCTATTCAACTGTGATATGAAAGCATCAATAATAACAAATGATCGAATATTAGAGATCGCCGATGATTTTGTTGTATCAACATCTTTCAGGATAGCAAGCAGATCATCAGCTAATAAATCATTTTGTAAAAAATCCCCTTCAAAACCAAGCTTGGTGTTATTATTTTCAAAATTCCTTATACAATTTTCAATACCACCAAGCTTGGCCAACATGGGAGCAGCCATACTACTACCAACGCCAACGTAGTAGTCATTTACATAGTTTGATAGTGCTAGACCATCCAAAGTTGTAACTGGATTTATATCAAGGGATGTAATAGTATTTTGATTGGTATTGCCAGGGAATACATTTCGTATTTGTTGCCAAAACTTTTTAGAATCATTTTTATGTTCCTGTAAGGTGTTTTGAATAGTTCTGGCTTTGCTATCTTTAATAGCAGTAGTAACCCTATTTCGTAAGATTTTGGCCATATTCCAATCATCAACTCTACCCATTCTTTTGGCCCTTTTGAAAAAGAAGTCTCTATCTCTCATTAAAGCTATGATGTCATTTGTTAGCCATAATGGTTTGGTCTCTGGAACCTTTAATGTCCTAATAGGGCATAATCGATCCAGTGAATATGTAATATTTCGAAGTAGAATGACCCATAGTTGATTTGGATCAGTCACAGAATGGTCATCAAATACACTCCAATCACAGTTTGACAGAATTTCAGTAAAGTGATTCTTATCATAGCCATTATAACTTCTTCCCTCTACCTGGTTGGTTTTAACATGAGCAATATATTTCTTCCGTATCATAAAGATTGGGAGGTGATCACTAATATAACAATCTAATACCCCACTCGAAGCTACATAGGGACTATTAGTATAAATAACATCAATAAGTGAGGATGTAGTCAGAGTCACTCGGGTGGGCATTGTTATCAGCTGGGATAGTCCCAAACGATCAGATAGCCAGTTAAGTTTAATCTTTTTACACAGACTTTTCTTAAGGTGATCAATGTTCCAGTCCCCTATTAGGATAGTCTCTAAACGATCAGTTTCTTCTTCTTTAAGTATTGTGTATAAATGATCAGAGAAGTTTCGCAGTGAGCCAGTTGGGGGTCTATAACATGCTACCAAACGTATCGGTTTAATATTAGGGATGGTGATAATAAGACTTAATATTTCATAATCAGTTGAAATAACATTTAATTGTGGAAGCCATAATTTATAAGCAAAATTTTCCTTTAGATATATGCATAAACCACCTCCCTTTTTATTAAATTGGCTATCTCTATCCAAACGTATCAAGTTATAGCCTTTAAAAGTTAAGTAAGAATTTGGAACATCAGATGTCAACCAAGTTTCACTCAGCACTATGATATCAAAAGCCTCAACAATTTTCTCTATTTGGTTTACTTTGTTAAATAAACTTCTTATATTAAGGTGGACTATTTTTAAACCTTTAAGGGATTTAAGGTGTTTTAAGGTCTCCATAACTTAATTCAATAAATATGTCTCCCCGTCGCGATGCAATGGTGGAGATTCTAACCTATCCATTTGTAGGATAACTATTGAGCTTATCAAAGTGTACTGTTGAATGATTGATGATAATGAGATGATCAGTAATGTAAGCATAGTTATACTTAGAAGGTGGTAGTACTGTCATATGTGAGCATCGGGGTCCATCGTGGGTAATACCCCAAAGAGGAATGTTTATGGATTAAATATTCGTTATTTTGTCAATAAGAACCCAAATTTCACCAGCAATATAGTCAATGGTCTCTTTTTGAGTGTCGAAATGGCAACCATCAGAGTCCAGATATTTATATCTATGTTGCCACCTTCCTTTGCCAAGGCAGTGATGAATTCTTGAGGCAGTTTGCGGGGTGGCTACCCCATTTCCATCATTTATGTTCGTGATGGCAGCATTTAGTGCAGTAATACTAAAGTTCATTTTCAACTGATCTGAACGTTGTGCTTCTTCCTTATTGTATTTTGAGAGATCAATACCAACAATTGGTAAGAAGACTAGTTTCGCCTTGGGATTTACTTCTCTGACAGAGGTCACACCGGTTTTCATTGTATCTGTTATTTTCCTAACAATGTCTTCTGATGAGTCCATGGGCATATAAATCTGCTTTTTCCCTGGTTCCTTTATACTAATGCTACATATGCCGCCATAGACTATGGCCAGATCCACATGTTTGTCAAATATGAATATGTCTTTCACTCTCTTCATTAAGGTTGACATGTGCGCACCTGGTAGTATGTGCATTACTATATTTGCACTTGTCAATTTCTTTAAGGCTGTCTCAATAGCTCTACCCCTAGAGTCCGACACAATGTAAATCTTAACCATGGTGTATAGAACACTTAGCAGCTATCACACAGATTTATCTCCCCGTCGCAATGCAATGGTGGAGGTCTGTTCTTAAACTAGTGAGAGAGTGCCGGCACGAGGAGGGCTATCATACAGTCTAGAGAGTTTCAACACAGTACCTTGTATGCGTGGAGAGTCACACACAATATATATGTCCAGAGAAATCAACAGAAAAAATTTCCTATGTTCGTGACTGCAGTCTGGATAGAAAATGTTCAAGGTTTTTGTTCCTGGTCAGTTCTGGTGCGACATATGGTGTGTTGTTGACCACTACCAAGAGTAAAGTGATTGGTAAGAGGAGATTTTGCACACGCCGGTCTGTGCTGGTACATTATGCAGTGCCAGCTGTACCCATGATGATTTTATATTCCTCAGGGAACAATCCTTTTAGTTCTGTACGGATTTCCATCAGGATTTTCCCCATGACGTTTTGGCCCTTGTATGATCTGTTGACTAGTTGATTTGAACCTATGGTGCAACCAGATCCCCATTTTCCATCCAATGTTGCCTCTACCAAGGTATCTTCACCTGTTTCAAATAGCATGCGCCTCAAGGTCGCATTTTGGAGATATTTTTCCCTCATGATTTCTCGTACTATGATCTCGGCTCTGTTGTCCCAGGCTCTGCTGTAGATGGCTTTCCCTAATCTTTTTGCAGTATAAGGGCAGGGAGTGTCAAAGATTTGCTCCATGTATTTTTTGTGGTCTGCAAATTTGGCTTTGCCATAATTTATTGCTTGTTCTGCTGACTTGTATACCTTGTTCTCTATCATGATTGGAGTGGGGTACATGTTGGAGAGCGGTGCAAGATGACTGGCAAATGCAGTTAGTTTCTCCAGCTTTCTTGTTTTGGTTGTGGCTACTTTGACTTCATCTGGAACATTATCAGTTAAGTCAGTGGGACCATAGTATACACCGTCCAGAACAACACCAAGTCCTTTCTGTTGAGATTTTATACCAGTTTTGGATGCCAGATCTGCAATTGTTCTTGCGTCATTCCTTTTCTTCTTTATTGTCTGGTTCATATCAGGGTTTACCCATATCTTTCTCAAATCATCAACTTTTGACAGATCCTTCTTATTTGCGAGAAGACAGTCCCTGAGTTGAATGGATTGTAGAACAACTACAATTGTTCTCATACCTTTTTTCACGCCTTGTCTATATGCTACATCTATAGAATTCATTGGCATGTTTGGAATGATCTTGGATAGTACATCCATAGCAATCTCTTTTGCATTCTCTCCTTGCGATTCTGGGATACCATCAAGGCATAGATTTCGTTTTCTAGTAGAATTATCTAGCTGTGCCATGTTCAGTTCAATGTCTTGCATACGGCGCTCCATATCACGGACGTGTGATTCCAGCCGATCAACTGTGCACCGGAGCGTGACATTCTCCTTTTTCAACTCCTCGCATGCAATCTTGTTTTCCCCAATGTCTTTCTGCGAAAATGTCAATGATTTCTGGGTGTCAGTACAAGTTGTATTTAGTTTCTTGATTTCGTCAGATTGGGTTGTTAGCGATGCTTGGATTTGTGCTAATGCTGCCAGTACAGGGTTTTCTGGTTCTTTGACTGTAGTGTCAGAGTCTTTATCGGGAATAATAGCCGAGGCCATCGTGCTTTGTTTATTTTTGCGCTGTGTTACATTCAGTGTGTGTAGGTCGTTTAAGAATTGATCGTCATGCTTATCGGTCATATCATTTGTCAAACTAATAAAACTCGACTTATCTGATACTTCCTGCGATGATTTTGATTGATTTAAGTGGTGGACCATCGGGAGTTCTGGGCTTGTTGGTTGAGTGATCACTGGGCCGGTAGCCATTGTAAATCTCCATTATGTGTCACAAGTAAACAAGTCCATATTGTGCGTATTTCAGTCACAAATTACCTCAAAAAGTCACAATCCATGATCAATCCGGCACTATTAGTACTCCTAAGAAATTTATTCGTAGATCCATCCATTTTATCCATTGATGATCAACGATTCCGATAGGACCCCTCAGCGCAACACGTCTAGCCTACGGACGCCATTATATCATCAAATACTCCAACTACGACCTTTCTGAGGTAACGGCCCAGCGCCTCAAATGGGTGCCCTTACCTTTTTTCCTCCTCTCTCCGGGGGTGGGAGTGTCGCCCACTCGTTTTCGGTCCGTTTTCCAGGTAGAAGATAGAGACCAGTGCGTTGTGTTTGGGGTTTGACGGTGCCCAGCCAAGTCGTGCTTAATAGGCCGAAAACAAAGCAGCGGACGGTGCACGTCAAACGTCGATCACGCCCTAATCAACCTGATTAATTACACCTGGCGCCGCCCCCTTTGATCTGACCACAAAGGGCCTGTTATACCTGACACCTCCGTCGGGCCCTAACCCCTTAGCGCCCACAAAACCCTAATTTGATAACCTTTTCCCCTCACTTGTTTAATCACACAATTACCACTTCAAGTTTTTATGCAGTGCCTCATCCATACATGCAATGTTTTATTGCAGGAGCTGGTATAGCCCATTTGTCATAACGGTACCCTTGGAACCCATCTAAATTCCATGGGGTTTAAGAATGAATATATTACTTTTAAGACGGTAGTAGACCAAGTGTTATGTCGGTGCCTACACACCCAGGTGCGGGAAGGGCAGGTGTAAGTGGAGGTGGTTGGGTAACAGCCCCCATCCCCCCATCCCGACCTGTCCCCCCGTACAGGTGTTGTGTTGCGGCGCGGCGTGCCCCTCACGGGATCAGGTACTCGGGCCCTACCTGGTCGGCGCCGCCCTTTGATCTCTCACCTCTCAGGTGAGACGTCAGGTGAAAGGTACCGCGGTGTCCCCTATCCCACCCGAACCCCCGCGCCCGGGGTCTGTTTGAAACGGGAAACAAGGCGATTGAAATTTTACCTAGTTTTACTTAACAACCCTTCACGTAATTGACAGGGAAGCAATTAGGGTGGGGAGCAATCACCAAGAAGTCAGAACCCAGTGTCACTTTGTGTTTATCCGGGGAAACATTTGGGCCAGAAGGTCCCCTTGGGGGAGGGGGAGGTCAACTTCGGGTACAGGAATATTCAATAATCAGCAAAAGGCTATTGATTAAACAATAGCGGCAGTAGATGATAACACGGTAGCACTAGGCAATGACCCTATAATAAACACTGAGGCCATTTGATGAGGCTCCATTAGGCGGTCAGATAATCAACTGTTTGGTGTCAGACTTGGCGCGGGGACAGAGATCTAACGGGGGTATCCGTAACGCCCAGGTGTGAGAGTGGGCAGCGGTCAGTGGTCAAACAGCGGCAGATAAGAGGCCTGGCCGCCGACGGGCCGGCCGCCTCACACCTTGACCATTGTCTCTGGTGGCCCTGTTGGCAGGGGCTGGGGCGGTGCTGTCCGGGCTGGGATCCATTCCAAGTGTAACCCCTCTGATCCACACGCCTTTGATGTGGGGCACATACCCCCGACAGCTTGGCCTCCCACACCTCTATGTGGGACTGGACAGGTGGTAGATGGAAGTGCCTGACAACCACTGACCACTGGTCAGTCGTCGGGCCAGCCTTGGAGGAGGGGTGCTGACGTGGCTAAAATGGTAGGTGGTTTGGGGTAAGGACGCTGGAAATAAAATTGTTATTGGCGAGCGTCACGCCTGGCTGCACACGGCACGCCCTCTCGCGGTGGGGCCATAAAATGTGGGGTTCTGCGGGAAAGAGGATGGACACGCGCCAGTGAACCCCATCGCTTGTGTCCGTCATGCATGAGTTTGTAATAAAAGTGGAGTCGACTAATGACTAAGGGTAGACCTTGAGTTGGGTTTACTTGGTATCTCACTTGAGTATCTCATGAATATGGTCTGTCGGACCGGGTGCCTGCTGCCGAAGGGATTTTTCCTGTAACGTTCATGTGTTACATGTGCATTTGTTCCAAAGTTTTCGGCTGCTTATTTTAAGTTAATTGACTTGCTTTTTCTTGAAGAGATTTTTTGTATGACAACTTGATAAATGTTGCCAATGGGTTATTGTTACCATCGAAAAAGAGACGTTTCAGTATACTACTCGCTTGTGTAAGAATTGTCTTTGAATGTAGTTTATGGAATCTAGGTTTAGAATCTGGCGACTTGGGAATTATCTTGGGCTGGTCTTCTAGATCTCTCTTAAAGGGGCACGGGGGGTATATAAAGGATGGAACAGCCATAACCCCAGTGGGGGGTCTATCATTCCAACAGTTCAAAGGTCTCCTGGAAATTTAGGGTATTTCTCAAATATCTGAGGAACAAATGATTTTAACAATTCATTTTATAGATGGGCTACCACATGAACATACCAAGACCCAATGCTGGGAAAATGGACACAAACATCCCTCTACATATACACCTACTAGAAAATTTATTTTGAAAATATTTCAGTTAGATTTGAAAGTTGTGGCTGTTCCACAATTAGGGTTACACCCCTCTTGTGTTGAGGCTGTTATATCAAAGGGACAGTGGTCTGTAAATGACACCCCTCTTACCTAACTCCCCCCTCTGACCCCAGGATTACCCCATTAGCATATCCACCCCTCCAGGAGGGACCCAGGAGGTGCACAGCAGGGTGCATTTGTTAGGTACCTAACAAGTTCTGCCCCTTTAACGAATACCTACCTAATGTCAGATGGTAAAATGGTACCTTATTAACTGACGACCATGGCTCCTCGATCTCTGTAAACTTATCTTTGATCCAGCCACCGAACCCACGAGTTGTCAGAACTTTTGTTTTCGGTCAAGACTATTTGACAACTTGGCCACCGGATAATTGATGGTTTTACAATGGCCAGGCTTAGAGAGTGCCCCGTCGACAGGGCCTTTTTTAAGGCGCGCACATCACAAACGTCGCACGTCCAGTATGACGTCTGTCCGGCCGTCCCCACACCAACCGGGGCCGTCCCCACACAAAAAGACGGCCGTCTGCGGAATGCGCCTGTCGCGCGCCCGGTTAATTGGTGATCCGTCATGGCGGGGCGACGGGCGGCGGGCGGTGGTGGACGCGCCTCGCGCCAAGTGTCAGCGCGTAAGAAAGGCGCGGCGCGGGGATCCGCGTCAATAGGTGATGGATGGCGCGGGGGGTGGGGGCCGGGATCGAGTTGTGCTGTCACGGCCGGATAAAGGAGCGGGCCGCGGGGACTTGGCTCCCCCTGTGATCGGGTTACTACTACTACGACTAGCGGCGGGCTCCTCCCTAACCCCAGTTACCACCCCGATCTCCGCTCCTACCTCCCACCCCCACCCCCTTCTCATACCTGTATCACAGTTGACGGGCAGACAGCCCCTCCCCCCTGGAGGTCGTCGGGCCCCGCCTGGAGCGGCCCCGGGGGGTCGGCCACACGCCGCCCCCTACCGCGTCACCCGAGCGTCAACAGGTCGGCGCGCCCCGCCCGCCGACATAGCCGTCCGCCCTATATTAGGTTACGGCGCGCCGAGGTGTAAAGAGACCACGTAATGCCACCGCTCACCACCAGGGGGAGGGGCGGAGGCAGGAAGTGATCTGACAGTGCCCACGTGACCGGCTGGGATGAGCCCGTCACCCAGACCTCTGTGGAAACAGTCCACTTAGCCAATGTCGCTTATGGAAGTAGTTGGGTATTGTTTTCAGGTTTGATCCCCTTTACCTAACTATAAGGTGAAAGGCTGGTTTCAGCTTTTACACCACGTGTTACTTGTTCTCCATTTTCGTTCTGTGGATCACGTCGATAGTTCGATATATCGGAGTTATAAGTTGTCCCAAATCCCATAGATGTTAGTGTTAATCAGCGGGGGGGGGGGGGGACACTTTGCTATTTTGTGATATTGTGAACCTGGTCGGAGAGTGATGGTTTTCTCATAGGAAATGCCTTGAGAGTGTGAAAATATGCATAAAAAAGCCTGTACCTGGAGAGTGACAAGATGATGTCATAATAATATTCTAAAAATAGACTTACTAGGTCGGGATACCCCCTTCCTCCACTGGAGGCAGCCATATTGAAAATATGCTGGTTCCTCGGTCTCTCACCAAGGGGATATGGTGCCTCAAAGAGAGTAGGCTTTAACATAGGATCTCTATGGGATTCGAAAATTTTTCATATCGACCAAATCATGATTGGAGATTGATTGGATGACATCATTATGATATACTGTGTGCAATCGACGGGGTAAACTCTGTATGGAGAGTGTAGTTTAACATATGATCTTTATGGGTTTCAAAAATGCAGGGACGTCCCCACAACGTGAGTGAAAAGAGTACGAATGTCCCCACAATTACTGCTGGGCAAGTTCTCTCCCTCTCCCTCTCTCTTTCCCTCTCCCTCTCTCTCTTTCAGCTATTGAACAAGGTGGATAAGACAGAGCTTTTGGGTTCTTTAGAACCCACCATACTTGATCTTGTTGAAGTTTCAGTCAATATATATGTACATCCTAATCCATAACAAGCTAATTCTCTCAGAAGTGGGAAGTATTTTACCCAATCCAATACTAGAACGAGCTAGTTCTGATTCTTTATTAATACTTAGTATTGTTGACTTTTAAAAAAAAGATTAAAATAAAGCAAACATGACAGTATTTGGGATGTGTTTTGCTGCTGCATAATTTATAAATACATGTAATTCACTCAATAATTTAGATAAAAGTAAACCTGCGCTATTGTCAATTCATGGACAGAAAACAAATTCACGCCTACTCAAAGGATCCATGTGATTAACGCCGCGTTATCTTAAAAATACCACGTCTCAGAATGTCTTAAATAACTCGTTTGGAGGACTGTCACGGATGTGAGCAACCTAGTCACCCAAGAAAGAAGCCTCTCTTCGCCTCTTGTCGCTAATTAAGCGGGTCAATTAACATTAGACAATTAACCATCAACAGCAGTCATCCTGGGCGATAAAAGGCTCGTCACAGACCGGTGTCTCGTCTAATTATGCCCCACTGCTCGCTGCACAATCAGTTGGAGATTTTGTAATCAGCGGTGTCCTTATAATTAGCATCGTTCTGTATTCGTGAACATGAAATCAATCTCTATGTAGATAACGGGTTTTTGTAAGTTGATTATGAGGTTAAATAGTTCCTGGGCTATTAGTATTAGCGGAAGAGCAGTGAAACGTGTTATTGTTCAAACAAGGGGCTTATCACAGATATAGATATGAGTGCCTAGAAATACAGTTTTGTAGATAAATTGACATCTATTCTGCTTAGATGCATTTGGCTAGACCCACGAACGTCTTTGCATTCAGCATATTAAGAGTGGACCATGACATTTTGCAAAGGCCCTAATATGTATGCAGTTCCCTACTCTTTACATGTACTTCCTGGACACTTGCCAGGAACCATGCGACTTCTAGGAACGCGTGCACGGCTCCCGGTGAACGCCTAGTTAGAGTCGACCTGCCCCCTAGTGTAGGAGCGGAGAACTAGACGGACGCCGCTTGCACGTGGCGCACGAGCCCAGCGTCTGTGATTTCCTGGAATTGTTTTCACTCGGCGAGGGGCATCCCCTTTCTCGGCTGACATAGCAGCCTAAATCCGGCCCCCCGCTGTCCACTTAGGTTTATGCGTCCCCTGCTGGCCGGCCTGCTCGTCCGTATGTCTCATCAATAAATGAGCGGATACCGGCATCAATAAAAGATGAAGGGTGTAGATCATCATGTGGACAGCGGAGGGGAGCAGGTCTAGCAAAGCGGTGCTGCCAGAGCCGAGGGGTTTCCCGGCACTCAGCACCTGCTTGGGGAGCGCGCCCCCACCGCCATGACACGCTAACGCCCCCGCCCATTGGCTGGCGCCCCCGGCGCCCCAGAGAAGGCGGGCGCTGATTGGCGGAGCGCGGCACGTGTGTCACGCTACACTTGCCACACGCACGTTGTGTGTATAAACAAACGGGGCACGGGCGTGGCGCGACCAGGCTATGGCGGACAGCACTGTCGGGCGGCAGGAGAAACCACAGACCTCCGGATCTACAACTTGGCACTGAGACACGCCTTCCAGGAGACAGACACTTTACACGGAGACAACCATCTCTCACGAGGACACCCATAGTCACTGAGACCCCCTCACGGACTGCATCAGGGACTGACACTGTGTTACTGTGATTGTGTGCTCTTATCTATCGCTGCCTGACAGCCTCATTCTCACTGGAGATAAGCCATCCCCTAGGAATAACCATAACCTGACTCACTTGCCAATATCAAGATGTGCTTTGGACACATGTACCAAAGTAGGGCTCCACTTCTACAGGTGCCAAAAATGTCAAGGTAGGTCACTAAATATTTGAGAGTATTTTCAAGTATCAGCTCCTCAGGTTGCTGAGACAAGATTACTGAGCGGGCGGGGCCTGGTGTATTGAGCGTCTGTGATGTCATAAGTCCTGTCAGTGACGCTGCCTTATGTCAGATATACCCCCCACGTGGGGGCACGCGCCACGGTACTCTCTCCACGTGTATACAGTCCATATGCCCCTCATTGTATAGGGTCGTTGTAAACATCCTGATGGCTCGAGTGGAATAGTCAAATGTGAAGTAGGAGCACTTATCTCAGGTGCATCTTTTATCATTTGTATATGTGTCAGCATACGGTTCACAGTTTGTATCACAGTGGATGTGATAACTAAAGTATGGATTTTATTTTTGTTTTACATAAATTGGTCTGGTTTGTAAATTTGTTTCACAATTTCATTAGTTTTGATATTTGCATTCTAGTGAGATGATTTATAGGCTACAGTAGTGAGTGCCAGATTTATTGTATCGAAGAAAAAAACAACGTTAGACGGAATAGTTATGAGTTGATTACTCAATCAATTGATAGTTACTTAAACATTTCCAGGGGGACTTTGCAAAGACCCATAACTTTCAAATGTTTATATTAAAACCATAAAGGTTTAATGTTGGAGTGAAGAGGTAATGAGTAAATTGTGATGACCCTTCCACTTGGTCCATCCAGGACAAGTCGTTATGTCCCAATCCTGGAGGACTAGCACTTTGATGGCCTTGTCACAGGCAATTAAGGCGGTAGATCCGGGCGTGCCCGGAGCTGACCGGCCGGACGGCAGGGGACAGTGACCAGGGGTGTTGACGACGTCTTAGTAGGCAGGCCAATAGAGTCGCCTCACGCCTGGAGGATCAGCGTCCGGATCCCAGGCCACCCCTGGGGGAAGGGTAGGGGATGGGCCATCAGGGGGGACGCCAGGAGGGGATGGGGACACGAGGGTGTGGAGATTTAGAATGGTCAGCATGTGATCCAAGGGATGTCTGTTTAATTGAGTAAATGCATGCATGCATTGTACATTTATGAACAGCACTTAAATTGATTTTAGATAAAATACATGAAATGTGAATTGGATAAAGGTGAATATCAAACAGATTACTGTAGTCAGTGGCTGGTAGGTGTTAATAGAGCTTTGCTTTTCACTTGTTTTCATTAAAGGTTTTTTTCATGAATGAAAGAGAATCCCCAAAATGAGTAGGTGCATACAAATGGAACTTTTCAATACCCTTTCCTATCGCGCACATATCACTCGATACACCTTAATTACTGATAACCTAATTATCCACTACCCCCTATTTTGTACAAACCAGAAACTCTCCCACTTAGCATTTCTCTTTATCCTTAGGCTATATAAATGTAAAGTAGAATTTGAGGTGGGATACTGTGGTCACTTTCTGTTATCCGGCGGGTTGGCGGGAAGCGCGTCCTTTCTTAGTTTGGTAGCGTTCACACAGGGGGCGCGGCGGCGCGGAGCCGCGGTCACCGCGCGTCCCTACCTTCTACGCGTTCCGTGCTACCAGGAGTAGCGGGGCTGAAATCCGGAATAACATATCTGATCATTATGGCACCAGAAAGATAGAAAAGTTATTTTAATGGTGTTTGCATTAAATATATGCATACAAACATAGATTTATTTTTTACATACTTTTAGTCCAAATTTCTGCAACCTTTCATTAAAGACATATCAACATGCTTGAAGATTTCTCGAGATAAACGTATAAACATTATGTAAATAGCACCAGAAATAATTCATTTCCAAGAATGAGTTTGCTAAAATTTGACACTTATTTCTTTACAACCAGAAATAAGAGAAATGAAACTTTTAACTCTAGAAACATGAACAATTTTTAGGGGTAAAACTACAGAAGTTCACTTGAAATTGTTGAGTGGGATGGATTTGGTTTCCCTTGAAATCAATAATGCATGAAAATACCGGTATCGAGTCATTGCATTGCTTTGATGACGAGTTTAAATTTAGATCTGTTTTCATTCTATCGTGCGCTGACATGTTTATATTTAGATCCGGGTTGCTCTTCTCACGTGAGTAATTCTGGGCATAATCGTATTCCACTTAACGCGTTTCGTATCATGTACGATTCTACGCGGCATGACATTTGTCGTCTGCGCGCAGATCCCATGGCGGGAAACTTAAGTTGAGGATGGAGTGGCCGACAGTGATAGACGAGGAATTTCGCTTTAATGGGGATGTACTCGTTGACATGTGTACGGAAGTCGCCCTGGGATCGGGCGCCCGGTGCTCGCACCCGGTTACCCGTTACAACGTCCGGGTTCGACCCGTCCACACTTTATTCCAAACTACACCTGCTGCCGGTCAAAAGTCGTCTGCCACACAAAAAATGATGTCACCTCGAGCCAACTCTACCACTAGTACCAGGTCATACTCAAACCCATCCCTAATCAGGAGAAAAGTAGCCGCAAACCCCTGGGGGCATCACTTCCCGGAATGTTTTCTTGGGACTAAGACCCCCGGGCATTCATATGGTCGCCCATAATTCTCCGAAGTCTGAGTGACCGTCACATGATGGTTTCACTTAGTTTGGTATAATTGAGCGGTAATTTTCTCGAGCCTTGCGCATCCTTGTCAGCGTTAACCAAAATTTATTTCCTCCCATTCACGCACGTGTGGTATTGACATGATAGAGGGGCCATGCTCAGTGGGTGGGGGATCATGCGCTTGATAATCCTGCCTTTATTACCGAGCTATTGAATAAAAAAAGACTGAATAGTTTTTTTCCCTGGCGGTACCTGATGGCTGTAAGTGGCGGCCCGCATACTCCGGTTACCGGCGTGTGTTACTTGTACCACCAGTGTCGGCCGGCACCAGGCGGCGGTGGCGCCCCCAAGCGGCGCTCACCGGCACCATGTCAGCTGTGACACAGAGATGACATCTTGTCACTTTCGCTCTGGGTTCATTTAAGGCCATAGTATTATCAATATTCCCCCTCAAATTTCATTATATAACCTCAAGATTAGTGTAGTATTACAGTTATCAGCGTAATCACGGGATTCTATTTTTTCTAACTGATAGTATTAACCTGAAATGACCTCAGGTAGAGGGGATGTCATGTAGAGTGGGAAGGTGAGTTTTATGGGGCTGCTCTGGGTATTTTAACGAGATGTAGTCACAATGTCTTGCGTGGTATCTCATCTATAGAAACTAGGAAGTTCTGTTGTAGAAAGCATGCCTTGCCTTAGGGTATTTTCTTTTAGTGTCCGAGGGTCAGAAGTCCTGTTTATTCAGGCCCAGCAGCTGCAAGATTATGGCCGGCCATATATCACAATAATGGCTCTCTTTGTTTCTTTCTGACATTGGTATTTTCTTGTCTACAATTATTCAGAGTAACCATGAAATGATATTTGATAACATGATTAATTCCATTCACGTGTTGAAGAGACGCTTATGGCGAACTTTATACAAAGGGCACGCCCCGATTCCCTTGAGTGGATAATCAACAAAATGGTTAGCATGAAAAGAGTAATGCACACAGACTGCTTAACCCGAAACCGGGGTGATGTATGGGAGATAACCGGTCAGCCTTGACCACTGGTCAGCGTGACATGTGAGGGGGGTCTGACATGAGGTGCCCCGCGGGCAGGCTGTCCATGTGAGTGACCAGTGGCCGGAGACATGTGACATGGTCGCAGCATGTAACAATGTGCCTGGCGCGGCCCCCTGCTTATTATGGGTGATTATGACACAAGGGACTGCCGTGATTAGGGCCACAATGGTCTCATTGTGTCACATAAACACTCGGTGTGCCTGCCATTAGGGCCTCAGCCCGCCCCGGGGGTGGGGGAAGGGCCAAAACCCCGCGGGCACTGACCAGTGGTCAGCGGCGATCCCTGGTCGCACGCAGGAGGTGATTGTAGCCTGCCCGGATAACCCACACAATACTACCCCACCTCTGCTGGCACCTAACTCCCTGTGTATGTGACGACGATGGCGCCCCCTCTCGGCGCCCAGGTCAACCACCCCTCAGGTGAGCCCAGCGGTCAAGGGCCGGGTCGGGGTGTCAGGGTGAAGGGCTCCGCACGCACACTGACCACATTAAGCGGACGTTTATACCTGATGACAAGCTGACCTGTACAATGAGAGGTCCCTAACTCCCCTTAACCCCTTTTACCCCCGCCCGCAAGGTCGGCCACCTCTCCCGTCTCCCAGTCAATCACATCCTCCAAAAACACATGAAGCACTCCTATTAATTGTAAAAACAAAGAACAAAAGAACACTTCAAACATTTAACCAACAAAAAAACAACTGATTGGAACATTTTGAGATAACAAGTCTTCTCATATGAGAAGTATATAGAAATTGAGGTTCCCTCAAGGTGGTTTCTCTAAGGGTGGAAAAACAAAGGGTTTCGGTCGGGGTCCGGTGCTTGTCAGATGTTGTCTGGTCAATACAAACCTACCTAATGAGACCCTGGCCGGGCTTGGCACTCCGCCGCCCCAGTGATTAGCTGTAATTGGCTGCAATCAGATCCGCTATAAAACAAGCCTAAAAGCACTTAATTGCGCGCTGATTGGCATATCTTTTTACTCCAATATGCCCCAATTCATTGTTTGTTCCCCCTGACAAAGTGGTGGGTTTTCTAGTGGTGTAGGCTCGCGCACCGTCTCCTGCAAACCAAACGCTCACAACTCCCTGTGGGGTGTTGCTCGAACCACACGACCTCTAATTAAGTCCGTCTATGAATTCTTTAAACGTTCAAAATACTGCGACCTCTTGCAAAGATTAATACTTATTCCAAGCTGTTACAACAGACAGAACACACAGCTTTATTTGGTTAATACGCCTCCATATGCCTGCCATATGGTTAAGGACTTCAAACAGATAAATCAAATTTAAAGGTGAGTTTGTGCCTCAAGCGGATTATATATACGTTAGAGGTTGCCATTTTAGTCGGTATGTGTCTTTGAAGGGGAATGAACAAGTGATTTTTTCAGTGTCTTCATGCCTTTGAATTATGTCAGAGCATCCCCGAGGCGTTTGGTTTTGAAATAAGTTGAGAGGGAATGAGTAAAAGTGTTATGTGGAATGGATAGTTTTATAGGATATTCATTGTATGCACAAATTGAGGGTTTCCTGATACCCACGTCCTGATAAAGGTTAGTCGGGCCATCAGTCATGTAGCTCACAGGGCGTCCAGGTGGTGCACTGTAGGTCATGGAGGACTGATAACAGCCTCACACACCCTGGAGTGAGTAGGCCGACAATAGAGGCAGTGGGCAGAGAGTGGGCGGTAATAGGCGAGAGGGTCATCCCGGACGACTCCAGGGCGTCCACAGGAACATTGACCGCGGGTCACTGCCTCATGGGGGTCGACTGTTGGTGCAATGGGGCAGCGACAACGTCGCCCACAGTTAGCGACAATTATGAAACGCGTGGCCGTCGGAGACGCGACAATGGACCGAGTGATAATAGGGAACAATGATTGGGCCATAATGGGGCAACAATAGGTAACGAGTGGTCAGCGAAAGGCCAAGGGAGGAGGAGTTGGGGGTGTGGTGGTTGGAGTGACGTGACGTGACACAAGAATAGGGGTAATTTACACCCAGTGGTCATTAAACCCCACATAGCTAGCATGACCACAACATGACTCCAGCTAAGTGACATGTCAATTCGAAACCCCGATTTAAAACTTGTATCCTTATCGTTTAATCTATCATAGACACAATTGAATCTTGCGGAGTTTTTTTTTTGGTACAAAACTAAACGCCAATGACAAGGGGGCGTTGTACAGTTATCCAGAAACCTCTCTGAAAACGGTGTGTTAATTTTGCATAAAGCATAGAGCATGTTATGAAGTGTTATGGCTAGATGGGGTAGTGATGAGGGTGAGGGTCAGTGTAAGGGTCGGGGGTCAACTAGAGGTGGACCTATCGGCGGCCAAATGAAGGGTGAACCTGTGTCTCCTGCCTGCCAAGAGTTGGCACCATTGGCAGTAATCATCCTAGGCCTGACCAGGCCTAAGCTCGGCCTAATGAGGCGGGCTTTGATTTGTCAAAGTGGGGGTGAAAAGTTTACTCGCGAGCGCCGCGCCGGGGGCACACCATAAAATCAACACAGACTATAAAGTTTATTTTATGGCCACGAGTTACATCCAAAAGGGAATGTCCCCAGGCCAAAACAGCTGTTTGTATGGGGCATGCAGTGGCGCCACCCCGTGAGCGGAGGTGTAAATACCATTACAGCGTTAGGGAGAACACTTATTGAATTTGTAGTGACGCTAATTAATGTCAACATTTGATAGGCAAATAAACGTGTAGTTATACAATAACCACCTGAAGGCGGCACACACGGCATTAGCCGATCTATCTACCTGTTAACTCACAAAGAACCTGTTAACGAGCACAAACCGAGGGAACCGCTAAGCGTAACACTTCAGCATAGTAAATGGATTAAAAACACTTGGAAAATTTTGTGAACAAAAACCTCAGTGGAATGGCAGTAGAAGGATCCTTCTAGTCAATAAGAGTATGATTAACACAATCATGATATCAACATTGACACTTGAACAGTGAGTAGAAACCCAGGGATTGAAGCAGTATATTGAAAAGGTGGTTTGTACCAATTGGCGTGTACGTCCCCTTATCGTGGCGGATACAGATTTATAGCCGCATGTAGTAGAATTAATCACAGAAAGTCCAACAATTTGGTAATATCATAGCGATCCTCCCTTTCCTCCAAAATTCCCCGGGGCCTCTATCCCCACATACCGTCGCGTGCCTCTTAAGTAGTATACAAAAAGTGTGGTGGGTCCCGGGGGCGGGGGCGGCGGGGTAGGGCTCCCACATGGCGCGTCCCACGCCGCCCGTACCCGCCCAGGGAGGTGTCCCGGCCGCTCCGGGCCGACGGCACCGGCCCACCCGCTTTTTATCCCTTGTCCACTTTTTCGGCCAGAACCGTGTGATTTTGCCATAAATTACCTCAATTCGAAACAGTTTAAATCTTTCATTGGCTGTTTTTCCCATTTATGCGCCGCGACTTTTTTTTAACAGGGCGCGCGTTAATTATTGACCGAGGTTTTTAGACGATGAATCTTCTTGCGAATTTCATCTAATGAAAAAGAACGCTTGTTGATGTTGCTTTTTCTTTTTACATTTTCTTACTTTTTTTTTTTACTGAAATTAATGCATTATGCTTACGTGGTCGGTTGGTATGGGTTTTGATTAAGGATGAGAAGTTGATTAGACCTGGCTATGGGAGCAGCTCTTTGGGGGAGCGGGTCTACGTGATCCGCAGCCCCCCCCCCCTCCCAACCCTGTAATCAGGCCGGATCTCTACTCCCCTCCCCGCCCTGTAGCCCGGGGCGACGCTCACTCCCGGCCTAACCTACAAAGTCCTCCTCCAGGCGCCACACTCCCAATGCCATTTGCTAATTGCAATCAGTCGACGCGTCGGTCCGCTGCTTGCCGCGCCGCGCCCGCCGCCTGTTAGGGGTGGCGCGGTGCCGCGCGGGGTTAATGCCGGGCGCGGAGATCCAGACGGCTCGCGCGTAACCCGCGCCGCCCCAGCCGCACTGCCAGAGGCGGGGAGAAGGACAGCCCGCCGGGGAGCGGTCCTCGTCCACCCGATACACTGTCTCTAGGGGCTGTCGGCGCGTGTTGTTTTTTGCCGCGTCTGGTACGCGGCAAGAGCGTGGCGGCAGATGCCGCGCGCTAGACTGTTACATCAGCGCGTCAAAAAGACGGGCGGCTAATTAGCGGTGGGCGGGCAAAGCCCAGGTGCAGAAGGACCGGGCGTCCGGCTAGTCCTGTGTGCAAATAGGATTTACTCCCGCCTTTTTGGCGCACTTTTACTTTGTTTGTGCGTTTTTGAGCGGGAATAATGGAACCTAAAAAGCAACAGCGCGCGAGGCGGAGGCGGCGCGGATCTCGGAGATGACGCGGGCCTATTGTTTGTGACGCAAGGGGCCGGGAAATAAATCACCACCAAAAAGCCAGAAAATGAATCGGGCGCAAACACGCGAAGAGCCCGGCGCGGGATCTGATACCAAGCCATTTTCTGGCATGATTCATTCGAAACGACAGGCGGGAAAAAAACACTGAGACTCAGATCCAGAAACTTACGCGCCTGAGAGCGAGAGTAAAAAGAACCAAAAAACAAATTGAAAAAGCTCACCGCATTTAAGTGATACCCGATGGCACGCTCTGTTGGTGCTTTTATGGTCCTTTTCATCCGTGACATTTTTGTATTTGGCCGAACCTTTTGTTTTTGCCGAGTGTTTTAAAATTTAAGTGATTAATACTGACATGTGAGTTGCGGGGCGGGCGGTAGCTAATCAAGTCGGGTGGCTCTCATTAACTCGTCGCTAAATAATGATAGGTTTGTGTAGAGTAGGGGTCAGCTCGGTTAAGGTGCTACTTAGTGTCGGCGCCCGGCCCGCCGTGACGCGCGCCGACCCCCTCCCGGGCCCGGTTGCGTCCACCCCCGCCCGACCCCCTACCCGACCCCAAGCCCAACCCCCCGCTCGTGTCCCCGACGCTTGGTACGGCAGCACATACCCCCCTGGTCAGTGCCGTAGTTAGCCCCCCGGCGTGGTCCGAAGTCTCCGGGATTGTTTTAATTTGTCGCCCACCTTGCGGGCGTCGTCCGCCGACAGCGCCGTGATGGATGAGGACGGGCCGGGGGGTAAGGTAGGCGTCGGCCGGACGGCGCGCCCCGCCCTCCGGCCGCCCTGCCCGCCCCGCTCTATACCCAGCCCCCCGTCCGCCCCGCCCTTTTCCCGACCCCCTGCCCGCCCCGGCCGGCCGCCACACCGTTACCCAGGAGACGGGACCCCTGAACCATAGATCACACCTGGTTACAATAGAATCATACCTGTAATACAAGTGTTTCTTGATTATGGTGTTTCAACCCCGAAACCCGAGCCTGTTTTCTACAGTTAACCACATGTTTATTGCATGTGCATGGTGGTTCTGCTTCTGATTTATTTCTACAGAGAATTTTATCTGGGAAAAGTCGATAATGGTCCTCTACCTTTTATGCTTTAGGGTTGAATCCGGGTTTGGCATTGCGCCCGGGGTGCCCCCAACAACAACCTGTTGCCATGGCTACCCCCAGCGGTCTCTCACGACAACTGATGATCAATAACTCGCATTGTGTGTCGAGCACCAGCTGCACCAGATTGGGGGGAAAGCCCTCTGAACACTTAGCCCCCCACAATATACTGGTTCCTGGTCTGCACACAGGAGTGTTGGGTATTTACTGGACCTCCCCACACACTGACTATACACCAGCAGGCTGGGTACCTGCCATTATCACCTGTCCGCCCTCTCTGACATATTAATCAATAGACAATTATAACACATCTATCACTTGGCCCCGCTGATTAGGGCTATAGTCGGTTCTGTCCGCTTTGATGTCCGCGTCCCTTAGACCCATTTAAGTAGCCGCTAATTCTCATAGGACCCCTAATTCAGGACGTATTATGTCACCCACTTGGTATCGCTTGCATTCATCACAGTAGCCACCATAACACTTGTACTTCATAGGCCGGGTCTAAAGGCCGCGGCCTTGGCGTAAAAGGGGTCTTAGGCGGTCACCCCAGCCTACATTATAGCTTTTACACGGACAGAATCCGGCAGGTTATTTATGTTCTGACCGTGACCTGACCGCTTTACGGGATGAGTAATCAGAGCTGATGTCAGCAGATTCACGGAAAATGGGCCGAATGGGCTGAAAGGGGGGCGTTATGTGCGTGTGACAAGTCGCCTCTTCGCCACGCCATTGTCCTCTGCTCAGCCCAGAACAGGTGCTGAATTCTAAATCAATACTTTGTTTCTCGAGTGTTGGCGTTTCTATCGCTCTTTTGACCTTTTCACTTTGTAAGACCTAAAGTGTGACTGGTAAAACACATCAGATGCAAATCCAATGGCATTTTATCTAATGAGTTGATGGAATTGGTCTTGATTGATATGACTAATAAAGCACAGGGGCATTCGGGGTGAGCACGTCGTGATCTGAGAGCTCCCTGCACCCTGTTGTTACCTGCATACAACAACTCCAGGTACGTTTTGGGGGCAGTAGGCGCTGTTGGCAGCCTGTCGTCGGCTAATTGAGGGTGATGATTACCTGTGCTTGGATCACTGTCATTGTGTCAGGTACACGCGCCCCGCCACTTCCCTCTGACAACACTAAGTGAGACTTCCTCCCCTCATGCGTGAAGAGCTCCTCGCCCAGCGCGCGCTTTCCGAGTGACGGCCGACGACAAATCGTTCCACTCGGCCGCGCGGCAAAACAGAGATAATAGCGCGGCAAATAACTCGCCGGCTCCGCCCCAGAAGGCGCGGGGGCGCGTTCCATCTCCGGTGTGAACGCGCCGTCTTTTACTTGTCGTTCTTTGATGAGGTCCGCCAGAGAGGGGGCCGAGGGTAGGGGCCAGCTCCCATCATGAAGCCATTACATTAGCGAGTGGCGACTGGAAGTATAATTGGTCTAATTGCTCAGCCGGAGGATGACTTGAACATGATTAGGCTTTCCCTTGACGTTGACAATTAGGGCTCGATTATCGGGGGGTCTCCCGAGCTCCCCACTTCCCCGCCCACCCCCCTCGGGCCCCGGGAGAGTTGACTTTGGCATTAGGCACCCGACGGACACAATCACACGCCAACTGTAGGCCCAGACAGACGGAGACGGCTCGGTCCGTATTGATTCTTATTAGAGGTGGGGGATTAGGCTTGAATTACCCGTCATAAGAGATGAAGGCGGGCGGGGAGGTATGCGGCCGGCCTCACCTGGTCACCTGAGTACAGACAGGGGAGGGGGTGGGGAGGGGTGTTGTCGTTACTCGTCACCAGGGGCGCCCCTCACACACTGGAGGCGCCCCCCCCCCCGCCTCATCCCGGGGTGATGGGCACCTGTCATGTCGGATGACCTCTGTGTGAAGAAAGTCACGTGTACTGACAGGACTAGATCGGCATGGCTTTGTCATGGAAGAGTAGTGGTAGAATGTTGGAGGGTAAATCAAAATGAATAGAAATCGATGATTGTAATTGCAACCTCAAAGATTGTTTTTGTACTTAAACTACAAAAGTTAAATATTGTTTTTGTACTTAAACTACATAAGTTGTATCGATCTTGTGACAAATTGGGTAGCAAGTCCCCTAACCTGGCCAAAATGTCCATTTCCTCATACTACTTACTTTATTCATCAAATTGTACTATATATACAACTTAATGCAAACAGTTTAAAGCCTACCTTTGTAAAACGTAGCATAATACCATAATACATATCATCTAGGAAACTAGGTTCACATTTCTTTCTGATATCAAATGTCAAATGCGTTTTCTTGTATATATATGTTCAAAATAACTATACTTCTAACAGAACTAACCCTATTATAAGGCAACCTCTTCTGAAACGTGAGTGCATTTTGTGTAATCATCCCCTAGCTCGGATCCATCTTAGGTCACACAGGTCACTGTACATAGGAAATGAGTCGCTCTTAGACAGCGGGAGCAGCTCGGAGCAGGTCTGAGCTGCTCACCCCCGACTGAGCTGTATGTGTGTGGCACCCGGCGCACCGATAATAACACATGCAGCGCACAGATAACCAGCTTAAGGGGAGAGGAGCGCGTTAAGACCGCGGCGGGCCGCCCTAAGTCGCTCCTGAGCGCCGCATTAATAGGCCCTAGTGAGCTGCTCTTCCCGCCCTGCCAGGCGAGCTGCTCGCTGCCCCCGCCCTTTGTCTAGGCCTGCTTTGTTAAATGAGCATTAGGAATTCATGAGAGCGGAGCCCCTGCCGCCAGCCTTATCCGCCGATCGGCCGCCGCCGCCACCGCCGGGGTGCCCACAAGAGGGGAGGCCCTCTCGTTTTTGGTGGCTGATTACACCTTTTTGGGAGGTGAATTTCTTCAGGATTCATTGCCAGAATTAAAAGGCACTTTTTGAGCTTTTTTGACGGAATGAAATTGCACTCGGCGGCTGAGTGATGATCATTTCCTGGTCTGGCTTAATTCATCATGCCACCTAAAACCTTGTTTGAAATCAACCCACAAGTAAGGTCTTGACATGTAGAACTTTTTCTCCACAACCAGGAGGGTTACTGCTTGAATATGGAAAATAGGCATTTTCTTCAAGGTAGAAAAAGCCACGAAAGTATCAATTTCCGCTGAGACTTGGTGGCAATGAGGGCTTCATAGGTGAGTTAAGGGGTATTAAATATTAACGGGCTGACCGCGCCGACCCCCGGCGTCCAGCTGGTGCTCGCCGGCGTCCCATCAGGTGTGCTCCGGGAGGATAAAATATTCAGGTGAAAGGTTAATACCGGGGTATCAGAGCGGACCGCGTCCGGGCATACCGCCACACACGTGGTCATCGCCCGATCGGACGGCGTGATACGAGTCTGATAGTTCTAACTGCAATTTTGTAAAAGTATAGTGTATACTTTTAGTTTGACATTTATATTTTAGTATTGCAATTTATTGTTTACTTCTATTCACAACAAGAGGTTAGAAGACCGGCATTAATACTTTGATTAAGCCTCTGTGTAATCCTTGTTGGACAAATAAAGAAAATAAGGAAGCACGTGTTTCAGGATCTATAGGGCGTTGTTTAAGGTAACGGAAGGGGCATAACCCGTTTAGTTGTGTCTCGAGTTCCCCGGGGGCACTTTGACCATTGTGGGCTAATGGCAGCTGTAGTGCTTCTTGACGTGGTCAGTGTGGGGCCGGCGGTCAGGGAGAACCATCCATACCACAGGGTGAGGCTTCACTGCTCGCTTTATTTGAGCCCGATGGGTGTTTAACGAGTGGGTCCCCCCGCCTGGCCCGCAGCGCCGACTGTGATCCGCCGACCTTACTAATCAGACCGGGCCGTGTCTTCATTAGGCTGCCCTCTGGCGGCACGATCCCGTATCACCTTGAGGCGTCCGGCGTCAGGTGTGTGGGTGTAGCCCTGGTAACGTTAACTGCGCCCTGTGAAACCTTACCTCCAGGGTGTTGAGGTACAGGAGGTATTGTATACACCTCTGAGGGCCACCTCGCCGCCCCCACTGCCCTCCAGGTCCCTACCCCGGCCAGGGGAGGCGGGGCTGGTACCCGGATTGTATGTCCTCCCGGCGTCCGCTGAGTGGACGCGAGTGGACACGCGCCGGCTCCCAGCGCGTCCGACAAGCGTCTCGCGTTTCTCCGCCTCCGTCATCAAAGAGTTGTACTTCCAGGTGCGCAGTGGGCAGACAATGCGATGCGCGCCGGGCAGCTGCGGGGGGCGGGCCAGCGGCGCGGGGGGTAGAGGGGTTGTTGTCATGGAAACCAAGGTGGAAATGTCATATGTATAGGGTTAGGGTGAATCACAAGACAAGTGGTACGATTGTGCATTTTAATCTTTGTTTCTTTAAAGATATAAATAATGGAAAACATGGTTTCACTATACCCACATTCACAGATGTGCCTATATATTTCCGGTATTGCCTAATAAAAGTAAAAGTTTCTACAACTAGTCCTAACAATAAGTTAAAAGTGCGTATTCAGTCTAGAGAGATAGATTTTAATGTCCTTAAATCAATCCTTCTTCAACGATTTTCACAAAAGTACTTTTACTTTTGCAATCGATCACCTCATAACCAACAATTTACACAATCTGCACTTCAGAGTTTACAAAGTAACTTCATAACTAAAAGGTCATTTTTTACTCGTAGTATACAAAGTAACAACTTGAACAAAACAATCACTTTTACACTGTGAAAGTAGCCGCAACAGGGGAAGGGCGAGGAGAAGCCTCAGTAGTGCAATCAAAGCCACCGGTGTCCAAATAACACGACTGGACACGCCGTGAACAAAACCTCCAGTAACAATACCACCCCTGACAGCTCAGCTGGGCCGTGTTTTGTGTTCGTCGCCGCAACTGTCACCATTGGTGTCAGGCCATTTGACAGTGATGGTCAATTTGAGGTGGTCAAAAGCGATTATTTGAAGAAAAGGTGTCCGCGGAGAACAAATACAGCTTGAGAAGGCTGGGTTCGTGTGGCCGGAGCAGATGTGGTCAGGGGGTGGGCTGAATGCTCAGGTGAGGCTAATTGCAGGTGGGCGGAGGTAGGTGTGTATCAAGGTGTGGGGGGCACGGTTACCTGTATACCTGTCCGCCCCTCCCACACCTCCAGTACCCTACCTGGACACCAATCAATGTCACACCCACTCTACACTCACCTTCTCACACACTCAGCCGGCGGTTTTATTGATTTCCTTGCACCACAATTAAGGGCTTTAGACTCAAGACTTCATCTAGATAGAATTACCGATTGGTGTGAGGCGCACCACACTAATATTCTTTCACGCTAGACTTATGTTACGGTAATAAATATTTATGAAAAGCTTGACTATTACTCGTGACATTTCTTTTTAATGTATGAACCATCCATAAAATATCTAACCCGGGAATATGTTTTCACTATTCATAGCAAACTGCAGTGTATAGACGTAAACATAAAAACACCGACAATAGCAGTCAGATGATGTCCGTGCAATGCATTATAGCGTGGTTATTCCACCGATTCTTGTTTTTGTGGATAAAAATCAAAGAATAAAATCACCCAAAAAAGTCCAATATGAATAATTAGATGTAGATAATAAAGGAAAGCCCTCCGCCCTAATTATGCCCTTTGATCGGAGACCTTGATAATTCAATCAACGTGATACACACACTCGACAGACAAATTGTCACTGGTTCCAATCACTGGGCCGTAGATAAAAGCTGGCAAGTTTTTTCCCGCGCAGATGTCAAATGCACAGCCGAGAGAAGCTGGTTTGTGACTGACCAGTCAGTTGGACAATCAACTTGATTTGACACCTCCTGACCAGACCCCCCTCTTCCCAGTGGACTTGTTCTTGTCCACTCCAATCAGAAACACTATCCACCAGGATTTAACACTTTGAGTTCAAAGGGCAAATGAAATATTTATGTTTGTAAAGAGAAAAAGAAAAATCAGTTCAAAATTAACCCAGATTTGTCCCTTTGTGCCCTATCGATATTTCCATGTCAACTGTTCAAGTACATGGCGTCTGAGGGCTACGTCATGCAACCAGTGCATCACCGTCTTTTTTAAGGCATAGAGGAGTTGATTAAAGACAAATCATTAACTTGAAAAGACACCATGTACTCAATAAAAAAAAAACCAGATGGGCACGTTGTCATGTAGTGTGTAGTACTCGTTTGCTGTTTGATTGGCAGTCGATGAGCCGTAAGGGGCGTGGTTTGGGCGGCGCTGATTGATGTCTGACAGCAACAATCAGCCGCCGGCCCCGCCCCCCGACCACCTCCCCCCTATGTCGGCCATTATCGGGCCCCACACACGCGGGCCGTACCCAGGGGGATTATCGGGATTAGCCGGATAGGTGGGCCGCCTCGCGGGGGGTCCCATATGAAAGGGGGCGGGGCCGCTTTAAAGTGAAAACCAGCCCTTTCACTTCGGCCAGTGGACACAAGGGATGATGCTACAGAAATTGGGGAGATATTATCCAAATGGGTCGGGATTACCTGAACCAATAAATCAATGAGGGGATTAGGACTGGTTGCGAGAGGGCTAACGCGGGTTGTGTTTACCTTAAGGGGCTAAGTCTGTGTACTTGAGATGGGGCCTTGGCGTGTGGCGGCGTCCTGTTGACACTCCGATGACATATGGGCACGGCCTGAGGTCCAGTCAACAAGTAGGTGGGGGGTCGGCCGCCCGGCCCTGGGGACCTGGGTTTACGGGGGTTAAGAGGACTGATTAACTTTACCCTTTGCTAAGGGCTTTAACAGATACTTACCTGGGGCAGGTGTAGACAACCGAGCGTGAATCCCAGGACGGTATGGACTCATCTTATACCTCCTATGGGAATTTGTGTCCGTTTAACGAGTTTTAATCAGCTCTGTAACGTTGCGACACGCGC
The DNA here is from genome assembly GCA_936440205.1 of Lepidonotus clava. NCBI lineage: Eukaryota > Metazoa > Annelida > Polychaeta > Phyllodocida > Polynoidae > Lepidonotus > Lepidonotus clava. The sequence goes on along the minus strand of OW387136.1, from coordinate 40,035,283 downwards.
CCATGCTGGACACTAATCATATACTACTTTTAATAGTCTGACCCAAATCGCTTAGTTTGACACAAATCCTATACTACTAACATAGCTTGACACACATCCTATACTACTAACATAGCTTGACACAAATCCTATACTACTAACATAGCTTGACACAAATCCTATACTACTAACATAGCTTGACACAAATCCTATACTACTAACATAGCTTGGCACAAATCCTATACTACTTAGGACATAAACATAGTTCGAGTTACTGTGTCGCCCAGAGATGCATGCGAGCATACATGTATGGATCATTGCGTCCCTACCATTCAATGCAACACCCCCAAAATAGTATAAAACTTGGGCAATGTTTGGCGTCCCCATATGGTACCATACCAACATGAAAGGCTTAAGGGAACAAACCTGTATTATGCCCAGACGCCGGACCGCGGGGATTAGGGTAAGCCCATCGATCAGGGACGGGATGTGTGGATCAGGGACGCGCTTAAACAGGGGCAGGGTATAGTGGTCAGTGTAGAGGGGCCACCTGTTGGCGTCTGGTGGGACGACTGGAGGAAGGGCTTAATGCCGCTTTTCTATCTGACTTCCTCGAACTTTTGATTATTGGAAACCAATTGCTTGAAATTGAAAAGATCCTGTTGCTCTGAATTTTCTCTGGTTCCATCTTTGTGAAGAACATTTTCCGATGTATCTATGTAACATTTTATGACAATACATATACTTCAAAATCTCAATATGATTAGATTCTGGCCGTATTTATAACAATCTCATCTGTCATTATCATCCATTAGCAATTTCCAAGATTGAAAGTTTCCGTTGCGCCCAAAAAGGAACTGTCCATTCCGTGTCCCCAGTCATTCTATCCGCTCGATAACGGGATCCGTAAATTACGTCATCAGACCCGAGCTCTAATTAACTCTAAAACCTGCTCACCAGGCCCGCCACCATAAAGGGATTAGGGTGAGAAGATCTGCCCTGGAGGCACAGGCAGCAGGTAATCTTCGCGTCACGCACCTTGGTCGTTTTGGCAGCTTGTCCTTTATTCTGACGAGGAATAAAACTGGGCGTAAAAAGAGCAGGGGCTCGGCAGTGTAGGGGAAGAGCGAGAAAAAGAGCACGATTAGTGTAAAATATGACACCTCAGCAAAGCTCACCGCATTGAATATGGCGCGTTCACGTGTGGCAACTTGTAATAAATTGAAAGAGGGAATGAGTATCATCGAATAATGTCCATTCTAAACTAAGTTTTATGACTGTGGCGTCACTTAAGAAGGTAATAAAGAATCATCTTTTTATCAGTCGTTGACTCATTTTTGGAAAGAAAATCGTTATTTGGAGGATCCACTTCTCAAACGCGTACGCAAAGGTTTCTAAGATGTTGCATACAACAAACCACGATGCATATCGGGTGATAGGTAACAAGGGAAGTCTTAGAGGGTCAGAATTAATTTGCCGTGTCATGCAGTAATGTGTAAAGCCGTACTCCAACGAAGCATACCTCCACCCCAGGGGCCACTTCTTCCACTCCTGTAGAGAACCCTAAAGGCTGTATTCCACCATGCGATTTAACTCGAGACTTCCATTAATCGCCACTGGAAAAGGGGTTAATTGTTTACGTGTCATGCATCATTAGAAACTGGATCGAATTCTCTCTTGAATAATATGTAGGATTCATAATATTTCTCATTTGATTTGAAAGAAGTTATTATTTTATTTATTTTTTATTCCCAAATAGTAGGAATTCGAAATCGCCTAGTGTAACCCAGGCTCAAGGCGTCGGTGGACACTGGTGTGCGACCACATGAGGCGCCCATTGTAACGCCCGGAGCTCGTGATTCCCACCCCAGTTGTCGGCCAGGTCCCCTCTGAGTCAGCCACAATAAAACAATCAGGGCCTCACCCCTATTGATCCCCGCCGATCCCACACACAGGCCCGGGGTATTGTGACCGGGGACGTTTTGATGAGCGCCGCCTTCAGAGGCGGGGGACAGGTGTGCAGGATGGGCTATTGGGGCTGGCCATTGTATATAAGAAAGGGGGGCTGACCATTAAAGGTATGGACTTTGGGTTTTAGGGTTGTCATTTAGACAAGAGCCCGGTCATGCCATGGAGGAATTGTTGATTGGGCACGGGAGTTAATACAAGTGCATGAAGCATGGAGACCAAGTTGAATGTTCTTGTTGAAGACAGATGCTATCTGTATTGGCCGGGTTATAGAGTTACCAGCCCGGGTGTCGCGTTACGCAGGCCCTGCATGTCATACGTCAGAACAAAGGCATTCACACGGTTCCATAGAGTACAAGTGTGAGGGGTAGAACTACATGTGTAGTCCTCCGCATGCAATTGCCTCGGCAGCGGTCGCCACCAATGCTTTGAAGTGGCGCCGAAGGCAGTGAGTGCCTCAGGGGTACAACACAGAGATAAGAGAGATAAGGCAGGTATGGGGGCAGCCCGTCACGCTTCGTGTGGCCCTAAAAGAGCATACCTGGAGCCTGGGGAGGTGACGGCTAGATGGTCATCTTCACTGGGGCGTGGCTGGAGGAAACTGGGTTCCCGGGCCCCACAATACTAACCCCACACACCTCCAGTCAACCCCACACCTCACGCTCACATTGTGTAACCACCCAGCGGGCTTTGTGCACCAACACATTGTAACCTTTTAACTTTGAAGGCAGGCGGTCCCCCGCTCCCCCCTCGAGACAGATTGAAACCCATCAAAACCTGCCTGCGCCGTCCCTTGATCTCCATTTGGAGGAAATGACAATAGATTAGTACAATTAGCCCACCCGATTGATCTGGTCGTGGGGGCGGACAACAAAGCGGCAGAACGCGATACTGTTGTATTGGCATCGAATCTGAGGTATTGTTTGGGTTATTCTGCGTTCTCCGTATCCCAGGCATGGTGTCTGGGATAAGGCACAATCTTGAATTACTTAATAAATCATTTGTTCCCCTTTTTAATGTTGATATGACCTGAGAATCCTAATCTTGTGTTATAAAAGGGGGGTTTCTAGATCTATGCCACATCAATATGAGACAATAAATACAAAATTATATTGCATACCCGCTATAACCCTTATGACTGAATATTCTTCATATTTCCACATGTATGATTAAACCTGTTACTTCAAGATCGGATCCTCTGACCGTTCCCTTTTTCTCTCACTTGCAGGCCGACGTGGCAGGTGGGGCGCCAGCTGGCCATGATCGGGGACGACATCAACGACCGCTACCAGCCGCAGTTTAACCAGATGATCAGCATGCTCGCCCTCACCCCAGACACCGCCTACGAGGCCTTCGCCGGCGTCGTCCGCAAGTAAGTACACAAACAAACAAAATATGACCATTTCGGAAACAGGTTGGACAGATGCACTGGAGAAATCTTCCTTCCGGCAAGGGTAACTAAAAGTGTATTTTTAATACTATATTTATATAGAGATTCAACTGGAAATGTAAAAACTAATGATTGAGCATCCAGAATTCAACTACATGTATTTATATTGTTTTGGCATATCCTATAAATGCATGCGAGATGACTATGCATCTAGTCTCGTACTCATATCATTTATCAATACTTTCTATTCCAACGAACGTCGGGAATTCTTTGATTTTCAATGCCCGCGGAATCCGTGCAGTCCCAAGTCTTTAAATTGCTTAATTACATACAATCGATGCATTTATGAAAGAATCATATTTAGGGGTATTTAAAGTTTCTAATTCCTAACTCTCACACCTTGTTTTTTTCCAGATTGTTTCGGGACGGTAACATAAACTGGGGTCGGATCATCACCCTGCTGTGTTTCGGGTACCGCATGGCCGTCACCGTCCTCCAGAGGGGCATCAGGGGCTTCTTCCACAAGATCGTCGGCTTCGTCTGCCGCTTCATCGTGGCCGAGAAGATCGCCAAGTGGATCGCCGAGCAAGGCGGATGGGTGAGTAGGCCTCACGAGATAAGAAATATCAAATAGATATAAATTATATCATGAGGAAGTCAATTAATCACGCACGTATCAATGGAGGGGCGCCTGAACATTGATATATTTGTCTGCCATATGTATATCGTATTGTCTTTTTCGTTGTGTGTGGGGGAGGCGGGGGGGGTCAATTACATTAGGCACCATGTAACAAAACAAAAAAGGCATACATGATGTTCCCCTCCTCCCACCCAAATAGCAATAACTGAGCATAACTACACAGTATTCCTGATTGCACAGAGATAAGCCACCCTTTATCTTGATAGAGAGGAGGCAGGTAAAAGGTGAGAGTGACGCTCACTTTCGGGTGAATTCCCTTTGACACCCCATAGCCCTCGCCCCTAATGACGTGTTGGCGTTTATACCTGGCCCTTTGATGGGGGCCCTAACTTCGGGTACTGCATGTCACACGCCTTACCCGTGTTCAGAACGCCCAAGGCCCACTGTGAACTTTAGGGGGGGCTTTTTTGTGAGCGAGATAGAACGTTTTATAAGAAAAAAAAGGGGAAAAAGTAAAAAAGAAAAAAAAGGGGGGAGGGGGGTTGGATTGGCTGTGAATAGGAAGCTCTGAGTGAAGGGTAGAACTGATTTATTGAGCAGTATGTGACTGGGCCGGCTCAGTGTGTGTTAATCACAGACACAGCTGATGAATAGGAGACAAGGACAATCCGCTGTCACGGGGATGGTCTTTTGGGCGCTGACTAAATGGCCCATAGAGTACAGCCAGTAAGCATGGCAGGACGGGGTCAACTGTGACCGACCATATTGTGTCCGGCCGGAGCGGTCAGCGACTGACCACAAACGGGCCGGTCAGCCCGAATAAATCCACCTGTGCCGGGGCCTACCTGCCCATTATGTGTCAACAATGATAGCTTTACGACTCGCGCTAATTAACTTATCACAATGTGAACCCCAAAGCCCAGCCCCATTCCTGTCATCCCCTGGTTCTTTATATGCTCACCAGGAGGCACCCCGGCGCCACGGGGTTGACCACGAGAAAACACGGGGGCCCAGCTGGCCGAGCCCCGGATCATCACGTGGTCAGATTTAATCGCAGCGATAGCAGGAATTAACTTGACTTAAAGGTCATGGTGAGGGCCCAAACGGGCCCGGGACGGTCGTAAATATGACCGGGCAGTGAATAGGGTGACAGGCAGGGGCTGGTCAGCGACAATATTGCCACTTACAGGCGGCCTGGTACCCTGAATTAAAACAAGCTGGCCTTGGTTGACACAGAATGTCATAAATTGCTATCGTTTTGGCATAAACCAAATGGGAGGTGCGTTTTATTCATGAGATGGGATTGACCCTCCCGTCGTAACATCATAGGTCTTGGTTTAACCCCCAAATAAGCACAATGGGAAACAATGATTCATGAAATCTTTAGATAAATAAATTCACACACAAAAAGAAAAGATCTGCTTTATTCGTATTGAGAGCTATTGAGATTTTATGTTCATTTGTACATAGATGTACTCTTATTCGAGATTTTATGTTCATTTGTACATAGATGTAACTTCTGTCTACTCCTATTTCCATGGACTTTGAGTGTAAAAAAACAAATAAAAAGATATATGATGTTTACGTTTATAATTTTTTGATTTTATTTATACTCATTCATCTGATATAATACGCCATCTTATAGTTAGTTGATACATTTGCAATTTCATATTTCCTACTTATGCATTTTTTTTCGGTCCGAACATAATGACTAAAACAATTTACCATGATTAATGCATTGCAATTTGTTGATAAAAAAAATGTTATACTAATTATTACCTTCCTCCTTCCAGAGGGCCGTGCTGAACTACGTGCCCGAGACGGTCGGCTGGCCCACCATCGGCCTCATCTTCGGGGTGGCCGCCGTGTCCATCTTCACCGCCTTCTTCCTCAGCCGCCGGTAGTCGTCGCCCCACACGCCGCCCCCCACACCGCCGCCGCCACAGTCAACTGCTGCACTTGAAGACTACAAAACACAAAGACAGACTACAGACAAAACTAAAGCATACAGACACAAGTCGCCAGGCCATCGGCTGAGAGCGTGGCCAAGTGATGATCAGATCAGCCAACTTAGGGCTGAACATCAGGTCGCATGGTTCACAAAACCACAGACTAACAGGTCGAAATAGTAGGGCAAGGAAAGATTTCTGCATCAGATGATATTTTTTTCTGTAGGAAGAACGTATTTTATGGTGTGAGGCAATGTAGATTTTGTGACTGGCAATTTAAGGAATTGGGCTTGTAATCTATGATATTGAGAGAGATCATTTCCATGTATTTATGCCAGATTTGACCACTCAGGCCCTTCTTTCCTGTGGGAAAAACTTAAAACAAAATAATTAAGACTACCTATGTTAAACATCTGGCAGCACAAAGGTAATGGGACAGCAGTATTTTTCGATGAAACTATTTTACTTGTATAGAAATGCAATGTTCATATCAAAGGTCGCAGATCACTGTCGACTAGAGTCACTACATGTCTAAGAGACATTTGAACAGCTTTTCTTTGTATCCCGAATTTAGATTTTCTGACTAAAAACAATAATTGGTCATTCAACGTAGAAACTACGGTGAACGTAATAAATGTTCATGCACCGTTTTTTCTTTTAATATTTGTTTCCTGAATGTTGATAAAGAAACAATACATTTCTATATTTTGAGGTAAAAATAGTGATTCTAACACACATATAGAGGGATAAGTTGTTCAAGTATATTAGGACACCAATGTTAATCACCTTTGATGTTGAAGCCTCTTTTACCCACATCTGTTCTCTTTTCCACTTGTACTTTACACGTACGATAATTACCATCACTTCTGTTGTTTATAATTTCTTTCTAACTTCTAGGAAATGTTAGTTTAAATGGTCTTAACTTGTAAGTTGTGTAATGTAGATGGTTCAATTACGTTTGTATATGTGTCGTGTCTAATTATTGTTCCAGAATAGTATTATTTTAGTTTAGTTATCACTCTTTTCTACACACTGTGAAACTGTTCTAGTGTTTACTTTTATTTATTCTAAATCATAAGTGCTTATCTTCCTAAGTTGAAATTCCATACACCTTATTTTTGTCAATCCCATGGCATTCATATGATTGAAAGCCCAAATATTCTTGCCAACTTTCTCACTTTCTTTTTCTCTTTTTAATCCCGTATAGTTTTTGTATGTTCAGATAAAATTGTTGATCGAAAAATGTTATGCTGGCAGATACTTAAACTTGCTATCCTTTCCCCGCCGATCTAACGGACGGAGTTCTTACTATAATATATATATACTTAAAAAAGTATATGCGTTTTTACAATAATGTAATATACACTTTGTGATTAACTGTATAACAGTACTACCATGTCCAGAATGTCTGTTTATGCAATGGATAAAAATCAAAGCAAACTGATCATAACGGCAGCAAATACCAAACAATGCAATAAGATCACTTGCTTTCTCACAACAAGCTAGTTTTTGCACGTAGATAAACAGCAGACCAATGTGTATACCCACATCAACCTCCGACGCTTTCCAGCCGTCACACGATCCAAAAAGCACAATATACCTTACAGAGATCTATCACCGTTTATAACAAACTGATAACCCGTGGCAAAAACACATGAGGCCGTGTGGAGGGAGTTCTAGGATTCCCACCACACTGTTGTTGTCTTGTATTGCGCCTTGTCAGCAAATCTGGTGAGAGAGAAGCATATCTATAATACCCCGCATACATTGCTACTCCGTGCGAGTTCACTTTGTACCTGGATGAAATACCGCGGTGCTTTATACAAAGAATGTCTTGGGACACCTGAGTACTCTGAGCAACTGTAAGCCTGAATGAGTGAGTTGTCGGCACCACTGTAAGAGGCCGCCACGCTACTGTGATGGGGCACTTATTGCAATTAGAAGTTTACACCAAACTCTTGTATGAAGGTAGCGTTTTATACGTAGAAACTGTTGCCAGGGACTAAGTGTATATTCAAGTGCCAATGAACTGATCGCTTCCATAGTTCCTTACTTTATATGGAATCATTAGTTGGAAAATATGTAGACAAAGTAATTACAAAATTAATGTTTATCAGCAGTTTCTACTATATCCTGATTATTTGAAAGTGGCATTAAGTAGCCAAATGAAAATTTGCTATGATAATATGATAATAAATCATTGTTCCCAATATAAATGTGATGAATGCAATTTGATGTCAATAAAATATTAATCTGGAGAATAACACAGTTAATGTTTGTTGGGGATCAATTTTCATCCGATAGTGTAATTGCAGAATAATGCCGAACCTGTCTTCTATTTGTGCATAGTTAATTCAGCTAAACTAAAAACGAGGGTGGACTTTCCCATCGGAGGTAAAAACAACAGAATCAAATGATACTGCGGTTGGCGCATGGCTGGATGTGCTGCCTTTAAAAGAATTGACATGACAAGAGTAAACGTAATACCAAACGATCTCATGTGTACGAGAGATGGAATACGAGAACAAAAGTACGGAAGTGGTGACAGATGCACTTCTGTGGATAGCACGTATCAACAGCATGTCTGTCCTCACTTCCGATTGTGTACATAACGTCCTGTATATATACATAGTAGGTGTGATTGTTAGCCACTGAGTGTGCGCTCTATTTTCGTATACCATTTGCTCCTCTTAAGTTTGATTTTAACTTACTAAGGAAGTATGCCTCCTTGCTCGTGAAGCTTGTCACAGAGATGGGGTCGTCACCAGTGCGTATATTCACCAGTTGCTCAATTTCTGAACTGTTTCTTGAGGTAGCAAATGAGTGAAGAATGTGTGATGGACTCTCAGTGCAGCTCAGCATTTAAGTCTCCTATTTTTATATCCACTGCTGATTCAAGACAAGAAGGGGTTTCCTGGAGCTATCTTACTTATTTGGTTCTACTAGAATCCTTCAGGCCGAGGAAGGATGGAGCCATGTACATCCCTGTTACAGTAGTTGCTTCCATACACGCTGTCCGTGTAAATACATGTATAACTGGTGTCAGGTGCACGGAGTTCAGAGAACAACTCGTATAGATACACAACCCTTTCTTTTGCCACCCAAGCTTTTACATAGTTTTTCGCTATAAAAGGATATCAAAACAACCTATTTACATCTGCTTGCAAATTGCACTGCACCTTTAACTCCTTCAATTCTTTACCTGTCCTTGTTTCTTGCCAAAGTGATGTTCTAATTTGACTGTGAAATAGGTTTAAATGGAAGCTCTTCTAGACCGACTAAACCTGTTCTGATCTCGTGACGCCACCTATTAACAACAACTAGTGGAACTAAATCAGGTCAACTAATACCCAGGTCGATCATCATTCGAGTGGTACCCTGTTTGTTGTCTATGACAATTTGAAACAAAAGGACTATCATGTAAATTGTGTATACGTACATAAACATGATCAATATATATATAGAAAATAAAAAATATCAATTCATTTCTTTGTGTGAGTTATATTTTCATTGCATTGTAATTATATTAAATATAATTATTTCACTTATTGCTTGTGTCATTGAGCAAAATATATACGTACAATTGATGATAAAACAAGTCTACATGCGCGGCAATAGTATTTATTCTATACCGACTTTGTAGCGCCTATACCTTCATTGTCCTGCCCGCTAGCAAAGGTGGAATAACGGATGGCGTTATTGCCCCGCTTGTTTTTCATGGGTTAATTGGTTATTTCTCAGAGTTATTGGTATAGAATAAAACAACTAACCGCGGGGGCCCTCAGCCCTGATTATTGCCCCCTGTGAAGGGTCTAGGGCAAGGCCCTCGACCCTTCACAGGGGGCAATAATCAGGGCTTTGTGCCCCTTCGGTTAGTTCTGTGTATATATGTAGATTTCCTATCAAGAAAACACAAATGAAATATTAATTTAGCTTATAACTATTATTCTGTTTATACAAAATTTGACTGTCAGTGAATAACATCATTAATACACGAGAGTAAATACTAAAGTCTAACAATTCAGTTGGTTTTATTCAGAGTACTTTTCCAACAGTTATCACAGATACATAGTATAATCGTACAATATACATACTGTACATCTTTGGTGATATATAATAATGACGTAAATACTAAATGATATGTGAATACATAAAACATCAGATCAAGGCTTTAGATGAAAAGAAAATATGCATGTGAATACATGTAAAATAAAGGCAAATGACATCTCGAATGTCTGCTAACGAAGGTAAATAATGACAAAAGGTACTGATGCGTTGATAGTAAGACCATTAAATCTTTTTGTATCAAGGACAAGCTGAGCGAAGTGAACGACTTGACTGCACAAGTAGAAAACTACATTCTGCGAATCGTAGCTAAAATAGCGGTACATCTTTTTCTCGTCGATCTACAGATAGTGTAACATAAAAGGTTATCCTATGTATCTGCTGCCATGGCTTATACATGATTCGTATGTGGGACGACAACTTTACAAGATACAACACCTCAGACTTTCAAAACTTGCAGGGACCATGTTTTAAGTATCACAGAGATATCCGTTGATTTTTTTTCCAATAATTTCATGTAACTAAGTTCCAGAGTGGGCAAGCAGGGGCGATAATATCACATTATACTTCGATATGACAAAGTGTTGTCTCTACTATAGAAAACTTGTAGAAATATATAATTATTAGAACGAACTACAATAAGCGGTATACTGCTATTACAGAGAGGCCTATTTCATATAACTATAAATATTTTTCTATTCCGACTAGATAAATACAATACATCTCAACCCTATTGAGAAAATCCATTACTTATTAAGGCAGAGCTGCAACTTCTAAAATACAAAATACTAAAACTATAGATCTTCAAATCTTAAATTAACTAATTCGCGTCCTGAAATTCTGTCTGTAAAACACATAGAACCCGCTTGCGTATAACTCAACATTATGCTGGTGTATGAGGCCAGGTGGCGCCTCAGGTGAAGATGGAGGAGCGCATCATAGCGTTCCGTTGCTCTACCACCTGGTTCTGGAGGACCTTCTTGGCCTGGCCCTCGGCCTCCAGGTTCCTGAAGTGCTGGATTGTCTTGGCGTGGGCCGCCCTCTTGGCCGCCTCCTGGGCCTCTGCTTGCCGCTCGCCCTCCAGGCGCTGAGAGTTGACGTTGGCCCAGTAACGAAGTTGGTTCTTCTCCCGCAGAGCCTGCATGGACAGTGTACAGGTCAAAATTATCATCATCCAGCAAGAATTATATTGATTAATTTTTCATCTCTTTTTTCTATTTATTAATTTTGTTTTGTTTTATGGGCTCAACACAACATACCATCTAAATGGTCAACATAATTACATGTATGTCAAAAGTGGTCATCATAACCAATACAACGGTCTTCAAATAGTGTTTTTGTCACGTGAAATTAATTCTTATCGATGTATTTATTTTCGAAATCATTAAGCAATTGGACTTTGACAAAAACAATTTGCAAAAATGGTTGAGGGACAATGTCGGTCAGGAAATAAAAAAAAACACCAATCCTTATAGCGACGAATAGTTTTGGTGACTAAATCTAGATCTATTATCCAAAGACTACGGTACAAGGGGATGTATCCTAACCACCTAAGCAATGGCTCACAACACTGAGTGCTACTTGCATACTCCTCCACCAGCACCACTGTCAGTGGCGGAACAAGCTTTTTAAAAAGGAGGGGGCGCGCTTATAGAAAGGAGGGGGCGCGCTAATATAAAGGAGGGGGCGCGCGCCCCCGGGCCCCCCTCTAAATCCGCCACTGGCACTCACCTGTCTGCGGATCTCCGTGTCGGCCTGTCGGTTCTGCAGCTCCTGTTTGCTGGCCTCGAGGTGCTCACGTCGTGCCCTGAGCGCCTCCACCCGCCGGTCCTCGCGCCCTGCCGCAGTCGCCGCCCTCTCGTCTAGCCGGGCCTGCAGCTCTGAGTTGATGGCCCTCTTGGCCTGGCGGGTGGCGGTGAGCCGGTCCTGGTCGTCTTTGACCCTCTGCCAGTCCTGGCGCACCTGGTTTAACACCCGCTGCCGGTGCTGGTCCCGCATCTGCTCAGAGCCGCTCTCCTTCTGCTCACGCCGAGTCTCCCACGTGCGCTCCCGCTCGATGATCCGTTGACGGCTGTATGGGTCAACGAGAGGTTTTTTTTTTATTAGGTTAATATGAATGTGTTTTAGCCTCGTTGATCAAAAGGTACCCGTATTATATACTCTGAATGCGAATGTGAAAACTCGAAACGCGATGTAGATTTGCATTAGCACTTGACTACTAAATTGGATATTAGTAGTGTAAGTACACATACACCTTGTTGAGTTAAGTGTACGTAACATGATTATTTTGTTCAATGCATCCTAAATATTCAGACGGTAGTGTACTATTCTTTGACCACACATGCCACAGAATCTGACATTTTACTAGAAGTAACTACATTTAACATTATCCATTTTTTCAGCAAAGAATTTTATGGGATTATAAATTTGTGGGGGAAAAACTGATGAACAATGATCCCTAAACAATTATGAATGCGTTCACTGATATCTAAAACTTAGCTTAAAACTAAAAGCATAAATTTTGATTAAAAGAGAAGGCCCAGTATAACTATAAGGCCAAATAATATATATGTATATATAACTTACCGAACGGCGCGGCCGGCGTTGACCTGTTCCTGGCGCTGGGCGTCCTTAGCGCCCACCGACAGGCTGATGTCCACCCCCGGGGCCTGCGCCTCCGGGCGGGGCGGCGGGGGGCGCGGCAGGTACCCCATAGAGTCCCGCACCGACGGCTCGTGCTGAGGGGGCGGGGCCGGCGCGTTCACCAGCCGCGACATGGGGTCCGTCCACTGAACTGAAACCAGCACGAAGGGGTTAGATATTTGTGATGAAGTTGTGTAAAATGAGACGGATTTTTGTGTTTATGATAGAAAAAGGATTTGCATTCATTTTCAACTTATTTGATTTGATTTATGGAGAATATGTCTAGTTTTCGGCAAACGGACGATTATGAATATACATATATGAAATTCAAAGGACAAATTAGACGGTAGACAAAAGCAATAGATTGGCAAAGGCAGATACATATGTATTTATACATATATGCAGTTACGATGTTCAGAAAGCATTTCCAAAGAGAGAAAAGGAAAGACACTTCAAGACAGGCATTTCGTAATGTCATTATCAGTATTATCTTTTTAGAGTACATAGCTTAGAAATTAACTATCTGCATTACACCTTTTTGATGCCAGGGTACACTTAACTCAATACACATACTACCTATAACTTTGATATCTTTCTTATTCTATAGTGATACAAAAATATCGTGATTCCACTCGTTACAGACAGTTTCTCTCTAAGCTGTCACTGTATTTATCACTACTGTTTTCAATTACATTTAGAGTGCTGGTAAAATAAGGTTAAGGTTTTAGCTGGTTCTAATATTTTGGATAACCTAGATTATCTTTTCCTCTGTTGATCTTAACAATAACATGCTCCGCTAGAAATAAAAATCTCTACTTTGGGAAGAAATTACCTTTATTTTACAGGCTATCCATCTATCCAAATTGATATCTTAAGTGATTCAGTTAGTTTCCAAAATACCGTAATACCCATTATAAGTGAAGGTTATGATATGTAAGTTATTGTAACATGCATTTAGACTAAGGTTTTACATATTGGGAATGTGCTACATTATATGTGAAAATTCATGCAAATATGAAGATCCATTGAAGCGTACAACACAAAGCCCAAACGGCAGGGTATTAAAGTGGTATTTACATACAATGCATTGCATCTCATATGTGCTTCCTATGACTACGGGCCATGCGTTAACACGTGCAATATTATCATGTATTTTACAAACCATCAATAACAATGTGTTTTCCCTTTTTGTCAGTGTCAATGCGTCTCATTACGGAGGGAGTGAGGTCAGTGACGGACGGCACAGGCCGATACGCCCCCTGCTGGCCTCCGTCGAAACTAAAGTGAACCTCCTTGATATTGGACTCGGCAGCACCCTCTGTTGAGTTGAGTGGGAGTTACAATCAAACAAGTCAATTGTGAGCTATTTTGGAGTGATCCGTTCTAGCATGCACTGCATTCTTTATGGGGCAGATCATGCAAAAGTTCACATGTGATTTTAACGATATCATTTTTTTTATCATCCAGGATTCTTTCCCTTTGTAGAAAGCGTCAGAGGGAATTCTCTGACAATTATTGAATTACTTATTGAGTGTTATAATTGGTAGCACAGCATATGGATTATTTTATTTGGACCATGTTCTTTACAGTACAAACGGCAGCAACGATCTCACGGTTAGCCACATACCTCGTGATATGTAAACACTATTGACCACGTGACATCAATGTCATTATAGTCATATTAGCACTGGCTGGGGTGGTCTGAGCGGTCTAATGGTTTACAGAGAGAATTATACTTTACTATAAGACTTTTACTGATGTTAATTTTTGTGTGTGTCTGCACATCTATGTCAAATTGCTTTCGATCCTTTTCTTACAATTAAATTGAAATCATTGATTCCCTCCATACAGGCAACGTTTACTTTTTTTCTGTACCATTTCGCTCCACACCTGACCAGTGGTATACACAGTAGCTACATGGATCAATAATAGGCCTGCAATATACATGGCGCCTGTACCGATCCCTAGCAACGGCCACTGGCGCCTACCTGACACCCGTCCAGAGCACGGCTTGACGGGGGAGTACTAATCGATCAGGCTATAGTAAGCTATACAGAGTGGGACGCTTGGTCGTAGTAAAATACCATGGGGGACTACAGGCATGTTATTCTGAGGGTCAGAGGCCACCTAAAGGTCCGTTTTAGCCCCAGGTGTTTGGCGGCCTGCTGAGTTAATCTGACCAAAGATTGTAATTCTCTCGCCCTAAGGCACAAGCTACACGTTTAATGTGACCGTTTGAAGGAGATGTATAGGTATTTACAAATATGTAGTCCTCATTAGGGGCCTTCCATTAAGTACATACGCACATTTTCAAAAATTTCAGACCCCTCCCCCTCCTTTGACGTGTACACGTATACTTAATGGAAGACCCCTTAACGGAAGGAAAACAGCTTCAATAAAAGTTTCAGTTGTAATTCAAACGGAATCCTTTTTATTTGCGTTTTCTATTGCATTGATATACTCAGACGTATAATTAATTTTGTTTGCGCTGATTTCTTCTATGATTTTTTTTTATCATCTATTGTCGTTAAAAAAACTGAAGAGATTTTTTATCTAAAAAAAAAATCCCCAAAAGTTGTGGCACCTTCAATTTTTCTTTAGTTTTTTTCTTTAGTTTTTGAAATTATGTACATCGCACTTCACATGCCAATTAGGGATAACTTCATAATCGACAGCATAAGGGAATTGAAAAAAATGGCTTTTATATCAACCAAAACAATTCATGATTACTGTAGAAACACACAAAGAGCAAATTTCTCCCCAATTCCTCGCTCTTTCAGTGAATGTACGAAATCATATCAAAATTGAAAAGTCACCCAATATTATAAACATGCATTCCGTCATTCCTGAAAAATGATAATAAAAAAGGTATGTCAGACTCACCTCCGTAAGGCCCCGCTTTACTCTGCCTGGCCTCCAAGGGCGCTGCCATCAGACAGTCTCTGAAGGGACCGACGCGGTACGGGCCGAAGTTGTTGGACTCTAGCAGTGAGGGTGCAGGGTCACCTTTCCAGTACTTCCAGGGCGGCAACTTGCCGGCCCGCCTCGTTTTCCGACGTCGCCTACTGCAGGTGATCGTCTCGGCATCGGTCCCACTAGCGACATCTCGGGCAGTGCCCTCGTCCAGCTCAAGGTCAGAGAAGTCAAGGTCACTGAGTATGTCAGTCACTGAGCCGTGACCACTGTCACGTGTCTCCGTCTCTACCTTGGTGTCCTCGTCAAAGGTGACACTTTTCTTGGTGGAGATGAGCGTGTTTTCTTCAATGTTGTCGCGCCGACTCAGCAGTTTTCCACCATCACTGAGGATCTTCGCGCGGAGTTCTGCCTGGTCGCGTTTGATCTCTTCCAACATCATCTTGTGCTCCATTATCTGGGCCACCACCTTCTCGTTGAGCTGCTCCTTGGTCAACCCGGTACCTGGGATGAGCTCCTCCACCTGTTCCGACTTGACAGAAGCCTTAGCCGGCTTTGACTTAAAGTGTACCGGGTAGAGCGGGACAAAGTAGGGTGCGCGGTAGAGCCCCTTCTCAAGCTGCTCACTGTCTGCTCGCTCCACCACCACCTCCTCGAAGCGGTCATAGTCTTTGGGGTAGGGCTGCAGACCTGAGCGTGGGTAGCCGGGTAGGCTGTGCAGCGGGTAGTCCTCTGTGGTGGCGATCTCTTCACGTACCCGGGCCGGCAGTTTGAGCTCAAAGGTGATCCGCTCATGGAGAGGGGGTGGGATCCAGACAACCACTCCACGGTCCAGTTGTCGTGACCGGCCATCATGATCCAGAGACACCACTACATTTGCATCTTCTCCTGCCCCTGCAAGAGGAGAATGAGTTAGGCTTTGAAACAACTTTGGTATAACTCAGGTATAGAACCAATCATGCCTATTTCGACGAGATAATCGCAAGAAAAATGACAATTTAATTAACAAAATGCTTTAGTTTCAACCTGGTGCGTGACAGTTATTGTGATATCAGTATTATCACCAATAGTTGATTATGTTACTTCCATTTCACACATATACATGTACGTATATTGCAGACAAAAACAAAACCTGAACATATAGAAGAGTCATTTGTTTAATTATTGTTTTTTTTTAGATCTAACCTACTAGAATTTCTGTATACAACTCACCTATGTCTGAGGACCTTCTCTCCTGCCCCTCGATGACGGTGGCGGGGGCGTACCGCTCACCGTCCGGCTCCCACGGCGACAGGACCTTGTCGCCCACCAGTACTGAGTGTCTGAGGGCGTCGTCCAAGGAGATGATGTCGTAAATAAATGTCTCCTGGTAGGAAGTCTCCCTGTATCGACCGTGCTTGCAGGGACCGAACTCAACAAGGAACTTCCTCTCGAAAATCTGGAAATAATTTTCATAAATTATAAATGGTTGTAACCTCTATCTTTACACAAGCCTAGATAAGTTAGATATAAAGCAAAGTTTAAACCCAACTTAACTACAGGTTGATGGATTGTTGGTTTATTAAATACTGAAATGCAGCATATAATATTATAATATGTCAATATGTTGCGACACAGTAAAGTGTCTTCCTCAGGATCAGGCTTTGAGAAATACATAATTTTTTTTCTCTGTTTGAGAGACACTTTTTACCTAATGGCTTCATACATTAAGTGTATCTTATAATATGTTAAGTGTATCTTTATGAAATGTTTCCTTTACTACGAGTAATATTCTGAAAGCTTTACAAAGACTGCGGTACATTTGTACTGGAACCAGTTTTACGAGCGCAGCCTGGTTAGTTCTAACTTTACTCAGCTGAATACCCCCTCCCCTTCTCCGTTTTCTGGATAGCCCGCAATACTTTACTCAATCCTTCTATACTTACACGCGGGTTTAGAGTAAGAACAACACCCACACATCCCCCCGGGCAACCCGTTCCCCTATGTTTGACTTACCAGGCTAGACTTGTCAGCATTTAAGATTACATTATTGGTACAAGCTGTAACACTGACCAGTCACCTTATAGTATTGAAACTTGGCTTGGCTATTTTGGCTCAATTTTCTCTTAGCAAGGTTGGGTTTATGCTAATCGTGTGTTACCTGAAACCATGTTGTTCTACTTCAAAACTGAATAACAAGATTAATGAGCAGCAAAATTAATGTGACTTAGCAGAGACTGGAATGAAATAAATTGGAACTTCCCACAATTGTTTGGATTTTTAAAACTTTTTGACAACATGTAAGACCCTAGCAAATAGCATTGTTTGCATTTGTCGGTGGTACTAACGGTAAAAAAAATCCAACACACGTCCCAGTATACATTTAGGTACTTTTTTCGAAGATGTATAAAGAATCTCTACTTCATCTTGACGTAAGCCTTTTAAACAACATAACATATACTCTTTCTCATCCTATTTAACCCGGAGTCCGGACTGAGTATTCAAAATACGCTGTCTTAGAATGTTGTTCTTTTCATATGATATATTCAATACCCAGTACATAGTCAGAACTAAGACAAAAATCGCTTTATATCAGGGTCCTAAACTTACATTCTTACTATCTTATTGTACGTCTACTCACCTTTGCTTGCTTTAGGTTCACCTGAATTTGGCATGATTTAAATACAAAAGGATAAGCCTCTTTTTCGACTGCCTTTTATAATTTCATCTGTATCTTTCTTTCATAATGTTACTTTATCTAATGTTTAAGCATCGAAATTGCAAAACAGTGAATCATTATTTATCCTGAGAGTGTTAGGACCCACTTGGTATAATTATACACACTCTTTTTTTTTTTTTTTTAAGAAAGTTCGAGCGCTGTGGTTCTGATGGCCAAAAACTAGACGTTAACTGTTTCGTAAAAAAACGCAGAATCAATACACTTGCTAACATTGATATAAGCAAAGTAAATTATGGAGATGAAAACATACACCGAAGCTCGAATGAAGTAAGTTAACCATTGATCCTATGCATGTGCTATGCCTCCGAAGCATAAAAAATATTTTTTATCACAAAGCGGTTGCAAGAAAGACCAAAAAAAGACAAAAGATTGATACCGCCAATAAAACAGTGCCTCCTTTAGGGCAGCAAGTGCAGTACAAGACACGGTAAGAGAGCATGCAGTGTGAGCAAAGTGACACTGACATTAATATATATACACCAAAAATATCAACATCTTACGTCGTTGAGCGAGCAACATAAAATTACAAACCTTTTCCGTGGGTTTCTTAATAGGTGAGGACATAAATATCAGGCATGACACCATGTCAAAAATACAAATGAATATAAGGTAATTTTGTTTTTTTTGTAAAACAGTGATAAGGAGATTAGTGCAACCTTGTGATTCCCAAAGATCTATGTTTAGAAAAAGCCTACTAGATTTGACTTATGGACATAACTAGTTGGTCATTCTCATACAGTGAAAAGATATAAATGCAACAAATAGCCCGATACGATATTAATAAAAGAAAATATCTTAGAAGAAAAATATAGGCTAAAGTGTCTGAGCAATATCGTGATCATCTTTTTTGTGTTAGGTAAAAATAAAAAAATGGTTTTAAAAACTATGTGGATGCATATCAAAATTGCCTTGTGTAGTCTAGTTATAAAACCGTCATGCGGAAAAAGTATAGGCCAATGTATGTAAACAAAAAAAAATTATGGAAAGTAATAAGACTGAGGCCTACCTCACTCTTGACTTTGCCCTTATAGAAGTAGCCATCCTCATGACGTCGGGCTAACACCCTGGTGCCGATGACGAGAGCACCAGGTCCTGGGGACACATGTGGGGGTAGTTCTGTGCTAGTGGCCAAGTTGATGATCTTGTCGGCTGACTTGGGCCACGACTTGGCGGGACGGTAACGGGACCAGCCAGCGTACGGGTAGTAGTAGGAGCAGTAATAGCGACTATCCCAGTATGGAAGGTGGGCATAGCCAGTGGGCTGCACCGACCCGTCTGTCTCCACGATGTAGTCAGGGCCGACCTTTTCTATGAGATAGTCAACGGGGGTGTCGAGGGTGGTGGCGACAGTGCACTGCTTGTGGTTGGACGGGTAGATGGTGCCCTCTGTGGTGCGGATGATACGCTCATGGGTGGCTTCAGCGCGGTAAACAGGAGTGACGCGCTCAATAGCCCCGTGCTGGGCTACGGTCACTACATGGAAGGAGCCGTACGTCTCCATAGCCAGGTCCTGGAGGAACTCCATAGCCAGGTCATCAGGGTCCACGCCGTTCCTGATGTAGTAGCAGTGTACGGGCCGATTGTTGGCCACCAGGGCCACCTGGTCCAGGATGTCGGCCGGGTTCTGGTCCGGCATGCCATCAGTCACGAGCACCACTGCATCGCACCGGTCATCACTGAGGGCCGTCATCAGGGCGTCCAGGGTGTTGGTGCCCGTCTTGGCCTCGAGCCCTTTGATCCAGTCGTTGGCCACGGCTACCGTCTGAGGGGTGCAGGTGACCAGTCGGTCTGACCACTGGGTCACATCCGTGCTGAACTCCACCAGGTTGAAGGAAGTAGGCAGGGGGTGGGAAGCCAGGTTGTTGAGGAATTCACACATGTGTTCCTTAACGGCCCCTAGACTCAGGTACATACTCCCAGACGTGTCCACGCATATTGTGAGATTCCTTTCTCGGATCCTACCGAAGAAGTTAGGTAGCTGAGTGGTTGCTGGGTTCTCTGTCATGGTTACCGTTTGATGAGGTTCGGGTGGACTGAGGTTCCGTAAGTATGGTACAAAGGCCTCCGTTTTAGTTGCAGGTTCAGGGTGATTCATGATTATAAGGCTGGAATTGTGAAAAAGAAAATAAAACGATCATTAACCTCGCAATGTGATCATCTGACTAATTTGTGCTGGAGGGGGGGGGGGGGGGGGTACAAAATAGATAACAAACAGCCTAGATCTATTTCTCACCTAGAGTTAGACCATAATATTTGCCTTGGATTCGAATGTGGTGAAATAAACATTTTGAGGAAATAAATAGTCAAAATTTACCTTATTATTTCAACGTTCAGTACGGCCCCTCACCAAGAATGACGGTTAGGCCTAATATCCACCCAAGATTTCTATCTACTCTAATTCACCCATGCCAACCGATCCTTTACCTTCTGAGTCTGTAGGTTTTCTTTTTAGGGAATAACGCACGGAGGGGCGGGGTCGAGGCCTTCTGGTGCTAGGCTAGATGCACGGGGCTGAGGGCCTCCCGCAGCTGGCCGCAGGCCTGTGGCGGGAGGCCCGAAGTCCCGTGCATCTAGCCTAGCACCAGGAGGTCGAGACCCACCCCGAGTGTGTTATTCACGTTATAACACGGAGAATTGTATCCAAATGTATCCAAATAATGTCAATGTAGCTTAAATTGTTACAACGTTTTGCCCGAGTTGCTGTAGTTAAGACTAAATCTTGAGATCCAATCAGATGCAAGTAGGTCATGACGTATCTATGACAATGACCTCATTACCATGACGATGACCTCATGGCCTGGAGACGAGTTTTCTAGCTGAGGATAGATGCACGGCAAGGGGGCAACATAAAAATCGTTTGAAAATGCTTTTATTTAGAAAATATTAACACTTTCTTACATATTTCATTGAAAGTATATTTTGTCAAATTCATTTACAAAGTTTGATGGCAATTGAAGCATCTAAACTTCTTTTACAACGTTGTTTACAACACACGGACGTCTAGATCGGCACGTTGCTACCCCCCAGCCGTGTTATAATGGGAGATAGATAATTCCATAGTTAGATCTAAACTTACCTTGGTTAAAGTTGTAATATAACTGGAACTATACGAGGATACTAGGAGCCAGGTGGGGAACAAGTGAGATGTAGGTCCTGCATGCGTCGTCAGTCTTTAAACCCAATAGGGTAGGAGCCAGAACTAAAAGGGAACAAGGGTTATGGGAAATCAGGGTGGGCACTTGTTCCCCACCTGGCTCCTAGTATCCTCGTATAGTTCCAGTTATATTACAACTTTAACCAAGGTAAGTTTAGATCTAACTATGGAACTATACTTCGTCTACTAGTCGCCAGGTGGCGACCAGGTGAGACTTTAAAGTAAATTCCATAGAAAGAAAACCAAACTCCAGGTTGTAATGAATAACAATTTATATAACTGAATAACGATGAACATAGTATCACAGCAAGTGACAATTAAATTGATTGTAACAACAATACAAATCACAAAATTCATCAAACTTCAAGTTTTAGTAGTAAGTTCTCTTAAATAGAACTGTTTAAAGGTATCTTTGTCAGACCAAGATCCTTTACTCAATATGTCCGAAATTGGGACTCCAGCTCTAGCCATAGCTGAAGCACTGGCACCTCTGGTACTATGTGCTTTGTAAACATTAGTATCAATACCAGCGGCTGCCATTGTTGTTTTAACCCAACGTGCAATGGTTTGAGTTCCGATTCTTTTGTATGGTGGTCTATAACTGCACATGAGAAATTCTCCGGCATTAGAGATTTCTTCAGTTCTCTTAAGATACTCCTTCAGATTTCTAATCACGCACAAACTTCTGTCTCCATCAAAGGGTTTTAACTTCACTATTTCGATGCTTTTCCCCCTAGAAGAATGTTTTTGTAGCACATCAATTCTAATGGCAACATGACCATTGTTTTCACAAATAATGTTCGTTCTCTTCAGACAATGCAAACGTTGCTGTCTGCTGCATGTTGCTAACAAAAATAACATGGTGAATTTCAGCGACAAATCTTTCAAAGACAATTTTGACAAAGGGGTTTGTTCCCTTAAGTAATCAAGAACCGCTGAAGGGTCCCACATGGTGACATAACGAGCCATAGGAGGCCTCTTATTATAGAAGCTCCTCATCATTTTCAACGTAACAGGGTGAACACCAAACAATTTGTTATCAAAAAACGGAAGAATACATGATAAAGCACTTCGTGCTGTGTTTAGTGCTCCATACCTTAAACCTTTATCGAACAAGGAAACAAGAAACAAACAAGCTGAATTCAGATCAGGGTTCAAAGGATTTAAACCTTTGATCACACAAAAAGTTTGCCATCTTCTTTGATACACAGCGTATTGGGCTTTTGTCTTTGGTCTCCATGCATCCAAAACATGATTGAGAACTGGTTCACACAAATTATACTTCTCATGAGCTCTCCTCAGAAGAGAGCCGCTAGGAGACTTGTTTGGCCCATTCGGGAGTCTCTCAGTTGAGGATCGTTTGGCAGAAGGTTTCCTCTTTTCTGCCTGAACGTTATCACTCTTCTGGCCTTGCGATGTAGAAGGGAGAACCACGTTTGTCCCGGCCAGTTGGGAGCTACGATCACTGCTCGCGCTTTGTCTCTCAGGACCTTTCTGATGCACCTGGCAAGTATGCTGAAAGGTGGGAAAATAAAAGAAAGGTCAAATTGATGCCAATCTAACGTAAAAGCATTAATTGCCCATGCTCCTGGATCACAACCCCAGCTGACGTATTTGGAAACTTTATAGTTCAACCTGGAGGCAAATAAGTCTATTGACGGCTTGCCCCACTCATCACAAATTTCTTCAAAAATCTCTTCACTGATAGCCCATTCTGTATTATCAGTAAAGTGACGAGATTCAAAGTCAGCTTCTGTGTTTTGAATTCCAGGAATATAGGTAGCTACGATCCAGATTTCCCTTTCCTCACAGAACTTCCAAATAGCTGTAGCTACTGAGTCACAATCAGGTGAAACCATACCACCCATCCTATTAACATAGGCTACTGCCGTGGTACTGTCTGTTAACACAAGTATTTCAGTGTGAGTCAAATGAGGTACGAAGGATTGTAGCGCTAACAGGATAGCCTTAAGTTCGAGAACATTGATGTGTTGCAACAACTCATCTGAATTCCATCTACCACCTGCTCTTTTTGATTCGAACACTGCACCCCAACCCATTTGAGATGCATCAGTTTCGATTGTCCACTTAGGTGCCGTAACACGAATTTTCCTTGAACGCCACCTTAAGTTCCTTTTCCACCACCTTAATTCTGCCTTTGCCGAATAGGTTAATTTCATTGAACCATTAAACTCCTTGTGCCCAGCTCTACGTAGACTAAAAAGTTTGTCCTTTTCCAAACTTCTGTAATAGTTCATGCCGTATTCTATCCCTTTGCAGAGATCCACCAGTTTCCCAATGATCGAAGCTATTCTACGAATTTTGAAAGTTTCCCCTTCCAAAATTTCTTCAATTTCAGTGATAACCTTCCGAATTTTCTCCTCTGGAGGTTTGACTATCATTTCTTGAGAGTCGATCACATAACCTAAAAAGGTTATCTCAGGCAGTGGTTCAAGCACAGATTTGTCCCAATTAATGTAAAACCCCACATCAGTTAATAGTTCAATTAACCTTTCCGTGTTAGCTCTACATTCCTCTTTGGAATCTGCGATGATGAGACAGTCATCAATATAACCAATCACAGTTATACCCTCCTGACGCAGTTTAGAGAAAACTGGTTTCAGAATCTTAGTAAACACTCTTGGCGCCGAAGTGAGGCCAAAGGGAAGTACAACAAACTGGTAAGTATTCCCTTCCCACTGAAAAGCTAGGAATTTCTGATGCGGTTGCCAAATGGGAACTGAATAGTAAGCATCTTTAAGATCTACTGAAGTGAAATAGACATTCTCATCGACTAAGTCCAAAGCCACATCAAGATGGTCCATTTTGAAATGAGATTTTTCCAGAAATTCATTCAAATCCGACAGATCTATAATGAGTCTGTATTTACCATTAGGTTTTGGACGAAGGAAAATATTAGAAATGAACTGATTTGGTTCGTCAGTAGAGTTTCTAATTATTCCACGCGACAAGAGATTGTCTATTTGTTTCTGCATCACAGTGTTTAATTCAGACCTCTGATGATAAGGTCTCGGAATTTGATGTTGTGTAGGTTCCTCTAAGAACTCCAATTTATAACCCGAAACATGATCCAAAACCATTTCATCAGAAGTGAGATTCTCCCACTGAGGCAAATGGTTTGACAGATTACCAGGTAAGTAATCAAAGGGTTCATGTTGATCAATTACCTCTATCTCCTCGATGACCCCTTCTTGTAAAAATCCCTGCGATCATCTTTGCGTTTGTCAGAAGACCTATTACGCCTGTCATCTTTGTAGTCTTGACTGTTGTTGTAATTCGACCTTCTACGACCCCCACGTCCTCCTCTACCTCCGCGTTGACTTTTTGCATAGTTAGAGATAGCCGTAGCCTTAGTTTTGGCCACTTCCATCTTTTTGGTGAGACGATTCTTACTCTCCACAGCCTTGATAGATCCCTCAAGATCATTCCCGAAAATAAATTCTCGAGAAGGTGGGACATCCGCACTCGCCAACCTCTTGAAATCTGTAGGTAGAACTGCTTTCACATCCTCTCTCCTTGCTTTAATAAGCTCTGCGTTAAGAGAGCCTGAAAGGATGAGAGAATCAGCTAACAATTCAATCGCATTTTTAATCCAAGGGTCATCGCCTTCCTGCGCCGACAATAATTCCATAGCTCTGCTTACTGCCGTGACGGAATTACCGAGAGTGGAGTGCAGATGTTGAGCAGCAGTGTCCCTGTTTTTGAACAGGGTGGGCATTTTGAGGTAGATTACATCGTTTACCCTAGGCACCGAAAGACACTCCACGTTAGAAGGTTTAGCGTACACCTTCTTTTTTGCCTTCAACTCATCTCCAGTCAAAGGCTTATCAAAAGCCTTCGTGAGAAAAGACACAACTTTAGGCTTCAACGGATCCCCAGAAGTAGGATCCGAATCCAACTCCTTCA
The DNA here is from genome assembly GCA_936440205.1 of Lepidonotus clava. Classification (NCBI taxonomy): domain Eukaryota; kingdom Metazoa; phylum Annelida; class Polychaeta; order Phyllodocida; family Polynoidae; genus Lepidonotus; species Lepidonotus clava. Next base: position 40,009,936 of record OW387136.1, on the reverse strand, counting down.
TTTTGACGCCCAGCACACTGTTGTCTTCATCATCAATTTCCCCCTCCGACAGATCATGTGTAAGGGTGTGTCGTCGTAGCTTAGGGGGTGGTTCGTCTCCTGACGAAAGTTGGTCGGACCAATCTTCACCTCCCGATTCTGGAATGGAATCAGCACCTCTGGATTTCTTTAACTCGTCAAAACCAGTATCCATATTTTCACTCATCGTGACAATGTTGGTGTTCACAGCCTTGACTGAATCCTTGACCCCTTTGAGCCTTTCGTTAGATTCTTTGAAGCCAAGTTTCAACACTCCTGAGATATCTCTGAGAGCTCCTAACAGTTCATTGTTCGGATTAGGAGCAGGTGGAACGAAGTTATCGTCCTGCGAACCTGCATCATCCTCCTTGCTTTTACCAGCTTTCTTAGACATCTTGAAACACAAGAAAGTCCACCACGTTTGTAGTTCTGTTAAGAAACCACACGTTTTCACAAGTCCCGCCAGAATGAAAAACAAAATGGCGTAGCGTCACTCACGTGTAAACACGTGTAGAGAAAAAAGTTAAACACTTAATTCTCTCGTTCGTAGGTTAAGCACCCAGAACGTGGAGTTCACAGTAATTTCCTTATTGAATTCACAGCGTAAATCCAAAGCTCAGAAGGAAAAAGGCAGCTTTATCCACGCTGCCTAAAAAACACGACTTGACTTCTGCACAGCGAACCAAGGACTGACGACGCATGCAGGACCTACATCTCACCTGGTCGCCACCTGGCGACTAGTAGACGAAGTATAGTTATACATCTAGTTTTTGTGTGTGTGATTAACTCAGGAACTGGTGTGTGTGCGTGTGTCTGTGTGGGTGTGAAGGGGGAGGTTTTAGATCTAGATCTTTTTGTTTATTTATTTATCTTTTTTCGGGGGCGTGGAGGGGGGGGGGCTGGGTAGATGGAATATCCATCCCCGACTCTGGTGCAGGGATGGAGTGCACCCCATAGACAAAACTGGTAAAAAAGCATTGAATTCTGGGAAGGTGTGGGCCCTTTCTGGCATAGAGGAAGCCATGTTGAAACTAGCCCAAGTCAGTCCACTTCATGAGTTCAAACACTGAATTTGGAGTAAACAGCATGCTGTTCACCACAAAAACAGGTGTGCATGGTATGAAAAACAGTTCTTAATATACAGGTGGGTGTCATTTATGTGTGCACTTTGTATTTGTTGTGCCCCAGAACTTGAGTTCAGTTTACTCCAGTTTTGAATGGGCAGTTGTTGTCAGCCCCACTACAGAGAGGGAGGGGGTGGGGTAAGAGTGGGGCTGACTGCGTTGGTTAGGGGCTGGGCTGCTATACCCCACATTCACTGTAAATTGCCCCCGTGTGACAACAACAGGCCTAGGTTATCTAATTTCTAAGGTCTAAGAATCACCAGCTGTAGGCCCTATCTAATGTTATGGGCCTGCCTCGGTAAACACTACTCACATTAACAGTTACTTGAGTTAGTAGGGGTGTGGTCTTTTTCTTCTCACAGATTCGATCATTTCATAGAATTGATCAAACCTTGCTCTCGCTGTGATATGGCCTTAATATTTTGCTATGGCGCGGGCTCAACATCAACCGACCAACCATTGATTTACATCTCAGGAAAAATCCTTCTTTGGTGTCGACACAGTACTCAGTAACGTTAGTCAGTAGCTACTCAGTAGATACCCGTAAGCTTCTATGAGTCATGAATGAAGTGTAAATGGGTTCATTACGACTTAATTAACAATTTCAAGTGACATAATAATACATCCGGTCTACTACTTCAATCAAAACCTTTGCAGACGCGACAACAACATGTCACACTGAGCGCCAGACATGACCCTGCAATCCACACCTTCGGGGCTTCGTTCGCGCACCTGCTGGGACGATCCAACTTCGACAGGCTAAAGCCGAACCAAAAGAAAACACGATGTGGGCAATGAAGATGAACACAAAACCCGTTAAATTAAAGAAAATTGTATCTTGAATATGACTTTACGAGATTCGAATCAGAAAAACGTACCTTTACTTGCTGTCGACACAGCACACGCCCCAAAAGAAACAGAAACGAAGGTCTTCAAACCACCTGAGATGTTTACATCGGCACCCCGTTGTCAAGATGGTTTCCGCGAAGCTTAAAGTAGGTCATTGCAGTTTCGTATTATTGTGTTCATGTTTTATCACAGATATAGATTATTAACGCATCTAATTATAACCTAAAGAATCATAATATGATTTTGACACAATCATTTACTCTGGCTAGGAAATGTTATTTAGATACGAAACAATGATTTGTGACCTTGACATTCGCGGGGCCATTTTTCGCAGTGCGGCTTCATTTTGTTTGGGGTTGCAGAGGACACTTAGAAAATGTCCTCTATCATCGGCCGAATAGCAGGAGCCTCTCGGGCTCTTATTCCTGTGATACACAGGTCAACTGCTCGACAGATTGTGCCAAAGAGAAATGGTGGCGACGCAACGTAAGTCACCAATATCATCTAATGTTTACTAAGCTGGTAAGGACTGACACCAGAATGTCTATTTCGGTGGCCCCTGCTGAAAGTCCACCCAGATATTTTTCCTTATTCTGGTAGCTTTTTGTTTTTTACCAAACATAGAGTATGTGGTGCACTTCAAGTCACTACCAAATTGTCAAGATTCACCCTTTTCTAACACTTTTAATTGTTTTTCACCACGTACGGACGTCACCAGACACCACGTACGGCCATCACTGGCATCAGCAGGAAAGATAAACAATTATTTTGACCAAATTTCATGTTCTTAAATACTTCTTAAACTGTTAAACTTAAAGACCACGCACGGACGTCACCACGTACGACCATCAGGCTCAGCAGGAAAGATGTACAACTATTTTGATTAAAATCATGTACTTAAAGACTGCACCACGTACGGATGTCACCACGTACATATGTCACCACGTACGGACGTCGCAACGTACGGCCATCGCCCATTTGCCATCGGCAGGAAAGATATACAACTTACAAGTATGGGCTGAGAGTGAACACCACGTATGATGCAAGCAGGGGAAAAAGCTTGTCAAACACCACGTATGAACTACAAACCCACCGAGATATCTTACCTTATTCAGGTAGCTTTACTCACGTGCCACCCAGCCCACCCCAAATGCCACCGGAATATCCTTACTCGACTGACACTGTCAGAGTCAGAGCCAGGTCAGGTGTGAGTAGTCTAGGTCTAACAGTTTACATTGGGTTGAATTGGCTATAACTAACTCTTAGGCCTGAACTGTATGGAAAACTGCATAGTTTACATCTGGGGCCTAGCTAAGGTTGAGGGTCCCTACTGCACAGAGAAAGTGGCAAAAGCAATTTACTGTTATGGAGCACAACACAGCTGTGTTGTGCTCCCTAACAGTTAATTTCCAAATTCCCTGTGGCACAGGGAATTTGGAAATTTGACCAAAACACAGGGTCAGGGAAATTCTGTTGCTTAGATTCTGACCTTCTAACTCTCAAATTTCAGGAAATCACAATTCCCCCTAGACCTAGTCACGTGTAAAATTTCAATTCTTTTCTGGGCCCATATCTCTGTAACTTATTTGGCTGATCAGGGAAAATTTGATTCTAAAAAGGGTCCCATGATCAGAAATTCTGTCTATCATAAATACATTTTACACCTAATAGTTCCTCTTTGACACTATTTTGCAATAACACTATGAATTTTGGTAAAAAGCAAAATCACTGATCATGGGACCCTGATCAAATTTTTCCTGATCAGCCAAATCAGTTATGAAGATATGGGCCCTAGAAGCTTCTGTAACAGAACTGCCCTCCTGTTGTTTTCTTCTCTGCATCTGCGCCCCCTGTGGGGATCTGGGGTGGGGGTTCCTTCGGGAGCCTCCTGGGAAGAATAGGTCCCCAGCAGCCCCTTGCTGTTCGTAGAAGGCGACAAATGGGGGGACCAGACTCAGTAGCTCTTTGTAGAGTGCCTGCCCTGAGTCTTGGAGGTCTTGGGATTTATCCCTGGCCGAGTCACACCAAAGACTTTAACAATGGTAGTGGTCACTGCTTGCCTGGCACTCGGTATAAAGTAAGAACCACGAAACATAACTGGTCAGCCTGGTGTCAGTATAATGTGACTGGGTGGGGTATTGTGTGGGCCTATGACATGATATCTCAGTGTGGCAGCACTATAAAGAGGGCATTGGGTCCCACTGCTACAAATAGGCACCTCATTTCATCGATTCGGTCACCGCCCCTGTGGCGTAAAACAAGCTGAAAGGCTTTACCTTGTGCAGTCTGGTAAAAGAACCCTGAAGGGTTGGCCAGACGTTAAACTAATCCCACAAACAAACAAACTGCATCTGCGGGTTGCACTGTGCTGCAGTGAGTTGCAATGTGCCACACGGTGCTGCCCTGAGTCGCACTGTGCTGCACTGTGCCACACTGAGTCGCAGTGTGCCACACCGTGTTGCACCGAGTTGCACCATGCTGCACCGTGTTGCACCATGCCGCAATCAATGAAACAATGGCAGGGAAAATTTACTAACGCATAAGGTCATGACTATGAGACTGGGAAAACTATATAAAAAAAAACACTTCCATATACAGAGTAAACAGGTTAACGGTATCGCCGTCATTTCTGTCATCACAAAGTGAAATTCTGGGCTCTGTATGTTGGCTACTTGATATTGGCACCTATGGAGAAAATGGGAATACCGGCGATTGTGGAAAAACTGGACAATTGGGAAAATTTGAAGAATTTCATGGCATGTATGGGGAAAATTCCAAACTTTTTCTCACTTACTCAAGTTACTGTATGAAGATTTGAGCAATATTTAAAAAAGTTAGAGCGAAATAACTACTTTTCTCCCATAGAATCCCATGTTAAACGCACCACCAACCTCCGTTTGCAATTTCTGCGAAATTTCGCCGCGCGATGCTGCAATTTTTGACCCGCATACTGCGTATACAAAGGGGGCCTTCCAATAGTACGCACATCCAGCCCAAGGAGGGCTGGACCACGCATTGAATTTGAACAGGAATCTTTCAGGGCTTGAAAAATCAATTTGAAACCTGGTTGCCCATTGAGCGACTAGGCTCCTGAATGTGGCTGCCCAGCTACAAAATGTGGTTGCCCAGTAGCATTTGAAAAGAATAAGGCAAAATAGATCACAAATAACTCGGACTTAATAATTGTCAAAAAATAATTTTGGATATTGACTCTGGTTGCCCATTGGGCAACTGAAGCATTATTTCAGTGGCCCAGTATGGCTTTTTGGGGGTCCTGGGCCACTCAACACCCGATTTGTCAAACCCTGTGGCATTTTCAAGAACTTCAGACCCCAGGCCCAGGCCCTTATGTTGGCAACAATATATTTTTGAATGCCATTCACTTTTCCTCCGTGCACTGAGGCAAACATCTGAAAATACATTATTGACAATTCATATGATATAGTTCTCTAGAAACTGAAAGTCTTAAAAGAAAGCAATTTATATAAGAGGCAGACATTACTATTACCTTTCTTTCCCGTATCTTTCTGAAGTCTAGTTAGAAATGCACAATTACTGTTTTCAGCATATTCATCGTGTTTCTCTTTCAAATCCCCTGATATCCTTCTTCATTTAAGTACTTCGGTTTGTTGTAGCGCTTCGTACAAAGTATAAATCCGTAGTTCATAGCCCAGCGACTAGACAACTTGATTTGTAGGGGCCACGTGCTTTCCCACCCCTGACCTCCGCGACGCCTTGGTAATGAGAGACGTTTGCAGAGCTTGCCCAAATTATTCTAAACAAATTTCTGGCTTTCACACCTCCACTAGCCACCGTTCTAGGTGGTCCACTTTGCTTAATCCTGGAACCATATTCTAGAACTCTATGATACCCCATGCATGTAGGGCGCATTAACACCCAAAACGACTTATCAGTTTTGGAATTTGTATCTGTTATTGTAATAACTCCAATTAGGCCGTACCATGCCTTATGGGGTGGCCCAGATGTGATTTATATAGTATTCATACAGAAAAAAACGCTTATCAATTGTCTTAACAATCTACCAAAGGAGCATTTGGCTGTCCATTTAAAAATAATCCTGTTTCCGGTCGACCAGCCGGGTGGCCGTTTTAGGGCCGGGTCAGGCAATTTTTTTTTACATTTTTCCCCCCAATTTTTTTTTAAAAATGTTCCTTATATATTCTTACCAACGCAAAAAAAAAAAAAAAAAATCCCGGCCGCCCGGTTCATCTTTATTTACACCACCCGCTGGACCGGAAACAGATTTTTTTTAATGACAGCCCTTCCTACAATTTGGGATTGCAAAAGATACGTGACTGGCAGAAATCCCTTTTTTCTGTGAAGATATATCTCATTAAATTCAAAGAGGAATGCACCATTAGTGTGATAGTAAGGGATGCACATTATAATGTGAGCCCACACACAAATTTCAGCGGTAATACTCTATTTTCACATTTTGATTGTGGAAGTTTAGTGTAAAGGTTGCAAAGTCGCAGTGGAATTGACAAAAATTAAACCATTCAAATGTGTGATTTTGTCACCAATGTCCCATTTCTAACACGATCCCTGTACGCGTCACGGTCTCTTCCAAACGAGGAGAGAAGTAATTTCCTGGGCCACTGGGTGCCATCATTCTTGTGTTTTGATCAGTGTATCGTGCTGGGATTTTTCATTGATACTGGTTCCTTTCTTGGTACATTTGTAACCTACGACTGGCACCAAATGGCCCAGAAAAGTATTTCTCCAAGTTATTGATATCATACTGTAATCCCCGACTAATGTTTGCCTCTCCTATCCATTGGAAGTCAGTGGGTATACTTATAACATACTGTAATCACTGACAAAGATTTGCCTGTCCTATATTTTAGAAGTGGATATACTTCAGCGTGGAAATTAACGTCAGCCCGTCAGCCCCAGGCTTACATTTCCTAATCAGGGCTGACAATTTTGGGCAAAAATATCAAGTTATCAGCCCGGATGGCTGACAGGTTTTTGGGATACAAAATCTGCATTTTTATCAATCTTTTCCATTTTATGTTTCTGAAGGTACCTGGTTGTAAATCTAATGCCAAGTTTTTCATGATACAAAATCTGGGTTGACAAATCTTTGTCAGGGCTGACACTTTTTCATAAATTTCAGCCCTGATGACTGACTTCAAAAAAAGATAATTTCAAACACTGTACTTTCAACATACTGTTATCAATGACTAAGATTTGCCTCTCCTATCCTTAACAGGTGGGTATACCGCAAACAGCCGGTATGTACAGACAAGAAGACGCTGATAAAGGCCGAAGTGGTGATGGCCGTTGCCTGGTACTGGGTGTTGTGGCATTTATGGTACGACTGGGGACACGTTGCTGTAAGTATTACCGGTTCTTTTGTCAAACTGTTCGTGTTACCTAAGCTTTTTCAGTGTTATCATTCTTTTTTAAATATACATTTTTACTGGTATTTTTTAAATCTCAGAACTGACCAAATCCAATCAGGCCTTTAAAGGATTTTATCTACGTACATGTGATAATGTTCAGCGGTCTCCTGATTTCAAAATGTATTACAAATTTGAGTAGTATCTTGAATAACTGGAAATGAGAAGGGTAGAATTTAAACAAAAATATCAGCGAAATTCGTTTAGATGTACACAGTGTATATAACCTTGATCTAGTGTTTAACCAGGTCATTATCGGATTATAGATGTTTTTCTTATTTACAGAGTTTAAGAATTAATGTACGCACATAAACAGAAGTTTAAAACACGCACACAAACACCTACACAAACACACACGATTCCTAGAATCAATAACAATCTCTCCTCAGAAATGGATTTTTGCATAATCGACTAAAACATACGCAATGATTCAAATTAATTTTTTGTCTCCAGGGTGAGCACGAATACCCGGACCCCTCAAGATGGACAGATGCAGAATTAGGAATCCCAGCAGACGAGGAAGATTAGACGCTATGATTAAGCCACAGTATGCATCATTAATACATCTAAGCCATGCCTCAGGCAAATATTAGATTTGCAAACAAATATCACTCATTGTATATAGAAATAAATAAATGTTGATAACAAAAATCCTGTTTTTTAAGTGTCTTCCTTCAGAGAATGAGCACAGGGGCGTATATATAGCTAGCATTCTAAAACCTGAGGCGTAGAAATATGTGACGGAGTGGTTTTATGTTTGTTTAGTCTTCCAGACCATAGAGATGCATAAGATGTTGTGTATGTCTATATCCAGACTAATTAGGAGAAAGATCATTTGGACTAGTTATATAGGGTAAGTATAAATTTAACCTATAAACAAGGAGTGTCAAACTACCCCTATGACCTCCAGCTACCTAGCTAGCTAGAGCCTTGCAGTAGCTCCTCAAAAATGTGTATAAACTGAACATCGAAAACATTCGTATTGAATATTATTATACATATTTAATCGTATTCGCTGAGCAAAAACATTGCAGATTCTCTTTATTTCTTTAAACATACATTTTAAAGGCTGTCTCATAGCATACTTGGCGTGGTCAGTCTAACATCTGTATATTAATATTTCTATTTTCTGGGTATTTTCCCCACAAATTAATCAAAAACATTAAATGCAAATGAAAAAAGAAATTTACAAAAACTAGAAATCACTTTCAATGTTCAGACAATTGAAATGAAACTTAATATGCGTGTCAGGTACCGCCCTTCTCATTAATGTGCATGATTGCATCAGTGTTTCACACCAGTTGGCAAAACCTAACTTCCCTTCATCCCCATTCTCCTACCTACCTCTTAGAGCTGACAGGGGACACCACCTGATAGAGCTGATTGTGTCTTAAGTCTGGTTCCGATTATCTGTTCTCTATAATTTCAATTATATGACAGTTCTTTTGTATCTGAAGCATTACAGTGAAAGTTGACAAAATTGAAAGTCATTTCAACGAATGATTGTGTGATTTCTTATTTCTATTGTATTTTCAATATTAGATGAATGCTTTTGTGTCAAAAGAATACAGAAATTCGAAGAACATCACCCAAGGCTTGGTAGGAATTATCCTTGAATAGATAATTAGAAATAAGCATAATATTTGAAAAAAGCGATTAAGGGAATTAGGAGTAATGAGATGTTGGAAAGTGTGTCCAATATTAAAAAAGTAAAATAATGAGGATTTAAAAACCATCCATCAATTGCAGAAATTAGGTTTACGCTATACCGTTCATCATTAAAGAATACCAAACATGTCTTGTACTGCGTTTTTACGAGTTTTTCATTTTATCGAGCAGAGATTGCAAATTTCACCAATTATGATTTCACCATGTTGGGCTTTAGAATTATGGTTAGTAATTTTTACATAAGATATATGAAGTTTTTTTTTTCTATTTCAGCAGTTTCGGTGACTTAGATATGATTTTATTTTGTGCAAAACAAAACAATTTCTTATATTTGATTATAGACGAAAACAGTTTAACGAAGCCACATCCATGACATCTGTCAAAATAATAACAAAAAATTTCATTTAAAGATTTTGTATTCAGCATACAAAGAAGATTTAAAAACTTGAGATATAATGTTTTTTCATATTTTTCCTGCGATCAGTTTTCTGTGACGGGAACACAACTATTGTATCTATTTTGTTACCATTCACACACACACACACACACACACACACACACACACACACACACACACAAATTCACCCTGTTGGTTTAGTAATAGAGTGTATAAAGCAATCCACCTTTGACGCATAAGGCTAGAGTTTATGAGGACATGGAGCGAACATTGTGTTGGTTTCGTGCTATATCTATGATAGGTTAGTGGTCGATTAAGATCCCTTTTAGTTCCCAATTTACCGAAACCTAGCTTGTAGACATTTTTCTCAAAATAGCAGCTGTGTATGGAGTGCCAATTGCCCTAATGAAAAAATGAAAAAAATCCCAGTTCCCAATTAATCACCAGTTGTTAGATGTGTTTCTCTACATGGCAGTTATGTTTGCATGGGGCACCAAGTGTCCAAAACAAACCTCCCAGTTCCCAGTTTATCATCAGGTTGGTAGGCACTTTCTTATGCATGGCAGCCATGTTTCTATAGGGCGCCAAGTGTCTGGAAATACATTTTTCCCCCCAAAAAAAATTCCCTTTTTCCAATTCATCAGGTCTCGTGGAATTAAATGTGGTGCCATCTGTCAGTGTCCTACAACTTTCTCTCCTGAGGTGAAGGGGATGCCAGTCTCTGAGTGGCTGATAATGAGATAAGATAAAAAGATAATGCAAAATTAGAATTCACATGATACCCCCTACTATTTCTGAGTTATTTCATAAAAAAGGATCCATGATATGGGGTGTTTGGTAAATGTCAGTGGGGTTTTAAAATAGGCTCTGTGCTCCATGAATTTGGTTGCTGCAAAACTGCTAAAATGAGGGTAGGTCAACATCTGGGACTCTTGCGAAAAATTTCATGGTCAACATACCCTCAAATTTTGATGTTTTGTGTCCCAAAGAGGTTTCAATAGGTTACTGAGTGACTTTAAGGTGTTGCAATGTTTGGGATAAATTTTTTTCTAGATATGCTATATTAAACTATACAGGAAAACATTTGGTTCCGTGAGACCATCAGGTTGGGAGACATAGTTCTTGACATGGCAGCCAGGCTTGTTGGGTTACCAAGTGGCCAAAGTACATCTATTTTTTCCCTGTTCCAAATTTTTCCTGAGGTTGGTAGCCATGTTTCTCAATATGGCAGCTATGTTCTTATTGTGTACCAAGTGTCCAAAATATATTCAGATCTTTTATTTAAACTTGTAATTGAAATAAAGAATTTCTAATAAATTTGATTAATCTATCCTCTATCAACCGCCATCCTCTGCTATATTTCACATTTAACTAGAATTTACAAAATATGTCTATATTTGAGATATTTAGTTATGTTTGTTATTTACTTTCATCTAAAACTTTCATTTAAAAACTCATTTTGGTAAATCACATAAATAGGCAATATAACATTCCTCCAATGTCTTTTCGTCTCTAAATTCCTAAATATCATACCATGGGGTATCCACTGACTATAGCAACATCAAAAGTATGACAGTAGTCAACGTTAATTAATCTCCTAGTGTTAGTGTTAGGTTGGTCAGCCAACCATCTTTGTTTATGGAGCAATTTAAAAAAAACATAGAAAAGAAGAAAGAATAAGGGTGGTTCAGAGGCACAGCCCTCGATTTATGACCAATATTTGCAGCAAATATTCAAAAAACTTGATAATTAAATCAATATTCTTGTCTTACAATTCTTGTATACACTTTGACCGGTGTTGGCACCCAAGTCTAATGAATGGCTCCCAATTTTAGGAGGTTCCAGAGGGAAATACATGGAAATCCTAATGTAATCTGTCAATTCCTAAATTGAACAAGTGGGAGTCTAAAGGGTCAAACATCACCATTAAATACAGATTAATTGAAACACATGATGTTAATTAAAAACATATTTTGTCATTTCAAATAGGTATATTTTTTAATCAACATGAAAAATGAAGATGCATTATCAAGTATGCTACCCAATTTTCTTTTTTAGTATGCGACACCTCAACCCCCCCCCCCCCAATATCCGCCACATTTATCTTTAATAGAAGGGTCAATAATCACAATCATATTGATTTGCAAGACATTAGACTTGTGGTGCTCTACTTTGAGTCATCTTCATGCGTGTCTGAACCATGGACCCAAGATAACAGTCATATTCTGAACTATAAAATGTATGCTGACATAATAGTAAAGGCCATATTTAAGGACACTGTAACTGAGTGTAGTAGTAAATAGGTCTCTGTGGCTTGTTATAACTTGTTGAACAATAAGTACCTTGATCGCCCATCATGGTTGATACAGGTTGCACAAATCACAATTATTGGGTCACCATCATCCTTGAATGGTAGGGTGCTCTCAGAAGTTCTAATGGTTGCAGTAATACTCTCAAAGAATGCTGCTCCTCTGATTTATTAAGTATGATTTGGAATAAGGCACTTTTAGAGCAAAACTATCAAAACTATATACCAGAAGATATCTGGAATATCAAAACACTCCATGGAGCCCTAAATCAATTATGGCTGCTATCTAATGCAGTTTTAATTGTTAGTAAATTTGCTGTCGGGCATGTAATTCATCGTCCTATTGTTTTTACACACCTGTTATACTTGATGACACATCAAGGTATTTCAATGAAGGGACAAGGTGTCTGACCAATTTAAAAAAAGCCCAAGGAATAGAAACCAAGCACTGATAAGAAACATAATAATACCACAAGATTGCTTTGCAAAATGCACATTTATAGGAATTTTATAACCGACAAGCAAATTGTTAGGTCTACAATCAATGTACATGAAATAGCAGTGTATGAAAGTGAACTAGGTACCCCAATAGAGACAAAGTTGCCTCTGAACAAACAACTATTTTGATTTTTCATTCTAAGATATTTCTATTCCATGGATATATATACACATAATTATTTGGTACCAAATCAAAGCCCTGAGTATGATCGATCTAGCATAATAAATGGATGACATATCAATTATGTGAGAGAAATGGGAGGCATTTAAGTATCTATCAAAAAAAAGCAAATTAGCAAACATAATGCAATAGCCCATTCTTCGTCTACATTTTGAAGTATATTATAAGCATGTTTGGTACCTATTTGAAGCTCTAACTATGAAGTATCAGGCTAAATTACTTCCATTGTTATATATTTTATGGTGAAAGTATGCAACATGTTGATTTAGATGTGAAAAAGCTTTGGGCTAAATGTCCAATTTTTAACCTTATTATTTATCAAAAGTAACTGTAATATCAATTCGTATACACCTCTTGGTATCAAATGAAAGCTTTTTTTTAGTCACTTTTTGAGTCAATCTTCATGTTGTATATTTTCACTCTTTTGTGAAAGATCTAAAGAGTTCTCCCTACCACGGATAGCCAATTTACAGTATTTTAAGAACATGCAGGCTAATTTTGACTGAATTTGTCGACAAAACCACTTGGGAAACTATAGGAAATAGACAAATAATTGTTATATATCCATCTATGGTGAATGAATTTTCAAACAACTCAGGAAACATAAAATGTTTATGGTTACTAATTAGAAAATAATGATGAATATTTTTTCCACCAGATCAAATTACAAATAATGATGTAATTTATGAAAATCTCTATGCTAAACCCTTGTGTTTTGTCAACACATTACCCAGGATGCATCCTGTTCTTGGCTAACCTGCAGGTAAAGCCTAAGAAATTGGCTATCCGTGATTGGGAGAATTGTATTTGAAAATCTCAAATCTTCGGATTATAACGACCCCTCAGATTCTTAGATTCCTTATCCCATCCATGTATAAGACCTCAGTATACATGCCTGGATTTGATGTCTTGTAGACAAGTAGCAGAAATTGAAGCTCATCAAAAGTAAGGTGTCCGGTATAATATTATAGTGCAATTATGCAGTCACATGTACATGTAGTTTTAATTACATAGCTGTACTCTGATTAGATAGAACTATAACTTTGATTTCTTTGCATTGTATCCCTTTTAAGGCACAACTAAGATATCCGCCATTCAGTATATAAATGCCTTTAAATATTACAAACATATTGGTACCATAATTATATCATTCATGTGTATTACATATCATATGTATATGATATTATGTGTGTGCTTATATGTAGTCTTTATGTGTTTTCACAATAGAAAAAGCAATTCCCATAAAATGGAAGAGCACACGATCCTCCCCTACCCCCTTCTCCATCTGACACTTCTTAAACCTGTCTACATTGATGTTTGTCAGATAAGATCAAAACCTGCAGGCTATAGTTATCCTACCCACTTATATTAAACAACAACCGCAATGGTTTATATCTCTTGATTCCTGAGCTCTACCATTTTTCTAACCCAATACTGCATGATGCACTGATTGACAGTGATAAGAATAATTATGTCTGAATTCATTGCCATGTGTTAGCTGTGATCTATTACCCAGGTGTGCCCAGGTGTCCAATCGGGTTCCATTGCCTGCAGATTAATTGCTCTTCCTTGCATCACTTTCTCTTCTCTAATTTAAGCCACAATCCAGTAGCATTTTCGAGATACCTCGTCTTTGGGAAAACGATAGGATCCTGGAAAAAAGATGATTGCATTTAAACACAAGAATCCAGGTTTTGACTTTGAAACTTGTATCAAAATGTAGATTACCCCAGTTAAAAGAAATGAACAGTAATGGGTTAATTCTTATCCTGATAAAGCTCCTTAAGGATTTTTGCTCGAGAATAGTAATGTTATTATTAAATATGTTTGGATTTGACTGCCTGACTATACTTTACAGGTACTACCTTCATAAAAAAAAAACGATAGCACCCCATTTTGATGTGAACAATGAGGACACCTCACATAGGATCCTAAAAACTGACACCTTCAAAAATGATATTCTTTAAATGGCATCACCCAAAATCATTTGGGACTTGGAGAAGTCATTTGGGTCAACATTAAGGCCATATTACACTATGCGTCGGCTGGCTCACGTTGGGAATGTTTCATTTACGTTTTTGCCAACGCAAATAGCAAACACGAATCTAGAGGCCCAACGTGAAGTGTAATATATATATATATATATATATATATATATATATATATAAACTAATTGCCCAACGTGACCCAACACGACCCAACGCGACCCAAAATGCATAGTATAATATAGTTATTGTTGGGTTGTGTTTGTTCCCGACGTGACCCAACACATAGTGTAATATGATCTTAATACGTCCCTAGTGTGAATCCTTCGCGTTGGCCAATGTGAACAGAACCTGATGCGCAGTGTAATTAGGGCTTTAGTTAGGCTGACATTTTTCAAGGTGACATTTAGACAATATCAAAATAACCATGAGATTGATAAATTCTGATGTTATTCGAAAATTAAAATTGATGACACTTTATTTGTGATAGAATGCATCCTTACTTCCGTCTTTGCACACTTGACAAGTCTATGTTCTTTTAGCATGTGTACGATGGCAACCTTGATCTCAAGTAGGGCGAGGCGCATTCCAATGCAGTTTCGGGGCCCGTAACCAAATGGCATCCAGTGAAAGGGGCTTCGTTTAGCCGCTTCCTCAGGGTTAAATCTGATAATTATAAACACATTGTCAAATTTCATATCAAAATTCAATGGTGTAAAATAGAAATAATAAATAGAAGTGAACTATTGTTAATGTTTGATTTAAGACTGCGTGATGTTTGTGTATATCTAAGTCTCCATGAGTCGTTTGTCCAGAATGCCTGAGTAATTCAGACTGCGTTTAAAGTTTGTCCGTCCACTTCCCAATAGTTCAAAAGAAATGAACGATGAGGGAGCTTCTTAATATGAAAGGGTTTTTATTCAATAAACATCTCATCCCGAGTCAAAGCCACCATGTATAAGTCTTCATCAGTCCACCTCCCATCTCCTATCAGCAATCAACCACATTTAGAACACGAGTTGCTCCAACACCTTCTAGACCATTCTAGTACTCTGCTCTATCACAATCCTATGTCCGAGGTAGTTGATATTGGTAAACTCCAGTCTGTTACACGGGAGCCGATGTACTTACTCCAGGTAACTCCTTGGCTAAACTTACTTAGCTGATGTTCTCACTAAAACTAAGTGACTACTAACTCCCCCGCTCCCTACCTTGCAGCGCCTTTTATACTGCTTAACAGGTGGCGCTAGGAGCGCAAGATATTTCTTCTAGAAGTAGACTAGAAGTAGACTTGCTAAGCCTGATCCTTGATGGATTATATAACATGAGGATATATTAAAAGTGCTAAGCTATTAGTACAGAAGTTCTTCACAAAGAGTAGTAGAGAAACAAAGTCATAGGTCAATTTGGATATTCACTGGCAAAAGATACATAATAAATACCTTTCTGGATCATATTTCTTTGGTTCTGGCCAGATTTCCGGATCATTCTGCATTGCCAGGATTGGAAGGATAACTGTTGTTCCTTTCTCAAAGAGGATGTCCTTTATGGTCACAGTTTCCCTTACAACTCTGTCAACTCTGTATTAGAAGTGCAATATTCAAAGTGAATATTTCATGGTACAGATGCATACTCATGGGATAGAAAATTTAATGTTATAATCCAAAATCTATTATTAACATTTGTAATACACATAAGGCTTCAAATTATGTCAATTTGTAGTAAAATGACATAGTTACTCTTCAGAATTAGTCTAGGTCTTAGTTCATACCTTGGTCCGGGTGGGAACATCCTAAGTGATTCACAGAGACACTTGTCCAAATAGCTCATCTCTGATATCATGTCATAAGTGATGTTTTCCTGAAATTACAATACAATCAAATGGCATCAAATTGAAACCTTTTTTATGTTGAAGATTCTGTCAAAGACATACCTTTTGGCAATATCACAGTATTGTGGTAGAGTTTTCCAAATGATTGCCCATCATCCATACTAAAATTATAACTCCTATATATACATATATATTTATATACAGATAATATTTTAGAAAAACCAAAAGGAATGTATAAGCATTTTGTATGCATGCAAACCTTGTCCCCAACTACACATTCTATTTCGTCAATCAACTTGTCCTGACATTCTGGGTTGACAGCCAGTTCATACATCAGAAACCTGAGTCCAGCAGATGTTGTGTGGAAACCAGCCAGGAAGAACACAAAGGCGTTTGACACTATTTCTTTATCAGATAACCCTGAAGAAACACAGAAAATTTATAATCAAAACTTCAATAAAATCACATTATTCTGGAGTGTTCTTTCCTTTAAAATCGCTACCAATGACATTTAAAGGACCGCTATAGTTTAGGTTATACAGCCCCTCCCCCTGATAATAAGACTTAAATAGTTTCCAATGGTTGCATTTGTGATATCCTATGTGACCATGCAGATGATTAGGTTATGGAAATGAACTACCTTTAACATGACAATTAATTACGAATTAAACCTTAATTTTACTGTAAATACGATATAGCCATAGATATTTTCTAGTTATCTTTTCTGTTATCTCCAAAATGATAATTATGCTATATATTCATTTACATCTAGCTAATCTATAGACAGAAATAAAAAGGATGAATGTCAGCTATCCAATTATATTTATGATAATTCAATGATTGCAAGGTGCTGTAAGCTAAATGTATAAGGTAACTACATAACTACATCTAATATAAGTGAATATTCAAATATTACTGCTTCTACCTTCTGGGGGAGTACTTAGCTGGGGCTCCCCATCCCCCTTATCAGCTGTGTCACGGATGTCCTCTCCCGCCTGAGCAGTCACCATTAACTGCACAAAGTCATTCTTCCCCTGAAAATATATCAAAGTGAAGAGCCTGTTTCCTTGATCCTTATAATATATTGAACTCTTGCTTTAATCAAATTGAAAAGACAATGTGGTTCATGAAAAAGACCTTAAGACAACTACTTCACTATTTCCACTTCGTCGGTTCTCAAAGGTTTGTGTGATGACGTCTTCGAAGAATTTAAGGACATCATTGGGCATTCCACTCAGTCCAATTTTGCCCATGTATTTCGCAAGTTTTGGAAACAAAACTGTAAAAACATGTTACACAATTATGTTGTTATATCCAAATACATGTATTTGACTATGCATAAGCTACTTTATGCAATTCGTTATTAAAAGCTCTAAGAAGCTACAACATTATTATTAGTTTTGACTTCTGCATTGATAATTTAGAATTGAGAGCCCTACAAAGATGCAAGCGCAATGATATTAGATTTCCATGAAAATAGATTTAGCAGCATCCTCCATCCATCCAATTACTATAGTACTTGATCCACCCCTACATTATTGTACTTGATGACTCATTTAATAATTTGCAAAGGCATCCAAATAATGTACTTTACCTTGTTTCTAGGGGCTATAAGTAAAGTTCATATACAGAAAACTTACACCGAATTATTAAAAGAGGATTCTTGAAGCTCATGGCCATGAGTCGGGTGCTGTTTTTGACAAATAGATTGTCCTCATCTTCTTGAGAGTTGATTCTCAGACCAAATGCAGTGCTGGCAATTACATCCATTGTAAACTTCCGTGTTGATCTGAAAATGTATTTCACCAGATCCTTGAATGGGAAAATGCCACTCAGAAAATCAACCATGCCTATCAATTCCTAAACTCAATTACTCAATGTCAAACAATGTGGGATAAGCAAATAATGTCACTTGGCAAAGCCTGCATTATAATATCATATAAGAGCACCATGATATGCAAAAGATTATTTAGTCATTTTCGCATTCCCCAGAATTAAACACAAAGTGTGTTGGAAGTCAGAGGTAACAAACTTACAAACTATAATTATACCAGGGAAGGTTTTCAACTTACGCCATTGCTTCAAAGTCATCTACTGATGCCAGGTTGGAAGCAAACTGTTTTGCACAACGGTTTATCTCTGAACTCATCTGGACAGAGATATTATTTTGGTTTGTCAGGTTTTTAGTTAAACTCTAATTACAATTCGTTTAAATTCTCTGATTCATTTAAATTCTCTAATTACAATTCATTTAAATTCTCTGATAGATTATTCATTTAAATTCTCTGATAGATTATGCTAATTTTCTTTGTACAAATAGCTAATCTTATAATAGAAGTATATCATTCATAGAAATACTGTATTATCCCTTGATACATAATAATTCCTAACAATATAATTTTTATCAAACGCTACAAAAGAATTACAGTGTATTTCAATGACCAGCCATAATAGTCAATTTTGGTGCTACAGCTTATTTTCCATAAACTGAATCACATGTTATATTGCATGTTTACATAAGTTTCTCTACCTTTCGCAACTTCCCAGTGGTGAAAGCGGGAGACATGGCACTCCGGGCACGTTTCCATACTTGATCTTTCATGATTAGAAGATTGTTATCAAAGATATCTATGCCTGACTGAATTCCCTGTAACAGAAATTGGTTACTCTTGGCAACAATCTTCTGTATGCATATGCAAAATTTACAGTGAGAATACTGAAATATCAATATTCTTTCCTTACTTTTCAAGTAAACGAACGCTTAGTGATTTGAGAAGATGCATAAGGGAAATGCTAGGCCTGTTATCTGGTCATCTTTTATGTATCATAATTAATCTATGTATGATCTTACAGGAGGGTTGATACATTTCTCAACAGTAGAAATAAAATCAAACGTAAATTGTTCCACATCAATAAATGAAGCAAGGACTACCATGTTTAAAGTAATAGTACTTACTTTCCTATTTGTGAAATTGTTAAATTGCTTGACGGCAATCTCTGAAATAATGTCTTCGTCAAACACTACCACAGAGCGTGTGGTTCCTGGGAAGAACATTCTGAAAATATCAATGCAATTTATCTAAAAGCACATTATACCAGGAAAATACACAGACATAGATCTTTTGTTATATAGGGACTTCTAATCATCATTAATTTTCCACACTGCACCACTATACTAACCAGAGAAAACATTAGAATTAATATAGTATTCACATAATTATATTTCTTGGTTCCATAATAATCATCACAATCATAATAATTATAACAATTAATAAAATAACAGTACATTACGTAAACATACTGTTGATCATTTTGGCAATTCCAAGTAATTAAAGTAGAAAATGAAATTGGACATGAATATAAAAAAGGTGCCTGGGTCAACTGTTACCTACCCAAAAACCTTTCCATATTTCTGTTTCATGCTCAAGTCATATTCCATGAACCCCTGTAAATGTAAATGAAAATCTGATAATAACTTGTTAACCAACAGTTTCCTATCGTAGCCTGTCACCAGTAGATATAGGAGGAAAGTAGAGTTACAGGGTTAAAGTGAAATGAAGGTGTACAAAGAGGTCCTGCTCCCTCAGACAGCTAGAGTTAACTTACCCCATCCACGAACATGAAATCAAAGCTATTTCCAATGAATGGCTTTGGTTTTGGACCAGGGATTCCAAGAGATTTAAAGTAGCCATGGTCTCTCGATGTATACCTGAAGTACAAAGCAAGAATGTATGTCTTTGAAAGAAATAAGAGAGGACTTGAAATTAGAAAAAAGAGATCTATTTCTTTAAATCTAAAACCTCAAATGGCTCTTTAAGAGATTCTAACTTTTGAATTCCCGTTTTCCATATTCCCATAAGTTTTAATCCATTAGTCAGTTACATACCAAAATCTTGTACTTGACAGTGCTTTGTTGGGCGGTGAATAAGATTACATTCTAAAGAGTTGATTCAATACAGGATCCATACATGGTGAGATCACACATTCAAAATAAGGCATGACGCATCCAATACTCTATGGTGATACCGTCATGTTCAGCTACTAATATATGAACATATACCAAATATAAAGACATAATCTTGGATGTTTAAGAGGGACCAATAGAAACATAAAGCTTTCATTCTAAGGACCCCCTCTCAAATTATGCTCGCACTAGGGAAAGTGGACTTAGTACCTTTTAAATGTAGGACACCGCCATAGCCACACCTCCTTTCTCGCTCTAATCATTATGTCTAATAGTTATCACATTAGCACTATTTATCTGTACTTCTGACATTTCCACGGATTTCTTCCACTTACCAGTAAAGTGTCAAGACAAGCAGTATGATGAGCAGCAGCCACACGGGCACGTCAATCAGTCCTAGGATCTCCATGATGACGGGTCCAAATAGGGCCAGCTGTAGAGTGGATCCCCCTTCTTATACTGTGTCGTTGTGACTCACTAGACGTCCGTCTGGGCTTAGGCAACTACTACTACTTCTAGGTCAGTAGGTTTGTACCTCCCTCTATCGAGCATGCCATACGAAGTAAACAAGTGAAGGATCATTCAGTGTCAAGGGGTCTTCAATACTAGGTCATCTAGGAGTCATATTTTGGATTAAATCAACTATAAATCAACTTTTAAAAAAAACTAAATATATGGGATTTTCGTCAAAATATAAATCTATGTCTTCCGATACTGAATTGTGTGTAGGACATAAAGATTAGAAAGGTGGCTAATTATGTATATCTCGGTGTTTATTTGGACAAAGGTCTGAATTACTGTAAGCATCTGAATATTATCATACAAAGGGTCAACAATCTTTGGCTAATCTAAGGGATAATACAGTCAATCTTTGAAATAGAATATATTAGAATATTTTTGAATGTTCAAACAAGTTTATTAGTACACTGTATATAAGCATTATATACTTCCTATTTTAGAATATGGTGGCTGTTTGATTGAAAGTAGCACTCAAGATAGGATTAAAAAGCTACAGTCTTCGCAACACAAGGCTATTAGAGTTATATCTAACACACGCGGTCACATAAGTTCTGAGGAATTTAATACTCTACAGAGTGAAAACAATCCAATAAATTTATTGGGCCGTAGGAAAATATAATTGTTGAATCGTGCCTATTACTATAGTAGATTGCCTTTGAAGATGTTGAAGTTAAAAAAGGTGATAGAAGTACTCGAAATGATGATAAAAGTAAGTTAAAAAGACCTTTTACCAATAAACAATATGTATTAAATAGTCCCTATTATAGGATGTGCATCATTTGGGACAAGTTACCAGCGAAACTGCAGTTATTGAAGGATAACAACCTGTCCAAAAAGCATATCAAGAAAATTAACTTTGATTGGAAAATATGAAGAGTTTTTTTTTATTAAAGCTATGATGCATTGGAATGATCTTTCATTTTGGTGAAAAGACAGAACAATCAACATCGTCAAATCATCTTTACTTGTATACTAACTATATTAAATGTTACTAACTTCTACTATGTGAAAAGCGTTGTAAAACGAGGTTGTTTTGCTCAATAAAAAGAATAAGAATAAAAAATATAGATAAAAACCCTTTCAGTTTGACATAAGTCTGGTTACATTATTGAGTATCATCTATTGTTAACGATGAAGCGATGCTTCTTTTAATACGAGGGAAAATTCATTTTTGGACCAAACATGTATTTGGCCTTCCATTAATTACATATGGTCTAGTGCGCAAGCAACTGGGTTATCAAAGGACTCAAGTGGACCATTGGCTGTTACGTATATTTCCTACTTATGGAACCATGCACATAACGGAAAAAGCACCTACCTCTGTAAAAGTGAAGGGGTATGGCCTCGTATACCTTCTCAGATCACCACCACTGCTATAGGTATGACCCTAGCACCATGGAAGTAGTAGCAGGGCGTAAAGGCTATTTAAGCAACCTGTAAGTAAGAACACCCCCCCCCCCCCACACACACACACACACTCCGATGGCCTGCAGCGCAGCGAGGCCCGAATTGATTTACAAATAATTATGGTGAATTTGGGCATTTTCTTGCATACAATGTCAATGCTGTTGGAATCTGATTTCAAAAATCAGTACATTATCACATAATATTATTCCACTGCATATACCACAACATGTGCCGTTGCAGGACGGCAATATCTTAGCGAATTTGGTCCATCCTATATGCTCTTTTCTTTTGCTTACAATGTCAATTCTGTTTTAATCTGATTTTAAAAATCAGTACATATAGTCGACTTCAGTTAAATATACCCTGACATGGGCCATTGCAGGATGGCAATAGGCCTATCTTAGCGAATTTGGTCCACCCTATGCTTTTCCATATTCACCCAGACATCCCCCTTGAAATAATGAGGATCATGACCGGCCGTACGACCTTCACACCTATTAGGAGGCGGCGGGCCATCGAGACTGGTCTGCAAACTGGTCTTGCTGTGGCGACCCCTGCTGGGAGTTTTCCCTTTGTAATAATCAGTGCTGGCACCTGTCGATGACACGTTTAACTATACAGCTATGCCCAGGGGCGGATCCAGGATTTTGAAAAAAGGCGAGGCGTGCTATTTCAAAATCCCCCCCCCCCCGCCCCCTCTGGGGCCGGGAATTTTACATTAAAAAAATTAATATTTGGTCAAAAATAGGGGGGGGGGGGGGGGGAGCGTGCACCTGGCACGCCCCCCCCCCCCCTAAATCCGCGCCTGATGCCTCAGGAGATGACCCAACACAACATGTAAGAAATTACTTAGTTATTTGATTTACTTTTATTGGATGACGTCGTAGTTGAAGCTTTGATTAGTAAATATATCAAATGTCATATATTGTAATATATAATTAGCAAATAATAACAAATTTAATAACAAATTTAATATGTTGTGATATATCAATGGTAAATAATTATATTGAATGTAATATATATTGGTTAATAAAAAGTAATAGGTTATTGATTTGAACAGATGAATAACATTATGTTCATTTATCCTCCACCTAATTACATGATAATTGGCGTGTGTCAGGCTAGCAACTGGTTCCAAATAGTTACGCCACAAATACATACATGTACACATGTATACGCGTATACATTGAACTGGGTTAATTTGAAACATAATGCAATAGGCAGATAAGGCCTATTTCCTCTATTTGTTTTTGAAAGTGGTACTTTGTGGTGTAATAGACAACAAACAATGTAAGGGTCATGTAGGATCTATAGTTTGCATTCATACTACCTAATACTGACATAACTCTTCTTTATTATTCACATCCATAAATTTCACATTCGAAGCTCAATTAATTTTGTGTAACATATCATACCACCTTTCTGCAAGTTGTGAATAAAAATCATTGTCATTAATTGTCATTGTCATTGTCAGTGCTAGTATAAAGTCGGTTAGGCTCCAGTTTTGGCGAATAGGGCCTAATTGTTATTCGATTTTCCCCCGTGTCATTTATTCCCTAGACGTTTTACGCCTGCGATCATGTGTGGCATTTCGTTGACTATTAAGAGGGTTATGCAATCCGAACGCAAAGTTCTGGAAATCAGAGTTGAGATCACCAGATTCATTTTTTCAAATGATGAGTGATATGTAACTGTTGGACATACTAGCATCGTTAAACTTAACTTACCTAAGGTTCTTATATGGGTTTCTTTCAGATAACCGAAAATTTATAATTTGTAAGCTTTTGAACAACCATACCATTAGGCCGGTCAAAATATTAGTTTCTTTATTGCAAGGAGGCAGTATTCAGTATTTTCTGAAATAGAAATAGAAATTGGTCAGATAGAACAATGTCAGGATGCCACTTTTTATTCTCACAAAAAAAAAACAACTTTATATCAATTCAACAGAATTACATAGGCTAGTTGTTCTCATCTCTATCGATTTTATGATAACAGTTAATGATGGTGACCTGTTCCAAATACATGGAAGGCTATCGTATACATCCTCACATCGGCATGTCTCTTAACAATTCCGTATTGTAAATGTACAACTGTGGCACCGATAGAATTAAGCTCTGGAATCATCAGGACAAGAGAACTTGAGGTAAATAGAATCAAATACGTGATGCCTTGTTTCTTGTTAGGGCCAAGGACAATAATTGCCTTTGTTATCTCACAGGCCATTAATTGGCTTTTGTCACGCCAATGATGATTTGATGGCCTTTTTATCGTTGTTTATATGGGCGAGGCTCTCTTTACGTTCTACAAGCGGGCATGGCGCGCCGTAGACGCCAGCACAAAAACCGCCGGCCAAAGCAGCATCTATCTTATTAACCGCTATATCTGTTAGTGTTCCCCCAGACGCCACGTATAGCTGAGGCACCTGCCGTCATACATCTCCCAAAACAATAGCCAACCGGCCATAAAACGCCCGCTAAATTAGGGTTGGTGGCAAGGTGGGATTGGGACGACTGTACCCCTTTGTCGACCAAGCATGTAACAACTTTAACCATGTAAAAGGCGCCATGTCGAGATTCCAGCCAGCCTATTTCCCGACAGGGCCATTAGGAAGCAATGAACCGACTTTCAATCTAGGCAATTTTGACCCAGGGTCAAGGCGTCCATATCTGGGCCAGTCTCTGGAGAGTGGGATGGTTTGGTGTGGTGTAGCTGGTCTGGGAGAGGCTGGGAGGGGCTGGGAGAGGCTGGGAGGCGGCCCGTCACCGCCTATTAGGACCGGGGAGAGATTGGGGCTTATTAGACCAAACATCAATCTGCCGTCAAAAATAGCTGACCGTCGCTGGAAATTGAGCATCTCAACTATTAATTCAGTATCATTATGAGGACCAACAATCTCCTTTCTATACGAAATTATTATTATCATTGATCCCTTCAGTCATAAAGCAAAGTAAACACGTTACACGTGTAACGGGTTTTGTACTCGATATTTAAATGGCCGTGATTCATGCAGATATGGACGAGACTGTGTGGGAGCAATATACGAATCTAAAAGTATAGGGAAATAAGGCACCCCACTATTGATCACTCAATGAGAGTCACTTTCTCGAGACATCAACAACACACACACACTCACACACACACACACACACACACACACACACACACACACACACACACACACACACACTCACACTACACCCATAGAAAGAGCCGAACTAATACGATGTAATTCAGTCATGTTCTGACTTAGTGGTTTGAGCCTAAACTAGATGTGATAGGTGTGACGCAGAGCCTGACGTTGCCTGGGAGGAGGGGGAGGTAGACATTGGTTAGCATTGACGTCAGACTGACCCCCGTTGGTCCGGTCAGCTCCGGCCAAGTGGACAGAAGATGGACTAACAAGGCGCCTGCCTTTAAGGCATAATCTATACCCTGCCCTGCCATCCAGGCCTCTCACTACGAGTTAAGGACAAACCTAGGGCTCTGTTCATGTTTTATTGAAATCTGATCTAACACCCATGCAGAGTGCCATGGTAATTACATTTACAAGGGTCCAGTATGCCCGTGAGGGGAAAGCACGATTGAACTCTGTAGGTGCGAGCTTGTAATACATCTATACATTACTCGTACATTGCCATCACTGTCGCGGCCTTACATTATTCTAGCTAGGGGTCGTGACCTTTTGTACTCCCTGCAGCTTTTGGAAATGGCAACACGTAAAAAAATGAAATGAAAAACAAACTTAAGGGAACCATGTGCATGCAAATGTGATATTTTTGTACCCTTATATAGTTAGACGTTGTGCACACTTATTGCCAATGATATACAAAAAAGGTGAACTTTTTCGATGTTTTCACTATTCGAACATGCAGTTGAATTCCGTGTCTTATACACTTTATACACACGTGTGTATATTGCAGATTGTTTTCAATACGTTTATTTTAAGGAAAGGAAACCAATTCCTACTAGTTTCAGTTCAACCCACCCAGTTACTTAAGCAGGGCCCCGGGGGCAGACAGTCTGCATGGGTTATCATTGTTTTATGTATACATCAATACGTCCACTGGTCATCCTATTCAGATCCAAGCTGAATCTGGGAGTACCCTATCGCTATGTCCGATTCGGTCGGCCTGACGGGCAACACACTCTCTGATCAGTCGCCACGTCTAAACCCACGTCGATACGTCCACGTCTGGCCGCTTAGGTCCCTTCAGGTTTTTTTCAGTTCATTGATCCATGTTGTGTCTGTGATTAACGCAGGGGTACCCTCTGCCCAGCCCGACGGCCTCCACTCTCGCCGATCACTTGGTTCGTATAATATCCGTGTACAGTGAACTTGTTTTATTTTGCGGCAATTACAATTCCTGGGAGCAATGTATGCACTTCGAGAGAACAAGAAAGAGCAAAGATGTCTATAGGGCGAATTAATGTACCTATAATGGATTTAACTACTTTCAAAAACTAACACCGTACTGAGACGTTTTTTTAAGCTATGAAGACAAAGGATAAAGATGCCATAATCCCTGATACCTAAACGTTAATGAAAGTGCATATGAGCATGTCCCAATAAACAACTATATCGACATGCAATTGTCGGTCAATTGCAAGTATTAAAAACCCGCAAGCCAAATCTATTGGCGTCGATGCAGTTGGGAAACAAATATTGCACCGTTGTGTATAGGATGCCGTTCTTGTGGAGATGAATTCATAGATTTCACCTTCATTTTTCATCGCAAGAGCAGGCATCAGTCATGTTTTTCAGGCCATGTTGTTGGTTATCTGTCACCGACAAACTGACATATACACACCCTGGAGAAATGTCGGTTTTGCATGTCAATCTCCCTGTCAATTGTGCATGCAGGTTTCTGTTGGCTTCTCTGCATGGGGAAGACCCACTAAGGGGAATGCCCCTCCTCCCGTTATGGCCCCACGGGCGCCATCCTTTTGAACCACCGACGGATTTAGAAAACAAAACCACGAAAATGTCATATCACATAACCTGCTTAATCATAACCATGCCTATCTCTCAGGGATTATACCCACAATAGACCTTGTGCAGACGTAGATACATGAATTTATTGTGGAGCTCACCACAGGCCTATCAATAGTCAATGCAAATGGTTGTGTTGTAAATTTATCAATATCCATATTACCATTGGGTTGAATTACATTATTTCTTCAATTGTATAATCTTTCTAATTATAGAACAGTCATATCCACTCTATCCCTCAAACAAACGGGAATCAGGGCATACAGACTGGCCTGTTATCAGTGGGTGGCGGGCGGCACATTCCATCTAGAGATGGGTGATATATAATAGACCCTGACAAAGACAACCTTCACATCGCCGCGCCTACAACACAACCCAGATGTGAGGTAAGTGTGATTGGGTGCGGTCCGGCGCTATCGGTCCGTGTCATCGGTTTGTCGGGCCGTATGGGTTGACGAGCACGCCCCCCTAGGGACAGCCTGCGCGGGGCGAACCTATAATAAACGTTGGGGGCGGACCTGGGAATGGAGGATGGAAGCGGGACCTGACCCTCTCCCCCTTTTTTGGCAGTTTAACGAACACGTCTAAAGCTTGAACTTGTGATTGTACGTTTTTCCTTTAAAAATATATACTGAGGCAGAAAGAGGGTTTCTCTACTCATAATTTAGAAGCATTTTTCAATATTGAAGTAATCAGGTAATGCGATGAGACAGCAAAATGAAAATTTATGTTGTTGCGGATTTATTAACCACGATTTATTGATATGATTGGCTTCGCATATTATGCCGCATGTTCAATTAACTCCAATTTTTTTCCATGTACATTGCAATGAAGGAAACTATCAAGACAAGTTGTTTGTGAAGCGACGTGACATTATTGTCGATATGGCAACCGTGGCTGTAATGACCCTAAATAATTGGCATAGTGGACCTAATCAGTGGTGTACATTTCTCGGTGGTAGAATTAGCTTAACACTTCTGGACAATGGAAAAATAACACCAAACCGGATGAGGTTGGATTTATTGACCCGGTGGGGAGATATTACTTTCTATGCCGCACGTTTCTGGGAGGAAACGCTCACAATAGAAACCGTGACGCTCTCCACTGCCCCTACATCATGTCTTGTTTCTTGATAGTACCTGCCTCCCATTCACTTTCCCCAAGAAGCATGTGTATAATTATATTTACCTTTTTTTCACTCGGTATTGCAAGTACATGTATGTATATTGAGCGTTGCCAGATATAATGTAGGAATTCTGTAGCGATAGCTACAAAATATATTTTCTAACAGAGGCGTCGACATAATGGATTCTGAAACTATGGGTTAGCTTACTTGTCGACATGTCACTATGAATTGGGAGCCTTACCGGTTGGAACCAGTTGCTCACCCACCGCCGTTGCCTACACACGTCAATGTTTAAGTGTTAGCTTTAAGACTGATAACTTGTTATTGATGATGAGGACCCGCAATTTCTATGCAAGACAACTACGATCTACCTCTTCTGAGGAAGATTTGAAGTCTCTTAGGTACTTTAGAAACCGAGTAAATCAAGAGATCATTGTCAACAAAAAGAGATTTATTATGCAAGAGTTAAATAAGTATCAAAATAATCCACGCAAATTCTGGAGAGTATTACATGGTCGCTGTAATACCAACACCAGCGAAAGTAACTCTCATACCTTCTTTGACACATTGACTGGTGAACATATAACCCCTACTCAAGCACCAAGCTTTGCAAATACTTTTTTCACTACAGTCGGTTCCCGACTTAGTAATAATAATAGGTCTAAATTAATTGATGATTTACCTGTACCTGAATCTAATAACAACCCAGTTTTCCCCCCGGTAAGAGAGACTGAAATAGTTAAATTAGTTAAATCCATTGACACTTCCAAGACATCAGGTATTCCTGAAGTAAACAACAAGGTCATGAAGGACGTGCTCAATGTACTCAGTCCTCATCTATGTGAGCTGTTCAATTACTCTTTCAATGAGGGCTCTATCCCCCAGACTTGGAAGGAAGCTACTGTCAAATTAATCCCGAAAAGTGGTGACCTAGCCCAGATCTCAAACTGGAGACTAATTTCCCTACTGAATACTCCGTCCAAGATATTAGAAAAACTCATGCATGCAAGGCTCTATAATTTATGTACCAATCAAAACATTCTCAGCAAGTCGCAATATGGCTTCACCAACAATGTATCCACAAATGATGCTGTTTTTGACCTGATAAATAAGTTATATGTATCGATGGACAATCTAGAATATACAGGAGTGATATATCTCGATGTAATGAAAGCGTTTGATTGTGTAAACCACGTCCGTCTGCTGCATAAATT
This sequence comes from Lepidonotus clava, assembly GCA_936440205.1. Classification (NCBI taxonomy): domain Eukaryota; kingdom Metazoa; phylum Annelida; class Polychaeta; order Phyllodocida; family Polynoidae; genus Lepidonotus; species Lepidonotus clava. The sequence continues at coordinate 39,980,428 of OW387136.1, read as the reverse complement.
ATCTACCTTACCCATCTCCCAAACTTGCTATGACTGGTTTTCTGACTACCTCTCTAACAGGAAACAGACAGTTGAATTCAATAACCTAAAGTCAGCAGAATGCACAATCGAAACCGGTGTCCCACAAGGTTCTGTGCTTGGACCACTGCTTTTCATACTTTATATCAATGACATAATTACTACTGATGCAGATGTTCACATTCAACTGTATGCTGATGATGCAGTTATCTATACGAGTTCAAAAAGTTTACGAGTGATCACCACTAAACTACAGCAGGCCCTTAATCAATATTCTAATTGGTTCACAGTAAATAGGCTAAACCTAAATACATGTATTGATAAGACAAAAATCTGTTTCTATGGTAGTAAGACTATGCTTTCCAAAATTGGTGATGTCTCACTGTCTTATCAAGGGAAAAGTCTGCAGCGATGCACTGGGTACAATTACTTCGGTGTTTACATAGATGAAACACTCACATTTGATAAGCACATACACAACCTTCAGAAGGTATTGTCAATGAAGAACTTCAAACTTGCATGTATATCGAAATATCTTACCACAGATGTACGACTACGTTTCTATAAACAGTGTGTTGTTCCTTGTGTTGAATACTGTAACTTTTTACTCTGCAGTTGCCCAACTGAGGGTATTTCTGATCTCCAGAAATTGCAAAACAGAATGCTACGGAAATGCCATAATATTAGGCAACCGATAGAGATAAGTACTGATAAACTGCATGCGGAATCTAATATTGACTATATGACCAAACGTGGTGAGCTTATGTTACTGCAATTGATGTATAAAAGAAGCAGCAACCCGGAATACGTAGAGATTCCTGATAACATACGTACCCGTCGTGATACTAGAATTGTTTTCAAATTAAAGATACCACATACAGAAACCTATAAACGCTCACCATACTGGAGAGGGTGTGTGCTTTGGGATGTTCTACCTAAACATGTGCAAGAATCTGCAACAATCACTATCTTTCGACAGCAGCTAAAGATTTTGTGCAAGAATGTTAAAAAAAGTATTCTTGAGTAACTATGTACGGGCAAGTACTGTACTCGGGAAAGCCCAATCATTCTTACATTGAAAATTATTCATATGAAGCAAGTAACTTTGTCAATTATTACCTGTGAGGAGTTTAACTGTTTTTCTTTTGTATAGTGTACCCTTGGAAAAATTGTCCAGGCATTGAACTGTAAATATCAACCATTATACTTACTTGGAAGAACACATTTATGTGAAAGTGGTTAAAATAAAAAAAAAATAAAAAAAAATAATTAGGATGATGTTTGATAATATCCAATTTTATTTATTTGACCAAAAGTAATTACCTGTGTTACTTGCAGATAAATATGCCGCGCTCTTGCGGGCGAATGCATGTCATTTTAGTACTTAGCCTATCTACGGACCCCCCTTTCCGAACTCTTGTATATGCCTCTGACTTATTCTTAATAATTATTAATAAGCTGCTAAGAGCAAGTAACATTTAAGCAGGTAATTAATTTTGGGAAAATAATGTATGCTGTATGCATTGTTATTATAGCAAATCTTTGCCGGTGGTTTCTTTTCAAAATATTGATTAACAGAGCATATATTTAGTTTTAATTTATGAAAAATAGTAGAGTATCTTTAGTTCTGATTTATTAATACTAGAACAATGAACGGACCAGGTCCATGCTCGATTCTTGCACAGGAGATACTATAATTATGACCCCATAGACGTAAAAATGACTTTTGTGGACCGACATTCAATGTGAAAGAAACCAGTGAAGGAAACCTTTTAGGACATTGCAATTGAAGGTTACCTGGTTATATTTGTAGCGAATTGAAATGAACTTCATATGAAACAGAACTTTCGTATGCAAGAAACCACCCACTATTATAGGTTATGTGCAACTTAGTCCTTACTTATCTACATGTAGCCTTCATATCATAGCAGGTGACGGTGTCTAACCGATTGAAAACCCAACTGATTCGACCTTGTCTTCCTGAAAAGTCAAGACTAAACAGATTTGGTGACAATAGGACTTTGAATTTAAATGACAAGTGGAAACGATTGGTGACCGTCGGCGATCTGCAGTGAAGTCAGCAGACGTCCTCTTTTTAGCCGTCGCCGCTGTCCACTTTGCATGCACTACTTACAGAGAAAAAGGAAAGGCCCTTCGGGAACATACGGCCGCCCGATACTCGCCTCTCAGGACTGTGTCTAACGTTACTGTACTAGGTCGTTATTAAGCATGTAAAATAACATTATTATGCATATAATAAAACTGAATTTGCAAACACACATCAAAAATATCAGTTTTTTAAAAATAAATCTAGTGTAATAATGGATATTAATATTCCTATTTTTTGCCAGATATTAACTTCTTTAATGTAAAATCCTCGGACCCGGATGGTCTGGTGGACATTGTTAAAATAGGGCGCCCCCCCTTTTGAAAATCTCTGGATCCGCCCTGATGTATGTACGTATACATGTATGTATATGTATGTAAGTATGTATGTATGTATGCATCTATGTTTGTATCTATGTAGGCCTTTGTTTGTATGTATGGGTGGATGTATCGGCCTATCTATAAAATCTGACAATTTATCCCTTCACCTAGCCTTATGTAAAACAACCAACGATGGAGGTTCAACTTTATAGCTGTAATGATATAACGACCAAGCTCTACGTGTATGGATTCTGTCCACAAATCCAGAAGAATTCTGAATCTGCAATTTTGTCGCGTGGAGTTGGAATCAAATCGAAACTACATTTGTTGAATCCTATCAGAGCAGCGGTCAGGCGACCCGTCCTGACCTCAAATCGACACTTACTGCTGACCGGGCACGGTCGGGGCTGGGTCGGGGCTGTGACTGGAAGACCCCGTCTGGACGACCCCGTCTGGACGAGCCCGCCTGGACGACCCTGCCTGGACTACCTGCCTGGACATAGTACCTAACCTGTTTTATAAAGTATATTAAAGGTTAACACCCATACAAGATACAGACTGAAATTTAATGGTTGAAAAGAAAATCGGTTGTTGTTTCGTCACATCGTGGATCATAGGTTTATATTAAGGCCTCTGCATTGGCCGGGTTGGAACTATTGCAACTATTCAATCATATCATGTCTCAGTTAAATTTAGAATAAAGGTCATTGCAGCATTACAACCTACTTTAAACTAAACTGTAAACCAATTTGAGAGGAGAGAACCCGCTTTAGACCTTCTTAAAACGTGTCATTCCAAATCAATAATTACAATGTATATGGGACGTTTCTCTGAGAAATAAGTTTTCCCTACAGCTCTCCTTAGATAAATGTCTCGCTTGAAGAATGAATCTGGCCATCCTTCCCAGTATATCCCTATCGTAAATCTCAGCCACATAAAGCAGAGGGATTGACTTACCATGTTTGACTGATAGCTTACAGTCAAGATGGAAGCTAGAAGAAATTCAAGGTGGTATTTCTGTATGTCAAGGCTGATAAACTATATTATACGGCCGACTAGGGGAGAGGGGGAGGTGGGTTTGTGTATGGAATATGTTGCAGACTAAACCTTGATGCAGCCAGTCTGCAGGTAATCCAGTCACGTCGTAAGCACTACAATATTTCAAAGGCCCCACTAGAAATCTTCTTGAAAACATGCACACTTTTTGGCCATTTGTGTATTGCATACTCTGCAGGTATATTTACATATCTCGTAATCCCAAGATAAAACAAATAAACATAGAATACACAGTATGCTATCTCATACTCTAAATTGCTCTATGATAAAGCAATCTGAGTGGCTAGCAGTAGTATGACAATTATAATACGTCGAATTTGAGTATTCTGCTTGGTTAGCTCTGGTTTCTTCCGACCATTTCAGTTACAGAGAATAGGTTTGTACTATAATCATAATGTGTTTTGTTCGACTTCAATATTGAATTCAATGTAGGAGGGTCTTATTATAAAGACAGAAACATAATTATGGATGAATAGAAAACAATACTACAGTGACGTTTTATAGTTGCCAATGAGAATTTTCACTTATCAAACAAAGTTGGGATTTGACTCGGTCCTTTATTAGAAATAGAGTCAGCATCTTTTACAAACAGTCTACTGTTTATCCTATAACGTCCTCTCCATCATTATTTTTCCTTCCCGGTCTTGTATCGCCCACCCCTGCCTCTCTTTCTCCTATAGACCCATCCTCCAGCAGAGCAGAGACAAGCAGCGTCCACTGGAGCAGTGGGACGCAGCTTGAGGCAGTCTCCACTCCCACGATTCCTCCAGGGCGGACACTAACTGGCGCCGTCCTGCCCCACTCCCCCGCTGCCCGGTGCTAACGCCCACTCCAGGTATACCGCCCGGTGCAGGAAACAGGCTACAGGAGGCCTCTCTAATTGTCACTTTGGGAGCAGCCCTCTCGGCCGCCAACGCCGAGGTGGTAGACTTTCCCGCCGTTGGGCAGCAGGAGGAAACTGGTTAGTGTCACTGTGAGCTGCTCGTGGCGCCAGGGCCGGATCTAGGTGAGCAGCTCGTCCTGCTGACGTTTTGGATTGAGCCGCTCTCACCTGAGTCGTTAATTGGGACAGACCGCCCCCTTCGGGGGTAGGAAACTGGGAACTGCTCTCAATGTCATTCATCGATTCCCTTCAGTGGCTCTTGAAAATGTCTCCGGAGCAACTCACTGTCTCCATATGGGTTGCGCTCTTAGATATTGATGGCAACCTTGGCGTATGACCTACAGCATTCATGCGTTGAAAGGTACAAAAAAAACTCCGAAGGACGTATAGACAGATTGGAGGTAAGAGTAATTTTATAATACATTTCTTTTTTTTCACATTGGGTTACCAATCAGATCTAATGAAATGATCAGTAAATCACAAAGTATCTTCAAATAATCATCACGACTGGCTCAGTGTTGTTACACGACAAAGGAAAGGTCACATTAGGCATTTATATCGCTCCTCTTCAAGATTTGATCTACAACTCTATGGATTCTATGTCAATATCTATATATATATATACTTGGCAGAGCACTAAAGCTGATATGATCACAACACAACAAGCGCGCCACTCTGTTATCCAAGAAAGTATCCTACCGGACCAAAATCTTTGTCACTTTTTATCCGTCCATTGCAAAACCTGAGAACGTTGAATCAGCAATTGTTTGTGTCACAAAACAAGAGGCTTATATACAATGGGACAAAGAGCATGGGATCACGATTTACCAGTTCAGCTACTTCATAATATTCTTTATGGAAAATAGGGGGTTTTCCTGAGTAGGTCCATCGGCAGCCTTATGGGCAGAAACCCATATCAACTAAGCCGAAGATCAAAGAAATGGTATTTTATCAAAATACCGGGTTTTAGGGGGCCTTGTGTACAACTGGCGGGATCTTTAAGCTATCCCGAGTCGGGCTCCAGTTCACCCATGTTGTTTATACATAGCAAGAAGAGCCTATATGGCCCTATCCCATATTCGGTCAGATCAGTATTAACGAGATGCAAATATATCATCTTAATGCTGTATAATAGATACCGTCGTGAGTAAAACTCAACAGAAAGCAGGCAGATTTGTCAGTGGTCCGACCATTTCAAAGCGAAGGGGTGCAGTTATTCATGTAGACCTACCGCTTATATTAGCGACTCATAATTATAAAATCCACTTTTGGACGGTGCGAAAAAATCATTTCTTATTTATTTTTTGGGTTACCATGGTAAATAATGGTCTACCTAAAATTCAAATTTTGTCCCAAAATGTTTATTATATCATAGGAAAAACATTGATTTTGTACATTGAACATTGAACATTGTACATTGGTTTTTCAAATTTTCTATCACCTGTATTAATTTTGTCAATTTACCTCATTGTTTGTTGTCATGGCAACATGATGTTGCGTAGTATATGTTCTTATTTGGAATGTTTTCATGATTTTTAGGTGATGAGGTCATATTGACACTTAGATATTAGATTGTATTCATATTTTGACTTACTTCAACAAGTAGCACAAAACCCATGGTATAGGCGTTAGCATAATCTGGGTTATTGACCTGTCCATCTATCATAAAACATACAGGACCATTTTTGCAAGAGGGTGGGGGTTAGGTGCAAGTGATCTCAAGTTGTCCAGATGTTACCAATGTACGCACTGCTCCATTCGAATATATGAAATATTCCAATACTCTTTATGTTTATTTTTGAAACTTTATATTACACACTGATAAACGCTAGCATTAGAAATGAAAAGAGGTATCGGGCCTAGACTGGGTGTTTTAATATGTCTTTTGACAGGCAGTGATGGGCCTTATCACAGACAGAGTAATAACTTCATCGTGTCTTTTCTAACTTCCCGGCTGCTGAGCAGTGATAAGTCTAGTTCTATGCCAACAGACCAGACTCATCCCAATCCATCATAACCCAGACAGCTCTTTTTGCCGTCTTGTGACATTCGGATATTCTTTTCATTTCTACATGGTACTTTCTGCCATGCCTTTACAGGTTGATGTTCGTAATTGCAACTCACTTTCATCTGGCAGTTAATAAAGATTACGGACATCGGTGGCCTCTTTTATAAGAGCAAACCCAAAAAGAAATGGTATTTAGCGTTTTGTAAGCTTACTATCATCTCTTTGGTCATTCGAAAAAACGGGAGTTGTTGAGGCCCATTGAAAGAAGGACCAACAGCTCTGTAATGACCCCTTCAGGACTGCTTTGGGCCATTACGGTCATTTCAGTCATTTATTAACACTTCGTTACTTGTCTGTTTGTGCATGAAACTTCATATGTGCATTCTTCTTATCGATCTTATTTTGCTATTTTACATATAATAGTTTATTTAACGTTAACTTTTATTACCTCTTTTGAAAGAATTACAACCTACCGAAATTACAAATAATTTGTTGAACCTGCATGCACCATATCACCTGACAGTATAATTGGTAAAATATAGATGAAATGAATGATATTGCAAAGACAATTTAATGCGGGGATCTAAAATAAAAAAATCCGAGTCATCATTTTCTCCTCCTGAGGGCGACTAGCTTTCTTGGGAACTTTAAAAACAATTTTATGTATAGGAGATATTATCATTATGACCTGTCTAACCTTAAGGTGGGTTATAGACGACCAGAGTTTTATCCCTTTAACCGGAAGTCTCGTACCACCCATACATCAAACTTCGTATGACGTCATCGCAAACGTAATTTGTTTTTACCCAATAATGTTGGAACAACTTAATCAGGCACATGAGTCTTAAGTACATGTCCTATAGAAAAAGATTGTCATCTTTGCAATATGAAATAGGGGCCTATTTAATTTTCTCCAATTCAGTAACTATATAAAAACATGCTCCAATTGTAGTATGTTCTTAACGTTTATACAGGCTGTCTATAGGTCACCAGTGCAGGATTGCAGGAAACAGAAAAAAATACAAAGAAGAATATAGCTTCAACCTTCATGGGCAACTTAGACCCTGACATCGGTATTTGGAAGTCGACATTGGGAGCATATTGCGACCGTGTGGTCGTCGTGAATTCTCGCCCCCTGATGGTGGTGGGGGTGATTGGGGGGATTCTAAAATGTATGGAGGGGCTTGCAGTTTCTGCTACTCTAGGCTATTAAAAGTTTGGTGTCTGTAGAAAACAAACAGGCCTAGATCTTTTTTTCGTTTTAGTAATGGAAAACATAAGTGGTACTTATGTATCTGTAAGTCAGGAAATGCTTCATCTTTATGTCCGACTAAAAGTAACAATGTATCAGACATATATGTGTATAATCTGTAAAACATACATTAGAATAAACATAATTATATCCCAAGAGATAGAGAAAAAAGACTATCTTATTGGCGCCCTGAAAGACTGACGAAGAGATAGTAAAAACGTAATACTGCAAAAAGGTAGCAGTCATTTTATAGACGGAACCTACGCACATTCCGTGAGAAGCGCTGTGACTTGTTGGCCTCAGGACCAGTGAACACTGTTGAATAAGTCCCGGAGAATCCCCCTCGAATATTCAGTATGTGTCGCCGCGCCCCCAGCGGGCGTTTTGAGAACCGGCGGCGGGACTAATTTGTTGTGTAACAGGGGGCATTGCTGCTGGGTGCCGCAGGCGGAGGTAGTTGCCACCCTTCGCTGGTCGGCGGAGACCGCAGCTGGCTTGCAACAATACAACGACCAACGTCCTCACGTCACCCCCGACCCTAACTACTCCTCCAGCTCGCGAGGTGCAGGGGGCAGCTCGGGCTCCTGACCCGTCACCATAGCGCCACCACCACCTCCCCCGAGCAACTCGACCGAGCTGCTCGCCGCCTGCCTGAGTGGCTCATACATACACCACTTCTCGTAGCTGCAGCCCACGACGACAACTATGGCAGTGGGCTGCAAGGAATGACGTGGCTCTCAATTACTTTTTACCCAATAGTCCTGTTATTGGGCTTCCCCAAATAGAACCTCAGAATGCGCAACAAAGAATTAATCAGGATGGATATTGGCCTACATTTTATTCGCTGCACTCCTTGGTAAATTGAAAAATGCCTCTACTCATCAATTATGATTGATAGCCATATAAAGAAAAGCACGCGATATATTTGGGGAAAGGTACATATACTGGCATATTTGGCCACCCTGTGGCCAATAGTTTTATTATGAAATAATTACTGGAAATGGAGCCAAAAGTTATGTTTACTGTTTCTGAAGTCCCATGGATTCTCCCACCCTTTGTTTGATCTAGTTCTTTCTCAAACCTACTTACAATACGTGCCATTGTGCTCAATTGGGCCAAATCTGACACTATCTGATATAAATTAATTCTTTGTTACATTAATCATGTGGAAAAAACATTTTCTGGGTTATATTGCAGAAAACTTTGACTTACATAAAATTTTCTAAAGATTCTTATGAAATTTACTAAAAAGCACTCATATCAAAGAGTATGGCACTTTTACTATCCTAAAAAAAGTAGTAAACTTAATTTCTTCATAAACATGGTATGCATTCCATAAAAAAACGGCGATATACGATAATTTTGATGACGCAGCTATGTCATGTCGCGATATTTTTAAAAAAGCGTGTCCATAAAAAATATCGCCACTATATTTTACCGTCATAAAAAGTTGCCGCCATCCTGCATTACCGCCGCGATATATCGCGGTTCGACTGACGCAAGAGCGCGGGAAACTTAATTAGGTCATGGCGGCCACCTGTGCATTTTACCGGAAGTCACCGTCTATTTTGCCGGCGTTTCGCTGGTTCTTGACCGCGTTCGTATGTAATACTACTGCCATTGCTGGGTACAAGCTCATACGCTGGTTCTCCGCAAAAGGCAAGTTTTAAGCTATGTGCTCATCCCGCCAACAAGTGCGGGACGTTGTTTTGACGCCATCACAGTCACCGAGAGAAGAAGCATCATAGATGAAACCCGCCGATTTCCTGCCCATCGTTCTCCTCTTCGTCCTTCTACAAGTCGCCACGGTACGTATTAACATTTCTAAGGTGTCAGTGCATATTGTAAGACGTGTGAGATAAACACATCGTGTAGTTTAAATCATTTATGAACGAAAAAATAGTATCGTATCTGTCGGTCTTTTCCCGACTGCCCCCCCCCCCCCACCCGCCCCGTAGTACCCTATGTTTCGGGACGGGTTTAGAATACTATTTTTCAATCCAAGCTAACTTACTAGGGTTTCAGTATAAGGTGAATCCGTACGCGTATCTACAGGAATCGTGTTTGACTTTATAAGCTACGAAATGGCTCCGTCCCCCTCTCAAAATAAGAAAAAGGGTTTGTCACCATGTGAAATAATGAACTTAAGCTGACGTAATTCTCCGCAATTGTAAATAGAATACCGCCTCTCATAAATAGTAATATATAGGCGTCAGTACCACACTGTATGAATTCTCCAAATGGCGGTAACGTGCATCATGTAAAATAATATATATATATATTTCCTTTTTTCAGATGTCGTCCTCAGTGGGTGGCGAGTCTCAGGACCCGTCCACGACGGACTACAAACTTAGGATTAGCTCGATCATGGACGTGCTGTCCAGAGGTGTAGACGCGAAGGACAAGAAGAAGCTGGAGGCGATGTTACAAGATGCACGGGAGCAGTATCGTCGACAAGAGGAGCTCAACTTTGCCTATTACATGGGCAAATACACCAAAGCCACGAAAAATGAACCTGAAACAGATACCGTTATCGTCGTCGATGGTGAGGACTCGCCACTACCAGAAATGACTCTGCCCAAGAAGAAAACAAAAGAGCCTGTCGCGTCTACCTCCGGACAGCCATTAAAGAAAAGCCGACCTGCCGCCGAGCTAGATGAATCCGATGACGACGATATCCCTGTGAAAGTCAAACCTCCTCCTAAGAAAGTAAAGGCAACCAAGGTAGTCGAGCCAGACCCTTCTCCAGAATCAAGCCCAGCTCCCAAGAAGAATAAGAAACCGGCAGTTACAAAGAAGGTTGTGACTCCTGCAGTTCCAGAGAAGAAAAAAGGACGAGGACGTGGTAAAGCAGCAGCCGCTCCTAAAACGCCAGCCCTTGAAACCCCTTCACCAACTGGTCCCGCCTCCGGGAGAACACCCAAGAAGGCCAAGAAGAAGAGGAAGTCTGCTGCAGGTAAAGGCAAGAAAAAAGACCTGGGCTGGTGTTCCTCGGACACCGATGACGAGGGTCCACTGACGCACTCGTGCTATGAAGACGAGGAACTGGAGCTGCTTTACAACACCGCCAAACAGGATGAGTGAGTAAAACTGAAATAAAAAAAATAATAAAAGACACACATATATATGTATCGCAGTAGTAACAGCAAAGAAATGTCTGAGCATTGGATGAAAAGTAAAAAATATCACAATACTTTTAGAGAACAGTCTGTATTGTTAGGAAGAAGTTTTATTTAAAATATCAAGTAATCTAAACGCCGTACATAGTAATCATCAATAAGTATCAAAATATCACTGAATCAGAATATCAAAAATTTGACGTCGCGGTAAACCAATATTTTTTTTTTTTCATTATTCAGAGACGCTGTCCTCGGGAGGTGGGCAGAGACAGCAACCCACGACCACAAGATGAAAAAAAGGAGGGCCATCTACAAAAAGATAAAAGACAACCTCAACGCGCAGTTTGGAAAGAAACGCCGGAAGAAATACCTCTACTACAAGATAATCGATCATAAGAGTAAAACCCTATTTAAAGTAAGTAACTGTTAGTGTGGAGGTGCTTTATTTGCAGGACTTGTAATAATAATTTTATCTAATAAAGAAACAAGCTCCTAGTGTTATGGTATTTCCCAAAAAGTCATCTTTTTCCCTCTGTTTGGTTTCATTATGCTACCAGTATTGTAATAGTAATTTATATCACCACCACTTAAAAGACGTTATAACCCAAAATTAATTGAAGTTCATATTATTTAAATTTCTTTTATCATAGAAACGTCGACTGGAGAAGGCATACCAGTATTGTAATATTAAATTATATCACCACCACCTAAACGACGGTACAACAAAAAATAAATTGAAGTTGATATTATTGACATTTCTTTTATAATAGAAACGTCGACTGGAGAAGGCATACGGCTACAGTGGCGCCCCTGCCTTGCCAGACAACGTCGGCCTCACGGCGACACAGCTCCGGTGCCTGGAATTTTGGGGGGTAGAGGCTTCAGGCTGTAAGTATTTAGATATCTATTATCGCCTTAACATGTAATGCATTGAACCTGACATATCTAGTAGATTATTTACATCTATTTAGAAAAAACACTTAACGTTAATATATCTTATTGAGCTTGATACTTATCGTCACAATATTTTTAAAAATAATGTCAACCAACATCTAAACATAACGACAATTTTAGTAAATGAAATAATTCCTCCATTATATATTAAATCATAAGGTCAAAGTTTTGATACAAATCAGTCATTGCAGGGGCTCGCAAGACAAAGTTAGACCCCTCCTCCTCCTCCGATGACGACGACGATTCCTCATCAGAAGCAGAAGCCATCGCCATGGATGAGTGCTTGGCTGATCAGAAGAGACTGCACGACGAGTCGAAGCCGACCCGGGGGAAGAAGAAGACGGACGAGGAGGATATCCTAGAGAAATACAGTAAGTGTAATATGGAATAGTTGTTTTATTTTAAACAATGAATGTCGCTTGCTCAGTGTATGTTGCGCGATATGAAAAGCTAAATAATATTGCATTGATTGTATTACTTTTCTGTCGTTATTTTCAGCTCTCGATAACAAAAACATATCTTTATTACTGATAAAACTTGTTTATATTTTAGAATTGAAGGGTCCTGCCATCGGGACGATTACCGCAGCATCACCCAACCCAGAGGAAATGAAGAAAGCCAGTTCCCGTCGACCAGCGCGGCAAGTCCGTACAGCTGCTGCTGCTGCTGCTGCTGCTGCTGCCTCCGCCGCTGCCTCCGCCGCTGCCTCTCCCGCGGCCGTCAGTGAAGAGGACGAGGGCTTAGATACACCCAACAAAGGTGATTATCTATTTCGGAGAATCAATGTGTCTTAGAAAATAAAACTTAAAAAATAACTTGATCCTATACCTTGTGAAAGTAACTTTAAAATTAAAATGATTTGAAACGTCAACCTCAGAACTAAATAATCACACACAAAATATATTATCAGCAAGAAAAAGCAAACATTTTTTAAATTTTTTTTTAGTGAAGAAAAGAACCCCTAGAATGTGCGTCCGAGGCAGGACCTTTCATATGGTAACTCGTTCAATTGAACGTCAACTGAAGACTCCATCAATATCTGTTTCTCTACAAGAACTCGACTGGAGTCCAGCCCCTGCCGGCCGTGAGCTGTCGTTTGCCGAGGAGGAGGAAGCAGAGACCCAGGACCCTACAGCAGGAGGTATTATCGTCGCGTCATTTATCCCTGTTAAATATAGTGATAATTGTTCATATTTTGAAGAAATAGTAGGGTCAACTTTCATCAGGCGACAAGTCGTAATGTTAGCCCAAGAGTCGATCTTCACATTCTTGCCGTCACGATACTTATCACACCTTCATACAAAACATAGCGTTACTTTTGAAACATATATGTTACATTCTCTTATATTATAGTATGTATTGTATCTCATGACAAATGTGATTTATATATCAAAGAAATTCTATAAAAAAAATTATTCTGTGCAGTTATTTTGGTATTTACTTACCTTACAGACCCCCTTGACGCGATGAACTTTGACGAGGATGCCGACATGAATTACTCCGTGCATGTGCGCACACCGGACATTCAACTGGGCCAACGTACCAATGTTACAGAGGATCCGCCAGAGAAAACCCAGGAGACTGAGGCCCGTACTGATGTGAAGGACAACACATCAACAAAACCACCTAGGTCTCCGCCAAAGTCTACTGCTACTAGTGCTTTCACCACAAGTTCGGCAGCAGAGGGCCGTATTATTGAAACCACGTCAAACAGATTTGATGTGGTGGAATCGGGACTCATAAATTTCCATACTGACATGGGTGCGATCAAGCAGGAGTTGGTGTTACTGAGGTGTGACATCCAGGGACCGGCAAAACAACCGACTGACCAGCATATCGCAGAAGAACTTAAGACGATACGGAATGACGTCAACACTCTTGGGGGCGAATTTTTCCAAGTCAAGACTGGCCTAATTGATATTGCAAATGAGTCTATTACTGCAGGGAAAGCTTGTCATGAAATGAAAGCTAACATGCTGGGCATGAAGGGCGATATCTCCGCTGTGAGAAGTGACGCACACACCCTCAAGTCGAAGTCGTTGGGACTAGCCAGTCAACAGCAGACTCTTGTGCAGGAGATGGGTGCTGCTAGAGAAGACATCCGTAATGTCGCAACAGACTCAACCCTAGTAAAGGAGGACGTACAAAGCGTAGATAATAATGTTTTAAGTATGCGTGTCGACACTGCACTGTTAATCAGGGAAGTGGGTATCCTTAGGGGCGATATCGCCACGGTAAAGAAAGAAGTGTCTTCTTTGAGAAGTAGTCAAAAAAAAATAGAACAAACTCTGGAAATAATCAAATCAGCGGTATTGGGCACCCAGGGAGTGATAAATTTAGAGCATGTGGAGATTAAGTCTGACGTTGACGAGCCAGTACCTCCAACCCCTGGTCACGATAGGCCTACACCGATATCTCGACACCAAGAGTCTTCGTCTATTGGTGGCACCAACACCAGTGAGGTTGTTTTCCGTCAGCGTGATGGACAACAGACTTACGCTGGCAGCAGTGACTTGACTGTCCCCCTGCCCTCGACGTCAACCCCTGTAACTACTAGCGCACGTATTACACTTTTTGCAGACACCCCAAGTCAGGAGGAAACGCAGGATCCCAACGCGTCTCTTATCCAACAAGAACATGTCCTTGCAAAGAATACTGAGCCTGACTCAGACTTAGAAAGTATGCAGTGGCCGTCGTTCCCCCACGATTCTCAGCAGGACATTGCGGCTGAATCACAGGAGGTGTCTGCAGAAACCAGCGGGGCTTATTATCCCGTAGTGCATGAGGATGCTGACGGGGGTCAAACAGTGACTGAGGCTTACGTACCCGGTCATATCGTGCGGCAACTTTCAAGAGCAGCTTCACCTCAACCTTCTTCTAGCAAAGCGGCAGAAACACCCACATTAAGACCAAGAGCAAAGAGTCCTGTAGTTAGCCCAGAGCCCAGGCGAGGTTCTCGTATGAAAAAGCCTACTCACCCCAAAGACTGAACATGCGTCAATTGTATACAACGTTTTTTATCACTATTAAATTGACACTGGCTTTTATGATTCTAATTAATATCGTTTTTGCCTGCATACAGAGTTAAGGTTGTGTCATGTAGAGATAATGGACAGAGATATAACAATTGATGTTGAAAAAGACAATTTATTCAACGGTATTCTGAAATAATTCGGAGGTATAAGTATTTGAACCAGCAACTGTATTTCTGGAAAGGACGAGTTTAAATTTGTATAAAGAAATTAAGTCATTACACTTTGAAAACCGGTTTAAAGTGTTAGGTTACTCGAGTAAAGAAAACGTTGTTGTGACGATATTTTTCAAAGTTTAAATTCTGCTGCGACGGCAAGTAAGATTCAGTTACAAGAATGTTAAAGAGTGTTTTGTCTGAGACAATAAGATGACATCTCTGATTTGTCAAAGTTTAAATTCTGCTGCGACAGCAAATAAGATTCAGTTAGAAGAATATTACAGAGTGTCTTGTCTTATACAATAAGATGACATCTCGCATTTCGCCAGAAGTTCCAAGTTTACTACTGAGGGTATGTTTCTTAAATAGTCTCGATAAATGTTCGTGTAAAACTCGACAATTTAAACGTTCTGATTTATCGTCCTCTGACATTCCTCGCACCACGAGGACCTCGTCCCCTGCGACCCCTACCCCTTCCTCCTGGCTGGCGGAGTGCTTGAGGCATTGGCCCCCCGTACTGGGCGTAGATGTACTTATCACGCCTCTGGACTCCCTCGAGGGAAGGGTTGTCCCTGGTATTGGGGCCTTGGTCGTGGTCAGCAACTTCCTCGCGGTCGATGTTACGGTTGTTGAGGAGGAAGCGGTATCGGGCGTTCACCTGGAGCGTCATTTCCAGGTCGGGGTCGCGGTTCTGACCAGGCTTGAGTTTGCGAAGGCCCCAATCGATACACCGATTGTGCAGCACACAGCAGGCTTTCACGACCCAGGAGGCCTGAAGGGGATGCATCTCGATAACCCCTCCACCCGATTTGGAGAGGCATCTTAGAATAAAATAGAAAACATAGTATTTTCATTTCTGGGAAAGTTATGTAACCGGAAAGCAAGATTATAAAGTGGCGCATACAAGACAATGGATGAATGACTACTCTTTGGATCCGACAGTTAGAGTTATTATTTTGTGTTGTAAATATTGGCGATATCTTTAATTAAGATGCATACCTCCAACGCGACTTGAGCTGTCCGATTGTACGCTCAACTGAAGAACGCGCGCTTGTCTGGGCGAACTGGTAGTCTCTCTGCCAGGGTTCTAGTTCTTCCAGGTTTTGGGTACGGAAGGGCGTGAAGACTTGGGGGGTGAGAGCATAGCTGTCGAAAGAAATAATAATACAACGTTAATATTACTTAGAAAATATTTTGCATTGTGTATATAATATAGAGAGACTTAGAGAAAGAGAGATATATGTGTTAGAAGTTAGAAAATTGAATTTGTAAAAGTAATACTGCCAGTGCTAGTGTCATGTCTAATATAGAGACATATTTCACAAATTTACCCCGTCTGTTGAAATGTGGTTAACAATATCGTGACGGTAGGGTAAAAAAATGACGTGTGATATTTGGCTTTTATGTTCTGTATATTTTTTATCGCCGTTTACTGACGTTTAACCTACCCGCCGTCTCCTAAGAGAAAGTATGGTCCTAGTCGACCATGGTTGGCGATCTGCTGTCCCAAATCTGAATAATCCAGGACAGCCTGATCGTGGTGGCAGCCAGACATACCACTCTCCACAAACGTTATTCTCTCATCGTGGTCACTGGCTATCTGTTAACATATAATTGTGAAAATATTTTAAACTTGTATGTTATTTAGTGTTTTTTATGCATTGTGGTGCTTGACAAAAGACGTTTATAAGAGATCAAGGTTATGAAGGGTTAAAGAGAATAAAAATGTAATTGTCTGTACACTATTTGCTGAATTCTATTTGTCATCATTTCTATATAATTATACTCACAAGAACGTTCAGAGCATGGTATCCCTTGCGGCAGACGTACGCATGCTCATTCCGGACATGCCTCTTTATAGGGATGTAGGTGCCGTCGATACACCCCACACACTGTGGCATCTTGTGTCGTTCTGCGAAGCGGAGAGCTGACTCGTGTAGCGCCTCACCCTAAAAAAAGATAATAAGACTTTAACGTTGACGATAATATCGATCATTATGACTGAATAATTTAGTGAGGATTATTGCCATATTTATAGCGAATGCAGCTAACAGATTACATTAGGGGTCACCTTCTGAATATTTTTGACCGCATATTTTCCTTTTTTTTTTATGGACTGCTAAATCAATGAGGGTAATGATTTTTATCATTTACCTTGGGGAACTTGATGTATTTCTTCCTGCGCGAAACGAGGAACTTGATGAAGGGTAGTATGGCCCTACCGATGCTGGAGGTGGAGCAGCCCCCCTGGGTGTCGGACACAACACCATAGTAGGAGCCAGTGGCCAAATACCGTAGACAGTAGCACACCTATAAATCGGAAAAATTATAAAGAATGAATAGCATTAATTTGCAAGTACAGTTAGGATACACTGGGGTTATTTTATTTTAATGGTGATAATTTTTCTAGGCCTACTTCCATAAATTATTGGCGATACTCTGAATTTTCGTTATTTTGCTGTGGGTTATTTTCTTTCATGTAGGCCTTCCATAATAATATAGCGACATTCTTCTCATTTACCTTGTGGAAGAGGGGGATGGGCTTTCCTCTCTTCTCATGTTCACCCTTCCCAGGGCGAAAACGGCTGGCCTCGAACTCTCGGGTGAGTTCCTCCACGCAGCTAGGGGGAAGGCGAAATCTTGCCTGGAAGTCTTTGATCCTCGGCCACCTCACCCTTGGGTCAATGCGTTCGCGGTAGACCTTCTTTGACTTGCACCGCTTTTGCCCCCACATACGGCTGTAGCTTTTCCTTTTCAAGTAGGTAGCGAGCGCAAAAAGTTGAAAACGCAGACACCCGCTGGTCTGAGGTGACCTGGTCCTCCTCCTGGGTGCTGAAATAAAAAATAAATGATAATTATTACTTCACTTTTATATAACTTTGACTGTAGGTTAAGAATTTGAGACTACTAAGTTATAGTGGGTGACACATTACGTGCAAGAAGTTAGAAATATCACTTGAAATAGACAGAATTACAAAATATCACAATTTATTGAAATTGTGTAAATTCATCTATTATCGCTCACTTTGACCTCAAATCATTGTTTAGTAAGTCTACAAGACTTTAGGGGCCTTTATATTCAGACCAAACACTTCTACAGTGATTATAGTATATAGAGGTAAAAACGCTGAAGCGCGGTAAGACACAAAATATTGAAAAGTCAAGAAAAAGCTCATGTGGCTTATTTGTGTACTCACCCATGTTGGAAGTATCCCAGAATGACTTGCGGTTTCCCTTGAAATCGATTTCAACGTTAGAGAATAGGTTTAAAAGGGGTTGTAAAACACCACGATACCAAAATTTGGTATCGCCGATTTTAGCGGTTTTGGACTATCGCGGGGTGCTGGCGATATATCGCCAAAGTTTTATGGAAGCGCAAATATCGTGGCGATATATCGTCGATTTTTTATGGAAGGCATTTTGGCCTCGCGATACGCGGTAACCCAAAACCAAGTATCGCCGATGTTTTATGGAATGCCCCCCAGATAATGTGATATTTTGTGGTGCGATACCTCAGTATAATTATTTCTGCAATGCGACAGTGACGTCAGGTTCTTTCACCTAAGCTACCATCATTTGTTGTTGTGTCACTATAAATATGGTGTCATCAACATTCACATCTCAGTAGCTCGTTCACCACCAAGCAGTTCAGATCATATAATTTTAGCATAATGAGCTAGCAGTAAATAAACTTTAATATAAGTCACTATAACATAGAAATAAAGACAGCAATTGGGAATAGGGGGTTCTCACTCTATAAGAGGTCGGGAGGTTCATACATTTATCTCAGGTTCTATCAGGAATATTGTAAAATGTTTTGCTGGATTTGAAAGAGTAAGTTCTCTACAATAAAAAATATGCAGGTCTACACATTCCCCCATGTTTCTTGTCATTTTGTGACCTGATTAATTGCCAATAGGTACATTCTCCCATATATGCCCCCAGATATTACTTAATAATGAAATCCCATAAACGGGGATTTCTACATTATTAAGCCGTATTCACAAATGGCGGTGCAGTCGGCTAAACTTGCTAATGAGGTGAGGTAGGATGTAGTACCACATACATGCGGGCCATATTGGAGGTAGGGATTTACTTTGAATGCAGGTAGCTTAGGGTGATTAATTATAGCCTGTTTATCCGGCGATGCAGGGAAGACGATGGCCCAGCTGTGAGTTTTCCGCACTATTTTTGTGTAAGTAGTACATGAACAGTAGTTCCTGTGGCAGGTGGCAGGTTGCCGGCTGTGTCCAAAAGTCGGCGCCAGGTATGGCCAGCAGGGGAGGGGAGCGGCCGTAGGGTCAAATAGGGGTGATATAGGCCTACTACTACCAGGAGAAGCAGATTCTTAGGTAAACAGCAGGGATATGACAAAGGATAGGGAAAGAGTTGGCAAATACATATTATAGGCAGCGCAGCAACTGAGCACAGCTCCTATTAAATATAGATCCTGTGTAAACAAGGTCACATGTCAATATTTTGGTCATCAACATGTGATAATAAACAGGTAGTCATCAGCTAACAGGAAATGAATTACGATTAAAATAGATTAATCTCACGATAAAAATAACAAAATCAATATAGAAATAATACTTTATGACATGGTGAACTGAACGCATACAGAACGCCCTATCCATTCAGAGTTAGTGTGACATCATTTATACATCGTCTATACCTGGCAAAGACGATGGTAATAACCACAGTGCTGTATATAATCATATATACCAGGATGGCACATCTGCTGCAAGACCGATGAGGTGTTTTATTCCAGACAGGACAATGGTCTCCAACAAGGGAAATAACCAATCGTTGTTTTAAGCAACACAATAATACCTCCGAAGGCTGCACCTGCACTATCATGATAGAGAATGTAATCTTAGATCTTTTTTTGTACCAGTGATTATGAGATATTACTTTGACTTTTGTAATACCGAAATAAGTTGTTTATATAAATTGTATTCTAGGTATAGCCTACCAAATGAGGGCAAGCATTTTGTGTATGGGTGTATGTTGTTGGTTACCTTGTCTGACCAAACATGTTTGGCTTAAACCGACGTCAGCGCAGGTGTTCGGCAAACTATGCGTTAGACTAATTGAGTCTGATCATACTATCAACCCTCCCAGCTGGTAGGTAGCTCTGTGGGGATGGGAAACAATCTAATGCCAAGTGGATGGAGTACTTCGTTATTAGGATGCCAATAAATACTTACCTGAACCTCTCTGGATATATCGACCTACATGCCGTTTTCATAAGTCTGGCATATTGCTATAGATCTGGGAAACAAGGAACTCAAAAACCTGAACATTTTCTGTTACCTTCTGTTAGTTCATATTTTCCTACCCTAAATGCAACTCTAATGGCACATTCAAAGTGTAATGACGATATTTTTTCCTGTTAATGTACAACACTTCATTCTTACCTATCACTATGTCAAAATGAATGGAACACAAAATGAGCTGTTTTTTTGCTGACCAGAACCAATCTGTTGGGTTATGGATTCCACTGAACCAAGATTAGGAACAGGAAGTGTACACAAAGGTTCACTGCGCAGACTCCATTACCAGAACCATCAGGCTTATTACGGATACACTGTTTCATAATTTACAAAAGTTGATTATAATGTAATGATAAAGTATTAACAAGAAATCAAATGTTGGACTTCAGCTTACCAAGACGACTAGACTACATAATTTATGAATCTACTATAGATGTGGGCCAGTTCCGAAGTATTGTGAGAGAACTGCAGTTGATCCGAAAGTCTGAAAACTTATATTTCACATATATGAGTGACGTTATCATTTTGACCATTTTGTGCGCAGGTGGTTCCCTTATTTGATATGCCAGTCACTTATCATAAACAATGGCTTACCACTTCATAAGTTATTTCCGGAATGGTTTCCATTCTACAATGCCAACTGGACAGGATACAAACACGTGGTATGGTGAGGCATTGGAAAAGTTAATGAGATTATTCTTAAGGCATTTTATTTACGGAAAGAATTACTTTCAAGAGACCAAGCAAATATTTTCAAGAGACCAAGCAAATTAACCTTTCCGAATCAATCATTGTTCCACTCCGAGGTATTTTGCACAGAATATTTTCTTATCGTAGTCAGTCTGGCCCAAATTTACTGTTAGATTCATGTTATTCAAAGGTTCACAGAATAGTTCTTACATTTCATTGAATAATTTTTGCTCATGCGTACTTTGTCACCAACCGAAAGCCACCTAATTATGTGTAGCTGGTGGAAAGTGAAATATCTTTTTTGTATATTCATTTCTTAAAGAGAATAAGCCCTAGATTGTCAGACATCAGGCCTACTTCTATAAATCAGCTTGATTTCAAAGAAATAATTTGATTCCTATAAATTAAAATAGTTATATCTTCTAGTACATCAAAAAGATCATAAATCTAATATAATGTTAAAACACCGCTGACCTTTGACATTAATTCAAAATACAACATGATAACGGTGAACCGAAGTCGTAGAAGAAATTTATATTTTGTTCGATTTTCAAAAGGTAATTGCACCAGTTGTTCCACGATGGAGAGTAGTACTTAGAACTTGGGAATCTAAATACCTTCACATGCAGACACATTCAACGCAAAGTTAACTTGGATGGTACCCCTTTGCCACTTAATGCTAGAGCGGTGTCATCCGAAGTATTTTTCGTTGTTCATAAACTTAACTCGAAGCATAGTAAACAAATTATGTGCTAATCGAAAGATGTGTTGGCTCAGAAAGCCCGATTTACAACTTCGAAAGGAAAAGTTTAGTTTTACAAACCGTTTCAATCGCTATCTTTGAATTTTTCCCTATGATATGATAACTACAGCAAAATTTTGATGTCGAGTGTATACTAAGAATGGAACTCGAAAGCTAAGTTCCATCTAGCATGAGAAAATGGCATACACACCAACACCAACTAGTTTGTGTCTAAACTACAAGTCTAAAGCAAAAAGTTAACTGACCAATCCAAAAATATAAAAAGAACTACGAAAATAAAGATGTCCTTTGAGGAATCTACTGTGAAACAAACAACCAATGTCTAATCTTTAATGGTCCCACTGAACTCCAGCCGTCCTTGGTGTATGTACTATTTTGTTATCGAGCCAACTGTGTCTACCTCCAAGGCCCATGGATGGCCGCTTCGCATGCCGCGGGCCCTGCCAGGGGCCTCTGGTTGTCGATTGGCTTTGAGGAGGCCCTGGAGTCGGGCCCCGTATTGTGGGCGCTTATCAAGGCAGTGCCCGGGTGAGAGCTGACACGGGGCCGGCCTAATGCCCGCAGACCGTCCAGCCAATAAGCCGGGGAAGTAATGCAATCACCACCCGCCAGTTCATTAATGCTCCACATTGTGCCATATCTGCTTAATTACCCGCGCCTAATCAGTCGGATTAGGGCAGTGCTCGGCTGGCCATTTGGGGTCTGGACTACCGTGCAAGGCTTGAGAGGAATCATGGCACCCAAAAGCTTGCCGAAGTAATCTATTTGTATCAAGATTAATCTTGTGTATATTGTTAACGGGTTGGGTAATTATTATAAAGGCATTGTTATTATAATGTGCTGATCCCTTTTATACTGGTCCATTTATTAAAGGGACCCATGTAGATCGGTTAACATAAGCCTACTTAACATATTTTTTATCATCACTGACATGGATACTTCTTACCAGCTACCGATGTATGAAACGTACTGTGCGTATTGGAATTGCAGTATTCTGCATATTGTGTATTACTGCAATCAACCCAAAAACATAGATGCGTTAATCGATTTTCGTACATCGAAAGATTATAATTTTGTAAATAGAATGATGTATTCAGTCTAACCTTAAACTACAATTGAGATCTACAGACCTTCATATAAGGCAATGCGTGCAGTGTATTATGTGTCACAATGTCACTTGCCTGCTGCTTACTGCCTACACCATGCAAAAGAAACAATCATATCCACGAGTCTAGGCATTTGAAGCGGGAGTTTTGGTATTGGTAAGGAGTTATAACCATTGCATGACGGCGCCAGAGTAGTGCCTACAGAATGATTCAGCCGGCAGCTTTAAAAATACTGTTTTCTGGAAAAAAGAAAGTAAAATTGTAGTACTTAACCCAGAGCTGTGGCATTGTTCAAATTATCCCCTTCCCATTTCTGGTGACTAACTTCGTGAACATGTCAATCAGTGATTCAGAATGCTGGTGAAAATGGTAAAACCGCCCGTGGGGTTGGGGTGAGAAAGTACCTTTCGCCTTTCGGAAAAGGGTAGGCTGTTTTTAAGCCCATTGAAAACCGATCATGGAGCCACGTTAATGTAACACTAATGCTTCATATAAAGCATTATAGTAATGGTGTTTGATCGTACTGAATGTCTGAAAATGCAACCACTTCATCACACTTTATGCCAAGCCTACTAAGCAGTTCACTTCATTTACCCCTTACATACTTTTAGATATATACTTTTATTATCGCTAATCGGAGATTGTATAGAAAATTTATCCTAACAATTTTCAAAAACGTTGTTGTGTGACCCGAAACGTTGTCCAAGAAAACTATATTATTGTTGATTTTTATAATTATATCAACGCGCTCATATATATATATATATATATATATATATATATATATATATATATATATATATATTATTTCAAATCAACATCACGAACATACATGTTCTTCCTAGTTTGATGATTGATGAAGTTGATGTAATAGTACGATGGAACAGGGTCGGTTTATCAGTAATCAGCTCCAGTGTCAGCAACACTAATAGAACAATTGGTTAGGGTCAAGCGATTTGTGAAAAAAAAAGTTGCCAATACTGTCTGGTACCGACAAAGTATATAGGCAATAATCGATTGTGGACGGCCAGGGGTGTTTTACTTCCAAAAATAAATATGTATATTTGCATATATCCATGCAATTATACAAACCTTTATATGTAATGCTATTTTGATTCCTACATTATTGGTGAGGTACCCATGAGTCCAAGAACACTGCAATAATATTTGTCTTTCGAACTAAAATTACTCATGTAAAATTTGAACCAGACTGTGTAAAAAATGATGTTATATTTATCAACATTTTCAAACTTTCCTTGACAATAGAATTGGACTATAAGGTTTTACTTTACAGTTATTTATAAGGTTACCAATTACTGTTAGTCCGTATTCATTATTCCAGTATGCTAGCTAGTGTATATTGCAGTCTTCCTTCCTGTCTCGACTGCAGGTCATCTCAGAATGTAGCTCCCCACTCAAAGGTGACAAGAACACTCATGTGAAAGGATAATATTTATTTAGTCCAAGACATGTAATATGTGTCGCTGCACTCCCATTGACAATATCAGTCCAGAGAGGCATGTCCACTCAACCACATACAACCAACACTCCTGTGCTTAATCTGCCAGCCTGGCCCTGCTTTCAACTCAGTCAGTAACCTGTGTTCGCAGTGCCACTTACTCCATGAGGATGTGCCTGCTTGGCTTACCAATTACTCCCTGAGACTCCCAGTACACTACACATCTTTTCACTTTAATGATAACGTGCACGTGGCTTCTACACTCTCTGCCCTAGCACTCAGAGAGTCACTGTTAGCCCTGATGCTTATTTCTCTAGAAGTTAGGTAAGATTTCATGCAGTGGATTGACACCCGCGTCAGTACAAAATTATGCTAATATACCCTCCATTAGACACTATTATTAGAGTAAAATCTTACACAATGCCCCATACAACACTGCTGGTTACAAGACAGAACTTGTTTTTGCAAGTGACTATCAGATTCATACTTTCGGATCCTCAATATTGTGAAGATTATGGAGAGTTTGCCTCGCGTGTATTGATTGGAACAATATGATATGAAATCCCCTTAAAAGTGAGTTACTCTGTCGTTCTAAATTACTGAACTAAGCCGAACTACCTTGAAAAACTACTAGGAGATAGAAACGATGGAGTCTCTCTCCTGACTTAAATGTCTACATGAAGAAGACAACGAATTAGTAAACAGTAAACTTTCCAGAGCTATTCCAAGATTAACAGTCTTCAAACGCTGATCAAACGCCATTATAATTCAACAATTATTACAAGGAGTTTAGGTTACAAAAAACAGTATGTTTGTATGTTTGTATAGTCATCAAACATTCCGTGACTACCGGCAGGTAACCCGCGCACATTGCACTATTCACGTATTGGGCTTGTCGGGAACCAGCCGGTTGCTGGTGATGCTGGTCACGGCAGGTCCTGATCATTCATCAAGGGGGGCCCGGCAGGCAAAGTTTGGACGCGTCTCCCCCTTGGTCCTGCAGCTGGCGGCCGAGACATAACCCGCTGACCACGGCGTAGGGGGCAGTCTCTGACCGAAATGAACATTACAAGAAATCCTTTTGAAATGGAATGGGACAGATACCCGTTGGCTTGTTGCATAATGGCATGCATAACAGAAAATGGCATTCCTGTCAAATCACGCACTGTTGTGCAAAACACCCAGCATCAAATTTCACCCACTTATGCTAATATTTCTGGACTGAAAATCTCAGGATTTTTATATCCAAATATCTATTTTTAGAACTGTTTACAGATCTAGAATCAGCCCAGTAGAATAGCCAAGCGCCATTTAACAGTGGGACCCATTGCAACAGTAGGCAACACCAAATTCAATATACAATCAATGAATTAAGTCTTCATAGACTCTATACTATTTCTTTACCTCATCCAAGAAACTTGTTACATTAACACTTAGCTGTATTTCTTTTGGCAGTAGGTCTCCAAAGTTAATATAGCCACATGTCTTAGAGTAATGTTAGGGCTAATAGTGTAACTCTTCTTGAAGATGGTTGAAGAGTGTAGGTGATGTCAAGGGACCAATGTAAAAGCGTAACCAGCAGTGAGGGACAGTTAGAGTGTACTGAGCGAGCAGTTGAGTAACACCTCAGATGGGAATATGCTGTGGAAACTGGGATAATGTTAAGGAGTTTCTGCGGACGGGTTGGCAGAGTGGCTAGGAGCGTTAGCTATTGGGGTTTAGCAGACGAAGGCCCATGGACTGATAATTGTCAGTTGACGGGAGCTCAGTAATGTATAATACTTGTTTGGACTTTAATAAACAACAACTTTTCACACAAGTGTTCTGTCAGCTCTTGGTGAAGAACTACGTCTTGAGATGGCCTGCAGCCCGAATAGAGAGAAGACTGTGACTTGGGCTAGCTAATATAAAGGCATAACTGAAGGGAACAGAATGCTTAAAATACTCCCCTGTGAATAACAGTAAAGTAAAACCAGGTCCCACAGAGTTTTACCTCTATAAAAAGGACCAACCTGGTATCTGGTTTTAATCTTTGATGGCATTTTAAATAACACTTTGGAAGATACTCTTGTATTCCTTACAGTAGTTATAAACACATTACTTTTCTTACTGTGAATACAATCAATCTCAGAAGTTATATCTGTCATTCCTGTTCCAATCTGCTCAATTTCATTTTATTTTGAAGATATGAAATTGTCACATGCATATGGTCATTTAGGGATATTCATAAACATATTCTGAGGGCACTGTTCTGGAGGATCTGTAACTCACACTTTTGTTCTAAAGTGCAAGAGGTTAAAATGAAACCACAATAATCAAAGTAGGGTAGGAGTGTTTGTTTATAGATATAGGTTACTGTATATACATCAAAATATTTGCGCATTTTCAGAAATTGAAATATTTTTCTTGATACGAGATGTCTAACTTTATTCAAGACAGCAGCAAAGGTCAAATCAGTTTCAATTGTAATTTCTAGATAAAAGTAGTTATCTACAGTGCTTATTCATCTGTTTCCTGAATAAAGGCCTAAATGTGGGCATGGCGCTTGTCTTAGTGGGCTGGTTTTTTTTTACCAATATGAAGACATTTGGTTTATCCACATTTAGAGCTATCGTGTTACTGATACCAAAAACTATAAACTTATCAAGATCTGATTGTATATTATTTTCTTTCATTTTCATAACATGGCCTGAGGGATGCAGGACACAGTCATCTGCATATACTTATGTTCACATTTTCTAAACATTCAAAATTGCTTATTATCGTAAATGAAGAGAATTGGCCCAAGAGTGCTTCCCTGGGCTTTATAACAGACAATTTGACCTAATGAAATGTATGATTTGTGTTCTCTTAAGGTAATCTGTAAACAAGAGCAGTAATATTTTGCTAAGGCCTAACTTTCTTAGTTTTTCTATCAGAAGACAATGATTTAAGGAATCAAAAGCCTTCTGTATGTTGATGAAAAGAAGGCATGTATTGAGCCCAGAATAAAGAGCAGTATAAGTATCCTTTAGCACCTCAAAAACAGCTTCCTGAGTTAACCTTCCTAGGAGAAAGACATATTGTCTAGAATTTAGGCAGTTATTATCTAAAAGAAGAGGTAATAACCTTTTGTGAATTGGTTTCTCAAGAAGTTTTGCATGGACTGGTGTTTGGGCGATTGGACATTGAGTTCATTTTCTCTGTCAATAATGTCAAGTTTATAAAAATGATATTCTACCTGAGAATTAGAGAAATATGCCCTTATGAAGTGAAGACCTTTTAAACAATGAACAGGGCAGCAGAATTATGAAATGAAATTAAACATATTCATTTTCATAACTAGTTTGGGGTGATACAGGAAACATGGTTCTGCAATGAAGCTATATAGTTATTAGCAAAACCTAAGGGACACCACATATAAAAAAGTATTAATATAAATCTGTTTTAAATCTGATTTCTGAAATGGACTATGATAAGATAATAAGTTTATAACGTAGTTATAGCCTGTTAGAAAACAGCATTTATAAAGGGTATCATTTGGACAATTCAAAACAGGCTAATCCAGAACAAAGAACCTTTAATATTTTGTAGCTATATGACTGTATACCCCCAGGACAGAAACGTGTGTGTAGTCCAGTAAAATGGTATGATGACCAATTCTTTTATACCGTATATATGATTCAGTCAGGGTGCATTTATTCCACATAGGTTGTATCATCACCAAAAAACCTAGCGTCCAAACATTGCAAATTGAGACCCGGTCTTTAATACAACAGAAAAAAGTTTAGTCATTGATGAAACGTTTGTAAAGCCTGGAAAAGCCGGCCTAAATAAATCGGCTACGAGGACGTCTCGGAGTTGAATAAAAACAATCAATTCCTGAGACCGGGGCTTTCCGGAGAGTGACCAGCACTGTCTGAGTATTTTTCTTTCATTCAGTGTTAATTGTTTGAGGTCGGGGAGACTGACCCCCTCCTACTCTGTCTTGGTTTGCAGAGTGACACCAGTTTCATTAGAAATTCTACCCTTGAAAAGGCCCGTTCGATTTCCAAACCCAACGCTAAACCCTCCAATTCAAAAGCCGTTATAGTCATTGAAATATCATAGGTATATATCAATTATGAACAATCTGACTGCACAATCTGAATTATGATCTCAGTCAACGCTATGGCACTACCTTCCCAGTAGCTTGTTCGTTCTTTCCTCGCGATTCCTTTCGTAATTGCGAAGGACACAATCTGACATATTGTATAAAAACAGCTGCCTTTTATTAACTGCTCATGTGTTTCCCTTTAGATCTCCGTGCTATTCATACTTTATCTGTGATACACCGCTATCACTGAGCGTCCACCGCTCCCTACAGTTGGACGCAAGCATGTCGCAAGAAAAAGACATCGATAGTCGGAATACATCACTTTTGAACCAGGCGTGGGTGGCTAACGATGAGTCATTAGTGACAACAGGCATGCTTTTATCTTTATTTACTTTTAAGGATAATGCTCACAAACCCGTGCCTCCCCTAGGGGCGAACACTGTCAAAACCCTCTAGGGGATAGGGAAATGTTATAAAACTTGATCTAAAAATTAATGTTATTCCTAGTCTAAGAGGTCTATTTTTTGAATCTTGAACCAAAGTTTGATTGATTTAGTGACTTTACCTTTCAACCCATATTGTGCATTTGGTTACTAAAAACATTTTTGTTGTTGCAAATTTCATCTTTAGAAGCCAATGACTGATGATATAAAGGAAATTGATATTATTGTTGACAAGTTTAGCTGCATGCATGATTTAGAAGTAAAGGACAGTGATAAAAGATGTAAACTACAAGAGGTACAGATACAAGCTAGAGTCTATTTACTCCTACCTATGACATCACCTCTACACTCTCCGCCCAGGATACATGGGAGAGTAAAACTGATCCTTGCTTTACCAAAAGCTAGCTAAGATTCTTCGCGTCAGAACAATTCCTTTGGAACTCTAAATGGGAAAGTGGGCACACCATTAGAAACTCAATCTGATAAGGATTCGCTTGCTGCATACATAATAGCCTCAGGATTGAAGATTTTACACAGACGTTGGATTTACCACCACATAACTTTATCACTTCAGTGGCACCAGACATCGATGCACGGTACAATAACGAAAGGGTCAGCTGTGCAGACCCATTCCAAGCGGTTTTAGATAACATTTCAGCTTGTATAGGTGTAATTTGACGGGCTTGTGAAACAGGTCGGACAGACAGGGGTGGAGAGATAGGGTTGGCTACAAGCAGGGGGGAGGGGTGCAGGATATAACCTCTGCCCTATCACCCCTCGTCTGTGAGGGCGCTGGGGTATGACCGGGGGTACTTTGGCCTCTGACTGCAGTCAGGGATTGGCATATTGATCATGTGTATAAACCCAGGGTGCTTCGATAAATCCGACGTATTTACCCCGGATAGGTAATGGTGCTGAGGGTAGAACAATAAAACAGCCGATCCCTTCTCTCTACCCCGGTCCTGGCTGAGCCCTGGAGTCCCGGCCCGCTCCCCCCAGCCTACCCAAACTAACAACAGGCTATGACGAGCCTATATCCATCCACACGAGGGACCTCGTAAACCCGTTTGGTGGACGGGGCAATCGGATTGGATCGATGATGGACTGTATTGTATCAGTGGGCTTGTATAAAACGAGACAAACCACCCCCGGCACCCCAGTGACTATCCCACTGGCCGGTTGGCTAAAGGGGGGTTTACACAGACCGATAAAATCCTTACGATAACTCCCCGACAGTCATTATCGTAAGCCTTACGATAGTCCCGACAATTGACGTAAGGGTTACGACAGTCCCGATAAGGTTATCGGTCTGTGTAAACCCTTTTTATCGTAAGGAAATTGACGGAAGGCTGTTGACGGAAGCCTGTCGTAAGGCTAACGATGACTTGTCGGGACATTTTCTTACGACAACTCGAATTTCAGACATGTTTGAAATTTTTGGCAAAATCCTTAGGATAAACGCCTTACGACAATGCAATTTAACGTACGATAACCCAAATTTCTATCGTAACGTCTGAAAATGTTATGTGTAAACCATCCTGTATAATTTAATGTACAGACGCTTACGACAAATTCATATGGTATTAACGTGAGTTGTCGTAAGTTGACGTAAGCATTGACCAATCAGAATGCGGCTGATCACGTGATCAGTTCTGTGTAACAAAACACAAACATGGCGGAGGAAGACGATTCTATTGCGTGGACAGACGAACGTGAAGACGTTTTAATAGATTATATCTTCAAGAACGAATGTCTGTGGAAGAAAGACACGGCTGGATATGCGAACAGAAAGAAGAGGTTCAACCTATATGCCGAAATTGGTGCAACACTGAACGTTACCGGTAAATCCCCCATTATCGCTCATGAGTTCGAATAAGATTGTGTTTTGTTTGGATTGATATTTATTGATATATGCATTAGGAAATCATATTAGAACCGTTTTATAATGTTTTCATTCATAAACGTTAACGATAACTTAATACCATTCGTTACGATAATCATGATATTACCGTAAGCCTTACGATAGACAAAAAACTTAACCTAATAGATGTATAAATTCTTTTATTCTAATGTTTATTTTTAATAACGTTGTTGACTTCAGTGATACTTATTGTTAGTATGCTTTAACTGAAAATAAATTTATCATTCCCTATGTCACGACAATATGTAACCATTAACCTTACGATGCAATTTAATTTCTATATTGATAATTCCGACTTTTATGTAGTAATCAATCAAAGGAAATGTTATTATGTTTACCTTAGTATCAATGTTCTGCATAATTATTTTTTCGTAATTACACATACTTCTCAACTATATTTTTATACTAATTTAGAATATATTTTAATTAACTTATTGATATCCTCTTTGGCAGCTTCGGAGATAGAGAAACATTACAACTCCATGAGATCAACTTCACAACGAAAGCCTCATTACGGAAAGAGTGGGAGCGAGCCTCTTCCCGATACTCCACGAGTGGCATTACTACGGAAAAAACTGAGCTTCTTGGCCCCTTACGTGAAATCGCGGAGAACGAAATCAACCCTAAACGACTTGGAAGAGGTTAACAAAAAATATCATTTAAATATTAAATATAAAAATAATAATTCAGCAGCTTAAATTTACTTTTTTAGTTAATACTGTGTAATCATTATTTAAATTGAAATAGGTCTATTGATTATTATTAAGTATTTTGACACAAGCACATCCCCCCCCCCCCAACATAAAAAAAAATTAATTTAACTTACACTTCTCACAATTGTCCCGATAAGTCACTATACCGTAAAATGCAATTAAAACTATTTGCTTCATTGTTTAGGTTCAGATGTAACTACATTAAAATATTATTGAAATCAAACCATTACTATTTTAATCATTAACGTAAGGGATAAATATAGGTATGTTTAAACCATGATATATTAATATAACATTCTAGCCAATTAAAAATAAATAATTGTTTTCTTCCAGTCTTTCAACGAGGTAGGAGAGCCATCCCAAGAAGATTCACAACAAATGTCGCAGCCAGTCCAATCTCAACAGGATGAGAACGAAGACGACAACGAAGAAGAACCTGAACCAGAGGGTCAACAGTCGTCTGATGGCTACGATAACTCCTCTGACCAAGAGATGGTGGAAGAGAATTCAGAAGAGGAGCAAGTCCAATCCCCGTCTCCAGAAGCCAGTAACGACGAAAATATGGACACTACGGTTAACGAGAGCATAAATGTCAATAACTTTGATCAGTCAGGTGTAGTCTCTGAATCTCAGAACTCATTCGAAGAGTATAACGCTCCTTTCCCCGATTTATCTAGCAGCAATGAAGCTCAGGTAAATGCTGAAGTATATGATGGCGACAATAGTAATGATGATGATTTAGAGGGTGTATTACAGGATATGTTTGAGAAAGTACAGTCAGATCCAGTGTCCCCGTTAGTTCAATCCACACCTGTGTCACCAACAGTAAAGAAGGTGAAGAAAACACAAAAAAAGGGTCAGAAAACTTTAACCGTCAAGCTACCGACACAAGCACCAATTAGTGGTCGAACACGTAGTTCTCTTTCAGGTAAGAGCTCGCCAGTTAATGAAATTGAAAGTACCTCAAATCAAAATGTGAAAAAACCAGTTCGAGGAAGACCAAGAATTCCGAAAGTGACTGTGAACAGCCGAAAAGCGGCTGAGAAAAAAGATGACAAAGAGTCGACTACAACTGTGTCGGCCAATGTCGTAAGTGAAGAAGTGAAGCAGAAGGTTACGACAAAGGTAAACCAAACACAAAAAAAATCAGGTTCCAAAGATGAAAGTCCCAAACCACCGTCTTCAACAAAAGGCAGTCGACGTTCTTATATCATTTGTCAGAAAGATTGGTCTAAACCTGAAAACATTAAAAATGTTGAACAAACAAAAACATCTAATGACGGCGAACAACCAGCAACATCTTCAACGAAAGAAAACACAAAGCAGAAAGGTGCAACCAACCTACGGAGAAGCTCATCCACACCTTCCGATAAGACGAAACAATCGGATTCTTCCACGAACCCATCATCTAATAAGGGAGAAAACGACAATGACTCCAGTCAGAGATCACAAAGTGTTCCAGCAACGAAGAAAGTGAATGTTGCGTCAACCAAAACTAGTAAGCCTAGAGGACAAAGCATTTCACCAATTCCATCAGGTAGTGGTGTGCCTACAAAGAAAGCTGTTCCCAAAAAAATAACTCCCAAAGCTAAAGGAAAAAACAGTGATGAAAGTAAACAAGGTACATCATCGGAAGGCATTACCTCGAACAATGCAGGGAAAGACAAAGTACCTGAGAAAGATATCACCAAAAAAAATGAGAGATCGGAAGGAAAAATTGCAAGAAATCGTCTTAAAGATCTGGTTTCTACTCAATCTGCCGATGATGACGACGGAGTTGATCCTTTCTCCGTTCCCGTACCCCCACGACCACCTGCAAAAGTTGTGGACACAGCTACAAAGGGAAAAACTTTAGTGAAAGGTACTGCACCCAAAAAAGTATCGAATGCTTTGGCCAAGAAAGCTGTAACTCCATGCGATGAAAGGCTCGAATTAATGAAAGATATTTCACAAACAGTTAGAGCGATAAGTGAAGAAAAAGAACCAGAACTCAGAATTGTTCGTGAGACTACCGAGAAGAATACGGAAGAACCAAAAGATGAAGCTTTTCATTTTGGAAATCTGATAGCAGCTAAGTTACGACAGGTTGATGACCAGGACCAGAAAATGGATGTGATGGAACACATTCTATCAAGCTGCAACAAAGCTATAAGGGGTACTTTCATGTTTCCTTCTTCAGACAAAAATCCAAAAGAAATAGATAGACTCCCGAGAAAACGACCAGCTATAGAAATGCAGTCGTCAGAGGTTCAACAGAAGAGAAAAACACAGCCAGGATCACCTTCTGTTATTTCACGGAGAATGCCGTCATGTCAAAGTACTCCCGACAGACGGAGTACACGCTCAATGCGATCAACATCACCTGACGCAAGAGCAGAGACTTTGCGTTCCGATAGAAAGGTTAACACAACGGAGGAAAAAAGAAATAACAATTTAAAGTCACTCAGTATTGCCAGTCTAGAAGGTGTAAAACGTATGACACCTGTGGTGACGGTCATTGAAAACTCCAAAAATGATGATTATGAACCTCGACAGGTCTTAAGTCATTATCCAGGATTCCAAAGCCGTCCGACAATTTTGTCGCAAACAAACTCAGGACCGGCATCTCAAAGGAAAGCAGTGTTGCCGTCAACGTCACGACAGAATGACTTAAGTGGTGAGTCTACTTCTTCCAGAAATGAGACGATGATGGGACTGTTATCGGGATCTCCAACCACTATATATTGCTCAAACTACAATCAGTATGGACTCCAGAATCCATCAAACATTCCAGTACCTCCTGCACAAAACCAACCACATCAGAGTGGGCCAAATGTGATGAGTCAGCAGCCAATTCCCATGTTCCCAGGTCCTAACCATCCATTTCCGATGGATACAAACATGATGCAGCAGCAGCCACGACCACCTTTTCCCGTACATCATCCCTACATGCCCGGTTCAAATATGATGAATCAACCTGTCCATGCACCTTTTCCTGGACAAAACATTCCATTTATGGGTGTTCGACATATGATGAACCAGGATCCGCGTCAACAGTTTCGTGGACCTCATATTCCAATGATGAACGCTAATCAACCAGAAAAAATAGCTTTGACGGAAGCTCAACAGGAAGAACAGATGCCAGAAAACAAAGAGTTAACTACGTTGACTTA
This sequence comes from Lepidonotus clava, assembly GCA_936440205.1. Lineage (NCBI taxonomy): Eukaryota > Metazoa > Annelida > Polychaeta > Phyllodocida > Polynoidae > Lepidonotus > Lepidonotus clava. The sequence goes on along the minus strand of OW387136.1, from coordinate 39,945,923 downwards.
ATTATCGTAAGGGGACAGTTTACACTTATACATCTAGTTAACTTTCATTAGGTTAGTTAGAGATAAGAGTTATCGTAAACATATAAATTAGTTTAAGTTGAGTCAGTGTTTTTTTTTTCACTGGATTTGGAATTAATAAGGAAAAAAAAACAACTTTTTTTTAAATATTCAGAACCCATGTGTGAGGTTATAATCGAGGTAGGCGAAGATCAATGTTTATTTCTTTCAAAAAAGTAGGTTTATTGAATAGTTTTGTATTGCGAAGACTAAAGACGTTATCATTTGTTGCTCGGCGTTATGTGAAAATGTTATCGTACTATTATTTCTCTTTGAATAGCAACTAAATATTGCTTTATATTTCGAATTAAGAACATAAAGATAAAAGTATGAAACATACAACACACAAAGGCGTGGCTCACTATGTTACGGCGACAATTAAACATTTATTACTTTATTTGTAGTTCGTATCATTATAATGTTAAGTTGTGATTTATCCTTTGCATTATGTAAGTTGTTTCAAGGCTAAGGAAAGCCTTAAAGTACTGTCCCACAAGATTAGTTTAAAATATAAAGTTTCCTATTGCGTTAACCTTGTATTTTTTTTTTTGCTGGTTATACTATCGTAGCAATTGACATCGGCTTGGCTATTTTTGAAGTGTTGCCCGGTATTGAACATTGCAAATCAGCTTATAAAAGTTTCATCAAGGTGAATTTACACATACCATTAAAATGATCACGACAGTGTTCATCATGTTACCGACAATTCAACCTAAGGGTTCTCACAGCCTTATGAGAGTCCAAATTTATGACAGCAGATAGTGTATGTTTGGTTTCGATAAGAATTTTGACAATCTTTCTATTGTTCTCTTCCGATGTTATTTCAGGAAATGTCGTAAGGGTAACTATCGTAATATGTAAAGGACTCTTGAATTTTTGTTATTTCCTGAAGAAATAAAAGATTGTTTCAATGTCAATGTAACGTTTATCATTTTTTTATCGTATAGAAGTATGATAAAGTGTGGTTCAATTAGAGAAAATGGTTTGAGTTCGAGAATTAAAATTATTGTTTTTAATTTTTATTCCTTAAAAAGAAAATGTAGTATGACATTAAAAAAAGATCTCATCATTTCATAAATGTAACTTCTTTAAAGAACGACATTTCCATTTGTCGGGAGTATTTTTCTCTGAGAGTCAACATATCAGCCTGATAATTAAGGAACTACATGACTTCTCTTTGTGTTTTTTTTTTTAACATTTAGTAATTGCTAATAATGTCCCACTGCCAGGGAACGCTTCCGACGGAGGACACGAAATAGTCCTGGAACATGATGCGCAACTGCTTTGAGAATACATTTGGGTTTCTGCTGTCCAAACGTGCCATGTTTTGCATGCATCCCGTTTTCCTCCATTCTCCAGGAACCAATACGTGATCTGGTCCTTCGTAGTCGACTTGGTTGGGGGAAAGATAATTCTTTCCACATCGTTGACGTAACATGTTGTGTAGGGCGACCGCAGCTAGGCATATGTTCATCACTCTGTCGGGTGTGGTTCGAATATCTGTTAGGAGAACTCGGAAATGATTGGCCAAAATTCCAAATGCATTTTCAGATACTCTTCTGGCTCGACTGAGACGGTAGTTGAACACTCTTTCAGGCACTGTCAAATGCCTCCTGGAGAATGGCTTTACGATGTGTTCTCCCATCGGAAACGCATCATCGGCCACGATGACCATCGGTGTAGATAGTGTTGTCCCGTCAAGAACTTCACCGTCAGGAATGCCCAAATTCTCCTTTTTGAGTCGTTTACTTAGACTACAATTCCTCCAGACTGACGCATCTCCTATCCTTCCTTGAGCACCGACGTCAACGTAACGGAAAACATAATTCGCATCTACAAGTGCCATCAAAATGATAGAGAATTGATGCTTGTAGTTGAAGAAATCGGAACCACTGTTGTTTGGTGTGATAATTCGGACATGTTTCCCGTCTAAGGCCCCTATGCAGTTAGGGAAATTCCACCTCTTCTTGAACAACTCGGCTATATCTTGCCAGTCTTCTGCAGTACGTGGCGTCTGAAATACAAGTGATTCTTATACAATTTTTTATATTTTTATGATTACAAATTGGGTTTAAAAGTTAATAAAAATAATAAACTTCGTATAAGTGTTGACTATCGGTGGATCTAATAATTATTTCTAATAATTTCCAGACATATATCTTTTTTTTTTTTTTAAATATAAAACTTACGGAAAGAAACTCTTCCTCCAGTGCTTCGTATATAGCCCGTGCCCCTTCCGCCAGGAGCACAGAAATAGTTCCTTTGGCCATGTAGTACTGTGGCACAAGCGATCTTTGAGAATGACCTGTTGATTAAAAATATTATTGCATATTAATAATAATATCATGGAGCACATTAGTGTTTTCTGAAAAAAATTAGTAACAGTATTTTCATTTACATTTCTTTAAAGTTAATAAACCAAAACATTTTTTTCTCAAATAACCAATTAATTGTTTCAATATTTCATGATAACTTAATTTATTGTATTAAACTCACCGTGTGCCAAATAGCGTAATGTCACCGACAATCTGGCTTTTGCTTTGATACAAGGTCTCCAGTGTGTATCCTGACGGTACAAAGCTTGTTCTACTTTTTCCAAAAGATAGTAGAATGTTTCTCTATCCATACGCAGCATATTCCGTATCTCTAGAGTGTCGTCAATCTGAAAAATAAATTTTGAATTTCACGTTATCAACCTTTCTTTAATATTTTTTGTTTAAAAATTAGGATCATGGGCGCTATTCAAATATATGTTTATTTATATTTATTTATTGTTTCATTTTAGATATAAATTATCATTTTAAAAAACAATAAAGACCATTTTTTTCTCAAACTGAAATTGTAGTTTGAATTATATTCATATTTATCGATACTTACGGCAAACAGTTCCAATTGTAGACCATACATTGTCCTTTCAGGGTATTCATCTCTTAGAGAGAACCAGGGTTGTTGCCAGATACTTCTTACGACAGGTTTTTTTGTTTTTTTCTTACATATTTCTTCGAACTGTGCTTCCTCTTCTATCATTAAAGATATTGCCAAAGCAAGGCGAGCTAACCTCCTCCTATTCATCTTCAACATGTGCACAGGAAGTGACGAAATAGTCTCGACACAGATCTAAAAAATAATTCCTTATTAGCATATAATTTTAATCTCTAACCAAGTTCTTAGGTTAATTTGTTATCGGTCTGTGTAAACCCCCTTTTGTCGTAAGGCTTACGTTAGCCTTACGTCAATTAACGTAAGGTTGTCGTAAGGCTTACGACAACCGTTAACGGCTCCTTATCGTAAGGTGCCTATCGGTCTGTGTAAACACTTTGATGGGCCAACTCTTACGACAAACATGTACGATAACACACGATAATGACCTACATATTATGTAATTTTAATTATTTACCCTTACGATAACCCATTATCGTAAGGTTAACGTAAGGGAATTTTCGTAAGGACCCGTTGACGGCCTGTGTAAACCCGCCTTGAGCCGGACACTGAACTTCGCCACGGCTATTGTTATATCCCAGTGGATGTGTCACCGCCAGGAAGTTGACATATCTTTATTGGGAAACGGCGAGGGTTGTATCAGTTTCATAGAGATTGCAATCGGGAAGAATACATGAAAATAGCCACCCCTGCTGAACGAAACACACTGCATGGTGCCTTAGTTGATAATTGCGCTCTAATCATGCTTTCTACTAAGGTCGGGCATTAATATATGACAAGAAGTTCGGTGTGCGATGCGCCGGCGATGCGTCAGTTTTAAAGGCATAAGTTAAACAAGATTCATATTCGTAAATCAAATAACTCGCATTTGTGCCCAGGGAAAACACAAATGTATACTCAACAAAAAGTTTTTTTAGTATTCCTCTCATATAGCTCAAAATGTAAGTAACAAGTTTGGACGACTGTCGGCAGGGGGCCGTAAGCTGGAACTGTCGTGCGACTTGTTGTGAGTAGCATGTATGTATAAATAGTAAATTGACCCAAAATACAGTTTGTGTCGAGGGAAAATCCAAAATTAATGTCTCCAACGGAGACGTTATTTTCAAGTATACCCTACACCTCTCCTGAAAAATCTCACGTATCACTGAAACTTAAGTAACAAGTTTGGTCAACGTTCGGCCATGAGATGAAGTAGGTAGTGGTCCTGTGAATTGCCGTGAGTAGTATAGGCCTATAGAATGGGAAATTGACACAGATATAAAATGCGCACATTTTTCTTTCTTTTTTTTAATTGTTTTTTATTGGGTCAAAGGGTTCGGCATCGCCGATCTTCCACCCACTCCCATACAGGGAAAACATAAATACCTTTCAAAGAGAAATTGATCTTTATAAACCCTATTCCTCTCAATAAAATTCTAATATCACTAAAAAACATAAATGGCAAGTTTGACTACCTGTCAGCAGTGAGGTCGTAAGCCGGTAGCGGGCGTGCAAATTGGCGTGAGTAGTATATACAAATGGGAAACTGAGTAGTCGTAGGCAATGTTCAAACGCTTAGTTCTACAGAGGGTCCTATCGCATCCGTTTATTGTATACCAAATTCTTTTATAAAATGTGTTTATAATGTTAAAACCTTAATGTATAGCCATAATGAGATGTTTAAGAATTAGAGTAGAGGGTCATACCGTAGAAGCTGCTAATGTTTAGTCAATATTAGTTACTTTCATTTATGCTGATCTCATTTGTGCAACTACATGTACTCATGGCACGGAATGCAGTCATATCCACACTGTACAAAACACTCCTTGGTACCCTATAGCATCAACCAGGTCCATAAACGTACACAGCCCAAGACACAAACAGTTTCCAGGGGCCTTGGCACTCGTACGTTTGGTGCTGATTCTTTCAGTTGGTCTCTTCTGGTGCCATTATATTTTTTCCCTGGTTATTTTTGGCTTTGGTGTTATTTCTTTCGAGTTGGGTTTGCTTTACGACCGAGTGTTCGGTAAGATATGGATTCAGCTGGGTGTAGAGGGGAAAGTGTTGGTCACTGGAGGGGCGTGGTGGGTTGGCGCGGTCCTGGAGGGGCGGTAAGGGAGATCCTTTTTGTGGTCGGGAAAGATTAAGGATGGTCGCCTTAAGCCTCAAGGGGTAAAGTTTTGGCTACAACATGGGCAGTAAACATGTTATCGGTCAGGCATGCATACTGGGGTTCCAAAAGTGTATGAGGATAGTAACAATATTAGGATACGGTATAATGATAGGGGCAGAGGCAGTTTTGCTCTACACATAATAGTATGTTTGAGCCACTGGAGGGGTGGGGTGTCCCTGGATAAAGTTAAGTTAAACATCATAGATGTATTTGTTGGCAGGCAACATGGTAGTTTGGAGGAGGTTGCAGAGATGCCTGGAGAAGGGGGGGAGGGAAAGTTGAATATAAAAGGGGCCAACGAAGGAGGAGGGGCCGTTTGGGGCAGCGCTGCCCCCCATGCACCCTCTCCCAACCCCCAACCCTTGCCCCCTTGACTTGATGAATTACCGGCGGGGCAGCAGGGGGACAAGGAACATGGGGCGCCAAGCGAGCCTTCTCCCTACATCCATCCGTCCGTCAGCCCGGAGAGATGAACATGTGAAACGTGGAATGAATGGCCGACGGATGGCATAGGAGATTCAGAGGGGCGCCACAGGCGGCAGGGGCCTGGGGAGGGTGGGGGTGATAGGGCATAGGGCCTTGGGAGGAAGGGGGCGGTAGGGGTTATAGGGCCTGGGGAAGGTGGGGGCGGCATCTTTTTCACTGACCGTCGTCTGGTGTCCATGCTAATCGAATGGCACCAACAATGTAATGCCGATCAGCCGGCAGCGACCAGAGGGGGTATAGTCGGCTGATGGATCGGCCACCGTTCGCCCTTCACCAGCGGTCGTTTTACCTACTCCTGGCGGCCTGCTTGTGTGTGTATTATATATATATATATTATATAAACAGGAATATGCACATACATATATATTTATACTGTCTTTCATGTAATGTAATATTACTATTTCCCTCATAAACTGGACAGCAAAACATATTTAATACATGACATTGTATCTTATTCACACTTTGACATGAGACTTTGTAAGCAGGTGATATTTTTGCTGCAATTTCCGTCTGAATTTGTCATAGAAGGAGAAGCCAATCAGAGTCCTCCATATGGAAGAATGAGGAAGGAGAGTTCGGTCCTGCAAGGCTTGGATAATAAGGTCGTGGCGGTATAGCCTGCAGCTCCTGCTTGAATTAGTCTGCAAGTTGGGACTATCTGCCCGTAGACGAGGGTGTATATTTGCTGGTGGTATTTGCCTTGAGCCTTGGGGACGGCAATGCCAAATGGGTATTATGTCTACAATAGGGCACACAACTGAGAACTGTCAAGCTTCACAGGCAACAACGGTGTAAATCCATCACGTGAGGACTTCTCTAGGGAGACTGCTTAAACGAGTCGATTCACCCTTGTCTCATCTATTCCAGAAATAACACTGTCACAAAAGCTATGGAAACTGATAGCATCTACGAGATAAAACATAATCAATTCGCCCGGGGTTTGTTACCCGCGTCAGGACTAAAACCGACTCGACCAATAAACATTGATTTACACTTTTTTTTCAATCTGACCCTCTGGTCGTATTGCCAATTGCCTTTCCCGTCTGTATAGTGAATCCTGCCCATAGCCCATACAACTTCGTAAAAAGGATAAAACGTGGAAATAAAAAACATTCCTATACTGTGTTTATTGCATAATGTCACTATTGCATGATATATAGTATATACAATGGTACATTGGCCCTCTGTTATACAATGATATATCACTCATGTGAATCTGTGCTGTTACACGGGGCTTCTGTTGTACACTACCTTTATCAGCCCGAGTCCACGGGGGATGGGCCCTTATCAGGTGTTCACTGTACGCCGCCGCATACTACACGGCTGGGGCGGGGATTTCGTATGTTGGCCGACTAGCGGCGGCTGCGGCAATGGGCATCCATCCATCATGACCACGTTACCTCCTCCTGCGGGCTCCGGGTTCTGGGCTGGCCCCGGGTTCCACCCCTAGTTGCCCTGGAGATGATCCCATTTTGGTGATAATCACCAGAAAATGGATAAACACGGTCATCAATACGTGATGGCAATATTTATTTTCGTTGCGCCCTGCTTAGGTTTTCCACACGTCGTCTCAATCGCTCAGCCCGTTTGTAAACACACCTCTCAAACCGCCCCCTGTACACATGTCCGCCCTTCAGTTTCTCCAGGGCAGGATAATCCCATAATACATCAGGGGCCAGGTGTGAGCGTGCTCGATATGACGACTTATCAGTCGAAGGCCCTAGCTTTATCCAACCTTAGTAACCCCCTCCTGGTCCTCTCTCACCTTGTATGTTTATACCTTAGAAGGGGTGGGATCGTGGGAGGGGGTGGTGGGTGGGGTACAGGGGTAGGGACTGGGCGCGGTGGTCAGCCAGGCTGCCCCTGAAGGTCTTTAACTCAGACGGATCGTTGGGTGATTAGATAAGCCAGGCCCCCTTTGATCCGCCGCTCGCCTCCTGCTCCACCCGTCACCCCCCTCCCTGTCGCCCCCACCACCTCAGGGCCGCCCCCACATCCCCTCTCGCCGCCCACACCCTGCTGCTCTTTTCTATACAACTTGGCTTTAATGCAATCGATAAGCCCAACACACCCACCCCACACCTCCTGACCCACCGTCAGCTGCTCAGCAAGTTACTTCGCGAGCAGCTCGGTGTTGCTCCAGTCCTTTCGGTTCCTCTCGTCTGCCTGGCCGGCAGGTTACATGGCAGTGGAACAGATGATTTACTAGCTGATGTTAATTCAGGTTACTGCAGATGTAAGTGATTTGTTTTTGGCTTTGATGCGCTGCAATTCACTCAAAATAATTTCATGCAGACCTCAAACATGATTGAGGATAAACCACAGGCATTATGGGATATTTACCTTTTTGGAAAGCGACATCAACAAGATTTTATCCATTTCTATTGGCTCACTGGAAAAAGTGCCCTAATACGATTCACCAACGAAATGCAAATACCTTTGAAGTTTAAAAACGGAAAAAATACTCCTTTAAGTTTAACATTAGTGAAACTAATCTCAATCTGCCAAACAGCGCAAGCGGCGCCATTCCTTTTGTCATATTTCAGAATTAAAACACTGTCACTTAGCACTCCGCATTGTATTGCAATCCCGGATTGCATTGGTGAGAATGAGCCCCGTACTAAGCGCTCCCGGATCTTTTATTTTCAAAAGCAATTACGAGCCCGTGAGTCGGGCCTGGGCGCCCTAAGTGGCGGCGTACAGCCTTGTTGATATTCTACTGACGCAGCAAGCTGGAGGAGATAGCGGTGGGCCTCCAGGTCTGAAAGTCCTAAAAGCCCCGGGAGTGAGTTCAGGAGACAAGCAGAGCATCCGTCTCCCCACTGGAGGAAATAAAAGCTGCAGGCTCTGTATACGCGCTGACGATCAATTTTCTTTCATGGTTTTGTCTGAGTCTCGCCTGTTCTGCTTCAATTGCGTAGGAAATCGACGAAGCCAAGGAGTATGGTATAGTAGTTATTTGTATGAGAAAGCGAAAGAAAAGTTTAATTCGAACGTTTTATCAAGTGTGAGGTGAAGTCAATGTTCTGAGAAAGTTATGTGCGTAGCATGGATACTGACATGAAAAGACACCCGAGTGTTATATAGCTAATGTGCTATGATTTGAAAAATTCAAACGGTTGGACCGGTAGATATTAACGCATATCTCTTTGAATAGAAGATGACGAAATATATTCTATCGTATCCTCTTTAATTTGATTGTGTATTTTCCGTACCGTGCAGGCCCGATATTTAAACATGCAATTTAATAAAGATTATAATTATATTCTTCTGAAGCAAAATGAAATACCAAACATTACGAAAAAGTATTTGTGCCTTAGGATTGCACGTATCTCATTACCGCCAGTTTCACTTAAAGCTGTAAGCTGGATAATGTAGTGTTGTGCACTTGTGAGCGCACTTTTGGGGTTGTACATTAAAGTCGGACGTCAGGCCCGCCACGTCACACCCAACCCCCCGCCTCCCGCCAGTTATTGATCAGAACTACTTCCAGTCGCGCCCCCTCAGCCCTGCAGTAAATACGCCGGCATAAAACTGTCTCACTACAACTGGCGCTTTTTTCCCTTGTCCAAACCGCGAAGTGATTCAACTTGTCGTCCGTCTCCAGCTGATCCGTCCACGTTTTCTCCTGACCTTTCCTCCTTGTGATAGGAAGAGGCAACGGCTGGGTCTCCAGAATGGGGTTGATTGATGCAGAATACTTTCCGACTTAATTGAATGTCAGTGAAAAGAAGAACTAGACATGAAAAGAGGAAAAAAATTGCATTTTCCTTCATTCTTATTTATTTCACCCTCCATCATTCTTGGCGGATTTACCCGCGCATTCTGTCTATGGCTCCTCTGACCAGTGCTGACACCTTGCGGCCATTTCGGTCCCCATTTTGTGATAAATTCCTGGGTCTAGCAGGAAGGAAAGTCACCCCGATATGACTCCTGATTGGCCCGCTTAAAGCCAGGAGGCCCGCGTTGACCATTAAGGATGCTCCGTGTAAGACGGTGGGGTGGGGTCTCGGCCCGGAGGATGATCCGCCCCTCCCTTCTCCTCCCTACCGCCCTGCCGACCATCCAGGGTGTATTAAGGCAGGCGGGCAGACCGGATTATCGGTATGACCAGAACCATTAGCCGGGGCCAGACAAACTGTATGAATAATGGAACAACCTCCCACCTACTCCCTCCGACACCCGGCCACCCATCTCATACCTTTCTCATTCTAACCGCCTTCTAACCACCTTCTCAATTCCCTGCCAACCACTCCTCTGTTTTACCGTTTCCTGTATTTTGCAGCAGCTGCTCATCTCAGTATACGTAGTTTATTCATTGTCATCAATTCATTAATTGAATTCATCATTATTTCCGTCATTTTTTCGCCAGTCCAGAAATGTTGATTATATGCCTGGTTGATCTAAAATACTTTAATTCAATATAAGAATAAATTCAGCCGTGCATGTCCCACTGGCTGGTACTGGTATAGGTGCTTGAGGTGAGCGCCTCGCTGATGGCGTATCGCCGACCAGCAGCGAAATGCTCCTCCGGTGCATCATAACAGGTACCCCACGTAGCGGGACTCTGGAGGATCCAGCGGCCGCAGTACTCAGTGGGCAATCAGCCAGTGGTGGAGTGTGTAGGCACCCGGCCAGTCATAACTCACGGACCCTGGAGCAAGGTGACTAACACCTCTCTGCAACGACAGGAGAAACCCCGGACAAAGTTAGGACGGAGAGCTATCCTTTTTAAATCTGAACTTAATCCATGTCATATGGATATTTATGCAAAAGGAGTCATTTCATGCTATAAGCACATTGAATGTTACGCAAAGCACGATTACACCGAAGCGGATAATATTCTGCTGTGAAACAAAACGTTTGCAACAAAGGATTTGTTGGAAGCTACAAATACTTGCAATTTATTTATTTGACATGATGACGTTTCCGATGTACCAAAGAAGGTGATTGTATATCATACCTCTGTACGGATGGACTTATAAAGAGACCTTCAACACAAAACCACCTCAAAGGTAATTCATATTTGTCTCATCATGTTTACAAGACCTAAAAGTTAACCAGTTTGAGCATGATTGTCTTTAGTCCCACGCCCCTATGTAGACCTGTGTAGTTAGGTTTGTTAAGGAGAATTACCATTGCGGTCTTCCAGGAAATCGAGGAGCGGAAGAATGATGCATTGTCTAACAAATTTAACTTCAAAATCATTGAATGCAATCTGCATGATGTTCACCCATACTATCCGTTTATAAATACGTTGTAGACGGATTCTTGGTTTCGAAAGACAGGGCTTTACAAAAAAAATTGGATTTCTTGCAAAATTGCCATTAAAAATATCAAACTCTCTGAAAAAGCTTTAGACTATTATGCATTGGATAATCTTTTTTCTAATCTATTTATACTGCACGCACTAATACTTTTAGTTTCACATTTATTGTATAAATAGACATTCAACATAATTATATAAATAGAAATTAGTTCTCATCTTCAAGTAAAGTCTAAAAAACCGGCTAATTGACCAACCATAAAGTACAAATGGCAAACTATACGTACAGGGCACAGCATTGGAACGCGTCTATTCCATATACTTGTGGGCTTTTATATCAAGGCTTAGATTAGGGATTACCTTTTTGCCCTCGATAAGGCATATCTTCACGTAGGGAAGCAATGAACCAACTGCCTAGGCGCGGCTATACGACCCTTCTGACATTCTGCCTACCCATCCGCCGCCCCACCTGTAATATATCCACTAACCTCGGGATTAGTGGATGTGCAACCGACAACCTTTAGCCCCTTTCCCCCCAGCGGATTATCTTTCTACCTAAGGTCACATATCTAGACCTTAATCATAGGATTCAGTGACCATGTACCCCCGGATTCACTCTCCCCTCCCATGAAGAAGCTTTGTCTTTACTGGAAGTTCTGTCAAACCCAGGCCACGTGTTTCCTGTCCTGATGGGCCGAAATACGGTAGGTGTTGGGGATGGGGGGCGTTGACCGTCGTCGCTGCGTTCCCAACGTCATAATGACGTCATCTGCTTCATGTCACAGCCTCGCAGTGATAGGCCCTATACACCCCTTAAGCCCTATCTCTGATGCCTAAAGCTCTCTCAACGATTTGCTACCTGGCCTTAAGCTGATAACGTTTTTTACCACATGACATGGTGAGGGCATTGTTATAGTGTCTTATAGGAAAGTGCCCTCTAACCAATAAATCAATCAACTCCTTTGTCAGTTTAAAAGCTTCCATGTTTAGTGTTTTAGGAAATACAATGTAGAGATATGCATATCTATAAAACATAGAATGAATCAAGAATTGGTGGGTGACAAATATGATTGTGCTACATGTATATCTATATTTAAGTAGCACAAAAACAATTCCAGCATATAGGCACAATGAAAGATCCTGTAAATGCTTTATTTGCAATGTATTCAAATGTCATACACCTATAGGATGGCACCCTTCAAATCAATAGTATCCTATAGATCAAAGCTTAAAATGCAACTGTCTCTATGTATGTTGCTATGTATGAACCAAAACATACTGCATCCCCGCAGAGATAAAATAATTATTCAAATGCTGTACATAGAATTTAATCGTTATGTCGACGCCGGGCCAATTCCTGCAGCTTTTCGTTCTTTCAGGTAACCTTTTTAAATCAGCTGCCTTTTTTTATTCATGTAGCTTAACTCCCATCCCCCCTCACCCGAAAGGGATTTTAACTTAGGATTCCCCGACCTAGTCTTCCTCCTGTTCCCCTATGGTGTACAGCTCCTTGTTAGCTTCTCCGTCGGCCGCCGGCGTTACATCGAGTACATCGGCTGCTTTTTCAGTCGGTGCCGTTGTCGGCTCTACTTCCGGATGGGATGAGTCTCCAATCACTTCCGTTTCCCCCGGCGTTTCATTAGCGTCGGCCCTCTGGTCGACCTTTGCGTTGTCATTTTCATTGTCTTGTGGGGGCGGCTGCCTCTCCTCCTTATCTGCCGCGTCCTCCAGGGGGACGCTGGAGGCTGCGTTGGCGGGATCGGATTCAGCAGCTGGAGACGCGGCGTCCTCAGCCGTCTCTCCTCCAGTAGGGGCATCTACCTGAGCGTCAGCTGATAAGACATTGACCTCCCTTTGCCCTTCAACCTTTTGTTCTTGACCTACAAGGACATCCCCTTCGTCTGTCTCCTTTTTGTCGACACCTTGCTCCTCTCCTGCCCACTCCTGGTCTTTCTCAGGCTTGGCGGCTGTGATTTCTATGTTATGGGTTTCTCCGACTTGCTGGGTGGCGCCCTCCACGTCATCGGTCACCTGGTCGTCGGTTGGATCTATGGCGGGTGGCACGGGGCCGGGCACGGCCAGCTCGTTGGGGTTGGAGGAGGCGGGAGGCATGCGTAGACCGATGCTGGCCCCGAAGTTGGCGCTGGCACCCAGGTCACTGGACATGGAGGACTTGCGGGACCTGGAGGACCGAGGGCTGTTCAGGATCTCCACCTCCCGCTCCCGGTCCAAGTAAATGCGCTGCAGGAGTAAAAACCAATCGTTATTATTATTAGAACACAGTGCATGTTAGTGAGCGTAACTTTGGCAAGATTAAAAAATTAATACTGAAGGTAGATAAAGGTAGGCCTATTTTGATTTGAAAACAAATAAAGAACACAGGAAGGAAGCCAGATATAGGACTAATATACTGCTATATGGACATTTAAAATTTAATTTCTACACCCTGTGGCCCAGAAAAGTGCATGACTAATATAATTTGGGAGAAGTACCACGTATCTTAACTATTGCAATTTCGAAGCTATTTGTAAGCAATGCTATTTGACGTACATGTATTTTCTTTCGCATTCCGGCCTATCTGTTATCTAGGGAGCACTAAAAAGCTGATAAATACTATATAGATCTATTTGATTATAGTAAATAATTGTACCAATATCATAACAAAGTTCAAGAGAATTACATAGTTTGTATATCATGACTTTTCAATGCGATTTCTTTTTGTTTCCTAACCCATGGTGATATTGGTCTCTAAGTTGTATCTGCTATACTTATCGAATACTAGCACCATGATCTAATCGTATATTATAACAATACTGAAAGGATCACTTTCAAGATCAAGATAGAAGCTTCTAGATCGTAATTCAAACCATTTCATCCCTGTAGAGGTGTATGTAGACTACGCACTGTTATAGTAGCTATACATGTCACACAACGTGTCTTTATGAGGGTAAAATCCGGGTACAGGAGCTGTAAAAAGTAGGGGTAGTTTGGCCACCATACTTCGCCGTAAAAAAGCGAGTATTCACATGAGACTATGTAATAGCAGACTGACCAGACTTCACACAGAGAAACTACCCCCTTTGTCGACTTAGCGGCCCCGCTTAACGGCCCACACAGGCAAGAACACGCAAAAGGTAATGCTGTTGTAGCCTAGTTTGACGTAGAGTCCCAGTTCTTAATTAGCATCCTCTATTTTTGTCTGAACTGGCCGCTACGTTCCGACGATCATGCGATGTTGTGTGATTTGTAGGTTAGATGCACTAAGAAAAAAAGAGCGGTCTGGTCACTGAGCAGGCTTTGAATTCTCAATTAGAGTGAATTGGATCCGGAGGAAAAACAAGTTTGCTTACAAGGGGTTATTAACGTGGATATGGGATGATGAGCTACTTTTTCCCCAATAACATGCCTGAATCCCAAGAGACTATGGGCGTTCCTATTATGATAATTTCACAATCTGTACTGGCGCAACTTTAGATGCTTCACTTGCAGTGTTAAACAAACAGCATGCCCTTTCTGAAAGATGACAATTCAAATCTAAAGGAAACGTTCGTCCCATTAGGCCCATTTGACGGTTGCATTGAATCGCGCCTTTTTCTTGGAGGCTTTTCATTTTGAGTGGCGCCCGCTACACATTAGAGACCTTAAGCACCCGTCGCTTTAAGGGGACGCCTTTCCTCCAGTGAGCTGGGCCTGGGATATCAATGGGTAAAGGAGAAGCCCTCGGATGGGACATCTCTCTGGAGGAGAAGGTCAAAGTGGGGCCTGGACTAATCACTGTCAGCTGAAATGTGCCCAAACACTGGAGGAATAATCCATCTCTACTTTACGGAGATTACATTAAGCCTACTCATAATGAGACAGGCCGGACAATCCGGCTTGAAGGTCACACTAAGGCGTTGTTTAGGCATGAGAGATTCCTTTAATTTAGTGTCTACTTCTATTCTTACATGCCATTCAACGTTGGTCCAATATTAACATAGTCGCCAGCCAAGCCCTCATAATAGTTATGTTGGTCCATTGGTCCACCATGGTCCACAGTAAGTAAGGTTATTCTGTAGGATAACATTGTTTGGTCTAATATTTCTAATGGATAACAGAAAAGTTTTTATCGATGTATATGTATCCTAAATATTGCCATTATTCTAAAAGCAGAAAAATACTAAAGAAATGTAAAACAAAGCAAACGCGAACAAAAAACCTTAGGGCCTACTGAAGATTTAGTTTTTTGGTAAGTTCCAAATGCATTGACACGTTGTAGGACATCATAATTTATCGTCACACATACACGAAATTGACTGTCAAAACATACCTTTCGTCTCTCACGTTCGCTCTTCAAGACATCGTCCTCGTGGGATATGGTGGCCAGGTGCTGAGACTCCAGTAGGTGTTGGATCGTCTCCTGCTCCTCCAGCTCCCTGGCCTCCAGCTCCTGAAGTAGGAAAATACACAGGAGTACGTAAAATGTGACCGACCCTTAATTCAGACAGAAGCAACAAATTAACTGCTATGTTCATATGATTTATAAATTTGCCTAATCCCAGTCAGCATGGTACATATGTGGCTGACGCATAGGTCAGTTTCTTGATGTAAGGGAATAAAATACAACCAGAAAAATACAATATAAGTATGAAAATAAGACTAGTATGAATATCAACGGAATAAGTAAGATGACCCTGTGATTTTGGTTATATCTAGTTTATTTTGGCTAATGTTTTGACGACCTACGTATATGTACTGATGATAGCGTTACAGAGTGTTGTACACATATATATTATTAAATACACCATATAACATTTAGAAGACATCACTTTGCCCTGGATTGCTGTGTAAAATTATAAACGGACGCCTTTATTAAATATGGCAGGGTTTGGAAACGTATAAAAGCTGACCCCCATCACCACTACGGCTGTTAGTCCCACCCCACGTTTATACTCTATGATCTGAGTACATGCATACATTATTAATTGTTTAGGATAATACCATCGATGAGGCATAATATTCACCGTGCAGCGCATACACATCCATCGAGTGAGTAAATAACCGTTGCATTGACTGTAACAACCGATAATGCTATGTCCACAACGCCTCACTCTGCTACCACGTATGTGCGGGCGTTGTACTGTAAACAAATGTTGCGACCCATGCAAAACGGGCATTCATTTCTACCTGTTCAGAGCACTGGGTTCATGACACACGAAGCCCTCCCCCGTCCAGGCGGGGTATGAGCAGAGTGGAGCAGCTCACGCCCGCCCCAGAGCAGCTCGTGGGCGTGGTACGTGGGGGTAGGGTAGACGGTCCCACTGCTGCCAAGCCTGTACTTACCGCTTTCAGATGCTCTCTTTACCTTTGCACTGGTGGAAAAGGTGAGCCTGGGCACTGCTGCAATGTACATCAGACCTGATGGCCAGGCATACTATACAATAGGTCCATTAAGCTATTGGCAACTTGCACTTGTTCGTGTGGCAGATTGAAATCTCTACCTTTCCCGGTCGACTATAAGGCCATTGACCTTTTCTATATCTTTCTTTGTATAATCTATTACAAAGTCGATATATATGCATACAATCTAATGGTTTATAGGACCTATATTAGCGTTCATTTACATCACAAATTTACTTCCTGTTGTGTTATATTATGTTGAACGCAGACAATTTAGTCATCTCGCACTTAAATGATGGCCTAGTCTTAGGTCGATGTCCAAAACCTACTATTAATCATTATTGGTGTTAATCAGAGGCAAAGTTTCTATTGGGGCGAGTGAGACCTCCCGGTAGTCCCATGAAATCGGAACTCCATAACTTCATAACACTAGGACCCTTTGAACCAAATAGGTAAGCACTATAAATGGCGATGAGGATTTAAGTGCGTTATGGGAGAACACAATAATAAGACTATTGGAGGTCTGAGGCCGAGGGCATTATGGGAGATGCCTACAAGTCCAATGGGGCCCTTGGAGTGAGGGCATTATGGGTAAACTTTTTCTGACCAAAGGAGGCATGAGGCTGAGGGCTTTTTGGGAAAATCCCATAAGGCCAATTGAGGTTTTAGGCCCAGGGCATTCCGGTAAAAGTAGGGGCTTAGAGGTCGCCCCTGGAGGCAGGAGTTGTGTCCATGTCACCGGGGCGTCCTTCTCCAGCTTTGATCTCCTCCATCTGGGACTAACGTAGCGTTCCGCTGACGATTGCATCTTCCGGCTTTCTGTTAATACAAGATAACGTTACTCCATAAAACGGCCCTTGTCGATCCTACCAAACCCTAACTTACCCGTTGATCCGTCCGAACCCTTTCCCTCCTACCTACTCTCTTTATCTCCTCTGACCCATCCCACCTTGCCCCTCAGTCCCACCCTTCATGTCCAGGAAACCCTTGGGGTCACAGTGGATCGGGCCTTAAGGTATTCGAGCACGCTTATGGGTCACAGAGATATGCGTTCTTATCAGAATCTGGGGAATTTGACATGATTGTTCAAAAGAACAGGATTCTGACCTAACAGAATTTGGCATCGGAGGAGGCTGTACAAGGGGAGCATTGATTGATATTTGTTTCGACATAACTAACTCAGACACAAACTCAAAATGTCTAAAATATGCAATTTTCAAATTATCTATATAAATATACGGTTGTAAAATTGAACGGGAATTCAAAATCCCCATAACTTGATCAAAGACAACTACCCTTGGACAACTACCCATGGGACAATTTCCATGGGAACAACTACCCTCGGGGACAACTAGGCTACCCCTTAGCTGCTTAGGGCAAAGTTCTACCCCTTGGACAAATAACCCCTGCAACATCTACCCCTCTCATATGGGTAGGCCTAGTCATCCTGCAATAGAGGTAATTGCCCTACCATTGGTAAATTCTTTCCAATGTGGGTAATTGTCCTATTATAGGGACAATTGCCCTACCAATGGGGGTTGTTGTTTTTGTATGGAGATAGTTGTCCTGTTGGGGTTGTAGATCTAAGGGGTAGCTGCCCTCGGGATAATTGTCCCAGGGGCACGCGTCCCTATGGTAGTTGTCCCAGGGGTATGCTAGTAGCCATGTTGCCCATTCCTGTAAATGTCAACTGTTGTTTGGAATATGTGAGTGAGATGAGAGAACTATTATAAACGTGCTTTCAAGGGAACAAGTTGAATTTAGGTAACGACAATTGTTTTTCCAGAGTCGTCAGCCAACGATGCATGGCAGAACATTATTGAATTCTGCACTGAGAGTGAACTTCGGTTCAAAGACAGTATAAGTCACTGGCAAATCCTACTCTATTCATGTTTCAATATTATCTTATTCCAACCACAATGGCAACGGTTGGAGCAGTGGTCACCGACCAATAGTTATCGTGAATCTTAATTCCATAGGGTGTACTTGAGGCAAAAGCCAAGAGCAAGTCCTTCTCATAGACGTATACACTGAAGCAAGCTTTAGTAAGCTGGGCGCCTCCCCAACCCCCACCTTCTCCCAAACAGAGAATCGTATCCAAGATCATGCTAACAGTCGGTGCTAATTACAACCGCCAGGTGTCCTTCCAGACGTCCGTCTGTTGGACTTCCGCCCAGCACCGGAAGCTGCACGTGATGAGCAGAGGGGGCCTTGTCGTACGGAGTCTGAGCGTGTACAAACAGGCTTGACTCTAAGGGTGAGCAACTGCACGTGAACGGCTTAAGGCCCTTTATAACTGCCCGGACGCGTTTCAACGTTTCAGTTATTACACCCAGATTATACGAACGTTACGGGTACTGACGAGAGGTGAGTACCCGTAACGGCTGCGCATATATATATATAGGGGGCCTATGCCTTATTTGAGAGCGTATTTCAATTATTCCTTAATTAAAGTACCACAAACATCTAGAGAATTGATATTTCAATGGTATACCATTTTTAATCTCGATGTTTTGTTTTTGCCTCACTTACGAGTAGGCCATACGATATCTTTAGGGTGTTGTGGGAAAATGTTGCTTTTGATATTGTGCATATTTATCGAGACAACATTATTGTCGTCCAATGATTGTCGTCAAATGTAGGTAATGCCAAAGAATAGAAACTGTTGTTTTTTTTCATTGAGAAAGTCTTTTAAATCTGGAAATAGAACACCTGCGTCACGTTTCTTTCCACATTTCTTTCATTCTAATCGCATTTAATTTGCAACAGTCCTTCGGGAAGTGTGTTTTGTGAATTTAAGGCGGGCTAATGCGAGTCCATTTTCGCCGGGCACTTCTTGCCTTCTGAGAGGTACATTTTTGGCAGGGGAGCAGAGCATTCGGAATCAAATCACACTCAAACAAATACGAGGAAATATGAACCAATCTCGTCTTTGACTTACTAAAATAACCATGTTTGCTTTTCATGTAAGACACATCAAATTATGATATACATGTACATATCATGGGTTTGCGCAGTAAACTCTCTCATCGATTCCGTGTACCCAACATCCTCAGGCCTGTTCCCATTCGATTGAACCCCATACCCCAACACCTTGGTTCAGACATATCTGCCAGCAGGACGCCACCCAAGGTTTGAAATAGCAGAGTGAACCTCTCAGCAAAAATGTTAAATTAATCTATTGATTCTTCCGTTTGCCACATTTTAACAGTCTCCAACGTAATTGTGTTTCTTCATTCGCAGACTCTCGCTCACACAAAAGGGACTTTCTGCATGACGTCACGTGCAGATTTTACTGCGGGACAGCACTCTTCCACCCCCGCGTCCGGTAGGGGTCGCCCCACACCTGAGTCTGCCCCGGAGGACGGAGGACAGCCGCCTTACAACTGGAGTCGGCGTTAATGAGGCGAAGACACCTGGTATGCACCACTATGAAGAACGTGTAAATCCAGCTGTGACGGTCGTGGAAAGGCACATCAAGTGTGAACACATTTACTCTGAGTTGTAGAGGAGGTTCAATTGTAATTTGGAGTACTTCACATTTATAGTCCTGTATATTGAGCAACAGGTTCGCTGAAAGATCGCCCACACAGGCAGAGGGATACCTTAAGTAACAGGTCTTTTTTCCACATAAACTACACTAAGTAGGCCTACACTGCCTACACATCGAAATCTGTGGTGTGAAGATTACATTCTTCGAGATTATTCTCCGTTATAACAATTCTTCGAGATTGACTGCGGAATTGGGCAGACATAGGCCTAAGTGGCCGAGGCACACATTAGATCCGCCCCCACCAACACCTCATCCGGTGGGGGGTCGCACTTGGAGACTTGTCTATTCTTTGGGCCTGGGGACGTGACGGGGGCCGAAGACAAGAGTGGTCTCCTCTTAACCCATTTTTAAAGCTGCTATAACCCTGGAGGCCGCCTAAGGGCCCGATGTCTGGACGTGGTTTATGCCACACCTGCGGCTCTTCTCACCTGGCCGGCAGCTGGGGCCTGTACAGGTATGACCTGAGAGTGTCACCGCCCACCTGTTCGCCCACCTGGTCAGACTCCCACCGCTCACACCTTCTACTCCCGGCTACCACGCCGGCCCCACCCAAGTCTCTAGCGAAAAGGTGAGTTGCTCAGTGTTTTTGGATAGTTTATAGATTGTATACCTGTCAGGCTCCTCTTGCCAAAATTTGACAATGTGTTTATAATGGTGGCCACAGAGCCTTTCTTAAAATAACTGCATCATTTGGCTGCTTTGTTTTTCTTTTCAAGTTATAAGACCACCAGCAAATAGAACAAAATAAGGTAACACGGAACGTTTAAAAAGACAGGACACATTACAGGTTGATTGGGTACAAATAAAAATGATTGATATAATTTGAAATGGCTAAATGCTAAAGATATCCTTGTTATACAGTATTTTACTCTTGGTTAATTGGTACCAGCAGTTTTAATATTAATATCCAAGTCAATCATAAGATACGGCCCACAATGCATTTACTCGTTATACTAAGTGATAGTTATGCTCGCCCATCCGCCTATAGACCCATGAACCAAGAAAAGGTGACTTTAAAAGTTGTGGGAAAAGGTCAATAGGTCTATAGACTGATTGCATATCTGCTAGGCAGCGCCATCTACGTAGGTGCCTGTGGGTCCCCTACATATTCCAACAAAAAGGAACCACATATTGTCGTGACAGCTGTTCTCATCAAAAATAGTTTTAACAAAGTTGATGCTTCTAAATGTATACACAGGAATTACTTTTTGTTTGAAATTTATTAACTAAGGGCGTGTCCCCTTGTGAGTTTGCCATTGATTAATGGTCTTACCATTCTCATTCAGACTGAAGTAATAGAAATGCATTTTCACTTGTGATGCAGTGGAATTCTAAATGTATATTTTATGTATTATTGATCTATGTTTCTATTTTATAAATGCCGTTAGACTGCACTACGTACCGGCGAATTTGAATGCATATAAAATGTATAGAACCATAAGTTGCTGACTACTCACTTTTAATTGACACTCGAGCTCATTCTTATTCTCTGCATTTTTTATCTACATCTATACCCTGGAAACCAATATCTGCTTTGATAACTAAAGTTTGTTACTTATATTCAGTGCCTGGAACAGCTATTCTAAAAAGATATAATTTTGTGTATACATAGGCTTACTAATAGTTAATACAAATCTATATCATACACTTTAAAAATGATGTTTAGAATTTAAACATGTTAAGGGGCTAAACATGTTTAGAATCTAAACACAATAAGTCTCATGTATTTAAAAGCTCAACACTTGTAATTCCTAAACATGTATGGATTAGATATGTTAAGAATCTGAACACATGAAATTGCAGGTGTTTAAAACCAAAACACTTTCTACTTCTAAACATGACATTGGATTGTATTTACTATGTGTGTAGTTAAACTGTACTCCACCAGGTGACATTGTATGCCAATGCTCTATAGTTCTTAGAGATTTTTTCTAAATGTTGATATAAATTCATTTAAAACAAAGAGAATTTTCTAGGTACTGTAGAGTGTTTGAGAAATGTATATGTAATACGTTAGAAGCATTTTGTGTTTAAGGAAAATTATCTTGTTCAAGGTTTTGAGGATGTACTTTGTTAAGACACCTTTTCCATATGCAGACACACATATAGAGACTAGGGTATGGGTCTAAAGGTTCTGGGACCCACTAGAGGTAGCTAACCCCTTACTCAGTTCAGAGGTCAATTCTGCATTTCCCTTGAATAATATTGAAAGAGGTTTAACTCTAGGCTTGAATTTTACCTCTTTGTTGATCAATTGAGATCAGGAAACATGTTTTCCTTTCTGAATTGTAGGTACATAATATTCCAGAATAATATCAGTGAAAATTAACAAAGCAATTGGTTTTATTGACTTACATGCCATGTAGTCTAAATACTTTGAAGCTAAAAATTATTTGCTAAACATCAAATAAATCCTAAGCATTTAGACTACAAACACATTGAAGACCTAAACACTTCAAGGTAAACACCTAAACATCACACATTTCTAAACACTTAACCCTAAACACCAATAATTTAAACATGTTTAGGGAAATGAAGTGTTCCAAAACTGGATGCGCCGAAGTGTTTAGGAAAGTGTTTAGGTTCTAAACACTTGTTTTAACCATGCACATACATATATAGGCCTATACTATATATGTCCAACTTAAGCATATATAATACATTTATCTTTCAAAAATCGGCAGTGGGAATTAAATCTAAATATTATAGACATGTTATATATTCCTGAAAAGCTTTAACAATTCTCTTCCTAATGTTATATAGGAAGTATGGTATCTTGCCATATTCCCAGAGAAAATCAAACAAATACAAAATCGCAAGCATCAGAATCGGTATTTCGAATGCAGGCTTTAGAGTTTGCTCTATAGGTAGTTAGTGGCAGCAGTAGACGCGGTTTGGACGGTGTGTTGAACCAGCGCAAAACATTGAGAATCTAAGCAGCAATTCTATGTCTTAAAAAACAGATTAAGAAATCTCACTGACCATCTTAGATCATGTGGCTTATCCCTCATTTAGATTTTTTCTGGCCTTAGCCTACAGATGAGGTATCTGGGTGTGTGTTGGAGGTGGGTCCTTTAAATTTTAGATCAGTTTCTTTATCTTTTGTTCAGCATGCCTCTGGCGCCTCTCACTGATAATATCCGAAAATATACACTAAACTTCCACGAAATTCTTGGCGGTGGCAACCTGAGTTTTGATGGAGGTGACCTGGTGAGCCAGGCCGCCCTGCCCGGGATGGAGGCCCCACTCCGGGCTGAATCCTCCTGTGATTAGGGATATATGCCCGACACCGGGCCATACATCTACGTCCTCCTCCGGGCTGAAGACATGGTCCTCCTCCAGCCAGTCTGTCCTTCAGTTTTTTGGCCCTTAGGTCAAAACGGACATAACAATAAAATATCCTATTTGTTGTCCATATTTAGGTCACCCTCCTTCCAAAGATTGATAGAAGATTCCAAGATAGAAAGACAATAATTGGTTACCTTTAAAACATGTCCTTGACATTTTAGAAAACTCAACGGGTGTTGAGGCTGGAGTTTTTAAGTACATGCACATGTTTGATATATTGCACAGATTCGCAATAGTTCAATCAATACATAAATGGGATACATTTTTCTATGGACTTTCGATCAAATTGTTGTGCACATGTGTAGATTACTCTGATCAAAATATATAATGCCAACCTTCATTTTCCTGAAGGCAACGTCATTTAATTTCTGTTAAACGTAGAACATTTTACAGTGGGCCTTTGTGGGTAACAAATAAGGGTTTCGCAGAACGAGAAACCCCTAAGCTAAAGCCCATAATGCAGGGTGAAGCCCCTGCGGCAGCGGCGGCAGGACCAACGGTGGGTAGACCCCCTGTCGATGGGCTTATAGGTGTCATGATACCCTCCTCGGCCGTCATAACCCTTTCTCCAGTAGGCTTTAAGGTAAGCCCTCGCGGATTAAGTTTACACCAACGGAAAATGCCAATTTTCCGGGCCACTGCCTCTAAAAACAGGCCAGCCTATCTTGTCGGTACACGCCTAATTCCGACGGCTAAGGGTGAGCAGGCAATCGCTTATTGGCCGAGTATTGATCTAGGGGGTGAATGGTTGCAATCCACACCATAACAAGAGGACTTATCAAGGTACGCATGCGCACAATATGGCATGTTTGCGCATGCTCCTTCTACGGGGGCTAACAAACAATCTGACAACGGCCATTCAGTGAAGCCCTTCTACTACACAGAAATGTACTCTGATGGCATCAACGGCTGAGGCATCTCCTTAAGACGATCTCCGAGAGAGTTCGAGAGGGAATGAGTGACAGAAATGAAGCAAAAAACATAACAAGAAGGCATCCCAACAATGCTATAGAGGCCCCGGTCGCACAAGGCTTTCCCAAGATCCTGCCGTTATTGCAATATGTTTTGCAGCTGAAATTCCTCCTTCTAGGGAAGCAAGACATTTTGTCAGCAACCGGGTATTTCCTGGAAATGGAGCCAGGGTTCCGAATGAGTGGCACCTCCAATAAGGCAGCCTCCATTGTGGGACTAATGTAGAAAGTACGGAAATGTTTTACTCCTCAAGCATGTGCTTAACAGTTTTCATATTCTCTGAAATATTGAATCTCAGTCTGACAATGGATAATGGGGAGTTAATGCGATGACCAAGAAAAAGCTGAACTTGCAGACCCTTGTTGGCTGTCAGCAATATGAAATCACTGTATGGAAAAAAAAGGCTTCTTTATTGGTCTGAAGATTAAAAGATACATTTCCCATCCATTGTTGACTCAGAATCTAATTTGTCGAGTTAAGCCCATATTTCACTCTATGACATTTGACTTGATGTTGGACATTTTACTTGTGTATATTGACAGAAACGCAAGCAATTTCTCGTTTTCTTTTTTTCTTTGGAGTAATTGCATTCAGATACCAACATGCTGGTATCTGAAATGCAACTTACTTGCATTTCCTAGCAAGAGCCAACGCAAATACTACCCAACGCATAGTGGAATATGGCCTCTTTTTACATTCGAATTGTCTTGAAGCTGTTCACAACATATCAGTGTGGAGTAAGAAAAATTCACTGCAAAAAGAAACTTTATAGATAAACAGGATATCTTATTTGTATTTTCTATATATGGCATATACCTACTTCAAAATCATTTTTTGGACTATTTTGGACTGAGACATTGGCAAGGACCAGACGTAAAGACAACAGAAGTCTGGAATGGATCCAAAGGCCTAACAGTGCATTTACAATTGTAATGGGCACATCCAGCACTAGCGACGCAAATGGACAGTTAATGGATTCCGGGAAAGGGTGTAAGGTCTAGGCCTTTTGGCTAGAACTTGGCTTTTAAAAATACATGTGAGGTGTTGGCTGGAATTTGTAACGCTTCCAACAAAATCTAATCAGTGCCGTCGCACTGATAGCTTGATGGCCCTTTCGCACCAAATAGGTTGCGTTATATACATTCACGTTAACGAGAGGTTACTTATTATCATTGTGTGCCTTTTTGTAAGGGAAAAATCTCGATGACTTTGATTAGATCATATATAGAGACTAGAGAAGTGATTGAACCAAATATCCTACCTGCACTTAACATATGAAACTCAACCGCATCCTACATTTTCTGAGATATTGACCTACTTCATAAATGGTTATTCTTTAAGGTATATGTGTATATCAATGTGGGTAACGCTATTGATTGAGAGAAAAAAAGGACACTCCATTCATTCTACGCCAATTAACCCATCCCACATTTGCTGCAATATTGAGGATCGAGACCATTATGCCAATAACCTGGTATCTACAGCGGAATGGAATGGAATGAACACGGGCGATGTTATCTTTTTAAATTGAGTATTGCTCGAGCATACCCAGATACCGACAGCGTAAATGTAATTATTCAAATGATTTAGAAGTTTGCCAACCAATCAAAATGGATTTAGCATAGTTCCCCTTGGGAAACAGGCCATTCAATTTAATAGAGCAGTTATTCTAAAATAAAATTGTATGAATTCATTTTGGTTATAACGTTACTCTTTGTGGGGATCGTAATTGGAAACAACTGATGAAATACTTTACAGCAACGTTTATTTCGATATAAACTAGGATGAACTTAGTAACTTAGGGAAAAACGGCCTTCATATATATATACTTATTACTTCGTTATATTGGTTATTACTTTCTTACATTAGTGAAAGGTAAAGTAGATTATATGTATTTCAACTATTTCACTTTCATGAACTGTCTGCTACTCAGATTCTACATTTGAATGCAGTTAACAATATTATGCTACAACTTATCGATGCTACCATGGTAATAAAGACCTGGACCTGGGTTCAAAATATCTAATCTAACATCAGAGAATCACATAAAAGCCGATCAATTTAGTCCGTCTCTCCGAGTCGAACCACCCAGGGCTCAGTGTTTGATCGTGTTGTCTGGTGATTCCTCACCTCGTTAGTAGGACACCAACACAGATTTGGCGGTGTAATTCAGAATCAATACCAAGCACACAGTCAGTAAGCCTCCCCAAACGGCTACACTGGGAATCTCTATTAAAAGATCATATCTATAGATGGGCACCCAAAAAAAACATCCCCGGAATGCAATCACTTTTTCCCATCGCCTTTCCAATGGAGTATTATCTCTGTGCCACTTAAAAAAGGCTCCATCATGAAAATTGCATTGGGTAGGGATATCCTAGCCCGGGGAACTAGGCCTGCAAGGAATGAGGATATAGCCGGAAGCAGCTTTCTCGTGAGTTATTGTCCGTCACCATGGGGGACAAATACCACGACGGTTTAGCTGCAGGTGGAGGGGAGTAGGGGCTGGTGACCTTTGACCTCTCACCTGTCGGTCTCTCTCCACCTTCTCGGCGTGCCGGTAGAGGCACTGCGCCAGGAACTCGATCGGGTCACGTGGTCTTATCACGCACACTTCCGCCAGGGCCTGCTGCAGGGCGCCCCCTACAGTCTGGGCCAGGTACTGACTCTCATACCCCTCAGGTAGTCGCATGGCCCACTTGGTTCTGGAAAGAAAAACATCATGATACTGTTACAAAAAAGGCAGCGGGAACCGCGGGGTAAGAGGGAAGACGTAGCAATTTGCCGTGTATTTGTCTTACTCACCACATGCTGCAGATACTCATACACTTACTTAGGCGTTAGGTAGGCCGATAACATATATAATGCCTGGTTAAACATGTTACTTCTACCTACGAGTCAGTTTAGAGAATGTCAAATAAACCTATAGACCCATACACCAAGAAATGGAGTTTTTAAAAGGTATGGAAAAGGCTTTTTCTGTTCAAACAATGCCTTTGTGGATAAATCAGATTCAGTTCTACTTTATATACCTTTGGAAAACGTTCATTTTAGAAAACACATCAGAAAGAAAAGCGATAAAGTGATACTATCTGATTGGATGCACTATAGAAAGAAAGTGATATAAGTGTAAACACCTATCTGGTTTGTTAAATGAGACTTGGGGAAAAGGTTGGGCCCGCAAAATGGATCGGGGCTCAGAGGTTTCGTGGACCTTGTGGACTGGGGTATAGGTCTAAGTAAAGTGAGAAAAAGAGGGGGGGGGGGTTGAAGGTCTGTCTGGGTGTGTTGATTGAGTTGTTACATTTCCGTAATCTGAGTATAGAGTATCAGATTTAACTTAGGTATTGCTGGAACATACACTGGGACCCGCTTTCTGGAGTTTGTCCTTGAGTGAGTTGGTGGTTGAGTAATCAAGATCCCCAGGCTCACCCCTTGGCCTATCTCCAGGTGCTCATAACCATCATTTCCACAAGCATAAGTGAACAACAAGAAGGCATCAACTGTTGTGTGCCAAAGATGAAACCGATTTATTCTAGTACAACAAGTCACCTTTTAGGCATCCAATAGGTACTTGGATCGTAGCTAAGAACAGCTGATCGGTCGAGATTGATCACAACATTAGACCAGTAAAACAGTTGTGGAACTTCATTTGAGACCCTCAAATTTACATACTTTCATGTCATATTCACTTTTGTCTCATATTTCGAGTAATACCTGAATAATTTATCTGATTATTACAAGTAGTGATATATAGACTTACATGAAAATTACATTGGTTAAAAGTATTAGATGCTGTTATGCATAGTTATATTTTATAGCAAAATCTTTGAAAACTGAAATTGTCAAAAATAGTTTAAATTGTTTATTTGCTGAGATTCCCTACGGGTATCTGTTTTAGGATTTGGTTATGAAATGGGTTTATTCATTATATGAAAGGTATTTTGAAAGAAAGACTGGCCAACAATAGCAGTATTGTATGACCACCTAAGAGAAGCGCTATGGTATGTTATACTGCCTCAGTCATTCAATTAATGAATTTGGAGTCCCTATTATGTATTTTGTCTTCATTAAAAACTGTAAAATGATGGAAAAGTCACAATTTCATTGTCCATGGTCTCTGGTCTCTGGTGCCGATGTGTGCATTCTCACATAATAAGGACTAGGGTAGAAACAACGCCCCCTGGAGGATGTCTGTTCTCTAGATCTTGCAAATGGTATTGCCCTTGATACAGTCATGCAGGCTATGTCAAGCAGAGCAGCAACGTATGGTTCTCATTTCAAGCCAAAAAATAGCAAAGGTTTGTGCCATGTGAAAGGGATTGATTGAAAACCACCAGCGAAGAAGAAATACCCTTCGGGAATAACGCAAATATAATTGAAAGCAACTTGTATAAAAGAAATTCGAGTAATTTACATGTAGTTTACATGATAGGTCAGTTTTACTTCGGTGTTTCCGATAGCCCTATCAAACACACATCATTTGCCAGGGAAGTGACTCTGATATAGTGTATTTCTTGTGCTAAGCCTTTTTAACATTAGGCTGAAATTCAGCGTGTACTTGACATTTAGTGGCCGCATTTTGCATTTTTCTCACACTAAAAATTGCGTGGTATTTGCCTCATAGAAGATACACAAATACTTGGATGAAGAGATCCCAACAGGTCGCCGCCCCACGCCCCGACCCGCCACCTGCTGGCCATTACGGACACCCGGCGGTGTTTCCCCGGTCTACCTGAAGATCTTCAGTAGGTTTTACAAACATAATGTGCGCTGGCGAATAAAGGAAAAAAACAAGGGCCCCTCCATCTCATCCATCACTCTCTACTCGACAGCCTACCGAGTTGGCGGTACCACGACTGCCCGGCTGCACGGCTTATTTCAGTTTCATCCGAGCTTTGATCTGCTGTCAGCCGCCTGGAGTGTTGGGGGCCCCCCTGGGTGGGATATGGCAAGGTGAACATCAAATCGCCTATATCATAACGTTGGCACGGATAGGTTATACGCTGCCGTTGCGCACGTAAAAAAAGGCAACAGTTTGAACAATCTTTACCGCTATTCGTTCACGTATACTTGAATGAGTTTGTCAGACGAGATATTAGTCATGTATATTGACGTATTCCGTCATAACGATAATATAAAAAGTGGACTGCTGTAAAGAAACTTGTTATCACTTTCAACGCGGGAAGCCACCCGGGTGGCTTCAGTTCATAAGTGGGGCCACTTCGGCGAGGTATGTTGGCAACTATACCTATTTCATGTGTCTTGAAGTGTCATACAACAAAGGACAGCTATAACTGATAACAAACTCGTTTGGATGAATACACCAATGCACATTTTCAAAAGATTATATCAAACGTGTAAAATGATCATGGGTTAACATGGAAACGCAAAATAAAATGTGCTTCCCTTGCAACAGTTCAATCGATTGCAGCAATTCAAATATTTTCCGTCATTTATATATAATACGATGTCCCTTTCAATGAATCAGTCCTACTGATTCCATCTAAGGTGTTTAGTTCGATCGATTTTGATCTTCATTTATCATTGAACGTATGACATTTACGGATGAAGATAGCATTGCACATGACAGGTAGGCAGATTTCAGTTAATACAAGGTTTATGCTGGGTTAACGTTTTGACGGATGGCGCGGATTTGTGGACGGAGGCGTTTTGCCATACCATAAGAAAGCTGTGAGACATCAGATGTCTGCGGCGTCCCCTCTTTTATCCCCGTGGTAACAAGCCTGGAGAAAGTTTGGTTTGTTTGTGCTGACGTCATCATTATTCGGAATGATTGCTGACCAGGGCTAAATCAGCCCAAACTGCCCATCCACCCACTTTCTGTCCACCCGACCACAGTCAACTGCCCATTGGGCTATCCTGTTCATCCCATTGAGAAATAACCATTATTTCACTTTGCTTAATCGTAAGACCTTGTATCAATTGCATTGCAAGTATTGTAATTATCACCATCACAGCTATAGCTTGAAGTACATGTATACCACGTGAAGTCATAATCAAAAGGTGAAAAAATGGTTGTGGGTAATTCGGAATGTTCAGATCTGCCCATCCAACCGTGCTCCCCAAGACTGTCCTATAGCAGTCGAGCTGCTCGAAGCAGGTCGGAGTGAAGCCAAGCGGGAGGCGATCTTTGCCGCGGCACGGGGGCGGCCGACTGGCGGGCGGCTGCTTCGCCCGACTGTGGCAGCAGTGGGCAAAAACAGCGGGCGCGTAATTTGCCGCAGTGAGGTGGGAAATTGATTGGGTAATCATAATGTGATCACTGCCGGTGGGGAATCGAGTCGCTCGGCCGGCCGACTCGTCGCCGGCCCATCCGTCAGCGAGCTGCTCAGCCGTTGGCAGGCGGAGCGGGTCGGGTCGGTCTGGGTTGGTGGTGAGCGGCTCGGGGATGAGTGTTATAAGGGTGCGGGGTGAGAGGGGTGTGGTCCCCGACCCCCTCTGAGGCTATACATGTGCCCCGCCAGCTGCTCAGACCTGCTCAGCCCACGTGCGGCCGGGCAGCTCGCCCCTAGCTCATTAGTAGCCGCGTGGCCCATCC
The DNA here is from genome assembly GCA_936440205.1 of Lepidonotus clava. Classification (NCBI taxonomy): domain Eukaryota; kingdom Metazoa; phylum Annelida; class Polychaeta; order Phyllodocida; family Polynoidae; genus Lepidonotus; species Lepidonotus clava. Next base: position 39,915,208 of record OW387136.1, on the reverse strand, counting down.
CCCGGCTAAATATCGCGAACCCCGCTTTAAACCACTCCGGTGGCAATCAGGATAAGGAGGACGTGGGTGGCGCACTGGTCAAGGTCCCGTCCACCCTCTCCGGACAGACCTGATTTAGGCCACTCCCACCGACCGTCCAACACGACTAGTTCAGAAAGAGAAGCTACCCACCCGATGCCAATTTCAACACTCACAGCAGGCCTCGGCTTTCATACATCAGAAGGTGGTACGATTTGATTACGTCAAAATAAATTTCCCCGATTAGGCTTGCAGGGTGGAAATCAAATTTGCATTAAGATATGAGACAAGTCCTCCCTCCCCTCAATTTTTACAGTCCCTCGCACCTCTTCAAGGGTCTATTCAGTATAGCAATAGGTATATCTGTTCCCGTATAAGCCTATGTAAAATCCCATTTCAAGTAAACGAATTAGTGGTCATACGTACCACCATTTAATGCTGTCTCATATTAGCACCACTGCCGTTATCATTCATGTGTGATTTCTTTGCAATACGTCTTAAAGCAAGCCCCGGGTGCTCACTCCGACATTCCACGATCAATATCTTCACACTCACAGTATTAAACACTCAATTGTATTTGATGCGTTGAACCGCCAAACGCACTTGACATGACTGTGTTAACTAATTAGGTTGGAATGTGGGGTATGCAGGTGATGGCCTTAGGAGATTAGCAGCCTGGATTACCAGCCGCTGGAGGTGGGGGGAACACCAGCCCGGAGGGGATTATACCTGTCTGCCAGTGATCTCTTTGCCATGTTGCCTTGACTTCTGCCAGTACTCACTTCTCGCTTGCAAACAGTGGTTCCGGGCATACGTATTAGCGCCAGTACCATTGAATCCAATTGAGCACTATATTTATAATGTGTTCTGAAACTCTTTTATATGATAACGTGACACATTATTTGCAGGGTGTATTTGCAAACTTCATATTATATGCTCCAATGCCTTGTGGCAATAATTGCAGCAGTCATTATAGATAGATAGATTGATAGATTGATAGATAGTTAGATAGAAAGATATAGACAGTCTGAGGTTAAGAAAGTACAATGGGTTCCATTCTAGAAAGGCATCGTTTCGGTTGAGTAAATGAAAATTTACTAACAGCTTTTTCTAACTACACTCCTACTTAACAAATTGAATATACATGATGAAGAGAAAGGAAGTTGACTTTTTGTTGCTTCTATATATGCCCGTATATAGGCCCTATAGTTAGATATTTTCTCTGCTCAAGTCGGCGTATTTCTGCAGGTAATATCTGGACCAATTCCTCGCCCTCACTGGGCACTGACCTGGTGTACACCAATGCCAACCACCACAAGGTGACCTAGACCACTCTCACAGGAGGAGCAGGCAGACCTGGTGGGTCCATCAGCAGTAGCAGGTAGTAGTGGTTATATCAACGAGGCCCCGCCCCTCGCGCCCACCGTTACACTCAGTGCACGAGGAAATGATTTCTCTAATAGGTCGACCCTGCAGGTAAGTCCAGGAAGTGACTAAGCGTCCCTGCAGGTGGCGCGGGGAGTTCCCTGACCGGCCGACAGGGGGCACCAGACAGGGCGATATGGTATTTACGTCCACTAATTACGCCCTGCTATATCTCCTCCATCAGGACCAGAAAACTAAGTGGCGGCGATGGCACCTAGCGAGCGAAATTTGAAGTGAAAGCCCACGCACTCTGACTGGAAACTCAGTCTTTGGGAAGAGAGACATTTTTATCAGAACGACGCTCAGCAATCCATCTTTGCCTTGGTCGTCTGAAATCATGGCTATAGAGGTCTTTCATCAAAAGCAGATGCTCAGTGAAATTGGGCTGTCAAAGAAAGGCCCTGTGTAGTATCTCCGGAGCTGAAGCCAAGGCCTGAAGATACAAGTGGCACAGTTGGAGACACAAGAGACTCGGAACGTCTTTAAGAGCAATAGACACACGAATGGCTCATACGTACAGCTAGCCTAGCTACAGATGCCAACTCTAAATTGTTCTTTTTACCATCATGCACGATTTGACTCGTTACTGCTGCCCCCATCCCTCAATCTCACGATATTGCTCAAATATATTATACGTGATGGTTCCTCCTGTGTACCCCCTGCAAACGAATGCATTCGGTTGCATACTATATTTTTAAATAGATTGATATTTATTGTGGTCATTGAACGGAAGTGGCGTGCTCTATCATCCCCTCTATTCTAATGTAAATCTCTTAGACACAAAACATTAAAAACAGAGTTCACAGTGGGAGCATCTATTATAGAATGTTCGTTATTCAGTATTATTATGTTCAACAAGATTGACACGAAGAACATAATATACAAATTACTATTGTAAAAATTTAATATGGATTTCCAGTATCAAAGGCACTTCTTATATCAAAGAACGCCACAACATTTTAAAACAAGGTTAGGTAATCTATGCTCCACCATTTATTATCATAGGCTACTACACTTTGGTAAAAACACATCCCCTCTTGTGGCCTATATCACACGCAATCAAAGGGGGTTTTAACAAGTAAACAGATGAACGTCAGGTCAAAGTCAGAGTGCTTGTAGATTTATTTTAATGGCCTATCGGAGCACGTTTGCTGCCTGCTGCTGCTTAGTGGTAATTGGGTCCAGCAGGCTGGTCAAGGCAGGCTGTATCAGGTGGCCGCCAGGGCGCTGGCGTTAATCCCAGTTTATATATTACGACAAGTACAGTTGCAACGACGTCTAGGATTAATCGGACACAATTTAGACAGAATTTTAGTAAATATTATGCAAGCCCCTAATAAGAGCATAGTTATTGTGTGGGCAATTTAGTCGGGGCTGTCATAAGGAGGTTGTCGAGATTGGCCTATGTTGGACGGTACCATATTAAGCATTTTGAGTTATGTGTAATCTCCCGTTCACACACGAGGTTTGGGGACAGCCAGTGGTCTGGTTAGGTTAAGTTCAGCGTTTGGACCGGCTAGATCAGGCACTGAACTGTGAATCCCGGATTCTGAATGGGTGAAACATGACATAAAATAAATGTAGTTTTAACTTGTTACCCGGGTCACTACTTTGATCACTACTATCTTTTCAATAAAAAGGCAAGGTACCTGATATAGTTATGTCCAAAAGGAAAGACACCACAAACAATGGAGATGATAGGAGAATAATGGCGCACTCCGCAAAACGTCCAATAACAAAGGGAAAGTGATCATGTACTGGAATTGTGCAATAATATATCCGTTTGGAAATATGATCTAGGTTTAACGTATCTTTTGTTTGAATAATTTATTTTTTATATAAATCAATTCATTACGTATGTTTAAGTTGACAGCAGTCCGTCATATTGAAGATTAAGAGTTCATGACCGGATTTCTATCTGACCCAGAGAGTCTCTGTCTTATCTTGGGTCTAAGTAATTGGCAATTAAGAACACCCTCATTATAAATCTTAGCAATTATGGGAACTGGCCCCTTATGTAAACATTGATTGTTAGGCGGATTCCTTTCTTGTAACATTATAATCCGCTCTTAGTCAAATATCTTAAATTTTAAGGTGCATCTGTGACACCTCTTCTAATTACCAATTAATAATCTGAAATTGTTCTAAAATTCAGAAAGAGCTTTAAAGTACTAAATACTGGACTTCTCTGGGCACCTACTACATACTTTCTATGCAAAATGTGTGAGTAAATGATGACAAACCTTCAAAATAATGCTATATCATGTTGTATCCACATTGATGCAAGGCATAAAATTAAGGTAGTGGATTATGCTAACGTCCTACATGTAGGACGCCAATAGAAAATTCTTAATATCTCTGGACATTATTATTTGATTTAAATAAAAATTAGTATGCATATGGGGCTCCATAAGGTCTACCTAAAATTCAAATTTTGTCCAAAAATATTTATTATATCATAGGAAAAACATAAATTGATTTTTCAAATTTTCTATCATCTGTATTTGTCAATTTACCTCATTGTTTGTTGCCATGGCAACATGATGTTGCGTGGGATATGTTCTTATTTGGAATGTTTTCATGATCTATAGGTGTTGAGGTCATATTTACATTAAGATTTTACATTGTATTCATATTTTGACTAACTTTAACAAGTAGCACAAAACCCATGGTGTAGGTGTCCTACCAGTAGGACGTTTATGGCAAGCCAAATGGGTAAACTTTGATAAACACTGTTTATCGCTTGATAAACACTGTTTTTCGCTTGATAAACAGTGTTTATCACCTGATAAACAGTGTTTATCAAAAATAACTGTGCTTATCGCTTGATTAGAGAGATAATTTTGATAAACACTGTTTATCAACTGATAAACAGTGTTTTTCACTTGATAAACACTGTTTATCAAAGTTTACTGTGATTTCAAGTGATAATCACAGTTAATTGAATAAACTTTGATATCAAGTGATAAACAAAGAAAAATGTGATAAACACTGTTTATCAGGTGCTAAACACTGTTTTTCAAATTAAGAACATTTTTCAAATTTCAATTTTTACTGAGACACCATATCATTCTTCCAGCAGATATGCCAAGTAGTTATAGATTCCTGTCATAATTATTACACATGTGTTTGGAGATCGAGGTTCAGAAGCTGATACTTGGCATAATCATTTTCATATCCTATTTCCCTCACATATTTTACCTCACTAGGATTCATACCTCAGGAAGTGATTGTCATGATGATGAACATGTTTAAGTTGTAGAAGACATTATATGAATCTCAATGTTAACCTACACTAGTACCTCGCGCAAACTCCGCCTGGCTACATAAGCACTAGAACAGCCTACGCCCGCCATATTGGATTTTTCGTAACTTTTGAAAGTTTGTTTACATTCTGAGGTTTCATACTTATAACGCTCCATTTTCCTAATCCATTTACGAGGTTATTGCTAAGTACATAAATATGGGATATACTTAAATTTATAATTTTTCATTGCCCACTTATTCTTTAATTTAGCATGAAATCCTGTGAATGAAAACCGGAAGTGCAAACCGGGTCAAGGACGCACAGGTATCTACAGTTACGGCGTTCTGCACTAGGATCTATGGTCTCCGATTCCATAGAGAGAGTGTACTGTTGCAGAGTGGTCACCGCGCGGAACAGGCTAGATGTACTTTGTTGGTTTAAACTAGTTTTCCCCGGTATTTCACTGCAAATTCAGATACTCAATGTACTGTATTAGTGATGAATATATATTATCATTAGTTATACAGAACCCATATATCAAAGATCATCCATTTAGACACACATGAGCTCAACAATTTGGGTTTGAGGGCCGCACGGGGCCGCGCGGCCGCCATTACGGGATTACGCTGTTCTAGTGCTTATGTAGCCTGGCGGAATAGCGCGAGGTACTAGTGTAAATGTTAACCTAACTAGGAATTATACACAAATGGCTAACATTGTTCCCATGATGGTGTCTCAATAATAATGTGCAACTAGATGTTTGAGCAGGAAATAATGTGATATCACATGATAAGCATAGTTAATTTTGATAAACAGTGTTTATCAACTGTTAAACAGTGTTTATTAACTGATAAACAGTGTTTATCAACAGATAAACAGTGTTTATCGAATGTTTATCCTGTAATCGAGAGATAAGCATAGTTAATTTTGATAAACAGTGGTTTTCATTTGATAAACAGTGTTTATCATTTGATAAACAGTGTTTATCAAGTGAAAAACACTGTTTATCAAAATTAACTGTGATATCAAGTGATAGGCACAGTTAATTTTGATAAACACTGTTTATCATTTGATAAACACTGTTTATCATTTGATAAACACTGTTTATCAAAATTAACTCTGTAATCAGCTGATAAGCACACTTTATTTAGATAAACATTGTTTATCCAGCGATAAACACTGTTTTTTGATTGATAAACAGTGTTTATCACTTGAAAAACAGTGTTTATCAAAGTTTACCCATTCGGCTTGCCATAGACGTTAGCATAATCTGGGTTAAGATGTTATTGCTTCAGAACTAAGGTGACACACTGTAAAAAGTAAGTGCTATAATGTGCATGTTTCTTCTGTCTACCTTACGTATGGCTATGTTTTTGAGATCAATTTATGATTTTTGCAGTGTGAAACCAACCCCTTGTCCTGATTATGTTACGCACGAGGCACTTGTATTTCATTCACATGGCAATTTACACCTTATTGCAAACAGCTGCCATGCTTTGGAAGGAAAAATCGGTGTCAACATTTCCGCATGGCATGTTTGTGTAAACAGTTCTTCCCTGACCGCATTAATTCTCCTGGGACATTTCCAAGTCAGCCAGGATGTCGCCGTGTCGTGGGAATGAAGCAAAAAAAACAGAGTTTATTTGCAATGTCAGATTGGGCAAAAAGAAGCTTATTAATGAAGTCTGGATGGCGGGCCTACACGTACGACAACAGTGTGGCTTCCAGCTGCTGGGGAAGCCATGAGGTGAAGCCAACGGCCAATCGTCTTGTGCATACTGTGAACGAAAATATTTTCGCGCTGCTAATATTTTGCGCACCAGTCACTAGGGGCATTTTCGGACCATCGTAATTTTGTACATTTTGTGATTATTTCTTTTTGATGCATCATAATATTGTTTTTTTTTCTCAATTCATAATTTCCACGCACTTACTGCAATGCGTGGACTGCGCAAAAATGTGTACAGCCCGAAAAGGAAAACGTTACATTTGTACGTCGACGTTGGAGCTCCGGGCGCACATGTACATAGCACGTGGAAAGCAGTGGTTGTAAATGACAAATAAAATGTGCAGTACTCATGAAGCACCTGCTACAAAGATGCAGCAAGAAAGGATATTTCGAAGTTGACCACACACCTAAAATAAATATTTATATTCTAAAGCTCACCGCCTGCAATTTTGTATAAAAAAAAACGTGTGGGCATTGACTGTACCATGCCCAGTCTCTTAATGTGCATATAACGTAATTAATGGGTGACCACTCTGCTTCACTCACATTAGAGGAAAAGGCATTGTTTCAGAGTTAGTATACTAGAACTCATCTTGTATCACAGGTGTATGTCCTTTGATAGTTCATAAGTGATTAGACATTTTTTTATTGTACTTAAATATAACCATGTTAATTGCCAAACAATCTTCATAGATTTTAATGGCTCCATTGATGAATATAGTTCATTATGTCAAAGGTCCCCTATCCTTCGCATAGGTTTTATAGATTGAAAGATGAAATCTTAGAATACTATGACCGAAAATTAGAATGTGCATGGTCAACCTATACCTACATCTGATAGGTTTAGTCAAATAAACTTACATCACATGCCTATAGCTCCTCATTCCTCAAACTATCGGGTTCAACCTTATACCATTCATCTTACATTGAAAGCACTGACTGAAAGGTTTTAGTCGCACTGGTTTCTCCACCACTTCTAGGGGTGACCTCAACCCAACTCTACACACAGTGTTAGTTTGACAGCATAACGTGGACTGCCTCTGTAACTACATGTACACTCGTCAGTCTATTTTGTCAGCATATTTACCCCTCAGTTTTTATGATATTGTTACAACCTATATACTAAAAACTTGTAATCGTTTTAGTGGTGATTTTGAGTCTGTGTTGTCGTTTATAGCAGACACTCGTTAGAGTATGCAGTGGCTACGAGAGGCAATTTCAGTGGGACTCACGTGTGGTTTTATTTTTATAGTAAGGTCCCCTTGGTGTATCCCTACCCCCGTCCCCTAGTCCTGCTCCCTGCTCCCTTCCCCCTCACCTCACCCCCTGCCCGCAGCGCCCCCTGTACCGCCGGAAGTTGGGGGCGGCCCTGCGCGGCGACCGTCCCGTCCGGCCTGGACACTGGAGGTAGTCGGGGCGAGCGGCTCGAGAGTCACTCCGAGACACTCGGCAAAAACAGGCAGGTGGCTCCAGGCGCTGCTGTCTCAGCCACCGCGGATTATACCAGCGTCATATATGATAAGCCCCCACACTGATTCAAAAGCCAGAGGTTCAAATATAACATATAAGTCTACTTTTTGTGTGTTGGAAAAAGAAGAAAAACTGGAATGTAACTCGGAAAAATGGGACTGAGTGTGTGCGTATTGACTGAGGAAACCTCGGAGACTACCCCGCCTCCCGCAGCCCCTGTCGGGCCCTAGCGGGGAGCGACTTGTGGCCGAGGCGCTGCCGGACTAACCGGCTGCACAGATAGGTATATTCACCGTTTTCCCGGCGACCTGGGACCAAATGAACACGTCTTCGTTCACGGGATTTCTAACACGGAGCTAGCCACTACAGAATGAGGCAAGTGAATTTTTATATTGAAGAAACTTTCGGGTAATCCTTTGCTGTAAAAAAAAAAAAGGAAGAAATATCTCCATATTTTTCTAGTTGTAGGATCATACAGAAATAAGTATACGATGTACAAACCGTTGAGTGATATCCAGAAAAGTTCTCTGTTCTGTTTCTTTTTTGGGACGTTACTTTTTTCGTCAGATAATCTTATTCGCTGATACTACACCACACGTTTTCGTCGGCTTCAACCAGCCAGGGAACATGTTTAATGACTTACATGAACAGCAGACTTAGCTGTCCATAGATATGTCAGCCGTCGCGGCTGTCCGGGCGAACACCATCCGCTGTACACCTGGATAGGTTAAGGTACCCCAAGCACCCTCCTACCCCCGACACACACTCTCACACATGTACTGTTCAAAGGGACAAGGTAGAAAAAAGGTCTCAACGAGCCTTCAAAATCACCACCTTGCGGAAGTAGCCTTGATAGAGATAAGAGCAGATTTCTGTGCCGATTGGGTAGCCTTTTGGTGGGAGTGAGGGGTGTCAGGTGAGAGATACAGGTGTGTATGTTCTTTCGCTGAGCCACCTCCTCAGCGGGGAAGGGGAGCGGGAGCAGGGAGCGGGAGGGGTGGCTATAGGGAACGGGAGGAGTGGAGACGGACCCAGATAGATGGCAAGTTTGAAAGGACCAGTCGCCGCCACCCCCACCTTACCAGCGGCACAGCCAGGCCTTCCCCATACCAGGGCAGTCCCTGTTGTCAATAAAGGTAACAAGCATTGATGGCGACCACAGCCCCTTACCCCAACACACTGGTCAGCCGGAAGATAAACAATAGCAAAAGACCAATCAGCACTACACGTGCGTACTGTACACTGGCCAATAGATAAGGGTAACTGGAGACTGGTCTGGCTCCGGTGGAAAGTAAATACGCTGTATAATTATATACACACATATAGGCTCAGGTGGTCACTGCCACAGTAAATCTCATAACTACGACTGCAGAAAAGCAATGTGAATAAGGATATATTCGTAAGTAACAAAAGGTATTAGCCATTAATTGTAACCTCGTCACTCTAAAAGAAATGAAAGGCCAACCTGTCGCAAGCTATACAAGTATTATATTGTATAGATATATATGCTGTATTATCGATTTGATATAAGCTTAGTTACATCCAATTAAGGTATCAGAAACGCTATTCACGGATAGAGAACTGGATATACATTGTATTCCAAATAAATTAAAGCACACACTCAGCGGATATGCCGCGTCAATCACTTGGCAATCGGACCAGAAAGCGATTCAGATCAAACAGTTCTTCAAGGCACACTCACGGGCAATCACTCAAAGTTAACGAGATTGAGAACTATAAATCCACCCATGACCAGTAGTTATTTCTCTAAATTGGCTGTTGGATTGCTATTCGGCTGATTAAACTAAATCATCATCAGAACCAACTGCACGTATTATAGTGCAGATTTGAGTAATATACTATTGATTAATACAGTTATTTTTAATACATGGTTCTAGTAATTGTCACAAACTCAGAATTTCTGTTATCTTCTCATGATCTCTAGAGTCACCTGTTGGGGATGAATGATAGTATTGTGAGGGTTCATGTTCCCGCTGGCAGCATGGGGTGATCTGATGGGCTGATAGTAAAGCATACTCCCCGCAGAGGATTTGACGTCTAGGACGCTAAGATTCATGCTACTCCCTTGGTAACTAAAACAGATACGGACCCGCACCTGGTGGCCGAAACGAGAAGCTCGTAAACCACTTTTTGACGAGTGACGCGGGACGGACCTTTGACATCTTCCCATAACTCTAACCACCTTATGTCTACCACACCTACGCCCAACCAAGACTGCCTTTGTAACCGCATGTGCACAGCACTTTGCGCAGGCCCTGAAGAATTTGAAATATTGTTGTTACCATACATATACTGTTTGAGCATCCTCTACAAAGTGGCTCAATTGTTCTCGTTCCTGATGATTCCTCCATTGATATCTAGAGGTGGTTGAAACCCCCAAGCCACCCTTCATGGTTCTAGGGCAATAACCCCTAGAACAACGACCTTGGGGACATCTGCACCCCAGGACAACACATTTTTATCTCAAATACCTCTGTAGGACAACTACCCTTGAGGCAACTAGCCCTTAGGATAACTCCTCCTGAGGACAAGTACTCCTTAGGAGAAACCATGCACTATAGTTATAGCGATTGTAGTCATGGGAGTTTTATCCCAATAGTATTTTTACCCCAATAGGTTGGACAATTACCCCTGAATGACTAGTCCTACCCCATTAAGGGAGGTCTAGAGTGAAAAGATCATTATAAATAAAACTGTACAAATATCTTTTATATAGATAGGATCTGTGGGATAGTTGTCCTAAAGGAGTAGATGTCTCAGTTACAGGGGTTGTAGTTCTAGTAGTTGAGGTTATTGTCTGAATAGTGCAATTATCCAACAAGGGAAGTTGTCCTACATATAGGAGTATTGGACCTAAGGGTGTAAATGTCATATAGGGATAATTGTCTCAGGTGGTAGTTGTCCTCAAGGAGAGTACTTGTTGTCCTATGGGGAGTTGAACTATTGTTGGAGTTTACCCATTCTTTTTTCCCTATGGGGTGGACGTCCTAGGGGGTAATTATCCTCAGGGCATTTGACCTAGGGATAGTTGACTCCGGAGAAGTTGATCTGTCACCCTACATATCAGCTGCATATATGTGTAGAGAAGCAGAAGACGTATGACATATTTTTCTAGAAAAGCTAAGTTGACTTAGTCGTCCAATTTTAACGTGGCTCATCCTCGGCTGATTCCCGGTGTGTGTGGAGATCCTGGGTAATACTGAGGACTGTAGATGTTTGCAGGACGCTGGGGACCAGCTCTCCGGACGGAGGCCGGTGATCCCTGACGGAAAGCCGTCTCCGGCAGCCATTAACGTCTATCTGATAAATCTCGTCTGCTCGCACCTCCCGCCTTTATTTTAACGCCGCCACGTCCTCGGGCTTACATACAAGAGTATAGCTACAGGGCTGCATCAGACTGGGCTCAGTCGGAGCTGACGGCCACTGGCTCTTCCATAGGCCACTATATCCACATGCTCACACGGAATGCCAATATATCAGGATTCTTTTTCTCGAATCTTTTCCTCCCCTTACCTTTTGGTATCTGGACAGGGGCTGGTGGAGGAGGAGGCTCATTGGGGTTCGTAGCCGAGTACTAGGTAAACAGGTGGTTATAATTTATCGTTTAAATAACATAAAAGGCTGAAACCCCTTGTACCCCTATACCCCAATGGGCTGTCTCTTTCCTCATGCTTCTACCTCTCACTGAGGCCTATAACGATGACACAGGCTATCAACGTCGGCCTCGGCTTCTGCATCCAATTTGCTCACCCGGTGCACCCTTGGCGGGGCTATCTTGTATAGACTGACCTTGGGGTGGTTCAAACGCCAACCAAAGCAACGCTTGCTTGCCTCGCTATAATATTACGTCTATTCATCCCCCTAACAAACAGACTGTTTGGAGACTTTTGTCAAGCAAAGCAAAGAAATATCGCCCGTTTTCTTTGACGTAACTCAATTTTGGCCACCGCTCGGTGCAGTTGCTCCCCTTCGCCTGTGGGTTCTGGCCATGGGTTTCTCTGTACGTCAAACGTCAGGGTTTAGCGTAGGGTTCTTTGATGTTGGGACTCCCTACAATAATGGTGTGTGGCAGAGATAGGACAGACAGGTATGAGTTTGCCTGGGAAACGATGGTGTATATATAATACGGTGTGTGTATTTACCAGAATACCATGGAGGAAATGCTTAACGGCGGTGTTTTTTTTCGGGTTATGAAATGGACATGTATGCAAAGGTTGGCAGGAAGAACAGGGTTTCCCTGGGGTAGTTAAGGGGTCACAACATAATAATTATATGTGACACTCCCTACGGAGAGGCTTTGGATGATGGGGATGAGAAGCAACTAGATAACCCCCACACTGTCAAAAGGAATATAAGGACAACACAACGAATTGTTTTCCTGAAGATGGCAGTAATTGATTTTGAAGATATTTGAAGCTCATCTAAATAAAATGTTTACAAACAGCTCTACTTTTGCAGTATATTATTATAGTTCATATGTTTGTAAAATTGTTTTCTCCATATTGCTGTCGGTAACTTAAAATCCTCTGTGACGCATCGATCTTGAGAAATACATATATCACCATGATTTGAAGACAACCTGCCAATTCAGCACGCCCTATGCACTGAAAACCGAGACCCGTAAAATACTTGTCAAATTGACAAGTTAATCATTGTTAATTTGAAGGTGCTGAAAATGACAAGTCTAAATAAAACTCATCACCTCGTCAAATTGACAAGCCTTAATCATCAGCTTAAACATTGTAAGATCCCTCCTTACCCTGCTGCCCACACTGGCCCCTGCTGTCCCATACTACCCTCTTCTTTGTATTCCCTCCCCTGAGTACTCTACCTGTTATAGCCATCATCAATGCAGGAGAATCCAAAAATATATTTGATCATTTTCAACTGCTGTAATCACTACAGAATCTTTCCGACCCTAACCATCTCTATGAAATTATCATACATCGGAAAATGTGTATATGAAACGCCTATACCTCATTAACTCGTAAATATAGCGCAACACAATGTCAAATGGGTAGTGTGCTTGTAATACTAAATCCCTGTGGCTGTTTCAATGTTCTGCAGTTCTATCGTTACTGTAAAATGGTGATTGTGATACCAACACAGACTCAGTTATGTGAACCACATACTTATTGTCAAACATGTGATATGAGTCAATAATAATTCACAGTCAAAAACACCGTCAGTTTGTCTACCCCCACGAAGGACCACCTAATGGGATAACATAATCTACACTTCCTGGGAATTTATCATGCTGGAAACTTCCAACCGTTCTCCATCACTCAGGATAGAATTCCATCCGTTCACTCGACGTGTGACCCAGAATTATCTTCCTCCTAGGGTGTCTATTTGTCTCCGTGTTTTGCAGCTGTTGCTCTCGCAGCTTACTACAAAGCAGTAAGGACTTTTTCTTCTTTCAACCTTATAGTTAACAAACTGCCGGCCGCGGGGACCTGTCATATAGCTGTAGGAGGGACCGGGTCCCTACTGTTTCAGGGGTGTTGGGGCAGAAGGGAAACTGTGAGTCTGCCGGAGTTACCGTAGTCCGACCAAGGACTAGCTAGGGACCAACCAAAGAACCTATAGAGTATACCTCCCGGGTTTGACTCATATCTACGTGCTTAGCAGGAGAGTGAAGAGGCACATCTTCCGTCCTGGTGCTTCATCGCCTAAGGTTTCGGAACGGCTAAGACCAGCACATTTTTTAATCAGACTTGGCTATTTAACACAACAGAGTTTGGTAGGCAGCTCCATCTTTCAAACTGATTACAGCATTTAACAAGTATAGACATAAGTCATATCTTTACTAGTTGCAGCACCTATGCCGTAGACAAACAGTCCCAGCCACGCCTGGTTAGACGCACACATATTTTTTCCAAAATATTTTAGCCAGGAACAATTATACCCTTGGCAGAAAGGGGATAACTGTGTGCATACAAACAGGCATTCTTTACATTTCTACTTCTTTTTAATTGACTATTATGGTTAATTCAAACATGTCAGTCGGTTTCATTGACCAGTCTCACTATTTGCATATAGTAACGGGACACAAATGGTATACTGACACCAATAGCTAGTATGATGAAAAATACAATAATATTATTGTGTTTGTCCAAACGGTATGCGTTTGCATTGAACACAATTTAGAAAATAAACAATTATTGAGTACTTCCTAGAAATATCGACAGGAGGGCATCTGTCATAACATACAAATAGGTGGATGCGTAGGACAAAATATGAGACGTCCCGCTTCATCAATTATTATAAGCCTACAACTGTTGGGCGAAGAAAGATAATTTTAAGTTATGGATTCAACAGCTGCATATAGAATAATTACATCCATACAGCTCACTAAACTGTAGCCAAGGGAAATTTACCTGAATTGCTTAACGCCTATTGAATGAGATCAACTAACTTTGTCGGTTGTGGGATGCTAGAGGTGTGAAGTAATTTAGCTGACTCATTGTTCAGTCCATTCTTATACATATTAGTGTGCATATATATGTTCCAAAGCCAGGGGTCAACGTTACAGAGTTACTCCCGTGAGGCTCAGCCCACTGGCCACAATGACCACCGGATCTGCATCTGCTGGTTATGTGGTACTACGGGGCCTCCTATATGCAGAGGGGGTGGGGCCCGTCCATCCTGCCCGTCAGGTTGTATCATGGCGCCTCCTATTAGCAGAGGGGCAGGGGTCTGTCTCTCCTGCTACTCAGATGGTATCACGCTGCCTCTTAGTGGAAGAGGGGCAGGGGCCTGTCTCTCCTGCTACTCAGATGGTACCACGCTGCCTCCTAGTGGAAGAGGGGCAGGGGTCTGTCTCTCCTGCTACTCAGATGGTACCACACTGCCTTCTAGTGGAAGAGGGACAGGGGCCTGTCTCTCCTGCTACTCAGATGGTACCACGCTGCATCCTAGTGGAAGAGGGGCAGGGGCCTGTCTTTCCTGCTACTCAGATGGTACCACGCTACCTCCTATTAGAAGACAGGTAGAGGGACAGGAGCCCGTCTCTCCTGCTACTCTGGTGGTACCACGCTGCCTCCTAGTGGAAGAGGGGCAAGGGTCTATCTCTCCTGATACTCAGATTGTACCATGCTGCCTCCTAGTGGAAGAGGGGCAGGGGTCAGTCTCTCCTGCTACTCAGGTGGTACCACGTGACCTTCTATAGAGGCAGAGGGGGTGGGCCCATCCATCCTGCTACTAAGGTGGTCTAACGATGCCTTCTAGTCGCCAAGGACTAAATGGGTCAACCATGTAGTAGAACCAGACAACCACAGACAACCACAGTAGAACCAGACAATACTTGATCTGCCTTAATGCGATCCTGAGTCTGGATACTTCTTTACAATGATGAGTATTTCATATTTTGGGACCTGCATATTCATAAAAGATATATGAGCAACAGTTATATTGGTACCGATCTAACCGTTCCAGAAATGACCATGTACTATAATTATATTATATTTTGTGCATCTGAAAGGCACATAAACTAACACTGATGTAAGAACCCTGTTTCATGGTTCTAAGCTCTGGTTACTAAACGGTTGTATGGCATTCGCAGCTCATTTCTGCCGTAGCTGCAGCTATTTAGCCTAGCAGTATTGACTGTCATGAGGCACATGTGTGCAGAAAGTTGATCGACCAGCAAAATGGCGGATAAGAAATAGAAATATGTCAAGAAGAAACGACCAAGAAACTAGTTTGCCTAGTGGTTTCTGGTAAAGGTCACTTTTGACACGTGTATAACTCTAACTGCTTGGTGGGGGAGTTGGGTAATGGTGAGTATGCGAGTGTTTTAAAAAGAGGATTTTAATGTAGAACGTCCAGAATTGATTGTGGATAGTGGTCACCAGATTCCATGAATTATAATTGGGCAATAGTGAAAATAACCATACTTTTAGAGGAAAATAAGAACAATTAGATACCTAGATTCAACTCTTCTATAATAGCAATAACCTTTGCACATATTTGCTTTCTCAAAGCAGTAAGCAATAGACGAATTGTATTATACTTCTACTAGAATTCAGAAATTGAGGAAATTTCAGTCAGTTAGTTTTATTGCACTGCCTATTTCAAATTTAGAGTACAATTTGGAACACATTATTCGAGCCTTAATGGAGTATCCTGCAGGTATACATCTCCACTTTTCCTTTGATATAATATCAACTGCTTCACGCCATTGTTTTATAAACAATATCTTAACGCAAAACAAATACTTAGTCACTTGGATTTGTAAGGAATTTATTTGAAAAGCCAAAAGAATGAACGCTTATCTACTTTACATACATAGTTTACTAACAAATAATCGGCAACAAACCTTGATATGTTAGATTTAAGTATTAGATATACATTGAAGCTAAACGTATCAAAATGTTTATCATAGAAGCCTATTTAATAGGTAAATGACTATGTTCTCCAGCTTAATCATGACCGAATGAGATGTAGATTCCAATAAAAATAAATTTGCATTGGCTTTTGGTGAATACCCGTCTATTACAAAATGAATTAATGTGGAAATAGTTTTGTTAGGTATCCTGCGAAGTATTTCTTGATTTGAATGGCCTGTTTAAGCTGCCAGTATCAAAAAACGGGGTCCGACATCTTGTCAATAATCAGGGTTACACGACTCTATACTGCGCTAGTCTCTTTAGACATTTTGTACGATCCAACAGCTTGTTTTAATCAGGGTAACAGCTCTCTGTACACTTCCAGTACCTAACACTTATTTGTATAATCCTGAAGCTTGCCATTATCAAGATATTAGGTCTCAATTCACCGTCAGTATTCATGATCCTATTGCTTGCATTAACAGGTCTCTATACACTGCCATTACCATTACATACATTTGTACGACCTTACAGTTTATCATTAACCAGAGTTTACAGACTTAGTTCACGTCGCAGCCATCAAAGACCTGGGTTGTGGCGGTTAGAGATGAACTTTCTCTTCACCAGAGAACAGGTAGTTCGGGGAGGGGCCGCCGGGGGGCGTCATGTTTTCTTCCAGGTCGTAGTAAGAAGGAGACCTCGTGATCTGTTTGTATGGGCCCACGTTACACAAGGTAAACATACAAAACGGTAACACATCCGTAAAACACTCCTCCCACGGCCGGTACAGACCCTCTCCACTTACACACCTAGTCTTCCCTGCACAGGCCGGGGCCAAAGAGGGTGGGGCAGGGTCTTAACTACTTGGCTTCTTTTTTGGGGGGTAATCAGAGTTAGGATCTTGGCAGAGGCAATATCATTTATGTTTTTTCTTGCTTGTAGGATGAGCGAGGTGATCCTGAAACAATACTCGGAGGTTTTTACTGTGTCACTATGGTGACCCTAAAGAGAATATGCGAGTGGGTGTGTTATGAATGGACGCCATAGTGTGTAAGTCACTGTCATTATACTAAGGGGAAAGATCTGACCTTGCATCTAATGTGTTTCATAGGTGTAGTGTTTTTAAAGCATTTATATGGGCATACCACACATAACCTTTTGAATATTACAAGAAATACACTAGCCCACAGGTCTGTAAGATTAACTCGCATAAATCTACTATTAGGTTTTACTCGTTACCTACTTACTGTCTTATAAGTGTGCAAGATACATCTGATGATTTATGATAGGCACAGCTAGGGCCTATCTATTCAGACCCTACTGCTGCCATCAAGTCTAGAACGCAAAAGAGGCAATTTTTGGGAGGAACAGCAAGTACAATCATTCAAGGATTTAGCTGACAGACTTCCCGGCAGATCACAGGATGATCCATTACAAAAATACATATACATTACTGGTTTTGCTATACCACCAATTTTGCAATCGGACATCTTTAGGAATAAGAGACTGTAGCGGTTACCTTTGATGTTCATCTCCTGAATATTGCCCCCTCACAACTAGGTCATACCATCTGTACGTTAAGTCCCCTACACTTCTATGGTCATGCATTATGTATGAATGAGCATCTGCTGATCTAACAAAAAGGTCTTGGGTCATAGTTGGGTGTACTGGTAAAACATGAAACATTGCAGCAGTCAAAGAAGAGGTTAATCCAGGTGGCTCTTGTCTGTCTATATGCAGCTGTATCAAGTTGACTGTTGACTTAATGTATACATATATTAAACGTATTGATTGTTCTTTTCTAAAGCAATTATCTTTGCAGGTGACCTATAGCCCTATTTCGTCTGGGGTTTTTTTCGCAAAAAGTAAATAGAGATGTGGGATGAAACATAAATGTGGACATACTAATATACAGAATGGAATAGAAGAACTGCAAGACCATGGGATAATGAAATGGTACGGTTCATGTCACCTGCAGTAATTCAAGCTGCCGGCGGGACGACTAGTCCGAACTAATTATATGCTAATCAGACATTGCATAACGCCTGAACGTTCGAGCACCAATACAAACGAGTCTACATGCAGCTTTCCAGAATAGCTGCTCCCTGCTCTTAACTAATTCCAGTTAGATAGCTGTAGGTATACCTAACCCGGGGTAAGGTGGGATACAGATTAGGGGGTACAAGGCCTAAAGATCATGCTCTAATTTGTGTAAATACTCGCTTTGCCAAGGGCTACAAGTTCTGGGCTGCGAGGAAAAGGGCGAACTCTCCCTTTAAATAACCACTATATGTAACTCTTCCCCCCACTGACTGCAGCTTCTCCAGGGTGGAGCAGTATCCAAACAACACTTGTTGGCTCGTCACCCCATCCGCCTTACGTCTACTTTACGCTGTCTTATCGCGGTGATAATGTGCCAGAAGGGGACCCGTTTTTCCCTGTTTTATTTTGGCCCAAGTAGAATTCCTAGCTGCTTGATACATGGGGTGTAGGATGTCACCCGTCTGATCGGCCATCTATCACTGGGAAGGGGTCGGGTAACTGCATGGAGCCCCAGTGCATTTCTAAAGGGTATATGGAAACCTATCGTTTAAAACATTAATTTTTTATCGTTGAAGTTTATAGATAGCTTAAGAGATGGTTAGGAATAATTTTCGATCTCATATGTATGCAACAGAAAGTTCTTGAAAGACACACGGAATTCTTAATGTTCTGAACATGCTTTAATCTTTAAATGTCTTTGAATCACATGTACACCATGTACTGATGTGCATGTGCCAAAACCATTCTTCATAAGTTTTGTTATATTACCTAAGACGAACATATAAGATTCCCCCCAACGGGCCCAGGGGTTGTGATGATGTACTATAGACGTGCGGTAGGTGCCGGTTAGCAACTAGTTGTTTTAACTGCAGTCTCATTAGCATGGGCACCTCCTGTGGGAGGCGTACCTGTAAAACCCTGGAGGAACCCGCCACACACCTGTGGGAGCCTGCCAGCCACCGACAAGGAAGTATGTGGCCCTCCGGACGGCCCCGTACCCCCCTCCAGGCCACCTCACACCTCACACCCTACCCATACCTCCCCGTCTCTGTCATCCCAAGGTACTCCCCCCACCCCCAAATCCCAACTCACCTCACCTATATACCACCGACACCATCCCCGCCTTCCGTCCCCCTCTGGAGGACACCTGGAGTGTGTGTTACCTTACCCCTACCCCTACCCCAGACAACAAGCCCAAACAGAAGAAGACGTCCTGTAGAAAACGAACACAACCTCAAGTACTATAGTATATACAATAGGTCTAGTCAGCTTACACCCGAGGAATCCTCGCTTTATTACCTAGAGCAAACATTGGGCCGTAGACTTTTTCACGTGCGGACGCCTCCTTCGAGTCAACATTCCCATCGGATATGTCACATCGCTGGTCGGACGCCAAGCAAACCTTCCTCAGAGACACGTGAGCGATTCTGAGTACTCCCAGGAGGGTGCCTCTCTTTGTTTTTTTGGTATTGGATGTGTGGTAAAGGGAAAGAATAAGAGCCTACGGATTCATTATCGATTCGATGTGTTTTATCTATCATTGCATTGGCTATGTAGCATAGGGAACCAACAAGAACATACAGAACCATTATCTTATTTAAGTGCACATGTACTATCATATCGGCTGCTCAGTTTCTAGCAAGTGTATCTGACTTCTTTTTTTTTCGTTCAGTATGCATTTGAATCAATTATGATGACTCGAGGAACGGGACCTGGCAAGGCTACAACCTCGGCAGGGGAGTATTATTACTACCTGTACCTTGGAGTAGAATTGGGCGGGGGAGGCCCGAAAAAAAGTAAACTAGACTCTGTCTGAGGTGTAAGCTTACAAGCACTCAAGCCCACCTTCCGGAGTGGATATCTGTCCGCAGCAGTCACCCAGTGAAACAGATTTTCTGCTCTGATAGCCATAACTGATATCAAAATCTGATTACCCCTGATAGGGACTGGACAAGGAACCAGGGCAATGAGATTGAATTATGTTTCGTAGCGTGAGAGAGCTTTAGTAAGAATGTGATTACAGCAACGCCTGCGCTATACAAAAACGTCCTTTGGTTGGAGGTATAGTGGGCTTGTTTGATAAGTTAGGGAGACAGGACCGACAGATAGAGCCGATAATGCCAGACGAAGACGAAAGGGGGCCAATAACTTATACTTTACCCCTGGGAACCTCGGTTAAAACGCCGCCTCCAGACGCCTCCGATGAAATTGGCCTTTTTCCTGTACCCCAGCCACAAGCGCAGGAAAACGTACTTTTTATTTATATTTATTTTCAATCGCCGCATACATTCCTCCTTTCCCGAGCTGCTCTCGATGCTGGGAGCGACCTCTTGTGGTCTGAGCGAGTCGACAGTAACTCGAGAGTAAGTTGAAATAGCTCGTAAAACACCGAACAGCTAATTTGTCCGCACAGTGCTAATTTGGTTGAACTCGATATCATTAGTACTGAGTAATCTTCTTAGACCGCTCTCTTGTCTGAGCATATTCTCTTACAAGTAACTTAGAGCCCTCTATTGTACGTTAAAACGATATGGACTCAGACCGACTAGTACAACCTTTTTTGTTGAGACACCAGTGCACCACCTGTTCTCGAGGTCTGGGAGAAAATGAATTTACACTTGTCTTTTTAACCTTGCATAGTGGGTCGATAAATTTGACTTTTGTACAAATCGGAGAGTAAGGCTGGTTTTAAACAAGGAGCTGATCAAAACTCCACTATGGGTATCCATTCCAAATCGAAATCGAAACAAGTACATGTATGCCCAAGAACATTGTTTATTCCTATATGCCTTTGCTTTCGCTATGTTGGTGAAATAAATAGTGATTCGTGTTATTTGGTAAAATAAAAATGTTTAAACTAATAGTTCTTCAATATGGATTAAGATAGATAACAACTATCACATGTGAATGATATAATATGCTAGTCAAGCCTGAAAGAATATGATACGCATATCTCCCATGGCGGCGGGGAGCAACTTGAATCTTGCATGTCCGGTGTGTGTGACCGGGGTTTGAAAATGGTCTAATTTAGCAGAATTTGTTCGCTTGTTAAACATACCCATGCTGAGGGGAACCTCCGCATGGTTTCTTTCATCGTCAGGTTATACATTAACGATAAATCATTAACCCCTTAATCTCAATAGACGTTATTTGCAATCCTTGTTATTTTCTGGGCAGTTAGGCCAAAAAGTAATAGTTGTGTTCAGGTAACATAAATGGACAATAATTAGGATAGGTAGGTCGAGTTATTTATGGGGTTTTTTTTGGTGTTTTTTTCCCCAACTTTCACAAATAGACTCAGGCATTCTTTAGAATTCTGAAACCATGCCAGACACCCTCTACGGCAGTTTCTAGTATCTGAAATACACTTCTGATCAAATATATGCCATTTTCTGTTCTTTAAGTAATTTTTATTTAATTTTAAAACTTTTTTAGAAGTATTTTCATAAAAAAAAATTAGGGAAGGGCCAAAATATTAGGGTAGGTCGGGTTACCTGAACACAACCATTCTAAGACCTTATCAGCTGGCGTTTGATTCTTCCAGCAATTCACGACTCATAAAATGGTAAAGAGTGAAGCGGCAATTTTGAGTAAAATTGCCTCTCTCGTTTCCCTCACGTGAACCGATGTTGGTACATAATATATCATTTATATGGCCCTAGTCATGCTGACTAGCTCTGAGTGAATATATCAAAAGATTTGAGGCTTACTCCTCTGGCAATGTTAAGAAAGGCAATTATGATATATATATATATATATATATATATATATATATATATATATATATATACATGTTAATTCCTTGAAGACTTCATACTGATAGCTCAGAGTTCCTCACCAGCTCATCTGCCCCCTTCTGTAAGCCGCACACTAACGGTCTTACCACCAACTCGTGCAATTCATCTGGCGGTAGTTCAAGCCAGGAAGACGTAACCAACACTAGTTCACTTTGCTTAGCATGAGTGGTTTTATTCAGTATCCAAGATGATGTTCATAGGTTTCACTTTTCATCAGTAGCTAGAAAGCAGGTTGCTATGCTGCAGCTACTTGTTGTTGTATATTTAAAAGGTCACGTGTTAAACAAATAAAACCTTTCAGTTGCTACTCGAAAGTCTTTTTTAAGTTGCAGTCACCTCTAGGTGGCAATTGAATAGCATAGGGCTGATAGTCCCAGGAATGTGGAAATACAGATGCAGTAGCACAAAGTATCCGACAGGAGTGTGGTTGTGTTTGGTGAAGCTTTAATTTACATTTCCAAAGCTTTTAAACCTTATACAGTAGGACCGAATATACGCAAAAACATTTTAGGGAGATGTGTAATGTCTGATCTGTCAAGGAAGTTCTTTGAGAAGATAGGAGAACAGTTCCACTGTACAGTTCAAAGTAGACACTATTGCTGCAACTCCCTGGGGCAGGGGGTGACTTGCATTTTCAATGCCTTGCTGTGTTGTTAGAGGTTTGACTCATGTTGAAGGAAAAGTTTTTCTTGTAAAATGTCCCCATAATGATGCTATATACTTAATATTGCATACCTATATTAGAGTTGGTAATGTAAATAGAATAATATCATTAATACACGATTCATTCTGAATGCCCTCTCTTTCAACTTTTTTTTTTTATTATTCAGTTTATTTGAAGCTGTTGTACAGATCAGTCCATTAACTAGGACTGGTTTCCATCTGGTGCAGCTTATTATATCTAGATTAAGCTGTTACATGTGGTATAGTACATAGCAAGGTATAATCAAAGAAAACAGAAAAAACATAAGCTATACAAAATATAGGACACAAGCACGTCAAACAATATCTGTTACAAAATACAAACAATTTTACTATTTATATAGTCGATTTAAGCCATAGTTTTGACTGGCATTTAAAGGAGGAATAAGATTGTATATTTCTTATATGAACAGGCAGACCATTCCAGACAAGTGAGCCGTGATATTTTACAGATCTTTTATAACACTCAGAGTTAGGTTTACTAATCTTAAAAACTGGGGCATCTCTTGCCCTAGTTCTCACCTCATTATGGTCAAGCAATTCAGGGTTTTTCTTTTGAGTATAAAAAATAGTTCCTAATTAACATCTGCCTTCTGTTGCAGAGCTTGGGAACTTTAAGGGAAAAATGTAAATAATCAGTGTTAATCTTCCAATCACATTGAAGGCAAATTTTTAGTGCTCTATTTTGGACCCGTTGCAATTTATTTAGATCCCCTTGGTTAACTATTTATTTTAATTAATTCAAATTCAGGATTTTTCTACATCATTATTGTATTTATAAATAATTCCACCAGAACTCTGAACCTTCATAGGGTGGAGCAACACGATTAATTAGACACTTTTGAGCTAGATATTATCATGTATTTTACTCACTTTAAGCTGGAAAGGGACCTTATTTTTTGATACACACCCATAGTCCTATAGTTGAAGCTGAGTGGCCCCCCGGGAAACAACTCAAAGAATGCTCCCTATGGCAGTGCAGAGGTATAGCTCTATTTGATGGCACTGACGGCGTCTGGTCAACTGGAAAACGATCCTGCCTTTGATACAAATATGATAGACCAACAGCAAAATGTCTTTCCACTTTATTAATCAAACAATGCTCACCCTTGATATAGGCCTGTACATGGAGAGTTGAAAGCCTGACGGTCTGCTTATTGTTTCAGTCTTTTATCTTCATTTTCAAACGTACCTTCTCTTGTGTGAATCTGATTCGCTCGGTTTATCAAAACAGTAGACGTTATATTAGCGTCACTTAGAATTTGTCGTTAAGAACAGCTCATATGTGCTCATATTGATCCACATTACAAAATGTTTCAGCCGCTTCGGATTCATTCTGAAACGAATTACCAACTGTAGATTTCCTTATTTGGAATAAACGTAGGGTGTTTCAGTCGATATAAGCTGATAAATTTAGCTTATGTGTATTGGTTTTCTTTTATCATTTCACCTTTCCTGTCATATATTCGATAAGAAAGCAAATTAGAAATGACACTGTCAGTAGATTTCTCGAATAATATCGATGAATATGTATACCATTCTCCTGTTAACCCTATATCTATCCTAATATTTCTAACTAAATAAATGAATTTACAATGACACACATTGCTGAATGGTCAATAATCCAGCGTCATAACCAGAATCTATAAACCATGTAGTAAGTGCAGTCATCAACATGATTGGGTGTTTCTTGAATCATGAAGGCTAATAGGCCAGTCAAAAAAGTTTGATAAATTCCATAACGTTAAGGTAATGTATCATAACGCAAAAATGCATTTCATAAATAATTTAGTCTATTTTGGTCAATACTTTCCATACGAAAGGGACATAAATTGTGACCTGGTTTTCTCAACTACTCGTGATTACTCGTGGTATAGAAAGTGGGCAGCGACAACTGCCCAGGTCACTGTCCGTTATATTGCACGGCCAGACAAGCTATCTCATTCCGTTAAACCCAATGAGTCTACCCAATCCCCTCACCTCGGGTTGTGCATATCAAACTTGGCACTGGGTACAGCGTATCTGCGTATCCGTATGGGTCTTAACTCACTTTGGGCGACGGGATCGAACCTTATTAGCAATCTTTGACGAAATGGACAGTATAGATACCTCCCAACATTTCAATAGTCATCCCTTAAATAACCCCCCAAATCAGAGACACATTAAGTATTACTATATATCATACATTGCCTAATATGATTAATAATTTATAACGATATTAAGCTAAATGCTATATTGCAGGGTCACGGAAGAGTTTCATGTTACTGTTACTTCATAGATTCTGAGCAATTGCATCCAAAATTGAGGAGAAACGCTAGATAAATCAAAATAAGCAATGAAAAGCAACTTGATGTTTTAACATTTCTTGTTAAATGAAGCGGATCATTGCTATGTATATATACTATTTTTGAATTCTACTGCCGGCGTTTCAATCTTAGAATTGGAAAATTGCAATATCAGCACTTTTCACAAAATGATGTAAGACCCAAAAACGGTTGCTTTGGTTACAACATTATAAAAGCAGTTATATCGCCCGATCTTACTATAAAATTTACTACCGTAGGCGAACGCGTTAATCACAGTAATGAGTGCTTATCTAAAGTGGAAGGCTCCCCCTGGACTCATATTAATCAGGAGACACAGACTCTGCGACACCGCACCAGTGATAAGCAATTGGTGCGAGAAAAAGGACAGCAACCGCCTACAACCGCCCTCAGGAAAGGTAGCCACCCACCGGATGCTTCACTATCGCTCATATCTGATAACAATGACTACAATATTGATGTTACACCAATACGCTTCACTTGGTTTTTCCATGATACTTCGCGGAATTAAAACAAGAAAGATTTATTGTGGACCATCGATCTAGGATAATTTTATTAAGGAGAAGGTTCTGAAGCTCTATAGAAAACGTATTCTGTACCTTGCAGTTTATTCACTATAGGCAATCAAACGCTCTCATCTTTCCAATATCGAAGTTGAAATGTTCTTCGCTAAATGCATCGTTTTTCATAACCATTGGTTCACTTATTCACAATGTAGTGTCAATTCTTTATGTTTGGTTCCATATGTATAGGAATACTTCTGACGTGAAGAGACATTGTAATACCCCTGACTGGAATGCGGGCCATGAGGGGACACACAAAGTGTATCTATCCTTAAGCCATGAACCAACCAACCAGAGTTATACTTGCAAATGCCCTGTCCCCTAAAACTATAGGCATATGTGTAAAAGAAACAGTTTGATGCATCATAATATACAATACTAAATATTGCAAGCTTGAGATCTACTCACCTGTTTAATTCTGGTCTCAGTTCTTGAATCAGGAGAATCTCAGCAGATATATACAGATAATATACAAATCACTGCAGAGGGACTTCCTGTTCGCAGAAATCTGAAAGGAGGCAGTCAAGCGCGACGACTGGTGATTTTTGTTACTGTGAGCGCCTCCAGTGAACCATAACCAGAAATGCTGACCCCAAACGGAGATGTGAAGATGTCATATACTGTTCGTATAATAACGTGTTATTTGAGAAACTGTAGCCTTTTTCCGACCAAATGTACCTGTTAGCATCTGTTAGCATGTGGCGGTGTCGGTAAATCGGACTCACTCCAGTGAATCAGGTGAACAAAGCCCGGCTTTATCCATGGCCTGCAGATCCCTCCAGGGTGATGCCATGGCGACTGGCCGAGTCCCTAACCAATTAGGATGGGGTGGGGGGGAGGAGAGCCGAGGAGAGGGGGTGGCAAGGGTTAGGGTAGTCAGCCGGGGTGGGGGGCGGGGGTTAGTTTTGGTGGCCGCATTCTCCCAGCAACGCCCAATTAACGGATCGAATATTCACAGCCCCCCGCCCCCTGCTGCCCCCATTGCCTTGTCCCGATCGGCCGATCGATCGAACCTATTGAGCCTTGATCGGATTTCACGGGGTAAGGCTCGAGCCCTATCAGATTGCCTATTGCGGCTCTTTGACGGCTCTGGCTCCTTCACCCACAAGGCCTTGGGCGGCCCGTTCAAGGTCACGTGCCGCTCTCCTCCCACAATCTCCTAATGTCTCCCCTGGGCCTTTGGGTGATAAAAGGTGTAATTAACCACTGATCCTGGCCTCACCTCTCTCCAAACATGATCCGTGGTGCCTTCAGCTTAAAGCAAAGATCCACTGGACAACCTCCAGGGGCACAGGTGTGGTGGGCACCTGCTATTTTCGTCATCGTAGGGGGTCACATGAAGCCATGTCAAGTAGGCTTAATCCCGACTCCCCGCCTAGCTTCATGGTGGAGTTTAGGCCCGGTAGGAGACAATAGGCCCCAGCCAGCCTCAGTCATCACCCGCCTAGAAGCACCAGTAGATCAATGAACCAGCCAAGCGCGTCCTTAGTTACCCCTGGTTACCAACACCATGCTGCTGGTGAACGGCTCCGGGCATGTCCAGCTAAAAGCCATCTTCGCTGGTATTCTATTACATATACATACTCGTTTGACTACTATTTATTATGTACCCTGATCTCCGGATATAGGCCTAGGCCTACTGCACAATAATGATCATAAAAATTTGGGGGTGGGATGGCTGAGTGGTGTAAGGGACTGGTGAGAACATGCGAGGTTGGGGGTTCAAATCCCGGTGCTGGCAGATTGACCTTTCTATCCCCAAGCAGTGTCGACATAGACTACTGCTACATCACAGACCTGTCCTTCTCATTCTGTTTCTATGCAGTATGGGAAGTAAAGAACCCTTGCCTCTATGAAAGTGTATCAATTGGCAGGGTGTCGACCTTCTCATAGATTCCATAACCATCACTGCCCTTGATGATATGACCCGGCTACATCATAAAGCAACCAATACCCAACCCAAAATAAGAATTTAAAAAAAAGATGTTTTAAAATATTCGCCAATTTCCATCTACCCTCTTCAATATCTTGGGATTGGGATGCAGAGTTTCAATATGTTGCATAAGTTTTTTTTATATTGAAATCATGCTTACTTGTTATTGCTAAGGCCCATTACACCAATGTACATGTATACAAGCCTGCTAAGGTCATTTTTAGTGAAATTGTTATGCATCGGATAAAAGCATCAAACTTGGTATGAGACACCTTTGAGGCATAACTATCAAATCTGGAAGGGGAGCCACCTTGATATATTAATAGGACTGACGTCAGGACCAAAAAACCAAAATTGTCAAATTTTACTATAAACAATCTTATATCTCAGCTTCTAAAATAACTAAAGAGACATGGTTGGTGTCAAAATTGGGAGATTATGGGTTAGGTAATTCAATTGTTTGTATTTGAAGTCAATGCAGATGTCCAAAATCCAAGATCGCTGACCAATTTTGATAAATACTATGATTTTTAGCTACTGAGGTACACATAAGGCAAGGGGAAATGATTCTAATATCAGTTATTCATAGCCTAGAGGGCTCAATAAATATAATATTCATCCAATACAATGTCATGAAAGTCAAAATGGCTTAATTTATTGGCATGATACCTTTGACAATGACCATTGGATTAAATAATTCAAAAGAAAGGGATATTGACTTTCTTTTGCCAAAAAAATTCTCAATTTCATATGGCATGATATCCCCTAGGACCCATTAATTAAATTTAAAAGGGTAGCCACCTTGAAATATCAACACGACCCTGATGGGGGCCAAAAATCTAAAATGGCAGACTTTCAATGAAATATTCTTATATCTCAGTTTCTAAAATGCCTGGAAACACATTGTGACAAAATTGGGAGATTAGAGTCAGGGATTTCAATTATTTACCATTGGAATCTACAAGAGAGACCTAACCCAAGATGGCCAATACTTTTGGTTAAATACCTTAAGTTTCAAATGCTAAAAACATACAAAATTTGTCAAAATTTCATTTTGGTATTTCAAAGTGGCTCCCCTTCTAGATTAAATAGTTATGCCTCAGAGGTGCCTCATGCAAAATGTGGTGCTTTTATCCACTCTGTAACGAAAATGTTGCTAACAGACATCACTAAAGGTATGAGAGCTGATCTATGTAGGAGGATATTCTAAATATTAATTATAATAACCATATATCAGTATATCCATACTAATTTACCCTGTTCTTGTTTTGACCTACTTGACTCTAAATCTATCTATTCTATGTCGACAGCAGTAACAATACAATTATATACCTTTAGTATTGTGAATCAGCAACATGCTTTAGCCGGATTTATTATAATGCAAACAAAGGAAAAAGACACATACTTGTGCAGTGCATTAACACATGTTGATGACAAAACCTGTATGTCTGCACGAGCTCGAGACTAGGATTATCTTTCCGTCTAAGGTTAACAACTATAACGTTCACCAGTCATCTATGGTCAGGTAGTGGATGGTGGAAAACGTCGAGGGATTACTGAAAGTCTTGCCTAAGAGTCGTTAGAGTTACGACGTGGCTATTTGGAGGTGGTTGACCATAAGTCCTTACTTATTTAGAGAGTATTAGTCCGAATTAAAGCAACGACGCCAAGATTAATATCTAAGTTCAAAAAAGACCGAAATAACAAAAACAACCGAGGCAACTGACGGCTGATGGAGAGCGTATAATTCTTTCAGCCTATTCCTCAATATCTCCAGTCAGTTGTGGATCAGAGGCAATGTTTTGTATGAAAAAATGACGTTGATTCTTATGTATTTGCTGGCTTAAATAGTTTGGAAACAGCTCTGTAGAAAACATAGACATGTTTCAATTGAAACCCAGGTGGCATAAAAATAAACTATGATAACTGTACCTCGTTAAATGGCACTTGTCTAAACTTGTTCCTTTTTTACTAAAGAGGATGAACTACAGCTTGTATCCACGGTGGTAAATGTCAGTGGCAGAAAAAGATAAGGAACAGCTATTTAAGTTGACCAGCTCAATGTATCATTTTATCATCACAACACATAATAACACTATTCTCTTTTTCTTTTTTTTCTAAAATTTAATACAATTTTGCATGCGATTGAAGACTTGTAGGGCCTCTCCTGTATACATGTATCGAAAATGATAATTACCCAGCCAGAGGTGTGACATTATGATAACGTTGTAGCAACATTCTGTGTTGGTTCTTGTTACATTCTTTTGATGACTCCCAATTACGTTGCTGCAACCTACTGCTGTGACATTGCACTGCGATGATATTATAACATTCTGGTTATGTTCTTCAACCTAAACAGAATGTTCTTATAATGTTCTGTTTTGGTTTCATCCTAACCTCACCAAAAATAATGTATATACTAATGTTCTAATTTGGTGAGGTTTCAACCTCACCGTCAATAACATAATAGTTACGTGCCATCTTAGTAAGTAACAGACTGACTAAGAAAGTATGGTTGCCGAACATTTCTGTTATGTTGCAAGCTGGCTGGGTATTAGAGCAGGCTTGCTATGTTCCTTCCTCAAAATGCGAAAGTTGAGGAGGATGGCATATGCATGATTTAGACTGTTCATAATATCACTTGAATCGTTCTATGTTTTAGTTATGCCTCATGAGTGGTTTTAATCGACTTATCACTGACAATATCTGACCAGCTGCTGTGTTTGGGGCAGGCACCGTCTGGTTGACTCTTTTATTTTGTTTCTCTGCAGTTTTAAAGGAACGTATTTTACTATGTACATTCATGCTGTCTCATACCAAAACACAATAGGCCTATCAAAAAACGACAGGGGTCATCAAGGTATATCAAATTATTGATCAGTTGAAGACGGGATTAACAGTTACTGTGGACACCTGCCCACCTACTACCTTTGTCTATGGTGAAAAGGGACCAGGACATTGATATATTAATCCGACACAAACTGTATGAAAACTGGGCATTTATTGCACGTTTGTATTTGCATAATTTTTGTTGTTGTTGTGGTACAACGGTTGAAAACTAGTGCGACAGGTCAATCCATGCTTTCAAAAGTATGTAGAAGTTAATTTTGTCCAGAGAGGCTGGATGTGATCGCTCTGCTATGCCGAGAAAAAAGAGCTATAATGTTTTACTAATCAACATATGAGAGACAACAAAATGTTTATAATCCATGAGTAAGAGGAAGCTAATTTTTGTTTTGTGCTCTGTTTTTTGTGACTTTATTTTTGTTTATTGATTTTAACTTATCTCAACGCTTACACATGATCTTCCAGATATCAGTTATAATTATACAAAAAGATGGGTGATATTTTATGTTTGAGCAATTATGTGATGAAGTGTTGTGTAGATTTTTGATGAGCAAAGGTTCCATCACAACCAAAATCAAGTGGCCAATTTTGAGTGAGTTTAAGTCACACGTAACGTTCAGGCCAAAAGTAAACACTGGTGGTTAACGTGACGGGGGTATCCGGGTATAGGGTCTGTGCCCGCTGAGTGTGCAGGTGACACTCCCCGACCTACGGCTACGGGAGGACCTCCAGGGTTGGCTTCCAGATCCCAGGAATACCTTCAACTTCAAAGCGTTTTTATAAGTAAGTTGTACGCATTCAAGGCGATCATGGTGGGGATTATCTTTTTATGTATCTTTTTAAGAAATCAGTTTGGCATTTGTACTTTTTTGTTTAAGTAGGTACCAGGGAACCTCATCAATTCTGAAGAACCTCGACGGAACTGTTCTGTGTCTGTGGTACTATAAAGTCATCTAGGTCTACTTGTAGTTTCCTAAAAAGGCATATACAGGCCTACTGGGAGTATCTCTTGAGCTTTATGACAGAGAACCTCCTGTTGCAAGTTTTAGCCCACGTTGCATATTATAGGTAATATTGTACAAACATTGCCATTTTGCAAAACTTATCAATTGAAAGGTAAACCAATGAATGAAAGAATACTGCATGGTGTCCTGTAGGTCATGAACCTGTGGGCTTCAACACTGTTTCCTTTAGAAAAATTGCCATTTTTCTTTATCATATCAAATATAAGCCTATAATTATTGTCAAAGTTACATTTTAAAATGAGCAAAGGTGTTTTGCCTGAGGTAGGCTTGTACTGACGCGGGTGGCCAGTCCATGTTTGGGCAGCATAACGTGAGCTTAGAAGTGCACGTGTAAGCCAATGTTTCACTTTGACAGTAGTGAAATGAGGGAGGAGTTAAGGTGTGACGTACCACCATATAATAATGTGTTCCGCTCTTAGCTAGCTAGAGTAGCTGCACGCACTGTGTGAGTAAACATCCTGCGAAGGTTGGACCTTTAATCTGCAGTCTAGGTTCTGGAGAGAGGCATATAGAAATTGTGTTAGAGCGCGGAGCGTTGACTGAATGTATTTGAGGGGACTCTAACCTCGGGACTGATCATGGTCAATCGAGTTCTTGTCACGGAACGACTAGACATTGGATAATAAACAACAAATCCTTTCACAACGAGTGTTCACGTCTTACATGATGAGGGAACTATAATTATGTATTGGACGACCGCAGTCGACGAGGAGGGAGACTGCGAATGGAGCTAGCTATTATCTATACAACGAAATATCACAAACACGCATTAACTTTAAATGGATAATTAACCTCTCTATAGTTCAGGCTAATGCTCAAGAACTTTGAAAATAAAAGTAATATGTATTTTATTGACAGTTTTTACGTTTATGCTTAAAACCTGCCCTGCTGGGATGGGCTTATTGCTGCCAGTCACACCAGCTGCAGGTCAGCGGAGGATACGCCCAATAAGAGGTCGCGCGAGTCCCCTTCTCTTCCATATAGTAAGCTCATATATAGCCTAGGTGATAAATGGTCCAACCTACATGAGAAGGCACCGCATGTGACTGGCATGATGTGTTCATAACACCCTGATTTATATTTGAATAACATTGCATTACCTCACTGACAGGCTAAGACCTCTTTAGTGCTCTTTTCGGGTAATGCCCCCCGCCCCTTCCGCGCCACGAGGCGGCGTTGTACGGGACTTCCGGTCCTTTTACCAGCAGACGACAAACGGCGCCGGGGACAGGAAGTGACGGGACTCTCCGGCAGATGTCTCTATCGTTTGGTGGCCTTATCTGACCAGACGCAGGGCGACAGTAGGCCGCAATGCACCCATTTGTCTGCCGACCATCATGGCATGCTAACAGATCACCAAACGTCACCCTCATATACGCCATATCCTTCCGCCGACTTACATGGTCTTTTCCGTTCAGCGTCAGATCCAACATGTTGGATCAAATCTGTTGAATTCCAGCCGATTCTGGAGGATAATTGCTTCCGTCAGTGTGAATACTATTTTCATCAATTTCGCTCTCTTATGATGATTTTATCGCTTATCAATATAGCGTCTTGTTCATGCGATATATTTTTCGGGGCTCCGTGCGACAGAATGATCGGCCAGGGCGCCATTCTATTTCAAAAGGGATCTTCAGTTTGTTTTAGCCGGTAATGTTTAATATATAGCTTTCGCACAGATTTTGCGTCTCGCGACTCTGGGCGTTAAAAACTTGGCATACTATTCATGAATAGGGAGTTTGAAAATTCACTTGGGGCAGCAACGCGTGCGGCTCTTATTTCAACATTATCCTGGAATGGGAACTTGGGAACACATTAACAAAGTCTGCGGCGCTTTCTCTCAAATTATACATAGGCCTACCTATATTCTCGATGTAATATCAATAATATTCTTGGACATTTTAGGGAATCTGACGTGGCATTCTAATATGTTCATTGTTTTCTTTTTTCTTTGATAAGCAGGATAGTTATTTATAAATCCTATTTATGATAATTTTCTTTGTTGGACATTTTAGATTCGATCCATAGCGATCTATTTTGGCTAAAGCTACACGCATTATAATGATATCAAATAGAAGCGAGCCGAAAGTAAAAGTATGTTCCTTCAATGACAAAGTATAAAAAGGAAAACGTAATTTCTTCTTGAATATAACTGTAGGATCTTCATGGGGTTTTACACCTCAAAGGATTATAACTTTCCCTTAGCTTCAAACGTATTTGACGTGCTTCATTGCGAATTTTAGAATACGTGTGAAGGATTGCCTTTCTATGTTACAGATCATGGCAGTGTGCTTACACGGGAAACCTTTCACAGTAAATGTAGTTGATAAACTCTTAAGTAACTTCCCCGAGGCCATATAACAGATCTCCAGTGTTTAGATTATTCCGGGGAGTTCTCTCATAAAGGTGTTGAGTGTGGCGTTGCAAACATTACTGGAGGGCAGGGAGTAATCTGTCGAATCTAAAAAGTAGTTGACGTTTGGAATTACCCTACTACCACTTGACTCATAGCAACGTACTTTGATTCCTCATTTATAGGGCATTTGGAGCTGTCAACAAATGGGCTGCGATTCGACAACAAGTTGTTGGGCTCAGCACTGAAGCAAAGTTTGATAGCTTGGAGATTTCAGCACTGAAGTGCTAAGCACCCATTCCCTCCGTTCTGTTGAAAGGACCAATTAACCGCCTTCCATTCGACAACACTCGTGTTCGATTTTTCCATGATGATTATGTTTGTGTCAATTCTATTCATTGTGATTGCCCGAATAAGCTTCGGGATTTTGAATAGGTACGGTCTAAAATAAGTGTTGGGTATCATATAGGCCCCTAAGGATCAACGATGAATGCAAGGCGATTGTATAGATCGCTGTTTAAGCCTATTCGGATTTATCGAACAGTCACATGCAACAAATTTAAAAATGATCTTTGCTATGCCTTTCTTGAAACACACTTTCTCATAAAAGAATAGGAAATGCAGATTCAAATTATAGTCGGTAAAACGATGGGCGGGGCGGACTTAAATAGAGCGATTATCCTGGCACTGATGGTATTTCAAATTCAAAATATAGCTATTGAATTAACATGTTCTAAATACGATTGGTATTTTCGTCTGCAATAAGTCTTAGTAAACGTGAACAGGTATACGATGTTCGCACATTCCCAAGTCTGACATGTTTTGTTGGCATTTTTGCGTTTCATTTCTAAAGAATGTGATCTTATTGACGTTTCCTTATGTCAAAATGCGCAACTCTATAGGTCAGGTGGGCGAATAGCGGACGTTTTGACAGTATCATGAACCAATGATTCTGTGTATTAGTAAATCATCATAATGAGTCATCATTGAGAATCTTGTAGTTATAAAGTTTGTCGGTAGCATAATCATCTAAACATAGGTATTCTATTGTATATGGAGCACTTGTTGAAGGCCTGAGCTTCCTTTGTATTTTTCATGAAATTTCATCGCTTACTAAACCTCTGCCGTGCAGACAATCCCTGAAACTGATTGCTTTCGCCCTTGATCTCCATGTCAGTAAACGATCCAATAGGTCAGTAGGAGGATTGGTAATTTCAAACTATTCATACAATTGCAAGGACATGTATATGTGTTCTGTTTTCATGGAATCATGATGTCATTGATATCGTATAAAAGCTATCATTGGACAGCTCATGGCACATGAAATGTCAATGTTGCAGTTCTAATAGTTTTCCCCTTTTTAATGGCACATGCATATGGCAAATTTCTAAAAAATTGTTTCGAAAGCTTGAGTAAAAGGTGCATGAAACGAAGAGTTTGACTGATGGATGTTAATAGCATTTTAGTTTTGGTGATTTTTGAATGACATGATGGTGGTATTTGTCTAGGAATCCAAATGTCTTTTGAAACATCATAATTATGAGAATTACCTTACATATATGATTTATTTCTAAGCCTTAAGACGTTCAGTGACATACCCAAGCTGATAATCTCAGTATAAACGTACTTAGTCATCACGTATTGCTTACCCTGTTAGATTTTTTCATTGATTCCTAATTACCATTAAGCAAGAAATCATCACTGACTGATCCCCCTTGGCCAGATATTTCTATGAGTCAAATGCCTAGTGTTAGACATAATGACCAGGGTGTTGGTCATATTTACTGCCTTTGGTGCAGTGCTTGGGTTACTCAGACCACGCCAGATTTTAAGGCTGGGTTCGCCACTATTAGCGCTATGATAAAAACACCACAGGCCTCCCTGTTTTGAACCCAACATCGCAATGACCTCTTTAGATTTGAATCGGAACATGTACGAATATAAATAGCCTGATGATAGGCCTATTATTAACACACAACTATTAAAGGAGCTTGGTTTATCTTTGTAAGCAAACTTGCTGGTTGACATACTACATGTGGGATACTTTTCAAAACAGCACACATCCTGGGTTTGGTGGAAATCATTCTTATCTCAGATCAGCTTATTCTGAACCTGATAATGAAGACATTATCCGTTATGCGTAGAATAGTAATTGTTTCTGCATATGATAATTGATATAGTTTCCTCTAGAGATCCAGTATCCAGCCATACAGCTTATCCAAACTTCAGCATGTATACGCCTATACTTTGGAGGAATTTATAACACCCAAATAATGTTTATGATATCATAATCTCGTATCTTTGTATTTCACAGATTGTCGGCAGGTGGCGGGTCGCAGCATGAAGATGGGCATGTGTTTCATCGTGCTGCTCGCGGGCTTCACCCAGGGTAAGTTGAGTTACTCACCTACTCCTGAGTCATTCTGAGCACAAGTTAAAGCCGTGAGAGTGCCACGTCTTCCATATCCCTCGGTTACCCGTGCCTACCTAACCAACACGTTGATAATACCATTTAATATTTATTACATAACGGTTTTTATATCTATGACATGACATTTAATTCAGATGCACGGACCCGTGTATGTTAAGACAAAATTCAAACCCCATCTATTAAAAAAGCCATCCTAATATGAATATGCAATTCTTACCATTGGACATTTCCCCTTGGATACTTACCCTTATAGCAGGTTATAGGGAGGAGGCCTGATTCTTGCAAGTAGGAAGAGATGTATTTTTCAGGGCCGCTGAGTAGGCCTACCAGCTATCGGTTATCAGCGTAGCATGCCGGGAACCTTCTTTGCTACTGGTGCCCAGCGTGTACACCAATAGCCTATGGCTGGTACCAAGGGGCCCAGAAAAGTCGTTCTCCTCCAATATGTAGCGTCATGCACCGTTGCATTACATGAAAATGCCCAATGGGGTCAGTGAGATTCATATAATAACACATTTTCTTATTATTTTCCAAATTAGATTATATGAAAAGTTTTTAGTGGTTATAAAGATGAGACAAAGCAATAGCATTATTTGCTTATCAATGTTATACAATGCAACTGAAATTTCAATAAATCATATTTACATAAGGTTAGTCAGAGCAGGGACAAAAGTGAGTTGGGAGCCTACCAATAACAGTTGTAGTCCCCAAAGCCGAAGTGCTTGTGGGAGTTATCATTGCTCAGGAGCAAATGTTACTAGCACCACTTGTCTCAGGGAGTTTGAATTTTCTATTAGGGAATCCTGCAAATACCCCTTTGCCTTGGGAGTTTTGTTGAGCTAGCCGAGGTAGTCGAGAGAATGGTAGAACTAGTACTCAAAATCAAATGAAGGAAGAACGACAAAGACTCTACTCTTCAAACTTCTTTGATAAATGTTTTTATCAAAATAACATCAATAAAGATTGCACATAACTTTGAGCTCTAATAACATAGAATAGACTATAATAGGTGATTGAAACTATTTTCTGGCTCGTATGGTATTTCGCCCCCAAAACAAGCATAGTTGCATCTATTACGTACCCAAGTAAAATGGCTTCGTAATTCCCCACTTCATGCGGATATAAATCATGTAGCTATTTGCCACCCAGCTCGGATTTCTGGACAAAACAGGTGCGGTGGCCAATGAGCAGGTGGTATAACCATGTAACCAACTAAGCCTTATTCCCATAGACTTAAGTTACAAGAACATCAATCATGCCTTCTGCCGCTAACTGAGCACGCTATCACCGACCCTCATGCATCGTAACCCTAATAGGTATGGTTCGTTTACTACTGCGGGCGCCCCAGAAGGGGAATTGGAAATATTTTACAGTACTATCTCTGTAATGTTGTTTAGGGTCATCGGTGCGGGTATTATGTGGGCCTAAGTTATCAGAGTGGTTGTGAATCTCGTGCTGGCATACAGGCAGGTGAGGGGCCAGCCGGCTAGGGAGCAATGCACTGATCACATGAGGGCTTCCCAAGTGGAGTGTTCGCCACTGTTGTAATATCATGAGGAATTGACCCAATACGAAAACTATTGAGCAAGAATTATTTATATCATATTTACGGATATGATGTACCCAAATTTGAATAGAAAACACATAGCAAAAGTTTGTTTAGATACCCAACCTATTGGCTTAAAAGTAATCCATTGAACCGGCGAGATAACTGTCACGGCTTACTCCTTCCGGAAGGCACCATTCACTTATTCCTGATACTAGTCGTTACAGGCTTAGACTACAAATATGAATGCGCATATATGTGTAGTACCACTTATCAGATTATAATATTATGCCTTGTAAAATGTAACAGGAACCTTTGCTTACCTTTTCACTGCCAGATAATTAGGGGAATTACATCTATTCAAGGTTTCTTAATATCAGATGTACTACTATCTTATAAGCAAGTGTTCAAGGTTAATTGCTAACGGTTATAGAAAGCATGGAAGGTAGTTTTTCATTTTCCCTAAGTATTTGGGAAATCCTTGGATTTTGGTTGCCATGGTAACCAAATTGCCAATTTGAACAGATATTTGCTAATTTTTGCATATGTTTGCATAATTTTTCATTGTTTTGCTGATAAACCTTGCAAAATGAACTAAATTGTAAGTACCAATAAGCACACATCCTATTCAA
This sequence comes from Lepidonotus clava, assembly GCA_936440205.1. Classification (NCBI taxonomy): domain Eukaryota; kingdom Metazoa; phylum Annelida; class Polychaeta; order Phyllodocida; family Polynoidae; genus Lepidonotus; species Lepidonotus clava. Next base: position 39,876,772 of record OW387136.1, on the reverse strand, counting down.
CTCAAATAAACAAATGGAAATCAATGGAAATCTGTCAAATATGCCTAAAGTCGTTGTTCAGAGGTATTTTCCACTATATTCCTATACATTTGTCTCATGGTCTAATCTCCAAATATGTCACACTATCTTCAAATAATTAAATTTGTTTAATTATGATACATATATAAATGATCTCATTGAATGAGGCACATTGTACTAATAAAATATTTCAATTTTTGTTAAGTTTTCACTTTTGAAGCTATCTAGAAGACATTTTGAAATTATAAGAAGGAATTTCAGGGATCCAGGGGATTCCCCAGGGATTCCCTGTTATTTAGATTTTTGGGGTTTTCCATTTGGGCCACTATAGCGGCCTGTGGCAGTGAAAGGGTTAAGCCATCTTTCTTTGCATGTTTGACATACATGGATGAGAATCCCCCTCCCGTTCTGGCTGGTACCAGCCGGCCCAATCGTGGGCAAACCGGGCAACAAGGGGGCAGGGGTTCTGATGGTATTATAAGAAGCGCCTCCCTGTCTCATCGACCAATGCTAATTAAACCTAGAGCTCGTCGGCTTTCAGGATCGATCAATGCACAGCAGCCAATCTGCGGCCGCCGCTAGATGGGGTTAGCATCGGCCGAGCTGCTCACAACCTGAGCTGCTCACCCCCGACACCAGGGGGAGCCACTCAGCTGCGGCCCGCCATCTAGCGGGCGAGGTGATCAAATCGTGTTTATTTGGACAACTGCTGGTCAGTCAATGAGTCCAGGGGGCGATTTGTGGCCAGGGTTTTAGAAATAGGCCGGCTTCGGGTGCTCTCCACCGCGTCCTGAGTGGTCCCAAATCCACGGCCGTGGTGATAGCCTTAGAAAATGAAAGAGAAAGGATCTACTGTTGGGATGTTGGTATTTCAGAGGACCATCTGCCTCCTTATCTGGGAAGAATCAACTCTAATCCTTAATTACTGTTTCTGATGTACCTGTATTGCAAAGATATTTAATCATATCTTTCTTGGTAGATCAATCTAGGTTATTATTATCAAATCCTTGCTAGTTGTATTCTAATGCACGCATCCTTATTAAGATATAATAAGCATTTATTAAATTTCATTTTGTCCTTATAGGTGTTGATCTCTTAATTACAGGTGTGTAACCACGAGTTGTCCCATTCGCCTGCTTCTGTTTCCTGGATCCTGGATCACAGAATAGTGATTCACCATTCATTTTAAAATGTTGTTTCCTGTTTTGTTCTATTTTGTTTGTCAGTCCTATACTAATCACTAACTCCACCTTCCGTTTCTAAATTTAACAGAACCATAAACACACACAGATTCATTTTCCAGCTTATAAAGCTTCTATCGTAGTATTTCTATCAGTTCTATATCTTATCTAGGGCTCCAGTCCATGTCACATTGGATAAGGAATCAGAGCATGTGAATGCTATGCTCTCACTCCTTCAATGTGCCACTGCACGAATATCTGAAGTTATCCTTGTTGAATTATGCGGTGAACATTCAAATAATCCGAAAACAGTTTACATTCGAAATAGCAATCTTGTCGCCGTCACTGCGCGAAATTAGACCTTTAATGACCTTTGATTTTGTAAATGGAGCCATTGAGGTTCATTAAAGGCATAGGAAATGTCAACTTTCCAATACCTTTGAAAGATCTTTAATGAATTTGTAAAGGTCACCTGAAAAAGTTTTGGAAAGGTCTTGTAAAGAATTAAGATGACCTTTCCATTACCTTTAGCACACCTCAATGGCTCCATTTACACAAACTTAAAGGTCCTAAAAGGTCTTTTTTCGTGCAGTGTGTTCCGCCACAACCAATGAGCTAGTTCTTCAGAAGTTGCATGTGAATTACATGCATAACAATGTATTCAAACACCAGTGGCTGTTGAATTTGTCATACTTTGTTCCTTAACAGAAAATCCCTATATTGAAATTATCTATGTTTTATCGCTAGAATTCTTATCCGTGGATTCTTTTTGACAAATTGAACCATGTTACTTTAATTTCAACTCATCTAATTCATGTAATAGAAGGCAGTCTATAAATTTAGTCACTTTCAGAAAAATGTAAATGATCTTGGATAGAAATCAGGGGAAATGGGAAAAATAGTTAATAATTGTTCTTTGGTTATTATTTTATTGTATGACGCCTCCTCATTGAAATCCCCTTTAAGTTGAAAGGGTTGAGAGCTCATATTTTGGTAAATGGATAGATGGTCTCAATATCTCCTGTGTAAAACGACCGCATATGTATATTCACACAATCTTGCTTGTCTTTAAAAGCCGTACTTTGTACAAACGTCTCTATGAACGTATTACACAACCCCTACCATATGCATATATACGTTTGAATGATACAAGTGTACATGTTTCCAAACAGGAGATTCCATCTGCCCTCTACTTCTTGAAATTTGTCAAAAAATAGTGGCAATTCTATATGCCGTATGCATCCATCTTTTCCAAGACTTTGATAAATTCATTCTATACACATTTGAAAACGGCACTGATACGATTAAAACTGCTGAAAATCTACCCCTAATCTTGTTGTGTGTACTCTCTGTTCCACCTATCTGTGCGGCACCCTCTCACTGTTCCTGCACTCACTGTGGCTGTTGTGTCTTGCACACTTGCAGTGCCTTCCGTAGCTGATGGGGCGAGTCGTGGCAAAGCCGGGGCGACAGGAGCTCGCGCCAAGAGCCCTTCTTCGTCCGGAGGCTCCTTCTCATCCTCCTCCTCTTCCTCTTCCTCGTCTTCTTCACTTTCAGCAAGGAAGCGGGGCAACGACCGGCCGTTTGGGGACGAGGCCCGGCTCCTCAGCAAACTGCTGCGGGGGTACGAGAAGGCCGTGCGACCTGTCGACAACGCCTCCCACACCATCAACGTCAAGGTCAACTTCGCCCTCACCCAAATACTCGACATGGTAAGCACTGGGATAATCGAGAAAACATGATAATTAAGAGTGATCTTGTTGGTAATAATATTATGTGACCTAATATTATTAGAGGGTCTCCATATCTCCTTTGTAAATATATTCTATAATCTTCTTATATCCTCCATAATTATCTTCTATGATTAAGAAACATGCCTCATCTGCGTTTATAGGATAAGCCAGCCATGACTAGGCAGTCGTAGACAGAATACCTGTGACTATCCGAGCAGTTTAGACATGACAGGTTAGAGAAAGGTTGCCTTTGGCACTTTATGGTGTCTTCAATACTTTAAAGTGAAACAATCCACATTCAAATATGTCTGCTATCACTAAGAACACCCCTTGGTCCCGTCCATAAATAAAGTCATGCTATTTTTAACCATGTTTTAGGATTGTATAGGGAGCTTCCTCCCCCCCCCCCCCCAACCACATGACGTCAGATATGGACGGCCCCATTACCCGATGTGTTTTTGTTTTTTTTTGTTCAGTGCCGCATATGCGACGTCTTATATATACGAAATAATTATACATACTGTGACAAGTGGCAGATTTCTGTTTTAGTATACTACTCAGGGTCATTTTAATTTGGGCCTAATATCAATTAATTAGGACTTTCATGAGATACTTCATGCTCTACAAAGCGCAGGCAGTAATCTTTATATATATATATATATATATATATATATATATATATATATATAAATATATATATAATAATAGATATATATATAACATTTTAGGGACCAACAAATTTCTGCACACTTATTGTTGTCTGCCCGACACAGTAACAGATCTTGTGCTTCCGCACTTTCTTTGTTCGCAACAAGCACATAATTCCCATTTGTATATACTACTCGACCTTTTGTCGCCAGTTCTTCTGACGCCGTTGGCATGGGATAAAAGACCACAGATTTTATTGGTTGACTATCACGAAAGAGGCAAGGACTTGCAAGTCCTTAATTGTATGATATGGAAAGAGCCGCGCGTTTTTATACAGTATAAACTACCATGGATCAGCCTAACCGTTTGCCTTGCTTTAACAAACTGACTTCATCCAACTTACCCAAAATGTGTCCTTTGCCTTTAGGATGAAAAGAACCAAGTTCTAACGACCAATGTATGGTTTTCTCAGGCAAGTACATCTGATTATAGGCCTATATCATATCCTTTTCAGGGCGTAGCCAGGATCGAAATCAATGGGGGGTCCAAGTAAATATTTGGGGGTTCATGGTAATTTTAAGTGGGTTCCACCAGTGATGTTCTATAATAATTCTTACATTTTACTTATATTGTGGGAAACTAAGGGGTTCCAGACACCCAGCCCCCACCCCTGGCTACGCCCCTGTCTTTAAGTTACATTCAGCTCCTTTATCTATCCGAAAAGATGTCTGCACTATTAGAAGACTATTTATTTACTTAACATCAAATTGCAATTGGTGCTGAATTGAATTGCAGAATATGTAATTTTTCAGACTTCCTAATTAACCAATCTAAAATTAAGTTTAATTCGTATAGGCTATAGTATAATGTTATCATATTGTAAAAGAATATATAGCTATTAGGATGTACGATCTTTCTCCTTTTCCAAAACCATTTCAAGAAATGGGACCTATTCCTATTACGATTAGTCGTTCTATAGGCATAACCCGTTAGTTTTCTCATTATCTGATCTGATTGTGGTCGTTATGTTAGGAATGGAAAGATGAAAAGTTACAGTGGAACCCTGAGGAATATAACGGTTTAAAGAAGATCCGAATACCTCCCGATCTGATATGGCGGCCCGACATAGTCTTATATAACGGGTAAGTCATTATCTTGTTTTCTTCACATTCCCCATAAAATCTCGTGTCAGAACATTCCCTATAACCTCTTACAGCAGTTCATTCCAGGCAGAGCCATACACGAAATGAAAATAATCATCATTTCCATCAACATTGTGATTAAAACATTACCATTGGCAGGTTAGATCAATACATTGCTTCGCACAGACATAGTATAGCATTTCTCTTTCTTTTAAAATGATTACAGACCAGAAACCATGGCAGAATATTACAGAGTTCCACACACTCATTTAGCTTGTATTTTCTTCTACGATGTGAAAGTAACTTCAAACACAGCTCATTAGCGAAAACTGTTTACCATCAAAATAGCTTGGGTTGAATATCCATAAGTAAGGTTGTTCTTGATGTTTATCCCGTCACATGGGTTTATACCTTCTTTCATTGCTTGAAAACATGTTATGATATCTGCACCTTAAGATAACAATAGCACAAGTAGATATCAGAAAAGCTTCACTGTCATTTGATGCCTGTAGTTACTGCTGTATATATATGACAACATAAGCCATATTATTTACAATATTTTCATCTAGTCTTATGCTCTATCCATATTTCTATGAACTAAGACAACTTTCCGCCCAATCACCATAATTAAGTAATGAAGAACTTAGTACAATTCAAGAACACGTTTCAAGCAAGTGGTATGTAATCAACAATATTGGTAGCTAGTAATTTCTGTTGACAAATAATATGTGTGCGGTGCGAGGAACAATGCGATATACCTGTACCCTGGTACCTCACTCAGGATACGGAGTTACAGGTGAGTAGAAGTCCAGCCATTTCGCAGGTAGCAGCCCCAACGTTAAGTATCCAGAACAAAATGCACTTTAGAGGAGAGGGTTAAGGACTTAACATTGTTGGAGGGCAGGCGTCGCGTGGAGTTACAGCATGAGCATCCGGTCGACTATGTCCATTGTCTATGTTGTCAAAAGGCTGTCTAATTCATGTATATACACACACAAAAGCATGCATTCGCAGTATTGGTCATCAATACTTTTAGAGGCCGTGCATTATCACAAAGTCCGGAGAATATTTATGAGATTGCAGCTAAAAAGGATACCCCTCTAATTTAGTGATTTACCGGCTAGATTGATGGGTTCAGAATGGAAACTCTGTTCGTATTTTAATCTAAATGAAGTTGGTCTGTATAGATTGACGTCATTTTGGGAGTTTAAAACGAACTTCGGCCAAATATATCAATACGCGAGTTCAGTTTGTGACGTGCACACTTTTACATACATGTATATAGATGACAGTTCACCTCTTTAAGATCTATATCCCGCCATCAGTTCGTGAGATATTGGCCACTCTATTCGTTTAAATACTAACTGAACCTCGGCACTCCCTACATCACTTTCTTTATTATCTACAGACAGACAGACACACAGTCAGCTTATTTATATCCTTATCTTTCACAGGAAAGGTTAATAAACTCTATCAAATATCACCATTGCAAACTGGAGAAAATTTTCACGTAGTTTTAGTACTTTACTGAACTCACACTTAGAATTTACATTAGAATTATCTCTTTAGATCGTATTGGTAGATTTAAGAATAGGACTTATTCTAAGCTACACTTGGAATGGAAGTATTCATCTTTTTTCAATCTATCATTGCTATGTTGCTTTGCACTCTTCTTTGGTATCGACTTTTCGAGAACATTATAAACTTTTCTGCGTTGTATAAGTTTTAAGATGTGAAGACTAGCGAATTTCATGATGAACAATTTCATGATTTGTAGTATCTAAAGGAAAACTAAATTATTCCAATGCCCAATTTCTGTCTCTCCTTTGTAGTTAGCCTAGCAGGACCTGAATTTGTTTTGGTTAACCATATATACATGATTGGGATAACGCAGGCATGTTTCCAAACATGAAATACTATCTGCCTTCGGCTTCTTGGAATGCATCGGAAAAATAATGAAAATGATACATGTTGTATGCCTACCTTTTTGGGGACTTTGATGCATCTTTTCTGGATAGGCCTACATTTGCAAACGTAAATGATACTTTGGATGCTACCGAAACTGTATCCCTAATGTTGTTGTCAGCTCTCTTAGAACTGTGTTCTTCTTACCAACATAATGATCTTACTCCGCTTGGGCATGATGTGCATCTATAAATAGGTCTAGGGGTATCAATAGTGGACAGACTATGCATTGATCTGTACGTCCTATACCCCATCACTGTTTCTTTATGTGTTGTCATAGTATGAATGTTTGTTGTGGAATCGTATATTATATCAAGCATAATTAATGTGTTGGTAAAATCAAACATGCGTAGAGGCTTAAGACTAAAACAAGGATTTGGGCAAACCCATGTGACGCGGTGCAAACACACTAACAACCAGCAATAACCTCGAGTGGCCTTATAGAAGTTAGATTTGCAGTGGCTGGAGAATCTATTGATGAACAGGTACATTGAATGTAGCAAAACCCTATCTAAATTTGTTACTGCATGGGTTTTTCAGTGCAACGAGAATTATAAACGTTTAATCTCTTATAATCCCATATTAGCTGTTTATTTCCATAGTGCGGGTGGGTTTGAAAATGATTAACACTTGAAATATATTATATATTTTTTCACAGTGGTGTGAGTGCCCTTTGTTTTCCTTAATGGCTGGAAGCCAACGGGGAAATATGACTTTAAGTTTATAGGCATATTCGAGATTAATCTTAGTATTTCTAAGACGTTCCTAATAATGAAGACCTTGGTGCGTCTGTATAGTGATCATGGAATGTAATGAAAGAACCGGGAGGAATTAATTTAGATAAAGGACAATATATATAGTGTGTGGGGCCTTTGGAACCAATTCACGTTTTGGCCTTATTAGTGTTGGAAAACGACACAGCAATTACATTCTGAGGCCTCACCTGACTTTGTCATTGTATACATTTTTAAGGTACATAATTATATAGGGCCTAATATATTGTATTACAATCTGGGTTTTGGGAGAACAAAACAGACAGGTTTAAAGCGCATTGGCCGCTGATTGCTTAAAGACGAAGTTATTTAGCAATGAAAGAGAGTTAGTTTTTTAACACTGACGTTCCCTTAGACAGATTTTCACACTTTAAGGTGTCAATTCATTAATACCTAAATCCTTGCAGGGAATAATTTTTCTGGTATAATATTAGATTATCATTTTGCATATCATTCTTTCAAAATTTCCGTTAATTCTAAATTCATCTCACAGACTTTACAACAGCATGAAATCTCAGATACCCCATCCCCAAAATAAGTGTTTTTCCCCATTACTCTTGCAGGCCCGTACCTAGGGGGGGAGGTGGGGGTGGTGGGCCACCCCCCCACAGAGCATGACTCAAAATTAGTTCCACCCAGGTAGAAATATTCTTTCTTCCAAATTCCTTAGAGTCAAACATTAAAGGAAAAGTTCAATTGAAACAACTAATTTACTGTTCTTTTTCTTTTCAAAAACCTTTGGAATTTACTTTTCAGGTGCAGGATGCAGCTCAATTTTGTATAGTGAAAATCTTACTCGAGACCTTGCCCTGTTTCATTGGTTTTCTTCAGGTCAACACGAGAAAAATAGTCTTAGGATACTGATAGAAGTCCTAGTTTTAGTTTATGAAAAATGGAATGTGATGTTTGATGAATCAACAAACCTGCACTATTGGGTTTGCCCCACCATTTTTGTGAGCCCTTAATCATAGTTTTTAGTATTGTAGCTTATGGGAAGGGCTCACTCAATCAGTCATGTCTTTTGTAGGTATTTGGGCTTTGATCTGATTGCCCAGTTACACAATCTTACATACAAGTAGCTACAGGCCTTTGTCCACCGGCATGCATTTGTAAGCAGGACAATTAGTGTGCATCAAGTGTAATTGAGTGGGCAGGCCTCTCCCTTGCACCCTCCCCCACCCCCACTCCTTGAACTGAGTTCAAGGAGTGGGGGTGGGGGAGGGTGCAGTTTGAGAAGCCAGAAGTGGGTTACATAACCAGTACTTGAGCCAGGTGACCTGCAGGTGGGTGGGTGCAGGGGACCAGGGCACTGACAGTCCACTCATCATAGTGGGGGGGGAGGGGGGGGGTGACCGGCCAGGTAGAGGGAGGAGGCAGTCAGGGTCTAGGCAGTCAGTGTATGCAAGGCCAGGTAGAGGGAGGAGGAGAGGGGGGGGGGGGATTCATGGTTGCTTGGGCGCATGGACAGTGATATAGGAGGGAGTCCTATTGGTCAATCAGGTTGACCAATGAGTGTACAGCTGCCTGGGACAGCTGCACTGCCCAATGGACACTACTGGGACCCCCCCCCCCCCCCACCTCTATGATGAGATTTCTGATTTCTAGTTAAGGGCGAACATCGATCGTTCCAACGATCGGAACTTTGATAGTCATTTGCTTCTTGTTATTATCCAAATAGAAATATTGTTTAATACAGGGATGTGCTCTGCCCCCATTTTGTACTGTAAGATTTTACATGGAACTTTTAAAGTATTTTCCCAATATTGTACAACCAAAAATATAGACAAGTTCCACTTTAAGGAACTCACCACCGCCCCACCGCCAACCCTGGGTACGGGCCTGTCTTGTAACATTCTATATATTACCCAATACTCATAAACATTACTATCCACTTGGACAGCGTGGACGACTATGGGGACAAGGTGTACTCGCAATGCCTGGCCATGGTCGGCACAGACGGGACGGTATTCTGGGCTCCTATAGCCAACCTCCGCAGCACCTGTAAGCTCGACCTCACCTTCTTCCCGTTCGACGACCAGACGTGTACCTTCAAGGTGGGGTCCTGGACCTACGACGGCTTCCAGGTAGACCTGATGAACAAGTCGGCCGATATGGACCTTGATCAGTATACTGTCAACGGCGGGTGGGACCTTATCTCCACAAAGACCCGACGTAACGTCGTCTACTACCCCTGCTGCCCTGAGCCATTCCCTGATGTCACCTTCTCCATCTACCTGCGCAGGCGCACTCTCTACTACATCCTCAATGTGGTCGTTCCTTGTTTACTGTTGTCCGGGCTGTCCATGCTTGGTAAGTGTGTTATGATTATATGACTGATTGCTTATAAATTATGCGGTGTTATTATGATGATTAGATCCTTCAAATGCGTCGCTCTTCATTCTCTTGCTTAATTATGCTTGTATGGCTAAAAAGTAAAATGTATATGCTTATGTAATCTTAACATTGTGGATCCTTGAATCAATGCAGTGTACCATAGTCAAATATCCATGCGATGTAATTTCTTAAGAAATATCTATAAATATCATATTGCTTCCTATATACATGAAATGTAATTTGGAAAATGGCTTAATATTGTTACAATTGTTTAATTTGTTTGTACACAGCCTGTCTATTAGGAAAATAGTTAGAACTTGTCTAATGTGGATAAGGTATACTTATAACTACCGCAGTTCTTTCTGTGAAGCAAGAGTAGAGTCTCCCATTCATATGGTGCGTGGGGATACTTTTCCACATCTGTGTTTTGTTCCCTTATCGAACTGCTTTCACCACTGCCTCGGCTGCTACTGACCAATCGATTTCTTTTCACTATGACAAAGTCCAGCCTCCAGGCACTAACCGACTGTTGACCGGAGGTGGCCCCAGAAGAAGAGCTATTTTCCAAACGAAACACATACAAAATGCGAAATGGCATTATGCCATATGAATCCATCTGGCTTTTGTTGGCTCCAATTCATGAGCATTTATGTGGACGGCATTCGTTGCCTGCTGGTCAGGGAACCGGTTACTGTTATCCGTTCCCTGTAGTTCCTATAACAGATTTGAACTGATCTCAGTTGATGTCGGCGTAGACGATCGCACACGCAGAGAAAAATAAGAACATTATTGTCGATTTTGTTAAATGATATAAAGTTCTATGTAATTCTGATTAATGCCCTGTGTATTCCCAATACATGGCTTTAACCATTAAACTTCGTTTAACCTGGATATGCTATATATAAGCATATCGGTAATATACATGAGTTTGGTAGTAAGAGTTGTGCTCCTATCTATTTGATTTTTAAGCAAGTTTACAGCTTGGAGTGCATATAATATAAATATCCATAATGTTATAGTGTAATCAATAATCCAAAAACGTACCTATAGTTCCTCTCACCCTGGCTTATCCTTGCTCCAGAATGATATTACACAGGTTTCAATTACATCATTTTCCACATGTTTGTTATATTAAATTTGTTTATAAGGTAGGCTACATGTCCACCCATACCCCTCCCGCCATGTGTGCATCCAGTAGTATAGACAAATGGCACTTTACTCATGGCAACACTTAAGCCGAACTGTCAGACTTACCCACGTATAATGAAATCATAGCACTTACAATCTAGTAACTTTACTAATATCTTTCCCAACCAAACTGACCTATTAACCATAATGGGTGTGAGTGCCGAGATCATAATCTGTAACTAAAACTGAAACAAAAGGTTACAAGTCCTTTTCATACCTGTGAACCAGGTGTCTCTTTCTACGATTAAAGGTGGCGTTGTACCCAAAATAGCCACGTGTGTGGATTCAATCATTCATTAACTCAAACCAAAACTGACCTCGCTGACTCCCAAAGGTCGCAGACATGTTTCTCCTATATACTTGTAGGCTTTTGGCTCCCGCAGGAGACCGGAGAAAAAGTATCCCTGGGACTGACCGTTCTTCTGGCCTTCTATGTCCTTAGCCTCAGTCTTTCGGCGCGGATCCCCGAGACATCGGAGTATGTTCCCCTCATAGGTACTGTGACGCAGAGTACACCACGCCCATCGTTCTCACCACGCCCATCGTTCACACCCGCCCATTGACAAAAACGACCTCCGCCCTTTTTCGCATCCACATTGAGTGGCCACCCGCAGACATTGTTTCTACCAGTGCCCACCCCTCCTCCGTCTGCTTAACCGTTACCTAATGCTTTCAAGGTCAGGCAGGCAGTTAGCCCAATGGTTTAGTTCTGCCCTTTCCCACACATATAGCCCTCATGAAGGTGAAATGGGGGACGTTATTTATTCCCTTGGCCGTCATTCTCCCCGCAACTGCATTGAAACACAAACCGCCCGTGTGTTTGCCTTTTCTAGGTTTCTGGATCCCTCGGGACACCGGCGAAAAGGTTTCTCTTGGACTGACCGTGCTTTTGGCCTTCCAACTGTTGGGGCTAAGCCTCTCAGAACGCATTCCGGAGACGTCAGAATATGTGCCTCTCATAGGTATATCTCTAACCACACCTCATGCCACCACTTCCACTATATACCACCACTACCACTACCACCACCACCGTGTTCACACGTAGCCCCTACAGACGCATCCATATTCATCAGCGTCGTGCAAAACTTTTGCATCTAGACATAGATTGAATATTGTGGTAGCTACTGTAATCTCTCTTTATACAGTGTTTTCCCACCTCACTTATTTATCCTTTTTTGTTTTGTGTTTTCTTTGGGATGGACGATGTGACCGACCAGTGAATCTCGTGTATGCCATAAACATACTTCTAGCTTTGTGTACAGTCTCATTGGTTTGCCTTTCGTTCTTCCTGTAATTGCAGGGTTCTGGTTGCCCGGGGAAACGGGCGAGAAGGTCTCCCTCGGCCTCACCGTCCTTTTGGCATTCTATTTGTTGAACCTCAGTCTTTCCGAACATATCCCCGAGACCTCCGACTATGTGCCACTCATAGGTATAGAGAATTCACAAAAAGGCCATCTAATGTGTATTATACTCGTCCAGTGGTGTAGGGTTACCCACTATGACCGGCTGTATAATTATGATCATGAATGCAGGAGTGATTATATCGTAGACTTATGTCTAACCTAGAGCTCTCTTAACTCTTGGTGTGTGACGTTGTATATTTGGCAACTTAAAACACAGCTTGCGTTACATTATTGATCTTTCCCCTGAGAATTTTAAAGATGCAAAGAGGAAATTCTTTTGAGTTTAACGTTACGTATTTCAAATTCACCAACATGTAAATCAAGGCTTTTAGGAAATACTCAAGAGGAAAGTATAGATTTAAAATCGTAAAAGTATCTTAAGAAACATTCCCGTATAGATGCACTGGGTGGTTGGTTTGAATGTTTATGGCTTTGCTTTACACAATTTTGGTTTATTGAGGATTTTGTCCTGATTATCTTGTTATTTTGGAAATGAGTAAATGGATATAATTATGGTCGATTTGATTTAACGAAAGAAATCTGGAAACATCCTTTAGATGTACATAATTCGAGGGAAGGTTCTTTTTAGTTTGGGATTTTTTTTTTACCAAGCTCAGGAAGTCTGCATCAGTGTTTTACTTGTGCATAAATATTTTTGTTGTTTGGCATTATGTTGATTAGACTATATAGGTTTGTTGGAATTAATATTGTTATGGTTGGCTTTCTAGTTAGATATTGTTCATAGAATACACTGTAATCTTGTCGTAGAATGTATGTATCATGTTCCTGTCACAAACAAAATCATTTCTGGATGTCCATTCGGCACATAATCCACTTGATATTGAATCTCCCTGGGCATTTAATATCCAGTCATATTGCACAAAGAGGAATGTACACTATTATTTAGGGCATTCTTCATTTAGAAAAAATGCTATCTGCCATTTTGATTTACAAACTATTTCCTAATTAAAATTTCTCTGCTAGGCCCTATGATTCCCTTCCCTAAAAACCTTTCATTCCAATTAAAAAAGAAATCCTTGCATTACCCTAAAACCAACATTAGCAGCGCAATATAGAACACATTAATGAGAAAGTGCATGATCAAATTTCCAATCCACCCTCTTTCTGAAAAAGAAACGTTCCCAGTTAATTGTGCCCTGTTAGTCATATCCGCCCTTACAACAATTAAGCATTGATATTCCTGGTCTGTATTTCATGAAACACTCAATACGCCCCATACTTTGTCCAAATTTACCAGTAAATTCACCGCTTTTTGGTGAATCGTTAGATTTGCAGAATCCCCAACCTTGGAAGGTGTTTACCTCATTGATAACTTGTTATGTGACGTTGTGCCTTTTGCATATATTCTGCATGTATCTTCCTCTCTTGATCTTGAATGCGACGCATGTATTTGTTGTTTTTGAGCAGATTTTAATAAACCGATTGTTTGTTTCGATTATGACTTACATGTACACCAATCAATTTATTGAATCAAGCTATGCAATTCACTCACACGAAAACATTGTATTCCTATTTCACAAAACTATGTAAGCCTAGTAATATTCTCAAATGCCATACATAATTATGTACAGTATTACTTACTTAAATGATAAACAACTATACAGAAACTTGATGATAGTTTCATTAGAATATCTTTGACTTTTGAGAACTTTGACATTTCACTTGTTTCCTCTCACCCAAGAACAGACACACTCCTATGTTGCCTACCCTAATCAATCTGGTTGCGTTTGCAGGCGTCTACCTGATGGTGATTATGATCCTGACGTCCATCTCAGTGGCCATGTGCGTGTTTGTACTGCACCTTCACCGACTGGGCCAACGTGCAGTGCGCGTGCCGCCCTGGTTACACAAACTGGTGACGCGTTACCTAGCGCGTCTTGTCGGGATGTCCTATATCATTGACCACCGGCGGCAGGAGATCGCTGCGGCCAACGGCGGTGGTGGCGGTGGTGGCGGTGGTGGTGGTAGCCTGAACCACCAGCACCACCAGAGCCACCACATGTACCAGCACAACGACCGGGAGGAGATCAAACCCCTGCGGATTGAATGTGAGGAGCTCAACGCCCGCTACAAACTCATCCAGGTTGAGGGCAGTGGGCTCTACATCCTGGCGCGCGACGGGGAAGGTGCTCCCCTGGAGAAGGACGACAAGGAGGAGCTGAACGACCTACACAAGGTCAAAGACAAAGGGGGCAAGGTGCTGCGCGCCATGAAGGCCATCATGGTGCAGAATGACGACGAGGAGAGCCAGAGGGTCACAAAAAACGAGTTGTTGTGGCACGACATTGCCGAGATCATAGACCGCTTCTTCTTCTGGTTGTGTTTTATCACCATTACCCTCTCCACGGTGTGCATCCTCGTCGTCCTGCCGCTCTCCAAACCCGACCCGCTCAGGTGAAGGCGGCTCTTCATCGACTGCCCTCGTCCCCGCTATTGCTCATATCCGGTCGACGGCATGATGGCGGCCACGCCGTGGAGGCGGCGGGGGGCTACGGCGACGCCTGGAGACGCTGAGCGTTGCGCTGGAGCTGTGACCGACCCGGGGTCGCCGCCCTCCCGAGCACCGTATCATAACGTCCCGCCTGCTCACATGTAGGCCCCGAGCTGCTCGCACCTGCTCAGCCTCACCCAGGAGCGCCGCCCCAGGCGCCCCTACCGACAGACTATTGGGGGACACGCCACACCTCCAACTAAAGGCCATATTCCACTTTGCGTCAGGTCCCGTTTGCGGCCACTATCATAAGTGGCCGCAAGCAATTTGCGGCTTTGATACCAACATGTTGGTATCCCCAAACAGTGGCCGCAAGCAATGGCCGCAAGCAATGGCCGCAAACAGTGGCCGTAAACACCTATATTCCACTTTGTTTGCGGCGGCCGCAAACTAGTTTGCGGCGGCCGTTTGCTTGCGTCTGGTCATAAACAAATGGAATATAGCAGTAGGGACGCTACCGCAAACGCATTTGCGGCCACCCTGGACGCGTTTGCGGCCGTCCTGGACACGTTTGCGGCCGTCCTGGACGCGTTTGCGGCCGTCCTGGACGCGTTTGCGGCCGTCCTGGACGCGTTTGCGGCGGCCTGGACGCGTTTGCGGCCGTTTGTCGCATAGTGGAATATGGCCTTTAGACACCGGTACAAGGCATGGCTGCCTCCTGCCCGGGGCGGCCAGAGGTGTGTGGGCTAGGAGCCAGCGGGTCTCAGCGGGGAGATAGCATGCTCTTTTCTCCAGCTGGGATATTAGTGAAACAGGTGGTGGTGCAAGTCAGCATGCCGCTTTTAAAACAACTTGGAGATGTTCCAATAGGCTGCGGTTCACAACGTTTTGTAACATGGTAGACCTATACATGTATGTAATGTAAAATGTGGGTTAAAACAAATTCTGTCACCGAATGTGCCGTCAGCTGGAAGCAGTCTGGAATACATACTCTAATATCACAAAAATCAAGGAATCTAATAAACTGGAAACATTTATTTATACTATCACAAATACTCTACGAACAAAGTAAAATGAGAAAGTAATTGCAGGACAACGTCGGAACCAAATCATCTCAATAGTTATCAGTACACAAAATACATATACTCAAAATAATCCTTGTTTTATTTGTAAGTTTCCATAGTGCCTAGTGAAGAAGATGCCGCGGTTGCAGGCCAGTCTTGTAATACAGAGCCGTTTGCTATGCAATTGATAAAATCGGGTACAACTTGACTTTTCATCTGTTCATACCCTTTCTTCTCTATATTCAATTCGCCAATGCACAGTAGGGACTGTGGTTCCCTTCTCTTGGAGTCGCCTCGCCTAACCACAACGGTACATCTTCTGTATATAATGATTTGACATGTACAAAGAATTCATATCATTGATCATAATTCATTTCTTCTGTATTATAGGCCTTTACTTAGTGAGTATGGACGCCTTGTGTAATGGCGTCCTGTAGATTTTAGATATATTCCCAACCATCTTCTATCTCACCGTGTACACCCATCCTACCTACACTTACCTCCCCCTCCTATCTACAAAGGGATTTGATCATCACAATGTACGTTCCTGGATCCTTTTTAAATGACATCCCAGAAGTTGTATGTATTTCTTAGTTTACGTCTACCCACTAAGTACATTATGGGCATTTACTCTCTTTGAAATGGGGATTTCATCGAAAAACAGAGGATTTAGTACAATGAAAGAGTTTTGACTGTGATACAGAGACTTTTCCTAGTCCTCCACGAATATACCCTTCCGATCTGAGCAGTTGTTTCGTCAACCTTAGATATAAGTTAAAACGAGCAGGGCACAACATTAAGGGGTTTGGATTGGTTGCCACCAACATATTCATTGATCTTCTGTTGATTTACCTGACTGCGTATTTTGCCTGTCGGACGCGTGCATGGCAACAAATGAGGATAGCACTGGGATCCCAAGGCATGTATGCTTTCAAAACATAGCATGTCCAATGTATGTGCACTTGGGGAAAAAAATGTATACAAAAAAGACATGTACACTTACAAATTTAAATAAAGAATTTGTCCCGGTATGGATAGCCAGTTACGACGTCAACTGCTGCTATGTTTACTGATGTAGAAAGTGTCATGTGAAATGTATACCTGTCTCTTGGGGCAATTGTCTTTTTGTTAGCATGTAGTATACATGCTCAAATCAATGTTTGATATGTACCAGGCATGTGGATGTCCCTTAATGTTGTGCCCTGAGCAGTATTTGTGTTAGTTACCTTGTTTTGTGTTCCACCTTGGGTGGTCTGGGAAGCATCATATTAATATACCTGTTACTGCTAACCTACACGTATCTCATCTTCATCTGCTGTAGTAGCGACTGTAAGCTGGCGAGAAAGGGTTTATGACAGAGACTGAAACATGTATGTAGAGTATAAGTGAGAAGGGGAGAAGCTGTCAATAAAGGCTTACACATTATTGTTATCTTGGTTTTCATTTTTTCCAAGCAGAAAAGCTCATCATGACCCATTATTGAACCAAAGCAATGCTTTCCCTGCCAATTGTAACCGATCTTCAATCTTCAATGCGATTACAATAACTCTTTACATATAGCGGTAATTATTTAGAAAAGATTCTCAGGAAAAAAATTATATCAAAGCATCAGTAACTGATCTTTCTAAACTACTAAACTTGTATCACCCTAGTATACAAGTTTATATCACCCAGGTATAATAAAGTTTTTGACTATACGTGAGGTAGCATTTGCATTCGCTGTGAGGTACTGATACAAGTGGTTTGCATTTCAGATACCAACATGTTGGTATCTGAATAGAAACCCATACATAATTTTGCTTGCATTCACACTTGCGTTGGACCAATAAAAGTATGAACGCAAGCAAATTCCATATACCACTACGTGTTCTTAGATATTGATTGTTTCCTTGTGTTCCTGTCAATTAACAAAGGTAAAATGCCCAACACAAGTGAAATGAAGTAGAGTGGAATAGGGACTGTAGTTTTCTAGTACTGCTATGCTGTGGCAGGTCCGTATACCTAGGGTCTGCTATGGGGGGGGGGGGGGTTGTGGCGGCGAAGTTTCCCAAGTGGGACTTTTGCCTATATTTTCAATAATTTTAACTTGAAAAGGGGGGTGGCGAGCAGTAAAAAGTGGAACTTTTCAACATTTCCTATTAATTTTAGGGGCTTCACATATAATATTAGAAGGGAAGGTGGAACATTTCGAAAAATTTCCTTTATGCAGTTATGGGGGGTGGGGGGGTGGGGGGTGGGGGTGGCCCGCCACTCCCCCCCCCCCCTAGTTACAGGCCTGCTGTGTTATATGCAAGAATGCCAATTAGGCATTTGGATAGAATTCTAATGTAGTTAAAATCCTAATCACTTGAGGGCTCTGTGCTGTAGACTAGTACAAAATTTGTCCAGTAGATGTCCCCAGCTGGCTTGTTAGTTCACATTTACAAATTAAGAACATGTTCCTACTTTACAACTCTCTTGATAACAGTACCAAAACAAAGCAAACATTGAGCTTTACTGTATAGAGTCTAAACTATGTAATCTTATAATATTTGCAGCAAATAGAAATTATCTTTTGAGGAAAAAGGAGGTCTATAGACACCTTTTCTGCATTATAACAGGTTTGTAAGCAAATTATAACTTACTTGTAGGATTCTGCGGGTGGAATTACCAGTTTCCAATGAGGCAATCAAGGATGGACCTGCTGCTTCAATGGACGTCGGGGAAACTCTGATTATCCGGCAACTGCGAGGACACGTGGTGGCCGAAAACGGAACTACGACGCTACGACGGCTACACTCCACCCCATTCCATTTTTTAGGAGGGCTCACTCCATCAGAAGTGTCATTCCATTTTGAGTCATCATTCCCTTTTGAGTTGGTGGTGGCTTTAATTGATTTCCTCATAAGAGTTCATTCCGCCAGAAGTGGTGGTCATAATCTTTCTTTAAGTTGGCTCTCGCATCTTTCAAGAGGGCCCCCTCCATTAGAAGAGGCCTGCTGTAGAACTACATCTTACTAAAACGTCTGGCTCATCTACGGGTATATGTACAGTTCTATATTTTCTTGGCATCTAGTTGCTACTATATACAGGGGTAGGTCCTCTTGACCTACAGCCCAAAGAACTTCCGGGCGTTCCTCGAGGAGATCTCCAAGTCGAGGCTGGGTGGGATTCCTCGGAGTTCTCCTACTCTGCCCGTCACCAGGTGGATGGAAGTTAGTCCATGCTGGTCGGACCGGATACCTTGTGGGCAGAGGTAGGGATTGTTGGCCTCCTGAAGGAGCTTGCACAGCTCCAGGCTCTGCACCACCTGATCCAGTTCCGGGTGGCGGTCAGCCCTCCGAAGTTTTCCTGAGGTACTGAACATAGCCTTAGGGGCCCCTGCACTAGGGGGTGAGCTTTTGTTGTGGGCACCAGCTTCTGTTTTCGCGGTGGAACCTTTTCACTCTCAGGGGGCCTTGGTAGGTTGGCCTCTGCCCTGGTTGAACTGGCTGTCTTTGAGGTCAGTGTGGTCCCCTCAATTGAGACTGTTTGGTTCTCCTTTTCTGCCCTTTCTGGCTCGGTGGTTGTTGCCTGGTTCCCCCACTGGACCCTTCGGGTCCAATGCCTCCAAAGGTCACCTCGAGACCTCTGGCTGATGCGGGGGGCTGATTGTTGTTCTGGTCCCAGCCAGCAAGAGCTGACTGGTTGCCAGGCAGCTGGGGAAGGAGAACTCGGGCCTCTCCTTGGCCCATGAGCCCTGCGATGTTGATGGGCGGCCTAGCTGGTGCGGGAAGCTGGTCGTTGTCTGGGTCCCAGCCAGCGAAAGCTGACTGGGTCCTAGGCAGCTGCGGAAGGAGGACCGGGGTTCCCCCTTGGCCTACGAGCCCCGCGATTTTGATGGGCAGCCCGGTGACACCACTCTCCCACAAACCAGGTGGTATAGCCACTTGCAGGGAGCCGGTGACGCTCCTAATCTGGCCTCCATGGACTGTAGACAGGAGCTTGACGTCTTGGTCTTCCCTGTGTGCAGCATCTCCCGCTGTGTTCACAAGTGGTTGAGCTGTAACTCTTCTAGTCCTTTTGTCTTGGGACGCTTTCTTGCCTGTGGCATTGGTCACCTGTTGTGGACTTTGGCCAAAGGATGGAGCCGAGGCCAGGGGATGCTCTTCCTCTTGCTCGAGCCCGAGTGATTCCTGCCGGGTTTCCTGGTACAAGCGTGGTGCCTGTTCCAGAAGGTGATTTTCATTGAGCTGGGATGGAACTTCCTGGCCCAAGTGTGAAGTCCGATCCAGGCGGTATTCTTGGTTGAGAAGGGTTGGTGACTGGTCAGTGTTCGCTGGCAGGTGAGCTGGAACTTCTCCAATCTTCTTGTCCTGAGCATTTGCCAGATTTCGGGATCCCCAGTTCATGGGTTGAGCCTGGTCTGGAGGGCATCCTCGGCTCAGAAGGGTTGGTGATAGGTCACCCTTCCCAGCACCTCCCACGGCATTCGCTGTTAGGCAGGCTGGCATTTCTCCTGTCTTCTTGTTCTGGGCAGCTACCGGTTCTTGGGATTTCTGGTCCATGGGTGGGGCCTGTTCGAATTCCGGGCCAAAGTGTGATATTCGGTCCAGCGATTGCTCCAAAAACTGGGCTTGATCCAGTGGGTGATCTCGGTCTGGGCATGAGGGCTGATCCTGGGAGCGGCTTGTGATGAGGGGTCGCCGTGGAGCCTGTTGGATTTCCGGGCCAAAGTGTGACACTTGGTCCGGCAGGTGACCTCGGTTAAGGAGGGGTAGTAATTAGTTGCGCTTCCCAGCACCTCCCACAGTGTTCAGTGTTGAGTGGGCCTGGACTCCTCCTGTCTCCTTGTTCTCTGCAGCTATTGGATCCCGGGATTTCTGTTCAATGGGTGGAGCCTGTTGGATTTCCGGGCCAAAGTGTGACACTCGGTCCGGTGGGCGACCTCGGTTAAGGAGGGGTGGTGATTGGTCGCACTGACCACCCCTTCCTAGTTTTCCGATGCCATAATCTCTGCTCCCACCAGTTTACATTTAAGATTGGGGCACCCACGCAAGAAGTGGCCCAACTCTTGGCAGTTGACACACTGCCTTAGCTGGCTCGGGAATCGCTGCATGATCCACTTCTGCTCAGGTATGGACTTGGTGGCTTTGCTGGCCTCCTCACTGTAGTCTGCATCTTGTCCATCACAGCCCGAACCTCTGTCTCCACTGCTTTCTCAACCTGCTTTCCCAAACCTTGGAGAGGATCCCTTTCCAGCCTGACAATTGAGGAAGGCTGGCCACTGATTGGGTTCCCAGTGATGCAGGAAACTGGTGATCCGTATTGGCCCTTGTCTTCGTGTTCCCAAGGTGAGGTCTGTGAGTGACGGACATCTTGGCTGTCCTGGCTTCCATGCTCCCTTGGGGGCTGTTCTGAGAATTGGCGGTTGTGCCATTCCTCATGCCAAGAAACATCATAATGGCCCTGGTCTTCATGCTCCCAGGATGAGCACTGTGAGCGGCGGACATCCTTGCTGCGGCGAAGAGGAGTCTCATACTGGCCTTCGCCTTGGTGCTCCCATGGTGATCCTTCGCTCTGGCCTTCGCCTTGGTGCACCCATGGTGATCCTTTGCTCTGGCCTTCACCTTGGTGCTCCCACGGTGATCCCTGTGAGCGAAGGACATCTCGGCTGTCTTGGCGTCCTTGCTCCCTTGGGGGCCGTTCTGAGATTTGGCGGTCGTGCCATTCCTCATGCCGAGAAAAGTCAGAACGGTCTCCGTCTTCTTGCTCCAAGAGCGAGCCCTGTGAGTGGCGGACATCCTTACTGTGATGCCGAGGCGTCTCATACTGGCCCTCATCTCGGTGCTCCCACAGTGATCCTGGTGAGCGACGGACATCCCAGGGACATGATGGCTCAGGGCTGTAGCTGCCACCTTGGCCCCTGTACTCCTCCTCCCGGGTATGTTGATGCGGGATATGAAAGTTATCCCACACACTTCCCTTCCATTGGGGAGTTGAGTGCCATTGGGGTGCTAGCCAACCGCTGCTTCCGCTCCTCTCCTCCAGTTCTGCTTGGCAACCTTGCTCGCCACCTCTACTGGACCTTCCGCCTCTGACATTCGAGTAGGCCTCCCTCCATTTGGATGCCCGCTCTTCAGCCATTTGGATGAAGTGTTGAGCTCGCTCCTGAGACTCTTTGACCTGACGTCGCAATCTCTCCAACTCGGAATCTTGGCGGTTGCCCGTCTCCTCTCCTTCTGACGTGTCGGAAGAGATAAGAGAGGCCTCCTCTTGCTCGATGTGGGCACGTCGGGCTGCCGCCTCTTTTTCGGCTTGCACCGCGGCCTCCTTTTCAGCTCTGAGGCGACGAAGGGCTGCCTCCCAGTCCGCTTGAGCACGTTGCTGCTGCTCCTCTGCGTCACGCTGCTGCTGGGCCCTCTTGTCTGCCTGAAGTCGGCGGGCGGCTGCCTCAGCCGCTTCCTTGTCGGCCGCTTCCTTTTCTGCCTGGCGTTGGCGGGCACTGGCTTCATCTGCGTCCTTCTCAGCTTGGAGCCGCCGGGCTGTTGCATCAGCTGCTTCCTCTTTGGCTTGGAGACGGCGCTGCTCCGACTCATTGAGAAACTGCTCAGAGACGGCGAGGGAGGTGTTCAGCCTGTCCACAGTTGAGCCCACGCTCTCTATCTCCTGCCGGTGCTGGTCGCTCTGTCCAAAGTCGACCATTCTGTCTAATAGGGCCTCTGAGAGTGCTTCCCACACATCTCGTTCCAAGTGGGCAGCCACTTCTTTTAGTTGTCTAACAGGGCCGTGTTCCCGAAGAAATTTGGCAAGGGTTTTGGACTTCGCCATGCCGATTCTGGGTATGGTCTGCAGATGCTCCCTGGTTGCCGTGTTGAGGTTGAACGGGGGGTCAGTTGTCATATTGCCCGCCATGTTACGTGTGTGTTCGGTAAAGCGAAGGACGGGACGCGGAAAGTTTGAGCCGGGTTGTCGCGTCGGTGGCTAGTTTGGAGTTACGAGATCTTAAGGAAGGGTTGTCGCTTATCCTATGTTACCCCGTACCGTATTTCCCACTAGACTGAATTGCAGAGGAAGTCTTGAATCTCGAGCCTTGATACCGGAATAAATCCGAATAGATCCCGGAATTATCTTGAACTTTCCCGAATTAAATCTTGATACCGGAATAAATCCGAATATAAATCCGAATGGATCCCGGAATTATCTTAAATTTTCCCGAGTTAGGCTAAATATTACTGCAATTCTTGAGTTTTGACAATTAGCCCAATTCTCTACTGATACCGGAATAGCTCCCGGAAGACAAATTAGCCCAATTCTCCACTGATACCGGAATAGCTCCCGGAAATATCTCCAACTTTTGAAGAATTTGCTGAAGGATAGACAACTGTTGGTAGCGCTCAATTTACAAAAATTCCGATATCTCAATGACTATTCATCTGATCTTAAAAATTAATACATCAAATGAAAGCACAGATTTTTCTCTATCTAATGATAAATATGATATTATTTTCTTACTTAAATAAGAAATATGATAAAATAAATGGCAATTTTTTCATTTTTATTTTTTGAACATGGATATTTCCCTTAATATCAAAGGTGTAAGCCTAAAATTTTAAGTACATGATAAGGACATTCTAATGGAGGGAACCGTGTCTCAGATTTTTTATATAAGCCTTAGTTTTGATATTATGTCAAAAAACAGGAAGAATTTTGTCATTTTTTAAAACTTAATTTTCTACATTTCATAAAACAAAAACAAAACCATAACTAAAAATGACTATCATGCACACATGTTAAAAATTTCAAGTGTCTGTACATAATATTAACCGAGAAATCCTTGTTCAAAAATTATTTGTCAAAAACACTTTTTTCAAATTTTGGGCTTGCTTGCAAAGGCATCCTTGCACATATATTAATATGATTCATATCAATAGATAGACATGTCTTTTAGCTATCTAATGATATATAATATAAGTAAAGTGTTAATGGTTCACAGACTTAGTGAACACAATACCGCTCCACTTGTAAACAACCCTTATCAACAGTTGTCTATCCTTAAAATTTCCAAAGAATTTGTCTTTTTCGCATTCGTACCAGAATAAACCTGAGTAAATCCCGAATTAACTTGAATCTTCCTGAATTAGGCTAATCATTGCTGCAATTCTGGCAAGTTAGCCTAATTTTCTTGGGTACTGGAACAAATCCTGGCAGATTAGCCAAGTTTTCCTGAATACCGGAACAAATCCTGGAAATATCTTCAAGTTTCAAAGAATTATGCTATGGGTTTGTCACCAAATTTTTGAAGTTGTAAATTATGTCACCAGGCTTTGGGTGCTTATATAGGATAAGTGGGCAAAATCACTGGGAAAAATTATTAAGTCCAAATAGGCTCACCAAAGTTATGAAAATTACACCTAATTCAGGGTAAAATAACTTAAATATGTGGCCTAATTAACTTAGTGCATAATAAAGGCAGAATGTTCTGTAGGGGCCACTTAATGTTTTTGTAAAGTTTTAGTCGAGATGACTGACTCCTGGCCAGGAGGCCTGGGCCTTTTTTTGAAAACTAAGTCCCAGTTTTTAGTCTTAAAAAGTTCACAACATGTAAAAATAATGGCTCAAAATTAAAATTTAGGTGACATACAGTCCCTATAGGTGACACTTAAATCATAAACAGTCTTTGTAAATGCAGGATGGCTCTGTAATTTGTGTGATGAAATGGTTTGGGATTTAAAAATGGCCACCTCCAGCCTCACCTGGAATGGGCAGGAAGTTGCCAAGTTCCACCAAATAAGTCCACAAAAACACACCAAACCACACAAAATGTCACATACACACACAGGGGGGTCCTTTATGAATAATTCCTGGAAGTGTCAGCTTTGTAGATGGCCTTTTTCAGTTCTTTTCAGAGTCATTCAGATGTAAACAAAGCCAGGGGCTTGGATTTAAACAGTCTCCACTGGCAAAGTTTTATCTCCACTGAAACTGGGTAAATCCTTGGTAAATCCTTGGTAAATCTTCACAATATCCACCTGGGTAGGTACACCAACACTCCTGGCACCAATGTAAGCAAATTATAACTTACTTGTAGGATTCTGTGGGTGGAATTACCAGTTTCCAATGAGGCAATCAAGGATGGACCTGCTGCTTCAATGGACGTCGGGGTAACTCTGATTATCCGGCAACCGCGAGGACGCGTGGTGGCCGAAAACGGAACTACGACGCTAGGACGGCTACAGGTTAGGAGTGATATAGCAAAGAGGGCTAAAATTGCCTTCACTTCTCTTTGGCCATACCTGTAATGGTTGGTCCAGTGGTTTGAGGCTGGTTACAGACTTGTGTCCAAAGTATTTGTGAGTAAATACTAGAGGGAATTGATGACCACGCCTATCCAAATTCATTTCGGTAGTTTTGGTTACAACCTTTGCAGAAGTAGCTGGAACAACTCTACCGGGTGTGGCTCTAAAGGTTTCACCATGTCGTAGCCCCATCCTCCATGGGTGTGGCTGCTACACTCTGGGGCAAAGGCCCCAGCCTTCTTGGATGTCGCTGCTGTGACTTAGGGTGTGGTGGCCTCACACATATGGGGTGCAGTTGCCTGCCTTTAGGTGTAGTGCCCCAACACCCACCCTCTTGGGTGGAGCCACCCTAGTGACTACGATTTCAGCTGGCTTTGAAGTCTCTTTTTAGTTTAATGCTGAGTGACCACTTGAAATGAAAACGAAGGTTTTTAAAGAGCTCTGAGATGATAAATAATGGTTTTTAAGGTCCTGGAAGCAAGAAGAAACGAAAGACGGTTTAGCTTTGAGGTGAATAAACGACTGAACATAGTCTCTTTTTAGATTGGCTAAAGAGAAAAAACAACCAAGAAAAAAACGACAAAGCAAAGTCTCTTTTCAGATTTATGTATTTCTACTAAACTGAATACAAATTGCGATCTTCACAGCATCAATAAGTTTCATAGATATAAGAAGACATTGCCACGATTACCCTAGTACAAAACAATACTTGGCACACTTCATGACATAATCACAACACATCTCGTTTCTCTAAACAGCACAGAGTCTAAAATAAAACATTCATGTTTATGAGCCTTCATATAAAAAGGTAAGTTGTAACCATGAATGATCTTTTTCTCAGTTGTGTTGTTTTTTCGACCTCAAAAGTTTGGTTTGAAACAAAGGTGTTTAGATAAAGTGAATTTCGTGTTGTCGCTGTATTATAACGATGTAAATTAAAAGCATGTGTATCTACGATCTACACTAATGATATAACTATGATGTCAGCAGTGTCGCATGTCAACCAATAACAGTGGCATTTAATGCGATGGAATGTTATACGATGTGAAATATTGACGCATTGATACTATTAAAGAAAATAACAATTGCTTTTTATATATACACATAACATTTTCATTTCACGTAGTTTGTACATCGATATTATGTACAAAGCCTTTGATTTGGAATGATATGACATAAAACCATTAAATGGCGTTCACATTAAACCAGCGGTAAATTACACTGTTATGCAAACAAATAATCAATGGCCTAGTTTCAGTGAATGTAAAGCAGCCTGATTATTATTTCACAAAAAAAGCCCTACTTTGGTCTGTGCTGAAGAACGACATTGACTTGTGTGAATTTCGCATTTTAATCAGTTGAATAAATAGCAAGTACCTTTTGTGCCCACGGAAAAGGTTCCAAGTACCAATTCCAGTTTAACCAGAAACCAAGTTTTACGTACTGTTCACAAAATATTCGCTGCACTGAAGTTCTAAACCATAAGGTGACAAGTACGTTTCTGAAAGGTATCATGGATTTACACAGAAATATAAACTGTGAACATTTTCGATGTTACAATAGTATCCATGGGATAGCCTTGTAATAATACAGCAATTACAGCTTAATGCATCATAGGCTGTGTAAGTTTAGTCGCTTTATCCTACGCGATATTCACTGCTCAGAGCAGCAGCGTTTCATGTAAAGATCTCACAGAGTTAATTGAACAACACATTTTAACAAAAATAATGCATACCAGTAAAAATTTCTATTCCGAATAGATTGGTACCGAATAATCTGCATAATTATCACAATAAATTGAAAAGGAACAGGAGTGGAAACGTAACGTATTACAAGAAAATGTACTTCCAGTCCCCTTACAAATACTGCAGAAAAGTGGAATGGTTCACGATATAACAAGGAAACCAGAAAGGACGAGGCTTCCAATTCGGTAACTGGCCAAGGCTTAGCAATGAAGATGACCCTATATATGTGGGAGCAATCTGTGAACAGGTTGGGGAACCCCAGAGAAGAATCGATGGAAATCATCATCCATATTCTGAATTTGTTTAATTAATTTTCAAATTTTAACTGGTGACATTACCAAGTGTGCGTTTAAAAGTGGAGATTCACGGATCAAGTACAAACGATATGTTACTTGTCTCTCCTGGGAAGATAATACAAGTCTAGATTTCAATAAGGTTCCTTTCGAACCACTCGGAATATTATGTGACAATATATCTTTGTAGAAAAACTTCAACAATTAATTCGTAGAAATATGAAAGAAAAGAGAAATTTTTGAATGCAGGCATTTGAGATCTGGTAAAACATTTTGTGTTGTTTTTTGTAGTAAATACAATGCGTGAAGCTATTTTGTATTTAAAAGGGCTCCTTGTGGCTCAACTCTTCGACACGAAAAGACTTTATTCTTTTTACAAATAATGTTTTGGTCAGATATTAGTAATTCTATTCGGATGTTAGATTATATTAGATTACTCAGTGAACCTACGCCAATAAAATTGGTTGGTTAATAAATCCTATTCATATGCTACGCCCTTGATTCAATGAAGCCAATAAAATACGACGTTCATGTTTTTTTACGTTTCTATTATTAGTGACACTTAGAGGCTCAAACATAAACGTAAGTCTGATTTACTAAAACGCTCCTAACGTTTTATGAGATTCTTGGTCGGCAGATGAAAAACGCTTTTAACCCGTTCCTGACGCTTTGTGAATTTGACAAAATAAACAATTACCTAATGATAAGCTCTCGGAAACATTGATCTCGTAACAATATATGACAAAAGTCAACAGTAATCCAAAATATTAATTATTTTTACATTATCAACATACAATTTTTACAAAACTTAAATATCAGAGTTTCAACCCATTTTCTTGACAATTTTAGAGATGCATTAGGCATCTTTAATGTGGTGATGTGTGTGCATCTTGTGTCAGGAAAGGGTTAAATCTACAACTCCGTTGGTTTTCCTACCGTAATTTCGTACGTATTTCAATATCGAAAAGGCTGAAAGACGTTGAAGAAAACCCTAACGAGATAACATTATCTCTATAAGATACATACTGCGCATGTAAATTATGTCAAGCACCATTTCTAGCATTATACATTATTCATATTATGATCATCATTATACATGCTTCATTTACATTACGCACAGTACGTACATGTAATATATAGATTTCACAAATATTTAAATAACAAATAGGCACACTTCTGATGATAAACTTATAATGTCAAGAAACAGTATGTAAAAACGATATGATATAGCAAAATAAGCATAAAGTAAATATCTTAATTAATCAAGAATGGAATGATTTGTGAAACAATTTCGTTTTTACTCAGTTTGAGAGATGACACCATAATGCTAACCATCAATCTGTGATATATATCCGGTAATATCGATTGTCGGTACTTAAACGGTGAAAACTATATTTATTTCAGTTCGTTGTAGGACAACACCCAGGTTTCTAGTTTTCTTAAGAGTATTTGTCCATACAGATATATACAGTTATACATATACACTGTAAATAATTGGAACGTGCTTTACATTTGCTTTACACCTCTAGTAGTCACCCCTAATGCAAGTACGACAAACACCTTCAACAAGTTTATCTGTGCCAATTTCATGTCAACTTAAATGAGACAAAATATCACTTTTTAATCAACAATCATCTTCTCCTTACCGTCAAAAGAATCTTCCTTGGATTACATCTCACTTCCACTGGTTGCTGCTGTTGTTAGAAAACCTGACGTTATTGTTGTTGTTGTTGTTGTTAAATCTGACGTTGTTATTATTGTTGTTAAATCTGACGTTGTTGTTAAATCTGACGTTGTTATTGTTGTTGTTAAATCTGACGTTGTTGTTGTTAAACTTCCCCTTCTACTGGGTCACTGACTCAGCCGTTCGAGGACTCAGGCGCCTGTTGTTGTTGTTGCTCTTGCTCCTGTTGTTGTTGTTGTTGTTGTTGCTGCTGCTGTTGATACTTGGCCTTGTGCAGCTGCTGCTGTTTGATCCTGTTCCTGACGATGGCCAGGTGCTGTTTGATGTAGTCCTCGTGCGGGGCGAGCTGCAGCGTGTACAGCAGGCACATCTCGGCCTTGCCCAGGTTGTTCTGCTCCACGTACACCACGCACAGGTTGTGGTTGGCCTGCACGTTCTCCGGCTCGAACTCCAGGATCCGCCGGAAATTCTGAAAGATAGGATTGAGTACCTATGTTGATGGTCCTATGACAACGTTGCCAGCACAAAAACTTTAGACGTTAGATGAACTGCTGTATGCAAATTTAACACTGTCTCGGTGTGGAAATCGCCAAACAAAAGGTGAACCAATTGTGTATAACATAATCTGTTACATGTTTGAGAGTCTGCCGACTCCTAAATATCTACGTGTATTAATTTTGTTCAGTGGTGTTTTGTAGGTGGATCAACTGAGCCATGAACTGTGGCCAGCTATACATTCAATGACATGAAACAAGTTCCTTAAAAAAACACACATTTATCCCTCATCATGGTGTGATTTCTTTCTTAACTCGCCAGTAGATTTACCAGGAATGTTTCTAAGGTTAAAGAAAAAATATGAATCTCCTAAAACTGGGACTGACCATTTCGGCTTGGTCTATCTTCTTGAGGTGGTTGATGTTGAGGTCGCCCATCAGGATGAGCCCCTTGGTGTGGTTGGGGTGGTGCTCCAGCAGCTGCTCCAGGACCGGCACGGCCTCCAGGGGCCGCCCCAGGTCGTTGACCAGCATCAGCGCCAGGTTAAAGAGCGCCCCGCGGAAGTCGGCCTTCTTCTGCAACCAGACAGGTAGGGAGGGAGGTTTAAGTAGGCGGAGGGAAGGCTATTACTGTCAGGGTTTTAAATGATGAGCAGTGTCCTGGGAGATTTCTGAATTTTCAAGACTGCCTGAGTACTTGCGTAAGTTTAAAAGAAAGATTAAAAAAAGAAGGGGGGGGGGGGTGAAATCGGCAACGGCCTACCTATGCTATTATTTTTCGACTGCTGTTTTTTTTTTGTTTTTTTTAATTTTCATAATAAGCATCAGTCACCTCTGTTTTTCAGCGTATTATATGGTGAACATATTTATAATACCTATGCTATTATTTTTCGACCGCTGTTACCTTAACAGAACTATTTACTGCACAAGGAAAGTATGTATAACATCGCGTCACACGTATATTAACCTACCTGGATAGCTTTGCGGAACCAAAACTCGGCGTCGGTGAATTTGCGATCGTCCATAGATAACATGCCCAGATTAAAGTATATCCGTTCATTTTCCGGTTCGAGAAGCATCAACTTCTGTAATCTGTGTGAGAAACCGTTCCTCATATGAAATACTTCTGTCGGTTTTTCACACAGGATTGTCATAGTACTTGATCTTATAGCAAAATCAATGATCACCATATTAAAGTGAAGTCCTATACGGCTGATTAGTTTTGTTTAGGAAAGAGTACGTTTTGTCTATTCGTCCAAAATTCGATTATCAATCTTGATGCTCTTCTAAAAACTTCGATCACACATAATAAGCTTTTCTGCGATTTGGTAAACCTGTTTTTTTTGTGTTTTTTTTTTGAGAGAACGAATTTACAATTTATGTAAAATCTTTTTACACAGATCAATTCGACCAGCCAGTAGAATCTTATAATTGGCATCTTATAATTGTATAGGTCATGTACATTGTCACTTTTACACATTATATTTCCTTGTAACTGTTATGAACATTCTCACCTTTTATTGGCCTCGGCCCTTAGCTTTGGGTCTCCTAGTTCTTGCATTACTACAGCCGAGTTGAATAATGTTTGCTGCAAGTAAAACAATATACGAAATGTGATTATATTCACTCAGGTGAAACTAAGACATTGACAAAATAGTTAATTTAGGTGGAGACAAAACGTTTTTTTAAATACACTATATACAAGAATAAACGGTCGTGTAAAGTACATCAAATCGATATAACGCAGGATGCCTACCTTATGTTCCGGGTTTAGTCGTATTGCCCTCTCAAATTGATGAAGAGCCTCCACACGACGCTCCTGTTCCAAGAAGACCACTCCCAGCTGAAAATATGAAACATATTTTTATTCTTATTGATTCAGAACTATTTCACATTACTTGTGCTCTTCCAATAGTATTATAGGTGATTATCATATGATTCAAAGACTGCATGGCGGATAATGTTTATAATACCACTCCCTCAAACAGTCTTTTGCGGATTTTGATTTATGGCATGGATCTGTCCTCTCCATATAAATACTATTCTTAGGGAGGTTGAATTATACCAACTTGCCTTGAGTTAATAACCAAAATGAACACCATATCAAGGTTTACCAGGGTTGACTTCTCGCAAAGACTGACAAGGAGATGTCCTTCCCAATCTTGCTCCAGTCTTACCCTAGTGACCCACAGTTTAAGTTACAAAAACCTTTCTAACACTTTCAAATAAATGTATTTCGAGGATCTAGATGTGATGGCAATAGCATCTATTATAATGTCAGTCGACCTAATCAAAAAAACATTTTAACTAAATCAAGATATCGCAATTTGTGGATAATCAATGCGAGAGGTGAAATACAAGGAAACTGCCGTAAAATTCAAGGCAGAGTAGGATAATTACTAACAGCATTATTCGGGAAGTATTCTTAACACTAGTGAAATATAACCTACATTGTAGTAGATGTCTGGGTTGTCGTCCTCGTAACGGAGGGCCGTCTCATACTGCTCCTGGGCTTCTTTGGTTCTGATTCAAAAAGTTAATTTGGACTTAAATTAATTAACAGTCACAAACGGTTCCGATTACATGCAAATTATAATTGACTGCCGGATTCCAGCCCATAAAGCATTAAATAGTAAAACGCAGAACATAAACATCTATTCTATTTCCACTGACAAGTTCAAAGGCTTTTTATCATCTATCTATATAAATTTCTGTTGATGAGGTTACTTTTTCAAAACGAATTTGGCAACTTTAATAAAAAAAAAACTTAAAAGTTGACGTGGTTTCATTTATTGATTTAGACGATAGTTTACATGCGGAACAAAAAATCATAGTTATCTAATGATACCGACCTATTTAGCTTCATGAGGATGTCGCCTCTATTAATGTAGGCCTGGGTGTAGTCAGATCGCATGCTGATGGCCGTACGGTACAACTGATTGAGAACATACCCAACAGTAAGTACAGTTTACATAGAACAGTAACTAACGTCAGTACTGTTTGTACTACGTCCGTTGTGATTAGCATCATAATTATTTATGGAATGTATCTGGAGAGATCAAATCTAGCCTATTTCGAAGATCTATATTCTATTCTTACACAGAATGTCAGATATGGGATTCATTAAATTATGTTTGACCAAGCTTTTGCCTCAACGTGGGATTCGTTCCACTTCCTTTCTCATGAAAGAGAATACACTGTATATAGTTTCAATAATTATTTATATGTTTGTACTGGTTATTATACTGACGGCGTCTGCCTCCTGGAGCCTGGTCTCGTCTCTGGAGATGAGGTTGGCCAGGTTCAGAAACACGTTCAGGTGGTTGGGGGCGATCCGCGCCGTGTAACTCTGACCTGGAGAAAGTACACAACGTTATGTTCTGTTCTATACAAACAAACCGGGTTGTGTCTATGGTCCGGCCCTGATAATGGTTGGATATATTAGCTAGGTCTATATAACTTCAAGTAGTACATATTTAAATATCGACTGAACCTAAATACCGTTTCAAGTAAGGTTGAATTCCAACTAGTATAATGATATAATGAGCACCCCTTAAAGTTCACTCTTTGAGTTAAAACGTACCTGGTTTGACGGGGGGCAGCAGGGCTAACGCCCGGCGGTAGGCCTTCTCCGACTCTTTGTAATGGGCCATGTTGTTGTACGTCCGACCCACGTTCATATGGGCTCCGATGTCATCAGGCTGCACTCTAATGACAGGGAAACATATCCATCACGTGTGAAATTAATTCGGTTATTCAAATTGTAGTTTTTGAAAACACATAGCCTGGAACATATTATCGCTAATATGATATATGACATTCGTATGGATTTATTTACATCGATTTCACTAACAAGGGAATGGTAATTAAGACTGAGAATTTACAATTTTCATCACTGGCTCGAGAGATTGGGTCCCTTCAAAATGCTATGTTTTGATAATCATCTTTGAGATTCTGTTCCCTACTCCAAGCAACTTTCCAATTGTCTCTGGCCAAGCGCCTACGGCCCGTGTTAAATCATATGCTTATCAACATTAGATGTTCAGAATTTCATAGGTTTTGTAATATTAATTTATAATTTCTGATACTTCTTCATCAAACGTGAGTCAGCCTTTACTTTGTCTGAATGACTGAGTTCGAATATTTGGAAACCGAACAATATCATTTGAGTCTGACTTACTCGACTGCCTTCGTGAAGAACTTCAGGGCCTCTTCAAACTTCTTCTCTGCCTCCAGTACGTGACCGATGTTGTTGTACACCTTCGCGTTGTTCTTGTTGATTCTCAGAGCGGCTTGGAAGAGCCTATACTCGGACTCCCTTCACAGAGAAGAAAACAAGCATATATTTCAATTTAATACCTCTGAGTCCACATTTCCTCATCAATAAAATATGAAGAATTTCTTTTGTAGATACTCTTTTTTAGGCAAAGACATCCTCTTAAGATTAATAGTTTTACGGCACCGTTTTCACGGTAATTTGAATCCGCAATGCTATTCCTGCGTAAGCCACACTAAAACTAGTTATTCGTTCTCGTTTACCTTTAACCTGGCTTAAACTGCGATGTGTAAACATAGTTTTAATCAGCTTTATCTGAACTTACCAGTCGTAGTTCCTGATGAATGTTTTGGCAGAGTGAGTCAATAATAGTAGTGCCATTGTCAGCCAAAGTAGATACTTCATGTTTCTAAACAGAAAACATAATCTTAATTGCAAATTACATCAGAACATCTAGTTTCAAGAAAAACATCTTTGCCTTATTTATCTAGTTAGAATATGTTCTTGATTATGAAACAAAATAAGCAGTCTAGTAATTGAGGACAGGAAGCTTAACGCAAAAGTTAACTTACGTAAAAACAGAAACACTATTGCATTTGTTCTTAAACCGAAGAGTAGAATATGATTACACTGTCTAGACTACTTACTGTCTATGGTTGGAGACCAGCTCAAAGCCAAGAGCAACTAAGAGGCAGAAGCCCATACTTGGGGCATAAAGGACCCGCTCTGCTACAACAAAACCGACCGGGAAGAAGAGGTTGGAAGCCGGAATGAAGGGGAGAGCCATGAGGGCTAAGCTCTGGAACAATAAAACAAAACCAAAGTAACTGACCTATCCAGTGGGCTCTTCTCATGGAAAGAACTTAAAAGAAAATACACGCTTAAGTTACTTAACTATAGGCATGCACTTATTTCTAGTGACCACGAAGTTCTCAATTCATGGTGTTGAAACACACAACTTAGCTGGAAGATAAGCTTAAGGTTACATTAAAGGATTGTAGAATATGCATTATAATGATCAGAACTTAAAAGATTAACAAGAAAATGGCCTACCATGATGACGGCCCGAGCCCGCTGCCCGCGCTGACTCAGGGCGTAGACGATGAACTTGACGAGAACAACGTAGAAGGCTAACGTGGCCAGGTTCCTGGGGTCGACAATAGAGCGGATGAGGGGGATGGTTCCCATGGTCCAGTCACAACACAAGTAAGAGGGGTTCAGCAGCAGCCAGGCGTTGGTCGGCAGTAGGAAGTTGTACGTCAGGTGGCGACCAGGGGCATTTTCTACTGATGCTGGGTTGTCGAATCTAGTAGTAGTAAGCGTACATAGGACCGTAAACAGTTAATTCTGTACAACGTTTATCATTAACATTACACGACGACTGCAGGTCTCTATAGACAGTTATTAGGATTTAACTCGTGAACCTTATCTTCCAAAGGGGCCTTCCATAGAGTACATAGGCATCGAAAGGGTGGGTGGGTGGTCAGGTATCAGCAATTTTTAAATAGTGGGTACGTTCCTGTACAAATCTCCTCCACTCTTCAGTTATCAGTATTCATTTTAAGTATATCTTCATCTTAGGTATATCTTCATTTTGGTAATGCTGTCTAAGTATGGGAAAATACTCCATGTATATTGGTCTAAGTAATATAGTCTGCTCCCCCTTTGAGGTGACCTACTTGGTAAAGACGGGTAGCTGAGCTCCCATGACCTTGATGCGGGCGAGCAGCAGACAGACGGTGGTGACGACCAGGAAAGAGGCGCGGCACGCGGCGTCCCACACCCAGCCGGGCAGCGCCATCTTACCGTGCACCAGGCGACGGGCCAGCACCAGGAGCTGCGGCAGCGTCAACTGAGAGGGAGATGTGATTGTTTGGTTACGTTACTGAGTGATGCTGAATCGTGTATGGAGTGAGTCAAATTTTAGGGAGAAAACGTATTCATAGTATATGTGGTTGATCTGTGAGCGGCTAGACTGAACCCAGCATGTACAATGTCCATATGCAATTGTTTTGAAGAGCTTACAAAAAAGGAAACTGTTCTAGTTTTCATAGTTAAAAATGAAATAACTGACACCTTATCACAAAATTACGCCTACCTTCTGAGCTACGAAGACCTCGTAGACGCAGCAGACGCCGATAACGGTGATACCCTGCTCCTTACACAACATGGCCACTGATACCAGGCACACCGTCAGCACCAACTGGTTCCAGTCTGCCAAAATATAACATGAAATACTGTTCAACCTTGTTAATGCCCGCAGATGTGGGATGAATCAAACATTTGAAAACAGAGTTGGGACTTTTTTTCCTTTTATATATATATAGAATTGGTAGTTTTTGTTCTTCAATTTTTGATAACAAACCTGTTTTGGCCTTTGGCCCAGTACACTTTGCGTAGGTCATCAGGGCAGCCAGATAAAAGATAGAGGAGAGTATCTCGGCGCGTCCAACCACGCCGGTCACCTAAAGGGAAAGGGAAGAGGTAACTTTATACATGTGGTCATGACCGAATCATATCAAATGAGGAGAATTAGAGACAAAAACTGATTTACGGGGAAATGGAAACGCAAGATTTAATGCATAGACGCCTATCAGAAATCATGGGTTTCATGTGTATCCTCAAAGTTATTTCTGTACTACGTGCGTTGCTTGAAACTTACTGCTTCCGTGTGTATAGGATGAACAGCAAAGAGCAGAGCGGCCACAAAACTCGTGAATTCGCTTACAAACAACTGGCACATTCTGAAAGTAAAGAAACACAGTGTTTATAAATGACAGAAAGTCTTTTGACGACAACGTTGATCAATCTTTCTGTCTACGTTGGAGTATATATCAATCCAATATTGAAAGCCAAAGCAGTTTGTGTATTGTATCCCTCTCCTAACTAAAGTGAAGGAAAAGGCCATTTTACTCACCTGAAATACATGATACAGACCACAGCATGCAGCAGCATGTTGGCCAGGTGATAACTCATTGGTTCTATTTCAGAGAAGGAATAGTTCCAGCGGAAGGTGAGCACACACAGCGGTCGGTAAGATTTGTGGCTCTTCTCCTATGAGAAAAAGAATAGAAGAGTTTAGTTCTTTCCTTTCCCGTTTTGAATGACAAAGTGAAGAGTCTTCCTATTAATACTCTATGGATCAACAACAAAAACATGTTTAAGGCAAAGGTACCGTCTCAACTCGTCCATTCAAACTTGGGTTAATCAGATTTGGTATTGTCTTATTGCTGTCAAGAACATTGAAAATAACACATTTTATGATGTTTCTAATTTCCCACTATTGAACAAGTAAAACATAGTTGTCTGGAGGTGCTAACAGATAATTAAAATTGTTATACATGTACACCAACCAACAGTTCTTCATTATAAAATGCGCGTTTCTTAGTTATATCACCTTGCTCATCGGGGTTCCCCAGAAATCATTCCAGAAGAGGGTGGAGACGGGCGAGGTAGGCCGCAGGTCCTTGTTGTCCTTGATGGCCGGGATGTCGTCGAAGACAAAACCACAGTTCAGTGAGTTGTGGTAGCAGACAACGCAGACGGCGACCAGCACGCCGCTCAGGGTCAGGAAACGGTCCATGGTCAGACAGGTAACGTCAAGTCATCTCAGGGAATCTGAAACATTATTAGTATTGGTCTAGATCAAGACTAGATCTAGATCCAGACTAGCCGGATGATCGACTTTGTACACTAGCTTGCCGTGAGAGAAGGATCCACAGACTGACAGAGCTATATCCAGTAGCGATGACAGACCATCGCGCAAATCGCGCGGTGCTATTCTGTCACTATAGGAAAACACCCTCAACGAAAATGCTCAGAAACTGATTAATCTACAATATCTTGAGCTAAAAGTGACACAATGGTATGTAGAAAATGATGGCGATTCCGATTCTGGCCATGAAAATATCGCCAAAGATGTCTTTAGTGCTCAAAATCGGGAATTACGGCGACGATTTTGGTCGCGGCCTTCAGGAAAAAAGGATCTTCTAGAGAGTGTCATATCCTTTCCCAACTGTTGTAGGATACTTAATTATCGACAAAATATTTTTTTCTGTTGCAGGGAATCGATACAGAACTGTCTAAGCTATAATCCAAGCAAAAAATCCCATACTAAATTGGAATCACCATCTGAGAAAAATAGGTTTTTAATCTTTGAATTAATTTTTCAAAAACTTTAAACGAAGGGAACTAAATTGAACTCATATACAGGCCTTAAGACATGCCCTCTTGTGATGATTAACTTCTATTTATGTAGTTCTAGTGCAGCGAATTGAAGCGATTTTGGTTTTAGTGAAGACAGATTCAGTCAAAATGGGGATAAAGTGAGGTCATTTAAGAACTTTTCTTTTTCAAAATTCTGTATCTTCCAAAGTTTTAGGTCTAAAAGGCTATTTCAAACTGTATTTGGTTCCTATTGATCCACCCTTTCCAATGATTGAGGTGTTTCTATGATTTATAAAGTTTGAAAAATTGATGGAATTTGAGCCAGGTCAATGAACGCTCAGATTAGTGACAGAAAATAATCATTATTTTTTATTTTCAAAAAGCAATAACTTTCTTATTAATCAATGTATCAGGTTGATTTAACCAGTTGCGTACTTCTCTTGATCTAAGCTTTCAGGGAATATATATTTTGTTAAGATTGGCTGCATTTAAAATGTTGACCCTTCATCACTATAGATCTATCCAGACTAGATCTAGACTAAATCTAGACTAGACACTTGAATCACCAGCTCTTTTACTTTGATTGGGTCTTTTATTTTGCCACTCCAGCTTAGATTTTAACATAAGCCAACGTATCTGAATTTGATTAGATAAAAGTGCATCGGAAACAAGTCTAGCAGTATTTCGCGATGAGGATAGACAGTTGGTGACCCGTTGACGTGGGGGTGGCACAGCATGAAAACACGCTAACCCATAGCCATTACTCTCAAATTCACTTATTATCGCTCGCGCAGGTTTCAATCAACAGCTGCCTATGCAAAGTAAATGGGATCTAGGAGTATGATCTGGCGATGTATTTAGAGTTGCAACATTCCTATGTAGTGTTCCTTCATAATTCTTTGATTATTAACTGGATAAATAGGCATAAAACTCACCTGAAACGTTCTGCACGGCTCACTGATTTTGCCACCGCCGCTTCAATAAATTTACCAGTAGGTGGCGTGGCGATTTGTGGCGTCACCTTTCGGTTTGCGGCGGAACGACAGGTGCGTGCGGAGAACAATAATGGCGGATGTTTGATGTTCAAGGTAAGAGGTGGGACGTATTTTCAAGAATTTGACACAGTTTAACCGACTAATATTACGTATGTCCCACAAATATCAAACATATTAACTATAATCTTAATGACTGCCACTATCAGAAATGTATTTATTGCATACTTTCGTCAGGAAGTGTCCAAATTGGATGAGGAGTCGGCGGAAAGTCCAAGGCAGAGGCTGGACGTTGAAGGCATGAGACTTGTGAAGCCATCCTACACCACAGTGATCCTTCTACTAGTATTAGCACAACTAATATCAGTATTCATCATTGCATTTCCCGTTTTCGTTATTGCCCACTGGCTCTCCAGACGGTTCTTTTGCTTGTCAAAACGAAAACTTAGATGTCTAAGCACTTAACCAGCCTTATTTATTGAACCAGACTACTCACTCAGTCAATGTGATGATCTAGATCTAGATCTAGATCTACTACGAGTTAAGAGATCTACGTCTTCGCTTTTGATCCAGCCTGGAATGGAATGGGTCGATCATCCCTCGATCTTCCCCTCCTACATTCCAGGGCACAGATCCAGGAATCTATATTTAATATTTGAATCGTTTGCCTTGAATAACTGATATCCAAATTACTCCGTGTCTAATTTTCACATTTGCCAAAACACAACAAAAATAGATCTAACTGTTAGTTGTGTTAGGTCGAACAAATTAGGATAGGTAGGTTGATTTTTTTGTTTCTTTGCTCGCTCTATTTTACTTACCAAATAGACCCGGGCAGTGTTTGGAAAAGAAGATAGTCTACTCTGATATCCTAAAACTTCTGTTTTGCATCTAAAATAGATTTAGTCCACATGCCCTGGGTATCTATATGGTCCCATGCTTTTCTGCAGGTCAATTATTATGCCAAGTTATGGAGTTTGGGGAAAAAAATTCCTAATAAAAGGTTAGGGCCAAAATTTTTGGGTAGGTATGGTTCCCTGAACACATTTTTTTAGGCCTTAGATCTACCCAATTGTCGATCATAGGTCAATAGATCTAGACTCTACTTAGATCTAGATCTAAATCATAAAACGTTAATAACGTTAGTGTCATCTTTTTCGAATTGGATTTGTAGTAGATCTACCGGTGATCCAGAAAAGATTTTTCGATTTTTGTTGCGTTGGTACATATAAGT
This sequence comes from Lepidonotus clava, assembly GCA_936440205.1. Taxonomy (NCBI): domain Eukaryota; kingdom Metazoa; phylum Annelida; class Polychaeta; order Phyllodocida; family Polynoidae; genus Lepidonotus; species Lepidonotus clava. The sequence goes on along the minus strand of OW387136.1, from coordinate 39,836,729 downwards.
ACATAGATCATATAGGTATAAAGTAACCAACGCAACAAAGGTATAGGTGCGTTTTTGAAGTGGGTCTATTGTTGTGGACCAGTGGACCGTGTAATTGTTTAATTAGTGTGCCCTCTCTGACCCCCAGTGGTGGTCAGACTGTGGGGCCTCCACTCAGTGTCTTTCCATTGGTCACTGGTGGTAAAGGTAGGAGGGACAAGTACCAGTGATTGACATCCAGTGTCTGTGGGTCCTATAATTATATAGAGGTATGTCAGTGGAGTGGCTGGATTGGGCTGGATCACTGCAGAGGGGGGGGGGGGGGGGGGAGGAGGGGGGGCAGGGGGGGGGGGGGTCCCAGTAGTGTCCATTGAGGAGTGCAGCTGTCCCAGGCAGCTGTACACTCATTGGTCAACCTGATTGACCAATAGGACTCCCTCCTATACCGGCTCCACACTACCCGTAGCATCTGATTCCTACAAAATCATTTTGCCCTTTTGCTCTGTGCGAGATTTCAGTTCTCGCTGAGCTCATTTAAAAACCACCAACGCAACATCGGCCAGTTTATGGCCGACAATCTTCAGATTTCTAGTTCCGATTTTTAGTGAGCAAGGACTGACGTCTCTGGCTTAGAGATTCTGTAATGTCAGAATAGCTTGTTTCAGTTTTTGTCATGCTGCCTAAACCGATATGGTTTTAAATAGGGATTTGACTAACGTTTGTTACTTAGCAAGAACTGCCGGGCCTGTCCTGACTAGTCCAATGGGCAACCAATACTTAGATCTATTCCTTCATAACTCTATCCATGTATTGGATATTCCTAGAAACTGTTTTTAAAAAAAGTATCAAAAGGCACATCGGCTCAAATGGAGTTGTTATATTTCCTAAAAGAAATTGCTCTGGGCCTCTCATATGAGGGGAACACATGTTAACGTCGTGGAAAAGGCCCCTTTATAGGCTTTATGGCAAATCCACTAAGGGTCTAATCAATGGTCGATCCTGCAGGCTTAGGGATACCCCAGGCCTGTATATTAGTGTATGATATTAACATTAATTGGCCGTTTTTTTTAAATAGGAAGAGATACTGGATAAGATAATCCACGAATGACAACAAATCAGTACGCATGGGAGAAAGGTATAATTGATTGGGTACCTAACAACCCCGGGCATTAATTTTTAGACACCCATATATCGTATTCAGGATTTTACTCTCAGCCTAAGACGGTTTACTATTACTATTCCTTGCTTCCATTGGCAATCAGAAAAAAAGAAGAAAATGTTTTATATAGAAGAATATTCAACAGCGATATTGCATACTATAAAGTGTTAGAAAGTGGAAGAAAACTAAGCCTGGTTCTGATCGTTGGTTTAGATTTCCCATAGATGAGTTGTTTCTATTTCAGCTGACACACGATGGCCCCCGTAGACAACCAGGTGATGGTGGCGGGGGCGGTGCCCCCCGGACCACCAGGCCAAGGCACCATCCCACTGTCCACCCTTATCGACTACATCATCCAGAGGACCTACCACGACCTCAGTGTCCTCTCGGAACTGTGAGTATTGGACTAGGCGATTGGAAACAATAAATTCTGTCCACCTTGGCTTTTATTGTGTAGGATTTAGTGACGTACCTGTTCTTGAGCTTTGATACGTTTGATATTTGACAGATTATGATTTATGCGACAAGTATAATCTAATATACTCAGAGGAACTCTAAATTTATAAGATATTGTGCTTAAAGCCTGTATTCCACATGCCGATTTTGCTACCGATTTTGAAAATCGGCAGCATGAATAACAATCAAATATAAAATTGGTATGCATCATTAGAAAGGTTTTACAATTCCCTTTTAAATGATATATAGCATGTATGATTTCATAACATATCCTTAGAGAAAATCGACCAAATGCAAAATCGGCAGCATCAAAATCGGTATGTGGAATACGGCCTTTATTAGATTATTTTCGAGTAACCTATGAAGTAAAGTCTTATTTGTAGCATCTTAGTACTATGACTGTAGAACTTATCACTCCAAGAAATACAATTATAATTTGAAATATCTGTGTTTTACTATGTTCTCCAGAGAAAGATTTATAATGGTTTCCTCAATTAATTGATCCCTCTCATATTTTCAAGGTTACCAAGAAGAACAGATATGGAAAGGTAAGTTTAATTTGATAATGTATATTTGTATGTTATAAATAAATATAATTTTCACGTTATATATTTTCAAAACATTTTCCCTTTACGTTCGTATATATAGTTATGGCATATCTAGAACACTGTCACTGTGTCAGACAGGATCTATTTATTTTCAACAATTAGTTTTAAACTCGATAAATTATATGTAAAAGTTGGGATTAAACTTTAAAGTTTCCATATGCATGTATTTTCAGGAAAATGGACATAGTGCAGTTTGCCTCTCGGACACGGCTACTGTTCGTGCGCCTCTTGGCCCTGGTGAAATGGGCGAACAGCGCCAGCAAAGTCGACAAATGTGGAGTGAGTGTCCGATTGTTTGATCTCATGCCTTCATTGTTACAGCTACTTTTGTAACAATCTGAAATGTGCCGTATTGTTTCAGATAAATTGCATTTATGATCATTTTCGTTGGTGATTAATTACTAACCCAGATTTTACTTTCTAATCTCAGTTACTTATCTATAGTAGCCTACATCTTACTATTCTTAGTACCGATTCTGAACCTGTAAGAGATTATATTAATAATCTAATACACATATTTTCCGGACAAAAGAAGCAATTCTCATCATTTTAATCATTGTCGTTTTACAGATGATATCGTCATTTCTTGATCAACAAGCCATGTTCTTTGTTGAGACTGCCGACCGTCTAGCCCGGACAGCTCGTGAAACCTTAGTTTCAGCCAGGTAAATTAGCGTACCTCCGATTTACCAAGTTCAGTTCACATAGATCTCCCCATTAGACCCGTGTATACTTGAGCACACTCTTAAGCAAGCAGGTTTTAAATTTTATATTTTGCAAGTAAGATTTCCTTAAAGGATCTCAAATTGAAACTGATTTGAAAACGGAAATTTGTTCGTCAGATACAAAATGGCTTAGGGAAAGTAACTGGATTTTGAACTATATTTTCACATCGAAATGTCATTCAAGAAGTCTTAAATTGTCTGATTCTGTTGGTCTTAAATAGGTCTTCAAAAGCGTAGGAACCCTGTCAAAGTGACATGCCTCACTTATTGAATTTAAATCAAACGTTCAATTTTTCATTTTTTCAGGTTACCTAGCTTTTCTCTACCTTGTGCCGTAGATGTCCTTACCACTGGAACCTATCCCAGGCTGCCGACTTGTATCAAGGTAACTTTGACATTTATCAGCACATATGCATGAATGGCGTGTGTAGATAACAGTCCCAAAAATTCATATTTGTAGATGATCACAGAGATAATGCTAGTTATCTTTTGAATCTCATCGAAATAAATGCATTACCCTTGTTAACAGTTTATATGTGACATAACAGCCTGGTAATTGATTAATGACTATTTTCAGGAGCGGATCGTACCCCCAGACCCGATTTCTCCATCCGACAAACGTCTGACATTAATGAGGCTAAATCAGATCATAGAACATCGCCTCGTCACCACTAACCTGCCGCCTCTGATGCGGAAACTGAAAATTGGTGAGTTGAAACCCACAACATTGATCGCTATTTCTGACCGTTGTTAGATGCCACCATAGAACTATTATACATCTGCTTAATAGATGTTGCTTTACTGTTTACTCTGTGGATAAGTCTCGAAAGTTTATTTGTATTTGGAACCAGAGTTTGAAGTCTAGGTAATTTGTTTGGGGAAACTTTTTAACTAGCCTGTTCTGTTCTATTGTTTCAGAAAACGGTCGTGTAAAGTTTTATGTCGAGCACGAGTTTGAGGTAGCTCTGACCCTGATGGGTGATGGGCCCAACATTCCCTGGAGGCTTCTGGACATCGAGATCCTTGTCGAGGACCCAGAGACAGGGGGTAAGTAACGTATTCAGGATCCATATTATTTGTCCTGAACTAAGGTAGTTTCCCGAAAACTACGCTGTTTTAAAAAGCATAGATTACACATTTCCTCTCTATAGTAAAAAATCACAATGGATTTAATATTTTTCGTAAGAGAGTATATAGCACATTGTCATGTTTGTTATTGACATTATCTTGACATAACCTAAATGTTTTCTAAAACCGTTCGCTCTTTGATATTACTTTGCAGATGGAAAAGCATTGGTGCATTCCTTACAAGTGAGTACGTTTGAATATGTCATAGCGAAAATTTATTTTTGGATACTCCGAAATAACCTTCTAGATTTCTCTTAGATGTCTTTCAATACGTGTTATTAAGCGAATGATTTACCTCTGAGTTTTTTTCATTCAAATTGATTTTGGGAAGTAACAGACTGTCAATATATATTGATTTCTAACATTTTATGAATACCCCGTTACCTCTGACCTCTTAGAAAATGAAAATTTTTGCAAATTGTATTGGTTTTAGGTAAACTACATCCACCAGCTGGTTCAGTCGCGGATCATGGAGTCAGATAAACCCTTACACGACCTCTACAACTGCCTACGTATCCTTTACCTCTTGCATTGCTGCGCGTATTTATCACCATAAAAGAATACGTGAATTAGGTTAAGGCAATTTATAATGCCGGGAACCTACTAATTGGAAAGTGGCGGTCATAATACCGAATGAGTTGTTAGAATTTGCCATTACAACTGGTAGGTTCATAATGAATACGATTAATTAATCTTAAAGTTGAATTGTCCTTAATTTGAACCAGATTCGTTTTGTCAGTCGCTGCAGCTGGAAGTCCTGAATTCACAGGCTCAGAGACTTATCCACCAGAGATTAGGGGAATACTTAAAGGTAGAAGAATACACACCAGGTCGGAGCCTCACAATTTCCTACTGGAGGTAAGTGGAAACCCATTGTATTTAGCCTTTTGCTAGAGGAAATGATGTCAAGGAGTCCAGTACCGCTTGTAAAAATTAAAGGAGAGATTATTAAAACATTGTGAGAATATTATTAGCTTTCGATAGAATCCACTATGTGTTGCTGTTAAATGCCGAACACGCTTTGATTTTACATTTTATTTCCGAATCAAACGATCCACATCAATTATTCAATGGTTATGGGATGCATATTAAAGTTAGATATTCGCTTCTTTTCTACAGAGACCCAACAAGCAAACGTGAAGGGAAATTATTCCCTGCAACAAGTACGTATTACATTGAATACTTATACATAATTCTTATGATTAAGGTTACGAAAGACAGACACATGCTTATTATAATGTATGATAAATTAACACTGTCCATCCACTTCGGTAAGTTTTCAAGATTCATAATATTTTTAATGCAGAATTTTAATACATAGATTCATGGAACAGTTCAGGTGAAGTCGCACGCATGATAACAAATCTACCTCTGTATAAGTAATAAGCTTCAGTGTATTCGAGTAGCCTTTTTAAATTCTCATCAATATACACAATTCAGACTTCAGTTTATAACATGCACCATTCTTTCCTTGCAGCGTTCAAGCTGAGCATTCACGTGGACGACCAGGAGCCGTGCCGGCCCCTGCAGGTGTCGCACTCCCCACAGATACAGGGCTCGGAGAGCACCAAGGTGGCGCAGGCCATCAGGGTATGTACGCACATGTAGATCTTGGGTACTTTTAACAATAGTATCGAAGTGTAGGTATGATAATAGGAAAAATTCTATTAATATATTGCACAATGCCAGTAGTACTCTAGAACCTGAGGATTTCAAAAGATGAGGGTCGATCTTTAAAGTTTAGATTTTTTACTGTTCATTAATTAAATTTTAAAGAGTGTCATAATGAAAAGTACTTTATTTTTAAACATTTCAGTCTGAACACCTGTCTATAGAGAAGCTCCTCGTCCACACCATACAAGTGCGGTCTACCTCCATCCTGCGCGACTTGGAGCGGGACTTCAGACTCATCGTGCCGGGACCATGTAAGTAACGGATAAAGGCCTTGTACAAAAGTAAGGGAAAAAAGTGTGGACCGAATAAACTTGTCTTGAAAAAAATATTCGACGAACTTTGGGAATGGAATAATATCTTTGAAGAATAGAATGACATCTGTCTGTTTACGTTGCATGTGTCTCGTGCCGTTTGGTTCCGACTGCACTAGTCTGAATAAACGCATTTCTGGGTCCCACTTTTGAAACACTGCCATGGGTCACACTTTTGAAACACTGCCATGCTTATCGAAGTATTTTAATATAACGTGTCTCATCAAGGAAGGGATATCTTAGTTATTTCTGGAATTTTTCAATTTTCTCTCATCTATATTCTTGAGTTTGATTAAATGTGGTTAAATTTTTGTCGCTCACAGGTCAGATCCGCGACCTGCCATGTGTCCTGTACGTCCCGGTCCTCTACCCATGTATGATGTCAGAGAAACTCTGTATCGCCGTCAACATTCAGAAGGGCACCTTCCTCGTGTCTCTCGGTCAGAAACGTAAGTAAAAATGCACAGAAACATTTGTGGTTCGGTGTTCAGCTAACAGTGAGGCAGTGTAAATTTGTATCCGTTAAGAATTCTTTTTGAAAATATTTGGATTACACATTTAAACGCAGCTATTACATGTCAATAAATCCGCCATAAGTGTCCGTTTTTCAACAATCCCATTTGGTGATAAGGCGAATTTTAGTGAGTGTAAATAATGTATCTGTTAATTTTCTTTTAAAATCCAAGACATTTTTGAATAAAATAGTGCTAATCAAAAATTTACTATTTGACCACGAGAAAACAATCACCTTTGACATTTAATCAAAAACTTCACAGCTAATTACAATTTAAAAATTTGACTTTTACGCAAGAAATAAGAAAACAGCATTTACGTTTTTACGCGTTTATATAGGAAATAATCAATGAATTTTTCTCTCCTTGTTTCCTTCTAGAAACCAGCCTGACAGAGAGCATAGAGGAGAGCCTGAACGGTGACCGGCGTGACCTGCGGCGGTTGCTGTCCCGACTCCGGTTGTGGCTGGGCATCCGGCGGTGTGAAGTGTGCATTCAGCAGCTGCAGGCCACGTCCTCGGAGCACCTGCCCCTCGTCAGCACCTCGGGCCATCCACTCGAGGCCCTCTCCAGGCACAGGCTCTACGTGCGCCTGCCCAAACAGAACACCATCTACCTGGTCAGTCTTGTTTTTGGGACATTTTATTAGAATTTACTCCATTTTAACGTTTTATACGTATATTCCCCACTCATTAAAAAGATCCTTCCTGGATACATAGAATAGGCAGTCGAAGTGACACAAAGACATTTTTGGAAATCAAGAAGGGCATTTCTGAAATGTTCTTCGTTTTCATTTTCAGGTGGTGGAGGCCCGGGAGGAGGACCGGTCTATTGTCTACAGTCACTATCTACTGCAAGTGAAGCCCACGTCGTTTGACGGCGGGGCGAGCAGCGTGGGCGGGGCCGGTGGGGCGGGCACCTCTGACAGCATGGACGACATGCCCCAGATCTACCTGGAGCCTGGACACATGATGCAGTTAGACACGTATGCCTGCACCCATGGTCCAGGAGCCCGACTGCATGGTGAGAGTATACAGAATGATTGTTATTGCATCAGTGTGTTGTGCGTTAGTTGACAGCATATGCTAGATTAAATCTTCAAATACTATGTTTTCAAATATATCATTTGAATGTACATACAAGTACATGTAGTATGTTAGAAAATTGTGATGTATAGAAATGATTTCTCACCTATCAAGTAACGGTAGCTTCATCAATGTCAATTTGGTTCATATAATTATGATGATACTTAGGCACAGGCCTACATGTTTCATAGTCGTCTTGTAATGTTTATTTTTGTTTTCTTTGCCGATCAACAGCCTCTTGCGGTATGAGATCAGTTTCTCGATACTAATACATTTTTAATTTTCTCCAGACTTTTCAGAAATTGAGAGCAACTCGCTTCAAAGGAAAAGAAAGGTAGGTGAAACTCGTTCTATGTTAACTGAACCGATGATTGTTTCAAGATACATATTCATGGATGCCTCAGTTTTCATTTGAGAGGAATTTGTTTCGTTAGAGTAAAGTTAATTTTGTTTTTGTTTCCTTGAAGCTTTTGGTGATGGAGAATAATGAACATCCTGCGAAGCGCCAGAAGCGATCCCCCTACTTCATACCTGAACTGACCCACATCGTCGCCTTGTGCGAAGACCGCATTCCATTCATCCTGCTGGCAGATGAGGTAAGGACACCAGATTTAGTATAGTGATATTTGTTGTTTCGATTTAAATTTTTTAGCAAAAACAACAGTTATGTTTGGTGTTCCTCTCAAATAACTTGTCTATTTTCTCTTGAAGCTCTCAAAGCGAGGTATTGCCCATCAGGGAATCCAAGTTGACGAAGGGATCGGAGGTCTAGCCCTCACACTTCTGAAGTAAGTGCTCGATAATAATACTATTTAAGAATCTATTCATTGGAGTATATGAAATGAAAATAGTTTATGCCCAAACATTAAATAACCACAGGCATTCTTTTGATTAAAAAAAAATGGATAGAAAAAAAGGGCTCATGTACCTAGAGTGAACGAAACCCGCACAAAGATAACAATTTTAGCGTCTCAGTAACGGCAGTGGTAGTTAATGCCAATAAGTTGTTACACGTAAGCAGAAATTAGTTATTCCACTCTTGGTGTAGTTGCCCAAAAATATCTTGTCTTTCTCCTGCCGCACAAGCTGTATATCATAAGACTTGTAGTCCGTATACTAGGCCACGTTACATTTGTTGAAAATTTTGAACACCCGCCATTGGTGATAGAGAATTTGAATAAACCGATCCAGCAGGAAAACACATAATCTTTTGGGTTCCGCTTGTTTTGACGTGAACAGTACCTTAAAGAACTTGTTCGGAGACTGTGTCAAGTATGAGATTTCTGTTTCATTCAGTCCTCTCCCGTGCCCGGACCTGAGTACCAAGGCGTCGGAGGCGCTCCACAGCGACCTGCTCTCCTGTAAATTCCGAATACACAGAAAAGGAACGCGCATTTGGATGGTTGAGGTGGGTGTGATATGTCTTTAGATGTTTAGACATAAGAGAAATTCATTGTAGTCCCAACCAACAGAATTATTCCAGTTTATCAAAAATCTGTTGGTGCATTAACTAAGTCTTAAAGATATCCCGGCTCGTTGTCCCAACTCACAAAAGACTTATGGTGCAATGTGAGAATTTTCATAATGCATCTAGCTTTAATCTAACTCAATGTGTGAGAAATTATGTCTAATACCGGTAAGTTCTTTTCTCCCCCAACAGTCTATCTTCACCAACAGTCGAATCCGCAGTACCAACATCCGTGAGCAGGGCGACCTACACCGAGTGTTCTTCGCGTACGACCTGAGTGACTCAGAGCCCATGGAGAAGACGGTGCAGAGTCTGCTCGACGACTGGAAGGCACTCGCCCACCTTTATGAGGCAGTTGTCGACTTCGCTGAGGTTTATAACAGTAAGTGGTAGTGGGGATGTATTCTAGTCTCGACTGTGTGCAGTGAAAGAAGACAAACAAAAACGGGAAACCAGCCGCCAAGTTCTTATGGTACATGAAAGAAAATTATGTTAATCTTTTGTAGTTTACATTGTTAATCGAATCTTAATAGGGTATACCCTAGAGCATTTGTAATACCGATACAGTGGTACCGCTGTTGATTAACATTTTACATTTCAACTGTTTCTGTGCAGATGACAGCGCGTTGATGAGTGCCATGGAAGTGAGAACATTCACATACAAACGGCTAACGTTGGCGTATGGACCCAACAAATGTTACACGGTAAGCAAATGAATACAACTTTCAAAAATACTATCAACTGGTGACCATACATTTACGTAAAAGGCATAATCAAGAAATTTTAAATTTCTATATATAAATGACAAAAACAATTGAATGTCACTTGATGTGGCATCGACCTGTGTTCTTAACGTATGACATGTAATAAATTGTCTTTAATATAGCCCTTTCGATATAACTATTATATTAGATTACATTGATGTTGATTAATTCAATTCAAGTTAAACTTAAGTGTCTAATTGGTTCTTGTAATGTTCTGTGCAGGTGACGATTCAGTACCGACTGAGTCAGTTCCAGATGGCCTTCGGTACGCTGGGCCAGTCGAGCACAGCCAACTGCCATACGCTCGTCGCAAGCCAACTCACCCGCCACCTCAAACAGAGCCGCTCTATAGCACAAATAGCACAGGTAATACATATTTAAATATTTCTTCCAATAATAGGTAATATACATATTAAGTATACACTGAAGATTTTACGAACGAGAAGGTTCATAACATCTCTTGTCGAAAGATACGACCAAGCGTCCCATTTCGATTCCCCTTATCAACAACCATCGATTATACCCGAAAATTGAAGATACATTTATCTTAGGTTCCATTCTCGTAAAGTCGTAAGTTCTAAGTAATCATAATAATCTTAACTTGTTTTAACCCGTGGGATATGTGTGGTTTTTACCTGACAGATCCTGTTGGATACGTGGGCACCGTTGACAGCAATTGGACGACTTTCTACCAGCCTCATGCTCGGCCTAAACACAGTAAGTTACCAATAAGCTCTCCTAAACTTAGTGTACAATTTGTTCTTCTCAAACTCGCCTGCCATGGTTGTACTTAGATATCCGGATAGGAAATTTTATAATCACGTTCTGTATCATGAGTCATGATAACACTTGATACAATTTGTATTTCAGAAACCAAGTCAGATGGTGCCAACGTTCTCGATACTACCCCAGTCGCCTACTCACATAAGGGTCGTCTTCAGGAGTGTGTATCCTTTAAAATAAAACAGACACACAAAATGTCACTGAACAAACCAACCCAAGGGAACCCAAAAGTAATGGTGTGACAGAAAGTGGAAACAACTCAAATAAACATGCCAAAAAATATTAAATAGGTTTAATTCATTGCTATAAGATTTAAACTACTAAGGCGAATTCAAACAAAATAAAAAAATACCTGTATTATTTTCCACTGCAACTAACGTTGGATCGCAAGAGAAAAATCCAATTTGTTTACAAACAATTTGGAATGACTTAAAGGGATCTAATAATTCGTCACTGGTTTGATTGAGACTGCTATTAAAAATCTGATTTTGCAAAGTTTCTTCATCTTTCAAAAGAGCATATCGTTTGTGGAACTTCTTTGTTTAAACAGTCCTCTCTTGTAATTCTTCTACGAGAGAATGTTTGCATATTATGTACGATTGCCCCCTCTCGTTGGTCGTTAAGCCTTGACCTGACCCAGATACTGTATAGATATTCATTGTCGGGGCGGCGGTGTCGTGGGCGTGCGTGACGGCGCCTACAGCATGTTTGACACCAGTAAGGTAGTCGAGGGACTCACGCCTACTCCTGGGCTAAAGGTGAGTTTGACCAAACACGTGCCTTCTACAGGAATTAACCCAAAAAAATGACCAAAGTATTTTACTTTCTGACGATCTTGCTTAAGTTGTTTGATTCTTGATTCATTTGATCACTAAATTAAATCTCAGTGTTTTCTACGACAACAAAATAAATGTATATAAATATTTGTTTACCAGGCATTCCTGAACCTGTTTGTTGACGAGGCGGTGTTGTCAAGCCACACGCGGCGTAGGTCGGCCACAGAGGACGACAACCCGCCTTCCCCAGTCGGAATGGACACGATGGATTCGTTCCTGCCCGGACAGCCCAGTCTGGGGTCGCCCGCCTCTCGCCGCTACCACGGCCCCATGACCCCACCTTCTAACCCACACACACCCGCCTCCCCCAGCACAAGGATGTCACAGGTACATGATATTACTATCTTTATCTTTGTAGTATTGTTCATATTTCGGTTTTACCATAAAATCTCAGACCATAAGTTTTCTGTGTAGCTCATTTCTTTCTGGTGATTTGGTTATTTTCGTCAAATTCTTGCAATATGATATTTTATCAACAGGTTATATATAAGCTCATCTATTTTCAGTGTGACAGTATCAAATCTAATTAAGAATATTTTTTTTAATTAGCTTTACAAATATAAAGGGATGAGAGAATTGCACTTGACATTTATAAAGATGGAAAACGAATCGTACATGCTCATTTTGAAAGACCTGTTAACAGGCCCATGGAAAACGCCGGAAATATTGTCTAGCCTAATTTAGCATAGTTACGTCAAATCTGTTTCTCCCTCGTTCAGCCTGGAGTAGCGCCCTCCCCAGCCATGATTGGCACGCCCTCTCCCGGCACGATGCTGACACAGGGCTCACCTGGTAACCCGTCGCTCCACGTGCCCTCCCCAAGCTCCTTCGTGGCCGCACCTTCTCCACAGTCTTTGGGTATCCACATGCCGTCTCCGGCCAACCAGTTCATCAGCCCACAAGGTAAGGCTCATCCAACTCGGTAAGAAGTATTAGAGTCTAGGATAGCACGGTGAACTTTAGCATGGGTGTGGGGCACAATATGTGTTGAATCTCACGGTAGATATGACACTGAGAAGTGTTTGTATTGGGAATTTTAAGTTAGAATCACTGTACTAATGTTCTCTACGAAATAAGTGCATCATAATTAAGGATATACAAAATCAAGAAGATATGTGATCCAAAAATGGTCCCATATTTTCTTAACTAATTCTAATCCGTCACTTATCAGTGTGTGATGATTTGTGTCTCTTGACTTAGGGGTGTGCAAAACACTCTTAATTTGCAAATTCTATGCTCTGAATTGTATGTATATAGTTCACACAAATATATGCATATTTGTGACTATTTTGGAAGTTAATTAACATAATGAAATGTACAACCTGTGATTCGCAGTTATGTTGGTCTCAGAAAGAAGGTATGATATTGGAACACGATTTCATAGAGGAAATGTTCCATGTACATGTATTTTCTTTGAAGAGAGACAAAGATACAAATCATGCAATACTAATAAAAAATTATGATTAGTGATCGATTAGCATGAACAGTTATAAAATATGGGCCCTGGTTGTTAGATGAAATACTTAAAATTGTATATTACAATTGTACATTTATGTAAATATTGTCGTCCCTAATTTGTACAGTTAAGTTTGTGTAAAACATAAGTTCTTCAGTCACATGTAAATGCCAGTATAGATTGACCCAAAAGCTAATCTGAGTTGGACACTGAGAATAATTTGGTTCTGACACTACTAATTAAGTTGACAGTGTAAAGGTTGACTATTGATTACACTACTTAGTACTTTTAACTGTATAGATATATTAACATCCCCATCCAAATTACACCATAGTTAGTTTAACTGAGAAAAGAGGCATGTGCATGAGAGGTATGGTCTGCTGGCACGGCCCCCAGTAGTAGTGGGGCGGCCGGTCTGTGTAGAGGTTGGATTGACGCCATGCTGGCTGCGTCCACCTTTTCTTCAGGCATGGTAGAAGGTGGCGGCTCCCCTTACCCGAGCTCTACCAACCTGACGATGCCGTCTCCGGGCTCGCGGGCCTGGCCGGGGTCGCCGTCGGTGCCGGGCCCTAGCCCCGTGGGCCCCACCTCCCGACACGGGACGGCGCACTCCCCCGGCGGGGGCCACGCTGCCCTGCACTCACCCCATGGTAAGCAACCCATCCTACCATCCCAGCCACTTTCCTCAACCACCACTCTGTTACACCATTATACAACTTAATCAGAGTATCCTTTGCATGGAAAGATCCGGTTTCTATGTCAGGCCAAACAAAGAAACAAGAATTGATTGAATTGTAAAGCAAGAGGGTGTTTCGGCATGATGGATTCTAGAAACTCAAAGCTACTGTGGACGTACTCTAAACAAACTGGTGGTTTAGAATTACTCAAAAACGATGAGTAGGAAAATTATCTAACTCGCATCATTAGGTAATTTATAGTTCATTTTTCACAAGTGATTTTTATTTTGATAACACTTTGTCGTAGTTAAGAATAACCAACACCTTCGGTGCACTAACCAAACACTTTTCTAATCGATTGTCCATCAACGGTAATAAGATCACATTTAACAAATATGATCATGCTGTCTTTAATTAACCATTCAAAATGAGGAATCACATAACAACTGAAGTTAGTAAGTAGTTCATGGAGCAGTGTCTTCTATTCTTAAGTATCACCTACTTAAATTTCTAAATTATATACTAAAATTCCAATACATTTGTTAAAATAATTATGAAAAAAATGTTTTGATAAACCTAACACAAAAAGCGGACGTGTTAAAAATACTCAAAGACCCCGCGTTCTCGCTAGGTGTGGTGAACCCTCCCTCCCGGATCCTGCCCCAGCGGTCGTGGGCGGCGTCGGTGCCCACCCTCCTGTCGCACGACGCCCTCTTCAAGCTGCTTGCCCCAGGCCTCCTGCCCGCCGGGGCTGCGGCAGGGGGCGCCACGGCCCTCTGCTGCCCCCTGGAGCGCTTCCTGGGCTGTGTCTTCCTCCGACGTCACATGGGCCGCGTGGTCCAATCAGAGGAGAGCGTGAGTACTGAATAATTAGATAAATACAAATCTGGGGACACAAATTGTTTGATGGTGTTTGATCATGAAACTGTATGATATGATATTCGTGGAAAGCATTTTCTCCCAGCTTTTAATCAACACATTTGAAACAAAACCTCATGATTGAATTATCCCCATATGTGCATGCTTCTTTTGTTAATTTGTTATTGACCATATTACATGGAGGAGTTTTCGCATTAAAACCACAAAAAAAGGTAAACAATTATTCCGAACTGTCATCCTTGTTATCTTCATTGATCGGAATAGATTAACAGGAATGAAGATAGAATATCATATTTTGTTAATAATTGAGCCTGGCAATCTGAAAAAAAAAGATTTATACTCTGATTTTATTTTATTTGTATACTACATTAGCTCCAGAATATGCAGTCGAATGAGCCGGGAGTGATCCTGTTTAAGCTGGACACCCTTCACTTCCGCGTCAGTCTCAACCCGTCCACGCTGCAGTCCCTGCACCTGAAGGTCACCCCAGCCCCAGGTACAGGCCTGATTACATGTATAAGGCCCATGAGGGTCCCAATCCAGCCAATCAGAGAAACCGGAACTAAATGGTTTTTGACCGGAACTGGTTTGTGAAACCACTCTAAAAGACTGGATATTGATATCAACATTTAACTTGTTTCAGAAATTTCATAATTATGGCTTTCCATAGGTTAAATCAGTATGATATATGTGTGAATAAGCACTCTCCAAATCGAAAACCCAAGATCAAAAGGGTATAAACAAAAAATATGCTGGAACCCGCATGGTCGGCATATCAACTAGATATTTGTGTACATCCCATGCATGACTGTCTGGTATAGAAGGCTTGTCTTCTTGGTAGATAAAGGGTATTTTTGAGTCGAAGCCCTCAAATCAAGTCGACTTTTGAGATAAGGTAGGGCTATACATTTGACAAGGCTTTAATGACCAGACCTTGTAGTTATACTCTCTAAAATGCTGAGACTCTAATCGTAGTCCAAGACTAAACTACAGTCCAATTTGATTAATCAAGATCAGTTGAGTAGTGTGGCAAGGGTTTGGAGTTTAGGCAGATATTTGCAGTAAACCTACGGCTATCCTAGGCCTACACAATCAAAACACATTGGTCCTGTAAAACCAAAATTAATAGCTGATAGTGAAAATTACTTGGCCCAGTTTTATGTAAGTTTCTTTCCATCGTGAATTATGTAAAGCCTGAAGTAAAGTATTCCCCTGTTTCAGACCATACGAGTCAGTGGGAAGCAGAAGAGATGCAGGTCCTGGAGCGCTTCTTCGAGTTGAAGGTGGTGAGTGCCCCCTATAAGGCCAACGCTCTCACTGCCTTCGGCCGGGTGTTGGGCGCACCGGTTAAGATTCTGAAGGACTTTGTGCAAATAATGAAGATGGAACTGGTAAGTTTCTTACGTTTTTTCCTGCATAACCATTAGCATAGTACATGGGCAATGTTTTTGTAATTGATTTGGCTAATATGGGTAGTTTTGAGAAGTGCTACATTAGTAGGGGTTTTGTGTGTCGTAAAAATCATTTACTTCTAACATCCCGTCTTTGCGATTATTTTGCGATGACATCATTACTTTTTGTGACAGACGAAAATATGGGTATAGATCTGTTATGTTTTTGCCTTCAATATTTAAGACGGAAATGATATTGAAATAACAACAATAGCGTTTTAAGGCATTGCCATTATAAATAAGCCCAATTCTTAAAAAAAAGCTCAAATTTACGGTCAATGTATACATGTACATCTAAAGTGTCTCTGATTCTTCTATTTTCCCCCAGATGCCCCCTGGTAACAACATGAAGTGGTCTGTCCAGTGGTGCTTGACTTTCCCCCAGGGGGCCCAGCCCATTGCACCGCTTGGCACACCTGCTGTTGTCATTAAGGGCAAGATCCTTTTCATCGTAAGTACTCGATTTTCTCTTCTTTAAAATGAGATTATTTTACTCGAATGCAAGGGTACTAATGCCCAGAAGTTTTTGCTTTGGTTTCACGCATAATTTTCTAAAATATAACATTCTTTAACGAAACAAGTTTTTTCCCTTTTGTCTTGCTGTCCCTATACCTAAAGAGGCGAGAACAGACTAGTTTGACATGCACTCAATATAATAAGCTAAATCAGGGATATTATTAAAAAGAATATTTTAAGGAAAATATGCCGATGCATGTAACCGCCCTCGTGGCCAGTATGTCAATATCAGTAGGCATTTCAAACATTTTTCATTTTTTTTAAAGAAAATATTTCTGCGGAAATGCTTCCCTTCTCAGATATCCCATTATAGGATGGCCCATCCCGCAAGCCTAGGAATATCCTTGCTTTAAAAAACAAAACAAAAAAAATAAAACCTGGCCTGTTTGATTCCCCCCCACAGCTGCAGCTGACCCGTATCGGCGTGTCGGTGCCGCCCGGGGGAGAGGCGCAGACCATCGTGATCCCCATCCTCTACGACATGAACAACATCACACAGATGGCTGAGCAGCGGTCGGCCGGCGCGCCGCCTCCAACCCAGTCCTCCATCGCGGTGAACAACATGCTGAAACGTTTCAGCGACTTCAACCCGCAATCCAGCGAGTGCAGCATCCTGCCGGCCGTGCGGGAACTCATGACCAACCTGGTCATCCCCATCTGAGTTCTCACATAGGCCGCCTGCAATAGTCACCGTTAACCCCAGTATTCCACCGGAACAATAGATACAAGGCCACCAAATGGGATTATATATTATTTTGTTTCAAATATCAGACTATCATGTTAATAAGTGGGGCTCTGTCGTTATCAAATCACATAATTACCATTTGCGGGTGCATAGGTAACTCGAGAAAGATTTCTCTCGAGAAGATGGTATCATATCCTCAAAGAAGACATTCAGATTGAGAAATACTTATCAAGTACAACTATTTATTCGCTTGTCGGATCAGAAACAAAAGGTTGTTTATACCTCCAGAATTTAGATACGGAATACATGTATAGGAAATTGCTTTTATCTATAATATGACTAATTTGCCTGACGTCATTATTTTCAGGTTAATCTCCTGAAAAACTTTGAAATACGATGGTTCAGTATACACAAGATTCTCGTGTATCTTATTGTATATAAAATGGAAGGATTACTTGTATGTGTTGTAATGTTCATAAAAGCATGTGTTGCACAAGCAGGATAATCAGCAATAATTATCCGATTATACTTTAAACTTTCGTTTTTACTGCCATAAATTAGAAACCCAAAACTTTAGGAACTGAGTCAGAAAATACTTATATTAAACATTCTATTTATACGATGTAAGTCCGATGTGCAATGGATGATCAATCGGCTTAAGTAGAGAAATATAAACATAAAGTAAGTATTGTGTTCTCGCATCTATTTTTAATGCTTAATATCCAAGTTTCTGATTAACAAAATTGGTAAAGAACAAAAATAACAAGTAAATTTTAAGAATATTTTTTTTATTTGATATATATAACGTTTTCATGGTTCCATGGCATTGCATGACAAAATTGTATCGCTGATGAAAAATGCGAAGAGCCTTATTTTTTGTTTACTAACATCCAAGTGACCAAATTGCCTGTAATGTTACGGCCCTTGAAACAAAAAAAAAAGACTATCCCAAGTACAACCGTAGGCCTTTGAGTGTGACTAATTTCGTCAAACACAAAGGAACATTTAAATCACGGACGGAGATTTGCACGTACATCTAAATTTAGAATGAATCTGGAACCATACTAACACTTTGAAAATATTTTACAATCGTAGATTTTTGCGAATGTACGAGCTCAAAATCGGGACGGAGTTTACATTAACATTATTTTGTCATCTTGACAAACATTAATGGGGTTATTACTTTGAACTATGGAATTCCGAGACCAACACATTTTCGACAGTGATATAAAACAACAACTTAAGAACGTATAGATTCACATTAAACTTTTGCAATAGTATTTTTTGTGTATATTTCCATTATAACTCAACTATATCATAATCTTTTTATATATAAACTTGATTTTAAAAGCCATCTACAGACAAGCAACATTTCTACCATATAAATAGTGTATCACAGACGCTATCAATCAATAAAAGTCTGAATCACATACACCTACCATAATAATAATATAAGCCTCTATTTTTCTCCATCGAGATCACGCCTGAAATATAACGCGACTCCGTTCATTATTCAGAATAGAATTAAGAATCTTGAACAGGCTACTCGGAACAGTTTTTTCAGATATAACATCAATTTCTATTTAGGTTCGATCAGGAACCCAAAATTACAGTGTTATTTTCCCCATCAATAATTAGCTTATAACCTAACATTCCTGAGAATGATATGATATATACAAATAATTATAAAAATTTTCTTACCTTTTCAACATCTACATTTATGAGTTTAAAGATTCGTGTACCAACATTGCATTTAGGACGGTTCCGAGATCAAAATAAAATCACAATGATATAACGAGTAACGTCAACAATAAAATCCCAGGAAGCTGTTTATTGCTCCTATCCCTCGGGAACGAATACAATATATTCACGTATCTGCTAACTTAACATACCTCTGGCGTTCTGCTGTGATATAAAATCCAACACTGTACAATAAAATATAAGCATAGACTTAAAAAATAGTCCTGATAATCCATTTTAAAGCAAGATCTGGCCCTTGGTTCAATTATGTCAGATTCGTATAAAAGAAGAGTCACGATGACTATAATTGAAGATGACAGATTTATTTTTTAGATTATCAATTTTACCGGGATTATTTTTTTTTTATCCAAGTCATGTTTCATTTTTGAGTGGGCAAGTTACGGCCGCTGCCACAACAGAGCATAATGCCACAAAAATGTGGAATATATATCTAGTCAATTTACAGCACGAATATCCTCTTTGGTATGAAACCAATTACGTCTTTGTAGGTTAGTGCAAATATACATCATTGCTACCTCTTCTATAGAAACAGGAATTTCATAATCACTGTTACTTCTTGTCTTTGTATTCCCTCTACCCTAAAACGAGAGTGCCGTGTTAATGTGTGGACGGGTCCGACTGTGATGAATATATTAGCTGTTGGAACGGAGAGACCTCAGTATCTGTAGCCATAGTAATCTACATAACGGAAGCTTTGAGACTGTCGGATCGCCCGCGCAAGCTGCATGGCTTTCCGCGTGCGCCTTACAAGTAGTTTGCTCATCCGTGCGCGTGCAACCTCTTGTTTCTTTGCATTCTTGGAATCTTGGTTCTTCTTCTTTAGCCACCTGGATCACAAATTGAACAATAAAATTATGTACTGTAAGGGTTCTCTCAGTGAAGCACGCAAAATGAACACCAGCAATGAGAAGCAGAGCAAAGTTTCGTTATTTGTCACTAAAATGAAGGTAAGCTATAGTCATCCAAATGAATCTACATGCCAGTCGTTAAAAGTTTGCATTAATAAAATAGCATTAAGATTGCTGTAGCTCCAAGATTTCTTTAACTTGTGCACTTGTCATGATCAAGTACGATAGACCCTAACGTTATTACCTGTAGCTAGTTTGCTATATTTACGTATATCAACGTGGCATGTGTTGTACAATATGTGTGCATTAGGTTGTCATCTCTCTCGACCTCATGAAAAAGATGCGCAGTTTGCCAGCCCGTTTTAATCTATTGTCTATAATATGAAGGGTTGTCAGAAATCCTTCAGTTCTTTGACACTTTTGAGTTTTCGTGGTTTTTGTGGGTGTGTAAATTTTTCTTTTTTGGTTAATCAGTACAAGTTTTGATAATAACTGTCTAATTTGACTTAATTAGTGCCATCTGAACTGAATAACAATTTGTCATATTTTGTCAATTTTGTTAAGAAATAAATGTCAAGCCATACGCAAGAGAAAAAAAGTTTTAAAATGCAGAACAAGAAAGTTTCCCGAAGCAAATCAAGCAAACGTTGAAAAATTTGCACAGTGTAGGCCTTAATAAGGGGGCCAGGCTATTTATAATTTAGATGCGGCAAACAGAAAATTAGACCACATGGGCAGAGAGAGGATGACGGTAGGTGTCACGTACTCCTTGAACACGTACTGCCTGAAGGCCTTGTCGCAGTCCTGGCGGGGCCGCTCGTACCAGCCCTGCTGCTCCTCCTGCTGCCGCCGCTCGTCTACCTCCCGCTCCCGCCGGTGCTGAACCTTCTTCGTCTTGAGCCACTCGCGGAATGCCGCGTCCGCCTCCTTGTCCTACAAAAGGCACCCACGTGGAAATTTATAGACCATTTTTTATTTTTGAACAAGCGCTAGTTTCGTTACAACACATATGTTTATAGATGTTTTGGAGGTGACGTCGTATTAATAAGAAAGGTATTCGATGTTGGATCGGAGATCAATATTTGCTAGTTATTCCGATTAATTGTGTTTCTGAATTATTTATCACTATTTTATTCGTGGTATGTTTGAATTAGTTAAGCATGCGTGAATGATTATATTCAACATGGCGATATATATTTTTCAAACAGTTTACTAACAAAGAACCAAATTGTCATGGTAACGACATGGTGCGGCTTAGATGCAGTTGTGTTAAGGTAACCCGACCTAATTATTTTTCTTTCCCCTACCATGTCAGACCGATTCATTTCCTAGAGCGTTACCCAAGTCAGGACCGACCGTCTGATTGGACTAGAAATTTGACAAAGGGTTTTGGGCTCTAAACTGCTCATTCCAATAGTCAGTCAATGAAAACTCTGTGTTTGTATGTATGGTCAGGGGCATTTATTTAATTATTAAATCCAATTCCTGTAAAGTACAAGTTCTCCCATTCCATATTGTTATATATATTATCATTACTATTATTTCGACAAAGATACCCAATGTTAATCCAGTCCTTGGGACCTATCTGACCACCCTGATAGTCGGCCCTTGGTGTAAACAGGTAGAGCGAAGAGGTCTGACAAGGCTGTAAATTCTTAATTTCTACCAATACCTGAACAGAACTATCTTTTGGGGGCCTGATCACAAATAAGTTGTCTGCACATTCAAGGTCTATAACGGCTTACATTTAAGAAGTACAGATACCTTTTCCTTATCAAACTCATACAAAAACTTGAATATGTATAACATTTTTAAGTGGATACTTAACGTTAATGTCAGAACAAAATGTACGTGGAAACAATATCGCAGCGTCCTTTTCACTTCCCCATAAAGATAGTGGATACATATTATGAGAAACACCAGAAATCTTTTGGTAGTAACGGATTTAGATGGGGCGCAGGGAGCGCGCTCCTCCCGATTTCTGGTCTTATTTTTTTTCAATTATTGTTATTTATCCACATTCATTGAACAATGATCTTCCATGTTCGTGCGTAAAGTGAATATGAATTATGTTCCTCCCGATTTCTGTTTTTTTTTTCAATTATTGTTATTTATCAACATTCATTGAACAATGATCTTACATGTTCGTGCGTAAAGTGAATATGAATTATGTTTACAAGTAGGATAAATTGCTATAGGTAAGATGCAATGGCATTTTCAAAATCCCAGATACGCCTATGTTTTGCTCATTTTTTTCTCAAAATAACAACAACAACAAAAGTAAAAAAGAAAAGAATTTGTTCTTGGTGGGAGCTCTGCAAATTTCACTGCTCTATTTCCACACAACTATGTTCCTACTATCTTTTAAAAAGCCTAAAATTTTGTGTTGACTTAAACACAAATAAATGTCTAAAATTGCTTCTTAGCTGCAAGTTCAGTGTAGTTCAGACTACAAGTATTATATATATTACATATGGGACAACGGACTGCGATGAAGCGTCTTGGTCGTCATGACTACCATGTGACACACACTCTACTAAAACAAGGCATCATGGCGCGTGGCCCACGTTTCGAGTTCAGTTTATCAGTCTGTTTTGTTTTTGTATCTCGGTATCTAGCCCTTGCTTCAATTACACTCAAGTACCCCAATGCTACTTTTTTATTATCATCGACGTTCCTTCGCATTTGAGTTGTTTTGACATTTTCTTTTATCATTTCAATGAAAATTGTACCTCAAATGGAATATTTATATCGAATTTGCGTGTGGTTACATATTTGTACGTATTATACTGATGGCATCGTGACAATAGCCCTGGGAAGAGGTTGGGCATGCGATAAACGGTAGGTAGGTCGGGGTCTACTGTGGGTCATTAAATATGTAGTATCCAGGCTAAGTGCCAAACTATAACACAGGTGGTGGCAGACAGGGCCGCCAAACAATTAACTGTTGCCAACAAACAACAGCGCAAAAATAGAATAGGACTGATTCACAGACACTCAATCAATTCAAAAAAGTGACATTGATCTTTTAATAAAAGAAAAAGAAGAAATTAATCAATAGGGAGAAAACAATTTTACTATTGGGCTACTATATTTCCCCCTTTAAATATTGCCCATGAAAATTCCTTTACCCTTTTAAGCAAATGGTTGCATTGTAAACACCAACTCTGATACCCCCTCGAAAAACTATGTGAGCTCTAAATAGCATTTCATATTTCCTTTCTTTTTTCCTCGTTTTTTCTAGGTAGAGCGCGTAGTCTTCAGGTGTTATCGATATCATACTTGTTGGCTTCAATTCAGGTGGCCTCACTAGACTATGGTAAACAAGTTCATGCTCCGTGCTAGCTAAATTGTTGTTAAAATATCATTTATTTGCGTGCAAAATTATCTTACATTTTCCCTCCGTTTCAACCTCCAGATCTCGTATATCATCCATTGAAAACTAGTGTATAATGCTCCAAAGCCAAAAACAAAAAGAAACTAATAAAAACAAAAAGAATTGTTGTAACTCGAGGCCGAAAAAAAAAGTCAATACAAATAAAAACACTCAACATGAACATGTCATAAAAATAAAAAATGGGGGAAATAGAAGTAAATTCCAAAGCATAGAGAGTGGCCGAACGCAGGACAGAGAGGTGTAAACCACTGACCTGTGAGGACTCATCATCACTGTGCACCTAGAAAGGAAACACCAAAGGGGGCTGTTGGTGGCGTTAGCGGACACGGTACATCAACAGTCAACACCAGACGTGCTGTTAGTAACAGACACCAACAAGAAAATCACCGCCAAGTAGGAAAAAAAACGGAAAACGTTTTTTTGTCTCTTTTGGAGGGTAATACAGTTTTGCATGATTATTTTCAAAAGAAACAAACTGAATTTCAAATTTACATACAGATATATACAATCAGTGCCAAACATTTCAAAGGTTTCAGAAAACGTGAATTCTATCTATATATTTCCGTGGTGCTTCCTTTCTAATCGTATGTGCACATTTGCAGTTGTATGATCTAAGTCCCCTTGCCTGATTTATACAAGATCAAGTATGTTAGGTTCTAAAGAACCTAAAAGCTCCGTCTTATCCACTTTGTTAAATAGCTGAGAGGGAGAGAGAGGGGGGAGGGAGGGGATGGAGGGAGACAGAGAGAGACAGAGAAAGACAGAGAGACAGGTACAGAGAGACAGAGACAGAGACAGAGAGAGAGAGAGAGATTTATCGGAGTATCAAGGTTATTGACTGGACAGTTACAGAGAACTGGATCGAGGTGATTGATGGATAGCATTGACGATCTGTTTGAGAAACCGAAGAGCTTCGGTTATTCGATTTTGTTGAAAGAACTATATTTTGGATATAGAAAAGCATCGGCATGACGTCGGCATGACATCCCCATGACATCCCCATGACCCCTTTGCCCCTTCACCTTCTTCACCCCCTTACCCCCATACACCATGGATGAAGAGTCTGAGCTCATTTGTGTGAGGAGATTGTATTGGTAATATGCAAATTTATTCAATATGGCCGCCCCCAGTGGGTGATGGGGGCATTCCCGACCTACTTTCATTCTATTTTTAGAATGTTATTATGACATCATCTCGTCAATCTCCAGATACAGACTTATTTATGCAAATTTCTACACTCTCAAGCCATTTCCTATGAGGCAGATTCTTTACTTCAGAAAAAGCACGGTGTCCCCCCCCAATTTTTAACACTGAGTTCTATGGGATTTGGGACAACTTATGACTCCGATATATCGGACTATCGACGTTATCCACTCAACGAAAACGGAGTATGAACAATTTTCGATTCCCATAGAGATCCTATGTTAAAACCTACACTCTCTGAAGGACCATATCCCCCTAGCGAGAGACCGAGGAACCAGCAGATTTTCAATATGGCCGCCCCCAGTGGGGGAAAGGGGTATTCCCGACCTACTTTCGTTCTATTTTTAGAATATCATTATGACATCATCTCGTCAATCTCCGGACACAGACTTATTTATGCTAATTACTACACTCTCAAGGCATTTCCTATGACGACAGTCTCAATCTCCAAGCAGATTCTTTACATCAGAAATAGCACAGTGTCCCCCCCCCAATTTTTAACACTGACTTCTATGGGAGTTGGGCCAAGTTAAGACTCCGATATATCGGACTATCGACGTTATCCACTCATCGAAAACGGAGAATAACGACTGTTTTATTTGAAGGCAATAGTTCTACAGCTGAGAATGTCAGTACATATTGAGAGCGAACTTGTGTAATGAATTCTGAGCGAGTTTCTTTTTAGATGGCCTGTGCTTGTATCGTGCTTGTATCATAAATGATTCATGCCTGTTTAATAGGAATAGCTTCCTGATACAGTACTGACTATGGCAAACCCACAACTACGATTCTGAACTGTATAACTAACACCTATGTTTCCCCTTCCCGTTATCCAAATAGAAATACTAGTATCGATTTATTCCGTATTGCCTTTGACTCAATGAGGAGCCCTCAATGATATGGGCCTATTTCTCTTTGAATAAAAACGTCCCTCATTTGTGACATTGTGTGAAAGCAAAAGGTGTTACATTTTAGGTATCTTATGTGAAAAATCATGGGAAATGCATGGTTCTGATTCGCTTCTCCATATAAACATCTATATAAAAAAAAACCGTCTTGGGATAATTTTCCAAATGACCAGATGCAGTCAATGACGGTCATACTGAACATTGGTATGGTTGGTATGCTACTATGACAAAAACTACTAAAAAAAAATCCACTGACCTTCTCGACCTTTTTCTTCTGGGTGGTGTCCTCGTCGCCGGTCGACTCTCGCCGCCAGGCGTTCTCACTGCGTTTGTTCTTGAGCCAGGCGAGGAAGGCCTCGTTGTTCTCACGATCCTTCTGGTCGTTCTCCATCCGCTTGAGTTCCTTCATCTGTCGCTCCCGTTTCTCCTTGTCCTGCCGCTGCCGCTCGCCCAGCTTCTTCATGTCGGGCGGCAGGGCGTACGGCGACTGGTAGTCGTTGTTCAGGTGCACGCCGTTAGAGGTAGTTCTCCGCGCGGGCACGGCCGACTGCGCGCGGCGCCGCTGCTGGGGTACGAGTGGGCGGCGGTTCTGGGCGCCGCTGGCCGTCGACGGGCGCGGCTCGCGCGGCGGGGTGGGCTGCAGGGTACTGGAGGCGTCCGACGAACTGGACGCAGTGCGGGAGGCGTCCTGCTCCTGGTCGCCGCCCCCGCCGCCATCGTCGTCGTCGTCGTCCGTGTCCGGGGGCGGCAGGAAGATCTCGCGCTCCTCGGCCGTCAGGTCGCTGGGGCTGATCAGTTCAAAGGTCTTACCCCGCTGCACCAACACCTTCTCCTCCTCCTTGGCACTCTTACCACTGGTCTTTTTCCGCCGGCCGGCAGCAGCCTCCCCGTCACCCACCCCCACATTGTCTGTCCGTCGGGCGTCACCGCCGGCCGTCTGGGGCCGTCGGTCCGCATCCCCGGCGTCCCCGGCGTCCCCAGCCGCCGCCGCCTCTCCCCGGTCCTTATCATTAAGTTTCAATTCCCCTATGTTTAATTCCGAGACGTTATCCGTCCCCGGCTGTTGCGGCGCGTCAGTTCCGGTGGCGAACCTGAGCCCCCCACGCCCCCTGGCGGCCGGTGACGGGCCGCCGTCCTCCTCGTCGCTGGGGTAGTCCGGTGGGGGCGCCACCAGGTCGATCAAATTGTCCTTAAACTTGATGGAGCGCTCGCGGTCGTCCTCTAGCGGCGTGGGATCGTTGGCCAACTCCTCGTTCAGCTGGCGCACCCGCTCCGCCACGTCGTACTCGGGCGGGTCCTCCTCTGCAGGATAGATAAGAACAAGTTATTTAAACATTAGTTTCCATTATATGGAATAATTTGTCTCTAGTGTGAAGCCTTTTGATGGAAATGCGCCTCAATGTATAGACATTTTTTGTGTGGTATGATCGGGTCTACCCAACTTAAACCATGTTGGTTCCTCATACCCACCACATATCTCAGTTTTAAAACATAGAACATTGTTTGTCTGGCAGAAGTGTGTGCCAAGCAGAATCGAGTGATGCAAGAAGGGGCGAATAAAACAGACTTGAAAGCGTTTCCTTATCTTCATATCATACTGTAAAACTTTGGAGGTCGTCAATTGATGTTAATGCCTATTTCATGTTGTGAAATGAGCTATGAAGTTCAACGTGTCAAACCAATTTGGGAAAACCTGATATATCTTGAATACTGGGAACGCTGACTAACACAATAATTATATTTAAGGAGAAATAGAAAAAATGTGCAGGCACATACATGTATACATACTGCTATTTCAGTTATGTCACACCAGTATAAGTATTGCTCTTTCATCACAATATCGCAATACACATGTACCGCACCTCAAATCTGACTGGATCTGTATATTTATGTGTTTTTCCCGCTAAAGCACAATTGCTAAAAACTCTAATAAAAATACTCTAAAACGTACATTAAATTGATGTAGAGAAAACTGCGGAATCTAAAATCATTCAAAAGTAGGAAACGTGGCATCTCTGAAAACACATCCATGAACGGACCCCCACTGCATAATAATGGTTACTCTTGTTTTCCTTTTTATGATGAGTGCATTAATCGATATCGACTTATCATTAATATTCTCCCTCAGGGAAAAAGCAAATAATAACAATTAAACTAAAATAGAATTGATGCTGCATTAATAAGGGAAAAAAACAGGTTAATTATGATAAAATGAGGCAGTATTCCGGTGTCACATAGTCTAAAGGTAGATCTCTGTGAGCGGGTGGTGTCTGCGTGGGTTTGTTAGGGCTAAGTCCCCATGTGTTAGTCGAATCCGTAATAGCCTACTCTTAGACGGCTACGGCTAGTCATTACACTGATCCCGACGGTGATCCGGGCTAACATTAGTCCGTCCAGGAGGATCCAGTATTTACACCGTATGAGGAGATTACCTCACGGGGCTGACTGGGGGCAGGTGTGGGCACGGACATATGGACAGCCAAATCGAGGAAATTCTCATAAATCATGCCTTTATAGGTTAACAAAACATTGGCTTCTCGACCCGAAAACATTGCTTTCCTAGACTAAACACAGTTTTACCTTAATTTGATTTGGTGGGAACAGGTTTGTGACACCAAAATAATGTTGTGGGCCCAAATATACCATGATTTAAAACCCATTAGTCTCTACTAAAATATCCTTTATCGAGACGAAAAACCACGGTGATTGGCGGACGACGTAGTTTTTTTAATAGAGAACTAGAATTCGGGGATCTGCAGACATTTTAACCACTTAGCTGTGCGGAGAGTATCCACCAACGATGCCTATGCGTGTACAGTACTGATTCAAATGGTTGTTATGTAGAGAGTATTCTAAAACGCCAAAGTATATATCTTTAGATATCATATCTAGCCACGTCGTAAGACTATTAAAATATATCCAAGTCCGCAATATTATTTTAATAACCGTGATATGTGAGGACATGTATCTAGGCTATGGGAAAGGAAAGTTTTCTTTAAGCTTAATTGTAAACCTTCCAAACCCTGTATTTTTACAATCCACTAAGTATTATTTGTGTGTGTACTTTTTTTGTCATGCATCTATTCAAATCCTCTTAGTATTGAGCACAACGATTTCTTGTCAGACATGCTTCATTACTTCACATTAAAAGAGAAGTCGGAGGCACGGCGGGTACTCACAGGAAACCAAGCTAAGCACGCGTAAGACGCTTAAATACTTCATCACCAGAAGACGCTTAGCCCAGTGCCAAAATCGATATCCATAACGCATCGAGGTCAATGTGCAGCTTACTGCTGGCTTGTGTTTCGCTGCTTATGCGAGTTTTGGTCCTACATTGACCATGAAGAAAAACGTTCTTTTGGTGTTAAAAGAACAGGAAGTAATAGATCACTGTATATGACTACCGTCTACGAGATGTTACTGACTGATCATGTATTATATAATGGTGGGATCATCGCCTTCAATTCTATAGTTTCCATTGTATATACTTTCAATTACATTCGTTCAGCAGAACTGGATCACAAAAACTGCAAAAGTCCTTTCTTTGTAAAGAGGTTACACTGTCTTATTTTGTTCTCGAGTTAGGGGGCAGATCGAGGATTTTAGAAGTACTAGTATATAAGCTAAGCACTTAAACGTAAAATGGTTGTAGTCAATACTAGTACTGAGAGGATTTTTTTTTGTATTCCAAAGACTCTTTTTGTAGTTCAAATATCTTCGAGAAAGGAATCACATCCCCTACACCCCCCTACTTTCCCCCTTTCCTCTACCCCCCCCCCCTTTTTTTTTGGGGGGGGGGGGGGGGGGGGGGTAGAGGAAAGGGGGAAAGAAAAAGTTTCCATCTCTGGAATCACAGTTGAGCCAGTGAACACTTTTGAGACATATGTACCGAACACCCGTAAAGTGCACTGGGAACGACTACGCTGTGTTCCGGGGAAGCGTTGCCCCGTCCGTGTATTGTGAGACATCCCGCGCCTCTTTCATTCATCATTTATTCACACACCTGCTGAGAATAAACAGGTACACCCGCTAGGCGGCAAATCGATATGGGTAGTTTTGGGGACGACAGTGCACCAGAAACCCAGGTTCAAAAGCTGATCAAACATAATCCGTAACGATTGTAGGGTAGTTGTAATTTAAGTCAGGTACAGTATGACGAAAATTATAGGTTGCAGTACCCATCCCACTACAATGACACGGGTAAAAGCCTTTTTATGGTAGTAGGATATCTCAGAAGTACATACACATTTGAAAGCTCCAAATCATAATTCCCGACTTTACGACTCACTCTTAGTTGTCGGTTACATCCAAATACTGATGAAATTTCAATGGTGGTCAATTTTTTCACAAGTGTCAGATTCCAAACGTTGATCATGAATATCTTTGTTTTAACAAACACGTCTGTTATCATTACTGTATATATGCACAACTGATATATGTCAAGTCCTACTGTAGCTGTGTAACGTAACATTCACGTAAAAAACAAATTTATATACAAATCCGCTAATTAAGTTTTAGTCCATGAGTGATGCTTTATATAACAACAAAATAAACTAAAGTAAGGATAGCAAGTATTGCCTTCAATACACCACCAGTAAGCAGGCAATCCGTCAACTAGGAAACCCCAAAATTAATGTTTTACAACTTAGCAAAGAAACGATCTCTTTGAATACACCTCTTGATCCAAAATCGATTTATAAACATTGCATTTTAAGGCTTACGACAACTATCAATTGAATCCTCTTGGGATACCAGATGATTGCCTTTTAGTTTGTTGATCAATCATCAATATGATTATCTGTCCATTGGGAAAGTTATGAATTATTTCCCCCAACAGGAATAGGCAATACATTATGCATACACTTCCTACACGCTATTGTCCGGTTGCCGTTGGGAGTTCAATACAGGTGACCGCCCAAATAGAAGGAAGAGCAATACAAGTATTGATATGAAAAGCACTACCGTAGGGGTCATAGTAATCCTCCTCTTCCGACTCCTCCATCTGGTAGGCATGGGCTACAGTCAAACTATCCAGTACCAGGACCTCCAGTGGGCTGCTGGAGGACTCCTCAGGGGATGGCGGCGTTCACAGGTAATAATTCCCACTCCGTCAGGAAGTCATCGTCGGCCTCACAGGTGTGCAGCGGACACACTGTATCTGTATCCAAGCCGCGCGCCGATCTCCACTCTAGCTGGCAACGCGGCCCACACGCACTTAGCCTATTGAGGCCGAGACGCCGCCGACCTAGCTATAGCTGGCTTCTCCGGGCTTAATAGTTCCTCCTGCACGGACTTGCCTTATTGCTCGATCCGACCCTGAGCGGGCTGGGGGATCGGCGCGGGCTATTAAATCGGCTCTCCAAGCCCTCCAGTCAACACGGGGCTCGTGTGGTCAGCCCGGGTTAATGCCTCCCCATTTATGTGTGTATATATATATACACACACGGCCCGTGGGTGCTGGAGGTATGGTGGGTCGCTGCAGCACTGTTAGAGCCGCCTCCACCCAGCCTTGCTGCTGTCTTGGAGTGCTCGCAGCGCGTCCGACTGGCGCCGACCAGAGACGCGGGCGGTAACCAATCACACAGGTAGTGCGGCCGGTAGGGGGCTCTGAGAGCTGCTGCCGCCAGCATCTGGTTCTGATTAAGGCAGGTACAACCTCCTCCAGTGTATTCCAAACAGGTTAGGAACACCAGCGTGTTACACTGTGGTAGTTTGTTTAATCAAATAACTGGAAAGCATACAGTTGTATACCCTTAATAGCAATGCATAATTTATGTTAAACATATTTCGAAAATTTGTATATGAATTTTTCTTCAAATATTTCTGATTTGCCTTATTTCTACATGCACGGGGAAAATAACGGATTCGTTTTTTTCAGAATTAAAAAAGCTGAAGCGTTTGAAAACTATTTCTTTTCTATCAAGCGGAGTACACCTGTGTTTCATTGGGTTCTCACAATGCATGTGTCGTGCTTGTAAATAGATACATACTGTGAAATCATAGAGATACATAAGATATGTATGTCTATGGTGAAATGCTACAAAAGTTTAGGCTCTGTCGATTTCACCAATATCAATGGGTGTTGATTTATGATTTCCTTCATGACACACGTATTCAACTACATTAAAACATATTAGTCACCAGCCTATAGGCGTAAATTTGATTTTGAGGTCATTCTGACCAGGCGGCCTTGGCTGAGCCGTCTAACCTGGCCCACACTGGGCGGCTTCTCTACCCGAGGCATTCTATACCTACTTACCAGCCCTCAGAGGGAATACGTTTACCTGGCCTGTGCATAGGGAGGCAAATGTGCACTTCAGAATAATTCTCACTGACTTATACACTTTAAATGGCCGGTTATTATTTCACCGAACCACTTCTCTGCCTTGACTATTCTAGATCAAACGTAGACCAGTCAAATTAGATAGGCTTAATGTTCTTCTGAAATATAGGAATTTATAGTTCTATGAAATGTATATTTCTCTAAAAAGTAAACAATATTTCTTTATCCATCATAAATAATATTCATGGTAATTCACATCCTGATTCTGCACTACAACAGGACTGTTGGTAAGAACAATAATAAAAGTAATTCACTTCCGTAAATTTAACTTGTTTTACCATAACAGTATCATAATGTAAATACATCCACAAACATTTCTTATTGCTGCGTAAGTAGAGAATTTAGATTATCTACACTTTCGCAACGTAGTACAGAATCTATGTGATCAGAAAATTAAATAATCTATTTGTAAGTCTTGATACAATGTCAACATTCGGTTCAATTCGTGATGTAACACACTGTGGTGCGCTTCTTTTTACCTTGAGTGCCATCCAACACAAACAAGGCCCTTTCCTCCAGGGCCGACCAATGGGCGCCTGAGGCCACTAGTGCCCCACCTGGCGGCGCCCCGGTCAGGTGTGTTCGCCTCACACCTGATCCGACACGCAGGCGGTGGTCGGCCCGTTACCTGAGATCTACCTGTAATTAGCGCCGCTCTACCTGCCGTGTACAGGCCTTGAACTCACCACTGAGCATTAAGCCTCAGCCACACTGCTCAACACTACCAAACTCGAATGTAGTAATTTTACAGAACATAAGAGTGTTTGGTCTTAGCAGAAAGACATACCATGGCACAGACTGCAACTCGATATGCCTACATAATTTACGGTCGGGGTATAATTATTTATATACAAAGCTACTGCACACCTCCGAAAGACCCGACAGTCGAGTCGTACATCTTTAGCTTCTCAAGATATACAAACTGACGATGCAGTCGCAGGTAGTAATTCCATGCAGTCACATTGCAACCCCGGCCACACTGGAGTATTGAGTCCATCTCAACTAAGTTCATCCCAAGTTGACTGTCGGGCAGTTTCATTGACACCACGGCAAATGGACATCTCAAGCCATTTCCTCATTGGGCTGAAACTGCCATAATTAAGTAAGCCGATTATGAGTATCCATTAGTAGAACTTCTACTTCGATCGGCTGTTACTTTTTTGCAGATTCTATACCACATAGTGATACTGATAGTCGACCATTTAAAAAAACGTTCAGCGGTTAAAATGTGCTTCGATAGGAAGAAACATTAAGCCAATTCCCATGTCAGCTTTTATTAAGCGTTACTAAAGGGACTTGCTTTAATTCATCCGCCCGGACCCAGAAATTGGCCTTGTTTAAGGGAAACATGATGCTGGGAAACGACTGCCGGCGATGTGGCCTCGGCGTCAACGGATATCTTTGACTTTAATGTAACTTAATCAAGTTAATGCCATACATTCATAGATATATGAGGTGCTCCGTGACACTCTTGCGCGACAACAAATTGATATCAGAGTAGCCTAGAGATATTTATCTGACTTTATGATTAATCTCTGTGTAACTTAATGATACATGCTGGCTGATGTCAGTCGGTTACCTGTATCACTGTATCAAATCACTGTATCAATTACAAATTACAGATCTAGATCGAGCATCAGGCGACCATATATTATTATCTTTTATATATCAATATAGCTGTTCAGACGATGTATGTATAGTTCTGGTAATCATAGCTAATCTAAGATGACGTCTGTATGAATTTCGCCTATATGATCAAAATGTTCTACGACATCAAATAACGTATTTGATGTCTAATTCAAATAGAATTTCGGTACACAGACGCTAAGAGCATAGATTCATTTTTTTTTATAATCAGTGCATCTATCACATGATATCTGTAATTTGTATGTACAATTATAAAGGGCTGTTCCACCGCAACGCCAAGGTGTGACACTGATAATGGGTATTCCATGATGATAAGGCGTTTGCAAAAAGAGACATTAAAGTCAAGGTGCGACGTATCTAGAGCATGGGGTATACGGTAGTACTAGTAGTACTAAGCCCTGTATCTGAACACAGTCAATGACGAACATACTGTACAAGTACTTAATCAATACATGTACATTCACACACGCCATCTGCCGATTCGCAGTGTAGAACACACTCTCCAGGTTGCTCCAACCTAACACTAGGTCATACTGTTAATTTTACACGGTTTTACTCTTGCAACGGCATACTGTGACATTTTCTGCAGAAGAGATAAAGAACTTAGGTTTCATGTTTTCCCTGTTGTAGAATACATAGCTATCACGTTCAGGGTATGCACTTAAGGCCCGGTCACATATAGAGACTGAACTCAACTCAACAGTCTTAAGGACTTGAGACTGAACAGTTGCAGACAAACCAGTCTTAAGGAAAAAATGATGAGTGGTCACATATAGAGACTGGATAGTCTTGTGTCTTTTTTCCTCTGCCTATAAACTCAATGATATGTAGGAAAAAGAGGTGTGTCTATTTGCCTTTATATGATTGGATAATGGACTCAAGACAGTTGAGTTGAGTCTTAAACTATGTCACATATAGAGACTGGGCCTTAAAACTGCTTGAGACTGGAGACTATCCAGTCTTAAGGCCGGTCACATATTGAGACTGGGTCTTAAGACTGCTAAAGACTCAAGACTATCCAGTTTTAAATCTTCAACATCTCAAGATTAGAGACCAGACTGATCAGTCTTGAGAAGACCAAAAACTCCAGTTTTAGCCTATATTATTGTCACATATCAAAACTATCAGAGACCCAACTCAACTCAACTGTTGAGTTGAGTTCAGTCTCTATATGTGACCGGGCCTTTAGGCTTTTTGGATACGAAAACATCAGCATTTTGCTGATCAGTCCTTTAACCATGAAGCTAGCTTTCATAAAATAATTAAATGATGTCCTTTTTTATCAGCTGATAGCTAGTAGCTAGTGGTCTATCTTCGTTACAGACTGCGTTGATTTGATAGGCTTGTGTTGCTAGCACTACTGACAAATTACTCTTTACATGAGCAGTGTTTAATAATATATGATTGTAGAACCAATCAAACTCTATTCACACGGCAGACAAAGGGATGTGGATGGATGTTATGCATCTATTATGCAAAGTTAGGAGACCGAGGTAAATCAAATTATGGTTTAGGCGAATCCCAACGATACAATATTCCCGTCCGCGGTATACCTTCGATCAGTGTACCAGTGATGTTAACAGAATACTACAATGGAATGTCGTGGCATTGTACCAATGCAGTGCAGTGGCACTGGACCGCATAGCTATAGAATTACATAGCGTTTCCATGGTAACGACGTATAGACATGAACGAATGCCATTTGTCATCGTATGAACAGTTCAGCGCATAACATACAAAACGCTCAGGACATCATATCATTAATATATAGTAATATTTTTTTTTTTTTAATTACTGCTATTAGTATAATCAATTGCTTTTATCAAACGAGGCAATGGGGAAAAAAAAAATGAAACAGGTGTATAAAGCAATCTGAAAGCACAATGTCGACAGAAACCATACGCCCAGCGTGGAGCTTTGCCAGAGTAAAACTGGCGTGCTATACAAAGGGTACGTTTATTGTTCTGTACCTTGGCAGCTATCTCCTAAAGCCCTAGTTTTCATTATTCCGGCATGGGAACTAGCATATGCAAGCAACGGTAGAGATCGGATCAACTTGCCACGTCGAGACTCTTCCATCTGCCCTTAAACAGCTGCTACCAGGCTTCACCACAAGGACTCTCGACACGACGGTCGTTTTAATCACAATCATGTACATGTATCGGGTACGCTTTGGGAATGTCTAAAATAGTAAATTCACGTTCATTAGTCCTCGGGTTATATGATAGACAGTTAGCATAAACAGAGACATGCAGCTTTTATCTATATGCTGTAAACGTTCTCTTATATACTGACACTAATTGTCGTAATTTGAAACCCCCTACAGTTTGTCTAGATGATGTTTTTCCAAGTGTATCAATTTGCACGTCGATGTAATTCGAGAATACACGTAAATACTTCGATATGATTATCAAACTGGAGCATTGTTTTTAGGATATGTACTGAAACACAGAACTGCATGAGACCTTCTACCAGTTCTTTGGTTATAGGTTTTACCAGAGTTCTTATTGAAATTCGGACTGGATTCCTTATTTTTGATGTTTTACTTAATATCTTAGGCATCGCAATGGAATATTTATCCACAGAATGTAGCAATTCCTAACACACTCCAATATAAGCGAAACTATTTATTTTTGCCACACACACAGCATTATGTATGTGACACGCACATGCACGCATATTCTAAGGGAGACTAAAAAGTTGGTTTTCAGAGAGCACATCATAAGCGTATCTATTCATTAGAACTTGGTTTACCAAGGAATAACTCATAAGGTGCCATGAAGAGTTCGTCCGAGTCCATGTCCATGGTAAGTCCGTAGGGTATTCCCCGCTCCAACAACCACTCCGGATCCACGTCCGTACTCCCGATCCCCTCCTTGAACCACGCATTTCCAGGATCCACGTCCATTTCACTGATACTATCCCACCGAACCTTCAGCAGGTTTTGGGGTACGTGGTTTTCCGTAAAGCTATCCATTTTGTGAAAAAAATGTTATAACCTGACTGCATGAGAGGACACAGATTTATGTTACCTCCACACAGGTGCTACATTTTGACTCAACTAGCACCAGTTGGCTGTGGAAGCACAGAAGGTGTAGCTATAGCAGCAGGGGAGTATTGTTTACTGTCATAAGCCTCAGCCTATTACTTAAAGCCATTAATCTTCTTAGACAGCAGGAATAGCCACAAAATAAACCCTTCTGTCTTTCATGGAACGTAAATTTTACAAAACTGGGACTTAAACATAAAAAATACATTTTAGTTGATTTTGTTGATTTCTAAAAATGTAGAATGGGTATTCTACATTACGCAGAGTTTTTTGCTACAATGTTTGCTTATGTAAGGGAGACCCAAGCAATTTGGAGGTGTTGTAAACGGTGCGAATAAATCCGCCCAACTGGAATTATTGCGGCTGAGGTGGCGGTCCGGTGCCTGCAATTAATTACAGGAATAACAACTTCCAAGTGGTTTGTGCCATGTTTGGCAACACCTCTCTTCTGAGAATTATTTCGTTGACCATGAGCTTAATACACGCCAGAACCTCTATTTTGTTGCTTTGAACAATTTTAATTCGATAGAAGGATGGTATGAATTAAGAAGCAGCGAATGCTGATTCACTTGTACATGTGGTCGAGATGTACATACATGTATTTTTGTTAACTGTAAATTAATGTACGCCAAACCGGATTTTCGTCTGCATAGGAAATGCAGTAGCTATTTTTGAACTTACTTCACCTATCCCTTTCATACGGACTCTAAAAAAAAAGACCCGGTGAATGAGCTAAACAAGTCCATAGTAAAATATTTTAACTTAAAGAAAATCTATAGGCTGTTAAAAGAAGCAAAAAACGTTTCGGTGTCAAACCGAACCCAAGTTTGACGTATATTACGCCGACCCATCAAATAAATATGTCAAAGTTGAACACAGAGGATTGTATTTATGATAAATCGATCGGAGTCTGGTCACAGTTGAGTGGGCCGCGGTATCGACCACCGCCTGATTGATGACCACCAACGTTTGCCGCCGACAGAATTCGATAGAGCTGCCATCTATGATCGAGGTAGCATAGCTAGAGGTTGCAAGTTCAACTTTGAAAAGGGCTGCTAACCGTCTCGACACGGTCGGTACTGTCCCGAATTTTCAATTTTCTGCAGTGGCGGATTTAGAGGGAGCCCCCCCCCCCTTTTTTTTTTCTTTAGGCAAATTTGCACTTTCTTAATAAAATTCGGCCAAAAAGTAATTAAGGAAAGACTTTTACAATAGCGCTCCCTCCCCCCTTTCAAAATCCTGGATCCGACGCTGATCTACCGCAAAAAAAAGGTTGAGGAAAAGTACAAGATTAATCTTTTCGATATACCTTATCTCAAAGAAGTATGTAAAGGAATCTATATGCAATACAATATTTACTATAAGAATTACTTCCAACGCCATGGAATATGCGAAATATATAAACTACAGTTGGGTGTGGGGGGCGCATATACTAAAAAGGCCCCGGTGCAATTTATTTTGGGTCAAAATGGGTGGGGAGGGACCGCAGGCGCGCCCCGTCTGGATCCGCTACCGTATTGTTTTTCGAGCTGAACTGCAGAACATATTTTCCTTTTAAAATTCGGTACACTGCGGTAGTACAAAACATTGACCATACTAAAAAAAATCACTACACTACAGTGACCAAATATTGTAAACATTTACACGAATAGATATCGATGTTCTCAATACATGTACATTATACATATTTGTGTATGATGAAACAGACGCAGGATTCAAAATAATCATCGGCACGGAGGACAGAGGTCATGAAAACGAGTAGCGCCCTTTGATTCTCTGACTAATATTTTCTTATGTTTCAATGATTGATCATGCGATTTTAGTGAAGGTCCCTATTCCAAAATTTGAGGCCCGATTCGTCCTCGGGCGACAGGACCTTATTTTGGATACCGTGTTTTTAAAACAAGGAAAGTTTAAAGAGATCAATCTGAGACCCTTTTAAGACCAAGCTTTGCAAAACTTAAGATGCTTAGGTGTTGTAAATGAAACAATTTAAGGCAATTGGTTTGATGTACAGACTGTTGGCTGTAGGAAGCAAATTTTTATCTTATGATAAATTAATTTAGATGTTTAAACCAGGTTCAATTGCAGGCGGGTATTTGACGAGGGGATTGAAGACGTGTAAGACATGTAAGACCTCTAACTAGGCAACCACCAAATATAATACCTTCTGAGGCCAACGTGGTCACCCTGTCCACACACAGACGGGATGGGATGTTTTCGCTTAGACCACGGCTAATCCTCATTTGTTTACTTTAGGACGGTCGACAGTCGGCCCTCCCCTGAAGGGGGCCTCTGATGGTGAGGTCCAACTGTCGCATGTTGAATTTAAGAATATATATAATGAATAACAGATTATATTTAGTTCTTCCAAACTTTGGAATATGGACGAGTTAGCCTAGAAGGTTAGAGAATTGTTGGTTAATTTGCAAACTGTGGATGGGGGGGCCGGGCGGGACCCTCCAAGGGCCCCAATTAGGAAGGAGGGGGGGGGGGGCCGGGGGGCGACGACCCGTCGTTACTAAACACTGAAACAACAGGATTAAAATTAGCCCAAGGTCTTGACGAATGTAAGCCGATGGGATGAATCCCCGTGCACTTACCTGTGTAGGCGACGTCCTGCAGGTCGAGCTTCATCTGGTTCAGCTCCCGCATGGCTTTTTGTTGGTCGTCAGTGATGTCATAGTCCGACATCTCCTCCTCGTCGTCGTCGTCACTGGTGGGCCGCCCACCCCCCTGGGCCGGGTCGGCCGGGGTCACTGAGTGCGGGTCGTCGGGCTCCGGGGAGGACCAGGTGTCGCGGTCCGGGCTGGCCGACCACGGCCGGTCCTCCTCCTCCCTGGAGACGGCTGGAGGAGTGGGGTCCGGGCTGGGCTGCCGGTCTCCCTTCTCGTTCTCACTCAGTTCACGCTTGACCTTCTCTTCGCTGATGTTGTCCTCTTCAATTTCCTTCTGATGAAAAAAGATAGGATTAAAAAAAAGATATGGTTAGATTTGCCGTGAAGAAGTGAAGCTTTCACTTTGATATATTCCTGTTTACCAGAAACCCAAGCCTCCAATTACTATTTTTGTTCTGAACTTTAACTTTTTTCCTTGACTGGATAACATGGCTATCTTTCGACTTTGATTGGGGTGGAGGTTTGAACAGAACGTGGGTAGGGACTGAAATGATGCGACCAAGTTTCATGTCGAACTGGGCAGGTTGGACATAAGATGGCAATGACTGAATGAGCCTTATAGTGGCCTTGGTCCCTCTGAGTCGTATGGGCTGTACGTTTTTTCCCAATAGTGTGACGCCCTGCTTATGGATAGACCTGAACCAAGCCTTTGGGATTTGGATTCCTATGAGGCCAGGCTAGAATCGTTGGGAACATGGCGTCTATTGGAAATTTTTATAATTGCGGCTTGCATTTGAAACTCAAAAAAACAATTTGGCTTGGCAGTTCTTCCAGTGGTTGCCAGTCTCGCAATTATAATATCACACATTTAAAATGTTGTCACTAATCATACAAGTCAGTCAGATGCATTTAGAATTAGATTTTCACTGCCCATCTTTAAGAAAATGATGTATAGTTATCTATACTATGAAAGTTGCCCTGTCTAAATTGTTACTACAAAATTGGAACTACCTTGTTTACGATCGGAACTAGTTTGTGAAGAAGTCATGCCCTCATTTCAGTGGCCCAGTACAAATTTGTGGTGGTCCTGGACAACTAGACACCTGACTTGTCAAGCCCCGAGGTACAACTGTGGTATAAGACCAACATAATAAACAGCACGGGTGCACTATGGATTTGATTATTAGCCGCAGGCTAAACAACCCATGATTAACAACCGGTATTTAATCCTTCACCAGACGGTACTCTAAACCTACCGTTACCAGATGGTACTTGTACACCTTTCCCCGTGCGCTCGAGGTCAAAGCCCTCCAGGGCTCGGGGCCCAGCTGGCATCTGGGACGAGGGGACCCGCCCATCTCACCACAAATCAATCATGCAGAACGATCAGAGATATCCGACTCCTGATCCTGTACTTACATTGGACATTGGTGGCGCTAAAGGCATGTCGCACGTAAGTATTTTTTCTTTTTTTTTCATTTATGTTTGATGCTGCGTGTCACGAAAGTGTATATATGGGGTTTTTGGCAGATTAAATTTTAAATCAGGGTTCCAGCCCCTATACCTACACTATTGTCCTGCCCTCTCCGAAACCAGTGAATAAAATATCTGTCTTGTTATTGCCCCAGATGCTCCCACAGGGCAATAATGCCTGTCTATGAATGCTAATGTCAATTTTTGTCTTCTATGTTACTGTGCACATGACGTCACATCTCTAAAATTGGGATGGCCGCCATCTTGGTGATCAATTTGAATTTATCATTATTCACAGTTCCAAAGGATCTATGATGAAGATTTTTTTGTCTATTTTATCAACAGAAAACTCATGAAATCATAATTAATAATGTTTTTCTATAAATTGTATATATATATGATACCATGTCCTTGTGGTGACCACGTGGTGACCACCAAAATCTGGTCACATGACCCTATCTGCACAAGGTCTATAGGAAAAATCAAGCACAGATCGCGGGCACACTCAGCAATTGTTACTGCCCCAGTTTGCACAAACCCATGTCTTGTGCTGAATACCTTAATAGTATGTGTAAACCAGGGCAATAACAATTGCTCTGTGCCCCTTGGTCTGTAATATGTATATATTACACAAATACAACAACTTACCTAATATTTGTATTAAAAAACACAATGTTACATGTACAATTAATCGATTGCATTAGCGACCGGTCACAATCTTACATTACTCTCCCACAAATGACGTGAAATAGGTGCATAAGAATTACTATTCTATGAAGAATACCAGGGTAGCGTGTACTTATTGTACACCAAGCAGTCACCTATTCACGGACACAGGTGCAATGTTCACCTGTCAGTCTGCTTCAAAATCATCAAGAGACTCTTCCTTGACAAGACGTCTAGAACGATGCGACACAAATAAGGCATGCCTATGTGGCTTACAAGGACAAACGGCTTGAATACCAACAGTACTGACGGACTCATTGGTAAAACAAATATTAAAAACCTGACCTTGTCCGTGACCAGAATGGTGCCAACTATTCCAGCTCCGAGACCCCGCTGGTGACCCCATTGCTGACTCCGCAAAATCAATACATGTAGCAGAGACATAAGGCCGTATTGCTATATTGTTGTTGCCATGGCAACCAAATAACCATCCTAGAAACCTCATCGCTTGGAGACATTAATGACTACGGTTCCCTTAGCTAGTTCCCGCCAGAGGGAACCAGTGATGGTAAAGCAACTGGTCTGAAGTGCACGTAAGTATTTTTTGTTAGGGGTACTACCAGTTTCAATAAGGACTGTATGTATTCAAATTGGGAAAAAATGATGCTATAATTATATGATGATAACATAAAATCACAATGAATAAATCCAATTGTTTGTCATACTGAATAGACAGCTAGGCGATTAACTATTTGGTGTCCTGGTCCTTTTGGAGCAGAGTGATGTCTGAGAAACTCCCCACAGTGTTCGCTAAAAGAGTCGGCCAAAGCGACACATATAAAAAGGTATATTTTTTTATCGTCTCATCAGTTGCATAAATGGATCAGTATAGAGCATAAAGACATCGATACAAAAGTAACACCCTTTACCAGGTTATTCACTTGAACAGCTGATTAACTTGAACATGCCCAAATTTTATACCAGACAGTTCATGAGATAGTGGTACTCATATTACAATAATTTTTTTTTTTTTTTTTTTTTGCTGAACTGAACACACTTTTGCCACGTCTCCCACAAATATTACAATAAATTATACAGGAAAATTTTTTAGTTAGCCACAAGGTCGATTTACTTGATTATGAAGGTACAACACAATCTTGGATTCCTTTCAATGTTCATATGAAGATTGGAAAGTCCCTGTCTTTATCAACTAATAAAAAGAATGAAAAACCTTTGACGGAAAGGGTGGAGAGGCTTCGTGTGGCTTACTAAAGGTTTTCTGGTACAATTCAGTGTTCTTTGAGACCCGATATCTTCTAGAATATTAAACATTTCTTTCTATTTTCTAATAATATTTGTATGAATAACATAATATAGAAATCCCCATTCATACTTTTGTGGAGTCACCCATCATTTCGCCTGACTTCGACTCGAGCAGGTACTTTGAAGGCAAACAGTTCTTGGCTACAGAACATTCTGTTATCTCACTAGTGATAAAGCACTTACTGAGGCTATCAAACGTATCGCCATTCACGGTTCAGCATTTAAATCCCTTTATTGTTGAGCACATCACTGATCTTCTTACTGCTGCACTATCTCTGACACAGATAGCATGTGCTGCTAATTATATTCTATCAATATTAGCTGTCGGGTCAAAAACTAAACTTTGGTGGATTAGAAGTACAAAAAATCGTTCTCCAACCCGGTTGAAGATTTAATTAGCTTCATGTTGTTTTTGTACTGACAACCTTATCCAACCCTGGTATATTCTTTATGAATGTAGGTTAAATCTTTATATATGAAGGATCATGTAAATATCTATTCTATTTTCAAAAATAAAGTGCTAATGTACTGAAAATGACATATAATACTCCCGTTCCCAAAGAAGAAAGGGACAAGGCATAGCGATAACACCACAGCTTCAGAAATGTCATTGTCATGTCTAATGATCAACATATGCCACTCTTTGTAATCAAGGTCCAAACGCCCAACTTAGCGGAGTGTACATTCATGCAGTGCCAGGAACAGCATGTCGTCATAAGACAGAACCTGCTAACATTAAAGGATCGTTTGGGCCAGGACTATGAAAGGATCTGTATTGTAAACTTTGGTATGGAGAGTCTCTATCATGGAACTTTTAATACCTCGTACTTGAATCAGTCCTGGCATTGTGACAATTCTTTGAAAATAAAAACAGAATAAACTGACAGTACAATTACAAGCAAGTTAACTCCATCATTCCGAAAAGCCTAACTACTTTACAGAATGACTGACATGACAGGAAGGAAATGGACTTGATCATCGATAAGAAGAAGATGACCATGTTTGTCTATTCATCATAACATTAAGGAGCTAACTATGCAATAAATACAAGATCAGGTATGTTAGGTTCTAAAGAACCTAAAA
Organism: Lepidonotus clava; assembly: GCA_936440205.1. NCBI lineage: Eukaryota > Metazoa > Annelida > Polychaeta > Phyllodocida > Polynoidae > Lepidonotus > Lepidonotus clava. The sequence continues at coordinate 39,793,258 of OW387136.1, read as the reverse complement.
GCTCCGTCTTATCCACTTTGTTAAATAGCTGAGAGGGAGAGGGAGGGGGGAGGGAGGGGAGGGAGGGAGACAGAGAGAGACAGAGAAAGACAGAGAGACAGGTACAGAGAGACAGAGACAGAGAGAGAGAGCGAGATTGAGCATGGATTGAGAGTCTGAGGTCATTTGTGTGAGGAGATTGTATTGGTAATATGCAAATTTATTCAATATGGCCGCCCCCAGTGGGGGAAAGGGGTATTCCCGACCTACTTTCGTTCTATTTTTAGAATATCATTATGACATCATCTCGTCACTCTCCTGATACAGACTTATTTATGTTAATGAGTACACTCTCAAGGCATTTTCTATGGAACGACTTTCAATCTCCATACAGATGTTTCCTATCAAAAATAGCACGATGTGTCCCCCCCCCATTTTTAACATTGATCTCTATGGGAGTTGGGACAACCTATTACTCCGATATATCGGACTATCGACGTTATCCACTCATCGAAGACGGAGAATAAAGACTTATCAAGCAGACGTTAAACCCCAATACAGTTCCATTCTTTTGGTCTTTTTAATTATTGTGATGTGCTTCATACCGATGTGTAACGACAATCTATTATTAAGGTGAACAAAGGCAAGTATAGTGAAATACAATAACGTCAGCCCGACAACATTTACATTTTCAATTTCGGAAATTTACATTCATTAACAAGATGTGAATAACACTGAAAATATACCCAATAAACTCACAGACTTTTACATCATCGGAGCGCACTGAAAGTATAACTGTATTTTCATAACACGGTCAACAAAGACAGTGATCTACACAGCCTCTGTCTAGTAGGAGCACTGTCATTAAAAGACCATGAGTCGTCGAATCTACTATGTCACATGTCATAAGGTACATGTACCAATTTTGAAAAACAGCATCTGCCTTTGCAAGGTGACCATCTGATAGGGCTAAAGGTATCAAACAACACAATCAATCTGACCTACTTGCCTAATTTTTTTCAACCACTGTTACTTGAACACGATTATTCTTTTGTGGCCTTCTCTAAACAACAATCTTGACAAAAGTTGAATCTGATAACAATTATGCATTTCATGTACCACACTTACCTTAGAAGAACCATCGGAGGATTTCTTTTTATTCATCAGTTCGTCCAAAAAGGTATCCATTTCAGCATCGAAGGTAGCATTACTCTCCATGCTAATATTACTATCGACGCTGTCTTTTCGGGTTGCCCTTACTTCACTCATTTTGATATTTTTTTCTGATTTTCTTCACACCATTTGTTTCCTGTTCAGGTCTTGTTCCTCCTAAAAAGACACAGTTTTTTGAGTTAAAGTTTGCATATAAATTTAAGTCTCATGTCAAACGAGATCAACATTGTAGTGTTAACACATGCATTAATGTGACTAAATACATTCTAGGACCACCAATCAACCATGTGCAAAGAAAATTCTACGCTTGTCTAGTGTACATTTTGAAATCGTGCTTTCTTGAAAGCGGCATTTTGAATTTCATGACTGTACTTCTCAACAAATTTCGTTATAAGGCCTGCGTAGCGACCTTGCTGAAAACGTGGAGAAACGCGTTAGTAACAACACAAAGAATTATGTGACTGTCACATAGCCACTGTAACTCAAATGGAGAACTGCAAAGGAACCATAATGTCATATCTTTTTTTTCTTCCCACGGTAGCATCCAAAGTCGGCATAAATTCGTCTCATTCTATTGAATGACCTGTACATCAGGCCAGTGCAGCAAGTTAAACACAACAAGAGAATACATATATCTTTCAAGAAAAATGCTTTGGTAGCAAAAATTAATCATCTATACTGATCAATGGCTTGTGGCAATACCCTTTCTGACTCCAAGAAACAGGTAAGGGTAGGGCAAAGTACTTCTCAATCTCAGTACAAAGCCCCTTCCCACAAGTATACTGCTACTGCAAAGGGCCACAGGTAGACATGTAGGGAGGGAAGGGGGTATACTTGTTGGGAGGCGGGCCTTAGGCCGCCAACCTTCTCTACACTCTGTTTTGCCCAGGCTGAGTCAAGGCATTTCAATGGGGACCAGAAAATTTTGTACAATTTTGTGACAAATTTTTCGTTCCACTTTTCTCAGTAATGCCAGCATTATAATCTTTAAATTATATGTATTTTAGTAGTTCTGTTTCTAGTATATGGTGGTTTGGTTCCAAAATTCTGAAATGTTTTGTTGTTTTATTGTAATTTGGGAGAGAATCCATAAGTTTTTTGTCAGAAAATGGAAATAGGAATTTTCTATAGTAAAGGAACTAGATCATCACTCTCCACGCACAGCAAATCTTTTTCCCATAGGAATGCATGGAGATTGACAAAGAAGGTTCCACTCTCTAACTTCTGACAATCTCCAGGCACATGTTCAGTATTGCAATGGTACAATAATTATTGCGCAATCATTGAAATTTTGATTTCGCCCACCGCCCGCCTCCTTCGGTACAGCAGTACCCGAAAATCTAGTCAATCTGGGTACATGGCCCCTCTCCATAGGCATGGTGCCACTGACCTTTACCTGCAGACAGCCAATGAGCAGACAGGTGATCAATTTTCTGGCAAGACCCAAGGCCATCAAGACGGTATTGTCACAAAATGAGAAAAAGGACACACAATAGACCAATTTAATGCTCTCTGATTTTATACAAGCTGACTTTCTGATTGGTAGAGCTTTGGGACACCCTTACTAATAACCACTATAGGATGCTGTGAAAGCAAAAATAAATAACTTTTTGTTTAGTTCTCCAATTGTTTGCATATTACATCTTTGTTTTGTGTTAGGGTACACAACAAGGTACATCATAGCATTCTAAACCTCCCCACCCCCTTAGCACCTCAGGCTAAGATCAGTTCTAAAAGACGTGATTGGCACGAACACCAAGACTCCTGCAGTAAACCCGAGCACGATGATGGGACGGGATTAGGACGGAAAGACTTGACCCTTGGCCTATAGGTATAATGATTTCCGTCTATCCATAATCACCTCTATTGATTATTATCAATAAAATGAATATAACTATTTTTTATAGATGGGCATAGATCTACTGAGTATGCGGGTCTCAAAATTTGGCATTGCTAAGAAAATACTTATCAAATCAAGGCCAAAGAATAAGATGTGTAACAACTTACCTAGTCATATACAGAGAATAGATAAGGTCAGACTTTTTTGAAATATAAAACTGGCATTATATAGCCTATATATATATCGATCTAAATGAGCCATATCACTAATGAATTGAACTATTGTTAGTGTTGATTTAAGACTGCGTGATGTGTATAATTAATTTATCCATGAGTCGTTCATCCAAGTTATTGAGCCAATCAGACTGCGCTCAAAGTTAATTCATCCATCCCCCAATAGTTCAAAAGAAATGGACGATGAGGAAGCTCTTAAAATGAAAGGGTTTTATTGAAGTAAACATCTCATCCCGAGTCAAAGCCACAGTGAATAAGTCTCCATCAGTCCACCTTCCCATCTCCTACTCAGTGATCAACCACATTTAGAATACAAGTTGTTCCAGCACATCCTAGACCACCCTAGCGCTTAGCTCTATCACAATCCTTTGTCCGAGGTAGTTGGTATCGGTAAACTCCAGTATACTCCGCAGGAGCTGGTAGGCATAGCTCCGAGCAGCTCAGCTAACGCTGCTGACTAGTTACTAACTCCACTAACTCTTTGGTTAAACTCTAAACTGACTCGCTCCCTACCTTGCAACACCTTTTATACTGGTTAACAGGTGGCGCTAGGAGCGCAAAATACCTCTTCTTAGAAGTAGACTTGCTAGGCCTGATCCTAACTAGATTATACAATATGATAATATATTAAAAGTACTAAGCTATTAGTACAGAATAATGAACGCATCATTTTTTCTTTTAAAGATTCACAACAATTTCTTGTGTTGGTGTGTGTTCAGTCAAGATTTGCCATGAATTGCTTGTCTTTTTTTACCAGGTCTAATTTTTACATTATATCAAATGAGAAAAAAAGGTTTTTACAATCACGGAAAAAAGTTGAAGGTTTAAAAGGTCCCTGCAGAACTCGGCAGAAGGAAAAAAAAGTTTTTAACTTGTTGGGACTGTCAAAGCTGCTTCTTTGCCAAATAGGCCTCTACTCTTTTCTGAGACTGGTAAATCCTTCTTATAATTGACTTAGTACTGCAGAATCCGTACATTTTGAAATTAAAATCCGCACATCTGTGCGAAATTCCAGCATTCGTACACCTCGAGATCAACTGGAATCACACTTTATGTCAAACACCGAGGTGACAGCCACTCTACTGTTATCCTTCCTGACTCTCACTCAGTCTGAGTCTCAGTCAACTTAGATAGCTAACGTGCTGTCGGCTTGGCAATGCACTACCCTGCATGTCTCTATATTCATGTGACAACCAAGTCATTTGAAGCACATCGGTGTCTATAACTACTTACTGGGCCATGAAGTTTAGAAGTATCCTATTAAATCCATTATAATCTGGATGATCGCATGACTGGCGGTCGTATCCTAGGGCTTTTGTTGTGGTTGTTGTCGCTACCTGCTAGATTGACATTTCACACGGAGTTACATGTAGAGTGGTTTCGAATGTAAATATTTACAATTATTTCACTTTAAAATGAAAAGAAAAATTAAAATTTATGTCCTTTAAGATTCTTGTCCTGTGACATTTCTATCACTATTGCTGTTGCTTTGTACAAAAACAAAACAACTTACTTACGAAAACATTTACAGACTAAGCGCTAAAGGCGACGTGTGCAGGAACATGGCGAACGTGGGACCGGCAGGTGCTCTCTGTTTATTAGCGATTCTCTCTGTTTCTCTGGCAGAGGAAGCATGTCAATCTTTTGGAGGAGGCAATGTATACCAGGAGCCTAACCGGGCAGGGGGACATGTACTCCACTACAGTAAAACTATTAGTAAGTATGACATTCCATTTTAGGTCGGGGACGCCAGCTGCTGTCCCGGTGTGTCTGTCTGCAGTGTCGGTTGTTGATTGGAGACCAAGGCCGGCGACGCATGGCGAGGGGCGCGGTTGAGCAGCCTAGCATAGACACCTATGACCTACCACAATTTGCCACATTGTCTTTTCAGTTTCAAGCCTTGCACCTTGATAAACATGGTACCAACCGCACCGGGAAAATGGGGGAAAAAATCCCTGACAGGGAAAACACAGGGAATTTCATTTGATTTGGCCAGCTTCTGAAATTCCTGATTCTCAAGATATTAGGTCTGCAGGGCAAGAAAGGGCTGGTTTTGTTTTTCAGCTCTTATTTGGGTTCAACTTTCCAAAGATTTGTAATAAGTTTTTTTATATCAATCACATAAGTTCACTGGTGGGGGAGTACATGATTGATGACTTTTTGAATTTTCTAAACATATTTTGTGTGTCATTTGTGGCCATTTATCATCTGAACGTATTTTAAATTTTTTCCCCTTTGTTCCCATCAATTATTATATTCATTAACAATGTCACATGGGAGGATGCTCATATTTTGAAAACTTGTGCCGTCTTTGTCAGATTCTACTCCCATTTCTTTATTGAAATACTTGTGCCTGACAAACAATTTTGTTATTTGAATGATAGAAAAAATATACCGAATCTAAATATACCACTTTTATTTTTATCATGACGTAATTAACAACGCCACGTTTTTAAGAAAGATAGAAGGACCAGATATTTCAAGTTTTTCAGTCCTTTCTTTCCCTGCAGACCTTTTTAGGGATGTGATTTTTTGTTGGTGGGTTGTCCAAATTTTTTCTGCATGTAGAGGCTTCTAAATTTGAACAGCTTGCTGGATATGACACAGGAAAAAATTGCTGCCAGACAGGGAAATTTCATGGAAAACACAGGGAATTTGAAAATGGAATTTGGGTTGGTACCCAGATCATAGAGTCTACAGGCATGCCAGACCTCCGCGGAACCGCGGAATTCCGTGTTTTTTGGGAAAAAAAATAGGTCATTTTTGAGATACGCCCAAATTCGAGGAGAAAATATTTTTTTGTATAGGGGGTAGGGGCATCCTGATAGATTTTGATAACAAAAATAAAAAATGAGATCAATTTTAGGAGGAATTTTTTGCTATATTTAGTCAGAAAACAGTTGATGGGGACCTTCTAATACCAAACTGATTGTATTTCTTTCTTAAAAATGAGTTTTAAATGTGTCTTTCTTGAATTTTATGATTTTCCGCGGAAATGACGATCTGTGACTGGCATGCCTGTTAAGAGATACATAAGATATATGTCTATGCCCAGATAAACTGGCTCATGTAAAGTCATAAGACATAGATCTAAATGAAGATGAATGTCCATTGGCGAACTCACGTAGTCTTGAGCCTAGCCCTATTCCAGGCTATTATAATGTCGACTAAAGTCAGGCCTATTTGTAGATAGAATGACCTTTCAAAGGTCCAAAAGCAAGAAGACTGAAGTAACTGTTGAGTGTTGAAGATTGTGTTGAGTGTTGAAGATTGTAGGTTTTCCAATGCTTTGTCTATGCGATAGTCTATGGGGATGTCTTTTTTCAAATTGAACCAAAAAGTGATTAGCGAGTGATGGTATGACGTCATTATATGTTTCTAAGAATAGAACGAGGGAATATCTTTCTAAATCTGGTTCTCCGTTTTCGTTCAATCGAAAACGTGGGCTACTGCAGTTGGTCTCCATATAGCAGAAAATTTGCCGAGTAGACCTAAAACTCACATCATCTTTATGTAACTATTAATAGTGTTCTTCATTTATGTAGTGTCCAAAGATACTGCGCACATGAACATAACATAAATCATGACATCGATCTTATGGATTTGTGTTCAAAGTAACGGTAACAGAAATGTAAAGTTAACATTTCGTTCTACAAAAAAAACAAACGTTAACAGACCATGAACACTGATGCCGTCATATCTTATTAAATGGAAGGTGAAAAAATATATGACGTCATACATTATTCAAAATTCTATTAGTTTGGCATACTTTCTGATCAAAAGATAACAAGTTGTTGATGTGTTCTATGCTTTGTTCCAGTCTCAAAACCCGCTCCGCACTTTGAAGGGACGGCAGTGGTTGATGGTCAAATGAAGGAGTTAAAGTTGACCGACTTCCGTGGCAAATACCTCGTCTTTTTCTTCTATCCATTGGACTTGTGAGTGTTTTGTAATAATTTGTGTAGTCAATTTAACTAGGCATTTCAACAAAGTACTTCTGTCTTTAAGCTCTACCACCTGTTTATTTCCCAGTATGTTTACTTATCACAAGATAAGATACATCTTGTTGGGTTTCAAAAGAATTGCACTTACTTTTAAAACTACATGTATGTGAGGTGTAAATTTTCAGTAGCTCAGATGTATTTGATTTTTCTTTCAGTACATTTGTATGTCCGACGGAAATTATCGCCTTCAGCGACCGTATTGCAGAGTTCCGTAAGATCAACACAGAGGTCGTAGCTTGTTCTGTGGACTCTCAGTTCACTCACTTGGCATGGTAAGATAACTACCTGGGGTATGCATATTTCAAAACGATTAGAATAAATCACCCCATCAAAGATACTGTCGTTTAAGCTTATATACATAATCAGTTATTTCGATATAAAGATAACCAGCTCAAGGTTCAAAGTTTAATCATAATGCTTATGTGGGAATTTTCACTGAAAGCATTTTCTACAAAGTTATAATTTGTCGTTGAGGGAACGCTCGTCGTGTTTGGAGTACATTCAAGAAATAGTTCTTTCTGCATTAATCTATATATTATGTGGATTATAACTGTTTCGTTTCGGTTTATTTTACAGGCTGAACACACCCCGCAGCAAAGGAGGTCTCGGTTCTTTGAATATTCCACTATTGTCTGATTTGACTCACAACATTGCCAAGGATTATGGAGTATATTTGGAGGATTTAGGTCACACACTCAGGTAAAATATGACGTTTCTTATGTAATTGAAATATAAAATCAAATTCACTGATCCATGAGGGAATATGCCCGGAAAATTTTGTCTATTAAAACTCTTCTTATTCACTACTTGCACGGTAGTGGGGCACCACCATTGTTCACACCTCAGAACAAGGCAAAGTGCTAAGCAAGTGCAATCTGCCACTTAGACGCTCGCTAACTGAGAATCATCTCTGCACAGCCACTGTAGCGACCACTGGGTTAGTCACAGCCAACCAGCGACAACCACGGGACTATTTATAGACGGAGGGGCATAGTGATAATTGGGAGGCGGGCCTTAGGCCGCCGACCTTCTCTACACTCTTTCTTGACCAGGTTGACTCAATGCATTTTAATGGGGGTCAGAAAAGTTGTTCCAATTTTGTGACCAATTTTTCGTTCCACTTTTCTCACTAATACCAGCATTATAATCTTCAAACTATATGTATTTCTCTACTTCTGTTTCTAGTATATGGTGGTTTGGTTCCAAAATTCTGAAATATTTCTGAAGTTTTTTGTTACAAAATTGAAATAGGAATTTCCTATAGTAAAGGAAATAGATCATCACTCTCCACGCACAGCAAATCTTTTTCCCATAGGGATGCATGGAGATTGACAAAGGTTTCAGTGTCAAATTCCGAACACTCTCCAGGCACATGTTTAGTACTAAAATAGTAACTTGTTATAATGATTGCGCAATCATTGAAATTTCCTGTCACCGCCCGCCTCCTTCGGTACGGCAGTACCTAAAAATCTAGTAGCCACGGGTGGCGAGTTTTCTCCCTACCTAGCAGAGTCTTGACAGGGTTGCCACTGGTCAGGGAAAAGTCAGGGAAAAGTGTTTTTTTTTCAAGGTCAGGGAAAAGTCAGGGAATTTTGAAATTGATCAGGGAAAACTGGAATTTTAGAAAAAGTCAGGGAAAATTGACCCTGGTCAGGGAAAAATGGAATTTCCAAACCTATGAGTGAACAGCTGGCTAACTTTGACACTCTCAAAATCTGTGTATCTCTGGTTATGGCATTCTGAGAGGCATGTTAGGATTTTAAGGGGCGTTGATGTGAGCCAGGAGCATAGCCTTGGCTACAGGAGTTGCTAAGAAAAATGAAGGTATTGTGTTTTGAAAGTTCCAGCCTAAATTGGCAGAAAGGACTGTTTTATGGATATTTCAAGGCTGCTTATTGAAAGGATTTTCTTATCTTATTAGTCAGTGAAAAATAAAATTTGTCAGGGAAATGTCAGGGAATTTCAACGTCTCTGGTAAGTGGCAACCCTGGTCTACTCTCACAGACTCATTTCCCGGCCCGGAGGTAGACCTCTCTGCAGAATGAAGCAAGTGCTAAAGCCAGACTAAAAATAGGTATAACAATGTGACAGAGTGCATGTAGGAATGAAGGACTAAAAGCACACTGACAAGGAAATGAAAGTAGTTTTTGCAGTTAACACCAGAAAATAAGGATTTAGTAAATACAGTGGCTTTAACCTTGCATGTCTGTTTTCCTCTATAATCTAATATAACAAAACTACCTATAATTTCTAAAAAAATATTGAAGCATTTGGTCCAATTCTTTTGAAATCTATTCTTCTTGCCATACTCCCCCATGGGGAGCTTCTGCTCCTGGGAAGAATATAGGCCCTCGATCAGTAGCCCCTCCTGATTGTACAAGGCGACGATAGGGGGGACCCAGCACTGACCAAGTGGTTCAAATGACCCCGGCTTTTGGTACGGTGTACAACATCCATCACTCACTCACTCACTCTTTCCATACTTCAACAATATCAGGCCAGAAAAAAGTACATCCTTGATCCTCAACAAGTACTAGGATAATACCTGCCCTATTATCGCAGGTAGACCAAGCATTGATCAGATACCTGAATGGTAGTTGGCCTCGTTCTGAGGTGAGAATATTCGGATATTGCGGATACATGCAAGTAGTGAATTGGGGCATCACTGTTGAACACTTTTAATTGGGTGTTATAGTATGGTCAAAAAAGCTTCTTGGTATGGATCTTAAATTGTTCAGAAATAAAGTAACATGTTGAATTCGTTCCTGGGTGTCTCAGTGGGGCCATTAGGGGTAACTGTACTGCAGACACTCTTCAATATAACCCATTACACGCCTTACATGAGCTTCTATATTATATTACAAGTAACCTACTGTAGGTCGTGTTTATCATATTACATACGCCTAATAGGGGCTTGTTTATCATAAAACATTTATGTTACAGGGGCTTGTTTATCATCGACGACAAGGGCACTCTACGCCAGATCACCATGAACGACCTGCCCGTTGGCCGGTCAGTGGACGAGACCCTGCGCCTGGTGCAAGCCTTCCAGTACACAGACAAGCACGGCGAGGTCTGCCCAGCCGGCTGGAAACCCGGCGGTGATACGGTAAGCCCCCTCCCTTGTACTGACCTTGGCATTAAGCTTTTTACTTCTCTTAATTGAATTTGTCCGTAAGCTATGTTGGTTTTATATTTAACAAAAAGCTAACTCGATACAAATATTATATTTAATCTTTTATTTTCTCTCTTCCTCGGCCCCATAAGAAAAAGCGATTTCTTTGTTTTTGAAAATGTACATTTCAAGGTTAGATGTTTCACGTAGCCAAGAGTATCATACACAGTAAGTACGAAATCTATAATTGTGTTGCAGCTGCAATATGGCACGGGGGGGGGGGGGTGGGGGTGGGGGGTGTCCTGGATACTCATGTGAAGAATTCTGATACATGTATTAGACAAAAAAACTTTAAATTTGCATCCCTGTAATATATGTCATCAATTATGCAAATTGAGAATAAAAACCTTACTTATAAACCTTTTTTTCTCCCGATCATCCCTTACTTATATAAACCTTTTTTTCTCCAGATCATCCCAGATCCTGAGAAGAAGCTGAAATACTTCGACAGACAGAACCCATAGATCTGAAAAATTACCATCAAAGAATCATCATTTCGCCCGAGGCTTGAATTTCTTTGATTAAATGTTTTCGTAGTGCCTCAGTTAAGAGTTGAGTGTTGTAGAAATACGAGTGAATATTTCAACTGAATATCAAAATGATTTCAAAAGATGGGAAATGTTATTGAAGTAGTGTATATTTCAATGTATTGCCCTGGTTTAAATCGAATAACTATAGACATAAAATACCAAACGTTTTCGTTTGTGCTTGAAATACAAGGTCCTGTATTACTGGAAACCATCAATTTCAGTCAATGTGGTAACCTGAAGATAAACTAATCAATGATTAAGGTATACAAATGAATCGAGTGTGCTTACAACCATGGTCAAAATTTGAAAACCATTGTAAATAATATGAGCTAAAAGATGTCTATTGAACTGTGTGGTCCAAGCCAAGAAAACTATAGTTTGGCACATTTATCTTCCCTCTCGCTGAGCAGGGTTCTAGTCTCAATTCTCCAGCAGAACTCTACATCTAAACGCAATATTCAGGTACCGCTTATGATGCAAGTGTAAGTTATGGACATATAGACGAATGCATCTCATCAAAGTAGACAAAAGATCCAGATCTGCCTCAGCCATTAGTTGTGAAAATGTGTAAATTATCGAACTGGAAACACCATTCGAAGGTGATCTAAAGTATTATCAGGTCTAGTACGGAGCGTTTATGAGCATGTAGTGTAGGTTACATGTGGGTTGCAATATGTGTGCCAGTGGCTTTTTTTGTTTTCTTAAAAGATTACATCATGGATGTAATTACCAAAAAGATGCAAAACATTTGACATCAACAAATACTGGAAAATGTATACGTATGTCCTTTGTTTCACAGTAAATTGCCTTATTTGTGAGTCTACGTATTAACTCTGATTTAATATTTGGTAGAGGTTACTAGTGGGTCCATTCTACAGGGATGTCAGTTTTCAGACTTTAGTCTGATTTCAGATTTTTTTAGACTTAAGGAAACTGGCATAAAATTGATCAAATATGGTTAAAATCTCAATAGTATCCAATGACATGTTTGACAGTGGCAATGGGCTTGATAATCCACTTCTGAAAACAGTTTCTATACATTAAAACCAGTTCAGACTTTCTTCAGACTAAGTTCAGATTTTCAGAATAGTCTGAAACCTTTCTAAGCAGTGAATAAATACTGGCCTCTGATTGGTTGATATTAATGCAATTCCAAGTATGACTCCTAAAATCTCTTTGATTAAAAAAAAATCCTATAAGAGCAAGAGTTATAGGTTATAATTTTATTATTTATTATGTTGTTTGAATTGAGAATACATATATATTACAATTTTTTTTTATCATTTGGCCACTCTCCAAGCACAGGCAACCACTCCAAACAGATATTTGCTCACTCATAATCATATAGTTTGGGATTAACTGTAGGGTTTCAGACTTTTTCATCAAGCCTGACTTACATCCCTGATTCTACTTGCACACTTTCCAAAAAGGGATCAAGTGCTTAGATTTAGATGATACATTCCTCATCGGAAGGAGGACCACAGAGTCATTGTTAACATAACGTTGCCCTCAATCGTTACTGTATTAGGTTTTTGAATGTAATCATTTTGTGTGCGTACACTCCTCTGATCGTTTGTCTCTATGTACTTCATGTCTGTTTGTCTTTCCTTGGAATAAACAGGTGCTTTATACACGCGTTTCTGAGTTCTGTCACGGAAACACGGAACATTTTATTTCAACAGGTTTTGCATTCCTGGTTCTCAAAATTTTAGACAGTTTACTTTTTGTCAAATGATTTTAACAATTTCTAACAATTCTGGTATATTATGTTATTTAATGGCAGCAATGTAAAATATTTTCTCGGCTATTGAGAAAAGATACATTTTTTAGTAAAATACGTTTAACGTTAGCACAAAAATTATTGCCTGCATTATTTTTGTATCACTCCTGCACATGCAGTACAGATGTACAGCTTACCATAGGCTAACTCAATAGATTCATGGTCACACTATAGTTCTGTTTCACAGAAATTAATGTATATTAACGATGCCTACATGCATGTAGGAGCACCACGAGTATTTATTTATTAGTATGTCGTCCTTTATCGGGGACAAAGGGCATGTCTCCCCCCGTCTACGGGTAGTTGTGCCCCCGTAATGAAGGATGCATTATCCGAGGCCAGAAAGGCGATCGTTTTTGCCACTTCATTCACCTCGCCAGCTCGACCCAATGCATGCGTCTCTTTGCATCGATCCAGGAACTAAATCAACACAAATTGAAGAATATTATATATCTCATGGATAATTTTAGGTGATCGACTTTAAACATTTGAATTCGTGTTTGTTTCGAAACAAAATAACGAATCCATAACTTGATAAACCACTCGAAACAAATTCACTCTGGCATAGGTTTCTGTTTCCGTTGTTTCGAAACAAAATAACGATTCAATAAATTTAAGGTTAACTATCCTGAAAATAAGAAAATTTACCTTGGCATAGGTTTCTTCGTCCATACCCCCTCTCTTTTGCAATTCTGTCACTATCACGCCTGGACTGAAAGACAAACATATTAATATTTAAAGATATAATCTACTGTTTATTTTATAATCTACCTCTACTATACACCTTGTATGTTCAAGTGTTGATTATAGCATGAACGTGCCCCAATTCACACGTTACAAACTATTAACATGGGACAATATCAGACATCTGTGACCACAATAATTACCTTGCGCCTTTGCATACTAGTTAGTCTAAGGAACCCCTCATCATACCAAGTGTCTCGACTACTGACAATATGGTTTGAACTCGTTCAAAGAAAAGATGAAAAATGGAATTGAAAATTTCGTTTCAAATCACTTATTTATACATATATATATATATACAAATTACATGTGCTGGGTACTCACTTGACGCTATTCACCCTCACTTGCTTAGGAGCCAATTCTGAAATAAACGGCAATATCACCAATGTAAGGGCAGGTTGTTTCTCAATTGAGAACTTTATGATCTAGCGCAAATTACAGAGATGTCACTCAGGAGTGATGAAAAATCCAGAAAGGTGGGGAGAATATTTCCGGATTTTCAGTTTGTAAACTAAAAGGGTGAAAATAAGGGTGAAATAATTTGAAAAGCAAAATTGGTGACTTGGGTAAAGAGATTTGTTAATTTCCTTTTTTACTGAACTGGCAAAAATCAGGAAATCCGGAAAAAGAAGGAAAAATGGAATCCCTGAAATTATAAGAAAACGCTTTTTGATACATTCTATCAGTATGAGTGGAATATTTCAGTTATCAAGTTTGGAAAAATCCTAGGAAAACTCATACTTCTGATAGGATTTTATGTATCCTCCCTTTGAATACTAGTTTTCGAAATAGTCCTTCCACTTACCTAATGCAACGCATCGTGTGAATTGGTCAACTGCGCTCTTCGACATGTTGTATGCGAGAACCCCAGCAAACTGTAAAAGCCATATACGAATGTTAAGTAGTTGGAGCAAGGGAGGTCTCTTGTGAGCATGCTATCTAATGACCTGTTTTTGAATCAATCTCAGATAGAATATGTAATGCTACATAAAAAATCTACGTGCCCTTAGCATTCTCAATTTATCAAATTTTTCGTATTAAACCAATACTGTGAAAACGGATATTTTCATGTGTTAAATATTTTTGCGGTTAAGCAGAAAAAAATCACGTTTCAAACATAATTTTTACTTTGTAAAATATTAAGATAAATCGTACAATATACTTACAGATCGAAGTCCATTAACACTGGATACATTAACTATATTCCCCTTAGTAGCCACCAAATGTGGAACTGCAAGCATCGTCAAGTGGTAGATGGACCTGCACATAAGAATGAAACAGTTGACTAAATATGCTAAGGTAGAGGTATGTGTCTGTCTGTGCCAAATCATTAATTGATATTTCGTGTTTTGTCCATCAAACTGACTTTGTATATGAAATTATTTGCATTTGTAAATCATGAATTAAAATGAAGATAACCCTTGATTTATACAATGAAGGCTTGTTAGGGGATCCACTGTGGTCTTGTCGACATATATCTTTATCTTTATTCGTGTGTGCAATAACTATTAAATCTCACCTGACATTAATATTAAACATCTCATCGAACTGTTCGAGGGATGTGGTTTCAATGGAGCCTGTCTGAATGATCCCTGCACTATTGACCTACATGAAGGAGAGCAATGCCATATAATAGTTGACAATTTTTCTGACCGTAACTTTACTGAATACGTAGACAATGTTGTCACACTATAGCATTACTACTCAATAGTGGACCAACCGGCAACGGACCTGCTATCTATTTCTTACAATTACTCCTAAAATGCCGATAAATTGTATCAGAGTAGTCTAATAATGTCCCGCGGGACTCAAAAGTAAACCAGTTATTTATCAATGCAAACATTAGCTGATGATCTAGGTTACAATGATGACATATTCTCCATACATCAATCAAAATTTGCTGTAGCATCAGTAGCCAAGGAACTTAAAATGAATTTCGGCAATTGTGAAAAAAATTCTCACCAATACATCCAACTTCCCATGGTGCTGAATTGTATCCTTAATGACGCGTTCTGTATCGCCCTCCTGACTGAGATCAGCGACGGTCAGGCTAACCTAAGGAAATAAAATCAACCTATGAACCGTAGTTGAATTTGTCTATAAGCAACACATATTTTTAGAATCACAGAGATATCTAAAATCAATGTATTTCCTTAGGCCCGACCGATATTGAACCATGCAGCAGAAAATAAACTCAGCGTGCAAAAATGAACAAAGACAATGGACATTTTCTTCAACACATTCTAATTATGAGTGTGGTGACCAGTTCGCGAATCTTAGTAGTAATCTTAGTTACTGCACTTTAAGTATTCGCATCTTTCAATCCGATACTACTTAACTCTATTGCTAGAAGGGTACCTTGCTTTGTTCTTCTGAACAGTGATCTCCAACTTGTTTTAAATTCTCTGCATTGCGTCCCACCAGTGAGACATGAGCGCCCAGTCTCGAGAATAGCAGTGCTGTGGCACGTCCAATGCCTGACGTTGCACCTGGAATAGTATTAAACCTTGAATTCGCAAACAAGTGGCTCAAAACTAAAACAGCATTAAACTTAAAGCACTATAGGAAAAATCGATTATGCACTCAAAAAGCACTAAAAAAATAATAAATCATAAAAAAAGTTGGAAAATAGAAGTTCTGTTCCTCACTTTATGCCTGAATAAGAATAATATCTCCTAATTTCAGTGTCACGGGTAACCCCCTATGTCTTATGAGTAATGTGTCAGCTTGTCACCCTCATTATAGTCAGAGGTAGCCTGTATAGCAAGCCCAACCTCCATTCTTAGACGGTCTAAAAAGGCAACATTTGGCAGAATAAACTTAGAGTCTAAATTAACATTCATACGTTACCACCTACTGGATGGTTGTCTTACTTGGGGAACAAACACAATGCATGGGAATTAGAATCACCTAAGGATGGGCCCAGAAGTGGGTCCTAGAACAGCAATAACATGATACCCCAACACAATGGTTATAATTTTTAACTATAACCTACGGGTTGTGCGAGATTTCGTAGAGGAATGATTTATTGTTAGACAACAAAAATGTCACCATGAGACTTCAATTTCAATTTTATTTTTTCTACTCTGTAGGAGAGAGAGGATATAAATTAGGCCTCAATGACCTTAGGAGACCTGATGAGACTTGATGAGACCTTGTGAGACAGTGTGCGACCTTATGAGACTTATTCAAGTTCTTGTCATAAACATGATACATATCCTGAAAATTGTAAACGATCTATTAGTGAAAGATCAGGCCAACCGCTCACCTCTGCACGCCCTTGTAGGTCGGGATCAGGGAGCTGATTGACAGGTATACATAGTCAACCCTGAGCGCCTTGTACTGACTGACCATTCCAAACCCCTTCTATTCCAGACCCTCTTCCATTTTAGACCAACCCCTTCCATTCCAGACCATCCCCGTCCATTCCGGACCTCCCCCTTCCATTCTGGACCATCTTCTTCCGTTCGAGACCACCCCCCCCCCCCCCCTCTATTCCAGGCTGACCCCTTCCATTCCAGATCACCCCCTTCTCATCCAGACCACCCCCTTCCATTCCAGACCCCATTCCATTTCAGACTCAATTCCATTACAGACCCCCTTCCATTCCAAACACCAACTCATCTAAGCCCCCCTTCCATACCATTCCATTCCGGACCACCCCCTTCCAATTCAGACCATCCCCTTCCATTCCAGACCATCCCCTTCCATTCCAGACCATCCCCTTCCATTTGAGACCACCCCCTTCCATACCAGACCATCCCCTTCCATTCCAGACGACATTCCATTCCAGTCTCAATTCCAGGAGTTGTGTCGGTAGCTTGGCTGAAGCCAACCTGTTGGGCTGGGGCACGGCAACCTGTCCCCTCTGACCATGGTTTCTGTCAACTGCTTCACCAAGGACTGGGGTTGGCGAGACCTTAGGATCCAAGGGTTACTTATTCACCTTCAATGCTGTGGGGCTTCCCATAACCCAGGTCCCAGGAGGAGCCGACAAGGTCAACCAGCTGCTCACATCGGCAAAGCGAGCCATAAGAAGGGGCGGCATGGCTGTCGGGGAGGTTGGAATTGACCTCTACCACCAGGACTCCATGGGCAGGACCCTCATGCACCAGGCAGTGCTAGCCAACCTGTCGGTTTTCCCAGCAGTTGCAGGACTGGAGGCAGAACCAGGAAGCTTGGGCAATGTGCCAGGAGGTGCTGCAGAAGTCTGTGCCTACTCACAGAAGATCCAAATGTACTGCTTTGATGGTGGGCTAGAAGAGCAGCACCTAAGCTGATGTTCAGCATCTCATGGAAACTACTGGGAGCTGACCACCACCCCAGACTGGATCAGGTAGTACTGGGCCTGAAGTTGGACAAGCTCCTTCTGGAGACAGACAGCCCCTATCTCTGCCCACGAGGGGTTCGGTCCAAACAGCATGGGCCAACTTCCATCTGTCTGGTGGCAGTCAGAGTAGGTGAGCTCCAACCAATCCCACCAAGCCTCTTCCTAGAGATCTCCTCAAGGAACGCCTGGAGGTTCTCCCTAGACATGCGGGATGCAGGATTCCTGCTTAAGGAACTTAATTCCCGCATTAGAATGACTTGCAGGGGGCCATTCCTGCAGTAGAATTTCTTATTCCCCCTTCTTAAAAACGCTGTGGAAACAAGATTTGCTCCATGTGCCGCCATGTTTTTTCGCTGGTTTCAGCCTCCCAAACCCCTTCTTTTCATTATGAAAACTGTACCAAAGCTGTTTCTTTTCTGTATGAATATTCTATCAGTGTTCGAAATTAAGGGTGCGCCCTGCACCCGGCGCACACATTTCCGCCGACGGGTGCACGTTTTTTGTCAGTATGCACCCAGCATGTGCACGTTTTTTCACCTTATTTTCATATCTATATATCAGGGGAGTGCAAAGACAAAGTCTCGGGCGCATTCTTTTAGTATACATGCGCCCGGCAGGCGCATGAATCATAAAGTTAATTTCGAACACTGTCTATACATTTACCTATTCATAGAACCTTCCAACATTTATTATTTGTACAAGATTTGATGAATGAATTCGGCAAATGGGTGTAGTTCCGTTGATGAGCATCATTCCATTGACAAGCGTCATCTTTTCATGACGCTCACTCTTCAAGCAGAGAGTGACTCTCAGAAACATTCCACCCTGTTCTGCTTGGAGAGTGGAGCCGGGTGGAGCAAAATCATGGCCGTCCAGGGCACTCCCATTGGACTGAATGCCGCGACATACATATCCATTTCTTCCCCAGTGGCCGATCCAGGGAGGGGGGGGGGGGGGTAAAAGGTCAGGGCTTCCCCCCCCCCCACTAGAACACTGGCTCTGGATCCGCCCCTGTTCCCATAAATTGATTAGGCTTAAGGCTAGAGGCAGAGCCTCTTGTGTTTATAAAATATTTACCATCAAGCCCACGATTTTTGAAAAATGTCCCCTTAAGAAAAGCAATGCATGTTTCTAAATATTGTAATAGATAAGAAGCCCCATTGATATTAAACACATGTGTGCGCATGTAAGATTCAGTGGTGATGACTTGTGGTACACCTTGCTGCTGGTTATTAGAAAGGGAAAGCAACTCGCATATATCCTGTTGTGAGGAAAGGTACTCCTTTATTTTCCTGTATGGTGGTAGTTTATGATATGTACAGTCAGAATCCAACAGACAAAATCCATGGTAGTGAACTCCTCCTGCCATAGCAATCTACAGTATGTATGTAGATTGAGCAAAACCAAAACTAAGGCTGACTTCATGTCTGTCAAACCTCTCCTATATACCCTAGACCATTCTATCTAGTTGGATCACAAACCAGACAGAGCAAACACCAAATAAGGTTTTCCAGGAAGTACTCTGGTATATTTAGGATTGTAAGTAATTTTAGAACAGTCACCTGCATGCCTAAGAAGGCATGGAGCATGGTTGGTGAGACTGTAGTATTTTGGAAAGGCATAATTTTAGAACAGCCACCTGGATGCCTAAAAAGGCATGGAGCATGGCCGGTGTGGCTGTGATATTTTGGGAAGACCAGGCCCAGACAAGAGCAGTAAATAGAAAGGGTCCTGGTCATTAGTTGAGTAATACATAGACCAGAAGGCCATAAGTATTTATAGGATGACTGTAACTAATTTTGGAGCAGCCACCTGAATGCCTAAGAATGCCTGGAGCCTGGTCTGTGAGACTGTAGTATTTTGGGAAGACCAGACACCAGACGTGGGGAGTAGTTGAGTTATATATAGGGGTCAGTTGTCTGGTCTGTATTTAGATTGACTCAATGGTCCAGGATATACATATAGAGAGAGAAGGAGTGCAACCTCAGACCCTGGAGGAAGCACATATTTGGGAGGATGTATTATTAGAAATAGGCTACTAAACAACCTAAACATATACCTTTTACCGTGCAGTTACCACAGCACACACATATGAGTGGAACTAGTATTATTATTCTAAATATTCACTGCAGAGGGTTGATTAAAATTCCAAATGAATATTTTACAAAGAAACATAATAAATATTCTTAGAAAAATACTCCTTTTATATTATTCATCAGGGTTCCTACGCATTTTTGAAAATCCATTTAAGACCTTCTTAAGACCAATTTAAGACCAAGATTTGGACAATCGATGGCGTACAAAGAACAATTCAGAATATATTGTATGGATTAAATTTCATGTAAGCTTCATCATTTGAAAGTGGGATATAGAGTTTTCCTGATAACTTCATTTTAAGACCTTTAGCTACAAAACTGCCAAATTTAAGACCTTTTCAATGCCTTAAGTTTGAGAAAATCAATTTAAGACCTTTTAAGACCTGCGTGGGAACCCTGATTCATGCATGTTCATTGTCTTCAATCTATTCTATTAAACATTTGACCAATTTAACAGAATTCAGGGGGTACTAGTCTAGTGCAAAACCTAAACAACTAGCCCGGTTGGCTAGTGCAAAAAAAAGTTAAGGCCCTGTATACCCGTACCAAAAACAAGAAACATAATTATAATGAACATCGTAAACGATCTATTAGTGAAAAAATCTCTATAATTCTAACATGAATCGTCTACAAAAAAAATTTAGATTAAAAAAGATTTTAGACAGATAACAGTGTCACATTCTTTTAATATTTGTCAAGCCTAAAAATGATAAAATACTACGAATTTCAAACATTTCAAAAACCTCGCTGGCACTATATACTGATAATTTCTGAAAATGTTTGATTTCAAACAGATCACTGACAGCAGCATCTAAGCGTAAAGAATGTTGATAACTGAAAAAAAAGAAAGAATCAACTAAGATCTAGTGTAATGTACGAGTCCTTCAGTATGCATAAATCCACTTCAGGATGCATAAATCCACTCCTATAGGCTATAAAATTATGCGTAATTGTAGTCTCTCTAGTCCGAGAATGGCAATGAAGTCCGTGTATACTATGTATCAGGTGGGAAATTACAGTGAAGGCCTCTCAGACTAATCCACTTCAGAATGCTTAAATCCACTCCTGTATGCATAAATTCATTCCAGAATGCGTAAATCCACTCCAGCATGCATAAAATCATTGTGCATGTCTCAGGGTTCAGCAACATTGATTTCCCGCCAACCTCCGATGTTTGCTGTGCAACCTTCACCTTGGAAGCGTGGACATTGAACAGAATGCACTCGGCTGTGTGGTACACGTGTACTGACCAAATCTGACCGTGCGCTTTGCAAGCCGTGGTAGTGGGGTTGGCGTGATTGACGGGTCAACGCTGAGAGGCCCGACCCTGCCCCTCTGCAAGTAGTCCGTCCCGAACCCATCGAGTGTCTCTTCATCAGGTGAAAGCGCCTAGCGGAGTCAGACATAGCTACAGTCTACTCTGCAAGCGGCTGTCGATTTTAAGAAACGGCCGCGTCACCATGGTCCAGATAAGTTTGGGCTGAGAGGCGTCGACCACGCGCTTCTGCAACCCTATAGTGTATACTATAGGCGTGGTTGACGGGTATAAAAAGTCAACGCTAAGGGCCTAAAGAGGTCCGAGCACAGGCGTACAGTATGAGTGGACAACTCTCAGTGCCGACTTAGTAGGCCTATACCTGTCAATCAGGCCTCCACCTACAGGGCCTTGCAGAGGCGCAAGGCATGGGTGGACACTCTTAGCCTCGACTTACCTATCAATCACGCCTAGGCGAATGCCATTGGTCAAAGCCTCTAAGTGTTGACTTATAAAAGTCATTGAAGAAATCACCTAGGCGTGAAGGTGGCGACGTTTAGAATAGTTCTGACAAAAGAGGTTTGAGCAATAGTACTTTAGTTCTGTTACTTTCCAAAAAGAACAAAAGCCAGGTCTCACGATCCATTAGAGTAAAAAAATCCTCCTTTAATCTGCTAATTTACACTAATTAACAAATAAACGAGGATTTTTTCACTAAAAATAAGAAGGGTGTACTGACGCAGATGGTCAGTCCATGATCTGTGAGCTTAGCATAGTGTTTACATCAGTGCATGTATTATAGCTATAACTCCTTGTGAAATGTCTTGGAGTAAGGAGGAGTCTAGGTTGTGACATTTATAGTATACATAAGGGCTTTCATTGCTGGTGCTCAGTCAGAGTTAGCTGAAAGTTGTTGTGAGTAAACATCCTGGAAAGGTTGAGTTCTAGAAGTTGAGTCCTGGAATTGGAATAGAAGCTGATAGACTGTTTAGTTGGCAGGAGCGTTGACTGAGTGTGATTGAGTGGATTCCATCATTGGAGCTGTTCATTGTCAATTGAGATCTTGTCATGGAAGTACAATGACACAGGAATTAACAGTAGTAGTAGTAGTAGATCTTTTATTGACAAACTGAAAGTCATGATTGACTTATGTGTCATTTACAGTACATTATTCAATCAAGTTTGAGAAAACTGAAATCACTACGGACTACAACTTTACCTGTATTCTATTTGCTATACAGGTTCTATCTCAGTATTTACACAGCTTATCTCTATGTCTAGATTCAAGAGGAATGCAGGAAATATAAGTCTGCTAATGTACATGGTTGTTATGATTAGACATTTTCTGCACAATTAGGGTGTGACTAGGCTGAGATGCACCAATATGAAGTGACCATCTGATGGGCTTCATTAGTTTCTAGTTGTATAGCACCAGTTTTAATTGTTAGTATTTAATTAATTTTGGTTACATCAGGAACATAGGTGACAATTCCTGAGATGGATTAGGCATTTGGCTTACATACTGGCTTCAATTCCGGCTGTATTTTTTCAATGCAGAGTAGATTAATCTAGATAAGGCCTGTACAACCTTCACATGTGTACATTGTAGTATGAAAATGAACCTCTCCTGCTTATTTAGATCAGTGAAATGAGGAAATAGGGTGGATGTTATATTTAGTAGGTTTCCTCTGTCATCTGCATGTGCAGGGCAGTTCATGAGTAGGTGTATTTCGTTACCAATTTCACTATTTGCACAAAGCAAACATAGTCTTTCCTCCAAAGGTGTGTTTGTGTATCTACCAGTTTCTATTTCCAGTAGGTGGGAGCTGAGTCTGAATCTGGTCAGGGCTATTCGAAGTTTTGGGATGTGCAGGGACCTTAAGGTTAGACTATGGTGATGAGGGACCACTCGACTGGTCTTGCAAAAATGTAAAATAATCACCTTGATCCTATTTATCTAAATATGTATTATATATCATTAGATACCAGTTTAAATCAACTATCCCATGGTATAAATTTTTTAATCATGGTTAATAGAATGAAAATAGAAATTGATCGAAAATGGGAAAATGATGTTTTATACTTAAATTTTTTAAAATGAAAAATCTCACTCAATATTAAAGATAAACTCGTGAAATTTCTTATGTATGTAGATATTGGTGTTGTGGAGGGAACCGTGTCTCAGATATTTTATTTAGGGTCTAGTTTTAATTTTATGAAATATAGAAAATGAAGTTGTAAAAAATCACAAAAAAGTGGGAAAAGTTTCCCGTTTTTTGTCATAAAATTAAAACTAGGGCCTAAATAAGAAATCTGAGACACGGTTCCCTCCAGACAAATGTTATTGACAATATTAGCAAGTTTCAGAATTATAAAAATTATATTAATTGAAAAATCTTGATTCAAAAAATAAAAGTGAAAAAATACAATTTTAATTGTTATTTTCTCGAATTTAAATCTATAAATATAGTTCATTATGCCATTAGATAAAGAAAAATCAGAGCTTTAAAATGATATATAACATGTTCAAATATCACTGATGACCTTTGATATATGTCAGTTTTAGTAAATCTGCTGCTCATCACCGTAGTCTAACCTTAAATAGGGTTCTTCAGAGTGACACTTTTTGAAGAGATTGTATGTCCTGAGTTTGTTGTGTGGGTTTTCTGAGTTAATAGTTTCCATGAGTTTGGTTGTGTGTTTGTTCTTTAGGCCCTCTTTTACAGTCTTAATAAAGGTATTTGTGTTTTCTACTTTTTGGTTTTCCCAGGTATTTTGCATGTTTAGTGATATAAGTATGCTTTCTATCTTAGAGCACCAGTTTCTTTTCCCCTGGTTATGAAGGTCTAGTAATGAGGAGTAACTTGTTTTGAGGAAGCTATCTAAATGCATATTGATAATTCTTTCCCAGTATTTAAGGGACAAATATTCTTGGCGGTATGCCATTGGCAGCCTCCCCGTTTCGGTATAAATACTTGCAGTGGGTGTTGACATTCTTACGCCTAGGAGTCTTTTCAGGTATTTTAGGTGTGTTGCTTCGAGGTGGTCATCTGTCCCTCTACCCCATACTTGTAATCCATATTCTAGTATTGGCACAATTTGTGAGTGATTAACAAGTCATAATATCTGTCCTGGAGCGGGGCTTTCATGAGAGGCAAAATACTTTGTCATTAAGTATGAACAGAATTATTTGAAAACGTCTATCACAGGGTTCGAAATTTTTCTAGCTGTCAGCCCGGATATAATTAAATGTATTAAAGGTGTGAAAAATGTGGGCTGTAATTTTTTCAAAATTTGTCAGCCCTGGTTTAAAACTCTCAGCCTGGGGCTGACAGGCTGACGTTCATTTCAGACCCTGCTATTACTGTTGCTGGGCACCTCAAAGTCCCAAAGACATCTCCGACCTTTAGTGCACATGCACTGTTGTCAGGCGCTGGGTGCCGGTATTTTTCAACTTGTACCGGTGATTTTTGAAAGCATCATGACTTGGCAAAAATCCTATTTTTTCATCATTTTCAAACTTCAAAATGTCACATTTATATAGAAAAAATGGAATGGACTATTCTTCCCCAGATCTGGAACTTTCACAAGGACATATCAATTTCTCTGTAAAAGTTCACATTTCTGAGAAAAAAAAAGGGCGGACAGGAAAAGTAAAATATGAAAATAACAAATTTTCCGAAGTTAACTTGTTCCCGGTGAGACATACACATTTCTGTGCCTTCTCAACACAACAGATCACAGGAGAGGGGGCTTACAGAGCTGTACAACAGAGCTCTTTTCCGCACCAGTTGGCCTACCGTGAAACTATGATTTTGGGGGGTTAGTCACTTATAAAAGACCTATGCACCCAGAAAGGGTGACTTTAAAAGTTATGGAAAAAGGCATTTTTTTCAAACAACCATAACTTTCTAGGTAAATGAGCTACAGTATTACTTCATATACCATAGGATTCAGAATGAATTGGACAATCCATCCAGACTTATTTTGTTAAACTTATCATAAAATAAAAACGTTCTATTTAGAACCAAATTTGGAAAAATGAAAAAAACTTTTACTATGAAGTCATGTAATCTGATTTGAGGCTCTATAGAAAGAATATAATGTTTGTGATATGTGAAAATAAATTTATTAGGCATAGATCTATCTGTCTTTCCTTGAAGATATCAATGATGTATAATGTTAGTGGTTATGTTTATTCATAATTTTACAGCTAAATCTTTAAAAATTCAAAATGGCCAAAAAGTATAAAAATGGATGATTTCAGAGATTCTCTATGGGGATTTACTGTAGGATTTGGTTGTTGATGTGAAAATGTGTGATGTGAAAGGTCTTTTGTACATCGGCACACTCTGCAGCTACACCACTCTGCAGCTACCACCTGTCAGGTGACCTGAACTATAGCGAGAACTATAGCCGGCAAAATCATAACACAAACATTTTCGGACACTGCTCATACTTCTAAACACCATAAAGACTCCATATTTGGTAAATATGTAGGGAAAGATCATAAGAACAATTAAATTAAAATAAAGCTGAACTAACTGCAAGTATGTCTTGGCTTACCAAAATCCTGTCCCCTAGACAAAAACAAAAACAAGAAAAGCTACATCAAGCAGCAGAAACAACCAAACAAGCTGTGAATTCTCGACCCAAACGCACCATCAAACCAAAGTTGGACCCCGCCTACATTTACGACTTGAGCGACGTGCCATCACTCATGCAAGAAAATAAGTGCGGACAGGGGAAACAGACGCTGAACTCCATACTCATTAGTGATACAACACCAGAAAATGATGATTCAATCAGTGGGATCCCTACAAGTACAGTGCCAACAACCCAACACCCCCAAACACCGGTAGCCATCAGTGGGATCACTGCATCTACAGTGCTGACAATCCAACAACCCCAAACCCCGGTAGTCAGAGATACCGATACACCAAACTCAATTATTCTTGAGACTACAGCAAGCCCCAGGGATGACCATAACTCAAGCACTTCACTGTTGGTCACCTCAACTCCAGTGCCCATAGCACCTGTGCGACATCCAGCAGCAACAATGGACTCCACGCCACCCACTTCGGCCCCTACAACTCCAGTACCCATAGCACCTGTGCGTCGTCCAGCAGCAACAATGGTCCCCATGCCATCCACTTCAGCCTCACACAACCAGACAACAAACCTCCTGCCAGGGAGTATGCCACTCTTTGACTCAACCATTGACGATCCTGATATAACCGACTCCACAATGAGCTCAACTGTGTTGATAAATCTGGAAGAATTCTGCCCCCTATTATCACCACCCCGGGCACCATGCAACCCAAGCCGTAAGGAAGAGGACCATCCCGAAGTGACTAACAAAATTGCAAGCCTTACTGATGAGGTACTCGCACTCACACTGCAGCTTAAGGCAAAGGAACTCGAGCTCAGTGATGCTAGAAGTGAGATTGCCACCCTCAAGCTTCTACTCAGCGAAACAGACGGCTCTACTGCAAACAACAGTCAACAAACACTACCTCCTGAAATGGCTGAGACTAATGACCAAAAGAAACCGATACTACCCAGACCATCTGATGCCCAAGACAGTGGGATTGAAGGGGCTGGATGCCAAAATGCTCAATCAACAGGCAAATCTCCAGCCAACAACAAGAACATGTCTCCCAATGTTCCAGCAGAGACATCTACAACCCAAGACTGTGTGACTGACCGGGCAGGCTGCCATCATCCTCCAAACCAGCCAACTGGTCACAACCAGAACTCTCCTAATATACCTTCAAAGCCTGCCCAACAGAAACGTAACCCTAGCCAAGCAGGGAGAGCCCGCATCCATCGACCACTTGTCGTAACTTTCAAAGGTGTCCGCTCCCCACTATCCAACTTCTATCGTGTAAAGCTAGTCTACAAGGGTTTCACATACATCAGCGTAGAACAGGCCTATCAACACCAGATGGCCTTCCATGCAGGCTTCCACAACGTAGCAGAGGCCATCATGAAGGAGCAGTCCCCCTTTGTGATAAAAAGAATGGGAAGCTGTGTCCCTAGATCTGAAGACTGGGAAAGAAGAAAGGCAGCAATCATGAGGGAACTGGTGGCCATCAAGCTGGCTAACTGCCCAGAGATGCGGGATCTGCTACTGAAAACACCTCATGCTGTGTTTGCTGAGGCAGTGGCCGATGACTTCTGGGCCACTGGACTGAACCCCCAAGATACCCAGAGAACACACCCAGAAGAATGGCCTGGAACCAATGAAATGGGCACCATCCTTAATGAACTGGCAGAGAAACTCTCTAAAGCCAGAGGAAACAAACCCACCACCATGCCTAACAAACCAACCGACAGGTGTACAGAACCAAACACTCCAGACACCGTTAATAAAAGAGACAGGAAAACAGGAACCGAATTCCTCATTCTTGGTAACAGCAATGCTCGGGGAATGGCCCAGGAACTGAAAAACCTGGGCCATGAAGCCACCGGAGTTGTGATGGGTGGTGCCGGCATTCGGCAAATCAAAGATCTGGCTGTGCAAATGTCGAACTCCACAGTCCAACCAGAATGTGTTTTCATCCAGGCACTTGATATAGATGTTCAGCAGGATGACATTGTTGCACTCTACGAAAAAGCAGATGAACTTATAGATGACCTCCATGTGTCCTACCCAGGGATTCACATCATTGTCTCTGGCCTCCCTGAATACCGGGACAGCGAGAGAAATGTCAAAGCAGGTCAACTGACCTCTTACATAAGATATAGAATGTCTGGGATCCCCCGTATGTGTCTCCTAGACAACTCCAAACTAAATCTGAGAGATAAAGTCCACTTTACAACACGTGCTAAAAAATCACTTTGTCAGCGACTAGCCAACCTTAGAAAACCTGTCCTGGAATAGGAAACTGGGCATACGCATGCAAGATCAAGCACCAGCCAAAACAAACATCTCAAAATAATCTGCTGGAATATTCAAGGACTTGGTGATAAACTTAACTTACCTCACATAAAAGAGTTTTTTCAGAAGTATGACATTATCATTTTAACAGAAATATGGAAGGATGAGCACTTTACTGGACACCTAGATGGATTCATTTATAAACAATTTTCCCGCCAACGGAAGCATATAAAAGCCAGACGTGCATCTGGTGGGATTGCACTCCTGATAGCAGACAAGATATATAAAGATATTAAAATCAACAACCGCCATGAGTTCTTGATATGGATTGAGCTGCAGTCCATCTGTGGTGACAGGGAGCACAATATCACAATCGGGGCCTTATACATCCCCCCTGAACATAGCACATATGTGCCTGAAAACAATAACTTTTTCGAAATATTATCCGAAGAGATCAGTGAAAAAAATGTAAAAGGACAAAATATTCTGCTATGTGGTGACTTTAATGCAAGGACAGGCACGCTTGTAGACAGTATGTCAGACCATATAGAAGACAATGGACATTTTGGTATCACGGTACCCTACCTGCCCAAGCATCTTCCATCACAAAAGACCAGGTGTACTTCTGACATGAGCGTAAACAGCTATGGCAGAGAACTTGTAAATCTATGTAAACACACAGGTATTCGTATATTGAATGGCCGTATTTCAGACAAGAAAAATACTGGTGGATACACGTGTTACAATAGCAAAGGCCAAAGTACAGTGGATTACGTAGTGGCAGATAGTTACTGTGAAGGTATGATAAGTCAGATGGAAATTCTAAATTTAATCCCTGAATCAGATCATGTACCAATAGCTTTCTCATTGAGGACAGGTGATACACTAAACCATAATAGACATATAGAAAAAAATACAGGGGAACATTTTAAGCGATATAAATGGAGAGAAACAGAAAAAGATGCCTTCCTCAGTGAACTGTCTGGCACAACATGCACACACCTTAGCGACATGTTGGTTGCTGATATTATTGATCCTGACACAAATATTGATGATATAACTGACAACTTCTACTCTTTGCTAGAGACAGCTATCTGCAAAGTATCAAAAAAACGTTCAGTGCGAAATAATTCCAAGTTCCCACAAAACTCATGGTACAATGATCAATGTCGTGCAGCACGCAAAAATGTAGTATGCTTTTCCAAAACTCACAACCTAAGTAATGAAGTTAACAGAACCACATACACTTCCCTTAAAAAGACTTATAAACGTATAGTCCAAAAAGCAAAGAGGGCTCACAAAGTAAATCTTGGTAATAAGCTTGATCTACTGGCAGAAAAACAGCCAAAAGCATTCTGGAACTTCTTGAAATCTCTCAAACATCAACAGAAGATGGATTCCCTAGTCACACAAGAACAGTTTCATGAGTACTTTTCTAAACAAAATAAACCTCCCCCTGTTAGCTACTTTGACTATGAAACCATGTTCCACATAGAAGAAAAAGTAAAAGATCCAAATTTCCTGTTCGACAAGGATGACAGTGTGCAAATAATTGCTGATATTCTCGACTCTCCAATTGATCTAAGAGAGATATCTCATGCCCTTAAAGAACTTAAAAATAACAAATCGCCTAGCCCAGATGGAATACCGGCAGAATTCCTGAAATATGGAGAAAAAACTCTATCTAAAATACTATACCCTATTTTTAACACCATTTTGGAAAGGGGCACCTACCCATCAAAATGGGCAGAAGGTTTGATCTGCCCAGTCTTCAAAAAAGGGGATCCCACTAACCCAGATAACTATAGGAAGATCACTATTTTGAACAGTGCTAGTAAAGTACTAGAAACAATAATCAATAACAGACTGACTTTCAATAACGATATGTTGGATCATAACGACCCCTATCAGTCAGGGTTTGTAAAACAATCTAGGACATCAGATAATGTATTTATCCTGTATTCTGCAATTGAAATTCAAAAACAGAGGGCACAGCCTTTATATGCTTGCTTTGTAGATTTCACGAAGGCGTTTGATTATATAAATAGATCTGCTCTCTTTCTTAAACTTAAAAAATGTGCAGTGAAAAGCAAACTCCTGAAGGTCATCATTAGTATGTATAGTAAAGCCCGATCAGCTGTCAAGTGGGAAGGAGGCCTAACAAAATTCATTGACAGTAATTATGGTGTATTACAGGGAGGGATTGTTAGTCCTGGCCTGTTTAACTTATTCCTCTCCGACATTAATGAATATCTTGAAAACTCAAATGGTATTGAGATAGGGGAGTCAAATGTGCCTTACTTGCTATATGCAGATGACCTTGTTCTCCTGTCACCTACCCAAGAAGGCCTGCAACTACAGCTCAACAGACTTTTATGTTACTGCTCCAAGTGGCATCTTTTACTAAGCTTGCCAAAAACCAAGGTAATGATTTTCAACAGCAAGACTACTAGTAGCCCCCCTAGCTTCCACTTTGGTAAAGACACAATTGATATTGTTAACTGTTACAGATACCTGGGCCTTGATGTTAGCTCGGAGACAAAAAATCCTCTGGGAAAAGCTCAAGACCAGTTACCTATAAAGGCCAATAATGCCCTCTTCCAAATAGCTGGCCAACTAAAATCTAAGATAGGCTGCCCCCCATTAAAGCTAGCCCTTAAACTCTTCAATTGCCAGGTCAGACCAATTTTAGAATATGGAGCAGAGGTATGGGGAAATAGCTCAAGATCAAGTCACACACAAGCTGAAAAAATCCACTTAAGATTCCTTAAACATAACCTTGGTGTAAGAACCCAAACATCTACAGCAGCAGTATATGCAGAAACTGGCCAGACACCTATACCAGTACGATATAAGTGTTTAGGTATTAAATACTGGGGCCATATCATGTCAAAACCTGATACACATATTCTAAAACGATGTTTCAATAGCCTGAAAGAATTAGATGAGATAGGGAAAACAAATTGGTGTACGTTCATTAGACTTAACTTGTATGAAGCAGGCTATGAACATGAATGGCTCAATGATGTGCACAACCAAAACCTGGTCTACAAGATATCTAGAGACTTAGAATCACTGTATATAACAAGATGTATGGATAACATCACAGACCCAAGTCTAAACAATAAACTCCGAACTTACAAGCTTTTCAAAAAAGAATATGTACTTGAGAAGTATCTCACATGTATCTCACACAAACAGGCCAGACAGGCCCTGACCCGGTTAAGGCTGAGCTCACACCACTTAGCAATCGAACTTGGCAGACATGCCAAGCCTAAAGTCCCTGTTGAATTAAGGAATTGTAGGTACTGTCATCACTGTATTGATGACGAAATACATCTTGTCATGGGATGTACAGTAAACACAAACCTCAGAGAAAATCTATTTACATGTGCTCAACAAGTAATTCCAAATTTCCAATGTCTCACTATGCTGGACAAGTTTATTCAGATCATGACAGTTGGAGATGTAAACCTGATTAAAGCCCTAGCCCAATTTGTAAACAAAAGTTTTCAAATCAGAAAGACCCTGTAAAATCCAGAGGGTGTGGTCTGATAAAACATTATTTTCCTATTTTTAAGGTGCTATAAAATATCTCGTGATCTCAAGGTAGCTGAATACAAGCTAACAGACCCACTTTACTACCTCCACCTAGATTCTCCACATTTTATAGATGGTGCTACCTATGCTCTAGGTCAGCCTTTTTTTTTTTTTTTTTTTTTTTTTTTTTTTTTTTTCCACAGGTATGAATAGAGTAGTCACAGATCTGAATGGTGCTATACCCATTATATCCAAGTCAAAAATCAAAAGGGTCATTGTAAGCAGCACAAAACTAATATTATTTGCTGCATGATCCCCAACTTTAATGCCATGTGTATGCTTTTAATGTATTTAAATGTTTGTATATCCTGTAGATGTCTCTGTTAACATGTTATCACTTATGTGTAGCTGTAGTGTAGTTTAGTGATTCGTAGTCTTACTGTAATTATGTTGTAGATGTTTATAGATATTGAAATGACACATAAGCCTCTGTAGACTTTCAGTTGTCAATAAAATATATTATTATTATTATTATTAAAAATTGGACTGTAAATGTTGTATAGCCACTTAAAGGAAAGACAATGCCTTCTGCATCCTCAGGTATCCTATGGTATGATTCACATGCTTCATAAATGGCTGTAAAAAGATGAAAAAGTCAACCTTTCTTGCAATTGGAGCATGGGTCTGCCTAACTAAGTGATTCGCAGGCTACTGACTCCTGAGTGAGGGAGGCGGCACAACTTTCTCTAGACAAAACGTTTGTTCTTTCCCTACATGGCTACGGACAGCTAATGCATTCCTCATAATTCTATTAAATAAACTTACTTGCATCAAACAACATGTATATTGCTGGACATAAGTAGTTTTTTTCAGGACAAATGCTTACCAGTTATGAGAGCCACCTTCCCGGCCAAGTTCATCATGGGGGCTGCCATCTTGATTTTCTTGAGTCTCGTTCATCCCGAGATGTGACGAGATCTAGTACAACATGGCGACTGCTGCAGACCCAGATGAGCCTTCCTCGTCTTCTCCTCGGGAAGATTTTAATCCTCTAAATGAATACGAGTAAGTAAATCATTGAGACTTGACCTTACTATATATGGAACGTATTGGAGCAGAATGAACCACATTGATGCCCAATTAACTTCTGACAAAACGATAGTTTATTCGGCCTGGTCTTGCAGGCTGCTACGCCCGTTCACACTCGCCAGTGTCGGTCCAGGCTGCCCTGGGACAGTCCCAAAACCCATCCCAAACTGTCACGAAATAACCCACATAAAGCATGGATAATACTAGTGTAGGTGTATCTTTAAGAAGACCAATGAACTCAGATCGACCGACAGGGTTTATGTAAACTGAACCAAAATGTTTGTGGCACTTAGACGTAGAGACTAGAGGAAAGAAAAACGAAATGCAGAACAAAATATTGAAATAACAAAACTCTATTTCTGCCTCTGAGTCTTTCTCCGATGAAGATTGAAGTGTTTTAAACTAGGCTAGCTAGATTTAGATCTAGGTCTATCTGTGTTTGAAATACATTGCTTTCCAAGTACATGATCATGAAGTTTATCGGTGGGCAGAATGAGTTTGCTAAGCTTAGGCATATATATATATATCTATATAGATCTATATATATATATAAATATATATATATATAATGTTGTGTTCTATTTGGTAACTAGACCTGGCTATCTAGACGATGCCATCGTCGATGGTTAGTCTAGACAAGAGGTCAGTCCTAAAATAACTAAATTCTAGGACTGTTTTTGGAAAAATCTGAAAAAAATATATACTATATTGTCAAAATGGCTAAATTTTAGGAAAAATCTAAAAGAAATGTAATTATTGTCAATATCCTAAAGAATTAACAGTTAACCAGAAACACATGGAGCAGCATAGACGATCTAGATGGTGTATGGATGGGTAGACTTGGGCCAGTTGGAGTGATTTCCCATGCTTGGACGAGGGGCGTGGCATGATTTGGGTCTAGACCCCTAATTTTGACACAGGGACATGGCCAATTTTCTGTGACGGGGGCTATTCTTAAATTCGACAGAGCAACATGGCTTATTCCAATAATTCGACAGGCGACATAGACTTTAATGACATTCGGCATGGGTTTTTCTTAAATTCGACACAGCAACAGTCACTTAAATTCGACATCCGATATTGGGACCCTCCCCCCCCCCCCCCCATCTACACCCCCTGATCAGCTGCTGATGTGGATGCGGTTAGGCACAGTGGTTGAGTGTAAGCTGTGGCATGTCAATGGATTTGGTGGTAGGGTGACATGTGGATGGTTAAAGAGGTAGCCTGAGGGGTTTGGTATGTGGCTGGTTAGAGGGGTGTTGCATTAAGGTTACGTCCCTTCCCCTACAGCGGTAGGGGGGGGGGGGTGTTAAAGTAGGCGGGTGAGAGGTATTTCTGTAGATATTAATGGTAGGGTGAGGGATGTTGCACGTAGATGGTTACATTGGTAGGGGGAGGGATGTGGCATGTGGAACTTACAGAGGTAGGGGAAGGATGTGGCATATGGATCATTACAGTGGTAGGTCAAGGGCTAGGTTGAGGGGTGTGTCATATGGATAGATTATGCTGGGATCAATGGCATCAACTCACGCTACATTGTACGTAATGATAAGCTGCAGGTACAGCCTATTTTTTCTGGTCATCTGATTGGTCGAGGAGTGGCACGCGACTCTGAATTTGTCAAAATCTGACAAACTGAGTGGTACGCTGAATCTACGGTCTCTCACGCTGAGTCCCCTAGCGCAGAGCCGGGGTACCAGCATAGTGGATTGTAGGTTGAGGGGCTTGGCATGTGGATGATAAGGCCCCCCCAAAAAATGTCGTGTTCAACTAACCCTACCTACCCTAAATTTTTGACCCTGCCCTAACTTTTTTTTAGGAAATTTTAAATCATTTCTTTTTCAAAATCAAAAAGAATTGACCTAAATAGGATGGAAAATCATAAAATAGTACATAGATGCTCAGGGCATGTATCTTAGTTGCTAAAAATATTTCTGGATGATATTTCCAACACTACCTGGGTCTCTTTGGTGTGTAAAAAAAAAGGGAAGTGGTGCATTTCAGGTTTGCAACCTGAACCATTTATATGCGACACAAGTGGTCGCTCAACCCTCAAGATCTGTAGATTTAGTTCCATTGGCTGTCCAGGGAGAGGTGCAGAAACCTCCCCCTCTCTTTGCTAGGTGTTATACTAAACAAAAGGAAGAAATTGCTGCACATATTTGGGCATGCCCAACCTATTTGCACTTTCAAGATGTATATATGCAAATACAACCCCCCCCCCCCCCCCGCCCCCCCCCCCCCCCCCAAAAAAAAAAAAAAAATAGGGGGAGGGGGGAAGGAGGAAATATTGGATTGACTTGCAGCTTTGATGAAGTCTGTCGGCCATGAAAAGGTTTAAAAGTTTGTTATAGTACATTCAGCAATTTCCCAGGTTACATTACGCATTGTTTTGCAGGGTTTTACCTTAGCATAGAGTTACTAGTACCGGGTACTAGTAAAAATCTGGTCGGGCTAGTGGAACAAGTGAGCAACTAGCCCGATGGGCCAGTGAAAACTTTTGAATTACTATAATGATTTAGTATATAGACTAGTGGAACTCTGATCCGGGCTTGTGCAAAAACAGGATCACTAGCCCGGTGGACTAGTGGACAAAAAAGTTAAGGAAAACCCCTGTTTTGTTTACAGGGACAGCATACCGGAGCCCAGAAGTGACGACGAAGAAGACCAGAATTCCCTGAGTAGCTCGATGGGCTATGATGCTATAGAATTTAGGTATGGTGTTACACCTCCCGCCAACCAGAGGGACAGGCGGAGAAACAAGGAAAAGGCTAGGTCACTGAAACGAAAAGAAGAAAGAGTTCTGTGCTCAGTAGATAAAGCCATGTATAACACCACAGAGCCAATCTCATCTGGCGTCATAGACGATGTCACCATTCAGATAGAAACTATTGCCGAAAGTCCACCAGACATAGGAAGTGTAAGCAGCCCGCAATACAAAAGGAAAAATCCAAAGACTATCAAACACTTACGATCTCAAGAAAGGGACTATAAAAACACATCTAACTTACCACAGGTTGACACCAACCACCTCCCTACCCCAGTCCAGTCAATTAAGATAGATTCACCAAACCGATATTACAGCTTACATTCTAAACAGGTAGTACCGTCGCCGAATGAGGACGACAGTTTGAATGACGTTCTTACAATCAGGCGTAAACACCCTACCACGCCGGTAGAATGTTCGAAGGACAGGTTAGATTTCTGTAAGATATTTTCCCAGTTAATAACGATGGGGAACTCCGCCAGGAGAGAAAAGAAGGAGAAGACGGGTTCGCCGTACGTGCGTCAGCTGAGTTCGGAGCAGGAGGTGTGGCAGAACCGACTCAACGACCTCATCTGGCTGGAGCTGCAGGCCTGGATGTCCTTCAGGACCATGGAGGAGCAGGACGCCTACCTGACTGACGCCCAGAGACAGGTAGTCGGGGTCTTAGAGGAGGTCATGACCCTGAAGGTCGACCTCCCCGAGCGGCTATGTTGCCACAAAGACAGTAGTCAGTGTACCCAGTGTCACCCTACGGCCACAGGGGTCAGGATGGGAGACGTATTCCCCGCCGACGATAACATCATTGTGGAAGTAGAAAACGGTACCCCTCAGAAGATCCTCCTTACTCCGCCCAAAGAACAATGTGACTGTGATTCCAACCCTACTAGTGTGCACAACTTAGAACTCTCAGTGGAGGCACAGAATGTGGCCTTGAAGCAGGTGGGTGACATCCTCGAGCGACTGGAGACCGCAGAGGCGCTGTACCCAACCACGAAAGCACTGGGTAAGGCGCACCTGCTGTATGCCTCGGAGGAGTTCCAGAGGCGGGTGAAAACGTTATGTGTGTGGGTGAACGTCACCAAAGACCTGGCCCACAAACTCCACGTCATGGCCAAGGTGCTCAACATTGACCAGGTGGAGGGCGTCTCGTGGCCCTGGCTCGACCTGGAGGGCACCACCCAGCTGATGCGCAACATACGCGACCCACACGACATGATCACTCCAGAGGTACCCGAGGATGGGGATTACCAGGGAAACCATGCAGGGTCCATGGAAGTGCCACCCGACGACAACACGAGCAGCTCTCAACTCCTGCGGAGCGGGGACAAGAGTGTTAAGTTTGATGTGAGTGACTCAAACCGGAGCCGAGATGCCACGCTTACACTCACCCCTTCTGACACGTCTACTCCAGTGAAAAGCCCAAGTCGAAAGGGCAGTCTGTATTTATCACACGCCTCCAGTAGTATGAGTATGGAGGAGCTCACAGAACATTCCATATATCACTACTACGCTGACCGCATGCTGAAGAAGTTGGGTCTACGCAAGATGCTCGCTCGGTTAAAACGAATAGCACAACGCACGCTACACAGAGCTAGACAAGGTCTAGTGAAACCACCCTCTCGGCTCTCGTATGCAGATGTGACAAGTAATAAGCAAGAGGTAAGTTGCAAATACATACAAAAATGCATCTTAAGTTACACGAGTAAAGCAAAGAAAAACACTGCGTTGGAGCAGGGAGGGATATCAGCATATTTATCTCTACGCTTCAAGTAGTTTAAAGGTTGTTTGGGATTTTTTTTTGGGGTGTATATAGTTTGACGCCTCAAACAGATCTGTTATCATAAAGGTTAGGGATATAGTATTTGTTTAACAATAAACGATTTAAAAAAAATAAAGATCGAGGCATAACATTAGAGGAGGTTTGATTAACGGTATACAAGTATTTCATTTCATTGCATTTAAATTACATTCATATATACAGCACTTCGCTTTAAAAAAAAAAAAAAAAAAAGAAACACGCATTTGTCACATGTGTATTGTCTTTTGTCTGAGTGCCACAGTCTGGTCCATAAATGTACGAGCCTCACTATTGTTCCAGCCGGTGCACACAGTGTCTCTATCCACCTCGCCATCGGACCTGACCGGGGCGTCCTCCTCTGCCTCCCTAGACCTGAGCTTCCAGCGCCAGTTCCAGGACGCCGATATTGGCGTGGACGACTTCGACCAGATGGGGCTTCCCTCCTACAAACCCACCTACCTCTTCCTGGTGCGGGTACCGCTCAACGTGGTCCACGAGTGTCTGAGGTTACGGCTCGAGCAGAAGTCGGACATGGAGCCATCCCTGCTCAGCGTCAGACAGGTGAGTGAATGCGCCAGTAGAGGGGTCAATAACTCTTGCTGAGTACTGTGCTAGAGTTCTCCAGATATATCCAGAAATATCCAGATACTCATTTACCCATTCTATATTTTAAAAGAACTGAGGGAATAGTGTGCCGACTGGAATCAGTAATTAAAAACTTTTTTTTTAAAAAGAGCCACAAACAGCTGCCTTATTAAATGATCCTTTTTTTCTAGTTGTGTACTAGCCATATTACACACCCAGAAATCTACCACAGGTTCCCGGCATGGTCCGATAAAATAGGGCTGGTTCCCTGCAGCAGCTCCTCAAGTTGTTTTTCTCCCGATCAATCACTGCTGATGCTCCATCTCTTCTCTCAATCGACTTCCCCCAGACTTTCTGGATGACTATTTTCTTAAGCGTCCACGGCGACGGCGCCGCATGACCACATGTCACAGGAGATCATTATATGTGGTCAATTTATGGTCAAGGGAAATCCTTTGGTCTCACAAGACTAAGTGATAAATTTAACATTTTCAATTGCCAAATTCTATGATATGTATACATGATCACCAACCAAACCTTATTCCCTACCTTTTGATTTCCCTTGCCTGTAAGTTAGTATCCATGGTTTCCTTTCTCCTTTGAGATTTTCACAAATAGAAACTGGAAATAATCCCCAGTTTCAGGCACTGACTCTCTCGATTTGACCCAGTTCTGGAATCTGAGGTCAGTTTCTATGGCCCAGAAGTAAACTGCAATCTAATTGGCCAATGACTTCACAGTGACAAGGTCGTTAATATAGACATGGTCATAGCGGTGGCCGCGTTGTCATAGACGTTTCAAAGTATAGGACGTCCAGAAAAGCACCCTTAGTTTTTCCACAGATTTTATTTTTCTGGTGAAATGACTTGGTTTGTTCCACTATCAATAACTGACGTCTTTTTCCACAGCTGATCGTCGAGTGTAAGGAGGTGCTGGTGGGGTCGGTGAAGGTGAAGCAGTACTACCAGTACATGGTGGCCGGCATCATCAGTGAAGTCAGCTCACAGAGAGAGTCGGAGCTCGACCTCGAGTCGTTTGAAGAGGACATGAAGGAAATGCTGGAGGTGAGGAATCGGACAGTCCCTAGGAGTTCGGCAGACAGTTTAGATATAAGATTATAGACATTGATAATCCGTATAGGAACTGTGAACTTCATGAAATACTTTTGTTAACTTTATGTTTGCACATATAAAGTTTTTGGTAAAGTATATTTTCAATTAATGATACTGAAAATTCACATTTTCCTTTTTACCCAGATATAAAAGCTATGCGTAAGATAATTCTAAACTTGACCTAATGATAGGAGACAGCAAATGTAAATAATTACTATGTTGTTAAGCATTCTACCTTGTCAATATATTATCATGTTCCCTATACATTTTAATAATGTTTTATTTCCTGTGGACAGGTGTACTTCAACTACCTGCAGATCTGGATGTGTGGCCTTCAGAACCTTCCAGAAATGTCAAAACGACTGAAAAATGCGTTAGAGGAAGAATGGAAGTTCATTAAAATAGTATGTCCACATGTTCGTGGTGGAGAGGCCAATGCGAGCCATCGATTCTGGTCAGTGTACACGTGTAACTCGTTCCTAAGTTAAAGTACCTCAAAAAACAACTTCATTGAATTTGTTAAATGTTTGAATATAGAAATTTACCTTTTTTTTTACGTATACTAAGATTATTTCCTGCCGCAAAAACAGGATTTATTCCATGCATACTTTTCCGTAAACTATTGCCGCCATCGCATGTAAGAACAGGATCA
Source organism: Lepidonotus clava (assembly GCA_936440205.1). NCBI lineage: Eukaryota > Metazoa > Annelida > Polychaeta > Phyllodocida > Polynoidae > Lepidonotus > Lepidonotus clava. The sequence goes on along the minus strand of OW387136.1, from coordinate 39,753,693 downwards.
AACAATTCGAAGGAAAATATCAAAAGACAAATGTTTGCAATAACTGAATGCGTATGACAGGGTGCCCACGCAGGTCTTATAAGGTCTTAAAAGGTCTAATTTTGGTTTTGCTATTTATAAGGCTATTAGAAAGATCTGATTTTGGGTCCAAAGGTATTAGAAAGGTCTTATTTTGGGGTCAATCTGAATTTATTATAAGATGTAACTTTTCTTCCCGTCATTTCCATCTTTACCTCTTTATGGTAGAATGTATAAATGTTTAAAAAGGTCAAAATAAGTTCCAAAAAATGTCTGGAAAAGGTCTTATTTCGGTGCCTGACAAGGTATTATAAAGGTCTTATATAGGTCTTATTTTGATTTCTGAAAAAGCGGGGGCACCCTGGTATGAACACCAAAGAAAAATTTAAAATATAAGGGTGTGATAAGAAACTAGAATACAAAGTATCATGCCAGTCTAATGTAACAACTGGTCGTCTCCCGTGTAGTACTATGGCGAGCAGTTTGCTGCGGTCCATCTCTGACTTCTTGGAGCGTGAGATGGACGAGTGCATAGACAAGCTGTATGACGTGACGGCGTCCATGACGGAGGAGGATGCTGACAGCTCGGCCAGTGTGGTCAACAGCGCCGAACTCAGGTCAGCCTCTAAAAGTGAACGTAGAACTTGAAAACCTTTACAGGTCATTTGATTAAACATGTTCTCACAGTTTTATTAAAATTTATTCATTTATTCTTTTTTCTTTCTATTCTTTTTTCCTCTAACATTTTTCTTGCCTTATTTATTGGCTCCCCATAGGTAGGTTGGATTTCCATATGGCAGAGATGGTCTTTAAAAAAGTCAATTTGTTCTCTTTTTGGAGAGTATTTTAGTTGCCCTGTGTATGGCTGGAAATTTAACAGAAACACGTCGATTTGCCTCTAGTAATATTTAGGCAAGAGTATTGGGAATAGATAAGTAGAAATGGCTCTGGGTCTTATTCGTAAATGTTCTTGATACTTTGCAGCAACAGCTGTTTGAATGCATTATTCCGTAGATGAACTTATGAAGACGACAAACTAATACTGAACACTATCATGTTTGTCTATATCCACTTATACACCGACGGCACGTGACTTGTACACTTTGTAGATAGCTTTACTTTTAGAATTTTCAACAAACTTTTTTTTGTTGTAACGTTTTCTGAAAAAAAATTGATTTGGAATAAGTACGTCCTTAATTTATGTGCAACACAAACTTAGGTTCCGTCTTAAATTCCAGACAAGCTATTATACAAGCGTGTCGGAACTTTAAACAGACGTTCCACGAAGCGCGAGAACGAGCATCCAAAGCCTTGGGCTTCGCGAAGATGCTCCGCAAGGTAACGACACTTACAGAACTTGGAAAATATGAAAAATCATCACACGTTAATCCAATATATTAATGACGTAATATATTAATATACAGTTAAGAAAATCTATATAATTCCTGTTGAGCCACTTCGAGAACACCAATATCAGTACATGTTTTGCAGAGCACACGATGGGATACATCTTTCTGAGACGTTTGCTATTTTCCTTATGGTACAGATATTACGAAGTATTTTCCGACTGTCTGGCCTCGAATATGAACTTGCTTGTGATGTTTAATATTACCTGATATTAAGCTTCGACCACCGATTCCATCAATCATTTTTGACCTTGCTTTCAGGATCTGGAAATCGCGGCAGATTTCAATATCGTCGCAACAGCAAAAGAACTATTAGCTCTTTTGGAACAAACCGACCACGTGAGGGTAAGTGGAACAAATGCCATCAAATCAAACTACAAGTTTGATGATTTTATAGTCTCGAACTCATCCCATGGAAATATGTAAATCTAACTGGTTTCTTTCATATCTAGAAACAAACGAAGAATATAATACAGAGATGCCACATACTCTCTTCTTTTATTTCTAGAATTTACTAAAGTTTGAAATTTGGAAAATTCGACCTATTTTTCTTGTTTAAAAACTCTAAAACTCAATCATAATCGATAAAATCCATTACCGATGATATTTTTCAAAACATACATGTAAAGAACTTAGTGGCGTTAAAGGACAAAATTTACCTCTGCGGCTGAATTGGACCCTGCACATTTATTTGGCCACTGACAACCAACTTTCATTTTTCACTTGTGACATAAAATTATTCCCTTATATTACCGTCCATCCCCAGGTGCTTGCCCCACACAGTGCGGGCTATCTGATGTTTGTACCCAGCCACATCTCTGAGAACCGCACTCAGATCCTACACCTACTGAACGTGACGTGCGGCCGGGAGGATACGTCCTTGGCCACGTCGCCTGCACCGGATGGCGGCTACCTGCTGCTCGTTAAATGTGAGGGGTGCGCCGACATGAAAAGTACGTGTCCGCTATGGACCGGCCGCACGCTCAAGGTGGAGCCCACTGCAGAGACTACCATCGCGCTGTCACATGTAGAGGTGGGTTGTTTGTATTTTAGAATATTATCAAATTATTTTGTTCTGCTCTGACCAAAAATAAATATTACTGGTTTCTTCTAATTTACTAGAAGGTGACGTGATGGAACAATTTTAAACGAGCTACCTCAAGTTGGAAACCTCTAGGCTGTTTCATCAAATAGTATTTGTTTATTTCAAATACAGTGGGAAAGGATCAAAGTTATTATATGACTACATAGCATTACATACGTGTCAAGTCCTTTGTATTTTTATGTAGCTAAGCACTTCAAAAGATAAACTGTAATATGAAAAGGACTTAAAGAGACAGAATCAGATATTTTAGGTATAAGTCATAAATAGAACAATATTACTTATTTGTCAGTATCGCAACATCCAGTTTATTGTCTGTACTTAAAACTGCAAAAGAGTTTAAAAGACAGTTTCATTTCCCTATTCATGCTTACAGTCAAAGGTAAGAAACCTGCACTCATAGGAAATTATTCGCGCGTGCCTTAGTTTAAAGTTGTGTTAAGTTTTCGGGAATCTGGGTTGCATGCCTTTTCATTATGTGAACAATGTCGTAAAGCTTTGTTGGTCACAGATGCATTCGTGCTTTGTCTTTTCCTATACCTGTGAAGGGTTTTGAAAAGGTAAAAGAAGAGCTATACATATCCTTAATTAGAAGATTTACAAATTTCTTGTTTTTATATCTTTATGAATATATACAATTAAATAATATATGGTCTGTAACCTATTTTAAAAAAAGAAAAGGCAAAAGGCAAAATATTGTGATTGATATATAAAGCTGGTGATCCTGCTTTGGTCAGATTAAATGCACGATAGGATTTAGACCACCCAGTAAATACCAATTTCCCTAGTTTTAGACTATTCATTCCCAAATCTGTATCATGTGCCCATTTGCCTCGCGGTTCTTTGTATGGGAATGAGCAAAGTGTATGTCAATTTCGTTCCACTTGTGTTTTTTGTGAGCCCTTAATTATAGTTTTTAGTATTGTAGCTTATGGGAAGGGCTCACTCAATCAGTCATGTCTTTTGTAGGTATTTGGGCTTTGATCTGATTGCCCGGTTACACAATCTTACATACAAGTAGCTACAGGCCTTTGTCCACCGGCATGCATTTGTAAGCAAGGACAATTAGTGTGCATCAAGTGTTATTGAGTAGGCAGGCCTCTCCCCTGCACCCTCCCCCACCCCCACTCCTTGAACTCAGTTCAAGGAGTGGGGGTGGGGGAGGGGGAGGGTGCAGTTTGAGAAGCCAGAAGTGGGTTACATAACCAGTACTTGAGCAACTGTCACCTGCAGGTGGGTGGGTGCAAGGGACCTATACTATTACTAGTGCTAGTAGGAGGAGCCCTTTTCCTAAGCCCCTCCCTGAGTTGTGTATGACAGCAGGAGTGGTGGTGGTGAACACTACTCATAGCCCATATAGCCTTCAGGTTGTAGGAAGGCCTTCAGTTTATTGAGGGACAACTATTGCTATAGATTACATACATTAGGTATATTGACATTTCGTTCAATTACCTTTCAAACACAATGAAATGTCTATTGTTATTTTAAGGGCGAACATCGATTGTTCCAACGATCGGAACTTTGATAGTCATTTGCTTCTTGTTTTCCATACGAGTCCCTTTGTTCAAACATTTGAACCAATATTTAAAAAATACATTTCAATTGGATAGGTGACCGATATTCATCTAAATAGCTCCCTCCTTACACAAACACACACCCTGAAGAAGCCTGTGAAAGTTCCAAACATGTCGGTTAATAAAATCATCTACACACCACTTACTCAACTCTCGTGTTAGTTTGACAGTGATTTCACCATTTAACGCAAAACACAGCTGTTTTTTCGCTCTATAATTAATACGCATTCCCATCACCAGGTGGAGTGCCTGCTCCTGGTGGTCATCCACTCATCTCACCTGAACCGACAAAGGAAGAACTTTGAACACATGATGGGCAGCGCTGTGCAGATGGTCAGTGAGAACACGTCCTGTCACCAGGCCATTGCCGACTCACTCGCCGAGCTCAAGACCGCCGCGCTCGACCTCAGAGAAAAGGTACAATGTGCCCAGTTTTTTTCAGAGCTTTACTTAATGATAGACTTTACAGAGAATAATTTTTAACAATCTGCTTACAATGTGCTCAGTAATTAGGTCTAGCACGTGCATCCTGTATCATTAGAAAGTGTCTGTGACAGTAGGTTACCTCTTTTGACATTTCATTGAATGATATCATAATCACTTGCCTCTGAAAAGGAACTGTAGGGTAACTCGCGCTTTGTCCATCATTTGGTTAAATGTTGTGCTTTGTTCTCTTTAGGTTGCTTACGCCATTCGGCAAGTCGACGAAAAGTTGAATCTAGAGGATATCCCTGAGATGGATGAAGCAGAGAAGTTAAACCTGCTTAAATTGTATCGTGAAACTCTGCATCAGTGCTACAACTTTGGTTTTGAGGTAAACTTGAATCTTCTCTTGTAAACAACAATATTCGAATAAATAATGTAAATTTTTACGCAGATTGGATTTGTTATGTTCAGAATATGATTAGGTACATGGAAGCAACATGCACGGCCTGCAAAAAAAAAAATCGACGTTTTTCTTTATTGGATAATTGGAGGATAATTGTTTTTATAAACGACTTTCAATAGACTTGCATTAGCGTTCGTGGCGTGGTTATTTACGATAGGTATATTCTTTTGTAGTGTCAATGTTTCTTGAGTAAATGATAACGACTCATATTCTGTGAATTAATAAGAGATTCCATTACCTAAATGATAGATATTCATAAAGCCAGCCTCTACTAACGTGATTATTTATATTATTTTCAGTACCACAAAGAGGTGATCCGCCTCGTCTCCGGCGACATGAGGGGCAAATTGGCCCGTATGTTGATAGACTTCGTAAAACAGTGGGTTAAGTTCGTCTCGGAGAAATGTGAACGGGGGCGTGGAGTCAGACCAAGGTAGGAAGGTTAAAACATACGTATTCTCTCAGCATGATGTGAAAGCTGCCATACAGTGAACAAATAAAGATTTCATGAAAAAAAATCCCAAGAGTAATGATCCTGCCTGAACTATATTGATGTCCAATCGTACTTCTTCTTTTCGTAAAATATTCAGCATTCTTGTAAATTAAGGCTACCTGGTACGTATATGTATATAGTATATACTGCTGTACAAACTTTCTATGCTTTAAAGTTAATTATTTCTCTCATTTCAGATGGGCGAGCCAAGGACTTGATTTCCTCATAGTGGCTTGTGAACCACGTGTGCTGGCTTTACTTTCTGATGAAGAATTTGAGGTAATTCATGAGTAAGCGCTTAGTAATAATCGTTTAGTTTATTTTCAATTAAACATGAAATGAGTGGAATGTTTTTTCTTCTTTCCTGAAATTTAAAATATACAAGTTTTGAATAATGCCGTTTGTTACAGCACTGATTCTGTTCGTTATTCAGGAACTAAAGAAGACTATATTCCACGTGATAAACCATGTGATAGGAGACAAGGCAACGCCAGGGAGCCCGAGTACAAGTAAGTTTAAAAATACCTTTGAGATTTGGCCGATGAATATATCTTGGGGAAAAAAAAGAATATTGAATGGAAAATATCTTTGATTCTACAGCGGTATAATTTTGAATAGAAAAAAAAACTTCACCAAGAGACCAGGAGTCCTGTAAACTATTAAAACCAATTCAAAATTCCTTGCAGCTTATCGTGTAAGCAGCCCGGACGTGGGTATTCAGCGTCAGCGACAAGAACTGCTGCGGAACACGTCGTGTCCCGAGACCCTGCGGCCGTCCAGATCGCTGTCTGCAGTGACCATCAGGTCCTCCCTCAGCGACTCAGCCACCCCCTTCTTCAACCCCATCAACTCAGACTCGGGTAATTTTCTGCTCTATATACCAATATTTTGCCTTAGGGTTAACAAAACGCTGATTTGTGGGATTGAAATTTTCCGCGAAACGACCAATTTTACCAGTTCTCAATTAGAATGGAATTCTAAAGGAATCCATATTAAAATGTTCCTTTTATTTCAAGTCACAAACTCTTATAAATATATAAACCTTTTTACAGAAATATGTTTTCTAATCATTAAACGTCATGGAAGTGGCTCCAGGTGTTAGGTAGATTAGTTTAATCATAACATAGAACTAATTGCTGTAGGTTTGCCGTAGACGTAACTAGTAACACCTTGCACGCTGTGTGTCTTTAACCCCAGGACTGCTGAGGAAGTCGAGCTCGGCGGAGGGCCGGCGACACGTGGACATACACGACGGGGAGGACGGCGGTCTGGAGATGGACGTCTTCAGACAGGAGGAGGGTAAAGGTGACCAGCACTGAGAATATTGTAACATTAAATGGTGTGGCAGGGGTGGATCGTGGGGACGAGGCCGCGGGGAGAGGTTTCTTTTCTTTCCTTTTATATATTACTTCAAGATATTATCGTGTCATATTGTAACAAGATACCAGTTGGCGATATGGTAGGTCTACACATTTATTTCACCTCTAATTGGTTAGCCCTATACTTCCATCTATAATGACAAAAATGTTAAAACCTTGAACTTAACTGTAAACTGCAGAGAACAGGGGAATAAATTTGGTATAAAGTTTTTGTAATCCCTCGAAAACCTTCATATTTCCTCTTAAAATAAAGAATGTTATAATGACGATTACTTTGCATTCGAATTACCACGTTCCACCTCTTTACCCAATGGTTATGCATTTATTTTGTATGAGTCCCCGCATGCTGCATTTTAAAATTTCATGGCATGCTATTCTACATCGTCTTCCTTAAAGTGTTTTACGTCCTCTAACATTTACAAAAAACTCTTTCTGACCCTGTCAATAATCCAAAACCTGCCCCACCTTTAGTCCCCAAATGTTCTTTGAATAACATGGAAATTTCTGATACCCATGAGAAAAAGCGAACATGTAAATTAAACTTCTATCGATCCAGTCAAATCAATTTAATTGATTTTGTGTAGGACGTGCCGAGTGTGTCCTCTAATACACAAATATTGAACTGATTTTGAGCTAAATTTGGGCTTCGTCTTGCAGCTGCTGAGCTGAAGGAGGAGCCCCGAGAACGTATGGAGGAGGTGTACTCGGCCGTGCAGAAGTTGGAACAGGAGCGGACCAACGCGCTCTACAATAAAAACGCCATCGGCCGGGTTATCAACCGGCAGGTGGAGGTGGACTACCACATCAACATCAGGAGGGTCAACTTTAAGTGGCAGCGGGGCTTCAAAATCGGTAAGGACCAAGTCTAAAACAACTCAAATCAAGTGGTGACAGTAAAGAAAAAATAGAAGGAAATATCACGAAATTTTGGAAATTTGCCCCAAACTTAATTTTAAATTCCGAGATTTGGAATTTCCTAAATATAAAAAATGTAGAGATGTTGAGTATTATTGGATAGACACCGAAAACAGGGTTAACAAAAGGAATATGAAAAGGAAATCGGGGTATTAATCCTTTTCTAAAAAAAGATGGGTAAACTAATGAAATATCTTTATTCACGTGTTTTCGACGCCGTGTAAATAATAATGCGTAATATCAGAAAATGATTTCTTTTCCTCCGCATGTAGATTACAGTACGGGCAATAATACTCCAGTGGCCGTTTAAGAGTCACACTTCCATGGCCTATCAAAAAGTAAAACGCTGAATTTTCTATAAATGCATAATGGCAAAAATTAATATTGCTTTTGAAAAAAAAAGATGTCTATAAAATTTCTCGCATATGTGAAGAAGGTATTTTATTTCGCAGGGGAAGGACAGTTTGGAAAGGTCTACACAGCAATCAACATAGACAACGGCGAGATGGTAGCCATGAAAGAGGTACACTCATTTTGTCCTAATTATCTGTAAAGCGTAGAACGTGTTTCCGAAATGCCCAATTCATATCGTATTTGCAAAGACTAGTTTAAGTGCCTGCCGCCTTAGAACAGAAAACTTTCAATTTACACAAATTTACATCTATTATGATAATTTTTTCTCTCTTTAAGATTCGGTTTCAACCGAATGATCATCAAACGATCAAGGATATAGCCGACGAAATCAAGCGTTTTGAGGGCATTACTCACCCCAGTCTAGTCAAATACTACGGTGTTGAGGTCCATAGGGTAAGTGACTTAAATTTTAACATGCTGACAGATTCCACAATTTATGCTTAAACTATGAATTTCAACTTCTTACATGGCAATATTCCTGTCATCAACGTTAATGTCATATAGTTAATTTTAGATCATTAAGTTGATTTGTTATTACTGTCAGGACGAGATGTTGATTTTCATGGAGTACTGCTCGGAGGGTACGATAGCCGAAGTGGCCAAGCTGGGCCTGCCTGAGGCCATGGTCCGTAAATACACGTCGGACCTGCTGGTGGCCGTGAACGTTCTACACGAGAGTGGCATTGTACACCGGGATATCAAAGGTGGGTACCAGTCAGCTGTCCATAATTTTTGTAAGTAGTATAAATGAAGCTATTGCAGCGATCATAGAGATGCATGTGTGTGGGTGTTAACCCGACGGCGACTGCCCTCACAAAAAAAGGCTTTAAAACAGAGAAAGACAATATGAAAAATATTAATAGTTTTTTCGTTTCACATACAATATTGGTAAAGGAAGATTATCTTTAAATAACCGTAAAAACCTGTATTTGTGTAATATATTTGTGTACTCAGAATAACTGGGCAATACTATTCCTAAAGACAGGCCTTTGAAACCTGACACCACATAAAGGTAAATTGCTAACAGTAGAGACCCGCAGTAAAACTATTCTGTATCACCGGTATTACCCGTTCCAGGTGCTAATATCTTCTTGCATCCGTCGGGCTTAAAACTGGGTGACTTTGGATGTTCTGTTCAACTAAAAAGCCATACGACCCAACCAGGAGAAGTGAAGAATATCGCCGGTACAACAGGTAAGTCCACTTCATATACTGGCCCTTTGTTGTCCCATGTACCCTTTATCGTCCCCTCAATGGATATTTGTTAGATCACTTTCCAAAAAAATCATTTCTAAGAACTGGTGTTTTACAGTTCGATTACCTGAAATCCCTTCCTAGATATATCCATTTTTTTTTTTTTTCACATTAACTATTTTTATAGGATCAGGAATTGCTCAAATTGCAAACCACTTACTCTATTTCAGCGTACATGGCGCCCGAAGTGATCACTCACAACGACAAAGACGGCTCGGGGCGCGCTGCCGACATCTGGAGTCTGGGCTGTGTCGTCATAGAGATGGCCACGGGAAAGGTACAGCTTATCTAGGGTTTAATCTAAAACCATAAAAAAAAGCACCAAATGGATGCGTCTGTATGTGTACTTCGAAGTTGTAAGAGTTGAATTAAAGATTGGTTCTGCCCGAAACAGTACGGTGTGAGATGGGGCTTTCCACTATGTACATGCGCACATTTTCAAAAGTTCAAGACCCCCACCGACCCACCCACCACGTACACCCTTGGATTTAAGCACGCATTGGATTTTTACAGGAACGTACACACATTTAGAAAAAGTAGATGTCAAATAAGTTGATATAAAAACCTTATCCAACTTCCTCATTTATCTTGCCTTAATGTCAGTTGTTCCTGTTGAGCTTGGAATTTACAAATTTGGTTTGCAGCGGCCATGGCATGAGCTGGAGAACAACTTCATGATCATGTTTAAAGTGGGCATGGGAGGACTGCCCACTATACCTGAACACCTCTCAGACGAGGGCAAGGACTTTCTGTCTCACTGTTTCGAGACGGACCCACGCGCCCGATGGATAGCCAGTCAACTCCAAAACCACACTTTTGTCAAGGTAATTTTTTTTATTATGTTTTTTTTAAAGCACATCGCCTCATCATTTGAAATTTGGTCAAGTAATGAAGTATTTTTTTCTGACCTTCCATTTAGTGCGTGTTAAATCAACCTTGCTCTAAATATTAAGAAATTACAAGGCTAACACTTAATTCATATTATCATTTTATAGGTGAAAAAATCACAAGGAAATGTGCTATCTAGAAGAGAGAAGACAATGTTTGAAGTTGAATAACCATCAAAACCTATGTTGTTTTGATTCGATATGTTTGACCAAGAACTTGCTATTCTGAAATATAAGCTAACGAACGTTAACAAAGGGAGACTCGTGATTAAACTCACTAAATTAACCCTACCACGGATAGCTGATTTACAGTATTTTAAGCACGTGCAGGCTAATTTCGGCTGATTTTGTCGACAAAACCCCTGTAAAATCTATAGAAAATAAACAAATATTTTTTATAAATCGACCAATGATGAGTTAATTTTCAAACAATATCAAAATTATTAAGTGTATGTGGATACACTTTTAGAAAAATAAGTGTGAATTTTTTTTATTGTGTTTAACTACAAGTAATAATCAGATTTATGAAAATCTCTATACTAAAGCCTTGGGTTTTGTCGACACATTACCCAGAATGCAACCTGATCTAGACTAACCTGCAGGTACAACTCAAGAAATTTGGTATCCGTGGCTGGGAGAATTAATGTTTGGTAAACTTTATTCCAGGTGTACATGGAGGAATACCCGGACGAGGAAGGAAGCCCAGCATGACGTCAAGACCCTGACGTCGCTCGGGTCTACTTGTAGCGTCACCCCCAAATCACGTCGCCATGACTACATCTTTGTTCAACTTTCCAGTACCTGGTTTCACTCAGACAGAATTTTAATTAAGTTATGAATTATGAATCGTCATCCTGGGTTAATAAATGAGTTTTGTAATAAAGAAATATTTAAGGATTATAAAACTTATTTCCACTTGTGTTAATAGCAAGCACGCCAAACAATCATGTAAGTAACTGATGCAATGTGCGTCTTCTATAAATAACCATGAATTTTATCTCAAAGACAAAGACAGTGCTAGTTTTTCGATGGTTTTCTGGTTTGTTTATTGTAGTAGCTTCAGTAGGTTAAATACATTAAGATAAAGAGAAATACCTGTATGTAACATATGGAAAGTTAGGGTATTTATTCCCCAGTGAAGGTTTGGTTCAATGTAAATTGGTGTCGGTTTGTATATTTTGTGATTCTCGAAGGACCATATGATTTTAGAAGAATCTTGATGCTAACATCTTGCTCTGAAATACACATTAATACATGAATTTGATAATTTAGTTAACAAGCAATCTAGAGATTTTATCTTCAGAAGAAATTACACTTAAAAACGTCGTCTTCACGTTCAATGTTTTATGATTGTTAATGTTTATGTAAGGATACAAAATGTGTAAATATCATTAATACCATATCATAACTGTGATATATAATTTTGCAATGACACAGGCTCATTGAAGTTTGCATACAGGAAAACAGTTCTTTATACCACAAAATCCGTACCAGAAATACAGACACATAATTGCCAGTGTGGTAATGTAAGCTGGTATACATTCAAATCAGAGAGGTTTGTATTATAAGTTTTCATACCCTCTGTTAAATAAAAATAGAATGTATGTTGGTTGTAACTCTTGCACTTGATTCTGTCGGTGCTGATGGTTGATAGATCTATGTGATAGTAGATTAGAAATGTCAGAATAAATAAGGCCAATAGACATCAGGAAACCCATAGAATTGCCCTTCAGTTACATTCTATTGCTTGCCTTGTGAAAAATACAGAAAACTAAGCCCATCTTAGAGGTAACAAAATGAAACACTGTTGATGTGTAAATTATTTCAAGGTTGATCTTTCAATAATGTATGTGCAACGGTGTAAATGCTAAGATTTTATAACTAAACCTGAATGCAGTTAATGTAGCAGCAAAAGTGAATGACACGTTGTGTTAGTGAACCGTGATAATTTTTACATGCGCCCTCCGTCGAAATCAATAACTTTTGAAATTGCTATATCTGAGTTAACTTCAGATAAAATGTGTAGTTGTGAATGTCTTACATATTAGTGTAATTGGAATAAGTAGTTGAGTACTGTTCAACTTCAAGGGATGTTTGAATGATCTTACAGCTGGTTTGCATAATTTTGCATTATCATTTTGCTACGATAAAGATGAAAGCTGAAGTATTTACTGTATGCATTGCTTCGAGATTTCAACCACAGAAACGAACAGTTGACATTTAGAATAATGTTGTACCTTAATGGAATGACAGACGGCAGTTTATATTCTGCAGTCTTATATAAAATCAAATCAATACATTCTGCGATGTATTCAAAGGTAGATTCTTGTCACATTTTCCTTGTAAATGAGTCTACAAAACAGATCTCTATGTATATATTGCAGTTACTTTGAGTTAGAGTGTATAATCATATATTTATTTCAATATCGGGGCAAACGATTATTAGTAGAAGCTATAGTCAGAAGACAACTATCTTTTGTGATTTCTAGTACTTATGAATCTATTTAATACAGTGGATTAGGGATGTAACTAAATTCACGCGGGTATTATTACGATGATTATCTACGAGGTCGAGGTTCCTTGGTATTTTATTATTCGAACGCTGAAACTACAGTTGGATGCAGGGATTAAAACATATCCACACACCGGTAAACTTGAGAATAGCGTTGACTGACATGCTTTCTGTGATTTTAAAGGTGCCGTTGTAGTGCAGGAAGAAGTAAAGAAACATGAACACCCATTTGTTTTCAAGGTAGATGAATTGAAAAGTAAAATGCCGAACATTTGGGTTTACTCATGTAGGAAATATTGATTTCATCATGCAGTTGTGATAAGGACGGTTGCGATATTGCCATTGCCTTGTAGCGAGTTTACACAAAACAGTTTACTCCCAAGTTTTAGGGTTCTTTGATAACCAGGAAATATAATATTTATTAGAGGCCCTTTTAGTTTAAGTTAGAGACGTAATTATTTAAGAATAATTTTTGAGAGACCTTGTATTTATTTCGTAATGTGTCATACACCATCTAATTAACATGAAGTTCAGATCATAAACTTGTCTTCACAAAGTAATTCCTTTCTTCTACTTTGATTAGTTCTATAGTTGTTAAAAATTCTTTTACATCTGTAAATCTATTAATTCCAATTCAGGTTTGAGGAAAGCAACTTTTATTTCAATTAAAATATGAATACCATTTGGATTTCACTTGCGATTTTCTTCATGGAAAATATTCCCCTTTAGCTTATGGATAAGCATTGAAGCCCAAAGTGGAATTTGATGCTGTATGGGTATTTTGTAATTACTGGTGAGGAGTAATCTGTTTTGTCGCTCAAACACTGTATATATCACAGTAATGGTATCAAAGGGACAGTTTGCTATAGAAACAACCACAATATGTTGTTCACATGACTCAAAGTATTTGTTAGGTGCAGGAATAAAAGAACAATTGTGCAGGGTATATAATTAATTCTAGTAAACTACCCTAAACCCAAGCTTCCTATCTCACCAGACTCCACCCTCATGCCCTCTGGTGGCCTTTCAGTGTGATGACATCACACCTGAACCATATATGCTTATTACCCTCCCCCTCCCCCTCTCCCCTCCCTACTCTTCCCCATATCCCCTTAGTGTAGCCACTCAGGTTGTGCTGTGACCAGTGAACCGTTACCCCCAGTCTTGTACATTTCACACCATTGGGCCATTCAGCCTGGCCACTTAGGGTCAATCTTGTACATTCCATGTCCTGCTTAGAATGTGTTTGGGCATGGGGGAGTGCAGTAGAGGGGGAGGGGGGAGGGGGAGGGGGGTAATAGCATATATGATTCAGGTGTGATGTCATCACCTAGAAAAGCCACCATGGGGCATTAGTGGCCAGTATGGTGAGGTGAGACAGGTAGCTGGGCTTATGGAGTAATTCATCAGGATTAGTTATAAAACGTGCATCATTTTACACTTTACCCCTGTTTATAATTCAAAATTGGTACTTTAGATCACTTTATCATTTTATCTAAGTTGTTTCTTTAGAAAAATATCCATTTAAGAACGAGCAACTAAAATTACAAAACCGTTAGATTTGGAAAAAAAAGTTTGAAAATAGTGTTGGTGTAAAAGAATATTTAGACAAAAAAAAAAAAACGGGTCACCGGGTTGTCATTTTCGCATATCCATTAACGTTGTTCTCTACTGCTCACTTCCTTGTCCAAACTGCCATTTATTTTATCATAAAAGGTTGGGTGTCTGAACTACCTCATAGATGACACAAAGGTATACTGTATGGAAATTGAAAGAAAAATAGTTTTATTTTTGGAAAAAGAATAACTCCGTTGAACATGAAGCCCAAAGTTGTTTCTTTGGATTACAATGCTACTTTAAATAGATATATTTACAAATGTGTATAACATTTCGAATTCTGCAGCCACCCCACCATTTGTTTATGCTAAGAGTTGGCGTTAACTCAGATACGCCCAATATAGGTTCTTATATTATTGTTTGATTGTGACAGGCGTGTGTAATATGTCATTCTAGACCTTGGAGATAGGAAATAGTATGAAATAAAATTTGTTTAGAATACACAGTGTAAGAGTTAAATCATAGTCTGAGGCTAACGGTGGTTCAATAAAGACTGGTCAAATATCAAGGAAGCTTCTTTTTTATTATGTTTTTTCTGTGATATATTTTTAATGATTTTGCTTCAATCTTTCTATATTTGAACCCGAGCCTTAACTGAAATGAAATCGATGTAGATGGTATTTTGCAACTAATAAGAATTGCTCACAAATGTAGGACTAATATTGGATTATGCAAAACAAAAAAAAACAAAAAAATGTTATATATATATATATATATATATATATATATATATATATTTCATCAACTTCAGTCATTCACAGGAAACTATCTTCCGTATAGGTGTATTACAAAGATAATGATAAAAGTAACATTAGTGATAAGTAAGAGTTAGTGTCACATTATTTTTATAGGGGGAGGGGTGACATTGGCTTCATGGTTTCCTGTTGTCAAAGCCACTTTGTGGACATTGTTACTTCTGTACTACGGAGCTCATCAAACAGGTGACCTTTGTTGTCAGTAAATCAGCACCTTTATTTTCTAAGGATATTACAGTATATATTTCATTTTTGAAATTAAAATTGGTATAATTATCCCTCTAATCTTTGACTCCCTATCATAGCCCAATAACACTATTCAAAGTCCAGAGGTATTCAAGTTAGTGAATAAATCTACAAACCGGTTATCTAAAGTGTAAATTTTAATACTCATGCAAAGATGCCACAGTGACCTATGATAAACGCGAACCCTCTGGCACGATGTCAGCTACAGGTAAATTATGTCTATTTTTTATACACGTTGGTGATCATTCTTCAAGGCAAACATATCCAACTTTACTGTCGTAATGTGGAAGAAAAAAAATCTTTTTTTTATAAAAAATTGTTGTCCCTCATTTCATTCTACAAATCAAGTTTCATATCGCTTTATTGTCCTTTAGTCTATGAAATAGACGTTCATAAAACTAAATACATTGAGCATATACTTTAAGCAACCCGCTTCCAATGTCTATAGCTCTAGAGTTCAATTTAATTCTAAATGCATTCAATACAGGAAATTATAATTGTTGAACTCTTAAAAACCTCAAAGTATACAAACCAATGATTGAGAATACACAAAGGGCCCAAATGTAATGAATAGATATAGAGCATTTCTTAAGAGTCTTACCTGCCACACTAAAGCCTTAGATATACGGTGTATATTCTTTTCAATTCCTTATCCAGGACATTAGAGAGTTTATGTAAATCTAGCTTTTCCTTAAGGATGCTAACGTTTCAATTACTTCTTTTGAAATACAGTCATGGAAGACGACATGCGTATAATAGATTCTCAATGTGGATATTAACTCAAAGACACGATTCTCTGTGGACGCACCGCTCTCGCTTCAACAAATGTGAGATTTGGGAGATTTCCCTAACATAATTAGGTATTTATTTTTCTATTCTTCCTTGTCATTATGATTTTTCGGGGATAATAGGACTTCAAAACGAGCTGGTCACTACGAAAAACCAATGACCCATATATACATGTCAGTAACAACGTAACAACAAAGTATCTTAAAAGTAGAATTACTCTTCTCAATTACTGGCCTCGACGTTCATATAAATAATGGACTCTTATTCCTGACCACAAGCTACTTGCGTAGACTCAAGGAGACACAACAAATAAAACTCATGTAGTGTACTGTATACAGCACGCCAAAAGGCGCTTGAATTCAGATTTCAATTGCAAACATAAATGAAGACGATTTACTGCATAGACGGTTAAACGTAAATTTGGTCTATACTGGCAGCAACTATCAACTTTTCTTGCTTGCCCTGAGTGCACTTGCTTCCTTTTCTTCCCTTGCAGCAGCCTTAGCTTTACGTTTTTTCTCCTCCTTGTCCCTCTTAATGATCAACTCCTCTCTTTCATTCCAGTACTCTTCAGTCTGCATCTCAGTGAGTCTTGACACCACGCGCTCAAATGCAAATTTTTCCTCTTCTCCCGTGAAGATAGAAGCTTTTTCGTTCTCGTCTCCCTGTTAGAAAGGGAATACTAAAATGTTACTTTTATGCTCGGAACTTTGATCAAGGGAAACTTTTTTGGGGGGCCATATAAATTACATTATTTTGAATTTACTAATGAAGTGATCCGGGACCAAAGCATCAAAATACAATGAACATTCCTATCGTTAACTTATATGTCGATATGAGGTCGTTACAGGAAAAAAATGCATGCTTAGGAAATGTCTTGATGGCTGGTCCTGTATAAATCTACCAGCTAGGGTGCCCACGCTTTTTCAAAAATCAAGTTAAGACCTTTCAGTTTGTAAGACCAAAATCTAACTAATTTAGGCCTATTTCTTCACAAAAGATGTGATTTATACACTCAGCTGAATCCGTCATTTCATTTTCATTTTCAAATTATATCTAATCTAAGAACTTTTTAAGGCCTTAAATTGGGGGGGGAATCACTTTAAGATATTTTTTAGAGGTCACCCTGTCTACGTGAGTTACATTTCACTGACAGTAAGGCTAATTCTTCTATCAAAAATGTGTGTACCTGCTGGATGCACAAAAGCATGCGCCTGCCAGCCAAAACGTACACCTCGGATGCAGGATGCACCCTTAATTTCGGACACTGACGGATGGTATATGCAGTGAAACAGGACTTACCACACTGATATCCAGATCTCCTATGAGAACACGTGCAAAGTGTTTCTGTGACTGAGAGTCGTGGTCCGTGGCGAACAGCCACTTACACGGCGCCTCTGCTGAACACACCAGCCGCACCTGGTGGGAGGACAACATGTTCTGATGAATAGCCATTAGGGTGTTAAAAATCACAGGGCTCCCTTATTCAGACACATTTACCTTGATTTTAATTAAATATCGTTTACAAAGGTTTAGAAACTAATCCGTACTTAACATCATTATTGGACATAAAACTCAAGGATACCACTTGATGTGTATACTTAGATACATGGGTATCAGTAATACGAATATATACATAATACTTTGAGATCGTATTATTTGCCAACCAGTGATGCCATATATATATCACAGGTTGACCTCCTTCCTCAATAGTGACGCCTATAGGCATATTAGTTGACTGATGGAGAACGCTTAAGAAAACATTTACTGGGAATAAAGGGTACACATAGATTCCATAATTCGAAAGGAATTTCTAAAGACCTGTTCTCCCTAAAAAGAGAGAAAGAATGTGGTCCAAGCCAACTCACCCTGTTGTCATACAAAGTGTCAATCAGAGTGATAAAACGACGAGCCTCCGTCTTTCGGTCCAGGTTCATTCTTGGGATGTCCCTCATGATGACAGTGTCAAACTCTTTGCAGATTTGCAAGTAATCCACAGCTCCCAACGGCTTGAACATAAATTAGGATTTAGTGCAAGCTATCTGGTTTTCTAACTCTTTATGAAATTATATACTATTACAAGTACAAATGTGTACATTTATTTACTTAGCACACGCTGTTTTTCAAAATATGTTTAAAAAATACATTTATTCAAAGATTAGCAATACACGTAAAGATGAATTACTACTTTCATTCATTTTTTTCAAACGACCTTAATCTTTACCTGCATACAGAGATCTGCAAAGGTAGCATCAACGATCCGGCCACATGTCTTCTTCAAGATGACATTTCTGCCCAGTACAGTCATCGTCTTTGGTCCCACTTCTACGTTACGAGAGGAATGATATTTTGAGAAATTTTGACTGAATTAATATAAAACTTTATTATTAAAGAAGCATATATCATAACAGGTGTACACGGAAAATCACTTAAATAAACGAGCATCGGTTCCCAATCGTTTAAAGTCTCTAAAAATACGAGTGCTATGGCTAGGCTTCGAGAAGCGTTTTTCCTAACTTTCTATCGTCTCAATGCAATAAAGTGTATGTATACCGAACTGCGAGAACCACAAATGTATGATCTACACATAAATAGTTCAGAATGTGTCTATAACTGAAGTTATTTGCTTCGTACCTGCTTTTTGTTCTGCTGCCATTTCGGCAAAGATCTTATCCAAGCTGGACTTGGTTTCATTGATCCCATCTTCTGCGATTCTGGAGGATCAAGGACAAAATATATATTTAGTTAAACAATAAAGTCACAATGAATACAATATGAAAATAAACTTCACATAAACAGCTTGCTTGGTGTACGTACACAAAATAAACCTTGCCATCAGCCGGCATCATCATCCGATAATCCACGCCAGAATCCAAACAGAACACTTTGCATCGCTCCTGAAAAAAAGTATAGAAAATTAAAATTGACTGTTCACTTTAAATGGACCTTATATATCTTATATATATAAGGTTGACTACATGATAGGATTTATGGGATTTATATATCTTAGGATTTAAGTTACTCGTAATCTGATTAAAAGCTTTGGCTTTAGAAATTTGATATATCAAAATAAAAGCATTACACTCACTTGAACTAACGGTATGAACGGCATAAAGTGGATCCGCTGTAAGCCATTTTTATACAGATCTGAAACAGAAGATCATAGTATTTAATTACATGTTTAGAAGTCACCAATGACTCATCTATTCATCAACTTAAAATATTAGTACCTGGTAGTTACACGATAGCAAATGTCAACACGGTCTCTAAGTTATTTGGATTTAAACTTACTTGTCAAGATAAATGCCGCTGATATCAAATACATACATATAGATATATGTTAAGTGCTTTCTCCACTGGTAAATGATAAATTCGGTTAGTTTCATTTAGTTAGATTGAATATGGAAATTAAGTTCAAATAATGAAGCCCAACCCGAGATAAGGTAAGAATAGTCCAAAATATACGCGTATATAGCATTTCAACGGTTTAAATCAAACGAGTTACCAAAACCAGTTCAGTTCAGTTGAGGAATGTTGAAGATTTTCTAAATTCAACAAGAATTGTCGGAAAAAAATGAGTACAAAGAAATGTGTGATTGTGTAAAAAGTATTGCATAAAATATCAATAAACAGTTGTTTAGTGTTTGAATGAACCATTTCAGTTTTTTTTAAATCATTATTGATATTTATCAGGTGCATCATGTTTACTGTGGTAAATTTATGGACGAGTTGTCATAAGGAGCACTACATTACATATTGTTTCAAACTCACCGTTTGGATGTCTGTTAGACGTAGCGATGACAACTACTCCATTCCTCCAGAGATGTTCAAACAGCCTCTTCAGAATCATGGCATCAGCGATGTCTGTAACCTGTAAAGTAAGATTGAGAGGGTGTAAAAGGCGATTACGAAACAAAAGTGTATTTAAATTAACTAATTATCCAAAATAATAAATAGTATATTCATGTTACTTTGGCTTAATATTAATTATGATTTTCTTAACACTGGTAACCTTGAACCTTCTGGATACGAGCATTTGATATTTGGCATGACAATAGCAGTCTATCAAATATCCAAACTAACAAAACTAATTTTAAGTTTTAATGTGATGGGGAGGTCATTTCTACCTTCCGAAGTAACTTGCCTGAAATTCGTCGAAGCAAAGTAGCCACGTTTCCTCTGTTATTGCCTGGGCGATCGGAGGTATTGGATCAAATGCTTGAGTCTTGACCATGTTATACTGTCTTGGTACCTTTTGCTTAATTGCATGAATTCCTAAAATACGAAGAGTATACGACATTCTTATGATATCCAGGGATCTTCCTAGGCCTGCGGGATGGGCCATTCCCGCATCAGGGATTTAATTCCCGCATTGAATCTACTTTGAATGGGCCATTCCCGCATTAATATTTCCAAAGAATATGAAATAATGTATCAAATGCCCACAGATTTCGAGAAAATGGCCCCCAGAGAAACGTACTCAAGGGGGCTTTTGATACTCGAAATATCTTTCTAGGAATATCCCTGGATATCGACATTTAAGAAAAACGACTTTTCACCGAGTTCTTTACATCCAGGAGAGCATAAGAAATCATATTTGTTTGCGATACATGAGGTTGACTCCTGAATAACCGAAAGTGATGGGACCTAACAATTTTAATTTCTATGGATGATGTCTACTTAGCCAAGGGATCTTTGGGGAGACGACCTCAAAATATTCTTTGCGACCGTGTGGGGTTATTGCATATTTCATGAAACTCTTTGAAATGTTCTTACTTACACTGGTCTGGTCTCAAGCTGTGCACAACCTATCCTCAGAATTATCATGATTAACAAAGAAACTGATCATTTCACTTACTTCTATGCACATCCAACATAAATTCGTGAAAGTGTATTCGCTGTTTCTTTTCCATGTGGGTTGTATGATAGAAAAGGTCCATAAGCATGGTCTTCCCACAACCCACGCTTCCATACAGATACAGTCCCGGTGGACTCTTAACCTCGTGTTTCTTATCCCCACCGAACAGCTGAAACGAAACGACACCCAAATAATTTTACTGGTTTAAGATATTTTATCATATCATTTTGTATTACCAATTAGCTATTTTTTATTGGTTCGTTTGCATTGGTGTCATCCATAAAGGACAATAATGAATTGGAGCGTTGTGCTCTGTCTTATAAATCATTTGGTTTCCTGAGATGGAGATAAGTTTTTCGCTACATTTGCTGAAGTCATTATTTTTGTCCTGAAAACTCTCAATTTTTCTATCTTTCTTGTGTAGAATTAACGATTATGGATCTAGGTGAAAGCTGGGCCTATATGATTTTTTATTTATTTATTTATTTTTCGGGGGGGGGGGGGGGGGTGGTCTATACACCTTTACCATGACCCTGCGCAGTACGCCACTCTACAAACTTTTGGGGCTTTTGGTAACTAGGTCACTTCACTTCCCATACCGTAACTATGGGAAAGCCCTAAAAGTGTGTTTCAATTTGACTCCACCAGGGGGCGCCACTTAAATGAAAAAGATGTATAGAATAGCATAGCTGGGCGTATATGATAGCATATAGAATTTAGAGGAGCTTATGTATCAGAAAGAAGGGACTCTCTCTTCCCTTAAGTGAGAAAACCCTGACTTAAGTTAAGGCGCTACCTTTGATAGAAATCCTTCATTGTTTCGGGCAGGTTCGTACTCATTCAACTTTGAATGAAGATCTTCCAATTCTTCAATGATGCTCATCTGATAGGAGTCTCTGTAAAGTTCTTTTGCTTGTATTCTTGCTTCGTATAACTCGCGGGGACTGCCATAGCTAGTTGGGTCTACAACACTTCTCTTTACTTTTTCTTTGGTCCCGTTCTGCTTCGCCGACGTGCACAGTGTTGAACATAACTGCAGTACTGAAAATAATTTAAAGAAATAGATCTATATATCATAACGACCCGAGTAAGCGCGCCGTTATATATATATAATATATATAATTTCAAATCTGTTTTTTTTCAAAATCCAAAAGAATTGACCTAAAATAGCAAGAAAAACCATAAAACAGCACATAGATACTCAGGGCATGTATTTTAGATGCTACAAATATTTTTAGAGGATATTTGGAAATTTCTTTTTATTTCCAACACTGCCTGGGTCTCTTTGGAAAGAGAAAAAAAAAAGGGGGGGGGGGAATCGACCTACCTACCCTTTTTTTCGACCTATGTTACCTGAACACAACTTTTTTTTTCTTTTTTTTTTTTTTGTGGGGGGGGGGGGGGGGGGAGGGGGGCTTATCAGACAGTTATAAATAAAAGGTCTAGAAAATGTATCCAATACGACGACTGACTGGTGGATAGTTGTTGTAAAAAATAAAAGGCAGGATCAACATGTTTTGACGTTTGAATGTCTTCTTCAGGGTAGTTATGACTAAATAACTTTGATCTTCATATTAGAAAACTTCGGTAACAAAATAAGCCCATCCCTTTTTACACCAAAGTTAAAGTTAACCAAGACATATTTTCAAAATTGCCTGCGTGCTTTTCCCATGAAGACAGTTGCATAATACAAAATTAACCAAAGCAATTTTGCTGAGAAAATTTCTTCCTAAAATTGTAAAATGCAGCTTTACATATTGTTTTTTCCCCCCATAGGATCCAATGTTAAAGCCTGTCAGCCCAACCTACAATGTCTGACCCTATTTTGCCCTGAAATACAGCATTTTGATTGGCTGACAAACCTGCAAATCCATCAATTGGTAACATTTTAGAAATCATAATGTTTTATCAATACTTGGAGATCAAAGAAAACATAATTCTTGCTTATTTCAGTAACCCTATCTGTATGAGACAAAGAGTCTTTATATGTACATGTACTATCTACTGCTACTATGTGAATTTTGTCCGACCCTTGTCCAACCCTGGAGATCCCCTATGTGGGATGGGCTTATTGTCGCAATGACAATGAATTTTTTGAATGAATGAATGAATGAATGACAATGAATGAATTTTATTCCCAACCTCTTCAGTGGAGGCATAGGAACATATATACGCAATTGAATGTGTTGATAACATGAGTTTAGTTACATAGTCATACTCATAGTAACTAGTTAGAAGCGTAACATCTTAGCTATCCACTAATGATAAATGGGACATGATAAAAAGTAGGGATACAAGGGTCCGGCCTCAGTGTGACAACCATAGCAAACGTAAATTACAGAACTATGCCAGTGTTGACGGGGTTATTAACCTCTTTCTCAATAGATTTCTTGTCGTCTGCTAAAGAGTGACCTTGCGAATCAGCCAGTTGTTACCTAATGGCAATGCTACCTCGTCCAGGTTGGCCACACGTTTGTGTCACTAAGAGGAAAAGCCTTTACTTAATCATCATGATACGAATTCTTATATTTGGTTTACCTGCTTTCCTTTCTTGGAAGTTAAAATACTTCAAGTGCAAAGCACCAAATTGTCTTAAACACCGAAAAGAAGGATGCAGACATCGCGAAACAGCCATCCTTACGGCTGCTGTGTGCGTTCTACGTCACGAAATTTCGAGTTGTGACGTAGAACGCAGAGGTACACAAAACATATTTTGGCGCCATCTGCAGATGAGTATAACAACTATTCATAGGGATGCTTTCACCTTTTCCTATATTCACATATCATATATCTTTTTTATTAAACAGATTCCCATCAGATTCGCCAAATTTTAATGTAGAATGAAGTGAGAACGCCCTTTTGTTATAATGAGCATCAGATTGAAGGATATCAGATATTGATAAAGTGGGCGTTTCTGCAAACATGAAGCCCGTTGCAACACCTTCCAGAGATTCGTTACAAAAGTACAAGAAAAAGCAATATTAGTGTGATTTCAATGTATTTTTCTGACATAAATTCATTAATTTGAAAACCTCTCTAATTTTTCTTTGTCAATCATCAAGTAAATAATGCTCAAAATATTTGCTTTCCACTTACTTCTTGTTTCAACGGGTGATTACGTTCCCCTTTTCATGTATTGAACAGGAAGTTCAGTTGCAATCAAGAGCAGGCGGCGCAATGGCTGCTTCAAGCGCTACGGCTAGAATTCAGTCGAAAAAACAGACGTTAGATGATGCCTACGCACCACCAGCGAATTTCCTGGAGATAGATGTTGTAAATCCTCAAACACATGGAGTGGGAAAGAAGCGATACACAGATTATGAAGTCCGTATGCGGGTAAGTAGTGTGACCTAGTTTTGGTCCTGTGATGTCGATGACGAAAAACCTCCCCCTGAAATTATGTTTTCCGGAATCTACCCAGCTTAGATGTGCCGACGTATCACCAATATTCCTTTTAAAAGTATAAATAGAGTATCGTTTAGTAGTTCTTGCATTGCATCAATTCTATTACCATGGCATGAATCCATTTTCATTGTAAGATCAGGTCTATTCTTGTCGCAGGTGAACTTCGCAACAGTGTCAGTGGCAGTAGACCAGTCTGCCACTGTGTGTGACTATGACATAAGTTAGAGGGTTTCACAAAAGAGTCAGCTGTTCAGAGACTGTCACGGTTCTTGAGACTTGAGTTTACTGTTTGCGCTTATCTTCTTGACAGTTGCTTAGATAAGCCTTAAGGGAAGTCAACTTTAACATAGTATAACATCAAATTTGAAACTAAAAGTAGATTTTAACAAGAAGTTCTAAGCCTAAGGCCAGTAAAATTTATTAATTGTCTGAAAAGGGGAAACCCCAAATTCACCGTTACATGACGACAAAAGGGGACTTCTTGGAAATATTGGAAAACCCCTATATTCACCATTACATGACGACAAAAGGGGACATATTGGGAAACCCCTATTATAAATGAAGTCCATTCTCACTAAATATTTCCCTAATATAAGTATATTGTAATTCTCTAAGACAGGTGTGTGTCATATCCTTATCTAGGTTAGGAAAGTCCTTAGTTACGGACTCCATAGATACGATCATCAAAGACAGAATTATCAAGTCCTGTTCTCGCCCCGATATGACCTTAGATGTTGCTACAGTATTAAACCCCAATAACCAACCAACCTTAGTTACGGTCATGCCTGGGTGACCGTAACTAAGGCCATAGGGGGAAAGATCAGGTTAGAGATAAGGACTGACCAATCAGAGCCAGATAAAACTGTTTCCCCTTGGGGTTGCTAAGCAACTCTAGCTAGGAATTACCCCTACCCTGTCCTTGAGAATAGGCCTAAATATGGAAACAACTTATATTCTTTAGACGTTTCCAGCACAATAATCATCTGTTATCTGTTGATCCATGAATGTAAAGATTAACGTTATACATACATTAGCAACACAAAAAAACACAATATGTCGTTTATAATTTTCCAGTTCTTCCTATTGCCAAATACACTTAGCAGCGTCCAGTCGTTGGTTAGACACTTTAAAATTACAGGGCCATAAACACTGGCTGTGGTGTGTATGGCCCTGTCTATGGGACCGTCTGCAGTAAAGAACACTTGTCCTGGTTAAAGTGATGGGGTATGATCTCTGCCTCCTCTGATATGACTCTGGCAGTTATTTAGGGTGTAAAGCAACCAATAACAAACCAACATTTCTTGAAATACTGGTCAGTAAAACAAATCCAAATTTTCCCAAGTTTTTCACATGGTTAATCAGGGGTAGACATAACCAGGGGCCCAAAGACCTTAAAAAGCAGATCGGGCTCCTAGATTTTCTGGCCTAGGGGCCTGACTGGCCCCTAGAAAATCATGGATAACAAAGACTAGTTTATGTGAGGGCCCTAGATTTGGAAATCTAGGGGCCCGACTGGCCCTTGGAATATAAACTTACATCCGCCACTGGATACTAGAAACCATGAAAGAAGAAAAAAAATATGTACAGCGCCTGAGCGGAGATCTTTTGATAGGAAAAGTATCTCATATTTCAAATTTAGTTGATTAATCCAGTTTTCATTTGTCATCTAAGGATACATATTCAGAAAATATCAACAAAAGTGCCCGTTTTTGACCCCAAAAAAATCCATGAAATTCAAGCCCGCAATAAGAAAAGAGATTAAATACTATAGGGAAGAGTTTGAAGAGAATGAATCGAAAATTTGAATTAGATTGCTGATAGACAAAGAGGAATCATATAATTTCTTAACGCAATCTATATCACCGAATAAAGCTGGGTTCACGCTAAGGCTTTTTTTTATAGTCGCCGAATTGGCGAATTCATGACGATTTGGATCACTCAGCCAAATATTATATTGATTAGCAAGCGTTTATGCAAAAGATTTTGTTTTTTATTTCAAATAGATTTTTTACAGGTAATGGGCTTCGATCTGAGCATATTGTGACCAGAACAATTCGCCGTAACTTTCAAATTTGGCTAATTTCTTCTGAAATAAAGGAGCCAAATTGATTCTGCATTTCGCCATCGATTTACCGAGTTACCAGTACTCAGTAGAGATAACTTTGACTTTTGATATGCTGCACAATGTCTCCAAAAGCGTGTAAGTGTAGATGAGTAATATTATAACTGATGATCAGACCAAAATGTCCAGTTTTCGCTGACAACTAAATGGTAACATTAGGGCCACACTGTGCGCGATTTATGGATACAAGAAATCACTCGTTGTTTTAACTGGTTTGCTATACAAACATAGGATGGGGGAACTCATTTCAATAGCACTATGGGTTCCTTCGACCTTTATTTGTTTTTAAAACGAAATATTCATTCTGTAAATAGATCCAATTATAGAGAAACCCGTTTATAAGCCTCACCCACACTCTGGCTTTAGAAACGTGGCTACACTTCCAATGAAAATAAGTCTCTCATTAAAAAACGAGGTTTTTACGATATCTGGAGGAGCAGAATACCGGAGAGAACCAACGTAGATGACCAGTGTCCCATGGGACCATGTCTGAGATTTTCTAGAAATATTTCATTTTAGCGGATTATTATGTCCAATACTCAAGTTTGAATCCTACCACTAACTTCTTGATATTGTAATCTGTGATAAAAGCAAGTTATTTCTGTGTGCAAAGTCATCTAAAAAAGATACCCAGGGAATACCAAGTTATGTTTGTTTCTATTCCGATTCTTTGTTTTAATTTCAGACAAATTTACCAGTGTTTAAGGTGAAAGAATCCAGTGTAAGACGGCGCTATAGCGACTTTGATTGGCTCAAAGGAGAGCTTGAAAGAGATAGCAAGGTGAGCACTAATTTTCTCGCATTATGATAAATGAAACTGCATTTTTCATCCCAGGAAAAATCTCTGCTTATCCACTAGCAATCCATACTTTATAGTACTCTATGAGATAAGGATTTACGACATATGATTTCAACTATCTCTCTATCGGGGACTAGTTCGAAGTACACGAGAATACCGCCCACCAAATAGCCAACGTTGCAGGTTGAGAGTGATAATCATAATATTCCGTAACGAATTTTTGTGTTATCATATTTACATTAGTCCCTTTCGTGTGATGGATATTTAAAAGAAGTGGCTGAATAATAGACGTGGTCGAAGGTGCAGTATACGGGAGTTTGGAAAAGTTTTAAAGATAACTAAAATATCGATTGGCACGATTGGGGATGATCCATTTGAACGTAGTGTTTTCTATATTTTCCAAAGTTGGCTCCGTGATTTTTTATTGCCTAAGAAATGGGTCCAAAATTGGATCAAATTGTGTTGAATTAGTTTTCACTTCATTATTTCAACAATTTCCGAGTATTATCGACCATGGATTTCATGATGATTATCTTATGATATCTATAGCTAGGCTCTAGATAAGTATAAACATTTCGTATTTTTGATAAAGTGACTATGATATTGATATGTATTCAATACCGGGTAATAAAAAAGACCTTTTATAATTTCTTTAAATTACCTGTCTGGGCAAACCGTATGTAAAATAATCTATCATTATGAATTATACCTCCTTATCAGATTGTGGTGCCACCTTTACCCGGTAAGGCGTGGAGCCGTCAGCTACCATTCCGTAATGACGATGGACTCTACGAGGAACAGTTTGTAGAGGATCGACGGAAGGGTCTTGAACAATTTGTCAACAAGTAAGTGTCCGAAGGCAATTCAAATATGTGCCTCTTGATAGTATGAAGTTTACTTAAATAGTATTTCAAGTCGTTTACTCAAAAAGTATTTCTAATGCAAGAAAATATATCGCGTTCGTCCACAGTATTGAAATGTGCTTAGATCTCTCTGTCATGATATTGTAATAAAAACACGAGTAGGTTATGATCATAATACTTTTGACGTGCTGAGGGCCATTTGTTACAGTGAAAACTCGAAGATTGCAACTGATTTTAAAGTAAAGTCTGTTCTTCCTCATTTCTCCACAGGGTTGCTGGTCATCCTCTGGCACAAAACGAAAGGTGTCTTCATATGTTTCTACAGGAACCTGTCATAGATAAGAACTACGTACCAGGCAAGGTCCGTTCAACCTAGAGAGCCTCATCCCAGCCATCAGCACACTTCAAACCATCTGCAGAAGACTTTAAAAAATCACAACACAATTTGATCTCGATTTTATTTACAACTGTAGTAAAGTGTTTTATAAACAGAATTAAATTAGAATTCATTAGAAAGAAAATTCTGGAACAAAAGTAGTTTTGCACTATGCTGGTGGCTTTGTGGATCGATATTGCTTTTGCATGATAGTTTCATCCATTACTTCATTGAGCCAAGTGAAAGGCATATTCATCTTGAATTTCGTTCTCCATCATCGAGCAAAGACGTTAGGTGGTTATATTAGACGAGAAAACTTGTGATACAATCCCCTACCCATTTTAACAGTTAATGTAATCTTATTACAGGCTTTCTGTAATTGATTTAAAATTAGTTTGACGAATCAAGATTTTAAAATTTTAAGTCTGTTAATTATGGTTATCCCATCGCTACGTACAACCAAATACATGTACCAGAGAGAAGTAGTCGCATGTATTTTTGTGTGCTTACGTCGGTCACAGTCTCTGCTATAGCTCCTGGCCGTGCTCTGTAATGTAGGATTTGTAAAAAAAAGAAAAAAATGATCTATTCCTGCTAAATCTTCAGTACGAGCAGTGCTTCAGCAGTATGACTATCTTAAGTTGACATATCTAAGACAAAATGAATATACATTACCCAAATACACTCGAAAAGAACATTTGTTTACCAGAGCGAATGCATAGCCCGATAATGATTCTTTTGCCATTCTGAAGCTGTTTGAGAACAGCTTATTACTAACGAAAAAGTAAGAACAAAGTGCGTGTTTCAGTATTGTATTGGAGACGCTTCTCTGTCCGTTTGCTCTAAATGTTTCTGGTAGAACGGCTTCTTAAAATACCCAAATACCCAAATTTTAGTTCATACATCCCGGTCAGCTCCCCAACTAACAAACCCATTTGATGGTCCTCATTCCAAAATGATAAAAAGATTGATTTCTTAGTTAAGTAATTGCTACTTTAAGTTACAGTGAATATCATTGCATAATTTTGTAACACGTTTCTATTCAGAAGATATGAACAGAGTGGGCCAGCCATACCGCCGAAAAGCCTAAACACAAGACCGGGTTTACCTGTGAACATAATGGTTTCCACGTCCACTGTTTCTGGACATAACACAAGATGAACAGCGTGACATCATTCTTGTGCGTTGGGTACTATGTAGTCTTAGTACCTCGGTCATCGAGATTACACATTTACAACACAAAAATGTAAAGACCAGGATGGCCTGGTCTCTCGTATATCAAGTCCACATACTTAATGATAAGCCTTTGCGCTGACGAAATAGGAAAGGCCACCAGTCTTGTCCAGTCTGCTTGGTCCGTAGTCTGTGTATTATGTATAGGCATAAGTAGTAGGTTGTACATATATCCTTGAGCTCACCTCTCAGAAAACTGCTTGTTTAGATAGCCCTAGATGTGTATCTGTCTACCGAACAGCAGAAGTACAAGAACACTTCGCTCTTTGTTCAAGTACGTCCACGTGCAATTCTTTCTTTAAAATTCTATACTTTTTCAGTCATGTCCCCGATATATTTCTTACCTCACTCGTAAAGAAATTATATTGTCATAAAAAATGTGTGAATAAAATGTTTGTTTAATTGAGCTTTTATTGTAATAAACTAATCATTTGTATGTATAGTTATCGCTACGTATAGAATATAATGGATTCGAGTCATTCCATACTCGGGTTTTAAAACCTTTGTTTTAAATGAGCCTGCAAGTTGTACATTGTACTTCTTGTTGGTTGTAAAGGATCAAATGGAGGTGACTACATAGACGGTACTAGAACTGTAACTTGTCCCCAACGAAGTTACTTCTCTAAACCAGAGTAATATTGTGGCTCTCTCTAACCACCCGTTTCATAATAAAACAATGTGTACAAATGATCCGGAGTTATTTTTGCATATCTCATAGCATACTTTTAAAACCTATTTTATCTATAAATTCTTTAAGATATTTGTTAACGGCAGGTACATCTTTTAAGGCTAAGACAACCAATTTTGAACAACTAGACAACAACAAAAATGGTCCGTGAATAGATAAGATGTTTCACGAAATAAGTTTGACTTTAAATCAGCAGAAATGCCGCTTAGGAATGAAAAATCAGGAAAGGTAGGAAGATTTCCGGATTTTCAGTTTATAAACTAAAAGGGTGAAAATATTAAAAATCATAAGTTTGCGGCTCAAATGGCTCAGAAACCATAAAGAAATAATTTGAAAAGCAAAATTGGTGACTTGGTTAAAGAGATTTGTTAATGGTCATGGAAAGGTGGTATTTCAATACTTTTTCAGGTGACTGTTTTTCGCCGGATTGCCATGTGATCCATTAGATCCTCTGATAAATCAGTAAGCAGTCATTGAAAAAGGCAGAGAACTTTCTCTATACCCAAACATGGCTGTAGTGTGAACTCGCAGGACCCAGCTAGGGCACTTTAAAATAAGTCAGGGCACCAACCAAAACTCAATTTTCAAATTCCCTGTGTTTTCCCTGAGATTTCCCTATCCCACAGCATTTTTTCCCTGTGTCATATCCACCAAGTTTTCAAATTCAAAACCCTCTGCATGCAGAGAAATTTTGGACAACCCAACAACAAAAAGTGGAATTCCTAACATGTTGAGAATCAGGAATTTCAGAACCTGGCCAAATGAAATTCCCTTTGTTTTCCCTGTTTTGGCAGAATTTGCAATTTCCCTGTCAGGGATTTTTTTTGTCATTTTCCCTGTTTTCCCTGTGTGGTTGGTACCCTGATAAGTGTCGGTCACTGCTGTCAATCTGCTTGGAGAGTGTTTCACTATAGGATTTCAATGGTGGGAAACTTCTGAAAGTATCAGGGCCGAAATTTGTCACGAAAAAATTAATCGGCATTAAAATAGGCCTAGATGGCCAAAGATTTTTTGTTGCATTGGTACATATAAGTATTGATCATATAGCTGTTAAGTTACCAATGCAACTAAGGTATAGGTCTGTTTTTGAAGTGGGTCTATTGTTGTGGACTAGTGGACCGTGTAATTGTTTAATTGGTGGGCCCTCTCTGACCCCCAGTGGTGGTCAGACTGTGGGGCCTCCACTCAGTGTCTTCTCATTGGTCACTGGTGGTAGAGGTAGGAGGGACAAGTATCAGTGATTGACATCCAGTGTCCGTGGGTCCTATATATAGAGGTATGTCATCCACACCCCACACCACTCAGTGGTCAGGCTGGTCACACTCTCCCACCAGGTGAGAGGTTACTGAGTAAAGTAATTCAATGGTGCAGTGATCTGCTTGGAGAGAGGGGGGAAGTGGTGATGGGGGGCTGGCAGAGGAATTTGGAAACACAGTTTTGGCTAGAATGAGGGGGGGGATGTCTAGGGCTATAGGGGTGTAGGGCTTTTGTATGTGGGTATGGGGGTGTAGGGCTTTTGTATGTGGGTATGGGGGTGTAGGGCTTTTGTATGGGGGTAAGGGGGTGAAAGGGGTAAAGGGGTTACGGGGCGGTTACGCCGCGGTTACGCCAACAGTTGCACTGCCAATGGACACTACTGGGACTCCCCCCCTCCCCCCCTTGGCTCCCTAACACATGGGGCTTGGACCCACGCTGCCTTCTGTACACTCATTGGTCAACCTGATTGACCAATAGGACTCCCTCCTATACCACCGTCCGTGCGCTCAATCAGCTGTGACCCTGGCTGTCTGCAGGTGGAGAAGGGGGAGAGGTGGGGGGGGGGGGGGGGGTGACTGGCCGGGGCGGTATGCAGGCCGGGTAGAGGGAGGAGGAGGAGAGGTGGGGGGGGGGGGGGAGGTGACCGGCAGGGGCAATGTGCGAGGCCGGGTAGTCTGTCCCTGACCTACTTAACTCTTACATAATAGATCTGTACACCCACAACAGACCATGGCTTTTATTAGTCAATTATAATTTGCAAGGAATTCTTTTATTGGCCCTCTATAAATGGCATGGGGAATCCCTTTGATGGTTCTTGGTCTGCTGGCTGGTTTATGGTTCTCCCTGCCATAAACCAGAGGCTGCAAACCATGCTGGGATTTAGGTGGGAATCCCCACCTAAAATGGTTGCTGGTGTACAGACTCACTTTGGGAAACAGTGGGTCTGGCTGATCACTTTGGGAAACAGTGGGTCTGGCTGAAACAGACTAGAGGCCGGGTAGAGGGAGGAGGAGGAGAGGTGGGGGGGGGGGGGGATGAACAGCCGGGGCGAGGCCGGGTAGGAGGAAGAGGAGAAGGGGTGTGTGTGGGGGGGTTCTGGCCGACAATCTTCAGATTTCTAGTTTAACGTTTATAAACTACCAATGCAACATCGGCCAGTTTCTGGCCGACAATCTTCAGATTTCTAGTTAACATGGATGTAAGGCTTGTCAGTCCTGATGCCAACACCCTGAAAAGTTAGTTTCGACCACTGAATTATCTGTTTTTGTCTTTGATTTAAGAGTGAAGAATGTATGGGGAAATGGGGGTGAAGAGAGAAAACGGGCAACGCTAGGGAAAAGGGGTAAAGGCATTGGGATGTCAGGCATGTCAATGGGATGTCTTAGGATTTCATTAGGGTGTCAGAGATATCATTGGGATATTATAGGGATGCCATAGGGATCCTATTTGGATCTCGTTGGGATTTCTTTAACAAATTTAACAACCAGAGCTCTTCGGTTTCCTCAAAACGATCGTCTAATCAATACATAAATATATTCAAACTATTTTTTTGAAATATAATTTCCAATTTTTTTTAGTTATAGAGTTGAATTGTTCTTCCAACTGATTCAGTGAAGGCATTGTAAAGGTGATATAGGCATATGTATTACCTTATCACGTAACCTTTTGTGCCCTATGTCTTTCTTGTAGAAAGAAAAGAAGGGTTATGACCATCTTAACGTTAGGTACACCATTTCAGAAATTTCATCCATGTAACAGAATATCATTTCTTACCAAGTCTGTGATTCTCTTCAATTTTGTTTATAATCATGATCGATCGAGAATTCATGGTCAGGAAATCTAAACTGATACGCCTTTTCTGAAACGGACAATAAACAGTTTATTCTTTTAACGGATGTCAGGAATATGTCGAAAAGGGGAAATAAGGAAAAAGGGACATCCTGCATGATGCACAGTGAAGGTTTGATTCAACATACTATATAGGAAGGATTTACAAGTGGGAGATTAAGGGGCTCATTGGATGTTTCCGGTTCGCTGAATATCATTCTATAACTTTAGGATGTACTTGCTCAGCCCTTTTCTTGCATTCCTCTGAGTGTCTTCAGATATTTCATTAATCAATTTTAGAAACGTCTCATTCAAGGAAATAATATGTACTTTATTTGTAAAAAGAGTTCATGTTATGGGAGAAATCTTTTCTTACATTTCCACAATTTGCCCCCAGTATTACATGAAACACGTTTAGACAAATTCATAATAATTCACATAGAAGATTTTTTTTAGCCTTCATTTAACTAAAACTCACTTCGGCGTAACAACACATGGTTCAACACAAATTGACTTAGCAGTGGATTATATAACTAATAGTCGACCATCAATAATTCAGAAGAGTTTGGTAGAATTGTTTGTTGCTGTTGATTGAGACCTACAAATAACTGAGAAATGTCCAACGAATATGGAGCGTTTCGTACCACCGTCTAAATCGATCTAAATCTATAATGGACGTGTTTTTTTTATCCATATCTAAATCCATCATTTTGCCAGAAATACATGCAGAATGTGCGAAAGTCTTGACACCATGTCTTATCGCATTAATCCCCTTGGGCCTCTTTGGTCGTGTCTTTGTCGGGCACAGACTTGCCTGGTTCCCACATGGTCGTACTCTTACCCTCAATAACGCGCTGCCATTGCTCGAAGTTATCCCTGAAACGAAAATTGTAATTAAGTATCGTTTTTCACTTTCGGCCTCTAATATCTTCATGAAGGACGGTTTAGCAAGTGTGTGTGTGTGTGTGTGGGTGGGGGGCGGGGGGGGGGGGGAGTCATTGTAATAGGAGAACAACGTCCTCCCACTACGTCCTTAGAAAAAATGGATGCGTTATTGTTGATCGTTGGCTTGAACTATCAAACTAAACAATTCAGGAGCGCTGGGTTATTTCACATTTGTTCGGGAAATTCGGATCTATGAGAAGATAAACCCCTGTCCCTACAGTTACCGAAGCAAAAGTTCTTTTATACGCAATATCCCATGTGCAGGGCACGACATACAATGGCCGTTGGCTCAAAATTTAATATACAATCAGCATACTTACATGCATCCGCTGAGGAGAGGATAGCACTCAGGGAAGATGTCTGCTAGTGTTGAGTAGCAGGGCTTGCAGACGAAACTGATGAACCCACACTGAAACCAATCGTCATAGTGTGATTCAATATGTGACGACCACTATAACTTTTAAGTGTCCCAGCATACTTTTTGTGATACCACGTTCATTCAGTTTCTGCACATTGTACTATTTTATTTAAAGAATGTGTCTTTGACCTGAAGAACTTTTGACACTGCGTCAGATGACATTCGTACTTGTAATTATTAGGCAGTAACGTACGTTTTACTTTTGGCATTCTATTTTTGACTTCCAATTAAAAAGAACACCGTCGAGTTACTGAATTCCTTGCTGTGACGCATTGATCCTGTCAAGAATTCTGAGGAAGCTTACAAATATATGTATGTAATTTTTTTAAACTTTTTCCTCAGGGACTAATTTTTTAATTGCAATAAGCCAAGTGAGGCCGGCCGCCACGCTGTACTTTTGATATACAGACAAGCACCTCTATGACTCTGTATGACACTGCCCTTTTAATGTACATACCTGTATGAATAAGAGTTTCAGTGGAAAGTATGACCCGACTTACCTGGTCATGTGGCTGCCGGTGCTCAAAGTCCCGATCCATCATATTGATGGGCTTCAGTCCCAGCTGTTTCTCTTTGTCACCCTGTAGCAATTTAAAAATAATATTTTTGATATAAGAGTGCTCATTATCTCATGTCCTCATTTCTCTTTGGCCAACTGTTTATTTCATAGTATTTGTAATGAATTTTCGTTAGCATGACATTTTTGATTAAAAGCTGTGGTTTTAAAAGACTGATTTGTTGGACTCGAATTACGTAGACACAAGAAGGCAAAGTATGATTCCCTCTACCTCACCCTCTTCCCTATACAAGTTCCGACAAGATACAAACCAAAAGACTAGACCGGAAACTGAATAGACTAATATTTAAATGTGGACTCGTATGCACATCGCAAATCTGCACTCAAATGGACTCATGATACCTGTTCATAGAACTCTTCGTAGATGTCTTTGACAGTGGTTTTCTGAATGGGGAATGGTTTGATCACTGCCGACAGATCGCAGGCCGTCATCATGAGGGATACGACGGTCTTCCTTAAAGTAGAAATATGTTGTCTAAGTTTGGTACCTTTAACTATGAATCCATGTGTTTTTTGTGGGGTTTTTTTTTTCAAGACCTGCACAAGTTGAACTACAGGTTAATTTGAGTGATCCCAATAAGACTGATTTTTGATTTTTGGTGGTGCTGGAGAGAAAAAATCGGAAATCAGACAAAAATCAAAAAAACTTACATCCCTAAATAACCTTAAGCATCAGTTTTATTTGTATGAAAACAGTTACTGAAGAAGGCACAAACTTCAGAATGATTAGACAACATTTGTATACAGACGGTGAAGGAACCGTGTCACGATTTTGTATGTGAAAAGTTTCTACGTATTACTCACAGCGTTTCTTCTTCAGTTAAGTCAAATTTGTGTCCAGTCACGATCAGCTTATTGAGGCTTTTCTGAACCGGGAAGAAGAGAACAAGGTCCGTGGCGAAGATGGCATGTCGAATGTACTCTAGAACTTTCTTGTAGTCCCCCGGACTCAGATCTGAGAAGATGTCGTGGTTCTCTTGCTGCAAGGTCCGTCAGATAATATAGAAAGCATACGCTACCATTCACTATACACTAGGATAAAATGAGAGTGGCGGTGCGGGAGGCAGGGATGTAACTTGGGGACAGTGTAAAAATCGGAAATAGCATAAAGAATATCTAAATATATCCTAAAATGATGTAGAACGTTCTAAATATCAAAATTTGAATAAGAATGTTTGGGTTGCTGGAGTGAAAAATCGGAAATCCGACAAAAATCGGAAAACTTACATTCCTGGGGAGGGGAAGCGGTGGACGTCTTGCCATATGTTAGCAATAATCATAATGTCTACAGTTCATGTTAATATGTTTTCCATTTCATCTTTAATGAGATTTACATATCGTAATTTAGAAGGCGATTAACGTCCAACGGTTGAACCAGACCCATCAGAACGCGTCCTCGGTCGACTTTATCTACCTGTGTTCACGATTTGTGATCTTCATTGCTAGTCCCCGTTACAACCGAATTGTTATGTATTATCAACGTTTGGTTGTTTCAACCTTCCTTTATTTACTTGATTTATCAAGTTACTTTTCAGAGGCAGACAACAGGTTATTCTTCTAAAATATAGTCGGATCATGGCTATTCGGTCTGAGATATCAAGTAGTGAGTACCTGGAGAATGGTGACGGTGTGGTTGTAGTGGTGTTGCTCCATGGTGGACGTTGAGTAGAGTTGTGAGATGGGATCCTCCAGCTTCGTCATGAAGGCGTTGTTGAAGCCGCGGTGATCCACATCATGGCAGAGGCAACCGATCATCAACCCCTTCATCTAAATTTGTGAATGATAGTGCTCCTTTTACTAATCTAGAGAAGGGCTTGCCCCCCTTCCTTTTCCCGGACATTTTCCGTTTCTTCAATGTAACATTTTGCGCCAAAACCATTAGGGATTTTTTTTTCAAAAGCACGACCCCAATTTCAAAATGTTAGGTCCGCCACTGTTTCCATACAATAACGGGGGTTTGTGGCAAATGATATATGACGAAAATGAAATGCTATATACTTACCCACAGGGGACTGAAGACGTTCTGGTCTTTGAGTGCGAGAAGAATACAGTACATGCAGTGGGCTACGTTGAAGCCATGTTTCCAGTTGTGGTAATGCACAGGTCTGTAGTTTTTCTTGACCGTCAGGGTAAACCGCCAAATGCTCTTGAATTCAAAGCTGAAATGTAGAAGCTCGATATATTATACTTTAAAGTCAGGTCTACAGTTTCCTTTCAGTACGACCTAATGAATGCTATCATTGTTTGATATTTTTACTTTTGTCATCAGCGGATTATTCCAATAGAAATTTGGCATCTCTTCAGTAATATGTAGATCACATTACTTCAAAAACAGTCCACGTAAGGTTTATGTATTTCCTCAGAATACTCAAATTAAGACTTTTCATAAACTTAATCCCACCTCACCTATCAGGCCCTAGAAGTTTTGCCAGCATCTCCACAAAGAAGTGCGGCAGCTTTTCTATCACATCCTCACTCATTGGGTAGAAGTAGAAGCTGCAATTGTCAAAGAGAAAACGAATATCTTTAATGGCAAGACTAAGAGGACTACAGAGGCACGATTCACTACGACTAAACCTTGATGGCAGGCAATACAATTCTGAATTATTTTCAGTATCAAGTGAAATAGTTTACTTTGTACAATGCATTGCCCCAAGATCCATTCTCTGTCCTTTACTCGTCAGATACAATCATACATCACAGCACAGTGCAGCTAAAGAATGCTGCCACTATCTTCTCAAATACATTTACCTGTCTAGGTCTGGGGGTATTTCCTCTGGATCCAGGGCTCTCATTGCGCCTTGCGACATGTCTGCCTGCAAAATTACCATCTGCAGTCATAGCTTTCATTTGTTCTTGGTTTGTCACGTACAACAAAACGCAATGCAGACAAAAAAGTACAATAAGTTCGGGTGCTTTTACAAAATTACCTACCTCGGCGTCGGTGCATTTCAAGTGATACGACAACTGTTCCATCGCTACAGTCAGTTGGGCTCTCTTGTACTGCATCTCTTGGTAGATCTAGGGAAATTCCAGAAGATTTTCAATATGAACACTAGTAAAATGGTTTACACTTAGCACAAGATCGGGCCCTTCATAATTATATCATGCATTGTTGAATTAATCACGATACTAGAAACGTGCTTTTTTTCTAACTTCACTTACAATTTGTAGTATGCTGTTTTCGGGGAGAAAAAGCACCAATGGGTGCTCAAATGGTCTGAGAATAACAACAAATTGCTTACATAGGGTAAGAGAGGGTAAGGGCTGAGAGTTACAATTTAATCATGTTTTCAAATTATGGTTGGGGGTCATTGCCAGCATAGGTTGTTGATATAAGGTGTTTTATTACAAACATTCACATGGAAAAATCTTTTTGATACTACTATTTGAATGTAAAGTGTAACGACTAAATTAAGTGTCATTCTTTAAGCATTGACACTGCATGAGAATCTCCACAGTGCCCCATTGATTACCAAGTCACAGTCAGTGATTGCTAATTAAAGACAATTTACACCTGCACACATGGGCTCAAAATAGGTGTTCAGAGAGACGCCATCCCGCCACCTGTGCTATCTATAGGCGCCAACGTCAGTGAGAAAGATGTATACATACTCCATATTATTGGGATGCACATTTAAGCTATCTATTGACAGATAAGGAAGGGCATAATTTACCTTCGAGTAATGTAGAGCGAGAGCACAGAACCCAGAGAATCTCTTGAAGGAATTGACATCTACAAAATATGTAATAAAAGAAAATTCCGACAAATATTTTCAATTTATTCCCTAATTTTCATTTGATTCGTTTTGACCAAAATTATGTTTTGAAAATTGATATTTTAGTTTTATGTTTCTATCAAAAGTACCGTATTTAAAACATCAAAATATATCTGATTGTATCGAGAATGAACTATTTTACAGAACTGAGGGCGTTTTAATGAGGGGCGACCTTAGCTTATGTATGAGCGAAATCTTTTAGCTATTTTGCTTCTTTTATATTGCTACTTGTGAGACCTGGTGAAAAGTGTTGCCTTGATTATCACTTAGGATGTGAGAAACACACTTAAAATATTGCTGTGATGAAATCCGCATTTTATCACACATTCTTTTTACAAAGTTTTAAACAGTTATCAGACTTTTGATATTGCTGGTGTGAAATCTACCGATTCACCTGAATTGCTAAAACAGTCGCAGCTCTTCTTGTTGATCATCTGAATCACCCCTATGACATCTTCTTTCGAAACGATGGGCATGCACAGGATGTTTCTAGTAGTGAACCCTGTCTTCTTGTCAACTTCCCTAGATGGAGAAATACGGGCAAAAACAACCTTTATATTTACGAACTGTGCAAATAGCATGTCGTATGAGCAGAAACTATTTTTATTACATATTCATGTTAATTCCAATAAAAGATAGAATTTGATATAAATCAAGACATTCATAAGATAATATTTCTGTTATTCCAATCCTACAATGCAAGACGGTGCATTTTTACTTTGATTAGAACATGTTCGGAAACTCAATATCAAAAAAGATATCTGATAACTTAAAACAAATTGAGAGACTAATTCACCGTGATCTTTTGAAGCCGACAGTCAATATAGGTATACTTTATAACCCTATACGAGAAGTATATACAAATTCAACATCTTTTAAACAAGGGCTATGTCACCTTTCAAAACGGATATCAAAATAATGTCAGAATACATTTAAATGTATTTCATGGCTGTTACTGAATGATGTCTATAGCTCAACAAATCCAAAGTAAAAATCATTTAACGTTGTGGTTAAACAACCTGTTGAATCGTGGATCACTGTATGCGTCCTTGATGTTGACAATCTCTTTACTTCGAGCCACATACCCAGCGATTCCTTTAGTAAGGGGACACCTTTAAATAAAACAACCTACATAAATAACATTTCAAAAATCACTGAAATGGAACATGTTAACCCCACTTTTTTACGGCTGTGTTCATCAGTAATGTGTATGGGAAACATTTATGGACCATGCGTAATGTCAATTATCTTGAAACCAATAAGTAACTGAGATATGAAATACCTAATGGTTCCTGCACTTTTGAATACTGGTTTTCCGTTCTCGTCTTCTCCTTCGTCAAACAGATTGGAATAGAGCTCATTCCTGGGCACGTCAACGAGGAATAAGGCACACCTTTCTGCCTTTACTAGCTCTTTAGCGTAAGCCTGGTTATAAAATCAAAAATAGGATTTTAGCCTCGTAAAATGTTGTTTAGTGTGCGTGAGCATCACTTGTGCAACTTCCGTAATGCACACGTGGAGTATGCTCATACGCGTGTATTGGAATCATAATTTTTATTTCTAATTTAGCAGCTCCTGGCATTCAGCTGCAGGTCGGTGACAAAAAGCGATAAACACTAGCTCTTGTAATCAAATTCCAAATAATGTAAAGCATGGCATGAAATAATGTGGGTACCATCTTTACTGCATTCTTTCAGCTGCGGAAAAGTCACTTTGTATTTGTATTTTTACTTGGCAACTAATATACGGACGGACCAGGAGAAATTACAAATGGTCCTGAACCTCAATCCACCATGTAAAAATGAATTCAAGGATGATGTTATTGAACTACTGTGCACATTTGTCAAAAATACTTACCAAATTGTACAGCACCAATCTAAGTGACATGAATGTATTGCTTACATTAGTCCAATAAACTTAAACTTACTTACTATACGGTTGTCCACCCCCTAAACATTTTAAAGATACTTGCCCAGTAATTTCTTAAGAAAGAGGGATTTTTTCATTTTTTTACCTATTTAAATATTAAATTACCGGTAAAAAGTTGTTGTGCCTTACCATTGTTTTTTCTGATACGACATCCAATTGGGTTATGTCATCAAACATCCCCCTGAAATATGATATTCGAGTTTTAAATTGCTCATGTTAGAATATCTCAATAAATACGCTAATCGAATCAGATTTACTAAAATGTCTGGATTCGAAGGTCCGGCTTTATAGTTTATTGATGTTCAGATTACAGACCGTTGGTCCGAAAGACAACATCTTTTTCATTAAGATGGCGCCCCCTGGTGTATCAAATTGGTAACACACTTTTAGGTCTTTCCCATAGTTAAGGTATAAGAAGTGAAGTGACCTAGTTACCAAAAGCCCCAAAAGTGGGAAGACTGGTGGACTGCGCAGGGTCATGGGAAAGGTGTATAACAGAGTATAAGGACCCCTGGAGTATAGCAACCGCTGCGAGGGTGTAGGTAAATGGAGGGGTCAGTGAAGGCTAGTTCTTCCAATGTATACAGTTGGATCTCCGTTGTTCTAGTACAATGGTGGGTAAAGGTAGATGAAATCCAGCCTGTGAATAATAAACTCTATGGACATTTATGATAGCCATGTTTCTTAGGCAAATCTAGGTATGTAGAGGGTAAGCACATATATGGGGACATATTCATTAAGGGAACCTGTTTATGAAGACGAATCTAACTTTTCTATACGGCAATGTTAAACACACCTGTAGGAGATAGGACCCACGTCTATAATATTATATATAAAGGAAAGCCATGGGTAGGCCTTTATAAACCATATAGCCTCACCAGTGGTGGCATAATGGGTAAGGTGCCTGACTGCAGTGCGAGCAGCCGGGGTTTGCCTCCCGGCAGCAGAGGAAACTTGAACATATTCTAAAACCCTTTTCCATACCAATCCTTTATTACCCAAACACCTTTCCAAAACCAATCCGCATGCTGTGGCAGATTAAAGTGGGGGGGGGGGGGGGGGGAGCGCGCACCCCCTCCCTTTTTTGTCCAATTTAGCTCTTTTTGATTTAAAATTCTGAAAAATTGGGGGTGCGCCCCCTCCTCTTTGTATTAGCGTGCCCCCACCTTTTTTTTCTAAAAAAAAAAAAAAACCTGGATCCGGCACGGTCAACCACCATACACCTCTTCCATCCCCAATACCAATCCTCCGTACTCCTTCTCCATTCAGGCCGGTCAGAAGATCTGCATGACCACAAACTGAAATTTGTGTAGGGGTCAGCGTGCTGCGTAGATTGAAGCACAGCTTAAATCAAAAGATTTACAGTAGCTGCATGTACCTTGAGAAACCCATCAGGCTGTCTTCTATGTCCAATTGTTTGAGCAGCTTTTGACCGTCCTGAAAGATCATCATGCATGATTTCACTTAAATTTGAACGTATATTTTCATATTCATATTTTCAAATAGAAAAATTATAAACAATATATGTGCTAGATAGGTGATTGCTTTGAATCTTATTTTTGATATCTGGCTAACATACCTGAACCGAATGCACGGTGTTGCCGAGCCATGTTACCATGGAGAGAGAAAGCTGAAAAATAACAGAAGAATAAATACAATGTGAAATAAGATAAGTCTGGTCAGTACAAGTTCTTGTACTTGGTCAGTGCAGTACTAAATGAAACTTTATTGAGTGTTTCAATTGTTACTAACGATGCTCCTTTTGCATTGATTATACATCCAAGTGGGTGGCTTCACTTCAAAAGAATTGATCTTGCTGGCAACACTGCTCCTATAGCCCCATACTCACACGCCAATTTTCAAGTTGGCCAATAACTTGGTGCATAAATTGGTAGAACGTGCCAGTTTTCAATTATTTCTGCACTGATATATCGGCCTACTCTATGTGGGCATGCTTTGCTATCTCAAAAGTAGCCTACGACTGGGATTGACCTGCTACAGTCGGCCAACTGGCGAGCACTGACCCATATATACATGTATAAAGCAAGTTTGATAATTTGACACCAATGACTGACCGATGTCGGCCAACTTGATCGGCCGTCTCACCATCCTCGGAGTGGGTTTAGGGCTTTAGTGGAGGAATAGGGTACAGCAATTTGTACTAGTTTATGTTTTGCTCCAAATGAGGGAATTCTCTAATGACTTTGGAAAAAGGGGTAATGTAACCTTGTCTTCAACAATCACACTAGCTACTCCATTTTCGAACAGAAAGAGAAAATAACCAAATACATGACATGTATAAAGGCAAACAAAATATAGTCTGGAAAGCATTTGCTAGATTGCAATGATGACTTTGAAATTTAGAAATTTGAATAAAAAGAGAACTTGGAAACAAAACATCTGCTTTAAGAATCTAAACCAAAAGCTTGCTACAATATACTCACCTGATAATCAGTTTTGGAAAAGGGAGGTTTTACCCATCCACGTGTGAACTGCATTATTCCTTCAATACGAAAAACACTGCATAGTATAACATGGCTAGTTTTACACAGTTATTATGTACATTTTGAAGAGAGGGGCCAGAGAAATTTTGATTATTTTAGACTTTATATGTGAGCGGTAATACTAATTTAGAACGGACCGGGGTAGTCAACACGATAGGGAGACAGCAGGGAGATGGCAGGCAAACTTTTTTCCGGACATTGGATTAACGATGGCTAGGTGCTGTACCCCAGATCTAGACTGGACTGGAATAAACCAACTAAAGTGAACCGTCATTGCTGTGTGCTGCTTTGTAACGTTACACACACTGGACACTGAGTGGATCACCACGTGCTCCACCTATAGGCCTGCAGGAGAACAAAAGAATTGGAGCGTATGGCATCATAACCACTAAAGGAGCCATTTCCGAGTCATTTTACACCACCTGAATTGTGCTACATTGATGAACAGCGACTACAGATGTTGTGCAGATGACATCATTGTCAAAAACGGGCTGTCCGCCATATTGGTGATCAATCTGTAATCATAAATTTTTATATCTCTGTGACACTAGGGATACATGTATTTTCCATATGTCATTTACAAACATTTGTGACGTTCCTCGGTGAGTCGGGGTCTCCGAACTCTACGACAAAGAGACGGGGTTGTTTCGGTCCCGAGTCGAACGA
The DNA here is from genome assembly GCA_936440205.1 of Lepidonotus clava. Classification (NCBI taxonomy): domain Eukaryota; kingdom Metazoa; phylum Annelida; class Polychaeta; order Phyllodocida; family Polynoidae; genus Lepidonotus; species Lepidonotus clava. The sequence continues at coordinate 39,709,197 of OW387136.1, read as the reverse complement.
AGAGTTCGAGCAGGAAACCGAGGTGTAAGAATAGGAGTCATGCCTCACGCACGAGGGTGAACGAACGCGACTGTTGGGGAGATGGGGCTCTCGGGAATTGGGGCAGGAGGTGTTTTTGGGGGGGTATGGCATCTCGGCCAAATGTATAGTCCAGCCGGCCCGTCTCGGGAGTCGGGTCATCGCCTAGATTGGTAACGTTGTACTAATAGCTTAGCACTTTTAATATATCCTCATGTTATATAATCTATCAAGGATCAGGCTTAGCAAGTCTACGTCTAGTCTACTTCTAGAAGAAATATCTTACGCTCCCAGCGCCACCTGTTAACCAGTATAAAAGGCGTTGCAAGGTGGGGAGCGAGGCAGTTAGTAGAGTTTTAGTGAGAACATCAGCTAAGTAAGTTTAGCAAAGGAGCTACCTGGAGTAAGTACATCGGCTCCCGTGTAGCAGACTGGAGTTTACCAATATCAACTACCTCGGACATAGGATTGTGATAGAGCTGAGCACTAGAACGGTCTAGAAGGTGTTGGAGCCACTTGTGTTCTAAATGTGGTTGATTGCTGATAGGAGATGGGAGGTGGACTGATGAAGACTTATACATGGTGGCTTTGACTCGGGATGAGATGTTTATTGAATAAAAACCCTTTCATATTAAGAAGCTCCCTCATCGTTCATTTCTTTTGAACTATTGGGAAGTGAATGAGCAAACTTTAAACGCAGTCTGACTGACTCAGACATTCTGGACAAACGACTCATGGATATCTAGTTATACACATATCGAGCAGTAGCAAACCAAACATTAACAATAGTTCAACGTATGACCGAGCAGGTCGCACCTTCGTCACTGCTGTGTTGGGTCGGCTGCTCACTATTTTGGGTTTCCGTACCTGGCCGGTCTTTCGGTCTCGGGCCGCTTCTCGGGTGGATCCGGGTCTTCGTACCATCTTCGGGTTCTCGGGCCACTGCCTAATTTGCTGATAACTTTTGTCATTTAGCTTAGTGTTACTGGCTCGTCTATTATTATTATTGCATATCTTCAATTTAGGCCAATTCGGGGGCCAGACATCTAAAGAAGAGCCATGTGGACACAATGAGTACCAAGGAGGAACTGTTTATTTCGGGTATTCATGCCCCTTTTTATAGTCTATTACTCGATTCTGATTGGTCAATCAAACCACGTGACCATTCTAACGTCACATCTGGTTACAACATTGTCTCGTACTTTCGTGCAAGATTTGATCTACCGTAAAACCCCTAATTTAAGCCGCACCCTAATTTAAGCCGCACCCCAACTTTTGGATTTAAGTTTGGGCAACCTTTTCATAATATCTTTAATGAATGCCATTGGTTTCAAGGTTATATAAATCCCTAATTTAAGCCGCACCCTTAAAGTGGAGGCCTCACAGGCTCTTATTTAAAAAAGTAACCCTTATTTAAGCCGCGGCTTAAATTAGGGGTTTTACGGTACTTTCGTACCTGTTTCGTACCTTACATTTGACATTCATTACACCATGAAATAGATGAATGGGCAATTCATCATACATTTATGGAAACATAATGAACAGATTTTATTGCTCGCAATTCAAGATTGACTCAGTATGTTGTAAAAATTAAAGCCTGTATTTAGCCCAAATTAACCGAAAACATCGATAAGGGAAACTCCTATCCAGTTGACCATATAAGTAGTATATGGAAATTGGGCATTCACTCAGGGTAACAAATAAAGACAGACATCACATAATGTACAAGTCTGTAGGATTAACAACAAATTCACAAAAAAGGGACAAAAATGGCATCATACCAGGTTCCGGCACCACCCATGGTTGTGCACTGCGACGTCAAAGAAAATGGAAATACTTGGAAAAGACCTGAAACTACTACATCCTTGCCATACGCCATGCTGGCAAAATGAAGAAAGGTGGCACCCCCAACCCCCAACTGTTCAATTTGATTAGGGTCTCAGTAATTTTGCCTTATAAAAAATGATAAAGAAATTACAATTATTTCAAAATAAGCCCAAAGAGGGATTATTTGGTGTAAAATGTATTCATGACCAATAGAATTTGTAATTATGAGACATTCATAAAAATTTCCTTCATTAGCCTAATTAGTTATGAAGATATGGCCCCTGGGCACCTACGTTATAATGGTATCCATGGAGCGAATGGGGGAGCCATTTGATCTAGGTACCATAGCATAGGATCAGCAAGAGACGAGCACACGAACTGAACACACAGGGCCACATTTCAAAAATAACTATGATAATATCAGTTCTCAGCCAGTTTTGCTTAACAATCTTTGATATATTCTTCATTGCCTATGGTATAGATATATAGATATGCATTACATTGTATATGGTATATACAACACAGTGATGCTTAAAGTAAATCAACCTAAGTACGTACCAATGGTATCATGTGAAGCAAGTGTGACGGGTATACAAATCACACTTTGGTACATAGATTCGTCATCTGTCAGTCCGACACCCAATGGGAATCGATCATCCTATAATTAAATGGAATACAAATTGTCTCAACAGTGCTGGAATAAAGCACTCAAGGAAAGCATTTTTATCATTGATTATCCCAACTGGGAATATTTATTGGGGAATTTTACTTAACATATAAGACTTTTAATGAAAATATTATTCTATGTAGAAACAAAATACCAGGGCTTCAACTGAAATTTTGTTCATGACTTTATAGCTCACCTAAAATGGACTTACTTTTTTTTCTTTTTTTTTAATTGAAAAAACAATTCTTACATGTAAATCTTAAATTTATTTTAAAAACATACACAAGGGCCTCTGGAAGGCGAACACTTCAGTCCTATTTCAGTCCAGTGTGACATTGAAACAAATTAAGCCCCGGCTCCACTGCCCAACTCAACTCAACTCGATTGTCATAAGCCCAAGAGGCGCCAGAACCTACGACTGTCTGGTCTTAGCAGACAAGATCAAACGACATATGACCAAAAGTTTCTACTATCAAAAGCAAAAGCATTTGATAGTATAGGTCGGCCCATTTTAATCTTTATGGCCTATTGAATAATGATATGATTGATTCAGATATTTTGATGGTAGGTCTGAAAAAATGACACTATAGTGACAATTTCACAAATAATTTAATCTTTCAATCATTTAAATCTTAAATCTGTGTTTGACACTGACACTGACAGCACCAGAGAACTTATTGACAGTGTGACGCCTATGTTTTAACATTGAATGGGAATGATTCAGACACTACACTGACTTAAGCCTAGACATATTAGAACTCAGATTTAATATTTTGATGGTAGGTCTGAAAAAATGACACTATAGTGACAATTTCTCAAATCTTTTAATCTTTGGATCATAAATAATTGCTTTCGGAGCCTCCATAATACATTGACAGTGTCGGAGGGGGCTTAGGCCTATCTAAGTCCAGTCATTTTTTCATACCATCTGTAAAATATTCTTGCAAGCGTTTCTAGGCCAAAAAAGATCAAACTATATGATAAATAGGACTCTGAGATATAGGAGAACATAGATATATACATGAATTTCATTTTGATAGGCCTAACAAGGTCTAAATAATTATTTTTGAGATTGTCAGTGTCGAACGCCTGAGAGGCTGAGTCCAGCAGCTTGTCTAGGCCTATCATTTGAACTGCTGGAAAAGATATATGAACCTACCTGTACAGCCTAAGGAGTGAATGCTTCCGAATGGGTATATCCTCCACAATTGATCACAATTAGATATTTTGTCTAAATATCATCCTGGTTTCCTGAGTTCAATGTATCGGTGCAGGCGTGCGGGGAGAGAACCCGCCATCTTTATCGTGTCACTGTCAAGCCTCCACGTGTCCGATCGATCCAATGTTTTGCCTTCGATACGAACGCATGGTTCCCGCATGAATTGTCAATGCGTTATATGCGTTTAAGGGAGTCCAGACGTCCAAAATATATATATTGAAAGCATCAGATACCGCTGTAATCCAGGCGAAGAAAGAGGAGCCTCCCGCAGATACGTCCGACCGGGGCACTTGCACCGGCCGGTGTGAGAAGAGAGGTCTGACCTGGATTGTTCACCGGGTCGCCGCGACGGAATACCAAGAAAATAGTGCGATGCATTTGCGCGATTTGTCGCGTTATTTCGCAAATTATCTCCTCCTGGACTTTGACTTGATCATCTATGTATCCAAATCTACCCCTCTATATTTATTTGACCCGTGAGAACGATGGATTTCATGGTGAAATAGGCCTGCATAGTTGATGAACTTTGACCCAGATCCCTTCTTCCATTTGGGACATCGTCACTTTGCCGCGTTACAGGCACTTGACGCGCCTCACTTCCAACGCGCCCGGTAAAGCTGCACGGATTTGTGGTTTTATTTGGTCATATAACGATTTCGGACGATTTAAACGACTTATTTGTATTCTATACATCCAAATCTCTGCGATGTAAGCCCAAATAAGCCCAAGAATATGGTTATTTTAGCTCAGAATCGATTTGGGACATCGTCACTTTGCCGCGTTACAAGCATAACGCGGCATTTGACGCGCCTCACGCCCGGTAACGCTGCACGGATTTCTAGTTTTATTTGGTCATATAACGATTTCAGACCATTTAAACAATTCATTTGTATTCTATATATCCAAATGTCAGTAATGTAAGACCAAATAAGACCAAATATTAGGTTATTTTAGCTCAGAATTGATTTGGGACATCGTCACTTTGCCGCGTTACAGACATAACGCGGGAGGCATAACGCGAAAACACCGTCACAGATCTAAGAAAGGTTGACGGAGAGGAGAATAGGTCGGGTCGGATTTAATGACTTAATGACTTAATGAGGCGATCAAACATTTTGAAGATGAATGGATTACAGCCGACCTATAAAAACCCTACCATGCCACAAGGTAGGACCCAATTGTAAGTATCAACAGGTCTATTAAAACCTATACAACTCTACTTTACATCCCCCCTAAGGCCCGACGATCGAGTCTTACATCGAGTCTTACATCTTAGCAGCATGACCTGACGGTTCAGTCAGAGGTACAGCTACGACTGCCATGGCTCCACTATAGGACTGAGTCCAACTTCAGTTGGGCAGTGGAGCTGGGCCTTTACATTTACACAAGTGATGTGACTCGGAACGATGTATTAATGGGAGTGCTTTGTATTACAATACATGTTTGAGATATCATGGGTTTCCTGCTTCATAACAACTGAGACGTAGTTCCTTCTACATGTATGTATGTTTCTATGTTCTACTTCATGAAGTTTTAATGTATAATTACAGTAATTATGTCTTCCAAGTAGACCGCTCTTGATGAGTGTGCAACATAAGCTGCAATGGTAGATCCTTGCTCTACAGGTCCATGTAGAACCAGCTCGTACTTACTACAAAAATAACAAAGGTAATAAGTTATTACATGGGGTGTTGTCTTCTTAGCAAAAGATATATTGTTTTGGTCACGTATCTAGTGTTTACATCAACTGTTGTAAAATTGTATTTAAGATCTAAATGCGAATGTCTAAAAAAAAATTACTCTGAGGGTTAAGACTCTGGATCATATCTTAACATAATCATAGTGGAAATGTTAAAAACAATGTAGCAGTATACGTGTAGTTTACATACAAATTGTCTCACCTTGGCACATTAGCATGTGGCACATATATTGACAGCTCCTGTAAAGGAAAAAGGAAATGAAATACTTAATCAAACTATTAATAGTATGGTCAATTCTCAACAATTTCACACGTTTTGTATATTGTCTTAGTCTGTGAGTGCATTGTAAAAATACGGGGAGGACAAAGGTCCATGGTTGTAAGACTTCTATGCGCTTTCTTCTCATACGAAATTCCTATTTTAAAGGCCATAACTTGATAGATATTATGGAATTAGTTATTGCCAGTGACACATTAGGTGCACAATATTTTAAAGCATTTGCATTTTTGGTACCACGGCCTTTCATTTTGTGCGAAAGTATCTCAAGATGAAATGCAGAAATGTCAGAAGATGATCAATTATATGGGCTTGAATTTTCAACACAGTAAATGAACTGAATGGCCGACAGAAACGTCAGTGTTCTTGATTATAGACAAGGGGTCTCGGGCCCATGGTACCCAGAACTATGTGACTTATAATGGAACATGAGGTAACTTTTGAAGTTTACTCTGTGATTTCATATTTCAATTAAATCCTATTATAGGTCAAGAATTATAAATTATGGATTTCTTCACATTTAGTTTTCTTGAAATTTACTATCTTAGTGACTGAATTTAAGGGTCACATGTATAGCGAATGGTACATCTTGCCCCCTTGTTTATCCTCAAGATTACCTGCCCTCCACTGCACAACCTGAAGAATGAAATGCCATCTGCGGAAATCCCTATAGAGAAAGTGATAAAAAATAAAGAGCGCCGATGGTTAATGGTAGTTCCTGAAATATTATAACTCTTATTAAAGTTTCGCGGCGTACCATTTCCGTTCTATCATTTTTTTAATTTCCTCTTTACCACATTAACAGATTCTCCGTGAAACATCCTTGTTATCACCATTTCGCGAATTTGGTTTAGTGTCCCTCTCATGAAGCTTTTTTCCCCGAATCTCCTGTATAGCGATAGAAAACAGGAGAAGGAACCATAGGCATAGAATGATGAAATCTTACCTGAACCAATTAGAGCTGTTATCTCATACAATAGTGGTGCCAGATCGATGTCTTCTCGAATTTTTCCAAGGAGAATATTCTGGAGTTCTAGAATATTGGTTGTTGTATACTGCAATTGTATGAAAAAAATATCAGAAAATATGAAGGAACTTCAGCTACCAGTCTGTTTTCATTGCCTAAACTTGGTGTCGTCCCTCATACGTCATCCGTCATATGCTTCAACAGATCCTATTCTTTCCCATTAGCTGTCTCTCACAATTCACTCCAAGAGCGACCTTTGATGAATGACTCTACAGTGGACAGTTCATTACGGGCGACGTATGACGGACTTACGGTAACAAAGCTTTACTAAGAATGGTTTGATAAAAGAGTTAAATGACAATTCCAAAGAAAGCATGGTACCATCGATACTTTGGCTGGTATCTAAAGACCCAGAAAGTCCACTATCACGTTGTATGATCGGTAATATGTTTTCTACAAAGGACCTGATAATTCTAATCATCCAACCATATATGCAAATAGATAAACTTTGGGAACAATATAGAAATTATATTGACATTACATTTTGGTTCCTTTTAGGTGGCGAGATAATCATCCCCAACAGAATGAATACTAACCCTTCCTTGAGGTGGCGTGTCAATAACTTCACCTGAAAAATAAAGTTTGAAAAATTAAAAATGCATCTTTTTAATAGGCACTGAATTGAGTCAAAGCTATAAATCTTATTTTGAATCATACAGAGATAATTCTAAACTATAGGTACTATAGCATGATTGGGAATAAATCAATCTTTGTGTGTGTATTAGGTTATCCCATGAATGTATTACAGAGAAATTGTAGTACTTCGATTAAGTCGGCCTATTCTTGCAATTTAATTTTGAAAAAAACAAATACTACTGTGAATCGTTGATCCGGTGATGGTCTCTTGACTTTCACTTCTCTCTGCCCACTTTTGAATGCGAGAGGTTTCAACATGTTCCAGTACAAAGTCGTCCAGAAAATCTTGATTCCGCAAGAGAAACTCTGTGACATCCTCTGCGGATGCTAAATTAAGAAAGAAATTTGATTATCTGATGGTTGTATTTGATTTTAGTACAATAAGTATTTTATTGACAACAAAGAAGTCATTAGAAACTTATGTGTCAGACAAAGTGGATCACAAACTAGGCATAAGAAAGCTACAAATATCTACAGCTACATTATAACTACACATTTATGACTAGGCAGGACTAGACTAGCACAGTTCAGTGAAGGGGGATGAGCCACTACACTGTCTCGGACGGTTGGCATACACAGTTTGCCTCCTTAGATAAAACAGTTATTCAAAACATCAACAATAGTACAAGGCCTTGTAGGGCAGTTTAGCACCTGGCAAAATAGCAGAATTATGTCTGCAATAGTAAATCTGGAGGTAGTATGATCGGGTTAGTGGGGTAATTCTGAGTGTCAGGCCTCGCCATAACGTTTTATGCTGCCTGCCATTTAGACAGTTGATGGTAACAGGTTCAATTCAACCTTGCGGACTATAATGTGCTTAACAAGACACACAAAACTATTGTAAAGTACGGGCTACAGCCAGAAGGGCCTTGTCTGCCCCCCCCCCCCCCCCCCCCACCTCCTCACAAAATCCTGTCTACCCCAGTGGTGAACACAAGTTTAAAAGTCTAGGGGCCAGTCAGGCCCCTAGCCTTCCAAATATGATTCTAGGGGCCCTTGCCTAAATCTATGAGCCTGAAATAACAGAAACAATGCAGGAGTACCCTTGAGAACATCTTTATACCCAGAGAGAACAAGGCTGAGTCACCTCCAGGTATCACAACAGTAAATGATAAAAATCAGGGATCACTTCACAAAATAATATTATTAAACCCAATAATACTACATCACATACTGGTAGAAAAGTGCTTACCAGATTTAGAATCACTTGCAAAAGACGGTAATCCTGATCTTGATCATGAAATTACACTAGGAGAGACAGTATCTACACTAAAAAGTGCGTAAAATGGAAAAATCAACTGGACCTGACTACATTAGAAATGAAATGTTCAAATATGGGGGGGACCTCCTACACAAGGGGCTGCATCAGCTATTCAATACCATTCTTAAAGAGAGGGGCCAGTGAAATTTAAATTTTGTAAAATTCTCATCTTATACAGAAGATCTGATGCTTTAATATGAATACAAAACAATTTTATAACTATAGATTGATATCTTGCCTAGGAAATCTTGTCTATATATCAGATCACATATTGAAACCCCTGCACACCAGACACAGGGTGTCTGTATGTGATGTCACATAAATGACAGTTATATTCAATACCCACTAGCATGTTTAATAACACCCATCCACAAAGGGCTAGACCGGGACAACCCTGATAAGTACAGGGGAATCGCAGTGGTCGATTGCATGAGCAAACTCTTTTGTAAAATCCTAAATAACAGAATCACCAAATATTTGACAGAGACAGATTTTTGGAGTTGCAACCAAAATGGCTTTATGGAAAAGAGAAGAACAGAAGACAACATTATGATAATAAACACCGTCTTCCAAAAATATGTGAAGCTAGGTAAACAGAAGCTATATACTGCCTTCATCGACTTTAGGAAATTCTTTGACTCTATCAACAGAAAACTACTCTTATACAAGCTACTCAAAAGCGGCATTACAGGCCAAAGCTATGAGGTCTTAAAATCCCTCTATACAGACTGTCTGTACAGCATCAAAACTGAATGGGTATCACAGAGGAATTCCAGTCAACAACAGGGGTAAAACAGGGCTGCTCCCTCACTCCCACCTTATCTTATATCTATCAAAATGACATCCACAAGATTTTGTACCTGTGCAACAAGATGATACAAATTTCAACTCCATCTCTTGGGCTGATGACTTAGTACTTATATCACAAAGCAGGGAAGGCCTACAAAATTGTCTAGACAGACTCAGTAATTACTGTAATAGATGGGACCTACACATCAACATTCACAAAACCAAAGTCATGGTAATATCAATGGGAACCCCACAAGTGAAACACCTTTATCTAAACAATGAACCACTTGAATTTGTGAAATCCTACAAATATCTGGGCCTCATTTTATCAAGTAATGGTAACTTTACCAAAATGATTAATGATAGGGTAACTAAAGCCAAGTGAGGATCTTATTCAATACAGCAGGTCATCAGCACCATGCTCAATCAGTGTCCGAAATTAAGCTCAAAACGGATGCACCCACTGGGTGCATAATTCCTGAAGCTATGCACCCGAAATTTTGTCTATGCACCCTCCTGATATATAGGAATGGTAAAACCCGCGAAAACTGTGCACATTCCAGGTGCAAACCTTAAAAAATCGCGCACTCGGCCGCGAAAATATGCGCACCGGGTGCAGGGCGCAGCTTAATTTCGGACACTGTCAATGTATCAACTAAACTTGCTTTATCCTTGTTCGTTCGTTTGTTTGTTTTTGTTTGTTGGGGTAGTTTAACGTCCGGCCAACCCTTATGGGTTCTTTCCAGACTGCACAAGGTAATACTTTTCAGCTTATTTTACGCCACAAGGGCGGTGACCGAATATATGATATGGTTTAGGAGAAACCCGCCACCGGGTGCAATACCCTACTCGTTGCGAAGAGTGGCAAGGGGTCTTTCATGTGCAATGTCCCATAGAAAGGACACCACACACCCGGCTTTTGATTACCCTGTCGGGAGCACAGGGTGGCCCCTGGATCCCAGACTCTTGGATCCTTTCTTAGATTTTATCTATCAGTTAGCATTCTCGAAGGAATTGCAGAATCTTCTTACTTTCGTTGTTGTTAAATATGTCCTTCATCGATGTTCTATTTTGGAGATGCCTCTTGCGACTATCATCCATCTTCTTACACTTCAATATGATGTGCTCCACCGTTAATTTGGAGTTACACTATTGACAAATTGGAGCACCTTCACCTTTCAAGAGATGTTCATGTGTCAGCCTGGTGTGGCCTATCCGAAGACGGGCCAGTTTAACTTGTTCTGACCTTGTTAGGCACTCTCTTTTGTTTTTGTCACTTTTCTCTTCTAATTTGGGTTGGACAGAGTAGAAGATTGTTCTCCTGTTGTTTCCAGTCACTTTGCCACTAAGATCGCAAATGTGTTTTGCTTAGTGGCAGCAAGTCTGTGTGTGGGATTCTAGCAACCTCAGGGTCTAGAGCCAAGGGTCTTTTGGCTGCTTGGACTGCCTTTTCATTACCAGAGATTCCAATATGGCTAGGGAGCCAACAGAAAACCACTTCTTTTCCAACCGATTTCAGGTTGGTGTGAGTTTGCTGGATATCTCTGATTATGGGATTGTTAGGCAGACGTTGTAGGATAGTTTGTAAACAGGACTTTGAGTCTGAGAAGATGATAAACTTTCTGTGTCCTGATACTTTGATCCAGTCTAGTGCACGCGCCAGAGCACGTGCTTCAGCAGTAAAAATGCTGGCTTGGCCGTGAAGGGCACCAGTCAGGTCCCCATACTCTATATGAAGTGCATAACCCACTCTATTTCCTTCCTTGGAGCCATCAGTGAAGATGGGGAAATGATCACTGTATTGGTCTTTCAGGGCTCCATATTCGTTCCTAAAAGCAGAGGGGTTGGTTTCATTCTTCTTGTTATTGCATAGTTCCAGGATGACCACAGGTTTACTCTGGGACCATGGTGGGTTCTTGGGTGGTCTCATTTCTCTGATGATGTTCAAAGGTATCTCTGCTTCTCTGATCACAGATTTAGCAGAGGTAGAGAATGGTTTGGCCACCCTTGGATTTACCCGGAACAACTCACTGTTATGTGTGCGGAATATGGTATCATGTGTTGGGTTTCTCTTGTCAGCTTTGACCTCATTGCATATTGTAAGGACAATTTTTCCCTCCTTAAATGTAAAGGTGGAACATTGCCCTCCACATATAGGCTTTTGGCTGGTGATGTTCTGAAAGCGCCAAGACATATTCGTAGGCCCTGGTTTTGGATGGGGTTTAGTATGTCCAAGTAGGATTTCCTTGCTGACTGGTATATCAAAGAACCATAATCCAGCCTTGACTGGATGTGTGCTTTGTAGAGGGTCAGCAGGATCTCTCGGTCAGCACCCAATTCTGTGTTGGACAGTACTTTCAGGAGATTCATGGCCTTTAGGCATTTTCTCCTCAAATATTCAATGTGAGGTTTGAAGGATAAGATCTTGTCATAGATCATTCCCAAGAACTTCACCTCCTCCCCTACAGGCAGTTCAGTGTCCTTCTACGACAGAAGTGAACACATGTAGTTTTGTTGGTGGAAAACTTGAAACCATTTTCAGTACTCCATCTGTCAAGGAGATTCACTGCCTGTTGTAGTTTTCTTTCTATAGTTGTCATTTGTCTCGATCGGTAGCATATGACAAAGTCATCCACATAGAGACAGCAGTTAAGGTCTTTCTGCAGGGACTTTGTTATGCTGTTAATTTGTACACCAAACAATGTCACAGAGAGGACACAGCCTTGGGGTACACCCATTTCCTGGTCGACTCCGCGACAGTTTTGTACCAAGACGTAAGCTAAATGTTCGGTTCGCAAGGAAATTGGAAATGAATGTGGGCAGTCTGCCACGCAGTCCCATTTCCTGCAGATTTTGTAGGATGCCATATTTCCATGTTGTGTCGTATACCTTTTCGAGGTCAAAAAAGACAGCCACCACATATTCTTTGTTGGCGAATCCTTCTCTTATGTAGCTTTCTAGCCTATCAAGGTGGTCAGTTGTGCTCCGCCAATGGCGGAAACCTGACTAGTAGGGGTTTAGGAGATCATTAGATTCCAGATACCAAGTCAGCCTGTTGTTGACCATTCTTTCCATGGTTTTGGAAAGGCAGCTAGTCATAGCAATAGGTCTGTAGCTCTGAGGATCACTCTTCGTTTTCCCATTTTTCAGGATAGGGACCACAGTAGCTTCAGCCCAAGAGCTCGGATACTTTTCGTTGCTGTTATATATCTCCCTGTTGGTGGATGTGAAGTCAAGTTCAGTGTCTTCTTCTTTTTGTGTCGGTGGAAAGTTTCGCTACAATATATTCTCAGAGGAGACTTTGGAGAAATATGTAGCTAAGGTGTTTGCTATTTCCTCCTTGGTTTCTTTTGTTTCGTTTCCGACCTTCAACTGGTGGACTGTTGAAGTAGAGTGACCATTCATCTTCTTCACCACTTTCCATACTTTCCTCATTGGGGTAGATCTGGAAAGAGAGTTGATGAAGTTTCGGAAGGACTCTCTTTTAGCAGTCTTATAGGTTAATTTTGTTTTAGCACGGGCTTGTAAATATGCATGCATATTTTCAGCGCTGATGTTACTATTAAACTTTCTCAGTGCTCTCTTTCTCTCCTTTCTAGCCTTTTAGCATTTATCATCATACCATGGCCGAGACTTTTTTGGAGAGAGTGCACTTACTTCTAACAGTGTATCTGTGAAGTATTGCACTGGATCTTCTTTCTTGCATGCCAGTTCCCAGGGTAGGAAGGACACTTTACAGAGGTTTCGATAGCAATTCCAATCTGCTTTATGTGTCTTCCACACTGGGATCCTGTCCCTATTTTCGTTTTTCTTTGATGTTTATAAGAGGATGGGAAAGTGGTCGCTTCCACATAAGTCCTCATGTACTGTCCATTGAAACTCTGCAAAGATGGAATGGTGACAGAGTGTTAAATCAATGGACGAGTAAGTTCCACTTCCAGGATGGTGGTATGTTGGAACTTTAGTATTGAACAGGCAGAGGGATTTCCGGTCTATGATTCTTTCAATTGCTCTGCCTCTCACGTCAATTTGTGGGACCCCCATATCTGGTTATGGGCATTGAGGTCACCCATGATTACGAACGGAGGAGGCAGCTGAGAGATCAGTGCTGCAAGATCATTATATGTGACTTTCTGTCTTGGTGTTATGTAGACAGAGCACAGTGTAAGTGGTTTGTTTATCATTATTCTAACAGCCACTGCCTGGAGGGTTGTGTCCAAGGAAACCTCTTGTTGAGGGAAGTTTCTTTCAGCCATTATGGCTACTCCTCCGGCAGGGACATGTTCATCGGGAATTTTTGAGTAATGATGGTATTGTTTCATTTTTAAGTGGTCATGGTTTGTTGTTTTTATTTCTTGCAAGCATAGGGCTACAGGTCGGACTTCGGTGCAAAGCAGCTCCAAATCTTCCCTGTTGGCCCTGATGCCTCTGCAATTCCACTGTATGATAGTTTTTTGTCTGTTTTTGCAGCACTGTCATCCCCTTAGGGTTTGCCAGTACACCAAATCGATTCTGTACAGTTATCGGGGATAGGTGTTCCCTTCTGATGGTGACTGCTTTTGTTTTTGGAGGTGTTTGTTTTGGAGGTGATGCGGCCTTCACAGCTTAGCTGGAAGCACTCACAGGTTGGGTTGGACCCCCTTCCTGTGGGCCATCTACAGCACGGCTTGAATTGGTCACAGGTTGGGTTGGGTCCCCTTCCTGTGGGCTGTCTACACCACACTCAGACCCTAGTGATGATGCGGATCTTTCTCTTCCACCTGGTCTTTTTGGTAGGGATTTACTACCAGCGAGTACTGGTATCCTAGAGGATCCAGACTCAGCTGGAGCCCCAGATGGTTTTGGGCCTCGGAGGGCTAGGTGGTCTTGCCCTCAGTATTTGACCCTGAGATTTGGGACTGACCTTTTTTAGGGACTGAGGTGGTATTGCTCCCTCTGTCGGTCCCATGTGTGGGCCGAACTTTACTTTGTTTTTGCTGTGCTTTCACAGCCTGATGGTGAGGAGCCTTTTGATATTGCTGTGGGTTAACAGCAGTCAGGCCAGTCAGGTTTTTGGCAACCTGCATCTTTCTTTGACCTGACCACTGAAGCGAAGCTTCTTGTTAGCACTGAAGCACGAGATGTTCTTATGATCCTTCGGGCTTCAGAGAAAGAGATCTTCCTTTTGACACGGACAGATTGCACCTCTTTCTCTTCGATAAAATGCAGGCATTTCCTGGAGTATGCAGGGTGTTCCCCTTTGCAATTAATGCATTGGGGTTTACCCTTGCACTCTTGAGTTGAGTGGTCGACTTCTTTTTTCCCACATCGACCACACGCTGCTTGGCCATTGCATTTGTTTGTAATGTGGCCATATTTTTGGCATTTATAGCAGCGCATGGGATTGGGCGTATATTGTACACTGGCAATCTGGTGTACGCAAATTTGATAAATTCCAGAGGAGTTTATGTGTCAAATGATAGCACATAGATGCCAGTTGATTTGCTTTTGATTTGGTGGACACCTGTTACACCCTCGTGAGAGAGCTGTTCAGCAATCTCTTCTACAGGGGTGCCCAGGAGGTCCCTCCATTTGATGACCCCTTTAAATGTGTTCATGGATTTATGGGGGGAAACCTCAACAGGCATCTCACCAACATTTTCCATTTGGAGCAAGTTAATGGCTTGCTGCCTTCTTTCGACCTCAACCAAGAGCGTTCCAGCCCTGGTCTTTTTTATACTTTTTACGGAGCCCGCTACACTGCCAATTGCTTTGCCAATGACAAATGGCGAGACGGTGGCCATGGTCTTACCACTCTGGCAAGATTCCACAACAAGGAATCTTGGCCAGCCATCTCCGCCACAGCCCTTGGCAGTGTTAGCCCTTTTTGGGACAGGAGCACTTGTTCCCGTGCTCTCAGGGCCTCTTTTACCAGTTCTTGACTGGTCTTTTTCTTTTTTACTTTGGTCATTGTTAACCTTTTTTTTTGTTTCTTCCAATAGCAGATAAGCTGACCTAAGCCTGGTTGCCTACCGAGGATGTTGCAGTTTATCTTGGGTCGGGCCTGCACTTGACATTGGGGTAGTATTTTTTGTACTCATCATAGGGGTTTTTCCCCTTTCATCACCTCTTACGATCAGCAGGGGATACTGAAGACCTGGATTTTTCGTGATTCTTACTTAATACCGAGTGCCAGGCAAGCAGTGACCACTCCCATTGTTAAAGACTTTGGTGTGACTCGGCCAGGGATAAATCCAAGACC
The DNA here is from genome assembly GCA_936440205.1 of Lepidonotus clava. Lineage (NCBI taxonomy): Eukaryota > Metazoa > Annelida > Polychaeta > Phyllodocida > Polynoidae > Lepidonotus > Lepidonotus clava. Next base: position 39,693,536 of record OW387136.1, on the reverse strand, counting down.
TCCCAGACTCCCAGCGGGCACTCTACCAATTTAGCTATCAAGTCTGGTCCCCCCCATTTGTCGCCTTCTACGAACAGCAAGGGGCTGCTGGGGACCTATTCTTCCCAGGAGGCTGAGCCCCCACCCCAGATCCCCACGGGGGTCAATAAAGAGATAAGATGGGTTTCATTGTGATCAGTCTTTCCGGGACGTTCAATGCCAATTGTCAAAAGGGTTCCCGCTATCTGTGCTAGTAACACTGGTACTAGCATAAGTTCATGCTTGAGTATTGAGAGTAAGTCAGAAGCATATCTTTCTACAAAAACAATTATGTGGTGCTGGATTGTGTTCTTATTAGTTTCAATTACTGTCTTTTTATCGTTCTCCTTGCTGCCTAGCTTTGTCAACTTCATAGAGGGTCTTAAATATTGGAGCCTTTTTCTTTTGGATCCAGCATGGATTGATATGGTCAGTTTCCCACCAAGCATCATCTTCATCATCAGCCTCTCTCATGAATGAAGACATCAAACTATTTGTGTCCATAAACCCATTCTTGTAGCAATGACGTTTGGATATTCTCACTTGCTACATCCTTTGTTGCAATGTTTTGAATTCACACTTCGTCTGATCTGAAAAGATACCAAGCCTCTTAAGAGTAGATATGAAGGCTTCTTCAACCTTGTTCTCCCACTTTTGCCTTCCTGGAGAATTCTCTTTTTTTTGAGTATTTCCAGTGTATGTGGTACATTTCATGAGTTTCATCTCCCATGTGAGATCTCAGATTATAGGACAATATCCATTTCATCAGGGCCAACAATGCCACCTCCTCTTTTTCCTGTACCATTCATCCATTCTTAGCATGATCTGGATCTACCTTATTGAATTTATATAATGGTAATTTCAAAATAAAGTTTCCCTTCGTAAATTCTTCTATGAGCGGATAGTTGATTCATTTGAGCTAGGTAGATTACAACCCATCTGGCAAAGTTATTATATGTCATGAAGTATGCAAGCACGGCCTTAAAAGATCCAGGATGAAGCTCCTATAAACCTTGCTGTTGAGCTCTGGTGAACATCAAGAGGGTAGAGATTGTTTCCATGTATTGCCACCAGAAAGAGAAAACTACATATGGTTCACGCCTTTGTGTCACAACTCAGCCAAAAATAGCTGAAACTGATCACTTTTGAGCAGTGATACTAGATTTGCAATATTGCTCAACTTTGTTGTAGCAACGAGTATAGACAGAAGAGATGTGCAGCTTGCAGGCCAGTCATCGTCTGAGACTCTCAGCCCTTATCAGTGGTTATTTATCTGTTTCAGCCCTGACCATGGCCCTGGGCCCCACTAGGGACCCTGTCGGGTTGGGTCCCTTACAAGTCTGAACTTATGTTAGCTGGATTAATAAAATTTCCATATCCCCCATCAGACCCCTGACCTGTATGATTGACATAAATGGCCATTACACTTAATAATATCAAGTGTTTCTCTGGATATCATATTATATTCAGAGAGACTTCTATCCAATTAGGATGAATCTGTCATATGCTTTGGTACTACATAAAATTGCATTCCTACTGCCTACATTAATTCATTTTTGATGGCATTGCAGTTTTTATGGAGAACGACTGCTGTTGCAGCTAAGACTTACTATAATTGCATGGATCATAATGCATAAACTATACCTATTCAATTCATCAATAAGTAATCCCCAGAGTTCAATATGAAGGGAATGGAGGTCACCTATCCCCTCATCTGGTTGGTAAATAGTAATCTAACCTCATGTCCAGCTGTAAGGGCCATCTATCCTTTGTATCCCACCCCCCAGGGCCCCCTTATATCTCAGATAGATGCTAATGTTAATTGGGAGTATATTTGGGAAAAGGTACCTAATGACATATTTGGCCACCCTGTGGCCACTAGTTTTGGAGGTTTGTTCATATTATAAAACAATCACTTAACATGTAGCTAAAAGTTATGTTTTATAATGTTTCTGAAGTCCCAGGGATTCTTCTACTCTTTGTTTTATTGTTCTATGATGTTTAGTTCCTTCACAATCGTATGTACAACATAGGCCTTTATGCTCAATTTGGGCCAAATCTGGCAGTATCTGGCAGAAATTGACTCTTTGTTACATTAATCATGATCTATATGGGGAAAAAACTATTTTTTATGTTATTTTGTGAAAAATTTTGGCTTACATGAAATTTTCTAAAGATTCTCATGACATATTCTAAAAAATCAACATTTTCAGAAGCAATGCATCACGGGAAAATCAAAATGGAACGTTTTTAGCAAAATTTCTGCACATAACTTACGTTAGTGAGTTACCATGGTTACAGTAAAATGAATATCAAAAATGAAAAGAACATTTTTTCATAGGTAAAGTAGAAAATGTTTTTATCTTCTCAAAACTGAAAACAGTGAGTGGAACAAGCACTCATATCAAAAGTTGTAGCACTTTTAGTATTCTCAGAAATAAGAAAACATAATTTCTTGATAAACATAAGAAACTTTACGTCGCCATAACATGGAAGTAACAACAGCAATTGGGAATAAGGGGTTCTCAATATACAAGAGGTGAGGAAGTTCATACACGTTTATCTCAGGTTCTATCAGGAATATCTCAAAATGGTTTGCAGCACTTGAAAGAGTAGGTCCTTTATAATAAGAACAAGTCCAAAAGCAGTTAGGGGTCAGTATTGCTTTCTGAGAATATCAAAAGATACAAAATGAGGCGATGAATCTTATGCCTTTGTGTATGGTAGGTGTAAACTGATACAAAAGGCCTAAACATGTTTTAGATTTTGAATCAGATATTTTGATGGTAGGTCTGAAAAAATGACACTATAGTGACAAATTCAGAAATAATCTTAAACCTGTGAAACATGGTCTGAATATATTTGAATTTCAAACTTGTACAGGCCTAAAATAATCAAACCAAGCGATGTATAAGAGCCTAAGACATATTAAAACATAATTTCTTGTATTTTATTAATTTTGTTAGGCTGGATAAGGCCTAAACAATTTTTTTCGGAGCCTGCATGACAGTGCCTACCTGAAGTAGACATATTTTTCATACCATCTGTAAAATATTATTGGAAACGTATCCAGGCCTAAAATGATCAAACTATATGACATATATGACCCTGAGATATATAAGAACATAGATATCTATATAATTTTCATTTTGGTAGGGGTGATAAGGCCTAAAATAATTTTTGTCTCAGCCCAGGCCAAGTGAAACGAACACCATCAGCCTAACCACATGATAGCATCACTAAATCAGTGGAGGAGAGGACTCTGAGGAGGGGGCCCAGTAACTGGAATCTTCCCGATAGCATCTAGGCCTATCCATTTCAAATGCTGGAAAATAATATGAACCAACCTTTAACACCTCAATGCGTCTGAATGCATATATCCTCAACAATTCATGCGATTTGCTTGTAAATTAACAAGAATTTCCGCTGTAAAACCATCGCAGCCAGCCGGGTAACATTTCGACGGAATCTTCCAGTAGACAATAGTACGAATCATTTTCGCTGGGTGCTCACAGTGAATACATACAACGAAAATGGGTCAAAGACAGACTATTGAGTGGGAAGGCCCCGGCCGCCATATTGAAATTATATGACGAAATAACGAGTTTGATTCCGGGTTTATATGTCTAGTTTGTCCAATTTGGAAGGATTTGCACTCATCCTGCTGGTAAAATATGTCATAATTTATATGATATGAGCTCAAATAAGCCGAAATGATGGTATTTTCTTAAGAATCAGTCAGAAGATATTGCGATGTCGACTCCGGGCGTTTATGTCTAATTTGTACGATCTGGGACGAATTTCACGTATCCTCCTTGTTCTATATATCATAATATCTCAGGCAAGCCCAAATAATCCCAAATAATCATTATTTTAGCTCAGGATGAGTTTAAACAGTTTACCACCTAACATCCCTTTGTCTTCATAATAGACTGGTCCTGCTATATCTTTATAGTGGACAGGTCTGGAAGATTCCATTCCAGCAGGGGTGTACAATCTCTGCCTGAAACCGCTGGCCCAGCGGAGGTTGCTGTGGTAAAACGTAGCTCAGATGCTCACAAGTTGTAGACCGCTTTCTAAGTGAATGAATGAGCCGATGGCGGCCTAAGGCCTAAACGAGGTCTAAAGCCTAAAAATGTTTCATAATGCCATCGCCTCATAATAATACTGACACATTTCCCCATGTTTCATGTGATTTTGTGACCTGATTAATTGGCAATAGGTACCTTTTCCCAGATACACTTCCAATTGTGGATGTAAGCTCAGTCCTGGTGTTACCAAAAGGGCCCCTCTAGCCACACCTCTCTTCTGTCTATACTTGTTGGTTGTAGATAATGATAGAGTCTCATCATTTAAATTCTTCTCAGTTTCTGCTACAAAGGAAAGCAGACTTGGCAACAAAATATACCACAGAGCTTGCCATGTGAGTTTACATGCTCTCATTGCTCTGTTGTATGCTTTTCCTGATACAGCAAGATTACTTGTAACTTGGCCTTAATTCACTTTCAACATAAAGATCCATTAATCAGGGTGTCCATGATTTTTCAAATATCAATTATAGACTTTTTTATGATGTATTTAAGACCTACATTTACAAGTTTAAGACCAAATTCCCATACACAAAGAACTTTTCTTTACATAAGATGTGGTGTGATGAACTCCAGCAAAACATGGCATTTTGCTCAATATATCATTTGATCTTAAATGTATTCAGCTGTTCCCCTAAGCAGTTATATGAAGTCCTTTGTAAAACAACTGATTTACACTACAAAGTTCATGATAAATGGAAAAGAGACTTTCCTGAAGACACTTTTGATCTACAGGTATGGAAAGGGCAAAAACTGTCAATTATATTTTTCTGTGGGTTAAGTTTTATATATATAGGCAGCGTCTTTTTCATAATGGCCTTCTTGATTTGTATCAATGGATATATGAATTATGATGTAAACTTGCAGTTGAGTGTTATATCAATCAGTCATGAGGGTTTAAAGAAAGTGGCCCACGATTTTCAAGAAATGGCCCCCTACGAATCAGCAAAATGGGGCTTTTGATACTCGACATTTTTTTCTAGGGAGAACCCGTTGCCACTCTGTTGAAAACAATCAGCCCTCCCTAAAATATGATTGCTCCATTGAAAGGTCATACCTGAGGTCACGTCTTTTAGATGAGCATCTTGACAAAATATGCACCTGTTTCAGTCAACAGTCTCTGAATTTTTTTCAAAAAGAACACACTGCACTGCCAGACCAGAGGCTGTAGCTACAATTAAGCCCCATACCCACTAGATGACTTTCACACAGCCCGTTAATGAATCATTGCTAGAATTGTCCAATTCTAATGATTGCCTATCAGTATGCTGCATTGAAAAGTATAAGTTTAATCTGAATCGGTACAAAAGTGAGCCAATCATTAATGTTGTAATGGACAACTGTCATTGCAAAATACATTTTTGATATCATCTATTACTTCTAAGTTGTTTGTATCCCTCAATTTCTTTCTCACATATGTTGCCTTATGATAGTTTATAATAATCTATGAAAGTTTGACCTTGAGATGATATTAAGGTCACAAATTTAAAAGTTAAACAATAACATTTGCCAAAATAAGACTACATAGCTGAGTGAAATCATTGGCAACATTTACATTTTTTGAATTTGGGGCAACATTTGAAGTCAAATTATATTCAAAGATACCTTAGATTTAATTACCGTAAAACCCCTAATTTAAGCCGCGGCATAAATTAGGGTTTGTTTCAGAAATAAAAGTCAATTGGGCCTCCACTTTAAGGGTGCGGCTTAAATTAGGGGTTTACACAAGCTTGAATACAATGACAGCCATGAAAATATTTTATGAAAAAATACCCAAAGTCAAACCCAAAAGTTAGGGTGCGGCTTAAATTAGGGTGTGGCTTAAATTAGGGGTTTCACGGTAGATTTAAAGCATTCAATTTTGTGTTCCTATCAGGAGAACCAGCATGGATATTAAAACAGAGAAAATGACTTTCCTTAGTTTTACATTGTTACCATAGTCAGGGGTCGAAATTAACTTTTCTGGCTGTCAGCCCAGACATACTACAATGTATTACAGGTCTGAAAAATTCGGGCTGATTTTAATGTAATTTTTTGAAAATTTGTCAGCCCTGATTCAAAACAGTCAGCCTGGGGCTGACGGGCTGACGTTAATTTCGAACCCTGATAGTTACCAGTTGCTAGGCACGAATGTAAGGTATCAAATTTGTTCTGTTGAACTAGAAAACACTTTCTTTAAAGGCAAAATCTGGTACAGGGAGATGTTGAAGAGAGGTCCATTGCCCATTTTCACATATTTGACCTTCTTTCAGACAACCTTGATCTTGGCCTAAGGTCTTGATCATTATTTTGTCTCAAAGACCATGTAGCCTGGCAAGTTTTCCCAAAATAAAGATCCCATATTGAGGAAACACGTACATCTATCTACAAACCAATAAATATACAGATTCATTTATATTCAGGAAATGTTTACAACTATGGGCAAGGGGCCTCCCATTAAGTTCTAGGATTTGGAATTTGGAAAAACATGTGTACATTCATGTACAAATCCTGTACAATTCGTACTTTAGCCCTGGGGGGTGGGGGTGTCTGAAACCTTTGAAAATGTGCATATATACTAAATGGAAGACTCCCAAAACAACAAACATACAGATTTATTGGACGGAACAGACATCCTGATGAATACCTCTCTATTTCAGGTTTCTTTCCTGAGTGATCTCAGTGACCTTGACCATGGCACAAGGTCAAAATCTCATAATCAAAATATGGAAGCATATCTTGGAAAAGTTACCTAATGCCAATTAATGAGGTCACAAAATCACATGAAACATGGGGAAATGTGTCAGCATTATTCTTATTGTAGAGAACCTACTCTTTCAAATGCTGCAAACCATTTTGAAATATTCCTGATAGAACCTGAGATAAACATGTATGAACCTCCCTACCTCTTGTACATTGAGAATCCCATATTCCCAATTGCTGTTGTTACTTGTATGTTATGGCGACTTAAAGTTTCTTATGTTTATCAAAAAATTAAGTTTTCTTATTTCTGAGAATATTAAAAGTGCCATAACTATTGACAGGAGTGCTTGTTCCACTCACTGTTTTCAGTTTTGAGAAGGTAAAAACATTCTCTACATTACCTGTAAAAAATGTTCTTTTCATTTTTTACATTCTTTTTACTGTAACCATGGTAACCTAAATCATGTGCAGAAAATGAGAAATTCTGCTAAAAATGTTCCATTTTGATTTTCCCATGATGCATGTCTTGTGAAAATTTAGATTTTTTAGTAAATGCCATGAGAATCTTTAGAAAATTTCATGTTAGTCAAAATTTTTCTCAAATAACTTAAAAAATAGTTTTTTCCCCATATATTTCATGATTAATGTAACAAAGAGTCAATTTCTACCAGATACTGCCAGATTTGGCCCAAATTGAGCATAATGGCCTATATTGTACGTAAGATTTCGAAGGAACTAAATATTGTAGAATGATAAAACAAAGAGTAGAAGAATCCCTGGGACTTCAGAAATATTATAAAACATAACTTTTAGCTGCATGTTAAGTGATTGTTTTATAATATGAACAAACCTCCAGAACTAGCGGCCACAGGGTGGCCAAATATGTCATTAGGTACCTTTTCCCAAATATGTTCTCATATGTCCACCACCCATGTGCATGTTTGATCAAATTTTGGTACTGACGTGACAAAAAACTTTTCAAGTTATCAACAATATAGTGATTTACCCTTATAATTTGTATAAATTCCATGGTCCTGCTGAATACCTCACTATTTCAGGTTTCTGTCATGGTTACCATGGTAACAATGTCATCAAAATACTTGCATCCATTTTCAAATGTAAGCTATAGGCCTAAATAAGTTTTTTATATGTTGGAATAATATATGAATTAATCATATATACCTGTAACTGAGGCTTTATTGGGGTACTCTGACTCATTTTAGCCAATTTCCATATTTGACCTTCAAAACAGTGACCGTGACCTTGGCACAAGGTCAAAATTTCATAATCAAAATATGTCCACCACCCATATGCATGTTTTATCCAAATTTGGTACTGATGTACTAATAGCTTAGTACTTTTAATATATTATCATCCTGTATAATATAGCTGGGATCAGACCTAGCAAGTCTACCTCTAGGCAGAGACATTTTACGCTCCCAGCGCCACCTGTTAACCGGTATAAAAGGTGTTGCAAAGGTATGGAGCGAGTTAGTTAGGAGTTAGAGTTTAACCATAGAGATAGAAGAACTGCTCGGAGTAATACCTACGACTCCTGCGCAGTATACTGGAGTTTACCACTATCAACAGCTCCGGACAAAGGATTGTGATAGAGCTAAACACTAGGGCGGTCTAGGATGTGTTGGAACAACTTGTATTCTAAATGTGGTTGATTGCTGATAGGAGATGGGAAGGTGGACTGATAGAGACTTATTCACTGTGGCTTTGACTCGGGATGAGATGTTAATTGAATAAAAGACCTTTCATTTTACCAGCTCCCTCATCGTCCATTTCTTTTGAACTATTGGGGAATGGATGTATTAACTTTTAACGCAGGCTGACCGGATCGATAACCTGGATGAACAACTCACGGATTAATTAGTTATACACATCACGCAGTATTAAATCAAATACTAACAATAGTTCATTTGGTGGAGATTACCCGAAACATGACTTTTGTTGTTTTGCTCATCCTTGATGTCAGCCACCGGTGAATTTGAGGCTTCTTCTAACGCCCAGCCTCAATCTTTGCGGCCCGCAGGACACGATGTGTCAACATCATATACAGGAAATGTGGAAAACCGCCACCAGGTAGGTGATTCCTTAGACGGGGAGGCACAGAGACAGGGGGCCTCAGCCAGACCCAAGCAGCTCTGCCCCGAAGGTATTCATAATTACCAAACCCGTGGCAGAGGTAAACCATTTTCCTGGCACCTAGGGTCCAAAGATAGGCCGGTTCTTGACGAAGGACTTGAAACCCTAACACACTCGGGACGAGTTGAAGGGTGGAACCGTCTCAAAGACTACCAGCAATATTGGAATCCGGGGTATGTACCACCTACGGGCCACGAACCTGGTGCTAGCTCTCACTCTACTTATGGACCCGATGCGAACAATCCGTGGTGTAGTCAAGGAGTTCCCTATCGTTTACTACCTGCAGCAGGAGGACAAAGTGAACAGGAAACTTTCGATGAGGATTACTTATTTCCCATAGGGGACAGGAAAAATCGACAAAACACCGCAGATAACTCCAGCCCATCAGGGGGGAGACGCCCCGCAAATCCGGTAATTCAACCTGATGGGAATTCTCTCACCTATCCACATCCCCAACGACTTGAGTCTATCAGTCACCCGCTGGTAACACCGACTCACCCCAACCCGGGGGCGTCCATTCCTTATTCCACTGTAGTTAAAAGGAAAACAGTAGGTAGGGACAAGGGAGTGGAAAGGGAAACAGAGGGAGACAGCGACAAAGTAGGCAACTTACAACCCTATCGGTTAACCTATGATATTGGGGAGAACTTGGACGACGCTAATAAAGGAGCAAAAGCTCGAGTTCCAGATCTGGGGTTGGATGGGTATGGTTCTAACCCGGCAGAACTAATAAGGAAGTTAGCAGAAGCAGGCCCCGAAGAGCATGAGGAGTTAGAGAGGTTAAGCGATCAGGATAAAGCAGAAAGGGAAACGCTAGAGACCCAAAGTGATAAGGAAGGGGAAGATAGAGATGAGGAAGGTAGTACGGTAAAGAAAGCCTATCACGTAGGAGAAGGGGACATTGCAGCCTTTGAGCCGTATGATAAATACGAAAGCGAAAACGAGGAAGGAGATAGTGAAACAGAACAAGCTGTCGCAAATGTCAGAGAAGGTAATCCTAATAGAAAACTAGCTAGAGGAGAGAAATCACGCTAGTCATCATTTGAACTTATTACCGAGGATGTTTTAGGCACAGGTAAGAAAGACAAACTAGTGAGTGAGGACGAGATTAGTGTAGAGGAAATCCCTGTAAGGGAACAGTGGGACAATCACGATATACAAAACCTCCACGAAGATAATATGGCGGAGGGAGGTGAACCTTTGGTGGATCTAATAGGAGAAAGGGGTGGCCAACCGGGCCAACAACCCGGCCAAGCTGCGCTAGCAGGAGGCGGGATAGACCTTGGGGCCATACGGCAAAATATGCTGTATCCTTTCCTAGTACAAGCGATGGGAAACAATCCTCAAGCAGGTCAGGGAAGAGCGGGTAACCAACAAGGTCAACAGGCTCTGGGAGGCCAAATTAATCAGGCGAATCCACCAGGGCCTAACCCTCCTATAAACCAACAGGGTCAACAGGCTCTGGGAGGCCAAATTAATCAGGCGAATCCACCAGGGCCTAACCCTCCTATAAACCAACAGGGTCAGCAGGCGCAAGGAGGCCAAATTAATCAGGCGAACCCACAAGGACCCAATAACCTTCCTCCAAATCAACCCAACAACCCTCCTCAAAACCTTCTCAATAACCTTCCCCCAAACCAACCTAACAACCCTCCTCAAAACCTTCTCAATAACCTTCCCCCAAACCAACCTAACAACCCTCCTCAAAACCTTCTCAATAACCTTCCCCCAAACCAACCCAACAACCCTCTTTTGAATCAACCCAATCCACCAGGCCCACCAGGGCAGGGCAATCCGCCAAATCCTCCGAATCCCAACCAACCAGGTCCGCCAGGTCCACCAGGACAGAACAACCCCCCAAACCCTCCAAATCCACCGAATCCGCCATACCAACCAAATATCTGGGATATTCTACCACAGCTAGGTTTGGCACTGGGCCAAGTACCTTCGCCAGTGCGTGAAACGACCCACAATGGTCACCAAAGGGGACCAAACATTAGGTTACCGTGGTTTAGTGGAAAGGAAGATGAGCAGATAGAAAAGTATTTCAGGGAATTGAGGCGACTGAAAGCTATCTATGACTGGTCGAACGCCCATCTCCTGAATATGGCGCTGTTAGGCCTAAAGGGAAGGGCAGACGACTGGGCAGGAGCTCTAGCTGAAAGTGAGAAAGACACATTTGAGAAACTAGAAGCTCAGATGACAAAGATCTTCGGTGATCGAAGAGCTAAGTGGCAGAAACACGCAGAGTTCTGTGCCCTTAAACAAGGAAAGGACCAGAGTGTGATTGAATTTGCAGGTGTCTTGAAACAAAAGCAGGTTAAGGCAGAAGCAAGTGAAAGCATGATGTTAGCCGTGTTTTTAGAGGGATTAAAGCAGGGCGTCGCCAGACAAGTGGCTATACTGGACCCTAAGTCGTTCACCGAAGCGGTGGATTGTGCAACGAGACTAGAATCGTTGGACAAAGGCAAAGGGGGAACTAAGATATCTAATGCAGTGAGCGAGCTGGCTGGAAGCCAAGCGTCAGAGGAGACCACAGCTCTAAACTCCATCTCTGAACGGTTTGGAGTGGTGCTGGCCCGACTGGAGGCCGCCCCATGGTTTCAGAAACCAAAACCGGGGCAAAGTGGATCTCCCCAGAGCAGTGGTGGTTATAAACAGCAAGGTTATGAAAGGAAAGATAGGTATGAAGGTCAGAAAGGCGAAAGGAACTTAGACCAGAAGGCCAAAACCAATAACGCCCCGAGCAGGGAAGTAGACAAAGGAAAGAATGTGCAAACTCAGCAGAAAGGAGAGAGGCCTAGGTTGCCGTTCGATGAAAGTAAGTTCTGTATCATTCACCAACAACATGGCCACTCTACTGAGGCGTGCCTGTGGTTGAAGAATAGATTGAGAGAAAAACCATCGCGTATGTATAAAGATGGAAAACCTAGTGGTACCGAGCAAAAGAGCCAGGGAAACTAGAGGATGGGTCCGTTCATTCCATGATAGAATTAGGCGCAGTGGACGGACCGGCTAGAAGAGAGATAGGAGACGAAGCATTTTTCTTAACGCTAAGATTTAATGATCAGAAAGAGGTTAAATCTTTGGTAGACACCGGGGCGAGTGATTGCTTCATGTCTACCTTTTGTAAGCAGCAGATCCCTAAACAATGCATTCTAGACGAATGGAAAGTATCGAAAGGAAACATCAGTTTGGCAGACAATTCGTCTCAAGTGATACTAGAACAAATTAGGTGTAAGTTTTCAATCCAGGGATCAGTGGTTTGCTATGATTTCAACATAGTGGACGATCTATGCCACTCTATAGTAATCGGCAGAAACTTATTAACAGTGCTTCATTCAGATTTATCTCTACCAGGCGCAAAGATAGAAGTGTTTTGTGGAAACCCCATAGTTAGCAAAGAAACAGTGAAAATTCCGCCGGGAAATGAATGTATCATACCGGTTACCACCCGAGAGCCGCTGGGGTTAGACTCACCAGTAGCTTACTGCGCACCGGCAGTAACCGCACCTGTCCTAGTGGAGGGGTGCGTGAATACGGTGGGAAGTCAGTGGTGGATTAAAGTTATGAATCCGCTAGACGAAATGCAAGAAATCACTCCACATGAAGTGTTAGCTTTTGCAGAAGAATGCGCAGTGCCTGAGGTAAATCAAGATCAGATAGAAGAGTTCCTAGACTTGTGTTATCTAACTAAAACAGAGACCCCAATGTCCATCTGTAGGATTTCTGTAGAAGTAATGAAAGACGCAGTGCAAATGGAAAGTAAATCCTCTGAGGAGAAACTCCGAGGTGAAATGGATGAGAATGTAAGCAAAATAGACCTAACCGAGTCGTGCTTAGATGAAGAACAAAAGGTAAGGTTTAGACAAATGCTTAATAACAACAGAGATGCGCTAGCGTTCTCGATGGAAGAGTTAGGTCACTGTGAAATAGCGCCGATGAGAATCATTGTGGATGAGTCGCAGGGAGTAATAAGTTCTAGACCGTACCGATACTCTCCACAGAAAATGGATATCATCGATGAACAAGTTAGGCAACTTATAGATATAGGTGTCATAGAACCCAGCGAGTCGGCTTGGCGAAGCCCGCTGGTAGTAGTGCAGAAGAAAGATGGCAAACCTAGGCTCTATACAGACTTTCGCATGCTTAATCAAGTCACTTTCAAAGATAAATTCCCAATGCCTACAGCTCGATCACTTTTCTTATATATGGCTTACAAGAAGCCCACTATGTGGACAGCTTTAGATCTGTTGAGCGGCTATCATCAATGTGTAATCGAAGAAGACAGTAGAAAATACACTGCTTTCGAAACCCCAATGGGTGTATATCAGTATAAGCGTGTACCCTTCGGCTTAGTTGGCGCGCCTTGGCAGTTTACCAAGGTGATGGCCATTGCGCTAAAAGGCTTGATTTCTAGAACATGCTTAGCATATTTAGACGACGTAATCGTCTACGACACTACCTTTGAAGAACACCTGGCGAGTGTTGAGGTGGTTCTCCAAGCTTTAGCGAGAGCCAACCTCAAACTGAAACCGTCTAAGTGTGAGTGGTGCCGCAGTGAGATTAATTTCCTCGGCCACGTAGTAAACGCCGAAGGGGTGGCTACACAAAAGGTTACCACAGAAAAGATCACAGCATTTAACCGCCCGCATAATGTGAAAACTATTAAATCCTTTCTAGGGTTATGTAACTACTACCGACCGTTTGTCCCTAATTTCGCTGACCTAGCAAAGCCGTTAAACCGGCTGCTAAAGAAAGAAGTCTCTTTTGAATGGACAGAGGCCTGCGAGGAGGCGTTTCAACAGTTAAAGAAACTGCTGACCTCGCCACCCTTACTAATCCATCCGGATATAGGAGGGCATTTCTATTTATTAACTGATGCATCCGACGCCGCGTGCGGTGCAGCGGTTTGTCACAAACTAGATGAAATCTACCGTCCGGTTGCTTTCTGGGGGTGTACCCTCCGTGACGCCGAATTAAATTATTCGGTAACAGAGAAAGAGGCTCTGGCAGTAATTAAAGGTATTAAGAACTACGAGGACATGTTGCAGGGAGCTAAAATCACAACAGTGACCGATCACAAACCGTTGATCCCCCTGCTGCAAAGTGCCTACAAAGCCCCGTCAGCCCGGCTGAGACGGTGGGCTTTAGCGCTATCAGATTTTGATTTTGAAATCATATATGAGCCAGGAGCGACTCATTTTCTGCCGGACTATTTGTCTAGAGTCTATCATGAACATGTCCCAGGTGAAGAATATGAGCCCGCTGTGGGATGTGAATTATTTGAGGCCGAAATTCAGGATGAAGAGCTTTCTGTGGCTACGGTAATAAACGCGCAACTCCAAGATGCTGAGTGCGCGCAATTGATAGACTACCTTCAGGACGGAGACCTACCGCCAGATCCCCTTGAAGCTAGGCGAATAATGGACCAAGCTGATTTTGTGGGAATGATAGCACCAGGAGTGCTTTGTAGGTTCAACGTCAAAAGGTATAGCAAACACCAAGACCAACTGGTAAGACTAAAACCCCGCATGATAGTTCCAGGAAGGTTAATTCCCAAAGTCCTGAGACTGCTACATAATGACATCTTAGCTGGGGGACATGTAGGGATCAGTAACCTTACTACCAAAATCTCTGAGAGATTCTACTGGCGGAACATGAATGCCGATATAGCAGACTATGTGAAAGCTTGTGAGACCTGCTCTCTGAGGAGGCGGGCCCCACATTTCAAGGCCTTAGCTAAGTCTTGGGAGAGACCAACCCGACCCTTTGAGGTGGTTCAGTGTGATTTTATCGGGCCACTAAAGAAGGCTAGGGATGGGTCAAAATATATCATGACCTTCATAGACTTATTAACCGGTTGGCCGGAGGCTTTCACCACAAAAGATTCCACCGCGCAGACCGCGGCCAACTGTTTCCTAACCGGAATAGTGTGTCGGTATGGACGGGTAAACCGCCTGCACACAGACCGAGGAGCAGCCTTCCTCTCAGGGCTATTCAGGGAAATTACCACACGACTAGCGTGCAAACAAACGTTCACCACCGGGCGAATGCCGACAGGCAACGCTCGAGTGGAAAGATTACATAAAACAATCGAGAACCTGATCGCATATTATATTCCTGATGATCACTGTAATTGGACTGATCTGCTTCCCATAGCGTTATGGACGGTTCGGTCCACGATCAGTGTACGGTCGGGATACAGTCCTCACACCCTACTGTTTGGCAGAGATCCAATCAGTATGGGAATGCCTGAGCAGGGAACAATCCCTGAAACGTTAAATGACTGTGAATTCTTTATGCAAACAAAGGACAACATTGCTATGTTTAGGAATATGGCAGAAAAGGTAGTTCAAAACTATGAAAAAGATCTGAGAGTAAGAATTGATGAGCGGGCGCGGCCTACTCAGATGTATGAAGGTGACATGGTATACATGTACGACCCTTTAGCTAGTGAAAATAAAGCGTCTAAGTTCTCAAACAGGTACACTGGGCCCTACCGGGTGATTGAAACTAAAGGGGATCATCTCGTTAGACTAGTGTCGCTGAAAACTGGGAAACAAATACCACATTTAGTGAATATTTCAAAGCTTAAGCCTGCGTATGGACCTTGGTCCCCAGCTGTCCCTCATATCATTCCCAAACTGGTGAGAGAAGCAATAACAACTAACTCAAAAGGGGCAGATCCTGACCGAAACCCTGAATTGCATCACACCCCGTCGGGTGAAATTGCCAAAAAGGGAGGCAAAACTAGGGGTGCTGAGACTGAAAACTCATCGGGAACGACCGGTCCCCGTGAGCATGATGCAATTCCAATGGCCGGGGAGGTACCTACCCAAAAACCTGGTCCAAGTCCCACTGATTTAGCAGAGTCAGATGGGCAATTCACTGATGGTCAGGGCGCCAGTGCGGACACCGCACTGTTACCAAACTTATCCTTTGTTCCTAACAAAGCCGCCTGTGGACGGGGAGCAGCCGGCGCTAATGGACAGAGGAAACGCAAACGAGCTAAACGAAGGGGCAAAAGCCAGCCGCTGGTGGGGAGATCCCCTCCAGGCAATAACAAGCCCATAAAACTGCCCTGCGGTGATGTACCGATCTCGGATACATCGGTACAGAGCCCAGGAAAAACAGAAGAGGACCATGTCCCGACGAAAGGTGGCTATAACCTGCGTCGGAACCGTCGGCCTAACTACGCCGCTCTGTTCAGCGACGGGGAAAGCGACGACATGGATGATTAATGCAGGAAACCATGCCGCCCTGTGAAAATAAAAGCTCGGCGGAGCGGCACCGTTAGCATCAACGCTAATGGAACAGGTGGCCTACCTCACGGACACCTCGCCGCGCCCAAGGGCGTGGCAGAAGGGGAGGGTGCGCACACCGAGGGAAATGCCAGTGGTTGGCGTCATCTCCTGGGACCGGATACAAGCGTTCCCCACCTGAAACAAAATACAGCTCCAAATATGGAGACGGCATGGGCAAGTGGATCAGTTATAATTTCGTTGGATCCGCGCCGATCCACCAGTCGGCCCGCAACTCTGATCCTGTACAGTCACTTCAAGTGATTGCCTTGCCTAGCCCAACCACTGGAGGAAACGGAGATAGACATTGATTCTATCCCCGGACAAAAGTTGGAGATAGACAATTTTCGATTCCAAACTCCTCCCAGGGCAGATAGACTAAACTTCAATCCGGAATACAACTACCTCCGACTCATGGGGAACTGCCTGGCCCTCCGGCCCCACAGTAATCCAAAGGGAACTACAACTTTCCCTGAGGATCCGGAGGGGAGGATCATAGTCCCTCTGAGGAGGAAGTGAGTTAACCGCCCATACCGGAGGGAGGTGCCCGCTCGAGGGATGTTTGTAGGACCTTTCTTCTAAAGCACGACAGATGAAAGAAAAGGCAACCGGGAAGGAAGGTACCAAGAAGCGTCCACCCCAGAATCTTAGGCGGTGGGGCTGGCCAGGCCGGGGCGGTGTCCGCCCGGACTCTACCGATACCGAAGTTGCGCGAAAGAAACCGAGGACACCGGCCCGACGGCCCAGCAGGGCAGCCACCGGAGGATCTAAGAAAGCTACCGGATCAGCAGCAGCCAAAAAGAAGACGGTGAACAAAGACTTTTACTGCCTATCTGAGGTGAGTGACTCGGAGCCCGAGCCAAAGCTGACTGTGGTAGCAAGGCCGGCCCAAAAAGGAGACATTGCCGCCAGACCTGTACAAATCCAGGCCGGGTGGTTTTGGGATCTGACTCGACCACTGTTCCAACTATTTGAGACTGTTGACGAAATAAGGCGGACAGTGGGGCTGGAAGTGCCTAAGTTGGACAGACAGTTAGCTGAGGTTAAGGCCCAGGTCGCTCCATTTATACAAAATCCCAGTCAAAATTCTAAATGCGTCGGGGAAGACACCGGACGGCGGGCAACAAGAAGCGGCCAACCTCTGCCCACACAGGAAAAGCAAGTGGGGCAAGAACACTTGGCCGCCGTCGTACCGGGAGCAAGGGTGGAGCCAGCGCACGAGCAACACGCACCAACCCCACCGGTGGGAGCCGAGCCGACAAAGACTCCCCTCCTCCACCACTTGCAGCCCGCGGACCCCGCCTGTTTAGACTTGAGCAGCTTGACGCCGAGCTGCAACGTCAGTCCGCCGCAACTGCTATGGAATCAACAGCAGTGGGCACCAACCAACCCACCGGGGTGCCGCAACTGTTTCCACTAAGTCAGCCGTCGTACGAACCAACGGGGGCCGCTCAGGATTGGAGCCTGCTGGCCCCAAACCCCTCAGAGCAATGCGCGCTTCGTCCTGCGAACGTATGAGAAATCTAATGATCACAGTTACGAAGGACGAGACTGGAACCATCAAGCGCGTTGTGAACGCCAGCGGGCGGAGCCTTTATGAACATGTCCCGAACTAAGCGGATTATAAGGCTTACCAGGGAGGCGTATTTTGGCGCGTGGTTGATAATTGTGCGAAGAAGAACGGTGACAACTTAATTGTGGTAGTGTTCCTGGGTGAGTTACAAACTTTGGCTTCATCGGAGGTATACTATAAACAGTGACGATGAGGTTGTTAACACTCTTCACCTTGGTCATCGTGAAAGTCATTGGGGGGCTACGAAATGACTCCAGCCCAAGTGACGGGCTAGCCCCTAATGCTGAGGTTATAGCCTTAGAACGATATGGAGTGGTACTAAAACCAGGAATTGGACCTGAAGAAATTGATTGTTAAATTACTACAAAATCACTATTTACAAAAGGTGAGTGCCGGCGGTCTACGGCCTAACCAACGGCAAGCGGGCGACCAGACGCCCTAGGACTCGGGCCCATCGCCGAACCAGGCGGTCCGAGGGCATGTACCCATCAACAAGCTCACGAAAATCGTTGATGGTCACCGTTCCATCTGCTACCGCCTTGACCACGTGAAGGACGTGGCCTGTCTCTGCAGTCGGCACCCCGAACCAGTCGTTCGCGCGGCGGACTTCTCGGCTGACTTTAGGCACTACCCGGTTAATCCATTTTTGAAGGGAGCCGTCGCTGTCAGTAAGTTCCCAACGGCGCGCGTCAAACCCCGAAGGGGTAGTGAAGATCAACGTAGCTGAAGCTGGGTGTGCTTGAATGTTCATGAAGGCTCGGCTCAGGGCTTCCGCGTAGAATTTGGTCACGGCGTCCACGTTAATAAAAAGCGGGATGTAGAGCCCGAGGTCCTGATCCCATGTCAATATGTCGAGAAAGTTGCACATCACTATGAGTATGTCCTCCGGAAACATGACATGATGGGCGAACGCGTACCCCGCCAACTCGGCGGTGGTCGCGTCGAGATGAGAAAAAACTACTAAGGAATGATCCGTTCCTGCTAGAATAATGTCCGGGTAGGCCTCAATACCCTCCTCACGGTTGGAACAGAAGATGGTGACACGCACCATGATGAAATTGTAGAAAAAAGGGGTAAAAAACGAAGAGTTCACAAAACACACGTCTTAATGCTCCAAAATTACCGCCGGCACTGATTAAAATGACGTCATATCGAGGCTAATTTGGGAAAACCCCTTTTTGATCCGAGGGATCCAAATTTTGAAATCGGCTAGCATGATCAAGCCATCGTATAATTTCTTACAAAATCGGCGCTAAACTAAAGATTAGGTCCCAAACCAACATAATCAGGCGATAAATCTTAGTTAGCAAGGCATAATAATTCATATCAAGCGTGCAAACTCGCCGAATTCATTCGAAACAGAAAATGCCATCCGGGCACTCAACGCCTGGAGGAAGCCAGACCGAGGTTGGGCCCTGGATGGGAACTCCAGTCAAGCGTCCCGCTAAGTACACGTGTACTAAGGGTGACTGATGGGCGCGCGCTAGGTATGATGATTTATAGGTGTCAAAACTGTTTAATGTTGACCGGCCCGTTGCCCGGACCTTGAATTTATTGTAAATAATGTCGTTTTAGTGAAAATTGGTTGAAAGTTGACATACATTGTACAATGCCACCCGATCATTTAAAATGTCCGGCTTTTCCAAAGTCACTTATTATTGTGTTAACTCGTTCTAGAATTGAATTTGTTGTGTATTTGTTACTCTTAGAAGGTTAAGACAACTTCACACTGTATATATGTTGAATTGTGTTGACTTTTGTTCCAAACCGCATAGAACGAAAATCTGTACATTACCGAGAGGGATGAGCTCCTCGAAGGGTAGTGTACAACAGGCGGCAGTGGGCTCGCGAGAGTCTGGGGACACGTTAAACTGATTTATAGTGCTGGGGAGAGACGTACTGAAGGCCCCCGTGTCTAGCGAAGGATGAATTAACATCCTACTGTGGTACCGTCTAGTCGGCGTACATATCGGGCTGCTGGGTCACAAGGGGCACATACGACTAAAATTCCGATTCAGAGCTAGTGGGTGCGGGGGAGGCCAATCCCATATGGCAGAATCAACTAAATTAAGGTCTATTAGGTGTGCACCCGCCAGTAAGTGGTATGTACGTGGTACGGGGCCGACAGACCCCACCTAGCTCCTGACAGCTCAGGAGTGAACAGGCAAGGCCAGTGAAAACGGTCAAAGTTCAGTGTGGGTTTGCAAGATTCACCTGGATCAGACCGTCGGTGACCACCCAGGGTGACTTGGGACCGGTAATCGCTATCGACTGGGTCACTGGCCGGTCGTCTCTGCTCTGCTGGTGGGTCCAAGATCTTCCGGTAGCAGAGAGGGCTCAATGTACAGTCAGGCCATGGTAAAGCTAAATGCTGCATGTCCAATACCCTATTATTGGATATTGTGGGTTTAGTTGAGCCATGCTCTCTGTGATCAGAACAAGTTTGAAAAGAACATTCTGGGAAGCAGAGAGAGCCTTATGGCTGGAAAGGATCCCAGCTCAGGTTGCAATCCACTATGTCTAATGACATAAGGGAAAACCGAAGGGATCAAGCGGTATGTACTAAGTTAGTGCTGGACATAGTATTGAGAACACCGCCCAAACTTACCTGTTTTTCTCTGTGTTTTCCTGAACCGTCAAGTAACGGACCTGACACTCAGAACAATGAGTAATGCCACAGTAGGCAGAACCATCTCCTTTACCTTGAGGATCATTTCACAATCCTTTGAACTTTCCTTGTCAAGAGTTTGCATGACAGCTCCCATCACCTCGAGGATCATTTCACAATCCTCTGGACTTACCTTGTCACTGGATGCATGACAATTACCTTCACTTTAAGGGTTATTTCACGATCCTTTGAACTTACTTTGTCATCTTATGCACGGGTCCCGCAATCCTTAAGCCTTAACACGGGACTGATAATACTATGAACTTACCTTGTTACTTTATGAACGTGTTCCGCAATCCTTGAGCTCAGTGCGGGACTAAAAACCCATAATGTATTTATATAATAGATAATTCCACTCATGAAATTGTACCTTTGGGTTATGTCTCTGAACGACCAGAAAATGGAATCTATAAATATATCAACACTGTGCTGAATGTACCACGAGAGTCAAAGCCACCCAACATCAGTTTGTTTAAAAAAAAAAAAATCCAATAATCAAAATTGGGAACACATCACATTTGACTGAATATTAGGTTTGAGCCATGTCGTCCACCTCCTCAAACTCAAACATCTGACCGCCGTCGAATGTACTAATAGCTTAGTACTTTTAATATATTATCATCCTGTATAATATAGCTGGGATCAGACCTAGCAAGTCTACCTCTAGGCAGAGACATTTTACGCTCCCAGCGCCACCTGTTAACCGGTATAAAAGGTGTTGCAAAGGTATGGAGCGAGTTAGTTAGGAGTTAGAGTTTAACCATAGAGATAGAAGAACTGCTCGGAGTAATACCTACGACTCCTGCGCAGTATACTGGAGTTTACCACTATCAACAGCTCCGGACAAAGGATTGTGATAGAGCTAAACACTAGGGCGGTCTAGGATGTGTTGGAACAACTTGTATTCTAAATGTGGTTGATTGCTGATAGGAGATGGGAAGGTGGACTGATAGAGACTTATTCACTGTGGCTTTGACTCGGGATGAGATGTTAATTGAATAAAAGACCTTTCATTTTACCAGCTCCCTCATCGTCCATTTCTTTTGAACTATTGGGGAATGGATGTATTAACTTTTAACGCAGGCTGACCGGATCGATAACCTGGATGAACAACTCACGGATTAATTAGTTATACACATCACGCAGTATTAAATCAAATACTAACAATAGTTCACTGATATGATGGAAACTTTTCAAGTTATCAACTATTAAGTGATTAACCCTTATAATTTGTATGAATTCCACGGTCCTGATGAATACCTCACTATTTCAGGTTTTTGTCAAGGTTACCATGGTCATTAAAATTCTTGTATCCATTTTCAAATGTAAGCTAAAGGCCTAAGCAAGTTTTTTAAATATTGGAATAATATATGAATTAATAATATATACCTGTAACTAAGGCTTTATTGGGGTAGTCTGACTCATTTTAGTCAAATTTCCATATTTGACCTTCCAAACAGTGACCTTGACCTTGGGCCAAAGTCAAAATTTTATAATCATAGTATGTCCACCACCCTTGTGCATGTTCGATAAAAATTTGGTACTGATATGATGAAAACTTTTCAAGTTATTAACGATTAAGTGATTTACCCTTATAATTTGTAAAAACTCCACGGTAACCATGGAAACGGGGTGAAAAATGCAATATCCAGCTTGGGAACAAGCATATTCAGATTCAGCAGGTCCAAATTGTCTAAAATAGCCTTGTTCCCAACTTTTACTCAAAAATGCCGCCTAAACTTATTTTTCATAGAAATCTGACTAGACTAATAGGGACAAACCAAGAAAATCTATATTTTCACAGGTTTGCGACAGGAATTTGCCCATAACTTTTACAATTTTGACTAAAGAGGAAAACCAATCCTACCATATGAAAGAGGACGTTCTTAAGCATGGAAAGCAAAGGTTTTATTAATATAAAACTTTATCTAAAAAAAATTGTTGCATGATTATTATAAGAAATGACCCAATATTTTGGTTCACTGTCATGCATGCGACATGGGCCACTTTTTTCAGGATTTTAAACTCAAGTCTTAAACCAACAATTCAAATTTTTTATCCATAATTTTAATCTGATCAAATATGGCAAAATAATGTGAGATCCGCGCAAGGGAATCTCTTTTAAATGATATATGGTATATATATGGGTGTATAATTAGGTAAAGATCCGTGGGTTTAAGTCCGAAATTGACTGTATGGGGGTAAAATTATGGAAAAATGGGCCGATTAGGGGTTCCATAGCTCTGCTGTGGTTTTATTATAAAATTGATGCAAAATTGCCAACATTTATCATCATATTTTTAGCAATATCTTTGGATTATAATGTCCAATTGTTATTCTGTTTAAAGTTATGAAGAGCACTGTGTGAGGCGGATCTGACAGGCATAGACAAATCATTGGAAATTTGAATTTTATTTTTAGTGTGGTATTGCTACTATTAGGAGCTGACCACCCAATACCCCGTATGTTGTCACCAAGAGTGCAGCACTGGGCTGCGACTTTGTCACTAGAACAGCAGGATGCGACACATGTTACTTCCACGATTATCTGGGAATGGACCCGGAGGGACCCGGTTCTGGCGCAGATTATACAACTTCTGCAGGAGGGCTGGCCAGATATTGTGCATTCCGAGGAACTTTTGTCATATTACCATCAACACACAGAGCTGAGTCTGCAATATGGATGTGTACTGCTTGGATCCAGGGGTGTGATACCTGCTCCAGGCTGAGCGAAAATCCTGGAGGAATTATGGGAGACGAATGTGGGCATGAGCCGCGTGAAGGCGTTGGCTCGTAGTTAAGCGGCATACCCACTGGGCGATTCTTGGTCGGCCGACGACGATCGGCGTTGGTGTCAGCGTTCAAATCGGCGTTGGCGTACGCGTCGGCTGACAGCGGCGAGAGCAGCATACCCACATTGGAGCGTCGGCACCGATTCGTACGCCGACGCTGATTTTTGCGCCGACGCAGCACAGTGCGAATGCGCACACTAGTGCACAAACGCCAAGATGGACGATGCAGACAATATTCTGATTTGCGCAAACATTGTGTTAATGTTACTCGATGATGAGTTGTTTGGTGATGATGAAGAATCAGAGAAACGGGTGCATGAGTATTGGGTCCGGCCATGGATCGGCAGACGAGAAACAAGCGACACTGCTTACACGTTGTTGCAAGAATTACAGGTGGTAAAGCAAACTTTTATCTCAATGAACAGTACTTTCATTCATTCATTCTTCTGCCGACTGAGATAAAGTCAGTGGTATTGTATTGGCCCGGAATCAATAATGATGTCAAGAATATGGTCTCTATGGTGTCCAGAGCATCAGAACCTCCCACCAAGCACTGAGATGCACCCATTGGAATGGCCCAAGATTTTGTTTGTTGGGTTAGATTAATGTCTGGCCAACCCTTTAGGATTCTTTTACCAGACCGAGAAGCCTCGGTCGCCCATACATGCGGACTTTGCCAAACCGTTCTTAGAACACATCTTTTAGTATGGTCGACGCCTACTTAAAATACATGGAGGTGTTTACTATGACAACCATCATGTTGGAACCTACGATTGAATAACTACGAAGTAGTTTTGCGACCCACAGAATTGCGGATGTCCTGGTCACAGACAATGGTCCCACATTTAAAAGTGAGACTTTCCATCTCTTCATGAAAGCAAATACAGGCCTCAAAGCAGGGATCATGAAAAAAAAGTCCCTTTAAAATGTCACATTTTAAAATTTAAAGGTCAGATAACAAAAAAAAATTCATTTAAAAATCATAATTTGAAGTAATTTCTTGATGAAATTAGACCAAAACTATATATGTTTTATTGTTCCTTTGTGCTTGGCACTACTACCTTCAAAGGATACAACATTAATTTCACTTTTGGTATGAAATAATTACATCCTGTCCAAGGCTGTAGGCAAGGATGGGTATGGTTGCCTAACCACTCTTCATTTGTTTGAACGGCTCCTTGTGTTTAGAATTGTAAGTAGGTCCTAGTAATGACCTTTTTTATATCCAAACCAGATTAGCAACAAGTTAGCGTTTCAAAACCACTATTTGTTAGAAACTTCACTTATGTTTTTCAAGAATGCTATCCACAATGATTAGGTCTGAATGTTTTTAAATGCAAAAACTGCACTCATTATACATTAAAATTAGTCATATTAGCCTTGAAATGCATCATTTTCACAGATTCGCAATGATTTCTTGTGTTCAGGCCAGATTCTCAATGAATTTTTTGTTCTTCTTACAAGTTTTTACACTTATCGGTCACTTAAAATGAAAAAGTAGGTCATTAAAGGTCATTGAGAGGAAAATAAAGGTTTTAAAGGTCCAAGAGGAAAAAAAGGTTTTAAAGGTTTTAAAGGTCCCACTTTGAGGCCTGCAAATGGTATCCAACACTTCTCTTCCGCACCATACCACCCTTCATCAAATGGCTTGGTGGAACATGCTGTTAAGACCTTTAAGCACAGTATGAAGAAGCTCAGTGCTGGATCCATACAGAGCAGGGTGAACCGATTCCTGTTCAGGTACAGAGTCACATCACAATAACAATGGGCATTCACCAGCTGAGTTGCTATTTAAGTGCCGTATTAAATGTTTGTTGGATCTGGTAAGGCCTGATTTAAAATCCAAAATCTATGAAAAGCAGAGGAGTCACAAGGACCAGCATGATAAATATGCCAAGGAGCGCATTTTCAATGCAGGGGTCATGGTATATTACAAGAACTTCACCGGTTGCGGAGACAAAAACCTGCCTGAGAACCTTGGAGGTAAGGGTTACATCATCAGGGATACCCGCGAAAACGTGGTCCGACATAACCCGGACCACATCTTCAGTGGCACCCAGGACAAGAAGTTCTCCACTGGCATGTGTCTCACACCATAATACGTCACGAAAAAGATGTTGCACAAGGTCCCTATATGGAGGAAACGGGTTAGTGGTATCCTCGCCATTTCCGACATCGCGCGGTGAAATTCTGGGATCTGTTTGTTGGCAATTTAACATTGGTGCCAATGGAGAAAATGCAAATTTTCGCGATTATGCAAAAATTTGAAGGCATGTATCGCATTACTGGCATTAATTCAAAACTTTTTCTCATTTACTGTGTGAAGATTGGAGTTACATTTAAAAACTTACAGCGAAATAACCTGTTTTCTCCCATGGGATCCTATGTTGAACGTCCACCCAACCTGCGTTCGCGATTTCCGCAAAATTTCGCCACGCAATGCCCTATTTTTAGACCCTCATATGCGATATACCCCCCAATCATGACAAGGGGCACTCTGCGGCGAATCACCCTCCGCTCCAGAAAGATAGTCCGTGAGAGTAGACTCTGCAGTGCTATGTAGGGAGAAAACTATACACCCCTGTATATTATTCCTACGCCTGTGACCTAGAAACTGTGACCTAAAAGTAATCTGCGGTTTTCCCTGGTCATATCTAGGTCACAGGGGGCGAGCCCAGTGGCAGCTACAGTATAAAGAAGTCGCGGGAAGTCGGGTTGCGTGATAAGTCGTTTATATACCGTAAACCATTCACTGCCGTCGAGCGGCGGGGTAGTCGTAAAAGCCGTCACATCTCCCCTTTTATCTTTTTGAGGATAAATCTACCATAACATGCAGTGTTGGAAATTAACGTCAGCCCGTCAGCCCCAGGCTGATATTTCCTGATCAGGGCTGACAATTTTGGGCAAAAATATCAAGTTATCAGCCCGTATGGCTGACAGGTTTTTTGGGAGAAAATCGGCATTTTTATCAATCTTTTCCATTTTATGTGACTATATACTTTTCTGATAATTATGCTGACCCTGTTTCTAAGGGTACCTAGATGAAAATCTAATTAATGGTCATATTTTCAAGCTTCTCATCATACAAAATCCAGACTGACAATTCCTTGTCAGGGCTGACACTTTTTCATGACTGTCAGCCCTGATGGCTGACTTCAAAAAAAGTTAATTTCAAACACTGAACATGTGAACAACATACATGACAGGTTAATAATAAAGAAATGTCTTTTCTTTTAGTCTTCTTATAGGCCAATGTCTTTGGTTGAATGTACTCTTCCAAAGTACTTATACTTATGAGATATATTTTAGATTTTAGTTATACTATCAGTAACTCAAAAGCCTTTTCTCAAGCTGAAATGAAGACATGATTAGACATGTTTAAGCACATAGTTTGTTTGTTGGGGTAGTTTAACGTCCGGCCAACCCTTATGGGTTCTTTCCAGACTGCACAAGGTAATACTTTTCAGCTTATTTTACGCCACAAGGGCGGTCACAGAATATATGATATGGTTTAGGAGAAACCCGCCGCCGGGTGCAATACCCTACTCGTTGCGAAGAGCGGCAAGGGGTCTTTAGTGTGCAATGTCCCATAGAAAGGACACCACACACCTGGCCTTTGATGACCCTGTCGGGAGCACATAGAGACAATGCAATCAAATGTCTTAAAATGTCAACAGATTTTCTGGGCTAACTTCTTAAAGATCAAGCTTTTTGGGTGGCTTGCTCACTCGGCCACTCTTGGTGCGGATTGTGTCACTACCACTCGGAGTAGGGGTATGGGTAGGGACACGGGGTATGGCCTTAAGGGTTTTCGGTGGGGTTGGTGCAGCTGACTGAGTGACTGCACTGGGGGCAACCACTGACTGAGTGACTGCACTAGGGGCAACCACTGGGGGTTTCACAGCAGGTACCTTTTCCTTGACTGGCACACTGGGTGGTGGTACACTGGGGGGTACCACTGGTACGCTGCGTTCGATCGTAGGTGCTGGAGGCAGTACCACATTTCCTTGATGAGTGGACAGCCGCAGATGTTTCCTGTTGCGGCGGTACTTTCTACTTGCATACTCCATGACATAGGAGCATGTGTTGTCATGGTGACTGATGACAGTGGCAGGTAACCACTGCTTCGTACCCGGGAGAGGGGTCATACAGACCGGGTCTCCTGGTACCAACGTGGGTAAGTCCTTCGCGTGCTTGGCGTCGTAGTACACTTTCTGCTTGGTCTTGTCCTGATCCAACGCCTTCCTCACCTCCTGTAGGTTGTATGGCCTCAGCACTAGTAGACCTTTGGCGATAGGCAGGCTGTTCCTTGGTCGTCTGCCCATGCTTAACTGCACTGGAGATAATCCGCAGCTCTCTAGGGGTGTTGTCCTATAGTCCAGCAAGGCCATATGCTTGTCCTCTGATTTGGTCCATAACCGTTTCACCGTCTGGACTGCCCTTTCAGCTTCTCCGTTAGACTGTGGGAAGCCGGGCGATGACTTGACGTGCATAAAGTTGAATTTTGCACAGAAATCCTGAAACTCACGCGAGGAGTACTGGGGCCCATTGTCGGATCGTATCACTTCAGGTAGCTCGTGCACGGCGAACTGGCGTTTCAGCGCGCCAATCGTAGAGGCACTGGACATATCCTGCAGTTTGTCTACTTCGATAAATTTTGACATATAGTCCACAGTGATTAGATAATTCACACCATGCCACACAAAAATGTCGCTGGTGATCTCCTGCCAGGGTCGCTCAGGGGTAGGGGTCGGATGAAGCGTCTCTGCAGGTTGCTTGTTCTGGTACGTGTTACACAGTACACAGTCGCTTATCATGTCCTGGATTTGCTGACCCATTCCTGGCCAATACTGCACTTCGCGTGCCCTCTGCTTACATTTGTAGACTCCCATGTGCGTCTCGTGAAATTGTCATAGCATTTGGGTCTCAGGCTCGGTGGTACAACGATTCGCATACCTTTGTAGATAATACCGTCGGAGACTGACAGCTCATCTCTGTTTGACCAGTACTGCCGGACGCTGTGTGCTACTTGATCCTTGGTGTCAGGCCACCCTGGCATGATGATTTGGTAGAGCTGGTAGAGCTCATTCGCGGTGGCTTCTTGAAAGTCCTGTAGCGAGCTGGGGTGACCGCAATAAAGTGGATCATCTGGCAGGTTCGCGCGGCTCAGGGTGTCGCCCATGGAGATCTCCTTCCCAGGTTTGTACGTCACATTCAAGTCGTACGGCTGCAGTCTTAGCATCATCATCTGAAGACGCAGCGACGCTGCCAAGAGTGGTTTACCAAAGATTGCTTGCAGAGGCTTGTGATCACTCTCCACCGTCACCGGTTGCCCAAATATGTAGTAGTGGAACTTCTTGCAGCAATATACGATTGCAAGAGTCTCCTTCTCGATTTGTGCGTACCCATTCTTCTCGGTGTCGGTCAGCGCTCGCGATGTGTACGCCACCGGCCTATCGTCCTGCAGTAGAACTCCTCCAACTGTGTAGCTGGAGGCGTCGCACTGAATCCTGACGGGCTTGTTCACATCGTAGAATGCCAGAACCGGTGCTTCACAACACAGGTCCTTGAGCTTCTGAAAGCTCTTTCGCTGGGGCTCTTCCCACACGAACTCCACCTCCTTCTTGGTCAACTCACGTAGAGGACCGTCAACTTTGCTGAGGCCAGGGATAAACTTGGCGACATACTGCACAAATCCTAGAAAGCGCTGTACGTCCTCCTTTGACACTGGCTCAGGCATTTCACGTACTGCCCTCACTCTGTCGGGGTCAATCTTCAGTCTAGCAATGCCAGATGAAAATTTTGATTAACTACCATCAATTTCAGTCCTATATGTTCTGGAAAAGCTTGTAATTCTAAGATAATGAGCTTTTATTGCTTCAAAATCAGATTATCCATTCAAGAGTTATGAGTAAATTTATTATGGAAAATTGACCACATTTTCAGCAGATCGCCAATACTGAAATACAAGGCTGAAATTATGTAAAAGTTATAAGCCAATAACTTTTGATCTAATAATGATAAAAACTTCATTCAAAAACTGTCAGAAAG
Source organism: Lepidonotus clava (assembly GCA_936440205.1). Lineage (NCBI taxonomy): Eukaryota > Metazoa > Annelida > Polychaeta > Phyllodocida > Polynoidae > Lepidonotus > Lepidonotus clava. The sequence continues at coordinate 39,664,207 of OW387136.1, read as the reverse complement.
CTTAGATCTTGGTCTACTCAGGTAATATTGAAGCTAAAATGCATCTTTTAGCTTTGAACCGCGGCTTTTTAATTGAAAATATACATTTTTGGACAATTTTAAAGTAATTTTTCAGAATGGACCCCAAAATCCATGCTATTTTGAAATTGATAAGCTAATAACTTTTGATCTAATAATGATAAAAACTTCATTCAAAAACTGTCAGAAAGCTTAGATCTTGGTTTTTCAGATAATATTCAAGCTAAAGTTTTGAACCGCGGCTTTTTTATTGAAAATAAAAACTTATGGACCATTTGGGATTCCTGGATGATTTCATAAAAATTTAACACCAAGCTCTCTTGTACTTTTGAAAAAAAATACTGGTTTTGTCACAATTTAAAGCAAATATTCCAAAACTACAATACTTAAGCTTCAACATGAGACTAAGCTCATCTATTTCTGACGGAAATAACTTGTGAAAATATCTACAACTTAAGCCCATGATAAAGTGCAAAAAGTGTAAAAAACCAAAGCTTTATAGGCGACACTTTGGCATTGCTATTCAGTCCCTCAGAAGACACAACGTGCCCAACGTACTCCACCCTGGTCTTACGAATCTGGCACTTCTCAAAGTTCAGCTTCAGATTCCACTCAGTGGCCTTCCTGACCACTTTCTCCAAGATTTCGTCATGGTGTTTCCGGTTTCGTCCGGCTATGAGGATATCGTCCATGACAGCTCGTGCTCCATTGATGTCCTCCAACATCGTATCCATTATTCTCTGGAATATTTCGGGCGCTGACTTAACGCCGAATGGCAACCTAAGCCATCTCTAACGTCCCATCAGGGTGTTGAACGTCGTCAATAAGCTTGATTCGTAGTCTAGTTCTATCTGTAGAAACCCAGACTTGGCATCAACCAAGGAGAACACTTTCGCTTTCGGCATCGCGGCCACAACCTCTTCAAGGGTCGGCATCGGGTAGTGCTCCCGCTTGACTGCCTTATTCAGATCTCGTGGGTCAAGGCATATCCGCATCTTATTTGTCATGACCACCACCATCGAATTAACCCAGTCAGTGGGTTCGCTTACTTTCACGATGTGGTTGTCCTTCTCCATTTCCTTGAGCTTTTCCACTATTTTCTCCCTCAAGGCATGGGGCTGTCGTCTAGGAGCATGCACCACAGGTTTAACGGTCGGGTCCACCTTCAAGGTATACACCCCAGGCAGACATCCTGTTGCGTTCTTCAACTCCGGATAACTGTCTATCCCCTTATCTATCATGTGGATCCTCTGTATGAGTCCCAACTCCTGGTATGCCGCTCCTGACAATAACAGACTCTGCTCTTGCTCCGGCACGTTGAACTTCACGTTCGCTACTTAGTTTACCCTTCCACTTGACCGGGAATACCACTGTTCCTAGTAGAGGGATGCGCTCCTTGGACGTCTCATAATTTCGGCCAATGTTGATGGCCATGTCCAGGGTCAACTCCTCCCCTTTGTCAAAACATTTCTCCATGACGGCCGGGTGCCTTGACCACAACACGATAGAGTCCCTTAGCATACGGTTCTCGAGCTCCCCGTAACCACAATCCCTAACCAGGATTCTCAATGCGGCCACAAACTCATCGAAGCATTTGTAAGGTTCATGTCTCTGACGATTAAATTTTACGGTAGCCCTGATTTCGTTACGTTTGGGTTTCACATAATCCGAGTATTTCTTATACACGTCCGCTAAGGTCTCATTCTCCACTGGGTTCTGTCCAGCTGCAGGGGCCCATTGAAAAGTACCATACACTTCCCTGCCCTTATCACCAATAAAGGTCATAAGAGAGTTAACCTTCTCCTTCTCATTCTTCGATGAAAGGGGCCCATTAAAGGTGAATTCGCGATGCTGTTTAAATCTGTCCCACTCCCTGTCCAGGTCTGTGGCCTGCCAGTTCATAGATGGTATATTCCTGCCTCCAAATCCCTCTGCCATGATGTTTACAGTCACAGTCACACAGGCTACAAACACTAACACAGCTTTTTTCACTAAAACACACGACCTGCACAGTCCAACTATGCACATCACAATCACACACCAGCTGTTATTTCCTTTGGTACATGACAGAATCAAGATTAGGTACTTGATCAGTTCAAAATGGCTACCAGCTTTCTAAAGCTCAGATCTTCTGCAGATTCAGGTTAACTTTTCATGGGTTTCTTGGACTCCACACAACTTGATAGCTACCTCCCTTTTATCTCAAGGGTTGATATTCTCAGATTAACACAGTTTCATACCCTTGTGAGTCCTTTTTCCTCCCTTTCAGAGGGATTTCCACTTCTGATCACCATATAAAGAAATCACGGGAAGTCGGGTTGCGTGATAAGTCATTTATATACTGTAAACCGTTCACTGCCGTCGAGCGGTGGGGTTGTCATAAAAGCTGTCACATACAGTGCAGAGTAAAAAGTGTCGAGGCGGCAGAGTGTGTCGAGGCGGCAGAGTGGACAAGGGGGGGAGGCCCGGAGGGGGCAGCCGCGGATTTAGGGGGGGCGGGGGGGCCGTGACCGTATTTCTGACCCCCCCTTTTTGCCAAAATATTGATTTTTTAAATGTAAAATTCCAGGGCCGGGAAAAAAATTGCAATAGCATGCCCCCCTTTTGAAAATTCCTGGATCCGCCCCTGGGGGGGGGGGGGGGGGGGGGGGTCAAAAAAGGTGCACAGAAACATGACGTCGTTGTGATGTTCGTTTTTTCTAGGCTCATATCTGGCGCGGATTTAGAAAGGGGGGAGGGGTGCGTGCCAGGGGTGCCCCCCCACCCTCGCTTTCTTTGGCTCAATCTAACGTTACTAGACCGAGAAAAGCCCTGTCTGTCACATTTGGTTTGGGCCTCTCGGACTAAACGTTACCGGTTTGGCTGCGCACCGCCCGGCACGTCTCACGTGTGGAAGGGCTAGGAAGGGTATGGTCCCGTTGGATGTGGGAAACTCATGGATACTCATGGGACTCAAGTAGCCCGTAAATGGAATTTCCCCGTACCCTGTTAGTCGTTACCATGGCATACGCCATACTACTTACTATTAGTATTAGTATTATTTACTAGAGGCTAGAGCAGAGTGGACTTGTGTACCTTCCAGAGCCTTGTCATCGATGTCGTCTGATCCAAAGTCAACATTTCTCATAGTCGACGACATGGGTCTGGATGTGTATGCCGTAGATGCATTTGGAAACGCAAGAAGTCTCCTACTATTTACAATCCGGCTTGGCTCTGACATGGTCGAATTAAAATGAAACCATTTGTAATTATTATCCAATACACAACATGATAGTGATTGTCTACACGACCCGAACGTTTCCGTTCTCACGTTTGTCGTCAGGTAGCGTTCTTGTAGTTTCGCTGGTTATGTCTAACATAATAGGTACAAAATAGGATTCGGCGGAAACCAGCTACGACTTGAAAGTGTACCAGAAATGAATTGGAAGTTGAAAAAAAAACATCTTTTCTATATTTCAGCAATTTGAGGCGTCTAAAGTCACTCAGGCTAGGATTTAGATAGTACCTATGAATATTTTGATATTTTCTCAGTGTCCCTTTAGGCAAAACGCAGGAAGATTTGAAACTACTTCTAGGGAAAATAGTTCACGTAAACATTCGCGCGAAATCAAGAAAAGTTGAAAATCGAGCAAGCTTGCAAGTAAAGTTGCAAGGTAGGAGACTGTTTGCCATAAAATCCAGACTTGCGTGAACCATTTGTTTAAATGAAAGTCGAGGCGTAAGGAGAGGAGTAACTTGGTAGTATGGATAGGCCTATTTGCGGGGTAGTGTACCCAGAGTATGGATTCTCGCAGTCGGGCTGACGTCACAAGTGCTAGACTAGAGGTTCACCAAATTTCGGACACTTTGACACATAATTGCATCCAGTACCTATAATAACTACTAGAATATATCATATTAGGTCAGAAACCACAGCTAAACATGTTTTTCATATAACCTAGCCAAAAAAATTAGGAAAGCAATTTTTTTAACTTCATCTAGATCATTTCAAAATTTTGAGTTAGGTACACCTATTTTCGAACAGGTTCACCTATTTTCGGACAGTTCATGAAAGGGCAAGCATAGTTCACTTAACTTCGGAAAAATAATATAGAAAAGTGATATTTTGATTCAAAACAAATACAAAGCAATTGTGCTTGATATCAACAAATGCTTAAATGGTGATTACATTATTTTCTATTGTGTAATTGTTTTTTGATAGATTTTTAGTGTTAACCCATTAAAATGTGTGAAAATGTGCATTTTCCCCCAAATTCCCCCCTCCCCAAACAAGAAGTTTGTTCATTTGATCTGTATAATGTACATTTCATTAGAAATAATTATAGATTTTGGTATTCATTTATTGATTAGAGTAGAGGAGTCAGTTTCCGCGCATCTCTAGTTTCCGCGCATTTTACGCATTTTATGGACGCATTTTTTCTCAAGGTATTAGATATGCTATTTTTAAAATGCCAGACCCAAAATAATGTTCTTATGCAATTAATTTGTCATTTTTAATGATGTTTCATACATATTTATGTATTCTAAGGCCAAATATATGTTTTAATGTCCTTATTATTGAGGAAAATGACAGGAGCCTTAAAAAGTTAATATTTCTGAAATAAGGAGCATAACATCATTTTCTTCAAGAAAAAATATAATTTTCTCTTTAAAAATGTCATAGATATTAGTTTAAAGTGATATATACGATCATTTTAATGTCATAAACATAAAATTTCATGGATAATATAGAAAATAGGCCCCTGCGCGGAAACTAAGGACAATAAATTAGACAGTCTCTAGTTTCCGCGCATTTTTCACCTATTTTTCCGAGATTTCCAAATTTTCAAACATTTTTCCAAAGAAAATAAAAATAAAAATTTTTCAAAGCAAGGTTCTATATAATCTTAAGACACTTTCCTAAAATAATATGAACCAAAGACTCAAAACTGAACATTTTTTCTCTCTTTATCTGAGGTGAATTAATGCTTTTGTCATATAATAAAAATGCCCAAATATGCGTATTTCTTCCTTCTTTTCATGAATATATTCTTTAGATTTTCCCTGACAAGGTAGCATTTCTATTTGCATTATTATGAATTTTTAAGAACTTAACAATTATTTTTCATAACGGATATCAATAGATAATCTTTTTCTGAAGCCCCATGTATCATATTTTCTTTCTATAAGATATTTTACTCATTTAACACCTAAAATATGGGAAATGCGCGGAAACTGACACCAAAATGCGCGGAAATAGGCTCCAGGTGCGCGGAAACTGAAGAATTAACATGTTAAAGTAAAACCTTAAGATATTACAAAAATATTTTCAAACTTTAATTTTTTTTATTATGATTATGTTCATAGACATCATTCCCCTGAATATGGAAGAAAAAATATTAAATTTATAGTTTTTTTCTTTAAATATTTTGTTAAAGCTTAACTTCTTGCCCTTAATGCGCGGAAACTGGCTCCTCTACTCTATTGCCCAGGAGACTCCATGCCATTATTTTTTCAAACTGAAACACATTTATAAGGACTCAAAAACTGTGATGGTGATTGATACAATTGAATAAGGTTTTCTGAACAACCTGTCCTAAGTGCACTAGTTCACCTATTTTCGGACACCATAATTCTGCAATCAAATGCCATTTTTTAAAGCAAAATATAAATTTCAAATTTTTCAAGTGACTGATTATTATCTGTATGAATTATTATGATGTGAAGAAGTGTAATATTGGAAATTCAGGACCAGTTTTTCTGTAATTTATGACTTATCAACAATCTTATTGAAAAAATGTATTGAAACCATTTTGGTGCACCAAAACTGCCATTTTGCTGCACCAGAATTTGTAATATTGTATATGTTTCCTACCTAGTTGTGAAAATACACAATATAAACATTCTATTTTGACTTTAAATCATTGGGTACATACCTTGGGCCATATTTATTGACATTAGAAATACTTATGGAACAATCAAATACTAGTTCAAGCCAATAATTTGGGAAATTGGTCCAACTGTCCGAAAATAGGTGTATGTCCGAAAATTGGTGAACCTCCGTTATGTAGGTCGGGTAACCCTACCGTTGTAACTGGTTTGTTGTAGCTGCCACTGCCTTGCACCAAGGAAAGGGGAAGGAAGTGGAGTTTTCCCATACATTTCCATTATAAGTCATACAGGTTTACCCCTGGATATCTTACTCTAATCATCAAAATGTGTATGTTATTAAACGGGTCCTATATAATTTAGATATTCATTGATCACATAATAGAATTTGAGGAATTTTCAATGAGGAATTCATGAGTATTTGCCACCTTAAAAATGTTAGGTTTTTAGCCCAGGTTCTCTGTGATCACTGACCCATGAAGTCACGTGGTTTCCCCTTCGTCGGGGGCGGGGCTTAAGGGGAATCACCATACCTAAGGCTAGATCGCAGGTCCGCAGTTGTTTTCAATATCCGCCCGACTGCGAGAATGAGGTTAGTCTGGTAAGAGAGTAGCCTCAGGCTCAGCAGGGATGCCACTTTTCCTTCTTTTTCCGGATTTCCGGATTTTTGATTGCAGCCAAATTTTCAGATATGAGTAATTTTAAGGGAAAAAAACATAACATTTGTATTCTTAGTATTTCTAAAACCACTAAAATATCTTTTTAATGTCAGAATATACCTAATATGTTATTCTCATCCTTTTACTAGCAATGCCAAAGTGTTGCCTATACAACTTTGGTTTTTTACACTTTTTGCACTTAATCAGGGACTTATGTAGTAGGTATTTACACAAGTTATTACATTCAGAAATTGATGATCTTAGTCTCATTTTGAAGGTGAAGTATTGTTGTTTCAGAATATTTGCCTTAAATTGTCACAAAACCAATATTTTCTCCCACAAATAGCAGAGAACTTGGTGATAAATTTGTGTGAGATCATCCAAGGGATCCAAATGGTCCATAAGTTTTTATTTTCAATATAAAAGCCGCGGTTCAAAGCTTAAAGATGCATTTTAGCTTATATATTATTTGAATAGACCAAGATCTAAGCTTTATGACAGTTTTTGAATGAAGTTTTTATGATAATTAGATCAAGAGTTATTGGCTTATGAATTTCAAAATTGTGGGGATTTGGGGGTCTATTCTGGCCCATACTTCCAAAATAGCCCAAAAGTGCTCATTTTCAATGAAAAAGCCGCGGTTCAAAGCTTAAAGATGCATTTTAGCTTATATATTATTTGAATAGACCAAGATCTAAGCTTTATGCCAGTTTTTGAATGAAGTTTTTATGATAATTAGATCTAGAGTTATTTGCTTATGAATTTTCATGTATTTTATCATTGTATTTCCTCATTGGCGACCTGCTGAAAATGTGGTCAATTTTCCATAATAAATTTATTCATAACTTTTCAGTGAATCATCTGATTTTGATGCAATAAAAACTCAGCATCTTAGAATTACTAGTTCTTCCAGAAAATATTGGGCCTAAACTAATGGTAATTAATTAAAATTTTCGTCTGGCATTGCTACTTTTACTTCTTCCTGCTTAAATTCCGGTTTTTCCTGCCTAAAATCCGGAAAGTCTGTTTTAGCTATTTTCCGGATTTTTCATGTTCATAGGGTGGCATCTCTGCTCAGTACTGACACTGACAGTAGCCTGAGTATACGGCGCAGGCGGGTTCAACTCTCCTGTGTGGGAGGAGGTGCAATTCTCCTCCGCGCGTCAACGACGGAACGTCTTATGCGAGTGAGCATGGCAGAATTTGGACCCAACATCCGGTACCTCCCGCACAGGAGAGTTGAACCCGCATACGTCAATAATGGTAACTGGTATGCCAATAATGGTACCTGGTATGCCAATACTGGTACCTGGTATGCCAATGCCGGTACCTGGTATGCCAATGTCGGTACCTGGTATGCCAATGCCGGTACCTGGTATGCCAATACCGGTACCTGGTATGCCCATCACCATCCCCATCCATCCCAGTGAAAATATTTTTGAAAAGTTGAGCATGTTTGTGTCTGTTATTTGATCCTAAGGGTCAACATTCATTTGTGAAAGTATAGATTGGGTATTGGAAGTAAGGAATAAATAATGATAGGCCTGTTCACCATGCGAATCAAAAGGTTGAAGAGGGCAAAGGTGGATGTCGTGGCATTGCCATGGGGATGTCATGGCATTGCCATGGGGATGTCATGGCATTGTCATGTGGATGTCATGGCATTGTCATGGGGATGTCATGGCATTGTCATGGGGATGTCATGGCATTGTCATGGGGATGTCATGGCATTGTCATGGGGATGTCATGGGGCTGGCATGGTATTGTCATGGGGATGGCATGGCATTGTCATGGGGATGGCATGGCATTGTCATGGGGATGGCATGGCATTGTCATGGGGATGGCATGGCATTGTCATGGGGATGGCATGGCATTGTCATGGGGATGGCATGGCATTGTCATGGGGATGGCATGGCATTGTCATGATGATATCATAGCATCGTCATGGGGATGTCATGGCATCGTCATGGGAATTTTACTGATATTCCTAACCACATCTCTAGTATATCTATATAATGTCGAATACCCGGAGCTCTTTGGTTTTCTAAACCACTATCGAATTGATAATTCGTTTGGGTACTTGTGTAGGCACTATACAATATCTCAACCTCTTTTTTACATGCTAAGCGGAGTTCTCAAATAGAGTCCTGTTAGAGGTAAGGACACTGTTTTTACAGTGAAATAGTACATGTTATACGGTTTGTATGTTGTTAGGGGCCTTCCATTAAAGGTGAAACGCAAAGGAAAAAACGAAACTCCCAAGTATAGTAAAAACCAGATATTTGTTATATATGTTAAACAATACTTGATTTAAATCAACATATATAGATAATGCAATATTATAAATAAGCTTTTGTTAGGAGTGTGAATACACTCTCACAGCTTATCTCATCTAGGCTATCTGTCACAGGGGTCTGTGTGTGCAGTCAACCATAGCAAGACCCTTATCAGCCTGCCCTACTGATCCAACAGAGCCTAGATGACGTCACATGCACTCAGTAGAAGCCACTGTACAATATAGTTTTTGAATATGAATTTCTCTCATATCTATGATATATTTGCAGCTATTTTTGTAGATATGTTTTAAGAAACATATTCAACACAATGTAGAAATTAAAATTGCCTTTGCGTTTCTCCTTTAAGTATGTACGCACCAAGAGGGGGTGGGGGGGGGTCTGAAAATTGAGATAAATGAGATAAATCTACTGAGGTTGGAGGTTCCCATATATAGAATTCTGTCAACTGATGTACTTTCATTTCTTTTTTAATTTCCTAAGATGAGATACCTTAATGACATCATCATGGCACGGTAGGGATGGGTTATAGGAGGGTAAGTCACTAAGTTTACCCCAGGGTATGGATGGGATGTAGGGGGTAGTGTACCCAGGGTATGGAGTGCTTTGGGCAGCTGCCTTGAGTTACTATACCCTGTATCTAACAGATTATACCCTGGGTCTAAAGAAAAGTTGAAATTTTACTAGACCCAGGCACGCTGGTGGACAGATAATGCTACTTCAGGAGCCACCGCTTGGAAAGTGCTAACCTCGGCCCCGATAATGCTACTTCCAGGGCCTCCCGCATTTTCACGACATAAACAAACTAATATTACTACATTCTGATATAGCCACAGAATGCACAATTAGTTATGAATACAAACCAATTCATTCTGTTCATTTTTGTTATTCCATTTTCATGAAGAAAGTGTTGGTTTTCAGCAGATCTTTTTGGATCCAAGCTTTGCTCCATTCAAATATTTTGTCCCACACTTTTCACCCATAAGTACATGAATTTAACCAAATAAAATGGCAATAATGCAAGCACTAGACCTAGAATTATTCCGTGGGCAAGTTAAATCTAATAAATAGTTGGTATATTCTAAAATAGCAGTGAAATTCCATAGCCGGCTTCTGAAAATTGGCTCTGGAAGTACTGTAGCATTATCGGTGCCGAGGTATGCATTTTCTAGGTAGCGGATCCGGAAGTATCATTATCTGTCCACCCTTGTGTCAGGGCCTTTGCTGACTGTACCCTGGGTCTACTTCTAAATGATAAGCCCTATTCCCTGAGGGCTCGCCTAACACTGCCACTTTACCCTGTGTCTAATTATGTCCTCCATACCCTGGGTACACTACCCCCTCCATACCCTGAGAACACTACCAGCTAATAGTCTAGCCCATCCATACCCTGGGTACACTACCTGCTAATGCCCCATCCATGATCTGGGTACACTAACCCATAATACCCCCTCCGTACCCTGGGTACACTACCCCTTGTATTCCTTCATATCCTTGGTACACTACCCCAATAATATTCCATCCATACCCTATGTACGCTTTACCCCCCTATACCTCATCCATACCCAGGGTATGATACCCTGGGTACACTACCCCGATAATATTCCATCCATGCCCTATGTACGCTATACCCCCCTATACCTCATCCATACCCTGGGTATGATACTATGCTACCGCATATACCCACTCAATACCTTAGATATTCTACCAAGATTTAGTCAATACTCGTCTCACACATAGTAGCAATACAAGGCTTAAAAAATAACCGAGAGTAGACTGCTCTATTATGAAGAAAACTCGCCTCCAGTGGGATTAAGATTGCTACGGCATGTCCCTCAAAAATAGTCCAGCTGTTTTCACTAGTGCAGTCCGTGCAGTGCAGTTTAAATTCTTCTTTGGGAAGAGTGGGCTCATAATATACAACGGGACCAAAATCATCAATAGATCCCTATTCCCTCCTCCCACCCCCCTCCCTCCAAAAAAAAAAGAAAAAAGAAAAAGAAAAATAAGGAAAGATAAAAGTAAAACTAATGGCACCATTACGACTTTGTATTTCAGATTCCCGAGGTCGAGTGAAGGCTAATTTCGGTTCCTACTTTCAATCACAGAGAAGTCTAAAGACAACTGACAACAAGATAAATATGGTCCATATGTCATCGCCTTTGCCGTGGAAAAGCAACAGTTCCCCAAAGAGATATCTCAAGAATTGAGCATCTTCATGAAACGTGATTGTGAAACAAGTAACAATATCACCAGTATTCATACAGCCAAATGTCGATATTAATAGCAAGGAACCGTGTGCGTGCCTGGCTGAAGAGTAAATGGCAGGTCACAGTACCCGATGACTGGTTGACAGCCTGCATTGAATGGATCTACTCCGAACATGAGGTACATATTTCTGGAGTGTTCCATTTGTTTAATTGTACGGAAATCAAAGACAGTAAATTTGTTCAACCTATTGGAATATTGCTACAAATATATGCGGGCAGTTCAGTATTTAGGTTCAGGTGTAACCAAATTTGCTTGATATTATACACTGTCAAATTAACTCGAACATGTTAGTCTATCTGAATAGTTAAACTTTTATAACATATTCGACAGAAGTTTAAGCCATTAATTCAGATGATCTTAGACATTGTTGATGATTGCGGTTGAATTAAACAAAACGATTAATTCACTATGAAATTCGTTTATACAGGGTCTACCACCAGAATTCTCCGACCTACAGCAGATGGTATATGAGCAGTGGCTTGTCAGCGATCTCCGTGAACTGGGAACCGCCATCCTACCAGAGGGACTGGCGGAACAGGACAAAGTGAACCTGACTGGCAGATACTGTCTCCAGGTCAGTCACGTGCTATAGCGCAGTAGGGAGTTTAGGGCTGCGCATGCCTGGTCCTTTGGCGCCAATAGTTTTCGGGGGTCAAGCCAACCTCCCAGCCAATGAGGAGTATCTAATTGTACCACGTGACACAATATGGCCGCGCCCATTGCCAAACTCCCTACTGCGGTATAGATCATGGTCAGTGCAAGTAGAGTTGGAGAGTAGGCAGGGTTGGACGTAGGCAATTGGATACACTATGATTGTGATTGGTCAAGCCAGTCCCCTCAGAGTATGGCTTCCTGGTTGATTGCCTTCAATGGACAGGTGACCAGGGTTGAGGGATTGGGGGACCCACCTATTGCTACCGCAGCTACCTTACCTCAGGGCAGTAAAGACAATCAAATTTGGAGAATTGTTTTTTTTTCTCACCAGGTGACTACTGTGCTTCTCCTTATGTCTCATTTATTCTTTATGAAAAGAATTTGGTTTTCATTTTTGTTTTGGCAGGGTAATACTGGTGTGCATAGTAGTACTTTAGAAAGCCCTGACAAAACAATAATATAGGTCTGTTTTTGAATTGGGTCCATTGGAGGGCAGCAGACCATGTAATTGTTTAATTTGTGTGCCCTCTCTGACCCTAGTGGTGGTGGACTATGGGACCTCTATTCAGTCTCTTCTCATTCGTCACTGGTGGTAGAGGTAGGAGGGACAAGTATCAGAGATTGACATCCACTGCCCATGGGTCCTATATATAGAGGTATGTCCAATTTGAGAGACTGGAAAGCCCAGGTTGCCATGAAAACAATATTAATTTGTTGTTTCCAATAAATGTATAAATGTATTTATATCTGACAAATGCTTAAAATTTCTATAAAATGCTATAAATTTTCAAACTATCGTTATTAATAAGCATTTGATTTATCATTACCTAATTATGTAACATATCTTAATTTCAAATTGATTTCACTTCCAGTTTTAGTAAGGGCAAACAAAGAAACAGAAATCCAAATATCCTTTGGCCTTGACTGGCTCCCACCTCACCCTCCACCTCACCCTTCCCCTTCCCCTCCCCCCACCCCACCTTCCACCACTCTATAGGTTACCACAGAACTGTATGGGAGGGGTGCCAAGGTTGAGGGTTGGGAGGGAGGCTGAGGCAGTGACTGCTGAGTGTGGCCATGGCTGGGGAGTCACGGGTGAGCAGAGGGGGTGTCAATATGCAACCACCACTACCAGTGACTACTACTCACACACACACCCCACAGTGGGGAGGGGGGAGGGGGTGTAGTCGGGGAGTCCTTATGTTGCATGTTGAATTTACTGGGACCCTGGGTTTTTATTGTTAGAAAATCTTTCCCTCATGGGGTTGGTGTTTGAAGAGTCCCTGCCAAAACACCGGCCGGTCTCCAGCCGAAATCTTTAGATGTCTAGTTTTAACCTTGAGTTCAATTTGAATGAAGTTTAAATAATGTCTGATAAGAAATATGTCGGTTCATATGTTTGATAAGAAATATGTCAGTTTGGGGGAAACAGGTGGCACTGTGAACTGAACAAAAAGTATCAATATTTGTTCTATAATTGAACAACGCCCTTAATATCCAAAATCGTTCTCATAGGTTAATAGATTTATCTATATAATTTCAAGTTATACTCTCATCCTTTGCATTTTAAGGTTGACTCTCTTGTGGATGTCAGTGTACCGTACTTTGGACAACTTACTAAGATCCGAGGCAAAGAGAATGAGAACGTCAATGTGTCGGCGGCCACACAACAGTCTCAGCCGAGTGTGAGTAGAGAGATACGCCTTTTTTCGGATTGTTTGGTTTTGTCATAATTCTACGACATTGATTGGTTAAGGATATATTACGATGGATCTGGTCAATATTGCCACCCTCGCAGCAATATAATTAACTCTTTTATTACCATATGCCCTAATACATATTGTTACTTTATATACCATCAAGGGGGCCAATTAAGCAACTAATGATACAAATCATCAAAAAACGAGTAAACCGGTAACCGAATTAGAATGTACTTTAGCTGGAAATTTGAAGAATCATCTTATTCATTTTTGGAGGAAAACATAAAATGGAAAATTTTCTTTTTTAGTGGGAAGCAAAACCAACCCGCATGCTGATGATGTCAATGACGGATGGTGTTCAGGAGGTGAAGGGGATGGAGTACAAGCTCATCCCTTCAATCAACCCCAAACTCGCCCCGGGAACAAAGGTACGTACGCCAAGACAGCCATTTCGACTGTTTTTTATCCAGATTAACGTCATCTGCATTCCCATTATTTATTATAACATCTACATCTTTATGAATGTGATATCCATGTAAAACCGTTACCTTGTGCAAACATCATGGATCATGGATGGCAAAATAACTACAGATATACGTATGGTTTGATGGCTGAAACAGTCTCTTTACTACTTCGTGGCCGGCCACAAAAGGGATCCTCCATCAGTTGAATCTCCCTAGTTGCAAGACGTGGTTTAAATGTAAGGAGCTTAAACACAAACAGTTTAAAGATAAATAGTTAAATAAATAGAGCTAGCCGATTTGAAAAGACGATGGCGCTTATCACACCCTGTTCCTTTTGCACTGACAGGTTCTCGTTAGAGGGGGCGTTCTGTGCAGAAATGGGGTCCTCATGTTGACGCCAGAGAACCTTTCGGTGCTAGGTGGGGAAGTGGAATCAATGGTCGAAGATAACACACCAGAACTTAACCTACAAAAAGCTTTGTAAGTCTATGTGATTACATGTACTTTGATCATCCATGTTTGTTTGAAACTACATGTACTTTGATCAGTCGTCTTTGTTTGTTCTTCTGCCTAGTTTGTTTATAGCCATACTGATGGGGTTAAAAAAACCATCGTGCATCGTAGTGTCAAAAATTATATGTATACTGATGAAAATATTTGTATGTTTGATTTCTTTTCTATTGACAACTACCGAGTAAATTGATTGATCTCTCAGGGGAACACAATTTGACATGGATAATTATATTACCAGCCGTTGTTAATCTAATCAATACGAACTTTCAGAGACCAGAATATAGCTCTTAAGGACCAACCCAAAACAGAAAGACGTGATTACCAAACCGAAACAAGACGCAAACCACTGTCTAATCCATCCCAATCGATATTACGACAAAAGACAGAACAAACACAGGCCAGCCAATGGCCCAGTCAGCAGCAGCAGCGGACACCGCATACCCAGAGGACTAATGACTGCCCACCGATGTCCGATGGTATGTCTTCACTATCCATCCTTTTCCATGTATAGTAGAATGTTCCTGTCAGTGTTTGATATTTTCTTCTTTTCTGTATTAGAGTTATTCTTTCACCGGCTTTCTACGAATTGTAAAATTTCTGAATATCGGCAATTTGTGAAAATTAATCCCATAACTAATCAATCTAATATACCGTCACAAAGGGGAAATATGTATAGATGAGAAATTTATTGTTTCATAGTTGTGATATGCGATTTGTTTAGAAAAAAGTAACTTTTGTTTTCCTGAAATACCATCTTTGCAGAATGGGGAGATGAGGATATGGATTTTATCAGTGGTATAAGTGACGCCGAACTCGTACCAGACCGACAGGTATTTTTTTTCTCGAATCTTGTTGACTGTTGAATGCCGCATTGTAAAGCCATAGTACATAATATCTTGCCAAAATTAGTTTGAGACCTTGCAGATATCATTAATAGAATGCTGGTATATGATGAAAACTATATTCATTTGCTAATCGTATCATCAGGATGAATAAACGAATTTTCCAAGGAAATATCAAAGTATTTGTTCCCTAGAGACAAGGAAATGTACTGAGATAAAGTATCCTGTTATAGTGGGAGTGTGACGACGACCGAGACCTGGAGGCCATGATGGAGGACATTGATGACGATGTCTTGGCAAGTCAAGAGCTGTATCAAATGGAGCAGGAGAGGCTTCAGCGCCCAGAGGTACAAGCCGTACCCTCACAACCCCGCTCTAACCCACCAACGATCACATCCACAGGCCCTCATCACCAGCCTGCGACGACAGCCCCAAGGCCGGCCACCAGGGTGTCCCCCTGGGTAACGAGTAACAACACCTCAGTTAAACAGGAATTGTCTGCGGGGAAAACGCAGGTTCCCAACTCGTGGGGTCAGAGCCGAGTCCCGCCTTCTGCCTCGGCTCCTGTGGGAAGTAAATGCAAAAGCTTATCCCACATGGAGAGGAAGAGGCCACGTATAGGTAAGAAAATATAGTTTCTGCGCAAATTTTTTATTTTCCAATCGCTGTTTATTTGCTATATGCTTTCTGGCAGATGACTGGTGTTTATCTGTTCTTCTATAGTCAGTTTGCAAATGAAGCTGTGAGTCCATTACACAATATTATATTGTTGGAAGCCCCTAGTGATTTCAATTTAGAATTCAAAACTTGCCATTTTTCGTCAGATTTATCATTGTTTAAAGTATCCATGAATGTTTAAAAAAAAACAATCTGTTGAATGACAAAATAGAAATGAAAGTAGTCCATTTACTAAACCTTTCCGTATTTTCCTTCCGTATATATTCCAGACCTAGATTCTTCTCCATTTACATATCTATACAAAGTCCGAGAATCCTGGCCACCGTTAAAGATAACAATTGTCACAGTCAAGGTGAGTGACCACCCACCAGAATAACACGACTTGTTCACATGACTAAGAATTCATTGTTCAAGATTTTTCTTAGCACCGGCAGAATCATTGCGTTTATAAGCGGTCAAGATTTTGTAAAAATAACCCAAAAAATCATAAATAGCATATCTACCATTATCAATGAAAACCACTACAGTTCTGATGGTACAAGTATAAAGAAATATGGAAATGGTTTCGGTTTTGTTATTGCTAAGATATTTAGGTAATAATCGGACTTTTCTCAGGTCACACTTTGTTGACTTGTTAAATGATTCTTTTTTTGGGAGTCCCTAATTATATCTATATAGAATTGTAGCTATTGGTGGGGACTCCCTCAATCAGTTATGTCTATAGTCATTCAATTCTCTTTGTTTTTAATGACCGGTTACACAATGTCATGTTCCCCAGTTGAAGGGAATTGTCCTCCAATTGTTGTTAAATCAAAGCAGTGTGAAAAGCCAGGAGTGGGTTATATAACCACTACTTGAGCCAAACATCCCTCAACCCTCCATATTATCACCTCCACTCACCACTGTCACCTGCAGGTGGCCAGGTCTAGGTGGGTGAGTGATAGGTCACCCAGTTCTAAGTGCATGCATGAATCTTGTAGTACAACTAGGCCCTTTCTAAACCCCTCTCCCATCTGTGAGTGACAGCAGAGTAGTGGTGGTGGTCAGTGCTCATAGCCCATAGAGCATTAGTAATAATGTTAGAAAAACTTAGAATGCGACAATGGCACACTAACTATCAAATTTACTGAGACATATTTCACCGTAATGCGCCATTTTTGGTACATTTCAATAAATTAATATTCCTATTGTTCCGTGGGCGCATTGATCCCAATATCAATATGCAATTTACAATTTTAATGCGCCCAGGGCGCATGGCGCAGCCCTAACATTTTCACTGGAGCATACTGGTATTAGGAAGGGTATACTTGGGGGAAGGGGTCCTGTTGGTGGTAATAGGTTATGGTATAATGTTTTTGATGCATGCTCAATTGCTTTAGTTTATTGAGGGACGACCATCGCTCATGCATGAGCGGAACTTTGTAGTTATTTTACTTCTTGTCATTTACACCAATTACTTCCAACACACTTGAATGTAATCCGTATTCTATTACGTGCTATAGGCATACGTGTCGACGCTGCTTGACAAACTCGACCATAACCAAGGAAGTCATTGGTCTCTCAGAGCCAAGATAAACGATGGATCAGCTGCTATAGACGTTAAACTCAGCGATCAGGTAAAGTATTACTACTGATGACATGAATGGTCATAAATTAATTTTATTTGCAAGAGTACTGGCAATGAATATGTCTGTACTTTATATAAGGGATATTTCCCGACGAAACGAAATATGGTTAGAACTAGGTAACATGTGTTACACCTTGCAATGTTGCAGAAAGAAACTGTTCAAACCCACTCTCATTAATACCATGTTAATCCATCTTACATTGTAGAGTAATACTTTTCAATACATTTATCTGAATTCTCATTGATTATCTTTTGCTCTTTCAGATTCTAACGTCCCTTATTGGATTTTCTGCTTGTGAATGCCTAGTAAGTGCTGGTATAGAACCTTCCTTTTAAAAATTTGAATAGTGAAGGCTTTGGTAATTAATCTGACGCAGCACTAAACTTTGATCAGCCCATACTGAGTTTCTATAATTCACCGTTTATTGTCCATTGCAAGTATAATTAAAACTTAATTCTGAATTGTTGAAGCAGTGATTTCTTCTGGTTTGTAATCACAATTAGGCAGAAATCGTTTCACTTTAAAGTTTAATCATAGAGTTTACTTCAATAGCAACCATTTCAACTTTTCAAAAGTTTAACCTTAACATAAACAAAAATACATTATCATAAGTCAAACGAAATGTCTGAAATAGAACTTTCTGTGTAGCAATTGATATTGGCCTTTACAGCGATTACGGGATGCTGCAAGACATGACAAACAGGCAAGACATCGACTGACCAGTGTAAGTATCGGTTTCATTTTGACGGTGGATAGAATGTCCAACAGGGATCTTCCTAGGCAAGATGCGGGATTCACGGAGCAGGAATTTAATTCCCGCATCAAGTTGACTTAGAGTTGGCCATTCCTGCATTAAAATTACAGAAAGGTTTATAGGATATTGAAAAAACTCACGATTTAAAAAAAAAGTCACCCTAAGGATAAGGAAAACGGGGCTTTCGATACTCGAAATCTTTTTCTATGAAGAACCCTGGGAGTCCAATCTTTTCTCTCGACCGCAGATAACCTCTTTACTTCATTTCATGCAGGGACAGATACAGAATTTTGGAAAGCGGGGATCCATACATAGGCCAAGTACTGAAGTGTTGTGCATTCGCGCCCACACAGTCAAGTTTATGTCCCCACCGAAAAGGGGGGGAAGGGGGCGGGGCCTGACCCCCACCTTCATCTGCCCCTGTCATGAAATACAGTAAAGAGGTAATCTGCGGCCGACAGAATAGATTGGACTCCCAGGGTTCTTCATAGAAAAAGATTTATAGTTACAGTGCATATTCTTTGAAGGATCAACAGGATCAATGTAGAAAACGTTTGTCACAATTCTCGCTACCACGGATAGCTGATTTACAGTATTTTTAGGACCTGCAGGCTAATTTGGACTGATTTTGTTAACAAAACCCCAGGAAACCCTATAGAAAGTAAGCAAATAATTCTTATAATTAGCAAATAATTCTTATAATTATCCATCTACAATGAATACATTTTCAAACGACTTAGGGTATATTAATAGATATGGATACTAATTTAAAAAATATTTATGGCTAGATTTTGGCAATGTTAATCCACAAATAATGATAAAATTCACGAAAATATATATGCTAAAGCCTTGATTTCTGTCGACATTACCCAGCATACATCCTGTTTTAGTCTAACCTGCAGGTAAAACTCATGAAAATAGCTATCCATGGTTGGGAAAATTTAATTAATAGAAAGTAATTTATATTGAGAACGGACTCTCAACAGGTATGCCGTAATCTTTTTTGATTCAGTGTGAGATACATGTATTAAGAAATAATAGAGGTGTGTTGAGTATGAAGATATGAACCCTCATCGAAAGGACGAATATTCAAAACCTTTCTACTGGTAAGCATGTTCTATATCAAAACTTACTGATTTCCTACGACGTTTTAGGGAATTTACTTTGGACGTGTGTATGCCTTATCAGACTTATAAGAAGTTTTTGAGCTTTATTTAGAAAAGAAAAGAAATCCTTGGGTAATATGTGTGACTTTAAGTTCTAAAACGTCGAACATTGATGGGAAAACGTCCGTCAAATTCAGATGTCCAACGGGTGTTTTAAAACACAGAATGATATCTAAACCTTTTAGTGCTAAACCTATTTCCTTTCATTCCAGGGCATTAAATCCTGCCAGGAAAATCTCATCAATATGTCAGCATTTCTTGAGATTAAGTTAGACCCTTCTGAATCATCTCCAGTTGTCCTACAGCATCGAAAAGCTACAATGGGAGATTTTGTTGCCCTCACTGAGAGGAATAAATAAACATTGTGCACTTTACATATCTCAATCATTTAGCTGATTACCATCTTGATGACCATCTCATGTGTTCAGTAAACTTCACCTTCATAAATGATATTTGTATCTGATATTTCTCGTGGAAAACATGGAAGTGATATCCAGTCATTGGGGCAAGAACTCAAACCAAATGTATATTTCTCTGTACACATTAGATTGTAAATAAAAATGAGCGTACTTTTTTTCAATGTATGTTTATTTATAGCCTTCAATAGAACTTTTTTCCAGGAAATGATCATTGGTAGTAGTACCTCCATAGGGGAAAAACACACACACAAAAACTACTTATGCATAATGAAAATTATCATTTGTCATCACCATTGTAATTCAGAGATGACACTTTTCCTTCTTTCATAGGATTTCCAACTTTATAGTTATTTCTGATATCACATATAATTTTTCCTTCGATACTCTTATGTATACATATTCGAGAATGTTCGTTTAGTTTTCGGCCATTTAGATGCAAGATTATTTTCCTCCTAGTTGGTTCTTGATAAAAATTAGGAAAACTCTGACCTTTCCAGATGTTTTTACTTTTCCATCTGTCTGGAGTGGCATCACTAATTATCTATACCGATCTTTACAGAAGTGCCATTTTCCCTTATTTTTCCGGATTTTTGGTTGTACGTCAGTTTTTCTCAAATTGGTCGTTTTGAGCAAAAGTATTGCAATATTGAAAATATTTGTTACAAGGCAGTGGATAAAGTATATCAGTGTTGATTTGTAATGCTTAAAATCCGGAATGTTGGTTTTGCAAATTTCTGGATTTTTAGTTTATAGAGTGACATCTCTGTTTTTAAGATATAATGAATCCATTGGTAATATTGCTGCAGTAATGCTTATTTTATGATACTATTTTGTCATAGCCCCGAATTTAAATGGTGCAACTAATATATGTGCATCGGGTCACAAAAATATAGTGCTGCAAAAATTTGTTTTTAAATTGTGGGCCCCTGACAGACATGTTGGGATCTTAAGGGGCCTGTCTGTGAGCGAGGAGCATTGCTTTGGGGGCCTTCCATTTAGTACGTACACAAATTTTCAAAGACTTTAGACCCCCCCCCCCCCCCCACCCCCCCTTTGGCTAAAATACGCATTGGATTTGTACAGGTATGTACGCAAATTTTCAAAATTTTTAGACCCCCCCCTTGGAGCGTACATTCTTAATGGAAGGCCCCTTGACTACAGGAGTTGCGAACAAAAAATTAAGGTATTGTTTTTTTTAAAATTCTAGCATGAATGGAAGGAAACAACTGTTCTTGGAGTTTTTTAAGGCTGTTTAAAAAAAGGATTTTCTTATCTTATAGGTCAGGGGAAAATTAAATTTGTCAGGGAAATATCAGGGAATTTTAACGTCTCTGATTTGTGGCAACCCTGTATCATGAAAAATAATTGAGACAAGGGGATGTGTACACTTTGGATGCTACTGTGAAACTGAACCGGTCCCAGTGTAGGTTCGATTTTTATAGTGACCTGTCAATAACTCTGTTGCTATGGCAGTTAGAATTTCATGACATCATCAGTAACTGAAAGTGCCGATGTCACTGGGTTGTTGTGGGTTCACAACCAGTTGTGACTTGTTGTTAGGTAGGTTGCCTAATAAAGTTGCTGTGGTTTCAAATGTCTCTTTTCAACCATCATATAAAATGTTATCATCGGTACCTTTCAAGTGAAAGGATTATTGAGGGTCGTCTGTATTATGTCTATTAAAGAGGATTTTAAGAATATTATGAATTTTCATCCAAACAAAGAAAGTCTAATCTTAGTCAAGTGTGACCATCTATGTTAGTCACCTTAGTCGTCATTGACTACAAACAGTTGGTTTAGGCCCCATCAATTTGACTATTGATATCAGTCACATTTGACTAACATTTAGACCTAAGGATTATCTGTGTAGGAAATCTTGCCATGACTTCCCATTAAAACAACGTTAAACTTGCATTCTTAAGATTTGTAAGGTGTGAGACTTGTCCCAGTAATACACTATTACTTTACAAAGAAGTATATTGAACTATAGAGAGTTAATTATCTGTTGTGTACGGTGTATGTAATTAGTCGCAATTAATTGTAGATATTAGCTAGCTCCAAACGCAGTCTCCTCCGCGTTCGACTGCTGTCTTCCAATACATAATTATAGTTCCAACATCATGTAAGACGTAACACTCATGTGAAAGGTTGTTCTTTATTAATATTCTCCTATGTATTGCTGTGCCGTGACAAGATCTCAATTCCAATGACTCTATTCCAAACAACAGGACTCGGCTTCTAAGACTGAGCCTTTCCAGGATGGTTACTCACTCAACATTTAGCTAACTCTGACCAGCTAAAGCGGTGCACTCGCTTTTAGTATGATACGTCACACATTGATTACTCCTTTAATTCCCTACTTTGACAGAGAATTATTATCACTAGCACGTGTGCTAGTCTAAGGCATACGCTGTAGTGCCCAAACAAACATGGACTGGCCACCTCAGTCCTGCATCAGTACAATATAACCAGGGTACCAACCACACAGGGAAAACAGGGAAAGTTCTGAAATTCCTCATTCTCAAGATATTAGGGATTCGATTTGTTGTTGGTTTGCCCAAAATTTTTCTGCATGCAGAGGCTTTTAATTTTGAACAACTTGCTAGATATTTCTCCTTTATAGAAAGAACTGTTGGCCTTTCTCCTTTATAGAAAGAACTGTTGGCCTGCGAGCACTCTCCAACACAACACCATCTCCACCCTGAGTTATTCTGGTCATAGAGGTCAGTGGGGGAGATTGACCAGTGGTGCCTAAAAACTGATCAAAAGTGCCTAAGTTGAAAACATGCTTGAATGAGACTACTCCCCCCCCCCCATCTATGCATTGTAGGAGCATATAAATGTATTGATAAATGATGCGATACAATACTAACCCTTTTTTTCCCTTGAATTTGTGATTTTTTATTTGGGTACATTAAATGCAAATCTTCTCGCCCAATTTCACGAGGTCAACTACCACCACCAATGGACGCCTGTTACTGGGCCAGAGAGCTATAATTAGCCCAGGTCTCGTGACGGGAACTATTCACTGAGCCCCATGCTGGGCCCTGTGGCCGGCCGGGGGAACCACAGAGACTGGCGTGTGGGGTGTGGGGTGGGGGTTGAATAATAGTGGGGATGCCTTACGGAAATTAGGGACGGTTACCGGGGGGGGGGGGGGGTTCCAAATATGTGTATTCCTCTAGTGCCAAAGGCACTTGTACACAGGGAAAAAATGCAGCGGGACAGGGAAATCTCAGGGAAAACACAGGGAATTTGAAAATGGAGTTTCGGTTGGTACCCTGTATAACATATACAAATATATATAACCAAATGCAGATGGGTGAAATTGAAAGAGATTACTTACCACAAATCAGGCAGTATCAAATGTCAGATTGACTCAATGTCAGGGGCGGATCCAGGATTTTGAAAAAAGGCCAATGTTCTCTACCAAAATTTTTGCCCTGGCCCTTCGGGTTCATGCATTTTACATTAAAAAAATTTAAGATTTGGCCCAAAATATTGATGGGGCCTAAACCGACTTTTTCTAGTCAATGATGACTAAGTGACTAACATAGATAGTCATGAACTATTGTTAATGTTTGATTTAATACTGCGTGATGTGTATATGACTAAGTATCCATGAGTCGTTTGTCCAGGTTGTCTGAGTCAATCAGACTGCGTTTAAAGTTAGTTCGTTCACTTCCCAATAGTTCAAAAGAAATGAACGATGAGGGAGCTCTTAATATGAAAGGGTTTTTATTCAATAAACATCTCATCCCGAGTCAAAGCCACTATGTATAAGTCTCCATCAGTCCACCTCCCATCTCCTATCAGCAATCAACCACATTTAGAATACAAGTTGTTCCAACACATTCTAGACCGCTCTAGTGCTTAGCTCTATCACAATCCTATGTCCGAGGTAGTTGGTATAGGTAAAACTCCAGTCTGCTACGCAGGAGTCGATGTACTAACTCCAAGTAGCTCCTTTGCTAAACTTACTCAGCTGGCATTCTCACTAAAACTGCCTGCTCCTCACTTTGCAACACCTTTTATACTGGTTAACAGGTGGCGCTGGGAGCGTAAAATATCTCTTTCTAGAAGTAGACTAGAAGTAGACTTGCTAAGCCTGATCCTTTTTAGATTATACAACGTGGTGATATATTAAAAGTGCTAAGCCATTAGTACATTCGACGGCGGTCAGGTGTTTGAGGTTAAGGAGGTGGACGACATAGCTCAAACCAAATGAAGATTTTCAATCAAATGCGATAGGTTCCCAATTTTGATGATTGGATATATTTGTTATTATTATTTTTTAATATAGAGAAACCAATGTGGGGTGGCTTTGACTCTCGTGGTACATTCAACACAGTGTCAATATAATCAGAAGTTCATTTTTGCTTATTCAGAGGTATAAACAAAGATACATTCATATGATCGGTTTTGCTTAGTACATAAGTACATTTTACCGGTAGTCCCATGTTGAGACTCAAGATCAGTGAAACCATTCATAAAGTTTCAAGGTACGTTCATAGCATTATCAGCCCATATCAAGGCTTAAGGATTGCGGCACCCGTGCATAAGGTGACAAGGTAAGTTCAAAGCATTATCAGCCCATATCAAGGCTTAAGGATTGCGGCACCCGTGCATAAGGTGACAAAGAAAGTCCAGAGGATTGTGAAATGATCCTCAAGGTGAAGGAGATGATTCTGCCTACTATGGCAATACTCATTGTTCTGAGCGTCCGGTCCGTTACTTTTACAGTTCAGGAAACACAGCGAAACAGGTAAGTTTTTGACTTAGTACATACATGTACAGTTTTTGATATTTGCGATTTGGAACACAAGTCAACAAAACTCAACATATATACAGTGTAAAGTTGTCTTAACCTTCTAAGAGTAACAACTACACAACAAATTCAATTTCAGAACGAGTTAACACAATAAAAGTCACTACAGAGAATTCAGACATTTTGAATGACCGAACTACGGAGGGCAAAATCCGATGAATTTCGAACCATTCTTAACTAACACAATATTATTTACAATGATTACAAGGTCCATGCATATGACCTGGCAACATTAAACAGTTTGATCCAGAAAATATTACCATCCACGTCGCGCGCCCACCAGTCATGCTTAGTACACGTGTACTTAGCGGGACGCTTGACTGGAGTTCCCCTCCAGGGTTTGACCTCGATTTGATTCCTCCAGGCGTGAAGTGCCCGGATGGCAAATTTCTGTTTCGAACAATTTTGGCGAGTTTGCTGGCCCGACCTGACATTTTGGGCCGAGATAAATTAATTTTATCGCCTGATTATGTTAGTTGGGGACCTAAGCCTTAATTTAGCACGAAGTTTTAGAAAAATTAAATGATGATTTGATCATGTTAGCCGATATCAAAATTTGGATCTTTTGGATCAAAAAGGGGTTTCCCAAATTAGCCTCGTTTTGACGTCATTTTAATCAGTGCCGACGGTCATTCTGTATCATACAGACGTGTTTTTCCACTTTCAAGTTTTACTTCTCATATCTACGGCTCTAGGATGGTTCGCATCGCCATTTTTTGTTCTAACCGCAAAGGAGGGATTGAAGCCTACCCCGACATCATCCTAGCCGGATCGGACAAGTCGTTGATTGTATTTTCTTGCGTGGACGCTACCACCGCCGAACTGGCGGGGTACGCGTTCGCGCACCACGTCATGTACCCTGAAGATGTGCTGGTGGTAATGTGCAATCTCTTAGATGTCCTAACCTGGGACCAAGACCTGGAACTTTATATCCCTTTGTTTATTAGTGTGGACGCCGTCTCTAAGTTTTACGCCGAGACGTTGAACCGGGCATTTCTAAACATCAACTCTCATCCCGCACCGGCTACTCTACTTTTCACAACCCCTTCGGGCTTCGACGCGCGTCGGTGGCCCTTCACGGACAGTGATGGTTCCCTCCAGAAATGGGTTAACCGGGCGGTGCCCAGGATCAGCAGGGAAGTCCGCCGGGCCAACGACTGGTTTGGGGCCCCGACGGCGGACACCGGGCGTGTCTTGCACGTCGTAAAGGCGGTCGCGGACGGGAGCATGACAATTAATGACTTTCGGGAATTGGTCGATGGCTATATGCCCTCTGATCGGTTGGTTCGGCGGTGGGCCCGGACCCTAGGGCGCCTGGTCGCCCGGTTGCCGATGTAGACCGTCGGCACTCCCTTTTGTACATAACGATTTTTCCTTATTAGAGTGATTTCTACCTAGTGATTTTCTAATCCAATTCCCGGCCAATACCCAGGACACTACAGACTTATTTATCCAGGAGGCTTCGGCCAGTTTGTTTGCACGGGAGACGCCAGACCACGGACCACAGACTGTTCATATTGGATCTTGAGGAGCTCGCCTGTTGCCGGGTGCCGTCCTCCTCGTCTCCTCGCCTGTCGCCGGGTGCCTTTCTCCTCGTCGAGATGGTCCGGCACCTCGACCACTCCGAGACCGGGTAGGTTCAGCCTTTCTTCTTAACTGTTCTTGGCACGTTAGGTAGGCTACTAACCGTATATTTAAGGAGATTGTTGGTCAGGATTATTCTTAGCAGTCTTTTCAGCTCGCCTTCACGTGGTTAAATTCCGGAAGCTGACGTCACTCCCGGAACTAGAAACTGTTTTTCGCTGGTGATTTTTGTAACGGGTAGCATGGGCGGCCACCTAGTGTTTACTTCTGGTTCCAAGATGGTGGACGCGGGCTGAAAACTAGGACCCTGTGTACTAAACTTATTATCTTTTCCAGGTCCTGTGGTTATTGATGATAATATGAACGGCATAAGGTGGTAGTGTTGGGCACTGAGAGACGTCAGGCTATATGATTTTAGTGGGAGGAATTGTTTAGGCGAACATGATCAAGCATTTTATCTCGCATGTGGTTGGGCGATAATAGAGGGTTTTTCTGACTAGTGGTTTGTTGACATTACCGATTCAAGCAGGTTCTCAGCGTGTGGGTAGAGTGTGCCGTGTTGGCCTTATAGTGTTATTTTATGACTATTAACTACTAGTTGACTGACACTGCACCAATGGAGTTGTGTGGATGACCAGGGATTCCGGTCTGGGTTGTACAGCACTGGATTTGCTGTAACAGAATTCTTTGTTTTGACGTTCCCCGTACAAGACAGTAGTGTACATGTCTACATTGGAAACAATTCTCATGGCGGCGCCATAAGGTGTAAGCGCTTCATGGGTTTTCACCCTGGTAAGTTTGGGAACTATATGTGACCAAATACTCTGGTCTAGACTGCGTAGCATTAGATTGGCTGTAGCAGAATTCTTTGATTAGTTGTCCCCCTTACAGGGTAATGGACACGCTTCATTGGTGACTATAAGGCATAGGCGCTTCATGTGGTCACCCCAGGTAGAGCCGTCCGACTGCCCGTCGGCGACTCCGTGGTAAGTTGAGATTGTAGCAAAGGCTACAAATACCCATTTCGTGTTAGTCTAACACCAAGACTGCATCAGTGTCATTGTGTTAGAATAAGTGTTGTAGGTAATATTTTGTGCAGTGTCGTCCAGATGGGAGAGAGATAATGATTATTAGGATTGGGTTATTATTATTTGTAGACAAACTACTTTTGGGTTTATGAGAAGCCATTGCTTGAACGGTATGTCTTATTATTGCTATTTTATATATATTTTATTTTTTTTATTTTTTTTTATATAAATATTGTTGGTACATATTTTGAATTACAGAGTGGTAGCCTGGCGTTCGTCCTCATAATTTTGTGTTGGGACTGAACGTCAGCACCACTGTCTACATTAGTCAGTTAACATCCCGCTTCTAGGTGACGGGTGTATTCCTGATATTTTCATACAAATATTTTGTCTACATGCACAGTACAACCCAACATTTTTTTAATTTGTACCACACACAGTATGGGGGTTGGGGTAAGTCATCACTCCGGAAATAGACATGTCATTGTTGACCTTGATTATTAACTGTACATGGGAATATCTAGTGATTATTCGTTACTTTATTTATTTCTTGAGGGGATCGGACTCAGACCAGTCCATTTTTGGTCTGAACACCGATCCTCATCAGCTATACGTGGGTTGTCGGCACCCCCCATCCCGTGAAACCAGAATGGGCAGCACCGAGTCTCCCATTGTTATAATCGGGAGCAGTCTGCATTTTTTTTTTTTTTTTTAATATGCAGCCTACCCCCCTTTAAATTATAGAGATGTGTAAATGCATCTCTTCAGATCACTCACTTCCAGACAGCACCTAGTAAGTCGGGCCTTTACCGAAGTACAGTGCAAGGTTAAACCCGTCTTCCGTCTAGGTCTATGCCCTTTTTTCTTGTTGAGAGTCAAGACTACTCCTGAAAAGACTCCGCCCCCAGCCTATCCTAACTATGCGCACGCGGGGCAGGAATATATATTAGTGTTATAGACAGCTTTAGAAATTTGATTCTTTCCTAATAGAATGGGTAGACTATTAGCTAAGGGTTTTTAACTAAGTTTTTGCAGCCGTTCGTTAGGGAATTAGTAGTCCGTGTCCCCCCTCTTCAGCTCAACTGTTGAGCGGAGACCCGGTTACTTTTAGCGCCACGACGGCGGTCAAGACTAGTATTTCATTTGTTTGTTTTTTTTGTTTTTTTTTTCTCGACGGCGGTCAGCTCTGAAGCCGCACGTCTTCTTTATTAATTTTGATTATTT
The DNA here is from genome assembly GCA_936440205.1 of Lepidonotus clava. Taxonomy (NCBI): domain Eukaryota; kingdom Metazoa; phylum Annelida; class Polychaeta; order Phyllodocida; family Polynoidae; genus Lepidonotus; species Lepidonotus clava. The sequence continues at coordinate 39,635,615 of OW387136.1, read as the reverse complement.
CTAATTTACCCGGGTCGAAACTTGACTTCTTGCCGTTTTGCCTCAGTCCCGGTTAAAACTGGTCTAAACATGGCCTAAATAACTTAGTCTTGTACCTTTGGGCAGTTGTTTGTCATCTTTCGCTTATCGCTGGATCCTGATTTACAGTAAAAATCAAAGGTCCCAACGACTGGGATATGTTGTGACCCGGCGATCATTCCACATAGCCAAGATGATGAGACTACACATTTTGTACAGCGCCTCGTCCCATCATCCTGTGGGTTTTAGCTACAACTCCCCCCCACAGGGAGAAGTCGTCTTTCCACCAGGGAAAAGTCGACTTTATGAAGAAGGGAGTTAGCACCCTGTGAATGTCGCCCGTTCACCGCATTCGTCCCGTAACTTCTTTTCCCTTGTGACCTCCGTTATACTTTCTGAATATAACACGCCTTGGCAGGAGTTGTACACGTCCTCGCCCGTTGTAGCGTGCTTGTACCAGAAATAAACGAGCCACGTATAAGGTACTCTCGTGCGCTGTCACGGAGCGTTCCCCCTTTGAATGTCACTAAATATTCTGCGTTCTTATACTCTTTACTACAACTTGCCCAGGATTCCCTGAGGAAGGGCCCTTAGTTAAATAAATATTGGTCTGCTTTATATATTAGTTTTTAGGTAATTTCCTTTCTATTCGTCGATTTTTTTGTGATGAAGGGACCGCTGTCAGGAGCCAACCCACCCCGGGGCATAATGACTGCCATGGTCGGGCGTCCACCCCAGTGCCCTTCGCAGCGTCAGTGACGCGTAACCCCAACGTCCTGCCTCCTGTCAGGCACCACTGACACCAGGCATGTGGGCAGGCTCCTGCTGCTTGTGCAGCCCCTCCATCTTTGAGAAGGATATATATGTAGGCATGCTAAAGAATAGACAGTGGCGTTCCCCAAGTGACTCCTGTACTGCAGCCCGATCCTAGCGGTTACAACAGCACAGGGGTCAGGTATAGATGGTACTTGCTTGGGGAAGTTCACTTCGCTCGTTGGAAGCATTGGTCCCGTTGAGCGCACATAGGTTTTGTATAGAATTTTGAGTTTCTTTTAAATGCTAAAATTTTGCGACACTAGGATCGGTTCCGAATGGTTCCCTACTTTAAAAGAGTTGCCGAATCAATAACAATAAGAGTGTTGAGCTAGGCTACCGGGCATGGGACACTCAACTTGAGAGAAATTTAGATAACCCATGGGTCCATAGAGAGACGGTTGGACCAGCCTACCCGACCCAGGTTTCCCTGGTTGGTGAATTATTATCGAACAGGTTAGTCAACAGAACCTTACCTACCCAAACAGGCAGAGCCCAGCGAATTCCCTGTTACATTTCAGTTTAGTACTTGCACTATCGAATTATTAATTCACCGATTTTACCTGTACTGCATTAGGTCAGGTCTTAACACTCGTTACATTGTCATATAATAACTTCATAAACCGTTCCTGGGTCCTTTTCTGATGTCCCTGGTCTTACTGTCTTTTGGGCAGTCCCCGGTCCGGTCGCTGTGGAGGTAGGTGGGGTCGATCTAGGAGGGGCGTTAGGCATCGTTCCATGTCCCATCACTGGTTGAGGCCAGTCCGCTCCGACATCAGACCAGCCAGCGTCGATGAGGCGAGGCACTCCCATGGGTACAGGAGTGGCTAGCCCCGAGGAGTATCTCAGGAGTCTGGCCCTGGTATTGTACTTTAAATTACTCATCATAAGACGGGCCAGTTTTTTAGACACCCTCAGGGTATCCGGTAGTGGCACCTTAGATGGGTGTTGCCCAGGTCTTGTCGCCGCTCCCATCAGCTGCGCCCCCCAGGTAACTGTCAGGGTGTACTTCAGGCACAGTTGGGTCACCAGTAGATCCTTAATAAGCACATAACCTTCCGTGTAGGTGTGGTCAGAAGGCATGGCCAGTTCTCCCAGAAAGATTGTCTCTATCATATGTGGGTTGGCAAACTGTACATACAGTCCATCTACAGTTTTCCGCCTGATGTACCTCCATTTTCGCCACACGAGGACCACTATGGTGATGACCAGTACCGCCAATAATATAGCGAGCACAGCCACCGCAGTGGGGTTGGCGGTCGTGTTCGGGCATCCAGTCAGTTCCTTCTCACGGCGTAGCAGCTCCTCCGTGTCCGCTGTCTCCAAGGCCATGGCCCGTGGTAGAGTCATAGCCAGTCCGGCTAGGGCAGCTTTGCCCTGGTGCCTCCGCCAGCATTTCCAGAGAATACACCCAATAATTGTTACTGCTATCACTATGCAGAAAATTGTGAGGAGGCCGAAGCCGCCCCCAAAGTTACCTATAGAAAACCATGGGGCGTGTTTGTCTACTTCGTAGCGGTCAGTCGCTTTCTTGATGCCTTTAGCCAAGTCTTTCCGGTGTTTTTGGATCCGCTTGGCCAGAGAGGGTACAGGTATTCTGACTTTTAGGCTCTCCTCGATTTCCAGTAGCTCTTTCCTAATCGTTTCAGGGATAGGATCTGATTCTAACATAGTGGGTTCATTCTCGGGCCTCGTGAAATTAGTGTTCCATCCTCTCACACGACTCGCCGCTTCCAACAGGTCGTTATGTGGATACACGACCGTGGTGATCCTGGTGTGTCGGTCACAGTTCCGTAAACTATACGGTATCCATGATCCCTGTGTTTGAAATGCACAGTCGCATTCCACCTGAACTCGCGCATAGTTTTCTATGTTCACCTCCACCGCGGGTTGATTTCTGCAAATCATTTGGCCCCGGGTGTCAGCGCTGACCACAAGCATGTCTCCGTCGTCCAGATACACTGCCATCTCTCCAAAGTCTGCTTCCAAAAGATAGTCCAGTTCACATTTTTCTTGTATGGCCGTGTCATCACGTCTCAACAGTGCGGCAGTGCAGGTATTATCTGTGATCTTTTTCATGTAGGGCAGGTCCTTGCAAAGCGTAATGGTCTGCCCATAACAGCCTGACCAACTGCCGCTAGCCAGTGGTACATAGTACTGGCGAGACATGGACATAGCCACACTTTTAGGTAGATTAACAATTTGAAGAGCGTCCTTCTTTCGTCGTCCTCTAACTGGTACTGGTACAGGGAAGGTTAGTACCTCGTAGACTCTAAACAAATGTTCGTCGGCCACAACCGGTACCCTTACATACACGATCAATTCTTGGGTGGTTTCATCAAATTTAAATGCGCTTGGTTCCTTTGGCCTTCCCTTATGTCATGAGACATAGTGGATTGCGCCTGAGCTAGAACCCTTTCCAGCCATAAGGCTCTCTCTGCTTCCCAGATGGTTCTTTTCAAACTTGTTCTGATCACAGAGAGCATGGCTCAACTAAACCCACAATATCCAATAATAGGGTATTGGACATGCAGCATTTAGCTTTACCATGGCCTGACTGTACATTGAGCCCTCTCTGCTACCGGGAGATCTTGGACCTACCAGCAGAGCAGAGACGACCGGCCAGTGACCCAGTCGATAGCGATTACCGGTCCCAAGTCACCCTGGGTGGTCACCGACGGTCTGATCCAGGTGAATCTGCCAACCCACACTGAACTTTGACCGTTTTCACTGGCCTTGCCTGTTCACTCCTGAGCTGTCAGGAGCTAGGTGGGGTCTGTCGGCCCCGTACCACGTACATACCACTTACTGGCGGGTGCACACCTAATAGACCTTAATTTAGTTGATTCTGCCGTATGGGATTGGCCTTCCCCCGCACCCATTAGCTCTGAATCGGATTTAAATTTTAGTCGTATGTGCCCCTTGTGACCCAGCAGCCCGATATGTACGCCGACTAGACGGTACCACAGTAGGATGTTAATTCATCCTTCGCTAGACACGGGGGCCTTCAGTACGTCTCTCCCCAGCACTATAAAGTCAGTTTAACGTGTCCCCGGACTCTCGCGAGCCCACTGCCGCCTGTTAACCCCTACCCTTTGAGGAGCTCATCCCTCTCGGTAAGGGTTGACTGTTCTCATAATAGAAGGAGGGGTCTGTAAACGCCACATGGAACCTGGGATGGATTCCCTTCAGATACCTGTTGACTTCCAGGACCGCTCCGACCATATATTGGCGTGGTACCAAATCCATGGTCAGTTGGCCCCGTGTCAGGTGTTGCACACCTTTCCTGAACACACGCGTTTGCTCGACTACCAATTGGAGATACACCATTTCTCCTAGTTTGTCTTCCAGAGCTACAGGTATCATGTTCAGGTACAGTTCCATCCAGTCCACCTTATGTTGGACGAGTCTCATTCTTCGGCGAGTGGTATTATGCGCCTTATTTAGTGACCTTAAATTATCCAGCAGACCTATCACGACGTGGTTAACCCTTTCTACGGCCTCGTCGTGTTTCTCGTTCATCAGTGCCAGGTCTTCGATCATCTGGTCGGAGGACTCTTGTAACACTTTAATCAGTTCCCTGTTATACTTGACATCAGCTGAAAGCCCCTTATTCCATGAGGTTGGAATAGGAAATGTCGGCCATCCTGGGTCGTCCAGCATGATGGGTAGTTTCTTCATTCTTTTGACCCTTCCGCCTGAATCTAATTCTGACCCTTGATTTTGAGGTCGCTGTTGGTTGTTTTTAATTAGCGAGCTTAAGGTTTCATTGAGAATTTCCCTATACCGACCTTTGAGCGCCTGCGATGTCTGATCCATCCAATTCACCAGCGATCTGACATGGTAACAGGCTCGGTCAAGAGCGTCTCCTCCTTTTAGGTACCGATGACAGACCTGGCCAAAGGTAGCCTTGATGAAGGAGCGCCTCTGGGGAATGGTGATTAGAAAACCTTGTCGGACGTGGGTAATATCTGCGGTGGACATTAACTTCCCTGGTTTCAGCACCACCCCATATTGTTCCAAGGCTATAACTTCAGCATTAGGGGCTAGCCCTTCACTTGGGCTGGAGTCATTTCGTAGCCCCTCAATGCCTCCTACTATGGCTAAAATGAAAAGCACTGACCACTTCATTGTCCTTGGTTTTAGCACTAGTCCGAGAGAGTCAAGTTTATAGTTTTGTCTACAACTTTTTCACAACGAAGTTACCTTCATCCTTCTGCGCACCACTATCATCCATGCGCCGAAGTATGCCCTCCTCTCGGGCCCCCTGGTCCGTTTAGTTTGGGACATGCTCGTAGAGGTTTTGCCCACTGTCATTCACCACTCGTCTGATGATCCCGCTCTCGTCTTTGGTGACCGTAATTCTCAAGCCTCCCATACGTTCGCAGGACGAGGGGCGCATTGCTCTGAGGGGTCTTGGCCTAGTAGGCTCCAGTCCGAAACGGCCCCCGTTGGGTCGTACGACGGTTGGCTCGAGGGGTACGGGTGTGGCACCTGCGGTGGGTTTGTCGTTGGAAGTGGGCTCGGCCACAGTGGACCCCCCGGCTGGCTGGTTGGCGTCCACTGCTGCTGGTTCCATAGCAGTGGTGAGGGATTGGCGTTGCAGCTCGTCGTCAAGCTGCTCAAGTCTAAACAAGCGGGGTCCGTGGGCTGCAAGTGGTGGAGGAGGGGAGCTCCCGCTGGCCCGTTCCCCACCGGTGGGGTTGGCGCGTGTTGGTCGGGTGCTACCTCCACTTTTAATCCTGGAGCGGCGACGGTTAGCTGTTCCCCTCCTGTTCGCCTTTCCAGAGTGGGCAGAGGTCGGCCGCCTCGCGTTGTTCGCTGTCTGGTACCTTCCCCGACGCATTTAGAGTTTTGGGTGGCCCTTTGGATGAAAGGAGCAACCTGAGTTTTAACCTCAGCTAGCTGTTTGTTCGATTTTGGCACATCCAGTCCCACTGTCCTTCTAATTTCGTCAACAGTCTCAAATAGTTGGAACAGTGGTTGCGTAAGGTCCCAGAACCATCCGGCCTGAATCTGCACTGGTCTGGTGGCCGCTTCCCCCTTCTGAGCTGGCTTGGCCACCGCAGTTAGCCTTGGCTCGGGCTCCGAGTCACTCACCTCAGATAAATTGTAAAAGTCTTTATTCGCTGCTTTCCTTTTTGCTGGAATCGAATTAGCGGACTTCTTGGCTCCTCCTGCGGTCGTTCTGGTGGGCCGCCGGGCTGGTGTTCTTGGTTTCTTCCGGGCAATCCCGGTGTCGGTTGAGTCCGGGCGGACACCGCCCCGGCCCGGCCAACTCCACCGTCTAAGGTTCTGAGCCGGTCGTTTCTTAGTACTCTCCTTCTCGGCTGCCTTTTCTTTCATTTGGTAAAATCCTAAAAGAATGGCCCAACGAACATTCCCTTGGTGGGTAGCGCCCTCTGGTGGGGGCGACTAATCCGTTTCCTTCTCAGGGGGACGATGATCCTTCCCTCCGTGTCCGCAGGGAAAGTAGTAGTTCCCTTTGGATTGCTATGAGGCCGGAGGGCTAGGCAGTTCCCCATGAGTCGGTGGATCAGTGTTCCAGCTAAGTTCTCTTTCCGCCCCTTCCAGGAGAAGTCGAAAGTTGAAAAATTTCTATCTCCAACTTTCGTTTAGAGATAGAATCAATGTCTACCTCCGTTTTCCTCCCGGGCTGGGTTATGCGTGCAATCACCTGCAGCAGAGGTGACCGTCTAGGAGCAGAGTTGCGGACCGACTGGTGGATCGGCGCGGATCCCACGAAATTATAACTGATCCGCTTGCCCATGCCGTCTCCATATTTGGAGCTGTATCTTGTTTCAGGTGGGGAACGCTTGCATCCGGTCCCAGGAGATGACGCCAACCACTGGCATCTCCCTTGGTGTGCGCACCCTCCCCTTCTGCCACGCCCCTGGGCGCGGCGAGGTGGCCGTGAGGTAGGCCACCTGTTCCATTAGCGTTGAGGCTAACGGTGCCGCTCCGTCGAGCTTTTATTTTCACAGGGCGGCATGGTTTTCTGCATTAATCATCCATGTCGTCGCTTTCCCCGCCGTTGAACAGAGCGGCGTAGTTAGGCCGACGGTTCCGACGCAGGTTATAGCCACCTTTCGTCGGGACATGGTCCTCTTCTGTTTTTTCTGGGCTCTGTTCCGATGTATCCGAGATCGGTACATCACCGCAGGGCAGTTTTATGGGCTTGTTATTGCCTGGAGGGGATCTCCCCACCAGCGGCTGGCTTTTGCCCCTTCGTTTAGCTCGTTTGCGTTTCCTCTGTCCATTAGCGCCAGCTGTTCCCCGTTCACAGGCGGCTTTGTTAGGAACAAAGGATAAGTTTGGTAACAGCGCGGTGTCCGCACTGGCGCCCTGACCATCAGTGATTTGCCCGTCCGATTCTGCTAAATCGGTGGGACTTGGACCAGGTTTTTGTGTAGGTACCTTCCTGGCCATAGGAATTGCATCATGCTCACGGGGACCGGTCGTTCCCGTTGAGTTTTCAGTCTCAGCACCCCTTATTTTGCCATCCTTTTCAGCAATTTCACCCGTCGGAGTGTGATGCAATTCAGGGTTTCGGTCAGGATCTGCCCCTTTTGAGTTAGTGATTTTTGCTTCTCTCACCAGTTTGGGAATAACATGAGGGATGGCGGGAGACCAAGGCCCATGTGCAGGTTTGAGCTTTGAAATGTTTACTAAATGTGGTATTTGTTTCCCAGTTTTCAGCGACACCAGCCTAACGAGATGGTCCCCCTTAGTTTCAATTACCCTGTATGGCCCAGTATACCTGTTTGAGAACTTAGACGCTTTATTTTCACTAGCCAAAGGGTCATACATGTATACCATATCACCTTCGTACATCTGAGTGGGCCGCGCCCGCTCATCAATCCGCAACCTCAGATCTTTTTCATAGTTTTGAACAACTCGTTCTGCCATATTCTTAAACATGGCAATGTTGTCCTTTGTTTGCATGAAGAATTCACAATCATTCAGCGTTTCAGGGATTGTTCCCTGCTCAGGCATTCCCATACTGATTGGATCTCTGCCAAACAGTAGGGTGTGAGGACTGTATTCCGACCGTACACTGATCGTGGACCGAACCGTCCACAACGCGATGGGGAGCAGATCAATCCAGTTACAGTGATCATCAGGAATGTAATATGCGATCAGATTTTCAATTGTTTTGTGTAATCTTTCTACCCGAGCGTTGCCGGTCGGCATTCGCCCGGTGGTGAATGTTTGTTTGCACGCTAGTCGGGTAGTAATTTCCCTGAACAGCCCCGAGAGGAAAGCCGCTCCCCGGTCTGTGTGCAGGCGGTTTACCCGCCCATACCGACACACTATCCCGGTTAGGAAACAGTTGGCCGCGGTCTGCGCGGTTGAATCTTTCGTGGTGAAAGCCTCTGGCCATCCGGTTAATAAGTCTATGAAGGTAATGATGTATTTTGACCCATCCCTAGCCCTCTTTAGTGGCCCGATAAAATCACACTGAACCACCTCAAAGGGACGGGTTGGTCTCTCCCAAGACTTAGCTAAGGCCTTGAAATGTGGGGCCCGCCTCCTCAGAGAGCAGGTCTCACATGCCTTCACATAGTCCACTATATCGGCGTTCATGTTCCGCCAGTAGAATTTCTCAGAGATTTTGGTAGTAAGGTTACTGATCCCTACATGTCCCCCAGCTAATATGTCATTATGTAACAGTCTCAGGACTTTGGGAATTAACTTTCCTGGAACTATCATACGGGGTTTTAGTCTTACCAGTTGGTCTTGGTGTTTGTTATACCTTTTGACGTTGAACCTACAGAGCACCCCCGGTGCTATCATTCCCACAAAATCAGCTTGGTCCATTATTCGCCTAGCTTCAAGGGGATCTGGCGGTAGGTCTCCGTCCTGAAGGTAGTCTATCAATTGCGCGCACTCAGCATCTTGGAGTTGCACGTTTATTACCGTAGCCACAGAAAGCTCTTCATCCTGAATTTCGGCCTCGAATAATTCACATCCCACAGCGGGCTCATATTCTTCACCTGGGACATGTTCATGATAGACTCTAGACAAATAGTCCGGCAGAAAATGAGTCGCTCCTGGCTCATATATGATTTCAAAATCAAAATCTGATAGCGCTAAAGCCCACCGTCTCAGCCGGGCTGACGGGGCTTTGTAGGCACTTTGTAGCAGGGGGATCAACGGTTTGTGATCAGTCACTATTGTGATTTTAGCTCCCTGCAACATGTCCTCATAGTTCTTAATACCTTTAATTACTGCCAGAGCCTCTTTCTCTCTTACCGAGTAATTTAATTCGGCGTCACGGAGGGTACACCCCCAGAAGGCAACCGGACGGTAGATTTCATCTAGTTTGTGACAAACCGCTGCACCGCACGCGGCGTCTGATGCATCGGTTAATAAATAGAAATGCCCTCCTATATCTGGATGGATTAGTAAGGGTGGCGAGGTCAGCAGTTTCTTTAACTGTTGAAACGCCTCCTCGCAGGCCTCTGTCCATTCAAAAGAGACTTCTTTCTTTAGTAGCCGGTTTAAAGGCTTTGCTAGATCAGCAAAATTAGGGACAAACGGTCGGTAGTAGTTACATAGCCCCAGAAAGGATTTGATGGTTTTCACATTATGCGGGCGGTTAAAGGCTGTGATCTTTTCTGTGGTAACCTTTTGTGTAGCCACCCCTTCTGCGTTTACTACATGGCCGAGGAAATTAATCTCACTGTGGCACCACTCACACTTAGACGGTTTTAGTTTGAGGTTGGCTCTCGCTAAAGCTTGGAGAACCACCTCAACACTCGCCAGGTGTTCGTCAAAGGTGGTGTCGTAGACGATTACGTCGTCTAAATATGCTAAGCATGTTCTAGGAATCAAGCCTTTTAGCGCAATGGCCATCACCTTGGTAAACTGCCAAGGCGCGCCAACTAAGCCGAAAGGTACACGCTTATACTGATATACACCCATTGGGGTTTCAAAGGCAGTATATTTTCTACTGTCTTCTTCGATTACGCACTGATGATAGCCGCTTAACAGATCTAAAGCTGTCCACATAGTGGGCTTCTTGTAAGCCATATATAAGAAAAGTGATCGCGCTGTAGGCATTGGGAATTTATCTTTGAAAGTGACTTGATTAAGCATGCGAAAGTCTGTACAGAGCCTAGGTTTGCCGTCTTTCTTCTGCACTACCACCAGCGGACTTCGCCAAGCCGATTCGCTGGGTTCTATAACACCTATATCTATGAGCTGCCTAACTTGTTCATTGATGATATCCATTTTCTGTGGAGAGTATCGATACGGTCTAGAACTTATTACTCCCTGCGACTCATCCACAATGATTCTCATCGGCGCTATTTCACAGTGACCCAACTCTTCCATCGAGAACGCTAGCGCATTTCTGTTGTTATTAAGCATCTGTCTAAACCTTACCTTTTGTTCTTCATCTAAACACGACTCGGTTAGATCTATTTTACTTACATTTTCATCCATTTCACCTCGGGATTTCTCCTCAGAGGTTTGGCTTTCCATTTGCACTGCGTCTTTCATTACTTCTACAGAAATCCTACAGATGGACATTGGGGTCTCTGTTTTAGTTAGATAACACAAGTCTAGGAACTCTTCTATCTGATCTTGATTTACCTCAGGCACTGCGCATTCTTCTGCAAAAGCTAACACTTCCTGTGGAGTGATTTCTTGCATTTCGTCTAGCGGATTCATGACTTTAATCCACCACTGACTTCCCACCGTATTCACGCACCCCTCCACTAGGACCGGTGCGGTTACTGCCGGTGCGCAGTAAGCTACTGGTGAGTCCAACCCCAGCGGCTCTCGGGTGGTAACCGGTATGATGCATTCATTTCCCGGTGGAATTTTCACTGTTTCTTTGCTAACTATAGGGTTTCCACAAAACACTTCTATCTTTGCGCCTGGTAGAGATAAATCTGAACGAAGCACTGTTAATAAGTTTCTACCGATTACTATGGAGTGGCATAGATCGTCCACTATGTTGAAATCATAGCAAACCACCGATCCCTGGATTGAGAACTTACACCTGATTTGTTCTAGTATCACTTGAGACGAATTGTCTGCTAAACTGATGTTTCCTTTCGATACTTTCCATTCATCTAAAATACATTGTTTAGGAATCTGCTGCTTGCAAAAGGTAGACATGAAGCAATCACTCGCCCCAGTGTCTACCAAAGACTTAGCCTCTTTCTGATCATTAAATCTTAGCGTTAAGAAAAATGCTTCGTCTCCTATCTCTCTTCTAGCCGGTCCGTCCACTGCGCCTAATTCTATCGTGGAATGAACGGACCTATCTTCTAGTTTCCCTGACTCTTTTGCTCAGTGCCACCGGCTTTACCATCTTTATACATTCGCGGTGGTTTTTCCTTCAACCTATTCTTTAACCACAAGCACGCTTCTGTAGAGTGACCATGTTGTTGGTGAATGATACAAAACTTACTTTCATCGAAAGGCAACCTAGGTCTCTCCACTTTCTGTTGAGTTGGCGGATTCTTTCCTTTGTCTACCTCTCTGTTCGGGGCGTTATTAGATTTAGCCTTCTGATCTAAATTCCTCTCGCCTTTCTGACCTTCATACCTATCTTTTCTTTCATAACCTTGCTGTTTATAACCACCACTGCTCTGGGGAGATCCATTTTGCCCCGGCTTTGGTTTCTGAAACCATGGGGCGGCCTCCAGTCGGGCCAGCACCACTCCAAACCGTTCAGAGATGGAGTTGAGAGCTGTGGTCTCCTCTGACGCTTGGCTTCCAGCCAGCTCGCTCACTGCATTGGATATTTTAGTTCCCCCTTTGCCTTTGTCCAACGATTCTAGTCTCGTTGCACAATCCACCGCTTCGGTGAACGACTTAGGGTCCAGTATGGCTACTTGTCTGGCTACGCCCTGCTTTAATCCTTCTAAAAACACGGCTAACATCATGCTTTCGCTTGCTTCTGCCTTAACCTGCTTTTGTTTCAGGACACCTGCAAATTCGATCACGCTCTGGTCCTTTCCTTGTTTAAGGGCACAGAACTCTGCGTGTTTCTGCCACTTAGCTCTTCGATCACCGAAGATCTTTGTCATCTGAGTTTCTAGTTTCTCAAATGTGTCTTTCTCACTTTCAGCTAACGCTCCTGCCCAGTCGTCTGCCCTTCCCTTTAGGCCTAACAGCGCCATATTCAGGAGATGGGCGTTCGACCAGTCATAGATAGCTTTCAGTCGTTTTAATTCCCTGAAATACTTTTCTATTTGCTCGTCTTCCTTTCCACTAAACCACGGTAACCTAATGTTTGGTCCCCTTTGGTGACCATTGTGAGTCGTTTCACGTACTGGCGCTGGTACTTGCCCCAGTGTCAAACCTAGCTGTGGCAGGATATCCCAAATATTTGGTTGATTTGGCGGGTTTGGAGGGTTGTTCTGTCCTGGTGGGCCCGGTGGATTGGGAGGGTTGTTCTGTCCTGGTGGGCCCGGTGGACCTGGCGGTCCTGGCGGGTTGGGTTGATTAGGTGGGTTGGGAAGAGGGTTGTTGGGCTGGTTCGGAGGAGGGTTATTAAGTTGGTTTAGAAAAGGATTGTTGGGCTGGTTTGGAGGAGGGTTATTGGGTCCTGGTGGGTTCGCCTGATTATTCTGGCCCGCCGGAGCTTGCTGACCCTGTTGGTTACCCGCTCTTCCTCGGCCTGCGTTAAGATTGGCTGCGATCGCCATCGCCTGCAATAGGTAAGGGAACATGTTTTGCTCGACCCTACCTCCTGCTGGCACAGCTCGGCCAGGCTGTTGGCCCGGTTGGCCACCCCCATCATTTTGCTGCAGTCCCCCTGGATTTATCCCAAGATTGGGTTGATTCGGAGGGGGATTATTAAGAGGGTTTTGAGGAGGGTTAGGCCCTTGTGGGTTCGCCTGATTATCCTGGCCTCCCTGAGCCTGTTGGTTAAGGGGAGGGTTAGGCCCCTGAGGATTGGCCTGATCATTCTGGCCTCCTTGAGCCTGTTGGTTAAGAGGAGGGTTAAGCCCCTGAGGATTGGCCTGATCGTTCTGGCCTCCTTGAGCCTGTTGACCCTGTTGGTTACCCCCTCTTCCTTGACCTGCCTGCAAAGGGTCTCCCATTGCCTGCGCTAGGAAAGGATGCAACATATTTTGTTGTATAGGCCCAAGGTTTATCCCACGATTAAGCTGCCATGCCCCCGGATCTACACCCCCAGCTCCCCCTTCACCGGGTTGTTGGAGTTGGTTTTGATCACCCCTTTCTCCTACTAGATCCACCAAAGGTACGCCTCCCTCCGCCATATTATCTTCGTGGAGGTTTAGTATATCGTGATCGTCCCACTGTTCCCTCACAGGTATTTCCTCTACACTAATTTCGTCCTCACTCTCCTGTTTGTCTTTCTTACCTGTGCCTAACACATCCTCGGTAATAAGTTCAAGTGATGACGAGCGTGATTTCTCTCCTCTAACTAGTTTTCTATCAGGACTACCCTCTCTGACATTTGCGACAGCTTGTTCTGTTTCACTGTCTCCTTCCTCGTCTCTATCTTCCCCTTCTCTATCACTTTGGATTTCTAGCGTTTCCCTTTCTGCTTTATCCTGATCGCTTAACCTTTCTAACTCTTCATGCTCCTCGGGGCCTGCTTCTGCTAACTTTCTTATTAGTTCTGCTGGGTTAGAACCATACTCATCTACCCCCAGATCTGGAGCCTTCGCTCCTTTATTAGCGTCGTCCAAGTTCTCCTCAATATCAAAGGTTAGCCTATAGGGTTGTAAATTGCCTACTTTGTCACTGTTTCCCTCTGCTTCCCTTCCCACTCCCCTGTCCCCTCCTACTGTCTTTTCTTTAGCTACAGTGGGATAAGGACTGGACACCCCCGGGTTGGGGTGAGTCGGTGTTACCAGTGGGTGACTGATAAACTCAAGTCGTCGGGGTAATGGATAGGTGAGAGAGCTCCCATCAGGTAGGATTACCGGATTTTCGGGGCGTTTTCCCCCTGATGGGCTGGAGTTATCAGCGGTGTTTTGTCGTTGTTTCTGGTTCCCTGAGGAAAATAGGTTATCCTCATCGAAAACTTCCTGTTCGCATTCACCTCCCGCTGCGGGTAGTAAACGGTAGGGAACACCTTGATCACACCATGGATTATTCACATCGGGTTCATAAGTAGAGCGAGAGCTAGTACCAGGTTCGTGGCCCGTAGGTGGTACGTACCCTGGATTCCAATATTGCTGATATTCTTTGAGACGGTTCTTCCCTTCAACTCGTCCCGCGTGTGTTAGGGTTTCAAGTCCTTCGTCAAGAACCGGCCTATCTTTGGACCCTAGGTGCCAGGGAAATGGTTTACCTCTGCCACGGGTTTGGTAATTTTGTACACCTTCAGGGCAGAGCTGCTTGGGTCTGGCTGCGACCTCCTGTCTCTGTGCTTCCCCGTCTAAGGGATTACCTACCAGGTGGCGGTTTTCCACATTCCCTGTATATGATGTTGACACATCGTGTCCTGCGGGCCGCAAAGATTGAGGCTTGGGGTTAGAAGAAGCCTCAAAGTTACCGGTGGCTGACATCAAGGATGAGCAAAACGGCACAAGTCATGTTTCGGGTAATCTCCACCAAATGAACTATTGTTAATGTTTGATTTAATACTGCGTGATGTGTATATGACTAAGTATCCATGAGTCGTTTGTCCAGGTTGTCTGAGTCAATCAGACTGCGTTTAAAGTTAGTTCGTTCACTTCCCAATAGTTCAAAAGAAATGAACGATGAGGGAGCTCTTAATATGAAAGGGTTTTTATTCAATAAACATCTCATCCCGAGTCAAAGCCACTATGTATAAGTCTCCATCAGTCCACCTCCCATCTCCTATCAGCAATCAACCACATTTAGAATACAAGTTGTTCCAACACATTCTAGACCGCTCTAGTGCTTAGCTCTATCACAATCCTATGTCCGAGGTAGTTGGTATAGGTAAAACTCCAGTCTGCTACGCAGGAGTCGATGTACTAACTCCAAGTAGCTCCTTTGCTAAACTTACTCAGCTGGCATTCTCACTAAAACTGCCTGCTCCTCACTTTGCAACACCTTTTATACTGGTTAACAGGTGGCGCTGGGAGCGTAAAATATCTCTTTCTAGAAGTAGACTAGAAGTAGACTTGCTAAGCCTGATCCTTTTTAGATTATACAACGTGGTGATATATTAAAAGTGCTAAGCCATTAGTACAGTCACATTTGACTAAGGTTAGAATTTCTTTGAATGAAAACTCATATTCTGAAATCCTTCTTTATCATATATAATACAGGTTTGTAAGGCGTGAGACTTGTCCCAGTAATGCACTATTATAAAGAAGAATAACATTTACTTTTTTTGAAACTTTAGGAAATAAAAGTTAAACATATATGCATCCTAAAAATGTAAAGAAAATAGGAGGTTACCATAGAAACTTTTGTGCTAGAGATATAACAATGTGAGCATACATTTGAAAAAAGTATGCTCAAGTAGAGTTTTCATGATAAATTTCATAATAATCCTCAAATCAAATATAGAATCATTGAAATCTTAACCTAAGACTTATACACACAGAATCCATGCACCAGTTAGAAAATAATATGGCTTTTATCAAAATAGAAGTAGTATCCTTTTTGGTCGAGTTCAACACATCGAGCAGAAAATAGGGTCGAGTTCGACACATCGAGCAGAAAATAGGGTTGAGTTCAGCACATCGAGCGAAATTTAGGTCTTGTTCGACACAATTAATGCTTGAGTCAATGGTAGAATGTGCCGGTCTTGTTCAACTCATCGAGCAGAAATAGGGTTGAGTTCAACACATCGAGCAGAAAATAGGGTTGAGTTCAACACATCGAGCGAAATTTTAGGTCTTGTTCGACACATTTAATGCTTGAGTCAATGGTAGAATGTGTTGGTCTTGTTCAACTCATCGACTAGATTTTAGGTCGAGTTCAGCACATCGAGCGAAAATTTAGGTCTTGTTCAACACACGAGTGAAATTTTAGGTCTTGTTCGACACATCGAGCGAAATTTAAGGTCTTGTTCGACACATCGAGCGAAATTTAAGGTCTTGTCTGATTCATAAGTTTGAATGGAATAATGTGTTGTTCGACTCAGGTCTTGTTTAACTCAAATGTAGTTTCAAATATGTGGTTGCCATCTAGTGAAATGTTAGCGAATTATTAGTTTAAACTGCCATCTATTGGATTGTTATAGAGTTGCTTGTAAATGAATTTAAATAACGTGATTGTTAATGAAGCATATAATATTAAATAGTTTGGTGATTGGTTTTGGTGATTATATTTAGAGGTTAAGAATCATATATAATTCATTAGTAGATATATTTAAAATGGTTTATATAGAGTTTTGGTGTTGTTTGTTTTTATAGATTGGTATAATCTATGTATCGTATTAATGTTTTATTTGTATTGTTTTTGAAAATAAAACTGTTATGTGAACATAATATGAGTTGATTAATATGTTATTTTTAGATTTAAAAGTATTGATATTGAATCTTTTGTTTTAATATGAAAATGGTATTGACCTAGATAATATAAGGAAATCGTTGTGACAGCGTATAACATTTGTTGTGTTTTTATTATTGAGGGTCTAGATTCTATAAATTGACGTGATAGTGCTACTTATCAGAATTCTGTTCCACTGGAGTAATGAGTTGCTCTTAATGACCTTCTGTTTAATGATTATATTATCATTTAGAGATTTAGTTTCAATGGTTAATCTTAAGAGAGTTTATGTTGGCTATTGAGGGTTTGGTCTAATTTGCAAATTGTGATTTTCATTAAATATAGGTTAAGAATAGCGTTTTGGAAGATTATTTCTGGAGTTTCAGGATTAGATTGGTAGGTAAAATGTATTTTATTTTGAATTTTGAATTTTTATCAATTTGAATATGATTTCTTTTATGTGTTTTTAATTATAGTTTCTTTTATAGGTTTATTGAAGACTGATCGTTGAGGGACGAAACTTCTTTTGACTTTGGTAAGGTGGTATTTCAAAACTATTAATTTCGTAATCTAGATTTTCGATGTTGAAACTTAAAGATTTCCAAATTTGTATTGGTATTTGCGTAATTGTTTCTGAGCTTGATTCTTAGTACGTTGGGCGGACGTCGAACCAACGCCTCTCTTAAAAATGTAATGTTTTGTTATAGCAGGTAATAATTCTTCTTCTTATTTGTCTTCGGTCCTGTTTCAGCGTAGATCTGATTGAGGTACTGAAAGGTATTTTATTCAATAAGCCTTTTACTTTGAAAGTATTATGATGTTTTGAAAGGTATTATTGAATTTTTATTAAATTATTAGTAGAGTTTAGTTTCTTTTTGAAATAGGTTTGATGTAATCTTATTTAAGAAAAATGCATAATATTGTTTGTCATAATATTTTTGACTGAATTTTGTTAGATTATTTTGTGAAATGTAAATGGAATATAAAGTTTGGAATTTTAAAATTATTGTTTGATTTTGCTTGAAAATTTGGTATTTCATAATCTTTCATAATCCTTTCAGTTCCTCTGTTCCTTTGGAATGTTTGAACGTATTGTGAACGTACTTGCTGGAATTTGATTGGCTGATATTTTGGGACTTGGTATAAATAGTTACGTAGGTATAAATGGTTGCGTCACAGGGGTTGTTCGCTGTCGTAATCTGAATCTTCTGATGGGATAAGTCGAAGATTTGTTTTATTATAGTGTGCAGTAAGGATTCCTTAGGATCTCTAGTGCGGATTCATATAGGCTTATATGGATATATCGGATATGAACGTAGAGGATAATTGAACTTCATCGGATTCACAGGATAATTTAAACAGTACAAAGACAATTATACAGAGAACAATTGAACTTTATTGGATAATCAGTACTTGGATATTTCTTCGAGACTCTTCTTCGTTACAACACCGATAATACGAGGCTAAGGTAAGTTGAAAGTTTTATATTTGATTTTAATAGATATATTGGTTATGCATTTTCAGATATAATGTTAGGATAAGTATTCTTGGATATTATAGGTTCAGATTATTTGTTTGTTTGTTATATAATAGATGAAGTTTAATTAAAAGGTCAGTTGTATATTCGATGAAGCTTTGTTTGTTTAGTAGTTCAAGATTTAAAGAGTTGTTTGGATCGTTGGGAGTTCAAGGGGATCATCATAGAGTTCAATGGTTTCGGGGGGTAGTAAGCGGGGAGTGTGAGGTCTATAGTATTGTCGGTTCTTTATTTTTCTAAGTCTGTGGATGGTGCATGATAGAAGCGTTATTAGGATGATGAGAATTGAGCACAGAGTTCCGCCAGCAATTTTAAAGATCAGTGATTTAGTTGGAGATCGGGTGGTAGCCTGAGGGGTACTTGAAGGTGTTGAGTTTAAAGAGAGAGGCTTACTGGTAGATAGTACTGCCGAGGTGGGTGTTGAAGGCTTGGGGATTGTTTTTTTGATTGTGATAGGTGTGGGATTTGTTGGATTTGGTGTTGGAGAGATGGTTGGTGTTTTGTTTGGAAGAGTCGGTGACAGGATCATTGGTGTTTGAAGGGTTGAGGCTGGCTTAGAAGAGGTTGCTGGTGTTAAGGGGTTTGGAGATGGTAGTGGTTTAGGGGGAGACGGTAGTGGTCTAGGTATGGGTGCAGGTGTTTGAAGGCTAGGCGGCGATCGTGGTTTAGGCAGGTCTGTTTGAAGGGCTGGTTTAGGCAGAGTGGTAGGTGTTTGAAGGCTAGGCGGCGAACGTGGTTTAGGCAGGACTGTTTGAAGGACTGGTTTAGGCAGAGTGGTAGGTGTTTGAAGGCTAGGCGACGGCAGTGGTTTAGGTAGGGCTGTCTGAAGGGTTGGAGATGGTTGAGACGCTGGTGTTTGGAGGCTTAACGATGACAGTGGTTTTGACTGGGTCGTAGGTGATAACGTTGGTGCTTGAAGTGTAGGTGATGGTTTAGGTGGAGCCGTAGGCCATGTCAGTAGTTTAGGCGAGGTCGTTGTTGTTGTTAGAAAGGTAGGTGGCGGCAGTGGTTTTGGTAGAACTGTTGGTGCCGGAAGAGTTGGTGCTGGAAGAGTTGATTTTCTGAAATAAAGAATTAGTTTGGTCGAATTTAGCTGAAATTATGTTAGTTGGAAGTACGTTGTAGCTAATAAATAGTTGAAATTATTATGTGATTATCATAGTGGTGTGGTCAGAGAAATATGTATTCCAACAGTTAAACTTTTTATGGGAATTTTAAAATCTGAAATTCAATGTGTCATTTATAAACATTTTCTGCTTCTTTATTACGCCATTTATTATTTCAATGTGCTTAGGATGCATAACACGTCCTTAACCTGATCACTAGGTGGTAGTTTTGGTTATAGGCCTATAGCTGAAATTACGTTGTGATAGGCGGGTTGATGAGCAATGTGGTCTGGTAAGATGACGAGGGTAAAGTGACTTGAATCTTAGGAGGGATTTCTTGATCATTTTTTGAGTATTAAGGCAGGTAGGGTTTGCGGAAGTTATAGGTTTGATGAGTTTAGTGGTAGTTTATAATTATGAAAGTTTGTAATTATGAAATTCAGGCTTGTATAGGGTTGGGAGCCTCAAGTAGTTTCATTAGTGTTCGTAATTTGACTAAGCGTTTAGTTACAATTTAAGTATTGATTCGTTCTTACATTTAGCATAAGTTTATGAGTTTGGAAATTAGATTGATTTAAGTAATAACTTACGTGCATATTCCGGAATCACATTTGTACTCTTTTTCGTTGACGGGTCGGCCGTTTCCAATTTCAGTAGTTCTGCTTGGATTGTTTCAATCGATAGATGTGTTGGAATGCAACTGCATTCTAAAATTCCTGGTTCTGTAATGGTCTCACAGTTGTTTTGTACAGTGCACGTGGTGCATATTTTCGTACAAATCATTAAGAAAACTAGGCTTATAAGAAGAATTTTCGCCATTTTGTAGTGTTCTGGGCTCTAGGTTAGGCTCTAGGCTGCTGCTGGTTTGAGTGCTTGACGGTTTGATTCTGAGTATAATCTTTGTGGGGCATTCTATCAAGTATTAGCGTTTTATTTTGTTTGCTTTATCTTAATCTTAGGGCAAGATTTATCTAGGGGCAGAAGTATTAGGTTTAGTCATTATGTGCATCTGCTGAATTGCTGCCCTCTGGTGAATGTTAATGTCGGTAAAGGTTTTGTAAATGTGCTGCCATCTATCGAATAATTGTTTAGGTTTGGAAATGTATCGCCCTCTGTGGATTAAGATAATGAATTTCTAACAGAGGTCTTTGGTGTTTGTTTAGATCGTGCAGTGCTGGTTGGCTAGTTTAAGCTGAAGGAATTAAGCAGTAAGTATAATAGTATATATTTACAAATGAGTATTGTTATAGATTTTGTAAACGAATTTGGTATTAAGTGTTCTTGTTTTTTTTGTAGGGTTATTGTCAAAATTATTAAGCGGTGTTCTTTTTATTCGGAGTTGCTTAAAATTTGTCCTTGTGATAGTTTAGTTACTTTTTCAGTTGTTGTTAAAGCCGCGACATTAGCTCAAGAGATTAATTCAAAATTATATAACAAGATAACATTAAAAGATTTGTGTTTAGAAACAATTGTGAATATTGCTCCTAAAATTACTAAAGATGAATTAGACACTTTAGGATTACCCTGGATTTTAAAAGAAGAAATTCTGAATTTTGCTGAGTCACAATCCGAGGAGTTTGATGAATTTGCATATTTGTCAACGGTTGTAGTATTGTTTAGACATCATATAGGTTTTAATGTGCTATATACTGAAATTTAGTCAGCTTTATTAATGGGTTCTGCTTTTAGTTTTAGCTGTATTAATGAGTACTGCATTAGTATTAAATTTTTCTGAGTCAAAGTGTAAATTTTGTTATTTTTATAAATTGAAGAGGTCAGGGAATTCATGTAAAGAAAATCGTTGTTTTTGTAAAGTTTGTGCTAGTCATTTTTATTCTTTAGATTTTGAATTGGTTCCACCTTGTATTCCTATTTTAACATCTTTAAAGGATAAAGTTGTTTCTAAAAGATATATTTTGAATTTAAATTTTAGATTATTAACATTTTATAAGAAAACTCCACTATATAAGAGATTTATAGCTGATATTCAGCTTTTGGTTTATTTGCATTTTGCTTACTTTTGTTTTCACATTATAAGTCATGCGTCATTTATACTTTGTTTAGATGACAAGTGAAGCAACATATGTTTTAGTACCATCTAGTTCGTTTCGATATCAGACTTGTCTTGATTTTGATAAAATTACGAGGCTGAATGGTACAGTTACTGAAATAAGGTGTTGTTGTCACACTTGTATTAGTTTGTATCTTTATTTTACACTTTTTGATCCTATTCCTCATTGCCATCTTATTTTACTTTATTCTAAAGGCAGGTTTATTTCAAAAAGAATTGCTTTGAATGAAAATTTAAAGATATGTTCATTTTATAAAAAGGTAATAAAAGAGAATTATGATAATGTAGCTGAATATTATAATAGTTTATTGTTTGCTCATTATGCTTTTTTTTCTGCTGCTATTACAAAGCATGTCGGCTATTCTTTAGTTTCAACATTAAGTGAATGTATTGTTGTTATGCCATTTTAGTATGCGATGTTTTGAATGAAATCTTTTGAGCGCTTTCAGTTCAAGTCTTATCTTTGTTTTTATAAATCTAAGCGGTTGAAGAAATTGGTTATAGAATATAAGTGCAATTGTCCAACTTGTATAAGTTTATATCTTTTTTCTTTTCATTTAAAATTAATTCCTCATTGTCATTTTATTTTATTGAGTTTTAGGGGTAAAATAATTTCAAAAAGAATTGCTTTAAAAGAGAATTTCAAAATATTATCATTTTATAGGAAGTCAGAAAAAGATAAATTGGTTAATTTTGTTGAATTGCAACGAAGTTTATTGTATATCCATTGTGCTTTCTTTTGTTCAGTCATTATAAAGCATGTTGGATATTCAATAACTTCAGGTTAGGTTGTGGTATGAAAAGAAGATTTTATTTTTATAAATATATTTATTCAAATACTTCAAAACGTTTTAGAAAAAGAATTTGTCATTGTGCGCAGTGTCAACATTTGTTGGATCTTTATTGTTGTAAGAAATCTTGTCATTTTATTTTATTGAGTTTTAGGGGTAAAATAATTTCAAAAAGAATTGGTTTAAAAGAGAATTTCAAAATATTATCATTTTATAGGAAGTCAGAAAAAGATAAATTGGTTAATTTTGCTGAATTGCAACGAAGTTTATTATATATCCATTGTGCTTTCTTTTGTTCAGTCATTATAAAGCATGTTGGATATTCAATAACTTCAGGCTAGGTTACGGCATGAGAAGAAGATTTTATTTTTATAAATATATTTATTCAAATACTTCAAAACGTTTTAGAAAAAGAATTTGCCAATGTGCGCAGTGTTATCATTTGCTGGATCTTTTTTGTTGTAAGAAATCTTATACAGGTTTTTTTAGGTTTCATCAGATTCTAACTAAACGTGAAATTTTGAATATTAATGATAGAATATTTGCGTTTTGTCGAATGAATCCAGCAGAGTTTCTGATTCGATCATCAGAGTACATGTTAGGATATTCAGAATTTTTTATCAAAATTGCTCAGATTTATTTAATTGTAGTGCAGCATGAAAAATATAGATTAGCTTATAAGCGTCGTAGGAAAATATAGTTGAGATTGTTATTCAGATAGTGATTAATTGTAGTTCAGTATGAAATATATGCATGAAATATATAGCAATATATAACTATTATAGGTAAAATTTGCTTAAGGTTAGGTGTTTCGTTTATAGATGCAGATAAGTTATAGTATAAATTTAGTTATTTTCAAAGTCAATTTTTATCCGAAAATTAATTTTGATTTGTTTGCAATTCATAGAAATATTAATGTTTCAACTGTTCTTTATAGAGGATCTTTAACATTTAAAAGAAAATCTTATACATTAAAAGTAACAAAGCATGGATTTTGTACTATTTATTTAAGGAGGAATTTTTCAAGTTTATTATCTGATATTTCTAAATTAGCTTTAGAAGTTTATGATTTTATTGAATTATATTGTACATGTGAAGAGGTAGCAGATGATATTTCTATTTTTATAACGCCAAAGAATATTCAGATAACTTTTCAAATAATTTTTGTTTCAGAAAGGAGTAAAAGTTTTATGGAATTTTGTTTTAAGATAGTGGAAAGGTTTTCAGATAAATATAGTTTTGAGATTAAAGAGTCAAATTCGAGTGATTCTGTTTGGCTGCCATATACAGGAACTGACTCATCATATTTTTCAAGTTTTCGTTTAATTTTGAATAAGCTTGAAAGTAATTGTATTTTAACATTTTCACATACTTTTAAAGGTAGTTGTTTAACAAGTAATGTTTTATATTTTTCTGAAGTTTGTAATGATATTAGGACCTGCTATTTAGGTATCTAGATATTTAACTTATGGCCAGCATTTTAGATGAATTGCTATTGTTAGTGGTGGGGTTTTTATTGAAAGTTAATTCTGATAATAAGCAGTTTTGGCATAAAGTAAAAGTTGATGATACTCATCCTTTTCATTATATTTTTTTGCAGTTGAAAGAGCAATTTATAAGTGAAAATAAATTAAATATATTTAAGGATGAATTAAAGGCTACTCTTCTTGAACATTTAAAGAGTAGTCAAGCAACAAGGAATGTTGCTTATTTGATTATTTTTAGTGATGAAGAGAATTTAAGATTAGAGTTGCGGTCTTTTCAGAGTGTTATTTTGCAGAAGCTTGTAGATATTTTAAAATTAAGTATTGTAGTATATACTGGTTCTGGTCGATCTAATCATTTTTCACCGTTTGACCACTTATTTAGACAGGGTTTACCTTTGGTTATTCAGTGGAATAAAGATCAAAATAAATTTGTTCAAACAAATTTAGGCTGTCATAAGTCATCAAAATTTTCAACTAATGAAGATTTGATTACTAAGAAATCTTTACAAAAATCATATAAGAAAAGAAATATAATTGGTAAACAATATAAGAGTGTAGAGAGGTTATCTACTAGTGATTCATCTGAATCAGATGAAGATAGAAAAAAGGAAGATATTGAATTGAAGCGAAAATGTAAGAATGTTAATAGTGATTGTTCTAGTGTAAATGATGATTTGTGTGTATCAGATACAGATGAATATGAGGAGGTTGAAGAGGTTAATAAACAGATAAGTGACAAAAAGGTTAATGATTTCCTATTTGAGCTTAACAGATTAAAAGAGACTCAACAAAGTTTTGATAAAAGTCAAAATGATTTTGTAGATGAAGGTAAAGAAATAGGACAAAGGAAAATAGATAAGAATTGTTTTGGTAAAGAGTTTGAGGAAAATAAAACAAGTAAGAGGAAAAATATATCAGTTAATGTAAGTGAAAGTGGAAAACATCTTCAAGATTTTTCAACATGTTCAGTGTTGTATCAAGAATCTAAGGAAAAGATTGATGCTAATATTTCAAAATTTGTTGAAATTACTGACCGATTACGTAAACATGCATTAGTTATTCAAAATAATCTTTTGCCAGGAAATATTGAAACTTGCTTATGTTGTCCTGTACATTGTGCTCAGCCTTTGATTAAAGCTACAAAAGATAAGAGAGGTCCCAAAAAAAAAAAAATTTAATTTTATGTAGCGAGTGTAATAAAGAGTTATTGTCATTTTCGTTATTACGTTTACATAAATTACGTTTTCATTCAAATTATAATCCAAAAAGTCATTTGTTTATTCCACCGCCTATAAGAAATTATTCTACCATTTCTAGGAAATTTCAAGCGACGTAATATTGTGAGTACAAGATGAGAATGTGTTCTTTAGCTTTTTTCCAACTTATGCAAAGTTGTTTGTACTTTTCAGCTTTGGTTTCTTTCTATGCAGGTAATATTGATCTTCCTTTAGTAATTGAAATTCCAGAACAAGATAGTTTATCAGAACAGGAGTGTATTGGAATAATTAAGGTTATTTCTGAACATGACGAAGAAGATTGGTTTCGAATGTTTAATGAATTTTCTGTTCAAGCACTTTTATTTTTTTCATCTTATTTCCATTGTGATGCTATTTTGAGTTATATTCAAAGTACTATGTGGACAAGTAAGAAGAGAATTGTAACTACTTTAAAAATGAGTTGTTATTTATTTGGCATAAAAGACAAATATACTCAGAGTATTTTGAATTCAATATCAAATTATTTAGGTACGCCAGAAGATTATATAATTTATCTTGTTAGACTTATCCATATTAAAGGAGAGAGACATGCAATGAGAGCATTATATAGGAAATTGAGGGATGTATCGCGGTATAGAAGATTGATTTTTTCAAAATTTGATGTGCATTGTATATTTTGTTCGTTTCCAATTATTTTTTCTTATAAAGGCCCAAATTGTGAGATGGTTTTCCTTCAATGTTGTTTTAGACCAGTTCATATTGCAGGTTGTTTTGAAGGATTTCTTTCTCAAAGTTATGATATGGAAGTTTATTGTTTTAAATGTAGAACTAAATGGCGCGAAGGAAGACCTATTTTAGATAATAGATCTAGATTGCATTGTATTGAAGAAAGGTTAAGTTATGTTCCAGATCATTTAAGACATATTCAGAAATATTCTTCAGAGTTTTTATTTGACAGGTAAATTGTTTTGATTTTATTAAAGGAAGATCAATATAACGGTTTTAGTTTTAAGGCATATTTAACTATTTATAAATTGCTTTGAGATTAATTAAGTATGTGAATTAGTTAATATAGGTTAATGTAAGAAAGTAGTTAATATTTATAATAGAATAATGACTGGGAAGATAGTTGATGGGTTTTATTTATCTTTAGTATCAAATGTTACTCATCCTACACGGCATAATCTAACAAGCCATTTTTTTACTGAGTTACCTGTTGAAAAAACATGTAAGGGTTATTGGGAAGTGGCATTAGTCGAGATAGACTTTCCAATATCCTGGTATAATGTGCCAAGACATCCAGAACAAGGTCGAAATTGGGTTTTAAGTAGAGATATTTTTAAATTAAAAGATCCTCGTTTTCGTGTAATTAAATCTATAGATCAAGTAGATATGACTTCAATTAAGAGGGTTACCAAATCTTTTGCTCATAAGTTTGGAAATTATACAATAAAGTCATTAATAAATGAAATGAATGATAGATTTATAAAAGCAGATAAAACTGCATCGGAGGGGAGTGAAGGTTATCTTAATTATCGGAGGTGGACAAAACTTTATGTTGATGATCAAAATTTGATTTGCTCATTGTATGTCGGAACTGGTGATACCGTATTTTTGTCAACATATTTAGCTCAAGTTTTGCGTTTAGATCAATGTAAAGGAGTTATAAATTGGGGACATTTATGCGAATTTAAAGGTAATAGGTTAGGTAGTACTGTTGGAGGTTTTAATGATGTATTAGCTTTGGATAAGGGAGGAGCATATAATCAAGTTATACAGGCTCAATATGGAACAGAATATGTTGGATTAGGTATTCCTGTTTTTCCTACAGATTCAACAAATATTTATATTTATTCAGATATTGTTGATTATGAATTTGTAGGCAATGTTGAAACCAAATTATTAAGAACTGTTCAAGCGTTTGGCAAGTTTGGAGATAATGTGAAGCATCGTTATGATTTTCCTTTATATAAGAAATTAGCTTATGATAGATTGAAAGAGATAGAAATTGTTATTAGAACTGATCAAGGAAAACCTGTTGAATTTGAATATGGTAATGTATCACTTACATTGCATTTTAGGAGACTTGAGATATAAAAAATTACCTTATGATAGATATAAAGAGATTGGAATTATTGATAATTCTGATCAGAGAAGTATGTTCAGGTTGAAGTCTATTTAGATCAAGCAAGAGAATGTATTTTTACTTAACGTATAAGGAAAATTGATATGAGGCCTAAAAGGGTTTTAAATAAAGATTTAGTGAGGAGACGTAGGGCTTTAAATAACCTCTTAGTTGATTATGATTTTGTTCCACAGAAAAAGCGTATAGATATTGAGTTATATCTGTATTTAAAATCTAAAGTTTTGTATAAGAAACTAGTGAAAGAGCTTTCTCGGCATGGAGGTATCAAATTTCAACTTTCTTTAAAGGTTTTATTAGGTAAATATAAGGTAGATACTGAAGAGTACTTTGAATGTCAACCATGGTTTCAGAGTCGTGTTACTCAGTTGTTGACTTTCCATTCTATTAAAGATAAACTTAATGAAGCTAAAAGATTAATTTTAGCATTTTTTGATGGGTTTATTCAGATGGGGTCAGGTTGGTTTTTGAAAGAAATTCAACTTTTACGTTTATCAGTTTATAGGTTTAATCCTTTTGGCGGGTGTGCATATATATCTCTTCCACTTCCTAATAAGCATTCACTTGTTAATATATTATGTGAAGATAATAGATGTTTTGTTTATTGTGTATTAGCTGCCTTTAAGAAATGTAAGAATCCTAGCAGATTTTCAAATTATCTTGATATGGTTTCTACTTTAGATTTATCTGGTCTTTCATTTCCAACAAAATTAAGTGAAATACCAAGATTTGAAAAGAAAAATGGTATAACTATAAACGTTTTTGGTATACATTTTGTATCTCTTACGTATGTTCCTTTTCCTATGTATATTTCAGTGAATTTTGAAAAAAGTATTCATAAGAAGCATGTTAATTTACTTTTATATAATAATCATTATATGTTGATTAGGAATATTAGTTCATTTCTTACTCCATTTTTTTGGAAGAAATCAAGATATTTCTGTAAAAAATGTCTTATTTCATTTTCAAACAAAACATCATTTAATCTTCATGAAAATGCTGATTGTACAAGTAAAGTATTTACTGGTCAACTTTATCATATGCCGTTACAGGGAGAAAGAGCTCGTTTTGTGAATTATGCTAAACAAATTAAAAACCATTTTATTATTTATGCAGATTTTGAAACATATAATGTTGCTTTGAATAAACAGAAAGGTAAATCAACTTTGAAAACAGAGCATAACCTTAATGCAGTGGGAGCTATACTTTTATCAAAATATTCTGAATATTCAAAACCACCTTTTATTTATGTTGGACCAAATGTTATTAAAAAGTTCATAGAATATATTTATCAAATGAGGGCAGAAATTTCATACATATTTGAGAAAAATAGGAAACCATTAAATTTAACACCTTCGGATATTTTGCATCTTTCACAGCAAACATGCTGTTATCTATGCGGCATTAAATTTAGGAAGGGGATGAAAAAAATAATAGATCATGCTCATTTAGGGAGAGAGGGGAAAGGAAGAGATGTCAATTACGCATGTAATACATGTAATTTAACATATAGTGCACTTAAATTCCCTTTGTTTAAAATCCCAATCGTTATGCATAATTGTATGAATTATGATTTACATTTTGTTGTTCAGAATATTTATAAGTTTATTGCAGATGATATTACTGTTATTCCAAAATCTTCAGAAAAGTTTCTGACAATGTTTTTTGATAGTTTTTACTTTATTGATTCATTTCAATTCTTACCAAATTCTCTTTCTAATCTAGCAGATTTATTAGTAAAAAAAGATGTAAATGATTTAAAGGAAACAAAGAAATATTTTCCAAATGAGAAATATTTACCTTATGTAATGCGTAAAGGGGTTATGTGCTATGATTATATAGACTCATGGAAAAAGTTAGACGAGTGTAAGTTACCTTCACGTAAAGCTTTCTTTAATTCATTAACAAATAAACATATTACATCAAAAGATTATTATCATGCTTTAGAAATGTTTAAAATTTTAAAATGTAAGACAATAAAGGATTATTTGAAACAATATTTGAAGATAGATGTTTTACTATTAGCTGATGTATTTGAATCATTTAGGGAGCAGTCTTTGGATTTTTATTCTTTAGACCCTGCGAAGTATTTAACAGCACCATCTTTGAGTTATGACGCGATGTTAAAGTTTACTGGAGTTAAGTTTGATTTATTAACGGAATATGACATGTATGAATTTTTTGAAAAGGGTATTCGAGGTGGAATAACAAATGTTATGAAAAGGTTTGCTAAAGTTAAGAACAAGGGGGAACATATACTTTATGTTGATGCTAATAATTTGTATGGTTATGCTATGGTTCAACCTTTACCTTTTAAAGATTTTGCTTGGATAGATCCTAAGAAATATTGTAGTTTTGATGTTTTGAAAATAGAAGATTCAGCACCAATAGGATATGTATTAGAAGTTACTTTAAATTATCCAATAGAGTTGCATGATTTACATAACATGTTTCCTTTGGCGCCAGAGAAGATAAGTATTGATTATAGTCAGCTTTCGCCCTATGCAATTTCTGTTTTAAAAGAGTTTGATATTAATTATACTAAAAGTACCGTTAAGTTAATTTCAACGTTATCACAAAAGAAGAGGTATATTTTACATTATAGAAATTTAAAGTTATACTTGCAGCTGGGACTGACAATTGAAAAAATTCATAGAATTTTATCTTTCAAACAATCTTGTTGGATGAAGCCATACATTGAATTTAATAATCAGAAAAGAAAGGAGTCAACATCTGATTTTGATAAAGAATTTTTCAAATTAATGAATAATTCTACTTTCGGCAAATGTATGGAGAATGTTAAACGAAGGGTTAAGATGGTTTTAACGTCAAATCAAAAGAGATGTTTAAATATAATAAAGAAACCAACTTTTCAATCATTACATATATTTAATTCGAAATTTGTAGGTGTCCAGTATAGGAAAGCAGAACTTAAGTTAGATAAGCCGATTTATGTAGGTTTTACTATATTGGATTTGTCAAAAATGCATATGTTTAATTTTCATTACAATGTTATGTTAAAAACATTTGGTTTAGGTTCATTACAACTTCTTTATACAGATACAGATTCATTGATGTATAAGATTATTCATAAACGTTTCGATGCACTTCTTTATGAAATAAGGAATAATTTTGATTTTTCAAATTTGGATAGAAATAATGCTTTGTTTAGTAAGGAAAATTTTAAAGTTTTAGGGAAATTTAAAGATGAAACTGCAGGGAAAAAGATACTTGAGTTTGTTGGTTTAAGGCCTAAAATGTATTCTATATTGTTGGATAGTGGTAAGGTTATAAAGAGAGTTAAAGGAATAAAAAGAAGTTGCGTTGAAGATTTTTTACATTCTGAATTTAAAAAAGTTTTATTTAAATGTAAACGAACTTCAGTTACTTTTCATACAATAAAAAGTTTTAAACAAAAGGTATATACAGTAAAGGAACATAAATCAGCTTTGTCTCCATTTGAAGATAAGAGGTGGTTGTGTTCTGATGGGATAGATACTTTAGCTTATGGTAATTATAAAATAAAAATTCGGAAAAGGAGATATAAGGACATTGAAGATGATAATGATATTAGTGAAAAATTAGATTGTGATTACTTGTGTTTGGACTGATTATTACTTTGTGTTTGGACTAATTAGTATACTTATTGTTAATATAGTAACTTATTGTTATTATAATTGTTAGTGGATAAAATGGATAAAGAAAGGGAAAAGTCTAATAGGCATTTTGTTTTTTCATTTGGGAGAAGGAAGCGACTAGATATAACAGATTTTAAAGATGAGGTTTATATACATATTAATGATTTGTATAAAACTAAAAATTTGTCATTTACGAGACAAGAAATTAAAGAATTGTTCGGATTAAAAAAGCAGGTAGAAAAGAAAATAAAGAAAGTTCGTGCTGTGTTAAAAGTAGAGTTAAGGGGGAGAAAGGATGAAGAATCTTCTAGTGTTGTATTAAGTAGTGATGATGAGGATATATCTGAGAAGAAAAAGAGGAAGAAGAAGAAGCAACGTAAGAGTAGACCAACTAAGGTTGCGAGAGTGGATATGTCTTCTGCTGATGAGGAAGAGGAGGAAGAGGAGGAGAGTTCTTAGAGAAATAACTTTGTGATAGGGTAGATTTGTAGCTGTGATAGGGTAGATTTGTAACAAGGTTAGGATAAGATAGGTATAGGCGTGAATGATATTAACATAATGGAGACCTGTAGAGATAAGAGTTTATCGTCAATATATAGGACTGTGAGATGTTTTAAGTGTGGTTTAGTATATGATTATGCGTATAATTTTAATATGGATGATGAAAGATGTGATTCATGTTATCAGCAAGACAAGGCTAAAGTGACTACTACTGTTATTTTGGATGATGATGATGGTGATGATAAGGAAATGGAAGAAGTGATTGCAAATGTTGATGAGGGTTTTTTGGATTATAATGAGGAAATATCTGAAGATGTTAGTATTTTAAGGAGTGATCCAGTCAAGACTGAAAAGGATTTGCCAGATAATTCTAGTATTTTAAAGAGCAATGATTTGATTGAAAAGGATATGCAAGATAATACTAGTGATAGTGATAGTGATTGGGAGATGACACCTGAACAACGATTAATCACTAATATGTTCATAGCAAAATGGAAACGATTAGAAAAAGAACGACTATGTAAGATAGCTTTAATGGAGAGAGATAGTGATGATGATGATGAGTTTACACCTGAGGAGCTAGAACATATAAGATTAATAGATCTTAGGCGTAGAAGGCAGGAAGATATGGCAAATGATGAATAAATGTTTCTGTGATTAGGTTAGTATGACTGAAGTATCAAGCATATTCAACATTAGGTGAAGTATCAAGCATATTCAACTTACAAAGGTAAAGTATTATTATATTATTTGCTATATATCATTATGGTTTTACAAAATTGTAATTATTGTGGCGATGATCGTCCATTTGTTGACGGTAAAAAATATTGTGAGATCTGTGAGGAAGGAATGTTTAAGGAATGTATTAGGTGTCATTTACCATATGATCATCCAAAATATTTTACTTTGGATGATAAAAGATGTAATTCATGTCAAAATAAGTATGTGAAGGAGAAGGATAAAGTTGCATCAGCGAGGATGACAAATTTAGAAGAGAGTGAGAGTGAAGATGAGCTTATAGATGAGGATAGAGAAA
Source organism: Lepidonotus clava (assembly GCA_936440205.1). Classification (NCBI taxonomy): domain Eukaryota; kingdom Metazoa; phylum Annelida; class Polychaeta; order Phyllodocida; family Polynoidae; genus Lepidonotus; species Lepidonotus clava. Next base: position 39,603,846 of record OW387136.1, on the reverse strand, counting down.
AGGAGATGGAGACTAAAGATATGAGTGAAGATGATTATGATGATGAGGATCTTGTTATTAATCTTCCAAAGAAAACAAAGAGGAAAATAGTTAGTGAGGATGAAGTTGCTCCAAAAAAGATTAAGAAGACTAAAGATATGAGTGAAGATGATGAGGATCTTGTTATTAATCTTCCAAAGAAAACAAAGAGGAAAATAGTTAGTGAGGATGAAGTTGCTCCAAAAAAGATTAAGAAGAGAGTTTATAAGAAGAAGAAGAAAGATAATGTAAATGATGAGCCAGTTCCAAAGAGAAGGGCTCCAAACAAAGCAAAGAGTGCACCGAGAAAGCCTAGAGTTCCACCAAAACAGAGGTTGACAAGACAGGCACAAATTTATGGTTGTATTCCACTTTTTTTTGTTAAAACTAAAGGGGGGGAGACTTAAGCAATGAATCCTAACTTAGTAAAGTCAGGATAAATCATATTATATTATAATATTATATTATATTCAGCGTGAAAGCGCTGAGGTGCTTACGGACTCCCGGAGCACTATATTTTAATTTACTATCATGTTCTAGATCTGAGTTTCAAATAGTGTTTAATTGGATGTAAATGTTTGGATAGCCAGCTTCATCCTACCAGCTATTTGAAAAAATCAGTGAAAGAATGTGAGTTTTGTATATATTGTATTTAAGCTTAGCATGTGATTGTTGTTTATATTAAGCTTAGCTTGAGCAATAGTATATTAAGCTTAGCTTGAGCAATAGTAATTAAGTTTTGCTTGTGATTGTTTAATACTTAGTTTGAAATATAATTGCTTTAATTGAGTAAAATGGAAGATTATTTGAATAAAAGGGATTTATTAGCATCTATATATTTCAATCCCTTACATTCATCTTCATTTTCTTCTATTCGAAAATTATATTTATCTGCAAAAGCTATTAATCCAACTATTACTTTGAAAGATGTTAAAACATTTTTACAAAATACCGAGACATATACTTCATTTAAACCTGTTCAGAAAAATTTTCAAAGACGAAAAATAATTGTACGTGGAAGAAATGATCAATGGCAATTAGATTTAATGGTAATTCCTAAATTGAGAAATGATAATGATGGTTATACTAATATTTTAGCTGCTATTGATTGTTTTTCTAGGTTTGCTTATGTTGAACCTATGAGAACTAAAATGTCTTCAGAAACATTATTTGCTTTTAAAAGAATATTGCAAAGAGCAGGGGTTAAACCTCGTTTAATTCAAACTGATTCTGGTTCAGAGTTTAAAGGGGTTTTTAGCAATTTTTTAAAAAAGAACAATATTCAACAGTTTTCAACTTTTCAAGATCCAAAATGTGCTATTGTAGAGAGGTTTATTAGGACATTTAAAAATAGACTGTTTAGATATATGAAAGCTAAGAAGACAAGAAAATACGTTGATATTCTACAAAATATTGTTAATGGTTATAATCGATCTTGTCATAGAACGTTAGGTGTAAGTCCAATTGAAGTAAATCAAGGAAATGAGCAGGAATTATGGGAAAAACAATATAAAGATTATTTATATAGTAAACAAAGATATCAAGGCTTAAAAGTCGGTGATAAAGTGAGACTAACTAAATATCGAAAAGCATTTCAGAGAGGATTTTTATCAAATTGGAAAAAAGAAATTTTTCAAATAGCTTATATTCTTAATACAAGACCAGTTACATTTGTTTTGCAAGATAAAGATAATCAGATATTAACAGGTGTAGCTTATATTCAGGAAATAGCTAAAGTTGTAGGGGCATAGTTATGTCGTCGGAAGAGCATTTTAATATTTTTGATGCAAGATTGAAAACTCCGTTTTCAATGATTATTGCTGGTCCTAGTAATTGTGGAAAGACTACTTTTGTAATTGATTTGCTTAAGAATAGTGATAGGTTAATAGATAAAGATTTTGAATATATTCATTGGTTTTATGGTGAAACATTTCCACATGATAAATATTTGTTAGAGAAAAATGTACAATTTCATCAGGGTTTACCTGATTCTTTTGATAATTTTGTAGATTCTAGCAAAGAGGGTCTTGTTGTGTTTGATGATTTAATGGCCGAATGTGGTAATAACAAATTGATTTCAGAATTTTTTACAAAACGATCGCATCATGAAAATGTTAGTATTGTATTTATAACACAGAATTTATTTCAAGATGGAAAAGAAAGAAAGAATTTTTCAAAAAATGCCACTTATTTGTGTATTTTTAATTCGCCTCTTGATCAAACAATTCCTTATTCTCTTGCTAGAAAGCTTATGCCAAAGAATCAACGTAGTTTTGTTAATATATTTGAACATGCTGTGAATAAACCTCATGGTTACCTTTTCATTGATGGCCATCAAAAGACACCTAAAAATGCAATGCTTCGTGCAAATATTTTTGGTTTAGTGCAGCATGTTTTTATTCCTCAAGTTAAATAGTGTTGAGATTGATAAGGTTAATCTTTGAAAAGTAATTTGTTTGGATATTATGGCACCACAAAAGAAGTTGATGGCTCCGCAAAAGAAAAAATCACCTCAAAAGAAAAAGCAGAGACAAAGTAAATGTAAGAACAGTGCTTATGTACATAGACATTACCTTACTTTACTTTGTTGTGCGGGCCATAGTGTAAAGAAAAGAAATCAAATTTTAGATTTAGCAGATGCTAACGATATATTTTCAATTTGTGATTGTATTCATAATGTTTTGAGAGGTAACGTTAAATTGACTAAGTCACAGTTTGAAAAAGTAAAGAAGTTTAAAGAGGTTATGAGATATTTACTAAGAAAAAATCTTTCTTTGAAGAAGCGAAAAGATACTTTAAAACAAGACGGTGGTTTTCTTCCATTTATCTTACCTTCAGTGTTAGGTCTTTTATCTAAATTTATTATGCCAGTTGCAGGTGGATTACTTAGTAAAGTGGGGCAGATTGGTAAAATTTTATCATAATGATTAATTGACTTAAGGTTAAACTGGATAATATTGGTATTACAAGATTATTATAAATAGCTCAGATGGCTTCTTTTAAAGAAAGTGTTATTATACCATATGTAATGTTTAAAAGTTGTAATTTTGATGAAAAAACGAAGAAAGATAATTATGTTTTATCTAGACAAAATGAATTAATGCAGGAACGTATGTTTCAAAGACAAAGTTATCCTACTTTTTCATCATATATTCCTCAAGATTATGAAACTATGAGGAGTAAGCATACAAATATTTTTGATGAAAATGAATTAACAATTGAGGAAATTTTAGAAAGAATAACTTTATCACAGAAGCCAAATGTTGGTAGCATTTTAAAAGCAATGAAAAATAAATCTGCATCATGGGATGAAAAAGGACAATTAACATTAGGAGATGAAGTAATTAACGGTTCAGATATTATTAAATTAATGCAATATTTTTCTAAATCAAAAGAATTTAAAGCGCAACCAGTAGGAGCTGATAAAGTGTGGGATTTCTTAATGGATATAAATATTCCAAAATCTTGGATAAAGTTAAGACCGAAGAAAGCTTCATCTATAATGGAATACTTTTCGCGTTTTCCAGAAAAAAAAGATGAATTACCTAAACCTAGACCTACTAAAAAAATTGAAGAATATTTTCCACGTATTCCTAAAAAGTCTTCTCCAGTTTCAGTAGGTAAATATCCTTTCGAAGAAAGTAATAGAGCTTGGATTTCTGATGCACTTAATACTCCTTACTTAATGAAAGATAAAAATGAAAATTTAAATCAGGGTAAAGCTGGTGTTCATGTGGGAGAAATAGTTGAGAAGAAACCACCTAAGTTTGATGTTAGTGATTTTGAATCAGATAAGGAAGAATTATTTCATAAGAAAGTAGCAAGTCCTACATCAGATGAAGAATTTGTTACTCCAAAATTAGATTTAGTTAAACGTAAATCCAAAGAAACTGGGGGAAAAAAGGAAAAAAAGAAAAAAAAGAGAAAGTTAACTAGTGTTACAAGTAATGTAGATGAGGAAGTTTCAGTTCCAAGTCCAGAACGAACATCATCATTTGGTAGACCAATTAAACGAACTTTAAAATGGGAATCTTGGAAGCCTTAGAAAGTGAATCTTGACCTACTTGAAATTACTTTAAGATTATCACTTTCAGACCATTATGAATAATTTCATTAAGTAATAAATCTCAGTAAATTTATGTTAGGTTTATGAAATAAGAATGCAAAAGTATTGTGGAAAAGATTATGTTGGGCATTATAGAAATTTCTTTAAAAATAATGCAAAGACTCAGAAAGGAGGGTATGCAACATTTATTCCTCCATATATTGGAGTTCAGCATCAACGAGGTTATGGCATTGGAAATATATTCGGCTCTCTTTTAAAGGGACTTTCTGGTATGGCGTTACCAGCTTTTGAATCTGCTAAAAAGCATTTTTTAAAAAGTGCAATAAAGGGTGGTCAAAATATAGTTAAAGATGTTATTGTGAATCGAAAAGGTATTAAAGATGCATTTAAAGATGAGGCTACTAAACAGTTTAAACAATTAGGTTCAGATTCTATTAATTATTTAGCATCTAAAGCTAAGAATAGATTTAATGATGCAGATGATGGTGAGTATGAAAATAGAAGAAAAAGGAGAAAGGAATATGATGAAGTTCCTAAGAAAAGAAGGAAAACAAGAAAAAATACTACAAATAAGAGATCAAATAGAAATAAAGATATTTTTAGTTAAATATAATTCAAGGAAATCTGCCTGAGATACACTTTATCTTATGTTATGTTATGTTTATATCAATTATTTTTGATCCTATAATTTGCTGAAATTTTGAGTTTAATTAAAATGTCTATGTTTAATGAGTCTTGTGTTTGTGTAGATGATAGTTTTGATTATTATAATGTTCCACCAACAGATACAACTGCACGTAAAAGTTTTTATTCTAAAGTTTTTCCTATAAGCTCTTTAAGTCAAGGCGGTCCAATTGAGTTTGCCTTGAAGTCAAATAAAGCTGATTTTATTGATTTATTTCGAAGTTTTTTACAATTAAAAATAAAAATTTTAAATTCTGACGGTACTGCTCCTGGTGCACCAGCTGTGGATCAACAAACTGGTGCAGTAGGTCCTATTCCAAATTTGTCAAAGGTGTTTCCTGCAAATTATTTCAGTGGAGCTTTGTTCAAAGAAGTTCAATTGTATATAGGAAATAAATTGGTTTCATCAAGTAATAACCTTTATCCCTATAAGGCATATATTGAAAATCTTTTATCTTTTAGAGAATCTGTCTTAAAATCTTGGGGTGACTTGACATGTTATCATAAAGATACAAAAGATTTTAATGAAGTTTCAAATTTTGATGCTGCGCATAACCAGGGAGCTAAAAAGAGATTTGAAAAAACTCAATATGGGAAAAGTTTTCAGTTAATTTGTAAAATTCACAATGATTTGTTTAATCAGCAAAAGAAATTTCCTGGAGATATTGATATGAAAGTAAGGTTAATACGAAATGATCCAGATTTTGCATTGATGGCCAAAATTGAAGATGCAAAATATAAAATTGAAATTGAAGAAGCAATTCTTCAAGTAAAAAGGTGGACATTAGAAGACACATTTTTAGATGAAATAGAGAATAGTAGAAAGCCAGATAATTTTATGAAATTTCCTTTTCGGCGAGTTGAGGTAAAATATTCAACTCAAGCTCCTAACAAAAGTATTCTTCAAGAAAATCGAATGATTTCAAACGATGAATTACCAAAAAGAATTATAGTTGGTTTTATAGATGCACGCGGGTTTGATGGAAATTTGAAACATAATCCATTCTATTTTCAAAATTTTGGACTGACAGACATTGTTATACAAAAGGGTGAAGATGTTTCTCCTTTTTATGAAATGAAGTGTGACTTTGACGCTGATAAATTTTATGAAGCTTATATGGCAATGCTTTATGCTACAGGTAGACTTTTTGAGAACGATCCTATAAGTATAACTCCTGAAGAATTTAAAAATGGTAACACATTATATTGTTTTGATTTATGCAAAAGTTTACCAAATTCAAATTCATTTGAATTATCAGAAAATGGTACTATTAATGTAATAGCAACTTTAAAAGAACCTAAGAATCATGGTATAGTAATGGTATTCTTTAATGAATATGACAGCATGCTTGCAATCGGGCCTGTAAATCAACCTGAGGTTGTTATGCATTCTTGATTGCTTACTTGTTTGTAAATAAATAAATAGTAAATAAATATTTGACTAAGTGTGCTGGAATAATAAGTATGCTTGGATCAGATATTTATAGAGTTTTAAAATCTAATATAGTTACGTCTAAGATTTTTAAAGGTGTTTATTCTTCGGATAATTTATCAAATATAAGAAATGTGAGGTATCCTGCTGCATTTATAGTTAATACAGATGAAAGTTTTAAACCTGGTGAACATTGGGTTGCTTTCTTTTTCAAATCTTCTAAAGCTGTTCCAGAGTATTTTGATTCTTATGGTTTACCTCCGTTTAAAAAAAGTTTTTTAGTTTTTCTACGAAAGGGTAAACATAAGGATAAATGTAAACTTAAGTATTCTTCTAAAACTTTACAAAGTTTGTTTTCAACTGCGTGTGGGCAATACACTATTTATTATGTGTTTCAAAAATGTAAAGGTAAAAGTCTTATAAAGATTTTGCAAAGATTTACTAAAAATACTTTGAAGAATGATGATTTTGTTACTCGTTATGTTGAACGATTGAATAAACAATCTATAGATAAAGTTGTATGTAATGTTGATAATTTAGAATGTCATTATCAATGTTCTAAATATATGCAAGATGTTATTGAATCTTTAAAAACATGATTAAGAAATATGATTAAGATTAATATTATTAACTATGTTTAAGTATTATTTGAGTAATAAGATTAACAATATGGATATAATTAATAAGAACAATTCGAATGGAATTAAACCATCAACAAAATTAAGTATTGGTGGTTTATGTGTATCGGCTGCTCTTAGCTTAATTGTAATTGTACTTGAGATAAAAAGACCAAACTTAACTCAGCAGAAATACTTGTTAAATTGTGTGATTACTGGAGAATATAAACAAATGTCAAGGTTATTTCTGAGATGTGAAACTCAACAATTACAGTCTATTAATCAATTAATGCAACCTGTTATTGGAAAGGTTTCTGCGAATGCTTCGCAGCTTATGCAACCTGATATTGCTAAGGTTTTTGTAAATGCTTCACACCTTATGAAACCTGTTATTGACAGGAATATTTCAGTTTCTGAATCACGGTTGAAACTTATTAACGGGAATTGGCCGACCTTTGCAAATACATTGCAGCAAAATATTAACAAGAATAGGTCAACCTCTGCAAATATATTGCAACCCGTTTGGTAAATTCATGTAGGAGGAAGTTTGATTTACAATTGTGTAATAGTGTAATATGCATTATTATATATTTTGTTGACATTATTACTTATATGCAGACAACATTATTCTCAGAAGGAGTTTGATTGTCTGTGTAGCAATAGAGCTACGCTTCATAAGGAAGTTTGTAAGTAATAATGTTTCAAACTTTTTCCTTAAACTATATACATGTGATTTCAGTTTCTGAAAATGTATTTTAACTAAACCTATCTGCATTGTAGCTTGATAGGTAATGACCAAGACCACAAATTCATGTAAGAGGAAAAGTTTGATTTACAATTGTGTAATAAGTGTTACATGCATTATTACTTATATGCAGACAACATTATTCTCAGAGAGAGTTTGTCTGTGTAGCAATAGAGCTACGCTTCAGAAGGAAGTTTGTAAGTAATAATGTTTCAAACTTTTCCTTAATGTGTGAAGATCATATATTGAAATAAGAGGAAAGTTTGATCTGACATTATTATTCTCAGGAGTTTGATTGTCTGTAGCAATAGAGCTAAGCTTTCCTCAAACTTAAATATTATCATAATCTTTACAGAGACATCTTCGCAGAATTTATATTATGTTTGCGCAAACTTGAAGGATGTGCGGTTCACTCAAGACTGGTTTGAAGATCGTGCGCGGTTCAATCATGACTGGTGTGAAGATCGTGCGCGGTTCAATCATGACTGGTGAAGATCATGTCAGGTGCGCTATAAATATGGTTGAAGATCGTGGAGAAGATGTGCGTCTACGATGTTTGAAGATTGTTGTAATCAAGACTTGAGATGATTATGAAACTAATTGTTTGTATAATTATGAAACTAAATGTTTGTATGATAAAGCTAAGAGCAGTCCGAACATATTTTAATGTAATGTTTCAATGGTATATGATAAAATTGGAATTTAACAACATTTATGCTGTTGTGTTTTTATTTTTATAATATATGGTAAACATAGCGAATACTTAGATCACATATTAGACTAAGTAAACCAGTAACTAAGTAATATATAATACCATTGAGATGAATATATCTGACATGTACGAATATATATATATATATATATATATATAATACCATTAAGATGAATATATCTGTCAAGTATTAATACTATTAGTAACCGAGTAGGAAATATTTATCGTCGTGACAAATTATCGAATATAACTACTAGTAACCGAGTAGGAAATATTCGTTTGGATCTATTAACTTTGGTTTGTCTATTGACTCGTGGGTTGTGTAAAGGGCAACCAAGTGCGTGACCTGCAACACTTCCAGCACGAGTCTATCAAAAATTACCTCTAGCCTACTGACAACTGAGAGGGCGTATCGGATTAACGCTTAGTTTGAATGTGAATGGATGACAAATTATAATGTGTAAGGAGCTTCATTCAAGTAATTTGGAGTAGGAATGGTGTTCCTGAAAATGTAGTTTTAATAACTGAATGTTTACGTGCTTTTGAAATTTATGATTATAAAAATAGTATCGTAAGCATATTTAAGTTGTTTATTTTACATTCTTATATTTAATTCAATTGAAGATTCTTTAGTTAACATCTTTTGTTAAATTGACGTGCAACGTTATTCCGCGAGTAGTTGTGACGACATCTTGTGAATTACTTGACCTTAATTGATCAATTAGACATTTGCGCCACCTAGCGTATATAATGGTGTATTGACGTAAGTGACTACGTCACTAGAGATTATAATTATTATAAAGTACTTAGTTACTGGTTTGTACTTGGTTGCCATCTACACAACTCATGAGCCGATAAATAATCAAAAGTAATTTAAGTCATTCGACTCTTATCTTCCCTTAAATTATATTGTGATTACTGATTATAGTACGATTGATATAGGTCTTGTTATCTGCAATTCCAAAATGAAATCTAATCGTGAACTTAAATTTGCTAAATTAAGTACTGAGGCGATAACTCCAACAAGAGGTTCAAAAAAAGCAGCTGGATTTGATTTATACAGCGCTTATGATTACGTTATAGCTCCAAAAGCAAAAGTATTAGTTAAAACTGATATTCAAATTGCACTTCCTGAAGGATGCTATGGCCGTATTGCTCCACGATCAAGCCTTACATACAACCATTTTATTGATGTCGGTGCCGGAGTAATTGATCCGGATTACCGTGGGAATGTATGCGTTATCTTGTTTAATTTTGGTGAAGTTGAGTTTAAAATTGCAAAAGGTGATAGAATAGCTCAGTTGATTTTAGAGAGAATTTTTATTGCTGATTTGATTGAAGAAGTATCATTAGATCAAACTGAGAGAGGAATAGCTGGCTTTGGTTCAACTGGAAAGTAAAGATAACCTTTGATTCATTTGTAAATGACCTAAAGATGTAAAGATGTAATGATTTTAGAGAGAATTTTTATTGCTGATTTGATTGAAGAAGTATCATTAGATCAAACTGAGAGAGGAATAGCAGGCTTTGGTTCAACTGGAAAGTAAAGATAACCTTTGATTCATTTGTAAATGACCTAAAGATGTAAAGATGTAAAGATAAATAAAAATTATCATATGACTTTAATTCTAGTGTTCTTTATTTATCAATTGCATAACCTTTTAACTCATTTGTACGAGTATGTAGCGAGATAGACATACCTTGAAAACTATTAAACTTTCATTTATATAGAATCTCTTTTAAAACAGTTTGTGGCATAGGAAGTGAGTGGAGTTTAGAATGTTCCGCTCACGAGAAGTGAAAATTAAAGTCCAGCTCGCATCTTCGGCGCAAAAGTCAGGTCTTGCCCGGCTCACCAGCTCCAAATCAACCAAATATAATCAAGTCTCTTTTATAGCAGTTAGTAGTAAATGTTTTGCTGGTGAGCCGGGCAAGACCTGACTTTTGCGCCGAAGAGGCGAGCTGGACTTTAATTTTTACTACTAATAGAATATATCTTTTACTTTAAATAAATTGTTAAATTAATTAAATAAAATATAAAATTTGTGATAAAAAAAAACAACTTTATATACTTTGAAGGACTTTATATACTTTGAAGGACTTTGGTTTTTTGACAATGTGTATAATGGCGCCATTGCCTTTAAATGTCTTTTTGCAACTTAGCAACATTGTGGAACAAACAAAAACAGCCTATATGCATTTCCATTGTTTAAAACTATTTGATATGAGTCTATATAACAATATTCGAATCGGGGAAAATGGTTCCTATTGAAGACACCTGTATGTATTACATGAATATAAAAAAAGGGAGGGACTATAATTTAAAATGTTCTGCGTCCCTTCCAATGAATCTTTACAAAAACACTTCGCTCTTGGATTCTCTCTAGACCTAGTACACCATTCCCGTAGATTTACTCTCCTTGATATGACCTTACAGGGATTATACAGGTTATCATATCAAATAAAGTAAGTTGGACAAGATGATCATCCACAAATTAGCTTAACACTATGTCGCCATGCTTAGGGTTAGGTAACCCGTAAAGGATCACCAAAATCTAGGCATGTCACAATGTCTGCACAAAGTCTGTAGTAGTTTAAATTCCAGGGGCATGTGTCATCGGAGGTTAAACCATTCTGATACAGAAAACGAGGGGCGAGGTGAAAGTAGGGACACTTACTATCAGCAGAGAGAGCTCTACCCTTGACCACAACTCCCGTCGAACTGTCAGATAAAAGCAACATTCGAGACGCTAATGTGATCCTTCCTGGAACTTATAGCAAAATACATTTTATGAGAAAGATAACGTACCAGGGTGGCAATCCAGGGAGAATTTACGAAATGCTTCGTATCTCAAATATACAAAGCAAATATTCTAAAAATTGTCAACCAGGGACTGCCCAAATTCGTAAATAATGCAGTAAAAATGCTTCGTAAATGCATTGTTGATGCTTTGTAAATTTATGGAACATATTTTGCAAAATTAAAAACATTAAATAATCTAGTTTAGAGGTCAAATATATTGATGTACACTCTGAAAATTAGTAAAATGATATGTTTCTATAATTTTGGAAGATTTTTTTTGTATAATATTGACACTTTAGAATATACGATCACAATATTTGTGATCGTATATTTAAGCATTTACGACGCATTTTTTTGCTTTGTAAAATTTACGAATCATAAAAATCTATACCAACTGACAATTTATAAAATCGGCCAACGGAATTCAACTTTGAGACATGATGAAATTGCGCTCCTCTGCAAACAACGTTAGCAAACATTTACAATGTATTTATCCACTTCACATAAGAAGTCATCTTAAATGTGACTAAATAGATTTTTAACTCAGACGCCAAAGCGTTGGTACATTCCTTTTAATTCCATTTTGTCAATAAACTTTATATAATTGTATAATCAAGCGACTTTGCAGATTGATCAAGAACGTGACCTTTCCTGATTGCATTTTAAGCAACTTTCGAAAAAGGTAAAATAAAATTCCTGGATATAGTTATGGAAAATAGTGCGATAACCTTAATTTAAAATCCGTATAGATATTTTATCATAATACCTCTCGCTCTTTTTAATAGCGTGTTGTAAAACATAGTATAGTGGCAAATAGTGACACCGCATTACTAATTTATAAATTTGTAAAATACTACTTAGCATTTTTCGCCGCTTGGTGCAACAGTCCTACTCGTCACCCAATGACCCAGACTTAACCGCTTGTCTTATCTGCTGGTTACAGAAGAGGTGCTTCCCTGAATTTGTCCTTTGAGCCATACAGCAAATTATGAAATTACTGTATATACAGCGTGGCCGGTGCTAAATCATAAGGACATTTTTATTAGTTGGATGAAAGATAAAAGCTAGCAGAAAAAGGTAGTTACATGGTATAGCAGGAGTATCCTTAATCAGATATAGGAGGGACGGATCCAGAGATTTCCAAAAGGGGGGCGCGCTCATATAAGAATTTTAGGGAATAAAAGACGTATGAAACTAGGTATAATCTGGAAGAACAATGTGAACTATCTTATGAGCAGCAAAGCCACAGAAGCGGACACGATGTATGTAAGATATTGCTATGTACGCCATACATCTTGTCAAAACTGAAAAGCTAATCCAACAGCTACTGGAAAAACAGGCTGAATAGTAAAGTAGACATTGAATTAATACAAATGAATAAGATAATTCAATTCTCAATCAATAAGAAATATTCGTTGTAATAAGCGATAGGAATACACATACGTACGTACGTGCGCGAAATTTTCCGGCCCTCTATGCATGATTGAGCGTCAAAATGTAATCGACTTCGTCATACCTCATGAACCATATTATTACAATTCTAGAAACATTGAAGCAGTTACAAGGATACATGATCCTATACTAGTACACCCAGGAAAATTACACAGAGAGAATCAACACTAATATGGTACTAAATATCGAATTACAACACGCATACAACCACCGTATGACCGAGGGTCGTTCATATCGCAAAATACATAATTGAATACAGGTGATAACTAGTCGGTAGTCCTCACGAGGAACGGTTATCTTTTCTGGATTGAAACCAGGTTTTTGTAGTAATTCTGTAAGTCAGTTAAGTTGCACGGTCTCCAAAGGGACGGGCGTGCCTTGCGTTATTCAACAAACCACTCTATAAAGTTAGTAGGAGAGGTGAGGGTCTCTTCAGTCACTTTTTGTAAAACCATTATAGGTGTCACTGGGAATTCACGTTATGTCGCGAAATCCGCATTTCTTTGAATTAAATGGTAATTTTAGTCTGATAAAATTTATGTAAATTGGTGATTATGTGAAATATGATAACTATTATATTAGTTTACATTTTTGGGAACATGCATGCACACATCTGTATCGGATATTTCTTTTAGATGTAGGCCTAAAAGAAAACCCATAAAGGAGAACACAATCCAACAACCTAATAAATATTCATGTATATTAAAATGTGGGCCTTTATCTTTACGTCTGTTGACTAGTGGGGAGACGCAGTCAAGCTAAGGTCACTTATGTGACATTTACCATGCAGTTCGCTGTAAGCGACCTTGATGTATCTGGTTGTGGAGTGCGCAAATCACACGTGCTCAACTCATGGACAGGGCATGCATGCATATAAATGAGCACTAATGCATTCTCATATTTATTTGTGACAGTTTTGGTTGAAATGTCTAGCAGCTGTCAGTGAAACATTATAGACTGAGGTACAGATAAGATTAATGGGCGAATTTGAGCGAAACAAAATTAGGTGTATTCCTAATATTATTCTAACTATATTAGTTACCTAATAAAAAAAACTAATGAATGGTGACCATGAACAACACGGGACTGTAGAATTTGCCCTCTCCTACAGCTCCTACACACATAAACGGGTATTTATAGACAATTCTGCCTTATATAATTCGAAAATAGTTTGGTCCAGGCAGGGCCGGAGTTCCCTTTATAAAAACAGATCTCTGTCTCTGTAAGTCGGGCTAATTGGAAAATTGGTGATGACAAAAATATGAAGCCATGGATGTGCCAGACTCTGCATTCGGCTTAAGGCATTTACATTTAATTGAAGATTAGTTAGAAAACATACTTAAACCCATTAAAGTCGTTTATACTTTATCAAACTCAACGGTCAAAGTGGTAGACAGAGGTTGTTTATTTGGATGAATTAAAGAATTGCAAATCAACGAGTATCGGTTTTTCAACCTTCATCAGGATTGAAAACCATTAAAAAGTGGAGTTTCCGGGATTTCAAAAGGCGGCACGCTTTTGGATTGTGTTCTCCTTTATGGGTTTTCTTTTAGGCCTACATCTAAAAGACAAATTGTCCAGAACAGGAGGTGCGTGCGCCCGCATCATCTCTAAATCCGTCACTAAAAAGTCTAATGTTAGTAGGTAACGTTTTTTTTTTTTTAAAGAAAATGTTATTCTTTATCAGTAATTTCTTTGACACCAAGGGAATGTTTGCTCTAAGATAATATTTCCAAATACACATAATTATGTGAAAAATGAATTAGAAAATCAATTTTCATTTTGTTGCATTGTGGATCACTGGCTTCACAGTCGCTTCTCTTTACCTTCCTATAGTTTTTATTTATATCTTCATTAATCATAAATTAAAAGAATGCATTTTTTTCTACGAGGATAATAATAATTTATTATTATTATTATTATGTCGTCACTAGGTACTGCACCTAGAGACTTGAAATTGGCGAATAAAGAGCAGTATATTCCCTGCATCAGAATGAAGGGCTTAGCTTTTGTCCTATGAAATAAATAAGTTGTGTTTGAAAAAAAGGGGAAAAAAGCTAGGACCTGAATAGAAAAACCTAGAGTTTCCCTCACGACAAATGTAATTGACATGCATTTCAAAAATGTCTCGGAAGTCAATTGAGTTGTTAACATTGAGTTTTCCAAGTTCAAAGAAAACTAAATCTACAGTTCGCCTCGTGTATCATAATGACATCTTTTTCATTAAGGTGGCACTGCCCTGGTGGATTAAAATTGAAGCAACTTTTTAGGGCTTTTCTATAGTAAACTTAGATGAAGTGAAGTGACCAAGTTACCAAAAGCCCCAAAAGTTGGCAGACTTGGGTACTGCACAGATTCGCGGAAAAAGTGTTGCGCGTGGCCTGTTCAGCTGTGGCTTTTTACCATTTGAGGTGACTTCAGAGCTAGGCCACTCTCACCCTCACACGACCTCTCGCCTCTAAACTCCCCATTCGAGGGGCTATGAAGTATTTTCAGAATCCACCATCAATGTCGCACACCTATCACCCTCGACACCTCTCACACTGTGAAGTATTTCAGAATCCACCCTCACCGTCGCACAGCCTCTCACCCTCCACACTCATCATCCTGTAACTGTAAGACGATCTCAACAGTCACATAACTCTCACCCCCACCCCTCTAGCTCTGTGAGGTATTTTCAGAATCCACTCTCAAAGGCGCACAACCTTGTTCCCTCTACACCAATCACTCTGTGAGGTGACTTCAGCGGCCACCCTCTTCCTCGCACGGTTTCTTATCCACTAGAAAGATGACTTCAGAGGTTGCCTTTAAAGTCGAACAGATGTTTTTAAAAGTACGGACCTCCTAGGGCACTTTGACTTATGATTTTATATTACCTATAGAGTTATTTCTGTAAAACATGATTATCAAACAATCTGCTGTTACTGGTTAACTTTTACATAATAGGCCTAGAGCATAATATAATGTTACTTGTCCGGTGCAAATTTCCGGCGTCCTTATTATGTTGATAACTTCATTTTAATTTGTAAGGCATTGAACATGTGCTTGGGCTCGAGCTCGTTGACCATACCTCCCCGCAGAATTTGGCCCATCCCATTGAAGACTACATAATAGATTGATATAAATACAACTTTACAAAATTTGGGCACTGCAAAGGCGGCTAGGGCATTTACATCGGTATCGTCGTCAGGGGACGAATCCAGAGTCTTCATTAAGATTGGGGGGGCCCTTATCTATATAATTGAGGCACCCCTTTTAGTGTGAGGATTTAACATTCAAAGGGTCTACATTTGCCAATTAAGGATTAGGGGAGGCGTTCAAAGGGAGGAGGCGCGCCCTATGATATGGACAATTCTACGTTTTAAAACCTGATAGTTTTTCGCAAAACGTATACGCCCCTCCCTCTCTTAATTACTCCATGCCTGCATGCACTGCATGCATTATAATCAGATAAAGGCCAAATTATGATAGAGTTGGGCGGGGCTTGGTGGTTATCAGCCTCTTACAGTGAGGGACCTGTCTGGCGGACGTTGGACCCTCTGCCCCGGCACTCGTCGTGGGTCAAGGTTCTGACTAACGGCTGCCGTCTGAAGCCTTGTCTACTCTACAGGTCAAAGTCTGGGGTCAAGAGGCCGACCGAACACTCTGCCTCTTCCTGGTAATGCTATAGTATAGCTTATCTATTTGGGAGATGTTTACTTGAAGATGAATAACAATTATGGCAATGTGATGTTCAAGTTGAACATGACAGTGACATTGGCATCACTATGGCTAATTAAATTTATTACAAGTGGCCTTTCCATTACCCTCAATCCTGGGCACTCAATACACCTTTAATGAATCGTGACAAAACTGAAAAATACGTTTACACACACACACACACACACACACACACACACACACACACACACACACACACACACGACAGAAGTGAACTTAGAAGGAACTATTTTCCTCCAGAGTGGGGGTTACTTATGCCCTTATTATCAATTGTTAACCTTGTTAATTGTTCCCCTTGTATTCATTGTTAACCTTGTCTTATCGTATCCCGTATTCACCTTCAGTTTTGAAGGGCTAATCTATGCATAATTTGCAATGTACCCCACGTAGAATATAGAGAGCAGTGACCTTCCACCGGCGTGCCATGTGCGTGAACGCAATGTTGTTAAACAACCCACACGCCAAGATTAGAAATTACTCCAATATGTGACGTCACCTATGGCGCTCCACGGAAGTCCCCTATATATATAAGTGTGCGGCGGCCCTGGGACAATCACTCCAACTCTGACCGAGCACCGCACCGCACCGCACCGCTCATGATCAACAAGCAACCACTCAGAGAAAACCATTCTAGGGTCCGACCATCGACTGCTCTAACCAACAAACACACCTGGAAGAGGGCGGTCTGTCTTGACACTTCGAATATTACCTTGAGACTGGAAAGACATATTTCTTAGCCGAACCCGAGAAGGAAGACGAGAGTGCCCCCACTACTCAGAATTGATTGGAAATCAAAGACCTTCCACCAAAATCCCATCATGTGTCTTCGAGGCCTTGCCATCATAGCTGTGTGTCTCAGCTACACCTTTGCCATGTTCTTCGTCGTCTCGGCGATGGGAACAGCAGGGCTCATATTCAAGGCAGTCACACCATCAGCTGCAGGTTTGTAGTCTATGTGCTTTAATCTTATTAGCATGGTCGTCTGTATGGCCCTATCCGGGGGCCCTTTTCCTTAAGTGTGGAATATGTGTTGACAATTATGCAGTAGCAACCAAATACACGACATTTCTTTTATCTATTTTGCCAAAGCCAAGCGATATTAACTGTAAGAACTATAATCAATTCATGCACATTAAGAAAAATGTGTCACCTTTCCTTTGTTTCAATTCCTTGATGATGTCCAACCAATTTGACATTAGCTATCTTAAAGGCTATATTCCACTTTGCGGTAGTTAGCATTTGCAGTCACTCTTTTTAGGTACTGCAAGTAGTTTGTGGTTTTGATACCAACATGTTGGTATCCCCAACCACAAGCAATCCATAGAAAACCTATATTTGAAATAGCAAGTACCGCAAGCAAGTACCACAAAAACCAATAATTCACCTTGCGGCACCCTACTGCAAGCAAGTTTGTAGCAGCCTATGTCTTCTCATGGTACCGCAAGCAAATACCGTATAGTGGGATATGTCCTTAACCCCTTCAATCCTCTATTCCTGAGGATAATAGATAAAAATGTGTGTGGACTACAGAAGAAATGCTTTCTAAAGCTGCAAACCATTTGAAAATATTCCTTTTAGAAGTTTAGATATGGTCGTTTGAACTTCCCTATACTTCTTGGACAATAGAAACCCTCCAGTTCTGATAGTCATCTTTGTTTCCATGTTATGGTAACTTTAACTTGACCTTATATATTTAGAATCAAAAGCATTTCCTATTCAGAAAAATGTTTAAAATACAATAACTTTTGATTGACTCCGTTTTTTATCTAACTGTTTGAAACATAATGCAGAAAAAGATATTTCCTACATTACCAATGAAACTTTTTCCATTGACTCTGGGTGTTCTTTTTTCTGTAACCATGGCAACCTAACAACCTTATTATATGAAGGATTTCTGTGAAATTCCATTGCAAATTTCCCATAATGCATCATTTGCAAAATATTTGATATTTCTATGAAATTCATTAAATTCTCAGGAAATTTCAATCTAAGTCAAACTTTTCCACAAAATTACATGAAAACATGTTTTTTCACCAATAATTTCTTGATTAATGTTTAAGAGGGTGATTTCCCAGAATAGGCAGATTTGCCCTATGTTGACCATAGCGGCCTTTACTGGAACACATGTTCTAAAATATCTAAACATCATAGAATAATAAAACAAAAAGTGTAAGGTTCTTATTTACCTGGGTGTAGGTAAAAAACCCATTTTGGTAATCAGAATAAAACCCTAAAAAAGAGGTGACATTTTATTGGTAACACTCATGTGGTGGCCAAATATGGCCTTATGGGGTGGAAGGGCTTTTGAAATATCCTTCTAACTTGTCCGTTCCTGTGTCAATTACATATAGTCCGGCCCAGCTCGCTTGAGAACGCCCCAATATGCTAATGCTATAGAGTTATTGATATTCAATGTAAGCCCGGTCATGCCTACTAAAGAATTCGGTCATAAACGACCTAGTAGAACTTTAAACAGCAGAAGCCGGAAGCGCGGCCCATTACATTAATAACATGTATCAAATGAAATCATAAGGGGATAGGGTGCGTGTTTGAAATAAGTTTTACATTCGCCGTTTGCTCCAGTTTTACATTAAATCATGATATTGATCCCCCCCCCCCCCCACACACACACACAAAAGTTCTATTAGCACGCTCCCTCCTTTTGAAAAAGCTGGATCAACCACTCTATGAAATACAAATATAGCAATGCAGGGAGTACAGACCAGTAATGAGAATTTGAAAGTCAAAATGTTTAGTAGATAATTTCGCATTCACAATCTCAAATGTAACCGGAAAGATTTAGAGATATATCACTGCATGGCCCCCACCTCCATCATAGGATCATATCTCCCTTTATAAATCTAACCATTCTTTTCATACATTAATTAATCCTAAATCCTATTCATTTCTATCATTTCAGTGAAACCCGCGAAGAAGCAATTGGAAGCTCCGCCGTCTTTGGGGATGACGAAGCTGGTACACCCACGGGTCGAGGCCCTGATGGCACACCCGGCCGTCCGGCGAGGATAAACCGCTATCTCACACAGAGGGATGAAAGCGCGCATGCAGAATGATATGTATCGACAAGGCTCTCCATTTATAGAGGCCGAGATAAGACTGTTTAATGAAAGGGATGGGTGAAGTATTCAAAACACACCGGTTGTGTCTAATACCGAATCATATCCAGCTTGTTGTAATTTCCCATTTAAGAGGAACGGTGCTCTATAAGCCTTTATAAGGCTTCCATGAATTTGCATAATATGATGTTATATGTAGTGATGCACAGCATATTGATATAGCAATTATATTGTTTGGTTAAATGTCAAAGTTCAGCATGAAATGCTAACTAACTATACTTTTCCATGTATCATTGTATGGATGTAAGAGAATACAAGTATCATAAGCCTAAGGTAAGCAAAAGTTAAGTCTAGTCTCGCTCGGATGATCATTTGCCCTTTGGATAAATCGATGTTTCTTGGACAGCAGTAAACAGGTATTTAATGACATCGAGCCCGATAAGATGTACCTGGGCTTATATCTCTTAGATGCTATCTGGATTTATTTCAGGTTAGCTATCGTGAACTGTGATAGGTGGTGGGAGTAGCTTGATGTGTCCGTGACACCATATGAACTTTAGTTGTAATCGACAGTGTTCTACATATTGGTGTTAACCAATTCCTCTTTGTATGTCTGGAGATTATCTTGTCACCATCCGGAGATTACGTTTGTTTCCAAATAACGATTTGAGAACATTTTTGGCCGCTACCCAGATATCGTTCATCCTTCCCCAGATAAAATATATCTGAATTATGTTCATTTTTCCAGTCGAGTCACTTTGGTAAGTGATATCTGTGTATAGTTCTTCACACCATACAGGGATTTAGAGGTTTGATGAAATCTTTATGGGTTTTTTTTTGGCAAAACTTTTTAGAAAATTTTACAAATTGAAAAACTTGAGATGGTTTTCCTTCTTGACTGTGTGTGTAGAGGGGGAGAGGGTACATTGATTTGTTCCCCAGAATTTAATAATTGCTAATTTATTAGTGGCAGATGAGAAAAAATCTATAATTTGATATTGGTATTTAATTAGAATATGCCTTAAGGCTTAACCCTTGTTGGTCAGCATGCCATGGGTTGATCGCGTGTCACTTGTCACACTTATGAACTGTTTTGGCGTATCGTTACGTCAGCTGTGGACTTTGGGAGTCTGTATGCGGCAACGTTACGTAAACGGCTGTGCCGCAAAAGGCAGTTGCATGAGGCAATCATGACCCAGTCACGTGAAGACTATATATATAACCGCTTGCCGCCAAAATAAAGTTGCTTCTACATACCCATGGTGCGGAAGCAGATTTTCCATAAATGGTATGCGGATGATATGAAGAATTCCATATATGAAAATCCACATATCCCCCGCATACCAAATATGGACAGGCCATTCACATCCACAACGGGCAAATAGTAAGGCACCTTTAGGCAGAGAACATAAAACAGCCAAAACTGTAAGCTAAATTGGTCCGATGCGAGTTCCTTTAAATGTAATACCATTTGTAAAGTTTAAATGCACGATAAGACGCTTTCTATCCACGGCTGTTGAAGGGTTTTTGAGAGGTCATACGGTAAAAAGAAGTTTGAATGTTTCCGTAGGTTTCTGACATTATGTAACGATGTGAAGACGTACCAAACCTATTTGTTTGGAATAAAATGTTAGTCATATGTCATATGTAAATATAGCATTCTTATGTTCACCGATCATTTAAATTATTTATTTTGTTGTGTTGAGAAACACCGAGTTTCAGTTATAAGAATTTACTCCCATTGCATATTGTTTTGGTTGATGTACATAGCTGCCTGACGATGGTTCTAAAAGGACTACATTATTTTTGAAATCACAAATAAAACGTAATGAAATTTATTTGCAATCTTTTGTCCTTTCTTCAAACCATTGCTTTCATATTGAATTTATGACCAACCGCCCCCCCCCCCCAAGAAACATATAGACCACCGCCATAAAGGCGCAGGCCCTCTTTCTTAGTAGTTTTACAACAGAAAATGTTGTAAGATTTTACAACAGAAATGCTGCAGATTTGGTAAAAATCATCTCTATTGGCATAATATGCGACAATCAATGAAAGTATTGTGTTTTAACAAATTGTTATGTAGTTGATATATTAATATTTTTGCAAGAAGGAATCGCGCCGTCAATAACAATAATCGTAATTATTGAAATGCTGTGGGTATATATGGAATCGTTGAGATAACTTAATCTTTGGCTATTCGTATTGTGATCCATTGCATTGTAAGTAACATCATCATTCTACAAGCAGATTTGCATAAACATCATCATTCTACAAGCAGCTTTACAAGCAGTTGTGTGTTGCACAAAACACTCGAATGCTCCCCAAATGTGTTTTGCACAATTTCGGGCTAATGTTGTGTAATTATATATAAGTACAATGTTCAAATACTCTGCCCACACAGAATAGATTACAGATCTATTCAAATCATCGATGAGACATGGTAATGTTCTAGGTCACTTTTCAACAGAATGATTTCCTTGATTAGTTTGGAAAAGATGTTTAAATATTAGTTTCGATAGACAGTTATGCCAAATTATAAGCCATATAATTACATTATATTACGTTACCAACATTGTCCACCACGCTTTGTATGTATGGTCTATTCTCTGGGGCCTATACATTAGATAAATAAGTCACAAAAAGCCCTAAGTCACAAAACTTTGTGACTTGGTACCATTTTGTGCCACCCTCAATACCTTAACTATCAAAAAAGTCCTTAACTGGTAAAGACACTAAATCACAATTATTTTGTGACTTGGGTACAATTTCTAAGGCATTAAATCATAACTTGTCAATTAGTTCCAATCATCAGATGGTCAGTTTGCTTCTAAGGGACAAGGGGGCTGACAGGATTGTGGGAGGGCAGCAGGGATGTGAAGGGGTAGGCAGGGGTTCAAGGGGTTAGCTGGGAGGTGAGGGGGTTGGCAGGGGCATGAGGGGGTTGGCAGGGATATGAGGGGATAGACAGGGGTGTGAGGGAGTCAACAGGAGTGTGAGAGGGTTAGCAGAGCAGTGGAGGAGTAGACAGGGGTTTGAGAGGGTATAGGCAGGGGTATTAGGAAGTTTGCAGAAGCATTAGGGGGTCATGAGGGGTATAATCAGTTCTTGAGGGGTATGATGGGGTTAGAAGGGGTAGGGAAATAAGAGTTTGGTAGGGGTGTTAGGAAGTTGGTAGGGGCCACCTCCACACCACTACAGACTACCCCTCCATACCCCCCCCCCACACCTTATCCTGGGTGCCTTTCACATCCCTCCTCACTCCATCCTACCCCTCTATACATCCCTCCCCTCCCCTCCCTTCCCCACCCCACCCCTGTACATCTCTCCTCATCCCTCCCCTGCAGCCCCTCCAAAATCCTCCCCATCCCACACCAACCATCCACACCGCTGTTTTGTTATGTCACAATGTTGACAGTGGTACTGCATCTCCCTATGTGCATGTGCACCCCTTGTCATATAAGGGTAGTGCTGACCCCCTTCCCAGAGTGACCACTTTCTATGTCAGGGCACACCGTATAAGGCAGGGAGCCAGTGTGTGATCCTGTGGGGAGATGGCATATATATAATGGGACCCCTTACACAACCACATTCTAACATTCACCTAATACATATTGATTCAAATGGATACCCCTCCCTTCCCTCCACACCAGACAGTGTGACCAGCCGAGGGGAAAGGGTACTCCGTGCGAGATTTGACATTAAATTGATGTTGTAGAGCATGTCATTAGCTTTCAAATGATATCAAGCATGTCTAAATCCGATAATTATTTAGGAAGCTGTGGGCCCTTAAACCTAACACTCTCAGGATCCCAGAAAATGAGGAAAAGCTTAATTTTCTTGTATTTATTGAGATTTTGCATACATTATCATTAATTATCATAATAATTATTGTCAGTAAAAATTCAAAAACCCAATTTTATTCATTATTTTTGAGCCAGAAATGATAAATGTATTCTGTTTTCAATGTAGAGACCAGAAAATGATAGTTTCTGATAATAAATACAATTTTTAGAAAATAACATGAATTTTACTTTCCATGGTAACCAAATAGAATGAATTCATTGAATTACGCATATTAAAACGTTCCATTGACATTCCAAATATGGACAGATTCCTTCATGATGGAATGTTTTAAGTATGGGAAATGAATTCTACACAAAAAGTTGGTTTAAGACAATATTATCACTATTTTTCATAAACCTACTCATATCTCCTTAAATATTAGGTTTAAGATGGCAAATATAGAAACCTCGGAGTACCCTTTCCCCTCGGCTGGTCACTCTTTATGCCCCTGCCACCAGTGGCAGATTTAGAAAGGGGGGGGGGTGTTAAGGGCATGTGCCCTGCCCCTTTTGGCCAAAACTTATTGGACTTTTTTTAAATGTAAAATTCATCCACAAGGTAATTAAGAAAACAAATTTCCAATGGCCCACCCCCCTTCAAAATACTGGATCTGACACTGTGCATACCCCTCTTTTGTGCCATTTTGTTAGATATGGTCTAATGTCCCCAAGTAACATAACATTTGTCAGTCACTGCTCTACTACTAAGTAAGAAAAGGCAATATGTGACCTAGGGCCTTTTTGTGACTTAGTGCCTTAACACACCTGCCTCAGTAAAAGTGTAGGGGTACGGACTCTACCTTTTCTTAGATTCAATCACTATCACCACCCTTGATATGACCCTGCCAGTTAATTAGGCTGTAAAGCAACCACCAACCAGTCAACTTTGAACAACTCATGACAAAAGCTTCAGAATAATATCACGCAAAGATATCCTGACTATCAGGGGGTTAGAGGCTATCATATAGTTTATGAAATTACTTATTTTGAAGTATAGTTGTTGGCTATACTTTTCTCAATAGTGTGGCGCCTTGCTAGCGGTGTAGTCTTGATCCTCTGTTTTGGGATATGGTATCCAATGGGCCTAGGCTAAAGCTTTTGGGATCAAGGCCTCTATGGAAGGTTTGAAGGGAAGATTTATAGCTTAGTTTCAGTTCGTTGTTTTGGACACATATGAAAATTGACGTCACAGAGTATTCCGCCACCTTTACGGCAACACATGGTGGGGCATTCTCTAAATAGTTATCAAGAACATGTTCTGACTGAGGATCATTCTTAGAATGTCTTAGAACATAGACTTTGGCCCATACAGGATTCACTTAGCTGGAATATTTACTCTTATAATTATGTGATATTTTCTTAGCTGTACCGAATTTTGTTAACACATTCTTATATATGATATACATTATAATTCACCCTAAATATGTGTCTCCGCAATAATCACTTCAATCAATGACACTTATGTCACACGTAAACATCCGTCTAAACAACCATTATGTTATCTTACTTACTCGGAAGATCATGTCCCTTCATGAATTGTTTTAAATAGTACAAAAGAATATTTGTGTCTTCCAAACACTATTTACATCCATATAGCTTGTGTCCACACTCAATATTTAATGATATAATTATAAACAATATATTTGACCTTACTCCATAATAGTTGTCCCTTTCCATCTTGTGTTTACATATTAAGTAATATTTGGGAAAAAAAAAGTACATAAGTTGGGTAATACATGCTAATATTCTGGAGTAATATATTCAAGATCTGATGATGGCATTACCTAATTTAATGTCATGAATTTCGAAAATGACTATATTTATAATTCGGCAGATATAACTATCATACTTAAGGCATTGGTGCATATATTAGGGCCCATCGGATTAAGCATATTTAAACCCTATTGTCAGGTACAAGAGGTCCTTGACCGTTGAATATTGAGATTTTCTTTGGACTTTAAACCAAACAACAACTTGTGCAAAATGGGTCTTTGTTGATCAACAAGATCACATGAGCTATGTTTGTAATCCGGACGATTCTAAAGAAAGGACAGCTATGTTTGTAATCTGGACGATTCTAAAGAAAGGACATAGACATTCTTTAAGCTAAGTGTTACAACGAGTAATTGCACATGTCTTTAAACAAAATTAATATTGATTTAAAAAATAGTCTATATCTCATTCGGGATTAAAATGCAATGTCAAGGAAATCTAGCGTTCTCTCTTTAAGAAGATACCGAAAAACACGAACAAAAAGGAAAGTAACTTTCGTATGATTCGAATCATGTCATTGATTACATATATTATTTTGAAGGCCAATAAGTGCAAGTCAAAATAACATACAGACATAATTATGTTTGCGGATACAAAGAATTACAGCAAGTATCCACCACATGCAAGATCTAATCTTTTACGCGCATCTAATAACATCCTATTTTGGGTCAGTCTAAAGTCTAAAGAGCACAAACAAGAAAGGAGATCGCGTATCACACCAATTCATAGATAATAAAGAAATAGTCTTCATCTATTTTAATTAACAACGTAGTTTGTAAGATAATATGTGACATTAACGTCTTGATCAGACAGATTTAGGTACACACAAAATGAATAAATTACAAAATAAAACACTTCAGGTTATCTCAATGACAGTATAAACCATAAACTTGCCCCCTTGCTCTTAAGGATTAATTGACAAAACAAATAGACAATGTACATGTTTAAACAATGATCGGATGCCAGATTTTAAACGGCAAAGGTAATGACGTATACGTACATTATTTCCGGCATTACTTAAAGCCGCCAATCCCGTATTGGTTCCAACTTTTACCCAAGCCTCATCTGTATAATGCTAGTTTTGATTAAATAAATGCCTTAGGTACTTCCATTCGAAAATGTGACGAAATTCTCCACGAGGACTTTGAAATGTGTACATGTAGTCGTGCATGTTCAGGTCAGCAATAGGGGTAAATCATATCATAAACAACACTTGCTTAAGGCCTGTGACTTGTCTACATAATTATTTCCAAACATGCATCTTCATCTAGGTTAGTCTCAACGTACACTGCAGCAGATAAGCTATCCCTTGGTAGGGAGAATTCATTTTCAGCCGTCGAGTCTTGCGATGGTGTGACCTAATTATTTATCCGTTAAGGGGCAATGTCCGTTTAATTAAGGGTGAATAAAATAAATGTAGACATTAAAAGCATAAGAAAGGTTGTATCTGCGGTTTCTATTTGAATTAATGCCCAAATCATTGCGGCATACTGCATAGGGCTCATAATACAATGAATGACATCATTCATGAGGTTCATTTCTCAGATGATTGTAAAATCATAATGTTATTATCTTGAATAATGTCAGAAAAAAGAATTCTACAAATACAAACAGTTGGTATTGACACCTCCAGTCATGCCTGCTTGGCGCAGGTAACACCCCCTCCCCAACCATGGATCTGGGCCCATATCTTCGTAACTAATTTGTCTGATCAGGGAAATCTTGATCAGTGTCTCATGATTAGAGGTTCTGTCCATCATGAAAAAATTTCACATCTGAGTATCCCTCTTTGATACTATTTTGCAATAATACTATCAATTTTGGTAAATGACAAAATTGCTGATCTTGAGGCCCTGATTAAAATTTCCCTGATCAGCCAAATTAGTTACAATATGGGCCCTAGAGTCCTCTTATTACACCTGGGCCCATAATTATTATCTTTGTAGCTAATTGAGCTGATCAGGGAAAATTTGATTAGATTCCCATGATCAGTGATTTTGCCTTTTACCAAAATTTATAGTATCATTGCAAAATAGTGTCAGAGAGGAGTTATTAGGTGTAAATTGTATTCATGATAGACAGAATATCTGATCATGAGACGCTGATCAAAATGTCCCTGATTAGCCAAATTACTTACGAAGATATGGGCCCTGTTGTCCACTCCGCACCTCCAGTCGCCCCTACCTGTCCCAGGTACCCCCTCCACTCCCCTCTTAAGCGCCTTCAGTCAGTCCTATACCTGTCCATGTAAACGAGACTACCCAGATTGAGAAAAAGTATTAGTCACACGTTTCAATTAATATAATCATTACAAGTTGTTACAACCCTTGGTAAACTATGTCGAACTGGTCTATGCTTTACAGTAGCCTAGTTAGTTCCTTCCAGGAATGATAATTAAAATGGGAACAATGTTGCATAGGGCCTACATGAACCCCCCCCCCCTCCCCAGATTGCATCTAGTTTTTACCGTAAAAATTTCATGAGGTGAAAAAGAGTCATGAATAGAAATGAACATCAGTAGATATGTTGCTTGTAATATGAGCCATCGATATTGTTCACCAGGATATGCAAGCATGCGTATATATATAAAGGAAGGTTGTGATATATTTCTGGCCCAAATCCATACTAATCACACTGAAACATCAGAATTTTAATTTCTAAAATACTTCTAATTATAATATTGGATATCTGTTATAGCTTTAATTTATAGCCCTAATACTACTTGAGAGAGGCGACTCTTCCTATGTTTATCCTACAATTACTTTGCCCTTAGCCACAGTGGTGCATGGGTTTGTTCACGTTGATACCAAGGAAACTTACCTCACCCACGCTACACAATCCAAAAAGAATCTATTGGTTCTGTTTTGAAAATCCAGTGACGGATATTGATATCTTAAAAAAGGGAGCAAACCTATAAACAAATTTAAGGCGCACACTTTTGTTGATCGAATGTACAATACACAAACTAAATTTGGCAGAAAGAGGATGAGAGAGGTGCCCCCCCCCCCCCCCAATCTGTCCCTGAAATCCAACCAATATACACTCGCTATAATTATAATATATCTCCTTGATAAGTTTTTATGAATGTGTACAAGGCATCTTTGTTGTAAAAGACACCCTAGGGGACCAATGAGAATACGAAAAAGTTTGTCTTAATGCAAAATTCAATATTTTTCTGTGCGCTATGCATGAGAGCAAGATTGACACTTAAATTCTGTGAAAATGCAATGTCGCCGTTGATTTGTCAATTGTGGGAATTCTTCCCTTAATTTGGCTGAATTGTGAATAAGATAAGCTAAATCTTCAGAAGATATGGGAGGGCGGCGAACTTCCGCGCACCCACCACGTGTGTACACACAGCTATAGCGCTATGGTTTGAGTATAATTATAGAGTAGGGAGATGAACGCCCTGATGTGCTGGGCGCACTTGAATGATTATATCTCTCCTAATATAAGAGATATATCTAAACATATTATATACAAAAAAATAGCTGTTTATCATATCTAAGTCCATTTTGGTTCAAATAATTTATGTGGAATTGGTAAGTGAGAAATCCGTGTTCGAAAAATACAAGTGTAAACATTATTCTTTTTCTTTACCCGCTTTTTCATTTTAAATCTCTGAATAAAATATTTTTGCAGTGATACAATTCGACAGGTGAGGTATTCAGCGTTTATAATCATGATGTTTGGTATGTGTAAAAAGGCAATGTTATGACTGACGCGGATGGTGAGTCCAGACTTTAACTTAGCTATTCTAGTGTAGAACCAAGAATCAGGATATTTCAACTCTTAGTTCAGTTATACAAGAGTTATGACATAACATGATCAATTGATGCAGATAGGACGCTGATCCCCTCACTCGATCCTTAATATCCGGATTTTTCATTATTTTGCAGATGACCCTTAATTGTAGTCAACCATACACTATAACTTCGTTTATCTTATCATGTGTAACCTCCAAAATCTCATCCCTTCACTCATAATTGCACAAGGACAATGTTCATTAAGATTAGTTTCCATTCCGTTCATGGCTATCGTCGGAATACCGAATATTGTATGAGGCACCGTTATGCTATTTAAATGAAAGCAGTACACGTGCTCTTTGAAGCAACTTTGTTTACGAGACAACAGTAGCTTCCTAGACTGGTACCATCAATTGAGACAGATTTTATCATTGAAGGGGAGGGTCTTTTTGCTAATGATTTCTTCCTGTTACACTTAACTTTTTCTGTGCTCTTCTCACCGAAAGAGACGTAAATCATACAGCCTCAGTGAATAGTGATCGTGTGCAGTCACTTTTACATCAAGGATGGATTTAAAAGGGGTACTCAGCCCCTCTTCCTATTTTTGCCAAATTTAGATTGTTTTGATGTAAAATTATTTCCCTCAAGTTTGCACCCCATACTTTTATATCAGCCCATTCCCCCATTTTTTAATTCCCTTTATGGATGCCTGTATATGACGGCCCATATCTTCGGAACTGATTTTCGTGATTAGGCTAATCAGCTGAAGTTTGATCAGTGTTTCATAATACATGATCCTGTCTGTTGCCAAAAGAAGTGATATTTTTTTCAAAATAAGATAGAAAAGTGATAATTAGGTGTAGTTACCTTGACTGACAGACAGAATAAATATGAATGAGACACTAATCAAAATTCACATGATTAGCCTAATCACAAAAATTACGATATGGGCCAGGATATTAGCCATCACTATAATTGTGATATGATTCTTCATCAACTTGAATTTGAAAATTTCGTGAAATAAAAACACACAATTTAACATAATGCATGTGTCAGTTGAGACATGTAACCATTATGTATATGCCCGATATTTATTTTATTGAATCCAATTCCTGTAGCGTACAAGTTCTTCCATTGGATAGTCTCCAAATGAGACTGAATATAACTTGAAGACATAATTTATAATATAAACAAGTTTCCTTCTACATATGATAATCTTAGTTAGAAATCTTACATATATTATACCAATTACAACAATATTCTTCGACCAATTACTTGAATTCATGTTTCATAATTGAATTTTAAATCTATTGTAGTCTCTACCAGTTGAACATTCATTTGCGGTTTATCCCATTCATTTACCCCTCTTATATAGAGACTCTTCTGTATTTTGATAACCTTGTGAAACTGTTTTTCATTTTCACTTTTTTAGCACTAGGCAGTGGCGGATCCGGGGGGGGGGGGGCAAAATGGGCAATTGCCCCCGCCCCCCATACCCAAGGGAAAAATTTTGGAATCTTAAAATTGGAAGATCTGTATAAAAATGGTGATTTTGATTTTTATAAGGGGGTCTGGGTTTGCCCCCCCCCCCCCCCCCCCCCAGAGCGCTGACTCTGGATCCGCCCCTGAAGTCTAGGCATTGATTTCGAGTGGTTTGGCCTTACAAGGTTCATATGCTCTTTATTTTTTACCAATACATAATTTATATCAATATTCTTTTCCTTCGAATAACTAGCGACTGCAGCTTATATTTCACATAAAGTTCTTAAAGTCGCTTCTTCTTGTCAACTTTATTTTTGCTGTATTCAATTAACCTCACAGCTCAACCATCATTTTTTTCTTATTGTCTAATCTTTTTCGGCACTATAGCTATACCTGAGTCTACTAGGAAATATTCTAGCCATGTATATACGATCTTTATCAATTACCATTCTATTATTTACAGTGAAGTTAATAAATGTTTCAATACTTTCTCAATGAAGATTTTCTCGTCATGTTAAGTATGTTAACTTACCAGATCAACAATTCATTCTAAACCCGTATATCCTGATAGCATGCCCATATCCAAGGGGGGGGGGGGGGGGGTGACATGCATGGGGTATGGGTCATCCCCCAATCTGGGCCAGGTCCACTTTTTGAAAACCCAATATTTTAGTTTCCCCTACTTGCCTCTTATCCCGGCTCTCTGCTATGTCCTCTGTAGAATCTCTCTTACCCCTGCTAGCCCTGTAAAACTCTCTCTGATTCTTTACAGCTCTTTGAAGAGCATGCCAGATTCGTAATGTGACCAGGGTCACTGGATTACATCCTAACATTGCAAAATATGTCACCAGTTAATATGTCTCTACACTAAGGGGTGGAGCCCCTAACTTTCACAACCTATGAACGATACCCTGGCTTTAATCAAAGCTATTTTACCTCTAGAAAGTCCACACTTTGGAATTGGTCACCCCCCCCATGAAAAGTTCTTGATATGGGCCTGGATAGTATGGGCTTGAATGATTCTTTTCATATTTTTAAAAATGAGAATAACATCTCAACGTTGGTTTTATTATCCAAGCATATTTTCGATCGTTCTTTATCCAGCTGTGTGTTCTGTGGTATTGTTAGCAATGTCGCATAAACTGCACATTGTCTATAAGTGAACTTGATGGTAGGTTCTCATGTCATGTTACTTTCTTCATCGCCAAGTACCGTTAAGATTTCTATAAATAGAAGTTGGCTGCAAAACAACTTTTTATCATCAGCTCACCAATCTCGTCATTGGTCAACGGGTCCTTGAACCTTGTCATGTGTTGATATCTGTATTCGCCTAGAAATGCTTATCTGTTTTGTACCAACAAGCCGCACCTGCCTTTCCTCCAGACCAGACGGCGCTCATAACTCTCCGATAATAAATAAAAACGTTTTACTGTTAAGGTTTTCTGGATAGGATTCAGACTATTCCAAGGTGAACATGACGAACACAGTAAACGTAAAACATCTTCTAGATTGAAATACCTGAATATCAGTTAGCTTATTGAGAATTTATTATTAATATTACTGAAATTTACTTTACATGATCATGACAGGGAATTTGAGAATATCAAAATTATCCACCTCAACTATTTCCATGAGCGTGAACCTTTGATCTCCGATACAAGATAGTGATGACCACAAATATGGACCCTGCGGACAAAAAGATTGATACGTTGTAGGCAGGTTTGTGACATTATAACATGTAAAGAAGAGTGCCGGTACCCCCGGTATATTTACGCACAATATGTGATGATCATGTCAGTAATCAGTGTACTCAAACAAGAAATATTTCCCTTTTTGCTTACTTCTAAATCCCAAACAAAGCTCCTACTTTTTCCAAACCGCTGATTTTGAGGATTAGAATTAGACCCTTTCTTCAAACGGTTGACTTTTATGTGCCCAACAGTGTCTCAATTAAGAGGGAATCGTACATGCTGTTTGCTTTTTATTCTTGTAATGTCTCATGCTATTACACAATGTGCTTACATGATTGCAACATTCCTTTTCCCGCGACTGAAGACGATCAAACACGGCCTTCATAAAAGCGCCCCCAACTCCTTTTTGTTTGAAATTTACGTACATCTTTCCAAAATACGACATGCAAATATCTAAAAGAAAAAGAAAAGACCAATTTCTCTGTGAAACTCTAAACGGTGATGCGTCTCATGGGGTGGGGTATTCTGAGCGGTCCCTGAGTGTGCGCACTCATGTTTGAGTTGCGCCACATAAATAAGGGAAGGGGCTGGCGGTTCTTTGGAATGCCCGTCTACCTGACCAGAGGCACGTGGACTCACGTTTGGGTTATGAACAACATGGCAATATTTTTCATAGAGTGAGTCGACTTTATTTGAATTAAATGGAAAAATACTCTAGATATTTTCGCGTGATAACTTTTCACGGAAATTTAACAAAGTGATAAATTCGCGAAGATTCAGTTTCGCGTCTATATGAGTGATATATGGCAAACGCAATTAAGCGAAAGTACAGCGCGGGATCTTTTTTTTTTTTTTTTTAAATGTATTTGTCCAATATCTGCATCCTTATCCTTAAGAGACAATCGTGATTCAATAAATAAAAAGATAGATATTATAATGATATTGGCGTTAATCAGCTCTGAAGTAAAAAGTGACCGAATTCGTCTACCTACACTCAGACTTGTTTAATGAAATCAGACAATAACATGTCAGACAACGTTTCACTTTTTATTTGCCAAAATGTGTCAACAAACAGTTGCTGTGATTGTTATCACAAAGTGTTCTTGTTAAGCAAAGACACGGCCATAAAATATCAATTCAATGATAATTATATTATATCACATATACCGAGAGATTTAATATATCAACATTTATGGTTGTTTTTTTAAACTTTAATCTTACCATCATTTAAACATGTATCGATGTATATTTGTAAATTTATATCACAGAAGTAACCGTTCTACAAAGTGTCCGATCAGTTGGAATAACATCTAATTATTTTTTTCCCGAAGATTGTTAACCATTGTGTATTTACATTCCACTCTAAGAAAAGTTCTTATCACGAATAGAGCATCAATAAAAAGTTGGCACGAACCATAAGTGCATATTTTAGTAAAAGATGGTTGTATAGTTCAATCATTAAATACCTCGTTTCATATTCCCCCATTTCAACAGTCAACAACAATATTTGAATACTTTTCCCTTTGTACAATGTTTATTCACATACCCCGACTGCGGAGACCCATCACAGATTACGCTCACATGACTGTATGGACGGAAACACATGTACCAATCTTTTACTTCTAATAATGTATCACAGACTATCAGCCCATACATGTTCTATTTATATATTCACAACGATCCAGGACCAGCAAATTCTAATAAAATAATCAATGTGCTCCTTCCCCCCTTTTTTTTCTCACTCTCCCACTGCAAGCAGGTTAAAGGACGAGTTTGTCGAACTGTTTCCTGACGACGGGCACGCCCTTGATGGGGGAGGACACGGCGGTGGTGGTCAGTTTCAGGTTGTCCCGCACGAAGTTGAGCCGGTCTCGGCGGCGGCGCGGGTCGGGGTGGGGGCCGGCCATGGGGCGCGAGGCCAGGCCGCGTGGGGGGACGTAGTCAGGGAGCACCCCGCGCACGTTGTACGTCCACTGCATGTCAGGGGTCTGAGGGAATAAAGAAGAGAAGATCAGGCATGTAAAACAGACAGCCAGCAAATCATTAACTTCTGAATGATAACTGCAAAGACCCTGTATTAGTTTTCACGCTACACATATTTTCGCGCCTTCGTGCAGACCTTTACCAATGCGCGAAGATATGTTGCGGGTGAAAAATTAAGATGTAAATAAAACATAGAATTAATTGATAGTTTTTTCCAACAAAATCAGGATAATGTAATTTTTTGGTCAACCCTTATTTTTGGCAAGACTAAATAGTACAATTCCTGTAGGAGATAAATTATTAGAGTAGAATTATTTGATAAACGCACAAAATTATCATTGTGTAAAAGTGCTTGTTATTGGTCAGTGCGCGCGAAAATGTAACTGCGCGAAAATATGCACGTTTACTTCACTCAGACATGATCATCAAGCAGGACAATGCTTGACGTAGTTTAGACGAGAGAACGTTATTAAGCAAAACGCAGAAATCGGTCGTTTTATCCTACCTTAATCTACAAAAGAAAAAAAAAGAAAGAAAAAGAAAGAAAAGAAAGAAATAAGTGACCAAAAATCACAAAAACATGGAGAAATTTTTACCACATGGTTCTACCATGTTCCCCTTAAAAACACACAAAAAAGGGAGAAGGTTCTCACCTGGACGACGAGCTTGCCCTGGTAGACCTTGCCGTACTTGCAGGGTACGAAGCCCACCTTGATGAGGGAGCCGTTGGTGCCGGCGGGGAGCAGCTCACCGCTGGACGGGGTCACCGAGAACTCGGCGTCACTGCCCGCCACGAAGTACGCGTTGTACGGCATGGGGTGTCTGCAGAGGGCGAAGGTGAGAAATAATGTACAGTTGTATTTCTGATGCCATGACGAATTTCATGGTCAGTGTAATACTATGTTAATTAAAACGATAGCTGTAACGTTTTTTTTTTGTGGATTCTACGGGTTGCATTTGTGGGCCAATTCGTGTACCCATATCGCCTTGTTATTTCAATTTTGTCCATTCCATTTTTCTAGAACGTTGATTCAATAATCCTTGTATTAAGGAATAACTTTTTCACTTTATTTCTGTACTTTTTTTGAATGGCAAGAACATAATCCAAACAAGAAAATTATCGACAAACGCCAACATGCTCACTGGAGGTAGCTGTATCAAATTGATGCGGCAGTTAAGGTCCTTACCTCGCCATACTCGTTAGTCGGAAACCGATGCTGGACTCCTTGTTCAGGCCCAAGGCGTTGATGGTGATGACGTCATCTGGCTCGGGCTCGGTGGCCACAAAGCGGACGGGGAACTTCCAGATGCCGCCAGTGGCCCCCTTAACGAGCAGCTCACAGTCGTGGCTGAGGTGGGGGAAATATATTGGTTTTGATGAAAGAAGAGTAATTCGGTCGTACCTCACAACATGGAGAGTGAAAATCTTATTTTACTCGCCATGCTCGAAGAGAAGCAGTTAAGCATTGCCTTTTACAACGAACTTGCATATTTGTTTTCAGAAGAACCATCCACCGATGTATGTGATACGGTCAAACTATAATATGAAGGTGTGTATGTCATAGCCGTACGTAAGTTGGTTATATCTGACAAAACATTGGGTTAGTGCTTCTTAGGCAAGGTGTAGCTTCATTTGCGATATTCAATCATTTTAGATAGTCTTGATATTACATTTACAAAAACTAGTTTGATAATATAGGAACACAAACAGAAACTTAGCCACACGCTGTCACAAGCATATCTTATCATAGTATTTCACAGTACAAAACCAAGCTCAAATTCCCTACAGCCTCCAATGCTGGCCTATAATACTCACAGCATGGTCTTGTAGGGGGCGTAGACGATGTTAAACAGCAGCATGACGAGTCCTGTGTGTTTGTCGCGGGAGGTCCTCACCAGGCTGAGGGCCAAGGCCGGCTCCAGGGTCTTGGCCGTGTCGGCCGAGTCGTAGAGCAGTTCGTACGTGAACTCATCAGCCGCCGCAAGCGCTGAAATGGGAGCAGAGAATGGGTTTGACGAATAAGGGTATTGATTTTTTTCACTGAGAAAATCAGGAAACCAACTTACACTTATTTTGTTCACTTATACTAGAAGGAATAATTTCGTGATTTAGGTATGTCAGGTAAAAGATATATTTTTGGTTATACCGTAAAACATTTCATTCAGGAAAAAGCGGCACCAAAAGAATCTCTGAGTTTATATTAATTGGACAGGCATGATTATTCCACTTAAATAAGAATAAGAAGAAATTAAGAAAACCTTTTATCTAATAGTGTAATGATTTTGCCTCAGTCTATTATGTGTGCGGTCAGAGCAAACCAAGTCTATTTTTAAATATCAAGTCACGCTTCACTTCTTTCTGCACATGGAATTCAAATCTATCGTAAGACATCAGCCATTAACCATAAACTCATTTTTCTGTAACATATCTAGAAACCAGTGGAATCACTAAAGATTATTACATAATAAGGCATAAATGAAAAAACAAAACAAAAAGACTCACCTTCACTGACCACCACACCCTCGGTGGGCTTGCCGTCGACCATCTTCCCATTGGGTGTCTTGGGCGAGGCGGCGCCGTCCTCGGCCGTGGCCGTGGCCGGGGTGCGGGCCCGGGTACGGATGCCCCGCTTGGGCCCTCCGGCGCTGGGGGCCACCCCGGACAGGGTCACCTCCAGGCGCTCCTCCACGCGCTGGCGGGCCTGGCAGAGGACGAGGGCGGGCTGGGCGTCGGGCGCCGTCAGCTCCGGGTAGCCGTGCACCAGGTACTCCCAGCGGATCACCGACAGACTGTTGTCGACCTGGGGGCCCGGCACGTGCTCACTGTCGGGGAGGATGGCAAGGGGACAGGGTAAGTTTAGAGGGCGTTGACAAAAAACTTTTTTGTTTCTTTTCTTTACTAATACACATACATAATAATATCATATATATTTTTCATTTTTGTAATGAACTGAAAAACAGAGGCAACTCTGATGTTTATTACTGAATAAAAGTTTATGCACAATAAATATATATAAAATGATGGTAACCAAGTATCTTCTACGGCGTATCCAAGCATAAGACCACTGAGGTCTTCTAATGCCGAGATCATACCTGAACCATATCGAAAGTGATAAACTCTGAACGAAAAATTAAGATATATTTCCTACATGTCAAAAAAAGAGGGTTTATTACAAAGAAAGAGAAAGAAATCCCTACCTTTCTTCGCGCAGATTGTAGACCCAGGGTGAGCCATCCTCCTTACGGATGGTCACCGAGATATGGGCGTCAAAGCGCCGCATGTCCTCGGGGGCGAAGGAGATAGGGATATCAACGTTGGACTTGGGCCCAAGTCGTAGACTGGTTGTGTGCTTCAGTAGGAGACAGAACGGTGAGTCGGGCATCACCACGTCCTCGGGGCCCTGGGTGATGGGCTCCTTGTCTGAAACACAAACACCCCAAGTTCATAGTCTGTTACAATATTAAGTCTTTGATTGAAAAAAAGTGGCTGGAAACAACAAGCTGTTCATCTTTGAAACATATTGTCATCACCACAGATGAAGCTTCTGTAATATGGGGATCCAATAAATGGAAAGTAAAGAAGACACGAGGCAATCGTAACTGGGACCAGTTTTATAATCTATGAAGCTTTTAATTTAGTAACTGTCTAACACTAGAATGCAGTCTTTATTCCAATATACCAATAAATAATACCATGGATGCTAGTTTATCATTTGAACTTTAAACTGAACTAGTTTCAAATTGTGTAGCATCTTATAATTGGGTCAATATGAGACCTAACAATCTTCACATTGAGAAAAAATTGAATTATCTGAAATTTCCCAAACACTAAAATCGACATATGGCACAGGGACACAAAGAAGAGAGGAAAAGGGTTAGGGGGGGGGGGGGTACACTTAGACATAGCAACGAGTGTAAACAGACCTTTCATCACGATATCAGCGATGACGGGGATGTCGAGCGGGTTTCTGAAGGGTATGATGAGGGTGGAGTTGGAGCCGGCCATGGCGGTAATACTGACGGGGTCCTGGGGCTGCGGCAACCGGCCCACTCCCGACAACAGGTACACCCACTCTCCGAGCTGCGAGCACAAATCAATATGTCGTTATTATTAAGGCGAGTTTTTCTAGGATATCCACAGCGCATGCAGTGTGAAACGTGTATTACTTAATCAAAAGTATTCAACATGAGGAACTTTGGGTACCGTTCCAGTGATTGTTTTGCAGGAGTTAATATTTGCTTTTTATAAAAGGGGTAGCCGCGCGTCCTTGTGGTACTATAGGATTAACACAAGATAATGTAAATGGTATTGCAGTTAGGACATCTTCAATATGATTCACTGAAAGAGAACGCGCGTTATATCTATTGAACTCGGAATGCTAAAACAAACTATATCTTTTTTAAAAATAAGTAATTGATTATGATTAAAAGAAATCCAAGAAATGCGCTTTAAAATGGCTTTAACAAAGTAAAAATAGGAAAAAAACGTCACAGATAAATATTCTAGAATAGTAAATTTGATTGTTTGTATAGAAGGAGATAGAAGCGAATACAAGTTCACTTTCACTTGTGAACTCCTAAGGCGTTAAAGCTTAAAAGAGTATTTCGATTTGTGCATTCAGGCAGAAAAGATATGACACACGTGAGTCAAATTTTCTGCTTCTAAAACTTTGTGAGAACTTTTTGTTTGACGGCTGAGCGGTTTTCCAGGGCTGCAACCTATATTCTAAACTAAGAACCCGATGTGCATTTTCCCATTTCTAAAATCTATAATTCACATCACGATCTAAGAAGGTATCTACGTATGGGAAGTAATTAACCTATTTCAATCATCTGTGCTTTAGTCTGCATCTTTTTCTATATATATAAACAACACTATCCTCTTGTTTAGAACTAGAACCGATAGTCTACATTTCCCTCTACATTCGATTTATTGGCTACAAGGTTTATAGTTACGTAGTTGACAAATGGTAATAAAACTTGGAATACAAAACCAAAAATAAGAACATATAATATAAATTCTGTATCTTCTGAAGTTTGCTGGACGTCCCTGATTGTTTGCCAAATGAACCAAATCCTTCTAAACTAATTCTAAGTGAATAGCAAACGCCCTGTGCCCATTTTCTAACAGTTTCTGTTGGTTAACATACGGGCGTCCAGCAAAGATTTCATGAGTTACAGGGACGAGTGGTCAACATGCAGTTCAGGGTGAGTGAGCAGATAGAACTGAGAAGGAGCAACTCGCAAAGCGGACTTGATTGGCTCACCTCCGGTAGCTGTTTGTGGTCACATTCAAACAAACACAAATTAAAACCACATTGATGGCTTACACTTAAAATCTTCTCGTCTTATTTTATGACTGTCTCATAAAATGGTCATGCACCTATATTCCTTGAACAACAATCAAGAAACCTCGGAAGAGTACCGTGGTTTAATATCATGCTTTGTTTTTTTTAAAAAGATATGATAAAAATCACTACCGTATAAGAATATACATAAACATGAATTGACCGCTCTTAAAGAATATATCGAACCACTGTACACAAATGAACAAAAACTTTTGATTTTTCAACGAAATGAGAGTGGTAATCTGAAGGACTTGAATGATTATTCAACCAAGTGCGTAAAAGGAAAACAATGACAATGCTGTTAAGGGGGATACGGGGGTAGACAATGAGAGACAAAACATGCAAGCGTTATCGCGCACGGTAAATATGTGATAATAGGTATATTGACTTTGTTTGGCCTTTTCGCTCGCATGTCTACTGAACATTGAGCTCTTCATATCATAAACTTATTTTTGACTATAATAAAATGCTGATTGCAAGACAAAAGATAAGATTCCGGAGTCAGCCAGACAAACAGTGTTGTTATTATCTTAATCACCTTGTGATTACGATATAGTGGTGTTACGAACCAGCAAGGCAAATTTTCCTGCAAAAACTGACCCTTTATAGATAGATAATATTTATTGTGTGCAAATACAGGCATTGTTTTCATTAACTCATAAAGAAATTGGACCAAAGAAAGAAAACAAGCTTGTTCCATGAAAACACTTTAGATAATGATAAAAAAAAAAGTACAAATGAATGTGGCTCAAAAACCAATGAAACGCTTGATTTGAAATCAAATGATTCCATGCTACTCCACTTTTAAAAACCATTAAGGCCGTATTCCTCATAACGATTTTGCTGCCGATTTCAAAAATCGGCAGTTGGAATAAAGGTCAAAAATAGAAATGTTTTACATCATTAGAAAGGTCTTACGATTGTCTTTCAAATGATATATAGTATGCAAAGATTGCAATATTCTCAAAGAAAATCAATAAAATGCAAAATCGGCAGCACCAAAATTGGATGTGGAATACGGCCTTAACAGAGGCTCTGCCACATGCACACCTCGTCAGGCCATCAATTTAAGATGTACGTTTCAAATCAGTAACTTTAGCGCTTCAAACGTCCTTCCTCTGACAGTTCAGAATGAGCCATTTGCAAACACGTTACCATTTCTGCAATCATAAAGTTAATACTCTTACTGTTAGCAATGCATTACACATGTCAGTGTACCTGAAATAGAGAGGAAACCCTGAAGGTACTTACGACAAAAAAAGATATCTAGAAAAATACACCCACCTGTTCACTGTGGAAGGAGATGGTGGCCTTGTGGTCGCCCTCGCCAAGGTCAGAGGGCATGAAGGTCACAGGGACCCTCACACTGGAGTGGGGCCTCAGCTCCAGGGGCTGGTCGTTGTCCCGCTCCAGTACAAAGTTGTTACTGTTGGACACTACAGGTACCAGCATGAGCAGCTCGTCGGTGGGGTTGTTGAGGTCGATGTACTGCCGCACCCAGCGGCCCAGCTCACACTCCAGGCGGGGCAGGTAGGTGGGGGCCGGCGTCTCGGCCGTCAGCTCCAGGTGGTACCAGAACTCGCCCACCAGCGGGTTGTAGAACACCAGGCTGCAAGAAGGGGGACATTGAAATTTGTTGAAAAACCGAAAAAAAAAGTATTTATTGGCTCCCCCTATTTATAAGGAACGGATTGTTATCCCCAGTGTTTAATAGACTGATGTAAAGATCTACGTGTCATACAATGTAGTAACATATCTTAAAAAAGTGGATGTACAGAAGTGTTTATGTTTATAAAATGCATTAAAATGGATAAGTTGTCGAAATAGTCATACCCTGTCTGATGTTAAATAGTTTAAATCTAATTCCAGGTGATTAATATATGGATACCGCGTGTCATAATTGCATACTACGGTAGTGGTTTAGAACATACTCACAAATAAATTGTGTAATTTGTGTATGTACACAATTTATTCATTTAAAGTCGGTGTACGGTAAAGAACAGTTTGAAAAGTCCGTCGTTACCTAGCGGTGCTCTTGCCGACGATGGCGGGGCCGTACTCCAGGTTGTAGACGCCGCGCGCGTTGGGGGGTAGTGTCACCTCGTGACTACCGCTCAGTCCCTGGTTGTTGGGCAGGATGTCCACGCGCAGGGCCAGGTTCTGGTTTATGGGGTTCGTCAGACCCACCTCAAGCACCGCCTTTTTCTACAAGGAAAAACAAAATAAAAGATAAGTACAAATCATATTTTCCTATAGCATTATTAATATTTTCTTAATCATATATGAAGAACGAACTAAATCATTATTAGGGTTGATTTTATGGACATTTTAAAAGCAATATCTCATTGACAATTTAGATTATGTGAAAAGCAACTTAATTCAGAAGAAGAAAAACATGAGCACACAAGAAAAAAGACTGAACATTAAAACAACACAATACCGAAGACACTGGTCGATTTTGTTAGCGACACATTCCTTGATCTTGAAAAACACATCGATCAAATTTTCCTCATAATCTGTCATCTTAAGGATACTTGTGCTGTTGGCACGTACCTGGCAGGCACATGCGATCTGGAGGGTGCGCTCCGGGGGTGGAGGGTCGACAAAGACCTCTACCGAGTACCACACCCGGTAGCCGTCCATGCTCTCCGCGCTGTCCCCATCGTCCTCGTCTGGGATCTCGTCACCGTCACTGTCCACCTCTCTGATAATGATAATTAAAAATATTCGTTTTTTTTTTCTTCTTCATTTTTTTTTGTCATTCTCCAAATTCTGTTAAGATGGTCTGGTACAGAAAGGCCTACATAAGTATAAGCTTTGGTATACATATTCATCTGGAGGTCGTGTAGAGGTTTACCATGCCTTTCGGAAAGCCCATTTAGGACTACTATAATACCTTTTTGAGACCTAATTATCACTATCGCTCTATTAGAGGAACAGTGTAAAATAGGTTCAATGTAAGAATATCTGACTAAAAAAATACAAAATCATGACGTCTTAAGACTTGTTTGGGTACCCCGTATGAGGACTACATGGGAATTTACATCTAAAACTTTTTTCTAAGGGCTTTGGAATTCAGCTAAATCCTAATGTATAATTTAAACCGATCCATTGGAAATAAACAAAATCAAAGACTGAATGAGAAATTGGAAAGCAAACTACATTGATACCTCAAATCATGGGTTAAAGGATCCTGAGTAATCTACACTTGTGTGAAATAAAAGTTATAACTGAATGCAAAAAATGTATTTCATTCATGCAGTTAATCGGACTATATGACGTTGACATATATCAAACTTTTATTAAGAACAGACAACAGGAAGCAGGGTATGATTGGCGCTATCCTCTCTCCCTCCCGTACAATATAAGTCACAGCATCAAATATTATGTATTAACCATCCAATTATATAAATATATTTTATAAATGCCTATAAGCATCAAGCCATAAACAACTGTCCACTTCCCTCATATGCTACTTGTACTTAAATCAAACGCCTATAGATCATGCAGGTTGGGTTATTTTTCCATTGTGTGCAAAGAAAAAATGAATGCCTTCGAGCATCAAGTCAAAAACAATTGCAAACTACCTCCATATGTTGCGTGTAAGCAAAAATCAAGCGCCTGTAGATCATGCAGGTTGGGTATTATACTTACTGTAGAGCCAATTGGTCTCTGATAAGAAGGAGGATACAAGATACAAGTTATGGGAAATCTAGTTCAAAAAGGAAAATGTTGCTGATTAGGAAATGAAGCTAGCTTGTTACTTGTATATATTACACCACCTTTTTGCTCAAAATAAAAAGGTGTCTCTTAAACACAAAATTGTAGGATTTAAAGAATCTGAAATTTGAAAGAAAATTTTGGGATTTACTAAAAGAGACCACAATCCAAGACTGACATATCAAAACATGACCTTTCGATACTTATACAATAAAATTAATCAGTGGCTTATGAAAGGGCACACATAAAAATATCAACAAGTATCCCAAGTTGCTACTCTCTAACGTTCGCCATAATCAAAGGAATGGCTTGAATACCTCCCCAAACTCCCCTCACCTGCCCTGACTTGATTAAAGCAACATAGTGGCGATCACTGATCATCTCTCGAGAAACTCTAAGATAAAAACAATCAAGTATGGCAACGGATATCCTTGCAAAGATCTAAAGACAACCAAGTTCAACTCACTTGACGGGGTTGGAGGTGGCGACAAAAGAGATGATGCCCTTATAGGCCCCTCTCTTCAGCGGGGTCACAGTGAGCTCGTACTCTATCGACTTGCCCGGTAACACTGTGATCACCTCACGTCCGCTGATGAAGTCCAGGTCAGACTCAACCTACAGCGAGAGCATCTGACTTTCTGTGCATTCTTACATAGGGAAGTAGAAAATATATGCAGATCGACTAAACAAGAATTTATTGATTACTTGACCGACACAAGGCAGTGTGAGATTACTTACTCTGTAGTAGAGTTTCTTCTGGGTGACATTTGGCACATGAACCTTCTTGCTCAGCCTGGAATGATATAATACAAGTTTGTTTCTATTTATTGGTTGAAATGAATTGAAAGGAACATTAATATATCAATTTGACTGCCCAATCGACAACCCCTAAAGATTAAACGGAACAAATCATTAAAATCTGGTCCCCAGATGGTGATCAGAATGATTAACTAAACTTTAGCAGTAACCGTTAGAGATGATGGTATTGTGTTCGAATCATACGCCCACTTAGCAATTTGACAGCTACGCGCATTGTGCAAATCACTAATGATCGAGTCGAATGGAGTGGAAACGAAAGAACGAGGTGGTAACACTGCCAAGACTTGAACCCAGGTTGACTGGTATGAAGCGAAGACCCTACCCCTATAACCACCCCACTTATCCGTCATAATACTGGGTAAGAACATTAGGACGGTTTGAGCTGCTCACGTCTGCTTGGCGGCGCAGTGGAAGACGAGCTGCTCCAGGGGCAGGGGCCGCTCGCCCTGACCAAGCAGTGTGAACTTGTGCTCCACGTTGTCGGCAGTGTTCATCATCACCAACTGGCCCTGATGAAATGAAACAGAACGATGAAATTAACCTTGGAACTTTTAACTTTTGGACTTATAACATGATAAAATCTAAAGCAAACTTTAATGTGTACTTATAGGTCGCACCCATAAGTTGTCTTTTTGTTATACGATAATCCTGATGCACTAAACGTGTGTCCAAAAATCGCTGGAAGATGTCCGACTTCAATTCTTAGTGTAGCGGACATTACCATAACCTGACAACATGATTGGCCGTGCCCTGTCCACCAAACCAAAATCGCCCCCTCTTTTTTAAAGATACGAATGTGACAAAAATATCCATGTTTTTTTGCATCAAAACATACCCCCTTTTCTTCTTAAAGTTTGAACTCGATTATTAAGAAGGTAGTTAGAGTATTAATCAAAATAATCATAAAGTGCACAAAATACATCAATGTTCATACCATAACGCTTCCCTCGTACTTGGGCCTGAAGATTAGTGGGTACAGCGTTGTTTGGTAAGCCTTTGCAAGCATTGTGCTTGGTCCAACAAATCCGTCTCCGTTAATTACCACTGCCATTGGCCAGTCATGGTTCGTTGGATTCACCTTCAAGAAAGAAAAATACACATTAAACAAAATTCACTAGATAGGTACAGAATCCCCCACTTACAAGGTAAGCCTTTTGGAATTGCAATTATGAGTGATGAGCGGTGTTATTTAAAGGATTAAATAAACAGATAAAGTTCTCTAAATCTGCAGCTATAATGGTATGG
Organism: Lepidonotus clava; assembly: GCA_936440205.1. NCBI lineage: Eukaryota > Metazoa > Annelida > Polychaeta > Phyllodocida > Polynoidae > Lepidonotus > Lepidonotus clava. The sequence goes on along the minus strand of OW387136.1, from coordinate 39,558,868 downwards.
TGGGTGTTCATAAAGGTGGCCGTGTTTGGTTTTTGTATAACTGTTCATTAAACTAATTAAAGTATGGAGCCAGTCTTTCGGTGGGATTGTGTGAATCACGTTCACGTAATAGCTTCTAGCGAGAATAACTACTGTTGATATATGTAAGTCCGATAATTCACTAATGTTGGGATTGTAATATATACAGTTAATATGAATGAAAAGTGATGGAATGTGAGTTTTGTGAATATAAAACGTAGTTACGACTCACATGCATGACTTTTTGATTTGATACCTGCAGCTAAAAGTCAGTGGAATACAGAATCAAATCGAGCCCCTGCAAATTGTACATCACAAAGTCTAAATATAACTTTTCAAGTTTTTCAGCATTTTTTCCTCAGGTTTACTACTCGAGTATACAAGCAACATTCTAAAAGGTCTGTGCTCATCCATGAAAGGAAGCAATGGCATCAACGAAAATTGAAAAGCATAATAATAATAAAACAAAAATAAACAAATTAGAAAAAAAACAAAACAATTACCATGGGTATGTTCTGTGTGACGGGCTGGTGGACGGGTGAGGTGAAGGAGATCTGGGCCTCGCTGCCCTCAGGGATCACGGTGCACTCGATGTGGTACACGCGCACATCGTCCTGTGACCGCAGCACTACGCGACACGGGTAGTGGCCTGACTCATTGGCCAGGAAGCTGATGGGCAGATCCAGGCTGCCTTCGTCCATCACCACGCCTACACAAACATAAACAGGACAAGTATCATTATAGCAGCAGTTAAAGCGTTATAACTCTTTTTTTTTTTTTTTTTTTTTATACTTATGGAGCCAGTATTTACCACCATAATTCAGAGCACTAGGAGTAAGGGGAACACATAATGAAGAATGTGTATTCTACTGAAAGAAAATTAATTTGAACGTTTAGTCCCGATAAAAGTGCCTCTGTTATATCAGAAAGTAAAACCCACAGAGGAGAGGGGTTGAATCCAAACTTCAGTGTTATGTATGAGTGCGTTCCACCACTCCACACAAAAACACTTGAACCCTTTTACATTATATACTGATCATCTGAATTGTCCTGGTGAGATCATCATCGCGTATGGCTTGTTTACAATTTCCTAACGTACTTTAAAAGAGGAAAAAGAATACTCTTGATATGCATTACAATTGAATTGAATTGGAAAAAGATATGTATATTCTAACCATTTGTATATCATATGTTTATGAATCAAACTTAATTATACTTAACAAAGATAATGAACTAATGAATTCTATATTTCCCATACCAGAGGTTCGCTGGAGCTGAGCAGGTGGTAGTTCCTGGGAGGCGCTCCGTCGGGGACCAGCAGGTGGTGACGGCCTTCTGCCGAGCGGGTTCGGCATGACCACAGTGGCTGGGGCCGTGAAGTATTTGGAGTCAAGTTCCACTTTAAATACTGCATCTTGACCATTCTTCTGTTGTGTAGAAAACATTGTTTTTAAATAATTATTTCTATCTCTCCCTTATACTGTGGTACTTTTACGTGTTTAGCAAAGTTTGTGTCCATTCTTCAATCGCTATATTGTCAATGAAATGTGTTTGTAATCTTTTCAATGATTGGAGTACTGATTTTTTTTATATTGTGCAGTTAAGGTATTTTCTTGGCAAATAAAAATAATAGAAACTACATTGGGGGAGATAAGGGTTAATGAAATAAAGCGACTATAATGGCTAGTTATCAAATAAACATAGGAAGGTGATTTTTTAATATATCCTCTGATAAAATCCATTCCAAAAAACTCATGACAACTTTCGCGCGAGTTTTCAGTGTGTATCGTAGACATTACTTAAAGTTTCAGGGTGCAAAAAATAAAGGCGGAGATAATTAGAAGATTTAGAAGAGGTAACCAAATCCCATTTTCTTAACCAACCTCAAATCTGGGGGACATTGTCAGAGAAGGCCAGTCTCCATCTAGGTAAAGGCTTTTCTACAAATACCAAATACATAGCCTCCTAAGTGGACTTGGCATTCATATGGACCGAAAAGAAGTTGCTCAAAACATAGGTGGCTGTTGGTTGGAGCTTCATCATGACAAATTAGACCAAAATGCTTTCACTCCAAAATTGGTTCATATCGTTCTTAGCATAGCAAAGTAGCATTAAACATTTTGCAAATAAATGAACTTAAATGCTAAACCTATAACCTTAACATAACGAAAATATTTCAAATGAAACGTTCCCGTGGCTTCAAAATTGGCACCACAGGTGGATTTACAGTGGAATAACGGACATGCTTCTATTCTGAACACTGATTGCAAGTTATCACTAGCGTACCCACTATTTTAAAATAGTGAAGGCGTCGAAGTAAGACATTATACATTATGTGCAACATCAATTTCATTACTAAAGTAAGTGGCGGTGCGTTCTCGTGCCCAGGGACAGATCCAGTCTTAATCAGCTAGGGTGAGGGACAGGATGAGGTGGAGGTGGAGGGGGACGGGGAGGGGAGGGGGAAACCACCCCCTTCAAACAAGTGAAACAAAATATGATTTCCCCGAACCAACAAATGTAAGTGAAGGGGGAACAAGTCAGTCAAGGGGGAACAACCATCCTTTTGCCCTCCCCCTTCCTGGATCCGCCACTGGTACCCTCTCTAAACCCACCAATAGTGACTAAAAGGGCCTAAACTGACCTTAGGGAGGCTCATGACTAGGCCGGGCCGGGCCGACAGGACGCCCACGGTTTTGGCCGTCAGAGTGGCACTAGTCAAGGTACCGGTCACCAGGCGGCGCTGCAGCTCCTCCCGTGTCATATGCTGCAAAAATAGTTTAATATAATATCTGCTTCATAACATAACAAATTTATCTTCCTATATAATACTGACTTAGAAAAATTGAAATCGCAAAGTTTGTTGATGCTACCATATAGCATTCTACATTACTCATCTTAGATTTATATTTTTGTTCTATTCACTTATTTATACGTCAACTTGCAATATTGAAAGGGTTGTGCTCATTTAGTTTAGGCATACAGAATTGCTTTTGGACCAGGGAACCCTTTACCTCCTCTACCACAGTTTGAAAATAACTTATCTTGCATTTTTACATGATGTTAAAGATATAATTCCTTTAGATCCCTGTCCATATTATCACATGCATAAGCCAAGGAAATACCTGTTGTGAGGCGACGACCAGGGCACGTTCCCGGGCTGGGTTGGTGACGGGGATGGTAAGTGCCTCGTCCAGGCGCTGGCCACACTCACACTTCCAGTACACGATACTGTCGTCCCCGCCAAACATACCCCGTCCGCTGCCTGCCACACAACGTAAACACGTTAGCAATAGTGTTCACCTTGTCAGTTTTCGGGTAAACCTGAACCAGGACCAGGCAAAATGTACTGTCATATTTATTGCAAAAGTGTTATGTTTAAGGTTATTGTTATTGTCATTGTATCATGTGCTTACATTTAAAACATCGTTCGACTTAAGCATAATTCTGTTCCTGTTAGTCAATGATACTATAAAATTATGCTAGGATGACTGTGTTGATTCTGTTTTCACTAATTCTTGGCCTTCAAAATGTCACGAATAATAAAAAAATCAGCTAGCTTCAAACAAACATGCAAAGAAAAAGTGAAACGTATGTAATTCAATGAATTGGTAACCATGCATTTATTTACGACAAAACAATAGGGTCAACTGAATGACGGTTAATGTTTATATCTATATCTAACTTACTGTTCGAAGGTACTGCCTTTAAGCCTTTTTAGAAAATTGAAGTTCTATATCAGTAGAACGGAACATGTCTTTTGTTCCTGATAGCTATCGTATTTGCACCTAGATTTTGTACTAGATTATCATAAACTACCTATACCTATATGATCATACATACATAAAGCACCATGCAGGTTTCTAATGTTATGATATGCATTGATTTCACTAGTTATAATTAAATGGAGGAAAACAAATACTAAATGAAAACATACTTAATAGTCCAGAGCACCATCACATAACACACCAAACAACATCAATAATCTATCGAGAACTCTTCCACGCCAGAGACACAAGTTTACGGCACTTTATGAAAATCCATCTAACACCTCTATACAAGTATAGAAAGTACCATGCAACCAAGTGAGAGATACATGTACCTTTTCTTTTCTTTGTTGCACCTAAAGCTGCACGAGGTAATTAAGTTACAATAGATAATGAGTTAATTCACAGTGAACACTCAGAGATAAACAAAATAGATAAGACTGACACACCACAAAGCAGTCCGGATCTCCTTATATATATAGCTTTCAGAATATAAAAAAGACTGAAGAGTCAGGGGGGGAAAACGCATATTTCTAAAGCATCACAAAAAAGTATAAACAGAGTGTTTTTACATCTCTGAAAAAGTATTTCACGAACATATAATACAAAACATTGACACAAAAGAAAAACACGCAAGTATGTAGATGGAAGGCATTCTGTTCACTTATTTTGTTATGGTTCTAAACTCAAACTACAAACTTTAGGAGTATAAATTGAGTTCTTTTTTTCACTCACCTGCTGCGGCGGCGCTGCTAATCCTCACACTGTGAGGGCTGGGTCTGAAGGGCAGGTTGGCGGCCAGGGGCAGGGTGGCCGTGGCCTCGATGGAGTAAAGGAACTCGCCAACTTTCTCGTTGATGAAGATGATGGAGCACTGCCTCTTGCCGGTTTGGAAGGGCAGGAAGTCGATTTCAATCGTCTCTGTGCCGTTGGGCTCCAGAGTGACGGAGGTGCATGTAGAGTGGAAGGCGCTCATGGCGTTAGCATCTGAGGGAAGCAGAGGATTACTCATATACGCAAAGTTCTTATATTTTGTATTATGTTTAGATTTTGAGATACAAATTAAGTTAAAGTCAGCACTCAAATATGAACTCATGTGAATTCTGAAGTTATGCTGTGTTTTATTAGTATTAGTTTATTTATCGATATAATTATCTCATTCTTTGGTCCTGTTTCTATTTTTTTAACGGGTTATCCTTCCATTTACTTCTTGATTAAGACAGGGCATTCAATTTCACAAAGATAAGGAACTAACGCACTAGTCTTCTATTGAAGGGCTCCCTGTTAGTCATCATTTTCTTGCTGACAAATTTATCATGTTTTCATATGCAGAATTAAAAGAAATAACCCCATAAAGAGGTGTAATTATTTATGCAAACTATCTAAAAGCACTGACCAGCCTCCTCAGACTCCTCCTGTTTGGTAGCCTGCATGTCTACTTCGGGCTCAGGTGTCTCAGCTCGGTTCTGTCCGTGGTTGGTTCGCGACCTGATCTTCTTCGCTTTTTTCTTGTTGGCCTTGACAAAGCCGGACTGTGTGTTTTGGCCTGGGAAGGACCCTCGGGCCTCGACCAGCACAACCTTAAAGGTGCCAGCCTGTGGGAACGGGTTGGTCACCTCCACTGGGATTTTGTTCAGTTCGTAGCACGGCGACTCAAACCTGATGGTCGTCTAAGAAAGAAACGAGCGAGTTAGAGAGTTTGAGTTCGTCTATTTGGATTGATCAAGAGAGTAAGGAGTAGCAATGTGTTTAGTGTGGAATGAAGTAAAGTTGTACATTACTAACATGCTGGTCGTTACTTTCAACTTAGTAGCAAAGAAACAAAAAAAAACTAATAAGAGCGATAAGACACTGTTGGCCATATTGTTCAATGTAAATTCCTCATTTCTGTAGCACCCAGGAAATTATATGACATCTGAAAAAATATATATACTTAAGATTCACTACCACTAGACAGGCAACAACGGGTAATACAGACACAATACTGGAAGTGTTTTGCTTCCTTACAAATATCTAAGGAAAAGAAACGTATATTAGTAGTTTAAACTCACCTTAGGGGAGATGTTGTCGACCTGTGTACGGAGGTTAAACACCAAGGTAGACCCTACGTTGGAGCCCTGGCGCCGGCCGACCAGCACCAAGGTGGCCTCAGCCGGGCGAAGAAAGCGGCTCGTGAACTCAATGGACAGATTATGAGTAGACTTGGGCGGGATGACCACCGTCAGGCCTTTCGGCAGCTGGAAGTCGCAGGCATCGTGACCCGCCAACATGGCCTGGTAGGTGAGAGGCTTGCTGCTTGGGTTAGACAAGCGCACCTGGAAGGGGGAGAGAAGGTGCCGAGACATAAAGTATTTTGACTTGTAAAACTAGATTGACTGTCTCTTGTTTTGTGGCTTTGGAATGATTGAGCTTTTATTCCATATAGATTATACTCAATTCGCTGGAATTGTTATACATCTGCTTTTAGCAAATTGCCTGTCATGTTGATAGGTGCCATCATAGTTTCAAATAGCAGGAAAAGAAAAACTGTTAAGAGCTGACCAAAACAAAACTTTATTATTGAGTGGCTTCTTGGATCTCAGATATTATTGATACAACTCAGTTTTTGTTGCAGAGTAATGTGATTCAAATCTTAATCAATATCTTGCAAAGTGATTTATTTACAAGTTTTGGTAGCGTAATTTAATACCAGAGTGTAAAGTTATCAACGTAATATATCAGTCCTTCAACCAAATGCTGTAGGAAAATACCAATTTCCCCACAAACCAATATATATCCCATATTTTATACATACCATTTACAACGATCAACATGGTTAAAAATAATTCAAATATACATATTAATAAGATAAACACCCAAACGCACCTGTCTAAGGACCATGGTGTGCAGCCCGCCGAGGAAGTCGACGGTGCTCTTAGGCAGGTAGTGGGGCAGGTGGTTGTAGAGGTGGGCGCAGAGCAGCAGCAGGGAGATGGGGTTGGGGTCGGTGATGTCGATGGCCTGGATGTCGTAGTCGATGCCCAGCACCCTGAGGGCCGACACCACGCTGAGGGCGTTGTGCAGGCACTGTTCGGCCGTCGCCGGCTGGGTGTACATGTTGTGCAGGTGGGTCTTGATCTGGAGAACAGTTAATAAACGACCGTGAATAAAGTCCCAATGAATGTCCTAGGAGTTTTTTTGTGTTTTTTTTAATTCGTTTTATTTATCCTGTATTCATCTCATATACAATATGGTTTTCGTCCAAACACAGCATCTCATCCACATATTAAATATATAATTTTCATCACTTAAAAAAAGAGATTTCGGTCAATTAATTTCATTGACCAATGGTATGCAAGATCATACCGCCTTGTCCCATCAAACACTCATCAGTAAGCAGCACTATATTGCTAATATTTGTGCACATATTAATAACAGTACAGGTACAGATACTTTGTATTTGCCATTGGGAAAGTGATACGGATAGAGCAATATTATACCCTAAATTATAAGAAAAAAAACATCCAGATAGATATCACAACCTAAACTAATAATAAAAACACAGATATTTAAGACCTAATGGAGAAAATAACAAAATTGAAAATAGGTGACACTTTAGTATTCATTCATATTCCATGAATGAGCTATATGGCATAGTTGTATATAGCACCATCATGCGTAGAAACATTCCCAGGTGATCACCATCGCTTCATTTATTAGTTTCTAAAGTTTCTTTATTACAGTCACTGACTCCATACTAACCAGGAAAGGTGCATGAGCTCCGATGGCGGATGCTAGGACCAAGCCATCAAGGAGATCGAAGTCAAAGTTCACCACCCAGCGTGAGGGGGGCACACCACCTGTAAAAACATGAGAAAATATATTAATTTAGAAATCTAGATAGGGAAAACCAAAAGGAAACCTCAGGGACAATAATTTAGAAAGCAAATATCTACTGTTGCACTGTCACAGGATTTGTGTAAAGTTTCAATAGGATATAATTCAAAGCCACGTAAAGAAAAAATAAACGTTAAAAAAACATGTTCCAAGTAAATGGGCTACTAACAACGTGTTATAATGGCTCATTCAATCTATCCATCTTGTGCAATACAACGGTTAACGTGAAATTAAAACAGAAACATCTAAACAAAATTCCCTGGCATTTTTCAGGGTTGCCATACTTACACCAATCACAGTCTGAGGCAGAAATTAAAAACAACACCAGAATTCAATATTTAAAGATAAATATATTGAAGGACACCATATCAATCATGGGATAACTCCATCATCCACGGAATTTCAGTACGTTTGTTTTTTGAAAATATCAGTATGAGATACACTATTAGTATGATTGAAAAAAAAAAAGAGTGATTAACCCAGACTGTAGCCGTGGGGTCCCCACCTTTTGTGCACGTGTTCCAGATGAGGCTGCGCTGCTGCTCGTAGTTGTGGTTGAGCCAGAGCAGAAGGATGCGCTCCCCGAGGCTGTAGACGTTACTACAGAGCGGGTCGGGGTCCACAGTCGGCAGGTTCTTGTACGGCGTCGACAGCTGCTTGAACTGACGGGGAGTGATCCGCGACAGCACAAGGGTCTGCAATGGGCAATAGAATTAGAGTTTGAGTTGTTTCATATCATCTAGAGAGAAACACAGAGTTCAAAAGCCTGGTTCTAAGATTAATGGCATCACTGGCCTCGTAATTGATCTTAATTAAGCATTACTTGATACAGGGTACATCAAATACCAGCTGCCTAAGCTGGATCTTATTGTAAAGATCAATATCTAATAGTTCAAGAATATATCATCAACCGGAAAAATAATGCTTACAAAATGAAATCAAAATTGAAGCCATCTTATTTACAGTATTCAGCTTTTTTATTGCAATACCCACCTTGAGAAGTTGCAGAAGGATGTCGGTCCAAGCCCGTTTTGACACGGCCTCAAAGAGCTGGTCCTCGATAGCCTCCTCCTCCTCTGTCTTCATCTTGATCTCACGGTGTCCACTCCGGTGTCGCTCCACCTCAATTTCTTTTTGCAGCGCCACCCAACGCTTGTAGTCACCAACCTCCATAAGGTACTCGGGCTTGATGGATGAGACACACGCACCCTGCGTCCTAATGGAATGGGAAAGCAAAGGTAGTACTGGGTTTGTATTGTGTGCATATTATTGATAGTGATGAGCGTTTTTATTTGGATGGGAAAAGAATGAAGGATTACCAATAAATGTTTTAGAGCAAATGTCCTACATTTTCAGGATAAGGAAATCCAGAACCTTGGAACCATAAATGTTTTTTCTCTGTGTATGGGGACAATTTCCAAATGCTGTTTTCCCCACACTGAATTTCTCAGGCTTGTTTTCCGTTTTCCCTGATCGACCTGTGCGGCAGTCAGCTATGTTGAAAGGGACAAATCCGAGAAAAGAACCGAGAACTTGGACTCACTTGAGGAAGGTGAGGAGTGTGGAGTGCTGCCAGTAGACCTGCTTGGCACGCTCGGTGGGGTCGGTGGGCAGCGAGTTGTTGATGGGGATACCTGGCACTTGTTTTCCCGACAGGTGACTGATCATGTCATACACCGTCTTAAACTCCTTCTTCAGATTGTTTGCCTCCCATGTGCCACCCTTGGCATTCTTTGACTTCTCCTCATTGGGCTTCTTGCTAATTCCACTGCAGGGAAAGGAGACCACAATGAAAACGAGGGAAAAGCTGCACTGTGGGGTGCATATAAGGTATAGATCTACATGTAAATGTATATAAGTAGGCAGAGTTTCCTGTGAAAACAAACATAAATTTTGTCTTAAGATTCGAGGATGATACATTCATATAGAAATGAACTTTTACCATGAACAGAACAGTGTACAAACTATAGACTCAAATAGGCCAAGTAACGTTTTGGAATACAATTCAGGAAAAAACAACAAGAAGCAAATGACTATCAAAGTTCCGATCGTTGGAACGATCGATGTTCGCCCTTAACATAACAATGGACATATGGGCTATGAGTAGTGATCACCACCACCAGTCCTGCTGTCACACACAACTCAGGGAGGGGCTTAGGAAAGGGGCACCTGCACCCATCCACTTAGACCTGCCTACCTGCAGGTAGCAGTGGAGGTCCTAATGTGGAGTACTGGTTATGTAACCCACTTCTGGCTTCTCAAACTGCACCCTCCCCCACCCCCACTCCTTGAACTCAGTTCAAGGAATGGGGGTGGGGTAGGGTGCAGAGAGAGGCCTGCCCACTCAATTACACTTGATGCACACTAATTGTCCTTGCTTACAAATGCATGCCGGTGAACAAAGGCCTGTAGCTACTTGTATGTAAGATTGTGTAACCGGGCAATCAGATCAAAGCCCAAATACCTACAAAAGACATGACTGATTGAGTGAGCCCTTCCCATAAGCTACAATACTAAAAACTATAATTAAGGGCTCACAAAAATGTTATAGCCCACTTGTTTTTCTTCTTGCACTGAGCCACTTCTCAGTAAGCAAATACAAACATGATTAAAATCATTAAAAATAAATAAATAAATAAAACGGCATTGCTTACTTGCGCAGTGCGTGTGGTATGGTGATGGGATGGGGCCCTCCGGGCCAGCCCTGGGAGGAGAACCACCTCTGGACGGCAAGCAGCACCTCCGTGTGGAAGATGCCCTCCTCCGAGTCCTCCTCTGGGAACAGCGCCGACCCCAGCGAGCGGGTGGTGATGTCGTTACGGCTGCGGCTCTGCCCATCCGAGTCCGTGGTGAACTTATTCAGGGCACCTTCGCGAGGGGTACTGAGAGAGGTTGATTCTAAAGAGAGGTGAACCAATAAATCCATATGAAAAACTAACTAATTTTGAAATTTAAGTGAAAGATCATTGTGATCAAAGAGTAAAATTGAGTTTGATCATAAATCATAAGACTTACATTGAAAAAACTTCAATAACATTAATTCTTTCTGTGACTGCAATCTACTCAGGTGCAGGCACACAGACCGATAATGCAATACAGAAACCTTATACATACATATATATACAACTTTTAACACAAACATTTCCCCAAACTCAATTGGGAGCTTCAGACAAGTTTGTCTACTCAAGTAGTGCTCAAAACTAAGTCGCTGCGATGTCATATATTTATCACATTGGTTACAATCTATTTTCCACCTGGCAGTCCTATGATTTGATGTCCGGGATATATTTTTACCCAAAGAATTATCTTGGAATACGCACCAGAGAGGGACTGTGAACTGCCTTCATAGCTGGAGGTAGAAATCTCAAAGTTGGAGCTGGTCGCCGTCGTGCTGGGCCGGCTTGAAGGACGCGGAGGGGATCCGCAGGGTACCAGCACCGCCTCACCAACATTCACGCTCTCCCGTGACATGGTCTTACGGCCTTTCAATGTGGTGCCCTGCGTAGACGTAAGGGCAAGTTCTTTATATATCTATATATCAATTAGTAGGGTGCACAGGCTGGAACTATTTTCTACAGTTTTTTTCTGTGTCGTATAGCTACCTAACATATATAACTATATTTTAACTTTTGAGAAACATCGAAAGTCTTAGATAGTAAATGAGGTGGCAGCAAAAGTAAATACGCTTCACAGATTATTCTTTGAAACAGAAAGGTAACACCTAAAATATCAGCATTGGTTTACAGAAACAGAATGACAACATTTTATATTCGCAAAAAAAAGTGAATTGCTAAAAGCAGCAAACGCTAGAGAAAGGGCCAGACAACAACAGTGATCAACAGATTGCAAGTGTATTCCTGAACACTGATTCTTTAAAAGTCTTACCCTCAGCTCCTAGTTGAAAAGAAAGTTGGACAAATATCACATTGAGTAAACTTGGGTTGATATAAGTCAATTTATTTGCAGTGGTTGAAATAGCAGAGTTCTTAAAGCCCTACACCCACGAGGCGCTTTTCACCACATCATAGGCCGACTGGTCGGTGCTAAAATCAACTCAAGTAATCAACTGATTTTAGCACCAATTCAGATCAAGTATGCACATTTCAATACAGTATACCGACAGCCAATCATAAGAATCAGCCGATTTTAACGTCGATTCACTGGCCGACTCTGCAAAAATCTCCTAGTGAGTGTGGGGCTTAATTAACACAAGGCGATTGTTTACCTGTTCACACACGATTTGGTGGTCAGTGCGGTGCTGGGCCAGGAAAGGGTAGCAGGTGAGCAGGCAGTTGTCGGCGGTGGCCGTCACCATCAGGGGGAAGGCGTTGCCATCGGCATCGATGAAGTTGACGGGCTGGCTGAAAGACACTGGCCGGGATGCCTTAAAGGTGACACGACACCTCAGCACTGAAGGTGGGGTGTTCTCGTCGTCGCTTGAGCGTGGATGTACCTCTGTAATGGCAAAAAAATGCATTATGTCAAATTACAGATAATTTATGGAAAAGTCTTGTTATAGAGACATATTGAAATGACATTGGCACGGCAATCACCGATTTTAAAATAATATCAAAAGATTAAGGAGTGAAGAAAATAATATCTAATATAATTTTTTGGGATATATATCAGGATATTCCATCTTTGCGAAGACTCTGAAAACAGAACAAAGAAAAGGAATGGTTCTATCAAAGTGGCCTTATTCTACCTTAAACAATACACCTTTAAACAAAAAAAAATCTTAAGTTATTGTGTGGTACACGCGAGCATGAATAATGCATTTTGTACTTCAAGATTCAAACAAAAGGGAAAACACCAGCTGGAAACTTACCTCTTGATCCAATAAAGGACACGGTGAGTGGACAAAGCTTGCTGCCGTCCTCACTCTGTACCTCGGGGGTCTCCACCTGCAGACTCGTCACTCTGTGGTCAGCAACAAAAACGGTAAAAAATCTTCAATATGTACTGCATTACTTTTATATTTTCGATACGATTTAAATTTACTCTTAACAAACAAGTACCCAAACGAATTATCGATTCGATAGTGGTTTAGAAAACCAAAGAGCTCCGGGTATTCAACATTATATAGATATACTAGAGATGTGGTTAGGAAATATCAGTAAAATTCCCATGACGATGCCATGACATCCCCATGACGATGCTATGATATCATCATGATAATGCCATGCCATCCCCATGACAATGCCATGCCATCCCCATGACAATGCCATGCCATCCCCATGACAATGCCATGTCATCCCCATGACAATGCCATACCAGCCCCATGACAATGCCATGCCATCCCCATGACAATGCCATGACATCCCCATGACAATGTCATGACATCCCCATGACAATGCCATGACATCCCCCATGACAATGCCATGACATCCCCATGACAATGCCATGACATCCCCATGACAATGCTATGACATCCCCATGGCAATGCCATGACATCCCCATGGCAATGCCACAACATCCACCTTTGCCCTCTTCAACCTTTTGATTCTCATAGTGAACAGGCCTATCATTACTTATTCCTTGCTTCCAATACCCAATCTATACTTTCACAAATGAATGTTGACCCTTAGGATCAAATAACAAACACAAACATGCTCAACTTTTCAAAAATATTTTCACTGGGATGGATGGGGATGGTGATGGGCATACCAGGTACTGGTATTGGCATACCAGGTAGCGGCATTGGCATACCAGGTACCAGTATTGGCATACCAGGTACCATTATTGGCATACTGTACTAATGGCTTAGTACTTTTAATATATTGTCATGTTATATAATCCAACAAGGATCAGGCTTAGCAAGTCTACTTCTAGTCTACTCTTAGAAAGAAATATCTTGCGCTCCTAGCGCCACCTGTTAACCAGTATAAAAGGTGTTGCAAAGTGAGGAGCAGTTAGTTTTAGTGAGAATGTCAGCTAAGTAAGTTTAGCCAAGGAGTTATACCTGGAGTAAGTACATCGGCTCCGTGTAACAGACTGGAGTTTACCAATACCCACTACCTCGGACATAGGATTGTGATAGAGCTGAGTACTAGAATGGTCTAGAAGGTGTTGGAGCAACTCGTGTTCTAAATGTGGTTGATTGCTGATCGGAGATGGGAGGTGGACTGATGAAGACTTATACATGGTGGCTTTGACTCGGGATGAGATGTTTACTGAATAAAAACCCTTTCATATTAAGAAGCTCCCTCATCGTTCATTTCTTTTGAACTATTGGGAAGTGGACGGACACACTTTAAAAGCAGTCTGAATTACTCAGGCATTCTGGATAAACGACTCATGAAGACTTGGATATACACGAACATTACGCAGTCTTAAATCTAACAGCAACAATAGTTCATTTGGTGGAGATTACCCGAAACATGACTTGTGCCGTTTTGCTCATCCTTGATGTCAGCCACCGGTGACTTTGAGGCTTCCTCTAACCCCAAGCCTCAATCTTTGCGGCCCGCAGGACACGATGTGTCAACATCATATACAGGGAATGTGGAAAACCGCCACCTGGTAGGTAATCCCTTAGACGGGGAGGCACAGAGACAGGAGGTCGCAGCCAGACCCAAGCAGCTCTGCCCCGAAGGTGCACAAAATTACCAAACCCGTGGCAAAGGTAAACCATTTCCCTGGCACCTAGGGTCCAAAGATAGGCCGGTTCTTGACGAAGGACTTGAAACCCTAACACACTCGGGACGAGTTGAAGGGAAGAACCGTCTCACGGAATATCAGCAATATTGGAACCCAGGGTACGTACCACCTACGGACCACGAAACTGGTACTAGCTCTCGCTCCACCTGTGAATCTGATGTGAACAATCCGTGGTGTAACCAAAGTGTTCCTTATCGGTTACTACCCGCAGCGGGAGGTGAAAGCGAACAGGAAGTTTCCAAGGAAGATAACCTATTTTCTTCAGGAAACCTAAAACAACGACTAAACACCGCGGATAACTCCAGCCCATCAGGGGGAAAACGCCCCGAAAACCCGGTAATCCTACCTGATGGGAGCTCTCTCACCTATCCATTACCCCAACGACTTGAGTTTATCAGTCACCCACTGGTAACACCAACTCACCCCAACCCGGGGGCGTCCATTCCTTATTCCACTGTAGCTAAAGGAAAAACAGTGGGAGGGGATAGGGGAGTGGGAAGGGAAGCAGAGGGAAACAACGAGAAAGTAGGCAATTTACAACCCTATCGATTAACTTACGGTGTAGAAACGAACTTAGACCAAGCTAGTAAAAGAGCGGAAGCTCGGGCCTTTGATCCAGCCGAAATATTAAAGCAGTGGGCAGACTCAAGCCCCGAAAAGCACATAGATTTAGAGAGGCTAAGCGATCAGGATAGTGAAGAAAATGTAACGCTTAAAGCACAAGATTTTAACACTCTAACTCATGAATCGTATGAAGAATACGAGGACGAGTACGAGGAAGAAAATAGCGAGACAGAACAAGCAGCCGCAGATGTCAGAGGGGGTAGTCCTGATAGAAAATTAGCTAGAGAAGATAAATCAACCTCGTCTTCATACGAACTTATTACCGAGGATGTTTTAGACACAGGTAAGAAGGATAAACAAGAGAGTGAGGACGAAATTAGTGTAGAGGGAATACCTGTGAAGGAACAGTGGGACAATCACGATATACAAAACCTCCACGAAAATAATATGGCGGAAGGAGGCGTACCTTTGGTGGATCTAGTAGGGGATGGGAATGGTCAAATCCCAGACCAACAACCGGGCCGAGGCGCACCGGCAGGAGGTGGGATAGACCTTGGGCCCATAAAACAAAATATGTTGTACCCTTTCCTAGCTCAAGCGATGGGAATCGATCCACTAGCAGGTCAGGGAAGAGGGGGCAACCAACGGGGTCAACAGGCTCAGGGAGGTCAAATTAATCGGGCCGATCCACAAGGGCCTAACCCTCCCCTTAATCAACAGGCCCAGGGAGGCCAAGATAATCAGGCCAACCCTCCTCCTAACCAACAGGCCCAGGGAGGCCAAGATGACCAGGCCAACCCTCAGGGGGTCAATCCTCCTCTTAATCAACAAGTTCAAGGGGGCCAGAACGATCAGGCCAATCCTCAAGGGCTTATTCCTCCCCTTAACCAACAGGCCCAAGGAGGCCAGGATAATCAGGCCAACCCACAAGGGCCTAACCCCCCTCAAAACCTTCAGGTTAATCCCCCTCCGAATCAGCCCAATCTGGGGATAAATCCTGGGGGACTTCAACAAGATGATGGGAATGGCCAACCGGGCCAACAGCCTGGCCGAGCCGTGCCAGCAGGGGGTGGGGTCGAGCAAAACATGTTCCCTTACCTAATGCAGGCGATGGCGATCGCAGCCAATCTTAACGCAGGCCGAGGTAGAGTGGGTGACCAACAGGGTCAGCAAGCTCCGGCAGGCCAGAATAACCAGGCGAACCCACCAGGACCTGGTAACGTTCCCCCAAACCAACCTAATCAACCCAACCCGCCAGGTCCGCCGGGCCCGCCAGGTCAGAATAACCCCCCAAACCCACCAGGTCAGAACAATCCTCCGAACCCGCTGAATCAGCCAAATCTCTGGAATATCTTCCCGCAACTAAACACGGCCTGGGGCCAAGTACCCTCACCAGTGCGGGAAACTTCCCATAATGGTCATCAAAGGGGACCGAATATTAGATTACCATGGTTTAATGGAAAGGAAGATGAGCAAATAGAAAAGTATTTCAGGGAATTGAAGCGACTAAAGGCTATCTATGTCTGGTCGGACGCCCATCTCCTGAATATGGCGTTATTAGGCCTGAAGGGACGGGCAGACGACTGGGCAGGGGCCTTAGCCGAAAGCGAGAAAAATACATTTGAAAAATTAGAAACTCAAATGACAAAGATCTTCGGTGATCGAAGAGCTAAGTGGCAGAAACACGCAGAGTTCTGTGGCCTTAAACAAGGAAAAGACCAGAGCGTGATCGAATTTGCAGGTGTCCTGAAACAAAAACAGGTTAAAGCAGAAGCAAGCGAAAGTATGATGTTAGCTGTGTTTTTAGAGGGATTAAAGCAGGGTGTGGCCAGACAAGTAGCTATACTGGACCCTAAGTCGTTCACCGAAGCGGTGGATTGTGCAACGAGACTAGAGTCGTTGGACAAAGGCAAAGGGGGAACTAAAATATCTAATGCAGTAAGCGAGCTGGCTGGGAGCCAAGCGTCAGAGGAGACCGCAGCCCTAAACTCTATCTCCGAACGGTTTGGAGTGGTGCTGGCCCGACTGGAGGCCGCTCCATGGTTTCAGAAACCAAAACCAGGGCAAAGCGGAGCTCCCCAGAATAGTGGTAACTATAAACAGCAAGGTTATGAGAGAAAAGATAGGTATGAAAATCAGAAGGGTGAAAGAAATTCAGATCAGAAGACTAAACCCAATACCGCCCCGAACAGAGAGGCAGACAAAGGAAAGAATCCGCCAATTCAGCAGAAAGTGGAAGACCCAGGCTACCTTTTGATGAAAGTAAGTTTTGTATCATTCACCAACAACACGGTCACTCCACAGAAGCGTGCTTGTGGCTAAAGAATAGATTGAGGGAAAAACCCCCGCGGATGTACAAAGATAGTAAAGCCAGTGGCACAGAACAAAAGAGTCAGGGAAACTAGAGGGGGGGTCCGTTCATTCCACGATAGAATTAGGCGCAGTGGACGGACCGGCTAGGAGAGAGATAGGAGACGAAGCATTTTTCTTAACGTTAAGATTTGATGATCAGAAGGAGGTTAGATCTTTAGTAGACACAGGAGCGAGCGATTGCTTCATGTCCACCCATTGTAAACGGCAGATCCCTAAACAATGCATTTTAGATGAATGGAAGGTATCGAAGGGAAACATCAGTTTGGCAGACAACTCGTCTCAAGTAATACTAGAACAAATTAGATGTAAGTTTTCAATCCAGGGATCGGTGGTCTGCTATGATTTCAACATAGTGGACGATCTATGCCACCTAATAGTAATCGGTAGAAACTTATTAACAGTGCTTCGATCAGATTTATCTCTACCAGGCGCAAAGATAGAAGTGTTTTGTGGAAACCCTATAGTCAGCAAAGAAACAGTGAAAATTCCACCGGGAAATGAATGCATCATACCGGTTACCACCCGAGAGCCGCTGGGATTGGACTCGCCAGTCGCTTACTGCGCACCAGCAGTCACTGCCCCGGTCCTAGTGGAGGGGTGCGTGAATACGGTGGGAAGTCAGTGGTGGATCAAAGTCATGAATCCGCTAGATGAAATGCAAGAAATCACTCCCCAGGAAGTGTTAGCTTTTGCAGAAGAATGCGCAGTACCTGAGGTAAACCAAGATCAGATAGAAGAGTTCCTAGACTTGTGTTATCTAACTAAAACAGAGACCCCAATGTCCATCTGTAGGATTTCTGTAGAAGTAATGAAAGACGCAGTGCAAATGGAAAGCCAAACCTCTGAGGAGAAATCCCGAGGTAAAATGGATGAAAATGTAAGTAAAATAGATCTAACCGAGTCGTGCTTAAACGAAGAACAACAGGTAAGGTTTAGACAAATGCTTAATAACAACAGGAATGCACTAGCGTTCTCAATGGAAGAGTTAGGTCACTGTGAAATAGCGCCGATGAGAATCATTGTGGATGAGTCGCAGGGAGTCATAAGTTCTAGACCATACCGATACTCTCCACAGAAAATGGATATCATCGATGAACAGGTTAGGCAACTCATAGATATAGGTGTCATAGAGCCCAGCGAATCGGCCTGGCGAAGCCCGCTGGTGGTAGTGCAGAAGAAAGATGGCAAACCTAGGCTCTGTACAGACTTTCGCATGCTTAATCAAGTCACTTTTAAAGATAAATTCCCCATGCCCACGGCTCGCTCGCTTTTCCTATATATGGCTTACAAGAAACCCACTATGTGGACAGCTTTAGATCTGTTGAGCGGCTATCATCAGTGTGTAATCGAAGAAGACAGTAGAAAATATACCGCTTTTGAAACCCCGATGGGTGTGTATCAGTATAAGCGTGTACCATTTGGCTTAGTTGGTGCGCCTTGGCAGTTTACCAAGGTAATGGCCATAGCGCTAAAGGGATTGATTCCTAGAACATGCTTAGCATATTTAGACGACGTAATCGTCTACGACACTACATTTGAAGAACACCTGGCGAGCGTTGAGGTGGTTCTCCAAGCTTTGGCGAGAGCTAATCTCAAACTGAAACCGTCAAAGTGTGAGTGGTGCCGCAGTGAAATCAATTTCCTCGGCCACGTAGTGAACGCGGAAGGAGTGGCTACACAAAGGGTAACCACAGAAAAGATTACAGCCTTTAACCGTCCACATAATGTGAAAACTATTAAATCCTTTCTGGGACTGTGTAACTACTACCGATCGTTTGTCCCTAATTTCGCTGATTTAGCAAAGCCCTTAAACCGGCTGTTAAAGAAAGAAGTCTATTTTGAGTGGACGGAGGCCTGCGAGGAAGCGTTTCAACAGTTAAAGAAACTGCTCACCTCGCCGCCCTTACTAATTCATCCAGATATAGGAGGGCATTTCTATCTGCTAACTGATGCATCAGACGCCGCGTGCGGTGCAGCGGTTTGTCATAAACTAGATGAAATCTACCGTCCGGTTGCTTTCTGGGGGTGTACCCTCCGTGACGCCGAATTAAATTATTCGGTAACAGAAAAAGAGGCTCTGGCAGTAATTAAAGGCATTAAGAACTATGAGGACATGTTGCAGGGAGCTAAAATCACAATAGTAACTGATCACAAACCGTTGATCCCCCTGCTACAAAGTGCCTACAAAGCCCCGTCAGCCCGGCTGAGACGGTGGGCTTTAGCGCTATCAGATTTTGATTTTGAAATCATATATGAGCCAGGAGCGACTCATTTTCTACCGGACTATTTGTCTAGAGTCTATCATGAACATGTCCCAGGTGAAGAATATGAGCCCGCTGTGGGATGTGAGTTATTTGAGGCCGAGGTTCAGGATGAAGAGCTTTCTGTGGCTACGGTAATGAACGCGCAACTCCAAGATGCAGAGTGCGCGCAATTGATAGACTACCTTCAGGACGGAGACCTACCAACAGATCCCCTTGAAGCTAGGCGAATAATGGACCAAGCCGATTTTGTGGGAATGGTAGCACCGGGGGTACTCTGTAGGTTCAACGTCAAAAGGTATAACAAACACCAAGACCAACTGGTCAGACTAAAACCCCGCATGATAGTTCCAGGTAGGTTAATTCCCAAAGTCCTGAGACTATTACATAATGACATCTTGGCTGGGGGACATGTGGGTATCAGTAATCTCACTACCAAAATCTCTGACAGATTCTACTGGCGAAACATGAACGCCGACATAGCAGACTATGTGAAGGCCTGTGAAACCTGCTCTCTAAGGAGACGGGCCCCACATTTCAAGGCCTTAGCTAAGTCTTGGGAGAGGCCGACTCGACCCTTTGAGGTGGTAGAGTGTGATTTCATCGGGCCACTAAAGAGGGCTAGGGATGGGTCAAAATATATCATGACCTTCATAGACCTACTAACAGGTTGGCCGGAGGCTTTCACCACGAAAGACTCCACTGCGCAAACCGCGGCCAACTGTTTCCTAACCGGGATAGTGTGTCGGTATGGGCGGGTAAACCGTCTGCACACAGACCGGGGGGCGGCCTTCCTATCAGGACTGTTCCGGGAGATTACTACCCGACTAGCGTGCAAACAAACGTTCACTACCGGGCGAATGCCGACTGGCAACGCTCGAGTAGAAAGACTACATAAAACCATTGAAAACCTGATTGCTTATTATATCCCTGACGACCACTGTAACTGGATCGATCTACTCCCCATTGCATTATGGACAGTTAGATCCACAATCAGTGTACGGTCGGGATACAGCCCGCATACCTTGCTGTTTGGCAGAGATCCAATTAGCATGGGAATGCCTGAGCAGGGAACAATCCCTGAAACGCTGAATGACTGTGAATTCTTCATGCAAACAAAGGACAACATTGCTATGTTTAGGAATATGGCAGAACGAGTTGTTCAAAACTATGAAAAAGATCTGAGGCTGCGAATTGATGAGCGGGCGCGGCCCACTCAGATGTACGAAGGTGATATGGTATACATGTACGACCCTTTAGCTAGTGAAAATAAAGCGTCTAAGTTCTCAAACAGGTATACCGGGCCATTCAGGGTAATTGAAACAAAAGGGGACCACCTTGTTAGACTAGTGTCTTTAAAAACTGGGAAACAGGTACCACATCTAGTAAACATTTCGAAACTCAAACCTGCACATGGGCCTTGGTCCCCCGCCGTCCCTCATAACATTCCCAAAATGGTGAGAGAAGCGAAAATCACTAACTCAAAAGGGGCAGATCCTGACCGAAACCCTGAATTGCATCACACTCCGACGGGTGAAATCGCTGAGGAAGATGGCGAAATAAGGGGTGCTGAGACTGAAAACTCAACGGGAACGACCGGTCCCCGTGAGCATGATGCAGTTCCTATGACCGGGAAGGTACCTACACAAAAACCTGGTCCAAGTCCCACTGATTTAGCAGAAACGGATGGGCAAATCACTGATGGTCAGGGCACCAGTGCGGACACCGCGCTGTCACCAAACTTATCCTTTGTTCCTAATAAAGCCGCCTGTGAACGGGGAACAGCTGGCGCTAATGGACAGAGGAAACGCAAACGAGCTAAACGAAGGGGCAAAAGCCAGCCGTTGGAAGGGAGATCCCCTCCAAGCAACAACAAGCCCATAAAACTGCCCTGCGGAGATGTACCGATCTCGGATACATCGGAACAGAGCCCAGAAAAAACAGGAGAGGACCATGTCCCGACGAAAGGTGGCTATAACCTACGTCGGAACCGTCGGCCTAACTACGCCGCTCTGTTCAACGGCGGGGAAAGCGACGACATGGATGATTAATGCAGGAAATCTAGCCGCCCTGTGAAAATAAAGGTTCGGCGGAGCGGCACCGTTAGCATCAACGCTAATGGAACAGGTGGCCTACCTCACGGCCACCTCGCCGCGCCCAGGGGCGTGGCAGAAAGGGAGGGTGCGCACACCAAGAGGGATGCCAGTGGTTTGGCGTCATCTCTTGGGACCGGATGCAAGCGTTCCCCCCCCACCTGAAACAAGATACAGCTCCAAATATGGAGACGGCATGGACAAGCGGATCGGTTATAATTTCGTGGGATCCGCGCCGATCCACCAGTCGGTCCGCAACTCTGCTCCTAGACGGTCACCTCTGCTGCAGGTGATTGTACGCACAACCCAGCCCGGGAGGAAACGGAGATAGACATTGATTCTATCTCTGAACAGAAGTTGGAGATAGAAATTGTTCAACTTCCGACTTCTCCTGGAAGGAGCAGAAAGAGAACTTAGCTGGGACACTGATCCACCGACTCATGGGGAACTGTCTAGCCCTCCGGCCACATAGCAATCCAAAGGGAACCACTACTTTCCCTGCGGACACGGAGGGAAGGATCATCGTCCCCCTGAGAAGGAAACGGATTAGCCGCCCCCACCAGAGGGCGCTGCCTACCAAGGGAAGGTTCGTTGGGCCATTCTTTTAGGATTTTACCAAATGAAAGAAAAGGCAGTCGAGAAGGAGAGTACTAAGAAACGACCGGCTCAGACCCTTAGGCGGTGGAGTTGGCCGGGCCGGGGCGGTGTCCGTCCGGACTCAACCGACGCCGGGATTGCCCGGAAGAAACCAAGGACACCAGCCCGGCGGCCCACCAGAACGACCGCAGGCGGAGCCAAGAAGTCCGCTAAATCGATTCCAGTCAAAAAGAAGACAGCAGATAAAGACTTTTACAATTTATCTGAGGTGAGTGACTCGGAGCCCGAGCCAAGGCTAACGGCGTTGGCCAAGCCGGTTCAGAAGGGAGAAGCGGCCAACCGACCGGTGCAGATCCAGGCCGGCTGGTTCTGGGACCTTACGCAACCACTGTTCCAACTATTTGAGACTGTTGACGAAATTAGAAGGACAGTGGGACTGGACGTGCCAAAATCAAACAAACAGTTAACTGAGGTTAAAACTCAGGTAGCTCCTTTCATTCAAAGAACCACACAAAACTCTAAATGCGTCAGGGAAGGTACCAGACAACAAACAACACGAGGCGGCCGACCTCTGCCCACTCTGGAAAGGCGATCGGGAGGGGAACAGCTAACCGTCGCCGCTCCAGGACTAAAAGTGGAGGTAGCACCCGTTCAACGCGCGCCAACCCCACCGGTGGGGAACGGGCCAGCGGGAGCTCCCCTCCTCCACCACTTGCAGCCTGCGGACCCCGCTTGTTTAGACTTGAGCAGCTTGACAACGAGCTGCAGCGCCAATCCCTCACCACTGCTATGGAACCAGCAGCAGTGGACGCCAACCAGCCAGCCGGGGGGTCCACTGTGGCCGAGCCCACTCCCAACGACAAACCCACCGCAGGTGCCGCACCCGTACCCCTCGAGCCAACCGTCGTACGACCCAACGGGGGCCGTTTCGGACTGGAACCTACTAGGCCAAGACCCCTCAGAGCAATGCGCCCCTCGTCCTGCGAACGTATGAGAGGCCTGAGGATCACGGTCACCAAGGACGAGAGCGGAATCATCAGGCGAGTGGTGAATGACAATGGGCAAAATCTCTATGAGCATGTCCCAAACTAAGTGGACCAGGGGGCCCGAGAGGAGGGCATACTTCGGCGCATGGATGATAGTGGTGCGCAGGAGAGTGAAGGTAACTTTGTTGTGAACATGTTTTAGTTAAACTATAAACTTAACTCTCACGGACTAGCGCTAAACCAATAACAATGAAGTGGTCGGTGCTGTTCGTTTTCGCCGTGATAGGAGGCATTAGGGGGTTGCGGAATGACTCCAGCCCACGTGAAGGGCTAGCCCCTAACGCTGAAGTTATAGCCTTGGAACAATATGGGGTGGTACTGAAACCAGGGAAATTAATGTCCACCGCAGATATTACTCACGTCCGACAAGGTTTCCTGATCACTATTCCCCAAAGGCGCTCCTTCATCAAGGCTACCTTTGGCCAGGTCTGTCATCGGTACCTAAAGGGAGGAGACGCTCTCGACCGAGCATGTTACCACGTCAGGTCACTAGTAAATTGGATGGATCAGACATCGCAGGCGCTCAAAGGTCGGTATAGGGAAATTCTCAATGAGACCTTAAGTTCGCTAATTAAAAACAACCAACAGCGACCTCAAAATCAAGGGTCAGAATCAGACTCAGGCGGAAGGATCAAAAGAATGAAGAAACTCCCCATCATGCTGGACGACCCAGGATGGCCGACCTTCCCTATTCCAACATCATGGAACAAGGGGCTTTCAGCTGATGTCAAGTATAACAGGGAACTAATTAAAGTGTTACAAGAGTCCTCCGACCAGATGATCGAAGATCTGGCGCTGATGAACGAGAAACACGACGAGGCAGTAGAAAGGGTTAACCACGTCGTGATAGGTCTGTTGGATAATTTAAGGTCATTAAATAAGGCGCATAATACCACTCGCCGGAGAATGAAACTCGTCCAACATAAGGTAGACTGGATGGAACTGTACCTGAACATGATACCTGTAGCTCTGGAAGACAAACTGGGTGAAATGGTGTATCTCCAGTTGGTGGTAGAGCAAACGCGCGTTCAGGAAAGGTGTACAACGCCTTACACGGGGCCAACTAACCATGGATTTGGTGCCACGCCAGTATATGGTCGGAGCGGTCCTGGAAGTCAACAGGTATCTGAAAGGAATCCATCCCAGGTTCCATGTAGCGTTTTCAGATCCCTCCTTCTATTATGAGAACAGTCAGCCCTCATTTAAATTTAATGAAACCACCCAGGAACTTATCGTGTATGTAAGGGTACCAGTTGTGGCCGACGAACATCTGTTTAGAGTCTACGAAGTACTGACTTTTCCTGTGCCAGTACCAGTTAGAGGAAGGCAAAAGAAGGACGCTCTCCAAATTGTTAATCTGCCAAAAAGTGTGGCTATGTCCATGTCCCGTCAGTACTACGTACCACTGGCTAGCGGCAGTTGGTCAGGCTGTTATGGGCAGACCATCACGCTTTGTAAGGACTTGCCCTACATGAAAAAGATTACGGATAACACCTGCACTGCCGCCCTGTTGAGACGCGATGACATGGCCATACGAGAGAAATGTGAACTGGACTATCTTTTGGAAGCAGACTTTGGAGAAATGGCAGTGTATCTGGACGACGGAGATATGCTTGTGGTCAGCGCTGACACCCGGGGACAAATGATTTGCAGAAATCAACCCGCGGTGGAGGTGAACATAGAAAACTATGCGCGAGTTCAGGTGGAATGCGATTGTGCCTTCCAGACGCAGGGATCATGGATACCGTATAGTTTACGGAACTGTGACCGACGCACCAGGATCACCACGGTCGTGTATCCACCTAACGACCTGTTGGGAGCAGCGAGTCGTGTGAAAGGATGGAACGCTAATTTCACAAGGCCCGAGAATGAACCCACTATGTTAGAATCAGATCCTATCCCTGAAACGATTAGGAAAGAGCTACTGGAAATCGAGGAAAGCCTAAAGGTCAGAATACCTGTATCCTCTCTGGCCAAGCGAATCCAAAAACACAGGAAAGACTTGGCTAAAGGCATCAAGAAAGCAACTGACCGCTACGAGGTGGACAAACACGCCCCATGGTTTTCTATAGGTAACTTTGGGGGCGGCTTTGGCCTCCTCACAATCTTCTGTATAGTGGTGGCAGTAACCATTGTTGGGTGTATCCTCTGGAAGTGCTGGCGGAACCACCAAGGCAAGGCTGCCCTGGCCGGACTAACCATGACTTTACCTCGGGCCGTGGCCTTGGAAGCGGCGGACCCAGAGAAGCTGCTGCGCGGTGAAAGGGAACTAACTGGATGCCCGGACACGACCGCCAACCCCACTGCGGTAGCAGTACTTGCTATATTATTGGCAGTACTAGTCATCGCCATAGTGGTCCTCGTGTGGCGAAAGTGGAGATATATCAGAAGGAAGACTGTAGATGGACTGTATGTACAGTTTGCCAACCCACATATGATAGAGACAATCTTTCTGGGGGAACTGGCCATGCCTTCAGACCACACTTATACGGAGGGCTATGTGCTCATTAGGGATCTACTGGTGACCCAGCTGTGTCTGAAATACACTCTGACAGTTACCTGGGGGGCGCAGCTGATGGGAGCAGCGACTAGACCTGGACAACATCCATCTAAGGTACCACTACCAGACACCCTGAGGGTATCCAAGAAACTAGCCCGTCTAATGATGAGTAATCTAAAATACAATACCAGGGCCAGACTACTGAGATATTCCTCAGGGCTAGCCACTCCTGTACCCATGGGAGTACCGCGCCTCATCGACGCAGGCTGGTCCGATGTCGGAGCGGACTGGCCTCAACCGGTGATGGGACATGGAACAATGCCTAACGCTCCTCCTAGATCGACCACGCCCACCTCAACAGCGACCGGAACGGGATCTGCCCAAAAGACAGTAAGGCCAGGGACATCCGAAATAAATCCAGGAACGGTTTATGAAGTTATCATATGACAATGTAACGAGTGTTAAGACCTGACCTGGTGCTGTACAGGTAAAATTGGTGAATTAATAACACAAAGGTACGAGTACTAGAACTAAAATGTTACAGGAAGTTCGCTGGGCAATACCTGTTTGGGTAGGTAGGGTTCTGTTGACTAACCTAATCAATAAGAATTCACCAGCCAGGGAAACCTGGGTCGGGTAGGCTGGTCCAACCGTCTCTCTATGGACCCATGGGTTATCTAAATTTCTCTCAAGTCGAGTGTCCCATGCCCGGTAGCCTAGCTCAACACTCTCATTGTTATCGATTTGGCAACTCTTTTAAAGTAGGGAACCATTTGGAACCGATCCTAGTGTCGTGAAATTTTAGCATTTAAAAAGATACTCAAAATTCTGTATAAAACCTAAGGACGCTCAACGGGACCAATGCTCCCAACGAGCGAAGTGAACTTCCCCAAGCAAGTACCATCTACACCTGACCCCTGTGCTGTTGTTACCGCTAGGATCGGGCTGCAGTACAGGAGTCACTTGGGGAACGCCACTGTCTATTCTTTAGCATGCTTACATATATAATCTTCTCAAAGATGAGGGGGCTGCCAAAGCAGCGGGAGCCTGCCCACATGCCTGGTGTCAGTGGTGCCTGACAGGAGGCAGGACGTTGGGGTTACGCGTCACTGACGCTGCGAAGGGCACTGGGGTGGACGCCCGACCATGGCAGTCACTATGCCCCGGGTGGATTGGCTCCTGACAGCGGTCTCTTCATCACAAAAAAATCGACGAATAGAAAGAAATTTATCTAAAAACCTAATATATAAAGCAACCCAATATTTATTTAACTAAGAGCCCTTCCTCAGGGAATTCTGGGCAAGTTGTGATAAGAACATATGAACGCAGAATATTTAGTAACATTCTCGGGGGGAACGCTCCGTGACAGCACACGAGAGTACCTTATACGTGGCTCGTTTGCTTCTGGTATGGGCACGCTACGACGGGCAAGGATGTGTACAATTCCTACCAAGGCGTGCTATATTCAGAAATTATAACGGAGGTCACAAGGAAAGGTAGTTACGGGACAACGGCGAACTGGTGACATTCACAGGGTGCTCGGCTCTCTCTCTTACCATATCGCGACTCCCTCAGACTGGACAAGCCATCCCTGGGGCGGGAGAAGCCGTAGCGAAAACCCACAAGGCGGTGGAGCGAGGTGCTGTCCTTATTAATAGCCCCATCGTCTTGGTTATGTGTAAATGGCCGCCGGATCATCGTATGTCTTAAGTCAAGGGATCCTGACTTTACCATAAAGTCAGGATCCAACGAAAACAAGTATCAAAAAGAAAGAGAATAATGAACAACTGCCCAAAAGCACAAGACTAAGTTATTTAGGCCATGTTTAGACCAGTTTTAACCGGGTCTGAGGCAAAACGGCAAGAAGTCAAGTTTCGACCCGGGTAAATTAGAAATAATTAAAATTAATAAAGAAGACGTGCGGCTTCAGAGTTGACCGCCGTCGAGAAAAAAAAAAAAAAATACTAGTCTTGGCCGCCGTCGTGGCGCTAAAAAGTAACCGGGTCTCCGCTCAACAGTTGAGCTGAAGAGGGGGGACACGGTCTGCTAATTCCCTAACGAACGGCTGCAAAAACTTAGTTGACACCCAGAGCTAATAGTCTACCCAGTCTATTAGAAAGAAACTAAAATCCTAAGGTTGTTACCAAGAGGGATGAGCTCCTCAACGGGTAGCAACTAACAGGCGGCAGTGGGCTCGCGAGAGTCCGGGGACACGTTAAACTTTAGGTATAGTGCAGGGGAGAGACCAACTGAGTTACTGAAGGCCCCCGTGTCTAGCGAAGGATGAATCAACATCCTACTGTGGTACCGTCTAGTCGGCGTACATATCGGGCTGCTGGGTCACAAGGGGCACATAACACTAAAATTTAAATCCGATTCAGAGCTAATGGGTGCGGGGGAGGCCAATCCCATACGGCAGAGTCAACTAAATCAAGGTCTATTAGGTGTACACCCGCCAGTAAGTGGTATGTACGTGGTACGGGGCCGACAGACCCCACCTAGCTCCTGACAGCTCAGGAGTGAACAGGCAAGGCCAGTGAAAACGGTCAAAGTTCAGTGTGGGTTGGCAGATTCACCTGGATCAGACCGTCGGTGACCACCCAGGGTGACTTGGGACCGGTAATCGCTATCGACTGGGTCACTGGCCGGTCGTCTCTGCTCTGCTGGTAGGTCCAAGATCTTCCGGTAGCAGAGAGGGCTCAATGTACAGTCAGGCCATGGTAAAGCTAAATGCTGCATGTCCAATACCCTATTATTGGATATCGTGGGTTTAGTTGAGCCATGCTCTCTGTGATCAGAACAAGTTTGAAAAGAACCATCTGGGAAGCAGAGAGAGCCTTATGGCTGGAAAGGGTTCTAGCTCAGGCGCAATCCACTATGTCTCATGACATATGGGAAGGCCGAAGGAACCAAGTGCTTTAGTACTAACATATTCCTGCTCCGCGTGCGCATAGTTAGGATAAGCTGAGGGCGGAGTCTTTTCAGGAGTAGTCTTGACTCTCCACAAGAAAAACGGGCATAGACCTGAACAAAGGACGGGTTTAACCTTGTATTGTACTTCGGTAAAGGCCCGACTTACTAGGTGCTGTCTGGAAGTGAGTGATCTGAGGAGATGCATTTACACATCTCTGTAATTTAAAGGGGGTGTAGGCTGCATATTAAAAAAAAAAAAAAAAAAAATAATATGCAGTCTGCTCCCGATTATAACAATGGGAAACTCGGTGCTGCCCATTCTGGTCCTATGAATGGGGGGGGTACCGACAAACCACGTGTAACTAATGAGGACCGGGAATCAGATCAGAAATGAACCTGAATCTGAGACCCGATCCTCTGGTGATAACTAATGAGGAACGAATAATCTCAACCTCCTTTGTACAGTTAGTACTTAATGTCCTTTAATGACATTTATACTTTACGGAATGAAACGCTACCCCCACCGCTTGTCATGTTGGCTTTCCCCATGTGATGTAAAGTATAGGGTAAACAGTAAGATGTTACTGTTAACATAGGTGTAATATCTATTCAGTGAACCGTTTGGAGTTAGGGGCGCACCTGTTTGCCTTGTTAGGAGGGCGCCACTACCCAATATAAAGTGGAACTCGGTCTTCAAACCCCAGATTGAATGTAGGGGGTGAACGCCGAGCTACCACCTGTAACTAACAAAGAGGGAAGGGATTTTGTCTTAACATAACCATTCAATGAGAACAAACTGTGGCTTTAAAGGTGATGCTTCACAAAATGGAGTCAAATATGTTAGAACAGTTGTCACCCTTGGGGGGGTGTTAATTTGTTTACATATAAACCCTTGGAGTGTATTGGAAAATTATTCTAACACAATGTACATAAAGTGTGTTGTCAAGAGTATTGACTCTTGGAAAACCAAAATAGCTTCTTAAGTAAATCACAATAGACCCAGTTCCTATCATTATTCTTATCTCCTCATGTGGTCTGTGAGAGAGTCCAAACGTGTGAGTTTTGCATCACATTTCGGACACTCGTGAGATCCTGAAAATGCACATTTTCATGGCAACTGAGCCCAGAACGATGTGTGTAACTGTTCCCACCTAACTCGCAAATATATCGCTGTTTGGGATGTTTGGTAATCTTTACTGTGGATTTTGGTGCCTTTCTAGTTTTCTTTAACGAGAACACCATTCCTTTCTTGACAACGACAACACCGAATCTCTGTCTGGGAGCTCATTCAGTGTCTTGAAGGTTTCGTTCTGGTTTCCTTGCAGTAGTATTGTCTCCTCAGCTGGACAACCCAGCACAATAATACTCGCTATAAAACCTATTCTAACACCATGACACTGACGAAGTCTTGTCGTTAGACTCAATATGGGACGGGTATTGGTGGCTCTTGCCACTCCCTCTCAAACTTACCTTGGAGTCGCCAACAGCTTGTTGGACGGCTCCACCTGTGGTGTCGCCTCACGTGGCCGACACGGCAATCTGTCCAGTACTCTGTAAGGGGGACAACTCATCAAAGAATTCTGCCACGGCCAATCTAATGCTGGGCAATCTGGACCAAAATACTTGGTCACCTACAGTTATTCTAAACTTACCAGGGTGAACACCCTAGGATGTGCTTATTCCCTAGGGCGCCCCATGTGAATTGTTTCCAATGTAGACATCTACACTAATGTCTTGTACGGAGAACGACTAAACAAAGAATTCTGTTACAGCAAATTTAGTGTTGTACAACTCAGACCGGAACCCCTGGTCACCCATACCTGAATCCACATGTGCAGTGTCAGTCCCCAACAGTTAATAATACCATAATACCAATACGATACAAATCACCCACACTCCAAAAAGCCTAACTTAAATCGGTAATGTCAACAAACCACTAGGCAGAAAAACCCTCTATTATCGCCCAACCACGCGCGAGATAAAATGCTTGATTATGTTCGCCTAAACAATCCCTCCCACTAAAATCATATAGCCTGACACTTTTCAGTGCCAACCGTGTCACACTGCTTCATTTACATCACCCTAACATACCGCAGGACCTGGAAAAGATAATAAGTTTAGTACGCAAGGTCCTAGTTCTCAGCCCGCGTCCACCATCTTGAAACCAAAAGTAAACACTAGGTGGCCGCCCATGCTACCCGTTACAAAAATCACCAGCGAAACACAGCTTCTGGTTCCGGGAGTGACATCAGCTTCCGGAATACGACAACGTGAAGGCGAGCTGAGAAAACTGGCGAAGAAGTCCTGACCAACAATCTCCTTAAAAATCTACGGGTTAGTAGCCTACCTAACGTGCCAAGAACTGTGGAAAGAGGGCCGAACTTACCCGGGCTCGGAGAGGTCGGGGCGCTGGACCGTCTCGACGAGGAAGGTGCTCCAACAGGCGAGGGAAACTGCGGTCTGTGGTCCACAAGTCTGGTGTATCCCATGAAAACAGTCTTATCGTCCGGGCTCCCGTGAAAACAATCTGGCTATGCCTCTTGAATATAATAGGTGCTAAAACTAAGGCTATTGTTCTAGGCATAGGCCGGGAATTAAATCCTAAAAATCACTCGGGAAAATCATTATATACAAAAGAGTGCCGGCGGCCTACTGCTGGAGTGGCAGTCTGACAAAAACTCGGCCTAAAGCCCGGGCCCAACGACGTAGCAACCGGGTGGACGGCATGTAGCCATCTGTCAACTCGCGGAAATCGTTGACCGTCATTACCCCGTCCGCCACTACCTTGGGCCGGTGGAGTGCGTGGCCTGTATCAACCGTTGGGACCGCATACCACTCGTTGGCTCTCCTGACCTCTCTGCTGACTCGCGGGATGATCCGGTTAATCCATCTTTGTAACGAGCCATCACTGTCAGTCAACTCCCACCTCCGGGCATCAAAACCGGAGGGAGTGGCCAGGATCAGGGTGGCTGGAATGGGATGGGCTCGCAGGTTCAGGAATGCCTGGTTAAATAGCTCAGCATAAAAGTTCACTACGGCATCCGGGTTAATGAATAGTGGCAGGTAAAGATCCAATTCTCTGTCCCAAGTCAAAATGTCGAGGAGGTTAGTCATAACTATTAGCACGTCTTCCGGGTAGAGCATGTGATGGGCGAAAGCGTGCCCCGCCAACTCCGCTGTCGTTGCGTCCTCGCTCGGAAAAGTCACAAAATAATGGTCGGTGCTGTTCCGGATTAGGTCAGGGTAATCCTGGAGTCCGGCCTCCCGGTTTGAAGAGAAAATAGCCACTCGGACCATGGTGAACTCGTAGAAGATAAAGTAAAAATGAAGGAAGATATAAAAACACGTCTTGACTCTGTAAAAGGACCGCCGGCACTGATTAAAATGACGTCAAAACGAGGCTAATTTGGGAAACCCCTTTTTGATCCAAGAGATCCAAATTTTGAAATCGGCTAGCATGATCAAACCATCGTATAACTTCTTACAAAATCTGCGCTAAACTAAAGCTTAGGTCCCCAACCAACGTAATCAAGCGACAGAATTAATTCATATCGGCCCAAAATGTCAGGTCGAACCTTCAAATTTGCAAATTTGTTCGAAACAGAAATTTGCCATCCGGGCGCTTCGCGCCTGGAGGAATCAAATCGAGGTCAAACCCTGGAGGGGAACTCCAGTCAAGCGTCCCGCTAAGTACACATGTACTAAGCATAACGGGTGGGCGCGCGACGTGGATGGTAATATTTTCTGGATCCAACTGCTTAATGTTGCTAGATCATATGCAGGGACCTTGTATTTATTGTAAATAATGTTGTTCTAGTTGAAGTTTGATTGAAATTTGACACGCATTGTATAATGAAACTCGTTCATTCAAAATATCCGAATTCTCTGTATTAACTTTTATTGTGTTAACTCGTTCTGAAATTGGATTTATTGTGTGTTTGTTACTCTTAGAAGGTTAAGACAACTTCATACTGTATAAATGTTGAGTTTTGTTGAATTGTGTTTCAAATCGTATAAATCAAAAACTGTACAGGAATGTACTAAGTCAAAACTGAATTGGTCACCTTATGCACGGGTGTCGTTATCCCTAGGCCTTAATATGGGCTGACAATTCTTTGAACTCACCTTGTCACCTTATGCACGGGTGTCACCATCTTTAAATCTTAATATAAGCTAACGATGCTGAGAACTTACTTTAATGTACAAGGCACGTACTAAGTGAATACCTAAGATGACGAATACTTCATCCTCTAAAATTGACTTTGTCACTTTGTCACCATGATTATGTCATCATTTACGTTGTTATCCAAATAATCATGTTATCAATTTTTAACACTTACCTTGTCATTTTATGAACGGGTTCTGCTAACCTTGAGCTTCAAGATGTGGAAATCAACTCAATGAATAATTTCATTGTGAATTTGTGTTGAAACCGGATCTACAAATCTATTGACACTGTGTTGAATGTACCACGAGAGTCAAGGCCACCCCCACATTGGTTTCTTTATGTTAGGAAACAATAATAACAAATATATCCAATCATCAAAATTGGAAACTTTATCACATTTGATTGAAAATCTCCATTTGGTTTGAGCTATGTCGTCCACCTCCTTAAACTCAAACACCTGACCGCCGTCGAATGTACTAATGGCTTAGTACTTTTAATATATTGTCATGTTATATAATCCAACAAGGATCAGGCTTAGCAAGTCTACTTCTAGTCTACTCTTAGAAAGAAATATCTTGCGCTCCTAGCGCCACCTGTTAACCAGTATAAAAGGTGTTGCAAAGTGAGGAGCAGTTAGTTTTAGTGAGAATGTCAGCTAAGTAAGTTTAGCCAAGGAGTTATACCTGGAGTAAGTACATCGGCTCCGTGTAACAGACTGGAGTTTACCAATACCCACTACCTCGGACATAGGATTGTGATAGAGCTGAGTACTAGAATGGTCTAGAAGGTGTTGGAGCAACTCGTGTTCTAAATGTGGTTGATTGCTGATCGGAGATGGGAGGTGGACTGATGAAGACTTATACATGGTGGCTTTGACTCGGGATGAGATGTTTACTGAATAAAAACCCTTTCATATTAAGAAGCTCCCTCATCGTTCATTTCTTTTGAACTATTGGGAAGTGGACGGACAAACTTTAAAAGCAGTCTGAATTACTCAGGCATTCTGGATAAACGACTCATGAAGACTTGGATATACACGAACATTACGCAGTCTTAAATCTAACAGCAACAATAGTTCAATACCAGGTACCATTATTGGCATACCAGGTACCATTATTGGCATACCAGGTTCAGGGATGGGCATACCAGGACAATGCCATGCCATCCCCATGACATTGCCACGACATCCTCCTTTGCCCTCTTCAACCTTTTGATGCTCATGGTTAACAGGCGTATCATTACTCAGTCCTTCCAATATCCAATCTATACTTTCGCCAATAAATGTTGACCCTTAGGATCAAACAACAGACACAAACATGCTCAACTTTTCAAAAATAGTATAACTTATGAGGGAAACACTATACATGACCATATTTGGAAAGATTTCAATCTCCGAACAGATGTTACGGGTGACCTACATTCAGAAACCCCATAGAAGACAGTGTTATGGACTCACGATCTCCAAGCAGAGCCATCAAAAAGCTGCCGTTAGCTGAAATTTGACCGCTGGTGCTTGGAAAGTGTGTGTACTAACACTACCAGCGTAAGTGCTGGTTCCAGGCCTAAAAATATGATCTATATTCTCCGGGAAGCACCGATCCCGAAGGGATCGAGGAAGATCCCGGAGAATAAACAACACTTGTCCATCACACTGGAGCTTTCATATTTTCAATACGATTCAGAATAGGTCCATTACCAATGTTCCCAAGATAAAATTCACACGTTTAGCATCATGAATATCGAACGAAAAAACCCTTTAAATATCAAAATCCTGTGTACAGATTACTAATACTGCATATCCGTCAGAGTGAGAAACTTTCTCGGGAAAAGCAACTTTTAAGAGATTTTTTTCAGAGTTGTTTCAGTCTCACCTTGTGTAGTTGGCTGCCATGACGTGGAACTCAGTGCTGATGTCCGTGTCTAGGGGGACAGGAGTAAGGACGATGGCCAGTGGGTCGAACCACAGCTTGGGGCTCTTGAGTTCTCCGACCAGGGTCAGATACTGGTAGGGCTTGTCCCACTCTTCATTAATCACTAGGGGCAGGGACACCTCGAAGTGACCGGGCTTGTCTACAGAGGACCAAAATAGGAAGTGTGTAGGCAACAAAGCAGCTTAAACAAATGAATTGTTGTATGAGATCAATTTAGAATGTATTTTTCATCAATTGTTTTTTTCTCATCAAAAGCGATCGCTGATCAGAGCATAAACTTGCCATGTCCTCCACAATCTATTTTTCATCAAAAACCGTTGAATAGTAATTTATTTCTTCAACTATTTCGAACTTTTTATTGATATATCATTGATCTTTTCCACGTTGCTTCCGTCTTATTTTCATTTTACCTTAAAATTTCTTAATAAAACAAAAGCTTGAAATTAAAACAAAAGCTTGAAATACATGTATCCTCATATAACAAAATGCTTACCTGGACAGAAGAGGACACCTAGTGACTGAGTCTGACCGGGGTCAAGGGAGCCCTCTACACCGCCATCACCGTGTGACAGGAACGGCATGCCGCTGGACCGCAGGAACTTAAAGACACCCTCCTCCAGGATCTGGTTCCCCTCCTTCAGGTTCACCGCCCACTTCAGGGTGATATCGCTGTTGTTAACCAGCAGCACGCTCTGGGAGGATAAGAGATGCTCGTCCCATTAGCATCACGTTATTTTTTTATCATTGTACTTTTGTACTTCATAAAATTGTTCTGTAATTAGTCCAACATAGATAGAGTGACTGATGGCATCGAGGCCAATTAAAGGAAACCTTCCACATAATCAAAGATAGATATTGGTCAATTAAATTTTGTGTGCATGATATATGCATCAAGAACTAATATTGCTGAAAATATTTTAAGGATATTCCAGATGCAGCCACTGTTGTGGCACTTTGAAATTTGGTCTATTCTAATGTTTTTTAAGGGAAATTCCCTAAATTGTGACGTGGCAAGGACTGTAACTGGGATTCCCCTGCTTTCAAAAAAGGGAATCCCCAACCCTCAATAGTGTATGGAAAGGAATTTTCGCTGTAGTATCAAATATTTATATTAGGCCACTTGCAGGCTATAAATACTTGTATCATTTACTCACATATATCCATTCAATTGCCTGAAATTCCCAAGCTTCTTTGAAAGGGATTCCCCTTCATAATGACATAGCAAGAACAGAACTGTAACCCCAGAAATAAGGGAATTCCCAAATTGTATTTTATTTCCCTTATAATTCCATATTAGTTCAACATTTTCCCAATTTTTTCTATTGAAACATCTTAAAAATACCAAAGAGAAGTTAATTAAATGAAAAATTGGCTTTTGAAAATTTATGTGCAAGGAAACTTTAAGGATGAGAAAATTATACTGAACTACTATCTAATATCAAAAGATATTTTTACATATGAAATACTTTGCTGGATATAAGGTGTTTACTATTTTACAGAAAAATCTTAACAGAAAAAGAAGAATTTTTCTGGAAAACGGTAACCCTGCAAGATATAAACCAGAAAATACCTTTGTGTGTCCTATTCCTGATGCAGTTGAAAGTTGGTGGAAATCGGGGGCTACAATGAACTCGAGCTTGTTGTGTGAGAGCTGCAGTGGCTGGCGAAGGGCGGTGGCGATAACCTTTCGGCGCGGTGTGGTGATGGACACGTGCACCGGGCGTGGGTTGATGATGTGCTGCAGGCTGTTCTTCTGAGATGGTGCTGGGGTCGGTGGGAACGGAGTTGGGGACGGGGAGGGGGCACCTGTCTGGTTGATGGTCACCGGAACTACAAAGTCGTAGGCTGCCACCTGGTGGAATGGTACAGGTATTTTGATTATAGTGAAGTATTACTTAATGACTATTTTACAACACATTTTCCCCCTGTCAACATGAAAGAAATATTTTTGTTAAATCATCCAGAAAACTTTAGTTAACAATGATTGAAGCAAATCGGTTTGAAAAACGATATTTACGATCGACCTCCAAATTACCTTCCCGTTCTGATAATTATTTACTGATAACATCGTTAACTGTCATTAAATAGAACAAATGAAACATTGTTTTGTAGTTTCAGGAAGGCAGCACATCATAACGATATGTCTCCAAGTTATTCATGTTCACATGTAGTAGGAAGCTTAAGTTCCATATCATTCATACCTCTTTGGGTACGAATGTCAGCTCTCCGTGAATGATTTCACTTGCTTCCATGGTTACAGAAAACACTCCGGGGTTCATGAGCTGGAAGGTGAAATCCTCTGAAAAAAAAAGGGGGATGTGCTCAATAGTCGTACATGTAGGTGATGATGTAGATATTTTGTTAGCAATAATTCAATGTAAAGAATTAAAAGGTTTGTAACAGTAGATTTATAAAATACTAACAATATATTGAGTAAACCGTTCACTTACCTGGCATTTGTTTACCCGGGAAGGCTAGAGAGAAATCGCTGTAGCGTGACAGGTCAAACTCCATCCTTGTCTTTGTGTTCGTCTATAAGACAAGATACATATTTAAAAGATAAAAGTCTATTGAATGCAATATAATTTCAAGAACTTTTAATTTCAATGACAATTTTTCTGAATTACAAGCTTTTTCATGGTGAACTATGAGACTTGAACGTACTCGGTTAGCCAATCGGAACAGGCTGGTTGCACTGGAGCCACAGTAAACGCCGCCAAAATTGAACGATTCCTGAAATAATTAAGGAGAGACACGAAAATTAGGGAAGACACTAGCACATTACAGAATCAAATGATACCATCCTAATATCATCTGGTAAGTTTAAACCAATTATACTTATATCAATAATTTCCGATAAACGCAAAAAGTTATTTGACATGTCTTTTTATTATAAAGCAAATATGAGTACACAAATTCGTCTAAAATGTATATTTGACCAAATGCGTTTTTTCCCCATTGTTCTTCTTTTTTTTGATAAAGAAATCCAAATGGGATTTAAAAAGAAAAATGATATAAAACATGTATTAAAAGAAGTCTTCACGTACCACGTCAATGTCGACAACAGGTGGTTCCACAGTGCCTCCCATCCTCAGCTCCAGGGTGCGCGCGCCGCGGATAGCCACCTGCACCCTGGTGTCAAACTTGATGACGGCGTTGGGCGTGAGTTGCACCTTGAGCTCGGCCGTGCCGCCCACTGGGATCACCCCGTGAAGAGGGCTCACACTCAGCCCCGGGAACGGGTTGGGGTCCAACACCTAGGGGTTATCAATGGTAACTTGTTTCAGATTGATTAATATGCTCATTTCAAATTGTGTCAAATGGGAGCTACTACCCTTAATGATAATAAGGAAAAAGAAAAGTTCCCCGCTGTGATCAAGCTTAGACTCTGATAAAACGCACGAGTATATTTTTTCCGATGATTTGATAATCTAATGGTCATCATCTTCGTTTAATTCCGAATACAATAAACTTATTTCCCACTGTTATGCGCTCGTAAAGTTAGGGGACTTAAATGAAAAGAAAAATGTTGGGAGTTCAACATCCACACAACATTTTACATCTTTATAACTAACGAAACTCAATTACCAAGTATTTATGTTCATATTTTTGGAGGGCTCTCTTCCCAATATCCGAGGAAGGTTTGAATCACGCCAATTTAATCAATTTATACTACATGTACTAGTCTAACAACTTAAACAGTTTAGGCAGTGAGTTTGGGATAGGTAAAGTACAAAGGACATAATTTAGATCCCACAGTTCCAGTTGGTTTAAACATAAAAACGTTTGCCGCGTAAGGCATCTTCTACCTGGAAGAAGGCGTGGTTGAGACTGTTGTTGCGGATCATGGCCACTCGTGTTGTGGTCAGGTGGAGAGGGACCTGACCAAACATGACGCGGCGGTCGATGAACTGCACGTTGGTCGGACCAAGCTGAAGATTAAAAAAAAACATTGTTTTGATATTGGCGTGATAGATTCGTAGGTTTCCATTCCATCAAGTATATGCTGACTACAGGGATTAATTGCATATATTTGTCACTTTTATCACTATTGTAACCTCATTATTTTGTTTTCTTAGCATGTTACGGCTTACCTTTGCTGTGCATTTCAGTTTGAGAGTGTTTCCTCCGTGCACCTGAAGAGCGAAGAATCCTTCTTCGGGTGCCATGAAGGACGGATGGAAAACCACCTCGCAATCCAAGTCTTTGAACGCGTCAACTACACCTTTAAAAAAAGAAAATGAGAGTTGTGTGTACTCAGGACCTTAAGCTTTGACTTATTAAGGTACGACAGATTACCTATGTAAAAAGTCTTCTATCATAAGGATTCGGAACTGGTAATGGTGTTGCAAAAAAACTATCATGAAATTATACTTATTGTTAACATATTGATTATTCTGATTAAATATGAAAAACATTCGGACCAAAAAAGTATAGTGCTACCTGTGGCAGGTCTGATGGAGAAAGCTGTACCACGTTCACCCAGTATCGGAGTCCACGTGAACTCAGCCGCAAGGTTCAATTTGTTGTGGAGTGTAATAACTCCCCTCAGACCTAAAATATAAAATGACATGAATCTCACCTGAAATATCATATATTGTAGAGAATGAGACTGTAACAGAAAAGTTTTGTACTTGCTTAGGAAATTCCTCATATCCCTGAACACTGCGTCAAATTGTATTTTCTAGGATATTGTTCTGCGCATGAGATAATCTTTGTGCCATATCATGATGTTAAGGACCGCATAACAAAAATACATTCCTGAAAGCATAGATATGTCTAACCTTCCAGTAGAAATTCAAAGAAATGTAGACATATTATCAATACTCCAAATTCATCGATTTTTTTTTTAAACAAAATGTTTGTATAGGAGAAAAACGGGAATAAAGTGCCTACCGGCGTCAGCTGGAAGGCCAAGGTTGGGTTCTAGGACCAGCTCCTCTGTGGACAGTTGGAGTGCAACAGGCACCACTTCGGCGAAGACGGTCACATGGTTCTTGTAGAACCCATTGATGGTGAAGTCGAGTGACCGCTGGAAGTAACCCTTGTTGCCTGAGTCAAAGATGAGCGGCAGCGTGGCCTTGGAGCACGGCGGCACCACCTGCGAGAGCGGGCTGGTCTGGCGCAGCTCACGGCAATCGACATGCACCACAATGTGAATAAACTGGTTGAGGTTGTTCACAATGTTTAGTTCACGCTGACTGACAGACCGGAGACAGACCTGCCCGAAATCGATGGTAGGAGGGCCTGTAAGGAAAGGATTGTGAAGTTTGTTTGTTAAGTTCATTTATGATGTGAATATACCATTGGTGTTCTATTCTTTTAATGTGAATACTTCGAATCAAAAGCACGGCTGGAACTTTTAATATTCTTCCCGATGGTCAGTTACACAGGCTTTCCTTCTGCGTTCAGGAAATATTGTCGTATATCGTGTGCTATGTGCATTTAAATCTATTTTCCAAGCATGTATAACTTCATTGAAAGGGTCTACCAAAGTGTTGTATGAGTATCAAATGCAATAATAAAAAAAAGAGAAGAAAGACAATGTTCGCCTCAAAAACCTTACCCACAACAAGTTGATGCAATTCTTGTGGACTAAGAATACGGGAGCAGTCCGCTTTCTCTTGTGGAGTGGTGGGCACAGCGTTAAGACCGTCCTCCATCTGAAGGAAGATAGTGGGAAATAAATACATGTAAATAAATAACTGTAAATTGAAACAGGGATATTTGTAAGAATGAGCATAAATCAGTTCACCGATTCCTTTCTGCATATAGAAGGTAACTCATTTAATTTGCAATTCCCCGTCAAACCAATCAGATTTAATTACAAAAAACAAAAGAATACTTGACCGATTAGAATAGGTCTTTAATGTCAAAGTAACGACGTTTACGAGTCTAGATTATTAACAAATCTAATCATACTGAAATATCTTTTTATTAAGCAAAACGCTACAAAAGTAGCTGCAATCTGGTAAACCTTGTTAATGGCCTTCCCATATACACTCAGCCACGTATTTACACCGTCACCAACTCTATCAACTGTCAGTCATTCTTTGCTCATGGACCACCATAGCCTGTTATGATGGCCGGACTCAAATCGCCTATTAATTCACACTATCAACCCATGAACCCCTTTTTTTTTTTAGATATTCATAATAACATATATTGAAAATATGCTCTTCGGAAACACTTTAAAAAAGAAACATAAGAAAAAGAAAGAAAAGAAACAAAGGAAGTCATATAATCCAAGTTCCTGTAAATATTGAGTAAAATATTAGATTGACTTAAAATCTTTTAACTGTTGCAACTGTAAAGTAAGCGGGGCCCTCAAGCATAAAAACTTGATTAACCTTGAGGCCAGGCCGCAATGTTTAACACCTGTTACTGTAACCACAAATAAAATTGGCATAGTTACCTGAAATATAAGGGGATGGTAACACTGTAAAATTATGAAACTTATGAAGTACATCAGCTAAAACAAGTGGGGGAATATACAGAAAAATCAAAGCAGTTTGACTTAAATACTTCTCACTTTGATAGATTCAGAGGATAAATGATGCGAACAAAAGTGGAATTTGAACAAATCCGTTTGACTCACCTTTTGTGAAGATGTTTTTTCCGCTTCAGCCAACCTCTTTGTGCTCAGTAATTTGAAATTGCTATTTGGTGGCGTTGGAGCTGAGATGAAACATACCATAGGCTTATAATGTCAGTTAAATAAAAGTACGTGTGAACGACCACTAGAAACATATTAAACACACTTGAAAGAAATCATAGCCAATATATACGAATAATAAACTCCTGCGATATCGTGACATTATTACAAATAGCTGTGAACATTTATAGCAACCTGTCAGTATCATTTACATTAACATGTTTTGCATGTGTGTTGTATTGTGTTATGTTGTAAAACTATCGGAGGAGATTTGCTAAAGAGAGATAGTTGGAATCAATACCAAGAAATTCCCTTAAGTCATGAAAAATGGTAAAACAACAAAAAAAGGTGGACCTACGTTTCGGGTCTGGTTTGACCTCTTCGATGGTGAGTTTCTTCGGTCTAAGGCCTGCAGCAGGTTTAATGGCAATATCCACATCGTTGTTAGTTTCTTTGAATTCCCTGAAAAACATGAACCCAGCCAAATACAGTGACTGAATTTTTGTTTATGGCTGTCTTAGTGTTTATCTATTTAAATTTACAAATGCCCTAAGGTTAAAAGCAATAAGTAAAACTAAAATCTGACGTTAGGAAAAGTAACTCTGTTTTATGTTAATCTAAAAAAAAAAAAAAAAAATTATGCAACACGTTGGATTTCGACATCCATATATTCATTTTATAACAATACACAACATGTACTATATAGTACCAAGTTAGGATATGTATATATGAGAAGTGGGGAAAATCAGCATTCCTGAGTTGTCAAACTATGAGGCATGGGATAAACATAGTGGTTCAGATTTGCAGAAATTATCTCGAAATTTCCTGTCACGGAAAGATTACCTTAAAGTTACTCTTCCGATACTGGCTAACATGCAGAAACAATAAAGACCATGCACACATAATTAAATATGAAGTCACTGATTAGGGGAACTGGGACAATCTATTCCATGCGTATCCTACTGAAATGCGAAAAAAGATCTTAACATACCAAAGAAATAAGATCGCTCAGGGTGTCAGGGGTAAATATGAGAAGAAGGGAAATGGCATGATTGAGCATGACTTTATCCCCCTACCTTGCTTCGCGTCTGTTCAATTGGGGAAAACAAATATTAATTTCTTAAAACCCAGTGTTAGCTGCATGTTACAGTATTCACTCTATGGACAAATGACACTGCCTGGTTACACTATAGTAAAGATTCTTCATGTCATAAGACTTTGTTCAATATATCTTATGGCAGAAGATTGTCAGACGGGCCAGTCGTTCCTTCATTTACGTTCCGGAGAGCAAGATCAACACATTTCCTCATTTCCTGTACACAGTATGATAACAGCAGAATTAATTACTCTTATAGTAAGGGTAGACTCCATCGCCCAACACCATATTGAACGGAAAGTAGAAGTAGAAAAAGAGTTCATGATTGAGAGGTTACAGGGCGGTATCTTCCACACAGAGTCAACATAAACAGCTGAGGAAAAACCGACCAGTATCATCCTATTTATAAGTATGATACTTATAAAAACTTTAGCAAAAGTAGTGAGTCCTACCTGGCTCGTTCCCTGTCCCTCCGATTTTCCCGCAGCTGGTTGATAAAGTCCAGGTAGTACGCTTTGTGTGCTTGGATGGCCTCTGCCTCCTCGTCTGTGTATGCATAGTCTGGGTCAACGTAAGTGTGCCTGTCGGTCCGTGTGAAAATGGTCCTAAAAGTAAAGACAAAAATGTCCTTCATTGAAAAGATATAACGAGGATTTTCAACGACAAAAAGACTAGAATTATACTCATAAGTACAACTGGAGACTCTACAATTTGTACCGTTTAGTATAATTATATTGCCTCAAATTCTATTATTAAAAAGAAAAAGTAAAAGATCGTGAGGCCAATAGATAAAACGTTTTGTCTTACTTGTAGGCCTCATTC
This sequence comes from Lepidonotus clava, assembly GCA_936440205.1. NCBI lineage: Eukaryota > Metazoa > Annelida > Polychaeta > Phyllodocida > Polynoidae > Lepidonotus > Lepidonotus clava. The sequence goes on along the minus strand of OW387136.1, from coordinate 39,515,528 downwards.
CTATTGCTGGGTCTGATGCTGCCGGCGCGGTCATTGGGGAAGGCGATGAGGGCGGCCGACTCATTTTGCCGGTCCTTGGACGACTTGTTGCGGTGAAGCTGCGTGCCCTGGGCATTGAGCAGGGCCGCGGACGGCCCCTCCCGGCCTGCAGAGAGTCGCGTGTCGACGAACATACCCACCTCGTTACTGATCTTAGGGGTGATGCCTGTTGGTGGAGCATGGATCGAAATGTAACAGGGTTGTATTGTAAAGTCAAGGCCTTGCAAACATCGAAATTTGTTTGATAAAATTACAATGTCAATCGAGAACAAAGTATGCATATGATGATGATTAGGTTATGGCACAAATCTTCATCTTGTTAGACATTAATTGCGATGCTGACGTCTAAAATCTCTGGAATCAGACCAAAATTTGCATGCCTGATGAAAACAAGCGTGTATGCTTGGATGAGCAAAACACAGATAAATTGTAACGATTTACTAAACCAACCGGGAAAATATCCACAATTAGTAGTACACTTAATATTTTTTGCTCGATTGCAAATGACTATCAAAGTTCTGATCGTTGGAACGATCGATGTTCGCCCTTAACATAACAATGGTCATTTCATTGTGTTTGAAAGGTAATTGAAAGAAATGTCAATATATCCAATGTATGTAATCTATAGTAATGATTGTCCCTCAATAAACTGAAGGCCTTCCTACAACCTGAAGGCTATGGGCTATGAGTAGTGATCACCACCACCACTACTGCTGTCACACACAACTCAGGGAGGGGCTTAGGAAAGGGGCTCCCACCTCGACCTGCCCACCTGCAGGTGACAGTGGAGGTCCTAATGTGGAGGGGTGATTGGCTCAAGTAGGCCTACTGGTTATGTAACCCACTTCTGGCTTCTCAAACTGCACCCTCCCCCACCCCCACTCCTTGAACTGAGTTCAAGGAGTCGGGGTGGGGGAGGGTGCAGGGGAGAGGCCTGCCCACTCAATAACACTTGATGCACACTAATTGTCCTTGCTTACAATGCATGCCAGTGGACAAAGGCCTGTAGCTACTTGTATGTAAGATTGTGTAACCGGGCAATCAGATCAAAGCCCAAATACCTACAAAAGACATGACTGATTGAGTGAGCCCTTCCCATAAGCTACAATACTAAAAACTATAATTAAGGGCTCACAAAAACGGGGTTTTGCGCTTACCGGAATTGAAGACGGGCTGCCTCTTGCCGGGGGTGGGGTCCGACTTGCCGATAAAGTGAATGGGTAGGGAGTGGATGACCTGTAGGTGCATGATGAAGGGGTTTCTGTTGTCGGCCACCTGACCCACCACGTCTACGTACTGCATCGGCTTGAAGGTACCTGGGGAAAGCAATATTATAATACAGATACTTGTAACATGGTACACAAGTTTATATTTATGTACCGTGAGTGAACCTGTTTACCAAAACAAGAGGTAACCTGCAGTGGTACAAGGATAATCATCCAATTACCATACATCGAGTAAAAGATGATCGATTGATTTGAACATAATTTAAGTGTACTTCTCTTGAAGTGGTTGCACTTATCTCAGACATCCACAGCTTTTATCTTACTTGATTATTGTATAATTACCATAATGCGTTATATTTTTGAATTTTGTTTTGTACCTACATGGAACAACATAATATGACAAACAAACTCAATTTAAAAAAAATACAGATATATACCTCGTGAGCCATATAGCCTTGTCTTCTAAAATACTTCATACGTGCACATTAACTGGAGATCAGACTCACCAACTTGATTTGGGGCAAATGAAAAGATGACATCTTGGGATTCGCCTGCTTTGATCTTGCCGCTGCTGGGGTGTGAGGTGAAGTGGGCGACCCGTCTAAACTGGAAGGTGGCCGGCAGGCAGTCGGACGTGTTCTTCAGGGTACACAGCATGTCGATGTGTTCACGGACTGGGCACTCACCGAAGTCGAAGGTCATTTGGGGCAGGACAGACAGAAGGACAGGTAGCGCTGTTCCAGTCAGTGCCACCTCAAGGCTGACGCCTGGAAATCAGAGGAGTATTTGTTATTACTACAGATCAGAGTTGTATAAGATGATAAAAGAAAACGTGTGGATATAACCGAATTTATATAAATCAAGTTAGCAATGCACAGCCTTACTTCAGTTAAGCGATTGATATAGTAACATTTATTCACGAAAAAACAAATGATAACGTCTAACAGGTTTTTTGTCTTCAATTTTTAAAAGAGCATTTGATATCTCTGCTTTGAGTTTCACATTAAGGTGGAATATAAATTAAAACTTAATTAAGCTGGCTATAAAAATTTCTATTATTACAAGAGGGTGTTGAGTTCTCTACCTATGGTAAAGCATGGATGAGTTTATCTTTCTACTTGTTTAATTAGCCGCTTCGATATTTCATAAGTATAGATTAACTTCACCTTAACGCTATCCATGTACATGTAGTAGAATAAAAACTCAGCATTTATATTATACTCTCTCAATTTTCTGAATCTCTTACACGTTACGATGTTTTCTAAGTGTGATTATTCTATCTGTACACTAAGTTATACTATTAGTATTATCTAAAATTGCAGTCATTTAGTATAATGATGGAAAAAATAGACCTGTATGAAATAAAACACTAATTAAAAGAACACAATTAAACCGGCCTACATTGGGGCAGTAGAGAAGTATGGGTGTAAAACCAACTCAAAAACAATTCCTAAAAACCTACTTCTATTCAATAAAATCCTGTCAATCTGCACAATTTTACCTAAAATGCCAGGAATTAAGTTTTAGAATGTGAAGACAAGGATTAACAGACGAAAGATTGTTATTGGTCGGAGCAAAACTTCTTAAGAGTGTCCTGTATGCAAATAAGAGGGTATCCTTTGTACTGACCAAATTGGAAAACAGACACTTTTTCACAAATTTGCAATGAAACGAATATCGTGCTGGAGAATATGTACAAAGCAAAGTTAAAATATGACTAGTTTAAGAGCGAGATGGATAGAGGAAAATAAATGCAACAAGAGGCATTAATCTGACGCAGCATCTTCTAGTCTATACTTTGTATTATAAAAACAGATTAGAGAAAACACAATGAACGATTCTAACCGTGTCGATGTTCTGTATACGAAAAGGTTGAGGAAAGAATAAAAAGAAATCTCTCAAAATCTAGGCAAATTTTCATCAGACATCCTAAAACGTGCTCCCATGCCGTATGCTCTATCGACAGTTAACCTTAAACGTGCACCCCGTTTTCCGATATAACATACTGGAATTAAATAGTTAAATTCGTATAAAATCTATCTGTGAAGAATGTTTGTTTTTTAAAAATTCTGATTCATACATTGCGTAATAATCCCGCTTACCTTCAAACCAACGTTTCAAAAATCCAGGCCCGATGAATTCTATATTACGCAATAGCAAATTGTCTACTCAAAGAAGTTAAACATAATACTTATTTTGACGTGTTCTTACATCTTACGCGACTTATATATAGAACCGTCAGATAAAAAGCGTGCAAAGTAATTTACGTTATCTTATCATTTCGACACTTACTTCGAATCATAAAATAAAAGTTTAGTTAATACATACAACTTACGACTTTTACAAGTGTGAGTCTAAACGCAATATGCATGTATACGTATTACTATTTGTGCTTTAAAAATCTTATTTACTTAAATTAACGTTGTGAATAAACTGAAAAAAAGCGTGTTTAAAAGGAATGTTTCCGATGTAAATGACCTACCTTCGACATTGGATTTGTTTCCGTTACTACTTTCCTGGAAGCCCTGACTTGCTCCAATGATCTTTAACTGCATGAACAAGGCGAAGTCTTTACGTGGAGCATTTTCCTGTGAAGACTTAAACCCTTGGGAAGATGAGTTCCATCTGGAAAACGTGACAGTAGTGAGATTAATTAACTTGTCATGAAAAAAACAATGAACAAAATAAACTACGAGGATTTATCAAGAATTCTTAAATAATAAATTCTAGAAAATGAGGAAAGTGGTCAGTCAGCAGCTTCGGTGAAAAACTATGGAAGTTATCAATGTTATTGTACACCAAAATTGGATTACTAATTGACGTACCTACTAACAATTAATAAAGCAATCCTAACTTACCTTGGGCTAAATCTGAAGAAGAGAGGAATCTTTTCGTAAGGCCTAAGCATTCCCTGGTTGGGAATAGCTGTGACGAGGGAGGTCAGTTCGTTCATCTGTCCAGTGCGGTTACTCAGTTCGGTCATCTGAGCAGCCAGTGTAGCCGCCGTGCTCTTGGTCAAGTCTACACCCTGATGTGGTTAAAGTAATAATAAACGTAAACTTTGCGTATTTTGACTTAATTTACTGAGTAACTCTTTTGACTAATCATTTCAAAACACCATGGTGAATTCGTCACGGGATGGGATGGGGCACCATAAGGTAAGGAAGAGAAGGGTGCATGCATTCCTTAAACACAATGGCGGGCAAGTGTTTTGATCAGAACTTGACGGGAACAACAGGATAAAAACATGCAAATATTTTGACATGGACACCACAATGAAAGGACATACAAATATGTTAAGTGTGTTTCAAATGGTGCTCATCTTCCTGCATAACAACAAACCAGGGATATTTTCAAATAAGAATGATTTTCTTAATTTCCTTACGTCGACAATCTAGTTATGTGACCACATACCAAAGCCAAGTGGGGGATATTCTGTTATAATACTTACTGTCGCTGTGGTGAACTACAGATAGCAAAATATTGATTCCATGTATGAGAGTTCTTATGCTTAGTGATTCAGGTAGGAAAACATAAAAAATATAAAGGTTATTCCTAGAAAATCTACATTTTAAAGAAGACAGTAATTGTTTTAAAAGAAGTTTACTGGTGTGAATCACCTTTAGCTGTGGGGTAGGTCTGCATCTTATTTTGGGTGACTTTTTTCGGCGACTCAATGAAACATACAACTCGCTATTTGCTGATACTCTGCAGATACTCAGAATAGTTTGAAAATAGTACAATTCTTTAAGAAATAATGCCCATGTATTTCAGAGAATTTTACAAATTGTTTAATTCTTTGTGGTAAGACCCTTCCGCTTTTCCAGTTCCACCCACATTTTCCCTGTGTTACACGATATTTCATACTTTAATGTAAACTTTCTTTTTTAGCAACGTACTCAACATTACAACCAGAGAGAGCTAGCAACGTACTCAACATTTGCTTTAATGTAAACTGGTTATTAAAGCCTTTCTTTCTCTACATCACCAATTGTCCAATATTGACCATAGTCAAATTTCAGACAATTGGTATGCTTTAATTATCCGAGAATTGGGCTAAGACCTTACCATGTATATTCAAAAGAGTAACCTACCACTTCTTGACCCACAGCGTCTTCATCGAGGACTGCCACAAAACACACAGGTTCAGGTCCATTGTTAAAGAGGATGGCCGACTCCGTCTTGTCCGTGCCGTAGTAGGTGGTGCCAAACTGCACACAGTCCACTGGTTCGTCAGAAGACGGAGACAGTAATTCCAAACTACCCTCCACAACATTTCCTTTGATCTGCAGAGTACTGGCATTGTGACCTTCCAGTTTTACCCTGTATGAAGGAAACAGTATGCGTATAGAGTAGAACGTGGCCATACAACTAGTAATTGTACAATGACTTTTAGAGATGCTAGTTAACAGTGTAGAATATACAAAATAGCTTAAATTCCTGTGACTAGCCTTCAATGTAAATGGTAATCCAATGAAATAAAAACGAGTATAATCTTCAGGTAGATCTGCCATAGTTAATATATCTGATATCACGTAAATCCATTTTACAAGTATCTACGATAAGTATGTTTCAAAAAAATGATTTGTGTAAATCTGAATACTCTACTCACTTGGCCACCTCATCAAACTTTCCAGGTAACTTGGTGACGTATTCTATCTTCACGATCTGGGCTGACCCTGGGGGCACAGTGCCACTCGCCGGCATGATGGTGATGGGTTTGTCCCCAGCGTATTTGATCTTGAAGTCCCCTGCTTTGGAACCATGATTAGCCAACTGTATTTCCCGTGAAATAACTTTGCTGTTTGCAACGACATTTCCGAAATTCACCGGCCCGTCCAGAATTAGGTTAGGCAGGCACGGGCTCCTGAAAGTAACAGAAAAAAACAACAAGATTATCGGGTACTGCCGTACCGAAGGAGGCGGGCAAAAATAGAAGGAATTGCGAATTGCATAAGAACTGTGCATGATTCGTAATACCATTTCAATACTAAACATCTGCCTGGAGATTGTGAGAAGTTAGAGAGTGGAACCTTCTTTGTCAATCTCCATGTATCTCTATGGGAAAAAGATTTGCTGTGCTTGGAGAGTGATGACCTACTTCCTTAACTATAGGAATTTCCTATTTCAATTTTGTGACAAAAAAATTATGGATTCTCTCTAAAATTACAACAAAACAACCAAATATTTCACAATTTTGGAACCAAACCACCATATACTAGAAACAGAACTACTGAAATACATATAGTTTGAAGATTATAATGCTGGCATTATTGAGAAAAGTGGAATGAAAAATTGGTCACAATATTGTAGCAACTTTTCTGATCCCCATTGAAATGCATTGAATCAACCTGGTCAAAAAAGAGTGTAGAGAAGGTCGGCGGCCTAAGGCCCGCCTCCCAATAAGATGATTTAAATTGATTGAATAACGTACCTTGTTATGTGTCCTTTTCGAAAAAAAATCCCTTAAATACTATATTCAGATAAACCGCGAGTTTTTTTTAAAAAAAATTAAAAAAATATTTTATTATTCCTTTTAGTTTTATGGTCCAACCTTACCCATCTTGCTTTGATTTAAGTTAAACTATCATTCAGTTATGTATCATAAATGTTTAAAGGGGTTTTACAAAAGTATATCTAATTCCAAAACTGTTGAAAAGGGATAGCTTCTTCCTTGAAAGTAAACTTACCCTCGGAGAGGCACTTCGATGACTGCATCGTCCACCGTAAGCATGATACGGTCGGAGAAAACTTTGTTTTCCGGAGGTTCATATTCCACGACAGCCGGGACCTCGAGTCCTGGAGCAACAGGCTTCTCTGGATTTTGAACTTTGAGTCTAAATACCTGTAGTAGAGGCAAACAGTACATTAACCTTAAGCTGCTCTCTACATTATTAAAAGTATATGGCATTTTGATCACGTGGCAAACATATAAATGCTATGATTAATTTGATACTCCCAAACACAAACTGACGTTTTCCCATATATATATTTTCGAACAGCTAAGTCTTACATATTGGTCTACGCTGGTGCCCCCGCCTCAACTCATGCTCCGCTCACTGTACGTCATGAATTAGCGCAGGTACAAGCCAACCCCGAGTTAGCCATGCAGATTTTGGCTAACTTGGCGTCTTGTGACCACTTCTCAACCAATCTGATCCCTGGAAAAAATGGGCTGTACCTGTAGTCTCTCACGCCGAGTTTCCTAGCATAGACATAGCGGGGACCAGCATAATATTGGTTCTTTTAGAAACCTTCAGGTATTTCGGCCATTTAACACTCTTTATTTTGCTACTTCTATCAATTAAATGCGCCCCATTGTTTCAAACTATAAAAAAGATGACAAACTGACACGTGCAAATGATGAATTATAAAAGATTTATGTCATATCACAAATAAAGCATATGATATGTTATTCCTCAGAAGCAAGGCTGCACCAAGATCAAAACCAGAATGATATACCTGTAAAAACACCTAATATATTTGGTACAAATGTCTATCCAATTTGAGGTAGATTTAATACCAAAAAATCAAGATATTGCACAACAATCTTAACAAGTTGAACCAGATTGTTAGAATCCACCCTTTGCCAATGACTTCATCAGTAGGGAACCAAAGAATATTGCGCAACCATAAACAAACCCACCTTGAACCAACTACTAACTTTGACTTCTCTTTATTCCTATAATATAGTCTAGATTAGACATGTCCTTGGAGAATGTGAAAAGTGTTTGAACCACAAACAGGTCTGAAAGAGTGAATTCACTCTTGTTTAAACCTCCATTTCATCCTTCATACATTTCTATAGTAAAACACAACTACTGTCTGTGGACAGAGAGTGACAAACCAGTTCTTTCACTATAGAAAATGCCTATTCCCATTTTTTTCTAAAAAAATGTTGGTTTCTTTTACATATAAACTTTACAGGGAAATAAAATAGAATTTCAAAAATTCATGATATAACTACCATATTGTTAGGCCTACTAGAAAAAGGTCTACCAAACGATATTTAATTTCACACTTATTCTAATTTCTATAGGCATTTTAGAGAAAACTTTAATGAAAAGGTTGTGATAAAATCTCAACAAGGTTTGCTGGTACCCATCATGCAGGTAAAACCCTAGGAACCAGCATTTATAAACAAAAATAGTGTACAGAAGGTCATCCGCCTGAGGCCCGCCTCCCAATAACTGAATAAGAGGAAGACAGCTGTCCATGGTAGGTATTCTGACGGGGCCAGTCTCTCATATGCTACTGATAGTGCTCTCATATGCTACTGATAGTGCTACGTAAGTTTGCTGACATTGAGAGGCTACAACCGTGAACTACGCGAGAATAAGCAGCTATAAGTTCTTAGGACATTAACTGTTGTCTATTCCAATTTCTTCATTTGCAGAGACTGGCATTGGCAGAGCTTGACATTAATCTGATCGGTGTGTGGACCATTGGCACCAGAGACTATTGGTACCGGATCATTGGTACCCCAAAATTGGGATCATTGGTACCCCTACATACAGTGCATTGGTACCCTCAGCTTATTGGTACCATTTAAACTTTGTTTATTTCTTAGAGTACCTTTTGTTATGAAAGCCAAACTAAATCAATATCACTATGATTTTGATAACTTTTGACTTGATTTTTCCTTTGACTTTATGACATGTATTATCATTGATGACATAAAAAGTGGAGTACAGAATCTCCTTGTTACAGATCCCAGAAATTTGTTCATATTATATTTGAATAAAATGATTTCCATATTAATATTATATGGTTGGTCTGAAAAGGTATAGAAACTGGTTTTTATTTTCAAACATTATTATATCCAGCACATATTGGTGCCTAATTTACACCTCAGATTTATGTTTCATAGTCTGATAAAGTATCTGATTCATATTTCTTGCTTTTTCACTGTACTAGAGAATTATTTGGTTGAGTGAGACCTAAAGCTCTCAGGTGCATATGTACTCTTTGCCACCTCAAAGGACCTTGACCTTACCAATTGAAACTGCACTAACACCTCAACCACTTCACCTCACTTGAGTGGACTCCTTTAGGTCGCCCTCAACGACCACCCTCAACGACCCCAGGGGCTGGCTGGGTATAAAAGGCCGGCTGTGGGAGGCTCCAGTCAGAAATGTTTCTCAACTAGCCCTTATAATTGGATAGTAATATCCTTATCTCATTCAGGAGATACCCAACCAGCTTTTGGAGTGCAAGGGTAGCCCCCAATGCACCAGAGTACTTGCTAAGTACTCAAACAACAACAACAACAACAACAGCTCCAGTCAGAATTCATTCTCCCTGTGAGGTGTGTAGGAGAGGACTACAGCTCACAGGTACCCTCTCTGCCGGAGGCTCTGCTCCAGACCCACCCCGGGCGCCGGAGGCTCTACTCCAGACCACACCAGGGCACCACCTCCACCTCCTACAGGGCTACAGAGTTCCACTGCCTGAGCACCATTTTGCTGAAGGTATAAACTTTGCCAGTTTTTCTTTGGTATAAGTGGGATAGTAAAGGGATAGTTTTGGATAACTTTATGTTCAGTCTTCCTTGATACATAAAACTGAGGTATAGATTGTTATAAAATAGTAGTTCTTTTCTCAGTACCAAAGTTGAGAGTTGTTTCATTTTACTAATATTATTCCTTTATTTTTTCAGCATAAACTTGGCTGATATATCCCTCCTGGACCAGTTTGCAGTGAACCTTGGAAAGACCAACCATACCAGATACCAGTTTTCTTTTTAAAGAAATATACCTTTAATATCAATACATTTTTCTCTTAAATCATTAAAAACATTTTCAATCTTTTATGCTGTTGTCACTCTTTTTACTATAAAAGAACTTTATTTGATAACATGGCGCAGTCGGCAGGATAGTAATTCTGTGACAACAACTGTTTTTTTTGTATTTGATTTGTAACTTACATTTTCTGTGTTTTTCACTGTTTCAGAGTGGTGGTGCAGCCCAGAAGTAGGACTTGGAGAGTTTGGTGAGATTTGACCTTGAATTGTAACTCATACCTCAGACTTAGGAAAGAATCTAAGTTAGAATGTTAATTTAGTCACAGGTGTCAGGTAGACATTAGGTGTGTGACAGTGCTTGACAGTGGGGGTAGAAATGAGTTTAATGTATACAGTCAGGTTTAGGTAGATAGTTATGGAGGTTGTTGACTATTTGACTGTCACAGGTGTACTTGGATAGGTGTCAGAGACTATTTTTGTCAGCCCTATTATACATTGTGACATAGGAATTGTTAGGAAAGATGGCTTTGCCAAAGGGTTTCTGGCAAATGAATGTGGAGACTTTGAGAGAAGAATGTCTCTCAAGGGATATTGTTCCCACAGATAAAACTCGAGATGAGTTGAGAGAACTTATCAAGGATTATGAAAGTCCAAAAGTAGAAGAGAGTGCAGAAGGTCTTAGACTCAAACTTGAATTGAAGAGATTAGAAATGGAAGAGAAGGAAAGGCAGAGAGCTTTTGAAGAAAGAGAAAATGAGAGGCAAAGGGAAGAGAAGGAAAAAGAAAGGGAACATGAACTCAGATTGAGAGAGCTAGATGTTGCCAATAGACAGGGCAGGGAGAATGATAGCCCTACTTCAGTGAAAGGTCCTAGGATCCCTCTTTATGTTGAAGGGGATGATATTGAGATCTACTTGACAACTTTTGAAAGGTTGGCTGAGGCCAATGGTTGGTCAAGAGACAAATGGGCAGCAAGATTAGCAGCAGTGTTGACAGGCAAAGCTAGAGAGGCTTATATCAGAATGGATTTAGAAGATTCAAAAGAGTTTGATAAAGTGAGAGACGCTGTGCTTGATAGATATGACAAGAACCCTGAACACTACAGAAGAAAGTTTAGAGAGTCAAGGAAAGCCCCAGAAGAGACTTTTAAAGAATGGGGTATAAGGACAAGAGGGTTCTTTGAAAAATGGGTTCGAGGTGATCGTGGGAATGCAGTAAAGTTAGAAGAACTATTTCTTATGGAACAGCTCTTGACTAATACAACACCTGAACTGCAGACATGGCTTAGACAACAGCAGCCAGAGACAGTGAAACAGCTAACTGATTTAGCAGATACCTACCGACTTTCTAAACAGAACACATACAGAGCACTAGGTGTGCCTTTTCAGAAAAGAAAGCAGTTTCACCAGAAAAGCACTGAGCATGAAAAGCATAGTGAGGGAGATCCAACTAGAAAGGAGAGTCAGGCAGAGAGTAGTGAATCTAGAAAGGCAAAAGGATCAGGAAACCGAGCCCAGTTTGTGACCTGTTTTAACTGTGGGAAAAAGGGTCATTATAGGTCAGATTGTACTGAAGGTAAGAAAGTTGAGACTAAAGAAGAGCACAAGGGGACTTCTTATTGGGTGACACATAGATTTCCAGATGGAAATACAGAGAATATCTGGTTGGCACAAAGTGACAGCCATAGATCTGAAGTTCTAGAAGAAGACTGTCTCATTTCCGAAAAAGCAGGAAATGTAGGCAAGTTGAAGCTTACAAGGTTAGCTTGGGTAAATGATCAACCCACAGAAATGGTGTTAGACACCGCGAGCACTTGTTCATTGGTGAATGAGAGATTTGTTTCTCCCTCTGATTACACAGGTGTGAAAGTCAAAGTAAAGGGAGCCGGTGTAGGCCCAGCAAATTATTTGTTGGCCAAAATAGTGGTTGGTTTATCACCAACTGGGAAGCAGCATGAGATAATTGCCGGTGTTCGCTCAGACTCAGAGGCACCAGATCTCATTCTAGGATATGATGACATGGAGAAGGTGTTTGATGTAGACATCAAGGCAATGTTTGCCCCCTTACTCCAAAGTTCAGATGACCCTGTAGTGTGTGAGGATTCCTATCCGGTAGAGACTAGGGCATCAAAGATCACTAGAGAGCAAAAAGAAAAAGTAGTACAGGATGAGGTTGACAGATTAGGGACTAAAACTACACCACTAGTAGAGTCAAATCTAGGGTCAGACAGTATCCCTCTATCCCTGAGTAGGGAGAAGCTGATTGAGTATCAGAAGAGTGATGAAACACTCGAAAGTGTAAGGAAGAAAGTGACTCAGAATAGTCAAGGAGACGGGAGTTTCTTTCTCAAAAATAGATTAATTCACAGGAAGTGGATTTGTAAAGATCAAGGAGATCGCGAAATAGATCAGTTAGTTGTCCCCGAATCTTGTCGGAAAGATCTCTTGATTATGGCTCATTCAATTCCGTTGGCAGGCCACCTCAGAGTGGAGAAGACACAGGAACGGTTGTTGGCCCATTTCTTTTGGCCAGGTATTTATAAAGATGTTCAACATTTTTGTGAAACTTGTCCTGACTGCCAGAAAGCAACCGGTCGTGTGTCAGATCCTCCGGCTAAGTTGCAGCCAATTCCCCCAATGGGACTTCCATTTCGGAAGATTTTCATGGACATTGTAGGTCCATTGCCTAGAACCAAAGAAGGGTACAAATATATATTATCTGTTGTTGACTTAGATACTAGGTATCCAGAAGCAGTACCCCTTAGAAATCAGAGTGCTGAGACAGTTGCTGATGCTCTGGTGTCTATTTTTGCAAGAGTAGGTATTCCCCAAGAGATCTCAAGTGATCAGGGTACCAACTTTATGTCGCAATTAGTAAAGGAGCTTTGTAAACAGTTACAAATTGAACAGGTCTCGACCACTCCCTACCACCAAGCAGCGAATGGTCTAGTAGAGAGATGGAACCAAACCATGAAGAACATGCTTCGACGCATGACTCATGACGATCCCAATAGTTGGGACAGACTTCTGCCTTATGTCTTGTTTGCATACCGAGAAGTACCAGAAGCAAGTACAGGGTTCTCACCCTTTGAGCTTGTGTATGGTTGGCCCGTTAGAGGCCCCCTTTCTGTGGTAAAGGAAGCATGGGTGGACAGGGATGATCCTGGAAACCTGATTGACTATGTTGTCCAGAGTAGATCCTGGTTGTTTAAATCGGTTGAAATGGCTCAGCAGAATTTACTTGACTCTCAGGCTGAGACAAAAGCCTGGTATGACCAGAAAGCCAGAGACCAGAACTTTGAAGTTGGGGAAGAGGTCTTATTACTCCTACCCACTTCTAACAAGTCCCTAGAAGCTAAATGGCAGGGGCCGTACAGAGTTGTCAGAAAGGTGTCAAACTTGAACTACGAATTAGATGTCAGTCGGACAAGAAAGAAGTTGTGTGTTTATCACGTAAATCTAATGAAAAGGTGGAAGAATAGGGAGGAGGTAGTTCTATATGTTGATCAGTTGTGTGAAGATGATCCTTCCACTGCTGAAGGCCTGTCAACGTGTGTACTGAACAAGACAGAAACTTGGGAAGATGTCAAGTTGTCAGAAAATCTTAGTCAAAGTGAAGTAGCTAAGTTACAAGCTCTTATGAGAGGGCATAGTCAGATATTCTCTGACAAACCCAAGACCACACACATTGCAGTACATCATATTGATGTCCAAGGAGCGGAGCCCATCCGTCAAAATCCATACCGCATCCCACAGGTGTGGAAGGAGGACTATGAAAAAGAAATCAATCAGATGATTGATGAGGGAGTTATTGTAGAGTCCTCAAGTGAGTGGGCCTCCCCTGTGGTTCTTGTACCAAAAAAGCAAAATGGGAAACAGATTGGCATTCGAGTATGCATTGATTTTAAAAAGGTTAATGCACTCACGAAATTTGACGCATATCCTCTACCTCGAATTGAGGACTTGATTGAAAACCTAGGATCAGCTGAATACATTAGTAAGCTGGATCTTACGAAGGGTTATTGGCAAATTCCCTTGTCTCCCGAGTCTAGAGACAAATCGGCTTTCAGAACTCCTCATGGCTTATACGAGTTTACAGTTCTTCCCTTTGGGTTGAAAACTGCAGGAGTGACATTCACCCGAATGATGGATACAGTGTTGAAAGGCACTGAGGGCTTTGCAGCTGCATATTTAGATGATGTGGTCATCTACAGTGCAACTTTTGAAGATCACCTCAAGCATCTTCAAATTGTCTTTGAGAAATTGTCAGAGGCAAACTTGGTAGCAAAGCCTAGTAAATGCCAGTTGGGTGATGCGAAAGTCCCTTATTTGGGCCACCTTGTTGGTGCAAAGTCAATGAAACCGCTTGAAAGTAAGCTGGAGGCAGTACGGTTGTTTCCTCAACCACAGACTAAAAGAGAGGTTAGGTCTTTCTTAGGACTTACAGGGTACTACAACAAGTACATTGAGAACTACTCTACTATAGCAGTGCCCCTGACAGATGCCATTAAGAAGAAAATGCCCAACAATGTAGTTTGGACCCAGGAGTGTGAAGATGCCTTTCAAGCTTTGAAACGTGCTTTGATTAAGTGCCCAGTTCTCACACTCCCAAACTTTGACTTGCCATTTTATGTACAAGTGGATGCCTCAGAGAGAGGAATGGGTGCAGTCCTTTGTCAAAAGGAGAATGGTGAAGAACATCCATTAGCTTATGCTAGTCGAAAACTCCTACCTCGTGAGTGTAGATTATCGACAGTGGAGAAAGAATGTTTAGGGTTGGTTTGGGCAGTTGAGTATTTTAGACCCTATGTATTTGGACGGAAGTTCGTTATTGAGACAGATCACAACTCACTAGTTTGGTTGAACCAAGTTAAAGATAAGAACCGGAAGCTCTTTAATTGGAGCTTGACTCTCCAGGCCTACGACTTCGAGGTTGTCCATCGCTCTGGAAATAAGAACACCAACGCCGACTCCCTCTCACGGGTATAAAGTATAATTTGTTCATTTACCTTTGTATATAGTTATAATCATGTGATCAGAAAATTTATTGTTTCTAGAAGAATTACATAAATTTTCTTCTCTTAAAGGAAGGGGGTGTTACAGATCCCAGAAATTTGTTCATATTATATTTGAATAAAATGATTTCCATATTAATATTATATGGTTGGTCTGAAAAGGTATAGAAACTGGTTTTTATTTTCAAACATTATTATATCCAGCACATATTGGTGCCTAATTTACACCTCAGATTTATGTTTCATAGTCTGATAAAGTATCTGATTCATATTTCTTGCTTTTTCACTGTACTAGAGAATTATTTGGTTGAGTGAGACCTAAAGCTCTCAGGTGCATATGTACTCTTTGCCACCTCAAAGGACCTTGACCTTACCAATTGAAACTGCACTAACACCTCAACCACTTCACCTCACTTGAGTGGACTCCTTTAGGTCGCCCTCAACGACCACCCTCAACGACCCCAGGGGCTGGCTGGGTATAAAAGGCCGGCTGTGGGAGGCTCCAGTCAGAAATGTTTCTCAACTAGCCCTTATAATTGGATAGTAATATCCTTATCTCATTCAGGAGATACCCAACCAGCTTTTGGAGTGCAAGGGTAGCCCCCAATGCACCAGAGTACTTGCTAAGTACTCAAACAACAACAACAACAACAACAGCTCCAGTCAGAATTCATTCTCCCTGTGAGGTGTGTAGGAGAGGACTACAGCTCACAGGTACCCTCTCTGCCGGAGGCTCTGCTCCAGACCCACCCCGGGCGCCGGAGGCTCTACTCCAGACCACACCAGGGCACCACCTCCACCTCCTACAGGGCTACAGAGTTCCACTGCCTGAGCACCATTTTGCTGAAGGTATAAACTTTGCCAGTTTTTCTTTGGTATAAGTGGGATAGTAAAGGGATAGTTTTGGATAACTTTATGTTCAGTCTTCCTTGATACATAAAACTGAGGTATAGATTGTTATAAAATAGTAGTTCTTTTCTCAGTACCAAAGTTGAGAGTTGTTTCATTTTACTAATATTATTCCTTTATTTTTTCAGCATAAACTTGGCTGATATATCCCTCCTGGACCAGTTTGCAGTGAACCTTGGAAAGACCAACCATACCAGATACCAGTTTTCTTTTTAAAGAAATATACCTTTAATATCAATACATTTTTCTCTTAAATCATTAAAAACATTTTCAATCTTTTATGCTGTTGTCACTCTTTTTACTATAAAAGAACTTTATTTGATAACACTCCTTCATCTAACTGAGAAGAGATACAGGTAAAGATAATATTGCATATTGTATTAAGCACAAAGGTAGAAATATATTTCCAATATCTTGTAGCCAGTCTGACCCCTAGCTCTGTCAATCTTGGGTCCCTTTCAAGATTTATGGGGGCCCATGCATTCTCCTGGTCAATATTGCAACACATTATATTTTTCAAAAAGTCAGTCTGTCTTTTTTACTTTACTAAAAGTGCACCTAACTTGGAGTTGACTTCTGTCTTACATGGGAGACCTCCAATGACTGTGTCTAATGTTTCTTTAATAGGGGACCAATGGTCTATGGGAGAGGGACCAAAAGTCTGGGTATGGTACCAACAGTCTCTGGTACCAATGGTCTCCGGTACCAATGGTCTATGAATCACTTGATCATTGTCTATCTGCCTGGGGCATAAACATTGGGGAGGTCCACCTCCCAGAATTGACATATCAAATCAATTTATCAGTTCAGATACGGAGTTAGAAACTCTTTGACTTTGGCTAATGTTAATTTTCCAACTTTGACTTTGTAAATTTCTAAAATTAAAAAGAAATTTACCTGGGGGGGGGGGGGGGGACTTTTTTCACAAACAAGACAAGGCGGGATATTGAGTTTAGACTGTTGTACACAAAAATATTGTAACTGTAAAACTCTGCAGAAGAGGGGAATAAGAGGTGGTGACATACCTTTGAGTTTTGGGGTCCATAATACCTGATGGCCTTGCTTGTTTTGCTTACATTTTTCACAGTGACGTTAACGCGAATTAGTGAATTTGCTTCAGTGTCTTTGAACTCCACAACCGGTGGGATAATCCGTACCCCAGCGACATCACTGTAACGAGCCATGTCGAGTTATGTATGACAACCTGGGTATCTCCTAATATTCCATCAATGCAAGATTTAAGAGCAAATTTAGAATAAAAATGCTCGGCATTTAGGGCAAAACAGTGGCCATGTTGTTTGATCTGTTGCTGTGGCTAGCTAGTGCCCGGCCTCTGACGTTCAAACGTTATTGAACCGTACGCGCACACCGAAACAAGCGTATCGCTGTGGAACGATTTTGTTCCACTCTTTAGTGTCGTACTTTAAAGTTTACAGTGCAGATGATGTTCAACACAAAATATTCAGCTTAAAAATATACTATTATTCTTTGATTTACAAATATGAATTGTATAATTACTTTACAGCATCTAATAAGATACTGAAATACGAAAATACCCAAACTTTCTCGCCGGGAATCAGCTGCAGCGGCGCGTTGCTAAGCAATCAGCCATATTGGAAACTACTGTACACAACAGCTTGTCGCTCCTGCCGCTTTTCCTCGTATTGCGGGGTCTAAACGTATTATTTGTATCAGGACAGGACCTCACAAAGCCCAAGATGGGTCAGGATTATTATAGTATTCTCTGTTTAACACGGAGTGCAAATGATGCAGACATCAAAAAAGCGTAAGTTATGTTCATCCTACTTGCCGCTTCGATCCGTCATTCAACTCGTTGCACGTTGTCGTAGAGTTCGGTTTGTTTACAATCCTCTCCTGTCACAGTGGCAGACAGAGGGCTGAGAGGTCTATTTTCGCGGTAACAGTAAGCAGTGCCAGTAGAGCCTAGGCTAGAGCCTTGTAGAGCCTTTTTAGATGGGGCAGGGGAAGTTCTCACCCCCCGGGCCCCACAAAATCGGCCAAACGGCCCCTCCCCATTTTTTGCCTCTCCCCAATTTTATTTTTAAGTCAATTAAGATGAAATCATGTGCTCGGCCTCGGAGGGTTTGTTTGGACCGGCAATTAAACTTAACGGTAAATACGTAATTTAAATGTCTATGCTTTAACCCTTTAGACCCCATGTAGGAAGGGTCTGCTTGGAGCTGCCCCCATCATTTCCCATTGCCAGCATTGGCATTGCTACCTTCACGGCGCGATACGCAAACGGCCGGGGATTGCCCCTAATTTAGCCTAAACCCCCAGACTCTCTTGACCCATACATAATAGAAAGATGTGTCTTAGTTGTTTCACCTGCTGATGTTCATGATTTTCACTGGTATATAGCAGCCTGTAGATCTGTAGGGTGTTACTTGTAAACCACAATCAAAACATGGAAAATTATGCTCTGGAATCTCAAGATAACTGTTACAAGACTTTAATCAAGATTCACATATTCAGTTTCTTGGTTAATACTCTAGTCTAGACTGCAGGATGGATATTTCTTTTTAGATATAAGCGAGTATAGACTAGTTGAACTAAATTTGCCAATTCACTAATATTTCGGTATTTTTCCTTTTTGATTTTGAAAATGTTAACAACTTGATTCCAAAAAAGATAGCAATTGAATTTGTAAATTTGTGGATATTTAACTTAACTTGTTGGGAGGCGGGTGCTTGCGACACCTCCAGACACTCACTTCTGTTTACTGATGCTTGTTCCTGGTGATTTGAAGTCAATGCTTCCCTATATAATAGTGTTCGTGTTATGAGTCTGTAGGTAATCATTGAAAATAAATTTAAAATATGTGTGCCTGCTAGAACAGAACTACAGAAACATCATTTAGTTTACGTGGTATAATAAAATACTTATTCATCAACATCATTCAATGGTCAATTGATTACCGGGGGGGTGGGGGGTGGGCAGCTACTTATATGGGGAATATGGAATGATGTGCAAAACATTTTTATGTCGTGCAGCTGTTAAGACATTTTGTTTATATTTATTTTTGTGTTCTTTTTCTTTTTCAAAGAAAAGAGTGGGAGTAGCATTTTCAGTCTTTAAGCCTACTTGATGAGAAAATGATTACCAGTAAGTTGGTGACCAATTTAAGACTGTAACCTTTCTATTACTAAAATCTCGATACATTATTGTTTCAATAGGTATAGGAAACTGGCCCTCAAATTTCATCCAGAGAAGAACCCGTCAGATCAAGTTGCCTCAGAAAAATTCAAACAAGTTTCTGAAGCATATGATGTCCTCTCTGACCGTAAGTGTCTAATCATAAGTGCAAAATTTATTTGAACATCTTTAAGTTTTTATGTTGTTAAAAAGTTCGTAAAAGAAAAGAAGAATCAGTTGCTATTCTATAAAATTCTGTTCAATCATGCAAAGTGGGTTACAAGTTAGAATTTCATAATTTTTCATGATAGCAATCGAACAAAGTACTGTACAGAAATACTGCAAAGAGGCTTCTTGTAATAGTGACTGTCAAGAACCCACGTTCTCTATCCTTAAATGATGTATATTTATTTTTTTACAGCACGAAAGCGTTCCGTGTATGACCAGTTCGGTGAGGAGGGTTTGAAGAATGGGGTCCCCGCAGGTAGCACAGAATGTGGGGCCTGGACTCAGGGCTACACTTTCCACGGCAATGCAGACAAAGTTTTCAGGGATTTCTTTGGTGGGGACAACCCTTTCATGGGTGAGTTTATTCAGCAAAAGACGGAATAATAAATGAATTAATCAAATATTGTTATAATGTTTTCAAATATTGTTATAATGTTTTCAAATATTGTTATAATGTTTTTCAAATATTGTTATAAATCTTTTTCAATAGACTTCATTTCTCTTACTTAGAAGGAATATTTCCACTTTTGCACAATATGTTTCATCTCGATAAAATGTTAATCTCACATGTTATATTAGACCACTAGATTAATCATTTTGCATGTTATGTGATCAGAATAATCTGACACAGAGTCCAAAAATTCATGTTTCAATGCTTGTCAATTCTAGAGTTCTACGACCGAGTTGATGGTGATATGCACATGGGCTTCGGAGGTCTGCATGGACGAGGGGCCAAAAAACAAGATCCTTCCATTGAGCGTGAGCTTGCTCTTTCCCTTGAAGAGGTTTACCATGGCTGTATCAAGAAAATGCAAATTGCTCGCAGGGTATGTTTACATTTTGATTATTTCACAATAATATTGAAAATGGTAAGCTTCCATACGTATTCTCTATTCTTTTCATTAACATAAATTTCACATACATTTTTTCTTCCAAGTAGGAATGTTTACCAAAATGTCAGCACACGTGGATGTCCCCTATAACGTTCCGTATACATTTTCAAGCAGTCTTTAAATCTCAGTAATTTCATGGATTTTCTTTAATTTTCCTCAGGTGATGAATGAAGACGGACATACCTCCAGCACACGGGAGAAAATTTTGACAGTATCAGTAAAGAAAGGCTGGAGGCCCGGGACCCGCATCACCTTCCCCCAGGAGGGCGACCAGGGGCCGAACAACATCCCAGGTAAACACACATATTCGATTACATAAAAGTAATTTATATGGTGGCAGTTATCTAACTATGCCCTGGTCCTAAACAATGTCATACTGTAATCAAATGCAAAGGTTCTAGTTTCAAGGTAAAGGGACATGGTAATCTTGTCTAATACATATGACTTATATAGCATATTAGCCAATATACATTCTTTCGTTAGGCATTTTTCAGAACAATTTTAATCTATATTTTCATTTGACCCTCGCATATGGCTTGTCTCATCCGTGGCTACCACTCTCATGTGGTCGTAATTTTGAAGAACAAACCGTATTATAATGCATTTAATTTACACCCCTATAAGTGGCCAGCCCACTGAACACGGTGTGTTTGAATCAGACCTACCTTTGGAAAGCCCAGAATACTAATGCGTTTATGAATAGGCCACGAATTGGTCCTCGTTACCTGACTTTTTTTCTGTTTGTTTCAGCGGACATTGTATTTATTCTCAAAGACAAGTCCCATCCCCGGTTCCGGCGACAGGGAACAAACCTCGTGTATACAGCTAAGGTACCACTGGGGCGTGCTCTGACTGGATGTATCATTGAAGTCAGAACTCTCGACGATCGGACCCTTCATATACCAATCAACGACATTGTCAAGTAAGTAATCACATTTTGTGTACTTCTGCATCTGATAAGAGAACCAAACACTTGAATTTGAAAGGGTAAATGTTCGTTTTTCGTTTAAATAATCTCCCCTTAATAGGTCTTTTTTCTATGGTTTAATAAATGATGCATTAAGTAAAAAAAACAAATTTTTCATCGACGTGAAATTAAGAATCAAACCTAAAGTGACGAAGGGATCTTGTCACAGTTAAGGATTTATAAACCAAAATAACAATGTATTTGACTTTGTATTTCAGACCCGGATACACCAAGCTCGTACCAGGTGAAGGTATGCCCAACTCCAACAACCCTGAGACGAAGGGAGACCTGATCATTGAGTTTGATATGGAGTTCCCGACTTCTCTCTCACCTGAAAAGAAGGAACTTATCAGGAGGGCTCTCCTACAATAAACATGAACTGGAATGGGGTTAGAGAATGATATCCAAGATTTACGTATTTAATTTCGATATAATATCCTAGTGAATGAAGAGTATGAATTTTCATACAACAAAACATTTTACATTTTGAATAACTAAGATCGCATATATGACCTAGATTTTATGTCCTTAAAAACAACTTAGCAAAAGCTGTGATCAGTGTACATTGTTATTTCTATGTTGTAAATATACTTCCATGTGGAGTTTTGAAAATAGACGTACGCATCGTTTATTTTGTTATGTGTAAATATCCAAAATGAAGGGAATAAAAACACTTTGTAAGAAAAAATTGTATTTTTCATTACTTGATATATACCATTTTGTCCGAGTATGGATGTAGGACCAATATTAATATTTTACTGGACAAGCCAAGAGGACCTATTATGATACCTGAGTTAGACTGAGGTAACCAAAGGCACTTGATAAATCTTTCTTAGAAAATAGTGAATTGCAAATCCTCAAATGACAAAAATCGATATTTTGGCAAGTAGACTTTTCTGAATCAGACTTTCAGCAATTCTCCTAATTGACAGGTTCATTTTAAAATTATCAAAATCGAGAAATCATGACTTGTGGTACAGGTTCTTCTCAGGATAATCATGATGGATTGTGAAGCCGCATGACATTTTGGATTGCAATCATCAGCTTTTGATCGTTCATAGTGAACTATAAGGAGGTTAATTATCCGTTAATGATAGGGTGTGAAAGTTGTATTTAATTTTATAGATAATAGCTAGCTCCATTCGCAGTCTCCTCCTCATCGACTGCAGTCGTCCAATACATAATTATAGTTCCCACATCATGTAAGACTCAATTGACCATGATCAGTCCCAAGGTAAGAGTCCCCTCAAACACATTCAGTCAACGCTCCGCGCTCTAACACAATTTCTATGCCTCAATCCAGAACCTAGACTGCAGGTTAAAGGTCCAACCTTCACTGGATGTTACTCACACAGCGTTTACAGCTACTCTGGCTAGCTAAGAGCGGAACACATAATTATAAGGTGGTACGTCACACCGTGACTCCTCCCTCATTTCACTACTGTCAAAGTGAAACATTGGCTTACACGTGCGCTTCTAGAGCTCACGCTATGCTGCCCAAACATGGACTGGCCACCCGCGTCAGTACAATAGGAGTGTTTGCAAATAGTTTGCAGAAGTGAAAGACACAACGCTGCCCATTCCAGTGGTGGGTCCAGCATTTTGGAAAAAAAATAGTGGTGAGCCTATCTTTTGGACAATTCTATCCTAGGTTTGGGCCAAATTTGGAATGACAAATTCCCAGAAAAAGGGAGGGGCGCACTGCCCACTAAATCCGCCGCTGCATTGCTGGTACCAGCCGAAAGAAAATCTTGAATTGCAGGAAGTGGTGATTTCCCACCAATATGTACCTGCACGCTGTCAATTAGGCCTATTCAGCTATTTGTACCGCTACTTAACTAAACGTTACTCTTGGTTGCACACCCATTCAGTGGCCTGTTTCATAACGCCTGTCGTAGCTGCTACAATTCCTTATGACATTAACGGATTATTGGTTATTATGAAACAACCGGAATGTACAGCAGAAGCACAATGCAAACTTGGTTCCCTTTTCCCTTTTAACCCTTTAGACCCCACAGATGCGACTAGGAATTGCTGTATTTCCCCAGGATTTCCATGGATTTCCCCCAGAAATTCCTTAAATTTCCATTAATTGAGTGATTTTAAATGTTCACACACCAATGACAATAAGAATTATGAACACCTGGTTTGGGGTATTGAAAAGGGAATTAAATGAGTTTTTAAATGATACATTTGCCGTTTCTGTATGCTGAAAACTCAGATAAGTATTCTCATTCGAAAACTATGGAAAAATTAAGGAAAAACGGCCATTTTCCCGGGCGGCAATGGCTGGATTGGGGAGTACACCCTCGGGCGGCCATGGCCGGATTGAGGTCTAAAGGATCAAACTATGAAGTGTCTAAATACAAAGAGAAAGTATGTTTTAATATTTCTCTCAATACCAGAAGTGTTTGTACTTCTGCTGAAATGAAATATATAAGAGAAATGACGCTATTAAGGATAGACAACACCTCTTAGCTGCCAATGTGCAACGTTCCCTTTCTTTTGGAATTAATTTTTTACTATTCATGGCATCAGCATATACAATATATATTTTAAAAGACAATGGAGAACCCTACCTAATGGTATAAGTTATATTAATATGTGAAGAATTACACCTTTGTAGTTAGACTGGAAAGTGAAAATAAACATTTTTCACTTTTATTTTTTGAACAAAGATATCTCAGTAACTACTGCATACAAATATATGATTATTTTTGTACATGTAGAAAACATTCATTTTAAGGGAAGTGTGTCTCAGAATTTTGATTCAGGCTTTATTTTTCGTTTTATTAAATGTAGAAAATAATGTTGAAAAAAAATAATCAAAACCTTCCCGTTTTTGGTCATAAAATGAAAACTAGGCCCTAAATGAAAAATCTGAGACACGCTTCCCTCCATAGGATCATTATTAACATGCACAAGAAATTTCATTACAATCTATCAAGGGGTTACCGAGATATTCATGTTCAAAAAATAAAAGTGAAAAAAGTAGTTTTTGGCAGATAATTCCTCAAATTTAAAAGTTTTAATAACAAAAGTTGTTCCAAAAGATAGAGAAAAATGTGCTCTTTCATTTGATATATTGAACTATAGAGGTTAATTATCCGTTATTTATAGGGTGCGCAAATGTCGTAATTAGGTTATAGATAATAACTAGCTCCGTACGCAGTCTCCTCCTCGTCGACAGCCGTCGTCCAATACATAATTATAGTCTCCAGAACCAAGACTGCAGGTTAAAGGTCCAACCTTCCCTGGATGTTACTCACACAGCGTTACAGCGAACTCTGACTGACTGAGAGCGGAACACGCTCTTTTAGAGTGGTACGTCACACCATGACTCCTCCCCCATTTCACCATTAACAAAGTGAAACACGGCTTACGTGTGTGCGTCTAAAGCTCACGCCTTAATGCCCAAACATGGACTGGCCACCCACGTCAGTACAATATAATATATTGTTTTAGCCTTACTGGTTAACGGATACTACACAAGCTTTGTTGTCGCAAATGAAGCCACTCTGAGGTGTTGTCTATCCTTTACCCAGTATTATATTTAATTCTAAATGAAAAAATGACATGTAATAGGTTTGTAATACATTGTAGGCCTATTTCCCGTTATTCAATAAACTGGTAAGTATTTTATACATTCTGCTTTTTAAGCCTGGTGCCACCTATCCATGGGTTAGGTGGCGGGATGACCTGCAGCCACCCCATGTTCTGCATGTGTTAATTGGCTATAATTGGCAATCACTGACTCAGCCTGGACAATCAATTGGGCACTAGAGAGATTCTCATAAGTACCGGTACTGTGCAAAGGCTAAAGAATTAACCTTTTTTTTATTAAGTTTTCACACTAAAGTATTCAAATATTCAGAATAAACAGATTGTTGAGTAGACTACTTATGATTACTCATCATATATGCAAAGCCAACCCCATGGGGGTTCCGGGGAAGAATAGGCCCCCAGTTGCCCCTGCTGATCATATAAGGCGATGATAGGGGGACCTAGCACTGACCAAGTGGTTCTTTGGGTTCAATTCCCGTTTGGTGCTTTGTTTCACTAAGGGATGAGGTACAGCAAAAATGATTTCTAGGTTTTGATCCCCTGCTGTTTGCCCGCCCTGTCACCTTCATTTCATAGATACAATCACCAAAGAAAGAATTCGTCCCAACTTGTTTTTTCGCTGTGAAAATTGTAATGTCGTAAGCAGCGCGAGAACGCCCCCAGCGCCACCTGTGGCTATTATAGGTACTAATGCACTGCATGGCGGCCCTGCCGATCGAACACTTTCAGCTGAACAATTCCTGGTTTAAATGCATCTGCAGCTCAAATCACTTCAAAAATGACCCTGGCTGTTGGTACGACGTAAAACACCCAACACTCGCACTCACTATATCTGAAGCCAAGATTAGCAGTATGCCCCTAAGATACTTTTAAAGAAAGGTACATTCTTAATTCTTATCCCATTCCCTCTATGTCCCCACATAAGCTTTCCTGATACCTCTGCGCAGGGCCATGAGCAAGGTACATTACCAGCTTCAATCTTGACATTATATTGTCTCTGATGAAGCTTGGTTATTTTGATTGGCAATATACTTGAATGGAGCACCAAATATAGGCCCATTTGAAAATTTTCAGAACTTCCAAGATTTATAGTTTTGGTCTAAGTGTTTGTAAGTGATTTCGTTCAGTTCTAGCAGGTCAATAAATTGCATATAGACCTATTATGTTCTACCAAAGTATACTGGGTAGGCTAAGTACTGAAATGTTGCGCTTTCACACATGCACGCACAGCAATTTTTTTTCTGTGTGTGCAGTATACATCTACCCCCCCCCCCCCAAAAAAAAAGGGGGGTTCAGGACCCTCTTCATCCCCACTCTGGATTCATCAATGTAGGCCTACGGCTTGTAGATTTTGTGTAAGAACTTGGTGACATTGGATAACCCTTGACCACCTGGTGCCCACCTGGTGCCCAGCTGGGTGGCTGTGGGCATGGTCATCAGTCTTGCAGTCAGGGCAGCCATGGGAGTTGCAATCAGGGTGGCCATGGGATTTGCAATCAGGGAGGACATGGAAGTTGCAATCAGGGTGGCCATGGAAGTTGCAATCAGGGTGGCCATGGAAGTTGCAAGGTGGCCATGGAAGTTGCAATCAGGGTGGCCATGGAAGTTGCAATCAGGGTGGCTATGGGAGTTGCAATCAGGGTGGCCATTGGAATGCCATCAGAGATAGCGATTAGCACTGATTAGAGGTTGCTGACCAGAGTAGCCATTTGAGTTATCATTAGGATGAGGATATGAAAGGGACCATCAGTAATGGTCAGGGGGATGGCTATCTGGAGTGGCCTGTAGTATTGTCATCAGGATGGGCATCACGGTGGCCATGGCTATGTAACTGTGGAAGTGGCCATGAGCGTTGCTATTAGGGTAGACAAGGGAGTGTTCGTCAGGGTTCATAAAATTAATTATATTCATTCACTGAGACATGGATTATTATGATTAAGTGGCACACTTTTTCATATTCAGTAAAGAATGATGCAACGTTATTCCCTGTTTAATGACTTGAACATCGTGATTGGGTATCCTAATTGCCATGAATTCTAATTATCCTGAAACCTCAGACTATAATTATCTCTTTTCAACTTTCCATTCGCGTTCTGTAAGTCTAATACACTATATGGGCAGCTCTTTGCAATCTTGTTTCTATGCATTAGGTATTACTCGAAGAGACACGAGGGTGCACAGAAACTAGCAATTTAGTTTCAATTTAGAAGGAATACTAGAAGGCACGTCAGGGTGGGCATGGCCTTTGCAATCTAGTTTCAATCTAGAAAGTATTATCAGAAGGCACACTAGCTTAAGGTGCGATGCAAGGTGCAACTGAACTATTGGGTTCTACTTTACTGTTATTTATAGGTCCCTTGACTTCACCTACACTCTTCAAGCACATTCAAGAAGAGTTAAACTCTCAGCCATACCACTGATCGAATTCATGTGGCTATATTGACTGAGGACTGACACCCAGTCATTACCCCCCCCCCCATTTCTTTCAACCTTTCTTTTTTTTCAGAACCATTAACTTAACGTCAGTTTATGAACATTAACGTCAGTCACTCTTATGAAGCCACCATTTCAATTTCTCCAGGGAAGTAAGTGAGAGCGGGGCCACTGTAAAGACTATTTTTAGAACTTTTATCATTGATGTTATGATATTGGAGACTGTTCCGATTATTGGAAATATCTAATTTAAGCCCGACTAACTTTCTGAATAAAAGTAGACTGAGCCCACATGTATATTATCAGAAGGAATAAATACATGTACACCTTCTTAAAAATCTCCATTTCAAGATGAAATATCCTAAAATTATAATGTCAATTCATGGAGGGTACGTACAAGGTAAGGGGGCTCAGATAATCAAATAGACCTACATAGGTAAGAATCCCTACAGTTCTGATTGTTATCGTCAGAAGTTATTAGAGTTTAAAAAACATGTCATTGCCAGGGCAGTCTGTGGACGTATCTCTAAAATATTTGATGTTTTTGCTTTAAACATTTAAAGGTTATTGGGCGTCTTTCCTCATTTCCTCAAAGTCGATCCTTGTCCAATGACTTCGTGCAAACAGCAGGCTCACACGTCCACCACGAAACCAATGTACTCTGCCCCCAATCACGTTGACACATGGCATACATTAACAAATCCCTTGATCCTAGTTGCTGGATCCAATTACAAACAACAAGAACACATGAAGTGTAGCCTCCCATAAAAAGCACACGAAAACATGAGAAAACGATTTGCTGTACGCCATTGGGTTCTCAATGCAGCTTACACATTGAGTTGGAGCTGCATAGTTTGAAGGTCGATCTTACAGGTAGGCTTATGTTTTTTTAATTGGTTAACATTTTGTTACACTAGGACTAAGGCTTAGTCCGTTAGTGTGCCATTGTAAGTTTTACGGTTTTGTCATTATGGTTTCTTTAGTTATATAAGTTAATCAGGTGAATAGCTGTTGTTCTTCCGTGACGGTCTACCTCTGTGTATCCTACGTGAAAATCACATGCATGGCATTGGTCTAACAATTAGGCCTATAGTGCATTATGTCTATACCTGCAATGATCTGGATTCAACTTTAGATTTACCTAAATCTATACGCTGGAGTGAATACTAATTTGTTTCTTATATTTTCCAGAAAGAACTTTGTTAGATTTTTGTTTTATTTATTGAATCACATTCATTAATTTTGACAATGATCTTCCATATAGGTAGTAAGAGATGGATTTAGAACCAAAACTATTTACAGGAATTACAGAAAACACACAATTCAAGTACTTATACAGTTAGTTGCTTTTGAACAATCACCTTTTAACTCCGTAAAATAGAGACTGAAAAGAAGTGGCGGCTGTGCTATATATTATTCCCTTTTCATTAGTCAGGTTTGGTGACCTGGATGTTTAGTACTATGACATATACATGTCATGTACATGACATATAATATTTAAGCTTGTACTTTGACAATATGGGTCAATTACAGTAACTATGTCATGCATCCATATATTAGAGTTGGTCAATTCACCCCAATGATTATGCAGGCACCATGTAAGAAATCAGTTTCTATACAAGGAACAATTACTGTGACACATCTGAAAGGCTTACCATCAGGACCACTAAGAAATGTATAGAGATCAAGTCTTGTACGATGACCGTCAGAGGCATGTTTGAGATTAAACATTCTCTTAATAGGTTAATCATACCACTTGGTTTCATGAACATTAAGATGGTCTATAAAACTGGGAGCTTGTTTGAGATTAAACAATTTCCTTATAATAACATTATTTCAACCTATTCTGTTGGGATATAACTCAGGTGACATGTTTGAGATTAAACAGTCTCCTTATACATGTATATTGTATGATAAACACCTATATGAGATATTACATATTCGTACATAACGATAATGATGTGGGGATACATTGGGGAAATAGACATAGATAAAGATTCACACAAAATAACTCGATAGAAATTAAATTGAACAAATTAACTAGATAAAGAAGCTCTAAATATTGTAAGCACAGTGCCTAATGCTGATTTACACTGTAATTAGTGTATCAACTACAAAACGGACGATGGTGGAGATTTCGCCGGTAGCCCGTGCCCTGTTTCACCAAATGCGAAAGGACCATCTACTAGAGTATTTCATCTACCGACTGCCGGAAACAGGTTATATAGCCTTGCATACATATTTTCAAAACGTGTTTCCATGCTTATATCATATTGAAACAAATGTCCTATTGCTTGAGTATAATTACATATTAAAAATAACTAATTGCCTTTGAAACCAGTGTAATCGCACAATGTACTTGCGCTTTCTAAAATTGCCAGTAGGACGGGAATTATTCTTTGAATGTTCAATTATATAAATACCTGAATTACTCAATAAAAGTAGACGGCTCCGTTGCTGCTCCAGAGCGGATGCTGGAGGTGGAGAGTAGCTCGGACAACGACACCTTCACCTCCCGACACCACCTACACGCCTTAATCGCCGCCCTCCCGACCGCCCAGTGTCGCTTTGCCATCTACAACTTCCGCTTTTTGACAGGAGAAGGGGGAAACATGTACAAACTCATTTTCATAGTATGGTAAGTGGGGCAGTTCTCAAATAAAGCCAATTTTGTAATTATTTAAATGGTGATATAAAGCCTTATGTATGGAGTAAAGAGAAGGAAGCACACTGAATTGCAAATGAAGTACATATACATGTATAACATGCTGCAAATGATCCTATAATATAACTATGTTATACAATAACCTATTCTGACTGATCAAAGGCAGTAATGAAACATATTTTGAAAAAGGAAACCATGCATTCTTGCTATGAAATGGTTAAAAAATAATCTTGGTTTCATATGTGCAGCATGATAGGCCTAGTAATAGTAGCACAATGATGATGCTCCATGATTCTACAACCACAGGTTGTTCTATCTTATGTGTCAAACTTATCATAGCCCATGTGGTTAGGTATCCCATGAAATTTATGTAGATAAGGACCTATCCAGCTTAGAACGATTATCCACACTGCCTCCAGCCTAACGCATGATGAACTATAACTGAAAGGATGCCTTGTCACGATTGGTCAGTCATTAGCATAAAGAGAGCGGGGTGGACATGAGCATGGAGTTGAACTGTTGAGATCAAAGCTCCAGATACACATGTGCATTTGAAGTTGGAGCATACTCGGCCTACGAATACAGGTCTGAGCAGGACAGAGGTGGGGAATTCAATAAAGCTTAAAATCCAATTAAATCTGCAAATAGCATAGACAAAATGTTGCCATAATTTCGGTATGTAAACTAAACGTTGGGAAATGTAATGGGTTCCGGACACATGGGTACGTCACTGCTTGAAATTGTATATCTAGTTGTTGTACACTGTCTGGATAGATCCTTTATATCATGAGGCCCACCGACTTCTCCCCAGGACACATAATTATATGTATAAGTATTTATGTAACACATTAGTTCCTTATCCATCAGCTGATTCATGGGGAGTCTGGAACCCACTTTGATATAACCAGCTGATAACAAAATATTATGTAAACTATGTAGAATCTAGATTGGATCTAATCAGAGAGACTAAACTTAAAACTTTTAATTTATTCTCTCTGATTTAATTCACTGCATCTATGGAACTTTCCAAATTTGTTTGGAACCCCTTTGAATCTTGACGCATATAGCTTTGCCCCTGACTGTGTAATGTTTATATTCTAAAGAACCCTCATAGATGTTTATATATACGGTACTGATTATGTAATGCGGTTGTCAGGTGTCCACACGAGGCTGACGACCAGGAGAGGGAGCAGTACGCCGCCGCCCGGTCGTCCGTGCGCCGGCAGATGGCCGGCATCTCCTGTGAGGTGTTGGCCCAGTCACCGGAGGACTTGGAGTATGACACAATTCTGCGTTTTATAGGCGCCTGAACAACAGTTCATGCTTGTATTGAATGGAATAATTGTATAATCAATATGTTGCTTACAATGGTGAATACCATTTAGTAATGTTTCAGAATTTTCGTTGGAGTAATTGTATGATCAATATCGGGGCTATAACGACGAATATCGTACAGCAGGCCCAGCTATTAGTATTTGGTTTTTATTTGAGAATATGCAAAATGATGTTTCTATATTTTGGAAATAAAATTGTAAAATCTATATCAAACTCAACGGCTACTTGTGGACTTGTGGATGCTACAATAAGTGATTGTTGATCGACGAATTGACATGTTTCGGTGTTTTACTGCCTTCACTAGAATGAATTTCGAATCCTGAAATCAGCTAGGTATAGGCCTATCATCAATATTTAGACCATGAACCATGAAATTTTGTTGAGATTAAGGGGGAATTGTTTGACTTTCTTCAAAGTTAGGCATTACAGCTTGTGTGGTTTGGTGAGTAGAATCTAATGATATTAGATTAATATGCTTAGAAGCCGTTGTCTGTTTTTAAAAGCTACACTACTTCTGAATGATTTAGATGTTTAGAAACACTGTGGAATGTTCACAGTCATTGTTTAGACAAATACATATATGCTCTATAGTCATTGCAATATATAAGCAGTAGAGTTTGCTCAACTAAATTAGGATGTAAAGGCCTAATAGCCTATCGCCCAAAGGAAAAAATCCCAAAGCCTTTCAGATTACTTGATATTGTCCTATAATTGTGCGCCCTAAAAGAATAGAGCAAGTCGGTTGGCTGGTGCTGCTGTATATCATTTATTGAATGTACAAGTTTAATACGTTTTTAAACAGTATTAAATGAAATAGAATTTAACCAGTCTTTCCGATATGTTATGCTATTTAGTTGCGTAGACTAGGTTGTACAGGGCATAATTTTGTCTATCCATGTATACTCTATTCACAAATTAAGAGGGATTTATTGTCTCCATTTATTCCAATATAACAAACTAATGACTTGGTTATAAATTGTTTTTGTGACCAGTCCCGGGATATGGTAACCTAGTGCGATATCAATCATTTTGCTCTAATTCCATTATTAAGCAAGTTATTAATGAAAACAAGCTACTGATGAATATTTTCCTAAAAAATGTGACTTAGGCAGAATTTTCCAGAGATTAATATTACGAGCACAAAAATATTCTATTTATTTATGAAAGTTGCATTATGGGTAATTTAGAAGGAACGTCCCTCTTAAAAAAGGGTGTTTTGATAAGGAATGTTATCATGTTACCATGGCAAGAGAACAAGGAATGTTCAGATTACAACGTCATTCACTTCCCATTGGTAGAAACTGTTATTTGAATGAAGATCTGGATGAAAAGTTATCACGTTTTGAATAATTGTGATAATTAAAAAATGTATACTTTTTTAACTGAAATATTATGTGGTTCAAGGAGCTATAACATGGAAACAGAGCACATAAGGTGAAACAAGGGTGTGCCAGTGTCTACAAAGTAGGGGATTTCAAACTCCCATATCTCGTCCTATAGTAGGATTATTTAAAAATGGTTTGCATTGTTTGAAAGGTAGGAATGTGAATTTAAATTCAAACTTTCCCCCTCTAGGAAACCAATTCCCATGATTGGTCACATTTTTCTAAAACTCGCTTCAAACCGCATTTGAGAGACCATTAGAATTTCGTACTGTAAAACCTGCCATAACCCGATGCACAGATAGAATTATGATTTAAATGAACATTGATATACAACTAAATTGCGGCATATATCAATTGCGCTGGATATTGAGACTGATAATTATGTTATTGAATGAGTTGGTTGAATTGAATTATCTCACTCTACAGGAGTGGAGGGGGGGGAGGGCCCGGGGGGTGCCCAGGGGGTCTTGACCCCCGCCCCTTTTGCTGGAACCCAAATTACAAAAGAGGGGAAAATCCGTGTGCGTGTGCATGATTGCCCACCCTTATAGTACCTATATAATACTGTCCCTGCATTTCAGAATACTGAATCTGCCTAGAGCTGCTTTAATCTCTTTTCATGGAATGTAATTACCAAGCTTTTAGTCAAATGGTGTTTCACTGTCAATTCCATTACCGATAATTCGTCACGAATCATATTTTTATAGAATTAAGTGATTATAACAATAATATCCAGAAGGCACCATACCAAACATTATAAATGTGAAGGATAATGTGCCCATAGCTAGCTCAGGTATAGTTCACTCATCTGGGTTCCGAAAGTCAACTGACGCATAGAAAATGTGTAGGGAGGCTTATTATGCCATATTTGCTATAACAATGTTGTCATAGGGAAATTGCAACCTGTTGTCATAGATAAAAAAAGATCAAGCATATCAGAAATCTTTATTATTGAAAGATAGTTATTGTTCATTGTCATGGGAACGCTCTACCCACTCTTAAAATATGGAAAAATGACATTCAGAATTACTCAGACTTCTAAAACAAAGATCAGAAAACATAGGCATAAATGGATGTAGCTGTATATATGTATGCCATCCATTAGATTGTACTGATGCAGGTGTCAGTCTTATTGCATATTGCTTTAGTTATAAGCTAGGATCGGGGCTAAGATCGGCTCTCTAAGTAAGTATGTTATTGGAGAGCGTAGAGATGATGTCACAGGTACAAGGTGAATAAGATACGCAGTTTGTGCCTGTGCTCCTTAGAGTGATCCAGATAGCCCATAAGGGAAGTCTGAGAAGTAGAGGCTTAGCAAGCTCGTTTGTCATCTGGGTGAATGAGCGGAGCCGGATAGGAGGGTGAGCTCAGGAGTGTTGGTTGAATGGAGTAGCTCGGACCATCTCTCAGAACTGACATAAGTCAGCGGAAACTCAGTGACGTAT
Organism: Lepidonotus clava; assembly: GCA_936440205.1. Classification (NCBI taxonomy): domain Eukaryota; kingdom Metazoa; phylum Annelida; class Polychaeta; order Phyllodocida; family Polynoidae; genus Lepidonotus; species Lepidonotus clava. The sequence continues at coordinate 39,481,526 of OW387136.1, read as the reverse complement.
ATGAAATACATTTGGATTGAATAAATACTATCCTTTCACACAAGTGTTCTCTGTTGTCCATGAATTTCAGAACTAGGTTCTAGGATGACTTACATTCAAGACGAGATGGAAGACTGCGATCAACAGCTAGCTTACTTCAATCATGAAGACGGAAACTTAACAAATGGTAAACTAACAAATAGCAATAAAATTAAACCCTATAGTTCAAGGTCATATCCTGTTACCTGTTCAAATCAATGTGACCCATAGCCGGTCCCTCAGTGTAGTGTGTTTATCATGGCTTTACTGCCCTGTCTCTGAGAAGGATGTTTTTTTTTTCATTTAATCATACTCAATTACAAGAATTGATCTTCCAGATAGGTATTACATGTATAACATAATACATGCAATGAGTGATATTGATTCGGACACCATAAATATTGCCTAGCTAGTATAAGCATCAGCAAGACCCATAGGCCTCATCTTGATAATGACAGTTTGAATGATACGTGATACATAGTTTATATTCTAGTAATAGTCAAAATGATTAAGCCATTTCAGTTTTCTTCAATGTCTGTATTATAGTTCTTCAAAACTCTGAAAAGGAACAGCTTTTAATCAGGATTACAGCTGCTTTATAGCAGACTTAAAATTCTTTTATGAAGTTACATTTTGTTATTGTCGTCGACAAATTATTCTACACCGTGGCCCAGTGGCGGATTTTGGGGGGGGGGCCAGAGGGGCCTTGGCCCCCCCCCCCCCCCTCCAAAAAAAAAAAAAAAAAAGAAGAGGAGGAGGAGGAGGAGAAGGAGGAAAGAGAAAGGAAAAGAAAAGAAAGAGGGGGACCTCTAAGGGCAGATGGGTATAGTTCTGTCTGAGGGGAGGGGGGCCCAACTCTGAGGGCTGGTGGGCCTTAAATAGGTGGGTCTGAAGGGGGGGGGGGCACCTCTGGGGGCTAGTGGGTCTTGAATAATTCTGTCTGAGTGGAGGGGGGCCTACCTCTGAGGGCTGGTGGGTCTTGAATAGTTCTGTCTGAAGGGAGGGGGGCCCACCTCTGAGGGCTGGTGGGCCTTAAATAGGTGGGTCTGAAGGGGGCTACCTCTGAGGGCTGGTAGGCCTTCAATAATTCTGTCTGAGGGGAGGGGGGCCCACCTCCAAGGGCTGGTGGGCCTTGAATAGTTCTGTCTGAGGGGAGGGGGGACGACCTCTGAGGTATGGTGGACCTTGAATAGACGTGTCAGATTTGTCAGATTAGGGGCCTACCTCTGAGGGCTGGTGGGTCTTGAATAGTTCTGTCTGAAGGGAGGGGGGCCCACCTCTGAGGGCTGGTGGGCCTTAAATAGGTGGGTCTGAAGGGGGCTACCTCTGAGGGCTGGTAGGCCTTCAATAATTCTGTCTGAAGGGAGGGGGGCCCACCTCCAAGGGCTGGTGGGCCTTGAATAGTTCTGTCTGAGGGGAGGGGGGACGACCTCTGAGGTATGGTGGACCTTGAATAGACGTGTCAGATTTGTCAGATTAGGGGCCTACCTCTGAGAGCTGGTGGGCCTTGAATAGATGTGTCTGGGGCCCCCCTGGCATCTCAGGTTGACCCCTCGCCCCCCTCCCTTGGCCTGAGGGTCCACTGCCCTCTCAGGTCGACCCTCCTCCTCCTCCTTTAAAGGAAAACTAGCATACAAATTTAACTTTTTTCATTCATATCAAAATTCGTTTATGGTTACTGCGTTAAGTAATGGGAGTGAACTTTTGATGGTACGATTTATTGCCTTAGTGAGTTAGGAAGTGAAATGTGTAATGAGCCCCGGGAGGTCCTCTAGGCGGACGTCGCACGGGTACTACCGAGTATATAGGTCGGGGTATAGGGCTGCAGCCGGGTGCACGCTGTTTGCAGGGCGGCCGTGCGACCTCCTCTCGGGTCTAACAGGTCCCGTTCCCTCTGTACACTGGGCGCGTAATGCAACGGTCACTCATTGAAAAGTTTTAACCTGTTAAGGTTTCTTTTAATAGTGAAAAGTATAATTCTATGCTGAAATACCTTCTTAATCATAAAATCTTATTGAATAGCCTTAACTGTCTTCACAGGAAGGATACTTACTAAGTTAAATGTTTTCTTATCTCACTGAGGGGTATGTTAGTACCCGTGTGACGTCACAAACCAGTGTTTCAGACTAGTTTCTCCAGTGAGATGAGCTGTCCAAGTCGGCATAACACTTTCATCTAATACTATGATGATTGTGAATATTGAGTTTTCTATTAAAATGTATCATTTACAGAAAGTTCCACTAAATATGTTTTCGTTGTAGCTTGGTAAAATTCGATTATTCTATTTATGTAGAAGTTTACCTTTAACCTGAGGCCCCCCTGGCCTCTCTGGTCGACCCTCACTCTCCTCCTTTAACCTGAGGCCCCCTGGCCTCTCTGGTCATCCCTCACCCTCCTCCTTTGATCTGAGGCCCCCCTAGCCTCTCTGGTCGACCCTTAACCTCCTCATTTAAAATGAGGCCCCCCTAGCCTCTCATGTTTTAAGGTCACTAAGGTACCTCAGAATACCTCAGATTGCATGAATGAGAGGTTATATTCTCAAAATTTTCCTGGGGGTGGACCCCCATACCCCCACCTTCAATGGGAGGATTTATTCCCTAAAAGAAATACAGATATATATTGGGGGAAAAATATCATGTTTTAAGGTCACTAAGGTACCTCAGAATGCCTCAGATTGGATGAATGAGAGGTTATATTTTCAAAATTTTCCTGGGGGTGGACCCCCATACCCCCACCTTCAATGGGAGGATTTATTCCTTAAAAGAAATACAGATATATGTTGGGGAAAAAATATCATGTTTTAAGGTCACTAAGGTACCTCAGAATGCCTCAGATTGCATGAATGAGAGGTTATATTCTCAAAATTTTCCTGGGGTTGGACCCCCATACCCCCACCTTCAATGGGAGGATTTATTCCCTAAAAGAAATACAGATATATATTGGGGGGAAAATATCATGTTTTAAGGTCACTAAGGTACCTCAGAATGCCTCAGATTGGATGAATGAGAGGTTATATTTTCAAAATTTTCCTGGGGGTGGACCCCCATACCCCCACCTTCAATGGGAGGATTTATTCCTTAAAAGAAATACAGATATATGTTGGGGAAAAAATATCATGTTTTAAGGTCACTAAGGTACTTCAGAATGCCTCAGATTGGATGAATGAGAGGTTATATTTTCAAAATTTTCCTGGGGGTGGCCCCCCATACCCCCCCCAATGGGAGGGGACACCCCTCCCATGCCCTCCCCATGGACAGCTTCGCCGTCCATTAATTACTTAATTATATACTACTTACAACTTTCAAAATCTTGGCCCCCCCCCTTAAAAAATCCTGGATCCGCCCCTGGTGGCCCCTCTATAATAAGGTGATTTTTGATATAGTACTGAGCTAATCATTTTATTTTAAACATTATCTGATCAGCTTGTCGGGTCAGTCTATTAAATTTCTGTAAAAACTTTTCATGTTTTTGATAGGTGTAGAAAAGCATTAACAACTGGACATTACGACGCTCTTCCAACAGGTTAATTTTCGCCATAGTGTGTAAATGAATTACCTCAATATCCCTAGGATTTCTTACATCAAAGCATATTTTCAATGCTCTATTCTGAAGATGTTGTAATTTTTGCAAGTCTGACTGTGCGCAAAAATTTAATATATAGCTCACATACTCAACCAGTGGAAGAATCGACTGTTTGTAAATCAATACCCCAATGTTCGAGCTTACATGGTTCCTGATTTTTCTTAGTTGGAAGATTTTATAAGATTTTTTGTAATAACAGCATTTATATGTGTCTTGAGTTTCAAACACTGATTATCAAACTGTATTACGAATAAAAGCCTGTAAAAAAATGTGTGGCTAATCAGAGAGAATTAGGCAGTGGTCGACCAGAACAAAAGATGATGAGCAAAAAGGATTAGCTTTTATTTGATCCAGGGTGTAACAGTCACTAATATCACTTAAATAATCTCAACATGATAGTGAACACTCCACTTAATAATAGTAACATCGTTCTCCTCATAAAAACCACTAAGACAGATATTTTCTATCCATAGCTCCAACAGACTGTATACTCTTCCATCAAGATCTCTACATTGCAGACCTTTTATGAAGACCACAATGCTCGCTCTGTTCTATTTCAGAACTGGTCACTCTCTAACCTTAGAATCTCAGAGTAACTTAGCACATGCATTATCCTATACTTATTTGGAACAACCTGGATCATGTCATCTACTAGAAAATAGATGTGGCCTCTCTCCGTACATTACACATTATATGGTTGGTTCTCTTTATGTAGTAATACTAATGCATCTGGTATCAATTCTTCAACAAATGTAATGTAGTTGTAAGTGTACTTTAGCAGTTCAGATAATGTAAGCTAAGGACAGAGGGAGCAAAGAAATCCCCCCTCCTTTATAGGTGCAAAGCTATTGCTAACGTTACCAAAATTAATTTTTTAGGCTGAAACTAAATATGAATTCAAACGACTGATTAAAAAAACTGTACTGACGCGGGTGGCCAGTCCATGCTCATGTAGGCTTGATAGCGTTAGCTTTAGAACAGCGCACGTGTTAACAGTTATAACTCTTTGTCAATGTAAGGGGTTTAAGGAGGAGTCAAAGTGTGACGTATCATACTAAAGGAGCGTACGCCGCTCTAGCTCAGTCAGAGTCAGCTGAACGTTGAGTGAGTAACCATCCTGGAAAGGTTAGGTCATAGAAGCTGAGTCCTGTTGTTTGGAATAGAAGCAGTCAGACTGTGTTAGAAGGCAGGAGTGGTGACTGAATGTGATTGAGGGGATTCCTTCCTTGGAGCTGATCATTGTCAATTGAGATCTTGTCACGGAACGGCAATATACAGGAGAATATTAATAAAGAACAACCTTTCATGGAGTGTTACATCTTACATGATGTTGGAACTATGATTATGTATTGGACGACAGCAGTCGAACGAGGAGGAGGCTGCGTTTGGAGCTAGCTGTTATCTTTAATTAACTACGGCTAATTACATACACCAAATATAACAGATAATTAACTCTCTAGAGTTCAAAAAATTATTCATGAAATAAGGTTGAAAGATCACCCACAGTATTTAAATCAAGCACTAATCACTCATCTTTTTGATAGACAGTGAACTATTTATATATAAAGAATTGATTCTGATCTATTGGACTCCAACTTCTCCAAATTACTATATTAAACAATTCTCATTCACAATCATCTATCAATCATTTATGACAAATCAAATCATTGTATATATTATTACCTGCAATGGAAAATCTTACCATTACACCATAACGCCTAAGGCCCATATCTTCATAACTGATTTTAGTGATTAGGCTTTAGAATTAGGTGAAATTTGATAATTAGTCTCTCATAATACCTGATTCTGTCTGGTTGCCAAAAAAGCGATGGCATATGAAAATAACATTGAAAAAGTATTGATAAATGTAGTTACTCTGATTTACAAACACAATAAACGTGAATGAGACGCTTAATCAAATTTCACCTATTTAGCCTAAGCACAGAAATCAGTTACAAAGATATGGCCCCTAGGCTTTGGACAGTGCTAAGGTCCTCATGATGAAAGTTAGTTTCATATTTTGAAATCGGTTGAAAATCGGTTGAGTTTTGTCGCAACGTGGACCACCGCCTTCAGAGTGAATACGTTAGCTGACTGGGCAAGTCCGAGAAGTGTGAAGGCAGTGATCCACGGTGCGACAAAATTGAACCGATTTTCAAAATATTTTCTATTTCCAAAATCGGTCCAAAATCGGTCCAAAATCGGTCCAAAATCAGTCCAAAATCGGTCCACTTTGGAAAATTATCGCAACGTGGATCATGTTTTGTATTATGTTATTCACTGATTTCCAAGTTTTCTTCTTAAAACTGAATAACCTAAGGTCGTAACTGAAATAGAATCTTCATTTGTTACCATAGTAACATTCTAATGATTTAAATAGGCCTATATTCATAATTCTGACCAAAGGTATTAATCTTGCTATGTATGAAATATAATAACTGGCATAGTATAGGAGAGAGGCGTTAGACCGTGAATCACTCCAGCCTCCCGTTGTCTATCCTTAACCATCATATAGTCATGCAATGGGCTTTATGTTTAACCAAAAGGATTTATAAAGTCAAATGAATAGACCCCTATATTTGTTAGCATTGAGCTGATTCGAAATAAAAGTAGTTGCTTATTCAGAAGTGATCTACATTGCTGAGCTCGCTGCCCTCCTATATCTAGTCTACCAGAAAAGAGCCGTAGGAGGGGAAGTCACTGTGAACAGGATGAAGTAGTATTCAGGATTGTGGGAGAGATTGATGAATTATATTCAGTTCATGCAGTTTTGAAGGAAACTAAGGTTCGGTATATAGATACCTACTGACTAACGTCTTTTCACGTTGGACATATTTCAACATCACACCAGTAACAAGAATATCCATTCTCTCTTACATCAGGTTCGGTGAAGAATGAAGTTTGACGACCTTCTTGAAAACCATGTTGGTAGTTTTGGACGCTACCAGATTCTTCTTGTAATCTTACTTAGCGTCGCTGGGTACTGCAGTAACGTACTCACGATGGAAATTGTGTTTTCTGCTGGGAGAATGGACTTTTGGTGTGACATGAGCGAAAAACCTGAATCTGCCAATTTGTCCCGAGAAGATTGGCTGAACCTGGTCACACCGTGGACGTACATGCATGGCCGCTTCCGGCAAGACCACTGCAGCACGTATGATGGAAATATTTCTGACAACATGGGGCTTAGCGCTGCCCCAAACAGGTCCACGAGCAAGTGTACCAAGTTTGCATACGACACGTCCACTTTCAGGTCAACCATCGTTAGTGAGGTACTCTTTATCAGTTTATCTTTATCTGCAACATCAAACTTAATTTCTAATTAAGTGACAACTCAGCAAATGTTCTTTTGATATTGGAGAATAGGTATCACTACCGCTGTCTTAAGTCTGTATAGACGTTGTGCAGATGACGTCATAGTGGTCAAAAAGGGACAGGCAGCCATATTGGTGATCACTTGAACATTTGATTTAAAAAAAGGAAATAGATAATATTTTCATAATCAAATGATAAGTGAGTTTTTGTCAGGCATAAATGAATAGACTACATACTTGTGATATATATACTGAATAGTTGGAATGGATCAACGCAAAAAAAACACATTATTCTAATTTTTTTCAGTGGAACTTAGTCTGTGACAAGAACTACCTTATATCAATGATCAAGTCTTTTATCGTGGGAGGAGAAATGGCTGGCCTCATGGTTGGCGGCATTACAGCAGACAGGTAAGTATGGACTGATAAACAAAATAATAATTTATCATATCTCTTTTTCATTAATCTGATTCCTGCGGGTAGTCTACATGCACGTCCTTCCATCCGACATCTGATAGTCGGTATGATAAAATCTTGACCAAATTATTTTCGAAAAATGGATACATACATGTACATTGCAGCCACGATAAAATTGCACGTCATATGTCACACTAAAATATACAATGATAGACAGCATCTGGTATAGATATGATATTGGTAGATTACAATACAACATACAAAAATAGAAATGTGACACAATGATTTCCGTATGGTACACGAAATACCTGATTTAGATTTGTAGAGTCTTATTGCGTAGTTGATATCTTGGGGACCCCTCATTTAAACCCCGAGGAACGTCTGGAACGTGGGTTTTGGTCTGGTCAGGACCCGACCTGGCCTAATCCACCTCGCCCCCACTATGTTTACTTTGTAGTTTATGGGGGTTTGAATATTGAAACTTTGCCTCCAAGACAGTACTAGGTGCACTAATTTTCTATCTAATGAATCAGTCAATATACCAATACGTAATACGTGGAACTAGTCAGCTTGTTTTAGAACATTGGAATAATATGTACAATTTTAGGATAATAAACCAGAACTACGAGACTATCTTGTATGATGAGTGGGCTTTATTGTGTCATAAGTACCAACTAAAGTATATGTCACTGAGTTTCCATTGACTAGTCAATGGAAACTCAGTGACATATACAACATGCATTCGGATGAATAAATACTATCCTTTCACACGAGTGCTCACTGTCGTCTATCGTCCCTGAATTACGAACTAGGTTTAAGGACGATTAATGATCAAAGAAGAAGATGGAAGACTGCGATCAATGGCTAGTTTATTGGAATCATAATGATGGCAAGTTAACAAAAGGTAGACTGATTGGCAAGAAAAGCAAATCCTAAAATTCAGTTGTATGCATTCCGAAAACTTCTTATACTATTCAAGGTTTGTAACTTGGTGGGCAATTTATCCTATTCATTTACCTCTGATTTATTGGCTCTTCTGAATTTCTGAAAGTTTTCTAAAGCTTTGCTTCATTTTTTTGCCTTTTTGGTACTTTGCAATAATCTCGTATGTTTCGTCACATATATAGTGCTTTTTTCTTAGATCATATGAAAAAGCTGTACTGTTTCCCACCATTGCTTATTAGAAGATCCGAAAATAGATGGGTTGTTCCAGCGGAACCTTTTAGATGGGAAGCCATTTGATAGAAATGACTATTCAGAAATATCCAAAAACCGGTTTGATGAATTTTTTCGAAAAATCTTTTACCAAAAAATAGATACGGTTATAGAAGCATGTGTCCCATAACAAATAGTCATGTTCGAGACATGGCCAAATTGTATTCTTTTAAATTGCAACAGAACGTACCCAGCCAAGGTGCGACGTAACGGTCACTTTATGCTACCTTACCTTTTTGGTTTGTTTGTTACTTAACAACGTTATTAATTGGGAGTCATCAAAAGAGCGTCGCTCCAACGTTACACTGTGATATAAAAACACTGTAGCATTTACAGTATCAATTTTGATGTACCGTAATCATTACAGTACTGGTAACCTTTGCTGCAAGGCATCAACAGTGCTAAATACTGTAGAATTTAAGATACACAATGTGCTGTAATTGTACAGCAAACATTGCTAGATACATTTTTGCCAACATATTTGTACGGAGAAATTAACGTACATGTACGTGTATTTCGTACTATTTCGTACTATAATACAAATATTTCTGCAAATCAGCAATGATCTACACAGTGCAGTTTGCTGTACAATTAGATAGAGTATTGATTCAAACAGGAAATAAATAAGTAATGCCTATACTCAGTTACTAATTTCATTGTAACATATATTTATAACCAGACATATACTTGTTGAACGGATGGCATTTATCAAGATTTATGTTTAATGTATTAATTTTTAACAAATCCCTTTCAGGTTTGGTAGAAAGCGAACTCTTGTGGGAAGCTTTCTGCTGGCCATCATAGGTCGCATTGGGCTGATCTTCTCAACAAATCCTGCAGTTTTTACAGTCTTCACAACACTTGGTTCCAGCTGCAACATCCTTCTTTATGTGCCAGCATTCACACTAAGTACGAAATTGAATACTCCAAGACATATTTTAAAATCATGGCGATAAGCGGCAATTACCTATTACATTAAATGATTAATAGTAAGGGACCGTGTGTACTTTTTTGAAACTGCTTGTTAACTTATAACAGCTATACTTCTTTACATCAGTATGATCCGAGGATTCAGAAGAGTTTTGGTGTGATGATTTTTTGTATGATGGTTCAAGATCATTTCAAGATCAAAGGTAAAATTTTATATGGAATCAAAATTATTATCAACCATATTTTCATCACATCTTTCTTAACATACACAACAAAAACACAAAATTAATAAGATGTCAAACAGATGCATTCTGTGAGTTCTATAAGCTAAAGGATTGAAATTGGCCATGGTAACCAGAAATGTCCTGAAATGTGACTGACATGCCAGTTTGAGACTGGTTTTGGTTACCATAGAAATCACAAATATAGTATAACAGAGCAGAAAATAAATTATATAACAGCCATGCACCTCTTCTACATGTAATAAGGGATTCTAGTGAAATAATGTGTATGGAATGTAGAAATAGTTTCTATGGCAACCAACTTTTTTTGAGTTTGAAAAATTTCGTTCAATCTATTAATTTTGGTTCCCTTTAAAATTAGCAAAATGTTTGGGTGGTTTCCATGGAAACCAGCCATTCACAAAGATTCGTATGAGGTTGATTCTCCTATGCTTTGGCCACATGACCAATGTTTTGTGAGTAGGGGTTGTATCTGCCAATATTGAACAATAATCTTCATATTTATAATAATTTAAGCAAAATCTCATTAAATAAAAGGATTTTTTTCATCATTTTCCACTATCCTGATAGTGTTATGTTAAACAGGCTATGTTCCTTAATAATTATCAGATTTGGACATGCGTGATTTCATTTGAAAGCTTAGAACAGGCTTTGCAGTATTGGTTTTGATGATAAATCCCACACGGAATACCCTTTCCCCTCGTCTGGTCACAATTTCTCTTTTGAAACCTTTTGTTTTTCAAAGACTTCTGACAAAATTCATTGTACATGTACTATGTCATATTTTAGTTATTATTCAAACATGAAGGTGACCATCATTGTATTGGGTCAATTTATATTGGATTAATTTCTTTTCCCACTAATGTTCATATTTGATAATCACATGGCTATTTTATCTGTAAATGTAATATGACACATTAGGGTACCCTAAGGCTGTCTTAAGTTACATTTTCCTTTCTCCCTCAATTAGTTTTTCATAAATTCATTAAATGTGCTGGACCCAGAAAACCAGCAAATAACTACATATTCTGACCTATTTTAAAGTTTTTTTTGTTTTTATTTCTCAGCATGTATGTTAGCTCTGCGTGCACCGGGAGGCAAACTCCTCCAGTCCCTATACTTGATGCGGGCATTCTGCCAGTTAGGCCACCACTGATGTGGCATAAAGAGGGGTCATAACGTGAAACTCGAAAAACTTTAACATCCTTGCATATTCATAAGAAAGTTCTACCTATCCAGAAAATGACAATGTTTTATGTCTTTGAATGAAAATGTCCAAGAGGGAATAACTAGCGCCAATTGTTGTCCTGTTTATACATCATGTTTGTTAGGTTTAGAGCTCGTTGGTCAAAAGTGGCGAGCCGTCGTTGGTGCTCTCCTAGCGGAGGTGTATGCACTCTCCTACGTCCTGCTGGGCGGAATAGCCTACTTCTGCAGGGAGAGATGGATTCTTCACGCTGTTGTCAGCTCACCAATGTTCCTTTTCGTGCCTATCCTTTGGTGAGGACATGTATGATAATTATGTTAAATCATTGCTGGACCTGAAAACTACTGTCATAAAATGTATAATATTATATCTAAGTGTATATTAGTCTAACCATTTGATTGTAAAAGTTAGATTTTTGTTTAGAAATATGTTTTTTTGCGTGTGTATTTGAGATTTCCAGACCCTGTTTCAGAAGCATAGGTCTGAAGGTTCCAAAAAATTTGTGTATTATGAATAGCTCTTTGGAACATTATTTCTAAGTATTGCATAGTTACATGATTCCATGATTGGTATGTCAGCATCATATCGATTTCACATTCCGTAAGAATACCAGTTTCCAATGCAAAGAATTTTGTTTAAATCTTTATTTTCATTCACTTTTATTTATACATGATAAAATTTTCTCCAGTGGTCTGTCACATAACCAAACCCTTGCAACAGTGAGACCACAGCGAGAGTTTAGATACGGGTCTTGCAACAGCGATATCCTTAAGGTTTTCAAAATGCAAACCCTCACCACAGCGATGGTTTTGCACAAACTTTGAAAACATTTAACTTATTGATAAATACGTTTCCGCCACTTACCTCCTATAATATAATATGAGCTCAGTGGCAGAAAAATTACTGGGTGAAAACAGAATATTAAGATAATGATCCCAAAATGCCCTCCTTAAACATTTAAAAAGACAGGTTTGCCAACCCTCACTATTATTAAGTTGGAATACCTCGCTGATCAACTTGGTGGGTCCCGCTGTTGGTGCAAACTCTCACAACAGTGAGACCCACTATGCGCGGTTACTGTACATTGCAAGAAATATGTTTCAGCAATGTCTCATTAAGCATAATTACCTGTTTTATTTTACAGGCTGATACCAGAATCTCCTAGGTGGTTATTGGCTAATGGACACTATAAGAAAGCAAAACAAAACCTCACTGTAATTGCCAAGCGCAATGGTAACATATTGCCCTCTGATGTACAGATGGAATCTCTTGATAAGGTTGGTCATACACATATTACAATGAACAAGTTCGCTTCCCAGGCAAGAATATGACATTATTATAACGTTGTATTATAAACGTCTTTAGAACCTAACATTGTGACGTTGACTGTGACGTAATTGTGACATTCTTGTAATGTTCTTTCATGTTATAATAACGTTACTATAACATTCTTGATTAGTTGGGTGTCAACTTTACCAAAATATAATGTTATTATAACATTCTTTTTCAATAAGTCTTAACTCCACCTAAAATAACGTTGTTGTTATGTGACAACTAGCCAGGTTTCAGACCAACCCAAGAACATTCTTGCTACGTCACTGCTTGCCTGGGTTTGCTGTCCCCAGCAGGTATCGAACCCCACTGCCCTGCACAAACCCCTCTGTGTCCAGTGCCAGGTCGGTGTCTGCACCGTGAAGGAGATTTTACACTATGCGATATGAGCTGCGATATGACGATGTCTCACTGACGTCTCACATATATATGAGGTAACATTCTTGGTTTTAGATGAGTAAAATACTCAAAATAGCCAATTTCAAACAATTTTATCATCCCTGTGTGTGAATCATCTGTGATATCCTCATATCACGTCGATATCGCAGCTCAAGTCGCATAGGTGTTAAAGGGCCTATTCTCACACCATGTGGAGCACACGCCACGCGGTGTCAGGGCTCGGACACCAGCCCTTTTTTGCATGTACTTGTAAATCTTTTAAAATTTATCAAAACTCCATAATTTTAGTAAGTGAGTGAAATGTTGCTAAGAACCTTGTGGAGATAATGAATATCCCAAATAAATATGAAACTGTCTTGTTTGTGGGGCCTCTTGAAACTCATAATTTTATGCCCGGACTCAGCTTGTCCCCTCAGTCCCCCATTATACCATTTAAAAATCTGCAGTTTGAAGGGATTAGCTGGTCCACCCTATCAGTGCTGCACATTACGAGTAGGACACACTGCGCAGTAAGAGGCCTGCGAAAGGCGTCGAAGCATCCACAATTTAAAAGTGTGTGTCACTATCATAGTAAAGTGAAAAATGTTGTTTTCAATGGACTGAGCTTCCAGCAAAGTGCTGCAAGTAAGAATGTATACGCAAATACGATATTGGTTGTATCATAAAGCTGTTTGCAAAAACTGAAGTTCGGCCAAAAAACAACAAATAACTTGAAAGTCAGCTTGTAATATTACAATCAAAATGTTCTTTAGCATCATTATCCCTTGTTTTAAGATGCGCATGTTGTATTTAGAATAATAAAGTAGATATAACTAGTCGTAGTTGGGTCTGTTAGTAGAATTTTCGTTACAGGGCAGACAAAAGCACCAAATTTTGTATGAGGCACCTCTGAGGCATAATTATCTGGAAGGGGAGACACCTTGAAATATCAAGATGAAATATTGGCAAATTTCATATGTTTTTAGCACTTAGAATTTTAGGTATTTCACAAAATATATTGGCCATCTTGGATTAGATCTCTTGTGTTGATTCCAAAGGCAAATAATTAAATTCTCTGACCTCTAACTCCCTAATGTTGACACTAACAATGTATTTCTAGGCATTCTAGAAGCTTAGATAAAAGATGATTCCACTGAAACTCTACCATTTTGGATTTTTATGTTCATATCTTGTTCATATTTCAAGGTAGCTCCCCTTATAATTTGGTATTTTGGAATCCAGCAGTCATTATCAAAGGCATCATGCTAATAAATTCAGCTATCTTGAAATATGTGGTACTGTATTGAATGAATTTCATATCTATTGAGCCCTCTATGCTATAAACCACTGCTATTGAAACCATTTTCACTTGTCTAGATGATGTACCAGCTAAATATCATGGCATATCTCAAAATTGGTCAGCCATCTTGGATTTTGGATTTCTGCATTGATGTCAAATGCAAATAATTGAATTGTCTAGCCTATTTTTCTCTCAATTGTGATACCAACCATGTCTCTTTAGTCCTTTTAGAAGCTATGATATAAGATTGATTTTAGCAAAAGTCAGCCATATTGGTTTTTGGCCCCCACATCCATTCTATTGATATTTCAGGGTGGCTCCCCTTCCAGATTTGCTAGTTATCCCTCAGAGATGCCTCCTACCAAATCTGGTGCTTTTATCTGCTCTGTAACGATTTATCAAAAAATGACCTAAACAGACTCCACTATATTGACTTGTCCATAGTGCAAGTCTCATTCCCACTTGAGTCCAAGCTAACATCCATATGGTATATATCATCTAGTTAGGGACTTATGGAGGCAGTTGAGAACTGGTTATCAATATGTAAACATTGTTTTTTTTATATGCGTGACGGATTCGTGGAGGAAAATGTCCATATAGAAACATGTATAAAGTATAAATATTTATATAAAATATTTCATTATATCTAATAGAAATAAATTGTAATTTGATTAAAATGCTTTTAACCACAAAAAAGTCACGAATCTCAAATTTTGTTTTATTTCACGAATCCAAATTTTGGAATCGTGGGCATAAAATGCGTGAACTTTCTTTCATCGTCATCCCATATCTACCAAAGTAATGAACACCAAGATCTTACTCTAACATTAAAGTCAACATCTCTTGTTCACCTTAAAATTTAATACTTATAATCAAACAAACTTTATGTAATTTTAAAGGAGGACCCATCAGAGAAAGAAACGCCAACAAATAAGCCATTGTTGCAGGTATTGAGAGAGATTTGCTCCATGCGAGTGCTCAATGTACGTCTGCTTATTATGGCTCTAGCTTGGTGAGTATTATTGGATATAACTAGTATTATCCCTTATCTGAATACAATTAATTAAACTACCTGCATCAATATTCTAAGCTGGAATTCAATAAATGTTTATCGGTTTTGATAATTCGGATGAATGTCTATTCACTGTTCTTAATTTTCTAGATAATATTATTAGGGTCAGACTTGTGTGGGTTGACTGAATACCGTAGCATTTTGGTATAATATTATGCATCTTTCCCATGAACCTGCATGCGCAGTAACCCAGACTGTCCACTTTTGGGGCTTTTGTTAACTGGGTAACCTCACTTCATATAGGTTAACTATAGGAAAAGCCCTAAAAAATTGTTTCAAATCTAATTCATCAGGGGGCGCCACTTTAATGAGATAGGTGTATAGAATTGTTGTTTTATTGCAAGAATTATCTATAGGTTGTCTGAATAGATAACAAATTAAGACTTCATGTTGTATACGTATATAAAACGTTTCCTTATTACTATGCATAAGGAATTTAAGGTAAATGAAACATTTCGTGGAGTTGTCTTCCCCAACAGACCTGTACATAACAGTGCTAATTTAGAATTAAAAGCAGTTTGATTGTCAAAAGGAGTGTTTTATTTGTGTAATTGATACACGTTCATTACTCCTTCGTCATTTTTCACGACAGAAGTACTTAGTTTCTTTGGAACATTTTTGTTCTCTTTTAACATCTTCAAGATAAGAATTGTATTAAAGTAATAACTGCTATGTATGGATAGTCTGCTTTGTATGGATATTCTGAATGTACATTACATGCAGGATTATGGCAATATGCCCATCCCAGTTTACACAAACAACACAGTTTAGCTTTAAACATTTTCAACATTGTCTGTGTGCTTATTCCATGAAGACAACTGCATAATTAAAATTAAACAAAGTAATTTGGTTGACTTGCACTATAGAGGTTTAAAATACATTAAAAGTTAGGGTGCTATTTAGATGTCGTATTGTTTGTTCCCATAGTCTCCGACCAGACTGAGAGTCCAATCCATAATGTAGTTCCGCATTATGAAGGACATAACACTCGTATGAAAGGAATAAGTTTATTAGTATCCAATGTGTGCATACCACTGGCAAGATCTCCCATTGACAATGAACAATCCAAAGGGTAACGTCCACTCAACCACACCCAGCCAACGCTCCAGCCTAACTACCAGTCTATCAGCTTCAATTCTGATTCCAGAACCTAGCTTCTAACTTTCCAGGATGTTTAACCAATGACAGTTAGTAGCGCTCTGCTGACTCCTGCGCGTACTCCGCTTTGAATATGTGTGTCTATGCTATGCTTGCTTTTCATATCATCTTATCATAAATATTGTTTCTATCCCTGTTCCTTTAGGTTTACAGCAAACATGTCCTACTACGGTTTGACCTTCAACATTCAGTCCTTTGCGGGAAATCTTTATGTAAACTTGATGATTTTTGGTGTTTTGGAGTTTATCAGTGCGGTTTTTGTGCCGTTAATAGTCAGCACAAGGTTGGGTCGCCGCCTCCCCTGCTGTGCCCTCTTTATCCTATCGGGCGTGTCACTGTTAATGGTGATATCGGTGCCCAGGGGTAAGTTTCAGATAACACAGTGCCGTAGAACTTTTTGAATTATTGAACCATTGCATTTCATATTATCCATATGTATGTTTGTACGCACACGCACACGCACACACACACACACACACACACACACACCACACACACACACACACACACACACACACACAAATATACTGCATAGTACACATAACATGTAACATAAAATCATTTCTTAAACTTAAGCATGTTACATTTTAATCAATGAGTATAATGTTTGGAAGGGCAATGGGATCATTCTCCGGATATCTCTTCAATTACATGGGAAGATACATGAAAAAAACGAAAATTTTAAAAAGTATTGTCAATATTATTAATTTGTTTTCTTTAATTGATAATATCACAGTCGAGAATGAGACAAAAGCATTGTAAATAGTTTGACGGACCAATACTATAAATAATGTGTTACTTGTTGAAATGTCATACAAATATATATAACTTTGGAAATTTAGCATAATTATTTGAGTTATTCTAATTGCCAAGTACCACTTTGCATTTTCTGAAATATTAAAGTCTTTGCTACCGAGGGATGATGAGAGAACAGTATGTGATTCAAGAATAAACATTACAGAAAGTGCTGAATGAAGATCACCCCTTATGGCAATTGGGGAAATTTGCGAAGAATGGCCCAATATTCAATCTGATCATGTCTAGAAAAACAATTTTGTAAAGGAAATTTTACAATTTTACGAACTTAGAACTCAAAATAATAACTGACATGCTTGTCAACGCTTGGATGACTATGCATAAAGGTCATAATTATAGCGGTTGTTTTTTTACTACGTAGTATTAGGGAAAGGGAAGTAGCGCTGATGTCCCTGGGGCCCCTCTCGTGGCACTTGGCGTGTAGGGATTGGTATAATTTGTAAACGGGCAGTACCACTTTGAGGTGGTAGACAATTTTTTGGACGGGGTGACAGGGAAGTTCTTTCTCAAGCGGATCTACCAACAAAAGAAAATATCCTGATTTCTTGGTGTCGAAGTATAAAAACATTACTTCCCTGTTGGAAGGGTGCAGCTTGGCGGCACACGTTTTTGATAATGACTCAATCATGTGGCGGGTACATAACTATGAGGCAAACTTGTACTTGGAAAATACAAAGTTCCCGTATATATGACTCAAAGTTGCAAAGGACTAAACCAAAAAAAATAGAGCCTTTGAAATTCTGTTCTACCTGTTTTTCTCTGTCGCCTGCATAGATTAGACGTAAATTTACATACTTCTAGGTTGTGTTCTGTGTTCTTATGTGTCATAAAGAGTAGTCTATTTCGATATTTTAAAAGAATGAACCGATCGATGTCAACAAAATGTTAGAAAATGTTTTCATTTCAAAAAGCTTTACAGATACTCTTTCATTTCAGATAAAATGTTTATTGGGACCATTCTGGCGGTTTTGGGCCGCACATGTTGCTCTGCTTACTTCACTATCATATATATTTGGACTGCTGAACTTTTCCCCACTACCGTACGAAATATTTACGTCAGCTCAGCAAATCTCATTGGCAAGTTTGGCGGAATCATTGCACCTGTCCTTGTTGAAGAGGTAATACTTGTCTCAGCTGAGAATAATAATAATTAAAAAACTAAAGATCAGCTGAGATTTAAAAAAAAATAAAAAAAAATCAAATTGACCTAAATCATTGCTAAAATCGGCCAATCATTTGATATATACGGCCGATTTCAGCCCTGATCGGTTGGCCGCCGTGGTGAAAATCACCTATAGTGAGTATGAAGCTTTACACATGCACAAGTCTCAATCAGTACCTACTGAAGACAATAATATGTAGCTAACAAATGCAGGTAGTCGTAACTGTGAAGATTCATACTGTGATTATTACGGAGAGGCTTATCACAGAATCAATAGTTTGGACAGCGTCAAACTTGTAATTCTCGGAATCCTTAGCCAACCATTTTTTTGCACAGGCCTCCGTCCCAGGATGGGTTTCAATGGTCATACTGGGTATACTCTCCATTGCGGCAGGACTGGCCCTACTTGTACTACCAGAAACAAGATGTAGACCCCTTGTCCAAACTGTGGGTGACGTGCGCAATGGTAACAGTCTTTACTGCAAAGTCATATTGATATTTGATCAACCTGATTACATGATTGAGCTCTTCTTAACGGGTTTCATGATGGTAATTATTTGTGTTTGCTTTGCAGAAGACAAAGACGTGTAGACAAGTGCGCTACATCTACCTGCAAATGAGAAAGGCAGCCTCGACCACAACAAAATGTATCTGCAGCAATACATACAGGGCCCATATCTTCGTAACTAATTTAGCTGATCAGGGAAAATTTGATCAGCGTATCATGATCAGAAATTCTGTCTATGATGAGTACATTTTACACCTAATAATTCCTCTTTCACAGTATTTTGCAATAACACTATACATTTTGGTAAAAGGCAAAATCACTGATCATAGGACCCTAATCAAATTTTCCCTGATCAGCTAAATTAGTTACGAAGATAAGGGCCTAGTTGTTTATATCTATAGTTCAAACGGTTTGGAAGTTAACCGAGGCATAGACATTATTTTTTGCCCTACATTGTTCACCATTTCCAACACTTCACTTGAGAATACCATGCTTAAAACCACGTCACCTCCCATAACGAAATGGTCAAACACATGCACAAAGATAGCGATTATTAAAAATGTATGTATGACTATGATATATCACTCCAAAATCTATGTGTTTAATAATATAATAAATCACTATAGGAATAATAATAATAATATCGATATGTTAATAACATTTTAATACATAATTTAAAAGTAGTGGTGATGTTTTTTATCCTTGATTTATAGTAACCATAACAGGGAAATCTTCCGACTTTAGGCCAATTTCATCCGAGGGTCTCTGAGCAAATCTAATGATATGAAAACATTGTGATACTATATTGATACATTTCCCTGTATCATAACGTAATAAGACACGAGGGAGTAGGGTCTCGACCTTCTATTTCCAGGCCCGGTGCCTCAATCCAGACCATATAGAAGGTCGAAACCCTACCTTCCCATGCATTCATCATGATTGCGTTATTCCCTTTTTATTAAATAGGTTAGAAATGCAAAAATACTAATGTGATAAGGGAGTCATCTCTCAGAAAATGATGCAGTTAAACATAAATAAGAAGGCGAATGATCAAAAGTAATATCACACACACAAGGTTATTTAAAAACAACTTGATATACCATTAGCAAGAATATGCATATGCATCTACACGGTATAATATTCCTCTTACATAATGTCTGCGGGGGCGGGGAGCCACATAGGTATCAAATAACCAAAAATGCATGTCAATTCACGAGTTGGGAGCTCAAACTTATTGGTGACAAATTCAATTGAGACCAATGTATTGATACCCTGAATTCCTAATATAATATTGACTCACTTGCATCAGGATGAGTAGAAGATCTCTGCTGTCTCATAATTATTGTCACTTAGCCAGAAAATCAATATACAAAGCACAGAAGCTATTATGTTCCAAACTCAAAAAGAAAATAAGAAAAATACTTGAAGAGCCCTCTGGCCCACCCAACTATCAAAAGAAATGTAGAAAATGTATGGACTATAACAACAGAATATAAACAGGGCATAAAGAACTGTGCTTTTAAATCGCTTCAAGAATCTCAATTATAATGCTGAAATTATCAGTTGCTGATTACTCACTACAGATTATTGTAATTTGACTACTGCCATCATGTACCACTTGAACTATCATCCTTGTGTTCATTGTATCACTAAAGGCCGTATTCCACATACTGAAAGTGCGGGCCGCTGATATTGAGCCTCTCCATAGCAACGTTCCATACCGGCAGCCCGTACTTTCAGTGCAATATCGGCGGCCGAAAGTGCAAAATTGGCGGCCGAGAGTACCATATCGGTGGTCAGTCCAAAATCGGCAGGAAAAAATTACCCACATGTTGGTAAATATTATTGGTAGTACTGCCGATTATATATCGTCATTACCGAAATTGTATCGGCGTCATATCGGCAGCGCACTATCAGTATATGGAATACGGCCTTTACTCATAAGGAAGATCAAGTAATCATAATTATTATGTTGACGGTGAACTGTTCCACAAAAGAAAGGTAGAATTGGCATTGTGTTTCAGTATTTGTTAATATACGGTACTTTAGATATAGTTACCACCCAGCGAACCTGGGATGTACCAGAAACATTCTGCAACAATACTCTTTTAGTTAGTTTGTTTCTAAAGCTGCATTCCCACAGGGCGACTAGTTGCTGTTATTCGTCGCGACGAGTTTTAAATCGTCGACGACGAGTTTTAAATCGTCGACGCACCTTCGTCGTCGACGATTTACAACTAGTCGACCACAAAATATCGGACATGTCCGATTTTTTCACCTATTTCGTCAACGATTAGTGTGTTTAGTCGCCCGCCAATACGGCACCAGGGGTGTTGAGCTTCGTCGTCGACGACCAAGCCACAACTAGTCGCCGTGTGGGGATCCAGTATTACTTACATGGCATGTAACAATTATGTTATTGATGGTGAAGTTGAAACCTCACCAAATCAGAACGATATTATATCATTATTTTTGGTGAGGTTAGGACAAAACCAAAACAGCATGTTATAAGAACATTCTGTTTAGGTTGAAGAACATAACCTGAATGTTATAATAACACGTGGCAGTGCAATGTCACAAAAATACGTTGCAGCAACGTTATTGAGAGCCATCAAAAAAATGTAACAAGAACCAAACCAGAACATTGCTGCAAAGTTATCATAACATCACACCGCTGGCTGGGCATAGACATAGTGGACATTCAGATATAGTGGCCCCTTGAACACTGACTGAATCATTTCCCTTTATTGTAATTTAAATAATCTGTGACCAGCTCTGCAAATTTAGGGCCTAAAATTAAAATGTATGTAGTTTTATGGCATATATAATTATTATTATTATTATATGGATATATATTTATGGAACCGGCTCGAGGCTATCTAATTAATATTCATTAGGGTCATGTGACCAAAGGCGCCAAATTCAGATTCTTGGGATGCCATAGCCTCAGCCGGATCGATTGTTGTACTATTATTTTTTTGGGAACACTTTACCAAAAAGATTCAACAGATTCCAGGCTGGATGTCCCATATTGCGCTTTGTCGCACATGCGACCAGCGTCACGCTGCCCCTAGAGGTAAGAAATGCTGGATTGTTCCTGAAAATATGGGCGACAAGAAAGGGGAGGCGCAAAAACTAGGCGCTGCTACAGGTGGTACCGAGGAGGATATAACACAGAAGCCTGATGTTAACCTACCCGAATCGGATCTATCTGATGAAGAACCTTGTGGCGACCAGGTGGAAGAGGGCGACAAGCTATTTCACCGATTCCTGAAGACTCAGGAGCGCCAAACTTCTACTATGCAGTCCATGATGGCGACTTTAACTACGCAGATGTCTGCCTTGTCGCATCGGGTCAAGTGGCAGGAGCGACACGCTAAGTTGGACAAGGTCGATTCAGATACGGATACCGCTTCTGATTCCGACGATAGCACAGGGTCGGAGACTCCCAGGGCGACTAGTAAATCCGGTGTTAAGCCCCTCAGGCCTAAAGGGTCCAAGCATCGTTTCAGCCTATGTCCCTACCTCAAGCACGGTGAAAAACGTCCATTGTCCTTTGCTGCCTTGGTGAGTGCGCTTGTCGCACTGATCCTGGCTGCTTTCACTGCTGGAGTAAATATCTCGGGTATGTTGGATCACCTTCGATTCCTGAGCGACAAGGCAGCCACCAAGGTCTATGGTACTGAGGCCTTGATCAACTACGACGCGGAGGTACGCCAGCAAGCTGATTTGATGGGGAGGAAGGCTTTCAAGTATGGTGTGACGGAGTCTATCCACAAGCATCTAGGTGTCGAGGCGACGATGGGTTCTTCAAATTAAATTTTATGTAGTTTTATATGAAATTTGCAAATTTCCTAAAATTTTACATTTTCTTGCCATGATAACTGGAATGTTTATCGAATGTTGAAACATAGAATTACTGATATTATGAAGACTTTGGTTTCCATGGAAACCAGGTCACGTGACATTTATTCTAGATTCAGTAAAACCTAAAAGTAAAACTTTAAAACTACATCATGCAAAAAACAGATTGTAGCTATCTTCATTAGAAAAAAAAGGGGAGTATTTCGTTTGCATCATGATTAATGTAGATCATATTTTACTCTATATCTAACTGTTTGTAGTTCTGTCGCTACCATCCATACGGTAATTTTAATGGATTTAAAGCTCACACGAAAAGAAATGTTTCAAATTTAGCTAACTCCATAAATTATACTTGTTCATTAGTATCTATTTTTATGTCACACATACTGAGAATCCACTAGAGCTCTCGTGTAGCGGACTTAAATTCAATTGTTTAGAGTGTGAAGCCAGTCTCACACCCTCACTTGCATTTCAGTTTATTTGAGTAATAATCCTCAATTAAACTATTTTTATGTCTTATATATTAGATTTTATATATTATAATGAACGTATTGCAATGCTTGAAATAGCTTTTTCGCGTCTTCTTTAAGGTGTCTGACCATATCGTATTCAGAAGCTCACAACTGAGCTTCTACTCAGAATATTTAAGAGATGTTTGCATTTTTAGAAAGCCCGAGCATTGTTCTAAATTCATGTCAAGTAGCCCCAAAATCGCAGAGCAGGTCACATCATTACTTGTCTGTCCTAGCCTAGCATACCTTCAGTGCTTCAGTGCTATGGCTATGATGGATTACCAATCGTGCTTTTAATATAATTATTTTTTTCACCACACAAATTGACCCTCACATTTCAGTTCATTACACCTATGCCCCTGCTTAGAAAATGATGCATACAGTTCTAATATCAACATTTTGCCGTACCTATCGACATTATGAAGATAAATGTTAATGACTCTGTACCCCAAAACCTATAAGTAAGATACAGTATAGCTATTCAGACAAGGTGGACACATAAACCTGGCTCGAGGCGGTCACTACCTGGAGCGCACTGTATTATCACTAATTTCCTGGATTATTGAAATCACATCAACCATTCAATCATTTTATAGATTTTATACCAAACTTGTAATATGGTATTGATGGAGGCTCCACTGGTGACACAAACTTACAGCCTAAATATATAATGTTCTCCCCCTCAGCACATGGTCTAGATATTTGGCGTTATTTACAGGTCAGCGTACCAGGTTCAAACGGGTAATTCATTGGGGTGACATCATTATTCCTGGGGAAGTTAACAGTTTCTTATGTGGGGGTGTATGCAGGATTCAGACTATAAAAGGGAAGCAGGAATCCCTTCAAAACAGACAGACATTGAAGTCTACCGAAGCACCAGACCAACATAGGAATCTCTGCATTCACAGACTGCTATAAACACTATCTGACTATGAAGGTATGTTTCTGTTATGAATTATCTAGTCAAAGTAATTATTTTGATTATAGATTCAAAGGTTTGTCAGTATGTGCATTAATTTGATATAATATATGATGTATATAAAATTAACTTTTTCCCTGATATTGAATGTCTTGAAGAAAGTACCTATTTAAATATGGAGGATAAATGCTAAAGTTGAGAATTCGCTTCATATTTTGCTTTCTAATTCATACACAATCTAGAATATATATATGTAATGTACATGATGGGATAGTTGTTACATTCCCCTTAAATCAATTAATTCAATACCAGAAGTTGAAAACCAAAAGCATTGTGATGCTTATTTTATTGGACTTCCATGTTTTTAGATATTAGTTATTAGTTATTAGTTATTTCTCTTAATGAAATGATAAAAACGAATAATCACATAGCTTAAACATTGGAAACGGGATAATCTCTCGGGACTTGCAATATCCAAATGCATAATTAATGTTTTGATAAATTCAGGTGCTTATTCTTACACTTCTCGGGGTGGTGGTCCTACTGGCTGCCATGTCGGATGGAAGGCCACAACCAGAACCAGAGGATGGAAGGCCACAACCAGAGGGTGGCCCAGAGGTTGGCCCAGAGGGTGGCCCAGAGGTTGGCCCAGAGGTTGGCCCAGAGGGTGGCCCAGAGGGTGGCCCAGAGGATGGCCCAGAGAGTGATGCAGAAGGACGGCCGGAGGGACGGCCGGAGGGACCACCAGAGGCTATGCCATAGTCTTTGTGAGCACTGTTACCTCTCGGACACCACTGATGGGATCCGGTTGAAAATACAAAGGTGAGGACAGTTTTGGGGTGGGGAGAATTTATAGCTTTGCAGGGAGGGTTGTTTGTAAAACAGATTTTCTTTCCATAAAAGCCATTGAAAAACTAATTTTCTCAAAGGAAAGAGAGCCCTACACTCTCTCTTACAATCACCAGCTCTAGATATATCTTACTAATAACTTAATCTTTCCGCCAACCTTGATTCCCCCATATTTTAAATTCTTTACATGGGATGTACAAAATCTTCAGACAATAATTGCTCTCCTTGTATTTGAAATATGATGGTTTGTGTTCAATATCTAAACTACATTTTTTAAAGTTAAATCTGGGGTGCCACCTGGTTTATTTCTAGGGAAATCACAATTAAGACATTGCTCACTTAAACAATTAAATTTCATGGAGTAAAGAATATCAGTTAAGTGATTACTGAACCAGTTTGATTTTTCTACTTGATTTATTATTATCATTATCATTATTATAAGCTGATTATGTCAGTTTATATGGTAATTTTATACGTAAATAAGGCTAACGATTTCAATATTATTAATCGTAACACCTTATTTTCTATATAGACCTAGAGTAGATGCGTGTAAAGTTACATATTCATAGGAAATTGTCGTTTTTTAAAATAAATCTGATATTTACCCATTTTTCTAATTTAATTCTAAAGTAAATTAGTTTCCCTTTCAATAGTATTAACTCTAAGATTAACTCTAAGATGCGGTCACAGTGGTCTTTCTCGATTTTCACGTGTTCCTTCAACAATAAGGTGACCCCTTGAATCAACATCGACCATTCCAACGGTATTTTAAAATAAGATCAAACTTGCAGACTGGCCTTTAAACAAGTACAATGCATAGATGTTCTTGTTATTAAAAATCCACTATGGAGTGTAATGCAAAGAAGATAATGTAAAGATAATAACAAACACAATCCTTTTACGTGATTTAATGTCAGTGATAGAACTAAAACTCTGCTGTTTGTATTATATTTCAGAGATGGATACAAAAATTGAGAAAAATATTATATGGGACATCTGAAGTGTTTTGAAACGCAAGATTCATGGAAGTGCTTGAGGGCTGAGAAAGACTGTCATTAACAAGCATTGTAATCTTATTATCACATTGAAATTAATAAAATTGTGTTGAAACTGACGATCAGAGCAGCAGTTGAATTTGTTCAATATAAACCTGTTTCAGACGAAATAAAATGTACGTATGTTCAAAATAAACAACTGTTGTGAATTCAGCTTTTTGGGTGATCTCAGTGTATGGAGTTGTGAACAAAATTGAGATCAACATTTCCAAATTAAGTATCTTGTTAAATTCCTACTCATAACTTCGTAATTATTAATATGTCTATATGCACTGTGGGTCATTTTACAGAACTGATTAGGCTAATCTTAATGTTTATGGTTAGTGTATTTTGGGTTTATTATTTCGTGATGGATGGAATTACAATGTAGGAAAGGCTTATAAAAATGTTATGAAGTATTACCCTATCTTTCAGTAATGATTAATCAATGTGTCATTTCGATAAAGCTACCATTCACTGTTGATATATGTTGGGGTATTTAGTTTGCATCAGTATGTTAGGTTGCTGCGATTGTCGATTAAAAGTGCTCTGTTATTTGTACTGATGTTGCCATTGTTGCACATTGCATGTGAATGATCTCAGCCTACTGAATATTTGCCTTAGATAGATAGTAGGCCTGTCATTGCCTCACCATTCTGAATGACCCCGTATCCCAGGCCTATCATAGAGAATATTTTTATTGACAGCAGTATTTATCATTGTTGAATCTTTTGCATCTAGATAACCTTAAGCATAACATTTTATCATTAATTCTAAATAATATTAAAACTACAATGATGTACTGACCTTAAAAACTTATCAATAATTATGTGTATGTAGGATAACGTAAATATGCGTGTCTGCATGAATATGTAAACAAAATCGAAATTTGCAAATACACCACGGCACAGGTTTACACCAAATTTATCATATCGAGGTCGCAAATGGGTATACGAATAACAGAACACCGATATCTATAAAACTTTCAAATGGATGTTATGCAATTAACTATTTTTACATATCAACTGGAAAGGTGTACACATATATACTACATAGTGGGGCTGCAACAGTTGGAATTCAGTTGCTCCCACACCAACGACCTGTACAAATCGTCAATTTTAAATTGTAGCTTCTTGTTATAGGATGATCTAATAAATATTTCCCATATTTATATATGTCCAAACTTAATCACTTGTTACTTGTTATTCCTATATTTTAGGTAATTATCAATTACCATAAACATAGCTGTAAATACGTTTAATAGCCTAATTTTTAAAGTTTTTGTTGTCATTTTCTCCAGAATTGTGTAGATAAAGTGTAGTGTGGTCCTCCAGAAAAGTCCTGTATTTTCACGGCTAGCTTATTGATTGAAGGTAATTAGGATGATAATAACTGGAGATAATTATCAATAACAAGTAGCAAGGTGAATTGATTTGGACGATATAAATATAAATATATAAATATATTATTAATACATCCAAAAGCCCTCCAAATCCATCACCTAATGTAGTGTACATTTTGTTAACCCTTAAGCCTGGTCCCCACTTGAGCGACTAGATTTGACATGTTTAATATTTTTCCCTAGTCGCCGCTGATTAGTGGAGTTAGTAGATGAGGTGGGGGACCAATGTGTCCTCTAGTTGCCGCCTGTTTCATAGCAAGAGCGTCCCAAGGTGGCGATTAACTTTGATTTCTCACGGGCATCTAGTTAGTCGCCCGATGACGTACTTATGTGTTAGTCGTCGGGCGACTAACGTTGGTTGCCGTCGTTAATCGCCCAAGTGGGGATGCGGCTTTAGTCGCTGGTGGAAAAAAAGTTAATCGCCACGTTGGGACGCTCTTGCTATCATAGTGCCGGCGATTAGGGCTCACTTTAGTCACCTAGCTCGGGGACCAACTGCTTTAATCGCCGGCGAATAGTGGGAAATATTAAACATGTCAAATATTTTGCTCAGAAACCACAGCGACTAGTGGCTTGGTCCCAAGACATCACGGCGCCAGTGGGGAGTTGGTCGCCGGGCTACTAAGAACCTTAGTCGTCCGCCGACTAAGAGAATCTCGTCGCCAAAATGGGGACCAGGCTTTAGGGGTGGTTTATGTATACACACAAGAAGAGGCCCATTGCTCCGTGTCCTTTATATAATCAATAGGACACTCTAAAGCAGATAGGTAGGTTGTTCCCTCCCTGCGAATTGAATGTGTAGAGAAATTGCCAAAAATATTTGATTTTTTCAACAAAGATTTAAATTTCTTGTTGAATTCTGGATAGGATAAGACCTGTGTGTCCCTAGATGAGAACAGATAGGAGTTCCTGTCGATAGGAAACCTTGTAAATAACTCTTGCAACAATAAAACACATTTTTCTATCCTTTGAATAAGATATAGGAATCTCATGTACCTGACCATATTGCTTGGTCTTTGAGGAGTTTCTACTAGTACTCCCCATTTTTTGAATATTAAATTTTCCCTTTTTAGGGTATGGGAGGACCAAACTATGTGTCCTATCCTTAACAATGTGTTAAATAGGAACAAAATCAATGCCCATGACAATAATTGGATATCTTCAGCCTTGTCCACCTTCCTATACATCTTCTCTAAATGTTCTGCCCTTTATGAGTCCTTAGTATCTATTGACATTTTTTGGAATTTTTCATCCCTTTGCAGGTCTGTGACAATTTTTGTCTGACCAATCTGCCACTGGAACACCTTTTAAATTATGAAAAAATATTACTGCCTGGTAATAATTTTGTATACTCGAAAATTTCGAGCCAAAAAAGTTACATATTTACATGCTTGTGTTAAATTGCAGGCGTATTTTTTCCATTTTTTTTCCATTTTCTTTTTACAAATTTTTACGTAGCATTTCCACTGCTTTTTTCTTCTAGTTTTCATATTCCCAGATGCTGCTTGATACATTTTGGCCTGCCTTTCCAGCTCCTTCTCTGCTGCAAAAATCGAAAATGTTGATGGGGCAGCATCAATTTGATCCCATTAGACATTTTTTCAAATTCTAAAAATATAACAGGCGGGATAGGCTGTCAGCAACCAGGTTATCTTTTGTACTAATATAGTGAGGTACCAATCGGATTTTATAAATTTAACACACCCAAAAATGTTCTCTTAACCACGACATGCATGTGTCATTTGAATTCGTACCCTTTTTGCCATGTAAAAAACTTGAGTATTGTCGGTGAAATGTTTACAGAGAAGCCGGCAATTTCCGGCAATTAACCAATGTTTGACCCCTGCTGTACAATGCTGTACAAATTATATATGATACTTTAAGGCTCTTTCTGGACTTTTTATTTGATTTTAACTGTTACTTCTAAGGTAATGATAATAAACAATTGACCTATAATTTACCATGGTAACCAGAAAAATAAAAAAAGGAAACACACCAACTCCTAGTTAACCCCTCTCTCCCTTTCCCACAGTTTGTTTTTCTCTCTCTTCTTGCATAAGACATCTATAACTTTCATAATCCCTCACATCGACAGTTATTCAATTAAAACAAGTAATACCATCACAACGAGAATATATGAGTATTACCAGTATCATCAGGGTACCAACATAATATATATATATAATTCCCTCTTAAACATCAAAAGTATAAGAGCTTTAATTATGTGTTGTTATTTTGGTTTTCTGGTAATGCTGGTATTCTGTTGATGCATGTATTACTAGTGTTATTGGAATTCTTATTTGTGGCGTAGAATTTGGACATGAAAAGGAGAAAGTCATAATAGGTATATAACCAGAATACCAGTATTATTACGACAAAACCAACATACCAACACAAAACTAAAACGGTGACCAGAATACCAAAACATAATTGCTTTTCTCACCAACCTATAATATATATTTCTAGTGTTGTTATTCTGTTTATTCAATACAGGAATGGGACAATGGGGAAAAAAATTGTAGAATTATAAGGGAATTTCTGTTTGCTCGTGTCTTTATTTAAAAAAATAGGAAACTATCTAATCATGTTTTCACTTTTTGTTTCTAGAACTCATGATATAAAAGCTTCAACCATCATAGAAGATCTGCGACACAATGTTATGTACATATTGTACTGATATCTTCTTCTCGTATATGAAGTGAGATATGTACCTTAAAAAAAGCGTGTGTCTTATTGTGTAAACATTAGGAGCAGCCCGACTCGAAAACGGTGCCTGTGGCTCGGACTCATGAGGGACCCAACCCAGCAGGGTCCAGTGCAGAGCCCTGGTCAGTGATTAGGACCCTGTGTAGATCAATGGGCTCTGATAAGGACAGGGAGTCTCTCACACCATGCCCGGCCTGCCATCTCTGTCTCACTTAGGTCTATTCTCTACTTAACTTTGAAGACTATCCATACTGTTGTGCATAATATTTAGACTCTAAAATATGTTTCTGCAAAAGCGAAAGCCTGATGATCATCCACAGGAGGACATTTAGTTTGAATGTAACTGAACGGTTTAATGTTCGTGATTTGTTCACAATTTGTTCCCAACCCCCTTGCCTGGTGTCCGTACACGTGCATGTAATTACAAGCTCATTGCCCTCTCCCCTCCCCCCTGGTTGTCGAATTCATGGAAGGTCCTTGCTCAGGCAGTTAGGAGAATCCAGGATTGGCTTGTGGTTTTATTCAGGAACAAGAAACATTGTAACCACAATAAGTTTCAAAACAAGCTTCCGTGGGAAAGCGGACTTCTCTAAAAAGAAGGCCACAAATGAGTGTCTTTCATGGAGCCTGACATCACCTCTTAATATCAATGGGCCTCTGCAAGGAATTTTAATTTGTTCCCCTTCCGGTCGGGGTACCAAGCTCTAACTAGCAATTCGGTCTGGTTACTTCATTCTCCCTGAGTAGACCACTAGTTTCTAATGCAGGGGTGTATGCAGGTGTAGGCCTATAAAAGGGTAATGGGAATCCAATCCACAGCACAACCAACCTTGTATTCCTCCGGAGTGACAGACCGTCTATTAAGCAAGTGGCCAACACAAGAATTTCTTCATGCAAATACTGAGAGAAGGCACACAACATCACAATATGAAGGTATGTTTCCCTTTGATTTAGTCCAATTGATAAGAGTGTACAGATTGACTTGTGGTCTAAGTTGAAGCATTGTATCAGTTCGGCATATTTCCATTCAATCGAGAAGTGCATTCGAGATATTCATTGCAGTCGTATATAATGACTTATATCTGTGGACATATTTATAACGTTTTTCTGCTCACAGAGCATAACGAGGTTTCCAGTCTTTCTATAAGATGAAACATGGTGCAAGTCTTATAGAAAGTCACGAAAGTAATAATGGGAAAGATTGAGCTTTTGAAATAGACCTGCCAAGGTACCTCAACAGTTCCTACCAGCGATTGATTAATGTTTGATGGTTTCAGGTCGTCATTCTTGCACTTCTTGGGGTGGTTGCCATGATGGCAACCATGTCGGATGCAGGACCACCTGGTGTGCGAGGGTTTGCAGAACCGGAGGATGGACCTAGGGGTGAACCAGAGGGCGAACCTCGTGAAGAACCTCGCGGTGAACCTCGTGGTGAACCTCGTGGTGAACCTTGTGAAGAACCTCGTGGTGAACCTCGTGGTGAACCTCTTGGTGAACGTGGTGCCGAACGTCGGGGAGAACGTCGGGGAGAACCTTGTGGTGAACCTCGGGGCGAACCTCGTGGCGTACAAGGCATGGATTAGATGGACCATAGAATAGGCGAGATTTTCGGAATTGGGAGAGGCAAACAAACGAGTTAGTAAAGGTAAGGGTACTAAAGAGTAATTTTGGCCACTCCCACAAATATTTTGTTAAACTGTAACATTTTATAAAAATGATATCGCTAAAAGCAAAGATAGAAGGGTACAGTTCATTTCATTAATTTTGTTGACCTATCTGTTACTTCAATTTGACATGTGACATATGTTCGATATATTAATGTGAAAAACCGGAATTATCAATTCGGATTTTCTAAACGTATTGCTCCATGTTTAGATGAAAAGTGCATTTTGTTTACAAGCACTAAAGATCCCCGAGCAATCGAATGTAACCAAAACACTAACAACAGAAGAGAAATCATTGTATGATGAATGTAATTTGTAGGGTTATATTATGGACCCTAGTTTCTCAGTAAGATAAATAGCTCTCAGTTGTCTTTATTTCACTATCACGACTTCATAATTATAGTGTACAGGACTAAGCATTTTTTGCATATATAATGTTTCAGAAAGACGCAATCTGGGATAAGACATGATGTGGGTGGTACGAGGAAACGCCATCCTAACAAGATCGGAGGAGAAAGACTGTCTTTAAGAGCCACTACCTTCATTAAAATGAATAAAACTGTGATGTAAACTAAGGACTGTCGCAATAATTGAAATTGCTTCATATTATATCCATTTTGTAGAAAAAAGAAGGAGCTAAATAAACATTGAGCAACAATAGATTCAGCTGTTCACCTGATCTTCCTCAAACACATTCACAAATTAGATATCTTTTTCCTTTCCTATCAATAATCCTTAATTCTATGACTAGCTATATATAATCGCATTATCAGACTCAGAAGGTTTATACATGGTTACTTGATCATGTTTTCTTTCATTTTGATAATAAATTCCTGTCTCATGTTATGTTGTGTACACGTGTGTACACGTGTGTGCAATTCCCTTTTTCCTAATTGGTCTTATTGTTATCAAGCACCCATGTTTCCCTTTTTGGCTATCTTCTGGGTGAAACAGGAAATGATTAAGGGGGCATTTCATGCTAGCCAAATTGTGATTGTAAATTGATATATGATCTTGAATTAATATTTACGACCCTTGTGTTTCCCATTAAGGTTATTTTTTTGTAAATTTGATGGTTTTGGATATGTGACTACTCATTGAGCAGTTTAAAACCATTTCACACCATAGTTTTTTAAATGAAATTTTAAGATAAGATGTCCATTAAATATTTGTCAATTGATGATTAAACTTTAAATAATGTAGAACATTATTTGATAATTATTGTTTGTCCATATCATATGTAACCATGATAATTATTTGTCTTCTGTAGTAAGTAGCTAAGACATTGCCATTTCAAAGAGTGTATAGAGCACTTGGCTGCTCTATACCCTGATCCATTTCAAACGAGAGAAGAATAGAAGTTGCAGTGTCTCATCCAATATGGATTGCCAGCTTATTTAGTTCTTACAGTATACCCTATATGGCTTATCATCCCACAGTGGTGGGAAATACAAAGCTCGTAATGAATATACAATACCTATCCATAATATACAAATAAACAAAATGAATTCATGATAGAAAATTCAATTATCCCTATTTGAAACAATTGAATCAAGAAAGACAGTAGTTTTCCACATGAATTCCATTCTTAAATACATTTTCTATATTGCCATATTCATACAAGGGGTACATTAACCTTTTTCATACAAGGGGTAAATTACCCCTTTCCTGATGCCAGTTGCAGAAATGCATCACCACACTCTGGACTCCAGTTGCATAAATGCATCACCACAGTAAGGACGCCAGTTGCATTTTTGCATAAACTGTTAATTTTGTCAAAATCACCATAAATCCTGAATAATTCGCAAAATTTAATGAAATCTTGTTTTATGTATGTAGAAGTATGCATATTTTGTTGTCTTTATGATCCTTGGTCATTTTGGCAGGGATTTCTTGTATCAGGTAACATAATGTGTTAATGTGTATTGGATACATACAACTGGCATCATAATTATAGGACAATATTGGCGCAAATCTGACATCAAATTGTACCATTCATCAATAAATCTGGCCTCAGGAAAGGCTTAAACAATGCTGCCATCTACTTATATTTGTATGAACCATATCCAATTTATTTTCTTTGATATAAGGGTTAGCATGTCATTCAGGTAAAGGTGATCCCCCCTTTAAATTTGTCTGTAGTAAGTGCTAAGGTAAATTGTTTCAAACACGACCCTATGTGTAGAGCAGTTGGTCCTACCTGAAACATATATCATCTTAGCAGTTATGATTGTAAAAAGGCCTTGGTGTGAAATGCGCCCTATGTCATGTGATCCTGTCATCCATATTCCACAGCGCTTAATATAAACTATTATAATCATATCACGAATGGGTCTCTAGGATTCATACCTAAATGACTAATTCCTTCTACATATAGCAACCTTACGTATGTGATATTTTCATTCATATATCATCTCACCTATGTACACACACCTCAAATGACACATAACGGATAGTAATCTACTATTGAATAGCCTCAAAATGTGCTCATAATGACAGGCATAGTAGAGGCATATAACAAGCATTCTGTGGTTAGTCTGTAAGGGGTATTAGATTCGTGCTTCTATTGAGGAACTAAATAGTCACAATGAGGTTTCCGAAGTGAACCGGAACGCTCTGAAGATAAAAGCCACAAATGACAACGAAGCATTGCTATTGTGATGAATGCCTATTCATCCGATATGTAAAGAGACCATAGTGAGAAAAGTAAGGTAATATGACAAAAGTATATATGTTGATAAAGGAACGAAAGTGTAAAGGAACGAAAAGTGTAAAAGCCCGAAAAAGAGGCCCGAAAATGTAAAAAGGAACGAAAGTGTAAAGGAACGAAAGTGTAAAGGACCAAAACCCGAAAGGTCCCGAGAAATGTAAACCGGAAGTGATATGTAAACCGGAAGCGATAATGTAAACCGGAAGTGACGTCAATTGTAACCACGTGACCAAAAGCAGCCAATCAGGGCTAACCTCTAGAGTATATAAAGGGGCGATGAGGCCCGAATAAACGAGTTCTTTCACAGTTCTCCTTGTGTCCACACGTGTCTTCTTCCCTTAAACAACCGCTGAGATGAGCCGATACGAGTTAATTAACTACAAGTTCGAGTAAAATAGTAGAAGTTCGAGGTAATTAGGCGAAACTTAGGACGGGGGCCCGAAGGCCCGAGGAACGGAAGTGAGGCCCGGAGGACCGAAGTAGGGCCCGAAGGCCCGAAACTGGCCCGGATGGAGTCCCGGAAATGCAGGCCCGGAATGGCACGAAGGCCCGAAACCCGGCACGGAGACCCGGAATCCAGGGGAATGACGGCCGACTGGCTCGGCCCCACGCTACCAAACAATAGGTGACCGTCGGCCCGACAACCCCGTGTACCGGAACCCGGGGTGGACCGCCCTATCGAAGTGAATACCGGCATTGGAGATAGAGAGACGATCCACGACTCCCCCCTACCCCTGCCATATTTTCCCTTCCCCGCAGTCCTCCGTACGACACCAAGGACCGATTCCCGACCGACTCGCTCAAACCCCCTCGTGCGCGAGGCACGACTCTAAAAACATCACATCTCGGTTTCTTGCCCGGATTCTCCGTCCGTCCGAGACCGAAACAATTCCCACGTCCCTCTGCTGTAGGACTCGGAAACCCCGACCTACCAGGGAACGTCACACTGGTGGCAGCGGTGGTGCTGAATTAGCACATACGGACTTGTGGATACTGAGTGTTTCGTTGAGATTGGGCGCTTATGGCGACAGCTGCGGTCTTCGATCAGATGGATTCTGACATCGCCTTCAAGGAAGGTGGGGAGGAGAAGGGAGGTACGAAACCCGAAGTCAAAGGGGAGGACACGACCATCATGGATAGGCGATTCAACTTTATGGGAACGTCCACCCCAACGGATGAGCAGAATGCGCGGACCCAACAACAGCAGACCGGCCAGGCAGGAGGGAGTCTAAAAAAGTTTAGTTTGAGACCGGAAAAATATGATGGAAAGCCGGACTTTGAGGGATGGATCAACCAATTCGAGGAGTATGCAGACTTGGGACGTTGGACGACCGAAGAAAAGGCGGCGATGCTCTTTCTTTCGCTGACGGGAACGGCACGGATGTACTTTGTCGGACTCCCGGATAGAGAACGACTCCGTTACCCGGCGAGAGTGGAGGCGTTGCGCCGGAGGTTCAGGCAGGAAAAGGACACGTGCAATGCTCTGCAGGAATTGGCGGGATTGAAGCGTGTGAAGAACCAAACAGAGAAGGAGTTGGCCGATAACGCCCGGCGATTGGCGTCGAGGGCCTACTTCTCCAATGACTATGCCAGTCAGGAAAAAGCGGCATTACACGCGTTCCAGGCTGCAGTAGGGGAAGACCTTCAACTAAAGTGCGCAGAAAAAGGATGTAAGACGCTAGAAGAGGCGGTAGAGGTGGTAGAGATACAGGAACGATACTCGCGCCGCCTTTTACGGGCAGTGAAGCCCGAGGAGGACGCCAACGCCCAAATCACGGCCTTAAACGGGAAGCTTGAGGAAATGATGAAGGAATTGGCAGAAGAACGAGAAGCCAGGAGGCAGTCAGCAGCCCAGAGAGAGGCGTATAAAAAGAGAAAAGAGGATATGGAATGTCACCAATGTCACCAGAAAGGCCATTTCGCGAGGGATTGCTCTCAGCGTCAGGGAAACGGACAGTCGCCGTCGCAGTAAGCGCGGGGCCCCCTTCAGGCGCGGCGAGAGAAGTAGTAGGCATGGGTGAGTGTGGACTTTACGTGGCCGGAACGGTGGGAGAGAGTGTCGTCCGTTTTCTAGTTGATACCGGATCCATGATCAGTTTACTATCGGACCGTCTCTGGAGAGAGTGGGGACGGAAATGGGAAGACCTGGACGGATATGAAGGACGCCTCTGCTCAGTGGATGGTAGTCCGTTGCGATGTTACGGATGCATGAATCTGTCGGTAAAATTGGGAACACGCGTGCTACAGTGGACGTTTATGGTAGCAGACATCGGCAGAGACGAAGGAATCCTCGGAAACGATTTCGCGGTGAAATACCGGCTAACAGTTAAGCCCCACGCGAGTGCTGTCTTCCTGCCCGCCGAAGGAGGGGGAGAGGGGGAACGAATCCCGGGAGTGGAACAAAGAACGGATGGGATTCGGGCAGTCACCGTCGGAGGACAGATCGTGAGAATCGAGGAAACGACAGAGATACCCCCACTCCAGGTAACCCGAGTAGCAATAGTAGCGAGAGCAAACATGGGACAAAGTGGACAGCTGGCTGTCATTACCGTCAATGGATTACCGATGGGACTGGAAGTGATCCCAGGAGCGGTAACGCTGGGAGAGGAGAATAAAGTTTGGGTGGCCAACCGAGGGACCGAGAGCACGAAGCTAGAGACCGGCAGTGTCCTCGGAGAAGCCACCTTCGTACAGGAAGTACGAGGTACGAGAGAAGATGTAAAAGAAGCACCCGGAGCGCTCACCGAGATGATAGAGGAGGCTAAGAAAGACCTGACCACGGAAGAAAGCGTAGAACTGGAGAAAGCCATCATGGCCCGGGAACAGATGTTTGCGACCTCGAAACACGAGTTAGGACAAACGAATTTAGTACAACATCGGATCAGTACGGGGGATCAGATGCCGATCAAGCAAAGGGTCAGACGGTATCCAGCCACCAGGAGAGAGGAAGAGCGAGCACTGGTGGAGGATATGTTGAATCTGGGAATCATCCAGGAAAGTGGAAGCGCATGGAAGAGCCCGACCGTCTTGGTGAAAAAGAAGGACGGAGGAACGAGATTCTGCATTGATTATCGGAAACTGAATCAGGCTATGAAAGTGGATGCCTATCCGCTTCCCCGGATAGAAGACACCTTGGGCGGGAGCCTATTCTTCTGTAGTCTGGACCTCGCAAGTGGATATTGGCAGGTAGAAATGGCACCCGAGGACCGAGAAAAGACGGCCTTCGTGACTCAAGGAGGGTTATATGAGTTCAAAGTGATGCCATTCGGGCTAGTGAACACCCCAGCCACCTTCGAGAGACTGATGGAGAGAATCCTCAGGGGAATTGTGTGGGAGGAGTGTCTGGTATACCTGGATGACATATTGGTATTCGGACCAACGTTTGAAGTGACTCTGGAAAGATTGGTACGGGTTCTGGACCGACTGAACGCTGCAGGACTGAAGCTGAAGGTACGAAAATGCAGGTTGTTCCAGAAGAAGATTCCGTTCTTGGGGCACGTCGTCTCATTAAACAGGATCGAGCCCGACCCCGAAAAGTGTCGGCAAGTAACCGAGTGGCTGGTCCCTCGAGACCTCCACGAGGTACGAGCCTTTGTGGGATTATGTTCGTACTATAGGAGACACATAAACGGTTTCACGGAATTGGCTGCCCCTTTGTATGAATTAGCAACGAAAGAGGAGCCTTTCGTGTGGAGTACGAGACGACAAGAGGCATTTGATGCCATGAAGAGGGCGTTGACTGAAGCCCCGGTATTGGGATTCCCGGAGGAGGAAGGACAGTGGTGGCTTGACACAGATGCCAGTGACGTGGGGACGGGAGCCATGCTATCGCAGGAGCAGAAAGGAGTGGAACGGGTGATAGCTTACACGAGCAAGACCCTGGAGTCGAATGAACGAAAGTATTGCACCACGCGGAAAGAACTGTTAGCGGTGGTGCGGGCTTTGAAACATTTTCGGTGCTACATCTACGGTCAACGCGTCATTGTCCGAACGGATAATAGCGCAGTTAGTTGGCTACAAAGGAGTAAGGAACCGATGGGGCAGGCCGCCCGGTGGATTGAAATTATCGACTCGCATGACGTGTCGTTCCAACACCGACCGGGCAGGAAACATGGGAACGCCGACGCATTGTCCCGGTACCCGTGTAAGCAGTGTGGGGAAGAACACGAGGGTACCGAGAGAGTGAGAGTAGTGACGTGGGCCCGGGGGTATGAGCCCGGATGGTCCCCGCAGGAGATGAAAGCAGCACAGAGGAGGGATCGAGTTATGGGACCGATTATCGCACGGATGGAAGAGGATGCGAACCGGCCAGGTTGGGAGGTCATATCTCCGGAATCCCGAGAAACGAAGATCCTTTGGAGGCAATGGGAAAGACTGAGCCTACTGGATGGCGTGCTGCATCGGAAGTATTGGGAATTAGAAGGACATGGTTGGAGGAACCAACTGGTCGTCCCGAGAGACGAACGAGCCGAATTGGTAAGAGAATACCATGGAGGAGCGGCAGGAGCGCACCTAGGAGTCGCCAGAACGACGGCCCTGTTGGAACAAGGGTTTTACTGGCCGGGACTCCGAGAGGACGTGCGGAAGGAATGTCGGGAATGTGACTGTGCGTTGCTCAAGAGGGGACGAGGACGTTGGGAGCCGTTGCATCAGTACATAGTAGGAGAGCCGATGGAACGATTGGCCATGGATGTTTCGGGCCCGTACCCAGTCACGAAACGAGGAAACAAGTACTGCCTGATGGTGGGGTGCTATTTCACCAAGTGGCTGGAGTGTTTCCCGATCCCAGATCAGAAGGCAGTCACGGTGGCAGACAAGCTAGTCGAAGAAGTGGTAGCTCGGTACGGCGCGTTTCGGGAACTACACTCGGATCAGGGCACGAATTTCGAGTTCGAGGTGGTGGCCCAGGTCTGCGCGATGTTTGGAATTCACAAGACGCGGACAACGCCGTACCATCCCCGGAGTGACGGATACATAGAACGAAGTTTTCGTACTTTGGGATGCTGTTTGAAAGCCAGCTGCCGGGCGACGGGCCGGGAATGGGACGAGATGGTTCCGCTCGTGATGATGAGCTATAGGGCAACGCCGCAGGCCAGCACGGGAGTGACACCGAATATGATGATGCTGGGACGACAGACCATGATGCCGCGGCAAGCGATGTATGGGAGACCTCTAGGACCGGAGGAGGAACCTCGACGGGTGGGCGACTATGTGGAAAGCCTGGAGAAAGGGTTAGTCGCGGCCTATCGGGAGGCCCGGGCAGGGCTGAAACGAGCCGCCATTCATCAGAAACACGAGTACGATGGAAAGGTGACTCGGCGGGAATACCACGCCGGAGAACTGGTCTGGGTGCACGACACGGTAGTGGATAGGGACAAAGGAACGAAGTTGCGATTTCCATGGATAGGTCCCGCACTGATCGTCAAGGTGCTTGAAACGAAGAAACGAGGAAAACCGGGGGGGTGGTTCATGTGGACCACCTGGAACCCTACCGAGGACACGCTGCGCCAGCTTGGATGGTAGCCGACCAGCGAGGATACGAGGCTGCACAATAAGATGCTTGGGGTGGGGCGTGCCGGACACGTGACGGAAGCTGGGTACCCCCTTTTTGTGATAAATCGTTCCCCTGTCTCGATTCCGCAGCTGGGAGAGGACCGAGGGAACGACCAAAATAGGCGCTACACAAAAAGGCTTTGGCCAACCTGGGGCCATTGAGTCGGGGAGGTGCGTTGACCACTACAGTAGACGTGTAGGTCGTTAAGGCTGAAGAAAATTGCTACCTAGCTGTAGATTGGTTTTCTTGCGGATGTAATTTAGGTGGGAAATTCGGGGTTGAAACGAAAAACGGCGTTCTGGAGCCACGGCGGCCCGAATGCCCAAGTAGTCCCATGTAGCCGGTTTCCGGTCGGTCCGAAGAAACCACAGCGTGGAAAAAGATGGTTGGATTGCAACGAAAGACAGACCCGGCGGCAAGCTGACGAAGACTTTTGAAGTAATGCCGACTTGGTTATACCGCGTTACAACGTCCCGGAGACCGGAGGAGAGTAGATGCGGCACTCTCGAGGCACCGGAGGAACGAACGGACAGTTGTAAGAGGCGAGGCCTGAAACTGGACGGGCTTTAAAGTAGGTCGTAAAAACGAAGACATCAAAGGGAGGACGGGGCGGCGGCGAGAGGATAACAGCGACGAGCCCCTGTGTTCTCCGGGAAGTGTGCGGAAGCACTGAGAGAGCCGAGTGATAAGGCGAGGAGAGGCGGAAGAGATGAAAGGACCGAGGATGTCCGGTGGGGCAATAAAAGGCCTAAGAAGAAAAGCGCAGACGAAAACAGCGGCGAGGGCCGCGAGGTGAACGACAGGCGGGGCGGTAGCCAGAGGCGGGCCCCTGAGGACCGGAAATAGTAGGGGGCGCCACCGCCGAAGTGGTTGGTGAGCTTGACGCTAGGGGTCGCTAGCGCAGGCCACGCCCACTTCCGCCTGCGGCGGCTATATAAGGCAGAGCGCTCGCCGGAGCAGGTCACTCTGGTCAGCCGATCAGAGTTCATCACATCGCACAGCAGACGAGCAGACCAAGCCACAGAAGTGAGCAGAGAAGCGAGACGAGCAGCATCACCACGAGACGAAAACGAAGAAGGCTGACGGGACGAGTTTCGAGTTTGGAACGAAGCCCGAAGGCCCGGAAAACAGACAAGATGAGCGGACGGTGCTGGGAAGGAAACTGCTGCGGGAAGGAATTCAAACACCTGACCAAGCACATCCGGGGCCAGCACGAAGGAGTACGAAAACAGTATTACATGTGCCCGGTGTGTTCGACGACCGAGCATATTCGACACACCAGGACTGGAGAAAGCACATGTGGGAATCACACGAAGGGAATCTGCTGAGAGGGATGCCGAAGCAGGACCCCCTTCTGAGACTGGAGTATGCTGCGGCGTTCGCCTTGGACCCGAAGGGACGACCGCCTTACACCACATTCGCTCCTGGTGACGAGACGGCGGCCCGGGTAGCTGACATGGAACGGGACTTCAGCGTATGCCATCCGGAGGGATTCATCCCTCCCGAGAAAGCGGTGGACAAAACGGCACCGGATAGGCCACGACGAAGGGTTCGTATACCGTGTCACCCGAGCAAGCGGAGCAGGTAGCGGCGAATGAACCGCAGGAGGCCGCCGGGGCCGGCGGGGGATCCCAAGGAGCCAAGGCAGCGGGAAAGGGACCCTTGGCTGGAGTCGCGGAACGGTTGACGCCCACGCGCCGTTCCCCTCGGAGGGCCGTGAAAGGAGGACGGAAGGAAACAACCGAGTCGCCGCGAAGTGCTAGTCGGGCTGTAATCAACCCGAAACCACTCCTTACGGAAGAACAAGTGACCGGCCTCGTACAAAGTCAAGTAAAGAGATTGAACGCCCAGGGGGAACCTCGGGAACCGAGAGGACGGGGACTCCCGGGCAGAGGACGGGGAGGAAAACTCACACCAGCCCCGAAGCCGGGTGGCTCTGGAATACCACCGGGGGCCGAGGTGGTCGAGTTAGTAAGCTCGTCAGATGATCAACGTCCAAAAATCAAAGGAGAGGAGGATGAGCCTCCGGCTTTTAAGCGACCCCCGACACAGGGATCCACGGCGGAGGAGCCCTCTCGGAAGAAGTTAAAAAGTTAAAGAAAATCCCGAAGGAGCTCAAAGAAGGAACCAGCTCGGATCAATCATAGTCGGGACGAAGCACATCGGTGCGCAGTGATCGGTCCCTAGTCATTGCCGAGTCAAGCAGTGCGGGAGAACTGGGGCCGTCGCAGCCCGAGACCTCGGAGAGATTGAAGCACGCCACGGGACTGGAACCTTGTGGCGATGCACAGTTTACTATGATGTCAGTCCATAAAAAGTCGGTCGTATACGAGTCACGACATCCGAGGTACCCCGGGTACCTGAAAGGGACGATGAATCGGGAAGGAGCGTTTAGGGGTTATCGACAAGCCAGGACGGACCGAGAATTAGAGGACAGCATTCGAAACGCAAAGGAGGGCCGGCTGGCGGAGAGAGAGGCGTTATACCTGGGAAGGTTTATTTTTGAGATGGCGGAAAGACAGGGACTGAAACCGTTCGGCCGAATCGACAGAGTGAAGTACGTTCGACACGCAGTCAAGCCCGAGGAAACGGCGTCAACGGCCTCGACACAGCCGTTGTTCTCCACCCCAACCCCGACGAGGGCGGAGTCACCCCTGGAGAAGATGGTGTGCAGTCAGCCAGTGGTTCCGCCCCCGGGGTTGAAACGGATGAGGGATGTCCGAGTAGCACCGGATACGCCGGAGGCACGAATGGCTGTGGAGAACTTGGCCCGAATCAGTCTGGGGAGTCCGTTCTTCGGGTCACAGGAATCAGGAACGACCCCAGGACCGCCATCACCGGAGAGGGTGAGATCGCCACCAGGACCGGACACTCCACTACGAGACGAAGACAAGGACGGATGGGCACTACAACCAAGAGTCATGGTACATAGGTTAAATGACGGCTGCTCAATCCATGGATACGGAGATGGACGATTCAGAGGAAATGGAGTTGGGGCAGGCCGAGACGGAAAAGTACGGACAGGACAAACAAGAGCTGGACGAGTCGGGGGCGGTTTCGGACTCGGTGTTCGGGTCCATGGTATCGG
The DNA here is from genome assembly GCA_936440205.1 of Lepidonotus clava. NCBI lineage: Eukaryota > Metazoa > Annelida > Polychaeta > Phyllodocida > Polynoidae > Lepidonotus > Lepidonotus clava. Next base: position 39,438,573 of record OW387136.1, on the reverse strand, counting down.
AAACAGCGGGACCGTCCGGAGAAACGCCGCGACTCCGGTTGTTGAGGACGCAAGTCATCCAACAGGTCTTACAAGGACATTTTCCGGTAACAGCGCAGGCCGTGCGAGACTGGGAGGCGGAGGAGGTGATAACGGTACGACTAGAATGGCCTCCCAGGCAGGTGCAGGGAATGACGGCCAAGGCAAGAGCGATGGCCTCGGCATCATTGGCATTCTTAATGGCGCTGGAAACGGGCAGCGAGCCGCAGTCGTTCGACGAGGCCATGGCACAATGCCCGACGGCAGCACTGGGACCGTTTACCCGGGACTTACCAGGAGTCGACAGGTTGGTCAATGAACATAATCAGACCGTCCAGTTAGCTCAGACTTTAGTATTGTACAAAAACGAGGAACAACTCGACGATTTATTGGAAACGACGAGGGCGGCGGAGCAGCAGAGAGGAATAGTGGACCAACTTCTCAAGCTCCCGGCCAGGGAGGAGATGCTGCCTTTGCCGGCCCGACGTCAGGAGGAAGGCTGAAAAGCTGTGAGGAATAGGAATAGGTGTATGCTGCTCGGAGTCCTGCACGGATAGTAGCGTGACAGAACCAGCGCGGAGAATGGTGCGTCGCGAGTTCGGGTGAGGAGGGATTACGGGGCGTTGGCTCCTCACCCATAATGTCAAACCCCCAGGGAGAGAACCGGGCTGAGGTGGAGGTACCTGAGCCGCACAGGGATCCGAAGCCCGGATAAAAACTTTCCTGGAGACCGCTGGACGAGCCCGAACTTTGCTTTAAAAACATCGGGAACGGACTGGCGGGCTCGTATGTTCTCATCGAAGTATTCTTACCAAAACGAACCCGGGAGTTTCTTCATGAGAATCTTTTTCTTGCGGAGTTGAACGAAACCGCATGTGTTAGGAGGTGTTGACCGTAATCGACATGCTGGAGAGGTCCATGGTTGGAACGAACTTACCAGGCCTTCGGGGCAGTACGGAACGGGACGAGGCGCTCGGCAGAACTTTTCCATTTTGTTGTCCCAGCATTCATCGAGAGCCGGTTGCGTTGTTTAGGACCAAGTAGGTCGGATGGGACCGTCCGGTCGCGGAAATTGGAAAAGTGACGGGCCGGGCGACCCAGAAAACGAGAAAGGATAGTAATAGGACGCCGGGGCGAGAGTCACTCGGCCGGGGGGTCGGACGGACACCCGGCACCCGTCCGGGTGACCAAGAGGAGCGAGAAGAACGAGGAGGTGGGATTGGAGAAAGGTACTCAGAACGAATGGATAGTGTTGTGAAATTCTTGAGTCAACGGTCGTGCCGGGGTAAATAGGGTACCGGTGGACCGGAGACTCGCCGCTGGAGGAAAGGCTGGCACGGGCCAGGACTAGAGCTCTTCTCCCGTGCTGCCTTGAGGGATCCGGAGGCGAGAGGAACGACCTCTGTCCTCTAGCGGCACCTAAAAACAAAACGAACTTTCTGTGGCTCGTCTGGACTTCCTTGCTTCGCACTTGCGGGACGGCCTCCGGCCATCTTGGATGGATCGCCCAGAGCGCTGGACTGGATGGGCCCAGATTCATCGTTACCACCACCTTCTGTGTTTCCTTGTTTTCAGCCTCTTACCGCACATGGAGTGAAACTTCTCGACCTGAATGCTAGTTTTGGCGTGCCGGAACCGATGCGACGAGTCGTGTGATGACTGCGGAGAGCTGTGGACGTCTCCCGAGGGACCGGGGTGCGAGCAGGGACGGTTGTTAGAAGGCCCTCGCTCGTGCCCCATTAATAATAAGCAACAGAACGAAGTTAATAGATTCATAAAATACTACTTTACATCAATATCTTACCTACAGAAAAACCATAACTGTTTCCATGTCGTACTCCCTGATGTCTTCTGCCCGAAGAACGGAACAAAATATTCTTTGAATCATCTCAGGAGATGGCCGTTGGAACTGAGGCTTGAGATGCCGTTGCAGGCGAACGATGCGGTCTGCAAAGAACGATGGAAGCGATCCTTCCTCCCTGCCTTGGAGTTTTATGTCAGATGAGTTCTTCTTAAGATCCAGTCACCTGAATCTGGCTAAGATAGGATCTGTTCCTGGTCTCAAAGGTGGACGTTGGATGCAGGTCCATGTTTCACTTCTCCATCTTCTCTACAACTTCTCCATACTCAACTTACCTACCACGAACCGTCGTACTCAGGAGCAGCCCAGGGACGACTCGGAACTGATTGTCCCGGCGTGTGACAAGGCGTTCGAAGGGTTTCATGTATATGGGCATGGCACGGATGACGACTGTGGCCTTACCCCAGAATCAAACCCGACCGAATTTTGAAATTATCTTTGCTGCGGATTTTGTTGGTACAACTGTCTCAAGAAAATCGTCAATGAACTGGTCCCTCGGGAAGAAAGAAAGAAAAAAAAATTTAGTAAGCAGCACGGGGCCCGAGAGCCCGGAAACGAACGAGGGCCCGAGTGCCCGGAGTAGGAATACTCTTATTGAATCATCTCATCTGTGGAACGAAGGAGCCTCCCTCCCGCCCCCAAGAAAGGTTATCTTCCTACCGTTGGACACGGGGGGGGGGGGGGATGAGAGGCATCGGCTCCTGTCATCAAAGAAAAATTGTCTTCTCATCTCTAAGGGACCTGTCCTCCGTTCCGGATATTTTTGTGCCACCTGGGCCCGGAATGACGGCGGGATGCCCTGTCAACTACATCGAACTTCTTAAACTTCTTTCTTTGCCTCTGAAGTCTTTGAGTGTGTCGGCGTGGTCGAAAGCCGATCGTCTCCTACACTGGTGCTGGGTTAACCACGAGGCCACATGCCACAAGGACATTCTGACATGGCCGGCGACTGCAAAGTCAAACTTCGTTCCTGCACGGAAAACGGACACCTCATCGACAAATAATGATTCCAGTTTTTGTACACTCATCTCAATCCCGACTCCATTCAGTGTTTCATTGTTAATGGTAGCACAAACTTCACGATTCCATCTTCTGAAACTTCCTCTTGAAGCTTTGACAGCTGAAAGTGCGTATGTATCCCCTTGGATCAATTCCTTCTACACATCTATTGCTGCTTCTTCTTTGGAGCGGTGGGTACCTCGCCCTCTGGCTCGAACATTTCGTCCTTGCCAAACATGAGAAGTCACTGGGAGGCTCCGAAAGCCGAGGTGCAGCAGAGGACGCGAAGTCTAAAGAACATTCTTTTCTACAAAAACCTCAGTCTTTCTACAAACAAAACAAACCTCATCCTCAAATCACCATCATCTAGGAATGCAGAGAAAGTTGGTAGTCGGGAGGACGAAGGGTCACGACCGACCCTTGCGTCCAGGCGGGAGAATCACGACCGATTCTCTGCCCGAAAACAAAAAGGAACGTCTGGACGACGAAAAACGGATAGAGGTCGAGAGGACTAAGGGTCACGACCGACCCTCACCTCTGGGTAGGAGGATTACGACCGATTCTCTGCCCGAATTGGGGAGAACGTCTGGACGATGGAAAAAGGAGAAACGGCGGCGTTACGGGTCACGACTGACCCATAGCCCCGGGCGGGAGGACCACGACCGGTTCCCCTGCCCTAATGAGGGTAAGACGAGGAGAGACGAGTGGGGCTAAGTACCTAGAGCCCAGAGGAGAGGAGCGGGGGCGAAGGGGTCACGACCGATCCCCGGTCCCGGGTGAGAGAGCCACGACCGGCCCGCTCATCCTAAAAAGGGAAAATGGTGAAATAAGGGTCACGATGGACCCAGGATAAGAACTATGACGGAGAAATATGTATGTAAAAGAGACTAAAACGAATGAGTAAGAGAAAACGAACTACAATATGAACTTTGACACAAAACGAAGAACGAAGAACGAAGAACGCAGAATGAAGAAGATAAAATTTAGCCGGATAGGCCCTGGGGGCCCTCCGAAGTAGACAGGAGAGGACAGAGGGTGACACCTCCTCCTCTACCTATAAGGAGCGTAGGATTGATAGTTGAAAATGTTTCTGATTCTAAAGTATTTCCCGTTGTTGTATAGACTGGTATGAACTTGCTTTAAAAATTTTGTAAGACGTGTTTTCCCACCTTTAAAGAAGGTGCGGGAGGGTGTGATGAATGCCTATTCATCCGATATGTAAAGAGACCATAGTGAGAAAAGTAAGGTAATATGACAAAAGTATATATGTTGATAAAGGAACAAAAGTGTAAAGGAACGAAAAGTGTAAAAGCCCGAAAAAGAGGCCCGTAAATGTAAAAAGGAACGAAAGTGTAAAGGAACGAAAGTGTAAAGGACCGAAACCCGAAAGGTCGCGAGAAATGTAAACCGGAAGTGATATGTAAACCGGAAGCGATAATGTAAACCGGAAGTGACGTCAATTGTAACCACGTGACCAAAAGCAGCCAATCAGGGCTAACCTCTAGAGTATATAAAGGGGCGGTGAGGCCCGAATAAACGAGTTCTTTCACAGTTCTCCTTGTGTCCACACGTGTCTTCTTCCCTTAAACAACCGCTGAGATGAGCCGATACGAGTTAATTAACTACAAGTTCGAGTAAAATAGTAGAAGTTCGAGGTAATTAGGCGAAACTTAGGACGGGGGCCCGAAGGCCCGAGGAACGGAAGTGAGGCCCGGAGGACCGAAGTAGGGCACGAAGGCCCAAAACTGGCCCAGATGGAGTCCCGGAAACGCAGGCCCGGAATGGCACGAAGGCCCGAAACCCGGCACGGAGACCCGGAATCCAGGGGAACGACGGCGCGACTGGCTCGGCCCCACGCTACCAAACAATAGGCGACCGTCGGCCCGACAACCCCATGGACTGGAACCCGGGGTGGACCGCCCTATCGAAGTGAATACCGGCATTGGAGATAGAGAGACGATCCACGACTCCCCCCTACCCCTGCCATATTTTCCCTTCCCCGCAGTCCTCCGTACGACACCAAGCACGGATTCCCGACCGACTCGCTCAAACCCCCTCGTGCGCGAGGCACGACTCTAAAAACATCACATCTCGGTTTCTTGCCCGGATTCTCCGTCCGTCCGAGACCCGAAACAATTCCCACGTCCCTCTGCTGTAGGACTCGGAAACCCCGACCTACCAGGGAACGTCACACTATACAAGGAAGAGGCTTGAGGAAATGATATCACCCCTAGTTGTAAATGTAGGCACCACAAGGAACCTCCATAATAATTTGTGATAGGTAAAGCACGAGTCTATCACCGAATTTCTTACCATTGTTACTCATGTCATAAAGTGACATGACCTAAATTGTACAGGGAACAGGTGAATGCCAATGAATGATGTCTTAATATTCCTGCAGTTTGCGCTTTGGTCCACGCTTAGCAATTTTTAGGAACTCCAAAGCAACGTTCTAATAAAGAATGTCTCAAAGATACAGCCAATATTGTTCACACGTTGTAAGAATACTTATGTAAAATTAATGTTTATAAGTTAGGGAATACTATAGACAGTAGCCAGACAAGCCAATATCCCGTGTACTGAACATTAGGAGTATACAGGTCTTGCAGGTTATCAAAGCTCGGGAATGTTCTGCTTATCAGAGCTAGGGAAATTTTCGGTGTGGTGTCGTGGACTTGCAACTAACTATATTGGGAGGGCTTAGTGTTACTTCATAGAATGTTAGTGCAGTTTTTTGATACAATAACATATGTATATCTCATTTTAGTTGATCATTACATGAATAGAGGTAGAGATTGGCCTCTATTTGGTATGTCTATTATAGTTCGTAATAAGATTAAGTAAAAGGTTATCAAACTATCTCCCTCATATATATGCGGAATAGTAGACAACATGCATTAAATCAAGCTTATGTTTTAACACATTTTAATCTAACATTACATTATTAGACAACACCATTTTTATTGGTACTTTTGTCAAATAGACGTGACAAGTATGTCAAAATATTGAGTGTTATAGACATGACAAGTATGTCAAAATTATGAGTGTTATAGACATGTCAAGTATGTCAAGATAATGCCTGTTTCCCATCCCCATGGTCATGGTCCGAAAAGGATCCAGGGACGGTTTATGAAGTTATCATATGACAATGTAACGAGTGTTAAGACCGGGCCTAGTGCTGTACAGGTAAAATTGGTGAATTAATAATACAATGGTACGAGTTCTAAAACTGAAATGTTACAGGAAGTTCGCTGGGCACTGCCTGTTCGGTAGGTAGGGTTCTGTTGACTAACCTGATCAATAATGATTCACCAACCAGGGAAACCTGGGTCGGGTAGGCTGGTCCAACCGTCTCTCTATGGACCCATGGGTTATCTAAATTTCTCTCAAGTTGAGTGTCCCATGCCCGGTAGCCTAGCTCAACACTCTTATTGTTATCGATTTGGCAACTCTTTTAAAGTAGGGAACTATTTGGAACTGATCCTAGTGTCGCGAAATTTTAGCATCTAAAAAAGATACTCAAAATTCTGTACAAAACCTAGGTGCGCTCAACGGGACCAATGCTCCCAACGAGCGAAGTGAACTTCCCCAAGCAAGTACCATCTACACCTGACCCCTGTGCTGTTGTTACCGCTAGGATCGGGCTGCAGTACAGGAGTCACTTGGGGAACGCCACTGTCTATTCTTTAGCATGCTTACATATATAATCCTCTCAAAGATGAGGGGGCTGCACAAGCAGCAGGAGCCTGCCCACATGCCTGGTGTCAGTGGTGCCTGACAGGAGGCAGGACGTTGGGGTTACGCGTCACTGACGCTGCGAAGGGCACTGGGGTGGACGCCCGACCATGGCAGTCACTATGCCCAGGGTGGGTTGGCTCCTGACAGCGGTCTCTTCATCACAAAAAAATCGACGAATAGAAAGAAATTTACCTAAAAACTTAATATATAAAGCAACCCAATATTTATGTAACTAAGAGCCCTTCCTCAGGGAATTCTGGGCAAGTTGTGAAAAGAACATATGAACGCAGAATATTTAGTAACATTCAAAGGGGGAACGCTCCGTGACAGCGCACGAGAGTACCTTATACGTGGCTCGTTTGCTTCTGGTACAGGCACGCTACAACAGGCAAGGATGTATACAACTCCTGCCAAGGCGTGCTACATTCAGAAAGTATAACGGAGGTCACAAGGAAAAAGAAGTTACGGGAAAAATGCGGTGAACTGGTGACATTCACAGGGTGCTAACTCCCTTCTTCATAAAGGCGACTTTAACCTGTAAAAGGGCCTTCTCCCTGTGGGGGGGAGTTCTAGCTAAAACCCACAGGATGATGAGACGAGGCGCTGTACAAAATGTGTAGTCTCGTCGTCTTGGCTATGTGTAATGATCACCGAGTCACAACATATCCTAGTCGTTGGGTCCTTTGATTTTACTGTAAATCAGGATCCAGCGAAATGCGAAAAATAAAAAACAACTGCCCAAAGGTACAAGACTAAGTTATTTAGGCCATGTTTAGACCAGTTTTAACCGGGACTGAGGCAAAACGGCAAGAAGTCAAGTTTCGACCCGGGTAAATTAGAAATAATCAAAATTAATAAAGAAGACGTGCGGCTTCAGAGCTGACCGCCGTCGAGAGAAAAAAACAAAAAAACAAATGAAATGCTAGTCTTGACCGCCGTCGTGGCGCTACAAGTAACCGGGTCTCCGCTCAACAGTTGAGCTGAAGAGGGGGGACACGGTCTACTATTCCCTAACGAACGGCTGCAAAAACTTAGTTGACACCCATAGCTAATAGTCTACCCAGTCTATTAGAAAGAAACTAAAATTCTAAAACTGTCTATAACATTAATAGATATTCCTGCCCCGCGTGCGCATAGTTAGGATAAGCTGGGGGCGGAGTCTTTTCAGGAGTAGTCTTGACTCTCCACAAGAAAAACGGGCATAGACCTGAACAAAGGACGGGTTTAACCTTGTACTGTACTTCGGTAAAAGCCCGACTTACTAGGTGCTGTCTGGAAGTAAGTGATCTGAAGAGATGCATTTACACATCTCTATAATTTAAAGGGGGTGTAGGCTGCATATTAAAAAAAAAAAAAAAAATATGCAGTCTGCTCCCGATTATAACAATGGGAAACTCGGTGCTGCCCATTCTGGTTATATGGATGGGGGGTACCGACAAACCACGTGTAACTAATGAGGACCGGGAATCAGATCAGAAATGAACCTGAATCTGAGACCCGATCCTCTAGTGATAACTAATAAGTAACGAATAATCTCAAACCCCTTTGTACAGTTAAGGTTTAATGTCTTTCAAGACACCTACACTTTTATGGAATGAAAACTACCCCACAATTTTCCCTATATAGTGTGTTGTACGAAATAAGACGGTGAATTATTACTGTTAAAATATGTATAATATCTATTTATGGAACTGTTTGGTGTTAGGGGCGCACCTGCCTGATGCGGTAGGAGGGCGCCAACTACCCAGTATAACAGTGGAACTCGGTATTCAAACCCAGAGTGAATATAGGGGTTGGACGCCGAGCTACCACCTGTAACTAACAAAAGAAGGGAAGAGGTTTATCTTAACATTAACCATTGAAGTGTGTTGGTAAATTATTCTAACACAATGGACATAGATATGAGGTAAGTCAGAATGACAACTGGATTTACCGTTCAGGTATTGGCTCTTAGAAAACCAAGTAGTCTCTTAATTAAACCACAATAAACCCAGTTCCTATCATTATTCTTATTCCCCATCTGGACGACACTGCACAGTAATACTAGTTATCAAACTTATTCTAACACCATGGCACTGACGAAGTCTTCTGAGACGTATCAGTCCATTGCGTGAAACTAGATCTTAACTGGAGCCTGTAGCCTTTGCTACAGACCCAGAACTTACCATGGGACTCTTACAGGAGACTAACTCACTTCACCTGGAGGGATCCCCATGAAGCCCTTACACCTTGTGGTGACACCTCATGTGGTCTGTCAGGGAGTCCGAGCGGGTGAGTTTTGCGTCACATCTCGGGCACTCATGATATCTTTCAAGGTAGGCCTTACCTTATAAAGGTGACAACTCATCAAAGAATTCTGCCACAGCCAATCTAAAGCTATGCAGTCTGGACCAAAGTACCTGGTCACCAGCAGTTCCTCAAAACTTACCACGGAGTCGCCGACGGTCAGTCGGACGACTCTACCTGGGGTGACCACATGAAGCGCTTACGCTTTATAGTCACCAGATAGAGTGTTTCCATCACCTTGTACGGGGAACGTCAAAACAAAGAATTCTGTCACAGCAAATCTAGTGCTGTACAACCCAGACCGGAATCCCTGGTCATCCACACAACTCCATTGGTGCAGTGTCAGTCAACTAGTAGTTAATAGTAATAAAATAACATTCTAAGGCCAACGCGGCACAGTCTACCCATACATTGAGAGCCTGCCTGAATCGGTAATGTCAACAAACCTTTAGTCAGAAAATCCCCTATTATCGCCCAACCACACGCGCGGTAAAATGTTTGGTCATGTTCGCCTAAACAATCCCTCCCACTAAAATCATATAGCCTGACGTCTCTCAGTGCCCCAACATCACCACCTTATGCTGTTCATAATATCATCAATAACCACAGGACCTGGAAAAGATAATGAGTTTAGTACACAAGGTCCTAGTTCTCAGCCCGCGTCCACCATCTTGAAACCAAAAGTAAACACCAGGTGGCCGCCCATGCTACCCGTTACAAAAATCACCAGCGAAACACAGTTTCTAGTTCCGGGAATGACATCAGCTTCCGGAATACAACAAAGTGAAGGCGAGCTGAGAAAACTGCTGACTAATTCCTGACCAACAATCTCCTTAAAATCTACGGGTTAGTGGCTACCTAACGTGCAAAGAACAGTCAAGAAGGAAGGTTAGACTTACCCGGTCTCGGAGCGGTCGAGTCGAGAGGCTGGCTCTACGAGAGGGGCGGAGACCCGGCAACGGGCGAAGAAGGCAACGGGTCCCGTGAAAACAGTCTAAAGAGTCCTTCGATCCTGGGGTTCCTGGGAAAACGATCCGGCCGAAGCCTCTTGAGTAAATAGTATATCTGTGGTATCCTGAGTTCTGTCCGGGAATTGATTGCAAAAATCACTAGGCGGGAATCACTCCAATAGAATTAAGAAGAATCATTATGTACAAAGGGAGTGCCGACGGTCTAGCGGGGGGCTAAAGGCAGGCGGGCGATCACGCGGCCTAACGCCCTGGCCCACCGACGAAGGACACGGGCGGACGGCATATAGCCGTCCACCAACTCCCTAAAATCATTAATGGTCATCTGTCCGTCTGCCACAGATCGAGTAAGGTGTAGAGCTTGCCCGGTGTAGACGGTAGGTACACCGTACCAGTCGTTCGCTCGCTTGGTTTCCCGTCCGATCTTGGGAGCCAGTCGATTCACCCACTTCTGGAGTGATCCGTCGCTGTCGGTGAGACTCCAGCTGCGGGCATCGAATCCAGAAGGTGTTGCTAAAATAAACGTGGATGGGATCGGGTGTGACTGGATATTTAAAAACGCCCGATTAAAAAGTTCAGAATAAAACTTCACGGCCTCCTCGGGACGAATGAAAAGGGGAATAAACAGGGCTAATTCTTGATCCCATGTAAGTATATCCAGGAGGTTGACCACTACAATCAAAATGTCTTCCGGGTGTAAGACATGATGTGCAAAGGCAAATCCGGCCAGCTCAGCAGTGGTCGCCTCGGCACTAGGATAAATCACGCAGCAGTTGGTGGAGTCTTGTAAAAGCAGGTCGGGGTAGTCTTGTATACCGGCCTCCCGGTCGGAACAGAACACTGCGATTCTGACCATTGTTCTTCGTGAAAGAGATAAAAAAATGCGAGACAAAGTGAAAAACACGTTTGACTTCTAAGAAAAGACCGTCGGCACTGATTAAAATGACGTCAAAACGAGGCTAATTTGGGAAACCCCTTTTTGATCCAAAGGATCCAAATTTTGATATCGGCTAACATGATCAAAGCATCATTTAATTTTTCTAAAACTTCGTGCTAGATTAAAGTTTAGGTCCCCAACCAACGTAATCAAGCGACAGAATTAATTTATATCGGCCCAAAATGTCAGGTCGAACCTTCAAACTTGCAAATTTGTTCGAAACAGAAATTTGCCATCCGGGCGCTTCGCGCCTGGAGGAATCAAATCGAGGTCAAACCCTGGAGGGGAACTCCAGTCAAGCGTCCCGCTAAGTACACATGTACTAAGCATAACTGGTGGGCGCGCGACGTGGATGGTAATATTTTCTGGATCCAATTGCTTAATGTTGCTAGATCAGATGCGTGGACCTTGTGTTTATTGTAAATAATGTTGTTCTAGTTGAAATTTGACTGAAATGTGACACGCATTGTACAATGAAACTCGTTCGTTCAAAATGTCCAAATTCTCCGTATTGATTTTTATTGTGTTAATTCGTTCTGAAATTGGATTTGATGTGTACTTGTTACTCTTAGAAGGTTAAGACAACTTTACACTGTATATATGTTGAGTTTTGTTGACTTGTGTTCCAAATCGCATATATCAGAATTTGTACATGTATGTACTAAGTCAAAAACCGACTTTGTCACCTTATGCACGGGTGTCGTAATTCTTGAGCCTCATTATGGCTGACCATCTCTAAACTTACCCTGTCACCTTATGCACGGGTGTCACAATTCTTAAGCCTCAATATAGGTTGATAATGATATTTCTTCATTCTCTAAAACTGACTTTGTCACTTTGTCACCATGATTATGTCACCATTACTTTATCATACAAATGATCATGTTATCATTCTTTAACACTTACTTTGCCACTTTATGAACGGGTTCCGCTAACCTTGAGCTTCAAGCTGTGGAAGTCAACTCGATAAATAATCTTATTTATGAACTTACCATGAAACCTATGAATGTTTTCACTGATCTTGAGTCTCAACCTGGGACTACCAGCAAAATGTACTATGTACTAAAGCAAAACCGATCATATGAATGTATCTTTGTTTATACTTCTGAAAGAACAAAAGAACTTCTGATTATATTGACACTGTGTTGAATGTACCACGAGAGTCAAAGCCACCCCACATTGGTTTCTTTATATCAGGAAACAATAATAACAAATATATCCAATCATCAAAATTGGAAACTTTATCACATTTGATTGAAAATCTCCATTTGGTTTGAGCTATGTCGTCCACCTCCTTAAACTCAAACACCTGACCGCCGTCGAATGTACTAATAGCTTAGCACTTTTAATATATCCTCATGTTACATAATCTATCAAGGATCAGGCTTAGCAAGTCTACATCTAGTCTACTTCTAGAAGAAATATCTTACGCTCCCAGCGCCACCTGTTAACCAGTATAAAAGGCGTTGCAAGGTAGGGAGCGAGGCAGTTAGTAGAGTTTTAGTGAGAACATCAGCTAAGTAAGTTTAGCCAAGGAGTTACCTGGAGTAAGTACATCGGCTCCCGTGTAACAGACTGGAGTTTACCAATATCAACTACCTCGGACATAGGATTGTGATAGAGCTGGGCACTAGAATGGTCTAGAAGGTGTTGGAACAACTCGCGTTCTAAATGTGGTTGATTGCTGATAGGAGATGGGAGGTGGACTGATGAAGACTTATACATGGTGGCTTTGACTCGGGATGAGATGTTTATTGAATAAAAACCCTTTCATATTAAGAAGCTCCCTCATCGTTCATTTCTTTTGAACTATTGGGAAGTGAATGTGCAAACTTTAAACGCAGTCTGACTGACTCAGACATTCTGGACAAACGACTCATGGAGACTTAGATATACACAAATATCACGCAGTCTTAAATCAAACATTAACAATAGTTCAGTAATATTACATATCTCATTTTAGTTGATCATTACATACATAGAGGCGGAAATTGGCCTCTATTTGGTACGTCTATTTTAGTTCTTAATAAGATTAAGTAAAAGGTTATGAAACTCTCTCCCTCATATATATATATATATATATATATATATATATATATATATATATGCAGAATAGTAGACAACATGCATTAAATCAAGCTTATATTTCAACACATTTTAATCTAACATAACATTATTAGACAACACTATTTTTATTGGTACTTTTGCAAATAGACATGTCGACAAGTATGTCAAAATAATGAGTGTTATAGACATGAGAAGTATGTCAAAATAATGAGTGTTATAGACATGTCAAGTATGTCAAGATAATGCCTGTTTCCCATCCCCATGGTCTTTCGCATAAGAGGCTTTTCTACGATAAACTAAGTAGCTTTTCATATCAAATGGCCTCAGTGTCATTATCTACGCTTTTGCTACCTTTTCATAAGGTTTGGGCTTTTTTAAGCTAGTACTTTAACGGCCCTTTACAGACCTGTATGTCTTATTTCACATATTTCCACCTTTTTATGTACCCACACTTACACTTGAGGAGATTGGGGCTTGTCTGCACGGTATATTGACCTTCACCAACATAGGTATACAGCAGAAGGGAACTGTCTATACTGTGTGGTGTACAACTACTAGAGCAGACGGAGTGATCACCACTGTTCATTGATATACCACAAAAATGCCGGGTCTAAAATAATTATTGTCCTTCAAATTCAGAAAAGAAAGCGAAAAGTTGTAAAGATTTTAAATATCCCATTACAGACGGGAATTTGAGAATAGGACATGTTGCCAGCACGAGTCCAGAGAGCACTTACCTCAAAAAGATGGACTAGAGTTACTACCGAACCGAGGATAAGTTTATGCTTCGACTATAAGTGTTGAAATTTTCTGGACCTGGTTGTCGATAGCAATTTTTTTTGGTTTCTTCATCTCATTTTATTCATTTGTATTTCTCTGGTGTGCTCTTTAACCGCTTCAATGATCTATTTTTCTACATACCTTCATCATTCTGGCTAGAAAAAAATGTGAACACGTTAAACTAGTTTTTATTGTGTACCGACGGAAAATATTTCTTTTAGCCGAGTACGAACAAACATATACTTTTTATTTCTATACTTTTCTGCAATGTTTTTGGCAACGAACATGAAGGTTTGCTGCGATCTCTATTTTGAAGTAATACTACAACCTTCCTACTGTACACACAGTTTGGGTACACATTATCATGCCATAACTTGGTACACCGTTGCACTGAACCTCTTGCGCATATCTCAATTGATGTAAATCAGTTTTATGTTGTGTAAAAAGAAGAAATTCGCTTATCATTCCTCCTTCTAAATACCATAATGTAACCTTATCATACATGAAGTTGATAACAGTAAAATGAGATTTCAAAATGTATCCACTTAACAAAAACTAATGATGTGCCTGTCTGCAGAGTATATTCCATTTATAATACATTTGTACAGGGGCTAATAAGTGATACAATTCTGTTCATTTTATATGTTCCATCAAGTTCCTTACATCATGATAGTAAACTACAGTACTCTGATCAAATGTGTACCTGCTCAAAGAAGGGGTTTCATTAGTTGTTTGCCTCAACAAGATATAGAGCCCTCCTGATAGTGGCATCTGGAAGTTTGCTATTGGAATAATTCATTCGTTACATTTTGTCTAACCTTATACATAAGTAGGAATAACAGAAGGTTTTTATGAAAGGTATGTGTCCCTAGACAATTCCAAAGTAAATGGCAAAACATCTGAAAAACTGTAGTAAACCAATACTCAGACGAGAGAACCATAAGGACCTTTTTTTCAGTAGTTTTGATATGACTATGAGGCTTTGCTTTCTTGTATGTTATGATAAAGAATACTCTAGCAATGTAAATCTTGTTCAACATACGTTTCCAATGAAGGGTGTATATTTCAAATTAATATGATTATAATTTGAACAGGTGTAACAGTTTTTATGGAGAACTTCAAAAGAAAATTGATTATAAGTTTTCTGCTTACTGTTGCTCTTTCCTATACTTTTGTTTATTCCCCCTTACCCACCTCCTCCATCCCCCCTCTCCTTTTGCTGCAGATCTGGGCTCCCCTCACAGCCTTCCGTGAGATTATACGGAGGGGATGTGCACCACTGTTGACATAATGATTATGTATATATTATATATATAGTGTTATTTGTCCTGCCTGTGTACCAGGTCCTAACTAGCAATTTGAGGTGGTAATATACTTTCTTTTAGGGAGTTCACTAGTTTCTTATGTGGGAGTATCTGGAGAAGGCTTATAAAGGGGAGGCAATAGTCTACCCCACAGTAGACCCAACCTTGTACTCTTCAATTGTCCAACATATGAATCTCCCTGTTTACAAAGACCGAGACAAGGCAGACAGTATCTGACTATGAAGGTACGTTTCTTCCACCTAATATACTTGTTTATGCTTGGTGTGTTTGATTGGATGTACTTTTATCAGATAATCATATCTAGTTTTTGCAATTTTTGTAATACTCTCATAAATCATTTACTGAAATAATAAGATTCATTATGCAAACGATCACAGATGTAAGGAATTTGAATATGGCAAACTTAAAAGGGGGATGGTGCGGTGGGGGGGGGGGGGAATCAGTCTTTGAATATTTCTTTTTATTATCTATCGAACCATACACACTAGTATACATAAGTGATCTTCCGTATAGGTGAATATCATTAAATAGTGAAACATAGTAGTTGAACAATAGTTAATTCAATCAGGTAATTTGCACTTGTCCCATGTCTGGGATCAGAATCAATGACATGGCCATCAAATTAACGTCATACGTTTATATAGGTACAATAAGGAATATAGGTACCAACTGTGAAACAAAAGCCCCATATTTTATGCATGTTAATGGACAGTCCATCCAAAAGAGTACTAATGTTTTCAACAAAATGTCTATCTCACCATTTTATTTTAGAACTATAATCAGTAGTTTGACAGGCATTATAAAGGGATTGGATTACATTAGAACTATTTTCAAACATTCAGCCCTCGGATAGTTGACCGTTTCCAGAACTGGCCATGAAACAGTTGTAGACAACACAAAGGTTTGTGTAGGCCTATGGGGAATGACTGAGCAAACGATTTCCAAAACTTTTAAATTTAGTTCCAACATTTTCAAATATCATACATTGTAAACCATATCTACAATACACCAGGGATTGTCCTTGACTTTTGACTTGGCCTGCTTATCCGCAGGATAAGCTGTTAAATGTGTGAGCTAGCTTATATAGCATGGAACAAATGTGCACGAGTCTATGTAATAGTGCAGTTTAAAATTTTGAAGATTTGAAATAGCCAGAAGTCTGAGTTTACACTAGCTTGACAGGATTTCTAGTATTATAGGAGTTACTAGGCCTATGGCACCCAGGACTAGCAACGCTATGTAAGCGCCAAATACAGTGTTTATAATGTGATACTAGAATAGTAGTTACTTGAGGGAATAACTGTAAAGTACTTGACAAGTTGTGACGTTTGATCAATATGTTTACCCACTAGCATAACGCCTTAAAACTAATTAATTTCGTCAATGATATTGATGACATGGCTGCGTGATTACAATTTCTCTTGTTGATGTGGGCACAACACTATTGATTATATTGACCAATATATGGGAACAGGTTATAATCACTGCACTTGGTATGTATGAGTGCTTAATGTTCTAATGGATTCAGGTTCTTATTCTCACACTGCTTGGGATGCTGGCCGCACTAGCTGCAATGTCTGATGCAAGACCATCCGTTGGTTGGCCAGAACCTGAAGGAGAAGTCTTACCAGAAGTTGAACCAGAGGGTGACCCTGAGGATGGTCCAGGGGTACCGGTATTGCCAGAGGTACGGCCAGAGAGACGGCCAGGAACTTTTCGCACAGTGCTGTCCATTTGACACAAGTGACGGGATCAATTGGAAGATGCAAAGGTGAGGGCAAGTTTAGTGTTAGGAGAACTTACAACTTTGCTCAGGTGAAAGTTTCTTAAAAAGAAAGTGCTTTTGTCACCATTGTAGAAACTAATTCTCATGAAAACGAGGGGCCCACCTCATATTCAGGTTAGTACTGTCAACCTCTGTATGCTTTCCTATAATACTGAAAGTATGACTTCTGCTCCCAATATCAGTGTTCCTTTGGTAATACTTACGGGACACTTTTGCACTTTCGGTGCAATTTCAGTGCAATGTTGGTGCCGAAAATGGACCAGAAGTCATTTTGTGGTTGAGTACTGGCTGCAAATCAGAAGTGCACTTTTGGTATGTTGAATACGGGCTTAACTATTTTGCCGATACCATTTGCATTGTATTTTCGATGAATTTATGGTGTCCAACTCTATTATGTTCAAAAGCCTACAGCACTGCTTCTACCAGGAATACTTAAGAGCTGTTTACATCGTTGGTAAACATCAGACTGGTTCTGCATCTATCATCTCTGTCAATAAGCCTCAAAATCACAGAGCAGGTCACATGATAAGCTACATCTTTTTCATTAAAGTGCGCTGCAATGGTGCATTGAATTTGAACAGTTTTCCCTACAGGTGTCCTATATGAGGTGAGGTGACCCAGTTACCAAAACTGCAAAAGCCCTAAAAGTAAGCAAGGTGGGCGACTGCGCAGGTTCGTGGGAAAGGTATAGCCATGAATTTCTTGGGGATTTATTTTGAGCAACAATTCGTCAGTAACTTATCTACCATTTCACAACTATTATTTTGTAAAATAACATAACTTAAGTAATAGGACTAAGATTTTGCCATTGCATCATATTTCAGAGTTGGATGCATAGGGGAAATGTAAAGCGTTTGGAAACACAATCGTAAAATTGCTGGAGGACAGAGAAAGACCAACATAAACAACAATTATATATACATAATTATATGTATAACATTATATTGTCTCAATGAAATTAACAAAACTGTGACGAAACTTATGATTATTGCAGCAGTTAAAACTCTTCAATATAAACTGGTTTAATAAGAAATAAAAACGTAATTGGTTCAGAATAAAAAAAATGTGGGAGATTTCAAATTCGATAGTTTGTTCCTGTTCTATTTCTATTCATAATCCCTAATGTCTGATAAACCATAAATTCATATCATGGACTATATTTTCGGAATTTATTAGGAAAATCTAGCAGTATGAGGAGATCATCTTGGCCCCACAAAAGATCAGTATATACCGTTAACTTTGTCCATGCTTTTCAATAAAATTATCATCCACAAACGTTTGGGGTGTTTGCCTTGTGTAAGTATGTTTATTCTACTAATTGATGGTCAACCGTGCTGTATGTATATTATTGCACTGGTTACTGGTTTCACACTCCTTCCTATCCTATATAGATAGTATTTGCCACGTTGAACATTTACCCGAGAAAGTTTGCCTTTCATTGCCTCCCAAACAATAGGAAAAGATGCCATCTTGAATTGCCCCATATGCCTAACGTATAAAGAAAAGAAATGCATGTAGCAATTACAATTCAGACATGCAGCTGCTGTCGATAAAAGTTTTATCATTTACATTGAATGCATCTGGTGGCACTTTTATTATGCTAAATATCTTTAAGCAAAACAGTTTGTCATTTGTATTTTACATATCTAATGATGTTTTACTAACCTCAAAAACTCTGTTCGTCATCAATTAAGGCCTAGGTCTGTGCATATATATGTATACTTCTGTATAGAGTCTACCCTTATACATCTACTTATAATATTTAAAATTCCGGGGCTAAGAGAACAATTTCTAAGAACTCAATGCTTAACCAATATACTATATTGGTTAAGCATTGAGTTCATAGAAATTCAACAATAAAATTTTGTTATTGTTGAATTTATTAGATCTGGGACACAAGAAACAACTCAAAAACCTGAACATTTTCTGTCACACCTGTTAGTTAGTCTTTTCCTATGTTCTCATAAATCCACCAGAATTCAATCCTAAAGGCATATATTTAAAGCGTACTCTTAGCTATGGCTATGTTACAATATGAAAGATTCAGGAAACACAAAATGAACTGTTTCTTGCTGACCAGATCTATGTCTAGGTTTCTGGGTAGTGGGTCCTTGTGACTATGCTAAGGACAAGATGACAGCAGTGGTAGACATGTGTCTCAGAACGGAATTCTTTATTAGAAGCATTAATAATTACAATGACGTTCCTGGTCACGCTGGAGGCTGGTCTACAGTCGTCGGACAGCGCTGGAGGAGGGGAGGCCGTCCGTTGTCAGCGGCTGCTCAGGGCGTAGGTGTCGGGGCCCTTGACGGGCAGGCAGCGGCACTGCTCCCGGCCCGGAATGCAGTAGCCCCATGCCATGTTCAGACAGAACATGTCCTGACAACACGGCACGCCGAACGGGTCACACGAATGACCCTGCCACACGCACTGAAAAACAAACCGAGAATATGTTCTGTTATTTCCCGATCCACCACTGTTATAGCGATGGGAATAATTATAATTATATAAACTGGAATATACTCCATGTGTACCAATCCTTATGAAGTTGCAGAAAATACACTTTATATTTACTTAGAAAACGTCCATATGGAGGGAACAATGTCTATTGCGCCTACACTCGATTCGCAAAATGTCGAAATGAATAATTCTTTAATTCTGCTTTATTTGTGTAAATCTTCAGTAAGTCTAAAAAGAAGACCAATAATCAGATAATATATAGACTATTTGTAAGAGTGTCTAAGTCCATGCATATTATAACAGAAAACTATGGATTACTTTTCTGATAATGGCACGCTACGGTGCGCCGATTCCCCTACGCGTCTGTAGTTAACAGTTTACTATAGATTAACCGTGTGTACAATAATCATAATCATTATTATAATCATACTGATATATTAATTCCATAAACAATCATTTAGAGTCAGGACGCTGTTGGAAGGCCTAATAAAATGCGCCCCTGGACGTCGAGGCCTCTAACAGTCTGTAGGCTTTTTAATCAGACTGTATTCATATGATCTATAAATGCCACATTATTTTATTGAAGGAAACAGCTACAGATAACGTGCGTCAATTCCAATGACATGTTCGTTGCTGCTCACCTCTGGGCATAACTAAATTACCACATGAGTCATTCAGCCTATGTCCATGCCAAGAGGATGCGTGAAATAGGATCCCAGTGGGTGGGGGTCAATCGGTTCTCATGTCAGACCAACAACACCTATGGCGACACCTGGGTGTCAGTGGACGTACTGCTGTCATGACCAACCAGTACTGGTGGTGCCGGCAAGAACTGGTCACCTGGTTATGGGGGCTGACAGGGGGAAGCCCTTCTCAGCCAGGTGGCAGGCAAGGCAAGGCCTACCCCTGCACCACTATTATAAAGTAGGTTATATTGCAAACCTCCTCCATCCCACACATAATGATATACTCCATGGACATAAACACATGACTAACTTTAATTCGCTTAATACATAATATCATTAGATAGTTTAGATTTCAGATACTAAAAGGTGTGACATATCGTAAACCTACCGTATCCTTTTTCTC
Source organism: Lepidonotus clava (assembly GCA_936440205.1). NCBI lineage: Eukaryota > Metazoa > Annelida > Polychaeta > Phyllodocida > Polynoidae > Lepidonotus > Lepidonotus clava. The sequence goes on along the minus strand of OW387136.1, from coordinate 39,418,259 downwards.
AGCTTTAATGATTTTTTCTAAAATAGTTCTTTATGAGTATACACTATTGTACGGCTATCCTGCAAGACCCTTCGATTGTGTTTTCCAAACTTAACACTTATAGCCTGATGAATTATTGGGTAGATAAGAGATACATTGACTTTGTGAAACGCGTTGTGGTATATGAAACTCCCTACATATCAATCATACACTCTGAAGCCCCATTTGCCGTGGCCTAATTTTCATTACGATCTGAGACATATTTTGATATTTTCTTTTATCAAGAACATTTTTGGATAATATGTTTGTCGTTTACAAGGGGGTTTCAATGTATAAGGTACATGGTTATTTAGTCAAAATACTAATTTTTCATGCATGTGATTTTAAGATCGCAATGAAAAATTGGCCAGGGCGAATGGGGCGTTACGGTACATTTGCGATTGCATATGAGTCAATTGGCATGCGATTTTCGATTTTTTTTTATCTTCTATTTCCTATTGGATGTACATGGGGTTCTTTCTGATAGCATGTTGGTTTCCCTTATAGGGTGTAAATGATGTTTGATTAAAGTAGGGCCATTGTGTGTATCAGTCGGATTTGGATATATCAGCCGCTGCCTATTCGCGCGACCTCGTGACATACACAGGATATTACATAATTATATAAGTAGTATAACGAAATGGGGATTTGGGGTACATTGAAAAGAGGATGGATGTGATTATGCTCAATGTCTTATACAGGCCCTTCCTAAATGAATGATGTCGCCTGAACACAATGCACTATATACACGGTGCCCGCAATAATTATCACCCTCTCTATCATAATTGTATACATGATGAAAAACATATATGTTACAAGCATACAACGTATAGAGCTTTTCGCATTTACTATTTATTGTGCACTTAAAAGACTACCTGTAAATGAGCGACGTCATGTGTGGAATGTTTCCAATATAGCTTACGAGATAGTTATAAGGAAATGGCAATTTGAGGCCCATTACATAATGATTATGTTCTTTGTATACTTCCTTCAGTGGGCATGTGCATACACAGAATAGTATGTAAAAAGACTAATTCGACTGCTGTCGCGAATATAGTTTTTCTCATTCATGCGATGTTGTGTAGACTATAAGCCCAGGATTCCTACCTTGAAGCCCCTAAGCGGCTAAGTTTATGTTTGAATAGACAGGTGACCTGGGGTTGAGGAACATTTGTTCTGACAAGTTATGGCTTTTGGATGTATTTTGCCGGGGTTAAAGTTTTCCAGGAGATACATTGTTGATTTATGATCTGACTTTTTCAACCAGTTACCGACATCCTTTAGATGCTAGCATGCTAATAATTATAGGCTCAGTTTGTGTCCTGACTTATCCAAATCAGAGAAAACAAACCTCCATAGGTTATGATCGGATGTAGTTTGCCAAACTAATAGATTATAACTTATATAGATATATAAACTATAAAAGAAATTGATTCTAGGATGCTGAAATAGAACTAGACATGGGAGAAGCCAGAATTAGGGCGTTTTACACCTGTCCTAACTCAAACATCAAATCTTCCTAACCACTTTTTTATATTAATTTTGATATGGCGATTATCCAGACTTGAGACCCCATCCTATTTTAGGTATTATGGAGACTTACTAGTAATTACAGGAACTTGAAAAATAATCAAAACGTGTAGCCTAAGAGGTAAAAATCGCACTTGCATGATTTCACCTTTATTTCAGTTTTGTGCAAGAAACCACTGAATCCCTTCATAAAATGACCACAGGCCATGGACAAAGTAAAAAACTCGGCCATGGACTTCAGACTTACAACGGTGCCGTCCCCATGGAGCACGGTGTCCGGCGTGAGGCGCAGGAAGCGCAGGAAGACGTTGGCGGCCAGTTGTTGGCTTTGACGGCGACTGTCGTAGTTCTGTCGGGCCCTCAGTAGAGGGGGGAAGGCCACCCCCTGCAGCGTGGGACAGGCCACCAGCAGCAGCAGTACCGCCGGGAGGAGCAGTCGCAGCCACGTCCGCAACACTGCAATACAAGTAGGAAAACCGAGGCGTTTATTGAGCATTGTTCTAGTGCAAGTATGGTACATCGGATGGTGAAATATGAAAAATGTGAGAAAACGTGGCTTTTACTGATCAGTGTTTTAGTATGAGTTGTATTATGAAAAAAGTGTACATCGAAGCTTTAATTGACCAGTCTTCTAGTGTGAGTAGTATAATGAAATGTCTCAATAGTGTGTAAATCAAGACCAGCGTCTCAATAGTGTGTAAATCAAGACCAGCAGAGCGTGCGTAATCATAGTTAAATGTCACAATAGTGTGTACATCAAGTAGTTATCTAATGAGTGTTCTAGTGTGAGTATTATGATTTTATGACTCAAATGTGTGTAAATGGAGTCTTTGTTCAATTCCAGTGTGAGTAGTATAGATAAATGTCAGTAAAGTTTTGCAGTCAAAACGTTAAAGGGAGCCAAAACCAATAAATTCAATGAAATTTTCCAAACTCAAATAGTTATAGAAATCCATTCCTTGAGCCTATTCCTGGCCCATGTTAAAATCTAAACCATGAGATATGGTAAAAAATCTTTAAAAACACGTTTTCGTTGCTGAAATCAATTAATGTGGATCCGCAAAAATGGGGTTTGTTTACAAAAAAATGTAAACATTACCATCTCTTATGGCATTCTACTTCAGTTTGAGCTCGTTTTCACAGCTAATACTTCACCTGTGACCTTAACTGGACTCATCTAACATATTTCTATACTTATCTGAGTTTTGAAAATTTTGTCAATTTTATTGGTTTTGGCTCCCTTTAATTTACGAGTGTTTACGAGTTACTAGCATGAGTAGTATAGTAAAATAATGTGTTTTTGCTATATGTCCATGAATAGACGCTCAGCCGCATACAACTGTTAACTCACCAGTGCTCTAGCGTGAAAAAGTATTTTTTCGATTGACCTTGAGAGTAGTATAGTAAATGTCACAAATGTGTGTACATCGAGGTGTTATTTGACCAGTGTTCTAGTGTGTGTAGTATGTAGTTAAATGTCAGTAAAGTTTGCACATCAGAGCCTTATTCTATGACTGTTTTAGTGTGAGTATTAGGCCTATAATTGAATGCCAGTAAAGTGTGTACATTAATTGATGCGTTAATAATCTATGAGTGTCCTAGTGTGAGTAGTATAGTGAAATGTCACAAATGTGTTTTGTAATGTGCATCAATAGACACTCAGCTACTTACAACTCAGATTCTAGTTCTAAGCGTGAAATGAGGCAAATCTATAATATCTAAACATATCTTCTTATTGTAGAACATTAAACAAACATAACCATAATGATGCTTATGATAGTGAAAATAATATAAATACAACATGTAGCATTGCAAGGAGAATATAAACACAAATAGCAAGTACAACACTGAGTCAGGTCATGTCCCATGAACCTTTACCATTGACTGGTCAACTGTGTGATGCAATACTCTGAACCAGGACGTTATATTAGTCACCACTTGGAGCTCTACCACAGATATGAGCTCTAAGCCGTTCTTGACCTGACATAGCCTTCTACCTTTCCGCATTGCCCTTCGGCCAAAACCTTCTGAACCAGGACGCAATATTGGCCATAGGGAATGACCTCATTCCATGCACTTTAACCCTATATTGTCCTGACATAAACTCAACCTTTGGCCCTACGAGGGGACAACCTTTTTGCTATTCACATCCCTGTGTGAAGCTATTCTGGGAGAGAGACACAGAGGATTCACCTTTACCATTCCAATGGACATAAACTCCTCCCCAAAGTACCTAACCCCATATACTACAAATACAGTGGCATACCATATAGCAGAACTCTCAAGGAATCAATTATATCTGGAGACCCTTTAAAGACATTGGGCTAGTCCAGTGATTATGTAACCATGAGACCTTACACTTTCCTAGAACCAGATATTGGGCCGAGTGATATTAATTGGAATGGATTTCTGGAATTCACCTCTTGAGTGCTCTGTGACTAGGCCTATGGCAGATGAGCCGGTAGTAGTCACAATGAGTTAGTTTTCCTTCTTTCCTTATCTTTTTATTAATTGTTTTGGTTTTATTTCTAAAACACCCTGATATTGGCCTATATAAATCAATAACTATTACCAACGTCTACCCACATGTAGGCATAATTATTCGACATGGGACATAAGGTCTAGTAGAATGTGACAGAAACTTAAAAAACAAAGATAGCAACTCGGGACATAGATATTTCTTAATTTCGACATGGACATTATAAAGCAACAACGACATGCGACCCCACATGCGACATAGACCTTTCTTCAATTTGACACGGGACATGGGACCCCGGGCCATCTATACCCCCTTATGTAAGGATCTGCTCATAAAGGAAGTCGTCTTTGAGCGCATTGAGCCTGGCCTCGGGAATATTCCCTATGTGCTGAATGGCAGCCATTGCATGCATATTTCTATTATGACATCGAATATAGGCACGTCTTTATTTCGTCTCCAGTCACTCCAGAATGGCAACCCTGAGATGAATAGCAATTGTATTTATTGCAATATCGATGCCAATACTTATTTAGGTATTCTGGAAAAGGGATTTGGGTAACTAGGCCTAGGGCCTATTACCTGAATATTATATACCAATGCCCAAATACATGATGAATACTAACTGGACACTGTCATTCAGTATTTTTGGTGTATTGGCACAGTGGGCAGTATTCGCATATACTGCCCACCTTGCTTTACTGTGTAAAATGTTTTTCTCCTTATTTTGTGAATTCTGAATGGATTTGCATTATAATTTTTTTAATTTCAGGTAAAATAATGCAGTCTAATTAAATGGAGATAGTGATAGAATCCTAATTTAAGAGAAAATAATGAATATTAGGGAAAACTGCTTGACACCAGTCAAAGTGTGTGCATAATCAATACATTGGAATACTGCCCACTTTGCTCCACTGGTAATTTCCTTTCTCTTTGGCTTATAACTTACAAAATATGGTATATAATATAAGGAAAACTTACCTCGGTTGACAGTACAACCCTGAATACTCGGTGGGATGTCAGAAAAATTACTGCCCTCAGCCTAACGGCCTCGGGCAGTAATTTTTCGACACCCACCTCGTATTCAGGGTTGTACTGTCAACCTCTGTATGTTTTCCTATAATACTAGATTGTTATGCGAAGGAAACATTCAAGGATGGATATTTTAGTATCAATATAACTGTATTTCCCCTGAAAAACATCAAATACATGACTGTAGGCCTATGTATAATATACATAGGCCTACAGTCATGTATTTGATGTTTTTCAGGGGAAATACAGTTATATTGATACTAAAATATCCATCCTTGAATGTTTCCTTCGCATAACAATCTAGTATTATAGGAAAACATACAGAGGTTGACAGTACAACCCTGAATACGAGGTTATTATGAATAAGGTTTGACGCATGATTAATGTCTATTTTCATAAGGCTTCTTAATCGACTTAGTAATAGAAATTATACTGTTAAATAAGGGTGAAATGTTTATGAAAGTTACAGGACATAGATCTAGCACTGATGAGCAGCCCATTTTAATCTTCAATTGTTAGCTTTTCCAATGGCGCTAAACAATCGTCGAATGTTCAGGATTGGTGATTGGTTCTTTCAATGTGAAAGTGAATTTCCCTGTCACTCAGGCAGGGGATCCCCAGTGCCTTAATCCCCTATTCCACTCTAATTACTAATCTTCCCTCTTCAATTGACTCAGTGATCAAACATTAATCAAAATACCTCACAAATGGGCCAGTTCAGGCAAGTTGACAAACTGTGAATGGTGTGGGGCTGCATTGGGCAGATTACAAACAGCTCACATTGAGTCCCACTCTACTGGATAGGTCGTGACGTCATCAGCAGGTAGGATTCGGAGGGAAGCCACCACTGCGCAGGCGCAACGCCCACTGCCAGTTTCCGGTGCCCTCAGTGACAGGATGTGGGTGGATATTGTCGTATTGAGGAATAGGGTTGGGTTTGGGACAATGCCTGTGCGGCTATTTACAGATATCATTGCGTTACCCATAACGACATCGTATGCATAACACAATAAGGGAATTACGTTATGCCTATTGCAGAGGTCATGGAGAAAAGGATCCTCCCGACCATCCATTCTTTTGTTTCCCACACACCTAACCAGGTGTAGGCTAGCTATCTGGTGATGAAACACATTTAAATCTATATGATTTGTCTTGATATGTTACAATTTCTACCGTATATATAATGCTGCAGTGTACTGAACGTATCTTAAGCCTACAATCCACCGTTCATAACTGTGCTTAGATAGGCCTACATCAACAAATTATTCTACATAATGTCATACATTCAATTTGATTGTTGGAGAGGAGGATTACACCCCACCCCCACAGAGGAAATTTCTTAAAGCGTTCCACCTTTCCTTTAATAAATTATTGTAAAAACCCTAAAAGAGAATGAAAGAAAATATTGAAAAGTTCTACTTTGGGAACCTCGCCACCCCCTTTTTAGGTTCAAAGAATTCATATCATAATCAAAGTTCCACTTACAGATTCTGCCCCCCCCCCTCCCCATGGTAGACCCTGTGTATGGGCCTGTGCCGTTATTACAATCATGTTGATCAGAAAATCACCCCTCATACACCTAAACACGATTAATGATGACCCATCGGAGGGAAAGGCTGCTCCGTTCCTATATAGGTCTAATATCTGATGAGATTTGAGTAAATTTGTAAAAACAATATTATTATCATAGCCTATTGCATCATTATCAATAAAATAATTCAATAAACAATTGAATACCTTTATCAAGTTTTCTCCATTGCGACCATCGCATGTTTTGGGAAGACATAATTCACAAAATAATGATCAAATATAGGCATATTTGGAATCATTTGAAAACTACAAACATGTTTACAATAATAAGATCAAGGGTAATCCGGCGCGGAGCATCCTTTCCCCTCCTCGGGTCACATATTGCCTCCTATACAATGCACATAAGAGTATGGGTACACTCCAAAACAACACCAAACTTCATTGTATCAATCAACAAAGTGAAGTTAATTGATGCATAAAGTGAACACCAGAAAGTAACACAACGAAATCGCTGCAGGTTAACCATACCTGATCTCTTCCAGTCAGTCTCCATCCTTTCCCCTGGGTAAAGTCGTACTGGTCAAACCTGGTTCTTCTCCTGCTCCTGTTCCAGCTCCAAGCCAAGTGAGCGACACCCAGTCCCAGCTCCTGAGTCCTCCCGTGACTGCCCTTAATGCTGATTGGTAAACGGGATGTGGTCAGTGCAGGCGCCACAGTACATATATAGTGTCCCAGAGCCAGGTGTCACGGAGAATGTGGTCCGCCAGGTAGGGGAGGCCCTGGTCATGGCTGAGGCCCTATTCACCATAAAATGATATTTTTCATAAAAGTGGGAACATATTGAACGATGGGAGTATAATTCTGGACGGATTAGAGATCAGCAGCGCCCAATAACTAACATTGTCAGATATTTTTAAGCGATTGTACGATTGTCTGACAATTTATGGTCGCATCGCTCAACGTTTTCTTCATTGTGTTGGTCATACATGTATCTATTAAAGCAGTCTGTGTTTGTGGGGAGGGAGGGGGGCTTCCACACCTGTCCAAAATTCCAAAATCAAAGATTTTTCAAATAATGATACATTGATTTCAATACACTTTAAACTTTTTTTTTGAACTTTAATAAAAATTTCAAAACAGGCTTGCTGTCTTTGTCATTTAGAATACACCATTATCATTCCACAACCTGAAATACAATCAGCATTGAAGTATTTTATTGATAACATATTTTTCTTTTTTAATAACGTTCGAGGTCTGAGATATCTTATTTGATTGCCCTGCGATGTAGCATATTCCTACTTCCCTGCCTATCATCCTAACAATCAAACAAATTATAAAGCAATATTTCTTATACATGATGCTTGAAGGAGACACCGGCAACATCAAACTGCATTATACTTCTGGGATAATAGTTTTGTAATCAAATAAAATCATGTTACGAAAGGTAAAATAGAAATAAACGAGGAAACAATGGGTAGCTGCCTCCTCCCGGGTGCCTCCTTCACATCTCATGCATGTGTGACAAATGGGGTCTGCGACTGATATCGTAGCTCCTTTCGTTTCAGTTTGGTCTCCTGCTGGCTCCAACTGTTCTACATGGAATGAAAGAATGGAGACTTTGTGAGGAATCACTCATCTGGGCTTCACACTCGGGTGCAGGTTCGCGGATCAAGCATTAAGGTATCTAGCAAAGTCGCATTTCTCAGAGTTTTGCGTCATGCACAAGGGTGGTCAGAATGGTGAATGAAGAGGGAAGATTGGAGTACACTGGGTGCCATGGGCCCAAGGTTGCTCTATTCTTTGTGCAGATTCACTACTGCTTTACTTGTGCCCCTAGCTGGGAATTGGTCTTTGGGCTGTCGCCAATAAAAGATGGGTCTGTATGGTTATGCTATCCCCTACATATGCCTACATATGATGTTCGTTCTCGTGCTTAAGTCACCTATATTTTTCTAAGTCCAATTGTTGTGTTCCAACCCCAAACTATGCTACTTTCCATCTACTCATTCTTCATTCCCCATTTTCGCTAATTTTTCCTGAGCTGGTTCCAACTAAGGAAAGGAAGCGGTGTTGACGTGAGTACCATAAAGGGACTGTTTATTCTCATTCTTATCTCTTCTTTATATCATTACAACTTGGTCTAATGGTCCAATTAACCCTGACAAAGATCACTTCCGGTTACATGTTTCTCAGGAACTTAATTAACACTTGTGCGCATCTTTCATGCTAAACATGTCACTTCTTGTGCTCTAATGTACGCTTCATTCCAAAAGCTTACAACCACACACATGTCGATGATCAATGTCTAGGCACTTAATTGACGTCTTTTACGATAATGATTAATGCAAGGTTTATTTTCTTTAAAACTTATGCCATTGAATTACGAAGTGATATCAGATTCATCACACATGTGACTTCAAATAAGCCTCTAATCACAGTAAAGGCAAGACAATTAGTCACGTTTTAAAATTACAACACTGAAAGTACTGCTTGTGTGCGAGACAGGGCTAATTGGTTTCCTTGGTAAAAACTTTTATGAATGAACTTAGCTCAAATTTCCCTCAGAGAGCCCATTATCCCTCACTTCCTTCTCTCCTGGGCTTTCCAAAAAGAACATGTCCATAAAAGTTTTTACTTATATGGACCTCACAGATATTTCAAAGAATTAATGTCCATAAACAACTGATGGTGGTGTTCAGATTCGGAACTGCCTCTCCGTGTCTTGGCGGATCCGTATGAAGTCGAGCTCCCTCTTGAGCTGGCAGAGGGTGCAGCAGTGACAGCAGCAGCTGGAGCAGTAGTCGCTGCTCACCGACCCCTGTGAGGTACGTCAAGAAATACATTCTCATTAACCATACTATTGATTGGATAAGGCTGTTGCAATTCAGGGGCGGATCGGGGTGGGTGGGTGGGTCCTGATCACCGTTTTGGAGGCCACTTATTTTTCACAAAGAGAAAAGAAATTGTCACGCTGGGCCACATTTTAGTACTTAGCCCAGGTGCCGACCCACTCCTTTCCAAAATCCTGTATGTGCCCCTGACATTTTCAGAATGAATAATGTTGATGAAAGAGATATTAAGAAAATCTGATTAGATACCAAACCATATGATTTTATTTGTATTCACAGTTTACAACCAATTTACAAATGATATGCATGTAGGCCCTAATATTGATATTACATCATTCGACACCGAAACAGATTAAGGAACGGGCATAAATATTGGCAGAAATTCTAAAAGCAGGACTGTTATAATATATTTTTGGTAATAATTATAATAAAAATTGAATTATGCTTAAAATTTAAAAATTAGGTATATATATACTTACATATATCTTCTCCTGTGTGCGTAGTTTGACCCTGAGCATGGCGAGGGCGGACGTGGGGGGTATGCAGCAGGGCATGCAACACCCCTCACCCATGTCCTTTGAGATGTGGCACAGGTAGCACGGGGTGCAGCACATCCCGCACACACCTGTGGGCATATAATTATACAATTATTACTGTCCAATGGGATTTTAACCTGGGACCTTTTTCCTAAACATTTATTAACCACATTCCACGTAGTATCACTATAATTTTCTATGTAGGTATGTAGGATCATGCAATTTTTCTATCTTGTAATTTCCAACACTAGTTTTGATGCGTTACTTTTTTTTAAAGTTTTTTACCGGGCTAAGTTATGCATTGTTAAAGGAGATCACACTAATGCCACTTTAATATGAGATAACTTTGCAGTACTACATTTGATTAGAGCTTGATAATCTAATTGATTTTTTTAATTAGACCATGATCAGACAAGAGCTGGTCAACAGAAAATGCAACAAATTGGTGTATGTTCAACACGGTAACACTGATACAATATAACATAATGCAAAATTGTCATTAGCCGTGAATAAACCAACTGAGTTTCATACAATATTCTGAGTCGGCCACACAAAATAGGTAGATATTTGGACAAAAATTCAATAAATAGCATGTAAATGCAATAATCGGAATTTAATGTGAACTTGCGACATGAGCGACAGAGGACATACCATGAATACAATTATCATTGTACCGAATCCGAGACATTGCCCATTCAGGGAAACCCATAGAGAGATTGGTTTTGACTCAGAGGGTCCAGTCGAAATTTTTACAGACGAGAGTCCTCCCATTTGAAAACCTCTGGATCAGTCCCACGTAACAACTCTGAACTGTATTGTGTAAATGACAACTTTTATCAGGAAGATCTCTGGCTTAACCCCGAAGACGATACCCAGAAAAAAAAGAAAGATATACCTTCAGGGTAAGTTTGATTCATATCAATACATCCCATCTCGTTATTTCCACTTCTTATACTTTATTATGAGTTACTTAAAATGTATATGATTTCCTCTTTCCTCACGATCACATGAGAGAACAATGTAGAAACAATCTAGTTGACCCGATGGAAAGCAAAGTAAACAAAGAAAAGAAATTCAAGTCTTAATCATCGGTAAACTATTATTTTGCTGTAGACCGGGAGCATGTTTTGTTCAAAATACTCACACGAAGTCATATCAATGAAGCACGAACATGTCCCACTTGTCCAGCTGCGGAAGCTCGGGATTGCAGGTGCTATTACATACGTGTTATTTACCTGAAATCAGAGGTGATAGAGAATTGAACTGAATTAAGACTACCCATTGGACATTACAGATGGTTAAAGTCATGGAAGGTGTCATGCTTTAATGCTGGGAGACAGATGATATGCAGTGGTAGAGACATGGATTGTTTACAGCAAACTCTCGACTACACCTCTCCCTCTCCCCAAGCTCTCCGTGAAAAAACAGATTACAACTTAATTGAATCATGGGAAAGTGCAATATCAGTAACACGGTCAAAAGTTTGTTGTTTGGTTTGCATTCATGGCAATTACTGAAACTGCCATTGACACCCATACAATGGCAATGCTACTGATAGATGGCTAGAATTATGCACGATGGTTCTAAACGAAGAGGAATAATGTGGTTTCAGTTTAATCAAATAAAGCATGGTTGTTTATGACTCAAATATTGGTAATTTTGTTTGCAGAACATCGGACTTAAGTGGTAAAATGAAATATATAAGGAGAATGCATGGTAATAGAGGTCAGTATAAGATAGGGGGCATTCTCTATTTTGATTTGAATGATAAAGTTGGAGATGTAGAATACATTCTTTTGAATTTATATCAAGAAAAAACTGTTAAAATGGGCGCTCGAATTGTGCGTGATGTGCATCTCCCAAAATGCGACTACAATGAATAGTTTGATCGATAATTATGAACAGAAACGTTTTAAAAAGCGATAAAACAAAGAATAATTCAATATGAATATATTGCGATAACAAAGGTGAATCGCATAGGATTAAGGTTTCTTGGGTCAAGTCAGAACTCTCCCTCTGGGATCGGTTAGCATTCGCTCGAGAGTACGAACGTATCTTTAACATTATGGTAATAACGCATGGATGTATCTGATAAATGCCATTACAGATTTTCTTTTGCAACAGAGCCTGCAAATTCGTTATGATTTTAAAACACACTCACCACGCCGGCTGGGGGTAATGCTGCAGCGGGTTGTTGGGTGATGACGGAGGGGAGTTCATACCCCGCTCCTCCAGCGGGTAAGGGGGGTAAGGTGGGCGGAGTGTAGGTATCCTCATACCGTGGAGGAGAGTTCGCAGTGCCCGGCTTCTCCATTATACGCCTACCTGGTGGGGAAGCGAAAGGTATGACAGCGTTGACCTGGGCTTAGGGACAAATATCCTGAATCTATGTCACACCTTGGTGTAATCTTAAACTATTTATGTATATGACAATCATATCAGAAGCCAAATCCAAAAATGATAATGGTAGAACCAGTGTCGTGTTAAGGTAAAGGAATATGCGAAGTTATTGTTTAAAAACTGAAATTTTACTGACCTTATACCCGGGCCTTATACAACTACAACGTTCAGCAGATTCTTCGGTCTACCCGTCTTCTGTGCTCCCTGTGAGCGGAATTTTGTTATCGTACGCACCTGTCAATGTAGGTCAGGTATCTGGTTGATGCTATGAGATTTTGAATAACATTAATCATAAGAAGGTCATCTGAAGCAAATCAATTATGCAGAGATTAGTAATGTTTTATTCTTGATAGTATACAATAGATACCTATGGACATACTTCTATGAATCAGACAACTGGGCGTAACTAATATTTTTTAATAATAGTTTTATGAACTGGACTATTGACGTAGATGAAGACGGTAGGCTATGCCGTGAAAATTAAGGAGTTGGCATAGTTTAAAGAAGTTTATGTAAAGTCATCATAATTATTTTGTGCTTCCCCTCCTGCTGGCCCTGAGCGTCTCCTTCCAGCCGGGCGACTCCCCTCCCGGCACTTTGTATCCCCTTCCAGCCCTGTACATCCCCTTCAAATATTCCAATTCAAACCAGAGATACAGCTATTTGAATAGCAGACTATCAAGTCACCAAAAGGTATTAGAGATTAGAGAAACCTTTGACAGTGTAGTTACACTTGGACTTGCCATAGTCATACACAAATAATGGAAAATCGGTAGATTTATGTAAATGATATGATGTTCAGTTTGCTTTCATTTATGATTTGCACAAAAAGGATAATGTTTTTATGTTCTCTAATAATGAGTGAGATAGTGACTTTATGAATTATTGGTTACCATGGGAACCTATGAAATGCATATATAACAGGAACAATGCCTCACGATGAGAAGTTTGCCCTCTTGGATGAACTCGTACCAACATGATTGTGTAACTTTTCTTTTCGAAATTATTAAAAAGTTTCCTACCTGGAGAATCTTAAATAAATTTGAGTTTTAGGCAATTTGTGTTTTTTCCCCAATATTTCAATATATATATATCGGTTATAATTATTATGACACATTTGGCAGTTTGAACTTCAATTCATTCTTGGTGATGAAACCCCTTTACTTTTCAAATGATAAACCACATTTGTAAACCGCCTGGCATAACTATAGCAGCCGCACTTTACCAATTAGTTACGCTATATAACACCACATAAACAGAGGTCTAAAACTATAAAACGATGACGGACAGATGTATTATTAAAGTATATCTGTTTCCTTCATGCAAAAATCATGGGTTTCAAGATGCATTAGTGGGTATGAAATCCCTTGCTCCCTACAATATGTGATTTGATTTTGATAGAACCCTTAAGGTTATTACTCTGATATATAACAAGGAGAGATTAGCTTTCCCATTGTTTATTGTATTGACGTGATAGGTTTTTTTTTTCAAAGAAGGACCTCAGGTCAGATAAGCGATTATCGTTTATTGTGAGTCCAACGCAATTGCATCTGTAGGGAATCCAATATACCTGCTATAGTGTGCAATGCAACAATTTGATGTGTCTATATGTGTGTGTGGGGAAAACACTTTAAAATCCAGTTTCAGATTTGATCCAGTCCCGGTAGAATGAGACCCTGGTAAACACGGAGGGTTTGGAGGCATCGCAGTTGGCTGCCCCGAAGGAGGCGATACCAACCAGTTCCCAGCCATCGGGCCGCTGACACACAAGAGGACTGCCCGAGTCGCCCTACAAATACAATAACGTTCTTCATTATCTTTCATGTAATTGGAGTGATATAATTATTAATCTTAAGAACGTAAAACATTGAATTTTGTTTATAATTGGAATAGCCTACTTCTCAAGCATAAGACAACTACTGATCAGATGTTCACGGCACTCAACTGTAGTTCAACACTAGTTCATTTTTCGGGTAACAATTAGCCTTTTATAGGCTACAGGTTAATGCTGATTGGCTAAATTATATATCGCATGACATACCCCTATGAATCTTGTGTTTCATGTTATACGGTACTACGCATTTTCGTACTTTTCGTGATACTTAACTTTCCGAGTTACTTTCTGAGGATTTCAAGTATTTACGTAATTCAAGTACATTTACACAATTTGAGTACTTCTAGAAACTTTCTATAATAATTACGTAATTAATATGCATATTAGTAAAATAATGCCCACCCCGCAGGTGCCGATGAGGCCTTTCCCGCCGACGCAGACCTGGCCGTCGGTGATCAGGTCGCCCCAGGTTTCTTTACAGACCTTGTTGGACATAACCACTACCTCGGCTTGCTGAAGTGGGCCAGACATCTCCTTGGACCCCTCTGAAACAATAATTTCCTCAGGTGTTGAACAGCTTTTAGAATTAAAACCATTACTTTAATGGTTTTGATTCTAGGTGTTTTTCAGACTGAAATACCTTAGTCGACATTAGGATGTAATTAAAAAGAAAAACTGTTTAGAGCGGTATTATAACAAAGATAGGCCCTAAATGACTCTCACTTCTGAAAATCTAATAATGTTTTTCCAAGTCGAACTAATAACCGTATAAATAAGCTCAAGTTAGGCCTATAGAACAGCATAAACTGGGATTGTATGTCAATTACATATAGCAGTCTATAGTGGGACTCATTACCAGTTTTAGGCCTAGGTGAAATATCAATGGTATTTTGAAAAGATAAGGATTGGCGACATGGCAACAAGAATAATTCTTTAAATCGACAAGGCGACATGGACGTTTACCATGTTCAGCATGCAACATTAATCACGACCCGCCTCCCCATCAATAAAGCCCCTATTAAACAGCTGCCTAGAGCAATACCTTTGGTAGCTCCCCAGCCTGTGATGTAACATGACTGTCCCTCGTAGTCCGCTCCCTCAGGCGCCATGGCTATCTTGTCGATGTACGGATTCGACATGTTCACGGCATCGTACAATTCGATCACAGACAGGTCATTCTTGAACCTTTCATAATCGGGATGCTGCAATAAGATTATAAAGAATACACTTATTTCTCACGTTAGAATTAATGTGTAGGTGCCAAAGTCACGGTCATAATTCAAAGGGACGTTTCTTATTAAAATCAATGTGATGTTTGAATTCACTGTCCGACTATGCTAGCAGTAATATTAGTTTTCATTTCCCAAGATGCCATCATTGGTTCAATTGTTGAATAAGCGATCATAACAATGACATCTTTAAAAACACTATTGATCAGCATGTTTGGATAACAACGATATTATTGTGAAAGTTCTTGAAGTATAACCAGATAACACTTTCATACAAATTAATATATATAGTGTGTGGTTAGAAATTGCTGTTTAAAAAAGTTTGATCCATTGTATTATTCCTCGAGGAACCATGTTGTGTCGATGTTACCTTCTGAACAGAGTGGAAGTGGTGCTTCTCTGGTTGGCCCTGGGACCAGTCCTCGGTGTTGTACAATCCCGCAATTAAGTGACGAGCAAACCTGGAGGACATAAACTAAGATCCTATATCCCAAATGCAAGAATCCGTTTACAGATGCTAATGTATCTATGCAATGTGTTAATTGCATGTATCTATAGCAAAAGTAAAATTACACTTGTTATGATAGATGATGAAATTATGGAGCGTCAGTCTGTCTTGATAGTCATATGCATAATAATTATTGTTGTCACTTTTCAGCTTTTGTATTGTTTTATTCATCATTCGGCTCATCTGTATTATTTCATTAGACAAGCGAAATCAATTTAATTATTTGGCTTTGTAATTCAAATCAAAATATGCCAATGAGTTATGCATGCAAATGGCTTTTAATTGTCTCTAAATCCTATTTAAGGCAAAGGGCTCACAACAATGCTCGATAATAAATTCGGACTGATTTGAAAGAGATGCCACTTTTTAGAGACCTATAAATACATTTCTAAATACGAATTATCACTGTAATTCTTTTTGTTGAGAATATTATCAAAGAGGTTCACGGATGTGTACTGCGACCTATTGCATTGATTGGATTGAGTGCAATGACACACTCCCAGCACGATTTATGATTTAAGGGCACGTGTCAAGTAAAATAGTTTTTGATTCAATGAAAAGCATATTTTTTTTAAACTATGATTCATATATGTGTCTCACCACACAGAAAGGATGCACCAGGTGGGAATTAAGCATTATAGAAAATGTTTTACACTTTCAAATGATACCAGGAACATCAAAGTTGGATATTTTTCAAGGAAGTTACAGGCTGTTGAACACAGGACTGTGAGTCTTCCTGAAAATGGCAAAAAGCTCAGATATTGAATATTTACTTAAATATTTAGTAATATAATACAATTTGCTCCATAAATTGAAAAAAGGCCCCAAAAAGCTATTATGCATATAACTTTTCATCTAGAAAAGATAATCTTGCTTAGTTTGGACTAATAATATAATCAGGGTATTTTTTTCCAAGTGGGTTACAATTTTTGACAAAATCCGCAAAACGCTGTTGTTTCCATGGTAACCAAACTTCTAATGTTTGGTAATACATTGGGAAGAACATTCCATTAACATTTCAAATAGAATGTTTTTCAATCAAAATGGAATGTTTTGAATGGGTTAACTAAATTCTACACATAAAGTTGGTTCAGGACATTTTCATCCCTATTTTTCGCAATTCTACCCATATCTCCATTAATATTAGCCTTAGAGCTTATGATAATTCCCCCTCGGAGCATCCTTTCTGTGTGTTGGGTCACATATTTGTTACCAGATTGGTTGTTATATTATCTGAAAACCAGCGGGAAACTTGAAGAATATTGCTATATCAAATACGCATTTTAAGGGGGGGAAACAAGAGGGGATGCTAACGGCGAGTTATCGATGCAGTGGGCGGCAGTGAGGATGAACTTGTCGGAGATTATGGCCGCGCCGCACTCGTGGAGCTGACCGAACATGAACTGAACGGAGCCCTGCCACGGCCACGCCCCCAGCTCCGCGTCCGATCCGCCTGCAGAGACAACTCATATTGTAAACACATTTTCGCGCTGCTATATTTTCGTATTCATTGAGCGAATCAAGGACAGTATACAGCTGGACACGAGTTAGTTAAATGAAGAATAGATAGGGGATCATAGTGTGTGATTGAGTGCCATATAAGACATGTCGATCATTTTGTTCGGGTTGATAGGCCTATAATCCAGAGATGTTTTTTTTCTAGTGCGCGTTATGCTTATTGCATAGTGCGCCTGATGAATGAATTTCGTAGATCATAGTCAATCCAAAACTGCTCAAGCCAACTAAGAGTTTCGCTCTTGACTAAATGAAGCACAACCTAAGTAGATCGGCATGACATATTATTCTTTCTTTTAGACATACATAAAAACAGTGGTGAGAAGAAATACGCTAGCTTCTTGATGACCTATAATTATATACAATTGTAACTGCGTCAAGTAGTGCATGTTTCCCAGGTTGAAGATCGCAAATGAATAAATTAGGTTGAATTGAGAAAAATGTTTTATCCACAAATAACTAAAATACAGATTAATTTTTACTTTGTAAATAGCGACCCGGGCCTTCGAAACTGATTTTCATGATTAGGCTATTCAACTGAATTTTGGTCTCGTTCATATTTATTCTTTCTGTCGCAGAAAGTAAGGATACCATTTCAAAATAACATTGAAAAGGGGGTGATAGGTGTCAGGTGTAGACACTAATCAAAATTCACATGATTATCCTAATCAAGGAAATCAGTTACGAAAATATGGCACCGGGAAGGTGGTTTCTGTATAACAGGAAAAATGAATGAAAAATAACTCCATGGGCTAGGCCTATATTTAGACCTGCAGTGTTTGAGCACTTTATGCTAAAACTAGCCTCACCTTTGATGTAGGGTGTGCCGGCCAGGGCACAACCAGCAGTCACGGCCAGCAGGAGGAGGCAGGTAAGTCGGGTCATGGCGGTCTGAGGCGAAGAGAACTAGTTTACAGCCTGACGCGGCCTGTTATATTCCATAGCATATATCTATGCAAATAAGTATGGGCATGATATACGCTAAAGGACCACGGACAGATAAAATTAAAGGGGATGAGATTATAAATTTTTTTTAAATCGGGTTTAAATCAACTTCTGAATAAGCTTCTTATGTAGAGCTTTGTCCGAAATATACAAATATAATTACAATAAAAGATAAGTAGAAGATTGTGTTGTTGACATATAATTTCCATACGTTTGCATCTTATTTTGTTTTATTGCAAATGGACAGTCCCTGGTATACTACTTGAGGTAGGTGTATAAATCGGCAGGGGAACAAGCGATAAAACGACTCAAAGTTCATTTTTCCAGCTGTTCTTTTTCCCAACATCAAGTGTTGTCGATGAAAAAGATCGCGCATTTCATCGAGAAATAAGGAACAGTTTTGTTTTGCTATTCATCTATTTTTTTAGTTCATTTTTATACACTCAGTCGAAGAAATTTCGAAAAGATACGGAATAAAAGAGTTTCAAAAGTTTAGGAAGCAAACTGATATATCTTTCCAAATTTAAAAACTTTGTTCAAATATCGCTTGCATTGGTAGGCTTGTATATCAATTTGATTTCGATACAGACAACTTAAAATAACACATATATATGCAGGGGCGGATACGGCCCACTTTTGCTGGACCTCTAAACTACGAAAAGGGGGGGGGGGGGGTGCTGCATACGTATGCGCAAATGCACACCGTTTAAGTATTTAACCTTTATACTGACCCCCCCCCCCCCCCCCCCCACACACACCTCCTTTCGGAAATCCTGTATCCGCCCCTGATATGTGTACCAGTGGATAGAATTCGAAATGGTTGAAAAAACACGAAAACATCAATCCATATTATTTTCGAAACATTTTATTTTTCTCCAAGCCAACGTTCACTCGCTATTACTGTACGGTCTTATGTATGACGGTCTTTTTTTATTGAATAGCGCACATTGTTTACTTTGTCTGTGAATTTATATTGAACCAACATCTGCATTTTTCCCATACTTGCCCCTTGTTACAAATAGTTGACCTCAATTGAACATGTAAAGCCAGTACCAGAAGTATTTGATAAAAATGCATTCATGAACTAAGTGTACTTACGTTTGTTATACCGAAAGTGTTCATACATGGTAAGTTAGAAACTAGAATGCTTACGAAACTAGAATGCTTCCGCATGAAAACGTTCCCTAATTTACTAGAAGGTTAGACTTTGTGTGGAACCACAGGAGACCTAACTGAAAAAAAAGTGTAGCATGCTCAAAACGAAATAGCGTGTCAAGGGCTTGAGAACTAAACAGTCTTTGAGCAACTTTTAAAACGTATTTAATAATTGTGCCATGATATAAACATTATTGCATAGATTTCATAAAACTGCGTGTCAAAGCGTAACTATCTGCCCCCCTTCCCACCAACCACTTTAAATAGAGCTACAGACAATCTCGGTAATATTCAGTTATTTAATACAAGAATAACTTTCTCGGTGATCTCCAAATACCTTAACATTTGCGCATAGCTATTGATCCTTGTCTTTAGCACCCCCAACGTATCCCGTAACGCAAACGTAACGTATCTCTTATCTCTGCTTTAATGACTGATGCCATAACTATGCCATTCAAGGTACATTCCTTTGCCAATGATATCAGTAACTAGATGTTTGCTTTTAATAAATTTTGCACAGGTAGTCTGTATTGTGGCTCAATAGTGGAGATACGTTTACGTATCGAGATGCGTCGTGGTCGTGGTTGCTAAAACTCCCTAGTAGGTAGCTGAAAACGCACGACTAGTCAGTCTTTAGTGTTCAATACCTGAACATCAGTGGTCTGTCGCAGAGCTACCCAATTCTTTTTACTGAATGACAGCTATATTACATAAAGTGTTCCTTTTCGATAGATGGCGTCCTTACAGCAATAGTTTCACCCAAACTTTAACCAACGTTCCTTAGAGCGGTATCTCTTATAATGACTCTTGTTGTGACTCATGTAACTGAAGCCTTACACATCACTCGATTAGGGTTTCTTAAAATTCATTTGAAAAGTAAAACGTATGTTAAGGGCATTTCAGGTCAAAAGAATCACTCGAAATAAGTTATCTTTACTTTGTACATTCAGTGCAGCAAAGACAACTTTCATGGATTATAATAGGCTTCTATGCTCCTCTGGCACGAAGAAAACAGTCTTAGGTTATCGTAATACGCATACTAATTTGCAGAATCATTTCGTAGTCCGAATCCGTTTATGCCTATCTTTGGATCTTAGTCTTCCGCAAAATAAATCGAACGAGCGGTTAAACAACTTATCCTTCGTTTTAAGACCTTGTCATTCGCTAATTTCCTAATTAAAATAAAAGCTTCATTTCTTTTCCAGTTATTCAAGGAAGACAATGTAGTATTTAGCAGATGCGGATCTTACAGTTTTCTGTTAACGTAAAACGTGATCAATGTATGAAAAGAAGACTTATCAACAAAAAACATTTCATGAAATAAATGTTGTAAGCCGCTGTGTTGATCAAAGTAAGGTCCAGGGCCCATAGTTTCGTAACTCATTAGCCTAACTGGTCGTATAGTCAATGTATTGTAATTAGTGCCTTGTGATAACTGACATGTATAATCTAAAATTAGTGGTCATTTCAAAAAGGAATTGTATGGTCAAATACTTTTTGTGTACATACGGAATAATCAATTATGCAACACCAATCATAGTATACTGCTTAGTAACCAATTAGCCTTGTAGGTGACGAAATTCTTCCTTTATCACCATAATGATACTATGTTGACCAACCATTTAGTAATGCTGACAATGTATCCATATCAACTTGGTTGAAAGTACTGAGATGCTCTCTAATAAACTTGTGTCCACATTAAACTTTGCACTGATGGGGATGTTAAAAGTAGCTACAATATCATACTAACGAATGTGCCAAGATTCTATAAAATTACATTACACACACGTGTAATTATCACATCAATGGAGAGTTTTGAAACATCAATCAAAGTGGTAGATTTCATCTACCATGGTAACATTGAACTAGCACCAGTTCGTTTACTGATATTTAAGATTCGCTAGACGAAAGTGCTAAAATGATATTCACGAGCTTTTGATCTACCTCATAACTGTTTTTACTTCAAACCGTTAGACAAATTCCGTATGAGTAAATATTAAAAGGTACTCATTGCAACAAAACTGTCTATTTCCTGGCCTGATAAGGTAGAATAGTAATATTATAGATAAATTATTAAAATAACCATTTAATATTCTCCTTTGCGTATAGGTCGATAGAAAATTGTATAGAAAGTCTACTTTTCATTCTTCTTTTGGTCTTAGAATTATATATTTTTAAAAATAACTTAGATAACAAAATATACGACGATCATCTGCTGCGGGAATGCTATATCAAAATAGACTCCGACACAGCGGACAGGAGGAATTGTTGCTCGTGTTGAACCATTTGTACTGAAAAGAGAAAGATGACCAATTTAATTTCATACCAACAAAGTCTGCAATGAAATAGTTTCAAATGTGTATGATAATTTTCTTTATGTAATCCCATTACATGTTTTTATCATATTTATGTTAACATGTTGCATTTTAGTATGGTTCAAGTTTTGTTAAAGAGCTATGGATGGGGTAAATTGTCATTATACACAATAAACAGCATGAAATATTCATCATGTATAGCATAAATATACCTATTCTATGGTGCAAAGTGTGGGCGGTAATGCACCCTGCTCCCAACTCAGCACAATTGCCCATGCATACGGGTACCAGGGTACAGGTTCATACGGTTTTTCGTGCAAATCTAAAACATCTCGAATTACCCTGAATTATCTAATGCGGGCCGGCAAGATCGACTGAAATCTTAGCCAATAAAGGAGAACTTTACATGGATTTCTAGTCACCCAAAACTGTTATTAATTGACAGTAAAACACCAGATCATAGACGCATCTAATTCTAATGTGATCCGATTGATGACTACACTCACCAGGCAGGCCGAGTGGAAGCGCTTCTTGCAGACCTTACACTGGAGGCGGGGCAGCTGGTAGTTGGAGGCGTGGATGACGGAGAAACAGATCATACAGTCGTCCAGCCCCTCGAAACGTTTGTCCACGTTACGCTTCCAAAGCATCAAACCCTCCACAATGGAACCGTTCTGTCAAAGGAATCACCAAACTGTATGTTATAATCATAGAAACAAAACTGATATAGGTTTTATGTGTGACGTTAACATTTCTAAACAGTCTGCTCTCGTTTCGAAATGTTCCTCTTAGTTATAAAGATATTTTTAGATGGGTGGTATTGCTAAAGAGGTCGAGTCTGCTTTGATGCTGCCCACGAAACGTTTCGATGCTAACCATAATTGGGCGATTAAAAAAAAGAAAAAATAGAAATATGTGAAGATTGAGACAGTATACTTCATAATTATATACCTGGTGGTTGAGGAAGGTGACCATCTGCAGCATCCAGTTGCGCCACTGCGTGTTGGCCACCCCTATCCTGCGGCCCGTCTCCACTGAGATGACGCCGAGCGGGTGGTTGACGGGCAGCGCCACCACCAGCTCGATGGACATCTCGTCCACCACGTAGGTCGCCGCCACCTCGCGGGCAGCGGGGCGCACCACGATGGTCATCGTGTCCATGTCGAGCTGCTGCAGTTTGATGGCTGCCATCTCCACCGACACCTGGATCGGTGACACGAACCTAGCGGGGACAGAAGGGTAAGGTTTTATTTTTGTGATTGGAAGGCATGTAGGAACAAGCTAAGCGGTCACGGCTCTATAGAGCTGTAGAGCACAGCTCCAAAAATAGGCGATCGCAGTATATGACCATGGTAACAAATGTCACTGTCGCGATCGTAGATGCCCCTGTAGATCATATATGGCGATGACAGGAGTGAGCCAGCACTGACACAGTAGTTATTGGGATTCAATTCCCAGTTGGTGCTAGGCTCACTAAAGGACGAGGTATAGCAAAAATATTAGTATTCGGTCTGAATGTCCTTCATTATCCCTGAAAGGGGAGTCTTTGGGTGATGACCACCAGTGTAACTGCAAGCATAACCACAAGCATAACGAAAGCATAACTGAAAGCGTAATGTCCTTCACCGAAAGCGTCGCCTGAAGCGTCGCCGGAAGCGTCGCCGGAAGCGTCGCCGGAAGCGTCGCCGGAAGCGTCGCCGGAAGCGTCGCCGGAAGCGTCGCCGGAAGCGTCGCCGGAAGCGCCACCATAGGCCTCCAAGCGTGGCCTCCAAGCGTGGCCTCCAAGCGTGGCCTCCAAGCGTGGCCTCCAAGCGTGGCCTCCAAGCGTTGCCGGAAGCGTCGTCGGAAGCGTCGCCGGAAGCGCCACCATAGGCCTCCATAATAATAAGCAACCACCGGGAGCGTCGCCGGAAGCGTCGCCGGAAGCGTCGCCGGAAGCGTCGCCGGAAGCGTCGCCGGAAGCGTCGCCGGAACCGTCGCCGGAACCGTCGCCGGAACCGTCGCCGGAAGCGCCACCATAGGCCTCCAAGCGTGGCCTCCAAGCGTGGCCGGAAGCGCCACCATAGGCCTCCAAGCGTCGCCTCCAAGCGTCGCCTCCAAGCGTCGCCTCCAAGCGTCGCCGGAAGCGTCGCCGGAAGCGTCGCCGGAAGCGTCGCCGGAAGCGTTGCCGGAAGCGTCGCCGGAAGCGTCGCCGGAAGCGTCGCCGGAAGCGTCGCCAGAAGCGTCGCCGGAAGCGTCGTCGGAAGCGTCGCCGGAAGCGTCGCCGGAAGCGTCGCCGGAAGCGTCGCCGGAAGGGTCGCCGGAAGCGTCGCCGGAAGCGTCGCCAGAAGCGTCGCCGGAAGCGTCGTCGGAAGCGTCGCCGGAAGCGTCGCCGGAAGCGTCGCCGGAAGCGTCGCCGGAAGCGTCGCCGGAAGCGTCGCCGGAAGCGTCGCCGGAAGCTTCGCCGGAAGCGTCGCCGGAAGCGTAAGTGTAGGCCTCCTTTGATGCCTTGCTTACACTACATTTATATCATTATATCTTTGCATAGCGCAAGGCATCAAAAAGTGTCGCCGGAAGCGTCGCCGGAAGCGTCGCTGGAAGCGTCGCCGGAAGCGCCACCATAGGCCTCCATAATAATAAGCAACCACCGGGAGCGTCGCCGGGAGCGTCGCCGGGAGCGTCGCCGGGAGCGTCGCCGGGAGCGTCGCCGGAAGCGTCGCCGGAAGCGTCACCGGAAGCGTCACCGGAAGCGCCACCATAGGCCTCCAAGCGTGGCCTCCAAGCGTGGCCGGAAGCGTGGCCGGAAGCGCCACCATAGGCCTCCAAGCGTCGCCTCCAAGCGTCGCCTCCAAGCGTCGCCTCCAAGCGTCGCCTCCAAGCGTCGCCTCCAAGCGTCGCCTCCAAGCGTCGCCTCCAAGCGTCGCCTCCAAGCGTCGCCTCCAAGCGTCGCCTCCAAGCGTCGCCTCCAAGCGTCGCCTCCAAGCGTCGCCGGAAGCGTCGCCGGAAGCGTCGCCGGAAGCGTCGCCGGAAGCGTCGCCGGAAGCGTCGCCGGAAGCGTCGCCGGAAGCGTCGCCGGAAGCGTCGCCGGAAGCGTAAGTGTAGGCCTCCTTTGATGCCTTGCTTACACTACATTTATATCATTATATCTTTGCATAGCGCAAGGCATCAAAAAGGGTAGAATGAGTCTCCAATAAATAATTGTCAATCAACAAACAACCCCCAGTGCAGAGCCCTACATTTCCCCCGGTGATGCAAGACCACAATCAGAAATCCTACCACATTGCCTCCCACAATCCATTGGGAACTATTCTGTGTGGCTGCCCCACCCACCAGTGAAAAACCCAACATTTCACTCACTGATGCAATACCACCATCCAATATCCCTACACATTGCCTCCCAGCATGCTGTAGTCAGTACAACACTTTCTGTGCCCAACTTTCTGTGCCTATTTCTCAGCAATGACTCACACCATACCTTATTGGCTCTATTACAGGTTACACTTCACCATTATCAATACATATCACCCAAAAAAAGTAAAATCTACTGATAATGCCAATCCGAGAAACACTTACAAACTTTCTCTTTTTCAGCATGCAATCTGCTGATATCCAGCCTAGAACAAACACCACCCCCCTCCATTAGTCACCACCAGTCTGTGGCCGCCGGCACCAAGCTGACCTCATCCCAAAATAAAGGTGACTCAGACCTCACGCTCCTCCCCATTACAAAAGAAAGGCGATCACTTACAGTGATCGCCTATCTAATACAAGTTGGCCGATTGAGTGGATTGAAGAGATTGATCATTTGATGAAATGAGAATTTCGCCCATTGAAATTAAACGTAGGAGGCTAAGGAAAGATATTAATGAATTAAAATATTTTGATGGTAGGTTCGAAACAATGACACTATAGTGACAGTTCAGCAAAAAAACTTAGATATATTGACAGTGTGACGCCTATGTTTCAACATTGAGAGGTAATGATTCTGACACTGACAGTGACTTAGGCCTAGATATCTATTATTTTTTAGATAAGATATTTTGATGGTAGGTAGGGAAAAATGACACTATAGTGACAAATTCACAAATCATTTAATCTTTGAATCATATATAGGTGCTTTCAGAGCCTCCATTGACAGTGTTGGAAGGGGCTTAGGGCTGAGTCCAGTCATTTTTTCATACCATCTGTAAAATATTATTGGAAACGTATCTCTAGGCCTAAAATAATCAAAGCATATGATATATAGGACTCTGAGATATAGGAGAACATAGATATATACATGGATTTCATTTTGGTAGGCTTAATAAGGTCTAAATAATTATTTTTCAAATTGCCAGTGTCGAACCAATCCGCGTTAGGCCTCTAGCCGAGTTTAGGCCTAGATTGGGGGTCTAGGTGTCCCGTGTCGAATTTAAGAAATGGCCGTGTTGCCTGTCATTATATCTTGGTTTAGACCCTTGTCCCCTGTCGAATTTAAGAATAAGCCCTGTCTCCTGTCGAATTTAAGAATTAGCTCTGTCCCCTGACGAATTTAAGAATAGAGCAGTGTCATTTGTCCCTTAGTTCCCCTGTCGCATGTCGAATTTAAAAAAGGGCCGTGTCGCCGTGTCGAATTTAAGAGATGGCCGTGTCCCACTGTCGATTTTAAGGGTCTACACCCCCTAGATTTCAACGGTATTATTTCAAATGCTGAAAAAAAGATATTAACCCACCTTTAAGGCATGTGCTCGAGTCCTCAATGCGTTTCAATGCGTATCTCCTCCACAATTGATGCGTTTAATGTCATCTTGGTTTCCTGAGTTCATGCAGGCGTGATGGGGAGAGAACGGTCTGACAGTGACAGTGCTCCTCGTGCCCGATCGATATGAACGCATGTTTCAGGCCACTTCATGCGTTAGTATGCGTCCACAGGTCCACATAGATTCCATTAATATATATTGAAAGCATCAGATAATGCTATAATCCAGGCTGGAGAGAGGAGCCTTCCCCCGGAACGTCCAACCGCCAGCACGCTCTCAGTCTCAGGCGGGTGACCAGGTGATTAGGCCCGTCGCGCACTCGGCCCCCACGGCACCCCCCACACTACGCGCCGTCAGGGGAGACCGGGTGGGCCCCGGGATGCGAAGATTGGGCCCGTCGGAAATTCGCGCACCTCGAGGCGTGAAGATGACGGGAGGTGTTGCCCTCCTGCCGGGGGGGCCGAGTAGACGCCTCGCGGGATTTTCGCGCACCTCGAGGCGTGAAAACTGACGGGAGGTGTTGCCCTAAGTACCGGGAGTAGTGGGGGCCGAATCGACGGTCCAAATACGCGACGGGCCTAATCACCTGTCAATTCTCCCCCTGTCCGATCGATCCAATGTTTTCCCTTCGATACGAACGCATGATTCCCGCATAAGTTTTCCATGCGTTGTATGCGTTTAAGGGTATCCAGACGTCCAAAATATATATATTGAAAGCATCATATAGCGCGGTAATCCAGGTATCTAGGCGGCGAAAGAGGAGCCTCCCGCGGAAACGTCCGACCGGGGCACTTGCACCCGGCCGGTGTGAGGTCTGACCCAGCCTTGTCATCGGGTCGCCGCGACGGAAAACCAAGAAAATAGTGCGATGCATTTACGCGTTTAGACGCGTTATTTCGCAAAATATGTCCTCCAGGACTTTGACATGATCATCTATGTATCCAAATCTACCCCTGTATATATATTTGGGCAGAAAGAACGATCGATTTCGTGGTGAAATAGGCCTGCAAATTTGTTGAATATTCAGACTTTGACCCAGATACCTTCTTCACGGATCGAAAGCGAGGCTGGTGGGCGTAACTTGACCCGGTTAACACAGCGTCGGGTGACGATCGGATTTCTGGTCTTATTTGCTCAAATATCGGTGTAAATGATTAATTGATGGTGTTATAGGATCTCAAACATCATGTACGATCCATATAAGAGAGGAAATCGATCAATTCTATCGGATTATACATGTTTTCTGAGGTGAGTACGGCCATCACCTGTCACGTGACGAGCGGGTCTGCGGGTTTTCAGCGGTTTTGCAAGGTTATGCCGTCGCATTTTGCCAATGGCGGGTCGCGCCACGACCGTTTTACCGGAAACATCGGTAAATAAGACATGGGTAGCTGGTTGCCGCAATCATATAAGCATAGAGAAAATAGTATGGAAGGTAAGCAGGCACCAGTTATATGCTAATTTTCTGAATGTTCCCGGCGAGCCTGAAAAAACCCATCCATTCTAGTTTATTGCTTGTAGTCGTACGCGAAAGTCCGATTGCTGCCCTTTAGATAATTTCGCCTGATACGCTTTGGTTTGCTTTCATACCGCTTTGATCCCTTTGGTTTTGCCATGGCGAAAAATTAGGGAGGTTAATCAATTCTGACGCATGTTGATATTCTAACGGATTCCAAACATTTTGCAGTTGTTTGGAACTGAAGGTAATAAACTCGCGTTACGCGTAATATCATAATTCTGCCATATTATTATACATGTATATCTAAAAAAAAAACCACCCACTTACTCGTTATTAAGACGGATATTTTAAACACACATATATATGGCATTTCAGTGCGATCTAATTAAAAGAAATCCATTATTCGAAGCCTGAATAGAATCGGGTTTTCATACTGGTAAAGATTCTCTTCATCAATTCAAGTATATTCGCCGTAAATCAAACGCACAAAGACCATGACATTTTACATTTAGTAAAATAACACCACGTTATATTTTTGAGACAAAAACTCATCTACACAACTCAAAAGTATGTTATTGAGATGTGCTTGTCCAGTGCCTACTTACTTGGTTGTGAACCTGTCGACGAGCTCGGCGGTGCGGCGGTCCTGGCTGGTCCACCAGGTCCTGACCATGGCCGGCACGTCCTGCAGGGCCAGCGCGTACACCGAGCAGGCCACATGCTGCACCTCCTGACCCACGCCACCACCTGATGGGTACATACAGACAGACTTTTATGGTGTTCTTCCACTGGGCGGACATATTTTTTTTTAGACAATTATGGGAAATATATGTAAATCATTGGGGATCATTGTATGATACAACGGTTTTTGTACAATGGTGCCAATCAGCAATTATTTATTTTTACAACTTACTTGTAATCTACTTAAAAATGGAAAGAAACCACAAAACTAAAGAGGTCTATATCTTTAAAATATTCAGTAAGGCGATAACTGATTTGGGAGTGAAGTTTAATCTAGGCGAATTTGTCTTTTTGGACAAATCAGCGAAAATGCATACAACAGAATTTCAATATTGAAAGTAGGCTTGAGTACATAAACACACGTTTATCAGAAACCATGAAGGATCTGCGTACCTGCTGGGTCCAGTGCTGGTGCCTCGGAGAACATGTTACTTGTGCTGCCCAGCTTCTGGGACGGGCTGGCCGAGGTCAAGGAGTTTTTCAACGTGGTAACTGGGTTGTCCGGCATCAGGTGGAACAGGTTCTTCAACAGGTCGTCTACCAAACCCATGTCACGCAGCGAGTACGAATACTGGGCCCGCAACTAGATGATCAACGGGTAATTATGATTATACGTATGAAGATGAAACCAGTATACATGTTATTAAATGTTTCTTTTTGGTGATTGATGACGCTAGTTTTACAACTGTAGCATTGATGAAATAATATGCCTTATCTATGAGACCATGATTGAGTGAATTAAAAGCGACTGCATCAACGAGTTTCATGAACCTAGCCTTTTTAACCCGCGAGAGTACATCGTAAGTTCAGGTATACATCAATGGTCAAGATTTTAAAGGGTCTCAAATAAATCCCATCTACGATGCATGCTTTAATCTACCGAGCAATGTAACGCGTGTTGCCCTGATAAAAAGCGGTGCGTTTTCCTTTTTACCAATGAAAAAAACCTATTCTACCTCTGACGGGGCTCCCTTAAAGAAGGCGAGCATCAGTCTCCATGACAACAGGTAAGTCATGGCGGCGGTGTACTCGTTGGTGTGGGGCTGTGTGGTGACCCGGTCCCCCGCGCGCACCCCCTGGACGAGCAGTTTGATGAGCGACCCGCTGGCCTCCAGTACAGACACCAGCGCCACTGGCGGGGACCTGCAGCATTATTAACAATATGAGTATTGATCAGTGTTACATATCAGGCTAAATAATGTATTATGAAGTGGTAGTTTTCATTAAATAAGCAAAAACCAACAAAAACATATATTTTAATCTTATATATATTGGCACTTGAGAAAAGTAAATGAAAGATACAAATATCCAGTTTTTATTGCCATAACCACTTTCCTACAATTCTTAAAAGAACATGTTAAAATCAAATACTCCCACACGTATACATGTATGTCAATTATATAATTTAGCAAATATGTCCCACAAGTCACATACAGGATGAGGCACAGCAAGATTTCATGCCTACCACTTGTAAATTTGTAGGTAAATCAGCTTGGGAAAACATTCATTACACAACAACAAATACCCATTAATCGAAAACTTATATACTTAGTCCCTCAACATTAATTTGCAAAGACAGAATGTGCTGACCTAGAAACTTCTTCCTTCTGGTCGTCGTCTTCCTTCTCCAGGTTTAGGTCGAAGTCTGCGAGTTGGGGTGTGACGGTGAGTAAGAGGCGGTAGGCGGCGAGCTGCACGGGGCGACAGGCCGACCCGAGCAGCGGGCACAGCGTGTTCAATAACGTCTGCAGCTCGTCTGGCAGGGCAGTCTCCTGATCAGCTACTAGGCGGGCTGGCAACTTGTTATTTCTGTGGTACATATGTGTTAGATAAGGATGTTGGTAGTTATGTGTAGGTAGCGGTAAAATTTGCAGAAATACAAGCCTTTTTGAAATGACTTTAGTTGTTCAAAAAATTGTGGTTGCATCAACGCGGGCGTTTCACCCTTATGATAATACTGTACAAGGTCTCTCTGATGCACTGATAAATTGCCGTTGTTTTATGCTCTCACTTTTGATAGATGAACAAGAAGCAAATGACTATCAAAGTTCCGATCGTTGGAACGATCGATGTTCGCCCTTAACACAACAATGGACATTTCATTATGTTGAGTAGTGATCACCACCAGTAGACTACCACCACCACTCCTCCTCAGTCCTGTCACACACAACTCAGGGAGGAGCTTAGGAAAGGGGCTCCTACTACCAGTGCTAGGTCCCTGGACCCACCCACCCAGAGGGTGGCTCAAGTACTGGTTATGTAACCCACTTCTGGCTTCTCAAACTGCACCCCCCCCCCCACCCCCACCCCCACTCCTTGAACTGAGTTCAAGGAGTGGGGGTGGGGTAGGGTGCAGGGGAGAGGCCTGCCCACTCAATTACACTTGATGCACACTAATTGTCCTTGCTTACAAATGCATGCCAGTGGACAAAGGCCTGTAGCTACTTGTATGTAAGATTGTGTAACCGGGCAATCAGATCAAAGCCCAAATACCTACAAAAGACATGACTGATTGAGTGAGCCCTTCCCATAAGCTACCATACTAAAAACTATAATTAAGGGCTCACAAAAAGGCAAACACCAGAGCCATGACCATAAAAAATTAAACTATCATATTACCCATAAAAAGGCAGTGGCTGTTTAAATTCATTGACATAATTCAAACCCGGGACATTGTAAACAAACAAATTATGGGCCTTCTTCACACGGGGATGTTTTCTTTTAACCCAAGTGTATGCTTCAACATAGCATGGATTCACAAAAGAGGCTGGGTCAACTTGTACAAATGTTATTGACGAATAAGGCCTCAGTGAGATGCGGGGCTGCCGTACCTGAGCTGCTCAGCAGGGCAGAGACTGACGGCGGCAGAGACCTGAGTGAGCAGCTCCTCCTCCGCCGCGCTGGGGGCGGCCAGGTTCACCTTCTCTGTAAACACACATAGATAGGTATAACTCTTCGTAAATATGCAAAGTAGCCAGTCAGTGATGATGCATTGGTCTCATATAGTCGCTAGAATTCTAAGAGTATCTAAGGCTATTTGAAAACCCCGCTACATCATGGTCTGCAGCTTTGTTTTCCAAGTATTGAAAACTGAAACCTAAATATTAGTCATTACATTCACAAGCCTATGCATATTGTTTTATATAACGTTTAATATATTTCTCAAATTCAAGACCCTATCCTAGAAACATGCGTTTTTTGATCTAATGCAAGTTGTCCTATTTACAAACCTGTTAGTTCTAAGAAGAGTGGCAATAGGAGGTTGAAAGTGCCCTGACTGAAGAACTCGGCCCACTCTGTGTTGAGGTCTGGTGGGAAGTCGTCCGGCTGGGCAGGCACCAGCCGGCCGATACAGGTGGCCACACTGGTGACGAGCTGAGACAGCGCTGCCCCGAAGGCCTGCACGCGTACCTCGGTTGATAGCTTCTGACGGGTCTCGTTCAATGACTGTGGGAGAAAAGAGTATTATTCAGTTCGTTGCAAAATAAATTACATGTATTATCTAAAATACACTGAGGGTTACAAGATGGTGTTACAAGTCATGGACAACAAGAAGTAATCTTTATCTCTGATCTGGTATGTCTTTTATAATATTTAGACGATTTGGCGCTTGAAGGTAAAAATCCAGCCATGAAGTCTTTCCAACATCAATCATTATATGAACTTGAGTAAGGTACATATTAAGTATTCGTCTGAACTCAACTTAACTGTCAGGTTGAGTAGTAATGGAATTAATCCTATTGTGTGACGTTTTGTTCTTTTCGATGTCATCCTAAAAGAACAAAATCCTAGAAAGCGAACAGCAGAAGACTGGATGATCAGATCTCAGTGGGGGGCACCTATGATGTATGACCGACAAGAGCTACCACAATCCAAAAGTAATGTAGGCCAGATGGAGGATATCAACTAAAACTTCTAGAACTCTACCAGTCAAGTATGAGTCAAGATGGTCAGTGTGTGTGGCCGGTATGTATTGTCGTTGATTGCTTACCTGGACCCAGGCCACCATGGAGCAGAGGACAAAGTCCCAGTGGGCCTGCGTCAGGACGGCGGGGCCGGCGGTGACGGTCTGGGCCATCAGCCTCATGACGGCCGTGTTAAAGGTCAGCTGCTCCGGGCTCAGCGACTCCAGGGACCTGTTTGTAAGTAGAGGGGGTGATGGAGGGGGTTACTGTCATTCAGGTGTAAACTTTGTAATTCATTTTAAAGAAAACGGCATTTCTGTTTAAGGAATGACAATGCATCTTTCCTTTAGATTCTAACCTCTGCACTTGACATAGATCTGAGTGAGTTTTCATAACAAAATTAGAAATAGCATAAATCTACTAAATTTTATCCAAGCATTGTATTACTTAGTTTTTATAAGAGCTTTGGAAAAGAAAACAAATCGAATTTCTAACAGATATCAGAAAGCCTGAACCAATGCTTTGCCATTTTAAGTTGTTTCCAAATACATGTACATTGTTTCAAAGAGAAAGGAGCAGGAGGGGGAAAAGAAATAAGACACTAGGCTTGTTACAATTAGAGCATGGCATTTTTAGTGTAAAACAGTATTATAATACAAAATGGCATACAAAAACTTATACAAAACTCACTCCTCAAAGGCAAAGAGGCCGTCCACTTGGTCCCTCCAGAGACGGGCTTCGTCCAGCACCGACACCATGACATCGGTTGGCCGTGACCGCTCGTCCCCACCCGCACCGCCGAAGGGTTCAGTGACAACGTCCAACAGGTGGACAAGGAGTGTCAGCAGGCCCAGCCCACCTACACATAACAGTTGGTATATTATTGATACATTGGTATAAAAGATTTCTGTTTCCTACAGCTAGAATGCCCACATATGTTTTGAGAAATCAAAGTAAGACCTTTATGAGACCTTTTTAGGAAATCGAACTAAGAACCTTTACACAACCTTTTAAAAGAATCTGCCATAATCTAGAAACGGTCTACAAACGGCAGGTAAAATTACTGAATGCGCTTCCTAGGATAAACCTGCAAAACGTTAACACATTTAATTTCTGGTTGAAAGCAAATATACTACAAACTTTTACATGACCTCTCCATATAAATAAGACCTTTCTAATAAACAGCCTTATAAATGGCAAATCCAAAGTCTGACCTTACAACACATTGTAAATTCCCCTGGGGCACTCTGAACGATACAAATATGTGGGCACAAGCAATTAAATAATTCCTATTTTCAGTTAACATGAACTGCTGACTGTTCTTACCTTCCACCTTGATGAGGGTGTCCTGGGGACACGTGATGACCTGAGTGGCCACCATGTCCACCAGGGGGCGCACCTCGTCCTGCGGCACCCAGCGCAGCGCCACCTGCAGGGTCTGCAGGGAGACGGCCGACAGCGAGTTCAACCTGAAAGCCACAACCACTCTGTTAGGGGCCTTCGATAGTCTTTTTTTTTTTAATCACGCCCACCGCCCTTTATTCTATGGTACATATTAGATTTATACAGGAACGTACGCATATTTAAAAAATATTCAGACCCCGTACCCCCTTTGATGTATACCTTTGGGAGCATGGAATAGGAGTACTTTTGACGGCTTTAAATTATATATGTATTTCCGAAGCCAGAATAACAGTGGGAGTTGAAGGAGAGAGTAAAAGAAGTTAGAAAATTATAGTCCATGAGTAATGAATTACTTTATCCTTTTCAATCGTTTGCAATTAGAGCAATGTAGTGCACAGGCAACATAATCATTTGTTCATCATTTTAAGAATTATTCGATCTGTTCGAAAGGGATTTACAGTATATCTCTCCAGTTTACTTCTGGAAAATCTATTTATTGACGATAGACACATGCTGCACTTCTTAACATGAAATCAGAATTAGGTAACGTTAGGTTGGAAGTGGAGAGCATTCCATCGGACAAACTGAAATACAAATCAATGCTCAACAGACGGATATTTTATCCAGCCATGGACAACCTGTTGTGTATGAGATTTAAATCAACAAGGTAGACAAGCCTTGATATAGTTTTATTTGATTGAAAAGTCATGTATGTATACTCACAGTTCCGATGGTTGTAAGATGTTTGTCAAGTTAGTCGTCCACCTGAGCTCTGGTATTAGGTCGAAGAGAGTGCCCAAGGAGGCTGCCCACAAACCTCCTTCCAGTAAGGACCTATCATTTGACATAACATTAACATGGATCAAACTAGTAAAATCATCATTATTAATTAAAGCCGCAATTGAAAATGTTGGCTTCTTTCTTACCACGAAATACTGTACAGACGTGGCGATGTGTTTTGTGATACATTTAAACAAATACTAAGATTAACTAAAAGATTCAAGAAGTCATTTCACAAAAGGATACATTGAAGAAGGGCGATGAGAATATACAACTAACCGTTTTAATATGGGCTGCACACAACATTCATCAAATTTGGCGGGGAGGGGAGACAATATACTTTTGATGGTTTCCTCCAACTGCTTCGTCGCCATAACTATTTCGGAAGTGTCATCTCTCTAACAAAGAGAAAAAAATTGTATTACTTGTAAAAATCACACCAAAAGACAACGGATTGAATCTGAAACGGTTAAAGTACCTGTATTACTCTACGGCATTTCAGATATTTAAGGCTATAGACCGAAATTATATAGTTATTGTTATTTCTGAATTAAGACAAATATTTTATTCATAAGATGGGACACTTTTTCAGTGTTCTTAATCTAATTATGGTCTGTAGGGATTCGCAGGTTACACAAGAATCTTAATGCAGTATAACATCTTACTTCTTTTCTCTTCCCCAGAATACACCGACAAAACGCTGTAGTGTAAACGATATCGCAGAGAAGGTCAAACTCTTCGGCTCTTCTCTTCTCATTGTCATCTCCTGAAGACAGTTCTGACGCTGATGACGTCATCTCTGACGTGGGTGACGTCTCACTTAACCCAGCGTCCCGTAAAATGAAAGACGTAAAAACTACCGACGCCACGTTGGGAGGAAGGACCTTGGAATCAGCTGGAGCAAGGCCACTTGGAAGGTCAATCAAGGTCATTTGGTCAGAAACGACCACGGACGTCCACCACTGTAAATTTGATCACAATAGAATTGACTGCATTAATCACCACCTACACAAAAGTGTTGGATTATCTCTGTATTCTCGACATATACTTTGATTCTATATACCTATCCACAGGGAGTAGATCTATTTTCTGATGAAAATTAGATTTTGTCCTTTTTGGTGGGTGGGTGGGTGGGGGAGGGTGCTGCAAATGTATCTACGAATATCAGTGAGACAATAAGTAGTGCATTTGATAACTTTTAAAACTTATTGTTGCCTATAATGGCAATTGCACAATTTCATATTCTCGCTACATACCCCTTTCCGATCTGACCTAAAAATCAATTTGATTTGAACCCGTACCTCTGTGGTAACAGACTTTGAGCCTGGACCGTATAACATCTTCCTGAAGTTGTACACGTTGTCGTCGCTGCTGTCTTCATCGTCTCGCGTCTCCTCGGCCATCATCTGACACAGACTGACGGCCAACTGACCCAGCCGCTGCAGCCTAAAAACAGGTTCGATGCACGGGATATGTAGATAACGTTATATTATTTTCTTGTTTTTCTATTTTCGCCAGTTAAATCTCACACTCTCACCCCTTTCGTTATACAATTTCATACAAATCAGGAGCGGGTATTGATATGTAATTTTATACATTTCTCATCATGAATCTTTATGAAGCTGATAAGAGCATCCGCACCATTTCGTATTGTATTATCTAAGCGAATGTAATATCGTTGTGCAGGTATAAGGAAAATTCATCATTTACATGCGTATCTTTGATATTTCGTACGTTTATCATACCGAATCTGATGTAACCAGATTATATTATGATCATTGGATTTTCATTAGAATCTCACTTGGTAAAGAATCACATGAGTAAATTCTAGCTTTTACAATTTGTTGGTGTGACGAAAAATAAAATCAACATGAGGCTGGGCTGCGTATGATCCTGGAGCTCACAATATGAAAATCAATTAAGACCTTGGACAGCAGGGAAAGACCAAAGTCACCTTTTGAAGGTCATGCCTTCACTGAGGACGTAGGCACTCAGTTGAGCGGCAACCTGGGCGAAGAAACTGTTCTCAGAAAGGAAGCCGCCTCTCTGGCACAAGAGGGCGCGCACACCCAACTGCCACGCCGCGTACACCTTGTCTTGAACTGCGTCTGCAAACAGACAGGAGATCACTTGCTTTTTAAAATAATACACTTTCTTCTCTGCTACGGAATATATTATGAAAAGGAAGCACAAGCAATGTAGGGATCACAAGTGGCAACTTTCTGCAGGCTCAAATTACATCTTTTACAACTTTTTGAAGGCTCAATTGAAATCTGTTACATCTCGCCACGTCCCGAAAACATTTAAATAACTCTAGAAACACATTCTCTGTATCTAATTAAGGTCTGTGATTAAATACAATCAGTTCACCAACATAAAAAAAATGTCTTGATTATTGTGCACTTCTATCAATGTAGAATGGCTACCATGTAGATCGGCCAAAATTCTCACTTGTTTACACTCTTACGTAATTCTCATAAGGTTTGTAATATATCTTTTGCCTTAAAATCTACAAAATCGCTCTTGGTATAACAATTTAAAACCTACTCACCGGTGACGATGGGGTTGTGCTGACAGCTGAGGGTAAACAGGGCGGCGAGCAAGGCCTCAGCAGACGCAACCAGCAGACAGCCCTAAAATACAGATACAGATCTGTCAAAAGTTTCTGTTTGGTTTATGAACCTGGCTCATCTCAGCATGACCTGTATTATTTGTCAGTCCAGCATAGGTTTGGGCACGAAGCAGATGTTACCAATAGTTGATAAATAGGATATAACGTGAAAGAGTAAAAAAAAATATTCTTTTTAAAAAATTTGTTTTCAGGTTGTTTATGAAAAATAACATGGCAAACCTTGATGTTGGAGTAGAAGTTGGTGGCCACGTCACAGACGAAGGTGACACATCGGTTGACCTGTTCAGCGGTGAGTGACTTTTGCTCGGTTGCAGAGGGTAGCGAGTGCCTCATCTCAGTCAGCATCTGGTCCACGTAGTCCTCACCCAGCACAGACTCTGAAAATACAGAGGATTTTGCATTGCGATATTCAAAATGTCAGAATTGGATAAAATTCGAAATCATGTCATAGTATTCAGCAGTTCAATGGAATAGAAAAGAAAGATAAACGTTTTGAACAGTAAGTACAAAACCTGGTTGTCGGCAGGGCAATTAGCCCGTTGGATTAAATTGCACAGCACCTTCAGACTAGGAAAATATGTGTGTCCTCGACGACCAGAAAAAGGGTGTGGACGACCAGAAAACTAATTTTGGTCGTCCTCGTGACGACCAAATATTCTGTAATAATCACTGAAATCTTTATCTACAAAAATAGTTTTCTGCTTATTGTGATCAGTGGCTACAAATTAAGAAATTGATCTATGACGTGGACAACCTAAAAGTGTATGTGGACTACCAGATTTTGCTTCTCGTCGTCCTCTGACGACCAGAATTTTGCCCGAATTTTCCTAGCCTGACCTTTTTCTAGTTGTCCCGGGCGTCTAGGCACCAGACATTCTAGCCCTAATGATATATCTACTGGGACAGAGATCTCCAAGAAACCACGTTTTCAGCTGTGCTGGATGTTAGTTAGGCACAAAAAAACCCATTTTTTTTAGCCCCGACCCTAAGGAAAATATGGGTGGAATCAATAAAATTGTGGCTAAAATGAGTACCCAGACTATCATTTCAGTTTAAAAAAGACACACACAAAAAAAACTACCTACTGACCCTATTTCTTCGAGGCATGACACCTGAACGCAACAATGTTTTTTTTGTTTTGCCTTATATGGTTGGAATTTACCTCTTAAAGATAAACACGGTCCACGTGTCACCATGATTTGTGACACTGAAATAACGTACATGGTACATTTGTAATTGCAAATACATGTACCTGTAGCATACCCCGGATTCATTGTTTTAATCATATAACTGGTAAAACTAAAAGGTATTTCCTAGAGCCATTCTACAAACTGGTCATCGTTCCCACTCACCCAGGTTGTCCATGCTGCTGAGGGCGAAGGTAAGCAGGTCCCATCGGGCGGCAGTCAGCTGTTCGTCCATCTCTGTTGGAGCGCCCTGCAGGCTCTGCTCGCAGAGGGCGCGGGCCACACCCACCACCCTCTCCCCGAACACCGGCCCTCGGTACCAGCGGGCCACCGCCCCGTCCTCCGCGGTCAGAAGCAGCACACGTCGACTCACAAGTCCCAACAACCGCACGTCCAACTGTAAGAGGGAGAGGGCAATATAGTATGAATATCTATTTTAAAGATCAATCCTAAACTTTTTAACCACTAGGTAATAACTACCTGTATAGAGCACTAAAATCGATATAATGAAAATTCTTGCACATTCTAAGTAATTTCTTTCTTTCTTCAGTAGCTGGACACTAATTTTGTCTTGGTATATCTTTTCTACAGGTTAGTTAAATGTCACCTGTACATTTAAGAAAGTGAAGCACCCGCCTCATGCGGAAATCCGTTGTGTAAATACACTACATAACTTGTGTCATATTCATTCCTGAATTGAAAAAAAACCTTACCTCAGTTATAAGCTCCAGCATGGTGAGGTTATCAGGAGCAGGAGTGTCTCTAACCATAGTAACAGTCATCTCTATAAGACTCTCCCGCTCGCTCTGTGCTTCTGTCCCGCTCCCGAGGTCCGACTTGGCAAGCCACGGGTAGAGCACCACTCGGAAGAACTCAAGTCGTGGCTGGGAGCTGCTCAGAGCAGCTCCGGTTCCCTGACTGAGAACGAAAAGCTCGCCAAGCAGGTGGTCACTGAGGAAGGCGCAGAACACCTGCGACAGGTACATGAGGTAGTCGGGGGACCTGTGCTCGTGATACCTATCATGAGCAATGCGACACGTATCACAGACCAGCACAATGAGCTTACTTCCCGGTTGGAGGAAGGTCTCTGAGGGGCAGCCCATGGGAGGTTTACCCGTAAGACTTGGTGTCTTCTTCAGCAAAGATGACTTTGTCTTGCCATAGGTCAGCGGCTGGGATAGAGCTGATCGCTCAAGGCTTTCTCCACTCTCGGAGAACCGTACTCTCGATTTCTTTCGCTCAACTTTTACAGGATTTCTAAATGCCATTAAGAAAGCAGCTACTCGCTCTAAAATATCTGTATTGTTTTCAACGTGAGTCCTAAGGGTAACTGAGAGAGAGTTCCACAGATTGTCCAGAATTCGAGCTGCTTCGGTTGACTTTGTTTGGTCTTCAGTTCCCTCGCTCTCCACTGTGGAGAGTTTCTGGAGGTATATGAAAAGGTCCACGGTGCCTACATAGAGTGGGGATGTGGACAGTGCCTTACTTTTGTCAACCAGGGACGCTTCGATGAGGGGCAATAACTGAAAAGAAATATGCAAAACCTGCTGTTAAAAGATTTCTTGTTACAGCAGCAATGAATTCATCTATGTGAAAAGCTTATATCAGAAGTTATTTTAACAAATAACACCAAATGGAATTTTCCAAAATTCTTGGTAAAATAATCTGGGACAGACCAATCATAAAAGGTGACGAAATTGTAAACTTTTGCTACTTACTTGTTAAGAATACCATACCTCGTTTATATGAAAACATTTAATAATAATGATTTACCTGCTCATTCACTAGGAATTCCTGGATAATTCTGTTGTCGTCATCACTCTCCAGGTGGCGCACCAGTGAGTAGCGCAGACATTCAAGCAGAGCGGTTACCACAGCAGCCATCTCGGAGTGACTGACCTGGGTCTTTTCTAACGTCAATCTGAGAGAACACAAAAATCTATTCTACACTTGTTGATGACAGGTATGAAACGCAATAGTTTAGGAATAATGGGAAAGTCAGTCAGAATTGACCCCACCAATCAAAAATACATGTTGGGCAAGACTAGTCGCCAGCATTTATATACCTAAGTAGCTAGGAATATTTGTCATTTTTTGACTTATTTCTAACTATACCATTTACTTGTCTTGTATTTAACACGTACCCCTGTTTCATATTGGTGAAAAATTCGTTGTAGAATTTGAGTGGCTCGTCCATGACTTCTGGGGTGACCTTGCTGAGTAGGGGCAGCATGTTTGGGTAGATGGCGCTGGCCGACCCAGAGCCCGCGTTGCGGAGCAGCGTCCACAGCTTGGGCCACACTGCCTTGCGCACAGTCACTCGGCTCCAGCAGTCCTGAGTGTAAGAGAATCAATGATGTATTATGTGCTAAACTCAACAGGGGAAACAGTGAAAATCCACCACCACCACAACAAAAAAGTCGTTTCACTTACAAACTAAGGGGATGAAAACAAAGACGATTACATATCTACCAAGTTTACTATTGATACCCAATGAGACACGAATAGATACCGAGAAATGAAATAAAATCATTTGTCTAATCGTTGCCACTTGATGCATTCACATCACGTGAATTATTTTCAGCATTCAGTTTATCTAATTACAAATGCTGATTACTTTATAATATGTATTCTCATAAGAATTTATACTTTAAGTTGATCA
This sequence comes from Lepidonotus clava, assembly GCA_936440205.1. Taxonomy (NCBI): domain Eukaryota; kingdom Metazoa; phylum Annelida; class Polychaeta; order Phyllodocida; family Polynoidae; genus Lepidonotus; species Lepidonotus clava. The sequence goes on along the minus strand of OW387136.1, from coordinate 39,376,899 downwards.
CTTTATTATATACATTAAAACTTATGTTTCATATAGTCCTATATTTCTAGTATTATTCTCAATACTACAAAAGTTATGTACTAACGGGTATGGCGGTCACAACGGAGAGAACGGCTTCCCACAGGTGCGGGCACACGGTGGGTTCTGTCTCGTCCAGGTTGTGTAGGACGGTGCTGCACACCTTGTCGGCCACCTGCTGTGCCGTGTCCGCCTTGTACTGACACAGCCCAGCCAGCAACGAGTAGAAGGCACCCTTTATCTAAAGGAGAAATGTAGGAAATCAAGTGGCCACTATGAGGTGTTCCATCATTAATGGAAGTCCACCTAGGCAAAATTGATATACATTTTCTGACACATTGAATGCAACTTAATATCCATGTATCTTACTGGTCATCTTTGTTCATGTTTGTTCTATCTGCTGATGCTCAAAACAAATTTGAGGGTCCAACTGCACCCATGTCACGGCACTTTGATTTTATACAATGCAGAATATCCGATGATAAAGCTTTGGGGGATCTGCTTCATATCTCATTAAAACAGAATAGACCCCCGCAGCAAATAGTCTTAAAGATAAAGTTTTAGGAATGACCATTATATTCAAATTATTTGTATGAGTTTTTTTGGACTATTTTTTCAATACATTTAAAGTTCTATGACTACCTCAAAAAGTACACCAAACAAGGGACATTGTGTTCTGATTTTCATATAAAAGGACAATTATAAATGAACTGAACTGAAAATCTCTAAAAGTTAGAGGCAGATGAAGTAAAGATTCGGAAACATTCGTATTACCGGTAATAGAAAACCTGCACCTCTGCCTGTTATGGCTAACAACAAACTTTTATTCACGACATAATCCTCACCATAGGATTTTTTGACTTGGCATGTTTCCACAGTTTGGCATTGTCCAGCACGGCCCCGATGGGTGCGGTCAGTTCGGCCAGTTGGTCCGGCCTTAACGCCGACATGAGGGCCCTCCAGGCCAGCAAGGTAGCCGCCACCATCTTCTGGTACTTGTTCTCCATGTCCTCCGGGTCGGTCGTTCTGGAGACGTTTGTACATAGCATTTTACTAATTTGTCACAGTTAAAAATAGGGTTGTAAGTAAGGGTTTATAAAAAAAAATCTGAAACAGCTTGTCTAAAATCTGAAGTGACTTTAAAATGTTACAAAACGTGATTAAAGCAAATATTTTTTGAAAGTTTTGTCAGAGATATCAAATGAAAGAATCTGTTAGCAAAAATCTGTAAACATACATCCCTGTAACTGAGCTTGGAATGGTCGATCTTTATTCGGGTTCTCTTATTTCAGAAAAATATAATGGTTATTATGGTCAGGCAGAAGTTATTTGTATTCTGTAAGCATATATTACAAACACTGTCAAGCAAATCTTACTTTGGATCACTCAGCGAGGTTGGCGTTTGGTTCAACAGGTTATCGTGAATATGCTGAAAAAAATGAAATGACAACTTAGATTAATCTGAAGGCCTACAGAGATTTGTTTCATAATGTGCAAGAGGTCCTAAGCTTTTCATGTTATATTCATAGTTAATCAGACTAAATATGAATTTATGGACCTGCAGTGTATATAATGCTTGCACAAATAATGTATATCTCTACATTTTCCCGAAATGTTTGAGGAGTTATCGGTGGAAGGTCGTCCCTTTTTATTCCGAGTTTTGATATCCGGTTGGCTATGATACCACTTATATATATATATAGGAGAAAAATTAAAGATTCTACATAGTATTCATCTAAATAACATAGCAATCAGTCTATCCGTAAATCATGACCCTTATACCTTCCATGTAAAATATGTATATGCTTATTATCGTTAAAAACTTAAATGAGTTTAAGGAAATGTAACTAATCCATGATCACCCAACATTGCTTGAAAGACCCCAATCAATGTGAAACACTATCGGCGTAGCTACCTAACTACCATGACGCAAAAACGCAAGTGGGTACACTCAATTCTCATAACATTATCGATCTCTTTTTAAGATATGGCAAAACGTGTATACAACTTTGAGAGTATGAATATGCACATGTGCATATTCATACTCTCAAAGTTAAAAAGTATACTCATTACTGTTATCATCCCCCAAGAAACTCGAGTGAGTACAACCAAGTTTGGGGGTAGCTACACTCCTGAACGTATAGACAAAAAAACGTACGGAAAAAAGTCGCATTCAGGTAACATAGGTCGGAAAAAAACATAGGGTGGGTAGGTCGCTTTAATTTTTCTTTTTGATTTTCTTTTCAAACTGACACAAATAAACTAAGGCATTCTTGAAAATTCAGAAATCACACCAAAGGCCCTCTTAAACAATTTCTACCATATGAAATACACCTCTTGACCAAATACATGCCATTCCCTCTTCTATACGTCATTTTATTTGAATTTATTTTCTCTTTTTAGAAGAGGGTAGCGCAAAAATATTGGGTAGGTCGGGTTACCTGAACACATCATTTTTAAGGCCTGATTTTGGCCAAAACTGTCTTACGTTCATGATCTCCTCCTTGCAGAAATTGATGGCCTCTGCCTGCTTGGCGGCGGGGAAGGCGGCCTGGAAGGCACTCTTGGCGCACGTGGCGGCAGGCGCATACACATCATTCTGTGCCACCAGCCAACTGCCCATCACCAGCTTGAGGTGTGGTGCCAGGCTGCGGCGAATCTTCCGTACGAGCACCTCAAACGTCTCCTGAAGACTCTCCCGCACACGCCGGTCATTGTCCTAGTTTATTGAATGTGAAGTTGAGCAAAAGAAAATTGAAGATATCTGTGATGGGGTGGAACGCTGCCATACTTTGCGGTTTATTCGTGTAATATGGAATTAGGCTGGTTGGTTGGTTATTGGGGGTTTTACACTGTAACATCTATGGTCATATCATGGTGAGAACAAGATCTTGACAATTCTGGCTCTCTATGAAATTCTTTCTCTATGAAATGATTGTATCTATGAGAAGGTAGAGACCGTACCCCTACACTTTTACCGAGGCAGGTGTTCTTTAATGTGCAGGGTTCCATAGGCAGGGCCCTACACACAACAACCGGTGGCCCTCTAGGAGCCTTTGATAACCCAGTTGTTGCCACTAGGAGACATAAAGAGGGAAGTAGCAGCCAGCCCACCCCAGCCAAGGATTGAACCTGGGCCGCCCGCACAAGAGGCGGACACGCCAACCACTACACCACCCCACACACCTATGGAACTAGGTTTTGTAAATGCTTTATCGTTAGTCTAAATTAGAACCCAGGGGATTTGGGGCTAATTAACGTATTTAGATTCAGAGATTGAGAGTTAACAGTTAATTCATCAACACAGTTGAGTTGAATTGTACTAATTTGTAGTCAGTCTTATGATACATGACCGGGGCCATGCCTGGAATCTTTACCTTTAATTTCATCTCATATACATTCAACCCTATAATGTATTATGTAAGTCCTACTGCTTTTATTTCACTTTTACAACAACCAGCAAACATGAAAGGATAGCTCTAAGTAACCAGGAGAACCATATAGATCTGTGCTTTATCTTCTTACCACTGAAAGTTTGTTGTACACTCGTGGCCAGAAAGGGAGTATTGTCTTAACATCCCCCTCTTCCTTCTCTGTAATGAGGACGACAATTTCCTGCAACGCCTGAAAAAAATACCAATTATATTTAACTCCTTGTTCTTCTAACAGATGATACTTCGAAAAAAAGATAAGTAAATTTATTGTCAATTCAATTTTGGTTCAGATGAAAATGAGACAATCAGTAAAGTAAATGGTTTTCAGAGCCTAAAATTACATCTGCAGCATATTTCAGACCTTATTTCTTAATATTTTTCTTACCTTGAGTTTCGTAGTTGCATCTCGCTTAGACAGCTTCCTTAAAATCATACGAAAGTCACTGTCGACACTGGAGTCAGCCTCCTCGTTGCCCTGAGTGGTGGGTACATAACCAAGATCTCCTGAGAGGGCCCCAAAGCCCACGAACCCCGAAGAAGATGATCCGCTGGCACTGAGCTGCTCAGCTGCACGGGAACTGCTTGAGGGCTGAGAAGTGGAGAAATAGAGAATCTTATTAAAACACTTTGCTCCCCATGGAAGTTTCTTTTTCATGAGTTCCCTAGCGTGAAGTAGAAAAGGTTCAGGTTAATGATGCCGATAAGCGTCACTAGGTACAACGATCCTTTAGCAAACATAGTTTAGCTATACTATTTTTGCTAGGTATAAGGGAGAGTGAGTGAGAGATTCTATAGGCATCGTTGGGGAACAAAGATATGATGTCTACAGCTTACACACTGCAAGTCATCTCCCTAGTGACCGCAAATGAGACCTACCGCATAGTGGAATATAGCCTTTAGACTGCCTGTGCACTAGCTAACGCAGTGGCCCTCGTCTTCTCTAATGTACCCAACTGTCCAATCCGGATTTCCGGATGACAAGAAACTACGATCATAACAGCCTTTTCAAGACATGCAGCATTTTTATATTTTTCCAAAGTTTGAAATCTAATCTTGTGTATGATGCTCCAATTACCTTCCCACAATTTTCCATAAGTATTTAATTAAAATATAGTAACCACTTTCGCAACTTTCTGAAACCAAACCACCATCTTGTGATTAATACCACAAAAAAATCACCACATAGCACCACTCGGTCGTTCTTTCCAAACATCACAATATGAAAGTAGTATACTCTTTGATTGGTAGATAAGCTAATGCCAAAAAAAAGGTAGTGTTCAGGTTTCATTGGTCCAAACTAGTAGGGTAGGTAGGTAGATATTTGTATACAACATTAAAATGTTGAAAAACATTCACCAAAAAAAGTTTAGGGTAGGTCAAAAAAAATCAGGGTCGGTGGGGAAACCTGAAAACAACTATTTTCTTTTTGGGGGGGCCTAATGACGTTGAGAAGAACTTTTTAGAGTTTTACTTTTCAATACTGCACTTTAAGGTGATAATGTCTGGTTATGTTATTATTAGGAATTATGAGTAATATTTTGACTGATCAGGCTTCAACATTAGGGTTTAAACTTGACTGCCCGTCGGGCAGGTCTAGGTTAAGCTTCACCTGCCCGACCCTCAATTTCACCTGCCCAGCTTTAATAGATTATCATTAGATCTATATCACAGAAATTTTACGTGCCCAGTAGGTATACAAATCTACCTGCCCCACCTCAAGTCTTACCTGCCCCGGGCAGGCGGGCAATGCTAATGCTGAGCCCTGCCTAATACAATTTTATTTTATTTGAGAACCAACCAAAGCCAAATTCACAAAAACAGACACATGTAAGCGAAAATATAAAATATATCTTTCTTTTGAATTATGGTATTTCTACTGATTAAAATACCATGTTAGACTCAGAACCCTCTATGATGATTTGTTAGGCATGATTAAACAGGTTTTCCGTAGAAATTATTGAATCATTCATTTTAACCAGGCATAGATATTGATTATCTAGTGTCCGAAATTAAGGTTTAAATCTTTGCACACGCCGGGTGCATAGCTTTGAAAAGGATGCACCTGGGAGCCTTTCAGTGCACCCTCAGTGATATAAGGCTATTTATTCAATCAAAAAGTGTGCATCTGCTGGGTGCACACTTTTAAAAATCATGCATCCTGCTGCAAAAACATGCACCCCGGGTGCAGGGTGCACCCTTAATTTCGGACACTGATATGATATGGTGCCGATAATACAAGACAGGTGCCGTACCTCCGTGAAATCTCCGTAGTTTGTACACTTCCACTGATAAAACACTCCAAAACATGGGAAAATAGATCTAGATCTAATAATTCTTATTCTCGCAGACGGGTGGATATAGAATACAAGTGCGGGTCTGCTATCTAGCCTTGGTGATGAGGATTTCCTTAGGCCACGCCTCCCCACAAAGGGGAAACCACGCGACTTCACGGGTCAGTGATCAAAGAGAATAGCTTGGGCATTGGGCTGAAAACCCAACATTTTCAAAATGACAAAAACTCATGAATTCCTCGGCGAAAGTACCTAAAACTCTAGTATGTGACACATGAATATTAAAATTATATGGCACCTGTTTTATTTCATAGGAATTTTGATGATTACAGTAAGAAATCCGGGGGTAAACATGGGTAGTTTATAATGGGAATGTAGATCTATAGGGAAACTCCACTTCCTTCCCCCTTCCTTAGTGTCAGCTCAGGGCCGGCTATAGCTAACCAGTTACAACGGTGGGGTTACCCGACCTAGATAGCATTCGTGACGTCAGCCCGACTGCAAGAATCAAAATTTTCAAAACTGTCTAAAACATGTTCATGACATCTAAATATCTTCAAGCTAGCGTATGGAGGTATAATTCTTTTAGACAAATAACCATGAAATGCCGTATTTCCCCATAAGCCTAAGCCTTAGGAGTTAGGTGCCGATAATACCGGTAGTAGTAGTAGTAGTCTAGATAGTGAATAGGTCTAGATAATACACTCCACTACACTACTAGACCTAGACAGTTGTACAGGCTACACAAAAGCGTCCGACTTTCCAAGTTTCTCCCTAATTAGTAACGTTAAATGCCAGATGGAGAGATTTCGTTGACAAAAGAAGACTTCCGTCGGCATCGACAGCATGAGGCCAATTCGCCCAGAAGCATACTCCCCCGTCGCTTCGGATTCCAAATGTAATACTCGCTCCGACTATAGCCTTTTTTCGTGAAGCAATTTTATTGTAGTACTACGCAACCGCATCACGCACGTGGCCCTCTGCGAAAAAGTAGTTCTTATAGAATGTGCCAAGGTAACAAGTCCCAGCGAAAAGTAGTCCCGGCAGTTCCCATAGTGCTATAGTCGGAGCGATGATTACACGGGAATCTGAAGCGAGAAAGGAGTTTGGCCCAGAAGAGGTTGTGAATCTCGTTCGCGAGAATGTACGAGAGAAAGGAGTTCCTGTGAGTTTTCTCTCTTATTGAAGTCATTTTAAAACAACAATAACAAAATAAGTACACCGACTCTCTGTCTTATCATTTCTACATTACAAAATAGAGCAAGGCTATTTTCTGTTTCTATAATTTTTGTGAATAAGATATGATTCTTTCTTCCTGAACGAAGCAGTTCTTCTACATTAGATTATAGAAGAAATCAGGTATGGAGAAGCCAGACCCATGATTTCTGTCAAAATGCAATAAATGGAGAAATAAGGATTTCAGAAATTTCATATTCTGCATGCCATATGAAAAGAAGAGGTTCTAGAGTAGTGGCGCGTATTATCGGCAGTCTTGTATTATCGGCACCCCTAACACTTATCTTAATATTACAAATAAACTTTGTGTTTTTTTTGCAAAAAGATATATATAAACACAAATAAAACTTGTCATCTATCATTTACTATTAGATTTATCTAATACTGGCTATGCATAGATAATGTGGCATTTAAAGAAATATTTCTGATATCATCACCCATCCAGAAATGGCCATTTTATGTCACTGGATAACGAACAAGGGTGTATAGAATTCATTTGTTGACTTCAAACATAAGTCTAATAATTCAATTTTTATTTGTATGACCTAAAATATGTCCAAAAAGAAATAATTAGAGAAAAATAGTTTAAAAACATTAGGTACAAGTTTAATTGCATGGGTGCCGAAAATACACTCCATTACATGTGTATGTCTTGTATTACCGGCAGGGTTACATCATCAGTCTAAATATTAGACTAGAAAATATAGAATAAAAGCTGAACACCAAAATTCATAATGAAGAATCAAGAGAAAATAAGACTGACTATGTACTACGTTGTGCTTTTAGAGTCTAATAGTTATTTTACTACAATGTATTGTATGTGACAATCAGCCAACACTAAATATGTATAATGAGTTATCCAATAAGGTACATGAAAAACGTTCATATGTTCATATTTTGAGGGAACTAGATTCGTCCATTATTAAAACCATTCTTTCACTTATATCCGGTCACATGACCGGAAGACGACGTGCCGTAACCAACGTTACGTCCGTCCGCCATCTTGAATAGGCGAATTTTTCGTAACTTTTAGGGTTTGTTTACATTTGGAGTTCACATATTAAGAAGAATTCTACATCTTATTCCTTTTGCGAGGTGATACATTATGATATGACTAAGAAATACACCCAAAAGTAGAATTTTACCTCGTCTAGAATTACTATAATTGGTCCTTAAACATTACACTTCTTGAACTTGACTACCCGGTTCAAGATGGCGGTTCTCGCGAGAACGCAGCGCCCCCTACGTGACGTGACGTGGGTTGAGTGAAAGAATTGATGAACTCTAAATCATTCTTGGTGCAAAGTAAACATGATGAACAATTTTCCAACAAAATGATTCAATTTACTTGTATATCAGTCTCAAAGAGATGATGATTTACATTAGGGTGCCGATAATACAAGACAGGTGCCGATAATACACTCCAAAACATGAAAACATAATCAAACTGATATTTTCTATATCAATTTCTGAAAATCAGATACGACATCCTAAGGGGATTAAAATATGTACAGACTCTCTCATGGAGCAATTATTCAACAAAAATTAGAGAAACTGAGCATAAAGTGATAAATTATGCCCTAAGGTGCCGATAATACACGCCACTACTCTAGGCCTAATCTTCATATTTCATATTTTTTCTATTTTTTCTTGCGATGAGAAATATTTTTTCTGGGGGATTAAAGTTAGCCTACCGGAACCGGAATACCTACTCCCGCAAAGGATTATGGGCTACCTCTTCTGGGCGAATATACCATAGACCTTCAAATGACGTCTTCATTTATACGACCAAGAACTTGACTTAAATTTGGCAAGTGAAAGCACAGCTGTTTGAGTTTGACTTACCCGTACGTTTCCTTTGGTTCTGTTCGCTTGTTTCTGTTTACCGCCCATAATAATGTATTGAATATGGATTATTTTACATTCAATCGTTCTTCTTTCGAACCAGAATCTTTTTTAGTTATAAGGGTCCTTTTATAAAAGGTTTTGTTTGCTCCTTTCACAAGACTTCGTAAATGTTCGTGGAGGCTGACATGTTGGAAATTACCCACAAGCCCTTGAACGACGACTTCCGCATAATGGTTGCGTTCGGAAAGTCAAAAGATTCTCGTTTTACTCAGTACGAATTCCACTCAGCAAATCTGGTTGCCTAAGTAAAATGTAAATTATGTACGTGAGTCAAGCTATTTTGGCTCCCATTTATAAAAAATATCTGGATGACAAGCAAAAAGTATCTGTAAGTGTTTTGTCGAAGATGTTTCCGAATGCAATTTTCGTCTGCTCGTCCGCTGATTTTGGGCAAGCTTCATTACCAATACAGGGAACCTGCTTGGAGACCAGCGACTTTTGAGTTCTTCCTTGTTTAGTCAGGTGACACTGAGTTGGAAGAAGGAACACGAAGTAGCAGACTTCTTTGTCATTCTCATTAATCTAAAGGTTATATAAATTACAAAGATGATGTGTGGAGGGCTAGGTTCAGTCAAGGAGGCTGATGCAAACGTGAGAGATCTATGTCACAAGGTGAGTAGTCAACAGTGAAGTAAGTTCGAGTTCAAGGAGCTTTAAGTTAAAGAGTGTAAAAAAGTGTATGACAATAAAGTTAAAGTTTAACTTTATTGTCATACACTTTTTTACAAAGTTTATTTGTTTGTTTGTGGGATTAGTTTAACGTCCGGCCAACCCTTCAGTTTTTTTTTACCAGACTGCACAAGGTAAAGCCTTTCAGCTCGTTTTACGCCACAGGGGCGGTGACCTAATCTATGAAATGAGGTCTTTACAAAGTAATTTTTACAAAACACATATCTATAAAGTCCTACATACATAAACATGTTATCAATATCAATAAACATCTGATATATAAACAAAAAGTTAATGGCATAACATAACTCTGAAATAAAGAACAGATCTAATAACAGTTGGCAAGTCCAGACATCCAGGGGTCATAACGTTCCTATATTTTCCTATATTTCCTATATTTTCCAAATTTTTTTGGCACTCCTATATTTTCCATTATTTTGCAAAAAATTCCTATATTTCCTATATTTTTCTCAGGAAAGTCCGATGTTCCACGTATAATTGCAATATTTTGAGAAGTCGATCAGAATGATATCACAAATTCACATGAAAAAGAAAGAGGGGAGAAAAGAAAAAAAGAGGGAGAAATCCCATCCCTTCCCCCATCTCAGCCTTGCGCCTCCCCTCCCAGCCCTCTGCTTCACCTTCTAGCCCTTCGGCAGTCAGTAACAATGTTTGGCACATGACAAACATCGTGAGGTGTAAAGATGAAATTGACATACTCACAGTGTTTGGCCCTAACCCTCCTGATCTTTTTTTTTTTTTTTTCCTTTCTAGTGGAATACTATAATAAGAAGACACTATTATGGAGTATGAGGTCGGATATATTTACCTGGGGACTGATTGAACCTTGGCCTGACGGCCGCGGTCCAATCAGTCCCCAGGTAAATATATCAGACCGATATACAACATAAGTGTGTCTTCTTTATTTTATGTAATGGCTACACAAGCGAAAATAACATACAATTGTCAAGTAAACGGAAATAATGTAACAGAACTCTTTTTTTCAAAGCGCACTAACGTCCAACTTGCCGTTACGCCATCTTCTTTGTTTACCTAAATCTCAATGCTGATTGGCCCAAACCATGGCAACGGGGTCACGTGGTTATCTTCTTGCGCTCCAGTGCGTATAATCAGTAGATTTTTACCTCGGGCACTGCGGGGCGTAATTTCGTTCCAACGGCCCAATAAGCACCGCTGCACCCCCCAGCCATTACATAAAGGCACATGGGCCTTCAGGTCAGGGTCAGGTGATCCTCAGGGCATAAGGGGAGAGTAAGGGCCGTCAGGTCAGGGTCAGGGGATCCTCAAGGAATAGGGGAGAGTAAGGGCTGTCAGGTCAGGCTCAAGGGATCCTCAGGGCATGAGGGGAAAGTAAGGGCCATCAGATCATGCTCAGGGGATCATCAGGGCATGAGCTTGAGGGGAGGGTAAGGGTTGCCAGGTCAGGGTCAAGGGACCCTCAGGGCAGGAAGGGAGGGTGAGGGCCGTCTGGTGAGGATGTCCCAGATTTCATATTTGAGGGGTTAATTTTTCAAAAATTTTCTGGGGGTGCAAGGTTCGAAATTAACTTTTCTGGCTGTCAGCCCGGACATACTACAATGTATAACAGGTGTGAAAAATCAGGGCTGATTCTAATGTCATTTTCTCAAAATTCGTCAGCCCTGGTTCAAAACTATCAGCCTGGGGCTGACGGGCTGACGTTAATTTCGAACCCTGGGGTGGCCCCCCAAACTCACTACTGAATAAATATTTTCAAAAGGTAGAATTGAATCTCCACGTTCAGGAATCAATATAGTTCGTTGAGATTGCCCAAGATTACATACAATGGGGTTATTCTTCTCAGATTATGGATATCTGAATTCACTCAGAGGGTCCCAGATTTCATATTTGAGGGGTTAATTTGTCAAAATTTTCCTGGGGGTCACCGCCCACAGCCCCCTCCCCCCAGTGAATAGATATTCTCAAGAGTAGATCAACATCTGAACTTCAAGGAATCAGTGTCCTACTTGGCTAAGAGTGACCAAGATTCCATAAATGGGTGCTTTTTGGGAGGCGGGCCTTAGGCCTCCGACCTTCTCTACAATCTTTTTTGACCAGGTTGATTCAATGCATTTCAATGGGGATCAGAAAAGTTGTTACAATTTTGTGACCAATTTTTCGTTCCACTTTTCTCAATAATGCCAGCATTATAATCTTCAAACTATATGTATTTATGTAGTTCTGTTTCTAGTATGGTTTGGTTCCAAAATTGTGAAATATTTGGTTGTTTTGTTGTAATTTTAGAGAGAATCCATAATTTTTTTGTCACAAAATTGAAATAGGAAATTCCTATAGTTAAGGAAGTAGGTCATCACTCATCACTCTCCAAGCACAGCAAATCTTTTTCCCATAGAGATACATTGAGATTGACAAGGAAGGTTCCACTCTCAACTTCTCACAATCTCCAGGCAGATGTTTAGTATTGAAATGGTATTGCACAATCATGCACAGTTCTTATGCAATTCGCAATTCCTTCTATTTTCGCCCGCCTCCTTCGGTACGGCAGTACCCGATAATCTTGTCTTATTCAGATTGTAGATATCTGAGTTCACTCAGAGGGTCTCAGATTTCATATCTGATGGGTTAATTTGTCAAAATTTTCTGGGGGTAGCCCCCCATACCCCCAGTGAATAGATATTCTCAAAACGTAGAAATAAATCTCAACGTTAAGGAATCAATATCATAGCTGGTTAAGAGTGTCCGAGATTCCATAAAATGGGTGTTATTTTTCTGAGATTATAGATATCTGAATTCACTCAGAGGGTCCCAGATTTCATATTTGAGGGGTTAATTTGTCAAGATTTTCATGGGGGTGGCCCCCCAGACCCCCAAGTGAACAGACATTCTCAAGAGTAGATATAAATCTCAACTTCAAGGAATCTGTATCCTACTTGGCTAAGAGTGCCCAAGATTCTATAGAATGGGTGCTATTCTTAATCAGATTGTAGATATCTGAGTTCGCTCAGAGGGCCCCCAGATTTCATATTTGAGGGGTAAATTTTTCAAAATTTTCCTGGGGTTGCCCCCCAGACCCCACAGTAATTTTGAAATTAATCTGTAAACTGACCAAATGCCTATGAAATGGCTGTATCTAATATAATCAAAGCATATCTTTGGAAAAGATCTGTCGAAAATTCCTATATTTTTGCCCAAAAAACTCCTATATTTTCCTATATTTTTGCTAAAAAAATTCCTATAAAAATTCCTATATTTTTGCCGAAGGCCGTTATGACCCCTGTATGTATGATGGTATACAGTGTCCGAAATTAAGGGTGCATCCTGCACCCGAGGTGCATGATTCTGTTGCAGGGTGCATGGATTTAAAATCTATGCACCCAGATGCTTTTTCACCTATTTAAACATACTCTTATATAAATGTACACGCAGAAACTGTTTCGGGTGCGCATTTATAGAACCTGCGCACCCGGTGAGTGCACAAAATATATCCTTCATTTCGGACACTGGTATGGAATCGGGCATCACCAAATATTATAAAAAAAAAATTCCAGGCACCAGCATTGGCAGGTCTGGGGCACACACGCACACAAAACCTCTCATAGGCGAAAAGTTAAGTCGGTCATACTCACATGCCCAGTGGCATGTGATGTGATATAAGTCAAGTGTCACATGATATTTCCATGATGTTGGGGTTTGTTTTGTTTGAAAATATATGACAGCACAAAATAGAAACACACACATATGATCTGATATTCCATTGTCTTATCCGGTGACTATTCGTAAAGTTGGATGTTGGTGACCTTTGTTCTTTTTTTTGTTTTTTTTTAACCTTTTTACTTGGGTGTTTTTAGGACTTATGGAGGCCAGCTCCCACTTGGGACTGGTTCTGTGCTCCTCAACCACTAGGTTTTAAACCTTACTCTCCTGTCCTACCTTACCCTTCACAGAGTAAGGGGGTAATCCCCAGTGGATTCCCACTCCTAAGGCTACTTACGTACCGTTTGAATCACATGTTGCCTGAAGAGACACTTGTCGAAACCGCCTTGCAAAAAGGAACCCTTTCTCTTTTGACAAAACCCTCCTGGAGTACCCAGGCACTGAAGTCCCTCCTTCAGCACCACACTCCCAAGGACCCCCCTTGGCCCCTGGGCCAAAAGAGTCCACTCTGAGATGGCCCCTAACCGTTCCAATGGAGAGGTTGACCAGAGCACCAATCGAAGCTTGGATCCCCACATCCAGGCACCAAGCAGTAGCAATGATTCTGCATCACACCTTTTGCCTCATCCTCTCCATATTTGTTCTGTGAATATGTGAATAAATGGACCGATACTTATGTAATAATTACACTACAGTGATAAAATTACAATACAATTTAAGGATTGATAAGTGAGGGAAATGCATGATTCACTCCATCTGCAATCTTCAATAGTTCTTTGATTCACTTTGTATCTAAAATATCCAAGCTTTTTGTAATCTAATGATTAAGTATGCAAGTTTTCTGGACATATGATTTGAATATGGTTAAAGTCAATGATTATACAATAATTCTTGGCTTATTATAGTCATACAGATATCATTGGACAGGGGAAAAATGCCCTTTCATATGATGTATAACACGCTATTGTAAGTGACATGGTTATTAATCCATGCCCCCGATGCAGTGCACGGCCCAGGGACCTCTTATCAATCCTTAATCTTTCCTCGAGCAAATCTTCTTCATTAAGGTAAATTGATGTAGCGTAGATTTAATTATGTACAACTACGAAAAAAGTGTTCTACTATATTTTCCTTTTCTCTGTTTTTTCAGATCAAGCCAGATCTGGAGACAAAGGCTGATCGGAAGTTTCAAGTTTATGAACCTTTGTCATATTGCAGTCAGGTTGTGGCAGGAACCAACTACTTTGTAAAGGTAGATATTTTTTCCCTAATCATACTTAATTTTCTCGGATGTGGCTCCATTTCCCCCCGTATTTCCTTCTTGTATTGCCAAATATTGTCACTGAAAATATGACAGAACGAAGTATAATACAGACATTCTAGAAAAATTTCAACGTGGCCACTTTTTTATAATAAGTGATTGACAAAATTAACATTACCTTTGAGTTGGAATGTCAAATTTTGTATTGTAAAGTTGCTGATGATTTAATTTTTTCTCAGATCCACGTTGGCAATGAGGAATGCATCCACGTCAGAATTTTCCGACCTCTGCCACACACCAAGGAAGAGCCTCAATTCAGTGCCCATCAACCTGGGAAGACCAAGGACGACCCTATTGAATACTTTGCGAGTGATTGAAATTAAGGTTTGAATCTGAACACACGCCAAGTGCGTAGCTTTGAAAAGTATGCATCCGGGAGCCTTTCAATGCATCCCCAGTGATATAAGGCTATTTATTCTATCAAAAATGTGTGCATCTACTGGATGGAGACTTTTAAAGATCACGCACTCTGCTGCAAAAACATGCACCTCGGATGCAGGGTGCAACTTAATTTCGGACACCATTTGATTAAAAGAAAAACAATGTCTTCTAGGACCCAGGCAGGTTCAATTACACCGTTTTCTAATGTGGCTTCCTTTATGACTATAATGTTATCTTTTAGTGATGAAATATGACAATGGTGTTCAACTACTTAAAAGAATGTCAAAACATCTATTTTCACTAACATTTTTTTTTTTTTCTTAAATTTGTTAATGTTATAATTTTAGATAGTGTGACATTCCGACTTGTTGCTGTTAAAATTACACAAGCTCTTGTTTTTGTAATTGGTTGAATCGGGACCCTCAAATAACATATAACAATCAAGCATAATTTTCCTCTTGGAGAAAATATCTCTTATTTTTAGCCGTCACATTTTATTCATGGTAATATAGGAAAGATAAACCATAGTGAAATTTAGTTTGTTTGCATTATGTTTAAGTAACCATTACTTTTAGTTGCGCAAACTATTTACTCTAACGTGCTTCTACTCTAATAAAGTTGCCCTCTATATAAATATGTGGGGAAACATACAGGCGTTATTTTCTCAAACCAGTAAAACGCCACTTCACGTTTGTACCTTTACTAGACTTGTTAACCCCTATAATTGAAACTTTAGTTTTAAAACTTCTCATTTGAGTTTTTTTTGTTAGCAGACATAACATAGAGCCTTATATTTGTAGCTAAGGTTGACATGGCTTGCATCAAACATTTAATTTGTATACTGAATCAAGGGAAGGATTGCACCGATTAGTGAATTCTAAAATTGATATCAAGACAAATTTTGTCATTGTAGTTTGTACTGAATTATGTCATCCACCAACATACTTTTTGTCATTTTACTGGACTATTTCAAAGACCAATATTATAACTTTTCTCATTGTACAGAATCGCGTCAATGACCATTATGCATTTTGTCATTGTACTCAATCATGTCAACAACCAAAACATGTACATGTATTTGTATTTGTTCTGACTATGATATAAGGGTCTTAGCAATGTGAAACAGAAACAACGTGCAAAAATATATGTTTGAGTTTGATAGCTTGCAAATAGGCATGGGTACCTACCATTATTTTAAAAAGATGCTCACTTTCTCAGAATATTACAACTTTATACGAGATTGGAAAGAGGAGATGTGCACGCGAGATTTCAGTTTGCTCTTTTCAAAGGGCCTGAAGTATGTCTACCGAGTATAGGCTAGTTCCACATCTAATAACCTTTATAACTAAAATGTGATTCTGCTACGCTGATTTTGAAAATAAAACAATTACCAAAATATATCAATCGCTCTGCTTAATTTAACAGTATTGATTAATGTGTGGAGACAGTGGTGCCAATGTGGGCTTCCGATAGGCTGAAGGTAAGATTTAGCAGTTGATGCGTAAACTCTAGTTGGAGTATAGTAGCTCTAAGGACCAGCAGAGCTGTCAAGTGTTCAGATCTCCGTCATAAAAAACGGGGTGGGGGTGGCCAAGACAGCTGACTCCCTGCGCCCCATCCCCCAAAGATCGGTTTCCGGGTCTAAATCGACCAAAGCTACTTGGTCCATAACAAGTGGGGTTAGGTTTATTCTAGCTAACCAATGGCCTGTATACTAGTATGTACTTTCTGTTCGTTTGATTTAATCTGGATTTTGTATGAAAGCGTACATCAGAGCCTCTGCACCTTAAAATTGGTCTATAACCTTACATAAAGGGTAGAATTTTTTAAGGGTAGTACAGTGATGGGACTCGCGTTTGCACAATGTCTGATACATTCAGGCCTACTCTCTACAGATCTCTATTCTCATAGATTCATTTCTTTGATTTGATCATTAAAGACAGAATTACCTAAATTTGTTCTCGCTGTGATAACCATCGAAACCAGCCCTGAGGCAGGATTTTCTACTTTTTGGTGAATCTGGATAGTACAACTAATTTTTCCTATATTGCTTTTATTACTGTTATAGAGTATTTCTGTGTTACTTTCAAACTATTCAAATACTAGGTCAATTTCGGGTCTCTATTCCTAGTTGCTTCTAGAAAAAAAGTAGGTTGAAGTGTTTCCTACATTTTTCGTCAGTCAGGAGTGGCATTTGATAACCTTCAACAGGGTGTCAATGCAAGTTTTGAGCGTATTAGATTTAAAAGGTCTAAGATTTACCTCAAATTTAAGACCTTAACCCCTTCCTGACGGCTCCATAGGAAATCGATCATATATGATCGATGGTCATTAATTAGGCTGCAATTTCTATAATTTTCATGTCCCAAAGTTGATTTTTGAAATATATACATGTATATCAGATGTCGTGATACAACTATATTGAGGCATATTTTGCTGATGAATATTCAAATAATGATTTTGTGGCACCTTGATTGATGGTTTATTTGGGAAATTTGACAATTCATTGATAGGGCCACCTTTATTCACCCATAAAAGATAAAAATATTTAAGATTAAAAAGCTTTCACATAAATTCAAAATACATAATTTTCCTTCAAAATGATAGTAACTTGCACACAACTTTCATAGGTATGTACCTGATAAGCTTGAGACTCTTTAACATCTATATTTTGAGTTTGATTTAAGAATAATTCAACCATCTTATTCTGAAAAAATGGTCAAAAATGAGCCATTTTCATGAAAATTCAAGATGGCTGCCCATAAGATTATGTGATGAACGGCTATTCATCCAAAATACATAGAGGTCAAAATAATAGAAATAAGGTAATAGTAGAAATATATGTAAGAGAACGAAATATATGTAAGAGAACGAAATAGATGTAAAGGAACGAATATGTAATAATGAACGAAAGTATAGAAAGCCTGAAAAAGAGGCACGAATATGTAAAAGAACGAATATGTAAAGAACGAATATGTAAGGAACGAATATGTAAGGAACGAAAATGTAAAGGAACGAAACCCGGAAATATGTAAACCGGAAGTGAAATGTAAACCGGAAACGGAAAATATAAACCGGAAGTGACGTCAGTTGTAGGTCACGTGACCGAAAGCAGCCAATCAGGGCTGACCTCTAGAGTATATAAAGGGGCGGTGAGGCCCGAATAAACAGAGTTCTTTAACAGTTCTCCTGGTGTCCAGACGTGTCCTCTTTCCTGAAACAACCGCTAAAGATGAGACGTCACACTGGTGGCAGCGGTGGTGCTGAAATAAGCACATACGGACTTGTGGATCTTGGGTGTTTCGTCGGTATTGGATACTCATGGCGACCGCGGCAGTCTTCGAGCAGATGGATTCTGACATCGCCTTCAAGGAAGGTGGGGAGGAGAAAGGAGGTGCGAAAACCGAGACCAAAGGGGAGGACACGACCATCATGGGTAGGCAGTTTAATTTCATGGGAACGTCCACCCCGACGGATGAGCAGAATGCGCGGGCTCAACAACAACAGACCGGCCAGGTAGGAGCGAGTTTGAAGAAGTTTAGTTTAAATAGGCGTCGGCCCGTCGCCCCCGCGGACCGGAACTGAGGGGTGGACCGCCCGGTCGGGGTGAATGCTGGTCTGGGAGATAGAGCGAGACGAACCCCGGCCGACCCGTACCCCTACCATAATTTCCCTTCCCCGCAGTCCTCCGTTGACATCGAGTGCCGATTCCCGACCGATTCGCTCAGCCCCCCCTCGTGCGCGAGGCACGACTCTAGAAACACATCTCGGTTCTTGGCCCGGATTCCCCGTCCGCCCCGAGACCCGAACAACCCCCACGTTCCTCTGTTGTAAGAATCGGCAACCCCGACTTACCAGAGAACGTCACACTGGTGGCAGCGGTGGTGCTGAAATAAGCACATACGGACTTGTGGATCTTGGGTGTTTCGTCGGTATTGGATACTCATGGCGACCGCGGCAGTCTTCGAGCAGATGGATTCTGACATCGCCTTCAAGGAAGGTGGGGAGGAGAAAGGAGGTGCGAAAACCGAGACCAAAGGGGAGGACACGACCATCATGGGTAGGCAGTTTAATTTCATGGGAACGTCCACCCCGACGGATGAGCAGAATGCGCGGGCTCAACAACAACAGACCGGCCAGGTAGGAGCGAGTTTGAAGAAGTTTAGTTTACGACCGGAGAAGTATGACGGAAAACCGGACTTCGAGGGATGGATCAACCAGTTTGAGGAGTACGCAACATTGGGACGTTGGACGGCCGAGGAAAAAGCGGCGATGCTCTTTCTCTCGCTGACGGGAACGGCACGAATGTACTTTGTCGGACTCCCGGACAGGGAACGACTCCGTTACTCAGCGAGGGTAGATGCGTTGCGCCGGAGGTTCGGTCAGGAGAAGGACACGTGCAATGCTCTGCAAGAGTTGGCAGGATTGAAACGTGTAAAGAACCAGACAGCGAAGGAGTTGGCTGATAATGCCCGGCGACTGGCATCGAGGGCCTACTTCTCCAACGACTACGCCAGCCAGGAAAAAGCAGCATTACATGCGTTCCAGGCTGCAGTTGGGGAAGACCTTCAGCTGAAGTGTGCAGAGAAAGGATGCAAGACACTAGAGGAGGCGGTGGAGGTGGTGGAAATACAGGAACGATACTCACGCCGCCTCCTGCGGGCAGTGAAGCCTGAGGAGGACGCCAATACACAGATCATGGCCTTAAACGGTAAGTTGGAGGAGATGATGAAAGAATTGGCAGAAGAACGGGAAGCTAGGAAACAAGCAACGGCCCGGAGAGAGGCGTTTAAGAAGCGAAAGGAAGATTTGGAATGTCATCAATGTCACCAGAAGGGCCATTTCGCGAGAGAGTGTTCGCAGCGTCAGGGAAACGGACAGTCGCCGTCGCAGTAAGCGCGGGGCCCCCTTCGGGCGCGGCGAGAGAAGTAGTAGGCATGGGAGAATGTGGACTTTATGTGGCCGGGACGGTGGGAGAGAGTGTCGTCCATTTTTTGGTTGATACCGGATCTATGATCAGTCTGCTGTCGGAACGCCTCTGGAGAGAGTGGGGACGAAAATGGGAAGAACTGGAGGGATATGAAGGACGTCTCTGCTCGGTGGATGGTAGCCCGTTGCGGTGCTATGGATGCACGAACTTACCAGTAAAATTGGGAACGCGCGTGTTGCAGTGGACATTCATGGTGGCAGACATCGGTAGAGATGAAGGGATCCTGGGAAACGACTTCGCGGTGAAATACCGGCTAACAGTTAAGCCCCACGCGAGTGCTATCTTCCTGCCCGCCGAGGGGGAGGGAGAGGGGGAACGAACTCGGGAGTAGAACAAAGAACGGATGGGATTCGGGCAGTTACCGTCGGAGGACAGGTCGTGCGAATCGAGGGAACGACGGAAATACCCCCACTCCAAGTGACCCGAGTAACAGTAGTAACGAGAGTAGACATAGGACAGAGTGGACAGCTGGCTGTCATCACCGGCGCTGGATTACCTATGGGACTGGAGGTGATCCCAGGAACGGTGACATTGGGAGAAGAAAATAGAGTTTGGGTGGCCAACCGAGGGACCGAGAGCGCGAAATTGGAAACCGGCGGGGTACTCGGAGAAGCCACCTTCGTACAAGAGGTACGAGGAATAGGAAGTGAAGTAAAAGAACCCCCTGGAGCGCTCGTTGAAATGATAGAGGAGGCTAAGAAAGACCTGACCACGGAGGAAGGCGGAGAGCTGGAGAAAGCCATCATGGCCCGGGAACAAATGTTTGCGACCTCGAAACATGAGTTAGGACGGACAGATTTAGTACAACATCGAATGAAAACGGGGGATCAGATGCCGATCAAGCAGAGGGTCAGACGGTATCCAGCCACCAGGAGAGAGGAGGAACGAGCACTGGTGGAGGATATGTTAAATCTAGGGATTATCCAGGAGAGCGGGAGTGCGTGGAGCAGCCCGACCGTTCTAGTCAAAAAGAAGGACGGAGGAACGAGGTTCTGTATCGACTACCGAAAACTGAACCAGGCTACGAAAGTGGACGCCTATCCGCTCCCACGGATAGAGGACAGCCTCAACACCTTGGGAGGAAGCCTATTCTTCTGCAGTCTGGATCTCGCAAGCGGATATTGGCAGGTGGAGATGGCACCGGAGGACCGAGAAAAGACGGCCTTCGTGACTCAAGGAGGATTGTATGAGTTCAAAGTGATGCCATTCGGGCTAGTGAACGCCCCAGCCACCTTCGAGAGACTGATGGAAAGAATCCTCAGAGGAATCGTGTGGGAGGAGTGTCTGGTATACTTGGATGACATACTGGTCTTTGGACCGACGTTTAAAGTGACTCTGGAAAGATTGGTACGGGTTCTGGACCGATTGAACGCTGCAGGACTGAAGTTAAAGGCGCGAAAATGCAAGCTGTTCCAGAAGAAGATTCCGTTCTTGGGGCACGTTGTCTCATTCAACGGGATCGAACCCGACCCCGAGAAGTGTCGGCAGGTAACTGAGTGGCCGGTCCCTCGGGATCTCCATGAGGTACGAGCCTTCGTGGGATTATGTTCATATTACAGAAGACATATAAACGGCTTCACGGAGCTGGCTGCCCCCTTGTATGAATTGGCGACGAAGGAGGAGCCGTTCGTGTGGAGCGCGAGACGACAAGAGGCATTTGATGCGATGAAGAAGGCGCTAACAGAGGCCCCGGTGTTGGGATTCCCGGAGGAAGATGGACAATGGTGGCTTGACACGGACGCCAGTGACGTGGGGACAGGAGCCGTGCTATCACAGGAGCAGAGAGGGGAGGAACGGGTGATAGCTTACACGAGCAAAACCCTGGAGTCAAACGAACGAAAGTATTGCACCACGCGGAAAGAACTGTTGGCGGTGGTGCGAGCTTTGAAGCATTTTCGGTGCTACATCTATGGTCAACGCGTGATAGTCCGGACGGATAATAGCGCGGTCAGTTGGCTGCAGAGAAGTAAGGAACCGATGGGGCAGGCTGCTCGGTGGATTGAGATTATCGACTCGCATGATGTGTCGTTCCAACACCGACCGGGCAGGAAGCATGGGAACGCTGACGCGTTGTCCCGGTATCCGTGCAAACAATGTGGAGAGGAGCACGAGAATACCGAAAAAGTGAGAGTAGTGACGCGGGCCCGGGGGTACGAGCCCGGATGGTCCCCGCAGGAGATGAGAGCAGCGCAGAGGAGGGATCGAGATATAGGGCCGATTGTCGCACGGATGGAAGAGAATGCGGACCGGCCAGGTTGGGAGGCCATATCTCCGGAATCCCGGGAAACAAAGATCCTATGAGGGCAATGGGAACGATTAAGCCTCAAGGATAGCGTGCTGCATCGGAAGTACTGGGAACTAGAAGGACATGGTTGGAGGAACCAGTTGGTCGTTCCCCGAGAGGAACGGGCCAAGTTGGTGAGAGAATACCATGGAGGCGCGGCAGGAGCGCATTTGGGAGTCGCCAGAACGACGGCCCTGTTGGAGCAAGGGTTTTACTGGCCGGGACTCCGGGAAGACGTGCGGAAGGAATGTCGAGAATGTGATTGCGCGTTGCTGAAAAAAGGACGAGGGAGACGGGAGCCGCTACATCAGTACATAGTGGGGGAGCCGATGGAACGGCTGGCCATGGATGTTTCGGGCCCGTACCCAGTCACCAAACGAGGAAATAAGTATTGCCTGATGGTAGGATGCTATTTCACCAAATGGTTGGAGTGTTTCCCGATCCCGGATCAAAAGGCAACGACAGTGGCGGACAAATTGGTTGAAGAAGTAGTAGCACGGTACGGCGCGTTTCGGGAACTACACTCGGATCAAGGCACGAATTTCGAATCCGAGGTGGTGGCTCAGGTCTGTGCACTATTTGGAATACACAAAACAAGAACGACGCCGTACCACCCCAGGAGTGACGGATACATAGAACGAAGTTTCCGTACTTTGGGGTGTTGTTTGAAAGCCAGCTGCCGAGCAACAGGCCGGGAATGGGATGAGATGGTCCCGCTCGTGATGATGAGTTATAGAGCAACGCCGCAAGCCAGCACGGGAGTGACACCGAATATGATGATGCTGGGCCGACAGACCATGATGCCGCGACAAGCGATTTATGGGAGACCTCTGGGACCAGAGGAGGAACCCCGACGGGTAGGCGACTATGTGGAAAGCCTGGAGGAAGGGCTAGTCACGGCCTATCGGGAGGCCCGGGCGGGGCTGAAACGAGCCGCCATTCATCAGAAACACGAGTACGATGGAAAGGTGACTCGGCGGGAATACCACGCCGGAGAACTGGTCTGGGTGCACGATACGGTGGTGGATAGGGACAAGGGAACGAAGTTGCGATTTCCATGGATAGGCCCTGCACTGATCGTCAAGGTGCTTGACCGAGGACGGGTGGTAGTACGGAAGAAACGAGGAAAACCGGGAGGGGTGGTCCATGTGGACCGCCTGGAACCCTACCGAGGACACGCTGCGCCAGCCTGGATGGTAGCTGACCAGCAAGGATACGAGGCTGCACAGTAAATGCTTGGGGTGGGGCGCGCTAGGGCACGTACGGAAACGGGGCACCCCTTTTTGTGATGAAGTCGTTCTCGCGTCTCGATTCCGCAGGTGGAAGAGGACCAAGGGAACGACCAAATCGGCGCTACACAGAAAGGCTTTGGCTAAAAAGGACTGATCAACCTGGGGCCATTGAGTCGGGGCGGTGCGTTGACCACTACAGTAGGAGTGCAGGTCGTTAGGCTGTAGAGAATTGCTACCTAGCTGAAGATTGGTTCTCTTGCGGATGTAATATAGGTGGGAAATGCGGGGTTGGAACGAAAAACGGCGTTCGGGAGCCACGACGGCCCGAATGTCTAAAGTAGTCCCACGGAGCCGCTTTCCGGTCAGTTCGGAGGAACCACAGCGTGGAAAAGATGGTTGGATTACAACAGAAGACAGACCCGGTGGCAAGCTGGTGAAGACTTTTGAAGTAATGCCGACTTGGTAATACCGCTTTACAGCGTCCAGGAGACCGGAGGAGAGTAGATGCGGCACTCTCGGGAACGCCGGAGGAACGAACGGACGGTTGTAAAAGGCGAGGCCTGAGACGAGGACAGGCTTTAAAGTAGGTCGTAAAAGGAGTAAAAGAGGACAAAGAGAACGGGGCGGCGGCGAGGAGATGATAACGTCGAGCCCCTGTGTTCTCCGGGAAGTGTGCGGAAGCACTGTGAGGGCCAAGATGAAAAAGGCAAGAGAAGGCGACGGAGGATGAAAAGACCGAGGACGTCCGGTGGGGCAATAAAAGGCCTAGGAAAAAAACGCGTGGACGGGCGAAGGGCCGCGAGGTAAAAAGCAGGCGAGGCGGTGACCAGCGGCGGGCCCCGGGGACCGGAAAATAGTAGGGGGCGCCACCGTAGAAGTGGATGGTGAGTCTGACGCTAGGGGTCGCTAGCGCAGGCCATGCCCACTTCCGCCTGCGGCGGCTATAAAAGGCAGAGCGCTCGCCGGAGCAGGTCATTCTGGTCAGCCGATCAGGATTCATCAAATCGCAGACGAGCAGACTGAGCTAAGGAGAAGAAAACAAGAGAAAAAGCAGAGAAGCGAGACGAGCAGCATCACCACGAGACAAAAACGGAAAAGGCTGACGGGACGAGCTTCAGGATTGGAACGAGCCCCGAAAGCCCGGAAAACGGACACGATGAGCGGACAGTGCTGGGAAGGAAATTGCCGCGGAAAGGAGTTTAAGCACCTGGTCAAGCATATTAAAGGCCAGCACGATGGATTACGGAAGCAGTACTACATGTGCCCGGTGTGTTCGAATCGAGCCTATTTGACACACCAGGACTGGAGGAAGCACATGTCGGACTCGCACGAAGGGAACCTGCAGAGGGGGATGCCGAAGCAAGACCCCCTTCTGAGGCTGGAGTATGCTGCGGCGTTCGCCTTGGACCCGAAAGGACGACCGCCGTACACCAGTTTCGCTCCTGGGGATGAAACGGCGGCCCGGGTAGCCAATTTGGAACGGGACTACGCGGTGCGCCATCCGGAGGGGTTTCAACCCCCTGAGAGGGCGGTGGATAAGGAGGCACCGGAGAGGCCGCGACGGCATATCCGCGTCCCTTACTACCCGAGGGCGTCGAGAGGGTCCGATGACAGCGACGCCGAGCAGCCGGAGCAGGTAGCAACCGAAGAAGGATCAGAGGCCGACGAGGCCGGCGAGGGAGCCCATGCAGCCAAGGCAGCCGGGAAGGGACCCCTGGCCGGGGCAGCGGAACGATCGACGCCTACGCGCCGTTCCCCTCGGAGGGCCGCGAAAGGAGTGCGGAAGGAACCCACCGAATCGCCGCGAAGCGCGAGCCGAGCCGTGGTCAACCCGAAACCACTTCTGACAGCAGACCAAATAACAGGGTTGGTACAGAGCCGAATTAAGAAGTTAAATGCCCAGGGAGAACCACGAGAACCAAGAGGACGAGGACTCCCGGGCAGAGGAAAAGGAGGGAGATCCACACCCGCCCCGAAGCCGGGTTGCTCAGGAATACCACCGGGGGCTGAGGTGGTGGAATTGGTGAGCTCGTCCGACGACCAACGTCCGAAAGTAAAAGAGGAAGAGGAGCCGCTCGCTTTCAAGAGGCCCCCGACGCAGGGATGCCCGGCGGAGGAGCCGTCGCGAAAGAAGAAGTGGAAAAAGGTCAAGAAAGTCCCGAGAGAATTGGAGGAGGGAACGAGTTCGGACCAGTCGGAGTCGGGCCGGAGCATGTCGGTCCGAAGCGATCGGTCCCTGATTATCGCCGAGTCCAGTAGCGCGGGAGAGTTGGGACCATCACAGCCTGAGACCTCGACAGGAATCAAACGGACCACGGGACTAGAACCACCTTGTAGCGACGCACAATTTACTATGATGACAGTTCATAAGAAATCGGTTATTTACGAATCACGGCACCCGAGGTACCCCGGGTATTTAAAAGGAACAATGAACCGGGAGGGAACGTTCAGGGGTTACCGCGAGGCAAGATCCGACCGGGAGCTGGAGGACAGCATTCGGGAAGCGCAGGGAGGCCGGCTGGTAGAAAGAGAAGCACTGTACCTGGGGAGGTTCCTCCATGAGATGGCGGAAAGGCAAGGACTCAACCCGTCGGGGCGGGTAGAAAAAGTAAAGTATGTTCGGCACGCGGCCAGGACCGAGGACACGGCGTCGAAGGCTTCAACACAGCCGTTGTTCTCTACCCCTACCCCGACGAGAGCGGATTCACCCCTAGAGAAGATGGTATGTAAACAGCCGGTGGTACCGCCCCCGGGACTGAAACGGATAAGAGACATTTTGGTAGCACCGGATACGCCGGAGACACGGGCAGCGGTGGACAACTTGACTCGAGCCAGTCTGGGGAGCTCGTTCTTCGGATCGCAAGGATCGGAGGAGACCCCGGGACCGCCGTCGCCCGAACGAATGGGATCGCCGCCAGGACCGGATACCCCACTCAAGGACGAAGATAAACACGGGCGAGCGCTACAACCACGGGTTGTGATACACAGACTACGAATACAGGCTGCTCAATCCATGGACGCAGAAGTGGAAGACTCAGAGGACATGGAGTTGGGGCAGGCCGAGACCAGAGGATACGAGCCGGAGAAGCAAGAATTGGATGAGTCGGGAGCGGATTCAGTGTTCGGGTCCATAGGAACGGAGACACCGACAGCAGGACCATCTAGAGAAACGCCGCGACTCAAGTTATTACGGACACAGGCCATTCACCAGGTATTACAGGGACACTTTCCGGTGACAGCGCGGGCAGTACGAGACTGGGACACGGAGAAGGCCATTCAGGTGCAACTGGCGTGGCCCCCGAAGGAGGTGCGAGGGATGACGGCTAAGACACGAGCAATGGCTTCAGCGTCTATGGCGTTCCTGATGGCACTGGAAACGGGCCGCAAGCCAGAAACATTTGAGGAAGCGATGGCGCAGTTCCCAACGGCAGCGCTGGGGCCGTTGACCAGAGAGTTCCCGGGAGTTGACCGGCTAGTTAACGAACACAACCGGACCGTCCAATTGGCTCAGACCCTGGTAATGTTTAAAAACGAAGATCAGTTGGACGACTTGTTGAAGGCGACAAGAGAGGCGGAAAAACAGAGCGGACCGGTGGATCAGCTTCTCGAGCTCCCCGCCAGGGAAGAGAAACTGTTGCTACCGATCCGACGCCAGGAAGAAGGATGAAAAGCCTCGAAGAAGGAGAGAACGGTGGATGCTGCTTAGGGTCCTGCACGGAAGGAAAAAGCGCGACGGAACCAGAGGCGGAGAATGGCGCGTCGCGAGTCGGGTGGGGAGGGATTACGGGGCGTTGGCTCCTCACCCATAGTGTCAAACCCCCAGGGAGAGAACCGGGCCGAGGCGGAGGTACCTGAGCCGCACAGGAGGCCGAAGCCTGGATAAAAAACTCTCCTGGAGACCGCTGGACGGGCCCGAAACTTTACTTAAATCATCGGGAACGGGCTGGCGGGCTCGAACATTCTTATTTTAAGTATTCCTACTAGTTTCTTTATGGGAATCTTCTTGCGGAAGTGAACGAAACCACATGTGTTAGGAGGTGTTGAGTGTAATCAGCGAGCTGGAGGGTCCATGACTGGAACGAACTTACCAAGCCTGCGGGGCGAATACGGAACGGGAGGAGGCGCTAGGAGGAAAAAAACAAGTTTGTAGCCGTTCCTCTTCTTCCCTGGAGCCCGCTGCGTTGGTTGGGACCGAGCAGGTTGAACGGGATCGTCCGGTCGCGGAAGTTGAATAGATAGCGGACCGGGCGGCCCAGGAGCGAGAGTAAAAAGTAAGGAGGCAGAATCGAGGAAGGGAAATCGGAATGGACAGATAGTGTTGTAATCTTTGAGTCAACGATCGTGCCGGGGTAAAATAAGGTACCGGTGGGCCGGCGACTCGCCGCTGGAGGAAAGGCTGGCGCGGGCCAAGACTGAAACCCTTCTCCCGTGCCGCCTTGAGGGATCTGGAGGCAAGTGAGAAACGACCTCTGTCCTCTAGCGGCACCTGAACTTTCCGTGGCTTGATCTGGGATGAACCGCTCAGAATGTGGGACAGGATGGGCCCGGATTTATTGTGCCATCATCTTCTGAGTTTCCTTGTCTTCAGCCTCTTACCGCATACGGAGAGCGGTAAAGTGAAATTTCTCCACTTGAATGCTGGTTTTGTCGTGCCAGGATTGATGCAGCGAGTCGTGAAAGGACCGCGGTGAATTATAGATGTCTCCCGGAGGACAGGGGGGCGAGCAGGAACAATAGTTAAAAGACCCCTCATACAATAGGACAAAAATAATAGACTTACTAAATCATACGTTAATATCTTACCTGCAGTAACGACAGTGACTGCTTCCATATCGTACTTCCTGATATCTTCTTCCCGAGGAACGGAACAAAATAGTCTTTGAAACATATAGGGAGGTGGTGCTTGGAACGTCGGCCGCGGATGCCTCGATAGACGCCTCAAAAGGTCTGCAAGGAGCGGCGAGGAGCGATCCTTCTTGGAGTTCGACATCGGATGAGTTCTTCTTTATATATGCTATTTTTGAGATGGGCTCGTTCCGGATCTCAAGGGTTGACGTTGGGTGCAGATCCCAGTTGATGTCGTCCATCTTCACTTTCTACAACTTCTTCCTCTCCTTCTCACCCATATCTTCAACTTACCAACTTCGAACCGTCGTACCTAGGAGCAGCCCGGAACGGCTCGGAGCTGTTGTCTCGGCGTTCGTCATAGGCATAGTGGCTTCATGCAAAGTGACATGGCACTGATGAAGACTGTGGCCTTACTTCAGAATCAAACCAGACCAGATCTTAAACTTACCTCTATTAACGAACTATTTGTTGGAATTACAGTCTCACGAAAATCGTCTAAAAGCATGGTCCTCCGGGAGGACGAAGAGAAAAACTTAGTAAGCAGAGCGAGGCCCGAGAGCCTAGGAGACGAACGAGGGCCCGAGTGCCCGGAGCAGGAATCCTCTTCTTAGGAAAATCATCTCATCAGTGGAACGAAGGAGCCTCCCTCTCGCCCCAAAGAGGATTGTCTTCCTGCCGTTGCTTACGGAGGGGGGGAGGGATGAGAGGCACCGGCTCCTGTCATCAAAAGAAACTTCATCAAAATTATCTTCTTAGTCAGGTCTCCGTTCCGGTTGTTGTCATGCCA
Source organism: Lepidonotus clava (assembly GCA_936440205.1). Lineage (NCBI taxonomy): Eukaryota > Metazoa > Annelida > Polychaeta > Phyllodocida > Polynoidae > Lepidonotus > Lepidonotus clava. The sequence goes on along the minus strand of OW387136.1, from coordinate 39,347,846 downwards.
CTTGGGCCCGGAACGGTGACGGAAATACTTTATTATGGTGGACTCTCTCTCCGACATCTCTTTCTGAAATCTTTGAGTGTGTCGACGTGGTCGAAGACTGAACGTCTTGGTGCTGGGTTAACCACGAGGACATGTGCCATAAAAGTCAAACTTCAGTTCCTGTACGGAAAACGGACACCTCATCGACAATTAATGATTCTAGTCTTCTCAGACTTACCTTCACTCCAACTCCATCTCAAAGTTTCACTGTGATAAATAGCACGAACCCCGCGACGCCGTCTGCTGAAGCTTCCACTCTAAGCTTTAATGCATGAAGTTAAGTTCCTTTCCACATACAACGCCAGTTTCTTCTTTGGGTACCTTGGCCTCTGGCTCGAACATGTTGTCCTTGCCAAACGTGAAAAGTCACTGGGGGGCTCTGAATGCCGAGGCGACCGAGGGCGCGAAGCCTAAAAAGAACATTCTGTCTACAAAACTTCAGTCTTTCTTTAAAAACTCATCTTCAAATCATCATCATCATCTAAGAGAAAGCAGAGAAGAGTAATAATAACGGGAGAACGAGGGGTCACGACCGACCGGGTGGGAGAATCACGACCGATTCTCTACCCAAAAACAACGGAGAACGTCTGGACGACGGAAGAACGGACCGAGGGTCGAGAGGACTAAGGGTCACGACCGGCCCTGGCCTCTGGGTGGGAGAGTCGCGACCGATTCTCCACCCGAACTAGGGTAGAACGTCTGGACGACGAAAAACCAAGGGAACGGGGGCACTGCGGGTCACGACCGACCCACGGCCCCGGGCAGGAGGACCACGACCGGTCCCTCTGCCCTAACGAGGGTAAAAGGCGAGGAAAAACGCGCCGAGGGGCTAAGTAAATAGAGCCCAGAGGAGAGGAGCGGGGGCAACGGGGTCACGACCGATCCCCAGTCCCGGGTGGGAGAGCCACGACCGGCTCGCTCATCCTAAGACGAGAAAAGAAGAGGAGGTGTAGAACGGGTCCTAATAGATCCAGGATAAGAACTCTGACGAAGATAAAAAGAGACTAGGATATATAAAACGAATTATATGAACTTTCACTAAGAAGAGAGAAAAACGAAGAACGAAGAAAAGAAGAGAAATAATGATTAGCCGGATAGGCCCCGGGGGCCCTCCGAAGTAGACCGGAGAGGACAGAGGGTGACACCTCCTCCTCTACCGATAAGGAGCGTAGGATTGAAATGTTTCTGGTTCTAGAGTATGTTCTGTTGTTGTAGTATGAACTGCTTTGAAAATTTTGTAAGACGTGTTTTCCCACCTTTCAAGAAGGTGCGGGAGGGTGTGATGAACGGCTATTCATCCAAAATACATAGAGGTCAAAATAATAGAAATAAGGTAATAGTAGAAATATATGTAAGAGAACGAAATATATGTAAGAGAACGAAATAGATGTAAAGGAACGAATATGTAATAATGAACGAAAGTATAGAAAGCCTGAAAAAGAGGCACGAATATGTAAAAGAACGAATATGTAAAGAACGAATATGTAAGGAACGAATATGTAAGGAACGAAAATGTAAAGGAACGAAACCCGGAAATATGTAAACCGGAAGTGAAATGTAAACCGGAAACGGAAAATATAAACCGGAAGTGACGTCAGTTGTAGGTCACGTGACCGAAAGCAGCCAATCAGGGCTGACCTCTAGAGTATATAAAGGGGCGGTGAGGCCTGAATAAACAGAGTTCTTTAACAGTTCTCCTGGTGTCCAGACGTGTCCTCTTTCCTGAAACAACCGCTAAAGATGAGCCGATTAGAGTAATTAGCCAGAAGTTAGGACAAAACAGTCGAAGCTCGAGATAGGTAGTAGGAACACAGGGTAAGGGGCCCGACGGCCCGAAGAACGAGGAACGAGGGAACGGAGTAAGGCACGAAGGCCCGAAGTAGTCCCGGAAACCGAGGTGTAGTATGGCACGAAGACATGGGGAACGGAACGAAGGAACGAAGTCCGCGGGGACGAGGGCGCGGCATGCTCGGCCCCACGCTACCAAACAATAGGCGACCGTCGGCCCGTCGCCCCCGCGGACCGGAACTGAGGGGTGGACCGCCCGGTCGGGGTGAATGCTGGTCTGGGAGATAGAGCGAGACGAACCCCGGCCGACCCGTACCCCTACCATAATTTCCCTTCCCCGCAGTCCTCCGTTGACATCGAGTGCCGATTCCCGACCGATTCGCTCAGCCCCCCCTCGTGCGCGAGGCACGACTCTAGAAACACATCTCGGTTCTTGGCCCGGATTCCCCGTCCGCCCCGAGACCCGAACAACCCCCACGTTCCTCTGTTGTAAGAATCTGCAACCCCGACTTACCAGAGAACGTCACAATTACATATTTTATAGTTTTAATCATAATTTTCAGGATTTGCTGTAGCTATAATATTGAATCATTTTAAAAACAGTGTAAAACCATTCAGTGACATGCCCTCAATTATATTTTTGAATATCTTTCTGTCAAAATTCGCATTTTTATTTTTTTGATAGGATTTATCATTTATATTCTTCTAGGAATTACTGCAAATAATGGAAATTCCACCATTTTTGGAGAATGACATACCTATTATCCTGTGTACATAGATACTTGAAAAATATTGATCAGTATAAGAATATGATGTCAAATGATAGGAAATAACCTGGAGAACAACTTTGTAATCAAGTTTTTTCCTCTAAAATCAATATTTTTAAATATTTTTTGGCCATTTGAAAAAAAATGACCTAAAAATATCCATTTTTTTAGAAATTCCTATACCATTTAAAATCTCCTATAGTAACCATGGCAACCAAAATCAAAGATTTAAATATATTTTCTAAATCCTGTGATAATTTGCTGGATGATGATATACAACTTTCTGGTAAAACCCCATCATAGAATACCAAAATTTTAGAGACAAAGTTTTGAATGCTCATTCTCTTTGATAAAATCCATTTTAGTGCCGTCAGCAAAGGGTTAAAGTTTCATTAACTCTTTCGCCTCGCAGGAGGGATTGGATTCGAATGAATATTAAAATGATGGGTAGGTATATTACATTCCACCAGTTTATCCATTAAAAAGTGTCCCCTGTTTTTGAGGTAAAAGCTGTGGCGGAGTTTTTCACTTGTAAAATGAAGATATAAAATCAAGAAAATAATTAATGAACCTGCAAGAATATTTATCTACATTATTTTCTGTTCAAAATGACATAATATATTATAGCTTTGAGTTGTATTTTGCCCTCGAGCTGTACAGTGAGCCTTCTAGATACACATGTTATTTTGACAGAGCAAAACCAGAGTACCATGTAAAACTGGCTGTAACTCTTGAACCAATGCAGATAGAGATATATTAAAAAAGATCAGAAAATCGACGTTCCTCAATATTTTTTGAGCATTTTTCATTCTTTATGTAATATACCTATGATAGGGTGAACAATTTACAAATTGTCACTTGGGTAACATATTTAATAAGCCTCATTCCAAGAAATTATTCTTTAAATGTGGAAAATTGATATTAAATTTGTCAAACTTGGGTCATGAATTAATATATGATTTTCCAGAAGAAATTCAGAAGATATTTTGGATCACGCAATATCACAAGTGTGCGTGCTTGTGGTTATGGCTATACACGACTTTTTAGCATCGTCACCCCATTTTTCGTAATTTTGGAACCTGCAAAATGTGCGCGGGAACGCAAAACATAATGTTTGTTTAGTTTTTAATCCATAGATGGCAGCACCCAATAATTGTTAAAGTGCTGCCCTCTGTCGTCAGTATCAGATAACATTTACCCAGAATTCCTAGCGCTAAAAGAGGATCATGACAACAAACATGGCGTCGACTGGAAAAGAAAATTGGTGCTGGAGTAAATGACCACAATTATTTACTATATGTCAGATTTCTGCAAACCGCTACACTATTAGGGATTCCAGAGAAGGGTACGTACGAAGCGACATCTTTTTCCTAGGCTAGGTGTTCAATAATTTGTTCTGAGTCATGGGGCAGTTCCGTCTTCAGTTTCAAGAAAACTTGAAATCAGGGACAGGCAGGGTGAATCATCACAAATAGAATTCTACTGAGTCTGCCGTTGCCTATGTATGATCTACGAGCGTTCATAATAATAGATTGATCAGCGTAGGTTCTCGGTATATAGCCTTGTGAGTGACATGCAGGTTGTTCTTTGTCCGTAAGATAGATGGACTTAAAGTAAAAGGTAAGAGACAGGCTGATGAAACCACTCGATCCACTAGGGCACTAGGGTAAAATTAAGTAAAAAGGGGGTATATCGCGCACTATATTCAAAGCAACTATACTTTTCTCTCACATTTATCAGGTTTTGCAATAAGAATTGCCGGTTTTGTTTTGAGTTAAACACCACTATGAGGCCTATCTCTTAATAATATAATATGTTTCTGGCCTAAACCCTTATTGTCTAGGGACACATGAAACAACATAACTTATTTTAAGTCTTAAATCGCGTATGTCAGGCTTATATCGCGCATTTATCATACCTTATATAACGCATCTTAGTTTAAGAGGTAAACTAGGTAATGAATGAAAATCTCACAATATTATTTTTTCTATGTGGACTCAATGTTATAATACGTCATTGTTTTCATTTAGGACACTGTAGACTCTACACTTAGCTATATATGATAAACAACGTTTGAGGATATGATATGTCATAATATTCTACAAAATACTTTTTTAATTTTTTGATAATTACATTTTATCACCTTTAATTGAATCAAACTTTTCCCTTGCATTTATCAATTCTTGCAATAAGAAACCCAGGCTATGTTTATGTTATACAGCACTATGAGGCGTATCTGTTGATAATATTCTTTTGTTATTAGACTTCACCCTTATTTGTTAGGGCCATATAATGTAATGTAATTAGTTTTAGGCTTTCTAGTATACATGTCAGCCTAATATCGCGCATTAATCAGCCTTATATCGCGCATTATGTGTAGAATGGAAGTGAAAAATTGACATGTCACCAAAAAATTGTTTTCTGTGTACTCAAGGTCCATATACATTTTTTTTTTTCTATTAAAATCCGTTATCTTTTGTTTGAGAGGTTAGGCTACCATTGCTGATATGATACCTCATAAAAGTCTACAAAATATAAATTTCATTTCATTTTTATAATAAAACAGGGTTGTATCGCACACCCTGCATTTGAGAAAATATTATATTTGGTATAAGTCCGTGTTCATAGAAGTTATAACGTTTTTTCATGGTTTAATTGAACCATTATGGCGAATTCTTCCATTTATCAAAGGTTTTTTGATATTTGAAATATTTTTTTTATATCTTAGGGTGATAAACAAAAAATGCGCGATATACCACTGTGCGCGATACAACCCTGTTTTACCCTAAACTAAAGTTAACGTTACCACTGCTAACCTACCACTGCCCTCCTGATCTATGAATATGACTCAATATTGAATATGAGTCAGTACAGAGTAGCCAACTTGATGGAGTTATAACGTTAGTGCATAGGTCAATTTTGTCTAAATTTATACAGGGCAAAACGTGTGTATGTGGCCTGGAGGGAGGGGGTAGACTGGAGAACTCGGGCCACAGAAGAACTTGCACTCTACCGCTTTTCTTCTTTTCTTCGTGTGTGTTGCCTGGATGGCCAGGCCGCTCAGCCAATTCTAATAACCGGCATGACGTCATTTTGGTCACACCTGACTGGACGAGGGTTAAACATACCACCATGTGCCCATTCAAAGCAGTGGTGATCACTGAACTGTGACAAATAAAATCTTAAATGATTCAAAAACCTCTATAGATACAGTACATTCAGGATTATTTTAAAAGACTATATGTAATTTTGAGCAACTCTGTCACTTACAGTGTAGCTCTATCTTACTTAGTAAATAAGTTATAAGCAAATTAATACTGTCACTCTCCAAACCAGATGTCTGCTCACCATAATTTGCAGTAGGGGTTGTCATAGTGATATCACCACTGGTAGGAGAGTGAGGGGTGGGTTTCTGCAAGATTCATGTTTCTTACCCTCGTCGCACACAAGGTCCGTTTATATGAATGGCGAGCTACCCTGTGGTATGGGATTTATCCCATTGTTCGAGTATGTTGTGGTCACTGGATGTTGATTATTTTCGTACTTGTTGATTTGTTTGTTTTCCGGTTGTTGTTGAATATTCCATTGTTACTGTTAGTAAGCCTAATTGTTGTGCTGTTGTTGGAGTGGATTGTTGGGCATTCCTCAAATATGTGTTTTTGGGTTTCCTCATGGTGGCCGCACCCCCTACACTTTTGGTCTGGGTACATGTTTTTGTAGGCCGTTTGCCTTTACTTTTGACATCCTTGTTCTTGCCATTATTATTGCTCTTGTTTGTTCTCTTGTCAACATTGTGAGGTATGGTGGTTTCCTGTGGTGTGGAAAGTCTTCTCGGTTGGCTGTTAGATGTTCATATTTTGATTTGTTTCGGCCGTCTGTTCTCATTGCCGCATCGACACATTTTACTGAAAGTTATCTCTGCACTGTAGCTGACACTTGGTCGTGGCCCCTGGGACCTAAAGATCATTGCAGTAAATTGCGATAAAATTAAAAAACATTAAGTTGCCCTAACATTTTTCAAAGAAATCCTCATAATTCTTGCAATTCTTGATCAATTTCAATAAACTTGGTATCATTCTAAATCTAGGAACATGTTTAGTATGAATCTGGATGAAATGTGTTCCAACTGAACATCCCAAATGATTTGGAATGTTTGGAACGTCTCCAAATTTTGCTGAAATTTTGTATTTTTCCTGACTTCCATCAACTTAATTCTAAATAGAATCTTCAATTTACATTCTATTTCAATTCTTTCATTAGGGAGTTTAGAGAATTGAATTTGGAATCTAATGATGTGTCATTCACCTATATGCGAGCATTATTCAGAAAATGAACAGAGTCAGAATTAAGACTGAGGTGAAATCATGAAATATCCTGATTTTGCACAGATTTTTCAAATAAGTCATTTGGGTGCTGAGCAGAAATTTGATTCTATTATAGAATGTTTGCTTATTTCTTGCCTATTTTTGATTTATCTTTTTATACAATTATCTTTTACTACTATTCAATAGGTTCTCTAATGGGAAAGTATGAAAAATTTTGCGATCATAACAGTTTATGAGGGTAACATGTTCTCATAGATGATGAAAATATCCGACCTTACACTTGTATCTTACCATAATTGACATATTTGGGTTGTTTTCAGGGGTCAACTCTAGTTATATTTTTGCAGTTCTTCATGCTTGTTGATGAAATAAGGTTAATATTGGGTTACATATAAAGGTCAGATGCTACATTTGCCTATATTCCATAAAAAGCTTATCAATATTAGTCCATAATTCCATCAATCAGGCTTTGAAATAGAAAATATCAGATTTCAAATATGGTAATTTTCACATATAATGTGCATAATCGGCCAAGTTTGTACATATTCCAAGGATAATCATCAATTTAAAGGGTGGAACATGCTTTAAAACATCTGAAACTCTAAGGAAAGATCCTCACTACATTTATCTCTCATAACATATGCCAATAATTGATTATACTTTTTCCTATCACAGTACAAAACCTTTGAAAAGCTTAATATGTCCTTTAATCACTATTTGCTGCAATGATCTAAACCGCAGGACTATTTTTAGGTCACAGGGCATAGCAATCATAATGCCAGTGTATAGTTAATGATATACTTAGCAGAATCTATTCTCACAGACTGATTTCTCAGCGCAGAGGTAGATCTCGTCGCAGCAATATTGGAGAACTTGGTCTGGGAGAACCTGCGCTGCAAGCCCCTCCCCTGTTTAGGGTCCCGATCCTATCGTGTAGTGAGGTAGTCTTAGTTACTGCAGGGCGAAACTCTCTCAAGGAGAGTTACGCTGCAAGGCTGCTAGGATTCCGAGATTTTGTAATGTTGTAACTAGGTAAAAGTTGAACCTGTTGCAATTTGTGATGTAAAGATCTATGGCTCTGAGAAGGTGAAGATAAACACCGGCTGCACTTCCCCAACGTCCGTACTAGTATTACTAATGAATTCCTCCGAAATCACCTGGAAGTGTTTCTTATTCAAGCCATCGAAATCCTAACTTGATCACACCCCCGTGGGGGTCCGGGTAAGAATAGGCCCTCAGTAGCCCCTGCTGATCGTAAGAGGTGACGATAGGGGGGACCCTGCACTGACCTGGGTCCATATCTTCGTAACTAATTTGGCTGATCAGGGAAAATTTGATCAGGGTCCCATGATCAGAAATTCTGTCTATCATGAATAAATTTTATAAATAATAATTCCTCTTTGATACTATTTTGCGATAACACAATACATTTTGGTAAAAGGCAAATTCACTGATCATGGGACCCTGATCAAATTTTCCCTGATCAGCCAAATTAGTTACGAAGATATGGGCCCAAGTGGGTTTTGGGTTCAATTCCCGGTCAGTGCTTGGTTCACTAAGGGATGAGGTACAGCAAAAATGATCGCTGGGTTTTGATCCCCTGCTGTTTGCCCGCCCTGTCACCTTCATCTCATAGATTCGATCACCAAAGACAGAATTCGTCCCAACTGGTTTTCGCCATGAAAATGACCCTGGCTGTCGGTATGGCGTAAAACACCCAACACTAACTCATTCCTAACTTGATCACAAATGAAAATATGGATATTGAGCTATGTAGTGAAGTCATAAAAAGCTAGGTATTTATACTAATAGGCAGTTTAATCCCGTGAGGTGCTTGCGCCTCGCACAGAATCTCGCATTTTCAAGGGGTTGGAGTAGCAATACCACAACACCTGACAAATCTATGTTCAAAATTGAAAAATCGGTTATTTTACAGGGTTGCTCACAGTAATCTGTCTAACTTTTTTAATTTTCACATCAGAGAAGAACCAATAATACCATAAAAAAGAGAACATTTTTGCGCATATAAACCTGTGATCATTGGTCCTCACCCAATGTGGGACACATTTTTCAATTAACACATTTCAAGATTTTATTCAATACTTTCAGGATTCAACAAATAATTTTAATACAAGTAAATATGGCAAAGACAGTGAGATCCGCGGATGGAACTGTTCTTTTAAATGATATATATTATGGCATGAAAATATGCAATTAGGAAGAGATCCGCGGATTTTAGGATCAAAATGACATTTTAAGGTGAAAATTATGGAAAAATAGGCTAATTAAGGGATCCATGCTTTTGCTTTTGTTTTAATGTAAATTTGGTCCAAAAAGATATCAGTTTGTTCATTACATTTTTCTCAATATCTTGGCAGTGCTTTATCCAATTTGTAACCTGTTAAGAATTATGATAAGCACTGGAAAATGCGGATTTCATAAGCATGGGCTGTTCACTGAAACTCGAAATAATATTTTTATTGTGGTATTGCTAGCTGGAGTCCCTCGTCAGACATGTCACGAAGCTGGGGCAAGGTGGGGCGAATAAGATGACATGACATGTACTGTACTGGCACGAGTGTCAGTCCATTAGATGATTTAAAGGGGCTTTCTTGTCCCTGAGGCGGACATATTTTGCTACGTTGTAACCCCCTGAGGGCCGCGGTTCAGTCAGTGCTGGGGTAAATATATCTCACCTCATACTCCATAATAGTGTCTTCTTATTATAGTATCTCTTATTTTGGAGGCTCGTTGGTGATTAGGCTAATCAGGTAAATTTTGACTAGTGTCTCATTAATATCTATTTTGGCTATCAAAAAAGTTACGGTAGGGCCAACAAATTAAGGTAGGTAGGGTTACCCGAACACACAATTTTGTTGGGGCCTAATCAAATTTCACATGATTTGCCTGATCACTAAAATCAGTTGCGAAGATACGGGCCTCCGCCTGGGACAATTTACAAACCGTACATGTTGTTCACATGCACCACAAAAACCTTCCTCAGGTAACCTTGTAGCTATACCCCTGGTACCTGACCCAGTGCTAAAAGAGGTACTTGTCAGGGGAGGCCCTTCACTGAACCCTGTTTTTGTACATATCATTTTCCTGGGACATAATATTCAAGTGGTTATAGCTCTTGTTAGCTGTGGGCTTTAGGTAATAATCCATGTTTCTCCATGTTGTAGCCTCCTAGTTTCGACAAGCTCTCACGAGCTTATAATTCATTAAAATACAGGACAATAAAACAGTTTGCTTAAATCTATGAGAGACTCATCTTCTATTCGCATGAGTTTTCAGAGTTACTCCCACATATTTAGAGTTCTTTTTGTTTTATTATCATTTCTATTGTTAGGATCAAGACCCCAAGGGCGAGGAGGTACCTGAGAGGAGGGACTGTACTGTTACTCTCTTCAACAGGACCTGTTCGCCATTTGTAATGGCGTATCGAAGACAAGAAGACCGTAGGCAGTATGATAGTAATAGCAGCGATTGCGACACTGAGTACTCTGAGCCTGACGAACGACGCAAACCATGTATTAAACCAAGCATGAAGAACAGGACAGGGTTTGTGTCACATCAATTACAACCATATAGAATATACAGTCTAATATAGAAATAATATCCGGTCCATTTTATACGCCTCAAAAATTAATGGACACAGAATGTACCATATTTGAAATACCAATGGATCAAAACTAGCTTTTCAGGTCATTAGTAGTAAACTATATTGCAACTGCAAAAAAATGATTCAGTTATTTAAGCTGATTCTAATGTAATCGTGTGTACAAGAAATTCCTTAGCCCAGATTCAGAATGTAATGAGAAATATTATTGGTAAACTAATGCAATTTATATATAGTGCCGTTAAGTTTAGAATTCTATTTATTCTTTTACTCAGTTGTTAATGCAAACTTAGTAAGACCAAATGATTATTTTTGCTATTAAACTTTGATGTGTGTTATTCTGGCAGCTTTTTAATGTACGAGTTACTTCTGTTTTTATTTCAGAGGAAGTAGTAAGTCAAAGCCGTGTTTAGTCAAGCGACACTCGGATGAACTGAGTTCCAATAACAGCAATAACGGGAGCCCTGAGAATGACCGCTCTACAGGCGCAGTGAAATCTCCCCTAAATTGTGGGGCTTCTGCCAGAAATCGGCTCCGAACTAACCTTAGTTCGAGTAAGAGTCCCTTTCGGCAAAAATCCTGGGGATATTAAAATTAGGGAATTAATATAACTGCATTTGATAATTATTGTTATTCACTAGACCCATATAGATAAAGTTTACACTAAGTATAGATCGCCATTGACTAACTTTAGTTCAATTGTTTTGTAAATTTACGCCTATTGGTTTTTGATATTGCATGATGCTGCTTGAGGGGCAGACCTGCCAACTTACAAAAATAATAGTATAAATCATACAAATAGTATTTATTAGGACGTATAATCACAGCATGTAGGTAAACTATATAACAATAATTAACGTCATTAGATATAGAGAATAAAACGTCAGTTAGTTCAATCTTTCGTCAGGAAAGCCTAGGGAGTCTGAAAACTCTCAACCTTTGCAATCAGCCACAAGGCTTTTCTGATATCAAAGAAGTTCTTGTTGGTTCTGGTAAGTTACACTTTTGGTTCATCGATTTCAATTGTGCACTGAATTTTTATACAGATTTATAGAGTATTCTATTTATACTTATGCAGATAGCTTCACGTACTTTTCACTTCTCTTATACTTATAAATTGAGATTTCAATGTTAGTTACCATGGAAAAGAAACAGATCCTTTATCGAACATCTTATCTATTATTGAACGAAATAGCATATGGTATTCGGAGAGTTTGTTTTATCGGTCCTATGAGCGTTATCGGAACATTTCTGAGGTTATACAAACAGAATGCCCCTTGCAGCAAAAAAAACAACTCCACATAATATCTCCGAATACCATTATCAAGTCTAGCTGTTGGCAGGTCTGATGCTTAAAACCACGCATATGACAGGTTTATACCAGTACAGGTTATAAGGGTGATATGTTTGTTTTCAGACCTGGCTCGTAATCAACAGAGCCTTCCTGCAAACAGTCTGGTCGACCGCCAGAGAAGTGAGAGGATCACGCTTTTGGTCGACGAGACCAGATTTGTAGTGGATCCCGATTTATTTCGTGCGCATCCAAACACAATGCTTGGACGGTAAGTGGCTTTTCTTGCACCTATTAGAATTATGACGTAGAATATCGGAAAGATTAACGAGCACCAATATATGATGACTATTGTTTAAGTGAACTTGTTTTAAAGCTTGCCTTTAAACATATTGTCTCTGGTGGAGCAATCAGCCAAATAATCTGCACTAATATACTCAGTTGGCTGGTCCACCGTAAACATATTTATGGGTAGTCAGAGACACTGCCACATCCCCACTCTATTTCCCGGTGATTATATCTGTTGAAACAGTACACATTGGCGTATTATCTATGAGTATGACACAGCAGCATAACAAGATATTCTTAGCACAGGTGCAGAACAAATACCTGATGATGTCCAGACAGACTACAATCAAAACACATTACAGTCGTATATCTATTTCTTTTTGATAGGACCATTGTATGTTTCTTGCAGGATGTTTAGTTCGTCCTTGGATAATAACTTTACCCGGCCCAACGATAGAGGGGAGTATGAAGTAGCGGACGGCATTTCATCAACTGTGTTTCGAGCAATATTGGTAGGTATGCCAAAATGCAATGTTGAATGGCCAATATATAGATAATTGGAAAATATCAAAACCCATTGTAAGACACAGACATGATTATTTTTAAGCTGTAACATTATTACATAGATTTCTACATACCAAAAATAAATTTCACTGCCAACGATGAACAGCTGTTAGAGCTTGGTAGAGGGGATATAGAAATTCTTATGCATATAGACATTGTGCAGATGACGTCACAACTTCCCATATGACCAGGCCACCATATTGTAGATCAGTTTAAAATCATTGTTATTTTAAAAGTACATTACACAGAAGAGTTTGAGGGATTGAATTTATATTTTTATTTAATTCCAGGAGTACTACAAGACGATGACTATTCGATGCCCTCCCAGCATAACCGTTCAGGAGCTTCGAGAGGCCTGTGACTATCTCCTTGTTCCCTTCGATGCAGAAACGATCAAGTGCCAGAACTTACGTAAGCGAAATTGTTGTTGTACTCCTCCATTCTTGAATAAATCCTGTATATACGGGATTCTCTCAAACCCCGAGGCTGTGAGAGTAGCGCCGTTACGTAGTACAAAGACATTTTTAAAACTGCCACTTACTGTCCATAGAACAGAATGTTAAGATATATGAGGTGTGTTCATATTCCCCTACTGTTGAAAGGCCTGATGAAATAAGACACTAAGTTTTGGTATCATTCATTCAAAGGCCTGAGTGCTTAATGTTCATCATTTAGTAAAATGTCTTAAATACAAGTATGTTAAAAAAAAGAATGGACTTCGCCTAAACAATGTCTGAAATAAAAAAAAGTCGTATTTTATAAGCACCTTAATAAGAGATAAAAATATATCTAAAGTTTAATTTATATCGTATGTTCGACTGTAGGAGGCCTTCTTCACGAACTCTCAAATGACGGAGCTCGACAACAATTCAACGTCTTCCTTGATGAGGAGATCCTGCCCCACATGGTGCTCAGTGCACAGGTAATCAACCATACTATACTGACCCAATATAACTTTTTTATGGCATGTAAACAAACATAAAGCCATAAAAAATAAAGGCATATAAGAGATGGAGATTTAGGTGTTATGAAAAATGGGTTTAAGGAACAAGAAAATAGTGAATAACCATTTGTGTGGGAAAGAAGACTGGACTGCTTCTGATACCAGTTGCTGATGACCACTATTTTCCTCATGGTCATATATGACTCAATGCTTAACCGGAATTTATAAACCAATTTTCAATATAGACATCTATATAACTGCGAGATTACTTCAAAAGTATCATTTAATCACAACTATATGTCTAACTATAAATGTTTCATTTCTAGTGATATAAATTGTATGTATAAAGAGAGCCAATTGGTGCAGTCAAAAACCAGAGCTGAAAAATTGCTGAGTAGACCTTAAACCCCAACACATCATCATCAAAATGAGTGACCAATATGACTTCAATTCCCCACCTGATCAGTGTGACATTATTCAAAGACTGTATTGTACGTACTTTACTATTTCATTACAGCGCGGAGATCGTGAATGCCACATTGTTATACTCACTGATGAGGATATTGTGGACTGGGACGAGGAGTACCCGCCTCAAATGGGCGAGGAGTACGCTCAAGGTAACTACACCGTTAAGTTGTTGATGGAAAGAAAATAAAGAACTTAATGTTAATACGAAAACAATGATAAGGAAAATGTTTTTGTTGTTTACATGCCTGAAAAAACTTTGACCGGATAATGACGTCCGTTGTTAATTCATATCAACAACGACCATGACCACATCGTACCGGTAGTGATTCATGTCGAGCTATCAAGTTAAACATTATCAGAAAATTAGTTTTCCTGCATATATATGTGCTTAACAAAAACGTCGTCCTATTCTTTTCAGTTATTACTAGTACGGTGATGTACAGATTCTTTAAGTACATTGAAAACCGGGACGTAGCCAAACAAGTTCTCAAAGAACGGGGTCTTAAAAAGATACGTCTGGGTATAGAAGGCTACCCTACCTACAAAGAGAAAATCAAGAAGAGACCCGGTGGACGACCTGAAGGTAAGCCAGCTGTTTATAAAGTTAAAAGCACTTGAGGCATCTAAATTTATCTTACGTATTTAAGTTGGCAAAGTTTTGTATCCTTTAAAGTTCATTTCACGTCGTTTTCATTTAACTAAATGGTTATTTCCCATTTTACATAATACATTATTACTTGCTTTGGTCATAGAATTACAGTAGGTGATTTGTATAAAACTAAAGAGTTCTACATATCTTTCAACGAAGGGTTGGCCGGACGTTTAACTAACCCAACAAACAGAATAAGGATGACTCATGATTGCGACGAGAATTGAATCAACAAATTAAGAAAAACAAAATAGAAAAGTAAAGTGTCTATCTACCATTATTGTTTTTTAGTGATATACAACTATGTTCAGCGGCCCTTCCTCCACATGTCCTGGGAGAAGGAGGAGGCCAAGAGTCGTCACGTCGACTTCCAGTGCGTCAAGTCCAAGTCCATCACCAACCTGCTGGAGGCCGCCGCCGCCGAGGAGGGCGCGGCCGCCGCCCCGGTGGTGTACGCGGCCGCCGCGCCCCTTCAGCTGCCGCCGCCCACCGTGGACAACCCCCTGCCGCCCCCTGCCGCCGCCGCCCCGCCGCCCCAGGCCGCCGGCCCCGGCCCGGTGCCCGCGGGGCCGCCCCCGGCACACCCACACCAACCGGCCCCACAGCCAGCTCTGTCCGAGCCGTACCCCGAGCCCCTGATACCGCCCGACCTGCCGGATGATTGAGGCCACGAGGAACTAGTGTTTGATAGCTACGTCTACATCCTGACTCTGTGAGTGGGAGGGGCGGCAGCACTGGGGCCTAGCGGTCGGGGGCTGGCTGGGGGAGCTGTGTTGTTGCTGCTGAAAGCAGACAATTTAAAACTGTCGTTCCCGCTGCTGAGGGACGGCACCACACACTGAGTGGCTAAACCGTACGGCTGCTGCCTCGGAGAAGAAAGAAAAAAGACTCGCTTAGAAATACTGACATCGACAGAGCCAGTGAAGAGGAGACGAATGCTTGACTACTAGATAATACGTCACCAATCTGCCCCGTGTTACCCTGCTCACTTGGTGTGGTCAGACTTATCATCGCTTGTACCATTACATGGATTAGAGTGCTTCTCACCATGCCCTCACTGCCGCCTACCCAACCACCCGCCCCGCGCGCGGTGAGGAGACTGAGGCCGCGCCATCTCATGTAGCTTCATTAACATGTCTTGTCACCATTCATTGGTTGCTGATTTAATCCACAACCAATGATGTTTCTTTGCAATCATTTATGAAACATGACGCATATCCATAGATTCTTACCCATTTCAATGACTAGCAAAGTGGATGTTGGGCTTCTTGAAACCATGCAATATAGGAATTATGCTTGTTGAATTGTTGTAAAATATTACTACATGTAATAAGAATAATGTAAATTGGGTTTACTTCATTTCTTGATTAATTTTCTTTAAGACTACTAATTATATTCAGTATTGTGGACGGAACTAAAAAAAAAGAGAGAAAAAGACATCTTGAAGACAAGGGTTGCTTTATTATATACCAGATAGACTTCGCTTATCAGTATAATACCTTATATTAAGGTACACAATAAAATCATATAGGTCTAAAGTCTAAACAGTAATATATAAACAACTGGGCAGGGCGGTATATACATGTTAAAACACGACGTCTCTGTCTTATAATGCCAGACAATAATTTCCTGTTTGCATGAGTTCAAATGTAAATCTGGATGTTCAGAGCAGCGCTAACTGATTAGATCTAGATCTTCATTTACAGTTTCAACAGATATGCTGTATATATGTTTTATCCAAATAATCAGCATAGACAGAGGTAACCGCCGTTTATTTCAAGTCACGCATTCGTTAAATGGTTTCACAGACGTTTGAATGTTTTATTTTACAATTTGAGGTTCATTTCTTACCCTTTCTTAACAGATAGCATTTTTCCTATTTTTATTGATAAGTTGTATTTAAGGCCTAAGCCCTCAGTCATAATTTGGTAAAAAAGTATTTTCTAAGATATATTTATGCACAACCATAAAAAATAACAAATGGATTTTTTACCTTTCCAAATCTTTCATCTATCTGGAGTTTTATCTCCTGCTGGTATGTTGGATGCTGTAGCATGCACGTCTCTTCCTGGAGGTATTCTTCGATGTTTATGTATTCCAAGATTCATGAGTTGGATCGAGTTAAAACATTGTTCCATAACATTTTCACATCAAAATATGTGTAGTGTGGTCCTATTGCGGCGCTCAATCTTATTGTGGTTTTCAAAACTATCATCGGCGTTTAAAAGTGGAAACACCAAGATTTACCTCAATCTATGATAGCTTGAAGTATGTACAGTGGGTGGAATCTTTTTCTGCTGCATGTCCTCTATCTGCTACAACTTAGATTCATGGCTGTCGGTTATATACTACTATGTTATATGCTAACGTAAAGAAAAACTACGATTGTCGTGTACTAAAAGAATAACTTCCTGATACAACATAAGACCTTCCATTTCTAGACCATATCTTCCACTTTTTACGCCGGCTTGAAAATAAGTATCGTGACTGTATATGCACCTACTATGATTTAAACAGCAAATATTGTCCTAGGAAGAGGAAGGAGAGGGGGCTGACTAATGAGGACGCATAATGTATATATCAAGAAGGTATCATCTCGCTTAGAAGTTTCACATGCTACATGTACGAAGTCCATTTCTCACAACGTTAATTTATATTTTATTTTTGCAAATGTTTTCGATTTCTTTCTCATTTGTTCGCCCTTTCATTTTAGTAGCTGATGCATTCGTGCGTTAAAGCTATGCCTGGCAGATAGATTATGCATACACTAATTAATTTTGCACTTCCAACACCATTTATATACATGTTATAATCATCTATGGCTGCTACCTTTTCATGAACCGTAGATATAAATAAAAAACTTCTTTTTCTTTTCATATACATTAGCAGAGAAACCGCATATGACAAAGACGAGTTTATTGGATGTGTTTGACATAACTGACACTAAAGGTTTTTGTTGAGAATCTTCGCTGATTTATGTACAGTTTCATATTTTACATGTTGGTATAAAAACAGGATGTAATCTTTAACAAGACACTTTGTGATACGGTTTCTGCAAATAGCTAAGAATGCAAAGTGCTTGTCTGTTTTATATTGGCCTGAATGAAAAGAACGATAATGTTCAGAGAGAGGTGTAATTTTCCTTGGAACAAAGTAACCATGGATAAACTGTGATTTAATTTAATTTAGATATCAATATGAAACTTAACTGTAATGCCATTATAATTGTCTTTATAGAAAATGCAGTGGGAAGTTTGAAAATCGGAAGGCTTGTTTCTACAATGCTGTAGTGATACATGTACATCTCATTTGAACTGATTTCTCGATTTACTGCTATTTGCCATGCAGAGTTACTGTATGCGTTACTGATGTAAGCTTTGCAAGATTCATTGTAATATTGTTTATTGAAGATCTTTTACGGGAAAGGCAGCCTGTTTGGCTAAAGGAAAGATTAATTCTTGCATTCAAATAACATTTTAAAAACATGGCCAGGGGAGTATATTAGGATGCATTATCATGCATCTACATAACCGTTTAGTGTTTCAGGTGTAGGAACTTACAATAACCAGGAAAAAGCAGTGTCATCTATGAGAGTAAAATTATTTACTCGAATATTGTACAGCACAAGAACGAGGCTGAAAGTGCTACATAGTACTTTCTTGGTTTAGCTGTAAAAACATGTAATATTTAAGAATATCTATTAAAAACCAACTTATAAACGATTCACAACTTCCCACCCCCCTTCCCTTTTTATGGTACCCTGGTATTTTCTGAGAAGCAAATGGTATGTGGCCGAAAAACAACTGCCATATGTTGGAAAAGAATAAACCCTTTGAGGAAAATTCGTTTTAAAAGGAAACAGACTCGTTAACTAGTATTTTGTTTCAATCCCTGCTTACTTGTTCATCCCAGTGATCCGCTATAATATTATATTCCAATTAAGTCAGTTAAGTGTTGGTAAGTTACTTCACTGTTAACATCCCCATCGTACTTAAGTATAATCTATTACTAATTTATCAAAACGGTAATTTAAAAAAAATAAAATTGAATTACTTTACTCTCCTCTATCCGGATATTATGAATTATATATCGCCAAATAGCCATAGATATACTATAATATTAAGATAATGAATGAAACAACAGAATTACAAATAAAGAGAATATTATGCTTGAAGGGCGCCAAATGCAATGGGTACAAATATGAAAAAATGTTGCAAACTCAAGTGACTATGAAAATAATTATACTCTTAATATTCCAACTTTAGCCATTAGTAGGCCTACAGGATAAATTAGGATAACTAACTTATTTTTACTTGAATTCCAAAATACTCGTGTCATAATGCTCTATAGACCTTTTTCATTAGGGTGTGGCACCCCCTGGTGAAGTAAATGGAACCAATGGATAAGGTCATTTCCCATAATTAACCTATATGAAGTGAAGCATATAGGTTAAAGGAAACCTTGCACATAATTATTGGCTAAATATTTCCTTAAGCAATTCTTTCAGCATGAAATATGCATCGAGAACTATTGATGATAGATATATTTTAAGAATATTCCAAATATTGAGATAGTTATGAGACTTTTATATTTGGTATATTTTATGTATTTTTAAGGGAAATTCCCTAATTTGTGACGTCACAAGGACAGTAATTGGGAATCCCCAGCTTTCAAAAAAGGGAATCCCCAACCCTCAAAAATGTACAAGAAATTTTAGCTTTAACATTAAATATTTATATTTGGCCACATACAGGCTATGAATATCTATATCCTTTACTCACCTAAATTCATTCAATTACTTGAAATTCCCAACTTATTTTTAAAGGGATTCCCCTGTATCATGACGTAGCAAGGACAGAAATGAAAGCCCATAAATTAGGGAATTCCCAAATTTAATTTTCTTTCCCTTATAATTCACTAATACTTCAACATTTTCCAGTTTTTTCTTTTGAAACACTTTTAGAATACCCACGATAACTTAATGAAATAAGAAATATGCTTTAGGAAATTTATGTGCAAGGAACCCTTTAACTATGGGAAATGACCTAAACCATTGGTTCCATTTACTTCACCAGGGGGCGCAACACTCTTAAAGTGAGGGGCCAGTGAAATTTCAATTTTGTAAAATTTTTGTCTTATACCATAGATATGATGCTTATATATGAGTACAAAACATTTCTACAACAATAAAATTGATATCTTGCTTAGAAAGCATTGTCTACATTTCAGATCACACATTGAATCCCCTGCACACCTGACACAGGACGTCTGTGTGTGACGTCACACAAATGACAGTTATATTCAAATTTTAAATTTCTAAATTCCATTAAAATCATATTTTTTAACATGTTCTTTTATAAATCATTTAATTTGCCATTTTCAATCTCTTTTAGCCTTATAAAGAACATTTACTAGTTTTTTTATTGCATTTTTTTTCAGTTTTATAGTATTTCATCTGTTCTGCTTGTGACGTCACACACAGATAAATGCACTGTGCATGCTGCACAAGGTGCAGGGAGGGCAATTCAATTTGATTCAGAAAAATGAACATAAAATGAAAACTTGCAGAGATAGAAGTATAAAATTTGGTACAGTTATTCCTGATCCATTGATGATGTAGATCACGACAGTATACTAACTTGCAGACACTGGCCCCTCCCTTTAATGAAAAAGGTCTATAATGTTTGTAAACAGCAATTTTGGTTATATTTTTAGAATTGGGATATCCCTTTTCTTTTTCGCTGTGGTCAGAGTTTCTTTGGGGGTTTAAAATGTGAAGGGGATGAAGGGGAAAAACTCAACAACGTACAGAGAAAAGTATCATACATAGTTTCTTTTATTTTCAATATTGTACATTTTAAAGCAGAGAAACTCGACTCGCATACTTGTAAAAGACAGATACAACATATACATGTGCCTATTTTGTGGATCAATATTTTTTCAGTGTCTTCTTAATCAAAGCCATTCTCTGAAAATAGAAGAAAAAAAAGGTTCATAGATTGTTAAGCAAGGACAAAATGCGAAAGACAAAGTGCACAAACCATCAAAAGAAGAAATTTAACAAAATATTGTTTTTTCCACGCCTCTTGGAAGCTGTGTTGAACACTTTGAAGACCAATAATAAATCTCTTTAATGTCCGGAACTAGGATCACATCTAGCACAGAAGGATCTTATTTAATATACAAAATAATGTAGGTTATGAATGGATAGAAATAAATCTTACTTGTTTGTGTGCTTCAGTTGTGGCTGCCTTTTTGAAAGGACGTAATTCTTCTGAACCAAAACCAGGAATCCACATATTCCAATTCCTTTCTGCAAAATCAGATGAAATATTTCTTGATATACAAATGAACAAGAAGTAAAATAGCTACAAAGTTTCGCTCATGCATGAGCGATGGTCATCCCTCAATAAACTAAAACTGGTAACAATAACATTATAACCTATTACCATCTGTAGGACCACCTCCCATAATCACACCCCTCCTACCACCAGTAGACTGTGTAGGCTGAATACTGACCACTACCACTACTATGCTGTCATACAGAGTGGAGTGGAGGGGTTAGGAAAGGGCTTCTACTAGAAGCATGCACTGCCATGCATCTAGTACTGAGTGACCTATCACTCACCAACCTAGACCTGCCCACCTGCAGGTGACAGTGGTGGCACTAATTTGAAGGGGTCAGGGCTATCTGGCTCAAGCAGTGGTTATGTAACCCACTTCTGGCTTCTCACTCTGCCTGATTTTAACAACAATTGGAGGACAATGCCCTTCAACTGCTGAACGTGAGATTGTGTAACCGGTCATTGAGAACAAAGAGAATTAAATGGCAAAAGAAATGACAGATTAAGGGTTGATTGGAGTTAGCCCTCCAATAGCTACAATACTACATAGATATAACTAGGGACTCCCAAAAAACATATTTTTTGTTGTATAGGAATAAGAAGTATTCAATCGATAATTCTGAAATACTGGCTAATTTAACAATTTTAATTTGTGATAAGACCAGAAATGACTTGTAATTTAAAGTTGTAAGGAGAAAGCTGCATTAAAAATGTTTAGTTCAATCTCCAAAACAATTCCGTGTATATTCTGTTTTATTCTACATTTACCGATGGCACGGGTTCGTTTATGTACGATAGTACTGCCTCAACATATGAATGAACATGTGTATAATCCTAGAACATGCTAGGTTGGAAAGAATATTGGATGTGTTAGTTAGTGTGCATTTTTGTTTCTATAATGTATTTGTTAATGCCTATAATGAAATTTATAATACTTAATTCACGATGTCTTACCTCAAAAATAGAATCGATAAACTGTTTGCCATTAATACACGTTTTATCACTTTGCCTGTATGATGTTACAATAATTTTACATCAATATTAATAACTTACCTAAATGAAGTTGGACATCCTTTACTTCTAATGTATTAGCTTTCCGGTGCTTCGCAATCTGACAAGCTGATGTAACCACATTATCTATGAAGTCGTCAGCTATTTGCATTAGCATCTGCAAAATAAATACAAAAAAGTTTCGTTATATCCTTGCTTGTAGGAACGGGCGCTCTTGGGCTTGACCATAGTCTTCAAACCTAGTCACCCACTGGCTATGGACAACCAACACCTTTCAGGTAGTAGGCCAGCCTCAAAAGGTAACAGGCCTGTACCCAGGGGGGGGGGGCAGGGATGGCGCCCCCCCTCCCCACAAAGGAAAGTTCAACCTTTCCTTATATACATGTTTGTAAAAAGCCCTTAAAAAAATGGAAGAAAATATTGAAAATTTCCAACCAGAGAACCTCGCATGTATGCTGTTACAATAAACTCTTTCAGGTTTAAATAATTGATATCATAAGCAAAAGTTCCACTTAGGGATTCTCTCCAACCCCCATAGAAGACCCTGGGTACGGGCCTGGACCGTAGGCGCCCATGTTTCTGCAGTACAACACTACAGAGAATATCAGTGGTTTCTTTCTGGATAACTGAGACTCATTTCAGTTCAGGCTACTGTAAACCAGGTTCGTCAAACTCGAGTCCTGTGCATCCATCCTGAGATTCCGCATTACTTCAGAAAATGTTTAGAAGGTTCTGAGATAAAACAGTGGCATCCAATTGTGATAATCAATGAGATAAACGGTGAAAAACAATAACTAACTCATAACACAATTTATACAATTTGAGTCCCTGAACCTTCTAAAAGTATACGTTCTTTAAATGCCTAAGCATAAGATGGAAATAAATTGGCAAGAATGGGCATATAAAAAGTCGAGTAATGTATATTCCCTACTTAACACATAAAGGACTTGCCTAACATATATCAGGGTAAGAGTCATAAAGGTTCGTTTTAACGTACTTTTTTTTAAATGTATGTAAATCAAACAGCCTTCTAGAAGCTTGGGACACAGGGTGTACTAGTTGATAAACTGCAGTTTTATGGTATTACCTCTTCCACGTCCTCGTCGAGCTGCTCCAAAGGATCGACCTCCTTCACGAGTTCCTGCAGTCTCCGCTTGTCGAGCACTCGGCTGTCGAAGGTGGACTGTGAAGCGTTGGTTGCAGCATTCCGGTTAACAGCAGACCCTGCGTTTGTGCTGTTTACAGAGGCCACTGTGGAGGACACCGTTGTCATTGTGATGTCTTTTCTAAGTCTTAAAAGGAAAGGTATATGATTTCAAAAGTGGATTCGTGATAGTGCCTTTTCATAATCGTTACCTGAACTTGACTGGTAAGGTTGCTTTGGCTATGACAAATTAACTTTACTCCTTCAAAATCATAATTATGCTCAGTTAATTTGATACATTATAAAATATGTTTTTGGATGTGGAGGTAGATATACACTGCAGTGAATCTCGTGTCGTCTACCCATAAGTAATGCATCTATCGAATGCGTGAAAATGACTTGATAAAACCAGAAAAATATGAAAGTCAGGGACGGATCAAGAGATTTTAGGAAGGGGGGCCGACCTTATTTAAGAATTTGAGGTGCCCCCTTCGGGAGCTCGTTTTACATTTAAGATATAAATCTAAATGGGGGGGGGGGGGGGGGGCGTGCCTGAGGCGCCGGCCCCTTAATCCGTTCCTGAAATGGTATAGGCTGCTGCAAGAATAGATCTAGATCTACTTAGATTTAACGTGGCACTTGTTTGTCTAATACTGAATTATTTATACTTGAATTTATCATTATATTATGGCATATGAATTAAGAGTAAGAACTACAATTAGACGTGTTGATTGTCTTTTTTAGGTTCTTTATTAGAGTGGCTCACTTCGGTAATGCCGGTTTTCTAGTGAGTCCACTAAAACATTTGATACAAGGTTTACATAATGATACAATTAGATGACAGATAACAATATAGGGTGTAGTACAACAAATTCAGACACCTTTGATATATTATATAGAAAACAGTGTGCTATAAATATCAGGTAAAGTCAGTCAAATATTTCTTCCTACCAGCTATTACATTAATTAATTCACTTGGCAATGGAATCGCAATATACATGAATAGATGAATAAAATCAGATAAACAGTGAGGCGTTTATACAAAAGATAGTATCAAAAATATTATAGATACACAAATATTATCAATTTGTTTATTGGCCAAGGACTGACCTTTTTCTTGCATATTATTGAATTGGTAATAGCTCTCTATATTACGAATTGGAACTGGTAAAGCATTCCAGTCACACAGCCATATTAAATAAAAAATATTCCTTTTATATTTTTCACAGGGAGGTCGAGATGTCCGAAAAGAGTGTATTATCGTCTGTCATGAACCGTCTATACTATTCCATAGAGATACATGTATATTATCTATGTCTATGACTATTCATGCTCCATGATTGGGTAGGTGGGTGTGGGGGGGGGGGGGGGCAAATATGTAAAGAAAATTGCATGACGTCATTTATGGATGGAAATTGACGGGCCCAGAGTAAAAATGTCCGATCTTTACAAAGGATTTTGTTGGTTAATATCCGTTTCCTAATGTTATTGTAGTATTAAACCCGTCTTTTGAAGGGTGGCACCCCCTCTTGTCAGATATAGGAACCCTGGTGAGGGGACTGTAGTCCAATACAGTCTGCAGCACTGACCACTAGGCTTGGTGCAGAGTGTAATGAGAATGGGTACACACTCAGGTGGTCAAGGCCCTATTAGCAGTGTCTGGTCTGTGTATGTGGCAGGGGTCCAAAATAATCCCTCTTGGTGAGTAACTACATGTAATTAACTTGTTTTCAGAGTTGCCCTCCTTTAAAAAAATAGAAGGCAAACAGCTGAAATATTCCTTGATGTATCTAAACTACATTTTTCTGATTAAATTAGGTTACTTGTTGCAAAGAATAAATCTTTTGCATACTATTATGGGTGCAAAAAATTATCAATTTGCTTTTTTGTTAGTGCAGGGGTGGACATAGGGGCCGTCCATAAATGACGTCATGCTATTTTTGACCATTTCTGACCCCCCCTCCCCCCCCTTCGTCATGCTTTTACTATAGGAATGTATAGGGGACTGGACCCCCCCCCCCCTCCCCGGCGCATGACGTCATTTATGGACGGCCCCATAACCACGAGCCCGGGGGCCCGAGGCCCTTAAAAAGTGGGACGGGCTCCTAGATTTTCTGGCATAGGGGCCCGACTAGCCCCTAGAAAATCATGGATAACAATTACAGATTTCTCTGTGTTAGCCTATTTGAATGCACTGACCTAGAATAGCCCTGCTTTGCACAGGGTCATGAGAAGGGTGTATGTATGTTACCTTCTGTCCTGACATTTGCAGTGAAACACTCAAGCAAGCAGTTCTGATGGATTCTGAGTGAAGCCACTGCGTTTTACAGGCTAACCTTACTAAGTCTAAAGCCTCGATATCTGCAATAAGGACAATGATGTCAGTGTAATTCGTGAACCCTGAAAAGGCACCACCAAAAGACATATTTTTCATGTGGTAAAAATAGGGATGTGATGAGCCTGAACCACGAATCTCTTCGCTGCCTCTGCCCTGGTCGAGAGTAGTCGGGACGGGACGCAAGTTAACACTAAATCCCTGACATTTACAAAGTTATTGGTTGTATATTTGGGTTCTTTGGTATAATACCTACCTGGTTTTCTAAAAGGTAATTGAACAGTTGCTCCAATTTAGTCCATTTCTCCGAAAACAATATTTTTGGGCCCCAACAAACACAACGAATAAGATTTTCTTTGATTATCGTCCACTAGATTTCAAGTAAAATAGAAATTTATCTGTAACCGAAACGGAAACAAAGCACAATCGTACGTACATATGGAAAAGCACTGATGCAGAGTAATAAAAATATTATATTTTTCATTATTTGTTTTTATTTGTTTTAATTCTTAGCTGTATGTTTAATCATTTTATCATTAATGGTCGGCGAGACATTTTCGTAAGACTGATATCGCAATCTGTACTTTCATTCTATTTTCAGGTCTTATTACAATAATTTTTACTTGGTTCTGAAAATAGATAATTTAGACACATTCATGGAATAATGACGTTATACATACATAAACTGAGTGCTTGAAAAAAAAAGTAAAGAATATGAATTATTTCTTACTGTGCAGTTCCACATTTTAATATTCTACGTGTATTTTTCAAGTTAAGTAAAATAACTAGTGTATCACCCCCTAAATAGCGATAAACAAGCTTGCCTCCAAATTTTAGTGTGACAAGTAATTAACTTCGATCTAGGGCTACTCTACTGCTGATGTTATTTACCAACTGGCATCATGAATGCAACAACAAAAGAAATCAAGATCAACAGTAGTTCTGTAAGTATGTAACTAGTATGAACTACTGAACTAGTGCCAGCAGCAACTCGTGTTTGCACGCAATCCCAACGTGCCGAGTGATCGGTAGATCCAACAGGAGAACTCGGTCCGCAGTAGCTCTGTGGACCCTTCTCTCACGGCAAGCTCTGTACGGTATATGGACGATCTGCCCTATTGCCTTTCTGCCCCGGACGATCTGCCTTATTTTCCTGGATGATCTGCCCTATTGCTTTGGATGATCTGCCCTATTCCCTTTACCCCTGGCAACTGAAATATAATATTAATTTTGATGTAACATTTGTCATTGGTGACTGGACTATTGGTACCTAAGACGATTGGTACCTGGACCATTGGTACTCTAAAGTATGGACGATTGGTACTCCATGTTATGGACTATTGGTACTCCTACATCATTGGCACCTATGTTATAGACGATTGGTACTCCTTTTTTTTAAATTTCAATTATAACTCATATATATGCAGATAATGAAGCAAAAATAATTAAAGATCTAACTCATATTTCAGGGGTCATTATAAAGTCCATGCATTCAGGGGCCAGTCAGGCCTCTTAATGTAACTTGTAAGTTTGAGGGCCAGAACATTTTTTGAAATTGCCCTAATATTCTTTTTCTGACAAAATATTGGATATTCGCAGCGAATATTGATAAAGATTAAATGCAAATTAACCTCACCTGGTGACAGATTATATTCTCCCAAAACTACAGTCCCGAGTTGGAAGTTGATAGACCAATTACTAACAAAGTTATCAGCATTTATCTCATACAAATATTTCACAGGTACCAATTGTCCATATATGGAGTACCAATCGTCCACATAGGAGTACCAATAGTATGAAGTACCAATCGTCCGAGGTACCAATAGTCTACCAATCTTGTCATTTTGTAGTCAAGTCTGTAGTGTAGGCGTTTTGCTCGCGATGGGCATTTAACTACCACTGCAAGTAAATCAGGGCACCGCAAGGTGGAATATAAAGATTGCTTGCTGTGTTACTTGCGGTGACCCAACGCAAGTAACACCGCAAATTAATTTTTAATGGTTTTCGATACCTTGCAGTGGCAGAAACCAACAATGTTCGTTTCTGAAACGCAAATTGCTTGTGGTGGCAGAGATGCCACTTTTCCTCCTTTTTCCGGATTTCCAGATTTTTGGCTGTTACATAGTAATTTTTAAGATAAGTAGATAAGTAGTTTTAAGGAAGAAACACATCATATGAATAATATTCTGGCAATATGTGGATATCATTTCTAAAAGCTCTTCTTAATGTCAGAGTGTACTGAATATTTATCCTATTCCTTTTAGTTTTTCCTGCTTAAAATTCAGAAAGTCTGTTAAAACAACTTTCCGGATTTTCGTGCATGTAGTGTGAATTTGACGGCTGTGACACATTAACAAAGCAGGGCAGATCATCCAAGGGTAGAGGGCAGAACGTCCAGGGGAGAGGGCAGAATGTCTGTGGGGCAGAACGTCCGTGGGGCAGAATCCTGTGTAGCCTTACTCTAGGGGAGAGGCGTCAAAACACTTTTGGTATATTTTTCATGAAATCAGAAAAAACTATTCTATTTTGATTCCACTCTGGAAATTGATTAGTCAATGTGTTTTGTGATCATGTTGTAATCATAAAACTAAAAGCTTAAGATTTTGATTTTAGAAGTATTCATTATACTTTGCACATGGTATCCTCTAGTTATTTTGAGATCTCTAATAAAAAGAACTGTTGGCCTATGAGCACTCTCCAACATAATGCCACTCCTATCTTGAGACATTCTGGTCATAGTGGTGGAGATTGACTGTGGTGCCTAAAAACTGGCAAAAACTGCCCAGCCTGAACACATGCCAGAATGAGCCAAAATTGTAGCATATTTATCCTCATATCTGTGCACTATAAGAGGAGAACTCAGACTTTAAGATATTTTGGCAGTTTCCCACCCACAGACTATATTGAATAGGGACGAGTTAGCCGTTTAGGTATGAATCCCAGAGATCTATTAGAAGAGAGGGATATATATTTTCCATTTTTATAAAAGCTAAGCAATCCCAACTGGACCCAGTTCTCCAGCGGACTGAGATTTCCAGGACTGAGATCTCCTGTGGACCGAGTTCTCCAGTATTCTAAGAGCACATATGGGTCTAAATAAATAGTGCAATGCAAAAACAACTGCTCCCCATTTTTCTTTGAATTTAGCAATCCCTATTTAGGTGGATAGAAGGCAAATCCTTTGGATTAATTTCACGAAGTCAGGGTGGCCAGATGTGACCTCTACCACCTGGAGACAGGGGGTTTGCTCAGGCTAAAAATAGCTTAAAGTGTTGGAAATGGGACGCCCTGTGAAACCGGGCCGCACTGATAACACTGGCTAATTGATATTCCCCGCCCTTTTAGTGTTGTATCTGACCCCTCTGGACAGCCCTGGAGGCCTGTCGCTCGGTGGGGTCCCTATAATTAGCCTTTCTAAATGACTGTCACTGACCCGGACTGGTTGCATCAGGGAGCGCTGACGCCCTTAGTCCGTCCCTGACCTACTTAGCTCTTACATAATAATAATTTGTTAAAAATTTCTCAATTTAAACATCAAAGATCGAAAATTTTCTTTTAAAAACATGCCCCAACACACTTTAGTACATGGAGATTTTGGGGATTATTATAAGGGTCCGTGATTTTGCTCTTCATAAAGTTTGGAACACTGTAAAGCCCCGGCCACACTCACCAACTGAACCCAACTCGATGGTCGCAGCTCCTGTCGGCGCCAGAGCTTGCGAATGTCTAGTCTTAGCAAAGAAATGGTGACTGGCCACACTTTGCGACTAACCAGTCTCAGTCTTTATATAGATATGCCATGTATATCATGTTATACCCAATTCTAACTCAATTACTATGTAGTAGCCTACATGGAAAGCTACACTTTTATTTCAATCTTGCGCTGTTTGAACATATCTTTAAGATGGGTATTTGTTTCAATCTTTAATAGATTAACATTGTTTCAGTTTTACTTCAGTACATATAATAATATATGAAATAGCTTTACTGTACATTGCTTTTATTATACGTCCTTGTTATTTAAGAATCACTTTTTATCATTGTTGTAAATACTTTTTTCATTGTAAGTAAGGACGAAAATGTTCTAATACCAGCTGTAATAGTAACCAGTTGAGTTGAGTTGGGTCTTAAGGATAG
Source organism: Lepidonotus clava (assembly GCA_936440205.1). Classification (NCBI taxonomy): domain Eukaryota; kingdom Metazoa; phylum Annelida; class Polychaeta; order Phyllodocida; family Polynoidae; genus Lepidonotus; species Lepidonotus clava. Next base: position 39,318,131 of record OW387136.1, on the reverse strand, counting down.
ACACCAGTGGTTGGAGGCCGATTCAGGAAAACATCAATGGTTCTCTAAATAATTCTCTGATCCTAACATGCTATACATCATGGAAAAGGTCTTATTTTTCTCTATCCATTTATGTAAATGAAATTAGAAAAGAATTAGAAATGAATATTTTATCAAATAAAAGTTGAATTTTTTACTTTTATTTTTTGAACATCGATTTCTCCATAAATATTAGATTCCCTTCAACAAGACTTTACAGACACATTAAAAACATCCATATGCAGGGAAGCGTGTCTCAGATTTTCTATTGAGGTCCTAGATTTTATTTTATGATCAAAAACGGCAAAAAACGAGAAACTTTTTGAGATTTTTATGCAATACAAATTTCTACATGTCATAAAAACAAAACTAGGGCCTATATAAAGAATCTGAGACACGCTTCCCTCCTTATATATACCAAGAAGGTGTACCGAAAATTTCAGAGCTATAGGTTAAATAGTAAGTGAGATAATGATGTTCAAAAAACACATTTGACTATGAGGATTTTTAGTTTTGCCACCAACCTACACTACTATTATTTTGACGATTTCGATCTAAGATAGACCAATGGATAAAGTTATTTGTTGGCTATTCAATTATGTTTCCTAATTAGTAATACTATGAGAAATAAATCTTGTGATCATGATTAAAGGGAGCAGTGCCATTCACGCCCCAACCACTGGTGTCTATCCTTAAGGTATGCCACAACTACGGTTTTTATCCCTAAGACGCGACGATCGGGTCGTACATCTTCAACTTCTCAAGATGTACGACCCGACGGAATCTCCGGGGAAAAGGCTATGACTCTAGTCGTAGACCTATGCCACACTCTCAGACTGAGCCCAACTCAACTCAACTCGACGGTCGAGTTGAGTTGAGTTGGTAAGTGTGGCCGGGCCTTAAGTATAGGCGACCCTCCCTGCTTTTTGTAGAATTCCTGGGTCCGACTCTGACTCCATAATACCTTACTCCAAGCAATGAGTATAGACGAAGTCACTTGTTTGTCATGTAAAATACCTATTTTTTCATTGTTTCACATTTTCAGTTTTTTTCATCTTGAAAAAAAAAGGTATTCCTTAAACCTTTGGTTAAAAGATGTGCCACATTCAAACTGAACCTAATATGCATTAACATAATTTCCCCTAACTTGTTTTAAGTCATAAAGGATAACAAAAATTATTATTTTTCAAAAAATTGCTTTTGATTAGATAAAAATATTAAAAGAATGCAATTATGTGTACAACTTTTGACACACGTGTCCAACTTTTGACACAAAAAGCAGGTGTTTTGGAACATTTAAATGGCCCTTGCATAAAAACATAATCAAGAAAATACTTTTTGGTATTCTACCTGAGAATTTTTCCAATATCTCAATACAAAAAACTTGACAAACTTCTAAAATTTAAACTATTACATTAAGATATACCCAAAAGCGTCCAACTTTTGACACTTCTCCCCTATAGAGACTCTACTCCTAACCTCGTAGAGACACACTGCTTGCTGTGAGAGAAGGATCCACAGAGCTACGTCTACCCATCGACATAATATAGGATAGATAGGACGCTTGTATTCTTTCTACCTTTTCCTTGTCCTTGGTAGCTCTCCAGGTAGATCTATAGCCAAAAGGGAGGATATTTATCACACCTGCTTGTAGAGTGTAAGGTGTTAAACCAGCTTTTAACACCTTTTAGGCTTAGTGGATATTCTCTAGGACGTGTGTGTCATATCCTTATCTAGGTTAGGAAAGTCCTTGGTTACGGTCATGCATGGGTGACCATAACCAAGGCCAGAGGGGGACAGACCAGGTTAGAGATAAGGACTGACCAATCAGAGCCAGATAAAACTGTCCCCCTTGAGGTTGCTAAGCAACTCTAGCTAGAGATTCCCCCTACTCTGTCCTTGAGAATATGCTGCTTAAAAGCCGGGCTCACTTGAGCAGGACACTTACTGGTACTTAGCAGTAGGACCCACCCACATCTCCCTTATTTGGGCATCTGACCTAGGTCAGGGTACCACTGGTGGGACCCTCCTGCTGTCGATTGTTTGTTGGGGTAGTTTAACGTCCGGCCAACCCTTATGGGTTCTTTCCAGACTGTCCTGCTGTCGAGAGCAGCACACACCACACACTAAGCCCACTGAGAGGGCTGTGTGTGACTACTCTATCTATAAGACAAGGCCCTGTTGACATCTCCATCTTGTTACAGACATCACCTATATCTCATTAGAAACACCAAAGTCTGTAGTACATGGAATAATTGGTTTTATAAATGTGTCTCTTATCTTTGATTTGAAAATTTTGACATGAAAATAATACAAATATTACAGTGTCTTTTTAGCTAAAATCGCCAAGTGGCCAATTTTGATCGAAACGGCTTCAAAAGTAAGGATATAGGCACAATTTACATGTTTTTATGAGCACATATATATTGTACTAATAGCTTAGTACTTTTAATATATTATCATCTTTTATAATTTAGCTAGGATCAGACCTAGCAAGTCTACCTCTAGGCAGAGACATTTTACGCTCCCAGCGCCACCTGTTAACCAGTATAAAAGGTGTTGCAAAGGTAGGGAGCGAGTTAGTTAGGAGTTAGAGTTTAACCATAGAGCTAGAAGAACTGCTCGGAGTAATACCTACGGCTCCTGCGCAGTATACTGGAGTTTACCAATACCAACAGCTTCGGACAAAGGATTGTGATAGAGCTAAGCACTAGGGCGGTCTGGAATGCGCTGGAACAACTTGTATTCTAAATGTGGTTGATCGCTGAGTAGGAGATGGGAAGGTGGACTGATGGAGACTTATTCACTGTGGCTTTGACTCGGGATGAGATGTTTACTTCAATAAAAATCCTTTCATATTAAGAGCTTCCTCATCGTCCATTTCTTTTGAACTATTGGGGAATGGATGTATTAACTTTAAACGCAGGCTGATCGGATCGATAACCTGGATGAACAACTCATGGATTAATTAGTTATACACATCACGCAGTATTAAATCAAAAACATTAACAATAGTTCAATATGTTTTAATGATGTGATGAGTATCTAAGATATCAAACGTTAAAATCAGCATTTTATCCAATTAGATTCATACTCTGGGCCAGGTGGTCCCGCCCGAGCCATAAACAAGAGAAAGATCTTCAAATTTTAGGAATTAATTTTGGGAAAACCACAAATGTTAGACAGACACTATACCTCATTAGAAAAGCCATAGTCTGTAGTATATGTAATACTTGGTTTAATGAGGACGCATGATACTTATGATTCTGAAATTTTGACTTAAAGAGTATAAAATTATTTGGGTATTATTTCCAGCCAAAATCTGAATAACACCAATTTTGACACAAAACGGCATCAAATGAATAAAAGCTGGCACACTTTATATATTTTTGTGAGGAACAATATCTATTGAAATGATATTATGAGTATTAACCCCTTCCACCCCATAAGGCCATATTTGGCCTCACCACTGGTGTAGCCCATGAATATGGGTCAATTTTTATGGTTATTTGTTGATTACAAAACAGATATTTGACCTACAGCTTTAAGGGAAAGACTATTACATTCCTTCAGTTCCAGGGATTTTCCTACCATTTATTTCATCACATTATCTCATTTAGTTCTATTAGAATCTTATGGCCAATGCAGGCCATTATGGCAAATTTTGGCCAGATTTGGCCATATCTCGAAATCAGCCCCATAATTCTATTATTTTATGAAATTATTGTGAAAAAACTAAGTTTTTATGCTGTTTTCTGAAAAAATCTTACTTAAATAGAATTTCTCAGAGATTTCAAGGGTTTTATTACAAATAAAATATTTTTAGTAACTATTGCATTATGGGAAATTTGCTATGGAATGTTTTTTCAGGGGAAATCTTAGTATTTGGAAGGTTGCCAGGTTGCCATGGTTACAGATAAAAGAATAAAGATATTGAAAATAATATTTTTCATGATTTCTTTAGAAGATGTCTTTATCTTTTAAATACCGCAAACATTTACTAAAATAAACAAAACTATGTAAAGTTATTGCATTTTCAACATTTCTAATGATTAAAAGACTTAATCTCATGTTTTAGTATGGTTGAGTTCAAGCTGCAAATACATTGAGATATTAAAGATATATAGATTGAAGGGTTTCCTAGCATAATATGAAGTATGTAGCTTCAAAAAGCGATATCTCAGGTTCTAACAGGAATATTACAAAACAGTTTGCAGCTACTAAAAGCTGAGAACTTTTACTTTAAGAGAAATTTTCATCTGATTTTCTCAGAAATGCAGGGTTGAAGGGGTTAAAGGTATATCAAAACTATAAATAACATTTTTATGATATAAGACTTCCTACCCTCGGCCAGTTGGCTAGGCTTGAGACATGACTGACGGATAACATTGTCAAAGTTTGGTAATTAATTTATATGCAAGATATATCAAGTGTCTAACTAAGGTTTTAATCAAAAAGGGTTTCCTGCCCTCGGCCAGTTGGCACTGCTCGAGGCATGACCAAGTGATAAAATCTTCAAAGTTTCGGAATTAATTTTGAGAAAACCCCAAATGCAACAGAAAAACTCATTGAAAACGCCATAGTCTGTAGTATGTGTAAAAATTGTTTTTATGAAAGGGTGTTTTTATTTTTCATTTGAGAATTTTGACTCGAAAATTATAGAATTATTCGGGTACTATTTTAGGCAAAATCACTACATCACTAACTTTGACCCAAAGCGGCATCAAATTAAGAAATATTGGCACAATAGATGTGTATTAGTAAGCACTTATATATATCGGATATGCGGGTCTTAAAAAGGAGCATCGCGCGGCGAAATTTCGTGGAAATCGCGAACGGAGGTCGGGTGGACGTTTAACATAGGATCCTATGGGAGAAAACAAGTTATTTCGCCTTAACTTTTTAAATATCATTCTAATCTTTATGCAGTAAATGAGAAAAAGTTTGCAATTCATCCCAGGCATGCCATACAAGCCTTCAAATTTTCCTAATAGGTCAATTTTCCGCACTATTGCGAAAATTCCGATTTTCCCCATAGGCCCCAATGCTAAACGTGGTCACTTCTGGAGCCCAGTATTTCGCAGCGCGATGCACAAAATGACGGGGATACCGCTGACCCGTTTACTCCGTATATTGAAAATATATCATGAGTATCAAAGGTATATGAAAATTGTAAATAATGTTTCTAGGATATAGGATTTCCTATCCTCGGCCAGAGAGCCCTGCCAGAGACCTGACCAAGGGATATAATTTTCAAAGTATGGGAATTAATTTTAAGAAAACCACTTATCATATTGATAAGTTCTATATCTCATTAGAAATCCCCTAGTCTGTAGTATATTTAAGAATCTAAGAAAGGATCCAAGAGTCTGGGATCTATGGGCCACTCTGTGCTCCCGACATGGTCATCAAAGGAAAGAACAAGAAAGAAAGAATTTCACCAGGGTATCGCACTTGGTGGTGGGTTTCTTCTAAACCATATCATAGTATGATCACCTGTAAGCTGAAAAGCATTACTGCGGTCTGGAAAAAACCTTGTGTGGTTGACTCGACATTAAACTACCCCAACAAACTCAAGATGCTTCTTGTTGAAGAAATATATTGAAGATATATCATGAGTATTGTGACGTTCCTCGGTAGTTCGGGATTTCCGGTTTCTACCGCCGAGGGACGGGGGGGTTATTTCGGTTCTTAGCTGGGCACGGAGGCCGAGCAAGAAGCCGAGGTGTAAAATCCAGAGTCGTGCCTCGCGCACGAGGGGGGCTGAGTGGGTCGGTCGGGGGATCGGTATTCGTTGAAGGGGGGATGGTGTGTTGGTCAGGTCGGGCCGGGGGGTTGCAGCCATCAAGCGTGGAGGACGGAGGAGGGCAAGATTGTTGTCATGGTAGGGGTCTGGGCCAGTGCTTCTACTCGTATCTCAGGCCGGAACTGGGGGAGCTCCACTCCTTCGTTCCCTGACCGGGAGTACCGGGCCAACAGTCGCCTATGTTTTGGTAGCGTGGGGCCGAGCCGGTTGTGCCTTAATGCCTCCAGTCAGGGGGTTGCTGCTAACTATTTCAGGCTTCTTTGTCTGGCCGGTCTTCCTTCCTCGCGTCGCCAGTCGGGCAGTCTCGGGCCTTCGGGCCATGGTTTTCGGTCCCTCGGGCCTTCGGACCCCGTACTAGTTTAAGCCTTAATTTAACAGAACTTTACCAATATTATCTCGATTTCCTAGTTATTTAGTCCATATTAGAACATCTGATCGATTGAAGTCCTCATAAGGAGCTATTAGAGGAAGAAGACACTTGTGAACACCGGGAGTACTATGAAGGAACTCTTTATTTTCGGGCCTCACCGCCCCTTTTATACCTTAGCGGTCAGCTCTGATTGGCTATTTCATATCACGTGATCATAGTGACGTCACGCAGTCATACTGACGTCATTTCCAGTTTACATTATTTCTCGGGCTTAGGGCTTCGGGTTTCGGGTTTTGTTCCCGTTACATAACAATATACTTAAAGATCTACCGCATCGATTTACATTCACATTCTTGCTTTGACACCTGATGAATACCCATTCATCACACCATCAAAGGTATATGACAATTGTAAATAATGTTTCTAGGATATAAGATATATAAACCTCGGAGACCTCTAAAAGCTAAGGCTTTACACAAGCAAGAAAACATGAAATGAATCTAAGCACAGGTCACTGGTCACTTTGGTGGTGGCGAATGTGCAGTATGATAGGTCACACTTAGCTCTAGGCCTGAGGTATTAGGTTATAATGTTTAGTCATAAATTCTTTTGGTTTATTGAGAAGCAAACGTTGGTGATGCATGAGGAAAATTTTAAAAGCTGATTTGCTTCTTCTTTTTTTTTTGACTAGTGAATCTTTTGATATACCAATTCATTAACCTAACAATCGCCACACCACTTAAGTTCTAATGTTTTCATAGGGATAGATAATAGTCTATAAGAGGTGTTTGCCATGTCTTCAATTTGCTATTTTTCAATTTGTAGCTGGTTAGCCTAAAAGCTGAGCTATTAAGGAAAGAACAAGAATTTCACCAGGATCGGCTAAAATCGAAATCAGCAAAACCGAAGCATATTAAGGTAAGCAAAGTTTCTCACCAGCTACTTTCATAATGTGAATATAATTGGTACTTCTTTGCTAAAATCATAAAGCGTTGCCTAATATCTAAGATAATTTGATTTGCTTATGCGAGTACATATACCCATTAACTAATCTATGGGGCTAGATGTTCATAACAAGCACTTAGCTGGCGGATTTTGCGCTAGTACCCTGTTACCCGTAACGGTGAAATGCAGATTCACAATTAACACTTGTTGCATTTTAGATATTTGAAATGAAGTTAAGCCCATAAGTTAATGCAAATGTCTATAGAAGTTTTTTTATAGTGATAATTAGACAAACCATCCTCCCACCTTTACCAACATGTTTATGGGTCAAAAATTATGCAAACTATGTAATGATATTATAATATAATATGAATATCTGCCTTTTACTCTACCCTTAGACAAAGCTTAAAGATGGAGTGGGCTCTGAGAATCCAGGAGTCACAGAAAGGGCGGCAAAGGACATGGAAGAAAAAATTGAAGAGGCCAACGTAATTAAAAATTCCAGGTGAGACAATGTCTTTATCTTCCTAACAAATCTTGTCTTACTGAAGTGAAATCATGTATAATGATGTTGATGTATTGGAATTAAAAGGGACAGGTATTGTTTTATTCAGACATCACATGTATTTCTCACTTTTTTTTGTTTCGTCATTTTCCAAGCAGGTGATAATTTTCAAATATATCTCTGTTACATTCTTGCATATGCTCTGTTTAGGAAGAAAGAATCTTAGGTATTAATATTTACGATGATATTGATTGTCAAGGAAACTTCCACCGTTGATTCTTTATAAATATTCATTTGACAAACTTTTATCTGTAAAAATAATATCGTCTACTTGAAGGGACATCTTGGAGAAAAAGGCGAAATTATATGATGAAATGACCAAAGGACTAGCTCCAGGTAAGGAACAAAGATAGTTATGGCAGTTGTAAAATAATGTTGTTAATGCTGCAACAAAATGACCGGCATAGTTTTGTATGCTAGTTGTTAATCTGGCGAATCCACAGATTATGGCGTGTGCTTATCATCAATTGTATCAAAGTGAAAACGTAAATCGGATTTCGGATTTTCAAGTATAACATTGGTATTTTCCTATCGAATATTCCCATAAATCCCGGGATAGGGAAACTTTAGGATGACAATATTGTCATTACAAAATAGATGTGAGTTTCCCTTGTTGACATTTATCTTATTTCTCCTGGCGTGTCACAAGTAATGCCGACTTATCGGCAAGTGGTGTTCTTGGTTCATAAGTGTGTTTAATGATCTATGATGTAACTTTTGGAGTTCGGAGTGATCCTTAATTGGGAAAAATGTATTTGTTAATGTGATGGCCCGATATGTTTTTAGGATGTTAAAGAATAAGACTGTAAATTGTAATGTTAGACAAACTAGAAGAGGTCAAAGCATGGTTGCACAAGATTCATACCCACATGTATATACACATTTATCAACGTATCATTGTGTAACCCAGCTACTTTTTCATTCGTATCAAATTATTTTTTCAGCTGATGAAGAAAATGAGCAATTCTTGGTCGACTTCACCCAAAAACACTCCAATCAAATTCGGGAGAATAACAGTCAGACCACGTCAGGCACATCAATTTCGAGGTATCAAATGTCTACTTGTAGTCAGTAGCAGCTTCCCTGATTTTCAGGGCCAGGGTATCAGTGATTCAATCACGTTTTCTTTAGTAAATCACTATAATGTGTGAGCTTTGATTTCTTTTATAAGCTTTGTCAAACTTTATTATTTTCTGTAAGTATATTATTTATTAGGCTAGCCCAATGATATTTTTTTTCATGTTTGAAGTTAACATATCCAGTAATGTCCTTTTCTTCCTTTAGAGAAACAATTAATGAGAGAGATTTGCAACAAGAAGATTGGGAAAAGATCAGTGCGAGAGAAGCTTCTACTCCGACGGGTCCAATACACTACGCTAATGTTCAGCACAAAGGTACTGTTTGAATAATCAACTTTAAAAAAGGAGACATACATAACAGTGTTAAACTGTCTAACGTTAACCCTTCCTTTGGCTTCCCCTGTTACCTTAAGTTAAAGTGCTAAACGTTATCCTTGAAGCCTCACCTTGTTTTCGAAAAGACGTATTGGACCTTGCACTGTGAGAGTGAAATTTTATTTAATTCATCTCATAGGAATAGTTTTGAGACTGGATACTACTCGCAGGCATCATACCGTTCCTTTATTTTAAAGGAATTTCCTTTAAATTCCTTTATTTTTGTGAAAATAGGCAAAATTCCTTTATTTTCCTTTATTTTCATGAAAAATTCCTTTAAATTCCTTTTTTTTTTTCTAAAGTAAGAAAATGTCACGTTTTCTCATAAAATGCATAGAATTCCATATTATTAGCGATAAAATTGCAAAATTTTCTAGTCGTTGATCGATCCAGGTCGACGTGTTGATCGGCATAATTCGACGCATTGATCGACGTGGGTCAACGCAGTGCTGCACAGAAAAAATCAACAGGAAGGCAGTCCTATTGCAATATTATTTGCCTTATTTCATGTTTAAACTCTCTAAAAGTTCTCTAAATATTCCTTTAAAATTCCTTTATTTTTCCTAGAAATCCCTGCAAATTCCTTTAAATTCCTTTATTTTTACGAAAAAAACTTCCTGTAAATTCCTTATTTTTTTGGGAGGGTGGTATGATGCCTGTACTCGAAGAGTGGCTGCAAATATGTGTTAAATTATCGTATGAGATTTGAATTTAGTATAAACAAATACAACTTAAATAAAAAAATGTTGCCCAGGTAACCTGATGTGTAAGCTGTAAAGTATTATCAACTTTTAAAAATCATGTTTGTTCTTAAAGTTCACCCAAATAACTCCTGTCATGACTCTCCTCTCTTGCAGAGATCCGCACCCACGGCGTTGGGTTTTTCCAGTTCTCAGAAGACAACAAGGAGCGCCAGGAGCAGTTCGACCTGCTCAACCAACTCAGGTCGCAGGTAGGTGATACCACTTCACTATTATGTTGTACATCAATTAGGAGGAATACATAGCAAAAGTACCATTAACATGTACTGAAAAATGACACCAGTTAATTATTGTGAAGTACATCAGTCATCATCAGCTAGGAGGAATACGTTGAAAAAATACTATCTTGATTTAAAGAATTGTGTTTTTGTGTTTTTATATTTTTGTTTAAAAAGAGAGAGGGTTTTATTGAAATTTCAATCATGTGAGTCGACATCTTTAAAAGGAACAAATCAATAATGGGATCGTTAGTTCCAATGTATACGGACTCAAATAACTGAAGATATTCTCCCCAAGAGTCTTGAATAAGCTAGTCGTAAAGTACTGGTAGAATTCTCAGTAGAATTCCAAGGGTTTAATGTCAAATTTATGAACAAGGTCACATTTGTGACGATCCACATTAAACCTATTTGGATAGTTAATATTTATCATAATGCTGATCATAGTCTAACATCTCTGAAATACTTGCTGTTTGCATAGACGGAGGACCAGAAGGCGAGGAAGGAGAGGCTGAAGGAAAAGCGGCAGAACGTGATGCAGCAGAGACTGGCCAAGATGCGCCAGCGGCGAGGGCTGCCGGAGCCCGAGCCCGAGCCCGAGCGTAAGAAGCCCAGTTACTCCATAATATACGTCATCACATCAATAGATTTAACAAAGATTTTTACCCAAATAAGTTTTCATTTATTTAAGTAAAATGGATCTACATGATTAAGCAACCAAAGTATTTTAACCCTAATTCCATTTCTACCGCTATTTCCAGTTCACGTTCCTCTTATCTATTTCGTATAAAGTAATTATGACCATTGTGAGTCTTGGATGGCTGACAAAGCCACCGAAGTAAGTTTCCCGTTTTAGTCTTGATTTTAGGTGTAAGTACCTCTGATGATAACTTTAAAAAATTAGTGCTTGCATGAGGTTTTATAATATGCTAATTAAGATAGTTACAGATATTCTTCATGTATTTCCAGATCTGTTCATTGACCCTGACTTACAGTTTGACACAAAATTTACATTTATGCCTAATTTGTAGAGACACAAACTGAGAAGGAGCCAGAGGTACCAGAAGTGGTTCCCCTAACACGAGACGACAGCTGGCGGAAGGTGGCGCCACTCACCCGGGAGTGGGACAAGGGCAAGAGGACAGGTGGGTCACGTCTAGGTGTCAAGACCCCTCAAATCGACATGGAGACATGGTTTATTTTTATTCCTAATGACATGTTACATCATAATTCTAAAGTTCGACAGTATAATATTAGGATATCTTAAATTCCACAGGGTGACATCAGGATTTCCTAAATTCCACAGGGCGACATGCGGACCCTCCCATCTTCACCCCCACGTTTGTTGTCTAGATCCATTCAGTTAAGGCATCCCAAGGATAGGGTTGACATATAGAAATGCATGATACTTAAAATGTCATTCTACAGGGAAAGACAACTTTCTTGAAAAATAGCAAAATGTGTACCCTGTGATTGAAAAATATTTAATAAGTACGTGGGAGTGACATATTTGAACCCATATATGTATTTCAAACTCTGCGTGGCAATACCGTCAAACTGTTGGAAGAACTTGTTATGTAACAGGAAACAGTGATTCAATAAAAAAAAAAAAAAAAATCGGTAATTTGATTGCTATTTCACATAATCCCTAGTACCTTAAAACATCCTATTAGTGAGATGAGCAGTTTGTATAACGCAACTGTTTGATCTTTCAGACCAGAACAAGAGTTACCAGGAGAACCGTCGTGACGAGCGGCTGCCTGAGTTCGCCCCACCGGCTGAGTTCCAGCAGTGGTCTGTGGGCGGACCACAACACTCGGTCACAACAAACCAGGCACCAGCTACTTCATTACCGAAGAAAGCGACCACCAAAAGAAAAACGTCAACCAAACCTAAAATGAACTCTGATGACATTGAAAATGCATTGAAAGCATTGAGGTCGGAGTCTGATAACCAGCCTTCTGCCCCTCGGCCTAACCCAGATAATATGATACCTACAAGTATGAAGGACGTTCCCAGACAGGGCAATGAAAGCGCCCAACAACCTCCGGCATCATCGACTGGTTTGAACATGGACATTGGGGAGATCCCCCTACCCCCATCAGGGCCTCCCCAGGCACCTCCTCCTATCTCAAGTATTAATGATACTAGTGAAGAACAGAGTAGTACCCTGGAACCTGAGATAGGGCCTTTTCCCGCTGGCTGGCCACCCCTACCTCCTGTACCCTACTCTGCCCCTGTGGTACCACCACCTTTACCTCCTGCACCCTACACTGCCCCACTGGTACCTCCACCTTTACCTCCTGTACCCTACACTGCCCCTGTGGTACCACCACCTTTACCTCCTGCACCCTACACTGCCCCACTGGTACCTCCACCCCTACCACACCCAGTCACATACCCACCCGACCAGCCGCTTCTGCCAGTCATTGACCTAAGTCGACCTCCTCCCCCTCTGACGTCACACGGCGTCTACAGTGACGTCACAACGAACTACTCAATCAGTCACGGTGTTCAAGACTATCAAACGTATCAAACTGACAACACACACGTCAGTCTCCCCATGGACACGGGGTCATCTGGTGTAACGACTGCGCCAGATGAATCTGTCCCGACTAAAGACCCTGCAGTGGCCACTCTCCTGGGCTGCCCGGCGGAGAGCGTCGTAGAAAATGGTAGCAATAATAGCGGTGTTTTTCGGAAACGCCACCTGGCGCCTCAACCCGCGCACTACAGCAGTGCCCCCAGTAAGGTGCAGGTGCCCAAGGTGCCGTACGAGCGGATCAACCTGCACCAGGTGCCACTCACCCTGCCGGCCCCGCCCACCGAGGGGCACGTGACCAAGTACCGGGCCCAGGACGCGGGCAACCTGCCGGGGGCGGGGAAGGACCCCAGCAAACGGCCGCGCGTCAACAGGGACGTCATGCACAACTGGAACCGCCAGTACGATTACAAGGACCCTAGTTAAGTAGAGGTATACAGGGACCCAATATATACACATGGCAGCAGTATTTACATTCAAAATGGATGTGAAGGTAAAACGTTTTAGTACTTGGCCTATATATATGTCAATCCCCCCCCCCCCCCCCCCCCCGATTGAAAATTTGTATCCTCGCCTTGGTGATGGATTGCTGATGGTTTTTTTTAGCCTGGTGCATTTTTTTCGATAGGCCATATATATTATTCAGGTGGCCTCGAGTTTTATTACGTTTAACTGTTAATGTAATGGAACATATTTACACAGTTAAAAACTGTCTAACAATCTCATGGAAACATAATTTGAATATAAAGGAATGAATTCACTCAGACGTTAATTCGACTAATGTTTTATTGCATTCTCTTTGTTCATTGCATATTGAAATTCATTCAATACCATTGCACAGAATACACGGTGGGATTGTTTCTCTACAAAAGATATATCAGAAAAATATGTATAAATTAGAAATTGCTTTATATAAAATTCCATTATTAGGAGTATAGAGATGAGAAAAGTTCAGCTACCTTGGTCCCCTATGACTTGTGTCTGATTTACTGAAGGAAGGTGATTTATTGCATACTGTACCAAGAACCCACATGATATGATACCGAAGGTTGGCGTATCCTAGCATATTTTTCATTCTACAGTCAGTAACGAAGATAGACAACAGCGTATACAAAACCGCTGAAAACGATATTGGCAGTATCACAACAATTAATTACCCTTTAATACATATAAACAAAAAAGTAGTACACATAAATATGATAGGATTTCAAGGTTTAAATCAACTGAACTTAAGAAATCAGAACTTTTGCGGATTACAGGGGCAAGATTTGGAGATGTAAAAAAATTGATACTCAAAACACCTTTTTAATTGACTAGCTATGTAGGATACAGGAAGTAATTGAACGACGTATTTACTAGTCTAGACTTTGAAGTAAGTATATTGACCATGATACAATCAATTCAATGTAGTCAGTATAATATTTATACCCTTCACGTTGGTAATATGATATTGCAAATTGTGGGACTAGGTCATAATGAATGTAAGTTTTGTGAGAGAGGATAAAGCGTAAGGCACGCCATTAATAAGATCACAGATGTGTACAGTAGCCCTCTGCTGAAATTCTTAAACGGACCATTCTTTATACGGCCTAATTCTACACCAACAAAATCTATAAGTTGACGCTGTGTTAAGTAGCTGGGGATGGGAATCGGGAATGTTGAACATTCTTAATGTAAAATAGGGGAAAGGAATCTAATGAATTTCAGGCTAAGAGTATAAATATAATAGGGAACATCTGAAAGTTTCGAAGTTTCGCAGCATTATATCCTGGTTCGCACTGTTCCAGATTGGAAACAACCATCCCTTTGGAACATTCATTTGTTGCAACTTTTAAACTACGAAACACCTTTTAGAGAATCTCAAACATAATGTAAATTTTACGAAAAGGCTTTGCCTGAAATGAAGTCTTCATACAATCACAACGGTATACAAAATCAACAGCAAACACAAATAACAGGTCACACCACGTGTGTTAAGCACTTTACTGGGCGCTATCTCAGGTTTTGTTCTAAAGGCTGCTCGCTCTGCACTACCATTCAGCTGTGGAATGTGATTATATTTGGAGTCTTTTTGAAGGCACTGTATGTGAGATTAATCTCTGGAAGACGTCAAATGGTTTGCCCAGACATGTCATGGGTAGCTTACTCCCCTGAGATTTCTACCAAGTTTATAGAATTCCTTGATAAGCAATTTTTTATTTTTCAAAAGGTATTCCGTTTCAATAAAAAGCATGCAGAAAACATTGCGGTCGGACAGATTTGAGACATAGCCCACATTTTCAAATACCTTTGTAGCGTTCGGTAGAACAGAAATATTTCGGTGAAATGTGAAAGGAATGTGTTAAAGTTTGGAATGCCCTCCACCATAGATATTAGCCCAGTAAACAATAACTAACCAGGGGCGGGTCCAGGATTTGGAAAAGGAGAAGGGGGTCCTGTAATACACGAAGTACGTCACATATTCGATAGCGCGCACATGGCAATGGTAGACTCAGGACCCACTAAACCCCTCCGCCATGGACCCACCCCTGGATAACTTTATATTAATAATTTTTTCTTTGGTCATCATCAAGAATATTCTGTAACAACGAGAGCAGGTTATCAACATCCTCGGCTTCCTGTGCTCTCCGTCTTGATCCATGGTCGGCCTCCTTCTCCTCTCTCTGGGTGTTCACATTCACATCAGAAGGGTCGCCCTTTCCCTCCGACTCCTTACGAATAGCCAGATGGTCCGACCGCTGCTCCTCGTCCGCGATGGTGTGCTTCAAGTCGACCTCGTTCATACTGTGCGCCTTCTTCCTCCTGGCCGACTCGCGTGCTTCTATACTGGCGCGGTTACGGTAGGTGGGCTCCTTGGCCGTGCCGTACAGCGTAAGGTTCCACTCGAGCAGTTTGCCCGAGTCACTCAGTCGGTGTGAGTTGCTCGGCGGCTTGTGGTGTACCTCGAGCTGCCAGTCGCCGGCCGGGTCCTCGCCCCAGGCCATCACCGTCATGAAGGTGAAGTCGATGCCGTGCGTGTTGTCGTCCAGAGGACGCAGGCGCAGGATTTCGGAGCGCATGCCCATCGGGGACACGAGGAACATGTTGATGTCGCCGCGGTACTTGGCCTCCAGCTTCACGTGCACCTCCACGTGCTCCAGGTAGTTCACCTCGTGCTCGGGGTCACCGTGACAACCGCTCGTGCGGATGGTGCGGCGAATCGTACCCTCGGGTTTAAGTTCCCTGAAAAGAGAATTTGGCGTTTGCACATCTTACGTTCCCATGGACCTATGTTTATTTAATATATATAATATATATATATAAACCGCTATTTGGACTGTTATTGTGATTTATAATAATGATAGCCTTTTCATACACCAGAAAACTTGTTCATATGTTTGAAATCAATTCAAATTACGTGTATCTACTCTGTGGAGGCTTTTGACGCGAAATTTCTATGTTATTCCTATAGCGTCACCGCGTCGGTCAAATTTCAAGTTCCTTCCGACCACATTTAATCACCATTGTCACCAATCTTACCCAACTGCAACTCTTAAACCATAAGCTACACCATAAGCTAAACCATATTCAAATCGCGAGAATCTATTGAATGACATCTGCGGACGCGGACTTTCTATGTTATTCCTATCGCGTCACCGCGTCCGCCAAATTTCAAATTTCAAATTCCCCCGAAAACGTTGAAATAACCCCCGGCATCAAACTAAACCGACGCGCAGCTCTATTCATCTGTATACCTCCCGTTTCCTTCCTTGGGGGGCTAATGCAAACGACCTTATACTTTTGAACCAAATTTTCACCTCTTTCATACTTAATCAACAGAAACCTCGTGTCCTTTTGTGCACACGTAATTTAACTCACGATTCCTTCGTGTCGGCCGGGACCAGACACACGTGCTGCTCGGGCACAGTGGTCCAGTGCTGGGCCATCTCCACCATCTTGCCGCAGTCGAGCGCGCCGAAGCCGAAGCGTGGGTTGACGTGGTGGCCGGCACCGTTGAGCATCCAGCCGTCCTCCCGCCCGGTGGGGATACGCGCCGTCAGCACCACGATGTGCTGCACGTCCCTCCACGTTAGGTCAGGGCTGTGGGCAGAGGGCAAAAACATGTGAAATGAACTAACTTGAAACGATGTAGGTTTTCAGATTTTTGTCTGATTTCATATTTCAACGCCTCTAAAAATAACTTTCATAAATAATTGCTTAGGCCAATAGCATTTTAAGATCATTCATATTTGATTTCATCTACGCTGTTTCAAATTTATGAATAAACCCCCTGATGAAAACAGGAAATGGCACATTGCACAAATATGGTCTCTACAATTATGATCTACGACCCTGAACGTTATTGCGGGCAGCATAATATTATAGCAATATATTTAGATTTAGTTGAATGGTATGCGCAACAAGGTGCAATATGTGGTGAGACACATTGCATATTTTCAAGACATTACAGTTTTGGTTGGGTGTATGTAGTTGTTAATACATGTACATATGGCCACTCACTTGGCTTCTAGGACGAGCGCGAAGCAGCCGGCCGCTAAGGGAGCTGCGCTGGAGGTGCCCTGGAACTCCAGGGTACAGCCGTCAATGGGGTCCGTCGTCACCTGAATAGACAGTTTACCGAATTATATGACCAGTAGCGGATTTAGGGGGGGGGGGGGGCGCCGCCGGCGCGCGCCCCCCCCCCCTATTTTGGGACAAAAATCGATTTTTTAAATGTAAAACTAGCACCCCCAGAGGGGGCGCCGGGTCCCTTTTTAATAAGAGCGCCCCCCCCCTTTCTCAAATTCCTGGATCCGCCCCTGATGACGGTTAGTGATAGGCGTATCTTTTACGATGGTGTTCTGAAGCGATGAGTTAGAAATTCAGTATTCAAAGACCTAGTTTGGGACATAGTATGTTTGTACGGACTTTTTATTATCATATTTTGCACGATGGATCTATACCTAACCGTTTAACTAAATATTCCTTTCCTCTATAGTATGAATTTGTTCTATAGTTCTTCTCTTATGACCGGGATGGTTACATACAAAAAGTTTTAAAAGCCCTTTAAAGAAACTTACACAATCTTAACACTTTTCAACGTAAAACAATCATACATCGCTATTTGCATCCATCTATACATAGGCAGTGTTAGTTACATTTCTAATAGTAATAACCTTAAAACTCAACTATGGACATTGCGTATCAGGTTAGGGATGGTTAGTGAGAATTGCTAGTTTACAACACAACAAACTTTCGCCAAGATCAACCAGTAAGTCCATACATGATAATCGCAATAAGAGTTCAGGATTGATCAAAATAGTAGTAAATGGTATCTATCACAATGCACGAGGAAAAGGTGCATCATAGCTCCTTTTGAAATACTATTTGAGGAAATATCTCTGAGAAAAAAAAGAGGTTAAAATTGCAAAAAGACCACACTTTGAGGAAAAGTCTGAGAGTAAGTGATACACACCACATGAACCTTTGAATCGTGATCCTGCCACAGTAAAAGGATTAGACAGTCTACAGAGATAATGCGGACACAGAATCTATCTCATAGTTGTTTTTATCAAAGGTATTATACGTATATGTAGTAAAAATGACAGAAAATTCCGGAAATTAACACAGTAATGTATGTCTTTAAAGGATATTAATTTACAACAGATACATGAAACAATGATATGCAACCTACCACTTTGATCTTGGGGTTGCGCTCGGCCACCTCCCCGGGGATGTTGTGGGCGCCTCCAGTGAAGATGACGGCCATGGTGGACGGGCAGAGCTCGGTGAAGTAGGTGCTGAGTCCCTCGTCCGAGATGCAGCCCACGGACAGTGTGAAGATGCTCGACACGTAGCCGTCACAGCTACACGTGTCCTGGTACATCCCGCCGTTACCCGTAGCCCAGACGAACAGCGACCCCCGGCCCCCGCGACCCTGGAGTACAATCACGTATACCGATTCACATGTTAGAGATATGGATATAACTTTTTTATTTGTATTTTATGATATAATATCCCATGGTTATTTTGGGACCCGTTCACTGAACTTCTTTATATATCCTTATATGTGATAAAGGACCTTGATGTAATGAGACGAATCTCACTGTACAGGGATTAACTGTTCAAGAATTATAAATCCTTATCTAGTCAGAACTGACATAAGTCTTTCTTCTGCCTGTCATATGCATTTTATCATATTACTCAAATAATGTTCAGTCTACACACGGGCGAAGGAGTTTGAACCTCAAATTCATTACGTAACAAAGACGTAACATGTCCTTTATCTTAGATTTGATTATACATTTCGATATTACGTGTATTATTATTTTTACGCAGCTGTCCCTATATCATAAAATATAAGTTTATAATTATGTTCCCTAACTCTATGTTTTCTGGGGAAGATAAGAGATTAATAGAGTGAAGTGGTTTATAAAACTCCCTATAGAAATACGCTGCCCGCTTATTTATTTGAAACGGACTCTCAAACATGTCTCTTACCTTCTCGGCGCCGGTCTTGAGCGCGTTCTTACAGAGGCGGCTGGGGCCCTCCATGGACTTGCCGTTGTCGGTGGGGCCCCAGGAGGCGCTGTAGATGTCGATGTAGTCGTTGTTAAAGAGCAGCGCCTCGGCCTCCAGGGCGTCGGTCACCGGCCCGTCCAGCAGACGCACGCCTGGGGGGAGAGCAAAGGGGCATTGTTACTACCGTCGATTTAGAAGGAGGGAGACGCCCCCTTTCCCCCAATAATTATCCATTTTTTTAATGTAAAATCCCAGCAGGAGGGCGTGGGTAAATGTTTTGCTATAGCATCCCCCCCCCCCACTTCAAATTCTTGGATCCGCCCCTGCTATCTTTGTATGTACGACACTACCAAAACCGTATGTAAACATGATCATGGGTTGCCTCACTCATATAACTGGCATGCCTGCGGTACGCTATACGTTTATTTCAAGAAAGAATATCACCACAAGGGGTACCAATCCTAGAGGCTCCTATCAGAACCTGGACGTCTATAATAGGCATTAATACATGTTTCATATAATTTATTTGTCGTGACATAATGGAATAAAATTGGCAGACAGGCTCATTTTCAGCAGAAATTGGAGCCCGACAAACTTAGTTCTGGGCTCAAATAAAAATAGGTTTTAGCGTCATTTGGCGATCAACGGATAACGGGAGGGGGAAACTTTTAAGGTTCAGGTTGGCGTACCTCCAATATTGGCGTTGAAGGCGATGCCCACCCCACAGACTGAGTTGTTGGCCTGGGCGGCCACCTCCCCCGCACAGCGTGTGCCGTGTCTGCAAAGAAACACACAATTATCATACATGCTAGATTGGTATAATGATTGGTATAATGAGGTATAATGAATACCTTGTTCTCTTACTAAACTTATGAAACTTAAGTTTTTATGGAGAAAATGCATTCGATATTTTTGCAGACACATGACACAGAGAGGATGCTCCGAGGGGGTTATATCTTAAGCTCTAAGGCTAATACTAAGGGAGATATGGGTAGATTTGTAAAAAATAGAGATGAAAATGTTTTAAACCAACTTTTTGTGTAGAATTCAGTTATCCCAAGCTAAACATTCCATATTGTGTGGAAAACATTCTATTTGGAATGTTAATGGAATGTTTTTTCCCCCATATATTACCTAACATTCGATGTTTGGTTACCATGGAAACGACAACATTTTTAAGAATTTTGTCAGAAATTGTAACCCATTTGGAAAAACATGACTTCATTATTTTATCAGTCCAAACTAGAATAGATCATCTTTTTTAGATCAAAAGTTATCTGGATAACAGCTTTTTAAGTTTTATTTTGTAATTTTTGGGTAAATTTTAATGTATTACTAAATATTTAGATAAATATTCAATATTCGGGCTTTTTGCCATTTTCAGGGATATTGACAGTCCTGCATTCAACAGGACGTAACTTCCTTGAAAATTATCCAATTTTGATGTGCTTGGTACCATTTGAAAGCTTAAAACATCTTCTTTAAAGCTTAATTCCCGCCTGGAGCATCCTTTCTGTGTGGGGAGACACCTCATTCTCTCTATCCATCACTGTTAACTAAAGAGTTGTTTGTACCAACAATGGCTGCGTCATCTATAGCTATGTCCCTAACGATGGTCAATGTCGACTCAACCATGCAATTCAATATTGGTGTCTAAACTGTCATGTGCCTAAAAGCCTATGGGCTAGCCCACAAAGTTGCCTCTATTGAGGGGTCAACTCACGTGTTTGAGGGGTCCTTCAGGTTGGGGGTCGGGTCGTGGGATTTTCCCTCAGGGTCATTCAAGTTATTGCTAGCCTTTGGATCCTGGACCAATGAGTCAAAATGAAATTAAACATATTCATTTAGTATCTAACAGTAAGGATAACAAGTAACCGATGAGTCTAATGCTATGGATCATTACTGCATTTTATTGATCAGAAATGAACGAACACAAAAGAAATGCGGTTGCATGGATACCGTTACCAAAACCCAAAAGGGAAACATAGGCACTTTAGACCATCTGAGTACAAAAGTAAAAATCAGAATAATATCTATTTGTATTAACTTCGCATCGTACCGTACAATATTCCAAATACACGTATAGCTATAGATAAAGATAAGGATTTGTTTCTTAGTCATACATAACTGATTTGTATTGAGGCTTGATAATGGAGATTCTATTACGGTAGTAAATACATGGATCAGCCACAACGTCCGGGTACTTACGTAGTTCTGCTGCAGGTCCGGGTGGGTGTGGTCAAGCCCGTCGTCCAGGATGGTGACCACCACGCCCTTACCCGTTATACCCTGCTTCCACACACACTGCACGTTCACGTCGTACCCCACCGGACCCCCAGACTGACCGCGGTTATCCTGCAAACACACACAGCAAGTTATGAGGGAACGAGTTAGTCAGACTATTGAACACACACACACACACACACACACACACACACACACACACACACACACACACACACACACACACACACACACATATATATATATACACACACACACACACACATATATATATATATATATATATGTATATATAATGTGCATACTTTGGTCGGAACAAGCGATAGTTTACCTTGGTAGTGTGGCATAGCGTTAGGCTAATCTGGCATTACTGTGTAATGTGAAAACGCTTACAAACGCGGAATGAATCGCGGAAAGTTCTATTGGATATTGCGGAAATATGTAAACTTGCTGACAGGCAGTAGAAAGACTGGTCTTAACATTTAAAGTATGGATTAGGATGATATGGGAGGATGGTACATATATAGGTATATATGTGATGATGGAAGATTGATGATATAAGATGTAAGATGAGACTGCATTTCACGATGGTACATGTGAGAAAATGCATGGGAAAGATGATATGGGAGAGTGTCTACCATAGCTATGGTGATTGGAGAGAAGATACAAGAAGATGGATGGCACAGGTGGTACAGGTGTAATTATGCATGGGTGATGGGTTATGGGGAGTTGCATGGCATAGGGCGCCACATCA
This sequence comes from Lepidonotus clava, assembly GCA_936440205.1. Taxonomy (NCBI): domain Eukaryota; kingdom Metazoa; phylum Annelida; class Polychaeta; order Phyllodocida; family Polynoidae; genus Lepidonotus; species Lepidonotus clava. The sequence goes on along the minus strand of OW387136.1, from coordinate 39,295,953 downwards.
GAGTGATAAGAGGAGAGATGAAATGGGAAGTTGTATGCCATAGGATGCCACACTGAGGTGATACTAGGCGAGATGAGTTTTGTATGGCAATTGGCATAGGGTGCCACATCGGGATGATGATTATAAGGGATGGGATGGGAAGTAGTATAGTATATGGAGCCGCATAGAGGTGATAATCGAAAGATTGAACTGGAAGAATGCATCGTATAGGCCTATGTGCCTTACACGTATGATATGAGAAGTAGTATAGTATATGGAGCCGCATAGAGGTGATAATCGAAAGATTGAACTGGAAGAATGCATGGTATATGCCTATGTGCCTTACACGTATGATATAACTAGATAAGTGAAATGGGAGAATGCATCTTATCCATGGGCGCCATATAGGCGTGATGATATGAGATGCATGGTATAGGTGCATGTGATAAAGGAAGATATGCGCTGGGGGTTGCATCATAAAGGAAGTATAATGGGAGAGTTAATGAGGGAGGATAAATGATAGATATGTACAGTTACAATGGGAGAGAAGATATAGGAAGTTCCGAAGATGCATGGTATAAGTAAGATAATTGGAGAGATGGGATGGGTGGACTCATGGTATATGTGTAATCACGAGAGAAATGATAAAGGAATAGGCTATATGCATGGCAATTGGTTGGTTGGTTGGTTGGTCATTGGTGTTCAACGCCCTAGCAACATCTTGTGTGGATATATATACACAAAAACGCAAACTCGCACAATCACCTTTCAAAATATGTCAAATATCTATTGTAAACATTGTAATTGTTCAGCATTCGTTTAACATAATGTACTTTGGTCATAGTCCAAAAGTCCCAACGGCGTCAACGGAATTTCGAAGCTAGCCATGCCCCTGTATCATATATAGGTTTGATGATGGGAGAGAGGATACAAATTCCCTAATGTGCGTTAACAGGTTAAAAGTTTGCCAAAGGGAGAACTTGCTTAGTGGAGAAATGCTCAAGTGGGCCGGGCGCAATTCACTCACCAGGTACCACATGTCGCTGTAGAAGGGGTCCTTAAAGTCGACCCGGCAGCCTGCATTGCGGTCCGAGAAGTCCCTCAGCCGGATTGGGTCGTTGTCGTGGTTGTAGCGCTGGTACACGGAGGGGTCCGAGTAGTGGCGGATGGGCAGTTCGATCTGTTTGTCGTGCACGATCACCCGCCGCGCCCGTTCGTAGTCCGCGTCAGGGTGGGACCGCCGCGCGGACGGCCACGCGTACTGGCCGCGCAGACTCCCGCGTTTTTCGCGTTTAAGCAGTTTTTGTTGCTCTGCATATTTAACCTGAAAAAAACGGAATATTCTATATTGGTATATACTTAACTGTGCGTCAGATTATATGATAATTATTTTCGTCCTCCGCGTAGAGGTACTCATAGGCCTATATGTTACTGATAGACATAATGAACATGCATTAGGATACTGACAGAATACTCTTCTATGAGTCTATGAATTTCGGTCTTGGGAAGTAATTCAAAAAGAGCAGTTATGTCAGAGTGCTACTTGATACCATTGTTTTATTAACTTAGGGACAGAGAGGGAAATATTTCTATGGGAACAGAGTTACTTACATTTGGGTCACTTTTCAATTTTCTTAGAACATCTTCAGCACTTCGTTTGTGTCTTGCCTTAACTTGAGGATGTTTGAAAATGTAAACGTTCCCTAGCTGATTTAGCTGCAATGATAGAAACATAACATTAACAGATTAAGATACATGGCAGAGTACCTTCCGAACAAATAGGCTATAATAGATGGACATGCAATTATGTTCTTGATTCATCAACTACATGCATATATATGTAGGCCTAATCATCCAGGGAAATTTCGACTAAGATTCTTTCATTAAAATAAATGGCGCAACCGTAAAAATAAACTGTAGGTATAGACTTATATTAATCTATCCAATACTAATGTTGAAACGTTTTTAATAAATCAAAATTGTAAATAGATTAAACATTTTACCTCACGCTTGATGCGGCAGCCATGGGTGCCGGCGACCAGGTCGGCGATACTGTCATCCCCGTCAATCTCCACCGCAAAGTCGTTGGTGAACTCCGGGAACTCCTGTTCGCCCGCCGTCAGCAGCGCCACCTGGGCGAGAACGGCCACCACCAGCGCCGCCGCCCACATCACACGCCCCCTGCCGGCCGAACAGACAATGTTTAAAAAGTACTGTAAAACCTCTCAAACAGACAATGTATAAAAAGTATTGTAAAACCTCTCGAACAGACAACAGACAACATATATAAAGTACTGTAAAACCTCTCAAACAGACAACGTATAAAAAATACTGTAAAACCTCTCGAACAGACAACATATAAAAAGCACTGTAAAACCTCTCAAACAGACAATGTATAAAATGTACTGTATAACAGGGGCGGATCCAGAGTCGGTCATCTAGTGGGGGCAATCTAGGGGGGGGGGGGGGGGGGGCAAACCATCCCCCCTATAAAAAAGTGAAAATAAATAATGTCAGATTTGTATGAATCAACAAAGGTAGATTATTTGAAAAAATCCACTGTCTAGGGGTGGGGGGGGGGGGGGGGGGGGGGGGGCAATTGCCCCCTTTGCCCCCCCCCCCCCTGGATCCGCCACTGTATAAAAAGTACTGTAAAACCTCTAATCGAGTTTCAGTTTTTTATTCTTGCATCGACATCAACGAAATACACAATTTATAACCCCGCACCCTTACCAGGGACTGAGACACAGCTGTTTTGGGAATGGTTAAAGATATTGCCACAGACCCTTGATCTATATACAGACGTCTGTATATAATATTTAGATATATATAGGACATGCGATATTGCTTCAGGATTTCATATAAAAGAAATATACAATTTTAACTCCTCACCCTTATCAGAGACTGAGCAAAAAGTATGATCTGGGAGTGGCTAAAGATATTGCCACAGACCCTAGATCTATATACAGACGTCTGTATATAAAAGACCTGTGATATTGCTTCAGGATTTGGCAAACTAGCAAATCATAAATGATCAATACTCATTGTAACTGCTTTGTGCAGTTAGAAAATTTCAATGAACATCCAGACAACCCCCCCTCATATAAATAGCACCTGCAATTGTGCTATTGATAAATCAAGAACCTTTTCTATCAAAACATTGAAGACAAAAGGATATATACAAACAAGAGAGTGGAATGTATGTAGTCCTACACTGGATACTTTATTTTGGGTCCATGTGTTCAGTGACCTTGGCCGCTGGTGTGAAGAAACTGGCCAAGTGTGACCACACATGTCTTTACTCATGGCTATTTCTTGAAGTACATTGGAAGTAGGCCCATACGGACTGAACTTTGATCATATTCCTAATGGTTAATCCAATATGACTCGATATCAGCGGCCAGGTTGAGCTGTTGTAAACCATATACAAGGAAGCAATGCAATTTTTTACAAACTTGGCAATTAAGTTATTTATAATAAAAAAAAGCGTGAGCCCAACAATACTTTTTTACCTTGATAAAGGCATGTGAGAATTAGTTCATGTTATCATAATGCAAGTTAAAAAGAAGGCTATAAATACAATCATAGTAAATAGATTATTTATTATAATAAAAGCCTGGGCCCTGATGTAGTATGGAAATTTCAAACAAATTGGGAAAAGTCACTAAAAGTCACTATTAGTCATAAAAATGTACTAAAAGTTACTAACAGTCAGTAAAAGCCAGTGAAAGTCATTAAAAGTCATTGAAAGTCCTAAAAAGTCAGGAAAAGTCAGGAAAAAGTCCTTAAAAGTCACAAAAGTCCTAAAAAGTCAGGAAATGTCCCCAAAAGTCAGTAAAAGTCCTTAAAAGTCACAAAAGTCCAAAAACGTCAGTAAAAGTCCTAAAAAGTCAGTAAAAGTCCTAAAATGTCAGTAAAAGTCCTAAAATGTCAGGAAAAGTCCTAAAAAGTCACAAAAGTCCTAAAAAGTCAGGAAATGTCCTCAAAAGTCAGTAAAAGTCCTTAAAAGTCACAAAAGTCCAAAAACGTCAGGAAAAGTCCTAAAAAGTCAGGAAAAGTCCTAAAATGTCAGGAAAAGTCCTAAAAAGTCACAAAAGTCCTAAAAAGTCAGGAAATGTCCTCAAAAGTCAGTAAAAGTCAGTAAAAGTCCTAAAAAGTCACAAAAGTCCTAAAAAGTCACAAAAGTCCTAAAAAGTCACAAAAGTCCTAAAAAGTCAGGAAATGTCCCCAAAAGTCGGTAAAAGTCAGTAAAAGTCCTAAAATGTCCCAAAAGTCAGGAAAAGTCCTAAAAAGTCGGTAAGTCTTAAAAAGTCAGGAAAAGTCCTAGAAAGTCAGGAAATGTCCCCAAAAGTCAGTAAAAGTCCTTAAATGTCAGAAAAGTCTTAAAAAGTCAGGAAAAGTCCTAAAAAGTCAGGAAATGTCCCCAAAAGTCACAAAAGTCTTAAAAAGTCAGGAAATGTCCCCAAAAGTCCTTAAAAGTCCTTAAAAGTCCTAAAATGTCCCAAAAGTCAGGAAAAGTCCTAAAAAGTCAGGAAAAGTCCTAAAAAGTCCTAAAAAGTCCTAAAAAGTCCTAAAAAGTCCTAAAAAGTCCTAAAAAGTCCTAAAAAGTCACAAAAGTCCTATAAGTCCTAAAAAGTCACAAAAGTCCTAAAAAGTCGGGAAAAGTCCTAAAAAGTCGGGAAAAGTCCTAAAAAGTCAGGAAAAGTCCTAAAAAGTCAGGAAAAGTCCTAAAAAGTCACAAAAGTCCTAAAAAGTCACAAAAGTCCTAAAAAGTCACAAAAGTCCTAAAAAGTCACAAAAGTCCTAAAAAGTCAGGAAATGTCCCCAAAAGTCAGTAAAAGTCCTTAAAAGTCAGAAAAGTCTTAAAAAGTCAGGAAAAGTCCTAAAAAGTCAGAAAAGGCAGGAAAAGTCACAAAAAGTCAGTAAAAGTCCTTAAAAGTCAGAAAAGTCTTCAAAAGTCAGGAAAAGTCACAAAAAGTCAGAAAAGTCAGGAAAAGTCACAAAAAGTCACAAAAGTCAGGAAAAGTCACGAAATGTCCCAAAAAGTCAGTTAAAGTCAGTAAAAGTCCTTAAAAGTCAGAAAAGTCCTCAAAAGTCAGTAAAAGTCCTAAAATGTCCCAAAAGTACTTAGAAGTCAGTTAAAGTCCTAAAAATTCAGCAAAAGTCCTAATAAGTCAGTAAAAGTTCTAAAAAGTCATAAAAGTCATAAAAAGTTGGTAAAAGTCCTAAAAAGTCACAAAAGTCCTAAGAATTTAGTAAAAGTCCTAAGAAGTCACAAAAGTCCTTAAACGTCCTTAAAAGTCGATAAAAGCCATGAAAAGTCTCAAAATCACAAAAGTCCTAAAAAGTCAGTAAAAGTCCTAACAAGTCAGTAAAAGTCCTAAAAAGTCAGTAAAGGTCATTAAAGGTCACTAAAAGTCATCAAAAGCCACAAAACCGAAAAGTCATAAATAGTTAGTAAAAACATCAAAAGTCACAAAAATTCTGACATTTGTCACACCATAAAAAGATGGATGTCATCCCTTCATCCCTATCCCCATCAGTACCCACATCCTACAGCCACACCCTCTACCCATGCCCAACAGCCTAAAACTGCATCCATCTCAAACTGTACGAAGCACCTACAACCATCACCAATACCCATCTTCTCAACTTATGCTGTCTGCTACAGGACGCCGTCTGCTACAGGACGCTGTCTGCTAGAATATCCACAATCCAACATTCTCCCACAATGCCCTTTTCTTTTGTTCTAAAACAGGAAAAGGAACCGGAAATAGCAAAATCTTGGTCGCTGGTACCCCAACCTTCAGTAACTGCAATACCCTGACACAATTATAGGCTGAATACCAGCGGTAAAAAAACTGACTCAAAAGTGAGCCTTCACAACCTTGACCTTCTACACAACTCTTACCCACCTTGGGCTCACAACAACCTTGACCTTCTACACAACTCTTACCCACCTTGGGCTCACAATAATTATAGCATGCAGGAAAAATCTCCATCGAACGTTCAGTCTGTACGCATAGGGCCTATACGTAAATCCATTGTGATGCAGGTCTGAGATTACAAGGGAACCCTCGCCTCTTTGGCACCCCATAGGGGACCTCACAATAGGAAACGTCGGGCTATTTTAACATTGGCTCCAATGGAGAAACAGTTATTCCCAAAAGCTTGCAGAAACCGTACCAGTCAGCAAAATCTTAGGCATTGTACATGGCCTTAATGAGACAAACAATGTCAAGTAATTTTCTCACATACTGTGTGACGATTAGAGCAACATATTACAATGATACGCCGTTGTGATATAATACCCTGCAGGGGGGGGATACAGGATTTTCGAAAGGAGGGGATCAGCATAAAAGCTAAGTACTTAAAATGCATGTAATTAGACATGCGTGTGCAGCATTTTCCCCTCTTTTTGTAGTCTAGGTGTCCACCAAAAAGGGGAGGGGGGGGGGGGGGTCAGGACTCAGAGGACCGCTCCCCCCCTGGATCCGCCCCTGACCTGAAATCCAGTATTCTAAAAGAATACGCCTTCTTCTACACACCCATTTTTCGCCCTTATTTATTTGTAAGTATCAAGAATCTGCTGCCCGAAGTCAGTCAGAAATGACTGGGAGTCGGTAGTCAGTGACTAATTTTATGAGGCATTAAGCGCTTCCCAGATTCCCAGAAACATTCAAATCATTCCTAAAGGAGCGGTTTCGCATGGCGTCCAAATCCCGGCATTAGGCAAAAGACAGTCCATCACCAGGCCAGCAATAATTTTAACCTTTTCACAACAGACTTAGCGTATGGGAATGAATCAGGTACTAAAGAAACATTTTTGACTTCCAATGTTGGCCAGCTACGTTCCAGAGTTGGTCGCATTTTGAAGCTATGTCTCACATCATTGGCCATATTTATCGATTTTAAGAAATGGCCTTTTCCACCCTGTTGATTTTATGGATCTACACATATAGAAGTTTCAAATCCCTACTATGTATGAAAACCACTTCAATTTAAAGGAATAATCTCGGAGAAATTATGTGCAATAATTATTATGATCAAGGCATTTTTTTCCCACGAGCCAATCTAAAGACACACCATGAACCATTGCATAACGGATGATATGGCTCAAAACAACAAGACACTCATCTTCGAACCCACGTATAACGATTGTTTTTTACAAGCTCACAGAACCGTTATATTTCATTCTAGGATCATGAATAATGACCTTCATGCTTCAATCCTTTCATTTACTAAACAGGCACCATTCAAGGTCATATAGGCCTAATATGTATTTCTATGTTTTGACTATAGGTGAGTGGTGTAATTCCCGACATATTATCTTAAATCATGGGGTAAGAAAGTCTGGAAATTAAAGGAAATAAGAGTCGGCACCCCAATATTCTGTCGGAAGACCAGGGGGTTACCCTGAGCCAGATGTTTGGAAAAAAAAGCACTTTTCCATAGCTGTGTATAATTCATTATCATCCTACGTTATGTCCCTTTTTTGGTTTGGGTAGATATAAAGGAGTCCGTGGTCGGGAAGTTTAGCGGTAGACCTGGACGTACATCAAGGGACAATAGAAGTTCATGACATACAACATTACAAGGACATCTGCATTGATCCATAAACAGTATGAAGCAATGGCAGTACAATTCTGTCTTTTCCTTACTCCACCTTGGGAAAGTAAGATAGGCTTAATTTTGCCATGTTTACCATCACAGGTGACCCCTAATTGTCTATCAAGTCAGTGTTACCAAAACAAACCCATGCCACACAACCTATGCTTATAGTTGGGGTTATGGGTCGTCGCCAAATGTGTGTATACGTGTACACAGTTCAATCACGACCCATGGCAAAAGTGCTTACAGCGCACTTTAGTAGTGAAATGATAATGTGCAGAAATAGCATTTCTATACACCACAGAAGTGCCGCGTCATAGGGGGCCGGACACGCGACGGGTGGTTCAAATTAACCCCCGTCCCTGACCGCTGCCGTGGTCGGCACCGGGACCCGGTTGGTCAGGGGCCGTCAACAAAACAGGGTGTTAAATAAGGACTGATTGTGTCTTTATTAGACATATTTAAGAAATTTGAATATGAATATGCATGTTAAGATACCCTTCTTCATACATCTTGTGAGTTTCATTGGTAAGAAATAAATATATTTAGAGAAAAGCCAATTTTTATAGTTGGTTCACTATGGTTCAAAGAGGACCCACATGGCCCTGTTTTGAACCAGGGGGCCCCTGGAACCAGGGTTTCCCGCCAAAATGACGTCAGCGCTTCTGAGGTCTATACATAGCGTGGTAGGTAAATAGCCAGCGTGTCTAGAATGGGGCTCGGGGGTCCTTTATCTTTTGAACAAACAACAAGTCCACTACACTTCGTCGTTTGATGAGTCAAGTGCTTTATCGAGTAGTTCACAGGAAATGTAGCTCAAATTTTGGAAACACTTTTCATTTACTTCACTTACCGTTACCTAAGTTCCAAGCTAGAACCCAAACTGTAGGACATTCACCCTTTCCGCACCGTCTTTATACCTTGACATCATCCGAGGCTAGGGGTACAGTGTGGCTTGAACCCGCTCAGATTTATTTACTTGAGACCATTTCGCATTTACCTGGAACCTCCTCATATTTTCCCGAAACCAGCTCAGATTTTGGGATTGGGTATGACCGGTTATTTTCATAAGTGTATTTGTTATGAATGACAAAGGTTATGGACTCAAAGGGAAAATTCAATATTTAACATAAGTATATTATCATGCACACAAGCCATCAAAGACTAGCCAAAATTCACAAAATTGTTCTAAGCTGGCTATCATCCCATGGTACAAAAGAAACCAGCCCTAAGTTTATATTTGGGAAAACACACAACTTTACAAGTAAGTCGCTGTCTGGGGTTCTGTCTTATAAATAATCATCTAGAAGAGCGGGGAGGGGGGGGGGGGGGGGGTCACTGGGTCCAATCTAAGGTACACAGAGAGCGGGGAAATGACGCCCATGTAGGTCCGAAATATGCACATAGGTAATTTACCTAAGGGAGCTACACGTGGACTCTGCCTCCCCCTCCCCTACCTTCTTTCCGAAATCTTGGATCTGTCTGTCAAAATTCTTATCTCAAAACTTGTGTCTACAAAAAAGCCATTCTTTTCTCCCCATACATTCTCGTCAGTATAAAGTACTATACCCTATGCCTGCCAATATTACCAATCTATTATTATCATAAACTCTAATATACGTAGGAACTGTGCATCGAGTGAAACTTGTTAGACTGAAGGAACTTGTCGCATCACCTCACATGAACTGCGAGGCTGCAGGTTCAACCTTACACTTACATAGTATAAATTATTGTTGCTGATATGACCTGACTGAGTATTAACCCTATACTCGGTCAAATTATAAGCTAAAAAAGCACAGGGGAAAATATGGAGTCTCTATCCTACTAATGTTAGATAAGTATATTGACACATTTTATATCTTTATAGTCAATAGCGACATATATATACACGTGTAGACATTGACCGTGTTGATCACAGAGTTACACTTGAAACGTAGGGTTTGGAAAGAGTGGTCTTCAGTCAAAATTCACCAGATCTACCCTATCTGTCACTAAAAAGTAACATTTCAAGTTTACAGCTGGTATACTGATTTCAGTCCATTTCCCCCATTTCCTACTGTAATGGAAACCAACCTTTAATTTACCTTAACACCCTGGTTACAGTAAACTTGGAATTGGTAACACCGGAACACCAGTAACAAAACGTTAAGAAAATCTAGGTGGAGCCTTTGCTAATCTACCAGGACTAATTTACGAGTATGTTATACATTCTAAAGCAGATTTTGTAATCATCAGTTCGAAAAATGAATTATTATTAGCCTATTTTATTGCAATTTGCCGATTATCGTAAAGAGATCGAACTTTTACCTGCGTTTGAGTAGGATATTTAACGATGTCATTAGTCTGTAGTTTCGCGTTTGAGATAATTTGTGACTAAAAAGTACATGTTACACGAATCTGCTCGTCTATTTCTTATTTTAATGGTCTTGTCATATAGGGCTTCGTGCAATCATGAGAGTTAGTTCACCACATACTTCCAATTCTATTGCCTGCTATTAAGTCATATATCTAAAGTCAAACAAATTTAAAAGTTCATAGTCCGTCCATGTCAAAATCCTCAGCACAACGATTACTTTTAAACTATTAAGTCTATGTATGCAACGATTACGGATCGTAACTTAAGATTTCAGATAGCCTTTTAGCAAATTAAAACAATAACGTTCCTTATGTCATATATTTGTATATGGCGTATGCAGATATTTGTTAACCAATTTAAGTCTTACAAATAAGGAAATTGGTAATGTATAAACCTCTCCCTATTGTGTTAACTATGCCTATTTGTCATACTTATTGATTAGCATATGGCTATCAGCTCTTATAAACATGCAAAGCAAACATGGCGGTCACAGTCTTAACCCAATAACATGGAGGCAATATAATACGTATACCCAACATACGTAATATGAAGTGGGAGTAAGCCTTAGAGCATACCAGTTGGTGGTGCTTAATATTACAATTTGGAGGAAACTGTCCCTGCACCGTCCCGTCCCGTACTATCATATTTCATATCACCATGGCTGGCAGAGCATGTTTGTACGTGAAGCTTTGATTGAATTAAAAAAAAAACAAAAAAAAACAACCCTTCCTTATTTTGCCATTGACCGCCCCTGTGTTTGAAGAATCGACGGGCTTTTTAAACGATAGGCGACTATAATATTATATTCTGGACTGTCTATATACAGTAGTTATCCTTCCTTTGTGTCATGGGACCCTAAAGAGGCTGGGCGAGATTTAGGCTCAATGGTGAAAATGCTATGTGCAATTTTGCCCTGCAGATCTTCATTTGTATTCCTATAATTCTATATGAGCCGATACGTTATTTGTTGGACCTTACTGCAATTGCAAACGTATATTTTGCAAGTATATCTAAAATGTATAATCCACCCATGAATTGGTGCCACTTTGATCCGGGTATGATTAATATTGTATTAATGAATAGGAGAATTTCTTTAGTTTGTAAATGTTTTCAGAATTTTTTTTTATTCTCAATGTTATAGATGGTTTACAGGAAGATCGGGGAAATTACTAATTGACATTTTATTTCAAATTCTTATTCAAGTATAATAGTAACACTATGATATCATGATCAAAAGTCATAGCAGCTGCCTGGGAAATTCCAGATAATTATGTATGTTTGAGCCGTATGGTAAACTGCAATGATAAGCTGCCCGTTAAGGTTAAATACCCTATAACGTGCTATTATCGTCATTACGTTGCAGCACCGTGTATAGGGGACCGAGCCCGCATTTGCCCGATTACAGGACCATCAAACTATCACACAAGGCAAACTGGACTCAGATGATACTTGCAGGGCAGCCTTTTATTGGGAGCATATCGTAAGTTATGATAGTCCGCACATAATGACTTACAGTAAAGTGGAATCTCTAACCTACATCTCTATGTATGTTCAATGATGGTCCAGTAGGTACAATTGGGGGTAAATTTTACCAAAGAAGTTCAATTGACACCTATAGAGGTGGAACAATATGTTGTATAAGGGGGTCCTGGCTCCAGTCCTTACTTATCTAGGAATAATCATTAAGCCTTTCACAATATAATGCTCCATCCCCATGTTTCCAAAATTCTGCATTTGGTATACCTTTGATTTCATTTGAAGGGGTCAGCAGTTTTGTTTGCCGTCATTTAAATAAGACGATCCAGTTACGGTGGACCCACCAGGAACACATAAAGCATATCAGCCAATACAAGTCGTGTCAGTAAAACTACTTGGAATTCATCCTGTTTCCGTCATCCTTCAACCTCAAGAGATTGACTGCTCACTATCGCAGCCTTGACTATAAATATTTATAGAATGACTCCTTTTCCATGCAAAGAAACTCTCTTCTCTGAACTTGGGGAAATCCAAGATGTCTCCTAAAACAACCTTTTTTGATTGTCACAAGTTGTGGTAGGCCTAATAGTCACAATCGTTCCAACTATATTGACAATTAACGTCATGACAAAATTGGTTGATATTGGGAATCTGTTTAATCTACAGTATTGCAAATCTATAAAGGGCGAGGGGCCGGTGTGCTAAAACAAATTGAAACATTCTATCAACGACATGTTTTGATCTAGGCAAAATGATTAATGTGTCGATATAACATAACAAAGAGAGGATCACACATAACCCATGATCTGCACATTATATTTTCTTATGTTGGAGATGTTTTATTCTTATATTGGAGGTGTTTATGAAATTAATATCCCAGTGGCGGATCCGGGGGGGGGGGGGGGGCAAAAGGGGCAATTGCCCGCCCTAGACCAAAAATGGACTCTCGTAGTTTTGACAAATCTGAGGAGAAATTTTGCAAGCTAAATCTAACGGGGGGGGGGGGGGGGCAGATATATTGCCCCCCCCTAGAAGACAGACTCTGGATCCGCCCCTGATATCCATATGTACTGTAAGGTCTGATAGGCCTTTTCTCTACACGTCTCAAGAGACAAAATAGTGAGGTCCAAAGCTAGAATAGACAACCCAAACTTGATCCAACTGACGGTCAGGCCGTACACCTGTAGCCCTGACTGTCCCTTCATGGTCCTTAGATCTTCTTCGGGCGCGGATTTGGAGCTTGGAGGGGGGGGGGGGGGGTGCCAGGCGCACTCTAACCTACTTTGGCCCAAATATTCAATGTTTTAATGTATTTTCGTGGGCCTGGAGGGCCCGGTCAAAAATGTTGCTAGAGCGCGCCCTCTTCGTTCCAAAATTCCTGGATCCACCCCTGTTCTTTGATGGGCATGACATTGCGGGCACATGCTCCTAAAGCTGCGACACGACCAAATGACCTTTCCTCCACTGCAATAACCTTTCATCCTAGCAGAAAAATTGGCACTCGTAAAGTATGAATACCCCTAAAATGTCACCAGAGGAGAAAACAGTATAGTTGTAATTATGATGGCCATGGCCATAACTAAGAGAGATATTCCTAGTAGTTAATAAAGTACTTAAAGTACTTAAAATCACATTCTCTACTTATCATGTCAAAGATTAAGCTTTGATTATGATAGCATATTTCCAATACTTTCAAATGATTCAAAGTAATTCAAGCTGGTACGTTCAAGTGGGACAAACCCACGCTTTTCCTGTGTAATTCAACGTAATTTTAATATCAATGTCTCAGGAACTGTAACTCATTTTTTCAATGACCTTTGAATATATTGGAGAATATTAAGTAACATTGATGATTTGTGAAATCTGTAACTATGGCGTTGCTAAATGTCGTTGGTTGGCCATTCTTTTGAAGATTGGTTTAACATGGCAAAAGACATGACTCTCTCTGAATATTGACATTGAACATGGCCACCTAGTGACATGGCCTGTATTCTGTACATATGATATTCAAAACAAAGTAAAAGACAATACCAAGACAGCATCATGTATGTTTTGTTGATTACAATGTTCTCATGAGAATTGAAACAATGGCATAATTGTCTAATGAACAAGAGTCCTTCAATTAGACAATTGTAAATCTATCTTCATATCAACGATGCATTTCAAAAAAATCGTTTATATATAATATGACTTTGAGACCCCCAATTACACCCCTTCTATTTTCCCTTTCATATAGTCCCCAAAGTTTCTCAGTTCTGAGTGACTGTTTAGGTGGCATAGTCAGTGAGGGTATCATATTTTTAACTCTTAAAGGGAGCCAAAAGCAATGTTGTATCAAAATCTGACAAAATTTAGCAAAGTGAAATTACTATGAAAATACATTCTAAGGGTCTAACTTTAGCCATACGTACAGTATAGATCATGATTACTATCTATTACTGCACTTTAATTCCATAATACTCATGTCATTTATGCCTGAAAACAGCAATGTTTGTAAACAAACTAATTTTGGTGGGTCACCAAAATTGACCTAGGATGAATTTTAATGTATTTTAATGTAGTCTAAGTCTGTATTCACAGTTTATATTTTACCACAGGCCTAGGTTATATCCATGGAATGTATTTCAATGGTTTACAGAATTTGCAAAATTTTGACCCTACATTGTTTTTGGCTCCCTTTAAGGCAACTGAACAAAACGGTTCGGGTTAGAAATAGAACTTTTAAGAAAAAGCAGGCCTCTGTGTTACCCTTTGGTCATAAACACATAGGAACAACACAGGATACGCAGAATACTGCCCTACCCAGGGCATAGTGTTTTGTTCCGGGCATGTTATCAGTGTGAACGCACCGTGTCCCCCACCTACCTGTTGATCCAAACACCTGCTAGTTGTCAGAAAACAAGCTTCATAATCCAGAGTGGTATCTCTTAGCGGAATAGGCCGACTGGCCTGAGGGTCTGTGGAGAACTGACCGTCCCCCAAACTTCATGCGTCAGCGGTGTGTCCTGTGTGTGTACGACTAGTAAGGGGTAGGGGGTCGTGTGTTGCAGCGGTTCTGTGTGGTATGGGGATAGGTTCTATTTGTAGGCCATGCTCGGGGTGGGCGGGGGAGGGAGGGGGTAGGGCCGGAGGGGGTAGGGCCGGTATAGTCAAACACAGAGTATGTGCAGCCACTTGTTATGTGGGTCGGTCACATGACCAATTTTGTCACACTCAAGGTCCAAGGAGGGACCCTACTGGGCCTATGCCTAAAGCTACCGGGTCAATAGGGGTCTGACGCTTTAATGCGTTAGCGGTACTTTTTTTTTTAATTAAAAGAGTAACATTTTTTCTGCGAATGTAACCCAGGAATGTAACTTACTATGAGAAAATGTGTAACATTATTACAAGAAAAATGTTTAATTTCACGATATTGTAAATTATGAAATTAATTTAAATTATGTATAGTACTATGGGCATACATGTATACTCTTATGTATCTCGATGATAGTATATTGTTTGCAAACCTTAATTCACCATTCATGTACACATACAATTTTTTTCCCTTTCTAACTAAGTTCGTAATTACAGGTTTCCCAGCAAAAACCGCTACAAATAAAATAGTTTGTACCTACATCTAAGACTACAGATTTCAGGTTACAATGAAATGTATCTGATTATGATATATCTAGAATGCCAAATAAAAAATTAAAATTAGTTTTAGTCTTTCTGAAAGTGTTGTCGAGATATTCAATAATGTCCGAGTAGTTAATCGTGAAAATGAACCAATCTCACAAATGCAGTACTACTGTGTGCAGATTTAATCAATGACTATGTTGATTTATCTACACCTCCCCCCCCCCCCGGGCCAAAATAAAAGTAAAGAAAAGTAAAATAACTTTATTATTATGCTAAGTTTGTTTAAGGGTTCCCCTTTCTCCTGCCATGGACGGATCCAAGGGGGGCGGGGGCGGTCAAGGGATATCAAAATGTAAAGATTGTTATAATATCAATTTTACCTATGCAATTGTTGTGCATCATACACCATTCCTATAAACCTACGTAATCTGTCATTTTCCCAACCTTTGGGACTTTTGGTAACTGGGTCACTTCACTTCATATAGGTTAACTATAGGAAAAATTCCTAGGAATTGTTTCACATTTAATACACAAGGGCGGCACCACTTTATTGAAAAAGATGTATAGTGGATCGATACCGTACTGACAGGTCCGGACTAACAATGTATATCCTTGAAGCCATCATCCAATAAAAAGAAGTACCTGCTCACTGCCCTGGGAGTCTCTAAAAAGCCTTCCTGACTCAATGAACAAGGATACATGATAATGCCTATTACACCAATGTTATCCCCGGGGACTTTCTAGTATTTTCGTCACATTACATCCTTATAAGGTTGACGGTGAATATGCCATTTGTGTCAATAAAATAGAACACAATCGATGTGATACAAGATCAAGTATGTTAGGTTCTAAAGAACCTAAAAGCTCCGTCTTATCCAGTTTGTTGAATAGCTGAGAGGGAGAGAGAGGGGGGAGGGAGGGGAGGGAGGGGGACAGAGAGAGACAGAGAAAGACAGAGAGACAGGTATAGAGACAGAGACAGAGAGCGACATTTATTGGAGTATCAAGGTTATTGACTGGACAGTTACAGAGAACTGGATCGAGGTGATTGATGGACATCCCCATAACATCCCCATGACATTCCCATGACGACCCCTTTACCCCTCTACCCCTTCACCTTCTTGACCCCCTTACCCCCATACACCATGGATGAAGAGTCTGAGCTCATTTGTGTGAGGAGATTGTATTGGTAATATGCAAATTTATTCAATATGGCCACCCCCAGTGGGTGATGGGGGCATTTCCGACCTACTTTCATTCTATTTTTAGAATATTATTATGACATCTCGTCAATCTCCAGATACAGACTTATTTATGCTCATTTCTACACTCTCAAGGCATTTTCTATGATGACAGTCTCAATCTCCAAGCAGATTCTTTATATCAGAAATAACACAGTGTCCCCCCCCCCCAATTTTTAACACTGACTTCTATGGGAGTTGGGCCAAGTTAAGACTCCGATATATTGGACTATCGACGGGGGCATTCCCGACCTACTTTCGTTCTATTTTTAGAATATCATTATGACATCATCTCGTCAATCTCCGAACACAGACTTATTTATGCTAATTAGTACACTCTCAAGGCATTTCCTATGGGACGCCTTTCAATCTCCATACAGATTCTTCCTTTCAAAAATAGCACGATGTGTCCCCCCCCATTTTTAACATTGCTTTCTATGGGACTTGGGCCAAGTTATTACTCCGATGTATCGGACTATCGACGTTATCCACTCATCGAAAACGGAGAATAATGGAGCCATGCATCTAATGAAGTCAACATAAGGTGTCTGTAAATGTAAGAATTTTATTGAATACGATAAACAGCACATGTAAACGCCTAGTGCTCATTTGATTTACTTCTATAATCAAACCAGGCAGCATTAATGAAGTAAAACATGATACTGTAACAACACTTCTTAATGATACGGGGGTGTATTTTAATGTTAAAACGATTGATATTAAAAAAGGGCAGGGGGCATACACGCCAGGATCCACTCAACAACCTACCTTCCTGATCCCCAGATCTGCACCTCTTATCATACCAACTTAACACGAGTTTCTTTAAGTTTCATACATCAACAATAGTGAATTATCAAATTACCGTGTAACTTGTATCTTCATTATACAAACAGTACAACAATTATTTTTTTATGAGAAATTGCACAGTTGTCTTCATGTTCACATCTAATTACACATCCATGTGAGCAAAACTTTGGAAAATAACTCACAATATGCAACTCACAATATCAATCATTCAAATATAACTATCATGTTTTATCATTTACCCAATAATTGAGAATTTCAAGCTAAAGCTGTTTAACATATTTATTTGACATTTGAGAAACAAATATAGTAGAATTCCATTGTTTCCGTTGCTTTTAGCTCATGTCGTGAACAAATAATCACCTCTGACTAGAATGGTAGTAGTTAACGTTAAACAGATTTATAAATAGTTTTAATTAAAATAAATGAATATATAGTCTTCATTTTGTATTTTCTGGTCAGCATCTCTTTAAACTCAATGGGAGAGTCATCGATCTTGTCATACTTTAAATGACCTTCCAAACTTATGTCCCATTATAAAATCAAATAAGTAACCAAAATAAAGATAGAAATTAACTGATGGTGGCATACACATTTAGCGAAGACATTATCTATCTCATGATTTAAAAGCATAATGATTGAAAGCGTCAATGTTTAACATTATTGGAAACCTTCCTTGGTTTTATTCATTTTTGAACACTTGAAGGTGATGTGCACAATAGTTTACAACACACAAACAACAGTCAGAAAGATGTTCAAAACTGTCGGATATTTTAAGGACACGGCCAAGAAACAAGATAAATGTCTCAAATACAAAAACGTTTCTTAATCTTAAGAAGTTAGAATACAAAGTTGACATTTGAAGAACAATTTCAAAAAGGCAAGTTATCGATCATAACATGTAAGTTCGATACGGAAAAAGTACTTTGCTAAATATAGGCAAGAGGAAACATAACGTTCTAGTCAAAAATGTGTTCATACTAAGTTCAATAAGCAATATATGAAATTGAGCACTTATTCTGAATCTCTCAACTTCAAGAAGTCGAGTGACATTCTTGCAAACAGTACGCAACAGTTGTGGCAAGAATATAAAACAACAGAAAACTTTGAGAACTAAAATTCCTTCTGTTCTCAAAGTTATTTTAACAAGTTATTTTAAACAAGATCTTCGAAAAGTATTTTTAACATGTGGCTTAATCTTCAAAAGTAAACAATGAAAAGCCTTAATATATAAAATCAAAAATAAATTTCACTTAAAATAATATTTTAATTTGTCCTGCAAAAGTACATGCCGTTTTGCTATGAATATTACTAGCCATCACTTTTACCGAACATATAGCAAATACACTTTGCATTCTGAAGGGAAACACATCCAATCAAAATAATCGTTATTCAATTGAATAGTCCTGCAAATTCATAAGTGTATTTCCTTATTGGCATAAACAGTTTCTCCCACGGTGATATTTTTGAATGGGAATGAGCAATAGGCGCCTCGTCACGGCTATAACCATGAAGCTTAAATGCAATGAAATACAAAGCATTTTTTGCAGTATTTGATAACCCCGAGAATAACTCACCGAACTACTTCTCCGATTTATTCTCATCTTTCTTCCTGAGTAGGCATTCATACCTGGCTCTGTAGGAATTATTTCTGTTGATGCAGGGGGCCCTGAAGAGGACCCACCTGGTCATGACAAACGAGACGTGTCTGAACAGTCTCCAGGCGAGGTGTCATTGGAGGCGTTCCTCAATGGCGTCGACCAGCCCGGCGATCTGGTAGTACACCGCTTCGTTGAGCAGCTCCTTGAGGGCCTGCTGGCTCTCAGGCAGCGACCCCTCCGTCGCGCCGTCGCGCAGGAAGTTGAGGATGTAGCGGAAGTGCGTGCCGTCGCGGTCGATGAAGATGGTGCCGTCGTCCTCGTACTTGAGCTCGTGGCGTCCGCTGAACATGGCGGCCAGCATCGAGTCCTGGTCGCGCGTCAAGGTCGACGTGGACGTGGTGAAGGTCACGCCGCCCACGTCCAGCTTCACGCGGTTCTGTGGGGAGACATGGGCACATAGCAAGGGTGTTGTAGACCACTAACATCGTCATGGCGATATGGTGATTTATAATATTCAACATGCGGCCGACACTGGGGCTTACGGCTTGTGCCCTTTACAGACATTGCACTGTCATTAATGACCGTCTCTCAGCATTATACTACATGTATATTTATAGATGATATTATGCTAATGCATTTTTTTCTCTCTCTTTCTCTCTGTCCCCCGTTTTCCCTTTTAAAATAATTTTTGACCCCCTCCCTCCTCCTTTACATGTTTAATCTATACGGATGTATTGGGAACTGCCCCCCCCCCCCCCCCGACGCATGACGTCATTTATGGACGGCTCCTTATATGCAAATTGTGATGCTAGTCTGTAAAGGGTATTAGTGATTTATAGAGGAAACTTCAGCTGTGTTTCACAAGATATTTAGTGATTTACTATCGCGCGAGGATTCATAATACACATTATTAGGGGTATAGGCCCCTACAAATTGCAATCGACATCCATGGCGACATCGCCATTTCCAAGCTTAGTGACATGTGACATGGGGATTTCTTAAATTTGACAGTGCGACAGGGCAATTTCTTAAAATCGCCAAGGGACATGGAGCTTAGCAGGGATTTTCCTTTAGATAGCCCGGATCAAAGTTAAACTAGTCCATATCAAGTTAATAATTATTTGCAATTTTACAGATTTTTCACTAGCCCACCGTACTAGTTGCTAACAAATTGCAATAGCCCAACAGGATTTTTACTAGTACCCGGTACTAGTAACTCTCTGTAAAGGAAAATCCCTGAGCTTAGTGACATGGACAGAAGATTCTAGAATAATAATAACTCTATAATGGCAGGTGACACGGCCATTTCTCAAATTCGACATGAGACATGGGGACCCCCCTCCCCATCTAGACCCCCTTATTTGGTGTCTTCTGTGTTTCAAAATATCCGAGGAACAAAAATATAATTTGAATAAAAATTCAAAGGATTTCTTCATTGAATCTTTGCTGATCAAAAGTCACCTAATAACGTTTATAATAGAATGGGAATAGTAGTCTATATAACGCACTGTACACCACTGTTCTATATCACAAGAGACTACTACCTGCTGAAGTTTGTGCATTTCTTCCATCCGCGACACCTCATCTTTGAGTTTCTGCCACTGCCGCCTTATCTCCATCTTCTCTGAATCGCTGTCTTTGACAAGTTTGGCCCGCTCGGCCTCCACCTTACGCCTCATCTCCGTCACCTGAAACATTGCCCAGTTAAATAGTGGATATAGACCCCTAAAATCAACAGGGCGACTTGGCCGTTTTTAAAAAATTAATATATGCGTTATTGAGTGGTAATAAAGTTAACAAAATAACAGGGCAGGACACTGCTTTAATTCGACAGACGGCAAAGATTGTTAAAAATGGCATGGAAAATCTTAAATAAAAGTGACGAGCTACATGGGCAGATGCTTTTTTTCATATTCGATTTGCGACATGGGAACTCAATCAATGACCCCATAATTGTAAGTGTCAGTCTACTTGTAACTTCTTTGTATACGCGTAGCATAAAATGTGTACATCTGCACACATATTTTATTGGCACCTATACAGCAGAAGGTCGTGAAAGGTTCCAGAGCGCACCTTCTTTTTGTGGCCACTTTGTTAACCTTTACATCGTACGTTATATTTTGTTAGTTTTACTACTTTCTTGTCATTTACCAAATCCCCCTGCCCTCTTCCCCAATCTCTTCAGTGCAGGTGATCCCTAGCTGTTACTACTTACTGTAAACGTATATATCAATATACATTCGCGACGTACATAATTATATTTCCGTTTATTTCGATTTTGTAAAATTCCCGCGAAAATACATATACATCGTAAAAAAATATATACTATTGAACGCTAGTATGTTGATTAGGGTTAAGTATATTTATAGTGCATTGTCCGAGATGATTACTGTTATTAATATTGTCTCTAATGGGATGCTAGTCGAGTGGTGAGTAAGTCCACGAGATGGGCGCTCAATCCATAACATGAACAACGCTTGGCAGTACGGTAAGTTTATTGATGGATATGGTGATGCGTACAGCTGCTCGTGATGGCAATAAGTCCAAGGTATAACAGTTCCAGTTTAGAGTGGAGTCAGCTTCCTCCGTAGAGTCCGCCTAGTCTCACCTCCGGCCGTCGTGCGGTAGTATCGTATAAGTCACCAGATGTCCCTTTGCTTGTATAGCTATCTAAACCCCTTCGAGTCTCCCGATCCGTATGATCCAAACGCTACTGGTCTCTCTCTCTCTCTTACCCTGTACTATTGCTTATAAAGCAGTCTGATATCGATTTTACCCAAGGCATCGGTGCTTGCGGGGAAGTGTGTCCCGGTGAGCATTGTCGTCAGGTATATTTACACCTACCAGCGGCACCTGCCATTACTAGATATTTTCATAGACTAAGTAATTTAGAGGAATTCTTATCATTTTGTATTCATCTGGTGACCCTTACACTAATTCAATAAGCATGCACAAAGCAGATGTTTTAATCTCTACCTTTGTGCACTATTAAGTATTATCATGAAGGGGTTTGGATCTTCGAAATGTAAAATTCAGAGATGCCACTCAGGAGAAATGAAAAATCCGGAAAAGTAGAAAGGACATTTCCGGATTTTCAGTTTTAGATCTAAAAGGGTTGAAATATTCACTATAAAACGTAATTTTATGGTTTAAATGGCTTAGAAACATTAAAGGAACAAGTTGAAAAGCAAACTTCGTCACTTCAGTAAAGGGAAATGTATATTTCATTTTTATATTGAACTTGCAAAAATCCGGAAATCCGGAAAAAGAAGGAAAAATGGCATCTCTGAAAACTAAACCCGTGCGCATTTGTATGCTGGATGTGATCTACGAAAAATATATACACGCAAAAAGTAAACCCCACCTCTCGTTCCTGTGTGTCGAGGGCCTTCTGCCGGTCGTCGATCTCGGAGAGTCGCGCCGCGATGTTCTGCTTCTCCAGCTTGAGACGCTTACTCTCCGCCTCCAGGGAGACGCTCTTCTCCATGATCTGCAGCCTCACGTGGTCCAGGAAGGTCTGGTACTGACCCTGGAGGCCCGACTGCAGCTCGTTTACCAGGGTCTCTGCAGGGAAAAAACAGACTTTCTATAATATGGACATTTTGATACATTTCTTTAATAGAAAATTTAAGAAAGTTTCGAAAAGACGGCAAATGAAACTATTGCTGAGTGTATCTAATTTGGGATTTATGTGTTTGTATTGATCACATGGATTAAAATATTATCTATTACTGATTTTCGAACATATATGGTATTTAAGGGCATATTAATTTTATCAAACTTCTGAGTTAACTCTCGAGATCCTAGTAAGCTTACCTGTAAAGGCTTCTTCCTCGCTTTCTTTTTCGTCCAGTGACCCCTTAAACGATTATCAGATATTACATGAGGAACAAAACATCCAAGTCATTATAATCTAATGAGATATATACATATATACATGTATTGAAAGGGTTACATTGTGCTTTTTTCTTTCCTTATTTCAAAAACATTACGGATTCACTATGAATTCATTGAATCTCTGGTGTCAACAACATATTTCAATACACCGTTTCATTTATAGATGATGTGAAAATACATGTATATTTTTTATTTAAAAAAAAAGAATGAAAAAATCATCAACCTTATTCTGTTCGCTGTTGCTCTTCAGCTTGAAGCATAGGTCTTTCATATTCTGATTCATGCTGTCTAAGGACAGCTGAGAGCTCTGCAGTCGCTGAATGAGCCAGTCCATGGCCTGGTCATCCAGGTGTTTCTCCGCTCTGTAGCCGCCGCCCACCGCGCCGTAGACGGCCCCGCCCCCGTCGCCCCCCACCCCGCCGCGATAGGCGCACGGTGGGTCGTGGTCCCGCCGGGTCCGCCGCCCGTATCCCCCGCCGCCCCCGCCGCGGGGGTGGTTCCCGCCGCCCACGTAGGCGTACTCGCCGCCGTCGCAGAGGTGGACGGAGGGGACCTCCGGGTGGTTGCCGACCAGGTCGCCGCAGATGAAGCAGATCTCCCCCGAGTGGTGACTGTCACGGTCCTCGTCCTCGTAGTAGTAGCCGTCGTGGTGCCCGCCCGCCATCCCTACCTGCAGCCAGCGCGACGGCGGCGACCCGTCCGAACCGGATCCGGAACCGTCGAGCAGCCAAGGCCGCAGGTTGCGGCGGCCGCGGCGGGCGGGCGAGGAGAAGGACCAGCGGAGGTGGTCGACGTTGGGCGGCGGTGGGGGAGGCGGCACGCCGTCCTCCTCACGGTGAAAACGCTGCCAGAAACGACCCCGCCGACCTCCTCGGGGCATGGCGTGGGCTGGACGGGGGGCTGCAATTGCAAAGCCAAAGCACATCATTTTTCACATTGTTTGGCCTTATTTGTGTTTCATTACAGACAAGACATTTCCTTAAAGCCTAGTTAAGATTTGTGAGTGGGTACAATTAACAATGGATGAACCATCGATCCGTATAATATTATCATTAGCCTACATAGGGTCTACATTATCTCAATCTAGGGCTTGAATAAATATCTTACAGACCGAGATCTAGGACAAAGTACAAAAGATCCTGAGAATCCTGAGAGGAAACAACTCTTCCGCTATGTAATCAACATTCTCCCGGTGATTCAATTAACCAAGCAGAAATTGGTAGTGATATTGATCGATTAAGCTACTGTCTGATGTCGACGTAGTATCATATATAGGCCTAGGATCAGCCCATGGGCGGCTGCTGCCCTCAGGCACCCTCCAGCAGTGCAGCTGGCTCGGGTAGCCTGGCTGAGTGACTCCTCCAGCGTCGGCGTTCACCGCTTAACAATGACATAGACAGAACAATGTATTTAGCACAAATACTGTGTCTTAGCACGCTCCTACCTGATTACTCGACGAACCGTGTCTGCCGCCCTTGTGCCTGGGATTAAATGGTAATCTAGGGACAATAACAGAGAGGAGAGATCAAACAATGTTTTGATGGGGAGCGTCTTGATGATATTCAGGCCACCTACAACAAGGATTATCATAGGTCAACAGGTGGCGCCACCTTATGGAGGCTACGAGACGGAAGAATGATATAAAATTCGAGCACTATAGGAATATCTATAATAATAATAATTATAATAGGAATATCTATAATAATAATAACAAAGGGACAATATATATTTAATGGGGATATTCAAGGCTCGATATTGCTGACTGTCCACTTGCCCGGGTCAGGTAAAACGTAGGGTGAAGTTACACCTAGTAAATCCTGAGATCCATTTGAACTTATATATAAATTATGCTGAGGTAAAATACGGGCTTATAAGTAAATCTTCCGTCATATCTGATACTTAATTTCACATCCCTTGATCTTCAATGAGATGCGTTCGATAGCCTAGGTCCGGGACTCCCTTGGCATTGATTGATTTCTGCCCCGCTAGCCCCCCCCCCCCCCCCCCCCCCGCCTTGCATCTACCCTTGACCTTATCCAACACACTATAATATGGCAGCCCCTTGCCCTCATTTTTTACATAGAATAAAACCCAAAGATTTTGATCAAAAATAGGTGAGGTGGATGGGGGGCGGGGCGGGGGCGTGCTCTCAAAATCTGAGAGTTTTACACATACTGGCATATATACTACAAGTTCTGAACTTTTTCACTGTATGTGTGATGAACCCCCATACAGCATGGTGAAAATTAGAAAAGTCATCCTAAATGATAATCATGGCCAATTTATCAAGGTCTGACAGATCACAAAATATGACTCTAACAAACTACCACATGCACATTTGAACATGAATGAGTCAGTGAGTGATGGATGTTTTATGCCGTACCGACAGCCACGGTCATTTTCAAATATGTGTTTTGACTTGGTTAGTCTTTGGTGATCGTATCTAATGAGATAAGGGTGTTTGTTTGTTTGGGGTAGTTTAACATCCGGTCAATCACACAAGGTTCTTTCCAGGCAAACAACAGGGGATCAAAACCTGGAAATCATTTTTGCTGTACCTCATCCCTTAGTGAACCCAGACACCAACCGGGAATGGAACCCAATGAACCACTTGGTCAGTGCTGGGTCCCCCCTATCGTCGCCTTTTACGATCAGCAGGGGCTACTGGGGGGCCTATATTCTTCCCAGGAGCAAAAGCCCCACCCCGGTACACCACGGGGGCATTTAAACATGTTCCCAAAATTTGTCATTATTGTACTATAAATTTATTATACCATTGAAATTGAACTCCTCTTGAGTCAAGCTTTCCAGCAGTACTGTAGGCATAATATTATTATCATGCTCACACTCAGTGTGTGTCCATGACTCATGAGTGATGCCTGGACATAATGGTTTTTGAGGGGATTTAGACATTTTTCAGATGGAAAAAACACACTCTCCGTGATAATTTTCTTTTTTTCTTTCTTTCTTTCTTTCTTTTTTTTTTTTTGGGGGGGGGGGGGGGGGGCGCACCTGAGGCCCCCCTTATAGTTTTTACCAAATTTAGAATTTTTAAATGTAAAGCTATAGGTATCTCGGAGAGTTTTCAGGGAGCTAACACAGATCCATGTGGTTATAACCAAAAATGATAGGGTTTCTAGGGGGGGGGGGGGGGGGGCACCTGAGGCCCCCCTTATAGTTTTTACCAAATTTAGAATTTTTAAATGTAAAATTCTAGCCCTCGGATGGGCTGGGGTGCCTCAAATGCTATATAAGGGCGGCCCATCTTTTTAAAAATCTCTGGATCCGTCCCTGCACCTCTCTGCCTTCACGGGTAGCCACGCACACTGACAGAGGTGAGGTAATCTGTGGAGGTGCACATGGGGCACCAACACCTCCAGAAGCCCAGATGCAATATCGCTACACATGGAGGTGTGGAGGTGAGGAGGTGTTGAGGTGGAAATAGACGGTCCCTTGAATACCTAATAGCAACAATTGGTACAATGCCAATGGTAGGTATATTACATTCCACCAGTTTTCCCATCAAAAAGTGTCCCCTGTTTTTGAGGTAAAAGCTGTGACCGAGTTTTTCACTTGTGAAATGAAGATATAAGCTCAAGATAATATTTGATGATTGTGCAAGAATATTTATCTACATTATTTTCCCTTCAAAATGACATATAGTTTTGCTTTGTAATGTACTGACGTGGATGGCCAGTCCATGCTCGTGTAGGCTTAGCAGCGTTAGGTTTAGAACAGCGCATGCTTTAGCCAAAACTCTCTGTCAAAGTTAGGGGGTTAGAGGAGGAGTCTATGTGTGACATATCATACCAAAGAGGTGCACGCCGCTCGAGCTCAGTCAGAGTTAGCTGAAAATTGTGTGAGTAACCATCCTGGAAAGGTTGAGTCTTAGAAGCTGAGTCCTGGATTTGGAAGGTAGAAAGGCGGGAGCGTTGACTGAGTGTGTTTGAGGGGATTCCATCCTTGGAGCTGATCATTGTCAATTGAGATCTTGTCATGGAACGACAATACACAGGAGATTAATAAATAAAGAACATCTTTTCACGCTAGTGTTACGCCTTACCTGATGTGGAACTATGATTATGTATTGGACGACAGCAGTCGAACGAGGAGGAGACTGCATTAGGAGCTAGCTTAATTTATACGACTAATTAAGCACACCTGATATAAACGGATAATTAACTCTCTATAGTTCAGTAATTGGCCCCCGTGCTGCACTGCGAGCCCCTTAAATTCACATGTCATTTGACAGGGCAAAACCAGAGTACCATGTATAACTAGCTGTAACTCTTGAACCAATGCAGATAGAAATACAATTCAAAAAGCTATAAAACTAGACACCAAATCTGGCTGATAGATCTAATATGTTCCTCAATATTTTTTGAGCAGAAAGACCTACAAAAGGTGAAGGTATTTAACCCTTTCCTGACGGCTCCATAGAGAATCGATCATATATGATCGATGGTCATTGTTTAGACTGCAATTTCCTTAATTTTCATATCTAGATTATAATTTTTGCTGTGTTTATATCAGATGGTGTGATAATACTGTCAGAATACCTATTTTTTCATGAATGGTCTAATTGAAATTTTATGGAGCATTGATGAGCCCTTCCTACAGCAATTTTGCCATTTTAGTAATAAGGGCCACTCTTTTATTCATCAAAATACCATCATATTTAGGTGTAAAACGTCTTTTTTTATAATTGATATTCATTTTTCTTACACCAAGGTATTTGAGCATGTAGAACACTGTGCACCCATAAATGTTAGTTTCTTAACCAATACCAATACCTTATTTCTTAAGGTTTCTGTCACATTAATACTGCCTATCGTTTCTGGATAATCAGCATCGACCAGCCATTTTGATTCATATTCAAGATGGCCACTCATAAGAGAGCACGTCTTGGAGTTTAGATTCCCAATCTTCTGGATTCCTAAACCAAAGTTAGATCTATCCAAATTCTTGGAAATGGTGAAAAGAAACGTTCTAGTACATGGGATTTGGTAGTCTGCATGATTTTCAACAATTAATTGTTTTTTTTTCTTCAAATTAATAACAGAGTATAATTATTACTAAAAATTATAGGAATTTGAGTATTTTTGGGGTATAATATCCCTAATTTTCAATTCATAAATGGTACACAAAGAAAGCAGGAATTAATTCAAATTTAGTATCAAATAATAGGAAATGATGAGGGGAACAACTTTCTAATCCAAAACTTTTCTCTAAAATCAATATTTATTGCCACTATGATGCATTTCTCAGAATTATAGCCTAAAAATGCCTGATTTCCAAGAAATATGACTGTTCTTTAAAACATTCGATGGTTACCATGGCAACCAAATTCAAACATGCAAATATATTTTCTGAAACCTATGATTATGTGGTTCATAATGATATAGTCTCTATCATACTCTGCCATGGCATAGGCATAGAAAACTTACCTCAAAAAATGTAATTTGAGAATGAAAATTCTAACACTCATTGAATCATTATTTTCATCAAAATTCATTTTGGTGCCGTCAGCAAAGGGTTAACCGATAACGTTTCATTTCATAGCTTAGTGCTTTCTCCTGAAACTCCATACTAACTCGATCCATCGGACCCTTAATTGTCAACAAGAATGGGTGTGCCCGTACTTCTCGTCCATTTTCCTACACTACTCACGTGTAGCTGTGTTTCCTCATTGACGTAAGGGGCCCTGTGACCTACTGCGCAGGCGCAGTGAACGTTTCACAACTCCGCTGGGTCCCGGTGTTTCCTTCTGACATCCCATATGTTTTGTACCAAACCAGCGTTATCAGCCATAACGCCAGGAGGAAACGTGTCGACGGAGAGGGAAGCAAAAGTTTCCAAAACCGAAAGCGAGCAGAATGGACAAGTTAAAGAAGGCTTTCAGAGGACAAGATGAAGACGATGAGGCAGGGATTGTTGCTCAGGTAGCTGAAGTTTATGTTATGATCGTGTTTAGCGAACAGCAAGCAGACCCGACGGCCGGGTGGGGCTTCAGAAGTTTGTTGTCAAATTGGGTCACTGTTTGTTGATGTGTGATTTTGAGGCACATGACTGGTTACTCACCAGGTAATAATACCACCAGCTAATAATATTGCACGCTGGAGAAGAAGCAATTCTTGGGATAGGAGACTGCCTTAAAGTATATATCCCCTCTTTTTCCCCTACAAAGTTTGACGTTTTGAAGCAGTCTCCCAGACCTCGCATCATTTGACGTTTATCATGCTGAGATCGGTGCTCAATGATTCGCCCCGCCCCCTCAAACTGCTTTTTAGTCGACTATGGTCTGATGAGTTAATTAACACAGTCTTTCTTTCTATCAAGTCCGTAAAAATGTGAAGAATTGTTAAGATAAGGTACGTCATTCTCTTGATTATATTGTGCTCATTATGAGATTATTGATATAAATCTAGCTAGACATGTGGCAAAGTAATAAATTGTACCATTAAACAATTAGATCTAGATCTATAGAGACTATAGTGTTTGAATGTTATGTAGATGTCTATAATATATACAGAAAGTTAGCTCAATACCATTTTAAGATAGTTGTTCTGTCCGTTGTCAGAACTAGATTGTTCAAGTCTATAACTTTACGAGGCAAATGGCAGGGTACCAACCGCACAGGGAAAATGGCAAAAAAATTCCCTGACAGGGAAAAGACAGGGAATTTGCAAATTTTGCTAAAAAATGGAATTTCATTTGGCCAGGTTCTGAAATTCCTGAATCTCAAGGTATTAGGTATTCAATTTTTCTGAGCAGGGCTAAAGGGTACAAAGGTCATCAAGGTTATGCTCAGATATGGAGTTGGTCTAGGTGTACCATTGGTTTCAATGACAGGGGACCTCAAAGTTGTGGCTTAGAACACCTCATTTCCTGTTTACTAGAATTGTGAAGGTCCCTTTTATATTTTTGTTTTATCCAAGTGCTACTGATTACAGTTGGCCTAGTGTAAGTAGGTCTAAGTATATGTACTAGGCAAGTCTACCATGACAGGTGACAGTGTCCTTGACATCAGGTAAACAACTGGATTACATAGAATGAATGAGCAAATGGACATGTCTATAATACTAATGGCCTAATCATAACCCATAGAGTCGAAGTCATTTATCAAGAATGGCTAGACCCTAAATTGAAGGACAGTAAATCTTTGTTGCCATCAATAACATATCTAATCCATTCCCAGTTTTTTCTAAAGAAGGAAAAGATTGTGTATTCCTCCTAATCATCAATATGTTTCTCATATGAGATAGATCTTAATGCTTTATGGGGATTTTGTGGCATTTCTGTGACCAAACGTAATTTGTCTCATATATATTTTTCTTGTTGTAAAACCCAGTAAAACCGCTTTTATTTCTTAATTGACAATTTTGTGAAGCTATAAAATAATTGCATAAAAACTATATTATTTTTTTACAGATGTCTGACGCATCAACGTTGAGCTGGTCTACTCGGATAAAGGGTTTCATCATCTGCTTTGTTCTTGGGATTCTGCTAAGTTTCTTGGTAATGACAAAAACCGACTATTTCTGTAATTTCTTCCTTCAAAAGCATATATCATTTTAGCATGTTAAAATCAGAGTGTACGTTAGTCTGTTTCCTTTGTAGTAGAATAGATTTATTGGATAAGTATTTAGATGTATGAATTCTTACAGTAGGTAAACTTTCTTATGTGTCTAGGTCAGACTATTGCCAAGTAGTCGTTTACTGAGTATCACTCTCATTTTCCCCTCAATATTATACGTCATTCTAGCATGTTAAATTCAGAGTGAACGTTCAGTTTCCTTTATAATCGAATAGATTTAGTAGATACTAGTGTATAGATGTGTCCGTTCTTACAGTAGATAAACTCCTTTTTGTGTCTACGTCGGATTAATTTATAAATTGTTAAGTAGCCGTTTACTGAGTACCAACAAGAATATCTTATAGATGTCTATTTCTATTTCTCAACACATTCAATGATTCATTTGAAGTGCTGCACATCGCTGTCACCTTAACATTGATACACTTTAAGTAGCTGCCATTTCATTTCATTATAGGGGACGTTTTTCTTGTTTTTGGGCAACGGCTTGGTGCTGTTTGCATTATTTTATACGTTTGGCAATCTTGTGGCATTAGCAAGGTAAGTATTTCATCTGAATTTGTGTTGTATTGGTTTCCAGAATGTTGTACGTCTCTTTATTGTGAATACTTATATTCATCATAGATGCGACCAGTGGGCTGCCACTTTTTTGCTTTTATTGTATTTCCGAGTTTTGGTCTCTATCTACAATGATGTCCTTATTCCCCCCAAAACAGAGTTAAAAAAAACTATTTTTCCCGTAAATGTCCATACATACTTAACGAATCAAAGTTTGAGGTCAGAGCTTAATAACTGGGTAATATTTTGTCTATTGTCACGTACACATTTTGAGAGATCTTATCTACTTTTCTGATTTTGTCTGCCATCTAGAATGGCATCTTCTTAAAATAGTCTTAAAAAGATACGCTGAAAGAAGGAAACTTTAAAGGAATCCTGTCCAAAGAAAATAAGGGGATTCACGAATTTTTTTTCTTTTCCTATAAAAGGCGATGAACAAATTTTCTTTAATATATTAATCATATCAGAACAGAGTGAAACACATTGTTAACACAAAACGTTAATTTTACACGTATGGATGAGATTTATTCTATAGATATGCCTGCCTGTCATATTGTGGCATGAAATCCTGCGTTACTCAATGTGATTTTCTTATTACAGTACATGTTTTCTAATGGGCCCGCTAAAGCAACTGAAACGGATGTTCGCTGAAACAAGATTTATTGCCACAATTGTAATGCTGGTAAGAATTTTCGATCCTCGCCTTTCCATACGGGTATCTTATGGCTAGCAGTATCGTCAAGTACTCAAAAGCTATCTCAAAAATAAAACTGCACCCGTTATATAATTTTCAGAGTAATATTTAATTATTATTAACCTTCCCAGTTCTAATGCACAGGAAATCAAGACAACAACGATTCTTGAACGTGTCCACCAAATATCTAAAAGTACACCGATTTAGAATAAGACTTAAATCAGTCAGTTTGAATATTTCAACAGTTTCATTAACATTTGAATAATTCATTGTCTTTCCAGGTATGTTTAGCACTGACATTGTGTGCAGCACTCTGGGTAAGTATTTTTATTGTTACAACGCATGTGCTTAAAGGCCTGAAAAGGGTCAACATTTGACACATTCTTGCCAAGAGGTTTTTTAAAAAATATCATAAATAGAATCTAATTTGAAATGAAAATTCACTTATTGTGAGAACGAAATCTAGCCGAGTGTCGGTATAACTTTCGGAATTCTTATCTTTTCCAAACGTTTGTTTTACCTCTTAAAACAGTCTTATTTCTTAAACACATAACTAAACACATCGCTTCTCTGTTTCAGTGGAAAATTGCCGGACTGGCAATACTGTTCTGCGGTTTACAGTTTCTGGCCATGACGTGGTACTCCATATCTTACATCCCCTTTGCAAGGTAACAATCTTGTTTGAAATAGTTTGTTCTCAAGTCTTACCATAGCAAGATTTTACATGTTGTAAGGGTAAATCGTGTTTAGAAGACTCGAATATGACATATTTTCTGATTAATATGGAACTCCTTTTGGAACTTCGGAAACCACAATAAAAGTACATGTACTGTATTATCATATCTTTTATATATATGATTGTAAAAAGAAAATAAAAGGTTCAAATGTGATTTGATATATAAATGTTAATAATATCTATTCGATCCCAAGAGCGGACTCACAAATAACAATAATTATAATCGCATACTTTTTTTTTCTATCCACAGGGATGCGGTCAAAAAATGCTTCGGTTCATGCATCGGGGAATAAGGTATATGCATACCCATGAATCGAATCTTCACATCTGATTGATGTCTATTAATCAGCACTATACAGCAACAAGCCGGGAATAACGGTTGCTCCTCGTTGAATGGTGCCACTGACGCGAGTACATTGCAGTATCCCAGACATGTGAAAGACGCCTTAAATTTGGAGGTACATGCAGCGACGACATATATATCACCAATCCAGACTTTATCGTCTTTGTAAACTATTGTTATTTGTGCTGTTGTGAGCGGGATTCATATATTCTTGTTGAGAACCCCCTGTATTTTGTTAGTAGACAAAAATTGGTAGAATACTGCTTATGGCGATATTATTTTGTACAACCTTTATAGTTGGCATTGTTCTCCGAAGGAGTCTTTTGAAATCGGTTCCTCTCAATATTTCCCAACCGGTAATTGCATCTTTATGCTGTTAGGCCTTTTGTTTTATACATCCATCTCATTAGGACGGGTAGTTTTGGGTTGTAGGGGGTTGGGGTTGGGGGTTTCTTTGGACCACCCGATATTGAGACCACTTCTGCTGGAATATATTTGGGTACTTCTGACGTGATGTAATAATGAAAGAGGCATAGATAGGTTTCCCATATAATAGTCTCATCAAAAGCCATATTTTCCCTCTACATATTCATAATTCAAAGTAGATCGTCGTTTGGTCTGAATGCATCATTTATGAAAAAGAGGTTTTATTACAGGTAAAAACCCTTACTTTAAGGTTAAATTGCGTGACTGTAAGTAGTATGAGTATAAAACACTGTACACATTCATAGTTTTAAGCTAGTGCCCTTGTAACCCATGTGTGTGCCACACCACCACCTCTGCTAGGTAGTCATGTAAAACCAATGGGAAGGATGTATAAATAGATATGTACTAATCTTTAAACAATTTACGGAGTTGCGTCATCTTGATGTGTATTATAAGCAGGACAGGTTTCGTGATGAAGAGTTAAACGGAGAGCCCAATTGCAAAGATCCATCAAAGAAAGACTTGAATATAGGAATTTGTCGTAAACAAATGACCTCGCCAAATGTGCCTTGACAAATGCCCAAACAAGGGTTGGGAGCTTGCTAATGAACAATGGATGTTTGCCATTGTAATACTGCATGTATATGTGAATGCCATAGGAATGCATTTTCCTCACGGACCAATTGTTACTACTTTCGTAGTAAATAGAAAATTTTGTATTTTTGACCTCATATTTTCTTACTTTGTGAGTCTTGTTAACAGGTTAACGAATAGAATATGCGTTTCTCACTTAAATGGAAATCAAATAGATCTATTTCATATGGTAATTTGTTTCCTAAGGGTAATAGCGAAACTTGAACAAACGTAGAATATTACATGGATGAAATACTCCAAATTATATTTTCAATTGCCTTTCTCGGTGCAAATAATAAAAAAATGAACCCTACGGGGGTTACAACATATATTGGGACCAGGTGCAAAGTTGACTTGAATTTCGTGTAGTATGGCGATATTAGAATAGGATATGTTTTTGGTCACGTATTTAACCAGGAACTTAGTGTTGAAGATACGTTATCTCCCCATGGGAAGCTTTAAGGTCTAGCTTCTATTGACTGAGTTACCAGTCCCATCTCGTCCGACACTGATAAAATGTCACTGAATGGACCCATCCAAGCTACTGATTACTTGTCATATTATCCGTCGGAGTAAATACACATGCGACATGTTGTAATGTCTTAGCATTGCTTGATCGTTCACACTGCACTTGACAAAGACTTGTAGCCTTAAGTGGCCTTTAAGGAAGTAGATTCTACTACCATGGTGATCGAGTGTAAACTCCAGTTTTGCGTTTGCGTTTGCTTTAATTCAGAAATATTCTGTATGTTTACAAACAACTTACTGGTTTCCTGTGCCTTGCCAACCCTCTGGATGATACTTGTATCGTCCTACATAGAGATATGCACGTTTATAAGAAATAACTATGAAGGCTGAGGAGTTAAGGTCATCAGAAATTAGACTTCTACTTCTACTCCTCTTTTCCCAAAAGTGAGGCATGTATTTAAAGCACTACCAGAAAAATCCATGTAAAAGCACTTTTGTTTGATAGAGTGTTTTTAGCAACCCCAACGCATCTCGATACACTGACGTGTCTCCAAACTTTCGAGCCATATTCAGAACACCACTGCAAGATTTATAAAAAGCAAACATCTGTTTATTGATATCATGTTCAAAGAAATGTACCTGTTATGATAATTTTGGTATTAGTCATCACAGCCGAGATAAGAGATACGTTGCATTCAAAGAGTGTGTTGGAGTTGTTAGAGCTCCTTGTTGTGAAATAACTTGACCTTTTTGTACAGTTACTCAGCTTTGGGCTTTTCTTCATCCTTATTTATTTTCAGTAGATATATATCATGAACATAATGATTGGTCGATCATACCCATTGCAATGCTATAACTTTTATAATAAAGAGTTGTGTATAATTAAGGCGTTTCAGAAACCACAAGGCATCTCCATTCGTCAACGTATAGATAGATCTTTCCAGTCATGTTTGGAATTACAAGTACAACATTTGTGAAAACTGTTATGGGCATTGGGTGATATTTTCTTAAATGGAACGTTTGTTTTTCTTCGAGCATACATATGAAAGCTCTGATACGTTTTCGTTTCGTGATGTATTGGAGTTTCTGAAACAATATCCGAAATATAGCAGCTTCAAGTCTCGACATACGGGTGACCCGTGCAGCTGCTTAGACTACAGCAATCTAATTGTAAATAAGGGGCCTTTCTTTAGTTACGTTTCAATGAATTGGACTACTGGTCAGAATTTCTTATGCCTATGTCACTGAATATTAAGCATAGGTCAACTTAATGAAGTAAAAAGAACGAAGAAATTTAAATTGATAAAAAAAAACACGCCCATGTTGATGTTTGTATGGTGCAATATTTCGCTTGAGTTTGTTACATGTTTGTATTTTGGGTGTACTAAAGACGGATGAATGTTCATAGCTGGATCAAATGAAGACACAGTTGGTAATTACACTATTGAAATTACATCGGAATTCTGATTGGATAACTGTATTTTGTCAATAAAAACTTTGTACATGAATAGACAAATCTGTTATTCTGATATTGTCGTGAAGGAAAAGCAGAGTTGCATCACGTTTATTGTCCAGGGTATTGTCCAGGGTAGGTGGGAAGTACTTTGGTTGTTCTTGCCAAGGCAAATTTGGCACGGACCCCTATTATGTTGAGTACTCTGGAGCGTATAATATGCTGGCATAAAGAAGGTGGGCCAGTTCTTGGCAAACTTTAGTAAAATAGGCGGTCTCCTTGTTCTAAGAGTGCTTTAACCCTTTAGACCCCACCCATTAGGAGGATGAATTACTGGATTTCCCCAGGATTTCCCTGGATTTCCCTAGGAAAAGCCTTAAATTTGTTTCAATTGAGAAAGTTCAAAGGTTTTATCATCCTTGTGTATCAAAATTATAGAAATATGGTTTGAAGCATGGATTAGGGAATTAAATCAGCTTTTAAACGACATATTTGCCATTTCTGTGCAATGAAAACTGTTTAGAGTGTTCTCTTTTGGAAAAATATGATAAAAACGGCGATTTTCCGTGCGGCTACGGCCGGATTGGGGAGCACACCCTCGGGCGGCTATGGCCGGATTGGGGTCTAAAGGGTTAAGTATTAGGCAAATAGCTGAAATGCATAAAAATGTGAATATCATTCATACTTGTACGTCATTTGTCATTTGAATGGATAACTATTGAATATGAATACACCTTTTGTATTTCGTACTTTACCTTTATCAGTTGGGACTTGAATAGTACTATCAATCTAGAATTATACTCCCGGCCTGCCGCCAGCCCCGCAACAATACTACCATCTAGTGAAATTTTAGGATATTACAGCTACACTAAGTCTACCCAAACTTTAAGGCAGTTTTCTGGATCAAGGTGTCTTTACGGCAATGTAGAGCAACAAATATAAAGGACGGGCGGATCAAGGGGTGGGTGGGTAGGGGGGGGGGTCCGGGAGAGGGGTCCTAACTTCTCTCTCTCCCCGCCCATTTGAAAACACCTAAACTATGAGAAGAGGAGTTGTGGATGTTCACGCAAATATACACATGGTTTTAGTACTTAGCCTTTATGCTGACCCCCCTTTTCAAAAATCCTGTATCAGCCCCTAAAGGACGGTATATAATCAAATAGATTTGGTTGGGGGTAATGCAATATGAATTATCGATTCATACCAACATCTTTGTAATCAAGGTCCTGTGTTTATAATCAAATGAAATGACACCTTCGCTATCAAATGAACTACGCTAGTCTTTGATTAGAATGAAAAAGGATAGGGCCTATAAAGAATGAATCACACTTAGATAAATTTGTAAAGGATTATAACTGTTGATGTGGAATCTCTTACTCATTGACACACCAGGAATAGTGGTGGCGACCAGCTGTACTCATAGATCACAGCCAACTGGTAGAAGGATTTAGGTTGAGAAGGGAGCTTGGTGTTGGTAAATCAACTGCATGATAGGTTTTTGAAACACTATTGCATTATAATTACTCTCAGTGCTTTAGACCCTTAGTTAATTGATGGACGACCATCGCCCATGTATAAGCAGAACTTAATTGCTGCTTTGCTTCTTGTTTTCTAAACGAGGTTATCTTAAACAATAATGTATTCGCAGCTCAACACCTTGGCAGGCAGGACAGTTGTATTCATATAAGGATAACTGTCTTTTGAGTTTTATGTGTTAGGTTGCACTAAGTGCATAGTGCTAAATGCGCAGCATGGTTGTAAGTTCAAGAACCTTCTAAATGTTTTTAAAATAAAAGTCTTTAGCTATCACGAGAGCCGTTGATTTGGTAACACTGCCATTGCTATGGGCACTGACGTCAGTGGTTCCAGGGGGTGCTAGTAACATGCTACCGATGGCCCTGCGGAACCGAGGGCAGCACAGTGAACACACGGCTGATAATGTTAGGCCACAAGGCCCCCGCCCAGCGGGCAGGGAAACCATTAGATAGGCGAGCCCCCTTGCAACAGCCGTTAGACAGACTCGGTAGTGGAGTGGACTTCCTCTGATGGAGCCACTCCCAATAATCAGGTTGGTCACAATTATAATACACACATAGGGGTGGATGTCACATACATAGGAAAATGTGTTTGTTAAACCTCATACTTGTACTTCCAATGTACCTGAACTGAATTAGTTATGTTAAATGTCTGAATACCAATAATAAACCTATCTCTATTAAAGTAAACCCTCTCATGTCTTTATCTGAGTATGTGATAGTCTTTCGCAGTAATATGGGTCGTACTAGCCCATTGGTGGAACTCCCCTGATTTAGGATCAAATCATATATAAAGTGTACAAGTTTAGGATCTTTAGAACTACACATGATGTATACAGCTATTTCCTGCTAAAGTATACCTGTGTAGTAAAAGGTAATCATTTTTAGTCTTCGAATTTGTTATTGCTTCTTCTCTTTCAAATGCGCCAGGGAGGCAGATAAACCTACTAAACTTGAACGCTAGTTAGAGGGTATTATATATATATATATATATATATATATATATATATATATATATATATATATAGGTACCCCTTGGCTTTAATACAAGTATAAGTCAGATGATAAGTCACACCAATCCAATTACAGTGTTATAAGTCAGGGCATTGTTGAGGGATGGTCAATGCCATACCTGGGTGAAGGTCATTCATTTGGAAGCATGTCAGTATGGGGGACCAGTCGCGACACAACAGCTTAAAATGCATGTACCTCAAAGGAAACCCTACACAACCCCTAAAATCTAGCCAGGGGTTACAAATCTGCTTCTCTTGCTTAGAGGTAGGGTTGTGCACTTTGTACTAGATCCATAGTCACCTTTAAGCTTTTGTAATGCGATCTTTCAGTTCTCGTTTCCCTTACCACTTATACCAAGGTAGTACTGTTGATGTGGATGTTGATGCCATAATTATAGCCAATACTTCGACCAGGAAGTTATCAGAGTTTCCTATTGCTTTTCCAATCAAACGCATCTTTTTCAAAAGCAATTTGGTATATTAGGCCCTACATATAATTGTAGAAGAAAATTAATGTAAATCATCATCTATTTAGGCCTAATAACAAAAAACTGAGCGAGGACAAATCCGAATGCAATCTGTCTGCTTTAGTGACTGACGTATCCCTGGCCGACAAGTACCCCCACGCGCATTAATCCTATGTGCTAATCCGCCGGTAAACAAACATGACGACACACATGGACGTTAACCATGACAACAGCATGCAGCAAATGACTTGCTGAGAGCCGGGGCTGAGTGGCATGTTATTACAAGGCCCGCTGGGAAATTCGCTGGGTGTCGGCGTGGACTTGCTGATCGTGACGGTTGTACTGATGGCGGCTCCAGGCCGTGTTTATCGTCAACAGTCATTAACGTCTCATTTTGAACCGACTGACGAGCTTCGACTGCAGTCCCCATTCATTTGGCTTGAAAGTGTTTCTATATTAGATGTTGCTTTCGGAGATAGGGCTATGTGTATGCGCAAAATGAACTGAAGTTTGATCAATCAATGATATAGGCCTATGTCTACCTCCCGGTCTACCTCCTTCTCTCAACAAAAGGAAGGTGAATGGGCTGATAGCAGCTTACTTATATAGTTCCCTAGTCTAAAAATTAGGCTTACGTAGGAGCTCTAGACTTTGTTTTGTTTTACCTTTTTCTATGATCGATTCTCAGAGAATATCTATTTTGATACGTTGCAGAAAGTTTCAATCGATAGCTCTCAAAATGGCAATAGGCCTAGAGCTTCATTAGGTTGGTTTCAAAGTTCTTATCAATGTACTTCCTGTTCATCTGATTGGCTGAATCGGGACACCCATGGGATATATCATGTGCTGCATCCCTCTCCAAAAAACAACAAACAAAAACAACAACACAACAACAACTCTACAAACACCAACAAACAAACATTTAACATTTCCCTAAAGTCTGGAAAGCGAAAAACTCGTCATTAGCTCCACCTTGACTATTGTAATAAAGGATGATAAAGAACTGCAGATTGCTTCTATTTGACTTGAGACACTACTCAAGACTTGTTTTCCTTCTTAAAATGGATAATATTAGGTATTTTGGTTAGACCATGATGCATTCGTTGTTCCCTGCTTGAGTTGTACATTGTTACATTTTGTGGTAGCCTCCTGTGCCCTGGCCCTATCATGCACGGTAATAGGAAAATGGATTGACTTACAAAACGTTGTGTTCATAGTTGGTAACATTGAAATATGTACGGTAATTGCACATACTTATTTTCCTATTACAATCCTTCATCGCACATAAAATCGAAAGCCGCGAGTCCTGCTCATAAGCGGGCTCAATATCTCAAGGATTATCCGTCTCAATCACAATTATGATATTTCCAAACGCACATGGGCATCTGTCAATAAATATAAATTATAAAACAAGATAATTTATTGCAATTCATGATGCCATATCAAAAGTGAAATGGCCTATTAGTATTGATATCAGCATTACAGCCGGACCGGGCTATAGTTAAAACGTTGTGCATCAACACATACATAATGCAAAACAAAAAAGGAAGAGTTTGGAATACTCGTTTAGCTATCCGTGCTGCATGGCCTAGGGTGCATCTAATTAATTAGGCATTGTTATGGGGCCCGATCATTTCCAATTCGGCAAACTGGTATAAGGGGAGGCGACCCGTGAGTGAGTGGCTAATCTATTCTCCCAGCGTCCACCGATGATTACCGTGGATCCGGGCGGCGCCGCCCGAGTGTGAGTAGCACACGGAGAGTGGACCTCGATGCGGGCACTTCGCGCGCCGCCCCAAGCCGGACACGCTGCGTTTGGCAGCACTCACAATTTCCAGGTAAGTTTACTGCACGAAAATAGACATTTAAAGGCCTTCGGGTTTTGTCAATAGGACCAATAAGGAAAGGTGATCTTTCCAAAATTGTATGGACCTTTCCAAAATTCCGTTTAAGGGTCACATGAAAGACTCTTGTAAAGGTCTTGTAAAAAGTCTTGAAGGTGTCCTTTCAATTATCTTAAGTGTACCTTAATGACATAATTCAAAAACTATGCTTTGATTAAAGCTCAAACTGTGCATAGTGAATTTCATATTGATTAACAATGTTTCGGGTTATTATGCCACCTTCAGATCTGTTGAAACCTTTTCTGTAGTTTTCTTTTTATCTGAAATTTCTATATCATTTTTGCAAATATTGCATGATTGTTCATATATGGAGCAGGAAAAGATCCCCTTTCCCAGCAAGACTTTTCCCTTTAAAACCTCAACCTTTTGATGGTCTCC
Organism: Lepidonotus clava; assembly: GCA_936440205.1. Classification (NCBI taxonomy): domain Eukaryota; kingdom Metazoa; phylum Annelida; class Polychaeta; order Phyllodocida; family Polynoidae; genus Lepidonotus; species Lepidonotus clava. Next base: position 39,255,168 of record OW387136.1, on the reverse strand, counting down.
AAATACCATTAAGATAAACCAATATGATATTTATAGTCCCGTGGGTTAAGACTAATCAAATGTTTTCTTCCCGATATGTCCTTCGATTCTCTTAGTAAGTTAGGATGATTATTCTCTCTCTATCTCCACAAAAAGATGATAAATCCATGGGGAGCCGATTTTCATTTCTTTGGTACAATCAAGGTTAAGTGTTGCACTTCGAGGTCAGGCAATCTGAAAAAGTGTTTTAACAAGCCTCTTTAGTTTGTTGAACATGGGGGGGGGGGGGGGGGGGGTCCTGGGTTGAAAAATCTGTATAGAATGCCAATTATGAGTAAGGCCTGTCAAACAATCTTATAGGCATATTTTATGTAGGCCTAAAACACAGGGCTACATGAATCCAATCGACACAGAAGAAAGATAGACTATTGATTATTCGTTGACAAAAGATTAAACATTCAATTATGCTATATTTTTCATCACTAGACCTATAGCTGAATGCGGCAATAACTTGACGAGCGTCAGCGGACAACTCTGATCTAAGTAATAGCTCCAGCTACACATCAATCCGAGATAATGGAGTCAACTGTTTCATCCAACGCCGTCTTCTATCTGAACGACCTGTGCGCTCTGATCCTGAACGAGTCTGAGTTGGACTATAACCACACAGTGGTGGCCACAGAGGAGCCGGCCTACGAGGAGGGCTCCCTGCTCGACTACCTCCTCCCCGGCTCCAACAACACCAACGAAACCTGGCAGTTCAACAAGACAGAAGTAGTGCTAAGGCTGGAAACTACAACTGAAATTGGCATCATTCCTGTACTGGCAGTGATAGGGATCATATCCAACCTACTCCTGTCTGTCATCCTTAAAAATGACCCACAGTTGCGTAGATTGTCTTATGGTATCTTTCAGACTCTGATACTGTGTGAATTGATGTTTTTGTCATCTGTATTGGTGTTTGTGGCTTTCCGACGGTCAGACTTTAGATACGATATTGACACTATGAGCTATGTCACCACTGCTATGAGTCTCTGCCAGTTCATTATGCACTGGGTGTTCTTAATGATGCAGTGGGAGATCTACAGGTCCATTGAGGGCACATGGGCCCCGGAGAGGTTACAGACGTGTAGAGGGCACAGCACCCGCCTCCTCCTCATCCTACTATTCGCGCTGATCATCCACCTACCGTATATCCCCTACATACGTATACTACTCTTCAAGCTCCACCCCATATTCAACCCCTGCAGCAACCCCGTTAGCGACATCTGGAACATAACCAGCATAATCAGAAGGACCACCGACTGGTACTACGTCATCTACTTCTTTCTCTTTTATTTCCTCGTCATGTACGCGCTGCCATTCTTCTTTGTGGGCTGTAAAGATAAGGACATCGTCGACATGTTGTTCCTCCTGAAGGGAAAAACTAAGCTAGCGCGGGTTACAATCGACGCCGCCCATACCGCCATGGCCGTCGGCGTCCTGTCCAACCTCTTCCTGGTCTGTCTCACAACCAAGGCCATCATCATTGGCTTTAGGATTGTCAACTTCTTCTGCACTGTCTTCCGTGGTGTACACATATTCTTCTACTTTATGAACGTGGCGGGGAATGTTTCCATCGTTGCCAGGCCCTCCTTCAACCTTATTGTGTTCGTCATCTATACCAACAGGTTCCGCCAGCGCCTCTGGTTGTTCTGGAAGCGGAAAGTGGCGACCAGATTTAGTTGTCGCTTTAGAAGACCCAATTGAACAGAACGTCAGGGTACACAACATGAGCCAGAGCGGTATATGATATATCGTCCCATTTAACTATAATAGATACTCTATCATGCCATGAATTGAAGGATATCGTTTTAACCTCCCAAAGAAAGAATTATGAATAAGTTAATAGTCAAATTGGAATGGGGGAATTTCGTAATCTAAAACTGATTCTACCACTTTGTTTAAGCGAACTTATCTTAATCAATAGGCCTATTCAATATACATTCAAGAAATTTATGTTCCATTGCTTCGGCTTTGGTCTGGCCACACACATATATACTTAAAAAGGAAAAATTAACAATTTAAAAAAGGATATCATATATATATCATTATATCGGAACCTAGCAGAATACTTACACATTGCGGGAAATATTTAGCACCCCCTTCCTTAATCCTGTGTATATACTCTGAATTGGCGGATCAGTGTTTCTGCTTAGTGCCTGCATCAATATTATTGCCGATAGTCATCAGCCCGAGCATCTTGGCCGCCTTCCTTTTGGGATATCAGATTCATCAACGTTTCGGATCAATGGTTTAAAGCATGCAATTATTTACCCACACATTTATGATAAACGTAAGATGCGCTTGATATAATCTAAACCACATATAATTATGTGCTGCTCATGTAACTGTCAGTGTAAAGCATAGGTTAGATATAATATTCCTTATGCATGCCTTTTAAGTTTTGAAATAGCAAATATTTTACAAATTGATAAGAGGCGTAAGAAACAAATTTTACTATGTATATGGAGAAGTGTCCAAAGTGGATACTTAAATATATCCATACCAGTAAGACAAAAACGTGCAGCATTGACATGCAAGATCGATTTAGCTGTACCCAAAACTGAACTTTTTAAAAATTCTGTATATTATTCTGGAATTGAACTATGGAACCAAATGCCTGTTAATATCCAGAAAATTGAAAATGTCGGTACTTTTAAAGCAGCAATAATTAAATTGCTGTAAGCATTGTATAAATTGAGCTGTTACATTGTCAGATTCATCTCATAATTATCATCTCATCATACACTATATCTTGTATACTATTTCAACAAAGCATGACTGAGACAATTTGCATATGTCTTAAGTGATTACAAATGTAACAGGGAACAAAGGGAGATCAGACGAATGTTTGATTTGAAACCTGTTTAAATAAGTGAAATGAATAAAAAAAAAATAAAAAAAAATGTACATGTACTAAAATAGATTTACTTTTTTGAATTATTCTCATTTCTGTAAAAGTTTGGTCATGCACAAGATCAAATATAATACTTAGTTATCAGTGAATGGTGGTAAATGCTTAAAGGGAAAGTCTGCTATAGAGACAACAAAAATGTGATATTTATTTGACTCAAGTATTCATTATAGATATGCAAGTAAAACAGAACTGAACTATTGTTAATGTTTGATTTAATACTGCTTGATGTGTATAGTTAATTTATCCATGAGTCGTTCATCCAGGTTATCGAGCTGATCAGCCTGCGTTTAAAGTTAATACATCCATTCCCCAATAGTTCAAAAGAAATGGACGATGAGGGAGCTGGTAAAGTGAAAGGTCTTTTTATTCAATTAACATCTCATCCCGAGTCAAAGCCACAGTGAATAAGTCTCCATCAGTCCACCTTCCCATCTCCTACTCAGCGATCAACCACATTTAGAATACAAGTTGTTCCAGCGCATTCCAGACCGCCCTAGTGCTTAGCTCTATCACAATCCTTTGTCCGAAGCTGTTGGTATTGGTAAACTCCAGTATACTGCGCAGGAGCCGTAGGTATTACTCCGAGCAGTTCTTCTAACTCTATGGTTAAACTCTAACTCCTAACTAACTCGCTCCCTACCTTTGCAACACCTTTTATACTGGTTAACAGGTGGCGCTAGGAGCGTAAAATGTCTCTGCCTAGAGGTAGACTTGCTAGGTCTGATCCTAACTAAATTATAAAAGATGATAATATATTAAAAGTACTAAGCTATTAGTACAGAACAATAATTATTGTGCAGGGTGTATCATTAATTCTAATCAACTACCCCCAAAACCCAAGCTTCCTGACTCACTATACTCTGCTCGTATGCCCTTTGGTAGCTTTTCAGGGTGATGACATCTCAACTGAACCATACCCTTACCTACTCCCTATCTACCTAATGCTACATCTATTGCAACATGTAAGTACCTGAAAACATCAGAAGCTGATAATCATATTTCCTTAAATCCTTGATATCAAAGTAGTTGAAATTGACTGATTACTTGAGGAATAATCACAACTTCCAACCGATATTTTGGAGCAACTTATTATTTTTGATTGCAATTTACTACAAAGATCTTATCGAAAGTTTAAAGAGCTTAGAGGTTCTAAAAGATATAGCTTTTCAGACAATTAAGAGTTGCAGCTGTAAGGATTCTGTCAAATATGATAGCGGGACCTGTTAACAAAGTCAATTATAATCCTTTTTGCATATCAGTTGCATATGGATAAGTCTCACGGCTCGTTTTGATTTGGAATTCAATAATTTGTCACATTGCTGTTTCGGTTTTGTGGATCTTGGCCCGTTAAGCTGAATAAGTTCCCAGGTAAGGCACCAGGGGGCATTTATGTCGTAGTCTACATGCATCGGCTTCTTGTGCTGACCACTGGATGGACATGAAGGCTTTCACCTAAGGATGGGAGTGAACATAACTTCCCAAACAGAAATAATTGAAAATGTCGCCTCTGTATGTGTTGCATACTAGTCTTTTCTCATATTTCTGAAAGCATGATGTAATTCCTTAAGTGCATAATATCATTGGACCTGATTATTTGGTTGTTATTTCATACCAGATGGAACTGTACTGACGTGGATGGTCAGTCCAGACTATAACTTAGCTATTCTAGTATTGAACTGAGAATCAGTGCTAAGATTGTAACACTTGATGTTAATGGAGAGTTAATAAGGGGATGTTAAGGTAGGCAGAACCATTCATATAACATCCTGGAAAGATCGGTACTGTTAAGCCAGGTTCTGGAGTTGGAATTGAAACGGATAGACGGTTAGTAGAGCTGGAGCATTGGCTGGGTGTGGTTAAGTGGACATTACCCCTTTGGATTGTTCATTACCAATGGGAGATCTTGTCACTAGTAGACACACATTGGAGATTAATAAACATCATCCTTTCATGTGAGTGTTATGTCCTTCATAATGCGGAACTATGTTATGGATTGGACATGCAGTCTGGTCGGTGACAGACAGCAAATGGAGCTAGCTACTATATCCATGGGCATAAACAATATGATATCTAAAAAGCACCCCTAATAACTATAGGATATGTTTAACCTCTATAGTTCAGAACCATCAATATCCAACCTTGAAGGGTTTAATCTAGCTGATGGCTCATTCATATATCGAATACGGTTGGAAATCTATGAAAAACCACAACTCACATGCTTCTGTGTTTCCGTGCGCATGGAATTAAGGTCAGTTTGTAGAAGTATTCTTCTAAAAATGTTTGCAAGTTTCTTGAATTTGAGCCACAAGACACATTGCAATGGATTAATTCTGTGTTTCAAAGAACAAGGTAATTGTTTACGATAGTTTCACACTGTACATATTATAATGATATCAGATATTTTAAAGACAGGAAAATAATTATGCAGGCTACAGCTAATGTTTAATGGATACATTGTCATTTTGTCCCAATAAAGGCTGCTACACCTACTGAGAATGGTCTATTCCATGTAAAGACAGTCCCAGTATCCAATCTTTGCAGGATACAGCCCCTACATTAACCACTCCTTCAGAAACGTCATCCCCCAGTGCATTTCGTCGGCCGACCAGCGTAAATCCATGCAGTTTCCGTGTGCCACAACTAGTGTCTGCCTTTGGCTGGTTGGAAATGACCATAAAGGTAGGTTTCCACACAGCGACACGCCATGCTCGTCATCGGCCGTCTTGTGTTAATCCTCTCCAACCCCAGCCCTATTAAAGTGCCCCCAACTGGCACCCGTCGCCTGGGATGGAGAGGGTCAACAGTGAACAGCCGATGATGAGCGTCGTTTGTCACTCTGTGGACACCCATCTTTAAGATCGATCGGCTGACGAAATGCACTAATCGCCGGGCTTTAGTCGTTCAGTGGGGATGTCTCCACCTGCCGTTCTCTCTGTACCTGAGCCTGGACCCTGGGGACCTGCAGGTAACTTGCTGGCCACTGGGACTGCGCCAAATGCCGTCATTGATTAGGGGACATCACGTACTGATCAATAACGCCAGCCGGCTACTTCAAAAGAAGACGAACCTCGTCACAGGGCCTGAATTCTTAATGTGTGAGAGCCACATTTAACTCGGAGCCCCCACCTCGTAGTTCTGTGGTATCCTTTGACTCGTCACGTACTCCGCATTACGTGACAGAAATAATCTGTTTGGGGTGTGCAGTCAGGTATCAAACTTTCCTATTTGGATATCTATAGAACCATAGATTAATATTGAGTTTTACCTATGATGATTGTACAAACTTCTTGCTAAGGGACTTTACCTGTTTGAGTACAGATGAGAATTCATTGTCCCTCCGGGTTGTAATGTTTTTTTCTTCAATAGTTTATTCAAAATGTTACAACTGTTTCTGTCAGTCTATAGTTATATACGACAAATGGAAATGTGATAAATTTTCCTTGAATTCGAATTAAGTAAATGAAAAAATACCATAATTTTGAACGTAGATATTTCACTTACTGCGTGTCTAGAATCTTAAGAAAAGTATAATCTGCCAATAAGAGTGCATGTCACGGTTGTGAGAGTATTATTTCAGGGCATATAACCAGCCAAGGAAAGCTGTAATATTATTGTAACATTTAGTTACGTTCTAGTAACGTTCTGTGACGTTCTGCGACTTCATTAGAACGTTGTGAGATGTCGCATCCTTGGCTCGTATAGGCCAAAGACACTTTGTCCATTCTATAGTATAATATTATATCTAGAATGTTTATACAAGTCCAACCCTCTTTGTCCGTAGTTTTAGTATGGTGTTTGCACCAACAGTGGCAGCCATATCAAGGGCACTTACCTAACCATGGCCAAGGCCGACTCAACCAATGCAGTTGTTTTGGGCCCCTGGCATTAGTTACCTAACGCATATCGACGGATACCCACCTAAATGAAGATCATCATATATCTCACATAGGCCTATACATAACGCGTAAACATCTGTTTTTATTTGTCACATCTCTTTCTTAAACATAACTTTTCATCAACCACCAATCCATATAGGCTATAGGCCTACTTATATTTAAACTTTCGCGCGAGTTTGTCTCTTACAATCCCTTATTAGTTACAATAAAATCAAGAACTTAATATCAACTTTATTGAAAAAATCACAAAGCTGATAGGCTTTCGCTGCAAACGACAGTGGTTCCAAAAACAAACCTGTTCTGTTGCGGGGAAGTCTATTTAGAAGTGCTAGTAGTATACTAAAATGGCAATGCTCGTAGTGGTGGTGGACAAATGGGTGTGGTACTGGTGTTCCCTTCCAGTTGGGGTATGGTGATAACTTAGGCAAAATCTTTACTTATTCCGTGTGAGTAGCTATTCTAACATGGTTGAGAAATGTGTGATGGTACCACCTGGAATACATGATATTCAATACAAAGGAATACTCGTTTGGGGAATGACTGTAACTGTTAAGTGAACATTAGAATTACTTTCTAATGTAAAATATTCCTGCAATCATATATCTAAACAATTGGAATGGAAGTTTTATAATGGTGATATGAACCACAATTAATATGTACCTGGAATGGAAATTGGCTGAAATTCTGCTCGGTAAAAACTAAAATTTCATTGACCTTCTTTAGCATCAGGATATCTCACTAACAACTTCGAGATACCGATATATACTGGCAGGATATAGGACAACTGTGTCTGAGAATAGCCTACGGTGTAATAACCAATAGCTCAGGTCATTCCTGAAAGAAAATAAAGAAGTCTTGATACTTCAAAGGTTTGAGTCTGCAGAGCCCCTATAATATAACTATGTGATCCTACACGCAATTAATCCACATCTCCAATCACATTATTGTTTTACCCTTGGTTTTACATACATTTATGGCCTTCATATACTGCCCCTATGTAGAAGGTCCCCAAATTGGGTAACCTTGGGTTTCCCACTGGTCTGGTTGGGCACATAGTCCTCCCCAAAAGACCACATAAGGTCCATTTCTGTGACGCGGTCCCCTTCCATCAAGCCCTTTTCACGGAGCTGCTCCACGGTCCTCACCCACTCACACACGAAACTGAACTTCTCCAGGGACAGGTATCCGGTGCCTATCTCCTGCCCCGGCTCCTGGGGCCCACCTAGCGGGTCCCAGAAGGTGTGGTCAGGGCGGGGGGTGGCCATCCGGCTGGTCTGCATGAACGCAGGCCGGGTGGTGAGAATGTGCTGACGTTGCACACTGACCAGGGTCAGTGGGGTGACCTTTTCACTTACCGAGCCATCTCCCTGACTGCCTCTGGACTCGCGCTTCTTGATCCTATTCATCGAGTCCCGCAATATGTCCAAGGGGTCGGGGTTGTCCTCCTTTTCAAACTCCGGGCTATAATCGGCCTTCATCTGCTTTCTCTTCCTCCTGGCCAACCGATGGCGGTAACTAGTTAAAGGGTCCACGAAACCCTGGAGCATATCGGTAACATCAGGAGGTGGAACAAAAGGACGATACTGAGGATTGTCAGCTTCTTCTTTGAATGCCTGTTCACGATATACATCTACGTTAGCCCCGGAAGCCTTTGGAGAGGCTTGTTGAATGATGGTCTTGGAAGAGGACGAATTAGACCCCTTTTCACCATTTGGTTCAGGTTTACCCCCATATTCTTTGTCAAACTCCCGATTTTCTTGGTCAATTTGTGAATAATCTTTTTGTTCTTGTTCCTCGTTTTTATCGTCGATTTCTTGCTGTTCCGTCTCTCCTCTCCCCTGCTGTTCGTGTTCCTCCTGCTCCTCCTGTTCCTCCCTTTCTTCCTCCTGCTCCTCCCCGTCCTCCCGTAGCATCGTGGGCATCTCCGGGCGTCCAAACACCACGGACACGGAGGACCCCCTGCGGGCACGTTGTACGTCCTGGTCCCCCACCCTGGGCAGGAAGCCGGAGGATCCCCTCCTGGGCTGGAGGTGTGCCGGCCCCCTCCAGGCGGCGTGCCCACTGTCCACCTGGCTGCCCTGGTCCGAGACTGACCTGACTTCGGTAAGTCCCTGGACACTGGGCAGCATGTAGGAGGACGGGATGGTGACCAGGTCAGAGGCGTCCTCCTCCTCGTCCTCCGAGCCGCCCTCACTGTCCGAGGGAAGGAAGAGGGTGGGAATGGCGACCACCTGTGGGTTAAAGACGTGCGGGTCGCCCCCCTGCTGGGTGGTGGGGCTGTTGGCACTGCTACTCTGGTCATCCCCGAGAGACTTGGTGCGGGTCAGGCTCCCTCTGCGGACCTGTGAGGGCCCACCGACCAGTCTGGTCCTCATGGCCAGGGAGGGGAAGCCCCTGGGGGCCGCCTTGCCCACTCCGAATGTAGGGATGGCTTTGGAGGAGGGAAACAAGGGAGTTGTTGTGGTGGTGGTGTTTTCCTCCAGGCCGTCCTCCTTGGCATGCCCCCTACCGGCCCTGTGGCGCGCGGAGGGCACGGTGAGGTAGGTAACGTGCGGGGACGGTGGGCGCTGTGCGGGTGGGACGAGGGCCCGGCCGTCATGCCCGAGGACGCGGCCGTCGTGTCCGAGGGCGCGGCCGTCATGTCCGAGGGCGCGGCCGTCCAGCCCGAGTTCACTGTCCGCATTCTCCCCTGTCTCCCCCGTCATGGTCATCGTGTGCCCCCTTTATAGTGACTATTTACCTGCAAGAACGAGCAGATAATGACGATGAACAAGTAAGTGCCATATAATCTATCAATAACATGACATGAAAGTACTTTTCTAAAAATGTCATAGCCTTAGTTATACCCATGTAGTTCTACATTGCTGGGGCTAGCATGTGCACATAGGTGTAAGCCGCGCTACGAGTATTACAGATCTATGCGTGTCCAGGCTATCCACGTATCTCTCAGAAGACATCATAACATAAAAATACCTGCCGTTGGCCTAAAAGCAAATTGGCCAGGTTGACTGACCTTTTCCTGTTACAACAAACAAGAATTTAAGATATGGACTTATGAAGATATGGATTCATTATCATATCAGAAAAGTTAATTCCAAAGAACTCATTCGAACTACAACCACTCTTGTTCACATTAGATGGAGGCATGAGGTCATTTTTTAAAGAAAATAATTAATAGGCGAAGAATAACCTGAAAACATCCAGACTTTTGGGTTTTGTAACATTACCAATCCATACTGATTTTTCTAGTGTTCCCCCGGGAGTGTTCCCTTAGTGAAATAATGACATTTTTGGCATCATAAGGACACTACTCATGTAGGTTGATTGCTAAACTGTTCTGAATTTTAGCCATATTGTATTGCATGCTCTGACTTTTTGCCATATTGTATACTTCTATTTCGAGGACCCTTTTGTCTTGATTCTTTGACGTCTTGATATCGTCACTTTTAGACAGTGCCTTGTAATGAGTTAGCCATATTGTATTAGCATGCTCTGACGTTTCGCCATATTGTATACTTCTTATTCGAGGACCCTTTTTCCTTTTCTTGATTATTTGACGTCTGACATTATCCCTTTTAGGCAGTGACTTGTAATGAAGTCTCTCATTGGATACTGATAGAAAAAAAACAGGGTAAACTTCTAAACTACTAACCTGACCAAACCCATCATTGGCACTGGACTGCTCACTGATCACAGCCGACGCTGCCAGTTTGCCTGCTGGCATGCTGTATCCTTGCCATATGACTAATACAAGGTACCGAGCTTACCACCTGTGTCCCCCCTACACACACCTACGTTGAATAATGTACTTATTTTCCCACTATAATCTCGTACAAGAGGTATACTATTATTCTGGATAGAGAATATGTTGTTTACATTGCATGGTGGTTATGGGGTGAAGGGCGATATACCCACAAATCATATTCATTGATGGCTTCATGGGTAAAACGCTTAATTCTTTAGATGAGTGAGGAAAAAACATTATTCAGGGATACATTGGAGAAGATATTGCCCGTGTTGCTTGTATAATATGGAAATAACAAGACTTAGTATGCTACAAGAAACAAAGTTATCTTTTCATATATTACTTATACTTACTTACACATACAAACAGACAGACACATTCATACGACCTTGTCACACACCTAACGGTATTACTAAAGTCAATTGATATTGTTGTATATGGTTAGAATGTATTAAGGCAGAGCTGTACAAAAAGATCTAATCCATATAGTTCAACTAATATAAACGACAAGTAAATAATTATTATGTGTCCAGGTGAGGAGCAAACCCCCTTTCATGTATACTACTCACTGGCTGATTCAAATAAAGATCTGACTGTTGGTAGGCATACTACAAGTCATTGTTTATACCAAAGGGTTCCTTGTACATAGGTTTGAAAATGGTTCTTTTTTTTGTGTATATCACTTCACTTAAGTATTCTAAACCGTTTCAGTAGAAATAACTGCAAAATATCAAACACTTTGCAAATTTTCCGAGAGAGAACATTAAACAATTAAATCAGGGAACTGATTAAATTCGTGGCTTTTCGGTAGCCCCCTTGCTAATAATAATGGACATAATAATGATGGAAATAATGGGAATTCCCTTTCAAAATAAAGTAGGATTCCTCTGCCAATGGATGATTTTAGAGTTAAACTGCATGATAAAAACTTGCAATTGGCCATATATAAATATTCTATATTCAAGTACACATTTCTAACGATACATTTTTAAGGGGAAGGGGAATCCCTTTTTATCAGTAAGTGGGGTTTCTCCAACTCCTATTAATTCTGCTTTAGATAGGAACACACCCAAGATTTTGCTCATATCATCAGTGCTATATCTAAACAACAATTTCACGAAATGGTTATATTCATGTAATTATGTGCTGGGTTCCATTTAAGGTTTAGGAAGGGCTATCCTTATTGTACTCAAGGGTTCTATTTCTTACATCAAAGCTTGGACAACTAAATCAAGCGAGAAATTGAAAGACGCGTTCTACTTAAGCATGTATATACATGTGTTCTACTATCACCATGCACTTGGCTAAAGATGCTCAAACGACACCATATTCAGACAATCATGAAAACGCAAAACAACGGAAACAACGGGAATATCTTATCATCAAGGTAATTATGGAAGCCACAGATTATTTTCATGAAAAGTCATTCAGAGTTCTGCAAAGGAACATTCATCACACACAACTCGATATCAATATCCGCTTACCTGATAATGGTTCTTGTTTATTTTGTAAATCCGAATGACTAATACAACGACATGTATACATGCATGTCGGCACTTACCTGGACCTCTGGGTGGGTATAGGCATACAAGCCGTGGATGGACGTTGTCAGCTTGGAAGTAGACCATTTCCAGGAGCTTTCAGGTAATTCTGTGATGGGCACTGGAGGAATACGGCTTCCACCCCTCGGTGGCCTGGCGCACCTGGCCGATTGCCAACCCCTGCCTACCTGGTGGAGGATGGGGACGGGGTGTGTGGGGTGAGATAGGGTTACCTGCATAGAGAGGCAGGAGGAGGGGTGGAGGTGGGATGAATGGGTGGTCCAGGGTTCTCCCCTGCCAGGAGCCACTGGAGAGTTCTTATACAACTGCATTGAATTGACAGCCAAATCTGATCAAATCAGCTACACCACACTATTCTTGTGCAACAAGGGTCAAAATATGCAGCCACAGACTACTATTTGTGCTGGAACAAATACACTGCATTCGTCGGCTGTAGAACAAATGAAACCACACACACAATAGGCCCATCAACACCAAGACTAAGGTTTACTGTGAAATATTCTCAAAATTGCCTCTATGCTTATTCCCTGAAGACAGTTGTATAATATGATATTAACCAAAGCAATTTTAATGTCAGGTTGCCCCTAAATTTGGTAAAATGCAACTTAATATTGTACTGACGCGGGTGGTCAGTCCATGTTTGTAGGCACTACGGCGTGAGCTTTAGAAGCACACGTGCAAGCCATGTTTCACTTTGTCAATAGTGGAATAGGGGAGGAGTCACGGTGTGACGTACTATACTAAAAGAGCGTGTTAAGCTCTCAGTAAGTCAGAGTTTGCTGAAATGCTGTGTGAGTAACATCCTGGAAAGGTTGGACCTTTAAGCTGAGTCTTAGTTCTGGATAGAAGCATAGAGATCGTGTAAGAGCGCAGGAGCTTTGACTGAATGTGTTTGAGGGGATTCCTACCTCGGGACTGATCATGGTCAATCGAGTTCTTGTCACAGAACAGCTATACACTGGATAAACAAACAAACAATATCCTTTCACGCGAGTGTTCATGTCAGAACTATAATTATGTATTGGACGACGGCAGTCGATGAGGAGGAGACTGCGTATGGAGCTAGTTATTATCTATAACTTAATTATTTACGTACACCACACATAACAGATAATTAACCTCTATAGTTCAATATTTTGGCATTCTTCCCATAGAAACTGATGTTAAAGCCTGTCAACCTAGCCTATAATGTCCAACCCTATTTTGCCCTGAAATTCAGCATTTTGGATGTCAAACCTACAAATCTGTCAACTGATGAAATTTAAGAAACCATAATGTTAAAGCAGTCTTTGAGGTTATACAAAAACATAATTCTTGCTTATTTCAGTAAATCCAACTCTTGGAAACAAGGATGGTGTAAACAGTAATTTTGTCTAACGCTTGTCCAACCCTAGCATATATCCAATGTGGGATAGGCTTATTATATGGTTACACATCTTTCCTCTTTCATCTAGATTTGCATTGGGATGAGACACATTCAGAAACTACACGTATGGCTGCATCAGCACAGGTCTATTTTCGTTAGTAATAGACAGACCCACTTTCAGCATCACACTGGTCTCCTTCCAAGTCATTACAATACTTGGTGAATAGCCTAGGATTGAAAAGGGGCGATGTAATGCATGTTAATTTTGCAGCATCTCACATGTAGTACCTATTGTTGGCAGGAGTACACCCAGCCAAGAATACGACGCTATTAGAATGTTGCAGCAACGTTCCGGTAGGTTCTGTATTTGGTCCTTAATCTTTTGATGACTCCTAATTATGTCATTGCAACATACTGCCGTGACATTGCACTGAGACATTATTACAATGTTCTGGTTATGTTCTTCAATCCAAACAGAATGTTCTTATAATGATCTGTTCTGGTTTCATCCTAAACTCATAAAAACAATGTTATGACAACATTCTAATCTTGTGAGGTTTCAACCTCACCATCAATAAGGTAATTATTACTTGCCATCTTAGTAAGTAACAAACTGACTAAAAAAGATTGGTTGAAGAAAGTTTCTGTTACGTTGCAAGCTAGCTGGGAACAGATCCACTTTCAGCATCACGTTGGTCTCCTTCCAAGTCGTTACAAATTCCTGGTGAATAGGCATACAAGGCGCCATCTACCATTATGTGTCACCAGCAAATCGTACGCGGAACACCACATATTTGGAATTGAATACAGGCCAATTCCACATACCGAATCTGTCCAAGATGTCAATAAACATGGTAAATTTGCCTATAAGATTTATCAACATGTTGATAATTTCATAATTATAGTTTGTTACCTCTGATTATATATCGCCACAGCGAAAATCACGAGGAAAATACTGTAAACTTACACGAAAAAGAGAAAAACTCCTTTCTCAGAATGGCTATACCCAACATTTATTTTAAGCAGGTCAATAGCATGTTAATTACTCACTTATCATTAATCCTTTTGCTGGGGAATCTGCATATACGTTAAGTCTAAATGCTCTCAATTTTATAGAAAAAAATATAATGCCTTACATATAGCCTTATAGGCCTACAAATTGTGAGAGGCGGTCCCCTGCAAGAGAATTTAAATTACATGTACAAGGACATCCGTCGTCCAATATGGTTTTATATATTGGGCGTAACATAATGTACCATGAAATCCTTATAAGCCTATCGTTATTCCAAACTACTTTGAGTTTTATACATTTTCTACATTATCTAGCCTAAGCTGCTAAGGTAGCCCATAAATAATCTAACTTAGTTCATTGACCCATTGCTAATTGAAACCTTTTTAATTGGAAAACAATGAAATGAAACAACTAACACCTTGAGTAAAAATAAATTTCATGACAACATTGCTTTTGCAATTGGAGAATACCAATCGAATGAATAAACAAAACACAAGTCATTACATTGACATACAATGAAACATTTATTCAACCATTAATATCAAACATATCACAAAAAGGCAAGGGAGTCACCAGGCACATTATGTAAGTCTTGATATAATATTTCATCTGAGAATCTATATCTTGTCTTTCGTAGATTCAACATAAATTATGAACAACATTCAACAGTTAACAAGTCAAAATATACGATTCTATTTTCACAACCTTGTATGATCTACTAGTCTTGAGAAACCCAAGCACATTTTAACAACCACCTCACTCAAGGCACAAAACAGTGATAACAATTCATATCACCACGATTAACATGTATATATGCTTAATTCGCAATACCGGCATATGTGGCACTGTATTATACAACTCAGTAACCTGGTAACATTAACCTTTCATATCTTTATCAGCCACATATAATATAAGTTGAGGGTTGAGCATTGATGCCTTTGTAATTCTGCATTCTTGACAAGTCTAGAAAAGTGGGGGCATGTGTAGAGGCACGTGAAGGAAAAACAGTTCTGTATATTATTAGCCTGAATATCAATAGCAAACTTTACTCATGATTTCATAAATCCACGATTTCACAAATTACCAGTAGGAATAAGGGCTAAACGTGTAAAAACTCTAACATATCAGTAGAAAGGACGTTGGATTTAGTTTCTAGTGGAATTAGGCATATATGATTTCCTATTATATACCTGGCAAAAACTTATCACCGGTAGTCACAATCGCCCAGCGGAATACAGGCTTCAGGCAACGAAAATCCACTTCGTATACATCACTATACTATCTTAAGGCATTACATCTGTAGTAATTTAATTTCATCATTACAATCCTACCATTTGAATCTAGCCTAAATGTTGCTTCCAGGATTTTAAATAATTTAAATAGATAAAATGGCGTTAATTATCATGATAGATTTTTTTGAGCGGATAGTGGATATGTTCTTGCCTGTAGAGCCTTTCTTCACCCTCTTCCCTGAGTATATATATTACAGTTAGGTACTTACTGTACTATGGCTGTTTTTGTGGTTTGTAAACGGAGACTTATTATCAGTGTATAAAACAGACATCCAACCGAACACTCATACTTTTGTTCTAGCGAGCTTGAGGATATACCCTAGTGCATTACGTTATTGCCCGATACGGGTAGGCTGGTTCACTCCTTACGATTCGTTCAATTGCAACAAGATGGACGACAGCAGTGGAAAATGTTCAGACCGTGATGCTTGTTCTGTCAACTTTTCAGACATTGCAAGTTTCAGCATGTTTTCTGACTTTATAATTTATTATTCAATCCCTATTCTGCAGTCACCTTTCACATCATTGAAAAGATCGTTAGGTGTCAACCAGTCTTAATTTCCATTGAAGCCCAATGTGGAAGACCTGCTTCGATACTGGGTCTACGCTATAATCTATAGTATATCTCTGAAAAGCCTAATGGCTAGAAACTACCTGCGTCCGCATAACCTACACGTTCAAGTAGACGGTCTATTGGACGGTGAATGTATCTGAGGCGCAAGTGTACACAGAGATTGGTCAGTTCAAACGCTTCCTGATAATGAAATCATTGTCATTTTAGTACCCGTTTCAGTTTCATAACTAGAACTTGAATTATCATACAATTTGCTACTGTTATCCATAAGGACTTGATATTTCTGTAATTCAATAAACACAAACAAAGACTGGTAGAAAAATACCAAATGGAGACTTTTCCATCCCCATAGTAAATCGCCATTCTGACTTACGACTCTCCTCTAGATGAGGCCTAGTAGGAGCATCTACAACGCCATATATTGGGTAGCACGAGTTTCCAGCTACGGATATTCAGCCGTAAAAGCCAGCCAATTCCAGCAGATGAGCCCAGCTCAACAAGGGTTATAATTAAAACTGTACTAACTATTGTAAATACAATTCCGTCACCGTAAATAGGACACAACTGCAACTATTTGATACATTAACATTCAAAAGCAAATTCGGTTGGCAATTTTTAAGTAAAGCAATGTAACAGTAAGTCTTGTTCGACCATAATTATAATATTTCAACAAAACAGATTTAGGCCTCACACTCCCTAAACTGAAAACCTAAAATAAGGCTTAAAGTATGTCACAATTCTCCCTACCACGGATAGCATATTTCCTGTGGTTTACCTGCAGCCTAGCCTAGTGCATCATGTGTAATATGTCGACAAACTACAAGGCTTAACTATGGACATTTTCAATAATTATGGAATTCTTTGTGGCTAAACATGACAGGGACCAATGTCAACTATTTTTTCATTTTGCATCCATAATTGTTTATTATTTTTGAAGTTGGTTTGAAAATTCATTCATTACATATGGATGTAGAGCAAATATTGTAGTATTTTCTATAGATTTCCCTGTGGTTTTGTCGACAAAATTAATCCAAATTTACCTGCAGGTGCTTAAAATACTGAAAACCAGCTATCCGTGGTAGGGAGAATTCTGGTGTTGGGGGTTGGGGATGTCAGGAAGAAAGGACAACCTTTAGACTGAGCAGCTTTACAAAAATTAGATGAAGTTTGAGGAGGGCACTAAACAATTATAACTAGCATGATGTACGTAGCAAATTTAAAATCACTATTGTAATTATTTGAATTACTATCAGGATCGCTCAAGATCCGACACACATTGCGAACGGTTCGAACGAAGGAGCTAAATCTCTTAAAGGCCAAGGATCTCATTTTCCTGCGCAAGATAAGTAAACCATGCATTACACAAAACATATACACTATTGCACGGGCCTCAATACATACAGAACCTTACATTTATCTCTAGTTTCATATTCTGGAACGCGTTGATTGAATTCTTGTGTTATCGCTCGACACTGTTGAACATTAAATGTAAATGTTTGATCTGAATCGGCGCAAAAGAATGGGCCAATTACCTTATTGCAAACAGCTGACCAGTCGGCCGACATGGTAAAAATAAGATTGAAATGTTACAATATCATTCATTGAACAAGGTTTTAAATTATTAAACAAGCATCTGAACCGCACCGGTCACTTGGGCGTAATATATATGTTACAATTGACAGGTTCAATCATGGACATGTGCAAATATGTTAGGTTCTGTTGAACAACCTTACAAATAAAACATGTTATATTTTCACCGGCAAGAGCCTCATGGCTGGCATATATCATGCCAAGATTATTTTCCTCAAATTAGACAAATAGGTGTTCTCATGTGTAGACTAAAGTAAATATCAGAGATACAGGTATCTCACAACAGGAATGTCAGGACAGCAAAATAAATATAATTACTTTTAGGTTAACTAAAGGCTGTATTCCACTGTACGATTTTCCTCGCGATCCCCAAAATCGCGAGTCAGAAAAACGGATTATTATGGATATGTTTTTTTTCAAATGGCGTGTAATTGGCGTGGCTTCCTGTAGATATTCCTAATGAAAATTTAGAACTAATCACATTTTCGATAGTGAAAATGGTCTAGTGGAATACAGGCTTTACCAATAAAGTACGATAACATTGAACGCGTAACATATAAGAATAATCTTATAACAATACAATTGACAACATTCTTCCTGTGGTATCTTTTAAGTTGTTTACACACTCGATTATCGGCAATATATGCATGCACAATAAGTATAGGTTAATAACATATCTCCGACTTTGGCACCATTTGTCTTGGGAATCCAAACGGCCAATCTCCCTAAAGTGCACGTAGTGTGGCCAAAAAGCTCACACACATACCAAGCGAAGCTTGTGTCTGTTAGCAGTGTAACCAGTGTGGCTAGGCAGTCTGAAACATGTCTATATTTACACAGCATGGGCCTTGTCATGATGGAGAAACATGTATACACATCATGGGCCTTATCCTGATGGATAAACATGTATACACAGCATGGGCCATATCCTGATGGATAAACATGTATACACAGCATGGGCCATATCCTGATGGATAAATATGTATACACAGCATTCAACTTGTCATGATGGATGAACATGTATACACATCATGAGCCTTGTCATAATGGATAAACTTGTATATACATCATGGGCCTTGTCATGATACATAAACAAGTATACACAGACTGGGCCTTGTCACCATGGATAAACATTTTATTCTCAGCATGGGACTTGTCACCATGAATATACATGTATACACAGCATGGGCTTTGTCATGATGTGACCCTACAGCTGATGTGACGCTAGCTGGCTTACAACCTAATGCTTTTAGTTTGACATCAAAATCTCTTAGATATTACCGTCAACCTTCAAACGTTCAATCAGGGAGCTACAATTATATACTCGACTCCCCTAACACAATGCAATGTTGATATGATTCTCATTCAATGGGCTGATGAGGTCAAATGTGGTGTTCTTAACATTGTCAAAATTACGCAGTGCTATGTTACAGACATCTCATGTTTCAATGACAATAGATATTTCTAATAATTATGAGAAATGTATCGTCCTTTACCAGACAGTTACAGTACAAATATGACCTATGATTCTCACCACAGGCACGTTAATTTTTTTCTGTCAAGATTGTACTTGATGTGTGGTCAGTCACCATTTTACACATAACAATATCATTGAAATTCCAGTGAGCTTAGTATGCACTAAAAGAGTATTGCACTTGACCAGACACTGCCATAAAACGAACCCCTTTTAAGCCTTATATGGACCATAATTGTCAAACCTATGATGTGGCTTGGTGGCAGTGCTTTGGAGGGAACCATGTAGTATAGGACAAGTCGTTGAACCATATGGCTGCAAGTCGCATCTCAGGGACGCATGCAAACAATTCCTCCATTCTCCAGTTGGGCCATCCGTACTTGGCTAAAACATGGGGGATGCATACACCCTATTAGCAATAAGGTCATACGGAAATAGGCATATATTAGTTTCACTTCATAATTATGATGCTGTTAGTATAGTAAGAGAAGAATCAAGCACACAAGTTATGAGTTGAGCCACTTATAGTCGAGAATTTAATCACAACAGTGAAGAAATATCTCTAAATGAATCGCAGTGAATCACCGAAATACTTGGCCAAATAAAATTTACTTTGCATTATTCTTTAAGTATTGGGCCTTTCCCATTTTTCCAGATAACTTGACTATCCTCACTTTACAAACCACTCATTATCACTTGATCTACTTACCTGTAGTATATGCGCGGAATAACTCCAGGATCTGCCATCGTTTGTCCTCTATTTCCTCTACGTCTGTCATATCAACGATATCTGGGAACAAGATTGGAAAGACGAATGTAAAAAGTGTTAGAGCGATGGGTGCTCAGTTCACACAGGTGCTGGTAAAATAAAATAGATTAAGAGGTAGTGTTAGAGCGATGGGTGCTCAGTTCACACAGGTGCTGGTAAAATAAAATAGATTAAGAGGTAGTATTATGATCGTGAATTCTCTGGAGAAAGGCTAGCATACAATCATCTATCCTAGTACTATTAGACAATCACTAATCCCATATCCGTTATATTCAGGGACTGATGATATTGGATCTTTTCAAATACCATGAGTTAAATGATTTAATCATCATCTTAATATTTTAGACTTTTGAGTTTGGTATACTCTACAGAGCCAATCTTACATATATATATGTATATACATATATATAATTTCTAAAAAGTAGTTTCTAGTAATGATTTGTGTTTCACCAACTTATGATATGGAAATCAGCTATGGGATAATATAATAATATAATAATATAAACGGTACATGTAAAGCTAAGCACTGAAACGTTGCACATTCGCATGCACACTGACCCTTGCCCCCTCCTTGTCTGATTTGATCCCACACCCAAAGAAAAAGAAAGAGCGGGAGGGCTCAAAGTACATCAATCCCTGTAATGCCTCACCTGTAGCCAGGATGCAGGTGACAGCCAGCAGGGCGGCCTCTGTGTCGTCAAGCTGTAACTTGTGCAGTTTGCGGGCCATGTGCAGGTTGCGGGCGTTGAGCGGGGAGTGCGGGTTGTCAGGGTGTAGGGGCACGTCCTGCAGGTGGGGCAGGGTGCCCGTCTCCGGGTCGAAGTAGCGGGTGGCAGCCCCGATCAGACTCCACGTGTTGACAGTCATACGGATCGTACCGGCCATGTCCTGCTCAGCGATGTCCAGCAGGCCTGTTAATGGGAAGGTTAATAAGGTTTGAGGTGCTGGAACAACGGTTACAGTGATCTAAATGTGTAACGAAGCAAGAACAGGATTTACAATGAGAACTACTAGGCTGAGGGGGGGGGGGGCGGCAAAGCGTCTGTATGGTAAGCGATCCGCCTGCCAAGTGGTGGGGTTTGTTTGGGACAATAGCATCCCAATAGGAAACGGTTGAGCATGGGTAATAACATTAATGGTGATGTGTCCTTGTACCCAGTAGGGGGTTTAGTGTCTGAATTGGCAATGACATACAACCATGTTGTATCCCAAAAATAATTTATTCTTTGATTTTGGGTAATATTAATTTCCTGGGTTGAAAGTACCCTGTGTTTACCCGTGCAATGCAAAACTGACTAATGTTTAATAATAAAACAAGTGTGTACGGATAGACGTGTCGACTTTAAGGCTCATACCATTCTGCGACTTCACAAATGTGATGAAGGAGTTCAGGATCCGCACCAGACGAAGCCGAAGGAATTCACCGACATTCTCCGTCAGTTCACTCTGAAATCAGAAGCACATAACTTCATTACCTGATCACGCGTTTGAAAAAAAGAGAGAACAGCTAGTTTCGAAAATTAACCCAGCTCACTGGTGGTAAAGAATAGCGTACAATACATCATTGTTTTAAATACATCTGGAAATTGTTTAAAATTCATCTTAAGCTTGTTCAAGATATTTTTGGGGGTTTAAAGCTATAGACCCATAGATAAAAAGAACAAAAAGAATATGTTATATGTACTGTAGACAATAATTTCTGAGAATTCATATTAAGTCAAATACTTTTAGCACGTTCACGTATAGATATGGAGCCCTTGATCTTTAACTTCGATATGACGACGTCACCATTTTGGGGCCTTTAGTGACATATGACAGAGGACCAAACAAAAAGATAGTGAAATGTGACATGGTCATTTCTTAAATTAGACAGGGTGGTATGACCATTTCCTAAATTCGAAATGCGACATAACGATCCACATATTGATAAATAATATCAATATTTTTTTCATTTTATTCATTCACTTTTTTTTCCTTTTTCTTTTTACAATTTTTTAAGTGGTTGCATCAGAAAAGAGATACTCTATTTATAGCTCGGTAGCACATATATCAGGGTGTCCACGCTTTTTTAGAAATCAAAATAAGACCTAAATAAGACCTTTATAATACCTTGCTAAGTACGAAAATAAGACCTTTTAAAGACATTTCTAAGAATATCTTTTTACAAGTTTAAACATTTACACATTCTACAAAAAAAAGAGGTATGCATAAAAATGACAGGAGGAAAAATAAAATCTTGTAATAAATTCAGATTGACCAAAAATAAGACCTTTCTAAGACCTCATGACTCAAAATAAGACCTTTCTAATAGCCTTATAAATGGCAAAACTAAAATAAGACCTTTTAAGACCTTATAATACCTGTGTGGGCACCCTGTATATATATTATAAAAGTGGACCACTCACAGACAGGGCGGCCTCGGCGAGCACGGCGGCGGAGGGGGGCGGGCCGCGCAGGGAGTGGACGGCCTGCACGTGGGCCGCCGTCAGCTGCTGCAGCACGGCCTGCTGGGAGGGGTGGCACGGAGCGCCACCAGGGGGCAGCAGGGGGTGCGTCCAGTAGGGCAGCACCACCTGCAGGTAGCGCTGACTCAGCAGGTCCGACAATAGGTAGGTGAAGTCCCCCACGTGCACCTTGCCCAGGTGAGCAGCAGGTTTCTGTGTGACGGCTGTGTGTGGACTACCCTCTTCACCGCTGTCCCGGCGGGGACGCCCTGCCCCCGCCTCTGACGTCACGCCCAGCGCCGCCTGGTGGGAGACGCTGCCCCGCCGCCGTTCGCCAACAACTTCCGCTCTCTTTTCGTGGTCCGTTTGGGATTGTGTGTCCATTCGCATCTCCCCTCTGAAGGGCACATAAGGTCCATTGTCGTCACTCTCCGTGACGCTGGCGTCGTAGGAGAAAGATAACCGGGAGGAGGAGGAGGAGGAGGAGGCGGATGGCGGGAACGACGGCGAGGAGGAGGAAGAGGAAGAGGAAGAGGGTGAGGAGTGTGGGGAGTAACTGCTGCTCCAGGCCGACGAATCCGACAGGAGGTCCTCGGCCCGGGGGCCGGCCGAGGGGGGCGGGCTGTCGCCGTAGTGCCCCGGGCTGCCCCCCGACTGACCGTCCAGCTCCACCCCACCCGACGACGACGATGATGACGACGTCGTCGCCGCCAACTCCCGGTTCCGGGCGGCCATTTTCTGTAGGGAGGACAGCAGGTATTCCCGCTGCGCCTTACGCGGACGTCCTACTCGGACTGTAAGTAAACGCAATGGGTTTTAATGGTTGTATTTGGGTTTGATTTTAAAGAAAAGTTCACGTTGACTTCAGTTTAGTGTATACATACTGTTTCCAGGGGGTACCAAGCCCTAGAATATGAGGATTTCAACCGTTCTGAGCAAATGACAGCGATAATGGTCTAAGGCCTAAGTGAACTCTGCCTGCTCAGCCTGCTACATAACCGAGAATTAAATGCAGCGAATATGAATACTTTGTGGCCTAAATAATTATGTGGGTCAACCTTATACGTATGCGGGTTCACATCAATTGTATTTTCAACATTGTATTGCATTATCATATCGTTTTATATTATTGTAATCATATCATTTTGTCCCGACAATATTGTACAATAAACCAATGTATACTATAATAATATACTTGCATATATATGTTACATATTATAATAAATACAGTATTAGTGTACCCCCTACATGTCTAGCTCCGCCTGAGCAAAATGTACTACATGTGCCGCTGTGCGGGGCTCCATCTTGTGTTTCATAGAAGCGTTATATCTACCAATAGAATGAGTTGTCGCCTTTTCTTCTCAATCCCTTTAAATACCATGTCTTAAAGCAAATGTCGCCATGAGGGTGGGAGAAATGTAAATGACACGGTGTCAACCGTATAGGGGTTTACGGTCAAAGACATGCGAGGTATATGCCCCTATGTCAACCGTATAGGGGTTTACGGTCAAAGAAATGAGAGGTATATATCCCCATGTCCTACCCTGATTGACTTTTGGTTGTACCCACATATCTTAAAGGCTTGAACTTTAAAACACATACATCACAGCAACTCATATTCGTGATTCATGTTTAATGAAATCTAAAAAATTAAGTTTTAATAAACGGCAACAAAATGTTCGTTTTCTTTGTGGCAACAATCTGAAATACGCTTAAATATTATTAAAAATGGGGAAATTAAGTTTTTCCATGGCTGGCCTTGTGAATGTGCGATGCAATGAAAACATCGGGAAAAAACGACTAAAACATAATAGATTAAACTGGATACAGTAATGGATAACATCGGTAGTATGTATAAGACGAGGGGTTATTACCTTTTGGGGTCATGCCGACCGCAAGACACTTGTTAAAGCGGCAGTAGCGACAGGTGTTACGGCTGCGTGGATTGACCACACATCCGCCACCTTTAGAACAGCGGTACGACTGGCTCTCCTTCAATCCGCGACGGAAGAATTTCTAAATGAATGGACGCATGCATTAGAACAGGCAGGGACAAAGATTATGTGAATTATGCCTTTTCACATCAGGTAGGGCATATATGCCTAATCTTGGAACAACCTAAATTATATATCCTACAATGAATGCAATTCGGATATTTCTTTTCTATTTTGTGAACGTGAACGTTTTGGCCATAGACTGGTCTGATCTAGTAAATACACATGCTATTCTGGTTTGTATATTTTCCCACTTCTGTACTCGTAAAGCGTATCTATGTATGATAACGTTTTCCCCCATAAATCATGTAATCGTTAATTATTACAAAATGAGAATGAACTGTTTTAACCTTAAGGTAAAATTTACCTGAAAATATGGTTTAAGCGTATGAAAAATGCATAAAAAGAAATTGGTCACATCTTGGATCACTGGCTCTAGGCACGTCTCTTTATGATTCAACCAATTAAGACTTTGCACATGCGTATATCTTCCGGGAAATAACTTTTTTTTATAGATGCATGCATGAGGGCCTATTGTGCATACTGCCATGCAATGCGGACGAGGGCGTTTTCTCCTCATTCGTATAGTCGATTCTATCCATTAGAGAATACAATTAAATTATTTGTATTGTAACATCAAATGATATTTTGATCACAATTAAACAATTAGTAAGAATCGGAACAATACTATGAATATCTAAAAGTCTCACGGCAGTAACCAGGTAGGAACTATAGATCAGGTCAGCAAAAAATCTCATTCTTAGTTTCTCTCCTTGTGAAATGAGAATATTGGACTTTCGGCTTGATATGATATCTAATTTTATAGGAAGAGCCGTGGAACAGTAAAAAAAAAATATTGTCAGTAAACTTTGCATTTGTTGTTCGAGTTGCAGTTAAGGATAATGCCTTAAAATTTGTGCTTCCCCCGGTGGAGAATACTGTCAAATCCTCCTAGGACATAGGGAAATGTCCTAACACTAGATCTAAAATGTTACTGATAGTCCTATGTCTGTTTTTGAAATTAAACCCAAAATGTGTTGTTCACTTGGCCACTAAAAACTCTTTTTTCTTCTTTGTTGTTGTTGTTGTTGTTGTTGCAAATTTCACCCTAATAAGCTAATTTCTCATGATATAAAGGAAGCTGATGTTATTATGTCCTAAAAAGTTCAGCTGCTTATTGGGTGATTTATTTATTTTGCATAAGTTTGTATCATTGGAATGCAAAAACATGCCAAAGGTATGATTTTCTTTATGTTTGTCCGACATATTTCTTCACATAACTCAGTAATACACCTGGGACCTATGCTGATTACTTTTAGTTTTATGTTCAGAACATGTGTAAATAATTATTATACAGTGATTAAAAAAAAAAATGTCTGTGTCTATTTTTCATAACAAAATCAGGGGCGCCAACAGAGCCTCACTATTCATTGAACAGCACATTTTTTCTGAAGATAAAATATATAGCCAATAGATTAATTAGTCACAGAATAAACTTATAGGACCATTAATAAAATGTTAATCATATATATTAATTTGATCAGTATTTGATCTCCTTTCTAAGACTTCTGTGAAAATGCCTCAATGCGACATGTATTATCTCACAAATTAACACTGTGACCCCAACTTTTCTTTTCATACATTGAGATTGTAACACTAGTGGATCAATCAAACTAAATTATAATGCATTTCCCTGTTTTATTTAGGCAGTGGGCATTATCCTTATTGAATTTGAAAGAATACATGGAAAGTCGAAACATCAGGAAATGACAAGATGTTCAGGTTCCCGGGTGGTTTCATGTATCCAAAACCCAGCTACAGTAGTATTATCCTGTTTCTTGATGATCTATTTCAGTGCATGTATGCACAAAATTATGACAAACGAAAATCTTGATCATTCAGCTATAATACAACGCTCCCTTCGAAACTATAATCAAGGAAGCCGACGACAACCAAAGGGAACACATTAGTATTAGAATACAAGGAGGCTTCCATGTTGAAGGAAAAGTGTTAAAACAAAATGTGTTTGTTTTTAGAATGAAAAGATAAAAATTGGAATAAGTATAACCGATGTTCTCGTTGCTAGCTCTCCAATTATCTCTCTATATAATATTATATGTATTGTATTTAGAATGTAGTATGGCTGACCAAGGCTGGATCCAACTGCAGGATTTCAAAAAGGGATTTGGGTATCCATGCAAATGTAATATATATATGGATTATAAGGATATGACAAAAGTCGAGCATTTGCGCGCATACGTTTGGCAACTTTCCTCTTTGCTTAGTAGTTCAAAGGTTAAAAGGTGTGTGTCTGGATCTCAACCCCCTTTGACTCTGCCTTGGATCCAACCTTGGGATGGTCGGCTTTCTTATCATAGAAAAAGGAAACACTTACTTTGCATCCCTCGCAGGTGTAAGTTCCAAAGTGGATTCCATTGGCAATGTCACAACATACTGAGCACAACTCCTGGCCGTGGCCGGCATGCATTACCTCGGGACGCTCTGCCAAAAGGCGTTATAGAGTAAGGACAGATTTCTAGAGAGCGATATAAGCTATCATTTAAATTATTAATAATAATGTTTGGAAATTCTGTTAACTATTGAAATAAATTCTATTGCCATAACCTGGGCATGTGGTAAAACATAGATTGTGAATATAGACATATATACATTAAAACACACAAAAACTCATCCCTGATCAATTTAGGTGACCTACCAAAATTGGTTTGTTTACAAACATTGCATCTTCAGACTTAAAAGACATGAGTTATATGGAATCAAGTAAAGTTATAGTCAGTTTTCCTGATTTATACTGTACAAATGGCTAAAGTAAGACTCTTAGAATGTATTTTCATGGTTATTTGAGTTTGCAAAATTTATTTTGACACAACATTGCTTTTAACTTCCTTTAATAGTGTAAACGTATCTATTTTTACGTTAGTATGTTTTTGTCTATGATGAGCACTTCAAGGCATTTTCGCGTTTTTTCCCTTGTTAATCCAAAATAGGCTATTTCATTCTTTTACTAGCACTATATTGTGGAGTATTTACGACGATGCGCAAAAATGCGCGAAATATTATGTAAAGAGCGAAAACTAATACGTTCACAGTAATAAAAGAACCCAAGCAGGAAAATGGAATCTCAGAGCTGACAATTAATGATCCATCATGTACTTCAAATCGTTTTCACTAAAGTAGCAGTGACTATACGTGATAGAGTGTACGTAGTTTCCCTTAGATGTCCTCCTTTGCAATTTTGTTCAATTTAATCTATGTACTTAATTTTCATCAGACTTTTTTGAGTTAGAACATAGATACAGGACACATATATGTTGATTTACCTTTTCGCATCATGCCAACTGAGTAGCATTTCATCAAGCGACAACGCTTACAGCGTGTTCGGGTGGCGATTGTGATGGAGCAGTGGTTGTCGCTTCTGCAGCGCAGTCGTCGAGATCCCTCGGATCCATAACGTATAAAAAATGTCTAAAAATATGAACAAAGTAAAAGACACTTGTTATGAGAAATTAAACACAATTAACCCCATCTATGAAGCTTAAGTTACCACCTAGACAAGGGAAATGCGTCTACAAGAACTCTTTTATATATTTTCCGTTTTAAATTGATATTCTGATTAATGTCAATAATCAGGAAAACAAAAGTTAGATAAATATGTTTTATGAAATAGAAAGTACTTATATATCAAAATCATTTTCATTCTTCACCTACTATATTACATTGTTGTATTAAACAGTTAAATTGATTGATAATATCAAAATATTATTAAAAAAAAAAAATTAAACAAAACAAAAACGGATCGATAATGTTGCTTTTTTTAAACACTATACTTCTCCTTGTTTAAAACAAGTTGCGAAGTTCCCTCAATAGAGCTTTTGCTATGGGCAGCTGATGGGAGTTGCTGGTAATGCCCACCTTGCAGGGCAGACAGACGACGGCCCCGAAGTAGGTGCCCGTGGTGCTGTCCCCGCACACCCGGCACTCTTTGATCTCCTTCGTCTTGTTGTCCGTCTTAGCGCGCAGTCTTGACGCGTTGGTTTGCCCCACGTCACACTGTGAACCCACATCGGCCGGACCAGCCATGTCGCCGTCGGGGAGGGCGGCCACGTCCATCATCATGCTACGTCAACAACTTCACTGAATAATAAAAGAATTAATTGTAATACTTTGGGTACCGATACCATAGATATTTCTGTGAGGCCGCAGTAACCATGGCTCCGCAGATTTGTTGATGCCTGACAAAGCTCACATGCCGCCGAGCTGCTGGCATCGTCAATTTTAAACTTAAAACTCGACGTAATTAGGAAGGATTTAATAAATATTTCCTTATTATTTCATGACCAAACTTAATTGTCTAGCTTTTTGCCACATCCGGTATTCGCTTTATTAACATGTAACAATTACGACCAACAGTGAATAAAATAGTAAGAAACATAGCGTCAATTTTAAGAAACGTTGTCTCTCTTCCCTAACCAATATTAACGACCAATATGGTAAGTTAATATTTCCATATAGTAGTGCTACTGTTACCTTGGGAAAAAAAGTCACATACTTTATTATAATGGTGTATTTAGCCAATGAATCAGCATTTACAATCGAAACATTTTATATACATTATATTAATACATTATATTCATCCTTTCCATTATTGTAAATATGTTCACCATATAATATGCTGAAAAACAGAGGAGACTCCGATGCTTATTATGAAAATAAAATAAAATAAAAAATCAAATCTATGTTTGACCATTCCATCTGTAACAATACAAATATATATATATACGGCTTGAAAATGCCAAACCAAACGTATATTCATGAAACAGAACTTATGTGCGGCATTTATGAAGTTCTTACAGTAGCCAAGAACTCACTCTGCTTGAAACAAAATACCAAAGGTTAGTCAAGCACACTTTGCGAATGCATAGTTACTGGCTTGGAAATATCTGAGGAAACCTGAAGTCCCAGGTCACATTGAAAGCACAAAAACGTGCAAGATATTTCAAGAATATAAGAATAATGTGTATAATTGTGGAAGTACTAAAAGAAGAATTTTTTCAGCTTTGAGTATTCCCAGTTCATCCTTGTGCAACCTGTCTCTATTCATATGTATAACACATTCAACTGCTAAAAGATCCAGAGAACACTTGGCTGTGAAAGGTCTCTACTTCGACGCGTCAGATAAAAAGTGGATAAAAATATCT
This sequence comes from Lepidonotus clava, assembly GCA_936440205.1. Lineage (NCBI taxonomy): Eukaryota > Metazoa > Annelida > Polychaeta > Phyllodocida > Polynoidae > Lepidonotus > Lepidonotus clava. The sequence goes on along the minus strand of OW387136.1, from coordinate 39,225,293 downwards.
ATATTCTACAGCTGTTCCCTGGTCTCTAACTTTAAATTATTATCTATATTTCAGTACTTGTCATCCCATTAAAAAGCAATTTCTTTCGAATATCTCAACGACAGACAATGACCATACTATTAACTTTCAACCTTCAAAAGTATAGGCCTATTGCACATTACATATTTATTCGGGATTTCCTTTCAGAAAAGAAGATGTACTTCGCAATTGGCTTTGACGCACATCCAAGCAATATTTCATAGGAAGGCACTATAAATACTCAGTACCGAGGCAATCCATTATACGAGTAGAGGTCTCTACTTTCCGGGAAATAGGTGAGGTCGAGTGGCAAAATCAATACCGGTCACCGTCTCGTTACACTTTGTCACCCGTTCCTGAACCGTCAAATCTACGGGTACTTTATAGAACGAAGAGGTGCACGCCCACTCTTCTACACAACGCTCTCCACACGAGACATCGTGAGGGGCCGTCTCTTAATTATGAAAGTATTTGGCCTATCTTTTTTTAGACCTCCCCCAAGCCCTTTTAACATGTGCTACGTATTTGAAATGTACTAAAGGCTCGACCCCCACCCATCCCAGTGCGTGTACGTTACTAATGTATGACCCATACAACATGAAGACGCATGGTGCATCGAGAGTAGTGCACAAAGGGCGCACATATATATATTAGAAAGAAAAAAAGAGAGAAAAACAGATGAGGACAGAATGGTGAAGGGAGGGCGCAGTGGTTGCTCATAATTATAGACTATGTAAACAAACGCTGCATTTTCCTCCCTCCACGTAGTTGAAAGAAATGATGTGAACTCACACAATCTCTTAATTTTCTATGCATGTCATGTAAATTAATTGTAATTATGATATACACTAAGGGGCTGTTGCGGATCCAGCTTTTTGAAAAGGCGGGGTCGCGCTAATAAAAAAAGGGGGAGCCCTTATCCCAGACATTTACATTAAAAAAAATCTAAATTTGGTTCCCCCCCCCAAAAAAAAAAAGTGGGGGGGGGGGGGGGGGGGCTCTCCCCGCCACTGAGGGGGTCAATAATCAAGGCATCGTTCAGTGTGGCACAAATACAAACGTAATATGAAAACAATGCACACACAATTCAATCCGTTACCAATCACAATAAGGGAAAGGACTGCGCACCCTTTCTAGGACTAGGAACCCTTTTAATTCAATAAAAACGCATAAAACCCCGTGTCAATGCCATCATGCTAATCATACGTGCGTTACACTTACTGAACCTCATCTTAATTTGTTTAATAGAACACAGGTTTAATCCCCTAACATAATAGCTGTATAGTTTAGCATGCTAATCTATGTTTGTTTTCTCCAACTGTGAGACTCTATTCTTACTTATAATCGTTCTGTTTCTTGACCCGCTATGTGGCTTCTTAAAGGAAGGGGGGGGGGGGCTGCTGCTTTAAAAAACGACAGTATTACAGCTGTAATTCATAACTACCGTTTACTATTTTTGCCGGTATATGGTTTGGGAGTCGCAACAAATAAACCCATATTGCATGTTATTGCCACTATTGCTTTATCCAATGTCGAACTATGGAAAATTGTAATGTCGTTTTAGACTTCTCGCGTATGTTATAAAAGGCCTTCTTATGTCCCTATATAATTATAGGTAAACTCCCCCATCCATATCTATGGTGTGTGCATGGAAATGGTGGATATCTATGATATACTATGTCTATAGGAAAACAAAGATTCTCCTTGTTGTTCAGCCGAAAATGGCATGCATGGATGTCGGGGTTTGATGTTTACTGGAAGAAGATAATTTTATCATGGAATCGAATAAAAATCGAGAAAAAAATAAAATAAACGTGCGAAAATGAGTTGAGTGCGCCAATCAACGGACCGTGGATCCCATGCTTCATGGGAAATAGTTCATGATGAAATTAACAATACAGAACTGAAATAGCTAACGATAAGAGACGAGTATTTCAAAAAAATGATATAGCTTCTACGCTATTTAACTATATCAATGTAATTAAAAGATTAGAAATATTATTAAAAAAAGGTGGATTCATGTAAGAGGTCCTTAAGCATGCGTGAGGCACCGAGCAGAAGGTTGGTTTTCCTGGGATCGCCAACTGTGCCGTTTTCTGCAGTACCACGGAGCTTTTTAGAATGAACAGAAACCAAACCTTATCATATATCCTTACATTCATTGAACAAAAACCGCATTTCTGTTTTATGAGTGTCACAGAGCACCCTCACACGTCAATCAAAAGACACAGTCATTTTCTGCTACCGTTATTCATCCTCCTGTGCCCGATTAAAGATCTAGGCCGTCTGGAACTTCTTTGTTTCCCTGTGCATGTTTAGACGCACTATAGCGTTTATAGTTTGCGATAACAATACTATGCAAACAGTTGAAAACACAGCTGTAAATTCTTTTGCAATTCCTTTTAACTCGGTCGGTTCCTCGTAATCTGCTGCATCAAATTGGTAAGTATATTCAGTCCCCATCCCCTATTGCGCGTGGCCACTTCTCTGTTTAAAGCCTGCAGCTGTCACCGAGAACACGACAGGTTGGCTAGGTGTAGGCAGGACAAAAAATGGTACATATATAGAGGAACTGGACCCTCCCATAAGCCCCATTCGATGTATGCGATTTTATCTTAGAAATTCATCGTTTAGTATTTAACCTATATGCCTGTTAAGATAGACAAAAATATAATATGGACAAAAGCGAAAGCCAATGATACTTTTAGGATAGCCAGGTCAACTGGAAACAAAAAGAACTGGATCGGAAGACCCATTTGACAAGGGCCATAAACCAAGAATGAAAAATATCCATATCCCACAGAAATTTTTCCCTGTGTCATATCCAGCAAGTTGTTCAATTAGAAAAGCCTCTGCATGAAGAAAACATTTGGACAACCCAACATTAAAAAGTAGAATCCCTAATATCTTGAGAATCAGGAATGTCAGAACCTGGGCAAATGAAATTCCCAGTGTTTTGGCAAAATTTGCAAATTAGATCTACCTGTGTTTTCCCTGTCAGGAGTTTTTTTTGGGTTATTTTCCCTGTTTTTCCTGTGCTGTTGGTATCCTTCTAATATTTTATGGAAATCGAAAACATAGTTTCTATCAGGAAAAGAAATGTTTATTTGGAGAAACTTCAAAATTACAATTTGAATGGGAAGCAGAAGTAGATAGGAACTCAGAGGAAAGTCTGTTCTCAACAGCAACATATAACTTATAAGAAGGAGCTCCTATTTTGTTGCAAAAGCCTTTTTACACTTTGGCTTGCCGAGAAAAAGATTATCTATAAATACATGTGTCCTAAATGTTGACTCGTACAGATAAAGTAAGGTTTAAGTATTCATTGAATAAGGAAGTTACCATTGCCCTCTGATATAATATATTCATGTATAGAGAAATAAACCATGTCCTCGATATGTCATGAACTGTTAACTATCATAATTCGGACATAGGCTAGGATACAACATATCAGAATGAAGTCTCTCAAGAAGTGCACATGTATATATGTGCAGAAGATCTAAGTTTAATAATAAAACCCTGAATTTCCCTTATTGCCTAGGAATATTGATGTCCGTTCTACTGAAATGATATATTATTTGGATTTTGTTGATGATTTTTTTATGACAAAAATGAAATAAAAAGAATTAGCTTTGACAAAAAAAGTATGTATTAGATCTAATTAACAATCATTAAAAGGTTTGTCAGCATTATATTTCAAGGAAAACAACATTCTTGATTTGATCTATCACTAAAAAAAAACAAAAAGATATCGGCCCGGTTAACATATGAACAAATATGCTCTTAATTTTCTTCAACATATACTTCCAGTATCATTAATATAAACAAATTGAAACGAAAAATAACTTCCTAACTAAAACAAAGGAAATTTTGGTAAACATGAACGGAAAAAACATGAAGAGATTGTCTCCGGTTCGTAGCAATTTTCCGAAAGGCCTGTAGGGAAAATTCATTCAAGAAATGTCTGGAGCAATTGCGTCTTACAAATAATGTCGAAAAAGTATGGTCTATCGATGAGACAAACGCTGAATATTTCGTTTACAAATATTACCGAAGTGACAAGATTCATAGAATTCTACTGAATTGGGAGAAGTGCCTTCATATAGTCCATAGGGGCAGCTACCTTAGCGTACCGAACTCAACAAGTTACATGTACAGTACACACCACATCGAAGTACGGTTTGAAATGTTAAAAGTCTCATCGAAGATCCTATAATGTTTGACGTCCATTATTAACTTTTTCAAAAATCAATGAATTGATTTCATATTGTTGAAAGTTATGCGACCTGTTAACGAAGATGACGATAATGTGCCCCCAAATGCTACCATAAGAGATTCTGGATATATTGATGAAAGGCAAGTCTGCCCGCAACAATTTGTTATAAATATCGCAGGTATGGTAGTAATTCTGATCAAGCTTTGAGCAGTCGATACATAATTCAAACGAAAGAAGTAGTAGACTGAATCCGAATCACAGAAATATAGACCGAAGGGAATCTATATTTTATGTCAAAAACAAATGTGACGTAAGTTCAAATGGGTTTATATACGTTCTGACGCGCGTAAAATTCTTGGATTTATCATAATATTATCATATATTATAAGCACTATTCCTCGTGCAGTTTTGGTTTTCACATGACATTTTTATCATTTACTACACATTTTCACTTTGGCTAGTCGAAAAAGCCCACTGGTATCCATTGGACAAGTAAGACCATCCTTATATTCTGGCATCTAATCTGTAACGAACGCATTCGATTTAGGCCTACATCTGCATTTCTAATACAACTAAAAGTATTCGTTCGATTGTGAACTGTATCTTCCGAATCAAAAGCTATTTTACTGAGTTCTGATGGGGAATAGGCCCTACTAGCAAAAATTCATAAGGTGCATAAATAATGAAATACTGGACCTGTCAAAACTGTTTTTCTTATATCCGTCCAGTTATTTATCTAATCACTCAATGAACCACACATCTACATACGACAGAGAGACATAATTATAGGTTCACATCCCCGGGTTCACACCTCAGTTTCGTTTTCTGAATTGAAGATAAATGAAAAACGTATTCGATGAAGGCTAAGCGGACTGATAAGCATTGGGAAACCATATCTATTCTGGGTAAATTACAAAACATCTAATGCGAGGAAAGAAATTAAAAAGCAGGCTAAGCAAGTGGATATCAATTACCATAAATACCCTGGAAATAATCATATAAATACGCCCTGTAATTTAAACAATGTGTTGGTGCAATATATTTCAACTCCATTTCACAATTTAATCAAATGTACGACAATAGAAACGAAAGACATATATAGGATCTATGCTATAGTATTGCAAATTTAAGAATTAAATAATGAGAAATCCGCAGGGCAGAAGAAAAGGCCGAAGTGTTTAGACAAAGAAAACTTACCCTGGAGCAGAGAAGAGCTGGTTTAAATGTTAATGCGACCAGCAGGAGGACGCTGTGCTTGTGTCCTCCCCACCTGCGAGGTGCGGCCAGCCGGGCAGTAGTAGGCTTTAAGACGCTGGCTCACTGTTTATGGCGTCCCTGCGTTCCGTGTGGAGGATAGGACCACCTCCTGCACAACGCCGCTTCAGCTTCCTAGTGCTGATAAGCTAGAAGTAAGCACAAGTGTTCTGCTGCTAGGATGAGTAGAACCAGACCAGTCTCTCTGAGTGATCCTGGTTCTACCAACTCGACGGCCACCACCTGCCCGTGGAGAAGGCCGCCCTCCCACCCGCCCCGCCCCTCCAGTACACCCGGCGACCTACCGACCTCTTTCCACAGACGTTTCATAACGCACCATACGCTTCAACGATTGATAAATCCACTGCCTACAATACAAATCCCATCTCCCTGTGTGTAAACTAAATTCAAAACGCTACAAGCTGCTCGATAGGTTCACAGGAAGTATAGGTTCACAAAATGTATCGCCTCAAAATATAATTAAAACAAACGTGACGTGGATGACTCAGGTATCAATGTAGTGGCCATGGCACGAAGGACGCAACACATGGCCAGCTAGCGACAACGCCAAGCTTTACCCAAAATTCGCCAATAAAACAATTAATAGAGGAATTTCAAAATGCAGTTGCAGAGTGCCCGATGATAAAATGTATACCTATTTGTGTGCCCACTAGGACCATGGCAGTGCATTGCCATACCCTGTCTGCACTCAGAAGGGATTATTGACAAACCAACGATTGTGTACAACGGCCCGACCACACAGCAGAGAACGTTCTCTTTACTGACCCCGCACCTTCCCCTCTGTCACGTAGCGCCGCTGTGACGACGATGGCGCACGGACAAGCTTCTCAGTTTGGTAGGGGTTGCCATGTAGGCTTCAATTGGAGTCTCTCCGTACCTGTCGCAACTGGAAATGGCAGAGAGGTCGCTCCTCCGGTGTCAGAATTGGGAGCGGGGCTCCCCCATTTTTTTTAATGTTTTTTTTCCCCTTTCTTTTTTTTATTAGGCCTATTGATAATGAAAGGGCAGATAAATTTTGCATGGGTCGGAAGTTGGCTTGAATTCGCATAGAACAACACAACAACAACAACAACAAAACTAAATTTTAATGTTGATTCAACGTCCAGGCCTAGGCCTACATGTAGTAATTCTACATGTACATGAATGCCCTGTTGCATGTCTTGTATCCTTTCCCCCCATCTAGGCCTAATTACCCTCATATATGTATATTTATATAGGGCCTACATATATACATTCCTGAGATTAGACCGTATAATATCTATGCAGGTTGTTTGTCCAAGTGCAACCGGGTTATAGGCTACAAGAGACTGGTGGCTGGAACATAGCCTTCATGAACAAAAAGAGGCCGTGCATGAGCTTGAAACTGTTTCAGGATAAAATAAACGATCGAAAAAAAAGAAAAAAAAGAGGAAGATGTCCTTGAACGATTTCAGGATTCTTTTTTTATCGTACTATAGCTATGTCCGGAACGCTCTGTTGTTGAAAAGGTGGTGCAGCACTAGCTTTTTAAAACCGAAATTTCAATATGATGATTCTAAACTCAATCTCTCGATTAAGATCTATACTTTTGAACGCTGTGGGATCAATTTAAAACGTCTATTTTATACCTCCCCCTCTACATTTACCATATCGGTGGTGGCTAGGTGCAGGGGAGTTTTTGCACCATTAATGGCGACCTCACGAGGACCACATAGGAATAAACAGGGACAGTGTTCAGGTGTAGGGGATGCGGTTCTACGGTGGGCCAAAAGTACTAAGTCTCTCTTCTGCAACCAAACTGCAAACATTTATGTAATTATTCGACTTCAAATCTGTCTATAGGTATTAGGGCCTACACCTTCCTCTTTCTCAGTTAGGTGGGAAAAAAAACCTCTCGTGTCCCCCCAATTCTTCTTAACCACCTACACATAGGCGTACACACCTTACTCTGTGACCCCCTAAATCCTTTAATTTTCTCCTCCACCACAAAATACTTCGACTTGAAACCTTGTATTTGAGAGTGGAGAAGGGACTGGTTTGTGCAGGAGTGATATTAAGGGTTTTAGAAGAGAGGCCTCAGGGTACTGAGAATAATTTGAAAAGGTATAATATTCCCCCCCCTGTAGGAGTGTGTACTATATTATGGTACTTGTGGGTTACCGTACTACAGGAGGACCAGTGTTTTCACGCTCACAGCAGATGGTTCCGCACAGGTTTGACCTGGTTATTGACATCCAGCTGGAATACACACAGTGGGCAAAGCAATGTTGGGTCCTTTCTCCATTGCTTTATATTGCATTGAAGGATACTTTCAATTTCAAGTGTTTTTATTCATTTTATATCAATAGATTATTCTACTTGCAGATACAGGTAATGTTAGAAGGAAAACATAATAAACTGTTTTAGATTCCATGACATTGCAAAAAGAACCATTTCTGTGAAAGACCCCCCTCTCCCCTCATCAGGTCCCTCTGCCAACCAAAGGGATTTTAAACAATAGAAAAAAATGATAACGTCTCAAATTGAGAACTAGGGGATTATCTGGTTCGTCCTTCCTTTTGGTCTTCCTTCTGGCATAGACATAGGAGTGTACAGTTACGAAACGTGTGCACTACGGAAGTTCAGCCAATGACAGAAAGTTCCCCTTTTTAATATTAATAAAGTACGCAAGTGTTACGAAAGAGGTGGGCTGCCAACCGCACTACTCGGATAGATTCCAGTTCTCTGATTTTAAATTAGGGAATCAGTCGGGCATGCAGGTCAAGTCACACTTCACGTGAGCCTTCAATTTGGTTAGAAAACTAGTACATTTTTACGATTTTCTTTTATATTGCATTTCATGCATTAAGTCGAGGTCCTTGGTGTATCTCGGCATTATTAAGTACGGGGCGTGGCTAGAAATGGTTCAACAGCCTGAAAATTACTCCTATCCCCGACACTTACCTTTCTGACGTGTACATATATATATCTCTAAATTAAATGAGACCCTAAATGTTTGGGGTATGATTTTCGGGTGTTATTTTTTCTGAAACCATATGGCAGAGAAAATATAATCAGAACACAGGTTTGGTATAAAAATTTAAAATATATATAAAAAAAAGTTGGGGGCGTGCTCCACAACCTGTATACCCGTCCTTGTAGCCATTGCACCAGAATCACTAGGCCTATAAATAACAGCAGGCCCCTGAACGGTCGACGGTCGGATTTAAGACAAACGATAATGCCGCCTAACGGAGTTGAGGCTCCCACCCGGGGAGCCCCACTGCTGGCTGCCTTGTAGGCGGGCGTCCTCTGCCTGCAGCCGGCCTTCGGGGCCGTCTACCGTGGGCTGAAACCAGTTCAGTCACGTGGCCACAGCAGACGCTGGGTCACAAACGAGGACGGCGGGGATCAATGGAAAACAGTGCCAGCGTACAACGCCACGAAACGGCGTGAGGTCAGGGCGGCCGTTACGCTTTGGCACACCTGTGGGCCAGAGTGAGGGGACCAAGGGAGGGGAAAACAGACGCACAACAAAACATATGGTCTACTTACCTGGGCGTAGCTCGGCCCAGAGTGAACTCACTCGGGTATGTATAGAGGATGGTTACAATTATGATTTATTATCTGCGAGTGCGCGCACTTCTGCAATCGTTTAAAACAGATTTTAATATCATTTTGAGAATCGAGTGTACAGGGGGCGGATACAGAATACAGGGGCGGGTACAGGAATTTCGAAAGGGGGTCGGCATATATATATATATATATATATATATATATATATATATATATATATATATATATATATATATATATATATATAATCAACCTCGAAGGGGGTCCTCGGTCGGGGAGTCAGCGCAGGCCAGAAGTCAGCTTTTTTTCAAAGCGGGGTTCGTTTTGCGATACATAACCATGTAATACCACAATTTTCCCTGAGCTGCTAAGGTGCCGATGATAATACACGCAACTACTCTAGAGCTTCCAACATAGAAATATTTTTTTTTTCATAAAATATGACTCAAGACAGGGAATGGATGCCCCCCGGGGGGGGGGGGATTTGTCCTGTGCCCTAGGACAAATATTTAAGGCAGTATGAGTAATTTAATGAAAAATAGTGGTAAAACTGTCTTAGACTAACTTTTTGTGTAAAATTCAGCTAACCTACTCAAAACATTCTATTTCGTTTGGAAATAACCTTATTCGGAATGTCAATGGAATGTTTTATTCCAAAAAATTACTATACAATAGTAATTTGGTTGCCATGGAGACAAAAATTTTTGTAATTTCTTTAAAAAAGTTGCGACATCATCATGGAAAATATAACTTAAAGATATTCCAGCTTCAAACAGATAAACAATATCATTTATAAGCTTATTTTATCCTCTTAAAGGTAACTATGGGTATTCACTGCAGCGTCACCTGGCGTTAAAACATTTTCATTGCTCAAATTCTTTAAACTGTTAACAAAATTTTGTATAACCTTCATAAATTTAAGATATCTACAATAAGTTATGCAAAAGATAACACTACCATAAGTTTCTGATAAATGAATAGGTTATTTTGTGATTTTTAGGGGGAATTTTTGGTATTTTCAGGAATAAGTTTTGATTTTTCATGGTGACCCCCATGCTTTCTTTATCTAAAAATGCACATTTTGTACCTATCCAAACATTTGCAGCTTTTGGTGTCAAAATTATGGATACTTTTTTTCTGATGAGGAAAAAATGTGATTTTTCCCATTGAAGCCAATGGTAAATGGTCATTTTTTCAAATGTTAATATCTTGTAAATGGATATGGTGACACATGTTTTTTAAAGTTTCTTTTCAGTCCTCATGCATTAATCTAGCAACTATGTGAGTTTGATCATTGTATTATGGTTAACAAGAAATCATGCCCAATACCCATATTTACCTTTAAATGTTGAATTCCGCACACTAGCCAGCAGAGCGCCACTCACTGTTGTTGGAATAACATCCTGGAAAGATCAGTACTGTTAAGCTAGGTTCTGGAGTTGGAATTGAAGCCGGTAGACTGTTAGTTGAGTGGAATGTTGGCTGGGTGTGGTTGAGTGGACGTTACCCCTTTGGATTGTTCATTGACCTTTCACACAAGAGTTATGTCATACATAATGCGGAACTACGCCATGGATTTGACACACAGTCTGGTCGGAGATAGGCTGCGCGTGACCTATACGGCATTCGGGAGTCCTGGTCTGCGCATACGCACACCTTTGACCCAGTTTTCTATGGGTGGACAAGCGCCACTTTCAGCCTATCAGGATTCTCCATTTTTCAATATGGCGGCGCCCACTGGGCCTCTCCCGTATACGGTATAGGAATGTTGTGCAGATTATCTATGTGCTAGATTTTATATTTCCTAATGATTTTTTTTTTTTTTTTTTTAATGAATTATTGAAAAGTAAAAGTTTCTGTATCACCCTGGAGGGTGATACAAGGCTGGTTATCACCCATGTTTGACACAGCATGCATTAAACTCTTAACTACTAAACGTGTATCATCCTAAGGTATAATAAAAAGGTTAAGTACTAAAACGGCGTGCATTCACGCTTACATGGGGCCCTTGTTTGAGGGGGGGGGGGGGGGGTCCCAATGTCGCTGACGCATGTTAAATTTAAGATCAAGAAACGGCCCTGTCCCCCTGTCGAATTTAAGAAAAGGCAATGTCCCATATCACTAGTCCCTAAAATGGCCATGTCGCCATATCGAACTTTACTTTGTCTGATGGTACAGACAGTTGTAGAAGAACTACACATTTTAGAATGATGTAATAAATAGTGGAATAATCCCTGGGATTTCAGTAATTTTGTTATGCACAACTTTTGGCTAAGCGTCAAATAATTATTTTATGATAAGAACACAACTCCAAGCTTGATAGACTCCCCTTTGCATGTCACCCTGTGACAACGACAGGGTTATCAAAGGTCCCTAGAGGACCACCAATCGTTGTGTGTAGGGCCCTGCCTATATGGGACACCTGCCTCGTAAAAGGGTAGGGGTATGGTCTCTACCTTCTCATAGATATCCGTGATATGACTATAGATGTCGATACGGTGTAAAACCCCAATAACTAACCAACCAAGCTTGATAGCCAAAGGGTGGCCGATTATGCCTATAGGTCTTTTCCCAAATACGCTCCCCATAAAGTGGACATCCAGTAGCTTAACGATGGTCGATGGGAACACCTCGACCCACCTCCGGAATCCACCCCTGGTTTATGGGGCCGACACTTTCATTTTTGCGTCATGGTTTATGCACCAAAGGACAGCAGTTTACAACCAAGTCCAAGAAGAAATTAAACTCAGGCCTGTAATACATTCAAGCAGTTGGGGGTGCAATTTAGGCTTATACAAATACCCTTAAGTACACAGGCCTATACAAATTAAATATATGTCAGTTATATAGGCAGTGGTGCAAGCAAGATACCGGAATATGTGTGTTTACACACACAACCACACACACACACACACACACACACACACACACACACACACACACACACACACACGGCTAAGTACTAAAACGGCGCACGCAAGTAATGTTTTTTCCTCTTATAGGCAAGTTTAAGTCCCGACAAAAGAAAATAAAGTGGGGGGGGGGGGGGGGGGTCAGGACCCCTAGACCCCTCCCCCTCTCGATCCGTCCCTGATAACGCAGAGTATCAGTAAGCCGTTATTGTCCTTATGTGTTCACATTTATCCCATGGTGTCCCTATTCTCTCCACATTACAAAATGTGATCGACAAGGAGCCCAGGGTATAATCTTTCAGTCAATGTTTTAGACAGAATGTTGCGTCATGACACTTTCTTCTGAAAATAGTGAGAGTCGCTTACTTCAGGATTAATGATAAAACTGATCTTCAGTGTCATTGGGGAAAGTACATACTCATAGCATAAGTTTACCATTATATCATGTTCAACATTGATTCCTGTTAAAGTAGGTAAAACTTTGAAATATTAAAAGAAAATTATTCAGAGACCTTTTAAAGAATTACATATTTTAATATTCAAACTTAATACGTCGTCTCCCCTATGCAAAATGCTTTCGATTAGTTTAATTTAGACTGCTACTTCATGACTGAATTCGTTGGTTGATTATATAATCTAATGTAAAGGATTTACTTCATCCGAATCGTGACAAGTTCTGTGTGTTGTGCCCCATAATCAGGGTAATAGCTAGTTGGTTGGTTGGTTATTGGTTGCTTTACGCCCTAATTAACTGCCAGGGTCATAGGTAACAGTTGAAATGGGGAACAAACTTCACAGCTGTTAACCTATATTGAATATATAGCATAGGCCTATTAATCAGTCACACTAAACGCTTTATTCCACAATAGAGTTAATCAAAATCTAATCCCCATTTCATAATTCTGCAGTACAGGCAGTGACAATAGGGGTTATGATTACTCATAGCCGTGCTGTATATCAACATCCAAAGGGATTTTATTCTCTTTCAAATGATATACAGCATGCATGGTCTATTGCTATATTGTTGCAGAAAGATTAAAGAAACACATACGTCACACACACACGCACACACACGCACACACACACACACACACACACACACACACACACACACACACACACACACACACACATCACTATGTATGCCCATCCATTGCAATTATCCAGACCTCTTGATAGTTCCTAGAATAGCATTCACCCTGAGGTTCCCGTCCTATAACTAGTTGTTCGAGCAGAATCAATACTCAGACCAAGGCCCCCATAACTCACCCCGATCTACACCGCGGCGCTCGATGGTGTATTTTGATCTCACCTTTCGGTTATATAAATGGTATGTGGACAGGTGCAAAGGGATCCAGGTTTTAGGGAGTGGCAGATACCTCTGAAATGGTTCACCACCAAATAATTATCCTATTTTACCAAGGTTTGAGTCCGTCTAGAAAATACCACCACTCACCGGTGAAGGAAAACCGTTGGGACTTTCTTGTTCTTATTCTATTGGGAGCGGGGGGCGGGGGGGGGGGGGCGGTGATTCGAATCTGAAATAAATCCTATTTTTAATGGGTTTAATAAAGTTTTTGTCTCCACTTCTTGCTGAAGATACCGTACTTTTATGAGAAAATCCCTAATGCTGACTTATGCGGATTTAAGGGGGGGGGGGGGGGAAGGCGTAGGGGCGCACGTCTCGCTACTTTTGGTCAAATATTGACATTTCTCGGCTGTGGAATTTTTTTTACATTAGAGTGCCTCCCCTTTTGAAAATCTCTGGATTTGCCCCCCCCCCCCTGTATAATATCAACTTAATAATTATAGAAAACAGAAAGCAGAATATTCGCATATCTATATAAAGAACCATTTGAAATATCATTACCAATACCTTTATGATATAAAAGCGTCTTGTCTCGGCTGCATGGGTCACTAATTATTGTGGTTACTCATGTTCGTCTGAAAGAATAGAACAGAAATAGCCTACCTGAGAAAAGTTGGTATATTTGGACGAGCATAATGAAGTTCACAAGGCTGCTGCTTTGTCCAGGCGAAAACCTCATTGAAGTGTAATGCTAGGCTAGCAAGTTACCTGCCTCAAATAATCAGCCTGAGGCTAGTGTAGAGGCTACGGATCATCCGATGTTGTTCGTGGTGCTGGTGATGCAAGGGTTGCGGGGTGGGGTTTTCTATTTTAAGGATAGCCACCTGTGATAGAGCTGTTTCATACTTTTTTTTTTCATTTATTAATTATTAAGTAATTCACTTCAGGGTTGCCCCTGGCTTTCGGTGATATTACAATGAGTATGAATTGTAGTACATAAAGATTTAATTGTAAATTATAACTATATACATCGAGATCAATACAATATATTCCTTTGTTAAGTACTTTTTCTATATAACCTCCTTCTTGATATTATGTCACACAGATTGGGCCTAATGAAGTAGATCAATATAGAGAACGATATTCCAATTTTTGGTCCTTTTTGTGCCATTAAGTGTAGGAAACCGTCTTTACTCTGATATATATACACCATTGCAGGTATCATTAGAGATTTATCTGTTGTTTTCTTTTCTTTTCATATTTGTCATATTCTGTCTACAGGGCTATTTATCAGGCCCTACCAGTTTATTGTAATAGTTTTTCCGTATATTTTATAATTTTGTGATTCCCAATAAGTGACCTATTGAAACCACTTTAATTTCTCAATGTTCTTCCAAATAGGTATTTAAAGACAAGCCCAATAAAGCTACAAATACAAAAAATGTTTAAAATCTTAATAATGATATTATTTATTTAACAGGATGTTTTATACACACTAGTACTGTGGTGACTATTGACTAAGTTAAGTATTCAACCAGAATGAATCATAACTTATAAATATTCATAGATCTAGTAATTCTTAAAGCCGGATTGAAAGGTTCTTTTATTAGGACTAGTTTGCAATTCAATTGGCAATTGAAAGAAATTGGCAATTGAATTGCAAACTAGTCCTGATAATAGAATCCGGCTTTAAGAATTACTCAAAATGTTTGACTCGAGGTTATAATAAAACGGTATTTACTACTAAGACTCCTATCCTAAATATACCGTCTCATTATAACCTCGAATCAAACATTTTAAGTCAAGAGTCCCAGCCAATCTGATCACAACGGTCTATCCTTAAGGGAATACCCATTCCCCATGTCAGATTTCATTGTCAGTAGCTTCCTACCATAGCTCCTGTCCCTATCTTTTCGCATGTACCTCCAGGGGCCCTCGAGTTGGGCGGGGGAGTATTCCTGATGTCATAATTATGTCGGTCTTAAGTAATGGCTATGTCGCCCTGTCGAATGTAAGAAATGCCCATGTGGCTAAGCCACTATTCTTATTTTTCTCCTGCCCATGTGGCCGTGTCGAATTTAAGGGTCTCGGGCCCGCTTCCTGTCACATGCCAGTAAATCTTATGCACAATATCAGATTTAAGAAATCTCCAGGTTGATTGTAGGGGCCGTCCTACTGTTCGGGGCTAAAGGCCGGACGCGCATGCAGACCTCGTGCACGGCCGGAGTGAGGCGCGTTGACAAACACTTGTCTAAAAGAGCCTCACGTGAACAACCCGTGCTTTGATTATCGATTCATCTGCTATTCATCTCATAATGCACAAAGAGTGTGAATATTTATGCCACATTCATATCAATAGATCAGTGTATTTCTAGGATATATATTAGACGTAGCTGTCCTCACGACACCCTACTTTACTTTCCTCTTAAATGTATTATAGAAATTTCACAATATCATATTTGAATTATGGTAAACGCGCCTGCTTTTCCACGCCATCAGTGCTACGCCAATGACTTTTACCATTACACGTGGTGTTTTTTTTTAGGTGGATTTATTTGAAAAATTTGAACACTTATTCATCAGTTTATATTAGCACTTTATGTCCGGCCCTCATGGACCAACTCCTAGCGATATTTATTAAGTTAAACTCTTGTTTTATAACTATGCATACACAAATATAATTGAAATTGGCTTCTCTGTACAAAGCTTAACACACGAGCTTCATTAGTAGTAATCACTATGTTCTTTAAATTAGCGATAAACAGTACTCAAATGCATTCCGCAGGGAGAGTCACCTGAGAGTGCGTTCGCAGAAAATTCTCTTAGGGGTCATTTGAAGTAATATAATGATTAAAAACATACTCAATGTTGTCAGTGTAAATATGCTTGCGCATGACTTCGTCTTTTATTATTTAGGAAGAATTTAGGATGTTGTTCAAACCATTGGTATAAACCAAACAGTTCATTGAAGGAGGGAACCCTGCTTTTTTAATGCGGGCAATAGACAAATAAGCCCTTTCCGTGATTATCCTTAATTCAGTTGGTATCTTGGACTCTAAAGGAGTGAGCCACTGTTGACATCAGGATAGATAGGCAACATACACATAAGGTCGTGTAATGGTCGATAGTAAAAAGCCAAACTTTGGCCTCTCTCTGTGACCTACAGCCATGCGTGGAGATCACCAAACCCTAGGGAGGGGACGTTCTGGTATCATGAGTGTCCCTTTACCCCGCCCTTTACAGTCTCACAAGTGATTGCTTGGGCCTCCATTCCGGTTTTAGCCCGGTTTTGGGACCGGCCTGGACAGAAATAGTGGCGATTAGCATAGTGGTATCAAAATAGCTGCTCTTATCTGCCTCGGTGCAAGGTCAAGCCAGAGACTGGACCGGCTGTTTGTAGTACTTGGTTCACCATTGACTGGACCGTCACTGATCCTTGATCACTCGATTACACACTGACCACCACGTGGTCAGCCACTACCGGCCGGTCGAAGGCCAATGTGGCACTCTGCCACTTTGACCCTCCCACCTACTGGAAAACTCTGTCCATGCTCTGTCGGAATGATCTCTCGGCCCGGGGGCAGATCTCGTTGCAGAATGCCCAGGTGGTACCAGTCTGTACATTGGCACTCAGTAGTGCCAACATGCACACAAACAAGTCGAGGTGTGGCTCAGAACCCAGGCGGATTAGTGGTTGGGGGGGGGGGGGGGGGTTAAAGATATAATATATGAAAGTCGCAAGTCATTTTCGCTATTGTTTTCATACTTAGCGTGTTAGATAACATTTTCCTCGTTGTCCACTCTGGCCAAATCACTTAGAAATCATCAAATGAGTTAGGCAGCAATGGTGATGCGACTTGTGTCCCTTGTCAAAGAATTAAACAGATATTCAACGTTTTGAAGATAATGTTGTTTCAAGTTTAATAAATCAGGGCAACCGACAGTGTCTGCTTCTTTAGTGTTTCAATAATGTTTCATATTCATCATCATTCATATAGTATATTAAAGATTCTTATCGTTCATTGCGATATGTATTAACTATAGTGTATAGTATTACAACAATCTATGATTGATGAAACAACAAAAGGATTTAGGATAAATAATAAGCCTACATCTTAATGTAAGAAGCTTGTTGAGACATCAGGACGAGGTCTTTAACCATTTTGCTGCTGAATATGTCATTCTACGGTTATTGATTACTGAGTTATTGCTGAAAATATGAAAAATAGCAATAAACTCAGTTTTTCACTATGTTCTTCTGGTAGAAACTTTTAAAATGAAAATTGGATGAAAACATTCCAATTTAATTGGAATTCCAACTTTTGGAAACTTACTTTTGTTCCATGGTTACCAGGGAAACCCTCATTTGCATAGCGGTAGTATCGGCAGGTTTGGCCTTCTATCAACATTCCGGTTACCATGGCAACGGAATGCAAAAAAATCACCATTAGTGAAAACTATGGAAAATTTCACTTATAGCATAAATTTAGCTTCTTTTTATGATTTTTATGATTTCTAAGCTAAATAAAGGCTCTAGAGCCATGAATATGTATTTCCATAAGGCTGGAAATCCCAGAGACTGTTAATGTTGGCACTGTGCCTAGCAGGAAAATTTGTTCTTTTTTCGGACAAAGCTGCAATATGTATCACGGATGGTTTCGCGCTTGAAACTATATTAATATGGGAGTGCCTCATTATAATTCACAGTATGCGAGACACAGCTATGGCAACCTCTGAGAAGAGCCAAACTGCCCTGAATATTTTTGAGAAGTGGTGTGCTGTTAAATATGAATGTATCTGAAACTAAACATGATTCAGCAGAAGACAACCTCATATGATCCCCGATAGGAAACGATGTAATATGCCTTTTAACCTTTTTTAATCTAGGGGTTCTGAAAAAAAAACCTACTTCGTTATAATAATTATAACACTAAATTTATACTAAAGAAACATTATGATAATTATTTTCATAATGTTTTCTTTAGTGTCACTTTTGACCACATTAAGGGGGTTAAACACACATGTAGGCCTACATTCATGAACGCAAATACATAGGTTGTAGTTTCCCCCTGTAGTGTTTTTTTGTGGCTATTTGCATAGACCACGTGAAGCCAACGTGCACCTTACGTCACAACATGTACCCACCCCCGACGTCATACTATCGTAATTCCCTATCCCAGCAAAACAAGGTCGAAAACAGGGCCGACCCGTCATCAATAACCGCCTGTGTTCCGTACCGTGTGGGGTAGTCAAGATACACCCGTGTGAAGTGGACATGGCACAATGAACCGGGAAATGGGCAAAGTCCAGGTGCAAGTGGCAAAGTCCACCGTCACGAAAGGTAAACTGCACGGAGACCACTCACGACCGATCCAGATAGGGAAATGTGCTGAGTCATTAGACCCCTAACCTAGACATGGTGACATTAGCATTTCTTTACATTCAGCATACATACATGTGCATGTAATGCAATGGAGCTTAATAATGCCAACACACATCTCTCTCAACTCGTTGATGCATGACACAAAGAGTACGCCCCTATGCCCGATACATTTTATAAGAGGGGAATGATCTTGGCAAATTACAAAAAAAAGGAGAGAATCAATCCCAAATACATATAGATTTTTGAATTGGCCATTTATGCATCCATTACATACTTAGAGGTACCGGGAATCACTGGAAAAAATGAGACCACGTTAAACTCTTCAAAAAACTGTCAGAGTGGAAAATCCCTGACAAGTTTGGCATTGTTACCAAAGTAAACAGTTTTGGACAACCACATTGTCCGGAAGTTGTCATATATATTTGTCATAAACTTGTCAAAAACTTGTTATATAGTTTGGATAATCAATTATTTATCTTATCACAATCTGATAATGGCCTTCCATTTAGTCTATACGCATCTAGGGGGGAGGGGGTCCGAGATTTTTTGAGAGAATTCAAATTGGAAATGTTGTTCGTTCTTTGTTAACACCTTTTTTTTTGTAGTAAAACCATAATTGAGAAATGTTGATCGTTGATCGTTCTTTGTTAACACCTTTTTTTTGTAGTAAAACCATAATTGAGACTGTTCGAGACGATGAAGGGGTAGATTGGCAGGCTAATATATGTATTTTCATACTTTCTCTTTTCTATCTTTAACATACATGAAATGCATGAATTGTGGCCCCCATTCGTGAGAGTCAACTATATAATGTCAGGGCTATTATAGTATTAAGAATCGGGATTAATTAAAGTCCCACTTTCAAGTCCTTGAGTGTAAATCACATTTCTGCATGACTGTGAAAAGGCACGGATGGGAAAATATAACAGAAATTCTTTTTTATTCTAAAGAACAGTTTTCAATAAATTCACTTTGTTTGAACTGTTTCCCTGCCCTAGATATCTCACTCTCTTAATTGATAAAATTTCAAATTACGATTTCAAGGATAGGACGGTGCCACATGCATGCACAAGGCCTATACACGGGGAGAGGGGCATGGGGCAACCCCCCCCCCCCCCCCCCCCCAGAGCATCACACATAATTAATTCCATGCGCCCAGGTAGAAAATATTCTCTTTCTTTGAAATTCTTATTAGTTTAAGATTAGAGGAGAATTGGAACAAACAGGAGAAGAATCTTCTGCACTTTGTCCAACCCAAATGGGAAGAGAAAAGTGACAAAAGCAAAAGAGTGTGCCTGACAAGATTGGAACAGATAAAAGTGGCCCGTCTTCAGATAAACTGACACATGAACAACTCCTGAAAGGCAGGGGCGGATCCAGGATTTCTAAAGGGGGGGGGGCCAAGATGTTTAATCTGTATACGTACTATGATGCATTTGCTACCCCAACCCTACCTGGATTTACATTTTCTGTTACCAAATGATTAGTTCTTCATAAATATATGTAATTTCGTCCATGAACAAAGCCAATACATTATTGCATTTTCTTATGCATTTTATGGATCATTTGTTTTATTTTCTTGATATGATTAGGCTGCTGTATTTTTGTATATGTACTATGATGCATTTTCTACACAATGGATAATTTGGTAAAAAAACATGGAAATTGTTAAAAATGTACACCAATTTTATTCAATTGATTAGAATCAATTTGTTGCTTATAATACCTGAAAAAAGAGTATTTGCAGGGCCCAAATTTAAAAAAGTTACATGACTTGATTTAAATGAAAAACGTGATTTTGGTTGAAAAATGTGTCAAAAATGGTACATTTTAAGCTATAAATTCTAAAATATTCATATAATTCACTTAAAAGTAGGGTTCCCATTCAAGGTTTGATAAAGACACATCCAATGAGGCTCTGATAGAATGGCTATTACTAAGTAATCAATAAGTCTTATTGATGCAATTTTATGAATGAAATTATGAAAATCAGGTCTGTGGCCCCGTTTCGTGAGAATCAACCATATATGTATTCTTTCAGGGAATAGCCCCTCCCATTAAGGGGGGTATGGGAAAATTTTGAAAAGATAACCTCTTATTCATGCAATCTGAGGCATTCTGAGGTAACTTAGTGACCTTAAAACGTGATATTTTCCCCCCAATCTAAAGGAGGGTGCGGGTCGACCAGAGAGGCCAGAGAGGCATCATGTTAAAGTAGGAGGGTGAGGGTCGACCTGGGAGGCCAGGGGGGCCTCAGGTTAACGGAGGAGGGTGAGGGTCGACCTGGGAGGCCAGAGAGGCTTCAGGTTAAAGGAGGAGGGTGAGGGTCGACCTGGGAGGCCAGGGGGGCCTCAGGTTAACGGAGGAGGGTGAGGGTCGACCTGGGAGGCCAGAGAGGCTTCAGGTTAAAGGAGGAGGGTGAGGGTCGACCTGGGAGGCCAGGGGGGCCTCAGGTTAACGGAGGAGGGTGAGGGTCGACCTGAGAGGCCAGAGAGGCTTCAGGTTAAAGGAGGAGGGTGAGGGTCGACCTGGGAGGCCAGGGGGGCCTCAGGTTAAAGGAGGAGGGTGAGGGTCGAACTGAGAGGCCAGAGAGGCTTCAGGTTAAAGTAGGAGGGTGAGGGTTGACCTGAGAGGCCAGAGAGGCTTCAGGTTAAAGGAGGAGGGTGAGGGTCGACCTGGGAGGCCAGGGGGGCCTCAGGGTAAAGGAGGAGGGTGAGGGTCGACTAGGGGCTTTCCATTTAGTATGTACGCACATTTTCAAAAAATCTCAGACCCCTCTCCCCCCCCCCATTGATGCGTACATAATTAATGCAAGGCCAAACTTAATCTGTCAGACATGGTAGCTAAAACTCTGAGGGCTGGTGGGCCTTGAGGGAACAGGGGCGACCTCTAAGGGCTGGAGGGCCTCGACAAGATATATTTGAGGGCCCCCTGCTTTACCCTACTCAGTGGCGGATCCAGCTTTGGTATGCTTTTAGAAGGGGGGACACCCCCTAATTTCCAGAACTTTACATTGAAAAAATCTAAATTTGCCCCAAAAAAAATAGGGGCGTGTGCTCCGGCACTCCCCTCTAAATCCACCATTCTACTTTACCCTACTCCTTTAACCTAAGGCCCACTCTTGCCTGTCTGGTCCATCCCTACCCTACTCCCTTGACCTGAGGCCCCCCTGCTCTCTCTAGGGGGCCAGACAAAATAACATAAACATATGCTAAATGCTGTACATGAATGTCTGATATGTGTACAAAAATGTCTGATAAAAAGCTTAATAAGTTGGACAAATGTGTGTTGTTTCAAACAAGATTTCACAATCGCTGCATAGTCAAGGCCCACCAGCCCTTAGAGGTCGCCCCCTCCTCTCTCTCACAAAGTCAAGGCCCACCAGTCCTTAGAGTCGCCCCCTCCCCTCTCACACACCTATTCAAGGCCCACCAGCCCTTAGAGATCGCCCCCTCCCCTCTGACACACCTATTCAAAATTTGGAAAGCTAGGGGCCCGACTGGCCCCTGGATTTTTAGGCTTATGTCCACCACTGCCTACCAGCCCTCAGAGGTCGCCCACTCCCCTCTGACACACAGTCAAGGCCCTCCAGCCCTTAGGCTTAGAGGTCGCCCCAGTTCCCTCTGACACACCTAATCAAGATCACCATCCCCCTCTTCCCTGACACATCTATTCAAGGCCCACCATCCCTCAGAGAGGTGCCCCCCCCCCCCTTCCCTATAACACACCTGTTCAAGGCCCACCATCCCTCAGAGAGGTGCCCCCCCCCCTCCCCTATGACACACCTGTTCAAGGCCCACCATCCCTCAGAGAGGTGCCCCCCCCCTCCCCTATGACACACCTGTTCAAGGCCCACCATCACTCAGAGAGATGCCCCCCTCCCCTATTTTTTTTTTTTTATTTCTTTATTTATACTGACAAAAGTTAGCGCAAGCGCTAGTTTACATCTTCTGCCAGTGATTTAAAGTTGGCAGTTTTATATCCAATACGTAAAGTAACAGTTATTGTTGACAGTGTACAATAAATTTCATATTTACAACAAATAATGTATTATTAATTTGAACTCTACAGTACAAAAGCAGTATCTTTGGGGTTTAAGGGAAGGACTATCCACTAGAATAAATAGGCAGGTGTTATACAATAAAGTACAGTACAGATACTTTGTAAGAATCAGTACAACCCAATAGCATCTCGAACTGCATTTTTCCTGTTGTACTTAAATTGTTGAAAATTATCTATATTTCTGATATTAGCAGGTAAAGCATTCCAACAAATACATCCTCTGTACATAGGTGATTTCTTGTATTTCTCTAGTTTCGGAAAACTCGTTTCATATACAACACCGGCATGTCTACGAGTATGAATTGGTCTATTTATAACATATTTCATATTAGACTGTTGATGATACATATATTTTGACAGTGTGCAGATGTACCTGGTTTCTAATAACGCACAATTGGAGTTTAAGTGCAGATAATTGGTATTAGTTCTACCATACTGTGATAAACAAATTTTCAAGGCACGATTTTGTTGACGTTGTAGTTTCTGAATCTTAGACACAGAGCAGCCAAAGTAAATGATATTTCCATAATCCATTATAGGCGCAATCATGGTTTTGTAAACAGTCAGTGAAGTCTTTTTGTCTAGCAGCCACCTAAGCTTTGACAACAGATAAATTTTGTGATTAACCATTTTTATACAGTAATCAATGTGATTGTTAAAAGATAAGGTGGAGTCAATAAAAATACCCAGGTATTTGTAACAAAATTCCTTTTTGACACGATCATTGCCTATTTCCAAAGTCACTTCAGTAGCATTTTTTAGACGACCACGTGAGCCATATACTACAAATTTTGTTTTTTTAACATTGATGGTAAGTTTATTTTCTAGGCACCACTGATGAAAACAATTCACATCTGACTGGAAATTGGCAACCATAGTGTCAACATTCGAGTGAGAGTAATATAACACAGTGTCATCTGCATATAGGTGATGTGAGCAATGCATCAGAGGCCATTTCATATCATTTATATATAGCAGGAAAAGTGTAGGACCGACAACCGAGCCCTGTGGGACACCTGATGAGATACCAGTCTCAGAGGATGTAACGTTATTTGCTACCGTAACTTGTGAACGATTGTTTAAGTAATCTTCAAACCAATTACAGAGTTTTTTTATTTATTCCAGCCCTAACAAGTTTTTGTATTAAGATTTTATGGTTGACAGTATCAAAAGCTTTCTTCAGGTCGATGTATAAAGCTATTGTCAATTTGCCAGAGTTCATGTTTTCATATAAATCTTGTGTGAATTTTGTAGCAGTGTCAATAGTCGAGTGATTTGGTCTGAATCCTCCTTGGGCTGGATCTAGGATTTGATTGGTTTCAAGAAAATTACTTAATTTATTCTGAATAATTTGTTCCAGAATTTTACCCGGCAGCGGTAATAGTGATATGGGTCTTAGGTTATTAACATCTTTTGAGTTACCGTCTTTTTTGAGTGGTATCACAGTGGCTCGCTTCCAGTCTTTAGGTACAATACCGCTTTCCAGAGATTTATTGAAAATTTTTATAAGCCTATCTAGAGTATTCAAGAAAGCACATTTAAGAATTTTGCTGGACAAGGTCGGAATAGCAGAAGACTTGTATATACAGATTTCTTTAATCAATTTGTGTACCACGTCATATTCAACCATCACATCACACATTTGTACAAGAGGATCTGGGCCGTAGTATTGCCATTCAACATTATTATTGCGAGTCAATTTTTCGGCAACAGTAGCAAAGAAGTTGTTAATGTAATTGCCAACACTATCTGAATTAATATCTTGACCAGAATCGTGATCTGTTAGGTTTATTTTAGAAGAATTTTTATTTTTAGGTAAAATATCATTGATGGTTCTCCAGAATTTTTTAGGATCATTACGATTTTCTTGAAGATCATTCAAAACGAAATCTTTCTTCGAGGTATGAATATGATGAAGACAAGAATTTCTTAAACGTTTGGCTAAGGTCCAGTCTTCTGGAGAGTCAGTCTTTTTAGCTTTTTTTAGAGCCTTGTCTTTGTTTTTAATTTCTTCAATAAGCTCATCAGAAATCCACGGATCACGTTCTTTGGCAATTCGGAATAATTTCATAGGGCACATATCATTAGTAACAGACAGAATATTTTGTTTATATAAATGCCATAAATGGTTGGGTTCATTAGCATTATCAAATTCTGTCCAGTTACAGTTTCTTAGCCTAGTGGCAAAAATGTCTTGATCAAATCTTCTATAGGATCTTCCCCAAAATTCACATTTTTCCCTAGGAGGTGTAATTTTTTTACATGTACAGTATATTAGTTGATGATCACTGAGATACACGTCTAGGGTACCAGACTGAGATATTTTGTTAGAGTTGGTAAATATTAAGTCTAAGCAACTATTTTTAACTAAACTGAATCTAGTGATAGCATTAATTAGCTGAGTAAGACCAAAGTTTTTCAGAAGGCGTATCAAGTTCTTAGAATTGTTGTCCTTTTTATCCAGGAGATCTAAGTTAAAATCACCCATAATGAATAAATCATATTTATCACGGTCTATATTGAACATTGAATCTTCCAGATATTCTAAAAAACTATCAACGTTGCCAGCAGGGGGGCGATAGCAATTGATAACAATAATATCTTTGCATTTGTCATTTTGTATAGTAACCCATTGGGCCTCAATAAATTCATTTGAGATATTGTTATGTTCAAAAAGAGTGTTTGAGTAGTTCAGCGAATCTCTAATGTACATACATAAGCCTCCTCCTCTCTTTATGCTATTATGAGGTCCCATAATCTGTCTGTCTAGCCTAAGTAGATTGTAATTAGGGATGGTTAGAAGACTGTCAGAAAGCTCATGTTTAAGCCAGGATTCTGAGATGGTAAAAACACCTAAATTAGGGTTATTTAACAATAATAGTTTAAGTTCAGCAAGTTTGGGCCAAAGACTTCGGATATTGAGATGCAATAAGTGTAATCCTCTATGAGGTATTAAGCTATTAGTAATTATATATAATCAAAGAATTAATAAAGTAATTCCCTATAACCCCTATCCAACCGCTGAAAAAGTCAAGGGTAAATGCGTTTAACGCCATACCCAGATGTAGAATACTGGTGATGGTAGGGTTCAAGATTTTATCTCCTACCCAGTGAGAACTAAAAGGCAGGAGATTACTGAGTTGGAGCGGCGATCTTTTTTAACCAAAAGTTATAATGGATGACAAAAACATACCATCTGACCCTCTTCTACGGGATAGGAAAGATGATAAAACTAAGAAGAAGCATATTAATAATAGACTGTACTCTCTACTACGAGATGAGCACAGATTGTTAACGAAATGGTTCTTAAACTGTAACATGTAATATGACAATAAGAAATAAAAAAATAAAAAGGTGACATATATGTGATAGTCTGTACTCTCTACTACGAGACAAGCACAAATTGTTAAGTAAATCATTCTTAGCTGTCAGCATGTTATATGACAATTAGAAGAAATAAAGTTACGACATATATGTGAGAACTCTCCTCTCCGGGATGGGTAGTCACAGCATATAAGATACAGTACTTATTAGTTGTCAGTCCATTCACAGTTCTTGACGATAGCACGGGCAAAGGCAGCGGCCCAGATTTCTTGTAGTTCGTCAGTGGGGTGCAGACCATCGTGAAGCCTGCGATATTTATGGCAAAGTTTATGATGAATAACAGAGTGGATCGTGGTGCCAAGCCAAGGGCTAATGGCCTCAATGTCTTTGTTCAAGGAGCATATAGCCCTATTAACATGCGTGATAGACTGGTTAATGATTTCTTGGTAGGGTTCCAGGGTTGGGGTAGACTCTCCGTTGTACTTCCCAATGTCCAGGCCGACTAGTTCACAGATCACAGGTCTAATAGCATATTTAAACATTGCATTGCGGGTATTGAAGTACATTTCATATATTGTATCAACTAGGTCACCTACATCGTCAAATTTGGGAGTAATTTTGCCTTTGTGTAAAACCGATAGGTCATTCACACCCGCAAACAGAAAAATAAAGTCAAACCTGTCTTGACCATTGACCCAGTTAGAGTCGAGATCGTTTAACAGTGATTTTACGGTAGCACCACGCGTGTAAGACATCTGCACATGTAGTTCAAAGTCCGGTTTATAGTGAGCTAGATAGTCTTTGATTTTCGGACCTAGCCCTCGGCCACGTGAATCTGACATGATACGAATGTAGATATCATCATACTGGTTTAAGAGATCAGTTGTTGATCTGCTGCCTGTATTCATCTCGTAGCTTTGCAATTTCTGACCCGAGTGCGTTTTCGCCGGTAATGGAGTCTTGACCTATATCGGCAGCCTGCACGATTGTCATTCCGCAACCCCAAAATTCCGATCGGGTTGCTTCATAAATGAAGCCATCAAGTGCCAGCAATTTTGCTTTTAAGTTGGGGTTCTGGTCATATTTCAGACGGAGACCTTTGGCTACTTTATCCCTTCGCAGAGCTCTCCACGCCTCATCAACATATATATCTCTGCCGATATACATCATTTCGTACGTGTTTTTGCACTCTTGCAGACGCCGCAGGGCCGGCTTGTTCCCGGCATGAATAGCATGTTCAGTTTGTAAATACTCCTCGAGACAGCTGTATTTCTTGCCATTGGCCGGGTCAACGAATGGGGTTTGGGCCATGTTAGACAGAAAAACATGATGGCCTTGGAAGGCATGTCCATCTTTAGTGGGTCGTAGCTCAGCTTTTTCAAGAGATAGACCGTCGGGGAGGTCACTGATGTCTTTGATTGAATATATTTTATCATCTACAATCAGATTGTTACCTCTTTGCTTGGCTTGATGTCCTTGCTCCCTAGCAGCTGCAGCGAGAACCCTCAGGTCTCTTTGAGTTGACTGTGCATCTTCAGATAGATCATCCGAGATACTTATTTTAGCCCATTTATCATTGTCTTTGAGCTTTCTGATGTTCTTATACAGTGTTTGCTTCGACAGATTAGAAGTGAACTCAACTTTTACCTGCCTTGGTCTGCCTCCCTCTTTTTTTGGACGAGGTCCAACTCGGTAAATATTGTTGACAGTAGTAACTGTCATATCCAGATTCAGGTGTGACAGAAGGTCCGCCATGGTCTGCTTGGTTTTTGGGAAGGGTGATTCAGGAATACCAGAGATTAAAATATTCAAGCGTTTCCTTTCATCCACTACTTGAGCGAATTTTTTTGTTGTTTTCTCAAGGTCATAAACCCGTTTACGAAGGGCCAAATTCTCTTCCAGGCAGTTGTTAAATTGGTCTGACAACTCATGAAATTTTTCATCAAACCCATCCAGTCTCAGGTCAATGCTGGCGGCACGAAGCTCATTGTCTTTTTTGTCCAAATTATATTGAGTCAGATGGTCCTCTATTAGTTTTTTGTTGGCATTTGATGTTTGATCAATAATGGCTAACTTGTCTTCAATACGTTTGTTGCCTTCCTGTTTTTTTTGGAATTCACGTAGCAGGGTAGCCATAGGGTTATCACCGAGGTCCAATGGCGTCTCGTCGGTTGGTGTCTTCTGTTGTGCCGGTTTGGGGCTTTTGGTAGATTTTCCACGCGTCATACTTGAGTTAATATCCGTTGTAATGATAGATCACAACTAGGGATGTTTATGGACATATATGTCCTAAAATTAGTATGTCATCCAGTAAATTAACTGTATAGTCAACAAAATCACCGCTCCACCCTCAGCACACGTTGTCACTAGCACACCGCCATTTTACATATGACACACCTGTTCAAGGCCCACCATCCCTCAGAGAGGTGCCCCCCCTTCCCTATGACACAACTGTTCAAGGCCCACCATCCCTCAGAGAGGTGCCCCCCCCCTCCCCTATGAAACACCTGTTCAAGGCCCACCATCCCTCAGAGAGGTGCCCCCCCACCTCCCCTATGAAACACCTGTTCAAGGCCCACCATCCCTCAGAGAGATGCCCCCCTCCCTATGACACACCTGTTCAAGGCCCACCAGCCCTTAGAAAGGTCGCCCCCCCCCTTCCCTATGACACACCTGTTCAAGGCCCACTATCCCTCAGAGAGGTCCCCCCCTTCCCTTTGACACACCTCTTCCAGGCCCACAAGCCCTAAGAGAGGTGGCCTCCCACCCTTCCCTGTGACACACCAGCCTTCAAAGGTCCCCCACTTCCCCCTTTCCTCTTCTTTTCTTTTCTTTTCCTTTCTCTTTTCTTTCCTTTTTCTTTTTTTTCCTGGGAGGGGGGGGCAAGGCCCCTCCACCCCCCGCCCCCCCAAATCCGCCACTGTGAAAGGTGAAGGTGTTCCCATGTGTCAACACTATAACACCAAACTAACGGTAGAGCACATCACATTGAAGTAAGAAGATGGAAGTTATTTGCAAGAGGCATCTCCAAAACAGAACATTGATGAAGATAGTGGTTAATAACACCAAAAGTAAAATGGTTCTGCATTTCCTTTTAGGATGCCAACTGACAGATAAAATATAAGAAAGGATCCGAGAGTCTGGGGTCCATGGGCCACCCTGTGCACCCAAAAGGTTCATTAAAGGCCAGGTATGTGGTGTCCTTTCTATGGGACATTGCACATAAAAGACCCCTTGCCACTCTTTGAAAAGAGTAGGGTATTGAATCCGGTGGTGGGTTTCTCATAATCACCCACAGCTGAAAAGCATCATGTTGTGCAGTCAATTATCAAACTTGCTTGATAATCCAGTCGGCCGTCAACCATGACAGCATTTCTCCCAGTTGCCTTTCACCAATCTGCTGAAGTTGCTAAGTGGGTATGGCCCTTAAAAGTTTAAAATCTGCAGCGAAGTGTAGTTGATGGCAGTTTAACCAGAATAAATAAGGGTTGTGTCGCGCGGAATTATATAGTGATGCATCAACAGACCTGCATAACCAAGGACATGGAACGGTTACATAACCACGCTCCTGAAATAACAATTTTGCTTTAGGTATCACTACACAAAATATTACATTTTATAAACCAAACAAAAGCTGGTTTAATTTCCCACATGATTGAAACTTGGTAGATATTGTAATGTGCCTAACTATCAGATCCTGGGACTGAGAGACATTCAATGATAAACTTAACAGTGGCTGCTGCCACCTAGTGTTTACTAGTAGTAGTAGTAGTAGTGCTTTTATTGACAACAAAGAGTCATTACAAGCTGATCTCATGTGTCATTTACAAAAAACAGTAACATATATACAACAAACAAATGTGTCCATTTAGACAAGAACAAACATATGACAGTCAAGATACTACTATCTAGTTCTATATTTGCTATCTGGTTCTAACTATTAGGAGATTCAGGTAATGAATGGACAGGTTATAGTGATATAATATTGACAAAAAGAGCACCATGACCTTGTTGGCACAAACTGTGACACCTGACTAGGTAACAATGGACGAGTAATGAAATGCTGCGTAATTTTGCTAAAGGCAAGTGATATTATACTGGTCAAAATTGTCGTACATGGTTTTCTCTGGTTTTGAATGCAGAGCATACATAGGTACCCAGTGCTTTGATAACTTTAGCATCTTTATTACCCATAACAGAAATAAACAATTCTTCCTGGGAAATAGTAGAGTTGTCCAGTGATAATGAGTTAAGGAGAGTTCGTCTCAGTCCATCATATAGCGAACAGCTCAGGAGGAAATGCTGTTCATCCTCAACCTCATCCAAGGAGCAGTTGGCACACTTTCTATTTTCCTTAGCAACCTTAGGTTTTACATGACGTCCTGTCTCTATAGCAAGTGAATGAGAACTCATTCTTAACCTGGCCAAAGCTGTCAAATGTTTTAGATTAGTCATGCAAAGTAAGTAACTTTCCATACAATATTCTTCTTAGAATTTTTGAAACGTCCTTAGTTTTCCCTTAGTGTTATCTTTCACTCTTAGTAAACAGTTTTCCCTATGCATATTGTACAATCTTTCTTTTAGACCTGCCAGCGTTTTATTTCTCACAGTGATTGGTGCAGCTATAATAAGATCTGGCTCAGACAGATTCAGTGATTCTAAGAGCTTATGAACCTCAGTCCACCAGTTACTCTGGTCGTGATGATGTAGATTGACCAAAGCATCAAATGCATTGCGAATTGGATCATGCTCTTGTAAATTTGCTATCCTTAACCAGTATTTTAGAGTACTAATATGTCTTCTTAGCTGCACTGGAAAACGCCCAGTCTCGGTAAAAACAGCATCAGTCGGAGTCTGTGACCTTATTCCTAATGTGCTTTTAATATACATTAAGTTAAATGTTTCTAACTTATCGTTTTCCTTAAATCTATACCAAACTTCTGATCCATATTCCATTATTGGCAATATCTGGGAATCTAAAACCTTAAATGCTAGCTTCGGAGATAATCTACCCAGAGTTTCAGCACTTAGTTTTTTTGCCTGATATCTAGCTTTTCGGGCCTGAGTAACAAGATGGTCCGGCATCGTACTTAATGGATCCCTCTTAAGAGTGCTGAAAATAAATCCAAGATATTTGTATTCACTCACAACTTCTATATCATTTCCTCCAATCGCAAAGTCTGTTGTACTACTTTTTTTCTTATTGAAAATAAGGACCTTTGTTTTCATCAAACTAACAATCATATGCCACTTATTGCAGAATTCGTACATCCCATTGAACTGTTCTTGCAAGCCCTCAGCTGTATCTGAACATAAAACTAGATCATCAGCATATAGAATATACCGTACTATACTTTAGATAACACATAATGTAGCTGGTTCCCCCACTACCTTGTCTTAGCCCTTTATAAACCAGATCACCATCAGAAGAGTCAACAAGAGTCACATGCCTTCACTTTCTCTCCACATTCTGCCCTCCTGTACCTTATCTACTGCTCATCTACACATAACAAATATTTTGATTATGTTAGATGTTCTTTATATGGGGATATATATCCTTAGCATTGATTACACGGTTGCTGTTTGAGGAGATAGGACCTTTTGTTTTCACATTTATATATATTATTTGGAAACTTCAATGCGACATACACACTTTTCCTCCAAATTGCTTGGGGTCTAAAGGTATAGGATTGATTGAGAAAAATATGATATAAAATATTGAAATGTGTGCACCAAACCAGAGAAATTTGCATGTCAGGTGCAAGATGTAGCCTTAAAGCAACCCAAAAGCAGTGTGGTATGATAAAGTGACAAAATGGTGTAAGTTCCAATTTCTGGTCAAATACAATGTTTAAGTAATTGCAGCATATTGTAAAATATAGGCCGTTTAACCTTGTTAAAATAGCTTTTGTTCTTGTGTTTACCCTATTAAAGCAACCAAAAACCAATGTGGTCTGATATAGTGACAAAATAGTGTAAGTTCCAATAGGGTATATTCCAGTTACCCTTATCAGGCCGAGATCTATGCGTGGGGGTGAAACAAACACTGCGACACCCTCCCTTGGCTGTCCTGGCAGGGAACACTTTTGTTACTGTGGTAATGTATAGAAGAGGGAATGCCTCCAGTAATGTCTGTTAGATTTGATTAGTAAATGTAAATTTAGTTCAGGCATTTGAATAGGGTGAATTAAGCTTTCAGAAACTAAACGAATTTTTCAAAAATTCTAATTTGAACCAAAGATATGGCCATTTGAATATCCTACCATCAGTTCATTACAAAATAATAGAATTGCAATTGAGTAACCTTGTAGCGATATGTATAAAGATGATTTTTGCTATCATCAATCAAATCCAAAACTAACTTGTTAATTAGTAAAAAATTATATTAATTTCAAAATGTAATAACTTTGGTTTCAATTATGATAATCACATACTGTGGAAACACAATCAACCATCTTTGTTCTCTTTGAAATGAGCAAAAATAATATTTCACCAAAAATGATTATTTGCTGGTTACCATGGAAACAAATAATTGGAACATAGGTGTTGCTATTACAAACAAAGACAATTTGGCCAATTGGCATGTAGCAAACAATTGGAATGTTTTCATCCAACTTACATAAAAACTTATTCTAACCAAAGAATCTAGAGAAAATTTGAGTTTTAGACATTTTTAAGACTAATTTTCATAATTTTGCCAATATAACTGTAAATATGAATTGTAGAATGGCATAGTCAGTAGTAAAAGGGTTAAACAAGTAAATGTTGTGTGGATCCACATTAATAGGATAAACACAAGAACAAAAGCTAGTTCAACAAGGTTTAAGTTAGATTTCACAGCCTATATTTTACCATTGGCTTCAATTAGACTTAAACATTTTATTTGACTATAATAGCATTTATTCCAGTTGTCCCAATCTGTGGTGATCTTAATGCTTGGGGCAAACAGGCCTGAGACACCCCCTCCCGATCGGGTACACATTCTGTAGGCATATTATAATATACCTTGGTTATCGACATTAGATTATCACAATCCTTTAATTACCCAGACTAAATCTGATGTGAGTGGATATAATTGCATGTCCTTCATCTAAGGTTGATATTAAAGAAAACTTAATAGGTTAATTAAACAAGATAGAAAGCATAAAACTTTCATTACAGGTGTGGCTTCCCGAATAGTTCTGCTACATACAAAGTAAATTGTTGTCTCAAATTCAACTTGAAATCAATTCCCTTTATGATATTTAGTATAAATGT
Organism: Lepidonotus clava; assembly: GCA_936440205.1. Lineage (NCBI taxonomy): Eukaryota > Metazoa > Annelida > Polychaeta > Phyllodocida > Polynoidae > Lepidonotus > Lepidonotus clava. Next base: position 39,192,003 of record OW387136.1, on the reverse strand, counting down.
AGGCCTAAGTTATGAGCTTTTAAAGATTATATAATTTTCCATTAACTAGCATATTTTCATGGTTTTGAATGATAACAGCAAATTCATAATTGTTTATATGGCTACAAGTTTGTTTGGAAGTACAATTCTATTATTTTCTAGTGTACTGAAGTTATGGTATTCAAAGGCCACATCTCTGGTTCTAATCAGAATTTCTTGAAAATTCTTTCAGTTGCTGAAATGAAAATCCCTTCTCTATAAAAGGGGTTCCTATGGCAATTTACTATAGAGCCACTTTTGTGGCTTCCAGGGCTCAAAGGGTTAACTTAAGGATAGACAACACCTCTTCACGACTTATGTGGCAAAATGAGCATGGCGCCCTACCTATTGAGGCTGGAGTATTGAGTTATATATCGAATTAAAACCCTCATTTTTCCCTATCCCATGATATAAAATGTAATATAAAAGTTTTCAAATTTAAGAAATTATATGCGAAAAACTCGCTTTTTCACTTTTAATTTTTGAACAGTGATTTCTTACATACCATCCAATGGATTTTCTCAAAATTTAAAAGACATGTCAATAACATTCCTCTTGAGGGAAGCGTGTCTCAGATTATTTCATTTAGCTCCTAGATTTTACTTTATTATCAAAAAATGGGAAACTTTCTGTAATTTTTTTTCAACATTTATACTACATTTAGTAAAACAAAAACTAGGACCTAAATAAAAAATCTGAGACATTATTCCCTCCAAAGGAATGTTATCCGTCGCTCTGAAATTTTCATAAATTTTGGTTGAGCTGTAAGATATGTTTGTTCAAAAAAGATATGTTTGTTCAAAGAATAAAAGTTAAAATTGCAATTTTTCAATTCCTGGCCACCTACAAAAGTTTGCATCTATGTATTGTTACATGATTTATATAGATTGATAGGGCCATTAAAAGGCTATTAATTTTATTGATATTTGAGGATTACTGGTCCTATAAGTATTAAAGCAAATATTTTTATTTTAAAATAAGTACCGCTTATTCGACTCTGTGAGGTGTTGTCTATTCTTAACATATTTAAAGATCTCGAATATGAATATGTGTGCTTAAGTATAATCCTTCTTTATACCTCTTATGAGTTTTGTGGATAATGTAAAGCCAGTGTCATCGGTCATAACAAATTATAGTGTTGACAGTCGGTTCCCTGTGATTCAAAGAGGATCCACATGGTAATACTATTATCATATTTCATAACTGATTATAAGTAATGCTGATAAAGGGCTCTGGCTTATCCCATTGGTAAGAATCAAATCTTAATTTTGAAATATACCTCATAAACGTGCACAGTTAATACATATGTCAGAAAAAGGATAACGATGTTTACTGTTGATACATATTAACAGTTTTCTACCCTAATTGTTGGGAAATTAAAGGAACCTACAATATCACTATATCCATTATTATACTGGTTTAATGACCCCGGTGGCAATGCTTATTTTAGAAATAAAAAGCCAGGAAATTTAATGTTTTGCTCACCTTTTAATGACTGGATTACTAGTTAGTAAGCCAAAAATCAGTCCTCATGAATATCGGGATGGGTTGGGGCAAGGTCCAGTCAGTTGTGATGAAAAAGGGGGTCTTCAACTGATATCAGAGCTCCTTTTCAATCTTAGTTAGGCCTCTCGCTGGGTCCGGCTGTTCCTCGTGGAATAAAGAACAGGGACTTGGGGAATGGACACTTGCTCAATATTCACTCTCATATGGAGGGTTGCAGGCAAAATGTGGAAGTATCGAGGGAGATTGCATGTCTCATGCCTCACGCACGAGGGTGATCAGAATGGCATTTCCCCATTGAAGGCAGCTAACAGACTCTGGTGAATTCAAGATAGGGGAGGGAAGGGTTTCATGCTTCACTAGGCATCAGGGCGTCACGAGCCCGTGGTTGTTCTGGTCTTCTTGTCGTTCTACTGGCCTACTCATGCCGCTAGCTGGGAACTGATCTTCGGTAGTCGCCAAAAATAAAAGGGATGGTAGCGTGTTGGCTGGCTGCCCGAAGCTTTGTTTCCAGTACCTGCCCGTATCATACCACTATTTCTTTTCACCATGGTCTTCATGATCCTGCCCCAATTGACCTATGTTTTCTAAGTGCAAATGCCCTATGCTCACCCTAAATTTGGCCTATATTCATCTTCTCGAGCTTTGTTCCCTGCTTTCTCTAATTATCTTAAGTCCTGAGATAGTTCTGTCTGAGGAAGAAAGAGGTGTGAACACAGTGAATACCTTAAAGGGACTGTTTATTCTCATGCATCTCTCTGGTTTATATTGCCACAACTCTGACCCCATTGGTCAGTTCAGAACACATGGTCTGGATGACCCTTACAGAGGTCACTTCTAGTCACATGCTTTCTTAATTACTTGTGCCCTAATTAACCAGTTTCGTACCAACGTGTTACTTGTGCTACTCCGCATGTTTCTTTTCTCAAAGCTAAACAGTAATATATCCCAACAATCCGAGTCCAGGTACTTATTCTACATTTTGTTAATCAATTATTATAACTTACATGCTTTGAAAACTCATGCCTCTAATTACGAAGTGATATCTGATTCATCACACAATCAAACAAGCTGACAGGCACACTAGATGAAACCCCTCCTACGACATGTCCCCAGCTCAGACAAGAATAGGCCCTGTATAATAGGCCCTGTAATCCACACTGACAGGACTGTCGGACAAAGGGGAAATGTTATAGACAGAACCTCTGTTAGTTAGATCAAACCCGTGACTTATCATGAAGTTTATTTTAGTGGTCCAACTTGACCGCCATGAGCGTCTTTTTTTAAAAAACAGTTTCAGAGGGATGAACATTACTTATCTACTGTAAAATATTCACTGTAGAGGAAAAGATGCCCAATCTTTAGACCCAGAAGGAGTCACAAGTTAGAGTCACAGCCAACTGTAAAGCTCACGGAATATCCACCCTAAATACTGGAAAATTGAACTGCTCTAAAAGTACCTCTCATGATTATGCCAAATATAAAAATTATGATGAACAGGAGTCGATACAGGATTTTCAAAAGGAGGGATCAGCATAAAGGCTAAGTACTAACACAGCATGCATTTTCACATAATTATGCGTGCAGCATTTGTCCCTCTTTTTGTAGTTTAGGGGTCCACCGAAAGGGGATGGGGTCAGGTCCTCCTCGATCCACCCTGGATGAAATAAAACCTAGTGTTCTAGGAGGAGATGGCTAGCAGTATATTTATAGTTCTTCATTCTCAAAAGGGAAAGATTCATCAGATGAATCTCAAAGGCTGCCTGTATACCTGTCATCTCATGAACATTTATATAAGGTCATGGAGGAGTTTCAGTCATCCTCCAACTGGACGGTTCTTTCTCTCCTGCTCAATCCAACACCAACACCCAGGGAGATGTAGCTTGTGTTTTTTTTTATTATTAATTCAACTTCATGATACAACATGGTCTTCCGGTCAAAGTGATGATTTATAACATGAAATGGTATGATATGATACAATGTTAGTATACCCCTTAAACCCGATAAGGCCATACTAATTAATTGGCTCATTATTGGAGATGAGCCAATTTCTATGGTTATTTGTTATTTAAAAACCACATATATTACTTACAGCTAAGGGTAATACTATAGTATTCCTTATGTTCCATGGATTCTTGTATTGTTGATTTTATCACGCTATCTTTATTAGTTCTTTGAGCACTGTCTGTACAATCCAGGCCACTATGCTCAATTTTGGCCATAACTAGTCATTCCAGGAAATCAGCCGTATAACTCTATTATTTAGTAAAAAAACATTCTTCGTTAGGAAAAGATTCTTGGAGATTTTTTATGGTATCTATTTGAAAGGATATAGTTCTAGGAACTATTGCATAATGAGAAATTTGCAATGACATGTTTTTTTCAGGTAAGATATTAGTTTTTGGAAGGTTGCCAGGTTACCATGGTTGCCATATTAGAATATAGATATTGAAAATAATATTTTTCATAATATCTTTATTAGATGATTTCTCTGCCTTTTAAACACTTCAAAGAGTGAACAAAATAACCAATTCTATCAAAAGTTCTTGTATTTTCATCATTTCTAAAGGTTAAAAAACTAACTTATTGTTTATAATATATGGTTCAATTCAAGTGCCAAAAACATTGAGATATAATATATGTATGGACACATAGAATTAAGGGATTTCTATCGTATACGGAGTATGGAGTGTCATAAAATAATATCTCAGCTTCTAACAGGAATGTTTCAAAATGGTTTGTAGCATTTCGAAGCTTAAAACTTTTACTTTAAGAGAATTTTGCATCTTATATCCTGGAGAAAGGAGGGTTGAAGGGGTTAAGACAATTTTCATATCCCGTTCATGTGTTCATACATTGTGTCTGGTTGTCTTCCATCAAGAGTCAATTTGAGGGACAGCAAACTGAACCAAACATTCAGTGTTGCCTGTGTTGTCGGCCCTCACATAAAATCAGACATCACACTCCCTTCTCAAGAAGGGCCCAATGGGCTGACTATTTAATTAATTTTGAACCAACCAATGAAGCTGTAGAAAGGGTTGTCCTCTCGATCATATTTGGATAGGGAAGTCAGATGTATAAAAGGGAGCCAAAACCAATAAATTCAATGAAATTTTCCAAACTCAAATAATCATGGAAATCCATTCCTTGAGCCTATTTCTGGCCAATGTTAAAATCTAAACCTATAATTATGGTAAAAAATAATTAAAAACACGTTTTCCTTGCTCAAATCAATTAATGGGGATCCGCAAAAATAGGGTTTGTTTACAAACAAATGCAAATATTACCATCTCTTGTGGCATTTTACTTCAGTTTGAGCTAGTTTTCACAGCTAATACTTTACCTAATACTAATACTGACCTTAACTGGACTCATCTAACATATTTCTATACTTATCTGAGTTTAGAAAATTTTGTCAAAATTATTGGTTTTGGCTCCCTTAAACATCCCTATACCCACTAGGCGATTTTACCATCGCTGGGCGACGGGCGATGGTAAGAATGGCTGTCGTCATCGCCTGGCGATGGTAATATGTAGCATGTTTGATATTTTCTCGGCAATTTTCCGGCAATCCTGTTGACTGTCGCCTATCGCCAAGAATGCACACCATACCTACGGGGAATCGCCTGGCAATTGTGGTCACCGGGCAATTGTGCCGACGGGTTGTTTCTTGCACAGTCGCTCGGCCACGGTAAAATCGCCAAGTGGGTATGGCCCTTTATTGTGGGGGAATAGTGTTTGAAATGATTTATGTGAAAATACAGCAATTGAGAAATAGTTATAAAGTGGAAGAACTCACCTTTTGCCAAAAGATCTAGAGTGACGTACAATAGACCTAGACTAACTGGCAAAACATGATGATAACCTGATGGAGAACTTAGAAATTTGTCTTATCTTTCTGTTATTTATCCCTTTTAGACTCCACAGATTGCAACTATGAATTGCTGTGTTTCCCCTAGTTTTCCGTGGATTTCCCTTAGTAATTCCTCATATTTCCTATAATTTCCAATAAATGATTGATGTCAAAGATTCTCCAACCAATTTCAATTAGAATTATAGAAATCTGGTTTGAAGCACTGAGTAGGGAATCAGATAAGCTTTTAAGCGATATATTTACCGTTTTGTATGTTGAAGACTCATTAAAGTATTGTTATTGGAAAACATATGGAAAAAATATGGATAAACGGCCATTTTTTTCTGGGCGGCTATGGCTGGATTGGGGAATACACCCTCGAGCGGTTATGGCTGGATTGGGGTCTGAAGCTTTATCAGGCAAAATTGACATAAGTGAAGACCTTCATCAAAATTTCGCATTTTGTTTTTCAACCATATTAAGGGAAATATGGGAATTTATTTGAACCCAGATAGCTTCAATGGACACGTGTGTTTTCATGGTGACTGAAATTCTTGTATTCCATTCTTGGCCAAAAGTAATGACATTTTAAACCTAAATAAAATGTCGTAATTTCAACACATTTATTATGGCAAAGAAGAATTATTGTTATTAATTAAAAATGAAAATTCGGCTTGAAATGTGGCATTTTTTTGGTCAATTTCCTATTGGGTTTCCATTTTCCTCTTTGGGGCACAGTTTATGTTTGAAGGAATGACATTGTTTTATAGAGGGAGGGCAGGGTAAGGAAGTTTCTTTTAATTGTTTATAAATGGAGGAAGATGGGGCATCGGAAATTGTTAAGACAATCTGTACGTATCTATTTGTATTCATGCGTCACCCCGAGGTGATAAGTAGTATAAAGCTTTAAGAGAAATGCTGCTGCATGTATACCAAGGAATAGCTGCTAGGTCCAATACCTTTAAACTATAAAGAGGTTTAATTAGTGGACAGCCTCCAATTCTCCCTACCAAGGATAGCTGATTTCTAGCATTTTACGTACTTGCAGGCTAATTTGCACTGATTTTGTTGACAAAAGTGTACACATCCCTGTTTAGGGGAGGTGCAGTCATCTGCTGCCACCTGCAGTGATTCCACTACATATACATATATACTTATGTCTCCCCCTATACCCTAGGCTGGAACTAACAATACAGGATTCCAGCTGGCTGGAGCATGCTCAGTCCACTCCCTCTCCTCTGCACATGCTCTGGTTCTCCACAACTTCCTCCTTCCCCTCATTTTCTCACTTCACCTACTGCCCTTCGCCTGCCAACATCACCCTTCCATTTTTAGGACAGGTGGTATGGACAATGGTGTATACCCGTAGTCAATCCCGGTACGCAGCACAATATACCTACGCGAACGGCCTGACGTCGGAGGAGTCGTCTGAGATATCATTCTTGTCGGACTGGTTGGATAGAGCCCTTCTTGGACGCTCACCGCCGGTCTCCCCGGACCCCTGGACCGACGCGAGCATGGCCGACGGCTCGGAGCACCAGGAGAGGCGCCTGAAACTCCTGGAGTCCACCGTTATGGGTATGACGGAAAAATTGGATAGCCTGCTTGCCGGAGCACCCAACAATCAGTCTGGCCGGGACACGGCCCCTCGGGACCAGTACACCAGCCCACACCGACAGGATAGGCCCGCCATGGCCGGCGGTCGTGGTCACCCAACCGTGACGCCGCCATTGCAGCCGGTGTCCATAGACCATAGGGCCCAGCCGTACGCCGGCTACGTGGAGGAGCAGCTGCGTAGGGAGGAGTTTGCTGTCTCGCGCTCCGACGACGGTAAGGCCTTAGCCTCTGATATATATATTCGACAACTACTCCCTAAGCCCTACATGTACTTGGAGCGGCCGGGGGCGAATACCTTGAAGAAAAAGCTGGACCTGCGGGAGTCTATGACTTTTAACGAGTACCTGGTTTCGTTCCTAAAAATGGTGAGAGACCCTAGATGTGACCATGCCAACCTACTCAATGTTTATCTTGAGCATATACAGCAGGTGGCCGAGGACGCGGCGATCAGGGACTGGCCCTCAGTGAGGCGCTGGTCCCAAGCCATGTTTGACGCCGTGGAGAGGGGTGCCTGCTCGTGGCACGACCGCCAACACGTTCAACTGGAGCGCCTCCGCTACGCCATAGCCGCTAGTCGGCCCCAGCAGCACCAGCCTGACAGGGAGAAGCGGAACCTCCCATGCCGCGACTTCAACTCAGCATCAGGCTGCCCGCACCCGAGGGCCCACCTGGGTCGCAACGTTAACCTTGTTCACGTGTGTAGTGTGTGTATTCAGACAGGAGAACGTGGCCCGCACCCGGCTGTGACCTGCCTGAGGCGTCAAGCCCAACCGCCGCCGACGCGACAACAGCAGCAGATGACGGCTCCTGCTGCCCCAAAAAACACCCAGCCGGCCCCTCAGTTGTCTCGATTGGGGAGGCCTTTGTACCAGGAGGCACTGGCCCAGCAGTAGTTTCCGTCACATTGCACCACCCCCCGTGAGGCCCGTCCCCAGTAAGTGAATCCGACCCTCCCTTAGATTCCATACGTCTCATGTGTGAAAGTAATAAGATGTGTGATGTTGTTGATACTGCCCCCGTGGCATTTGCTTCTCATAGGCAACGGACGTGGCCATTTCCGGCGGCATCCTTATCGACGTCTGGGGAGGCGGCCCCCTTTGCTGCTATATATGATGCAGTGCGGTCCACGGGCCTCCCCAACTGCCTGGAGGTGCGCGTTAGGGTGCCGTCATCACTTAACATTGCAGCGTGGGAGAGGTATATAGACCATGGCTCCGATGAGGCTGACTTGTACCAGTATGTTCAGTACGCCTTCCCTATGGGATACATGGGGCCAGTCTCCAACACTGACAGGATTGTTAACCATGACTCTGCCCTACAATTTCCTGGCCACATTAATGAATTTATCCTTACAGAAAAGGCAGCTGGCGTGCTCCTGGGCCCATTTGATTCTACCCCATTCATCCCCTGGGTGTATGTCTCCCCCATAATGTCTCGCCCTAAGGCTGCACCGGACAGACGCAGGGTCATAACGGACCTCACCTTCCCCAGGTCTCACTCCATCAACTCATACATCATGAAGAACAGCGCTCTCGGTGAGGTGAGGGACCACAGCCTCCCCACCATGTCCGACCTAGTGGCCGCACTTAGGCGCCACGGCCCCAACACATGTATGTTTACGGTGGATATCGCACGCGCATATAAAAACTTTGTCAGTGACCCCTTGGATTGGCCCCTCCTGTGTGTTCAATGGCAAGGGCAGTACTTCCTTGATGTATCTATGCCCTTCGGGGCACGGGCCTCGTCTTGTTTCATGCAGAGGGTGGCCAACTTTATTACTAGGGTCCTTAAGCAGGAGGGCATCGACACTATCATGTATCTTGATGATGTCATCGTGCTGGCCCCTGACATGGAGGCGGCACGGGCCCACTACGCCTGTGTGAAGCAGCTTCTGTGAGAGTTGGGCCTGCCGGAGGGAGCAGAAAAGTCCCAACCCCCTGCCACGACGGTGACCTGGTTGGGTATACACATTGACGCCTATAACATGACTCTTTCTATCCCACAGGATAAGCTGTTGGAAGTGACTGGGGTTGTGGATAGGTACAGGTCCGCGCGCTCCATCAACAAGCGCCAGCTGCAGTCACTGATAGGAAAACTTGTCCACATGGCAAAATGTGTTGAACCTGCGCGCATATTTATTTCTAGGCTCCTGGAGGCGCTCAGGGCGTTTGGCGATCGCTGGTATGTTAAGGTTACCCCAGAAATGCGCGCGGACTTGGACTGGTTCCACAAGTTCATGGCCACATGGAACGGCCGCTCCCTCATTCCTGCTGCCCACCCCCACCGTGTCTTACAGGTCGATGCCTGCCTCACTGGTATAGGGGGAACGGATGGCAGCCGCGCCTATGCTGCCCAGGTCGCCGCCCTGGAGGACCCAGCGGCAAACATCACGGAGGTCGAGGCAGCCAATGTTGTGGTCGCGCTCCACACCTTCATCTCGGAGGCAGATGCTGGAGGTCACATCATGGTGGAGTGCGACAACATGGCTGCTGTTCAGGCCCTGACATCTGGGCGCGCGCGTAACCCCATTTTGGCCGAATGCGCGCGCGCTGCCTGGATGGTACAGGCCACCTATGCCCTTAGACTCTCATTCACCCATATAGCTGGAGCAGACAACCCGGTCGCAGATGCACTTAGTCGGGCTCACACCTCCCCGGGGTATCGCGCCCTCACTGATGAATATGTGCATGTGGGGGGCCTCACCATCATCGCCCCATGCACTTACATTCTCTCATGCATGTTTCCGCCTGTACTATACTCTCCAGATCCGGAGCTGAATTGGCTGGCCTCGCAGGCGGAGAAGCAGCAGACGTCGGCCAGGGCGGCGGGCACACAAGCGGCTCATCGGACGGCGGTGGCGGAGGTATCGGCCTTCTGCCTCAGGTTTGGAATGGATCCGACGGCGATGTCCCTGGAGGCAGTCTGCATGTGGATAGAGTACATGTGCGGCAAGGGCCTGTCACCAGCCACGATCAAGAACAAACTGTCACATATAAGGGTGTTCCTGCGCCTCGCGGGCGCCCCGACCGACGTCTTATCACACGTCAGGGTTGGGCGCGCGGTCGAGGCGGTCATGCGACGGACGGACATCACCCAAAACGTAAAGGCCCCGATACCCGCATCCCTGCTGAGAAGGGTTCTGGACGCCCTCCCGGCGACGCCGGACGGACACATGGTCAAGACTGCCGTGCTGCTCATGTACTATGGGGCACTGCGGCAGTGGGAGGTGGCGCCACCATCGACAAGAACATTCAACCCCCTGAAGCACCTGACTCGGGGAGACGTGACCATGGGGCCCCCGTCGATAGTGACAATCAAGTGGGGGAAAAATATGCAACGATACAATCAGTCAAAAGTGGTTACGTTATTCCCCAACACAGACTTGGTCACATGCCTGGTGCGGGCTGTCGGGGAGGCGTTGGACATGACGCAGGGGCTCCCCCCGGCCGCCCCCCTGTTGGTGTTTGTCGGCCAGAAGAATCCCATGACGGCGTCCCATCTAAGGGCCGAGTGGGCCAGGACACTCAGGGCAATTGGCGCAGACCCGGTAAAGTACTCGCTGCACAGCCTCCGTAAGGCCTCTGCTACTGTGGCCTTCGGGGCAGGCTGCAGCGAGCTGGAGGTACAGAGACATGGGGGGTGGTCTTCCTCCGCCCATCGCGCCTACATAACTACCAATTCAGCAAAGAAGATCAATGACATTCTCTCAAACTCTATTACAACCACATAATTTTATCCTCCCACCCATCCCTAATTTTTATTCCTTGGGTTTGGCCACCACTGTTATCATACAATATTCTTACTATGTTTTACCTCAAATATTTTATTGTAATAAAATTATTTTACGGCCAAACCCCTCTCTCTTATCTCCATTACTGCAGGCGTGCGCGGATGGTGTGCACATCCCTGTTTAGGGGAGGTGCAGTCATCTGCTGCCACCTGCAGTGATTCCACTACATATACATATATATATATATACTTATGTCTCCCCCTACACCCTAGGCTGGAACTAACAATACAGGATTCCAGCTGGCTGGAGCATGCTCAGTCCACTCCCTCTCCTCTGCACATGCTCCGGTTCTCCACAACTTCCTCCTTCCCCTCATTTTCTCACTTCACCTACTGCCCTTCACCTGCCAACATCACCCTTCCATTTTTGCCCATCCGCCCTCACCTACATATTTATAATTTATTTATTATTTGTATTTATTGTGTATTTCCACCACTGTTATCATACAATGTTCTTACTATGTTTTACCTCAAATATTTTATTGTAATAAAATTATTTTACGGCCAAACCCCTCTCTCTTATCTCTTATCAGGTTAATCTGCAGGTAAAACTCATGAAAATGGCTATCCGCGGTTGGGAGAAGCTTTAGCATAGGGATTTTCATAAATCATATCATTATTTGTAGTTTGACATGATGAAAAACTAGAGATCATTAAATTTTAAATGAGTATGCATATACATTAAATATTTTCCGAGTTGTTTGAAAATTCATTCATTAGGCCTATAAGTGGATATATCACAATTATTCATTCATTTTCTATATTTCTTCGAGGGTATTTAACAACAAAATTGGTCAAAATTACCTTGCAGGTGCTTAAAATACTATAAATCATCTATCCATGGTAAAGTGAATTGAAAAGTTACTCCAGACATGCAGGACTTTTGCCAACACTGGCTATCATTATGTCATGGATTGAATGTATACCTTTGTGATTTCCAAAACCCATTTAAGAAATGTTCTTTTCCAAAGGCAACACATCTACCTATCCATAAACTTGGTTTAATTTCAATGTTCTGCTTCAGGTGAAAGCCCTACATGTAGCAATTCACACCTGAATACCCGATAATGTCAGACAGAAGACCTAGTGCCGCTACTGACCTGGCTGTCGGAACTGTCAGGTCATTGTGACCAGCTTCATCTCAAAGGATAGCGCCTTTGTCTCTGCCACCAACCTCTATTGATAGATTTGTTAATGGGAATATGTTAACAAAACAACAGAAAAAGGGCAGGTTTCACAGCAGACAACACTAACGCGTGTTTCTCACATAATACTTAAAGCCTGTATTCTCCATAATTATGTCCATTTTAATCCTGGCTATTTTGTAATTGTTTGATTTTCTCTAAGAATACTACATGAATTCATACAACCTATACCATTCAAAAGAGAATTGTCAAAATATTCTCTTTATATATAACATATCAATTTCTCAACCTTAAATCCCACTTTCGGTTTTAAATTTGGAAACAAAATCATTATGTGTAATAGTATAGGCTTAAATGCTCAGACAAGATTACCAGTCCTTTTCAGTCCTTGCTAATAACCACCGACAACCTTACAGCATGCAGAGACATGGGATCACAAGGTTGAAAATTGCATGATATCAATAAATAAAAAATCTTATTTGAAAGATCACGTGTTTGGGTTAGAGGTATTTCAGGTTCGATCTTCACATGTGTTTCAACATAGTTTGATATCTTCCTTTTCTGCTGCTTAGAGGAATTATCAAAAAAATGGATATGTTCAATCAGGTTGTTGTTAAATGTGGCACGTTTGCTCATGTTCATTGTATTGAAGGTCAAACTGACCCGGCTCTCGCAGTGCTAGGTCTGCTTGCCACTTCCACTTATATCCCTCTATACCCTCTAGGATAACCCAGATCCAAGGTCTTTTTGAGGGACCAAAATGACTATAGACAGTTTTAGCAACAACGATGCATCTAGATACGGTGACGTATCTCCAAACTTTAGGGCCACATTACAGAACACAAGTTTTATGAAAAACAAACATCTCTTTATTCATATCATGGCCAAAGAAGTTTACCTGTGACATTATTTTGATATCAGTCATTACAGCCGAGATAAGAGATACGTTGCATTTGTGTTCTGGGATGCGTTGGAGTTGCTAAAACTCTCGTTACCCCATTGTTAACCTACAAAATCTCGGATGCCTTCAGGGCAATTTTTTTTAAATTTATTATTATATCTGCACGGAGCCGATGGTGGACAGGTAATGATGGGGGAGGTGTGCAAAATACCAGTTGCAACCTTGAGATTACACAACACCAGATGGCACCACAAAAAGTTACCTGTCAACCAATTTATATGACCAGTAATGATATTCACAGTTAATGGTTACACAAATAACCTATAAGAGCACATATTTATCATACTTTTTATCGATTGTCCCCCTGGAGTATCTCACTTTGTTTAATGCAGAGCAGCCACCCTATATCCAGGTGTGAGTGTTATTTTGGGTGTGTAAGACAATGCCTCGTGACTGACTCCTACAACAGGTGAGAGTCCCTCCCATCACACTTTCCATTTAACCTTTTTGTGTAATGGCGACTGCATTGTTGTCTTACAACAAGTATTATTATGGGGGCATTTCACACTACCCAAATTGTGATTGTAAATTGAGATACAATCTTGATTCAATATTTCCAACCCTTGTTTCTCAGTAAGGTTATTTTTTTGGGGGTAAATTTGATGGTTTTCGATATGTGACTATTCATTGAGCAGTTTAAAACTGTTTCACACCATAGTAATTTTGTGCAATTTAAGATAAGATGTCCATTTAAGATCTTGAGTGTAATACTGCTCATGGGCTATCATAACTTTGACCCCTGGGGACAACTACTCTGGGGACAACTACTCCCTAGGACAACTACCCCTTAGGACTATTACCCCCAGGAGTATTGCCCCATAGGACAACTACCCCCTGGGACAACTACCCTTAAGGACAACTATCCCTTAGGAAAATTACCCCTTTGGACAATTACCCCTATGGATAGGACAACTACCCCTATAGGACAACACCCATTTAGGACAACTACCCCTATAAATAGGACAACTACCCCTCTAGATAGGAATACTTTCCCTCTAGATAGGACAATTACCCCTTTAGGACAATTACCCTTACAGATAGGACAACTTCCTCTATTGGTAGGACAATTACCCCTATGATATGACAAATATCCCCATTGGTAGGACACCTACCTCCCTTGAAAGGACAACTACCCCCATTGATAAGAAAATTACCCCTATATTTTGGCAAACTGCCCCCATTGTGAGGAACTACCCATTTATAGACAAATTTGATGAGTTGGCATGTTTTTGGATGTGAGCATAATATAAGAGATTACCCCTTTACTTCTCCCACCCCCGAACGCTCAGGACAGGTCCCCCCTCCCCGCCGTTGTCCTATCATCGGGGTAATCATCCTATCAAAAGGGGGTAGTTGTTAGATCTATGATCGATTGTTTAGAAATGACGATTTCTAACATGGGATCCGATGTGTATGAAAAACTTTTTGTTTTGATTAAATCATTAAAAATGAAAACATCAAAATTTAAAAAATCTGATTAAAGGGTCTGATGTGCAAGATTCAGATGTACATTTCACTTACTTACTGAATGAGGTTATAATGGTTATTAAAATAGTTATATGCAAAGGTGTAAGAATAAATTGGTCTGACATGTCCAGTGCGAGCAGAGAGTGTTCCGTGGGGTTATACCGTTACGCTTCAGTTGGGCCAATACGTGATATATCTTATATAGGTTAATAAAGAGGTGTAACTAGCTCTGCAGATGAGTGGTCATTAATTTTATTGAACGGAGAACTAATTCAGCGAATGTTGGAGTTAAACCCCAGATATATAAAAGAAATAATTATTGAAACGAGCAAATACCTTTATTCAATAACATTGTAAAACCAAACATAGTGCGAAGAAGAATAAATAGTTAATTAATTGTATAAATAATTATATAAGGAACAAATAAACTCTACACAACATCAAAGTTACAGAGCTTGGTTCTGTACATAACACATCTACTTCGGGATTTGCAGGATTTGTGTTTATAGAAATCCTGCCATCAGGCTTGGTCACTGCACTGCATATTAGCCAACAGTGGGACCATTTTCAACTTTTTGACTAAAGTTCAACAATACACTAACAAAAAAAGAAAGTCATCATTTTTAGCACTCATATAGCATGCAAAAAGATTTGTTCTTTGCAACAAGTAACCTAATTTCATGAGAAAAAGATGTAGTTTAGGTACATTCAGGAATATTTCAGCCTAGCCTGACCTTTATATTGGAGGGAGGTCAACTCTAAAAACAAAACGATTACATGTATTTATCAAGAGGGATTGTTTTGCACCTCAGTCACCACAATCACAATTACCACGTGCACTTCTCCCCCTCCCCCCCCCCCACATACACACTCCACACACTGCTAAAAGGTAGTACCTGGGGCGGATCCAGGAGGGGGGGTCCAGGGGGTCATGACCCCCGCCTTCCTTTTGGGACTCAAACTTGCCAAAGAGAAAAAAACGTCGCGCGCATACACGCGATTGCACCTCATTTTAGTACTTATCCTATAAGTGGACCTCCCCCTTTTTGAAATCCTGTATCCGCCCCTGGGTACAGACCCTTAACTACCAGAATGGGCACCAATTCTCACTACACTCTGCACCAAGCCTAGTGGCCAGTGCTGGAGACTGAATTCCCCTCACCAGGGTATATATATTTCTGAGAAGAAGGGGCACCAGCTTTAAAAAGAAGAGTGTATATACTGGTGAATTGTTCATATTAGTTTCTGGTACTGATTTAGAGGTTAGAGGTTAATTTTGGGGAAATTATAGAAATTTAATGTAAATTTCTAGATCCTAAGGGAGCGCCTCAATAGAGGGCGTGCCCCTATACGTAGTTCTTACATTTTTGTACTTAAGGACCCCCCCCTTTTTTTTTTCTTTTTTTTTTTTGAAATTACTGGATCTGTACCTGAGCTTGGTACCACTGGTCACAACCAGGGGCAGCAGCTCACGTGGGAGAATTCCTCAGAACGTAGTACCAAGGGCTGTGATAAGAGGCAGTAACTCACGTCAGTGAAATGGCCAAAAGAGCTTGCATGGCTCCACTGGCTACATAACTGACATTTGGATAAATGCAATTGGATAAGGCATATGTAATGGGGAGGAAAAGAACTTGTCTGGATAACAGCTTATCAGTGTGG
Source organism: Lepidonotus clava (assembly GCA_936440205.1). Classification (NCBI taxonomy): domain Eukaryota; kingdom Metazoa; phylum Annelida; class Polychaeta; order Phyllodocida; family Polynoidae; genus Lepidonotus; species Lepidonotus clava. The sequence continues at coordinate 39,175,988 of OW387136.1, read as the reverse complement.
CATGTAATTCACTACATCACGTTCATATTCAATTACACCAAGTCGATTTAGGCTTATCAGAAAGTATTCCAGATATTATGCAGGTATGGATCTCAATTCCCGATTCCATCCATAGGCTTAAGCTTAAACTAGATGACTTTTGATTACTGATTCAGTAAATCTCGATAAAAAAAGGTAAATGGATGAATGGAAATCAATGTAGGGAATATAAAAAATCCCACTGCCCAGAATGTACCCTAGTATGAAATGTATCTCAGTGGTTGGTCACGGTCATTGGCCAGACCTTACAGTACGGAGACATTCTGGTGGAATGGGGGCATAGTATGGTGACCGGGACAGAGATGCTTCCCTCTTTGGTATAGCGAGGACAAATGATGAGAGGGTGGACTGAAGGCTAGACCCTGTGGGTCAAGGTGCCCCTTTCAGACCTACCTCTCTGCTTTCTAAAATAACCAGGAGGTGCCTAGGTCATACAACTTTGCAGGGAAATAGGAATAACGTATGTGTATAGTTTCAATAGAGGGATTTGTCGTTTTTCTTTAATGTACATGGGACAAATTTACAGAAATAGAGCGGAGATATCTATTATAGAAAAAGGAGAAATAGCAATTTCTAAATCTTACATTATTTTAATAGTGTAAATATGTACATGCCGTTTAGTAAAACTGCATGTGGCTTTTATGAAGCTGTCCACATGAGTTTTGTATTTGACAATCTATCCATGGATGTTATGTGAGCAATTGGCCTTCCAGTGCCATCCATGCAGGAGCAGTTTTATCTTCCCTTCAATGCCTTACTACACTAAATGACATGAGATACGATATGGGATGCCATACAACCATATTACCTGTAGGTATCCTCATACTATTTTACATGGGCCATACTATGTTTTCATCTCATAACATCATGATGTACATACATTTGTGTGATAGTGTTTATCGGAGTTGGCTGCAATATTAAAGTTGTACCATGCATTTTTGCAAATGCCTAAATTGCAGTCCATGCCGTATTACTCATAGCCAAAATCCAGTATCTGCCCCTGGGTGTGATTAGGCTACAATAATGCTGATGTCTACATATACAGGGTCAGACATAACGGCGCCTCCTCATTGTGATACTTCCATTGTATGATAATCATGGTCGTCAAATCGCAGGCAGTTTTCATCGTGTAGTGTGAGAATGGCTTTACCAAATTACCGTCACTAGGGGCAGCTGTTGATGGTGCTGACGCTCTGCGCCGAGCCCGCCGACGACATTGCGGTCTTCATGGAGGATGCCGACTTGTCGTCGGAGGGTGCGTTGGCGGCAGTAGAGTTGGCTGACGTCTTACGGATGCAGCAGAAGAAGAGGGCCTTCAGCTCTACCCTGAAACGCTCCGACGTCATCACGTACAGGAAAAAGTTGATGGAGTGATTGGAAAGTCCCACAATGAGAATGCAGATCTCGATGAACACTATTCTCGCCGTCTGTAAAAAAGGTAATAAAAAGGGATGAGTTCAGATATTTTGTGTCCATAGGTTAGATTTTTGGGAGGTGTCAAATAGATATCTGTTCTCTAAATGTTGGTAACTGAAATGACGTACTTCATTAAGGTTTTATGTATTTCATATTACTTTTGATCAGTGTTTTTTCTTAAACAATCAAGGTTTCATTGAACGCCAGTCTGCCTAAACTGTCCTAACACATAACTCCCATTTCCTCACAGACCCAAGTTTAAAGCCCCATACCCACGAGGCGATTTAGCCTCATCGCCCGTGGGTATGGTGTATTAAAATATACGTGTTTGATGTGTATCACTGGGTGAATCGTTGGACGATTCTCCCGGCGACTCAGATCGAACATGTACATTTCAATCTAGCATACTGACAGGCGACAAGGCCCAAATCGCTAAGTGGGTATGGGGCTTAAGTCATCGTTGTGGCTATTGAATTAGGCTGAGCATGTATCTGGGAGATATACTGGAACCACCTCCAAAACCTCCAATTGATAGCTACACCAGAAAAGGTGTTCCCAGGTGACAATTTCTTTCGATTTGTACGCATATAGTTTTGGAAACAGAATGCATGATGTAAAGAGAATGTGAAAAACATGCAACGGACTCTCAAAATGCTCGCGAGCAGCTCAGGATGGAGTCAATTATTTACTTAAATACATTGCACATTTCTCTGATAAATCTTTGATAGTGTATTCCCCACGATATGAGGTTTTATGTGGCACATCACATATCATCATTGCCTCACAATTTGTATGCATATGACATTATTTTTACTACAATTCGACATCTACACTTGTAGATCTACCATCTCAAACAAAGTACCCATATTATGCCCTCATGGCCACTCATGTTACCTGTTCAATGAACTGTTCCGTGGCGAAGACCCAGATGTACCAGACAGTGAGGGGGATGGTCAGACAGCAGAAGGCGCCGCACACAGCCATCACGGTCACCGTCACCTGCAGGAGAACATGTCATAACATACAGTAAATAATCATACACTTTTAACAACTACCCATGTCAGTTTATCAGCATGGTATGTTCGCAGGATACTGTCTTCTGTGTACCTGTATGTTGGTCGTCACCTTTAAGTTGCAGTTATTTGCCATGCTGAACTATTGAGGTTTAATATCCATTTGATAGGGTGCTGTTTATACTTGGCCTAAGAATTAGTTCCCATAAATATTATATTATATTATTATATAAGCTAGCTCCAATGGCAATCTAACTCTGTTTATACTCCAAGTCTAATCCATAACATAGTTCCTCATTACGAAGGACATAACACTTGCATGAAAGGAATAAGTTTATTGAGTCCAATGAGCAATACCAATTGCAAGAACACCTGTTGAAAATATCAATAAACAGTCCGCGGGGTATTGTCCACTCAACCACACCAAGCCAATGCTCCTGCCTGCCTACCAGTCTATCTGCTTCAATTCCATGACAGAACCTAGTTTCCACAACCGACCCTTATAGGGTTTTCAACAATTGACAGTGAACAGCGCTCTGCCAAATGCCACAGCATACAAGTGCTAACGTACATACCATGATGCTGCCCGCTTACACTCTTCACCCTTTTGCCCAAGAAGAGTTACACTTTCAGCCCTGATGTTTAGTTCATACACAAGAACGGCTAGGCTACTGTGGACTGACCGTGTCAGTACAATACATCCTATTATCCCCGTGCCTATTAGGGAAAACGGTTAGTTTAGTCATCCCTAGAAGTTCCCGGTTGGGATCCCAGCCTATTTTCTTACTATGATCTGGTTATGTTCCATGCATTCTATTATTCCACATCTTACAGCCTTAAGCTTTTCAAAAGGCAATCGATACGTGGGCATGAATCTGTTTCCTCATGCACAAAAAGATTATGGATTCCTATTCAGATTAATATTAGCAACTATAAGGGGAATACGTGTCTCTCATCTAAGCAATAATATATCACAGTATAATCATGCTACCCCAGAACATTGTTGAAGATCTATGAAAACAATTTTTTTAATTGAATATGAATAATATTACCCTAGAGTGTAAAAGTACAAATTTGGAACTAAGGTGGAAGGGATCTGATGTGCTTAATGAAAATTCTGAATCTATGTTATGTCACACTAAAAGCTCAAACCCAATCGTTAAAATTGAGGTTTCAAAGGTTAGAATAGGAAGGGTGGGTAGGTCAAATTGTCAACAGCAATTTATGATATGTCACCATGTTAATCCCTTATCGTATAAATATAAATATAGATTATGTATCAAGAAAAAAAAGAAAGGAAAAACAATAGATAAAACTATTGAAAACACAGTGCACACACCTTCCTGTTGTTTTTGTCGGCGGCCGAGTCGTTGGTCAGTGCTGCCCTCTTGTGAGAGGCGGAGGCGAGGCGGCAGAGGATGGCGATACTGCAGGAGATGATGACGACCAGTGGTATGTACGAGTACAGAGTGCCCGTCAGCCACGGACTCACGTCGTTCATGAAGGGCGCGTGGTACGGCCGTGTGTCGCACTTCCCGCCGGAGATCTACACACAAAGAGCCATACATGATAAAATAATGAATCATTAGGCCCAGGGGCGGATCCAGACTCTGGCTTCTAGGGAGGGCAAGATACCCACCCCCTACCTCCCTATTTTTGCTTGCAAAATTTCTCCTCGGATTTGTCAAAACTACGAGAGTCCATTTTTGGTCGGGGGGGGGGGGGGGGGCAATTGCCCCTTTTGCCCCCCCCCCCTGGATCCGCCACTGACCTGGCCTAATCAGTGGCGTTTTGGATCTCGGCCCGGGGATCTCGGGAACCAGGGATCCAGGGATTGGAGGGTTGGAGGGGGCAACTGTCCCTATAAGCCGAGGGATTATTTTTGTAATTTGTTGATTTGTACAAATCTGATGTTATATCATATCTAATTTGTTATACTTGTGGGTGTGGGAGAGGGTGGTTGGCTCCACCTAGAAGGCAGAGGCTCTCTCTGAGGAGGAGGATGAACAATTTCGTAGCGGTGTTGAATTTTGGTGCATATTGGTGAAAGGCAATATTTTCTGGACACAGGTTGTTGATTTAAAAAGTCTGCCTGTAGACAAACTTCATGAATTGTTCGTAAAGAGGATCTAGAGCTGTCTTGTGGTATGTATAGTCAATACTAAGTCTATACTATACGAAACACCATCTACTAGAAACTATAAATGCCTTATTATTAGAGAGTTGGTAAAGATACTCCAAGTATAATATAATGATATTATGCAGGTTATGCAACTCCAACACATATCAACACGTCGATGTATCTCTAAAATGTCTGTGGCAGTACAGTATACCCTAATACATAATTACATACCTATGCCGAGATCAGTTATAAATACTAACTGGACTCTGTTATTAAGTATTTTTGGTATGTTGGCACAGTGCACAGCAATATTTGTGTATACTGCCCACCTTGCCCCACTGTGCAATATATGCAAACTCTGATCGGATTTGCAAGAATAAAAAGGCAATTTTTTTAAATTTCAAGTAAAAAGAAGTAATCTGATTCAATGGAAATATCATTTATATTTATTGTACGTATATATAAACCCCGTTCATCAGTGTGCCAAACGCAATTAAATGTAAGCACATACAAATCAGAAGATGCCTCACCTGCCACATCCAGAAGTTGTAGGCATAGATGGCGCCCAGGAGGAGGGGGATGACGCAGACGGTGATGACGGTGTTCTTGACGGTGCACCACACCTGGGCCGACAGCGGGTACCAAACGGCCAGGAACCGCTCCACCGCCACGCCCGCTACCAGCCACGCCGACGTCGTGTAGGCCACGTTAAAGAACCTGATATAAAGAGGGAATAACATAATCATAAACTAAGTACATGGCCAGGAACGCTCCACCGCCACACCCGCTACCAGCCACGCCGACATCGTGCAGGCCACGTTAAAGAACCTGATATATAGAGGGAATAACATAATCATAAACTAAGTACATGGCCAGGAAACGCTCCACCGCCACGCCCGCTACCAGCCACGCTGACGTCGTGTAGGCCACATTAAAGAACCTGATATATAGAGGGAATAACATATCATAAAACTAAGTACATGGCCAGGAAACGCTCTACTGCCACACCTGCCACCAGCCACGCCGACGTCGTGTAGGCCACATTAAAGAACCTGATATATAGAGGGAATAACATATTATAAAACTGAGTACACGGTCAGGAAACGCTCCACCGACATGCCCGCTACCAGCCACCCCGACGTCGTGTAGGCAACGTTAAAGAACCTGATATATAGAGGGAATAACATATTATAAAACTAAGTACACGGCTAGGAAACGCTCCACGGCCACGCCTGCCACCAGCCACACCGACATCGTGTAGGCCATGTTAAAGAACCTGATATATAGAGGGAATAACGTTGTAAAACTCAGAACTTGGCTAGGAACTGCTCCACCACCATGCCCGCCATCAGCCACGCCGACATCGTGTAGGCCACATTAAACAAACTGATATATAGAGGGAATAACATTTTATAAATACTTCCTAGTATGCTGATAATAACAAAGTACGATGACACAAAGTGTTGGGCCAATTCTCAGTAGTATTTTATTAATCAAGTGACATAACTCACTGGGAAAACTCGCCAGTAAAGAAAAATTCCACCCGGTAGGAATTGTTCTCCATGCAGTGGCTGGGGCAGCTGTGAGAGCAGGGGCTGCCTCTGTGTGTGTGTGTGTGTGTGTGTGTGTGTGGTAAGTCTCCAAGGGAACAGGACAGTGCCTCCCCCTAGCAGCAGTCTCAGGCGATTCACGGCGCCCCCTGCCCCCAGCTCTGCATGACCAGTTGAATTTATATCCAAATATACTTGAGTCTATTATGGTCATAAAACTAAGAACACGGCCAGGAAATGCTCCACTGACACGCTACCACCAGCCACGCTGACGTCATGTAGGCTACGTTAAAGAACCTGACGTAAAACTAACATGTAAGTTCTTTACCATAGTGGGTGTGTTATTATGACATGGCATCTCATAGCAGGCGTTGATTTTGGGCGGATTTAGAGGTTAGGGAGGGCAGAGTGCACGCTTCCAATATCATTATCTTTTATGTAACATTCCAGCGCCCCGCATAGGAACGGCCAGGAATTAGAGAAAACATTTATTTGATAACTCACGGAACGTAACTGGTAATGCATTATGAAGATGTCGGCAGGAACTATGCATCAATCCAAGTTAAGGATTTAGGAGTGGATAGGGCGGGGATGGATCAATTTTGATGTACAAGAAAGATATTGTTTTCGATCCACTATATATCTTAGCAATAGATCACTGAGAATTATTTACTTTTGATCCACTACGACTCCCCCTGCTTATCTTGAGCCTGATGCATTAGTCTGTTGGATTCATATGCCTGTGTGACAATATTTTGCAACGGTGCAAGATATGACAACGTCGTCAGCTCCAGGCTTGTCTCGAAGCTGGTAAACCGAGCGATCAATATCAGTTCTACTTCACTCATAGAGTATTACCCCTATACTCTTATTTTAAAATTTACCTCAAAGTTCTAGAGGATATTCTATGATTATAGTCTTACCCATATTTAGCCATATTTAGTAACATTCAAATATATATCAAGGTTCCAGATGATACTCTCGTGGAGTACAGTGAGGCCGAAAGATCCACGGGTATATCAGTTCCACTATGATATAACACTACCAACCATAGAAACAAATTAAAGTTCCAACTCACCATCTGTGGAAGAGGCAGAAAGGTAGACTGCCCATGAGGTAGACGTCAAGCTGAAGAGACAGCCAATTGTTGAGGAAATCAAACACCAGCACCAAGATGTCGGAGACGGCCAGGGCGGCGATGAAGACGGACACAGGAGACCGGCGCAGGTTCTTCCTGAGGGACACGATGAGAGTGATGAGGTTGCCCAGACACCCCATTCCTACCAGGAGGACGTCGACGATGATGAAGAGACGCGTGCCCAGGTCGTACAGGTAGGCCTCCGAGTCGCCGCCCCCGGCCTCCTCCACGGTGCCCGACGTCGTCATGTCGTCGCCCTGAACGCCCGCCGTGCCCGTCACATTGGTCACGGGCGAGTCGGTGGGGCCACCGCTTGACGTAGTGTTCATAGTGGATCTTAATTCAAATGTTAAAAACAAATATTGGAAAATAATTATGATTTTATATAACTAAGTATCTGCTATGAGCGTCGTATGAGCATCGTTGTGACATATTTGAATCGCCCTAGCAAAATTGAAATCGCATCAGCAAAAATGGCAATTTAAGGCCCTAAAGGTTTAACATATTCAACTCAAATTAGATACAAACCACTTAGGTAATCGGTTGGTCTATGTGTTGGATTTCCTCCCATGCCTTTGGGATCCCTAACAAATGATTAAGTACCCAATGTTACATCTCTGCTATCTTGAATTCATTTTGAATCCACAATACAACGTTCCAAGATGTCCAGGACTTTAGATGCCAACAGTCATTATTAGAAAATCTATTGGAATAAGGAATACACAACAGAGAGTAAAATTCAGCCAAACAATTAAATCTCCAAACTCTAGGCAAATTTTTGGAGTGATAAAGTCACCCATCCGAAATAGCAGCTGTAACGCCATTCAATGCTTTAAAAGATATCAGAAGATTATATTAAAGTTGTGCCTTACCTTTAAATTGATAAAGAAATGCCTTGATCTTTGTTAATGATAACCTTCTGATCCTCTCTTTGCCTTTGTCAAATGTCCACCTACAACAGGTCCTATTCCTCCTTACAATACACTGGAGGAGCTGGTCAGGGTACCCCTTATATACGGTCTCGGGATATTTAGAGTAACAGCTGGAAACCAGGGATCGCCTGCCCATGCCTTGGAGTAAATTGGAATAAACAATTACGGAACAGTTGATTGTCACTTCCATCGGTTCTCCTCTTAACGTGGTGTAGAGGTGGTAATTCTGGTAATGATGCAATGCCACTGACATGGTATACACATTAGTTAGTGTAAATTGACACCTTAGTATATGGGTGCCACGCGACAGGAACGACTTAAGACCCAGCCCTGTGCGTTACAATTAGCACCTATACGCACCTGGGCAAGGGTGACCCGTCCTTTGGGCAATATCGACCTGTAATTGATACATAGTACAGGTGTATGACAAACAACGCCTAATCTCAAGCGCGTTAATGTTTGGCATTGTGGAAATGCCATTAAGGCATGAGCGCGAAACTGCGATAAACAGCGTCAATATCGGCGCTAACGAGTAATCATGACAGGCGGCAAGTCACCTGTACACCTTACGTTTGGGGGATGGGGTTGGAGGAGACAGGTTGGAGGAGACAGGGGATTGGAGATCTGGAGACAGATGCCTAGTGGGAGGCTGGTCCAGGGGTCGGGGAGGGCGGATCATGGGGGTACAGGCGGTCGGATGCGTTCAAATAAGTACTATGGGAATCCATTTATCAAACAGATGCTTATTGTCTAACCAGAGGCATAGTGAGGCCTGAAGACAAGGGGGTTCCTTGTAACAATGAGGGATTAAAGTTGTTCACACATTTTCCTATATTTAACTTATATTTTGAAAATTCAAAGGGGTTCTAGACACCCAGGACCCCCCCCCCCCCCCTTGGCTGCGCCACTGCTGACTGTGTGCTTTTCAACTTGAAAGTGTATGAAAGAACACCGACGAAATGGACTAAATAAACTGGTAAGTTTATTATCGTTTCACAAACTCAAATCGGCCTTTCTCATTAAAATATCTGCCCTACCTTAGCATTTTTGGAAAACGTGTTAACCTGTAGTAAATCCATGGGTTGGTTATAATTTAGCTCCTCCTCCTCGTGCGAAACTACTATTTTCTTTTTCTCGGCATACTTGTAAGATAAAGAATGTTCTACACATAGGGTTGTATTTGAAAGATTTTATCTCAGCACTTACTACAGAAAATCTAATGGGGAATCACCTTTACCTGAGGGACATGCCAACCCTTATATCCAAGAAAATATATTGGATAAGGTTCATACAAATATTAGTAACGGCAGCATTGTTTAATGCACCCCTTGTAGTAGAAAACAAAGAATTTGTGACCCTTTTTTATCTTCAATATTATCATGGTTACATATGGTATGGACAAACAATAATCATTGAATAATGTTCTACATTATTCAATGTTTATCATAAAATTTCACCGAAAGAACTAGGTGTGAAACGGTTTTAAACTGCTCAATTCCTTAAATCAGTCAAGTTTTTTTTGAGCAGAGGTATTGTTTACTATAGCCGGGTTTCCACCGAACGACTTTCATGGTGAGTTTCTAACGACCATGAACGACTTTAAAAAAAGAAAGTCTTTGCTCCTTTTGGTCGTTCAGAGAGCAAAATTTCTTGTTTCCACTGAACGACTAAAATACTGATATCTGAACGATTTTTGGACAATCTGGACGACATTTTCAAACGACAGGGGTTAGAAAATTCAGTGAACAATAGATTTAATTGCTTTTAATTGCCCTTGGAAAAAATCGTTGGCATTTGTCTTCAAGAAATATTAAACAGGTTAGATATTTGGTCGTTGGTGAATCTTTCACTTTAGTCGTTCAGAAAGGTCGTTTGGAGTCGTTCAGAACTGTCTTTACCACCGATTTAGTGTTTCCACTAGACGATTTTACTAACGACCACAAACGATTTGTGAATCGTTCATGGTCGTAAGCATAATTGAAAAGACAGGTTTTTCATAGTGTGGGCATAATTTATTATGACAAAGACAAAGACATGATTAGACACAAACAAGCAATACAGCACAAAACTACACAATTAACTAACCAACATATAACTAAACATTAAGTATGAAGTCGTTGATAAAAGTCTAAGTTTTGTCGAAGGGTTGTTGATTGATATTGTAGGTTAATGCCCCACAGTATATGGCCCTCCATCCAAGGAGGGGTATCAGTCTAGACATGTGTTCAAGGATTGTTTTGAGTGGGTCGAGCAGCTCAGTGTTGTCTGTACTCCGTGTCACGATTGGCGGTTGGGGGCTCTACTCACACGTGTACACACATGTGGCGTCCTTTGTCCATGGCGACCAATCCTCTCCACATGGCCGTGCTAATATCAGTGATAATCCTTGTTGCCGAGTTGCCAGAGGTGACCAAACATTCGTGAATTTCCTGTGTATCTCGATATTGCTTGTCTCGATAGAATTTTTCGTAGTGATGAGCGTTTTTTGAGCAGATTTAGAGCCCATAATAAAAACCGGCCTGGTGGCGGCCTCCAGGCCGGGGGTCTAGTGACCGTTGGTGCTACCCGCGCATGGGCTGATGGGTAGGTCAGTCTATAGTCTGTTCCGGGGGTGTTCAAAAACCTTATTAAATTACACACAATTTAACAATTATGCCCAATGTCGTTCGGTGGAAACAGGCCTTAAATGTGGTAAAAAGAAGACTTCAAACGTAATACTAGAAACAGTTTGTTTATTCAGATTCGAAAACAATTCACAAATAGAATTGAGCTTTCCTCCAATACTAGCGATAGCAGTAGCGTTTGACATCAATAATTATTATCTAATTCATAGGCCTACAGCATTGCATTTGCTTGGCATTAGATAACAACCAAAACAGTGAACAGTTAGTGCACGTTTTTGTGGATAGTCAATGAGGAAATATGTTAGTGAGTAATGCATATACTACTATCAAATTATCATCGATGAATGTATACCAGTGGCATCCAACAACTTCTAGTTCCGTATACATAATCTTGGACGTATGGTAATATGTGTACGTAATGAAAATACGACTCATCGAAGCTTCTTCTAAATTTGGTTAAGGTTTTATTACTAATGAGATGTAAACAAAAAGCAGCTGCAGATTTTAAACACACACAAATAACATAGCATTATGCAATATTATCCACCAGAGTTTAATTACGATAAGATCAGAATTGCTCGTAAGTACATTCTTAAGCAAAAACATGAAATAATATGCATAGTACAATTAAGGTAACATCCATAGTGTGTTACTACATAATAACATAGTTACCGCATTGGCGGAACGCTATAGTTCATCGTGAACAAGCAGTTATTCCACTACACATTTTGCTCTTGGTTTCATTTTTTTTAATGACTTGAACTCATTAATATTTTGCCGCAAATAGCAACATCGTCAAATGTAAATTTCAACTCACAAAGTATACATGATATCGGTGTATTCCTAGACGATTTTGATGAGCGTCTCTTTTAGTAGCTAGGAGTTGTAGATCTAGTTGCATTATCTATATATCCCGCCACCCATTGTATTTTACAGTAGTATATGGAGGGGGACTGATACAAGGGTATTTTTCAGTTACGTTTGCGCTGGTACTACACTTAACTATACAGTCTTATGCGACTTAAAAGTACAAATAGGCAAAATAATCTAGGAAAATATTAATAAACTGGTTTTCCAACGCGTTTATTTATTAGACGTCCCTTTGGTATCAGGTCGGTGCTAATATAACAATCAGGACAGGTCAGGTTCTCTAGAATTTGTTACCTGTCTCTTACCTATACTTCCCTATCACTTACATAACATAACCTCCAGTCTAACTGTTTAAAGGGAAATAATGCTCCGCTTTATCTTATATAGACCTCACTTCACCTAAAAGCATTTCGTACAAGTACAAGAATATAGGAGCATCTAATTTGATATGCAATAAGACTGCATATTCTTACATGGATTCCATAAAGGTAGGGAAGTTTTTATTCTCTCAGAATGTAAATTAGTTCTGTTATTCACTTTCAATGCTGAAGTGTTAACCTCTAGCCCCAAGAAAGGCACTTGGTTGACAATGTCTCTAAAACATCAATAGAGACTGAATAACATGCTCAAAATTGCGAACCCACAATCAATATGGTCGAACAATTACTGTCTAAGATGATAAGATTTAAATATATTTGATTAGCTTGATGCATAGGTAGTTATAAATCATGTTTATTCCTACATTGATTATTTATATATATGCAGTTATTTTGATATTGTATACACAGGTGTTTTTGGCTAATCAGGGACCCATTCTTCAAGCACGAGGTCTAACTTTTTCGCAAAGGTAGCTGTGGCGGAATCCAGATGAGTTCGATCATACCATTTTTATTTGTTATTTAGGAAGTTTGAGCAGAACCGAGGCATTATCCAGGTAGCACAATGATTTATTGACTGGTGAACTTTGATCTATAAGACATAACTGGACCAGTTATGCATCGCAATAGGAGTTCATCTCTAGGAAACGCATCCGCTCTGCCCATACTAAAAAACGTAAAGGTAACAGCAAAGTACATTCCTACTGGTCCAATTATCCTTGGTCGTTGACCGTCTGCCAGCGCGACTGAGCCATTTCCTCTGTGGCACCCTATCGAATGGCCCCCTTCTCCACAGCCCCTTACAGAATGACCTCCTCCCCCACAGCCCCTTACAGAATGACCTCCTCCCCCACAGCCCCTTACAGAATGACCTCCTCCCCCATGGCCCTTTACAGAATGACCTCCTCCCCCACAGCCCCTTACTGAATGACCTCCTCCCCCACGGCCCCTTACAGAATGACCTTCTCCCCCACAGCCCCTTACCAAACGACCTCCTCCCCCACGGCCCCTTACAGAATGACCTCCTCCCCCATGGCCCTTTACAGAATGACCTCCTCCCGCACGGCCCCTTACCAAATGACCTCCTCCCCCATGGCCCTTTACAGAATGACCTTCTCCCCCATGGCCCCTTCCCAAACGACCTCCTCCCCCACAGCCCCTTACAGAATGACTTCCTTCTCCATGGCCCCTTACAGAATGACTTCCTTCTCCACAGCCCCTTACCAAACGACCTCCTCCCCCACAGCCCCTTACAGAATGACTTCCTTCTCCATGGCCCCTTACAGAATGACCTCCTCCCCCACAGCCCCTTACAGAATGACTTCCTTCTCCATGGCCCCTTACCGATAACCTTCTCCCCCACAGCCCCTTACAGAATTACCTCCTCCTGCTCCACGGCCCCTTACCGAATGACTTCCTCCTCTCCACGGCCCCTTACCGAATGACTTTCTCCTCTCCCACAGCCCTTTACCAAATGACCTCCTCCCCAATGGCCCCTTACCGAATGACCTCCTTCTCCATGGCTCCTTACAGAATGACCTCCTCCTCCACAGCCCCCTAACGAATGACCTCCTCCTCCACGGCGATCTTCAGCTCCTCGTCCTCGTTGTCGCCGACGGGCATGACGGTGATCTCACCAAACGCACTCACTGACCTACGCAGGGTGCTCGGGGTGGTCGGATCGTCGTAGCTCACCACTGAGATGCGGCGCTCGCTCTCACTGGAGCGCGACGTCGACTGTTCGGCGGCCGACTGCGACATCCGCCGCGCGGCGCTCACTGCCGACGCGCGCCGCTGCTGCGACATCCGCCTCTGGTTGTAGTCCTCCGGCGACAGCATGCTGTTCTTCCGGTAGCGTCCGCCCGGCCCCGTCGACGTCGACCCGACGGACATGTCCAGGTCGGCGGAGGACGTGTCGCCGCCGTGGGGCCCGCCGTGGTGGCCGGCGCCGTGCGGGTTGTTGGGGTGGTGGCCGTGGTGGTGGTGGCCCGTCGGGGAGTGGTGGCCGTGGTGGTGGCCGTGGTGCGGGTGGTGGCCATGATGGTGGTGCGCCCCAGTATGCAGGCCCTGTGCACTCAGTGCCCTCTCCTCGGCGTCGAGCAGCGAGCTGTCAATGCTGTGAACCTCCTCGTCGTTGAGACTGCTCACCCGCGGCAGGTCGTCCAGGCTGTACATCTCGGCCCCCGAGTCGTTGTCGTCGATGAAGTGGTGGTGGATCTCGTGCTTCTTGTGCAGCGTCGTGTGGTACAGGTGGTTGGCGTTCAGGTGGTTCGAGTTGAGGTGGTGGTGGCTCGAGTTGAGGTGGTGGTTCGAGTTGAGGTGCGTCGACTTGGTCAGGTCGCTGGCCGACGACTCCGTCTCCACCAGGCGCTTGTCGTAGGCGTCTTCCTCTTCACGCATGTGTCTGCTAGTGGAATTAAAAGTAACATCTCAATGAACCAGGCAAGGTAACAACGTATTGAACCATAACAGGCAAGATAGTATTGAACCAGGTAAAGTATATCATATTGAACCATTAACCAGTTAACTGGTGGGGCTACCACGGGAAAACAACCAGTCCCGTTATAACGGTACAATCTAATTTCCCTGAATTGCCCCATAAAAACTGGACGTCTTTAAACATCAGGCAAATACATAAATAATTTCAATCTCTTGTTTTCTAAATCATACCTAAGTTATCATATTGAACCAGCCAAAGTAACGTTGTATTAGACCAGGTGAAGTAACATCGTATTGCACCAGCCAAAGTAACAACGTTTTGGATTATTCAAGGTAACATATTAATGAACCAACCACAGTAGCATCGTACTGAACAAACTAAAATCGCACTGAACCATTGACATGAAAATGACGATGCTTTGGCTTTCTCCAAGATGGAGGCGTTGGTTCAATGATAATGGCAGGGCCGTCCAAATCTAATGCGGGCAATTATTCTAATGTTGTATGCAGATGCATATTTATCAGGAATTCCTATAGACTCGTAAGTGTCCCTTTGTTCTTTTTCCAAACACACTGTTATATTTGTGAAGAATATGAAAGGTTTGCTTATCCGCATGAGAAAAGAAACAGACACTTGCCAAAATATGGATCAATCCCAGTCTACCAACAAACATTTTGCCCAATAAAATCTTGCTTATTCTGTCGATATCGGACAAACAGTTTAGAATGTGTGCATGGCAAATGTGAATTAAAAATCTGTCAGTAACGAAAAATATAATCCTACAATTCACGATGAAAAAAAGGTGTAAACACCACTTCCACTATAGCGTCACTCATGGCCAAAACTACCCAAAATTCTGACCACCTGGACAAAAGAAAAATGATTGCAAGGTCCCTATTCCTCTGCGACAACCTTGCGCTTCTCGTTTTATGTGCTAATACATTACAACCATTTTATTCACCTCCATTCTGGCAGAGTTGTGCTAACTCTAAATAGAGCATAATTATATCTACTTTAACTTGAGCAGGGACACTCTAGTTAACGTAATGTATCTCTCATATTAGCCACATTACTGTATCTGTAAAATTATATTCAAAGCGTGCATTTCGTCATTCTGAAATGGGCAAGACATAGATTGGTTTGTTCTGTCTCAATGTTGTCCTATAAACTTACTGTATTGGTGTGTTCATATAACAGAACTTCAGTTTAACTTGAAAGTTTCTGGACAGTCTACTATAGCTACACGCCAACGAATAATATTTACGATAACAATTACCTATATTCTGAATCTCAACCAAAGCGAACAATGCTCCCGTCACGTGGTTTAGTTTGAAAACGAAATGTGTTAATGAAAACACGAACAAATGAATAATGCCTGTTAGTTGCAATAAGATTAAAACAGGAATTCAAACGTCAGAAAATTAGTGAATGTACAATTAGCAAATAGAATTGTTCCATGAGGCATAACCCACAATATTGTGATTATTAAAGATATAGGGTGTAAGGAAATTGGTTAGGTGAGCCGGATTATGGAATTAATGTCCACTCCACAAGGCATTTTTCACCCATATCCTCAACCATTAAAACCATAACGAAGGGAAAATAACAAACCATAATATAAGATAGAAAGTACCTTTCCGTCAAAGTAGACTCTCAATACTACGAATATTCGGACACCACAGAGTGTCGCTCCTGCCTCATGTGAGTCCTACACAAAGGCACAGACATTGTTACTGTTACAATGCAAAGTGGGTTGCAGAGGTTGATTTACTTAACCAGAAATATACTTCCCTCATTTTGAGTTCATTCAAGGGAGCATAGGGCATATTTTCTGCAATTATGCAGCATATCATTTCTCACAGTAGTATGTAATTATTTTGTTAGTGACTATTCTTTTAGAGAAACTACTCTTGTTTCAATTGTTTCATGGTGAATAATAAATCAATTTGGAACATTTATTTCAGAAACCTCCATGAGGTACCCTCCCCAGGATATATTTCGTGGTAGTGAGAGTTTACTATAGATATGTTAGGGAGGATGTTGGGACTGAAGATTAGTTAGCTAACAAAGTAATGCTATTCAAGCCCCCAATAGCACAACGCACAAAAACCTACTGAATCAAGGTAAACATGTTGTCTATTCAAGCAAAATGTGAAAATATTATCGGAAAATAAAATATTCTATAGCAGACTGGGAGCTATTTATTAGCTGATTACCCTGGATGATGCAGGTAAAGCCTAACCTGCAGTTTGTTGCATAAAGCAATAATGGTGAGGATAGCATGCCATTCTCAAACACTTCATTTTGAAATATTGCCCACTGCTGTTTTTCTAATCACAATCACCCTAACTACAACACTGTCTCTCCACAACTCCTCAATCCACAGCCTCCTACAAGAGTTTTTTTTATGGACTTATCCTTTAACATCTTTATGTTTGTGACAGATAAGACTATATCCTTACCTTCTCAGCCAATAGAGGCAACAGCAAAGCAGCAGACAGAGCAGGATCAGAAGGGCAAGGATAGCCACCACGATTAGAATTATCACTGAAATAAAAAAGAAAAGTCACCACCGAAATGAATGTTCTGAATTATGCCACGTTAATTTTAGTTGAGGATATTCTAATTGGCTGTTTTTCTTTTTAGTTGCAGATATTCACATGTAACCAATGCTTTTGGCCCATCTACAAGATGTTATCTATAAAGCTGAGCAATATCATACTGTGCATTTCAAGACAGCGGGTAAAAGAGTTCTAATATAAAATGATATCATAGCAACAGCAATGGCAAGAACACTAGACTATTGTACTATTTCTTTAGCGAATCTTGTTGTATAACCATCGCGCCGAGTGGCGGCAACGCCCCGGACGTTACTCAGGCAAACTGTTCTACAATACATGCTGATGTGTAGTATAAAGTGTGCTTTCGAACTTCTAAAACATGTGCCTTCTGTGTCAATCTTGGGTATGTAAAGTCATCTAAACTAAGAATCTAGTATCAGCTTACAACATATCTTTAGTCTAGATGTCAGATATCCATGGTACTAATGTTAATGTTAACAGCAGACAGAGATTATAATTATAACATTGTAATCCTTTGCATACTTTGTGTTATTAGTCCAGAAACGTTGTAATGAATAATAATAATAAATGATAATAATAACAATAAACTTGTGATCTCGACTAATTCTAACATTCTCTATTTGAAAGGTGGACGAAACTCACTTAAAATTGGATTTGCATCAAAGAATGACAGGCTACTTGAATGAGTGCTTCCAGCAAGAACTGCGACTGAAAAATGAAATGAACAAAGATATAATGTAAGCTTTATGGTATATGATGTTAGCTGTTACAATATTTATAATCCACCATTGTCTTTTATGATATTATTGTCAATTGACTTTACGACTAAGTCTTTGCGTTCACGATTCAAAATGTGAAGCGTTTTAGTTCCTAGGCATAGACGCTGCTATAATAGTGACACCGACACATATTGAGGGTGAGTTTCAATTATCTACTTCTTAAAGCAGCAAGATTCCCATTACTAATAACTATATTTAGGCGGCGAAGTCCACAAATAAAGTTACAATTCTGCAAACACTTACAGAGATAATGCGACTTTATGACGTCATTTTATCACAATTTGCTCATTTAACCTCAGAATAGGTTAATGGTATGTTTTACCATACACAAAACTTGCGTCGCATCAGATACGAACTTGTGAAATTACATCATTAGGAATTCGGCGAGGGTTCTGATTCGAATGATTATTGCTACTAATAAGAAGGATCCTGCGGCCTTACCACAGACCCCGTTGAGTTCGTTGAAGGTGTTGCCACACCCACATCGTCCCTGCACACAGATGGCGTTGACGTCGCCGCACACCGTTCCCGGCATGCATATCGCGCCCAGGGCGGCCCCGACAACTGTAAACGTATAGTAAGCAGCATGTCTTAGAAAACTTTGCCGACTCCAACCCAACCTGCTAGACACATTTTTACCTTGTATTTTCATTTAGGTTTGATTGGGGCCTGTCTCTCACTACAAGGGTCTTCCAGAAAGAATTTGACATAAGCCCTTTCAGAAGGCATGTGTGAACAATTTACAAATTACAACCCGCCTACTTTGTGTATAATTATAGAGCTTGTGCAGACGTGGTCACATGGCTACTTTTTGGTGATCACCATGATTGTGGCAACCATAACCACATGGCTATCAACAAATGCAAAAGATATTAGTTATAAGTGTTGATAACTGTTAATCATAATTGGATACATTTGTTTTAAGTGAATTTGGTATGGAAATGTATTATATATATGGATTACTAGAATTTTGAATGATTAGTTTTAGATTGATCACCAACATGGCGTATGGCCCAATTTGGGTTATTTCTAACGTCTATATTGTGCAACAATGAAGCACAAATACTTGATGAACTAACATAATTATGAATATCCCTCAAAAAGGAAAATGATATGTTGTTGTAAAATTATAGTTTGTTACTCATATCAGACTATGTGGAATGGACCTCCATTATTGTGCATTATAAAATAAGAGTTGCTCTTTCGGGGTACCAATGTCGAATTTAAGATGTAGCAATGTCGCCCTGTCGAATTTAAGAAAAAGCAATGTCGCCCTGTTTAACTTAAGGAATAGCTATGTCTTATGCCTCTAAATTTTGAAATCCCATGTCGCCATATCGAATCTAGGTGTCTATAGGGCCCCCTCTTCGACACTGTGACGATTCTTGGCATTTGGGGTATATCACTTTGAATTTTCATATTTATCATATGCAGCTATTAATGTAAGCAAGGACACAGCGTAGCTAATTATAGATCTTTGATCTAAGTAAAGGAAGCTCGATGGTGTACTCACAGCATTGGCCAGCCCTCTCAAAGTAGCCAGGTCCACAACCACAGATGTTGTTAATACACTTTGAGAAGGGAGAGATACACGAGTAGTCAGGTAGACAGGCTGCTCCGAGGGCCCCTACGTAGATGCCAAATGCTGGGGCTGCAAAAAGCACGAATGTTTGCAACAATGAAGCAGTTCTATGTGTGGAATAACCATTCAAGAATGCGATTAGGTCACAATATTCCATATTCTATATGAAGAACAGATAAAAACAACCAAAAGGAAAGTCTGTAGATAGAAATAACAGTGTGGCCTTACAACATGTGTCCCCCAGGGGCCGGAAGCCCTGTGCGCAGCCGCAGGTGCCGTCGATACAGGCGCCGTTCATGTAGTCACACTCGAAGGGCAGGTAGGAGCAGGGGTGGTGCAGCCGGCTACTCACTGACACTGGAGGAAATAGGGGGAGCGTTGAACTATACAGATGCAACAGCCAGTGGTAGCACAGACTTCATTGAAAAAGGGAAAAAAATCGATCTTGCACGAAACATCTCAATATCATAATATCTTATAACGTACGGTCTGTGACAGGCTAGGCCCTACTGTAGGTTAGGTGTTTGAGGCTTCTTATTGCCCATAAACACATGCATGCGATTTGAGAGAATGTGGGGGTATGTCCCGTGCATGATATGTTTGAGGCTACTTATGCAACATACCTTGTGAGTTACATTTTACACATGCCCTGCGAGAGGAACCATGGAGCTATCGATGGTCCATCCCATGGAAAGTAAGTTTTGAAAGGAGGATATGGGGGTATTAAGTGGCCCGTTCTGTTTGGGTAAGTTTGGAGCTACTTACAGCATTATGTCCTGCGAGGGATTGGTGTGGGGCTACTCAGTGTAATGAGTGTGAGGCTACTTACGGCACATGCCCTGTGAGAGGCGGTGTGTCCACTTGTGGAACATGCACGGTGAGATTGAGAGGCAGATGTGAGGCTACTTACGGCACATGCCCTGTGAGAGGCGGGTGTGGGGGCGGCACACACAGGTGCTGTTGGCGCACCAGGCATTGGGCGTCCTACATGTCCTGTCCGGCAGGCAGGGTGTACCAGGTGTCCCCAGCATCACTGCAAATGCACACAATATGCATGTCCTCTTATAATGTATTGTCATTTCTATACATAGGAGTTGGGTGCGTCTGATTTCTTTTGTTTCCCAGATTTTGATATTATTACTTTCAAACACAAGTATAAATAGAGGTTTAGATATCTGGAAGAAACTCTGCATACATATTTTTGCATGATTATGTCCAATATCTAAGTCGCCATTTGCAAACAAAGTTGGAATGGGACTTTTGATCTACGAGCGATTTAGCATACCTATACATATAACATCATAGAGTGTAACTATATAAAACCAAATAGAAAACAACATTTTTGTTTTCTATTTCCAACGACACGAAAAACCTTTGATAGACAAAAGTATTTACAGGAGATATTTTAGTTGTTCTTACCGCATCGGTTGAAGATGACCTCGAAGTTGCCGTTACAGCGGCAGAGGCCGCCCCTGCAGAGGGCGTTGTCGTCGAGACACACGTCCATACCGGCCAGGCACCGCTCTCTGAGCAACACCTTCGGGACTACAATACAACATCATGTGAAAACAAGATACATACAAACCATAGTTTGAACAGTGCGGCATAACGATTTTCAGCTGTTATTGTAGCTGGGATCTACCATCCTTTTTTGAAATTGTAAATAAAAGTAAAAACAAGAAATTATCTAGGAGATCTTTGTAGATTTATTTTACTACATATATCTAACTACGTAAAAATATCTAGTAATGATGTTATACATTTTCAGAAGGATATATAAAACTTTTCCCAACTTATCCACACAGGGCTACCTACCAATCCTCTCGCTGTAAGCCTTAGCCAAAAAGACATCTTAATAACATACTCTCATAAACAATGCAACGATCACACTACAATAAAAAGCAGAGTTCGTCAACCTACAGCACTCGCCGTTCCTCATGAAGAAGGCGGCCCCACAGGCACACAGGTTGTTCTTGGTACACTCGACGCCCGTCCCGGCACACACGTCTCCAGTAGCACAGTACTCGCCCAGAGGAACCGCCCGCACTGAAACCATCAGCAGGACCATTAGAAAAATCTTTGTTGATTGATTAACTTTTTCAGGTTTTCACTTATTCTCACGTTATTAGATGAAAAAAGGAGAAGATACGCATAACAATTTTCTGATACGCATAGACCTAATATGCTATCTAAATTAGTAATTGTCGGTATATTGTGTTTCACTACAGCAAGGATGAATCTAGAGAGAGGCTTATTTCAAAGAGAGTCTTAATTCACTGCCACAGGCTTCCTTTTTGGTGGACTCCTAAACTACATCAAAAGAGGAAAATGAAGTGTGAATGCCCAGAGTATCATAATATTTTATCACCGTGTATACCCCCCCCCTCCCCTTTCCAAAAGCCTCCCAGCAAACAAAGTCCCGTGTTGTGGAGGTGTTAGGACAGGAGATAAATGGAGTTAAACACGTGTATGAAACTCCTCCAGGACTCGTGATTTTGTTAACAGCATTTCTGGTGTTCTAAACGTTTTTAAAACTCGAGTTTTCAGGTCAATGTTTTCTGAGAGTAAACTGGTGTTATACTATGGGAAAAACATTCTTTTTCTAAGTAAAATGTAGATATGTAACCATTTTCATACAGCATTTTCATTATACTCATTGTACTTCCAAATTAATAGTCATGTTTGCTGGGCATGTATTATATTCAAATTGAGTGTAAATCCATAAAAGTGCAATTGACCAACTGGTCAGAGACACAGTTAGACGCCAGTTAAACACCAGTTTGACACCAGTGAAGCACCAGTGAGACACCAGTAAGACACCAGTTTGACACCAGTTTGACACCAGTGAAGCACAAGTGAGACACCAGTTAAGCATGATTTAAGCATCAGTTGGACACCTGACCAAGGAATGCTGGCAACAACATTCAGAGAACTACTGACTTCCACTCTTAGGCTACAAAAAAGGTGTCTATAACTGTCTCCTTTGAAACCGTTATTAAATAGGTTTGCATATTAAATCTTGTACCCATTTACTCAATGAGCATTTGCAAAATAGTAATGTTGTTTTACAAGGAAAGGGAAATATGATAATTCGATTTGTTAATGGTTTGTAATTTTGATTTCATAAATGTAGCTTGCACACCTTTTTTCGTAGTTAGGGGTATGTAAGCAGACCTGCTGCATAAGTAGTCTAAAGGTTTCCATCAAACTTTGGGAATAGACTGTCTTAAACTGGGGGAATTACATCTGAAAACCCATAGTTTGAACTGAGGGAATAGCCTGTAAATATAGTGTCTTTAACTCGGGAAATAATGTGTGAAAACTCATACTTTGTACTGAGGGAATAGACTGTACACTGAAAACCTGAATGGACGTAAACTTGTCAAAAACTTGTCAATTTGACAAGTTTAGCCTCGTCAAGCACTTTTCAGAGTTTTTGACAAGTTTAAACTTGTCGCCTTGTCAAAGACTTGTCAAAGATAAAGAGGGAGCCACTGTTTGATTTGAGTAACTTTTGGACTACCAAACTCATACATTTATGTATCAATCATTATGATGTGAACCTATTTTGCAGAATACCTTTAGGGAATAATGAAATAGTGAGAAGGATTCAGTATTACATGTTATAATAGCCATTTGACATTTTACTACTCTTTATTTATACCATTTATGAAGTACAAAACATTTCAGACACCTTTTTTGATGTATAATAACTTCATAGAGATGGTGAAGGTCAGTCAGGTACTGCAATAATTACGGCAGTTGAGTATGATCCAATATATCTTTGGATTCTCCTGCAATAATGATGGCTAAATCAGGTTGAGCCAGGGGAGAGGATACAAAAAAGAGGGAATTATGGGGCAGAAGTGGGCAGTAGTGGGCAGCAGGAGGAATCTTACAATATCAAAGATGATTATTAAGGCTTGTCAATTTGACAAGGTGACGAGTTTAGACTTGTCAATTTGACAAGGTGATGAGTCCAGACTTGTCGTTTTGGGCACCTTCAAAACGACAATGCTAAACTTGTCAATTCGACAAGTTTTTGACGAGTCTGGGTTTTCAGTGTAAATATAGTGTCTTAAAATGGAGGAATGACATGTGAAACCCAAACTTTGAATTGAGGGAATAGTATGAGAAAATAGGGCTCAAACTGAGGGAATAACATGTGAAAACTTGTGTTTGAAACTAAGAGAATAACCTGTGAAAACTTGTATTTTAAAACCACACTTATAAGTTTTATCGAACCTAGATTCATATGTAAAATACATAGTTTATGCTGAGAATAAACTTAGTCCAAGTTGGTGTCAGAGAGGTATAGTTTTCCCATAGAAAACACAGGATTTGAATTACACCAGTTTGACACCAGTTAGTAGATAAAAAAAAGTGACTAAACTGGGTCAATTCATGGGAATTATATGGGGAATACACAGGGTTTGTCACTACACCAGTTTACAACTATTCTGATTCCAGCATGAAATAATGTTAAAAAAGATAAGTTTATTCATCGACCTTATATATATAAATGTATTATGATGCATCCAATCATATAAAATAGATTTGCACGTTTAGGCATTAAAAGTCATAAAAATAAATTTCTTGGAGTAAACTAGTGTCTCAAACAGGTGAATATACTGGCAATAGACAGGGATTGTAATTAAACCAGTATTAGACAACTTTGACATGAGTTAAACTGGTGTTAAACACGTGTGCTGTTTGCTGGGCTAGATCCGCCCCCGAATTACATTTTGATTACAAAACATGAACTTTTTTTATATTTTACGTTAGGAGTAGCCCCTTACCGCAGGTGCCCGCCCGCAGGTAGTAGAGGTCCTTGCAGTGACACACGCCGTTGACACAGAGGGCGTTGAGGTCGGCACAGATGGACTCCTCCTGGCACACGCCTCCAAGGGACACCCTCTTCTCTGGTACACACACGGCCGGGGGTACAAAGGCGTAAGGTTAACAGAAGGAAAGGTTTGAAGAAATGATTATTGAACGCAATTTTTCTCTTACAAGTACAGTGGTCCCTCTATATGTGGCCACCCTCACCAGCGGCCACCTCTCTCAAGTGGCCACAAAACGGCGGCACGGACGGTTTTCTCTCTTTAATTACCCCTCACCAGCGGCCACCCCTCTGACGCGGCCAGCGGCCACACTTTTGGGTTCCCAAATGACTCGAAATCCCCTCACCAGTGGCCACTTTTTATGATTAAAAACAGGGTCTGAGTGTGTGTGACCATGTATTGAACACAGAAAAAGTGTTGAGAGGATATCAAAATGAGTGTTCGCACATAGAACAAAGAGGGGGCGGCCAAGAGGTGTTGAGAGGATACCAGGGTGAGTGTTCACACATAGGACTAAGAGGGGGCGACCAGGAGGTGTTGAGGGGTTCAAAGAGAAGCCAGGAATTGTGTGGGGGATATGAGGGTGAGTGTTCTCACATTGATTAAAGGCAAGCAGATGTTTAGAGGACCTAATATTGCATTTTATTATGTAAAACGAATTCAATTTAGTAAAATCTGATTTAGGTTATTAACATTTCTGTCTTCTTTTTATTTTATTTTATTAAAAATAGTCTTCGGATAGTCATCAAATTATATTTTCAATATTTGAATACATGATTACAAAAAAACCATTGGTATATATCTGTAAAATATGTTTTTATCAAAAGGCGAAGCATAACAAACGTAATATTATTGTGATAGCTTAGGTTGATCAAAATACCAAAACTTCTAGTTCATGACATACAAAACAGTAAAATTACATGATGGGTTTTTGTTCTCCCCCTCACCAGCGGCCACCCCTCTTATGCGGCCAGTTTTATCATTCCCCAGGGGTGGCCGCATAAGAGGGGGACCACTGTACATTGATAGATAAGTTGATCATTCGAAACAGCATTTCAATTACTACATTATTATAAGCATCTTAAGTACATCTTCCCACCTTTAAGAATAGTAGAACTGTATGTTACTTTCGTTTTAACCAGAATTTATAGGCCCTGTAATAAACTGTAATAACAATACACATTGCCTTAAATACGTACAATACCTTTGATATCTCTCGTCTCATATAGGCCTACCTCAAGCACTATTGCAGAGCCAATTCACAGAGACAATGTTGAATCTACTTAGCTTGGTGTTCAGGGACTGATGGATAATGGAATTAGAATACGTTGATCGGCAATAGGCCTACTAACCACAGACTCCAGTTTTGTCGAAGTAATCCGCTGCGCATGTGCAGACCTTGGTGCGCGCGCACATGAGATAGGGGAAGGCGCAGGTTCCGCCGGGATAGCAGGGTCCGTACAGCACACCCTGCAGGTCCGAAATGGGCTTCTCGGCGTCTGTGTATAGAGACAGTCATGGGAAATTAGTAGGAAGTTTGAAAAAAACCATTCATACAATTACGTCAAATATCATAACTAGGCCTAGTTTTTTTTTTGTGTGTGTGTGTGTGTGTGTGTGTGTGTGTGTGTGTGTGTGTGTGTATTTTTTTATTTTTTTTTTTATAGAAAATTGATTCACCAATGTCTACCCAGTGCAAAAGGGCACTTTACAGACCAGCCTGAAATTGCCCTTCATATAACATTAAAGTGTCTGAAAAGTTTCGGAAAATGAAGAACAAGCAATAAAATATTCTTACAGCAGTGGGCGTTTCTCTCCTGGAAGCCGCGCATACAGCGGCAGCGGCCGCCGAGACAGACGGCGTTCTCGTCGATACACACGTCGTTGGCCCCACACACCCCGCCCAGCGAGACCGTGCGGGCTGGGGGAAGAGACGGACACATTATAAATACAATGGGATTCCAGGTTAGGAAAACGTAAACCAACATGTGAGAATTCACTAATTCGGAAGTCAGTACCTTCAGCAGGCATGCCTATCTGACGCAGACGGAAGGTTTACTTGTTGGAGAAGCAAATAGTATCTATAAGTAATATCTTCAAGTCTTTGAAATTCTTTGCTATTAAGAATACGATTTTAGTAGAAACCTTGTTTAATTTCTAGAATTCTACAAATAACCTATACATTTTCCGTCTGAATATATAAACGGTCGACAGCAAGTAACAAATGAGCTGTTAGAGGCCGTAATGCCGGGGGCTTATAAGGAGGAGGAGCTCACCACAGATGCCGAACATGCTGAGGTAGCCGGGCGAGCACTGGCAGCGGCCGTCCAGACACATGGAGTGGTCGTCGGCACAGACGTCCTTCCGCTCACACGGCAGGCCCAGGCGGATGTGAGGCACTGTGGAAACATTGTCCGTATTGTTATAATACTAACAAAGATAGGACCATGAATGGCCCATCGTGAAAAACACTAGTGAGTATCAAGTATAAGAGATGATGCAATAGACCGTTAGAAAACCATTCAACTTAAAACTATCAGCATAACCATATATCTGATATATCATGTATGTCCATACGATGAAGCACACGCATATTATAGTTTTCATCATGTTATTTTCTAGAAACATCTCTGGTTCTAGGTTGGACACTTACAAAATAATATTATTACTGTGTCATCTGTACATTTCATTATTTGATATGTTAATTAAAGGGAGCCAAAACCAATAAAATTTACGAAATTTTCAAAACTCAGATAAGTATAGAAATATGTTGGATAAGTCCAGTTAAGGTCAGTGGTAAAGTATTAGCTGTGAAAACTAGCCCAAACTGAAGTAGAATGCCGCAAGAGATGGTAATATTTTAATTTGTTTGTAAACAAACCCTATTTTTGCAGATCCACATTAATTGATTTGAGCAAGAAAAACATGTTTTTAATTATTTTTTACCATATTTCATGGTTTAGATTTTAACATGGGCCAGGAATAGGCTCAAGGAATGGATTTCCATGATTATTTGAGTTTGAAAAATCTCATCGTATTTATTGGTTTTGGCTCCCTTTAACCCTTTCAAGACGCCACTGAATTTTCATATAGCACAAAATATACACCAATTTACTTAATGAATATTCCCAAAAGACGCCACTGTGATGCCCATTGGTCCTATAATGAGCCAAGTATTGCTATCAAAGAAATAACATTGATATTTTCTATCATTCATATGCTAGATATGGCATATCTAGACTGACTATCTGTGATTCCACCAAAAAAAAATCGTGTCTCTATCCTTTTTTTTTCCATATTTTTGCAATTTTAAGGAATTTTGAAATGTATCTCTCAGGCATCAGGCGTCTAGGCCTGGTGATTCCTGAGAGATACAGGAGTCAAGGCCTGGTGATGCCTGAGAGATACTGGCGTCCTGAATTAATTAAGCAATCGGAAAATTATTACTACTGACAGACCCAGCTTTTGGAAAAAAGTGGGATGATTTTTCCTTTCCATACATTTTTGACCAAAATAATAAGAAAGAAACCTCCAGAAATTGTCTAGGAAAAGTGCATGGTAGGGTGGACGACCCATCACCCTATGTTAATCAACCACGGGCTACCTCGTGCTAACACATTAATCCTCATGTTGTAGATGTTTGCACCTACCACACATGCCGGCCTTGTAGAAGTAGGCCTCCCCACAGAGGCAGTAGCCGTTGAAGCAGCGCCCGTTGACGGGTAGACATAACGACCCCAGCAGGCAGGGGGCGTTGATGGTGCCCAGGGGGACTGGGGGGCAGACAAGACTCAGAGATCAAGTTATTATCGGTATTATAATGACACAGTTAAAAGATTAAGTCATTTTATGTGTAATTAGTATCATATATCTAGTCAGCTATATATCAACAATGGGGTCTTGTCATGTACTGTCTGATAGATAATATGAAACATGGGGAATTTTGGTAAAATTTGAATTACTGATTATCCTATGTAGTGTACCACAATACTATCTATAATGTGTTTTTGCTGAAGGTGTGCGATGGGGTGGCGGATTTGACCTCTTCCTGGGTAAATTGTTGGTGGGAAAAAAGAATGAACATTGTCATTGCGAGTGCTCACCACAGCGTTGCTGGTTCTCGTAGTAGCCGAGTTGACAGGCACACAGCCCGTTCCGACAGACGGCGTTGAAGTCATCGCACTGGTCGCCGGGGCCGCACGGCTCGTTCAGACGGACGCGACCGTCTACAACATCGTAATGTATTAAGCCTTTTTCATGAGTTTGCGCATTGGCCGGGTGCTCCTCACTAGTCAACGTGTTTACAGAGGCTAATCCGGGAATGTTTGGGGAAGGAGCTCGGGTCGAGGGTCCCCCAACCCACCCCCCGCCGGGTGTGTTTAGACTGGAGTTGAAAGCGTTGGCTAGAATGGTCAAAATTGGTACCCCGGTGGAGTAGTGACTAACTCCCTCAAAATGAGGATCCCGATGGTAAGACCGTGCGCACATATGGTACGCCGGCGGGCTATACTCCAACATAGGCGGCTTAACCCCCCCGTCTCTCTCTCGTGGTTAGACTGTGTTTGAAACCCGGTCTTGTCGGCGGGTTATACTCCAACATAGGCGGCTTAAACCCCCTCTCGAGACCGGGTTTCAAACCCAGTCTAACCATTTCCATTTTTTTTTTTTGGTGTCCTAACCGGGTTTGAAACCCAGTCTACCCACGGGGCTTACCTCGAGATACTCGACGACTGGTTTGCCGGTCAGACCGGGTTTCAAACCCAGTCTAACCATTTGTTTTTTTTTGTTTTTTTTGGTCAAACCGGGTTTGAAACCCAGTCTACCCACGGGGCTTCCCATGAGATACTCGGCGAATGTCAGCCGGTCAGCGCGACGTAGTGCGCTCAGAGTGAATGGTGACAAGTACAGGATTTATAAACATCTGTTATAGTCTTCCCTAATACACTCTATTGATCGACAACATGGCGAGGTACATCCCTAATACCTTAAACCATTCCAGGTTACTCCGCGCCTTGCGGCCAGAATCCGCTGCTGACCATGTGAGGCGTGTCATGCGGGGTTTCAGGCGTACCATGCGCCACACCGGGGGCAGTATTTACAGGCAGGTTGAGTTCCACGAGAATCCTTACTACCTGTGTATTGAATACAGAGATACAGAGTACGAGTTCACAAACTGGCCAGACTGGTTCTCTTTTCAAATGAGCATGCAACAGGACTTCCGTGACCTATTGGATCCTGGCATGGGCCTCAGACTTCCACGGTACCGGTACCACCTGCGGTATGAAGCTGGTGACTTCGATGGCGACTTCAATATCTCGAGTCCAATGTATGATGACGTGATAACCATAGACATGGAAGGGTACATTCTATTCGTGTCAAACATGGTGGACTATGACAGGGCAGCCCAAAAAGGACATGAACAAGAGTGGACCAGGAACGAGTAGAGTGCAAGCCTAAACATTTGTTATATAAAAGGCCCTTTTCAGGGCCAACAAACTCATCAAAAGTTGCTTTACTTATGCCATACACCCCTGCCTCACACCCCCACCAACCCATACAAAAAGATCTTCTATAAGTCCCCACTGGTGGCGCCACTGGTCAACCCACCACTGGCGGAGCCACTATCGATATAAAATGTTATAGTTTATTTGCCACATATATTCTTGTCATACGTGGCCAAACCTGGTTTGAAACCCAGTCTACCAGGTTTAATTTCGGCGCGCCGTTAGACTGGGTTTGAAATCCAGTCTAACAAATGTGGGACCTTATTACGTATTTTGAAAAAATAAAACTTTGTTTCCCAGCATAATTTGGGCGCGCTGTCAGACTGGGTTTGAAATCAAGTCTAATAAATTTGAGACCATACCGTATTTAGAAAACGCTTGCACCACAGCCCCCCCGTCCCCAATATATTACTAATAAAGATCTTGGTAGACTTTGTTTGAAACCCAGGCATGGTTATATCTTTTTTTAGACCTGGTCTGAAACCAGGTCTAATCAAAGTGAATTAGACTACGCGTGCAGTCGCGGTGCAAAACTTGCATTTTTTGAGTGAAAGTAACTTTTTTGTAAAATTGGTGGCCCTTAAAAGGGCCGTTGAAAAAGTCGGGGAATGTTGGAATTAACTACCACGTGACCATAGTTGTTCTTGCATCCTCTTCTCCTCTTGATCTCTCTGTATCAGGTCCGCCAAGAAGGGATGATAGTCCCACGCCTCTAAATATAAGAGTTCATCGTGCAGAGGGCTTCTGATAGTGAAAACATCTAGGTCAAATGTCATTCTATACTGGTACTGTGGTAGGCGCAGGGACATGTCTGGATCAAGAAGCTTTCTGAAGTCTTCAAACATGGCAACTTGGAAGTCGGTCCATGTACCCCAGCCTGGTAGGTCGTACAGGTGGTCACGGTACTGGACAACCATGTGGAATGGATCTACACTAGACTCTATGACGATGTAGAGTCTACTCGGTCCCACCGTTCTAAGCACTCGTCTGACATGACGTTCCAATGAGATTGGCATGGTGGCACGCAGAACCCTGGCATTTAATATAGAAGAAGGAATGTTTCCATTAGCCATCGTTGCTGTCTACAAATCGCCGTGCCTCCAAAATATAAAATCGAATTTGGCTGAGGTTAGACTTGTTTTCAAACCCAGTCTGACCAGCGCCGGTCACCACACAGACTTGTTTTCAAACCCAGTCTGACCAGAGGCAGGCACCGCTCAGTCCATGTCAGGGTTGCAACCCAGCCTACGCACGGGGCTTCAACTGAGATACTCGACGACTGGTCAGCGGCCGGTCAGCGCGACGGCGCGCGCTCAGTCAATGTCGGGGTTGAAACCCAGTCTACCCACAGCGGCCGGTAAGCGCGACCGCGCGCGCTCTGTCGATGTCGGGGTTGAAACCCAGCCTACGCACGGGGCTTCAACTGACATACTCGACGACTGGTCAGCGGCCGGTGAGCTCGACGTCGCGCGCTCAGCCTATGTCGGGGTTGAAACCCAGTCTACCTACAGCGGCCGGTCAGCGCGACGGCGCGCGCTCAGTCAATGTCGGGGTTGAAACCCAGTCTACTAACAGGGCTTCCCTTGAGCTACTGTTGTCTGGCACAGTGAGTTGATATGGGCACATCGATTCCCCTTAAATAGTGGTCAACCCTTCATACTGGTCATCATTCCATCATGGATCTTTCACAAGCCATCTTTGCTGCCATCGACCTAGTCAACCAAGGTGAAGGTAACCATATACCTGAACCTGAGTTACTACTGTTGGAACCAGAAGCCAAACAAGAACTACTGGATGCACCACAACCATATCCTGCTGCCCTGGACCTGATCCTAGAGGAGTTGCCCCTCATACCTGGACTCCCGCCCCCAGGGACTCCTGAGGCAGCCACTGCACCTCCTCCTCCTCCATCACCTGAGCTTGTATGGCCTGCCGCCCGTCCTCGTCGCCCCGTACGCCGCCGACTGATGGAAGGGCCCAACCAGAACAATCAAGAGGAGTTAGGGATCGATGAGAGGCATGTATTTGTTGAGGGGAAACGTGGGAAATTGCTTTTGAAGTCCGGCGGGTACAAGTTCTACAGGAACGGTACTCAAGGGACTGGAGAGAACCGGAAACAAAAATTCATTTGCAGTCACTACAAGGTCACCAAATGTACTGCCAAGGTATTAACTTTTTATCAAAATAACATTACAGCATTTCATACCGACAGGGGTCTTGACCGTCTTGAACCATGTAAATCTGTTGCAAGTTATACTCTTATGTCGTACGTCGCATAGTGGAATATCATTATTATAATAAGACTTATTCATTCGCCACTGGCGGCGCCACTGTCGACTGTATCTATTCAATCAATTGGTAGTATTTTAAAACAATTAGACTGGGTCTGAAACCCGGTCTGATCCATGTGTGTACCTTTACATCTGGTTTGAAACCAAGTCTAACTATAATGTGTATGTTTTTCACCTGTATGTATTACCAAACAACGTTCACAAATAACTTACACGGGTTTTGTTCCCATTTCAGGCAAACTACATCGGGGAAGACATGGACAACGTTAACATCCAGGGCTGGCACAATCATCCCCCAGAGATCAACAAGAGGAAGGCGGAGGAGATCGAGGCACAGATCAGGAAGCGCGCACGGGACGATCTTCAGACCCCAGTAAGGGCCATTTACCAAGAACTTACACGTCCGATTGTCCACATGGAGGACAGTCACGCCATCGTGGATGCCCTTCCCTCCGACTACAGTATGGCTGCTAGTCTCCAACGCATCCGGAAGACACAGCAGCCTCCTCTCCCAAGATCCCTGGCAGGCATCGATCTCACCGACTGTCAGGACCTACACAACGTCCTAATCGATGACGGAGCGGAGGATCGGATCCTTGTGGTGGGGGACAAGGACAGTTTTGCCCTGATGTGTGACTCGCGTCGGGTGCACATGGATGGTACCTTCAGAAGTTGCCCTTCCCTGTTCGCTCAACTCTTCATCATCCACGCGTTGGTCAAGTCCACTGTAATCCCAATCCTGTACTGCCTCTTGCCCGGTAAGAACAGCACTAGGTACACTCGTCTCTTCCGGCTGTTGCAGGACAAGGCAGTGGAGCTTGGTGTGCGCTTCAACCCCCCTCGAGTGTTGGTGGACTTTGAACGTGCGATTCACCGTAGCTTGTTGGAAGTGTTCCCAGACGTGCGGATTCAGGGCTGCTACTTCCATTACTGCCAGGCCGTGAGAAAAAGGTTCTCTCGACTGGGCCTCTCCCGGTTTGCGCACCACCGTGGTACGGTGCAAAGCGTGAAACATCGCATCTACGCACTGCCCTTTGTCCCCCTACACAAAGTAGTCGATGTCTACCGGACCTTCAGCAGCGAAAATGGATGGGATGTCCTACCCATGTTTGTGGTGCGTGACATGCGCAAGTTCCTCAGGTATTTCGAGCGCAACTGGCTGAACAACCACCCAGAGCGTTGGAATGTCTTCGAAGCGGACGTGCGCACCAACAACCATGTTGAGTCGTACAACAAGAGAATCAACAATCAGCTGACCGCACATCCAAACATTTTCCGGCTATTGGCCTACCTCACTCACGAGATCGACAACACACGAATCGACATTATCCAAGGCAGCC
Organism: Lepidonotus clava; assembly: GCA_936440205.1. NCBI lineage: Eukaryota > Metazoa > Annelida > Polychaeta > Phyllodocida > Polynoidae > Lepidonotus > Lepidonotus clava. The sequence goes on along the minus strand of OW387136.1, from coordinate 39,142,545 downwards.
AACATAAGAGGCGGCGCCCACAGCGTCTGCAAGAACGCATCAAGAATGCCAAAATAGAGGAAGCAAAGGCTGACTACTTAGGTGGTGAGGCTCTAATGATCTTCCTGAATAGAGTCGTCGACATCTACCACCCCCCAAAGGCTCGATTGGATCACCGAGCAGTTGACCCAGCAGAATTGGTCGGAGGTCCGGACCAACCACAGGATGCGCCACCTGTCTCCGATGCCGAGCTTGACGCAGACATGGCTGACCCAGACGACCCAGCTGATGACGACTTCGCCAACTTCGATGACTGAAGACGCTGTGGGCGCCCTCTCCGTTTCCCAATACCCCACAAAAATGGCCCTTTTCAGGGCCCCATACTCTCACAAAAGTGATCACTCTTATACCCCTACAGCTTAAAATCCAGTTTAACATATTTAACATGTTTAAAATATTCTAAATAATTTCAAACTTGCGGCGCTCCGCTCTCATACTGCCTATTTGATAAGTCAGACTGGGTTTCAAACCCAGAGTAGACGATTCACCCAAAGTCCCCACTGGCGGCGCCACTGGTCAACCGATCAGCGGCGCGAGATCGAATATTATATTATATAAATCGCGAAAAGTTTCAAACCAAAAATATATTTTCCACTAAGTCCACACTAGCCGCGCTTATATGATAAGTCAGACTGGGTTTCAAACCCAGAGTAACAGATTCGCCCAAAGTCCCCACTGGCGGCGCCACTGTCGCTAGCAAATATTATATTTTATAAAATATCAAATATCATATTTTATAAATCTCAAAAAATTACAAACCAAAAATATATTTTCCAGTCCCCAATAGCGGCGCTTATTTGATAAGTCAGACTGGGTTTCAAACCCGGAGTAAAAGATTCTCCGAAAGTCCCCACTGGCGGCGCCACTGGTCAACCGACCACTGGCGGAGCCACTGTCGATATCAAATATTATATTTTATAAATCTCAAAAAATTACAAACCAAAAATATATTTTCCATTCGAGTCCCCAATTATTTGATAAGTCAGACTGGGTTTCAAACCCAGTCTGACCTTTCTACTATATTACCCGCCAGCGCCGCGTAATTGACAGGTCAGACGGGGTTTCAACCAAAGGGATGGGGAAACCTAGTAGGCGAGTCTCATCAGCTGTTGTTTTAGGCCATTCGCGCCTGCCTCCGAATCAACCTACCTGTGACTACACTTGCGCGCCTGCCCCTGTAGTCACAGGTAAGCTGTTCCCCAATGCAGACTGGTGTTGAAACCCGGCGACTTGTTGGGCTGATAAGGTAGGCAGTAGACTGGGGCTGCAGCTAGGCGGCGCGTAGTTGGTTTTGTGGCGCGGCCGGCCGGCATGCCGTCCCCACCTGGCCGGGAGCGCGTGTGAGTCGGTGGTATGACAAGGGCCGGCCTCACCTGGCCGACGCGGTAGACTGGGTTTCAAAGCCGGTCTAGGCTAGGCTAGGCGTTAGACTGGGGCTGCAGCAAGGCGGCGCGTAGTTGGTTTTGTGGCGCGGCCGGCCGGCCTGCCGTCCCCACCTGGCCGGGAGCGCGTGTGAGTCGGTGGTATGATAAGGGCCGGCCTTACCTGGCCGACGCGGTAGACTGGGTTTCAAAGCCGGTCTAGGCTAGGGTAGGCGACGCGTAGTGGGCAGGCCGGCCGGCCAGCTGGGAGGGGGGAGCACCTGTGAGTCGGTGGTATGATAAGAGCCGGCCTCACCTGGTTAGGCCACAGGTATATAAGCCTGATAGGGCAGGTAGGGGTCACTCAGATCCAAGATGCCACTCAAGAATGTACCATGGAAGCCCACTGAGAAGGATGTTGCTGTTATTTTGGGCCACCCGGAAAAACACCTGCTGACAGCAAGTTCTGCTGTAGTTAACTTCATACGGCCTGAATACCTATCGGTTTCTATTTGCTGGAAAATGCTGTTGGCTGCATGTGACGATGAGTGCAACAGAGAGGTCGTTCCTGCCATGACCCAGAAGGCACTGGGTGTGTTTGAGCCGACAAACCTCACAATTATGGCCATCCAGGGACGTTGTGCCCAAGGACCACCAGCTATACCTGGAAGATTCTGGCAAATGTTCGGCACTGTAGGAGAGCTGAGTACCCTGACGACCAGGGACCGTGCACTAACTCAGTTGAGATGGGCCAGAGACCATTTCCGTGATCTTGGGCAGCCCGGACCTCGCGACCTGCCAGTCAATGCCCCAGTTTACCCTGATGAATTGTAGTATAGACGACATCTGCCACCCATGACCAAAACGGCCCTTTTCAGGGCCAACAAACCACTCTCATAAGAGTTGGTCTTTACTCATTGATCGTGTGCGTGTGTGTGTGTATGTGTGTCTGAGGGGTTGTATGGCTATTGATTAAAGTTAGACTGGGGTTGAAGCCGGGCTAGTGGGTCGATGATCAGACTTGGTTTCAAACCCGCCGATATTTTTTTCGAAGTGTAGCGCGTAAATTCAAGATCTTGGTCAGACTTGGTTTCAAACCCATTCTATGGTAGGCGTCAGACTGGGTTTCAAACCCGTCGATATATTTCTCTAAGTGTAGCGTTTATTTTGAAGATATATTTTAGACTTATTATTTACGAACTTCACATTATAGACTTCAATACCGCCGATATATTTTTCTAAGTGTAGCGCGTATATTCTAACTTCATAATTAGATATTTAGACTTGGTTTCAAACCCACCAACATATTTTTCTTAAGTAATCGCGTAGATTCCAAGGAATATTCAATTAGCTCTCAATAATTTACAGTCTCTTGTTTCATAGCTATACCATATATAACAACAAGTTTTTTCCAATCCAAACAAATTATTATTATTATATACAGTTATTTACAAGGATCACACAAAATATATACAGACACACAAAATATATACAGACTAAAAATATATGTACACAGGCGCCAAATTACATAGGGGAGAGTCTCAGATTATCGATCGATATTCAGGAGAGTACATTGAAACAAGAAGAAAGTTAGGAGAAATTTCCAAGGGTAGAGTCTCAGATTAAAAATATTCAGGAGAGTACATTGAAACAAGAAGAAAATTAGGATAAATGTCCTAGGAGAGATTCTCATATTAGAATTATTCAGGATAGTATATTGAAACAAGAAGAACATTAGGAGAAATTTCCTAGAGTCTCAGATTATAAATATTCAGGAGAGTACATTGAAACAAGAAGAAAATTAGGAGAAATTATTTACAAGGGGGCGACCAACGCCTTGGGGATGAGCCTGGTCATGGTTAGAGTCTGCATGGGGGCTGCCCCACCGCCCTCCTGGTCGTCATCGCCCGGGTGTTCTCTGTACCGGGAGGGCGGGGAGCTTGGGGGGGGGACAAACTCCTCCTCCTCCTCCTCCGGTGCTGGTTGGCCAGAGGTGTCCTGGTGGTCCATGACAGCCTTGGCCCGGGCCGCCTTGGCCCTCTTTTGTCTCCTCCGCCGGGTGCCCTGGCCTTCCCTTGCTGTTTTGGCGGTGCCCTGGGCGGTTAGTTCCGATAGTTCCTCCAGGAGACCAGGTGGAGGGGTCTCATACCCGGCAATGCCTGAAATAGCAAGGTTCATATATTAGCATGAGTATATTGCCATCTACAATACATACTTGACTTGTCACTGTATCCTTGATTTTTTGTTCATTGTATAAGCTAGTTCTGAGATTTGGCGCTAGGGGGCCACCACTTTACTATTTTACTATTGTTAGTCAGCTTCTGCTTCTTCCATAGTAATGCAATAAGAGTGGGGTTTGAAACCCAGTCTGACTCAGCAGCGGGTAAATTGCCTTTGAAACCCAGTCTAGCTGTCATATACCAAAAAAAGCACTTACTTCTGTCCGTAAACATACGGGCTGGAACGCCCTGGTCCCGGAGCCGGGTCGCGGCGCTCTGCCGGTCGAAGAAGTTCTTCCGGTCTTTCTGTGCCCTCGTGAGTGGTTTCTTCTTCCTGGGGACGTACTTAATCTGTAAAAAAAACATGAACATCACCTTACAAACAGTTCTAGTTTGTGGGAAGAAATAATTATTTGTTTCCGTTAATTATTTGTTAAACCTATTATTAGGAGGAATACCCTGCCTGATCCTTAGTTACACATTGATATATAAACATACTCGGTTTGAAACACCGTGGCCGGTCTGCGTTTGGGTCGCCGCGTTTGAAACCCAGTCTAACACCCTACACCCAGGTCTAACAGATTCTGTTAATTAATAAACAATTACGCATTAAGTTCATTGAAATCAAACTCACCCGGGCTTTTTGGGCGCGCCTCTCGCGGACCGGTTCTGTCCGCTCCGCCGTCTGAGGCGACAGGGCCCTGTTAGGCCCACGTCGGCCCGGCTGCATAGGCGGAATCCCCAAGACCTTAAATCAACGGATATGACTGTATAGATAGTGGCTTTATACAGAAAAATGAATAAATAAATATTGTGACATGCGTCTCGGACATGACATGACATGACTTGGCATCTTCTTATAATTTAAGCTGCGGACATACGACCTTAACATTCACCCCCCTTCCCCCCTCCCGGTCGTGTGCCTGACATTACCCTGCCCCTACTGGCATCTTACTTGGTAACCCAGTCTAACGATAGGCCTGACCGGGTAAGGCCCTACTGGCATCTTACTTGGTTTCAAACCCAGTCTAACGATAGGCCCTACTGGGGGGCATCTTACTTGGTTTCAAACCCAGTCTAACGATAGGCCCTACTGGCATCATACTTGCTTTCAAACCCAGTCTAACGAGTCCTAGCGTGAACTACTAAACGTCCTTTCAAACAAAGTCTTGAATTTTACTTACAAGTGGCAGGACGCGCCGGCCAGCCTCGGACACCCGCCGGGCGTATTCGGGTGTCTGGGCGCGGGGACGAGCAGGGGGATCCAGCTCCATGTCGCCGGCTGACTCCGGGGAGTCCTCGTCGACTGGGTCCCGGTCTGAGTCCGGGGAGTCCTCGTCGACTGGGTCCCGGTCTTGTTCCTGCCCCTCCGGGTCCTTGGCGGCTGCCTCCGGGGGGCCCTCGCCGGCTGAGTCCCGGGCGTGTGCCCCACCCTCTGGGTCCTCCCCGGCTGCCTCCACGTCACTTCCCGCCTTCTTCTGGGCGGCCTTCCTCTCTTTCCTCCTCCTCCGCTTCTCCCTTCGCCGGTGCCTCCGAACTATTGCTGCGTCCTGCGCGAATAGTTCCTCTGCGAAGTTATCACTCTCAGACTGAGAGGAAGTTTGGTGCGGGTCCATTTAGTGTGCGTATTTGGGGGTCCGTATTTGTAATGAATGAAGGGCGCTGGTCAGACTGGGTTTGAAACCCGGCGCAGTGCGGGCCCTTATATATGGCCCCCGGGGGTGGGGTGACGCCACGCCTGATGACGTGCCCTTATTAGGGAAAAGTCGGCGCTGATATCGTGGGAAAGCCACGAAGAGCGAATCTGACGTCAGCAAGGTGTCCCAGTTATTGGCTTCTTTGCCAAATTGTAGTACTGATTTAGTAATGAAGACTGGCTTTGAAACCCAGTCTAACGCCAAAAAATGATGTTAGACTTGGTTTGAAACCCAGTCTGACCGGAATAAAGACGACACGTAAAAATTTCTTTGCCAAATTTTAGTACTGATTTAGTACGAGAATCGATAATGAAGGCTGGCTTTGAAACCCAGTCTGACGCCAAAAAATACGGTTAGACTTGGTTTGAAACCAAGTCTGACCGCAATAAAATCGACACGTAAAAATTTCTTCATGGCCGTATTTGAAACCCAGTCTAACTTAGGCGGTAATACTAGCGACCGAAGGCGGGGGCCTAACCACACTTCGTTTGGGGCGCCGCGTCTGAAACCCAGTCTACCACCCTACACCCGAACTGCCTAACCATATAAAAGTCATATGGACTAACGCCAATAGGTCAGACTGGGTTTCAAACCCAGTCTGACCGCGTTTGAAAAAAAAAAAAACATAGTTGATCGGCTCGCCACGTGTGCAAAAAAGTTAGGCCGAGAGAAGGGAGGGGGGGGGGGGGGGGAGGGACCGAGCGAGGGGGCGGGGAGACCGTGCGGGAAATATCCTCCCGGGCAGTCGGACCGATAGGTTCGGCAACCACGCTGGCGGGTTAGACTGGGTTTGAAGGCCGGTCTGCGCCACAAGCACGGTCTAGGCCTAAGCCTAACGGGGGCGTTTTTAGACACTTCTAGCAAACGCGGTTTTGTTTGTACAACAGTTTAGTGGACCGAGGGCGACCGACCCGGCGGCCTAATCCCCCACCCCCCGCCCACCTACTTAACCCCAATGTTGTGATACGTTGACTAGCGAGCGGCAGTCCATTGGCCCATTCCATATGCGCATTGTCCCCGAAACCTCAGGCCCAGCCCCATAGAAAAGCTAACCACCTGCTAGCGGGAGACCACACTGAAGAAAAAGGACTTACAAGGCAATTTGAGAGGAAAAACATACCGTTGGCAATAGGTTGGATATTTATATATCAGGGGTGAGTATTCGCTAATATATATCATATTAACAGATACTCATCCCTGATGTAAAGGCTTTTGTTTAACTGGTAAAAGAGGCATTTCCCTCTATAATTTTCAGCTTTAAATGTATAATCATAATGGAATAATGACGCTACTTTGATGCAGCTCTAGGTCTTTTGATACTGTAATTGCTGTCAATCTGACCTCGGCCTAAGGGCTTTGGTGATTATAACTACCCCGCACTCATGTTTTCTTACTATGGTATAGATTTACTCTTCAGCGTTGACCATCATACACGATTCATTACACAAAATGTTTGCATTTCCTTTCTTCACAAATGATAGGGATTTGTTTCAACTTTGTAATAATTACGATTTTGGTATCACTTATACTTACAACATGATTGATCCTTTGGGAAGTATCCGAACGGACAGTCGCATATACCGTTCATACAGACTGTGTTACGGGCCGTGCATTGCTGACCTAGCACACACGGAGCGAACAGCGTTCCTCTTGGCGCAGTAGACACTGGAAATTGAGAACACGTTCAGTCAATGCATGTGTATAGCATTTGTACAACGCTGTTCTAATACCAGCTTAATTTTACTTAGATAAATAGGGAGGTAAAAAAAGTTGATAATCAATCAAATGTGCTATTTTATGTAACCTTTTAAAGAACACATTTTTCTACTTAAATTACCCATTATATGACCATGAAACAGCTTTATCTTTTTATCCCTCACAACCTTTATTACTAAATTACCTAAAGTGAGTTTACGATATCTAAAAGCTTTCTGTGGTTGTGCAGGGATAGGCAAACTCAAACAAAACATACCACAGTGCTGGTTCTCAACGATGAACCCTTCTCTGCAGGTACAGGCGCCGTTCGTACACTCTCCGTTTTTGTCCATACACACGGGGTTGTCACGGCAAAGGGCGTTCAGCTGAACCCGGGGCACTAAGACATAAACAGAACTCAGAGTCAATCAATATACTCACAATTCTGTCACAATGGACTGATTGGCTCTATCTTGATTCACATGTTTTGTGTTATCAGTGTATTATGCTTCCACTCATCAAATTACATAACATATGCTAAACAATTACCTTATAAAATAAGATATTGCTGTATATGAAGGTCGTAAATAGCAAATTGGCCTTTTGCTCAATGGACCCTAGCTAAGTGCATGCTTCCAACAATGGCATTTGGCCTCATATTAACACATTGGCCCCTCCCTGATCTCATTGAATCCTACAGACACTTGTCATGTATTGTCCTCTGGCCTCATAGTAACCCAGCTGACACTTATCGCATTGTCCTCTGGCCTCATAGTAACCCAGCAGACACCTACCACATCAGTCTCTGGCCTTTTAGTAAACCAGCTGACACTATCACATCGTCCTCTGGCCTCATAGTAACCCAGCTGACACTTACCAAATCGCCCTCTGGCCTCATAGTAACCCAGCTGACACTTACCACATCACCCTCTGGCCTCATAGTAACCCAGCTGACACTTACCAAATCGCCCTCTGGCCTCATAGTAACCCAGCTGACACTTACCACATCAGTCTCTGGCCTTTTAGTAAACCAGCTGACACTTACCACATCGTCCTCTGGCCTCATAGTAACCCAGTTGACACTTACCACATCGTCCTCTGGCCTCATAGTAACCCAGCTGACACTGGCACTGGTCACCCCAGCAAAGGGCATTGGCATCTGCGCACTCGTCACCGGAGGTACAGGGACCCGCCAGACCGATCACAGGGACTAGAAAGATGTTAAAGGCGAAATACAACACGTTAAGGAATAAATCAGAACACTCAACAGTGAGTTAATACTATGGTGGCGCTGCCACATATAATGCAGTATGAGTATATAATATATATAATTATATATATATTATATATAAGCACCTATTATTGACTATAGCCATATTCTTGAAAATTCGACATGGAATACGAGGCTTCATATATAGTGACCCAATAGAAACGATACCATGACATGAGGTATTACTTAGATTCAATATTCTTAATGTTAGGTTTTTAGAATTACCATGGAAAATAAGAAAAGTAATGAGAGATGACATCTCTAAACACTGACATGCATGTGACGTCCCATCTACACCCATTTCCACTTTATGATGCGCGGGGTGTCCTATAATTCAGTAATGTTCAAACCTCATACTTACTACAAAGGCCAGCCTTCCTGAAGAACCTGTGTTTACAGATACACTGGCCGTTCCTGCACACTGTGTTGGGGGCGACGCACGTGTTGTCCTGGTAACAGGGGGCGCCCAGCAGGCCGCGGGGGGCTGCAATGCCATGAGGTCAATGTAACACTCCTGAAAATCAGCGGTAACCCTGGCGGACATTTATATGAAATAACTAATTTTAAATAGGTATAAACACCTACTTTTCGATATGAAAAACTGACATACATAAAGCAATTCACAAGATGCTTTTTGTTGAATGAGTAGGTTAGGAGATACAATTAGGTCTATACAGTAGTGCTGCTTTTTTTCACACGCTTCCCAGTATATAAATAGGGCTATTTGGGGCAGCAACTAGTATGATCAGTGTTTTGTACAATAATCGATGTGTCATGTTTTAGACAATGACCTAAACTTGTGTGTGACTTGCCATGCATTGCTATGCGATGTTTCATACGCTGAGACATAACTGTTTTGTAATGCTTCATACAATTCAAGATAAATCTATGCAACTGACCACAGCAGTTAATGTCTATGTAATTCTTCATACAATTAAAGATTAACTAATGTAACTGACCACAGTGGTTGAGGTCTATGTAATGCTTCAAACAATTAAAGATAAACCTATGTCACTGACCACAACAGTTAATGTTTATGTATTGCATCATACAACTGAAGATAAACCAATTTCACTGACCACAGCGGTTGATGTCGATGTAGTGCAGTGGGCTGCACTGACACCGTCCGTTCTGACAGGCGGCGTTCACGTCACGACAGACGTCCGAGATGTGGTCACACCCAGAGTCCAGATGAAGCTTGGGCGCTGGACAATGTAAAGAAGAGATCCATTATCTATAGTTAAACTAGTCTTGGTGTAGCTAATAATTCATGATGGCAAAAGGTTCACTTGATATTGGAAAATCTACAATAAAAATGACAAAAGCAGTAGGTGCGGAATTTCATTTTAGCCTAAGCTGCTGTATGAGTGAAGGTCCAAGAGTCCGAACTGCCTACAATCCATTCTACCATTAATATCATACAGAAATGGTAATGTTTTGAAGACAGTATCGTCAGCTAAATATTTGACAATCTTGATTAAAAAAGGATAAAATTCGGGAGCCTTACACCATAAGTCTCATAGGGAACCAGATGTTTTGAGAATATCATAACGTTTTTAAAAACCTAAAATTGACAAAATGTTAAAATTTAGCAGCGATGTAGAACATTTCTTATACTTACTACATGTCCCGGCCTTTTCGTAAAACATTGGTGCACACAAACAGATGCCTCGCACACAACGAGAGTTGGGGTCGAAACAGATTGTACCATTTTTGCAGACGGCTCGCAGCGTTCCTTCATTCCCTTCTCGGGCTGGACAGAAAGAGAGAACGGGGGCAATACAGGGGCGGGTCCAGGAATTTGTAGAGGGGGGGACAAAAACATGAATGTACAGGGGAGGGGGATCCCCATAAAACATGATTAAACAAGGGAGAGGGGGGGGGGGGGGCAAGGCCCGTCCCCCCCCCCGAATCCGCCCCTGCAATATAAACTACCTTACTCGAGAACCATTGGAGCAGGTTATCATTATATCTAGCATCAGGGTTATAGTCTAATGAGTATCAAACCCCAGCACGCCCAATCTTCTCACTTAATTACAAGCAACAGACAGAAGCAGCCAACGCTGCAACGTTTGGATAATATATCTTAATATTTCATCAGCATAGGTTTGACGGCTTTTTTAAATACATTTTTTTTCAAAACAAGCTTATATATAACAGTATATAGCAATCGAAGGTATGGTGAATTGACAAATTGGCGAATTGGTCTTACCACAGGCGCCGGCCTTGTTCTCGTACTCGGCGAGACAGGTGCACTCCCCGCCGGCACAGTGGGCGTTGGGGTCGGAGCAGGTGTCGGCCGTGGAGCAGGGGTAGCCCAGGGCGATGTTCGGGGCTGGGGTAAACCAGAAATACATATAGAGCTATTACAACAAAGTCTATTATTCCACTTTGCGGTAGGGTGCATTTGCGGTCGCTATTTATGGGTGCCGCAAGCAATTTGCGGTTCACCAACGTGATCTGGTACCGCAAGCAAACCTTAGAAACCCTATATAAAAGCATATAGCTTTATATTGAGGGTACCTGTGAACGTTTCCACTTAAGTGGCACGCATATCTGCTGGTTAATAAATAGATAATATGAAAGGTTCTACCACAAAATTAATAAATAACCGACAAAAATTATAAAAGCTTACTGCAGGCCATGTTGCGCTCGAAGTAGCCGTGCTTACACTCGCAGAAGCCGGCCACACACTCAGTGTTGGAGTCGGTACAGGCCCGGCCGATCTGACTGTCCGTCGGCAGGCACGGGGTGCCCAGCCGCCCGCGACGGGCTGCAAGGGAATAGACATTTATGTTATAAGGTGGTTATAACAGAAACACATTACCTTGGTTGTCTAGAGCGTAAATGGACAATAGTTTTCTTTTCTTTTTAATAAACATGATTTTTTTTTATAAAGTAGGCATACTCCATGAATAAGATATGATTTTACAAAATGTTACTAACAATCTTTACTCATTTAAAAGCAGTTGATAAATTGACCTGAACTCTTATGTCGAGTGTTCTTACCACAATTTCCCGCCTTGTTATAGTGAGTCCGTTTACAGATGCAGTATCCATAGTAACAGTCGGCGTGTGGGTCTTCACAGACGTCGTCTACAGTACACGCCATCTCCAGGGGGATCTTGGGGTCTAAAAATAAAGCTCTTTGTTACCTTTAAGACTGCATTCCACCAGCCAATTTTACTCCCGATTTCGAAAAATGATTGATTAATCATGAGCTTATTATGAACCACTAGAAAGGATCTTTAATTCCCTCTCGAATGATATCTAGAATGTATGGTATTTTGCCATTTTACAGATTAAAAGCAAAACGTTTTAAAACAACTAGTGGTCAACATCAGCTAGTGGAATACAGCCCTAATAAATGTTGCCTACAGACGATTCCAATTTCCTTATACTACTAACATCACTGCCAAAATGAGGATTTCCAGCTGGAAATTCTCATTTCTATAGACTACTTACATCAGTAGTATTTCAAGACAAGAGTCTCCCGTTGAACATTCCCATTTTCTTCTACTACTTACAGTTCTCGAAAAAAGTACCCGTTTAAGACACCCCTTTTCTCATACTACTTAGAGAACTTACATTCCTTGAATAATGCGCATGCATGGTCAGTTTAGGTGGCCTGCCAGGGCCACCTATGTGCTTGCGTATTTCCTATAGTAATATTCATTTGACCTACTCTGTATAGGATATGGTTCGGATAGGCCTCATATTTCCATTAAATATACGATAATTATATTCAATACGTATGGTCGATTTCCTTCACTTTCTCAAGGTGATTGCTTAAAGAAATGACGATATCAGCCAGTAAGTGTATAGTTTACGGGAACCCGGAATAAAACGCAGTGGAAAACAGTGTATCATGACTGAAGAATCAGTAAGAGTCTACAGTTGCATTGGAGTGGAAAATCAGTGGAAATATTATATATGTGTGTTAATCCAGTGTTCGAACAGTAGGAAATATGTAAATGAGATACGGAGGAATCAATACCATTTCAGTAGCTAATCGACATATTTCTGACATACGAAATAGGAAATAGAGAAGTATCCACTGCTGTTTGGACCGGGAAAGCAGAACACTGCATCAAGCAGAATGGATATAGAGGCCTACATGTAGATAAACTAGAAGATGGGTCTACTCACGACAGATGGCGTCCATCCTGGAGTAGGCGTGGTGACAGTGGCACTGACCCCGCTGACACACCGTGTCTGGGGACGAGCACACGTCGCCCGCCTGGCACGACGACCCCACACTGCCCGGCTTACCTGCAACCACAGGCAACCACCACGCACAGGGTCAGCACAATAATAAAGGAAGCAATTGGAATAATATTTCATGGTAAACATTTGTTATGGTGTAAACTGGAATTGGACACACGCATGGTCTCCCGAACTTCGGATTGGTCACCGCCCATTCCGCTGATGATCCGTGCACCTTGAGCGTCTGCAGGGACAGAGATCGTCTACCGATCTTTTTCCCTAGTTCAACACTGGGCAAACGATGATGGTTATGTTATATTTTAAATTATTATAGAGACGGTCTTCAGACATAACATTTTTACATTTTGATGTGCAAGCTTTAGTCATTAAGTGCACATAAGTATGACAGTATTAATGAAATTATGAGAAATTGCAAATTCCAGACTGTAGGCCTATATAATGGGCTATACTCTAGGTGACCATTGGGTAAGAAAGAAAACTCATCTAAAACATTTTACAAGTAACACACAGGATGCTTGTTCTGTAAGACTAAACCTGAGTCACTATACAATACTAAACTTTACTATTCTAAGTACATACCACAGCCGTCGTTGACGCGTGCAAAGCCCGGTTCGCACGTGCATCCCCCGCCCAGACAGCGCGCGTGCGGGTCGGCGCACTCGTCGGCGTCGCCACACGCCTCGTTCACACGCAGCTTCCGCACTGACCGAGAGAGAGGTCCTTAGCTCATGAGCAATTATATCAAATGCATTTTTAAATACAAAGAAAAGCCTCCCCGTCACTCCTGGATGAGATCAATAGATTGGAGCTTATACCAATACGGGACCCCTTTAAAAGTATGAATCTATACGTGCTACCAGTAACACCCACACCTAAACACCTACACCTAGACCCCCCCTCCCCCCCCCAACACACACATGTAAACTATAAATTTAGGTCCTATGTAGATATGATAGATAAATATGATAAATGGATAAGAATAAATACATGTCTCATTATATGAAACATTAATCCTAATGATCATCATTATAACACTAAACAAAATATATCTGGGGGGAGTATCTCATCCCTAAAGGGGCTGAAAGGTTCCAGCGCCCAGCGTCTTAAGGCGGTATTCCGCTAGCCGATTTTACTCCAAATGTAAGAAATCAGCGGAGGAAATTTTCAGAATCGCCTAGTGGAATACAGGCTTTACTCACCACACATGCTGTAGGTCTCGTAGAAGGCCCTCCGGCAGACGCACACCCTGTCCTGACACATGGCGTTACGGTCCGAGCACGCCGTCCCGAACAGGCACGGCGCGTGAAGCTCGCCCTTGGGCTCTGTGGAAAGCAATATATATGGGGCAGGTCGTATCATGCCTTATTCTCTATATTCAAAATCCCTTTTCCCCCTATTTTTGCTTGTTTTTCTTTCTTTCACTTTTTTTCTAAACCTGTTTTACTTCTTTTGTCTATGCCATGTCTACATGTCTATTCGAAATATCTAAAGGTTAAAATGAAAAAAAAAAAAACTTGACATTAATGGACGGGAAACAATTATCAGTGGCAATATAATTATAATGCTCTTGTTAGTGGGGTCTGTTAACAACATTTTCATTACGTGGCGGATAAAAGCACCAAATTTTGCATGAGGCACCTCTGAGGCATAACTGTTGAATCTAGAAGGGGAGCCATCTTGAAATACTAAAATGACATTTTGACAAATTTTGTATGTTTTTAGCATTTGAAATTTAAGGTATTTAACCAAAACTTTTGGCTAGCTTCGATTAGACCTGTTGTATCGATTTGAAAGGCAGATAATTGAATTCCTTGTCCTATAATCTACCAATTTAGACAATAGAAATGTGTTTCTATGCATTTCAGAAGCTGAGATATAAGATTATTTTTTTAAAAAAGTCGGCCATATTGGATTTTTGGCCCCCGTCCGGGTTGTATTGATATTTCATGGTTGCTCCCCTTTTAAATTCAATGAAGGGGTCCCAGGGGATCATCATACCATATTAAATCAAGAAATCTTGTGGCAAAAGAGTAAAGTATATATCCTTTCTTTTGAATTATTTTGGAATCCAGTGGTCATTATCAAAGGTATCATGCTAATGAATTCAGCCATTTTGAAATTTATGGTATTGTATTGGATGAATATCATATTTATTGAGCCCTCTAGGCTATTAACAAATGATATTGGAACCATTTCCCCTGGCCTTATGCCTTACTATAGCTAGCTAAAAATCATAATATTTCTCAAAATTGGTCTGCCATCTTGGATTTTGGATATCCGCATTGACTTGAAACATAAATAATTGAATTCCCTGACCCATAATCCCTCAATTTTGACACCAACCATGTCTCTTTAGTCTTTTTAGAAGCTGAGATATAAGAACTTTTATAGTAAAAGTCAGCCATATTGGTTTTTGGGCCCCCACATACACCCTATTGATATTTCAACGTGGCTCCCCTTCCAGATTTGATAGTTATGCCTCAGAGGTGCCTCGTACCAAACTTGGTGCTTTTACCCGCCATGTAACGATTTCTCAAAAAAATGACCTTAACAGACCCTACTATGTAATCAAGGTGAGCATAGGTCCCATGCAGGTCCCGATCAGCCAATTGGAGGGACCGGAACTACATTGGTTTGGACCGGAAATAAATTGACAGCCATTATTTGAAAATTGTTATTTTTGAGGATTTTGGATATTACATAGTTACTTGGAAAGATTTTGTTTTCAAATCAATGTTCCCTTAGATGAAAATGATTAGTTATCGGACAATTTAGATAATCGCCCTCGGCAAGTCTCGGATATCTTAACCAAACAAACAATATGGCGGGACGCGCCTGGGCGATATACTAGTTAGTCTATTCAGAGATAGAATGCATTGCTTACTGCAGACACCCTCCGAGTTGTAGTAGGAGCTGTGGCAGAGGCAGGTGCCGTTCCAGCATTGGGAGTTGGGGTCGTCACATATGTCGTCCGAGTTACAGGGTCCGAGCAGGGGGACGAGGGAGGGCCGGGCGTCTGTCGGGGCCACCGTCGGCAGCTGGCCTGGTACTGAGCAAGAGTAAGTGGCAGGTTTCTTTACAATTCTTTATAGATCTTCAGTTAACTACGGGTATAGACTCCTCCCCCACAAGTGTTTTCAAGTAAATGAATGGCATGGCATTCATAGAAGAAAATCGAGTTTTATACAAATATCTTATCTGATAAGGCCAAAAAAAAAAAAATAGTTGCGTTCAGGTTTCATGCCTCAAAATAATTAGGGTCGGTAGGTCGGGATTTTTTATTTTTTTTATATTTTTTTTTAACTGCAATGGTAGTCTGGGTGCTAGTTTTAGCCATTATTTAATGATTTTTCCCCATAATTTCCTTTAAAAACTTTAGGGTCGGGGCTAAAAAATAGGGTCGGTCGGGAAACCTGAACACAACTTTTTTTTTTTTTGGCCTAAGGGCATGTATTGTAATCTAGTTATTCTCAGAAGTAGCAAAGTGACAAGAAATAAGACAAATAGGTTTGAATGAACTTTATGACAAATTAATTTGAGTAATGTTGTACAGTTAAGACAAGCAGTCACTTTCTACCAAACGATAGCATCATTTCGTATCATTAGAACACTCGATAAAATACGGTTACTCAAGTAAACATGACGTTGTGAGTTTCAGAGAAATTCTAAGGGGCTTACTTTCCATAACAAAATTTTAACTTCTGATACTAAAAGTGTAGGTTTATCAACAGGTTTTTAAAAAGTAGAGTTACAACAGTTTTGTTAATAAGACCTATTGATTAGTGTATCACACATCAAATGAAGTGGCAGATTTTTTTTTCCGTCTCATGGCATTTATAGTTTTGAAGTGTAAATCAGGAGAAAAATGTATTAAAAAGCAATTTTTTCACTCTTATTTTTTGAAAGTCGATATCTTCATAAATAATATCTCTATAGGTCTGAAATTTTACAGGTAAGACTACAACCCGGTGCTGAAAAGGGAACGTGTTTCTAATGATTACCTTAACAATTAATTGAGATATCCACCTTCAAATAAATAAAAGTTAAAAAATACAATTTTTGTTTTTCATGATTCATTTCCTCAGTCAATTTTAAACAAATCGATATATATTATGTAGTTCTATGTAAAGGGCATATTTATATTTACATGTTAAAACTAATGGGCACAATGAATCATGAAAAGAACAATTGATGCAACTGCTAAAAGTAACACGAGAATAACACGTCTTTTTCCTTAAAGGGAACACTGTCTTTTAAGAAGTTGGTATTTCGGACTATTTTGTTGTAGAGCACAATCTTGTCTGTGTATAGTCAAAGCTTCCGATACCAGCAAAGAAGCATTTCAATCTGCATAAGCAAATTGTCTATAAAAAACAAACCTATGATGCTAGACTTACTGCAGGAGCCTCCCTGCAGTACGAAGCCGGGCCGACAGAGGCAGGTTCCACCCTGACACAGCAGCATGTTGTTGGCACAGGCTGCTTGTGGCAGGCACGTCTGGTGCAGGTCACCGCGGGGCACTGTAGGAGTCAACAAAGGGGTAAGAACATAGGCCTCCATAACATAACAAGGCTGCCCTGAAGTATAACAAATGGGGTAATTACTTAGATATACACAACATAACAAGGCTGCCCTGCAGTGCAACGCCAGTCTTACAGAGGCAGGTTCCACCCTAGACACAGAAGCAGATTGTTGGCGCAGGCTGTGGGATACAACAAAGAGTTAATTACTTAGATGCCTTTGGCAGACACGGCTGATGCAGTTCCAGCAGTTCAGTAACAAGAAAAATGCAAAAAAAGATGTAATTGAAAAAAGAAATTTGATTTTCCAATGGCGTTTCACATTATTGTTTTTTGTTTGCTTTGGGATAGAATTCGTATTACATTGGGAAATGTATTATCTGAATACAAATCTTTCTGAAAATATATATCTCATGAATATGAATAAAGAAAGAAATATATGGAATTGAGTATGGCAAACTTACTGCATGTGTGGTTGGTTCCTTGGTAGTAGTTGGAGCTGCATTCACAGGTGGCGGTCTCCGGCTGGCAGACCGCCCCCACGTCTCTACAGATGTCGTTCGGCGTACACGGCTGCTCCAAAGGTACCTTGGGCACTGTGGAGGGACAGGGATAATTATTGATCTTCTGGCATGTAAAGTTAGGTCTACATAGAAATTTGCTTTGCATTCCTGCTGTTTCTGTCAAGTCATCGGAGCTGTTTTTAAGAAGAAGCATAGGTGCCACAATTTGTGTTCAAGAAATTGGCAGTGTTTGTCCAAGGTGGAAAAATTACAATGATGGATGTCATTTATTTTACGGTTGGTAATAACATTTGATACGTACCGATCGCTAACAACTACAAATTATGGGTTGGTTGGGTCGGCCTGTACCCAAAGACTCAGCTCCCGTTCTATAGGAAACTATATCCCAATGCCTTAATTCAGATAAATCCGCTAGAGGGGCGCCACACTAGTGAAATAGGTCTAAAATCAGGGGCGGATCCAGAAACTTTAGAATGGGGGGGGGGGGGGGTATATTTCAAAGGGCCCCGGCGGTCCTCGAGAGGCGACAGTTTTACATTACAAAAATCGAAATTTGGCCCAAAAAGGGGGGAGCGCGCGCCCCATGCGCCCCCCTAAATCCGTCTCTGATTAAATAGTGCGCCCTTAACTTACCGCAGCGGCCGTTGTGGTTGTCGCGGTGGGAGGCCACACAGCGGCACACCTGGCGGCGACACGTGGTGTAGGGGTCGGTACACCTGCCGCCCGCCGCGCACGGCTCGTTCAGACGACCCTCCGAACCCGGCGTCGCTGGAAAACACATTATTCAGCTGATTAGCGCCTGCCCTTGATACATGGCATTTGGCGGATCCAAGGATAGGGTCGTGCTAATAGAAAGGGGTCGCACACCCTTCTTTCCAGAAGTTTTACATCAAAAAATCTAAATTCGGCTAAAAAAGGAGGGGACAGCTAGACGCCCCCTCGCAAACCCCCCAATATACCACTGCATGGCGCATCAACGCCACTTCAGGTTAGGCATATATGTATAACAATTATTGCCTCTAATTTCAAAGTTACAATTTTGTAAGATGACTTTGAATGAGTTAGGTAAGAATGATGCGGACCCAGATGGAATTGCAACCTTACCCTGTAAAAGCATAATTTATTACTCTTAATCAATTTGATAGTGTTATGAAACTTGATATAATTATGACCCAGTCACCTCAAATAACTTTCAAACAAGGACCCGTATATAACAGCAATTTTGCTTAATTCAGGGTCTGTACTTACAACACACGCCGACCCTGACGACGTACCCAGCGGCACACTCACACACCCCGCGGGGGGTGGCCCCACAGAGAGCGCGTCGGTCAAAGCAGGCCTCGGTCTGAGGGTCACACGTCTGGTTCAGGGCCCTCAATCTCACTGCAGGAAGGACCAAGTTATGTTAGTATCATACATAAAATGACTTAATAATCGTTCCGAGGGATACACATCTGGTTCAGGGCCCTCAGTCTCACTGCAGGAAGGACCAAGTTATGTTAGTATCATACATAAAATGACTTAATAATCGTTCCGAGGGATATACATCTGGTTCAGGGCCCTCAGTCTCACTGCAGGAAGGACCAAGTTATGTTAGTATCATACATAAAATGACTTAATAATCGTTCCGAGGGATACACGTCTGGTTCAGGGCCCTCAGTCTCACTGCAGGAAGGACCAAGTTATGTTAAGCCGGGTTTCCACCGAACGACTTTCATTAAGATTTCTTGAAGACTACAAAAGATTGAAAAAAATAAAAATCGTTGGTCATTTTAATCTTTCACAAAGAAATGTTTTCTTGTTTCCACTGAACGACCAAAATACTGATATCTGAACGACTCTTGCACAATCTGGACAATTTTTTCAAATGACAGAGGCCAGAAAAGTAAGGAAACAATAAACATAATTGCTTTTAATTGCCCTTGGAAGAAATCGTGAGCAACTGTCGTCCAGAAATATTAAACAGGTTAGATATTTGGTCGTTGGTGAATCGTTCAGTTAAGTCGTTCAGTTTAGTCGTTTGCAGTCGTTCAGAAATGTCTTAATCAATGATTTTGTGTTTCCACTGAACGATTTCATGAACGACCATCAAAGATTTACAAATCTTTATCAGTCTTAGGCTGTCTTTAGCAGAATGTCGTTCGGTGGAAACAGGGCTTTAGTATCATACATAAAATGACTTAATAATCGTTCTGAGGGATACACGTCTGGTTCAGGGCCCTCAGTCTCACTGCAGGAAGGACCAAGTTATGTTAGTATCATACATAAAATGACTTAATAATCGTTCCGAGGGATACATGTCTGGTTCAGGGCCCTCAGTCTCACTGCAGGAAGGACCAAGTTATGTTAGTATCATACATAAAATGACTTAATAATCGTTCCGAGGGATACACATCTGGTTCAGGGGCCCTCAGTCTCACTGCAGGAAGGACCAAGTTATGTTAGTATCATACATAAAATGACTTAATAATCATTCCGAGGGATACACATCTGGTTCAGGGCCCTCAGTCTCACTGCAGGAAGGACCAAGTTATGTTAGTATCATACATAAAATGACTTAATAATCGTTCCGAGGGATACACATCTGGTTCAGGGCCCTCAGTCTCACTGCAGGAAGGACCAAGTTATGTTAGTATCATACATAAAATGACTTAATAATCGTTCCGAGGGATATACATCTGGTTCAGGGCCCTCAGTCTCACTGCAGGAAGGACCAAGTTATGTTAGTATCATACATAAAATGACTTAATAATCGTTCCGAGGGATACACGTCTGGTTCAGGGCCCTCAGTCTCACTGCAGGAAGGACCAAGTTATGTTAGTATCATACATAAAATGACTTAATAATCGTTCCGAGGGATACACGTCTGGTTCAGGGCCCTCAGTCTCACTGCAGGAAGGACCAAGTTATGTAAGAACCATACATATTATGACGTAATAATCATTCTGAGTGTCACACAACTGGTTCAGGGCCCTCAGTCTCACTGCAGGAATTAAGGACGATGTTGTGTTAGTACAATACATACAATTAGGTAAAAATCGTTCTGAGGATCACACGTCTGGTTCAGGGCCCTCAGTCTCACTGCGGGAAGGACGTTGTTATACATTTAGGCAATAATCATTCTGAGGGTCGCACGTCTGATTTAGAGCCCTCAGTCTCAATTAACCAATGTAACACGCATTATAACATTCTGGTTTAAGGGATATAAACTGATATTCCTTATGATAACTCCAAAGGTTTGAAGGGTTATGATATACTCACCACACTGATGGTTGTGGACTCTGGCGCTGTCCTCGCAGACACAGAGACCGCTACCACATCGTGTATATGGATCGACACACCGGTTGAAGAGAGCTGGGAGACAGGGGGTGTCTAAGTGACCACGCTCAACTGAAATACAACAATTATTACAATAATTATGATGGATGTTTGATATGCATGTGATGCCCAGTCGCGCATAGAGCTGCTCCACCGAGGATTGTACACTGGTACATGCAGCATACATTTATTTGCCAAATTGCAAAACTATAACTATGTTGCTGACAGCATAATCATAAAAGAAAAATGCTAAGATGATAACACGACAGTTAGATCTCACTGACATTTAATTTACTTTTTGTTCAGCAACAAATCATGTTCCAGAATCAACGCATCTTTCTACCGAACACACAACGGCAAATCTAACCAAAACAAACAATAAATCAAAGTTGATTGGATGGACCGATGTTGATCAAAGTTGCCTAGGTTTGCCAACTCAACCAAAATAATCCAACCAGTTGACATGATGGTGCACTTACCACATCTTCCATTTCTCTCAAAATAGTTCTGTCGACAGATGCAGACTCCCATGGTACAGATGGCGTTGAAGTCTGCGCATGCGTCGCCGTTCAGACAGGGGAATCCGAGACGCCCTTTGCCCTCTGCAAAATAAGGTTGAGTTTCTTACTGCTGCGAAAACCAGGTTTTTGAAAGAACGAACTATCGTTGTTTCCATGGAAGTCATTAGCGGCATCGGAGATGCGTATTGGTTTCCCTTTGCAAGAAAGGGTCCGCCACCGTCCTCTCGTAATTGCAACAGACTTAGGCCTACATATTATCGTCCTATGTACATGATTCTCTAGATGCATATTACAACATATCACATAATATCAGTCTGTATCTTTAGAATACTTGAAGTATTTTTTCTCCGAAGGAAAGTGGAAGAATGCGGAGTTGAACATCCTCATAATTCACCATAATTGCTCTTGTATGATAATTATTATAATTATAATCAGGTATGCTTCACCTTTAATGAAGACCATTTCTTTGTAAACGAGTATGAGTTGAATGAATAAATGAGTCGATAAACATATATATATATATATATATATATATATGAATAAGTAAATAGATAAACAAATTACAAAAAAAGGTAGCACCTACCGCAGGTGGTGGACTCTGAACCCTGGAAGAAGCCGGCCGCACATTGACATACCCCGCGACGACACTCGCCGTTGTCGTCCCGGCAGAACTCCCCGGCGGAGCACGGGCCGCCGATCGGGATCTTGGGCACTTTAATCAAAGTGAAAACACATTAAAAGTCAATAATTTCGACAAAAGGTAGAATATACAAAAGGGAATTCAAAGATGAATAGAAATGGAAATACTGAGAAAGATTTGGGTCTATAAGATATATGATATTATCACATGCAATGCTGAGATATCCCGTTTTTATTTATATCCTTTTAGTAATACTGAAACAAGTCTTAAGTTATTCCTTACCGCAATGTCCCCCTTTCTCGAAGAAGTCCGGCAGACATTTGCAGACGCGCTGGTTGCAGTAGGAATTGGGTACGTTGCACCGTCCATCGTTAAGGCAAGGGGCGTCAAGGGTCCCGCCGTCACCCAGCGAAACTGAGGATCAAAGGGCACATAGGTGAATACAACATCTATAACATAGATGTACCAGTCTTTGTCGGTCACAGTAACAGATAAAGACCTTTGCCATAATTTCATTCTTAAATTGCTACAAAACATGATACCTCCGAGGTCATAACGACCTTCTTTTTAAAGCCTGAAAGGTTTGATGTCATCCTTTTTAACAATTCGAGTCTATTCGTTGAGGATACAATGTTTTAGTGGTCATGTATCATCATGGTTGACATGCAGTCCCGTAAACAACTGATATCAAGTGTTCCACATCAAGAATGGGCGTCTATTTATGGGAAACAGTTATAAATTACTCAGGTTTTACCATAGGTACAGCCTCCCTGACAGTAACGATGTGTCTGCTACAGGTTAGAGTATTGGTCATTTACCACAGGTACAGTGTGAGGTCAAGAAATATAATCAATCGCTAGTGATCACTGCCTTGATTGG
Organism: Lepidonotus clava; assembly: GCA_936440205.1. Taxonomy (NCBI): domain Eukaryota; kingdom Metazoa; phylum Annelida; class Polychaeta; order Phyllodocida; family Polynoidae; genus Lepidonotus; species Lepidonotus clava. The sequence continues at coordinate 39,119,635 of OW387136.1, read as the reverse complement.
TGATTTAGGGCTTCCACAGATAATGAGAGTGGCTACTTACCACATCCGCACTGATGGGTGATGTAGCGCATATTAGGCCTACAGGTGGTAGTAGTTACATGTATAACTTATCACAGCTGCCTTGTTGGGTGGTAAAGGGACGATTACAGGTAATAGTACTGATAACTTACCACAGCATCCTTGACAGATGGTCACCTGCTGCAAGTAATGTCAGGGATGACTACTTACCACAGCAGCTTCCCTGACAACTGATGTAGGGTTGATTACAGGTGATGGCAGTGGCTACTTACCAAAGCATTCCTGACTGGTGATGTAGGGAAAATTACCGGTAATAGTAGGCCTACTTAGTAGTAATTACTTAACTCAGCTGCCCTGAAGGGTGATGTATGGTCGCTTACAGGTATCAGTAGTGATATCTTACCACAGTTGCCCTGACATTGATGGAAGTTTGTTACAGGTAATATTAGGCCTACTTAGTAATGATAACTTTTCACTTCCGTCCAGACAGGTGATGAAGGGCTGATTATGGGTAATAGCTGGCCTACTTAGTAGTGACTACTTACCACAGCTGCCCTGACGGGTGATGTAGGGTGTATTACAGGTAATGGTAATGATGACTTACCACAGCTGCCCTGGCGGGTGATGTAGAGCCTATTATGGGTAGTATTAGTGATTACTTACCACAGCTGCCCCGACGGGTGATGTAGAGCCTACTTTTGGTAGTATTAGTGATAACCTACCACAGCTGCCCTGACGGGTGATGTAGGGCCGATTACAGGTACAGGTCCCTGATGTGCAGCTAGCCTTTTCATCCAGACACTGGTCTGCATGGCTGCATGGCTCGCCGATACGACTCTTAGGGACTTGAAACAAAAACAAAAGTGAATGAAAATAACAAAATAACAAGCCCTGCGTTTCTCCTGTCAATGCATAGAGAACAATCATGGTGGTAATTTGGCAGCTTATCATCGGACGAGAAACGCTTGGCCAAATTAGTTAAGTCTGTATTACAATATCATTAGATTGAGTGCATACTATTTTTCACAATTGTTCCTTGTCGTCGACTGTTCACTTAATGTGATAATTGAAAATCGTATTATCATATAAAACATATTGACCTTGGATTAAATACCTTTTACAAGATTTACATGGCACTTTTTTTTAAAACAAGTGTAATGCTGTGGAGACATTAGTCCCATTCTTCAAATATAGCATGGAAATCTGGTCTTTAGCCAGTCCAAAATTAATCCATTTACAATCCCAACTCAATTATTTACCTTGCAATACAATCAAATAACTTTGTGGGGAATCTTAATAAGTTTGGGCTTTAGAACCGCGGGGACGTTGGTTTGGGGACTCACCACAGATGGCGTTCTTGTCGTAGGTGTCGCGGGTACAGACGCACACCCCCTTACTACACACCGTGTTGGCGCCCGTACACACCTGGTTCTCCAGGCAGGGCGCGTTCAGCTTCCCACGGGGCACTGTGGGATAACACAGGACAATGTCAACCAACGGATATGAGAAAACACATATAGTTTTACCTAAGGGATCAACGGGACTTGTGTTTATAGAATCCATGTATCTGCATCATACTTTTGTGAAAAAAAGAGATGATGTTTTCATATAGAGGTAGCAATTTCGACATCAGTAATTAAGCCATTGCAACCCTTAAGTTTTTTTTTTTTTTAAACACCTAGCCACGTCCCACCTAGCAACCCTTAAGTTGTATTTAGGAATATGGAAGGAACGAATGCCTACTGGAAGAACGTGCACTTACTTGAAGTTGCCACATAATCAAACATTAAAAATGCTATAAGTATATTCTATACGCACATACTCTACCAATGTTGTTGAAAGCCACTGTCTACAAACGATGATTGTTTGTTATACATTTAATGTAAATGAGTGAACTAGAGCCCCCAGGCAGTCACCAAGGCTAACTACATACCGACGTATGATTAATACAAAGTTTGATATAATAAGTGATGGTAGACTCACGGCAGACGCCATATCTCTCGAAGTAGTTGTCGTTACAGAGACAGGTGAAGCTCCGACAGGCGGCGTTGGAGTCGCTGCAGATGTCGCCGGGGTCACAGCGCGAGTTGAGCGGGATCTCGGGGGCTGAAAGGTCGAGGGGCAGGGTTAACCATCGGGGACAAACTCGAGCTGGATATGATATATGCGACGTTGTGTGTGTGACGTCATTTATACTATGGACTTTGTAAACATGTCAACTGCATAAGAGACAAAATGTGAGCGACAAGCTACAAATTCTCATTTTATGCACTACTGATACAATCATATAATCGCATACGTGCATACGTGAAATCGACACGACCATTTATGAATTCCCACTTTCTTAATAACACTAATATGTCGACTGAATGTTGTGTTTATCATGAAGCAAATGTACTATAGGGAACGTCACTTATATATACAGGCAGAATATTTTACACAATATTGATAATATTATTATTCACACAATATAAGCGCCATGCACAATTGATGTGCAATATCCTTATCAATTCAGGTGATAATAACACGTTAATAGTAGAGGCTAATCACGCAACATCGCCCATTATGTAGGACGTAGGTGACCTGCTTCAAATGACAATTTCTATATACTACTTACATCAGTGCAGATGGTGGCGGTTAAAATATAAGATCAATTGACCCTATCTTGTCGCGAAAATAGTGGAGCCTATTGAGGCGACGTCGCGTAAATGGGCGGTATTCCAATTGCAGATTTTAACTGCCGATTTTGTATTTATTAGACTTTCCCCGAAAATAATGCAGTTAACCACACATCCTGTAGACCTATAGCAGTCGCAAAAGAATGATAAAGCCTTTCTCATGATAACAGTCATATCTTTACTGAACGTTTATGTCCCCTACCGATGTTTAAAATCGGCAAAAAAGATCGCCACCTTGGAGCCATCATACCGGGCGGATATTCGATTAGGCCTATCATGTTCATTAGCGAAATGCGCCCCCCTCCTTTTCATATATAATTCCCCCATAAACTGACCGAGGAAAAGACATTCTAAAGGCGCTTCTTCCTTCTTTTTCTTAAATTATTGGAGACGGGGGAACTTACAGGTTACCATGTATAGAAAACATATAGGCCTAGAAAGCAAAGATGCATTACTCGGAATCCTAAGGTCTGAACGGACAAAACAACTCACTGCAGACTGAATTTTTCAGGAAGAAGTCCAGACGACAGACACAGACGTCGTTGATGCACTGGGCGTTGGGGTCGGAGCAGACGCCATTGGGGCCGCACGGGGTGGTCGCACTACCCTCTTCCGGCACGGCTAGAAACCAAGGGGATAGGGGTCGGCAAATGGCAGAAAGTTGTAAGTGAGTCTTATAGCAACCATAATTGACAAGTATTATTACGTAAAAAAACATTAGTTTCCTCTGGTTTTCAGGATATTTCATGAAATTGGAGGTAAACGAATTTAACAATAATTATACCTAAGGAGAAACATATTTTCAGAACAAAGAGTGGGAACATAGTTACAAGGTAATGCAAAGATGATTACTAATAAGAAGCAGAAGCAGTTGTTTCTGGAATGCAATCAATCATAAACGTAGGAATTTTAATCAAAAGAAATGGTAGACAGAGGCGGAATTCTATTTCTTAACTGTATAGAACAAAAGGGTGTGCAATAGCAAAAGGTTGGTTATCTAAATGAAACATCCTTTGTAGGTATCTCTTAGTCTAAATGATTATGTATGCATGTTTTGAAATAGGTGTCATCGACCAGCCGTACTTACAGCAGACGCCGCCCACGTTTGAACTGCCAATAACGCAGGAGCACACCCCGCCCCTACACTCCGAGTAAGTATCATTACACACGTCCAGTTGGGTACAAAATTCTCCCAGGGGGACCTTAGGCGCTGAAATAAAAACAAGCACAACTTTACCCACACCTGCATATTGTTATATGTTATTGGGTGTAGTAGGCTACATACCGAATGGTATTTGCTATAGGCTATATTCAGTGATCTATAGACGTTGTGCAGATGACGTCACATCCTCAAAATTAGTCTGGCCGCCATATTGGTGATCAATCTTTTATCAATAGTAGGCCTATTCTCAATTTTCGAACATTTAGAAAAATATGTGTGCTCCATTTGATTGAAACAAAGTCATTCAATCATAATAAGCAATTTTCATCCCTTACAATTGAAAATTTTGAATTTATTTCACAGCCATGTGGTCATGATCACCACGTGGTGATCACCAAAAAGTGATCACGTGACCAGATTTGCACAAGGTCTATACCATCCACGTATGTTGATCCAGGGCAACAATGACAATTATTACAATAAACATGAAATAGGTGAATCGACGCAATACAATGATGTCTTATTGTAATAACACTAAAACAATAAGTAGGCCTATACTGCAACTTTAATTGATAAACATCACGGACCATTGACGAATAACCATATGCATTCCATCTCAGCTGTTGATAAATAGATAACGATATGTGTAATATATTTGAAAGAAACACTGCTGATGTTGGTAATATGCATTCATGAGTACTGTGTTCCTAAGGCTGTATGTGACTGTCCGATTTCACTTCCGATTTTGGAATCGTCGATAGGAATATTTAGCTTACGCATAGACACAGGCCTTATTATATGTCACAATGGAGATGAATTCATGGTCGAAATTAAAACTTTGAAATTACCAAATTTCCCATTGGTCAAAATCGCCTATTACAATATAAACTTAACTATGTTATAGCGATACATGATATATCTACGGCTGAACTCACCGCACTGGCCCATGCTCCTGTAGTAGCCGCGTTCACACAGACAGATGTCCTGCCGACAGACGGTGTTGGTGTCGAGGCAGTGCTTCACCGGCTCCAGGCACGGCGTCCCGTACCGCCCGCGGGACGCTGGGGGAGACGCACGGAAAGGAACAATGGTAATCAATGTATGAGGAACAGTAATGATAACATCAATATGCACGGCCATATAGTACGGGCTATAAAGAAATATGATAATCGTTCTGTGAAGTGCACTTCGATTATATTTTGATCGACTTTTAAGTAATATCCCAATGGGATCTCCTAAACTTGCTACATAGGCGTCGCTATGTGACGCCCCTACATACACTGGCGACATTATACCGACATTTTACACACGATGGCGTATATATTAAGATTGTTCGCCTGCATATATAAGAGAAACAATGTACGCAACAAGCTTAGCATCATAATCCCATTTTCGCATACTACACATGTAGTTCTGGCACATCCAGCGGAGCCGACACTGTGAAATGAAACTGGGCGTGTATGCGATGTCGCTTTAGTTATAAACAGTGTATATATGACGTTGTATATATTATATAGATTATGTATACGTGACAAGTATCAAAGTATGTAATCACAAATTGTCGCGTATATAGTGGATCATTTGAAAACGACACAACCGTCTATAAATTCCCATTGCTATATACTACTGGCATCGCACATGTTTAGGCAGCATCAGGATTTCCCCGCTTTACTCGGTCAGGATCCAAAGGGGGGTGGGGGTAGGAGCTTTCACATGATGGTCAATGGAAATAGGAAATAAGATAACTGTGATCCATTCATCTAGACTGTAGATTTATAGAAAATGAAAAATTTAAAGAAAGGGGTAGGCTAATCTCGGAGACTATGGGAAATAAGTTCAACATATTTGGGAGTATCATATGAAGCTTAACTGCTTGGCAATTTGCTGATTTTATTTAGTAGGCTGTGTACAATCACTTGACCCAATCTACAACTTAGATTCAGCCGATTCCCTCCTAATTAGGCTATGTTCTATACACTCTTTGGCGAGATTGCGCAGTGGACTTTCCCATGGGCGCCTTAAGCCCGATACCCAGGAAACTATACCACAACCCCTTGGTTCAAACGAATCCGCCAGCGGGGCGCCAAATAAAGAAAGGTTCTAGGCAAATGAATAAGGTTTGCTTACTGCAAACGCCGTTCTGGTCGTAGAAGGCGTCCAGACAGCGACACACGCCCTCCTGACAGACGGCGTTATTGTCGCGACACTCCTGACTCTCCGAGCAGCGCGATCCTGGTGGTCGTTTTTGTACTGGGTAAAATGAAACCAGCGTACTGATTAAGGCTGATTGGGTCCAATTCAACTCTCTATTGTTTGAACATGTATGGGAATAGCAGTGAAACGGTTTTTATCACAATCACGCGGACATTAACCGACATTATAAAGACCTGTAGTTTTATTTCCCTGAAATAGGGGTAAAGTAGGGTAATATGGGCATAGCGGGTAATATGGGCACCCCTGGTTTTGAAAAATCTATCAGATTCAGGTGGTCCAATGTTGTGTTTTTGTGTACAGGGTCAGATGACATTACCCAGGCATGTTTTTTAGAAGCATGAAACATTTTATTTTTCAAGTTAGATGGCCATGTGAGTTTCTGACACTTTTTGTTTCAAATACGTCAGATTTTGAACATTCATCAAATCTCTAGAAATCAAAATATTGTGACCATTTAACTTTTATCAAATAGGATAAACCCTTTAGAATGTAAAGGATGGGGAATAGAAAGGGATGGTCAGTATAGTGTTTAACTATAATGTATCTAGTAAAGCTATATGAAAAGGGTAATATGGGCATAGGTGAAAAGGCTTATATGGGCATGGTGCTCATATTAGCCTGAGGGTGCCCATATTACCCCCATATAAGGTATAGACATAGATACATCAACCTTTTAAGGATGGCGATCATTCAGATTATCAAAAAGTAAATATCAGTCAATTATGTAAATCTTCAGGAATATATAGCTAAAAAAATGATTTAAAAGGAGTAGTTAGAACTTGAGTTATTGCCATTCTAATCAGCTGAGGGGTGACACAGAAAATAGCAATGTGGGCTTACTTCATCGTTAAACATTGCATGACACGCCACTTAATGTTTTGCATCATTTCTAATTTCAATATCAGGATTTTAGTAAGAGTAACTTTCTTAACAGAATACACTGTCTAATATTATTTCTGCTAAATTTAAAAATATGTAAACAAAGAGTACATTTAATTGAAAAGTGTTTCATGATTTCAAGTTTTCATAACTCTGATTTTCATTATCAATTTGAGTTTATTAATATGTTTATGACCAATAAGAATTCAATATTTGTACCACATGCATAGAGCGTAGACAAACCTGAACGACATAGCATACATTTTTGACAATTCAGCACATATATTTTTCATGTTTTAGAGCAAATTCTTTCCTGATTTTATCGTATAAAATAGACAAGGAGTATGTATTTAACTTTTAGAGAATCATGGAAAAGCATTATGTATTTATTTCATTGAACATATCTTGCATTGGAACACAATGGTGCATCATTAAAAGAATTCCAGATTGCCCCTAACCTATTAATAGAGTACTTCATCTTAAGAGGGATATATCTTCATATTTTGAATAGAGCCTTTATTCAGCAGGAACCATGGACTGGCAGGAAAGAACTAGCTTCACGTATTAATTTGGATTCCTTAACTGCTACCTCTGTTAAGCCTACCCAGCCAAGTTGCAGTGAAACATTACCATTTTTAAACCATACTTTTTGGCCAGTATGTTACTTAATAAGATAGATTTGTAACGGCTACATAATGTTTGGGTGAGGTTGAGGTCTCACCAAATCAAAGGGTTATATTAATGCTATATTTTGGTGGTGTTGCAAAGCTACTATGACTTAGATGCCTATTCACAGGAGTGCTCATATCATTCTTTACTCGATGATTATAAGAACAATTTTGATAAATTATGAATTTCTGATTATAATCTATATCCATTTTTCTCTTCATTTCAATTGATTTTCCATATAGCTATTTCATACCAGTGTTAAAATTTCCCCTTTTAAACATTCAATTTTGGGGGACATATCTCAGATGTAACATTTAGTCCAAGCTTTCACTGTATACCAGTAAGACTTAAAATTGTAATAAATCTGAGGAAACTATTAAATGATTTCTCTATGTAGATATGTTCATGGAATCTGTATCAAATATTAGGTGAGATATATATGATTAGAAACATTATGGTGAAATCCTAATTTTTCAATTCTTAGCTTCCTGTTGGTTTCCTATTATAATGTCATTTTATACGGCATAATAATCAGATAGCATTATCAGTTCCCTGCCAAACACAATATATGAAATATGTAAAACATATAAGGCTACAGTGAGTGTTAAATTAACACCACTTATTTTATGAGTATGGCCCAGCAGCCATTCATAATTAGTATCTACAATCAAAATTCTGTGTTTTCCACCTAATATGCTGCCATTGATGCTCAAACTTGTAAATTTTTCTCCAATAGAATATAACAAATTGAATATGTTTCACATTGCAAAATACCTGTTTTACCTCTTCAAAGAAAGAAAAGCATATTTTTCTGAAGTTTAGTGTAATCATTCTTGAGAAAATCTGAAAAAATCTGTAAAATTTATCTCCTATGCCCATATTACCCTATTGTGATAACAATTGTTAATCAATAAAGGTAATATGGGCATGCATTCTATTTTCTCAAGTAAATAAAAACAATTTTATTACGTCATGATATGCAACTGGTACTGTTATTCTATACCTAACAAGCCTGACCTTATCAAAAGTTCTTTATCTACTTTTGGTCATTATAACATTATCTACAGTATTTAACACCAAAAATAGGGAGAGGTTTACCATAATATTATAACCAGTCTAATATGAGCACCCCCATTCCAAGGGTAATATGGGCATAGTGCTCATATTACCCACTCTAATGGCTAATATGGGCACTTTTAAGAAAAACTTATTTCTCTTCTTATGAAAAAATGGCTGGTACTGAAGTCTTGAAAACTTGAATAAATATTCCTTGATTGACATGTTTTGATACAAACAAAAAAAGATTGCATGTAAAACACTTTTTTTTTATTTATAGCCGTTCATCCTTAAGGTGCCCATATTACCCTACTTTACCCCTACTAAGCGTTCATCTTTTAAAGTAACCGCTTAAGAATTGTTATTCCAAACGACATTGTTCATCTCAATTTTTTCATCTGGTTCATTCAACGTTTTCTAGTTATGGATCAAAGTAACAGACGCAATTCCTAGGAGATTATTTCCATGATCAAACATAACAGACGTCTCAAAACCCTGCCGTCTTGCCTGTAAGGGTTTCCAAACCATGCATGGCCAAATAAAGTGTGGAGAAGAGCTAGGTTATATAACTCTATAAAGATAAAGATGTGAATCTAATACAGCCACCCGCAACTAGATCATTCAAGGTTCGATAAATTGTGTTTGCATGACAATATCAAATTTTATTTACTTTAAAATACCTTAAAATGTTATAATGATAATAAAATAAATAATTGTTGTGTCCACCAGACATACACAACTAACATAGGATCCACTGAAAATTGGTTTCTCAACAACTCAATGAACCATATGGAAAAGAGAAACTCACGGCACTGTCCGTTGCGGGCGTAGAAGCCGGGGTTACAGCGACACACGCCTGAGGCGCAGGCCGAATTAGCGTCTATACACTTCCCCTCGGGCAAACAAGGGGCATCAGGCGAACCTTGCTCCAGGGTCGACACTGGAGGAACAACGGAAAATCATGGGAATCGATCACGACGTTGTATTTTTGTTGAAATCACAGTTTAGTCACAGACTTACAAAAAGCATAGATTCTTAGATATGTATATTATTGTATTGTAATGACAATCTTTTTACCGATAGACCTTATACCAATTTTTGAATGGATGTCATAATTTCCAAAATTGAACCAACAACAGATCTAGAATTCGAATATGAATTCAACCATGGTTGAATAATGAATTAGGTTGTATTAACCTGGGAATAACGTTCTCATTCTCCTTGAGTACGGTGTTTACTGTCTCAACTCTGGAGAATTCTTGTCTTCAATGTTCTCACTAATCACCGACCACTGGAAGATCTTACATGTAAGAAGTGGTTTTCAATAAATACAGATAAAAATAAAATCAGGTCATCTGCCCGCTGGGCCCCTTACCACAGGTGGTGCTCTCGGCGCCGTCCCCCTGGCGGTAGCCGTCCTTACACTCACACCGTCCGTTCCGACAGAGGGCGTTGTGGTCGTCACACACGTCACGGGCCCGGTCACACGCGTCACCTAGCGGGATCTTCGGACCTGAGGGCAAAAGAAAAAGAGGCTTTTAGGATCTCTACATCCAGGCCCGTAGCCAGGGGCAGTTAAATCATGTTTAAAAAGGGGCCCCCTCCCCCGTACATTCATGTTTTTGCCCCCCCCCTCTACAAATTCCTGGGTCCGCCCCTGAGGGGGGACACCTGGGTTACCCCCCCCCCCCCCCTCCAAGCTGGATGAGGTCCACTTTTCCAAAAATATAAACTTTTATAAAAGCATCTCTAACAGCTATAAAGAAATATTGTTGGGTTACTGTACCTCTGTCCACCTTCTTGGTTCCCTGTCCTCCATTTGGTACACCTCTGGGGCCCCTATCCACCTTCTGGGACTCCTATCTGTCCTTTGGGACACCCTGTTCACCCTCCATGTCCTGTCTGCCCTTTGGGACCAATCACCCTCTGGGACTCCTGTCCACTCTCTAGGACCCCTGTCCTCTCCCTGGGACCCCTGTCCACTCTCTAGGATCCCTGTCCTCTCCCTGGGACCCATGTCCACTCTCTAGGACCCCTGTCCTCTCCCTGGGACCCCTGTCCACTCTCTAGGACCCCTGTCCTCTTCCTGGGACTCATGTCCACTCTCTAGGACCCCTGTCCTCTCCCTGGGACTCCTGTCCACTCTCTAGGACCCCTGTCCTCTCCCTGGGACCCCTGTCCACTCTCTAGGATCCCTGTCCTCTCCCTGGGACCCATGTCCACTCTCTAGGACCCCTGTCCTCTCCCTGGGACCCCTGTCCACTCTCTAGCACCCCTGTCCTCTCTCTGGGACTCCTGTTCACTCTCTAGGACCCTTGTCCACTCTCTAGGACCCCTGTCCTCTCCATGGGACTCCTGTCCACTCTCTAGGACCCCTGTCCGCCCTCTAGGACCCCTGTCTATTCTCTAGGACCCCTGCCCTCTCCCTTGGACTCCTATCTGCTCTCTAAGACACCTGTCCTCTCATTGGGACTCCTGTCCGCCCTCTAGGACCCCTGTCCTCTCCCTTGGACTCATGTCCACTCTCTAGGACCCCTGTCCTGTCCCTGGGACTCCTGTCCACCCTCTAGGACCCCTGTCCTTCCCTGGGACTCCTGTCTATTCTCTAGGACCCCTGCCCTCTCCCTGGGACTCCTATCTCTGCTCTCTAAGACACCTGTCCTCTCATTGGGACTCCTGTCCGCCCTCTAGGACCCCTGTCCTCTCCCTTGGACTCATGTCCACTCTCTAGGACCCCTGTTCTGTCCCTGGGACTCATGTCCACTCTCTAGGACCCCTGTCCTCTCTCTAGGACTCCTGTCCACTCTCTAGGACCCCTGTCCTCTCCCTGGGACTCCTGTCCACTCTCTAGCACCCCTGTCCTCTCTCTGGGACTCCTGTTCACTCTCTAGGACCCCTGTCCACTCTCTAGGACCCCTGTCCTCTCCATGGGACTCCTGTCCACTCTCTAGGACCCCTGTCCGCCCTCTAGGACCCCTGTCTATTCTCTAGGACCCCTGCCCTCTCCCTTGGACTCCTATCTGCTCTCTAAGACACCTGTCCTCTCATTGGGACTCCTGTCCGCCCTCTAGGACCCCTGTCCTCTCCCTTGGACTCATGTCCACTCTCTAGGACCCCTGTCCTGTCCCTGGGACTCCTGTCCACCCTCTAGGACCCCTGTCCTTCCCTGGGACTCCTGTCTATTCTCTAGGACCCCTGCCCTCTCCCTGGGACTCCTATCTCTGCTCTCTAAGACACCTGTCCTCTCATTGGGACTCCTGTCCGCCCTCTAGGACCCCTGTCCTCTCCCTTGGACTCATGTCCACTCTCTAGGACCCCTGTCCGCCTTCTGGGACCTGTCCTCCCTCTTGAACCATGGTACAGATAATAAGATGTAATTAAGATGAGACTGACTCAAAACTACCCCAGCATTGACTCATTAAGTAGAAAGTTCTTCAGTCACCTCTCCCTGGGACTCCTGTCTTCATTTAGATTACGAAGGGATAATAGCCTCTCCTCCACTGCACGCCACCTTATCATGGCAAAAGCAGCTAAAGTATCAATGCCATCGACAGAATCACCAAGGAGGGGAAGTAGACCTAGTCGTACTGATTGTCATGCCTCAAAATTATAGGGTGAGGGGAACCACCCACATGGATCATGCAAAAAAAAGTGTTCTTTACTACAAGACTTAGTAAACTAATTTCATGACAAAAGATGTAGTTAAGATACATTAAGGAATCCGCTTTACTTTTATTTGGAAGGAGCTCAACTCTAAAAACAAGGTCATTACAGGTACTCACCAAGGGTTTTAGATCTCTGTCACCACAAACACAAGTTCCCTTTATTCTCCTCTCTTTTCACACACAAATTCCACACACTGCTGATAATTACTAGACAAGTGACCACCTGAGTGGGTATTAATTTTAATTGGTCTCTGCCCCAGGGCCTTTAATGGTGAATGCCACAGACTAAACTAGAAAGCATTCCCCTCGTCAGGGTTCATATTTCTGCTAAAAGGAGGCGCATTCCTTCCTATAGAGAAGGATGTATATGTTAGGTTAGTAGTAACATTTCTATTAAGGGTTTTACATGGGGGACCTTTTACAGAAAAATCTAGACCCTTCCTTCCAGTGATCCATCCCCTACTAGGACTGTCCAGACTAACTGGGCTTATATACCAAAAGAAAAAAACCCCAAAAAAACAACTTTTTTTTTGCATTGTAGGCCTACATAATTGTTATCCTTGAGCCTTGATCTTATTAGTTTAGTAGTGTGTAGATCATTCTGTGGTATATGTGGCGCCGTCTAGTGTAGAAAATTCTGTTTGGGAAGGGCTGTCAGTCCCTAAGGCTTGATTGAGTAGGTCTGAGGTTTTTGGTGGCCTGATCCAACCAGAGGTGAAGGCTGCTGGATGCCTTGGGCCGGATTGAGTAGGTTTGAGGTGTCCAGTGGCCTGATCCTTATAGTTTTTTTTTGTTTCAATTGTTTATTCAGGCAAAAATTAAGTTTTACAAAACTTGTCTCCCATTTCTACCTGAGTTACATCGAAATATTGTAAAATAAGTCGATGCCAATTAAAATACCCATATATAACATAAAATACATAGACACTAGATTTCCTACATCAATTATTGCACAACGTATGGCTATACAAGGACAGTTAAGATAAGATACCACTGTTCCTTAATGTCATCCATGCTATCTATATCAATGGTACAATAATACTCACAACAGAAAATAATATCACAGATAATGAGATATATTATAAAGCAAAACCAAAGAAAACATCCAAAGAAATCTATAAATCATGTATCTTTTCCTTTAACCTTATTCTTAACAAGGTCTTATATTTTCTATAGCAACTGTCCCACTTCGGAAACCTCACCACCACCCTGTATCAGAATCTATTCTTATAATATATAATCTTTAAATATTTGAAGTATTTCTAGCTGGCACAAGCAATTTCTATGCTGAAATCATGTCTGTTGTTTTAAAATTTCTGATGAACTTTCTAAGTTTAATAAATCTACCTTGGAGCAAACTTAACTTTTCGCACTTATATTCATTGTGATTAAGGATCATGCCTGACTTACCATAAGTGATTGCTCAATAATATTTGAGTGTGTTATATACGATTATAGATCTAGGCAGTAAGACAGCATTAGAAACATTTCGTTTTCACTATTTTTACATAGGCCTAATGTTACATAATTTCAAGATTTGGCATAACAACAGGACAATTGACCTACCAAAAGAAAGCGGAGATTTTTGGTTTTATTAATATTGGTGATCTAAGGATTTAAAATAAACAGTTCTGAAGCTATTTTCTTCAAATCACAGCAAAAATTTGCAACATTTTCCAAAACATTTTTTTCTGATGGTAAGGATGTATGATTACCATCAATAGTTTTATCAGAAAAAGCTGTATATTACATAGATTCTCCTGGTATATGAAAGTAAATTACCTTAGCTTTCTCAAAAGGCATGCTATGTTGTAGTTGAGGGAAGTTGGGGGCAAACCATGATTAATTCAAGGAATATCAGATCAATTATTAAAATTGATGAAACATCAACTATTTTTCTCATTGAAAATGCTCTTGAAATACCCTGAATTTGATAGAAAATTCAAATTCAGGGTATTTCAAGAGCAAACAGGGTGATGGTGAGGTTTCCTAAGTGGGACATTTGCTTATAGTCTAGGAGCCAAACCCTGAATTCAGTCAAAATAAGGATTTATCCTCCATGGTGAGCCCCCTGGATTTTTTTGATTTTTTACATCTTATAGCATCCTAGGGACCACGAATCAAGATGGTTCCAAAGAATTTAGGTATGCGAACACTGTCTAATTATGCATTTTGAGATTAATTAGCAAAAATTTAAAAACGCATTAGAATATTTAATATTCTAATGAAGTTGAAGATGAAGTTCTCAAAAAGTTCAAGGACACTGACTACTGATGATTGGTAGTATGTAAATGTATGTGCTTATGTGTTCAACATGTTTCTCAACAACAAGCTTGTCATGAAGGATACCTTGCAGGTCATTTCTGTGGGTTATATATATATATATATATATATATATATATATATATATATTGATAGAAAAAAAAGGGAGAAAGTTGCCTTGAATTCTAACATATGGTAACTATGGCAACAAGCATTCAGAGAAAAAAGTTGCAGGCCATTCTTTCATAACTTTCCTATGTTTATCATAAGGTTGATGTACCCAGACAGCTAATAAGGTGCGACTTTTCAAGGGGTGTGGGGCAAAATGCTGTTTTATGCCAATTCCAATTATTGAAAAATAGCTCCCAAATAGTGGTGCCAATGTCAGTCTTTAAGGAAAAGTACAAAACATAGATGAATTTTGGCCAAAATTATAGTATAACATAATAACTTGCATCTATAACCATGAAAACCTTTCAAGATATGTAAATTTTAATAATTAAAGGTATACATGTAGCTAAAATAGCACTATGTAAACATGAGGATCAAATATCCAGATGTTGCGTCTTACTGCCTAGATATTATAACCTATAATTACAGTATAATTATGAAACCTGTGACTGTATTACACCTGATACCATAAATGCATGGAATTGGGTGCATGGGAAGTTATTTATTAGGTTTCTTTCATTAACATATGATCACAGGTACAAAATTAATATTAATATCATAGTGTGATCAACGCAAGGACGTGTTTCATGTTGTAGATCTTAAGTGCCACCCAACCCCATGAAATGAATACTCCCCGAGGAAATTTAAATTAAAGGGCTTTCAACTGTCACCAAAGGTAATTATACATGGAAATTTGCAATCCTGAACGCAAGACTGCAGCTTGGACTGAAAGTCGTTAAATCAAAAAGTTTGGTTCCTTTTTAAACAAAATAGCCCTTATCCTACTCAAAATGTTGATACACGATGTCACTACCTCCATTGATCTAATCATATCCCTCTAGATAGCAACCATTCAGTATAATATTCGATCGCCTCGATGCATCTTCTCTTCGAGATGTGTTACGAGTGCAAATTTAATCAGACTAACAGATTTTAATCTGCACACATATGTGTATATCCTGCATTTGGAATGGCACGCACCTATATAATTAGTAATATCTTGGAGGGTTTCATATACATTCACGTTGATATTCGGGCACTAAACAGCTTCATGACCTTAAGGTTTCAGGTTTATTGCTGTCAACGAGTTTTTTTGGCCAGCCCTCCATGGTTCCTCTTACTCCTATAATCCAGTCTCGATTCCCTGACGGTTTCAGGAATAATGCCTAATGGCTTTCGATGAATTTCCCCTCAAAACCAAATTGCTCCTTGTTCCCGAAAATGGGAATGCTATGTGTAAACGTGAAGTTCAAATTCGATAAAACAAAACAATTAATGTTTACTTACGACAGACCCCTTCCCGCTCATAGTACTGCGAGCCGCAGGTGCAGATGTTGGAGTCGCACTCCGTGTTGGTGTCCAGACAGCGTCCCACGCTCAGACAGGGCGCGTTCAGCCGGCCACGGGCACCTGGAGGGACCCAGAGTAAGGTTACTTAAGCCTATAACAGGTGATAGCTAAGCAGAACATGTATAGGGTTAACAACATTACAAATATAACACATGTTTTCCGCAAGCTGATTTTGCTGCTGAAGATCCAGTATACCATTTGAAAGAGAATAGTTAAAGCCCCATACCCACTAGGCGATTTTACCGGCGACTGGCAATGGGAAACAGGCAGAATTGCTGGTAAAATTGCACAATTTAGATAACATGTTAGTATGTAACATTTAAATATTACATATTAACAGGTGATCTGAATTGGTAACGATTTTACAAGCAATTCTGCCTGATGCCCATTGCCAGTTGCCGGTAAAATCGCCTAGTGGGTATGGGGCTTAAATCTTGATGGTGATATGTAGTGTGTCAATATATCAACATCTTATCGTAATTTCCACTGGCGAAGCACTGATTTTATAAATCAGCAGCAAACTAGGTGTCTGCAATATTTGTTTTAGGCAACACACTAGTAAAATCAGAACATAAAGACTCAAAGTGAATATAAAAAGGCCAACTTAAAACCAAAGAATAAACAAGATACATCTTGCCTTTTGATCAAATCATATGTGAGTACTTTTGGAGAACTTAGCTTTGAATAAATCTGAGATATTTTGATTGTTCTTATTAAAATAATGGTTTCATTACAAGCTAATGGTAACAATAATATCGTTGAATATTTTAGTCTAATCTAAAAATATTTTATTTGTAATTCTAGAAAAGCTACAATGCACAATTAGGGAATGATTGACCTTTAAACGGTGCCTAATCCAGTATCTCTCTACATGTATATATAAACTGATGATGATTTGTTTCAATAGATACAATGGATAATTTTACATGGAAAAAAGAGGTTGTTTTTGTCAGAAAAGGGAACCCATCTCCATTGGTCCATGTATACAATTTCCACAGGTCCTAGCAGTGACCCTTACCATGGAAACCTTGATCCGAGGGCCCATAGGAATCCATATCCAACCTCATCGGTTTAAGCCTATACATAATAACGGGGTACCTCTCTTACATAACAATTAGGGTCTATACTCACGACAGACGCCATCAATGGGGTAGAACTCGGGCCGACAGCGGCAGGTGGCGTCTCGACACTCGGCACTGGGGTCCTTACATTGGTCCTGAGGGCCACACGACGCATCCAGGGGAATCTTGGGCACTAAGACCAGCAATGGGATGAGTGTTAGAACATGTTAGGAGATATCTTTAGTTATGTACAGTAACCTTTAGAGTTATGTACAGTAACCTTAACAGACTAGGGGGTGATCCAATGTGATCCTAGGATTCACTATTAGCTCCTGAGATACGTTGGTTTCAATTAAGATCGCCATGCTAGTGCTGTACCATCTTTAGATGAGATGAGAAGACCAACTGAGAAGCAAATATTAGACTATAGTTAGGGGACTTTGTATCTTAGTAAACGTATTTCTTATCTCAGTACAAACATAGGTTGACATTGATCCAAAATACCATAAGAATATTTTATGACAAAATCTAGGATATAAGGAATGGCTTAAAGCAAGCCAAAACCAATATAATTGACAAGATTTTCAAAACTGATATAGTATAAAAATATGTTAGATGAGTCTAGTTAAGGTTAGTGATAAAGTATTAGCTGTGAAAACTAGCTCAAACCAAAGTAGAATTCTATGAGAGATGGTACTATTTTCCTGTTTCCATGTGTTTGAAAACCTTATTTTTTGAGCTAGGAAAATGGTTTCCAATGATTTTTTTTACCATATTTCATGGTTTAGATTTTAACATGAACCAAAAATAGGCTAAAGGAATGGATTTCCATAATTCTTTGAGTCTGAAATATTCTGTGAATTTATTGGTTTTGACTCCCTTTAAGATTAACTTAGAACGCCCTACAGGCCGATAAATATCTGTTCAAGACAGGCATAAGAACTGCATATAATTATATAGGCTACACATACTGCGCATTCAATTACGATAACATTGGTTTGAAATGCATTCTGTATAATTGAGATTTTACATTTGAAAACTAAAAATACAATATTGATATGATTATAGACCTAGCCAATACAATTTTAATTCAATAGAATGAATATATAATTATATCTTAGGGAAATGACCTGAAAACATATCTTAGGGAAATGAACTGAAAAAAATCAGCCAAAAGATGAAATGAGCATTCGCATGTTTTTTATATATATATTACTCAGAGTTGCTGCTCTTATAGGTACCTACCATTTAAATATGCCTTTTTCTTACTTGTAATAATTGATATTCCTGGCTTGTGATATTCATAGAGAAGTGTCATTTTCGGAAGGGTTTCATTAACGAATATCTAGTATCTGATATCAATAAATTCCACCGTGTAAAGCCTATGTATGCCTCTGTCTATAATGCTGTTATACAGTTACAGATATTGCCTTATGTATTATGGAATACTCGAACATACCACAGATGCCGAGCTTCTCGAAGTGGGTGTTCTGACACCTGCAGAGGAGGCCGTTACACTCGGCATGCTTGTCGAGACACAGGTTGTCCGGTAGGCATGGGTTGTTCAGACCTCCCAGAGACACTGACAATTACAAACATCACATTTCAAAGACATTCCTATTTGAAAATGAGATATAGATACAAATAATCAAAACGTCAACTATTATTCTCAAAATGGTTCGATGGAGGTGGAGTGGCAGGGTGCCAAACCAACTGCCACCACCCCCTTCTTTTTACCTTATAAGCCAAAAGTAATGCTGATATCAATTTTGGAGTGTTGTAAACATGTGTTACTTAAATGTAAAGTTTTTTTTTTTTTTTTTTTTTTTTTTTACTAATTTCGAGATTGCTTGATGGATATTTTAGATTGGAAAATTCCATGTGATCTCGAATTATATTTTTCCCATCACATATAAGATAGAAATTGTAATAAAAGTTGTAATATTACACGATGTATCTCATGGCTTAAAGCAATCAAACATAACCACCTTATACAACTTTAATTGGGTGTGGATAAATTACCGCATTTGTCCTGGTCGCCGTCTGTGCCGAAGCCCTCACTGCACGCACACTTCCGGTTGCGGCACTGGGCGTTGTCCGTCAGACACACGTCGCCCGCCTCACACGCCTCTCCACGCCGGATCTTAGGACCTGGAGGACACCCACACATACATAAAGCTGTATTCCACCACCCAATTTTCTTGCGATTTCGGAAATCGCCAATAGTAATAAGGGCTCAGTCTAGACATGCGAAGCCAGTGATCTATGATGCGACAAAACACCAACCGATTATCTTCTGCTATGTTTTTAGTCTATTTGGAAATATGTTTCAAGGTTAAAATGTTTCTGGGTCAAAAATGAATGCTCTTTGTGTGAAACAGTTTAAATCTATTTGCTAAATTTTATACTGTATAGGAATAATCATGTGTTAACAAAACAATTCTCAAAATTGGTACAGAACTGTCCTATTAGCGCATCGTGGATCACAAGTAGACAGGACTTGGAATTCTCCTTTAATACAGTGTTCGTTCCCTGTTAGATTGTTGGCGAAATGCCATGCATTTCTAAACTGCCGGTAGTCAGAATGGCCTAGTGGAATACTTGCTTTAATTACCAAGTCTTACTCTTTAAAAGTGCAAAAAGTGCAATGAATGTCATAATAATATTATAATGACACGACTAATTGGATATGAAAATTTGCTCTGGTTTACAGGAGCAAGGTATATGATTTTAAACAAACTGATCATGACAACCGGAATTGAGCAACGATTACTAACGGATATTTGATACTGTAATTGGAATTGTTTAACTCTGCTGTTTTCTGTCACTGTCATGTCTCATCATACGACATCATTGTCATATATTTTGTTAACTAGGAATCATTACTTCAGATATCATCTTGCATATCAATTTAGAGTAATGGCCAACATAATCGAAACTATTATAGGAAAATCTGTATGTACCTAATATCGTCATACTTGGTTAAAGGAGTTACTCAATCACTGTTTAATCCAAATTAAAATCTATCATGGATCCCAAAATAAGGTTTTACACCATACAAAGTGACCAACAACAAAAATGTTTGTCATTGTGCTTAGATAAACCAGAGATACCTAAATGTACCTACATGAGGATTTTGCATAATTCACGGGGTCCATATTCTAATTTAGGAAATACTGAGATGCCTAGCCATCAGATAATAAACCCAGCACATCATATGTATTGGTCCAGTATTTTGAAATAAGGTAAGTTCGGCATGATAATCTTCATAATATTATTATAATTATATTAAAACGGCAAACATTAATGCTCTAGAGCCTGGGCGGTTCCAGGGGTAAGGTCATTACAATAACGTAGTGCTTTGCGCATGGGCTCATGGTATTTCCTCCAATTTGACAAACCATGAAAAGAAAGTGGGGGGTGGGGGGAAAGGAGAGTTACGGGATATTAGGACCCCTCTGGACCCCTTAGACCCGCCTCTACATTAAACAAGTACTAAGACTTACGGCATATGCCTCTTTTCTCAAAGAAGCTGGATCCACAAATACAGACGCCGCTGTCACAGTCGGCATTCCCGTCGATGCAGGTCCCTCCGGGCAGACAGGGGGTGTTGATGTGACCTTTGGGCTCTGAAAGGTCAAGCCAAAGAGGCAGGAGGGTGATATACTAGAATATCAATTTCCTAAAGACGGTACTGAAGGCATTTATCAATATTGCTATTTACAAATGAAAAGAATGAATCAATTTGCTACTGAGAGTGAATATCAATTGTCTAATGACTGAGAGGATGTATCATTTTTCTAAAAAATGTGCAGGGATGACAAAACAGTCATAATTATCAGGCAAGGTAGAAAGAGTCTTGATCCAGACGATTAGATAAAGCCCCGTAGTTTAGAGTTACATTTGTATTGAATGTTGAATATGTTAAGCAAAAATCTTATAGCTACACAAAGATGTGTGAGCTTGACCATCGCCTACGGGATTTTTGTGATGTCCTCGATAATGGCGCCCCCTATGAGAGTCCATGCAACCAGGTACGACGCGACGTCAATTTTTTCTGTTTTTGTGACGTCATCAATAGTTTTAAAATGTAAACAAACAGAGAAGACGAGAGAAGACCCCCCACGTTCAACTATAATGTAAACAAACAGTTGATGACGTCACGAAAACAGCAAAAATTGACGTGGCGTCGTACCTGGTTGCACGGACTCTCGTAGGGGGCGCCACTATTGATGACGTTCACAGCGAAATGTGCCAAATTGTATATCTTATTTTGGAGACTCGTTGTGGTAAGTCATTGATATTAAAAAAAACACAAGTTTGGTGGGTGACAACGGTACATGATAAAAGACTTAATGGTCTGTGGGATGGTGGGATGGGACTCCTTTATACAAATAGAACCCTGATCATTTTGATGATGGTGAATATTAACATATTGGACATCTACTGAAAGTGTGTTCATTGGATGACAACTGTACTGCCAGGGTGTGTTAATTTACCTTTGACTGTACTAAGAATATGTATCACTTAACTTTGCTGATGATATATACTGAGAGTGTGCTTTGACTTGGGCACTTAGAGCATACATATCAGTTTACTACTGACTGTGATAGGGGGTATATATCAATATTGCTAATGACTTTACCGAGAGAATAATATCAATTTGCTAATGACATGTATCAATATTATTGCTATTGGCTTTATGGAGAGAAAGGATCAATTTGCTACTGAGAGTGAGTATCAGGTATCTAATGAGCAAGAGGATGTATCAACTTTCTATTAACTGCACAGAGACCATGATCAAACATGCTGATGAACTGGTACATGTACTTATGTCCTATGAGCAGGCGTTTACTTATGACTGCTGATTATAATTATAGTTATGTATTTACTGACGGCTGAATGACCAATGTGTTACTGGAGAATGTACTTACTGCAGATGCCGGAGCCGTCGTTGTAGAAGGCTGGCCGACACTTACACTGGCCGTCGATACACAGGGCATTCTCATCTTTACACACATCATCAGCACCGCATACACTTCCTAGCCTCTTCTTGGGAACTGAAGGAGATTTAAAGAGGTGGCTACATCATGCAATCGTACATGCTTGAGAAAAACACAGTGAATTATGATATGGGGGGAAGCCTTTTTCTATTCTCCAACTGACTATTTTTCTTTTTTCTGTGCATTTTCTCCTCTTAATATCTGTAGCGAGACTACAATGTAGGATGTAGTATTACAACCAGTCAATCCCCTGTTTCCTTGCAATAGCAAAGACTCACAATAATGAGTGTCTTTATGTCTAATACAAGGAATTTTCTGCATTCTTGGAAACCTTCATTAGCACATATCAGGGGCATTAAGGCCATTTAAGCCAAAGCTAACAAGGCAATTACCAAAAATAACCCTCATCAAGATTCACTTAGCCAGGTCATACTCAACCTTAATGAGGGGCTTAATGAGTAAAGATATATATTGAAGTGGATTTTCCTACATCTAAGTCGCAGATCAAGAAATCCTCTGACCACTTAAGCTAGGGGTCAAGGCTACCTTTACGTTCCTAGGCAAGCTGGGACTTAATGGACATGTGCATATCTGTGACCAAATCTTTTTGGTCAGTCTGTGGCTTATCTTTCACATAACATTATTTTACGTGAGGTTGAGAATCGCCAAAATATTGTGCTGTCACAATATTACCAGATTACGCTTTAGTGAAGTTGGTACCTTACCAATACAGAATGTTTTAATAGTTATATCTTGTAGTGAAACAATGTGACTAAAATGTTACAAGAAAGTGAAAATGCAACATGTAGTACTAGTTTCCTCATACGCTATTGGGTTCCATCAAAACAATGTAACTTAAACTAAAACAGAACTAAAAAGAATGTTACTGCAATGTTATGACACTGCTGCATGCTTGTCTAGATCATGGGTGGTATATGAAAGTGACCCTTAAGGTTGACTTACCGCAGGTTCCCTCTTTGAAGTAGAAGTCGGAGTGACACCTGCAGAGACCGGCCACACACTCGGCGTCCGAGTCGATACACACGTGGCCCTCTTTACAGGGGGTGTTGTAGTGACCCTTCTCACCTGTAAACCACAAATGTAGACTAGCCTGACATTTTAATTGAATTGAAAATAACTCAGGACTATAGCCGGGATGACCAGAATCTAGAGAATATTGTGATATGAGTAGTACATAAAAATGGTGAATTGCTGCTTGTCGTGTTTACATTACAGTATTTCATGGGCTGTTTGTTATTAAAACATATAAGGTAACTCAAAGCTATCATGGCACAAACCATGCATGATAGAATCAATTACTTTATGATTCTTTATCCCTACATTATGAGAAGGCTTATCGCCTCAATAGAACAACGAGTTAAATAACTTTGGAAAAATGAATTGGTGAAGCTAAAAGACAGGATTAGGGCCTAATGGCTTTGGATAATGCAATAAGATAATCATGAAAAAATAGGACATCTGATGAATCTGCAGGCATATCAAAACTTGTAATATACAATGGCTTAATAAAATGAAATCATATCAATACAAAATGTATGTCAGTGGTGACTCACGACAGACGCCCTGCTGGTCAAAGTAGTCGTCCCGACACAAACAGGTCCCACTGCGGCACTGGGCGTACATGTCGGCACATGTGTCCTCCACCTCACACGACTCCCCCAGTGGGATGCGACCCTCTGTGAGATACAATAGATAACAGTATATAAGAATATCATTCCTAGTCAGTACCCAAGGATGGTCAGCTTCAACCCCCTTTTAAGATTTATTTGGAACCTTTTCAGTTGTGTCTGGACCCCTCAAATTTTATAGGAAGCCCCTCAAACTTTCCAGGAATCCCCTTAGATTTGCCAGGAACCCCCTTAGATGTTTATATATGGTTTCACAAACCATATGTTTATTATGCAGATATGACACTTCATCTTCAGTTTATGTGATCAGTGTGGTATTAGTACCAATATGGGCACTGGTGTCTAGGAAATCAGTGAGGTGTGACAAAAAACTGATTATTGCTGTTATCGAAGGTTTGAAGTACCAGTCCTCACATTTTCACATGTAACAAAATAATTCAGACCAGCTGGATGAATGAGCGTTTAGGGGTCGATTTGTTTTTATTTTCTGATGAACAACCTGGTTATTGTTACAATCAGTTTAGGTTAACCATTAGGAATTGGGTCATTGGTACTTGCACAGGAGGCCTACTTCCAATACTCAATGACAAGTAATCCAAGACTGTTATCACATGCACTTTACTATCTTTTATTAAGCCAGCAAACAGTGGACTGATCACATAGCCACAATAGGACCATAACGTTTCTATCACTACAACTTCTGTGATGATGTACTTACTACAGGAGCCGTCCTTGTAGAAGTAGTGCGTGGCACACTGACACCTGCCGTTGGCACAGGAGGAGTGGTCGTCGAGGCACCGGCCGTCTGACAGGCACGGCGAGTTGAGACGGCCTGCTGAGGCTGCCAACGAAAGGAATAAATTACATCACTTTATAGCCTTAATTAGCCTATACCCTTTACAGACTAGTACCGAAATGCCTGTTTTGAAGTGTCAATATGAGCACATTTTGGTGGTTTGGTAGTAGTGTGTCATGACATCATGAAGTGCATCATGTTTTGAACAGTCAATATGATAATTATTATGCACGTTTTGGGGCTACTCTATTAGAAAGCGAATACATTCTGTTTTGAACTGTTTATATGAAATGCCCTTTAGGGCTAGTCTGTCGGGACATAAGGAAGTGCATAATGCTTGTTGTGAACTGTCAATGGTTATGCACATTCTGGGGTTAGCCTGTCAGGGCATTAGGAAGCGCATATAATCTGATTATGTTTGTTTTCAACAGGAAACATATAAGCTATTTGTAAGTTAGCTATTAGTGAACGTTTTTTTCAGTGTCATTTGGTTAAACTGCTTGTAGTTCTCATGTCAAATTATGAATTTTCAATAATATTATGTGCAACCAAGACGAACAGTGTATTTCCAATTGATTAACTAACAATAGTGATAAATACATTAGGCATACATATGGAACATGGTTTAGAATTGTTAATGGTTGGTAAAGATCTTTTGAAAAAAGAGACAGGTTTCGGCTGGCATGAGGGATGCCATACTTACAGCAGATGTTGCCGTCCTTGTTGTAGCCCTCCCGACACTTACAGAACCCTCCCTCACAGTCGGCGTTCGTGTCTGCGCAGATGTCCCCCTTGCTGCAACGCTTGCCAAGAGGAACTTTGGGAACTGTAAGAACACAGATAATTCATGAAGGGATGAATCCAGGGGGAGGAAGTCCAGGGGTCATGACCCCTTTTGGTGGATCTCTAAAGTAGAAAAAGAGGGGAAATGCTTCACGCATACATGCAAATGCACACAGTTTTAGTACTTAGCCTTTATGCTGGCCCCCTTCCCCTCTTTCGGAAATCCTGTATCCACACGTGATTCGTGTACACTAACGGTATGATGGAGACCCGCAGGTCCGTAGACGCTATGTTCTCAGAAGGATTTCCTTTCTTTGGTGAAGTAGATGGGTGAGTCTGTTGCTTCTAATTATTAGGCTATAATCTTTTAGAATACGTGTATATCTAATTGAAAAAAATACGGACTATGAAAATAATGTTTATGATTGCACCCAGACCTCTTCGGGTTATGGCCCCAACAGCATTGCTCGTTGGTTTTCTGATTGAGAGCTAAAGTGAGACAGTGCGTGATCTACGTCATACTACTAAAGCTCGTTTTCAAGTTAAATTTTACGAATGGCTATACAAACAAATCATCTTACCACACTCCTTATTCTTCATGAAATGGGTGTCCTGGCACACACAGATTTTGGTGGCGTCGCACGTGGCTAGGCGGTCGATGCACAAGTCTCCCGGAAGGCAGGGGGTGTCAAGGTACCCCTTGGGCTCTGGTTATAGTAACATCAAATCACGTACACGCCATTATAATTATACAATCATACAACCATCATTAAGTTCATCATCATTAGGCCTAGGTTTGAAGTGTGAAGTGTGAAACTTTTAGTGTGACAATGAAAGTATAGTCCTACTTATTGACTCATAAACGTGACTGTGTAGGAGTATGTGCGCATGTAATATAATTGCAGTACTTATCTTAGCAATGTTGGTCAATGAAAAGAATATAATCCTATGTACATAATATATCATCCCCTGGTCCTTCATCTGAATATATAGGGAATTACTTGCAGTCGACATGCGAACTATTTTGATTGGTTGTGCAAATACAACATTTATATAAATACATAATACAGACCAAGGCGGGACAAAGCAATAGTTATTGCCATCAAGGGCTTTAATAGCCCAAGACATAGGTGTGTGCAAACTGAGGCAATTGCTGAGTGCCCCTGTGGTCTGTACTTGATTTATTCTATATCATTAATGGAAAATAATGAAATGCTTTACTGACAACACAAAGCATTAATTATTACCCTCCGGGATATTAAAAGATCTTTATCCACTGGTTTCTGAGAGGGAAGCTCAATAGTGAAGATATAGGAACTGGAATCCTTATACAGAATAGAAGCTGTCTCTTGTGGATAGAGGGCAAATTCCACTTACTGCAGACGTCGTTCTCGGCGAAGAATCGTGACGTACACAGGCACGTGTCCCCCTGACACTCGGCATTCTTGTCCTCACACTTGTCCTCGGCGTCACATCGGTAAAATAGGGGAACCAACGGTTCTGGTGAGAAAAAGGAAACTTATATATGTACATCTGTACGAAATAAGGTCAATAGTCTACGGAAAATAATATGTCATAAGGCTTGAGGGACATGCCCCATTTCTTCACAAACCGGGGGAATGTTATCTATCAAATGTTTATACGCATTTTGCTTTAGACAATGCAATTATATATATATATATATATATATATATATATATATATATATATGTGTGTGTGTGTGTGTGTAATTAGCTAGTTCCGTTTAGGTTCTACAAAATAAATACTTTGTGCAGATAATTTCCTTCATAGACATTCGTTGAGTGCTTGTTTCGCAGTTTTGGACCCTCTCATATAGACACTTTGAACTCAATACCCTTAGCCTGGCCCCCATTAGAATACATAACCCAACACATTGGTTCAGTCAAATACCGCTGGAAGGGCGTCACACTACTGAAAAAGGTCTATACCACTAACGTTCAGGAGGTTCTGAAACAGATCGTAGGCATAAAGGTACTTCCGATTTTGCTTTCAACTCTACGCGTAGTTTTATTTAACCCAGTAACTATTAAGCAGTAACAAAGCATAGTTTTTAGTGCTACTCACTGCAGTAGGAGTTGTCCTTTATGAAGTAACCTTCTGCGCAGACGCAGAAGCCCTGTTCGCAGACGGCATGCGCGTCCAGGCACCGGTCTCCCGGCAGGCAGGGGACGTTCAGCGTGCCCTTAGGTTCTGCCATAGAGATACATAAGATATAGGTCTATGGTTCTGCACGGTCTCAACAAGAAACAAAAATTATTTATAAGTTACCTTTGAGTAGCTTTAACATGAGGTCGTAACAGATTACTTTAATTAACAGTGTGTTACATCATATCAACTAGACGGAATGCCCAAGTGGTTTGTACTATGTTTCACTTGGTAGTATTTGAGTCAACCTTAACTCATTTCTTTAAAAATGAATTATATAGAATATAACAAAATATTGATCTTCGAAATAACAAATTAAAGGTTTTCTTTGCCTTATTGAATAAGTGTTATCCGCGAGGCTAGTTCGAGGAGCCTTCACCAGAAACGAATCTTCACATTCGCTAACTGAACCATACAACCTATTGACCTTTATCATTATTTTCCCACTGAATCACAGAACTTACTGCACTTCTCCTCCGACTCGTAGAAGTCGGGTGTACAGAGGCAGAGGTTACTGGTGCATTCAGCGTTTTGGTCCTTGCACTCGTCCAGCTCGCCACACGAGTACCGCAGTGGCACCTTCTCACCTAGTGAAACACAACCAACGAATTCTTCAATGATTAGGTTCTATTTATAGGTGATTATAGTTTACGGAAATAACTTACAGTCAGTTGTAATTGATTATGTAATTGAAACTATATAACAGGCGACCAAGCAACCCCATATATTATGTACAGCGGCCAAAAAAGAACTAGATGCATTGACATTATACTTGGGGTATCACACAAAGCATATACTGTGATATATCGAGATTGAAAAGCCAATGGACAAACTGTAAGAGATTACAGATGCAACATCTGGTAGCTGAAAGAATAAACTTCTAATCTATTATTATCAGATGGCCTATTTGTTTCTGTGGTGCCATTAGGCAGTATCAAAATACATAGGTAATGACCAGACCATTAGCTACAGTTCATAGAGATAAAAGAGAAGGTTTGCAGTCCCGATATAGCTATGGCGTTGGAGAACTTACTGCACTGTCCTTGCTTGGGGAAGTACTGCTCGTCACAGATACAGATGTCCGTGTTGGTGTGGCACACTGTCCGCGCCTGTACACACTTGGATCCCGGCAGGCAGGGCACGTCCAGGTAGCCCTTGGGTTCTGGTGGTAAAACAGAACTATTTGGTGTATTTCTGCATAACTACCACACATCACAAGTATGGATCTAATGTTATAACATTATGCCCTAAGAATCAAGGTTTCAGTTAAGAATCATTTACCATTAATTTAGCAAGTTGTTTGTAATAATTATTTGTTTAAACTAACCATAGTTAGAGTAAAGACTCTTTGACCCCTACTTCGGCAATTGGTTAAGCAAAGTGTACATTGATCACTTTGTTGCATCAAGTTAAGAGTTTACTGTAAAAACAGTTTCTGGTGTACCGCCATGTCCCCTGTTCCCAACTATTCATCTGTGAGTAAAGTGCCCCTGTGTGTTTCTAATATAGGCAGGTATGATACATTCATGTATTACTTTACTTATTTTTATCCCATTGCAGGTGTTTGCATTGCCTGTCGAGATTTTCACATTGCTGTGATACACTTATTTGCACAGATCATTCTTCTATTATCAAACTTTATCATACTCACCACACTTGTCTCCTTTCTGGTAGAAGGGCGGTTTGCAGACACAGAATCCGTCCTTGCACATAGCATTAGGGTCCTCACAGTCCGAGTCTTTCGTACAGCCACTGTTTAAGGGCACCGTAGGGTCTGCACGACACGTAAATTAGGTCATTACACTAGGAGAGTTTTAGGTAACTACGCATGGTCGATCAGGTAAGTGCACAAGGACAATTAGGTAATTGTAAGTACACATGGACAATAAGGTAAGTACATAATGACAAAAAGGTCACTGCACGAGGACATTAAGGTAAGTATACTCAAGGACAATTTGGTAAGCACAAGATAGTAGGTAATTGCACGAAGACGATTATATATAAGTACAACAAGATGACTGATGTAGACAATAATTGGACATTCTTTTTTCGTATATCAATTTTGATTATCATAGATTACCAATAATTGCTGTTTCCTGAATTTAACTAATTAATTTTTACATTCACAAGCATCAGTATTCCATGTTTACTGATAAATTCACTACAAACTTACTGCAGACGCCGCCCTTGTTGTAGTAGCCCTTCACACAGTTACACGTCCCCCCGCTACACCGGGCGTTGGCGTCCTCACACACGTCACGGTAGTTACACGCGCCCCCTATCGGGATTTTACCCACTGCGATATTACGAAAATAAAGCTAAAATGAGCAAACGGGTAATGTCACCTTGTAGATCAACAATCACTTTGAAGGTAGGCTATGATTCTATGAACATACAATTATAAGTCTTATCAAGCGCGGCATATATGGGTGGAGTAAATAAGAGGTACATGTGCATCTTAATAATATTTTATGCAGAGCGCAGCCAGTCGTTTATAGAGAAACCTATTAGTAATATGGTGTCTACGACGGAACGCGCTTTGGGGTACTTTTCTATTGTTTTTTTCTTAATTACCAGCAGGGGTTGGACAGTAATTGGTCAATTGGTTAGCAGCCTGGGATATTCAAAATGACATTTTGGGAGTTGTAATGTAAGCCTTGTGCCCTGTTTCCACCAACTGATTCCACCAACGATTCCAAAAATACCCTAAAAATCATCCCGATTTTTAAATCATCCAAGAAATCGTTTGGTGGAAACAAAAAATTGTTTGAACAACAGATTTCAACAGACGATTTTTGGCCTTGTCGACGGACAAAAATGCTCTAGGGACGACAGACAAATTATTTGACATGTTAAATAATGATTTTGGCTTGTTGGGCGATTTTCCTAGACAAATTTTGTACTAATATTTTGGTGGAAACAGGATATCTTTGGACTATTCAGTAAAATAACACATATATAATAAAATAAGATAAATATTTGTAGAATCCAAGTCATTGAAAATAGTCAGTGCACATGGGTATGAAAATAGTCAGTGAGCATGGGCACACATCCACGTCGCGGAAAATAGTCAGTGCACATGGGCCCGTGGATGTGTGATGTTTTAGATGTGTGACTTTGTCTGTCAAATCGTTTTATGGTGGCATCAGAAAATTGTCCAAAAATCGTCACTGATGCACGATTTTTTCTAGCAATAAAGTCGTCTGTATTTGTCTGTTGAAAAAAATCATTCAATTTTGATGCAGTCTTTTTTGTGGAAACAGGGCATTTGAGATATGGTATGGATAACTCGACAGACAAATAAGTAAAATAAATGGTAAAACAGTGATTCTCAATGGTCAATAAAATGTTAATTATGAATAGAATGTGAATGACTATTAATCTTTTCCAAAAAGATTGTTTGAAGAGGAATAAAATGTTTATTATGAATAGAATGTGAATGACTATTAATCTTTTCCAAAAAGATATTTTGCGATCAAGTATCTGTTCAATGTGCAAAGCACATGTTATGTCGCAGATAAAATAGGGGGGTTTCTTCTCAAGATCCTTCTCAGTGATGGGGTTTCTCTTTGTTAGTTATCAAAATACTAATTAGCCCGTGGAGTGAATAGCCTAATTCTGCTGATAGAGAACCCTCAAATGTACGGTGTATGAGGGACTCGGTTCATCCAATCAAATGTACCGGAAGAAGAATGTTTTTGACCGGAAATTGATCAAAAACCAATTTGATTTAATTGGAATATAATTGTGACCAAAAAGAGAACTGGGTATTGCTATTTAGATAAGGATTTCTCTATATTGATAGGACTATCCAAAACATATCCATAGCATACCAATAAAGTAAGCAATGCAACAAGGTGATTGTAACATATTGGGGTGCAAGCGCTGTAGCAATAATTAAACCAAACAGTAATTAACACGGACAAAATAAAACACATGCACAGGTGCAGAGGTAATGTATGGAATGTGTTGATTGGATACTCATGAATATAGATACTCTTAGCATGTGCTCTTTTGTAACAATACCGCAAGGGATATCGCGGGGTTAAAAACAGGAACAGAGGACGTGTTAAGAATAAAAAGAGTTTTTCTAAGCTCCCGCATAATGCAATTCTGGTTTTTATTCATACCATTTTTTGTATACAACCATTCATTAAGGTTTTATGACAATGGAGGTCACAAAACTGGGTCATGGGGAAATGGAATAAATGAAGGACATCTATGCAAGGTCAGGTTTGAGACACCTCCTTAATCTTATTCTAGGTCAATTGATCCAGCCGCCCTGGACTTTTGCCCCCTGGACTTTTGTCCTGAAGACTTTTGCCTCCAATACTATCATATAATTGTCGCTAAGAGAGACGTCCATGTTGCTAAGTTGAATTTAAGAAATGCCCATGTCCCCACATAGAAGTTTAGAAACATCCATGTTGCCATGTTTAATCCCCTATCACAGGATACTTAACCCTAAAAAGACCTGTGTTATCATGTACAATTCAAGGGTCTGGCGGCAATATCACATTGGTCCCAACAAAATTAATGTATCAACTGCAAATTAAAGAATTTGATTTTCATGGGGGCAAATGTTCAAGGGAAAAAAGTCCTAGGGGGCAAAAGTCTAGGGGGCAAAGGTCTGGGGACAAATGTCCCATGCATATTGGGCAAAAGTCCCAGTGTCAAAAGTATATGGGAGGAAAACAGCCGGGGGTCAAAGGTCTGGGGGCAAAGGTCCTGCCACCTATAAAACGTGTTCAGTTGCCCGTTACAAGGATTGTAGTTTCATGCTGCTTTGTCTATATATATATAGAAAAGCAAAGCACTGAGGAATGTGCCACAGGACATTTTAAGGAAAAAAGGTAGCGTTGCTGCATTGCCTAGAATCATCATTTACTGCACTTGTTCCAATTTGATGCAACAATATTTTTAAAAAATCATAAAAACAAGTCATTATACTATATGTATGCGCGGCTTTGCTGCATGAACACAATTATAGGTCCGCCTCTCGAGTGATGGGAAGGGGTAAGAGGATACTAACTGCACTGGTCACCGCTCTCAAAGTAGCCGGCGCTACACTGGCACGTGCCCTCCCTACACTCCAGTTTGGCATCTGCGCAGTCGTCCTGACTCTGGCAAGCCTCGTGAATTCTCGCCTGACGCACTGCGCACGAGACAATATGACATAGGCGGGCACATCAATAAACAAGGAACCTGAAACTTCTGCTCGCGCATGCGTATGAGGTAACATCACAAATAATGGTATTATCAGATAATGATGGTTTTGCAACATCTAGTTTCTAAAACTAATGACAGAATGATATTTTTATTTGGATACATGATTTACACATTTGCACATTTATTGAGTGATAATTAAAAAGCTTACAATTTTTTTTAAAAAAAGACAAGTAAATTTCCGGACTTACTGCATCGCAATCCACGGTCGAAATATCCTGGTTTACATAAACATTTGTTTTCTTTCCGGTTACAGTCAGCGAAGTCATCTTTACACACGTCGTTTGGTTCGCAGTCCTCATTCAGAGGTATCTTGGGAACTGAAAATATTCAAATAAAGAATTGAAATATGTTACCAGGGCCTGGTGTTTGGCAGTAGCATTTGCATTACAGTAGTAAAAATATGCAATGAGGAAAGTTTGGCTCCATGTGTGTTTGTTTGTAAAACACAATTATGTGCTATTTATATAAACTTCTTCAACAATGGAAATGATGAACAGCAGTTATTCGATATTGAACCAGACAGACAGACACAATGTTATGTTGCACTTCAGAGATACGGTTTTGTCTCATTCAGAAATGTGCTATTTACCACTTACTGTGTTAGGTACTGTCTCATTCAGAAATATCATATACAGTATACACATACTAAATTGGGTTATGTCTCATTCAGAAATGTCTTATATCACTTACTACATTGGGTTCTGTCTCGTTCAGAAATGTGTTACATATCACTTACTGCATTTGGTTCTGTCTCATTCAGAAATGTTTTATAATATCACTTACTGCATTTCATCTTCTTTTCAAAGTGTGTGGAGATGCACAAGCATATCCCACCGATACAGTCGGCCTTGGGGTCCTCACAGCGATCCTGGAGACTACATTTCTCATAGAGTGGAATGGTCCCGACTGTTACCAAACAACGTGACCTTATATCAGTAATTGATTCTCAGTAGGCTTTATTCAAGACCTTAGTTGTCGGGGTCCGTAATGCAATTATTAGGATTTGGCATAACCTTGGAAACAGGTATCTTTGATTATTTAATGTTTTTATATAACAAACCTTAGAAGTACACCTGTACTTAATGATATATATTTCTTTAAATTCCAAAATAAATGTTGAAAGGATATTGTAGCCAGTGCTTCTTGTCAAAGTACAGTTATTGTTATTCTGAAACCCACTTGATTCATTTACAGCCTAAGGCTTAAAATCAGTAGGTTGTATTTCCATATGCCACTTATATATTACAAGTGATAATAATAAAAAAAGCTGAATTGCATTTTATTTGACCGAGCTAATACAGTGCACATAATAAGAACTAAATCACAGAGTTAAATATTTCTTGAAAGACAAACGTACCGCATTCGTTGTTTCTTGGGTAGAAGTTGGTGACGCATTTACAAATCCCCTGTTGGCACAAGGCATTCCTTGTCTTACACACATCCCCTCGGTCACATGGGAAGGTCAGGGGGATCTTGGGTACTATTCGAAAATAACATGATAATAAACAAAATTACTGTACAATGTCATGTGTGAAATATGCATAGTATTTTGCAGGCTAGGAACATTATGATTTCTATAGACAGAAACATGGGAAGAATGGAAGACATTATGCAGAGAATGACTGTGATAGAATATCATATGGAACTATATCAGATAAACTTAAAATACGTGTGTAAAACAAAAAAAAACTTATACGATGATACAGTCTTGTAAGGAAGTCAAAATATATGACACAAGGTATTATCATTATTGAAATCTATAATCAGTTTTCAAGAATACATCTAGATTCTATAGCTACCTGTTGATATTTAAGATAGTTTTGCATGAATGAGTATGATTGCCATGGTATGTTTTCAGGAATCCGTGTATTAAAATTGCAAACCTCTTGAAGAATACACCATTAACATAATCTCTCAATGACCTTTGCGTTTTGTAATTGGGGCCATTGAGGTACATTTCGGTTGTAGAGGTATCTTGGAAAGGGGATCTTTCCAGAATTTTAACGGTTTTGTCAAAGTCTTGTAAAGGTGACCTTTATATTACCTTTATTGTACCTTAATGGCCCTATTAACAGAATTTGGATTCATTTAGAGTCTAATTTGTGCAGTGTAAATTTGGTCAAAGTTAATAGAATTATTTACAGTGGCGGATCCAGGGGGGGGGGGGGGGCAAAATGGGCAATTGCCCCCCCTAGACTGATTGGATTTTTTTTTTGAATAATCTAAGTTTGTTGATTTGTACAAATCTGACATTATTATTTTCACTTTTTTATAGGGGGGGTTGGTTTGCCCCCCCCCTAGATTGCCCCCCCCCCCCTAGATGACCGACTCTGGATCCGCCCCTGATTTATGAATTATAAAGGCTAATTATGTGCAGTGATTCTGGTCATCAAATTTAATTACATTACATCAATATTCTATATCCAAACATGAATATATTGCATAAATTGCATTATCTTATATACAAATGGATCCTAAGCCCCCTTTCCATTCATGGAAATAAAAGAATGAATACCCACCGCAAATTCCATTTTTTTCGAAGTGGGTTTCTATACAGAGACATCTGGGTGCCGTGTTGGTGGGTGTACACTGTGCGTTATCGTCGAGACAGATGTCCTGGCTACCACATACCTCATTCAATGGGATCTTGGCTCCTGCAAGTAGTGGTTTCTTTTAACTCAGTAATTCCTGGTATAAACGTAGATTTCATAATGTGTGGAAAGTCATTTGAATTTTATATAGATATATAAACATATAAACAATGTAAACAGTTTATTGCGTCTAATATGACACGCATATATATCGGAGAATGCAATCAGTAAGGCGGTATTACACTACGCGACATGAGCTGTGGTAGGACAGAGTCGTAAAGAAATGGCACATTTTAGAGACAAAATTCTTTTTTTATACATATTATGTAAAATACTCAAAATTTTCATTTTTTTAAACAACTATATCACTCCTGTATACATATTGTCGTGCCATATTGCACCCCATATCGCAGCTCAAGTCTTGTAGTGTAATACCCCCTTTAGGGACCTCTGACATTTTCTGACGCCCGGGGTTGGGAAGACCACTTCACAACCTGACATATATGCTTTGCATTTAGTCAAGTCCCAGCCATACTTGATATCTAAGTTCAGCTCAACAGTTGAAGTGAGTTGATATCAGTCCTTTTTCCAGGTTCTAATTCAAACATTCTCGAAAGATGGGGGAAGTATCTTTTGAAAAAGGAATACCGCGAAGTCTATATGTGTATACCATCTAAAGTACTAACTTTCATGCTTTTTTTTATGTCACATGGAGAACTTCGCATATGATATTATCCATTGAGTTGTGACATTTCACTTTACAAATCCTGTCATCTTAGCCACATGAAAAATTTCAGAGTTACAAGAAGCATTTTCTATGTTCATGTCACATAGAATGCGCCATTGCAAGACTAAAGCTAATCATGTTTAATGAAGGCTAATCAGGTTACATAATTTCAACTTGAGAAGTCAAGATAATTTACTCACTGCATTTTCTATCCCTTTCAAAGAAGCCTGAGACGCAGAGACAACGCCCTCCGAGACAGTCAGCGTTCGCGTCCTCACAAATGTCGTCAGGCGAACAAATCTCGTTCAGTGGAATCTTAGGTCCTACATGGGTAGAGAAATGGTGTACTATATATAAAGCTCCTCATATAATGCACGATGGTTCGAAATACCTATAATATAATATATGTTGTTGTGTATGAATTACCCTATTTTAAACATTGTTTATTATGTCTATGGTCACATCAAAAATCAAAGTATCGTCTGATCTGATATTGTTTAATTGCATATCAATATTAAGTTTCTAAATGAATAGATGTGGATCACTTTACCAAAGTCACAGCAAAAATCTTAACCTTAATCTTTTTCTACACTAAATTGCATGTAGTAAATAAGTATGATGTATGTTTTTGTGTATGCATATGTTTATGTATGTTTTTTTGTAGGCCTAGTATGTGTAAGTTTGGTAAGTGTATGTATCAGTGGCGTGCGGATTTAGAGAAGGACGTAGAGGGCGAGCAAACCCCTTATTTTGGGCCTAACATAACTTTTCTAACGCAAAACTCTAGAAATATTTTACAATAGTGCGCCCCCCTCCTGAAAAGCTCTGGATATATTTGTAATAGGTTGAATTGTGTCTCACGGCAGATGTCGTTCTTGTTGAAGTAGTCGGCCATACAGCGGCAGGCCCCTCCCCGACACTCGGCGTTGTCGTCAGAACACACGTCGTTGGGGTCGCACGCCTCGCCCAGGGGGATCTTCAACTCTGAAGGGTGAAGAACAAAATATTGTGAATTTGTCTAGAAAGGACTTCAGGCAAAAAAGAAAGCCAAAGGACAGTATTGAAAGAATAGTTACTCCCTTCGTCATTGAACATTGTCTTCATGTTTTTTCCATCAACCCCAGTTAATTCTATTTTGGATATGTGGACTACACGAGTTCAATTATGTGGACGGCCGCATGGCTTTTTTATACTAAAAAGTTTTAAGTGAACTCCTTAGAAAACAAATTAATGTAACTTATGTTCTGATAACGAACCTTCTTTTTTCAGGCAAGAAAAGGAGGTACCAATGGCTGCTATGAAAGATACAATTTTGAAATGTTACTTGACATCTGCTGTGTGTGACGTCACAGACAGTTCTTTCTCCAATTGCAAACATTTG
This sequence comes from Lepidonotus clava, assembly GCA_936440205.1. Lineage (NCBI taxonomy): Eukaryota > Metazoa > Annelida > Polychaeta > Phyllodocida > Polynoidae > Lepidonotus > Lepidonotus clava. The sequence continues at coordinate 39,082,125 of OW387136.1, read as the reverse complement.
CCTCAATATCATTTTCATATACTAAATTCCCTTTACTACACTAAACCATAATGCTTAATAATGTATGCATTCTAAAAACAGACATGTCTACCTGTTCACTTGTTATGTCTGGAAAATGAGACTTGTCTGAAGATGTTCAATATAAAGGCCTGTTTCCACCGAACGACATTTTGCTAAGGACAATGAAAGACACTGAATGATCCACATAATCTTTTGTGGTCGTTAATAAAATCGTTCAGTGGAAACAAAAAATCGGGGGTAAAGACATTTCTGAACGACTACAAACGATTTTTCTGAACGACATTTATGAAAGATTCACCAACGACCATCTATTAAACCTGTATAATATTTCTGGACGACAGATGCCAACGATTTTTCCCAAGGCAATTAAGGATAGACCCCAGTGATTGGGGTGTGATTGGCGTGTCTGCCTTAAATCACAATCATTATATTTGTTTCTCATAGTATTATTAAACAAAAAACATTATTATATAGCCAATAAATAGCATTATCTATTGATATAACTTATATAAAAATGCATAAACCAATAGCTCTGTAAATGGGTCGTAAAGCTGAAAATCCTAAAATTCAAATTTATTTTTTGAACATGAATATCTCACTGAATTTTTAACTTATAGCTTTGAAATTTTTGGGATGTCTTTTTTAGATGTATACAGAGGGAACCGTGTCTCAAAATTTTGATAGAGGCCCTAGTTCTATTTTTATGAAATGTAGAAAATGGTATTATAAAAAAATATTAAAAAGTTACCCGTTTTTTGCCGTTTTTGATCATAAAATAAAAACTAAGGCCTTAATCAAAAATCTGAGACACGGTTCCCTGCACAACAAGCTTAGAAAGCTGTGTGTAAAATTGTATTCATACCAGATAAATATTAAGCGAGATATCCATGTTCAAAAAATAAAAGTTAGAAAATCAAATTTTATTTGATTAAATCTGCAATTCTACGAATATTACAATCTTATCTATATCAATACATAGAGAAAAATTAGAGCTTTAAAATAATGTGTATTATGTTATGATCAGAGCCATAGTAAGGAAGACATTAATGATTCCTTGAATGGGCCGCCCATCACTGGGGTCTATCCTTAAAAGCAATTAAATCTATTGTTTCCTGACTTTTCTGGCCACTGTCGTTTGGAAAAGTTGTCCAGATAGTCCAAAAGTCGTTCAGATATCAGTAATTTAGTCGTTCAGTGGAAACAAGAAAATTGATCCTTTCTGAAAGACAAAAATGAGCAAAGATTTTCTTTTTTAAAGTCGTTCATGGTCGTTAGGAACTCTCCTTGAAAGTCGTTCGGTGGAAACTCTGCTTTAATGATGATAACAACAATAAAAACAAACCGACTCACCACAGCGTCCGTTCTTCTCGAAGTAGGCGGGCCTACACTTGCAGTAGACGCCCGAGCCCGTCGGGCTGCTCGTGCACTGCGCGTACTGATCAATGCACTCATCGTTGCCCGTGGGACACTCGTAGTTGAGCGGGATCTTTGGCACTGTCGGCAAGGATCAAAGACATGAGATGAGACATAGGGGCACGGCGACATGGCCACATGACATGAGACAAGTATCCCGGTACCTGTAGGAGCCGGACACACACACATACCTCTAACCGCCAACATAATCTTGGTCGTGTCCATCGCCTTCTTCCAACTCATACTTCCACCTCCCACTCCATTCCCCTCCCCCGCACATGGATATATATGATGATTATATTTGGAGGCATGTCAGATAATATATTATAGCTGCCAGCTATTTTCCCATCTAATAGGTTGAACCAACTTGCATCCATTCCTGTCTCCTGAGCATAAAAGAACTGATATCTCTTGAAGTATGTTGGATAAAGCTATCAGAGTTCGTTTTTTTCCTTGCTAATAGGTTGAACCAAACTGCATCAATATACCGTTTAAGCGTCTGTGATACACTAAATGCAACACCGAGTTTCATCATTTACAAATACAACCGTTGTTCCTGCCCACAACAGAGTAATTATTCTGCTATTTGAAAGACATTCCATTGCATTCATATACTCATTTCATACCTGTACAATAATCTTTTTTATCATCTAGACAAAAAAACATCCTAATAGTAGTTTGGCAGTGAGAGCTGTTGCGGTGAGATGCTATTTTATATAGGTTGGCCAACCGTTCATTTGTGAAGGCAAGTCGGACACAATAGCCACAAGGCCTGAGGGACCATGTAGGTTGGCTAGTGGCCACACGTTTAACAGTACACGCAGTAACCTCGGACCCTGTACCTCAGACTCATATCAAAAGTCGCCAGCAAAAAATACCCATGGACCATATCAGTATATCGGCTACCACTTTCGGTTGAAATGCAAAAAAACTAAGCGGGTTTCAATGACATCAGCAGTCATAAGGGTGTGGCAAACATTTCAAATTTCAAGATGAGATGGGACTGCAAATCTGACACGTTGTGTTTTTAAAAAGAACATATATCTTATTCGGGACAAGAGTGAAACGACCTTGTATTTTGGTGTTTTTTTTAAAAGTAATTTTTAGAGTCATATGCAGGAACTGTTGTACTTCTCGAAAGGATGATCTTTGTTTAATACCGTGTCCCATAGAAAAGCATGGGACACTAGCCAATGTAAGGTTGTTGTTTTCAAAGGTGCGCAATATACTGTGACCTAAATAGGTACCTGGTAATAATCTAGTTCTTTTTTCTGTTGCCATAGGTTTATTTTTTGCCGTCCATCCATTTGACGTATTAGGCTTCTTGCCATCAGAAATAAATTATCCTTCGAGACGCACACTCTTAGGGAAAGTCTCAAGCGTTTGTTTGCTGAAATACTACTTTAGCTTGAGCAGTTGAGGCCAAATCTATAGATGGATTCGAAATGACTCCATTGCAGGGACGGATCTAAAAGGAGGCGCATCGAGGGGCGGCGGCTTTTTGTGGTATTTGCTCTAGGAAATCGCATTGCATTTAATGGTGTTCGAAGGCACTAAACCTTGACACGTATAGCTTTTAAATAAGGTCAATTATGTAAAAGCCAAAACACGACTTAATGATTGAGCAACGTATTAACCAGTCTAGTTGGTTTCACTGACAAAATGTACGATACTAACTAAAGCATATTGAAAAATATAGCATTACAAGGAGTTAAGGCTGCCATTGACCAGCGATTCATGTAATATGAATGTGGCCATAAGGGGGGAACCCATTGAGCGACTCAAATAAATTCTGATCGCTTCAACCAGTTATGGTCGCTCAGTTCTGGTCGTTTTCGACCAGTTTAGGTCGTTTTCAACCAGAATAGGTGTTCCCATTGAGCGATTCGACCAGAAATGTACTTGAAAATTGGAAATCGCTTGGAAAATATCTAACAATGTTAGATATTGGTCGCTAGGGATCTCCCAATCGACCAGAATTCTAGTCGTATCGCTCAATGGGTACCCCCCTTCAGGTTCAGGATTTACCATCTATTTCACTAAACCCAAGGGCCAGCCCATAAAGTGAGAGGAGCATACTATCATCAATCCACTTGGGTATCAATCCTTCATGTATGATTAGAATGTGTTTAACAGTTATTTGCTGGTAAACTGTTCATCTAATTTACACAAGATTTCCAAATATCTATTCATCTCTTATATCGAAGTGAATAATGTAGTGCAAATGTTTTTTTTAATGACATCATAATGTTTGGGTATAAATCATGCAATTGGTCAAAAGGGGTATTTCCCAGAAAATATAAGGCATTGTGCATGTCAAAAACAATACATTAATTTTTTGAAAACATTTTCATCTATCAGAATGTGGAATGTTTCAAGGAGTATTTCTCAGAAAGTATTCTGATCTATTGTGCACGTCAAACACAATCGCTGCACTTGAAAACATTTTCATCTATCAGAATGTGAAAAATGATACATGTATGGACATGGCAGACACTTTAGAAATATCCAGACAAGTTTTAGGAATGCATTCAAGCTTTTATGAAATTATACTATTCATGTAATTTGCTTGGTATTCGATTGCTGTAATTGCCTACTAGACATGGCGGTTCAAATTTGATATAGGATCCAATCGTTTGTAAAAGATGGATTCTATATAAAATAAAAACATCGGTTTGCACATCGGCTTGCTCTAGGAGCCTAATAACTATATTTTTTAATGCGCAGAAATACAGGCAAATATAACGGGCCTGTCGAACGTAATTTAGAAAATAAGCTTGTTTATTATAATCGTTGCATCAGGCCTATGTTATAACGCTAACAAGTTGATAATATTTGCCCAACCTAGAGGATTATTATTCTAAGAAGCGATGTTTATTGGATGATTGCGCCTTTTACGACTTGCAATGACGATGCAATGACATTTCACTAACGAATAGATCGTCCATAGAAAATTGCAACCAATTAGAAACCTTTCGATGCATTTATAAATTCATAACCCGAAGCTGCTTTGTATAATCATGGCAAGTAAAGCTTGCAGCAGCACTAAACGCAAAAATCATGAGTCATCGCTCCCAAACAATGCACTGGTACATTGTGATGGACGTAGCCGTTGGACGTTTATTGCCCTCTGAGTGACCAGCCCCAGGCTGACGTCTACTGCCGTCAAATCGTGTAACTCTTGACCTTCGTCTCCCAAATAGATTGCTCCTCATTGTCAAGTGGCAGCTTCTTTGGATGGTTAATAGACTATCAAGTAATCGACGCCTGCCAAGTCATATAACCAACAGCAATGAAATTAAAGGAGGTATGGCCGAAGGGCATTAACTGCCTGGACGTGAAGGTTCAAAATGAGTTTGGTACCTGGATGTACGAAAACAGCTCAACACTTATAACCTAGAGTAGAGATAGATAGATATAGAGATGGGTAGGGCCTATGGCATATATATCCGACAGTAGGCCTAATGTGATAGACAAAGCCAAGAAATCACGAATTTCCAAGTTATCTTGTGCGTTTCCCAATGACATGATATAGCATTGGGTTCAATTGGGTGAGATTTTAATTCTCACCATCCTATTTGTCCAAACAACCGTTAAGAAGAATTATAAGTATTATACGGATGACTTCATTGCATAAATTGACCCTCAGGAAGTGTACTACCGTCTTTCACAAGCAAGTGCGGCATGATAATCTTTTTATTTGTCAGCCATAATTCTCAATAGGCCTATACATCGAGTACTTCCAGTACTTAGTTGTATACAGTTTGTATAATAAACATTATAAAAAAAGTTGCTATGTTATAATAAAGTTAGATGATAAAAAGATTATAGTACAGAATTGAGTCCAGTAAAAATATGGGTAGATGGGCTAACTCACCACAGCGCCTGTTGGCCTCGTAGAAGCCGTCCGTGCAGAGACACAGCCCCCGCCGACAGCCGGCGTTAGCGTCCTCACACACATCTCCACCCGAACACGCCTCGTTCAGGGGGATCGTGGGCACTGAAAACAGGACGGAAATAAAGTTTATACTAGGACTGAGAATGCACATTAGACTGTCTAATTTACAAATTTATTTTCTTTTACTATAACCTCGAATGATTAAATTTCACTAATGACTTGAATTGACTGTCTGTGATATTTTTTCTTCTAACAGAATGATGGATTGTTATTTGATATTTTACTTTTTTAATTGGAATAAGGATCATTATCGTTATTGCAACATGCTTAATATCATGATAACATGAGCAGTGCCCTGTCGCATAACGGGTTTGGCAACAGCGATGGTTTGCACCCTCTCCCTGTTAGGAGAGTTGTCCCTGTTGCGATGATTCCCCCTGTTGATTTGCGGCTGTTCTGCTCAACCGATTTTAATTCTGTAAAAAGTTCTGGAAACTAGACATTTAGATCTTAAATCCCTAAAATTTTCAGCCCGGGAAATTGAATAGAAATGGGTGAAAATTGATGTCGAATTTCACATATAACAGGGAGACTTTGCCAAACCCCCGCTGTTTTAAAGAGCGATATCGTTCCTTCCGTTATGCGACAGGGCACTGCAGGGGCAGTGCTCCATCACATAAGCCAACACTCACAACAGTGAGAGCACAGCGAGGACTTAAATATGGGTCTCGTAACAGCGATATCCTTAAGGTTTTCAATGTGCCGACCCTTGCATCAGCGATGGTTTTGTTCAAACTTTGAACACAGTTAATTTATTGACAAATACATTTCCACCACTTGCCTCCTGTACATTTTATAGGCTTGAGGATATATCTATCACCCCCTGAAAACAGTAATGATTCCAAAATGTCCTCCCGGGAAACTTTAAAAAAGGGTGTGCCAACCCTCGCAACAGCGAGGTAAGTGGACTCCATCACTGTTGAACAGGGAGGGGTCTCGCTGTGTTGGACAACGCTCGCATCAGTGAGGAGACTATGTGACCACGGGGGGGGGGGGGGGGGGGGTCCTGTGCTCCGTCGCATAACCAAATGCTCGCAACAGCGAGACCACAGCGAGGGTTTAGATTTAAGTCTCGCAACAGCGATATCCTTATGGTTTTCAATATGCCAACCCTCGCAACAGCGATGGTTTTGTACAAATTTTGAACACAGTTAATTTATTGACAAATACATTTCCGCCACTTGCCTCCTGCACATTTTAAGAGCTGAGGAACACATCTAACAGTTAGTGAAAACAAAATGTAAAAATTCTAACCCCAAAATGCCCCCCTGATACATTGAAAATTTGGGTGTGCCAACCCTCGCAACAGCGATGAAAGTTGGGTTCTCCCCCTGTTCAATAAGGATGGGTCTCGCTGTTGTGGACAACCCTCGCAACAGCGAGGGGGCTGACTCACCTCCCCCCCCCCCCCTTTTTTGTTGTTGGTGGAACCCTAAACTTCAAAAAGAGGGCAAAATGCTGCGCGTGAACATGCCATTGCACACGGTATTAGTAATTTTCCTATTGTAACGCTAATTGAATTAAGACAGCAACTCCAGCCAATAGGATACACCTTACAGATGAGCCCCAAAGTGCGCATTGTGTCTGCATTGAACTGAGTATTTTTAGGCTAGTCTTAAATTAGGTTAAATCAATGCACTGGAATTAGTAAATGTGAAGGTATTGGCCTACTTACCACACCTGTTGACCTTGTAGAAGTAGCCGCTCCTGCACTTACACCTGCGGAGCTGACAAATGGCGTACTCGTCCCGACAGTCGCGGTCAGACCCGCAAAACTGGTCGATCTCCGACAGGGTCGTCGTCGGCCGCTGGGTCGTCGTCGTCGTCCGCGGGGTCGTCGGGATCGTCGGCACTGGAGGAAAATGATTCATTATATTCATCCGATTATAATTCAATGGAAAACGAAGGTCTTGTTGTAAGCATCATGAATTAAAGTATGGAACACCGGCTGCGCGGGTCACTTATGTGGATAGAAAAGGGGTTTCGAGGCATTGCAAACAACTGTTACAGCATTTGACTTTTGCCTCGGGCATTTAACATTTACGGACACTTTGAAAATGTTCAGACTCCCTCCATCCACTCCTGTTTGGTTCGAGGTGTACTATGGAACCCCCCCCCCCCCGCCCCTCCAGCTGGCACATAAGGGACCTTCCATTTAGTATGTACGCACGTTTAATAATATCAAAAATCTCTGACCCCCACCAACCCACCTTGCTAAAAAATTACGCAGTGGAATTGTACTAGAACATATGCACATTTTCAGAAATCTAAGCCCCCCCCCCCCCTTAATGTGTACATACTTAATGAAAGGCCCCCAACCTAATTCAACCATGGTTGTATTCTTGTTGAAATACTGCAGTTAGTTCAAAGTTGAAAATTATGGCATTAAGGCAAAATTAGGCATAAGGTCCATTAACAAAAGGTTATATTTCTGATATTTTAAATGAAGGTAACATAGTAATGCTTTTCTTCAGTCTGTGACTAAAATCAGAGGATGTCATAATTTCAACCAAAATATATTCTATCAGAAAACTTTGCAAATCCAACGTTATTTCAACTTCAAACCAAAGTCACAACATTAAAACAGCATCAGACTTCAACATAAGGATGACGACAATACAACCAGGTGTGCCCACTGGGCGTGCCATGCTTTTCATTTACTGTTTATCAGTTTATGTATGTCATAGTTTTTCTACGCAAACATTCTGTGGCCTTAATCTAGAAATATCTCTCCTTGTAGGATGTAATTTATGTTAAAAATACAACTGTTGACTCATCATCTGGCTGATACATGACGGAAAACAAACATGTAGTTTGAAAATGTTTCAGGGTAAATAAAACTTCATAAATATAAGAATGTGTTATTTCTCTGCCGAGTCAAACATCTATTGTAATAGGGCCTTCAACATGGCGGCTCTCTTTTAATCAAGTGTATGCCCTTATCTAGCATTCCATAACGTATTGCTTTGATTACTCAGGGGGTTAAGTCTACTATTAAAACTGTTGCACTCGACTGCTTACTTGTTTACTCTTTATACTATACTAAATAATGCATGATTATTATCGTTAGATCAAATTTAATTTTTCATTCTTGGGATCACCAGTTGAGCCTTTGCTCTTTGGATTTCTGTGAGATTGCAACACAGCTTGACCCCAGAAATTCCGTGGGAATCCTTTCACCGTATTTGAGATTCTTGATGACAGAATGCTACAAAAAATTAGACGAAGTAAACCCATTGCTCTGAATTTAACTTAATTCTGCAAAGAGTGTTTTGGCTGTTCGAGTGCTCACCTTTACTGTGGATGCTCCACAGCGTAACTGTGGTTCTTTTTAACTCCTCCCATTGTTTTTTTGTTTATCATAATTTTCAGTTCAGTGAGCTGGTCACCCCCCACCCCTCCTTCAACAGTACTAGACCACCTATTGTAGAGAAGAGGGACCAGAAATCACATGGTTACTCTTAGTTCTAATAAAAATCTAGTTGCGAACTATTTTTTGAGCATAGGGGACACAATTCAAAATGCTCTCAGACACTGGCAAGTTTTTGGATCATTGTAGGAGTAAGATGCATGAAACATGTTTTATCCTAAGACATATTGAACAAGATATCTTAAGTGTGAAACTGGAACAAGGATTAGGACATTATGAAAAGCAGACCAGTTTCTTTTGCAAAACAGATAAGTGGTCACTTCACCAAACACCTCATCACATTCTGATTATAAAAATAGCAATTTAAGGTTCTTAGTATCAGTATAATCCTTTTCTGGCTGGCTACGAAGGTTAACATTATACATTATACTGTAAGCCATGTAATTACAGCATGTAGAAAGAACAATCCATTACGGGCAATATGCATTTAATGTTTTAGTATAATATAATTATATTTCAGGTTTAGGCCAACTTCTTGTAGTAAGACAATATGTGCTAATTTGTAGGAACCATTGTGTAGCATATTAATGATCAAATAACTCACTAAAATCATTTACATTTATAAAACTGATCGCAAAAATAAGCATTGTCAAATTTATTATTATTATTATCATTGGTAAAAACAAACTTCAAAATTGACAATGCAACATACTATTTACAAAACTAAGTAACAAAGAAAAGCGGTTGAATTAGTTAAGGTACCATATGCTTATTCATTCATATTCATGTTATAAACTTGATAGTTGGGGGGCCTTAATCATCTGATCATACGGTTCCCTGAATTGTCAACTGTCAACCTTATTTTACTGTTATGCACCTATTTTACCGTTATGTATTACATACTTTGTCATATTTCACAGTCAACATGTATTGACCGTATTCCCACATGAACCAACTTGGCCATCATATAAAATGCAGTTGCAGGTGTAGTTAGACTAGTTTTAACCCCACCCCCACCCACCTACACCAACCTTCAGTCCCCCCGCCCCATGTCGTACGTCATAGCCTCAGGCAGGTTTTTAGATATCAACATTGCAGTCAGGTAGACAGGGGCCATTGGACTCATCCATCATCTCCCCATGTGGAGGTCCATATGCCTACTGGCCAGTTTTTAACCCAATTAAAACCTAACCGAATGTTAGCATTGGACCTGTCTACACTCAGACTACCTGTTTAGTGTTCTGTGGAGGTTTCATTCCAAGTGTGTGTTGCAAAGATGAAAAAAAATGTTTATGGCAAATTTGGCACAGTCAACTACCACATTTTTGTTTTGCCAGCTATATAGCATAACAGCTTTATTCATCAAATCCTACCGTACGTGTGTTCTGGGCTTTCTCTAAGTAATTTACGTATATATAAGAGATATTTAAGCCCTGTATTCACAGTCAATTTTACTGCCAATTTCAAAAATTTGGCAGTGCGAATATTAGTTAATCACGAACATATTAAATACCATTAGAAAGCAATTTTCATTCTCTTCCAAATGGAATGGATGATATGTAATCTTTTGTTACATTACTAGTTAAATGTAATAAATTACCAAATAATTGGTGGTTAAATCGGTTGATGGAAACAGGGCATAAGACAGCGTAAAATAAGTGTTCTCTGTATTCACTAGAAAAAAATAAACTTCCATTAGTTTGACTATTTTAGTTGACTTTTCCCTGTCAAAGTGACAATCATCACGTTAGCAAGTTAAGCATAACAAAAATGCCAGTATAGAATTTTTGCTTGAAAAATCTTGTAAAAATCGACAATCTTCCAGCTGTTAGAAACTAGAAATTCAAGAAAGTTGATTGATATACATAAGATCACAAAAACATCAAGGCTAAGGTGGAGTTTCACACTGGTCACAATTATAAGATCGTATTTTTAGATTTTTTCATGGTTGAGTTTCACACTTTATAAATGATCTTAGGTTTCTATTGTTATCTATATATTATTAGAGTTAAGATAATTGATTACTAAGAACATCTTATCTTAAATTTTGTGGGATGTGAGAAACGCATTTCCAATTACTCTAGTGTGAAACTCGCCCTTAGTTCATCTTTTTGAAATGGATTGTGTAATCATGATATTGTAAGGAGTTTGCTTGCCAATTTTTATATTCTGTATTCGTAATAGGTTCTTTTTTATTAATGTTTTTCTAAATACATAATTATGAAATTGAATTGATAGAAAAGAATAGCAAAATCTGATTATCCTAGGGACTTTTAGTGAATCCTATTTCAGTTTAGATTACAAAATGAAGCAACCCCTGCAAAAGATTTACATTTCCAATGTGTTTTTAAGGATTTTTAATTTCAAAATGTGAAAATAATGGTTTGAAGTTTAATGTCATCCACATATGTTTATTTCACAGAGGATTAAAGAAAAAGGACGTTTTCTAAAAACCAATTCAGTTTACCACATGAAGGAATTTATCATTTACAAAGAAATGTTGCTCTATTTCCGCATCAAATTAAATCTAACAAATATAGTGAAAAAGTAATGACAACTGAAATGTCACTGGGTTTTCTCTTTGATAACATAATTTCTACCTTAAATACATCTAAACCCTTGGGCGCGTTTCACACTATGAGACTCGTAATTGTGTTTCTCGCAACTCAAATTATTAATGATAAGATGTTTTAAAAAGCCATTAATCTTAGCTCTTTGTAATATACAACTAACAGCAGGAATGTAAGATTGTATGTATAGATCATAGAAGTAAAATTATTTTAACTAAAAATACAATCTTATTGTTAAGACCAGTGTGAAATACCCCCCTTGTTCTGAAATAACCATTTGTCTTTAACATACGTATCTTGCCTAGACGAGACCAAAGTTGTCAAGTTACGAGTTGATTCGACTCTAATTGACATCATTCCCCTCTATGTCGTATTAAGAAATGAGAATATTACAGGTTTTTTTTCAAGCTTTTGACAAGGTAATGGCAAGTTTCCTAACAATATGGCTGGCAAATACTCGAATTCAGCTTGTAATCAGTTAGTGCCAAACCATTTATATAGGCCTACTAGTCATTTTTCAATGTGCCGAGAAATATTATTCTCATTACTGTCCAAAAGTATTTAGCCACTATCAAAGGAGTACAGTGGTCGGCCTCTTATGCGGCCACCCTAGTGAATCAAAAAGAGGCGTCAATAAGATGTGTAACGATTAAACAATATTATATATATATATATATATATATATATATATATATATGCCTTCATGGTTTAACTTTACTTTGGAATAAAAATTCTGTCAATAGTATCACATTGTAACTATGCCTTGCTGAAGTGTTTGAAAAGGTCTCTCCATAGAGGTATGGCATCCTTAGAATATTGTAATATATTCCCCATAGACTCTACTCATTATAATAGTACTATTCTATCCCCATTGTTTTAAGATCAGAATAGATCTATCCTGTTAACAGTAAGCAGTAAGCTACTCCAGATCGTTCTGACAAACACCATGATATCTCCCAGGGGTTTCTGGTTTTGACCAGCCAGTACTTTAAAATAATGGAATATGCTCTAATTGCCTTTGTCATGTGATAAGGCACAATAATTATAGGAACATGATTTGAATCAAACCAGCAATAAGTAAATTCTTAGAGAAAGATGAAAAGAGGTTCGTGATCACGATATATTGTTTTGATATTTTAGAAAATTCTTACAAATTTATCACAGAGAGAACTTTTGGACTTATAAATATATTTCCAAATAGCTGAAAAAAAGAATGGCTCACATTCAATTTGTCACATGTTTTATCATTCATATTCGCAAGTGCAGTTTAAAGTAGTAAAAATTATATGAATCAGTTCTCACCTATGTCCGAGAGGCACTGGTAGACGATGTGGACGTAGTTGGTATAGATGTCTATACAGCCCGGCTCGTTGATGTTCCGCCATCCCACCCCAAGGTGCTGACAGCGGGTCTTGTTGTGGCACAGTTCTTTATAGAAGAAACCCTCCACACTGAAAACAAGACAAGCAGGACAAATCAGTTAATGTTGCGCAGTATAGATTACACCATAAACATACGAACTCTGTATAGAGTTGTATGGTGTGTATGGAGCTGTATCGTGCCTAAACTGTTGTTTTATTTACATCAAAAATTGTAGAACAAACATCTAGGATAAGGTCTCAATTGTAAGCAGCCAATACCTATATTCCCCCAAGGGTAATGAGAGGTAGTTCATATCAATATTATAAGGACAGAACTGCTGGTCTGTATCTGAGAGTCGGTCTGAAGGGACTTGGCCTAAGCTACTTTAGAACAACTAGCTCAACAGATGAGCGCTACGCCAGCAAGGAGAAAAACTCCCCGGTGAATGATTTCAGGATCCTTTTAAAACAGGCACAGCTTGAGACTAGTTTAATGGAAGTTTTTGTTTTTACCGGCACCTGTATCTGAACATATTTTTGTTCTAGATAAGGATTAATTGGACGTACCCAACAATGATGTCTGAACAGAGAACTTAAAAAAAACTCTCATTGTTCAGTGAAAGACTAGCTGTATCATCAGAGCTAACTTTTCCAAGGAACAGATAATCCCGTCAAAACACTGCAATCCAATACTTCTGAATAAGCCTGTTTGTCATCTAAACAGATTGTAGGTAACCCCTGATTATAGACACTAAGTAAAATGAAGCAGGGCATGAGACTACTCTAATATAGACATAAATTTGATTCCAGGACAAATCCGTCCTAGGTTTAAGCAACGCTACAAAGTCTAGGTTACTCCATAATTTGAGGACCTTTATAGTAACATAATATTTAGTCCCCACATTTTTTAGTCATGCTTAAGTAATAATCACATCCCTAATTGTGTTCGTCATTGAGGTTGGACACAATACATAATTAAACCTCCAGAATGAACAACCTCTGTTCATCAAGTGAAGGTATAACATTCTGGCTTGATATTGAATACAATCAAATCATCTGATATCTTAGCTAACCCATCAAATTGATCTTTTTATGGGAAAATAAAGGGCTAGAAATTAGGGGTCGGGCTGGAAGACCTTAAACAGCAATGTTTGTTGTGATTAATCTGATTGTCAAGCATTTAGAGACTTACAATTCTTGAGGCACAAGCTTTTCGGGATGAAATCAGGTATAAATAATAGGTTATAGTCTTGTACAAGTTGTTAACTCACAATCAATTGTTGTATATCTGTGATTTTTTCGGTAATTCAATATAGAAGATTCTCCTTTCAGAACAAGTGTTTGTGATGCAGCACGAAGGTAAGGGTAGTGCATGAGATTTTGAGTATTTGGGTATGAGAAAGATGGTACCAGAAGTGATGTCACAGGGTGTCACAATAATCATGTGATCTGTATTGACCAATCAGCACAAGTTGTAGGGGCATATAAGCCCGAGTTTCTGCACGAAATAAATGGTTCCTACTTGGTACTCAATGTACCAACACTGACTTCCTTCTTGTGTCTAATCACCTAAGAACTTAGAGATAACTCGTCACGATCCATGAGCGACATGGAAACACAGTGCAGTTAGGCTGATTATCGTCTATGAATATTGATGTAGATGAATTAAAGCTTGCAGAATGACTAGATTATGATCATGTATGACACGAGTTTAGCACAAGCAACCAGATGGGCATGGGGGACCAGATGTCAGACATGAGGCCAACATGCTACCACCCTACCCTGAATGGCCAGGATCTGAATATATTCCCCATGTCAGTGTCCAAGTCACACAGTAGAAGGCCAGCCTAAGGCACTTACTCTACCCTCTCGTTCTCCATTTCCCCCTTCATCCCTCTTCTCCAAGGTAGGCCTACTATGTGGCCAACCCTCTTGTGTGAAGCACAACCTCTAAACTTTCCCCTGCTCTCTCCCCGTTACTTGTGCCCTCCTGCCCCCGGGCACGAGAACAAAGCATTGACCAGCCCCGAAACCAAAGCACAACAGTCGATGAACCAACGACATCACATTTGTTATGGACACCAAATGCACCATTCAACTAAAATTCTGGTTCTCAAAATTCTTAGGATAACTGTTACAGATATTCTTAAAAGATCATTTGCATACATAATTATTCTCCCATTTAGCTAAGCCTTACGATGGTGTGTTGTCATAAGGACCTGTTGACGGCCTGTGTAAACCAGGCTTGATGCTGGGCTTTTGTACTCCTAATCAATTTCTGTACATGTGCATAGTGGATTCCTAGCTAAAGAACGAAAACACCTCAATCAGCTTTGTAACGGTAATTTACAAAATTGATGATAATGTCAATCACATCAAAATAAAATATGATAAACGCAATATGCTAATATAATTCTTAAGAGCATGACCAATACGACAAAGAAAGATGATATGCAAATTGTCAGTCTCTTACGTGATGCATGTTTAAATTATATTATATTTTAATCATAATCATTGAGAGAAACCATAACGAAAACGTAATGCCTATTACAGTTTATTTGGTGCATCTACTTTCACAGTAATTGGTCTTGTTAGTCCTTTGAAGTTTTCATCTGTTAAGGTGTAATTTTATTGACATGTTTTTTTTCGGAATCACATGTTTTTATTTTCTAAAAGAACATATATTGCATTGGCCATAAGTGATGTTTATTTTAATTACCGAAAATATGTTACTCAAACTGTGTCATAAGGTCACATTCCATCTTTGCCTTCATGATAGGTGTTAGTATGTCTGAGGTCAAAGATGGAAACTTTGACAGTGCACGTTTGCCACTATTGCACATACGTTTTTTAAAATTATCCTGTAGCATATGAATAACCCTTTGGATCTTATGCAATGAAAGAACTCCATTTCATCAGTCAACCTTCACTTTCTAAAATATGGTTCGCCCCCAATATAACCTCTCAAGAATCGAGGTTTTCTCAGGTTATGAATTTTGGCAATATAGGGGCAAGATGGTATATAGGAGGGAGTGAAACTCCTATATGAAGCAGAGTCTTTAGGGTTAGATTGCGTGAGGATTACACTGGAAAAACAGGATTAGAAAGTACGAGCCATTCATCTCAATTGTTTCAATCAAGGTTAGAACATAAATTTACTTAATCCAGATTAAGAAGTAATGAGCCGTCGGGGCCATAACATGTTATTGTTCCTACCTCAGCTGAATTTGAGCCTGATTCAGGGCTCCGGTTATTTTTAATCAACATTTCTAAGGTGTAATGGACATATTATAAATATTTTACTCATATATAGGTAAACATTGGTAATGAAACATGTCTTCCGATACTTTTTTGGCGACGTGAGTCAAATGCCAACCTTGAAAACCCTGTGTATTATATTATAAAACGTTAGCAAAACTCAGGCGTCGGACATGGCTCTACATAAAGAAGGCGAAGGGAAGCACAAACAAAGGTTATCGACAAACAAAGGTTGTGGTTATAGCTTTGATAGTCAGCTTCATTGTGTTTCAACTTTGTGCAGATCAATGGTGACTAGCATTACAAATTTCCCATCAATTACAGATGCACCAATTGCCAAAAGAAGTAGACCCCATCCCAGTCACTAACCCCCTTTTTGTGGGGACTCAATAAAGAAAAGACAAGGACGCGAGAATCCACTGTGCGCATGAATTCGCACCATTTCAGTTAGTGATGTGATGTGATGTGATGTGATGTGAGTGTTTGGTATATATTGGTGATCAATTCAAGGTTATCTTTGTTTACAATTAAAACATTTAAAACACAATTCCATGCCAACTTCCCTTAAACAAACTCATGGAACTATGACAAACAATCATCAAATGTTGCATCTGATAGCCACGTGAATGCCTATGACAATATTGGCATTATGATACTCCTGCCCCTGCCCTGATAGGTAAAGGTTGCCATACATACGGCCCACGAGGGACCCAATTCAGCCCATTGGAGAACCGGAACTGCTATGCTTATAACCGGAACTAGTTTGTGAAGCAACTCTTAACAGTTATTGAACAAAGAATTTAAAAGAGAGGGTTAATGCCTTAGTAATAGGATTGATGTAAGAACAACCCCATACAATTTCCATAAACACTGTAAGGACAACCAAGTTCTGAAAATATAAGATGGTGGAAACCGCATGGTGGGTAACCTGGTTAAGATAAAAAGCCCAGCATCCCACCTGCAGTCGGTGCCGTCCCCGCTGGGCTCGCAGTGCTCGTCCGGGTGACGCCCGTACACCTCCTGGAGCACATGGATGCGCCGCTCCACACAGTTAATATCCACAAAGCCGCCGTAACAGGCGTCTTCGATCAGCTCAGCTGCAACAGATTAAGACATGGATTAGCCTATGTTTTGATTGCTTTAGGGTATCACTGATAGATTTAGGAGGGCGCAGGTGACAGTGTGCGCCTCCGTATATACTTTTGGCAAAATATTAAAATCTTTACTGTAAAATTCTCAGACCCGGAGAGGCCAAACGAAATCGCACCCTTTGATGTTTTTTCTTGTTCTGCCCCTTGTAGTCCAGGAGCCAAATATGAAAATCCTGATCTACCCTCCATGGTGAGCCCCCTGGATTTTCTTGATTTTTCTATTCTTATAGTATAAGGGACCATGAATCAAGACAGTTCCAAAGAATCTAGGTAAGCGAACACTGTCTAATTATGCAATTTGTGATTAATTAGCAAAAATTGAAAAATGTGTTATTTCTAAATTTCTCAAGAACTATGTAAGATATGATAACAATGCTATATATCATCTGAAAGGTAATTGTTTTCCTGATTTTTTTTATATATTGTTTGTTATTGTCATGAATCAGGACAATGAGTAATTAAAGAAAAACTGTTGCTTCAGTCATAATCATTAGAACTTAAGAATCCAAGATCAAACTTTGGAATTGATAAACCAAGTGCTAGGTATACTTAAAGGAGATCTTTAGGCAGTTTTTAAAGAAGGTTGCATCTTATTTCATTGGAAATGTAAGGTAGAAATCAATTTTGGTTGATTAAATTCCAACCAACTCATTTTGCACTCATATTTCAAAAGGAGAGATGATATTATGAAAATAACACATTATGTCCTAAAGGGATGGGAAAATGATAATCACTCTTTCCTTAAGCTGGTATAGCAGTGTTTTCTGAGCCACTTAGTCCATTGTATACAACATTGGAGCTGTAAAATAAGTATACATTAGCAAGAAATATGTGTCCATGTAATTTGCAGACAAGCTCATCTTTGTTGCCTGATCAAACTAGTATAGTCATTAATTTATTTACTCAAAAGGGTATAAATGGCTCCTTATAATATAAGGAGCCATTTATACCCCTTTTGGCAATATTATTGCCAAAGATTCACACATTGATATAACAATATGCAGCAAACTTCTTTTTACATACCCCTGTACCCACTCATCTTTGAAACCTTGTTTCTATAAGGAAAGTGGGAGTTGTAGGCTGTAATACTCTTTTAAATCCCCCCATTGCTGTCCCCAATGTCTAATGTTTACCTCACCCCTGGCAACAGATAAGGCCTGGAGAAACAGAAGAATGATAAAGATGGCAGACTAAGGTTCTTATCTCCCTGTTGAGTGAGTTAAACCATTGGTAAGACACTGTGCTTACAACCTAATAAAAGGATCCTTCAGAGGGTGGGGCAGGCTTCAATTTTGGCTACATATAACTGTCTTATTATTCAATCTTATCACATAATTACAAAAGGAGCAGGGGTTCATCACTGTAGATAGTGAGATAAAATGATGAAGTTAACTGTTTGTACATTGTTGCCTTACAGTGGTAAAATGAAGGTAGTGGATCTTCAGAAGCTTATCAGTGGTAGAGAGGTCTAGCTTTTCTCCTGAGTCACCTGAACTGGGGGATAAGGGCAGCCTCCTATGGTACAATGCACTGCAGGCCTATATATAGTTTACCGTAAACTGTGGGATTGCTGACCACCTACTGTACTTTTGTTAACATCCTACCACCAATCTACCAAATTAACCTTTGTTATCTTTTTGCTACTACTTGAGGGTTCACAGTTCCAGGCTGTATGGGTTCATTACTCAGTTAGCTTTATACCCTTTTGCATTATGGTTTTTATATGGTTTATATAAGTTTTCAGTGTTGTATTATAAGAACTGATCATAGACTAGAGGATTATTTATATATTTGAATAATGACTCCCTTAGTTTTGGGTCTCTGAGTATTTCCCATATTGACATTTCCCTTAGTATCTAACTATAAGCTGTCTCTTGCTGTAGGTTAGTGAAATTGTATCCTTGTTCATAGCAGTTTAGAAATGAAAATAGTCAGTTATATTTTGATAAGGGAATAATGTTGTTTCTGAGGTTTGAGGAACAGAAAGTTTGAGTTTACAACCAGAATCACAGCAATTTGTTGCTCTTGTACATTCTCCTAATACCATACTGCCTTGGTTATGGTTCCACAGCAAGGGTGCTGTGCACATGCTGCTCAATGTGGTAATGCTACTAAATAGTATTGGGAAACCAGTACTTAATGGCTATACCAAAAATTTGTAATTCTGAAATAGCAAGATATATCAGGAACCTCTGTATTGTTTCAGGTTTTGATATTTGTTTGAGGTCTTGCCGATGATATTGATATGTATACACACACAGAGGGATCAGTCCCCCTAGTACACTTCTTGTTAAAATAGGATATAATATTATGGCAAAATCTTGTTAGTTGATAGGATGGATCTGAGTGAAGCATGACCACAGGCTGGTTATAACTTGTATTGGTAATTTGGGAGGATTGGAAGTTTGGCAGAGGTAGCACACCTATCATGTTTACAAGTTTAATAAATAACACGTTTGGTCTTTTTGTATTTGGCATATGGATACAAGGACTCTTTTTCTTGATTCAGAACTCTTGATATATGACAACATACTTTTTGGGATTCATCTATTGGGGTAAGGTAATGGGTGAGTCTGCTTAGCTACAAGCTATATTCTTTTCTATATGTAAACAAGAAATAGAGGGACTATAAGGGGCCTTCTATTTAATAAATACAATCTCTATAGGATTTATTGTGTTATTTTCATGATATCATCTCTCCTTTTAGAATTATTATAAGTGCAAAATGAACAAGTAGTCGGTTAGAATTTAATTAGCAAAAAATAATTTTTACCTTACATTTCTTATGAAATCAGATCCAACCTTTTTAGAAACTGCCTAAAGATCTTTTATAAATATACCTAGCACTTGGTTTATCACTTCCAGAGTTTAACCTTGGATCCTTAAGTTTTAATGATTTTGACTGAAACAACAGTTTTTCTTTAATTACTCATTGCCCTGATTAATGACAATAACAAACAATATACCAAAATATCAGGAAAAAAAGTACCTTTCAGATGCCATAATAGCATGTTATCATATCTTACACAGTTCCTGAGCAATTTAGAAATAACACGTTTTTCAGTTTTTGCTAATTAAGCATAAATCGCATAATGACAGAATGTTCGCATACCTTAATTCTTCGGAACCATCTTGATTCATGGTCCCTAGGATGTTATAAGCTGAAAAAAATCAAGAAAATCCAGGGGGCTCACCATGGAGCGTAAATCCTTATTTTGACTGATTTCAGGATTTGGCTCCCTGGACTATTAAAGTACGCCTCTGCTCTAGGCCTAAGTAAATTATTCTTTTAAAATTCACAGAAAAAAACAACATAAATATGACCCACAATCAAGACATTTCGGATCCCTTAAAGCATCGAATTTTACTGTAAATTATCCACATTCGTTCTTAATGAGATCACACCCTATGACTACCGCATATGATAATGTAAATTAGTCACTTTGCAAGCATCCTGGTTTCGTACATTTCAACATTCATTTTTTTTCAATTTTCAAACAGTTATGTGCCAGAAAGGTTAGTCAGATGTGAGTCAAAACCCCATGGTAGCTGACCACAGGGCCGTCATGTTATATTAAGGGCGTGGTACTTAACTCGGGCACAGGTATGTGAGAGAGTCGCCGCAGGGCCCGTCATAACGGCCATGCGTGATACCTGTCATCGCGTTCACATTGTCCATCTCTTTTGAAAGGTATAATCTATACAATCGATACCTTCATTTAAGTCGCATGTTCTATTTCAGTTGTGTAAGATAGAATTCAAGGTATTTAGACCACAATGGAGATAGCTAATGTGTTATTATAGTGACTTATAAGTCGGATTAATTTAACGGTTAGAGATGGGCCTCACGAATGTCCCTTTTCAAATTAAACCATTTTGAATGAAAATGTAAATGTAAATTTATGAAAGCGCGCATCCCATTTATAAAAATGCTTCAAAACGTGAGGGCTGTGATGTGTCAGTAAAATGTGCTGCCAATAACGTTTCCTGCAAGATTTGCTGTATATCAGTTATGTTGTAATTTAAAAGTACTCAATGCTGTATTTTTGACAGCAAATTTTGCTGAATAATAAAAAGCAAAATGATGTTTTGTAATTAAACAGTAAAGAACACTTTATGAGTAGGTTAGGTAGTCGATACGGTAGGGGTCAATTAAGTCGTGACTGGGTTTCTAAGCTTCAGAACGAGAATATTGTCAGGTGTAAACCAGCCTTGATCTGGGCTAATCGCTAGACTCGCTGGCTATACGTAGACACACTTATATATGTGTCGAGATTCTTACAAGTGCCAAGTATACTCATGTCAATGTCCTATCAAATGTTGACCAAAAACACGATTGCAATTGCACATCTTTCCAAATCAAGTGTTTTTAAGCGTTTTGTGAAACGCTAATGAAATCTGTATAACACCCTTTCAAAGGAATAAATGTTCAAGTCACACTGCTACCTGGGATATGTTTGGTTAATGAAGCCAACACCTAAACGCACTAAATTAGAGGATTTTTGTCTGGCCGGAAAAGCTTTATTTCAGTTAATTTGGTGATACCTATCAATAAATTGATAAATGGGGCCATACTTGTGTGACTGATTTCGGTGATTAGGCTAATCATGTGAATTTTAATAAGTGTCTCAGCCATGATATTTATTCTGTCTGTCAACCAAGAAGCTACACCTAGCATTCCCTTTTCAATGTTATTTTGAAATGATACCCCTACATTTGGTGACAGACAGAATCAGGCATCACAAGACACTAATCAAGTTTCAGCTGATTAGCCTATTCAGGAAAATCAGTTATGAAGATTTGGGCCCGGTCATTTCGATTAGAATGTAAGCACTTTAATTTCGTATAATGGGCCGCGCTAAACCAAGTTATGGTCCAACCTAATACAAGGGTAATATGCATAGAAACGTGCTTTTCCACTTCAAGCGTGTTTTTCCATGGCTTTTGTGATGAATGATGAGTAGATTCATTAAAATCTTGTCATTCCAAGACACCATATTCGTCGAGACACCAGCTAAATTAAGGCTAGTCACACATTGTTTCTGAATAATATGGTAATGACGGCCTGTATGTATTCCTAGTCTATATAACCAAGTATGAACGTGAAACATATATAGGATCTGTATATATATATATATATATATATATATATATATATATATTGGAAATATCAATACTGCTCGGCTACTAATAAATGAATGATATACACCCACCAGAGCAAAGAGGAAACGGACTTATATTCATAAAGGTGTTAATTGTAATACAAACTGTTCTTTCTGTCATTTCCTCCATCATACATAATTCAGTCATACCACATATCGCATGGGTTCATGAAAATACTATTTGCAGAACACTACCGGTTGTGAAAAACCTATCACAATTAAATGAACCGCTGGACCTTGATGTACTATTGATAACCAATTGGAACCTAAGCACATTCAACCAATAATAGATGAACAGATTTTAATTCAATGTATTGATGTAGGCTTACCTGAATCGTCAAGCTCATTCGAACTGGCTTGACCATTGGTTGATTGGATGAGAATAAATAAGTATAGAGAAATAAAGCTCGCCAGCAAACTCAGATTCATGGCTGTAAGTTCCACGCTTGCCACAAAACGAAAGGGTCTATATCCTCGAGCTCGAGCTCTTATGTGCCTCTCCTAGAACACCTGTGAAGTTATTCCATTTGTAAATGTTGGTTAGCAGCGGTATCGTTCCTCTGTGAGGTCATGATACTAGTAGCGTGACTCTAAGTTTGAAATGAACTACGAAATAAACGACCACGGATGGGCGGCCTATGGGGAGATTGATGTGCACACGTCGGTAGTCTCCTCCATGACGTCGCCCTGCTGGAATCCTGTCGAGACCACTCAGCAGGTGCTCCTCCCCTTCCTCACCACCAGGTAAACGCCCTCACAACACCACCCACACCCTCTCACTCATCAATATATGACCCCAAGGAGATGAACACATCAGAGATAACCAGTGCAGGGCTGGGCCCACGATCCTGCCTCCCAAATTAAACCGGGGACCAGACGAAAGGTGGCGCTCCGTTTTTCGATGATCTGGAAACGAGGTTCATTTGCATAGGGCAGCGCCGGCGGGGATGAGGCCAGATGCCCTGGGGGCTTTTAGGTGTTAAAAGGAGGCGCCATCGTTAAACAAGCCAGCCTCCGACCAGCGGCTAGCCCGGTGAGGTGTGGCGGACAGTTTGGGCACAGCACCGACATGGACGGTCCAGCTTTGATCTTAAGCAACAACAGATCTGGCCACACGGATTACCTGTCCCACGCGAACGTCACCATGCTCTATCCACCCTACTTCTCCTCCCTCAAGGCCCACCTGTGGCTTTTTTTTAGCAAACGTTCCCCGAAACAAACAGACCACGATTTTTAGAGTATCCAGTTGCGGTGAAGAAGTGGATGGGTGGGAGTTTGTTTTGTAGGGGTCATTGCCCATATATATTTCTTGTGGTCAGCATGTCACGTTCCGAATATGGTTTTGCATACAGATGACCCTCTCGACTATTGTGCAGTGGACTTGTGACACAGAGCAAACTCATCATATTCGCATTACTACGGGTTTGATTGAGCCTGTTGCCCCTGATGACACCGATTGGTCATCCACCTCATACTGTTATTGCACTAAAGGAATTGGCCAAGACCATCTCTTATATGTCTCCGCAGTTTGATGTAACAAAAGAGGGAAAAAAAACACTATTCATCTGATATAAATCAAACTAAGTTATATTTGTCTTTCTATTTGCATTAAACAGTTGCATTTGTCTATTCATCTCTATGTGTATTGTATGAATTCTTATCATACATATAACAATGTATATACACTGACAAATCTGTACAAATTAATGTTGTTTACTGCCCTTTTTTCTACATCATGGCCAAGAAAACGTCTTGGAATTCTCATTGTGTTTTGATTTACAAAGATGGCTATTATGATGCATTGATGGAGCAGTAGACTGCAAGACATTATTTTGTGATAAATCACTAACGTATTGCCATCGCCAATGTAGACTCTATTCTCATAGTTGATAATAAAGGCGCTTTCTAAGGGTTAGCTTTTTTGTGTTTTTGAATGGCCCCTGTTCTCCAGGATCTCCTGTCGTTAATGAATTGTCAACACCAAGACGTGGTATCTGTGCCACCTGCCTCATAGCTGCCGGGGCAAGATTATATTATGTAAGCCGGACGCACTTAAAACATATAACTTTCAGTGACTCTCATTTATAGACTCAACTATAAAAGGAAGCATAACCTTGGTCAAACAATGCAAACACCTTTTTCACAACAAGTATGGATATTCTCCTGAATGTTTTGATTAGCCAGTGTGCACGGGATTTTTTTACCTGCGGTTCCCGATGAATTACTTCCTGTCACATGTATAGAATAAGGTCCTACTAAAGAAAAATGATTGATATCTATCAAAGGATAGCATAAAACACTTTCAAGGACTAACAGACAAACTTTCATCAATAAATTGCTGGGTTTAGAAAATCAAAGCAAATGCTTGTAAACTCGCTGACCACCCTGTAAGACCAAAGGTATAGCAGTAAATAGGTCTATGTAAAGTATGTAAACTAGAGAGTTTTTGCAAACCACACGTATCTCAGTCCCCTCATCCCAAAACGGATGTTGGGGCTCTAGATGAATGGTCCCCATGAACAATGTTACTTATAAGGGAAACAATTTTATTAATTTGAATTTTGCTTTAATCAAATGTGATATTCCATGGGATTTTGGGGCTTAATGACATAGGTGATGAATGTAGAAGAAGTCTCAAACTTCCTATCAATGAAAACAGCTTTTGAAGTAGAAGCTGAGATATTGGTTTCTAAATATGATAGGGTCGGACACCATAAATCTGTCAAAAATAGATAAGAAAGAGTACCAAGCGAGATACAAAGGGTTAAATATAGAACAAAATTCAAGTAGTATGACCCATAATTAGAGCATAACACTATATCTTTTTTTCTAATTAAGATATCTTTAAGCTGTTTTTTGCACAATGTACCATGACAATCCTTCTTTTCTGTTTTTCTAATTTTACAATTTTTGTCACATGATCTAGTTCCCATGGCAACCAATAACTTCATCTTAGCAACATAAGTATGCTTCGACGTTCTTTCAACATTCTGGTAACCATGGCAACAAAATGCAAAATTTGTGAAAATGATACTATCAAGTAAAACTACACAAAATTTGATTTTTAGACTAATTTTAGCTTATTTTACTATTTTGGGTCATTTTGACTGTAGACCTATCAAAGTGTATGTCAATAAGCTTGGAATTTGCATGGAATGTCACAAATATATCAGAAATGTAACTTATTTAAGAATAATGAGTGATGATGTAAATCTGAAAAGAAAGGGATTGGTCATGTTGATTTTGTGTACGTATATTTTGATAAATATAAATGTGTCTGAGTGCAGACATAACTTGCCCTTGGTCATGGTCTGCTGCACCCAGCTGTGGGCCCTCTGATCAGGGACTCACAGGCACACGGATCTCCTAACTATTACTTACCATTAGATTGTGTCTCAAATAAGAAGAAAACTAATCTCTTATTTATTTGTAATTAACATGTATGTATTCATGATGGGTGCAATAAAGTTGGTTGGTTGGTTATTGGGGTTTAACGCCGTAGCAACATCTAAGGTCATATCACGGCAAGAACAGGATTTGACAATTCTGTCTTTGATGATCGTATCTATGGAATGAACGAATCTATGAGAAGATAGAGACCATACCCCTACACATTTACCGAGGTAGGTGTTCTTTAAGGCGGTGATCCACGTTGCGACAAAATTGAACCGATTTCCAACCGATCCAAAATCGGCTGGAAATCGGCTGGAAATCGGCTGGAAATCGGCTGGAAATCGGCTGGAAATCGGCTGGAAATCGGCTGGAAATCGGCTGGAAATCGGCTGGAAATCGGCTGGAAATCGGTTCACTTTGGAAAATATCGCAACGTGGATCATGTCAACCGATTTTTTCAAACCGATTTCCAGCCGACATAATTATTTCAAGCGATTTCCAACCGATTTCCAACCGACGATGGTCCAACAAAATTATTAAACCTGTTTAATAATTTTGAACCAATTTCCAACCGATATGAACCGATTTTGAACCGATTTTATTATGTCTTAGTATTTTTAGTGTTATTTCATTCATTTTTGGAAATAATAGAACGAAAATGTGACCAAAAACTATCAAAATGAATTCTCTTGCACATGATATATTTTTTATTGATTTTGAACAAGTATTTTACTATTTTACTTTTTATTAATCAAACAGATTAAATAATATATATTTGTGGTCCTACTGACCATATTTAGACATAACATATGAAAATAATTCCAAAATTTTGATAATTTAGTCAACCGATTTTTTTTCACTGTTTTCTTATTAATTTCTAGTCTAAAATACAAGGAAGCAATTGGTTTTTAATGTCACAATGGATCATGGGTGGGGAACCGATTCTGGACCGATTTTAGGACCAACAGGTTTAATTGCCAAACCGATTATGGGCCGATAAATAAGTGTCGGTCCGGAAATCGGTTCACTCACAATTTTTTTGTCGGTTTGTAAAATGTCGCAACGTGGATCACCAGCTTTAATGTGCATGGTCCCATAGAGAGGGCCATACACAAGTGCAATAAAGTTGATTAAGAAACTAACATAAAGGTTTCATTGGAAAGGTACATTCATATAATAGGGGAGGCCTCAGGACTGGTCCTGGTGATCACAGTGCCCCTACGGATCTACCTCTCCCCTTGCCATAAAAAGCTAGGAATTGCTTATGTAACACAGTCTGAGAGTGGGATTTCTTTTTATGTGCACGAGTATGCACCACAGCAAAGCAAACACTCAATAGATTGATAGGGAGAACTTCTGCAGGTCCACACTGGCCTAATCAATGTCATCCAATCAAACTCATCAGGATACGTTTCGGGGACTGAGATCGGGGTGGGTTGCAAAAACTCTCTAATATCTAGACTGTTGTACCGAACCAAACCGCGCCAGGGGTGCGTTCCAATGTCTATAGCGTTTCAGGCCGTAAGTCCCTGCGACAAAAGGGTCGATTTACATACGGACATTGCAAGGTACATAGATACGGAGGGGGTCCACGTCGCATCTAGCTAAGGGAAAGAAATACACATTGGTAGAATATGTCATGAAGGGAATGCCAACCACCTATGAAACAGATAAATCAAGATTGTGCATATTTTGTTGATTTCCCAATCAAGAATCCCTTAAAACCATATGTATAAAATTAGTTTACTAATTTTTCTACCTGTATATGTATGACTTATCACTCATGTAGTTGATTTCATTTGGTAGTAATGCATAGAAAATTCGAATTGAGGGTACTCATGCATGAAGGTGGTCTAAGGACACCTGACCTCTGGACCCCCTGGTCCCCGGTGCCATTCTGTCTGCCAGCTATAATAGGCCTAATTGCCTATGGCACCATAGTCAGAGCTAGAAACGCAGGTGGCCCCTGATTCATAGTGTAAATGATATGCTTGTCTTTCCACCGTTATAAAACTTAAACCATATAAGTTAAAGTAATTATAGAAATATGTGAAGGTTGTAAATTATATAAGCTTTAGTGAACTCTATTTTTATGAATAAATTCCCAAGATTTCTCTATAAATTTACCAATCTTGTCAGTTTCACCCGGCACTTATGACCACCTCAATAGGTGTCATATCTTTTCTCCCCAAATGCTCTGTCTGCGACGATTTTATGACTGTCCCAGAGATACCTTGCAACAGTTTTTTATTAGATTATACAGAAGGGGTCCACCAGATGATATAAGACGACCCCTCCACTTGACACTTTGGAACTGATAGATCATAAATACGTAATATATTACATACGACCAACGATACGACCTATTACTCAAACTGTATGTCACACTGGAACGCACCCCAGGCGCATATTTGGACATCCTGTGGACCGTAAATTGCATGGTACATTCGATGGACTTGTAAATGATATCTAACATAGGGCCTCAGCCTAGGTGACATTAACGACATAAAGATGGTTTACCTTGGAAAATTTAGGTACGCGCTAATTGTTGATCCATCTTGTGCAGTAGAGTAGTCAGTGTGACTGGAGTTTATGGTTGGATAAAGCCGGGTTTCCACCAAACGATTCAGGCTGAGAATAGGTGACGACTACAAACGACTGGAAACAATTGTAATCGTCAGCAAATTGTCTGGTGAAAAAATCTTTTATAAATGAAAGATTTGTTGTTTCCACTGAACGACTGAAATGAAGAGATTTGGACGATTCTGGGACATTGTGGACGACTATTTCCAATCACTGGAGTCGAAAAATCTAGGGAACAATGGATTTAATTGCTTTTAATTGCCTCTGGAAGAAATCGTGAGCTACAGTCGTCTAGAAATATTAAACAGGTTAAATATTTGGTCGTTGGTGCATCGTTCACTTTGGTCGTTCACTTTGGTCGTTTGCAGTCGTTCATAAATATCTTTACTAACGATTTTGTGTTTCCACTGAACGATTTTCCCAACGATCACCAACGATTTCCTAATCTTTTCACGTCTTAGGCTGTCTTGAGGAGAATGTCGTTCGGTGGAAACAGGCCTTTACATGTACAATCAGAGGTAACTGCAAGCGATACTGGTTTCGGTAACTTCCAAGGCGAATGGCCCCTATATAAAGATGAACTGCGCTTTATTCTGCCAGCATCGTCCACAAATAACAAGTGCATACTTATGATTACGTCTATTTTGGTAAAACGTCTCAGTACTTCTTACCTACCTTAGTCAAATTATTGCCTTATAGCTGATGAAGTCACTCAGGTATAGTATTCTTTGCGACCACAGTAATTGTCCCAATAGCCACATTGAATATATATCATTCAAAGTGGCTATGGGGTAATTGTTATGGTCACGAAAAAACACTAGTCATTTCTGACCATATTTGAGTTGCTGATGAAATTAAAGGCCCTATTGCACTACAAGATATGATCTGTGATGTGACTGTGTTATGATGGAAATATGTCTGTTTCGCAGCCTTGTCGCAGTGTCCTACGATAAGTACTGTCGTTATACTGTTGCATTAGTATAAAAAGCCTATAGGGCTGAATCGCAATGGGTAATCGCAAGGGTAATATTCTAAGCCTAACCATGCCACTGTAGGTCATTACTTAGGGTAGGCATACACGACATTTACACGACATGTTTAATAATGATGTAGAGCTTAGTTTCAAATGCCTTGAATTGCAGTCCATGCTATATGTCCCATGTTGTGGAGAATATTAAACTTTCCATTGACCAAAGTCTGGAAAACATGACAGTGTGGTGTAATTCCCAAAATAGTGGAATTAGGCCACAATAATGCTCCAATATACATACATGCACTTATGTAAGACATAATGGCACCTCCTCGTGCGATACCAAGTAACGGCATTGTCCGATATGGTCCTCAAATTGGAGGCAGTTTGCATCGTGTAGTGTAATTGGGCCTTGACCTATGCAGCACTTGTGCATGATTCGCTCCTGGTGGCTGAAGATAGAATTAGTATCTGAAGGTATTCACTTTCTAAAAATAAATTCTTTCAGCATCTTAAAATCATTTTATTAACATAGTGTATATAAACGGGAGGATGTGCCTCTAAACCCCCTTTTCTTTCATTTCTTTTTCAATCTTTGACAAATTGCTCTACACTAACCCATTGACCCTGATATATGGGGTCTTAATCCGTACATCCTAGTTGACTAGTGAGAAGACGCCGAAACACTGTCTTGTTATATTCCCTAAAAGAAGGAGGTTAGATTCCCTTAATCTTAATTCATATCAAAAATCGGAACCGTATATATAAACACCTGTAGGCTCATGGCAAGTACCCGAACCATACACATTCCAGTCACCAATGAAAAAGACTACGCAGGGGTGCAGCTATTCGCATGACCACCCATGGCGCTTGTTAACTAATTGACTCTTGCAGCACAGGTGGTCATCAGGCTGAAGACAATGTCCAGCAATTTGAGATAGCTATACTAAATTCTCTTCTATAGCTATGACAATCATTATCATTGCTGCATCGTTCACAGGCATTCTGATCACAGTTTTCGCAAAATAATGAGAACGGTTACCTATACACCTTTCTTATTAAAGGTGGTGCCCCCTCTTGGGTGTAATATGAACCCTGGTGAGGGGAGTGCTATCCAATTCAGTCTGCAACACTGAACACTAGGCTTGGTGCAGAACCAAGTGACAATTGGTGCCCACTCAGGTGGTCAAGTACCTGTGCCTATTAGTACTGTGTGGAATGTGTATATGGGAGGGGAGGGGGAGGTAGGGTAATTGTAGTTGTGTTGACTGAGGTGCAAAACAATTCCTCTTGGTGAGAACCTGCAAATTAACTTGATTTTGAGTTGACCTCCTTCCAAATAAAAGGCAAGCAAGACTTAAAGAATTCCTTTATGCACCTAAACTACATATTTTATCATGATATTAGGTTACTTGTAGCAAAGAACAAAATGTTTTTGCATGCTAACATGAGTGCTAAGAATGGCAAATTTGCTTTCTTGTTAGTGTATTTGTGAGATATAGAAAAAACTGTCTGGGGCCCAGCAGGGCAACAGTGCGCAGGGTCGTTAGAACTATTTTAATAGTACACTATTTTAACAGTTAATACCCAACCTTGACTTTGGACCGTCAATAGGATTGATCCATTTGGAAAGCCATAATGAATACATGTATATGGTAAGTGTAACGGCCTCATGTACAATATTACAACCACACTCCATGAATATCTCAATAGCAGCTCAAGATTCCTCGAAGAATCCTCAACCCAGCAACTGTTGCTATGATATTGTAAATTTATTCAAAAACAAGTAGCAGGCGAAAATCCCTTTTGCTCGCCGGATTTGCAGAATAAAGCTGATACAAGTCCTTTATTTGTCTGAGTTTGGTAACGCCCGTCGTGTCTGTGTCTGCATGGACTGGGATGGTGTCTGAGGTGGCGATGGGGTTCTTGCGTGTCGTGTAAAAGGACATACTATAAGGAGTAATAGTATATGGCTAGGTGCAATGTACTGTGGCCCTGAGATTTACAAATGTCGAACAAATATTGCCTGTTATTCCCATCAAGTAATGGGATCCCGTGTGGCCTTCAGTGTCAGTTTTACCTGGTCCGTTGTTCCCCTGGAAGCATACCCTAAGCAACATGTTGTTGCCATGACAGTATCATTCAGTGATCTCTAAATGACTCAGTTATCGATACATATGATCTTCAGTTGACAGAGAACGACATAGATATGGTCTCTCTTTGATTATAACAATTTGTGTTTTGGAAGCTTCCGAACAAACATATAGATTATATTGAATTCGGAACATCTAGGCCTATATACTTTCCATTTAATTATTTCAACCGTCCACGAGGCCATACTAGGACTGTAAAAAGGGACAATATGACGTTAGATATCTGATGCTTGAATAACGTATTCAAGACCTAAGATTTGGTAAACATTTAAAGACGTTCCTTGTGTTTATGAATAATTGCGACATTACTTCAATGCAAATGAATTGCACTTTTACACCCATACACTAGTTCAATGAAACTGAATGCCCAACGGCAGCATGGTGAATTTCTCTTTGCTATACTTGCTCGAAACAATCATCTTTGTCGAGATAAAACAGTAGAATCGAAAGCCAAAGGAATGGTTTCCCAAATTGTACATAAATGCATGCATGCATTCACTTTGCACTCAAATGATATGTCATATAAAGACTCCTGAATTACTCTTTCAACCTAGAAAACTGATTGTCCAATTCTTCAGTTTTATCTCTGCAAAAATAGTGATGCCTTAACCAGTTAGATATGAAGTAAGAAATCCTGTTGTTTCTGTTTTAAGAATAAATAGAATTAATATCAGTGATCATTAAGAGAATACTTGCAACCTATATTGTAACCATTTTGTTTAATATCATGTGATCTAACTTTTAGTAATTGACATTACATGGTCAGTCTGCAATTGGTTCCAGTTATGTGAGGGTCCACAAATCACGACATACGGATTCGACTAAATAATTGTCTGGCAAAATGCGTTAATTGTGCTTGCTAAAATATAACGCCTTCATGAATCAGTTCATTCAATATGTATATATATATATATATATATATATATCCATAATTAAAGCTATAATCATATCCCAGTGGCGGCACCTGCATGGCGCACATAACTGGAGGACGCTATCGCGCATGTCCCGATCTTGCAACTAGCTCTGATGCGACCCCCTTGACACTGGAGTCACTCGCTGGCTGCAGCCTAAGGGAAAGCTACATTTGGACCACAAACGTATACGAATAGGTTACTCAGAAGAATGGAGAACTTTACCACAGGGCATCGCAATGGTATACAGGGATGGGGTAATTCTACACAAGAAGAACAGTTCGTTGAGACGGAGGATAAACTGAGTTCTACCGGTTATGGTCCAATTAATGGCTCAAATAGTGTGGAGGTGTCTTTGAGTGCCCATGGATATAACCTTATGGCGACATACCTAACATTTATTGGTAAGTTTTAGTATCTTATCCATGGGCGTTCAGTGGCGATTCCAAGATTCTGTGAGAATAGGATGTGTTCAATGTCTGTACATGTAATGTTTTGCATGACAATTTCAAAGAAGGTTGGTATTTCTGTTCATGTACTGGCATCTGCTTTTAGTGGCGATTTTGAGGTTTCACAGGAGATGAAGTAAAACTCTTTACATCAAAGAATTGGCCATTTACATAAATTGTTGCAGTCCGTTATATATAATATCATATCATGCTCACTTGCTTATCGTCCGAACGAAATATACATCTATAAAGACAGGTATCTTCGCACAAAACTAACAAATGGTGCGGCAATTTATATATATATATATAAAAGAAGGTAAAATTGAAATTCTCATATAAAAAAGTTGTTCTAGGTAGGCTCATGGTCCATTTACGTTATAATTTTCAATCAAAAACTTTCCATGCCTTGTTTGAATGTGTGCACAAGCATTGATGATATGATATCTCATAAAATTCTAAATATACCATTTGAATTTCATAGTAATAATAATAGATCTTTGTTTTGTAGTCAAATTTTCTTTTATCTATTAGACTAATCAGCATTTCCAGATCATAAATTTTATATCTGAGGCTTCAAAATTACATTTTACGTTCATTCATGTGTTTACACATCTACATTTTAGGGCAGTTTTTGTTATTACGGCAATATGAGTTACATTTTACGGCAATATGAGTTACATTTTGCGGCAATTTTACATTTTACGTCAATTTGGATTACAATTTACGTCAAATTACATTTTACGTCACATTTACATTTTACGGTCTAACACACCCTCCCCCTTATTACGTGCTTGCAAGGTCGCATTGTAAGGATATTGCTGTGAGGAGAAATTGATAAATGATTGATTGAGAGTCACGATGTTACGACGGATGGTTCAGCGAGCTCGATATCATTGCAAATCATCTGGATCTCCACTGGATCATGGGATGAGAAACATTTAAAAACGTTGGTGTTATATCTTATCATGAAATCCTAACGTTAACGTTCACTTCTTGAATCCTATCATATCAACTACTTTCAAATATTTTTGAATCGTATGAACATGCTCCTTGAGGTATTTGTGCCCCATACTAATTGTATATCGTCCCTTTTTTTCTTTTCTTTTTTTTGCGAAAACGGAACCATTCTGTCATTTTCTGCTACTTAATTTTCTAGATTCCACGAAGTAGAAATAGTAACCAAAATATAGATGAACGACCCATTATCAACCTAGGGATATTACAGTTTGAAGATATAAAAAGAACATGTTTCGTAATTGACAGGGCAAAGTGGTTCGTCGCAGTACAACAGCCAGTTTTATACTTAAACTTTGATAACATCTCGAAACAGCGACCCACCAGAGCGATATCGCTGTTTTTGAACCAAGAATATGCCAGGAATTGCAGCTGTTCTATTGGTTTGATCTGAATTTTGTGAATCGCTATATAATGACACAGGTAATGTCGGCATGTAGTAACATATCCACGATTGCAATTATTAAGAGACACCTCTTCTTAGAATTAGGATATAGAGTATAATATAAAAAAAAGAAGAAGAAGATAGGATCAGCCTTTAGATATCCTTGTGTATTCAGTCACATTCATTTTCCTTGTACAAACACATCACAATCATCTTTGCACTGTGATGTCGCCATCAGGTTTGTAAGTTATCGATATATGGTATAGTTATACAGCATAATATATGAAATTAAGTTATGGGTGAACTGACAATTTCAGAAGACGATTGGGTTGGGGTGAAGGTTCAAAATTAGGTAAATCTCAACGTATACCTTCCACGATATGTTCCTGATATAATATTCTGATCGATGATGATGAGGCAAGGCAAGGCGGTGTAGCACTACTAGCAGGCACAGCCCAGGCTCAAACCCAGACCAGCCAAGTGCGAGGCAAGAATCTAGTTAACTCATTACAATACCCCGTCCCCCTTATTATGATAGTGAATGATAAAAAAACAAGTGTCAAAATTGTCAGGGGCCTGTTTTATATGCCCAAACACACTCCTTAATGATAAACGCACCATTTCATAGGCCTCAATTAGGTAAGTGTGCCTTCCGTAAGGGATTAAGTGTAAGGCCCATACATGATATAGTTCACACACATTATAGTTCTGTGTCTCCTCCCCAACTGAAGGGCAGTGCATTCAACCTTCCTGGCTCTTCATTCCCATTTCACTAATGGGTTCTTCCTGGCCAACGGCAATAGGGGTTATTCATAAGTCAAGTTTATGACAAAGACATGCTTAGACAAAGCCTGCACCTAGGGGATAAGGATTAGAAGCTATTGGAGTATGGATGATCCTGTTACTTCGGCACTAGTTCTATATCCTGCAGTTTTTGTTCATTACACAGTTAGAGTAACTGTGCACGAGTTCCTAATCAGCAGAGAGTGTTCAGTTTCCTAGCCTACAATAAATGCTATTGTCAATGAAGTAGTTTGAGATTGCGACCCATAGAAACAAGTCTATTGAACGTGCTCACTTCTCGGGGCCCCTTCCAACCGGCTGCCTCTGTAGTATAGGGTTAAGCTCTGGGCTTTGAGTTCGATTCTGATCTTGCCCAACATTTTCATGAATCCAAAATATCTCCATGTAGACTCTCTAAAACACATTTCAGCACCAGAGTATTATCAATGTGACTTTATTTATGTGACTGATGCCAAAAGGTTTAAAGGTGATTTCATAACCCAAATTTTCCACAGAATTGAAAAATCAAAGCCTCAGGGTTTTGGGTGAAAAATGACGTTTTCATGCAAAAGAAAATAGATTTTCGAAGCAATGATATAATCTTAGTATTTCCTCTCCAGCCACCCATAAAACAATGTTGACATCTTCTGTATGAAATCAAAATGAAGGTTATGAATGAACAAAAGGAATGAATTAAGGTAATTGATATGGTTAGTTACAATGGTTAAAGGTGGTGGTTTGGTAGAAAATAGTCAAAAACTGATTAAAAAAATTTTCATTACCTATGGTGACCATATAATACAAGGTTTCAGTTTAAAAATTCCTTGGCACATTCAATTGGATCCAAATCTAAATTGATATAATAAAAATGATGAGCCGTCTTGAATAAATTGGGTCTAGACTGACGTAATTTGTTGATACGTGCCAAATTCATGAAAATTACAAAAGTAATACCTATTGACAAAATGATGGTTGGAAATATATATAAAAGCACTACAGGGGCCTTTTCACTAATTCTAGAAGGGGAATTACATTAACTTATTAATAGGATCCAGTTCAATGTCCAAAATCAACATGGCTGCCTTCTTTTAAGATGCATAGAAAGACATAGTAACTGTTGGCCTCTTCATTTGGAGATTCAAGGTCCAGGAATCCAAAATTCAATAATTATGTTGCATCTGTGACAAATGGTGGTTTGGTTGATATATTTTTGAAATGCAGCTTTACATATTGGCCTTTTCCCCATAGGAACCAATGTTAAAGCCTGTCAACCCAACCTTTAATGTCCAACCCTATTTTCCCTAAAATGCAGCATTTTGATTGGCTGGCAAACCTACAAATTTGTCAAATAGTACAATTTAAGAAATCATGACATTTTATCAGTACTTGGAGATATAGAGAAACATAATTCTTGCTTATTTTAGTAATCCCAAACCTAGGAGACAAGGATGGATTATACAGTAATTTTGTCCAACCTTTGTCCAACCCTTGTCCAACCCTGGGATATACCCAATGTGGGATGGGCTTAATAAGCATTACAGAGGATGTTTTTAGTTTACAAATGATACCAAGGACATCAAAATAGGATAATTTTCAAGGAAGTTACAGGCTGTTGAACATAGGACTATTGGTGTTCCTAAAAATGGCAAAAAGCGTGGTTACTGAATAACTATTGTCTTAATATTAAGTTATAAGATAAAATTTGCCTATAAATTACCAAAAAGTCCTCAAAGCTACTATGAGTATACTTATTATCTAGTAAAGCATATTTTAGTTTGGACTGATAATATTATCAACTAATGTTTTTCCAAATGGGTTTCAATTTTTGACAGAATCTGCAAAATGTTGTTGTGTACTGACCGGGGTGTCGTCCACTGTGTAAAATCTTAGTTAACTTCTAGGGAAGTAAGGATCAGGGCTTAGATTGATTCACTGAGTGCTAGGAGCAGAGAGTGTAGAGGCCACATCATCGTTTAGGTAAATGGATGCATAGTGTACCGGCAGTTCCAGAGTGTAATCGGTAAGCCAAGTAGGCACATCCTTGTGGAGTGTGGCTATGCGAACTCAGGTTACTGACTGCGCAGGTTAGCAGGGCCAGGCTGACAGATAGAGCTCAGGAGTGTTGGTTGTATGTGGTTGAGTGGACATGCCTCTCTGGACTGATAGTGTCAAAAGGTGCATAGTGAGTGACACATATTACATATATTAGACTAAATAAATAATATCCTTTTACACGAGTGTTCTTTGTTGCCTCTGAATGAAGAGCTATGTTCTGAGATGACCTGCAGTTGAGACAGGAAGGAAGACTGCAATTTACACATATTAGCATACTGGAATAATTAATACGGAATAATCGTAATTGATAACCTAATGATTAACCATAAAGTAAAACCCAATTGTTCAGTTGTTTCCACGGTAACCAAAACTCTAATGCTTGGTAATATATGGGGGGAAATATTCCATTAACATTCCAAATAGAATGTTTTTCAAACTTTATGGAATGTTTAGAGTGGGTTAATTGAATCATACACACAAAAAACACTTTTTCACAAATCTACCCATATCTCCATTAATATTAGCCTTAGAGCTTAAGAATTAACCTCCTGTAAGCATCCTTTTCTTGCACTGGGTCACCTCTACCATTTTGTATTTCTCTGTATGAATAAGGTCCCAGTCGGTGGGTCACTCAGGTAACATAAGAATGTGCAACTGGGATGTGATAACATGAAGACCTGAGTGAGCCACCTCTGCACACTGCAGTGTTGCAAAGTTTTGAAAAGCTAAAATTACGGAGATTCATTTATTTGCTATAAATACCGCTAATAGGGAGGTCTGGGGGTATTCTCCCCCGGGAAAATTTAGTTTTTTAAAGTGTAAATAGACAGGTTTAGTGCAAATTCTGGAAGATTTTGAGGTTCTCCATTGGAATTGCAGAGGTTTTCAGTGGTTCTCATGCAAATTACGGATCTTGTGACCAAAATTATGGATTACGGAGCTAGTCTTTTTTTTCCTACTGAAAATACGGAGGTCTCCCTAATTTTTACGGAGGTTTGGAGACACTGACACTGATTTGGGCAGGGTGACATACCTATTTCTGTAATTTGATGTCATGCTTTTTCAGGGTATTTTCGGGACCCCCCTACCCTCCTGTCACATTTTGTCACACATTTTGAACCATCCCCTGAAATATGATGTCACACTCTATGAACAACCCCCCCCCCCCCCCATTTCCACCTTTTCTTCTTTAGATGATAAGTGTATTAAGCAAAGGTATAGATATTTACATTAGGTAACTATATGAGGCTTTTGTCTATTAAGAAAGGAATTATTTGGAGGAAAGGTTAACTCCTTTTTTGTGAATAAAACCTACCACCCCCAGCATAGGGGGAGGCTAGCTTGATCAAAAGTGCAGTGACATGATAAGGGTTGGAGCCTGAGCCCCAATCAGTTAACAAGAGGTAGTTGGCGAACAAGGGAGAACATAAGAAAATGACAGCAGGCTGAAGAGACAACAAACAAGTGAACTCCACTGGCTGTAGTACCTTTATTATTGCCCGCCATTATGGCGACTACGCTAGAAGAAAAAATCTATCTTCTACTGGATAGAACGGCCAACCTTGAAACAATACAAGACGATATTACAAAAATGAGACAGGAAATGGGGGAAAACACAGCTGCCTTCAAATCTTTGAAATCCTCTTTGACTCAACCACAAAAAATGTTGCTTATCTATAACTGTGAGCAAACAGGTTAGAAAAGGAAAATCAGGAACTTAAGCAAACACTGGCGACAAAGGAATTTGGAGTGAACAAACCAAAAACCCTAAGCAAGTCGATTGAAACTGCGCTTAAACGAGAACCCCGAAAGAAATCTATAATTTATAATAGAAGGGATACCTGAGAATTATAGCGACAACACAGACATGATCGCCAAACAAATCTGCTTTGAGATGGGTAATTCAACAAAATGAAAAGACTTCGACAGAAAAACAGAAATGCCCTAGGCAGATAGTAGTGGATTTCAAGAGCAAATCTCTACGGGACAAAGTCTACAGGGACAGACAGAAAATTAAAAACAACCCGATGTTTAAATCAAACCATGTTTGAATAAATAAATGCCTAGACGAGGAACAAAGGACCAACAGGGCCAAGCTTAGAGCTATGGCGGACCTGGCCAGAGAGGATGGAAAGGAAGTGCATGTGGTAGGAGACCTGCTGATAGTCAATAGTATTAAATACACAATTGATGACCTGCAGAAACTTGCCCCAGATTTGACGTTAGAAGATGCATTCACCTTCTATGACGGCGAATAGATCATTTTTCAATCAGAAAAAAGCTGGTGCTCAAGCTTCGCAAAAGTCAATCTCACCTATTATGGAGTAACGTACTCCAGCTTTGAACAGGGCATTAGCCATTTGAAAGTGCTTAGAAATGGACATTACTACCTAGCTGAAAACGTTTTGTAGGAGCACGACCCACGTAGATGTAAAGCGATGGTCAAGACTATCTCAACACTCCCTCTATGAGACAATGAACAGTTTGTTGAAATGGCACGAAAAATTCATAGGGGGTGATATCTCAATGGTACATCGAGAAATTGATATTAGAAATAATAATAGGTAACTGTAGCCTGTACCTCACACCTGTTTCTATAGGAAAACACTTTTTTACTGGGGCTCTCAAATATGGAACTCACTACCGTTGGCCACTAGACTTGAAGAATAGACTGTTAGTTTTAAACAAAAGATATACAAGTCTTTGACTAATTAAACTATACGTGTTGATTTTCCTGAATAATATCGCTGTGCCTATGTAATAAGCTATATCCTATATGTTAAGGTTATACTAACTTAGTACTACACAAGTGCCTACTTGTATTATGATCTGATGCAGCAACTTTGTATAATTTTGTTTTAAAATAGGCCAGAAACAACCCTTGTGATAGAAGCATACTTAACTGATTCATTTAATTCTTAATACAGACTTTTTGTATTGAATTCCAGTTGTCCTCTCATCCTTTTTCATATAATGTGATTTCACCCTTGTAATTATTGAACAGTATTTTTAACTATATCGAGACCTGCAATGCAAATTGAAACATCATATTGTATTACCCTACCAAGCGCTGGAGCCGGCAGGAGACCAGGCCTAGGCCTGAAAAGGTTTCAGCTGAAATAAAAATTGTTCAAAATAAATAAATAAAATAAAATGGCCAAACTGCCAAACTACATAATTATGGTGAAGTCATGGGAGGCATATCAATAAAGGTTGGAGGCCACAAGTGAGTCCTTTGGGCAAAGGCTGGCGTCAAAATGGCGGAGGTTTGAGAACACAGACAAGGAGGCACAGGACCCATGGGAAACACAAAAGAATGCACAGACAAGATAATTCCCAGTATGAAGTCAGTTTCCAATAATTATATGACACTCAGAAATGCTTCATAGAATGAAAGGGTTCTCAAGTTGCAGATAAATGATAATGATATGACATGAAAATGTGAAGTCCAATGTCATATAAGTCTCATATTCAAGAATCTTGCAAATATTTCTGCTACATATTACATAACCCACCCTCACACTTAGTGCAGACTCATGAGAAAGAACAAATTGTGATACAAATTGGTCAGATAGGTTCAGTATAAAATGACATCTGTTAATGACATCACAGTTGGGTCATCAAAAAACAGTATAAGAACACAACATTTAGACTGTCCCAACATGTGGGATGTCAAAAGCACAATGTGTTTTCATTATTTTGAAAAGATTTTTTGAAGAACCAACATATTTCATTGGAATAAAGTTCAGGGAATTTGCTATCTTTTATGTATAAAGCATTCTAACTTAATTCCCTGTAGCCTACAATAATTTCCCAACATAAGAATCAAATGAGCAAGACCAAATTCAATTTTGTAACAAATAACCTGACATTTAGTGGTAAATAATATTTACACTTAGTGTTTTGTCCACAGGAAGAACTTTCCTATTTTATTGAAATTCCCATCATTCTACCATATAAATGAAAAAAATACTTGAATGTTGTATTCTATACATTATTCATAGCTGCAGGTAATTCTTTCCAATATATATTCATGATTCTTCTACTACAAATAATTTGAAATAATATCCACAAATAGATATGTCTAGAAGACTTTTTCATTAAAAACACACGTTGTCAAGCAAGTCATTTCTCCGTCAAATTCATTTTGAAGTTGTATCATGAATACTGTGATTTTATATCAATCCTTGGTGACATAGTACTTAATTTGTTTTTTCACCATGGAGTCACATTTTGGAGGCATGTTTCACCAGTTGCTAGGCAGCCCGAAGGACT
Organism: Lepidonotus clava; assembly: GCA_936440205.1. NCBI lineage: Eukaryota > Metazoa > Annelida > Polychaeta > Phyllodocida > Polynoidae > Lepidonotus > Lepidonotus clava. The sequence goes on along the minus strand of OW387136.1, from coordinate 39,040,890 downwards.
GCAGAAATTCTAGAGCCATTCCATTAATCATTCACTGAAGTTCTACTGGTTTTAAGCACTCAAATTGGATGATATAAAAGACCTTTTGCCAGGCAAAGCATAATAGAGAAAAAAACAATAGGATGAACTGAAATCCAATTAAGGGGAGGCAGGTTTGATCATACTTTCTTTGTAATGAAAAATACATGGTTGCTAGTGAACTACGACACAAAAGACCTATCACTTGGTAAAGAATCTACAACAGAGACAAAACAAAGGATGAATTAAAAACCTATGGGTCACTTTCTTTGTAATGAAAAATAGTGATATATTTTGATATTATATTGTTGCTACATATTAGGGGGCTGAATCACCAATAATTATTGCTAGAGAAGAATTGAGATTCTATAGCTGTTGCATGGCAAACAAAAGCATGGCAAACAAAAGCATGGCAAATTTAGCAAACTAAAACTGCCCTAGAACTGAGGAAAATACTCAACTTCATTAGCATAAAGTTTGTATTTCTGAAACCTATGTGAATAATTATTTTTAGATTTGCAATCTATCTCAAGATCTATGTATCTAGGATACATATATACACACACATTTGTTTTTCATTTATTGAAAAAATCAAATAAGTTTAACTTCAGCAAACTGTCACACTACTCTGGACACCCCCCCCCCCCCCCCACACACACACACACTCGTCCCTCTATCAATTTCAGGCAGTGTCACATTTTTCAAACTACCCATCCACCCCCCTGTGCATGACATCTTTTATGGACGGCCCCTTATCATTAGCGTCAACGGAAAGGAGGCCCATAGGCCTATATATCCCGTTGCAAATATATAATTATTCTTTTCATTTCCCTTTCATTTCAGGTGCAATGGCCACGGTCGGCAATATCTTTGTCATCGTTATAATACTCCGAGACAAAAAGCTCAAAAGGAAATCTCACAACCTGTTGCTGCTGAACCTGGCCATATCGGACCTTGGTATCTCTGTGTTCGGCTACCCGTTCACCATGGTCTCCGCCTACGCCCACCGCTGGGTGTTCGGCCCCATAGGCTGCTCCCTGTCGGGTTTCATGTGCACTACACTGGCCCTCACCGATATCCATACACTCACGGCCCTCAGCGTCTACCGGTACTTAGCCATCTGCAAGCCACAAATGGGTGCGTCAAACACACATGCACAATGCCTGTAAAAGAATAGTTGTGTTCAGGTAACCCGACCTACCCTAATATTTTGGCCCTACCCAAACTATTTTGAATGAATATTTTTAAAGAAAAATCAATAAATATTAATTAAATGACAGGGAATGGTATAATTAGCCTATAACATAACTATATAATATAAATAACCAACTGTTGATTATTTGATCAAGCAATAAAGCTTAGATGCTAGAAATTATTGTAGATAGTGTTTGGTGTGAATTCTAAATTCTCAAGAATGCCTGAGTCAATTTGCTGTCAAGTTGATTCCTTTTTCAAAACATCGACTTTTTTTTCAACCTGTGTTACCTGAATACAATTATATTTTCTATCGAACATGAGTTTTTGCCCTGATTGCCCTAATGCTGTATTGAATAGGTTTGCATTGGTGAAAGCTATCCTACAAAATTTAGTCCTATTATTCTTGCCAGTGTTATTTGTTTGGCTTGTGCCAATAGAAATAAGATACGGCAGTTCTCCGATTACTTTCTGCAAGGGAAGGATTGGATCCCTACGGAAACCGTGACCACATGGGACCAACCACGAACACATAGCCCTCGGGAACCAGACCTGTCATTATAATCTTGTTATCTTAGGCTAAATACTCTCAAATTCTACATAGTGGTAATATACTTTTGTTTAATCTATATTTTGCTCAGGTCTTTTTCGGTTGCTAAATCCAATATTGATAATTCTTGAAATGTATATAAATTATATATTATATATGTGAATGTGCTGTTTTACACAGTAATAGGTCTATAGTCAATGTCTCTTGGCATTCGATCTATAGATTAAAATGCAATATAGGTTTTTCAACACATAGGCCTATGTAGGGAGCACAGATACCACCTCTATAGAGCCCCTGCGGTCCGTGAAGGCTATATTCCACGATGCGTTTGGTGACACTTGCGTTGTCTCTAAATAGGAAACGCAAGCAGTTTGCGTTCCAGATACCAACATGTATCTCAACGCAAGTAAAAACGCAAGTAAAACTTGCGTTTTAACTGGCGTTTTAACTTGCATTCATACTTGCGTTCCACGAACACAAGTACAACGCATGATGGAATATACCTTGCATTCCATTCCAGCTGCGTTGATCACTTGCATTGCAACGCAAGCTGACGACGCAAGTGACAGGAACGCATCGTGGAATACAGGCTTAAGGGGTTCAGAAAGATGAGAGCCGTGTGTGTTAAAAAACCCGCTGTACTAATACACGCATTATTCTCAGTTTTGTTGTAAAGTGATTTTTATGTAGCGGTTTTGATAAAATTTAATTATAATACAATGATTCTCACATTCCATGTATATATATATATATGTGTACCATATGCTACATGATTTAAAACCCACTTTTCCATAAATGTCTTGGTCTGTTTTCCATTACCCTGATTAAAAGGAGACAATTTACTCCAAAAAGTTTCTTCACACACTATTTCCACGATATACCCCATGTTGTACTCTTGGCCGCAGGCATCACCCTGGAGAAGCCGCGTCTGACGTTGCTGACCTGCGGCCTCTGCTGGGGCGCCAGTCTGGCCTGGTCTGTGGCCGCCCTGGCCGGCTGGAACGGCTTCGCCCTGGAGGCCTTCGGCACGGCCTGCTCCATCCGGTGGGACGGCCGGTCCGCTGGGGACATCTCCTACACGGTGGCCATGACGCTGCTGTCGTACGTCCTCTGTATCGTCATCATGGTCTGGTGTTACGCCAAGGTTAGAGCATCTTCATTTGCGTTTTAATCAACTGCCCCAAGTGGCATGTATTATCAATGAACGGATTGTAAACAGCATCATACCATTGTTTGTGTCTTCCCTTATTAAGTGGCATCAATAAATATGTTGTGAACAATCGTACTCATCAAAATAATTATTTTTTGTGTCTGTCCAAAGTGCCGTTAAAACTAATTACAATGTATGTTAATTGAAACAAATCAATCATAGGGCCTCCTAGATTGGGTGCCTATGCCCCTCAATATTATAGAGCATTTAAAGTTTTCCCTAGCGCAGATATAAAATGTTCCATATCTTGTGGTATGCGCAGGTGCCACTTTTATTCTAAGAGCTGTAATCTGCTGCCACCTTTATTCTAAGTGTTACCACCACAAAAGTGAATATGCTGTTTTGCTTTTACTAGGCAGATTTCCTTTTTCCCTTAAACCTCCAGGTGTACAAAAAGTCCCAGGAGTTCTTCACACGGTTGCGTGCGATGAAGTCATTCAGTAAAGAGGATGTTATGCTGATACACAAAGTGAAAGGAGAACACAAAGTTACTAAGGTGAGCATGTACCCCTTTATCATGTAATAAGCTTCCTGGCCAGAGTGGGCCTGAACCCAACCAATATTTCTGTGGGAAGCATTCTGTTAATAGCACGACACACCAATAACAAGCAAACGAGTCAAACTTCACAAGTTTTATCTTCATTCCTGATCAAGCAATATTGAGAGGTTTAGTCAGGCTATTTGTGAAGTTTTCTTCATTTAGCTCAATTATTTACAGCAGATTCAAAGTTAGACACAATATCCTTACAATGGTTTCTGGGTCTCAAAAGACAGTAGGCCTAATATCATTAATGAAATGGATAAATGTGATTTTGATCATGAACTCAAACACGTGCAAAACACATTTTTCATACAAGACAATTCTACGGCCTCTCAGTTTGGCTCATAATGTCTTAATTCTTCATTGCACCATTACTATTATAATATAGTCTATTTCAGTAAAGTCTATCATTTATGAATCAGTGCGTTTGAGTGACTCCACTCTTGCTTATTGAAATGACTTCAGTTGTGGGGAATTGTTCATGATCCAATCTCAAAGGCGAACCCAATATGGGATTGGCTTGTTTTTAGTTATACACGCAAATATTGCATCATGGAAATTAATTGACATATTTATCTTTGAAACAGTTCGGGCACTTCCAAGAACCGTTCGTTATAAATCTCATACAAAAATATGATAAGATTACACAATTATAATCCTGCAAATCCCATAGTACAATGTGTTACAAATTAAATACTCTAATGGTATACTCTTATAGTATAAATGGTGACAGCTTTCCTTAGGAGGAATGCATATCTAAGACTCACAAAAATGATCAAAATATCTAAAAAAAAAAAAAAAGCTTAACTATTATAGTAAAAAACCCCAGACCATTTGCGTGAGTGCATGCATACTATTCCTATATATATGTAGGCCTGCTTGAATAAGATTTTTATGACTCTAATGAAAGTACCCACCTTTTCACAGATGTCCATAACCATGGTTTCCACATTCACTGTGATCTGGTCACCGTACGCCTGGGCCGCCATCTGGATCATCATTGACCCTGGGTCGGTACCCCTGTGGGTCACCACCTTCCCCACCATGTTTGCCAAATGCTCGTGCTGCGTGAACCCCATCATCTATGCGGCATGCAACCCGCGCTTCAGGGAGGCTGTCCTCCGGATCCTGTGTCCACGCGCCGCCAACAACGTCATACCACTAGCAGAGCGGTAAGGGTTTTGTTTTGTTATAAAATCTAAAGATCCTAACCCATCCCTTCCATTGATATTATATTATTGGGTAGTCGTGTGTTACTATTCGCCCCGCAACCCCCAGCGGCGGATCCGGAGAGCAAAAGGGGCAATTGCTCCCCCCCCCCCCCGGTTAATCCCCCTGCCCAAGAAAGTTGGGCATCTTAAAATTGGAAGATGTGTTTAAATTCGGAGTTTTAAATTTTCACTTTTTAGAAAGGGATCAGAGTTTGTCCTGAGCTCCTCCTCCTACGACACTGGCTCTTTATCCGCTCGAGACCCCATCGACATGCACGTGCCTTGCAATTGTCCCAAATCTTTATGATAATAATTATTGTAATGCGGATGGGTTCTACATCGTATTATTTTATGATGTTCTAAGAAGACAATTACAGAATCTGATCTAATAAAAAAATTATGAAATCGTTTCATATCAAATGTATAGGTAACGTTAACAATTGTAGGCATAATTAAAGATCCCGGCTAAACGCTCCAACAAGATTCAGACGAACCAATTATCTCTTTGTTAAAGGTACTTGATGCTGTTCAGGGCGCTACCTGGATTAAAAATCATAAACTAGAGAAAAAATGTTTTATTCACAATATTTTAAGATCAATTAAAAGTATCAGGGCATTAAAAGAAGAGACTATTGCTCATATTTTCAGTATTTCTGGTTCAAGTTGTTCAGTGCTATTTATTAGCCAAATTCACCTCTTCTGTAATTTTCTTGTGATATTTTTTTTCCAGAAATGGTGCCTATTATTCTTTCAGTATTTTACATTTTGCATTCATGGCATACGAAAATAATGTCCAGGTTTCAAGAAAAACACATTAATATTGTTAGTTTTTTCACTATGTGTTAAGGTCTTTTCCAGACCTGGCGGTCACGGTCTAGTCGCTTTGTTTGTCTGGGTGTCGCTATGGTGACCACCTGACAGTGGGGGTCGGCACCTGTTACGTAATGCTGAAAAGGACTGTATAAAAACTTTAATAATATTATTATTGAAAAATGATTTTAAAATATAATATAGCATGCATGCACACAGATGACACATAATTATATCATAAAAAAGACAAAGATTTGAGCTTTTGATACATAATTATAGTCAGAATTATGCAATTTTGTATACATAAAAAGATATAGGTGGTGTAAAACCAGCAATTTACATAGGCTCAAAGAGAAAATAACCCCAGGCTTGTCTTAGTAACTGTGCATAGCCTATATCTCACACTAGGTGACGTAGTCTGGAAAATCATTTATTGAAACCGATGGTTGCTAAAGGACAAGACATCTCTATAAATTTATAATTCTAAAAAATGATAACACACATTATCAATAAGAAGAAAAGACCGGCCATAATAGGCCCTACTTGTAATAAAATCGTTATTTTGTTTTCAGGCAAACCGTTGATGATAATGTCTACACGATAGACAAGACTAAGGAAGGCGTCTACATAGGAAAACGAACTATCACACTTGACAGGAATGAGGTGGTTTTCTAGCTTAGTTGCATGGAAAGGTCAACTCCTTCTCTACTGCCACATATCAAGACTTCACCCATATATAACTAAACACATACCATGGGTAGGAAATATGTCCACAGACTACAAAAGAAAATTGATGTTTCAATAGCCTTCTTCAAAACTCCTTGGTGTACATTGTAACACGGATCTAATTAATGAAGTGTCACATATTAATTCATTCCATTGGTCATAGTGGTGCTGGAGCACATGGTTACGGATGAAAGCCATCATCACCCATTTGTAATAGATGGTAACCTGGTTACCTTACCTTGGAATAATTTGTAGATTATTACTTTCAATTGGATATGATAAAGTATGTAAATATACAAGAATATTGATTTGGTTGTCTGGTAATACTAGATAACATTTCAGCATTATAAAATACATTAATAACTTATTGTTCATTGCCTCAGTAGCAGACTAACCGACTTGTTACGACCTGACGGTCGCAGACGATCTGGAATATCTGACAAGTTTGATATTTTCCCGACAATCCCCGACGCTCTGCGACGATCTTATCAGTGTGTATAAGACCCCAGACGATCGCGCTGGATCGGGTCTTAAACAGGGCCTAGTGTGTGCCCACCCGGAAGAACTGATCGCAGCGTCAAATAAAGAAATCGAGATAATTGCATGTCATTGTATATTTAAGTGGCGTAGCCTGGAGAGTACCTGGATGTCTGGAACCCCCGCTGAAACCCCTATTTGTATGATGGAACCAACATTAATTTACCTAAACTCCCTTCCAGTTTTCGTGGTTCCCCATTTGATATCATCGCTGGCGACAAGGTCATCTTAAATAGGTGGTCTGCGGTTATTTTAGAAGATCTAGAGTAGCCCGTCCAAACGTTAAGTGGATGTACCTCTCACCGCATGAAAATAGACATTTAAGACCTTTAATGCAGTCTGACTCTTTACTTACATTTATAACTTTTTAAATTAATAATACCCGGTTTTGGTTTGAACTATTCAGCCTTATGATGTGGATTTATGGGTATTGTTTTTTTGCCTGTAGCCCTATCCCTTATTGATTGGGGCCTGTGTCGTAGTCTAGCGCGGGAACGCCTTATTTTCATTGATATAATCGATCATATTAATGTTGTACTAAGCGGCTCTGCTTGCCGCGCGTCGTGACGGCCCCATTGCGAGATGTAGAAGTTCTGAGATTAACCTACTGAATAAACAGGATTATAAGTGTACAACAAGTCTTCCTACTCCTTCTACTACCACAAAATGGCGACTGAGGATGTCAAGAACTACCTGAGAGGGGAGAAAAGTGTGAGTTTTTCCTGTTATGCTGCTGGGAACTGCTGAAACTCCACCTGCCCTGGCCTGGGCCCTGCCATGATGCCTGCCATGATGCCTGCCATGCTGCCTGCCATGCTGGTTTTACAACTGCCAGTCTGGTTTCTACATCATCACAGCTTGCTTTTTGGCTCTACCTACAACTGCTGACAGCCAAAAGTGAGTTTTGACATGCAGAGTTATACAACAACTGACTCTGTGTGATTTCTACAACAGGCCTACTGAGATCTACATTATTTACAACATGTAACTGGGCCTACATTTTACCAAATTGCCAGGTGAACTGCCTACTTTTCTGTCAATACAACTACAATGATATGAACTGGTGATTATACAAGTGCAAAAATTGTGTTTTTCAACTACTAAAAGTGTTGGTAATACTCTAAATACTCTGCCCAGGTTATCATATTTTGAGTGCACTATTTTGATACTGTGTATGTATTACTTTTATACTTTTCTAGTGCTACTTGTGTGTTCAAAACTACTCAAAATGTCAGGGCTAAGACAGCCAGATACCTTTTTAGACAAGCCTGGTCCTATGCCTATGCCATGGAAAACTTGGTTAGCCCAGTTTGAAAATTATTTGATTGCTGGGGGTGGTTCCAATTACCCTGTTGCTAGGAAAAAGGCACTACTTTTACATTGTCTGGGTAAAGAAGGGCAGAGAGTGTTTCAAAATCTTCCAGAACTGGACAATCCACCAGCCGGTACTAATGAGTACCAGAAAGCACTTCTCATTCTAGAAAAACATTTTGGTCCCAACATTAATGTCGTGGCAGAACGTTACAAGTTTCGCCAACGCGCACAACGTCCCACTGAGTCGACACAAGACTACGTTGCCGCGCTCAGGGAGTTGTCAGTGACTTGCAATTTTGGTAACATGCGCGATGAACTTATCCGTGACCAATTAGTTGAAAAGACTATTTCAGAGAAAATCCGGTAGAAACTCTTCATGGAGGAGGATCTGACGCTGGCGCGTGCGATTCAAGTGGCAACGCGCATCGAGGAGGCCATGGAGGGTGCGAAAGCCGTGACCGCGTCCGCGCCTACAACTCCGTCTCCAGACGTCAACGCGGTCCAGGGGTCGAAGCCCCAGTACAAGAAAGGCTTCAAGCCGAGACCTTCTACAAGTCCCGGTACGACTACCGGTTCTACGAAAGGGAAACCGAAGGGTAAGGTTAAGCAAAACATGTATTGTTATAGGTGGGGATCCAAAAAGCATAAAGCTAACTACGAGCATTGTCCGGCAATAGGCCAAACTTGTAACTCTTGTCAAATGGAGGGTCATTTTGCCAAAGTCTGTACAAAAAGACTTATTCAAGAAGTTATTGACGCAGATAGCGATTCAGAATCAGATTCTGATGTAGAGGTTCTTGCTACTGAAGCTACTGTAAAGAAAAGAAAGCGCATTCAATGCAATGTTCATGTAAACAGTGTACCCATTAGACTACACGTAGACAGCCTAGCCGATAGATCAGTTTTAGATCTCAATACATTTCGTGAGTACTTCGTAGACGAAGCTATCGAACCGGCAGGTCCCGAAGATGAGTTAAAGTCGTATACTAAAGATAGTCTACCTGTCGTTGGTACATATTCTGCCGAGGTGCGTTTCAAATCGCGTTCAGCTACTGTGAAGTTTGTTATCGTAAAACGCGGTAGATGTTTGTTGGGTCTTGATGCCATAGAAGATCTAAATTTGTGTATCACAGGTAAAACCCTAACCGTAAGTGAGGTTGAAACAAGCAGTGAGTTGAATACTATCAAAGGGTTCCAGCACAAAGTAAAGATTAACCCGAAAATTCAAGCTGTACAACAGAAGTTACGTAGACTACCCTTAACTGTCCATAGTAAGGTTTCAAAAAAACTTCAGGAGCTCGAAGCTCAAGGTGTTATTGAGAAAATTGACGGATCCGAATGGGTATCTCCCATAGTTGTATCGTACAAAAGTACAAACAGATCATAGTGCTCTTACGACGTTGTTAAGCAAAGGGACAGATAGGAAGTCTATGCGTATTGCTCGGTGGTACTCAAAATTAATGAAGTACAATTATGACATAGAATATCGTCCAAGTTGTGACAACAAGTTAGCCGACGGGTTATCGCGCGCTCCATGTAAACACAAAGATGAAGAATGTGATGTAGAAGACGAACATATTTGTGAGATTGTTCATAACAATATGCAGACAGATATTCCTGTTACATTGGCCGAACTACAGGTGGCTACCGAAAGTGATGTAATTTTGTCTGAAATCGCAGGTTATGCGAAAGGTACGTGGCCAGACAAAAAAGATCTGAGTCCAGATATACAGAGGTATGAAAGTGTAAAAGAAGAAATTTCGGGGTATAAAGGTATTCTCATGCGTGCAGATAGAATTATACCGCCCGTTAGTCTTCGTAAGAAATTAGTGTTGCTCGCGCACGAAACTCACCAAGGTCAAACACGTACGAAACAAAGACTGAGAGATTTGTATTGGTGGCCAAAAATGGATAACAATGTTGTTGAGTTACTCCAACAGTGTCCTGTTTGTCAAAAGTTAGACAAAGGTGTTAAAACTGCTTATGCACTGTTAGAACCAGTTAGTTTTCCAGAAGGTCCCTGGGAAAAACTAGGTTTAGATATCGTTGTACTAATAGCTTAGTACTTTTAATATATTATCATATTGTATAATCTAGTTAGGATCAGGCCTAGCAAGTGTACTTCTAAGAAGAGGTATTTTGCGCTCCTAGCGCCACCTGTTAACCAGTATAAAAGGTGTTGCAAGGTAGGGAGCGAGTCAGTTTAGAGTTTAACCACAGAGTTAGTGGAGTTAGTAACAAGTAAGCAGCGTTAACTGAGCTGCTCGGAGCTATGCCTACCAGCTCCTGCAGAGTATACTGGAGTTTACCGATACCAACTACCTCGGACAAAGGATTGTGATAGAGCTAAGCGCTAGGGTGGCCTAGGATGTGCTGGAACAACTTGTATTCTAAATGTGGTTGATCACTGAGTAGGAGATGGGAAGGTGGACTGATGGAGACTTATTCACTGTGGCTTTGACTCGGGATGAGATGTTTACTTCAATAAAAACCCTTTCATTTTAAGAGCTTCCTCATCGTCCATTTCTTTTGAACTATTGGGGGATGGATGAATTAACTTTGAGCGCAGTCTGATTGGCTCAATAACTTGGATGAACGACTCATGGATAAATTAATTATACACATCACGCAGTCTTAAATCAAAATTAACAATAGTTCATTTGGTGGAGAACCCGGGTAAAATAATAATAAAATAATAAAAGGACGTGCGGCTTCAGAATTGACCGCCGTCGAGAAAAAAAAAAAAATGAACAGAAGGAAACTTTAGTCTCGACCGCCGTCGTAACACAAGTAACCGGGTCCCCGCTCAACAGTTGAGCTGAGGAGGGGGGAGACGGATTACTAATTCCCTGACGAACGGCTACAAACTTGGTTAAAACCTTAGCAGATAGTCTACCCGTCCTATTAGTAAATAGTCAAAATCCTAAAATTGTCTTTAGCAGAAAATTCCTGCCCCTCGTGCGCATAGTTAAAATAGGCTGGGGGCGGAGTCCTTTCAGGAGTAGTCTCAGCTCTCCACAAGAAATAAGACGGGCAAAGACCTTGACAGAATACGGGTTTAACCTGGTACTACAATTCGTTAAAAGAAGGCCCGGCTTAACAGGTGCTGTCTGGAAGTGATCTGGAGAAGTGCATTTACACATCTCTTAAGTTGTAAAAAGGGGTAGAGTGCATATTAAAGGAAATGTGCATGCTGCTCCTAATTATAACAATATGAGACTCGGTGCCCGCCCATCTGGCTCCACAGAGTGGGGGGTACCAACGACCCACGTATAGCTGATGAGGTTCGGTGTTCAGACCAGAAATGGACCTGAGTCTGAGCCACGATCCTCTCAAGTAATAAACTAAGTAACGAATAATCAAAATATTCCCTGTATAGTTAATACTCAATGTCAGGTAACGGCATGTATACTTGCGGAGTGAAAACCCACGGTATTGTACACATGTTAAAATGGGAAATTATTGCTGTGTATGCAAGCAGGATAATTATCCAAGAAATTGTCTGGTGGCGGGGACGCGCCTACCTGTTTGGAAAGGTGGGACGTCAACTGCCCAGTGTAAATGGTGGAGTTTGGCGCTCAACCCCAGAACAAAATTAGGAGGGTGAACGCCAAGCTACCACTCTGTAACTCAATAATATGTATCTAATAATATTTAAAAATTGCATATAAGATACACCGTTCAAGCAATGGCTCTTTAGAAAACCGAAAGTAGTCTCTCTATAAAACAACAATAGACCCAGTCCTAATCATCATTTCTCTTTTCCCCATCTGGACGACACTGCACAACAACATTATCTACAACTCTTATTCTAACACCACGACACTGACAGTCTTGGTATCGCACTCAAGACTGAACCGGTGTTTGTAGCCTTTGCTACAACCTCAAAACTTACCACGGAGTCGCCGACGGTCGGTCGGACGGCTCTACCTGGGGTGACCACATGAAGCGCCTACGCTTTATAGTCACCAATGGAGCGTTTCCATTACCTAGTAAGGGGAACGACGAATCAAAGAATTCTGTCACAGCCAATCTAGTGCTGCGCAGTCCAGACCAGAATGCTTGGTCACATACAGTTCCACTAGTGCAGTGTCAGTCAACTAGTAGATAATAATCATAAATAATATTACAAAGCCGATACGGCAAACACTACCCGCACACTGAGAGCCTGCTTGAACTGGTAATGTCAACAAACCACTAAGTCAGGTAAAATCCTCTATTATCGCCCAACCTGCGCGCGAGATAAAAAAACACTTGATCATGTTCGCCTAACAAACCCTCCCACTAAAGTATTCAGCCTGACGTCTCCCAGTGCCCAACACCGTCATCTTATCCCATCCGTATTATTCTAACCCACCACAGGACCTGGAAAAGACAATAAGTTTAGTACACGAGGTCCTAGTTTCCGGCCCGCATCCACCATCTTGTAACCAAAGTAAACACCAGGTGGCCCCACCACGCTACCCGTTACAAAATCACCAGCGAAATACAATCTCTGGTTCCGGGAGTGACGTCAGCTTCCGGAATTCAACCACATGAAGGCGAGCCGAAAACTACTAACAGAATTTTGGACCAACAATCTCCTTAAGCTTACGAGTTAGTAACCTATCTAACGTGCCTATAACGACGGAAAGGATCAAACTTACCAGGAGTGGGGCGGCAAGGAGTAGGGCCGACGGTCAAAAGAAGGGCGGCACCCGGCAACGGGCGAGGGAGAAGAACGTCCAAAGTTCCCGTACAAACAGTCCTGTGATCCGTGTTCCCGTAAAAACAAATTGGCTGGTGCCTCTTGAATATAAAGGGTGCTAAAAAACTAGTGTCCTAGGCGTTAACTGGGAATTGAATTAGAAGAATCACTTGGTGGGAATCACTCCAAAAAATCAGTATGTACAAGGGAGTGCCGGCGGTCTACCGCGGGAGCGGCAGACGGACTACAACTCGGCCCAAGGCCCAGGCCCAACGGCGCAAAACTCGGGCGGACGGCGTGTAGCCGTCCACTAACTCCCTAAAGTCATTTATGAAATATCAGGAACAATGCAGTAGTACTCTTGAGAACATCTTTATAGATCCAGAGAAACATGGCTGAGTCATCTTCAGGTATCACCACAGTAAATATGAATAAATTAAACATCAGGGGTCACTTCACTAAATATTATTTTAACCCAATAATACTACATCTCCCCCCGAGTCCTTACTGTCTCTGAAGTTACTCTATTCAAAGTAAAAGTCTTTTTCAGTCTTCTTCCTGAGTCCAGTGTTCATAAGTCTGAGATACTAGGTTAGAATATTACTATACTGTAGCACTCCAAAGTAATAGCTCAACATGATTATTTTTACTTTAAACCATTAGCATATTATGACAGTCACAGTTCACACACAGTTCACACATAACACTACAGATCCTTGGCGGACGAACAACTCTACCAGCCCTGGTCATATTTGTAGGGACCGGACTAGTAGCTGGTGATGGTTGTTGTAGTCGTACACTGGGTAGTGCCCGCTCAGGCACTGTTGGACTTGGAGTCTGTGGTTTGGTAGGAGTGCCAGGTACTGACACTCTTGGTGTAGTCACAACTGGGCGGGGTACTGGCGTACTTTGCATACCAGCGAAGACAGGTTGTTGTCTTGGAGGTTCGTCGCAGACCGGCCTAGTATGGACCAAGGCTGATCTGTTTCTCCTAACAGTTCCCATGTCAGTCCCTACTAGGTATGAGCGCGGATGGTTCATGCGCCCAAGGACTTCTCCTTGACGATCCTGGTCTCTAATCCATACACTATCTCCACGATCCAGTTGTGGTAGGTCTCTAGCGCGATGGCGCTGGTCGAAGTTTCGCCCCTGGTTAGACCTATACACCTCCTCCTTCCCCTTAGCCTTGTTGAGCTCACCAGACTCAACTTTCCTTTCCAGCACACTAGGAAGGATAGGCAAACGCGTGCGCAGCTTACGGCCCATAAGCAGCTCAGCAGGAGAAAGGCCATTCTGTAACGGCGAACTCCTGTAGTTGAGTAGAGCAATGCATGGGTCCGAGTTCTTTTTAAGCAATGTTTTCACTGTGCGCACAGCTCGCTCAGCTTCACCATTCGCCTGAGGATAGCGAGGTGAACTAGTCACATGTACAAAGCCGTACCCCCTAGCGAACTCAGCAAAAAGCTCAGCACTGAACTGGGGTCCATTGTCAGACATCACAACATCCGGTATCCCGTGTGTAGCGAATATGCTTTTCAGCACATTGATTGTCGCTTCCGAAGATTGACTAGACAATGGTTTCATGTCCACCCATCGCGAATAGTAATCCACAACGAGGATGTACACTTTCCCTTTGAAGTCGAATAAGTCCATTCCAACCCTCTCCCATGGTCGGGTAGGGAAAGACGCAGCCATCAAAGTCTCTTTCGGTTCTGGTAAGGCCTTAGCGCAGATCGGACAGTTCTTCACCGTCTCCTCCACGCTCTGAGACATGTGAGGCCACCATACCGAAGTTCGTGCTCGCTCACGACACTTATCACGATATCCCCAGACGTCCCTCATGAATAGACGCGAGAACATCTAGCCTCATCGAACAAGGTATGACAATCCTGTCATCGTATAAAAGTAAGTCGTCAACCACTGCGAGATGTCCGCGATACTCAAAGTATTGTCGCAACACCGGTGTATGGGGCATATACACAGGCCACCCTTTGATGCAGTAGTCACGAATCCGGCAGCACTCCTCGTCAGCCTTCTGGGCTTCCCGGATAGCCTGAAGTCTGACTTCCGTTGCAGGTAGGATATCCACTGCCTGTGATGCGAATGACTCCACTTCTCTGACAAGAAGTTCATCCTTTTGTTTTGGTACTGTTACAGGCGCCCGTGAAAGCATATCCGCTGTCACTTGATCCTTGCCTGGCACATAGACCACCTCAGGGTTGAAGCGCATCATTCTCAGACAGAACCTGAGTATTCTTGGGGGCATCTTGGACAGATCCTTAGTTGACAGCAATGGTGCGAGTGGTCGATGATCTGTCTCAAGAGTGAAGTTCAGTCCTAACACATAGTCCGAAAACTTCTCGCACGCCCAAGTAGCAGCAAGTGCTTCCTTCTCAATCACTGCATAACATTGTTCCGTCTCACTGAGCGATCGTGAAGCGTAGCAGACAGGACGGCGTGTCCCATCATCCTGCACCTGTAGTAGCACAGCACCCACACCATGACCCGATGCATCCGCAGAGATCACTGTAGTCCTCTGAGGGTCATAGTGTGCAAGCAGCTCAGGAGACACAAGTGCGTCCTTGATGCGTTGGAAAGCCTCCTGCTGCTTATCCCCCCAGCACCACACCATGTCCTTCCGCAGAAGTTGGCGCAGGGGTTTGTTGAGGTTGGCGAGCCTGGGTAGAAACTTGCCCAAGTGGTTCACCATACCATTGAATCGTTGTAATTCTGTGACGTTGGTAGGAGTTGGGAATTTCTTGATAGCTGCAGTCTTAGCCGGGTCTGCTCGGAGACCAGCACTATCGACGATGTGTCCCAGAAACTTCATCTGTTCCTTTGAGAACTCACACTTCGCGTTTAGTGTAGGCCCTGCCTCCATCAACCGTTGCAGCACCCTGTGCACACGTGAGTCGTGTTCTGCCCGGTCTTTTCCATGGATTAGCACATCATCCATGTGACAGATTACACTGTCCAAGCCCTCCAGAATGGTCGACATTGTCCTCTGGAAAATTTCTGGCGCTGAACTAATACCGAAAGGTAACCTGTTGAAACAGAACCTCCCAAATGGAGTCACAAAAGTTGTCAGCAGCTTCGACTGCTCGTCCGGTGGGACTTGCCAAAACCCACTGTTAGCATCCAACTTTGTGAAGATCCTGCTTTGTCCTAGCTTCGCCAAGCTCTCATCCACTGAAGCCATCGGGTGTACCTCCCTCGCAACTGCCTTATTGAGGTTAGTCAGATCAACACATATCCAGACATTTCCATTTGGTTTTGGGACAGGCACCATCCCAGAACACCAATCCGTAGGCTTAGTCACAGGTGAGATAACTCCCTGATGTACCATGGAGTTCAGCTCCTTCTCAACCTGTGTTAGCAAAGGGTGAGGTACCTTCCGCGTCACGTAAAGACATACCGGCTCCACCCCAGTACGTAGAGAAATGTGGTACTCCGTCTTCAGTTTCCCCAAGCCTCGGAACAGCTCAGGGTACTCAGCACGAAAGTTCGGCGTCTCCTCCTTCACCTCATGCACGTCCTTCGAGACTGTCACCAGTCCCAGTCCTTCACATGCCCGCTTACTCAGAAGAGAGCATGCTTGGTCCTTCAGGACGTAGATGACCTCCTGAAGTTCCCTGTCGTGCGTAATCAGCCTAGCGTCCAGCTTGCCAATCACCGACAGTTGGCTGTGTCCTGGTCCACGAAGAGTCTCGGTCACAGGTTTCAGCTCCTGGCCCTCCAGCCAAGGAACTGAGTCACTGAGAATAGTCACCGCAGCTCCTGTATCCAACTTAAAGTCAGTCAGGTACCCGTTCACCTTCACCTGGGTTGACTAAAAGTCCCTCTGGCCCGAGATTTCCCCCAGGAAAGGTTTGACATCCTCCTCTGCCTCCACCTCATGGACCTTCTTGAATGGTTTCTTCTTTGGGTTTCCACAGGCACATCTGAAATGCCCGAATCCACCACGCTTGTGACGCTTCGAGTTCCTAGCTGGATAGTCCTTACGTTCGTGGTATGACCTAGAACAGTATGGACACTGTTCCTTACCCTGGCTCCTCTGTTCCTCATGTGTGTGCCCCTGGACCAGTCTACCAGCATGGCCCTCCACATAATCCAGAGATGTAGCCTTAGGTTGCCCACAAAGAAGCTCACAGTTCTGCTTTCTAGCCTCAGCCATTCCCCACTGAGTGACAGCATTCCTCCTTACCCCATAGTACTTGTCCAGTGCAGCCACAACCTCCTGGTAAGATGATGTCTCCTCATCCACCCCCAGAGTAAGAAAAATGTCATCTGCACAGTCCCCCATGGAGTAGAGTAACATGCTGACTTGCCTGTGATCTGAGAGAGCATCCAGTCCAGATGCAGTCCTGTACCTCTCAAACCTGTTCAGCCATGTAGTCCAGAGGCTTGCTTGCCTGGGTCCAGCAGCAGCACCACCCTTGAACTCTCCTGGCAGTTGAACCTGCTTCCTGGTCACCACCATCTTGGTTTGTAGGTTCCCAGATGTAGGTTCCAAGTTTGCACCGGTAAGATGAGCAAACCAGCCAAGTAAATGTTCTACTCACAGTTCCTCCAGGTGCCCGGGTCCTTAGTGCATCATACTACCACGTAGAACAAGGTATCCCACCGCTGCCACCATGAAATATCAGGAACAATGCAGGAGTACTCTTGAGAACATCTTTATAGATCCAGAGAAACATGGCTGAGTCATCTTCAGGTATCACCACAGTAAATATGAATAAATTAAACATCAGGGGTCACTTCACTAAATATTATTTTAACCCAATAATACTACAATTTACTGTCATTATTCCATCTGCCACTGTCTTGGACAGGTGAAGAGCGTGGCCGGTGTTGACAGTGGGGACCGAGTACCAGTCATTGGCCCGCTTCACTTCCCGGCTGATCCGCGGGACGAGACGATTAACCCATTTTTGCAAAGAGCCATCACTATCCGTCAGTGGCCACCTCCGGGCATCAAAACCCGAAGGGGTCACCAGAATAAGGGTAGCCGGGATGGGATGAGCCTGGATGTTGAGGAAGGCCCGGTTAAAAAGTTCCGCATAGAAAGTCACAACGGCGTCTGGGTTGATGAAGAGTGGGAGATAAAGGTTTAACTCCTGGTCCCAGGTGAGGATGTCCAGTAGATTGGTTAAAACGATGAGTACGTCCTCCGGGTATAACATGTGATGAGCAAAGGCGTGCCCTGCCAATTCCGCGGTGGTCGCCTCCTCACAAGGGAAAGTCACGAAGATATGATCCGAGGTGTTTAAAATCAAATCTGGGTAATCTTGAATCCCGGCCTCCCGCTCGGAACAGAAAATGGCCACCCGAACCATTGTGACTAGTAAAAAGATGAAGTTAGCAAAGACAAAAAGTAAACACGTCCGTTCTCTACAAAAACGACCGCCGGCACTGATTAAAATGACGTCATAACGAGGCTAATTTGGGAAACCCCCTTTTTGATCCGAGGGATCCAAATTTTGAAATTGGCTAGCATGATCAAACCATCGTGTAATTTCTGTCAAAATCTACGCTAAATTAAAGTTAAGGTCCCCAACCAACATAATCAGGTGATAAATTTCAGTTATCACGGCACAATAATTCATATCGGGCGTGCAAACTCGCCGAATTCATTCGAAACAGAAATTGCCATCCGGGCACTTCGCGTCTGGAGGAACCCAGACCAAGGTCGGACCCTGGATGGGAACTCCAGTCAAGCGTCCCGCTAAGTACACGTGTACTAAGAGTGGTGGGTAAGCGCGCGCTGGGTATGATGGTTTATAGGTGTCAAACTGTTTAATGTTGACCGGTCCACTGCCTGGACCCTGTATTCACTGTAAATAATGTCATTTTAGTTGAAAATTGTTCGAAAATCAACCTGCATTGTACAATGAAATCCGATTATTCAAGATGTCCGATTCCTCCGAAGTCACTTGTTCTTGTGTTAACTCGTTCTAGAATTGAATTTGCTGTTCATTTGATAATTTTAAAGGATTAAGACAACTTCACTTTGTATATATGTTGAATTTTGTTGACTTTTGTTCCAACCGGATAGATTAAGAATCTGTACATGTATGTACTAAGTTAATACTGAAAATGATATTGACTCGGAACAATGAGTACTGCTACAGTTTGCAGGACAATCTCCTTCATCTCAATGATCATTTCACAATCCTCTAGACTTTCTTTGTCACGGTTTGCATGAAAATCTCCTTCACTTTAAGGATCATTTCACGGTCCTCTGGACTTACCTTGTTACTTTATGAACGGGTTCCGCTGACCTTAAGCCTCAGCACGGGGCTGACAACACAATGAACTTACCTTGTCACTTTATGAACGGTTTCCGCTGACCTTGAGCCTCAGTGCGGGGCTGATAACAAAATGTACTTATGTAGTGAACAATTCCGTTCATAAGGTTGTACCTTTGGTTACGTCTCCGAATGACCAGAAAATGGAATCTACAAATATATTGACACTGTGCTATATGTACCACGAGAGTCAAAGCCACCAAGCATCAATTTGCTTTTCATTTAAAAAAAAAAAAAAAAAATGTCCAATAATCCAAATTGGGAACACAATCACATCTGGCTGAATAATCCTTATTAGGTTTGAGCTATGTCGTCCACCTCCTCAATCTCAAACATCTGACCGCCGTCGAATGTACTAATAGCTTAGTACTTTTAATATATTATCATATTGTATAATCTAGTTAGGATCAGGCCTAGCAAGTCTACTTCTAAGAAGAGGTATTTTGCGCTCCTAGCGCCACCTGTTAACCAGTATAAAAGGTGTTGCAAGGTAGGGAGCGAGTCAGTTTAGAGTTTAACCACAGAGTTAGTGGAGTTAGTAACAAGTAAGCAGCGTTAACTGAGCTGCTCGGAGCTATGCCTACCAGCTCCTGCGGAGTATACTGGAGTTTACCGATACCAACTACCTCGGACAAAGGATTGTGATAGAGCTAAGCGCTAGGGTGGTCTAGGATGTGCTGGAACAACTTGTATTCTAAATGTGGTTGATCACTGAGTAGGAGTTGGGAAGGTGGACTGATGGAGACTTATTCACTGTGGCTTTGACTCGGGATGAGATGTTTACTTCAATAAAAACCCTTTCATTTTAAGAGCTTCCTCATCGTCCATTTCTTTTGAACTATTGGGGGATGGATGAATTAACTTTGAGCGCAGTCTGATTGGCTCAATAACTTGGATGAACGACTCATGGATAAATTAATTATACACATCACGCAGTCTTAAATCAAAATTAACAATAGTTCATCGTAGGTCCAATTGAAAAGGCTCCAGCGAATGCTAGGTATGTTATTTCTTTGGTCGATTACTACAGCAAGTGGCCAGAAGTTGGTTTTGTTTCTAACATAACAACTCAAAGTGTTCTGACTTTTCTCATGTCTGTATTTAGCAGAGAAGGTTTTCCTCTAGAAATTGTAACTGATCACGGTTCGCAGTTCATGTCGAAAGAATTTAATGACTATTTAGAGGAGAGGAAAATCAAACATTGTCTTTCTTCGGTGTACTACCCACAAGCGAATGGTGCGGTAGAGAGGTGGAACTCTGTGTTGAAAAATGCTGTCCAGAGTGCTGTTGTTAAGAAAGAAAGTATCAAAGAAAATGTACTACAACTACTTGCATGTTACAGGGCTACTCCGCACGCCACTACAGGTGAAAAACCATGTAAACTATTACATGGTAGAGATATGCGTACGAAACTAGATATTGTCGGTTTCAGAAAGAAAGAAAAAGTAGTTGATATAGAAAAGGTTCGGGAAAAGGTAAAGGAGAAACAAAGTGCATACAAAATAAATGCAGATCAGAACAGGAACACAAAACATCCTGTATTGAAACAAGGGGATCTGGTTAAATTAAAGAAACCACAGTCGGTCAGTAAAGGTGAACCGCAATTTACCCCACCTGTGAAAATAATCCAGGTAGTACGACCCGGTACCTACATGTTATCAGATGGTAAGGTATTTAACCAATCAAAGTTGTCTCCTGTAAAGGGTTGTGAAGAACCGGAACGAACTGTAGTAATACCCAACAACGCTGTGAATGTACAGGGTAAAAATACACAGAATGTGCCCAAAGAGGTTGTATTGCGTAAAGGTGAAAGGGTTAGAAAACCATCTGTGTGGTTAAAAGACTACAAGTAAATTTGTACTACAGTGTTCATTTTTCATGTACAACTATTAAGAGTTTACACTACTTTAACTACTCCTTTTAAAGGAAGGGGAGTATGTCGTAGTCTAGCGCGGGAACGCCTTATTTTCATTGATATAATCGATCATATTAATGTTGTACTAAGCGGCTCTGCTTGCCGCGCGTCGTGACGGCCCCATTGCGAGATGTAGAAGTTCTGAGATTAACCTACTGAATAAACAGGATTATAAGTGTACAACAAGTCTTCCTACTCCTTCTACTACCACAGCCTGGTAGTGTGGTATACCAATTTAGGGCTTATATCGTGCATATAAGCCTAATATCGTGCATTTAACATGCCTAATACCACACATCATAATTTAAAAAAAAGATAAAATAAAGGTAAATTGAAAATCCCATGAAAAAAGTTTATGAAGACTCAACATCCATACACGTTATAAATTCCAACCAAAGCTTTGAATGCTTTGTTCTAGTTTATACCATCATTGATGATATAATATCTAATAAAAAAATTCTACAACAGATCTTTTTAATTTCGTAGAATTCTTAATAAAAATGTATTTTGTACAGTTCTGATTCTGTCTTTACCTACAAGTTCCTGTAGGGATGACTTACAATTTTATCTTTTTATATAGAACCATATGAATAACTTCTCCCGGGGATGTTCAATAGTTTCTACCTATAATACCTCAAGGGTAGTAAGTAAAAATGTCTTTGTTTTTTCATCCATGTTGCACATGCCAGGCTTATATCGAGGATACCATATGTCTTGTATCGCGCATTCTTTTTAAAATAGTCAGAAAATTTAGATATTAATGATTATTAAAAGAAAAACGAGTTAAATGTTGCATATAGAATCATATACATCGATACTTGCTATTGATGCCCCCCAAGCTCTGATCTATAGGATATGCCTATGGGAACACAGGGAATACGATATCTCATAAATTATCACAAAAAATGATCATCAAATTTGATAGAATCATCAATACAGGGTTGTATCGCGCATCCTACATATGGGAAAATACGTTCTTCCTAATAACTAAGCAATTAAGCTTATGTAATAACATGCTTTATTTAAACTGTTGTGGCGGATTTTACTACTTTTTGAACACTTTTTGTATTTTGATATATAATTCCTTTGTTTAAGGGCAATTAACAAAAAATGCGCGATATACCACTGTGCACAATACAACCCTGTTTTACCCTACTGCAGACTATGGCGTTTCCAACAGTCCAATAGGATATGACAATGATCTGCATGATTAGTGGTTTTCTCAAACTTAATTCCCAAACAGTGAAACTTTTAAAAATTTCCTAATTTTCCTTCAATTTCAATTTGTCACTATATATTTATTTCTATCCGACATAAATATGTCAAATTTTAGTATCTTTTGAATCAGTATTTTGTTTTCTATTTATTCCTATCGAGTACATTTTGATTATAGTGACATTAAGTTATATGTGTACTAGGCCTCAGAGGGTGTGAAATTCCTTTCTCACACCTCACGCTCTCCAAGCAGGTGTAGAAAAATCCCTCCCTTTTGGCTATGCCTGCAGAGCTAGCAGAGACAAGGAAAGGCTAGAAACAACACAAGCGTCTTATCTACATTATGTTATGTATGTCTATGTGTTAGGTTAATAGTAACATTTTTATCTAAGGGTTTTACATGGGGGACCTTTAACCATAAAATCTAGACCCTTCCTTCCAGTCATCACCCCCTCCTTCAGTCATGGTTGGGTGGCCCAGGCAGCCCCCTCCCACCACCGACTGGGGGAGGCATGGGTAGCCGTGAAATTGACACACGGTGGCAGACGGTGAAAGGGAGCAGAGGTTACTAGTAAGATTTAGGCCCATACTAGTTCAGGTACTCTAAATTGGGGATTCAAAAACTTAACAATCTTATATTAAGAAGTAGCAAAAGCATTTGTGGTGGTCACCTATTTGATATTCTATATTTTAATCATATTTGTTTCGTCACTGTGTCACTATATTTCTGTGGACCTCGCTAAGCTCCCATTCAGATAGACCTTAAGAAACAGATTTAAACATAACATATGGATGCATATAACACTTGATAGACCCATTAGATTTAAAGGACGCGACAAATAGATATGTTAATTACCAAATGCAGAATTTTATACTAATGAACAATGTGGATGATCAGGTGCAACCAATCACCGCATGTTTTTATAAGTACTGCCAGTCACTTTGTACTGACACAGATGGTCAGTCCAGGCTTAGAGTTAAGCCGCTCTGGTGTTTACACTAAGAGACAGGGCTAAAGTTATTTCTCATTGTCAAAGGCCAAGAGCAAGGGAGGAGTCTGGTGACGTATGTTATTTCATCCATATATAAAGCGCTGTACGAGCAGCACGAGAGCAGAGCGCTGTCAGTTAGTGCGAGTTAAACATCCTGGAAAGGTTGGTACTAGAAACTTGTTCCTGGAGTTGGAATTGAAACTGATAGACTGAATAGTTTGGCTGAGTGTGGTTGAGTGGATCCTACCCTTTGGATTGTTCATTGTCATCAAGAGATCTTGTCAAGAGTACACACACACACACACTGGATACAACAAGTATCCAATCGATTAATTGATATGATGTTGGTTTACAAAACTGAAGAGCTCCGGGTGTTCAATTTATATAGATATACTAAAGAAATGGAGATATGGGAAAATCTGGAAATTCCCCATGACATTGCTATGACATCCCCATGACAAAGATGACATCCCTATGACAATGCCATGATATCATAATGTAATGACATCCCCATGATAATGCTACGACATTGTCATGAAAATGCCATGACATCCCCATAACAATGCTATAACATGTCCATGACAATGCCATAACATCCCTATGACAATGCAACATCCTCCTTCGCCCTCTTCAACCTTTTGAGATTCTCATGGTGAACAGGCCTATCATTACTCAGTCCTTGCTTCCCACACCCTATCTATACTCGCGCCTATGAATGTTGACCTTTAGGATCATCAACAGACACAAACATGCTCAACTTTTCCAAAATAGAGATCTATAACTTTAATTTCCTTACTGAAGTGGGTACTAGTAAAAAACCCGAAAATAAAAAAAACAGGTTAATATCTTTTTATTGGCAAGTTGACACTTGCCGCAAGTGAAATCAGCTACTGCAAAGATGCAACCACTAGCCTGGTGGACTAGTGAACAAAATAGTTAAGGAAAACCCATGTGATCAAATTTCCGGAAAAAGTCGGGAAAATGCCATCACTGGAACTTACACATTTTTTTTTTTTTTTTTATTCACTTTATTTTACAACTGTACAGCTCAAATACAAGTATCTGGTCTCCCGCTGAATCAGTTTGTTACATAAATAATACATACGTTTTTCATCATACTTTCAAAGGGGAATAGCTCAATCACAACCAAGAAATTGGTTGCTAATTTACAATTCTGTAGTGTCCATTATAGTATGCTCATGATAGCACATTAATAATGAGATAATAATGGAATGTATGACAATGATATTAGAACAATTGCTGGGGTCTGGACTAACAATATATTTTTTTTTAGTTTCACTGGCAACCAAGAGTACAAGAAGCGTGCCATCATATATTTCATATATGCTTGCCATTGTGGGCCCAGGTTTCAATATTTATCGAGTATTTTGGTCTGACAGCACCAGAGAACTTATTGACAGTGTGACGGCTATGTTTTAACATTGAATGGGAATGACAGTGACTTAGGCCTAGACATATTAAAGTTCAGATTGAATATTTTGATGGTAGGTAAGAAAAAATGACACTATAGTGACAATTTCTGAAATCTTTTAATCTTTGGATCATTAATAATTGCTTTCAGAGCCTCCATTATACATTGACAGTGTCGGAGGGGGCATAGCCTTAGGCCTAGCCTATCTGAGTCTATCATTTGAACTGCTGGAAAAGATATATCATATGTACCTACCTGTATAATAGAATGCTTCCGAATGCTTAAATCCTCCACAATTATTGGGTTTAGTCCAATGTCATCCAGGTTTTCTGAGTTCATAGTATCGATGCAGGCGTGCAGGGAGAGAACCCGGCCATGCTGACGGTCTGACAGCAGGGTTGTGACAGTGCCTCCACGTGTCCGATTGATCCAATGTTTTGCCTTCGATACGAACGCATAGTTCCCGCATGAATTGTCAATGCGTTGTATGCGTTTAAGGGGGTCCAGACGTCCAAAATATATATATTGAAAGCATCAGATACCGCCGTAATCCAGGCGGAGAAGGCGCAAGCCCCGGTAACAACCAACCGTCCCCGCCGGCAGCGCGGGGCGGTCTGGGCTCTGTCACCGGGGGAGGCGAAGGATTGCAAGAAAACAGCGCGATGCATTTACGCGTTTAGACGCGTTATTTCGCATTATTTTCGATTCTGGGACAGTGGGAGGCTTAGCTATGGGTCGAAATCTATCTGTGTATACCAATAAGTAAGGTTCGAACGACTAATTTCATGGTGAAATACGGGTGCATAGGTCGGTGACAGCACGGTGGCCGGGTTCTTCTTCATCCTGCTCGAAGCACCCGGGTAGTCACGTGGTACGAAAGGAGGACGCTGATTGGTCGACGGCCCCGACAGCGATATGCAAATGAGATGTCACGTGATCGAGAGGAGGGCGCTGATTGGTCGACGCCTCATTAAATATTCACAAGTTCAAGGCCGAAAGTCACATGATCGAATGAAGAACGCTGATTGGTCGACGGGCCAAGCCTCCTCTTCCCGCCGACCCGAGAGGCTGGCAGGCGCTTTTCTGTAAAATGGGACTCAGAAACATGGCCCGAAAACGTATTAATAGTTAATATTTCTGTCCAGGACGCTTAAGTTCACAGGTTGAGATGTTTTCACATATATTGATATATTTTTTTAGGCCGTAGCACCATCAGAAATACCTCCGAATTTGGTGAAGAAATGGTGTGTCTGAGGCTTTTTTACTATGTAAGATATAGGCGGGTGGTGACGTCACGACTCGGCTTTTACTGTCGTTCCTTGCCATGGCTAGATTTGCGGGCCTTGGGGCCCACAAATAATAAGCACATCTGATTAGAGTAATATCCAAACATGTTAACAAATATCCATACATTAACCCCTGATCTTTTCTAATAAAGTGGCACCCTGGTGTAGTAAAATTAAAATAATTTTTAGGAGTTTACATTAATGAAGTGAAATTGGCAAGTAAGCAAAAGTCCCAAAAGGTAAGAAACGTGACGGAAATTAAATTAAATTTAAACATTTTTTGATAGTCCAGGCATGCCAGCCAGTCATTTCCGCGGAAAATAAGCAAATCTATTAAAAACATTGTTAAACCTCATTTTAAAGGGATAACGTACTGTTCACAGCTGTGTCCCCTGGTGGCAAAATTTCAAAACCCTTAGATCTTAAAATTTCACATCATAAATTGTAACAATTGACTAAAAATGAAAAAAAACCAAAAAAACAGAAACTTTGGATGATAATTGAAAGGGTAATTGAATGTTAGATGAATCAAGTACACATGCACCCCCTAGTGACAAAATTGAAATCCCTCAAAAATAAGAAATCTTTCTTTAAAAATGAGAAGGGGTGAAATAAAAATCAATAAATGTAAGTTTTTTCAACAGCAAATTTGGGTGAATTGATAAGATAGATTTATAAAGGATTATAGAGAAATGATCACTTATTAAGGCCTTATCAGCCTCTACTGATTAAATAACCTTGGTGACCTCTACCTTTTTTTGGCTTTAAAAATTTGGTATAAATCTAAGGTACATATTCCTAAGATTTGGTATGGCTGTAATGGATTTTGAATATTCTACATTTGGTTAAATATCACTATTGACTAAGCATATTCTCCCCATAGACTTAAGGACATTATCTTTCTTATCTCACTCAGAAATAAGCATGGTGACATATATTTATTTTTGTTTTAATGAGATCTTCTTGCATTGGGCCAAGATAAATTTCAGTTTTTGGGGACCTGTTATGGATTTAGAATTGTGGTTTAACAGTCCGTTATCCCTTTAAAGGTAAAACTGAGCTATCATACAATCTACAATAGGGAAAGAATGGTTTCCTATAGAAATTAAACAAGTTAAAAAGGCAATAAATACAAACTTAGTAAATAGGTTAATTATTGCAATAATTAAAGCCTGGGCCCTGATGAAGTATAGAAAATTTCAAAGAAATCCTAGTTTTCAGTTGAGTGACTAGAAATGAGTACAAATCTCTGCAAAGTTTAAAGATTCGAAATTCGTAACTAATTCCTGGAGACCTACCTAATCATGAAAGAATAAAAAGTTTGAGGAAAATTTAGATTTAAAGATGTTAAACTCATACCTGTACATCTTACTAATTATGAATATGAAGTTACATTGCTGTGATGATGCAACGACGTTGACATGACATTTGTTACAGTACTAAGTACAAAAAGGCACTAAGTGTTGAAATTATTGACGTTCATTTGCTAATTATTTATCATTAATTGATTATGTCGGTGTTCCTTTAACTACTAATTCGTTACTAGTTATCTTTTTGTGACTGACGTTTGCTGACTTAGTCCCTCTTATTAAGTTTTTGTGGGTCATGTGGGTCATGGCATCCCCATGGCATCCCTTCACCCCTTTACCCTCTTCACCCCCTTACCCCCATATGAAAATAAAAGGGTTGAGTGAGACCTATTGTGGCATTGATATATTCATTATGTTAATTAGACTTGCATTCCCACAATGCTGTGAGACAACAATAATGCAATTTTCTTTTGTCTTTTGGGAGGAACTGGAAGCGGAAGTAGAAATGTTCTGAAAGCTGGTTCCCACAGTCATGCTAATGCATAGCACTTTGACAGTTTTAGGCTGACACCAGCAATCTCAAAACCAGTTCCTATCTGTGTCTGAATGATAAATTTTACAAGGTTTACCATCGGGGCCACTCCGGGCCCAGAACAAGAAATCACCCCTAAAAAACTTAACAATGTTCATATGTAGGTCACCAAATCTATGAGGAACCCCCTACCCCCTATACAAAAAATATTTTCTTCTTGGATTTGGACGAATCTCAAAAATGATAAAAAAAATATGAAAAAAACCGCGGAAATCCACGGAAATGGCGGATCTCTGGCATACCTGTGATACACGCTTCCCTCAATATCAATGTAATTGACAAGTATGAAATTTTCAGAATAGCCATGGTACAAAAAATGTTTATCTTTTTATGAACATAACATTGTTCTTCCGTTATTTTAGTGAGCGCAATGCTGATACATTAAGATGTCATCGAAACTCAGATGAGAATACGCAGGTTAAAGCATATTTTAAAACCTCTTATAGTGTGTAGGAGGATATACAGATAATCAATATTTCCAGGCTTGCATAGCAACGGGATAATTAAGAACACAACAACTATTCATGATTTCCTCTTACTTCTTAAGCTTTATCAATCATATTTTCGTTTTTTTTCCATGTACACAAAGGAATGTCATAAATATATTTGTGAACTTCCACAAATTATACAAAACTGTCTTCAGTATCAATCGACAAAGATATTACAAATGTTTTTTTAACATAGAAAGGTAAAGACCAGACGGATGTATCTTGGTTAAAAGAAAATTGTCTGTTGTTGTTTTATACTTCTAGAGGGACGAATAAGTCAATGTGGATCAGGTCTCAGTGTTGGAAATTAACTTTTTTGGGCATCAGCCCCCAGGGCCGACGTCCATAGAAAATCATCAGCCCTGATAAAAATCTGTCAGCCCTGGATTTATCAATGAAAAATACTAAGTAATGTTAATATACTTGCACAAAAAAGCCTTTAACTCATAAGAATTATATAGAAAAAGGTATCGGCATCTTTATTTTGTCTGATCAAATGTATGTGCTGTTATTATTATAGAGTCAACATTTTTTTATTTTTTATTGGATCAATAAAATGCGGTTGTCTGTCTCTAAACTCAGTGGTGGAGCCTCTTGTGCAGCAAAAAATACTGTCAGCCCCCCGGGCTGATTGGGTCTCAATATTTGAAAAAAAACGTCAGCCCTGATCAGAAATTGGCAGCCTGGGGCTGACGGGCTGACATTAATTTCCAACACTGGGTCTGCTGCATGTCCTCTCTAGTTTCTCCTCCGCTACATCTCCCCGTCGACGGCTTGAATCAAGGTGATGTTATCACCTTTTAACATTATCCTGCCTGAAAGGGTAAAATACGAGCATTGAAAGTAGGTATTTCAAGAATTCTGGAAAACGGGCAAAAAAAACTATTGAAGTGTTTTTGAAAAACAAAATGGAAATTCGCTGCCTTACTCTCAGTAAATATCGAGTAGTATATACTTTATGTCAAAACTGGAAATGTTCATGAATTTATATATGATTTTTGTAGGTTTAACAAAACAATAACATAGACCGATCTTGAGATCTCAACTCTATTACCTGTGTGCAGATAGAGGCTTATTTCCGTATGCATT
This sequence comes from Lepidonotus clava, assembly GCA_936440205.1. NCBI lineage: Eukaryota > Metazoa > Annelida > Polychaeta > Phyllodocida > Polynoidae > Lepidonotus > Lepidonotus clava. The sequence goes on along the minus strand of OW387136.1, from coordinate 39,011,465 downwards.
TAAGTACGTCCGTGTCATATATGGTTCTTTTGAATGAAGAACATAATTATGCTTTGTGCAATTAACAAACCAATGATACATCACTCTTCTACGTTAAACGAATTTTGTAGTAGCAATTTATCTCAACTTACCTAACGTTTTACGGGCATCGGTTTTCATTAGGACCTCTTCTGCGTCGTCCAATACGATGTTCATATACTCATCGAATCCCTGTTGGGACAGCAACATAATTGTGTATGATTATGATATATCTTCTTAACATCATACGACATCATAGGACTTCTACTTATGCCTATCAAAATTACTTATTGCCACGTTGACAACCATGAAATCATATTCTATGGAAAGTTTAGATGCATGAAGATTCGGAAGCCCTGTGATCACAAATATCACGGCGAAGTATAAAGCAAGTACTACAAGCTCCAGGTGCCTTATCTTCGTAACTAATTTGGCTGATCAGGGAAAATTTGATCAGGGTTCCATGATCAGCAATTCTGTCTATCATGAATAAATTTTACAAATAATTCCTCTTGGACACTATTTTGCAATAACACAATAAATATTGGTAAAAGGCAAAATCACTGATCATGGGACCCTGATCAAATTTTGCCTGATCAGCCAAATTAGTTACGAAGATAAGGCACCTGGATTAGCGGTAGCTATGGCACTTTACTTCCATTTTCGGGAAGAAATAAAACTTCATTGATCGTTTCCATTAAGAAAGATGAAAATGTAGAGTGTTTGATAAAATAATGTCAATGTATGTCTACTTATAGGTACTCGCTACCGTTCAGGGCGCCACCTGGGAGGTGTATTAAGAACCGAAGGAATATTTTGTTTTTAGAACAATTTGAATGCTTTTTTTTTTTATGTATTTGGACACTCAAGAGAAGACAATGCACATAATTTTTCTTTAAATGGAGTATCATTTCTTAGAATGGTCCAAGCAAATAGTGCCCAAAAAGTCACATTTTTAAGTTTATTACTATAACTTGTCTAACAAAGGGTGAATGTTCTTTATTTTCTCATTTGTTGAACACGCCCAAGTACCTTTAAATTAATGAATGTCCTTTTAACTTTTTTTCTGGGGACGAACCAAAATCTAACAGGAACCCCATAGAAATGTCTCTCTTCAAAATATGAACTATACCGTTTACTCTTATCACAAGTCTTTGAAATAAAGCGTTTATTTTGTGCACCCGTCAGATGCAAAAGTTTAGGAATAGAGTGTTTGGGGCCTGGTCGCTGCACCCTCCTAATATAGAACAACGATAAGCCTAAAAAATGAGCATTTGCCTGGCGCCCACCTCTAGAAATTGCATGCCAGTCTTTGGAAATATGCGCAGCTTTTTTCTGACACTGAATGCCCATTAAGGACAAACTTATTCTAGGTAAAATCTTAACACTAAACAGATACTGGGCTCTTCCCTGTGCTGATGTCCTTTGTCTAAGTCCACACCAGACAACATATCTGAGGAGAACTTGCGTAGGCAAAACAAACAAGAGGTCTCCGGACCCCTACGCTGGGGTCCGGTAACTGCGGCGGTGACCCCTCTAGCCCCAACACCAATCCAGGCTCTTATACAACTGGCTTGTATCCCTGCTAATACACTAGCTGACTTAATGTGTGGTTAATATATAGAAATATCTTAGGGTGGGATAGTTCTACTTCAAGGGTTATTGTGTTTGAAAACCCACTGACAAGTTCGTCTCTACCACCCTGTCACCCTGTGTGCAGCTCAGGGCCACATGATGCCCCACCATGTGGCCCTGCTGCTGTGATACATGTCATGACCCACCATATATAGGTCAGGTCAGGACCAGGAGGACCAATGGGAATTTAGCATTTATTTAGCCCATACACTTTTGGCCAATGAGCTGCAAGCATTTATTTTGCCCTTAAACTCTGAGTCTATCAGCTGACAGAAGCTCTGAGTCTCTGACTGAGTACAGTAGTGCAGGCTGCTGCACTGGGTGTGAGGGGAGGTAGGGGAGTGTGTCAGAGGGGTTTCAGAGATAGGCCCTGTGTACATTGGGTGACTCCTGCATGGTGTAAGCATACATCCAGAGAATCATGGTGATAAGTAGATCTAAAGCCTTTAACAGAATTTTGTGGAATACTTCAATTCTCTGAAATCAGCTGAAACTCTGAGAACTTACATCCCTGAATATATATATTATATATATTCTTAAATTGAACATGTGACTGTTGGAGCTCACCATCGAGGCCCCCCTCCCATGGGAGGGCTGTCGGTTGACTGTCCTAAAGTTAAGATGAGGGGATTGACGGACGTCCAAAGACATCTCAATACAAGAGGTCACCAACCCCAAAATAGGTTCACTCTCTACATCCCTGGTTGCGTTCCAGTAGCATCAGTCCTAAGAAGTAGGGTCAGGATATTTATTTATTTTTAAGATCTTTTTTGTGGAAAAAACCCATTTTAGTGATATTTTACAAATTTCTAAAATATGTTTTTGCCTTAAGTCTTAAAAACCTCAGGGCGGAGCAAAAAAACAAGGTAGGTCGGGTTTGCGGAACGCGATTTTTTTCCCTTGGCCTAAGGTTTGTTCACGTGTTTATACACAAAGTTAGCGTACGGCTTATGAACTGGCATTTCCGTGTGTGAATATTTAGAACAAATAGCTTTTAAATAGATTAAGACCGATTTATATTGTTGCCATTACTTGAAACACATCCCATTTTATTGGCTACCATGAGAGAACTAAAACACACTTAAATCCTATCAAATCATTTTTTAAATGTTTCAATGTGTTAAAAGGGTGGAAAATAGTGATTTAGACTGTATCAAAGTCAGCGTATGACTGATTCATGGGTTTTTCTGATACACGTTTGTAAGGAGAAATGGCAGCCGAAATTCTGGATGCGTCTTTCATTAATAATCGTCATTGTACGCTAGTTGTGCCCCTCGGAGTTATTTTATAATTCCAAATATTTCCTTCTTCTTCCAAAAAAAGACAACCTGCCGCCTGGCTATTTTTCTTTTTATTCAACTTAAAGTCAGGATACCTGAACACTATTAAAACGCTAAATTACCTTATCATTAGATAATTAAGTAAGATTGATGCTCACCACAATACAGCCTTCTATGCGAAGATTTGTCTGTTCGTAAAGCCAAACCTGGCATCTGGATCTCTGCAAAAATAAAACAGAGTTTAATTATATTACAATTGACAGTATTTATCTTTCTTCAGGGCACGAAAAATATGATTAAGAGCTTTCCAACCCCATAAAATAAATAGGATTCAAAAGCTAATCACAAATATACATTTTTTTGGATGCCTTAACTACACGGTACCCAAAGATTTGATACTTTAAGTTTAAACAACATTTTTTTCATCAGATATCCTAAATTTTAATGTGGGAAAGTATTGTTTCTGAAAATCTGATGAACTTCTGGACGACTCCAAGTACTTTTATGTAAGTCACCAGTTAGCATGCTAACAGCATTTAAAATATTCAGGGTGGAGGCATAAATAGTTCTACTCTTACAATCTTACGGGTGCAAAAAGTAATTCAAAGCTATCTCTACCCTTACAATCTTACGGATGCAAAACGTATTTCAAAGCGTGGCTCGGTATTGACAGGAAGCAAATAGGGCTATACTTACATTTTGAAGAAACCGAAAGATCAGGTTCTGAGCAGCAACGTTAAGGAAAACGTGGGTTGTAAGAAAAAAAAATGAAGGAAAAAATAAAAACATTAAGACAAACTGTCTAACCAAAGAAGCTGCCTCTACAATTTATTTTTAAGAAGCATAAACAAATTGGTGCTCATGATCATCCACATTAAACAGGGTGCCCACACATTTTTAAAACTCAATCCAAGACCTTTCAAAGAGAACATTTAAGACCAATTTCAATTAAATAAGACCTTTAGGTTCAAAACCGCCAAATCTCAGACCCTTTTAAGTTCTTAAATTTGAGAAAATCCATTTAAGACATTTGAAGACATGCAAGGGAACCCTGATAAACGTATTAAAGGTCAGGGTCCAATCTCAAATTTTGATTTTAAATTACCTAACCTGTCCATTCCCTGAGATTTCCCTGTCCTTTGGCAAATTTCTTTTTTGCATATCCAGCAAGTTGTTCATATTTGAAATCCTTTGCATGCAGAAAAAAATCCAACGAGAAATCAAATCCCAAATATTTGGAAAATGAGAAATTTCAGACCCTGGCCATATGAAATTCCGTCTTTTGGTAAAATTTGAAAATTCGCTGCGTTTTCAATGTCAGAGATTTCTTTTTGCATTTTGGTGTAATTTTCCCTGTGCAGTTGGGACCCTGTTAAGTGGTGTCTGGCTTGACTTTTAATTACCAAGAATATATCTTAGATCTAAACTATTTTTTTCTAGAATACTAATGAACTTTATGATCTTTTTCAGTAAATCAGTTGTTTCCACTTTTTGATAGTAGATAGACTATGAGTACTATGGCACTTATACCTTATAAAGTAGCCTGTAAAGGAGTGAAACACGTCGGTTTATAAAACTGTTTAAAATATTTTACTTATTCAAATCTTCGTGTTGGTTGATAGTTAAAACAACATTTAATTTTATTATTCACCTAGAAGAGGTAATCCATAATGCCTAGCGCGAAAGGGGTTCCTGTTTACTTAAAACACTTCTATTTATTAATCTGTGGCATGAAACAATCTGAAAAAATAGAATATATCACGATTATCGTCTTTGCTATCAATATGTCAAAAAAGAAATGGTTTTAACATGATTTAAAAAATGTATTGAATTTTGACAGATTTAAGACGTCTGGCTTCATTGACCTATTTTCCTCTATAATCTAATGTAAAGGAATTGCTTGCTTCAGCAAGAAATATTCAAGTGTTAACCATCTAAATGTCTAAAATAGAAAATAGCCAACATATATTTCATTTTATTTTGAGGGACAAATGATTATTCAGTATCACATATCTGTACTGTAGAGTATCTTTGAAATGACTTAAGTTAAAATGATAGAAAATAGGGACCAGAACCCCCTTTAGGCTTTACACGGCAACTCTCGCAGATGAGTTCGGCACCTCTGTTGCCAGTGTTGGGCGAATGGCACTGTTAACATTTTACTACATGAAAATGGGTACCAACTGAAATTCCATTTCAATTTCCCTTTGTTTTCCCTGTCCTGCAGCAATTTTTATCAGTGTCATATCAAGCAAGTTGTTCAAATTTAAAAGCCTCTGCACGCACAAAAGATTTGGACAATCCAACCACAAAAAGTTGAATCGCTATCTTGAGAATCAGTAATTTCAGAACCTGGCCAAATGAAATTTCCAGTGTTTTTGAAAGATTTGCAATTTCCCTGTGACTGTGTTTTCCCTGTCAGGGATTTTTGTTGTTGCCATTTTCCCTGTTTGGTTGGTACCCCGAATTAGTCTGAACACTGGACTGGGCCTGAGGCCTTCTCGAGTGAACCAGTCCAACCGACAAGTACTAAGTTACAGTACAGTCAAAGTCAGTAAGACTAAGTAAGTGCAGTCACAAGTAGCAGGGACGAGGGGCCCCCTCACTGACACTGGCCTCAGTGAATATCCATTTGAAAAATGTCTTATTATCGCTCAGCCTCAGGTTCGTTCGGCGAGTCCTATTCAGGGCCTCAAGAAGCGCTACCGCCATCTACATATGAATTTGTCTAGAATTAAGATTTCCGTATCATATCAAATAACAAAATACCCGAGGTATTAATGAATCGAGTGAGAAAACAACGGACTGGACAAGGACCACAACGGCACAAGACCACAGCGATCCCGAGGAAAACCAGATCGAGCCGGATGTGTTAACAAACCTTTCTGAGAAAAAGTACGATAAGTATTATCAGAAAAAGGATACGATGGGCTGCACCATGACCTTCTGGACCTTGGTTCCTGCTTTGTATGCCATTTTACACTCGGGTGGAGCAACGGCAGCAAAAAATTAGCAGGGAATTGAAATTCCCTTCAGCGTCAAATTATGGCGGCGATACGCACGCGGTACGATGGGGGCATGCGCAGTGTTGTTCATGTGCGAACATCCGGTCGCGTTCGGAAAGAGTTATCTAAATAAAATAACAACACGTTGATTGCTGGCCCTGCAAAAACGCTAAGGTAAAGACAACCAAGAAAAATATCTCCATCCATAATTACTTTTAAAATCATGTTTTTCCAATAAATCTAGTCATTAGCTGAACATATTGATTTGATATCTCTTGTCGATTCTTACTTTCCGAATGCTTCCAAAGCAGTTTAGTGACACTCTGGCACAAGTCCACTGTAGTTTGCATACTCAACAGAGATGAGGAACGAAGCAAGTAGTGCTCGGGTAGAGAACGCTTTTAGTTCGACCAACTTTTATCCAATCAAATTCTCAGCTGCAAGACAGTCCTTGTCAGTACTGCTTCCGGGAATTATAGAAGTAAAACTACATAGTTTGAGGTAAGTCCAAATACTTGCTAGTTTAACGAACGATTTCCTGTAAGTTTACATTTGATATCATTACATCTGATGGCTGATGTTACTAGTCATCAGCCATCAGTAACGTTACTAGTGTAGACAACAGCTGATTGAGCAATGGTAACAGGTAAGTGAATTTAGATGTCATGAGTCACCATAGCTCTGTGGATCCTTCTATCACAGCAAGCTATGTACGAAGGCTCTGAAGCTATCCCCGGGTTTCTGAATAGACCACTTGAAAATCCCATCAAGGTATAGTTAAGATTTCAAAAGGCCGGAATAAGATTAGCCCAACTTAATCAAAATCACAATAACTTTCATCCATAGACATATATAAGATAGATAGGACGCTTGTGTTGTTTCTAGGATTTCCTTGTCTCGGATAGCTCTCCAGGTATAGCCAAGAGTAAAGGGTTTTGCCACACCTGCTTGGAGAGTGTGAGGTGTGAGACTTCAGTTTCACACCTTTTTTGGGATAGTACCCTTATGCTTTTCAAAATTTATATCACTACAATCAAAATGTACTCAATAGGAATTAATAGAAAACAAAATTCTGATTAAGAAGATACCAAAAATGACATATTTATGTCAATTAGAAATAAAAATATTGACTAATGGAAATTGAAGAAAATGGGAGAAAAATAACAAATTTGTCAAAGTTTGGGAGTTAATTTTAGGCAAACCACAAGTTGGATATCCAACTAAGCTTTTATACTACCATGGGTCGTTACACTCTATATGAAATAATTGGTTTTATTAGTAGGACAAATTTTTAACAGGCCAAAATCTGACTTTGAAGAAATGTCGGAATTAAATTGTATATTTTCAGGAAAAGTGACAAGTAGCCACTTTAGAACCCCAAATACCATTTTATGCCCCCCACAGAACTTAATTAGGTTATAATGGGATAGGAAACTGTCTCATCAATCACACTGGTGAATATTAGAGCCATAAGTGGCATATAAATAGGTTTTGGGGATTATCACTTGACCCATTCGAGCCAATCTCAGAATCCAACGAGTTTGATGTGATGGAAAATTGACAAAGTTTGGGAGTTAATTTTAGGCAAACCACAAGATGGATATCCAATTAAGCTTTTATACTACCATGGGTCGTTACACTCTATATGAAATAATTGGTTTTATTAGTAGGAAAAATTTTTAACAGGCCAAAATCTGACTTTGAAGAAATGTCGGAATTAAATTGTATATTCTCGGGAAAAGTGACATGTAGCCACTTTAGAACCCCAAATACCATTTTATGCCCCCCACAGAACCTAATTAGGTTATAATGGGATAGGAAACTGTCTCATCAATCACACTGGTGAATATTAGAGCCATAAGTGGCATATAAATAGGTTTTGGGGATTATCACTTGACCCATTCGAGCCAATGTCAGAATCCAACGAGTTTGATGTGATGGAAAATTGACAAAGTTTGGGAGTTAATTTTAGGCAAACCACAAGTTGGATATCCAATTAAACTTTTATACTGCCATGAGTAGTTACACTCTATATGAAATAATTGGTTTTATTTGTAGGAAAATTTTTTAACAGGGCAAAATCTGACCTTGAAGAAATGTCGGAATTAAATTGTATATTCTCGGGAAAAGTGACATTTAGCCACTTTAGAACCCCAAATACCATTTTATGGTGAACGGGGGGACAGATTTTCACGGAACACCGGCGTTTGGACCATTGAAACGCCTATGGCGGACACGTCTTTGACGTTTTACTGACCCTCGGACATGTGAGATCAAATAAAATATAATCGTTTTTTTCTACCTAATATCCCCATCAATATTTTATCAAGTTTAATGTTGTATGAGCTTCCGAAAATTGAAAAAAATGCACTTTTCATTTTTTCCTTTTAGTTGACCTTAACATGCGCATGCGCATTGATGCATTAATGGCGACGTCCTGAGCTTTACTTACGTGAAATACTCATTAAAAGTGTCATTTTCATTTAATATGTGATAGCCACTCGAAAAATATTAGTGCCTAACGTAAAAGACTGTATACATTTATGTAGCTAGATGTTTAGATTTGCTCAAACTGGTGGCCTAAGAAATTTATCAGTGATTTTATTCTCAGCATTATGGAAAGCTTTTCGACTCTCATACGAGGTTAGGAGTAGAGAGTCGATCATTCGGCTAGAGTAACCAGTGACAGTGTCTGACTGGACAGCTCAAACTCCTCAACTTAAAGAGAGGAGCCAGTGAAATTTCAATTCTGGTTATCTTACATTTTATATGTTAGATTTAATGCTTATTTAGTAGTATGCCAAGTTTCAGTTTGATTAATTGATTATTTCATGTTAAAATGGGCTTCACATTTTGATAAACCTTATATCCCTCTGACCATCAGGAAAACACACATCTGTGTGTGACGTCACACAAAATGACAGTTATATTCAAATTTCAAATTTCTAAATTCCATAAAAATTATATTTTTTCAAATTTTCTTTATTAATTCGTTTAATTTTGTGATTTTAATCACTTTTAGACTTATAAAGAACATTTAATATATTTCTTATTGCATTTATTTCAGTTTTATAATTTTTCAACTGTTCTGCTTGTGACATCACATACAGATAATTGCTCTGTGCAGGCAGTGTCAGATGCAGACAGGGGAACTTCTTTTGATGGAGACAAATGTGAATAAATCAAAAACTATTAGAGATAAAAGCATAAAATGTGGTATGGTTATTCCCTTTGTGGTAAAGATCACGGCAGTATACTAATTTATGGTCACTGGCCCCTCCCTTTAAGTGCCTTAGCCATACTCCACATCGCTTCAGATTCCCGTGTAATCATGATTACACGGGAATCTGAAGCGAGAAAGTAGTTTGTGCCTTAGCAGGAGGCAAGCCTAGGCTAGGCAAAGCTGGCGACGTCGTGTTATAGGCACGAGACCTCCACCACCTCCACTATAACTATCTAACTTTTAAGTAATGGACAAAATTAAAGTCCCATTTCACAGCATGTATACTCACAGATGTGCACTATTTTTCTTATATTATAATATGCAATCGTTTCAGTGTAACTGTGTTATGAATTTTCAAATATCTCAAGCCGAAGACTCAAGTGTTGTATGAGATTTTAAATTTCCAATAAAAAAAAGATAAATAAATAAGACCCTGCCATTAACTATGTCATAGAATAGAGATACATGAGATAGAGAGGAAACACTGCCTGGGCCGACTGGAGCATGTCTGTCTCGGTATTGATATGCAAATTAGGCACTGATAAGGCAGTGGTGGGGTAACCAGGTGTGACAATGCAGTGTTTAAGGGAAAATCTTACAAATTGCTTCAAATGAACTTGCAATATCTCATTTAATAATGATGCTATTTCCCTGTATTGTATATCAATAGACAGATGAAAACAAGGAGGATTAGTATCTGACAATATTTGTTATTTTCATCTGTCTGTGACCCGAACTAATCCAACTATGCTGAAGTAAAAAATTGAAATATTAAGACATGATTTATTATCATAAACTTAATTATTCCAAATAGGCCAGAATCAGGCGTTTTCAATTATGTGTGTATGTGATTTTTAGTTTTCTCAAAATTAATTCCTAAACTTTGTCCCTTGGCAGATCTCTAGGGGGGGGCTGTCCGGCTGACTGTAGCACGACTTATATCATAAAACATTATTTAAAGTTTTGATACACCTTTTACAAAATTGTTAGAATATAAAAATCTGACTTTGATAGCATGTTGTCATTAAATTCAGGATTCAACGAGCCGACTTGTGTCACTTGACCCATTTGCGCCAATGTCAGACTCCAACGATGTATTTTGATACGTTGTAACCCTCTTCAAATTCGCGACGTGACCAATGAAGTTGTGTATTTAATACGTTCTGAGGGGCAAAACATGACGCCAATGACGTCGTCGTTAGGCTAACATCGGCGTATGTTAGCCTAACAACCGCAGGACGAGAACGTCCCTTTAAAGGGACGTTCTCGTCCTTGAGTTTCGCCAACGTAAGCCTGATGCGACGGCTGGAGACATGTTTTGCACTGCTGGAAAGTAATCCGGTGACCTTATTGGTCACGTAACGAAATTGGCGCCACTCTGCAATGGGTACAACTCAATTTATGTCCCGTCGCAGGACGAGAAAGCCCCTTTAAGTGACTGCCCATACCCTAATATTTTAGGAACCTTAGTTTAAGTGATTACCATAATTTTTTTCGATTGATGTTGCCAGAACCCAATTTTGTGCTTTGTGGGATTTCCTTCTTTTAAAAAAATGGAGGGGGGGGGGGGGGAGAGAGAGAGAGGAAGTGTTAAATTGGGTCCGTCTTTTTCCACATCCACACAACCATGCCTCTAGGCCAACCCTGCATACATATCTAGAGATCTTGTGAAGATGCGGTTACATAACTAGATTTTGGTGATCACCATGTGCTCTTCATAAGCATGTGGCTGTTACATAAATCTAGAAAGCATGCATTTTATATGATAAAAGCTGTTGACTATACTTCGCCGCCTAGACTCTAGGTGGCGACAGGTGAGAAGGCGGATGCGCATGCGCCGGCAGTCTAGGAGCGCGAACAATGGCAGTCGCACGTGTTGTGAATTTGTTACGAATTTCACAACTCTAGACTATTCTCTGTTTATTCTTTTGGAGAAAGAATAATAGAAAGACATTAGTAGCACGTCTTAGGGCTTTTTAGTTCGGTCAGTGTTTTGGGGAACCTGATACGACGGTGCTCATGTGAACTTGTCGGAAAAGTTTTGTTGGTGTTTACGTGACCTGTAACAAAACGGAGTACGTGGAAGGCCTATTTCGTGAGGAATTGGCTGTCTGGTGGGCTAACTTCGTTATGCCGGCTAAGAAAAAACCTGACGTTTCGGAGGGGTCGGAACCTCCTCTGCTGAAAAATGTCAACGAAGACCCGGAGTTGGACGGGTCACCGGCACAACCGACCATGTTGTCGGCGCTCACGGACATTAGCGGTATCCTGAAAATGGGTTTCAAAGATCTCAACACAAAAATGTCTACGGTAGGGAAGAATGTTTTGTGTGTGAACGATAACATGTCTACCTTAAACACGAATATGGAATCGAAATTCCAAAAAGTCATGGATGTGGTTGAGGCTGAGGAATCAGATTACGATTCGGAGGTGTCGTTTGACAATCGCTCTTCTCGTTCCACGGAGTGGGCGAAAAAGAGGAAAAGTCAGCATGACGAGAATTCCGATTCGGATGTTTCGGAAATCTCTCAGTCTTCCAAGAAACCTAAAAAGTTGCTTACAAAGTTGGCAGAAGATCTCGATGAAGATAATTCTGTGGGATTACCTTTACACGAAGAGGTGGTTGACTTTCTCAACAAGGCCTTTGAAAAAAACTGACTTCGGAGGAGTTACGCACCCGTTGTAAGGAATTTGTTAGGCCCTCGAACGCGGAGAATTTAGCTACGCCCAAGATCAACGAGGTTATTTGGAATAAATTACCTCAATTTGTACGGGACAGAGACAGAGGATGGCAAAATAATCATTCTACTTTCATGTCTGTGATTACGGCCATGTCAAGGGTCATAGAATTGCTTGGAGATCAAGATCCTACAGTTCCATGGATTCAAGAAGCAGTGAAAGGTACAGCAGATGCTTTGTCGTTGGCTATGATTCTTAACAAGAATTGGACGAGATCCAGAAGGGAGGATCTAAAGGCTGCCCTTCCTCAGGATTTCAAACGGTTAGCAAGCAAAGACGTACCTCCGTCTCCTCAGTACCTCTTTGGGAATGACCTGGAGGCCTCTATTAAAGTTGTTGAAGGACAGAATCGTCTGGCAAAGAAAATGGAGGTAAAGAAGGACAAACCCACTCAATCAAAGGAAAATCAGAACGATTCCTACAAGAAGCAGGGAAGAGGTTGCAAGAGAAGGTTCAGAGGTCGTAAGAACAATTTCTACCGGAACAGAGACGACGAGGATGACAGAGATGATCACAGAAGAGATAGAGACAAGGATCGCAAGGATTTTCGCAAGAAGGGAGCACAGAAATACTAAGTGAGGTAAATCTGTCTGTTCCCAGTAACGATGACATTGTGCCGGGCAATTTAGCAAATTGCTTACCAGCCTGGCGTGATATTACCTCAGACGATGTTATTTTACAATATGTGTCGGGGTACAAACTAGAGTTTACTAGTGAACCAGTACAGTGGGAAATTCCTAGACCATATAGGCAAAACAGGCATCAAACTTCTGTTTTACAATGTCAAATAGATAGCCTACTTGATAGAAATGTGGTTGAATTGGTACAAGAAGAAGATGTTCTTTTTGTGTCAAATGTGTTTCTGAGGCCAAAACCAAACGCAGGGGTCGATCTTAGCACTAGTCCACTAGTGAAATCACTAGTGCAAATCCTGTTGGACTAGTGCATTTTCGGGACAACTAGCCCGATAGGCCAGTGCAAATATAAAAGCAGACATGGTCAAATCAGATGACCAGATCTATTTAACTGTAAAATTCCATGATGTACCATTGATTGAATGCATTTGGTTATGTAGTTATAGTTATGTAGTAAGAAACATCCAAAATGAGTAGGGTATTGCACCCAGTGGAGGGTTGCTCCTAAATCAAATCATAGACCCAACGCTGAAAGGCATTACCTTGTGCATCTGCAGGGCTCACAGATCCAGCATCCTGGGTGTCCAGTCCGACCCCCTGTAGGCACAGGACACCCAAACAGGACCCCCAGGGTGTACTGTGGACACCCTAGAAATCATACCTTAATAGCAATGTTGAGCAATGGGACCCCCAGTTTTATGGTGCAGGACACCCACAATGCCGGTCAGGGTGTCCACAGGACACCTAACCATTTTAAAATTCCGTGAGCCCTGATCTCGAAAGAACCCTCGAAGACAAAGACAAACATTGAGAAGAATACGTACATTTCATGTAATTATTTCAAATATTTAGTGGGTACTAGTGCAGTTTGCACCTGACTAGTGCAAACTTTCATCTACTAGTCCCGTGGGCTAGTGCGGAAAAAAGTTAAGGTCTATCCCTGAAACGGGAAACATAGAATGATCATTGATCTGTCCGATCTGAACGAACATTTAGATAAAATTCATTTTAAAATGGATCATTTAAATGTTGCCTTAGATTTGGTATCAAAGGGGGTGTTTCTAGGGTCTTTGGACCTAAAAGACGCTTACTATTCGGTTCCGATTTGGGAAGAAGATAGGAAATTTCTGGTTTTTCAATGGAAGGGAAATTTCTATCAATTTAATGTCCTCCCGTTTGGATTGACCTCAGCGCCCAGAATTTTCACCAAAATTCTTAAACCAGTTTTCTCGACTCTCCGTGATAGAGAGGTTACTTGTTTGGGCTACATAGATGACTGTCTAGTCATAGCTGACTCGTACGAGGAATGCCAAAATGATCTTCAAGAATTGAGATCCATCTTGGAATCCTTAGGGTTTGTCATTCATGATTCTAAATCCGTACTGGTTCCTTCCAATGAGATAACTTTCTTGGGATATGTGATAAATTCGGTAGAAATGACAGTGTCTCCAAATGAGCCGAAAATTCAAAAAGCCAAAAAGAGAATTCATAATCTTTTGGATAGGGATTATGTTTCGATCAGAGAAGTAGCTTCGGTTACGGGTCTTTTAGTGGACATGTGTAAAGGTGTAAAATATGGTTTGGCACATTACAGGTCCATCGAGATCGATAAAATCAATGCTTTAAGAAGAGTAGGAGATATCGGTTTTGAAGGGATCATGTATCTATCAGATGATTCGAAACAAGACTTAAGATGGTGGCTAAATAATCTGGATAAGGCTCATTATGATATCAGAGTGGGGGCCCCTACACTTACCTTAACCACTGATGCTTCACTAGAAGGTTGGGGAGCTGTGAACGGACAAGAGTCGGTGGGAGGTAGATGGTCTAATAATGAAAGATTGTCTCACATTAACGTGTTGGAAATGAAAAGTGTTCTTCTGGGGTTGAAGACTTTTCATCGAGACACTAGGAATGAGAATATTCTCCTCCGGTCAGATAACACAGTCGCAGTGTCATATATCAATAAGATGGGTGGCACACATTCAAAAGAATGCGACTGGGTGGCAAAGCAGATCTGGCATTTTTGCGAAATGAGAAATCTGTGGATTTTAGCCACTCATATTCCGGGTATAGAAAATGATCAAGCAGATTTTGCTTCGAGAAATTTCACAGAGAATACGGAGTGGGAATTATCTCATGATATATTTTCTATTATTTGTGATGTTTTTGGGAAACCATCAATAGATTTGTTTGCCTCGCGAATTAATCGCAAAGTTCCTCACTTCATAAGCTGGGGGAAAGACCCAGATGCTTTAGCTATTAATGCTTTTTCTGTTAGTTGGGCACAATTTGACTTATGTTATTTGTTTCCACCATTCAGGTTGGTGTCGAGGTGTGTCCGGAAAATCAAAAAGGAATCAGCACGAGCTATTGTAGTAGCGCCAGATTGGAAAGGTCAGGTCTGGTACTCACAACTACTGAAAGGAAACAAACAAAGGACTTTGTTCTTCAAGAAAAGAGACAAGAACCTAATTCCGTCACATCCAAAACAGGAAAGCTCAATGATGTGTCACACTCCGTTAGTGGCAGTTCTCTTTGGAGACAATCGATAAATGACTTAAATCTTTCTGAAAGAGTTGTTGGTCACATGCTTAAATCTTGGAGACCGAAGACATTATCTCAGTACCAAGTATATCAAAAACGTTGGAGAACTTATTGTCTGATCAGAGGTCTTGATCCACTTGAAAGTAATTTGAAATATGGTCTTGAATTCTTGTGTGATTTGTTTGACAAAGGTTTGAGATATAGTGCGCTCAACTCTGCGCGCAGTGCATTGTCCTGTATTTTGAAACGCACGGATGGTTTCAAATTTGGGTGTCATCCCATGACAATCAGACTTCTCAAAGGTTTCTATAACCAAAGACCACCACAAGCTCGTTATTGTTCCATTTGGAACACATCGGTGGTCTTAGACTATTTAAGAGAACTCACTCCGTTACGTTTATTATCTCTTAAGATGATTACCATGAAAACTGTTATGTTACTATTGTTGTCTACTTGCAGTCGTCAACAGAGGCTGATTAATATTAAGAGATCAAATGTCATGATCGAACAAGATGGTTCAGTTTCTATCAGAATTTCTGCTTTGCAAAAGCATTCAAGGCAAGGTAGAAGTTTAGAAGTTTTAAGGCTCCCTCTTTTCCAACAAGATAAGAGCCTTTGTGTAGCCACTTGCATAAAATCTTATTTAGATAGGACCGAAGATATCATAGATGATAAGGATGTGTTTCTATGTAGTTTCAGGCCCCCCTACCGTAAAGTAGGTTCACAGACTATTGCTAGATGGACTATGTTTGTGATGAAAACAGCGGGCATAGATACGAATGTATTTAAAGCTCATAGTACGAGAAGCGCTAGTGCTTCACAGTTGATTAACTCAGGTACTCCTCTTTTAGAAGTGATGAAAAGGGGATCCTGGTCAGATCAGTGTACCTTCAAAAAAATTTATTTGAGAGAGGTACCTCAAATTTGTTAAACATGTTATCAATTATTACATGTTTATTGTTACAATAAATGTTGAATTTCCAAAAGGTAGTTTGGTTTTTCTCCATAGTAGGCTGTTTGGCTTTAAAGTCTCACCTGTCGCCACCTAGAGTCTAGGCGGCGAAGTATAGTTCTACACATAGATTAAACTCACCTTGTGATTTGACATATATGTAGAACTATTCTAGACGACTAGACGACAGGTGGTGAACAGGTGCCCTCCCTAAGTTAATTCCCACCCTTTCCACCTGTCGCAGAAATTTTTTTAGATTACAGCCTACGATTCAGCTTTCAAGACTGCCGGCGCATGCGCATCCGCCTTCTCACCTGTTCACCACCTGTCGTCTAGTCGTCTAGAATAGTTCTACATATATGTCAAATCACAAGGTGAGTTTAATCTATGTGTAGAATTATGTTATGATGTGAATATGCTATATAAACCATACAAAACTTTTTTTTAGATGTTTTTGAAATATTGATAATAAGAAGGCGACAAATGGGGAGACCAGACTCAGAAGCTCAATTGGTAGAGTGCCCGCATTAAGTCTGGGAGGTCTTGGGATTTATCCCTGGCCAAGTCACACCAAAGACTTTAACAGTGGCAGTGATCACTGCTTGCCTGGCACTCAGGATAAAGTAAGAACCATGAAACATGACTAGTCGACCCGGTGTCAGTATAATAGGACTGGTTGGGGTATTGTTTGAGCCTATGACATGATATCTCAGTGTGGCAGTGCTATAAAGAGGGCATTGGGGCAAAAAGCCCCATTTTCCTTATCCTATGGTGGCCATTTTTTGAAAATGGTGGGCTCTGTTACTATATCATCTAAAATTTCTGTCATTTTAAGGTGGGAATGGCCCCCTCCCAGTAAACCTAGTGTAGGAATTAAATTCCTGATGCGGGAATCCCGCATCCCGCACACCTAGAAGATCTGATTCCTGATCATCGCTGGAAGTTGTCAGCCCTGATACAAAATTGTCTGTGAATAGCTGACGGTGAATATTTTACACAGTACAATACTAGCAGAGGTCTTTGCAAGTTTTGTTTCTCCGACAAAAACCGACCAACAACGACTTCATTGTAGTCCCAGTAACAAGACACACTAAGAATGCATTTATTACATTGATAACTGCTAACATTTAGCATAGAAGGAATACCCGTAGCTTTCAAACATATCTGTCTAGCATGATGTGCATAATTGTCATTTTGTAAATGTTTTGTATTCCAGGTGACTGAAGACAATCCGTCAAAATGAGTGTCAATGTATCTGACATCTCAGAAAATACCAAGATGGGTCGTGAGTTTGCCCTACTTGGAAACTACGATACATCGCTGGTATATTACCAA
The DNA here is from genome assembly GCA_936440205.1 of Lepidonotus clava. Classification (NCBI taxonomy): domain Eukaryota; kingdom Metazoa; phylum Annelida; class Polychaeta; order Phyllodocida; family Polynoidae; genus Lepidonotus; species Lepidonotus clava. Next base: position 38,994,096 of record OW387136.1, on the reverse strand, counting down.
GCTGTCATCTCCCAGATCCAGAAACTCTTGACCACCATCAAGGATGCAACACGAAAACAAAAGTGGCAACAGGTACGGTTTAGTCCAGGGTTCAAAGAATTTTAATGTGAATGTGTCTCCGCAGGAAACCCAAATTATGACTCCTCGATGTCCTCAACATGAATGTGGGTACCAATAGTCTAAGCCTTCATAATTGGGAAAGACTTCGAGGGTGTCCGCAGGACACTCAGAGGATCCTGTCAGGGCCCATATCTTCGTAACTAATTTCGCTGATCAGGGAAAATTTGATCAGGGTCCCATGATCTGTGATTTTGCCTTTTACCAAAATTTATTGTGTTATTGCAAAAGAGTGTCAAAGAGGAATTATTATTTGTAAAATTTAATCATGATAGACAGAATTTCTGATCATGACCTATTGGGACCCTGATCACATTTTCCCTGATCAGCCAAATTAGTTACGAAGATATGGGACCTGGTTGTCTTGGGGCTTTAGGGAGTGGACAGATCACCCAGGATGCTCGATTTGGTGACACCTGAGTCGAGTATATATATTCATATCTTTGTGAGAAGGGTCATGTAAGTTATCTGTTATAACTCGAACGATAATACCTCCAGAAGAAACGGGAGAGTAATTACCGTTAGATAATGAAATAGATATTTGTGAAATTCAAAAACAAAAAGATGAAGGACCTGGCACGGGTTTTAAGGTCATCCATTGTTTTTGTTAGTCATTTAGTCTTTATTATGGAAAGCTGAAAGTTTCGAAACCCAGAATGTTACGTGGATACGGGGCTCCACCAGCCTTTATAAAAGATAACTTTACTCAAACTTATAGGTTTCTGGTTGCAAGGAGCGTTAATAGATACAGTTCACTTATCTAGTGATGGTTCTTATTTTAGGTACGTCAAAAGATTGCTCAAGAGTTTGAACAGGTGAAGGATATAAGTAACACATTGGCCAGTTTTAAAGCTGACAGCTCTCGCGACTACCCCTCCTATGACAATGATCGTCCCATTGGTGGACCGGGCCACCACAGCCACTACGAGGAGCCCACGCGCGATCCGGATGTGTGGCCACCACCGACACCAGTGGAGCACAGGTGGGAATGACATTTCTGAACAGTTTGGTACATATCTGAAATTGTTCTTTATTGTATTTTGTACTCATTAATAAATGTTGATATCAAAATTAATGTCATTCTCATTAATTGAAATACTTACTCACAGGGATGTCAGTTTTCAGACTTTAGTCTGATTTCAGATTTTTCTTAGACTTATGGAAACTGGCATAAAATTGATCAAATATGGTCAAAACATGGAAAAAAATCTCAATAGTTTCCAAAGACATGTTTGACAGTGACAATAGGCTTGATAATCCCTTTCTGAATACAGTTTCTAAACATTAAAACCAGTCAGACTTTCTTCAGACTAAGTTCAGATTATCAGAATAATCTGAAACCTTTCTGAGCAGTGAATAAATACTGGCCTCTGATTGGTTGATATTAATGCACTTCCAAGAATGACTTTTAAAATTTCTTTGATAAGAAAAAATCCTATAAGAGCAAGAGTTATCCCTATTTATAACATTTTAAGATTATTCTCAATTTTCTCTGGGGTTTCAGATTTTTTCATTAACCCTGACTTACATCCCTGTACTCACCAAACGACTGGAAGTTTTTTTTTATGTTGAATGGTCCCCCTCTTATTCGGCAACCCTCGGAAATCAGATATGTGGCTGCATTAGAAAAGTGGCTGCTCAAAAGGTCCCAGGGAAGCCATTTCCCGATACTTTGCTTGATAATAAGTTCATAAGTCTGTACTTTAAGTAATGTATTTTTGTTCAGACAACAGATAACATAGTCGTTAGTAGAACATAATATATGATTCCATTCCTTCATTTTCTACCTGTTTAAAATTCGGAAAGTCTGTTCCAAAAAATTTCGGATTTTTCCTGATCATTAAGTGGCATCTCTGAATTTAGAGTAAATTGGATTTTCCCTTTTGATAGGTCTTAATCTTTATAAATGTAGGTCACAGGAGGGGTTGGTTGCTGGTTAGGGATGTCGTACACAGGGGTACAATATAAAATCAGTTTATCAACATCTTAGATATTTTCAAATAGACTACTACCAATCAACCTTTTTTCAAAAGCAAACAAATTATGTATTTCATATCTCCTACAAATGTAGCACCTAACAATTCTATACTTGCAGACCGTCACCAAACATCCGCGGTGGCCGTCCAGCACCAAAGAGAGCTGAGCCCATTCGTAAAGCAGCCCCATCACGGAGTGACCCTCGGGCTGCAGCTAGACGGGGTGCAGATAGTCGGCCTTCAGGCAGGGCTGACCGAGGACGGGCCGAGAAGGACCGGGCAGCCAAAAAAGAACCAGTGGAGGATGGCGAAAAGAAGTTTGATCCCGCCGGCTATGACAAAGATCTGGTTGAAAACTTGGAGAGGGATATCGTCCAGAAGAATCCGAATGTACACTGGTAAGATTGGCCCCTTTTTCACTTATATTGGTTTGCCCGCATTTTGTGTACATCATTTGACACACAGTGAACAGATTATGGAATTAGATTTTGCAGATTTTTTTTCCTAAGGTCAAAAGACCATATTCAAAAGTTAGAAATCCCTCATGAAAGAGATGGAATTATAGGAATTGTAGTCGTAAAGCACTAACACTGCCTGCATTTCTCATGTAGGGGTGACATAGCCGACCTCACAGAGGCCAAGAAGCTGTTAGAGGAGGCCGTCGTTTTACCGCTGATTGTCCCCGACTTCTTCAAAGGTATCCGAAGACCGTGGAAGGTAAGATCAGGAAATACAACCCGGGGATGTTGTGTACTTGTTCAAAGTGTATGACCTATTGGAGGGTGAGGTTAGGATGTTCCTGAGGAACAGAGTAGTTCCAATCGGGCCTCCGCCACATTCACTCCCTAAATACTGGCATTAATTACACTATTCATGGTGCTTATCCAGGTATAATGAATACTCAAAAAAGGCCTTAAATCAACTTTTCTGAATTGAAGACAGTAAAATGTTCAATTTGACCCGTTTTTGGTATGTGGCGTTGAAAACGTGTTAAATTGCTTTGTTTGAGAATCAGAGTTTGTTAGCTTTAGACGCAAATCTTTTTGTCAACATCTCATCGAAATTGCCCGGTTATTAAAATAGCGATAAATTTATGTCTTGTTGCTCACTTTGTATCAGTTATGCTATCTTAAATCTTATTCTAACGAGTTGATCCATTCTTTTATGCTGTAGTCACTTTCTATACAATGTCCCTGATTTGATATAAACTTTGATTGTTCTCTAACCTTTCAAATTCATTGAATTGGCCGTGGCGCGTCGCATAACCAAACCGTCGCAACAAGGACGTCCTTAAACAAGGACGTCCCTGTAGCGATGGGTCCCGCTGTTGAATTGTGGCTGTTCTACTGGGCTGATTTTGATTCTGTAAAGGGTTATGGAAAAAAGACATTTAGATCTTAAATTCCTGAAATTTCCAGCCCAGAAAAATGATTAGAAATGGGTGAAAATTGATGCTAAATGTTGGCACAACAGCGAGAGTTTGACCATGTGCCAAAAATTGTTCCTTATTTTTGTTATGCGACGGGGCACCGGAGAACTGCACAATATGGGCAATGACTTTCGAATGTCATGAATGCGATAGATTGACAGGTGCAGAAATATACACGCCAAGTTTAATTACTCTAAAACTGATCATATAGATTATGTAATTGTAAATAGTATTTCTCAAAGGGAAACAAAAGCCAAGTAATGTTCAAATGTGGAGAAAAATAGGAAAAGATGAATAACTAATGAAAAATATTCCATGAATCTATATTTATGTCGGATTATTAGCCCTGAAAAATACTCTTGTAAGATTTCCATAAAATTGATGACGCATACCTCTGTTAAGGGGAAAAAAAGTTTTAACCTTTGCAAAATCACATTAATTGAAAATAATGATAAAAATATTCCCTTGTTTGAGTTAGTTATGGAACGTATTTCTTTAGTTTTTGGCGATTATATCAATAACAATTATGAGCACTACAGTCTTTTAGATTGCCTTTAAATAGATTTTACAATCCGATATTGTTCTCTGTAATACATGTTTTTGTTTATCGATCACAAAGACGATGTTGCTGCCATTGTGTAAGTATGTCATTCATACAGGTTTACTTCGCAGTTTGTTTGGTCTCTCCATAACTATAAAAAAGTATCATTGAAGGAGGTGGTACTGCAATCGCTGGTGCCAGCCATAGTACCAACCCTTTTAACTCCATAAAGAAAGGAAAAATTTACAATGAATGACAGATATTGTCCTTTGTTTCCATATTTCAGTATCCAATCTGCTTCAATGCTTAGAAGTATGGGAAGCAGTTGAACCCGGGGACCATTTCCAAAATTCTTAGCTCAAGTTTGAAAGTATGTCAGTTTTCTTTTTTGGGCAATATTTATATACCAAGTCAATACGAATTAGAAAATCAACTGCATGCAGGCGGCTGCTAATATAAACATTTTCCAATTAAACGACTGAGCAGGGTTCCCAGTGTTAAGGAGCCTCTGGTTCCTCGGCATTTTTTCTGGGAAAGAAATCTGAAAAGGAGAATCAAAATATTAACCTAATTATTACATAGATTAACTAATTTTCGATATTATAAAATATTCCCGATATTAAGAAACCTTGCTGGTAACCCTGCATAGTTTTGAGGATAAGAAGAACAAATGTTTGCCCTACGCTCACAGTTGGGCGAACACAGGCAAAAAAGTTTTTATGACCAACACCTACAACCGTATCCACTTGAAACTTGAGCAAAGAGTTTTGAGAATGCGCCCTTCTGCTTTGTAACTTGTATGGTCACCCGGCGGCATCTGGCATTTTCTAGGGCGTTCTAATGGTGGGTCCTCCAGGCACAGGAAAAACGCTGCTAGCCAAGGCGGTGGCCACCGAGTGCGGCACCACCTTCTTCAACGTGTCCTCCTCGTCCCTCACCTCCAAGTATCGCGGCGAATCTGAGAAACTAGTCCGCCTGCTTTTTGAAATGGTAAGCTTCCGATCTGCCGGCAGCGGCTCTTCTGTGTCATATGCAATCGTTGACCTCGTGTTCCCCTTTCGTTGTGCACTGGCTTCCTGTAGGGCGTTCTGATGGTGGGACCCCCCGGCACGGGAAAGACCCTCTTGGCCAAGGCAGTGGCCACTGAGTGCGGCACAACCTTTTTCAATGTGTCCTCGTCGTCGCTGACATCCAAGTACCACGGCGAGTCGGAAAAACTCGTGCGAATTCTGTTCGAGATGGTAGGTGTTGGGGTCTATGTGATCTACTTGCTGCTGCCTGCGTTCGTGCTGAGCCTGCGGTGAGCGGAGGGCTCTCAAGAACGACACATCTGTCTTCCCCCCCTTTTCCTACTGCCTTCACAACACCTGTATGCAGTAGTGTTCGTGTAGTGTGTATGCACCTTTGCCTTCTAACAAACATTAATTTTAAGGTGTGGTGTCTTGAATTTGCACACATCTCCAGTGACATCCTCTGCTTTTTAAAAAATATTTTCTCTAACGATATTCTCGGGGACAGGCTGCGCTGGTGCTCTTATTTCAGCCTTGTTATCATTAATACCATGCACGAGCAACAATAAAACCGGGTCCCCACTGAGCAAAACCATCCCTCACCGACCAAACTGCCAGCGATTAACTCCCCTAAAAGACCATTATTAGGGTTTTTTCCGGTTGACAATGCACAAAAATACCAGACACGTTTGATTTCAGAGGTATTTAGTCGGCCTGGACGATTAACCCTGGCACCGACGTTTTACCTTTTGCAGACGACCAAGTCACTCCCATAGCTCAGTGGGGACCCGGCTTAATAGTTCCAATAACTCCCCTATAGCAACAGATGCCACTCTCTTCAAGGGCAACACCCCCGACCCGCTTTGTCACCAGAGTGGAGCTTGTTTTAAGGGACTATCCAAACCTACAAAATCATCCGAAGCCAGTCCGTCTGCGAGAATATAATGCTATGCTATTTTTCTAATTGTCCATGCTACGATTGTCTTTTTTAAACATTAATGTGTTAGTAAATGTACCATTTAACCTTCTTGTGGTTTTTCTGTTCAAACCGCTGTGACATTGATAATGCTTCCTGGTATTTCCATGGTGTATATAAACTCGGAAACAAATTAACTATTATTCCCTTAACACCCATATACTAGAACCGGGTATTAGCACAAATGTAGCCTGTCTGGTGCGTCTTCTAATGGGCTCCTATTGTTATACCAAGCTAGAAAGGAAACGCGTGTTTACCAAATGCCTGTAAGGCATTTCTTTGTCAAGACTTTGTTCCATTTAACTGTTATAACTTGCTTTTGAAAAACGTGCTATTTATGCGAGTGTTTTCTGAGATGAAAATAGTGAGCAACTTCTACAATCAAAATCTCAATAGTTATTGATAATCTCATTTAAAGAGACAATTCGGAGAATTTATAGCCAAAAGTGATGTTTTTAAAAGCCTGTCCAGTTTCTTTGTTTCTATATAATCTCAAAAAACAACAAACTTTTAATAGAAATTGACAAAACAGGGATTGTTCCCCCCCCCCCCCCCCCCTCCAAAAAATAAGTAAAAAAAATATGAGACTAAGATTATCCCTTATGCACCAATGCAGGTAAAACGTTGCTTTGGGCCAAATTATATCGATCTGTGTTTATGGTATTAACGTAAAAATGTCAAACTTCACAGGCTGTAGTAAAGAGACTGACTCTTACCAATCCGAATCTCAACTAGTATTCATGGAGAATTTACTGTGCTGCGAGACCTGCTTTTATGTTAGCTTTCATATCCGTATGGCTGCCTCTCCGGTTGCTTGGTTCTCATTCCAAAGAAGTATGAAACTTTTATCATCTATTACTTGCCCTTTCTTGAAAAAATATGAAAATGATTTTTGTTTTTTGTTTTTTATCAAATGCAGCATGGTAGGATTCTATTCAAACCTCAGGGGTAAAATCTTTGTAACCGGTTAGGAAAATCACGTACATTTTGATTAGGGTCTCGTATTTTGAGATTCTATATTTTCGCAAAAAGTACTAAGTGATGTCATTGCAAAATAACCCATATGGAGGATTATTAGATATAACTACATAGACAGTATTACAGATAATAGACATAAATCAAAATTTACCTGATTAGCCTAACTAGTTATGAAAATATGGCTCCTGAGCTCATTATTGGTCAATTATCATATATGAGTTACATATTTCTCCAGGCTCGTTTCTATGCTCCAAGCACAATCTTCATCGATGAGATTGATTCGATTTGCTCCAAGCGTGGTGCCTCCTCCGAGCATGAAGCCAGTCGGCGCGTGAAGGCAGAGGTGCTCATACAGATGGATGGTAAGTTATATCTTACAACCTCTTGGGGCTGCACAGGGCCATACCTAACCCTACAATTTGAGGGGGTTCCGGGAAAATTCCGAGGAGGTTCCAGGTAAAACTGAGGGGTTTCAAATATGCGGGGTTTCCAGGTAAATTGGAGAGGTTCCAAGTAATTCAATATAGAGCTTATAAAAAATCTCAGGAGGTTCTATATGGGAGTTTTACCAAATTTGCTATGTCTTATGACCCAAACTTTTCCAAATCTGATGGGGTTCTAGACACCCTAGGATGCCTCCTCGAGTACGGCGTTGCTTTGCATAGTATTACTTGCGTTGATGTAAATGGGACATAAACAGCTAGGATAATCCGTGCATTGTGGCATGTTCTAGATCACAATGGAACTTTTGCTTGCCATCACGGCTGTTTTTGCACCGTGGTGCTATGCAGATCAGGGGTGGATCCAGAAATTTTAGAAAAAAAAAGGGGGGGGGGTATATAAAAAAATGTCCCGGTTTTACATTAAGAAAATTACAATTTGGCTAAAAAAAAAAAGGGGGGGGGGGTGTAGGGGGGGGGGCATGCGCCCAATCCGTCCATGCAGATAATTGATAGAAATAGTCAAAATAAATAAGTGCATAGTATATTAATAGTGTCTCAATACATTGCAGTGATGTACCGCTGAACCCATCTTATGTTTTTTTTTTATGAAAAAAAAAAGAAGTTTGTATTGGTTACAAGCGTTGTCTCTTTTTTCCAGGTGTCACAGGAGCCACTGGATCTGACGAGGACCCGACCAAAATCGTCATGGTATTAGCAGCCACCAACTTCCCCTGGGACATAGATGAGGCTCTGCGCCGACGTCTGGAAAAACGAATATACATTCCCCTGCCTAATAGTACGTATCCTGTCCACAAGCTGTTATGTTGATTTTATTATACGTCGGCTAGGTTAACTCTGTCGATGAAATCATATAGAGTCTGACTTTAAAGACTTTAAATCTTTAGATCTAAGCCGACCTATTTTCTTCTTCACTTCTTAGACTTGTGACAAATTTCGCGTTATGCCTGTAACGCGCCAACACGCCAAACGGCCAATGCTATTCCTATGGTGACCATGTCCCAGCGTTATTGCCGCGTTATGCCTGAAACGCGCCAACGCACCAAACAGCCAATGCTATTTCAATGGTGACCGATGTCCCAGCGTAAACTGCCGCGTTATGCCGGTAATGCGTAGTGTCCCAATGCTATTTCCGATGTCCCATCGCGCGGCTGCTGCGCATTATGCCTGTAACGCGGCAAAGTGACGATGTCCCAAATCGATTCTGAGCTAAAATAACCACATTTTTTGGCTTATTTGGGCTTACATCGCAGAGATTTGGATATATACAGGGATTTTCCTTAACAAAGAGTTACTAGTACCGGGTACTAGTAAAAATCCTGTTGGGCTAGTGTAATTTGTTAGCAACTAGCCCAGTGGACTAGTGAAAACTTGAGAAAAAAAATAATGGTATCTTTATATGGGCAAGTGAAACTTTGATATGGGCTAGTGCAAAGATTGGACCACTAGCCCGGTGGACTAGTGGGCAAAATAGTTAAGGAAAACCCCTGATATAGAAGACAAAGGAATCGTAACAGTCGTCCAAAATGGGGCAAATTAGACATTCAAGCGTGGAATTATGATCGTTACGGTCCCCGGGCACCGCGTTATGCCTGTAACGCGTACAAACGCGCAGCAGCCGGCTTTCATCGTTGACGAAGGGATCTGGGTCAAAGTTCATCAACTTTGCAGGCCTATTTCACCATGAAATCGGTCGTTCTAGCTTTAGTTATCTGTGCATTTATGTGCACAGATAGATTTCGACCCATAGATAGGCATCCCACTGTCCCAGAGTCGAAAATAATGCGAAATAACGTGTCTAAACGCGTAAATGCATCGCACTATTTTCTTGGTATTCCGTCGCGGCGACCCGGTGAAAAACCCAGGTCAGACCGCTCCACTGTCACACCGGCCGGTGCAAGCGTGCCGGTCGGACGTGTTGGCGGGAGGCTCCTCTTTCGCCGCATGGATACCTGGATTACGGCGCTATAGGCTTTCAAGATATATTTTTTTGACGTCTGGACCCCCTTAAACGCATATAACGCATTGACAGGTGTAAACCATGCGTTCGTATCGAAGGGAAAACATTGGATCGATCGGACACGTGGAGGCTTGACACTGTCAGACCTAACATGGCGTCAACCCTTCGCCGGGTTCTCTCCCCATCACGCCTGCATCGATACTTTGAAATCAGAAAAGCAGGATGACATTAAACGCATCAATTGTGGAGGATATACGCATTGAAACGCATTGAGGACTCCAGGCGTTAAAGGTTAGTTTATATCTGTTTTCCAGCATTTGAAATTATACCGTTGAAATCTAGGCCTAAACTCGGCTGGAGGCCTAACGCGCAATCTGAAAAATAATTATTTAGACCCTATTAGGCCTATCAAAATGAAATTCATGTATATATCTATGTTCTCATATATGTGAGGGTCCTAAATATCAAATGGTCTGATTATTTTAGGCCTGGATACGTTTGCAAGAATATTTTACAGATGGTATGAAAAAATGACTGGACCCAGGCTCAGATAGGCTAGGCCTAAGCCCCCTTCAACACTGTCAATGTATTATGGAGGCTCCGAAAGCAATTATTTATGATCCAAAGATTAAAAGATTTGAGAAATTGTCACTATAGTGTCATTTTTTTCTGACCTACCACCAAAATATTCAATCTGAACTTTAATATGTCTAGGCCTAAGTCACTGTCAGTGTCTGAATCATTCCCATTCAATGTTAAAACATAGGCGTCACACTGTCAATAAGTTCTCTGGTGCTGTCAGTGTCAGTGTCAGACACATATTTAAGATTTAAATGATTCAAAGATTAAATTATTTGTGAAATTGTCACTATAGTGTCATTTTTTCAGACCTACCATCAAAATATCTGAATCATTAATATCATTATTCAATAGGCCATAAAGATTAAAATGGGCCGACCTATACTATCAAATGCTTTTGCTTTTGATAGTAACTTTTGGTCATATGTCGTTTGATCTTGTTTATGTCTATTTATGTCCATTCATGCGTATGCTCCTGTTGAAAGTGCACAAAAAAGCTCTTTGGATTTTCAAAGATGGCAAACGGATTGATTAGAAATACTTGAAAAATATTACAAAATGAGCATAATCTCTTCACATGTCCATTCAAAATTTTGAAACGGATTAGTTATAATTTCATTTCTTCATCCCACTTGATAAAGCGGAGGGACGGAAGAAACTTCTGGAAATAAACCTGAAGGAAGTCAGCATTTCCGATGACGTTGACCTAGAAGCTATAGCCGAGAAACTGGAAGGGTATTCCGGGGCTGACATCACCAATGTGTGCAGGTAAGTGATGGAAGGGTGACAAAAGTGCAGGGGCAACAAAGATTATTCTGTTGGTCTACAGTAAACAGCGAGTTTCAGCAATTTTGAAGTATTGATAATTCCTCGAATTTCGCCTTTCTTTATCATATTGGTTAGAGCTGTGATTCTCTTCGTGTATACCTCGATAACAATAATATCGAATTTGATCATGAGCCACACATTGTCTGAAACTGAGATTTCATAAAAAATGTCTGGATAATGACATAAAAATATATTGCAAATGTATGGTAGATCTACAAAATATAGGGATTGCATGTGTGCGCTTTGATAACTGGTTCTTATTAATAACAAGATGCTAAATTTGCTTATACTTGAATTTGTGTTTCAAGAAAATGCACTAAAATGTAGGACTAGTAGCACCCCTGCAACTCTTTTTTGTAAATATTGAAATACCTTTATAAACAAGTTGAAAATTCAGTTCGCTAAACCAGTCTATCTACCAAATGGAAAGATGACTTTGTAAATTATTTCGTCGCAAACATAGTGTTGGTTGCAAAACTAAATCCAGTGTATGACATTGAAACTAAATCCCGTCGTTGTAGGGATGCTGCGATGATGTCTATGCGAAGGCGAATTGCAGGCTTGACTCCAGACGAAATCCGCAACATTCCAAAGGAGGAACTAGAAACGCCCACTACCATGGAGGACTTTGAGCTTGCCTCCAAAAAGGTCTCTAAATCCGTCTCCCAAGATGATATAAAAAGATATACAGACTGGATGACCGAATTCGGTTCAGTCTAGGCGATTCTAGGCTCTTTCTAACCTTTATGGGGCTTCAATTTCAATACTCGAGCTAAAGCGTTAATAGTAAAACTAAGTTTCTCCACAAAAATATATTTGAATGAATAAGAAGCCATCCGGTTACGTACGTGTGTTCTCCAGTACTCTAGACCAAGAAATGAATGAAAACGTATGTGGTTTCACTTTGAATACACAAATATATATATATATATATAAATATATATATATATATATATATATATATATATATATATATATATATATACACATGTACACTTTTTCTTAGTGCCTACACAAATATACATGTACGCGTCTTCTTAGTGCCTACCTAATTATGATGGATCGCTCCCTGAAGAAAAAGGTAACACTATATCTGCATTTATCTTTCAGTAACGTTATGTATATTAATTTTGGCTGCAATATAGTTAACTATACAACAAACTTTGATACTATTGAATGCAATATAATTATACTGGCATATATTTATGATTCCCTTTACCCTTTAAAATGAACGTCTGCGCATGAACACTAATAATAAGCCCGTTAATCTTATTGGATGATACTTGAAGTTAAAAGGGTTAATTTTCCTAATTCTATGTATTCGCGACACATTGTTGTATGACCTGAGTTGTCCAAAATATATCAGCCTCTGTTTAAACTATTTGAACCAATTTGTTGTCCTTAAAAGCCTGGATATTTACGCCTTCAGAATAGCTTATCACATAGTTAGGAAGGATTGGGCCTTGATGGAGCTAGTTTGCAAAATGTCCAATGGCAAGTAATTTTGTTTTTGTCGAAATAGTTAACTTGCCTCAAACTAGGATTTGAAAATGATTGATGTCCTAGTCCACTTCCCTCCTTAATAAATAAAGGTGGAATATGAAATATTTGGATTTGTAGGCCGAATGAAAGAGAACATATCAATGGATTAATCATGATAAAGTGAATAACAAGAATCGATTTGCGAGTTATCTTTCTCTAGATGCAAACTTGATTCTTGACTTAATTCTTGTTTACCTCTTCAAGTGCGCAAGGCATCTCCGGCTGGCACTGTATGGGGGTATAGAACGGGGGGGGGGGGGGGTCCCATGTCACTTGTCGAATTTAAAAAATAGCCATGTCACATGTCATTAAACTTCAAGTTATCCCCATGTCCCATGTCGAATTTAAGAAATGGCCATGTCGCATGTCCATATCTTTCTAAAGCTCCTGTCTCATGTTGAATTTAAGAACAGGGCAATGTCATTTGTCACTAAATTGCCATGTAACCTGTCGAATTTAAAAAACGGTCATGTCGCCGTGACGATTTTAAGGGTCTAGACCCATTTGTATGCCAGTCGAGAATCTTCAGACTTCTAGTATTCAGGCATGTAAATCATGGAAAGTCACAAAAACAGAGATGCCACTCTTCAGACATGTAAAGTACGGAAATGTATTTCCGTATTTTAATAAGGAAACAACCAGTGTAGTCTATTCTTCTGTATTAAAGGCCTCATACGGAAACAAATAAATGTACATGTAATTTAATATATATCTAATTTTTGTCACATGAAATCTAATACAAAGGTGCTTTACTTCTAAAATTTCAGCACTTTTAAAAACTTGGTGTCAAAGCAAAAAATACGGAAATCCGTATTTATACGGAAAAGTGGCATCTCTGCAAAAATAATGAAATTGCTCAGAAACAGACATAAACCTCATTTTTGAGAAGGGAAATCAAAAGTATTACACGTTTACTTTAGGTATTACACGTTTAGGCAAAATATAATAAATATTTAAAAAGCAGGAACGGTCTTAGATTTTTCTACATTTGTTGCCAAAAAATATATTGAGGTACCCCCCACCCCTTAGCCTATAGAAAAAATATTTTCTCCTCAGATTTGGACGAATCTCAAAAATGATAAAGCAGAATTCTGCATTTTTGTGGAAATCTGACATGCCTGGTATTCCCTGTGCAGTGGCCGCCCTGAGGGGACCTGTGGCGCCACATTCCACTTTTGAACCTATACGAACTAGTCAGTGTTCATTCTGAATGAGTTTTTGTGAGTTTATTTTCTACCTTGAAATGTGAAGTTCATTACTCTGGTGTAAAGGCAAAACTAGAACTTTTTGTAATGAGATATGAGGCAGAATGTACGCCTAATTTGGCGAAAATCTATGCTTTATCCTACCATTTTCTTGTGGCTGGTGGCTTATCAACACATGGTCACTAAAATTAATGATCATTAAACAGCCATTCATCGGTTTGTTCCAGGCATTTAAGGCTGTCATTTCCTTCACTAATTAATGGGGAATAGAACAGTTGGATTATCCATGGGGAACACCTGTGAAATTGATATCATGTATACCTCTAATCGATCATAACACGACTTGTATAATAGACAACCCCCTTGTGTCTCATTTTAGGTCTCCCCGAGAATTTAGATTTTATATTGGTATTCTGGCTATGACGAATATATTATATATATATATATATATATATAGTTATTATAATACCCTATAAAAGATGCCCTTGACAACTGAATTCTTGTAAAAAGTATTCTCATTTTAAATAAGGGTACACCCCGGAGGTATTACCGATTGATATCGTTCAGAGATATCTCACATCGGTATATATATATATATGTGTGTGTGTGCGTGTGTTTGCATGATTAATTTATTCACCACGAGTGATCATCTTTCGAATTTCACGAGGGGGTCCACATGAAGCTTGGCATAAGACAATTAACTAAAGTTTTTCTTTTGGCAAACTTTATTCTCTTTTATATAATCAGTGTTGCAGAAATAAATTTCTATATACATTTGATTACGCACATAAGAGACGAAATAACTGGGCTGAAGCCGGTAGAAGTAAAAGCAAATGTAATTATTTTTCATTTTAATTAAGTCCACATGGGTCACACTGAGGATTGTAAACATGAAGTAGTTTAGTAGTGCCGCCTGAAAAGGTGGCATACTCTTCACATTTACACCAACCATTGAGTTATTGATATTATATTTCTAAATAATACAGAAGATTAATTTCAATTGTTTTATAAACCTTATATATTTCTAATAATCATATTACTACAAAAATCAGACGAACAGCAGAGGATTATCCGTTATAAATTTCTAATCAAATTGGGCTTTGTCATCGTTCTCAGAACTCCTCTGGAGGGGGTCCCATGGCTTCTCTCTCCATTAGCAGGTCCTTGTCCGGGTCGGACTTGGCCTCCGTCTTCCTACAATTGAAAACCATAAAGACGCTGTAAGTTGAAGTGTACCATTAAAAACCTCATATAAAATGTTGAAATTAATGGGAATTCCGAGGTATTATTTCCTGAATTTTCATTATTGACATGCCAGTTAGTGAATGTGAAAACACTTTTGTACATTATAAATTGATATTGAAACCATTTTATGTACTTAATACCGGTAAGAAATGGATCTAATTAATATCAATAGTGTAGATTCATATTGGTTTAGTCCGTTCAGACCCAGATTAGCTATCACACAAGATCAAGTATGTTAGGTTCTAAAGAACCTAAAAGCTCCGTCTTATCCACTTTGTTAAATAGCTGAGAGGGAGAGAGAGGGGGGGAGGGAGGGAGGGAGACAGAGAGAGAGAGAGAAAGACAGAGAGACAGGTACAGAGAGACAGAGAGAGAGCGAGATTGAGCATGGATTGAGAGTCTGAGGTCATTTGTGTGAGGAGATTGTATTGGTAATATGCAAATTTATTCAATATGGCCACCCCCAGTGGATGATGGGGGCATTCCCGACCTACTTTCATTCTATTTTTAGAATATTATTATGACATCATCTCATCAATCTCCAGATAGACTTATTTATGCTAATTTCTACACTCTCAAGGCATTTTCTATGACGACAGTCTCAATCTCCAAGCAGATTCTTTACATCAGAAATAGCACAGTGTCCCCCCCTAATTTTTAACACTGACTTCTATGGGAGTTGGGCCAAGTTAAGACGCTGATATATAGGACTATCGACGTTATCCACTCATCGAAAACGGAGAATGAAAAATTTTCGATTCTCATAGAGATCCTATGTTAAAACCTACACTCTCTGAAGGACCATATCCCCCTAGCGACAGACCGAGGAACCAGCAGATTTTCAATATGGCCACCCCCAGTGGGGGAAAGGGGTATTCCCGACCTACTTTCGTTCTATTTTTAGAATATCATTATGACATCATCTCGTCAATCTCCGGACACAGACTTATTTATGCTAATTACTACACTCTCAAGGCATTTTCTATGAGGACAGCTTCAATCTCCAAGCAGATTCTTTACTCCAGAAATAGCACAGTGTCCCCCCCAAATTTTTAACACTGATTCCTATGGGACTTGGGCCAAGTTAAGACTCCGATATATCAGACTATCGACGTTATCCACTCATCGAAAACGGAGAATAATGGCTAGTTTGGGCGACTAGCAGATTTGGACGTAACTATAGTCTAATATTGACTATGACTTTAAAACTTTCTTCGTGAGACTGTTTGGACGAAATAGGGAGTTCTGGCATGTTTGATTCAAAGGGCAATGCTCAGCCAGAGGTTCTGTGTGTACCTCAATACTCGATCATAATAACATGAAAGGTCGCGTGGCACCTTTGACCTATCATGCAGTACAGAAAACCACCGATTGCAAATTTTGTAAATAGCGCGCAGTCTACGGGACCTATGGGCATTCAGTCGCATTTAACGGCCAAAGAAATATTCAGAAATAAGGTACCATAATGTCAGAATATGCCAGTTAAAGAGTAATTTAAGCACGGATGGTTAGGTAACTTAGTACTGAAACTTAAACTCCTGATGGACCTGATGTTTTACATCTATTTGCTATAACTTACCTTGAACAGATACAGCCGATTATGATGATGAGGAGGACTACCCCTGCAGCAATGACTATCTTCATATCCACACCCTTTTTGGCGGCTTCTCCCTCACCAGTTAGGCTTTCCTCCTCTCCTTGCTCCTCTTGTTCTCCTTGTTCTCCCATCTCCCCGCCTTCCTCTTCTCCCTGCTCTCCTTCTCCTGCCCACTCGTCTCCAACGTCCACTTCCCCATCAGGGCTGACTTCTTCAACACTTCCAAATGGCTCTCCAATATCAGGAGCCTCTGGGCCTACAGTGTGAGGCAATCATATATTATACTGATATACAAACATCCAAACGACATTTAATATAGAGAGAGGCCAGGGCCCATATCTTCTGATTCGGTAGGGATATATTGATTAGCGTGTCATGATTCTGTAATTCTGTCTATCATGAATAAATTCTAAACTTGATAACCCCTCTTTGAAATTGAGACTATTGTAATAACACCGTTTTGACAAAAGACAAAATTGCTGATCTTGAGACCCTAATCAAAATTTCCCTGATTAGCCAAATTAGTTAAAAAAAGATATGGGCCGCAGAGCTGTGAACTTTTTGGATCCCCTTTCTGACCCCGGTGGACAATGTTTGCTTCACTACTCTCAATGTGTAAGGCTGTATATTGTAGACACAGTTTTAGTTCAAAAGAATGGTCCTCCGACGACCAGAAAACTGGTCGAATTTTCCTAGCCTGAGTTATACAGATACAAACTGAAAAAAATTATCCACGTTACTTTCACATCAGTTTTACTACATATTATGCCATGATTAATGGAAATTCTTATGCTTTATTAGCCTTCTGACTTGTCTACATATTACCCAGCATGCCACATCTTGAACTAGGCTAGTCTGCAGGTATAATACAGAAAATAAGCTATCTGCAGTAGGGAGAAATAATTCTGGATGAGGTGTCTTTCAGATCGATGTATTTAGCCATAGTTTGAAAATAGCTTTCAAAATTCCCCCCCCCCCCCCCCCCCTATAGTCTTACATTGAAGTAATTAACTCCTAACCCATTTAAGCGGCCAGAAGTTATGTAATTCTCATTGATATGAGCTAGGCAGGGAAAACAACTAAATCTTTCTAATGCAAGAAATTGGGATTGTGGCTCAATGAAGAACTTATGGATCAGAATACATTTTTAAAAAGGCTAGCATATGATTAAAGCAACATTAATTTTTAAGCGGTTAAAATAAATTTTGTACCCGTACACAGATCGGAGTTCTTTTCGCTTTTCTAAGGAGAAATTCTAGATTTTATGACGTCACATGGAAAAAATAAAGAGGGATCCCAAAATACTTCTCTTGAGAATCTTGGTTGTATCGATTTCTGACTTAATACGATTTCAGATAAATTGACCCACTGTAAATAAAACGAAGCAACAAAAAGAAAACAGATCGTCGTACATATGTAAATATGTTAGATGGTTGACACTTACCCGGCATTGCTTCTGCTAAAAAAATTTAAATATATCGAGACGTAAATTAAGAGAAGAATTAATTGAATACATTAACATCCGGCGCAATTCGCTCTGGTACATTACAAATATGAGACAAGAAGACATTGTCAACAACATGCCCATCTCTATTTTTCTATCTAATATATATTTCACAATACTTAAAGGTAAATATGGGAATTCACTGCAGCCCCACCTGGTGTTAATAGTTTTACATTTCTCAAACTCTTTAAAATGTTACCAAAATGTGATCTAATTATCATAAACTCAAAATATTTACAATAATTTGTCCAAAAGATATATTGTTGTTAATTTCTTAAACAAGTATAGGCTATTTTTGTGGGTTTTGGGGGTCAATTTTTGGTATTTTCAGGAATAAGTTTTGATGTTTGACGGTGACCCCATGTTTTTTTAATCTTAAAATGTGTATCCTGTTCCTGTCTAAAAGTTTGGAGCTTTAGATGTCAAAATTATGGATATTTATTTTTTGATATGGAAAAAATTGATTTTTCCCATTGAAGCCAATGATAAACTGTCATTTTTTCAAATGCTAATATCTCTTAAATGAATATGGTGACATATGGTTTTTAAAGTTTTATTACAGTCCCTATGCATTCATCTAACAGCTGTGTGAGTTTCATAATTCTATTATGGTTATCAAGAAACCATGTCGAATACCCATATTTACCTTTAAATATTTTTCTTTATGAGTCATATATTCCTTGTTTAGAACTTCAAAGCTTATACCTAAGCTGATGGCTATTCCCAAATAGTTTCTCATGTCTGACAAGTTGTTTTTCTTGCCTCAAGTAACAGTAGCATGAGGCCGGTGTCACTTCAAGGACCGTTCCCTGCGACAGTAAGGACAAGCAGCATACACGTATGACTTAAAGGGAGCCAAAACCAATAAATTCAATGACATTTTCCGAACTCAAATAATCATTGAAATCCATTCCTTGAGCTTATTTTTGGTCCATGTTAACATAATGAAATATATCAAACAAATCATTAAAAAAATGTTTTCCTTTCTCAAATCAATTAATGCGCATCCACAAAAATAGGGTTTGCTTACAAACAAATGCAAATATTACCATCTCTTGTGACACTCTACTTCAGTTTGAGCTATTTTTCACAGTTAATACTTTGCCACTGACCTTAACTGGACTCATCTAACATATTTCAATACTTATCTGAGTTTTGAAAATGTTGTCAATTATTGGGAGGCGGGCCTTAGGCCGCCGACCTTCTCTAGACTTCTTCTACACCAGGTTACATTGGCGGATCCAGGGGGGGGGGGGGGGGGGGGCCAGACGGGCCTTGGCCCCCCCCCCCCCCCACCTCCAAAAAAAAAACAAGTTGGCCGATTGAGGGGATTGAAAGGATTGATCATTTGATGAAATGAGAATTTCGCCCGATTGGAATTAACGCAGGAAGCTAAGCCTAAGAAGAGATATTAATGAATAAAATATTTTGATGGTAGGTCCGAAAAAATGACACTATAGTGACAATTTCACAAATCATTTTAATCTATGAATCTGTCTGACAGCACCGGAGAACTTATTGACAGTGTGACGCCTATGTTTTAACATTGAATGAGAATGATTCAGACACTGACAGTGACTTAGGCCTAGACATATTAAAGTTCAGATTGAATATTTTGATGGTAGGTAAGTAAAAGTGACACTATAGTGACAATTCAACAAATGATTTAATTTTTTGATCATAAATAATTGCTTTCGGAGCATCCATAATACATTGACAGTGTCGGAGGGGGCTTAGGCCTATCTGAGTGCAGTCATTTTTTCATACCATCTGTAAAATATTCTTGCAAGCGTTTCTAGGCCTAAAAAGATCAAACTATATGACAAATAGGACCTTCACATATATGAGAACATAGATATATACATGGATTTCATTTTGGTAGGGGTAATAAGGCCTAAAATAATTATTTTTCAGATTGCCAGTGTCCGACCACTGCGTGTTAGGCCTCTAGCCGAGTTTAGGCCTAGATTTCAACGGTATCATTCCAAATGCTGGGGAAAAGATATAAACTAACCGTTAAGGCCTCTGCTGGAGTCCTCAATGCGTTTCAATGCGTATATCCTCCACAATTGATGCGTTTAATGTCATCCTGGTTTCCTGATTTCAATGAATCGGTGCAGGCGTGCGGGAAGAGAGAACCCGGCCGGGTTGAAGCCATGTTGACGCCTACTCCAAGCAGTGTGACAGTAAGCCTCCACGTGTCCGATCGATCCAATGTTTTCCCTTCGATACGAACGCATGGTTCACGCATGAATTGTCAATGCGTTGTATGCGTTTAAGGGAGTCCAGACGTCCAAAATATATATATTGAAAGCATCAGATACCGCGGTAATCCAGGTATATCGGCTGGAAAGAGGGAGCTCCCGCCGTAATGGTCCACCTCCCCGGCCCGCTGGGGGCGGTCTGGGGCCTTGTCACCGGGGGAGGCGAAGAAATTGCAAGAAAATAGTGCGATGCATTTACGCGTTTAGACGCGTTATTTCGCATTATTTTCGATTCTGGGACAGTGGGAGGCTTAGCTATGGGTCGAAATCTATCTGTGGATACCAATAACTAAGGTTAGATCGACCGTTTTCATGGTGAAATAGGCATGCAAATATTTTTGAATATTCAGACTTTGACCCAGATCCCTTCCTCCCCGATCGAAAGCGAGGCTGGTGGGCGTAACTTGACCCGGTTAATACAGCGTCGGGTGACGATCGGATTTCTGGTCTTATTTGCTCAAATATCGGTATAAATGATTAATTGATGGTGTTACAGGACCCCAAACATCATGTACGATCCATATCAGATAGGAAATCAATCAATTCTATCGGATTATGTATGTTTTGTGATATGAGTACGGCCATCAGCTGTCACGTGACGAGCGGGCCCGCAGGTTTTTCGGCGGTTTTGCGAGGTTATGCAGTCGCATTTTGCCAATGGCGGGTCGCGCCACGACCGTTTTACCGGAAACATCGGTAAACAAGCCATGGGTAGCTTGTTCCCGCAATGATAGAAACATATAGAAAATAGTATCTCAGGTAAGGAGCAACCAGCGTTTGGGGGCTGTAGCCGGCGAGTGTCCAAAATCTAATACATTCTAGTTTATTGCTTGTCGTCGTACGCGCCAGTCCGAGCGCTGTCCTTTAGAGAATTCCGCCCGATACGCTTTGATTTGCTTTCATACTGCTTTGATCGCTTTGGTTTCCAAGGGCGAAAAAAAAAAGAGAGAGAGAAAGAAAGAAAGAGGGAGAAGGAAGAGAAAGGAAAAGAAGAGAAAAATGGAGGGGGGCTGACCTGTGAGGACTAGCAGACCTTGGATGTGTGTTATAGGGGAAGGGGGCCGACCTGTGAGGGCTGGTAGGCCTATGGTATGTGTTGTAGGGAGGGGGCCGACCTGTGAGGGCAGGTAGACCTATGGTATGTGCAGAAGGGAGGGGGCCGACCTGTGAAGGCTGGTAGACCTATGGTATGTGCAGAGAGGAGGTGGGGCCGACCTGTGAGGGCTGGTAGACCTTGGATGTGTATTATAGTGCACCAGCCATATAAACCCCGAGGAATGTTTCTTTGTTATGACTGGGTCAGCTGGTCCTCAAGGGCCGACGGTCGCCGTACTAATCCCCCTCGGTCAATGTATACTTTGTAATATACGGGGGTTTATTTGCTAATTGGTTGCCGCGAAAGTATCACATCCCCGATAGACCATGTGGCGCCCCGATGCTCCTATAGGGGCCTTCCATTTAGTATGTACGCATCAAGGGGGGGAGGAGGGGTCCGAGATTTTTGAAAATGTGTGTTCATTCTAGTACATATCCAAGCGTATTTTTGCCTGAGGGGGGGGGGGGGGTCTGAGATTTTTGATAATGTGCATATACATGTACTAAATGGAAGGCCCCGTAGGGTGTGTTCTGAAAATATTTAGAGGAGAAATCCAAGTCACTGGTCCCACCGATGTGTTACATATCTATTTGACACCTGACTACTTAAATGCGTGTTATCATTGTTAAATAATCATTATCATTCATTCCATGACCATTCTACCTATTATAAAACAGATAATATTGGAGTATGAATTGTGATACTGAACACTATATAAAAGGGGTACAGAGACTGCACGACGGCCCTAGTGTACAACGGGGGTGTAATGCTGCATCTCTTGGTGGCAAGCAATTAGAAAATAAACCCCCATATATTGCACAGTAAACAGTGACCAAGGGGGATTACGATGGCGACCGTCGGCCCCAGAAGGCCGGCAGAAGGCCTAAAGAAAACATGGGGACATTCCTCGGGGTTTGATCGAGGGCCGCCCGTATTATAGGGGAGGGTCACCGACCTGTAGAGTAGAGAAGCCAGTTTTGACGCATTAAAGAAGGGAAATTGTTTAATAACATAATATTTAGGAAGAAAATAAAACCATTTTATATTTTTTCATCTGTATGTAGTGGAATGACATCCACGCACATAATCAATGTAGAAAAATATTAATTTTGATATTTCTTACATGATAATACACTGTATTGCTTTGAGGAGTTAATTCTTCAGTTTTGACGCACCTGGAGCCTATTTTGGCCCACCTGGTCGTCAGTTTTGATGCACCAGAACATATTTTGTACCTATTTATCAAATTTTAACCAAAAATCTCAAAAAAATTAACAAAATATAGATTAGGTACCTTGATCATTCTAACATTCACTTAAACTTAAATAACTATTGCTGGGTTTAATGCAAACCATTATTGAAAGAACCCTGTCAAAACATGTATGGCCAAACCATGAATATCACGTCATAGCCCATAAATGTATGGATATTTAGGGCTTTAGGTTGCATGAATGAGAGGTTCAATTTTCAATTTTTCCTGGGGGTGGCCTGCCATACCCCCCTATGGAAGGGGATACGCCTCCCATACCCTCCCTTTCCAACACACTCTCACATCCCCTCTCATTCCCTGGAAGAATGCCTATGAAAATATTAGGAAAAAATATCATCTCTAATGGTCACATAAGTGCCTCAGAATGCTTCAGATTGCATGAATGAGAGGTTAGATTTTCATTTTTTTTCTGGGGGTGGCCCCCCATACCCTCCCCTTCCAATACACTCTCACATCCCCTCTCATTCCCTCGAAGAATGCCTATGAAAATATTAGGAAAAAATATCATCTCTGAAGGTCACATAAGTGCCTCAGAATGCTTCAGATTGCATGAATGAGAGGTTAAATTTTCATTTTTTTTCTGGGGGTGGCCCCCCATACCCCCCCAATGGGAGGGGATACCCCTCCCATACCCTCCCCTTGGACGGCTTCGCCGTCCAAATATTCAGTATTCATATACTACTAACCAATTTTCAAATCTTGGCCCCCCCCCTAAACAATTCCTGGATCCGCCCCTGGGTTGTCTCAATGCATTTCAATGGAGCTCAAAACAGTTGTTACAATTTTGTGACAAATTTTTCGTTCCACTTTTCTCA
The DNA here is from genome assembly GCA_936440205.1 of Lepidonotus clava. Classification (NCBI taxonomy): domain Eukaryota; kingdom Metazoa; phylum Annelida; class Polychaeta; order Phyllodocida; family Polynoidae; genus Lepidonotus; species Lepidonotus clava. Next base: position 38,970,703 of record OW387136.1, on the reverse strand, counting down.
GTAATGCCAGCATTATAATCTTCAAACTATATGTATTTCTGTAGTTCTGTTTCTAGTATATGGTGGTTTGGTTCTAAAATTCTGAAATATTTGGTTGTTTTCTTGTAATTTGGTAGACAATCCATAAGTTTTTTGCTACAAAATTGAAATAGGAATTTCCTATAGTAAAGAAAGTAGGTCATCACTCTCCAGACACAGCAACTCTTTTTCCCATAGGGATACATCCACTCTCTAACTTCTCACAATCTCCAGGCACAGGTTTAGAATTGGACTGGTAATTTGTTATAATTATTGCGCAATCATTGAAAGTCACTGTCTTAATTGCCACCCTGCGAATTTGCAATTTCCTGTATTTTTGCCACCGCCCGCCTCCTTCAGTCGACAGTACCCGAAAATCTAGGATTGGTTTTGTTAACAAGGGAGCCAAATCGTCAGTGATATTTTCCAAACTCAAATAATCATTGAAATCCATTCCTTGGGCTTATTCCTGGCTCATGTTAAAATCTAAACAATGAAATATGGCAAACAAATAATAATTGCTCAAATCAATTAATGTGTATCCGCAAAAACAGGGTTTGTTTACAACAAATGCAAATATTACCATCTCTTGTGGCATTCTACTTCAGTTTGAGCTATTTTTACACAGCTAATACTTTGCCATTGACCTTAACTGGACTCATCTAATATATTTCTATACTTATCTGAGTTTTGAAAATGTTGTCAATTATATTGGTTTTGGCTCCCTTATACAGATATAGCTATGATACTTCTACACCAAGCTAGATGTCAAAATGAGCTTGTGGTACATACGTGGGTTTGATCCTGGCTCTGTTTCTGAAAAAAAAGACGTGACATTTGGTGAGAAAATTCCAATCGTTCAAATCTGTGACAACTCTTGGCAATCTATGACAAGATCTCTACCTCAACCTCTAAAAAAACTTTAAAGAGGTTCATTCCCTTCAGGAAGAATTCATTCTAGAAAGGTTCCCCTTGGGGCCATCCTCAAATGACGTCATGCTATTTTTGACCGTTTTTGACCCCCCCCCCTCCCATCCTTGTATTGACCCATATCCAGTGGACCCCCCCCCCAAAAAAAAAAAAAAAATGAAATAAAATAAAATAAAATAAAATAAAATAAAAAGGGGAAAAAAAAGGAGAAGAAAAAGAAAGAAGAAACAAGACCAAACGTCTAGCCATACTGATCAATTCGGCGACATGTTTTAATGTTTTAATGTCTTAATGTAATATATGGTAAAAATGTTTTATACAGTATCAAAGCTTCCAGCTTTGATACAGATGAGGCGGCGATCTAGGCCTTATAATATTAATGTGTAATTTATTGTGGTAGGTCTGAACTGACACTATAGTGTCAATTTCACAAATAATTTAATCTTTGAATAATTCACTGACAGCACCGGAGAACTTATTGACAGTGTGACGCCTATGTTTTAACATTGAATGGGAATGATTCAAACACTGACAGTGACTTAGGCCTAGACATATCAGAACTCAGATTTAATATTTCGATGGTAGGTCTGAAAGAATGACACTGTAGTGACAATTCAACAAATAATTTAATCTTTTGATCATAAATAATTGCTTTCGGAGCCGCCATAATCTACATTGACAGTGTCGGAGGGGGCTTAGGCCTATCTGAGTCCAGTCATTTTTTCATACCATCTGTAAAATATTCTTGCAAGCATTTCCAGGCCTAAAATATCAATCTATATTATGATATATAGGACCCTGAGATATATGGGAACATAGATATCTACATCACTTTCATTTTGGTAGGGGTAATAAGGCCTAAAATAATTATTTTTCAGATTGCCAGTGTCGAATGCCCGAGAGGCTGAGTCCAGCAGCTTGTCTAGGCCTATCATTTGAACTGCTGGAAAAGATATATCATATGTACCTACCTGTATAATAGAATGCTTCCGAATGCTTAAATCCTCCACAATTATTGGGTTTAGTCCAATGTCATCCAGGTTTTCTGAGTTCAAAGTATCGATGCAGGCGTGATGGGAAGAGAACCCAGCAAAAGGTTGACGGCGCCATGATGACGGTCTGACAGCAGTGACTCCACGTGTCCGATCGATCCTATGTTTTGCCTTCGATACGAACGCATGGTTCCCGCATGAATTGTCAATGCGTTGTATGCGTTTAGGGGGGTCCAGACTCCAAAATATATATATTGAAAGCATCAGATACCGCCGTAATCCAGGTATCCAGGCGGCGAAAGAGCAGCCTCCCGCCAACACGTCCGACCGCGGCGACTCTACCCGGGGCGGTCTGACAGCAGGGTTGTGACAGTGCCTCCACGTGTCCGATTGATCCAATGTTTTCCCTTCGATATGAACGCATGTTTCAGGCCACTTCATGCGTTAGTATGCGTCCACAGGTCCACATAGATTCCATTAATATATATTGAAAGCATCAGATACCGCCGTAATCCAGGCGAAAAGGCGCAAGCCCCGGTAACAACCAACCGTCCCCGCCGGCAGCGCCGGGCGGTCTGGGCTCTGTCACCGGGGGAGGCGAAGGATTCCAAGAAAATGGCGCGATGTATTTGCGCAAATTGTCGCGTTATTTCGCAATCTACGAATTTCTGGAGAATGAGATACCTATCTATGTATCCAAATCTATCTGTGTATATCAAAAACTAAAGTTAGATCGACCGATTTCATGGTGAAATAGGTCTGCATAGGTCCGATTCCCGGGCGCCCCAGATCGGAGAAGAAGGTGTCACATGGCGGGCCGGCCCCCGCCGACCGTAACGATATAACGGTTTGGATTCCGCGCTTGAATGTCTAATTTGGCCCGATTTGGACGATTGTAACGATTCCTATGCATTCTATATATCAAAATCTCTGCGATGTAAGCTAAAATAAGCCAAAATATGAGGTCATTTAAGCTCAGAAGCGATTGTTTCACCGGGTGTTACATATAAACGCGTCACAGGTCATCGTATAGACGAAAGGGGAATTCGGCGACATAAGATCTTAAGGTGACCTAGGCCCTGATTCGAACTTAAAGCCTTGCCGCCTCATAATTAGGGAAATAGACTAGTATAAAAAAAAACTCTTTTTTTTTTTTGGCCTAGTTTGTTTTTTTGTTTGTTGGGGTATTTTAATATCTGGCCAACCACATAGTGTTTTTTCCAGACTGCACAAGGTAATGCTTTTCAGCTCATGGGTGATTGTACTTATATCGTTTAGGAGAAACCTGCCACTGGGTGCAATACCCTACTCGTTGCGAAGAGTGGCAAGGGGTCTTTCATGTGGAATGTCCCATAGAAAGGACACCACACACTTGGCCTTTGATGACCCTGTTGGGAGCACAGGGTGTTTTTTGCCTAGAAACATGACCATCTCATAGAAAACTCTATGATTTGAGAGTTAAAAAACCAGCCTTCATATCCCAACCTAACCTAAAATTGTCGCAGAAATTCATGAAATTGAAAGTTTTTGCGACATGATGTCATGTGGTGCACATGACCCACCCTTGTCATGTTTGGTCAGGGAGACATGAACCCCACTTCCCCCCTACTGCATGATGTCATTTATGGACAGCCCCCTTACTAAAATGGAAGGTCTTAGATTATCTTTAGGTGGGTTTTATGTGATATTTTGTGGCGCTCTGCTCAACAGAATGCTCCACAGAATATTTTAGTCCGTCAAAATCCGTTTACAGTATGCAACCCCATTACTTGATTCATATGTTACGGTATGGTTCAACTGGATGGGTATATTAAGAGACAATCGAATACTTGAATACATACCTGGCTTAAACATTGCTGCAAGAAAAAAAAAAGAATGAAAAATCATATGACAATGTGTAACACTAACACAGGGACAGACTACAACAACCTATCCCTAATTTACATGCGATCCCATGATCCCAAAAGAGACAACCAAGAGTACCAGGAATAGATCTCAATCCAGGTTTATATGTAATCTTATTATCATGATTATCATATTAGCGTATATTTGGCATCTGTATCGAGGTCATCAAATGAATACGCAGTTTGTTGCATGTAGCCACATGTAAGCTTGTACTGAAGCCGCCATTCGCCTCGCATGTTCCCATAGAATTAAATTTTCTTTTAGTATTTTTTAACTTTAAATAAAAAGGCCAACAATAGTTATTCCTTATTCAGCAATTACATGACACACTATTACATTGTTTCCTTATTCAAACATATATACAAATAAAAAGAAACATAATTTATGCAACCACTCATTTTCATTTTCACTTTAGTCTAATAATATCTGCAACTAAAATTATAAGAGTGCAAACCTAGATATCTAAGCCATATTCGATACAAACTTCTACAGGGTACCAACCGAAAGTCCATTTTCAAATTCCCTGTGTTTTCCCTGAGATTTCCCTGTCCCGCGGCAATTTTTCCCTGTGTCATATCGAGCAAATTTTTCCAATTTAAAAGCCTCTGCGTGCAGAAAAAATTTGGACAACCCAACAACAAAATGTTAAATCCCTAATATCTGGAGAATCAGGAATTTTAGGACCTGGCCAAATGAAATTCCCTGTGTTTTCCCTGTGTTTTGGCAAAATTTCCAAATTCCCTGTGTTTTCCCTGTCAGGGAATTTTTTTTGCCATTTTCCCTGTTTTCCCTGTTTTCCCTGTGTGGTTGGTACCCTGCTTCTACTGCCATTACAAAAGACTGTTGGAGGCTTTAGATTCCAGTAAAAACTATTTTTTTAATTGGATTGCTATACAGGCTGGGTTCACTTTATGTGGACCATTTGGGCGCAATTCCGTGCAGGGGTCATCCAAATGTCCTTTTTCCATGCAGCACCCCATGGGACTTGAACCCATGAAGTGGCAATGCCAAATATGAAACACTTTTTTGACCTGTATAGATATGTTACTTTAACACCGGGGCTAGATGTCTGATATACTATATACATACGTGGCGGTGCTGGCCCTGCTGGTGGCCCTGCTGGTGGCCCTGCTGGTGGCCCTGCTGGTGGCCCTGCTGGTGGCCTTGCTGGTGGCCCTGGTTTTCCTGCTAAAAAAAGTAAAAAAAAACCATTGGATAAGACGGCATACATTCAAAATTATTGATGACACGCACAATAGAGTTCTACAGCCAGTTTTGTATCCAGTAATATAAATGCCTCGGAAATAGGTAACAATAATCCCTTGTCCCAATGAATTTCTTATAAATGTCAATGTGAGTTCTTACACTTAGGTTTTTTTCAATGCCATGTTCTCAGCAAAGCCATGGCACTAATAAAATGTAATGGGGAGGCCTGTGCGCCATTCTCTGAAGTTTTATTTCTACGTTTGTTTATTTTATATGGGGAAAAAAAAGAGCTATTTATATGATTAAACGAAGAAAAACAATTGTTTTCTCTTAACTAACGGGACAGTTATCTGATTAATTGAATATGTGAGTTTGGGCCTTAAGTGGCATACCCACTAGGCGATTTTGGGACTAATCGGCGCCAACGTCAGCACTGATTAGTCCGAAAACTGCCGACGGTCAGTGCCGACGATCGGTGCCGATCCTTTTAAAACATGTTTAATAATTTTACGTCAATGCCGACGGTCGGCGCTGACGATCGGCCCATCAGTTAGTGGGTATGGGGCTTTAGAATCTAACAGGACACCCACGCTCCTATGAACCTAGCGTGGAGGTAGTAACATGACCACTTTTTGGAGACTGACATGAGCTCAACACAACTGGATACATCTAGAAATTAGGAATTCTAAATAATGAAAATGGTAAGTTGATTCAATGAGATTAATGTGACATTCCACGTGATTTGGGGCTTATTGACATACACTTGATAGGTCTACAGTCAATTTTTATATAGAAAATGACAAAAATATAGTAAAATAAGCTCAAATTAGTCTAAAAATGAAATTTTGTGTAGATTTATTTCATAGGTAACATTTTCAAAATGTTGCATATTGTTGCTGTGGGAATAAAAATGTGCATATGCTGCTAAGACCAAGTAACTGGTTGCTATGGAAACTAGGTCATGTGACAAAATTCTAAAATTAGGAAAACAGAACAGAAGGACTTTCAAGCTACATTGTGCAAAAAACAGCTTAAAGATATCTTAACTAGAACAAAAAATATAGCATTTTGTTCTAGTTATGGATCATACTACTGTAACTTGCATTTTGCTCTATATCTAACCCTTTGTGCCTCCCTTAAAGGTAAATAATGGTATTCACTGCAGCAGCACCTGGTGTTAATAGTTTTTCATTTCTCAAACTCTTTAAAATGTTACCAAAATGTGATCTAATTATCATAAACTCAAAATATTTACAATAATTTGCCCAAAAGATATATTGTTGTTAATTTCTTAAACAAGACAAGATCTACGTGATCGCCTTTATACAAAGATTGATCGTTCAAGGAAACGAGAATTTCCCCCATTGCAATTATTGGAAGTTAGTTAATACAGTTAAGCTTGAAAAGAAAACTTTATGTAGCATAAGATTTAAAAACTAAAGTCGGCGGCATTAATGATTTAATGCTTGAATCCTTTTTAATCTTAGGTCTGTAGAACATGGTCTGAAAATATTCAGATTGCAACCATTTCCAGGCCTAAAATTATCAAATCATATGATAATATTATAGGACCCTAAGATATATCAGACCATAGATCCCAGCGGGCACAACTGGTTGTACACGATTTGCGTTTTGATAGGCTGGATATGGCCTAAAATAGCCTGACTTAAAATGCATGAACACCAGTGTCAATATTTTTTCTTTTTACATGGTCTCAATTTTTTTAAATTGCAAATGTGTCCAGGCCTAAAATGATCAAACCATACAATATGTAGTTCTAGGGGAACATAGATTTATACATGATAATATGCATTTTGATCGGCCTGATAAGGCTTAAATAATTATTTTTGAGACTGTCAGTAACATCGGATTCCAGACCAGTGTCATTCTTTTTTCCCTGTCACACGGTCAGAAAATATTCATATTGCAAATGTGTCCAAGCCTAAAAATGATCAGACCATACGATATAGGACCCTGAGAGATAGGAGTCTCGTAGCCACTATCAGTCTAATCGAGCATACGAGAGGCTGGCCCCGTCAGACTAGGAGACTATGGCTACAGCCCTAAGAGTAAGTGATTGTCTAGCTCTGTCAGCCTTCCCTGACGGGATTTTTGAGGGAGAAAGAAGATGCTAATATTGAGCTGTTAGTGCCAACTCTTAGGTGATATATGGAGGTATTAAAAAATAATCTTTGATATGGCCAGATCCGTCGCCAAACTTCGCTTTTCAAGCCTTTTGGTGTTCAGTTTTGTTTCCTTTGACAATATTGCAATAGCAGTGGCATCAATGGTTTGGCCAGTGATTGTCAATCTCTCGGCCTAATTCAACTGCTCGAAAATGATATGTACCTACCTTTAACCCCTGAGTCCTGAATGTGTCAGAATTATGCATAAAACCTCCACAATTCATGCGTATGATATGAATATCATCCAGGTTTCTAAGCTGCTTTCTCGTCCTTGTAACCACATGATCATCCGGGCACATGCTGGCCGCGCCAATTTCATGACGTGGCCAATTACGTCGTGACGACGTCAGAGACGGATTAACGAATGAAAAACTGCTCTCCAGTATAGCCATCTCCGGTCTGAGCACCCCCTTCAGCTTGGAGAGTGTAAGCAGGCGCAGGCGTAACCGGAAAGCTGACTGAAACTGGTTCCCCTGCGTTTTACAAAATCATTAGAATTACATAGGATCAATACTGGTATGATTCCAGCGAACATTTTTGCTGGATACGGTGTCCAAGAAAAGAACATTGATTTTAAGGAAGCTGGTAGCCATCCATTCAGGTGAACAAACAACATCCTTAAGGAAGATTTCGCCCATGTCCTTTGATAGCCTTGATCGACTGGATTAATCTGGGCGAAAAAAAAAGGCTATTTTTGTGGGTGACCCCAAGTTTTTTTTATCTTAAAATGTATATCTTATCTAAACATTTGCAGTCTTTGATCTCAAAATTATGGACATTTATTTGTTGATGCGGGAAAATGTGATTTTTCTCATTGAAGCCAATGCTAAACTGTCATTTTTTCAAATGCAAATATCTCATAAATGGATATGGTGACATATAGTCTTTAAATTTTCATTACAGTCCCTATGCATTTATCTAACAGCGGTGTGAGTTTGATAACTTTATTATGGTTATCAAGAAATCATGTGGAATACCCATATTTACCTTTAATACTCTGTTATCTATTTTTGATGGATTTATGGTGTCTGACCCTATCATATTCAGAAACCAATATCACAGCTTCTACTTGGAATATTCAAAAGCTGTTTTCATTGATAGAAAGTTTGAGACTTCTTCTGTATTCATTCATCATCTATGCCATTAAGCCCCAAAATCCCATGGAATGTCACTAATTACGATACTTTTGTTGTGGTAGTTTAACATCCGGTCAACCCTTATGGGTTCTTTCCAGATACAGATACATTTCGAAATAATGCATTCTGGGTATTTTTGAATTATGAATAGTGCTAATTCTAAGTGGAACACTAATATTATTGAAATCTGGTATTTCTGAATGGGACGAGTTTCTAGACAGTTAAGTTAAACTTTGAGGTTCTTGAAAATGAAAAACTTAACTTTTGGTGATCATCACAGAAAAAAAGAAAACAGGCTGCAAATTATAAATGAGCAAACGTACTTATAAGAAGTTCTTGTAACACGATCTATAACGAGATCTATATGTTGCATATATATTTTTTATACAAGTTCAAAAGATTGAATCTCTTAAAGTTTTAGCGAAGGTTACTATCAAAAGCATTTGATAGAGATAGGTCGGCCCATTTTAATCTTTATTGAATAATAATATTAATGATTTATTGTGGTAGGTCTGAACTGACACTATAGTGACAATCTGAAAAAAATATTAAACTTGAAAGCCTAGACACCGATAGCAAAAAAACTTATTGACAGTGTGACGCCTATGTTTCAACATTGAGAGGTAATGATTCTGACACTGACAGTGACTTAGGCCTAGATATCTTTTATTTTTTAGATAAGATATTTTGATGGTAGGTAGGGGAAAATGACACTAGAGTGACAAATTCACAAATCATTTAATCTTTGAATCATTTGAATCTTAAATCTGTAAAACATGGTCTCAAAATATTTGAATTGCTAACCTGTCCAGGCCTAAAATCATCAAACCATGCGATGTATAAGAGCCTAAGACATATCAAAACATAGATATTGACATTATGTGCATAGATATATACATGGATTTCATTTTGATAGGCGTAATAAGGTCTAAATAATTATTTTTCAAACTGCCAGTGTCCTCCTCCTGTCCGATCGATCCGAGTTTAGGCCTAGATTTCAACGGCATAATTTCAAATGCTGGAAAAAAGATATCAACCCACCTTTAATGCCTGGAGTCCTCAATGCGTCCGAATGCTTATATCCTCCACAATTGATATAGTAGTCTAAATATCATCCTGGTTTCCTGAGTTCAATGTATCGGTGCAGACATGATCCCGGCCTAAGCCTAAGGCTTTCGGGCGACGCCATGTTTGTCAAGCCTCCTCGTGTCCGATCGATCCAATGTTTTCCCTTCGATACGAACGCATGGATAACGCATGAGTTTTCAATGCGTTGTATGCGTTTAAGGGAGTCCAGACGTCAATATATATATATATTGAAAGCATCATATAGCGCGGTAATCCAGGTATATCGGCGGCGAAAGAGGAGCCCCCAACGAAACGTCCAGCCGGGACACTTGCACCCGGCCGAGTGACAGTGTGGAGCAGTCTGACCTGGATTTTTCACTGGGTCGCCGCGACGGAATACCAAGAAAATAGTGCGATGCATTTACGTGTTTAGACGCGTTATTTCGCATTATTTTCGATTCTGGAACAGTGGGATGCTTATCTATTGGTCGAAATCTATCTGTGTATATCAATAACTAAGGTTAGATCGACCGATTTCATAATGAAATAGGCCTGCAAAGTTGATGAACTTTGACCCAGACCCCGTCTTCACCGATGAAAGCAAGGCTGCTGCGCGTAAGATGACGCGCCCCGACTACAAGCTTGCCGCGTCGGGTAACAGTCCGATTTGACGAAGGGATTTCTGGTCTTATTTAGTCAGATACCGATACAAATGATCAAGTTATGGTGTTATATGACCTTAAACATCACGTATGATTAATATCAGACAGGATTACGCTGAATTCTATCAGATTCAAGGTTTTCTGGAGGTAACACGCCCGGTGGCGCGTCATTTAACGCGCCCGGTAACGCTGAATTCCCAGCACCCGGCAGGTCAGTGACACAATGGAATTTCTGTTTTATTGGTCAGGTATCGGTATAAATGATATATTTATTGTGTTATAGGACCTTAAACATCATGTATGATTCATATCAGACAGGATTACGCTGAATTCTATCGGATTCAATGGTTTTCCGGAGGTAACGCGCCCGGTGGCGCGTCATTTAATGCGCCCGGTAACGCTGAATTTTGTGACATTCTGACCATGACGCGTAAATTCGTCACCGAATCTAATATAACCTGACCTGATGTGGACTGGAGAATAGGTCGGCTAAGATCTAAAAGATCTAATGTCTTATTGCTTTCATCTAAAGATCAAATGCTTTATTTTACTGAGTATGTTAGCCGACCTATAATAAGTTCTACGGAAACTTTGAGAGAAAAAATACATGTATACTGTTTTTGTAAAGAAACAGAAAAAAGTTTGGTATTCATATGAACAAACATAAACACAACTACCAGCGAAACAGTGAAAGTGGTTAGGACAGGTGTTCACAATTAGAATGCTAATAAATTATTTTAAACCAAGACTAAAGAAATGACCGATTCTATTCTCACATCCACAGATAATCACACATCTAAAAAATCACACATCCACGGGCCCATGTGCAATGACTATAAAACCATATTGTGACAATAATCATGCATGGGGGACATGGCTTCAGTATTGACCATCGCATGGGTACTACACATCCACATCGCAGAAAAGAGTCAGTGTGCATGGGTACTACAAATCTACGTCACAGGAAAAAGTCAGTGCGCATGGGTTAAGACATCAACATCGCTGTCAAAGAATCATTGTGCATGGTCCACAAAACTGGTGGCTTCCAAAATAAACGTTCTGGTGGATGTGTAGATGTGCGAGTAGATGGTACCTAAAGAAATGGCCTAGGTATGAAACAACTGACGACACCTACCTGCTGAGCCTTTTCCTGGAGAGAAAACAAAAGGATTGATTAGGCCTAAAAAAAACATTGTAACCCCCCGTATCCTAAATTTTTAGCCATACACTAAATTCATTTTTCAGGGGTATCTTACCAAAACATTAGGAAAATCAACTAGAATATTCATTGTCCAAAAGAACATATATATAGGACATCATGTTGATGCTCAGGACATGTATATTAGATGCTCGAAATTGTTTAAGTTTTGGAGAATGTCTGGAGAAATCTTAATTTAATTAAGTTTGATCATTTCCGTGTGTATGTGAACTACCCCTTACTAAGATCACATTCTTATAAACCTGACAATGTTTTTATCTCTAAACAGTAATTTTCAGCCCTGAATCCATTACAAAGCTGTTGTTGCATAATGCACCGTTCTGAAAAATGGCTGTCAAAAGAAAAAGAACAAAAAAAACCCCAGAAGTATGTCAAGAGTTTCCAGTGATTACGCAGGCTAGGAAAATTCGGCCTCAATTCTGGTCGTCAGAGGACGACCATCAGCAAAACTCTGGTCGTCCACATACAGCTTTAAGTTGTCCTCAATATAGAGAAAATTTCTTGTATTTTAACCAGCTATCAAAATAGTTAGAAAACGATATTTTAGAGGTTAATATTTAAGTATTAAATTCAGTATATCTGGTCGTCAAGAGGACGACCAGAAATCATTTTCTGGTCGTCCACAGCCATTTTCTGGTCGTCGAGGACACACGGACACGCAGATTTTCCTAGCCTGTTACGGTATTTTGTCTTAGGCAACAGGCGATTACTACTAGAAGAACTAAAGAGCTAATGCTCAAACTTGCAATGTGTTCAGGACTGTTCAGGTATGTCTTGCATCAATAATAAACAATAAAGTGATACTTACTTTGATTTATGTATACTGATACAAGCATGGATTTTGATTCTGATGGCTTTTTGCAAATTGATGTCTTCATCCAACAACGTTTTGCGAGATAACTGGCGGTTTCATGGACGTAGACAAAGCCCGCACACTTTGGATTCTGTGAACATCTAGCACCACACTCTTGAAGTTTGACTGTGGGATTATCTAAGTTTGGGCTATGACGACAATCTCCATGTACTTCCTTGAATCCCGGAACTTGAATCAAAAGAGAACAATTTAGCTATTTCAGAAATACCACTTCGGATACATCCGAAAAAGTAAGAGGGATATTTCCGGATTGCAGAACAGATCGAAAAAAAATCCGGAAATCCGGAAAATGTTATAACATTGATATGTTCGTCAAGTGAATTAACACAGTTTAGCAAAAGGGGACGTTTAGTGATTTGGGATTTGGGATTTGAACATGAAATGCCCAGACAGAAACTAATGGTCTAGCAATGCCAGTCGCTGTCCAAATCAGGGTAGAAATGATTGAAAATCTGACAACTGGTTAAAGATCATGGACAAAAAGGAAGGTCTCCTCAGCTTATCAATTGAAGAGGCTTTTCGGGTATTCCTTAACATGGAACTCTCCATCTAACAAATTTGTTGTTCCTAGTCTGTTTTAGATTTACTTACAATTTGATACTATGTTTTCTCTGTCTTTAAACTGTTGAGTGTACAAACCAGGATACATTGGGGCTGGCTATGTTATATAGACCATATATCAGTATATAAATAATATATATCTTCCTTAGCAACAAAACAAGACACCAACACTATTTTGATAGCCTCTTAAATCTAATTTGATGGATCAGGGTCAACATTAAGTGATTTGGCTTTGCTGCCTGAACGTTTTATTCACCTGCCCACCTTTACTGACGTGTTTATATGGCAAAAAAAATTACCTGCCCTTCGGGCAAGTGAATGTCGAATTTTACCTGCCCCATGTCACGTTTTACTAAGTTTGATTTTGTAAGCAGTTTTATAATCATCATGCTGGGGGTAACAACCTCTGCAACCCTTACCATTTCCCCTTGCAGGTGGCCAGACAAAGAAACAGTCCAACAAGTTTTATCAAACATTGGAAATGAAACTTATACATGAGAGAAAGACGTACCTGGATAATCAGGACCTACAAAGCAAAGGACCACGTGAATATCAAAGACCCCATATTATTAACCATATTTTTAAAAAGATTAAGCAATAAAATAGTAAACATATCACCATGCTTGACCCTTAAGATCCAGATGCATCTTTAGTCTAATTAATCATTCCCTTATTGTCTTTATTCAAAATAAAAACTAGACATACATGCATTAATGCGTGGTATGCAACTACAAGTAACAAGTGTTACGCCACAGTCATAAGTGAATGCACCAATTCTAACGACAAGATATGTCATAGATATAATACCGTCTTTAAAATGTAATGTTATTAATCATCACAACGTTTTTGTTTTTTTAATCCAATTTCTCCATCTACAATCGATTATCGCGTTTTTCTTCTGCATAGATGACTTACTAGTTAACATGTAGAGGTTACAACTTACATAAACAAAAAGGAACAAAAGACGCACCATTTTGATTAGCTATTTCATAGATATACATTATATATATATATACATTACTCACGTGGTGGTGGCGGACCTACAAAAAATAGTATAACATATAATTATGAACTATTTGAAACAATCTTAAGTTTGTTCTTTCTATTGAAACGGATAAGGTGTATGTTCTTAAATTCAAGGTTACAATGAGCTGCTACAAGTCAATTTACGTTCCAGAATATTTTTTAAACGGCATATGAACAGACATATGAACCTTTGCTGACGGCACCAAAATGGATTTTAACAAAGAAATGGACATGAGAGTTTTCATTTTCAAAATCGGAATTTAATAAAAAGTGCTTAATGATAAAGTTTTATATCATCATGTAACCAATAATAACAGGATTGAGAAAACATGATTTCATCTAAAATAATGGTTGCCATGGTAACCATATACTGTTTTTAATAGTTGACAAAATCAGTTATTCTAAGCCAATTCTATAATAAATGTCCCAAAATTGGAAGATATATTGATTTTAGAGAAAAGTTTCAAATTACAAAGTTGTTCCCCTTGTCATTTCCTGTCGTTTGGTACTACATTCTAAATAATTTCTTCCATTTATGAATACAACTGGTGTACTTAATAGTATGACAATTTATTCAATCAAAAAGGGGGCTATTTCTATGAAGTTCTAAAATTTCTAAAGTTATGATCCATTAAAGCCTGAGAAATTTACTTCTGTGCTATATATCAATGAAATTGACTTCCTAGCAATATAATAACAAGATCTAAGATAAATATTTTTATAATTCTGTAATTTGAAGAAAATACAAGCTAAATGTGAAGAATTATAGTAATCAATTCAATGTCACGATGTTCATGCAGTAATTATAAAGGTTGAAGGTTACTATCTCCGTCGAGAAATCACAAGTTTTTCTCCAGAAATCATCACATAAACAAAGACCATCGATCAAATATGATTGATTTCCTATGGGGCCGACACTAAAGGGTAAACCCTCAATCATTGCATGAATTGCCGTTTTACTATCAATATCCCCAACTCTTCCATAATGAAACTTACCTCCTCTGGAGTATATAGAGACGATCTGGCCTGCAGGGTGGCCTGGCTTGTCGCAGATCTTTGATTTCAGCCAACATAGATGGTAAGGATAGCCCCCCTGTGTGCGATGGACATACAGGAAACCAACACAGGTCGGGAGCGTCAGGCATCTTTCAGCACACTGGTGGAGCTTTAGTCTGAGATTAGCTATATCCCATCCTGGGCAATCGCCTTCCCTTCGGGTAAATCCTTCAACTGAAAACAAAAGAAGAAACCTTATATCTAACAGGTTTTATATATATAAAAGAAGGTATTAAGGAGCACCCCCTTTTTTGGAAACTCTTTTGTGTATGGTTATGGTGACCCTGTAGCTAATAGTGGTGGACATATGACTTAAGATTTAGCGGCAGGTCGGGCCCCTATCTTTTGAAATCTAGGGGCCCTAGCCTAAAATCTAGAGTCCCCACGTCGAGTCATTAAATGACATCAACATACCTGAATTTCTATAATTTCAATTCGTGATCATGACATTATATACGCAAGGGTCATAACGGCCTTCGGTAAAAATGCAGGAATTTCTTTTTTAGCAAACATATAGGAATTTTAAAGCAACAATATAGAAATTCTTAAGCAAAAATATATGAAAATATATGATGTTTTGGGGCAAAAATGTAGGAAAATATAGGAATTTTTAGAAAATCTTTTTCGATGATATTAATAAAAACAATACAGATATTTCAGAGGTGGAACTTGACTAACAACAATTAACATTCAAACCATCAAGGAGATGTGATATCATGTTTATGTTGGACCTACTGTAAAGACTTTTGGGATGATATACCCTTTTTGTTTTGGGGTGCCGGAGTGAAAAAAAATCGGAAAACTTACATCCCCGTTATTCTCATTGACTTCTCAAAATATTGCGACTTTGCGCAGTAAATCAGACCTTTCTGAGAAAAATATAGGAAATATAGGATTTTTCTTTTTGCAAAATATAGGAGTGCCAAAAAAAACAAAAAAAAACACGAAAATATAGGAAATATAGGAACGTTATGACACTTGTTTGTAAACCTCTTAAAGGGTGACCTAAACACATAATTTTGAAGTGTGACCTAAATCACTGTATTATGTAAACTGAATTTTAAAAAGTTTTTTTTTCCTTTTTTTCTTGAAAAAAAAAGTTGCTCCTGAGGACATCCTATTAGTAACGTCCACATTAGAGTTGTTCATCGGACAAAATCTTAGACCCCCTGCCAGACGCGCTGCCACCCTGATTAATCGCGCGGATCCGATCTGGTAGCGAATTGTTGACTTCCGGCCCGTAGACGCAATGCAAAAGAATCAGATTATTGTTTCCTATTTTTAACTCATCCCCAAATGAAAATATGTAAACTAACAGTTAGCCAGAACCAAAAGCTACAATATAATACCAAATAAGCTCATAATTATGGAAGATAGATCAGAAAATCCGATTTGTTTAACCCCTCCAATGATGAAGCATCGGGTGGAAGTTAATAATTTCCCGGCCATGCGCAACAACTGGCAATTGGTCTTTGGCTGACAATTTCAAACTATGAATTGTGCGGACTTTTTAACCGGTCCAAGTAGCTGTCAACGCACTAGTAAGGCCTCCCTCTCACCTTTCTCCCCTTCCCCCCAACCCTATCATATAATTTTGGCCCTACCCTAACCATGAAAAGTTTAAAAGAAGTATCAAAATCCTATGTTAGAAATTGTTGTTGATTATGTTTGGAGTAATTAGGGAGTGTCTCACACTGGTCGTAACTATAAGATCGTATTTTTAGTTAACATATTTTGACTTTTTCATGATTGAGTTTCAGACTAACAACCTTATATTCCTGCTGTTAACTATATATTGTTTAGCATTAGAGTTAAGATTACTAACCATTAGAAATAACTTATCTTGAAATGAATTTTGAAATGTATGAAACTCATTCACGGTTGTCCTTGTGTGAAACTCGCCCTAATTAGTTTAGAACAACTGAGATATAAAGTTACCAGAGAATGATTTAAAAAAGAAAACTAAATTTTGGAATTTCCTAAATTCTTGGCTTTCAGCTCTGTCCTTGCTACGTCATAACTTGGGGAATTCCTTTTCAAACAACTTTGGGAATCCCAGGATATTGTGAACATTTAGAGCAGTGAAAAATACAATTTATAATAGGCTGTATGGGCCTAAATAAAAATATTGTATGCATAACTTCAATGTTCTTCCTCTTTATTTTTGAGAGTGGGGGATTCCCTTTTATTAATACCTGGGGTTCCCCAATTACTCACCGTGTGACGTCACACATTTTGGGATTTCCCTTAAAAAATGATAAAAAAATGCAAGTTTTTAATTACCCCTAATTGTGTTCTAATACGGAATTTTCTTTAGATTTCCCTCAGATTAAAAGTGCAAGGTGTGAATGACATGTATACCGTACTGATTTCATGGATAAATAACATCCTGCACTTATGTGCAAGGTTCCCTTTAACCAAGGCTGAAAGATTCTAGAGGTAACTTCAGGTTACTGGTATGTGGTATACAACCTATCTAGGGATAGCAGGGTTTGAAATTGACTTCAGCCCGTCAGCCCCAGGCTGATAGTTTTGAGTCAGGGCTGACAAATTTTGAAAAAAACATTACAATTAAATCAGCCCAGATTTGTTACACTTGTAATAGACTCTAGTATGTCGGGGCTGACAGCCTGAAAAGTTAATTTCGACCCCTGGGATACGTGGTAGTTCAATTCACCCCCATACACCCTTCTTATGACTTCAGGCCTGTGCTGCGGAGGCCTACTTGTCTAGCAGGCCCAAGGTGGCGTGAGCCCACCACCCTGGGTCAGAGCATTCATATAGGCGAACACAGGGACCATTATGAACAACGGTTGCCACTGACCAGAGACGTCAAAATTCCCTGACATTTCCCTGACTTTTCCCTGAAAAATTCCATTTTTCCCTAACTAATTAGATACGAAAGTGTTACATCAAACAGCCTTGACGATCCCTAAGTAAGACAGTCTTGTCCTTCCATTAAAGCTCAAACTTTCAAAACACGGTACCTTAATTTTTCCTTGGCAATTCCTGGAGCCAAGGCAATATTGCTGGATCACAGCAATGCACCTTAAAATCACAACATGCCTTTCAAGAGGCCACAATTTACAAAATGATGTTTGAAGAACCAGATTCTTGTGACCTGATGCACAAATTCTAACTTTGTGATTTAAATTTGGGGCTATGTCACAGTGTACCAACTGAAACTCCATTTTCAAATTCCCCGTGTTTTCCTTGAGATTTCCCTGTTCTACGGCAATTTCTCCCTGTGTGATATCCAGCAAATTGTTCAAGATTAAAAGCCTCTGTGTGCAGAGAAAATTTGGACAACCCAACAACAAAAAGTTGAATCCCTAATATCTTGAGAATCAAGAATTTTAGAATCTGACCAAATGAAATTCCCTGTGTTTTCCCTGTGTTTTGGCAAAATTTCCAAATTCCCTGTGTTTTCCCTGTCAGAGAATTTGTTTTGCCATTTTCCCTGTTTTCCCTGTGTGGTTGGTACCCTGTATGACATGCTTGAAAATTCCATTTTTCCCTGACCAGGATCAGTTTTCCCTGACCTTTTTCAAAATTCCATTTTTCCCTAACCAATTCCAAAATTCCCTGACTTTTCCCTGACCTTGAAGAAAAAACTTTTCCCTGACCTTTCCCTGACCAGTGGCAACCCTGTTCAGATCTTTTTTTCTAAATCTTCAATACATTAACAAAAATACAAATTGATCATTTTTTTGCACCCATATTAGTATGCACAAAGATTTATTCATTGCAACAAGTAACCTTATTTGATTAGAAAAGATGTAGTTTAGATACATTAAGGAATATTTCAGATCAGTTTGACTTTTATTTTGAAAGGAGGGCAACTCTGAAAACAAGTTAATTGGCGGGTAATTTATAATTGCTTATAATCAGTCAGCGAATCACAGACCACCGCACACGTCACTTCCGCCTGACTTCCCGCCATTCTAGAACTTTCACTCATAGAGGCAGGACGCTGTTGGACCTTACAATTAGATACCTAGCGTCTTTGCCCGTCTGGGGCCCTCTGTACGGATTAATTCTGGAATTCACTGCCAGAAGCACTGGAGGTACGCGTACTAACCACTGAAGGTACGTGTCCCAGAAAAAATTACCAAAATGACTGGCAGAAAACGTGGCAGGGCCATGGCGGCCATTGACGAGGTTGACACCGCGTCGGAGCAGGAGGTGGTCTCGGACCCGACCCCTCAAACGAAGAAAAAACGCACAGTGGCATCAAATGCGGCCGCGATTGACACACTAGGAGTCCGTATGGCAGGTGTCGATGACCAGCTGGCCGCTCAAAATGTGCAGCTGGCGTCTATTGCGGGCATGTTAACCCAGCTCACTACGTCGCAGCCGGCTGTTACCGCCTCGGCCCATACCCCGGAGCCTCCCGGGAACGCCACGTCAGCCGTGCCGGGACAGGACCCGCGCCCCCCACAGCAGGCAACGCAGATGACGACGGCGCACCCCCCGGCTCTTTCGCAGTTTCCCCTGGCGTCAGCAACCCCTGGAGCGGCGTCCGGCTCTGGAGAGCACTCTGGGGGGCCATTATCGGCCCCCCAGCGGTCAAGACATGCTACTACGGGCCAAATTCCCACGACGGGACATCACCCCTGGATAGGGCAGCACGCCCCACCTAGACCGGCCCTCCCCGTGAGCGCGGCAGGCGGAGCCTTCGCCCACATACCCCCGACTCCGACCGTACCTGAGTGGGATGCGGTCTCCAACATCGGCGACCTGGAGGACAGCGCGTCCCTGACGAGGAAAGTGGCTGAGGCGCTTCAAGCGGTGGCCACCCCCTTTGCATCCGCGACAGGTAAGCACAGTCAGTTCCCAAACCAATTTGTCACGAGAGGTCTAAAGAAGCAGAAAACGTCTCTAGGGGAGTTGGCGATGGGGGAATACTTCTGGGGCTTTATCCAGCTTATTAGGTCAAAAGATCCCAGCGATGCTAGCATTCCGTATATGTACCAACATCTAGAAAAGGTAGCCGAAGACTCTAAGTCATACGCCTGGGAGGGGGTGCGCGCTTGGTCGGAGGAGGTCTGCTTACGCATCGCGTCGAAGCGCATTGCGTGGGCAGATACGTACGAAATCGACCGCCTCCAGACGCAGATGTCGCACACAAAAGGTATTACCGCTAGCCAACAACCAGCTAAGGATAAGCTTCGCGACGACAGGGTCTACGAGATACCTGAGGGTGTAAAGCACGGGAAGCCGGCCCCCCCCCTGCAAGGACTTTCAGCAGGGTAAGTGCTCTCATTCTACATGTCACGTTGCCGCGGGGTACAGACAGCTCCACATTTGCTCGTACTGCTTGCCGAACAAGTGCGGCCTGCTCCCACACCCCCTTCACCTCTGCAAAACAAAAAAGTTTGATAACAAAAACAAAAAGCGTCGGGGTTTGGGAGCAACTAGGCGGCGAGCGCACGAACACGGCTGCGCCTACCCGGCCCGCCGGGATCGTATCGCTAAACCCCCCCTTACCGATAATTGCGGCTCTTGCCGCCCCCACTGCACAGGTTACTGCTTCACTGCACAATGAACCTACCTCACCGGTTTCTGATTTTGTTGATGTTGATATGTCACGCACCACTGCCACCGTTACCACTGCACCACTCCATGCTGACAACATCGAGGTCAACATTGTTAGACCCCTGTCGCCTTCAACCGTGACTACCCCCTCAACACCGGCCGCCCTCCCCACTGCACTTGACTCGGGCGCCGCAATGAGGGTCAATCCATATGAGTATAGTAGCTATATACGGGCTAACTGGCCGCTCCCCACTGACGCTGCCTCCACTGCCGCGCCCTTTCATATGGCACTCTACACTGACGTCTTGGCATCTGGCGTCCCAAACTACATCGCGATCCGCAGGGACGTCCCCTCCCAATTGAACTGTAACGCATGGGACAGTCTCCTAGCGGAGTACAAGGACCGCGAAATCTGCCAATTCATTAGATACGGTTGGCCGGTTACGTTCACTGCACCGGCCCCTCCGGTATCTACTGCTACAAACCACTCATCAGCCGAGAGGCACGCTAATGTCGTTGACGCGTTCATACAAAAGGAGGTAGAGATGCAGGCGATGCTCGGCCCCTTTGATGAACTACCCTTCCAACCCTGGACCAAGGTATCCCCCCTTATGACCCGAGATAAGCCCTCCAAGCGGTGCTCAGCAGCGTGTGTCTAACGCTGTCGTCTATCTCCTTAAGCGACAGGGATTTAAGGCCCTAGCCTATGTGGATGATTTCTGTGGCGTCGCATCGACACACCAGGAGGCCACATCGTCGTTCGTTTGGTTTGAGAAAACCACTCAGGCTCTGGGCCTCAGGTTGGCCCCGGAGAAGACGACGTATCCGACCACCTCGCTTGAGTTCCTCGGACTCCGCTTCGACACGAAGGATCTCTCCATCACCATCCCAGAGGCTCGCCTTAGGGACGTCATGGATGAGGCCCATCGTTGGACAACTCGCACGTCGGCCACAAGGGTGGAGGTTCAGTCGCTCGCGGGGAAGCTGAACTTCATATCCACCTGCGTGCGGCCGGCTCGCAAGTTCATGGCACGGATACTGGAGGCCTTAAGGAACTGCGGCCAGGACGGCCTGGTGCCTCAAGAAAGACCTCAACTGGTTCATCCGATTCGCGTCTGCTTGCAACCGTCGGATCATGATACAACCAAAGGCCGTAGACCTCACCATCCAGTGCGACGCCTGCTTGCAGGGCGCAGGCGGATTCAGCCCCATGCACTTCTATCGCCTGGCGTACGAGGCGGACTTCGCAGCCAACTATCACATATCACAGCTGGAGGCCTTGAACGTCGTGCAGGCCATAAAGACCCTCGTACCTCCCTCACTCACCAACGCAAGAGTCGTTGTACATACAGACAACACCGCAGCAATGTACTCACTTAACACTGGACGAACCCGCGACCCAATCTTGGCGTCGTGTGCGAGGGAAATATGGCTCACGGCTGCTACGCAACAACTCGACATCCTGCTCATACACACCCCGGGCGAGCACCTTGTTCTCGCTGACGCCCTTAGTAGGAGCTCATTTGATCCCCCTCTTCGTAGGCTTGCTGATACTCTCGTGACAAAACTGAATCTGACTTGTGCTGTACCAATACCTGTTGAGGCTCTGTTATCGCCGTCTCTCTAATTCCAGACATCCCACCGGGCCCCCTCTATCATCAGATGGCGTCGACTTACGGCGCGGCCTTTGCCCAAGGGACTCTCGTCAACAGGAGCCGCCAAGCCCGCACTTATCTCAGATTTATGATACACCACAATTTTAATTACCTACTTCCAACAATTTTACAATTATTATTATTCATCCAATTCTTGGCCAACTCTTTTAAGAACACAATTACAGTTAAAAGCTACATGTCTGGTGCAAAGACTTACGTTACACAAGCGGGAGGGTTCCGACCCCTTTCTCCTCACCGCACCTGGTTAACATGATTCGAGGGGTAGCCCGTCTATCTCTCCACATCCCTAGCCAGGCTCCAGCGATCCCCCTGCGCCTCATAAAGGCGATGTGTGACGCACTACTTCGGATGAACTCTGATGCTCTAACGGCACGCGCGGCTATCCTCCTCGGATATGCCACGTTTCTCAGGCAGTCAAACCTCCTCTGGGGTACAGACCCTGGGCACCACCATACCATCACGAGAGGTGATGTCATAGATGAAGGCGCGGTACTATGGATCAACGTTAACTCTTCTAAAACTATTATTGATCCAAGACACCGGGTCAGCATCCCGGTTCCTTAGGGGCCTTCCATTAAGTACGTACGCATCAAGGGGGGGAGGGGGGGTCTGGAATTTTTGAAAATTTGTGTACGTTCTTGTACAAATCTATTGCGTATTTTTGCCCCAGGGGGGGTGGGGGGGTCTGAGATTTTTGAAAATTTGCGTACGTACTAAATGGAAGGCCCCTTACGTTGGCTCCCGGCATTGCCCGGTCCAGGCCTGGCGTGACTATGTTGCTCGCCTGCCACTACCACTCCAGGCCCCAGCGTTTATGATTACGCCAACCACTCCCCTCACGCCTCACATGTTAAACACTTATATGCGGACACTCCTCACGGCCCACGGCTTTGTTCAAGCTCCCAGGGTCACCGTCCACTCCCTTCGACGCTCAGCTGCACAGGAGTGCGCCCGCCGTGGCGCCCCCCAACTCCATCTTATGCGCCACGGCACGTGGGCGAGTGAGGCGATCAACTCATATGTACCGAAGCGCCTCTTCACCTCAATTCCAAGATTTATGCACGACATGTTTGGCCACTTATAACGATTGTCTTACTGTTCTTTTATGTTCACTTGTTCACAATTTTCACAGGATAAAAACTTTAAGTCCAAACCTAATTCGCCTCGTGTCTGATTGGCGGGTAATTTATAATTGCTTATAATCAGTCAGCGAATCACAGACCACCGCACACGTCACTTCCGCCTGACTTCCCGCCATTCTAGAACTTTCACTCATAGAGGCAGGACGCTGTTGGACCTTACAATTACCCACCCGCCTACGCCCTTATTAACTACTTTAATTATTATTCAAAGGGCCACTTATAACGATTGTCTTACTGTTCTTTTATGTTCACTTGTTCACAATTTTCACAGGATAAAAACTTTAAGTCCAAACCTAATTCGCCTCGTGTCTGATTACATGTAGTCAGCAAGAGGGATTATTTCGGACCTCAGTCACTACAACCAAAATTACCCTTTCCACCCTCCCCTGCCACATAAAGTCCAGACACTGCTTATAGGTACAAGCCCTTGACTACCTGAGTGGGCACCAATCGTCACACACTCTGCACCAAGCCCAGTGGTCAGTGCTGCAGACTGAATAGGACTACACTCCCCTCACCAGGGCTCATATTTCTGACAAGGGGGGTGCCACCCTTCATAAGAAAGGTGTATATATAACATCCATCTAGGTGCCAGATTAGCCAAACCATTGCGCCACAACTAACACAGTAGCGTCGAAAAGCCGTACATTAGCAATACCACACTAAAAATAGTATTCACATTTTCAGTGATGTTTCAATGTTCATGAGATCTGCATTTTCTAGTGCTTTATAGAACTTTTAATAGAATCAGAATCGGAAATAGCAATCCATAGACAGTGTTGAAATTAACTTTTTTTGAAGTCAGCCATCAGGGCTGACATTCATGAAAAAGTGTCAGCCCTGAAAAAGAATTGTCAGCCCGGATTTTGTATGATAAAAAACTTTATAGGTACCTTCAGAAACAGGGTTAGGATAATAACCAGAAAAGTATCCAGTCACAT
Organism: Lepidonotus clava; assembly: GCA_936440205.1. NCBI lineage: Eukaryota > Metazoa > Annelida > Polychaeta > Phyllodocida > Polynoidae > Lepidonotus > Lepidonotus clava. Next base: position 38,946,567 of record OW387136.1, on the reverse strand, counting down.
AAAATGGAAAAGATTGATAAAAATGCAGAATTTATTTCCCAAAAATCTGTCAGCCATCCGGGCTGATAACTTGATAATTTTGCCTAAAATTGTCAGCCCTGACCTGGAAATGTCAGCCTGGGGCTGACGGGCTGATGTTGATTTCCAACACTGAAAGATATTAAGAAAAATGCAATAAATAAAGTAGCATATTTTGGCACCAAATTTACATTAAATTGCAAGCAGAGCCATGGACCCCCTAATTAGCTTATTTTTCCATGTATTTTTCCATATAATAGCAATACCACACAAAAAATTGAATTTAGAGTTTCAGTGGTTTCTCAATGCCTATAAGTATCAATACCACACTAAAAATGTAAATTCGATTTTCAATGATTTGAAGAGGCTTATGAGCTGCACCTATTCAAGTAGCAATACCACAATAGAAATATAATCTACATTTTCAATGATTTTTCATAACCTAGGAGATCCGCATTTTCTATTGCTTTTTATAATTTCAAACAAAATCAAAATCGGATATAGCAATGCTAAGATATTGGGAAAAATGTGATGGAAAAAGTTGTATGTTTTTGCACCAAGTTTACTATAACTTAATAGCCGAGCCATGGACCCCCTAAATGGCTCATTTTTACATGAATTTTACTCTATAATATCAATTTCATGCTTAAATCCGCGGATCTCTCCCTGATTGTATATCTTAATGTCATATGTCATTAAAAAGGTTATTATTTTCCGCGGATCTCACCTATTTTGCCCTATTTCCTCAGATTAGGATTATTGGTTAAAATTTAAGATTATTGTTTTCCACATTGTAATAAAAAAATTGAAAAAAGTGGCCCACGTGGGACGAGGGCCAATGGACAAAAAAAGTCAGCAATCTATGATTATAATAGTTCTAAAGAAAATATTAAATGAAGTCTAATTTTAATAAATCTCCGGATTTCCGTGGTCAAGAACCCCCTCTTTCTTATGGTAGAATTGGATTTTCTCTACTCTCAGAATATGAAAAGTTATAGTCAAATTGCTATGGCCAACCCTGTGAAATCAGCATATTTTCGGAATTGTCCCTAGTTTTCCCAGGTATTGTCGTATTGCTAATTCAAGTGCTTTTTGTTTTTTCAAACTAAATTAAAATCGGACCTGGCATTCATTAGATATTGCTAAAAATATGAGGGTAAAAGTTACCTTTTTTTGCATTACATTTACATTGAAATATTGATTAACCTATGGACCCCTATTTAAGCCCGTTTTTACATTATTTTTCATCTGTAGGGTTAATTTCATGCTTAAATCTGCGGATCTTAGCCTAATTACATACCTTTATATCATATACCACTGAAAAGAGCATGTATTTCCGTGGATCTCACTAATTTTGCCCTATTTATTCATATCGAAATTATAGGTCAAAAATTGAAAAAAATGGTTGGGAGCTTGAAATCAAAATTCTGAAAAAAAGGGCCCATGATGGGTAAATCCCAATCAATAGAAATATCATGTCATCTCATAAAAAAATCATGCATAAAATTATCAAATAAAGTCCGATTTTGATAAATCCTAAGTTTTCCCTGCTAAAAGATCTCCTTTTTCTTCTGGTATTATTGTTTTTTCTGTACTATTAAAATTACAAAAGTTATAGTCCAATTCCTGTGGTCAGACCCATAAACTACGGAATTTTGTGGTTTGTGCCTACATTTTCAAGGGATTGTGGTATTGCTACTATAAGATCCACTGGGATTAGTGTTTTTTATTATTTGAAACAGATTTAAAATCGGACTTGTTAAACCTGAATTATTGCAAAAAAAATGTCATTATAAAAGTACATTTTGGAGCATTATGTTTACATTAAAATGATAGCAGAGGTATGGACCCCCTAAATGGAATCTGGAGTTCTCTCTTCTAATAATCATGCATGAAAAATAATTAAATCAAGTTAAACCATAATAAAACATTACGTTTTTGTGCTAAAGACTATCCTCTTTCTTGTGGTAGTAATGGTTTTGCTCTGCTGTCAGAATTGAACAAGGTATGGTCAAATCAGTCTCAAGAACCTTGTAAAATATGGAATTTTATGGTTTGTACCAAGATTTCTAAGGGGTTTTGTTATTGCTACTTATATTGTCAATTTCATGCTTAAATCCGTGGATCTCTTCCTTTTTGCACATCATTACAGTGTTTGTGAAAAGTCTGTTTTTGCCGGACATGTCCGACGTTTTGACCATAATGTCCGACACATTGGCTTAAAACATCGGACATAATGTCCGACCAAAATATTGAAATAATAGTATATTATGTTTGAAATGTCCGAAATATATACAAAGATGTCCGATATTAAGCCCAGGAGCATCGGACAAAATGTCCGGCAGTTCAAAAAGTTTTTCACAAAGACTGCATTATGCCATATATCATTAAAAAGAGCATCTTTTCCCGCAGATCTCACTTCTTTCGCTATATGTCCTCGGATCAAAATTAATGGTGCAATTGAACTATTGTTAGTGTTGATTTAAGACTGCGTGATGTGTATAATTAATTTATCCATGAGTCGTTCATCCAAGTTATTGAGCCAATCAGACTGCGCTCAAAGTTAATTCATCCATCCCCCAATAGTTCAAAAGAAATGGACGATGAGGGAGCTCTTAAAATGAAAGGTTTTTTATTGAAGTAAACATCTCATCCCGAGTCAAAGCCACAGTGAATAAGTCTCCATCAGTCCACCTTCCCATCTCCTGCTCAGTGATCAACCACATTTAGAATACAAGTTGTTCCAGCACATCCTAGACCACCCTAGCGCTTAGCTCTATCACAATCCTTTGTCCGAGGTAGTTGGTATCGGTAAACTCCAGTATACTGCGCAGGAGCTGGTAGGCATAGCTCCGAGCAGCTCAGCTAATGCTGCTGACTTTCTTACTAAAACTCTACTAACTGCTAACTCCCTCGCTCCCTACCTTGCAACGCCTTTTATACTGGTTAACAGGTGGCGCTAGGAGCGTAAAATGTCTCTTCTCAGAAGTAGTATTGCTAGGTCTGATCCTAACTAAATTATAAATTATGATAATATATTAAAAGTACTAAGCTATTAGTACATTCGACGGCGGTCAGGTGTTTGAGATTAAGGAGGTGGACGACATAGCTCAAACCTAATAAAGATTATTCAGAATTGCGTTCCCAATTTGGATTATTGGACATATTATTATTTTTTTTTTTTTTTTAAAAGTGTAAAGCAAATTGATGTTGGGTGGCTTTGACTCTCGTGGTACATATAGCACAGTGTCAATATATTTGTAGATTCTGTTTCAGGCCTTTCGGAGACGTAACCAAAAGGCACAACCTTATGAACGGAATTATTCACTACATAAGTACATTGTGTTGTCAGCCCCGTACTGAGGCTCAAGGTCAGCGGAAACCGTTCATAAAGTGACAAGGTAAGTCTAGAGGATCGTGAAATGATCATTGAAGTGAAGGAGATTGTCCTGCAAACTGTAGCAGTACTCATTGTTCCGAGTCAATATCATTTTCAGTATTAACTTAGTACATATCTGTACAAATTTCCAAGTCAACAAGTTGAAGTAAGAGTCAACAAAATTCAACATATATACAAAGTGAAGTTGTCCTTATCATCTAGTATTGACAAATGATTAACAATTTCAACTTTAAAACGGGTTAACACAATAACAGGTAACTTCAGAGAAATCGGACATCTTGAATGATTGGATTTCATTGTACAATATATGTTGATTTCAAACAATTTTCAGCTAAAACAGCATTATTTACAGTAAACACAAGGTCCATGCGGTAGACCGGTCAATATCAAACAGTTTGGCACAGACAAATTACCGTAATCAATGCGCGCCCAGCAACCGTACTTAGTACATGTGTACTTAGCGGGACGCTTGACTGGAATTCCCATCCAGGGCCCGACCTCGGTCTGGGTTCCTCCAGGCGTGAAGTGCCCGGATGATAAATTTCTGGTTCGAAGGGATTCGGCGAGTTTGCACGCTCGATGTGAATTATTGTGCCGAGACAACTGAAATTTATCACTTAATTATGTTAGTTGGGGACCTAAACTTTAGTTTAGCACAATTTCTGAGGAAAATTAAACGATGATTTGACCATGCTAGCCGATTTCAAAATTTGGATCCTTCGGATCGAAAAGGGGTTTCCCAAATTAGCCTCGTTATGACGTCATTTTAATCAGTGCCGGCGGTCCCTTTGAAGTATTCGGACGCGTTTTTACCTTGTCACCTTTTAGCTTTTATCTTACTCGTTTTAACAACCATGGTTCGGATCGCGGTCTTCTGCTCCGATCGTGAGGGAGGTATCGAGGAGTATCCGGACATTTTGTTAGCAGGGACTGAAAACACCTGTATTGTCTTTTCCTGCGTGGACGCTACCACCGCCGAGTTAGCCGGGTACGCCTTCGCCCACCATGTGATGTGGCCAGACGACGTCCTTATCGTGATCTGCAACCTACTGGATGTGTTGACCTGGGACCAGGAGCTCGGACTGTATATACCCCTCTTCATCAGTTCAGATGCAGTGGCGAGGTTCTATGCCGAGACACTGAACAGAGCTTTTCTCAACATCCAGTCACACCCAGTACCGGCCACCCTGGTCATGACAACCCCTTCAGGATTCGACGTTCGCAGGTGGTCCCTGACCGACAGTGATGGTTCACTCCAGAAGTGGGTTAACCGGTTGGTTCCCAAGGTTAGCCGGGAAGTACGACGCGCCAATGACTGGTTTGGTGTTCCTACGGCCGACACCGGCCGCGTACTTCATGTTGTTAAAACAGTGGCAGACGGGAACATGACCGTGAACGACTTCCGAGAGCTAGTGGACGGTCATAGGCCTTCGGACCGTCTTGTTCGTCGTTGGGCTAGGATCCTTGGACGTCTAATCACCCGCCTGCCGTTGGCAGCGCGGTAGACCGTCGGCACTCACCCCTTTTTTCCTTCTTTGTGTATATAGTGATTAAATTAATTCTCCAGGCTCAATTCCTGGTTGGGGCCCAGGCCACTAATTCTTTTAGTACCCCCGGATAAGGAATATTTTAATCCAGAGGCCTTCGCCGGACTGTTCTCATGGGACCAACGGATCAACAGACTGTTTTTTTCTTCCACGGACTCTTCTGAGAACTCGCCTGTTTCCTGGGCGTCGCCCTCCTTCGTCAACCACTTCGGTCTTGGTGAGTATAGCCTCTTCCAGCATTCTTAGCATGTTAGGCAGGTTTACTAACCCTGTAAGTTTTAAGGAGACTGTTTAGCCCACATTCTTTGGAAGTCTTCGGTTCGCCTTCACATGGTTGGGTCCCGGAAGTTGACGTCACTCCCGGAACCGGAGGTGATTTTTCGCTGGTGTTTACAATGATAGTTTTGTAACGGGTATCACGGTGGGGCCACCTGGTGTTTACCTTTAGGTACAAGATGGTGGACGCGGGCCGGAGACTAGGGCCTCGCGTACTAAACTTTTGTCTCTTCCAGGTCCTGTGGTAGGTTGGAATAATGTGAATGGAATAAGATGATGGTGTTGGGCACTGAGGGACGTCAGGTTGTATACTTTAGTGGGAGGGTTTGTTAGGCGAGCATGATCAAGTGTTATTTATCTCGCGCGCAGGTTGGGCGATAATAGAGGATTTTACTTGACTTAGCGGTTTGTTGACATTACCAGTTCAAGCAGGCTCTCAGTGTGCGGTAGTGTTTGCCGTATTGGCCTTGTAATATTATTTTATGATTATTATCTACTAGTTGACTGACACTGCACTAGTGGATTTGTTTGTTTGTTGGGGTAGTTTAACGTCCGGCCAACCCTTATGGGTTCTTTCCAGACTGCACAAGGTAGAACTTTTCAGCTTATTTTACGCCACAAGGGCGGTGACCGAATATATGATATGGTTTAGGAGAAACCCGCCACCGGGTGCGATACCCTACTCGTTGCGAAGAGTGGCAAGGGGTCTTTAGTGTGCAATGTCCCATAGAAAGGACACCACACACCCGGCCTTTGATGACCCTGTCGGGAGCACAGGGTGTGCACTAGTGGAACTAGTGGAACTGTATGTGACCAAGCATTCTGGTCTGGACTGCGCAGCACTAGATTGGCTGTGACAGAATTCTTTGATTCGTCGTTCCCCTTACTAGGTAATGGAAACACTCCATTGGTGACTATAAAGCGTAGGCGCTTCATGTGGTCACCCCAGGTAGAGTCGTCCGACTGACCGTCGGCGACTCCATGGTAAGTTTTGAGGACGTAGCAAAGGCTACAAACACCGGTTCAGTCTTTAGTGCGATACCAAGACTGTCAGTGCCGTGGTGTTAGAATAAGAGTTGTAGATAATGTTATTGTGCAGTGTCGTCCAGATGGGAGGGAGAGAAATGATGATTAGGACTGGGTCTATTGTTGTTTTATAGAGAGACTACTTTTGGTTTTCTAAAGAGCCATTGCTTGAACGGTGTGTCTTCTGATTAATCCTGTCTTACCCTACACATGCTTAAATACATTTTCATTAATTAATTAAATCTGACAGGGTCCATATTGATGAGTTACAGAGTGGTAGCTTGGCGTTCACCCTCCTAATTTTGTTCTGGGGTTGAGCGCCAAACTCCACCATTTACACTGGGTAGTTGACGCCCCACCTTTCCAGACGGGTAGGCGCGTCCCTACCACCAGACAATTTCTTGGATAATTATCCTGCCTGCATGCACAGCAATAATTTACCATTTTAAATTTGTACAATACTGTGGGTTTTCATTCCGCAAGTATACATGCCGTTAAATGACATTGAGTATTAACTATACAAGGAATATTTTGGTTATAAGTTGCTTAATTTATCACTTGAGAGGATCGGGGCTCAGACCCAGGTCCATTTCTGGTCTGAACACCAAACCTCATCAGCTACACGTGGGTCGTCGGCACCCCCCCACCTTATGAAACTAGATGGGTCGAGTACCGAGTCTCACATTGTTATAATTAGGAGCAGCATGCACATTTCCTTTAATATGCACTCCACCCCTTTTTTACAACCAAGAGATGTGTAAATGCACTTCTCCAGATCACTTCCAGACAGCACCTATTAAGCCGGGCCTTCTTTTAACGAAGTGTAGTACCAGGTTAAACCCGTATTCTGTCAAGGTCTTTGTCCGTCTTTTTCTTGTGGAGAGCCGAGACTACTCCTGAAAGGACTCCGCCCCCAGCCTATTTTAACTATGCGCACGAGGGGCAGGAATTTTCTGCTAAAGACAATTTTAGGATTTTGACTGTTTACTAATAGGACGGGTAGACTATCTGCTTAAGGTTTTAACCAAGTTTGTAGCCGTTCGTCAGGGAATTAGTAGTCCGTCTCCCCCCTCCTCAGCTCAACTGTTGAGCGGGGACCCGGTTACTTGTGTTACGACGGCGGTCGAGACTAAAGTTTCCTTTTGTTCATTTTTTTTTTTTCTCGACGGCGGTCAATTCTGAAGCCGCACGTCCTTTTATTATTTTATTATTATTATTTTACCCGGGTCGAAACTTGGCTTCTTGTTGTTTTGCCTCAGTCCCGGTTGAATTGGTCTAAACATGGCCTAAATGTATTAGTCTCACGCCTTTGGGCAGCTGTATTCCATCGACACCTTTTCGCTGGACCCTGATTTACAGTAAAATCAAGGATCCCACGACTGGGAGATACGGTGACCCAGCGGTCATTACACATAACCAAGGTGATGGGACTACTTGACTGGACAGCACCACGTCCCACCTCCTTGTGAGTTTTAGCTACAGCTCCCCCCTACAGGGAAAGTCGCCTTTATGAAGGGGAGAGTTGAGCACCCTGTGAATGTCACCAGTTCCCCGTATATATCCCGTAACCTCTTTTCCTTGTGACATCTGTTATACCTTCTGTGTGTAGCATGGCTCGGGCAGGAGTGGTACACGTCACTGCCCAGTGTAGCATGTGTGTATCAGATGTAAACATGTCACGTATCGGAGCTCTGCTCTCGTGTGCTGTCACGGAGTTTTCCACCCTCTGCTTGGTACTATGTATACGGCGTTTCATATTTTTACTATAGCTTGCCCAGGATTCCCTGAGGAAGGGCTGAGGGATCCCTACTCTAGAAGAATCGCCGAATTAGTGATAAGAGTATTGAGCTAGGCAACCGGGCATGGGACACTCAATCTGAAAGAAATTTAGGTAACCCATGGGTCCATAGAAGATGGTTGGACCAGCCTACCCGGCTCAGGTTTCCCTGATTAACGACTCATTATTGAATGAGTTAGTCGAAGGGGTCCTGCCTATTCAGGCTGACAGGACTCCATCGAGCTCCTTGATACAACCCAGCTCAGTGTTCATACTGACGGTTCTTAGATCTACCTGTTATCACTCCTACAGACATTAGATCAGCGTTAACATTCGTTATATCGTTTATATAATAACTTCATAGACTGTCCCTGAGTCCTTTTCAGAAGTTCCTGGTCTTGCAGTCTTCTGAGCAGGGCCCGGTCCAGTTGTAGTGGCGGTAGACGGGGTCGATCTAGGAGGGGCGTTCGGGACCGCACCATGTCTCAGCACTTGTTGGGGCCAGTCCGCTCCGACATCGGACCAGCCAGCGTCGACGAGGCGTGGTACTCCCATAGGCACAGGGGTGGCTAAACCAGATGAATACCTTAAGAGTCGGGCCCTAGTGTTGTATTTCAAGTTACTCATCATCAGACGGGCCAACTTCTTGGACACTCTCAAGGTGTCCGGCAACGGCACATTAGATGGTCGCTGTCCCGGTCTGGTCGCCGCTCCCATCAGCTGTGCCCCCCAGGTAACAGTAAGGGTGTACTTCAGGCACAGCTGGTTGACCAACACGTCCTTGATAAGCACATAGCCTTCTGTGTAGGTGTGATCGGAAGGCATGGCCAATTCTCCCAGAAAGATTGTCTCCATAAGATGTGGGTTGACGAATTGCACATATAACCCATCCACGGTTTTCCGCCTGATGTGCCTCCATTTGCGCCACACGAGGACCACTATGGCGATGACCAGTACAGCCAACAGTATAGCGAGTACGGCCACCGCAGTAGGATTGGCGGTAGTGTCCGGGCATCCAGTGAGTGTTCTTTCCTGGGTCAGCAGCTCTTTTGGATCGGCTGTCTCTAGGGCCATGGCCCGAGGCAGAGTCATGGCCAATCCAGTGAGAGCAGCTTTAGCCTGGTGTCTCCTCCAGCACTTCCAGAGGACACATCCAACTATTGTCACTACCACTACTATACAGAAAATTGTGAGGAGACCGAAACCGCCTCCAAAGTTCCCTATAGAGAACCATGGGGCGTCCTTGGCCACTTCATACCGGTCAGTAGCCTTCTTAATACCCTTAGCCAAGTCCTTCCGGTGCTGCTGGATTTGCTTTGCCAGAGAGGGCACAGGTATCCTGACCTTAAGATTCTCCTCGATTTCTAACAGTTCCTTTCTAATCATTTCAGGGATAGGATCTGACTCTAGCGTGGTAGGTTCATGCTCGGACCTAGTAAAGTTCGTGTCCCACCCCTTCACATGACTCGCCGCTTCCAGCAGGTCGTTATGAGGGTACACGACAGTCGTGATCCTGGTGTGTCGGTCACAGTTTCTCAGACTATATGGGATCCAGGACCCCTGCGTCTGAAAGGCACAGTCACATTCCACCTGGACACGCGCATAGTTTTCTATATTCACTTCCACGGCGGGCTGATTCCTGCAGATCATTTGACCCCGAGTATCAGCACTGACCACTAACATGTCTCCATCATCCAGATACACAGCCATTTCCCCAAAATCCGCTTCCAAGAGATAGTCCAGTTTACATTTTTCCTGTATAGCTGCGTCATCTCGCCTCAGCAGTGCGGCAGTACATGTATTATCCGTGATCTTTTTCATGTAGGGCAAGTCCTTGCAAAGCGTGATGGTTTGCCCATAACAGCCCGACCAACTGCCGCTAGCCAGCGGTACATAGTATTGGCGGGACATAGACATAGCCACACTTTTAGGCAGGTTAACAATTTGGAGAGCGTCCTTCTTTTGTCGTCCCCTAACTGGTACCGGCACAGGGAAGGTTAGCACCTCATAGACCCTAAACAAGTGTTCGTCGGCCACAACTGGCACACGTACATACACTATTAGTTCTTGGGTAGTTACATCGAATTCAAATGATGGCTGGCTGTTTTCATAATAGAAAGAGGGGTCCTTGAATGCCACATGGAATCTGGGGTAGGTTCCCTTTAGATACCTGTTGACTTCCAAGACCGCTCCCACCATATATTGCCGAGGTACCAAATCCATGGTCAGCTGACCCCGTGTCAGATGCTGTACGCCTTTCCTGAACACGCGCGTTTGCTAGATTAACGATTGGAGATAGACCATCTCTCCCAGTTTGTCTTCCAGAGCTACTGGTATCATGTTCAGGTATATTTCAATCCAATTCACTTTATGTTGGACGAGCCTCATCCTCCGGCGAGTTCCATTATTGGCCTGATTTAGCGATTTCATATTATCTAATAGGCCCAATACGACATGGTTCACCCTTTCAATCGACTCGTCATGCTTATCATTCATGAGCGCCAGGTCTTCGATCATCTGGTCGGAGGACTCCTGCAACACTCTGATTAGTTCCCTGTTGTACTTAATGTCAGCGGAGAGCCCCCTGTCCCATGAAGTTGGAATTTGGAAGGACGGCCACCCCGGATCGTCTACCATGAGGGGTAGCTTCTTCATCCTTTTAACCCTTCCGCCCGAATCTGATTCTGGGCCTTGGGCTTGAGACCTCTGCCGGGTACTCTTAATTAAGGAGCTTAAAGTTTCATTGAGAATTCCCCTATACCGACCTTTGAGCGCCTTTGATGTTTGATCCATCCAATTCACTAGCGACCTGATACGGTAACAGGCTCGGTCAAGAGCGTCTCCTCCCTCTGGGTATCTATGACAAACCTGGCCAAAGGTAGCCTTGATGTAGGAGTGTTTTTGGGGAATGGTGATCAGAAAGCCTTGTTGGACATGGGTGATGTCCGCAGTGAACATTAGCTTTCCAGGTTTTAACACCACCCCATACTGTTCTAAGGCTATAGTTTCAGCATTAGGGGCCAGCCCGTCAGTTGGGCTGGAGCTATTATGAAGCCCCCCAATGCCTCCCACGATGACCAAGGCGAATAGTATTAACAACCTCATTGTCACTGTTTATAGCACAGGTCCGAGGAAGCCAAAGTTTGTAAAATACCCAGGAACACTACCACAATTAAGTCGCCACTGTTCCTCTTCGCACAATTATCATCCACGCGCCAAAGTACGCCCTCCTTTCAGGCCCTCTAGTCCGCTTAGTTTGGGACATGTTCATAGAGACTCCGTCCGCTGGTACTTAAAACGCGCCTGATGGTTCCGTTCTCGTCCTTCGTAACCATAATCCTTAGATTCCTCATACGTTCGCAGGACGAGGGGCGCATTGCTCTGAGGGGTTTGGGGCCAGCAGGCTCCAGTCCTGGGCGGCCCCCGTTGGTTCGTACGATGGCTGATTCAGTGGAAACAGCTGCGGCATCTGTGGAGGGTTTGTCGTTAGGGGTTGATTCGGCCACAGAGGTCCCCCCGGTGGATTGGTTGGTGCCCATTGCTGCTGATTCCATAGCAGCTGTGATGGATTTGCGTTGCAGCTCGACGTCAAGCTGCTCAAGTCCAAACAGGCGGGGTCCGCGGGCTGCAAGTGGTGGAGGAGGGGAGTCGTTGCCGGCTCGCCCCCCACTGGTGGGGTCGGGGCGTGTTGTTCGCGCGCTGCCTCCACCCTTGTTCCCGGGGCGGCGGCGGCCAGTTGTTCTTGCCCCGCTTGCCTTTCCTGTATGGGCAGAGGTTGACCGCTCCGTGTTGCCCGCTGCCCGGCGTCTTCCCCGACGCATTTAGAAGTTTGGATGGGATTTTGTATAAAGGGAGCAACCTGGGCCTTAACCTCAGCTAACTGTTTGTTCAATTTAGGCACTTCCAGCCCCACTGTCCGCCTAATTTCGTCAACAGTCTCAAATAGTTGGAACAGTGGTCGGGTTAGATCCCAAAACCACCCGGCCTGGATCTGTACAGGTCTGGCGGCAATGTCTCCCTTTGGGCCGGCTTTGCCACTGCAGTCAGCTTTGGTTCGGGCTCCGAGTCACTCACCTCAGATAGACAGTAAAAGTCCTTGTTCGCTGTCTTCTTTTTGGCTGCTGCTGATCCGGTAGATTTCTTAGCTCCTCCGGTGGCTGCCTTTGTGGGCCGTCGGGCCGGTGTCCTCGGCTTCTTTCGGGCAACTCCGGTGTCGGTAGAGTCCGGGCGGACACCGCCCCGGCCTGGCCAGCTCCACCGCCTAAGATTCTGGGGTGGACGCTTCTTGGTACCTTCCTTCTCAGTTGCCTTTTCTTTCATCTGGCGTGCTTTAGAAGAAAGGTCCTACAAACATCCCTCTAGCGGGCACCGCCCTCCGGTATGGACGGTTAACTCGCTTCCTCCTCAGAGGGACTATGATCCTCCCCTCCGGATCCTCAGGGAAAGTTGTAGTTCCCTTTGGATTACTGTGGGGCCGGAGGGCCAGGCAGTTCCCCATGAGTCGGAGGGATCAGTATTCTGGCTTGAGTCTTCGCCTGTCTGCCCCAGGAGAAGTTGGAAACCGAAAACTGTCTATCTCCAACTTTTGTCCGGAGATAGAATCAATGTCTATCTCCGTTTCCTCCAGTGGTTGGGCTAGGCAAAGCAATCACCTGAAGTAAGGGTGACCGTACAGGAGCAGAGTTGCGGGCCGACTGCTGGGTCGGCGCGGATTCCACGAAATTATAACAGATCCGCCTGCTCGTGTCGCCTCCAAATTTGGAGTCGCATTTTGTTTCAGGTGGGGAACGCTTGCATCCAGTTCCAGGAGATGACGCCAACCACTGGCATCTCCCTTGGTTTGCGCACCCCCCCTACCACGCCCCTGGGCGTGGCAAGGTGACCGTGAGGTAGGCCACCTGTTCCATTAGCGCTGCTGCTAACGGTGCCGCTCCGCCAATCTTTTATTTTCACAGGGCGGCATGGTTTTCTGCATTAATCATCCATGTCGTCGCTTTCCCCGTCGTTGAACAGAGCGGCGTAGTTAGGCCGACGGTTCCGACGCAGGTTATAGCCACCTTTCGTCGGGACATGGCCCTCATCTGTTTTTCCCGGGCTCAGCACCGATGTATCCAAGATCGGTGCATCACCACATGGCAGTTTTATGGGTTTGTTGTTGTCTGGAGGGGATCTCCCCACCAGCGGCTGGCTTTTGCCCCTTCGTTTAGCTCGTTTGCGTTTCCTCTGTCCATTAGCGCCGGCTGCTCCCCGTTCACAGGCGGCTTTGTTAGGAACAAAGGATGAGTTTGGTAACAGTGCGGGGTCCGCACTGGCGCCCTGACCATCAGTGAATTGCCCATCTGACTCTGCTAAATCAGTGGGACTTGGACCAGGTTTTTGTGTAGGTACCTCCCCGGCCATTGGAATTGCATCATGCTCACGGGGACCGGCCATTCCCGATGAGTTTTCAGTCTCAGCACCCCTTGTTTTGCCTCCCTTTTCAGCAATTTCACCCGTCGGGGTGTGATGCAATTCGGGGTTTCGGTCAGGATCTGCCCCTTTTGAGTTAGTGATTATTGCTTCTCTCACCAGTTTGGGAATGATATGAGGGACAGCGGGGGACAAAGGCCCATGCGCAGGCTTAAGTTTCGAAATATTTACTAAGTGTGGTATTTGTTTCCCAGTTTTCAGCGACACTAGTCTAACGAGATGATCTCCCTTAGTTTCAATCACCCGGTAGGGCCCAGTGTACCTGTTTGAGAACTTAGACGCTTTGTTTTCACTAGCTAAAGGGTCGTACATGTATACCATGTCACCTTCATACATCTGAGTAGGCCGCGCCCGCTCATCAATTCGTAACCTCAAATCTTTTTCATAGTTTTGAACTACCCGTTCTGCCATATTCCTAAACATAGCAATGTTGTCCTTCGTTTGCATGAAGAATTCACAATCATTCAGCGTTTCAGGGATTGTTCCCTGCTCAGGCATTCCCATACTGATTGGATCTCTGCCAAACAGTAGGGTGTGAGGGCTGTATCCCGACCGTACACTGATCGTGGATCGAACCGTCCACAACGCTATGGGAAGCAGATCGGTCCAGTTACAGTGATCATCAGGAATATAATATGCGATCAGGTTCTCAATTGTTTTGTGTAACCTTTCCACTCGAGCGTTACCTGTCGGCATTCGCCCGGTGGTGAATGTTTGTTTGCACGCTAGTCGTGTGGTAATTTCCCGGAACAGCCCCGAGATGAAGGCTGCTCCCCGGTCAGTGTGCAGGCGGTTTACCCGTCCATACCGACACACTATTCCGGTTAGGAAACAGTTGGCCGCGGTCTGCGCGGTTGAATCTTTCGTGGTGAAAGCCTCTGGCCATCCGGTTAATAAGTCTATGAAGGTCATGATATATTTTGACCCATCCCTAGCCCTCTTTAGTGGTCCAATAAAATCGCACTGAACCACCTCAAAGGGTCGGGTTGGTCTCTCCCAAGACTTAGCTAAGGCCTTGAAATGTGGGGCCCGCCTCCTCAGAGAGCAGGTCTCACAAGCTTTCACATAGTCTACTATATCGGCGTTCATGTTCCGCCAGTAGAATCTCTCAGAAATTTTGGTAGTAAGGCTACTAATCCCTACATGTCCCCCAGCTAAAATGTCATTATGTAACAGCCTCAGGACTTTGGGAATTAATTTTCCTGGAACTATCATGCGAGGTTTTAACCTTACCAGTTGGTCTTAGTGTTTGTTATACCTTTTGACGTTGAACCTACAAAGCACTCCCGGTGCTACCATTCCCACAAAATCAGCTTGGTCCATTATTCGCCTAGCTTCAAGGGGATCTGGCGGTAGGTCTCCGTCCTGAAGGTAGTCTATCAATTGCGCGCACTCTGCGTCTTGGAGTTGCGCGTTTATTACCGTAGCCACAGAAAGTTCTTCATCTTGAATTTCGGCCTCAAACAATTCACATCCCACAGCGGGCTCATATTCCTCACCCGGGACATGTTCATGATAGACCCTAGACAAATAGTCCGGTAGAAAATGAGTCGCTCCTGGCTCATAAATGATCTCAAAGTCAAAGTCTGACAGCGCCAAAGCCCACCTTCTCAGCCGAGCTGAAGGGGCTTTGTAGGCACTCTGTAGTAGGGAAATCAATGGTTTGTGATCGGTCACTATTGTGATTTTAGCTCCCTGCAACATGTCCTCATAGTTCTTAATACCTTTAATCACTGCCAGAGCTTCTTTTTCCGTCACCGAGTAATTTAATTTGGCGTCACGGAGGGTACATCCCCAGAAAGCAACCGGACGATAGATTTCATCTAGTTTGTGACAAACCGCGGCGTCTGATGCATCTGTTAGTAAATAAAAATGCCCTCCTATATCTGGATGAATTAGCAAGGGCGGTGAGGTCAGCAGTTTCTTTAGCTGTTGAAACGCCTCCTCGCAGGCCTCTGTCCATTCAAAAGAGACTTCTTTCTTTAGCAGCCGGTTTAAAGGCTTTGCTAAATCAGCGAAATTCGGGACAAACGGCCGATAGTAGTTACATAGCCCCAGAAAGGATTTAATAGTTTTCACATTATGCGGGCGGTTAAAGGCTGTGATCTTTTCTGTGGTAACCTTTTGTGTAGCCACCCCTTCTGCGTTTACAACGTGGCCGAGGAAGTTAATCTCACTACGACACCACTCACACTTAGACGGTTTCAGTTTGAGATTGGCTTTCGCTAACGCTTGGAGAACCACTTCAACACTCGCTAGGTGTTCGTCAAAGGTGGTGTCGTAGACGATCACGTTGTCTAAATATGCTAAGCATGTTCTAGGAATCAAGCCTTTTAGCGCAATGGCCATCACCTTGGTAAACTGCCAGGGCGCGCCAACTAAGCCGAAAGGTACGCGCTTATACTGATATACACCCATTGGGGTTTCGAAGGCAGTATATTTTCTGCTGTCTTCTTCGATTACACATTGGTGATAGCCGCTCAACAGATCCAAAGCTGTCCACATAGTGGGTTTCTTGTAAGCCATATATAAGAAAAGTGATCGAGCTGTGGGCATTGGGAATTTATCTTTGAAAGTGACTTGATTAAGCATGCGGAAGTCTGTACATAGCCTAGGTTTGCCATCTTTCTTCTGCACTACCACCAGCGGGCTTCGCCAAGCCGACTCGCTGGGTTCTATTACTCCTATATCTATGAGTTGCCTAACTTGTTCATCGATGATATCCATTTTCTGTGGAGAGTTTCGGTACGGTCTAGAACTTATTACTCCCTGCGACTCATCCACAATAATTCTCATCGGCGCTATTTCACAATGACCTAACTCTTCCATTGAGAACGCTAGCGCATTTCTGTTATTATTAAGCATTTGTCTAAACCTTACCTTTTGTTCTTCATCTAAACACGATTCGGTTAGGTCTATTTTGCTTACATTCTCGTCCATCTCACCTCGGGGTTTCTCCTCAGAGGATTTACCTTCCATTTGCACTGCGTCTTTCATTACTTCTACAGAAATCCTACAGATGGACATTGGGGTCTCTGTTTTAGTTAAATAACACAAGTCTAGGAACTCTTCTATCTGATCTTGATTTACCTCAGGCACTGCCCATTCTTCTGCAAAAGCTAACACTTCATATGGAGTAATTACTTGCATTTCGTCTAGCGGATTCATGACTTTAATCCACCACTGACTTCCCACCGTATTGACGCACCCCTCCACTAGGACAGGTGCGGTTACTGCCGGTGAGCAGTAAGCTACCGGTGAGTCTATCCCCAGCGGCTCTCGGGTGGTAACCGGTATGATACACTCATTTCCTGGCGGGATTTTCACTGTTTCTTTGCTGACTATGGGGTTTCCACAAAACACCTCTATCTTTGCGCCTGGTAGAGGTAGATCTGAACGAAGCACTGTCAGTAAGTTTCTGCCTATTACTATAGAGTGGCATAGATCGTCCACTATGTTGAAATCATAGCAAACCACTGATCCCTGGATTGAAAACTTACATCGGATTTGTTCTAATATCACTTGGGACGAATTGTCTGCCAGGCTGATGTTTCCTTTCGTTACTTTTCACTCATCTAAAATACATTGTTTAGGGATCTGCTGCTTACAAAAGGTAGACATGAAGCAATCGCTCGCCCCTGTGTCTACCAAAGACTTAACCTCCTTCTGATCATTAAATCTTAGCGTTAAGAAAAATGCTTCGTCTCCTATCTCTCTTCTAGCCGGTCCGTCCACTGCGCCTAATTCTATCGTGGAATGAACGGACCTTTCCTCTAGTTTCCCTGGCCCTTTTGCTCGGTACCACTAGGCTTCCCATCTTTATACATTCGCGGTGGTTTTTCTCTCAATCTATTCTTCAACCACAAGCACGCCTCAGTAGAGTGGCCATGCTGTTGGTGAATGATACAGAACTTACTTTCATCGAACGGTAGTCTAGGCCTCTCCCCTTTCTGCTGAGTATGCACATTCTTTCCTTTGTCTACTTCTCTGCTCGGGGTTTTATTGGTTTTGGCCTTCTGGTCTAAGTTCCTTTCGTCTTTCTGACTTTCATACCTATCTTTTCTTTCATAACCTTGCTGTTTATAACCACCACTGCTCTGGGGAGATCCACTTTGCCCCGGTTTGGGTTTTTGGAACCATGGGGCGGCCTCCAACCGGGCCAGCACCACTCCAAACCGCTCAGAGATGGAGTTCAGGGCCGCGGTCTCCTCCGATTCTTGGCCTCCAGCCAGCTCGCTTACTGCATTGGATATCTTGGTTCCCCCTTTGCCTTTGTCCAACGATTCTAGTCTCGTTGCACAATCCACCGCTTCGGTGAACGACTTAGGGTCCAGTATAGCTACTTGTCTGGCTATGCTCTGTTTTAATCCTTCTAAAAACACGGCTAACATCATGCTTTCGCTCGCTTCTGCCTTAACCTGCTTCTGTTTCAAGACACCTGCAAATTCGATCACGCTCTGGTCCTTTCCCTGTTTAAGGGCACAGAACTCTGCGTGTTTCTGCCACTTAGCTCTTCGGTCGCCGAAGATCTTTGTCATCTGAGCTTCTAGTTTCTCAAATGTATCTTTCTCACTTTCAGCTAAAGCTCCTGCCCAGTCGTCTGCCCTTCCTTTTAGGCCTAAGAGTGCCATGTTCAGGAGATGGGCATCCGACCAGTCATAGATAGCTTTCAGTCGCCTCAATTCTCTGAAACACTTTTCTATCTGCTCATCTTCCTTTCCACTAAACCAAGGTAACCTAATATTTGGTCCTCTTTGGTGACCATTATGGGTCGTTCCCCGCACTGGCGATGGCATTTGACCCAGTGCCACACCTAGCTGCGGTAGGATGTCCCAGATATTTGGTTGATTTGGCGGATTCGGTGGATTTGGAGGGTTTGGAGGATTCGGTGGATTCGGAGGGTTTGGCGGATTGTTCTGTCCTGGCGGGCCTGGCGGACCTGGCGGTCCCGGCGGGTTGGGTTGTGGAGGATTCGGTGGATTCGGAGGAAGATTGTTGGGTTGGTTTAGAGGAGGGTTATTAGGTTGGTTTAAAGGAAGGTTGTTAGGTTGGTTTAGAGGAGGGTTGTTGGGCAGGTTCAGAGGAGGGTTGTTGGGTTGGTTCAGAGGAAGGTTGTTGGGTTGGTTCAGAGGAAGGTTGTTGGGTTGGTTCAGAGGAAGGTTGTTGGGCTGGTTTGGGGGAGGGTTAGGCCCTGGTGGATTCGCCTGATTATTTTGGCCTGCCAGAGGCTGCTGACCCTGTTGGTTACCTGCTCCTCCTTGACCTGCGTTAGGATTGTTTCCCATCGCTAACGCTTGTAATAGGAAAGGGTACAGCATATTTTGCTGTGGTCCCCCAGGGTTTATCCCACGATTAGGTTGTAGTGCCCCTGGATTTACACCCCTAGCTCCCCCTTCACCGGGTTGCTGAAATGGGTTTTGGTCACGCCCTTCTCCTAATAGATCCACCAATGGTTCACCTCCCTCCGCCATATTATCTTCGTGGCGGTTTTGTATGTCGTTATTGTCCCACTGTTCTTTCACAGGAACTTCCTCCTCACTAATTTCGTCCTCACTTACCGGTTTGGTTTTCTTGTCTGCACCTAAAACATCCTCGTCTATCAATTCAAATGATGACGAAGATGATTTCTCTCCTCTAGCTAATTTTCTATTAGGACTACTCCCTCTAACATTTGCGGCTGTTTGTTCTGTTTCACTATTTTCTTCCTCGTCCTCGCTTTCGTATTTATCATACGGTTCATGGACTTGAATGTCACCTTCCCCTATATGATAGGCTTTCTTTACCGTACTACCTTTCCCATCTCTATTTTCACTTTCCCTGTTACTTTGGGTCTCTAGCGTTACATTTTCTGCTTTATCCTGATCGCTTAACCTCTCAAACTCCTCACGCTCTTCGGGGCCTGATTCCGCTAACTTCCTTATTAGCTCTGCTGGGTTAGAACCATCCCCATCCAACTCCAGATTCAGAGCTTGAGCTTCTGCTCCTTCATCAGCGTCATCTAAGCTCTCCCCAATATCATAGGTTAACCGATAGGGTTGTAAGTTGCCTACTTTGTCGCTGTCTCCCTCTGTTTCCCTTTCCACTCCCCTGTCCCTACCTACTGTCTTCCCTTTAACTACAGTGGGATAAGGAATGGACACCCCCGGGTTGGGGTGAGTTGGTGTTACCAGCGGGTGACTGATAGACTCAAGTCGTTGGAGAGGTGGATAGGTGAGAGAGCTCCCATCAGGTAGAATTACCAGATTTGCGGGGCGTCTCCTCCCTGATGGGCTGGAGTTATCTGCGATGTTTTGTCGATTTTTCCTGTTCCCCGAGGGAAATAAGTAATCCTCATCGAAAGTTTCTTGTTCACATTCACCCCCTGCTGCAGGCAGTAAACGATAGGGAACTCCTTGACTACACCACAGATTGTTCACATCGGATTCACAAGTAGAATGAGAGCTAGCACCAGGTTCGTGGTCCGTAGGTGGTACATACCCCGGATTCCAATATCGCTGGTAGTCTTTGAGACGGTTCCGCCCTTCAACTCGTCTCGAGTGTGTTAGGGTTTCAAGTCCTTTGTCAAGAACCGGCTTATCTTTGGACCCTAGGTGCCAGGAAAATGGTTTACCTCTGCCACGGGTCTGGTAATCATGAACACCTTCGGGGCAGAGCTGCTTGGGTCTGGCTGATACCTCCTGTCTCTGTGCCTCCCCGTCTAAGGGATCACCTACCTGGTGGCGGTTTTCCACATTTCCTGTATATGATGTTGACACATCGTGTCCTGCGGGCCGCAAAGATTGAGGCTGGGCGTTAGAAGAAGCCTCAAATTCACCGGTGGCTGACATCAAGGATGAGCAAAACAACAAAAGTCATGTTTCGGGTAATCTCCACCAAATGAACTATTGTTAGTGTTGATTTAAGACTGCGTGATGTGTATAATTAATTTATCCATGAGTCGTTCATCCAAGTTATTGAGCCAATCAGACTGCGCTCAAAGTTAATTCATCCATCCCCCAATAGTTCAAAAGAAATGGACGATGAGGGAGCTCTTAAAATGAAAGGTTTTTTATTGAAGTAAACATCTCATCCCGAGTCAAAGCCACAGTGAATAAGTCTCCATCAGTCCACCTTCCCATCTCCTGCTCAGTGATCAACCACATTTAGAATACAAGTTGTTCCAGCACATCCTAGACCACCCTAGCGCTTAGCTCTATCACAATCCTTTGTCCGAGGTAGTTGGTATCGGTAAACTCCAGTATACTGCGCAGGAGCTGGTAGGCATAGCTCCGAGCAGCTCAGCTAATGCTGCTGATTTTCTTACTAAAACTCTACTAACTGCTAACTCCCTCGCTCCCTACCTTGCAACGCCTTTTATACTGGTTAACAGGTGGCGCTAGGAGCGTAAAATGTCTCTTCTCAGAAGTAGTATTGCTAGGTCTGATCCTAACTAAATTATAAATTATGATAATATATTAAAAGTACTAAGCTATTAGTACACAATCTTGAAATAATTGTATAAAACCTTAAATGAAAAAAAATGAAAAAAGTGGCCCACATTGGCTGAGTACCAAAATTTCATGCCATATCAGATGTTAGTTGTGAAAAAAATATATCAAATTACGTCCAATTTTGATAAAACCTCAGGTTCATATGCTCAAAAATCTCCTCTTTCTCATGGTATTATTGGTTTTTCTCTGATGTCAGAATTAGAAAACTTATAGTCAAATTACAGTGGCAAGCCCTGTAAGATAAGCGAATTTTCTATTTTGTACCTAGATTTTGCAGGGCCTGTGGTATTGCTAGGTACATATGTCCAGTACAAAAAATATTAGAAACTAGGTTTGGCGACACACCTGGGCTCAACCACTATTATTTTATAATTCTTTCATATATCCTTCAAGCATTGCACCCTCATCTCAATATTTAGCATTACCAAACCCCTGCGAAATCTATGGGCAAATCAGAAAAACTGCTGATTTTACAGGATTGGACATAGTAATTTCACTATCATTTTGCGAATTTTGACAGCAGAGAAAAGCAAATACTACCATAAGAAAAAGGGTATTCTGAAGCACGGAAATCCGAGGTTTTATCAAAATTAGCATTATTTGAATGTTTCTTTTGCTACTACAAACATGAGAGATGGCATCCTATTTTGACTTAACCGTACTCCCCCAATTTGGGACACTTTTTTCAAAATTTTTATTTTATGATTTTTCCCAATTATTCCAAAATTTGACAAATAATTTTAACTAAAAGAAATATGGCAAAACAACAGAGATCCACGGAAAAATATGTTCTTTTCAATGATTTATGACACAGAAATATGCAATGAGGAAGAAATCCCAGATTTTAAGCATGAAATTGACATTTTAGGTGAAAATTATGGTACAATAGCCAATTTGGGGTTCCATGGCTCTGCTATGATTTAATGTAAACTTAGTTAAAAAGCATACCACTTTTTTCATTCTATTTTTTGCAATATCTCAGAGGTGCCATATCCGATTTTAATTCTGTTTGAAATTACAAAAAGTACTGGAAAATGTTGATCTTACAGTAGCAATACCAAAACCCTCAAGAAATATGGGGATAAATTTGAAAATTCTGAATTTTGCTAGGGTTGAAAGGAGCCATCTGACTATATCTTTTTTAATTCTAAGAGGAGAGATAAACAAATAGTATCATTAGAAAGAGGGGACTCTTTTTGAGATAGGAATTCAAGGTTTTATCAAAATAAGTTTTAATTTGATAATTTTCCTTGAAGGATTATTATAAGAAACGACATGATATTTTCATCAATTTGGATTTACCAATGTGGCAGGGTTCGAAATTAACGTCAGCCCGTCAGCCCCAGGCTGACATTTCCTGATCAGGGCTGACAATTTAGGTCAAAAATATCAAATTATCAGCCCGGATAGCTGACAGTTTTTTGAAAAAATAAATTGCAAATTTAAAAAGAATGTTTAGCCTTGATGTGACTCAATAATAACACTACTTAATGATTATTATCATGTCCCTGAGGGCGTTTAGTTGTCATGTTTATATTAACGTTTTTCATCATGGAAATTTCGGGCTGACAGTTTTCTATCAGGGCTGACAATTTGTCATGAATATCAGCCCTGATGGCTGACGTCCTGAAAAGTTAATTTCGAACACTGATGTGGGCCACGTTTTTCTTTTTTTTTGTGTCATGTCTTAAACTAATAATTTTAAATTTTCACCATTATCTTGGATATGAACAAATAGGGCAAATAGAGGTGAGATCCGCGCTAGTTATGACCATTTTAATGATATATGATACATGGGAATCCAATCAGGCAAAGATCCGCGGATTTTAGCCTGAAAATGGTAGTATAGTTGGGAAAATGTGTAAAAATGGGCCTATTTGGGGGTCCATGCATCTGCTACTGTTTCAATGTAAATTTTATACAAAAAGCACTGACCACGCCAGAGCCTTCCCGTACAGTATACAGGGAAGGCACCACAGAGCAAGGTGCCAGCTGTCTTGCAAGTTGCAGACACTGTGCAGTGGGGCACACAGCGAAAATCTACATCAATGACCTCACATTTTAGCTGAGAGAATAAAAAGTGGCTTACCTTCTTTACTTCGTCCTGAAAAAAGACAAACAATTATTCCATTAGTTTCTCTTGAAAAGCTATAATGCAAATGTGAATATCAGACAAAAGCTATGGGACTCAACATTAAGAATTTAAGGATAGAGAAGGGTTATCCTGGTGTAATCTAGGGTAGTCGCATCTATTATTCTTTTCATGAATTATTTTTAGGAATACCTGCCCCAGTATTGATATTTAAACTTGATTGTGTCCTCTACATAGTACTGTACTGCATAAATGTGACTCAACAGGGGGAAAGGATGCTCTGAGGGGGATTTTTCCTATGCCCAGGACTAATATTTAAAGAAAAGCTTGCACATAAATTCATCTTTTGTGTAAACAACAAAAAATATTACAAAAGTGACAACTTGAAAATGCGAGATCTTAGGGAATTATTCAGGAAAGTAATTTAATTTTGGGAATTCCCTGAATGCTGGGATGCTCAGTACTCCCCTTGCTGCGTCACAGCTATGGAAATTCCTTCTAGTTATTCTGGAATTCCCTGATTAATGAATCATTGTAGATGGATATATATTAACCCCTTCCATCCTATAAGGCCATATTTGGCCACCACATGGCTGTTACCCATAAATTGGCACCTAATATTATGGTTATTTTCTAATTGCAAAATGAGTATTTAACCTATAGTCAAAAGGTAAATATCAAAATATTCCTGATGCTCCAAGGAATCTTCAGCTTTTTATATCATCCTTCAAAGATAATTTGTTCTTTTAGAACACATTATGTAAATACAGGACATCATGCCCGATTTAGGGCAAATAATATGGCAAAACCTCGAAATCACCCTCTCAATTCTCCCTACCACGGATAGCTCGTTTATAGTATTTTAATCACCTGCAGGCTAATTTTGACCAATTTTGTCGACAAATCCACTGGAAAATCTATAGAAAATTAGTGAAAAATTGTGATATTTCCACCTATAATGTATAAATGTTTAAACAACTTAGAAAATATGTAATGTATATGGATACACATTTCAAAAATAATGTTCTCTAGGTTTTCTTCATGTCAAATTAGACATAGTGACATTATTAATGAAAATTCCTATACAAAAGCCTTGTGATTTGTCGACATATTACCCAGCATGCACCCTGATAGAGGCTAACCTGCAGGTATCAGTCAAGAAATTGGCTATCCGTGGTAGGGTGAATTGCAATAAAAACATATTTCTTATGTAATTTTGTGTGAAAACTTGACTTATATAAAAATTTGCAGAGAATTCAATTGTGTTTACACAAACATCGCTTGGATGCGGTTCGCTTCGCTTGGAGACCCTTTGCTTCGCTCAGTGTCTAGAGTAGTGGCAGGTATTATCGGCAGGGGTGTATTATCGGCACCCCTGGCACACATACAGGTTTCAGAAATCGATATCTGGTTTTAACATTTCCGATTTTACAAAATAATGGAGGTCTAACTTTAGACAACCATTTAGATGCAGACTGGTTTTGCAGAGGGTGTTCATAGATTATAATATACCAAAAAGAAATATTAAGCCATTCATTATCTGCCAAGAAATGGCCGGTTTTATCTCAATCAATAAGGGAGACATGTGCACTTCAAAACAATTGTAGATATCACAAATGAATATATGTCTCATGAGTTTGTTTGCATGGACCAAAAAGATTTTCAAGGTGACAGAAAAATGCCAAAACAAAAATTTAAGCATAGGATGATTCAGAATTGTATGGGTGCCGATAATACACTCCATTTCATGTGCATGTCTTGTATTATCGGCAGGGTTAAGTAATTGTTTAAATATTATGCTAGTAAATATTTTTAGAATGACAAAACACTAAGAATTGAGAAGAAAAATATCTGACAAAATTGTGATTAATTTGTTTAGAGATTGAAAAACATTTCCATTACAATCTATCTGATATGAGGGCAACCCAAAGTGTAATTTGCATAACATGGCTAAAGTTATATTAAAGATCCTAGGAAAAAATACAGTCTTTGCATGTATGATTAAGATCGTTATCATATTCAAATTTGACCTCATGTTTTCCTTCACAATTATCTAGGAGGCTTAGAAGGTATGATAGTTCATATTTTCGGACAGAAATCAGAACTTGTGTTTTATTACACCAATCAATGATGATTTATATCATAAGGTGCCGATAATACAAGACAGGTGCCGATAATACCCTCCAACACATTCAGAAATAATCAATCTAATATTTTCCTTACTAATTTATGAAAACCACATAGGATATCCTAAGGGGATTCAAATATGTACAGGACGTCTTATGAAAGAGTTCTTTATCAGAATTTAGGGAAAATAAGCAAACAATGACATGTTATGCCCTAAGGTGCCGATAATACTCGCCACTACTCTAGTCTGAAAGGGGTATATAAGTTAGTGTGGACTAGTCCACGTCTGTAGCCTCTCTACTACGGCAAGCTACACATCAGTAGATCCAGTCACCAAATAGTGAGTTTACTGGGTTATGAGATTCACATCAGGTCTATGCCTTAATAGACTGTTGATATATCCATATATGTACCATGTATTATGAAGGAAAGCACCCACAGAAGCGGTCCAATGGGTTTTAATGAAGGCTTAAGACAGTTTTAGACAGTTTTTATATATCTAAAGGGAATAAAGAGTAAAATACTGTCACCTGAATCTGACTCATTTACCCTTCTCAATGCCCAAAATCTGTGCATAAAAATCCATAATTTCATTTTCTAGGCTAGATAGTTTATTTGAATGGGTAATAATCATTCACTTCCTGAAAGAAAATCAATAAATAACCAAATACAATTAATACAATTAATACAATCTAAAAAACTTAATTTTTACTTTAAAAACTTGAAAATAGGCATTGGTTTATGTACTTTTATCACATATGAGTGCAAGATATGACACGGGTCCACATTTCCTATATGACAATGTAGGAACAGTGCTATGCTGGATCATCTAGACTGAGTCACTTTTGGATGTTTGAAAACATAGAACATATCTTTTTATGATTTATCACAAGTGAAATAGTAAACAGAGTGTTTAACAAGCTAGAATTAATGTTATTTATGAGAAACAGGCAGAAAAACAAGAAATATTCCATTAGAAAACTGCTTAGAATGTTATTAACTGATTAGAAAATGTATGCAAAACTAGAAGAAATGCAAAAATTCAGGAATTTCACCTCAGCCTTCCAAGTCGGCTTAAACTGTACTCATTCTCAGCATTAAGTCATATTATACATCATTAGATTGCAAATTCAATTCTCTAAAAGGAGTCCTGCCAGAATTCTCTAGAAATTTTTTTTGTGCATTCTTTTTAGAGTTTCCTGGTTGTAAGTCAGTAAAAATGACAAATTTTGGCAAAGTTTCAGGGCCATTCCAAACATTCCAAATTATTTGGAATGTTTTCTTAGAATGACTGCAAAATCCCTGGATTCACATACTGCAGATTCTTAGCTACAAAATGATACCAAGATATTTGAAATTGGTTAATTAATCTAGGAATTATCAGTATTTTTGCAAATCAGGTCAAGGTAACTTAAAGTTTAGCCTTGCTATTTGATCAATGATGACTGGATAGTCCGACGTAGCCAGCATCTCGTATGCTGATAAACCAGAGATGCCACTCCTAACTGATGAAAAAGTAGGAAACACTTTTCCTACTCTTTTTCTAGAAGCACTAGGAGGGAAAAAACCTTTAGGAATAGAGAGCTGACATTGAATTTGTAATTGATTAGCTCAAAACTAATAGTAATACAAAAAATACTGAAACATATGTCAAAGCTATGTAGGAAAGATTGTTTGTGCAATCTAAAATCACCAAAAAGTAGGAAATCCTACAAAAGTAGGACAAATGGCATCTCTGTAAACTGATGGTGCAGTCTATACGAGAGGCTGGCTACGTCGGACTAGTGAGTACTAGTGACTAGTGTGGACCAGTACAAAACATTACTAACAACTTCAAACTTACCGAGAATACCCTGTCTCTTGGTCCTTCTCTCCTGGGCAAACCGTTTAAATCGACCCCCTGTTTCATGGTCTTCGCTAGTTTCTTGCTCAGAATCACCAAAATCTTCAGCAAAGTTTTCTTCAGAATCATCCGAACCCTTTCCAACATCATTTCCATCTTCTCCAACGTTTTCTTCAGAATCCTCCCCATGTTCTTCAACGTTTTCTTCATAATCGTCTCCATCTTCTACAACGTTTTCTTTGGAATCATCCCCATCTTCTACAAGTGTTCCTTCAGAATCAGCCCCTTGTTCTGGGTTTAGATCCCCGGAATCTTCTACTGACCTTTCTCCGACATCAACATCTTCATTATCTTCAGTATCTTCATATACTGGAAATCCGTCATCGGCGTCTCCGACTAGTTCCTCATCCAAGTTCTCATCTGAGATAGTGTTCACTTCCAATTTGCCTAAGGCAATTAGAATAAAGAATGTCGCTATTACTGCCACAACACACTCACTCATTTTGTTAGTTTTAGGCCTGCTCTGTCATAGACATAGTATAGTAAATACGAGCCTTCCTCGCCGTCCTTGCCAGTTGCAGTGTTGGGGAACCAAGTAACGTCATAGAAATGGATGACGTCACTAATTCCTGAGCACACAGTTTAGCGACGTTCCTACGGTGGCCCAAAAGCACAAGCTCTCTTTCTATTTTTTCTGCGTGCATATTACCCGGATTGCTCAGGGGCGGATCCAGGATCTGATAACGGGGGGGGGGGGGCAAGATCCCCAAAAAATGTAAGTAGTATATATAAGGCAGGGTATATGGACGGCGAAGCCGTCCAGGGGGAGGGTATGGGAGCCCAGTGGGCATAGGACATTGAATCAACGTTGAAGCAACGTTGAATTTAGGTTGATTGGTTGTGTTGGGTTGCAACCTAAATAAAACGTTGAAACAACGTTGATGACGTTGTATCAATGTTGCATCAACGTTGATTCTCAACGTCACTTCAATTTACAAATTCAATGTTGAATCAACATTGAAGCAATGTTGATTGGTTGAATCAACGTCATTTCAATTTACAAATACAACCAAAATCTAACGTTGATTCAACGTCACTTTGCCCACTGGGAGGGGTGCTCCCCTCCCATTGGGGGGGCATGGGGGGGGGGCCTCCCCCAGGCCCCGTCGGCGTCGGCTCGTAACTTTTAGACTGGATTACGGCAGATTTAGGCTTTTAGCCTGTGTTGTCCTAGCAACCTGTCATCCGTGTTAAATTGAACGGCTCGTAATGTCGAATCCTCTTTAATCCAGTGAATTATCTATTTAATTTAACCCCGAGGGATGATTCCAATATCTTGCCCTCAGTCAGGTTTTCACAGGACTGGATTAAGCTCTGACGAATCATATGCTCTGTTAGAACATCACTTGGGACAGTTACGAGCCGTTGCCCGTTTTCCTAATCCCGTCTAATCCTGTGTAATCCAATCCCAGAGATTAAAGTAGATTAGGGAAGTTAAGAGTCCTCGGGCAGAAATTTTTAAAAAGATTACCTCTCATTCATGCAATCTAGGGCATTCTGAGATACTTTAGTAACTGTCAGATTTCATATCATATTTGAGAATCTAAACTGCATTCAAGCAACACAACTCTGGGCTGTAAACTACTGGAACTGGAACTAGTTTTATTGACCTTCTTTACTAGGGAGTTCTACTCTTTAGTTACAAAGACTCACAGCAGGTGGCAGGCTAGTCTGGGTTTCCCGCCACAGAACATGACATCACTCTTTTTTTGAGGCGAAATGACATTTCCCGAAATTCTCGTATAGATAGACTTTTTTCGCTGGTTACTGGCATACATGATGGAAAGACATAGGTTCAAACCACCTGAAGCCCGAACCCAGCGAAATTTTCAACAATTTGTGTTTTTTGAAGCTGTCCGCCCTTTTTTCTCAGAATTCACAAAAGTTAGGGACATATAACCTGGTCCTTATGATGTCAGACGTACCAGGGAAGAATAGTCCATTTAGAATTTTCATGTTTACTTTGACATTTTGGCATGATAATCGAAAGTTTGACCCCAAAAAAATTGTTCGCCAGATTTAGGAGCTGCACCACTCAGCCCAGCCCCTAAAGGCTAAGCACACTTGACG
Source organism: Lepidonotus clava (assembly GCA_936440205.1). Lineage (NCBI taxonomy): Eukaryota > Metazoa > Annelida > Polychaeta > Phyllodocida > Polynoidae > Lepidonotus > Lepidonotus clava. The sequence continues at coordinate 38,917,372 of OW387136.1, read as the reverse complement.
GCTGGCGGCCGGGCTGGGCCTAGCCAACTTCGCCTGTTACCAACATGTTGATAAATATTTCCTGCCGATTATGAGACGCCTCTCATCATGGAAGCTCTGCTCCAGGACTAACATTAAAACTAGTTAAAATTTCGGAAAATATTCCTCCAAATCACTCAAACTGAGGGTCAGTCGGGATACCTGAACACAACTTTTTTTTTTTTTTTTTGGTCCTTATAAGGCCTATATTTTCTATTTCATATTAGGCCTATTTTTTAAGAATCAGATACGTTTTAGAAATATTGTACACAGATTGCCAAGGACCATTTCGCCTCTCATGGAAGCTCTGCTCCAGAAGTGACATTATGACTAGTTTTTTTGTTGAAACCACATGTTAACCACAATGCATATATGCAACACAATACAATACAAATCAAATACATGTTTCAATACAAAACATCAATCAAACACCTTTCATTTGTCCATGATATAGTCATCGTACCTTTGTGGGGTTTTGCGTTCTCTCTGAGGTCGAGCACGAGGCTGAGGCTTAATGGGGCTCGGAACAGTCACCGGGGGTGGGACTGGTTCCCTAACAGCAGTCTCACTCGCTGTCGGTTGATCGCCAGAGGTTTCGTCGCTCACAAACCTCTTGACATGGGTGGTATTCCTAGAATAAGTCGAACCTTCAGGACTCTCCACCACAAGACTGTTTCCTTGTTTACTGACCACTGTATGCAGGGTTGGGTTGAAGTTAGTGGTCAGCTTGTTTGTCTTATCCTGTTGCACAAGCACTTTGTCACCAATGCACAATACCGTTTTTAACACAGTAGGCCCTGAACTCCTCAGATCGGAACTGCGGCCCATTGTCAGTTTTTAATGTCACAGGTAGGCCGTGCCTACTGAATATGTCCTCAAGTTTGTCGATTACTTCCTCAGTTGTTGTCGACTGGAGTATCTCTACCTCGTAGTAGCGACTGTAATAGTCAACCACCACTAACAAGTTGTGTCCTGACGGTAGGGGACCCATCAAGTCAGCAGCTAGGTCGCGCCAGAGACCTTTGGGTAGTGTGGTGGAACGGATCGGTTCGGGCGGATCAGGTCGTGCCACCAGTTGACATCCGTGACACGCCCTGCAGTGTTTCTCAGCAGCTCTGTCCATACCTGGCCACCACACTTTAGTATGCAGCTTCTGCTTGGTCCCTACTATCCCGAGGTGTCCTTCGTGTGCCAAGGCTAGTGCTTTCGGACGCAGCTTACTCGGAAGAATTATCCTGGTCCCACGAGCACAAGTTGACCTATCACACACACTTCACCGGCTATCGGCATATACTGTTTACACTTGGAGTAGTCACCTGTGGTAATAGCGTTTTGGAGTTCACACAGTTCTTTGTCGATAGAGGACGCCTCCTCAATTTCGTGTGTCGTTAAGGCACTAGGTGTCGCATTCACTGCAACAAAACGCACATATCCCTCTGCTTCTCGGTGGTACTCTGTAGGCACTGCTTTACCACTCACCAGACGTGACAACGGGTCAGCTATGTTCTTCTTGCTAGGGATGTGGACTACTCTGAATGCGTATGGCTGGAGACAAAGTACCCACCTTTCAATTCGGGCACACGGTTTTGAACGGGGACCATAAATCACCTCTAACGGTTTGTGATCCGTCACCAAGTCGAACTTCATTCCATACACATATGGGTGAAACTTTTCGCAAGCCCACACAAGTCCCAAGGCTTTCCTCTCTGTTTGGGAGTACCGTTTCTCAACATCTGACAAGCTACGGCTTGCATAACACACAGCTACCAGTTCACTTTTTTGTTTTTGCACCAACACAGCGCCGAGTCCCACCGGACTTGCATCAGTTATGACCTGTGTCGGAGCGTCCTTGTCAAAATATGCCAGAGTACTGGCCTTTGCCAAGCTCTGTTTCAACGCATTGAATGCTTCCTTCTGTTCCTGACCAAATGCGAATGGAACATCTTTCTTTGTCAGCCTTCGCAATGGCTCAGACAATGTCGAGAACTGAGGAATAAATCTACTGCTGTAGTTCGCAAGGCCCAAGAAACTACGCAACTCAGTCACATCTTCCGGTTCTCTGGTCTCAACCAAGGCTCGCACACGTTCCTCAGTCGGACCAATCCCCTTTTCGGATAGCATGATCCCCATAAATTCAAGTTGGTCGATGCTAAACATACACTTTTCACCGTTCACGGTAAGTCCACACTTCTCAAGTCGCTTGAACACCTGATGTAAACGTTCATCGTGGGTTTCCTGGTACAGACCATGCACAATAATGTCGTCCGAGATGTTCTCAACACCTTCAATACCAGCAAGTGCCTCCGATAGCTCATACTGATATTGCTCACTGGCCGCATTTACACCAAAGAGAAGGCGTTTGTATCGGTATAACCCAGCATGTGTCGCAAAAGTAGTTATTTCACGCGATTCAGGCGACAGCTCTAACTGGTGGTACCCCTGACGAAGATCAAGCTTACTAAACACCTTAGACCCATTTATGGTCTGCAACACCTCATCAACAGTTGGAATAGGATGTCTGCCCCGGATTATCGCCTCATTTGCTCGCCTCATATCAACACATACTCTCACGTCACCGTTCTTTTTTGGAACTACGACTATCGGGTTTACCCACGGTGTTGGACCGTCGACAGGTTCGATTATATCGGCAGTCAACAGTTCTTGAACTTTCCTTTCCACCTTGTCGCGCAGAATAAACGGGGTGCGACGCAGTGGTTGTGCTACGGGTTTCACCTCAGGGTCGATGTGTAGCGTCACTTGTTTAGTCTTTAGTTTCCCTACTCCGGTGAACACTTTCGGGTACTGTAGTTCGAGGGACTGTTTGTCTGAGACTGTGGCAATGTCTACCCCTATTCTAAGAACGCCTAGCTCTATCGCTGTCTGCTTACAGATTAAAGGGATGCCTTTACCTCTGATTACTTGAAACTCTGCCTCAGTACAACCTTTTCCTACTTTAACTTGACATTTGAAAGTACCTTTTACCTGGAGCGGTTTGTCAGAAACGTATGGGTACAACAACTTTTCATTTTTAGCTGAAGAGGTACACTTAATGTTTTTCGACCTAAACATTTCCCAAGTCTGCTCATCTATGAAATTTGTACTTGCACCACTATCGATTAACACATCAACGGGAACACCTCCAACATTTACTTGCATCATACCATATTTGTTGTTAGATACATGAAATGCGAAGTCAGATTTTTCAGCCCCTTCAGATAAAGTGTTTACACGACCTTTTGGTTTTTGCTTGGTTTTACACTTTTTTGCAAAATGGTCATCAAGACCACACTTACCACAACTCTTACCTCTCGCCGGACAGTTGGGATCTCTGCCGAAGTGGTCTGTCTGGCCGCACCTGTAACATTCTTGCCCTTTCTTTTGCTTATAGTCATTTTTTGGTTTGAACTTTGCACCGCTTTTTTGGGTAACTTTGTTCACAGATTCAACTTTTTCAACCTTTTCACCAACATGCATGAGTGCTAACTGCTCTTCAACTCGCTCACACTGCTTGGCTATTCTAAGGGTTTGTTGTAATGTTAAGGTAGGCCCCTCCTCTAACAACTTGCATCTAAGGTCTTCGGACAAACACTTACAAACAACCTCACCCCTAATCTGATTTTCAGTCTCATTGCCATAACCACAGTCCTTCGCGATCTGCCTGAGCCTTGTCACAAACTGCTGTACGGATTCCCCCTTTTTCTGGGTAGTTTGACGAAACTGATGCCTTGCATAAGTGGTGTTTACTTGCGGCACAAAATAGTTATTTAGGGCATCCACTGCCCTGTCATACTGAGTGGCAGTACCAGTATTGTTTAATGTGGTGAAAACATCTTGCACATCAGGCCCTGCACAGTGCAATAACATGGCCCTTCTACGCTGCTTTACTGCATTTGTAGCATCATTTGTCATCAGCAGGCCTTTGGAATCAGCATACAGTTCAAAACTAGTGAGCCACCGGCGCCACCTGGAGCCTAGAGTGGCAGGCTCTGAGTAACAGTCAAATTTGGGCACAGAGTTTTTGTCACTATCCATGTTTACTTTTAGTTTTGACTACCAAACTTACACCTGTTGGATACCTCAAATGTTCAGTTTGCACCTTGTGAGTTCTTCCTTCGTCACCAATGTCAGATTTCATATCATATTTGAGAATCTAAACTGCATTCAAGCAACACAACTCTGGGCTGTAAACTACTGGAACTGGAACTAGTTTTATTGACCTTCTTTACTAGGGAGTTCTACTCTTTAGTTACAAAGACTCACAGCAGGTGGCAGGCTAGTCTGGGTTTCCCGCCACAGAACATGACAGTAACCTTGGGTGATAGCCTTTTTTTTTTTCTAATATTTCAATTTGAATATCAATTTTTCCAGGGGGAGGGGATTATGTGAATGGTTCCCCCCACCTCCCATTGGGGCATATGGGGCTCCTCCCCCAAGACATTTTTAAAAAGATTACCTGTCATTCATGCAATCTGAAGCATTCTGAGGTACTTTGGTAGCCTTACAGGATAGTCCTTTTTTGGTCTAATATCTTTATTTGAAATTTATTTTTCCAGCTGCAGGGGGAGGGTATGGGAGGGGTCTCCCCTCCCATTCAGGGGGGGGGGGTATGGGGGGCCACCCCCAGGAAATTTTTAAGAAGATTACCTCTCATTCATGCAATCTGAAGCATTCTGAGGTACTTTGGTAACCTTGGGTGATAGCCTTTTTCTTTCTAATATTTCAATTTGAATATCAATTTTTCCAGGGGGAGGGGATTATGTGAATGGTTCCCCCCACCTCCCATTGAGGCATACGGGGCTCCTCCCCCAAGAAATTTTTAAAAAGATTACCTCTCATTCATGCAATATGAAGCATTCTGAGGTACTTTGGTTGCCTTACAGGATAGTCCTTTTTTGGTCTAATATTTTTATTTGAAATTTATTTTTCCAGCTGCAGGGGGAGGGTATGGGAGGGATCTCCCCTCCCATTCAGGGGGGGGGGGGGTATGGGGGGCCACCCCCAGGAAATTTTTTGAAAAGATAACCCCTCACTCATGCAATCTGATGCATTCTGAGGTACTTGGTAACCTTACAGGAAACCTAGCACATAATGATAGGATGAATATTTACCAATGAAATTCTTTGAGCATGGTGGTTGCATAAAAAACTAATAATGCTAAAAAATATTTTAAGGATATTCCAAAGGTAGACAGAGTTATGACACTTACAGGTTTGGTCACTTTTAAGTGTTTATAAGGGAAATCCCCAGAATTGTGACCAGCCCTATTAGGGAGTGTTCGCCAATAGCGGCTGGAAGTGGGTCCAGCCAGTCACCAAACTGCCCATTGTGTTGATTACAGGTACAAGCAGTGGTCACTGGTGGCATGCTTCACTGCACACTGAAAAAAGTGAAAAGTTAGAAAGTTAGTCAAAACTGGCTTCGACCATTGAATTTGTGGGTTAGTCAATGACTGTCCAACCTTCTAACCAGTTATTACCATTAGATTACTAACCCCCTCAGTCACAGTGACTAACTTACTAACCTAAGGTTAGTCATGAAATAATTTGGTCTAATTATCATTAATGGACATTTCCGACTACAATAAGAAAATTATGCTAAGCATTTTGATAATGTCAGGATTATTTTTTGATATTCAAAATTTGACACCTACCTTAGTCAGATTGACTAAGGTGAGGGGGGGGGTGCCAACCCCTAACTGGGTATTAAAGTTTAACAGGCCCGTAACTGGGGAGGGGGGGGGGGTGGCGGGCCACCCCCCTACACAGGAAATTTTTCCAAAAATTCCACCTTTCCTTGCAAAAAATATTGTGAAACCCCTAAAAATAATAGGAAAATATTGAAAACTTCCACTTTTTACTGCTCGCCACCCCCCTTTTCAGGTTCAAATTACTGAAAATATAGGCAAAAATTCCACTTGTGGAAGCTCGCCACCACCCCACAACAGAAGCTGGGTACGGGCCTGTCCGTATTGAACCCCAGCTCTCCCAGCTAAGGTTATAGTATATGTGTGTAGTAGGCCTATTTCTAATATTTCTTATGTATGTTTCTAAAATACCTTAGGTAGTTTTGAGTTACGATGAAGCATCAAGATGCGTTGTGGGATCTGAAACTCCCTAGTTACTTGTATAGGCCGTACCTATTTGTACGTGATGAGTGGTACGTACAGCCTGTCAACATGCCCTGACCCTTCTACCTGGCGCTCGTCGGCTGTACTGGCGATAAAATCCTGTATAGAGTAGTGGATCGAGTAACTGCTCTCAACACCAGCGGCCCGGGTTCGAGACCCATGCAGGTTGATACGTTTTTCGTCAATGATGACTAACTTTTTGCTTTTGGGTTAGTCAATCTGACTATAGGTTAGTCAAAAAAAGGTTAGAATGTTCGGACAAAAATGCACCGTCAAAATGACGAACATTTTTGCAAAAAGTTAGGCATTTTGACTAACTTAGCCACTGCGACTTACCCTATTACACTAATGCGACATCAATGATATTGTAGGGGTCTACGACATGGCCACGGTGTGATCATATCGCAGCCGTGTCGCAACAGATGTCGTGTAGTGGAATACCCCCTTCCCTCTAACATTATATCTAAGATCTACCAGTTCTCACAGGTCGGCCCCCCCTCCCTCTAACATTAATATCTAAGGTCTCCCAGCCTTCACAGGTTGGCCCCCTCCCTCTAACACACATCAAAGGTCTACCAGACCTCACAGGTCGGCCCCCTCCCCTATAACACACATCCAAGGTCCACCAGCCCTCACATGTCGCCCCCCCCTCCTTCTAACATTATATCTAAGGGGCCTTCCATTAAGTACGTACGCAGCAAGGGGGGGCTGGGGGTCTGAGATTTTTGAAAATTTGCGTACGTTCCTGTATAATTCCAATGCGTACTTAAGTCCAAGGGGGGGTGGGGGGTCTAAAACTAAGGAAAATTTGCGTACGTACTTAATGGAAGGCCCCTAAGGTCTCCCAGCCCTCACAGGTCGGCCCCCTCCCCCTAACATTATATCTAAGATCTACCAGCCCTCACAACTCGGCCCCCCTCCCTCTAATCTCCTACCACTCACAGGTCGCTCCCCCCCTTCTGTTTTCTCTTCTTTTCCTTTCTCTTCCCTCCCCCCCCCCCCCCTTTTTTTTTTTCTTTTTTTTTTTTGGAGGGGGGGGGGGGGGGGCGGCAAGGCCCGTCTGGCCCCCCCTGGATCCGCCAATGTAATGCTGGACCGCTTCACACAATCAGGATTTACAGCATTGTATGGTTGTATGTAGAGTAGAGGTGCTAGTGTAGCGCGCCCAGGGGGGCACTGCTATAAAATGGGGAATCACTCCCAGGTTTGACTATTAGGGTTGGTGATGTGATGGTTAGAGTAGAGGAGCCAGTTTTCGCGCACTAAGGGCCTTAAAACAGGTTTTTCTGTCATACATAGCTGAAAATAGTTCTTACATTCATGGTTTTCGATTTTCTGGGGTGGATATGGCCAGGTAAATCGTATTTGAAAAAAAAATTGATAAAAATTAAATTTTATCTCTTAGTTTCTATTGAATCATTTACCTAGGTCCAGTCTTCAGTTTTCACGCACTTGGGGCCCATTTTCGCGCATTTTGGTGTCAGTTTTCGCGCATTTATGTATATTTTAGGTGTAACAGAGTAAATTATTCAATTTAAAAAAAATCTTTTTTTTTAAGCATCAGAAAACGATTACCTATGAATATCTATAATGCAGAATAATTGCTGACTTGTTAGTAGTTTGTAAAATGCATAACATGAACGCTATGTTGTCTAATGAATTTTAAACAAGAGATATAAGAAAGAAGGTAAGAAATACGCATATTTGTGCATTATCAATAATTGACACAAGCATTAATTGATCCAAGTAAAAGACAAAAAAAGTATCCATCAACTTTTTGTTTGATATTGTTTTAAGAAAATACCTTACAAATATAGAGACACTTGATTTTTTTAAATTTTGAATTTTTTATATGAAAAAAATGTGTAAATTCGGAAATTTCGGAAAAATATGTGGAAAAATGCGCAAAAACTAGCAACTGCCTAATTTATTGTCATTAGTTTTCACGCAGGGGTATAATTTTAAAAAATAGGTATCTAAATGCTAATATCTGACAAGTAAATGATGTTATATCACTTTAAACTCATGTCCGGAAAATTTGGCATATTTAAGTTGAACTATTATTTAGAAAATTAATATTGGGATTTTTAATTGAGAAAATATCAATTTATAAGGTCCCCGAGATTTTGCCTCATATAGTGAAGCCTAGGATCTATTTTCCCCTCTAAAATCGCCAAATTTCAATGTATCACCACAAAAAAATGCATATGTGGTACTTGACAATGCCCCCGTAGACATAGGAGTGAAATCAAATCTGTGAGACAGGAATTGGAAAAATGCGTTCATAAAAATGCGCAAAATGCGCGAAAACTAGTGATGCGCGAAAACTAGCACCTCTACTCTACATCGGGGTTATATAGGTTCTTTTAATATTACTTTGTGATACAAGACATGTGGTTAAACCAGAGATCGTTACGACGCCTCGTGCGTCAGTAGGCAATGATGGGGGTGTACATTGTCGTAACCATGACGACGACATTGCTGAATCACTCCTGTCAACATCCACAGACAGATAACAGAATATAGTTCCATTTTTTATCAGAGATTACATGAACAATTTTGTTATCATTATCAAAATGTATACTTATTTGCAATATGTATTAGTAAATAAACTTAAATGTCGTGAAGAATTAATAGAAATATAAGAATTTGTCTGTTACCTAAGATTTTAAGGTACCTCCCGACCTACCTTAAAGATTTCACCTTAACCCTTTGCTGACGGCACAAAAACGGATTTTACCAAAGTAAATGAGCATAGGACTTTTCATTTTCAAATTGTTATTTTTCAGACATGTGTTTGATGATGAAGTTTTATATCATTATGCAACCAATTATTCCAGGATTTAGAAAATACTTTATCATCTTTAAAAATGGTTGCCATGGTAACCATAGAACGTTTTTGATGATACTCAAATTTCCTGAAAAAACATATTTTCAGAGCATATTTTCCAAGAAATGCCCCAAAATCGGGTGAAATATTAATTTTAGAGAAATATTTCAAATTAGAAAGTTGTACCTCTGGTCATTTCCTATCATTTGATTCCAAATTGGTACTAGCCTCCCTATTGTTAATCACAACTCGAGAATCAAAAGATGATGACATTGTGATCAGAATATCATGAAATTTCCATTATTTACAGTTTTTCATAGAAAATATATATGTTTAAACTCATACAAAACATAATTTGATTATCAAAAATTATAAAAATGACATGAGGGACCACATAGGGTAAAACAGGGTTGTATCGCGCATAGTGGTATATCGCGCATTTTTTATTAATGGTCCTAAGACATAGAAAAAATCTCAATAATTGAAAAAAAATATCAATAATTTGTAAAATTTGGCATGGCGATTGCACTTAATCATAATGTTACTTCATGATTTCTATAAATAATTAGAGGTGCCTAAAATAGTATTTTCACATATCCAGGCTGCGCGATACAGCCCTTATTTTGATATTTCTATAATATCCAATCATTATTTTGTAGAATTTTTATGAGATATCATTTTCCTTGTGCTCGTACATCACATCTGCCTGAGTATGGATGGTATCAATGAAAAATATCAACGTATCTAGCCCCATATTTAACATTTTACTCATATCTCGTTAGAAAACTATTATTATTTATATTTTCTGACAATTTTATTCAAAATGCGCGATATAACACTTATGATATCAACGATATAAGCCTGATGTGAAAGATATAAATCCATAGAAATAGATTATAACATTTTCACTCCCTACCCATACAGGGTTAAAAGTCGACAAAGTTAAATATCCCTGGCAGATACACCTCGTATAGTTCTATATGGAAAAATGAAAAAGAAGGTCATTCCTGACGAAATTTATTACAAAAAGACAAATTTGGACTGTATAAAATATAGATTTATTAATATAACTATAAAATTAAAATGATATTTTGTGAAATTTTATGAACTATCATATTATCAACGATTGTCAGCACTATCAAACAAAGAGTGAAAAGTTTTAATTTAAATTGATAACACGTATATGGACCCCGAGTTCATGTAGAACTTTTTTTTTTTTAGATTTTCAATTTTACCTTTATCTGTTTTTTATTTCAAGTATAATGTGCGATATTAGGCATGCTAAATGCGCGATATTAGCCTGACATGCGCGATCTAAGGCCTAAAATTAATATATTACATTATCTGTCTTCTATGAATAAGGGTTAATAGCAGAAACAAAGAAATGATATCAATATATGCGCATCATATGGCTCTAAAACACAAAACAAAACCGGGGGTTGGTATTATAAAAACTAACATATGCAAGAGAAAAGCATGAGAACATTGATTATAATGCGCGATATACCCCTTTTTTACCCTATTAGAACCCATTTCACTATTTCACATTATTTTAGCACTATTGCAGCATAAAATTCTAAAAGAGAGGATTAAAAGAGCAATTTCTGCATTTTTCAATGGCGGCCATCTTGGATTTGCAACAAAATGGCTGATTTATGAACATTTTTCAGTAAATGAGGGGTGAATTGTTTTGAAAATAACCTAAAGGAATTGAATGTAAAAATGGCTTAAGCTTACAAGATGTATACCTGTAGAAGTGTTGTGCATCTTACAATCAATTAGAAAGCAAAAAAGATCTATTGAAAATTTAAAACAGCTTTTTGATACTAAATGTTGTAATGTTTTTATGGATGAATAAAAGTGGTCTTGTTAACAAAATCCCCACTTTGTCAAACATACCACCCATCAAAGTGTCACAGAAATAATATTGAAGTATTTATGAGTAAAATATGCTTCTCTATAGTTGTGCCATGACACCTAATATAAATATATGAAAGATTTTCCTTGTGGTCCAAAAATTATGAAAATTACAGCTTAATTAATGACCATCGATCATATATGATCGATTTCCTATGGAGCCGTCACTAAAGGGTTAAACTGGGTCTTTTTTAAGGTAAGGTGCTTTGAAATATCAGAGACCTTAAATTTTGGGGCAGATTTAAGGACTGGCCTTAAATCAGCCTAAACTCCCTAGCAACCACCTTAAATCCGTCAAAAGTTTAAGGTTTAGGTGTTTTGAAATATCGGGACTAAGGGACAAATGACATGGGCCTTTTCTTAAATTCTACAGGGGACAGGAGCTCTAAAACGATAGGGACAGGGGACAGGGCTTCTTCTTAAATTTGACAGGGGACATGGGTGTACATGGAGATATAGGGACAGGCGACACAGCCGTTTTTAAAATTCGACATGCGACGTGGGACCCCCCCGTCTATAGCCCCAATGATGCCGTGTGAATTCTTATAGATTGCGCTCGGCGGTGCTGCCGTTCGCGAGGATTGCTACATCCCCCTTCTTTAATATAGTCACTATCATAGTCTTTGGTATAGTCTTTGTAGTGTCGTAAATTATTTCAAATCCCATAAAATTCCGGCCAGTTCTGTTATTCAGTATGTCAAGTAAACACTTCCGGTCTGGCGGCATTCCCAGCATGGCAGTCCCTGTGTTTGGCTAAGTTTAATTCTTCTCAAAACATTATTAAGACATTACATCTGGTGACAAGTGATGGTCAGCATTGAAGCTAAGGACCCCAGGAAGGCTCTGAGACTGCTGTTCAGTGATGACATGGAGGGAAACAGACAGATTTTGATGGAGATCCCAGGAACTACCCAGGACCCACAGGACTGATCTGGCCCCAATTACACAGCAAACTACAGGGAAATTGATGCCAAAACTAAGGGAGTACATGCCGCCAACCTTGTTTTATTATGAGGCGGCTTTTACCCTTGATCTGCAGTACTTTGATCAATAGTACTAAAGCCCGCCTCATTATACTCTCTTCTTAGAATCGTCAGATGTAAAATGTTACAGCTAAATATAGCTCCTGTTACCGGGCAAAACGTTACCGCTCGGTTCGGAGCATCTGTGACAAGCCCGTCGTTCATCAAATCGCTGTACCATGTACTTAGTCCTATGTAACTAAACGGAGCATCATTTTATAAACATCATCTTGCAAAGACTGTCACGAAGTTAATATAGTAATAAATTCATTAGATCTCATGTTCAGAAACCCTAGCCCGTTTCACAGACAAATGAACACGAACTGAACTGTCATGTCTAGTTGTAAGCACACATCTCATTCTTACGTCTTATTAACAGTATTGTCAATACGATATAGTGCTGAAATCTAAATGCACGTTTTCACTACAAACACAAGTTGTAATGGTTAGAAGAACGGGGTAGTTATATCAAATGGAACGCTTATAGGCTTAGAATCTTCCTAAGTGTAACGGCGTTTGACTATGGACGATAAAAACCTATGTATCTTCTGAACAGAAACATGTGGTGTATATTTGAATCATTATTCATTGAAATCCAATGAGGGCGTAACATAGAGTTCAATACGGGCCATACTAGTTTTATTTTATTTTATAGAACTCTCTATCCGAAGTCGGTCTGTTCTCATTCTCAGACTGACCCACTTTCAAATTCTCCGCTCTACAGCTAAAAATAGCACCCAACCCTCAACATCTTGTGCACCGAAAGTCGTTTCTCTTCGCTGGTTTTTCCCTCACCGAGTTTGTTCTATTATACTGTCTCACCGGGAACCAGCGCACCCCCATCCCACCCGTCAACCGTACATTGCCCGCCAACAAGGCGACTGGGCTATTTATAGCTTTGTCACCACGCCCGATAGACTGTGACCCGACATTGACCTCTTTGCTGGTTACCCGGTGTATGACATCAGCACCGTACGAACCAGCGCAAGAGCGCGCACTGTCGAAACAATTTGGTCGATTGTCTGAGCATTTCAACTCTCAAAACCATATGAAACGGTTGTTTTACGATATTGGCTATCAGTCTCTTGCCTTCTTACATTACTGTACTTTACCACTGTCATAACTGTTATCACTGCAAAACTATATCACACTGAAAACGATACAACTTTGAAAACTTGGCCTAGCTTGTCATAAATTTCACAACTAGGCCTAGCCTGTTCTAACTTTGACTAAGCGGCCTAGCTCAGTCTAGGTACGTAACAATTATCACTCGTTGGCATTTCGGTAGTTTTGGAGACAGATTCGTATTAGTCCTCGTTCAGAAAAATATTCCTCGCTGTATAGTCCCTTAGCCTAATCTAGGCCTAACTGTTCTGTGTACACAACAAGCTTTCAATTTAGTATCCTAGTTATCTCTTACAGAACATCGATCAAAATGTCGTCAAGAGAATCAAACGGTCGGAAAATAGTACTTGGTAGTTGGTCTCAGAGTAATCCTCGTTATGGTCAGTCAGCCGGTAAACAATGCACAGCAATGTCCCTTGCTTTCTCAATCTATACCAACTCAAAGCCACCAGCTGAACTGAATAGGCACGCCATCGATCAGGTTTTGGACATAGGCAATGACATTTATGAACAGTGCAGTTCTTTTTACGGGCAGGATATTTTGGCAGCAGATGAAACGCACATCACAATGCATGGTCAGCGATTTAAAATAGGTTTAGGTCCTTCTCGGAATGGAACGGTGCAAGATATGAGGAAGTTGACATTTCAGTTAACAAATATTTTGTGCACATATTCTGAAGCCTTTTTCATTTGCAAAGGCTACACAGTAATGGTGAAATATTCCAATGGAATATATTACCTTTTTGATTCGCACAAAAAAGACAAGCATGGCAACAAACATCCAGACGGAAAGAGCTCAGTTATAGCATTCTCAGATTTTCATGATCTTTTGAGTAATATAAACTCTCTTTACAGAAGTAACAAACAAGAGTTTTACGAAATAGTTCCACTCAAAGTACGCTGTGAGCTTGCTAAGACAGAAAGTAGACCTGAAGTGCGTTGTTTCTTCAAGCGAAGACATGATGGTCAGGCCAAGATATATGAACCCCAATATCTGCAAGATACGACTAATTTTGTCCGTGCAAAATGTGGCAAACCGGCACATACAACTTCACGTTACAACAGTCAAGTTGAGTATGTTAAGAAAATAAAAAAAGAAGCATCAACATGTACACTTGGTCAAGACGAGTCAGTCATTATTGTAGACAATGAAGTTGTGTCAAATGGCTTTTCTAGAACGCCAATGGAAAAGGATAAAGAAAATATTTCTTCTACTCCATTCCAACAGACCACGCCTGTCATGGATGAAGGCAATCCTCTTGCACATGATTTCAACAAGTCACCGCCTAAACTCAAAATTAGGAAAAAAGGCAACGGTTGGGTACTTCTGAAGACAGCTAAACGTAGGAAGATAGGAAAAATCGATGAAATGCAAATTAAAAAGATTCAAAGTCAAGTAAGAGGTCCTTCAGGTATGGTTCTTACTCTCAGAAAAGTCGGAGGTAAATGGGAAATCCATTCAAAAGTTAGACCAGATGGAACAAATTCTCCTGTAACATCTCAACCCTCTACTACCAGTAGACAAAGCTACTCCCAACAAAGTAATACCAGTACAGCTTCAATCAGTCAGGTTTATTCCAAGAAGTCACAGAAAAGTAGTCACTTAGAAAATAAAAACTCAGTGCACCTGAACCAGACGTGTAAAGTAAGTAATGTCAGTAGTCAAAAAGCTTCAGAGAAAAACACAAGTAATTCCCAGACCATATTCATTGGAAATGACGATCCACAAAACATAAGCAATGAACACAATGAGACTTTTAAGTCTGGTAAGCAGAAGTCCACTTCCAAAAAAGCACTTGCCATGAGATTAAGTCGGAGACGAAAAAAACAAGATCAATCCAGTATTGATGCATTTAAAGAAGTACCAAGAATAAATTTGTCTGGATCTCTTAACAAAGACAATCAACCATATCAAATGTCTTCAACACCACTAAGAAAAGAAACAGAATTGACAGCACCATCTTTTGACAGATATATTTACAGTGGTGGTTTTACCTCTTTTACCCATGATGACATGGACACTCAAAGCATGACTGGCAACGTTACACCAGTCCATACTCAAACCACGAATGGTTCTGAGACTCCTATGGATACTCAAACTTCATTTTTTTCAAACATTATAGATAAACTTGATTCTGTATTGACTTCTGACAACGATGCATCTTGTGATGCAAATTTTACATTCTCACAACTAGACGAGAATTCATATTCAGAAAGTCAAGCTAACATCTCTTGTAATACAGGAAAGAACCTTTCCCAAACTTACAGCGCTGTGAAAACAAGAGAATGTCGCAAAAGGAAGGCGTCACTTGAATCACAAGATGGTCGCACTAGTAAAGGTCGTGTACTATCCCAAACTCCTGGTGCTATTAGACAAAGGGAGTGGAGAGCAAAGAAGAGACGTGAAGCAATGGAGAAAATCGGTAGTGTTGAATCTTTAGGTACAGATTCCCAGTGTAGCAAGTCTTGCAAGTCCCCTACTTCTATTCGAGAACGCTCTAAAATATATTCAAGGAACTATAGGAAGCGTAGCAGAAATGAAAGATTTTATAATCCAGCCACTATGGGAGTCTATAATGACCGTCCGAACACACAATTTGGAACACCTTGTGTAGATGTGTCTTTGTTGCAGAATATGAATTCTAGTCAAGGAAACCAAGATAGTGTTACTGAAGAAGAAAACGATAATACTGACCACTGTTTACAAGATCTTACCATGACACGCACTTCCACACTTTATAATAATGATACGCAGATATTAGATCAACTTTCAGAAATTGTTAGTCAAAATGCAAATTCTTCAAATGATGAGGATGAGTGTGACATTGATCGTTGCTCCAATCCCGATGACTTGGATGCTAATGTGTCCCTTAGAGAATTTAACTTTGACGAAGCTGAATGCGTAGTCGGTCCTTCCCAGGAACTTTACGAAATACCAGCAGTGAAACTGAAAAAATTAAATGAGAGCGTTGAACATGCCTGTAAATTCTGCACACGCTTGTGTTTCTCAGAACAGTGTACCAAAATAACAGTTTCTAAGAATTACATATATAGACCTTTCCTTGATCCAAATAACTGTAATCAAGATTTTTATGTTTGCAATACATGTAAGCAAAGAGTAAAGAAGAAACTACCACTTCAGTTCCATTCAACATCTGGAATACATTGGCCAGAAAATGTACCAGAACTTGATATAACTCCAGCAGAGGAACGTTTAATCTGTCTTCGTTTACCATTCATGCATATCAAAGTGTTACCAAGCGGCGGCCAAAAGTCATTGAGGGGAAACGTTATCAATGTCCCTACAGACATTCATGAAACTATTCACATGTTGCCTCGACATCTCAATGATACAGGCACAGTGACTGTGCGTGTCAAGCGGAGAATGCAGTATAGATCAGTATATCAGCAGTCCAACGTTAGACCTGTTAAAGTGTTGCAGGCCCTACACTACTTGAAAAATAACAGTATTTATTATCGTCAAAGTAGAATGTCAGTTTCTAGTTCATGGATGTTAGAAACAATTCAGGAGTTACAGAACACTTCCGATTTACAAATTGGTACCAGTACAGTAAACCCTTCAGCAAATAATGATCAAAATTTGCTACCTAATCCGGGAGAAGACCATGACGAACAGTTAGACAATGCCAATGGAGAAACTGATAACTTTTCTGAGGTAGATCCTACAGATGTAATGGAAATTCATGATACAATGTTAGATATTGTGCCCCCCAACAAACCATTAGAAGTTGCACCTGCAGAGGGACAAACACCAAAACATTTACTGTACGACAAAGCTGGAGAGGAAATGGCATTTCCCACAATCTACAAAGGAAAAACGATAAATGAAGTATTTCCAGTCAATTTTAATTTTTTGAAACGTACACGTTGGGAGTTAACTACCTTAGACCGTAGAGTAGCACAGAAAGTTGAGCTTATATTTTATAAGTACAAAATGTATCAGTTAGACTTTATACGTGAGAAAGCGAAATTTGCCCTTCGGTGCATTAAGCAGAATAAAAGCTACAGAGCTAGGGATGTGCGTTCTGATAAAGACAGAGTCAACATTGCTACCCTCGATGTTGGTTTTTTTTTCTACCGACAACTGAGAAATAGCCCACAATATCTTCAACAACAAAAACGTGAGTTATTTGCCACCATACGACAGTTGGGTATTCCCACTTTCTTCGTATCTTTGTCAGCTGCGGATACACGATGGAAAGAACTTCTGAAGTCGCTGGGACGAATAGTTGATAGTAGAGATTACACCGATCAAGAAATAGAGTCTATGGCATATTCAGAAAAGACAAGACTAATTAATTCAGATCCAGTCACTACTGCGCGTTACTTTGATCGTCGGTTTCAGTTTTTCTTGACACATATTTTAAAAAAACCTCCACATCCCCTTGGAAAAATTGTAGACTATTTTTACAGAATAGAGTTCCAGCACCGTGGGAGCCCACATGTTCACATGATTATATGGACAGCAGATTCTCCTAAATATGAGAAGGACGGAGACAACACCAGTGTCATAGAATATATAGATAAATATATTAGCTGTTCCCTGTCTCCTCATGAACAAGCAGTCCCATACGTGCAAAACCAGGTACATAAACATTCTCAAACATGTAGAAAGGGTGGACGTCCGACGTGTAGGTTTCATTACCCTCTTCCACCTTTTGAAACTACCAGAATTCTTAAACCCAACCCTCAGAGAACTGATGCACAGAAGGAAAAATATCGAGAGATACAGTTATATTTAGATAGTGAGGCTGTTAACGACCAAACTACCTTCCGCGACTTATTGAATCATTTTGAAATAGATGAGGATGAGTATGAGCTTATAGTCAGGTCTTCCATCTCGAGAGAGCAAGTTTTCTTGAAGCGTAAGCCAGATGAATGCCGTGTCAACATGTATATGAAGAATCTATTACATGTTTGGGAGGCAAATATGGACTGTCAATTCTGTTTGAACCCTTATTCAGTTGTAACTTATATTGTTAATTATATCAACAAGGAAAACCGCGGTCTTAGTATAAATTTGGCCACTGTCACCCGTGAATGTGAGAAGCAAAAAAAGTCTATCAGAGATACTATTAAACAGCTTGGGAACGTTTTCATAAACACAACAGAGATATCGGTTCAAGAATGCATCTATGTCTTAATGGGTATGCATTTGACCCATCAAAGTGTTGATGTACTTTTCCTGAATTCAGATGTACCGGAGAAGCGAATCAAAATAGTGAAAAACCCTATTCAAATGAGTGATCAACATGATGATAGCACTGATATATTTCAGTCTAGTAAGTTCGAAATTTATGCCTGTAGACCCGACTTCTTTGAACTTTGGACCCTTGCAGACTATACAACTATTGTCAGGATCACACTGCGCACACCTAACTCCAAAAAAAAGGAAAAAAACGGAGTGCATTATACCCGGGCAGGCAAGCAGTATTATTTGGACAATAACAAACGGTATGGCATAGGCAGGCGGCGTATCTTAAGTTACTTTGCAAAGTTAAAGTCTGAGGACAGTGAAGAATATTTTCGGGTGCAGATGTTGTTCTTTCACCCATGGAGGGTGGAGCCTGTTCTGTCAGACGATGTCACTTCTTTTCAGGAGATGTACAACAATCTGAGTCAGGCCGATCGAGACACGTTACATGAAAATTGTAAAGCATATAACAAACAGTCAATGACTCTTTTGGAAGGATTGTATGAAAACTTAAGCAACGACATTTCAAATTTGATACTCGCCCCCGGTGCCGATCAGGTAAACTTGGAAGACCAATCACGTGGATCCGTTTCACTAACTGGTGGAATTTTCTTCAGACCAACAGTTGCAAATCTGATGACCGAGACTAGTTCAGGTTATCATGAGTGTGCAGTAAATTCTGCTTCGAGTGCTGATAATCTCAGAAAGTTGTGGCCTGTAGAAGAGTTATCGCAGAAGGTTATTGAACTTAATGACGGACAACGGAAAATATTTGATTATATCATGTCAGAGATATAGGAGGAACAGCGAAAATTGTACATCTTTCTAACTGGTGGTGCTGGAACAGGAAAAACATTT
Organism: Lepidonotus clava; assembly: GCA_936440205.1. NCBI lineage: Eukaryota > Metazoa > Annelida > Polychaeta > Phyllodocida > Polynoidae > Lepidonotus > Lepidonotus clava. Next base: position 38,898,260 of record OW387136.1, on the reverse strand, counting down.
GTTCTGCAGTCTATATACCATGCGCTTTCTCGGTATTTTAACTTCAATCCTGATCATTCTCCTGATCTAAATTCTGTTGTAAAGGTTGCCATCACAGGTAAAGCTGCATTTCTTATTAAAGGAAAAACCATCCATGCTTCCTTAGGTATCTGCCCAGCGAGCTCATATGAAACTTATAGCCGTTTACCTGCAGACAAATTAAATACATTTCATGTTCAAATGATGAATACAAAAGCAATTCTTATTGATGAAATATCTATGGTAGGTAACAATTTTTTCCGATTCATAAATCTCCGTCTTCAAGAAATATTTGGAAATATGGAACCTTTTGGAGGTCTTCACGTTATATGTTTCGGTGACCTATATCAGCTCCCACCTGTAAAGGAAAAGTGGCTTTTTGAGAATAATGACAAAGGGATCACTAGTCTTGCGTTGAATCTTTGGACAGAACATTTTGAAATATATGAGTTGACTGAAATCATGCGACAGAGAGATGAATTCGAGTTTGCGCAGCTGCTCAATAGAATGCGTGTTGGTAAGCTACTTGATGCAGATATCAATATATTATGCGAGCGTATCAATCCTCTACATTTCAGTATTGACGGTTTAGACTGCCTACATTTATTTGCCACTAACCGAGCAGCCAATGAATACAATGAAATATGTTATGGCAAGTGCCAATCCAGAAAACTTGAAGTTATGTGTGTTGATTCAATAGTACAAATAGTGGATGAAGCAACCAAAGCAGAAGTTGCAAGAAAAATTGATGAGATTCCAAACAGGGCAGGCACTGTCCAATCTTTACGTCTAGGTATAGGTTTAACCTATGAACTGAACTACAATCTCAACTTGGATGATGGGCTGGTAAATGGCACTGGAGGAACGTTAAGATATATTCAGTTTAGACAAGGATATGAGAAACCAATAGCAATTTGGCTTGAACTTGAAGATCCTGAAATTGGTAAAGTCCAGAGGAACATGTATAGGCAGTATAGAACAAATGATATTGACAAGTCTTGGACCCCTTTTTTCGCCACTATTAGGGAATTCAAAATCATATCTCCTAAGGTAACTATCAGGCGTAAGCAATTTCCCTGTACACAATCAACAGGAAAAACTGTACACAAGGCACAGGGATGTACTGTTCCAGAAGTGGCAGTAGATGTTTCAAATCATACATTCCGAAATGCTTTTTATGTTGCATGTAGTAGGGTACCAAAATTATGTAAACTTCATCTTCAGAACTTTTCTGCCTCTCAAATTGTTACAGACTCTAAGGTATATGATGAAATGGAAAGAATGCGATCTGAAAAACTAGTTAGATTGAAACCTCCTGTATTCACTGACAGCATTGGATGGTTTCGTGTCTACTATTCTAATGTACAGTCTCTCCCTTTGCATTTTAAATTTATGAAAAATGATCATGTAGCTCGAGAAGCTAATATAATCTTAATTAATGAAACGCATCTGCATTCATCAGATAAAGAAATCGATTACGAAATTGAAACTTTTAATTTGTTTAGGTTCGACTGTGCAAATAGTGTGGGTTCAACTCGGTCTTTCAACGGTTTGGCAGCCTATGTTAAGGCAAATTTTAAAAGTGAAGTCATCCACCGTTTCAGAACAGAACGTTATGAGTTCATGATACTTGAAATACAGACAGACTGGCAAAAGATTTACTGCGCTTTGGTTTATGTTAAACCTCAGTCACCAAGAAATGTGATACATGAGATGTTGAATCTAATTGCCACAAGTACACCAGACCGACGGCCCTACATAGTTGGGGACATGAATTTCGATATTTCAAAACCTGAGAATTTTCTTTTTATCCAGACAGTTATTAGTAGTCTAGATTTAAAATATAACAACACAGGATTCACAACAAGTCGGCAGACTATTATCGATCACTGTTTTACTCCAGAACCAGTTTCTGTTACTACAGCTTACGTTCCCTGGTCTTACCATAAAAGCCTAACCTTTCAATGTTAAATAAGGGATAAAGTAGGCTAATCCGCCTAAATGTTTAGCGACTCTATCATGAAGCCCTGTTCTCATTTTAATTTCCCTTTAGTGTGATTACTTTATTATTTTAGTCTGAAACCTGTTTTACAAGTGTACCCGGTTTTATAACGTGTGAAAACATCTGTTTAAATAATTACAGAACATGACCGTTTTCTACCATATATTAGGCGCAGGACGCACGATTGAACCAGATAACATAGGCGTGTACTGTAGGCCCTAACATTGGAATCTCCAAAGACCGTATGCAAATGAGATGGGCCCACCTACGGGTTCAACCATTACATCCAAGAGCGGTTTTTTTCCACTCACTCTTCAAGCACGTTTTCGTAAGACAGACTCTTGATAGTGCGTGTGAATGTGTTGGGAGAGTGATGTGCCTTGACGCCAAGACGTAGGACGCGTTCCCGGACGAACGCCCAACCATTACCACACATCGTTCCTTCGGAGCACAACGGTAACACTTTGAAACTCTTAACACTCCAAAACTTCAACACTTTAAAACGATATATCACGCATTTCAACTTTGTTGCGAAACTTCGAACTTTTCTCGGACTTCACTGACATGTCAGAAGACGCCGTAGAGAATATGATCATCGAAAATTCTGACGGCTGCAACAGTCGTCAGTCCCAGGATGCATCATCAGCGCCGCCATTCGGAGGTGCTGCGTCTGACCCGGGCAAGGCTCCATCAGTCGCCGACGGGAAACAGCCAGCCAAGAAGGGCAAGCGGCGATCAACGTCCTCACACAAGGGTAAGTAATCGTACTGACTTTATTCATTCAATAACCGAACTTAATTGTACCAGTAGTTTCATCTAGGTTATTATTTTGTAATGCGTGTTCGTGTTCTAAATACTATTCCCAAGACTATTTTGATCGATATCTTTGTGGTACCGGCGTACAAGCTGACGCCATCTTGAAAAGCACGTGTGACGGCGTCCTAAATTTTTTTATTCGAGCCCGTATTCCATGTTTATCTTTAAAGGTAAATTATATTTTGCAGTAGGTCTTACAAACTTTTACAAGGTTGTTTGGCTCTAGGAATTTTTATGACTTTTTGTCCTTTTTGTAAAAGTTTTCATTTCGCACTGTAATTAGGCGCGAGTCACGTGTGAAGCCCTAATCTACACTAATGTGAATCGAAATCAAAAAATAAAACTTCACATTTTTCACAAAATTCTGACTTTCATGAAACTCAGTATACATGTAAATCTGTGCGTGTATTCTGTTGTAACCTAATAATGGACGTCGTGGTAGTTGAAAACAGTTTCAACTCACTGTGTTCTACTGGAAAAAAAGGTCATTTGAGGTCATACTTTACGTCCGAGCAAAGACTAATTTATTTTAAATCAGAGATCATGCCATAATGAATTACATTGCTTGACCTATTTATTGTAATGCCCCATAAGGGCCTACTTCCTGCACGTGGTTTTTGTATGTTTTTGGTTGCCAGGTGTGTGTACACAAAAATAGCATTTGGGTACTTTGAACGGTTCACTGTTTGGTTCAGCAATACTGCAAAGGTTCAGATGAACAGAAAAAACGGTGTGTTTTCCGGATGTAATTTGAAAATAGCCTTTGTAGACAGTGCGTGCACATGCAAACGTCAATTAATCCAAATATTATCGCCCAAGTATACAGGCCGTTCTTGATTAACCTTTACCGTTAGCGGACGTTAGTTACCTATACACTTGACACCAACTATGCTAAGCTGCATACGTACTAGAGTTATATATCGGTGGTGACGGAAATCGTCACCGGTTAAATCATGTTTTTTTTTTAAAATGGGGGGGACTCTACCCTGTACATTCATTATCATGTTTATTGATCCGCCCCACCTACATGCAGTATTGAACTGGTGGAAGATAACTGGTTACAGTTACAGAAATGGCAGAGAACTATCTCTTAAACTCAGCCCGGCGAGTGGAGCGTGGACCCAAGAGAAAGCACTCTCTCGCGCAGTACATGTGTACTTAAGCCCCATACGCACTAGGCAATTTTACCGGTGACTGGCGACGGGCAACAGCAGAATCACTGGTAAAATCTTCACCAATTCAGATCAAATGTTAGTATCTAACATTTAAATGATACGTACTAACATTTGATCATAATTGGTAATGATATGACCAGTGATTCTGCTGTTGCTCATTGCCAGTTGCCGGTAAAATCTCTCTGGGGTTTCAGATTTTTCCGTTAACTCTTACTTACTTTACTGGTCAAGACTTTGTAGGTACCGTACTACCACGTGAAACTTTTTTTTTTTCCTTTTGTATCTTTCTTTACTCCTATGGAAAGAGCGTTTCTTTTGTATTCTCATACTTTTGGGCAAATATTTTTATCTTATGTAGAACCAGAGATATTGAAAAAAATAGTAGTGAAAATGGGGTTTAAATTCTGTCACTATTTGCCAAATTGTACCCATATTGGCGCATTAAAAATGAGGACCTGCACATTATTTGATCATTTTAAAGCTTTGATTTTCATAAACAAAAGTGTTCAAAGAATGCGTTGGTATAGTTATCTCAGTGTTGGATCAATCTTTCCCCCTGAAAAGGTGTTTTTAGTGCGTTTTTGGTCAGCAAAAAACATGCAAAATCTGTCCAGAATTGAACCCCCCTGGTGTTTTAGTACCTAGTATATGTCTTGATTCATTCATTTCGAGGTTATTCTGTCAATCGATGGTATTTTTATCTTCTTTTTTTTCTCATTTTTTTTCATTTATTTTTTTAAGGTACTCCTACCAAGATTAAGAACCAAGGGTCACACGCTCCAGAACACATTTCACCACAACAGTACGCCCAGCACCAGACTCCACAGTACGCCCAGCAGCAGCAGACTCCACAGTACGCCCACCAGCAGCAGAGTCCACAGTACGCCCAGCGGCAGCAGACTCCACAGTACGCCCAGCAGCAGCAGACTCCACAGTACGCCCAGCAGCAGCAGACTCCACAGTACGCCCAGCAGCAGCAGACTCCACAGTACATGCAGCAGCAGCAGACTCCACAGTACGTGCAGCAGCAGCAGCAGCAGCAGACTCCACAGCAAGCACAGTTTCAACACCAGGGTCAGGTCCAGCCTCAAAGTCAGATGGGACTGTCTCTGTCCAGGCATACTGGAATGAGTGTCACAACTCCTATTCCTTACGGTGATCCCCCTGCATACACTGAAGCTGTGAGGATGGGACGTTCGAACTCGTCAGCTCAAATGAACTACGCAATGTCTGTTACTGCTCAGCCTGGAAGCAGCCCTACTGATTCAGATGACGTGTTCATCCCCCTTTCTCAGGTGGTGCCACGCCAGCTGAACATGGGGGCAAGTACTCCTGGAACGAATGGCGTTAGCTCTAGGTCAACACCAAAGAAGCAAGTTGGATCTCGACAACAAGGCTCCATTAGACATGGTACCCCAAAGCCAAACGCCCAGCAGAAACTGACATACCCTGTGAGTCTGACTCCAGCTCCCTCTGTGCAGACATTCAACGACCATCAGCATAATCAAGGTGTTAACCGGTCGGTCAACCATCAGTCAAATGACGACATCTACGCTGTCCCCTCTGTGCCGCAGCCGCAGCAGCAGCAGCCACAGCAACTGCAACCGCCACAAGATCAATTCATACCTCTTGATGAACTTAACCACGTCCATCACGTACCTCCAGCAGCACGTCCACAGCATCTGGACCTTGGATATGCCAATTGTGAGGGACCAAATGCACCGAACAATGCACCCCCTAATCCTTTTCCAGATATCTATGTTGACCACGACGCCATCCCTCCCGGAAACATGGACAATATCACTGTGGTCCAGTGTCACGAGATTCGAGGGGAGGAGGCAGTTAACCGCGTATGCATATGCAACATCATCGAATTAGAACCAGAGCCACCCATCCATCCCCTCGTGACCGGTTCTCGCAGGAAAATCTGCGTGGGTGATCGTACGGGCGTGATGGTAGGCTATATAAAAAGGGCAACGCCTGTGAAGCTCGAGAAGGGCAGCACTATCAGGATGAGGAACTTCACGTGGAGAGACAACTTCTTCTTAGTCCATTCAGGGACCAGTGCTTCCACGTAAGTAAGAGTATTACTGTTTAACTTTATAGAGTTTAAATGATGCTGTAATCAATTGACTGTATTTCTAAGGGAGGCAGGTAAATGTTTAGGATTGACATCGTGTTCGAAATATTATCAAAGTAAACAACTATTTACTTCTATTTAAATCTTGCTTTCTTGCAATTTTAAGACCTTTAGCAGTCTGGAAAGAACCCATAAGGGTAGGCCGGACGTTAAACAAACATAGACCTTTATCAGATTGTTACAATTAATCAAAATTGTTATTACTGAATGTTACTGTTGGTCTGGTTTACAATTTGGTGTCTGCTTATTACAACTTTTACATTTCAGAAAGTTCTGGTTTATAATTTGGTGTCTGATTATTACAACTTTTACATTTCAGAATGTTGAATCAGCCACTATCGATGGACATCATCATGCGCGGCATGCTAGAATTCAAGCGTCCGCAAGTACCGGTTACAGTCATATCACAAGCACTCCGTGCCACAAAGGGCCAAATTATTTCCATTCAGGGAATCGTCATAACGGTGAGATATGAATTGAATTGAATTTATTTTATTAATTGTCATAACGGTGAGATATGAATTCAATTGAATTTATTTTATTTTTTTAGAAGATGATATTTATATAAGATAGAATGAAATGAAATCAATTACATTTCCAGTCTTCATAAGTATAATTCATAGTCAATCAGTGAAAAAATAAGTCTGCACATGATAAGTCTAATTGAATTGAAATATTTTTCGGATAAGCTATGTCCATAAAATGTAATATAAAATGTAATATCAAAATGGTGTGGTCAGCAATGGCTGAATTAATTAATGCTTATGTGCCTTTTTCAATTCAGACCGAAAACAACCGAATAGTGGGAGAAAACAAGGACAAGTTGGTGAAGACTGTGACCGTCCGCGATCGAACAGGGGAGATAAAAACGTCACTCTGGGGCCCTGCTGCAATCAAGTGCGATATCCTCCTGGGACAGAGAATCACCCTTGCAGATACCAAGGTGTCTATGAACACACGTGGCACTCACGGTGTGATGCTGAACGTGAACTTTGCGGATCAAATTGTGGCAAGTATACTTCAGTGCATTTTCAGAAACTTGAACTTGTAATAGACATGGAAATAATGAAACATCCATTCAAAACACTATCTAATGTAGAAATCGATTCCGTTTGAATTATTCACTGGAATATAAATTATTGGCCAGCTGCTACATTGGTCGTGCATGTGTTAGGAACGTGAAATGGCACTATATCCGGGAATAGGTACTTTTTGTCATTACAATCAATGTTGGGAAATGTGTCAATAAATTTCTTATTTCAGAAAATTTACTCTTTCAAATGCTGAAGATGGTTTTCAAATATTGAAGACAGAAGCCTTTACTGTTTTGGACAATAGTTATTGATAAGACATTTACAATTTTCTCTTTCACTTTCAGCTTGAAGCTCCCCGTGACATGGTCGAGTCAATCCGCGTTGTGGGCGTGGAAGAAACTGATCGATACAACGTGGTCATCCTTGATGTCTATCACGGTGGGATAAGTGAGAGACTGACTATCGACAGGCACTATTTGTCTGAAGTTTTCGGACGTCCTGACATGACGGTCAGAAACCTTATCAACTATATGCCTTTCAATGCAAATGTACACATTAATGGGCAGAAAATCACTCACATGAAAAATGTTCAGGTGGCAGCGTCGGCCGTACAACGTCTGGTACCCCAAGGACAACGCCAGGGTCAAGCTCGTCAAACGGGACAGCAAAATGTTCCAACCTATGCGGCTACTCAGCCAACTCAGAGCAATGTGTCAGTAGCCCAGCCTGGCCCTAGCTGCATGTCGTCACCTGCCCAGTCTACCTACTGCAGCATGTCAGCTCCCCAGGGTGCCAACTACACCGTGTCGTCACCTGCTCAGCAGACTTACTGCACCATGACGTCACCTGTCCAGCAAGCCCAGCCTGCCCAGGCCGTCCAGCCCGTCCAGCAGGCTCAGGCTGTCCAGCCCGTCCAACAGGCTCAGGCCGCCCAGCAGGCTCAGGCCGTCCAGCAGGCTCAGGCCGTCCAGCCCGTCCAGCCTGTCCAGTCCGTCCAGTCCGTCCAGTCCGTCCAGCCCGCTCAGGTCGTCCAGGCTGTCCACGCTCTCCATGCCGTCCAGACGGTCCACCATGTGTCTTCGACTGCTCCTCCTCCGGTTCCCCCACCCACCCCTGCTCCGGTTAGACGTGGGCATGGTCTGGACGGGATGGCCTGTCAACAGCGAAACGAGTTTGTTGAGGCTGACAACAGGGACTCATCTGAAAACATAGAAGACCCAGAAATTGAGGCAGACACCGCGGAGAACGACGTGGCCCCTCTTGATAATGCTAGTGAAACGAGCGACAACATGCATATTGACACTCTGTACAAGACCGGCGGTTCAGATGATGATGCAGGATCTGTAGATGAGCGTATCCTGGATGACGAAACTGACGCAACTGTAGCCAGCGTTTAAGTAAAGCGTATCCTGGATCTCGAAACTGACGCTACTGTAGCCAGCGTTTAACTAAAGTCAAGACTGTTTAACATTTGATGCGATTGATATTTGAAGTTCTTTGCCTGTTCAGACTATATCATAAGGTTCCTCGTATTAGATTTTTCGTTTTAGCTTCTATGTATAAGCTTCTTTATAGACTGAGTAGTCTATTGAGAATGAATAAGGAGAGACGACACATTTCCAGAATTTAAATATCGATGCGAGATATTTATAAGGTCTTGGGTATACTTTGCTCTTCGACAGTTTCAATGTTTCTATTGCTCCACTGATATGATGTAGCCTGAAGCCTAAAGCAATGTTTCTTTGGGTATCTTTATAGATCTGAGAGATTTTACAGGAGTGAATCCGGATATGTATCTGTTCTGACATCAGACTTTTTTTTCCTCCTAGGGCCCTTTTTTATTTAGTTTTTTTTTCTTCATTATTTCGATTTGCAGTGTTCGAGATTAACGCCGATTTTGGATCAGGGCCGACAAAAACTGGTGCTGCCATTTTCGGCCGTCATTTTGCAACTTTTCAGTCCCACTTATTTGGCCGTCATTTAATATATTTTCGGCCGTCATTTATCCAACTTTTCGGCAGTCATTTAGAGTTGAGGAGCCAGTTTTTGGGTACCTCTAATTTTTGGACATATTACACATTTATAGGGGCTCCTCTACACTACACTATTTTTTTGTGGCCCGATTGAAAGCTATCAGGGCCGACAACTTTTGGTACTGTCTGCCTTAATGGCCGAGCACCAAAAAAGTTAGTCTGGGACACTGCAAAATTTGATCTCTTTTTTTTTCCGTTCCTTTTTTTTCTAGGTTTATATTTTATTTCATTATTTCGAACATTGGATATATCTCTCATTTCTTTCTGTTTAAATTATTTTGATTTTTCTGGGTTGTACACTTATTAGGATGAACGAGCTCACCTGTGTACCAGTTAGAAGAATTTGCGTTACTCAAGGAAGTACCAGTAATACTCTGTCCTGTAAAGTTAAAATGCTTATACGGGTTTAACACTTAAGTAGCTAAAAGTTAAGTAAGTAGTTTTGATAATATTGGTTTTTTCTGTACTTTGAACTCGTCAGGTGCAACTGCCCCAACTAGACAGACTAATTTCAGGTCAAAGTAAGATATATCACGGTATCATTTGTTTAATTTTTTTATATTTTTTTTGGTTTGGTTAACCAGTTAGAAGTCTTAAGTAGAAGCTGCACGTGGACCTTTTCAGGTTCAGATGACGTATGCTTTCATGGAATGTTTTAGGATATTCTCAAGGAAACTCTTGATTTATATTTACATGTAGCTAATAGTTCACATTTACATTTCTGATCATGTCTTGTAATAGTTTCGAAAGGACAAGGAAGCTTTTGTAAGACAGCTCTTGTTATGTTTGACCAGTTTTTTTTTCTGATTACCATTCAAAGAGTCCAAGTAATTCTATAAGTTTTTCTTGTTCTAAGAAGTTGTGAAAGTTTCACCGTTCTAACTTTGAACAGTAAATGTGCCATTGACACAAGCGGTGCTTACAACACTGATATTACAGATTACAACACTAGAGTCTTCCATGGCTGACTTGCCCAACAGTTGTGTTAGGAAACATGGAGTTTATTGTTCTTACAGTTTCAAAAAAAAAATAAAAGTTCCGTTGAACCCAAGTTGTGAACTTTCTCTTTTGTACAGATGTAACTTATTTCTATTTAATCAGGTCTTTCATCGAAAATTGGTGACTACTTCGGAAATATTCCAACATATTTAAGTTTTTCACAAGTTTAACAAATTCAAAAGAATTATTAGAGTATTTACTAGAAGTGGTTCTTAACTCATTATCTTTTCCAGGCAGTAGATGTAAATTTAATTATATACCAAGACGTTTAAGCGCTAATATTTTTGATATTATTTCTTGAAGTCCAGTAATACTTTTCACTTTAATCTGTTTGAACTGAAGTGACTGAATTTGGAGACCTTGGAGTTTGTAATGACACTAGGGGACGCAACTTATCGATTAGTCTTTGGTCTATGTCGACACTAGGGGGCGTTGTATATAGGTCTTCTGTCACTATCGACACTAGGGGGAGTTGTCTGTCGTTAATACTGCCGCCTCACTGGTATCAAAGCTTGCTTTGATGCACAAACTATAACACCTTTTACTGCCGACTCTATAGTATATAACATTAAGACTTACAGATATATAACTTTTTACTGCCGACTCTATAGTATATAACGTTAAGACTTAAAGATACAATACAGTTGGTCTTGTCTAAAGGTCCTGTGAGGTAATTGTGCATAAGCTGTCATGTGAAACATGCAGCCAGGCCCCACAAGTAGGAAATTCTGAGTGAATTTGACCATACATGTAGGAGGATCCATGCCCAAATTTTTCAAAGGGGCTGTGTATACATGATGAACTTTATTATGCAGGCCTAGTCACAGGATATTTTCACATTAATTACAAAGAAGGAAGTCAAAGTCTTATCATCAGATCTCAGCACCCAATACAATTAAGGCTGTCCTAGATTTCTGAGTGCTACAGTGACAATTTAGTGGTAAAAGTGGACAAAGTGAACCCAAGCAGCGAGGAAAAAGGCGCTTATGTCACACTACGCAGGCGAAGAGGTTGACGACATTATCGACACCTTAGTGATCCCCGCACCGGCGGACGGTGAGGATGTGTACACAGTATTTCGCGACGCTCTTAACACACATTTCCTACCACAAATGAACACTGAGTACGCAATCTACGAATTTCGCACGTGTTCACAGGAACAGGGTGAGACACTCGACATGTACGTCACCGAACTAAAAAAGTTGGAGAACTTTTGTAACTTTCCGGACTTGGATCGCGAGTTGAAATCACAAATTATACAGAATTGCCGATCATCAAAACTTCGAGAATCGTGGCTGGACGCTGAACCAGGTCCTTGACAAAGGTCGGGCCATGGAACTTTCGGAACACTAGGCCAGTATCATCGAACATGGCGAGATGTCGGTAAATCGTATCAAGACGCCGAAGTACACGAGCAAGCCGAAGCAGGGCAAAGGTAAATCATCAAAGGGACAACCTAAGCAGTGCGGACAATGTGGCGCGTCACAAGGCAGTGACCTCAAGAATTGTCCCGTGTATGGACGAGAGTGCAGCAAGTGTGGCAAATTAAATCACTACGCGAAATTCTGCGAGACCCCTGCCAAGCGAGCGCGAAGAAGACGTGGTGGAAAAAGGGAAGGCGGCATGTATGAGTTAACGAAGTAGAGGAGGACGAAACTCAGGAAGAGTCGATGGATAATTACGTCTACACGATCCACGAGGCCGAGACCCTGGACAGTAGTGAAGATGAGGATGCACAGTACGTGTATACTCTACGGGCTGTAAACAACAGGACCAGACGGGCCAAACTACCGAGGACGATCGTCAAGGTTAATGGTACTGAGACCGAGTTTATCATCGATACTGGAGCAGGACTCAACATTCTCAGGTTCGAAAACCTCAAAGTGAAGCTGCAGCTCAAAAGCACCAATATACACGTTAGAGCATATAAATATGAAATACCGATCACCATACTAGGGATTTTCGTGCAAAAGTCGAAGTCCAGGAGAGGATAGCGCATGCAATCATTTACGTCACTGGCGGACATGATGGCTCCCTACTTACATGTGGCACCGTGGAAGCCCTAAGGTTAGTGACAGTTGACAAGAAGCTCCTATTAGCAGTAAATGCAGAAGTAGAGACCGACCCTCTCTACCAAGGAGTCGGCCTACTCAAGGACTTTTAGGTGAAGTTGCACATCGACGATAGTATTCCCCCAGTTGCGAAGCCCCATAGGAGGATCCATATCAATCTGCATTAGAAGGTGGAGGAGAAGCTTCGACAGCTTGAGAAGGATAACGTCATCAAGAGAGTGGACAGACCTACACCTTGGGTATCGCAACCAGTGTTTCCGCTGAAGTCTGGAGATCTGACTGACATATGCATGTGTGTGGACATGAGGAGCACCAACAAGGCAATATTACGCACTTGCCACATAACTCCTACAATAGAGGAAATCGTCAGTGATCTTAACGGGCAGTAAAATTCTCTAAAGATACCATCAGCTGATGCTGGATGAAGAGTCGCGTTACATCGCCACCTTCACTACGCATGTCGGACTGTTCCGATACAAACGTTTAAACTTTGAGTTATGCTGCACATAGGAGATCTTCCAAAACGCGATCCACGAGATGTTAGGAGGAATCCCGGGAGTTCTAAATGTGAGTGACGACATCCTGGTGTATGGGAAATCCCAGGAGGACCACGACAAGAAACTGCAGCAAGTCCTACAGAGGCTGCGAGAGAAAGGACTCACTCTCAACAAAAAGAAGTGCGCATTTGGCCAGGACAACCTGAAGTACCTCGGGTACATCTTCGCAAAGGAAGGTATGTCACCGGAGCCCGACAAAGTATCAGCACTAAATGATGCAACCGCCCCAACAATCCAACAGAAGTACGATCTCAGCTGAGTGTGGCGAACTACTGTTCCTGCTTCATCCCGAACTACGCTACCATCACCAAGCCTATGAAAGGACTCATGAAGAAGGACAGCAAATGGGAGTGGGGTAATCCCCAGGAGGACGCCTTCAACGAGCTAAAACAGTCACTCAGGGAGGACACTTTGACGCAGTACTAAGACCCTAAGAAGACGACCGAGATAATAGTCAACGCTAGTCCGGTAGGTCTCGGGGCGATACTTGTGCAGAACACGAAGGACAAGAGGGTCGTGATAAGTTACGCAAGTCGTGCTTTAGCCTCAGTGGAGCAGAGGTACTCTCAGACCGAATGAGAAGCTCTCGCAGTTGTCTTCGGTTGTGAACGTTACCATCTCTACGTCCTGGGCAGCTGCTTCACAGTAGTCACAGACCACAAACCACTCACAATGATATACAACAACCCACAGTCAAACCCACCAGCAAGGATCAAGCGTTGGACTCTCTGGCTTCAGCGTTATGACATGACGGTAGTATACTGACCGGGTAAGGATAATCCGGCCGATTACCTATCCAGACATCCCGACCCTCATCCGAAAGCCTACCGAGCAGAGAAGGACGGTGAGGAGTACGTGAACTTCGTAGTGGTAAATGCTGTTCCTAAAGCAATCACATTCAACCAAGTACATGAGAAAACCCAAAAGGACGAGGTTCTCCAGCAGGTCACCACCGCTGTATGAACAAATCATTGGGACAAACTCTTGGACAAGAAGAGCCCTGATCGTGACGCCTTTAAATCATTCTACGAGGTTAGGAGTGAGATCACGGTCGCATGCGATAGCTCGTACCTATTTAGAGGGACTCGACTCATCATGCCGTTAGTGCTCCAGGATAGAGCGATCGACCTGGCACATGAAGGCCACCAAGGACTCGTCAAGTTGAAACAGTTAATCCGGACCAAGGTGTGGTTCCCTTGCATCGACAAGCAGATAGAACAACGCATCGATTCCCATTTACCTTGCCAGGCAACAGTTAAAAGTTGTGACGATACACCAGCTAAGATGACACCACTTCCTGACGGACCCTGGAAATCACTTAGTGCCAACTTCTATGGACCGCTACCTACTGGCAAATATCTCCTTGTTGTAATCGATGAATTTTCCCGTTTCCCAGTAGTTGACATTGTGTACTCAACAAGTGCTCGAGTTGTCATCCCTGCACTTGATAAGACATTTTCTATCTTCAGCATTCCAGATGAACTCAAGACGGATAATGGACCACTGTTCCAAGGGAGCGAGTTCGCAAGCTTCGCAAAGTACATGGGATTTGTACATCGTAAAGTGACGCCCTTATGGCCGAGAGCCAATGAAGAGTGCAAGACGTTCATGCGAAATCTCGGAAAAGTAGTTCAAGGAGCCCGCACCGAACACAAACTGTGGAAGCAGAAACTGTAGAAGTTTCTTCGCAACTACCGCGCGATGCCTCACTCCACTACAGGAAAATCCCCATCGTGTGCGTTGTTTAGTCTCGAGCCCAAGACGAAATTACCAATCTCTTCCAAGGAAAAGAGGGAGGATCTGGAAATGCACAAAAAGGATGCAAACCAAAAGGCTAAAAAGAAGGAGTATGCCGACCAAAGGAGACATGCTACTAAGTGTGACCTAAACCCAGGAGACACAGTGCTAGTGAAACTGAAGCACAACAAAACAACGTCACCGTAAGACAGCAACCCATATGTCGTTGCTGCATGAAAAGGAACTATGGTCACAACGCAGCGCAAAGACAAACAAATCACCAGGAACAGTTCTCACTTTAAGCGTGTCACTGACAACCACGTAGGAGACATCAGTTCTGAAGACGAAAGTCACGTGATAACGCGACAACCCGTAACGCTACCCATGCCACCTGACCACGCTCGAACTGCAACTGAACCGACACCAGAGAACACTGCGGATAACGACTTTATCCCGCAGACTCCGCCCAGATTACTACTTGTGCAGAGAGCCACTCCGAGCTCTGTGCCCAGATCACCACCTGTGCAGAGAGCCGCTCCGAGCTCTGTGCCCAGACCTGTGCCTAACTCATCACCAGCATAGGCGAGACCACGCAGGGTACAGTATGAGCCCACCTGGATTGGAGATTATGTTAATAAGTAACGGGGCAAAATAACCCCCTAGTCTCAGAGGCCTTTAACAGGGAAGTCTACCCTTGCCTCTTTGTTTCAGTCAAGTTTATTCTTAAAGTTAAAAAAAGTATAAGATACATATCTTTAGTAGTACTGTGACTTTATATACTATGTCGAACTGTTATATGTTCATGTGTTCAAAGACTACAAAACCAAGGACTGCTTGAAGAGCGAAGATCTCACAGACAGTTTGACTAACTATCATACTAAAGAAGTATTATCTCCCATATAGACACTATAAGTAGTAGATATGGTTTATAACCAAAAAGGGGAGAGATGTAGATGTTTTACAGCTGAAAGAAATATTCATGAGTAGCACACAATAACTGTCTTTTCAAAAGTCTTGGTCTTCTGGTAATGTTCATGTGTCCATATAGCTCTAATATTAGCTTTTACTTTAGGTTACTCTATAACTAGATATGAATAATACGGTTTTCTGAAATAGAAACAACATCAGTTTCATGGCAATAAGTCACTGTTTTCTTCAACACAACACAACACAACTTCACAGGTCCAGTTTTACTGGTTTTGACACTACTCTTCCAGAGTGAGTAGGCACGGGACCACCTCCAGCGCTGGCGGGCTCAGCCGCTTAGGTGGGCTAAGAGCAGTTTTACTACCCTCAGTGGTCACGGGTCTCACGGTGTGACCTTTGGGTGTACCAGGCACATCAGGCCTAGTCACAGGTGTCATGCTGTTTTGTCCAGTGTCCTACTGGGGTTATGGGACATCAAGGAGGTGCCTCCGATTCCTGCATAGAGTTACTCCTTCAGGTGTTTGAACCGTGTACGATCGCGGTTCAGGGCACTTACTTAACACTTTGCCCGGGGCCCACAGTCCTGATCTGTGGTCCTGAACACGAACAGTCTGTCCTGGAATAAGCGGTGCTAGATCCCTCGCTCTTTTGTCATGAAACTCCTTTTGAGTCGCCTGTCGTCCTTTAGGTCCACAGAGTTCTTAATGCGGACAGGGACATTTCCCTTGATCTTGCGCTTGTACAGAAGCTCAGCAGGGCTCGGTATTACGCTGTTCATGGGGTTCGTACGCAGGCATAACAGCGCCATCTGGCTGTTGTAGTTACTCGCCTGAGCTTTCTTGATGGTGTTCTTCACTGTTTGAATCATATGCTCGATAAATCCATTTGACTGTGGATAATGGGGCGAGGATGTGATTTGTGTAAATCCCCATGACTCGGCAAACTGCTTGTAGTTTACAGAGTCGTAATGTCCTCCATTATCGCTGATCACCTTTGCAGGGATTCCGTGTTCTGCAAAGATCTCCATTGTTGCATTGACAACCACCTGGCTCATGCATGGTTGTGGCATTTTCCTAATGATCAGGAATTTGCTGTAGTAGTCCGCTACGGTGAGAAATGGTTGGCCTTCCAGTTGGAATAGATCAGTGGCAATAACTTGCCATGGTCTTGTGGGGAGTTCATGCTGTTTCAGAGTCTTGTGTGGGAGAGACTTCTGGTACTCCTGGTATTTGTCACAGCCGCACACCAGCTGTTCGATATCCTTGTTGATATTCACCCAATACACACAGTCCTTGGCTCGGAGTTTGGTTTTCTCAATACCTTGGTGTCCCATGTGTAGTTTGGATAGGATACGCTCCTGGACGGTCTCAGGAATAATCACACGATCACCACTTAAAATGAGTCCATCCTCGACTGACAGTTTGTCGCAAAACGACCAGTAAGGTCGGAGCTCGTTCAGGAGCTCTTTGATGTTCACGGGCCATCCATGTACGACTATCTCCTTGAGCTCACACAGGATATGGTCCTTTGATGTTTCGTCGTGTATGTTGTTCAGATGCTCCTCTGTGAATTGTACGATGTTCAGCTGCTTGTCTAGGTTGATCACGCCTTTGTTCCTGCTCGAACCCCACAATAGTCCATCTGCGACGACCATCTCCTTCCCTGGACAATACTTATTGGTCACGTCGTATGGCTGAAGTCGCAGCAACATCCTCTGTAGTCTTGGAGGGGCCGCAGTGAGGGGTTTGTGCTGGATCATTTCTAAAGGCTTGTGGTCACTTTCTACTATAAAGTGTTTCATTAAAGACATAGGTGTGAAATCGTTCACACCCAAACACAACTGTGAGCAGCTCACGTCTAATGTTCGCATACCTCTTCTCGGTGTCCATCAGTGACTTTGAGGCGAATGCGATCGGCTTTCCGTTCTGCGTCAGCACTGCGCCCAGTCCTCTTCCAGAGGTGTCTACCTGGACTGTGGTTTCCTTATCCTGATCGAAGTACGTCAGTTTTGTCTCCTTGCAGATCAAGGACTTCACCTTGTCAAGCCCCTTCCTGTGTGATGACGTCCAGG
This sequence comes from Lepidonotus clava, assembly GCA_936440205.1. Lineage (NCBI taxonomy): Eukaryota > Metazoa > Annelida > Polychaeta > Phyllodocida > Polynoidae > Lepidonotus > Lepidonotus clava. Next base: position 38,880,679 of record OW387136.1, on the reverse strand, counting down.
TGACTCTTCTTTCAACAGAGCTTGTAAGTCGGCTGTGTTTTTGGACAAGTCCAGAATGAATGGGGACATGTATGCAGGCTAGGAAAATTCCTCCATTTTTCTGGTCGTCAGAGGACAACCAATAACAGAAATCTGTTTGTGCACTAATATCTCTAGGTTGTACACACTTTGAGGGACATGTTTATAACAAGAAAAACCAAGATTTCTTTCCACACTCATTTCATGGTCGTCGACGACACACGGACACGCATATTTTCCTAGTATATGTACGTCACCATCCCGAGGAATTCCTGCAGCTCGCGTTTTGTCTGCGGTGGATCCAACCCTTTAATGTCCTCAACCTTCTTGGGGTCAGGGTTGACGCCGTCCTTCATGTATACCATGCCGAAGAACTCTATTCATGGCGTCTTAATCGCGCATTTGTCGCTGTTGAGCACTAGTCCGTACTCCTGCGCTTTGGTCATCAAGTTGTGTAGGTTTTCGTCATGCTCCTTCTCCGTCTTACCATACACAACGACATTGTCTGCAATCCCTACTCTCCAGGAACTGGTCCATGTTCTGCTAGAATACGTCTTGGCTCATTACAAGCCCAAACAGCATTCGGAGGAAACAGTACCTCCCGAATGGACTGTTGAACGTCGTAAGGAGAGACGACTCGTCATCTAATTTGACTGACCGATATCCATTTTTCGCGTCTAACTTACTGAAGTACTGTGCTCCGCTGAACTTGTGTGTGATTTCATCCAGTGTCGGAGTTTTGTGGTGACATCTCATGATCGCCTTGTTCAGATCCTTGGGATTGAAACAGATCCTTAATTTCCTGTCCGACTTTTGGGACATCAAGAGACTGCTCACCCAGTCTGTCGATTCGTCCACTTTTCGGATAACCCCATCCTTCTCCATCTGGTTGAGTTCGGACTGCAGTTCGTATTTCAGGTGGATTGAGCACTTCCTTGGTGTGTGTATTATCGGCTGGGCTCCTTCCTTAAGAATAATGTGGTACGTCCCCAGGAACTCACCGATCCTGTCAAACTGCTTCGGGTATATCTTTTTTAGGTCTTCTACCGAATCTACTTTCTTGTCGGTCATCTTAACTTTGTAGTGAAGCGTCACTAATTTGAATTTTACAGAACTCGGCATACCGACTATCACTGGTAGTGTATTACCCTGAGCACCTGTATCGACCTTCACCCGTATGTCTGCGATCACCTTGCTGTCGCGATTTGCTTGGATGTAAGCGTAGGCCTCATCGCGATTTTCACCATTTTCTGTCGGCCCGTCGATACTCGCCATATTTATGGTGTCAAGTGTCATATGTTCGAACTGTTCTCCTTTGAAACGTCTTCATCGGAGTCCTGACCCATGGCATGAACTGCATGTTTCTTCTTATACTCCCCTTTATACTGTGGCTTCTTTTTGCCCAGCTGTCCCTTGTATTTCTCTTTGGCGTGTTCACCGCGTTTCGCATCGCTGTCCTTGTTCTGGGGACACCCGATTTTGCCGCTAGTTATCTGTTCAATTACCCTCTCTTCGTACTCTTCATCTGTGAATTTACACTTTAGGGTCTGAAGTTTTAATCTAGACACGTAAGCATCGATGTTCTCCTTTTCCTCTTGTTTATACTTTTGAAGATAGAGTCTAGCTACGCACCAATTTTCCTTTGTGTCGACCTGCCCCAGAAACTTTTCCCATACTACACCAGGATTCTTCTTTTGGGCATCTGTGAGTCTCCATGAGTTGTACTTTCTAATGCCTGTTTCCCCACTGAATAATAGAATATGGTCTATCTGCTTCTGTACTTTTACATCTTTTACAGAGAAGAAGAGCTCACAATGTTGCTTAAACATGCTAACTGCTCTGTCTACATACCACCAAGACAGAAAGTGTGTCACATATAATGATCTTGCAGCACTGATCTCTCAGCTGCCTCCTCCGTCTGTAATTATGGGTGACCTCAATGCCCATAACCAGATATGGGGGTCCCGCAAAATAGATGTGAGAGGCAGAGCAATTGAAAGAATCATAGACCGGAAATCTCTCTGCCTGTTCAATACTAAAGTTCCAACATACCATCATCCTGGAAGTGGAAATTACTCGTCCATTGATTTAACACTCTGTCACCATTCCATCTTTGCAGAGTTTCAATGGACAGTACATAAGGACTTATGTGGAAGCGAGGACTTTCCCATCCTCCTCCAGACATCCAAGAAAAATGAAAATAGAGACAGGATCCCAGTATGGAAGACACATAAAGCAGATTGGGATAGCTGCCAAAACCTCTGTAAAGTGTCCTTCCTAACCTGGGAACTGGCATGCAAAAAAAGAAGATCCAGTGCAATACTTCACAGATACATTGCTAGAAGTAAGTGCGCTCTCTATACCAAAAACATCAAAACATCCTCCAAAAAAGTCTCGGCCATGGTATGATGATGAATGCCAAAAGGCTAGAAAGGAGAGAAAGAGAGCACTGAGAAAGTTTAATAGTAACATCAGCGCTGAAAATATACATGCATATTTACAAGCCCGTGCTAAAACAAAATTAACCTATAAGACTGCTAAACGAGAGTCCTTCCGAAACTTCATCAACTCTTTCCAGATCTACCCCAATGAGGAAAGTATGGAAAGTGGTGAAGAAGATGAATGGTCACTCTACTTCAACAGTCCACCAGTTTAAGGTCGGAAACGAAACAAAAGAAAGCAAGGAGGAAATAGCAAACACCTTAGCTACATATTTCTCCAAAGTCTCCTCTGAGGAGAACTGTAGCGAAACTTTCCTCCGACACAAAAAGAAGAAGGAAGACACTGAACTTGACTTCACATCCACCAACAGGGAGATATACAACACCATCTTCTCCCTTGAGGAGCTGAAACATGCCCTCCATCAGTCAAAGTCTTCTTCTCCTGGACCTGACACTGTTCACTATGACATGCTGAAAAAACTGCCAGAAGAACAACTCAAACTACTACTTGAGTTGTACAACAACATATGGGTAAACGAACAGTATCCGAGCTCTTGGGCTGAAGCTACTGTGGTCCCTATCCTGAAAAATGGGAAAACCAAGAGTGATCCCCAGAGCTACAGACCTATTGCTATGACTAGCTGCCTTTCCAAAACCATGGAAAGAATGGTCAGCAACAGGCTGACTTGGTATCTGGAATCTAATGATCTCCTAAACACCTACCAGTCAGGTTTCCGCCAAGGGCAGAGTTCAACTGACCACCTTGTAAGGCTAGAAAGCTAAATAAGAGAAGGATTCGCCAACAAAGAACATGTGGTGGCTGTCTTTTTTGACCTCGAAAAGGCATACGACACAACATGGAAATATGGCATCCTACAAAATCTGCAGGAAATGGGACTGCATGGCAGACTGCCCACATTCATTTCCAATTTCCTTGCCAACCGAACATTTAGCGTACGTCTTGGTACCAAACTGTCGCGGAGAGTCGACCAGGAAATGGGTGTACCCCAAGGCTGTGTCCTCTGTGTGACATTGTTTGGTGTACAAATAAACAGCATAACAAAGTCCTTGCAGAAAGACCTTAACTGCTGTCTCTATGTGGATGACTTTGTCATATGCGACCGATCGAGACAAATTACAACTATAGAAAGAAAACTACAACAGGCAGTGAATCTCCTTGACAAATGGAGTACTGAAAATGGTTTCAAGTTTTCTACCAACAAAACTACATGCGTTCACTTCTGTCATAGAAGGGTGCGTGTGGAAAATCCGTCACTCCGTCTCAAGGACACTGAACTGCCTGTAGGGGAGGAGGTGAAGTTCTTGGGAATGATCTATGACAAGATCTTATCCTTCAAACCTTACATTGAATATATGAGGAGAAAATGCCTAAAGGCAATGAATCTCCTGAAAGTACTGTCCAACACAGAATAGGGTGCTGACCGAGAGATCCTGCTGACCCTGTACAAAGCATACATCCAGTCAAGGCTGGATGATGGTTCTTTGATATACCAGTCAGCGGGGAAATCCTAATTTGACAGACTAAACCCCATCCAAAACCAGGGCCTACGAATATGTCTTGGCGCTTTCAGAACATCACCAGCCAAAAGCCTACACGTGGAGGGCAATGTTCCACCTTTACATTTAAGGAGGGAAAAATTGTCCTTACAATATGCAATGAAGGTCAAAGCTGACAAGAGAAACCCAACACATGATACCATATTCCGCACACATAACAGCGAGTTGTTCCGGGTAAATCCAAGGGTGGCCAAACCATTCTCTACCTCTGCTAAATCTGTGATCAGAGAAGCAGAGATACCTTTGAACATCATCAGAGATAAAAGACCACCCAAGAACCCATCATGGTCCCAGAGTAAACCTGTGGTCATCCTGGAACTATGCAATAACAAGAAGAACGAAACCAACCCCTCTTCTTTCAGGAACGAATATGGAGCCCTGAAAGACCAATACAGTGATCATTTCCCCATCTTCACTGATGGCTCCAAGGAAGGAAATAGAGTGGGTTATGCAGTACATACAGAGTATGGGGACCTGATGGGTACCCTTCATGGCCAAGCCAGCATTTTTACTGCTGAAGCACGTGCTCTGGCACGTGCACTAGACTGGATCAAAGTATCAGGACACAGAAGGTTTATCATCTTCTCAGACTCAAAGTCCTGTTTACAAACTATCCTACAACATCAGCCTAACAATCCCATAATCAGAGATATCCAGCAAAGTCACACCAACCTGAAATCAGTTGGCAAAGAAGTGATTTTCTGCTGGCTACCTAGCCACATTGGAATCTCTGGTAATGAAGAGGCAGACCAAGCAGCCAAAAGGGCATTGGCCCTAGATCCTGAGGTTGCTAGAATCCCACACACAGACTTACTGCCACTGAGGACAGAATCTGGTTTTCGCCGTGAAAATTACCCTGGCTGTCGGTACGGCGTAAAACACCCAACACTCACTCACTCACTGCCACTAAGCAAAACACATATGCGATCCAAGTGGCAAAGCGACTGGAACAAACAGGAGAACAATCTTCTACATTCTGTCCAACCCAAATTAGAAGAGAAAAGTGACAAAAGCAAAAGGGAGTGCCTGACAAGGTCAGAACAGGTGAAACTGGCCCGTCTTCGGATAGGCCACACCAGGCTGACACATGAACACCTCTTGAAAGGTGAAGGTGCTCCAATTTGTCAACAGTGTAACACCAAACTAACGGTGGAGCACATCATATTGAAGTGTAAGAAGATAGATGATAGTCGCAAGCGGCATCTCCGAAACAGAACATCGATGAAGGACATGTTTAACAACAACGAAAGTAAAAAGATCCTGCAATTCCTTCGAGAATGCCAACTGATAGATAAAATCTAAGAAAGGATCCAAGAGTCTGGCATCCAGTGGCCACTCTGTGCTTCCAGCAGGGTCATCAAAGGCTGGGTGTGTGGTGTCCTTTCTATGGGACATTGCACACGAAAGACCCCTTGCCACTCTTCGCAACGAGTAGGTTATTGCACCCGGTGGCGGGTTTCTTCTAAGTCATATCATATATCTCAAAAAAATCAATTTTATTTTTATTTTTGACAATGTTTCCCATCCCCCTAAGGGATCTGGAGTTTTTTTAAATTTTTGGAATTTTCCAAATATTTTGAATGCTATAAACCAGTGAACAAAGGTCCTATCTGCATAGTTACAGTTTTCAGTGAGTAACATAAGGTCGTATCTGAAATATGTGAATGTTTTCTCCTTAGTTAAATGTGTTAATTTATGCAAAATAAAAATAGTTTTTGTCAGTTTGTTAGATAACTATTGTGTGAGCATTATTGTAAAATGTTATAGCTAAATTTATAAAATTAAGCACAGAGATAGGAATTTAATTAGAAAATGTTTGATACGACCTTTGTTTACTGAACAAATTGTCTGGATGTTGAGTAACATAAGGTCGTATCTGGGCTGCATGCAAATGTGATAGTATAAATATCATATAGATGTTTGGTATTTGAGACTAATCAAAGTTATTATAAACAAGCATAATATTAGTCTTACTTCAGAAATGTTATTTTGTGTAATTTGACATGGTCAAAATGATTTAAATTGCATTTAACTAAGATTTACATGTGTAAGATACAACCTTTTGTTATTCACTGATTTCCCACTTTTCTCCTTAAAGGTGAGTAACATAAGGTTGTATCCATAAAATATTCTTTATGTGTAACATCCTAATGATCTAGATCTATTCATAATCATGACCAAGGGACATTTAGCATATTATTCTTCCTAGGAATCAGATATTATAATGATTGAGCAAATATTTAGGATCATGCAGACCTTCAAAATATGCAAATTTCTTTAATTAGCAATTGCTCAAAATGAGCTTTTGTCATATACGACCTTATGTTACTCAGCCAACGAGATGTGGTCACCTGTAAGCTGAAAAACATTACCTTGTGCAGTCTGGAAAGAACCCATAAGAGTTGGCCAGACGTTAAACTACCCCAACAAACAAACAACAAAAGTCACAACCACATAGAAGATATCAGTTCTGAGGACACAATTGACATTGTGATATTGTGAAAACCCATAATGTTACCCATGCCACCTCAACACTCAAGCTGCAACTGGACCAACACTAGAGAACACTGCAGATAATGGCTATATCCCACAGACTCCGCCTATAATAGACCACCTGCTGTGCAGAGAGCCGCTCCAATCTCTGTGCCCAGACCCGTGCCTAATTCACCATCAGTGCAGGTGAGACAGCTTTGGGCACTGTGTGAGCCCACCTGGATGAAAGTCTTTGCAAAAAGTAACTGGACAAAATGATCCCCATTGTGTTAGAGGCCTTTAATGGGAAAGTCTACCCTTGACTCTTTGTTTCGGTCAAGATATGGTTCATCCTAGAAGTTAAGAGTATAAGATACTGTGACTCTATATGTACTATGTTGAACTGTTATAAGTTCATATGTTCAAAGACAAAACAACAGACGATGCTTGGAGAGTGAAGATCTTAAAGACAGTTTGATTAACTATCATACTAAAGTAGTTTTACCTCCCATATAGACACTATGAGTTGTATTTTGATATCTGACCGAGGTCTGTACTGGATTTATTTGGTGAGTAAGTCGAAAATATGACACTATAGTGACAAATTAATAAAATTCTTAGCTCATTCCCTTTTCCCCCCGGTGAACACAATAGAATAAGGCAGGAGTGGCTGATAAATAATTTCATTTTATAAAATAGTAATAAAATCACGTATTAATTTAAAGACGAGGAAAACGGCGTTTCAGCTCTGGTGCTACCACATTGTGTCAAAATCAGACACAGAGTGTTCCTATAAACAGTTTTGCCTAGCAACAGTGCTGGTGACCATAGTGACATGTGCACTGTGATGTCATCAATTGAGTGTGACTACTGGTTGTTAGGTGTGTATCCTAGTAACAGTGACTACATGGTTGCCGTCCAAGGAGAGAGGACCTTTTCGTTTTCCACTATCCTAGTAACAGTTGTTACTTTAGGATCTGGGTTGTTTATCAAAAACACACAGTCCCACTGATAAGGGGATTAATTTTACAGAAAGTAAATGGTGTTGTTGTTCCCAGGTGGTTTCATTTTAAGTAAATCATTAGGCGCAAGTGTTTGTTTGTGTTAGATTAAATATCATAATTTGAGATTTGGGGAGTCTTGGAAAAATTATGACTTGGCAAAAAAGAACCACTGAGTCTGAAGCAGATGCAGTTAAATCCCAGGATTCTCTGTTAATGTGAGAATATAGTAAGGGGTTTTTTTGATATAGGATTAAAGGTGGTAGGACTGTAGTCCGATCGTAGTAAAACGATTAATGTCACATGACATCCGGGACTCTAGGTGATGTATAATCAAATTTTAAGACGTTGTGTAGAGTATGGGATGCCTTCATTAGATTAGTCTAAAAGGTTTAAACCCTGTGGTAGGATGGTGCCCAACCTGTGCATCCATCTCTTTTCTTCTCTATCTCTGGTGTGTTGAGAGCATTGGAAATCAGGGTGCTCTTTGATAAAAGTGAGGATAGATATATTCAGTGGATAGTCAACTGGGTCTAGTGATTTAAGCTTAGAGCATTTCAATACATGGCATGCGACAGTAGGACAGTTTTGATTTTTGATGTCGTTGAAATGTCCTTGAAATCGCGTGAGTAGGCGATTTTTGGTTTGGCCTACATATTGGATACCACATGTTGTGCAAGTGATTAAGTAAATTAAATTACTGCTTTGACAATTGACATTAGTCATGCAACTGAAGGTTGTTCCAAAAGTGGTAGATTTGACTGAACCTGAAAAATTGAGTTTCGGACAGTAACGGCAACTGGCAGATTTGTTGCACTTATTGATTTCACAACATTTTAGGTCTCTATCCTTAGAGGAGGTAGAAGCCCTAACAATTAAGTGAGTCTGATAGGTTTTTATTTCGGCGAAGTCCGAAAATAATTTGGCTGTCGGTGAGGTGGCGCTTGCCAGTTGACTTACCCAGGAGTGACCAGTTTTTGGAAACAATCTCCGTTATAGGTGGATTCCTGGGGTTATGTGTTGTGATACAATAAAACTTTTTGGGGGTGTTCGGAAGAGGTGAACTTGAGAGTGTTTGGTGAATTGGAGTATTTTCTAAACTCATTTGTGATTTCCTAAGGAAATCCTTATTGAGAATCTCATCACGGTGTAGTCCCTCGGCTTTTTCAAGGGCTGACCTCACCAGCCCTTCTGGATATCCAAGTCGAATGAAATACTCTACACAACGTCTTAAAATAAAATCACGTATTAAAATTGTGATTGTGAATAAATAAATAAGTGTAGTATAAAATAGACTAATGCTATATAGAAAGCCCTTTATGGGCGATATGATAAGAAAGATGAGGGTGGGTGGGGTCAGAGAGGCCCGGAGAGAGGTGAATGGACGAGTGGAGGGCTGGGCTTGACTTTTATAGGTAGTGGAATATGTAGCTGGTGCCCATGGGCATTGGACATTGAAGGAAGGAATGGGACAATAGGAGGGTAACCAGCAAATTGTGAGCTGGTTATAGAGGGTAAAGGTGGGATGTATACATATATGTGTGAGACCAGTAGAGAGATTAATGTTAGAGGTATCCACCAGGGGGAGGCAATGAACCATAATGCCAACTCATTGCATTATCAAGCCATTTTCATTTTGTTCCAGTCTTTGATAGCCATGTTGAATTATGCGCCCTGTATACTCGAGACGGTGCTGCGGTAGGGGACTTTTTTCTTTTTTTTTCGAAATCGATGAAACAACCATCAAATACAATCTTTAACAAGTCGATTATTCTTTTCTTAAAACAATAAGACATATATTAATCTTTATAATGCCGATACAAAGTGTATTTGATCGATTTGAAAAAAAAAAAAAAAGTTCGGCCGTTTCTGGTACTTTCCGGCGAAGATCGGCGCCGTCTTCAAAGCCAAGCAAGTAGATCATAAACGAATTCAACAATTTTTGCACTCGAATTATGACATATTAAACGGATTACCCAAGGAGTACAATGCGCATGGACAAGAAGGTTTGTACCTACGCATGGCATATTATTTTTGAACTGTCAATTGTCTTTTTAGCTAGATATGGGTCTGCGAAAAAGGACACTTTTTTCATTCTGATTTGGCAAAATGTGCTCCCATCTAGGAGACAACTGTCATAGCGTTATATTTCATGTCTGTAATTCTCTTATAGAAATGTAGTTTCTGAAACTGGTATTAAGTAAATATAAGTAAAAGGTCCTTATGACGAAAAGCTGATTTAAAAAAACCAATAACATTAAGTGACGCACGGGAAAGTCCGGGTTTCCGAGAACCCAATGATGCCCCACCCGAACCACAACAAACCCATAAACAAGGACCATAAAAGAGAATGATGCAGGCAGTGACGTCAGTGCACACTGTCTGTGATTGGGGAAACTCTGGGAATCCCCATGTTTACATCCAGAGGATTGGTAGGCTCTGGGATTTTCCCAGCTACGTCAGTGTTGGTCAGGACTGATCAGATGCTGATGTCATGGATGACATCATTTTTTTTTTTTTTTTTTTGATTGGATTTTTATCCAGGCTGAGTTCACTTTATTAAATGTTCTTCCACTGCAGTCCTGTGGACCACTTGGGTCCTGTAGACCATTTGGGCACAATTCCGTGCAGGGGTCATCCAAATGTCCTTTTACCAGGCTGCACCCCATGGGACTCGAACCCATGGGGTGTCAATGCCAACGAGTGGTACCAACGCCTCTGCGACGCTGGCCACCCCGACCCCATGGTCATGGGGTTAAAAGACGTCGCTAACCAACGATGAGCAGAGAGGAGACGGGAACGGCAACAAGACGACACAGCAACCCGTAACCAGCAAGCAGCCACCGCCACCCGTTCTACGATACTGGGACAACCCCTCTCCATGGCCATGTTGACATTGCACAACTCTACCACTGACCACACTGACAGGTATTTCTGATCATATACAAAGTGACAATATTCTACTACTTCAGGACCTTCTCTCCAGGAACAGCAAGTAACCTGTGAACATTTAGTGAACATTCATCTTGAACTTATATGTGGATCCTATTGGAAATATTAACTACATTTGTGAACCTTCAGGAAAATAAATTATTCAACAACCATTCTCCATGTGACTACTGTGTGTCTTTACATACATACACACAGCCTTAGTCATACAACGCTACCTAACAGACCCTCAAATTCATGAATTTCTAATCTTTTTTGGCCAGGGAAGAATTACATATCTGGATGTTTACCGTTCTGTTAAAAATGGCATTAGTTAGGATGCCGTGCAAGCCCCTACTCACCGTAGTTGCTACGGCATTTGATTCTTTTTGGAGGGTCTGAATTTCTGTTGACATCATGATCTGGCTGCTTACCACTGACATGGTCGAAGCAATACATTGTTTTTTTGCTGGAGGAGGAACTACACCCATTTGTAATTGATGGGACATGTTCAGACCATAGATTTCATCCCTCTTGACACTGTCAATGTGCCTTTCATCATCCGTTACTACCTTACTCATATATTTTTGGACCTGCTCGCTGGCTTTTGCATAGTTGTTGATGCTATTGGTATTATTGTGTCCCCGAACTTGGGAGATTAGGCTGGGATTCACTCCTGCATTCAGAAGGTCTGTTATCAATTTCTTGTGCAGACTGTGGTTGGTTAGTTTTGCATCCGTTATTTTAGCCCAATGGGCCATCAATAGTACAATTTATTGGATTTTGTTCTTCCCTTATGGTCCGTCAACATAGAGGATTTTGACGAAGACGTGCTTTGTAGGCTTAACCCCGAGATAAAATGGAGATTTAAAGGTACACATCTCTGCAGGTCTGGCTTTTTTGTAGTAGTTATACATGAAGACAGGGAAACGGTCATCTCCGGTAGCAAATGTTTTATGGGCAAATGCTCTTGCTTTTCCGTTACCGAATCTGGTTTTTCCCGGAACAAAAAGCAGTGGAAATTCAGTGACCACTGAGTGGAGAATCAGTGTCAGCTTGCAGTAGTATACCAGTGTTAAATCAGTAGAAATCAGTGGAAATACAGTGGCTGAGCAGTGGTCAATCAGTATGTCCGAAATATTTAAATGAGGTGGCAGTAGAAATCAGTGTATAATCAGTAGGATATCAGTAGCTCATTTAAATATTTCGGACATACTGATTTAGGAAGTGTCCACTGCCGTTTGGTCCGGGTTGTAAGGCGTTCATTGAATGTGAGGTACTGTTCTTTGTTATAAAGGTGGGAGACATGGCTTGTCAGCTCCTGTATCAGGACCACAATGAAAGAGTAATTTACAAATTTGGTGCCAACTAGTCTGGTGGTGAACCAGACCTCTATATCCTGTCTCCTGATTGGTCAGTTTTGTTGTCTGACTTGTAAGGTGACTCCTCATTGGTCACAGGCATCAGGGTGGTTACAAGCTTTTCATTTTTAGAACTCTATGTAAAAAAAACTACTGTAGAAAATTAATAAAGAAATATTTACTGGCTTGTATCTGTGTGTATGTTTTCATGCTACACCTATCAGGATATTTCCATTGTGGTTTCGCCTTTTAGGGGCTCATCAGCTGATTTAGGATTGACTTAAATTTCTTTTCTGATTTGAGAGGTGTTGCCCTCTAGTGGGAATTCCAGTCGCAAATTCTGCTGTTAAGTGGAGCCACTGTGTTAGTGTCACTTTTCTGGAATGTGTAGTTGGCTTATCAATTATATTTGTATTTGGATGCCTCTTATTTTGTAAGAGAACATTTTTACTCTTTTAATGTGATCATATGGAGAGGACTCTAAGTGTAATGATATATGTAAAATGTTTTTCCCGACTATGTTTAACATGGATAGAGAGGGAAAAAATTTTTCCCTCTTTATCCATGTTAAACATGGTCGGGAAAAACATTTTACATGTACTGTTCTCTGTTACTTTCCATTTTGACAACAATATCTACCCACCTGAGCTGTTCAGCCTCGTTGTTACCCCTGAATCCAAAGCCTTGGTTCAAATAGAAGAACACTGCATTCTGCAGTGTTCTCCCTGTCTTATCTCTCCATGTTTCTAGAATTGTTCTACATGTTCCGGCTCGATCAGGTTTGTTCCCTTTTCCGTTACTTTTCAATAATTTTCTCTTCCCCTCGAGGACATTTCTTGAGGTATCAAATTCTGGGCTTTTCATTATATTGTAGGCATAGCCTTCATCCCTCAGGTGTCTGAAAAATAAAATAATATTATCACAAGTAACGCACCATATCAAGTGGTTTTACATAGTTTGAAATTATTTCTGGCGCCTTTAAAATATTTTTACATAATTCTAAATTATTCTCTTAGATATTTAACATTTTGGATCACATTTTTACACATTTTAACTACATTTTATGCCATAGTTTTGTGTTATTTGGCCTGTTTACCTTTCAATTCCTCTGTGGAATGCAGTGATGGTGCTAGGCTCATAGTCCTCCCCATTGTGACGTTCCTCGGTAGTTCGGGGTCTCCAGTTTCTACCGCCGAGGGACATGGGTGTTATTTCGGTTCTTAGCTGGGCACGGAGGCCAAGCAAGAAGCCGAGGTGTGAGATCAAGAGTCGTGCCTTGCGCATGTTGGGGGCTGAGTGGGTCGGTCGGGGGATCAGTCTTCGTTGAAGGGGGGAGGGTGTGTTGGTCAAGTCGGGCCGAGGGGTTGCAGCCATCAAGCGTGGAGGACGGTGGAGGGCAGAATTGTTGTTGAGGTAGGGGTCCGGGCCAACAATAATATCAATTTGATATTCACCTGGTCTCTGTACTTAAGAGTTTAAACCAGGGGAATATTAATTTTGTTATTCCACCAGATAGAAAATTCAGGTTTAAATAGGAGTATACAGAACACACTTCCCTACTCATTAAATAAATATGGTTTATAACCAAAAAGGGGAGAGATGTAGTGTTCCAACGTGTAATATAAAAAGCCTGTATAGTGATACCTAAAAACACAAAGTAAAGTACTACTAGGCCTACTAGCGACGATCTGTAAAGCATGGCTCTGAGTTTGGTTCTATTTTATTCTTGCTCAAAACTATATTAAAACATTACATTATAGACCTCTGGTTTGTAGCATTTATTAGGAAACCAAGTAAGCTTTCATACGATACATAGGTCACTTCCGTATGATGAATACTCATCAAAGTAACTGTTTTCCTCCCGGGTTTTCCTTTGTTAATTTGTAATAATTTGCCATAAACAATGCTTGCTTTTTATACTAGAATGAATGCGTTAAATCAAAATCATACTTATTTTAATACCTTCCTGGTCCCTTAGTTTAATACTTAGACACTTTGCCTTTTTTATTGCATTCACCAATGACCACCACCGCGAGGCCGTTATAATCATGCCCAAAGTACTTACAGACTCAGAGAGTAGGTGTAGTCATCTCTTACATTGAAAATATGAGGACTAGAGGGGAACTAGGAAAGCATTACCGTGCAGTGACGGATCCAGAGATCGAAAAAGGGGGCGCCCTTACTTAAAAATTGGGGGCTCTTTTTACGTTAAAAAAATAGATTGGACAAAAATAAATTTGACAAAATTAGGAAAAAGGGAGGGGGGGGGGGGCTTTTCAAAAGTGCCCTATCCACAGGTAAGAGATGAACGATCGATACATTTTCTGAAACACACACTTCAACATGCACGACGCTACCCCTTCACTGATGAACACGCTGTAATCTTGGCCTGCCTTGACTACTAAGATACAGTCGCTGATGCACCGACATGCGGTAGAATTAGAAAAACATGTCGAGGTCAGGTTTTTCTCTATACCAAAAGTCTGCAAGCTTGATTCAGTTTCCGAAGTTACATTTGAATCGGCAGAGGATCCAGCAAAGTTCGTTTCTGTGTGAAGGTCCCATGTTGTATTTGTCATACGGGTTGGTAAGGTATCATTCCACTTCCAACCTTCATCTGTGGTAGAGTTGTGTGTGCCATCAAATTTGGGTTTTGTGAAGTTGTGGGCATCCAGCATCAACGAGGAATTACGATCATAAGTGTTATTTTGGCTGATAGTGGTCGAATTGACACTTTCTTGAATAGGAGGAATGTCGGATCCACTTGAATAATTAAAATTGGTAGAGTTGTGCATTCCATCTACGTAAACTGTAGAGCTGTCGCCCTCATTTATTGGAGTTGTAATGTTAGTTGTCCCAGGGCTCGTGGAATTATGGGTTTCATCTAAACCAGGGATTGAAGTGTTAAAGATATCATTCTGGCCAAGACTAACAGAGATAAGGGTACCATTCGGTCCTGGAGCAGAGGAGGTTCGGGTATAATTTGATCCAAGAACAGTAGGAGTTGTAGAGATATTTGTTTCGGAAAAATTGAAATTTCCTTTTTGCAGTGAATCATGAATTGTAAAATTTAAGGTATCATTTCGACCAATCACTGTAGAATTCAGACCAGTATCCCAAACAGGGATGTCAGAATCTGAACCAACAGTGTCATTTGAATCTGGTATTGTTGAATTTAAGGTGTTGTGCAGATCAGAAACCTTAAAATTCACTGTTTCATTTAAAGCAGGGGATATGGAATAATTCGGAGGGCTATTTGAGTTGACATTATTAGAAAATAGGGTATCATTTACTTCAGGATTGGTATGATTGTCAGTGTCGTTCCCATCAGGTTTGGTAAAATTGTAAGTGTTATTTGCGCCAGCAATGTCAGATGGGTAGGTGCCATTCAAATTGGTTTGAGAAGAGTAACCATCAAAATTAATCGAACTGTTATTGTCAGCTGGCCCTGTAGAGTTATCAATTTCATTGAGTCCTGGTATGGTAGAGTCATATGGACTATCTGACTGGGAATCAAACCGACTCGACGTCACATTCATCTGGGATTCCTTTGTGGACCTTACTGAAGAAGCATTGTGTGATTCTATAGTCGCATTAGGTTCAGAGGGAGTTACTAATCTACCAGTGTCTACCTGAGAAGCCCAAGGGTTCATTGAAGAATTGCTTGTTGAATTCTGAGTCCATGGTGCTAAAGTCGCAGCAGCCTGGAATGTTAAAATTGGTCTGATTTTCGACATGTAAAGATACTATAATTCCGGAGCAACTAATGTTAAAATATCGGCTTCATGGTCGAAGTCTCTAGAATATGAAACTATCAAATACTAAATTAAACTGGAGAACGTGCATGTTGTATGGAGAAAAAACTTACAAAAAACATTTATATATAGATAATTGAAAAGGACCCAAGTTGGGAGCAGAAAAACGTCACTGATAAAAATGATTCTACCAATCAGTGTTCTGTATACTATAGTAGACAGCTAAATTCCATAATATAATATTGAACAGACGAATCATTAGATAGTCTACGTACTTAATACTATCATAATTATCACTTAGAATTTGTACTCTCTAGATTGTAGTGATTTCTGGGGGAAAATTCTAAATTTCTTCAGGGTTTTTAAATGAATCTTACAAAAGTCAGCAAATCCAAAAACTACTGGATATTTATAAAGGCTTGATCCTTCACTAACATGCGTTTGTTTTATATTGAATATGGTTGCTACTAGATTACAGAACGCACTAATACAGATTGGCTGTGATGTAGTCATTTGCTGTTTGGGTAGAACGCAGAAGTAGCATGTATTTCCTTCTCTGAAACATGCGCTAATTAAATCTGGAATGGCGATGGGTTGATATGACATATACACTAAGAATAATACTCACGGCTAGATACACATATCCATAGAATGATATAGTGACAATGATGGTCCTCATTTTGATAGAGGAAAACACTTATATTCTGTCACTAAGAACCGGAGAGAAGCAGCACGTACAGCTACAATTCTTTTCATGGAGTTCAACCATCTGTATGTACAATGTGTCAGAGTGTTCAATATGTAAAGTATACAAAACACGTCGTATGCATGTGTATGAATCGTGTTGACATAAAACAGGTGGTGTCTGCGAAAACTAAACAATGGAATCAATGGGCTAAAGGGATTTGCGCTGCTGAGTTGGTCAAGAATTATACCTCAGAGGCCCTTATCTTCTGTGATGAATCATAGTTATCAATTCAATGTCGTAACATGCGTTTGTGCGATTCAATTATAAGTCTAAAACCAACGTTAGCATGGTGGTCCATAAATTGAATGACCTGTATGCAACCTTCCCATCCGACTCTGGGGCACACATGTACTAATGCTTCCTCATTCATATTCTTTCAACCCTTTCTGTTGGAACTTACCTTCATCCAACACCAACTTGACTGCACCAATGCCAAACAGCATCTGTTATATCACTGTTAATAATTCAAACTCACTCATTTATTCCCACAAATCCCTCCTCACACACACACCTCGCTCAAAAAACACTTCTATCTTAGTAATATATGATAGTACAATGGCTAGAACAGAAAACAGGGACCTAAACCACTCAAGGAAGGAAAGAACCAATGCACAACCTAGAACATTCTGCAAATCGCCCATCCACTCTTACCATGAACCCACTGGCACAACCACCTGGTAGAATAAGTAGCTTCTGTTGAAAATGGTACACATAAATATCAGAAGTCTCCTCCCTAAAATTGATCAACTTAGAGTGATACTACATGATTCTAATATTGATGTCGTAACCATTTCTGAGACTTGGTTATCAGACAAAATTGATAATAGGTTATTGAATATAGAGGGATATCAGCTGTATAGACAGGACAGAGCACAAAAGAAAACTGGCAAGAAAAGAGGAGGGGGTCTACTAACCTACATTAAAAGCCTGCTCCCGTCTAATGTAATTGAAAACAAGTCCCTTAGTAAATCGAACAACGACCTTGAGGTACAGTCCCTTACCATAGAGAGAGGAAATGCTAAGAACATTTTTCTTTGTAATGTTTACAGACCACCGGCAGGGAAGACTAAAAAAGCAATTGCTTATCAGCTGCTTATCTTGATGATAACATGAAACATTCAGCGCCCAGAATGGACATTTTCATCATGGGTGACCTCAATATTAACTACAAAAAAACCCACAAACTATGAGAAATTACTTTTTTTCGAAAAAGCCAACAACTTCATTCAAGTGATAGACAAACCCAGGCAAGAATACGACGTTATAATAACTTTATTGTGACGTCATTTTTTGGTTCTTGTTACGTCGCATTTCGACGTAGATTTGATGGCTCCCAATCACGTCTCTGAGACTTCCAATGCAACTTCGCAAAATGACATTCTTATCACGTGTTTCTGTGACGTCACAAAATGACGTTCTTGGTACGTGTTTCTGCGACGTCACATTGCAACTTTCAAAGAATGATTATGTAGATTAGAAACTACTGCTGTGATGTTGCACCATAACATACTGGTGACATGATTATAAAATCATATTGTAACCCAAATTATATTCCAATAAGGTTATTTTGTGACAGGTTCTGTTAAGGTTACTTTGTGACCCACCTATGACCAAACATTACACTATACATCATACTGTAACTTTCCCAAGACAAGAAATCTTGGTTTCCAGCTTTGGTCACAGTGACTTGGGGCCTTTTAAAGGTACTTGTACCTATTCAGTAGGATTTTAACTTGTAGTGATATTTTCTCCATACCTCCTCAGAATTTTCTTTAGTACATCAGGAATACATAGCCATAGGGAAAACAAGTTTTACCATTTGGTTTTTCAGTTAGGGGATTGTAAACATTTGAGCTATTTACTAAAGGTTTCTATGGGAAATACCTGAGTTTCTAAATTTCAAAAATCTCAGAAAAAAATGTTGTAGTGTTTTTTTCTTGAAATTCCTATTGATTTTAAGTCTTGATCTTATTGATATCCTGTACAAAAATCAAAGGGTTTTACCGTTTTGATCATAGACTTCTCTATCATCCCTATAGTAATAACTGACACACTGTTTGTGTGTAGCAGCAGTATTACAATAGCACACAGAGGGTTCAACAGGTATGCACCAGGTGGCAGTGCTGGCATAGGTTGGAAGTATCTTTAAGTAAGTACTTGTGTACCCAGGCCCTTTCTATAGCTGGCAAATGTCAGATATCAGGCCAGGGGACAGACCCACTCAGTATCCCATTGTGAAAGATTGAAAAAGGTGTTTTCATGGTACTGGTCATTTATTTCAGCCAAAACAATTAAACTAAACCATAAAATATGTTTCTAGAAGATAGTTTGATATTTCATAAAGAATAGTGTTTCAGCAGCATTTAAACATATTTGAAAAATAGTGATATAAACCACAAAACCTTGAACTTTAGCCTTTTCTCAACTTAAATGGTATTGCACTGTCCCCTGGTGTTGAAAAACAGTACTATCAATGGTGATGGCTAGACTAGGAAACAAGGTACTTGTGACGTTCTGATTTAGTTAAGTTGTGACTTAACCTAACCAGAACGTCACTGAGACATGGTGATTAGGTAAGGTCAAGAGTGAACATTAGCACAACGTCACTGTGATGTCACAATTAGGTAGGGTTGAAACCTTACCTTAAAAGAACATCACTGTGACATCATCATTAGGTATGGTTCAGACCAACCTAAACAAAACGTTCTTTTGACGAACTGTTTCGGTGTAGTTAAGACCGAACCTAATAAGAATGTCACAAAGACATCACAATTTTGGTTGCAGCGACGTTTCTGGGAGCCATCAAATAGACGTCGCTACAACGTCGAAATCTCACGTAACAAGAATGTCTCTTTAGGTTTGGTTACAACTTCACTCAGTCAGTACGTATCAGTTATGTACTTTTTCAGTTAGGTCTCTATGTCACCTAATCAACACGTCATAACTACATTCTTTTTAGGTTTGGTCATAACCATACATAATTAGTTTGTATCAGTTACGTTCTGTTTGAGTTATGTCTCAACCAGACCTGATTGGCACATCACTGTGATGTCACATTGTAAGGGTTTTCTAACCTGATGTTCATAGAACGTTATTATGACATTCTTTTTATGGGCTATCATTACATCCCCCTAAAATCACGTAACTGTCACGTAGTTTTATGTGGGTTATAAATCGACCAAAATGGCATGGTCGCAGAACAGTTCTGTTATGTCGCTTCTTGCCTGGGAAAACACTAGGATAAGAAAAAATTCTTCCACAATTCTTGATCTCATCCTCACTAATGCAGAATATATCACAAACTCAGGCACACTTGACTCATTTATTAGTGATCATCAGCCAATCTTTGTTATAAAACAGAAGAGACGTCAACTCCACATTAGAATATCTTTCAGTGGACGGTCATATAAGAATTACAACCCCCAAGTGTTTCAGGAAAACCTAAATCATAACATTCAGGGTAAATTCTTCGACCAAAATAATGTCGATGTACTCTGGGACGAACTCTCAATGAACATCACTACGGAGATAGACCGCCAATGTCCTATTGAACAAATGACTTTTTACAAGACAAAACCTCAATGGATATGTAATGATCTAATGGAACAAATAAGGGACAGGGACTATTTCTACAGAAAGGCAAAATGAACTGGTGATGCTGATGACTGGAACATTGCTAAGTATCTTAGAAATCTCACTAATAGAAACATAAGGGAGGCTTAGGCAAAATTCATAAGGGATGAACTGGAGAACAACAAAGGGAATAGCTCAAAATTCTGGAGGACCATCAAAAAAGTTTTCCCATCAAAAAAAGACCCTGCTAAAAAAACATATCCCTAAAAAATGGTGGGGACAAGATTGAAGGTGAACAGGTGCCAAATTATATAAATGAATTTTTCACCAACGTAGGCCTCTCAAAATCCAAAACACAGATGCACCAGAAGGTGTTGAGCACTACCCCCCTCCACAACTCTTTATTAAAAGAAAGCTTCACACCCAATCAGGTACCTAACCTCACAGAGACCCCAACCTGCAACCCCACCCAAGAAATACTCTTGGAGGACAATCACTTTGACCTGGACTTTGTTTCTGAAAGGGAAGTGAATGAAGTAGTAAAAGCGATAAATACTTCAAAATCCTCAGGGATTGAAAATCTCAAACCTAAAATCATTAAAGATGCAATGGCAGCCCTTACCCCAGAATTTGTACATGTATTCAACTTCTCAATATTCAATAGCACTTTCCCAAACGAATGGAAGAAGGCCTCAGTTACACCTATACTCAAAACTGGTGACCTTACAAATGTGACAAATTATAGACCCATATCCCTTCTGCCTCTGCCTGGCAAGGTTCGAGAAAAGTTGGTACAAACCCAACTCTATAACTACATTGAACAGGAAGAAATTCTCTCAAGTTCACAACATGGCTTTAGGAGGGACCACTCTACCCTGGTAGCAACTAGCCAAATGGTTGATAGAATCAATTCCAGTCTCAATACTGGTAAAGTTTCAGTGGCTGTGTACATTGACTTTAAAAAGGCATTTGATTGCGTGCAGCACCAAACCCTGATAAGAAAATTGATCACCTCCAATATACACCCAAATACAATAGCATGGATTACCAACAATTTACACAGCAGGCAACAACGTACTCTCACCAACAATACATACTCTTCCTTCTCTCCAGTCACGCAAGGAGTCCCTCAGGGCTCGATACTCGGCACCCTGATCTATCTCTTGTATGCAAATGACCTATCTAAAGTGTTTCTAAAAACAACCCCAATCTTCTATGCTGATGACACAGTAATTATTAGCAGCAGTAAGACACTTGAAACCTGTATCAATCATATACAAACTGATCTTGAGAACCTTAACGATTGGTGTGAAGAAAATCAAATATATGTAAACACAAAGAAAATGAAATGTATGTTCTTTGGGATCTCAAAAAAGATAACAAAACTTGTTGAAAAAGGGAATACAGAAACAACAATCGGAAAAGAAGCCCTTGAAAGAGTCTCCAATTTCAACTACCTAGGTATAAAGTTGGATGAACAGCTTAGTTTCAATGCCCATGCAAAGCTTATCATTCAAAGAGTGTCTGTAAAAGTCACACTGCTTAAAAAGATAAGGCAATTTCTCTCTAAAAAAGCAGCTACGCTAGTATATAAGAACATGATACTTCCCATTCTGGAATATGGAGACATCTTTCTTGTCTCAGCCACAAAAGAAAACAGAAAAAAACTACAAATCCTACAAAACAAAGCATTAAGATTGATCTTAAACACTCAACCAATTGAAGGACCAAGTGTGGCAGAATTACATGAAACAATCAAGATAAAAAAATTGAATATCAGATGGAAAATACATCTAGCACAGCATTACTTTCGTCTCTCAAGGTGCCAACACTTCAAGAACTGGAAACACAGATCAAAAGGGATGAAAACAACGAGTAGCAAAAAAAGGCTTATACAAGTAAAACGACCAAACACAGAAAGATATAAAAAGAGCATAACTTATCAGGGTCCCAAATTGTGGAACTCCCTGCCTAGTAACATCAGAGATGCCATTTTTCCTACTTTTGTAGGATTTCCTACTTTTCAGTGATTTTGGATTGCACAACCAATTTTTCCTACATCACTTTGTTCTCTATTTTAGAGTATTATTGTAAAATTTCTAAGCTACTTTAGTGCAAATTCCATGTTAAAAGTCCCTTCCTGAAGGTTGTTGCCCTCCTAGTTGTTACAAGAAATAAAGTAGGAAAAAGTGTTTTCTACTTTTCCTACTTTTTCATCAGTCAGGAGTGGCATCTCTGTAACATACAGAAACAGGATAACATAGCAGATTTTGATAAACAGATTAGGAAGTTTTATGACACACTAAAAACACCCCTAGTGTAGATCTCCATTTCCGCTTCCCTCATCTCATCATCCTCACGCATCATCCATCTCAACTTTCAATCAATCATTGACTGTTACTCCAATGTATTCTTTGTTATTGTAAAATTACATATTCTCCTGATTACTCTTGTCTAAGCAGTAAATACTTGTCCTGTCATTTTACAATTTTACAATAGCTGAAAGGCTATGTAATGAGTCTTATATAATGACATGGTTGGTCCTCCTCAACCAATCTACTTGTCTACATTCATTCCTAAGGATGCCAGATAGCATGTTTAAGAAATACAGAAAGTCTACATTTTAGGGAAACTCCTAAACATTATGAACTCTGAATGCCGCCATGACTTTTCCAGACTTTTGTAGTTTACTGTTTTATTTCCTGTTACCTGCTAATGTAAGACCCAGCAAAAATATAATGCTGGCAGTACCTGGAAGATCGGCTGCTCCTAGCCGAAGGGCTGTATTGCACTGTAGTAGTGCAATAATATTAGTTATATTGTAATGGGTATGTGTAAAGGTTTTCTACGTTATATGTGGAATGGTTAGATAGAATTAATGGGAAAGTTGTTTCTGCCGAGACTGGGGTATCAGAATACCCATTAACCGCCTGGATGCCATTAGTCTCCCGCTGATCAATAACCTGAGCTCCCTGTATCTGGGCCGAGCCACTATGCCTTCTGATCTAGACTGCCTGTTCTCTAGGTCGATTCACATACAACCACAAATGGCTTCCATTCGTCAGGCCTGCAGCCCTGAACACATGTATAGTGAAACACTCACATAATAGGGCTGCTGGTGTACAGACACCCATTGGAAAACGAGCGCCTGTCAGGGTGCGAGTCGGTTGGGCTGTCTAGAATGATTAATGGACGTGTTTGTGCAAACGTGCATGATATAAAAGGACGCTGGCACGTACGCCAGCCAGAGAGACAGAATGAGGCGCTGGTGAATGGTATGTCTCCCCAACATTCGGGGTTAAAGTTGGGTGACTATGGCAGATATGTGTGGGGAATTTGGATCTCCTCGTCTCGGGGCAGACACTGGACACTTTTAGGGACATTCGGCTAGATAGAGATCTTAACATAATAATCTGGACCTAATTTGTAAAATGGAAATCCTGGGATGGATTCTCAAAACTGTAAGTAGATCTGATGTGTGGAGCATACACAGAGCATGGGTCTTAACACCTTTCTATCGGTGGGGACTCGTGTAATGTGTATGCAAAGCACTCAGTATTTTAACATCTGTATACTCCGGTCAGAGCAGAGGCATACCTAATGTGCCCGGCCCGCTACGGAGCCTTCATGGCGAAGTGGTGGCCTCACATTATGCTACTCAAGGGTGAGAGTTGCTGCATGTATGTTTCCGACAGACATTAATATATTAAAGCAATAGTTGTACCTAAGCCAAGTGAAGTCTGTGTTTTGGATTGAGCGCACCAATTCATGGACTTTCTCTACCACTTTAACATTATATTAAAAGCAAAATTAAGTTCCCCATATTATCCATAAGTTCCCCATTCATTAACCTCTATTAAGTAATAACACCTATAACACCACTATCACAAACAACACAAATATATATAAATAATACCACATCAGCGTTCAGTATGATGATATAAAGTTTAATGGTAAATATAATTCCTTTTTATTATATTGGTATATATTCCTATGAACCTACCAATGGTTTTCACAGTTGTATGAAACAGACTCTGTCAGGTTAGGTTGGCACCAACCACTGTTGTATTGGTTTCAGTGTAACAGGGCTTAGACATGCCATACCTCATTAGAAAGATAAATATCTCAACTTTATGGCCTGATAGTTTGTACTAAAAAAAGTGCGTCAAGGCATATAGAAAATCACTGGTTTCCATGGCAACCACCCAAAAATCAGGTAATTCTGAAATCAACACTATTTTTAACATATCTTCCTTAATTTTCAAGGTAGAAGCACAAATGAGATATCAATGTTTCTGTTACTCGGTTGCCATGGTAACCGAGTAACAGAAACAACCAATGTCAGTTTCTTATCCAATGAAACTCTCAGAGTGCATCAAGTTGACATATCATTTGTGTTTCTAACTTGAATATTAAGAGAGATACTGCTCAAATACTGTCAAATTTGAAATAACATGAATTTTGAGTTGTTTCCATGGAAACCAGTCATTTACTGCATTCCATATCATTGTTTTGACAAAAAACACTCGTTTCCATGTAAAGGGGATATGTACTCTTGGGGATCCGGGGTGGGCGTTCCTTCGGGAGCCTCCTGGGAAGAATAGGTCCCTAGCAGCCCCTTGCTGTTCGTAGAAGGCGACAAATAGGGGGACCAGACTAAGTAGCTCTTTGGTAGAGTGCCCGCCCTGAGTCTGGGAGGTCTTTGGATTTATCCCTGGCCGAGTCACACCAAAGACTTTAACAATGGCAGTGGTCTCTGCTTGCCTGGCACTCGGTATAAAGTAAGAACCACGAAACATAACTGGTCGGCCTGGTGTCAGTATAATGTGACTGGGTGGGATATTGTGTGGGCCTATGACATGATATCTCAGTGTGGCAACACTATAAAGAGGGCATTGGGTCCCACTGCTACAAATAGGCACCTCATTTCATATTCGGTCACCGCCCCTGTGGCGTAAAACTAGCTGAAAGGCTTTACCTTGTGCAGTCTGGTAAAGGAACCCTAAAGGGTTGGCCGGACGTTAAACTAATCCCACAAACAAATTGAGATGAGATATGTTCCTTGATAAACCCATATTTGTGGTTGCTATGGTTACAATAAGAAAAGGGAAACTGAAATTATGGTCAATTTTGGAGTTATTTTTGGTAACCATGACAACCCAGTAACCAAGACAACGCATTTCAGCCTTCTATCCCATAGAACTCTAGGAATGCTTAATTTTGATATCTCAATCGTGGCATGGTGCACAAATGGAAAAAAATGGTTTTAGCTTGTTATACCTCCGGTTGGGGTCAACTCCCAAAAAGCCTCCTTGGCCGCAGTACTATAAGTTTCAGTGCATAATCATGAATTGCACGTGATCATGTATCACAAGCTTTACAAGTTACAATAAACGCATGTAGGAGTTACACGAGAATCACAGCACACAAAGTCTGTAATGCATGAGATTTTAATGACCGGAAATGACCCTGGCAAGAGGTAAAAGTGACCATGTGATGTCGTTTAACCAATCAGGAACCAGATTGTGGCTATATAAGAGAGTGATTTCACAAGAATAAACAGTCTCATCTTGGTACTCATTGTGTTTGCACCTCCGTTCTTCCTGGGAATGGAACACAAAAAGGCTTAGAAGAAGATTAGGGCAGCTAGAGATATGGGTCCAAGAGATAGCAATGAACAGAAGATAGGAAATAGGAATAAACTGAATGGGGAAGTTAGGTGAAAAAAGGAAAATAGGGGTAGACATGAGGGACCAACTCATCACGAGGGACGAACTTGTATGTCGAGAATGGGTATGAATCGACCGAGGGCACAAGCTCAGCCGAGAACCGACTTTAAAGACGAGAACATGGGAGATCGGCTTGCATGCTACCACCCTTTTATTTTTTGGGGCATGTTCCCCATTCTGAGTATAGAGGCATTACTTAGACAAAACTGCTAAGTATCTTGCATGAGGGCCCCCCCCCCCCCCCCCCCAGAATCCGTACCAGAACCGAACCTTGACACAAACTCCCGCCTCTGATCCATCGAGGACCGAAGATCCCTGTGACGCACAAACTCCCCACGAGCTGTATCCCTACTATTGTCAGCCCCCATACGTGGGGCACATTTCCAAGAACCCTACAACTACTTGCCCTATTCGTCCCTTGCTGTCTTGGGACCGGGATGAGTATTTGTGTAACTTGTCCTGCTCACGCCCAGTGTGCACACCCCCGTTGAATAAACGCTGCATTTTAGCTGCATTTTTTGCAGCGTTGCTTATGCTAATTGCAGCTAAAATGCAGCTCTTAGAGGCCAGCTGACCGCTGCTGATGGGCAAGGTATCTAAGAAGTAAAGCTGAATAAATAAATCAAATAACTATGTAAATCTAGCACAGATAGCCTTGTTCTCAACATCATATGGATATCTATATAAAATTTCTACTTTAAAAAGAAATAGATACAGCAACTAACAAACGACTAACGGATGCTCCATAGCCACTCAATGAAAGAAATCGTTGTGACTGTTAGCATAAAATTGTGGTTCTAGAAAGAACGGGGTCAGCCTTCCTCCCGAGCCCTCTCACCGGCACCTTGAGGTTTGTAGTCTGACGGTCGCTGGCTGATTTTGTACTTGCAAACTTAATTTGCACCCCATCAAAGTCTGCATTTGTTAACTATACTGTACATGTGGACTTAGACTTCAACTAAAACTCGCCCATAGAGAGTTGCTTGTATATATGCGGACAGTATATATATAATTATGTACATATATATATGGTATATACAATAGTATCAAATGATTTTGAAATGATATCTGAATTGGGGGCCATGCTCCAACAACCCCACTTCCTTTTGTAGAATGATTGACCTAGATCTATATGCAAATTAGTACTACTGGTGCGGCCACCTGTTGTCTTATATCTGAACTACATGTTGGTAAAAGTAACAAATAAACCCTACATCCCCTACTTCCTGTATGACTTGACATGGTGGCAGCGGTGGGATTCTTCAAAATCTAACCTACTTGATGTTTCTGCAGTTACATAAAGTGGGTAATAAGCAAGTATAGATCCCAAGGAACATAGCTGATCGAAGGATTCGTGCAAAAAGACTGAGTAACAGCTGAGATTTTGGTGTAACAAGTCAGGTGAGCGATAATAGGGAACAAGTCTAGACATAGCTAACAAGACATTGTCTAGACAGTGTAACAAGCCCAAGGAGAGAGGCATAGTGAGACAAGTGTAGCAAAAGCTTGTATGTGTGTGATCCCATAACAACTAACTGCCAGTACAGGTGAACTGTGACTCTGTAGACAACTCTGGCTATCAAAAGGAAGTGGTGTGTGCATATGAAATAAAATTACAAAAGGTACAACAGCGCAAAGAAGTGTTCGCCAAAGTCAACATTGAGATTCCCAAACGTCCAAATGATCCCACGAGGAGGATCATAAACATGAAAGTCGACACTGGAGCTATGGGAAACACTCTACCCCTCAGGATATTTCGACAAATGATGCCTGGGAAAATGAAGGCCGATGGAACACCAGATGAAGCCAACGTTAAGGCTTAAAAAACACTGCTAGCATACAACAAGACACCGATTAAGTGTTACGGCAGTGTTGATCTACAATGCGGCTACGGCAACGGTGATAAGAAAACATTCACATTTCACATTGTGGATGTGGCAAGCCCAGCAGTGTGTGGACTTCCAATGGCTGAAGCATTGGGCCTCGTGACAATGCACTGCAGCATCAACGCACCAACACCCACACCAAATAAAGTTGACTCCATAAAAGACCTTCAACAACTCTTCAGTGAACAATTTGACAGGATAGGCAACCTTCCTGGTAAGGCGAGGCTGCATGTGGAGGATGGCGCAACTCCATTCATCGATCCACCACGCAAATACTCAATCCATCTGAAACCCAAACTTAAAGCAGAGCTTGACAAGATGGAAGTGCAGGGCGTGATAGCAAAAGTACATGAACACTCGGATTGGTGCAGCAGCCTGGTTACCAGTGTGAAGAAGGACGGATCTCTGAGAGTATGTCTTGATCCAAAGAAACTTAACGAATCTCTAAGGAAATGCCTGCACAAAA
The DNA here is from genome assembly GCA_936440205.1 of Lepidonotus clava. Lineage (NCBI taxonomy): Eukaryota > Metazoa > Annelida > Polychaeta > Phyllodocida > Polynoidae > Lepidonotus > Lepidonotus clava. The sequence goes on along the minus strand of OW387136.1, from coordinate 38,852,723 downwards.
TCCTGACACTGGAGGAAATAAGTCATCAATTTCATGGAGCCAAGTACTTCAGCAAACTCGATGCTAAGGCTGGATACTGGGGCATTGAACTGGACAAGGAGAGAACTGCTCACTACATTCAGGACACCTTTCGGCAGGTACAAATTCCGAAAACTGCCATTTGGACTCAGTGTCAGCCAAGATATCTTCCAACAGAAGATCGACATGATCCTGGAGAACTGCCCGGGAACTGTTGGAATCGCTGATGACATTGCCTGCTTCAGATCCACCGAAGAAGAGCATGACAGAAACTTGCTGAACCTCATGTCTGAGGCAAAGAAGAACGGAGTAGTCTTCAACAGCAGCAAGTGTGTCATCAAGCAGCCACAGATAGAGTACTTTGGAATGGTTTTCAGTGCTAACAGCATGAGACCGGACGAAGCCAAGGTCGCAGACTTGAAAGCCATGCCATCTCCAACCAACAAGACCGAAGTACAAGAATTTCTTGGACTAATCACCTACCTCAGTCCATTCATAAGGAATCTGTCTGCTCAGGCAGAGCCAGTGTGGAAGCTTCTCTGCAAGGACACCCCGTTTGAGTGGTCAGCCGACCACCAGCATGTGTATGACCATTTGAAAACTTTGGTCAGCACTGAAGCCTGCCTGAAATACTACGACACCAACGCACCAACATACCTCATGGTAGACACAAGTCAACGTGGATTAGGAGCAGCACTACTCCAACCAGACCGACTGCAGGATGGTAGCTACACTGTGGAGACCAGGCCTGTAGCATTTGCTAGCAAACAACTCAAACAACTCCATACATATCTCTACAACAGGAAATTCACTGTGCTCAGTCATCACAAACCACTCGAAATGATCTGCAACAAACCCCTGATGATAACACCACCAAGGCTACAAGTGATGATGCTTGCAGTTCAGGACTGTGACTTCAAGGTGAAATATGTCCCAGGGAAAGAAATCGGACTTGCAGATGCTCTCAGCAGGATGCCAAACCCCAACAACAAGGATGACATCAAAATTGATGTGCTCATCGAGCATGTGCAATTCACAACAGATAAGATCAAGGACTCTACACAGAGTGACCCTACACTCAGTGAGCTGAAGGAGATCATCTACACTGGATGGCTGGAGACGATGAAGGAACTCCCGTCTGAGCTTTGACAGTTCTGGTCATTGAACTGAGTGTTGACAACGGTCCGATACTCAAAGGAGAACGTGTCTACATACCCAAACCACATCGACAAAGTGTGCTCGACAACCTACACACAGGATATCTGGGGATCATCAAGACCCAGTTGCAAGCACGCAAGGATGTATACTGGACAAACATAAACATAGATATCGAAAATCTTTGTAAACAGTGTACTGTATGTCAGGAGCACCAGCACACCCAGGTACACGAACCACTGGAACAGACTGAAACACCCAGCAGGCCCTGAAGTGTCATTGGGACAGACTTGTTCCAAATAGGTGATGATCTTTATTTGATCATCGCTGACTATTACACCAAATTCCCTCTGGTGGACAAACTCCCAAAGCCTACAACGTCTGACACGGTGGTCTCAATCATCAAGGACCATTGTGCCATCATGGGTGTGCCGGACAATATACGATCCGACAAAGACCACACTACAACAGTCAGGCATTCATACGGTTCACGAGTCAGTGGGGTATAAGACACATAACATCCTCTCCTAGGTACCCTAGATCCAAAGGATTCATTGAGCGTCAGGTTGGATCAGTGAAAGGAGTTGTGAAGAAGACCATGGAAGCCAACGAGGACGTACAACTGGCACTTCTTTGACTCAGGACGACACCAGTCAGTTGTAGGCTAGCTACCTAGCCCAGCTGAGATGATGTTCCAAAGGAGGGTAAAGGATACCTTACCTTCCAAGATCAGGAATACCGACCCCCTGCATGAGGACATCAGGAATGAACTGTATAACCGGCAATACGAACAGAAAGCATATCATGAAAGGTGAGTGAAGGAATTACCACCTCTCATCGCTGGACAAAAGGCGCTGTACCAGGATGTACAGTCAGGACTCTGGAACCCAGCAACTGTCTTGGCACGGGCTCCAGAGCCAAGGAGTTATATCATCCAAACTCCCACTGGACAGACTCTTCGACGGAATCGTGTTCAGTTGCAAGGCCGAACTACTGCGCAGAGCACTTTAGGTCCTGGAACACCTGAGGTTGCTGTGCCACCATTATCTCCACCATGCAACACTGCCACTGATGGTAGTGTTGTGCACGACAGCTCTGTACCTAGTCCACCACTTCATGTTGGTGGTAGACTTGGCTGTACCAACTGGATCTGATAGCAGCATCAGTGAAGGGGACACAGACAAACCACCAATGTCTGTGCCTAGCCCTAAGACACCTAAAGTGGTATCTCGCAGTGGACATGAGATTAGAAAACCTGCTAGATACAATGACTGATATTGAGTGACTACCTAGTATATCTAAGTGGATGTTTTACTTAAAGGGAGCCAAAACCAATAATATTAATTATAGTTGACAAAATTTTCAAAACTGAGGTAAGTATAGAAATATGTACGATGAGTCCAGTTAAGGTCAGTGGTAAAGTATTATTTGTGAAAAGTAGCTCAAACTGAAGTAGAATGCCACAAGTGATGGTAATATTTGCTTTTGTTTGTAAACAAACCCTATTTTTGCGGATCCACATTAATTGATTTGACCAAGAAAAACTAGTTTTAAATGACTTTTTACCATATTTCATGGTTTAGATTTTAACATAGGCCAGGAATATGCTCAAGGAATGGATTTCCATGATTAATTGAGTTTGGAAAATTTCAATGAATTTATTGGTTTGGCTCCCTTTAAGGATAGACACCAGTGGTTGTGGTGTAAATGGCGCTGCTCCATTTACGCACAACCACAAAATTTGTTTCTTATGTTATTACTTAATAGAACACACCATTTAATAGCCAACATATAACCAAATCTAATGATATAATTTATGAAGAAATAGCTAGAATAATAGCTGTGTCAGTTGGATGCAAACCTAAAATTCCTAATATTCAAAATAATTTTTTGAACATCAATATCTCACTTAAAATTCAGTCAAAACCTTTGAAATTTCTGGTACATCATCTTGACACATATATGGAGGGAAGCGTGTCTCAGATTTTTGATAGAGGTTTTAGTTCTGTTTTTATGTAATGTAGAAAATGATAAGTAATAAAAATTCAAAAATATCTCCCGTTTTTGGCCGTTTTTGATCATAAAATAAAATCCAGGACCTATATAAAAAATCTGAGACAAGCTTCCCTGCATATGATTATCATGAAGGTATGTGTGAAGTTTCATTCATGTATGTTAAGTATTAAGCAAGATATTGATGTTCAAAAAATAAAAGTAAAAAAATTAGTTTGAAATTGATAAAATCTCAACCGTGAATTTCATCATAATTTAATTGGTATCAATAGATAGAGAAAAATATGACCTTTAAAATGATATATAGTATGCTTAGATCACAGCGTTATTAAGGAATGCAGTGGTGATATTCTGGATTGGCCGTTGACCACTGGTGTCTATCCTTAAGTACTTGATAGACAGTTGTATATTCTTTAGCTATATTTGAACTTATTTAACATGGTAATCTAAAGTATATCTTCATTCTATGAGCAAACATAGACTTCAAAGAAACTATCCCAGTGAAACTAAGAAAAGACTATCTCAGACTGACTAGAACATTAGTAACTTATAGTATAGAACAGAGTAAAGAAGCAGATACTAAAAGACTATTTGAACATGGACCTAAAAGAACTTTGATATTTTTAAGTGATTTTTACATGAGTAATATGTTTCTAGAAAAAGAGGGATGTAGAATGATTGACCTAGATCTATATGCAAATTAATAATACTGGTGCTGCCACCTGTTGTCTTATATCTGAACTACATGTTGGTGAAGGAAAAAATAAACCCTTCCTACATCACCTACTTCCTGTATGACTTGACACTTTTCATTTTCTCTTTCTTTGAAATAGAGGGTTTGACATACTGATTGTAAACAAATTCTGCATATAGAAGCATTTTGTGGCACAACCTTGTGTGTGTAACCCATCCCCCTCTCCCCAGCACCGTGAGGGTCGTAGTCCACGGAGACACAGCAGTAAAAGGGCTAATTATAGTTTCTGCAACCAGGAGACAGGCGTCGGTCATCTTCACAAGTCAAGGCTCTTACCGCCGCTACTGCTCTAATGAATGCGGTCACGGCTGGGGGTCTGGTCACTCTGCGTCGAATCACACTCTGCGCCAGAAATTATGTCCGTGAGAACTCTCGTATGGAGCTGTCGAGGCGGCAGAGTGGGGGTCTGGTTTCCAAATATGGCACTGGTCATGGCAGACAGTCTCCTGTGCCGGACGTATCCAATAAACACTCTAACGGTCGCTTGTACATTTAGGCAGGAAGGACAGACGGACACTGACAACAAGCCTGGATGGTTGTGGATTAATGTGCATGGTAGGTAAGCATAATAAGTAATGTCTATATATACATATAACATGTTTATGGTATTGAAATACATCATTTCAAAAATTGTCCATACTGATATTCATTTGACTCTCATATATCTATTCACAGAACAACTTCAAGGATGATGCACAAGCAGCACAGTCAGCCTTGTGATTAGGTTACTCTGAAGGTCTGGGCAAAAGGTAAGTGGCCGCAATTTGTTTTAATTCTTAAAATTCATACATCTAATAAAGAAATAAAACCATAGCCATCAAATATAATATATACCTATTGGAATAGGCCTAATTGTTTGCTGTTAGCTATTCCTTTATTTCATGGTTTCTTGTCTCTGAATAAGCCGTATGATTTCATTATGTGAATACTTCTTCTTTTTTAAGTTTTCCAGAAGTGAAACATGGTTGAAGAAAGATGTTATGGAGACTGCATTGTTCAAGAGAGTTAACTGATGAATACAATGAAATAAACAATAAATACAATGAATGCAGATGCAGCACTTATTACATCCTGCAAATGGAGCACTTATTACCCACTATGAATACAGCACTTATTACCCACTGTAAATGCAGAACTTATCCCCTGCAAATGCAGCATTTATCATACACTGCAAATGCAGCACTTTTCACCCACTTTAGATGCAGCGCTTAATTTCCACTGTATATGCAGCTCTTATCATCCACTGCAATAGCAGCATTGCTTTACACTTTTTTTTGCCTGGTCAATAAACATTTATGCAGTGGTTTACTGCAGCCCTGAATAAACGTTTATTAAGTGGGTCTGTGCATACTGGGCGTTCTCTCGCGATACTGAGTGTGACTGGGCTTAGATCTGTCAAGAGTATGAATATCTTTAGCAGGGAAAGCTTGGAAGAGCCACCCGCTTGTTCCAGCTCTGATCCTTCCCTGAGAAAATCACACTGGTGGCAGCTGTGGTGCTGTATATAGCACACACAAACTTGTTGATGATTTGGAATACGGACGAACTGCTGAGCATATGGCCACTGCGACAGTCTTCGAGTAGAAAGATTCTGACATTGTGTTCAAGGAGGGGGGGGAAGAGAAGGTTGTCACAAAACCGGAAGTAAAGTCAGAGGATACCACGATCATCGACCGCCAGTTCCACTTCCGGGCATCCACCCTGAACAAGGAACAGAATCCATAGCAGCAACAACAGTAAGTGGAGGCAGTGGGGATGGGCTTTAAGAAGTTCAATTTGAGGCCGGACAAGTATGATGTGAAGGATGACATCGAAGGATGGATGAATCAGTTTGAAGAGTACACCGACAATGTATTTTGTCGGCCTCCCTGACCGAGAGGGATTACGGTATATGGCATGGGTAGAAGCTTTGCGCCTGCAATTCGGGCAAGAGAAGGATATTTGCAACAGGAGCTGGCTGGGTTGAAGCTGATGAAGAATCAGGCAGCCAAGGAGCTGGCAAATAAAGCTAGATGGCTGGCATCACGAACTTACTTCTCGAACGACTACACCTGTCAGGAAAGAGCGGCTCTCCACGCCTTTTAGTCCGTCATGGGGGAGAAGCTGCAGTTAAAGTGTGCCGAAAAAGGCTGCAAGATGATTGAAGAAGCCGTGGAAGTAGTAAAAGTACAGGAACGATATTGGGTCTGGTATTGCACGAGCTGAGTAGCCTTTCAGATGCAGATGGGAACGCTGAATGCTAAAATGGAGGCGTTGATAAACGAGCTAGCTGAGGAATGAGAACAGAGGAAGCAGTACGCGGCTAAACGAGATGCCAATCAGCGGCGGAAAGAAGATTTGGGGTGCCATGCATCAGAAGGGGTTCTTTGCAGGGAATGCCCGAACAAGTCGGGAAACGGACAGTTGCTGTTGGAGTAGGCGTGGGGCCCACTCTGGGATCGGTGAGAGAGGTACACAACATGGGCAATTGCTTTCTGTATGTAGCTGGGTTAGTGGAAAAAGGAGACTGTTTGCTTACTGGTGGACACAGGATCCATGATGAGTCTGCTGTCTACACAGGCGTGGACAGCATGGGGACAGGACTGGACAGATTTGGATGTATTCCCCGGACAGCTCTGCTCGGTGGATGGTAGCACCCTGCGTTGTTACGGACACAAGAGACTATCTGTGCAACTTGGGACACGTCATCTGCCGTGGGAGTTCGTGATAGCCAAAATCGGCCAGGATGATGGGATATTGGGGAATCTTCACTGATGGCTCCAAGGAAGGAAATAGAGTGGGTTATGCAGTACATACAGAGTTAGGGGACCTGACCGGTGTTCTTCACGGCCAAGCCAGTATTTTTCACTGCTGAAGCACATGCTCTGGCACATGCGCTAGACTGGATCAAAGTATCAGGACACAGAAAGTTTATCATCTTCTCAGACTCAAAGTCCTGTTTACAAACTATCCTACAACATCAGCCTAACAATCCCATAATCAGAGATATCCAGCAAAGTCACACCAACCTGAAATCAGTTCGAAAAGAAGTGATTTTCTGTTGGCTACCTAGCCACATTGGAATCTCTGGTAATGAAAAGGCAGACCAAGCAGCCAAAAGGGCCTTGGCTCTAGACCCTGAAGTTACTAGAATCCCACACACAGACTTGCTGCCACTAAGCAAAACACATGTGTGGCAAAGCGACTGGAACAAACAGGAGAATCTTCTACACTCTGTCCAACCAAAATTGAAAGATAAAAGTGACAAAAGCAAAAGAGAGTGCCTGACAAGGTCAGAACAGGTGAAACTGGCCTGTCTTCGGATAGGCCACACCAGGCTGACACATAGACACTTCTTGAAAGGTGAAGATGCTCCAATTTGTCAACGGTGTAACACCAAACTTACCGCGGATCACATCATATTGAAATGTAAGTAGATGGATGAAAGTCGCAAGCGGCATCTCCCAAAGAGAACATCGATGAAGGATGTGTTTAACAACAACGAAAGTAAAAAGATCCTCCAATTCCTTTGAGAATCCCATCTTCGGATAGGCCACACCAGGCTGACAGATAAACACCGCTTGAAAGATGCTCCAATTTGTCAACAGTGTAACACCAAACTAACGGTAGATCACATCATATTGAAGTGTAAGTAGATGGATGATAGTCACAAGCGGCATCTTTTTATCGTACAAAAATTATGATAAAGAGTTATTTCTCAGGAAATTGGACAATATGAACTGGGACAATTTCAATGTTTCAAATGATGTAAATGTACTGTGGAACAGTTTTATCTTGAATGTGCGTACCGTTTTAGACCAAATGTGTCCTTTAAAGGATTTCAAGGTGAAGGCTACAACTGAACCGTGGATTTCTAATGAAATTATTGAGAAAATTAAGGAGAAAGATAGAGCTTTAAAGAAAGCTAAATCAACTGGGAAGGCAGATGATTGGAAAATTGCTAGAAGATTACGAAATGACTGTGTCCGTGATATTCGAAATCTCAAGAGAGATTTTATAAAAAATGAACTTGTTGTTAATCAAAATGATACTAAAAAATTTTGGAGAAATATTAATGATCTTTTTCCCAATAAAAAAGGGAATACTGGTAGAATCAGTCTTAGGGATAATGATACTAACCAAATTATTGAGAACAAAGTTCTTCCTGATTTCATAAATCAATATTTCTCAACTATTGGCTCAAAATTAGCTGGAGTTTTTAATAAGAACTGGGAATATCACGGTATCTTGAGTCATAATATGTGTCCTGATATTAACATAAATTTGGAAATAATCATAAATTTAGTTAAAGAAATTAATGTCTGTAAATCATCAGCTGTTGCATATGTTTCCAGTAAAATTTTTAAAGATGTCTTTCTAAATCTACCTAGATTTCTCCAAAGAATATTTGAAGTGTCCATAGCTGAAGGGCAGATTCCTACTGACTGGAAACTTGCTAATGTGACACCGCTACGTAAAGATGGAAATAGTTTAGACATAAATAACCTAAGGCCGATTTCTCAATTACCATTGCCATCTAAACTCTTAGAGAAAATCGTTCACAGTACTATGTATGCTCATCTTGAAACCCAGAATCTACTTGATGTAAACCAGGGTGGCTTTAGACCTAATCATTCAACACTGGATACTATTGTTAAATTTACTGATGCACTTTACACAGGTATTAACAAAAACGAGTTCACTATTGCCGTGTATTTTGATCTTCGTAAAGCTTTCGATACTGTTAACCATGAAATACTCTTAAAGAAATTGGCTAAATTAGGTTTTCACGCACAAATATTAAATTGGATGAAGAGTTATTTGTCGAACAGGTGCCAGTGTACAATTGTCAACAATTTGGTCTCGCGTTATGCTCAAATTGATTGTGGTGTTCCACAGGGATCAGTGTTAGTTCCCTTATTATTTCTTATATACATTAATGACTGCTCTTCTCATTTGATATATAGTAAACATAAATTGTATGCCGATGATACTGTTATTTATATTACTGGCTCTGATATTAATGAAATGACGGCAAGGTTACAATATGATATTAATAATTTTAAAAACTTGTGTGATATTAATAAACTTACAGTTAATGGTATGAAAACCAAATTTGTAACTTATGGATCAAAAAACAAGATCAAGAGAGTCGGGAAAATAGATCTTTATTTAGAAAATCATATACTGCAACAAGTTCCCTTTTATAAATATCTGGGTGTTTATATAGATTCGTCTCTCACTTTTAAAAACATATTGACTCATGCAATCAATCTGTGTCTTACAAAATTTATTTATTAAATAAATTGAGGATATATATAAACAGTAGTGATGCACTTTGAATTTATAAGACCATGATTGTACCACTGATTGATTATGGTGATATTGTATATGCTGGAGCACCGGTAAAATCGCTTAGTACATTACAAAAAACACAAAATAGAGGCTTGAGAATATGTGTTAAGGAAGATGTTCCTTTGTCAGTACATGAGTTGCACAATTTATGTAAGGTTCCGTATTTGGCAAACAAGAGAATTTTTAATTTGAGAAAATATATGTTTAAACAAATTGATACCCTTAGACTAACTCCCGTGATACATACAAGGTAACACGATGCACCTGTACTTTGTACTACAAAACCAACATGTGAAAAGTATAAAAATTGTACATTGTATCGAGGAGCTATTGATTGGAACTCATTATCTGTTCAGATAAGAAATACGCCCGATCTTGTGAGTTTTAAATCTTTGCAAAAAACCTGGTTGAATGCGCAGTTATGAAGGTACATAATATATAAGTGATTGTACTATACCCTTACTAATCATATTATGTTACTAGAATAATGGAAATTAGACAATTTATTTTCTAAAATGAAACATGGCTCACTTTCCAATGACCAAGTTGATGTTTTTGCTTTATTACTGATGTGCCTTATTGATTTAATGTTATACAGAAATGATCTATATATATATGTGCCTAACTAGATGTTCTTGGTATTGAAGAGCATTGATTTTGTCTGTATATTGTAGTAGTTGTAATGAGCAAACTGTATATTACTGGTTGTTAATATCATCATAATTATTAATATTGTTTGTTGAAAATTTATACCCTGGTACTGTAAAGAAAACTAGTACTATGTACTAATGCTTTACCAGAATAAAGATTGTTACAAAAAAAAAAAAAAGAGAGAACATCAATGAAGGATGTGTTTAACAACAACGAAAGTAAAAAGATCCTCCAATTCCTTCAAGAATGTCAACTGATAGATAAAATCTAAGAAAGGATCCAAGAGTGTTGGATCCAGAGGCCCCCCTGTGATCCTGACAGGGTCATTAAAGGCTGGGTGTGTGATGTCCTTTCTGTGGGACATTGCACATGAAAGACCCCTTCCCACTCTTCATAATGAGTAGGGTATTGCACCCGGTGGCGGGCTTCTAAATCATATCATACATACAATCACCATTAAGCTGAAAAGCATTACCTTGTGCAGTCTGGAAAGAACCCATAAGGGTTGGCCGGACGTTAAACTACCCCAACAAACAAATAAACAAACAGGGCGTCTCCTCACAGGGCTAGGCACCCACTCTCCAAGACCGACCTCTTGCTTATGCATAACTCAATTAATACTATTCCCCGCATGACCTTATTTTCTGGGCTGTCACTTTCAGAGCCTTACTCATCAAGTGCCATTATACACCCCTTCCCCACACATGCTGCGCTGGAAGGATATTTCCCTTCACCCGGATCACCTTATTTTGATCCTCCCTTCATCATGCAAAGACAGATCAATTTTCAGACACCCCCGTGCGCTTGGTCCTCAATGCCTCACCCGGTTCCCCCTTATGCCTGGTCTTCTGGATCTCGGAACTGACGAGGGTCCAAAAACCATTGGAGAATGACCCATTATTCAGGCTTCCCGGACCGGGTGGGTTTCCCCCCCATCTCCTACTGCTGGTTTAACAACAGACTGAAGGATGTCGCTGCCCACATAGGCATCTACCCTACCAAAATCAGCTCCCACTCAATCCGCCATGGTGGTGCTTCTTTCATGTCAGCCACTGACTCGGACATGTTGGACATACGTTCCCGAGGATTATCGTCACCCCTTAAGTGAGTGGTAGGTATTATAATTCAGAATATGAAAGAATTTTTCAAAAATTCCTATGAGAACTGGAGATATGGCAATTTGAATATGCTGGCATCAATTCATTAGAAAATAGTAGAATTACAACTGCGCAACCTTGTAAAGATTCATGAAGATGATTTTGCCATCTTTTTTCAAGTTGAGAGAAATTTGCTAGTTTTTGAAAAATGATATGGTTTTCAAAACATCATAACTTTGGTTTCATTTATGATAATCGCAAACTGTTTTTGTTCAAACACAATAAATCTTTAGGCCCCCTATTGTTCTCTTTTAAACAAATAAAATCCATATTTCAGCAATTAATGGTTACCATGGTAACCAATATTTGGAACATAATGCAAATATTACCAACATAGACAACTTTCTTTGATTGGCAGGGTGCCAACATTTGGAATGTTTTCATCAAAGTTACATAAAAACTAATTGTACCAGAAGAATCATTTGAGTTTTAGGCATTTTTAAGACTATTTTTCATAATTTGGCAAATATCTCTGTAATTATGAACTGCAGATTGACTTATTCAGCAGTGAAATGGTCAATAAATAAGGCCTGTCTTAAGTCTCTCTGGTTTACCAACTACCTATTTACTCACTCATTCCGATTTGCCAGTTTTCGCGCATTGCTAGTTTTCACGCATTTTACGCATTTTTATGGACGCATTTTTATGGACGCATTTTTATGGACGCATTTTTATGGACGCATTTTTATGGACGCATTTTTATGGACGCATTTTTATGGACGCATTTTTATGGACGCATTTTTTCTATAGGGGCCTAATAATCATAGAGCTACTTTTTAGCTCGGTGATACAGAAGAAAGTTATTACAGTCAACTAATGTGAGATTTTTATGATATTTCATGAATATTTATGTGTTGTGGAGGCAAAAATATGTTACTGTGTATATGATATTTAAGGAAATAGCGGGAGCCGAGTAAAATTCATATTTTTTATAATAATGACCATAAGAGCAATTTTTTCAAATAAAAATATCAATGGTTAAGAAAAATAATCGTACATGTTAGTTTGAAGTTAAATGTGGTCATTTGTATATCAGAAACTTAGGATTTCATCCATATTTTGGAAAATAGACCCCTGCGTGAAAATTAATGACAGAAAATAAGGCAGTTGCTAGTTTTCGCACATTTTTTCTAGCATATTTTTCCGAAATTTCTGATTTTTCCGATTTAAAAAATAAAAAATAAAAAATATTAATAAAGGTTACCATATATTGCAGAGATGTATTACTCTAAAACATAGTTACTCCAAAGTTGGAATGTATCAATGCTTATCTTTTATCCAACGGTATTAATGCTTTGCTACTGTCTGAAATTGCACAAAAATGCGTTTTATTTACTAAAACCACATTTTTATTTGTTATAAGTTTTCCTAAAAGACAGCATTTACTAAGCACTTTATTAATCAAATAAAATTAAAATAACCAATTGATGCATGATTATTTGATGGACTGATATAGATAGGAAACGTTTCTTCTGGGGTGCTGTTTATGTTTTTTTCCTATTTTATTGTTTTTTATGAGATATGTTTTAATGCGCGAAAATAGGCAACAGCTGCGCGAAAATAGGCAACAGTGCGTGAAAATAGGCGACAAAACTTATTAGAGTAATTCATAAAGTTTTTACAAAAATATTTTAGATTTTCAATATTTTTTTCAGTACATATAACGACGGGCATTATTCCACTTTATATAATGAATAAAAGATTAAATCAGATCATTTTTCCTCTAAATATTCTATTATTATCTAATTTCCTGGCCTTAATGCGCGAAACTAGCAACACTACTCTAATTATTTAATTATCATCTGGTTATTATCATCACCCCTAATGTGAATGCCGTTGCGTCAAAACCAGCTCCTCTACTCTATAAGCAATAATGGATAACACAATTACATATCACTGATTGGAGGACCTCAGGGGCCGATCCAGGAATTGTTTAGAGGGGGGGGGGGCAAGATTTGAAAATTTGATAGTAGTATATGAATACTCAATTATATGGACGGGAAAGCCGTCCATCGGGAGGGTATGGACGGCCACCCAAGAAAAAAAATGAAAATTTAACCATATATTTTTTTCCAAATATTTTCATAGCCTTCTTCCAGGGAATGAGAGGTGATGTGAGAGTGTGTTGGAAAGGGAGGGTATGGGAGGGGTAACCCCTTCCATGGGTGGGTATGGGGGGCCACCACCAGAAAAAAAAAAATTAACCTCTCATTCATGCAATCTGAAGCATTCTGAGTCACTTATGTGACTTTCACAGAAGATATTTTTCCTAATATTTTCATAACCAAGCACTGAAGTCCAGTGCAAAAAGAATTATTATATTCTTTAGAGATTAATATTAACTGTTGTAAACTCATTGGTAACTGGCAAGGGTACATAGTGAATCAAGTAACGCTAATATGTGAGCGAGGCGCCGAGCGGCGCCACTGTCTTGTGGCCTAGGTATAGTGTATGGAATTGTCGTGGATGATGACGCACTCACACGGAAATGATTGTTACTGAGTTAGTTCGCTCTTCTACAGGTATGCACAAGTACGAAAGGGACACTAGTGCAATAGGAAAGACTGTTAGGGAGCGTTATGAGTTCAGTGTAGGAAATACCCAGCCTAAAAGAATACTAAGGGATAAAGGGTCTTGTCATCTACGATAGCTTTTACGTAGAATTAGAATTAGAATTAGTTTAATGTAAGTAAGAATGAGAAGGGTGGATGATAGAGAGAATACCATTATCGGTGTTAGAGTATATGTGTATAGCGCCAAGCCTTTGGCTGGCGAAAGGGGAAGCTTAAACATAGCTATACCTGGTTGGAACGTTACTGAGGATGCTAGCATTATGAGATGGATGACATATTGTATGGATGGAAGAACTATGTACTTGTATCTTCAGAATGTCGACATGGATATGATAAAACTACCTCGTGCCAAGCGGGTGTTCTTTGTATAGGAATGAGCCCCATTACTTAGAATCTCTATCTCTGAAGAACAGATGAATGTTCAGGATAAAGATCTAACTGGATTAAGAACAAAAGCTAGCTAATACGATGAACAATAATGAAGAACTCCCCTAACTTTAAACAGTAATCGTTTATTTACACCTTTTAAGTAGTAACAACGTAAACAACATGTGACTAACATCATGCAGTCTAACAAACAATTCAACGTGTCTATATCAGATACAAATAAATAAGAACTATATCAATGAAACATCATTGGAATTTAGTTAAACTTAACGATAGAATAACACCAGTCAAGCTCAACCATTCTTTCAGGGAATGGGAGGTGTGAGAGTGTTTTGGAAGGGGAAGGAATGGGAGAGGTATCCCCTCCCATAGGGGGTATGGGGGGCCACCCCCAGAAAAAAATTGAAAATTAAACCTATTATTCATGCAACCTGAAGCATTCTGAGATGATATTTTTTCCTAATATTTTCATAGCTATTCTTTCAGGGAATGAGAGGAGATGTGAGAGTGTGTAAGTTATAGGAATATAGGAATGTAATGACCCCTGCCCAGGACAGGGGGAAGAACCACAGGGCCAGGAGGGGAGACACAGGACCAGGAGGGGAGGCACAGGGCCGGGAGGGGAGACACAGGATCAGGAGGGGAGGCACAGGGCCGGGAGGAGAACCACAGGGCCGGGAGTGGAGGCACAGGGCCAGGAGGAGAACCACAGGGCCGGGAGGGGAGATACAGGACCAAGAGAGGAGGCACAGGGCTGACAGGGGAAGCATAGGGCCGACAAGGGAAGCATAGGATAAGTATGGATCTAGTATAGGTTTACCAGCCTTCACAGGTCGCCCCCCCCCCTCCCTATAACATCTAACTAAAGTCTACCAGCCCCCACAGGTCGGCCCTGTGTCAATGATAACGAGGTTATGTTGTAGCAGGTCTTTTATTAGATTAACATACCCAGGTGGCCACCTGGAACATACATAAAAGTATACATTAGAAGGTAGTATATATATCAGACATCTTCCCCGTCAATGGACAATCAAAAGATAGACGTCTATATAAGACCTGACAAAGCACATCTTTATAAATCTAGTCTTACTACTGGTTTTGACACTCTCAGAGGTGCCAACCAACCATTGATGAAAAACGGGAGATCTCCTGTTTTGAGGGACTCCAAAACGGGAGATTTGTATTTACAAAGAGGGGCAGGGGTGGATCCAGGAACTTTTTACTTGGGGGGAGAGGGGGGGCAAGATTTTGAAAATAACAGTAGTATTTGAATACATAATTTGTGGGGGTATCGGTATGGGGGGGCCACCTCCAGAAATTTTTTGAAAAGATAACCATACATTCATGCAATCTGAGGCATTCTGAGGGACTTTATTAAGAGTAGAACTACTAGATATGGCTAGATATGAAGTTGCCAACTGTGGATATTTGACCACCAAAATTGTGTAGAAATACGGGAGAAAATAACTATGACGCTCTTTATAAAGATAACATGAAAACATTATCTTTTTTGAGCAAAAGACAGTTTGTGATTATCATAAATGAAAGAAAAGTTTGAGCAATTTCAAAATCATGTAATTTTCATAAATTCACCCATTTTCATGATTTTTTAATTAGTATGGGAAATTCAAATGTAAATACATTGTTTATGGTTTCTCAAATCGCAATTCTAACATTTTTTGGTGACTTGCTGGCCCTATGTTCAAACACCTGTATCTCTGGTTCTAATTGGAATATCTGAAAACTTCTTTCAGATTCTGAAAGCATGATTTGCATTCTTTTAATGGTGTTCCTATGGGATTTTACTATAGGGCCCCATATGAGGCCTCTGGCAGTGAAAGGGTTAAAAAATCATATTTCATAGTGCAAATTTTGTCTTTTATCAATATCAGAAATGTAATATTTTAAATGTATTTTTGAAAATAGACCTATGCGTGAAAACTAATGACAAAAAATTAGGCAGTTGCTAGTTTTCGCGCATTTTTCACGTATTTTTCCGAATTTTCCGAATTTTCACATATTTTTTTCATAGAAAAACTTGAAGACACTTTCAACCAAAAAGTCAAAGCAACCTTTATTTATGCCATTTCCTTAAGCAAATTAATGCTTTTGTCATTTATTGAAAATGCACAAATATGCATTTTTCTTCCCTTTTTTCATGAATTTCTTTTTTACATTTTGCCAGACAAAGCATTTCTAATTGCATTATCATGAGTTATTAGGAAGCCAGCAATTATATTTTCTAGGCCTATAACAGATAGATCTACCCGGTATCAATAGATAATTATTTTCTGATGCTCCATGCATGATATTTTCTTTCTAAGTACTACATATTTTACTCATTTTGCACCTAAAAATGCTTAAATGCGCGAAAATTGACACCAAAATGTGCGAAAATTGACACCAAAATGCACGAAAACTGAAGACTTGACATAGGAAAATGATTTGATAGCATTTCAAACATAAAATGTCATTTTGATCTCTTTTTTTTCAAATACAATAAACCTAGCCATAGAGTAGAGGAGCCAGTTTTCGCGCATCTCTAGTTTTCGCGCATTTTACGCATTTTTATGAACGCATTTTCTCTAGAGCTGTTGTACAGTTTCCATTAGACCATTACGTCCATATGGGCATTATAAAGGATCAGAGTTAAAGTTTTTGTTGTGTTATATAAAAAATTGTGCATTTCATGAATAAAAATAGGTACTAGGATCCTCTGTGAGAGGAAAAATGACGGCAGTCTTATAAATTCAATTTTTCTTGAATTAATTTACATCTCATCATTTTTTTCTACTAAAGAATCAGAGAAATCCTCCAAATTTTGCAGACATTAGTTTAAGATGATATACTATCGTTGAACTATTGTTAATGTTTGATTTAAGACTGCGTAAGATTCGTGTATATCCAAGTCTTCATGAGTTGCTTTCCAGAATGCCTGAGTAATTCAGACCGCGTTTAAAGTTTGTCCATTCACTTCCCAATAGTTCAAAAGAAATGAACGATGAGGGAGCTTCTTAATATGAAAGGTTTTTTATTCACTAAACATCTCATCCCGAGTCAAAGCCACCATGTATAAGTCTTCATCAGTCCACCTCCCATCTCCTATCAGCAATCAACCACATTTAGAACACGAGTTGCTCCAACACCTTCTAGACCATTCTAGTATTCAGCTCTAACACAATCCTATGTCCGAGGTAGTGGGTATTGGTAAACTCCAGTCTGTTACACGGAGCCGATGTACTTACTCC
This sequence comes from Lepidonotus clava, assembly GCA_936440205.1. Lineage (NCBI taxonomy): Eukaryota > Metazoa > Annelida > Polychaeta > Phyllodocida > Polynoidae > Lepidonotus > Lepidonotus clava. Next base: position 38,835,433 of record OW387136.1, on the reverse strand, counting down.
AGGTATAACTCCTTGGCTAAACATGTTTAGCTGATGTTCTCACTAAACTAAGTGACTACTAACTTCTAACCAACTAACTCCTCGCTCCCTACCTTGCAGCGCCTTTTATACTGGTTAACAGGTGGCGCTAGGAGCGTAAGATATTTCTCCTAGAAGTAGACTAGAAGTAGACTTGCTAAGCCTGATCCTTGTTGGATTATATATCATGACAATATATTAAAAGTACTAAGCCATTAGTACATTCGACGGCGGTCAGGTGTTTGAGTTTAAGGAGGTGGACGACACAGCTCAAACCAAATGAATATAATGAACTCCCAATTTTGATAATTGGATATATTTGTTAAACCATGGTGGGGTGGCCTTGACTCTCGTGGTACATTCAGCACAGTGTCAATAAATTCAGAAGTTCTTTCAAGAACTGTAAACAAAGTTACATTCATATGTCCAGTTTTACTTAATTCACAAGTACATTTCCAGTAGTCCATGCTAAGACTCGAGATCACGTTGAGAAGGTTCATAAACATGAAGTTTTCAGGAAGCGTTCCTAGTATTGTTAGTCCATATTATGGCTTAAGAATAGCGGAACAGGTTCATAAGGTATCAAGGTAAGTTTTAGTGAATCATGATCATTGTATGACAAGTAAATGATGACATAATCATGTTAATAAACAGGCGTACTCAGTTTCAGAGGATGAAGATTTATGACACTTGTGCTTAAAGTGATAGAGTTGGGTTTTTCCTTAGTACATACATGTACAGATTCTGACATTTGTAATTTGTAACACAAGTCGACAGAACTCAACATATATACAGTGTAGGGTTGTCTTAAACTTCTAAGAGTAACAAGTGTACATCAAATCCAATTTCAGAACAAATTAACACAACATAAGTCAATACAGAAAATTCGGACATTTTGAACGAACGACTTTCATGATACAATGCGTGTCAAATTTCAACCAAACTTCAATCATAACAACATTATTTACAATAAATACAAGGTCTCTGTATCAGGTTTAGTAATACCGAGCAGTTGGAACCAGAAAATACCACCGTTCCTGTCACGCGTCCGCCAGCTATACTTAGTACACGTGTAATTAGCGGGACGCTTGACTGGAGTTCCCCCCCAAGGTTTGACCTCGATTTGGATCCTTCAGGCGCGAAGCGCCCGGATGGCAAATTTCTGTTTCGAACAAATTTGCAAGTTTGATGGTTCGACCTGATATTTTGGGCCGATATGAATTAATTCTGGCGCTTGATTACGTTGATTGGGGACCTAAACTTTAGTTTAGCACAGATTTTATAAGAAATTATACGATGTTTTGATCATGCTAGCCGATTTCAGAATTTGGATCTTTTGGATCAAAAAGGGGTTTCCCAAATTAGCCTCGTTTTGACGTCATTTTAATCAGTGCCGGCGGTATTTTTACAGAGTCAAGACGTGTTTTTTATATCTTCGTTCATTTTACTCTATCCTCCACAAGTTCACCATGGTCCGAGTGGCTATTTTCTCTTCAAACCGGGAGGCCGGACTCCAGGATTATCCTGATCTAATCCGGAGCAGCACCGACCATTACTTTGTAACTTTTCCGAGCGAGGACGCAACGACAGCGGAGTTGGCGGGGCACGCCTTCGCCCATCACATGCTCTACCCGGAAGACGTGCTAATAGTTATGACTAACCTCCTCGACATTTTGACTTGGGACAGAGAATTGGAGCTTTACCTGCCACTCTTCATTAACCCGGATGGCGTAGTGAACTTTTATGCGGAACTATTTAACCAGGCGTTCCTGAACCTGCGAGCCCATCCCATCCCAGCCACCCTGATCTTGGCCACTCCCTCCGGTTTTGATGCCCGGAGTTGGGAGTTGACTGACAGTGATAGCTCGTTACAAAAGTGGATGAACCGGATCATCCCGCGAGTCAGCAGAGAGGTCAGAAGAGCTAACGAGTGGTATGCGGTTCCGACGGTTGACACTGGTCACGCACTCCACCGGCCCAAGGTAGTCGCGGACGGGGTAATGACGGTCAACGATTTCCGCGAGCTGACAGATGGCTACATGCCGTCCACCCGGTTGCTTCGTCGTTGGGCCCGGGCTTTAGGCCGAGTTTTTGTCAGACTGCCTCTTCAGCAGTAGGCCGCCGGCACTCTTTTGTATATATTGATTTTCATTGATTTTCCCAAGTGATTTTAAACAAGTAATTTCCTGGATCCAATTCCCGGCCTGTGATTGGAACACTTAATTCCGGGTCGTTTTCACCGAGTGATTCTGGTGATTTAATTCCCGATCAGCACCTAGTCCACTTAAGTTCATATATCCAAGAGGAGCAGATCACACTTTTGATGGAGCTCCAGACTGTTCTCATGGGAAGACACGGACACTTTCACCGCCCTGCTGGCTTGTCGTCGGACACCGCCCTCCTCGTAGAGACGGCCCCTCGCCCAGCCCGCTCCGAGACTTGGTGAGTACAGCCTTCTTTCTATTGTTCTTTGCATGTTAGGCAGGCTACTAACCCGTAGGGTTTAAGGAGATTGTTGGCCAAATTCTTCTTGGTGGTTCTCGGCTCGCCTTCACGTGGTTGTATTCCGGAAGCTGATGTCACTCCCGGAACCAGAAACTGTGTTTCGCTGGTGATTTTAGTAACGGGTAGCGTGGGTGGCCACCTAGTGTTTACTTTTGATTTCAAGATGGTGGACGCGGGCTGAGAACTAGGATCTTGCGTACTAAACTTATTATCTTTTCCAGGTCCTGTGGTATGTCAGGGCGATGTAAATGAAATGAGGTGACACGGCTGGACACTGAATAACGTTCGGCTTACTATTTTAGTGGGAGGGATTGCTTAGGCGAACATGATCAAACATTTTACTTCGCGCGTAGTTGGGCGATAATAGGAGGTTTTCCTAACTAGTGGTTTGTTGACATTACCGATTCAAGCAGGCTCTCAGTGTGTGTGGGTAGTTTGCACCGTGTTGGCTTTAAATGTTATTGTATTACGGTTACTTGTTAATTTGATGGCACTGCCCCAATAGATTTATAGAGATGACCGGACATTTTGGTCTATATTCATACAGTGTTATCTTTGTCATAACAGAATTCTTAGTTTAGTCGTTATTCGTGCAGGACATTAGTGTAAATGTCTACATTGGAAACAATTCACATGGGGTGCCCTAGGTAACAAGCGCTTCCTAGGGTGTTTTACCCTGGTAAGTTTAGGTGACAGTAGGTGACCAAGTATTTTGGTCCAGACTTCCCAGCATTAGATTGGCTGTGGCAGAATTCTTTGATGAGTAGTTCCCCCTTACAGGTTACAGGAAATATTGACGTGTCGGCCACGTGAGGCGACACCATAGGTGGAGCCGTCCAACGAGTTGTTGGCGACTCCCATGGTAAGTTTGAGATGTAGTGGCGAAGGCCACAGATACCCATCCCATGTTTTAGTCTAACAACAAGACTTCGTCAGTGTCATCGTGTTAGAATCACTTGGTTCCTTCGGCCTTCCCATATGTCATGAGACATAGTGGATTGCGCCTGAGCTAGAACCCTTTCCAGCCATAAGGCTCTCTCTGCTTCCCAGATGGTTCTTTTCAAACTTGTTCTGATCACAGAGAGCATGGCTCAACTAAACCCACGATGTCCAATAATAGGGTATTGGACATGCAGCATTTAGCTTTACCATGGCCTGACTGTACATTGAGCCCTCTCTGCTACCGGAAGATCTTGGACCTACCAGCAGAGCAGAGACGACCGGCCAGTGACCCAGTCGATAGCGATTACCGGTCCCAAGTCACCCTGGGTGGTCACCGACGGTCTGATCCAGGTGAATCTGCCAACCCACACTGAACTTTGACCGTTTTCACTGGCCTTGCCTGTTCACTCCTGAGCTGTCAGGAGCTAGGTGGGGTCTGTCGGCCCCGTACCACGTACATACCACTTACTGGCGGGTGCACACCTAATAGACCTTAATTTAGTTGATTCTGCCGTATGGGATTGGCCTTCCCCCGTACCCATTAGCTCTGAATCGGATTTAAATTTTAGTCGTATGTGCCCCTTGTGACCCAGCAGCCCGATATGTACGCCGACTAGACGGTACCACAGTAGGATGTTAATTCATCCTTCGCTAGACACGGGGGCCTTCAGTAGTTCTCTCCCCTGCACTATATCACTAAGTTTAACGTGTCCCCGGACTCTCGCGAGCCCACTGCCGCCTGTTAAACTCTACCCTTTGAGGAGCTCATCCCTCTCGGTAAAGTTTTAGAGTGAGTGCTAATGTTCAGAGTCGTCTCGAAGAGGAAAAAATACTACTGTGAGAAGACCGAGATGAAGTCTCTAAGACACTGAATGAACTCCCAGATGAAGATTCTGTATGTGTCATTGTGAAAGAAGGAATGGTATCCTTATTAAGAGCTAGAAAGGCACCAACACCACAGAGATTATCAAGCGTCCCAAGCAGAGATACATGTGTGAACACTGCGGGAGTTCGTACGTTCATAGATCAGGCCTTAGTAGGCGCCGCTCCATTGAACGCAGAAGCCACGCTTATCAGTGCCCGAGATTGCCAAACATTTCAGACAGTGATATCTTTGCGATGAATGTGTGGAAGCCTATGCCCACAGGTCGGGGCTGAGCCGTCACAAGAACATCCATCTGCAAAGGCCTTATGAGTGCCCGAGGTGTGATGCAAAACTGTCCCGCTCAGATTTCCTAACCGACCTCCTGGGGAGATAAGAATAATGATAGGAATTGGATCCCTGGTGGTTTACCTTAAGAGGTCATTTTTTTTTTTTTTTTTTTACAAGAGTCAATACTCTTGATAACACTCTTTCTGTACAGCGTGTTAGAATAATTACCCAATACACTTCAAGGATTTGTACGTAAACGAGTTAACACCCCCTTCAAGGGTGACAACTGTTCTAACATATTTGACTCCATTTGGTGAAGCATCCGCTTTAAAACCACAGTTTGTTCTTATTGAATGATTATGTTACGACAAAATTCCTTCTCTTTCTGCTAGTTACAGGTGGTAGCTCGGCGTTCACCCCCTACATTCAGCCTGGGGTTTGAAGACCGAGTTCCACTTTATATTGGGTAGCGGCGCCCTTCTGACAATGCAAAAGGGTGCGCCACTAACTCCAAACGGTTCACTGAATAGATATTATACCTATGTTAACAGTAACATCTCACTGTCTACCCTATACTCTACATCACATGGGAAAAACCAACATGACAAGCGGTGGGGGTAGCGTTTTCATTCCGTGAGGTATAAATGTCATTAAAGGACATTAAGTCGCTTGGTTCCTTTGGCCTTCCCCCATGTCATGAGACATAGTGGATTGCGCCTGAGCTAGAACCCTTTCCAGCCATAAGGCTCTCTCTGCTTCCCAGATGGTTCTTTTCAAACTTGTTCTGATCACAGAGAGCATGGCTCAACTAAACCCACAATATCCAATGATAGGGTATTGGACATGCAGCATTTAGCTTTACCATGGCCTGACTGTACATTGAGCCCTCTCTGCTACCGGGAGATCTTGGACCTACCAGCAGAGCAGAGACGACCGGCCAGTGACCCAGTCGATAGCGATTACCGGTCCCAAGTCACCCTGGGTGGTCACCGACGGTCTGATCCAGGTGAATCTGCCAACCCACACTGAACTTTGACCGTTTTCACTGGCCTTGCCTGTTCACTCCTGAGCTGTCAGGAGCTAGGTGGGGTCTGTCGGCCCCGTACCACGTACATACCACTTACTGGCGGGTGCGCACCTAATAGACCTTAATTTAGTGGATTCTGCCGTATGGGATTGGCCTTCCCCCGCACCCATTAGCTCTGAATCGGATTTAAATTTTAGTCGTATGTGCCCCTTGAGACCCAGCAGCCCGATATGTACGCCGACTAGACGGTACCACAGTAGGATGTTAATTCATCCTTCGCTAGACACGGGGGCCTTCAGTACGTCTCTCCCCAGCACTATAGTACAAGTTTTAACGTGTCCCCGGACCCTTGCGGGCCCACTGCCGCCTGTTGTTAGCTACCCTTTGAGGAGCTCATCCCTCTCGGTAACTAACTGTACAAAGGAGGTTGAGATTATTCGTTCCTCGTTAGTTATCACCAGAGGATCGGGTCTCAGATTCAGGTTCATTTCTGATCTGATTCCCGGTCCTCATTAGTTACACGTGGTTTGTCGGTACTCTCCCATTCATAGGACCAGAATGGGTAGCACCGAGTTTCCATTGTTATAATTGGGAGCAGACTGCATATATTTTTTTTTTTAATATGCAGCCTACACCCCCTTTAAATTATAGAGATGTGTAAATGCATCTCCTTAGATCACTTACTTCCAGACAGCACCTAGTAAGTCGGGCCTTTACCGAAGTACAGTACAAGGTTAAACCCGTTTTCTTGTTCAGGTCTATGCCCGTTTTTCTTGTGGAGAGTCAAGACTACTCCTGAAAAGACTCCGCCCCCAGCTTATCCTAACTATGCGCATGCAGGGCAGGAATAGGTAATGCTAAAGACAGAGTTAGAACTTTTATCTCCTTTCTAATAGATCGGGTAAACTTATTAGCTCTGGGTGTCAACCAAGTTTATTGTAGCTTGTTCATCAGGGAATCAGTGGTCCATGTCCCCCCTCTTCAGCTCAACTGTTGAGCGGAGACCTGGATACTTTTTTAGCGCCCCGACGGCGGTCAAGACTAATTTTCATTCATTTATTTTATTTTCTTTTCCTCGACGGCGGTCAGCTCTGAAGCCGCTCATTTTCTTTATTAATTTTAATTATTTCTAATTTTTACCCGGGTCGAAACTTGACTTCTTGCCGTTTTGTCTCTGTCCCGATTAAAACTGGTCTAAAAGTGGTCTAAATAACTTAGTCTTGAATTATGGGCAGTTGTTCATTATTTTCTTTCTTCTTGATACTAGTTGTCGTTGGATCCTGACTTTTTTATGTTAAAGTCAGGATCCTTTGACCTAAGACATACGGTGATCCAGTGGTCATTTACACATAACCAAGACGACGGGGCTATTAATAAGGACAGCACCTCGCTCCACCGCCTTGTGAGTTTTCGCTACAGCTTCTCCCCCCCCAGGGATGGCTTGTCCCGTCTGAGGGAGTCGCGATATAGTGAGAGAGAGCCGAGCACCCTGTGAATGTCACCAATTCGCTGTTGTCCCGTAACTACATTTCCTTGTGACCTCCGTTATAGCTCCCAAATATAGCACGCCTTGTCAGGATTTGCACATATCCCTGCCGCTGCAGCGTGTCTATGCCAGGAGCAAACGAGCCACGTATAAGGTACTCTCGTGTGCTGTCACAGAGTGTCTCCCCTGAGAATGTTACTAATTATACTGCTTTCTTATTATATTTTGCCCAAAATTCCCTGAGGAAGAGCTCTTAGTTACACAAATATTGGTTTGCTTTATATATTAGTTTTTAGGTAAATTTCTTTCTACTCGTCGATTTTTTTTTGTGATGAAGGGACCGCTTGTCAGGAGCCAATCCACCCGGGGCATAGTGACTGCCATGGTCGGGCGTCCACCCCAGTGCCCTTCGCAGCGTCAGTGACGCGTAACCCCAACGTCCTGCCTCCTGTCAGGCACCACTGACACCAGGCCTGTGGGTAGGCTCCTGCTGCTTGTGCAACCCCCTCATCTTTGAGAAGAGTATATACGTAAGCATGCTAAAGAATAGACAGTGGCGTTCCCCAAGTGACTCCTGTACTGCAGCCCGATCCTAGCGGTAACAACAGCACAGGGGTCAGGTGTAGATGGTACTTGCTTGGGGAAGTTCACTTCGCTCGTTGGGAGCTTTTGGTCCCGTTGAGCGCTCTTAGTTTTTATACAGAATTTTGAGTATCTTTTTTTTTAAATGCTAAAATTTCGCGACACTAGGATCGGTTCCAAATGGCTCCCTACTTTAAAAGAGTTGCCAAATCAATAACAATGAGAGTGTTGAGCTAGGCTACCGGGCATGGGACACTCGACTTGAAAGAAATTTAGATAACCCATGGGTCCATAGAGAGACGGTTGGACCAGCCTACCCGACCCAAGTTTCCCTGACTGGTGAATCCTTATTGATCAGGCTAGTCAACAGAACCCTACCTACCCAAACAGGTATTGCCCAGCGAACTTCCTGTAACATTTTAGTTTTAGTATTCGTACCTTTGTGTTATTAATTCACCAATTTTACCTGTACAGTACTAGGTCAGGTTTTAACACTCGTTACATTGTCATATGATAACTTCATAAACCGTTCCTGGATTTATTTCGGATGTCCCTGGCCTTATTGTCTTTCGTGCAGATCCTGTTCCGGTCGCTGCTGAGGTGGGCGTGGTCGATCTAGGAGGAGCGTTAGGCATTGTTCCTTGTCCCAACACCGGTTGAGGCCAGTCCGCTCCGACATCGGACCACCCTGCGTCGATGAGGCGAGGTACTCCCATGGGTACAGGAGTGGCTAGCCCCGAGGAATATCTCAGTAGTCTGGCCCTGGTATTGTATTTTAAGTTACTCATCATCAGACGGGCTAGTTTTTTAGATACCCTCAGGGTGTCGGGTAGTGGCACCTTAGATGGGTGTTGTCCAGGTCTAGTCGCTGCTCCCATCAGCTGCGCCCCCCAGGTAACTGTCAGAGTGTATTTCAGACACAGCTGGGTCACCAGTAGATCCCTAATGAGCACATAGCCCTCCGTATAAGTGTGGTCTGAGGGCATAGCCAGTTCGCCTAGGAAGATTGTTTCTATCATATGTGGATTGGCAAACTGTACGTACAACCCATCCACAGTCTTTCTTCTAATATTTCTCCACTTTCGCCACACGAGGACCACTATAGTGATGACTAGTACTGCCAATAATATAGCCAGCACTGCCACTGCAGTGGGGTTGGCGGTCGCGTCTGGACACCCAGTTAGTGCCTTTTCATGGTGCAACAGTTTCTCCGGGTCCGCCGTCTCCAAGGCCATGGCCCGAGGTAAGGTCATGGTTAGTCCGGCTAGGGCAGCCTTACCTTGATGGTTCCGCCAGCATTTCCAGAGGACACATCCAATAATTGTCACAGCCACCACTATGCAGAAGATGGTGAGGAGACCAAACCCACCTCCGAAGTTACCTATAGAGAACCACGGGGCGTGTTTCTCTACCTCGTAACGGTCAGTCGCTTTCTTGATGCCCTTGGCCAAGTCTTTACGGTGTTTTTGTATTCGTTTGGCCAAGGAGGCTACAGGTATTTTGGCCTTCAGGCTTTCCTCGATCTCCAGCAGGTCTTTCCTAATTGTTTCAGGGATAGGGTCTGATTCCAACATAGTGGGTTCGTTTTTGGACGTTGTGAAATTCATGTCCCACCCCTTCACACGACTTGCTGCTTCCAACAGGTCATTATGTGGGTACACAACCGTGGTGATCCTGGTGTGCCGGTCACAATTTCGCAAGCTATACGGTATCCACGCTCCTTGTGTTTGGAATGCACAGTCGCATTCCACCTGAACCCTTGCGTAATTTTCTATGTTCACTCCGACCGCAGGCTGGTTTCTGCAAATCATTTGGCCTCGGGTGTCGGCGCTGACCACTAGCATATCTCCGTCGTCTAGGTACACTGCCATCTCTCCGAAGTCTGCTTCCAGTAGATAGTCCAGCTCACATTTTTCTTGGATCGCTAGGTCGTCGCGCCTCAGTAGCGCAGCAGTGCAGGTGTTGTCTGTAATCTTTTTCATATAGGGTAGGTCCTTACAGAGCGTGATGGTCTGTCCATAACAACCTGACCAACTGCCACTAGCCAATGGTACGTAATACTGGCGGGACATGGACATGGCGACACTTTTGGGTAGATTAACAATTTGGAGAGCGTCCTTCTTAAGTCGCCCCCTAACCGTCACTGGCACAGGAAAAGTTAGTACTTCGTAGACCCGGAACAAATGTTCATCAGCCACCACAGGCACCCTTACATACACTATTAGTTCCTGAGTGGTTTCATTGAATTTGAACGAAGGTTGACTGTTCTCGTAATAGAAGGAAGGATCTGTGAACGCGACATGGAACCTGGGGTGGATCCCCTTCAGGTATCTGTTCACTTCCTGGACCGCTCCGACCATATATTGGCGGGGTACCAAGTCCATAGTCAGCTGGCCCCGCGTCAGGCGCTGTACACCTTTCCTGAACACGCGAGTTTGTTCTACCATTAATTGAAGATACACCATCTCTCCTAACTTGTCTTCCAGAGCGACCGGTATCATATTCAGGTACAGTTCCATCCAATCCACCTTATGTTGCACGAGTTTCATCCTCCGGCGAGTCGTGTTGTGTGCCTTATTTAGTGATCTTAGATTGTCCAGTAGGCCTATCACGACATGGTTAATCTTTTCGACAGCCTCGTCATGTTTTTCATTCATCAGAGCCAAGTCTTCGATCATTTGGTTCGAAGATTCTTGCAATACTCTAATCAATTCTCTGTTATATTTGACATCAGCTGCCAGCCCTTGATTCCAAGAGGTTGGAAGAGGAAAGGTCGGCCATCCTGGATCGTCCAGCATTGTGGGCAACTTCTTCATTCTTTTGACCCTTCCACCTGATTTTAACTCCGACTCTTGATTTTGAAGGTCTTGTTGAGTGTTCTTTATTAGGGAACTTAAGGTTTCATTAAGAACTTCTCGGTACCGACCCTTAAGCGCCTGCGACGTCTGATCCATCCAATTGACCAGCGACCTAATATGGTAGCAGGCCCGATCGAGGGCGTCTCCTCCCTGTAGATATCGGTGACAGACCTGGCCAAAGGTAGCCTTGTTGAAGGAGCGCCTCCTTGGAATAGTGATTAAGAAGCCTTGTCGGACGTGTGTTATATCCGCGGTGGACATTAACTTCCCTGGTTTTAACACTACTCCATATTGTTCTAAAGCTATCACTTCAGCGTTAGGGGCTAGCCCCTCAGGTGGGTTGGAGTCGTTATGCACTCCCCTAATGCCCCCTATTATAGCTAATACGAACAGCACTAGCCACTTCATTGTCTTTGTTTTGGCCTTAGCGATAGCTTGAGAAAGTTAATTTTGCAGTTTATCTAAAACATGTTCACAGCAAAGTTACCTTATTTTCCTGCGCACTACTATCATCCATGCGCTGAAATATGCTCTCCTCCCGGGTCCTCTGGTCCGTTTTAGTTTGGGACATGCTCGTAGAGGTTTTGCCCGTTGTCATTTACCACTCGCCTGATGATCCCGCTCCCGTCCTTGGTGACCGTGATTCTCAAGCCTCTCATACGTTCGCAGGACGATGGGCGCATTGCTCTGAGGGGTCTTGGCCTAGTAGGTTCCAGTCCGAAACGGCCCCCGTTGGATCGTACGACGGTTGGCTCGAGGGGTATGGGTTCGGTACCTGTGGTTGGTTTGTCGCTGGGAGTGGGCTCGGCCACAGTGGGCCCCCCGGCTGGCTGGTTGGCGTCCACTGCTGCTGGTTCCATAGCAGTGGTGAGGGATTGGCGTTGCAGCTCGTTGTCAAGCTGCTCAAGTCTAAACAAGCGGGGTCCGCAGGCTGTAAGTGGTGGAGGAGGGGAGCTCCCGCTGGCCCGTTCCCCACCGGTGGGGTTAGCGCGTGTTGAACGGGTGCTACCTCCACTTTTAGTCCTGGAGCGGCGACGGTTAGCTGTTCCCCTCCCGATCGTTTTTCCAGAGTGGGCAGAGGTCGGCCGCCTCGTGTTGTTTGTAGGCTGGTACTTTCCTTGACGCATTTAGAGTTTTGTGTGGTCCTTTGAATGAAAGGAGCTATCTGAGTTTTAATCTCAGCTAACTGTTTGTTTGATTTTGGCACATCCAGTCCTACTGTTCTCCTAATTTCGTCAACAGTCTCAAATAGTTGGAACAGTGGTTGCGTAAGGTCCCAGAACCAGCCGGCCTGTATCTGCACCGGTTGGTTGGCCGCTTCCTCCTTCTGAACCGGCTTGGCCAACGCCGTTAGCCTTGGCTCGGGCTCCGAGTCACTCACCTCAGATAAATTGTAGAAGTCTTTATCTGCTGTCTTCTTTTTGGCTGGAGCCGATTTAGCGGACCTCTTGGCTCCGCCTGTGGTCGTTCTGGTGGGCCGCCGGGCTGGTGTCCTTGGCTTCTTCCGGGCAATCCCGGCGTCGGTCGAGTCCGGACGGACACCGCCCCGGCCCGGCCAACTCCACCGCCTAAGGGTCTGAGCCGGTTGTTTCTTAGTACTCTCCTTCTCGACTGCCTTTTCTTTCATTTGGTAAAATCCTAAAAGAATGGCCCAACGAACCTTCCCTTGGTAGGCAGCGCCCTCTGGTGGGGCCGGCTAATCCGTTTCCTTCTCAGGGGGACGATGATCCTTCCCTCCGTGTCCGCAGGGAAAGTAGTGGTTCCCTTTGGATTGCTATGTGGCCGGAGGGCTAGACAGTTCCCCATGAGTCGGTGGATCAGTGTCCCAGCTAAGTTCTCTTTCTGCTCCTTCCAGGAGAAGTCGGAAGTTGAACAATTTCTATCTCCAACTTCTGTTCAGAGATAGAATCAATATCTATCTCCGTTTCCTCCCGAGCTGGGTTGCGCGCACAATCACCTGCAGCAGAGGTGACCGTCTAGGAGCAGAGTTGCGGACCGACTGGTGGATCGGCGCGGATCCCACGAAATTATAACCGATCCGCTTGTCCATGCCGTCTCCATATTTGGAGCTGCATCTTGTTTCAGGTGGAGGGGGGAACGCTTGCATCCAGTCCCAAGAGATGACGCCAAACCACTGGCATCTCTCTTGGTGTGCGCACCCTCCCTTTCTGCCACGCCCCTGGGCGCGGCGAGGTGGCCGTGAGGCAGACCACCTGTTCCATTAGCGCTGATGCTAACGGTGCCGCTCCGTCGAACCTTTATTTTCACAGGGCGGCTAAATTTCCTGCATTAATCATCCGTGTCGTCGCTCTCCCCGCCGTTGGACAGAGCGACGTAGTTAGGGCGGCGGTTCCGACGTAGGTTATAGCCACCTTTCGTCGGGACATGGTCCTTTACTGTTTTTTCTGGGCTCTGTTCCGATGTATCCAAGATCGGCACATTACCGCAGGGTAGTTTTATGGGCTTGTTGTTGCCTGGAGGGGATCTCCCCTCCAACGGCTGGTTTTTGCCCCTTCGTTTAGCTCGTTTGCGTTTCCTCTGTCCATTAGCGCCAGCTGTTCCCCGTTCACAGGCGGCTTTATTAGGAACAAAGGATAAGTTTGTTGACAGCGCGGTGTCCGCACTGGTGCCCTGACCATCAGTGATTTGCCCATCCGTTTCTGCTAAATCAGTGGGACTTGGACCAGGTTTTTGTGTAGGTACCTTCCTGGTCATAGGAACTGCATCATGCTCACGGGGACCGGTCGTTCCCGTTGAGTTTTCAGTCTCAGCACCCCTTATTTCGCCATCTTCCTCAGCGATTTCACCCGTCGGAGTGTGATGCAATTCAGGGTTTCGGTCAGGATCTGCCCCTTTTGAGTTAGTGATTTTCGCTTCTCTCACCAGTTTGGGAATGTTATGAGGGACGGCGGGAGACCAAGGCCCATGTGCAGGTTTGAGTTTTGAAATGTTTACTAGATGTGGGACCTGTTTTCCAGTTTTTAAAGACACTAGTCTAACAAGGTGGTCTCCTTTTGTTTCAATTACCCTGAATGGCCCAGTATACCTGTTTGAGAACTTAGACGCTTTATTTTCACTAGCTAAAGGGTCGTACATGTATACCATATCACCTTCGTACATCTGAGTGGGCCGCGCCCGCTCATCAATTCGCAGCCTCAGATCTTTTTCGTAGTTTTGAACTACCCTTTCAGCCATATTCCTAAACATAGCAATATTATCCTTGGTTTGCATGAAAAACTCGCAGTCGTTCAGCGTTTCAGGAATTGTTCCCTGCTCAGGCATTCCCATACTGATTGGATCTCTGCCAAACAGCAGGGTGTGCGGGCTGTATCCCGACCGTACACTGATTGTGGATCTAACTGTCCATAGTGCAATGGGAAGTAGATCGATCCAGTTACAGTGGTCGTCAGGGATATAATAAGCAATCAGGTTTTCAATGGTTTTATGTAGTCTTTCTACTCGAGCGTTGCCAGTCGGCATTCGCCCGGTAGTGAACGTTTGTTTGCACGCTAGTCGTGTGGTGATTTCCCGGAATAGCCCTGAGAGGAAGGCCGCCCCCCGGTCTGTGTGCAGACGGTTTACCCGTCCATACCGACACACTATCCCGGTTAGGAAACAGTTGGCCGCGGTTTGCGCAGTGGAGTCTTTCGTGGTGAAAGCCTCCGGCCAACCTGTTAGTAGGTCTATGAAGGTCATGATATATTTTGACCCATCCCTAGCCCTCTTTAGTGGCCCGATGAAATCACACTGTACCACCTCAAAGGGTCGGGTTGGTCTCTCCCAAGACTTAGCTAGGGCCTTGAAATGCGGAGCCCGTCTCCTCAGAGAGCAGGTCTCACAAGCTTTCACATAGTCTACTATGTCGGCGTTCATGTTCCGCCAGTAGAATTTATCAGAGATTTTGGTAGTGAGGTTACTGATCCCTACATGTCCCCCAGCCAAGATGTCATTATGTAATAGTCTCAGGACTTTGGGAATTAACTTTCCTGGAACTATCATACGAGGTTTTAGTCTGACCAGTTGGTCTTGGTGTTTGTTATACCTTTTGACGTTGAACCTACATAGTACCCCCGGTGCTATCATTCCTACAAAATCAGCTTGGTCCATTATTCGCCTAGCTTCAAGGGGATCTGTCGGTAGGTCTCCGTCCTGCAGGTAGTCTATCAATTGCGCGCACTCTGCATCTTGGAGTTGCGCGTTTAATACCGTAGCCACAGAAAGCTCTTCATCCTGAACTTCGGCCTCAAATAACTCACATCCCACAGCGGGCTCATATTCCTCACCTGGGACATGCTCATGATAGACTCTAGACAAATAGTCCGGTAGAAAATGAGTCGCTCCTGGCTCATATATGATTTCAAAATCAAAATCTGATAACGCTAAAGCCCACCGTCTCAGCCGGGCTGACGGGGCTTTGTAGGCACTCTGTAGCAGGGGAATCAACGGTTTGTGATCAGTCACTATTGTGATTTTAGCTCCCTGCAACATGTCCTCATAGTTCTTAATGCCTTTAATTACTGCCAGAGCCTCCTTTTCTGTTACCGAATAATTTAATTCGGCGTCCCGGAGAGTACATCCCCAGAAAGCAACCGGACGGTAGATTTCATCTAGTTTGTGACAAACCGCTGCACCGCATGCGGCGTCTGATGCGTCAGTTAGTAGGTAGAAATGCCCTCCTATATCTGGATGAATTAGTAAGGGTGGCGAGGTCAGCAATTTCTGTAACTGTTGAAACGCTTCCTCGCAGGCCTCTGTCCACTCAAAATAGACTTCTTTCTTTAGCAGCCGGTTTAAAGGCTTTGCTAGATCAGCGAAATTAGGGACAAACGATCGGTAGTAGTTACACAGTCCCAGAAAGGATTTAATAGTTTTCACATTATGTGGACGGTTAAAGGCTGTAATCTTTTCTGTGGTTACCCTTTGTGTAGCCACTCCTTCCGCGTTTACTACGTGGCCGAGGAAATTGATTTCACTGCGGCACCACTCACACTTTGACGGTTTCAGTTTAAGATTAGCTCTCGCCAAAGCTTGGAGAACCACCTCAACGCTCGCCAGGTGTTCTTCAAATGTAGTGTCGTAGACAATTACGTCGTCTAAATATGCTAAGCATGTTCTAGGAATCAATCCCTTTAGCGCTATGGCCATTACCTTGGTAAACTGCCAAGGTGCGCCAACTAAGCCAAATGGTACACGCTTATACTGATACACACCCATCGGGGTTTCAAAAGCGGTATATTTTCTACTGTCCTCTTCGATTACACACTGATGATAGCCGCTCAACAGATCTAAAGCTGTCCACATAGTGGGTTTCTTGTAAGCCATATATAGGAAAAGCGAGCGAGCCGTGGGCATGGGGAATTTATCTTTAAAAGTGACTTGATTAAGCATGCGAAAGTCTGTACAGAGCCTAGGTTTGCCATCTTTCTTCTGCACTACCACCAGCGGGCTTCGCCAAGCCGATTCGCTGGGTTCTATGACACCTATATCTATGAGTTGCCTAACCTGTTCATCGATGATATCCATTTTCTGTGGAGAGTATCGGTATGGTCTGGAACTTATGACTCCCTGCGACTCATCCACAATGATTCTCATCGGCGCTATTTCACAGTGACCTAACTCTTCCATTGAGAACGCTAGTGCATTTCTATTGTTATTAAGCATTTGCCTAAACCTTACCTGTTGTTCTTCGTTTAAGCACGACTCGGTCAGATCTATTTTACTTACATTTTCATCCATTTTACCTCGGGATTTCTCCTCAGAGGTTTGGCTTTCCATTTGCACTGCGTCTTTCATTACTTCTACAGAAATCCTACAGATGGACATTGGGGTCTCTGTTTTAGTTAGATAACACAAGTCTAGGAACTCCTCTATCTGATTTTGGTTTACCTCAGGCACTGCGCATTCTTCCGCAAAAGCTAATACTTCCTGGGGAGTGATTTCTTGCATTTCATCTAGCGGATTCATGACTTTGATCCACCACTGGCTTCCCACCGTATTCACGCACCCCTCTACTAGGACTGGTGCGGTTACCGCCGGTGCGCAGTAAGCTACCGGTGAGTCTAATCCCAGCGGCTCTCGAGTGGTTACCGGTATGATGCATTCATTTCCCGGCGGAATTTTCACTGTTTCTTTGCTAACTATAGGGTTTCCACAAAACACTTCTATCTTTGCGCCTGGTAGAGATAAATCTGATCGAAGCACTGTTAATAAGTTTCTCCCGATTACTATTAGGTGGCATAGATCGTCCACTATGTTGAAATCATAGCAGACCACCGATCCCTGGATTGAAAACTTACATCTAATTTGTTCTAGTATTACTTGAGACGAGTTGTCTGCCAAACTGATGTTTCCCTTCGATACCTTCCATTCATCTAAAATGCATTGTTTAGGGATCTGTCGTTTACAATGGGTGGACATGAAGCAATCGCTCGCTCCTGTGTCTACTAAAGATCTAACCTCCTTCTGATCATCAAATCTTAACGTTAAGAAAAATGCTTCGTCTCCTATCTCTCTCCTAGCCGGTCCGTCCACTGCGCCTAATTCTATCGTGGAATGAACGGACCCTTCCTCTAGTTTCCCTGATTCTTTTGTTCGGTACCACTGGCTTTGCTATCTTTGTAGATCCGCGGGGGTTTTTCCCTCAACCTATTCTTTAACCACAAGCACGCTTCTGTAGAGTGACCATGCTGTTGGTGAATGATACAAAACTTACTTTCATCAAAAGGCAATCTGGGTCTCTCTACTTTCTGTTGAGTTGGCAGATTCTTTCCCTTATCTGCCTCTCTGTTCGGGGCGATATTGGATTTAGGCTTCTGATCTGAATTTCTTTCACCTTTCTGGTTTTCGTACCTATCTTTTCTCTCATAACCTTGCTGTTTAAAGTTACCACCACTCTGGGGAGTCCCGCTTTGCCCTGGCTTTGGTTTCTGGAACCATGGAGCGGCCTCCAGTCGGGCCAGCACCACTCCAAATCGTTCGGAGATGGAGTTTAGGGCCGCGGTCTCCTCTGATTCTTGGCTTCCAGCCAGTTCGCTCACTGCATTAGATATTTTAGTTCCCCCTTTGCCTTTGTCCAACGATTCTAGCCTCGTTGCACAATCCACCGCTTCGGTGAACGACTTAGGGTCCAGTATAGCTACTTGCCTGGCTACGCCCTGTTTTAATCCTTCTAAAAACACAGCTAACATCATGCTTTCACTCGCCTCTGCTTTAACTTGCTTTTGCTTCAGAACACCTGCAAATTCGATCACGCTCTGGTCTTTTCCTTGTTTAAGGCCACAGAACTCTGCGTGTTTCTGCCACTTAGCTCTTCGATCACCGAAGATCTTGGTCATTTGGGCTTCTAGCTTCTCAAATGAGTCTTTCTCACTTTCAGCTAACGCTCCTGCCCAGTCGTCGGCCCTTCCTTTTAGGCCTAACAGCGCCATATTCAGGAGATGGGCGTCCGACCAGTCATAGATAGCTTTCAGTCGTTTTAATTCCCTGAAATACTTTTCTATTTGCTCGTCTTCTTTTCCACTAAACCACGGTAACCTAATGTTTGGTCCCCTTTGGTGACCACTGTGAGTCGTTTCACGCACTGGCGCTGGTGTTTGCCCCAGTGCCAGACCCAACTGTGGTAGAATTTCCCAAATATTTGGTTGATTCGGTGGGTTTGGAGGGTTGTTCTGACCTGGTGGGCCCGGCGGACCTGGTGGTCCGGGCGGTGGAGGATTCGGTGGGTTTGGGGGGTTGTTGAGTTGGTTAAGGAAAGGATTGTTGTTCTGGTTCGGGGGAGGGTTATTGGGTCCTGGTGGATTTGCTTGATTATTCTGGCCTGCTGGGGCTTGCTGACCCTGCTGGTTATCCGCTCTTCCTCGGCCTGCGTTAAGATTGGCTGCGAGTGCCATCGCCTGCAATAGGTGAGGGAGCAGGTTTTGATCGACCCCACCTCCTGCTGGCACGGCCCGGCCGGGCTGTTGGCCTGGTTGGCCTCCCCCATCATTTTGTTGCAGTCCCCCAAGGTTTACCCCAGGATTAGGCTGCTGTATTCCCGGATTCGCACCACCATTTCCCCCTGCACCGGGTTGCTGGAGTCCCCCAGGGTTTATCCCCAGATTGGGCTGATTCGGAGGGGGATTATTAATAAGGTTTTGGGGAGGGTTGTTGAGAAGGTTTTGAGGAGGGTTGTTAAGAAGGTTTTGAGGAGGGTTGTTAAGAAGGTTTTGAGGAGGGTTAGGCCCTTGTGGGTTGGCCTGATTATCCTGGCCTCCCTGGACCTGCTGATTAAGAGGAGGAATAAGTCCTTGGGGGTTGGCCTGATCGTTCTGGCCCCCTTGAACTTGTTGATTAAGGGGAGGATTGGCCTGATTACCTTGGCCTCCTTGGGCCTGTTGATTAAGAGGAGGAATAAGTCCTGCCTGCACGCCTCGGTCCGGCTGCTGGATTAGGATCTGGCCATTCCCATTGTTTTGTTGGGGTCCCCCAGGGTCCATCCCACGGTTAGGATGCCATGCCCCCAGATCTACACCCCCAGCTCCCCCTTCATCGGGTTGCTGGCGTTGATCTCTATCCTCTCTTTCTTCTACTAGATCCATCAAAGGAACGCCTCCTTCCGCCATATTATTTTCGTGGAGGTTTTGTATATCGTGATCGTCCCACTGTTCTTTCACAGGTATTTCCTCTACACTAATTTCGTCCTCACTCTCTAGTTTAGCTTTCTTACCTGTGTCTAAAACATCCTCGGTAATAAGTTCGTATGAAGACGAGGTTGATTTATCTTCTCTAGCTAATTTTCTATCAGGACTACCCCCTCTGACATTTGCGGCTGCTTGTTCTGTCTCGCTATTTTCTTCCTCGTACTCGTCCTCGTATTCTTCATACAATTCATGAGTTAGAGTGTTAAAATCTTGTGCTTTAAGCGTTACATTTTCTTCACTATCCTGATCGCTTAGCCTCTCTAAATCTATGTGCTTTTCGGGGCTTGAGTCTGCCCACTGCTTTAATATTTCGGCTGGATCAAAGGCCTGAGCTTCCGCTCTTTTACCAGCTTGGTCTAAGTTCGTTTCTACACCGTAAGTTAATCGATAGGGTTGTAAATTGCCTACTTTCTCGCTGCTTCCCTCTGCTTCCCTTCCCACTCCCCTATCCCCTCCCACTGTTTTTCCTTTAGCTACAGTGGAATAGGGAATGGACGCCCCCGGGTTGGGGTGAGTTGGTGTTACCAGTGGGTGACTGATAAACTCAAGTCGTTGGGGTAATGGATAGGTGAGAGAGCTCCCATCAGGTAGGATTACCGGATTTTCGGGGCGTTTTCCCCCTGATGGGCTGGAGTTATCCGCGGTGTTTTGTCGTTGTTTTAGGTTTCCTGAAGAAAATAGGTTATCTCCATTGGAAACTTCCTGTTCGCCTTCACCTCCCGCTGCGGGTAGTAAACGATAAGGAACACTTTGGTTACACCACGGATTGTTCACATCAGATTCACAGGTGGAGCGAGAGCTAGTACCAGTTTCGTGGTCCGTAGGTGGTACGTACCCTGGGTTCCAATATTGCTGATATTCCGTGAGACGGTTCTTCCCTTCAACTCGTCCCGAGTGTGTTAGGGTTTCAAGTCCTTCGTCAAGAACCGGCCTATCCTTGGACCCTAGGTGCCAGGGAAATGGTTTACCTTTGCCACGGGTTTGGTAATTTTGTGCACCTTCGGGGCAGAGCTGCTTGGGTCTGGCTGCGACCTCCTGTCTCTGTGCCTCCCCGTCTAAGGGATTACCTACCAGGTGGCGGTTTTCCACATTCCCTGTATATGATGTTGACACATCGTGTCCTGCGGGCCGCAAAGATTGAGGCTTGGGGTTAGAGGAAGCCTCAAAATCACCGGTGGCTGACATCAAGGATGAGCAAAACGGCACAAGTCATGTTTCGGGTAATCTCCACCAAATGAACTATTGTTAATGTTTGATTTAAGACTGCGTAAGATTCGTGTATATCCAAGTCTTCATGAGTTGCTTTCCAGAATGCCTGAGTAATTCAGACCGCGTTTAAAGTTTGTCCATTCACTTCCCAATAGTTCAAAAGAAATGAACGATGAGGGAGCTTCTTAATATGAAAGGTTTTTTATTCACTAAACATCTCATCCCGAGTCAAAGCCACCATGTATAAGTCTTCATCAGTCCACCTCCCATCTCCTATCAGCAATCAACCACATTTAGAACACGAGTTGCTCCAACACCTTCTAGACCATTCTAGTATTCAGCTCTAACACAATCCTATGTCCGAGGTAGTGGGTATTGGTAAACTCCAGTCTGTTACACGGAGCCGATGTACTTACTCCAGGTATAACTCCTTGGCTAAACATGTTTAGCTGATGTTCTCACTAAACTAAGTGACTACTAACTTCTAACCAACTAACTCCTCGCTCCCTACCTTGCAGCGCCTTTTATACTGGTTAACAGGTGGCGCTAGGAGCGTAAGATATTTCTCCTAGAAGTAGACTAGAAGTAGACTTGCTAAGCCTGATCCTTGTTGGATTATATATCATGACAATATATTAAAAGTACTAAGCCATTAGTACATCGTTTCAAACTCAGATGCTTAAATATCAATGTATATCTTTTAAGATATAGACCTGCGTGAAAACTAAATACAAAAATTAAGGCAGTTGCTAGTTTTCGCGCATTTTTTTCATAATTTTCCGCGAAATTTCCGATTTTTCCAATATATATTTAACCAAAAGAATGATTTAATTCTATAACATGCTTTTATATACTCAGAGGAGCCTTTCCTGAAATGTGTCAACCCAAAAGTCAAAGCATACAATCGTTTGTCATATTTCATGGGGAATTAATGGTTCTCCTCCTAAAGAAAAATGCAGAAAAATACGCATTTATCACAAGAGTGCATTTTGTGTGTTTTTAAGTTCTCCAATACTGGCAATAGAACATACCATTGCTAAAATGATTACTATTAATAATAATGCGTTGATTGAACATTTGATACGGCAGATATCAATAGAAAACATGATTCTGAAGTCCCATTTACCTTTTTTCCAAACTTTTCTTCATTTTTTCAATTCTATGAATAATAAATGCTTCTCTGCGCGAAAACTGGCACCATACTGCGCGAAAATAGGCTACATTGCGTGAAAACTGGCTACAGAACCTGCTAAAGTAAATGAGTATTTTATCACCTTAAAAAAATGAATTCTAATCTTTTTTTCTCATAAATATGTTTCCCGACCTTTTTTTCACTTGGTATAGATATCAAACGGTAAAATAGATTGATTTTTTCTATTTGTATTCTTGATATATTGGATATAACGTCCTTAGTGCGCGAAAACTGGCTCCTCTACTCTATCTCCCCAAGAAAATCGAAAATCATGAAAATAATAATTATTTTCAACAATTTATGACAGCAATTCCCGTTTTAGGGCCCTTACTGCGCGAAAACTAGCTCCTCTACTCTAGGTTTTTTTTGTTTTTTTTCCAGAAGTTCCAGTATTGCTGGGGATTATTTGAGACCATGTTTTCAAGTTCAAGACGAATTTTGAGAAAATGATTTCTTTTTTTATTCTGTATTATACTTTTGTACTCTCTGAGCATCTTTCTGTAGCTCAGTCTGTGTGATGTTTCAGCTAAATCATGAGAGGAAGCAAATTTATTGATTAGTTTTTTCTTCTCTTTACATTCAGTGTCATACCAACTGTTTTGTGGAAAGGTACTTTTTCCCCTGCTGCATTTTTTCACGCTTACCTTTTTTACTGCACTCTCAAGAAACAAATAAAAATCATTACACATATCGTCGACAGCTGGGTAGCTGGTAACACCGCATAGCAACTGTTCAAAGGCTGCTAGGGCCAGGCTATCTTTGTCATAGAAGCTCCTATAGATCTACATCTTTTATGGTGGGGTCCCATTTATAACTTTTATACCTCTCTGTACTCATTTCTTTCCCCAGGTTCCCGTTTTCTTCGATTTCTACATCTATTGAGAAGAGTAATGCAACATGATTTGAAACAACTTTTTTCGTTGAAAGGGTAAAATGGCTTATCATATTGATATATATATGGTCCAATGAAGTTATCAAATAATCAACTACACTCTGGCCAGACTCTTTATAACAGGTAAAATTGTCACTACCTATGCCTAACCTACCATTAACAATCCGCATATCTAGGCTATGACATAAATCTATGACTATCAGTTTTTTACCCTGATTATTTGGTACACTCTGGTCTCTATTTTTACTCCACTGCTCCTCCTTGTGCTGCCACCTGGCGCTACGTGGTATTTATTTTCGTACTTTTACCGCTAGGGGGCAGCACTGCCAGTTTCGACTTCCGGTTGCACCACTCGCCGAACACGCCACATCTGGACGGTTGTAAACATTGAGAGAAACCCCTAAAAGTAAGTGAATTTAAGCCGTTTTGTGACAGTTAATGAATGACAGGGGTTCCAGTCCTAACTTGTCTGTTGTGCTACCAGTTGTCTTCATCTTGGGTAATACAGGGAGTTTGTACACTTTGCCGGCAGCTGTAAAACTAAAAGGTGATAGTCTACCTGCCACCCTGGTGGCTGAGCCCTGCCACCCTGCTAGTCAGCCTAGTGCTACTATAATATTATCTGGAATCGGTAGATGTAAGACAAGCGAATCAGTGGTTGTAGATCTAAATTAAAGGACAGTAGTAGGTCTACTGGTTGGTCGGATTGGTAACCCATTCAGAAAGTTCTGACTGAAGTGGCCTAAGCCTAAGGCTAAGGCTAAGTTAGTAACTTAGCCTCATAATTGTAAGGACACTGGACCTGGTGTATGATTACCTAAAACTGCTAGATACCGTATAGTTGATGTTGAAATTATAGCATGTAGGTGTTTACGCACCCAGCAGGGTGTATCAATCTCCCTTCGCAGTGTACTAGATAAAGTTAAGATACTTTCTTCCTACAGGAAAATGCCTGTCAATTTTGTGATTGAAGAACAGGACAACGCCAATAACTGTTAGTAGACTAATGAGGTTGAGACACTTTAGATCTACTCAAACTAGTCTATTGTAAATATACCCTAGGAGTCTCCAAATAGACTATACCAGCACCAATTTTGCTCTTAACGAATTGGGTAGATACCCAATCCAGATCAAATCACGTGTTCTAGCTGTACTTTACTGGCTTAGGCTTGAGCAGGGTACCAGTAGCATACTCAGTGAAAATATTAGGGCCGCGCCATGCGCCCTGGGCACATTAAATGTTTAAATGTCACATTAATTTTGAGGTGAATGCGGCCTTGGAACATTAGGAATCAAAATGTACCAGAAATGGCACATTAGAGTGAAAATGTCTCCGTTAATTTGATAGAAAGTGCGCCATAGAGAGCTTGCACAACATCGTTTGCTGCGGAGCGGTGGCGGACTTCCTGCCTATCCTTTAGCATTGGGAGCAACAAACAAGTCATATTATCTAATGTTCCTACGATAAAATAATTTTCATTTTGTAATATTTTGTAGAAAAAGTCCCAAGATACCCATAACCATTCATATTTTCTTTGAGAATTGAGTTTAAAGTACACAGGGGACCAAAGAAGCAGCCTCCTTCTCTATAACCTATAGTCGAAAACGGACCGGAGGTTCTCCACTCTCCGTTGCGCAAGGTGTCTATTGTGAGTGTCGCATGGTAAATTTTTCTAACATTATCACTGCATACTACTTAATAAGGCACTCAAGACCATGCATGTTGAAAATCACTAATGGCTACAGAATATTCAATATTACATGTGGACTCTCGGACTGGGAAACATATGCCAACAGCCCCAGGATATTACCAAATCGGCTCTAAAAGCAATTCTAACTAGCCGACTTGAAGACATCTACCTACAAACTCTGGATTCCTACTGTAGTCATGCAAACAATCTTGAATGGTGTGAGTTAACTAATTTATGTCAATCAAATGTATATGGAAAACAAACATATTTGAATATTATCAAATCTCCAAGTATTAGGAGCTATTTTACCAAACTCAGAATTGATGCTAACTGTACCCTTGATAGTAAAACTCGCTGCTACAGAGCTAAAAAAGTAGATAATACCAAATGCAACGACTGTGGGTTGACACAAGACGTGACACACGTCCTCCTACATTGTAAAAGTAAAGCTCTCTCTGATAATAGGAACCTTTTTGAGGAAAGAATCTCAAAATACATTAACAACTACAAATCTTTATCTGATGGAACCAAAACTAAAATGATCCTGAACCTACAACATATCTGCACAAGCAAATCTCTGGAGGAAGCCACTGAATGTATTTGTATTTATATCAAAAAAGTGCATGAGATTGTACAGGCAACAACTGACCCCATTGTGACATGAATGCACTGCTTTACATTAGTCAATAAATATTTGTATTCGTATTCGTATTAAAGTAAGCAACAATGCCAGTCAATGGTATTTGATAGCAAGCCAAGATGGTCAGCACCCCTCATAGTCTACTCATTGATATACCCCCTGCCCCTTCTCAGTTGGTTATTTTTATGCTTTTTGGTGCGTTAAGTCAGCGTCCATAACAGAGTCTATATTTTACCATTGGCCTGGGATAGGCTGATGGAATATGTTTTGATCCTGCTTTTATTTGAGTATGAAAAATGTTAGCCATGAATCATGACGGCATGAATTGCCATAGATCTAGTCTACTCCCAAGAAGCAGTTTGGAAGTATGAATCTACCATGATGAATTGCTTCTGGTTCCCTTTCTCTAGCTTGAAACTGAATGATTCATTTTTAGATCTACATTGGTCCAGGTTGTGTTTCAGATGTTTATCTACCAACTTTATTTTGTAATTGACTAGACAAATTCTGATGATTTCCCCCGACGTCTTCTCTAGACCCTGTGTTCATTTCATGATGTATAGACCTGTATGGATATTTCTAAAGAATAGACATTTCACTAGTGATAGGAAAGCACACTATGGGGCCAATACAGGGCTCGACATAAAGTGTTTAACTTTCTCACTTGTCTGGCAGGTGTAGGTAAAATGTAGTCTAACTACCCGATCCTAAAGTTCACAAGCACATCTGCAAAACATTAACTAATATCCTTTAGGGCAGGTCTAAATCAAAATGTACCTGCCCCACCACAAATGTTACGTACCCCAGGTCCTGTCTAACCCTGGCTTTTAGTTTGCTGTTGTTTTATATTTTTTTTATTACAATTAAACACAAATACCGATCTTTTAATTTGCACTTTTCAACCTTATATTTTCAGGAGTTTTGTTGGAAAACGGGACACAATGGCCCTGCCCCGGTTGACTGGGGCGCTGAGGGCATTCTCAGGGCTGAGTGGAGAAGCAGGTGGCCAGGATATTTCCCCCCAAGACCTGCAGAAGGAACTGTTTTCCAAGCGACATGTTCGCGCCCAGCGGCAGGCAGAGGGAGGCTTGACGTGGAAGACATTAGTAGACACCCTCCGAAAGAGGAGCACAGGAGTCAGTGAAGATGTCGTGACCCACAGTCTGAGAGACCTCACCCATATTGCAAGAGATATTGGTACGTATGGAAATTCGAATAATTGTAATCGTGATATAATCCTGAAAAATAATCATACAAAGCTATTTTAGGCAGTAATGGACATTAAATTAAAGGGTCTTTCTCGTCCGTCAGCCGAACATATTTTGTTACGTTGTAACTTTCGTGTGCTTGCGCCAATTTCGTGACCTGACCAATAACGTTGCCGGATTACCTTCCAAAAGTGAAAAACACGTTGCCGGCCGTTGCGTCGTTAGGCTAACGTCGGCGGATGTATCTCTTTGAACCCACGGACGAGAATGTCCCTTTAGGTTTAACTGGCTGTTTTTAGAGAAAATGCTCATCCCCTTTTTCCAAGTTCACTGAAACAAAGAAAATTAATGTTTGTCTAAAATGGTGCAACCTGTAAATGTTGTAATCCAACTTCTGAGTAAATACGTTCTCTTTTCATATTTAGTTGGTGAAGGCTCAAGCCCAGATTATGTGGAGGCCGGTGCAGCTCTTCTCTTCGAGACCTTCAAGGATGCCACAAAAGTCACAAGCAGAGAGACCCAAAAACTCCGTGCCATTTTTGGCCCTTTCCCGGCCAGCGCAGCCACAAAAGCCTGCTCGCTTGTCTCCCAGATGGCATCATGGTTGCCTGAGCATGCTCTCGAGTTGCTTGAGGGTCCTGGAAGAGATTCAGAGCCAACCGAGGCAAAGGAGTTTGGTTTGTCAATCAAGTTTAAATCAGACACAACTCCTGAAGAGGACGATCTAGACTGGTTGGGGTCAGATGACGAGGATGTGATACCTATTGAGGAGGCGTTCGATATGCGGTTTGTAATATATGCACAATACAGATTTATTGGATTCAATAAACTAACGTTCAGTTATTTTTCGGAAATCTAAAATACCCATTTGTACATGAACTTGAATTTTGATTCGAGAGAAAATTACTTCGCATCTATGTAATGTAGTTTTCTAAAGAGCTTTTGGCAAGAAAACACGAATTTCGGCAAGATGCCATTCAAGCCGTGAATTAAATAAGGATTAGGTAATCTTAAAAAGTATAGCTTATCTGACCTGGGTGAGTGGCCTAAATAAGGGGTTTCCACACCCTTTTACACTATTCTTAAAAAAAGGTTCTGGGAAAAAAATGGCCAAATGGAAACTTCAAAGTTAGGGTATGGCCTATAGCGGGGTGTGGATTAAAGTACTGTATTATCTCCATAACAGGTATGATGACCGTGCAGCGGCGGGAGCAGGAGCCGGTGTTGGGGCGGTCGATGCCGGCTGGCTCAAAAAGGAGGTGGAGAAGACGTTTAGCCCTACCACTATGGGCATGTCTATTATGGACATGTGTAGCACCATCTTTGACCTGCTCTGTTCGCCCAAGTCAGACTCGGCTTTGCAGAACGATGTAAGTAATTTCAATCCAAACGAAAGAAAAAAAAGTCAACACATTAAGATGAGGAAACTGTATTACAGTAAATTCTACTTTTTTTTTCTGGCAGCCTATCCATTAATAGCCTCTTTTTTTACTATCACGGATGCTGATGGAAAATTGATCTAGAATCAAATTCGTAATGAGAAAGTCTTCAAACAGGGTTTACGCTGGAGTCTGCTATGCTTTTAGGAATGCCAGCATCCAGACCCCCCAAATCGTACCTCGTATTTCCTTTGATATCACTATTTGGATTTTGTTGTCTGACTCTGACTTTTGCATAATTATATTAGTCAATTGTCGATCTTCCTGTCCAAAAAAGAGTTCGTTTTATTAATGTATTTGCCTTG
Organism: Lepidonotus clava; assembly: GCA_936440205.1. Classification (NCBI taxonomy): domain Eukaryota; kingdom Metazoa; phylum Annelida; class Polychaeta; order Phyllodocida; family Polynoidae; genus Lepidonotus; species Lepidonotus clava. Next base: position 38,807,608 of record OW387136.1, on the reverse strand, counting down.
GACTTTTCAGCTGTTTGAGCTACTCGGCTTTGACCGTTTTGAGCTGATAGAGAAGCTGCTCAGTAACCGTCAACAGTTGGTGTCGGTGACCTTCGACAGGGCGACAGACATGGCCACGTCCATGAACAGTGGTGAGTAGAACAGGGTGCTTCTATGTGTTTACAAAAGTCCTACAAACTCTTAACAATAAGTACCCTGAAGTATATATAATCTCGATAATATAAATCATTTCTCAATTAGAGTGCTTGGTTTAGCATATTTTTTGGGACGGTTCATAGTCATAAATGTATTATGTTGCATATATACATGTACATTTGTTTTTGAAGAGGGTGTAAGTGTTTAATACCTTAGTCGATATACATGATATCTTGTGTTCTCCTCCCAGGTCCCAAACAGAAAGAGGAGGTTCGACCGGCATACGGCTGCCAGGTCACCATACAGGTATCTACCGAGCACCACCATGTACACCATTCAGTAATCTGTATAAATCTGTAAATATCTATCAGTTATGATATACATAATATATGATTTAAATGTAACGCTTGTACATGAATATTGGTTTTGGAAGAATTTTAACTCCCCCAAAAAAGTCAGATAACGATAAACAAACACAGAAATATTCCGTAATAGATATGTAAAAAGATGCCAACGGGAGTCTCTTGTTATCAGTCGGTGCAGGAGAAACAGTTACGTAAACAGTACCGTAAGGAGGAGCGCCGGGCGGCCAAGAGGCGAGAGGACGACCCAGAGCAGGACGAGTTTGTGAAGGCCCTCGGCTTTAACCCGGAGGAACTACGTGCCAAAAGGTAATATCGCTGGTCTTTTTTAATGCCAAGTACGGACAATTCATTATATCTCCTAATATCCTCCGAAATATTGGTAATGTTGTCCGACGTCTAAGGTAATAAAATTGGGAATTTCCATGCCGTGGTGAATAATGCAACATTCAATTTGTATATTTATATGAACACGGCATAACATAATTTGCTAAAATATGCCGGTAAAGACGAACCTTTCCTGTAAAGTCTTACGTTGGAGTCTACTATGCAGAGACATAGACATACATAACAGGGATTTATGTTTTTAGATTCCCATATTAATTCAGTTCACTGTTTGTGGCCAATTATGATATCTTCAAAACCGTGATATTTGTATGTTGCCTTGTCTAGAGAGGCTGCCCTTCTGTCCGCGGCCCGGGCACCAATGTTCTCCAGTAAACCCAAGTACACCGGGGAGAGGCCACGCTACCCATATGTCTTTGACTCACTCGCCGAAGCCAAACAGACCTCCTCTTTTATCGCAGGCTGCAAGGTACTTAGAAAGTTTATTCAAGCATGCATTTATTTATTCATTTGCAGATTTATCTTTACCTCAATTCATTCATTAATAGAATTGATGTATTTTTTTTACTAATAATTATGATCTAAAATATTACCCTTTTCCAAACTGGCAATACCCTGACTGAATTAAGTGCTTTGCACATTCATTTTGCTAGATATCGCTTTTACTTTAAATTGATATGTTATATATATATATGTTAACCACTCTTTTTGGTCCCTTTTCCTCAGATGCTGCTACCGCTTGGCTTTGAGCGTGAAAATGATAAGATGTCGGAGGAGATCACAATACCACCGAGCGAGAAACTGCCGGTCAACATCTCCAAACTGGTCCCCATAAACACGCTGGATGACGTAAGCCATCTGAAATAGTTAATTGAAATATTAACCAATATTGTTTATCTTATGTCATTGACGTTGCACATAAATGCCATTGATGTTGTACATAAATGCCCTACTTCAAGCTGGTTCCGTTGGAGTCTGAAAAATGAGGGAGATCATGACGTAGAATATTTTTAAGAAATGAGTTATTCACTTTATGATTACTTCATAATTTTATGTTTAACACTGAAGGTAGTATACACTATTCAACCGTGTAAAGAGTTGCATGTCTGTGAAATCATTGGTGTTGAAAATAGAGTAAAATTGTGCCATAATTATGTACAGTGGATTTTTGAATCAAGGTGGTTTGTTATGAATATTTGGGGGAAAAAAAGAATCAAGATTCTAAAATAACGTGATATAATGTGAATGGCGGTAGTTAAGTTCATCATAATTATGATTATCTAAACCGAGTTTCATGAAGAGATCACCTTTTTTCTTGCAACCAAGTGGGGCTAGTAATACTAAATAAAATTTAAATAATGATTACGTTCTCTCTCCACTCAGGTTGGACAGATAGCCTTCCGTAACACAAAGAGTCTGAACCGCGTGCAGTCCATCGTGTTCGACACTGCATACAAGACGAACCAGAACCTACTGATCTGTGCACCCACCGGGGCAGGTAAAACCAACGTGGCCATGTTGTGTATTCTACAGACAGTGAAACAACACATCCTACAGGGTGTTATCAAAAAGGACGAATTCAAGGTAAGTTCTCAAGACTGAGGAGGGGTTAGAGAGCTCATCGCTGATAACCTTTGTTTAGTTTCTTCCCGTGTTTTGACTCTTCCTATTTTCTCAATTTGGGTTTCTTTGGCACAGACGGCTCTGGAGGTTTGGGGAAACGAAATTTACTCATTTAAGTTACCAACTTATGTTCGAGATTCCAGGAATGGTCTGGAAGACGTAAAATCACAGCTTAAGTTTAGGGCCAGTGATGCAAGTATTGATATTTCCGTCGGAAGTCTGATAGTAGATATGCTTGCTCTTTGATATGCTTCTCTCTGACTGACCCTAACTGACATCCCAGCAGAGAGATTCCATTTTGAGGGTTTAATATCGTAGAAGATATCTGGGATATTTTTAGGGTAAACATCTATTGAGATGTGACGGTAAAATATAAAGGATCACTTACATACTTTACAGTCGTGATAAATTGCCCATAAACATGTTTTCGCAGGTTGTTTATGTTGCACCTATGAAAGCCCTGGCGGCTGAGATGGTGCGTAACTTTGGCGGGCGGCTGGAACCGCTCGGTATCTCAGTCCGGGAACTGACCGGAGACATGCAGCTTACAAAGGCAGAAATTATGAAGACTCAGGTAGGTTCATTCAGACTAAACTCATGTGGGTCAAGGGAAATCAAATCAAAGTAGATTACACACAGATATTCATAAATAAAAGGTTTCAGGTTCAGTAAAAATATGGCTCATTCAAAGAATATGTTATTTTGGGCGATACATTGCCATTCTAATGTACGTTGTTTATTAGTCTGGTGGAAAGGTGAGGTAAATCTACTATTTCGGAGAGGTGGTTTTTGAATTGGTAGATGTGTTTATTTAATCAAATCAACAAGTTTTGGATAGTACCATCCTTCTCTAGGGTATATTTTAAATGTGCATACACTACTACAAATAGAAATGCATCAAAATCACTCAGACTGTGTACAAGTTCGATCATTCCTATTACCAAAACATTTATTCAGGAAACCAGTCCGCCTATTCAATACGCTGATCTTGCAAAATTCGGCGCTCAATTTAAAATCAGAATCAAAACCTATTCCTTTTCCATGTATAATGATATAAACATATTTCACTAGAAAATTTCCCATATGAACGAATGAAATCTGTGAATTATTTAGAGTCTGAACTTGTCTGAAACTGCTCGTACTTTGGAAATTTATTATATATTATCCTCCTGAAGACTGGAGTCTACCCTGAAGCTACCCTGATAAAAAAACAGATAAAAAAACTAAATTTATTGCTTCTGCCCGCAGATGCTAGTGACGACCCCGGAGAAGTGGGACGTGGTGACCCGTAAGTCGACAGGCGATGTCGCCCTGACCCAGATCGTCAAGCTGCTGATCATTGACGAGGTGCACCTCCTGCACGACGACCGGGGAGCAGTCATAGAGAGCCTGGTGGCCAGGACACTCAGACAGGTAAAGCCTGCATTCCGCTAGGAGAATTTTGACAGCCGTAGTTTTTTTTAATCTTATAATTTTCTGCAGCAATATAGCAAAACACCGTGGATCCTACGTATCACTTGAAAGAGAAGTAAAAATCCTTTTTGCTGCGGTGGCGTTTCTAATGATATCAGATTAAGAGCAACGCCAACGAAGCCTTACTGTCGGAGGTTTTTCTATTGTGTAGAGTCAACAGGCGTGAAATTGGTACTAATTGGACCCTTCCACCCTCTCCCCTCCCTTCCAACCTCCCCCTGCCCCTGCCCCTGATTGGTCAAGGCAGTTCCCTCTGGTTGGTACTGATTGACAGGTGAGGGTGGTGTAGGCCCCGCCCCACCCCCCCTCACCTGTCAATCAGGGCCAACCAGAGCCTGACCACCAGCAACGATCACACACACACTCACAAGTGCAGTGGCGGTGGGTCTGGGGTAGTTACGAAGGGGTTACATAAGACTATACTGACCCCCTCTCCAACCTACATGACAGTATGGGGGGGGGGGGGGCACCGGGATAGTGAGTGCCACCGCAGATACCGGACCCAAGGGAAGGGGTCCAGATAGTCGGGGACTTCTTGTTTATGATATAACAGGTCTGTAAATAAACTCTATTTGAGTAAAGACTTAGGTTTGATCAGTTTCACTTTGATAATATCCCAGTGGTTGTAGCAGACAACTTATTGATCTTGTGAAGCGCCATGTATAATGGTCTTGATTTCCTTATATTTCGAGATAGATTATATTCACTCATCAAGAAACGGAAATAACGGCAAATCGGACTGAGATCTGGCTCTGCTTCAGATGCTACCGCTTTTATCAGCATTTTATGAATGAAAGTGTTTATTATCATCACCCAGGTGGAGAGTTCCCAGATGATGATCCGTATTGTCGGTCTGTCCGCTACTCTCCCCAACTACATTGACGTGGCACGCTTCCTTAACGTAAACCCGATGACCGGGCTCTTCTTCTTTGACGGCCGTTTCAGACCCGTGCCCCTACAACAGACCTTCATCGGTAAGTCTAATTTCCATGGAGGAAATTTGAATTAAAGAGAAGTTGAAATGAATAATGTAGGCTGAATATTGAGTTCAATCTACGTTCTACATTTTTACCACTGGAAGAAATTATTTCTGAGACATACTTTTTAAATGACCGAAAAAACTTAATTGTAACATGAGGTTTTCAAATAATGACGAAAAAGAATCATTCCGGAATATATATTGGGCTGGGTTGTTAATCACAAAAGTGAATATCATTATATATCCACCTGTAGATCTAATCTGATAGCCACGTCCATGTCTAACTATTATGAACATACTGTAAAATGTATCGAGTTATGACTCGTCATTCATGAAATATAGATAAATAAAAGCATCTCTTCGATTCTAGGAATCAAGTCCAATAACAGAATGCAACAACTGCAAGACATGAACACGGTGACCTACGAAAAGGTGCTAAGGCAGGTCAGGGACGGCCAGCAGGTAAGGACGGCCATATACTCTGATTTTTTATGGCAGGGATATTTTTAGGGATAAAATCACTATTAAATAGCCCATTCGATGTCATTTTACGCAAGCTTGTGTTTGCTTTATAAATGTAGGTAGAAATATAGAATTACAAATTGTGAAAAGGCTCCTTCATGGTGGGCTTAGTGCGGTAATAACAATGGGTTAATGCCGCATTCTACAGGTCTAATATCTGTTCAAGTGCAAAAGAGATTCAGGATTTCAATATTTGCACAAAATATTTTCCATGTTGTAAGAAAACTAGAAATGCCTGAAATTATATTTCCCTAATTCAAGACCTATATTCAGTCATGAAATTGGCAATATTAGTAGTATAGTAATAGATTTAACCCTGACATCATTTTTGTTGATACCTGTAGATGATGGTGTTTGTGCACGCCCGAAACGAGACGGTGCGCACGGCCATGGTGTTGGTCGAGATGGCCAAAAACAACGGAGACATCATGTTGTTCCAGGCTGAGACTGGACCAAAGCTAGGCGAGGCCCAGAGACAGGTAAGAGTCTAGATTCAGACACGCCGCGGTTTTTTTCTACTTCGTAGTTGTCTTAGCTTGATTTATTTTCTTTTTTATTAAGCTGCTAAGTCATATTCCATATCTATATTTGCAGAGATCATTTGAATTATAACTTAGGATGTAAGAAAAATTAGTTCTAAGTTTATTCTAAGGAAACGAACGTTTTTTTACAGTTAACATACAAAATCGTTCTGCCCAGTCTTACCATTTCCATGTTACTAGAATCTTTTTTAATTCAATGGTAATATCCACATTGTATTTTTCTGAAGACCGGAAGTCATATAACGAACCATATTCATTACTTATAAGCTTCATAAAGTTGTTTTTGAACAGGCTTTTGATTCCTACAGATTTTCCACCCTAAAAACATGATGGTCTGCCGTGCCGTACTTGACTTTTCCATGTAGTCTTAGTGGAATCTCTGACCAAAGAGTAAAAACGATAAGATGCTTCGTTCTTTCCCACAGATTGGTCGTTCACGTAACAAACAACTGAAAGAGTTGTTCGGTGATGGCTTCGGGATTCACCACGCTGGGATGTTACGGCAGGACCGAAACCTTGTGGAGCGTTACTTTGCGGAGGGCCTCATACGGGTGCTTGTGTGTACTGCCACACTGGCCTGGGGTGTCAACCTTCCTGCTCACGCTGTCATAATCAAGGTTTGTTGTAGTGCACCAAGTAAAATTGAATCACATGATATTTAACATATTTATTTACACATAACTTCGTGAAGTCTCAGAGTGAGAATGTTTGGCAACAAATACCTTTTCCGCCTTAATATGGATTTCCGTATTTTTCGCTTTAACAACAATTTTTAAAAAGCCCCTAAATTGAAAACGAGTTGCATCTCTGAAATGCTTATGCCGTTCTAATCAATGTACCGAATACCTGTCGCGCTTTTTGAGTCAGGCAGTTTTTCTTTTATCAAGAAGTAAGGATAACCCACAGTTTGCTATAAATATTCTGCTTACAAAGTGTGTGATAAAGATGGTCTTTTCCTAATAAGCACGTACGTTGCTCTGAAACGAACGACTCAAACCTTGTTATGCATACATTTTTTCGAACCTTTGCTTTCTTCTCTTACAGGGGACGCAGATATATGATGCAAAGGTAGGAGCCTTTGTGGACCTGGGTATCCTGGACGTGATGCAGATCTTTGGTCGTGCCGGTCGACCCCAGTTTGACACCTTCGGTCACGGTACGATCATTACGACCCACGACAAGTTGTCGCACTACCTCTCTCTCCTCACCCAGCAGAACCCCATAGAGAGTCAGTTCATCCGTAGTCTAACTGACAACCTCAACGCAGAGGTAAATACCATGGCTATGAAAACCTGTATCCTACCAACCAGTATATTTCAAATGATGAATTGGTCGACCATTTGAGATGATTTTGCCGAATTATGCTGAATAAATTTATCAGTCTCTGTTACTAAATCAAAATTAGTATTTTTAATGTACTAAGAGAAGAAATTATGAGTTCTATGTCAAAATTGTTTTGTAAAGGGCTCAGTTGTTTGCAACAACTCATGTTGATGTTAAATAAGGAAAACCTAACATTACTAAACTATCGCATACTAAAGAAAATATCACCGTTTACCTTTATGGAAAAAGGTTTCAAGCTAATACACACCTCTATCCTGCACATTTGATAACAAACTTTGTATTCACTTTTCCCTGTACAGATTTCGCTGGGCACAGTGACAAACATTGAGGAGGCAGTAAAGTGGCTCAGCTACACGTACCTCTTTGTACGCATGCGGAACAACCCCCTCGCCTATGGCATCCCCTACAACGAACTCATGGTAAGTCACCCAACCTTCCCCCAGTGGTAAGATGCAGATCAAATTTCTAATGAATTATCAATCTAACTTCCCGGCAATTTGCATTTGGATTGCACAACTCTCTCCAATGCAAGTTACTTGCGAGAACCAACGCAACTCTTCCCAAAAGGAACAAAATATTCGTTTAAACTTTTAGATTCTATCCGATTTCAGATTTTATTTTCACTCTCTACGTCCTGAGGGAAAGCTGACATCATAGACATATAATATATCTCTATGGTAACATATATATGTGCCCAGTTCACATTCTCAATGAAAGTATAGGATTCGTTGAAGTTTTATTATATGCTTAATTATATTTTCTCATTTCATCTGACGTGTGTCTTTGCTGTCATGATGATTAGTCCATTAATTTTTTCAAAAAAAACATAACTACATAAAGATGTCAATGAACGATCATTTAGACCCTTAGGATGATAATGCAGAAATAGAAAACTGATCAAAAAACGTAAAAGAAAAACAAAAAAAGAACAACTAACTAACCAACTAACGGAAAATCAGTTAATCACAATAGCTGACACCTTGCCCCTGTAGGAGGACCCTCAGCTAGAGAAGCAGCGGCGGGAGCTGATCCTGGCCGCGGGCCGTAAGTTGGATAAGGCGTACATGATACGCTTTGATGAGCGCACCGGCTACATGCACCCGACCGACCTGGGCCGCACTGCCAGCCACTTCTACATCAAGTACGACACTGTTGAGGTGAGCCGCAACCCATTTACTTCCCTCTGGTTTATTTGAGCGAGGTTTGGATTTTACTGTAACCAAAACAAATAACGTTTTGGGAGTTGAGTTCTGGACCACTCGAAGATATCTAAGCAGAAGCTTATAAACATAGAAAAAACCAATAGAGAAGAGTGTTTAGGGTGAATCAGTTTCACATAAAATTGGTTAAATAAAGAAATATATCATGAGGCAAAAGTTTTGGTCAAGAATATTAAATCAAATCTCATTTGCCTATCCTCCCTTTCTCTATTTTTTTTGCAGTCCATTTACTTTAAAAACCCGCCTCAGCCATGCTAAAACCATTAAGATTACCTGGTACTCTATATTCACTAACTAGGTGTTCAACGAGATGTTCAGGTCAATGATGACAGAAGACAAGGTCTTTGAAATGGTCTCCAAGGCACAGGAGTTTGAGCAAATCAAGGTAAGTACACATTAGTTTGTAATAAATCTCTGAATCACAATCTATATTACTAGAGTTATAAATGACAAAATATATAGAAATATATAAACCTATGATATAGCGAATAATGCATGTCACACAAATTTACTTCTAAGCCATTATATCGGAATCAACAGAGCACGCTTAGCTAGTCTTTTATATCTGACTAATGCTTCATTTTTTGTAGAACAAAGATATATATTTTTGTATTTAACCAGGTGCGAGACGAGGAGTTGGACGAGTTAGACCGCCACATGTCTGATACGTGTATGGTGCCCGTGGCCGGTGGGTCGGAGAACACGTATGGTAAGGTGAACATCCTACTGCAGACCTACATATCAAGGGGCTCCATGGACAACTTCTCACTCGTATCGGACCAGGCCTACGTCGCACAGGTACATACATACAGATCGTTATAGTATTCAGTCTTATAGTAGAAATTTATTTTAAACCCCTCTTTTGAAATTCGATTGTTTTATTTTCGATAAAAATCTTATAAATTTACTGGTTACGTCCCTTTCCGCTTTATACAAATACGTAATTTTTTTGAAAAGAGAACTAAAGACGAAAGTCTCCTGACTACTTTTCATTGAATTATTTGAATTTGTCAAAACATGACTATACCGCTTGTACCCCTCCCTTTGCTCTTTGAAATTGTCTGTAAGGCCAAGCAAAATAAGTTGTTGTGTTCCGGTAACATCATAATAGGGTAGGTAAGTTGGGTTGTTTTTTTTTAAGAGATTTTTTAAGTGTTTTAAGTTCAATTTCCCCCCACCTCTGTGTGATATTTGACAAAATATCAATATCTTTCACTTAAAGACTCTATAAAAAAAAAACTTAGGGTCTGAGCAAAAAAAATAGAACAGGTCGAGTAACTGGAACACAGCATTTTTTAAAGGCCTAAGGGCTGGCTCAGTAGGTCTGAATATAAACAGAAGCAATAGTAAAATTATATTGACATATCCATTATTAATATCCATTATAGAATGTTAACTATATGCTTATTCCAATTTGTCGGATTACATCTTGTTTCATACAGAATGCTGCACGTATCCTTCGCGCACTGTTTGAGATGGCGCTTCGTAAAGGTTGGCCCATCATGTCTGGCCGACTCCTCAACCTGAGTAAGACTGTGGAGAAGCGGTTGTGGAACTTTGAGAACCCGCTCCGACAGTTTCCCATCCTCACCCACGAGATCTTCACCAAGCTGGAGGCCCGCAGACTCACCATCAGCAAACTGAGGGAGCTCGACGCCAAAGAAATTGGTAGGTTATGTTAAACATGATTTCCATCGCTAAAAACCATTTTATTCATCTTGCCTTCATAGCTTTTTAAGTAAATTCATATTCATTAGAATCGTACCAGTCAAATGCAGTAGAGCTGACAAGAGCACTCTTAAAAAATCAAAACTAAATGGAACAGTCTAACATCACATATTTCTCATAAGGAAAGTCACAGGGAATTCGAAAAATTCCACAAAACAGCCGATCTGGCTTAAAGTATAGACTTCAAAGCTACACTTAACCAACACGCTGAGAATGTTCAAAATGTTGCCAATTTCCCAACAAAACAAATAAGACTCCTTGTATTTATATTACCAGGCCACATGATTCACCATGTGCGCATGGGCAGTAAGGTCAAGCAGTGCGTTCATCAAATCCCGCAGTTGGCGATTGAAGCCAGCATTCAGCCCATCACACGTACCGTACTGCGCGTACGGCTAACCGTGCTCCCCGACTTCACCTGGAGTGACCGGGTTCATGGTAACGGGGCCGAACCCTTCTGGATCTGGGTCGAGGACCCGGAGACAAACCGAATCTACCACTCTGAGTACTTCATGCTTCACAAAAAACAGGTATGGAATTCAAGTTATGGATTTTACACAGTTTTTCTGTTTTCCTTGATATGAGGTATGGTCAGTGTATGAGCTTTGTTTCCATCGTTTGGAATCTGTGGTTGTGTTTCAATTTCATTGTTGTCTTGGTTTAAGCTGTAGATGTATTCTATAAGATCATTGCTGTTATAATATCTATATTTGTTAGAATACTCATTATTTTAGATTTTTATAGTATAAACAGTCAAGAACAAATTGCAATCAAATTATTTATTCAGAATTATTCTTTACGAAAATCATGTAATGAATATTAATCTCAAACACATCAGGTCGTTCTGATGTGGCATTATCATACTGCATATTTCTTTTGTATTGTTATTGTAATTCTGTTACAGAGATTTTGAGTCTTTTATTCCTCCTACAGAGCTAGATTTTTTTTCCCGCAGGCCATCTCCAAAGAGGGTCAGAACCTGGTGTTCACCATTCCTATTGTGGAGCCTCTACCCACACAGTACATTGTACGCGCCATGTCCGACCGGTGGCTGGGATCGGAGACACAGACCGCCATCTCCTTCAAACACCTCATCCTGCCCGAGAGGCACCCACCGCACACAGGTAACTAACGAAGTTCATTTATAAGTTAACATATTCCATTTTGTGCAAACTAATGTTAATATGATATTTAGTTAATTGTTAGATGCACGAATATTTGCCAGCGCAAACATATATGTAAGATCTCAGGAACGTGGAGCCTGATGTAGTCCAGTTTCCCATTGTATATATTACCTGGCGGCCAACAGGTGCCACCAGGTACTGGCAATTACTACCAATCCCCTAGGATGACGTCTTCCTCCCTATTTTCTGTTTTATAAGCCATAGTGAAAGCCTGTGAGAAAGGCCATTTTTCATGACAATTCGAGGGTTGTTCCCAAACCCCTATACCCTTAAAAATACCCTCAATACATGTGAAAACCCCTCAATGGTAGAAGTTTAGCATACCTATACCCAAATATAAGTGTAAATATGTGAAATCTGCATCTTTGAGAATTGAATATTCGGCAAGGAGACCGACGCTGGCCTACCGACGCTGGCCTACGGTCAGCCATGGTATGAAGTAGGTCACCACTAGTTCCCCGCCCCTCTCCCCGGCCCCCTCCCCTCGGGGCCGCCAGTGAGGGAACATATACGTTAATATAATTATGGTCTCTGCCTACTTGTTTTTATTATTTGTCCCAAGTTGTTCCCAGGGAGTTCTGATTAATACGAATGCTGCCATGATTGTGATTATAACGTTATTTGTAAATACGGATGACCACAGAAGATGGAAACAGAATAAAACAGAAAACCTCCGTACCGGGAAAACACTGAATTCTAAGCAAACTGCAGTATTGGAGAAAATTATTTCCCTAATTTATAGAAAAATCAAAGGAAAATCGCCCAGGTTGTAGATTTTCTCTTTCTCAAAATCTAATGAAATATTTGGTATTCTAGGAGCTTTCTCGGACGCAAACATTAAGGCAATCTTTCTACATTCTGCAGCATCAGTTCTCAGTCGTGTGAATAGTAACACATCTGAAGGGAAAACATACTACAGCAGTATTAATGATATTCTCTACTCCCATCCAGAATTGCTAAACCTCCAACCCCTGCCGGTGAACGCTCTTCGAGACGGTAAACTGGAGGCGCTCTACAAGTTCACACACTTCAACCCGATCCAGACGCAGATCTTCCACACGCTGTACCACACTGATGTCAACGTACTGCTGGGCGCCCCGACCGGGTCAGGCAAGACGGTCGCTGCTGAGATGGCCATCTTCAGGGTCTTCAGGGAGAAGCCAGGCACTAAGGTAGGACAACCCTCACATAATAATCATCTTAAATTTTAGTACAACGTTCTTAGGTGAATTTGATTATACATATCATTTATGGTTATATAATTGCAAAACGATATTTTTGTTTTCAAAGTTCCAAGGCCACAGCTATTCAAAACGCACAATAAAAAAGGTACTTACAAGGGATGTCAGTTTATTTTCTGCGCAATATAACTTTTACAACTAAAATGACCATAATTATAGTGACTGCTAAACGACAGGTCAGCGGTCGTTAACGGCACTTAACTTCATAACCGACATAAACGAAACCCCTGTTGTTATTTCTGTGTTCAGGCAGTTTACATTGCCCCACTCAAAGCACTGGTCAGGGAGAGAATGGAAGACTGGAAGGTGCGCATCGAGAAGAAACTGGGCAAAAAGTGAGTGGATACTTTTCTATTTTGCTCTTTGTTAAATATATGAGGAGTACTCATGCCTCGTTGGAGAGAAAAATATTCTGTAACTTTCATTGACCTTATATAGCAAAGGCATCTATACTTTAATGTTGGTTGACGTATCGGTGCATTGCTTCTCTTTAAAGAGAGTGGTAGTTGATGGATGACGACCCTGGATAAATTGGCAATATCAGCATCCTAGATATTTGATTCATATTTAACTTACCAGTACATTGTTTCTCTTTAAACGGAAAAGTAGAATTGAAGCCCGACTTCAGGGTTGTAGCCAAGGCTGACATGATCATGACGACCCCTGATGTATTAAATTATCAGAATCCTGAATATTTGATTGATATATTTTTATAAATATATTGTCTCTCGTTAAACAGGGTGGTGGAGTTGACTGGTGATGTGACACCTGACATGAGGGCAGTAGCCAGGGCTGACCTGATCGTGACGACCCCTGAGAAGTGGGACGGTATCAGCCGTAGCTGGCAGACGCGTGGCTACGTCAAGGCTGTCAGCCTCCTGGTCATTGACGAGATCCATCTACTAGGTATGTGCGACTTCTGGTAGGGACTGAGATGAATTTACAAATGTCCCATATAACATTTCCAAATGTCCAGATATACCAAAACGGATATTGATATTTTTCTGATTCCAAATACTTTCCTGGAAAAATTCTTGATTTTTGACGAATCATACAAGTCTTATTCATTGAAATACCAAAATCATTAGGCTTGTGAACACTGGGTTTAGTTTGGTATAAATTGAAGTGAAGACTTGAAGGCAGGAGTTGTAGTTGATGTTAAATGTATTTTCTACAGTCTCAGGAGGGTAGGCCCAAAGGCCTATTGCTGCTTAGTGGTTTACATGTTGACTCCTCTGCTGCTGGACCCAGAGTGTCCCTTACAGCATACCTGCACCTCCCACCTGACCTTTGGTCAGTGACCTAATTACAACTGACCAATCAGGCCAGGGGGAGTGCTAACTGTCTAATTACCATCAACTCTATGATGTAGTATATACATATTTGACATATATTTTGATTATTATTTCAGAAATTATGATAATAATATGATTTATATAATACATTAGTTGAATACTTGTAATTATTAGAGGGAGGATATGCCATGCCTAAACTTAGGTATGACATACTGCCCCCCTTCCCTGATTAAAATTTGGCTCTGCACAAATAAATTAGTTTTCTGAATTTCTAATAATTGATATTTTAGGGATAAATAGAGTTTATGATTTTTGTTCTTTCTCATGTGCAACTGGAAGTTTGTATTCTAAACAATGATAGCGATCTTCTATTAGATATCGATTATATAATGATAGCATGTGATTTTAAAAACAATGAAAGCTTGAACTTTTATAGGCTTATCTAGTCTTTTCTAATTCAGCTTGTTAGTTTATATAAACCAGGTCGCAGATGACAAGGTTATAAATTTAATTGCTCAGTTTTTTGATCGAAGCAAAAAATTGAATACAAATACTTCGGACGCGACAACACAAAAACATATCAAAATAACAGCATGTTATCCTGCCGATTTTTGTTTGAAGGAAATGACCGTGGTCCGGTCCTGGAGGTGATCGTGTCACGTACCAACTTCATCTCGTCCCACACGGAGAGAGGGGTGCGAGTGGTAGGTCTCTCCACTGCACTCGCCAATGCCCGAGACCTGGCCGACTGGCTGGGCATCAAGACTGTAAGTACAACTATGGTCACTATGGATAAAGATAGATAAATAAATAGATAAAGAAAACAAAATATTTTACTTGCTATTTGTCTTCTAAATTCTTAAAATGGAATTCAAACTAGATTAGGAAGGATAGTTCCTCAGTAATTGTATTAACCTCGAATAAGGCCTTATGTCAGTCTTCAGTGCGGTCCTGACTACGTTGATTAAAAAAAATCATTATAAAGGGAGCTGACTGCCTTAGAAAAATACAGTTCTGGCACGAAAAAGATAAAATATCAGACAAAACTCAAAATAAAGAATATAGATTTGATGTATAAACTTTTTTTCTCTCAATAAACATACTTCACCTCATTCCATCTTTAAATGTCTAATACTGTTGACTTTTTCAGATGGGCCTATTCAACTTCCGCCCATCTGTTCGACCTGTTCCGTTGGAGGTCCATATCGCGGGTTTCCCCGGCAAACACTACTGTCCCCGCATGGCCACCATGAACAAACCAACCTACCAAGGTAAGCCAGGCTATACGGTGTAACTAACCTGAGCATGGGGCATGTTATAGTTCGCTGAGTGCTTTTGCCCTATGATCTAGTAACGGTGATTGTTAAATGAATATTCTGCAATCGTAGAAAGTTAGAATAGAACAAAACAGTTTGTAAGTTCAGGAGTAAATTGATAACATTTCTTTCATGAACAGGACTGCAATCAGCAACTATAAAGGTCAAATCTTTGCTTCCGTTTTGTTTATTACTATCCCTCTAAAGCCAGAATATCAAATATCATCTCCAGAACATGAGCAGATGAAAAACTAATAGTTAAAACTTCCACAATGCACATCCTGATTGAAACGTTAAATTACAAAACTTTTTGCAGGTATCCGGACCCACTCACCCGACAAACCCGTGTTAGTGTTTGTGTCCAGTCGGCGACAGACTCGTCTCACCGCGCTAGACCTGATCGCCTTCCTGGCCGCTGATGACAACCCCAAACAGTGGCTCCACCTACCGGAACTCGAGGTAAGTGACATTATTCCAGGTATACGCTTAAACCAATGGATACTAACCCAGCAGATGCTATATTTTGTATGTACTGCGATGGAATTTAGGTAGCACTTTGCTCCCTTGCCATGTATGATTACAGAAGCAGCACATGCGTTTTGATACTGAAACAGTATGTACAATTACATAATGGCACATATACAGAAAGCACATATGGATCAAAAGATGGCACATGGTTACAGAAATGGGATGTACAGATAATCTTGTTATCGTGTATGTTTCTGCCCCAGAGCAGAAGCAACCATACATGAACAGTTGTGTAATCATACATGTGTCACCCTCAGTGTGAATGCCGGTAGATGACCACATCGATTCTTTTTTCAGAGCGCCGACTTTTTCCCCCCAGGATATTTATCCTCATAATGTGTATGAGTGTTTCTAAAGTAAAAGTACATATTATACGTACACGCCACAATGGAACAATTCTAGTCTCTGATGCATTGTAGCCATAGGAAGATCAAAGTATCGTATTCATACTAATCATAGTGTGCACACAAAACAAAAATGAGAAGATAAGTATAGCAGAGGTACCTTAACCTAATAAGATTTTAACAGTAAAACGACTATGCTAAATGGACAGTCATCAAAATAATTACATATTATAGCTCTTTAAATTAAGAAAACGTCCATCTCGAAAATAGGTCGTTTCTAAGACTCACAGTCAGCATATATACGGCATGTGTTTATTGAAGGAATACATTCTTCCTTGATGTACTTTATATCTTTCTAACTTAAACATGCTTTCGTATAGAACGCAGTCATTTCAAATATTCATGAGTAAAAACATGATAATACTCAAACTTAGCAAGGGAAAAATAAAAACATTCTGGCTCATTTAGCTTATTTCTGGAGACTAGGGTGCAAATTACTAGTTGTGTCAGGAAAAGAAATGGAAAGAAATTTAAGGAAAACAACGAACTCCGGTGTGACATGACGTTGCTTCTTTTCATTCTTTTATGTTTAAGGTTCGGCCGTCTATCAGTCATAATGGACGGCATGTGAATGGCATTGGCTAACCAATTTTTTTTAGATAAATCCGTCAAATGACAAAAAAAAATCAAACAAACTGGAAAGGCAAGCTTTTGAATGTCTTTGTTTTAGGTCGTAATTTGATTTATGGTCAATATTTTTTCTGAGGCTGTCAACTCGTCAACCATTTATCACGGCAAAAATGCTCTTTCCTGTTTCGGTGAAACCTTGGAAAGCGTTGGTGCCAGTTTTATTTCTGCGAGTTGTTTGATTTTGGTGATACTTCTAGCGCTTGGAAAATCACCTAATCCTTTGCCGCCGAGGCTGGTCTATTCTGTTCGTGATATTTGTACATTTCCCCTAGTGTTACTGATATTGTGCTTCTAGAATTTAATTAAACTAATTTCCCAAACGCCAGGGGAAAATCAAGCACTATCCATCAATGCCAGGGAAATGTCAGGATTTTTTGAAAGAAATAAGTCAGGGAAAACAAATCTTTATCATGGAAAACAGACAGTCAATTTGTATTGAGAAGGAAATCTGAAAGAAGAAAATTACGATAGGCATAAATGTCTTTTGATTTAAACTTAGGAACATAAACAATAGTGTTCGAAAAAGCGGTCAAGTTTGAAAAAGAAATATTGAAGAGTACATTTCAGATCAGGACTCTATATTCCTGAAAGATTTGTAAAGAAACATTATTGAAATGAATATTTTAGATCTAGGCCCTGTTCCTGAAGCTCCATTTAATCCTACGTCCCTTAAATTATTCCTCTTTATAAATATATTCAATCTACGCACAGTTAAATCTTAGAATTAAGAAACTGGAAAAGTATTCCATGGTTAAACCTTGTAGTGTAAATATCGTCACCTTAGTGCAAAAAGGTTGTATCTACATGTGTATGTGTTCAGTGAAAGCCTCATTGGACCGAGAGCACGAGCTAACATCTGTAGTGAAGTGGTCACTCTTATGTTTAGGTAGATATCGATCTGTTGTTACCACATTACATCTAACACTTCAAAGAATCCATTCTGTGAACACTCGACCTGCTGCCCCCACTATAGCAATTCAATAATTTACAATCACTGTACAGTTAAATAAGTGAGGGGTTTGAAGGGCTTTGCTATTGATTTCTTTATCCACTGGACTAAATCTGGTGTCGGGTATATGGGTCATGTAGTAGTACTGATCTTTCCGGTGCATAAACTCTGCCATATATGCACTGAGGGGTACTCCTTCATAAATTTGAGTAAGTCTTTGTTCGCAATGAATTTCATCGTTGAGGCAAGATTAAAAACAAACAATAGTATGATTATCGCGACAAACTGTATATTTCTGTAGATATTCTATGTTTATTCACAAAAATAATATGTAAGGCAGTGGTGCTATTAAGATAAGTGGATAGCTTTTGTTCTAAATAAGTCGATAAAGTTGGAACAAATTTCACTTCAACAGTTTTTCATAGTATTACGGTGAGGGTAGAGCACGTGAATAAATATCTAGTAATAGACTGTAGCCTACCAGCTAGCTGGCTTTGTGACAATACAATACAGTCCAATGACATGCATGTTCCTTTATTGCATAGTATGTCAGAGACAAATAGAGTAACAATAGGTTTTGCATGAGGCAGGCTATTACAACATCCCACACTGTGGTATAATTCATAGGCCTATAGTAAGTATTATTGTACTTTGATAGAATATTTATGTTAATTCTGTTCATTTGGTGTGTTTGACACTATTGGTCTGCATGGGATGGCTTCTTGCTTATGCTCTATAGAGATCGGAAAACCTGGAAAATGAAAGTCGTTATGGAAAGCCATGAAAGAAGTCGTAGAATTTAAAATTGTGACAAAAGTTAAAGGATTTCGTTCATTATCAAAATGACTAACTTTTTAAAAAACTAAAAAACTGCCCATTGAAACTTAGAAATGGTTAAGAGGAAGTCATTGAAAAGTGGAAAATTACGTGGGAACCCTGTTGATGAGTCACTGGGTACTGAGTTAGCGGCCAATTGACAATTAGTTAGCCAGGGGTAGTCAATGATAAGTTAGCAGTTAGTTTGCAGTCAGTTGACTAGTCAGTCGGTAGTTATTTTGCAGTCAGTTGGCAATTGGTTTGCAATCAGTTTACAGTTAGTTTGCAGTCAGTTGGCAGTTAGTTTACAGTTATTTTACAGTCAGTTGGCAGTTAGTTTCCAGTCAGTTTGCAGTCACTTGGCAGTTAGTTAGCAGTCAGCCCTCAGTTGATTCACTGTCAGTCTGGGTACATTTGCATGCAGTCTGGGTGTCCTTCAATGGGCCCAGCCCCCCGAGGGAACAAGGCGAGCCCTGTCCCATATCACTCTCTATGGAAGAGGCAACTCGCCCCCCATCCCGTGTCATTAGGTCTGTATTATCTGGTCGTGTATGCAATCACCCGCTCATTGGGCCGGACTGCCCAACATGTCGCCTGGCCGGCCGGGGGGAAAGGGACGGGTAGGATCTCATAGCGTGTAGCCATGAAGCACTGATTGTTAACTTCAACGTATTGCTCCCTTCGTTGTCTAATTGAATTCACTTTGTTAAGTAGATTAGATGCCACCCAGGAGAGATTAAATAAGCCAGAAAATGTTTTATTTCAAGAACAATTAGATTGAAAAGAATTCACTTTATACAGTAACGGTTGATTGCTTAACATCATTTTTATGAAGTAACTCATTACACAAGAGTTTTTATTTCAAATTATCAGAGGAAGCCTGTCTCTTAAATATACTTTGACCACTTGGAAAATTATATTTTCCAAAATCCCCTGAACTATGTGAAAATCATACCAGTAAGAAATAACTGTTGAATGACTGGGCCCTCATAAATGGAATGCCCCTGGAGCATACGGCTGGACAGGTTGGGGCTCATCTCCAGATCCAGCTACATTGATCTCCATTCCCCGGTCAACCCGCCCACCCACTCCGGTCACTCTGCGTGCTGACCACGCGTGCCCCATTCATTTGAACTGCTTTGGGACGTGCCCGGAAAGTTTTTGAGGATTTTAGAGTAGAGGACTGTCTGTTCAGTGACTGACAGCCAGCCACGCCCTTTTAGACTAGCGTCTGGTGTGTGTAACTCACAGCCAGACTCTGTTAGAATCACTATCTGCATTGGATAGCAGGAGTGGGGTCTAGATGGTGTGGGTAAAGAAGGGTCACTCAGGGCCAGCACAAACACACCCTTTTAGTTTGGACCAAAACTGCAGGGTTTTCACAGTGACTGGAAATCCTGGAAAATTAAATGGTTAGTATAAAATCTCGAAAAAATATCCATAGAATTGGTACACTTTTTGTCACCAACGATTTCCGCAAATTACTAAATTTGCTTGAAAACCAGGAGAGGCCCCCGAGAAATCATGAAAAAGTCAAAGGAATAAAAGGTCACGAAGTCAGTAGGAATCCTGAACTGAAAGGTAGGGACAGATGAATGAATTCCTATCCACAGGGTCTGCGACACCCAGCAAGGCCTTTTAGGATTAAGATGTCAGAAGAGAGTCCATGGCGTGGGCGTGTGTGTAGAGATGGGGGTGGGGGACGTACAGGACGTCTCACCATGGTTTGGCTATGACCATAAACTGAAAATACTTTTGCCACTCTGCAGCCAAATTGCAGGAGCTTCGTAATAGCTGCCAAGCCTGAGATAGTTCTGTTTTTACATCCACTAATAGTTTTGATTGATTACTTTACCCTCCTAAGAGAAATATCTATACATGTAACGTATTGTCTATGATTTTCTTTTGACGGGATGAGAAGGGCACTCAGATAAATATTCCGTGAAGGGGGGGGGGGAAGATTTAAGAAATATATCTTAGAAATGTAATCACCTGGTATTATTGATGTGACTTTGAGAGTTAACGTATATCTAAGTGCCTCAACAACCATCTATAATTAATGAAAAAATAAATAAATAAAAGAAAGAAACAAAAATATATCTTCAAAAACAAGTGACCTAAGGACATCAACCCTGTGAAATCTACATGCACAGTGCACTTATAAATCCGAGTGTCTGGTTCCATGAACCGCCTGCCCGGATGGTATCGCCCGTAACCCTGCCGCCTCACACGACTCCGTAAATACCATCAGAATCAATAGGGCCAGATTGGAGCCGGTCCCAGCGGGGTTAGGCCTACTGGGGGTGGCCCCACACAGGCTATAACTGGGGAATTGGCGTAGGGGGCGTGGGAAGATGGGGTTAGTCCCTGGAGGGGCGGGTGGCAAGTGGGTGGATATCTGTGACTGATTATCTGTCAGTACTGTGGGCAGAGTGCACATACAGGTCTTAGAAGGTCTCATAAATATTGTTTTGCCATTTATAAGACCTCGATACAAGTCTTATGTATTGGTATTCTTTACAAGATGTTATTTAAATATCTTATTCAGATCCAACGGAATCTCTCAGTGCATTTACTTTTAGCTCTTTCTGATTACTGTTATTTAAATGAAATAAAGTAAATAAAACTCCACAAGTGGAATACACAGAATTTATTTCATTCAGCTCTTGCATTTCTTAAAGAATATCTTTAGATCACATGTGTATATTATTTTAATAACATGGCATAAAGTTGGCCTATACTGGTATATCTGCAGTATATTATGATGGTATTTTGATTGTCTGTATCGTGATTAATTATGTATCGATTTGATGCTCGGTTGGATTAATTGAACTGAGGTTACTATGTATCAACTTGCGTTTATTACTTATGTATTATATTCTGTTAACATAATTGTGTACTCCGATACTGTTTGGAAGATCTTGTACAAGCAGGAAACAGTTGAAATAATGATAATAAAAAAAAGTAACTTGTAAGAAACACCATTTTCTTAAAGTTGTAATTAAGTGCGTAGACTTTGTATAACATATAGGGAGGATTTCTATGACAATTCACCGTCAGTATTTTATACAGAGACCGGCTGTAGGCCTGCCTTGAATACACATTTATCAACCTCCCATGGGGTGTTGTTAAGATCGTTCTCCCTCCGTTAAAAGATGGGCGTGGTGTGATCTGGTGGTAAGCCATCTTGTCGTACACGCCCGCCGACCATGTTCACGACTAGGAAGCAACGATCAAACCACCATACATGAGTCGGTCCCAATATAGCGATATATATCTGTTAAAAGATTCATTCATAAGGGGTCTATCTAGTAATATAAAAAGTGGGAAGGAGAGGGACAGTTCTCGTTGTTTGCACGCACTTAGCCAAAAGTTAATATAATTTCGTAAAGCTGTGTCTAAGAAAATAAATGTTGCAATTGTAATTCAACCGTGAACATTATAATTGAATTGAATTTTCCAATTTAATGTAGTACAAAAAAAAAAAAGAATATCCAACACAGAATGAATCTTTTTCAATTAGCTACCAGGGTCACCGATAAACAAAAGATCCAAAAGAACAGTTCTCTAATTTAGATAATTTATGATAACTCCAGATGAAACGTTTTTACAAATATTATAATAATGTAGTACAAAAAAAAAAAAGTTTTTACAAATATTAGTTTTCATTAGCACGGGAACAGCAACATGGTGTTTCTACAGACAATATACTGCGTTAAAATGGTGTTTCTCGCCCTATCCAGTCCCCTACTCCGTTGAGCCCTTCTCAGTCCATTCTCAGGTCGACGGGTGTGACCTCTGGATCCAGCCCTGGGGCACTCACAATGTATTAATGGGCCATTTGCACGCCCACTTTTCACTATGATTAAGCTGGGGCCCCGCCCTTAATCACTAAAAACGGTGGAGCAAATAGGAAAGGCTTGGGGTGGGAGGGGGTAACTTTCTATGATTTACAGGGGTGTAAGTTTTCTGATTTTCGTCGGAATTCCTATTTTCCGTTGTCAGTGACTGAAGTGGTCATATTATAAGCCAAATCATGACAAAAATGTCACTGCACAATCAGAAAATTTAGTGAATTGTGGTGGCTGTCACTGCGGCAGATAATTATACTGGTAATCTAGTAATAAAAAGACAGTATTTACCAAAGAATTTGAGATTTTCCAAAATATATGAAGAGGGTCAATTTCTGATATTTTACCGAATTATGTTGTTCGAACCTGTTTAATCGATTGAGAGTTAATCATTAAACTGCCCGACTGGGAAACAATCCTGAATATCAAAGACATTATTTATTAAACCAAAATTAATGCACATATCATATGAGCTGATATAATGATAAACATATATATAGTCATACAATAAAATGATATAAAGATGCAGCCGTCATTCATTGGTTTATGTGTTTACGTACAGATTGCCACAATTATCCTATAGCCAGGACTAACTAACTAGATGTATCTAGGGGGATTTCCTGTTAAGAAATAATTCCCTCTTAATTCACATATTGTCACGTCCTCTAAATTCTGTGCAAGATACAGACCCAAGTGCCCTCCCCAGTTGAGCACCCATCTGGTCAGCGCCGGCTGTTCAAGTCTTCGTGAGCTGCTCGGTCACCTAGGGGCCAATCGCTCACTGCGCCGCCCCGACCGCCACCCAGCGGTCGCCAGCCATTATTCGACAACTGCATGTAATGTTATTTATTAGGAGCACATAGTCTGAAACGGTGGGCAGCCCCATAATATGTGGCTTCTAGACAGACAGTAGGGAAAGGGGACCTGCTTAGTGTGTAGGGGGCTGTTCTGAGTAAGTCAGAGTAAGCCAAACAAAATGGATGCGATTGATTCGAGAAAAACACCAATTTCTCCTTTTACTGTGCAAATTCTGCTGCTACATCGGACCCCATAGGCATAAATCAGTGCTCTGTGCATTTAGTACCGCCAGTTTTCATAGAAACAGTTCTCAGAGAAAACAGTTTTCCGAGTAACAGTTCTCAGAGAAAACAAGCGAGTTGAACCAGATGTGTATCCAGTACGGTCTGACCTGACTACCTCCCGGCCTTTAAACAAAGAATGGATAGGCCCGACTCACCCACACTTTGCGGGGTAATTGTTACAGATCACCTTCTTCTCGGGTCTCACGGAATACCTATCTCTTTACAGAGACAATTTCAGCTCAAAGTAGAGGCAATGTAGCAATCTACACCAGTTTTATACGCTCCTAACTACCAACTACCTAAATACTTTTTTGTTGTTCTGAATCCTTGAAATAATCATTCAGTGTGTCTTAATTGTTGTTGACCCAGACCCCGACCATATAAGTAAAAACAAATGGTAATAAAAAGATATTTAAGCAAAGAACAAAACAACAACAGCAAAAAAGACCGGAAAAATGGGTCAACAAGATGCTCTAAAACTGCCGCCTTTATACCCTTATTTAGTTCCGCAGTATAAAAAAGATATGCTCGCTAACGTCTCATCTCTCAAGTCAAGGGAAATATCAAATATTAGCGTGATATCTTATTATATCTGATCCAAGAGGACAAAATACGATGTTTGATACATATTAATTTAGTGAGATTTTCTCAACAGTTCTTTTTGTTTTATTGACCATCACACATTTGTGGTATGATATAATTGCATAGGACACAAATTCTTAAAAAGAAAAAGCTTTTACGTGACGTCAATGAAAACACCACAAAAGCACCCTACTCTCACCTGTAGTATTACTACTGCCCTAAGATCATAGAACTATTTCTAATGAGGCAAAACACAAAAGAAAAATGTATCATGCCACGCCTATTACCAGCCGATAATAGGCACTGTGTTATCTAATTATGACTAGAAGTGTAATGTTACAGTGGCGTGTCGTATATATGTGTAAATTACCACATGAAAAACCAATGTTAATGGTATGACACCTGTGGTTTTACCTGTCCTACCTGTAGATATGAGGCATTAAGCTATACTGGTATATTTTAAATTTTACGATATCAATTCCCAGAACTCATCTAGATTTTCCTCACACTCTGAACATTGTTGGCTAAAAAATCAATGATGTAAGTTCTCATAAATGATATTACTGTGTTCGATGCAGACTTTTGTTTTCCCAGTTTATAAATCTACAAAAAGCAGAACCAAGAACTTGTTGTACAAAGTCCCTGTAGATATTTCAAAGAGGCATCAAATTTTCCTATTTGTTCGAACCTCCAAAGTGATATTGAGCATCAGATAGGTAAACAAAATGCTAATGCCCAAAACTTTTCGTTGAGATGATATAAGCTTTGAAAATTTTGAAAGTTTACCCTAAATAATCAGATGATCATGGTACGTGTAATAATAATGGAAATGTATTGGATATGTTTTCCCTCACAGTTTAACCCACTTTGGTTAATGACTATAAGTTCTTCTGGTTTCTGACTTTTGGCAGGGGCTCCTCGAACACTCTGTATTGTCGTTTTATTACCAAATTCATTTTAATACTATTTTTTGTATGATTTAAAGGACATTGCATGGTGGCCTGCAGTATGACTTGAGGAAAAACTAATTTTGTTCCAAATGCAATGCATGTAGATTTAGATGTTTAAGTAAATATTTAGTATTCATCAAATCAATGAGGAGAGGAAGGACTTTTCTGGGTCACTGGGTACCAGTTGTATGATATAATTTTACGATACCAGAAATTTCACTGCCACTGGTTCCTAGCGTGCTACACTGGTAACCTATGACTGGTACCCAGTGGCCCAGAAAAGTACCTCTCATCGTAGGTCCAGAGGGAAATGGTTCCGTCAGAGATAAATAAATTGTCGTCCGCTCATTAAGGTAGCTCGGTTGTGAATAGAAGTGTGTTTCCATGTGAGTAAGAGATTGTCCTACCCCTGTATAGCGAGCGCAAACCGTGGCAACCATAACGATTTTCAACGATCAATTTGTTGCACAATAATACGACATTAGCCCGATTCTCTGTCTGGTGCCCAACTGTATAACCCCTAGGGCATCTTTGACAATAGCATTGCCTGGGCCGTTTGGTTAAGTGTGAGGATGGCGCTGGAGCGTGGTTTCCATTATTAATGTTTCTCAACCGTATTAAGATTTACTTGTAGTCTACAACGTGAACAATCCGTGCTTAATTAATTCTTTCACTTTTTTTTCTTGTACATTTCGTAGAATTCTCTGGAAAGAAAATTGTAAAAAGAATTTTGAATTTTGAATTTTGTCTTCTATAGAAATATTTATAACATCAAGAAAATGACCCAATATACACTTACAATATTCCCTGGTTCCCCATACAAAGTTAGTAGAATTTAATCACGTTTAAACATGGAGAGACAAAAGGGTTATGGTGGGCCCATCATACATGGGCTGGGGAGGCAAAGTGGTGCGTATACTTATAACAGATAAATAGAACCAATTCTTTACCTTGCATGCATTATAGGTACATAATTATTTTAAAGAAGTCTAACGGTTGTTGTGCATAAGTGTCATCTAACTTATGAGTCACCCATAATGTTTATACGGCCCATGACATGTTGACGCTCTAGGTAAACACTCTATAATCTTACATATACCCTTAGCACATATAACGTAGTCGTGTTTACGTGTGTGTATATCCCTGGCCAAATAAGAAAATAGGCTGCGTTACGCATAGGCCATGATTACACGACTGTTGGGGAAACATCAGCTTCACACGGTTAGATGGGTTACGTCAATAGTACTGTAACATGTCTTGTTTTCGTTCCTAATGGTGTGTTGAAGTACCCACAGACTAATTCTATCTGCCAACACGTTGCCATTCGTGAAATAATATTATGATGATAAAACGTTTTTTCGTGACATATAAAACCTGGCCTGATTATTAGGCTTTTACAGCTCGAACAGAACTGAAAGCAATATTATTATAAAGCTCTAGTTAACGCAGTATCATACTTATAGCCGATTCTCCTAATGTTTGCATTATTTTGAATACGCTGTTGACTTATCCCGGACCAGAAGGCAGTAGCTACTTCCTACACCAGTAGATACAGAGATGATACTGCTCTTTTATTGTGTAAATCAGTATTGTACTATAATTGTACTGCCCTTAACTATGCTGCAGTGGTAGGAAAACAGTAGTATACAGAATACATAATTCTTTGACTCTTATATTGCTTACATGGCGTCCAGCACGTACACCATATATAAGCCCCAGCTCCACTGCCCGACAGTCGAGTTGAGTTGAGTTGAGTTGAGTTGAGCTCAGTTTTACAGTGGAGCCGGGATTAAGATTAGAGTCGTAGCTACTTGCTAAGACGGATCCGTTGGGTCTTACATGTTCAACTGTTGAAGATCTACGACTCGACTCTCGGGTCTCAGCCCCACTGAGACTGAGCCCAACTCAACTCAACTCGATTGTCGGGCAGTGGAGCCGGGGGTTTGATGGCTGTGCTCTTCAAGGTTGTATCAAACGAAAAACGTGTGAGCTCTTTCGTCACGTCTCTATAAAGACAATTGATATTAATTAAATTGAATTACAACAACAGGACCTGAAAATATTAAATTAGATTCGTAGTTTGAGAAAAAAGTGTTTGACATTGGGCCTTGTGACTTCTAAAATTTGATGTGTTTATTTTCATGCAACAAAGATGTGCAACAATAGAAGTTCTAAAAGAAAATTACCAGGTACACTTTATCACCACCCCTACCCCAAGCCCAAACGCCGCCAGAAATGGGTGACCGTGCCATAGAAAAGTAACATGAGGGTCCATTATCAGCCATTAATAAAAGCATAGATTCAATTTGATCGGAACTAGATGTAAAACCACCCGACCGCAGTAAGTTTGTTAAAATAGAAATATAAAGACTTAGATAAGTAGATGAAAAGGTCAACACATCCGACTGATTTATGGTGCTCCAAAACAGGGTTAGGAGTTAATACACTTATTTTCTCGACAACGATCAAAGAAAATAGGGATAGACATGAAATGACATACCAATGATATGATGGTAGTGTTCAGTGGTATGACGGTAACGGCCTGTATAGCCTGGTAGTGGGGTGATAGGTCAGTGGGTAGTCTATGTTTGCACATGTTATTGGGACCACCGAGTCATTTCAGTATCCTGCCCCCCCCCCCCCCCCACCTTCCCATAGGTCTACATTCACCTACGTATTCCGAAATCTACCAGAACATATTGGATCCACCAACGCATTTTATATGGAGAATTTATCAGAACAGCCTGTATGATTTCCCTGATAATTCAGAGTCCTAAGCATTTGATCTAAAAGGTATGTTTAAAACATAAACGTATTCAGTATAATATGTTCAATACATTTGAGAGTGCATGCAGATTGCAAGCAAAAGCGTGCGTGCAATGCACATCCCCAATATTCCCTAGCCTAAATTTGTGTTAACAACTATATAATATTATGCTGGTAGTATTACTGTTGAACAGTCCCCTACTGAAATTCCTTAACCAATGATAACATTACAATATTATTTTCTAAAATAAAATGGAAAAGTTTTTGAAATGTTATTACATGTCGTAGTTCTAATTTATTCCTTGATATTTGTATTTTGTATGCCAGTATGATTCCTCTGCTCAATCTGATTGTTTCTGTTAACCCAATGTGGACATAAATCATTTTTCACGTCTACCTATATTTTAGAGCTAAATCACAGTTGCGTTTGAGCCCCAGAGGTAGATTGGGAGTCGATTGTTTTGTTGATTCTCACTTGAAGAAATAAAAGCGTATGGTCCATCTAAAAAATAAAACAAATACAAGCTTATGGTCCACCCAAATTCAAGCAGGAGAAATGGAGTGCCGATGTATGTGGTGCAGGTTGCCTCTGTTAGTGCCTAGAGCTCATGCTACTGCCACTGCATTCTCTCGCAGTGCCCCATTGGCTCTGCAATTTAGTGATACTTCGATAGGTGAGCGAATTCAGACCAGTATGCTCATACTCCCATAGTTTTTCCATTCTCCTGCGACGCCCTTTAGACACTGAACCCAAAACCGAGGGAGCTGGGGCAGTATGCCTCCTTCCCCCATCGCCTGAACCAGAGGCCTCTTGCCTAGCCTACTACTGCTACTACCCCCCACTCTCAGCGCTGGTATCGGCAGTCCTGCCAGCCCCGCAGCCTTACCCCCACCCAGGTCGCCGGCAACCAGTCTGACTCACTGGAGGAGTGGCGGCCGAGGCGAGCGGACCAAGGCCAGCCTGCTCGGAGCAGCTCGGTGTCACAGTGTCAGCGTTCTAGTCACAGCGTGAGCAACTCACTACGCTGACGTGAGGAGCAGTAGTGAAACGGCATGGACCAGGGCTGACCCACACCAACCCCAGCTTGGCGGGGCTGGGACTAACCCATTTGGAGGACTTAACACTGCCTCCAGGAGCTACAGCATTGCAGGGTTACCATGCGCCCCCCTGGAGGAGGCTGTGTGACGGCTGGGAGCGGCTCACGTTACGGGCGGTGTTGTTTTTTGTAGTGACGCGAGCTGCTGAGACGAGTGGGAGGTAACAATGGTGGTCCTAACGGGGGCACACCGCTGAGACGGAGCGGTGCTGAGTGACGGCCGCACCCAACACCACTGGTACTGGAGGACTTACACCACCACAATACACCTACTGGAGGAGTATTATCACAGACTGTATATCAGTACACACAGACCTACCTGTTGTGGTAAAACACTATCATTGCACCGCCAGACAACTGGATCGATCCAATATTATAGTCTGGACATTGTTTATAAAGCCGACTGTGTTAGAGTATGTGCTACCGGAATACCCTAGTAATGACCAGCCCTTGGTCACGGCTCAATGGTTTCCTCAGTCCAGTCGCTGATCACTTTGGCACGAGAAGGAGCTGTTCAGTCTCCCTTATACAGAATCTATGATATGGTCCCGAAACCCTTGAGGAGAAAATCTCAGTAACGCTAGTAGCAGGGGCTAACAGAGAGTCAGAGAGAGCACCAGCTGCAGGAGTCCAAGAAAATGACAACATGAAGGATTGTAATGATTATCCTTATGAATGATACATCATTAACTAAAGTATGATGACAGTAGCAGCTGAAAGAAAATGACATGTATAGTTGGCGAATTGGAATATCATTCTTGTAAACCAATAAAGAGAAGAAAGATATAGGATAAGGAGCAAGGATAATACATCTGGATTTATGGAAAAGACTTAGAAAAACATTTTTTTATGAATGATGAAAGACAATTTGAACAAGAATACCCATATATCGGCCATTCAAATTGCCTATTGCAACAAGAAACTATACTAATCAATTGTCAAACTACACATTAAAACCCCAGGCTCATCCTCTGGTCCATTTAGTAACGCCATGGCTAACAGGAGAACAAAGTATATCAATAATGATAATAACATTAGCACTGCCATTGACGGACCGTGCAGTCGGCGAGGGGTCACCCTACCCACGTGAACTGCCCGTCACGCCTGGGTGCACACCACTACCCAAACCCACCCCCAGTTAGGGTGCGCTGCCGTTTTGGGCACTTTCGGAAAACGACGAGTGTGGGCAACCTACTGCAATCCCGGGCTGTGACGCTTTATTATTGCGAAACCTCACCAATCGGTACCTCCTTCTTGTAGTTTTCCTCCTTCAACCACCCGCCCCTCCACGTATCCTCCACGGAATGCTAGACCCTGGATCTACCCCCCATCCCTCTCTCTGGTACACACAGGCACACGCTGTTTCCCGACAACAGGATCCATATATCTGTCAGAAAAGGTCCAACTGATCTGACAGTGATTTATCTGTTTGTTGCCTGTCTCCCTTTCCTCGTCAACCAGAGCAGGAAGTAGGAGGCCTTGAGAAAACGAATTCACGCCGTCGACGCCAAAATAGGAAAAATAAAAGCCAAATAAATAGGACCAACAAAAATATACGTAATACACTGCTGAGCGTGTTAGGAGGAAGTAAGAGGTCTAGATCATTACCTCGGGTAAAAAAAGGACTGAAAATACGTCCAAAATAGGACAGTCATTTTTAAAGCACACCAAATTATATTGCGTAGCAGGCAAAGATCGGTCTATACTTTTATTACTAAACCAGTATTCAATCTATACTTTTATTAGTTAACCAGGACATGATTCATACTTTAATACTAAACCAGGACGGACTAACACAGGGCCCGTATATATCTTCATGATATTTGATAAAACACAAAACCGCGCCCCCTGGCATTAGCAGACCAAATGGAGGCCCTGTGTCTAGGCCATCTCTACGGTAACTAAAGGAGAGACTGACTACTACGTTATCACATAGTGTCTATAGACCCACATGGCCTTATCTGACCTGACCCCCTGTCCCACACTGTACTATCTCTACCACATATGACACGTCGCCAACACAATGATAAAACCTGACCTGGTTCGACAGCCGCTAAATCCTGCTGCAAATCCTGTTCCTTGTCTATTATTACAAGACCTACACAAGACCACCGAGCGTTATATATGGTATAAACCAGGATCGTATTGCTCCGGTTAAAACATCATACTCGCGTATGACCGTGCATTATATAAGCCGGTATTAATAAGCTTGGACTATGCCTTTATATTGGACCGTGTCGCATTACAACACTGGAGAATTAATCTTCATGTATTCTGAACTGGACTGATTCTGTTACAACGCAGGGGTCAGCGATTATTATAACATTGAAAGTTGTCACGTAGCTTTTGGCGAACTCTGATACGTTTAACCTGTGGACAATGACACTGTGCCACGTTGGAGGATTATTTTGATATTACTCCTGGACTTGGGTCAGCCCGGACTCTGGCCAAGGGGAGTATGTATACGTACTTCAGTAGTGAAAGCTGTGCGCGGTGGGACCCAACAATTCCAAGTACCATCACACCGGGAGGTGCCCAGTAGGCCTATTCAACCCGCATAAAACTCACAACGGCAACGGAACGAGCAGAAAATAATGAGACCAATTTAAGAAAAAAAATTGAATAACGTGAAGGAAATTAGTCTGGTCAGTGTGACACCAGCCGCAGGACTGTTCGGACTGTTAACAGTAGGGACCTGATTTTTGACTGTTCGATATTGTTACTGAGCACCCAGTCTCATCCCGTTGTGTTGGGTAACCTGACCACCTGGATCAATCGAACCTGGAGGTTTACCACCCAGGTTTACCGGAGTGGTCGCTTTAAGCACCTGGGTCGGTAACCCTATTTAGTAGCCGCCTGATCACATTACGTAATCCCCAAGACCAGTGGGAAACTAGGTGTACGCCAACAGGCCAGAGGAAGGAACCAATCTACCACCTGACCGACTACTAACACCACTTGGGATCGTCCAACTCCTACCTAAATGTGTTACTGTCTGGAATCTACAGTGCCTGATCATGAATTTAGGACCGTTTGTTTTTTGACCCCCCAATAACTGGACTTGCCTGTATTGAGAGTGGTTTCCGAACGGCACCACACCTCAGCATTGTCTGTCTGATGCCCTCAGCCGCGGGTGTTAACGTGGGGCTTGGCCAGAGGCAGTGACAGTAGGGCTTGGCAGTGGGGGAACCGAGGGCTGTCAAACGGGCAAACGGGGAACCGAGGCTGTCAAACGTGGAACCGAGGGCTGTCAAAAGGGGAACCGAGGCTGTCGAACGTGGAACCGGGGCCTGTCAAACGTGGAGTAACTGCTACCAATATAACTCATACATCGTCAACAGTGATATAATTATTTTTCAGCATTGGTTATCAGGGTGGTGGAAAAACGACCGGACAACTTGATACTCTTTGTTTTAGTTCCATAAACACCATATTGTAGCCCAGATCAGCCACAATCAAGATCGACGGAACTAGATTGGAAACCAGGTTATAAACTCTGCTTCCTGGATCTTCTTTTGAAGAAAAGTTTTATGAAACAAACTATAACCCTTGTTCCACTCTGTTATCCACGCAACGGCCTCAGCGCATAAACATAAAGGAGCCAGCTGGTGGGTCTCGCCAAAGCGGTATACAAAAGGGACAGCTTCATAAAAGGCAACCTGCCCTACTATTACCACAGGTGAACCCTGACCCAGTTACCTGTAAACTGAGTTTGCTGACTGCTGGAGTGGGGACGGAAAAAGGGGCATTCTCTGCGCAGCGCCCCTGTTTATCCTGCTGTTGCAAGGGTGATATATAAAGTGAGCCTGTTCCGGTATGAAAGTGGGGGAAGCACACAGGTCGACGTCTGTGCATGTGTGTGTCCCCCTGCTCACAATTTGTTGACCTGGACCTTAGGACGACCGGTGTTCTGTGGTAGTACTAGTAGTGTGACATACACGCGGGGTCACCAACTTCCACCCCTGCCGGTGCCACAGGACAAAATTCACTGTTTTTCGGGTCTTCTAACACCTCTGTCTGGCTTTAGACCACTCGGGAGTAGGCCTTTTTCAAGCTGTCATACACGTTTGGGTAAACTTCAAAGGCTAGTGGATTCATAGGATTTAGCACAAGAGCTGTCACTTGTGTTACACTTATTAACATCACATAGGACTTTCCCACTGATTTTGGAATTCCCACGGTCAACTGCTGTGTGCATGTCATTCGATTTACATCGATCCATTTCTGGGACAGACGATTAACGTTATCACCAATATCCCGCCCACAGAGTTATCGCGCCCGATCTGCCACCATACATTTAACGTGTATCGTACACGTGATCCAAGGGATGATTTGGAGACCTCTTATGTGACAATTAACTTTCCCCGAGTACCCACGTTAAGGTAATGCGCCAACTACACTCTAATAACCAATGATTCCTATTTCCGACTCCATTGGCTTTAATCTAGGTGAAACCACCAACGCCTGTGCATTAACGGGTACTTACCTTGAGGACGTTCGGAAAAGATATCTAACGAGGCTTCAATTAAAACACATCATAAATCACAGTCCAGCTCATTAAAACATAAGTGTGCCGCAGCTGTAACGCACCAGTTAGTTCATACTCTGTGACTAAAAAGCAGTCCTGGGATTAAAAACATGGGCGTTATGCTCTGTTTGCTTCTACAATAAGAAAGGATTAAATCAGGTAATGTATTCCTTACCGGCAGGCATAAATATAATAGACCAGATATAGACCAGGACGGATGACTCGGATGTGGATGGCAAATTGTAAGAACAAGTTCATAAGGTAAACACCACGTGGATGTTAGTTCTCTGTTTGCTAAAAGCTGGGCATCACCTAGAATAGTGTTATGCAAATAGACATAGGCCTGGCACACCTATTTGTATATACAAAGCTGGGAGTCTGAAGAAGGTGCTTGAATCTTGAGGGGGCGTCTTAAAGTTAACTTTTTTGGGGGGTAATCCAGCAAGTTTTTTTTAATCAACTTTTACTACATATCAAGTTAGATAGAATCAAATATACTTCAAACCTAGCTTTGCTGCAGATGAAGTTTTGCCGTGAATTAAATATACCTTTTGTTGCATATCCGATTTTAATGTAAAACGAAATGATGTTCTGATTGGCAGTTGAGTATCATTTGGAAATCGCGGAGGATGTCTACAACAAGCAGTACAACCGTGCAGATGCCTGGCTCCATACGGTCTCACTGACCACTGGGAAGCAGTAGGGAGTTGACCCCTGGTCAGTGGTCAGGATGTCTCTTCTCAGGAGGCTGACCAAGCCCTCCATCCGCAACTACACACTCTACCTGTGCGCCTTCTACCTTCTTCTGGTCTTCGTGTTCCACTCGCGACTCCAGTTCGGTGCCCTGCCCCAATCTGAAGGGGGCCTCAACGAAGGCGAGGAGGACATCGCCGAGCGAGATGACAACCCCGTTCTGAGGGGCAGGGCCCGTGAGGAGAATCAGCGACTGCGGAGTCGAAATGGCAGGACCACTGGCCTACCAGGAAAAAAGGGCAATGAGGATAAGGAAAGTGCCCTTCACAAGGGCAAAGGTCCAAATGATAAAGTGCAGGATAATAAAGTGCAGAAATGGACTTCTGTACGACCCACCCAGGGATTCCCCCAAAACAAGAAAGAGGACATGCCAAAAAGGACTACCATCGTCGTTAAAGCCCCGGAGTGGACCTTTCCAAATAACTCGGGGGACCAGGGTAACCTCTTCAAATTGGACGAAGAGTCCATGATGTGCCGAGGGCCTAAGGCCGAGAGTCAGTACACTTTTAAGCTTGTGGTGACTGGAGTGTATATTTATTCTGCCTACTGGGATCATCGAGAAAATGACTTCGACAACAAATACGGTGGAGTTAAGATTCGCATGATGGCTGCAATATCGGGGCGGAACTATCGCCCGACCCTCCGATGTACTTTCAACATGGGACACCAAGGAGCAGAGCGGACTACGTTGGTGACTTACTATGAGATGTGTGAGAATCATAACCGGAGGTGGGGAGGGTTTATTTTGTCATGTGAAGTGCCTCCTGAGGTTCAGGATAGGAGGTTGTGTTCGATAAGAGTAAGTGGGGATGGTGGGATCACAGACGGAGGAACAAAACCAGCTGTAGTGAAAATACCTGTTCGATCGCTCGCACCACGCGACAAGCGGTATACTTTCTCCATGTGTGTTCCACCTCTATTCGGCAAAGTGAACAGCTCACAGCTAGTGGAATTTGTAGAGATGTCCCTGCTATTAGGCGTAGAACACATCACTGTGTACAACTTCACCATAAACCCAGCTCTGAATAGTACTTTACACCATTATGTGGAGACTGGGAGACTCATGGTGTTACCCTGGCCCCTTCCTTTACCCATTGACAAATCTATGTGGTATCATGGACAAATAGTAGCAGTACAAGACTGTCTCTTCCGTCATATGGGTATGACTGAATTTGTGACGTTTAACGATATAGACGAGTTTATCATACCCCATGTCGGCCACCAGTGGAAAGACGTGATGAGCCGACTTGGTGCGCAGAACGATAACCGAAGCTGCGGGTACAAGTTTAAAAGTGCCTTTTTCAACCCGCGACACATTCCCCTACCCCCTCTAGACCCTGCGGTCAAATTAAAACCAAGTCTTATAACTTCAATGAACCAGCGATCTGCCATGCTGAGTAATGTCCGAACTAAATGCATGGTAAGGCCACATAGAGTTTTCGAGATGGGCATTCACCATATAAGTAAGCCCATATTGGCCAGGATGGGAGGGGCCAATGTCGACCCAAGTCTGGCAGTGTTACACCACTATAGGGCCTGCCTGCCTGGCTTTGGCATGCATTGTAAAGACTTTACACAAGACGACACAGCCCTCCATTACAGTGAGGTCCTCTATAAAAAGGTCCTTTTGACCCTCAGGAAGATCAGACTATCCGCTGTTCCAGGAAGGTAGCGCACGCCCCATGCCCCAAGTAAGGGCAGGCTACTAGCTGTTCTCAGCAGGATACACCCTCCCACCAACTAACCAACCAAATTACTAAGGCGTGAATTTCTGGCACTTGACACACCACACGATTTTGTGTTCAATGTCCTTTTTTCGTGGTATTCTGTTTGTGTTATTCAAGTTCATATTCCAGATTTTGTGTGCTTTGCTGCTATACTATTAGGAAGTATAGTACTGATGCTTGAGATGAATTACTCTGATAATCAAAAATGCTATTTTTGCTTTATTTCCCCCTTTTTTCGATATTTCTTTTTATTGACCATCTACGGCTTCATTTTGTCTCAAACACTATCGTGATGTGAAAATTCACAGAAGGTGTTACTGACTTACAACGTCCTGAAACGCAGCGGTTCTATATTACTTGTGTAATAATTCATAAACTACACCGTGCTATAGCCATAACCAGGATTCTCCTTAGCACATCACTAAGATTTACTTACAAGTTGGGTACACTGCTACTTAAGATGACTGTGTTCCATACACCGATGTGATATATAACAATGATATGTTTCAGTCTAAAAAACGATTAAATGTTGATTTTCTTTTCCTGAGGAAAATAATTTTCCGCCAAGGAAAATAGAATTATCTTATCACTCTATTGCGCGTATACCTTATTTCTAGTTTATGAAAGGATACATACGGATGGCATTGAAATAATTAGTTTGTAGACACAGTTAAGGCAGATAGTTTTCAAGATTAAAACTTGGAAACAGTCAATTGAAATTCTGTAATAGAAGAAGAGTCAAAAGTTTATCTGGTTACGAATGAAAGGAATCCAACAAGAGCACTACATCTTTATGGCTGTTCGATTTTTGACAAGGTATATTTCTATTACCTCTTTGACTGAAATTCCCTATTCTGTTATTTTGAGTACACACATTTATGTACTAACACATACATTATATCAAAATTTATTTCAGAGATTTGCTTTTCCTCAAATCATACAGCTATCACTTCTAGTCATACTGCTAAACTTTAACTTTTAAAACTGACAAATCAGCATATTTACATTGTTTCTGTGATCCAACGTGTCATATTGTTTGTTTTTACGCTATATATTTTTACTGTAATTCATTTAAAAACGCTGACCTATCCAGAAATCCATTATTATTGTGTCATAAATCAGGCATCATATAATATTTCCATGATTTGGATGTTATGGTGACGTACTGAAAGCAACAGTGAAAGTATCATGCAAAACCTAAACAGATTACAGTATTTATTTTCACAAACCATAATTTGATTTACAGAGCATGTGCTTAAAAATTCAGGGAATCGGTTAATTTCATTAAATTAATTACTCAACTTCTTTGTCTTACCCGTACAATAACTCAAGGTTTACCATCCCAAATTCCACTTAGATATCTGAAGAGATAGGTTTGCGTCAGAGTATTAGAGCTATCACTGAATTTAGCATTGACATTATGGAAACATGCTATTTACCTCAAATGTAACGCGATGCACCTTGTATCCACTTTGCGACTTTCCTCAGCATTTGATTCTGTACGCACTGAAAATTATCATAGGCAAATTATGTCGTGCTAGGAACTTGAATGAAGCCAAGTAAGATGGTTTACTGTTATTGCTTGTACGTTAAATGATGTGATTTGTCCAAATTGAGATAATTATTTGTATGTGAACTGTGTTGATACAGATTTGCCTCTCATTGTTCTAGCTTTACTGAATCTGCTACAGGGTTTGATTAATTCAAGATATGTTTGGGGAATTTATTAACTGGCTTAGATTCTGTTTAGTCATTATGCAACCAATCCATTGGAAAAAGCAGCAATTTCCATTCCACTGCTAGTTTGAAATCGCCAAAATATGTAACCACGAACATTCCATGCATAATCCAGTAAATACAATAAATACAATATTGTTAAACACATTATAGCCCTTAAATGGGAAGAGTGAAACCTGAATATGTGAAAATATATATTTCTATCATGATCACCAAATAAAATTATCAGAACAATGACTGCGTAATTTCGTTTGATTATCTAATAATTTCTAGTATATATTTGTGCATTATTTTTGTAATTCCGTTGTATCGATATGTGACCACAGCAACGCAAGAAACATTTTTGACTTTAAATCAATTCAATTCTTCTTGTGAAAACCAATTAAAGATTGCCAAGTACAGGGATGAATAGATTTTAAGCGAAAGAATTACAACAAAAAGAGATTAAAAGAGTTCAATATAAATGGAGCTAATCGAAAAATGAGTTAAATTCGACCCTTAAACAATACAGCCAGGCCCAAGAATTGATAAATGGCGACCTTTCAAACAGGAAGTTTCCTATCTCCCAATAAAATCAGTATTCCTGATTTCCATATTCCATTTTAAAGGGCTGACCATAAAAACATATAGTTTTCCCCATATGTTCCCATGGACCCCTGGGCCTTCTTTATAAAGTCATTTCCTTCTGGCTGTCCCCTATGGGGCTGGATGTATCTCTACAACAGCCAGTCTGCCGCAGACAATCACACAATTTCCACCCAATCAGCAGACTCCAAGAGCCCATTGCTCTTTCGACCACCACCTTGTGGTGCCTGGGCGGCCAGGTAAAGTGGCAATATGTACCATCTGGCCTAGTGCCTTTGCAACCATCTCTGTCCGAGCAGGAATTTACACTGCCCTCAGGCTTGTTTGAGTACCAAGGAAAATGGCCTGGCGCAGAAACCTAGAGAAAACAGGTAACA
Source organism: Lepidonotus clava (assembly GCA_936440205.1). Classification (NCBI taxonomy): domain Eukaryota; kingdom Metazoa; phylum Annelida; class Polychaeta; order Phyllodocida; family Polynoidae; genus Lepidonotus; species Lepidonotus clava. The sequence goes on along the minus strand of OW387136.1, from coordinate 38,768,937 downwards.
TGGTAAGGGCTACCTTAGACAAATGGATTCTGTTGATAGATTGCTTCTTATGAATTGGTATTTAGTGTGGAAAAATTGCTCTCATTTCAAATACTCTTTTGTATAAAACTCTAGCTAAGGTTTAAAATAATAACCTTTTAGGGATATATTTGACCTAGTGTTATTCCCTTTAGGATGATCTATTAAAACTCAAAACACCATTACCAGTAATTGGAGAATATTGGTTACTATTCATCATCCTTGAATAGGAATAAACATATTCAAGGTTAGATCAGCCAAATACTTCTGCCTTATTTCAAAGGAAATTTTGAGAACTGTCTGAGGAACAGCAGCATTCTTTTATATTTGACTGTTGTATTGTAGCCCATTCAATTGTTGCATCCAGCTCACCATTAACTACATGGTACTGTAGATATATTGTCTGTAATTTTGGGAGTGGTCCCATAGAAATATTCCCAACAACATGCCTCACAGACAATCCACTGTTATCTAGTGTATTGATCGACTGTTGCCATTGGCAGAATGTTGGTTGAGTGCTGGTAGCCGATTGCTATTTAGTTGGGCTGACCTTACTCTGTCTGACATCTAGATATGGATATTCCCCAAGAAAAAGAACTCTTTTTTTTTCCCGATAGCACAATGAGATTTATTAGTACTGTATGTATCTTGTGTCTTAACAAGATCAAGCAGGTACACCAACAATTGTTTTCTGTTTGTTTTTTTCGTTGATGAAATGCAAGAGATGTTATTTATTGCAATAGTTCATTCCTAAAACCAATATTACAAGAACAAAGCCAACAGCCCCAGCTTAAAATATTCAAGGTTGATGTGATAAAATGCCACATACTAATATGAAATTGTCTAGTTCATTTTCATGTTTTCTTTATTCATTTTTCAATGAATCTTCTGCATCCCCCCCCCCCTTCAATGAATCACTTTGCATTCTAGTACTACGCTTCCGATCATTCAATTCAAGTTGAGGGTATCTGTATGAGCAGGAAACTCGTTTGTAATGTCCCTTCTTGGAGCAAGTATTTACAGAATCCGTACAAGTCTCCACTCCTGCTGAGTTAATGACAGGATAGGGAATGCTGATTAACGCTTAATTGGCCACGAGCCAGGCGATGTGTCTACATTAGTCGGAGCGGTAGGCAGAGATTGGGAAAACGGATTTATGCCGATTGACTATTTCTTTGGGGGCTGCATCCTAGTCTAGACACTGAGCATATTGAGATGTTGGGAGTTGCAGGCTCCGTTTAGTTAACAGGGTTCCCAGAAACACTTTTGGTGGAAATCGTGATTTTTCGAAAAGTCATGGAATCATTGTCATTTACACTTTTTGTTTTTTTGTTTTTTTGAGTTTTGATGTATTTTTCACTAGAATTTAGATATTGCACATGATTCAGAAAAATGCTGTCTCGAACAAATCCATTTAATGCTTCTTGCGCAAAATGTACTGCATTGGGAGAGTTGTAGCGATACCGCTTCAGATAAAATGAAGTTATTGACAATAAACATACAAATACACACATTTCGTAAATCTAATTCAGTTTGCCAAACCGTCGAGTGCCATTGTACTGCTTAGAATAATAGGTTTAAGTACCCCAGGCTAAACCGGTTAGGATTAACGTTTTAAATTTTGATAACCGAATTCCGCCAACAGGCGTCAGACGTATCGGTTAACACCTGGTAGAAATCCATACCATTTTCATCAAGATGAAAATAATTTCTTATCCTCATTTGATTTCAATAAAACGTGTGCCTTTATTTCTCCACTTAATAAAAGAGTGAGTTGTTCCATCCATCCCCGATAATTTTTACGTATTTCTTGAATTTCTTTTTAAATTGATTATATTATTTCTGCCTGGTTACCGTTGATGACAAATAGTTTATGTAATTTCTTGGGACAAAACCTTGTTTTCGCCCTCCCAGGTTTAATGGAAAGCTAAACATTTTATGGTGTTTCGATTCATTTGAAATTTAACAAAGAGAGACAGACTTTTTCAAAGCCTACAGTTCTTTTTCTAAAATTCAGATGAAAACTTTGGAACTCTGGGTATATTCCACGTTGATGCTGACAGAAATACTTTTTAAAACCACGCTCAAATTTAAAATCCCTTCTGATGCAGTTCATAACTTTTATAATTAGTAATTTCTATAAGGGCATACAAGCAAACTCGGAGGAAAGGCGGCCCAATTTGAAGCACTTTGAACAAAATCCATTCCCAATTAAAAACTCAAATTGCCTGACAAATGAAGTCTGCCAAATCGGGGCGTAAAAAACGGCTGAGAACCGAAGGACTTTGAGCGGATGTGCTGCGCCAAATTCCATTAGGAACTGTCACGGACGTCTGTTCACCGGCCACTTGTAGGGGATGTTCTGAAAAGATTAAATATTGATAAAAATTCATGGAGATGTTTCGAACCATGTGACTCTCCAGTTTAATAATACCTGGAGACACAACTGGCTTTTGACCTGTTAATTAAAGCTACTACTTCCCTTGGTTGTTTATATTGATGACAGATGTGGATATCAAACGGACAGTATTATTTTTTTCCCAATGTGCTAACATTTACAAAATAATGCATTTATCTGTCATTGTGTCACAGGGATTATTAAAGGACAACATAACTGTCTATTCATTTCCTGAAACGAAAGGGTATAATCGTTTGAGTGAACTATAGAGGTTTCTTTTACTGTTATCCATTAGTCTACCGTTTGTTGATTTACAGTCTTCATGGTTCTAGTTAGCTAGCCGTATTTCGCAGTCTTCCATCTCATCTCGACTGTAAGTCATCCTAGAACATAGCTTGGAATTCACGGATGATAAAGAACACATGAAACGAAATTATTTATTATCCGATGACCTATGTCAGCACTAAGAGATTATCCGCTCTACTCAAAATAACCAACACTCTTAAGCTCAACCTCCTATCTGGCTGTGCGCACTCACCCAGACAATAACCTGAGCTCGCTGAGCCCTCACTTCTCTGACTTGCCTATGTGACTACCTGGTATACTCTGAGTAGCATGCTATACACTGTGTATCTTATTTGCTCCGTTCCCATGACATCATCTCTACGCTCTCCTCCCACAGAGTTACTCAGAGGGCCAATCTTAGCCCCAATCCTTGCTTCTAAGTAAAGCTAGCGTAAGATACTACACAATAGGACTGACACCTGCCTCAGTACGTGAGAACATTGCAATAGAATAAGCCTAGTATGAAAATGTTTTCTTCAGTTTGAAAATCAAATGTACATTCGTTTTAATCAAATTCTACTGTCACGCATCTGTACTTTGTACGGCAGATATTTATTAAGTCTGCATGTCTTGAAATTTGGTTTTGGAAAAAAGATGTCGGTTTTGCCAAATTTGTGACTTCTTCAAGGTGGCATCTCTTCAGTCATAGCCCAATCAGAACAATCTAAATAGATTGTATGTTTTGTTCGTTACGCAGACACGTATTTCGATAAATTAATAAAACATAAGAGTCCAGGTGATAAATGGGGTTTGAACGGCGTGTGCCACAGTGGCTGTCATTACAGTTGATTGAATATTTACCACAACTCGCAGCATAGGGGTATGAATGTAGTGAATTAATTATGACTCAAGCATCACAGTTTTGACTTTGGGTCGGTTTGCAGTACAGGTCCTCATAATTTCCTAACTAAATTAAGATCTGAAATGTTGGATTTGATTACTGGATTAAATATCAATAATTGGGGGTTTAAATTCAGCAAGGTATAATTACATGGGCTCCTCTTCAGCACCGACTAAGCAACTCCCCCCACCCTCCCCACTCAAAGACCTAGATCCGAACACTATCAGATGTGATACAGATCAGCATAATATAGGGAATGACCAGGGCTCAAAGGCTCAAATGTGTACTATGGTTTTAAACTTTTGACGCTCAGATTCTGTATGCATGTAAGATATAATCTGATTACAATATATTATGTGGCTGTTTTAAATACAATGAAAAGTAGCAAAAATCCTGCTCACAAGTATTCAAAAAAATTGAATACAGCTATACCCTGAAGCTAGCTTGATAGTTGTTCAGAGGGTAGGTGGTTGGCACATTGTCCATAGTAATTACATGGAGCCTGCTTAAGGGGTATCAGACAGATTCCTGAGGGAACTGTTGTACAAGAATCTGACCTATATCCTTTGTCGAGTTCCACACAGAGCAGGCGAACCGTAGTCCGAGATGCCATGCCTAGGCTTCGCTGCTTTTAGGGAATTGGGAATTGTCATGGGTTTGAGAAAATGTGTCATGGGTTTGAGAAAATGTATCCCGGAATATATAATTGAATATTTTCAAAAATCTCTGAATTACAATCAATATGATTTATATTTCGCCCTGCGAAATTAAATAGATGAAATCGTAACCATTCGTACAAAGTCGCATCAGGCGAAATCTTAAATCGATGTGCACCAGTTTTGCCTGACAGGACGGTTACCTACCAATGCAATACAGAACATTTTTTTCGTGACGCCAGTAACAAGGGCCTGAAGTCGTGACTCACTTGTGCCGGTCGAATTGTATTTTAAATTTGGGGTTTTTGTGAGCCCTTAATTATAGTTTTTAGTATTGTAGCTTATGGGAAGGGCTCACTCAATCAGTCATGTCTTTTGTAGGTATTTGGGCTTTGATCTGATTGCCCGGTTACACAATCTTACATACAAGTAGCTACAGGCCTTTGTCCACCGGCATGCATTTGTAAGCAGGACAATTAGTGTGCATCAAGTGTAATTTAGTGGGCAGGCCTCTCCCTTGCACCCTCCCCCACCCCCACTCCTTGAACTGAGTTCAAGGAGTGGGGGTGGGGCAGGGTGCAGTTTGAGAAGCCAGAAGTGGGTTACATAACCAGTACTTGAGCCACAGTCACCTGCATGTGGGTGGGTGCAGGGGACCGGGGCATTGACAGTCCACTCAACATAGTGGGGGGGGGGGGGAGGGGGGGTGAGAGGCAGTCAGGGTCTAGGCAGTCAGTGTATGCAAGGCCTGGTAGGGGGAGGAGGAGAGGGGGGGGGGGGGTCATGGTTGCTTGAGCGCATGGACAGTGATATAGGAGGGAGTCCTATTGGTCAATCAGGTTGACCAATGAGTGTACAGCTGCCCGGGACAGCTGCACTGCCCAATGGACACTACTGGGACCCCCACCTCTATGATGAGATTTCTGATTTCTAGTTAAGGGCGAACATCGATCGTTCCAACGATCGGAACTTTGATAGTCATTTGCTTCTTGTTATTCATTTCGCGGGAACCAGCGCGTCTCTCCGTGAGTGCGCGCGCACCCGGACGTCCGGTTTGCGGCCGCGGAATTTGGCGCCCATATTCCTCAAATTGCTTGAAATCCCTAGCCTGGTATGCCAGCCCGACCAAGAGAGGGCCCGGTGTCCATCATCTCCGCATCACTGTCTCCACGCAGAGGGACAGATGCAGCAAGTTGTGCTTGAAGAATGACCTCGCTGGTTGTGTACTGTAATGCTTGGGACAGCGGGAATCAGCTTCCACTCAATGGTGGACGTGACGTGACGGATCGGCGGAGGTTACCAAATCGTTTTTAATAGTTTAATTGTGTGTTTTCATCATGCTATATACTGTAAGTTTATCCTCTTCTATGGTGTACTTCTACAGGGGTGTGCAGGCACTCGCAAATTTGCACAAATGTGCGAATTTCGTCACAGAATAGGGATTTTCAGATTACCAAAGACTGACAAAGTCCAAAGTTACGACCAAACACATGTCTGACTAGCCAAATGATCGACTCTCTAGATCTCCTAACCTCATACACTAGCTTGCCGTGATTGAAGGATCCACAGAACTAATGTCTGACAAGCCTACGGAGATTTCATGGAAGTACGGATGCACGGAAATGCATGTGTTTTCTTCACTTTAAAGGGCTTCTTGTCTGTAACTGTAAGACGAACCTATTTCCACTGTTGTAACTCCCCGACGGCCGTGCCAAATTGGTGACGCAACCAATGACGTTGCGTTATTACGTTCTGAAGGGGCTAAACACATGAAACAGCACTGGCCGTCGCGTCTTTAGGCTTACGTCGGCGGATGTATCTCTTTGAACTCGCCGACGAGAACGTCCCTTTAAATTAAACCATGTAATATCAAAATCAAATATCAATTCATATGTGCCATATCATGTAAAATGGATCATATGTTTTTCTAAATCCGTATAAATTGCAAGATTTAGGCACTCAGTTTAGCACGGATCTTAAACTTGATGTACGGAAATGCACGGAATGACGGATGTACAGATTTTCTTGTCATCTCTAACTAAACTTTTAATTATACAAAAAAATGTTAAAGATATGTTCCGATACATCTAAAGTATACCTTATCTATGTGTAAATACCTATTAAACTAAAGAATACACGGATTAAACAACTTCATGACATAGATCTATCGATCTGCACGGATGTACGGAACCTCCGTGGTTTGTCATCCAGCTGACTGGTCAGGGGATCGTTCAAACTGTAGAGCACTTTATTCATTTTATTTTTAATGTGTGCATATCCATTTCATGTTTTTGATGATTCTCAGCAATCTTAGGATCAGATTTTTAGAAATATTTTGAAAATCTATCGTAAACTTTAGACGTTTTTTCAAACGTTTTTTTTGCCGACGTTTTTCCGCTGACATTATCAGAAACATTAGTTTCTCAAGAGGTATTAGAGTAAAACTTTATCAGACATTTACAATGAATGTGAGCTTTAAATGCTACTCCTAAAACGTATCATTTCAATGGGCGAAATTCTCGTTTTCCTTTGAACGAAATCAATCAATCGCTAATTTCAATACTCTTCAATCTTGTGACCAGCGCAGATATGTTGCATTGTATATCACAAGTCAAATTTTGACATGCACATTCACTGAACAAAAATACTCTTTCTGTCGAGCCATTGAAAAAGAAATTTCTATTTTATGTATACAAATCTTGGTATATAAACCATGGAGGCCAAATATGCCTTTGGAAATGTCATGGAACAACCGTAGAAGACAATAATTATTCTTGGAAATCAGTGGCAGCTCTGTTTGTGGGCAATGCTGTGAGTAGTATTGGGCCAACTGAATATCTGTGTACAATCTGCACGTCGATCCAATGGCCCCGGGTACCTGATTCTATATTTAGAAATCTGTGATGCCTTAGATACTGTAAGCCATCATATGCATGTTCCCCATGGACATTATCTTTTTATCGGAATGTAGAGAACCAAAGTGAGGGAGCCTGCTATGATGAATCAAAGCATCTGTCAGAATTTGTTGCGCAAGGATAAATTGTATATTACACTTAAGGTAGTTTTTCTTCGGTTGGCTCTATGTGACATGATCTATAAGAATAATTTTGACACCAATACACGTTTTAACCATTCTCTACACGTATCAATTTGTTTATAGTTAAAAGGAGACAGATAATTCGTCTACATACCAAAGCAATAAATCTCAATAGATTGGGAAATAAATCGTATTTATGTACAAGCCTTCTTGTGAAGGGCGACTGCGTGTAACATAATTTACTGGTTTCTCCATTTAAATAGTCCCTTGGGAGCTTGCGACAGACGGGAGCGGAATACACGAAGTGCCAGACTCAATGAATAATTCACACGTTAAAACTTCACTCTCAATGCCTGTGATGATTCTACTAGAGATACATAATGTGCATGTTTTATGTAGGAGAGGCATGAGAGCTTGATACATTTAGCACCAACAAAAATCTTTTATATTCAGACAATCATTGAAAGTGGTAGTGTTACTATTTCAGGTGCCATTTCATTAATTAAAACTGCTGATCTGTTTGGCATAGAGGATGGGTTTCAACTGTTTCAGTTACTCTGAAATGAAGAGTTAATTCTGATTGGGGAGGTGTATCAGTTTGTTTAGGGTATCTAACTGGGTATCTTGATCCTGCGCCCTGCACACTGCATTCATGACTATAATGTATGGTCACACTGCGTGTAGTGGGACAGTCATGGTCTTATATTAAGCCAACTGATAAAATGCACCAGTTGAGTGTTGGCAATATAGAAACTCTGGAAGTGAGAAGCAAATAGTTTTCTATGCCTAAATAAAAGTTTATGAATCATGATTTAGATAACGATAGGAAAATTATAGTCGTACGGTACTAGTAGACGGATATTTTGATCGGACACAGACTGTATTCATACAGGGATTTTCTCTCTTTCTACATGCTTACGATATGATTCATCATTACCCAATTCATTACCTATGAACATCGTAAATCATTTGAAAATCCAACAAATTTGCTTGTCATGGAAAGAAATCACAAGCAAAGAGTCAAGCATTTTAAATACTCAGGAACCGCAGGGAAGACGGGCCCTTCTTATGACATTGTTGTACTTAAGCACATTTCGAAACCAAATAATGAAAAGCTTGACAGTTAAAACTCAGTGAAATTTAAAGTGAAATTTGAGTGCTCACCCCACAGCATTTACATCCTTGGTCTGTGTGCCAGGAACCGACATGCAAAGGGATGAGTGCTCGGTCTTGTCGGCCACCCGCTGTCAGTCATCCGCGACCCCGCGACCTCCTGGTACTTTACCAGATTACTTTGCCTTCTCTCCTCCCGTAACCCTTCTCCTCCCCCCAACAATCACCTCCAACCCCATTTCCATAGTCCTCATCAGAGCTGTCACCAGCGGGTGACGACTTTAAGGGGAAGATGGGAGCCCCAGTCAACCCGTATTACTTAGCAGGAAAATGGAAAATAATCCCTTTTTTATGCATGCCATATAGTTCTGCCTAAGTGTGGAAATGAGACTTTATTTGAAACTTTACAGGAATTTCTTTTGCACATTTGTCTGAAGTTGTTAAAAAATATTTCATCAGTATCTATTGTTTTGTTTGTTTGTTTTAAGCTTTATGGAATTATTCGCATATCTAGAATAAAAGATTTATGTATGCTGTCAACGTATACCATCCGACACGGTGTGATTTCAATTTGTGGATAATTATGTTATCATAATATTATACTTTTTTTTCCTTAATTGCAAACGATTTCTAATAGTTCTCATTGATAACCCCAGGTTGTGCTATAAAAGTCCTAATTATCTTTAATACTCCAGCAGGAGCCTTAGTGTAATTTTTAAATCAAAGACAACTGTATAGCATATCCATCACTGAAATTCCTAAGTTGAATATCAAGGAACAGAGCCTGGCATGCTCAGCCTAATAAACAAACCCAAGATGAGCTTGTACCATATTTTCTGTGGGTGAATCCCTCCAGAAAACAAGTCTCTGCTGATTCAGTATAGGACCTGGCTTAATTCTCCAGCCGGGTTATTGGCACTCAGGAGTTGTCCTTTAACACAGGTAGACGGGGTGTCAAACAGTGAGATCAATACGCCCTTGACAACCTGAAAGACCCGAGCAATGACAGGGGAGGGATCACTGGGGGCAGGGGCTATTTCTGAACGTCTATGACAAGGGTTGATGCAAAACCTCGTATGGTTAGGTGTATAATTAGAAACGTGTGGCTAGGGGTTATACCATGGTCGATATCTCAAAGATGGTGGTCTCAGATCTTTGCCCCTGTTATCAGACTTTGAGGTATTTTCTGTGGCCAACCTACGCTTTAATGCTATTAATAGAACCCACAAGAGAAGCATTTTTGCACACACAGTCCATATTAATTGCCAATTTAGGGAATTTGAAATCAAAGCAAAATGGTTAAGTAGTGTCTGGCTTGTCTTCTCCTCCACACCAAATTCCATAACTAACTAATTTGGAATAAAATCTGTCAACACATATCCCTTTTAAATCTGTGTGCCATGCACATTTACATTAATCCTTGATAATTTCAATTCAGCCAGAGAACCGCCTATATTTTCTTTACCCTAAGTGCTATTTTATATCCACCATTCTCAACTTGAGATTTGCATTGAATGTTGATTCTGGGCCTAGGGTTAGATTCAGCCTGAAGATCTCCATGAAAGTCACACAGCTGTGGTTGTTTGAAGACAATTCGATATAGTAATTTTGAGATACCCCCCCCCCCCCCCTCCCAGTAGGTAGTATTCCACCCAGTTGACTCGATGATATGTCACTTAGTACTAGGTGCATGGTAGTGCATGCAGGGACCTAAGCCCCTCCCTGCAGAGCTGCGTGTGACAGCATAGAAGTGGTGTTGGTCAGTACACAATGCCACGTATGTCCCGATGCTATAATATCCCTGAGCTTTGGCTACGTCCTGCTGTTGGGTAGTTGGATGATTTAAAAGGACATCTCCACGGGTTGACTACCCCCCCCCCCCCCCCCCGAACCACTCCCCGACTAGTCTTAGTTGGCAACCAACTGGTGTTTGTCGGCAAATGACTAGTGTTAACTCTTGCCAAACTGCAGTTCATGAACACTAATGCTGAGGATTAATCATCCCCTGTAAATGCAGCCTTAGGAAGAGTGAACACTTGTTGGCTGACTAGTGTTTGGCAGTAGTATGTATTGAGAAACCTAGCTTTAGATGTATGCATTTTGTTAGGATACCTAACGTATCAGTTGTAGGGTTATACGCAGCAGATTTGTAGGTTGCCCTCAAAGCAAAGATTCTGTTTCCTTTCGTTTCTTGATTTCCACAATCCTTGCATTACTGCAACTCTTATTGCAACTTTTCAAAATTCCCTAATTTCATGCAACAGATGGCGTTTATAATCCTATTCTATCGCAGAAATTGCACACCACTGGATTTCTCTTTCTCGTTGATCCAAATTAAGATACGGAAAGTTGGTTTCACTAAATTCTCCATCTTTCCCTGTCGGGGAGTGGTATCTCTGTTAATCCCTACCCGAATAGTGCTGATCTCACTCAACCCAAGACCAAATCTACCCAATATCCCGCCGTCCTCATTCCATATATATTCATTTAAATCTACTTAAAGCCCTAGTTTGGTAGGACGTAGTGATTAGCGATTTCTCATTACCGTAGGTTTGGTCTGGTTGCCATGGTAATCAGGACTAAAGCCTGACAGCCCAGTCACACCGCACGATGATACATGCTTACGATAGTGATCCGTGCGATGGTCTCGATTGGTTATCCAGGTATGCGAATGGCTCATTCGATAAAATACCTGCTGAATATGTACAGCCACGCTTGGATCTTCAATCCCAGTGTGTTTCAAGAAAATTAGGGAAGCCATTCTGATAATAAAATAGGCTGGATAAATGCCAAAGATCATGAATTTATTTTATTTTCAATAATTCAAAGGTAGTTTGAGTTTATTTGGGGTGCATGGAATTTATGACATTGTAAAACTTTACGATAATCAGTAGTGGTTTGAAGTACCAACCGATGCTTTGCTTTTCCTGATTTATTGCATTGTGTTAGTAAGCCTCAAGAAGCTTCTCTGCTTCCCCCAATCCAACTGGTGCCCGGGCCGGGCAGACGACCAATTAGGGAGATTAAGTGAGCCCAACAGATTAATTAATGCGCAGAGAAAAAGACACTGGTGTGCGTTTCCGGCCGAGTAGTTACCAATCCCCGATGATTGGGGAGAAACGAGGAGAACCAGCTCTCAGTTTGGACGAGTCTGCAGTCCTCAGGTGCCAGCTAGTTTGCTCAAAGAATGCACTAAAATAGTGTCTCCAAATAAATGCTGAATAGTGGTTACCATACACATCGCTTCAGTGAGTGCATATACGTTTAGGGTTGTCCAGTTCTGTACTTCCTAAAGATCATTGAATATCATGTATTTTCATCTGAATGGCTAGGTCGATATTTCCATATCTGTGTGTGGTTGACAAGAATCTTAAATTTACAGCCCATACCTTATCTATTACTATCATCTAATTCTGCCTCATTACGTTAAGGTTTTTGTCTGATGATAAACTTTATGAAGCCCCGTGGGGGTCCGGGTAAGAATAGGCCCTCAGTAGCCCCTGCTGATTGTACAAAGGCGACGATAGGGGGGACCCTGCACTGACCAAGTGGTTCTTTGGGTTCAATTCCCGGTCAGTGCTTGGTTCACTAAGGGATGATCCCCGGACCAAACAGCAGTGGATACTTCCTTAATCAGTATGTCCGAAATATTGAAATAAGCTACTGTATTGGTACTGATTTCATACTCCAGCTCATTTACATATTTCGGACATACTGATTTCCCACTATTTAATGACTGATTTCCCACTGATTTCTACTGATTTCCCACTAAAAAACTACTGCGATGTGACATTGATTCTGCACGTAGTACACACTGTATACCCACTGCTTTTTGGTCCGGGGAGGTACAGCAAAAATGATTTCCAGGTTTTGATCCCTGCTGTTTGCCCGCCCTGTCACCTTTATCTCATAGATTTGATCACCAAAGAGAGAGTTTGTCCAAGCTGGTTTTCGCCGTGAAAATGACCCTGGCTGTCGGTACAGTGTGAAACACCCAACGCTCACTCACTCACTAAACTTTGTGAAAGAGATTACTTAGTTATAGACATTTGCTGAATGCCTTCAATTTGGCTTCATTTCAAGTGTGGAATTTCATTCAGTCCAGAAAATCAAGTTGAAAGGAAATAGTCCTTACTCTGCCATGGCTATTTGGGACTTATTATAGGACAAAATAATGGTTCATTTCAGCTATTGTTTTTGTTCATTTCATTTCAGTTTTTATTTCCATAGTAAATTAGTCTCTAAATCAATAGGATAGAGGTGTACCCTTTTTGGGGGAGACCTCGGAAAACGTTTGTGTTGGACAAATAGGCACCTATTCTGTTTTGAGATTTGTTGTTCTGTAACTTTCGACAGATTTTATATAGTATACCAGAAATTTTACTTCTAAGTTGTATGAATATTTGCGTGCTCCCCATAAGACTCGAAACCAACTGTATCTAAATGTTAACTGCTTGTATGATCATGTTCGCATGGGTTGCACTTGGGGCCATACACCTCTCAGTAACACGTACTGGAAACACAGGGGAAAGCAGCAGGCAGCACAGCAGATATTATTGACCCAATTCGTCCTACGGGAATCTAAACAGCAATTAGCAGGCTTCCCATGTGTCTGCTCCACACATTCAGCGTTACAGGAGGAGGGCTGAATAACAAGTGGGAATGGGTTAAATAACAAGTGAACAACAGGTATACAACACAAGGGTATAGGGGCAACACATAAGTAATGAACTGATGACTCAATACCGGTACTGCTATTACTGGGTGCTTTGTTCTGATCTGATAATAAGTGCTATTCGTCCTGCAATTCCCATGTTATTCGTTTTCTTTTAACTACCCTGTTTTTTTTCGAAAACAGTGTTTATATTCGTGTATATCTTGGGTTGCAGGGATATACTTTTAATTTCTAAAACTTCTTTAAAATCAAATGTGTCCTTAACGTAAGCCATTTGGTATCTACATACCCTTTTGATTACCGGTAGAGTTCTACGTTAAAACATAAGACTGTATAAAAGGCCTTCAAATTAGGTGCCAACATTACTCCATGCTTCTCCTAAAATATAGGTATTGGAATAAACTGTAACACAATATACGCAAATTCTCACAAAAACAATACTTTTCGAAACAAGTTAACTTAGAATAGAAATTGTACCTAATGACTGCAAGGACAAGGAAGTTTAGGAACATGAAAGATGAAGCTAGATAATGCTGTGTTTTCAGTATATTTGAGAGGTGTAACGCCTCAAGATAATAGGCCTTTGTGTGAGGATTATCAACTATGAAATATCATAATGCTCTTTCTCAAATATTTATGAAGTAAAGCTTACCACGTAGATGCTCGCTTTTTACATATCAATAGGTTAAAAGCTTTCATTGTCAGAGCTTTTCAGGATACTGTGATAGTTTGCTGAAGAGAATTATTACTTGTGACAGCAGTTTGCAAAAGGTCATACATTTAAAACAAACCTATAGAACAATGTACGTTCATTTTTTCAATTATCATGTTAAAGTGCATCTGTGCTTGCTGTTAGAACAGTGATAACCAAAGCAAAGACCTAGGTGATATTTATTACTTGAATAAGAGTACCTGGGCCTACTGTAAAATCCATAATTCACACCACAACCTGATTTAAACCAAATATTAGCATTTGACTTAATCTGGAGCAATTTTCACATCATTAAGAATGGAAATGATTCATAATTTTCACAAATTTACAAAAACGCAGTTGACGTTGCTTTATGAGATACCGTTTAAAACCGAGACCTCCACCCACCCAACTACCGCCCCCTTTGACTGGGTGTAGTGTCTTGTAGTACCTCCTCCTAGAAGCCCTAAGAACCCTAAGAGGCTTAGGTTCAGCTAACCCATACATTAGGCCTTCCTTTGGATCCATCACCCGTCCACTCATCCATTCGGAGCGGTCAGCAGGTCGTCCCAGGTCACACCCTGAGGTCATCTATCACCCGCTGACCCCCACCCACTGACGTGTCGATCGGCCAGTTCGTTCATCAACCGGCCCCAGCCCCAACGCTGACCAGTGGTCAAGAGCGTATCAGTCAATCTCTGATCCAATCCTGACTTGCCTTGGTTATGGAGGTGCAAATGGAAACTTCTTTCTATCTATTCCTATCTGTGCACTTAAGCTTCTTCCAACTGAATGCAACTTTTAGACACTAAGATTTAAATAGAATTGTGAGTATAATTGTGGTAAAAGGAATACTGAACAATATAGATAATTCCAAGGATAATTTATTAAATTTTCTAGGCATGGGAATTCCGATTATAAACTACATCTACAGCTTCTTTTCGCTTTTTTTGCTGTTGCCATTATTTTGTTGTAGGGGATACGACCAATATCGGTGTGCTACTTATATTGGAATCAGCAAATTTTTGTACACGTTGTAAATCCATACATGCGTGCATGGAAACTCCTTGTTCTAGCCATATACAAGAATCAAACTCAGGATGCAATAATCAAGTACATCATGTACATCTAAAGCTTATTTGATATACATGAAAACAATCACATACAGTAAAGGTCTCTTTCACACACAAAAAATAACAACAAAAATCTACAAAGACCAACATACCGCACGCCATATCGCAAGGCCACTCAGCCCTGACCCAGGTGGCACCGCTTACATTGGACACAAATACAATTAGGGCTGACCGAGCAGCTCATAGGGGAGCTGCTCGGGGCAGGCCGGAGCAGCTCGTGTCTGCTCATTGCCGCATCAGTCGCAGGGCTTCTGTTAATGAAACCCCAGGCCCAGCTAATAGCCCCAGACCACACCCAGCCAAAGAGCGCAGGGCGACGGCCTAGAGATTATTACATTACATCGACTGTATTTCTTTGCCTGATTTCATTTGGAGAATGATCCCAATCTGACCTGTAGCATTGATAGGGCTTCCCAAAGTCCCTGGCTTAACCATGTTGTTTGGGTTGGGCGTGAGGGATATTTGTTGGCTGGGGAAGGACACTACTAAGATTTCAATGACTTGCCTGTATTACTGTTTTACGTATGCTTTTCTTCCTGGTATTTAGATTCTTGCAATGCTCGGTTAATATCATCCGAACAAAACATCCCGATCAGTACAGCATATTGGCTAGGCTTAAGGATAGAGAGTGGTTATTAACGGGCATTTCAGGAAAGTTGCAACAGTTTTGTCAATATTGCTAACTGATTGATGCATAATACTTCAAACGAAAGGGCAGATTTTTCTCTATCTAATGCAGAGATGCCACTTTTCCTTCTTTTTCCGGATCTCCGGATTTTTCATTGCAGTAAACATTTCAGACATAAGTAATTTTAGGGAAAAAACATTATATTTGTATTCTTAGACAACATACAGTATGTCTAAAAGCTCTTTTTAATGTAGGAATGTATGTAATATGTTATTCTGTTCCATTTATGTCTTCCTGCTTGAATACCGGATTTTCCTGCCTAAAATCCGGAAAACCTGTTTCAACAGTTTTCCGGATTTTGTATGTTCATAGAGTGGCATCTCTGCTAATGGTATAGATAGACTTTTAATGAAATGGGAATTAGAAAAAAAATATATGAAAGAGTGAATTTTTCACTTTTGTTTTTGGAATGTTAATATCTTCATCAACGTTTTCTCTGGAATTCTGAGACTTTACTGAGACTGAGACTTAGTCTATGGGGTATTGTGGTTACCTAGGATCAACAACGGTAAAAAAAAAACTGTAAATATATTGTCGGGTTGTACGTACTCAAGGAAGGGCGTAAAGGTTAGTGATGGGTTAACCACTCCTCCCAACAGTAAATCTGCCCTGCTCCAACCAGCTGCCTCTGCAAAGCAGTATGGATGTATTGGACCCAAGGGGCTTCCAAAGACCATCTTACGCGTTGAGAGGAAAAGGCTGTTGTTTGATTTTCGGGCAATTCACACACAAAGGTTCATCCTGAGAAAATATCGTTATCGTCTGAACCTGTTTCAATATGTGATATCCTCTCCATTTGCAACCGGTCGTTCATTTCCTTATGTTTGTGATTACTTTCCATGCTTGCGAGTGCAATTTCGATGGAAATAATTATAATAGCATTTCAAACTTTGAAGAAATATGAGAAAAATACAAGAGGAATAAAATAGGGCATGTCCAGGCAAATAGCGGTGCAAAAGGGCCTGACTGGAACCAGCCAGGTGTATGCAGGTAACACACCTTGACCAGCGGCCACTGCATGTTACCTGTGATCTGTGCATTCAGGTGTATCACCAGTGACCACGTCTAGTACCTGTAATTAGTACACTGGGCTCTCTGGTACCCAGCTGAACTCACTTCCGACCGCTATTGGCGAACACTCCCTTCTCTAGGTTTTTGTCTGTTTATTAGTTTTGTTTCATAACTATTGACTTAGAAAAATGAAAGACTCATAAAGTGAACCTAGATCCCGCCCAACTGACTATCAGCTCAATATTGAACTATTCTTTAAAAACGAAAACCAACTGAAAGCTCCATGATAGTAAAACCGCTGCCTGATCAATTAAGCAAATGAATTTCGGGTTAAAAGGGGGAGAAAGAGAGGGGACTTCCACACCTCAAATTTGAGAGGTAGGAGGTCAGCATAGTTTTCCATGTCAATCTTATTCTATTAACCATTTATATCGCATGTTAAAATGAAGAGCTTCCGAATGCCATGTTCCCAAACTATTTATCTCACAACCATTTCTTAGCCCAATGTCTGCCCCCCCCTCCTTTTTCACTCTACCAGATGCTTTGAGGCATCACTATCATGTTGACGTCAAATGCCTGTAGGCATCACCAGCACATCGGTGCTGTGAGGCACCTTTTTTGATCAAATAATGTCATAAATGTGAATTTAAAGCTAAATATTAAAGAAAAATTCAAAATTTGTCTTTCATGAAATCATTATTGATATGGTTTATCTAATAATGAAGATTGTGAGAAAAAAAATCTTACATTTTACCTGTGGCAACCTCGAGGACGATTAATTTGACTATAGTATTTTGGCAGTTTTTCAATCTCGAATTAAAATGTTGGTGGCATAGGAAAGAGTTAAATGCTACCCCTGTTACTGGCCTTACCTACCCCTACCACTCCTTGAGTGATCTCTATTCCTCGCCTTAGGTAAACACACGCTTCTACCCTTACTGTCTATTGTTGGTGTGTTTGGGGGCAGCCAAATGTACACACAGAGGAACATGCACTGATATCCCCCTACATCAAGTGTTTACCTACCCTGTCACAAGGGACTAGCTTACCTAGCCTCACTGACAAAGACTTAGGGTGGGTGGCCTATACTAGTGTTATTAAGAGGCGATCCCCCGGGAGCCTCTTACTGGCCCTTGAGGGACTAACATCAGTTATGACACTGCAAAACACCATTTTCAGGTTTTTTTTCCTGTACTAATCCTTGTTTGAGAGCTAATTTTGTCAACAATTTCGGAGGTTAAGTTTACATTTCAATTGCATTTTTATTTTCACAAGGTTCTTCCAGAATACTTGAATGTGTCCCGTTTGGCATATTGAAAAGAAAAATTAAGTATTAATATGTGATCTTGCCATCTTTGTAAATCTTATTTTTCTGATACAGCCTATTGCCCCTGTTACTGGATAAGGGTATAGAGATTGGGGGAACAGATGTTTTTCATCACTGTCACAGACTGAGAGACCTGTAATCTCAGGAGGGTGATAATCATTTTTGCAGGCTGAAGACAGGAGGGTGATAATCGTTTTTGCAGGCTGAAGACAGTCATCAATGTCACAGACTGTGAGACCTGTAATCTAAGAAGGGTGGTAATGGTGGGGTGCCAATAGGGAGCATGTGTAATATGCTCCCTAAACACCTATATTGAATTACTAAGCCAGGAAAATTAGATAAAATTATTGTACTTAAATTGCTACAAAATAATTAATTTAGACAACACAAACAGCCATACAGGGATCGCCGATGGGTAGCTATGCTATTAGATGACCAGCAGCGTGCTTCTTGTGATCTATAGCAATAAGCAAGTGATGTCAACATTTTCATATTCCGATTAGAGACCGTTTATTTAAGTCATACTCATTTTTTCTTAATCTTCTGCCCCTTTATCTGATGTATGCATTATGTATAAGCATTAATTCAGGGCTGTCTGTATATTTTTAAAGAATTTTGCTACCCCCAGTATACTAGCTAAATGATGAGAAACCTTTTCTGGAATTCACATTAATGAACCTGTGCTTGTAATTTCCTGCAGTACAATTATTCTGCTACCAGCATAATTGCGAACATTTATCAGATCCCATGACCAGGTTTTGGTGATAATCCCTTGTGCACAGAGTCAGTATGGCCGTAGGAACGTTTTGGTCACACTGTACATTCCCCTAAAACTTTCAAAGGAATCAGGCGGTTGACTTTGGCAATCTATACTCTCTTAATGCTCCCTGAAAGTACCGCGTATATCTCGTGGCCTGGGGGCCCAGAGTTAATAGAATAGAAGACACCTTGGCTCTGTGTATGCACTCCTCAAGCAGAGACCCGGACCACCTGCTACCTTTGTTCTTTACATCAGATATAGGATTCTGCTTGGAGTTTTTCTTTTCTTTCATTGAATAGTCACTTAACAGATATTTGATCCAATATATCATTCTTTTTGGCAGTATAATGTGTCATTTGATTGAACAATTAGACTACTAACAGCGACTATTATGTGCTGAAATATCATGGTTATCGGTTACAATTTAGGGGATAAAAACACACGTAAATTACATAGACTGTACGAAAAAGAACTTACAATTTGTATAATTTTACTGCATTTATTTTGAGACTCAATCGAAAAAAATTTGTCATCAAAATATTGGATATCTTTAGTTACTAAAGAGAACAGTCATACCCGAACATTTCATTCATCAAGCAAAAATAAACTTGTATTCTATTCAACATTGGAACGAACACTGTAGACCTAGGTACAGTAAAAGGAATGTAAAATCCATACTCCTTTTATTTGGCTTCCTTCTTCACTTCCCGAACAAACCTACACGTAAATGGTGAGCCAAGTAGACTTTCTTTTCCTTTCTCACTCTCTCGCGTGCAATACAATCAATATGCTATATGGGGATCCCACGAGAGGCTAGCCGAGCCCCTCCTAGATGCCCTCCAGGGGGCCATTTCTCCGGCCTAGATTGGTAGACTTGTTGCTGTTGCATTGTGGCTACCAGAGGGCCAGACAGGAAATGTATTTCTACACTGCTGAGATGGTCGTGGTTCTGCGAAGCCTTACTTTTCTATTTCTATTCTATGAACCTATCCATGTATTTTAGAAAGAGATGGGGACTCGTAGATGCTCTGAAAATTTAGCGCACGCCTTGCTATCTTCCACTTCTTGAATAACTTCTGAAGTATTTCTTTACCATTCTTTATCAATATTCTAGTATTATGGTTCCCCACAGATGCACATTTGTAAACTGGTGAATCTGATGTCGTAATTTTATGTGCTCTTTTTGTTTGATGTTGTTTCATCTTATCATCTGGAGGCGAGTGAGATTATATGACTAGATCCCACACACTGCTGGGTGATTTATTATTATTATTATTATTTCCTTTTTGCACCAATTTTACCTGAAGCACCTCATTAAAACTCACTAATGAACCGATCAATGCATCGATGACCTTGCAACAAGAGTCAAGGGTGATCCTATAGATACCAAAAAAAAACACATTTAATTATCACTACATGTGTTATCACTTCAATATTCTAGGCCAGATTCTGCCATGCCGACTCCTCTTCCCTTCTCCCACGGAAAACAAGCGCAAAACATTTAATGGCTTTGATAATCAAGAAAAAAAAAAGCTGAAAGTTTTAAGAGACTTCAAAGAATTAAGACCCGATCGCCATCCATCCCCCCTCATTAATCCATCACCTGTTATTAGTAATACATTGTACCTACGGGGATGATATTTTCTTATAACCCAGCCTTATACCCACCTCCCTGTCACCACGCCATTGTACCTGCCCACCCTGCCGTATATACCAGGCCTAATAGAGTTGTTGCATGTCAGGAGAGCCCAGTTGGCATGGTTTTAATTTACAGGGCCCGTGTTTGTAGACCAACCTTCATCCCTCTAGGAGAGAGTGCACTCCACAACCTTACTCCCCTGACCCGGCTTTCAACCACCTTGGCCTATATGAAGAACAGCCCAGTGCCTTTGAAGTATTTGCTTTATTTGTCCTTTTCAAAGATAAAAAGGTCGCATTGGTAAACATGTTGCAGTCAAAAGTAACTAAGGTAAAACGGACCTTTTTCATTCTGAAAATTGATGCGTTCCATTTTCATTCCAAAGCTCTTTTTAATCACAATAAAACGTACGGCCAGTATATCATATGCCTTTCAATCAGTACGATAGCTATGATAGTTATTCATTTGCAGTACAGAGATAATGCTATATCCAAAGGCCTGTCTATTTCATACAGTGTCTTATAATGCAGTAAATGATAAAATCATTAAATATCGAATAAAAAATTGTTCTTCTGGTGATATCAGGGATAGATCTTAACGTTTTTCTGCACTAGTCCACCGAGCTAGTAGTAGAAAATTTGCACTAGCCCAGGCGGTGATGCACTAGTACCTAGTTTTGTATGAGTCTTCTAGCACAGCATATTACTTTCATTTAATAGGAGATTCCTGATATGTATGTATCATAAAAGAGACATTCTCTGATAATTATATGACATAAAAGTTTTCACAGTTTTACCTAACAAAATTTATAAAATCGCACTAGCCCATCGGGTTAGCTGTTCAAAAAACGCACTAGTCCGACCTGATTTGCACTAGTGACGGTACTAGCGGGCTAGTGCTAATTAAGATCGTCCGCTGGATACGACTTCAAATGTGGTTCCTCTGCAAAAAGCAAACGTACGTCAGAATACATCTGTTTTACTCCTAGATTGGGCAATAATCCCCCCCCCCCCCGTCAACCAACCGGCCTAGCGTATAATAATTATTTCTTTTTCGTGAAGGAAGTATGAAAACGTGTTTTTCTAGCCAACTTTAAATATTAGGAGTAGTCAACCTTTCTTTGAGCAGAGCAGAATTTCTAAACCCTTTCACTGAAAAGGGTAGAGACCCAATTGTTAGGATAGAGATAGGTGAAGACACACAGCTCTTTAGTTAAGGAGAGGCACATATTTACGTTCTCCTCCCTGACTGAAAGCCTTCTTTCGGTCTATTTGTGTAGCCAACACATCCATTCATTCACAGTCTTCCCCAAAAGCTTAAAGGACGCGGCAACATAACATTTTAGGCATCTGTGCCAATGCAAAGAAATATTCACTAGGGATATGCTTCGCCCCTGTTGTTTGAACACCGTAGCCTACTTCAGGGGAGGATCTTGAAATTAAAGAAAGGGCAGCAGAACTCGAATGGCAAAATTTCCACACCTTTCTATATATAATTGTCTTGTAGACAAAAGTGTTGGCATGTGCAGGATCCACCTCCTTCCATGTCTGGATCTGTAACTGCATTTTGAATGCCCTTGTGGTTGTTGGTGGGTGATGCTATAATGCATGAATTGGATTTTTAATTCTTTTGCTTTTAAATTGATCACACCATATCGGATAAGGAACTATATAAACACATGCCTTGACGGCTGCCAGTAAAAAAGAATCTATCAAAGATTAAATGGGGTAAAAACAAACGTTATCCATTTTGAGAATAGATACAAAGAACAAATGTTAACGGGCAAGTATTAAAAGTAGAATTCTAAAACGGATTTCTCAGAATTCAGAACAAGAATTTATGTGAACGGTTTCGATGTCCCCCTTCTCCTTACAAACGGTTGTTGTGTACATACGCATTACCTTTCTGAAAACCATTCTCTGAAGTCGTTACCAAGTATTCTGGGTGTACTGGGTGGTCTACATAATGTTCTATAGATCAGGTTGATGACCAGCATTAAAGGCTGATCGCTGGTACCTTGCGGTGCTTTGTTTGTAACATAATGGCCTGCTGGTCATCGTAGTACAAGGTGGTACCATTAGCACCCCCATTATCCTGAAGGGGGAAACCCTAATGGGGAAAAATCGATACAAAGTCAATTCATCAACAGCTCCCATCACCCCCCCCCCTCCTCATCCCACCACCTCAATTGACTCCCCCCCCCCCCCGTCCATCCATTGTTAAAAGGTTGGAATTTTAGAGGTTAACTCATACTGTCAGATATGATTTTAAAATACTATTCTTATATTACCAATGTTCATTTAGGGGTAAGTTTTTTTTGAGGGAATACATAAACTGAAAAGTTATTGCAAAAAGACTGACTTCAACAAAGAAATAAATGATAAAATCGATCATTTTCTCGTATCAAGAGTCGTTATTCCCTGTTTCTTGACATGCATATTACCTTTAGTCTACTTAAATATTTGAAGGCACGGAGAACTAAATATTGGTACTCATTCTAAAATTCAGATAACTTGGGAAATATTCTTAGATGGTCACAGTGAGACTGTTTGCACCCTTAAGTGTTTGCGAATTAAAAATACCCTACCAATTTATATACAATTGTTTATATGCAAGTAACATGGATGCCCAACAAAATTATAACTTGATAGAAAGGCAAGGAAAACACTAAAGTGATGACAGACATGATCTAGGAGCTTTTTAATGGAGCTTTTCATAGCAATTGTAAATGAATATGGAAATGTACTCACAAACAAATCAGATGCCTATGTCTCTCCTGAAGAACAAATTATGTAATGCCTAAAAGTTAAACCCATGTACCCTCGTACCCCCCCCCCCCCCCTTTGCCTGACCTTGGGGGATCAGCCCAGTGGCCCTCCAGGGTTATTTATTCATCACCCTTCGGCTGCCCGTCAGAGCTGCTACCTACCCCTGGGTGGAGGCCAATGGGGTTCGGCGGAAAAGGATGGAGTGGTTATAGGGGGTTTCCACAAACAACAAAGCCACACATAGTAACACTATGGTAGCAAACAAGAGTAGTCTATATTGGGGCATTGAAAAACAAAGGTGTCAAGGAAATGTTGGTAGGTAGGAAATGCATCTTATGCATAATATAGATCTATTACATCATAGAAATGTAGTGATACATTTTCATCTGACATTTCCCTTAAAGACAAATTTAGATGGAAAAGAAATAATAATGTGCAAAGATTGATGAGGTGATGTTTGATAAGCACGTACACACTGGAAGCATCTCTGGTAGTTTCATAGCTAGTGAATTTTACCCAAAGACAATGACATTCAAGGTTACACCAACATAGCAAATTCCATACTAGAAGAAAAACATGCTTCATGTTCAAATCTTTCCAAAACAAAAAATTAAAATGTGGAACCTGCGTCAGGTAAAGTTTGTCCAGACCAAAAATCAAATTGAAAATCAGCAACATGGCTTTGTTTTAAAATCGTTAACCAGACATACCCTGGAGGGTAAGGTCCACGAATCAGCCAAGTGTTGGTAATATGGATTATCCCTACTAATTCGAGTGAGTGTTAATTCCATTGTTCCTTCTACTCAAGATGAATATCTCCAGGGTCTGACGCCCATGCTACACTACACGCCACATCCTCACAATTCCCCCTCGCATGTGATAGATTGTGATGCTAAGCGATAAGATATTAACATTTTATTCTGGCTATATACTATCATTATTTCTCTTTAAATTTGCTTTACCGGTTGTCTACGTGATTTTCGGAGCACAGAAATAGCTGTTATCAGTAACAAACCCTGGAATCAGAGGCATGCCTCACTGTTAGTGCGAGGTGTTGCGGACATTTTGCCCTCTTCCTCTCTGCAGTGTAGTCAGCCTTATATAAGTGGGAGTGAAGTATCTTCCCTGTTGTTACACACATTGAGCATTATTAGCCTGGGGTGGGGGGAACTAGATTGAGGCAGATACAATAACCATGGAAATTAATCATAAATATCTGTAGGTATCGCATTGTTCGATTGATGATAACATGTTTAATTAATGCTTCCGAGAGTGATGAAATAATGCAAGTGTTATTTTTACAAGGTTGTCTCACAGAGATGTCATTTTCCTTCTTTTCCTGGATTTCCGGCTTTTTGGTGGTGCCATAAACTTTCTCGAGTCAGTAGTTAAGATTAGAAAATACTGCAATATGAAAATATATTTGTAGGCAATATATAGAGTAAATCAGAGTTGTTTTTTCAATGTCAGAATAATACATAATATACGATTCTTGGTTTCAAATCCGGAATGTTGGTTTCACAAGTTTCCGGATTTTCCGTGTTTATATAGTGACATCTCTGAGTACATTCACCCCCAAAATAACTGCTAAATTGTTATTAGTATGTTTACATAAAAGAAATACTTTTCCAGTGAAGCGTTCCAGCCCATCCTCGATTCCCCCTCCCCTCAGCCCTCCCTTCCCATCGAGCAGTCTTCCTCCAATACCCTACAAAGTCCCCTCTCCCCCTCCCAGCCCTATCTCACAATGCCTTGCCCACAGGGCTCTAGGCCTCTCTGCTCTGCCTCCCATTCCCTTCCAGGCCCTGTGCAAATGAGTCGGCTTATTAAGAGTCGACAGTGCAGGATGAGATGGGGCCTAAAAGCATTGTCTGGTGAGCACGCATGGGACCGCGGGCCATTATAAGATTACTACGTGGGCTTAGGGTGGCCGGGGGCCTTGGTTAGTGTATGTAACGCGGGGAAAGGTGTCCCGCTCTGCCCAGATGGGCTGTTTTTCCAATCACTGATGCCTGATGGGTATGGCGAAAGGAAACACAGTTTGCACAATAAGCTCAATCTCGGTGCAGTGATTGTGCAAGTCTGTGCCCAGAACTATTCAAGGCCAATCTGTTGAATTTCGATTCCAAAGTGTTGTGTTTTCAAACTATTTTTGATGCCTTGCGCCATACAAAGATATAATCATGTAAATGTAATGTAAGTAAGGCATCAAAGGAGGCATACCGGATTTGAATTGTCCTTTTGTTGTTGTGCACTGGGGCATGTAATTGGGCTATTAGCACCTTCCCCCTCCTGCCTCCCCCTGCCGCCTCTCCCCCTCAGGTATGCAGCACTGTTCTCATTGGTCCTACCTACCTGTCATTCACCCCCTGTAGCCACACCCCCCAGCAGTAGTAGTGGAAGGTGATCCCAGTGATTGGGGGTGGGGGTGGGGTGGGGGTGGGGGAGGCAGGCGTGGCAGTTACGGCTATACGGTGGCCTATAGGTACTCCCCCCACCCATAGCGAACCCCCCACCCCCCTACACACACACCACCACCACCACCACCACCACCACCAGTGTAGATTGTAGTTACGTCCAAGTCCACTAGGTGATCAAACTAGTATGCAAGAGGTACCTAGGTCATGAAAGGACTACCACCACTGACGACCTCTGACCCCCAGCACCACCACCACTCATTCTTGGGAGCGACTTCCAGTTTAAGCCTCCCGTATGGCAGAAACTCATAGTGGTACCCCCCACCCCCGATATGTCTGGGTACTTCTTGGGGGGGGGGGGGCGGATCTAGAATTCTGAAAAGGGTATGGCGCGTTATAGTGTAAAAAAAATGGTACTAGAATTTTACATTAGAAAATCTTAAATTTTCTGAGCAAAGGGTATGGCGCACGCCTGCACGCCTAACATTAGATCCGCCCCTGCGGCGGGCGGGGGTGGGGGGGGGGGAGGGGGGGTTGTAGAAGCATTACATTGTGGCGAGTACCAGTCTGATTCCCCACCCCCCCCACCCCCTTTGTTACTGTAACTTGTAGGGGCACTAGGCCGACAGGTAGGTCGTCTTGATCTGTTGTTATTACCGGCACCTTTGCCTCGGACCCACGCTGCCCTACGGTCGGCCCCATCAGAACTGGGCCCGTCCCTGACCTACTTAGCTATTGCATAATGGGTAGGGTAGGGTAGGGGGGGGGGGGGTATGGGGGTTCAGCGGGGGGGGGGAGGGTTCAGCGGGGGGGGGGGGGGTGTCACTGTCAGTACATTTGCTCCGTTTGAAGAGTCCCCACCGAACAACGGCCGGTCACTTTTAGCCTTTAATATGATAAGGCAGATACGTTGGCGCATTGAAATGCATTGTGGGATCTCAAACTCCCTATATAATTATAATGTTTACCTCTCAAATTCCGCAAGGCATCTTCGGCCGGCATCTTCAGCCGGCCGAAAATCTTCAGATTTCTAGTTTCAAAGCTTTAGGTTTCAGAAAATGATGCTTGACAGGTACCTCTAAGCTAAATACTCAGTTATGCTTATCGAGTACTTATTTTGTATTAGATATCAAAGAAAGTAAAATCTGTTTTGGCATCTGTTTTGATTTAACTTCTTCAAGAAAATCCAAGGTATTTTACATTAAGAAGATAGAATTCCATCAATCTAAAATTTCAAAGCTGTAAACACGTTAGCAGTCGACCCAAGAAAAATCGATCTGAATTATTGGTTCTCTTTGGTTGAACATTCGATGAACCATTAAAACCATGAGATATATTATTTTAGGAACATTCATTGTCTTGTTTCCTGCAGGTTTTCTTGCAGGTGATTGAAATTGGCACTCCATACCTCCAGTTTTATGGTGTCAGGGGATGTGTCTTTACGGCCAAGGCAATCAAGGCAGGAGCTTATTCTACTGCTTATTCTATAGCCTCTTCGGTACACATACATAAGTACATATGTTCGGGTTGCCACGGGTTACGGAGAAAATGCCTCTGAAGCAATTAAGAGGCAGTTGCAATGGCAGTTGCTTAGTAATTTGGTTAGTTCTTTAATGCTTACTGGCCCTGATCATTTCCTATTCTGGCCTAGAAACTACCCATGGCTAATGTGTTACGTAAGTCTTGTTTACAGAGTAGGTTGAAAGTAGACCCAGACTGGAGTGCTGTAGCAAATGGGATGAAAATAAGAAGCTTGGCTTATCCCATACATAGAATATGATGCAAGAGTTTAGGTTTTCATATTGTAGTCTGATTTTGAATGTTTTCGTTCCAATAGCTTAAGTGATAACTAATCCTATCTAACATAGTACATGTGAACAGATTTCTAAAATCCGACAAAAATTTTAGTGCTGGTTGTATAATTGCCTGATTTAGTCTTTGCGTAACAGTCGGGTCATTATCAAGGAAGTTTTAATGAAATCAAATCTATCAGAAGATAGAAAATCTGTCCTATAAATGCACGTACGCACACTCTTTTTTCTATATGATAGATTTCCAAAAGGCTGTTGAGATAAACATAATGCTCAGCCACAAACAATTTTCAATACGATTCACTAACTTGTTCTCCGGATCGCAAAGCGATCTGGTGGATCCTCCGATAAATCCGAGTTACCAGTCATTGAAAAAAGCAGATAATTTGGTATGCTTTGATCTTGTATTGTGGGAACCAGCAAGGGTGTTTTTTTCTTTTGTCGGTTCAGACCAAGAATGTGCTGGAGAGTGCAGGTTTAACATAGGATTTCTATGGCGGGAGTTCCCTTTCAAAAAGTCTGATTGTGCTAGGCGAGTGGATGGATGATGTCATTATAAAAATTCTATAAATAGATTTGGGATATCCCTTTTCCCCACTGGGGGCAGCCATATTGAATAAATTTGCATATGACCAATACAAATTACAATCTCCTAACACAAATGAGCATAGACCCTTAAGCCCCATACCCACTAGGTGATTTTACTGGGACTGGCGATGGGCAACTGCCAGAATAGTGGTAATATCATCACCAATTCAGATCACCTGTTACTATGTAATATTAAAATGTTACATACTAACAGGTGATCTGAAATGGTGATGATATTACCACCATTCTGGCAGTTGCCCATCGCCAGTGGCGCATCGCATAACGGTAGGAGCGATGTCGTTCTTTAAAACAGCAGGGGTTTGGCAAAGTCTCCCTGTTATACATGAAATTCACCATCGATTTTCACCCATTTCTAATAATTTCCCCGGGCTGAGAATTTCAGGGATTTTAGATCTGAATATCTAGTTTTCAGAACTGTTTACAGAATTAAAAAATTGGTTCAGTAGAACAGCCGCAAATCAACAGGGGGACCCATCGCAACAGGGACATCCCTCGCAACAGCGAGCAGGGGACAACCCTTGCTGTTGCGAAACCCGTTATGCGACACGGCACAGTCGCTGGTAAAATCCATGGTGTACATGGGGGTAAGGGGGTGAAGAGGGTAAAGGGGTGGAGGGGTGGAGGCGATGTCATGGCGATGTCATGGCGATGTCATGGCGATGTCATGGCGACGTTTAACTAGTTGTATCTATAACACTAAGGACTTTAGTCTTTAGTAAAAGCTAAATCTATATCTAAAATCAAGTTCTTTCTATAAAATTGAATAACCTGAGCTTTTCGGTGTCTCAAACCGATCGTCAATGCTATCCATCGATCACCTCGATGTAGTGTATGATAACTGTTAAACGTCCAGCCAAACCATATATGGCCTGTCTACAGTCGACTGCTTCATGCAAACAGGACCTCAGGCATGATTAAGCAGCTGTCATCTCCTGTAGCAAAGTCCACACTCCAGGCTGTCGTGCCAGACCTAGAACGTTATCAGTCTTATCTATAGGGAGACAGCCCCGACACTCTGAGATATCTGACACATCGCAGTGACCTGCTGTCATATGGTTATGGCTTTGTGGTGTGAAATCACACCTTCAGACTGTAACTTAACGTTGATTTCACTTTGAAGTTACTTCTGTGTACTGTATGAACTTATATGGAAATCATTTAAACATATTGTTTCTAGAATTCAATCTAATGAACAAATCCTTTGAATTCCTCAAAGAAAACAATTGTTATTACTACACAAGTTATAAAGGTAATATATCTAGACTGCCAGATTTCTCAATAGTTATAGCGTGTGTTTACCTTAATTGGATGACACATAACCCAGTTGTCCTCATGGTCTGTAGAGGCCTATCTGTCCGGGCAGGTCCACCCAGTGGTCAGCAACTGGCAAGAGAGGCCGTGTTTCCAGATAGATTCATCTATTCTATACTGATGCTGCTAAAACATTGAACATCAGATGAAATGTGTCTGTTTTCGGTAAAATTTTTAAAATATTATGAATTTAATGGTAAATAATACTGTAGAGGCCTGTGGTAGACATCACACTTAATCTCCTAAAGAAAAGGCCTAGTGTAAAAGAAGAAAAAAAATGCCTTGGCAGGAAGCTGTATGATCAGAAAAGTGTCCAACCAGCCTGCCACAGTACAAAAAAAGCCCAGTGCAATATAAGCCTTAGGAGATCAAAGCCGGGCATACCAATCTACCCCCTTACAGTGCTCAGTCAATGACCTCTGTCCAGACGGTCAGTCCAGGGGACGGTCAGTTGGCGGCCTGCTCGATCCGTCTCATGACAAGAATCCCTGACCAGCTCAACTTAAGTCAAGAGTAATTGGATTCCTGGTCTAAAAAAAATGGGGAATTTGACAAATAGGCCAAGTGTTGTTAGGCACATGGTACTCCGGGGCTACGAGGTAAGATCTAATTGACCAGCGACTGTTAGGGAATCTTTTACTCTGGGCAGTGGTTGTCGCTCGAAAAAAGGTTCTTTTGTTCTCTCGCATTTGAAGGTCGTCAAAGCATTAAGGCCTAAATCGGAAATCTGTGGATGAAAAGGTATCAAAAAGGGTTTTGGTAGTCTTATATTGAATAGAAGATCTTCAATTTGTCAGTCGGGTAGAGGTTATATCAGAAGTGATTCGCTGGCCCTTCTATAGACCCGACCTGGTTTTGGTTTCAATTGGCAGCCAAGTGAGTGAGTGCACCAGTGACGGAGTGAGTTAGTTAATGATTCAGTGAGTGAGTGAGTGCACCCGTGATCGAGTGAATTACTGAATGATTCAGTGAGGTGAGTTTTACAGCATATCAACAATTAGGGGCATTCGGTAAAACAATATTTACCGCTCTATTCTATGACAAATAAATGTTGGTTATGTAAAAGCAATCAATAAAAGTCCACCTATTCAGAATAACCACCCACAATGAACGCACACCCTGCCTCATATCAGAGAGGTTAAAGCAACATTATGTCCTTGCACAAAAGTCTAGAGGTACATTGACGTATTTAGGTGTTTTGGTTGCCTAACCTCCGAAATGCATATTCGTTTTTTGGGAGTCCCTTGTTATTATCTTAAAAGGTCAGCAGTTGAAGGGCATTTTGCTTCAATTGTTCTTAGAAGCCAAAAGTAAGTTACGTAACCACTGCTTGAGCCAAATAGCCCTCACCCCTTCACATTAGGACCTCCACTATCACCTGCATGTGGGCATATGTAGTTGGAT
The DNA here is from genome assembly GCA_936440205.1 of Lepidonotus clava. NCBI lineage: Eukaryota > Metazoa > Annelida > Polychaeta > Phyllodocida > Polynoidae > Lepidonotus > Lepidonotus clava. The sequence continues at coordinate 38,738,285 of OW387136.1, read as the reverse complement.
GAATGATAGGTCAGTCAGTCAGTCCTAGGTACATGGCAGTGCATGCATGAACCAAGTAGAAGCCATTTCTTAAACCTCCTCCCCCAGCTGTGTGTGACAACAGAGTGGTGGTGGTGAGTACCCATAGCCCCTACAGCCTTCTGGTGGTAAGACAGTGGTGTGTCAAGGGGAGCAGGTCCTGCTGGTGGTAATAGGTTTATAATGCTTGTGTTTCTTGAGGGAGTCGACCAACGCTCATGCACGAGCGAAAAATGTGTAGCTATTTGATTTCTTGTCTTCACGTTTTGTTGCCTTTACTCCGGGAAAGATTACAAATAACATTAATAACATAGAAATTATCAGGACTATGAAACTACACAGACTCTTGACTCACGTTACCCTTGACGTTGTCCCTAAGGAACCCCCCAGTCTCTAACAAATGTTCAGTGTCAAGGCACCTGTTAAAACATGGACCGGGCCGGCCGTAAAACTTGTCGCGAGTAAAGCCAAGGGACGTGGTGCCGTCGGCTCCCTTAAAATTGCATTAAGGCGTCTGTCTTTGGTCACAACCGTGGAGGACCAGCAGGGTTCCTTAAGGCGGAGGTGGCAGTGATGGGTCCGACCAGCGCCCGCTTTTAGCAGTGTTCACTATGCACCTTGCCCAGCAGGCCTTAATGACTCTGCTACACCATTAAGCTTGGGTGGGATCTTCTTTGGGTATATAAAAGGATGTTTGAAATGATCGTATAATGATTTAAGAGCGTCTAATTTTTAAAGAGTCTGGACGTTTCTTGAAACAGGATAAAATTAGATTTCCTGTAATGATTAGACCATTCTGTCGCCTGGTTAGTGAAAGGATATTAACGTTAATTAAAGTTGTACACATGACATATCTCCCACAATGGGATGGCAATCACATTGGTGATCAATTGATTATCCTATAATTTACGAAGCATTTAGATGAAATGTATTATGTCATATTCACATTAAATAAATTCACTGAATCATATTGAATTATAATCAATAATCATTATCAGTTTAAATCTATATATTCAGGATTTATATAATAATTTGACGAACAATTACTAAAAGCATATATTTACTTTTTTTGCAAGAAGTTTATATCAAGTAAAGCAATGAAAACGTGTATATCATCCAATTGCCAGTTTCATCATAAAAACAGTAACAATTCTATGACAAAGATATCAGCAAATGTCAACTGTTGTCGAGCACCTTGCATACATTATTCATCATGTTCCTCTTGCCCTTCTACTCATAGAAATACCTAATAAACCAACACCAGTCTTCCAAAGCAAGTCCAATAGTGAAAGAGAGAAAGAATATTAAAAAAAAAAAAACATGTAGATGCTTAAATTAATTATACAACATGGACGTCAGCAGCAGTGCATCCATTTAATAGTCTGCGGGTTATGGAATTGCAGCCTGGCATATTCATTGGAATACCATTACGGAATGTTGCCCGACCCAACAGCATTTGTCACTCCCAATATAGATATCTTTTTTTTATTCTGCGAACTCTTGATGGCGTATTCTGATAGGAAAACTAATTTAAATTGTATCGGTCGTGTCCTATTCATGGCTAAATGGAATAATTTTCAATTCAGCAAAAAAATATTCCTGCTGATTGTCTTGGCTCACTGTTTTCTTTTCTGCAAATGAAAAGTGTTCAGCTATTAACCACGGTACAAATATTGAGCCTCCCTTCAGCTTCTAACCAGTGTGGCTTTAATGTTACCTCAGTTTATAGATGAGCTTTCTGGTAGAAATTTTGACATTTTCTACTTGAAAATATTCGTTACAATTGTTCTTTAGAAATCATTCTATCAGCTCATTTGGGACATTGGGAGAAACAATCAGAAGCTTGTTGAGGGAATCTGGATGAAGAGTAAAGGGGCATTATTCTAAATGTAGTTGAATAAACGTTGATTTCCGTATTTTCTGTAAGCATGCCATTCCGATTCGGTCAGACAGACAGACAAGCCCAAATTTTTCTCGTTGGCTACCCATAGGTATGTGTCTGGTCACATGCCTGATAGGTTGTTTGAAAGATAGATTTAAAGCAATTGTATTTTGCACCAAAAGTTGACTTAGAAATAACATCAAAGCCAAGGAAACAGCCGAGGTTTAAGGCATGACAGAAAACAATATATGATATGTGAAGATCTGAAATGGAAAATTGTGTTTTCCAAATCAAACCCTGGTCAATTGAATATTATGCACACTGTTCTCACCAGGTGACATGTTCTGGAAACTGGTCTATCTAATCAGTGTTAAATGGCCGTCTGCTGTCCCCACTGCCCCCTGCCACCTCTGTCCATTAACGTCTCCCCTCATCAGCCCTACAGTCTCGGCCTAAGTGCTTTTAGACCTAGTCTCCGACCCCTGAAGGCACGTAATTACGTTACCTGGCCTAGGCTGATCACGGCTTTCCCTCATCCCGCACTGCTTATTAAATCTGCGCAGGGACTCCTCTTTGTTCTATGTACAGCCACCGATAAAACACTTTGGCAGGGAAAAAGTATTGGTTAAAAATGTGTTTGCACTCTGAGGATCTAGTCTAAAGTCTAGGTTGATAAAGGATTATATTATACTTTCAAACGACTTTTTTTTCAATGTTGTTCTTCTTTTTTTAATGAAAATTTAGTATTTTACAACATACCATAATCTTGGAACTCCTTTCAATATTAAATTTTAATGTCCCTAGAGAGTTGAAATATATATTCCTAGATGACATTTCATTATTCTAACAAAGATATTGTGCACATGGCTTGTTGACAAATAACTTCGTCCTCTCTGTAAAATACAGCTTAATTTACCTGTCACCAGACCACCAGCGTTAGCATCTTCTTAGTGGTGTTAAGAAGACTTACAATGTTGATTAATGTTAAGCGATATTGGAGAGGGTTTAGTCTGCCAGGGCTCAGGGAGGCGTCACAAAGAGTAACCTGCCTCTCAACAGAGGGTACACTCCTATAGTTCACCATAGTGGCTCAGCATAACACAAGAATCTTCTGATAAGACCTTTGGCTGCAAAAGGTAAAACATGACAAGTATTTTTACGGGGTGGGGACACTGAGCCACTCTGTAACCTGCTGCGACTCTGGGATATCTATCTACAGAAAGGACAATACAGACATGCAAATTGGTTTCCTGTTTCTAGTACTTTATGTATCTTCAGCCAAATTTTGATAATTTTTGTTGAAAAAAAGAAATCAAATCCACTGGGTTCTATATCTCTGCTGGCCATATAGGTGGACCTCGGGTGATAGATACCTTGTATAGATAATTATTTGATCGGTATTGACTTGACTTCAACTTGAAAAAAACCGCATTATAATAGTCAATGCACACCGGAAACGGCCAGGTGGTGACATGTTGGTGTATAACAGGTGAACTCCATAGCGCCCATTCTGTAAAGAGGCATTCTATAGTCTGTGAACAGTTACATCCATGTTGACTGGTGTAGGCCTATGACTGACGAGGGAATCATACGGGGCAGGCGGGTAGACCTAGGTGAAAAACACCCACTCATGTTACATCCCGAAAAAAAACCCATGTATACATCAACCCACATCATAGCAGTGTAGAGGAATGTACACAGTTGAAAAATTCCTACATATAAAACTATCCGGTCGTTTTTGGAAATACAGATCTATCATGGGAACAAGGCACTTGTCTCCGTGCTAAAAACCGGTTTGGTATTTGTTTTCCGAATCGTGCAGGCAGCTGGTAGTGTGGGAACAGGATCATATGAGGTTTACGTACATTGTTCCACGCAAGCGAAATATGTCACAAAAAGTACTGTTTGATCTATCTTTTTTTACTAAAATTTTAGGGGGGATATTGCATATCGTAGACAGCAGTAAAGACAGTTTAATCTGATTTTTTTATATCTTAGAAAGTATGATTCGATGTAGAAAAGTACTCGATGTAGAAATGATACCCCAGCGAATACATTTATTAACTTGTTTAGCAGATAAACATACTAATATCTCTGTCATAGGTAGCATCTAGAGATTAGCGATTGTATCTGTACTTAGAAGATAATATCATTGCAAAATAACCTCAAGAAGGGATTCGTTAGTAAGCGATTACCTCAATCAGATCTCAAATATTGGCCCAGGTGTGTCTTACTTGAAGCAGTATCTAGTTCTGAGGACTATCACATCATTCGTGTTAGCTTCATATAATAAATGCCTCGTTGCCACCACCACCGCCATCACCGCCCCCTCCTATCCATATCTAACATCGAGTCTGAGCCTACAGATCACGTCAGTAGATACTAAACATTGTATTACGTGGTCGCATTGACAGGACGCGTCATATCTGACAGAATGCGGTTTCCCATAACTGCAGAGAGGGGTCAGTATGTTGAAATAGTATATTAATCTTTGCCACCCAGGAACGTATCCATTTTTGCTGCGGTGGCGTTTCTAATGATATCAGATTAATAGCAACGCCAACGAAGCCTTACTGTCGGAGGTTTTTCATTGTATAAAGTCACTGAGCCATGAAATCAATCTATTGTGTTGGCCCATGCTCAATTTGTAACAATTATAGGTTTCAGCTGGGCGTCATGGCTGGTTGAACTTGACTGACTATCCCCCCCTCCCCCCATCCCCCTCTGGTCTTCCCCTCAGGTGTTCACCTCTCTTCTCATTGGTCGCAGGTGGTGGTCTTAGAAGTAGGAGGGGTAAGAGGTATGACTGACAGGTGAGGCATGGCTGGCTGAACCAATAGGGCACGTGCGGCGAAATAGCGGTGCAAAAGGGCCTGCTTGGTACCAGCCAGGTGTACACAAGTAGACACCCTGACCAGCAGTCACTTGTACCTGTAGTATGTTCAGTGAGGCGTGGCACCAGCGGTGGGGGGGGAAGGTGGCCGGGATTGCCACCGCAGATACCGGACCCCAGTGCAGGGGTCCGGGTAATTCTTGTCTCAATATCTCCAAATTATTGTCGAAAAAACATCAATGCCGGTGGAATGCATCTAGTAGAGATGGTGATACGTCCCAAATAATTTTCTTATTGATGGTGAGCATGCATATTTGGTTTGGCTTTTTTTTGTCAATAGTATTTTACAACAGAACAAAATGAAAACCAGCCAATTTAACCGATAACCAAAACCCATGCTAGATATTATATGAACCAAAGAGAGCCAAACCAGGCGTTAATTCCTACTTCCCCCATAACCAGACTGTACCAGGGCGTTGCCCTGTCTGCAGAGTTAAGCCTTCGACTGACGTATTGGACAGCCTCCCTGGGGCACCCTGGAGGAGTATGTGTCTTTGCCCCCCACCCCCTCCTCACCCCCACCCCTCCACCCCTCCGGGCGGCGGCCGCAGGTGTGTGGGCCCGGCAGGCCAGACTTAACGGTGTGTTCTGTCTGTATCTGTAGTCTAGGTGGCGCCGGACGGTGTTCCCCGCTATATGCTGGGACATCTGCCAACAAGCTTTATGTAGTGTATCTATCAATTGATATCTATAAGTATATCTTGGGAAAAAACGTCTTTTGGTGATTGGTTCCTCTGTTCAAACCATTTACATACTTATGTACCATAATATGCTGTTACCTTAATGTATTTTTAGGAATAAGTATATATATATGGATATTGACGACACCAAGCTAAGCATTACCCATTATGCTTTTTGTGCTTAACAGTCGTTGATGTTTCACTTAATATGAAGGATGGATTCGTTTATAAGCCCGATCATTAAGTCGATTTCAGTAAAAAGTTGGGTAGGTGTGAACGTGGATATGGTGCAGTGTCGAATAGGTGGGGGAGGAGGGGGGGGGGTGTAAAGTTGTGAAAAAAAAGCCTATTTGGCTGATCATGTTTTTAAGCTTTTACGTTATATGGAGAATCGACATTTTTGACTGGATGTGCAGACATAGTTGTCTTACATTTGGCGCCCCAAAGCCCTCAGCCTTCTGGTCACTTGTCTACCTTGTGTAAAGGGTGCTAAATGGCACCTTTCCAGACTGGTTTGCCGTCACTGTCCAGAGTTAAAACCAATGTCCGTCTGCTGGGCAGTGGCTGACAGTTTTCAGGCTGGGCTAGTGGTTCTTGAAAAAAACTTAATGTAATCATCCAAGAGGGTTCACGCCTTCTTTTTTCATATATAAATCAAAGACAAGATGGCTTATAAACGATTCGCTCTTTAGCTAGATGAGGTAATATGTTTAATGGGCTTCTTGAGTGTGAGTAGTATGTATAAATGACACTTTGAGAACTTTACTTTTCCTGTACAAAAATCCGATAGAAGCTTTCCATCAAAGATCATTTTATCATCTTATCTACACATTTTGGTGTCGGGGTTTCACCAATTGTCGTTCCTGCAATCCGCTACCAGGGTAAGATGCCGCCTTGTCCTTGTGCCCGGGTTATGAGAACGCATGAGGTACGAGGAGAATGGGATTTCTGAGCTGGAAGTCATGCCTTGCGCACCAGGGTTGACTGTGTAGTACGACGGTAGGAGCACAGGTGAAGGGAAAGGGGGGTTTATGCAGACTTCTACTCAGATGATCAGCCAACTGCAGGGGAAATGCAGCTCAGGTCTGCGTCATAGAGAAAACTTGGGCTTTTATACCCCTAAGACTCGTGCTGAATAGTTGATACAGATCACATGATCATTGTGATATATTATTACATCACTTCCAGTGTCATCTTTTGCATACTCAAATACTTGTGATCTCCCTACTCTCGTACCACATCACAAAAATTATCACTATTTTTCATAAATCTACACATCTCCTTAAATATTAGGTTTAGGATAGCAAATATAGGAACCTCGGAGTACCCTTTCCCCTTGGCTGGTCACGAATATCCGCAATGTACCTAAAATTAACATTCAGTTACCCCAAAATACAGGGTAATAGAGAATCACGTCTCAGAGATTTGGAGACGTTTAGACACATCGAATAGGGAAAATGTTCCTCTAACCAAAACAAGTGTTATGATATTGAACAGATTCTCCACGGAGACGCCATGTTCAGGACGTTCCCAGCGGAGCAATTCAGAAACCATTGTGTTTCAAATTAATCCTTTGTTCGATAGTCAACCGACTTTTCTATAGAACTGTCTTGTGACACAAAAGAATTCCTATTCTGTGACATGATACAGATTCCCATCAGCGTCTTGAAATCTTAAGCTCGTCTCACTATGTGTACGGTATCAATATTAATATTGCTTTGTTTGTCCCGTTAATTGATAGAGATTCTCTCAATGTAATATAACCTTCCTGGCTAACAATAACTTTCCGGCCTGCCTTGATCGGCTTCTTTACCCCGGCTTCTGATGAAGCGACAAATTGGGAGTACGGTTTCAAAGCGACCGTCTTGAGTTGTCGAAATGGATGAGCACTGATTGGAGAAAGTTTTATACCCTGTGCGCTCCAGTTAGGAATCCAAGTAACATTTTATCTACTCATTAATTACAGATTTTAGAAAGGATATTGTTCTATGAATTTTCTACTAATTAGTGGGAACCATTTATAGGTGGATATTATGAAATCCACATTGATTCCCCTCAAAAATAGATAACTGAATTTAGAAACTAATCAGCCATCAAAAGTGTAAATTGTTGTAATAATTCAACAATGGGAATATCATTAGATCATTCACCATTAAAAGCATACTGCATAATTCATGCTCTTCATATCGTACGCCGAAATGCTAGAAATCTTATAATCAGTTTTGATGAGAAATGTCAAATACGGTACGTGGCCAAGTCTACCCTGCTCAGATGCTACCGCAAATGGCAACATTTTATTTACTCATTAGTTACAGATTATAGAAAAAGATTGTAAAAAATATCCATGATAAATGTTTATAACTCATAAAACAGCACGAAAACTATTGAATGGCATACTAAAATATATAAAACAGTATAAATTGTGTATGTGGTAAACCCAAACAAAACACTTTTTTCCTGTAGTTTTGGTGATTCAGATACTGCAAAAAGAAAAGAAAGAAAGAAAAATAGGTTTACTAGAAAATTCTATAATTTGAACAAAATATTTTATGTTCTTGTGATAACAAGACGAGTTCCTATTCAATTAACGAAAACGAATTTAAAAAAGTAAGTCATAGTCTAGAAAACAGATCAGAGAACGTTTTCACCTGGTAATATCAAAACAAAGCCATATGACCTCATTTCATCGGAATTTCATTGAGCATAATATATACATGTGGGCGAAACTAGACTGGTGATGTTAGTCTAGATATGGCATACAATTCTAACAGTCAATATTCCCGTAAAAAACATCACTTGATGTATGAGATGGCATCGAATTGAACCAGTGCCCCCAGCTGAATGATGAGCAGTGCAGGTGCATGGTTTCTGTTTAAACGTACTCTAGTTCTGCTAGTTGTGAGTGGGAGCGAGTGGAACTACTGGTTACAGTAAGAGATATGGCCAAACACAGGTGCGGGTTAGTATGAGCCTCACCAAACAGGTGGTTAGGTAGAGAGTTTGTGTATTTCCATATTTGTATTGACATGTTCCTTTTACAACGTCTATAATACTATGATACCAACACGTTATATTCTTAAGCCTGTATTCCACATGCCTTCCGTTGCACAAGCTTAATTTTTACGAAATTGGAAAAAAAGAGTGGAATTGGTTAAGATCGAAATCCAAATTACGGACTTTTCCCTATAAAAAATAGATTTAGCAAAATTGACGAAAACATTTATATTTCCAAGTATTCCCTCCCGGTTTAAGTAAATGTGATATATTTAGAAATTATTATATGGATGACAAATCCCATATCATAATTCCTTAATATATTACAGAGTGCAACGAATATGATCATTCTTAAAGCATTGTCAATGTCCGGAATTCTATTTTGTATGTTACCTCGGTAGCCTATTGAAGTGCCTCATGAAAATGGGTTGGGGGGGGGGGGGTCCGTTGTTTTTTGTCAAGGCTCATTGATGCCACTGGATATGGCTAACGACATGTTAAGTATATATTGCCCCCCCAAAATATACTTATCACGAAAGAGTAAACACTCATTAATGCCTAAAGTGGCGAAAACTACAACCGTGGGAGTAATTCCTTCTGTAAACATATTTACAACAACCCGTAGTATCTGATAATAAGGGAGTCGCCATGGAACAACGTTGGCTTGGTTTTGGCACGTGGCAGGGAAGTTTTTCAAGCAGGAATTTCATCCTTTGCTAAACGCCTTTCACACCCGTCCTACCATGCGTAATGTTGGCACAAGTGGTGTCGTGTTTTGGCACCAACTGCGTTGTCGTTTTTTGCGCCGGGTTCCAGCCGTGCCAGAAAAGTTGAGAGAAAGCTGACATCACCAAAAAAAGGGGGATCTGTTGTTGCTATTAACCCTTTGTGTGATCCATGGTACCATTGAATCGGTGGGTGATAGAGGTGCCCTCATGCACTCCCGTGTGAAAATGTGCAGATGCCTTTAGATGTCCCTTTTTTCATAGTACTCAGAGAATGGGATTAATAAAAAACGAGTTACTCATAAGGATAAATGGCCCGATTGTTACATGAATACAAAAAACATTAATACAAAAACTAGCCTTATTATAAAGACATTATTATTAAGGAACCGTTAATGGCAGAACTGCGCTGACTTAGCCCATATCGATTTTGTATTCCTGACCAACTTTATAATATTATGTTAGAATTTTATTGTGAAGCGCCAGTTTGGCTTACAATAACAGTAAGAAAAGAATATATACAGATATGCTCTGGGCGGAGATAAACTCAAGATTTTAAGATAAATCATGCTTACTTTTTAAATTAGTCACATTGAACAGTTAACTTATTGAAAGGTGTAGTACCTCAATCCCCGTGAAGTTTCATGTAGTGATAACATTGATAACCTACAGATAAACTGCGATTCTGCACTTATTTCTCATACATGTTTCCCAATATAAAGGTGCAGGAAATCGAGACCAATTTCTTTCTGGCAAAAGCTTCGGTCTCTTTTCACAGACGGCAGCACTGTATCTGGTTATATTTTGCTGATCTGCCAGGGCTAGATCCGCATGAACAAAGATTAAAAGGGTCAGGCTTTTTACTTTGTATCAGTTAAGAGGGATACATCCGTTACATCAGGATATAACATTGAAAATTGTGAATTACAAATGTTAATCCCTGATCTCTTTTATCCAAAGGAAAAAGATACCATTTACTTTCAATGTTTTTTTCCTTGTTTTGTTTTTTTTTCAAAAATGAGAACTAGGAAATGCTTGACTTCAATATATGCGTGTTTCATAATCCAATAAGAAAATATTGAGGTGTTCTTATGAATTGCTTGATTGTCTCAAATATCACCTTCAATGTTTGGTATGCCTGTCTATTTCATAGATTTAATAGTCCCCGAAGGAAATGTGGGAACACGTTTCTATACACGATCCCTTACATGTTATTAACCGATTAAACCAATGAATTGTACCTTTTCAAAAAAAATGTTTTTTCCGTTTCAGATGGAGAACATCATCTCGGGGATTAAGGACACCAATCTAAAACTGACCTTGGCTTTCGGCATCGGGCTACATCACGCCGGTCTCCAGGAAAGAGACCGAAAGACATCCGAGGAGCTGTTTGTCAACTCCAAGATCCAGGTACAGCGTTTTACCTTAATCTAACTTAATAACTAGTATCAGGTGCTACTAAAAGACTTGCAAGGAGCTGTTCAACAACTCCAAGATCCTGGTACAGCGTTTTACCTCACCTTAGAATTACTAGTACCGGGTAATAGTAAAAGACCCGGGAGGAGCCGTTTGTCAACAAGTACAGGGATTGAAATACAATGTCATTTAAATGTGATAATGTTTTTATAATAATTCAGTGTGCCGGTTTACTGGGCTGGTTTTCTCCGAGGTGGACATCTATGCACATATGTTTACTGAACTGAAGTCATAAAATCAATATCTAAGGGACGGTGAGGCTATATCAAGCACAGAGGCACTCAGATCAGTGCTGTTCCCTGATTCTCATTCCAGACGCCCCCAAAACAACCAATCCCTCTTCCAAAAACTCTAAGGCGTAAGGCTATGTGAGACTAGGTTCCATGTGACGTCTAAATTGGCAAATTCTTTTTTTTTAAAAAGATTATAAAACATCTCGAGACGTTTGTTGTGGTATTTCCATACTACAAAATGCTACTTTATTTGTTTCGGTAGGGAAAATGGGAGATCCCCATAAGTTCTCAAATTCTAAGATATCTACTTGTTTTTGCTCTTGTATAACTTAGATAAGATTGCCTGTTTGTATTCTTTCCCCAGGTGCTGGTGGCGACGAGTACCCTGGCCTGGGGCGTCAACTTCCCGGCCCACCTGGTGGTCGTCAAGGGAACGGAGTACTTCGACGGCAAGACGTGTCGCTACGTCGACTTCCCCATCACAGGTGAGGCGCGGCCGATCCTACTTAACCCTTTCCTTACACCTCCAGAATATCATTTAAGCTTTTAGTGATGCCATGCTAGTGGCAATACAGGTCGTAGAATAAAGGGTAGACCTTTGCGGTTCTTTTCGACCCTCTCCGTATGTAACTAGACATATTCTCTAAAGCTATGGATGACGCCATGGTATTGGGAATGTAGGCCTCCATTGTCAAAGAATTGAACATGATTTTAAATGAATGATTTATGACAACTTAATTATTTTTAATTGAAAATTACAAGTAAAATGGTGGTGTATTTCTGGATTGAAAATTTGACCCAAGAAAAACTACTTTTCATTAAATATTTTCTTTATTATTACACCTTTGATATTGAGGTTGAAATAATGCAGAAATCTTTTGTTTTAGAGCCCGAGGGAAGGCTTAAACTATTGGTTCTTTTATCTATGGAGCGGTCGTCATGTATCTGTGGATGCCAAAGGCTTGATGAAAGACTAATGATTTGCAATAATACTATTCGCATTATTTCAATTTGAATCTGACATGATTTAGTTTAATGGTAATAGACAATTCTCAAACCTGAATATAACAAACCCAAACACATGTTTAACATTGAGAGAGTCCAGCAAAAATACACTATGTATTCCTCAGACGTTCTCCAAATGATGGGTCGAGCGGGGCGGCCCCAGTTCGATGACCAGGGAAAAGCCATCATTCTGGTGCATGACATCAAGAAACACTTCTACAAGAAGTTCCTCTACGAGCCCTTCCCCGTGGAGTCCAAGTAAGTGATGCCACCAAATAGTTGCCATTAGTCACGCGGAATGCTGATACACAGTGCTGCCACCTGATGGTTTCCCCTGACAATCCCGGCTCTGTGTGTTTTTGAGCATCGACAGTGCGAGCATCTAGCCGCATATGAATTTTTAAAAAAAAACTTCCGTCATGGTATTTAGTGATCTTTAAATGATTCAGATCAAACACACACATTACAGTACGGTAATGTTATACCTACAGGCAAGCTTAGGAATCGGCCGATTTTAGCACCGACTGTAACGTCGCCGTCACCCATCCCTGCTAAAGTCGCTTAGTGGGTACGGCCCTTAAAGGGTCATGCTTTTTTATTAATTGTCCAAGAATGAATAACCCCTAGTCTGTTTTGAGTTCGGCCTAGCTTTTACCTATTTTTCTAAATACGTAATTTTGCCCACATTATGTGTCTTTTGTGTTAGTTCTACCAAGCCAAGTTAAGCAAATATTTGATGTGCAAATAGAAAAAAGCTTCCCTGGGTTGTTAATCCATTCAAGATGCTTCTGTTAGCTGCATTGATCACAATGTAATATAATTAACCCCTGCTAACTTTTGGCTTGTAGCCTGCTGGAGGTGTTACCGGAGCACCTGAACGCTGAGGTGGTCGCGGGAACCATCTCCTCCAAACAAGACGCCATGGACTACATCACGTGGACCTACTTCTTCAGGCGACTCGTCATGAACCCAAGGTTAGTTGATTGATTAGTTGATTGGTAAAACACGATCGATAGGAACTACTCTTCAGACGACTCATAATAAGAAGGAAACAAACTTTTTTTTCTTTTTCACTAATTTCAATTTAGGGGTATGTTTTAGATCACCTCTCTTGATCCCCAGGTCATTGTATAGTAACAGATTCATCTTATGAATGTTGAGGGTACTGGTCAAATCTTGATTAGGACTATTCTGCTCTTTACAAGTAAGCTATGTTTTAGGCGTTTATGGCGTTTATAGTATAGATAAACAGTCACACATGTAAACAACATTATAACAAACGATAAGTTTTCAAATTATGTTTTCTCATACTCAGTTTCGCTTGCTTTGCAGCAAATATAAAGTTTATTAACATTTCCTCCACAATAGATACGATACAGAATACTCGATGATTTATGATACAAACTCCATCTGGTACATTAAAAGTATTTACAATAACACAGAGAGGTATGCCTTTATCTATGAGAAAATTATTTTTAAGCATTGACTAGCACTGTCAAAACATACACATGATGACTGAACACATGACATAATTCCTTATTATGGACATATTTCCCGTCAATTTGATATACTAGTCTCCTGGATATTTCGATATACGTTTTGTTTCCTAATCCAATCGAAGTGCTTTATTGCATGAAAAAGGTGTTCGGCCATTGGTCAATATAATGAATACACAATTTAAGCAAACTACTGGACAGAAATGTGCTTACAAAGCAAAATAATAGTATATTCATGGTATGGGCGTTGAATTAATACAGTGTTTATCTTGTCAAATTGAATATAAGGTCAGCCTAACTTTACCGAGTGTGCAGACGCGGCTTCATACCTCAACAGTTTGTTAATTTCTTCACGTTAGTATACGGAGATTCTATACAACTGGCGATGGCATCCTAATGGTCGTGTCCATATATTAGTATTCACTCGAAACGACCCTTTCCTTGGGTATACTTAATGCCTCAATTAAGACATTTCCCATCAATTCCCATCATTCTGAATATGTACATTTTCTCAGGTGGCAGAATACATAATCATCTACATAACGTTTAATGCCAAAATGTCTCATCAATAATGTCATACCAAAATGGAAGGAGAACCACCCTGTGGAAAATAGTTCCATGTTAACCCTTTCAAGTCGCCACAAAATTTTGATATAGTACCAAATGGACACCAATTTACTCATGGAATGTCCCCAAAAGACGCCACTGACACCACAAAGTTTTAAGTTAGTCCAATAACAAGGTATAACATAAAGAGATATGATTATTTTCAAGTGGCAGTAGAACGAGACAGTGTACTATGGACCATTTCAGAGTTTTGAAAATAAAAAAAATTATTTGATATATATTGAGCATCAAATTCACAAATCTGAGACATTTGCTATGCATCTCTCAGGCATCAGGCGTCTAGGCCTGGTGATGCCTGAGAGATACTGGAGACTAGGCCTGGTGATGCCTGGGGGATACAGGCGTCCTGAAAGGGTTAAATCCAATCTTATGTGTAGGATTAAGCTTAATTACAACTAATCATTAGTGGAAGTTCTTTTAATTCCCAGGTTTCAATATATATCCATATACACTACAGACCCTCAGACTTCAACAGGCTGGTTGTTCCCAAACCTCCTCTTGGACAGTATCCTCCTTAACTCTGGCTGAACTTTATCATTAAAAAAGAAGGCTTGTTGGGGCACCAGTCCCTTTAACTTTTCCTCAGGTGAATTGTCTTTTGACATGTTGGGTGCCGATTCCCCCCTCCGCATCAACCCCTCATCATCTTCATCATAATCCAGATTGCCACTCTTTGTAACATCCGGAGCCGACTTCCCTCGGCAGAGGGGCGGCGGCGGGGTAGGGTCTTCACGCCCGACGGGCAGTTTGCGCTCGTTGTCAGAAGATGAGTTATCAGGCAGGTCCTGGCGCCGTGGGAGTGGTGGGGGTATAGGAGGTGGGGGTGGTGGGGGAAAGGTTAGTATGGGTGGCCCTATTGGCCGGATGGGTTTCTTTAGGGTTGGAGGTGGGGGTGGTTTGGCTGAGGGAGGTGAGCCTGGAAAAAGAAGAGAGACATCTTGTTAGAAAAACATGTTACATGAACATTCGTATAATGTGCTCTGAAAAGAAGAAATTAACTGAGGAAAACAGTGAATCAGGTTAAAGAACTTCACACCAAAAATACGTACTTTTATGGTGATCAGAGAAAACCAGCACAAGATAATGAGAACCATATTGGTATTTCAACTAGATGGTGACTGTTACTTCAAAATTAGCTACCCAATACCTCCGGGGAAAAAAACCTGCAATTTGTTTCCGTAGTGAATAATAGTAGTAAATGCTATCTTAAAGGGAATACTAATTTTCAAATAAACCAATTGCATTGCAAATAAGAAAAACGCATTGCCATGGAAAATTCAGAACATTGCATTAAGGTAAAAATATTCTGTAATAATAAAGGAAAACCCCATACTTACTCTGTGTGCTGTCAGAGGACTGGCGTTTAGCTGACTGTGGTTTACCACCACTAGATCCCAACCATCCATGGGGTTCGTTTAGCCCAAGCCGAGGCCGATGTCGTGGTTTTACTGTGGAGTATGGAGAGTTGCCACCCTGTATCGAGCCAATCGACAACTTCCGAGACTTAATAGTGGACCCAGGAGAGGGCACATAGGGCATACATTCTGGGGGCGGTGGTGGCAGAGAGAGGTCACTTAGACGACGCTGGACAACAGGTGGTTTAGGATGGGTGCGAAGTTGGACTGGGGGAGGTATACTGATAGGTGGCTGGGTGCTACTGGGATGTACATTAGTGTGAGGTTCTGAAGAGCCTCTAGGATGTGGGATTGGCTTTTCATGTCCATGCCCATTTTGGCTCTCCACCTCTTGTTCATTGCTATAGATGACCACATTAGAAACTGCATCATTAACACCTTTGGACACATCTCTACTGTTCTCATCAATGACATCAGCCTTCGTCATATCTGTTGTGGCCTCATCATAGGGCGGCCGGGTAATACTTCCCATACTACCCCCAGGAACCGAGCGAAGGATGGTGTGCACATAATGTATTGGTGGAACCTGCCTCAGCTCCCTTCCTCCAGGTGTCAATGTCCACTCCATTGGTATAGGCGGAAGGGGCGCGCGTCGTCTTGAGCGAGCTGACCGGTGGGTGCTGTGACCACTTGAGTGACCACTACGGTGTGAATGGTGATTGCTACTACTAGAGTGGTGGTGACTGCCATGGTGTCGCGACTTGATGCTTCCCGAAACTTCTGTCTGAGCAGCGCTTGTTTTCTGTGGCCGTCTCCCCCGAACAGCTGCCCTTGGGGTCTGGGTGGAAGAGGAGGAGGATGGGGCTGGGGAAGAAACAGGAGAAGCTGGGGTTATAGACCGAGAGGCTGGAGTCACCGATCTGGATGAAGGCGAGACTGGGCGGGCAGCGGCTCCAGGAATATTCGGGGGGACGGCAGGAAGTAGGGTCCATCCTGGTCCAGCAGCTGCAGGCCTTGAATGGATCCCTGCAGTTGTGGTATTAGCACCATCCCTACTGCCACCCATACCAGCTGTATTTAAGCTGGACACACTGGTCCAACTCAGGCCCGAGCTCAGCCGACTCCGGCCGGTCTGCGTGCCAGTCTCAGCATTGGTTGGTCGTCGTCTTTGCACATACTGACGGGCACCAGGGGTGAAAGGTGCAGACAGGGAGGGCATCAAGAGGCTCTTGTTGGAGAGGGCGGCACTCCGACCAGCAGGGGAAGAGGGACCTTTCCACGCACCCTCCTTACTGCGGAAACATGTTAGACGACGTCTGCAATAGTAAAGGGTGTTTTAGGTGACGTCTCTAATATCAAAGATTGTTTAACAAGTAAGTAAAGATCTTAAAAAACGATTGTCCTATAGAAAAATAAGTATTGTTGAGGTTAGGTTAGCATCAATATAGACAGAAGAAACTGTGCATGGTTGATGTGCATTTATTGTACGCAAAACGGGAATAACGAAAAAACGTATTACGCATAGCATTGTGCTGTGGTAACTGCACAGTAAAAGGTATAGGTTTAGATGGTTCAGTAGCCTACTCCTAATAATACACCTTTCCCAATATACCCTTCCTCCAGAGTCTGAGGTTGCACTCCTTCTCTCTCTATATATGTATATCCTGGACCATTTAGTCAATCTTAATACAGACCAGACAACTGATCCCTATATATAACTCAACTACTCCCCATGTCTGGAGTCTGGTCTTACCAAAATACCACAGTCTCACCGACCGGGCTCCAGGCCTTCTTAGGCATTCAGATGGCTGTTCCAAAATTAGTTAGTCATCCTATAAATACTTATGGCCTTCTGGTCTATGTATTACTCAACTAATGACCAGGACCCTTTCTATTTACTGCTCTCGTCTGGGCCTGGTCTTCCCAAAATATCACAGCCACGCCAGCCATGCTCCATGCCTTTTTAGGCATCCAGGTGGCTGTTCTAAAATTATGCCTTCCCAATATACTACAGTCTCACCAACCATGCTCCATGCCTTCTTAGGCATGTAGGTGACTGTTCTAAAATTACTTACAATCCTAAATATACCAGAGTACCTCCTGGAAAACCTTATTCGGTGTTTGCTCTGTCTGGTTTGTGATCCAACTAAAGATAGAATGGTCTAGGGTATATAGGAGAGGTTTGACAAACATGAAGTCAGTCTTAGTCTTGGTTTCGCTCAATCTACATACATGCTGTAGATTGCTATGGCAGGAGGAGTTCACTACCATGGATTTTGTCTGTTGTATTCTGATGGATTCTGATTGTACATATCATAAACTACCACCATGCAGGAAAATAAAGGAGTACCTTTTCACAGCAGGACTTAATACACGAGTTGCTCTTCCCTTTCTTTATAAGCAAGGATACCACAAGCTCATCATCATCACTAAACTTTACATTTGCACAGCATGGTTGATCTCCATTTTATGTAAACCATTTGAAACATTGAAATAAGAGACTTACCTTCGGTGATAGATTAATAACGCCAGAAGAGCCACAAATACTACCCACAGCACAATTGCAATTACGATGAGAACTGAAATAAACGGAATAATCAGTTTATCAACTACCTTTGAAAGTCAACGCTAGGGGTACAAGGGAGATCATTGATCACCTCTTAGCACATGAAATTGATTTAGATTTGAAGGTATAAGCTATTTCAGCAGTCAACCCCTAGCATTATAAAGCACCTTAATTTTCATGAAAACCACTTCGCTTTTGCATCAAATGCCAGATGTAAAAAAAAAGAATTATCGCATCAATGATTAAATATCTTTCACTATTTTGATAAAAGCAGAATCTAGAGCCTTCTCCTGTTTCCAAATTTGTCTTGGTGAGGGTAGAAATTAGTGATCTATTTTAGAAAATAAGTATTTCAAACATACCCCACATGAGATCCTTGTTGCCACCTCTACGTTTAACAGGTGCAGGAGTTATTTCAGGCGGCATGGGAAGTCCACCTCCAACCACACCCCCACCTCCTCCCCCTCCTCCGCCTTCACCATTAGCAACCAGATGAGGGATCCAACTTGAATTCATCATCCAAGGGGTCTCTCCCACCCCCCATCCATCCTCCGGCCTGCGGATGGCAGGCGGGGTCGTGGGCGCACCCCAACCTGTCTGTGATGGGTCTCTGGGGACTTTGGGATGGCCATGTATGGAAGGGCCTGGCCGTGGATAGAGCATGGGCCGGCCTATAGGATTGACAGGCCCTCCTGGCCGGCCAAGAGTCCCAATACCAGGCCTGTTGCGTGCTGGTAGTCGCCCACGAAGGGTAACAATTTCTGGAGGATATGGAGTTGTTGGTTGCTCTGTGGTGGTGGTTGGAGTCAGGTCCTTTTCGTCCACCAATGATATTATGTCTCCTATAGGGTGAAATTCACCTGTAGCAATAGACCCCTGAGACCTAAAAGTTGTCCGAGATGAAACATAGTGCAGCCGCTCATCAGGAGTTGTCGTAGACTGGTACCCTCTATAATTCTTCTTGGAGTGAGGAAAACCGGCTTTTGACAAAGAAACCCGCCAATCATGGGGCGATTTGGATGATACATATTGCTTGAAGACTGACCTGAAGTCTACACTGTCCACACCCTCCACCTCCCCATCTGGCCTTAAAGGAACCTGCTCCCTGACCACCTGCGGATAGTCTGTGGGGTCCACTACTAGATGACCTGTCTTTTCTTGTAAAATCTCATTCTGCAGATCAAATGGAGATTTTGTGTTATCCTTCTTGTCTTCTCTCTCCTTATTGTTATCCTCATAAAATATCTTATCACCTTCTGACTTTATTGTAGGTGTAGTCCGTGTAGTTTTGAATGAATTGTGAATATTTATGTCTTTTGGTTCTCCACCATATTTAATAAGTGTGTTGGACCCTTCTTGAAATGGTCTTAAAGTGGTAGATGAAACAGTGGGAGAAAGTGAAGCCTTTGTTGTAATTAACGCTGGTCTGGTTGTTGGATTATATGTAGTTGAAGTTGTAGTCTTCACAGTGGTAATGGGAGGGGTCAGAGTAGTTTTCATATTCATATTTCTGTCCACTTCAAATATGAGCTTGTTGAGGTTCTCCTCGGTAGCTTCAAGGGTCGGAGTTAGTACCCCAGCAGGTCGGTAGTGTACAAAATGAACCATTGGTGCTGGGGTTGAAGTGGTAGAGGGTTTATTAGTTGTTATAATTTTGTCCCCATCCCCATCTACTTTTGTAACAGCCTGGACCGACCCTTTCTCATTCATGGGTCCGGCAGGGGTAGTGGGCTCAACAGGTCCTCTTCCTGGTGGCAGAGTGAAAAGAGTTCCAGGTGGAGCTGTCATCTCTATAGGACTCAATATTTCCACTCCATAATCATCGTCCAAATCAACATACTCCGGGCTGGTCCATAGTATGTCTTCATCCACTTCTCGGGGATCTGGTGGAAGAAACTGGCCCTCTGAGGGGATGTGTGAATTATCTTGGGGGTCTGGGGTATCTCTGAGTACTATATCATTTGTTTCCGCCCCTTCTGTTGGATCATCATCCACAGATATAGCCCCCCTTTCAGGACTAATATTTTTAGTCCTGTCCATATTGTCTTTAGTGTCCTTCAGTGTCATATCAGATCCAGGGATAGTCTTAACAATGAGATCATCTTTGTTACCAGTTAGGAAGTCATTACCTTCATCAGCTATTATAACTTCCTGTAGAGAAGGTGCAGTTGTTATGGACTCTTCAGTGGTATATGCCTGTCTAGTGGTACCACTATTTTGCATAGGTTGTAATTCACTAGGCCTAGGTTTAGTCACTGTATTCAACTCTATGTATGCAGCAGTAGGAGTGTGGTAGTCTACTACTATTACAGGAGTAGTTACATGTATGTCATGTACTGTTTCCACTGGCAATAATTTCCTGCCTTTTTTAGTATTATCCATTACTCGTGTAGTTGTTTCTAGTTTGTTACTGTCTACAGAAGTTGTAAGTTTCTCAGTAATACGACTTTCTGTGCTGATAGGTTGGCCAGTGGTCAACCCTGTTGTAAGCTCTTGAGGGCCAGTGATTGTTTCTTGGGTATCAAAATTTGAAGTTTCAGGTTTTGGGGCCTCAATGAAACTAGTGGACGGGTGACCTAAATTGGTGACAGGAGTTTCCCTTGTTGTTAAGCGAGGTTTTGTAGTTCTTGTTTTTGTTGTTGTGGTAGCAGTGGTAGTTGTAGTGGTTGTTGTAGTTGTGGTGGTACTTGAGGAGGTAGGGATGGGTTTAGTTGTTGGTGGTGTCTTTATAGTTGGTGTGACCTTTTCATCTGTGTTTACATAACGACCACAGCGAATTTTCACCGGCCCTCCTCCAGTACCTAAAGTAAAAGGCAACAACATAACAATTCCACACCTGAATGCCTTTGGTCCCTATAACATTTCACCCCTTACTTTACAATTTATGATTTTATTGTCATGGGTGGATTGGCCGGACATTAAACTACCCCAACAAACAATTTGTTGTCATTAATCAAATGATTATCGAAAGTGTATTGAAATTCACTAGAAACAAATTTTAAAAGTCATTCTGCAACACAGAACATATACATGTATATACTGAATGAACTTGAACTATTACCAAGAAACATGGTAAATTTTGGCATTGAGCGAAACCCCTATTCGAGGCATTTCATCACTACGTGCAAACAGACTTACCAGAAAATCTCAGCCAGAATCCCATCTCTGTGTCATACTTATCCGAAACAAAGTTGATGTTTACATTATGGCCAATGAACCGTTTTTGTTCAGGAATGTACCCGCATTTGGTTGTTTCATCATCATTGTCCACCGATATCCGGAGCCAGTCCCGACACGGTCGACTTGATTTGAGTAGAAAGAAGGCAGTGTCGATTTGAACATGGTCACCTGAACCAGCACTGACTGCACAGCTACAGTTCCGGTTGGGCGGGTACATTTCGGGGAAAGATGGCGACCGGATATAGCCATCTTCGGCCTCGTATATGGCATCCGTGCAGATGTCGGTTAGTTTGGACACTAGGGATAAACAATAATATTAATCAGTGGTGTACTTTATTTCATAACATCAAGGTATACCAAATACGAAACAACTTTTGAAATCCCATCAAAAAGCTCTCACTTTTACTTCGCGACCTTAGTCTGGAAAAAGAGTGAAGTGTTTAGTCAAAGGAATACTTAAAGTTTAACTTCAAACTTTGAGGTTTCAAACCAAGTAAATGCGTAATGAAGTCTATCATTAAATAGTCTGCACACTACTTTAAAAATCGATTAGAGGCTTCAAAGAAAGATTTGCAGTGTACATTGCTAGTACCCTGAAGTAATCATATTGGTTAGTTTTTTTTTTACTATTTTTTAATCAATAATTTCGCCATATTAATAGCATGCTGATTTTTACATCCGCCTACTACGGGGAGCATGCATATTTTGGCTCAGTCTCCCCACCGCTATGTTGGCCCAGACTATATGACTAAATATCAAGCCATCACAGGCTGGTGTTGCTGGCACTGGTTAGGTTTAGTGGGTGTAAAGCTGGAATTAGTCCCCCAGACATCAATGGTAAACCAAATACATGTTTTTTTTTATCTTTCTATAAGAGTGTAGTATGTCTACCAAAACAAATAAATAGGAGAAACAATCGGATATTTGTAATTCATAAGCTGATCTGAAAATAGTGGCTAATGACTCACTGTCTGCTAGGCTATCAGATCAGTATACAATAAGAAGGTTATTTGTTTTTCCATACAAATTATCATTCTTGTTAGAAGGTACTTCCGTTCCCTATGATATGAATATTTCTATACCAGTTTTACAAACCTTTTACACAGTTGCCCTTGTAATTAAGAGGCTACCCTGTGTAGGCTGTATTCTGTACATGCACATTACAATGTCCGTAATCGTACAGCCCAGAACCAGGCCAAGGCTTTGCAGCCAATCAACAGGAAGCAGCATGTTGCGCCCTTGAAAAACATGCTATGAGGTTATTTGAGACTAGGATCTACCCCATGTGTACATTATTAATCCTCAGCCACTCACTCATTCAAGCATTCATATGTTACCTCTTTTGCTCGATCACCCGCTCACTTTTTCACTTATTTACTTACTCAATACACTCAACAAATAATTCAGCTTTACTTTTTACTCTCAGTCTGTCACTCATGGAACATCCATCTCTTCAAGCACTCAAAATAAATCGCATACTCAATAACCGAATAGACTACACTATAACTCACTCACTCACTCATTCAAAGACACACTCAACCACTGACCCTCTCTCTCACTTACTCACTTACTCACTCACTCACTCTTATCATTCACTCATTCATTCAAACACACAATCACTCACCCTCAATCACGTGCTCACTCACTGACTTACTCACTCACTCTTTTACTCACTCATTCACTCACTCAGCCAATCAAATTTTTGAACTTGCACAATCGGATAGATAATATAACAATTACTTGTTCATGCAATTAATAACTTTGTGGCCTACACAGTGACCCACTCACTCGCTCACTCGCTCACTAACACCACTCAGTTAATCGCTCGCCTTTACATTGATCCCTAAAACCAACAGTCAGACAAGGGGCGACGGTCTCACCAAGAGGGGGTGGGGGAGGGAGGTGGCGTTGAAAATGTGAATATATATATCCCTGTACAAACCCATGCAGTGCATACTTTAGCCCGATGTGGGCCTGGAGGGCTATTTAAACTTTGAAAATGTGTGTGTGTACATAACTGATGACCCCCAATGCAGAATGTTAAAAAAAGGTTAAGTTTTACTTACTGGGCACACACTGATATTCCACCCGTAGACAGTTGGTAAACTCCGACCCACACGTCCTTTTATGTAGCGGTCTCCTCTCTACCTGCATACCCCCACACGTGCTTTTACCCCGACAGTACCACTTGGCCAGCGTATACGGTACCGAACACAGCGGCTGCGGGGAGCATCCACGATTTGTCGAATAACCGAGTACCTCTGACTCCATGAGGATTAACTCATCCCGTTTACAGGTCAGGCTAAGGCCGCCAAAATGGCCGTAGTGCATGACAGCCACTTCACTGGGGTTAGAGGTATGGGCAAGTGATGCTATTATCGCCCACAGGAAAAGGCATGTCTTGGGACACCCTAATATCGCGCGGCCTAATAGGGGGTTCCTCCAGGGGTTGTAGCTTGATCGATGGTGAGCCATTTTTATGTGGTTTGTCGTGTTTTACTCAATTTTACTTAGGTGACTTCTGGATTAAAGTCCGTACGCAGAATCATCATTAGGAGTGTCATTTTTCAATGTAAGTAGATTTGATAAACCAAGAAGGATGTACATGATACAGTATCAAAACTTTTTTTCTCGTATGTATTCCATCCTTCGTCCCGTTCCCTTTATATCCGGCCCAAAACACATGTAAATAAAATGGGTAAAGTGATCTAAAATTACCTCAGAATCCATGTGCTCTAATGTACAAGAAAGCTGAGAGATAAGTTACCCAACTGATCCTCGCCTCGCCCTTTGGTCAGAACTGTTTGTCCACTTAAAGTCTGGCGACCTTGATAGTACCGAGTTCAGTTGCCTGTAGACCGAAATCTCCATATTAGCATATCCTTAGACCACTGTTCCATAATACAGAATTAGTGCTATAGCTGCTGATAGATGCGGCGACCGTTCCTCATTGGTAGGAATATCCATGGTAGTTTCTCTTCATGTCACCGGCCCTCAACACGGTTCTGTCCTTTTCCATCACTGATAGTATCCAGGTTGAACTTCAGACCTCTTGTCACTAAAAAAGTCCTTCTTTTCTCCAACAGCCGAACACAAGTTATTCAAACTGTTTTCCCGTGTTACACAATCCACATATTCACATATTGCACATACCAGAACCAATCCATATGGCAAAAACCCGTCTTCAATCCAAAGAATATCCTTGGGACTTTTTGAAAATTCCTTAAGGCCGTGGGATAATATCGGTGAAGCCGGAAGAGTTGTAAGGATGTAATGTTAATCCTAGGAGGTCCTCGTGACAGCCGGGCCGTGACAGCAGTGACGGTGACGGAGACTGGTGACAGCCCCTCGTGACAGCTGCCGGTGGCTCCACCTGGCCAATGACCTTTGGGGTCATGGGGTGGCAGTATTGGTATGTCGACCCCACAGCTGGACGTACACAGGCGGTGTCGGTTTTTCTAGGCTTAAATTGCCATTTATTCATTTATTCTCAGCATAGACATACATAACATCTCTATGTTCTCAGGTTTTTGTTTTGGTGGGATAGCTAGCCTCGTTCCCATATCTTTACTGTATGATTAAAGCCAAGAATTCTTTCACATATATAATCACTTCCATCCTCTTTCCTGTCTGTTCTTGATGAATTAATTTAGTATTGATTCTATTCACTTCTCTTCTTTTTTTACAAAAGATCTAAAGAGAGTGACAATAGATTTTCTGAAATATGTATGGCAAAACCTGGCCGCATGAAGAGACATGACGAGAACCATTAAACATACTCCACTGATTCATATGCATGCATTTGCATGTTCTCCAATTTTGATATCCCTGGGAAAGTTCAGAGCATTGTACTCACAGTATCTCTATTTCCATTTACACAGAGAACTCTATGGAATTTTCTTTCTACTTATTATTCCCTTTATGAATATCTCCTGTTGTTTGTAGGAGAAAATAAATAACAATTACATTAAAAAGAAAAAAACAAAACTTGCTAAGTGATCCGCTGTTCTCAGCAGCCTCGTGTGTTCTGGCAGATGGTCCTCGGGAACAAAAACAACTATGTGTACATCTGTAAATGTCTATAATCTGCGTCACCAGGTGGTCAGAGCGATTATAGTGGAAAGGTTTAATCCACGGTGGTTTGTGAAATGACACTTTATCACGAGGAACGTGCCTCGAAAGAAAACTGTTGGATCATCGGAACCTTATGTTTTCCAGTTCCTTGAGATATTTAACCATGTAGATTATGGTCTGCTATTGTATTTATTCTTCCATATTTTCCCAGGGTATCTTTTGATGAGCCATTGAAGAGGCCAATATTTCCTAGGTTGACCTTTACTCTTTACAAATCTGAATAGGAATCTGTTGGGTTTTTTTTTGTGTGTGCATACAGTACAGGATCGTGTACAATTTATTCCCACCGCCTCTACAAGTACATCTTCTGATACATTTCCCAGTCTTACTTTTTTATGTCCGGAAGCTTTGTAAAAGCAATTTGGTTCTTTCGCCTTTGTTTTTATAATAAATCTCTTTGTTTTGTGCAGCTCATGGTAAACTGTTATATATTGCGTCATGAAAGATAATGGAAGTACAGATAGTTGCGAAAAACTAATATTCAAGAAGCCAAAGGACGATTTGAATAAAAATTAAACACAGGTAATTAAATACTCGTGATGGGATGATTCCGAGTGCTTTCGATAGCTTTCGTTGGAGTCAAACGCATCAGATAAAATGCCTAGGGTGTCAAATTAAAATGTATGTTTCTGCGGTGAGGATATTATTACTGTTTCGAAATCTACACTTCTTTAAATCTTTATTTCGCGTTACTCTTTTTCCAAGAACAATGAGTCCAACGTTTGCTCATGGGTATTATACATACGTAGTTTTGTACCTCATTGGGTTTATATTTTTGGATACTGATTTTGATACATTCAAAATGACGTATAGTCCTTTTGCATAGGAACACGATACATGTCCATGAAGTCTTCCATTACTATGTTTGCTGATAGTCTCAATTAATCCAGTGTTCCATGATGATTCGATCTAGGTCTATGCTGCCCTCTAGTGGTAAACCCGTAGTCTAAAATTATGGCCCCAAACATCAATCTCTGGACTAAGTGGAGTGGTGGATTTTTGAACTAAGGTGAAGCCTACCTTTGGGTGCTCCATGGTCAGCCTTTCCTGTCCGTAGACATGTTATGATTGTTTTTTTTGTTTTTTTGGTTTAGTTTTTTTTAAATTCTTGTATTTATCCAGACAAAAAATAAGTTTCCAAAATCTTGTCTCCATTTTCTTGGTTATGATTAAAATTTCTCTATTGATTTCAAGAGCTCCAAAATATTTGTGCATTTAGGGAAAATACGAATAATATCACGCATGATACACTTTATTGTCTCTATATTTAAACTACAAGTATCAAGAACTACAAGTATTAAGATGTTGTCCTTGCATTACACTCCAGTTTAACATTCAGTCTAGTCCCTATAGCGGGTGCTAGCTAAACTCAACTTAAGTATGTATGACTTTTGTACATACTTTATTTTTCTTTACACTGTGTCCATTATAGTATCGAAATACTTTTTACGACATAAAGAGTTATTTTAACAAAGGTGTATTTTAACCAATTTCGAAAGTATGGATTTGAACCCTCGACGAGTATTTTTACCTTATTAAATCATTGATGTTTGAGTGAAGAGTAGAAATTCGAAACTGCTGTTTTCAGGCACAAATGACATGAGTATTATAGAATTCAAGTGAAATAATAGGTAGTTATCATGATCTATACTGAACCGATGGCTAAAGTTAGACCCTTAGAATGTATTTTCATAGTATTTTCAGTTTGCAAAATTTTGTCATGTTTTGACACAACATTGTTTTTGGCTCCCTTTAAATGCTATTGTTAAGATTGATATTTTGATATTATAGTTCATCTTATTTATTAAGCATATCTAGCTTAATCGGGTCGCCTAGACCTTTTGGTGAAATCATCTAACTAACCATTGCACAATTTGTGTCCTTCAGCCAACTGTAATTACAAAAAGTATAGATAGCTTATATCTAACGTAATCAGCCAACAACATGTAGTCCTAAAATAAGATTCGGTATATGGGAACTAATTGTAACTTAAATAGAGGCGTCCAATGCCCCTTTTAAAAGTCAAAGTTGGTTAACTACACAGTTTAGGTAGTCTGTATTTCATCAAGTAAAATGTATCAGCTTTTCTTGAATATCAATTAGATATGACGGACATACATTTTCAACAAAGTAATAATAACACTATTTCCCTTTCCTCTAAATATATATGTACATGAGTGTATTATATTTTCGGTTCATGGTTATCACAGTTTAGCGTTCATTCACTGTCTGGTCCCCCTCATACTTACAGCAAAGAACTTATAATATCAGGAAGAATGAGCACTCAGCATTCTTCCTGTAATGTTTTTCTGTTATGCCACCCTGTGGTATCATTATATTTTTCAACATTGGGCCTAGGGTTGCAGTTGCTTTGCTCAAAACCCCGAAGATACATGCACAAGCAATGGTCAACTTGTTGAATACGTATGATCATTCCTCCTCAGACGGTAACCGTGAAGTCAAAGGCCAACCTATGGTCATCTCACTGGTTTTGTCTAAACCAGCACCAAGGGAAGTGACGCTATAGTCACAAGGAAATAAACAGTCTCTGTTAATACAATATCTCTGCTCTCAGGACCGCCGCACGTCTTCCGACTCGTACACATCATTCTCCACCATGGTCACATCGATGAGGTCGTCCGGGGATTGTGGGGGATCCTTACCCCTGGACCCCCTCCGACCCGTGGCCCGCCCCAGCCACTGCTTCAGACTCTCCTTCTTCGGTTTAGGCTTGAGCGGAGGTTTGATTCCAGGAGGTCTGGACCCCTTTGTTGGACCCCCTGCGGTCGTCTTTTTGCTGCTGTTTCTCACTGGAGGTGCCGGGACCATACTGGCCCCTGTCTCGGGGTGCTCAGGGCAGAATTGCTCCCCTACTTCGCAGTAGACGTCGTCGAGGGGTAGAGGGGGGTCGGAGATACGGAGGGAAAGGCTGCGGCGCTGGGCGGGGACTGGACGCGGGTGGGCGTGGTCAGCTGCGGAGAGGGGCCGCGGAGGGGGCATGATGGGAGGGTTAGGATGGGGGTGCACGTCCGAAAGGGACCTGCAATATGGCTGGGTTAGGGCGTTAGAAGGGGCTGGGCTTTGGGGAAGGCTGCTTGGTTTGGCTTTGGGTTGGCGTGATAAGGAAAGAGACACATCGTCGTAAGGCTCCCTCTTTTGACCTAATCCTGTACTGGTCTTACTGGTTTGGCTACCCCTAGACGTTCTCCCGTCCATGTCTCCCTCTAACTCAGCGTTCTGGTACACCCTACGAGTAGGAGTAGTCGCCCTGGACCCTCCCCTCTCCGCCTGCTCCCCGCCCTGTCCAGTTCCCTGTCCCACTCCTATCCCGTCCCAACCTCCCTGTCCCTGTTTGCCTGCATTCCATTTTCCATCCTTTCCTTTCTTACCGTTTCCACCACTGTTTCTTTTCCCTTCCTCCCCTCCGATTCCCCTTCCTTCTTCCCGGCCATTCCCACTAACATTCCCCGTCACAACAGGCCACTGGAACCCTTGGGTTGGATGTGGGAGGTCTTGGACGAAGCCCCCGTTCACAGTATGTACGTTTTCGTAGGGCCTCTGGCGGGGTGGGGGTAGGGCTGGAGGGGTAACACCAGGGGGAGGGGGCCGCTCCCCGAACATGACGTCATCGTAGAGCTGGGTGCGTGCACACTTCTTCTTGCGTTTCTCCCAGATCATAATGGCGACGATGACTAGCAGGAGGAGGCCGGCGATACTGGCGATGACACCGCCCACGATGGCGGCTAAAAGAGGGAAAATAGTACATCAAAATTAAAGTCTTAAGACAGACAAGTATCTATGTGTCTGAAAATAATTTCTGAAGAAGTAGACGAGAAGACGTAAAATCTGCAGGTGTTTGTGTGAAAAGGTCTCAAATGTCATTGTTAAAAGTAAGCATGAATACCCTGAATACGTCAGTTGTAAAGAGGGCAGAATGTCAAGATAATGCAACAAATAACGAAGAAAATATTTTTGTCAAAAATGGAAGGACAGAGAGAGAGAACACGTTTTTGCAAGCTAAATGCAAAATAAGCTCAATACCAGGTTTTATCTCTTTAAATATGAAGCATTTGGCCGAACGCTTTTCCTTATCAAACTCATGAGACACTAGTGCTAAGTAGTACATTGAAATGAGGGGTATCTCCTGGCACCCACATAGCCTGGCAGACTAGTAGTATAGGGAAATGGGGATTTGAGCGTGGCCCCTTAATTTCCGAACTGAAACTTTGCCTTCTTAGCATTTAGATTACATGGGCGTACCAAAGCATGCAATCCAAAGGGTTATAAGGGTGTTTCATTTTAGTGCAAATATTCTCATTTATATTTTCGGAAGAGATTAGGGGTTCGTCGCGCGATGGGGTCCCCCTCCTCCATTCACATTTTTAATGGGTATGAGTTGGGGGTAAGGAGAAAATTTATTCTTGAGAAAGCTATAATTTGTCACACTTGGCCATGTTAAATCTATCAGAAGTGACCAAGGATTGCAGAGATGACATTTTTACGTATGTTAACACGGTATCATTCACTTACCCCATGGCCCCGACAGACGGGACTCGTCACGGCTGAGTACACTCGTATTGTGGCGCCAGCCAGTCTGTGTGATGGTGTCACCCTCTGGAGGAGACGTCGTTGGGGGAATCTCCGGAGTCAGGGTGCTGACGTCATACAGTTTGGCCGGTGGAACCCCCTCGGGTGCCACGGGGATTTCCCTGTGTACTGGGGGCATCCCCCACAGGGAAACTCCATTGGAGGCGTGTGGGGCGGGGCGGGCCCTGGAGGGGGTCGGTTTGTGGGGGGTCCTTGTGGGGGGCATTCTTGGAAACAATAGGGATCTCTGTGTAGAGGGAGGGGTCGTTCTCTGGGTGACGACGGGAGGCAGGCCTAGCTGGAACACTGGATGGGTGACGACTTCTGGTGGTGATTGTAAAATGGAGACGGTCGTCTCTGGTCGTGCACTCTCAAACGTATCTTCAGTTGCTGCAGTTAGACAAAATGACATAGAGAATATCGGGTTTTCTAGCCACACTTTTACTGATCAATATTATACCAATTTCTGGATGTACATTTCCATATTTAACTTTTCATATATCTTATGAAGAATTATTTTTCCATATGTCACACCTTCAATAACCGAAATACTAAGGGACCATCCATTTAGTATATATGCATCAAGGAGGGAGGGGGTCGTAAATTTTTGAAAATGTGCCTATGTCCTTTATGGAAAGGCCCTTAACGAATCATCCCTGTTTCAAGTAACTCTACCTTGCCGTGTGCTGTTGTAGTAGAGCAGGAAGCCCTTGGCGGTGGTGGCACCAGCCCCCTGACTGTACGTTATGTGCAGACTGTTGGTCCTGGTCTCATACACCTGCTGCCCTCTGCCGGCGATAGTCTTTGCACATAGACGGACCTATTGGGCCAATCATTACCATTGTTTTAATGAATAATGTTTTATCAATTCAAAGAGTAGAACAGAAAACATAGTTTACGTACAGTATTTACATATGATAGAGAGTTAGAGCTACTTGCAAGGAAAGGTGATGTTTACTAATCTGTAAGTACAGGAATGAGGATACACTTCTCCTTGACCTGACAGGTCTCTTGTATAGAAAGTGCCCTTCACATTGACCTCTGACCAAACTTTTAGACTGAGTCACATCTAATCTTGTGTCGCATAGTCAAAACCTAATATTACATATTTTTTTGTATTCCTTAAGGATAATGCCCACTAACTAAACGAAACATGGAAATGCATTGTAATTTGGTACAATTGATCCCCTGGTGATATAAAGCCAAAATATGAAAAGAAAAGTGGGGGTCCCGGGGCTAATTTAAGAGCTATTAGATGATACCTCGGGACATTTTCAGAGAAAATCATAAATTAAATATTCATGAAATTAAGATACAAGATTTACTTGTTATTAATGTTTCTTGCATGAAATGTATCAAGGAGGTGCTATAGATTTATTTTGTGGCTTAATATTGCATTTGATATATATTTTACTATATGAAAAAAATGTTAGATGTCTGAGGAGGCTCTTTTTGAAGCCCTTATTTTGCCTAAAACCTGCTATAAAAAAATTTCTAAACATGGAACTTGTCTCAAAATCACTATAGAAATACTTACATGTGTTGTGAACGTAAAACTAAAAAGAAAAGCATAGGTCCCGGGGTGATCTATTGAGTTAGGTGAAGAAATATGTGTAAAAAATAGGAAAAAAACATCGTACTGTTTTGGCATGTTTTGCAGTGCAGAGACAATAAAAGATGCAAAATATATAAATCACCAAGTAATTTTCAAAGCAGCCAAACTTGTTAACATATTGGAACACCAGTTTCCTTTATATTCTCAGGAATAAGCTTGTAAGGATGAAATTTGTGAAAAAAATGTGTTTAGTGACCAAGTGCCTCTTTTTGCCCAACAGGCATTTCTAAGGCAAAAGGTAAATTCCCTAAACCAATCAAATTTTGGTTAACAGACCTTTTAGATTATGAATAGCACTTTAGATCAAGTTTAAGGACATTTCCCTATGCCCCAGGGGGATTTTACAGTTTTCACCACTAGGGGGAAGCACTAGTTTGTGGGCATTATCCTTAAAGCAAATTAATCTAGATACCATTTATCATTTATCATAGAACTGCTACTTTTTTCCAAAAAATCGGTCCTATTGATAAAATGTAAAGATAAAAACAAATCCAAAAACCAACAAACAGAACTAAGATATAATTATATAGAATAACCCTCCTTCATGTCCCCTGCTCCCATGGGCTCTTTCAGTTCCAGTACCCCCTGACAGTCCCCCTTACCCAGGTCTAGTCAGACATTATGTAGTAATAACCCACCTTCCTGCCCCCTGCTCCTCCTGGCTCTGTCAGCTCCAGTACCCCCTGACAGTCCCCCTTACCCAGGTCTAGTCAGACATTATGTAGTAATAACCCACCTTCCTGCCCCCTGCTCCTCCTGGTTCTGTCAGCTCCAGTACCCCCTGACAGTCCCCTTTACCCAGGTCTAGTCAGACATTATGTAGTAATAACCCACCTTCCTGCCCCCTGCTCCTCCTGGCTCTGTCAGTTCCAGTACCCCCTGACAGTCCCCCTTACCCAGGTCTAGTCAGACATTATGTAGTAATAACCCACCTTCCTGCCCCCTGCTCCTCCTGGCTCTGTCAGTTCCAGTACCCCCTGACAGTCCCCCTTACCCAGGTCTAGTCAGACATTATGTAGTAATAACCCACCTTCCTGCTCCCTGCTCCTCCTGGCTCTGTCAGCTCCAGTACCCCCTGACAGTCGCCCTTACCCAGGTCTAGTCAGACATTATGTAGTAATAACCCACCTTCCTGCCCCCTGCTCCTCCTGGCTCTGTCAGCTCCAGTACCCCCTGACAGTCCCCCTTACCCAGGATAATTAGACATTATGTAGTAATAACCCACCTTCCTGCCCCCTGCTCCTCCTGGCTCTGTCAGCTCCAGTACCCCCTGACAGTCCCCCTTACCCAGGTCTAGTCAGACATTATGTAGTAATAACCCACCTTCCTGCCCCCTGCTCCTACTGGCTCTGTCAGCTCCAGTACCCCCTGACAGTCCCCCTTACCCAGGTCTAGTCAGACATTATGTAGTAATAACCCACCTTCCTGCCCCCTGCTCCTCCTGGCTCTGTCAGTTCCAGTACCCCCTGACAGTCGCCCTTACCCAGGATAGTTAGACATTATGTAGTAATAACCCACATTCCTGCCCCCTGCTCCTCCTGGCTCTGTCAGTTCCAGTACCCCCTGACAGTCGCCCTTACCCAGGTCTAGTCAGACATTATGTAGTAATAACCCACCTTCCTGCCCCCTGCTCCTCCTGGCTCTGTCAGTTCCAGTACCCCCCGACAGTCCCCCTTACCCAGGTCTAGTCAGACATTATGTAGCAGGGATGTAAGTTTTCAGACTTTAGTCTGATTTCAGATTTTTTTAGACTCAAGGAAACTGGCATAAAATTGATCAAATGTGGTCAAAATATGGTTAAAATCTCTATAGTATCCAAAGACATGTTTGACAGTGGCAATGGGCGTGATAATCCACTTCTGAATACAGATTCTAAACATTAAAACCAGTTCAGACTTTCTAAAGACTAAGTTCAGATTATCAGAATAGTCTGAAACCTTTCTGAGCAGTGAATAAATACTGGCCTCTGATTGGTTGATATTAATACAATTCCAAGTATGACTCCTAAAATCTCTTTGATTAGAAAATCCTATAAGAGCAAGAGTTAAAGGTTATAATTTTATCATTTATGTTGTTTGAATTGAGAATAAATATATATTACAATGCTTTTATCATTTGGCCACTCTCCACTCTCCAAGTACAGGCAAGCACTCCAAGGAGATATTTGCTCACTCATAATCATATAGTTTGGTATTAACTGTAAGGTTTCAGACTTTTTCGTCAAGCCTGACTTACATCCCTGATGTAGTAATAACCCACCTTCCTGCCCCCTGCTCCTCCTGGCTCTGTCAGTTCCAGTACCCCCTGACAGTCGCCCTTACCCAGGTCTAGTCAGACATTATGTAGTAATAACCCACCTTCCTGCCCCCTGCTCCTCCTGGCTCTGTCAGTTCCAGTACCCCCTGACAGTCCCCCTTACCCAGGTCTAGTCAGACATTATGTAGTAATAACCCACCTTCCTGCCCCCTGCTCCTCCTGGCTCTGTCAGTTCCAGTACCCCCTGACAGTCGCCCTTACCCAGGATAGTTAGACATTATGTAGTAATAACCCACCTTCCTGCCCCCTGCTCCTCCAGGCTCTGACAGCTCCAGTACCCCCTGACAGTCACCCTTACCCAGGTCTAGTCAGACATTATGTAGTAATAACCCACCTTCCTGCCCCCTGCTCCTCCTGGCTCTGTCAGTTCCAGTACCCCCTGACAGTCGCCCTTACCCAGGATAGTTAGACATTATGTAGTAATAACCCACCTTCCTGCCCCCTGCTCCTCCTGGCTCTGACAGCTCCAGTACCCCCTGACAGTCACCCTGACCCAGGTCTAGTCAGACATTATGTAGTAATAACCCACCTTCCTGCCCCCTGCTCCTCCTGGCTCTGTCAGCTCCAGTACCCCCTGACAATCACCCTTACCCAGGTCTAGTCAGACGTTATGTAGTAATAACCCACCTTCCTGCCCCCTGCTCCTCCAGGCTCTGACAGCTCCAGTACCCCCTGACAGTCACCCTTACCCAGGTCCACCACATACACCCGCACCCCAGGGTCGGGCAGGGTGACGGTCACGTGACACTGCTGGGTGTTGGCGGGCAGGTGGGTCGGGTAGTGAGGGGAGGCCACGTAACCAGCGGGTTGGGTCAGAACCTGTCCACTGCTGCCACAGATGTCTTGAATCTCCTTCGCTGAAACAGAGGAAATGTAGTGATTTAAAATTAGTAGGGTTACCACTAGCCATATAGTTTTATCGGTTCTCCCTATATTGTGAAATATGTGTATAAACCTTGTGGAAATATGTGGGAATATATTGCTGCACAGACCCCACTGCACACACGAAGGGTTAAGTTCCATTTTTCATATGTCATTGTATAACTCATTCCACACGACGATTTATCTCAATGGACATTCTTATAGATCCATTTAGATAACTGTTCTTTTGTCTCTGAAGCCCTATGAGTTGTTGCGGTGCTCTTAATAAGGACTTTATTTGGCCTATATTCTTTTCACATCATTTAGCCTACATCGACCCTTTATCTTGATAAGACCCCAGTTGCAGTTGCCAGTTGTATGGTGCTTACAAAGGACTTTTAAGTCGTACATTGACATTACATTTTTCAGTCTGAGTTTAAGCAATATTTCGATGGTATTTTGATGACTATAACTCCTGGAAACTCGTTGAAACAGAAAGAAATTACCTATGCTGTAATTTCCAATCTTCAAATTGTGATGGATCTTGTACGTACGTTAGAGGAAAACGTCTGAAAATGTGCTATTTGGCACTTGACTCAGCTTTAATTGTGAATAATGTGTATTTTCCTCGATTTCAATTTCCTTCAGGTTTCTTACAAAAACATCTGGAAGAGTTATATTAATAATCAGATAACATGCTTAGAAATGAAGAAATATGATTGTTAAAATTTGTATAAATGTCCAATTCATTGAAGTGCCTTTAAAGAAAAAGTCCTTTGAATGCAAACTGTGCAACTTATGAGAGGATGATAAACAGCAGTGTTGACAACAAATGACATTCAGCACATACATAAGGATGTACTCTAGCTGTTACAAACCTGATCTGTTATCCACCTGTCAGTCATTGATACCGTTATATCCATGTAAGATATTTCAACTCCTGCCCTCCTGCAAGTCACAACTCCAATACTGTTCGTTTAGAATTAGTACTTTTTTTTCAAAGTTTACACTCCAGATAAGGGGTAGTAAAAGGTGTAGTACTCTAGGTGTCCGTTTGGCAGCCCGTCCAGCCGACTGTTACGCGGAGTCACAGGCTGTTCCGGCCGGGACTGACCACTGGTCACCGGGTCACCCTGTCATCTGGTCACCATGACAACAGCTGCAGAATACTGACTCTGCCATGCAGCTAGGGTCTACACTGGTAGAATGGAAACTCTATCATTTGAGTTTTAAACTGTTTTTAAATATAGGGCTCATATCCCAGTTAACAGGGAAATACTTAAATCAAGGATGGCGACGTTTGGATTAGATTTGAGAATAATAAGGTGGTATCATACTCTTGAATTAGTTTGAATTCTTTTTCCAGTAAGTTTTATATAGACCTACTTTCTAGTGGTTTTAAACCAGTTGATTTTTCAAGAAATCTAAGCTCCTGCTTAAAAGTCCTACCATCAGTGTGGATTTATTTAAGCCTGACTGAACAGTTATGTAATACTGACTCTGGAAATTACAGGTCAAGTGAAAGTGAACTGATTCGCTCCTAACTTGGCCTAGACACAGAGGCCTGTCATGTAGAGCCTCCCTGTTCTCTAAGGGTCCTTCCAGATCACTGGACGTGTAGGTGGTGACCAGCGTAAGAATTTGCCTGGTATTTTGGAATGTGGGAAATTTTCTGGTCGAGTTCAGTAACAATACCGTAGAGCCCCAAGGGTTTAATTAACCATTATATCATATTCGATATTATATACGATGTTTTCTTTTTCCTCTGAGATATAAGATTGCAAGCGGATTTCCAAGAAATCTGTATACATACGATTATGAAGTATGACGCCTTGTTATATCAGCCGGAGAGTTCTTTATGTTAGTCTATTTTCTTTGTGAAGCGAATTACTGTTATCAGTTTAGACCATAGATGATCTCGTTATGATACCAAAAAGGTGCTTCATAAAGTAGACAAATGTTTAAATGAGTCAGCTCGGCAATAGTATTGACCCACTTGTCCAGAATTAGATGACA
Organism: Lepidonotus clava; assembly: GCA_936440205.1. Taxonomy (NCBI): domain Eukaryota; kingdom Metazoa; phylum Annelida; class Polychaeta; order Phyllodocida; family Polynoidae; genus Lepidonotus; species Lepidonotus clava. The sequence continues at coordinate 38,701,626 of OW387136.1, read as the reverse complement.
ATTCACCTGCTATTAGTTGATATCAAAGTTTGCCACATGGTGTCCTGAGTAATCCCCCTGATAATTATTCACCATACTTTGAAAGAAAATCATCCCATCAATCATTATTATGGTAGGAGAAGCCAGAGTTTTTGTCTTGATGTACTCTATCTATTAATTGTTTTATTTATAAGAAAATACACTTACATCGTAGGGAGATATTGAGCGTAGTTTATATGGTTTTTGACATCGAGAAATCCTTGCTCAGCGGATCAGATGTTTTTAGGACGAGCTTCAGATATTTCGAAAATCTAAAAGGGTCTTTGAAAGTACATCAGATAATGATAACTTAAACAACAATTTCCCATTTCTCATCGACACCAACTTACATCTCTCTATGGTCATTTGAAAATATACCGGGAACTATTGTTGCACATTACCGGTTTTGAATAAATCCTCCTTACCTTTGAGACACCTATGAGATAAGGTCACAAAGTCGGCCCTCCCGCAGCCCGGCAGGTTCTTGTGTGGGACCCTCCAGAGGCAGGCCCTGAGGCCGGTACATGGGTGGAAGGAGAGGTCGTGACCCTCGCACACCTGACGACCCCCTCCAGGACCCCCTGCCGCCGACCCCCTCAGACAGCCGCCCGCCGCCCGACCGTACACCACCGCCTCCACCTGAAGTGGAGCATTTTAGAAAAAGTATCAGTTTGAGAATATAATTCAGGGCAAACGAATGAAGGTCTTTACATAATTATATCTCCATATAATATATACTGGAATTATATTGACACCTTTTGCTACGGATTAACGGTCTATGGGGGGAAGAGATTGTGAGCTATTTTACTCGTCTTAAAGAGTTGTTGCTAATAATTATTAATAATCCTAAAATGTCTCAAATATCTTGGATTTGCGCGATACATTATTATGAGAAAAGTTTGAATGTAATATATTTAAACAAAATATGACCCCTGAATTCGGCATCAATGTATGCAAAGATTGTCATTTTCAACAACATGAGAAATAATGTGTACGCTAGTATTGTGAAGCGCAATTTTTTTTTACAATAGTCTGCATGCAATACTACATGTTCAAAGAGAATATCTAACAATTTGGCCATGCCAAATTCCCTTAAGTAAGCTTCTGTTGTTTAGCCCCCTTTTAGGAAGTTACCTGTATCTGTCTGTTACCCGGACAGCTCATGTTGACAGTGTCCGACACACAGCGGCGGGAGGTGGTCATGTCTGACGTCGGCACTGGAAGGGTAGAAATTATCTCAGATGTTTCTTATATTATGTTACAGATAAAATGAAAGTATCTGAAGGGATAATTGCTTTTCATATCCTTCGCCATAGAAGTCCATAAGCAGGACGGGGTATCCTGCTAGAAACTTTGAAAAACTTTTAAGACGGTGAAATTGGAAAAACTTGATACGTTTGCAAGGAATGGATTAGGTCTATATTTGACAGGCCTGGGAAATCTTGACCTTTTATGACATGTGTCCTTCTTATCCTTTTTCTCTGGGTTCGACCAATCGAACCCTTCCAATGTGACTTAGTCCAAGGAGTAAGGCATCACTTCAAAATCTCTGAAACCAGCTTGTGTTTTTCGGTAGTTATAGGTACATTCATTGCCGGGAACATTCTTGTTCTTTGGAGTCTATTTCCTGTTACTAGTGTCGATCTGCCTGGAGATTGTAGTTTTCCTCATAGAGTTAGCATTGGTGACTTAAACAAGATGGCCAACTCCAACTGTGTGTGAAGATTGAATGGATGATGTCATTATTGGTTCTCCTTTTTGGTCTTTGGGAAACACCTCTCTGGGTCAAGCCTCTCATATGCAAGATGGGGCATACTAAAGCCTAATGACGCGACGGCTGGACATGTGAAATTGGTCCACCTCATGGACAAGAAACATGTTTTATCATTGCCATCTCAGACTTTCTAGAACTTCATACACATAACTTCATTCCAACTTCCTACTTTCACAAATGAATAAGATGAATTACATTTTGGTTTGTAAAACCAACCTTTCCCCTATTTAAATTAAATCCACTTTGTATACTTGTCGTAATATTATTGTCTCATGCAACTCTTCTTACTTGATAAATACCATCATAATTGCACTAAAGAATGAATGGAACCCTTGATTAAATGTGAAGTAACATAAATGCAAAAGAAAGGATCTATTTGTAGACAATAAACAAGTTACCGCTATATGAAGCTTAGGATCATTAATCAATTCGTGAATTACTCTATAAATGAAGTACTCCACATCCTTTCTCCCTATCACCTTAATTCAATGTATTCCCCTGCTCATTAATTTTCATCGTCATGAGGTTTTCACCTCGGAAATGACCAGTCTGACCCTCCTGTGGCCCTGCACCTGTTCGTGACCTGTCACTCACTCAGGTGATTAGTAAACTGGTCACCCCACCCCCACCCCCGACGACCTAAATTATGTACATGCTAAACTTATGAATGGGACAGGACTCAAGTCTTTGTAATTGTAGTTAGGAATTCGTTATTGAATCATTTCGGATAAGAAAATCCCACTGAAATAATATGTAAAAAAGAATATTTGTCATTTATATCATGCATTAAGTAGTTTAGCAGTGCCTTACTGAAAACGAGTACAATTTTTTTTTAAAAACGCTGATTTATTATTTGTAAAGTGCATTGAGCGTGACAAATTGCTACCATAATTTGGTTTCATATTTTGAATTGTTGTGCCAATGTGAAACCTCAAGAGAAATTACAATAAAGAACTATTGATTAAGAAAAGTCGCTTTGATATTGGCCACAAGCTGTGACCATCCTACTCCTTTGATGTGCACCTAGCCATTTTATCTTAAGTGGAAAATTAGTATTTTTACCTGATGCGTCGTTTCCCAAAACCCCAAGGTAGAGTACTCCTAGTAACACAAGAAACGTCCGCATAACGTCTTTTTTTTCGGGAGAGTTAACGTTAGTTGGTTCAAACTCAGACGTTATAGGGTTCAAACGTCGGACGGACCGGGCGACGCACTGTACTTAGGCCTATAGACGGACGTTTGTTGATGGTTGTCCATCAGCCCAGCCCAGCCCTATGGTGCGCCATCTGTCCACATATCAAATGCTGCATTCCGATAAACACATTTGCCTGGGGTGTCTTTATTATTTTTTCATTATTCTTGTGTTTGTACCAGGATCTTTAAAACATAGGGAGGGGATAGTGCAGCAGCAAACCAGTCTAAAATCATGACCACCGATGACCCAAAATTAATAAAGGTTGACATATATCATCGCGTTTGGGAGGTCCTAAGCTTTTCAAAACTGCCTGATGCCAGACCGAACACGAATTACAAACTTCAAGGTCACAGGTCAAAGGTCAAAGGTCACCAAAGATCTGAAAAATATAGCTTTTATCTTATAGCTTTGCACTCATAATAGATGGAGCTTAGTTATTTGGCAAATATTTAGCCACTTATGGGGCCTAACTGTGATTTTAAAATTGTTGGCCTTGCCCAAGGTCAAGGTCATCAAACTCAAGGTCAAAGTTCAAAATGAGCATGAAATGAGGATCTAACCTTTTATCAACTCCTATAAATGTTTTAATATAGCCAATATGAAGCATTATTATTAAACTGTTTGACAGAGGAGATTATGAGCTTTCTTTTGATACCTCATTTGATATGATGGGGCTTGGGTTTCCATGGTAACAGAGCTATCATTTTCACAACTAGTTGTATGGAAAGACATTAAAATAGGTGAAACATACCCAGAAAACCTCAATTCTCTTGATAGCAGAGTCAAAAAGAGCCCTAATTAAGGAAAAATCCAAACAGAGATATAACAAAGCATGCCATAAAAGTCTCAAATTAAAAAGATAGTTTGTACTGAAAATAGAATTATAGTAAATGGCTGGTTTCCATGGCAACCACCCAAGATAAGGTATTCCGAAATCAAAAGTTTTTTTTGACATATCTTCCTTAATATTCAAGATAGAAGCACGAATGAGACATCAAAATTAAGTATTCCTAGAGTTCTATGGGATAGAAAGCTGAAATGGGTTGTCTTGGTTACTGGGTTGCCATGGTTACCAAAAATATCCAAAAATATCCTAGAAATTGACCATAATTTCATTTTCTCTTCTTTTCCTGTCACCATAGCAGCCACAAATACGGGTCTAACAAGGCACAACCTATCTATCTCATGAGTACATATACATGGAATCATGTGTTTTTTGTCCGAACAATCATATGGAATGCAATAGATAAGTGGTTTCCATGGAAACCACTCAAAATTCATGTTTTTTTTTCCAAATTCAACAGTATTTGTGATGCATCTCTCTTAATATGGAATGCAATAAATGAGTGTTTTCCATGGAAACCACTCAAAGTTCATGTTTTTTGTCCAAATTTAACAGTATTTGTGATGTTTCTCTCTGAATATACATGATAGAAACACAAATGATACATCATATTGATGCATTCTGAGAGTTCTATTGGATTAGATACTAACATTGGTTGTTCCTCTTACTTAGCGGGAGATTTTGGGTTTGTACTGCAATATCTTGAGTATGGAATATAGTAAAAGCTGAAATATTGCTGATATAAGTGAAATATTGATGAAGTGGCTAGCACAGCCATCTGATGTGTGGGTTTGATCCTTGGTTTGGCTAGCCAAGGCTTCTACACCCCTCTGCATGTCCCCCAGTGACAACAACTGGGTTATCAGAGGTCTTAGGGCCACCTTATGTATGTGTCTAGCCCTGTCTATGGGACCAGGCACATCAAAGAAGATCTGCCTTGCTAAAGGTGTAGGGTATATGGTCTCTCTTCATAGATTCAATCATCATCATCATCATATTACCCTGGTAGTTGATCGGGGCATACAGCAAACATTAACCAACCAACCTAAGATGTGCATAAGATTACCGATGCTATATGGTTGTAGCATACTATAAAAATTGGTAACTACCCAAGTACACCTATAGTACACTTCGGATAAGAGATTTTACTCTGTTATATCTTAAAAGCCATGTTCATAGTTGCTATGGTAACTGAAATAGGAGGGAAAATAATTGTCAATTTTGAAGTTGTTTTGGGTTATCATGGCAACTAAGTAAAAGGAACAACCAATGTTAGTATCTTATCCAATAGAACTCTCAGAATGCATCAATATGATGTATCATTTGTGTTTCTATCATGTATATTCAGAGAGAAACATCACAAATACTGTTAAATTTGGACAAAAAACATGAACTTTGAGTGGTTTCCATGGAAAACACTCATTTATTGCATTCCATATTATTGTTTGGACAAAAACACAAGATTCTGTGTATATATTTACTCATGAGATAGATAGGTTGTGCCTTGTTAGACCTGTATTTGTGGCTACTATGGTGACAGGAACAGAAGAGAAAATGAAATTATGGTCAATTTCTAGGATATTTATGGTAACCATGGCAACCCAGTAACAAAGACAACCAATTTCAGCTTACTATCCCTTAGAACTCTAGGAATGCTTAATTTTGATGTCTCATTTGTGCTTCTATCCTGAATATTAAGGAAGATATGTCAAAAACACTATTGATTTCGGAATACCTTATCTTTGGTGGTTGCCATGGAAACAAGCCATTTACTATAATGCTTTTTTTCAGTACAAACTATCATCCTTTTAATTTTAGACATTTATGGCATGCTTTGTTATATCTCTGTTTAGATTTTTCCTTAATTGAGGCTCTTTTTGAGAATGACCACTCTACTATCAAGAGAATTGTGGTTTTCTTGGTATGTTTCACCTATTTTAATGTCTTTCCATACAACTAGTTGTGACAAATGATAGCGCTGTTACCATGGAAACCCAAGCCCCATCATATCAAATGAGGTATCAAAAGAAAGCTCATGATCTCCTCTGTCAAACAGTTCAATAATAATGCTTGATATTGGCTACATTAAAACATTCATAAATGTTGATAAAAGGTTAGATCCTCATTTCATGCTCATTTTGAACTTTGACCTTGAGTTTGATTTTAATTTTTAAATCACAGTTAGGCCCCATAAGTGGCTAAATATTTGCCAAATAACTAAGCTCCATCTATTATGAGTGCAAAGCTATAAGATAAAAGCTATATTTTTCAGATTTTTGGTGACCTTTGACCTTTGACCTGTGACCTTGAAGTTTGTAATTCGTGTTCGGTCTGGCATCAGGCAGTTTTGAAAAGCTTAGGACCTCCCGAACGCGATGATATATGTCAACCTTTATTAATTTTGGGTCATCGGTGGTCACAGAAATAAGCCCCTTTTTAGCCTTCTGCTGCAGCACTAGAACTCAAAATGTATTTATGAACCAAATATTGTATCGTGTTCCCGCCATCGTGTTACAGGCAATAGATAACGTATATAAATGGTTCTGTTTGGTGTGAGAACTTCGAAAAGTTAAGGGCTTTTCCTTAGGTTGCTTTCCAGTTATGATTACAGAAACATGGTTACTCAGAATTTCATAATTGTTTGTAGATTGGCGCTGTCGTCATCAACGATACCCTTCCTGAAAAAAAACACATTTTGATGGTGAAGATTAAAGGTTATTACGTAAATGCATGAAGTTGCAATATACATATTGTAAACGACATCTAGAAACATTCTGAAGTACTAAGAATATGTTTTATATCTGGTGGAATCACTGCTATATTGCACTCTTGCCATTTGATACAATTCCTTTGGAAATTATTATAATAATTCAATAGTATAGCATAACTTGGTCACCTAGGTTAATGGAATAGGTACAAAGCTAAGCATCAAATCAAAACAATTTGACACATCGAATTCATTAGTAGACACCTACATGCTGGCCCTCCATACCCCTTCCCCTTGGGAGCTTTAATGGCCATATTTCATTATGACATGTTAACGTGACTGCCCCACTCACCGACTCACATTCCGACATCACTATCACATACTACACACGAGAAGGCAATTAAATACATTATTTGGCTTAAATATTTAGTCCAAATAATCTAGACGATATCATTCATTTCTTGTGAAGGACTCAAGAATCGATTGCTTCAGTTGGTTAGAATTTTACTTTACTTTCACAAGAGTAAGCGCCACTTCTTGGGTTGAATTTTTATATTCCAAACATAGATATATGATATCATTGAAGGCATTGCTTTATTAATGGTAATAACTTAATTGGAAAGAAGATCAACTTCATCTATCCTTACGTCAGTCCGTAATTAAATCGACCCAATTCAGGCAGGTTTTATTGCATGTGTCCGATCATTAGTGAAATTAGGTCAAATGTCCTTTTCATTTGAAACCACGAAAGTTCAATTAAAATGGAGTATAGCAATCCGTATGGTCATGTCTATAATGTACATAATTCGTACGTCGTTAGAGGGCCAATGCTTAACACTATTGTATTCGTTTTCTCCGAATAAGATGGATTTTATACATGCTGAGTGACACATTAAGCAGATGATAATATATATGTTACAGTAATTTATATCACGTAATGTCCATTGAATTCAGATGACTCAGCATGAGGCTTTATTACCATGACCCCATTCATTAGGGCCGTATTGAGGGCAATCAACTCATTCATCTGGGTGCTCTTTTCAATGAGTTCCCCGCAAGATAGTGTTATTTTATTTACATGATTATGATTATATAAAAGAAAACCACAGTCATATTTTATAAAATAAAAGCTTTATTGACATACATAACAAGTTATTCTTGTATTAAGATAAAGTACGAAATTTCATTGTGACCCATTAAATGATATGCCAGAAAAAACAAGTAATAATCTTGTTTGCCAACTTTGGGGTTCTACAGATACATGCATAATTTACATATTCTTCCAGGCAGTGTTAAACTGAACTTTCCAGGGGTAATTTTAAGGTGGAAAGTTGATACAGAAATGATCTACTTTTGTGTGTTCTTTTCACGTTTTCTTTATTTTCTTCAGAGCACAACCCCATTGCATCTATTTGTCGTCTATGCACCAACTAAGGAACTACCCTTACAGCTTTTTAATATACTCTGATAAACGTTTAATCTGTCAATAACAATATATTTAATTAACATAAGGTATCTCTACATAAAGATGCAAAGCATTATTATCCACCAATGTTGTAAATCAGAGTCTATTTACTAACAAACATTATATATATTATTGAGCGCATATCATACGTCTATTTACAAGTATGTATATATATTCACCGTCGTTAACATACTTTGGCACGTGATTTAGTTGCTTTAGGAAGCTATAAAGTCAGTTATGTGACCCAGATTTTGAGACAGTGTCCAGAATAAATAGTTTGACTTTCTTATAGGTTATGTAATTATAAGAAGTAATGGTGATAATTATGCACATCGGCTTGATTAATTTGCATAAAGATAAGGCAAATCAACATTTTGGATTTACTGTTCCGTATGTTATAAAGTGAGAGATTAGATGAGTTGATCACTTTAGAGAATAGGAGCTATACGAAATCATAGCACGCATAGCTTTACACCACATTGTGTAAACATCGTGTGACCAGATACTCACAATTAATGCCACATTAATGTCACCTTTTATAACGATTAACAAACGTTCTTTATTTTTGAGTATGAACATAGTATTTTTTTCCCTCGTACTGAAGACAAACATGCAAATCAAATCAAAAGATTTCCACATATCATGACATTAGTTAAAATAAGTTACCTCTTGTACATATGCGACCTACAAGCTGTCTCGGATGGTCAGAAGCAGCTTCAACCTAAAGCTTTGCAAAGCTTTAACTATCTACACTGATGACCGTAAGATCAATCAAAATAACCATTCGTAACACCTCACGATGACTGTCCTTACTTTTCAGACTATGTAACATTGTTTTAAGAAAAAAATAAGAAATAGAGACAGAGAATCACTGATATCTACCATTTATCTACCTGATATCTAACATCCAAAAAGGTTTTTTTGTCAGTATAATTCTTACTTCTTAGCTTAGAGAGCTACTTCTTCCTGATGCTGGAAGTGCACAGTCTCATAAGGTGAGTTATCCTTAGCCGACATGTCACCGCAGAAACTGAACGGCTGCATTGGGGAAGAAGAAGTGTCGAGAGTGGATGGGTTTGAGTAGATGGTTGTCTCGGACTGAGCCATGCAGGACTCCATATTCAAATTGGCCATGGTTGTGTACTGCCTGTTTTTGGATGACACCCTTGATGTCGAAGCAGCTGATGTAGGGATGCTCGAGTTGTCGTCATCGCCCAGAGAAACAAGACTAACCGAAAATGGCTCCCGGTCGCTGTCCCCATCCTTCTTACGCTGAAGACTACCTCTAACCATCTGTCGCTGAGTATACCGAATAGTGTGCCTGATATCATCCAAACTCTTTGACTTTACCCATCTTACCTTGTTACCTTTCTTGTTCTTCTTTCTACCACTCCCTCCTCCAAGAGTAGCTGTTTTGGCATCCATGTAGACTATTTCAGGGCCCTCATCAATTGGGTTGAGCCCGCGACAGGAAGTGAGGGTTCCGCCCCAGAGCGATCCACCCGAGCCATTCTGGGATGAGGAATCCAGTGGGAAGTCATGGATGGACTCGTTCTCAAATCCTACATTGACAAATCCTTTCGTCGTATCAGTTGACCCATAGGCCAGAATGATGTCGTCATAGTTCTCTGGTTTGATTGTTGGCTGTAGAGGTGGTGTCATTATCTTATTGTTTCGGCGTCTGAAAACAAAAACTTTACTCTTACAGAGGACACTTTTAACAGCTGTCGCATAGTCTCTTTGATAAACTGCATGTATGATGTACCGGTACTTGCGTCCTACATAATTACTCTAGATCTTCTACAATTTACTAATATTTGGCGTCTGAAAACTAAAAAAAAATGCAATATTGAAACCATCACTAGCCATGACAGAGATAAGTTTAACACAAATTTGTCTGCACTTATAGTGTGCACATACCTCTTATACTATATATAATATAGCTTTCATTGCTACTGATTTCCATGTAATATATTTAACCATGAAATAATTTATGAAAATCCTGTAAACTTACCTCCTTATAAGTATGACCACCACAATAACGGCCAGCATTAGAACCAGGCATCCTCCAGCACCGCCCACGATACCCTCTGAACAGAAGAGATATTAGTCATACAAGAATCAGTGAATACAATGCATTCAACCTACCAGTGATGGAGCAATTTCAGAATGAGAATCTAAATAGGCGGTCTAAATGGGTGTGATACAATTGATGAATCATAATTTTGTCGTACCATGGATCATAGAGAATGTCGCCCAATGAAAATACAAATAGTGTAAAGAAATTAACATTTTTGGGACGTCCTTACATGAAGCGTTCACAAATAAACAAAGAGTAGGAGCCATGCCCGCTCTGTTCCCCTGGTTTGCCCGAATAGTATTGCCCAAGATAAGAAGACATATGTCTGCAGTTAGTAATAAATCAATACTTACTTCTGGTAGTGTCTGACATCTTCTTGAAGAACACTGCAGCGTGAGAAGGCTGTTCCTTGATAGACCAGAGTGGTACTTTTAGCCGACTGCTGGTTGTGGGCACCTCAGGTAGTTCTGTGTTCTTTCCCATCTCTACCTTCCCAACTACGCCAGACTCATTGTTTTTCAAGACCTTCAAACCCTTATCAAGATTCTGTTGGTTTTGGTCTATTTGGAGTAAAGCAGCTGGGCTGCTTGTGGTCACTTTGATTGCTGGTGAAGGAGAGACATTGATCACTACTTGACCAGCCCGAGGGGTCACCCCTACAATCTGGCTCACAAGGGTGTTAGGTGATGGAGTGATATTCAAAGGTTGTTTCTGAGTAATTGGTATTTGGTGTGGTGCATTAGAGACTGGTTCGTTCATCGAGGCTGTGGAGTGGTTGATTTGTATCGATTGCTGGCCAGCTGAATTGGTGGAGAACCCAGATTGTGATTTTGTTTCCAATACTTCAATTCTGTCTTGGTGCACCTTTTCAGTACTGAACGATGTCACCGTCTGGGTGGTAGGGGTCACTGCCTCCACTGGCCTATTGACCACAAAGACCGGCTGAGTAGGTTGGAAAGTTGGGGGAGCTGTAGTTGGGGAGAGTGGATTGCTTTCCTTGAAAACAACCTTATTTTGGTTTGACATGGCTTCTTGTCTATCAGGGTTCTTGACTTCTGACTTCTGATAGCTTTGGTTCTCTGACATCTGATGGTTAGTAATTTCCCTCAAGGAGTGCACTGTATCTGAGGGCTGCACTGGGTGTAAGGTGGGAGATGTCTGTTGTGGTGCACTTGTCGGGATGGAAGGTACATTAGTTGTTGATGGGGAGACAGCTGAAAAAGGTCAAATAATACATGACAAAAAACCTTTTTAGAAAATACACATTGAAAAATATACATTTCAAAAATAACTGAATTTTAGAACTATGTGAGTTATACAATGGTTTGTTGCAAGTACTATTATTTTGCTCTTTAAACTCGCTCCAGACCAACTAGAATGATTTTAAGAATTATCAAGTTATTCCAACATAAACTTTTTGTTGCTACCTTTGATAATCTATAATCGTTAAATGGAAATATTCCAACATGTTTTTTGTCAGATTGTCTTTCTAAATTCATGATAATAAGGTATTGATTGAACTTATTATAACTAACCCAATTTTCATTTTCCTCAAACAGTATAGATATGAAGAATGAGATCTTCGGTCCCCCATACCAGTCCCTTGATGTTTTATTATAGATGGTTAAACAGACTTTATGATATCATTAGTAAAAGCATCTTTAGAATAGAGAATCATTGATCCATACCTTGGAAGAAGAGCCAGAAGCCCTTAGCATTGAGGAACCTGTGGCCCTTACTGGTGAAGTACACGGTAGCCCGGTTGGTCTTACTGGTGAACACGAGCCCCCGCTGCTGGCCCGAACACAGGTATGACGTGCGGTCCTGTTCGCCCTGCCCGACCACCCACAGCGTGTCCACACACTGTTTGGTCACATCGTAGTTGTAGTATGCCAGGTAGAGGTCTAACAGGTAGATCTGAAATCGACATAGGATATTTATATGATAGATGATTTTTGATACTCATCATAACACTAACATTTTGGAACGTTGTCCATAGAACATTAGAAAGGAGATTGCCTTCACAAAAATTATGAAGATTTCAGCGAATTTTCATAAAGCCTAGCCTTCTCTATTTACAATAGACTTACATATTTTAGGGGTTGATTCATTGCTGCAGATAATATTGATCTAATAACCTTGAACATATTAGATAAATCGTAATAGCACGATATTTATATAACTATTGCTACGGACTCACATCCATAATTTCCTGACTCATGGACTCACTTATACCAGACAGCATTTCATGGTGTGACACACACACCCCAAATCATAATTTCCATTGATCATTGAAAAATAATCAAAATTCATTTAAAGTTGTGTTACTGACCTGAATCAGAGTGCCCGGAGCAGTGGTCAAAGTGACCTTGCAGTTTTTACCAGCTGGGTACTTGGCCGGGTAGCTGGGGGAGATGATGTACCCAGATGATGCGGTGATAGTTCCTTCTAGGCAGATGTCTCGTGGAAGGTTGGCTGAACAAAGTTGAATATGGTTAGTGTTTAAGTCTAGATTCAGGTTGCTTATCATGATGATTGAGTTTCTTCAAGAACACAGGCTTTTGTTAAGGTGACACGTTCAAGAACAATTGTACAACATTGGTTTTAAAGCACTTGAAATGTGTATAGTTTTGTGATGCTTTTGTACTAGTGCAAAGGTATGATCTTCAGAACATACACAGGATTTAACCTTTACATGTACCTGGTGCCATGTCAAGGACTTCAAAGAAACGAAATTCAGCTTATACTATTCTCTGGCCTTTAACCCTTTCAAGACGCCACTTAGATTACCATATGGGAAAATATATATGTCAACAAACAGGGAGTCTTGGGCTTGAAATATGTGAAATGTTAAAAAGAGCAATTACAGCCAGAGTTATGGCCATTTGAAACAGTATACCCTGCTTAGAGTTGAATAAGGTAGATTGTCATAGGGCTCTAGATAACAGATCTATAGCCCCTTAAAGCTATTTATGTAGATTTATGCTAGAAATACTAACATCTGTCCTTGGTTACCTTGGTTACCCGCCTGAAAATGTTACAAAAACATTCCATTTGGAACATTTTTGGCATATTTGGATTCAGCACCAAAAAAATGCCCAATGAAAATCTCACAGTTTTTTTTTGAAATTTTATCCTCTTATTCATCATTTGTCAGCTAAATATTGGTATTAGGGGGCTCTAAGTATGCAAGATCTTGCTTTCTTAAATATCCATTTTATTTTTCAATGATTGTATAGAACAGTGAGACTGTATTACTATGTGGTAGCCAATCTGTTGTCTTATAGGTATAACATTAGACCAAGCCATAATTCTCCACAGTGGACCTTTTGGGGTATATAAATATCCCCTAAAATGATGCCTCAAGGCATCTGGCGTCTTGAAAGGGTTAAAAGTAGAAAAAAAAAGATATTCATCCTTTGTCATAATTATGATCAAGATAATATTATCATATAGAGATTTCCTGGATAGTTTGAGAGTAATTAACATTCTGTCTACCTGGGATACACTTATAGGTCACCAGGAAGTTGTTGCTGTAGCCACACTCAGGTGATAGGTAGATATAAGGCGTGGTGAACACACACGTCTCGTTTCCCACACACGCGGGGTTGCTCGGTTCCTCGCGGGTACAGAAGTTACTGTGGAAACTGCCATGGCACTGCTGAGATTGGCGGTAGAAGACCTTGGTGACTTGAACCATGAAGCCCGGGTCACATTGTATAGGTATGGTTTGTCCGAAGCACTGGTCCACTGTGCGTGGCTCAAAACGCTTGTCTACAACAAATGACATTACAAAAGGATAGACATAAGTCAAAGAAAGATTAGTTTAACAATGATGATTCTATATCAACATTTAACAACTCATGAGCAAGAAAATGATGTTGCTTTGAACTATCTTTTTATCTTTTATCATTGAACAAAAATCTGACAACATCAAAATATGTAAATGTGACGTCTGAGTACACGGTTGCAGCTTTTCCAGCTACAGGGTTGCCACAGGTCAGGGAAAAGTCAAGGAACACTTTTTTTTTCAAGGTCAGGGAAAAGTCAGGGAATGTTGGAATTGGTTGGGGAAAAGTGGAATTAAAAAAATATATATATCAGGGAAAATTGACTAGTCAGGGAAGAATGGAATTTCCAAATGCACAACTGAAGAGTGACGAGAATCTGGTACAGCAAAAAACTATTTTGTAAATTGCGGTCCCATGACAGGCATGTTGTGATTTTAAGGGACCTTGCTGTGATCCAGCAGCATTACCTTGGTTACAGGAGCTGTTCAGAAAAATTGTAAGATATTGTGTATTTTGCAAGTCCCAGACTAAGTGGGAGGAAAGGACAGTTCCAGGGGTGGATCAAGGCTGGTCATTGAATGGATTTTCTTATCTTATTTGTCAGGGAAAAACGAAAGTGGTCAGGGAAAACTCAGGGAATTTTGATGTCTCTGGTCTGTGGCAACCCTGCTGCTACATCACTAAGTGGTCTTACACAAATGCATACCATTGTGAATGCTCTTAGTGGTAACCTACATCATTAACTAGTGGGATTGCTGTGATAAATAGCCCCTAAGGAGTGTCCCTGTAGCGCCGTCCTTTACTCATTACATGACAATATATAACACTTAGCACGAAACAGCAGCTATTACATGTATCTGGTCAAGTTAATGAGGGAATAGAGAGGGGGGGGGGGTCTGCCGAAAAAAGGTAATGACAGGGACAATTAACTTATATATCGTGATATTTGATGTTACAGTTTAGATTTGCAAGAATACACCAGGGCTCGACAGTGAGCATTGCCCGCCTCCCCAGGGCAGGTAAAAAAATTAAGGTGGGACAGGTTGATTTTGAAACCTACCTGCCCGAATAGCAGGTTAGAATTCTCTGCCTGTTCATCATTTTCTTATATTTTTACTGTTATGGGTCCTTTAAAACAACACAATCACTCAAAACCAGGCTTTATTATGATAATACCTTTTCAAAGCATAGGGGGTGTTTTGAGAGGATGATGCATCTGATAATGCATTAACAATTAACAATTCAAGTACATCATAAATGTATATCATGACTACCTGTTAATTGTTAATAAAGGCAACACTTACCTATATGTTCGGGGCTGACCAGCGGTGCGAAGATCCCTACTAGTAGTGCCAGCACCAATAATCCTCCTCTGCCTCCTCCCCTTCCCATCCTAATCCCTCCTCCAGGCCCTCCGCATCCTCCGGTCTCCTCCTCCATCCTCCTCCAGGGTCCAGGAGTGACCTTCCCTGCTCCAGTCCACGTTGGTCCTTTCCAAGAATTACTGATTTTATGCTACATAAGTATGGACAACTTTGAACCCCGTGTCTACGCTTGGCAATATTCTTTTTGTTGCAAGTTTGTATGTTATGTTCCCAGTAGCCTAGAATCTGAATCAGAATCTTATGATATCCAAAATATGTTTCTCTGAGATTAAGATTTCCAATCTGTGTGTAATACTGGCGAACTTCAGAATTTCAAACTAGGGTTCTCATAAAAAGATTCTAAAGTTCCACTGCACGAATACTTGTAAACCAGAAGTATCCTCAAATTCTTCAATCCTCTCAAATGGAATCTTCTCTATACATACAGGTCCTAATTTCCATCTTCACATTTCTAGATCCTTATTTTCACAGTAGGTAATTTCCCAGTAGCCTGTTCCTATAGCCAGTCCCGTCCCATGCTGCCCGCTGTCCGGCCCTGCGCCGTCTCCGCCCGTCACACCTCCTGTGGGTGGCGGATGGTGGCAGGTAACAGCTTGTCAAAGAACCATCTATTCATTACCTGGATCTGTACCACCAACCTGGATGGACAGGGGGGAGGGCACTGCAGCTTAATTAAATACCAGGGCATATTTCTAACTGATTAGGTTAATCAGTTGATGCTTAGGATTCCTAAATAGGAATTGCTAGGTGTAAATGCTGTTTTTTGATGGCTGAACACAAATGTCACAAGACATTTATCAGAACAGGCTGATTAGTTACTATCTATACTTATCAATTCTGAAGATAGGATTCGATATTATTGGTCCTTTCACCATGATATTATTTTACAGTCCCTGTTGCTGAAGTCGAATAAGTTTTTTAGCATGTATTTCAATCAACTGAATAAATTCAGCTGAATCAAAGACATCTGCAGGTAAGCTCTGACACCCATACGTGCAAAAAAAGAGAAACGCAAGAAAAATATCTATATATGCTAAAGGCGCATTATTCTTTGCAATGATGCAAATGTTGAAATAACTTGCCGGTAAGTCTTTTCCCTTATTTTAGGGATTACAATAACTACCTTGCTTCTCACAGGAAATATCTAAGCAAGCTTAGGACCTCTTAAAAGTATGGATACAATTATTCTCTTCATTGTTGTCAGTATTAAATATGGAAGGCGTGACAAGTGTGTGCTCTCAGTTCAGCTAAAAATAAAATTAATAAACAGGGATGTAAGTTCTTAGCATTAAATCTGATTTCAGATTTTTTCACATCATCACTTCAAATAATAGTTTTCAAACTGAATTCCTTACATGACGTTTTATAGCATTTTGAGATTATTCTAGATTTTCTCTCTGGGGTTTCAGATTTTTTCGTTAACCCTGACTTACATCCCTGAATAAATACAATGGTGTTAATAATATTTGGGCAAAGTAACTCCCCTGGGTGTGGTCTTCCCAACTGCCATATAAGGCACCTACGGCTACAGCCGGCGAGGGGAGGTGTACGGAGAGGTTATTGAGGAGGACGGCGCGGTGGGGGGGGGGGGTGTTCACGACCCCCCCACCCCCACCCATACCATCTGGGACCACTGTCTTAGACCCACCATCAATCGTAAGGAAACAGCCGGGAATGTGAAGTTTGTGGGAAAGAAATGTCCACTGGTATTTGTTATCGTCTTGTGTTAATGTAGAATAGTATAAAAATGTAACTCAGATCAGTTTTATGGGGAATTATTTAGGTAGGGTATATTTTCCCTCTGAACCCATGCACACCTAATAAAAATATGAATAGGTTTTGCTTTATATCTATATTTTTCTGTATCGACACATTTACGTACACGCATGTATGTATGTATATATATATATATATATATATATATATATATATATATATATATATATATATATATATATATATATATTCACAAACGTACATTTATTGGTTTTATTATAGTGTATAATGCAATTACTGGTCATGGTATGTCACGCAATTAGGTAATTAGTTAAGTCTACGTACCAGCTGGAGTCATCATGTATATAGAAGCCATCTTTTATGTCCTGTGCATTCATACACATGAACAAAAAACAGAATAATGCACCAACTAAAGGTTAATTAGAAATATGCAAAAAAGAAAACGGAAAGTTTAATTTCCCGTTTACCAGTCACAGCTTGTAACCAGGACATATGCCCAACGTAGGAGTGTGGTCAATAAACACGGTTCTCCACTCCTGAGCAATGAACGTTAATTAGAGGATAATATGATGATTCAAAACCACCTTATATTATTGAAACATAATGCAACTTTTAATATGGAAAAACATTAACTTTGTTGTGTACTTTTTATCCATTTAAAATCAAAGAACGATTTGTTGTGTATCTCAAAAATTCTGTTACCAAAAATCAATAGAAATAACATCCAATATTAGGATGCAGATGATAATCACATTCAAGCGTTTCATATTGTCACAAGTATCGGTCCAAAATGGTAATACTTGCCGTTAGTGCTTCTTCCATTATAAAGAATCCCTGTCATACTTTAGAGCCTGCTTAGTCAGAGATTGAATCACCAAAAGACAGAACCTCAAGAACCCATACATTTTTCTGACCTCACCCATCATGATGGCAGCTCTATCAATGGTAATGTTGTGTATTTCACCATAATTCAGCCATTAGTTAATGCCAAGTTTCCTTATCTTTCCAGTTTCTATAACCTAGATGACACAGAGATGGGCACAGTCAACAAGTACTTGTCGTCCCTGGTGGAGCGCGCCGTCTTCGAGCTGGAGAACTCCTACTGCGTCGAGGTTGACGAGGTATGGTCACTCAGAGTTAGATACAAAACATTTTAATCCCCCTATTCTACCATATTTATTTTCTTTGCTTTTTCGATGATAATTCTATCGTACTAGACACCCACATTACAATGGAAAATATGTAACTAAAATCGGTAGAAATTAGTCAACATTTTAAATTTTGCTTCAGATTTTTCTCTCTGCAAGTCACCCAAAAACTCAAAACCAATGTTTGTTTGAAAGTTTCTATACTCCGTCAGGGCCTAGGCTTTAATCATCATAATGATTAACCCATTTACCATAATTGCAGTTATAGCTCTTTTTAACTTGCTGGGACTAGGGCTGCATAAATTCCATTTCTTTAAATGAAAACAGTGTAAATGCCAATGTAAGTTTTATGAAAATCAGATTTCCATGTGGTGAATGTGTGTTTCAGGAGAATGTTGGCATCAGTCCGACGGTGCTTGGCCGTATCGCGTCCTACTACTACCTGCACCACACCACAGTGCGCAACTTCCAGGACGAGCTGACTGCAGACAGCACCATGCCCCAGCTACTGGAGATCCTCTCAGTGAGCCATTTCACATTTTCTGAGACCTACTGACTCACTACCATATTTTCCTTTGAATGTAATTTCAATATTTCTCATACTTTACACTGTGTATGGTGGAAGCAATTGATGTGTGTTTGTATAACACTACTATTTTCTGGAAGACCAGGGGCAACCAGGGGCAACCTTGGAACATTTTTCAGCGTGATAAAATTTAGAAAGAAAAACGTTAACTTGAGTTGTCTCCTGAATTATATTTTACTCAGGGGTTTTTATATTTTCCTGTACATATTGCTCTAACGTAAATTCCACTTTACTTTCCTTGCAGAATGTAAAAGAGTATGCTGAACTTCCTGTGCGTCACAATGAAGATCTCATTAACAGGTGTGTAAGAACTGCCTTAAAAGGCCTTTATTCAATGCTCGCTCTCGCGGGTTATCATTAGTTTCTTTGAATTTATGGGAACCCAATTGAGTAAAAGAATCTCCCGGGCTACCTCTGAATAAATACTTCAATTTTCTTTTTACAGAGAAGCAGTTCGAGTAATTTTTTTCTCATGTTTATTCTTGTTAGCTGCATTTCTGATTTGAATAACATAGAATTATCTTAAAATCACATAGGTGTCATGCATATTTAAAAATTGTTTTCTGAGTAATGTAATATTCAACATTCATAGTTGAAAATCATCGAAGTATTTAGATAATTTAAAAAATTAATTGTTCACCCTAAAGGTCTGTTGTACTCGGCTATATTCCAGCAGTACAATATCCGATACTTTGTATGAATATTTCTATGTAAGCTGAATTTTACATTTTTAAACAGACAGGAACCTCAAACGTAAAATAATACAGGTGCTGATGAAAAATAACCATACAATATATGAAAGAAGAAGGGAATCCTTGTTATAATATTGATAATTTTGATAATGGCAATGTTGTCTTTTTCAGTGACCTGGCGACCAAGGTGCCTTTACCGGTGAACGTGCATGCGTTTGACAGTTCTCACACCAAGACCCACCTCCTGCTACAAGCCCACTTCTCGGATACAACCCTGCCCTCCTCCGACTACATCACTGACCTCAAGTCAGTGCTCGACCAAGCAATCCGTATACTCCAGGTAAGTAGGCACATACTCTAACTGTTCCTGTCTTGCGTCTAAGGCCAGGTGTATTCACCCCATCGCCAATGATGCGTATAACATTCCAAAAACACTTTAGACGTACCACCCATAGATCTAGGCATAACATTGAGTAACTTCAGTGAAGCAGTTTGACAGTGTATTTGATGCTTAATGTTGATAGCGACACTTGCTGATCACTAATAAGCTTGGTATCGTACGAGATTGTTATGCATGCCATGCAGGATGCTGGATGTAGTCAATGATCAGGGTTGGCTGGTGATTGTGTTCCGTATCATACAATATTTTC
The DNA here is from genome assembly GCA_936440205.1 of Lepidonotus clava. Taxonomy (NCBI): domain Eukaryota; kingdom Metazoa; phylum Annelida; class Polychaeta; order Phyllodocida; family Polynoidae; genus Lepidonotus; species Lepidonotus clava. Next base: position 38,681,554 of record OW387136.1, on the reverse strand, counting down.
ATATATATGCTCCAGGCCATGCTGGATGTAGTCAGTGATCAGGGTTGGCTGGTGACTGCCCTCCGTATCATACAATATGTTTATACATGTTCCAGGCCATGCTGGATGTAGTCAGTGATCAGGGTTGGCTGGTAACTGCCCTCCGTATCATACAATATGTTTATACATGTTTCAGGCCATGCTGGATGTAGTCAGTGATCAGGGTTGGCTGGTGACTGCCCTCCGTATCATACAATATGTTTATACATGTTCCAGGCCATGCTGGACGTAGTCAGTGATCAGGGTTGGCTGGTGACTGCCCTCCGTATCATACAATATGTTTATACATGTTCCAGGCCATGCTGGACGTAGTCAGTGATCAGGGTTGGCTGGTGACTGCCCTCCGTATCATTCAATATATTTATACATGTTCCAGGCCATGCTGGACGTAGTCAGTGATCAGGGTTGGCTGGTGACTGCCCTCCGTATCATACAATATGTTTATACATGTTCCAGGCCATGCTGGACGTAGTCAGTGATCAGGGTTGGCTGGTGACTGCCCTCCGTATCATACAAGTTGTACAAATGGTGATCCAGGGGCGGTGGATCCATGACAATAACCTGTTGTGTCTACCACACATCCAGACCTACCACCTCGCTGCTCTCAGGTCGGTGTAGGATTGATCATTATTCTTGCTTTATTTCAATAAAGTTCAAATTGAGTATCGCACTGAAAAAAGTGGTTTAATCTGCAAAAGTTGCTAGATATGAACATTCTTAAAGTTAATGTTTATGATGTAAAATGATGAAATGTAATTCTTTACTCTTCTTCATTTTAACTTAGAATTCAAGTTTCTCAATAAATTCTTTGTTCAGATATTGCTACCTCTAGCCTCATAAGTCCATCTGTAATCTATGATACTGATTAATCACATCTATTGGTAAGAAATCTGGTCAAATTTCTTTAGTAGAAGTGTTTATGTTTCCAGTTCGGGCCGTCAGCGGGTGGACACCTTACCTGAGTTGATGCATGTGGTCAACGGGCGGTGGGATGTTCTCGACAAACTCCTCGGGGCCGACATGGACAAGGCCCAACTGGACCAGGTAGGGCACTGGTATTTGATAGATTTGATAAACGTTACATACACTCAGTCATATACTAAACCTTATTAGGGTAGTATGTAGGCAATAATATACTTTCAGACTTATTCTCCTTGTAATTTGATCCTGTTCCTACTTTTATTTTTCTAAATCTCAGAAATCCAATCAGGTCTTAATGAATCTCCTGATCTGCTTTCAAGTTGCAAACTTTCCTGTTAGCTCTATGTATTTTCTGTCCAAAAGTTATCGTTTGTAACGAATGACTCAACCAATATTTACATTCTTTATAGTCAGGTTAAAGATGTGGAGTTTTTGTCCTTCTCTTTTTGATCAATGCCTATTTCACATACCAGTCGTATCAAAAAAAGTCTACAATATAGTATATAGCTGACTATCATCTTTCTGCATTTGTGTAGGTGTTCCAAGGTCTGTGCAGCCTACCTGTGTTGTCACTCAAAATGAACATCAGCGGTTACTGGGAGGATGGCGCGGGGACTGAAGAACGGAGACCAATCAGCACCGCTCATCACAGTAAGTTAGGGGGCACTGCTGGACCTTGGGTGTACAACTTGCTAGTGACAGGAGAACCAAACCAGAAGTACATGTAAAAGATTTTAAATGTGATACATAGAGCCCTGTTTTTTCTCGAATATAATAGACATACAGTAGCATTTTCCCTGTTTCAGTCTATTGGAATGGATCAGTTACTAACTGGACAAATCCTGATACCTAGCTTATCCATTTTGATGTTGTACCCTACTTTTAAAAATAAAATGTTAGCACTGTATTGAGCTCTTTAGTTTGATAAAACCCCAATAATAGGTATATAAATCCTAAATATATAACCAGTTTGGTACAGAAATAATCTCCCTTTCTGTCCCTAGGTGGTGCCCGGCCTGACGATGCATGGCTACCGGTACACGCTGATCAGGAGTATGTGTTGCACGTGGACCTCAGTCGGTACAGTGCCCACAGGGTGAGTTTAAGTTTTTCTTTAAAAATAATAATGAAAAAAACCTGATATTTAAAAAAAAAGCAAAATATTCTATTTTGGTTAAAATTGTACTCCAGAACCTAATATTTTCGTGCTATTATATTATATTCTAACTGAAACTTATAAATGTTCAACAAACCAGTCAATACTTTACCCTGTCAAGTGATCACAGAGGAATGATTTATTACATGACTGTTTGATTTGCATGCTTCTGTTTTGTCTTCCTAACAGAAACATGATACCAAGGCGTTCACACCAAGATTCCCGAAGCCGAAGGACGAGGGCTGGTTTCTTGTTCTGGGTGAAGTCGAGACACGACAAGTTGTGGCGCTAAAACGAGTCGGAGCGGTCCGTGGCAAGAACCGCACCCAAATAGCCTTCTACACCCCGGAGACAGCGACCGGTCGGGTGCTGTACACATTGTATGTAATGAGTGATTCGTACCTGGGGCTCGATCAGCAGTACGATATTGGACTAGACGTGATCCCAGCCAGTATAGAGGCGCAGGTCAATCAGGAGATGAATGACTTGGACTTGGACCTATGAAAGGATGTATAGTTGAAACCCCATATTCTGCAGTTTGATCATTGACAGACCTCGGTAACTGAAATCAACTCAATGTCATATATTCATTAGAAGATGAACGACTGGATTCTGTAGGTAAATTGGCCTAAACCTCAAAAGAATCTACAGTGGATACTTTTGCTGTGTTGACTCATCAAGTGTGATCGCCCACTACAAACATTACTTTGCTGTACAATCAGTCTAATCTTATCCATTAGGTCACTTGTCACATGAGCTATTTTAGACTAAAATGGCCCATGTTTTCCTAATTGAATAGTTGAACGGTCATGAATCGGTGTTGTATTACTAGTGTTTCGTTCATTAGCCTTTCTATCTGTCACAAAAAGTCGGAACATTATTTGCAAAGCAAATAAATTGTAGATACTGATTAGTGACCATTAAGCCCATAAAGTTACTAGAATATGAGAAAAGGTTGATCGGAGGAAGAAGAATTCATATTTGGATATTTGAGTTGAATAAACTCCCGAAAACCATACAATTCAATAGGAAGTCTCATGAAACCTTTAACACACTTTTTTAAGACTAGAAGTTCTATTCACCTCAAATGACCTTAGGCAATGCTTCCCCTACACTTGGGAATGATTTGCTGTGGTCATTATATCTATCATGGTTGGAAAACATGCATGCCTTTCATTGTGATTGTATCGCTAGCGCTGTGATATACTCTCAGCTGCCGCTTAGACATTAAGCCACCAAAAACCAACTACCAACCTTTGTGATTGCGTGAAATGTTTTGAAAATGAAAATGTCTGGCTACTATTAAGGGGCTTAGGTTGCTTCATGTATCGTCTATGATCTTCAGTATCCTCCTTTAGGATATTCAGATTTCAAGAAATCGCGCAAGAGTTTCCGGACTTTGGCCTTTGTTTAAAATTAAATGAATGGCCATGAACATCTGTTGTTCTCAAAGTAACAATATATTAGACCCTAGCGTCATTTGTATATGGATGTCATCGAATGTGATCAGCAGGATAGGTAAGTTATAGGCATACAATCAGGATTATCTGAGTATAATGTAAAAAGACATTTCATGGAATGGTTGAGGGATGGAAGAAATTGCATGGATCGAATAAGTGTTAGGCTGATGACTTATTTTCAAGAAGTTGAACATGAGACTAGTGTAAATAAAACAAATAGAATTATGTATTTATATGTACATGTAATTGTATTTTTGCTACATGGCGGTAAATGATAATGGGCCAGTTCATTCAAACTTTCATTAGATAGGTCAGGGAATCATTAAATATGTTCGGACATTTCCTATATCTTGGGATATTTCTTAAAGAAGGGTTGTTTGTTGTAATCACGAAAGGTTATCAAGAAAAGTTGTAACGCTTCTACATAACTTTCAAACACTATTGGAAATTTATATTTAAAAAAACAGAGGGGAAAATCAAATCTTTGAAAATATCTGATACTGTTTAATTTTCTTTTGAGGCTCCCTGCTGATTGGCCACAATATGATAAGTGTGTACATAATCGTAAGCGATCTGAAACGGTTGATGAGGGTCGCAATGGTGTCTAACATTTGACAATAATGTATTGCCATAATAAAAGGTATCTTCCAATAACCACCTTTTTTGATTTCCGAAGTGCTTAAACTACTGAGACATTGAACCTTTGTTTGCAGTTAACTAAGTTTGGACTGGAAAGTGTGATCTGTTTGCAGATCGCGATGGTTTCTTCTTTAGATTTTTAACATCTTACATACCAAATGGCATATTGTTCTTCAGTTTGGAGTGGCATCTCTGTGAGTTGAACTTAAAGTTAAGATTTTGAAGGAATTTCACTGAAATAAGCACTGGTTATATTGGGTGATATAAGTTGATTCCAATATTTCTAGATGTGACGTTTTCTGAAATAATCTATATCTCTCTAATTGTTTTAAACCTGGAAATTACATAGTTATATATTTCTAAGAAAAAAGGGGGGAAAGTACTGTTGAAAAGAAATTATTTCCTGGAATATCCCAATGATTCCCAATACTCTGACTGGAGAGCCTTGATCATGAAATTTCCAGGATAAAAAAAAAAACCTGAATCATGAGAAAATTTTAGCCTTTTGATGACAAATTGCATTAGTTTATGTTAATGCATTATGGTTATGATACCACAGTTGTGTCCGTTTGCATAGTGATATGATATGTATACATCAAGAACTATGTTGCTCCTTGAAGGAAAAGAGAATTTTCAGTATTTGTAGAACCTATCATTAAGCAGTTAACAGGTTATTTATGAGAATCATGATCATAACAATTATGGCTACGAAAATGGAAAGGAACATCTTGTTATCAAATAAAATGATTATCAAAAAAAATATCTGCCTCTACAATTCATTTACATTTCCCCCACATTTTTGTGTTCATAAATATCTTTCTTTTTTTTCTATTTTGTTTTGTAATATAATTTTCAAGGAGAGAAAATATCTTTTTGAAAAATATTTTGTGGTTTTAGTAAAAAGAAGACCGGCCCATTTTACACTACATGTAGATTTAGATTTTTGCAATCATTCAGTATAACTATGTTGTTATAGAACCTTAAATGAAGTTTTTATGTCATTTTTTACTTCTGATTGTTTATGCTGAAACAACCAAAATAGCATGACGCTCATGCCACAAAATAGCATAGTCTCACCCATCATGATTTAGCCATTGTGTTGCTCTAGCAACAGATAATGTACAAGGCACTGAACTGCAAATAAGAAGATAATGACAAACGAAATTTAATCTGATTCTCAAACTTTATTTTACGTAAGGCCTTCACAGAAAATGTTTTTTATTTAACAAATTTCATGACTCTGTCACTTATTATGTATTGCTCAGTCAAATCATCAAAAGAGAAATGTACTACCAACATGCAATGGCAAAGCATACGTATGTAGCTATAAGTAGGCCTACTATTCCACATCCTAGATCGTAATGTATGCACTTTTCTTAAGGCACCTCGGTCTCAAACCAGGGGCTCTATTATGGTTACTGTTACCATAGAAATAGGTGCTATATTGAGCGGCACTGGGTCGGACAGACCAAACAGAGAGATTGTACTTGGCCCATGTGCCTTTGTCAATCCACACCTTATTACCAAATCCTTGACAGAACTCAGCCATTGAAACATCAACGCAGGCTACCTTATTCACAAGACCATTGGGCACGCTTATTTTGTTGGCACGGAAAAAGAAGTCTCCAAGGGCCACAGAACCTGAAGGGTAAATGTCAAATTTTAGTTAAGATTGTTGGGCATATTCTATTCTTTTGTCTTATATATGTCTGAAAAAAGTATGTATCCTGAAGGAGCATTCTTTATACAAATGCTTATGCCAGTCTAATAATTATGGTCATCCTATGTATTTATAGTTGGAATAAGAAAATCATAAATCAAAGAGGTACCCAGGCATAAGTAGTAAATTCAATGTATCGTGATAGCTTTTATGCTTTAAAAGTGTACTCACATCTAATTGTCAAAAGGTTCCAATAGATAATTGATAGATTTACATCATGGATTGTTTTGGTTTTCTGTTTGTCCCAGGGACAAATTCAGAAATGTTAGAAATAGATGGGATGCCCTATTACACAAATCAAAGTAAAACATAATCAAATTTTGCCTCAAAAAATGGGGCAACACCCTCCCATATGACTTAATCCTAATAAGTACTGTAGATAACTATTTATAACAAAGGCTTGTCCTCACCTGGTGGACAGTTGGGCCTCCATACCGACCCATCGTACCGACACCGACTCCCGCGATCATCCCAGATAAACTGGAAGCCCTCTGGTTTTATCAGGAACTTCCCCTTGTCCTTGTCCGACTCCTTAAACCGCAGGATAGGCTGCTCCAGGCCACGATAGTTGGCCTGAGCATGCTGTCCCACCATTTTCCACCCACTTCCTGGCAACAGGGCCTGCCAGACCTGGAAGTCGTTGCTGGCAACATATGTAAGGACATTTAGCAAAAAGGCATCATCAGATGTCAATAGCCATTTCGCAATACTCCTTTTAACAGGGATTTACTTATTCATTATTAATGACACATAATTATAAAGAGAATATAACATAATTAAATAACAAATAAGAGGCCTACTGATGTGAGACATTTAGAAATTTGAGGAAATATGCAATTGTGGGGAATAGAGAAATGAAAAAAAGATATTTTCACTTCTATTTTTTGAAGATTGATTTCTCGGTGACAGTGAAAAAAGACGAATTAAGCAAGAAATTTACATATTGCTTCCTAATCATTTGAGACTGTGTAGCATTACTGTTTACTGAATGCCTACTGAAACTTTTGATGTATTTTGTTGTATATGTGAAGTAACACAGTATTTGTATTCATTATTTAAAAAATCTATGTTTTTATGTACTATGTTTTTATGCAGATGATCCATATCAGATGAAAATATCTTTCACAAATATTCAGTTTTTTCATTATAAAAATAAAAGTGTCAAACATGACAGTTTATTGTATTAGTCACAATAGTTAAAATATTTACATAATACACATAAAGGTTTGGTTCCCTATGAAGCCTTTATCAAGATTTATCTGTACAATACAAGTCATAATGTGTTTTCTGTTTAATGCAGATTGGTGAATTTTACCGTTTGGCACGCTTTCATGAGAAGTGACCATGTAGGTCAAGTCAAGTTTTCTTTTTTTTAATTCAATAATTTGTGCTATTTAAACAAAAATTATTCTTCGAAACATGCCAATATCAAACTGCAGGAACACAAAATACATTAAAGTGGACTTATGTCTGATATGATAAATTTTGTTCTTCATAGATCATTCTATACCATCTCAATTCTGTGCATAACAGTAATAAAATACTCATATATACCTTCCTGCCCCTTTATCGTTCCATACCCATTCGCCTCTAGGATCCTTCAAGCCAACAAGCTGCTGCAAATTGAAAATATCGTCCTATAAAACCTTTCTGTAAAGAATAAGTTTTGGAATCCAAGAGTCATTTCGTATTCCTTTATAGATATCATAAGACATGTATTATGCAGTCAGGTAAATGCTTTTGAATAACCCAAATTTCCTGGAGTGATACACTTGTACAAGTGTTGAACAATGTGAATAAAACTGGGGACGTGAAACTTAAAAGCAAATGAGATAGAATACCATGAATTGTTAGCTGCAACACCCCGTATGTTACATTATGTGTGTTGTGCCATGCTATATGATAGCTGTTGATTAACAAAATGTGAATTACACTGACTCCATTCAAGATAATTTCTAAATAAGAACCCTAAGTACCCTAATAACATTGCGTTTATAATCACATTTTGTTTATGTTTACAAATGGACATACCTGGGAGCAGCATAACACTGGTAGGAGAGCTGCAATCACCAAGTAGATGGACATCGCAATGTGTGTTCTGTACAAGGTTATCACACAAAGGCACCCAGTAATTGCCTTAAGTAGAACTTGTCTCATCCTTTATCACATATATTAGATAAACACCTGTTCTGTCTACACTAGATTCTTCAAGCTAGACGTTGTTTACCAAACAGTGGTGTAATTGTAATGCTCTTATGTTAATTTCAATGCAATATATCTATATAATATATAGAAATGTTGCATAATATAAAATTATGTATAGAATAATATTATGTTCTGCAAGTTGAATACAAATATCAATGCTGTACAGATCAAGAAAACTGATACAGGCAGGACACGTCTATTTACCAGAGGAAATACAATTTCATGTAAATTTATTTTGTCATTTTTATAGACATTGCCATGGAATATAAAAGAGGAGCAATTTAATCAGCATTCCAAAATCTTGACATCTGAAACTTACGTTTGCCTGTATGCAATTCTGACTAACTAATAGTGTAACGAAAAAACTGTATTAGATATTGAAATGTATATGAATCATTAGTATCAGCACAAGATGATTTTAAGAGTCGGAGATACCCAATGAAAATGGCATATATTAAGGGAGCAGATGCCAAGAACCCAACACCAATGAAAATGGTTTCTGTCACACCACAAATACCATCCAAGTGGCAGAGAGAAGAACTACTGACATAAACATTGTGTGACAAATTGTGTTGGTCTCAATATCAACAAGGTTCATGTAGATTTTAAAGATAGCCATGTTGTGCAGCATCTTCCCGTCTTTGTGTGATTTTGATTTTAAACTAGTATATGTTTTCCTATATGCAACTATAGAGGTGGAACAAGCTTTTTGGAAAGGTGGGGGCGCCCTAAAAGAAAGGGGGGAAAATCACCTTTTTTCTAGAATTTTACATAAAAAGTCTAATCTTTTCGAAAAATGGAGAGGTCTACGCCACTGTGCCACCCCCTTTTAATCTCCACTAAATTTCCCGCTGTGAATATTATGTAAAGTATGGTATTGGGTGAAAGCTATCACAGATTCTGACCTTAAAGGTACTCAATGCTGTTCAGGGCCCCACCTGGGTCATAGATTAAGAACTACAAAAACATATTTCTTAAAGCTATTGCATACCACTTATAGGTACAAAGGTAATAGGAGAAGTAAAGTTAAGGTGTTTCTGTTAAATCAGAATTGAACAGAACAACAAAAATACCTCAATTTTGAACATTTTCAATATATTTTTTCTCACACATGGTGAATATTTGCTCTCAGGTAAATGCTAACTATTCCAGAAGTTTAATAAGAATTCCAATAGTAGTTTTTTACACAAAGCAAGAAAACTGCTATTATCCATTGAAATCAATGGTGAAGATCAATGTCTTTATAATGCCCTAACTCGTATCACAGACGGTGAAAATTGTTTATATTTACGTCGTGGCTAGATAAATAGAGAGTTGATTAATAACAAGGAAACAACAGGTGGTTTTGGTTTGGACATTAATAAATAGGAATATTTATTTTTATCCCTCCTAATTACATCAATTCTAAAACTTAAAATCTGCCGCGATGTGCTAAGTGTGGTGGTTGGAATGCGAATGAATTGACCGTTATCAAGTTGGGGCTACGACTGGAAAATCCAGTTTTTTCAAGACACAACCATTTAAATCATTTTAAAACATTCCATTTTCATCTTTTCAATTTCAAAATATGATCTTATATGACAAGCAATTTATTTTTTCGATTAAAAAATATGATCATATATTTAAAGCAATGATCATTTTGATGCAAAAGATGTGTTCTTTTACGACAAACCATTTTTGAATTTAGATGTAATGTAAATTTTCAGTGTAATGGACTAAATATTGAATACAAAATAACGATGTAGTATTTATGTCTTTATTTTTGTCAAGTCAATGTACAAGGATAGATTCCAGCATTATTACTGTGTAAATCAGGGTTGGAAAAAGATCTCACAATGCATCTTTTTCCTGCAAGGATAAACCACAAAAATACTAGCTATGTGTCCATTTGAAAATGAATAATGATTCGAGATAGCTGTGTCAGCGTTCAAAATCAAACCTTTCCGAATATACCATAACAATGTGTTTTCCGTGGTCTCTATATCTGTGTTTTGTTTGTGTATAATACAATAAATAGACTGTATGTCAGTGGTCCCTATTCTACTGCTAATAATAGAGATGAACACTATTCGCAATACTGTTTTGTTTGTTGATATAATGCACATGAAAGGGGGTTTACTTTCAAAGGTTATGCATACAAGTATAGATCTATCCATAGCTATACAAGTTCACAGAAAGGATGTACAAGAAATATGGCACATAGAGAAATAAGTTCACAGAACCTAGCTGCTGACAGTCCAGCTATTTCATACTATTTCTTTCCTTCTTCAAATTAACATTTTTTATTTAATAAACATTCAGTTAGACCATGCATTGTATAATTCAGAAAAAGTACAAGCAAAGCCTAAAAGTCAATGATAATCAGGACGGAAAAAGAGTTACATGTTCTCATCAGCAGTGGGAACAGTGAGGAATCATTCAGAAAATAATCATAGATTTATTGCCAAGGTATCTTTGGACCTGCCATCTTCTATAGATGCTTAATTACCTCATGCTTCTAGACTAGCCTGTGTAAAGGACTAGTTCCACCACGGCTTTAAAAGTTCTTTATTCTATCAAACATATCACAGACATCAACTATTTTGCACAAACATTTAGAATTGGGCCAAGGCAATGGTTGGCGCCAATAGTTTCATTATCATCTGAGCCATCTTAGATAAAGGCAATACAAAGAATGATTTGTAGTTTGAAGATTGCACTTGAATTGAATCGATTCAATTTTACGGTGCATCTGCATTTCCAAGGTTTTCATTAATTTCTTGCAAATGGGAGGGGGAGCATTGTCCAATAAATTGGTGAAAAATTATGCAAGATTTATTTTCAAGATGTTACAGGTCATAGAAATTAAAATTTATACAGTGATATAAGTTTTACTTTCTTCGGAAAATTACTCAGAAATATTATTCAGATCATTTGATGACGAAATATTATTAAATAAATACATATTAATGTTGAGATGGCGGCTCCTCCAGTTCCCACCCCCTCACCCAGAGAACTCCTCCTCCAGGGTTGGCTAGTGGTTGCTATGGTAACAAAAGTATAGACGACAAGCACCCACATCACTGGCAGTATATACAGGATAACACTCAGGTTTACAAATGTACAGGGGACTTTGACACTGCCAAGCCTATGTAAGAGATCAGTTATCGGTGAAGGACAGCCACGGGGTTCATTTCTACGAGGTTACACTAAATAAAAATTAGTAGCAACAACCTAAAATTAAGGTTAAGAAAGACCATTATTTACTTTTCTTTAGATATTTTAAGTAATTGATATAACAAGCAACACAAAAATATCCAAAATGTGAAAATCAAAGAAATAAAATGGTGTTATGATTGTAGTGTAAGTAAACATGGCCCAGACTTAGGAAGTGCATGAAGTTCGCCAATTATGTTTAGTTGATGTTAGTACCAACACTTTGCCTTGGGGAACACGTTTAGAAATTTTGTTGCAAAATATAAATTTTTGTCATTGGTTTTTCAAGAGAGAAATGATTTATCTATTTTCTACTCCTAAGACGTCGTCTTTGGTAGTACAGTGAAGTATACATAGAAGAATCGTATTTAGAATAATGGTACAGACGTACAGTAGCTTGACAGTGTAAAAGTGTTATAAATAGCAGCATGTCTTTATATACAATTTAGATGAAACACTATTGTCCAGGGTACACATCACATCGACATGGTAAAATAACATACCAATGGGTCATTCGTATTCAGGGTTCTTGTAGATATACATTTTACTTCTCATTCATAAGGCCACTGTGACTTTCATAAACCTCTTTGCTATAACATAGAGGTCTATTGAATCCCATCGATACATTGTCATCCCTTTTTTAGTTTAGTACTTTGTTATAATGTTAATCTTTTAAAGACTGTAAAGTCTGATAGATAATCAGTATTCATTACAAATAAAACGAAATCGTGAGGAGTATCAACAACTTGGCTTGGCCAATACTTAGGATGTAAATACATGTACAACTAACCAGGCAAAATGGCAATGGGTTTCATTTCATGTCGCGTTTCCATTGCGACACCTTGTGTTTCTGCAGCCAGGCAAAGTCTCCACTGATTCGCAAATTGTGCGATTTGCAGCTTCTCTGATGTGTCCCATCTTGTAAGACATAATTCTCTAATTAGATTCAGTCTTTGCATTAATATCCTAGCCATGTACTGCAAACTTGGTAGGAGTGCTTAGGTACATGAAATCAGCACATCTTTTACTCGATGGCAACCCAAGGGCATTGCCTTGGCTAAGTCAGATATTGTCTGTCGTATCCAAAGAGCAAGTAGCACAGCACAGCATAATTATGGCTAATGGTTTGGGTCTACTTGTAGGACACAACAATGCCAATTATTCAGTAGAATGCTGTTTTGTACCGAATTACTTATTTGGACAATATTTTCCTTTTCCAGGTCATAAATAGGCCTAAGTGTCAATATAGAACAGACGATATTATTGCAACAGCAAAGATCATTCATCATGGATGCATCAAGAATAGCGCAAGATAAAAATGGCCATAGAGATATTGGCCATATACATAATGTCCAAAATCATGATAAAAATAGAAAAAGTTCTTCAAATTATATCAATGAGCCACCTATGCAGTCAGGATCTTTGGCTTGGTGATGAGTTGAAATGGATTCACCTTGGGTATGCATGGCAACTGGATCCGAAAGGTTTCCAAGACTCTGCTGGTTTGTCCATTACATTTTAGGTAACCATTATGTTCCTCAACAACTCAACCAATCATCCGTCCCAATAACGCTGTCTTGTATGTTGCAAGCAGTGCACCTGGGGCACGCAGAGCAGGTTTCATCAATTGCCTACTGGCTCTGTGTCTGCAAGTCATAGAAGTATCATAGCAGGGAAGAATTGTCCATCAGTTTTATTATTCTGTTCCTTGGTTCTGGGTCTTTGGTTTGTTCACTATTAGCATGTTGACCTGCATACATGCAGCCTTGCTGCTCCCTCATCAAACTAAAAAGGATGTCTGCATTGTCCACATTTGGTTTGAAGCACAAAGCATTGCCTCAACACAATGTTTTTTTTTTATTCCTACAGGATGGAGCATGGTTTCAGCACATTGGTGAATCGTCCACCATGGCCAGGTTGTTCTGTATGTATGGTGCCCCACTGCGACCACCCGCTTTACTGTGAAGGAAGGCCGTGGAAGTGGAAGATGGTATGGATTCTCGCTCTTTTCTCCTGTAGGGGCAAAACGTAACATATAAGATAAAATCCAATTTATGCCAGTTGATGCTGTATGTGCTCAACATAACTAACATTTAAAGAACAAACTAATTATAATTGAAATAATAAGACACACACACATATATAGACATGTTCTTGATAACCTTTCTACAATAGTCTGGATTTTGCCAATAAAAACTATCAAAATAATAAGTTTTGATCTCAGTTTGTGGGTTTTAAAATGACTATTGAAAGGTATTTTCTACGAATATTAAAAGCTTATTGTTCAAATAGTTTAACTGTTTAAGTGTGTCACATAGATGAAGCAAATCGAATCACCTTTTGATAATGAGAAGTATCAAGAGGACAAGTAGAATACAGAGCAGCGAACCAAGCAGACCTCCCACTATTGCCTCTGAAAAAACAAAGATAAATACATGAAATAAGATTGTCCTTATCATACACATTTGTCAATAAATGTACACAACATCTTACAAAAAAAACTACAGATCTTTGATAGTTATTTTGATAAAGCTGAACATCAATAATGCGTAGGGATTGATATAGTGTAAATGTTCTTCTATCGTCATAATTGCAATATTTCTACAGTTGCCAAGCTAAAACTCTACTTCCGATGAAACCTTTAGCATTTCTAGGCGGGAAATTCCAATCAGTAGGCTCTATGGCTTTTTATCCAATAACCTTTCCTCAATGATAAGGTCACACTCATACAAACATGGGGCCCTTGTTGGGGGGGGGGGATCCCTATACCGCAATTGCAACATTTGTCATCTGTCATTTAAGTGCCCAGATCGCATGCCACCTCTAGCATTTGTCATGTTACAATGTCATATCGAATTTTCGAAAAGGCTAGGTCATGGTGTAGGCCTATATTTTTTCACTCATCATCACTAAGTCTCATGTTTAATGATGAATATTATTTAAGAAATGGCCATGTCGAATCTGAGGGTCCCAAACATTTCACCCACCTAGTGGTAGTCGCTTCTCTGCTCCCTGAGTGTTACTCAGCGCATTCCCCTTTATCACCGTCGGCTCGCCAGGTGGCACCACTGAGCCGGCGTCCCCGCGTCCAGGGGGCGCGCCGGTCGGTCGGGCCGCGCCGGACGTCGTTAGTCGGGGCGGTAGGGTGGTGGGCGCCGCGGTGGTCGTCGGCACGTAGGGGGTGGCTGCAAGGTCAGAAAGGCCCGACAGGATTAGATAGGGCTGATGAAAAAATGTGAAATGTACAGTTACATGAGTTATTGAGGGGCTTAGGGAGTGTAGACTTAGCCAGACCTGAGTGGGGCTATTCATAAATGACCATTGGACACCAAGCTAATTTTGACCATTATTTACCCCCCCCCCCCTCTTCCCGTCATGTTTTAACGATAGGAATGTATCTAGGGAACAGGACCCCCCCCCCCCTCGCTGCATGACATCATTTATGGACGGCCCCAATAGAATCAGATATGATCTGCATTATAAGGGTATTATAATTATGCGATGGAGAATCAAGGGTATAGCTTTACCATTGCCATGCGGGATGTTCGTATTGGCCTACTCGTAGATGTTATAATTAGGCCTATGCCAAATTAGGTGCATTAGATCGTGTTACCGCAGAAATAGCTAACGAAATAAAATTCGCATTTTGTTTTTGATAAATATGATTTCATAATTGGGAATTGCACGAATTGCACATAGAGACCGATATACAAGTGTAATGAGGAGTTGTGTCGTAAACATAGATTGCTATGGAACTTAACATTATCAACCAGATATTGTGTAAGTACCGTGAGAGAAATACTAAGCTGGTCAGATGGATGGCTGCCAAAACATGGTTGAATGGACTTAGGGCTTTCTTTTATTCTTTTCGAGGAGGCAACGCTTACAACATCCTAAGATGAAAAAACGAAAAATGAAAACACAATGCCTATAGGGGATGACAGTTGGAAATTTCCCACTTGAGGCTGAACTAAGGTGCCTGACTTGTTGTCTGCTAAATTATTCAGTTTGGAGGCTTCGATAAGCATCGATTTTAAACTAAAACATCGATTTTCATTTTTAACGTGTCATAAAATGGATCTCTATCGCACACGTTCTCAATGGGATTGTTGGTATGAATAAGTACGCTGGTCTAACGGGTTAGGTCGGTATTTCATTCTTAAGATTGGATGGGGAGGAAGGATGGCCCATGCAGTCAAATCTCGAAATAAAGAAATCCTGATGTGGCATCTCACTGTGATGACATTCGACATCCGCACTATTTTCAGTTCTCATGTTGTGTCATTAGGCAGGATACTGTGTCACATGATAAAGTCGAGGATAGAGAAGGCCAGGAAAGAGCTGTGGCGATATGGCGATTGTATATGAATGGTCCTACGTATAGGCCTACAGACACATAAGAATTTAGGCCTATACGATGGGGTTTCCCCACTATGAAATTGACTTTACTCGGTCATGCAAGAGAACCATCAAACTAACACTAGCAAGCGGCCTGCACTTACTCTAGATAGGGATCAATATTTTAAAAAGAAATGGTAGGGAGTAATTCAGGAACCACTAGGTCGAAAGTCTGGGGTTCACACGGAGCCCTCATGGGGTCAAAGTCCATTGCAACCCCCCCCCCTTTTTTTTTTTTTTTAAGTATTTTAAGGAAAAAATCACATACCTTGATAATACAACCAGAAGCCTTTATTATGCCCCTCTCCGTCACTTGTGAAGGTCAGATTGAGAGTGTTTCTCACGGTGGTAAACACCTTCTGCTGTCCCCTCTGTCCACATAACGTGCTGCTCCTGAGCTCGCCCTGTAGGTACAGAGAGTCCGAGCACCCGGCCGGCCCTGACCCCAGGTCAAGGTCCACCACGTGCAGGTGGAGCCGCTGAGAGGGTTGGACGATGATAGAGGAAGTACAGGATGCTGAGGGAGGGTAGTTGTTGGGGTAGGACGGCGTCCGAATGTAACCACTTTGGGAGCGAAGTATGCCCAGGGAACAGACGTCGTGGACTATTGTTTCTGGAAAAGAAGAAAAAGATGGGTTTAGCTAAATGGCCAGGTTAATGATGTACAAAACATTATATTGAAGATAATTTATGATGACTGCCAAGAGAGTTAAATGACATAGTATCAAATTCATTTTACATAAGATATATAAGTGTGTGGCTCTCATCTCCATTTCCAGGACCACTACTTGCAAGCGGAAGCAATAAGACAACATGTATGTAATACCATAGCACTAGGTACCGTTGAATGGACGGGAAAAGGGAACAGCTCATGGTATAGAATCACATTGATGCCTATCAACTCTAATGTGAAATGAAAAAGAAAACTTTGGCCGCCATCCTAGTCCATAGAGGCCACTGAATGGTACGTGAATACCATTGCGCTGAATGATTCAGAATCAGGAGATTTTACTTTTGCATTACAGCACATAACAGTTTTTCACTTACATCATAGACTATACACAGACAGTCTGTACTTAGATTAAAAATCCAGACTGTAAAGCCCAATCTACGTTAAACGTTATAGTTCATTTGTTTCCAGCAAAGTGAGAACACAACACATTAATGTCCTTCCATCTGCATCTATTTCCTTTTGCAGCTTTCATTATAACCTATCTTTTTGATTTTAATTCCTGAATAACAATTAATGAATCATCTTATAATTATCATCAAATCTAACTTTGCAGTGTAGTTATCAGAGGAAAAACCACACAACTCAATTCACCGTTACATGAATGCAATAGCCTTATCAGAATTCACTTTAATCTGTTTAAGATATAGAACACGTGTTAGCGGTTATAACCACAGGCATTGGGCAGTTACCGCATCGTTATCGGACGCCTTCTCAGCTGTTGGGCCACAGGGACTGCCCCCTTCTAAGTAACCTACCCCCCCCCCCCCCCCACCCCCACCTACCATCAGTTACCAGCCTCCCCCACCCGTCACACCTGGCCAGGTGCGTCCAGGTGCGACCTGACCTCGTCACCTGATACACGGACCATGTGATCGGGTCACGAGGAGCCTTGATTTTTTGGGGAGTTATCATCAATTAAGTACAAAAATAAAAACAAAAACAGGCCAGAAGGTTAACTGACGTTCCCGCCTTAGCTGCTTAGTGACGTCAAATTATCTGATAAGTAAAACTATGGAGAGTAAAATATGAATAGATGAATTACTCTTCAAGTATGGAAAAACCAGGAGTCTCCGAGGAATTTTTTTGTAAAAGTACTGCAATGCTTGGTTACTACAATTTGACTATTAATTATGTGGTTGCTGGTTTCGTTTCCTAATTTGTATGGTGTTTCATTGTGGTAATGCATGTGCTGACAATAACCAATGTAAATCTATGGGCCTAGACCTTTCCCATACATCAGCGTTATTTCAAGCTTTATCAAGCAAAGTGGATGATTATTGTAATAAAATCGCTGATTAAACATGTAAAGTTGCTCATATTAATCAAAGTCCAGCCCTATTTTGGTGCCTTGTTATTAGGCCTAGGCTGTTCCGCTCCACTGCCCATCACATGTTGTGACCCCGTGTTTCAATACGAGGGTAGGATCAAAGTTCATACCACCTGGCCAAGGTGGGGGCCTATAATCAAGGGAGAGTTTCATATGATTGGTGAAAATCTGGCCAATAAATGCATGGGTTTACAGCATGTCTTCAACCTTCCTCTTCATACAACTGCAATAATTTGATATTAGGACAGGTTGTGACATAATGTGTAATAACGTCATTTTCACGTGAACATCTGAGAAGTTAAAGCTTGTTTCTGAATATTGTAACCTGAATAATTGTGAAAAGCAGACAGTACCAACAAATGTTATCAAACTTATTATGATGCAAGACATAGTGTTGGAAAATGTTGATTTAAAAACGATATCCAAGGTCAGATTTGCAACGTGTATTTTGTCTGGGTCACACTTTAATCACAACCATAATCGAAGGAACCGAAGCTTTGCATTTCTCTTTATGCTTTTGATTAATGATTTACCAATTATTATCAATGATTAGTTGGTTGACTTGTCAATAAGAATTCAATTCATCGAAGGCCTCTCATATTTTTACATTATGTAAATCGACTATGGGGCTATCTAAATGATTCCTTTTTCTAGCAGAAATCTCTTCATCCCTTTTTCTAGACATGCAGGTTTATCAAACTTAAAGGATCATTCATGTAGGCCATCTCATCAATGTTTGCTCTTTCACCAAAGGTATACGGATGACTGAGTTTAGAGAGTCAAAAGCAATCAACTAAAATAGTTATCCTTTATATAGATCACATTTGGCGAGAAGAAAGAACAGATAAAAGCAAAGAATGATGATGCTTTTGTGGAGAGGCAAAAAAAAAAAAAAAAAAAAAAAGCGTATATATCTGAGCCTGCCCATTCGCACGCGCCGTACGGTGATGCCTTTGTATATAATAGTATAACTTGCTCAGTATATACCTGTAAAGGGTATTTGAGCGTCTGTCTGGAGACACCTGTTATACGCCCTACACCTGCCCATGCACACCTGCCCAGGTAGACAAGAGGTGTCTTCACTCAAGTCTACAGCCTGTTATGGGACGGATGCTGACGTAAGATTCACTTAAGGATAGATACAATTAATTTACATTTGGTGTTTTACTTTCAAACTATCTCAAGAAATCTATTATGAATGACAATGCAGTATTACCGTTATCACTGATTGAATATATTTATAGATATATCTTATTACCAAGTAAGAACAAATCAACTTATTGTTATGATTCAAATGAATGTTGTGCGTGTATGATCTCTTTTCTCTCCATCAATCCTGTTCATGGCATACAATGGCATACGTTTTACAGCTATAGGTTCATTGGTTGAATTCTTAACGCTGTCAATCATGATTCATGTGCCATATAATAATATAGTAAAAGTAGAGAACAGACATATTCATTACTTCACTTAAACCATCCACACCTATCCTTAAATTAAAGCAAAGATGCAGCTGGTCTGGGCTTGAGACATCTTTTGAGTTGGATAAAAACCTTAAGCTGTGCCTCTTTTCACAGGTGAAGCTAACTTCCTAGCTAGTCCTTAGGATGGGGATTTCAGGTAGAGTGTGGTGAGATTCACCCGACATACCCTAAATACAACATCATACTGTTCTTTTTAAACAATGAAACTGATTTAGGAGTAAGTGCCAGGGTCCATTTGTGACTGTTGTATGTGCAGCTGTTTCATAAGGAAAAGTCCATCATTTTCATTTTGATAGTAACATGTGCGTGAGTACAAATCGAAATTTCTTTACTATGCCCCCTCTCATGTACACAGCTCCCTGGGATAGGGCCATCCTCTTCATGTAATAAAGATAGATTACCGAAATATATATCGCCATGTGTACTGTCATCAATTATTATTTCTGGTTTCACATATATAATTCATTTAAAGAGAAAAATGGTACGCACAAGATATCATGCTATCAAATTTACACCATTAACCAACAAATGGGTCAGAAAAACAATAAAAAGGATTGCAATAAGTTAAAAGAATATACACGTAAGGGGATACATTACTTGATTTTACTTAAATTAAAAAAATAAGAAAAATAAGAATGTTAATCATTGTAAAGAAAAAATTAAATTGAACCAGCACAAGCTTACCTGGTACACATTGATATGTCAGCTGCATGTAGTTACTATACAGCCTACAGTGGGGTATTTGTCGCCCCAAGTCGCCCGTCGGGAGGTTGATGTCGCACGAGCGTCGCCCCACACAGTTGTGCACCAAGAAGTCCTCCAGGGCGCAGTCTCCGGGGGTGTAGCCGCACGACCCGTTAGCACTGTGCCCGTAGAACAGGTCGACGATCTTCACCATGGAGGAGGGCGGGCAGCGCGCCTCCAGCACCTTACTGCTGGAGAAACAGGCACTCACCGTGTGGTTCTCCTGGGCTGAAGGATAACAAAAGGAGATTATAAGTTGTGGTTTTATAATATTATGTTGATTAAAGAAAAGGAAATGCTCCGTGTCGTTGTACCATATACTTAAGTGTCCATATTCTATCAAGAATTTAAATTCTTAATGTCTATACTGTGACTTTACACCCCATGCTCCGGGCCCATGCTGTACGTCATTAGACGATATGCCACGGGTTAATATTTTGATCGACTGATTATGGATTTCCTGCCAACCCACATTTTAATGTAAAAATGTTTTATTCCCTGAACTATGTTGGCCTTCCACCAGAATGTATCCACATCTTTTTGAAGAAGAAGAACATGGACAAGTGCCTGTGTTCAATCAAGCACCCTGATAACGATAATTATTGATCTCATTTGGCAGCGAAAATCACAAGCAAATTTGATAATTAATTAGTTTGGTGGGACCCATTATTTGTCCCTGAGGCAGCCACGTGGTGGGGTCATTGAGTGGGACCCCACTGAGTGGTTTCTACTCCCCATGTGCGCCACCAGCAGCAACTTCTTTTTGCTCTCATTTTTATTCATTATTGATGTCATGGGTTTTGGGTACACGATGGTGATTTAACATGTTTGCCATCTCAGTTTTCCTTGTGGTATGTATACTCATATATGCATAGGGTAAACTGAACGAGTAGCACACATTCTGTATCACTGCTTTTCTATATTAAGATGACGATAATGAATGATGATGTGTTGGAGTTTAAGGTCTATTCAGAAATTTTCAGCTATATCAAGAACAACTCCGGTTTTTGACTGTTTACAGTATGTATGATCGAATCTATGGTGGTGGAAATGGCGGCAAAGTAAGGTGGTCTAACAGGCATCAGCTAGGATTGAACCCAGGCCGGCAGCGTGCAACTCCAGCACGTTACCCACTAGACCATCCCACCCCCTTTTCTATATAAGATGAAACAGTCATGCTTATAATTGTATGTGGTATATGAACAAATAAAATAGAAATTAATAAAATCATTACAAGCTTATAAGTTTAATCTAACCAAAGTAGGGTTCTTGTCACTGAGAAAACCTTTTAAAAGATTTATCATTATACATTATCCTGCTAATTAAACTTAGAATTCTTGATTTCCCATGCTACCCTACCCCTTCGGTAAACATGTTTGTTTATCCCTTATAATGCCGGCGCCGTATGTCCCAACGTAAAATGAATACCCGGGTCCCTACATATTCACCTCTGCTCTACCTGGGCACCACCTGTGCAATAAAAAAACATGAAAAATACAACGAAAAGGGGGAGGGGGGAGTAAAAGGAAAAAAATAGAAAAACAGACAAAAAAATAAAGAAGGGAAAAAAAGAAGAGACTCCACCCTAACCCTATCTGTGTGACAGGTCCCGGGGGCTAGTGAGGGCGAAAAACAGCCTATATTAATGTCGGTGTGTAGACACTTTGACACCCTATGTCAACCCCGGCTCGGGGGGCAGAGGGTCGGCCGAGGCACCCCTTCACCCCCGAATTAGAGCTGGGTAAACTAATTGTGGCATCCTTCGTCCACACCCGGAAACCTGGAGCAAAAAGTCGTCGCTGTGTCATTTTTTTATCCGCTACTTGTGATCTGTCCCGGATTGATTTGGATCATAATTACATGGCTGAAGTGACGGGGAAAGTGATGATGTCACGCGTTGATTAGATTAAGGGAGATTAGGAGTTGCCGTTCTTCAACCGGCTTAAGTAAAAAGAGAAGAGAACAGCAATATGGATGACTTGAAATCAATTCAAAAGGGCTATTCGGGTTTAGCTCACCTGAATTTGGATTCGATGAGATGTAATAAAACACGATTATCCTTGGGTGAACTTATATGCTTTATGCACATTTGCCTAGATTTATTGTAACACAAAACTTAGTTGCTATTCAGCGATAAGATCCGTGAACGAATCAGCTGTTACATAAATGCATAATATATTTCAGAATAATCGAAATTATATCTGCATAGATTGTTCAATAGTTTACGTAAAGTTCGCTGATGTTTATAATTATCATGCGACATCCTCTGCGAAAATTTTACAAAGCGCACCATAGTGATACATTTAAAGTCCTTTAAACCACAAAAAAAAGTAAAGGAAAACGTGAAAGCATTCTTTTCAATTCATTGCGTCCATGTTTAAACACGCCCTAATAATACAAGTTGCATGTGCTTGTACGATATAATCATTTGTATGTTTTGACATGTTTTCTATATAAAACCGTTTCTTTGGTCCATTACAATATACCTCAGGCACCAACACGACACACAATAAAGGTCTAGAATCATGTCAACTTGTCCCCCCAGTCGTCCCCCCAGTCGTCCCCCCAGTCGTCCCCCCAGTCGCCCCCCAGTCGTCCCAGGTCATGTTGACAGACTTTCGCTGGTTTCGGCCTACTCGTCCGTCGATAATGGACTAATTGCATGTCACCGGCAACTGGTGCAGGAACGTCAGCTTGGCCGCTAAATCAAGGGGTCGGGGGGGGGGGGGGGGGTGAAAGGGGGCCGAGGGCGACCATTAATTACATCCCAACTTTTCACAGAATCTTAACCAACCATGTAAGGCAAAAGATGTGACTGCTGCGTAAAATTAATAATTTGCAGGAAACGGTCACTTTCATGGCCCTTGCAACCTTAAAAGAGTTCAATTCTATAACTGCAATTCTGGAGATACCTATAGCGTTGCTAATATTATTTATGTTTCTGTATAGACCACGTTAATTTACCTAAATACACAACATTGGTTCAACAATGATTGTGGGATGCCGTGTGGAAGTAGATATAGATATAGATCGCACGATTATGATTACTCTTTGCAATTGGTAGCAGAGAGGGGTTCGCTAAAAGGATGTGTATATACAATACCAAACATACAAATTACAACATGACCAACACAGTTCTCCTATCCTTTTGACTGTATAATTATAAATGTACTGTAAAAGCCGTTGCCCCTCCCGATTCACTCCCGAATCCTCTTCGTGAGACACTAATAGGACATTTCATAAAATACCCATTTGAAATATATTTTGGGTGGTCCTGTTATTCATCACGTACTTTCCTTTCATCAGAATTGGTCTGGACGTAATTGCGAAGTCACCAGGATTCCCTGGGAACATGTTGCTTTGTCGGCATCAGCTAATCTGCAGTTTAAAGAGAACTAAGGGGTGTAAACAGAATGACTAAAGGGGCCCCTGACCACTTCAAGGTCTTATTTTCATTTTTTTCCTTAGAGGGTCATCGGACAGAATTTCCAGTTTTCATTAGCTCTCATTCTATGGCTCTAGCGGAAAACCCGTACCCTAAATACCCGGCCGAAATATCATAAGAAGAAACGTTATAATGTTCCCCCCGAAAAACCCACAACACATATCTAACTATTAGTTACAACTCAACTAGATCCTCATTGCATGTTAGTTTTTTAGGAGTACCATCAAACAGAATGTTACCATCCCGCCCGTCCCCTATTCTCCCACGGCGGTAGGGAGGTGACCTACTGACTTCACTTAGGCTCCTATCATTCTATTCCGAGTACAAATCGCTCATATCGTATACACCGCATACTACGAGTCATAACATGGCCAACAACATAGGTCCGACCTACAAAAACTCGGCTGGTGGTTTTTAGAGTATACGTACTGGGTAAGGATATGATATGGCGCCACATCGTGCAAAACATGTCAGTGTTGATACTCTTAGAATTCTGATAGAATCGTTACTGAAGCCATAGGTACCAATAACCGATTATTACCAATACACTATTAACTTTTTTATCTCTTTTTTCCTTGTTTTAGAATAGAGGACATTTACAAGCATTATGTTATGGATTATTATAATCATTCATCTCTTCGATTTCTAATAGTGTTCGTTACGAAACAAACACTAGAGGTATCATATAACATTTTAACTAGCATTCTCCATTGTTGATATTTCGAGAGTTCCGTCTTAAATGTAACGATTTCCCCAACACTATCCCTACAGTTGGCTCCAGGGTTGGATTTTTATATCACATTTCAGTTACATGGGTGACATGACATTATGGGCAGGGGAGCGGAACTACTCTGAATTAGACGGAAAGGCAGTCAATGTTGATTGGTCGCCGCAAATTAGACTCAATTACATGTTTTAATGATTTGACATCAATCTCATTCGCCGCTCAGATGAATAAAACTTCAAATATTTCTATTTGTCAAGAACCGGACCTATTGATTCGAACCGGAATTAGTTGGTAGAACTAGCTACTCTATATTAATTGCATTTGGATGAAAACCAAAACCAAATTAGGCTTAATCGTTTAAATGCTTATTCTGTGCTCGAGTGCTTAGAGAGTCAGTGTAACCTAGCTAGTAACAGCCCTTGTAATCAGTAATGCCAGAAGTGAGAACAAAAATAATGAGCTTCATATAAAAATTAATAACACAGAACCAATTCTAAGGTACAGAATATAATATACCTCATATTACCTAACTACATGCTTCCTGATGCTGGCCCCTGTACGGGAGCACGTGGCGACGTGCGCCCACTCTCCCCATGCCCACCTTAGCCCCTCCATGAGCTGCTCACCAATTGCTCACCCACTTTGAGCCACCTGCTCGCCTCCTGCTCACCACCACCTCCTCACCTCACACCCTGGATGCAAAAAGTCAAACCACAAGTCTCCAGGGCAGGCCGGGAGGGGGTCCCATGCCTACCCCTGGAGGGTCGGCGTGTGGTCGTGACGTCACAGGTCGCACGCGTCGCCACGACAACACGTCGCACGGCGGCGACGTCGCGTCCCGGGGACTTGTAGAAGGGGCCCCTGGACGTCACGCGTCAAATCAACGCCCTGAGTGAAGTTGTCCTGACTTCGAGTAATTAATAGATGGAGCCCTGGGGGCTGAGGCCCTGTAACCATTACAGCGTGAGATAGGCATACACGTATTTTCGTGTAGGCCTCAATGTTTTCTTAGGTAAACGTCTGAAAAATGGGCTTTTACTCATTGGAAAAGAAGTTAGATTTTCACGGATTGGAATTTGATAATTAATGACGATATCCCATGAATATCATAAAGTCGAAGCTATAATAAAATTGCAAGAGTATGTATCTTAATGGTTCAGTGCCCTGGAAGGTAAGTAAATGTGTTGCACATGATCACATAGGCCTATACGTTCAAGAGAATTGTTACACAATATCGCACGTGTAAATGGCTGTTATTCTGAAGTTGCCTTGTATGAGCCCGGCCTGCTCTAGTGTATGCATTGCAGTCCCGGGGGCGACACACCCTCTCCCATTAGGAAACCTCCTCAGAGCAAGTGGTTTTTACGACAAAGCAACAACAACATCAACAACAGCCCCCCTACAGTTTATGAGGCTAATCCAATTATAACTACCTCACCACTAAACTAACCAGCGTTTTGCCCACAATCAACAAACGCGTCCCCCCTAAGCGGTTTGGGCGCGTGCCCAAGGCGCTGTCCTGTCTTTGAATTATCTTCTATATGAGCCTGGGGAAAGAATGAATAGCCTACAACACTCATCAAACATGTACTAGCCTAGGGTCAGCCTTGGAAGTTTGAAAGTAGATAATTTATAGGCACGAGACTAGCTAGAGGCTATTTCGATATGTGAATATCAGCGGAGATGGTATGAAGTCATTTAGAACTGTCATCAAGGCTCAGGGCAGGGAGGGAATAGGGAGGGTAGGGATGGTGGTGTATGTGGTGGTGGTAGTGCAGTTGGTAATGGTGGGGGTACTTTTTCGTCTAAAAAAGGGGTACCCACAGCATAATGCGGGACTCGGTCAGGGAAATTTAAAGAATGTTTCACGGAGTGACCATTGTATACAAGAAGAGTTACATTGACTCCGCGGTGCCAACAGAGACTCCCAAATTGTATAAGTAATGACCTGGCCATTGCATAGTCTCGGCTCAATGGTTTAATCCATGCAGTCATAAAGGGAATGACTGCATGTGCTCAAACAGGCTCTGGCCAGCATTTGAATAATCTTAGTCTTGATACAATCTTAGACTCTGTTTGAATTAAACAACATCATAGATGGTTATCGAATTCTTATTTTTCCATCCATGTGCTTTCAGAATAGTTTATATTTAAGACCAATTAAATGCATGCATTGTAACATCCAACATCAAGTACCTGGAACTAAGTATAGTTATGAAAAATCAAACTTCAAATTACCTAATAACATAATACAAAATATAAAAATACCTAACCTGAACAATAAAATTGGAAGCTATTTCAAGATCTTCTTAGGGGTTCAAATCATTCAAAGTTTGATTTTTAATAGAAGTCACCCACTTTTTGAGAATAAGTACCCCCCCCCCTCCTCAAATCCCTCTCCAGTTGTTGATGGTGGATTATTATGGGGGTCTTCTCCATCTCCCAGGCTGTCAGTAAAGGGTAGTGCTGTCACCTCGTTACTCCAGGCCTGATAAACTACACACTTGTACACAGTATGGGTTGGGTATACAGGTTCTTACTTCTGATGTACACCTCCGTGGATACTTGCAACTGACTGTCTCCTTGGAGGAAAACTTGTGGTTTGTTCAGATGTGGGGAAAACGATGGCGGCTTTCAGGGTTGGACTTGGGATTACAAAGAAGGATTAAATTATGACTAGAATTATAAAATTTTCAGCTTATATAATGCAAGTGCATACATAAAGTTTTCCCCAACTTTTTAGAGGTTAAGTTTCAAATTAGGCAGTAAAGGGGGAAGGGGGGCATTCCTGACCCCTAGATAAACTCCTGTATCCATCCCTGGACTTGCTATGCTTTTATTATTTTGCAAGATTGCTGTTAGGTGTGTGTGCCAGAACAAATCATCCTAGGAACCTGGAGGCCGTGTCTCCTAAAACCGGTTACCGTAGGGCATATATAGCTAAAAATTCTTCAACTTGACGTGCTTACGAGCATTATCTCGGACTGTTTCTACATTAGCTGAATAATGAATAAGTTAGCCAATTGTTCTAATGGAGTTCTGGATGGTTTAGCATACACTTGGCGGCGGATGAGATCAGGTTTATCCCTATTGACCGTTTATTTAGACAGGCAGAATCTAAGTGATCGATAAACAGAGGAGCTGAAAGCATCATGATCCATATTCTTGGGTTTTAATTCTCTGGGGTGTGTTTATAACTTTAATGAGTCATATTATATTCTGCTCAATAAGACCTATAGTAAATAACCAACTATTGTAAGAATTAGAGACGTCGCAGTATTCCCCGGGGTTAACCCCTACCGTCCTCTTTGGAAATGGGAATCTGGGATGTCTTCGTGGGTAGGAGACAACCTCCAAAGCACCTGTATCATATAGAAAACTTATAAGTTGTAGACAAATCCAGAAGTAAAATGTGTATGCTTCCATCATCCGTTAACAATGATTTCAACGGGAAATCGGGAGCAGAATCGATTCCAATGCTTAGGTGTGGCAATAAGCAGTGACATTGAATGTTTGGGTTAATTACAAATTGGCCTATAACCTCAAGTGCAGCATACTGGGTGTCCTGAAATGACATTGCCCTAGGCCTTTTGTAAAATACTGATCAATCGATCTCGGCTCTGAACCGCCTCAAGGCATTGGCATGGCGCTGACCCCATTGATATTATAAGAAACACGTCATAAGCCAGGCTTGCACCATCCATATAGATATCTTAGGTCCAGAATTAAGTTATATCATGTGACCCTTTATTCACTCAACCAGTTAGGCATGTAGGCTGATTGTGTTTAGAATCTAAATTAGGTGTGTTATACAATCGAATGTGTCTTCAATGGACTCCAAATGTGGAAAGAACTATATTTTAAGATAGAGTGGATTTCGACATGAGAAGCTATAGAATCAATGAGCCGTTTGGTTCTGAAGACATGATTTGTGGTTGTTCCTGTTATAAAAAGAACCCAGTTCAAATCTTCATGGGTGCATTTTAAAAATGATTAATGAGTTTTATCTCAAAAGAAGCGAGTTTATAAGCACACATTTCAATAATTTGTTTTTCCAACAAATTAACCACCATACTTTTTGTGAACAGCAACACGCAAATATGTATGTATCTTTCGAGCTCTGGAAGAACCTGAAGCATATTTCCTGGGTCACAATGTAATGAAACTGATGAGATACTGGACCGTGACTTATTGATCAATGTACTTCAGACCTTGATCAGTATTGACCAGGTATACTGGTGGGTTGGCAGGTGAGGGGCAGGGATCGATACACCTGGAGGATCAGACTGACCCCAACCACCCGTGTTGACCATTGTCCAGGTACTGCTGGTGCCTGGTCATCCAATTCTCCAAGGTAACTTCCTAACTGGCTTTATTCATTCAAGTCATTTATCTGTAAAGCGATGACTAAGGATCCCCCCAGGAGCGTCTAAAGCCGGTATTCCACAAAGCGATTCTGATTGGCGGCAATTTTGTGACTTATTTCTCCAATAATTGACATGAATCAAGAGCCGTCCTACGTGTAATTTGAAAGAACATTTGAAATTCTTTCTAATGATCAGCAATATGCATGCGCAACCTTCACCTTTATCTCTGTTGACGAGTTCCGAAATCATGAGTAAAATCATGCTCTCTGGTTTGTAGATACAATGTGTACTTTGTCCTAAGAAAATTGATCACATAGCCACAAATACGCACTGCGCGGTCCGTATTAACATTTGGATTTTTGACAGTGTTTATTAAGTTTACTTCTTAACATTTCTCAATCTGCAACGAAACATATTTCAAACAACTTAACATTCTATTATAGTAGCAATACGATCTATAAACTGTTACCATAGCATCAAATCCCCAATCCCATCAACTTCATTCAACATGGGCACGACTACAACTCACTGAAACGTGACAGGGAGAAATAAGATCGTGTTTCCTAAACTACGGTAAATATTCCGTAAATGCTGATTCGTGATATTTTGTCGTTTGCTTAGCGTCTGGTAAAATGACCGTAATGGTAGGTAAACGTGCAGTGTGGGCGTGACGCCACTGTTAGAGGGTATCGATCTGTTTGTAGGATGACGAGGGAAAGATAAAAGGTTGTTGGCACTGTTTTGTGCAAATAGTGTCTGAATTGGCCGCGGGATGGAGGGACGTAGGTGTGTTGATGAAGGCGGGGGGCGTGGGAGGGAACAAGGAGGGAAAAAAATAAGGAAGGAAGAAAGAGAGGAAGGAATGAAAGAAGGTGATGAGAAAAGGAGAGAAGGAGAGAAGGAGAGAAGGAGGGCAGATAGGGAGGGGGTTTGCGACCATTGAGGAAGCTTTAGTGATTTTCACATTACTCGGCAAAGACATGATAATTGGCCATACCCGCCCTCAGGCACGGTCCAGCAAATTATGATAAACCACAACCTATCTGCATTGATCTCTACACAACGGGAGCTTCCTATTCATTTGTTTTATAAACATACATTTCCATATGCACCTGAAATGCACCTGGCCGTATATCATACGGTGTGTCCGCCCCTCCCCCCGCCCCAGGCCGGTGTCTGCGAGCCCTACACCCCCGCCTCCTGGAGGCCGACATTTGAGAAGGTCACGACTGGCACCGCCCGTAATACACCGCCACTACCAACAGCTCACTTCTGCTCACTTCTGCTCACTTCTGCTCTCTTCTGCTCACTTCTGCTCATCGAGTTGGTCCTGTTCACCTCATAGACAATTTGGGGAGGTATGGGGATCTAAGGGGTACGCCTTCAATTTCGGCCCTGGGGTGCAATTTTCATGATAATGTGGTTTGAAATACAGAGACTATTTGAACTGTTTTATGTTGGTATGTGCATACGCATGAGCATGTCGGGATGGTCTGCAGAGACGGTTCCAGATAATTATTCTAAAACAAAAGTATGAGAGAGTAGGGTCCCATATATACTTATTCGAACTTAGCCAAAATTTAAAAACGTTTAACCTTGTTTAAATTTGGCAGATTTGTGACTGACCTCAAACGCTACTTAACACAACATTTTCCGTTTGCTTTACATATAACTCAAACAACTCCATGATGTATAAGTCCGTCCACTCTGTTCGGAAACACAGTAGGCCTAATTAGTCTATGATTAAGAAGTCGGTGAGCAATTGATGACTCATTATGTAGAAAGTTCTAGTGGCTGATGGGACCTACTGGTTACCATTCCGACCCCCATACTCTGTGGGCAGGTCCTGTTCTGCTCGCAGACAGGTCTAGAGGTGAGCAGTGGGTGAGCAGTAGGTGAGTTGTTAGGCTGTAAACTCCATACGCTGAGCTGCTCACGGGACTGGCGTAGGGCCAGAGAGGAGTAGCTCGAGGAGTACTACAGACGTACCTGACCCCCCTCCTCCTATACCTGGATGAGCAGCTCACCCCCCCCCCTGCAGTGAGTGGTAGGAGCAGGTGGGCCAATCCACTCAGATAAACACACAGACGGACTGGTGTCGGTGACTGGATTGACTGCGGAGTCGGATTCAAATTCGAATTTGTATGGAATTTAATTAAAACTTAAATTATACACAATTCTATCCAGGAAAAGAAAAGATCCCAATCCGTGCACTGGGAGAGGTGTTCGTATTTGTTGTTTTGGTTATCATTTTTCCTTTTCTATATAATTATAAATGTGAGTGTGCAAAAGCCCTATGTAAATACTAAATATATAAATCACATTCTATTAGAAAATACTGTCTAACTAAAGGTCTATCTGTCTATCCCTAGGTATCATTGTTTGCGGCCACAGAGTATGGGTAAATGAACTGTACAAAAAAAAGAGAATAATACCATCTTATTCATTTCTACTTGCAGCAATTATTTGCTCATTTCTCTCATTCCTATCTCCCTTGCATCCTCCTTGCACTTATCTTTCCCTTTATTTTGAGCCCAAACATTGATCCACCGTCCAAATATCTGCGGATTACCCCTGATTACCCCGCTAATCTCCCCCACCCCTCGCCCTTTGTAAAGCCCCAAGGCACCGTCCCAGACTAAGACCCCCTAACGGGCTGCTGGTACCGGCCTCTTCTGCGGCTACCTGGCCGTGAAGACAAGCTACACCTGGAGACGCCAGGTACCAGCAGAAGGGGACGCCAGGTACGCGCGTTTGGTTGATTTGCTCTACAAGAAAAATATGCCTCCTCATTTAAAAGAAAATGTTATTGAATTGATTTAAATAAGGACTATATTAAATAGCATTGATGCAAAGAAAACTGTTTAATAATCGGATTGGTTTGATCCGCGGAATGGTGGGAAAGATAGTGTTTGCACATGAATAGATAGCAAGAGATAGAGCTTGATTCGCGCTATCTTACACTAGTATTAGGTGTACGCACATCCACTATTCTTAAATAGTCATATATATATACGCACATATCTTTTTATCTGCCTATATATCTAAGTACATATTGGTAAAGGTCTGTAAAGGGGCTTAATCATTTAATGATCATTATTCATAATATATAGACCTTTGATAACTTTTCATTTAAACCTATACAACTACAGTGGAGGACTGCAAGATCTTTGGATATGTCTGCCCCTAAAAAACTGAGGTTATTTCTGTCCACTCCCTAGTCGCTCAGACTCGGTATAATGCGGCCCTTAATGCTTACATGTACGCATTAAGTGTGCACTAACTTCCTGGTAGTCCTTCCAGAGCTTCCTGCAGCAGAAAAAGTCACCTAACATGAGACTGGTATACAGTAGGTGCAGGGAATACTTAGCTGCGGGTGGTAGTAGACAGGATGTTGTTGGAGCATAACCAAGCTGATTTGATATGTGAATAGGTTACTGGCGTAATATGGAATTATTCTATTAGGAATAACAGATGTACACACCGGTGACCACATTCGGGAATCAGAAACTTGAGCCTATTAGAATAGGGTTTATGGACATCTATGAACATCAACCCGAAATCAAATTTGATGTTACACTTATCTTAGAATTCTAATTGAATTGCTCATTATTGTTAACATGCTAAGTTGGAAAGTTAAGACAACTGTTCTGTATTGGGGTCAGTAAATACCGTCTTTCACTTAAATTCAGAATGTTATTTAAAGAAAACACAGCTCAGATAACGTGGAAGAGAATCAATCTCCTCACAAAATTGAGCAAATTGTGTACGTCTGCCTCACTCTAATCCTTTTGTGTATGTATTTAGTTGTAGTCTAAGAAAAAGACGTTACAGACAAGACTATCAGAGCAGTGGTCGCCCCTGTCTGCGGTTTGCCCCACAGACCTGTAACGACCAGTATATTTGTATATAGAGTGATAGAGTGTATGCTGGCAGTGGGAGACTGGCATCGCTCAGGGCAGGATGGGGGTGGGAGTATACAGCATCCCTGACCTTTACCTTAGCGCCTTACTGCGCCGCCAGTAAACGTCCATGGTCAGCTTGTTTCTTCACAAAACGACCTTTCTGGTATATATTAACATAGCACTAAATCAATTGCAGTGTTACTTTGATAATTCTGCTCATTTACCGGTAACTCAAACTTCCAACAGAGGACTTTACCCCTGAGACCTTGGGTTTTGCATTCGATATCTTGCATAAATGCATAATATAGGCCTATACCAATATTATAAGCTATTAGGTATTATCAGTACGAAATAATGGTGTATCTATAGGCTGTTGTGGCCTGCAGCTGATTGCACAAGGTCATATTCTTATTTCTGATAAGATAATACAATGCCATTATGATTCACTGCATTGCTTAATGCATTATTAGTACCTGTCTATATGCTATTGTACGCCATACCGGGACGGATCCAAAGGGGTCGAGGGGTCCTCCTCCCTTTCTTTATTTGCTAACTTAACTACAGAAAGAGGCACTGGGGGCAGCGCCCCATCCCACCTGGCCTGCCCCTACTCAGACTTCGATCCACTCTATATAGATACAGCCCCTACCCGTATACAATCTGCCCCCGCACGGAGAGCGGGAATCCGAACCGGGGAATAAAACGGTGCTCCACCACCTGAGAGAAGCTGGCATCTGGCAGTGGCATTCTCTTGACGAGCCCCTTACCTGCTCCCTCCACACTGATGTGCGGACACCGAGTGAGCCGGGACCAGTGTGATGTACTGGAGGAGGCTGGAGGGGGCTGGAGGAGGTCTGTAAAGGGGTAGTGGGAAACATTCCTGAGGCCGCCCCTCTGACTACATGGTGATCATCATGGTATGGGGCAGGTAGGCACGGGCTGGGGGTCTGCATACGTGCACAGGTGAGATGTAAGGTGGGTGAGGGAAGAGAGAGGGGTTATAAGGCAAGGGGAAAGGGGTTATAAGGCAAGAGGAGAGGGGTTATAAGGCAAGGGGAAAGGGGTTATAAGGCAAGGGGAAAGGGGTTATAAGGCAAGAGGAGAGGGGTTATAAGGCAAGAGGAGAGGGTTATAAGGCAAGGGGAAAGGGGTTATATAGCAAAGGGAGAGGGGTTATAAGGCAAGGGTATAGGGGTTATAAGGCAAGGGGAAAGGGGTTGTATAGCATAGGGAGAAGGGTTATAAGGCAAGCAGAGAGTGGTTACAAGGCATAGGGAGAGGGTTATATGGCAAGGGAGAGGGGTTATATGGCATAGGGAGAGGCGTTATAAGGCAAGGGGAAAGGGGTTATATGGTATAGGGAGAGGGTTATAAGGCAAGGGTATAGGGGTTATAAGGCAAGGGGAAAGGGGTTGTATAGCATAGGGAGAAGGGTTATAAGGCAAGCGGAGAGGGGTTATATAGCATAAGGAGAGGGGTTATAAGGCAATCGGAGAGGGCAGTATGATTGTATAGGGAGAGGGATTATAAGGAAAGGGGAGAGGGTTTATAAAGCAAGGGAAGAGGGATTAAAGCATGAGGTAAGGGTTATATTATAGGGTAAGGAAAGAGGGGTGATAAAACAAGGAGATAGGGATTATGAGGGTAGGGAGACGGGTTATAAAGCAAGGGGATAGGGGTTATAATGCATCAGAAGAAGGGAGAAACAAGTAGGGTTGGAGAAGGAATAGTAGAAGGCAGAGAAACGGTGAAGGCATGAGAGGAGGGGAAGGAAGAATAATTAATAGGGGGAGAAGAAATAAGAAGGGATGGAATACGATACAGTTCTCATACTGTGTCTATGTTAGCTGCTAGATCAATGGGGATAATGTTTTGCCCGGGTGTGTTTTTAATGTGCATAATTGTGCATATAAAACATAGGGTGTTCAGATGTAAGTAAACATGGGGTGTTTTCCGGTGGGTTGTTTGTGTCAGTGGTTCTGAATTCCCAGCACAAATTATATACAATTCAAACCAAGAACAAAGTCAATATTGTTTCCAGAGAAAAGCTACATATTAGGGCTAACCATTATCCAATAAAATGCCATGTAACACATTATAACTTACCGCTCTTAAATCTGAGATAATATATTGCATTATACCTGTGGCTCACATCGGTCAGTGAGTGGAGGCCTAACCCCCTTCCCCCTGACCTGCCCCCCTTTTTCCATCTGGCCCTCTCTCAGGGTGAAAAGCCCCATATGTACCCTAAGGAACCCCCTAACCCACTCACTTAAACCCTGCAGAGTGCCCTTAGAACCACAGACTGCGCACACAATAGTGTCAGCATTACTCATTTGTCAGTCGAGCATACTCTGCGTATATTAATATCAATACACAGTGGAAATGTGTTGTTGGCGTTTGCCAGCGTTTTTCACATGATTGAACAGAAAATACAACAACCCTGTAAACTGAGGTTGTAGAGGTAATTTATGAACAAAGTAGCGTATACCTAACCATTGCATCAGCCTGAATTTGCGCTTGCGCTTTACTGTTTTGTTTCGATTTAGTAGTTTTGATGGACTACCAATACAATTAACATTAACGTAAAAGGTTTACACATGCAATCAATGTCGGTACCACTATGTAAAAAAGACATGCTCAAAATCATTACAATGAGAATACAGGCATTAAATACTAGAACGTAAAAACGTAACCACATAATCGACGCATAGTTCAAGGTAGGAGGTATATTTCTCGACCATTTATTCCGGTCAGACAGCCCCAGTACAAAAGCTGTGGGTGGTGGGCCAGATGGTGTGCAGTGAATCACACCACCAGTCGATACACCACCCACAGTGGTCGGGGCAGGAGCAGTAGACTAAGACCTGGTTTACACTAGCGGCCAATGTCCTTTATCATCTGATAACGTTTATCATAATTCTTACGACAGTCCCAATGGTTCACCTACAGTTCCTGAGATGCTCCCCCTCCCCCTCTTCCTGCTTTTTCTCTTGCCATCATCCCTTTACGTCCCCTGTGCCCCTGCTTCTCCCCCTCTCCCTTTGCCTCTTATATTCCTATGCGTGGCCTATATCTGTTCCAATGTATTTCCATATTATTATAATTATTAAGAGAAGAAATATATATATACAGCGTGTAGGTTTTAGGCACCACAATCCTATCATAGACATTAGCTCTACACAGATTTTAGATCTCACTACTTATGATTAATATCAATCAGCAGTTTGCTCCTGTTTATATTTGTCTAGTGTCTTATATGTATACAAAGCACTAATATCAAATCGTATAAAACAATCATTAAAAATAACCAGTTATAGAAATTACACGTGGAAATTAGACGTGCAGTGACTCTATACCTCACCATGATTAAGATCAATCAGCAAGTTGATCCTCTCTATATCAATGCACACCAATCCCATATGCCTGACCCTGAATGCTGAGGTCACCACTTTTTGCGGGGTCTGGAATTTTTAATCAATTAATTAAAGTGTGCGTGTTGTAATGGGGACCTTGGGGAGGCGGGGGAGGTAATCAGGGGTACCCTTATAAGGTGCTGTGTGTACGTTTGCAATTCAGTTAGAAAGAACGAGATAACGAGGGTTATTAGAATTTGTTGCATTCTATTCCATTACAGATTCTATTCCATTACAAATATATATGTAATATATATATATATATATATATATATAATAGATATTTATATATAGTCATATATGTATAGTTCCTTTTGGCAGGGACTTAAAATACAAAGAGGGAATTGGAATTGTTAGATGTTAGTAAAAATGCATCTTTCTCTTTTATTACTCAGGGGCGGAGCCAAGCAGGGGGTATTCAGGGGGTCCTGACCCCCTTCCCTTTGGTGGACACCTTTATCTGCTATAAAGGAGGGGACGTATCTGTACATTCGGAACCCAACCTCACGTCTCTTTTGTAAAATCCTAGCTTCATTTACTATGTCTATAACTACTGCAACTTTGAAGCACGTACAAATAAGCCATTTTGTTTAAATGAAATATGATTAAGCAAGAAAGGTTCCACTTATTAATTGTTCATGAAATATGAAACTCAAAAATTGCAGAGAAATTCAATTTTACAGTGAATTAAAAGATTAACAGTATCAGCTCATTGATACAATACATTAAAGAGAAAATCTCACTACTGGCTTTCTGATAAATCCTTCACAGTTGGCTGGTTAAATAGGGGGAGGGGGTTCTCATGGGAAGTGGCGGAGCCCCCCCCCCCCCCCCCCCCCCTTTCAGGTGGGTCCACCACACGTGAACATCTGGCACCAGCTCCCACCGGCCCTCCCTTTAGAGTAAATCATTGAGTCTGGTTGCGCCAACACAACAACAGTCTCCTAATTACTGGTACCTGTATAATGCTCAGTCAACGCTTTGAAATATCCAGTGGACTTGGTTGCGTTCTGTAAGAGAGAATGTGTACGCTTCTGGAGGTTCAAGTTAAATTGCAGTCAGATACATCTTTATCTAAATGCCCTGGCCCACTCTCTCCCCAATCCTATCTAATAATACCATTTAGAAGCTTTAAGATTAAGAGATTCAACTGTGCTAAAATAATTAAGTTGCCTTAATCTTATAGTAACATCTTCTAAAATAAGGCAATACTAAAAAGTATCAGAATTTGAACTTAGCTCAGCGCTCAATGGTGTCAGACAGCCTAGTAGTTCATTTTGAACTGTCGAGGCAGATGTTGACCCGCATGTGCAGGACCAACAATGATTTTGAGGCATGTTTGAAAGATTAGCTGAGCTGACAACCATCCTGATAATATGATCAGGACAATCGTAGTTTTCATAGCAATGCCTCGAGTACGGATTCAAAGTTTTCTGACCACCGTAATGAAAATGATATTGTCTTCTTTTCCTTATGGTTTGGTCGGTTCTGTTCTGATTTATAATTTGTAAAAAGATGGAGCAGCATCTGGATGTGTAGATCCAAAGCTCCCTAAATGATTTGTATTGACCATAAAATTGTTTTTGTTCTGATCTATACTAAAATAATGTTTATAAATGGTTCGTGACAGTCTATAAAAAGGCCAGAGCAAGACTATAAAAGATAGGATGAGGGCTTAGTTTTTGAACTGAAGATTTCAGGAAATGTTGGACATGACTCGTGTGATAAGAAATCTAATTCATTATCATTTTCAACTCAATATAATGAATTATAATGATTGGAATTACAGAAAGGTTTAATAATTATCAAGCGATGCTGCAAGGCGGTTTGGTTTCCTTCTGAGATACTGCGTTAAAATTTTTAACTGATAAAATGTGCGTGTACATAATTAACACATTCTTCCGTCGCATGCTATGCATTATAATGACTCTATTATAATTGCCCTAATTGACTGTTTTAAGCGGTGCCATTCATAATGATACAACAGACTGTATTCACTTCTATATCATTTGATTGAACAAGACATGAAATTCCTATTGTTTCAGGACAGGTGTTTTATCTGACAGAATGCAGATCTTCCTTGTTCTATTCAAAATTTGATTTGAATTATACACAGCCGATATCAAAGTTCAGAAAGTACAAACAGATGTTTGCACATGTGGCCCTTCTTTGGGGTACACCCCATTCTTTCAAATTATAACCGTGTTATTTTCTCCGGCACCTGTACAATAATCTGACGAACAAATCCTTTTCAACACTCGATATAGTTTTCAGTAGTAGGGTGACACATATAAATTCAAACCTGCAATGGTACACATGACAAATGGTCACGTTCAAAAGTGAGAGTTGTTCCGAGTTATTTCCAGATGAAAAGAGGAGGCAGGAGGACAACCCCTGGACTACACCTTCCAATCTCTGTATCAACAGTATGGTAACAACAAAGGTGGGGGTGGGGGGGGGGGGGGTGGTCGTGATGCGAATTTCTTCCCACCTCTTTGGTAATGACCTAAGCTAGAAAAACGACAAACATGACTAAATGTGTACCACCCTCCCAGTTCTTAGCCTTTTTGTGGACTACCCCCCCCCCCCCCCTTTCCGATATTCAAGATCCGCCCGTGCAGTAATCTATACCCAAACAAAAATAGACTATTCACCTTAAGCTAAGTAACCGGAAAAATACCTGAAGAAATATCAAAGAAACAAATAGATGAATAAATAAGTAACTACATAGAAATGTCTTGGAGATGGTGGCCAGGTCGGGCAGTGACCTTGTACGAGGTCCGTCTGCCACCACCTCACTCCATTATTCAGCGCGTCTGTCGATACACCCACTCTGCGTCCAACTAAATCCCAGATACCACAAGGCGACTTTGACCACCTAAAGTCATTCTGAGGTTTCCCCCCGGGAATATCACAAAAACCCTTGCATGTTACATACCATCTGAACGGGAGTTTTAAATCCTTTCTAACAATATGTAACATGTGTTATGTCAGCCGTTATTCTCACTTGCGAGTTTTTTTGAAATCGCGAGTAAAATCGGATAGTGGAATATAGCCATTACTGGCCAGGAGGGGGTGGGGGAGGCGGGCTCCTCGGCCGGACTCATTAATATTGAGAGAGGCGCGCGTCAATAATGGCCACAGTCTCACCTCACGGTCGCCAGAGGGCAGCACACCACTGGTTACATGCCTTAAGGAAAAAACACACTATGCCAGGACCGATAAAAAAACTTAATTAAATGATGAGAGTCTAGAGTTTTTATCATTGAATGCCAATGAGTCATATGACTCTCTATTTCATTGTGTCAATTAATATGCAATCAGGAGGGAGGAATCCAATTTCAAAAGCTTCAGATAAAATTAAGTGTATCTGATATTGATGAATATGTGGGCTAGGTATGGATATTATACAGGTGCGACTAAAATACACAAGAACTTGAAATAATAATGTTTTCCCCCAATATACTACATTTTGCATATATCTGGTTAGAGTAATGGTAACTATATGGTGACTAAATGGTAGAGTTTATGAGAATATTATCACAATCAATGAAACGGTACAAATTGTTAGAATCTAAGATGACACATAATACATTTTGGTGTAATGGTGGAACACAAACATTATCTTCATATTAATATCATCAGAATAAAAGTCCGTTTTCTGTATAGTTATTGATCATTATTGATAGATCTTCAGAGGTAGCAGTTTATTTCAAAATATTTCCAGTACACATCGGCCTGTAGGCTTCTGTTCAGCACCTACATGTTCAGTAAGCTTCTGTTCTTGGTATATTTCCAAGTCGCAGAACTGTATATTTTATTTAGCATCTGTAACAGTTTACAAAATACGTCTCCACCCAGAACTCGAGAGTACCTGTATTTACCTCAGCACAACTCTAGTAAAAAGGAAAGAAGAAGAACCTCACAAAAAGCTCAGAGTCTAAGAGTAGGTCCCAGGGTGTAGTGTGTTTGTGGGGTTTGGGGACCCCTGGAAGAAGGAGGACTATAACTATAGCATCTGCCAATGAGTTTTGAGTGTGGCGGGGGGTGGGGGGGGGGGGGGTACTCTCTTTCAAAACGTAGCAGCTAGATGTATTCTTTTTTCAAAGTATTTTTTATTGTGATCGCTTTCCTGAGTTTTGGTATCATAAAACCAGTGAGATATTTTGGAGGTGCTGGAAGCAGCTCTGTGTACAATTATCTGTGTTATGTTAGGTTAAATGGAGCTATTTTGAGGCAAGCGACCAATGTAAACGAGTTAAGAATAGTAAATGGCAGAGATAAAAACCCAGCAAAACATAGTAACTAGAAGAATGAAGTTCAGTCTTGCAATCAACTGCTCGAAGAGAGGTCTACTTTGTCTACTATACATTACTTAAAACCATGTCTGTCTTTGGCCCGGTATAAATTGTAATTGAACAATATCAATGAAATTATTTAACTAAAATCTCTGAAAAACATGAGGTCTGCACCCTTCTAGATCTCCACACTAAGCTCCCCCTAACAACTCCTACCCTACCCACCTCCCTACACACCCTGCCGACGTCATCGTATAGTAGGGGACTTTTTGCCAAGACGACGACCAAAGAGTCAGTTGGGGGGTCCACCGAGGTCTGCTTTGAAAGAGGAGACCGGAAAAAAGGAGCTGACAGAGCTCGTACTATGAGAGTGGCGTGTTTTTGGGCTGTTTGTATTTACTGACAGAGACAGGGGATGGGGAGGAAGGTGTGTTGTATAGGTGTGTACATGGAGTAGTCGAGGTAAGGTGGCTGCCAGGGGCGGGGTGCCCGAGAGTCTATACCTCTTGCAAGTTCGCTTGCATCCTGAAAACATGTTGTTTTTTGGGGGGCTTATGAAAAAAGAGGAATGACTTGTAACGGTTTCCCTGGAAAATCCTATACGACATGGGGGCGGACAAAATAATTGTTAAGAGGAAGATGTAGTTGTCAGAAATTGTCTTTTGCCGTATCCCTATATATATATTTCTTTATAAATGTTTTATTTAGACTTCTTGTCCACGGTGTTCGATTGATAGCACATCCTAGTCTCGCTAGTCAAAATTAAAAACCCGACTTCTTGTCTTCAGGCCCGTACTCCTAACCCAGATCTAGGTGTACGTCAAAACTAAACAATACGTCACATTCGTCCATACTCCATGCAATTCCAACCAATTGCTCTAAACAAGACTATGTCCAGGGACGTGTCTAATTACCCTATAACCAATTATACAGCCCGGAGTCTCTATCAAAATACACATCCTCAACCCAAAGAGCGTTCTCACATATTGGGACCTAGTGGCACCATATATCTATGAAACAATATTGATAATCCTCAACTATCCTTGGGGCAATTAGGTTGGTGACAATTTGGGGGTTGACAAAAAAGTGAAGCTGTCCCCCAGGGTAGGTGTCCCAAAAGTCACCACACCACCAAGCTCTTCATGTGAACAGCCGCTAGCACGTGGGTCTAGATGTTCATCACGCCGGCCTATGGTATGCATGTATACACCATATCCATCTGACTTGGCTACTATTTTCCGCCATATCGATCTATATGTACACGTGGACGCGCTACGTATCGACCGCCGGGAACTGCGCCGTTCTGGTCTACAGGATACAGAGGGAGACGTTTTCTGGGTAGAGTCTACCGAATACAAAGTAACTTACTGATTAATCGGCCGGAATTAATACACTAGTGCTATAGGCATGTCTATACATAACAATGATGTATAATTGCAGTTCTTACGAAATCGATTGCTATAAGGTTCAATAGTAAGATTGTGAATTATGGGGGAACCGGTCCGTGCATTTCTGCGTGCTATCAATTTTTGAATAAAGAATGTATGATGAAACCTTAGATCTGTGCCAAGTTCAGAAACTAGATACAGGCTTAGGCCTATAGTTCACGGAGAAGGCTTGCCATGATAATGCAATTCAGCTTGTAAGGTCCAATCCGGCGTAACTTATTACGTGCATGACGCCCTAATAGTTGTTTGTATAGATCGTGGGCCATACTTGAAATATCAGTTATAGAGTACAGCAATTTATGAAAAGGTGGGGCCTGACATCATATATGTAACAGCTGAACCCTGTATACACACCATTTTGATGAGACATACATGTACATCTATATAACAGGACTAATGATAAGTGCCTTTATGTACAAACTTGCCAATCCCACAGTGTTATATATGTATACACATATATAATATCAGGGGCGTAGCCAGCCCTCAAGTCAAAGGGAGAAAAAGGGGGTTCCAGGCACATGTAGATCTATGGGGGTTCCGACATACATTTTTGGCAAGATTTTTTATATTTTACTTATAATTTGGGAAATCTAAGGGGGTTCCAGACACCCAAGAACACCCCCCACCTGCCAACGCCACTGAATAGATATACATGTATACTTGATAAAATAATATTGTATTTCCCATATCTTCATACACATATTACACTCCATTCCAATCACTCTTTGAATGGTAGGCCTATTAACTTTCAACCACAAAGTACTGAAACCGGCATTTCACTCCGATTGAAACAGGATACGTCAGATAATTATTTTTATTCAGACTCGACCAAAATTTTGAAAAGTAGAGTTTAAAACAATACTCACTGAGATATTGGGCTCCTGCCGATCGTATAGCAATGAGCAGCAGCCATCCGACCGTGACGGACGTCGTCATGGTAACTTGCATCCTCCTGTTTACTGGGGTCGCCATGGTAACCAGCGTCCTATTGTTTATTGGATACAGTTTTGGGTAAACTCACCCAATATTTAAAGATCCAACGATCCCGTCGGGATGAATGGG
This sequence comes from Lepidonotus clava, assembly GCA_936440205.1. NCBI lineage: Eukaryota > Metazoa > Annelida > Polychaeta > Phyllodocida > Polynoidae > Lepidonotus > Lepidonotus clava. The sequence goes on along the minus strand of OW387136.1, from coordinate 38,638,865 downwards.
TAAAACGTATATCTTGTCAAGATATTATTATAAAACCCTTGATGGGTGAGGCAAGGCCTGGTAAATATGTCATAAGCCAGTATGCCAGTCTCTTTTCAGGTTTTGCTTCTTTGCATGTAGATTGTTCAGATCATACATAAGAGTCCCGAACAAGAAGCTACATTGGAGCCCTACTGGGGTTCGGGAGTCGTACTACATTGTCCATATCCTATATTATCTATGCATGTCTCTCCGTATTCTGTATGGGCTTATGTACGACACCCTCAAAGGTCTGGCCTCAAGTATAGAAGACGTACCCTCCAGGGTATAATCTGTGATTACTACCCTACCTGTATTGGTACCTGCAGTAGGTAAGCCCACAACCACCGGGCCAGGGGGGAGGTAGGGCCTCCATGATGACTACAGGTGTGACTTGAGCTGTGAGATGCTCCTTCTGACGGTTACTTACCCCAGGCAGGGGGTGAGCTGCTCGGTGTATGAGTGAGTGTCGGAGTCTGTGAGTCAGTGTTCTGGCCGAGGCTGAGGTACGTGCGTACTGGGTGCGCGCACTCCGCCGACTGACGCTCGCCCCGACCCGACCACCACACCTCCAGTTCGACCCGCTGCCGCTTGGCGTCGCTCCGCTCTGCTGCTGCTGAGGCTGTGGCGGTGGTGATGATGGTGGGTGTGTAGTAGGATTGAGAGGGTACTTAGTGGCTAATGTATGATATATTTTTCCTCAGGACTCAGCAGAGTGGAAGTTGTATTTCATATATCATATTCCGAGTACGATATATGAAATGAGGAGAAGTTATTCAGATTGTTACTAATCGTTATTCAAAACGTAATGGCAAAATTGCTTTGATGACGGTGATACTGCCGTACTGGTTTATGTATAAATGCAGTTCATAGGGATATCTGCAACAACTTTCCAAATTGCATGCATCTGTTTATAATCCTGATAATGTGGCTGTTCCTAATGAGATCAACGCCAATCTGTGGGGACTATTAAAAAACATATCAAATGTCTTGAGCGATTTTGGGGTGGTCAAGTATCAAAACCAAGAGCGGTGCAATAGTATTGCAGGGTGGGAGTGACCTCTTATTGCACATATAGTACTTTTCTACTGGTCGATGCGCACTTCTAATCCTTCTGCCATACGTACTACCCCCACTACCAGCCCCCCCCAGCGCCTCCTCCAGGTGGTTGGAGCACGTGCTCATCTGCTCACTCCGTCACTCCGGGCTGCTCCTGTAGGTTACCAGTGGTCCGGCCTGGAGCAAAGTAAACACAAAGTTTAACTTAGAGCAAAGAACTTGGATAAAAAATAATGGGTACTCAGTTGGGTTTCTTCTACCATCCACTAGTGTACCACCTATGGACTGGTGTATATTTGCTTTAGTTTGGGTTCAGTATTATGCCTATAGAGACACAGTCCATTGTAAGAGAACTTTACTTCCAATAATCTTATGATACCCTCATAAGCAATGAAAAACATAATGGTCATGGTTGAGCTTTATCATACCAACTGAACATCCAAGGAGGTGATCACACAGCCAAAAGAAGAAGCGTACAGTCTCTGTGAATGAAAGATCGTTGCTGACACTTACAGTACGAGAATTTCGAAGTGGGCGCCAGGAATGGGGTCTGAATCCATGCTGCCATTTTAAATCTGGGCCTGTGGAAGGAACGGATCCAGAGTTACCCGGACCAAAGGGTAGTTGTCTTCCAAGGAAAGAGCAAAGTTCAGAAGAGTGTGGATACCTCTCAAAAGGCCTTTGATTTCTTTGCAATTGTTCAGGAATCGAGGGACAACCCACTAGGACCTTTTGAATATCAAATTTAGACTAGGATAAAAACTTCATGGGTATTTTAGGACCCCTTCAGACATGTTTTGCTCCCCCAGCACTAGCATTTTGCTGTCCATAAAGACATACTTGACGCTACAATTTCCACCTGCTCCTCCTAAGTTGCCTGGTAATCAGCAGTGTAATTCAAGGCACCCCTTCCGATTCTCCGATTTCAGATATTCCTCAAAAACACACATAAAAAATACATACATCCCTGTAATTGCTATAACCATATGATCGATATTAACGTAAGCCACCTTTCGGTTGCAATAAATTCACCTGTGATAATCATATTCTGTCGAAGCCTACAGGTGTACAACTGCAAATAAAGTACTTATTGAAATAAACCTTAAACGCTTGTTTACCTGAGTTTATCTATGGGTGACACATGTATGCCTGTGTCAGTGTATAGGCACGCTGTCTGCAGAATAAACGCCTCGCCCAGCCTGTTAGTGTGTTAGGGATTCCAACCAAGTCTGTGAATTTCGTACCAGAGGCGCGAGAGGCGGGGTCATTAGTAAACTATGTTCTGGGACTGTTCAGAATGTGGTGTGCATGCCGCAAACACCAACAACCCCCCCCAGAGGTGTCAACATGTCAGCAATGGCACACTGGGGGAGAGGGGACACCCAGCGAGTGAGCGATACACAAAAATCCTCATCTATTTTGAAAAACGATAGCCCATGGAATAGTTTACAAAAGGAAACCGAGGTAACTTGCTGGTAGGTAGACTTCTTTTTATATTGTGGAAGCCTAGGCTCATTCCAAGGTTGTTCATCACAGACTTCAAATGTGTACAGACTTAACCATTTTTCAATCTAAAATTGACGAAGTCTACAGGTCGGTGGTGTGGGAGCAACTGAATTCAAACCGTTGCGCCCCGATAGTTATGGTGACGTTACAACAAATCTACATAACCAATGTTACAGAACGTTGACGTCAGGCACCACTCAGCGGAAATAATAATTCTAAGGTCGTGTGCCCCAAAATTTCAAATACATACATATATATATATATATATAAATATATATATATATTATATATATATATATATATATAGATAAATACTTATGGTCTTAGGGGCGGATACAGGACTTTGAAAAAAAAACGGGGGGGGGGGTGGGGGTGGTCCGCATACAAGGGTAAAGTACTAAAACGTTGCGCATTCGCATGCACACATTTTCTCTGAGACACCACAAAGGGGAATGGGTCGGTACCCCTTGCACTTCCCTGGATCCTCCCCTAGGTCTGTCTCCTTGCAGCTGGCCACAACGCATTTGACTAGCCACAAAGCCCCGACCATACATACTCACTTTCCGAACGCCCCGTGTCTGACTCTGTGAGTAGTTGGCGCGCGCCGTGCGCCACGTGCCGCTACTATCACCTCACCTATCACCTGGCCCTGAGAGGCACGACCACTCAGGGCCCCGCCAACCTACAGCCAGGTAAAAAAAAACACGGCCACTCTACCGACCACCACAATATCGGCCTTTATCAAGATCCAGCTGCTGGCTGGGTGGTAGGGAGGTTGGGGGGGGGGGGGGGGGGTGCCACCTGCTGCATATTGGGAAAGAGTGGGGGGGGGGGGGGGGGAGGAGAGGCGGGAACCACAGGCATAAAGAGGTGATATTACCTCTGGGCAATCTAGGTGTTATTTATTATTCTTTGGTGTTTTCCATTCAATTATACACGGATTTGTGTGTAAATAATAGACTCCTTTCGTCTTCATGAACATGCACGCATGGGATTTATAAACACAGGGACGAGCGCTTGACGCCCCTTTGATGCATACGTAATCAACAGAGACCCCTTTTTAGTATAGAGCAAATTTCTAATCGTATTTGATAAACAATTAATCTGTCAGTCTGGTATAAATTGTCATCTTTTTAAATCGATGTATTGACCTTCGATCCAGATGAGTGGCACTTCATCTAAATAAAATAAATGGCTCCCAGATACCTCGGCGTCTGCCAATATAAAATACAATGTTTCATACTAGAAACCTTCCTATTAGATATAGGGCCTATGGTTAGATTTTGGCACAGGAATATAGCGTGGCGTGATTGGTGTGCATGAGGCCTTGAAGGTATAGGTAAACTTTGCCATGACATAAGAAAAGCAGATGGAACTTAATAAATGGAAAAAAGACAATTTTTTTTAATTAACCATTGTAGTCTAGCATTACACCTGCACTCAAACTTCATGTATACCATCACACCTGTACAGTAAAGATGTGCGTCTCTCACGTTTTCTTGTAAATACAGAGTAAATAGACCGTCAGCTGTCCGTGGGGGTTCCTGTTGTGTACATACTGTGTGTAGCATGGTAGGGGCGTCCTCTAATACCACACCTGCTTCTACACAGGTGACGTGATGGGATAATCTTTCCTTTCCCTGGCAATACGTACTATAGATACACATGGTTAGGTCTGTTATAGGGAAGACACTGTGACGGCACTGAAGATGCACAGGAAATTTGTAGGTTGCATCAGCTTTTTTCAGTATTTTCTCATTGTTTCTACAGATATATGATAGCCAAGAGCATAAGCATGGACATATCGTCAAAAACATATTTTCGAAATGTATCGATTCAAAAGATATCTCAAAAAGGGCCATGACCAATTTAGTGAGCCTACCGCCTGATATTGCAATCGAAGAGACAATTAGATAACCAGATAACATATACCTTAATAAATACGTGAAAAGATATAGTTAAATAGAAATAGTTAAGAACACCTGTAATGCATTCATAGACATTCGATCGACAACGTATTTTCCTCCAGTGTTAAGTCACAGGAGTTTATAGCACCTGTTGGCGAGCAGAGTGAATCCTAAGGTGTAACGCTTTAAGGTACTGCCTCCAACCCCCTCCCCCGCCCCACCCACCACCCTCATGTCCTCCAGGGCGTGCTGGTACGAGATAAGGGTGGCGCGGGGGTTTCCAATTTAGATAAGATCCCAAGCACTACTTGGATATCGATCTGGTGTTATTTTGAGCTTCAATATTCACACTGATTATCAAAATGTGCCATTAAAAATATTATAATATTATTGGATCTTAAACGTTTTTAGAATGTACGTTTACTGAAAACGGATAGTCTTTTTTGGCATAATATATTTAGTCTGATGGCGCCTATTTGTCGTTAGCACTTTCAATTATTAAAGTTTAAAAGTCACGTACGTTTGGAATAATGTGTACTTTCACAGATGGGGCGAAATGACTCGGGCAAATAACAAGATACCTTGGCTATTTCAAAAACGAGTATTTTTGTGTGCTCTATCATGCGAAACGAAAAAAAACCCACCCAAGACAAGAGAACCCCATTCATTTTACATGTCCTTAGCAACTGGTGATAGAAATGATGTACACTCACTTTTCAGTTTTTACTTTTATCAATTAAAACACCACATACAGCTGTTGTAGACTGGGCGTCACGTGCGTCAGCTGGTGGTGGTGTTAGTTTTAGGAGACACTAGTCGTCAGTGGTCTGTTTACAAATAAAAACTGGGTGGTAAACCGCCCAGGTCACACAGGGAGAAAGGTATGTGAGTCTGGGTCGGGGGGGGGGGGGAGGCCCGGGGGGTGGTGTCCGCGGCACGTGCCTACACCCCGGGGCTGGAGAGGGAGGTGAGGGGGGTGGTGGAGGGCGGGTGGGGGCGTGCAAGGCGCGTGCCGACAGCCATGTCTTCCCCTCCCGGGCACCCCCTCCCTCTTTCCCCCTCTCAACGTTCTGCCTCCTTCTCCCCCTCCTGCTAGACTCCTATCTTTCCATTGGTGCACTATATGGCTAGTGGCGACCGCCAATATCTAAACGCCACTAATTTAGGAGCAAAAAGTATTAAAGATACTGGTTTGTATTATTTCTTATATACATAAAGTTGATATAAATTATGGGCAGATACATATCAAATATTTTTCCCCTCTATCACTCCACTCTATCTCTCCATATGGCTAGTGGCGACCGCCAAAACCAAAACGCTACTAATTTATGAGGAAAAAAACATATCAAAGACACTGATATTTTACTCGAATTTCTGTGCATGCAGACAAGGATGACAACAATAAGCCATTTCTTATCCACGTGAAGTTAAGAACATTTTGCAAAACATATTAAGTGGCAAACTGGAGAACATGAGAAAGCCAGAGAAACATATTCCTAAAGAGTAAAACGTAATGAACCGGCTGAAAGTTCACTGTCATTCATTCTAAATGATGTAATTGTTTCTTTACATATCACTTGTGTGGCTAATTGACAGGACATTATGATAACATTTCTGTACTGAGGTTTAATCTAGAGATTTAACTCACTGTATGTACTTTGTATTGAGTTTGTAAAATATTGATCTTACATTACTTTGGTTTTCCTGTTTCTAATCCCCCCCCCGCCCCTCCCTCTGCCCCTCCCTCTGCCCCTCGATCCCTCCCCCATGCCATCTCTGACTCTCGGCTAATTTTAAAAGCAATCGCCGGGCGATAAATCTCACCTGTCACATGTCAACCTTTCTGACATATCGACCAACTTTGGAGTTAAAGCATGTAATTACTGGAGGCCACATGTATAGAGTCTTTTCAGTTAGAGTCTCCATTGCATTCCTCACCTTTTGGAGGTCTTATGTAGCGAACTATAGTACATCTTTGCCCCACGCCTAATTACCCATACTATTTCTATATTGTAAGATGACGGTGGGTTATTACTCTTTCTGTTGTAGTAAACTGGTGTAAATAGGTCGTCTCTACAAGGAAGGACTGTTCAGCAGAACTTTCATGTTTCCTTTCTATGAAACCTATTTTGTAAATAGTTTATCTCTTGAAAAATAGGCCTACATTCCCAGAAAGGCCTAGGACATTTAAACACTTAACATTTTACTGAACAACTCAATTATATATGTAAATAAACGATCGTTTGCCTAGCTGCATGCGTTTAGATTTATTTGCCGTGTGATCTGTTAAGCGTTTGGTAAAAGACTCTATATTTCACCATCGGAATATCCATGCCACTTAAGTAGCATGCCTCTATCGCTTCGACATGCTCCAACGCACACATGTCTAACAATCGATTAGAAATTTCAATTTCTCTATTGAAACGCCACAAACACTCAGAAACTTCCCAAGCGTTGCCATCAAAACTTTCCATCTAATTTTACTGCCCTCTAGAAGTGTACTTTGTGTTTTAAATTTTGAACGGACTCAATCCAGGCCAGACATGAATATATTAGTCTTTTATATCCAGTCTTTTATCTACGGCAGAAGTAAAGTGTTACCTGAGGGAATGTATTATAAGTTATTGATCTGTTATTTATTTGGGAGAAACTACTTATTTTACCGTCATCCTTATCAGGAATGTAACCATTTCAATGATAGAACACCAGAAAATATTAATATGAAGTTAAGCCGAGAATACCAGATTTATGTTCACCTATGGTGACTTGTTGTTTTCTTTCATCTAAAACAGTCATTCGGTCCTATCATTTATTTCATTTACACTAAAAGTTATCTATTTCTGGAAATGTACTTTTTGCCACAGGCCACAATAGAAAACATTCCGTTTGTGTTCAAATGCTTCTATCTTCAATATTGATACGATGACATGATTATGACCTTTAAGGTTACCCCTTTAACCCCATGTGAGGTTCAGAAATTCGTCACAGTTGATAAATCATACCAAACACCCATATTTACCTTTAGGACATGAATAGTGAAAGTTACGTTTGTTATGACAATGCTTTTCAGTTTATTGATCAAACGTGCTCTCCCAATGTGTTTTGTCGGTTTATGAGCCGTCTCCAAGAGACAGGTTCGATGATTCACACTATGTTTTTTGAAGAATCGATCCTATCTTACACATCAATCAAAAGTGGTATGGTAATCCCAAGCGCAGCATTGGAATTATTCAATAAAAAGTAAGTTTTGCAGCTTAGCATCACTATTTAATTTGAGCGGTAAATAAATATTGAATGTGAACTTATTGAAATGACGAGGAATGACACCTATAATTCAGGCAGGGCGGAGAGTTTTAAACTGTTGATTGCGTGTCAACCAGCCTTAAGTTGAAATAATTATTATGTGCATGGGCGTTATACCACAAAAATGAATAAATAAGCAATAAAGTACAATATTTCAACAAAAGAGCCAAGGTACCAATAGTAAAGGCTATGTCATAACGCACTGACACACCCTCTCAAAATTATCTAGACATAATGTTTTTATCATAGAAAGGAAATACACAAAATGGATTCACACCTTCCACAAGTATATACTCCCACGATCCAGATAGAAAAACAAATTCCCCCAAATAAGTAAAATCATAATAAGGAGGAAGTTCATTAGGGTAGGCATGGGCAGACAGGTTGAGGGGATTTGGGATGTTCAAACAGTACCAAAACCAAAGCAAATCTCTGGTAAATCCAATGAGGCAACATGCACCCACTAAACCTATAAGCTCCAAAGGAAATAGCCATGGCCAGAAGCTTATATAGTTAGAGACACTGTCGAGAAAAGGGTTGTGATATAAGCACCTGAATTACCTAAAAAAATAAATGTTTGTACAAACTCTAGTGCAGGGTGGTATGTTGAAAATGTACTGAGTATACCAATATAGTGCAAAATAGAATTAAGATATTATATTCCATTTGGTCAAATGCATTCACTAGTTGCCTTTGTGAATATAGAAACAAAAGCATACAGAAAGCTAATTTACATTTAGAGCAACTTATATAGAATTATCCAATAAGTTATCTAACCATTGAATGTTCGAATGATTGTGTGAATTCCATTGAAAATTTCAACTAATAAACATTGAATATTTATCATATATGTCCATATCCCAGATGCAATATAGTGCACGGTTCTTAGTAGGTAACAATCTTTACCAATTGTATTTGCATTTGGTAGTATTGAGTCATTCCTTTGCCTTTCTGACTATTTTCCTGGTAACTCACTGACTATATAGTTTCCACGTCACCCAATTAACTTTGTATAGATAACTGCATCATAGGAGCGAGTGATGGTCTTTTCACGAATGGTTTTGGTACTGTTTGAACATCCCAAATCCTCCTCAACCTGTCTGCCCATGCCTAGCCTAATGAACTTCCTCCTTATCATGATTTTACTTATTTGGTGGGGGGGGGGGGGGAGGGGCACTTTTTGAAATCCTGAATCCCACATGCGCGCCTCAATATCTGCTGCCAATGTGCAGTGGTAGTACAAATGCCTGGCTTGTCTGGGTCCTGAGGGGTTGGTCAGAAAGAGGAGCGTATTGAGCCTGATAGGGTTCGATACTCTCAGGGTGACTACAGGGAGTGGAAGGGTGCTTAAGAATTACTGGGAGGTGTTCTGGTAACTAGAACCTTTTGATCACACTGTGTCAGTGTATTGTTTCATTACTGCTACAGAGCCATTTCTTGGGTGATCCTAGTTCCTATTTTGACTGTTCCCCCAGCAGGACAACCAACACGTAGGTTTTGATAAATGAGCGTTATGGCAGAAATAGAATTTATTCAGATGAACATCGTCATATAGCTGAATCAACTGGGATACAGGCTTCTGGTTGGTCAATGCTAGATCATGTAACTATATTAGCGTGTCACTCTGGACTTAGATAACATTAGAATCATGAATAAATGTTGTGACTTAATTTCATTTGAGTAGTCATGGTACCTTTGAGACTTTGTAGTATCCTTTGAGTCATCGAGTTATGCCTAATGGTAATTTACATTATTATAACAGTAGAGTGGTCGCATGAATGTTATGTTCAGGGGAACATTTTCCCCTTCTAAGTTTTTTTGTGGGACTTCCAGGAATAAGATAAGTGAGAAGGGACCAGCCACGTGCTGTTGGGGCTCCTGATTGTTTGTTTGAAACTCAAAAACTCAATGTTGCTTTTCGTTTAAAATGTGACGTAAATAGACGCACATGTATGTGATCGGAGCTTTGAGTCATGGCAGTTGTTTTAGTAAGAGCAAAAACGTTGAAATTGGATCTCAACCCATAATGCACAAGAGCTGGCAACACAGATATCAGGGGTGTGTGTTTCATGTTTCTTTTCTAGGAAACCTAATTTTACCTAAGTTGAGGTCAGTCCCGTCGGTCCTAGCATACATAAAACATTGTTCAGTTTACATGTATACCTAGCTTGTGTATACTCGGTAAACCTAGATGCGCTTATGTCAAGATCCAATAGTATATATCAGGGAGGGAGAGATACTTCAGTGCTACTAATCCGCATGATGCTATTTAAGTTCAAAGACATAAGAGAGCCCGCGGACAATACATGCAAAAAAATATACAGCAATACTAAATTTGCAACGCTCAACATATCCTTGCCTTAATTTTCAAGTTTCAAGAACAATACCAATCAAGGTAATTTCGTTGAATAATCTCAGCTCGGTTTAAAGGGATAACGTACTGTTCACACATGTGCCCCCTTGTGGGAAAATTTTAAAATCCTCAATTCTTAAAAATTCACATAATAAATTGGTGACAGTACACTTAAGAGAAAATCTGAAATTTTGGATGATAATTAAAAGGGCAACTAATGTTAAATGAATCAGGCACACATGTGCCCCCTGGTGACAAAAATGAAATATCTCAAAATTTAGAAATTTATCATTGAGATGGAGCAAACAATCGTAATTAAGAGGGATAAATAGCGTTGTTAAGAGACCGATGCAAACCAATAAGAGTATGGAGCATTACCTGGTTTAGTGGTCTCGTCTTCAACATGACCATGAACTTACTAATCACAATACAATGTAAATGTTATGAAAAGTAAGTTCATATAATTATGGTTGAATATAATTCAGAAATGTCATACATGTACTATGTGATATTTTGTTTCCTCTTCTGTTATTCCTGATACTAATTATCCCTTTCACTGCCACAGGCCGCTATAGTGGCCAAAAGAGAAACCCCCAAAATCTAAAAATAGTAACAGGGAATCCCTGGGGAATCCCCTGGAACCCCGAAATTCCTTCTTTTAATTTCAAAATATCTTCTAGATTGCTTCAAAAGTGAAAACTTAACACAATTTGAATTATTTTATTACTACAATGTTTCTAATTCAATGAGGTCATTTATATATTAATATAATTAAACAAATTTAATTATTTGAAGACATTATGACATATTTTGATATTAGACCATGAATAGAAATATGGCAGGAAATACCTATGATCAATGACTTTAGGCATATTTGACAGATTACATTGATTTCCATTTGATCATTTCAGTTAAATAGGAAGTGCGCTTACTGGTGCTTACAATTTAGTTCATTTTGCAAAGTATATCAACAAAACAATGAAAAATTATGCAAAAATATGCAAAACTTAGCAAATATCTGTTCAATGTGACAACTTGGTTACCATGGCAACCATAATCAAAGGATTTCCCAAATCCTTAGGAGAAATGAAAACTACCTTCAATGCTCTATATAACTCTTAGCAATTAAGCTTTAGCTCTTGCTTATAAGAAAGTAGTACCACTGATATGTAGAGACCTTGAATAGACAATTTTTCCCTTAATTATCTGGCAGTGAAAGGGTGACATTTAGAAATGTCATACTATGTGACATTTTGTTTCCTGTTCTGTTATTCCTAATACTAATTATAACCAAGATAAATCACTCCACCTTAATATATGTAGTAAATTATCAGTTATATTTACATACTCTGACAAACTCTAAGTTCATCTGTCATGGGAAGTGGTTCGTGTTGGCGAGTGTCGTGTATTTACTCGTGATCTCAGGTAGCCAGCTGACGAACCACCTGGACATATCGGGTGTGATAAGGGCGATAACAGAGGGATCGACGGGATCCAGGTGTTGGGAAGTTATAGACCGTGTGCAGATATATAACAGGATTTACGTCTTGAGAATATGCTGGATGACCATTGGATTATTTACTAAAAATATCTTCATGAGCACATGGCGTTCATAGGAATGTCATCCGTCTTAATTCAAGGAATTTGATCATAGTTTGCCTGAGAATACATGATTCATGTAGCCTATATACCATATGTGGTTCTAAAAATAAAATCAACTAATCATCGATTTGGTCTCGGTGACCTTGTGTGCACATGGTCCATAGCAGCTGGAACAGTCACTACCCACTGAGTGAAGGATATGTTGGTAATAAATTGTATAGTTTACCAAAATGTGTAAAATTTTGACACTTCATGCTTCGATACTTGTTACATGGAATGAACATGCAGGGGCGGATCAAGGGACTTTCAAAAGCGGGGGCGCGCGTCCAATTGTAAACAAAAATTAATATTTGGCCAAAAGTAGGAGGGGCGCGCGCCCCATGCACCCCCCTCTAAATCCACCACTGACATGTAATGTTATTAATTCTACTAAACAGATGAAAAAGCCATAGACAAAACAGGTGATGGACTGAGCAAAATGTTGTAACAGAGCTTGAATTTAGATAACAGTTACTCAAGGGACCTATATTAAGAGAAGAGGTACATGCATATTAAGAGGAAGGGCATGCTTTACATTATCTGACTAAAGAAAGATATTTTTTAGTACATCCATATGTATTCTCTTTCACTTGAAATGATTAGTATTTAATTGTTGCCACTTCTATATATCTTAAGATATACAGTCATTGATACAATTTGCCATGCGTCTATTTGACAGTGTATAGAACTTGATACTGTATTCTTACTGTTTTTCATGCTATGTAAATGTTACAATTACTCTATGTATGTAAACACATTATTTCTCTAGTTTGTCTTCATCACATGTAATAATCTGAAAACCAGGGGTTGACCCTGATGACTATTGCAAAATAAAATAGAATTCCATTAAAAAAATATTTCTAACTACCTGACGTCCATAAACATGCAGGATATAGACATAATTATGTTGAACATACAACTCAAAATCTTTAAACTATAGCGTTATGGCCAACTGTTGCTTCGAATCTTATGCAAAGGCCACACAAGTCAACAAAACAAAAACTTCAGAATTCGGACGCCGCCCCTAACTCTGACCACCCCATGTCCGTCCTGGTCCCGTGGAGATGTTTACCTCCAGTAGTTTGGCTGGCATTACTCATGGAGCCTCCTGCATGGCGCCCTGGAGTAGACAGCTAATGTGTAGGGGGTCCTTGGACGGGCTAATGCCAGGTAATGTACAGGTGTGTTTTAGGTGCTGTAGGGGGGTGGTGACGCCCCCTCCAGGTGGCCCAGGTGGGCGTCTCTCACCTGTGGGCCCTCACCACCTGCACCACCTGTGACCAGGTCGGCAGACGCTGCCAGGTGAGGCTCATTAACCTGGGGGACGCCCCGCGTCTCCATGACATACCACCTATACCAATACAAACAACAGGTACGCACCTTACCGTTAAATAGGCGGATTTCTAGACCATACCGCCTTGTGGGAAGAAGATGTGGAATAGGCCCATCAAGGTATTCCCCGAACAATCTTTTCTGAGATTTCTTGTCAAAAAATACGTCATTACTTGATAACAATGCGAATGCAATACACATATTATCTGATTATTATAATTAACAAAATATCAAAACAAAATGAATAATACAATAAATAATTACATCCAGCTGCATCTTACGTGTCTCTATGATTAAACTATAAAACACATCAATGCATTTACATGTATAATCATTTGAGATATTCAGAATTATATACCAGTATAGTCTCTTACCCCATGAGAGTAACTCGCGTTGAGGGAGACCACACAGGCACTCTGAACTCCTGACCACAACAGCTCTGGACAAGGCCAATGGCTGGGGCCGGGGTTAGTGAGGGCAGCATATGCAGGGTGTATAATCCCCGCTGGTGTTGCACTCATAAGGGTTCATCTCTGGGTCAACCCTGGAGGCCCTGACCTTATGTGTTTAGGCTTATATTTATACAACTGCAACATTCACCATATGTGTTAATTATATGACTTATCTAGGCCTATTTGTTAAGTATGATCTCCGTTAGAAGGCCTGCCAATTAAAGAATAAAGAAAAAGTGGATTAATGACCCTTTCAAGGACTTTGTGGTTGCCCGATACAAACTAATGGTTATCAATATACCTACTAGGCCTATATTAGCAGATGCTATATAGCAAATAAGGGAAACGGAAAGGGACGTTCCCCATTTTATGTTCCAAATATGAAGATAGTCTTTCATAGGAATCATGGTAGTAAAGGCATAAGTTTCATCCTGAACACAGGGGCCCTATGGGGGGGGGGGGGAGGGTCTGTATGTCGCATGCCGAACTTAAGAAATGACCATGTCGCCTGTCACCTAACTCCCCATGTCGCATATCGCCTCTAAATAACAAGTTATGTCGTGTAGTTAATATCCCACCTTATGTCACTAAGGCTCATGTTGTATGTCAATTTTAAGAAATGGCCGTGTCGCCGTGTCTAATTTTGGGGTCTAGGGCTCGAACACAAAGAATTCTGCAAATTTATCACTAGCCGATCGTTAACAGTTATGCAATGAGAGCAAGTCTTCACGGCCACAGTTCTAAGATATACGGCACAAGTTGCAATTGCAAAGCATGGCAACACAGAAGGCTAAATTAAACCTTCCATAATATTCCATAACAGCACTTTCTTTAGCACCTTGCTAGAGACTTGAGACCACCTGAAGTGCAAGATGGATTGCTCCTCTTATTCATATTGCTAAATCATTTGAGGGGAATGCAGATCTTCATCTTATTTTATCTTGAAATAGCCCGTTAGTGCCATACAGATTCATAACCTTGTTAAACCGATTTACAGGGATAACTAGGTGGCCTATCTTTTCCTCCCATGTTCACAGATGGTTCACTGTTACTCCGTTCTCCGCAGGGAGGCGCCACCTTTACGGTCACATGGCCCGGACTGCTGCTGGTTTACCAGGCTGTTAACGCACACTGTTACTGATGCTCGCTCAGAGACAGCGAAAACCTCGGGCTGTTTACGTCAAGGCGCATCACGTCAGGGTGACGTAGTGGGGCGGAAGTTATGGGTCAGGAAACGCATTTGGGGGTTCCCGGTTGAGATCATTACCCTCTGCCACAGGGGTCCCTCCTGATAGGATATTACCGCTTGTTGGAAAATACATGAGTATAGACAAATAAAAAAACACTTTATCTGGTCTACTTTTCTGTTTAATAGAAAATGGAAAGTGATTTCAAGAAATGAATGTAGGCTAGGCCTATGTATGGCCAAGTAGGGTAAAGTTGGGTAGTATGGGCATAGCGGGTAATATTGGCACCCCTGGTTTGAAAAATCTATCAGATTTAGGTGGTCCAATGTTTTTGTTTTTTTTACAGGGTCAGATGACATTACCAAGGCATGTTTTTTAAAAGCAGGAAATATATCATTTTTTCAGTTAGATGGCCATGTGAGTTTCTAACACTTTTTGTTTCAAATACGTCAGACTTTGGACATTCATCAAATCAAATATTATGACCATGCATTTAACTTTTATCAAATAGGATAAACCCATTAGAATGTAAAGGGGGGGGGGAATGGAAAGGTATGAGCAGAATAGTGTTTAACTATAATGTATCTAGTAAAGCTATATGAAAAGGGTAATTTGGGCATGGGCATGGGCAAAAAGGCTAATTTGGGCATGGTGCTCATATTAGCCTGAGGGTGCCCATATTACCCCCATTCAAGGTATAGACATAAAAACATAAACCTTTCAAGGGTGGCGATCATTCAGATTACTAACAAATAAATATTAGTCAATTATGTAAATCTTCAGGAATATATATAACTAAATTTTTTATCTGAAACGAGTAGTTAGAACTTGAGTTATTGCCAATGTAAATCATGTGAGGGGTAAGACAGAAATTAGCAATGGTGGCTTACTTTACATCATCGCTAAACATTGCATGACAGACCACTTAATGTTTTTCATCATTGCTAATTTCAATACCATGATTTTAGTCAAGGTCACATTCTTAACAGAATACACAGTCTAATGTTTTTTCTGCTAAATTTGAAATTATGCAAACAAAGACCTACATTTAATTGAATAGTGTTTCATAATTTCAATTTTTCATAATTATGATTTTCATTATATCCATTTACAATAGATGTTTATGACTAATAAGAATTCAACATTTGTACCACATGGCGTAGACAAACCTGAACAACACAGTATACATTTTTGCAATTAAGCACACATATAATTATTTTATGTTTTAGAGCAAATTCTTATCTTATTCTATTGTGTAGAACAGGTAAAGAGCATGTATTTAACTTTTACAGAAACAAGGAAAACATTACGTATTTATTTCATTGAACATTTCTTGCATTAATGCACAATGGTGCATCATTGAAAGAATTCCACCTTGCCCCTAACCTATTAAAAGAGTTTCTTTAGAGGGACATATTATGACATTTTGAATAAAGCCTTTATTCAGCAGCGACCATGGACTGGCAGGAAAGAACTAGCTTAATATATCAATTTGGATTACTTTTCTGCTATGAGGTCTCACCAAATCAATAGGTTATACTTATGCATTATTTTGTTGGTGTTCCAATGCTTCTATGACTTAGATGCCTATTCACATGAGTGCTTGTTTCATTCTTTACTCAATGATTATAAGAACCATTTTGATCGATTATGAATATCTGATCATAATCTATAGCCATTTTCTCTTCATTTTCAATTGATTTTCCATATAGCTTTTTCATATCAGCCATGATGATATATGCAACTGGTATTGTCACCCTATACCTAATAGCCTGATCTGATCAAAGGTTCTTTTTGTTAACTTTTGGCCATAATATAACATTATCTATAGTATTTAACACCAGAAATATGGGGAAATTTACCATAATATTATTACCAGTCTAATATGACGACCACAATTCCGAGGGTATTATGGGCATAGTGCTCATATTACCCTCTCTGATGGCTAATATGGGCACTTTTACGAAAAACTTATTTCTCTCCTTATCAAAAATGGCTGGTACTAAAGTCTTGAAAACTTGAATAAATATTCATTGATTGACATTTTTTGATATGAACAACAAAAGATTGCATGTAAATAGCTTGTTTTTGATTTATAGCTGTCCATCCTTAAGGTGCCCATATTACCCTACTTTACCCTATTATAATTATGTTATTCGCATTGCATATTCAACATTAGATGAAAGCTTTTGTGTCCAAATACACCCATGTTTGAACCAATGTAGGCCTATCAGGTAATATGTTACAATGGGATTAGGCTAAGAGCTTTGGATTCAAGGCATTTAGACTTATGTCTTTGTTAAGGTTCATTGCGCAGAACCGCCAAAAAGGGAAAAAGGTGTACCCTGCCGATACCTCTAATCTGTTTCTTTCTTCGAGCCTAATATATTGTTAAAGCCTATACTGGGGAACTGAAAAAAGATTAACCAAACAAACAAACAAAAAATCTTCTCATTTCAATTTCTAATGTGCAGTGATTTTACAAACGTTTGAAAATTTATATTTGATCTCTACGTTCTCCTTTAGACATCAGCTGACCTCCGAAAAGATTTTCAAGAGATGTTGATAGCAGTCCCAAGTAGGCCTAATCCCAAGTAGTTGTTCATTTAACCTCTGCCTGCACCCTGGTGTTACACGACCACGCCGAGCCCGACCTTTTCCCACTGTCTGACCCACGTAATATGTCAGTCCATCTGGGTGGTCAATAGCATGGGGAATTTATATTATAAGTGAACTTTAACTTCCTGTAGGTGGTGAGAGTTCTTGCACTAACATTCGAATTTAAAAAAGTTTTAGAATGGAGAGAACCTTACCCCAGGAGCGTTCCAAAAGGATTCGTCCAGTAACTTTAACTTATATATCAGGATTCGTTGTCCCACACAAAGGTTGTATATGAAAATGCTTATAGAATACTTTTTCAAATTATTGTTATACCTGCTATGGTTCGTCAGCCCGGTTAGCTCAGTCGGTAGAGCATGGGACTCTTAATCCCAGGGTCGTGGGTTCGAGCCCCACATTGGGCGGCATTGATTTTTGTATCGGTAAATTGAGAGCTGCGGTTGATGGTCTAGATGGTGTAATATGGATGTCCTCCAGTCCTGCCACGCAGTACACTCCACACACCTGTCTGGTATACCTATGTGCGTCCTCTAGGCCTACATGCTGTTTTCATTTAAAAATAAACGGGGAATTTGTTACGACAATATTTATTACGGTTTGGATAAGATGTATGGTAAATAATGAGATGATTATGGTTGGAGGATAAATAAAACCCAGTGTTATGGGTGTAGACCCCTAAAATCGACAGGGCGTCGTTTCTTTTTGGACACTTCAAATATTGAAACCATAGTGACATGCGACCCCATGCGACATGGTTATTTCTTAAATTTGATCATAGAGATACATAAAAGTTATGTATGTCTATGATTTGACATGGCACACGTATACAAAACCAGGTCAGCAAATTGTTGTTGACTGATTATTCCTGCTTTGTTTTCTTTCAGAGCAGTGTGGACGGAAGTGAATGTCATTAAATTTTGTATAGAAAATATGTTAAGTAAAAGTCATTCTGGGGTGGGTGGGTGGGTGGGTGGGGGGGGGGGGGTGGGGTCGCCAATAGGCTCAGGCGACAATTGGTCAAGCATAATCATGAATTACTGCTAATGTGATTGTCCCTCAGAAGAGTTGCAGTGTGACCCCGGGAGTGTGACCCACCAACTGGCCCAAAGATCGAACATCCACACGGCTCCTCTAGCCCCTCTATACATATATTTATTTGAATTTCCACAGAAAGACCGCACATAAGGACTACATGTACTTTCATTCATGAATTGATTGCTATAATGTTGTGTCCCTGATGGGTTTGTGTGTGAAAATATTGTAATTGATGTAATTTTCAGGCTCCACTCATAGTAATTTGTGTTTACATCATGGGGGGACTGTAAATTATGATCACGCAGACTGCGGCCTTTGCTCTCTCCATAGAGATAGCAAAAAGAATAGCCACTGGTTTGACATAAGTTATGGCCATTATGGGGCTCGAACCCACGACATTCGCGTTATTAGCACGACGCTCTAACCAACTGAGCTAAACGGCCGGCTGAACATTCCATGGTTATGACACATTTGTGAAAATCTATCTTTTTCATTTACTGTATAGTCGCGATCAAATTGCACAATCAAAAATATTTGAATAGGTTGATATATTTGTGATACATAAAAGAACATGCCTCTGGTAACTTTTTGTCCCCCCCCCCCTTATTTTTAATGAAAGTCGCATTTAACATTTTTTGTAGGCCCATAGACTATGCATGCAATTGTCATTGTAATTCGAATCAGACAGCAAAGGGATGTCCGTTACCCTTTCATGATATTATTAATTATCGCGAATCGAATAATATTCTAACCCTTGCATACAATACATTAACCGAATAACTCATATTCCAACTCAAATAATAATCATAATTAGAAATTATTTGCATGAGGGGTTCCGTGGTGTAACGGTTAGCACTCAGGACTCTGAATCCTGCGATCCGAGTTCAAATCTCGGCGGAACCTGGTCCTAGCTATTTTTGGGCTTATGGATGTTTCTATAATGCCCATCACTCAAATGCATAATTCAGTACCCAATGTTCACCACTGTTGCCGCTGGGTGAGATTAGATTCCAATGTCTTTGCACCATGTGATAACAAACAACGTAACAACGTAAAAAAAGAAAAATAAGAAATCCCAAATTGTAATGCAACAACAGAATTTGACCATCAACATGTAACTTAGTAACTAACTAACCGCTTTTTAAACATCAATAATAGTCAAATTTATAACCAAGATGGCCGTCGTTTCTCTTTGGACACTTTGACATAATCTGCCCACCAGGCAACGTCTTGACACGCCCTCCTCACCCCCCCCCCCACTCCTACATCCCCTCCTGTACACCATAGAGATTTAGTGAAGTAGATCCCCTGGTCCAACCCCATCGTGTAAACTCCGGCCCGATAACCCGACACCCACTATCAGCTCAGCCTAAGAAAACCTCACCTCCCAGGGGGCTACCACTCCACTTATCTAAAGGCTTATTTTAGGCCCCCGCTTATTTCTGTTTCCATTTGATTTCAGTGGAAATATTGATTCAGATATATACGTGTTGGTAGTTTTAGGGCAATTTGTTTGTGTAATGGATAAAGGGGGTGATTGTGTGTGTTCGGATTTAAGTGAAAATAGGGGACCGTTACGCGATCTTGGTACGGATCTCAGCGCGCGTGGCGGATAAATAAGCATGTGTAGCTCTGGGAGAAAGGATGGCCGCGGAGGTATTGCGTCATTGTATTTTTCTGTTGAAATTGATTCAGATATACAAATAAGATAGTTTAACTATTTCTTAAATTCAAATTTGATTCAATAATTTGCTGTAATTTGCAGGGTTGATTTAAGCCAGATGACCTATAATCTATCATCAGAGCTCTGTTCCGAATGCAATAGTGCAATGATATTCTATGTAAAATATATTGCTTTTGGAACGCGTCTGGTAATTAGGCTTAAAGGCTTTACTTGCTTTGTCAAGATAATTAATTTAGAAAATGTGCACAAGACTGTAAGCGACTGTAAGCAATCAGGAGGGGAAAGTAATTCCTATGCAGTATTGCCTATGTTTCTTAGCCAACAAATAAATGTTTTATTAACTCCCCAAGCACAGCTCGTTTCGGAGAAAGTCAAACATATCCAGTGATTATCTTATCATTGTGATATACTTGATAGAAAACTGGCTGTAAGAAACTGATAACTCTTTTCTCTGGAAATCCACCTTTTCTTTGGCTAGCAAACTGTATAAAACCCCACAGGAGGATTCTACCCTGTACCCTGTATCGTGAAGGAGAGGTAGCTAACCCGATAGTCGGTGGTGAGGGGACAGGGCCTGTCAGACGTAGGAGGGGGGCGATAATCCCCACCCCCCCCCCCTACCCTCACCGACAGCCCACCTGTAGGGATCCCCGGGAGGGATCCCCACCTGCTGAACCCCTCATCGCCCTAGTCTCTTATCCATGGACATCCTGATCAGGTTTACGGTGGGGGTACTTTGTCTGAAAACAAGTATCAATGAAGAAACTCTCTCTCTGTCGCCCAAAAAAGACCAAAACGACTAATAAAATGACAATAACGAACTGATAAACAAAGCGAACAGGTAAAACCTCAAATGACGCTCTTGCATGCAGTTTAAATCTTCATTTTTTCCCCTTAGTCCATCCAGCGGTGATAATGCCAGCATATACATGTATGTTTATATTGGAATCTATGGCTTCCAGGATTAAAACTAAATGATACTTATCTTTCAAGAAATATAGCCAAACTATCAAAATTAATGTGGTTCATGTTTTGAAGTATCTAAAGGTCTTGCTTTTAGATTATGCACCGATGCCAATGCTGCCTCCGGTTAATACACCGGTTAATAATTCCCATATCAAAGGAATCCTGAACATTTTCACTCTCGTTTTAGAGTAAGCGCTCCATCATTTCCAACCCTAAACCTCCCGTCACCCCTCCTTCTTATCACCCTTATCAGTTCCCGATAGCGGCCTATCGCCCCCGGCTCCAGGTCCTGACAGGTCCGACGGCCCAGCTGGTTCTGAGTTGCTCTGAGGCGCTCCCGACTTGCTCCCAATTAAGTATATACCTATCCAAACGGTTCAACCTGCTCCCGACTTGCTCCTGACCCGCTCCCAGCGTTCTCCCGACTTTTTCCCGACCCGCTCCTGTCTTTCTCCCGGCTTTAATTTCTCCCAGCTTTCTCCTGACCTGCTCTCGACTTTCTTCTGACCTGCTCCTGACTTTCTCCCGGCTTTAATTTCTCCTAGCTTTAATTTCTCCCAACCTTCTCCGGACTTTCTCCCGACCTGCTCCTTACTTTCTCCTGACCTGCTCCCAGTGTTCTCCCAGTGTTCTCCCAACTTTCTCCCAGCTTTCTCCCGACCTTCTCCCGACTTTCTCCCGACCTGCTCCTGGTGTTCTCCCAACTTTCTCCTGACCTGCTCCCGACTTTCTCCCGACTTTCTCTAAACTTTCTCCCGTCTCTAATTTCTCCCAGCTTTCTTCTGACCTTCTCCCGACTTTGTCCCGACCTTCCCCCGACTTTCTCCCGACCTTCTCCCAAATTTCTCCCGACCTGTTACCCACCTGCTCCCAACATGCCCTCCTTCAATGTGTAGGCCTACTCCAGCAATAATTTAGAATGTCGTTCCTAGAAGAAGGCCGTGTTTAGTTTCCAGGAACCTAATGGCAGCACATTGTGGTAACTGGTATGTGCTTGGAATCTGAGGGATGGCATGTGTCACGTGACGTGACGCTCGTTTATCTGACGGCTACACCCTAAGGGTTAGGAGATTAACTCCGTCAGGTGGGTTTACATTAGCTACCTTCAGACCAGTGGCCATTGGGTAAAGATGTATGTATAACCATTAATGTCCATTATTGGTGATATAAATGAGAGACAGGTTAACAAGTGCTGCCACCTTGTTTTAGGTTGGCTTCCTGTGTTTCCCTTGGTAACTGCCACAACAAACCTGTCCACCATTGCTCCATGTATTGTGTTTTCCTATGTGTATGAAGTCAAATAAATAGGAAAAAGTTATTTTTCACAGAATGTTGCCAGTGATAACGTTTTAGAGTTTTGGTGTACGCATGAAAATTCTAAAAGTTCAAAAGATATGTTCATCTTCAAAAGATATCTATATCCACTTATCTATACACCTATTTCAATAGAGTGGCGCCCTGCTAGTGGAATAGGCCTGAACAGTCAATTGGGATATGGATCTCAATGGAAATCGTTTGGTACAGGCCTTCTATGGGAGGGTTCACTGCGCAGGTTCATGGTAAAGGTGTATAGCACAAACAACGTATTTCCATAATTTAAAATGTAATTCTAAGACGTAAAACTAGATCTTGTTTTATTTGAATTCAACCACTTCTGTACTACAATGATACATATTGATTACTATTATCCCTAGGTAGGTTGACATTACTATGCTAATCCTGTGCCCGAGGTTATTCCCTGAAAATATTTTTCAGTCAAGTTCCATCCTGCGCCCTTGAAACAGATCGGGACGTCGGGGAAGCTGCAACAGGTGCAGCACCCTTCAGAGAGAGTTGAACTTTCTGTCAGCAACCACCACATGGTATGTTCAGAGTGACAGGAGCGCAATTTGAAACGAAGTTATCACTTTTAATAGCTCTAGAATAGGGCCATTGCCTCGGTCTCCATTTTTCCGATTTGTTCCCTTTCATCTGTTCATTAATCACATTTCGTTTAAAAATATATGCACTAGGTATATAAGCAAATGCTAATGCACTGGCATTTAATGCCCCTAGGCCAAACAAACAGCAATTATGCTTTATACGCCCATATAAGTAATACAAAAATAATGATTTCAAGCCCTATAATTAACTTACGTATTAGTTAGTTATTGGATTTAAAATAGTATACATATACAATGTCTTACTCTAAACCAAATTAAAATACATTCCCAGAAGATTAGGTCATAGGCCCTACTCATAGTACCATGTGTGACCTTGAATTCGGATGAAACATCAAGAAATAAGACGTTTGGTTTTGCATTTTTGTCAGGAGTGGGAGGGAGCAGATATACATGTGGATATCTGCTCCCCGCAGGACGAGGGTAATGTACCGCCATCTTGACCGCGCATGCGCACGTGCCACCGATTGGCGTCACGTGACCCGAGTCCACTTGAGCCTGCCAAGAGGAAGTTGATATCGGGAGAGTGCGCGCGCATGTTTGCTGGTGGGCGCCAAATACCACTTTCTTACCGCACTACTTTACCATGGAGTAGGTGATAGGGAAGGGGCTAGCCACTTGATGTCACTCAGCATCACCCTTATCTACTTACCGAAATACCAAAATTTAACATGAAAAAGTAGTAGGAATTAACCTTATTCAAATGCCTTTGATAGCCCTATAGATCTATATGTTATTGGTCGCTATTTTACAAACTCGTCCTATGCAGGGTGGCGATCAATAGTTATACAGTTATACATCGCACTATGATATTGGGCCTAGATAATTTTTCTTCACAGCTCGTTTGGGTCGTAGGAAATTTGGTTGATCTGTCTCCAACTTAGGCCTATCGGTGTTTCCAAATCCGGCGGAAGTCCGGTCAGTTGGCATTTCATGAGATGGAAGTAACATGCATTTACATGCATATGTGACGGCCATCTGCATGGCGCCATAGAGCTACATAGGATCTTATGTCTATGATGATGCCTTTCCACTGGTCCTCTGAGGTATCTGATGGTCATGCCACTGGTACAGGGCAATGAACTGACCGACGATGCCCATATGAAGCTAGATTGTTGGGTATAGTCTTCATTGTTGACCTGTAGCCTTGGTCTAATACCCAATATTGCTAGGGAATACTGTTACAATTACAATATCCAAAATTTGCAGTTCATGTGAATAATATGTTTCTATTAATTTGTTTATGCATCCTATGTTCTTTGCAGGTCAAAGTGTTAACAAACTGCTATTCCGGTGGTAATGTGTAGAGCAATGGAATATAGGGGCCTAGTTAACCAGTGTATCAGTGCCACAGGTTCAGTGCATACTGCCAATCCAACCCCACATCCCTCCCTTATCAGTAGGGGTTCAGGGGGTTGTGGTGTGGTAGGGATTTCAGGTATGGAGGTAGTCAAGGGGAGGAACTACACCATGTACCCACTTCGTCAGGTGATGTACTGACCAGCCCCTATCACATGTTCAACATCACTCCGATTTGAAAGGGGAAGTGCGGGTGGCTGTGCGGCAGGCTTTGATTATTGAAAAATAAAAAAGGAGTTAAAAGTAAGAAATCACTGGATCATCCGATAATTGTTTTCTTCACAGTGAACCATAAAGTTGTCACAGGAGCTTGTTATCAAACAAGACTGGGTTTTGCCAGGGAAGTCACCGTCTTTCTTATCGGACCATGTCAATTTCCCATAAACACGCCTATAAACTCAACGTACTCACACTAAGAATAGTCTGATGAAAAAGAGTTTGATGTATGTTTTGGTAATATGCAAGGTAACGTGTCAAGTAAAATGTAAAGAGTTAACATATATCACCATTCCACGGCTGAAAACTTGAGTATGAAAAACAACTCAGATGGGGTAACCCTGGCACCTTAGGTGCATGGTGAGTATAGGCCTATAACGAGAAACCCCAAGGATTATGTTGAAGACGGAGTAGCTCGCGAGCTCCTTGATACCTGCTCAGAGTGTGGTTTATACGAGCTATTCCTGACCATGGGCCAGTCGCTGATTGATACCTAAGAACATCTGTCTTCTGAATGTTTAAAAGTAAAGGTACATCATTTAGGGGTTGGATATACCTGGAAAATGTCAAATTCTCCCAGATTTGTCTTATTTTGATACCACCTTGTTTGCGACAATTCATGTTTGATGCATGGATCATATAATTTATTATAACCATTTAAATGGATAAAGGGTCTTGCAATGTTCTGTGTTATTCACATGGTTTTCAACTTGATTGCCATAATTATTAGCTCTACAACTAAACAACAAAATATTCTGACCAATGCCATGTTTAAAGTATAGAGCATACGCTTCAAAGTTGATTAAGATAATAAAAGTTGCATATATCTCTTATTCAGAGAGCATACTGGCCAATTGGAAACTTTTCCCTCTCTCAAGGATTCTATGTTCTCACCTTTTCTTTACCCTGGGGGGCTTTGTGGAAGTGATACCTCTCTTTTGTTTTGAATAATTCAATGGATTCTGTCCCACAGGGTTCTTGTCAAAAATCAGGTGTTATATATTTATCATGTTGCTTTCTCCCACCTCACCCTTACAGTTGCTCATGAAAAGTTATTTCTCATTCCTCCAGTGTTTACCCTTGGGGTTCTGGGTGCTAGGGTGTAAACTATAAGTAGTAACAAAGGGTGAAGGGTTCCCCATGGGTTCAGACCTGTCAGGTGATTCAGGTAGGGTGGGCCATAGGGGCAGGTGGGGTAAGCAGAAACACATGGGGGGAAACATGGGTAGCCCTATACCCATCCCATCCTCCAATTTAACCCTGAATGTTGGGGGGGGGGGGGGTGGAGGTTGAAGCGTAGGTAGGCGAAGAGGGTAGGATGCCCATGGAGACCATTATACTAGGATGAATAAAAGTACATACAGAGAAAAAATATTCTGAATTAATTGGGCCTGCAATATGATAGTTGTGGCTTTTGTCAGAATATGTTTATCACAATCATTGTTGTTGAAGGCCTTCAAATTGCACGCTCTTTTCAAAACCCTGGAGGAATTGCTATTCTATTTTTCAAAAGAACATACAACACTTCAGCAGTTTGATACTAGACAGTCTTCCAGTGATTGCCAGTGTGATACCTTACATATTTGTATGGTAGTCAGGTAATGTTGATTAAAACTAAATTAACAATAAAATGTAAATAGAACAAACATACAGTGTTTGATTTTGATAGACAAACTTCTATTTTAACCGTGTAGTAAGTTTATTGGAGTTAACGAGGAAGTATGTACAAGGAAAAAAAGTGAAGAAGTATGAGATGGACTGAGATGGAGTGTGAGTAATCGAGTCTGTGGAAAGGCTATGACATAATAAAGGACAGGTAGTTTGGGTTAAACTATCATGGGTGGATAAAGGTGGATTTACTAAAATTTATCTGGGTACAGACGTGGCTTGGTAGGCTATCACGACCACAATGACCAGGTAAGATTAAAATAAGCCCAATTTGATTAGATTGAAAAGTCTATATAGCAACGTTATAGACAAAATGGGTATTATTGGCGTAGTAAGGTTAACATAAACCCTTTTTGAAATACTGCATAAAAATATTGTATTTCAAACACCCTGCCACAGTTTGGGTTATGGTCGCACTTCGAGGCATCAGTGGGTAGCTGTAGGAGTGTAGGGGTGACGTATGCATACTATCCTGGTGTGGGTACGCTGCAGGTATTCAACAAGCACGTGGGCCTTCTGAGATGTAGGGCAGGGTGTTAGCTGTTATGAAACCTACTCCAGGTAACCTTCAAAATGGCAACAGGTATCTCCCCAACCCCCATACCAACAGGTAGCTGTCCCAGGTAGCAACCCCGGGCCCCCTCCCCAACCTCCAACGCTTAAATGTAGCCCATGCTTCACTGTCAAAGAATCTGTAACAGTAAGAAGGGGCAGCCTGAGTAAAAACTGTTGTACACTGCGATTGCACTTGGAAGGTAATGTTTAGACTCACTTTTATTGACGCACGTATTTTGATTCTACCACACATTTACTAAACAGCTAAAAATGCTTCCAAATACATAGTTGATGACCAGCCCATTGGTGCGCCTCATTGGCTTTAATCCATCCGCCCACTAGGAAATAGGGCCTAGTGCCAGATAGAAGTAGTCTCTGTCCCGTCATATGTAATCGCATAACAATGAGTAATTGATATACAAAGTTTGCTGTCCTTGTGCAAAACTGACATAGAAATTCAAAATGTTAACAGCATAAGGTTGAAGCCGCAACAACGCATACTTTCAAGGGAAGGTATCCCTCTCGCTTCCGCAGCCATATTGGCGCTTTCATCTCAGTTCTTTGCATGGCAAAAGAATGAAGAATTACATAGGAATACCTAACAAATAAATATATATCCAGTCGACCAAAAACTTTATTCGTGTTGTGTCTTCCATGCTAAAGTGGCTTGGGGGATACAGTACAGTTATGCAGTTGCAACATGGCTCCAATCTCTCCCCCTTTATACAGTCTCTGTCAGAGCCCCTACCTGTGGTCCACGTGCACCTACATTATGTGAGCAACTCGTGACAGATCTATCTTGGGCAGGACCTGCTCCTCCAGCACCCTGAACCCTCTCAGAGGGATGCAGGTCAGTGAGTAACTCACCTGCTGCCTCAGTGGCCGAGCTGCTCCCCTATACTACATGGGCACTGGTACTAACCGACATGAGCAGCTCAGGCCTGGGAGAATGACGGCCGAGCTGCTCCAGCCTTTGGGGTTTGTTAACGACCACTTCTGTTTCAGAATTCCGGCTAATGGTCTAGAGTTTAAAATTATGACCCTCTTCAGCCTATCTTAAACAAGGATTCAAACTAAACAAAGGTGGAGTAAACATTGCAAAAGCGCATTGCTTTTATCCAATATATATTGAACGGGTATAGTTAAAGGGGGGAACCCACTACGCGATTTATGGCTTTCCGTTGCATATAAACCACTTTTAATTGTTCGGTCGAAAGGTGTCGCACGGTTCGGTCGCTTGTGATCGTTTAATGGGAACACTTATGTGCATTCGGTCGAAACGAGTCGAAAGGGATCGCAAGATTATTTTTGGTGCTGAGCGACTGAAATGGGCCAAATTGTCCAGCGATCCAAAATTTGACATGTTTGATTTCAGTCGAACGCAGCGCATAATTCCGGTATTATTTGGATCCGATCGCATAGTGGGCATACCTATTTATTTCAGTCGCTGAACAATTTTTTTAATTTATAAGCGACTGAAATGCGTCAGCCAATCAGATTGCTCCTAGAGATCACATGACCACCGGCTGTCCGTACACGACGCAAATGTTGTTTTCGAAGAATGGCCGCATCTTCTTCGTCGCGAACGGCACGTAAACACCATCATAACTGGACAACAGTCGAAGAAGATAACCTAGTAACCCTGTACGAGTCTAACCCAGTCCTCGACAATTGTGACGTCGACGGTTATTCGAATCGTGATGTTCGTATGACTTACTATAAAGAGTTTGCGAAGGTGTTGGGTAACGGAATAACAGGTGAGTGTCATTTTCCTCTATTATCGCTCAGTCGCACGTGGTTGTTTTGTCTACTTTGGGCGACTGTAAATCTAAAACGAACCAATATTTTAGACCAAATAGTATTACATTATGCCTATCTAGGCTATTTCTAACAAATATATCACAATTACACCATGCAAGCCTCTGATAGAATCTCACATACAATCATTACCAGCTACACCATATAATGTCAATATTTCAAATGTGCAAGTCATTGCTAACTGGTAATTTAATACTTTTGAAAATTTTGAAGGCTTAAGCGATGCAAATCCAAATATGGTCGTCGGAATAAACGTTTTTTTCGGTGAAACAATTATTAATGTATTTATAAAAATATAAAAAATTAATTTAATCATTTTATTTCAGCCAATGACATCGACACTCGAATAAAGAGCTTCAGGTCTCAGTATCCCAGGTACAAGCGCAAATACGCCCAGAAGAAAAGTGGTAGTGCTGGAGGAAATCGTTCTCAAAGGGCAGCAAATCTGTATAATCGACTGAGTTTCCTTGAGCCGTACCTCAGGGAACGTGAATCGACCTCCACCCTTCCAGCTATGGCATCGGTAACATTTTTTAATTCATAAATAAATCATTATTCAGAGATTTAATTACGAATTACAGTAATATTTATATGTAATTATTATTAAAAAAATAAGAAAAAAATTTATTTGTGTACGAAAATAATTTTTAAAATATCCCACAGTCGCTCACTCTTCAAACTAAACCAGTATATGTGTTGAAAATTATTTAAAATAATATAGAATTCGATAATGTCTATCTTAATATATTAAAAGATTTGTTAATTATTATTGTTCAAATAAAAAAATATTATGTCTAAATATCTCCATCGCTTAAGTAAAGAAAACAACTGAATGTATTTTATTTAGTAATTAAAAATATCTTAATGAAAATCGATACTAGCTATATCGAACTAATTGACCGTATTTTTCAATATTATGATTTTTTATTATTTTTTTAATAAAAGCCTTTATTTGTTATCATTTTAGAAAAGCACCCTCGGCGACCCAACAGCAGGCAACAGTTCTTCCGAAGGTAACCCCGACGATTCTCCTCTACAAGAAAGTAAAATTCTGCACACCCAATCAGAAGAGGAGACCGATATGGAATATAGTCAAGTTGTGGATGATGAACATAGCATCAGCATGGGTGACCAGACATTAGAAGATGTCTGCCATAAATTAATAGCAACACCAAAGCGACCCAAACCAGACAGTGATGATCAAGAAAATGATGACGACGAGGAAGACGACGAAGAAGAGGAGGAGGACGATGAAGATGACCAAAAGCAGGATGGAGAAGAGGACAAGGGTGAATCAACAGAGACTGTAATCGACCCAAACAGAAAGCCGGCCAGGGTAGTAAAAACTTTTAATACTCGATCGCAAGTGAAGGCTCAGGAATTAAAAAAACAAACAGAGAAGGACGATCCAAAGTGTTCTTCATCAACTCAGTCATCTTCAATCGCGGAGCCCAAAATAAAACGTGGCCGTGGGCGACCGAAAAAAAATCCGACCTCTCCTGTACCTCAAAATGTGTCGTCTGATTTCTCAATCACTCCACCTCCAGGCCAGAAAAAGCGTCGCTCGAGAAAAGCAGAAAATGCTCCAAAAATTGTAATTCCGGATCTAACCATCCAGAAAGAGGCTTTGGACTTATCCTTTGATAACACTCAACTTGCTTCACAATCAATCTTAAAAGATGCTCCAAAAACTTATTTTGATCCTAAATCGGCTCAGCCAAAAAAGAAAAAAAAAAAAAACAAGCAGCAGCCTCAGCAGGGACATCGGCACAAGCAGCGACTCAATCAGGAGCGACGCAACCAACAGAGACTGAAGATTCTGAGAATGTCATCCTTCCCAGCCAACCACCGACAAGAAAACGTCATTTTCCAGTCGATACCAAAAAACTGACTACAAAAGAACCAAAAATGGACGATAAATAAAAAAAAACAGTCGCTGCAAAGAAAGATGATAAAGGGAAACAAAAATCATCGTCCAAGGCCAAACCATCCAAAGAAAAAGATGAACATACAGATGATGTTCAAATTGTGGACGAATCAGATCTGAAAAAAGACTTCATCAAGAAGTTTAACCAACAGTTTGATAACGAACTGAAAAATCAGAAAAGCGAGGTGCATATGTGGGCCAGGCTGGTAGAGGCCAAGGTGAATCGTATACATGACGATCGCGTGAGAGAAAAATTAATGCACTGCATTAATGATATCATTGTCAAAGCATTGGACGGAGATTGGCCAGAAACACCCAAAAAAAGGCCTTCCGCAGCTCTTGGTGCGCCACTTCAGGTATCATCAACAAATCTACCTCAATTAATGCCAAGCGACGACACTTTGATCTTGGAAGCTGAAAAAAACATGAAAATTGTTTCGCAAGCGACGGAATCGAACACTTCAGTTCCAACTTCACCTATGTCATCGAGAGGTGGAAATGATGGTGGATGTGGTCAATCAAACCTGCCTATGTCCAACTTGTCCCAAATGCGGCCTCTCCCGAATTTTCAACGATTCCAACACAATGTGCCACCTCAACAACATGCGCCTACATTCCAACCCGGTTACCATGGTCCTGGGTCGCTCCCCATGCCAAATTATTGGCAGTTTCCTGGATCTCCGATGTTCCTACGGCATATGGTCGCTGGACAACAGCCTGAGTCGCACATGCATCAATCTGCTCAATTCGGAGGTCAATTTCCCCAGCAGCAACTACAGCAACAACAAAATCAACAGCAGCAGCAGCCGCAACAGCAGCACGAGCAGCAACAGCAGAGAACTTCGAACATGTCCTCCCTTACCAACATCATCGACGATACTAACTTGACAAATTTGTAAAAAAAATCTTGTAATATTAGATCGCGAAACTGAAAAAAAAAAAAACATTTTGTTTGGGGTGGGTGGGAATTATATAGTTGAAAGGATACATTGTTTTTGGTGTTCTTCTTAAAAAAATAAGACCAATCTCTTAATGATTATAATTAAAATTTAAGTTTTTTTTTACGGGACTCAGACTAATTATTGTGTTGTGTGACATATTTTTTCAATTTGCAAAAAACGTTGGTATCAAAAACTATTTTCGTTGTTTACATACTTTAAGTTATATTACCCTGAAAAAGGTGATTTAGTTCTTAATTCAATTTTTCATTTCTTTAAGATAATGAGAGGATCGATTAATATGTAGCCAAAAGTTTGGGTCGAAGACTGATTGTTATTTTTGTAGATAAAGTTCAAAATACTAAATTCATTAGACAAGAATCTTTTGGTAAGTTTAGTATTAACGTACAGAATTATTTTATTCACCAGTTGGTATGTTTTTAGATCGTTCATTTCAGCATTTCATTTATCAATAGAAGATAGAAAAAAATTCTAAATCATTACCCAAAAGTGTCAACTAAAGAAAATAATTAAAAAACATAAACATCATTTTTTGATCTAATAAATTCCCATTGTATAAGAAATAACACTGTATTAGAAATAATTGTATAAGAAATAACACTGTTTAAGTCATTTTATTGTGGATTTAAGGGATTTACAAGAAATCCCTTGTTTGTGAAAGCAGACACGTTGTTACAGAGTTACTTAGTGAGTTTATGTTATTTTTTTCTGGAACATAAACGATTAAAAATAATTATAGTCTCTGTTATTTTTATTATTGGTGACACCTTTTAAATATTATTATTTTCGTAGTGTCGTTCATATAGGTTAATTATTGCAGACATTATTTAATTGTTCGAAGGTTTATTTCTAGAATAGTATAAGAAATACTGATTGCAATTCAAATATCTTTAATTAATTACTATTTTCTTCAACCATGTATTACACAATTCATAATCCGGATCGATTTCCACAACAGTTTAGACATGCTAAGCAGAGTTCAATGTTTTCAATAGACTAAACAACATTAACTTGAAATTAAATCAAATTAATTCGGTGTCCACCTGCTAGCATACGATCTTGCCAAGGCACTCTTCCCATAGGACTCACAAAATATGCTTCTAACGTTTCCCGTATGTCTTTGGCCAAAGTAGTAGCATTTTTATGTTGAGTCGCGCGCGGACGATTTAATTGTCCTTCCTTTCTCCAAGCCCCATCAACGACTTCATAGTTTTCATTTTCGTGATCAACTGTACCAGTAGGAATGTATTGAACACCAAAATTTCTCTTCAGAAAATTATGAAGCGAAATTGCAGCCATTATCAAGTCTACAGCATCCTCTGGGTTCAGATAAATTCGGGTCAAGAATACACGGAATCTGCTGGCCAAAATACCAAATGCATTTTCTGAAATTCTGCGTGCGCGACTCAATCTATAATTAAAAATCGCTTGCTCTTTCGTCATATTCCTTCTTGCATATGGTTTCATTAAGTTTTCAGTCAATGGAAATGCACCATCACCAACAATTACAAATGGAGATTTCACATTAGTGCCTGGTAGATTTTGAGGAGGAGGGATATTTAGATCGCCATCTTTCAAATACTGATTTAATGAACATCTACGCCAAATACCACCATCTGCGACTCGACCTTCTTTTCCAACATCTACATAGGTGAACTCATAATTATAATCAACTAACGCAAAGAGAACGACTGAAAAAGTCCCTTTATAATTATAATATCGTGATCCACTTTTTGCTGGCGCGACCAGGTTGATGTGCTTGCCATCGAGAGCCCCTAGACAGTTTGGAAAGTTCCATCGATTTTGAAATCCAAGTGCAATTTCCTTCCATCCCTCAGGGCACGTTGGTGTCTTTAAAGAAAAAAAAACACAGCATATTCAATTATTAGATTAGATAAAGATAGAATTTTAAGGGTTTCTTTTCTTATTTTTTTTCAGTACAATATTCATCATTGATTAAATATCAATTTGGGTAGTTTCCGGCCTTTATTGCAATTTATTCCCTTCAATTTTTTTAATTCTGGTCGTTTAAGCAATTAATTATCTTTATTAGTATTAATTTATTTTTTAACTTACTGTCAAATAGTCATCACGAAGCACTTTGTAGAGAGCCCGGAAACAAGATTTCTTGATGCGCCTTATCGTCGTCCTTCCAATACGTAATTGTCGAGATAGAGATCCCAACGTGTCACCTGTAAATATATTTATTATAGACATAAATTACAAGCCTTCAAATTAATAGTTACATAGGTATTTAGGATTTATAAATAATGAATTTTTTATTTGAGGCACTATTGTAATATTTTTTTTTAAAAAGTGGTCTCATTTTAATCTTATTCATATTGATTATGAAATGTTGTACATTCGATTAATTATTTTTTTTAAAAATTAATTAATTTTTTAACATTAAAAAGATCTTACCAAAAGCAAGAAACTGTAGTGCCACGCTGAGTCGCTCGTCTGGGGAAATAGCCTTACGACATTTGGTGTTTTGACGTTTGATGAAGGGAGTGACTCGATCAAGAAGAAATGTATAGGCATCATGGTCCATTCGCAGCATTGATCGATATTCCCTTTTATCTCGTAGCTGAAATTTGACAAAATATACATGAATAATAATTTCTTAAAAATGTTTAATTGATACAAAAAATAATTTTAAGATACACAATTTTATTCCGTGTCTAGAGCGACGAATTATTTTTTTTTTAACTAGATACATTATTGTTTGTAATAAATTGTTAGGTATTTATTTTTACTTACGATTATGAGTTCCTTCTGCAGCTTGAACAATGTGTTCACTGTATGGCACCTTCTTCTCTTTATCCACTCTCTCTCCCAAACCTCATGTTTACGTTTTTTTTTCTTCGGAGGTGGTGGTGGAAGGCCATGGTTCTCGTCTTCAGTCGCAAACATGTACATAAACATGTAATAACATTGAATTGGAAGCATTATGATGCCGTATGCATGCACCGTCACTCCTGCATTTTCAATGTCTGACCTTGGAGATCAAAAACGGAAATGACGTCACCAGCGACACAAATAGATTATATTTTTGATTTGGGTCGCTTGACTTAAGTTTTAAATCGTTTGGTGGGAACACCTTGGTTGCGCGATCGGAAGCGACTGAAACAGTTTCAGTCGCTAGTGATACCTTTCGACCCAAAAAAATTTGGGTCGCTTGCGACAGGAAACGACCCAAATTTGAGTCGAAACCAGTCCGATCGCCTAATGGGTACTCGCCTTAACTTGACAGATAGCAAGCAGCTAGCGGTGACTCTTTCGGAGTTTGAAAATTGTATTTCGGGGGCGGGGGGCACTTCTGGAAACCTTATTCTCATTGGAATTTTGGCACGATCAAGTAAAACGCACAAACCTTTCGAAAAAAGAGAGGGGCCACTGAATATGTTTATAAATCTAGCTTCTTGAACAATTGCTCCGCAAGTTGTTGGAAACAGAAAATTGTGTAGTCATACTTTAGCAGATTATACCAAAGGTGTAGTCAGAAGCTTTGAAACACGACGTTGTATTCTGCTTCCTAAGAACTAACAGATACGATTTCTGAACCAAGAAGCGACGGCTTAATTCCTCTGCCTTGACATTTCACACCATGTCTAACACCGTCCTTGGTCAGTGATCAGTGACTCATGTGACCCCCTGATCTGACCCCATGACCCCCGGACATCTCTCAGGTCGTCTTTGATCTCACCGACTTAGCTACATCTGAGACTCATTGCGAGACTCAAGCAGGAATACATATTACACATTTTTATCTATCTAATTTTTACTTTCTTGTATAAGCAGAGAAGATATTTCTTTTAGGTTACCATGATCTTCCAGGTGTCTTATATAATTACAGGAATATGAATAAATAAGTATCAGCACACAACGTACGCTTCACAATAATTCCCCTTTTCAGTTTTATGCAGTTTTGATGTAAAAAATTTAATCTTGTCTGTACCGTGGAAACTCTTCAATTCTTTTTCGTACAATTCGAAAATATTTTACATTATAATCAAGTTACTTTATAACCTGTCTTAGGTCTACCATATATTATGCTTACTTATGGCTTTGTTTCCCCATCCCTAATTTCCCAAGATTATCAAAACATACATGTCAGTTAATAATCTATGTAATTGAAAACCAACAACAAAATTAATGTTGAATTCATGAGCATTAAAAAAAACATCAGACCCTCGGACTAAAGTACTTGTTGGTTTGTACTAGAACGTACGCACATTTTCACAAATGTCCAAGTCCCCACCACCCCTTGATGCGTACATACCTGATGGAACGCCCCTTAAAGCTACTTCAAGATCGCTCTAGATCTGTTAGAACATTTTAATGCAAAACAATTATCAAGGCCAATTGATATTGGTAGTTGTGGGCACAATGTTGTGTGGTCGATGCGGGTAACTTAATTATGGATAAAGGTGAAGGCTACCTCAGGCAGTCAGGTATGGGGCACAGCTGGACGTTGGTGGTCGGAGGTCAGTGCCCCTCACCACTGCCAACAGGAGGGCTGGTCAGTCGGTCAGCCAGAAAGCCTCCCCCAGCTGTCCACACTGCTCCCGGCCCGCCCTGGAGGGGGTGCCCCGGGGGTGGGGGCGGGCAGCAGAGGTCAACTGGGGGTACAGTGTAAACAGACATGCTGGTAAGGGTTTACCTGTAAAGGTCCTGAACCCCATAGTTAAGGGGTTTTCTATTGGTGTCCTTATTGCAAGTGCTTCATCAGAGGTGGAGTCTTTCCAAGGATGCAGGGGTGTCCCAAGGGAAATTGAGAGGGCTCACTCCTAATTGAGGTGGTTCCCATCTAGTATCTAGATTTCGACAGTATTTTTCTACAATACTTTAATATAGAATTTTTATTACTAGTAGTTATTCATTGGTATTTTTCATTTGAGTTTTGGCATTAAATTTATTATTTTGACGTAAGCTTACTGAAGACTAGTAGGGCAGCTCTTATTCCACCTCCATCTCGAATCTGACTCCACTGGAGGCACTGGAGAAGGCATCAGGTGTACCCCCAGAGCACCTGGAGGTATTCCAGGAGGGGTTAGAGGGGGTAGGGGTTAAGCCAGGAGGTCAGAGGTCATGGGGTACGACCCTCTGCACTTTAAGTGGTCAAAGGTGGCAGGGTGATGGTCAGAGGTGAAGATGTGATGGTCAAGGTTCAGTTTGAGGTGGTCAAGGGTGCAGTGCATGTGGTCAAACTGCAATAGGCCATTTTCAAAACGAGAAATCTATGTTATATAAATCTACGAAACAGTGATTATGAATTCATAAAACTATTATGCATATATAAATCTATTAGAAGGGTTTGTCAGAAACGGTCAGGAATTCTAGAAAAAAAAGCATGATCGGGGCTTGTCGCTCAGTTTTCCTAATTATTCTTGTAATTCCACGAAAAATATATGGATGCAATGTAATCTACTAGCAAATGCACTATAACTGTGCCCTGACCCTGCCCTCTTGATAGTCACACATATTTTACTATTTTAGGATCAAAGACATCCTATATGCTTTAGGTTATCAATATTTGAGAAATGAAGGTATCAGTGGTATGTGCAATTGATAAGACACAGACTATTAACGTTGTACGTATGATGCGGCACCCGATAAAATACAAATTCCTTAACCTAGAACAGGATCAACCGGACACTCATACACCTCATGATAATGTTAATGGAAAATATGATTCCACAATTTCTTAACTTCAAACTCACCCTAAAACACAATTTCTGCAAAATAATGATTCAATTTTCGTTTGGAATTTCCGACAGTTTTACATGCAGCAGAAATGCTTAATGTTTATTATAAGAGAAAATAGGTTTCCGAGAATCGTCTACATCGTACTTCATAGTGAGGTGAAGAGCCAAGAGCTTGGGAAATCCCCTTCCACTTCCTGGAACGAACTGTTTTTAAGCATACACACACACTAGTGGGAAGAGAGCCAGGCCACCTGTGTGATTCACATTGAAGATGGAATCAATATATCTTTCGTTTTTTCTTTTTCTTTTGTCTTCTTTTTCAGGGGTTGTGTTTTTGTGCACGTCATATTTGAATTATGAAATGCTCTTTTACCCTATATATAAACGATTCCGATCTCTGAGTCTTTCTCATACATTTGTAATGAGGAGGACAGTAGTAAGAGATCGAGCTAGGGGAAAAGGCCGTGGATTACTAGCATTATTACCGTCTACAAAAGGTGTTTGTTTAAGGTATTGCAAGTATTACTAAATGAGAGGAAGGTATGAACTTGTTTGACGTTTTAGAAATGAATGTACTGTTGATAACACTAAGACAACATAAAGTTGTTATGATAGGTATCATGTTCAATTAAATGTATCCATGCCTTTTTATATGAGTGAACTTTTGCCTCCAACCAAATAATTTCAATCTTTTCAAATACCAAATTTTACTCAGGCTCTATCTGTTTGTGTAGCCTGTAGATTAACTTGGCAGCGTTCGGGGCAGCCATTTGTAAATTAGTAAATTTGGCGGAAGTCAGGAGTTCATTGAACCTTGTATCCCGGAAGTGTAGGATACAGATTAACTCAGCAGGGAAGGCTGAAGGTTCCTATAGGTACCCTCAATAAGTCATGTAGTCATTTGGAGCTGGGGATAGGAGTATTAGATTAAGGTTTGATTGGCATTAATTTTGTTTAGCATTTAGGCTCGGCTGCATGTTTCTTGCTAGATAATTACTCTCTCTGCACAAAAATTAATATTTTGGAAATCTAAAGGTGGGACATATGCAAATCTATAAAAAGAAAAAGAAAACGAACCAGAACTGCCTCTTAAGACATCTTTGAAGGAAAGTAATTCGGTTCGAACGTCCCCTTCTATCTATATTCACAAGTTCCTACTTGAGCTAGAATTCTAGTCATAGCCTTTTAACATTTTTTTGGTTAGCTATATCCATTATAATGTCTCAATTACCTCAAAAATCCTTAACAGGATAATTATCAGATAAATGCAATAATTCAACTGAGATTAGATACATTAAATCATAGAATAGTTCATATACAAACCAATAATACACTGATAGTAGCTATTTATAAACAACAACAACCTTGGAATTGATTCTCCCAACCTCATGGAGGTCTTATTTGTTTCTCTTTGTTTCTATTCGGTTAATGCTTCAATTTTCCTTATCATCAAGTGAATCTCCTTTGCCTTGTTGACTGGCTGTCCCATTCTGAAGGGTTTTCACTCAGAATGAGGTATTGGACCTAAGGGAGGAGAATTAAGATTCATTAAGTGCCCTCAGAGAGTTTCGTGCCTGTTGGACATCACAAATTAAACAGGGTTGCCGGCAAGTCGGCATGCTAGATTTGCATTTTGTCAGACTGACCAGATCACCCTTCATCAACTAGCATTGCATTATGAATTCAAACCTGTTGTTTGTCGTGTAGTGTTTGCAAATATCAGAAAGGTATAATCAGGTAATATCATTCCACTGTAGATTGATATAACATGAAATGCTAAGTTATGATGCTCGTAACATTTGAACGGATGTTCCATATTCAACTTCAATTATCTTTTTCAATTATCACAAATGGATATGGAGTGCTTCCGTTAGCATGACAATACATTATTTGATATTAGCGGGAAGTCTGTTTGATGTGTATAGTTGGAAAAGTAAACAAAATAAATACAACAGGGAATGTGATCATTTCTTAAATTTGAAACTGTGACATAATACTTTAGGACATGAACAGGCAAATTGTAACCATGGGAACAGGAATATTGACTTTTTCCTGAATTTTACTCGTGAATTTAGGACTTAATAATATATTTAAGGGAAAAACACAGTCGCAATTTGAATATTACATGGGGCTCAAGAGATCGGGAGCTGGTGCTGGAGATCTGGGAAAGTTGCAAACACTTTTCTAGCTCAATGAACAGATGAAGATGACAAACATCTATAGCGAACTTTATAATATTTTTTATCTAGACCAGTTCCTCTTCATCTTTCATCAATGTCAAAGATATAGACTATCAAAACATGTTCTATAAAACGGAATATTCTCCAGGACTTTGCTATTCCTATAAAACTTCCAATAATCAATAGTTCCCTATAGAACCCTATACCCCGTGTGCGGTAGACCTACCACTGTCTGGGTTGTATTAATCCCATCATTAACCCAGTAGTCACATATCAATAGCAGCACAATGCTGTCCCCGTGGTAAGGTCAACTATGGGGTGCAATGTGTCATGTTCCCGTATGTCTGTATGTGCCATACAGTGCGTTTGTATCTTTTTTCCCATGGACCTCCTTCCATTCTGTCCTGAGAAGCAACAATCTTCTCTGGGTAATCCTGATAGGAATCTGGGACATTTTTGTGCATGAGGGCCATGTACAACTATCTTCTGACCATCCTGCCATCTTAGTGGGGTCTGTTAACCAGGTTGGGGAAACAGCTGCATTTTCAATTCGGTACCTTATTTCAATATGCAATAGAAGACTGCTACAGGGGTGACATGGAATAGTAATACTACTTTCTTTAGAGGAAACATCATATAAAGGGGATTTTTCTTAAGGTTCTGCGAATTTTACTTGGCTTTCCGATGCTATAAAAGTTTTATGAGCTTGAATAATCCAATACAGAGCATGATTTTATCACGGGGATAATGATTTGAAGGTACACAAACAAAGTTACTCTTAACAGAGTCAAGGCTGGATGGACGCCATGTCCTACCTATTGACCAAGGGGATGCATGACCACTCTCCAAGCACAGTGAAGGTTATCACTATTGTGATGAACGGCTATTCAGCCAAAATACATAGAGGTTAAAATAATAGAAATAAGATAATAATGGAAATATGTAAAGAACGAAGAACGAAATAGATGTAAAGAACGAATATGTAAAGAACGAATAACGAATATGTAAAGAACGAAGAACGAAATAGATGTAAAGAACGAATATGTAAAGAACGAAACCCGGAAATATGTAAACCGGAAGTGAAATGTAAACCGGAAACGGAATATATAAACCGGAAGTGACGTCAATTGTAGGTCACGTGACCGAAGGCAGCCAATCAGGGCTGACCTCTCTAGTATATAAAGGGGCGGTGAGGCCCGAATAAACAGAGTTCTTCAACAGTTCTCCTGGTGTCCAGACGTGTCCTCTTTCCTGAAACAACCACTAAAGATGAGCCGAATAGAGTAATTAAGTCGAAGTTAGGACAAAACAGTCGAAGTCCGAGATAGGTAGTCGAAACATAAGGTAAGGGGCCCGAAGGCCCGAAGAACGAGGAACGAGGGAACGAAGTAGGGCACGAAGGCCCGAAGTAGTACCGGAAACCGAGACGTAGTATGGTACGAAGACATGGGGAGCGGAACGAGAGAGCGAAGTCCGCGGGGACGAGGGCGCGGCGTGCTCGGCCCCACGCTACCAAACAATAGGCGACCGTCGGCCCGTCGCCCCCGCGGACCGGAACTCAGGGGTGGACCGTTCCCCGGCCGACCCGTACCCCTACCATAATTTCCCTCCCCCGCAGTCCTCCGTCGACATCGAGTGCCGATCGATTCGCTCAGCCCCCCCTCGTGCGCGAGGCACGACTCTAGAAACACACCTCGGTTCTTGGCCCGGATTCCCCGTCCGCCCCGAGACCCGAACAACCCCCACGTTCCTCTGTCGTAAGAATCGGCAACCCCGACTTACCAGAGAACGTCACACTGGTGGCAGCGGTGGTGCTGAAATAGGCACATACGGACTTGTGGATCTTGGGTGTTTCATCGGTATTGGATACTCATGGCGACTGCGGCAGTCTTCGAGCAGATGGATTCTGACGTCGCCTTCAAGGAAGGTGGGGAGGAGAAAGGAGGTGCGAAAACCGAGACAAAAGGGGAGGACACGACCATAATGGGTAGGCAGTTTAATTTTATGGGAACGTCCACCCCGACGGATGAGCAGAATGTGCGGGCTCAACAACAACAGACCGGCCAGGAAGGAGCGAGTTTGAAGAAGTTCAGTTTACGACCAGAGAAGTATGACGGTAAACCGGATTTCGAGGGATGGATCAACCAGTTTGAGGAGTACGCAACATTGGGACGCTGGACGGCCGAGGAAAAAGCGGCGATGCTTTTCCTCTCGCTGACGGGAACGGCACGAATGTACTTTGTCGGACTCCCGGACAGGGAACGACTCCGTTACTCGGCGAGGGTGGATGCGTTGCGCCGGAGGTTCGGTCAGGAGAAGGACACGTGTAATGCTCTGCAAGAGTTGGCGGGCTTGAAACGTGTAAAGAACCAGACAGCGAAGGAGTTGGCTGATAATGCCCGGCGACTGGCATCGAGAGCCTACTTCTCCAACGACTACGCTAGCCAGGAAAAAGCAGCATTACATGCGTTCCAGGCTGCAGTTGGGGAAGACCTTCAGCTGAAGTGTGCAGAGAAAGGATGCAAGACACTAGAGGAGGCGGTAGAGGTGGTAGAAATACAGGAACGATACTCACGCCGCCTCCTGCGGGCAGTGAAGCCCGAGGAGGACGCCAATACACAGATCATGGCCTTGAACGGTAAGTTGGAGGAGATGATGAAAGAATTGGCAGAGGAACGGGAAGCTAGAAGACAAGCAACGGCCCGGAGGGAGGCGTTTAAGAAGCGAAAAGAAGATTTAGAGTGTCATCACTGTCACCAGAAGGGCCATTTCGCAAGAGAGTGTTCTCAGCGTCAGGGAAACGGACAGTCGCCGTCGCAGTAAGCGCGGGGCCCCCTTCGGGCGCGGCGAGAGAAGTAGTAGGCATGGGAGAATGTGGACTTTATGTGGCCGGGACGGTGGGAGAGAGTGTCGTCCGTTTTTTGGTTGATACCGGATCTATGATCAGTCTGCTGTCGGAACGACTCTGGAGAGAGTGGGGACGAAAAAGAGAAGAACTGGATGGATATGAAGGACGTCTCTGCTCGGTAGATGGTAGTCCGTTGCGGTGCTATGGATGCACGAACTTGCCAGTGAAATTGGGAACACGCGTGTTGGAGTGGACGTTCATGGTGGCAGACATCGGTAGAGATGAAGGGATCCTGGGAAACGACTTCGCGGTGAAATACCGGCTGACAGTTAAGCCCCACGCGAGTGCCATCTTCCTGCCCGCCGAGGGGGAGGGAGAGGGGGAACGAATCCCGGGAGTAGAACAGAGAACGGATGGGATTCGGGCAGTTACCGTCGGAGGACAGGTCGTGCGAATCGAAAAAACGACGGAAATACCCCCACTCCAAGTGACCCGAGTAACAGTAGTAGCGAGAATGGACATAAGACAGGGTGGACAGCTGGCTGTCATCACCGGCGCTGGATTACCTATGGGACTGGAGGTGATCCCAGGAACGGTGACATTGGGAGAAGAAAATGAAGTTTGGGTGGCCAACCGAGGGACCGAGAGCGCGAAATTGGAAACCGGCGGGGTACTCGGAGAAGCCACCTTCGTACAAGAGGTACGAGGAGTAGGAAGTGAAGCAAAAGAACCCCCAGGAGCGCTCGCTGAAATGATAGGGGAGGCTAAGAAAGACCTGACCACGAAGGAGGGCGAAGAGCTGGAGAAAGCCATCATGGCCCGGGAACAAATGTTTGCGACCTCGAAACATGAGTTAGGACGGACAGATTTAGTACAACATCGAATTAAAACGGGAGATCAGATGCCGATCAAGCAGAGGGTCAGACGGTATCCGGCCACCAGGAGAGAGGAAGAACGAGCACTGGTGGAGGATATGTTAAATTTAGGGATTATCCAAGAGAGCGGGAGTGCGTGGAGTAGCCCGACCGTTCTAGTCAAAAAGAAGGACGGAGGAACGAGGTTCTGTATTGACTACCGAAAACTGAACCAGGCTACGAAAGTGGACGCCTATCCGCTCCCGCGGATAGAGGACAGCCTCAACACTTTGGGAGGAAGCCTATTCTTCTGCAGTCTGGATCTCGCGAGCGGATATTGGCAGGTGGAGATGGCACCGGAGGACCAAGAAAAGACGGCCTTCGTGACTCAAGGAGGATTATATGAGTTCAAAGTGATGCCATTCGGGCTAGTGAACGCCCCAGCCACCTTCGAGAGACTGATGGAAAGAATCCTCAGAGGAATCGTGTGGGAGGAGTGTCTGGTATACTTGGATGATATACTGGTCTTTGGACCAACGTTCAAAGTGACTCTGGAAAGATTGGTACGGGTTCTGGACCGGCTGAACGCTGCAGGACTGAAGTTAAAGGCGCGAAAATGTAAGCTGTTCCAGAAGAAGATTCCGTTCTTGGGGCACGTTGTCTCGTTCAACGGGATCGAACCCGACCCCGAAAAGTGTCGGCAAGTAACCGAGTGGCCGGTCCCGCGGGATCTCCACGAGGTACGAGCCTTCGTGGGATTATGTTCGTACTATAGAAGGCATATAAACGGCTTCACGGAGTTGGCTGCCCCCTTGTATGAATTGGCAACGAAGGAGGAACCATTCGTGTGGAGCGCGAGACGACAAGAGGCATTTGATGCGATGAAGAAGGCGCTAACGGAGGCCCCGGTGTTGGGATTCCCGGAGGAAAAAGGACAATGGTGGCT
Source organism: Lepidonotus clava (assembly GCA_936440205.1). Taxonomy (NCBI): domain Eukaryota; kingdom Metazoa; phylum Annelida; class Polychaeta; order Phyllodocida; family Polynoidae; genus Lepidonotus; species Lepidonotus clava. The sequence continues at coordinate 38,594,825 of OW387136.1, read as the reverse complement.
TGATACAGACGCCAGTGACGTGGGAACGGGAGCCGTGCTATCACAAGAGCAGAGAGGGGAGGAACGGGTGATAGCTTACACGAGCAAAACCCTGGAGTCAAACGAACGAAAGTATTGCACCACGCGGAAAGAACTGTTGGCGGTGGTGCGAGCTTTGAAGCATTTTCGGTGCTACATCTATGGTCAACGCGTGATAGTCCGGACGGATAACAGCGCGGTTAGTTGGCTACAGAGAAGTAAGGAACCGATGGGGCAGGCTGCTCGGTGGATTGAGATTATCGACTCGCATGATGTGTCGTTCCAACACCGACCGGGCAGGAAGCATGGGAACGCTGACGCGTTGTCCCGGTATCCGTGCAAACAATGTGGAGAGGAGCACGAGAATACCGAACAAGTGAGAGTAGTGACGCGGGCCCGGGGGTACGAGCCCGGATGGTCCCCGCAGGAGATGAGAGCAGCGCAGAGGAGGGATCGAGATATAGGGCCGATTGTCGCACGGATGGAAAAAGATGCGGACCGGCCAGGTTGGGAGGCCATATCTCCGGAATCCCGGGAAACAAAGATCCTATGGAGGCAATGGGAACGATTGAGCCTCAGGGATGGCGTGCTGCATCGGAAGTACTGGGAACTAGAAGGACATGGTTGGAGGAACCAGTTGGTCGTTCCCCGAGGGGAACGGGCCAAGCTGGTAAGGGAATACCATGGAGGCGCGGCAGGAGCGCATTTAGGAGTCGCCAGGACGACGGCCCTGTTGGAACAAGGGTTTTACTGGCCGGGACTCCGGGAAGACGTGCGGAAGGAATGTCGAGAATGTGATTGCGCGTTGCTGAAAAAGGGGAGAGGAAGACGGGAGCCGCTACATCAGTACATAGTGGGGGAGCCGATGGAACGGCTGGCCATGGATGTTTCGGGCCCGTACCCAGTCACCAAACGAGGAAATAAGTATTGCCTGATGGTGGGATGCTATTTCACCAAATGGTTGGAGTGTTTCCCGATCCCGGATCAAAAGGCAACGACAGTGGCGAACAAACTGGTTGAAGAAGTAGTAGCACGGTACGGCGCGTTTCGGGAACTACACTCGGATCAAGGAACGAATTTCGAATCCGAGGTGGTGGCTCAGGTCTGTGCACTATTCGGGATTCACAAAACAAGAACGACGCCGTACCACCCCAGGAGTGACGGGTACATAGAACGAAGTTTCCGTACTTTGGGGTGTTGTTTGAAAGCCAGCTGCCGAGCGACAGGTCGGGAATGGGACGAGATGGTCCCGCTCGTGATGATGAGTTATAGAGCAACGCCGCAAGCCAGCACGGGAGTGACACCGAACATGATGATGCTGGGCCGACAGACCATGATGCCGCGACAGGCGATTTATGGGAGACCTCTAGGACCAGAGGAGGAACCCCGACGGGTAAGCGACTATGTGGAAAGCCTAGAGGAAGGGCTAGTCGCGGCCTATCGGGAGGCCCGGACGGGGCTGAAACGAGCCGCCATCCATCAGAAACACGAGTATGATGGGAAGGTGACTCGGCGGGAATACCACGCCGGAGAACTGGTCTGGGTGCACGATACGGTAGTGGATAGGGACAAGGGAACGAAGTTGCGATTTCCATGGATAGGCCCCGCACTGATCGTCAAGGTGCTTGACCGAGGACGGGTGGTAGTACGGAAGAAACGAGGGAAACCGGGGGGGGTGGTCCATGTGGACCGCCTGGAACCCTACCGAGGACACGCTGCGCCAGCTTGGATGGTAGCTGACCAGCAAGGATACGAGGCTGCACAGTAAATGCTTGGGGTGGGGCGCGCTAGGGCACGTAAGGAAACGGGGTACCCCCTTTTTGTGATGAAGTCGTTTTCGTGTCTCGATTCCGCAGGTGGAAGAGGACCAAGGGAACGACCAAATCGGCGCTACACAGAAAGGCTTTGGCCAAAAAGGACTGATCAACCTGGGGCCATTGAGTCGGGGCGGTGCGTTGACCACTACAGTAGGAGTGCAGGTCGTTAGGCTGTAGAGATTTGCTACCTAGCTGAAGATTGGTTCTCTTGCGGATGTAATATAGGTGGGAAATACGGGGTTGGAACGAAAAACGGCGTTCGGGAGCCACGACGGCCCGAATGTCTAAAGTAGTCCCACGGAGCCGCTTTCCGGTCAGTTCGGAGGAACCACAGCGTGGAAAAGATGGTTGGATTACAACGGAAGACAGACCCGGTGGCAAGCTGGTGAAGACTTCTGAAGTAATGCCGACTTGGTAATACCGCTTTACAGCGTCCAGGAGACCGGAGGAGAGTAGATGCGGCACTCTCGGGAACGCCGGAGGAACGAACGGACGGCTGTAAAAGGCGAGGCCTGAAACGAGGACGGGCTTTAAAGTAGGTCGTAAAAGGAATAAAAGAGGACAAAGAGAACGGGGCGGCGGCGAGGAGATGATAACGCCGAGCCCCTGTGTTCTCCGGGAAGTGTGCGGAAGCACTGTGAGGGCCAAGATGAAAAAGGCAAGAAAAGGCGACGAGGGATGAAAGGACCGAGGGCGTCCGGTGGGGCAATAAAAGGCCTAAGAAAAACGCGAGGACGGGCGAAGGGCCGCGAGGTAAAGAAAGCAGGCGAGGCGGTGACCAGCGGCGGGCCCCGGGGACCGGAAAATAGTAGGGGGCGCCACCGTAGAAGTGGATGGTGAGTCTGACGCTAGGGGTCACTAGTGCAGGCCACGCCCACTTCCGCCTGCGGCGGCTATAAAAGGCAGAGCGCTCGCCGGAGCAGGTCATTCTGGTCAGCCGACCAGGATTCATCGAATCGCAGACGAGCAGACTGAGCTAAGGAGAAGAAAACAAGAAGAAAAGCAGAGAGGCGAGACGAGCAGCATCACCACGAGACAAAAACGGAAACGGCTGACGGGACGAGCTTCAAGATTGGAACGAGCCCCGAAAGCCCGGAAAACAGACACGATGAGCGGACAGTGCTGGGAAGGACATTGTCACGGAAAGGAGTTTAAGCACTTGGTCGAGCATATTAAAGGCCAGCACGATGGATTCCGGAAGCAGTACTACATGTGCCCGGTGTGTTCGAGTCGAGCCTATTCGACGCACCAGGACTGGAGAAAGCACATGACGGAATCACACGAAGGGAACCTGCAGAGGGGGATGCCGAAGCAAGACCCCCTTCTGAGGCTGGAGTATGCTGCGGCGTTCGCCTTGGACCCGAAAGGACGACCGCCGTACACCAGTTTCGCTACTAGGGATGAAACGGCGGCCCGGGTAGCCAACATGGAACGGGACTACGCGGTGCGCCATCCAGAGGGATTTCAACCCCCTGAGAGAGCGGTGGATAAGGAGGCACCGGAGAGGCCGCGACGGCAGATCCGCATCCCTTACTACCCGAGGGCGTCAAGAGGATCCGAGGACAGCGACACCGAGCAGCTGGAGCAGGTAGCAACCGAAGAAGGATCAGAGGCCGACGAGGCCGGCGAGGGAGCCCAAGCAGCCAAAGCAGCAGGGAAGGGACCCCTGGCCGAGGTGGCGGAACGATCAACACCCACGCGTCGTTCCCCTCGGAGGGCCGCGAAAGGAGTACGGAAGGAAGACACCGAGTCGCCGCGAAGCGCAAGCCGGGCCGTGGTCAACCCGAAACCACTCCTGACACCAGACCAAATATCAGGGTTAGTACAGAGCCGAATTAAGAAGTTAAACGCCCAGGGAGAACCACGGGAACCGAGAGGACGAGGACTCCCAGGCAGAGGAAAAGGACGGACATCCACACCCACCCCGAAGCCGGGTTGCTCAGGAATACCACCGGGGGCTGAGGTGGTGGAACTGGTGAGCTCGTCCGACGACCAACGACCAAAAGTCAAAGAAGAAGAGGAGCCGCTCGCTTTCAAGAGGCCCCCGACGCAGGGATGCCAGACGGAGGAGCCGTCGCGAAAGAAGAAGTGGAAAAAGGTCAAGAAAGTCCCGAGAGAATTGGAGGAGGGAACGAGTTCGGACCAGTCGGAGTCAGGCAGGAGTATGTCGGCCCGAAGCGATCGGTCTTTGATTATCGCTGAGTCTAGCAGCACGGGAGAGCTGGGACCATCACAGCCTGAGACCTCGACAGGAGTCAAACGGACCACGGGACTAGAACCACCTTGTAGCGACGCACAATTTACTATGATGACAGTTCATAAGAAATCGGTGATATACGAATCACGACACCCGAGGTACCCCGGGTATTTAAAAGGAACAATGAACCGGGAGGGATCGTTCAGGGGTTACCACGAGGCGAGATCCGACCGGGAGCTGGAGGACAGCATTCGGGAAGCACAGGGAGGCCGGCTGGTGGAAAGAGAAGCATTGTACCTAGGGAGGTTTCTACGCGAGATGGCAGAAAGACAGGGACTCAAACCGTCGGGGCGAGTGGAGAAAGTAAAGTATGTTCGGCATGCAGCCAGGCCGGAGGACACGGCGTCGACGGCCTCGACACAGCCGCTGTTCTCTACCCCTACCCCGACGAAAGCAGATTCACCCCTGGAGAAGATGGTATGTAAGCAGCCGATAGTGCCGCCCCCCGGATTGAAACGAATGAGAGACATTACGGTAGCACCAGACACGCCAGAGACACGGGCGGCGGTTGACAACCTGACTCGGGCCAGTTTGGGGAGCTCGTTTTTCGGGTCGCAAGGATCGGAGGAGACCCCGGGACCACCGTCGCCCGAACGTATGGGATCGCCGCCAGGACCGGATACCCCACTCAAGGACGAGGACAAACACGGGCGGGCGCTACAACCGCGGGTTGTGATACACAGATTACAAATGCCGGCTGCCCAGTCCATGGACGAGGAGGTGGAAGACTCAGAGGACATGGAGTTGGGGCAGGCCGAGACCAGAGGATACGAGCCGGAGAAACAAGAATTGGACGAGTCGGGAGCGGATTCAGTGTTCGGGTCTATCGGAGCGGAGATGCCGACGGCAGGACCATCTAGAGAAACACCGAGACTCAAGTTATTACGGACACAGGCCGTTCACCAGGTCTTACAGGGACACTTTCCGGTGACGGCGCGAGCGGTACGGGACTGGGACGCGGAAAAGGCCATTCGGGTGCAACTGACGTGGCCCCCGAGGGAGGTGCGAGGAATGACGGCCAAGACAAGAGCAATGGCTTCGGCGTCTATGGCGTTCCTGATGGCACTAGAAACGGGCCGCAAGCCAGAGACATTTGAAGAAGCGATGGCGCAGTTCCCGACGGCGGCACTGGGGCCGTTGACCAGGGAGTTCCCGGGGGTCGACCAGCTAGTTAACGAACACAACCGGACCGTCCAATTGGCTCAGACCCTAGTGATGCACAAAAACGAGGATCAACTGGATGACTTGTTGAAGGCGACAAGAGAGGCGGAAAAACAGAGCGGAATGGTGGATCAGCTTCTCGAGCTCCCCGCTAGGGAGGAGAGGCTGTTGCTGCCGATCCGACGCCAGGAAGAAGGGTGAAGTAGATGCTGCTCGAGGTCTTGCACGGAAGAAAAACAGCGCGACGGAACCAGAGGCGGAAAATGGCGCGTCGCGAGTCGGGTGGGGAGGGATTACGGGGCGTTGGCTCCTCACCCATAGTGTCAAACCCCCAGGGAGAGAACCGGGCCGAGGCGGAGGTACCTGAGCCGCACAGGAGGCCGAAGCCTGGATAAAAGACTCTCCTGGAGACCGCTGGACGGGCCCGAAAACTTTACTTAAACTCATCGGGAACGGACTGGCGGGCTCGAACATTTTTATCTTAATTTATTCTTATTAGTTTCTTTATGGAAACCTTCTTGCGGAAGTGAACGAAACCACATGTGTTAGGAGGTGTTGAGCGTAATCAGCGAGCTGGAGGGTCCATGACTGGAATGAACTTACCAAGCCTGCGGGGCGAATACGGGACGGAAGGAGGCGCTAGGAGGAAAAACAGGTTTGTAGCTGTTCCTCTTCTTCCCTGGAGCCCGCTGCGTTGGTTGGGACCGAGCAGATGGAACGGGATCGTCCGGTCGCGGAAATGGATAACGGGCCGGGCGACCCGGGAGCGAGAGTGAAAGTTGGGAGGCGGAATCGAGGAAAGGAAATCAGAAAGGACGGATAGTGTTGTCATTGTGGTCTTTGAGTCGACGGTCGTGCCGGGGTAAATAAGGTACCGGTGGGCCGGCGACTCGCCGCTGGAGGAAAGGCTGGCGCGGGCCAAGACTGAAAACCCTTCTCCCGCGCTGCCTTGAGCGATCTGGAGGCGAGGAAGAGACGACCTCTGTCCTCTAGCGGCACTTCTACTTCCTGCAACCTTGTCTTCTTGATCTTGGATGGATCGATCAGAATGTGGATGAACCCGGATTCATGTACCATCATCTTCTGAGTTTCCTTGTCTTCAGCCTCTTACCGCATACGAAGAGCGGCAAAATGGAATTTTTCGACCTGAATGCTGGTTTTATCGTGCCAGAGTTGATGCAGCGAGTCGTGAAAGGATTGCGGCGAGTCGTAGATGTCTCCCGGAGGACCAAGGCACGAGCAGGGACGACAACTTAGGAGCCCTGGCTCGTGACCGACCGTGATATATAGTAATACATGAACGAGAAACGGAAAAAAATTTAATAGACTTACTAAAACTTATATTAATCTCTCACCTGCTGTAACGACAGAGACTCCTTCCATGTCGTATTTCCTAATGTCTTCTTCCCGAGGAACGAAACAAAATAGTCTTTGAAACATATAGGGAAGTAATCTTTGCAATATACGGGGAGGTGGTGCTTGGAACGTCGGCTGCGGATGCCCTGATAGACAAATCAAGAGGTCTGCAAAGAGCAACGAGGAGCGATCCTTCTTGGAGTTCATCGGATGAGTTCTCTATACATGCTATTTTATTGTGAATGGGCCCGTTCCGGATCTCAAACGTTGACGTTGGGTGCAGGTCCCAGTTGATGTCGTCCATCTTCACTTTCTACGGCTTCTTCTTCTCCTTCTCACTAATATCTTCAACTTACCAACTTCGAACCGTCGTACCTAGGAGCAGCCCGGAACGGCTCGGAGCTGTTGTCTCGGCGTTCGTCATAGGCATAGTGTCTCCATGCAATGTGACATAGCACCGTGGACGACTGTGGCCTTACTCCAAAATCAAACCAGACCGGATCTTAAACTTACCTCTATTAACGAACTATTTGTTGGTATTACAGTCTTAAGAAAATCGTCAATAAGCACGGTCCTCCGGGAGGACGAAGAGAAAAATTTAGCAAAAGGAGCGAGGCCCGAGAGCCTAGGAAACGAACGAGGGCCCGAGTGCCCGAAACAGGAATCCTCTTCTTAGGAAAATCATCTCATCAGTAGAACGAAGGAGCCTCCCTCTCGCCCCAAAGAGGACTGTCTTCCTGCCGTTGTTTACGGGGGGGGGGGAGGGATGAGAGGCACCGGCTCCTGTCATCAAAAAGAAACTTCATCAAAACTATCTTCTTAAATCAGGTCTCCGTTCCGGTTGTTGTCATGCCACTTGGGCCCGGAACGGTGACGGAAATACTTTATTATGGTGGACTCTCTCCGACATCTCTGTCTGAAATCCTGAAATCTTCAAATGTGTCGACGTGGTCGAGGACGGAACATCTTGATGCTGGGTTAACCACGAGGACATGTGTCGTAAAAGTCAAACTTCAGTTCCTGTACGGAAAACGGACACTTCATCAATAATTAATGATTCTAATCTTCTCAGTCTCACCTTCACCCGAACTCCATCTCAAAGCTTCACAAGTAGCACGAAACCCGCGACGTCGTCTGCTGAAGCTTCCACTCTAAGCTTTAATGAATGAAGTTAAGTTCCTTTCCACATACAACGCCATCTTCTTCTTTGGGTACCTTGGCCTCTGGCTCGAACATGTTGTCCTTGCCAACCGTGAAAAAGTCACTGGGGGGCTCTGAATGCCGAGGCGACCGAGGGTGCGAAGTCCAAAAAGAACATTCTATCTACAAAAGCATCAGTCTTTCTTCTTCAACTCATCCTTAAAATCATCATCATCACCTAAGAGAACGCAGAGAAGAGTAACAGTTACGGAAGAACGAGGGGTCACGACCGACCGGGTAGGAGAATCACGACCGATTCTCTACCCAAAAACAAGGGAGAACGTCTGGACGACGGCAGAACGGACCGAGGGTCGAGAGGACTAAGGGTCACGACCGACCCTGGCCTCTGGGTGGGAGAGTCGCGACCGATTCTCCACCCGAACTAGGGGAGAACGTCTGGACGACGGCAGAACGGACCGAGGGTCGAGAGGACTAAGGGTCACGACCGACCCTGGCCTCTGGGTGGGAGAGTCGCGACCGATTCTCCACCCGAACTAGGGGAGAACGTCTGGACGACGAAAAACGAAGGGAACGGGGGCACTGCGGGTCACGACCGACCCATGGCCCCGGGCAGGAGGACCACGACCGGTCCCTCTGTCCTAATGAGGGTAAAAAGGCGAGGAAAAACGCGCCGAGGGGCTAAGTAAACAGAGCCCAGAGGAGAGGAGCGGGGGCGACGGGGTCACGACTGATCCCCAGTCCCGGGTGGGAGAGCCACGACCGGCTCGCTCATCCTAAAAGACGAGAAAAACAGGAGGTCCTAAATAGATCAAGGATAAGAGAACTCTGACGAAGATAAAAGAGACTAAGATATATAAAAACGAATTATATGAACTTTTAGAAAAACGAAGAAAGAAGAGAAATAATAATTAGCCGGATAGGCCCCGGGGGCCCTCCGAAGTTGACCGGGGAGGACAGAGGGTGACACCTCCTCCTCTGCCGATAAGGAGCGTAGGATTGAAATGTTTCTGGTTCTAGAGTATGTTCTGTTGTCGTTGCTGTATGAACTGTGTTGAAATTTTGTATAACGTGTGTTCCCACCTTTCAAGAAGGTGCGGGAGGGTGTGATGAACGGCTATTCAGCCAAAATACATAGAGGTTAAAATAATAGAAATAAGATAATAATGGAAATATGTAAAGAACGAAGAACGAAATAGATGTAAAGAACGAATATGTAAAGAACGAATAACAAATATGTAAAGAACGAAGAACGAAATAGATGTAAAGAACGAATATGTAAAGAACGAAACCCGGAAATATGTAAACCGGAAGTGAAATGTAAACCGGAAACGGAATATATAAACCGGAAGTGACGTCAATTGTAGGTCACGTGACCGAAGGCAGCCAATCAGGGCTGACCTCTCTAGTATATAAAGGGGCGGTGAGGCCCGAATAAACAGAGTTCTTCAACAGTTCTCCTGGTGTCCAGACGTGTCCTCTTTCCTGAAACAACCACTAAAGATGAGCCGAATAGAGTAATTAAGTCGAAGTTAGGACAAAACAGTCGAAGTCCGAGATAGGTAGTCGAAACATAAGGTAAGGGGCCCGAAGGCCCGAAGAACGAGGAACGAGGGAACGAAGTAGGGCACGAAGGCCCGAAGTAGTACCGGAAACCGAGACGTAGTATGGTACGAAGACATGGGGAGCGGAACGAGAGAGCGAAGTCCGCGGGGACGAGGGCGCGGCGTGCTCGGCCCCACGCTACCAAACAATAGGCGACCGTCGGCCCGTCGCCCCCGCGGACCGGAACTCAGGGGTGGACCGTTCCCCGGCCGACCCGTACCCCTACCATAATTTCCCTCCCCCGCAGTCCTCCGTCGACATCGAGTGCCGATCGATTCGCTCAGCCCCCCCTCGTGCGCGAGGCACGACTCTAGAAACACACCTCGGTTCTTGGCCCGGATTCCCCGTCCGCCCCGAGACCCGAACAACCCCCACGTTCCTCTGTCGTAAGAATCGGCAACCCCGACTTACCAGAGAACGTCAAACTATTATAAGTCTTGGCATTAGGCTATTAACAACTGATATTGGAGCCATTTCCTCTTGCCTTATACCTTAGTAGCTAAAAATCATAGCATTTCTAGAAATTGGTCAGTCATCTCTGATTTTGGATTTCCGCATTGACTTCAAACACAAATAATTGAATTCCCTGACCATTAATCTCCCAATTTTGACACTAACCATGTCTCTTTGGTCATTTTATAAGCTGAGATATAAGATTGTTTATAGCAATAGTCAGCCATATTGTTTTTTTGGCCCCCATATCTGTCCTATTGATATTTCAAGATGGCTCTCCTTCCAGATTTGATAGTTATGCCTCAGAAGTGTCTCATACCAAATTGCTTTTATCAGCCATGTAACATTTTCACTAAAACATGACCTTAACAGACCCCACTATCTAGACCTCAATGTTAACCTTATGTGACAATAGAGAATCAGTGTATACATTAAGGATACCCAGAAATGAGACATGATAGATTTAGCCACAGTTGTAAAGATTGTACGGTGCCATAGAATTCATAACCAATGTTATGATACGGAATATGTATATATACAATGCAGACTAAAGTACAAAGGCGATATAATGCACTAATGGTTTGCCTCGTCTGTCCTAGTAGCTCCATCGATCGCAGGATACCGCCATTTATGTTCTCCATCAGCTATGGTGCGCCGTGCATCAACAATGACATTTATACTTTTTACATCTAAATTTATAGTCTAGTCCACTAAGAATGCAATGCTTAGATTACCCGTGGCATCCCCTATAGTTGTCATTCTAAGTTCGTGCATACTTCACATTCATCGATTATCGTTTCTTTCCTTTTTCTCTGAAAAAATGCCTTTCATGAAAAAAAACACACACAAAAAACAGCAAGAAATATACATTCGATGATAATATTTCTTTATAATTTTGATATTTACATACAGCTCCCAATACCGCCCGACCATTTCCCACTAAGACCACATCCATGCACTATGTTCACAGGGATACCGGATTAGCTGGTAGTGGGTAAAGAGCCTGACCCTTATTAGTTTGGTCTTTGGTACTTTTCTCAATAAATAATAATCAAGTTGTCAAGTCGGCTTGTTCTACAATTTTCCAAGAATATTGCATTGTATATTGGTGTTTACACTCCTAAAGTGAGCGTGCATGACATTTGTCATATTTCCTTACAATATTCTTTGTAGCACACATACATGTATATTTAAGAGCCATATGAATATTATTACATTCATATAGATCACATACTTATAATTGACACTAGTGCGTGATATAAACAAATACTCATAAGTTAATCATACTATCAGTATAAATAAAAGAATAAAAGAATGTTTAGATTGAGCACTCATCCTCAGGTATTCCAACTCTAGGCTGTCATACCCATCGCATTACTGAATACATACTGCATTTGATGCTCCTAATATGGAAAATTCTATTACTAAATACCATAATTCAGCAAACAAGTCAAAGTCTGGGATCTTTTAATGAGAAGCAGAAATTATCGACCTCTCTGCAAACAGATAAGAGTTAAACCCTCAAAACTCCGAGCTAACCCTACTAAAAAGATAGAGTTTGTAAATTGTGTGTACATGTTCCTATGGTCACAAAGCAGGGAGGGGTGTTATTGATGTGAAAATTGGATATATTTCTTGTCAGATTGGAAGACCCCAAGAGCACGATGAAAAGGGGGTCTTCTAAAAATCTTGAAACTGTCTGAGGCTGTCACAGCAGTGCCAGACTCAATTTAATGTGGATTTTCAGGATTTTATTTCAAAGTTGCTCAAAGTTATCTATTTATAAAGGTTAGCAGACATGATGTTGCCTGTAGAAAAACTAGATACTATTCTAGGTATGATCAGGTGGGCAAATAGGGGACTTGGGTAGTTACCTATTTTGTGGTTTCTTTTTCCTGATAAAATTGGCAAGTAGTTGCCATAACATATCAAATTTGCTTAGAGGATGGGGTGAAATTATAATTGCCTTCAAAATTTTCAGAAAAATATACACAAACAGGTATCCCATGCTCAAAAGAAGACCCAATATACATTTTGCAGGGGCATTTCTAGCCTAGTTTTGCTTAAAAATGACCATTTTTTACCATTATTTGGACATATTCTTCAGTTCATTAGGATTTATATGTTATACAATACATAAAATCATACCTAGAATAGTATCTAGTTTTTCTACAGGCAACATCATGTCTGCTAACCTTTATAAATAGATAACTTTGAGCAACTTTGAAATAAAATCCTGAAAATCCACATTAAATTGAGTCTGGCACTGCTGTGACAGCCTCAGACAGTTTCAAGATTTAATATAATAGATATTGTCTCACTGACCTCATATCTTATTATTCTTTATTTCAACATTACAAGCTAAATAAATAATTCTATTGCACCTGATTAACATAGTTATTTGATATTCACAATACTACACATAATTATAACTTTTATCTGCATGTACAAAGAACAATAGAACCCAATTTGCATTTTGGAGTGTAATCTAATGTTTTGATGTAGCTGCTAATTGGGCAAAAAAGGTGGTTTTCGGAACTTTCATTTTTAGCATTCAAAACTAAATAACTTTTGATGGATCCTGATTGTAATAGCATATGACATATCAAAATAATGCTTACAACATACCCTTTTTGAAAATGGAGGTTGTATAAACAAATGGAATGATTAAAAAGTATTTCTATAGCCCTTAGTATTGAATGTCCAACATTTTCAGCAACTTTCTTTAAAATTTTAGGCTCCATTTAGTACTATAGAAGGAAAACATTCCATTTAGGGTTATCATATGTTGCACCCCTAGAACAAGTAAATTCATAGCTTTAAATTGATATATTATTCAGTATTGTAGCCACATTACAAGAAAAGTTATTGTAAAATTAGTAAGGATGGTCCAGAAAAACTAGTTTTAAGTCCGCTATTTGCCCTCCTGACCTCTAGTGATGGGTGGTTGGGGGGGGGGGGGGGGGAAGCACCGCGCCTCAGCAAGCATATCCTAATTTTATAACTACCAATTGAGTCAATTCAAGTGCAAAATGTGAGTAACAATTTTTAAGTGCTTATGCATGGTAGGGGGACTGTTGTATACTGATAAAAATATACTTTTCAAATGTGTTAATAAACCTGAAATAAATGGTACAATACGTTTTGACGTTAAGATGCAATTGTATACCTCCCTTGTTTTCGTTACGTAAAGATGTTTGGTATACGGAAACTCCCTATTCAGCATAATACGGACCTACCTGTATCATTCTGTATCATATGTACGTACTCCCTATATCAATTGATCAAATACCCTGTTCCATGTATCATAGTAGGCTGTAGCACGCAGAATCCCACACATGATCACCGTGCCTCCCCCTCCTGATGCAGGTATCAAGGTACAATATATATTTCATCGATTTGTTCGCATAGGTACCATATTCTCTCTAATAAACTTCATTTTCTGGGTCTGTCCAGCCATAAAACCAACTGTAAAATATCTCCGAAACGTGCTCATGGAAATTAAGCCTTAAAACTTAAAAATTGCAGTTGGAACAGGACATACGCTGTACACTTCATATTGATTGTATCTTAGTGAAAGCTAAGATAAATCAAATGACGGAGAATATTATGTTTGGTTGATGAAATAATATGCTATTGAAAATCAATAAGACCATAAGAAAAGCTGGTTTATGAATGCATGAAAGAAATCTCAACGTGTGTATACGGCCATGCATGCATGTGGAATAGAGAATAACATAAATCCTTAATAACAATCAAACATAGAAACAACAATTGTGTTTCTACGGTAGTTGTCCATCTATTTGCACATACCCATCAGCTCTCAGTACGGTTCAGACCGTGTGAAAGTTGGCCAGGTTTCCCGCTGTATATTCGTCGGTCCATTCATACTGACAGGTCCTAGTTGGTCTCCCCTATATTATGACAAAGTCCTGGAGATGGGTGATCCCAGGGTCGGCCACAATCGTCTGTCACTCGCTTCCTGTATTAACTAACGGTTTGATGCCCACAATGATGTAGATAGATATCAGGCCTATTAGTTATGGCTCCAGGGTATCGTATGGCTATTATTAAGGATAGGTACCTAATGTCAGGTGGTCATGGGTGTGATGACATTACTCGTTGTATTCTACGGTTCTTGTTGTATATTCTCACACATTTATTCACTTTACTATGATATTGTTTGACAACAATAACCACTACATATATACCACACTGATGATTATTACTTGATAAAGATTGCTTTTATTTGTCCACTGCATGATTCCCATTTATGCATTGCTTCCACTATAGTCAATTCATCTCTTTATGCAAGGAGAACAACAAAAACGAACAACATAATTACATACAAATGTATATAAAATGTATATGTAGCATTCTTTTTACTTACTGTTTCTGAATCCCATAGTTGATATACCCTATAAGATTCAATGAGTTAGCTAAGGTATTTAAGTTCAGTCATCCCTTAAGCCAAGTCAACTTGTTCAGAGGATCACAAGTAAATTAAACCTAGGCAGATAACATTGAGATGTTAGATACAGATGAATGGGATGACCAAAACGTGATAGAGATCTAGGTCCATTTCCTGTAACCTAAACGGCAATTGAACCTTTTATTGATCTTGATATTTTCGATCTTGGTGTGTTTTCCCACACATTGCTATGGAGCGCCGAGTCTAGGCCTAGACTAGTAATGCATTGTTAGTGACAGAATGTAACAGAGTTACCATGTAAGTGGTTATCACTAGAATTGTATTGTGATTATTGTCATACACATTATATCTTTTTTTTTTTATAGGAGATCTATGGCTAGAGGATGTACAAGTTCATCAGATTCATGAAATTGTGAGTCTGACATTCTATGATGTTACACTACTACTGTCTTAATCTGCTCGCTCTAGTATAAAACATAGATATTAGCGCAGACGTTGTAAAGATAGAATTATATTATATAAAATTAACACAGATATCTAACGAAGGAAAGGTTGCATGTTGAAATTCACTTCCAGAATTTTGAAATAAAAGTACCGCTAAAGGTAACAAAATATTAATTGCTATACTGTCTGCCTTTATTCATGTACACATCATGTCATTGCACATAGGACCAATAGCTTCACATAGTAAGTGCTGGATGTGTTATTTACAAACAGACACTTGGCGTCTAATTCCCTGACACCCTCTCCTTGAGTGATAGTAATAAGTGGGCTGTCAGGTCCTGAAGCCAACATTGTAATTCTCCCGTTTTATGGGGGTACCTGCCACCCAGTATATCTCACGATATACACGACCAGATTTTTACTGAACTCTATACGCTCTATACGCTATGGCTTTCAGTATTTCCCTATTATCTGTAATGAAACATGACACATTTATTCTGTATCGGTAAATTTATGTGACGCATATTATTTTCCTGACTTATGTCTTGCATAAATTCGAAGACCCGGTGATACAACATGTGTTCTCTGCTTATGCCAAATTTCTTTTTTCTATTCTACTCCGAAGCTATGATTCATGTCCGAGGCCTAATTTAAAGTATGTACACTTTTCACATATCAACTACCAGCCACTGAAGCCTAAATAAATTGTGTTCAGCAACTTAGTTTAAGGTTTAAGGTAGACGTTAGGCGTTGAGGAAATGTCCCTTTCTTCGATACTCATTATCTTTAGAAATGCATAATCTTTCTAGATGATGTTTGATAATATCAAAGATGAAAATTTTGGACTCTTTTCTTGTTCCGGTCAAAGCCAATCTAGGTAATTCCGATATTTGTGATTTGCTGAATCGGGATCCTCTTGCCATCACCTCTCTCACCTGACCCAGGTAATCCAGGTAAAGGGGTTGAGGTTACAGGTAGGTTAACAGGGCCCTTGCGTGTTGGTAGGTAATCCTTAATTATACCCCAACAGACCGCACCACAAGTATTCAACATCATTTATTCAATAACATTTAAACCAAAGGTACTTGTTGGGTGCAGACAAAATAATCATAGTCTTTCTTGATGTATGATAAAAAGTGGATAATAGAAATAAATGCTGCGGCTTTCTCAGTTCAATTTTGAGATTTAAAAAGAAAAGCACAATGATCAATGAATCATATTCAAATTTGTAACCGAATTTATCTAGATAAATTAGGATAATTTCGTTTTAAATAATCATATCAATATCTTGGTTGGGGACAGATTGAAATTTTGACTTCAGCAAATTCCTGGAAATTTTCAGAATCTTAAACCAATAGGATTGCACTACCCGCTGGTAGGGTGGGGAGTACTTCATGGTACATACGACTTCGATATTCACCCTGTGAGAGAAATAAAAACAAGTGGTCGTTCTCAAATAGTCATTAAGAATGTATAAACCCTTCATAAGAGTGTGAAGTTCATGCGTGAGAAACTCCCATTAACCTGTTGTTACAGTGTGTTGGGGAAATAAACCTTGGCGATGTAATGTATACATAGTGGTTGAGAGTACCTGAAACGCTTTGCAAATGTACAACTTCAGGTTAGGCTTCAGGTTAGGCATTCGTCGCATGATCTGAAATATGGAAAAGATTATGTAAATCAAGCTCTACAAAAACAATTAACTTGTTTTCACATACTATGCAATATTCCTATGATTTTTTTTTACTCATACTTGATTTGATTAATCTCTTTTCTGGCGTGGTCTTTTGGAATTATATTATGTCATATTTCTTCATTATTATCCACGGGATTTTTTCAATAGCTGACAATTATGCGTTTCAACAATTTTCCTCTTCTCCTAATATACAGCACATGTACCATGCCAACTAAGAGTTAAACTTGGCATCTAGGGTGCCTGGAAAACATGTAGTCTTTATTCTGGGTAGGACAGCTTCCGACTACCTGGAGAAAGGTGTCCGTTACCAAGGCCGTTACCAAGGAGACTCCGTTACCAGGGGGACGACGTGCGGTATGCGTTTAGGGCATGCGGAGACGTTTTTTTACAGGTAGTTTATGTTGGTTGTCGGTGTAATTGGTTACAGCCTCGAGCAGCCAGTGACATCAACCCCCACACCCCTGCATAAAAAAACAACAACCCAAAACCATACAAAAAGAACTGAAAACAAAATCTGTAAAGACACTCAAAAATAAGAAAATTGAGTTATTACTCATGCGCATGTGTCGGATACCTTTTCTCGGACCCAAGAAAAAATATGCTGGTGTCTATAATTATAGCATGCACATGCTCCTACGAGCCTCCTGATTACAACATATTGAAAACCATTTATCTATGTTGACCATTTCGAATGCACACTTTTTAATTTTGAATGATGTTACAAAGGCAAATCACTTACTATGACTCAGTGATAATGCACTGATAACAAACTTTAACATTTCTAATTTAAGGTTATATGACTTGCTGTCCATAGGGCACAGTTAGGGATTCCAAAGATAATTCTTCAAACTACAACCATCGACAGCCCTGCATGAAGATCTCAACTCCTATCCTTTCTCCAATTCCCGAATCTTGACATGGCCCAGGTAATTTTCAAATTGGTGGCAAACTGATGCCGTAGAAGTATTGCTCATCCTGTTCACCACCTTTACCTGGAAGCCAAGAGTAAGCTAGTGGGATTCCGGCTAAGCAACAGGAATATGTCAAAAACACAATACCCAAAGGCAATATGCACCTGAATATTAACATTTTTGTAGCTTAGCAGCTTGTGGTGATGCTATCCTACAAAAAGATGATAAGTGACAAAATTTTGTTGGATAGCATTTTTTGTAGGATAGCGTCTTAACACACCTTAAAAGGTTACTTTCTATTCTTGGAAATAGCCTTGAAAATTATTGGGTTATCAATAAATGAATCTGATAAACCACCCCGTCCCTTCAACAGAAAAAAAGAAAAGGTGAAGTTGCATTTGGTGCACCATACCACACGACGTAATGAACCACCCTCTCGCTTCGAAGATTGCGTGACGTTAGCATTGAAGCTCTATTGGCCGGACTGACATGGGTGCCTTTTTCATTCTTTTTCCTCCATGGAACGGCTCGAACCCAGACTCTGTAGGAATTGATCCGTTTCAGGGCCATAGAGTTTGATATTTGTCTGGGTTGTACTCCTGATCCCGGTCACCTTGAGTATCTTCTCGCGTTTAGCGGACTTGTATATTTATGGTGTATGGGGCAAGCAGAGTCTTAAAATTGATTCGATGTTTGTTTGGCCAATGTATATATTCAAAAATAAATCTGAAAAAAAATGGTTGCACGTCTGAAGTAACCCACTGAACCTCTTACTGTTAAAGGTTGGGGATGGGAGCAATTTTTGAAGAATTGCACTTATGAGTCCAATGGGAGAGTCATCCAAACATGAGTAGAGAGGGATCTACAACTGGAGGAAATGCCTAATTGATAGATTGCCCCATAACATCCAAATCGTGATAACGAAGATCTGATGTGGGCTGATGTAATTAGTCCGATAGGCCATTCATAGCACTCCTAGACTGTAGGGAAAACGATATTCTTCACAAGAGATATTATCTGCAGATCTAGATGGTATCCAGAATGTGGCTGGTCGCTACATAGGACTATGTGATCAATTTACCATAATCATGATACAGTCTACACATTTTTCTATTGACGAAATGTCAATGTGTCGAGATAATTGTCGATTCAATTAAAGAGCCCATGGCTTAGGGGGCGCGTGGTAGTCATCAGAATTTGGCAAAGGGATCTTCTCGTCACAAGTTACACATTTTAGCTTTTGAAAGAGACATGGAAATTATAATGATACCTGTTGGCCCTTGCAAGAAATCTGTTCAACAACACATGTTGTTCGTGCACAGTCTTATTTAGCCACCCACCGGCGCGCTGCACCATGCACACTGACTACATCCCGGCAAGAAAGGATGAAAATAATAGTAGAGGTAAAAAAAATGTAATAGATTTCTGTCTCTAAGGCTGGGCAGCGAGTCAGTATGGCCTGGAGGAACATTGCAGAGGACTTGAGAATAACCGACGATTGTCTGTTTTCCAACTGTTTAACATATTTATGATGACCTAATGAGCTTTCTTTTTGGACAATCCTAACGTTAGGATTACCTACCTATCAATACCATACCTGATCCCAATATGATACGATGCTATAAACACAAGGGAAACTGGTGTTTTATAGATCTTTTCGTTTGGAACTATATGACTCATCTAAGAGCTAAATGTTTTGAGGATATTTTAACTTTAGGGACTTAATAGGTTATGATTATTTTATAAGACAATGAAACAATCATTTAACTATTATGTGATGAGTATCCTAATCATTTCCCATCTGTATAATTCCTGCACAAGCATTATGTCAGGACTTAATTTTGTGGTTTGGTATAATGTGCACCACTGTTAAAACAAGTGTTTAGAACCTAAACATTTTCCTAAACACTTTGGTGCATCCAGTTTTGGAACACTTTATTTCCCTAAACATGTTTAGAATTATCGGTGTTTAGGGTTAAGTGTTTAGAAATGTGTGATGTTTAGCTGTTTAACCATGAAGTGTTTAGGTCCTCAAGGTGTTTAGAATCAAAACGCTTATGCTTTTTTATGTTTAGCTGCTAAGTGTTTAGAAAACTATGATGTTTAGGTGTTTATTTATGAAGCATTTAGGTCTTCAATGTGTTTAGGGTTAGGTGTTAAGTTAAACAGTAATATACCATAATATGTACAGTGTACTTTCATTCTTAAGGATGAAAACCATTTTAAATTTAACAATAATATACCCTAGTGTGTAAAAAAACCCACATAGATCTTACATGTAAAACACTGCTATGGTACTATGCCATTCAGTTTACACCAGATGTAATGTTAACAGCATTGAAAGTTTTATTTTTCCTGTAATCACACTACAGGATCATTAAGCCAATAACCACATATGTCCTTCCTTCTTGGTTTAGCCTTGCATGGATTGTTTGATTGTTGGAGGTAAAACCTTTAGGGGTATAGCTGATAAAGTCCTTGTACTAAAAAGGTGTCTACATGTTAATCCTACTAAAAAGGTGTTTTAAAACATTTTGTAAATGTTTTAGGGGTATTCTGGTTGGTTGACCGTACCTAGAATAGCAAGCCAATGAAGTGATTATCTTAATGACGCTACAACAACTTAAAAATCTAACATTTTTAATCACAAAGTTCCAAATTCCTAAGTGTATGAAAAACTATTTTACTAATCATGGCCAAAAATATGGAGGGCATGTGACAAACCACTAATAGTACAACAGTAGTATTTTGGTAACTTCAGTAGCCGAGATTTGAACCCCGGGCCCCTCACATATGAAGCCTATGCTCTACCACTGAGCTGTGGAGACCTGTAGGTAGACACAGCCCAGCTTTGCTACTTAACTGAATAAGTAGGGGTATGAGAGTACTGAACTATTGTCTGTCACACCAGCATGATGTTGAATACCTGTATAGTAGTACTGATCCTACTCATTGGTGCTGACTATGCCAGTGTGCACTGCATGCAGTCCAAGTTAGCTCAGTTGGTTAGGCTTCTACCTTGAATGTGAAGAATGTGGGTTCTAATCCCAAAGTGTCCATTTTTCTTTTCCATAGTATACAATTGATATTATGTGTTTAGATTCTAAACATATCCCATTCAAAACATGGTTAGAGTTTACAAGTGTTTAGCTTTTAAACACAACTAATGTTATGCGTTTAGATTATAAGCATAGTTAACCCACACATGTTTAGAAGTTACAAGTGTTTAGGTTTTAAACAGATATGGTTTAATGTATTTAGATTATAAACATGTTTATGCCCTTAACACATTTAAATTCTAAACACCATTTTAACAGTGCACCAAACAAAAAAATAGGAAAATGTATGCGACATGACAAAACCCAGCAGTGACTTGTGTGGTCTCTGAGATAATTACAGTTTTGTCCCCCATGACACGTGTTATGACTACCCCTATTTTCGCCCAACCAGAAGACAGTTGTGATTATTAGTGTGTGACACATCCATCAGGGGGTGCCACCGCAGTCTATCTCCACCAATGAAAAGTCCTAACGATGATAACCACCTGGAAGGAGGGGAGGTATGTAGATGATAGGTATAGGGGGATGTACTCCATATTGGAACTAGAAACGAAGTGAATTGTTGTAATTATTTTAATGGGTCTTATCAAATATTTTCCTTTTGTAATTTATAGATTCATAAAAATGTAATCTTCTATACTTCAGGCGACGCAGAGAAGACAATGGTAAAAACAGTTCAAAGTCATAATCAGAACATTTTAGATCATCATGCAGTTATACTGTGCATAATATTTATTCAGGCCCATACCCAGGGGGGGAGGTGGGGGTGGTGGGCCACCCCCCCACAGAACACAAGTCATAATTAGTTCCACCCAGGTGGAAATGTTTCCTTCTTCAAAATCCTTTATATTCAAAAATTAGAGGAAAGGTTCCACTGAAACACTTGAACTTAATAACCTTTGAAATGCTACCAAGATACTATCTGGTTAATTCAACAGTCAAGAGCCCCAATCAACCCTAAAGTATATATATGTGTACTAAAGAAAAGCTGATTTAATTAACCACATGATTCAGTGCATTTATACTGTTATGATAAAATCATCTACCTTGGTCCTAGTTTTGTATTTTGAAAAATGGAATAATCATGACGTTACATAAATATACATCCCCCACTATTGCCATTGGGGTTGCCCCACCATTTTCATATTCAAATCTAAATAATTATTGCTTGATGCACATTTTTATGACTATCTATACATGGGACATGCTCTACTGCCATTTATACATGGAACTTATGAAGTATTTTCTCAATATTACTTCCCAAAAAATATAGAAGAGTTCCACTTTTTGGAACTCACCCCCCCCTCACCCCCCCCCCCCCCCCCCACCGCCAAGCCTGGGCACGGCCCTGATTTATAATACAGATGGTAAATAATGAAGCAACACTTTTCTTCCTAAATACTTTAACATGAAAGTGGTCCACCCCAGAAAGTCCGCCACTTCAAGTTCAACCCTGGCCGTGCAGAGTTTCAGGGTTGGGATGTTTCGTCTAACGAGCTGGGTAGCGACAAAAACAGTCCAAAAACCAGGACCTATCCATCTTCAGGAGTGTTTTTATATTCCGGTAAAACATGAAATGAACCCTGGGACCGTCTAGGTGCTCATTTGTCTTGAGACACCGCTGATGACGTCACAGCAGGCGTCGCGTGGCCGGTGACGTCACGTCGTTGGGGTCAACTCCAAGTGACAGGTACTCAATCTTTTCCGCTGGATTTCGCTTGTAGGATGTAAAACACTCATAAACCATTTCTTTTCTACGTTAATCACATTATGTGCTTTTTCTCTCTGTTTTTCTTCTTCTATTCTAAATATTCACAGCTATCCTAATTGGGAGACTTTTTCCTCACAACTTTTTAGACGGCTTTCATTTTAACTGTTGCATTTCAGGGATACATATCACTGTGGCATTGTCGCTCCAGCCTTGGTTCAGAAATACATGTATACTAAATTAGCCTTGAGATAGTTGGATTTGACTTTAGAATATCTATGTGCGCGATACCAAGTCACTTTTCTTAACATATGGAAAGCATAATTCCAAATTGCTGTAGACATTGCTGCAGTTTATTTACACGAGATGGCGCGGCGTTGTAACCCTTTCTGTAGGCCTATACCTGCAGCACTGGAGAGCCACCTGCCCAGGTACCTGCCCACCTGTGTGATATACCTGTATGTACCTTAGATTACCCTGGAGGGGGTGCCCCGAATCACGGACAGATGGGGGTGGTTCCCCCAAGGAGCAGATGGTAGGAGGGGGATACTTAGTCCAAGAACTCAGGGACCGATGCAGGATTTCGGCAAGGATAGGAGTTGGGATGGAGTGGGATGGAATGCGGAAGTAGGCGCAATAAAAAGAAATATGAAAAGAAGATTCGAACCAGCATCTTTTGTTTGAAGTATATGAAAGATACCATTAAAAATATTGTTCCTTTTCTTGCTGTATGTTTGGTAACCTTCATAATTATATTCTTAGTTAGTTTGCAGATAATAGTATACCACAGGTGCATAACCACAGGTAGACATAGTCTACGGTGTATAGTAGAATTCATACCCAAAAACACCATTTCAAAATTAAGTCAAAACTGTTAAATTCTCCAACGCTCTTCTATACCCTTGATGTACGGTGAAGTGGCAAAAGGGGAGGGGGGGAGGGGTGCTGAGTGGTGGTGGTGACGATTCCTCCAGGTGTGGTTTATAAATAGCAGGCGCGGCCTGGAGGCTGTGATAGCACTGCTTACCTCATCCAGGGTCCGCCAGGTGACGCTGCATGTAAAAAAGGTCTAGCGTTCCCCATGTTACACACTCCAGGGTTTGACACCTGAGTAGAATGTGTATACAGGTGTGACATATATATGGGACATACAGGTGGTGCTTGAAAGTTTTCTAAATCCTCCATTTCAGGTGGCAGCGGATTATGTTCTGACAGTAATTTTGATATAAAAGATGTATTCAGCGTCAAAGAGTTAGACAGAGGAGGATTGACGTATATCTTTTATCATCGCGAAAGGTTCTGATATCCTTTCCGTTATCACTTACGTTAAGAGAATTAATATAAAGTTTATCATACTAAACCTGACACAAGCAGTTTGTTGGACGATGATATTTTTATTAGACAGATAATTTGGCAATCAAACGTTAAGGTATCACTTCAGTCTTTTGGATCAGGATTGCAATTACAGTCCATGCTTTTATTTTCATTTGTTTATATCACTGCAATATACTATGGCATGCAGCATACATGTACTTCTTGGTGAAAGGGTTCGGCAATACAATCTCCTATAGCAGACCTAGTCCCATTTCAAATGCCACTTTTTGGCTGCCCTTTTAGTTTGTTTTAAAGAATGAGCCTAACTCTGAGTCACTTGAGGAACGTGTTGATAAGGTTTCCTGAACAGACTGAACTGCAGAGAAGGGGTGTTTTCACTTGGCTGTGCTCACTATAGGGATGTTGAGGACTTAGAAAGTTGCTAATAAAAAGAGAGCGTGCCTAAAGCTGAAGCCAACCCGTTACAACGCGCCGTCGTGCACACTCTCAAAGCAGAATAACGTTAAAACTACTTAACTAAGCTGTGGCACAGGTAGTCAATGCCATCTATGTTTGTATAGGAGTGGACTGTCATCATCTTGGTTCCCCAATGGCTTTTATATGTGCCTTTAGCCTCAAAGCTGTCAAAACAACTTTTAAATAATTTTCTTTTTATTTGGATGGGTAATTTAACAGTGAATAATTCTAATTTGGTGGAAACCATGGTGTTTTACTGTATCCCTTTCCACGTCGGTAGAACTTCGATTCTAGTTCCTTTTTTTCAAATAACACGTTTTCAAACCGTTTGAATCCAGTTCTATAAATTGAAAAAAATAAACTGAAATAGGTGAGCTTTAATGACTGTTGATAGTCCAGCTGTTTGTCGCTTCCCATACTCTGAAGTTTGACAGCCAGAGAACAGTTTTATAAATATTCAATATACAGAAATGGATAATACAAGTCATGGTTTGAAAGCTTATTAAATTCCCTAACCAATGCTATGAACCCCATTACAATAACGTTAATTGAAGGGGATGGTTCCTCAATTAAAGGAAATCTAGGGAATTCTGGAGGGAAATCCTTGGAAATGCTGGGGAAATTAAGCAATTCATAAATGGAATGTGTGGGGTCTAAAGGGTTAACCTAATTAGCTCAGATTTCGTGTCAATACGAAGACATTTGTGTCAAAGACGGATACATTATTTAACCATTACAATATGACATTAAACCAGTAATTCTACTATTTTACTTTTTAATATATACATACTTCTTTGTCTTTAAAAGTCGTGTCAAACATGAATCACCCACGGATTCATCACAACATCATTAGAAGAACAGTTATATATTCAAGTGATAGACAGTGCATGGTATTAATGTTTTGCTTGTATAGAGTAAAGATTTGAAACAGTAAAACCAAAGATACAGTCATTTCTCCCGCCTCCATAACGAAACTGTTTCAGGACAGTGACTGAATCTCTGTTTGGGGAGTGTTTGTTCATCCCACCTTGACCACCACTAGGGGGTGCCACCCTCCCAGCTGGTTGCCGGCATACTCCTCGTCTAATACTCCTGTCACGCCAACACCAGCGAAGAGATGCACGGCGAACATGCGCAGAATGTTCCAAACCTAAACACGTCAGGAGAGAACTCACAACCCTGGCCACGTGAAGGGGTGGTTTGGTGCCCCTAGCTGTCTGAAAACAGTTTATGGGCCTGGAAAAGGCTGTATATTTGGTATAAATGGGCCTAAAGACAATATAATGAAACCCAACAAGATTTACTTTGCTTTCATAGACTTCGATATTATGTCCTTCAACTGATTTACTTTTGGTGTAATGATTGAATGATTGCGCACATGTTTGTAGCCGAATGAGTGTATATACTAGTACCATGGCCCGAAAAAAGCGGTGCACGAACCCAATTTTCAATAATTATCAAATTAAAAAAAGAAAAGAAAAGGACTGATACAAAAATGACAAAATGTACAACTATATTAATTCATTTTCAGCATTAGACCTCACTTGCTTTCTGAGGCAATTGCAAGGGGCGACCCTGGACGTCTGGCCTTAATATCGGACAGCCGACGTTACTCCAGTACATAACTAGAGACGACAGAAAGAGCTAGTGGACACAGACAGAACTGGATAATCTGAACATATTACAACATTCATCTTATATCACAACCAATATGGTTGAAAACAGTTTGAAGGGATGGCGATATTCCACTGCATGTGGCAGCCACAATTAGGTACTGCAAACTTTGTTGCTTTTCAATATGAAACGGGTACAATCTGTAGAATTGACTTAGATATATAATAGCTTTGCTTTGGTCTCTTAATGACAAAACAGCTTCGGCTTGTTTTTCTAGGCCCAGTTCTTTTTAAAATCTCGTTATTCTGTCATCACTGCCTCATCCTGTCCTCGCCTTGTTTGTTACAGGCCTATGTTGGCCGTCTGTCAGTGACGTGCCGTCAGCAGGCCTATCTTCACCCCATAAATACTGAACTAGAAGTAGCTATCAAGGTAGGTCTACCTGTTGTAGCTAATGGTCCGGAGCCAGTTTGGCCAATGAAGATCATCTTGACATTTTATGTTACGGAATTTTCTTTTTTCTTTTTCTCCCCCCCCCCCAAAAAAAAAAAAATCATTTGTATTCAGTGGTTACTTTCTGCTTAGCTGCATGTTATAACCACAGCGGTCCATTATATTTCTAGGCACTATCTCCATTGCCCACTACTTATGATACCTAAAACAATACAGAACACCCGTGAAAAATGTTTTTCACACCGTCAGAATTTACCTTATTAATGTCCAATATAAAATCTTCACTGCAGGTGTTGCCAGTCCGACGGCCTCCTATTCTCTGAGAGGGTGTGTGGTCAGTTCAACTGGTGGGGGTGGATAGTTTAACCCCAGAGGGCACCACCTTGTAGGCAGGGTTGGCACATAGGCCCCCTCTCATGTATATCTATATAACTAATTTATATAGCATATTAATGTCCAAGCACGGGCCATCTATAGGGTGTGGAAGACCATTGGAACTAGAATAGCACCATTCAAGAACAATATAGCCCACCACTTTTATGAACCGAAAAAATAAACTCATGTCCCCTCCTTGGCCATCACTTGGTCCCAGGGACCTCCTGATCTGCCCCCACTACCTAACTTTGAATCTGCCATAGGCATGTCAATCTAATAGCAGCAGCTACTGGCTCTAGATTTTGATAACCCTGTCATTGACCATAGTAATTCAAACCTCCGAACGTTCTCTTACTTGATTTTGCACTGAAGCAATATTCATTTTAGCCTAGGATAGATAACATAATTCTATCCTACAAAAGTTTATCTTCCACCAAATTTGTGAAAATCTCGAAAACGTGGTCCATTTTCCATAATCTATGTTAAACTTGGTCCGCAAGTGCTTCCTGTTCCCATGTCACATCTAGTTCTAACTCGTATAGTGTGTCTGTTTTAGTGGTCTAGACCCTGCCCCTTGGTCTGGGCTCATTGAAGCCGCTGACAGGATTGTAACCCTCTCATCTGCTGGGACCACACACATCCACCCACCTGTTGTCAGGTGAAATTACCCCGCTATCAGATAAAGACGGGGATTAGTGTTTTCAGTATCCTTTTAATGTATTATCGAGTTTTCGCAGGTGCAGTTGTACGGAAGCGCTACAGTGAGGCTCCTTTTATACGACCACCCGGGAGGGATGAAAAAAAAATCTGGCCACATAAGAGTGGTTGATGCGCATGAAGGGTAATTTTAACTATTACTGATTACTGATTACCGATTACTTATTACTGATTGTACCATTAATATGTTCTCTTCTTCATTGGCTCATTGAAACTTCCAGATGAATCATAATAGGCAATAGTTTTTCCACGATTCTAAGGAGGTAATAGAAATGGTTTTTTTGAAGGAGTGAATTGAAAGGTTGTAATATATATTATAAACCAAGCTCTTTACTATCTCTTGCCGAGGCAAAGGGATGAATATGTCTAACACTATACAATTGCTGTGATACGGTTAATCATAAAATTATATAGATCAAGTTTAATGGGAATAGAAAAAGAACTGCTTAATCGGTCGAATAGCCTATAAAATAGATTTCAAGAAACTATGTTCGATGTCACTAAAAATGAAGCTACCATATGGTGTGTCTCCAGCGTCAGTATACGGCTATTGTATTTTGTATTTAAATGATTTCTTATTAAAGAATTGGCGATCCATATACCAAATCAATTACTTTCTCAAACACAGTATATCTCTTTGCATAATATATATACAAGTATGAACAATGTTGTTATTCATTTCTCTTTTATTGGTAAAGACAACGTGCATGCTTACAACTGCTGGTTTTACAACAAACATATAATTTCATCGCATCAAAACTGTATCATGTCATCTTATAATTGAATAGAACTTACTCAAATGATATTGCAAATGATATAGTTAATAGAATAATAACGTATTTGCAAGTACTATGTACAAATTTGTTTGCAAGAACACCATGACTTTTGCATAGAAATAGAAAGACTTATCATTCGATCATAGGTGTGTCTAGATTTAAAACTAATGAAATGATTGAAAATATCCAATATATGTAATGTATGGACAATAATTATAATAATTGAGTATTTTCTATTTTCAAGTATTTGTTCGTAAAAAAAATCTGTATAAACACATCTTAAAGCCAAAGATTTACTAAATAAAATGCAGATAAATCATCATTAGCAAACTGTTTCAGCTGAATGATTTTACCTAGTGATTGTCTGTCATTGTTCAATCTAAAATACTACAATTCTAAAGTAAAATATTAGAGAAATATACGATAACCCAATGATATCGTGTAAATAGACAATTAAACAAGATGCATCATAACTATAAATAGGGTTTCACATACGTCGCATTCACCTTCTTAGTGAATTGTTCCTAATGAAATTGGACGAAATTGTTGACTTGATAAACCCAACACCTGTACATAAGTATACTATTTACACGGGTCCTCGTTTTGTGACGAAGACATTCCTGTTCCAGGGTTGGCAATTAGGCATTTAGCATAGATCGAACGCACGGGAGATATCCTTTTGATATAACATGTTTTTGCCACTTATTAAGCAGTAGAGTACATCCACCACTGATCGATGGACTTTTCTGGAGATGACAGTACTATCAGTGCGATTGATAGAATTTGTACTTAAGGGTAACTGTTGATACCTTAAACTGTAGCTCCTAGTGTATTTTGATAAGCTAAAGCTTTACAGTATGTCGCTCTGTACACTCACATCTTGGTTGATGCCCTGTACTTAGGGTATAATCTCATCAGATGTTAGATAGGCCTATATCAAAGGGGCCACGGCTTTGTTTTTCAGAAGTCAAGAAAATAAACCACTATTCTTGTCTTTCTATTTCAACATATGTAAAGTATGGAATGAATTATCTTGAAACCTGTTGGACCCCTTTGGACCCCTTTGGACCATCTTTGAGACCCAAAGTCGACTACACCAAGTAAAACTCCCCCAGCCTCTTGCCCAACTTCCAACCCTGTCTGTCCTACACGTCCTCCCCGTGCGCCCCGCTCGTGGACGCCTCCAGGGACAGCCTGGAGGACACCGACGGACCCCCGACCCCCCAGGCCGAGGGGTCCTGACCCCCCCAGGCGCAGGGGTCGCGATGCAGGTGAGAGACACTGGTGCGAGGGCTGTCCAGGCTGAGTTGGCTGGTTCCTGGAGAGATGTAGGAGGAGTAGAGGTGAGAAGTCCCTGACGGAGACCTCTCCATGGGGCCGGGGCCTACGTTACCTCCTCCACGTAAGGGGCCGTAGACACTGGAGTTCTCGTAGATCCTGGAGAACAAAACGACTATGTTGTTAAAGCCTAATTATAAGAGATACTCCATGATTTTTCCAAACTCCAAATACAACTTGAGATAGAAGAATACACAATAAGAATTACAATGAAAAGCAAACTGAAATAAAATATCTTGAAATAAACTCTATTTCTTCTTTTTGATGTCAACTAGGCCTATATAGTTACTATGTAACATGTAGATGAATTGATGGATGAATATATTCTTCTCATTTGTAATAAATTTAATGATAAGTCCTAGTGCACACTCTTCACAGGAAAGGAAGTCAATAAAACAAGCAAGTTAAAGAGGTTTTTCGTTTTACCAATTTTAAATTGATTAGAAACATGACCTGTCATAAAAGAGGGAAGCTGACAAGAGGAAATACAAATTCTCAAGAGGAATTAACTTAAAATCTGACAAAAAAATCAACCCGATGAAATTCGATCGAATAACTGACACGAAATGCCCAAAAACCTTTCACAAATCCTACTCAAAGTAAATTGAGTTGATAAAAGGGGTAACCAAAGGCGACCAAAAGTCTCAAAAAGTCAGAAATAATTTCAAAAAGTCACTCACCTCTTTTTGATCCGGTGGGCCAGCG
Organism: Lepidonotus clava; assembly: GCA_936440205.1. Lineage (NCBI taxonomy): Eukaryota > Metazoa > Annelida > Polychaeta > Phyllodocida > Polynoidae > Lepidonotus > Lepidonotus clava. The sequence goes on along the minus strand of OW387136.1, from coordinate 38,564,981 downwards.
TTGCCATGACAACGACCACAAAGATCATTGCAATGGCAGAACCGCAAACAATCGCCACTGGAACAAGAATAGGTGCTTTGATGTAACAGAGTTCTGAGGGGCTTGTGATTATGTTTTAGTTATGATATGGAGAGGGTGTGGAGTTGACGATAACCAGACCTTCCTGTAGAAGATAACGGGCACGTAACATGTGTGGATTCTTTGGAGGAGGGAGGGGGTGGAGGCAGAGGGCAGGATTTCCACTTCTGTTGCTTTGTATTTTGAGTTAAATTAAATAAAGTGAGTATGTTACATTAGGATTCAGTATTCACGAATTGGGGTGAGCATTATAATATCATTATGTGGGATTTATCTGTGGATAATCTAGTCATTTGGTCAGCTAATGCTCTAATAAGAAGAAACTTTGCTAATGTTTTACTTTGCACATCTATGACACCTCAACCACAACTTACTGTGTATCTCCAAGGTTAAATGTCCTTAAAGGGATTAGTGACTGTTCAGTCCAAGCTACACATCCATTACAAGCTGATAACAGTGATATAATCTAAAAGAACACAGTGGCGCGAAAAAAACACAAAGTCACCATATATAAACTTTATAGATAATGTATGAAAAAGAAAAAGTCTATGGGAGCCCATCGGCAATTTAGGCTTATTGCTCCTTCAAACCCAAAAATGCATTGTAGCCCACCAAACTCCAGAACAATGTTCTTGACAAAATAATATATCAAAATCAAGAAACCATAAAGGTAATTTAAGGGTCTATAATTCATTTCTCACTAGGCTGCACTAGTGTGCCTCTTCCAATAGCCCTCTAATCTTTTAGGTCAGGACGTGTGGGAAACGTCTCAATTCCTATTTAGCCCTTCAGATCCAAATCTATGAAATGACTATAAGGTGAATAATTCTATGTTTCGGTTGGTACTGTGAAAATAATGAAATCTACCATAGCATCATAATACTTCTCATAGCTGTCAGCTCGAGGGCCGTTCGCCCACTTTCTATAGACCCAGGGTATGCAGACTCAGAGTACACTCTGATTTCAGCCAATGCGAAGCAAGGAAAGGACAACTGGTGTTAAAGCTGTATCCCAGCACTGACAAAAAGTAGTTCTCATATAATGAACTTACCAAGGGCCTGTTGAGGAATTTGATGATATAAAGTGAATTATTTTATATAGTCTAGGCTAAATAAAAGTTAAGAATAAATGAATAAAAATGTGAAAATCAATTTAAAAGAATGTTTGTAGAGCAAGTAGTGTTACTGTATCTGAGTGTTGTACTCAGGGTATAAGGGGGTAGTGTACCCAGGGTATGCAGGGGTAGTGTACCCAGGGTATTGATGGGGTAGAGGGGGGGTAGCATATACCCAGGGTATAGAAGGGGTATGAATGGGTGGTGTACCCATGGTATGGAAGGGGTATGCAGTTTGTTTGCATACTTACTCGCAGACAAGGTCAGGTGAGCCTAAGGGGATAGGTCTCAATATTTAGAAGGAGACCCAGGGTATAATTAACAAAGACCCTGGGTCTAGGTTAATTGCAGCTTTAGACCCAGGGTGTGGTCTGTGAAGATCCAGGGTATAGTACTTCAAAGCAGCTGCTCAAGGCTCCACCTGCCTCCATCCTGGAACTCCATACCCTGAGTACGCTACCCCCTCCATACCCTAGGTACACTACCCCCTCCATACCCCATGGGTACACCATACCCCCTATGCCTCTTTCATACCTAAAGTATTCTAATACCCCCTTCATACTATACCTTACTAGCCATCTACCCAATTAGCCTTCTAATAGTAATACCATCTCCATACTCTAGGTCTGCAACTACCATAACCTGGGTCCTCATCAAACCATACCCTGGGTCTTCATCAAACCCTGGTACTATAATGGTGATTGGGTGTGTATGAAAATATCAAAAGGAAATACAGGCTTCTGATTGGCTGCCTGTAAAGAAGACCCTGGGTATGCATACCTGGGTGATATAGAAAGTTGGCAAAGGCCCTCGAGCTGCTTGCTCTCCCCAGCAAGAGGAGCCATGATAAAATCGGACGCCGTCCGCGAACTCATTAATATTCATGACATGATGGTTAGGCCCCGCCCCCTGGGGTGGGTGGGGGTTGCAGTAGGGGGAGGTGTTGGTGTCGCGCAACTCATACTACACTGAATGTTTGTATAGGGGGACTAGTAGGATATTAGGCTAGGTACAACACTGCAACAAACAGGGGGCACATTCCTAACTCTATATTTAGGGAACTCCACTAACTTAATGGTATATTCAGATGTATAATTAAAGGTTATAAAAGTACGGAAAAGTATATATATATATATATATATATCAGCGTACCATACGACTTATTTAACTAGTGGGGTGGTAACTTTTGAAAGGAAAAGTCAGAAATTTTGCCTTAGTAAAGTTAGAGTTAGGAATGCATCCATAGTCAACGACCTTACTTGGACCGGATATAAAGGATATGCCTGCATGTACTTTCATGACAGTAATATATTTATATGCACCCATCCCCCCGTTCAGTTCTTATGACCAAATATTGGGGTTTCTTTGTGAATCTTTAAGTGACTTTTTTTAAATGTAAACTCAAGTTCCACAAGGGGTGCCGAAAAATATTGGCTAAGGCCCTCCTTCTCCTCCATTGGGAGATAATGTTAAGTCTACTAACATATAATCCCGGCATATAATGTTATGCCTAGCAACATTGTATGGCGATGTATGTAAGAAGGCCCCCCACAAAACTGCCAATTTACACTGGCGAAAGATGTAAACTAGCGCTTGCGCTAACTTTTGTCAGTATAAATAAAGAAATAAAAAAGAAAAAAATGTAGGCTTATACACACAGGTAAATAGTAGCTATACAGCAAGTGTGTGTAGCTTTATCACATTTATTTTTTTTAAGGGGCAGTATGTATTGACTGGCTGTACGTACCGCTCCTTGTATCCATGGTTTTCAACATTATTTTGTATTTTCAACATTATGGGGATTGTACGTACCTTGGGCTTTGCCCTCAGTATGTGACAATCCCCTATGGGTCGTACAGGCACCCTCTGACCACCCCTCGGGTCTTCTTATATTAGTATGCCATATAATCATGAGGTGCTAGCCGGGTGATTATGTCAGAGATGCCACTTTTCCGTCTAATTACAGACTTCCGTTTTTTTTGTTTTTTTTTTGCTTTTTTAACCACAATTTTTTAAAAGCCTCTAAATTTGAGAGAAAAAACTACTTTTGTATTTCAGGTCTGGTACCAGAAATCGTTTATAGACTATATTCCATGTAAATATCTTTTGTTTCAGTATCAGAGCTTTAATACTGAATAACAGGTTACCCTAATTGTTTCCGTACTAAAATACGGAAAGGTGGTTTCACGATGTTCTGTATTTTTCATGGATGAAGAGTGGCATCTCTGTTATGTTGAATTAGGTTATATCTCGTATTCATGTACAGCATCGCAGCTACAGGGGTTTCAGATGAAGTTATGAAGGTTTTGGGTAGAGTTACTGAGGTTTGTTAATTTGTAAGTTGGGGTAGTTTAACGTTGATTGCAGTAGGCAATATTTGTGGATTATGGGATTAATTAGCAACGTATATGTATAGACACTATATAAATATTGATGTAGAGACGTAGGGAGGTCTGTAACATTTGAGAAGAGATCACATTTCATGTCACTTTAGAGATCTAGAGAGAAAAAAAGTCACTAGCGTCATTAACTATAATATAGCGTATACATTTATAAATGTATGTATCCATTCATTGAGATACTTCAAGCTCAGGTTAGTAGGCTTGGAGAATATTGTTGTTAAGTTATGATATAAAATTAGGGTAAAACAGGGTTGTATCATGCACAGTGTTTATACAGCCATCACCTCTGCCTAAGTCAACCTAGGCAGACCGAGGCCAAGAGCTTAAACCCACACTGACCGACCAGTCATTAATTCCTTGTGTTATGGTACATTGACTAGTGGATGGCAGCCTGCACAGTGGAATATTGCGCATTTTTTATTAATTGCTCTAAGAATAGAAAAAAAATGTCATGACAAAAAAAGCTATAGATTCAAAGAATTTGCTGTAATGGTATAAGCTTATCATCATAATAAAGAATAATTCACAATCATATTTCCTCATGTGGGGTGCGAGATACAACAGTGGCGTTAATTCTTACATAAATAGAATTGATATTTTGTAAAAATTTATTAAATCAGTTTTTGAAATTAACGGTGCACATTTCTGCCAACGGGTGTACATTTTTCAAAAGTGTGCACCCGGTGCCACCGCGTGTACATTTTTTCAATAGATAACCAATTCTTTACACCAGGGGAGTGCATATTCAAGGCCCGAGACTCACAGATACTGAATATGTGTGCCCATCAGGCACAGAAAATAAAAGTTTAATTTCAAACACTGTAAATATAATATTGTCGATGTTTGTTCAACCTATCGACCTAGGGGCCTAAGTGCAAAGAGTCATTTACCAATATGCATGTACATTGACCTATAGTAATTTTTGGGGATATTTTCATTTCATTTACATTTTATATCGAATGCACAATAAAAAGCATAATAATTGTGTTATATTAGACTGACATGCGTAACACAATTTTTTTTGCCAATATTCCATGATTATGAAATTACCTGCGCAACATAGATCTAGGCCTGCCCCCCAGTTTACCCTATACAAAATATCAATCAATTTTAGAGATATACATGTATTGATAAAGGGCTCTATCATAGAAAACAGTTATTACAATGCACGTTTCATATAACTATGCACGATACAACCCGATTTTGCCCTATCTATCATTATAAGAAATAGATTTGAACTCAAATTCCAACGTACGTGTATATATATATATATATATATATATATATATATATATATAATATTATATATATGTAAATAATGCATATAGACAGGAGACTAATAAAACACACAGGTGAGAAAACAAGCGGCCCCTTGTCCATCAGTCTCGAACCATTGTTACAACAAGCCCCCCTGCGCGACAGTCACACTTACTCCCCTCCCCCCCCCCCCCCCACCCCCCCCACCGCGACCCATAAGGGGGCGGGGCTTAGCTAGCCTGGACGGCGTCCCATTTTATCATGGTTACTTTAGCCTCTCCCCACCTGAGTAGCTCAGTGCTGCCTCCTACGGCAGTATTCAAAACTAGGGCATAGTGCTGCTCCCTATTGACGCTTAGAGACACTACTTTGGCTAGTCAGCTCTATAGTCAAGTTTTCCTTCACCACAGGTTTTGGGAAGTGGGTTTCAAAATGGGGCCGAGAGTGATTAAGGAAACTGTCTTCCAATGTCGCAGATCTCCCATTTCAAGATCCTAGATCCACAGCTGATAATGTATTATTCACCAGCGTTAACGTTTTGAAGAGGGCAAACCCCTTGCCTTCTTGATCGGTAACAATATTATTATGTATGAGGTACACATCCATACCTGGCATATCATAAGAAATCAGAAGGATGGAGGAACACTGTGGGTTTTAAAGAGCCCCATGGGCAAGAGTAGTGGGATGGTATAATAGAACGGTTGGTAAGACATTGAAATATGCAAATATACTAATGATATTATAGTCCTAAGTCATATATTGTTGCGTAAACAATTAAATTTATCCTCTAAGAATTAGATGATTTGTGTATGCACCTATAGGGAAACAGTAAACACCTGCACCAAGATTTGTCTCGATATTGGTTAAAATTAATTATGACATCAAGCAAAAAATTAATATAAATGACAAAATCTAGAATTGCATGGAAAATAAAAGAAAAATAAAAATAAATAGAAAAGATATTCATTCTGTTGTTAGTCCTTACAATACGCCATGTTTCCTATGACCATTATGACCCCACAGCTGTATCTAACCGGAGGCCCTACATCTGAGGTCGGTTATTACCAACTTCTGTTACCATAACAACTGGGTGGGGACCTCATTCAGGTAAATAGGGACACTTAGGGACATAATTTGGACAGTTTCGTGTATGGAAAAAGTTTCCTTGATTTATCATTACATGATTAGGGTCTATATATTGTTTTTGCGATTGGTAGAAACATTATGACATTATTGTCAGAAGGCATATTCGTTACTAGAGAATTCTATTTCAGAAACTGTCAGACTGCGCATATATATACTTAAAGGTCTGGAATCATATATGCATTGCAGACACGTGTTTCGAAATGTAATTGAAAGTTGTAGATATATCATCAAATCCTTTATACTTTCAATGCATGTGGTTAGTTATTCTATCATATTTATCTAAGGTTCAGTTTAACCTTATAGTATGATGTTAAACTGGTGACATGCAGTTGTATACTTACCCAGTGTCACTTTTGACTCCATCTCGCGTCTGTCATACTGCTTGTCCTTGCCTATATAAGATTGTAGTAAAAAATCAGGATCACAATCAAATAACTACACCAAAAAGAGTGTTACACCCGTCGTAAAATCCTTCAGTTAAAGCACACGGAAGTTGAAATAGAAACAATACAGACTTAGACTAATTCCGCGTTGTTAACCTAAACGTGTTGCTAATAAAAATCTCAATATAATGATAAACAGAGCTCTATGAATATGATGATTGCACAGAAATCCTACAAAAACTCTTCCCCACCTGTGTCATCCGGGGGTTCGTTTGGTGGTTGCCCTGTGGTGGGGCCGATGGTGGACTGTGTGGAGGATCGAGGTGAGGGGGAGACTGAAGGCTCGAACACTACCGCCTGACTCCCATCATCTACAAGAATTAAAGAAGTTTTTAAAGGGGATACGATGTGAATAAAACAGGTGGGAAGGGGGGGGGGGATAACAATTATGTTCAATTGGATTTCTGCATTACAAAATTATTATGTGCGACAAATGGTAAAAAAACTAAAAAGGAGATATCTTTTTCTTTAGATTATGACTCGTCAACAAAAAGTTATTTCGTTATAGTTACTCCTTGAAGCAGGTTTGGCAAAGGGTTACGATTATGGTAAACAATATTGTATCAGTATGTATAAGCTATTTTGGGGTCACCGTGAAGTGAACTAAAACCTAAGCTACAATTTGTTTTTTAATTGCCGGACATAATCACTGATCAGATTATGCCTATCATAACAAGTGACGTCTACTGACATCTTAACTACACGAATACGACCATTAACAGGTCAAGAAATCAGCATGTTTTCGGAACTTTAAAGAATATTCTTTGTAATCTTTTTCATTGGAAATGTAGCTTAGTAGAGATTATCAGATTACGATATCATAATATTTCGATCACTGTGTGAAATTAGACCTTTAATGACCTTTGATTTTGTAAATGGGGACATTGAGGTTCATTAAAGGCATGGATATGCCATCTTTCTAATACCTTTGCAGGATCTTTGATGAAATTTGAAAGGTCACCTGAAGAAGTTTTGGAAAGGTCTTGTAAAGGTGACCTTTCCATTACCTTTAGCAAACCTCAATGACCCCATTTATAGAAACTTAAAGGTCTTAAAGGTTTTTTTTTCGTGCAGTGGGCGTCTTGGGGTATGACCATAAGAATGAAGCTTTAGACTAATTGAAATACCAAGTTCATGTCAAGTCCGTTAGATCTGGCTCATTATAATCATAAAGACCATGCTTTTCTATTCATGATTTTAAATATCTTAAAAATTACTATATTTGCCTTACCTGATCGGCACTCATACTCTATCTGGAAGTACTTGGTCTGCTGTGTGCCATCCCCACAGGACAGTGCCCCTGCCTGTTGGCTGTCAGTGTAGGTGACCCCTACAGTACAGGTAGTCTGCCCGTCACACCGCTGGGTAGCCCCCTCCTGGACCACACAGTCCCACGCCATGTAGGAACAGGCTGAGTACCTGAGAAAATAATCAGAGATAAGAAGAGTTGTTTTACCTGGATATATGGAATAAGCAGAGGTTTAGGGGGTAAGATTGCCACTACAGACAGGTGGTTTGAATGTAAAACGGCTCCTCTCCTTCGTTTTGTATTTTCATGACATGTAATAACAAGCTGAGTATCTGAGGACATAGTCATGAAGAAGAGTTGTTTTACTTAGATGAAAGGAATGTTTTAAGCGATTATATTAAGTTAGCCCTGCAGAACAGCAGACAGTTTGACTGTTTGACCATTGTGTTCTTCCTCCTGTGCCATGCTGCCATGTGTGAGCTGAATATAGCACTATTGGAAGAGCACATGTAATGTGAAAAAGCGGAATTAATAACAACAAAAAAATCAAAAGAAATCAGTGGAATGAGTCAGAAAGAAGATCTTTTTGCTGTGGTATACTGATCAAATCAAACATTCTGCCTCTCATAGAATAATTTACCCCCTCTTGGACCACGCAATCCAACATCAAGTAACTGGGCTATATGCAGTCCCAGCTTCTCTAAATGCAATACAGACACTTTTTGAAATAGTCAGGGGGAAGTCAAATTCCACACTTAAGTTTTTCAACATTCATTCTTTGTGCGAATCGGAGGTCTTCTAATCCGAGGATGTTCCATGTACCCTCAGCCAGTATAGGTATAACAATGCATTCATGTATATAATTATGTTATCTTCATGGAAAAACTTAGAAATAGGCTAGTGTCTCTACATACCTGCTGATTCCCGTGAATGAGGTTCTTGTCTGTATGGTGTATGAGGGTGGGCAGCGGAGAGTCACCTCAGCACGACCTCGCACGTCGTAACACATACTGGCCTTAAAGGTCGCTGGAAGTGGAATAAGGGATAGATCTTTACATGATATTGTTATCATTATGATATGGTTGAAGTAAAATAACATTATAAAGCATAACGCCAATGAACTTGCCTCGAGGAATACAGGTGACCAATTCTAAAAGGGTTGTCATAACTATACATGTTAAGCGACCTTGTGAGAGGTTGAACATACAGCAATGGGTCACTTACACATGTCTATGAGTATTGCCTTTATTGTAGTTCAAAGGCGATATGGTTATATGGATGACTTGATAATGCAATAAACTATATATATAATATAGAATTATAAAGCCTGCTTAATTTCCGAAAGGATGGACAAAGATTCCTGTAGCACTTTGAATATGAAAAATGTGTTGGGTATTGCCTTAGAGATACATAGATACTTATAGTATGTCTATGATATTGCACAAGATAGCTAACTTAACATCGAGAATTTGAATTGTTACATATACGTGATGGTAGGTCTATAGTGTATTTCCTACTAAGTATCTGGAAGAAGTGGCAGTTAAGAAACTCAATCTTTACCCACGACCAGAATCCTATAGCCCCCTACACATAGAGTACTACAATGAAGCAAGTTAATTGACGAATGAGGGTGACCTAACGTTATCATACAATACTAATTGAAGCCCTTACCTGGCATTCTTGCCTCAACGAGCTGGAACATAGCCGCTGTGATGAGCAGTACAATCATTTTCAATATATTTCCCATCTGAGCAGCTCACTTTAGAAGGTCTCAATCGGCTCTGTCGCGGCTTACACTAATCCGCAAATCAGAAGTGGTCCCAAATCCAAGATGTAAACTTCTACAAAGGTGGTCCCAAGGCAGTGATATGTAAGTAATGTGTCGGTGCGCAGTTTGGGTGTGGCAGGTGTGGGGGACTCTGAGCAGGCCGGACAGCTACTGCCGTAGGGCCTACTTACAGTAGTAGATAAATGGGGGATAATTAGTGAGGGATAGACATATTTTGTAACCAAGGAAGAAAGAAGAGAATACCGTAAAGCTAGTTTAGGTAGCCATGTATTGGGCTGAATGTATTCAAAATTATGCAAGTGATTGGATTTGCCAACATGTAAGAGTGATATTGTTTGTATGTGGAACAGGCACAATACTTCTTGACTAAACTTTGATAGATGCGTAATAATTCAGCAATTATCAATGGATGCCAAATACAAGAGCATTAATAGTAAACGCTGTAACGTCACATGTCCTTTTGGTTTTAAACTAGAGATACTTGAGCGGTTGTGTGGGTAATAAAACAATTGAATATGTACAAGAACAGGTGGTATAAAAAGAGTCTTTTGACCTAGTTTAATCAAATTTATACAATGTCACTGTTGCATTGCTGGTAGCCTATAAAAGTCTGGGGGCTGCTGGAACAAATGCGGCACAAATGTCTTTTGTTAAAACCATGTAATAAAGATGTTACATTGCTAACAATGCTATCAACACACATATACATTTATTTTTTTAGCAATGTAACTTCGTATAAGAAGAAGAGGCCTAAATATAGGCTAGACTCGGGGCACTCTAGCTAGGTGATGACCAATATATGAATAGCCCTCCTATACTAGTATCATATAATATATGTGTGTATAATATTTATATTCGAGTGTATAAAACAAGATGATTGCTTGAGAGCTTATCTCCAAGATCGAACCAGTTAGCCCTAATAGGACGGCATTGAAAGAAAGTCATCTTCAGATTATCTCATAATGACGTTTAATATAGGCCTATACAATAATCCCGTTTATACGGCCCCCCTAACCGGTGGCCACCTCTTTGATGCAGCCAGAAGAATCAACGGCACTGATACTTTTCTCTGTATTACAATCCCTCATTAATGGTCACCCCTCTAACGTGACCAGCGATACTCTATAGCTAATTATCTTGAGGTTCCGAATGCCCACAGAAACCCTCAGCACGGGCGCCTGTATAATGATGTATGAGGAGTGTATTCCGCAAATTTGAATTATTTCTCCCCTTAGCAGCTAGGCCTTTCAGTTATCATACTATGCAATAATTAGCCAAAATGTACTGAGAGATTCTTGGGGTAGATGGTTGCACCTCGAACAAAAAGGGAACGACCAGGTGGTTTCAACAAGTTCTTGGGATAGATAGTCCCAGCTGAAACAAAGGGACAGCGGCCAGGCGATGTTGAGAGCTTCTTGGAGTGGATGGTCGCAGCTAGAACAAAGGGGGAGAGGTGGTAAGAGGTTCTTATGGTGGGTGGTTGCACCTAGAGCAAGGAGGAACGGCCAGGAGATTTCAGGAAGTTCTTTGGATTAGAAGTCGCACTTAGAATATAGGGGGTGCTGCCGGGAGGTGTTGAGAGGTTCCTACGGTGGTTGATCGCACATAGAACAAAGGTGGAAGCGCCAGGGGCGTTGAGAATTTCTTAGGGTGGATGATCGCACCTAGAACAAAGGGGGAGCGGCCAGTATGTGTAGAGATAGGCTCGAAAGTATTAATTGAATAACAATTTATTTCTTACACATTAGCCCTCTGTAGTTCAGATCAGACCGGTCTAAAGTAATTATCTTTAAAAAAATGATTATGATGTACATATCCCCCTTCACCACCATAGGAGTGGGACTCATGTACGACTTGTGTACGATATGGATGAAATATGACGATATTGCGGGCAACTCGCGCACCTGTTGCTTATCAAAAAAATGTAAAACCTTACAATAATCCCAAGGCATATATCGTGCGAACTGAGACGGACACGTGCAAATCACAGGAGACAACATATCGCGTGTCAGAGCGACAGGACCAGATATAATATATCACATTAATGTGTAAATCAGGTTATAGGCCTATATGGCTATAACATACCTTAAGGCCAGGACTCCAGGGCAAGGTGTGACAAAACTCCATGGTAATCGTCCCCCCGAGCGTCCTCCACGTGCTGGCCCCAGGTAGGCAGGTCGAAGTGGTCAATCAGCCCCAAAGGTATTATAATAGTAGTGGTAGTCGTGTGGTCAGTCACAGGTGTTGAGACTGCAGGTGCACCCTGCTCCTGGGTCTCATTCAAGTTTTATTGCTCTAACAGTCGCTATGGTAACGTTTTTTTCTTAAATGAAAATGAACCTATTCTCAGATGCAGATATTTCACTTATCGAGTACTTAGACAAATATCATTATCATTGCTGCATTATAAGTACAATTACCTGATTCATTATTCATGTATAGATCACAAAGAAGAAAGAAGTATGGTTAGGTCAAACAATCATAATTTACATCGCTGCTCAATATCGAATCAAAAGTGCTCAGAACTATTATTTTTACTTATATTTTTTTTTCATATCAAAGCACATTAACATTTTCCGGTTGTCCTACTAGTCTTACTACTGTGATCTAATTTTTGGAGATTTATGGTATTCAGGGATTTTCAATTGTGTTATTACTTGCGATACATGACATGTCATTTGTACTTCATAATAGATACTCAATCATTATATGCTTATAACAGCTAATAACAAGCCGACCATGAAAATGATAATACCAGTATGAAAACCACCTGGGGTTTGGTTATGCTCTTGAAAAAACACGCTTTACAGTAACTTTATCTATTAAAATTCTACTTCTACTCCACAATCATTTGAATGACACTTGCTTTTGGTAGAACAATCTGAAATGATATCTGTCAGGACATTTTGCTAACCTTGGTAATTAATCAGATGTGACCCACCAAGGCGAAATGATGCTAATAAATAAATAAATCACTAAAATTATTGTCTCCATGGCAACCAAATTACTATTCTTTGGTATATTTTGGGAATATAACGTTCCATTGACATTCCAAATAAGGATATTTTGGAATGAAATAGAATCTTTTAAGTAGGTCAGCTGAATTGTATAAAAAAAAGTTAGTCTAAGACAGTTTTAACACTATTTTTCATTAAATTACTCATATCTCCTTAAGTATTAGTCCTAGGGCATAGGAAAAATCCCCCTCGGAGCATCCTTTTCCCCTATTGAGTCACAGATAATCACTGTGGACAGTCTGTCTTCCACTAACAGGAAAGCTTTTGATGGTAAATTAATAGAATTTCCAGTATTTATCCGGTGGAAAAAATGCATGTTACTTGACATTTTCCCTATTTTCCTATTCAAATTATTTATAATGAAAACAAAGTCTGTTTATCAGATCTGTTTGTTTGTGTTCCGTGAAAACATGTCTCCAGTTGAAAATTGCAAAGAAACTAAAGGAAAAGCCCATTCCGCAAGCGTTTAAGAAAATGAAAATAAACAAGTCAGTTGTACGATAATTTACACTCGAGACCATCAGTTCATAATAATTACTAGCTGAAATTAAACGATAATCTTAGGGCCATCACTCAATTCTGCAGTATATCGCCATTGTTAGTTATAAGAAACACAGAAGAAATGGCGAACAAAAAAGAATAAATCTGAAAATGTAGTGAATTTCTGGGGGATGATGGTGTTATCAGAGCTATAGGATAAGTCCCATGAATTAACAGATTAAGATAACTTTCTGAGCGTACATGCAGCCCATTTCTACACCTCCCTTGTAGTTTAACCCTTTACACAGAGACTGGGGTGGTGGTGGTGGAGGGGGGGGGGGGGGGGTCAGCACCCACCGGACACCCCTAGATTCACCCCATAAAACACGTCTCTTATTTCTGCTGTGTGTCTTTTTAGTCTGTTTGGAGTGTTTACTTTGTCTGCAGCAGGGTTTCCTCATTAATAAAGGATGGAAAGAAACCTTGAGAGGTTGACAAAAAGGTGAGGTTTCATTTATCAAGGCGGAGACCCATCCGTCTCGAGTGTAATGAGCCGTTTGATGCTTGTCATAAAGGGAGGTGTAACCAGATGAACGGGCGCGGGAATCACATGACTGACTGAAGAAACCCCCACAAAGACAGCCAGAACCTGCAAAGCCGTGTCCTTAATGGAAACTTTTATTTTGGGTTGTATCGGATGTTCATACTCTCCAATATATTAAGACGTTTCACCGATGCTTAAAGGTTGATACATCACACATTGAATGTTCACAGCCCATAGCCTCGATTAAGATGTAATTTCGTATTCAGCCTTATTACTTTTTTGACAGCACTTCTGTGTCATAAATGTACAGGTGACCAAAAATAAATTTATGTGCCTTCCATTTATACGCCATGAATATATATATATTTTTTTTTATTGAGAAAATCATCTTCAGGGCATGCCCTGGTCTTCCAGATAATACATGATATAGTTGATGAGGGATTTATAAAGAATATACAAGAATATCAAAAATAATAATTACAAAATTGAACAGTTTCAAAAGTTTCACAAAATACATTAAAACAGTAGTATTCCAGAAATACATCACATACATATATATCTATATGAGTTTTACATATCTCTGATTAATACTCTTCAAGTTATTCTTAAAACAATACATGTTCTGACTTTCATGTATCCATATTGGCAATGTATCCCACAATAAACTGCCTTTATAAAAAGGGCTGTCTTTATATTTCTTACACTGATATTTATCAGTTTTAAATACAAATTTATTTTGATTCCTAGTGTTTACACCCGTTACATGCCGTACATTAATAGCTTCCTTATGAATAAACATAAGTTGCAAAAGCTGCATTCTACGACGCTGTTCTAGGCTAAGTAATTTATATTCTAAATGCATTTGCTCTACTGAGTGTTGTTCAATAAGTTTATAATTCAGACAAATGCGCAAACCATCATTTTGCAGTTTTTGCAATTCTCTACGATCACCTAAATTGCATGCAATTAATAAAAAACCAACATAATCAAACAAAGGTAATATTGTCTGTTTATAAACTTGTACTGCTGATTTCTTAGATAAATATCTCCTAATTTTGATTAGGGAAAATAGTCTGTTATTCACTACCTTTATAGTGTGTTTAAATGCTGCAGTAAGGGACATTTCAGAATCAATATCAACACCGAGATATGTATATACATCAGTGAACAATAAATATGACCTTATAGTTGTCGAAAAAGCGTAACGCATCCGTAACTCACCCACTCCATTAACATGTATGTATACACAATCAAGAAGGTGGAACGTGGTTCGGGGGCAAGCCGAATGCGAAGATATGCAAAAATGGGGGAGGGAGCCTCTTCTCTTTCTCTTTCAAATTTCCACACTTTTGTGAAAACACGTTGTTACTGATATTTCTTTTAAAAAATACGAATTTAACAATGGGTCCTGCTCTTCTTTAATATTGAATGCATCGTTATGAAATTTGCATTAGTAGATTTGGTTTATTCTTCCTGAGAATTGTGGATTTATTTTCCACATCTATATTCCAATTACAAAAGCACCTAACGTCCTTATTATTTACGAAAAATCCTTTTCATTTTTCATAAACTCTGCAGCTTCCAATATTAATATTTCGTGTCTGACAGGGGATTTGCGCAATCTCCGACACACAAGGATACTGAATAATTCAGTCAATCTTGAATTACACAGGAGTTGGGGATCATTTAATTGTCCTCTCGTTGCGCCGAGGTTTTTTGGTGAAAAGATATTCACATGAACATCTCATGATCAGGACCCGTCGTTTTAGAATAAAAAATATGAAACAGGTGGCAGTTTCCTAATGAATGCTTCAGATAATTTCATATCATGCTCCTTGAGATTTTTAACTACAATAATATAAGGAAAGTAATCATAAAACAACAGTGTATAGATTACATGTGTTTATTCAACTGAAACAACAGAGTGTAACGCAAAGAAAATGTGCAACAAATTGTACTCTGTTTGTTTACCCAATTCTTAGCTATTCGCTACACGGTAAATGCAATGACCCTTTTGAACTGACTTATATTTAGCTTGCAGTTATAGGGAAAATAATAAAGCCCATAATTATTAAGAAAGCACAGAAATGATTGAAAATGTAAGGTGCAAAATGCTCAATGCTTGTGCTCCAAAGTATGAATTCAATACTAGTTACTGTATTTAACTAAGCTCCAACCTTTTCGACAGCTGAAGGGTTTCCTATGCATTATATACAAAAGGATAATGTCTGACCATTGACCCAAAATCACTCATTATTATTGATCAAAAATAAAAATATTGTTCATAATAACAGCAACATTGTTTTTAAAAGAGTTGACCATACGTACATTCAGGATTGAAAATAAATGTACTATATAACTTCATTTTTTTGTTTTATTTTCAAAACATTGAATTGTGACATCACAGATTGTATTTCTGTCCTTAACACAACATTCATAATCAAAATTGAAAAAAAAAGACATTGAAAAATGAAATGTTTTCATAGCAAAAAGTGAATCGAACAGAATATAGCACCACCATTACCAGCATTCTAACCTAAACTATATCATATTTACCATACAGCTATATACAAAGGCATTTTGTTGTAGGTTGTAATCCATAATTATACCTATTTGTGAAATAGTCATTAGTCTAATCATGTTCTTAAAAATAAATAAGATTAGTATAGATTGAAGCAATACATGTTGCATAATCATTCAAAAGGAGATTGGATTTCCTCTAAAATGATACAAAGAATGTGCATCTAATCATCTGAAATAATACCGATGATTTATGAAATCACAGGTAGACAGAATTCGTTTGGCTTTTGGTGATAAGGTAATAAGTGACTTTAAAGAATACAACCACCACTGATTGAGGATAACCTTATCAGAAAAATAATTATTCTCCGAATTCTTAATAAAAGAAAATGTGATGCAAAATTGATACGGTATCTTTATAGTGTCATGACTAAATGTATGCCATAAACGTGTTTAACAAAGGTATAGGCCCTATGTCTTGGCAAAGGAGGTGGACAATCCTGATCCTGGAAGACCAAGAAGCTACAATTTTGTCAACATTCATTTGGTTCTTAAGCACTCGGTCCTTTAAACGATCCATTGATTAAAGAGAGTTTCTAGAATTAATGCTTTAAGACGAATTGCAACTATGATATTATTCCATTTTCTGTTCGCAGGCAATAGAGTGTAATATATTGCCTGGATAATTCACACCTGTTAAAATTAAGACTTTTCATTAAGATATTTTGACGTTAATACAACAACGCTTTTGGCGTCCAATCACATATTTCTCGGCCAATATGTCTTATATCTATAAGCTTACCTTCAAGAAGTACAACAAGTTTCATTCTAAGGTGACAAAAGCGCTCATATCTCATATTATAGCCGCTGTGAAACTTGCTCTAATTTTGTTTTAGCATATACTCTTTTGGGTCATTGAATACCATTTGGCTATCGGCTTTTCTCAAATACGACAGAATAACCCTCGTTGCATTTGCTTCTCTAGATCTGTTGCCTTCTTTTAGGCACTGGCGGACTTCTTATTTCTGCTCTTCCACGTCCTCTCCTGGGTAATGTCGTCGCAAAGAGCATGGAACTCCTACATCTTTCCTATCATTATCCTGTGAACGGAAAAGGCATAGAATTCGAGCATTTTTCTCATTAAACATAGAAATGGTTACGATTCTAAAATTCACATTTGCGTCTAAAATTACAGTGATAATATTCAGACTCAGATATCTTATGAAACAAAACAGATTGATCAAATATAAATTAACTTTTGATCATTCATAAGTTTCTCCTCAAAAAGGTATTTACAAAGACACTCAAAAACATTAGAATAACCCAACAAAAATATCCCTATCCTAACTGCTATAACCGCTCTGATAATCTATCTAACGCTTCTAATTTTATCAATATTCTTGTCTAAATTCTCTGCCAATATTAGAATAAGAGCTGTGTTAACAACATCATACTGGGGCCTATATAGGCCCGTATACAGGTGGGGTGGGCTGGCGAATATTTCAATAATGTACACTTAAATTTAAGTAGGGACAGAGCAGTAATACATGGAACTTATCCATATTTCCTAGCCATCATTTTACAATGAAATTTGGATGGAAAACTGGATAGTTTGGAGAGTCGTCCCTCTCGTGGACGATGGTGGGGGAGAGGTGCTAAGGTTAAAAGTAAAAAGCCGGGCCTCATACCTCGGTGTTCGGCGGGTGGGTTGACGTCGTAGCCCGCCTGCAGCCCACTACTGTGTTCAGCACCGAGCGGCCGCTTCTGCAGCTTGGCCAGGTAGGACGACTCGTTGGGGATGTGGGAGATCTCCTCCTTGTGGCGACGTCTGACAACAATACATAGGATTGGTTATACCACTCAGCAGGTTACAACAACAAGTTTGTCTGAAACATTACTTTCTGATTAAGTAAGTAAGAGTCCAGAGATGTGATTATCATTTCTGAGCCTGCACTCAACTACAATAAGAAACAGGCTAATACGATCAATCCCATGGTAGACAATAATCCATGAAACATACTTTGTTGAAGAAATTACAAAATAAAGATTTATTTGTGGAAAGACAAAGAAGAGCTCACGCCATTTCATGGCAGCTGATAGAAGCACTCTTAATGGGGCCAAACATCCTGTGATTATGGCATACCTTTTTCAATAACATCAAAACAAGATGTAGAATTATTTTCAGCAGGCACTCACTTTTTGTACCAAATTACCCCGAAGATGATCAGGAAGAGAAGCAGCAGGGCCACAACACAACCAATGATGATGCCCACTGAAAGAGAACATTGACGGAAAACATTAGTCATATGACATCCATAAAATTATATCTCTGGATAAGCTATCAGGTTACAAAAAAATCAAATTAAATGTTATTTGATGACTCGGAAATAGACCCTAACTTTTCTGATAATTGTTTCCAAACGTAATATTCGTTAAATGCACTACTCTGCTCTTTCATGCAACACTGAATTGTTTAATATAATTCCTATTTTTTTTTGCGATTTGGAGAGATCCAAGTACAGCGATAATTGAATTGAACAATAATTACAAATTCTAGGTATTTTCTAGGGCTTTTGCATAAAGAAAGTCACCTTAACTTCTTACTAATAGCAGTGATTTGAAACAAATACCAATCTTTTCTCACCTAAAGACCCCATTTTGTCAGCTTCACTGTTTGCTGAAAAGACAGTGAGGGTTTCTGTTAAAATCATTCTCATGAACACGCAGTTCTCTACTGTTATTTGATGTATTATTCTCCCTCTCATAAACCACTATGCTTCCGTTTAAAACATATTCAAACCGAAATAAAATGTGACCAACCAATGCTTCTTTAGTTATCTGCTCTTTACACCATAACCGAAGATATTGGAAGTGGCAATGTGTAACTGTTAATAGTGTAGAAGTTGAAGAAAGTAAACGTAGCACATAATTATTATGTACTTGAAGTAGTAGTCTAGGGAAAGTAGTGTTTGCCACGGGGTGCTTATATAAATTTTGTTTTAGTATACATTTTAGGAGGTCCGCTTTGTTGGCATAATAATTATTGGGATAGTGAAAATGTACAGACCTATAGGGCACCCTAGTTCTAGGTTTATTTTCTCGAAAATGAAATATTATTTCCTTTAATCCGTATCCGTTTTTGACGGGATTTCATATCGTTCATTGGTGGTCATTGTTAATGTTCTGTCAGCGATGAGTACTTCGTTCTTGTTATTACAATTTTAAGATGTCAAAGCAAATACCCCCTCCCCCCAAAAAAGGACAGCAAAAAAATGAAACAAAAAGACAAACATTCCCAAAAGATATAGGCCCTCAGAGAAACGCTAAGTCAGATGTAGCCAATTATTATAAGGTATTTTGGACGCATAATCATGTCCAGGGAGTATGGGTAGAATATTCTTTGGGAATTATAAATTATAAACCAACAGGGCATAATAAATAATGAACCAACCAGGGTTATGGGCGTACTTCCCGTACTTCCCGTGCTGGGCGTGGTTAGTCTTCCCCTCCTGGTTAGGGGTAATGAAGGCCCACGGGGGGTACGGGTAGCCCTTTCCAGGGGTCGCCGGGGGCTTGTCGTCCACCGAGTTCTCCCCTTCCATGTCTGACGTCGTCTCCATGAATACCGTCGTCGTGGACGTCGACATGGTGGTTGTAGTGGTGGTTGTGGGCTCCCAGTTGACAGGGGTGCAAGAAATGTGGATCTTCCCTAAAGCTGGAAATTTCATAATTAGAATTTTTGATGAAGGTGGTATAAATGAACAATGTCAATCAGGTGGACATTATTATCCTAGAGTCGTCATAAATTACAACATAACAAGCCCATCCTGAACTGAGAGGCATATATCTCATGGTTAGACTAGGGATGGACAAATTGCCCAAATAAGCAATCCTTGTCTCCTAGAGTTAGTGTTACTGAAATAAGCAAGAATCATATGTTTTCTATCCTCAGTTACATTATGATGTCTTAAATATTTTCAATTGACAGATTCGCAGGTTTGCCAGCCAATCAAAACGCTGTAATTCAGGGCAAAGTATGGTTGGACATTATAGGTTGGACTGGCAGGCTTTATCATTGGTTCCTATGGGTAAAAGGCCAATACTATATAAAGCCGCATTTTACCATTTTTAGAGCCAATTTGTCAACCATATTGCTTTGGTTAATTTTGTATCATGCAACTGTCTTCAGGGAATAAGCACAAAGGCAATTTCGAAAATATTTCAAGATTAACCTCAATGATGGTGCAAACTGGGATTGGCTTAATTGTATTTGCTATTCTTAATGCCACGTTCTATTACCTATAGATGCCCCGATTATCACTCACATATATATCGTCGGTACATTATCGTTATCAGGTAGTGACGTCATTGCAAATTAAACTCAAAGAAGGGTTTTATCAGTTAACATAAGTTTATGATGAATTTAATCCCCAATGAAAAAAGCTAATCATAACACACTGATAAGTGACTGATTACACTAATTAGGAACACAATATGGACCCAGGTTTACCTTCTATTTGCAGCCAGAAGCCCTTCCTTTGTTGCCACTCGTCCGACTTGAAGTATAGCTGTAGTTTGTTGGTCCGACTGGTGATGTTGTAGTTGCGGGGTAACTGGCCACACCGGGGCATCCTGGAACCACCGTCTGTTACCTGGTTGGTTCATGGGACAGGAGTTAAACAAAGAATTACCGAAAAATAGGCTATTGGGTGAAATATAAAAGTTTACTCAGCGAGTCAAGGGTAAGGAAAAGGGAGGGGAAGATTTAAACTGTTTGGCCTATTCACGAGGAGTAAATAAAATACGAATAATTGGAAAATCTGAAAGTGTTTTTTTTTTACTAAATGAACTGCTTTATACTGAGAACTGGATGAACACTACGAGCAGCTTTTTCAACATTTAATTTTTAACAAATGTCTACTGAAAATGTTAATGTTATTGAAAAAGAAGATGCTATCGTAAGGGATTGTTTCACTCACTTAAGGTCTATTTGAATAGTTAGAAGGCTATAGGGGTGAGAGAAAGCAAACAGTTCTCTACCTGACTCACCTGTACGACGTCGTTCTCACAGTTCTCACTCCACTCTAGGTTGTAGTCGGCAAACTTTAACAGTATCCGCTGGTCGAGGTCGGTGGTAATGTTACAGCGACACTCGAGGTTAGGGCCATATGCCTCGGGATAGCCTGAACTCATGATAAAAGCTGTACGGAAAGAAGTCTTCTCCATACGGGCACATACGTCAACTACTTCATTACCTAGAGGAGGGGAGAGAGAAAAGTTTGTGATTTTCAGCTTTAAAAACTAAAAGAAAGTATAATGCCCTGTTTCCAGCAAAAGATCTTTCTTCAAATGATTAAAAAAAACCCATAAAAATCGTCCAGATTTGTAAATCCTGACAAATCATTCAACAAATCTGTTGGTGGAAACAAAAAATCGTTCAAATGACCAATAATGGACGATTTTTGACCATGTCGACTTTAAAAAATCCCCATGGATGATAAAGTTGTCTGTATATGTCTGTTGAGAAAATCGTTCAATTTTGATCTAGTCCTATTGGTGGAAACAGGGCATGTTACAAATACATTCAAGAGAATTCTATTCGCCTCTGAATAGCCTCATTACAGATGCGTGTGTTCTCCATCCAAACACATATGTCAACCACTTCATTACTTAGCTATATTAGAGAAAACAATAACGAGGTATAATATTCACTAACAAGTAGGACTATGCCTCAGAGTAGTCTGAATTTAGGACAGATGTTGTATTTATGAATGTGCCATAACAGACTGGTATTTGAGTAATAGGCCTTTTTTTTCTATGTCAAAATTCCAGCCCCTATAGACGTTGTGCAGATGACGTCACAACTGCCCATAATGGCCTGGACGCCATATTGGTGATCAATTTATAATCATTATTATTTACTTTTCTGTAGTATTTGGAATACATTTTATGCTTCTTTTAATTAACATGGTTCCACTAAATCAAACTTAACAATTTTCTTTACTCAGAATTCATAAATTTCCATTTACTGCATAGCCACGTGTTCTTGAACACCACATGGTGATCACCAAAATGTGGTCACGTGACCACGTCTGCACAAGGTCTATACCTCTACCTTCAGTATTGTTCTGGCCTCTCAAACGCAGTAAATAAAGGAGCTGTTAATGATAATGCCAATTTTTGTGTTCACCATTTTCTGTGTTGCTGATATAGAATAATCAAGGACAAATCATGGGCTCACTGGAGCAATAATTATTGTTATTGCCCTTGTTTGCACACACCCTTCTCTCGGACTAGAGCTCTTAACTATGTGCAAACCAGTTATTGTAATATCCCTTGTGCCCCCTTGGACTTTACTATGCATATCTGCATTACATTTGAGCCACACAACACTTACGTGGGATACACTGGTAGATGGCGTAGTTGTAACTGCTATAGGCGTTACACTTGCCCATCCACGTCACGCTGACGGGTATACTGCACGCGGGACGTCCGATACACGCGTCGTGCAGCTTGGCGTCCGTCTCGGTAGAGGGCGGCTCTGTGCAGTCCCCATGGCGGTATATACACTGGCCCGGCCGCTGCCCTATGCCCTGCACGGCGTCCTGGATCAGGATCATCTCTCCGGGCTGACACTGGTTAAAGTCCATGCTCGGCACCCCTGCCACGCTGAAGCATTTGTTAGCCGTTTTTGTACCTGGGAATTGAAAATAAAAGGTTTTTTGTATTGTTTTTATATGGTGGGAATTTGGTCTTGCCACCCAAATGCCAATGATCAAATGAACTTTCGCTATATGGATTGTTTGGTTATACGATATTCTCAGGTCGACTGAAAATGTTACACCAGGATTATATAGATTTGTTTAAACTTTTGTCTTTTACAAAATTTAATAGACATTTGAATGCAGAGACCAAACAGTAACTTTTTAAACACAATAGTATTAGCAATTTACATGACCTTTTGGATACCGTGCACAAGGCTATAGGCCCTAACAGATTACTGTCTTACGTGAATTAAGTCTGGAAACTACTGCAAGAAATCTGATAATGAATCTTCTCATCTGTCGTGATAAAGTAGGTTCTTTTTAGATTAGGCACTCTTAGATATTATGTGCCGTCCTTATCATTCCTTTGTTTTCTATCTTGCTTTTTCCTATCCTATCATATACCAGTAACATTCACAATCACATTCTGACTTAGGCATTTAATTTGTTTATATAAAATTTAATGTTCAAGTTCCAGCGTTAGTTCTACTTCTCAACTAAAGAGGTCCCTCGCCAAACTGAGATGACATCAATTCATTTTTACATATCCAATTTCCTAATCTAGCACGTTCAGATAATTGTCTTAAGACTACTCAATCTTTTCCATGTTATAAAGTGCACAGAATTATGGCAGATGGGTAAAGGAGAGTAAATAAGAGTGTAAGGATAAGAATAAATCAAAGTTAGCAATACATGGGTATTTGACCTGAATTAGTATTAAATATCAAAATTCTAACAGGGGGCAAAGAGATGAAAAAAGGAGAGCATGGACAGTCTTTTGGATTCAGGATAATATAATGCATGGATATGATAATCATAAGCATTGGTTTATCAGCGAGGATAATAAAAAACAGTGACAGGTCATAAATCATAACAGGGTATTTACGAAGCCCGAAACACACAAGATTTTACGGGATAAGAAGCAAAAGTTTAAAGAAAATTTTAATTTGACAAACTTAATCAGCATATTATTATAAGCATAACATTTTCCAGACAAATAACTAACAAAGAAGAAGACCATAGCCTTTCCACCGGAAATAATCTGAGAAGTTGAACTAATTTTAAATCTTTCTTACCTTCATCTCGTTCTGAAACGAAGGCCGGTTTTCAGTTTTTGTGAGAAGAAACATGTGCCGTCAAGAACTATTTTTTTGCCCCCAAATTATTTCCGTCAAAAGATTTATGGAGGTGTCACAGCTTAGGGCTGTTAAGGCCAAGCTGTTACCAAATTCCTCTCTGCAGTACAACGCTAACCAGTGGACAGCTTGGCAGTAAAAAAATCTATTGATTCACTACCGTGATTTATCTAGCCACTGTTACTTTCCCACATTTAACCAGGCTGTGCTTTCTGAAGTAAAACTACCTGGTGCCAATGAAGGGCATTCATCTCTTTAATGATAAATCAATTTTAATCACAGACACAGTCTTCTCAGCAGGAATATTCCTTTCAGAATAACATAGTTGTTTACCATTGTTTTAGAATCCTTTTAAAACATACTTAAGTCGAATACGTTGTCATCAGTATTATGAGTAGGTACGTTCTGTTTAATGAAAGCTTTTGATAATATTTGCAATGTATCTACCAGAAAGTGTTTTCTCCTTATGCTTGACGGGGACAATTGAAATATACGTTTGTATAGATGTTGTGCATAATGCCGTCGCTTCTCTCTATCTAGAATTGACGTGACGCCATCTTAATGATCACTTTACTATACATAAGATGTTTTTTAAAAGCAAATAATCACATTTGTCTGATGATTTCTTTAATCAAAAATTTGATTAATAACGCGTCCTATATCTATTGACATTATTGAGGCAAAGGTGATTCACGTGACCTGGTCTGCACAAGGTTTATATCTGATGAACCATAATGGCTTTGAGACTGCCTTGTAGGTTATTAAGAGTAAGTAACAATCTATGGAAGATTTCTCTATAAGTCCTTACCTAAATAGCCTATAGAGCTGGTTGATTGTAAGACAAACAGCGAAAGTACACAGAATGTTATCCGAATGAACGACCGGCTGTTGAGTCCCTCCATGGCGGTGGTGGTCACTAAGGCTCCCTCTCCAAAGTCCTCCAGGGCTGGTCAATCCTTTACATCCTGGCACCCAGTTGCGAGATCAAACAGTGTCCACTTCTAAATGGGGGTCAACCTGGTTGGCACGCACAGGTGTGGGGGTATTCTACCATGGAGCCATGGAGGAGGGGTTACAGGGTGTATAGGTGATACAGGTAGACAGAGGTGGGGCTACCTGGGCGTCCCTACGTCCGACCATGGAGGAGAAGACCTCTTGGGGCTTCTGTGACACCAGGTGACTGGTTGGTGGTCACCATGGTAACAGGTGACCTGCTGACATGACGGGATAGTTGCCATAGCGATGACCGGTCACATTGGCGCCATGTGGAAGAGGAGTGGAGGGGAGTAGGTGGAAGTGGTGGTGGTTTAGGTGAACTTTGTTATTGGGGGGGGGGATAGAGGGAAAAGCAGAACAAAAAAATGGCTGGGGGAAGGAGGGAGGGCGCTGGGAGATGCGTCATGACGGTAAATTCAGGCAAGGAGAAGGTCATTTATTGTGTACAACCTGTAACAGTGCGTACCATCAAGTAGTACATAGTAGGTGTCTATTAGGTGTGTAAGTAGAGTTTCTAGAATGATTTCTTTTTCGGAAAAATCCAGCCGAGATCTCAGTTGTAGGTCGTCAATGATCATGAAATATGACAACAGTGATACGAACATTAATGTTTCATTACTGCCCGTCGCCGGGGAAAGATAAATACGAGGCATAGCTGGGGTAATAAAATTTTATTATATAAAATATTTATTGTATTGTAAGAGATAATTGAGTAAGATATAATAAGAAATGACCGTATGGGGGAGATGAAATGAGATATGTAATATAAATTATTGGATGAAGGAGTGGGTTTTTGAAGTTGAGGGATAGGATATGGAGGTGTTGTTGTAATGGTGGAGGTAAAGGGAATGAGGGTGGAAGTAGAATTGTATTGTAGGAGGTAGGGCTATGGTATAGGTGTGTAGGTGGAGTGGGTGTAGTGGTGATGTGGGGTGGAGCTGGCAGGTGGCAGCAATGAGCCCACCTGCAAAGCACAAGGCTTGCATGTGAAAACCATTACTGCCCGTCGCCGGGGAAAGATAAATACGAGGCACAGCTGGGGTAATACAATTTTGTTATATAAAATATTTATTGTATTGTAAGAGATAATTGAGTAAGATATAATAAGAAATGACCGCCAAGCCTGCCAAGTACTTGGTGGGGGGGGGGGGGGGGTGGTAGAGGATGAGTTATGTATGGAAGAGTAAAATTGGTATATAAAGTCATTGGGAAATGGCTTTAACCAAAGCTGCTGCATGCCGCCAGTTTGGGTGGTGATATATGCGTGGTACGCCCGCGATCGCCAACCCCCGTGACGCTGGATATATAGTTCTCTGCACCCCTCCAGGTGTGCCTGTGTGGCCGCGGTTTTGCGGATGCTGTGCAGGGACATAGTTTCTGACCCGGCCCCCGCAGTATTCATCGCGGCGGACCAGACCTTTTTGATCATCGAGATAGGGACAGGGTGTATATCCCAGAACATGATCAGTGGGTCCCTTGCCGACCTGGTAGGCACCTCCCTCATGTTCTCCTCCAGTGCCGACAGTGGGCACCACCGTCTGTCCTGTACCCTGGGGAGCAACACACGTTTTGACTGTCCAACCAGCTGCATGTTCTCCCCCCACTTCACCACCAGCACGGCTCCCTCGGGGGTGACAGTCACGTCTGACCTTGTGGGGTGCTTGTCGGGGTCGAAGGCTGCCACTGTGTATGGGGCTATTTCGGATTGCCGGAGTGCCCCGAAGTAAATGATGAGGATGGCTGCCTTTACCGCGGTGCCCAGGGTGTCGTGTGGGAGTGCCGATATTGCTGCCGTCAGGACCCCCACTGGGAGGGGTTTCTTTACTCATGGGACGTATGTCTTGTCCCTTAGCATGGCGTCGATGGCCATCTTGACCCTTGGGTGCTCGGTGGGGCCCACCCCTGCCCCCGCCAAACGAAGGAACCCTCTCACCTGAGACAGCTTGTTCCTGATTGTGGCAGGGGCCAGGGTATGGGTGGCCAGGTACTCCAGGAAGGCGCACACGAGTTGGTATGTCGGCGCCAGTGGATCTGCGCCCACCCTGCCCATAAAGGCAATGTACGTTCGGATGGTCGACAAGTAGTTGGCCCTCGTTCCCGGTGCCCGCGCGGCCATCTGCCTCCGTGCTGCCTTGTGGAGGAGCGACTGGAGTGCCGGATCTGGAAGACACCGGATACTCAATGTTACATGGGAAAAACATGCATGGGGCATTGCAAGTAAGGGCATAGTCAGCTACAAAATGGTCTGCATCTCTAAGGCGCTTTTCCCCTTTGTGGGCCCTACTAAGGGCATCAGCCACCTCATTTTGAACACCCGGTATATGGTCATATGAAAGCCTAACGTCCATGATTGCCTCGACCATCCAGACTGCCCTGGCGCAGTTCTGCAACACTTTATTTCGTGCCCTCCCGGACCTGAACACCGACACTGCAGCCAAGTTATCACATCTGACCAAAATATGTGAACCCCTGTCAGCCTCCGTCACCAGTGTATGGAGGGCCACCACAACGTTCAGAGCCTCCAGCTCCGTTATGTTGGCGGCAGGGTCGCTATCATCTGCCACCTATTGGCCATAGGCAAACTGACCATCTGTGCCCCCTATGCCCGAAAGGCATCCATCAACTAATAGGACCTTGGATGGTATGGCCGGGGGGATGACCGAGACCCCGTTCCAGTGTGTACAAAACTCCAGGAACCATCCCAGGTCGGCCCTGACTTCTTCATCTACACGAATGCTGGCCCCGTTCGGCGCTCTAAGGGCGTCCAACATGCGGGATATGAAAGTCCGTGCCGGCCTGACACATTTTCCCACAAAGAGCAGATGGCCCAAAAGAGATTGCATGGCTCGGGTTGTGAGATATTTGGCATGATAAGCATCACTGAACTTGGCCAAGACCTCCCTGAGCTTGTCAGACGATATGGAGAGTGTCATGTCCCGGGCGTTGATTACGACACCCAACCACTTGATCACCTTGGCTGGGGGCTGGGTCTTGTCCTCTGCCTCGGGGAGCCCCAAGGTGCCGAGCAGATTTCTTGCAGTTTCGAAGTGGGCGGCTGTAGGTGCCCGCCAGTTCCTGTAGTCTGCCAGGGGCCTTGGTTTTTGGGGCTGGTATGGCTGCGGCATACCCTGCGTGGGCTTGGCGTGTCAGCTGGGCTGCTGAAGTTTCCTCTCGCAGTCCAGTATGTTGTGGCCGGTACACTGCCTGTTTATAGAATCACAGAAAGCACAGTAATGCATATGACGAACATGGCTCTCCTCGTGGTGGGACCTATGCTTGCACCCCGCCCTGGTGTTAAACTGACGGCACACGACCTCCACTCTGCCTGCTGGGCGGTGGTCAGTGTTGGTTGCACCAGAGGGCGCCTGCCTACCTCCCCCCGTCATAGCTATGCGGATCCTGTGGTTCTCAATCACCTGATAGTCATTCCACTCAAACTCGCCCCTCTCCACGGCGTCCCACACATATTGGGACCATCTCCTTACCGATTCCCAGGGGTGCTCCATTGCATCGTGCGACACATCCTGTAAGTGTCGCAAGATGTCCCCTTTGTGGGCCTCCACCCCGGCTCTACTGTCTCTAATGAGTTTGATAGTGGCATTTATGTACTCCAGTGAGGATAGGCTACAACGAATGTCCAGCTTCTGCTTTACCGTGTGGCAGCCCTCCCTAACCACATACATGTAGGGTTTGTACATATTTTGGTCGGGACTGCAGTCCGCGTAACAGGGCTTACCGTCAACCAGTGGCATGTCGAATCTTTCCTGCTGGATGATGTCGTCCACTTACCTGGGCCTCTCTCCCCGGAGCGCCCTGGGGCCTGGTATGGGGCAGCCACGGTCAGCTGGGCGTCTGTCGCCGGTCGTCCTGTAGCATGGGGCCAGCGTACTGGCCTGATCTTGCATGTTATCAAACGTAGCATTAAGCAACATGTCAAGTTTTTGGTTTATACCTTCTTTTTTTTTAAGTCTTTTATTTATCCTGGAAGTTCATTATACATATACAATTACAAGGTCGGCCAATTGGCTGTTTTTCACTTGTGTCCAGCAAATAGTAGTATAAATACACGCATATAATATTCAGTACAATGGTTGAAGAGCCTTAAGGCAACGTATTTACAATCAATTATACAGGTTCAAACCCAGACACCCTACACATACCTCAGTGTTATCTCTAAGACGCACAGTGGTTATCATACCTCCAATATTTCATTACATGACTCAAGGTATTAAAACAGTATTATATTGCATAAACACAACAGGAATAGTCCATGCAAAACAAACATTTTACACTGTCATCCAGACTTAATTTGGTATCATTGTTTTAAGCCACCGTTTTTGATTTAGTTTAAAAGTATTATAATTATTCATATTTCGTGTTGCAACATCCAAACCATTCCACTCCAGTGCGCCCTTACATAAAATACTTTTGTCAAAATAAGAATTATTTGAGGTCACTACGTTCAGTATAGGTGCTTGATAAGCTCGAGTGTTTTGATTTCTATTGTCCAGATATATATCATTTTGGGCTCTCTTGTACATGAAATTTCGTAGGTGTGCTGTTCTGCGATACTGAAGTAATGGTACTTTAGCATCAGCAAGTAGATCTAACCTATGAGTTCGTGGAGGAGCTTTTAAACAAATACAAAGAGCCCTATATTGAATTTTCTCGAGTTTATCAAGTACTTCCACACCAGCAGACATATAGAAAATATCACCATAATCTATATAGGGCAGTATTTTCATTTTATATATACGAATTGATGTCTCCGTATTTATGTAAGGTCGTATATTTTGGAGTGTAGTAATTTTATGTGAGGCCAGTTTAATAACGTTTCTAGCATGCATGTTAAATTTCAACTCACTGTCAAGCGTGACCCCCAAATATTTATAAGAATCAACATGTTCAAGTTGTTTGCCTTTAATTATTATTTTGGGGTCAAGTTTCCTACTTATAAACCTTCTGGTTCCTAAAGACATGGATTTGGTCTTAGTAACATTGACAGTGAGTCGATTTATGTCACACCAAGTCATTATTTTATCTAGGTTAGTCTGAAGTTCATCTATGGCCACCTGAGGTTCACTATTACTTGAATAGATTGTGGTGTCATCGGCATACATACAGACTCTACTATTAATAATTCCAACATCTATATCGTTTATATATATCAAGAACAGTAGAGGCCCCAGGATGCTTCCTTGTGGTACTCCATATGTAAGTTGAAGAGGGTCAGATAAAGTACCGTTAGCAAAGGTATGTTGGGATCTATTTAACAAATAGCTTTCAAAGATTTTATGTGAGTTGCCTCTAATACCCAGCAATTTAAGTTTTTTTAAGAGGATGTCATGATTAACGGTATCAAAGACTTTCTTGAAGTCGATGAATGTAGCAGCAGTGTATTTATCATTGTTCATGTTGGTATAAATATCATCAGTAAACTTGGCTATTGTATCCACTGTTGAATGATATTTCCTAAAACCATCTTGGCTTTTATTTAGCATCTCATGATTTTCAAGAAACATAGAGACCCTATCATGAATAATTTTTTCCAGTATCTTACCAGGTAGGGGGAGGAGGGAGATAGGCCTGTAATTAGAGACATTAGATCTGTCTCCCCCTTTATGAAGGGGGACAACAGTAGCAGTCTTCCATATTGAGGGATATATACCTGTGTGTAGAATCTGGTTATACAAAAAAGTTAGTTTATCTGGTATAGCTAAAAACGCATCTTTCAGAATGCGCGAGGATATATTTGGTATTGAGGAAGCTTTATGATTTTCAATAGCAGCACATAATCTCCTAACTTCATCCTTGCACGTCGGCTTTTACACCGCGCATATCCCTTTCTAGACTCTCCACCCGACTACTATCTTGGCTGATCGCCGACGCCTGGAGGCCAGTAGCATGGCCGTTGGTTCCCTGGCCGCTAGCCTCACTGTTGCCGGACGATACATTATAATCCCCTTCATAGCGTGGGTGAAACCATATTTCCTCGTCCTCCCCGTTAGCAAACGACTCCTTAATCGACTCTTGTGCCCGGGCCTTGGCCTTCCTACTTTTACCACGCGTGTATGGTGGCATGACTAACACGGGGCCTGCACAGCGTGTTTTTTCACAGTTTTTAGGAAAGTATGTAGGGTAACACACAGGTACTTAGCTGTCGACGTGGGCGTGAAGACCGGCATGGTGGATGGCTTGAATACCGGTGCGGGCAGCGGATGGTGTCCAATTTTTTGAAGTTGAGGGATAGGATATGGAGGTGTTGTTGTAATGGTGGAGGTAAAGGTAAAAGAAAAAGAATTGTATTGTGGGAGGTAGGGTTATGGTATAGGTGTGTAGGTTGAGTGGGTGTAGTGGTGATGTGGGGTGGAGCCGGCCGGTGGCAGCAATGAGCCCACCTGCAAAGCACAAGGCTTGCATGTGAAACCAATATTTAAATTAACCAGGTTCGGGACAAGGCTGATTCTTGTAACGATGGCTTGTCTTGTAAACATCGTTGCTAAATCTTACATCACTGGCGACTTTATATCTTGCATCGTTGCTGCCTTTGATACTATGACTTAAGTATTGAGCTAATTTTTAATAGAATAAAAGGTTCAATATTCTTTGCCGAATTAAATAAAGAAATACTTGTGAATAAAAAGTGGTATAACTTGAATGATATTTCATATTCTGAACATTTTGTACCGAATGGTTACTCTGTAAACAAGGTTTGTTTACAATATTTTTTTGACCACTATTAATCCAGTATTTGTACCACGTGTTGGAAAGAAAAAAACACAAAAAAAACAGGGCATTCATTTTTGCTGATTCAGCACATATTTTATCAAAATTTGAAGTAAGTATCACCATTTAATTGTGTGTAATGAAATAACGTGTAGATAGAATGGTTCTGACTGTTACACAAACTTAGAAAATGTTTTATGTTTTGAAACACATAAGAATTGCATATTAGGCAATTATTATAGAATGCATGTGTTGTCATCTCTTGCATCAGTGCAAAATGCTGCAAGAATCACGTCATGTCCCAATCATTACCCTACTACTTCTAAAATGATGTCTTTTTGCATGTAGCAGTCTACACACTGAACTTACTTCAAGTAATACCAAGAACCAGCGAAACAGGCTGCTACCAGCCTGTACATCTGGTTGCTGTTTTGTTAAACTGCTTATGAAAGTACCTGTGGGAACCAGCAAATTGGGTCATGACCTATTTATTTAGTTCCACTCTCGTCATCCATGTGGCCTTATGGTGTAGTGGTTACAACCCTGTCCTCAAAACCCAAAGGCTGTAGGTTTGAATCCTGTAAGAGTTTGGCATTGCCAGTGTTTTTCAGCCTGGCAAAGCCACTTGTAAGAATACAAAATGTCAATACCTGTTTACTTTCCTCAGCACACACATGTTAACTTGTTTTGAGATCCCAAAGCTGTTTACATCCACCACTATTTTGTTCTGGATGGTTCATGATGTTCCGAAATGTTTTGTCATTTCATATACATTTGTGTAGTGTAAATACTGTAATAGGTGTGTACATTATTATCATACTACACAAACTTGAATATTACCATTAAGCCTCTAATAAAAATACAAAGACTGGCATGTAATATCGCCACAAAGGCAAAAATTTATACATATTCTAATATTTTCTAATAATAAGACTAGAGTGACACAAACGATTTGGTGGTTGTCTCATCAAATCACGCGTAGATCATGATCATGGATCTTCTATAGTCACATGATCTAGTATTGACCAATCAGAAGCCCGTAACACTGTTTATGAGTTTATAAACAGTGATGTTCGACTGAATAAAACACATGCTATCAAACATAATGGGAACTAGAATCACCCAATAATGGGTCCAGAAGTGGGTGCCAGTTAGGTAGGTTGAACTATAAAGAGTTAATTTTCCATTAATGTCAGGTGTGCTTAATTAGTTGCGTTTTCTTATGGATAATAGCTAGCTCCTATAGCAGTCTCTGTCTCGTTCGACTGCTGTCGTCCAATACATAATCATAGTTCCACATCATGTAAGACGTAACACTCGCGTGAAAGGATGTTCTTTATTTATTTCCTGCGTATTGAAGTTCACACTCAGTCAACGCTCCCGCCTCTCTATACAGTCTATCAGCTTCTATTCCAAATCCAGGACTCAGCTTCTAAGACACAACCTTTCCTGGATGGTTACTCACTACAACGTTCAGCTTAACTCTGACTGAGCTTGGGTGTTACGCGCCCCTTTAGTATGGTACATCATACATAGACTCCTCCCTAACTCCTATACAAGGAGTTACAGCTAAGGCGTGCACCAGTGTCAGTACAAGGTCTAGAGGATTTATGTAATGAGAAGAATAATTTTGTAGGGCTAAGAAGATAATTTAAAGACGAATAGTTTTGAATTTAAAAGGGTCACAATACCAAATTATTCAAGTCTAGAAAAAGTGTCTTTGGCACTGAATCCCTAGGTTTTGGATTACAACTCATAGCCAATGTTCTATACGTAACAGAACGCCACAGAACGTTAACAACGTTATTAGAACGTCACTCCTTGACTAGGAATAGTTAGGAATATTAGTCTAATGGTTGGACTGATGCCCCTCTGAAAAGTGGGTGCCTTGTGAGCACATGCTGATCTCAATATGTGTCTGTACATTAGACATTGTATGGTCTGTCCATAGGATTTTCTGGGGGGCATTCCATGAAAATTTTGCGATAATCCTCTTAAGGATACGATATGATACCAAAAAATGTTATCGCCATTTGGAATTTTTGTTTTCAATTTTTTCATTATGTTTTTGTTAATCAGGTATGCATTCCATAAAAATTTGGCGATAATTATCGTGAGTTAAAGCACTTTCATAAAAGATTTGCGATACTCAAAATATTATCGCCAAGGCCTCAAATCAGTATCGCAGCAATAATTACAAAATATCGCGGTTTAAAAAAAATATATTTTCACAAATATTAATATATCAAAATATATGTATGTGACCAAGGAAGAAGCCTGTAAAGTTTGAGTTTGATTGAAAAAAAAATTGAACAAAAAAAAATTGAACAAAAATTTCATGTGGCGATAACTTTTGTTGGTATCGTGGTATCTCTTCAACTTGGATTACCATGTAGCATTCTTCCTTGTGCCGCGTCGCATAACGGCTTCCGCTGTTGCGAACATTGGCACATTTCAAAAGACCTCTCCCTGTTCAAAATAGAGTGACTTTGATGTACTGGGGGGACATTCTGGGGTGTGAATTTTAATTATTCTTTTTTCAGCAAATAATAGCTGTGTCCTTCAGCTTATGAGATATATAGGAGGTGAGTTGCGGAAATGTGTTTATATGTCAATTAAATGTGTTCAAAATGAGTGCACAACAGCGAGAGAAAAACTAAACCATCCTTAGTCGCTCGCTGTTGCCAGCATTTGGTTATGCAACGCGCCATTGGTCACATACATATATTTGAATATATTAATCTTTGTTAAATAATATATTTCTAAAACGCGATATTTTGACATTTTTGTCACAATACTGCCCTGAGGCCTTGGCGATATTTTTGCGAGTATCATGACTTTTTTATGGATGTGCTTTGACTTACCATGATTATTGCGACATTTTTATGGAACGCTATCCAGGTTTCTTCAAGTTTTACCAGCAGGTTAATTAGCAGTTTAGTTTGTTATCCGCCAAACATTTCAAGATCCCGTCTGAGCCATGTGTAGTCGGACCTATAGGAATAAGCGAGGCTGGAAGGCACCTCACTTTTATTACAAAGGGAATGAGTTGGGGGTTGTAGCCCTAAGAGAGAATTGTTTATAAATGATAAAAGCTACTGCTGAAGAACAACTGTCAATTGATTCTATCCCAAAATATGATATCTATAAACTGTCTGCAGGTTTTATAAAACTTCACTCAAACCTTCAAGCGAATTTTCCTGCATAAAAACAGGTCTGATCCTTTCCTTTGATTGTATTATGATATCGATGTTTCTGTTACAGTTTCATTATTAAACTATCTTCATCATCAAGATCTCCATTAATATCTATTTTATTCTCTGATATTAGATGTTACAACTAATCAGGCAGCGGTTTTGATGACAAGAGAAATTAAGTTTGGATAAATTATCAAATGAAATCTTCTTAAAATGTTTTATTTCTTTATTAAAGTTGATATTTACATAAGTACTGTAGAATTGCACCTCCACTAGAGCATTTATTTCACAACAGTGCCTCAATGTTATGGATAATTCTTGGATAATATTTGGTATAAGGTAGTTGATGTGCATGCACAACATTATTTAGCGTGTTGATAATAGCAGTGAAACAAATTATCAACCTATGATGTGACATTTAAAGACTATAATAAGACCCTTTGTATTCCATTCATTTCCTGCATAATGTTTCATGCTTTCTGATTCTAGGAAGTTAAGATACTGGAACCATACAAAATATGTGATAGATATTTACAATACTAATCATAACCATCATTCCAGTTGTAAAATTTGGCACAATCATTATTAAACCCGTTGATTAAGCATGACAATCATTTCGTGGATCATAGCTGGAAGTATAATGTTAACAATTCTCTTGTTTCCCATAATTATAAACTGTAAAAACGTTGTTCTCCAAGTTTACAAAGTTTGTCTCAATCAAAATCTACTCAATTTTCTTGTCTTTGAATAGTGGTTTTGGTTCCCCCGTCCTTATGATAAAAATGTTGAAAACAACTCCATTACAAAATAAGTATCTATATAGAACCAATATATTTCTCATATTCACGTAAGACCCCTGTCCATCAAGTGTAACAAAAGTGAAATTTGATGTTGTATTCTGTTTCATATAGGGTCTGTTTTTGAAGAACTATTGTTTATCAAAAAAGCAGGTATATTGAAAATACATATGGAAATTTTCAAAACAGACATCTGTTAATCAAGTCCCATCAGCATTCTTCATTCTTACTATAGAGAAAGCTAATTATATTGCTGGTTATAATATAAAGCTTTGTTAATAGTTGTTCTGGAACAGGTTCACCCTGCTCATTATACTATGGCTATCTATCCATAATTCATAGTGCTCTAGCACATCTTTTCTGGTAACTTCCAACAAAACCACACCAGTGACTTTCTTACCTTCAAACTATAGATCTGGGAATCAAGAAACCACTTAAAAACTTGAAAGTTATCCTGCCATATCACAACTGTGTTTCTGTTCTGTTTTTATAACATTTTGACAAAACAAATATCAGTGAAAATACTAATTCTACAAATGATGTATTTTCTGTTCATATATATACAACCTGAATCTATACATAACAACTAGAATCAAATCTAAGCTCAAACATCACACGAGTTCGATCCAAAAGCACAAGAAAATGAACTGTTTCTTGCTGCCCAGATCTACCTTTGAACTTGAAGGACATATATCAATGCGACTACTCATCTGTTGAATTGCAAAACACAATAAGCATCGGAGGCTTAGTCTTTACGATTTCTTAGGAGGTCTCCATTGTCTAAAACACATTGATTAATCTACATTACAGATCATTGTAATCCTCCTTGTTGATACATCAAAAGGTGTTTGTAACTGGCTAATTTTGACTGCTTAATTGATTGTTCTTTCTGATATTTAGATTCTATATCATTTTGATGGTTTGATGGAAAATACCCTGCTCATGATTATAATATTGAAAATTAAAAGCACTCCTGATCTGCATCATTCAAATAAATTGTTACGAAAAACTTCAATTCTTAACTGAGAATGAAAACAAAATTAGAAAACAACCTCTGACACATGACCTAATATAGGCATATCTTACTGATCGCCAAAAGAATATTGGTGTGACTTCTCAATACACAAAGTTACCATGAACATACACGATTAACCAATCTTACATAACTGGAGGTTGTTAACCCATTTCGGTCAGATCCTCTTTGGTCTTGGTATCTTCTGTATTGGGAAATCTGCCACACTCTGCTGTTTGTAACGCTTGGCCTTAGGCAGTGGGGCTGTCCGGTTGTTATCTTGTTTACGGTTGACCACACTATAAAAAGGACAAGTGACAATTATAATATATGGCAGGGACATTCCTACAGGGGGGATTTTATCACATTTACTTCCATATTAAGTTATTGTTTGTGGCATGACATATACTATTCTGACCTTTTGTCTCTTTTCAGTCATAAGGGAGACTCCATTTGTATAGTACATTAGATTGGTAAATACAGATGACTGGCAACCATTTAATGCATGTTAATAAGCATGACATTTTGTTATTGTGCTAAAAACGTTATAATGTTTCTTTTAACCTTCATGCATATAATTATACATGGTAAAATCAAAGCTAAAAGCAAAAGACTTGACAAAAGCTGGCTATCAAAAATATCTTAAAGATTAACTGACGTTTTAATATGGTGAGGGTACTGCATTACTTACAATCTTATGACGATTCCCAGCACAATGACCATCAGGATACTTGCTACCACACAGGCTGCGATGATTGTAACTGCATAAAATATGGTGTTAGATATGTATTACCTATAACATACAACCTTACCAGTCCAAGAGAAGTTTACGTTTAAAGCCCCATACCCACTAGGCGGTCTCATTGTTGACCAGCGATGGCCGATGGGTTGAAAAGCCGTCAATTTTCCCAGCGATTTTCCTTACAATTTTCTCGGCGATCCTGTCGTCCATTGCTGGATGCCCAGAATGTGCACCATACCAACGGAAAATCACCTGGCGATTATGATTGCCCGGCGATTGTTCAGGGAATTTGACGCCAGTACTATCACCCCGCGACTGTAAAATCGCCTAGTGGATAAGGAGACATTTATTTGTTTTCATATGAAATACGAATTGTAGAAATTTCAAAGCAAAACTTGTCAAATGAACCATTTGATGTGATGAATTTACAGAGCTATGCCATACCCAGATCAATTTAACCAATTTCAACTTTAAGGATAAGAGTACAAGTTACACAGGATGAAGAAATCTTGGTCTATAATTTTTAGATTTCGTATGATGTAATAGCATACATTCCATTAGATCTTTAAAAAATAATACCTCACAAGTATCATCAAATAACTTCTACTCACTCATATTATCCTTTGGGTTGGTCAGCGATTCACTTTTACTGGGTATGAAATCTAAAGTGAGAAAGATTCGTTTAGGTGATGTGCAAAACTCATTTCTGTAAGCCTTTAATTTCCAGATTTGTGCTTCTAGATAGCTTCACTGTACACTTTCTGCATTAAGGTTATCAAAACCGGTTCTTTTTTATTTAACTCTTTTGTGTTATGACTGATTGAACTATTCAAGTCTTATACTTCTGAATGTACTGCGAATAGTACTTGACACATATATACTTTTATATCAAAGCAGTGTTATTAGTGATTTATTAGTTATTTATTAGTATACCTTGCTACGTCATGGAAAGTACTGTAAAGTGATATGTATTGTCCAATTAAAAAAAAGGAAAAGAAAACACTTAAGGTAGGCCACTTACCTGCTTTTACTGAGTTTGTTGGTGGGCGTCTAACTTTAGTTTTGTGAGATGCTAAGAAGTCAAAGCAGGAACAGTGAAATGAAAGCAATGCAGATGCTCAAGATTAAAATAACAGGTTTGCATAAGCACAGACTTACGGTATAAAATGATGTCAGTTCAGTAACAGATGCATTAGCAAGTTATAAGCAGCAGCCAATGGTCATTTTATCTTTATAAGGAAGACACTTTGCAAGATAAAAGCAAAAAAAGCATACTAATTATAAATTGAAAGCCAGTGAAAACAAATTTCCTTTATAAAGTAAAGTTTATATACGATTGCAGAAAATAAAATCAGGAAAAAGGAGTGAAATAGTGAAATAGCTCATGAGAAATAGGTATGGAAATATTACCTGAGGAAACCTTAGTTGACTTAGGCATTTCTGCAATAGAGCTGTCTAGAGTCTGAGAGTTGGCAAGCATGGCAGGTTGAGCAGTTTGTATAGTATGAGGAGGGGTGGGAGCAGCTCCTGTGGGAGCCTGAGGGGTAGTTGGAGGAGGTCTGACAACTTTCCAACGACGTTTTGAAGGTGAGCGCGGTTTAGGTTTATATGACTTTGCTCCTGATAACTTATAGGAATCCTTATGCTTAGACCCATCCTGAGCAGGGAGTTGTTCCTGTTTGGCCTTTTGTTTAACACGTTTTGTTTCAGTGGATTTACTTTGTTGTTCTTTGGCATTTTTGACCATCTCAAATGCTGGCCACTGTGTCCAATCCTCCTCATTAAGTGTTTTATAAAAGTCTGACACAGTCTCCACTTTTCCTGCCAATTCTTCAACAACAACCACGTCATTGTGGACAGAATCTTTCAGCCTAGTTGAAGATCCAATGGTCACACTATGAGTAGTTGTAGGTAGCATCTTTGTTGTGATGGTAGTTGTTGGAATTTTAGTACTAGTTGTTGTGTGAATGGGTTCCAATTTGGCTTTATTTTTCTTTCTTTTATCATTCAGTTTTAGTTTTTTCTTAAGCTTCCTTTGTCTCCTTCTCTCGGATCGCGTCATTTGTACATACATCTTTGGTTCTGGTCTTATGATAGAGACTTTAGTTTTGTCTGGCCGCTCTTTCCATATCCGCTTAGGTTTACCTTTCTTGGGCAATATTCTACTTATCTCTTCATCAGCACCTGTTATACTGTGTTTTCCTGACTTTTGTCTTTGCTCACGTCTTTGGGAAGCAGACTTTGGTCGTTGTCTTGGTTTGAATGATTCCATCACTTTCGGATATGGTTGTAATTCTGATTCGAAAGGAAGTCCAAGTGGTTCTTCCCATGAGGGCTGAATTGCTTCTTTTGATGTCGGTTTCTTGTATTTTCTCAATAACGTGGATGTTTCTTCATTAGACTTTTCAGATTGTAACTTAAATTCCTGTTGCTGCTTTGACTGTTTGGATATTTTCACGTTTTTGCCTTTTCCTTTATCAGATTTACCCTTTCTATTTCTTCTTTTTAAAGATTTTCGTTTTGATTTAGCCTCTTTTGTTACATATTTGGGAGTTGTTGTTACTGATTCAGGTAGCATTGTCGGGTCAATTCTTTCTTCATTGTCTTTCACAATGGGGTCAAGTATTGAATGAGGCTTTTTTCTTTGACGCTTTCTCTTTTCCTTTTTCTTATGCAATGGTGGTTCGTTTGATAGCTGTTCAAAGTAATGGACTGTCTCTTTTGACGGAGTCTCCATCATCAGTGGCTTTGCTTTCTTTTTCTTTTTGATGACATTTTTCTTCTTTTGATTGCTTGATTTTGAAAAGATGGTTGTAGCTGGCGGTGTGCCTGAGGGCTTCTTGGCAATATGTAACTTTGGCTTAGCAAAAAAGGATTTCACATTTTTGGGCTTTAGGGTTACCTTCTTAGTTTTCCTCGTCATAAGTCTGGAATCATCACGGCTCCTAGGAGTTTCACTGTCAAAATAATTTAATCGGTGTTGCAGGTCCTGTCCTAAGTGGATAGGTACTTTTGGTATACGTCTGGGTTCTTTTTGGTCAGAAAGGTGGCCAGAATTAGACTTAGACTTAGTGGTTAGGGTAGGCTCCTTAGCTTCAAGTTCAGGGAGAATTCGAAGGTAAGACTGTTGTGTCCTTTTAGGCACCAACTCTTTCTCCAAAGCTCGGATCAGAGGTAGTGGAAACTGAAGTTTTGAAAGCAAAGACTTTGGGAGGTGAGACCAACGTCGACCAGAGTTGTCAACGTAAGAGCCGAAAGAAGCAGGCGAAGGAGACAGCTTGCCAACAATGGGGAACTTGCCTTGGTTAGCTTGAATAAGCTTTGGATGCTTGTTTTCATATTGATGATAGTGTTGATTACTGGTGGTAGTCATTGACGTCGTATCAGGTTTAGTTCTTGCTTCGGTGCTGAGAAACTTTTGGGAGTCCACCAAGACTGGAGAAGGAGTAGTTTTGGCCATCTTCTTGGTCCTTTCAGCATTTTCTATGACTTTCTTCCACCAAGGAATTTTAGTATTATCAAATGATTTCTCTTCTTTGATCTTGATTTCCTCTCTGATGGGTTTCTTTGGTGTGTAAAATCTTGGGCTTGGCTGATAGGCTTCAGTTGTCTTTCTTGTCAATGTTGTCTCTTCTGCTGTTGTTGGATATGTCTCCAAGGTTGTTGTCTCAGTTTCCTTGTAGGAGCAAATCAGTTTTACATCTGCCTTTGGCTCAGCTGTATTGAGAAAAAATAAGCAATTTAGATGTTTTTAAACTTGTCTGATTCCTGCTTACTGCTATTTGGATGTATTTCAGTTGGATATGACATTCTAAAAATGCTTCTACGTCTGTCTCCCTGAATATTCTCCCAAAAATAATAATTAGTGGAGCCTTTTATGATACACAGAATACATCTGCTGCTATGGTAACTATGATAGATCTACTACTCTCATACTCATTAGTAATATACATACAAGGACAATTCAAGACACATTAAGTTGATAGTAAAATATTTAACCATTCTTTTCAATCTATGATTTAAACATTGCTATCCTAATTTACTTATTGATAAATACAACTTAAATCGCAATTTAAAAGGCTACAAATGGTATATAGTTAGTGCCTCTTACCTTCATACTTCAGCCAAAAACTGCCTCCTACTCCTTTACCGTCAGTGTCAAACTTGACGCTGACAACACTTGACTTTGAGGCGATTCTTTTTGTGGCCTTTTCAGACTTGTCACCGCAGTAGGTGTCTGTCCTGCCATCGTACGCCACGAGTAACTTGTCATGGTCACAAGTGTATTCTCCAGTCTGAAAGTTTTAGAACATAATTTATGTTCATCAAAATGATATAGCGATCATTTGCGTAGACTTTTTTTTATTATCTTATTTTATGACTATTGTTAAGACATCCATGCAACAGATCTTCGGATCAATTTCTATTTGATATAATGATTGTAGAGTTTCATGACGAACGCGGCTTTGAATCAATGGAACTATCTTTTGTGAATGATAGCTAAAGGCCTGTTTCCACCGAACAACATTATGCTAACGATCATGAACGATTCACAAATCTTTTGTGGTCGTTAGTAAAATCGTTCAGTGGAAACACAAAATCTGTGATAAAGACATTTCTGAACGACTGCAAACGACCTTTCTGAACGACTAAAGTCAACGATTCACCAACGACCAAATATCTAACCTGTTTAATATTTCTGGACGACAAATCCCAAAGACTTTTTCCAAGAACAATTAAAAGCAATTAAATCTATTGTTCCCTGACTTTTCTAAGCTCTGTCGTTCAGAAAAGTGGTGCAGGTTGTCCAAAAATCGTTCAGATATCAGTATTTTAGTCGTTCAGTGGAAACAAGAAGTTATGTCTTTCTGAACGACTAAAATGAGCAAAGATTTTTATCTTTTAAAGTCGTTCATGGTCGTAAGGAACTATCCATGAAAATCGTTTGGTGGAAACCCGGCTATAGCCATAAAAACATCAATAGGCCATAGTTATAGTCATTTATTTCTAACGTTAAGCGACATAGCTTTTTCTTGACAACCGATAGGT
The DNA here is from genome assembly GCA_936440205.1 of Lepidonotus clava. Taxonomy (NCBI): domain Eukaryota; kingdom Metazoa; phylum Annelida; class Polychaeta; order Phyllodocida; family Polynoidae; genus Lepidonotus; species Lepidonotus clava. The sequence goes on along the minus strand of OW387136.1, from coordinate 38,522,523 downwards.
TATGTAATTTGTGATAAATTTCTCACTGACCTGTATGTCCAATACCGTGAGCTCTATGGAGCTGCTGTCATCAGTGGTGAGTGTACAGTCACATTCCCTCATAGCTCGGGAAACTCCAGGGTAGTTCGGGCTGCGCAGGAAGCCATGTTCAGACTTTGTCTGGACCGCCGAGCAAATGTCACTCACACTGTTGTGTTCAACTAAAAAAAAAATACATACGTAAAAAAATATTTTAAAATTTCACTGGAGAAGAAAAGCTTACAAGATTACACAATTTCAAGCCCTAATCAAGATGCTGGTAAAGATTTCAGTTACTAAACGTTTCAGATGGGAACCAATTGAGAAAGGTAAGGTGCTGTAAGTAAGGTCAGATCATTTTTCAACCACAGAGAAAGTGTAAGAAAAGAATCTTCATATTAAAGCCCACTTGGGCGGTCGTGAAGGAATAGTGGAGAAATCCAATTCACGACCAGAGTAAATAAAAAAGACTTACTTAAGCGATTGGGGTTGAGGGTAGGACACAAATCCACTGAAAACGTATCATGAGCCCCTTTTCTTTACATAAAAATGTGTTTACATAGGTTGATGATATCAAGTTAGCAGTTATGATGTTTTCAAGGTATACAGTAAGAGTCTATGAGAGAGCATGCCTCTGTTGGGAAACCTATTCTGTGGTTCAACTCCACATAAGTCTACATGATATTTTTTTTTATAGCTGAATGGAAACCTCTGTCTATATTACATATCGTACAATTTTTTAGATAAATGGTGAAAGCAGCAGTTATCAGTATTCCAAATCGACAGACGGTATGAGCTCATGGTCTTTATACATTGCTAATATATAATGCACTGGTAAGCTTTGTTACTTCATGGCTGGCAAATGGACATTCACTGTGATGCCGACCTCTCCTCCTTATGACTTCACTATGGGGGGAGCTCACTTGTACTTTTTCAATTACCAAGAGACCCTTGAGCAGCTCACCAGGGACACAGTTGAACTCGATGTACATGTAGTCGCTGAAGCCCTTACAGGTGGCCGTACTGATGTACTGCTGGGTGACGTCTAACCGACAGGCAGGACGGCCCATACACAACTGACGGACGTCCTGCATCTGACACCCCGTCTGGCCGTATTCACAGCCACAGTCGTTGTCGTTGTACGTGCATAGACCTCCATGGTTCTGCACCTTCAGGCCTGCCCTGATGACCTGTGAAATGGTGTTAAATGGATGTAGATGTGCACTTTCAGACTTGTACAAATGGTGTTAGATGGATGTAAATTATTTATAATTATGCCCCTTCAAACTTGCCCTGATCTACAAAAAGATACATCTGCACCTCCAACATTCTTTGTATTTTAGTATGGTGATGACAATAGACTTCTTTTTCATTCTGAAAGCTCGCCAGGTTTGTTGGCAATTTTGTTAACATTTTGAAGCAGGTATTATTGCTACGTAAGTTTATTTAATCTACTTAATAACTCAGACTGGCAATAGTAAAAGATATTGTCAGAAGCGCTAATAGATTCACATTTTCATGTAACTCAACAACTTACGGATAACCATATGGTTTATCAGTTTATCTTCTATAGTCTCTTATTATTCTCTCTGAGTGAATTAATGAGTGATGGATGTTTTCACAGCAAAAACAAGTTATGACCAACTCTATCCTTGGTGATCGTATCTATGAGATGAAGGTGATAGGGCGGGCAAACAGCAAGGGATCAAAACATGGAAATCATATTTGCTGTACCTCATCCCTTAGTGAACCCAGACACCAACCGGGAATCGAACTCAATGAACCACTTGGTCAGTGCTGGGTTCCACCCTATCATCATAATTATTGTTCCCAGGAGCAGAAGCCACACTCCAGTACCCCCACGGGAACTATTTTTTCTGTTTTAATACTATAACATAATAATCGTTTACTTACAAGTTACCTACATGTCTGCCTGAATAGCCTGAAGTTTTTTTTTTCTGGATTCTTGTTCTATTTAACAACTTCCATCATGGGTGTATTTCTTAGTCTATATTATGTATCTCTAAATTAATCTCATGTAACCAGTAAACAAATGCGAAGTTTTTAATATCTTACCTGTATGACGGTGTTCCTTGGACACTGGGCGCTCACCACTGGAGGACCAAAGCTGCCCCAACACGCGTATCGCCTCTCAGGAACCTGACCCAGTACTGTAATGAATTAAGCAACAGCAATAAGTCCTTTTCTGTTTACCTTTAGGAAAGTCAATTAACTGCCCCCCTAGCAAAATTAATGCTAATATTCAATTGCTATATCAATTCAAATTTGCAAGTATGTTCATAACGGATCCACAATGAAAATGAAAGTTTTTCATCTGGGTTTACATACTACCCAATGATTCACTCATTTTAAATCAGCACTCCATGGTCAAGCTAAGTCCATCGAGCTCCTGGTTTGGTCATACCAATTGCAAATATATACTCACTGATCATTTGAAATATCATTTATTCCTTACCCAGAAGCTTTCATCCAAGCTCGTTATAATATTAAAAGAGGTAAGATGCGTTTCGATGTCCAAACTCACTTTACTCTTTGAGGGATTCAAGACAAAAATTATCCACAAGAACAAGTGATAATAGACAATGTATCGGAGGACAAGACAAAAAATGGGCTTCAAAGAAATCAAGAATCATAACTCAATATCAAAGGCCCACCATGACATTCTGTTGAACCATTATTGAATTCCCTGCAGAGGATTATGTCGATAATGAAATGAAAACTTACCTTCTTTGTTGAGCAGGGCCTGAAGTAGGGCCCACAGGAGCACCCCTCTAATTGTTACCGTCCTCGTCAGTGCCATCACAACCATCTACCATGTTTCTTCTCTAATTAGAAGGAATCCTAAACCACCCCTTCAGTTCTAGTATCAGTGGAGGAAAAAACCTGAGGGCAAATTCCGGAGGCCCTTTAAGAGTCTGTAAAACGAAATGAATGAGGTTAGGCTGTGGTGAGCAGGCCTAGTAATGTCCAATTCCCAAGCCTATCCTTGTTGAAAAGCTACATACAGGCTTGGTCAGTGGAGGTGGTGGTGGTGGAGGTGGTGTGGAGGCTGGGGTGAGCAGTAATTGGTATGGCATGCTACAGAAACATGACCGTGACTGGCCCAGGGTGCTCTCTCCTCATCACCAAACCTGCCCCCCTCCCCCCTATGGTCCTGGATCCAGGTGGTGCTATAGCACAGCTGTGGGAATGACGCTGTTTCTCTGTTTGTCCAAGGGAGGCTGCGATATATGCGGAGAAGGAGGATATGTCCATGTAAGGGAGAAAGGGAGGGACTATCTAGAAAGAAATACTATAGGAACAATAGGACATATTGCTATACTGAACTCGAGCATTTCAAAAAGCTCTGCCATTCTCCAAAATAGAATTCGTTATTCTCTTGACATATCAAATGTGGAATCTGAAACTTGATCTTGTAATATTTCAGAGCTCCATTCCAGCAATCAAAATGGCTGTTCCATTATGATTTGAATGGTTACTCTAGTAATCAGGTAATATCATGATTTAAAAAGGACTATTGGGATCAGGAGAGCCACCGTCTAAAGTTAACTAGCCTTAAATAAATTTGTTTAATTTTTGAAAGCTGCATGTGAATGGACTTCCGAATATGGAAGCAATGGTTCTGTACTAGTCTAAGATTCCTGACTTCTTGGCGTGAGATTCATGAATATCTTGATGGTGGGCCATCATTGATTAGGGGTCAGTTCGGAAATAATCAGCTGCAGGTTTAATAGGAACACTGTTTTACTTATCATGGATCATTCAGAACTGATTCTTTTCCCTAATACCAGTAATGTTACATGAACTTCCTCCCCACTCGTGTAGGTGACGGCAGTAGCGGAAACATCAAGAAATGCATGAAGGTAACCCTCTCAGTTGGGTAGCCTACCATGGGTGCAGAATCGTTAATTTCGATATAATTATATAGAAGTTACAGAATAGGTATTCAGAGGGTCAAGATATTATTACAACAACTTCCTGTCCACTCTTAAAGGTGAGTGCAACAGCAAAAGCATCACAAGATGCATGAAGGCAGCAGTTACAACTGAGTATCTTACCATGAGTACAGTGGAATCATAGCTTCGAATAATCATATAGAAATCAGTAAATTAATATTCAGAGAGTGAGTACCCCCTTCCAGCAGGAGCACATGTTTAAGTCCAGAACTGACCGGTCCATCTGGACAGTGGTCAGTTGTGGGCGACCTGCGACAGCCCTGCCTCGACAAATGGACGGTCGGTGGGAAACAGCTGGTGAGAAACAGGACTTTCACAGACACATGGCCGGACCTGGGAGATGTCACCAACAAAAAGAAAATAATGATGGATGGGTGTATACAGATTGCTCTGTTCGGTCACTAAAACCCATATCCTTAAAAACATCACGTGATTGATTGGTGCGGTTGGGTCTGTCTGGTCCTTCAGATCTGTCTCCTTGAGTTTTGTATGCTTAGGGACTGGGGATGGGATGTGTTGGAACAAAAAAGAAATTTTAATTTTTGTCATTTGCCAATGCATACTTTGTGAATGTTTCTTTTACCATCTAATGATATTCATGTCTGTTCACCAATATGCATGAATGTTCTCTGGACAAACTTTAACTTAAGTTTGGCACATGTACATTTCTGATTTATCTTTGTCATCACCCCTTGTTTACATATTTTAATTGCTCTCATTGTCACAAGAGATATGGTATCAGGATAGAAATACTATCAAGTGGAGAACAAGTATTTCATTGACATACAAATTATGCATATCCTTGCTCCCAATAGTGTCCCTAGAATCAAACACTGGAATATGATAGCCAACAAGAACTTACGTCGTTTTGCGAATACACAAACTGTCTTTGTAGATGGCGCCTATTAGGCCTACACTCTGTCTGAGGTTGTTGATCGAGACAAAAAAAGCGATTCTCTTTTCATTTTGCAGCTGGTGATTCAGGTGTTTGTGTTACAATTTAATTTTTCACACGATTGAATATTTTCTTTTATAGAAAATAGCAGATTAGTTTACACTTGCCATACATAGCTGTCATTCTTCACATAAAACGTATACACACGCTGCTGTAACATAATAGATTGCTTTTGATATATATCCTGACCATCGTGTTTTTAATATTATTAGGAGAATCATAATAACAGCTGTTTTCGGTCTTTACCGTGTGAAGATAGAAGATTAAGATGATCTCCTATCTTCTTCACTTATAATAATAAAAGGTTTGACGTGGATTGAGGGGCATATAATTATGTGTGCAGTTGAGGAAGTTTATGGACCAATCGCTTTCCAAGTCTTACTTATACATCAACACTTCATAAATCAAATTGGATAAGTATACATAGACCTAGTTCATCGTTATGATCCTCAGGACTTAACTAGTATGACAATTATTCAAAATAACATCATTTACCAACCTACTGCGCACGGGTCTGTGAAACCCTCATTAAGATTTTTATATCCATATTTTTAAGAATAATTTTTCTGTTACATTACTTTTGAAAAGAAAGTAAAGGATCATGATAGATCAAATCAAATGTTAAAAGAAACCCTAATTTGCTTGAGAAACAATATTATTGCTACCCAAATGTCTCAACAAACGATGTTAAATGTATAAGTATTCCTCATTCAATCAAAATTCTAAACTCCTAGAAATACTGATTAACCTGAATAGAGTAACACATGTGCTATGCCTATGAAAATACATTTCTTTGTATTTCTAGAAATAATATTCAAGTAGTATAATTGTAACGATGGAGCACGTTTCCTTTACCATTGGTCATCTGTTTCCCATTATACCAAAATGAGATATCAACAATAATTATTCATATTCATTTGAAATTTTCTTGGGGCTTCAACGTTAAACCCTTAAGACTAGAACCAAAGCTTTTTGAAAAATAGTTAATTCTAATATAATGTAGTATTTCAGAAAGAGCGTCGGTGTTTCAATGAAATATATCAACTTTAATTTCTCTATTCCTCAAATTGAAAAAATAAACTTAGCAATATTTGCAATATTAAGTATTTGACGAGGTTCTTAATTTTTAAATATATCAATATAGATTGAAAACATGCAATGTTATATGGACAAAGAGATACAAGTAATTCTTTGGTACTTTCAACAGTTTATTTGATACAAAGGAGCAATCAGTCAAATTGGTGACCACAATGCTTATGAGGCATAATACAAGAGGTTCCGTCAGTATTTACATAATCTATACATGGAAATGGGAATATTAAATCCGTTGTTATCTTTTGTTCAAAGACATTGCTCTTTTTGACACGACCATTCAATGTGCGTTTACAATAATGTGCGCTCCTGAATCAGGTTTGGTTCGAACATAAAATTGAGCAGTGGCGAAATAGTAAAGGTGTATTATTCCTCTAGGATGATAGTTCTTCACCTGTCAACGATATTAACACTTTAACGATAGCTCATAGTATTTACATACTTTAAAGATACATTGTGATGTCTCATATATACAAGGGAGGCCCCGACTTATGCCATAAGGGAAATCAACCCAAGAACAGGTTTCCTGAAGAGAGTTATGGATTTCTTTATCATGGGTATTATGAGTTGGAAGTGTTAGTTGCGCAAAACCAAGGCAATTAATCAGTCAACATCGCATTCTGATAGTGTACCTCACCTCATCAGAATGGTTTAACATATTCAGATATCTTTCTTAAAGAACGAGCCCTGTGATAAGCGACCTTTGGGCCATGTCAATTTATAATTGTTTCTATTTATTCTTCTTTCGAGGGTAGTCATTTGCATATGGATAATATATAATTCAAAGGGAGTTGTAAATATTATCTAAGGATATATTATATAACAATAAACAGATAGGAGATACCTCACGACAAGGCAGAATATAAAAATATGGTTTAAAATTGAATTTTTAAACCCAAGAAAACACTTTTTGAAGGAGATATATCGATTTCATGGGTCTTAACTTTTAACTGTATGAAACGAAAAAATTGGCTGTTAGTGGGATTTACAAAAAAAATTCTCAATTATTTAATTAGAATGAAAATCTGGACCCGAAAGGGTGGTCATTACAATCTAATAGTGGTTGAAAAATTCTAGTTCAAAACGTAAGAAGAGGTTGGGAATCAACTATTTCAAAATATCTGTATGCTCCTATACAAATCCAACGGGTATTAAAGGGGGATGCGGCCGTAAAGATGCGTGTATTTACATAATGAAAGGCTCCTAACAAAAGACCTTCATGGGATTGTAAATTAAGATACAAATTATTAAAGACACCCCTATTGGCCGCAAATCACAGGTGTCTATCCATAAGCTTGATAACTCCTCAACTAGGCCTACTAATTCGCAAGGCACGTTTAGGGCAAATCAGAATAGATTATAGATATGCAAACAAATGTAGATAGTATTTTCAATGAGTCAGTGGTCCAGTTATTGGTAGCATACTTTAGAAGGGACTCTGTAAGAAACACCCACAGAATAAATAGTACGACAAGACTTGCAGGTATAGGGCCAGCCAATCGCAAGATCATACAGTCACGGAAACTAAAATTGAAGCCCCATACCCACTCTAGTGACGACGGGCGACTGGGGGAATAATTAGTTATCATTAGATCACTGGGTGTCTCCCCTGTTGGTATGGTGTGCATTCTGGGCGACCGGCAACGTGGCGCAGGATCGCCAGTAAAATCACCAGTAAAATCGCCAGTAAAAAATCAAACCTGCTTAATATTACAGTTGCCCAGCGATAACAAAGACAATTCTCCCTGTTGCCCGTCACTCATTGCTGTTAGAGTTGCTTAGTGGCCCTTTAAGGGCCATACCCACTAAGCAACTTCAGCAGTGACTGGCGACCGGCAATTCTGATGATCGCTTGTAAAGTTGCAGGGCAACTTGATTATTAAGCAAGTTTGATATTTTACTGGTGATTTTATCAGTGATTTTACCAGGGATCTCATCGTAGATCAGCTGTTTCCCAGAATGCACACCATACCCATGGGGAATCGCCTGGCGATCTTTTGATATTCCAGTTGCCCAGCGACTTTACAATCAACTTTGCCAATTGGCGGTTGCCCGGCGATGGTAAAATGGCCTAGGTGGTACGGGGTTTTAGGACACAACAGGGATGGGTCAAGGTGGGTTCAGGGTGGGTCCAAGGGGTTCTGGTCCCCTTTTGGTTGGAACCTGAATTACAAAATACAAAAGGACAGTGTACATAAGTGTGCGACTTTCTCATACTCTCTCTTCACCCCTCTCTCCGAGGCCCAGGATGCAACATAAGGTATCTCTATCATTCAACATTGAATTTGCCCCACATTAAGATTTTGTTAATAACAGGGAGGCACTTTATATGTTATAATAATATCACAAGTGATATAACTTGTTTACAACTGAAATATGGCAATGTATTGCTTTGCCTCACAATCAAAATACTGTCTTACAGGGCAATGATGGGTAAAACATTATGCATCAAGTTATATTTGGGATAATTTCCAAAGGGTATTCGCCTGATACATTTGTTTTTTCCAGGCTTCATTTGGAACTTCTAAGTCAACCTGAACCATGCCGTTAGAGGTTTCTGTCTAGGTCATATTTTCTTAAGTTATTTGGTGTTGAACCTTTCATTCTGCTGCTAGACACATCTGCTTTCTGTTTAATCCTTGTGGGTTCTAAATCCTAATCTAACAATATTAATATTTTATTACACCTTAGTGTGATACAAGGTTAGTAGTTAAGAGTTTAACTCAGGGCGATACAAACCTGGGTGATAACCAGCCTTGTATCACACTGCAGTGTGATACAGAAACTTTTTATTTTTCTAAAATTCATGAAAAAATGAAATCATTAAGAATTAAAAAATCTAACATTTGCATTATCTGCACAACATTCCTAGCTACATTTTACTGCTTACTGTTTGTGGATTTGATGGATATCAAAAGAGTTATATGAAAAAAGATAAAAAAATGTGCAGCATCACAGTCCCACCTTCACTGATTGCTGTGCATCCTTTCTTGGGAGCTCAGATCTAACAGAAAACGTATAATAAATCCATAACCAACCTCGAAGGGAGTACTCGGGCGGTTATCACCCCTCGCCAGGACCCCGATATCAGCCCGAGGCCAGGGCCCGAAGGGCCGGCCGAGGGCTGATATGTTTGAACCACGGTCACAATAAAAATATACTATGCTTCAAACTGTGTTTAAACCCTTGGGCGCACCCTTTTCTTTGATTTTTTCATCAATGTCCTATGAAATTAGTCTTGCAGACATTTATGTCTGAAAGGCATTGTAGTAAGTTGGTAGGTTGGTGGGAGATCGTCAGTGTAAAATCCGTGTGATGACCTATGGAGCTGGCTGGCCGGCCAAGCCTTGACGTTTTGTTTGTATCACAGTTTGCTGTTTATGATCACTCATCTACAAATAGAACAGAGTCTTATCAGAACCGGTGCAGGGGAACATTGTTCAATGACATATTCTCTTCAAATTACCCAATGTTCTACCAGGAGAGTTGAACACAAACCATCCAACTGAGTAATCAGAAATCAAGGTTAAAAGCTTTATATATGGGTACTTGTACATGGGAAATAGTTGCACCCAAGCCCAAAGATGGGGTTTACTGAAAAGGGTAGCGGAAATCTTTCTCTTTATTGGAATAACCATGGACATAAGGGTATGAAAACAATCAATATTGACATTCACTCCTTCTTCGAAGGTGTCAACATGGAAGAAGTCTCTTCTGATTAGGTAACAAACGGCTAAATTTTGGTTGGTTTTATGATAATGATTAAGATTATTCTATTGACAGTTCTCACTGGAAATACCACCATGCAATTTGAGGTAAATGTCATGGATCTTTTATCAAATTTTTGTTTCTGTTGAATGTATGACAACCCAGGAAAATTGATATTCTCGTGGAAATAGATATATTTCCCAATTTCAGAAAAGGTGAGGATTTGGTTGGGTTTTTAAGCTTACCTCCTGAAGACGAGCACTATGATGATGACGACTGCTATTAGAATGAGCACACTAACCACAATTCCTGTCGCCAGTTGGACTGCAACAAACCACCATAAAGTCTTTATCCCTTGTTACCCAGTCAAATTGCAAGTATTACTAGAGACTATTTTCACATACGTTGATTTTCTACTTAGAATGCTACATAAATAGTTCAACTGGATTTGAACGACTGGTTTTCTGGTGTTTTTTTTTCAAGGTCGGAAAACAGTTGTGTTCAGGTATCATTGATAAAAGAAATAGAGTATATCAGTCGGTTCTTTGTTTTTATCCATTTATCATAATCTGTCAGTGTTTCCATGCAACGCGTTCTAGCATCTAAAACATGTCTCTGATTTTGATTTTCTCGGTTCTAATGAATTTGGAGTATTTGGGGTTACCTGAACACAACATTATTTTTAGACCTGAAAAGTTGAAATCTAATTTACGTTCCATGATGATGAAGGTACAGGACTAAGACATTATCTATCATTTAATATTATTCTTTTCATCTTACTGTTCCAGCTGGCTTCTCTTTTAGAGGAATATCTGTAAAAATAGCCTCCCACTGGTCCAAGCGAAACTGTCCTATGATAGGAGTTTCCATTTACTGGTTTAGTTTATTTTTGTATTATGCTTAGTGTGCTCAGGCACCAATTAGGACAAAACAGCAAAGCAGGGTAGTGTGTAAACATGCTTGGTTCTGGAAAAGGTTTGGAGCATAACATTGTGCACATTGTAACTTCCTGAAAAGCAGGGGAACAGAAATTTGTTGTGTAACTTATTGCTATAATTGCTGTGTATTATGTCGCTTTTAGTCAGTGATGTATTCAAAAAGAAAAAAGTATTCAAAAACAAAACCTATTATACTTCCAATTTGATTTGAGCATAATGTTGGAGTACCCATAAATTGATACTAGAGGTATAATCCAGTAGGCCTTCTTACTTATTGAATATAATAACAACACATTTCAATGTACAAAACATAGAACTACCAATATTAATTTTGATGGACTTAACTACAAAGTTTGGTGTTTTTCTCCTTTATAAACACATTTAAAGTACCTAAACACGGGTAGGTCAGGAGAGCAGGTGTGTTTATATACGTAAATTCAACATGAAAACATGCTCTTCCATGTTATAATACCACTCCTGTCCCATTCTCCCCTTCCCCCAGCTGTCAAGTTAAGGTGGTCAATGCCAGGACCAAAAAGCAGCTAGTGTTCAAATCTATTTTATAATCTCTTTATAGAATCTCCAATTTAAATATATAATTGTTAGCTCATGGAATTATGATAATCTTATAACCTCTATAAGTATGAACTAGGATATGCCTAGAATCAGGGATGTAATGCTAGTTAACTAGAAGTGTGACCTACCATCTCCAACATTGTAAAGGTGGTACTCCTGCTGGTCAGTAAAGTCATACGTGTCAAACTCGTTATCCAACTCCTCTGGTGGAGTTCCTTCCTCATTGCGGGGTGGTGTTGGGTACAGTTCATTATCATCCACTAGCACAATGTTGTTATCAGTTGTTTGCCTGTAGTCACTAGTACTCTCATTGTCAATTAGTTCATCAGGCCAGTTGTCATTATCTCCATCATCAGGGGTTCGGTTGGAGAGTATCGATAGATCAGGTTGGCCTGGACCACATGTCATTGTCACTTTACCTCCGTTAGAACCTGTCAAAAAAGTGAACAAAAAGTTAAGGATCAATTGTTTCTTTGTGATGTAAGCTGGAAAGGTTCTTGATTAAAATTGACTTTGATCGATCACACCATATTGATGTTTTGGCAATTGATGCCAGAAAACAGCGCCACTACAATGAGGACTTCTTTGTTCTTTTTTATTGGTTCATGACAAAAACACCAAAGTAGGATGATGGTTTTATGCATAAGGAAATTAATTGGGAAAACTCAAGAATTTGCTGAATCTATAATAATTTTGTTCCAGTGAATACAATATTAGTATTTTTCTCGGTTTTCAAGAGATATAGATATTTATTGATAACCATACCATAAAACCATTTCCATCTTGCAATTAATCAGATATTTCTTTATTATTTAAACAAGCGATAGCTCACATAACTAATAATCAAGAGAAGCTACCGTTTATCAAATATATATATATATATATATATATATATATATATATACACACGCAATATATGGACAATTAAATACGATACATACCCCTAAACTCCAGCCAGAAGCCCCTGCTTTCGTATCTCCTATTGGACACAAAGCTGAGGGAAAGTGCCTGTTCTCTCAGTCCCAACATCTCAGGCAGCCCTTCGGGTACTATAGGGTTACATTTGTCACCCCAGCCCTCTATTCGAAGCCGGTCTTCATTGCACTTGCCCTCAGCCTCCCCGGTAACATTTAGGGAAAAGTCCAGGATTTGGAGCAGAATGCTTCTATCCTGGGTCTTGAGGCTGCACTCACAGTGAGCGGAGGGACCATAGGGTTCGGGGTAGTTTGGACTCCGGATGTAACCCTGCCATGTGGTTATTTCGCTTTCTTCACATATGTCGCGAGTTCGTTCTCCTATAAAAGGTGGGTGAGACTATTAAATATTTAATTAAATTATTAATCAAAATTTGATTAATATTTTCAGCAGGTAGCAAATAGCTTGGAATATAAAAAAAACTATTATATAACTGTCTATCAAAAACGTTTCAAATAGTATCTAACAGCTAACGAAATTTTACTTACCGAAAAGAAAATCTCAAGCTATAAACTTTCAGCTTAAAATAAGCTGCTGATAAAAATGTCAAAAGGTTGAGCCCTTTTGAGTCTCGGTTTATCCTGATAAAAACTTATCAAAATGCTATTACCTATAATATGTTTCATAGCAGTTTTACATGCGATATGTACTGATCAATCACTTATCATCAGAGATCAAAAAAGGCTTTCAGATGTTCAAGAAACATTGAAATTATATGATGAGCATGTCCTCGAAAAACTGTTACTGCAAAACTGCTTTAATTTCTTTTAAAAGTGCAATTTGCTTACAAACTACTAACAAAATGACCCAGGCCCCTTTCTACCTTAGCTATTGCCACACATACATGCTAGAAGGTATTGCTGTATACTCACTTGGCACACAGGTAAAGTTGACCTGCATGTAGCTGGCATAGCGTTCACAGTTGGCCAAGAAGGGGTTACTCACAGCTATGGTACACTCTGTTTGCCCCATACAGTTCTCCTTTAGGTCAGTGTACTGTATACAAGGCTGGGACTGCCCATCATACTGGCATAAGGTTTTGCCTCCTTCTTTGGCCTCTGGGCTGGACACCCCATAGAAGGCCTGGAGCACCCGGATCAGCTGGCCCCTGTCACATCGTAGGGTGATGACAGGTACCCCCTGGACATTGAAACACTGGCTGGCTGTTTGTGTTGGAAGGTCTTTCCAGTCAAACTCATCTAGAGGGCAAAGAAATAAAATATAATTATTAGGAGTATGTAATAGAGAAAATGTGAATTGTAACATTTGCAATTGAAAATGTGTGGCTTGCAAAGGGATTCTCAGTCTCCATACTATCTAAGGAATAAACGGCGTATCAACAATATTGAACAGAGAGAGAAAACAACTTGAACTCCTTTTAGAATGATGAATATCTGTAAAGACCTTTGGCATGGAATGGAGCGTCTTTTGCACTGGTTGAGAGGGAATCCATAGTACAAAGAATACAATGAATCAAGGCAAATCCATCGAGCCTCTCCGTCAATAATCTAGTTACCCTTGCAAAAAAAAGATATCATTTGTATTGATCTTCGCATCGCGGCAATATTCAACTCCTATAAAATCAACTCACAAAAATTTAATATAGAATACTTAAATGTAGTAAACTGAAGTCACTCAAAACGTGTATCATTGTAAGGCAGGTGTTTGAGAGTAGAACCTTGGTGGTATGTCCACACATGACAAGATGGCCTTCTTTCTTTTTTTTTTACTCACGAAAGAATTTACCATAATCTAATTTTTTCATTAGGCCTATACCGTTATATAGAGGTCGATTTATAATTTGAATAGAAATTTTGACAACCTTATAGATACAAAAAAAGCCATAGCGGTAGGTGTTATATTTAGGTCTAGAATAACACATAGTGTAGAAACATATATGAAAAACAAATCTATTTGTCTGGTTATAAGACCTTTAAGTTTAACTACTCTCTATATATATACTGGGCAAGCTGGCAGAAAACTATCCATTAAGAGTTATTTTAATCGGCCATCTGGTAGCACTAATTTTTGACGACACAGATTTTCAGGTATGCTTTGATATTTGGCCGAGATCACCAGGTGAGTACAAAATGGCGGACTTCCGGTATGTTGACCCTGGCGCCATCTGGCGAGCAAGGTCAGCAGAAGGCTAGGTGACATGCAATGCAGAGGTTTGAGGTTAATTGTGATTATTTCCAAAGTACATGATTTTGATACTAAGAAACCTAGCAATGTTTAACTTGCATTGTTGATTGTTTTAATGATTGCTACCAGGGTTGATAATATCTAAATTCCTTGAAAATGATAATGTTGAATGTAAACACTTTGGCAGTAGCCTACTAGATCAACTTTTTCGGCAAAGCCTCGACAAAAAGGTTATTTCTAAAGTTATCAATAACGGAATAGGTTAATTGGATCACAGCTGTTCTATGAACGCCAATGGCTATGTTGAATTGTATTTTCCTCACGACATTGTTGAAAGGCACAAAACCTCTCATTTTCGCTCAGCTATTAAAATTTCAATCAAACATGAAAAGTTTAAAAGTTATAATTGAATAAAAGGAATCAAAATATAACTCACCTTCTAAAGCTCTGGCATTGGCGGGAACGAGTAAAGCAGCTAAAGTCCACGAATGTACTAAGAAACTTATCAGTATAAACCGGCCTATTGTGGGTGGCATGGGTAATAATCCAGTAGGGGAATCCATGACTGAGACAGTGCCCTCCACGCCCAAAGAGACCTCCGTCACCCGGACCTCCCGACCAGCAACCGACGCCCACCGGAGATCAGCCACACTATTGGCTACCACACGGATGTGACGTCACGGCATGGCGTCCATAGCAACCATCGCAACGACAAGGTGATCAAGGATAGGGTTTGGGGGGAGGGGGCGGGAGTGGTCAGTAGCTGGTCAGTTGTCCGGCCGTTTATGGTCCGACCTGGTTAACCTTAAGCCATGCTGACCGTCCGCGGCCCTTCACATACATCTCCGTCTGCGCATGCGTGCCATCTTTAAGGCCACCTGGTGGCGGACCTCTCATTCTCAATGACCTTGGGGAGGGGGAACTTTTTGTTCGATAATGGGCGGCAAATGCCTCATGCAAGGCAGAAACTTCAAATAAAAATAAGGTCTCCCGAATTGTAGCAATTTATCGACCTAAAGGCCTAGATCAATCTGTTTGACCCAAGTGATCATTTCTGGCTGCATGCCTGTACTTTGAGAAACGAAAATGCACCATTCTAGGCCTAGGGCCTATAGTTTAACTCTGACGGTGCAAAATGTTTACTAGAAACTAAGTTAAAATGTCAAGCACAAGAAGGCTTGATAAACTACTATCAATCATTCGTACTTTTAATCGAAACAAAACTTATCCCGTACCAAGAATTAATGAAAAGATTTAATAAAAGAGGATTATACTACTCTGAAGACTTAAGGGGATTTTGCAAAGACATTAGCCTACATTTTGTCAAAATGATAGGGGAAGGGCGAACAGAACTAAATCCTATTTTAGCATTACAGACCATTATCCTGTCCATAATACCTAAAAGTGCCCTCCCCCCCACGCCCTCTCTCAGCCCATCGTCTACATTTCTTGGCCCGGCCGCTAGGCGGCAGCAGCTTGCGCACGGCATGTTGGGAAGGTGGTCACGTGACGTGACGGACATACCGCACTTGTTCCGGCGAGCAGGCTCACTAGCAGTGTTCGCTGGTTCGGGCCTGATCTCTTGGTTTACCTCAGTCAACCTGAGGGTCGCTGGGTACGCCGGGAATTAGCGACTGACCTTTCTCGAAAAAAGGGGACGTCCGTGACCAAGAAAATGTGACCTTGGAGCTTAAGTGGATTGTCACTGTCAGATCTGGAGACATGGTGGTTCAGTGGGGGACAGGCCTGTGTCCTAAAAAGTTTGAAGACTTTTTTTGATTGACCTGCCACATGAACCTTTCTTGGTGACGGTTTACCCATCATTGAATCCATTTTTCTCACATTTGTATTCTAATAAAGGAATCTTGCCCATGTATTCTATATTGGATTATATTCCTCTCACCATTCTAGACAGGTTCTTTCTTTTTAATTTAGATTTTTCACAAGGCACTTTATCGAACCATACGCCCAAATTTCTAGACCAACCACTTTTGAGGGCACTTTGATGCGCATCATTTGACAAGCTTTAACACACAAACATATTGCCCCAAAGAGTGCTATTTACAGCGTTTCCTTATGAAAGTATCAAGATAGTAAATCGAAATACATTCTCATTTTGAGCTGCACAAAGGTATAGTCTCTAAACATCCAAGCATGCATATGTGAAAAAGGCTTCTGACCCTTTCAGTGATATGCATGTCAATAGATAGAAAGATATAAACTTAAATAAGGCTAAATACACTTTGTGTACTCATCACTTTAGCCCTTCAACTATTTCGAGATGGAAACCTCTTCTAGGTTGTCAATAAACGAGTCAATATGAGTAGTAAATTCTTGACACTTAAGGTTCGTGTGTATTCTCTTTTCATCTGTATTTTATTTCTTATAAGTAATAGGCATATCAGTCTTCACGAAACAGTTCTTCCTGACAGCACAATATATTACCAATGAGTCTTGCAGACTGCAAAAGCAGGTATTCTTTGGTCTATGTCAATCTTCATATATGACATGGGTTTGATTAGAAATTAGAAATTTCGGCGGTAACGTTTTTGTTAAACCTTATTGGTATAAAACTTGGTATATTGACTTGTTTGGTCAAACGGCGTTGACATTGTAACATCGGCGGAATGTTCAATACAAGCTCATGTTGTGAAATCTCTATGCAGGCCTATATCAGTATATTACTAATGTTTGTACTTCTAGAAATATATTAAATTGAATGAATGTTCATGCTAGTTAGATGTGTGGTGTACTTGCTATGGATAGTAATACCTGGATAACTATACAATCGAAATTGTATATTACACTAAAATATCCTATATTATTTCTACCTTCAAGGAAGATCATTATAACAATGTAATACGTTGTGGTTCAATACAAAGAAATGAAAAGACACACATTTGTAAATTATGACACATTTAAGTCAACCATAAAATGATTATGTTTGATGCAAAAGTAAATTCATTGTAAAACTTAAGGTTTGGGATTAAGATTTATTTTGGTCTTGTACCTTCGGTTCTAAATAAGTTTAACCTAAAATAGCTGCATAATCGGAACTTCTGTATACGCTTCAAGCACATTTCAGATGATTGTTTTTCGCCCTTATGAATAATGGTATATTTTTCACTCATAATTCCCTTATCACGTTAATCATCTATTAATATGAAAGCCTTATAATCATGTTGCTGTCAAGGGATAAATGGCCTCTGTACTATACATTACATAAAGATTAGTAATTGTTGATTTTTGCCTTTTCTTCTCGATCAATGCATTATATCAAGTTATGGCTGGCCAGGGAATTCAATTGGTGAAACCTTGTCTATGATCAAGATAAATAAACTTGTTTACAAAGCATCATTTTCACATTACTTGTGTATGGATTCTACATATCTAACCAGCAACTGCATGAAGATATGTGTTTAGACTTTGGCCTATGGCACCGACTATAGGTGCTTAAGCCGGGGCGATATATGTTATTTGCAGACGTCTGGTTCCCCCCTACTTCTAGTTATCCCTCATGTACACTTCAAGCTTTACTGCAGACATTCCCTGCCTCCTTTATGTTAGTCTGCAGGACTCATATGGTTCAACAAATCACCATGACAACAATAAAAGGGGCGGTTAGAGCGCACTTAATGCAAGAGAGCGGGGTCGGTGTGATTTAAGGGTAGCTTGGTTGTATGCAAACAGATCCATCCCCCCTATAAACCAGGAAGATGTTCCGTATACTATTCAAAGGCTGATTCATTTTGTCTTTTCTTATGGAGTAAATTGCTGTAGTTTTGTATAGAATGGTATTCTCTAAATTCCTTAGAAAGCTAGAGCATTATAAGGTTGATATAAAATGCAAACAATTCATTACTTGAGAGTATACAATATCTCGCAAAACTCAAACTTATCTTGTTGACTTTTATTCTTTTCCACGTACTTATTAGATTTGTGTGCGTAAGTAAGTGAAGACGAATACATCAAGTTATTTTCCTAGCATTGCTGCCCTCGAAGCGCACCCCGCCCGGGCCTATGGCTCTGTGTAGTTCACTTTGGTCCATGGCTTACCGGATTATCATAAAGAAATATTGTATCAACCTTCCTTAACGGTGGAGCAACATGCGCTTTAATTGTCGTCTGTGTCATTTCTTTTTTTCCCTATTTAGTCCCACCAATCCCGCGTATCCGTTGGACCAATCTTATATCGCTTAGTGTAGATCTCTTTGTAGCTTACCGTATCGATACAAATGCATTTCGGTGAAAATCTTAGAATATTTCTTCATTCCCTGTCCCATTACGTCTAATAATAAGACACTTGCGAATGATTTAGTTAAATTATCGTCCCTTATTAATTATTATTGGCATAAGCCTGGAAAATATTGCGAAATCCTAAAAGGACATCGATAGGCCGGTGCTTAAAAAATATCACTCTAAGATCCATATCATCCACACATCTGGAGACAGGAATAGGCTTATTGTTCCCTAGGGAGCCATCAAGCTTATCAAAGAAATAATGACAGGACTATCCCCACCTCACAATATCTATTGGTAGTCCCTTCCCGCTACTCATTGCTTAGCTATAGTTCGTGGTGGTTCGTGAGGTATAGTCCGCTTGCTCATGTTATATATCTGTTAAAGCGCGTGCAGACACTTGCTATTCCCAACGTTTTGTTCATCATTAAAGCTTAAATTGGGTGTGTGTCATGGACGCTTTCATCGCGTGTGTTATAAAGACCTTCGAGCGCCGCATATAAGTAGTATATGAAAATTGCTGTTCTACACAGGCTCAATTTACCTCGAACCAAAACCTTTAGTCATGTGTTTGCATTAGTTGATCCATTTTTCTCCGATTTATCTTATTAACAGAAAGGCAGTCATCTATTTAACGTAATTATTCTTGGAACATCAACTGCGGAATCCCTTATTGTGGTAAAACAACATCGCATTGATTAGTCATCAATTAACTTAGTCGATTACAAGAATAATATGGTCCACATGGCTATCACATGTAGCCCTAAATATGAGCTCTGAAGTCTTTGTTTATGTTACATTTGAGCAGTTATCAATCATAATCATTGAATTGAAAACAAAAAGTTCAGTTGAATCCTTGTTTGATCCATGAATAAAACAGCGAACATCAGATTGTGATGACAAATGATTTTATTTCCATACAATTCTATATCATGTTATAATATAATGATGATCGTTTTCATGGAACGTTCTTACATCACCCGTAGCTTAAAGTCAAGGAATACTTCATAAACGTAGTCAGCTTTTTAAATAGATTTAACATAAGGGGATTCATCCTATTAACATTGATGTCTGCAATACTATCATTTGATATCTAAATGCATTTAATTCACGCTTCTTATGATTTTGTTTGTCATAAGAACTCGGCATGTTTTCCGCTGACAGACCATATTATCATGTTTTAGTTCAATTTTGAAATAGTCAACATTCTGCACCTTTCACACTTCAGTCTGCAAATGTAATGAATTAAAGGTACACGTTGTACTTCATAACACGTTGTATCATAATGACAGATTTTACGGGTTCTACTATTCTCTTCTTGATTGGTCTTTGAAGCCTATATATATATAAAGATACAATAAAAACTGAGGAAGTTGAATAGTCTAGTACTCACGACTGATACAAATCTTCACAGCATAACCGATTGTTATTGATACGCCATTCTGACAAATGGAACAAATCCAATTTTTGCATTTTGATAACCCTTGTCATTCTCTCCCAAGGGCCAAAATGACCCATTGATAGTAATACTATGACTGTCCACTTCTATTTTAACATCTTATTCATATTGAATAATGGTTTTACCATAGCTAATACCAACTTGGTCTTTATCCGATCTCGTCAACTGATTTTACAGTTATATCAAAATTATTTTCCCATGTCAAATGGAAAAAAATACCCCAATTATTAACCTAAAATGAAAACTAAAACAGAATAAGGAAAATTCACCGTTTTCTAGGCTCTAGATATACTGAATTTGCGCAAAATAAAGCATTAAGATGGTCTTACGGAAACTGCCCCTTCCTTCATAACTCACTCCCATACCCCAATGCTATACCCCTAGTGACTCTGATCTATAGTTGATCACCTAACCAGACTCAGGGTGAAGACTGTCAAAGCACAAGTGATGGTGAGAGCGCTGAAGTCCTGCCGACTGCCGCCTCCCTCAAGGTAGTAGTCTGAAAGAGGAAATTATAACATATTAAACTCTATAAATAGTATAATACATTGAATAATGGTTAACCTAGACCTTTGTGAATGACAAGAATGGAAAAAAGAACATTTCTGCATGTACAAATGTATAAAAAAAAGAAGAAGTAACAAACAGTGGAAGACGGAGAGGGATTTGTGATGTATATTTCATTACCCCCACCTGTACAGCAAACAATTATATTTTTGTTATGAATATTAATATCGTGATTATAAGAACAATAAGTAGAACCCGTTTAAAGTAAGCCCAGGTAATGTTAGGATAATGTTAGAAGAGTTAGTTCAATGTGCTAAATGCGTTAGCTAAAGAACTGGCATACACGTTAGTTAATACTAACATTAATATTGATGCACTTTGTACTTACCTCCAAACCTGGGTTTCCGTGTTGGACTTGGTCTCAGTTTGCGGAGGACCTTCGGCTTGGTGGGACCACACGTCATCGTCAGGTTGGCTTTGGGCTCAGCTAATAAGAAAAATAACACAAATCAATGCATGCAAACATGTTGTTATATCTTATGTTATACAGGAGGAGCCTTACTAGCTGCATGGAGTGGCGGATCCTGCATTTCTATGAAGAGTGGATCTGCATTTATTTAAAACCATCAAATCCCCCTTATGCATGTAAAGATGTTATTTGAAATGTAGGGTCACTCATCACCCAACTTTTAAGAATCGTTGTAACTCAGTCTCTTCAAATGTGTAACACACAATTTGGGGACCTTATTTCTATCATGGTATAATTCTTTCTTACATTAATTTTTCTTATCAATACTGGAATATTTTTCAGGTTGACTTACCTCTAAAGTAGACCCAGAATCCTTTCAGCTTCCTCCTTGTGTTGAACCTAAATGCCTGTGACCGATTATCATTTCTGTCTGTGTGAAAATGAAACCGAAAGGGGACCCCCTTCACAGTGATGTTCTTGGTATTCTGTACCACCTCCCCACAGTTAAGGTCTGTGGCCTTACTGGACCCCGACCCAGCCTCCAGAAGTAGCCAATCAGCACACTCCCCCTGCTTGGTCATCTCCATGGCCAGGTCAAGGAAGGACACAAAGAGGTGGTCAGTTCCCTGAGGGGTCAGGGTACACTCACAGTCCCTGGAGTGGGGGTAGTGGTCAGGGTAGTCTGGACTTCTCAGGTAACCTTCGTCCATGCGGTACCGGCCCTTTTTACAGATGTCAGTCACTGCAGTACCTAGAAGATTTTTGTAATGTAACATTAATTAATGTTTTTCATTTCATAAACAGAAAGGAATTGCTCTACATGCTACTAAATATATAACATGTCCTCTTTTTCCTGGATATGTTATCTAATAGATTTCTGTGAACTCCTTATCAAAACATAAACTCTAAAAGAGTAAATATGATAAAATACATTAGTAAGCTTTACATCTTCGAGATTCCATAGATCTAGTTTCCAATATAATTCCTAAACGGTGTCTCAAACATTGTCCTGTAGAAAACCAATTAAACAAATTCTATTGACAGGCTGCTTTTGAGCTAGTATAATTATGTGTAAATTGTATTATAAGTGCCAGAGATGGCTGTCTTTTAAGACGACCCTCACACTATTCGGCTTTATCCTTAAACAAGAAATACTGCCTGATGTTTCAATTACCGAGCAATTACCCTCTCACCTGGTACGCATGCGTAGTCGGCCTGCAGGAACTGGCTGTAGTTGCCACACGAGGGCATCCATGACTGTTGGACCGACATGACGCACTGGGACCGACCCATACAGTCCTGCCAGTCGTAGAAGGACCGCATCTGGTCCTCCGTACAGTCGTCATTTTGTGCAGTGCATTCAGACCGGTTCTCATAGTGCCGTCCATGTAGTGCACTGAGCACTGTTAGGTGACGATGCGGCCCACAGTGCATACTGATGAAGGGGTTACCCTTTGTGGCAAAGCATTGGGAGACGTGACGAACTGGTCCTTAAAGAAATGAAATTACAATGTAGTTGTTAGTTGGATGAACTTCTTTTCTTTGGGATAGTATCTGGGATACATTTATCACGCAGAGATGTGCCCTATACCGAAGTGATTAAATACATCATCACATTTTCTTTATGCAGTTGTCATAATTTCATAGAGCTGAGCATTTAGACAGGATCTCAATGTACCGCCCATGTAGTAGATTAAGCACTATCAGGTGACACTGTATTCTGATTAAGGTCAATATTCTTTCCCATACCCCTTTGATGTTTAATATTATACATGTCGCCTGAATGATCATAAGAAGCGTCCATGTATTCTGATGTGAAGATCTATATTTAAGGGCAAAGGGCGCGTCGGTTAGGATTCTCTGTATAGGTTGAATGTACAGTGGGGCACAGGAGAGGTTGGGTGGTATGCGATTCAGTAGAAATTACATCATTTTGAGAAAGAAATGAACTGCTCCCCATTACCTTGTTACAAGTTTCAAACCAAAAAAAATGAATATAAAACATATTGAAGAATGATGAGAAAGTCATTGCCTTGTTCGAATAATGAACCTGTCAACTGAATTTCCAGACTTCACCTTGACATTACTGAAGTTTGGTTAAAAAGCAACAATGTAGAGACCCATGGTGAGGTAAAAAAGGATATATGTATACAAGTTATTAAAAATAATCACGATTAACTTCAGACTCCACACCTGAGGCAGATCAATCCACAAACTGACTCACAACCAGGTAAGTATGGGGAGGATCTCCAGGCTGTCGCTATTTCGGCACACAGGTCTGTGGTGTTCCACGACCTTCAGCTGTGCCCCACAGACCAGCTACATGTCTCCAGCTGGCATAGCCCAGACGCCAGGCATACAGGAGAAACACAGGATGAAAAAGACTCTCCGAAATACCTGGAGATACTTCCCGTTGCATTCAACTAGCCAAATTCTAAGCAATAAAAGAATTGTATAAATTTATATGCTCTTTATCATTAACAGTTGGGGGTTGTACATCATCTCGTTCTATATGAGAAACAATCGAATTAATTCACACTAGTAGAACAGATTAGACATGTAATGGCTTTTGTGAGGTCTCAAGCTAATTGGAGAGGTAAGCAATTGTGTCACAGATGATTCGTAGTTAAACCTCAAAATTGATAATACTAGTTTATCGTTTGCTGCATAACACCGTCAAAGACATTATGAAATTAGGAAATAGAAAAAGAGATACGTGCTGAAGTGAACTTCGAGGTGAAATGCAATCGGCACTATTGGTGCAATGATAAACACGATAATTTTCTGACATGTAAGAGCTACAGTGGAAATATCAGACTAAACTTCGGAAATAATTTATGAGGTTTAGAGATATAAGCTAGGTTTAGGAAAGGTACCCAGTACCATATTACCACCGTAAGACAAGAGATGCTGAAGGCTTACGAATGGAGGGAAATGAAAAGAGGAAATGGTTCTTTTGGCATCAGCCCAGTAGCCAACGGGTTCCTAGAGAATAATCCCCAGGTCGTTGACTGAGTAATAAAAGGTCGTATCTAAAAAAAAATCTATTTTATTTTTATTTTTGAATCCGTTTCCCTTCCCCCTAAGTTTTCTAGAAAATTTGGAATTTTTGAGATTTTCCAAATCTTTGGAATGTTATTACCCAGAAAACAAAGGTCGTATCTATAAAATTTCACTTTTTGGTGAGTAATAAAAGGTCGTATCTGAAAATAGTCATTTGACTTTCTTAGTTAAAAAATGATAATTAATGTGAAATGAACATATCTTATTATTTTGATTTTTTTTATAACTATCACATGAACCTTATTGTAAAATACTATGGATAAATTTGAGAAAACTAACAGCAGACAAAGGAATATAATTGCAAAATGTTGGATACGACCTTTGTTTACTAAAGTTCTGGTGTGTGTGTTGAGTAATAAAAGGTCGTATCTGGGCTGCAATTGAATCTGATGGTTAAAAAATCACATAAATCTGAGTTTTTGTAGAGTAATTGAATGAATTCAATACTAGCACAATGTTTCAAGTTCAGAAATAATATTTTGTGTTATTTGCATTAGTTAAACTGATTTAATTAGTATTTATCTAAAATTTAGATATCTCCTTCAAAATGAGTAATAAAAGGTCGTAACTGGGAAAAAAAAGTAAATGTCACCATAGTAACATCCCAATAACCTATATATATTCATAATCATGACTAAAGTATTTGTAGCATATCATTCTTCCTAATAATAAGATATTATGATAATTGAGCAGATATTTAGAATCACACAGAGCTTTAAGATATGTCATATTTCTTTAATGGGCAATTTCTCAAAATGAGCATTTGTCAGATACGACCTTTTATTACTCAGCCAACGCCCTATCGTTTTTGTTCGGCCAGTCAACTAGCTTTTTTGGTCAATGTTTATACAGCAATTTATAAGAAAATAGGAAAATAGAAAAAAGAAAAGATAAAGGGGGCTTTGGGGGCACAGCCCCCGATTTCTTACCAATATTTACAACAAATATTCAACAAAACCTGATAATCAAACCAATAATCCTGTCTAAAAGCATTCTTGTAATCCTTGTGTAAACTTCGACTCACACTGCCATCCGAGCCTAATCCCGCCTTGTTGTGGTAGGCTGACCAGCGAATGGCAGCCGTTCTTTTGGCATAGTATTGTTAATGCCCCTTGATATATTGCATACATGTACCATAAGATACGAGGACAAGATCACTTATGATGAAGAAATTAGTTATCATGGTGTCAATGCTAGGCTGCTGTGTTTATCAACAATCTAGAAAGTTTGTATTAAGTGCAACTACGACCTTTTATTCGAATTGGCCAAAACTGTAAATAAGAACTATCAATTAAACAAAAGAAACTGACTGAACTCACCGTGTGCTGATGTGAACCCAGAGGTAGCCAAGAGGAAGAGAAGGAGGGGAAGTAACGTCCCAAGGAGGAACCACTCCAGGCCGGGACCCACTATGATGCCTCCTGGGCCGGCGCCCCGACGACCTCCTCCTCCACGGCCTCTACCTCCCTCCCCAGCGCGCAGCCCCATCTCTGCTCCAGGGTCCGCCGGGAGCACTACTATAGTGATACTGTGCCTCCTCCAGGGCGGACGCCGGGCAGCGCGTCCCACCTGCCCACGTGTGATGGGTAGGGCACGCGTGGAATGATGGTCTGGAGGAGGTGGAGGGTCGGGGGAGGTCCTGTCGTGTGGTCAGGCATTCCACGACCCCCATCCCTACAATGTCCGTTAATCCCATAAATATATATAGACGCTGTGTAGTTGACGTCGAATTGCCTGGACGCCATATTGGTCATCATTGAACTATCTAGTAGAAACTTCTCGCAAGGTTATGAGCCAATATCCGAAGTATTTTCATGATTTCAATTATCTGCTGTCGTTTTACATGGCTGTTTAATTCCCATGCTAAATAAATGGCCAGGTGCAAATAAAAGTACCTTATAATCGAACATGGTAGCGGGCCTTATCGGTAAAAGGTCTATAATCCCTCTATACAGACACGTGTCGTCATATACAAATAGTACTGAGGTTATGACCTTTGGCCTCTTCTTGTCTGATGCTTAGACATTAGAAGGATTTCTTTTCTTCTGTAACGACATTGACAACTATGATTTATACGTGTCAAGATCTCTAGCACAGCAACAGCTTTCTGCAGCGATTACAGTTTGGATTATTTGCAATATTAATGTGGCTAATTCAAGTGTCTTTATCGTTATTCTATGGGAATGATTTTCATTCTTTCTAAGCATTAATTGAATCAACTTATACCCTAATTTTAGAGATACATTAAAAGTTGTCTATTGTAGTCGACTATCATGTTCATGGTATAATTACATTGCTTGATTTTCGATCGAATTCGGCGCATTTGCATAAATCGTGATTATAAGACAATAAAACCAGAAGATATAAGTAAGGTTATTCATCATGTTTATTCTTAGGAAAAGCAAAAGCTGCAGATACAAATCAAATGTATCTAGTTTGAGTATTTCTTCGAGTACAATAAGAGTTGCATTGTATAGGACTTTTTAAAATTAGAAATCAGCAAGTTCAGGTTTGACAGATCTAGACTTCAAGTCTTCTTCAGTACATTAGATAGAACACAATGTATATGTTATGTATATAAATTATTTACAATCTATATTATTAATATTACAACATAATAATGAAGGACCATAATAACTATGTCATACACAGGAAATATAGTGCAATTACAAGTGGTCGATATACAGTATTGAAATATTCTGTATCTAACACCTTTGTACACGATCAAATAGATACTGGTTAAGTAAACATAACGGAACGTCAGCTGTACAAAGGGTTAGGGAGATAATCCAATTAAAGAACTTATCACGTAATCTAATTCTGATATTTCAAATAGCTGATTATCGTGTACGTAAATGCCTATATCTCATACATTTACTATGAACAATTGCCACTTCTACTCTGCAGCCTAGCTTGTTTTGTAGGATTCCGTGAATAAAGAATGTGTCCAATCATGTGCTTTGTTAACTATAAAGACTGAATTGCTGCATCCGTTGAGGTGGAGGGGCTCGAGGATGATCCAGGGGGTTCGATGAGGTCTTTGAGATACCCCTCTGGGGGCGTAAGCGATCGCTTTGTTATGAATAATGGCACAAGGAAAAGATGTCTGATGTCATGTGTGCACATGAACAACCTTTCAGTATTTAGTCTATGTTTGCGTACTCACCCCCTATCCCTTTCAGATTCCGAGGTCCTAACCCCCTAACATAATCCTTGGTCAGCAAATTCGGCAAAAAATGAATAAATGGTACAACAATCCTCACCCTTACCTTTTGACCCATCATTCTGGCTGCACAATAAAAAATACGTGGGCTAGTCCAGAACTTTTAAAAGAGAGGGGAGGGGGAAACACAGGTTTGTGCGCACACTATTTCATCCTATCCCGATTTCTGACGCCCCCGTGAATTTTAAAAAGAAATTTGGATCCCATGACACTCCGCTCACGATCAGATTCTCCCTCACCATGGTGTAATAAGAGAAATAGACGTTGTGCAGATGACGTCACAACTATTAGAAAGGGTCTGAATGCCATATTGGTAATCATTTTTAAATGATGTTTTTTTCCACAAGTTTGACAATATTTGGAACAAATACGTCTGCTGAATTCATCTGCTTTAACACACTAAACCAGAAAAGGTCTAAGCAAATTAGTTAATTCAGAATTGATAAATTTTGGATTTATCTTGTAGCCACGCGGGAATGATGAGCATAATTATGGTGATCACCAAACTGTGGTCAAATGACCATGTCTGCACAGGGTGGCCTGAGCCGAGAGCTAGTGGTGCAGGTCAGGTAGGAGCTAGTGGTGCAGGTCAGGTAAGAGCTAGTGGTGGAGCCTGTGTAGGGCGGTGAGCAGGAGCCCTAACCAGGACAGGCCGCTAGCCGTGTAGTGAGCTGCTCCACTCACGGAGGCCGAGGACCCAAAGTTTGTCGGCGGGAGGGCGTATGGTCGGGAGGGGTCAGCTGAAAATAGAAAATTATTTAATGATAGTATACATTTAAGTTTGTTTCAAGTTGATTCGGGCTACTGTCACGTTCATCTAGCTGCTGCCTGCATGTACAGTTATAACTAGTAGAATACTTGCACCAGACAATCCGGAAAAGGCCTTGATCTCCATACGAATTGCACGTGTGCTATATAGGGATCTTTATACGCCATAAGCTTTACTTTTGTGCGATAATTGATAATATACATAAGATATCAATATCAAGTTCTGTTAGTATGAATTAGTGATATCCAATCTTTTTTATGAATGCTTAATGATTAGAGTCTATATAGTTTACCTGAGGCGGCCCCAGGTGGGATGGACCGGAGGGCGATCTCCGCCGACGTCTGGTAACAGTCGATCTCCAACTCCTCATCCCCAGAACCTGCAGATAATATATGCATAACATTGTTGAGTAAATGCAATCAGGTTTCACTATATTTCAGACACTTTCGCAATGAATTATCAATATCTTTTCTTGCTCCGTGGGATTGAGAAGGGATCTTTGAACGGAGAAATAACAATGAAGGCTGTGAAGCACAATCAAAGCTTATGTTTGTCAACTTATAAAACAGGTGACATCATTGCCGAGTGTCTTCTGTAAATCTATTTTTGGATGGTCATTGCATACGAATATCAATTTCAATTTCACAGGATGCTTCTATCATTGTTAAAGGCAATAGAAATATCTATCTAGATCTACAATACCCATTAGAACATACTACATTCCAGCCACCCTTAGAACAATGGCACCGTCTAGATTATGTATTGTATTCCCCGTGGACACTATATCATATTCCCTCATGTATACAGCCAAACATTGTTGTCTTGATTGAATTAATCTCACCTGTGATTTGGACCCTGAAGCCCCTGAGATGCCTCACCCCAAGGCTGGTCTGGGTATGAAGATGCAGCACAATATGAGACGACCGTGACTGCAGAGATCGTCGGCCCGGTTCCATCACGTCCCTACAGACCACCACCCCAGCCCCCTTATACTGGGGCGCCTCCAGCATCAACCAGTCATCACACAGCTCATCGTCGGTATTCTCCTCCAGGGCGTTCTCCACCGAGTGGTCCGGGGCCAGTTTGACCTCCTCGAAGCGCACGGTGATACTGTTGAGGTCGGTGGCTCGGATCTCGCAGCGACAGTCGAGGCCTCCCGGGTAGAACTGGGGGTAGCCTGGGGACTGGATGTACAGCTCGGACAGGTGCACGGTCTTGTTTAGACAGATGTTGGCAGCCTTCATATCCATTTCTGAACAAACAAGATAAATGTATGAATCTTCAGCTTGCTAATTGTACAATGGTACCTGATTCATGTGAAATATTGCGTGTGCTACTACCGTATCATTTCATTCTGCAGTTATTGGATCACTGCTGGCTCCCTTAAACTGCTTTCTCCCCCTGTATCTCCCTGGCCATAAGGGACCCATGTACATGCATGAATCTGTAATTTATATACAACGACGTGATCAACTGTAAAGCCCCACGGCCACTTGGCGACTATTACTAAGTCAGCCGCCTGATCGGCGCTTTATTCTGCTGATTCTATCCAATATTTGCAATGATTAATATCAAACATGTACATTTCGATAAAATTCAATACTGACAGGCAGTCATTAAACAGTAGGATTGGCAAGGTCCAAATCGGCCGAGTTGTTGTAAGGCTTTAGTAATTATGTTTATCAAGGGCCAAGGATGGGCACTTAACGTACTTAGACAACGTCATGCATTTTGTTATGATGCAAATACAATTTGTCAAAGAAAAAGCCCCTCGTTACCAGGACTGGTGTTTGGTAGGGGTCTCTCGGTGCCCCGTCGGCCGGGAGGGGCAGACACCTTGGTGGGACGCTGCACGGCGGGCAGGGGCCTGCTGGAGGTGGCCGTACCTGTCAACAGGGACTCATCAGCTGCACAGGAGGCAAAGTGAACCACTACAAGTACTGGTGCCTATAGAGGGGAATCCCCAGGTACGAAAAGTTCAAATTTGCTGACTCTTTAGATCTTCAGATGTGCAAGTTCTGTTCGGTTGACACATGGGTTGAGAAGTTTGTCCTATGTTTAGTTATGTCATAACTATAAGGAAGAAAGATGAAAACATTAAATTTTAATCTTTTGACCAGCTTTTGGGCTCATTGTGTAATGATTGGTTTGTACAATTATCCAAATTTCTATGCAATATTTCAATGTTCAGCAATAACAATTCAGAAGTCAACATGTTGTCCCCCCCTCACCCCTCTATGAAGCACTCAAAAAACATTCAAGCAAACAATTGAGTTAATGTATAGATAAAGAAAATAAACAGATACAATAACAAAATATATCAAATGAATATAATTATAGCTTAGCAGACAGACAAAAAACATATACCACCCATTTTCATCCGCAAAGCACCAAATATTAGATTTGTAAGTAATTGACATCATAACTGACTTCTATGTCGTCATACATTGACACTTCATATCTTAGATTTTTTGAAAACTCATAAAAGGGTAAATCATCATGTGCACCCCCTTACCTGGCACGCAGGTGTAGTGGACCTGGAGGTAGGTGGGTCGGAGCCCCCCGCACCCCGTCATGGTGGTCACCTGCTGGACGAGCTGGACACAGCTATGGCGGGCCTCACACCTCGTCCAGTCGTACAGGTCGGTGGCCACAGTCTGACAATCGCCGTCCGCATGGCCACAGGCTGAGGAGAAGTCCCGGTGGGCCCCGTGAAACGCCTCCTTCACTCGCACAACTTTACCTGGGGGGAAATATGGTTTGATTGGAGGGTAATTTTATTATGGAGGTTTAGGTGTAGTTAGACGTTATTGTGAATGTGTTCTGTGACGTCATTAGTTTCTACAAAATGGCTCCGCAAAATTGACCTAGATTTGCTCTTTGTGTCATGTTTTTTGAAAGCATTTAAAAAAAATAAAAAATCTTCTTTTTAGGGATGTTTAGATATTGATTCCCTTGAAATAAACCTAACCGGTTTGCAAATCTAAGTCAATTTCTTGTAGCAGTAAGTAAAATGAGTAAAATGGTAGAAACTGGTGAAATCACATGTAATTATAACCTTCACGTTTACGTTACATGTAACCTTCACGTCTAAACCTCTACACTTTTAAAATTCGATAATGTGTGAGAATTACTATGGGTCGACTTTATTTTGAAATATATCAGATTTCTCACTAATCATTATTTTGTTTGGATTAAACAATAATGAACAATAAGTGAAAGGGGAAAGAAATAATCAAGCAACAACAAAATGGAAAGGAAGGAAACAGAAGTACATGTACAAATATACTAACTAATCAAAAACGAACAAGATTAATCTCAATCCAATTATTGTTCCTTAAAATTGGCATTCATCAATGACCTTGTTTAGGAATTACATCATAATTATGATATACTTACCTGGCCCACAATAGAGGGATACAAAAGAGATGCCGTTTGGTCGGAAACATTGACTCGTCACTTTCGTTTCTTTAAAGAAGTTGGGAAATAAAATAACCAATGGTTAGAAAATGCTTAACTTTGCCAAGGATCATTATAGGGTGGTCCGTAACTTTTACTGTATTCTCTTGGAGCTCGAAGTTGCCGGTATTACAAGTTAAATACTTAGTTTTTAAGTGTAAGGAAGAGAGACATTTGTTTTGGATATAGGTATTCATACTTGGGAATCACAATAGACCCTGATACGAGTAATGTGTTCAATGTCTGCTGAAAGGAAATTTGTGAGTCATAGCATATTTCAGTTATGTAAATTACTGAAATATTGATACTTTTTCGACCATTTCTATTTACGAACAAACAACTCTGTCTCCTTTCGACTATACTGGTTTTCTTTTATCATCATCTAACCTAGCTGGTACAATTAGCTATGCAAAATGAACAGCTCCACATTAATTTTGTCTTATAGTCAAAAGTTGCATAAGTGTTGAATATGATTTTAAAAATCAATTCAAAGTTAACCATTGATATAGCCTGTAAATAGGAAAGCCTGTTATTCATGGGCACAATATCTATATTTGATTAATAATCTTATATGAATCAATTAATTTGTTGTAAACTCCTCACATTGTTATGTAATTCTCAGAAAAGAAATAAAACTTGATTTGTACAATGTAGGCTTTTACTTCTGATAAAACATAATGATCAGTAATACTATGTAACAATTAGGAGTTATTAGTAGACAAAGCAACCTGATCGAACACATCTTGCACGGATATTTTGATAAATCATTCTCTTCCCTTTACCATTTTATGAATATTTCTATTGCTGGGCTTGGCACAGCTCTTTGTTTCTGCTTCAGCAAATATTATTAAACATGTTGACCTTAAATATTGATTGATATAAGAGTTTACCGGGGTACCAGCCAAAACACTGTGTATACATTATTCTCCAAAAGATTCGCATGCTAATGTAATAAATCATATGGGCTTTAAAATGTTGCTCTCACTTCTTATTCTCGAATAATCTGCTCAATGCAATGCATACTGATGTCTCATAATACCCTCAGTCAAAGAACTATTACGTGATAGGTAATATGATTCGATAAGAAAGCACAATACATTTATTAAGAATTAGTATTGGCACACTTACAATTTCTTCAATTACAATTAGAATAATTACCAAGATGGCGTCACAGATTCATATTCCCTGGCGTCACAGATTTGTATTCCCTACACAACGTGTATTCAATTAGTTCATTATTGATAAAAGTCACTAAAGGGGAAAACCTTACCTGGTTCTGCAGTGGTCAATAGCAGCAGGTTGATTACAATACCTACGACGATGAGTGACACCCGCATGAGTTGGCCTGGCTCGAACCTGGTCCGCCGACATCCGCATAGCCCGTCCATTGCTCCAGGAGAAGAATCCAAGATGACCAAAGAGGTCCGAGGGGGTCAAGACCTCTTTATGTTTACATCGACGGTATACAATACGAAAGAGGAAAGGGGGAGTCGGGTGGGAAATAAATTCCTACAATTCGAAATAAACATAAGTTTCCTCATTCAAGTCCTTTGGTGTTTTATGATGGAGCACTCTCAAGGGATATCAGAATTTCCTAAAATCTGAAGTAAACATAGGTTTCCTCATTCAAATCCTTTGTCGTCTTATGATGATTGTCTTACAAGGGGTGTCAGGGAAGGGGGCGGGTTCTTCAGGATTTGGCCGAGGGTAAAAGAGGGTGGTGAGGAATCAGGGTAGTTTGGCTGGGTTGGGTCAGTTCTTTGACCGTCCTCCTCCATATGAGCACCTATTGCTCATGCGCAGGTGTGGTTTGGACCAGGTGGTGGCAGGCCTAATCTCAGTGTCAGGTTTGGTTTAGAAGAGTGAGGTGTTGGGGGGGGGGGGGAGTGGCAAGGGGCCGGGGGGGGGGGGGGGGTCAGAAGGGGGCCATGACCAGGTGGTGATCACTCCGGGCGGACGCTGGAGGAGAGGTGTGTGTTGGGAGGGGGGGGAGGTCTGTATTTAGTCATTATCTCACCTGGCATCGGCCACACTCCGAACGAACGTATTGAAAATGTTGCGTGGTGCTCAGATGCTCTTTCATTTATTTATCTTCTATTTATTTCTTCATGTATTATTGACCTAATCATCAAGTTCAGCTTGACAATTCCTATGGCTAACAACTTCCGGCGTTTAACTAATATAGTGTAATTGATGAGGGTTATTTAAAAAGTTGTCCATTCACTTTGAATTCATGGATCTTTCTGGAAGGGATCACTGTAAATTGTGAATCACAATGTTCATCACAAACCATAACAGTTACTGCTCTATAGAATTCGGATAAAAGGCCCAGTTAGCTTTGGATTGGTAGAGTGAGTAATCCCAAATCTAGAAATCAAATTAACATAACTTTGAAAACATTAATACTATTGTTAATGTTATACACTAAACAGAGAGATCCAATGACCTCTTCTTACGCAATAGAATATAATTATTTTGTGCTTTAATATCTTTTGGGGCATTTGACGGGTCTCTAAAGCCCACATATTGAATTCACTAGCAAAAGCTGGGTCTCAAAATTAATAGTCAACATTTTACTTATATTCGATCCTTTTTGGTTAAACTTACTTTTAGGTAACACCAAAATATAGACTTAACCGCAGATAGGCCTAACACTAAATAACAGGTTAAAAAGGCAGGGAGGGGCTGTGTTAAATCTGCCCAGGTAGGTTGTTGTCATGTTCTCCGACCATACATCACCTCCTGTGAGTGGTCAGACTGGCGCCAGGTGTCCTCCTCCAGCTGCCACCCTGGAGACATGCTGGGTCACGTGAGGTGGTTAGCCTCCAAATGTGGATCAGTATTCACAAAGACACGATTGGATGGGCGTGGACGCCTAACGCAAACTTCGTTTTGACATTAGTCATATCTAAAATGGTTTTGCCACTTAATGTCACTGTAACAGTATAAGACATTAAGTAACCAAGAAATGTAAGGACACTGAACACATTTTTTCTGAAAAAAAGTTAACATTATCATGAATATTCAATCATAATCGTTATAGAATCCTGATATTCAAAGTAAAGTATAATATATACTTAATATATATTTCTACTCAAACATCAGTTTTCTTCAATCTAATTCTGTGAATTTAACGTCAGACCAAGAAATGAAATCCTCTCTCGTGATATTTCATTGAAAAATATTTTTTATAATAGGAAGCAGAACCTTTTATTCACAGAATGAATGGACAGACATTTTAGCATTTAATGTTTTGACGTATGGGGTCTTAAGGGTATCACCGGGTACACACCTGTTGATTTGGTCTCGTTTTGGATATATCAGTGCTCTAAGTAATTTCTCTTTCCTCCTATAAAGATCTAATACGGACAAACGGAGGGGGGGTGGGACAAACGGGCACCCACCCCTTTCTACGATATTTCAATTTATTTTGATACAGAGATGTTTCAACATTGTTGTTAACTTGAAGGCCATTAGTTCTAAGAACCATATCAAAAGATACCAATTGATATTACCCTACAATATGACCGCGATGTTCATGGATCACTGGATTGATGATGCAAGACGAGGATCTTTCCCAAAGTCCTTTGGCATTCACACTGTCTAATTCTATCAAATTTTCTTGTTATCTATTTTCAATAGGGGGATAATTCACGGCAGTCCGACACTAAATGTCACATGTGGCTGTTGTACTATTTGCCATACCCCTTCTTGATTTCTTTATTATTTCATTTTTTTATTTCATTGTTCATTGACCTCAATTCACAATTATGCTAATATGTTCTTCCAGTTTTTTTTATATGTATTTTATTGTATCAATAAAGGAATTGATATAGCCTGCTGAAACATAATAATTTGGGCAGGAGTCCCTGCTCTGCCACAAACTTTCACAATAGAAAACAGGCTCTGGTCCAATCTTTGATTTAAAGGCTGCTTATAAAGATCAGCAAAGATTCTATGTATTCATAAAATGATTTAATGAAATGGTTTAATGCGTACTGATATGAAAAAATAAATCTGTGTTTACATTCTACACTAAAGCTGAAAATGTGAGTATCAGACTGGTCACTGTATGTAAACTCAAAAGATCAAAAATACTCTGCCCATAGGCTTACATATTTTTTAATCCCTTTTTGCACCAATCGAGCTGTATTCGTATGCACGAATTATCTGCTCCGGCCCGGAAATTTCCACAGTAAAAGTCGACTTATACATTTTAGTAAAGCTGGTGAAATTCCCTATAATTCCCTGAAAGCTATGTCTTGTTATTACCTTTATAATTATATCACATTGCAGACTTTTGAAATGTTTGATTTTAATCTTTTTTTTAAAAGAAATTTCTATGAAAGTTCAGGAAAATGCTGAAGGAATAATGAATGTAATGTGACCAACTTGTGTGTTCGTAAGGGTAAATATTCTTTGTTTTGAATGTTTTTCTTTTACTAATTCCTCTTGCATATTGCTTTAAGTGAATAGCATTAACAATACATATATATGCTGATAATTATGATGAGGGCTGGTCTGAACAAAACAAACTGTAATAAAGGTATTTCATAAAGGCACTTAGGAAAAGGAACAGACGAAATAAAGGACCATGACGCAATTCTTTCTTTTCTTTTCAAGATTTTATTATGAACATGACAAACAGATTGAACAGTAGATTCTGTATCCATGGATACCTTTGTATTACATCTGGCTTAGTAAACAATACTATTGCATTATTCAGTGCTAGAGAATAAATGTGTCCTAGTTTGACGTCTTATGAAGACACCCGAATGAAGAATCTATCGTATACCAGAGGTCAGAGCTAATACCTTAAAGGAAACTGTACATAACAAGTCCTTAACGATATGCATAGAAGTAATAACCCTTAGGAATATTTCTACACTATTCATAGTGCTCTTCAATATGAACCATTGCACGAAATTAACATTTAATGAATCCAGTAGTTTGGTAATGGGGCCGTTGCAGTTCAATAAAGGCAATGTAAATGCTAACTTTTCCAATTCTTTTTCAAAGTAAACGTTGTGTTGTTGAAGGATATGGTAAAATAAGGTAAACGTGGTATATCCTGCGCCTTAAATGAATAATATTGGCCCCATTTACAAATCAAAGGTACTTGAGGTCTAAATATGTATTCTTATATAAGGCACAAATGTATAGTATGAAAAATTGCATAGTCCAAAGCCCCGTTTATTCATAGCTGCATTGATGGGCGTTACACTGGTAAGACATGAGTGTGAAATGATTATCCAGGCTTACCGTCAAACGACTGCCCAGCAGATTTACCGTATCCAAAGAACACTACTTCTCAATCTTTCTTATGCTATACACAATACCATACATTGGTTTAATCAATTACTTATCCTTTGTGAGACATTTTCCTCCACGTCAGACTTTTGGTACTGACTCATAAGCTTGAGAGCTTCACAGAAATATCTTGATAGTAGAATACGTTTTGATTACCGCTTGATAGACAGTAACACTTTCAAGACAAAATCTACATTATGTAAGCCAAGGATGCAATATATTCAAACAGTTATTGATAAAAGGCTGTTGTTGATATACTTTGGGATACCACCGAATTATCTTAATGAATGAAGCACTAATAATTATCGAAGCACTAAGACTGACACACTCTTGTCTGTCCTCTTATTATGTACATATCTGCTCTTCGGGTATCATAACCACTCAAACAAAGGTTCTATGAATTAAAATGCCAATAACATACATTCATAAGCCCAACCCAGTCGAAAAGTAAGTTAATACTCACGAAAACAAGCTTAAGAAAGACAATGCTAACATTTTTTTCCCCTGCCAACTTGAGGGCGTACAATTTCTTTTATCAAGAAACATTATATATGCACCTGTTACACATTAGATTATTCTTGTGGTATTCTATCGAGTTTTGGATTTGCTTTCATAGCTTATTACGAAGTCATTTGAATTCTCCCAGACGCAATTCTCTTGTTTGTTGTATTTTGGGGTACCTGCAGTCTAAATCAAAGGGCACAGTGGGTAATATGTTGGTTCCATATCCTTGCACAAGCCTTTGGCATATAATAAATCATTATCAAGGGTATTATCTATTGTTGAAGGTTCTGAAAAAGTAGGATTTGGTTATTTTTCATTTTGCACCTTTATGATCTTACTATTTCTTATGTTTAGGGTTTTTTTTTGATAATTTTACATTAGACATTTTTCTTTAGCCAAAAAGTACATGAAATTACTATTCATATTCCTCAGTTTTTGTCTACAAAATGCTCCGAAATCAACCTGCAGGTGCATAAAATACAGGGAAAATGGGAACTGTGTCTGTCTGAATTTGCAATGTGCTTACACATGAAAACATTACGTTTGTTTTGATTGCCTTTAAATAACTCCTGTCTCATGCCACCACAACTGTAAATAGAATGCATAGGCACTAGAGTTGAATAGATAATTGCATTATTTCCATGATAAGGTTTCGTACCGAGAGGTTTCAGATTCGAAATACAAACCCAAATACTTTCCTTTAGTGGAAAGAGCCCCAACCTCGATGGGTTAGTCATGATGGAACAAGGTTTCAGTTGTATTATACATGTTCTAAAATATCCTACTGCGTCGTTGATTTATTGTCAATTGACCTACCACTTTGAAAGCAGTGGCCCAGATGGCGATTTACGTAGACGAATGTACTATTTTTGAACTCTAGTGCTTTTGATAATCAGAATACCTGCAGCTGACAAAGCTTTCAATCCTGCATCAGTCAGTAGACGTTGGTGTTGTTTATAAAATAGGGCCTGAGGAGCCAGTTGGACACTCCAATGAGGCACAGACCAACCCGACTACGCCTACTGTGAATGGGCAGTGCACTGGTTTCTCTTTTTCTTTTCTGAATTTGAAGC
Source organism: Lepidonotus clava (assembly GCA_936440205.1). NCBI lineage: Eukaryota > Metazoa > Annelida > Polychaeta > Phyllodocida > Polynoidae > Lepidonotus > Lepidonotus clava. The sequence continues at coordinate 38,484,064 of OW387136.1, read as the reverse complement.
TACCACTTCTTTTTTGCATTCCTATGGGATTGCTTCTTATTTAAGGTGTGGTCGATATCTGTTTGAAACAAGCAGGATGGTTTTTGCATTAATACTATTAGAAGAACTCTAATTTGCACTGGTTTCTGATATTCACTCCCTACTTCACTCACAAGTGTTGTATCACGGACACTACCCCAGCCACCAGGATGGTGCCCAGGCCTAACGATCCCAGCGGCCCGGCTCCAGATCCATCGAATTTACCTGACAAAGATAATAGAGCAACATGTGCAAGCCCGTTAACAATTGCGAACAATGACTATTTAAGTAGTTTAGACAGACATTTGGATTTGATAATTATATGCGGGGGCTGCAAATGCAATCATATACTTACAAGATAACGTGGACGATACTATCAGAAGGAGAAGTACTTTTCTGGGCCCCTGGATACCAGCCATTGGTTTTAATTGTCCGATACAGGACCCCTTCTGCCGCTACCTGGTCTGCTACACTGATAAACTATATAGCTAGCACCCAGCGGTCCAAAAATATAAATATAGTTTATCCTCCTCTTAATGTTTCTCTCTAATACTTTGGATAATAAAATATGAAAGAAATTGGTGGATGCTAAGTTACATTATACCACTTACCTCCGTCCTGCTGCCCCTGAGGGTGCCGTAGCTTCCCCCCGTTCTTCCTCCTGCGGCCCCCCGGCCCCCCGCGCCCCTTCCCCCGACCCCCCGGACCCTCCACGTCGTTGCCCTCCGTCGTCGGCTCCAGGGTGGCGTCCCCCAGGGGGTCGGGGGTGGACAGGATCTCGTCGTACTCGGCGTCGTCCTTGGTGATCTCCTTGACCTCGGGGTCGGCGGCCGACAGACGCCGGCAGTGGACGCGGATGGACGCCGGCGGCTCGGCTGAGGGGAGATGCAGGGTTAGTTTTATAGTATATGCTTAGTTCAATATATCAGTTTAAATCATCAATGAATGCATGCAAAAGTGGAATAAGACGAAATTGATATTGGGTAAACTGATAGAGGTACGTAGGTATAAACTACAATGTATATGTTTATTGTTAGACGTAAGACCAGTGACGAAAGGTTGCATTAATCCAAAGGCTTTATGGTAGGGTGTTTTTGGGACTCCCCTTGTCCGTGGTACGGACAAAAAAGGGAAGAAGGCCTTTTAACAGCATAATCAGATAATTATAAACATCTTCCTGCATCCCCACCCTCCTCTCCTAAGTCAAGGGTCTGCCCCTGATTTAATGGTCTATTACCCTAATTAATAGAGGTATACTGTCGCAGAAGTTCAGGGGAACCTCATATGTATAATGCTGTACCGGAATTATTCTAATGGCATAATTATATGACAACTAACCACGTCAAAGGGCACAAAAAAGCCCCCAAGTTTAAGGGCGTGATGATGTCCCTATTATTGGTCTTTATCAAAGTGCCCAATATACTCTTAATCTATCATACCATACCTAGTTTTTCCTTTCCCAAGTAAATACAAAAGAATACACACCGGCGAACGCCATCCAGAAGCCCTTAAGTGACCTGGTGAAGTACTGGAACTTCTGGGTGCGGTTGTCGTGGTCGTCCGAGTGGAACTGGATGGCGAGCGAGTTGCCGGTGGACGTGATGTTCTTCACCCCGGTCATGATGGCCCCACAGTGTCGGTGCTTCTGGTTGTTCTGTCTCAGCATCATCCAATCGGCGCGGCAGCGACTAGGAAGACGTGGTTGTTCATAAATTACTTATTTTTTTATTGAAGGTTCTATAATTCGTTGGCCTATATATCGCTACGCCCCTGTTACACGTATAGTTCCCATTAACCGGATTACACACCAAAGAAAGCAGCAATACAGCTGAAATGAAGAATATTTTTTATTCTGTCACAAGACTGATAAAGAAGCCCAGTAGGAAGATTATTTTGCAACAAGTACTTGTACGTTAAGCCCCATACCCACTAGGCGATTTTACTGGCAACAGGCAACTGGCAACTGATTAGAATCGGCCGATTCTTAGGGTCACCAGTGAGTATGGTATATTGAAACATATATGTTTGATACCACTCGGCCCTAAAATCGGCCGATTCTACTTGCAGAATCGGCCGATTTTAGGGTCCATGAGTCGCCCGATTCTGTAAAAATGTCCTAGTGGGTATGGAGCTTTAAGCCCCATACCCACTAGGCGACTTGGGCCTCGTCGCCTGTTGGTATGCTATATTAAAATGAACGTGTTTGATAAAATCGTCGGGCAAATCATCGGGCGATTTTCCCGGCAATTCAAATCAAACACATTCATTTCAATAAAGCATACTGACAGGCGACCAAGCCCAAATCGCCTAGTCGGTATGGGGCTTAAAACAACACTGATTCTGTCACATTATATGCAGTCGAGACATATTGGGATAGATTTAAGTGTCTTTTGATACCAATATTAATGGGGTCTTCTGATTTCTGACATGACAGGGATCGACCAATAAACATAAATAAGTGAAATATGCTATCGTCTTTTGAATATTTCAAATTATCAAAATAATCATCCTATCGTTTCCTCCCACATCAATTATCACAAATTGTTATGATTACTTCCCTTGTCAGTTGTCTCAATTATACAGTTATTGGAGAAGCCGATGGCAAACAGACAAATGTGCCAACATGTTGACCGGATTGACGTCTAGTTAGGCTAAGTGGACAGGTATATATCATGTACATCTGTTGCCATCATTGGCACAAGGGGTAGAAGTGCACAGTCAGTGGAGGTATTTCTAGAAACTAGTAATGGTTACCATCTCCCTTACCTTCCAGTCACTGATATAAGGAGGGTGGGTTAACAACTAGTATTCCTATAACCCTTTCAGTGCCAGATATATCACAATACAACTGATATTTACTGAAATATTTCCCAAAATAAAAAAATTAGTGCAAAAATTCCCTAAAACTCAAATTTAGTTTAGATTCTTCAGACGAAAAGCTTTTTTCAATAATTTTGATATAAACGTTCCAAATGTTGGCACTGTGCCAATAAGGCAAATTTCTTGCGAGGAGTAATTATTCGTACTATTGTAATTTGCAGGTTACCATGGTAACCAATAATTCATAAAATAGCAATGGCACTCTTTATTAAAATAACATGAAAATATTATCTTTTTTGTGCAAAAGACAGTTTGTGATTATCATAAATGAATGAAAAGTTAGAGCAAATTAAAAAATAATGTCATTTACATAAATTCACCCATTTTTCATGATTTTTTAATTAGTATGGCAAATTCAAATGTAAATACAGTCATTGTTTATGGTTTCTCAAATCGCAATTCTAACATTTTTAGATGACTTGATAGTCTGATGTTCAAATACCTGTATCTCTGGTTCTAATTGGAATATCTGAAAAATTCTTTCAGATTCTGAAAGCATATTTTGCATTCTTTCAATGGTGTTCCTATGGGATTTTACTAAAGGGCCCCATATGAGGCCTCTGGCAGTGTAAGGGTTAAAGGTAAAGGCAGTTTGATTTAGCCATAGAAAATGTACTTAGTTGGTCCTAATGAAATAAGGTGCTTGCGAGTTTGATAATTTAGATATTGGGCAGTTTTAACATAACCATGGTCAAAATCTTTTAATATGATTCAAAGAACGTTGACTATCTGTCTCAAATCACAAAAAAAAATCTTATCATGCTTGCCCTGGCAACCATATACGTTTGTCCAAAAACATGTCAATTGATGTTGTTTGGTCGTTACAGATAAAAGTAAATTGACATAACACCGTTCATTAAAGGCATGCAATATACCTTTCTACCTTAACCATGCCTTGCAAGAATGATAAGGCCACTAGTACTATAGAAAGCTCTTGCAAAGGATACCTTTCTATTGCATGTTATCAACCTCAATGGCTCCCTTTTCACGATTTTAGATTCAATAATTATAAAAAGGACCGATTGAAAAGGAGAAGTGCATTATCTTGGCCGCTGAGTACAGCCATAAATTATAAGTGTACCACCCTTAGAACTTTCTCTGTCACTAGAATTCCAAGCATGGCACACTGATAAACTATGGCTTGTTTGCAGTGACCCTGAAAAGTACTTATCTAAGTCTCATAGGTTTCCTCACCTGTTTTTGGTCTCCAGCAGGAGGTCGACGAGGCTGAGGACGATGCGCGATTCCCACTGGGTGGACAGTCGGCACAGACAGTCCTGGTTGGTGGGGTAGTTGTAAGGGTAGTTGGGGCTCTGGATGAAACCCTCGTTGATTGTGGTCTCCAGGTGTTGACAAATGTTATACACCTTCTTCTCTGGAGGTTTACAAAAATACGTGTCAGTCATACATGTGGCAATATTGACAAGGAGGAAAACAGACATTGTAATCAATTGTTCCAAAGGAATTCCAAACAGCTTACCAATTTAGTATCAACTGTTACTTAGATATTATATACCAGTTAATTCAACACATACTTGCATGCAACATTTTAGATTGACTCTAAGAGAGTTATTGAAAACAAAGTGGATAACCTATAAAGTGATATTAAGGGCAGCGTTATAAAAGTAAGCATATTATAATCACAGTTCAGTATGATATTAAACATTTGTCATTAAAATGCTTATGTTCAAGGTGGTCCTAGTTTGATGTAAATATCGGTCGCTAGGTTTGCTGTTCTAGATGAACACACCAACCATCAAGTTAAGTCAGTTAAAATCAAGGAATATCACAATCCCTTCAAAGGATCCACTTACTGGGTACGCATTGGTACTCTACTTGGAGATAGTCTGAGAACTTCTTATTGGTGCCCTTGCAGGTGGGCATGTAAGACTGCATCACTGTCCGGATACACGATCTATTACCCATACAGGTTGACCAGTCGTAAACCAGGTTCATCGAGTCATCCATGCAGTCGCCGCTACAGTAGCTGCAGTTGTACGACTCCTGAAGGAATAGGAAATTTGTTTCTGATCATTTTACCTATAGCTTTTGGGAAAGGATATCTCCAAACAGTTCTAAGGCTACATGACTAAGATTAGTTTATAAAATGTTTTTTTACCTGAGTGCCTTTTTAATAGGATCGTGCATTTCAGGATATATATCGTAATTCAATGAACTCAAACGAGTCATGAGATATCAACATACACTACGTCACAGTATCCACAGTTAAATAGGAAACTAACGGTTATGTGAAACAGTGTTTGGAAAAATTATGTACTTTTTCTTATACCTTGCTTAGATTTAGTCTACTGAAATATGCATAAAACCTTCAGTTTATCAGTTTCCGCTGCTACTTCATACGGGTTATTATTGATATCAATAACCATGGACTCTTACCTGACTCGGACCCAGTTTACAGTTCTCCCAGGGGTTCCCCTTTGGGGCCACTTTAATGCCGTGGAAGGCTCTGTTGATTTTAACCATGTGGCCATCAGGACAATCAAACTGGACTTTGGGGATGCCCCTGCTCTTAAAGCATTGACTCGCCTTCTGTATGGGGATTTCTGTTGGGGATAAAAAAAAGAATAATGAATTGTTGGCCCTGATATTGGAGACAATTTCTAATATGAACGTTGAGATAATACGCAGAAACTAAAGGTCTGTATCCTTTTTTAAAAAGGAGATATGGTATTGTTCACATATTTGTATTGAAGCTTTATCATTCAACAGTCCTTGAATACAAAATATTACAAAAATATTCAAGGGAAGGATAAGTCACACATTCAAATATGAAACCTACTCAAGTCAGTTTGGAATAAAAGTTTACCAAAAGTTCTTATTATACCTGCTTACATAATAGAGACATAGTTTATCTTCACATAAAACAAACCGGAAGTTGATGTGCAGGACCGGAAGTACCGATGCCGGCAGACATATTGGTTTCATATTGGGTGATGTGACAATTGGAGGTCACAGTGACATGTCGATATGCGAGACGAATCGCCGGACACAAGATGGCGCTCATAAATTATGGGATGTCATCAGACAGCTGGGAATGATTGGTCAGAACATGCCACTCACAGCACGTTTATCGTTATGGGGTATGATTGAGGAAATATCGAGATAATTTGTAATCAGCCAGCTTGTGCGCCCATTTATATCTCTCCCCAATTTGCTTGAGGTAGACCGTACGTGTTATGCCGATTCTGACTTGATTAAACAAGTTATAGGTTGTACTATGAATTGTTGTAAGTAACATCTTTTTATGCAATTTACCTAAGAATAGTTTAAATTGGATCAGTGTTTACATCGGATACCTTATCCTTAAGCATATTCTTTGAATTTTACTAGAAATGACATTATTTTAGATTTGGAAACACACTACCGTAAGCTAATTGAAATGTGTTATTGAATCAGCCTAGTAATTTGGTTCCAACTTTCCAAGGAGAAGGGGGCAATGTACGCGTTAAGAAAAACCAATGTAGTCGAATAGAAGGCTTTCAGAAGCTTATATCTAATGAGATTCTATCGAAACAATTTACGTATGAGTGACGTCCTTATGCTTTTCAGATATCAAATTCTTCTCTAATCATCCTTGATCAACCAATGAATAGAGGGACCAGACTCATTTCGGGTAGCATGAATTATCATGTACTAATATTAACTTTTGAACGCACTTTGTGTTTTAGGAGTTGTGACCCCAAACATGCCCTAACACCTTTCCTTTTCATCTCTTTGTTTTTTAAAGTAGATTACTTTATCTATAAAAGCCATGACCAGCGTATCCCTCTACTATGAATTAATGCGGGACCATTAGTATATCCTGCTAGACATCTAAACATAATCTCAGAAAACCTTTCCAATAACAAGTATAGTACGTTAACATAATAAAAAGATTGTTTTCGATTTGAATATCTACTTACCTTGCGCGGTTACCATGACGGTTGCCACTGTTGCCAGGATCACCATCAGGGTAGTAGCAGAGCGGCTTGGTGCCGCCATGGTCATACAGGAGGAATGGGGTTAAATATAACAATAATAAGGGCGAAATCCTCCAACGTCCAGGCCTCTCCTCCTTGGTCAGTCTTCTCCCCTATACGGTCTTTCACCTTGACTACCTGTGCGTCTTGACCGGTCCTCCAGCGTCCACTACCTGGCCACCAGGTGACGACAGGTAACCATAGCAACAGCCCCCACCTACCCAGTCTGGGTGGGCGCCATTTGGTGACCGACTCTAAAAAAGTGAGCTGGTGGGAGGCTGTGTTGGCTTTGGTGGGATACCTTCATGGGTGGTGGTTTTTAGGTAGGGGAGGGAACTCACCTCTTGGATGTGTGCATCTGTTGGGGCAATGTTGATGTCTATGTAAGTTTGCCGATGGATTCCAAATAATATAGCTATGTTATTATCACAAATCTAGGCTTCTTCAGTGTTTATCAATACTGTTTGGCCATAGTAGTTGGTGGTTTTTTTCCAATGAAATGTCTTGGCAACCTCTTGAAGAATAAACTTTGTGCAATAGGTATACAAAGAACCACATCATTTTAAAAGAATATCTATTCAGAGGCAATCGAAAAAGGGCAGGTAGAGTGAGGGGAGAGAAAAAAAGTTTAACGTAAGCTCTAGATAATTCTCAATGGGCATCCCTCCAGTTTAATTTGGAAGGATTCTCTTGTTTGTTGGTTTGTTGGTTAGGTGCAGGCATTGTTAAAGGTTTGGAAGGTGGGAATATGTATAAGATATTTCACTTTATTCTTAATATTGGGGGTCAGGGGGACATGAACCCCTTGATTCAATGGACCTATCTTATCTTCGAGTCTTTTGTGATCTAAGTGCCTCCCCCTAGCCCTCCCCTGATGATATAAGAGCCACGCCCTGGTCCTCCAGTGTTAGATGTGGGGAATGACGTCCTTGGTAACAGCTGCCATGGTGACCACTCGGTGACCATGGTAACCGGGCCGGCCCCACCGTGGAGGAGGCAGGAGGAGGTATCCAGGTGTGACAGGGTGGGGGGCACAGGTAAGGGCCAGAATATGTGTGAGAATCTGGGATTGGGTTGTTTTTTTCCGTACCTGTAGGTGAGTGAATTGTTGCGCAAGGGGTTACTGTAGCCGAGAAACTATTGGTTTTGTAGTAGTACAACGTAGAGGCTGATACATTTGTCCTGTGAGGCGATAATAGTCTATATTGATTTTTACGAAAAGGAAAACAATACAAATTCTTTATTTTAAAAATAAATAATGGAACGGGCCGTTTGTTTTACTCTAAGCATAAGGGAAAACAAGTAAATTGATTTTGGAAACATGTCCAGAGTTGACAGAATAGATTTTCTTTTGGCATTTCTAGGGCGTTTCATATGGGTATTTCAAGGTAAGGTTGGTTAGAACATAATGTAGTTATAGCGTTCAATGAATAACCGTGCCAGTAAATCTGAATAAGCCATATCACTTCAAGTGACCCCTTTAGTTGACCACCCAACAACTGACGACTAGTGTGGTCAAGAGCTGACGACTAGTGGTCAAGGTTACTGTATAGTCCTTTTGTGACTGTGTATTTACACAATCTGTCGCATGTCTCTGACTTAAACATGTAGGTGGCAAGAAAGGTTACCTTTTATTTTGTGTTTTGCAAAGCTTGTCAACACGGTAATAGAGAACAAGATTTGTTTTACATAAACCCTGTATTTCCTGGTGTTCTCAATTCTACCTTATCCGGATGGAGATTAACAGTAATCCGTGGGTATCGATATGGTGGTGGGATAAACCCCGATCGATGAACCTATATTAGTATCAGGATAATGGGGAGATTCAGGATTCTCAACAGAGGGGTACTATAAAGGGAGTCTAATCTGTAAACAGTACTATAGGTACCGCATGTCCTTAAACCTTTCCAATCCCTCCACTTACATTTCACAGATAGCTATTGCTCAAATGAGAGTCAATGGTAAAAGTTTAAAAGTTAAATTTACCATATGGTATTAACTTTATTAATAGCGAAATTACTCATACATTTAGTATTCCCTGCAGCAATAGGGACATAGTCCAATAAAGACCAATGGCCTTTGTCAAAGCAATGGTCTAAACAAGACCAGGCCCCTGCCATAATCTCTCATCTCATATTGATCGGTTAAGGTGGTTTATATGTAAGCCGCCAGGTGGCAGTTTAGATTGTAGATCTATTCATTCTTTGACTCATTTTGAAAGCATGCACGAGGGATACACACGTCATGTATTTCAAAACATTCAGATTTACCATTAGGAGTTTAAAACAGTAGGTGTACGTACGTAACCTTTCAGATTGAGTAAGATATAAGGTATTGGTTTAAAGTATTAAATTGTTCCGGTCACTTGATCAGAAAGGAAGTGTTTTGATCGCGTAGCGGGTAGTAAACCGCTTAATGAGGACATCATTTGATTGGAATACAGTAGCATTAATAGTGGCAATAAATGTTGACCTGCAGTTACCACTGGTTACCTTTACTTCCTTCTGTTTGGTGTATCAAGTTTTACATTTACCCCATCTAATTGGCAGCAATTAACTATCATTATTTATGCCAGACCACGAGAAAATACCTTTTAACGTTAGTGTATAGAAAACAACGCACGAAATTCTTCAATTACAATTTTTATTACAAATGCATTTGTTTGTATGAAAAACGAATGTGAACACGGATATGGTATGTCTGTACAATATAATGTGGCTTACATGTGTGTAAGTGATTTATGCTGTTAATAATATTCTTGCGTAGAAACAATCTGTCAGAAACTACATCACCTTGCCAATGATCGACGTATTCGTCATTCCCTGGACACAAATTTGATAAAATCTTCATACCTTGCAAACATTTACATCTTCAAAGTATGATTTGATAATATAAACCATGAAAAATGTATTGATAGATTAATATCACATGAGATTACAGGTTGTTAGCCTATTCCGAACATAGAATGAAGAAAAATTGACACACCCAGTTTTCATTATAATATTATCGTTCTATTGTGAGTAACCAGTTGCATCATTGCCGTCAATATAACTATGAACTCTTCCAAAATTGGGTACGCCGTTTTAGGTAGGAAAAAATACAGCGGGCGCCATTATGCTTTCTGTACCGAGCCTTAAAGTAAAATAATTTCCAGAGTCAGAAGAAAATGAAAAATAATGATATTTAAAGTGGATAAATGGCAATACTAACAGAGCTGACAGAATTATGCATCTTTCCTCATTGGAAATAGGCAATCTAGTTTTTTGAGGTTGAATTTTCTGTTCGGGAGGTGAACGGACAGGAATGAGTAAAGATACCGTAAAATAAATAACAATTACTGTTAGCACTCTGATGAGCTACATAGCCTTGGATATTGAAATGTGACATGCATCACCTATGCATAGTAGGTCGGGAACATACAATTGCAGTAAAAATACCAGCGCCCATACATTATTTTGTAGTTGCACTCTCACACAAAGGTATGATAGAATACATTTTCCGCATGCAAAAATTCACAAATTCACAAGAAAGCTGTTAATTATCATCGATTACATCATATAGATAATAGTACTGTAGTCTTACTTATATGCATACATTGCTCTCAGGTACGATAGTTGGTTTCCAAATCAGAAGTATAACTTCATGATTGTCCGTCCCCTATAACCCCTATATATATCCATCGTTAACTCCAGACATCCCTCTTTATACATTATACTGGCCAAATTAGTAGACCTACCTCGACAACAACACATGTATTCTTCCGTCAGAACATAAAAAAATATGTTAACATATGATTAGGCCTATATCTTCCTTCTTCCCATGTCAATATATCACAGCAGAAGCCTATATCAAACAGTTGATATGGTAAACATTGCGTGCAGTCCAGGATAGGGCGGAGGTTTTCCCACCGACCTCACGACGTCTACATAAGGGTTAGCTAAAACAGTATATGAAATCAAATACAAAAATGACGTCCCTACCACTCTGTGCCCGTCATATTCATATTGCTCAATTTTTCAGTGAGTGCATGGATAACCGCGGGACATACCTCACAACAAAGTAAGTCCACGGGAGAGATGGACGAATATATATCCATATAGTATTATGTACATAATAAAGTTAATTGGCAGATGTAATATTATGTTTAGCCTGTTACTGTTCGAATATATCATGTGTAAGTCCGTTTGATATTGTATTGCAATTGCATTGAATGCATTCATTTGCCCATTGAATCATGCGTCAACTCATTTACGAACGTTCATGTTTTTTTTTTATAGGGGTTTTCATTAGTTTGTAGATATGTTAATTACGCATGATATGATATCACTCATTGATATTGGTATATATACAGGACATTGTTGGAGATCAACATTAATACGAATTTCCATGCACGAAGCATTTACAAGCTATTCTTACACATTGATAATTTAAAGTGTTTATCAATAGAATCAATTGGTGCCAAAGAACTTTTCACTCGCATCAATATTTTGCACAATACGTGCGGGAAAACAGGGTCAAAATTGATGTATTTACAGTATATACAAACATATTCTCTTGTCATTTTTCACAGTTTTGTGGAGTGGAAAAGCTTTACACTCTCGATCACAATTAATGACATCGGCAGCAATTTATCAATCTTACCTTGCATTTGAACTTAGCAAGTTTAAAACATCCTAGAGATCTGTGTTATGACTCTACATTCATTGCTTTTTTTGTGAGGCAAGCCAGCTAGCTGGACGCTTTAAAATGAACCTGCCTGCCATTTCTACATTATATGTACGCACCATCAAATTTTCTCATTATCTTATCTTATGTTTGATAAAGCACTATGGTTATAATCCTTAGCTTGTCCGCCTGGTCCAAGAATAATTTGCAAACAGTTTTGAGTGAAAACCCTAAACCAAACGCTCTTGGGTAGTCTAAATATAAATACCATATCAATTGGGAATAAAATCTTGGATGTTGGCATGCTAGTAATTTGCTTGAAAAGGAACTCACACAATTCATGAGCACATTGGAATTTAGCTCAGTCTTAGTCAAGAAATCTATGGTCATATCACGACGAGAACAAGGTTTGATAATTTTGACCTTTTGGATGATCGAATCTATGAAATGATTGAATCGTTTAGAAGGTTGAGACCGTACCCCTACAGATTTTCCGAGGCAGGTGTTCTTTACTGTGCAGGGTCCCATATCCTACACAGACAGGAGCTGGTGGTATTCTAGGGGCCTTTGATAATCCCTATCGCTGGCACAGGGGTCACGCATAGTAGTACCCGATAGTAGGATGTTGTTAACAACTTTACTTGAAGATACCAGCAACATATAAAGTACATATGGGTATATTTTCAACAATTATGCTGTTGCAGCAAACCTGAAAAGTTCAAAGACACCCTCACTTCAAAAAAAGAAAAACTATTCCATCCAGCACTGCTCTTCGTTCTAGAATCTCCTTGAGTTCACATAGATCTGAGCTTCTCCAGCGGGAAAGTCCTTCGATTTCCGCTTTTTGTTGGGCACAGCATACAAAGCTGTGGTACTACTTGTTGTCCCAAACTGGTCCAGGCTGCTAATGGAGTTACTCGTTCCTGGTGTAGGTCTCTGTTGAACACTAGCTGAGCTGGGGCTCCGTTTGGGCTTCGGTAAAGGCATAGGCTTCTTGTTGAGCTTAGCGGGCAGGGTGCTGGTGTGCTGGTCAAACTGGTCTGAGGCCCCACTGTAGCGTGGGTTGTCTTCCCAGCGTGGGAAGGCAGCAAAGACGTCATTTGTAGCTCTATACTGCATCCCTCCTCCTCTATCCAGCGACTCACCACTCGTCTCTATGCTCGTGGTTAACGTTGTTTGGCTGGCTGACCTCCGATGCTGGGACTTGCGTTTTGATTTTCTGTCTTCATTTTCGTACGCAGGCTTGGCTGAGGACATTCGCACAACAACATTGCGGGGGACGGGTCCCAAGTTGCTGTACGAGTTTTCGCTTGAGTTCAGGGTATTGTTGTCAAACGGCTGCTGCAGTGGAGGGCTATTGACATAGGGGTGGTTCAACTTCTTCTTTGAAGCACCTCGACCTGGGTTGCGGAGGTCCCCAGATTTGACTCCCAATTTGCTGGCAATGGCTAGGTTAGCATGCACTGAATAACCAAGGTCACGGCGCCTCTTCTGGGTAGGTTTCCTAGAACATCAAAAGAAAATAGTTAAGATATTATAATGAATCACTGTCATCCTTCTATACTCAATAGGTGGGGTTAGGTGTAATAATATATTTACAATTATCCAAAATAATTATTATGCAACATGATTGATAGGTTTTGTTTCATAACATATCAACTTAAAAACGTATCCAGGGGGCCCAGTTCACTGAGGGGCCCAGTTCACCTGGAGGCCCAATTCACTTAGGAGCCCAGTTCACTCAGGAGGCCCAGTTCACCTAAGGGCCCAGATCACCTGGGGCCCAGATCACTTCGGGGCACAGTCAACTGTAACCGAATTGATGCCACATATTGGTGTACACATACATTAATACATGAAAGATTAACTTTCTAATAATAATAACAGGGAACACTATCGATTTATGTGCAAAAATGAACCTACTTTTTGCGGCGGACACAGATGGCCACACATGCAACAATGATCACGACAATCAGGGTCCCAGCTACCGCGCCGCCGATGATGATTTCTGAAATTTCAAGGAGTGGTTTTATATAGCATCTTCATCCCGTGTAGGTTGTTTGATAGTAGGATTGTAAATCCTATCATCGTCCCTAGGGTGATACACGTTCAGTAGTTAAAACCTAATTGCATCGATACAGGCAGGGTCATACTATCACCCTGGAGGATGATACAGGAATCCAGCAGCCGAAAGAAAATCTGTTTGTTAGTCTAAGCTTTAAAACGTTGGCTTTGTAGTATATACTCCCAGTAAATCTCTCAAAACTCTCCGATATTGGGGGAATGGGAGGCAGAAAAATCCACCCCAAGCTGCTTCAACAAAATGTGTGTCCCCACACAGAAAGGATGTTCCGAGGGGGATTATCTTAAGCTCTACAGGTAATATTAAGGGAGATGGGTAGATTTGTGAAAAATAGGGATGAAAATCTCTTAAACCAACTTTTTGTGTAGAGTTCAGTTATCCTACTCTAAGCATTCCATTTTGTTTGAAAAACGTTCTATTTGGAATGTTAATAGAATTACCAAACAACAGATGTTTTGTTACCACGGAAACAATGAAATTTTGCCAATTTTGTCAAAAATTGTAACCCATTTGGTAAAACATGACTTGATTGTACTACCAGTCCAAACTAAAAGAGATTATCTTTTATAGAACAAAAGTTATAAATATTCAATATCCGGGCTTTTTGCCATTTTCAGGAATACTGACCGTCCTGTTTTCAACAGCCCATAAATTCCTTGAAAATTATTTAATTTTGATGTGCTTGGTATCATTTGAAAGCTTAAAACATCCTCTTTAATGCCTAATTCACGCCTGGAGCATCCTTTCTGTGTGGGGAGACACAAATATTTATGTAATTGGATCTCAAAAACGGTATGTATTAGACGAAAAAGAGAATCTTTAGTTACGAATAGTTGAGTTTCATGAGCCAGCCCTGACACAGGTCAGACATTCTACTGCATGTACACCTATCATCTAAATACTATGCTAGGCCCTTTCCAGGGTCATTATACGTTTAATCATTAATACAGTTATGGGCACAATAATGAAGAATGGAGACGTATGAGAACCAGTCTAAAGCAATATGAAAATAACAAAATTATCTTACTGATGCCCATGCTCATATCGGCCTTTATGTTTGATGCTCCTCCTACACTTGTCATCTCCTCTCCAGGGCCAGCCGTGGGCATCTCTGTGCTCCCCCCTGGTTGGAGATGTGTCAAATTAGTGTCGGTCCCATTGGCCACTGAACCAGTGACTTGGTTTAGTACTTGAGTTGAGGCTGCTGCAATGGTGCTCTTTGGGCCAGTTGTTGATGTCGTAGGGTTTTGTGTTGTGGTAGTTGTAGGGAGGATTGTAGATGTTTGGGTGGTTGGTTTTCCTTGTGTGGTCTCTTCTACTGAAGGTACTGATGTTGACACTTGTTGAGTGGATGTTGATGTAGATGTAAACTCAGTGGTGAGTGATGCACTGGGATCCACTGAAAAATGAAATAAAGATACAAAATATTGATTCCAGCTTCAAACTTGTACCAAAGGTAAAAATCTTTTATGCTGAAATACTGGTAGAATTAGAAAATTGCTAACTTTGAAATAGCCTTGGATGTGTATGATCTTCATCTGGCCAATAATTAAACTGGATTACCATGATGGTTTTGACATATGCATGGATTACATGGCATGCTGGTTCACGATAAAATCACAAGATTAATTACTAGTTCTAATAATTGGGCTGACCAGTGTAGAGTAACACAACCGTTTTATTATATGAATCATCTGCCCACTCTTGAGGTACTTTATATTTTTGTATGGCGCACTTTTTTCGTGTGAGTATGCTGAGTTTAATCATTTAAAGCATGTCTTACATGGTGAAATGTGAATCCAGTATCTGCCAAAGACTTGGGAGGTGTTGGTGACAAATTCCATGGGGGATCCAGACAGGACAGCAAGAGTTGTGTAAGTCATGCCTCTCTTAGCACACTGCTGTATACCATCTGGGAACCTGAGGCGAAATGGGCAGGCCAAGTTGTCCACTTCATCATGTGACAGGTCCCTTATGGTTACCATAACTTGTGCCCCATTGGTTGTCCACATGGTTATCCTACAGTATTCCATCGGTCGACTGATTGTAGGGTACCCCATACTGTAGAGTGTGAGACTTGCATCACCTGTTCTTAGTGGGCCATCTGCAGATGTACAGCCTTCTAAAATGGGGATATGTTGACCCAATTGATTAAACACTGCAAGAATAAAGAAAGGGAAACACATGACAGAGTATCTATCACATTGCCAGGAAGATAGTTGGTAAAGACATTTTGTAAAGAAGAAGACTATAATGTGTGTAGACCAGACTTTGATTGAAACTAAAGCTGTTGGGCATTTCCTTAAGGCTTCTTCAAAACTATTTCTAAGATTATGGGGTTCACAGTTGGGGTGGGGCTATTTTTTTATTCTTTTTTTATTAGTTTATTCTCAAGCAAGCTTTTAAAATTTAACCTGGTCCTCCAAGAGACCGATACAGATACAATGTTGGCACATCATCATTATTATGTAATGCAATCATAAGTATAAGATAATCTCCCGTGTCAAAACATTTTCAAAAAAGGTTTTCAAATAACCAATATTATCACAGGATTAAAAGATTAAACAATCCAGAAATGTGAAACACGATGTAGGAGTTTTTCAGTCTATTGATGATATGCATTATTGTAGGTACAAGGTATGAGGTAGACGTATCTTCATTCAACAGGGAGTACCAAGCTGAGATGATACAGGGTTAGAATTATCAGCATAACATGTTACTCTATTCAAGCATAGTTTAAACTGCTACATCGGATTGGTAATCAAGTATGCAGGTACATAAGTTGGCCTCTTTTTTCGTATTTACACTCTAGATGTTGCACATGCGTTTTCAGTTTATCCCAAAGTAGAGTTCCACGTTCATAAGGTGACTACTTGCATCTACTACTCATGAGGTTTGGCTGTTTGAAATCTATTTCGCAAGATCGGTGTGTTTCACATACTGACACCTTAATATTACTTAAGATTTTTGACTGCAGGAACATCATAAACTTTAGAGATGACGAAAATGTACATACCTGTTTGGCATTTATATTCTAAGAAGAGGTACATATTCCCAGTGTAAGCTGCTCCACATGAGTTAAAAGGCGAATTCCGTACCATAAAGGTGCATGTATTGAAGGTGTTACACTCTCTACGGAAGTCATCAGTTTTGGCAGCTTCACTCAGTATGCAGTCTCCCGGGGCAGGGCGGGGGAACTCACAAAAGTCCTGCACTGGCCGTTGGCTGATACCGGCAAAGGCTCGGATTACAACAATTGTATTGTCCTTGTCATCACATGAGATGGTCTTTGAAGGCTCGTCAGCAGAATAACACCAACTGGACACCTTGACCTCATCTGAAAATGGCAAAATCAAGAACATCAATGTGAGTTTCATGATATCTTTTCTTCAATTATTTTAACATTGCATGTTTTTCATTTCATTAAAATGATAATAGTTCTTTTGTATGAAAGTGCTTTCTTTCTTGCTCCCATGCAGATGATACATTACAGAAGAACTACAGAGTTTAACTGCCTTCTGGTGGTTTTTATGTATCAATATCTATGATAATAATATATAACCGAACGTCGTATATGAAAACTTTGATTTAGTGTTGACTGTTTCATATATTCTTTGTTCTTTAATGTTTTTACAAAAAGAAAATGAATGCCCTATTCCGTCCCCTTTTGCTTTTTCCATTAAAATTAAGCCTTCGGACTGCATTATACATTTAGAAACCCCTTGTGGTACCTGAGAAGTCTTAAACCATAAGTTCCTAACCTAACTCTAATATCTGCAAGAGAACATCAAAATCCTCCCCTTGTAGTTCAGACACTTATACCTTTATATCAGACTAAACTGTTTATTCTAGGGTGGGTCGGTTTTTTGCTGAGAAGTTGACTTAAGGGAGGTGGTACCTTCTATGTAGTTTCAGGCACAAGCCAAAATCCGCATAGGGTATATAAAACTGAAGTGAGAGGGTTCAGTGACTTAAGGCCTACATAATCTTGATAAAACTTTAGGTTATAATACCACTGGCGGATCCAGGCTTTTGAAAGGGGGGGGGGGGGCGTTATTTCAAAATGTTTACCTTAATTGCTTTTTGGCCAAGTTTTACATTAGAAAAATGCAAAATATTCCGGGAAAAGGGAGGGGCACGCCCCCCCCCCCCCTCGCCCCCCCTCTGGATCCCCCACTGAATACCAATCAGTATCACAAACTGCTATACACCTTTAGAAGAGTGCCGAAAGATTTGACCTTGAGAGGTTTCTATGCCCTTCACTGGCTAAAACGCCCTTCGAAAGGCATCAAAAGATATGACCTGGATAGTTGTATGTGCCCTTCTCAGACAGATACACATTTCAAAGATATTTGACCTTGAAAGGTTTCTGTGATTTTCACAGGCTGAAACACCTTTGAAGGGCATCAAGAGATATGACCTTGAGAAGTTCCCGTGCCCTCCACAGGCCGGTACACATTTCAGAAGGTGTCATGAGCCAAAACATGACCCTACCTTGTCGCCCACAAAACTATACATGCAACCACGCTTCGTAGGTCAATGCTAACCTGTTAACCAGCAGGCGTGACGAAAGTTAAACAGTTAGTTTTCAAAAAGGATACGCATGTAATACGCGGAATCATGTCTTTAAATAATACTGCCAGTTTCATGTGTATGAATATGTATTTAATTCCAAAGAGAAATCGGCGAGATTTTCTGCAAGTCTTGCATGATTGCACAGTCTAGTTGCAAGTCTGGATAAAATTACCATATCTTGTTAGTTCCTATCGTCATCTTTTTTTTGAAAGGGGATTTATGACCACATGTGTTGGAGGTAAATATCAAAAAGGCACCTTTATCGTATCATAGGTTTCGAATGACTACGGGAAGTGAATAAACCTTTAGGAACCACTCTTTAATAACCGTTCTGGTAAGATATTACCTAATATGGCGAATGCCAAGCCCAATACATATCTTGATGTTTTATTGTCTCACAAAGTTTCCCGTTCACGCTCTGACTCACGTGGTTCTAAGTCAGTGCTTGTTTTCCCCTCACTCATGCCACTCACGCCACACTGTCAAACATAAATAATTCAGCAATACTCATTACTGGTAGGGCCGGTTCGTTGTAGCCGGGATAGGGACATACTGGGTCTGATATTCCCCTTGGGGATACATTGTCATCGGTATTACCCGCCATCGGAATCGGTTCATGTGGAGATTGTTAAGGGAACTGTATTAGTTCAGGTTCAACGCACTGCTGGAGAGTTATGATACTCTGGATATTTTGCAGCCTCACCTATGCTTGTCTGGGCATGCCATTCAGTGTTTTTCTATGGGATTATTCAATCTTATTATCAATTCAAACCATGCATTTTTAATGATATACAGTAGAACAGAATTGGTTTTCGGGGATTTACCATTGAATGTAACTATTGCGAATTGTAATTGATCTGACATAATTACGAAATTACTTCCCAAGATTTTTAATCAATTGTTTCATGCTAACACATATATAAAGTTGTTTCAAAATAACATCAGTATTCTTATTCTTATGCATGCAGTGTTGAGTAGTTGTTGGGTGATCGGATGAGCAGTGAACTTTTCTAACATTATCACCATACATTTCCAAACTAACTTAAATCAATTTCTTTCTGTATGCGACAATGATTGGTCACAACCTTTAGAGGTGTGAACTAACAACTTATAGCTTTCAAAATTATGGTGTTACTGAGTAGTATTCGCAAGCATTAATAACATTCATGATATATATATATATATATATATATATATATTATACATCATACATAATACATACATATAGAAACTTTGAGGACCAGTTTACGAAAATTAATGTTGTCATGGATACCAAAGTACTATGGGGGCATGGGATGATACAATAGGCCTTTGAGGAAGCCCTTTGCAAACTCTCAACTCAAACTAAAATGTTTAAAAGTGTTAATTATTGAGTC
Organism: Lepidonotus clava; assembly: GCA_936440205.1. NCBI lineage: Eukaryota > Metazoa > Annelida > Polychaeta > Phyllodocida > Polynoidae > Lepidonotus > Lepidonotus clava. The sequence goes on along the minus strand of OW387136.1, from coordinate 38,464,487 downwards.
ATCTGAGTTATGTTTATCTCTTCTTTTATGAAGAAACATTTTTATTGTAAATCAACGCTGCGTAACTACTCACACAACGTGCCACGTGATGGGCCAAATACTTCCTGGGGAAACATACAACATGTGTTAACAAGTTAAATACCGCAGGGCTTCAGTCGCCAAAACCGCAGCACAAGTCATGTTATTTATTAGTGAATTTCCATGGCACTATGCAAATCTGGGAAATTATAAACCTCTGCTTTTGTATGAGTTTTTTTTTCCCATTTATGCAAATTATGGTAATTATGTTCTGTTAAATGAATTCTGATTCAGATCATATCCTAGATTACTGATCGTCAAAGATAGGTCATAATAGAAATATACTGCTTTTGTCGTAATCCATGTGCAAAAAAGTAATCACTAGCTGACCATTATATGTCATTTGGATAAGAATTACACTACTTATACATCAATATCTAGTCAGTTACAGAACACTTAAGCACGACGCATCGTGTGTGAATGATTAATTAAGTGGCTATATAGATACTTGTTTATAGCTTGGGGGCACTTAGTTCTAAAACAGGTGTATGGGGTCTATATAGAATCCTTCAGACTACCTGAGAACCTTTCAGTAATTGTAGATGGGGTCAACATCCATGTTCAGAAAACATCATTTTTGATGAAAGATTGCATTCAGTGATACCGCATTAATTAGGTAATTTATCTATAGCTATTTATCTGTTTGTGTTGGTTTTTATATCATGTATCTGGTTAATCAATACATCTCCTTCTACATTTAAAAGACAGAAGGGGGAATCAGCTCTCTTTGTAGGCTACCTAGTGGTTACCTGTCCACAAAAATTAAAATCTAAGGTACTACTGAAAGAACACGTATATGGCATGTGAAGTTGTCGGTTAATAACAACAAACACAAAAAAACCATGATAGCTATAAACCCTGGACTGTGGGGAGGAAGGGGTGAGTGTTTTGGGGAAGGATGGGGTTGGCGAGTGTTGAATCGTGACGGTCTGACGGTAGCCGTGACAAGACCATGACAGGAGCGTGACCCAGAGGTTATTCACCGGCTATCTCTACTGACACAGAGGCACCTAAAGCACATTTGGGGGAAGGGATCTGCAGCTTGATACCTGTGTAGTACACTTTAATGTTTTAGTTGACTAAGTATCCTAATTATCTCCTACCTATATGTGTCTTCGGCACTGTTCTTGACACAGTTACAAAATTAATGTCTTTTGATAAAACATAATAATCACTGTCTTTTCACATTATTATATTACATTTAAAATAGTCATTAGGACATGCGGGAATAAAAGAGCTCCTTTCTCTGCATCTGTCAACAATTGATTATAATGGATTCTATGGTTCGCCGAAGGAATCCTTAACATTCATCGAGCAGCTCTGCATCTGTCAACAATTAATTTTAATGGATTCTATGGTTCGCCGAAGGAATCCTTAACACTGCTAGAAGTTTGTGTTTGATAAAGAGTAAGTACAGGGAAAAACGTTGTCGCTTGATGAAGAAAACTGATCTCTCTTTGAAGAATACCTGAATCTACTTCTGAAAGAGACAATAGTTTCGTAAAACTCTTAAGGGTCTATATCAGATTAGGAAGAATATAAATCCCGAAGAAAATTGATCTCCTGGTCAAGTAATTTCGCCCTCAGGATTAAACAAAATGTATTCCCTTCGGCCAAAATGTTCTTGTACAATTCAAAGGAGACTCTCAAAGTACTGTTGGTGTGAAAATAATTAAATGTACATGAAATAAAACATTATGTCGTTTTAATTCAAGTTTTGTAATATATAGTGTTTTCAGGGTGCTACTTGATTCGCTAGGCCTATTTAGTGTGCTTTTGCAATTATTCATAGTCAGTGGTGTAACAGGCTCAATATGTTCAGTGCAGTTTTCTTCTGAATCATAAATTAATCTAGATTTCAATTTTGATTAAAAAGACATTTCTATAGGCTTATACTCAAACACAAATTATGCCGGAAGGCATCTGATGTAGAGTGCATGAGCATGCTTAGGGGCATTCGTATTTTTACTCATGGGAAGGCCTAGCTTGAGGCATGTCGAGATGTAAAAGGATTAGTTTCCCTATGTTTGAACATCCCATTGACAATACCCAGGGCCACATCTGTCTCAACGTGTGGGAAAAGGGCTCCAAGGGGGTACGTAGGAATGTGTAGATAACAAACAGCCCAAAGGCCCAGCTTATCAATTCTCAATCTTCTCAGGAGTTCGGGACTTATCAGACCAGTTATCTCCTTAAACCCAGGGTCGAGGCAAACCTGCATTACTGTCAAAGTACTTTGTATGTTGAATTCATGATGGTGATAAATTGAGGTATTTTTTCTCAAGTGGTTCAGAATCACAAGTGGAGAAAAATGATACCGTTTGAGACAAATTATTAGGTTTTAGTGGTTTGGATTTCTTAAGGAGGCTTTTTGGGAATTTATTTGCATTCTGTAAGTGCCCCACTGTGGCCGAGATTTTATCCTGTCGGTTTTGATAAAAAGACTAATTGCCACAACGTGAAAAACATCCTTAATGTTTTCTTGGGCTTTAAGTCCCGGGGGAAGAGGGACTTAATGATCACAAGAGGGAGGAAATGGGAAGAGCCAATTAAGATTATCCAATCACTTTGAAGAACGCCCTCGGCGCAGTTTGGCCCAATAATAGCCGTAACCAGGTTAAATATGATATTTGCGTTTCTCATTAATTTTCATCAAACACTCACACTGATTTCATTATATCCAGGTTCCGGTAACAATTAACAGAAAAATCAACCTTTGAATGTGTAGACAAGAGTGATGATATTGGACCACAATTTTAGGTGCTACTCTAAACGAGTAACCTACTGTATTCGTAGCTATTGGTGGTACTTGAATTACAATCGATTAGGTGAGTCATTCAGACAATTATGGTCTTCATTTGTCGTGTCAAAGCTTAAAGACAAGTCCAATCTAGTTACGTTTTTTTTTATAATAGCCTACCGTTGTTCGAATATCATTCAGATTAAGGAAGGCACATGATGTATTCTTCTAGACGCACAGTAATCATAATATCTATAGCCGGTATCGAATGGCAGCATTTGGCAAGGTGCCATCGGCAATATTCAATGGAGGCTAAAAAAGTGAATTAAGGTAAAACCAGGAAATAAACAAATTGCAGAACCTGACCGAATTTCCCAATAATATCTGATAGCAAGGACACAATGTCAGAATCGAGATCTCTGACTCAGGGGGGTATAAATAAGGAGACACTTGAGTTTAAAACAGACTGCTGACCTGTATGGGATAGTCGAAGGGCACTACAAGAGTAATTCAACAATAAAACTGGAATTCCTCGGATTGCCCTGATCCTGTCTACCTAAGTAGAAACTCCTATCTTGAAGAGCGTACACTGGCCCTTTGGACGTGCAGTCATGATCTACAACAGTGGTGGGACTAGAATGAGGAGGAGAGGGGTTGCAAGGGGCATCCTACCTTAAATCCCAGGATCCACCCCTGTAGAGCCATTGTCTTTGGCAATTTGGAAACCACAGGCTGCTTCATAATTGCACTGTAGCATCATAAGGTTGAGACGCAGTAGAACCGATTAATGAGCTAAATATGTTGCACAACTAGTTCATATACCTTGTTTCATTTGAAGGCTTCCCGTCCCTGTGCCGTTACCTCCTGTCTTTATGCTGACATAGGCAAGGTATGCAGGGCACACGGAATAGACAGAGTTTTTTTTTTCTAAAGACGTATGTTTAACGAAGCATTTCATGTCTAACATTACCGTTCTTTCACATGGTCCTTCAACTGCGTACTACTATCTGCTCTAGGGAATAAATAAAGGCAGTATTCCCAGGGTCGCCTCCTACATGTACTATCCTATCTGGTTAGGAATCTAAGGTATTTGCCTTAGGGAAGGTGATATCACAAGAGGGTTTAATCCAATAGTTTAGAAAGAGAAAGAGTGCAATTAAGTATAGTTTTTAAATCAGCATCATGCTACAATTATTGTTCCTAAGTTACTTTGGATCTTTGACCGATAATACTGAACACTCGCGGATGAGATTGTAATAATGAATGAAGTAAGGTTTTACCAGTTATACAACTCACCTGAACAACTGAAGCTGCAACGGAATCAAAATATTTTCGAATACTATGCCATGCCTATAAACTATCCTCGCATGACCCTGGGGGCAATATTTGACCAGAAAATAGGAAAGATTAAAACGATTGTGCACTAGAGTGTGCTGGTCAAATGAAATCATTATTTAAATTATATAATGCCGTATATAGAGAGTATTGAACGTACTCGCACCTATTATAGGGTCCATTAGCCAATAAAGGGGGCTTTACTTGTCGACCCATTGTCATACAAACAACGTTATTGTATCGTAATATAAGCTATGGGTATTGTAATCTAAGCTTGGGGTAGTGGGACTTAAGCCTGTTGTATCCAATGCAGCCCCTTGGGGGCTGACAGAGAGTTCATTGCTCTGGTGGGTACCCGTATTGTTTGGGAAAGGAGGGGGATAACTTGCTCAATAGCCATACCTCGTGAATGATAATAACATAGACCATAAAAGGGAAGTTCTTTTTTTACAGAACTATAGTTCTGAAAAAATGAACTTCTTTTTTATAATACATTAAAAATGACATGTATGCATGTCATTTTTAATATGAATTTATTTGGCTTACCCGTAACGATACTTCAGAGTCATCAGAATCACAGAAAATTATCATATTGAATTGAAGAATTCATCATAGTCATTGGCAACTTTATGGCGAGTCATACAAATATTATTCCAAAATTTTAAGTGTAGCAAATTGAGAAAATGGCTCAGATCGCGACTAATCTCAGGTACGGCGAATGGGGCTTTACTTTAAACAAGAGAACCCGCCACCCCCTCCCACCCTAGACCACAACTACTTCTCATGGAAGTTTACCCCCGCAGAAAACCTTCTCCCTGACCCCCACACACTGACCGGGGTGTACCAGGGGGTGGGGGTGGGTGAGTGTTGGTGATGTTACTCCTTGAACTCACTCAGGGTTAACATCACGGGTGAGTGCTACTGACCTGGGTCCACACTCATTTACAAACACAGGTTATTAGGGGGCTGGGAAGTGGGGGTACTGCCACCTTAAGGGGTAGTGAGTGAGTGAGTGATGGATGTTTTATGCTGTTTACGTACCAACAACCAGAGCCATTTTCATGGCAAAAACAAGTTAGGACAAATTCTGACTTTTCAGACATGCATTGTGACTTATTCAGTCTCTGATGATCGCATCTATGAGATGAGGGTGACAGGGCAGGCAACCAGCAGGGGATCAAAACCTGGAAATCATTTTTCCTGTACCTCATGCCTTAGTGAACCCAGACACCAACCAGGAATTGAACCCAATGAACCACTTGGTCAGTGCTGGGTCCCCCCTATCATTGCCTTTTACAATCAGCAGGGGATACTGGGGGCCTATATTCTTCCCAGGACCAAAGGCCCCACCCCAGTAGCCCCACGGGGTACCTTAAGGGGGATGAAGCTTCAGATCTCTGAACTTAAATGATAAACAACTAGGTTTTTACTTGATGTCTAGCGCTTAGAACTTATTTGCTTAATCCTCCTAAATGGGGAGTCCAGGGTACGTCAACTCCCCTTCCCCAAGCTATTGATATGGCCAAATGTATTTTGATTATTCTTAATTAGACCTAAAGGGCCATGCCCTATTTGATAGTAAGTGCCTCCCTAAACACTACCTACAGGTGGTAAAGTCATCAATTTACCTGGACGGTTGGTACTGGGGCTTCTTGTATTACTCCCGGGGACTGTAGGTCACTTGGGTCTGCTTGTATAAATATCATATTATATTAGGGTCAACGGGGGTTTTCTGAATCAAAACAATGTGCAAAGAATGGTCAGAGACTTTTGTTAAAGGACAGAAATCCAGCAAATGTATTACTGAATGGATTATCAATGCATCGACATTTGATGATCTGTTCATACATTTCATGCAGTTCACAAAAGCCAATGGTATGATATTCTGGTAATTCATTTCTGTCGAACTTTTTATTTCCGCAATGCAGGGTATTGAAGTTATGCACTGTTGCTAGAAGTAGTCGCTCAACAGGAATGCATTACTAGATAGTCGTGTTGTCAAAGAAGTATGTGATATTGAGGCCTGAGGGCTATACAATGGCCATGTCCTGAACACGATGCTCAGGAGGTAGTCTTCTAAAATTGTCCTACAACGATTATCAATTGGGTACGGCTGACTGCTTTAATACCCATGTAGGAGACACAGCCGACAAAACTTCAATTTGAATTGATGGATTGCATGTATAGCCTTTTTAAAAAAGAACCATTTCTTTTGCTATAAAGCCTAGACAACCACCTGAATAGCACATGTGGACCAGGGAATTTAAATAAATATCAATCTCTTTTTTCTAAAGAAAAATCCAGTGTTATCTAAGTGGGACTTATGCCAAAACACGCTTGAGTTTGACAGGGTATGTATTGTCATATAAAGCACCTGTCGTAATCTGTCAGACGAGGTTGGGATTTCCCAACCAACTCTGACGTACGATTTAAGGTACATTGGGGGGATGTATCATAGGTGCGGACCAGAAACTTATCAGACGGTGACGAATTTGCTTCTTGAAAATTAAGAAAATAGAAATAAGAAATATAGATACATTTCTTCTGCCTACCTCTCTCTATAGTTTCAGACAAATAAACAAACTTAATCAGTAAGAATATTTAACAAATAAGTAAATAAATGAAAAGTAAACAAAGTTCATAACAGACAGTTTAAGTGTTATCATATATCACAGAAGGAAGACGTTTTATGTATCGAGCTACCTCTCAAGGTTGTCTAGATTCTCTAGCTCCTCATGTTTTCCGCTATATAGAGGGCAATAAGGAATTCTGAAAAAGCAGTGAGGTAGATTATATTATATCAGAACACCAATCCGTTCAGACATTATATTGCATAATGGTATGCTTGAATATTCTATCCCTGATGAAAGTATGATGTTTCAGCTTGTTCACAATAATGATATTTTAGCTGTGATGACAAGAAGACGTAGCTGCAAAGCATTAAATTATCAAATATTACATATTCACTGCCTCGGATTTTGAACGTTAGCTGGAATTATTTCGAAGGGAAAGCACTTACTGCACTCATACATGCCGAGTTTGCAATGTTTTCCCAACAGATGGCGTGATCGTGAAAGTCAGATATTGACATAAAAAGCATTATAGACTATGTCTGAATCAGATGATCGATAACTTCCCCTTTGGTTGGATTGTGTCGCGGAGAACTTGTCTTACCACTCAGGGAAAATAGGCCAGAAAAACACCCCATTCTCGAGGGTCAATATCAAACCAGGAATACTTCTAAAACCATAGTGCAAATGCTTTTACAAAAAGTCAAGATTTTACTAATATGTGTTCATTAAGATAGGGTTACCGGTACCGTTTTTGTTATAACAATACACTTTCATTCTAATTTCCTTATATTAAAACTACAAGTATCATTACTTTGAAACAGATTGGTATATCAGTCACCAGGTATTTGTCAATAAGTTCTAGGTGTTGCATTGGATTGTTTTTGACAGTGGTTTTGATAGCGATTTGGCGCCAATAGAATATTGAATTCAGCAACGACTCAATGATTATGTAATGGCTTTGAATTTGATATAGAATTTATGGAAATGACGTGTAGAACATTTGGGACAGCTCTTTTTCGATATTCATCAGAGTTTAAAATTTGGTAATTCTAGATAGACGCACACCATAGCTTGTCAAAAACATCAAGTAAAAAGACCTTTCAATCTGATTTAGACTATCAATTTAGACTATCAATCCGTGTTAGAACGACACAACTGGAGAAAAGGTATGGTAGACATCTGATATGTCATTTCATATTGTGCATTATTCTATTCATAGTCGTGATAAAAAAGTACTACTGCAGCTCTCATTTACTATCTATCAAGAGGTCATTGCATCTCATTCGAAAAGTACTTTTGTGAAAAGTGCATTAATAAAAAGAGTGAATAATTCGCAATGTTAACCTTTTTCTATAAAATTCAAAAGGGATCCATTTATCCAAAATCTGGCCTTTTTTGCATGTGAAGGTGACATCCTTCTATGAATTTACTCAGCGGTTATGGGGCCTATTATGAACTCTGAATCACATGCATTTTAAGATTACATGCTCACGTCACTATAATTGCTTTATCCTTCACAGAATGATTCAGTAGCTGCATCATAGAATATTCGAATGGTAAACAGCTGGTAAATATATCATTCAAATTATATTCCATCATTTCCATAGTCACCTTTATGCCGTACATATAGTAGATTATAGGGCTTCCTTATTCCAAAGATGACATCATTGTGAAACAAAATGAGGAATCTAAAGTCTTTGCACGAATCATCCTTAATAACCTAAATGCTCAGCCATAATAGTTGGAATTTTTTAACGAGATTATATTCTAAAGGAGGAAAGCAATTGGGCGATGTAATTGAAACACTAGTCAAATCTCATCATGGATAATTGTCAAAAACTTGTCAAAAACAACAGGACAAATGCAAAAACAGGTGTACAAACTGCGCGATGTCATCGGAAATGTATACAAAATAGGTTAAACGCTTACAAAGCAGCTTACATTTTTAGACCCTAGTCGCAAGCGATGCCTTAATTCGACCAGAATCTCCCCCTCTTACCGTATAGCGCATCACCACTTTGTTCAGTAAGTGGGCCACACGGACAGATATTCATAACCGGTATATTTAAGCTCAACTAACCGAGAAATTCCTAAGCTTAAGCTCCAGGATGCACGCTTAAGTCACATGGGGTATTCTTCCATCGTAATTGAACACCTGTGTCTATACAGCGTTACAGCATTTTCAATCCTTAATTTCGCTTACTATATCCCTTTTGTACCATAATACTAATAGTTACTTGTCTCTCCTTTTCTATTCAAATGATTGGCTCCAAATATGGAGATTGACAAGGTGATCTCATTTCAGTCGTTTTTTGTTTAAAGTTTAGGATCGTATGAATTGTGCTCTTCCTATCTCTCTGACTCATCAGAACTATGCAGATCTCCCTCTGTTCTTTCGTCACCTCTTTCTATTCAAAATTATATGTTGATGGACAAGTCGTGATCTCAGTCTGTCTTAACAATGGGGGCACTCTAGCCTTATATCTTTCATCTACTGTATGATAGCTTGATTTTCGTAGCCGCAGATGGAGGTAGGGGGTTTTGGGAATTTGTTTGGGGTATTGAGAAGGATACAACTCCAACAGTGCCTCATGATAGATAATTGAACAGAGTCCCTGTTGCTTTATATCTCTCTCAAAAACCTATCCATTTTACAGGTAGGGAACTACTTCAACCGCTTGAACCCTAAAATATTCGAAAGTGGATATTTTCCTATATTCCCCTCCAGAGATAACGTCATAGAACACTGCCGAACCCGTTTCCTTGTGGTTAGAGAGGAAAAAGGAGTCGTGCCGCCGCGTGGGATGGACGGAAGTGTTTTATATAATAGAGTAATTACGCTACACCTACACCTCACTGTATCAGTGTATGTATATACATGTTGGCAGCTCTAGGGTGCACTAAATATATGATGCCAAAGTATGTCAGTAGTGGGCGTGGGTCGGTACCTTGTCCCCACTTCACCAATTGTGTTTATGAATGCTCAGCAGCATCATGATTTTGTGGATCTAAATGGTGTCATATTACATATGGTGCCAGATTGCAATTTTCAGTGAAGAAAGGTTTCTGTATTTCAAAGATAGAGATATGAGAGGACGGAGGAAATTGGAAGGGTGCGACCCTATCAGAATCAAAATAGTAAAAAATATAGGCCCATGGTGCAAACTGATAAGTGATTGCTTCTGCAATGAAAATTCGTGATATCACCATACAAAAAACACAAAAATCACTACAGCTGATAAGCGACCATGAGTAATCCCAATCAATTTTTAGAATTTGAAGTCTTATATCTCCTATAACTTTTTCAAATACCCTGGAAGTTCTACAAGCAAAACACTATTAACATTTCCTTTCTCACACACACTCATTCTCTACGTCCTTCAAATCAGTTAAACTAGTTTCATTTCTCAGTTTCACCTGTTTCATAGTGCTCAGGCAGACTTTGTGTTTGTTATGTTTAGGGATGGGGGGGGGGGGGGGTACCAGCAGCCAAAGGGTGGTAGTGATGGACATGCCCTGGTTAGGACTGGCAGACCTATTCTGATTGTCGTCGGGGAAGATTCCTCAAGTGTTTGGGGGATGGGGAGGGGATGGTTGAGGGAACAGGTAGGTCACTCAGTGTGAGGGATCCCCCGGGGATGTGCCTGGGGGATATACCATAAATACTCCATAAGGTTTTTGTACATCACCCTATCTGCCAATGTAGGATAACTTGAAACAAGTGGCCTTGTGGAGACAAGGTCACGTGATCGTCATGGGTTTCCATGACCACGTGGGTTCATGATCAACCTGCATTACTAAATATCCAATATAATTGCACATAAACGCTCAACTGATTCGAAATGAACACCAATAACACAAATTCATTAGGTATGGTATTTCATGTACTAGTGGATTATATGCAATTGTTTCTCTGAGAGTTAGAGAGTGCTTATTTTGATGCATACATACAGATACTTACCCATTATTATGGGACACATAAAAGACATAAGTTCCTCTCTCTTTCCAGCTTTTGCAAGTTGATAGTCCGGCATAAAGATTCTGATCACGATTCACATCTAAGAGTATCAATAGGATTATACCTGCATCAAAGCACAGATAGGTCACTTAATGGGGTTGCCAAAGGCACATATTATGGTGATATAAGTCAAGGATCTAAAGTGAAAGGTATGTCGACACGTTTAGAAATCGATCAGACAGTCCTTTTAGAGAGAGTCTCGATCTCGCGAAGAGGGCTACCTCGTGAAAATTAATTGCCTCTAACGACTATCTTGCTATATTCCCAGAAGATATGAATGTGCCCCCATATCACCTGCAGGGAATTCACGATTTTGTTGTTTTGCAGAACGCCGGAATGTTTTTATCATTCCTGATATATTCTCTTTATTGTGGAGTCAGCACGAGCAGGAGCATGCTTCCACTGTGTTTTTACATAGAAAACCATAAATAGTTATTCTCTGTGTAACAGAGGTGTGTGTGTGGAAAATCGTGATCTCATTTCATTGAATAACCCTTCTTTAGCTTATCTTTTGTCACGATCTGTCGTCTGTTTCGCTTGTGAAACGAATTATTCAATAATGTGATATTGGTCGTCGTGATTCGTTGTTTTCTCGAAGAAAGCACACCTTTTTGTGTAATATTTCAATACTTGTGTCAATGTTTTTGAAGCATTTTACACTACTTCTGCGACCATAACCAGTTAACTTATTAATACATTTCTAGATCCCCGCTAAATTGATCAGACATTCATTTCATATCTTTCCAAACAGAGCAAGCGCTTCCTCCCAGATTTAGTATAATACAATTTGATTTAGTATGTTAGCTTGAGGGATTATCGTAATTTATAGAACTAAACTGCTAAAGTGTAAAGTATATCCTGTGATTGGGACAGCCTATAGTGCATCTGTCCCCTGGAGCCTTTTGACAAAATTAACTGTTGGCTACCTCATAATTCACGTCAAGTCTGTTACAGAAAGACTTTTTTAAACAAAAACAATTCTTTGGTCACTAAACCTATTGCCTGAGGGCTCACAGAAACAATGTTTTGTGTGGCTTCAAAACAAACGTTGACTGATGCCATATGTACAAGAATTCTTTTTAGCATTCTGTGTTTTTGCAATTGAATAACTATGTCTATTGTTTATCGAATAACAGCATTAGAAATTATAGCTTAGCAGAGGGTGAGGTAGTTCACGGTGGGTAGTTTAGGCAGGTACGATATATATGGAAATTTGATATCTCTCGGATACTGTTTTTCTCTAAAAAAAATCCTCTGCCCTCCCATTTATTGCTATTGTGAAGTAATGGCAAATACTTTACTTTTTTTGCTAGGTATGTTATTCATCAAAGTTTTACAGCTAGTGGGACCTGTTCTTTGAGATTCCAAATTCCAAGAAAAATTCCAAAACATTGTTTCTGGGAGCCCTCAGGCAGTATGTATTATTTTGATGGCTCCAAATAACATTTCTGCAATTTATTGCTGTTAAGTTGCACTGCAATGTTATTGTAATGTCAGCCTCACCATCAAAAACATAATTGTAATGTTACGTACCATCTTAGTAAGTAACAAACTGACTAGCAAAGTATGGTTGCAGAACGTTTCTGATATTTTGCAAATATGGTCTTGTAGAAAACCTTGCAGTACGAATCCCCATAACAATGCAAGTGGTCGGCTACATGGTCTGACATGGCAAACTGTTTAGCTTTCCACCTTACAAGACATGCTCATATTATTGCATATAATATTATATGCAATTTGGCGCTAGACGGTTCTTCACCATTTGAAGTAGTCTCCTTGGAATTTGGAATCTCAAAGAACAGGTCCCACTAGCTGTAAAACTTTGATGAATAACATACACAGAAAAAAAAGTATTTGCCAGTCAGGTGGTCTGACTTCATGAATCACTGTCTGTAATCATACCCTGGGTAATTTACCGGTGTTTCTGGGACTATGCCAACATATTGGCATCCAAGCCTGGGCACGTGTTATATAACATCTATGACAGAAAGTACAGGTACATTATTTTCAGGCTTTCATGTCTACTGTCACGATTCGCCCGATATAAAATTGATTTGAAAAGATTAGGTTGATTTACTGAATATTTCAAATGGGGGGCCTTGTAGGCTGCCAAGCCTTTCCTTGTTTGCATCATTCTCGAACAAGTAGGAACTCCATTTCCTTTCTTTGGTTATTTCTTCCCTAGTGTGTTATAAGTGTGCTATATTTGAGTGGACCTTTTTCCCTCTCAAAAGCCTGAGACAACACCCATGAGACCATTGATAGACTAACACCCCTCTTCAAGTTTTTGGGCGATGTGATCCTTTCTCCTTCGCTCCCCCTTTTCCCCCTCTCTAAATCTGCCAAAAAACAAGACCACTGAGTCCTATTACGCACATGGTAAGCATTCCGTGATATTCCTGAGAAATGCCACTGACGCAAGTAACGCAGTGCTATTATTGACAGTATAGCAGTAAATACTATGAAATTACAAGATTGTTCTACTATTGTAAGAACATATTAAAAGATATTTTGTCCTTACCCGAAAATGGTTGCCATGCATTTATTGTATGTGAAACTATACGTCATACAGAACTCTATTTTCTATTGAGAGGCACTGTAACTGAAAAAACTTAGAGTGAGACCCCACCTCCCTTATCAAAGTCAATACTTGGATAGTCTTACATACACGTGTGCCTTCTAAGAGTACCAAGTAACAACCAGAGCAAAACCTGTTATATCCTATGGGCTATACCATTCCACCACCTGGGTGCCTGACTGATCAGGATTAGCTATGTTTAATACCGCAGACCTATCTTGTTCTGTGATGCCACCAGGCACAATTGAAATAGCACTAGACATGTATCAGGGGGTGTTTAACACCTGTTCTTACTAGAAGACCAGATGTTTTCAGTATAGGACAATTTTGCCCTAATAATAAAAGTTATTAGGATGACATCTCCGACGTGTCTGTTAAGCCCGGTATGATTATCGTTATGATGAATGAACTGGTCATTTTGCTGGTGTAAAATCCTGTATGCACTCAACGGTTTGATGGATTAAGATGGATCTAATGGATTAACTCTTCTGATACTCGATCACACAGACTCACATAGGACTTGCCTGGCCTCTCTATATGACATGGTCTCTAGTCATAATGTCCTATTTCAGGTGGGGTGGTTGGTAAACATGAATGGTGTGACATCGGCCCTTCTGGCAACCTCCCAAGGCAGGGGGAGGGAACTTAGGCCCTGGCCTTCAAGGTATACCTCTCTAAAGCAAGGAGAACCTTCCTTTCCTTGGTATTTCCCGACGCCAGGAAAAGGGTTGATAAACCTAGCCATGTATTCCACTTTCCATTTCTAGTTTACTGCCAGAAATTGGGTTATTTCTAAGTTTCTTTAATTTCGAAATATAACGAAAACATGCGCAAGATACCTGCCATATGAGATAATATAATTAGTTACATGAAAGTTCAGTTAATAACAGGTACAACTGTTTTTTAAATGTCTAGGATCCCAGTTTAATTCTATCCAGAAAGTGAGAGAAATCTACCGTCAATGCACCGGTTTGTGAATATACCAAAGGGGATATCACCTCCAGCTACAGAGAGAACCCGGTATGGGCTTTCAACTGTCTCTTAGAAAAACGGCTTTGGCAAGAGATACCAGTTCCATGACATGTTTTCAGACGGGCCGAGACTTGAGGGTGGAGGTGGTCCAGATGGACGGCTAGAGACGTGATGTAATGAACAGAACAGTCATTTACCTTGGGAGGAGAGACTCCTTCTGAATAAACTCTACCGAAATTGCCAAAAAGAACGCACAATAATCTATTCGACCAGAAAAGCAGAAATTCTGATTGCCCATGCAGTTCAACTTCCAAACAGCTTTTTCATACTTTTACATAGAAAAAATATCTAACTTGGCATCTTTGCGTATTCTGAACACATAACCATGCCAAAACTAAAAGGAATTATAAGGCATCTATACACTCGATTTTGAAATACTCTATGCTATATTACCATTATGCCATAAAAATATAATGAGAAATCATAAAGTATGATAGGAATGCAAGAGTGGATGTCAACAAACAGTCAGAACTGAGCACTGTCAGAAAAAAAGACATGGATTTCTCTTACTCTTTTGTGGGCATAAAAAAAAGGTATAGAATATGCACTGACGTAACATAATGATACTCCAACACCCCAGCCTCCTCCCCCCTCCTGACTCATTCCAGCACCTGAACCGAAAACTTTCCCAGACAAATATTAGTCCCATAAAAACCGTTCCACAATGCTTTCGGTCACAGTGTGGCTGTCAAATGCAGACTGATTTTTTTGGGTAACCTATTTGAACATTGCATACGTGCGTCGGTATGAGAGCATGTCGGGTGGATCATGAGTAGGGCATACCGGGCATACTGTTCACGGAATGTTTACACATTGTTATACATGCTGGGATAGTGTAAACCGATCCTATGATGAACATTAAACATACTTGTCTATTCTCAGTATGGTCTCATTCACGCTTGGGTAATTTCTAAGAAACGCAAATATTTACCCATGGCAGCGAATGTAAAAGAAATCAGGGAAAACGTGTTGTTCTATTGGGAAAAAACACATTTGTTTAATAATGTTTTAATGACATGATCAGGATGACATGAGGCCCATTTTTATATATCTATACCAACAGTTGTGGAACAAAGGTAGAGGGGCCCCAGGGGCCCTGACCCTTCTGCTTGGGGCGAACGTACTACACAAAGAGGGAAACATACCGCGCACGCCGCACGTGCACCTTGTTCTGTTTTTTCCCCACTCATTCTTATAAGAAGGTTTCTTCTAAATAGGGACGGATGTAATGCAGGAGGGCGGAGGGGGAGACTGTCCAGGGCTGATAACGCACCCTTCTAAGTTCTATCCGGACCTTGAATCCAGCAAGAGGGGAAAGCAATAATTATGAGTGCAAGCATAATTTCTTTAACCACAATATCACATTGCACAATACCTGCATTTTCAAAATCTTAAATCTGCCCAAGGCTGCTTTTACCGAAAAATGTATAAATCTAACGGCGCAATTCAAATGATAATGTCCCGATGTAAATTCTGTGCACTTATTAAAAAGCCCTATTGTGGTGGGATCTATAAAACTTCTATAAAACCGCATAGAAATCGTGACGTCCTTCCAGGATGTTAGTGAGAGCCGGTAAACAAGCTATGTTCTCTAGATCTGTTTTATGTTGGTATTACGCCTGGTTTAGCGGAGTTGAAACTTTCCCGTTAACTAGTTGCTTTCCTCAAGCATAACAATACCATAACTATGACTTAACGAGCCGGGTGTAGGCCATGGCCTTTTCTGAAATTTGACATGTAATATGAGGTAAAATGAGTAACATAGAGAAATAAATAAAGCACGTGACATACGTTATTTAATAAATTAGTCATATTAAGCTACTTAAGCTCAACCTGTACAATGGAATTAAAATTATAGTGAATAGAATTATAAATTGAAATAGGGCACCCCTTTATCACCCCTAACAAAAGGGAAATATGTCTGTGTAGCTAATAATCTTTCTAATAGTCAATACCATATTTGGGTATTTTGATAGTGGTCTTCTTGAATTGGACATCATCCTGCAATAAGTTTTCTAAACCTAGATTAGCCTCAACTATTAGTTGTCAAATGAAAGAGAAACATTCTACTCAGTTAATTCCCTTTGCTATTAGTAATTAATTTTTGGTCTGAGCTCTCGCATTTGCATTGAGACGTCCACTACAGGTTCCATTAGCTTTCCACATCCCCGTAGCCTGTGCCTTTCTGGCTATGAATAACGGAAAATATGTTTTTCAGATATATGATGTCTATAATAGAACGTGTGTGTATGTAATGTCTATCCACCATTGGCAAACATTGGCCTCTAACTGTTTGTATACATACAGCTGTGTATACAAGTTCTATCATCTCCGCATCCCTCTCTCCCTATATTGACGTGTATGGCTTTCAATTGGAATTTGTGTCAATCGATGACCCTGGCTGAATCCTTCCTCCGACACATTGGTTCCAATTGACCACTGATCTCAATACATTCCTGTCAACCCCGTGCGCCCGATTCATGCATCATTTAGCTCTGTCCGATTTCTCTGCCAATACCAAACAAGTGGGCACCACCGGTACCTGGATGTTTCCGGAACCTGGGGGCAGGGATATATATGTATTTCCAATGAGGGGGTTACTGGACCTTTCCGGGTTGACAACTAATGACATTCCGGCAAGATTACCACCATGCACACGCCGGAAAATGTCTTATTTGTATGTACCCGCAGGTACAATGATAACGTTTGGATCGTCTAAATTAAACCGAAATGACTTTCTAAATAATTCCTCCTCTTCGCCTTTCTGGTCACCAATTTCTGGTCACCAATTTCTGGTATACTTTTTTCTTTGATCAAGACTAACTTCATAACACAAATAATACTAGTACTATTTTCCCCTCATTTGTTTACTCATTTATATCTCAAAACCTAGATTTCGAGATCATTGTAACATCTATAAGGTTTCGTTATAAAATGAAAAGAATAACCAAGTGCATTTGATGAAATCAGAATGCATAGATCACAATTTGATCTTGGAGGTTTATATATTATATGTATATATCACAACACCCTATATATTTTAATACCATAAAACCCCGAAAATAATATTTCCTCAATAACAGAAAGAAATGCTGGTTACATTTAGAAAAGTGTGACGATTCATGATAATCATTATATGTATGATATCATATTTCATATTGTCGTCACCTGTAACCCTATAAAGTGTGTTTTATCCAAGTCTTATCCAACACATTGGTTTCACCTTTGTAGTCAATGTATTGCTTCCTAATGTGTCTAACCTCATTGGCCTCATACAGTAATAGTGCTAATATTGATCAAGTTAAGTTTACCATAGTCATTCCAAACATAATAGCCAAATACTTTTGGATAGGCAACCAAATCCACTGAGAATTGCTATTGGCCACTCCCAATCAATAACGGTGTTAGAAGTGTTCATACTACAACAACATCTGAGATATACTTAAGTCAACTCACCTGTAGTCCTCACTAGGCCTACCCACCAACAGGTGAGAAGTAGGCCCAGTGTGCGGCCCGTGGTCAGTGTACTGGTCATCCTACTGACCTCTCCACCTCTCAGCAGGACAACACGCCACCCTATAATGAGGGGTGTATTTGTGTATGCCCTAAATCCTATTAAAGTTGCGGTGTGAGGGGTCAGAGGCTACTCGGCCTATGGCGGTATGTAGGAGGTGTATGTACGGAATTAGGCTTGGTAGCCTAAACTGAGAGTTATTGAATTATAAAAGTATTCTCAGCCTATTTGTGAAGTGGGGTTTCAAAGATTTCCAGACTTTTTCAGTAAATGACAGTTATTCCTGCTCCACCGTGGATGTAGGCTCATAACAGGTCATGCCGTTATTGCTAGTCCCAAGTAGGCAAGCACAATATATTTTCCAGTTTATAATCTTGTTGAATGACGATGTGAAGCCTATAACAGACTGGAGTAGTTCTTCCTAATCCACCGTTATAGCGGCTCAGACACTGCAAATCCAATAGCAGTTCTCAGCAATGATCCCTATCCCCCAGTAACAGTCAAGTGTGGCCTCAACAGTCTCTCCCACTGATCCTTGGGTCCCACAATAAGGGGATGTAGGCGCCGTTAGTCGTGCTGGCGATCCTCTGGTCGTTACAAACTTGGCCCACGTACGTCCTCCCCTCTCTGTGCCCCGCTCCCTTCTGGCGGGAGGGGACCACCACCACTGGCAGGGGGACGTCACACCGTCACGGTCCGCTGGGTACCATAGGCCTTCTGTATACCGATCGATGGAGCTCGAGGTGGGAAGTTTCTGTGGTAGCCCCGGTATTAACGCATCCGTCTTTATCGGGGTTAAATGGGTAAGGAGGGAACGTAGGTGTCCCGGTAAAACTTGTTTTATTTAGGCTAATGTGCAGTAGTATTGGAATAAAGGTTGAGGAGAGGTTGAATTTCCTAAGCAGATACATCTTTGACTTTTAATTCAGAATATTACATTTTGATGCACAGCTCATTTATCTATTTTGAGACCATATAGATCTCATTTTACCTGAAATAGTTTTAAGCAAATGTAATATAGCTAATTTGTATATAAATGTATATAAATGTATAAATTCGGTGCCTGCTTTTGTATTTGATACTGCCAACGATCAAAAATGTCAGAGAATAAAAATCAATGTGCTGAACAAAATATGACAATAAGGCCCAACTCCGGCCCCACCCACTATCAATAATCATTTAACATGTTGGAGAATTCTACGAAAATAATTATATTTGCTTGGGATTGATATCCTTAATAAACGTGTTAAGGAGTTAACAATAATGCTTAATTACCATACCTATTACAACTACTCTATGTTTGTTCCCATGCTTAGATTCTTCCTCCACTCTTCATAACCAATCTCGAAATGGGGTCAAACACTATGTTTTTAACTGGACGTCTTACAAAATCCAGATATATATACAGTGTATGTCTTTATATAACGTACTTTTTAAAAACTCCGTTTTTACATTGAGTTTTCCCCTCCCACACGCCCACTGTCATCCTCAGGACACTTCTGTTTTTGCCTGAACAGTTTACATCCTCTGTAAATCTGTCCTTGGGATGTTTTGCACCTAAAGGGGACAATTTCTGTCTTTTTATTTATCAGCACGTCTTTTTAATTGAATCCGTTAGGTTTCGAACAACACATAGGGGCCTATAAGGTAAGTAGAGCATGAGGGAAAGTCTGTCTCCATGGGATTCTTTTTCTGATGTCATTCTCTACAAGAGATTTAGTTGCTAAAAGTTTTACATCAATAAAGATACCTAATTATAACCATTAAAGTAAAGACAGATTACATATGATAGTGAATATTATAAATGGTAAAGATTACTACAAAAAATCTTGATCATCTATAATTACTATTTACTTCAATAATTGTGAAATTACTGTGGAAAGTGCCTCAAGATGATTGAGTAAATACTCGAATTATGTAGGAAAATGTTATGAATGAAAATAGTTGAAGTCAAACATGAGACTCACGGTTTATGGGGTAAACACGAGATTTATGGGGAATATGTCACGTGATATGTTTTATTTGATTCCCCTGTAGTCTATAAAAGGCTGACCATTTACCTGAAATACACCAGTATCCTTCAAGCCGCTCAACTGTGAACATTTGATCTGTTGTTGTCTTATGCTGGAAAGTAGACTATTATGGCTATCACTCATACTCAAGGACAGGTCCGAACCAGGACACAAAGATCGTAGGGGGGGCTGAAGTACCTGCCGACCGAAGGGCAGACCAGAGTGAACTTGGGCCCCGGGAAGATGCCTCAAGGGTGGCCACAAGATGATCCAATCCTCAAAGTTAACCATGATTATATAACAGAAAACACAAATCACAGCACAGTTAATGAGTAGGCCTCAACCCACGACACTCTGCCCTCCAGTTTCATAAAGTGGGATCATTTGAATAGATTCCCCTTGACCCCCAATACATGAAAACTCTTTAGTCCCCGAATAAGCTCAAGGCCAAGAAATTCTTCTTCTTCTTTTTTTTTTTGATTATTATCCGATTCCTGAATACATCAAGTTCTTCCATCGAACGATATATATAGTCACAAATTTACAAGTATACGTGAGACATAACATGATCACTTAGTCACTTAAATTCACAAGTACACAATACGATTCTCCAAACTGAATTATATCATTAGTTTGGCTAATATACACTGAATCCCTAATTAATTATCTTAATTTTGAGTCATTTATGACTCAATCACATGTCGCACATATGTCAAGTAAGAGTTTAATCAAACTCATTCATACCTTTAAAATGTCATATTTTTTACAAGATACTTAAATCTCTTGCTGCCTGAAACACACTGAATATCCACATGTAATTTATTCCATTCGTTGAGCCCTCTAACATATGGGCTTTTCTGTACCTTGGTTAAGTGGGTAAAATCTTGTTTTAATTTTACCTTGGCTTTACTATGTAACATTTTATTGTGTTTCGGCTTATAAATGTTTACAGCCTCTTTACTTTGGCTATACATGATCTTCAATAGACTCCTTTTCCTACGTACCTCAGGATACTCCAAATTATACTTTGTATGCAGCTCTCCTACGTCTAACCTCATATGAGAATTTTTGCTGTACTCTATTAGTCTAACAGCTTTGACATGGAGTCTATCCAATTTATTAATTTTGTCTGCATTACCAGAGCCGATTAAAAAGTCACCATAATCAAAGTGGCATTGAATCATGGTTTTGTACACCCTTAATGCTGTATTTGGGCTAATAAACCTTCTAATTTTGGCAAAAATACTCAACTTGCAGTGCACCTTCTTTGTTACATGGTCTATATGCTCATTCATATTCAACCGATCATCTAAATACATACCAAGGTATTCATAGACATGAATCTGTTTTAATTTTACCTAATCAACCGTTAAACAGTTTGTAATTACAAGAGGTTTCGTAGAGTAATTTACCACCATATACTTAGTTTTTTTCCTCATTTTCGAATCCTAATTTTCTTCCAAATATTGAACCAGGCATTTACATTACAATATGGCATGCATTTTGGAGCATTGGAGTCCTACTATAGTATTATTGCTCCATCCTTTTACAAAAATTAATGTACTTCAGAAATCCCAAGATAATTATTTTGATGTCTAAGCCAATCATTGATGAATAGTGACGGTCACGGTCGGTATGTAAGTGAACTTTTGGAACATACAATTTTATATACATGAATAATATTCCTATACCTGTTCCAGTCTTACACAAAACTGAAATGTTTGACAGCCTGCTGTTATACTTAAATCTGTGTGTTAGATTTCAGGAACATAGGGCACTGAGCATGCTGCTATTCGAGAGTGGTATAGCGGACAACATATCACAAGGGAAATACTACTAACAATGATTGAATAAAGTCTAACATGCGCATGATTTATTTGCACATAACATAAATACATAAAACGCTTGTCATATGACAACCGTATTAATATTGAAAGCTGAATATTATAATTATTCAAACTAATATGAAACCACCCAAAAAAAAGAGAAACGATTGTAGAGGAAAAGACATACTTTACTGTTGAAACCCAACAGGAAAACATCCAATGTGAATCAACTATCAACGTGAATATCAACCTAACTCTTTCTTTTATATTACACCTCTGGTAGATTGCCCTAATTGCATGTCGGTCAAAACGAGCGAATCAAGCAACGAAAAACGTGATAAGGCCGTGACACAAACAGTTTAACCCGATTTCATAAGCTGGGGTCTGTGCTCTAATTCAACGCCTAATTAATTCTAAGTATGGTGTTTGAGTATAATTTGGATGCGCATCTATAACAACTATAAAAAAAAATCAATCTAAACCACATTGTGCCTTTGATGAACTCATGCTAAATTCATGTGATATTCCTGTAATATATAGTATGTTTTAATTGCACCAAGATGGAAAACCTAGAAAACGAAGTAAACTACAAAGTAATCAATCGGCACTTTGGACATACTCATTTAACTCCCTGTCATTAATGATCTTACACGATGGTGATGTTATATACACCTACATTGCTATGCCAGACAAATTGTATGTCAAAGGTTTGTTGGACGCATTACCTAATTACCGTACCAGGACTACATAGATATGTCGTCATCAGAAGCGTAACCTGTATACACTAACATTATCTCAAGGAGTTTAAACTAGTTTCCTAGACCCACCCAAGGCTGAACGTCAGCCTCTGATTCCTTATGATGATACTGTATAGTCACGGACGAGCTCATTAAGGCCATATTTCCGTGTATGTAGGCAAAAGGCATAGAAGACTTGGCGTGGGATTCGCACAACCAATGAAAACTTTTGGTGTGTTTTCTTTTAGCAAAACATGCTGTTGGGCTGCAGCTGGACAACAATATTTTTTTAAATTGTATTTTTTCCCGGCCAGTGGCAATGGGGTTCAGAATGTCTAGGTATAGGCGATATATGTATTTTCAACTCTATGGAAGCTAGTTGTATGAAACAGAGATAGGGAAAAAGGGAGGACTGCCAAACTAACTTGCTCGAGTGGACTTATAAGAGAGATACTATAAAAACTGCAGCATGTGTCTTCCCATTTCAATAAAAACACGGTACACAGATTCAATGATTTTGTGATAACCTTACACGCAGCATGAACTATCCTTAGGACATACATCATAACATTAATGTGGTATACCTATAGATCACCAAAGCGTGTACGTTGTGACGTGATAAAGTCATAAGGTCACATGTGGGTAGACCCTTCCAAGTGTGCAGGGAAAGTACTGCAAGTATAAATATACTTTACATTTTTTGCTGTGGACAGACTTTTGGCACATATTCTGTTTATCTTAAGGACTTCATGACCCGTGAAGGAGGGTCATGTAGAAATGAGAACTTTCATTTACACCATGCTTCCCCTAGGATGGTGGCAGGAAAGCTTTTCATGAGATTCCTGAAGAGGCACATATTGTATACATCCAGGGACTGAATAGTTAAGCAATCCTGGCGAATCTCCATGTGTCAAGCTATCTCTGGATGTCCAACTCTTGTTTACAGCAATTTGGGTATGAAAATCAGTATATGCAAGCCCCTCCACTTAAGATAATGTTGATAGATATTCTCAAGTGATAAATGAATTTGAAGGCTACTGATATACAAACCACACCTAGTAAACATACAGTGCTATAGGTCTACTATTTTTGTATCATACTAATTATGCATATGCGTTTTTTTTTATGGTTTGAGCGCACCTGTTAAAGCATTTACAAATAACTGATATAATGTGTGAAGCTATCCCACAAGCAATTATTAGATGCGTACACGCCCACAAGCCTACACACACACACACACACACACACACACACACACACACACACGCACGCATATATATATATATATATATATATATGCAGAAATATACACAATTAATTCATAGTAAATACTACTGTTGTAAAGGGTTGTGACG
Source organism: Lepidonotus clava (assembly GCA_936440205.1). Classification (NCBI taxonomy): domain Eukaryota; kingdom Metazoa; phylum Annelida; class Polychaeta; order Phyllodocida; family Polynoidae; genus Lepidonotus; species Lepidonotus clava. The sequence continues at coordinate 38,440,689 of OW387136.1, read as the reverse complement.
GTGCCAGTATTGTAATCAATGTCTTGTTACGGACACAATGACCACTCAGAGATACAAGGATGTGGTCTGCCACATCCCTCAGCATTGTACTGGCGTTTCCCATCTGGTCCTTTAAGGTGTGATTCAGAGCTGGGAGAAACAATAGACATAAAAGGCCCAGGTAATTGACACTGATCACTCAGGCTCTATTACATTATAAAGTCACAGGCTTTGGGTTACTTTAACTGCTTCGATGGACTAGTCAGGTTTAGTAGGCATTTTCCATCATGCAATGTTTTTTCTTGATTTAACTGTTCAAACTTATGTTGTAACAATCAATTTTGGAATTACATGATTTACTCCAGAAACTATTGGGCTTCTTTAAAGTTGTAACCGCTTAGGCTATCTCTAAGGAAACTTGACAGTCTCTTCATATAGCGAATTCACGCAGAAAACCTTTCCAAAACATAATCTAATATTATGCCTACACTCCTGCTGTTGCTGTCCAATATCTTACACTTGCAACAGTAACTGTGTGTCAATGTCCTAGCTTTCTTAGCCATCACAAACTGCACATTTATTGCCCAGCCACCGACCATCACGCTGGCTCAATGTTGCTTCCAAGACATAATTCTGTCCTGATTCTTTAGAAATGCACTCAAGCGTGGCCATGTACAACTGACAGAAGGTATTCATCGTCTACCCCATATTGCACCCAGAGACACGTTTCTTGGTCATATATCGGGGGATGGTGGTTACGTCTGAAAGGTATATCTAGTAAATAGGTCGACAGAGAGCCTTGTTTGCTCTTGGTGAGAAAAAAGAAGTAAGTCCAATGTTGTATCCTTTGTTACATCCATCTGTGTTATCAATAAACATTTCATTTTGATACCAGCAGAAGGATGTCCTACTCACCTGCGCGCAAAATAAGGGTGACGCATGTCTGATTTATAAACTGTTTGTTCAGCACTGTTTCTAGCATAACCAGAATCGAATTATGGCGTTTGAGAGTTAGTCTTTAGGCCCTATCTAAGTGCAATTATATGTATTATATTTGAGACAACTCCTTGTCTGGTTATTAAGAATGGTTATATAGCGGCAGATACAATCATTATTGTGGCTCATACGGTTCTGGTATCCAAAGGTCAAAGTCTTATCTTTTGTTGAAGGTGAGAATTCTCAAGAAAATTCTATGAGAAGGCATGAAAATGAACATTACTTTATACTGTAAACATACTGGTCAGTTTTTGGAAACCATCAATTGCATAGTTCACTTGTGTTGTTTTGTTCAGTTTCCAGGTACTCACCGTACCAAACGTCTCACTTCAATAACGATGACGTCAGACCCCCTGAGACAATGACGTCATGGGGCGGTTTAATGCTACAGGTATCGCCGTGGGAATAAGGGGTTCATGCTAAGGGGTGTGATTACAAAGGAATCCCCCATAAGTCATCTTGTTTTGTAAAATAACCCTCTCCTTTCTGCTGCTCACTTCATCTTCTTATCTGACGTTGTCTTCTTTCCTGCCATCAACTTCAATGAACAATTGTCTGTGCTCAGGTAATCACAATATTTTCGCGCTTAAAAGAGCATAATTCATACCAGTGCTCTTTCCAAGGGACAGCCAATTTAGTAACTTAGAAATGAGTAAAACTGCTGGGAGTCTGAGACTCGTTAGGGTCCGAGGACTGGTAATCTCAGAGATAATCTAATTAGACATCTTCCGGATACATAAGTTTATTATTCAGTGCATAACAAGAAGGTCCGTAAATTATAAAGTTACTATTCGTCACTGAAATCATGTCAATTTCACTTTTGACAATATTTCAGATTGACTATCTAGATCAATTGATAAACTGAGGAAGTGTCTTTAAGTTTGTACTTTATAACTGTCATTATTCGGGGCTGATGACCTATCAGCTTATGACGAATTTGTATTATATATATATATATATATATATATATATATATATATGTATGTATGTATGTATGTATGTATGTATGTATGTATGTATGTATGTATATAATATGTATGTAATGCAGGAGGTCATGGAAAACATTGTAAATTGTATGTAAATTGATGATGTTTCAATTGAAAAAGGCGACATTTAGGAGTAAATTTTCAGCTATGAATAATGACTTTGTCATTGACCAGAATTGGCTCAGAATCGCTTCATGGATCCCCCCAGGTACATCACAGCATCAAAATCTTTTATTGTGAAAATTGTACGGGTTATAAAAAACGATGTCATGAATGGCGTGCGTAGAATACTCCTACATAACTCCTAATAATCCTACATGAAATACAGAAACTGTATCAAAACTGTTTTAATGAGGCTGTTAGTCATAGGCACTACTCTCAGTAAATCACCACAGAGCATGAACCCAGCCCCAGCCCCAGCCTCTGACACGATGACGCCGGGTCTGCCCACCCAACCACCCCTATAACTCCGTCACCACTCATCCTCCATCACTCATACACCAGGATTATTACCTGCCCCACCACCTGACTCAGACCCGGTCAGCAGGACTGATCGGGGCGCCCCTGGCGGTAAGTAGGGGCAATGAGAACTGAAACACCGTTTTACATGCCACTTCCCACCCCGCATGGCAACGACCGGCTCACCTTAGCTTGGCAACCTGGTAGTATCACGAGGTGTGGTATAACTACGCGATGAAAAATATCTGATTGAAAATGTTTTATTTGGGATTGCAGATTGATGGTTCACATAAATCATATGAAAGAATTGGATCGCATGTGTCTGCGCATTATCATGTCATAATTCGCCACATTTGGGTTGGCCATTAGATAGAGTGTTTTGTGGCATCAAGGGTCTACTGCCATTTATCCAATATGCTATAACTCTCTATAGAAGGAATTGATAGCTATGATATAACCATATATGTATGCAATATTTTGAGTTCATCTTACACCTAGGTCAACTTATTGGAAATAAATTCGATGCTTAAGAAGTTAATATTAACTTACAATGGTGGCGTTATTCCATATGTGCAACTCAATTTTCATAAAACTTGTATTGTATTCCTGTTATAAAATAGGAGATATCCATACCATAGAAAGATCCATAATCAATTAGTTAATGTTTTGTGCAAATTTGGTTTCCTGAAGTGTTAGTCAATGTACTCAGTAAACTGGGTATCATGACAGGTTAGTTGATGTGCTGTGTGAACTGGGTATCATGACAAGTTAGTCAATGTACTGTGTGAACTGGGTAACATGCATATGACAAGTTAGTCGATGTGCTGTGTGAACTTGGTATCATGCCCGGTGCCTCATGTTATCGGTCCTCATAAGGTGCCAGTTTCAGAATGATTGCTATACCGCATTCGGGAGTCCTGGTCTGAGCATGCGCATACCTTTGACCCAGTTTCCTATGGGTGGACAAGCGGACTTTTCAGCCTATCAGGACCATCCCTAGCCCAATATGGCGGCGCCCACTGGGCCTCTCCCGTATGCGGTATACATCATGGCCAGTTATTTGCTAGACTAGAACGAGGCATATACCTTGATCATCACGAAAAGTCGAAGAACCGAGTTAACCCCTCCCCGAAATGATGTCCTACGAATCGTTAAACCTTAACTGTTTGTAATCTTTTTGAGATCAATGAAATAAAGGCATTTGTCTGTTCGTGATATAGCTCAGGGAGGCACGTCAAGTTCGCCAGGACTGAATGAGTCAAATGGTAGAATTAATCATTTTGATAATTTTGGAGCACAAATATAAGATAATGAACGATCGGAGTTTTAAAGTGAGTTCCAGGTATAGGGTAGTTAGACGGCTTCGGCTTTGGGAGATGGGGCGTATAACTGTCCTCCCCTACCCCCTGGTCCTACACATCACGGCCCGTGCCAACTATTTTCTGCCTGCCGCATCCAACCACCCCATGCTAATCGGGACCACCCTGGGGATTCATACCCCAAGACACCCTTAGACAGCAACAGGTCTTCTAGATATTGCCAGGGGCAGATACAGGATTTTGTAAATGTGTGTGCGTGTGTGTGTGGACTTATTTTTCCTCTTTTGTTGCGTCAAAGTTTCCACCTAGTCGGAGGGTGTCAGGACCCCCTGGACCCCTCCTAGATCCCTCCTGAGTGGCAGATGGGACCTTCAGAGAAAAGGTGATGGACAGAAACTGGTATACAGTTAAAGCATAGGGAGCGTCCATATTTTCACCTGGTAAAGTTAGTATTTTTACAATGTGAAACAAAGATGACTATACCTCTAATAAAATCATGGTGTATCATTGAAACGACTGCATGGTAATTAACTATTACACTGTACAATCATAATCTAATCACAGAGGGATCTCATGAATCAAATTTCACTTCGCCATTGAAACATCATTGAAACAAAAGAACAAAATTGCATCCATCATCACACAGTGTGACTGCAGCATTCGTTTCGGTAACCTGTGCTATTAGGTCGGGTTCTCCGGGGCTGCAGGGCCGTGGATGACCCCCCTAACACCTGGTTATCACCTGGTTATGGCCCTGAATACAGGTTGGACGTCTCCAGGGGGTGACCCAGCCCAATATCCCAGGGTCAACGGCGGAGGGAAAGGAGATTATTTAAAACGCAAATACTGAAATGGGAAACATTATCAATGTCATGAGACTTAATGGCAATATCTTTGATCCATCTTCCTTCACAATCGCTGTCTAACACATCATCACAATCATAATGATCTAGCTTTGGTCTTGGTCACAAGTTTATGGCGCATACAAAATCCAAAATAGCAAACCAATAAAGACCAAATGACAGTTTGGGCCATACAAATTTAAGTATTTGAGAAACTTATTGCCGAGTGGACCCATATTCTTTTGAATCTCCGTGAAAGGATGTTCAATACACAGTAGGACAAGCATATTTGTCAGGTAAAAACGATGTTATCATAAGCAAAGTGTTGAAGTTGTGAGGCTACTGCAGTCTTTCAGCAAAATTGAGAACGCCCTGCACAACTCTAATTTCTATGACAAGTTAGAGAGGGTTGGAAGAAGAGCATGATAATTTCTGCAAAGTTGCAACAATTGATATTCAGACAGTTGTCTTTAAGGTCCATCTTCTTCGTCTATCTTCTAAATAACTTTTCTGCCAGTATCCCTACTTAAGTTCTCTGATCCTGTTGTACACTGATGCGCATTGCATGTCTTTGGTTAGTATTATCCAATTTGCAATAATTATTGGGGAACATTACTTTTTATAGACCCCCCATAACGACGTGTTCTTCTGAGACCCTCGCCTTTTTGCTTTCCTCAGACGAGCAGGTTGGGGAGGTCTATGAGTTGCTCGAGCACTGCTTTCTACTCATGCTGCCGTTGCTGACTCACGTTTTAGGTTCACAATGACACTACACCTTTCCTTTGTTTTCATCACTGCTACTGCTCATCTGCTCAATACTTTACGTCATGAAATGTGTCTTGCCACTGTCACATAAAATTAATGGTGAAGAACTTTCATAATTGTTTTGACTGGTTTCTTTGATAGAAATACAAATGTCTGAGGGGAATCTGGAATTCGAAAATTCAAGGGCCACTTTTACAGCACTTTCACTCTCTACAGCTTCATCCGTTGTATTACTGGGTGCCTATCTTTACAAGCTTATCATTCATGAATCCAAGTATAACATGTTCGTGATATTGATGTTTTCAAAATTAATATCCTCTGACTGTGGGAAGATTGATCAATGTGTGGCCTTTCTTATTCTACTGATCTTAAGTTGCCAACCTATCCTGTGGCCCTGAGTCAGTATAGCCCTGGGTAAAGCAGGTCTACCGTTCTCAGCTACTACATCAGTGTTTGGGAATAGCATGCATTGGGTTGCCAACCGATAATGTTTGTACTAATATGCCATCTAGTGTTAATGGTATACAACTAACTATCAACCACCATTGATGGTGCCGAAGCAGATGCAAGTCTCGTTCGACTCAACTTTATCTTTATAAACAAAATACTGGTGATTGCTTAATTGTTATAGAGCAATTGATCTTATTAGTAACGGTAGTATTGATCTGTAAATATGGATTATATACACATCAATTATGGGCTTATTAGATAGCTTGATAATTATGACGATCAAATTATCCTCATAAATAATATAATCTTATTTGTTAATGATATTTCGTCTGTAAAGCACATCCGTTACAGTACTGAAAAGCTGATCATGTTAATAAATAGTTGGAAAAAGTATTTGGTGGAATAGTATACATTTATTACACAGCCATACCCGAGTGGCCCTGGGGCGCAGTTTTGAACAAGCTCAAGGTTATCTGGAATCCCCTGAATTTCTTTTGGAATGTAAGTTTACAACACTTTACAAATTGGAAAAAATGTGCTAAAAATCTTGAACATTCTTAGCTAGTTGGCATAGACTCTCCGCTAGGAGCGTGCTGCCGAAAGTCCAATATTGGTCCTAGTCTGGCGGGCCCTGTCCCACCACACCGTATTCATAGTAAATCCCCCTGGGTCTCCTCCTTCGTCCCCGTCTAGGGCCGTCTTATTGATGGATCTATTCATTAACTCCCTGATCTAGGATCAACTGAATTTGACTTTATGGTGTAGGGCCTACACGGCTTTGGGTAGTTTCACGTCCCCCCTGTGTTATTGCCTCTCAACTAAGTCTTGTGTCTTGTTATATAAACATAAAAGATTTACCTAAAAAATCATAATAATCATATTACTTTTTTACTTACCAAATAAATTCTAAATTGTTATACGTCAGTGGAAGAAACTAATTTGATCTCATATCGGGGAGAAATATGGTTAAAATCTTAAATATGGTTAAAAGTTTTCTCCGTTAAATTTAATTTGAATATTCCGCATACAACATTTGTTTGATAAATAGCTTTCAGTAGATTCTAAAATCAGGTGGAAGACTTGAACAGTTGATGTTCACTTACATGATGATCCTACTCCTCCTTTTCAGATTCCAAGAACAATTCCTACTCTGTGCAACCTCAACGAATATCTTATGGGACCCTACAATAGTTGTTCTCATATTAATACTTTGGCATTATTATTAGTACACTGCATGAACATAATGAAAATAGATGCCAAGTAGTGCAAGTGCAAGCCTGTAATTGGGACAGTGTGTAAATGGCCAAAAAAACTGTTTCAAAATGGAGAATTCCTGCTGTGTTGTGGAGTTATCTCATTTTAAGGCATCTTCTTCCATGGAATCTTATATTTACTCCTCTCTAACGGGTGCTCCCAGGAGGAATTCCGATATTGGTGAATGTGTGTACTGTTTGTCAGCGAGACACCCAGTCAGATTGGAGTAGATGTGGTCTATGGGTTCTGATGGATCGGTCTGAGGTGTCGCGTGGGACTATGGGGTGCCATCTGTACATATTCATTTCAATAAAAAAAGATGTTGGACCACACTCTCAATGATCCAATCAATACTGCAGTAGTAGAACAGAAATATAATTCAAAATTATTGACCTTGGGCAACAGATAATCCACAAAAGTAAAGCCTGGTCCTCACAAGGCGACCAATATTTCAAAATTCGGCGGCGAATATGTGGTTTAATCGTCCGACCACTTAGTAAACCTTGGCGCTGTGATGTCTGGCGACTAAACCACTAGTTGCCATGGTTTTGGGGTGAAATATTGCACATGTTTTATATTACGCCATAGCCATTGGCAACTAGTTAGTCGTCGGGTGACATACTAATGTGTCCTCTAGTCGCCAGCAAATTTATAACAAGAGCATCCCAACGTCGAGATTATTTTTTTGGTTGCCGGGCAACTAGTTTGTTGCTGGGTGACTTTCATTTTCTTCTTGGTCGCTGTTAAAAACCACTAATCGCCGGGGTTTAGTCACCCCGTGGGGAGGCGCCTTTACACTGACCATATGACTATACCCTTTCACACTGCAAAATGCCTCTTGATAAAACACTCAGTGCTTCTTGGCCTGCCCCATGCGTTCTATGGCCAGTGCTTTCAGGATTATTCCCATGATGTAATTTGAAAGTCTTTAAAGCCAAAAATATTCTATGAAATATCCTTTATTTTTACCTATTGATTTAGCACCTTCAAACCACCAATATTCAATAACAAAATGTTAGTTTTATTATCAAAATAACTTTTAGTGAAGCCCTGTTTACATTGTTATACTGCTTACATTTCAAGGGTGGCGTACTTTCTTGACCATTCTATGCCTGGCTTGGCGTCCCCTGCAGCTTTAAAAGATACTTTTTTGTTAAACATTTTTTACAGTTGATACAAATCTATGCAAGGCTATCTATCTTGCTTTATATCTTGATTTGTTTCATGTGTGTTTGTCAGTAAGTAGTCAGGCCAGTCCAATTACTTTGACATTACAACTATGCTATAGAGGTAGATACATAATAATGGATGAATTACAGAAAGATAGCAATGCTGGGGGGATTAAACTTGCTTGCGTAGTGAAAGGAACCCTATAATTATTTGTGATTTAGAAGCAAGTCTGGAGGGTTTGTTTTCCCATGTGCCTAGTGTGGTGTGTCTGTCAGTCCGAGCGTTTCTAAAATGGTCGTCCACCACTTTTTCCTCGCGCCCAGGTGCGCAAGTGGTTACGAGGAACAAGGATGAAAGAGAGGGCTCCCAGAGTTGTGCCTTGCACATGAGGGTGAGCTGTGTGGCATCCCGGATAGGTGAATGACTTAAGGGAGAGAGGAATGAGATGGCAAAACTGAGGCCCTGTACATGCTCCTTCTGTACGATTAGGAGGAAACTGATATGGGGCCTTTGCCAATATTAGAAGGGTGATAGTGTGTTGACCATGTGCCTAGCATCTCGTTCCCCATGTCTATCTGGTAGTTCTTGCTAATCTTCAGTCAGCTGGTGATAATTTCCCCAACTATACTGTAAAGGCATGCTTTGTGTAGTTATCTCAATATCAGCTTAGTTTTGTGATAGCTCTAACCAAGGAAGAAATGGTAGGTGTGAACACGTTGAGTACAAGTATGAACTGTTTATTCCGTTCTTGATCTCATGCGTATATAGTCATGTGCTTCATGCTGATTTGCTAATACTGGTCACATGGTCAACATGACCCCATTTGATGTCATTTCCAGTAACATGTTTTCGTGATAATTATTAGTAACTCCATGCATATTTTGTACCTTTGTGCTATTACTTAAAGACCCAAAATTAAAACACTTGTTATTCTGTACTGTTACTCGAATAACTACAGGAAACAATGCATAATCAATGAATGAAAGTTCATGCTAAGAGATTCATCACATAATCATTAAATGATCAGCAATTTTAAAGAAATAATGTCTAGGAAACAATTTTTTTAAATGTGACCTTCATTATATAACACCTTTCTGATATAGAATGACGAATGGTCCAGGTTTTGCATTTAAATTCGGATAGCTATGAGAACATGAGTAAAAATATATTGACAATATTTAGGTAGATGGTTGTGATTACATGCCACCTTTGGAATATCTATGATGCGGGTGCCACAACCAGGAAATTAAATCAAATGGTTGAATAAGATAAGAAATCCTACATACTTAATCAATATGATTACTTTTCCCTAAATGTTCATTTCACAGCCATCAACACAAGTTAAATCTTCAAATTTATCTAAAAAAAAAAGGAATCATACTAAATCATGATTAGCTATTTTAGTCCAGGAGCCAAATCTGAAAATCCTGATTTACCCTCCGCGGTGAGCCCCCTGGATTTTCTTGATTTTTTTCATCTTATAGCATCCTAGGGACCATAAATCAAGACGGTTCCGAAGAATTTAGGTATGCGAACACTGTCTAATTACGCGATTTGTGCTTAATTAGCAAAAAGTGAAAAACGCGTTATTTCTATATTTCTCTGGAACTATGTAAGATATGATAACATGCTATATGTCACCTGAAAGGTAATTTTTTTCCTGATTTTTTGATATATTGTTTGCTATTGTCATTAATCATGGCAATGAGTAATTAAAGAAAAACTGTATTTTTAGTCAAAATCATTAGAACTTAAGGATCCAAGGTTAAACTTTGGAATTGATAAACCAAGTCCTAGGTATACTTAGAGGGGATCTTTAGGCAGTTTTTAAAGAAGGTTGCATCTGATTTCATTAGAAATATAATGTAGAAATCATTTTTTGCTGATTAAATTCTAACCGACTACAGGCTCATTTTGCACTTATATTTCAAAAGGAGAGATGATATCATGAAAATAACACAATAGATCATAAAGAGATGTGGAAATGATAATCAGTATCTCCCTAGGCTGGTATTTCAGTGCTTTCACAGCCATTTGGGCACATGTATATAATATGGTAGCTGTTTGGAGAGCATTTTGGATCACAGTAAAAGATGTGTCACAATAAAACTATGGTTTGAGTAAGATTTCTTTCCTCAGCATAATACCACGATAATGTTTCAGTTTTATTACAGACCATCTTATTAGGGCCCTTGCATTAAGTTTGTATGCATCAAGGGGGGGAGGGAGGTATGAAATCTTTGAAAATGTGTGTACTTTCTAGTACAAATCCAATGCATATTTATGACCAAAGGGGGGTGGGGATCTGAGATTTTTGAAAATGTACTTATTAAATGGAAGGCCCCTTATAGTTCCCTCTACTTCTTGTTTACATAAAGAAAAGAATAGCTTGTAGTAGACTCACCCATTACCTGATCACAATCCAGATTTCTGAGGGTATACTACTTTAAAGAAGAGATGAATCCCAAAAAGTATGCTGTCATATATCAAAGGTTCTGAATTTAGAAAAGAGTCCTTGTATCAATAAGCCAACTGCAAAAAGACCAAGTGTGCTATTTGTTAAACTTGTAAACTTGATGTGCTACCTCTGCCAAATTGTTGGTTTTAATAAATTACTAGATTGCACTCTTGGATTCTAGACCCATGTGCTTATATAAATGAGTAACTTAGCTTGACCATACACAAAATGGATATCTTATATTTTATTCTATATATGGGTTATTGGTATTAGTATTTTGATATTAAATTATGATCATGGTCACAGTTCATTTCTAAGAGCCAAACTTCCAATCCTCCCAAATTACCAATACAAGGTATGACCAGCCTTTGGTCATGCTTCACTGAGATTCATCCTATCAACTAACAGGATTTTGCCATATATCCAATTTTATTAGGAAGTGTACCAGAGGAACTGAGACCTCTGTGTGTGTACATACATATCAATATCATTGGCAAGACCTCAAACAAATATCGAAACCTGAAACAATACAGAAGTTCCTGATATATCTTTCTATTTCAAAATTACAAATTTTTGGTATAGCCATTACTGGTTTCCCAATAGTATCTAGTAGTTTTATCATATTGAGCAGCATGTGCACAGCACCCTTGCTGTGGGACCATAACCAAGGCAGTACAGTATTAGCAGAATGTACAAGAGCAACAAATTGCTGTGATTCTGGTTGTAACCTCAAACTTTCTGTTATATAAACCTCAGAAACAATATTATTCCCTTATCAAAATATAACTGACCATTTTCATTTCTCAACTGCTATGAACAAGGATCCAATTTCCCTAACCAACAGCAATAGACAGCTTATAGTTAGATACTAAGGGAAAGGTCAATATGGTAAATACTCAGAGACTCAAAACTAAGGGAGTCATTATTCAAATATATGAATAATCCTCCAGTCTATGATCAGTTCTTTTTGTTAAGTACGTATGATGCTTTCTCCTCTCCTCTATGATCAGTTCTTATAATACAACACTGAATACTTAGTCTATAATACAAAAGGGTATAAATCTAAGTGAGCAATGAACCCATACAGCTTGAAACTCTAAACCCTCTAGTAGCAAAAGGGTAACAAAGTTTAATTTGGTAGATTGGTGGTATGATGTTAACAAAAGTACAGCAGGTGGTCAGCAATCCCACAGTTTATGGCACACTATATATAGGCCTACAGTGTGTTGCACCATGGGAGGCTGCCCTTATCCCCCAGTTCAGGTCGCTTAGGGGAAAGGCTAGACCTCTCCACCACTGATAAGGTTCTGAAGATCCACTACCTATGATAGTGATGAACCCCATGCTCCTTGTGGAATTATGTGATAAAATTGAATAATTAGACAGTCATAAGTAGCCAAAATTTAAGCCTGCCCCTCTCTCTGAGGGAACCTTTATTAGGTTGTAAGTACAGTGTCTTACCAATGGGTTAACTCCCACAACAGGGAGATAAGAAGCCTAGTCTGCCATCTTTATCATTCCTCTGTCTCTCCAGGCCTCAGGCCTGTTGCCAGGGTGAGTTAAACATTAGATATTGGGGCCAGCAATGGGGGGATTTAAAAGAGTATTACAGCCTACAACTCCCACTCTCCCTATAGGAACATGCTTTTTAAAGATCAGTCAGTACAGGGGCATGTAAATAGAAGTTTGCTGCATATTGTCTGCTGCATATTGTCAATGTGTGAATCTTTGGCAATATAAGGAGCCATCCATACCATTTGAGTAAATAAATCAATGACTATACTAGTTTGATTAGGCAAAAAAGATGAGCTTGTCTGCAAATTACATGGACACATATTTCTTGCTAATGTTTACTTATTTTACACCTCCAACGTTGTATACAATGGACTAAATAGCTCAGAAAGCATTGAAATACCAGCTTAGGGAGACAGTGATAACCATTTTCCAATCTCTTTAGGATATATTGTGTTATTTTCATGATATCATCTCTCCTTTTGAAATATAAGTGCAAAATGAGCCTGTAGTCGGTTAGAATTTAATCAGCAAAAAATGATTTCTACATTATATTCCCAATGAAATCAGATGCAACCTTCTTTAAAAACTGCCTAAAGATCCCCTTTAAATATACCTAGGACTTGGTTTATCAATTCCAAAGTTTAACCTTGGATCTTTAAGTTCTAATGATTTTGACTGAAACAACAGTTTTTCTTTGATTACTCATTGCCATGATTTACGACAATAGCAAACAATATATTAAAAAATCAGGAAAAAAATTACCTTTCAGATGACATATAGCATGTTATCATATCTTACATAGTTCCAGAGAAATTTATAAATAACGCGTTTTTCATTTTTTGCTAATTAAGCACAAATCGCGTAATTAGACAGTGTTCGCATACCCAAATTCTTCGGAACCGTCTTGATTCATGGTCCCTAGGATGCTATAAGATGAAAAAAATCAAGAAAATCCAGGGGGCTCACCGCGGAGGGTAAATCCTTATTTTGACTGATTTCAGGATTTGGCTCCCGGACTATTTCTATCATATGTAATTCATAGTTTCTAGAAGATGGTGATCACCAAAATATGACCATAGCCCAAAGAAGATATTCCTTGAAATAGCCAACTGTATGTGCTTTTCTGATTCAAAAATTCAATTTCATTAATAGACACATTTTATTTATTGTAGTTTATGGGTTAATGATCACAGAAAGGTTTTCCATTCTCAACAATGTAATCTTTAAGGAAATGTATGGGCCAAGAATCCTAAAGCCCCATTCCCCCTGGTATTTCAAACGAAATTTTTAGAAATTTGGGGTACTTCTAAGATTTTCAAGAAAGTTTTGAGAATTTTCTTTAGCATTTCTTGAAAAACTCGATTGTAATGTTTTCTTTGTTGTATATGTAAATTCATATGCCCCTTCCCCCCACCCCTCTCCTCAAGTGAAAGGAACTGATACTCTCCATCACATCTTTAGGGTCAATATAGAGTTAAAGCATGCATAGATATGCTGGGAGAGTTAACAAAGATTGTATTAAATTGTAAGGCTTTTACAAAGAATTCTTAAAGTGTAACTTTAAGAACTAAAATGAAACAGGAATTTCAGTCTTTGCAAAGATTTTTTGGCCAGAGGTCCTTATGAAATACCCAAGTAAAAAAAAGTTTTCTTGGTAATGCATTAACCATTGAACTTCCATTGTCTGAGATCACATTTTAGGTCATCTTAGACCTCCCAGGGTAACAACAATATTTTATGAAAGACTATTACAAAGAATTCTCAAAATTCTTCTCAAGGAAAATCATATTCCGATGAAATTGAAGTAAGAAGTGATTCTATGAAATAAGAATTGTTCTGAAATTGTCTCCTGGTCAATGTTTGTATTTCCGAGGCCTGCAAACAAATGATCGTATGCATTTGCTAAATATTCTCAGGTACGACAAAATGATCGTAAGCCACCAAAATTGATCATATAGCATTCACACTGAAAAGGCAGGTGTCTTACGATCATTTTCACATGCAATCTTGTCTTGAGTTGCAGAGGATGTCTACAATATATCAATAATTTTCAAAGGGATCAGGTCGTACATGGCTACCATAATCAAACGATCACAACGTTCACAGATCGTGCCAAGGCACGACAAACCACTTTCACCACGGTGAATGGGGCTTTATCTTGTTCTTATCTTGCCACTTGGCACCTCATAGCGTGCAGCAATAGGCATTCAGAGTCCTGTTGAGTTCTTCGAACCAGTACAAGAGTCGACAGGTTTATTAGAAAATTCCCTCCCAAGACCAGCCTTCCACCTCTACCCCTGCGCTAGTGGTGGCCCCTAGTGGTTGTCTGAGGGAGGCAGACACACAAAGAGACCAGTCACAACTCACTGTGGCCATTCACAGAAAGCAGCAGTCGTCTTTGGTGGCAAGCCCGCAGGTTTTGGCTACTTGATCCGGTCTGATTATGGGGCCCATAATGGATGATTGGTGGATTACATGCCTGATTTGAGACCCAGCCCCAGAATTACTCTGTAGGCTGTGGAAGATGTGCAAAAGAAGGATCTTTATACAAACCTTAGATCTTGATGGTGAGATTATGTTGGTAATGGTTTAGTGTTTCTGGAATAAAAGTGTATCCCACTGCATTTAACCAATATGAATGGGTTCATTTTAATGAATAGATCATAAATGATAGATACAGATCTATTCCTTATAATCATCATCTAAACATTTGAACTCGGATCAAACTAGCTGTAGTGATACCTCGGGAGTTGCGTTCTATAGTGCATTCATAAAACTTTGGCGATTTCCATCCAATGGGTCTGAGCTTGTGTGTATTTATTATTATTATTATTATTATTTTTTTTTTTTTACAAATTGTGGCCCTCGGCAAGTTGCTAAGTTTCAGAGAAGCCTGCTTCAAGTTTGTGTGGCAGCAAATAAATTAAGGCCATCACTCTGACGGGAGGAGGCACGTTAGGACTTGCAACTAGTTCTTGGTATCACTTAATTAGATAATTGGACTGAAATAATATACTGACCTTTCTGTAGTCACGGATAGAATGTAAAACGTTATACAATTAATGATTGTGTAACCATTTGATAAACAGGCCTTTTGAGGTTATTTGAGAAACCAATTACCGTATTTGGAAGTGTAATTGGATGTTAGATGATAAACATACGTCAATTAACCTGTTTAGTTCCATAGAATATTGTTTGTATTAAATGCATCCATTTAGTTAAAAGACAAGTTCTTGTGTTTGGTTTGACTTCATATTTGTCCACAATGGGTGTGTCCAGTTCAGTCTATTCTCAAGTTTCAATCGCTTTGGTTATATTGCCATACCATTTGCTTCATTTACAAACGGCAACGCCCTATTGTAGATCAACATCTACGTCGTGTTTTTACAAGCGGGTCGTAAAATGCAATACTGTTAATGCAAGCACAACAGGATACTCAGCATGTCAAAACGATAGCAGCCAAATAAAAGTGCCATCAAAGGTTATCGCAAATGGCACTAGTTTGAAAAAAAGTCAACATGTCTAGTTTTTGCTGACTCGGATGCATTTTGTGATTGCAGGCTTATTTTATGATTGTGCATTTAAGTGTTCATTAATCTACCCCATTTATCAGTAATGGAAAAGGTAGAAAAACATGAGGTTGTGTCATGTCCAAACATTATGAAACGTATTTGACATCTAGAGTAATTAGGATTTCATTATTGATGGGGTTTTCTAACAGTGAAAGCTGAGGACAATGAAGAATTGACGTACACAATTTCCAGTATGTTTGGCAAGCAGGTTTCTTCAATGCATGTTTTCCATTAGAACTAAAAAAGTTTATCATATTGCGTTCATTAATCATAGCCGTGATTTCACAGGTGCAAACACATACTCTCCGACTGTAGTTTCGTAAGAGTCACCTGTACATCTATTTAGCCTATATTTCTATCTGCATTTAAAATCCTCATTAAGTCAGAGATATATTTGCATGTATAATTTACTTCTTACTGTTTGGGGGCAAGGTAAAATTTATATAGAGATCACCTGAAAAAGAATTAGACCTTGGCGTTCTGTCTCCGCGACTCTCTTTTGGATACCAGGTCATGGTCGAGTATCAATCATAGGCCCATCCCTATTTGTCCTTCTAACTTACTTACAGGTGGTTGGAGGTGTGGTTAGTTGCTTAAGGCCCTTTTAACCGCAACAGTTACATCAAGGCACATAATAATGGTAAACCCATGAGCATAAAACAGGATATGCTCTTCTTAGATATACAATAGACAATAGAAATGTTATCAGTATTATTGCCGAAAATATTCATTACAATCTGCGATAGTATATCACTACTATACATCACTAGGTTGAATATAAGTTACCGCAATAATGTACAATACTGCTTTGACAGAAATGAGATTATTTGTACATAGTCAATATTCGTATGCGCCGCACGACCAATTGAGCGAAACGTACAACATCCCACATAATGATTATGGAAAACTAGCAAAGCTTCAATAATTAAGATCAATATGAATATCCTTGATTTTTCCGGGGGGCAAAGTACACTGCCGTTGTTCTTATCAATTGACGATCGCCGATGTCTGATTACGTATTTAAACCCGACCTGCAAAAGATCTATTCACGGTGTATAGCCACAAGTAGGACCCTTTAATCAGTATCTTTATGAACCATAGCCAACGTAATGTGAAAGAGGCACACAACTCGTACTCTGCCAATTAGTTGGTCTGTAGAACGCTCGGCGAAGTGCCACAAATTGCTAAGCTTTGATTACTCTATGGAAAGGGAACGGGGAGGATTTCACCAGCCAAATCTCTTTTTACCTAACCCCTTTGATCCTTCATTTTGTATGATATTTATAACATCTTAATGAAAATATCTGGCGCTTCTACCCAGGCCCTTTAAATATACAGTTAGCAGATTAAACTAGCTCTTCGAAGAAACATTGAAACTCCTTGCGTTAGTATTTATTTACATCTTATTTTTCACGTACAACTGGTTTTCGACGGTCCATGAGTAGAGTGGCAAGATCGTGGTATAAAGGGTAAAGGCGGGTTTCCACCGAACGACTGTGGTTGAGAATATGTGACCATTATAAAGGACTATAAAAAGAGCATTTTTTCAGCCGTTTTTGTTGTTTGGGAACAAGAAATTTCTTGTTTCCACCGAACGACTGAAATAAATAACTTTGGACGATTCAGGGACATTGTGGACGACTATTTCCAACGACTAGAGGCAGAAAACCTAGAGAACAATGCATTTGAATGGTTTTAATTGGTTGTGGAAGAAATCGTTGGTATCTGTCGTCCACAAATATTCAACAGGTTTAATATTTGGTCGTTTGCAAATCTTTTACTTTTGTCTTGAGTATATGTCGTTTGCAGTTGTTCACAAAATGTCTTTACCAACGATTTTGTGTTTCCACTGAACAATTTTCTGAACGACCATCAACGATTTACTAATCTTTTCCAGTCTTAGGCTGTCTTGAGCAAAATGTTGTTCGGTGGAAACAAGGCTTTAGGCCTAATCAAAGAACGGTTTTAATCAAAGGAGAATGTACCTCTCTATATAATATATGTATGCTCAGCAAGAGGGGACAGTTTTGTATGTCTACTTTGGGGAAAAAAGGATTACGTTCCATTTTGCATCGTGTAAAATCTGTATAGTGAAGCTAAGCCTGTGAAATAGAGCACAAAATTATGACAATGAGGAAGTATCGAAGGGAAAGGCTACATATTTTGATATAATATATCAAAATATGTAGCCTTTCCCTTCGATATAATATATCAAAATATGTAGCCTTTCCCTTCGATACTTCCTCATTGTCATAATTTTGTGCTCTATTTCACAGGCTTAGCTTCACTATACAGATTTGCTTAATGACTTGTGATGTACTATATATGATATATATATATATATATTATATATATATATCATATATAGTACATCACAAGTCATTAAGCAAATCTGATTTTTATCGGACTTCAAATAGTTCAAATCAATATTTGGAAAGGAGCCTCAGCTCGTATATATAGTTTGTACAACCTAATTATAAAGGGTAAAACTAAGTAGATGTTGTTATGAGAAATTATATAGTCAAAGTCAAATTGTGAATGCATAATCCTGAATTGCACGAATTACATGAAAATGCATGTACAAGTTACATGAGAGTCACAAAGCAGGAATGACTGGATTTGACCCCAAGCAACATGTCAAAGTGACCACATGCTGTTTTTTAGCCAATCAGAAGCCAGATTGTGGCTATATAAGAGAGTGATTTCACGAGAATAAACAGTCGGATCTTGGTACTCATTGTGTTCACACCTCCTTCCTTCCCGGGGATGGACCACGAAAAGGCTTGGAAGACTAGGACAGCTAGAGATAAGGGTCCATGAGATAGGAATACACTGAAGTTAGACCAAAAAGGGGAAGTTGTACTTAGGAGAAATAGGAGTAGACACGAGGGATGAATTTGGACGCCCGAGAATGGGTATGAAATAACTGAGGACATGAGTGCAGCCTAGAACTGACATTAGGGACAAGAAAAATGGGAGATCGGCCTACATGATACCACCTCTTTGTTTTTTTTTTGCATGGATCCCATCCTGAGCCTAGAACCACTGGCTACATGAGGCTGCTAAGCATCTAGCATGAGACCCTGAATCCTGGCCTGAACCGAACCGGCTCCCACCTCCCGATCACCCTCTAGGACCAAAGATCCTTGTGGCACACCATTCCCACAATATTAAGTTGTATCCCAACCACTGTCGGCCCCCGTGTGCAGGGCAAGTTCCGAGAACCCTACAACTACTCACCTGATTCATCCCGTGGGACTTTGTAACGGACCCGGACGAGTGCTCACGTAACTTGTCCTGCTCGTGCTCTTGAGATATCGAGCACTACAGGGCTGAGATCCATCAAAAGTACAAATATCTACAGCAGGGAAACCGTGGAAGAGCCATCCACTTGTCCCGGCTCCAATCATTTCCTGAGAACATCACACTTCCATGAGGTAGTATTGCAGTGCCCTATAGCTAAGCTCCTCGGGTCTTTCATATTCTGTATATTGATTTTAGGTTCTGGTTGACTCAAAACGAAATCTCAAGCTTGGTCCCCAGCTGCTATGTAGGGTCTTCGTAGGAGAGTCAGATCGGTTCAAAACATCCATTGATAACACTCCCGATGTACTACCAATCTTTATCCTTCTTTTTTTATTCAAGCCAGGAATTGTAACAATTGCAAGCTCGGCTTTAAGCCAAATAAAATGAAATGACATCAATGTTAGGCCTATTTATAGGATCTTATGGTTTTTCAATGTATTCGAAGGATATACTTGTTACAATTACTAAAAAAGTTTCCACCACATCGGGATCGATTGCTACTATGGATATTGTATAGGTCTTTGTTCACGACCAAAGGTTAGTTTACAATGTAGTATTTAGAATTGAATAAAGATTAACAAAGATGGTCATTGTAATTGAACACAAATATTTGTAACTTTATTTCATCCCTCTAGATCCACTGCACATGTACAACTAGAGCAGCGTACTCCTTTTCATTAAAAAGATGAAGATCATGTACATACCATAGCGATAGGAATACTTAGAATACCCAAGAAACATGAATAAATAAACTTGTATTATCTCAAAAAGTGTAAACCATCTGGGGTAAAACAGATTGGACAATACTCATACACAACAATTTTCCTTGAATTTCCCAAATGTAAGTCAATGTCATTTCTGTAGTTTTTTTTTGTTTATTGGGAGCACCAACTCTGGAAACACGTTTCATTTAGTTTTTACGATAGCCAAACTGTTTAAAACACTGTAGACCTTGAGCCACAAAGTTCTTATAAAATCACAAAAACGGTAACAACAGAATTGTATCAAATACTTCTTAATAATCATATCTTAGAAAACAAATGAAACATTTAAAATGTGAATAGTTTTGTCCTAATATAAGGACAAATAAATTAGTTTGGCTAGCATCGGGAGCTGTAAGTGTCCATTGCACGGCAATCGGACAATTAATTTGAACGTTTTATTATTTTTAGTAAGGAAGGAAAGCAGTAGTTGGCCTGCCATCTCCATACTTCCCATTTCAAGAAAGTGTCTAATCTACCGTTGTAAAAATATTACAAATATCCATATAGTTGGGAAACAATCAAGGATGGAATGCAGAATGCTGGACTTTATGTCGTAGACAGAATAGTGTATAAAACGTCCCCAGTAGATTAATATTATTGGCACCATTGTTTGACATTGGTAGGAATACAACAATTGGGCACTGAAACCTTCACTTCAATACAACCCTTGGATCGTCGTCATCACAATATGATTACACTTCGTGTGCAAACATAAGAAATGAATAACCTTACAGTAACAATCACAAGAAAATATCAATGGAATATTCAATGCATCTCCTTGGACATCAATGCCTTACGTCTGAAACCAACTTAGCACTGTTTTATGTGATAACCTTTGATATACAGCTCCGCTGGAGCAGTTAGAATGGTAATTGCGCAATATAAACCATACATTTCAGTCCACAGATGCGGTGTTATAGCTCTGTTGCTGTTGCCAGAAATAATAAGACACCACAAGGCTAGAGCAATCACACTGAAAAATTGTCCAGTTTAAGTAATGGTCCACCATTCTCCTTTCATTATGATTTTAACGAGAAAAAAGGTAGTTCTTTTATTTTGGTTTCAACTATTGCGATGGGAAATATAATATAAAAACAAGATAACTTGTCATCTATAAGAAAATGACTTACAACTTGTGGTGGATTACTGTATTACTTTTCAGTTATAAATAATCAGAATTGCAGGGTAGGTGTATACTAATGGCCCTTTATTGTTCCTTTGGACCATTGTCTCCGCAATATATTCCTCCTGTGCTCAGTATCCGAGTGTCGCTCCTCTCACCCCTACCGTGCCTGGAGCTCATTCCCAGAGCCGTCCTTGTATGAGGAAGGTAATACTCCTGTTTTATGTCTGTATGTATAGATAGGGCGAGTGGTGGACCTGAAGGATCAGCCCTGAACCATGACTTGTGAATGGTCTGTACTCAAAACCTTGGGCCATAGACTTGGAGTCCCCCACCAAATGTTAATTTTAGTAAATTCCTCATGCACATTTTAAGAGATCCTCGAAAGTCCGTTGCTAAAATTTGATTGGAAAACAACCAAGTGAATTCTAAAAATAGATACTTTTCTGGGCTGCACAGTAAAAATATTTATGCAAAAGGAGAAGAAGTTCATACCGACAACCAATATTCTGCATAAGATAGCTCGATTTTCTTTTTGAACCCATTGAAGAATGTAATACTCCTCTTTTGCATTTTTTTTTCTGTTGGAGTGGATGGTTGTAGCCATTGCCCTGTTGTCAGTTCGTGCTGTGTACCCTTCATATCAAAGGCGTCATACATCTGCGGCATAGAGAAGTCGCTAGACACCTTGACATAGATTCCACAGAGGGCCATAGCATACGAAAATATAAACTCCTCATGTTTAGCTATAAACCAGCTTACAATTTAAGACCTGAGATATGACCTTAATTTGATACTATACCCACGTGTTTCCAAATAGTGCTTTTAAAATGTGAAACATGTACCTTTCTACCATACATAGGCCATCAAATTGGTGTTTTTAAAAGAAGCACACAAATCCTTGAGCATGCCACTACCGAATACAGTTGCAATCATGTACATTACTTTAAACTAAATTGAAATTATTTATCTGAAAGCCTATGATCCGCAATGTAACAAAACACCAAGTTCCTTTAAACATGATTTTGTTAGTAGTTCTATTCTCAAAGTAACAAATCCAATAATAACAATTATCTTTTTGTGTGGATTACTAGTTCTTAAAGAATCTGGCAAAGTCAAAGTCATTCTCAGTTTTGTACGTGGGTGAGGCCACATGTTATCTAAAGGAGAGCAAAAGATGGAAAACCATTATTGATAGATTGTTATTATGTTGATTCTCACGAATACAAATAATCATCAATGCTTGATAGTTTATATTGTATTCCAGCCACTTCCCCTTATTCTATGGACTTGTTACAGCACCTGCTATTGATGTAGTATGAACTTGGTGTCTCCCATGCTTCACTTGTATTAGTAAATTATTGGAATACTAGAAAAAAAGAGGCATTGACTCCTATAACCTGACTTTACTGTCCATGATATTAATGTTGAATCACCTGTTTGACTTTCAAACAGTGTCCAATTTGATGTTAAGAGTGAAGATCGGAGGGACCTCAATGAAAACTAATCACCATATATCACTGCTCCCAAATGAGCACTTACGAGTTAATATACTCATACATAATAACTCCGAATAAGTATGTGATCATAATGATACTGTGAACAATCCTCAGTAATTGAAGCAAACTAAATACACAAACATACAACAAAATATGATATAAGTGTGAATATTGGACTACATCAACCTATAATAAAGACTCTCCGAAGGCCATTGAAGTCAGCGGGCAATATTGGTATGCACAGTGTGTTCTCTACGTCCCTGCCCAAGCCACTCATGTATGCTCACAGTTAAGGACAATATCACCCCCGGAGTCGGTGAGAATCACAATCCAGGTTTGCCAAACCCTCGTGAGCACAAGTCCCTGAACATGCAACATTGAATTGCCAGCAAGAATGAGTCTGCTTGTTGCTTTTCCACCAACCAAGCCAGGAATTTCATCCTGATATCATTCAGAGAGAGGAATTCACAATTATCTGCTCTCCCTTTAGGTTCATCACTTCAGATCTTCTTGTTCGAGCATTGCCTTTATAGATGCATTACATAGGTTCCTGACAGATATCGAGCCCAAAAATTGATTTCGGGAGTAATTCCTGCAGTTTTAAGGCAACACTCCTCATTGTTTTAGGAGGGTATGTCAGTATCATAAGCGGTATGTTTAACAGCCATGCCTTTGTTTTTATAATGACCTGTAATGTTTTAGACCACATGTTCCTTCAGGTGGCCTTCAGGTGGACAGTGGCCTTCCAAGGTTCTAGCTTTTCCTTCCTGAGAATGTGTTTGATTCTTGCAGGCTGTTTACATATCCCTTCGGCAGGTAAAGGCTTGCTCTTCTTCTGTACAAAGGGTAACAGTTCACATCAGCTCCAGAAATACAGCCTATCCTCAGAAACCTCAGGAAAAAATGGACAGAGTATCCTGAAGCTTCAAGAAAGATACCTGGCATAGGAGGCAATGTCCTCTTATGATACTTAATACATTGCCATCAATAGGCAAATATCATGCCATCCCTTGCTTCAGGCCTATATAATGGGTTATTTAGGGCTTGTCCATTGGCATTGCTCAGGTCAGGCTTTGGGGCTGTGGGTGGGGGTCTGGACCCCACAGTCATTGTTCCTCTCTGGGGGTCTATCCTAGTCAAAGTTGGTGGTTCGGGATCATAGGGCATCGTGTAGTATGTTGGCTCTTCGTAGATGTGATCAGTCGAAGAACTGTCAGGAGGGTAATGGCTAGCGGCAGCTTTGGATTTCACCCTGAAATGAAACAGGAAAATTTAATTAGTTTTATGACGGTTTGATGACATCAGGATATCAGTTTCACCATAGAAGCTTGACAATGACATGCACATTATGCGTATATTTATTTTTTTCATGCATAGGTCATGACCTATACTGATGGACCACATGGTGTTGACTTAATATTAGATATACAAGGCTTACTCAGCATTCTGAAATAGTTACCTTAGGGTTAGGAAATTAATAATGTAAAGACACCTCATGATGAAGGCCTAGTTGTGTGCCCAAATGTTGCACAAGACTACGTATTATTAGGTGAATTTAAAATGGTAACAATATATATATATATATATATATCATGAAGGTAGAAAATAACAATGGTATCAAAGATGCATTTATAAAAACACATGCCAGCCAGATGCAGTCATTATAGTAATCATGCATGCACTAGACACTTCATTAAACATACAGGTGCACAAATATACAACAATATCAACAGCTGATGACTACCACAGTGTGCTTTGATCAAGAATACACAGAACTTATGAGACAAAAGGTATGGATGGTAGAGCCATACGTACACCTGGAATAACAGAGACAGTCTACATCTGGAGGATATTAAGTTCTATAACTAGGTCTGAATTTAGTTTCCACAATTCTTAAGGCCCATTACAAGACATACAGAAACAAAGTATGTAATCAGAGATCTGTTTGATACGTATAATATTCTGGCCTGTTTTATTCTTACTGTTGTCCACGATTAATATCTATCAATTTCCCTATTACGCACTGATAGTCTGTCAAACCATTGTCCTACTCATGTCATAAAGGTAACACTTGAATAAACCACAGTTGAATGGTGATCACTTCAACTTCTAGTTGCTTTGTGTGGCTTTGGATTGCAATTCTAAATATTATTCCAACCTTCACTGAAACAGAGGCATAATCATTCAGCTGAACAAACTGACAACAAAAGGTATCAACCCAACATCAGGTCAGGGAAATAGGTACTAGAGGTACGACACAATAGTACAGGTGAAACAAGAGTCAGCAGGGTCTGTATGAAGTGGGTAGATGTGTCAGGAGCACCTTAACACTGAGAACTGCTCCTTTATCATCTCAACAAAGCCTTGGCCGCATGTAGGAGTTCACCAAGTGTTATGGGTAGCTGAGAGTAGCCATCTATATTTATAAGCTAAGGGAAACTCCGTCCTGGTTGGATGGTTATTCCTTTTATTGTTTTACTTTACTTTACAGAACCAAATTATATGTTTCTTATATTATTTTTGTCATTTCCAATATTGAGATGTACTCAATCAAAAAGCAACACTATTTTTCAATTTTCATTTAATTGTAAAAAGACAAATCTTATATTAAAATTTACCCCTAGGAACATACAGGAAGGAAGAGAAAAAGATTGCTTCCAAACAAATATCCAAAATATTGGTTTTCATTTTATGAAAAATCTTCAATATATATAGAACCATCTTGAATGGTACATCCAGCACTCCATAATAAAGGCGTGCCCTGTGCCGCGGGCTTTGACCATACAAAACGACAACGATGGGACTCTTGACTAAGAAGGAACATAAAAGTGGATTGCAGTAGAGGCAGGGCTACAAAGGTTGTAAGGCTACAAAGGTTAGAGGGTGGATGAGGAAGGTACTGGGGGGTGTGAAGTAGTCCTTGGGTCCGCCTTACATAAAGGCTCGATCGATGAAAGGGCGGCAAGCACCTTGTTTCACGAGTCGACACACACCCTTTTCATCTGGGAGAAGGAGGCAATGGCAAGGTCTCTAACTCTTCAAGAAAGATCACTACTTCTGTGAGAGGCGATGCCATTCTTTTGCGAATATTCAGCTTTCAATGAATATTTGATGGGGATGTATATGTCTTCATATTCAGAAAGGTTAGATCAATTATATATTACCAAGTAGAAGGCCTACACTCCATAAGCACTTCATATTCAAAGGGGCATATTGCAATTGTTTTGCCAGCAGGATGCATTTGAGCTCAGTATGATACATCAAGGGTTTTACTGAAATGACCTTCAATCATATCTCTTTATGAATTAAGTGGCCGAACAATAATAAAACAGTACATAATTAGGAATGATGAATGTTATTCTGTCCTAAAACTTAATCGCCTTCGTTTTTCATATTCCATCATGATTACCAAAATTATTTGTAAAATAACTTGACGTGAGTCGATTGAAATTAAGGCTGGTAAATTTGATTAATGTGAACCTGGTTGTTCTCCAGGAATAAAGTATTTGTTTGGGGCAATGCCATATGAATGTGTATCTTTGTCTCTGAAGATCAATAATGTTGTCTCCTCCAATATAAAGAAGACGCATCTTGCCATAGAAAAAGATCAATGAAAATATGTCTTTAAATGAAGATGCAACAGGTGCCAAAAGACACGCTTGAGATCGGGGCTTTGAAATAGAAACGTTACTTTTTCCCAAACATCTATATTATTGACCACTAAAATTCACAGAGGGAACATTTGCCATAGAACCACACGTAAGAAACCTTAGAAAATCTGCTCTTAAGTAAGTTTTAAAGGTACCCAGTCAGGAAACTGAGAAGTGAATATAACGATTTTTCTCTTGTGAAGAAGAGTGTATCCTGTTTCAGTATCGAGTCAAGACTAAAGACCTACTGGCAGACAAACGCCTCTTAGTATTGAATGGCCCGCACAATGAGCGCTCCCTCCATACAATGAATGCTCCCTGGGGCGTAGAAAACGCCACTTTTTATTACTCTACTTAAAGAAACAATCTAGCAGGCCGGATGGGTGTGGAAATGTCTTATGGCATACCATTAGAATCTTCAATGAGCGGTCTTTATGTTTTTAGCGGTGGCTTGCTGAAGTGAAGATGTATAAATGTGACAGTCCGTGTGGTACCCAGTCTTAAGTAGTTTAGCTAACTGCTTGGCGATAACTGCGATGGTGGCAACAGATATATTATTGACGTCGAGAAAAACATGTTTTCTAAAATACAGATTCAGGTTGTTGTATAGAAACAAGGGGCACCACAACCATTGGGATGGTAATAGAATTATAAACCATGGATATCTTCCAAAATAAGACTATTATTTAACTGTTATTTCGTCATTTTTTATGACTGTCGTGGCTGCAAGCTGCACAGATTGTGCCTGAATTTCTGATAGCTGCATGGAATATCGACAGAGCTTTTGAACTGGCAGTTACCAGAGAGAATTATATAATTTGCATTTCTAGAATACGCTCGACTGTTTTTCGAATGGACTGTCACATATGTGTGAAAGCACCGTTGGATTAGGTGTATAGCTGGATGGGTTCTGACAGGACGTATTGAATGGTGGTTAAATGATGGATGGGTAAGCTTATTAGGAGGTGGAAATGGTCACAATAGGATTAACAATGACAGATCTACAGACAGTGCTCTAAGCGTGCAGACAACACACATTGCCAACCATCATCTACCATTCGTCTATAGTATTTATATATATAAAAACTCATAAATTGGAGACTATATGGGATGCATGCCATTGATTTCAGAAAAAAATGCATCTACAACGACTGAGGGTTTCAAGAATTTGCTCCAGAACACTTGAAAATGAATGTTTACATTTACTGTCTAGACTGAACTTTAAACGCAAAGTAGTATAGTGAAAAGGGGGTATGATGCAATAAAACACATGTAAAAGGGAATCCCTTAAAAAAGAGAAGAATTCTATATCTACGCATGCCGAGCACTTCCTTTACCTGTCTGAATCAGTCCCTTCATTATGTCAAAGTAATTAAGACTAGTACTCATTATGATTTTTTCCTGAAATCAACGACTGGAACACTTACACTGTGCACCCATTCACTGTAGGGTTTTGTGAAGTACTAGAACAAGCAGTCTCGTGGGTTTCCCAGAAAATCTCTCATCACTTCCACATACAAAAAATACTCCTTTATGAATCCTTATGACTTTTTAGGGGTCATTTACAAATATAGATAATGATGTATGGTTGGCAATTAGTCTTATCAGTTAGTAGCTGAGTGCTTGGTAACAGGCATGGTGGTATCTGTACATGTGAGGGGAGGGCTCGGGCACGTGGTCGGCTGGGATCTCGCAGTAGACGTTTTCATCGTTGAGTACCCCCCCTCCACCGCCGCCCCCCGGGTCCACGGGGCCGTAGGGGCCGTAGCGGGGCACGGCGTACGGGTTGCCGTGAGGGGGCGGGGGAGGCACTTTGTGGACGGCCGTCTCGTAGGTGTGGGGCCGACGACCTGACCCCCCTGCTACTACCATAGCTGAGGCCGCCGCTGCTTTTCTCCTCCTGAAAGTTAGTTTAGGTTAGTACGGGTTAAAGCATTGTAGAAAGAAAGCTGTTAATTGAGATTAGTTAGAAACCAACGCCACCTTAAGATGTAGGAATATTGATAGAAGCAATCCATTGCACGAAAGTATACCCTTACGTATCAGGTTTTGGCAGTGGCCGAGGGCTTAAGGGTTTATCAAAACTGTTACATAACACCATATTAAAGCGTTTACATTATATTAGAATTTTAAAGATCAAGTAAAGGTCTAGGGAAGTTCTTGTTATGGTGAACCTTCGATTATCAATATTTAAGTCTAAATCTTCTAAATGCCTTGCGATGTTCAAAACATTTCAAACGCAATTATCTCTAAACGAAAGTTTCCATTAAAGTCAAGCAATGTTAGAGAACCAAAAGCATAGCACATGACATTTGAAAATTACACACAATCATCTTAAGACCTAAGCAAATTTGGAGAAGTAAAAAGATATCAGATGACGTTTCAACTTGTTGGAAAACAAAGTTATCCTCCTATCTAAGGCTCCCTAAAGTAAGTATAATATAGCAAGTCAATCGTAGTAATCTTAACACATAGTAATGCTTACCACAAGATGACGTAAACATAAATCAGACCTTACATGCCATGCCACTTGTAAGAGGCTGTACCTATCAACTGCTCTCCAACAAAGATTATCGTTATCCCCTGTTAATTGATGAATAAATCTTATCCACCTAGGTTGTCTGTCAATAAGCCATATCATTGAGAACAGTTTTTGCACTTCAACGTGGGACCCTTTGAAAGGAGGTAAGTACCTTATAGAGTCTCAGTCTAAAATTACCAGTTCGAAAGTATCAAAGGGTATATTAGCGTGCAAAGCACACTTTTAATTATGTTGCAAGTAAGCTACGGTAACTGGTTCCCTCTACTCAGAGACGTTTAGCTGATGGCAGTAAAGAATGTTAGTTATGAATATCGCAATTTTGTGATTAATAGAAAGCGTTGACCGCACTGTTCAATCATGAAATCATGATCACACTATAATATCATTCCCCTAGTATAGAGCCTATGGGAAATACTCCTGCTATCGATTATAATCTACTACCTTTTATCGTTCTTTCTATGAGCATAAAATCATTATGTAACAATTAACAATCTATTGAGGTGATCAGGCGCAAAGTTGAAAGTGGCAGTACATAGATATTAGAATAATTCTAGATTGCAATTAAATCTCAATTTTACGGTTATAATGTGCTGTCAGACTGTTTAGTAAGCACTTCTATAGGTTATCAGAAACACATTGTCTAGCCCCGTTTCCGATGTGAATGCCAATCGTGTAAATTAATATATTATATCTAAATCGACCTAGCATTATAAATTGCACTGTAGCCAATGAAATATTCATTATTAACAATTTTCTATAACTTCCAAAATGTATATGAATGCAACATTTTGATGCTCATCTCTTCAAATGATCTTATATGCAAATCATTTAAATGGTAGGAAAATGAAGATAAACAGATAATGGTCTTACAGTTTTGCAGGCAGAGTAGAAGATCCAATGTGTGCCCAAAACGCTTCTATATGATTACAATATGCCCTCACCAATGTTTATTAGCTAAATAAATAAGACCCATATACACAATTATTATTTCAATGCATTCATGATAGGAAGTTTTAATTGAATAGAGAGGGTTTTCATTACAAAAATATTGATTTTTCCCTGTATCAGAAATACTTTTGTTGACCTTTGGTTGCCTGCACCGGCGAATGGAGAGTTTACACAATGGTCCATGAGATAGATGAGCACTGCTGCTACCGTGAAACTGGGTCAAATGATACTCAGATCTACCCTTAAAACTGGCTATTAGGCACAAGAGACATCAGCTACCCAGTGCACAATATTGCTTTTAAAAACACATTTTTCGTGTTGAAAATCAGTCGCTTAGATGTTGCTTTCTTTATGATATAAAATTGATGCCTGCATCTTCCACGTATAGATATAAAGATATCAAGGTGTTTGCTTGACATACAGATGGAGATATTTGATCGGATATAGTAATAATCTCACAGTTACAGCTCTATCTATACCACTTCAACATTAAAACTACTTCCCAGTCTTCCCGATATGTCAAAGCAACATTTTGAATAGTTTGTGCATCATTAAGCTTATGTTGCTTGTTACGAAATGCAAAATGCAATGGACTTGATGAGTTTCAACATCCAACCTTAACCTTTAGTATTAGTAATGTTTGCCCGTATTTAGATAAGGATTCACTGTACTGAAGGTCACGAATTATTACTAAAGTGCGGTATCTTTTTGTATCTTAATGTATGATTCATGTATTGGGTCTCCACCTTTATGATTCATGTATTGGGTCTCAACTTTTATCATTCACATAACCTTCTGTGCAGATGTTATCTGGTTATATATATATGCAGCTTTCCCTCTGTTGTTGCTTTGGCTCCCTTGCCTGCTGTACTGGCTGCTGTTGTAGTTGCTGTTTTTTCTTGTATTTTAATTTGGCAGTTGCCTTGGCGACTATTGATACAGGCATATACAATGTTAGGAAATATTAGAATACAATGTTAGGAAATGCATCAGAGTTGATGATACTTCCTGCTGCTCTAGACAACTTCGTTTCCACCTCAGGAAGATCTGGACTTTACCTAGCCTTAGTTGCTCCTTTTACTGCCAATATTATTTGAACACTAATAATACTACTTATTAATAAGTTGATGTGCTTTTGGCTTTAATTCGTAACAGGTTTCGGTTGTTGTTTCAACTGGTGCCTTGGCTAAGGATTTGGCAGCTTTATCATGGAAAGGTTAAGCTGTTGGTCATGTGGTTCTTTATCCAATATTCTTATCCATCTACCAGACCATCTGTAACTTTTCGTAGGTTTACCTATTTCTGCTTTGAGAGCAACTACCTTAGCAATAGCTATTTTGCTTGCTGCTACATGATTATGCCCTCAGTAGTTCTAGATCAGAATAATTAATTTTGGCTGATGTTGATTTTGCCTAGTTTGCTAGTACATCATTGGCTGATTTGCCAGACTTGTCTAATAATATGACTGCTGTTGCTTTGGCTGCTGATGACCTGTCTGCTGTCGCCCAAACTCTGATCTTCCATTCCGATTTCTGCTGTTACTTGGCTGCTGCCTCAGAGCTCACTACTTCAGTTACACAGACCTTTGCTGAACTATTGCTGCTGCCTGCTGCTGCTGCAGTTGTCCCTGCTGATCTAGCAGGTCTAATATTTCCGAATGGTTTCCCCTGACAGGGTGACACGCTGGGGCTTGGAGCAGAGAGCAGCCTTCGTGTGAAATAAAAGAGGAGGGCACGCAGCATACAGGCACCTGTCGGACCATACAATATATAACCTGGGGGCCTGGCTTCTCACAGCCAGGCCATCTGAATGTACCACGGCTATATAATCTATCTATCTGTCATAACTCATTGTTTATAGGTTTCCCCTGAATGTACAGGTGTATGTCATTTGTATGACGCACCTAAAAACTCAAAAGTTTGTCTGCGGTTGTATACAATCTTAATTATACAAAGGTATTAATTCCAATTATTATCTGAACAATTCTCGAGTTTTGCAGCGTTTCTCCAATGTACATGGCATGTGAGACGTTTAACCAAATGGGGACTTTTGATGACATTAGGAAAATAACCGATCGAACCCCATGAATATACTTTTAATAGTGATAATACTGTACGACTGATCCAGGGTAAACATGCAGCAAAACGAGAAAAATATTCATTTTATCCTAAAACTAACCCGTCCACTCTATAAGCATAAAGAATCAGGTATTGTTGAACAACTTCATGGAAGATTGAGCCATCTTTTGTAGGGGAGCAATCTTAATAAACGTTCTTGGTCGTGGCAGGCTAGGCACTTTTAATATCAGAACTGCAAATAAAATCGAAACGACTGTGAAGCCTTCGTTTGCATACCCTTTATTTGGGTGGTCCTTAGAAACGACTCTATTGAATGGATTTCTATTGCTTAGTGCATTTGACAACCCCCTTCTAAACCACACGTGCCTGGCAATTTTCTCCTGTATGTATACACACATATTGCCAAGCCCATATATGTATTGCCTTCATATCCACAGCCGTGGCAATTACCCAGAGAAGGGAGGGGTTTAATTCTTCTATACCAGCCCCGATTCAATCCCACTATGAATCACGTCTAATTAAACAGCCAACTGACGGATGAATCCCTCCCTTGATGAAGCCTAGAAACGTGTCACTTCAAAACACGAGCCAACATAGAGATTTAAAATCTTCTTTCCTGTGCTTTTTTCCCTGTGTATTTTTTTTTATCGGAGGCTACTGTGCGCTTTAGCAGTAGATAAATCGTAGCGTGAGATTACCACCCACATAAAAAGATCTTTTATATGGGATTAATCTTGGGTAGCTAGTAGATCTGTAAATCCTGGTCGGGGTTGTGTGCTATAGCAAGCTGTATATATGCGGTTTCTGAAAATATTTGTGGGAACAATTGCCTTATATAGTATGGGAGATTCCCATATATTATTTTACATTGATGTTCCTGCATTTTGGCTTTAGTTCACATGTTTTCTTAATCTTAATTCTTTACCTTTACCTTGAATTCAAATTGAAAATCAAGTTTTTGTGAAAATGCCATTATAGTCACATGTGTTTACTGTTTATCTAAAATACATGTCAACTAATATGTAGACCAACTGACGGGTATATTTATATTAAGAGAGAATGCCGCGTGCCGCTCGCTGCAGGCTACGCGCCGCCCCGCGCGTCAGACGACGCGTCACCGCGCCGGTACGCCCTAATACCATCACATTAACTCAGTCAATGGCACGTCAGATTAAAGAATCGAGCAATATTTCAGTGAAATGACGCCCCGTCGGTGGATGCGTCCGATGAGTTGTACTGTCAGCTATGTTATATATCGTTTAGGGCTGGGAGCTCATGTGAGCAGCATGCGCTACAATAGGGGAGCTTCCAGATAACGCCACCTGGTGGAAGTGATGGCTCAGCTCTATCCCATGACTGAAACCCTGCAAGCTTGGGAACGCGTCCACGAATCCTATTAAGTTAAATGTCGCTTATAGATATTATAATTTGTATGTAGAAATTTGGTAATTGTAGTGTCGAAAGAATAATGATCATTCTTGACGTTTTCTAAAATGTAATATTTGTGAGCGAAATTTACCACTTTCATTCCATACTCCCCCATCGCTTCAGATGTACAAAGTATTCATTGAGGAATCTGAAGCGACTAAGGAGTATGCTTTCATTCAATTTTGAAAATAGTGATGATGACCATAATTACCATTAGGAAAACATCCACATTGTATGTAAATGCTCATTAATATGTTTACACTGTTTAGAATATTATGTGAACACATGGATCATTTTGTGTGATGAGGCAACTGGTTTTCTATTCATTGAGGGTATGGGTCTC
Organism: Lepidonotus clava; assembly: GCA_936440205.1. Lineage (NCBI taxonomy): Eukaryota > Metazoa > Annelida > Polychaeta > Phyllodocida > Polynoidae > Lepidonotus > Lepidonotus clava. Next base: position 38,407,243 of record OW387136.1, on the reverse strand, counting down.
TTTACATGTACGTTAAGATCCGCGCGATAACTGTACGCGTCACAAAAGTGCGGCTCGGGCTAACGTACCCCATACCACGAAGCCGCGCGGCAAAACGCGCCTGTTGCCTGCCGCGCGCGTCAGAAGCCTGCCGCGCGCGTAATACGACCCTATTGAGCGTGGGTACTGTTTTCTCGGGGCGGATTACCGTCTGTAGCCGGGTGTGTGGGGGCCTGGAGCCAGGTGTGTGACTGAACCTAACGGGGTGGTTAATACCTGTTGGAGGCGCAGAAGATGATCCGCATTCGCAGTCACGAATGTGCGCACACATAATCTATACATACAAACAATACACACACCGCAAACACACAACCAAATACCCATAATCATCTGTATCCACAAACACACACAATCATACACACACACACACACACACACACACACACACACACACACACCTGCCCATATCAAAGGAGAATCCGGTAGTTTCAAAAGTGTGTGTGTGTGTGTGTGTTGGGAGGGGGGTTAGGTGGGGGGCTTGCTAATGTAAACATTTTCAGCGGCTCCATTTTCCATAATGAATATCAAAGCGATGAACCATCCGCTATGTCGGCCTCTCTACGCAGACACAGACACACACAGACACAGACACAGACACACAGACACACACACACAGACACACACACACACACACACACACACACACACACACACACACACACACACACACACACACAGCTCACCTATCTTCCTCAGGTGGACCGGTCAGGTGTTAAAGAACCCTCTCCCCTTGGTGCATTTACTCACTCTCCTCCCAACAACCCCCACTTCCGTACATCCAAGTCCCTATTGACGCTGCGACAAATCAACACTCATTTCCTTTATTGATTTTTTACCCTCGTCTCCTCTTACCCTCCTAAACCGATCCGGATTACACCAAAACGGCCTCATTAAACAAGACACGTATTCGTATGTTCTGTGATCCCAGTCTGTCATGATTAATACGGGTAGGTTTTCACAGAGAAGTAATTCACCCAGGATAATTAACTGGGAGAGTTTTTACTGATTCTTTTGCAAGGTGTTGAGATTGCATCAGTTGTTTTGAGGACGGTTTCTTCTGGTTGAGGGATCCATCTCTTCAGAAACCAAATGATGTATAACAGTGCCAACAATTTTCGGATCTGTTATTTCTATACTTTGTCCCCTTAGCTTATAACCCCATTCATTCACAGATAAAGGCTAAAGTAATACTGATAATGTTGAAGTGTTATACTCAGGGAATATCAACACTTTCCCCAATATGCAAAAAATAGAGTCCCAGGCTCCGAATGCTTTTATTCTTAAGGGAAATCAACATTTTGAAATGAAGTGTCTCAAAGTGAAAGGAAATGGGAAGTTTCTAAAGGGGCATTTTCAAGACATGTCAATGCATCAAGATTGTTATTCTCGGGGCGTAGAAGGATTTTGAGATTGAACCCTCCAAATATTGAGTAGAATAACTCCGCGGAGCACGATGTCATAATTATCTGTCATTCACCCCGGCAAATACTACCTGAGTGGCGGTGGCACAGATCTTGATGGGGATTATAAGAACGGAGATGCATCTCTAATTCCCCTCAGCCATTGAAATACTCCCATCCCCCGACTCGACTAACCCTTCCTCCATCCGTGCTTTTTGTACTGTGCATTATTTATTATTTTTATTATTTATACTATTTGTTCTTTGTGCCGATGTTTTAAGACACCAACATGAATGTTTTAACCATCCTCCAATGAATACGGTTTTGGAACAGGGCTGTGCTGCTGATAATTAGCTTTCACAAAGCAGTGCTAATCACAAACTGGGAAAAACAAGCCTCAGAAGCCGAAGATTTGTCTGATGCAGTCCTCCCGACAGCTTTGGTTATTCAAGACGGGGCAGAGGGGCCAGGCCGCCTAGGCCTGTCGCCTGTTGGCAATACAGAGCAGCCAAACGTCGCCTGACGCTAATACAGGTCGCCTGACTGTGTTCTCTGCAAATCAAGCTGCGTGTCAGGCTCCAAACACCAGGAAAAGCCAAGGGTCTAATGGTCACAGCGGCTTTTGGGCGTTTCTTACAATCATAATCTTGCCGCCATAGTGCACTTCCTTCCATGGCCATGTTGTCGACTTAATCATTAGTAATAATGACCTCATGTAGGGTGTCCTCATACCCAGGCTTTCTATTATGACCTTTTAAATCTAACGAAGGTTTGCTTAATATATAGTCAGCACAATGTATGGGACGTTAGTATGTTTAACAGTAGGCTATATATCCAGTACTACGCCGACATAATTGTGCTCAATTACAAATACATTTAGGCATTTGCATTGTTTACGCATGATCATGAATTTCGTGAGCTGTAGTGATTCAGAGACTATTCTGTAATCAGGCAATTACTTTATGTCCGCGTCAAGCTTGAACCACTTGAACACTGAAAGCCTAATGATCACAAGGGGCCTTTAGGAGTTTTCCAATCGTAATCCTGCCACCAGACCTCACGTGTAATGGACATGTTGTCACCATTATGACGTCGACCTGTGGCATCTCCTCCATGGAATTGTCTTGCTGTGACCTTTAGAATATGATGAAGGATTTCCTTGTACACAGGCTCGAAGCATACGATACAAATCCCTAAAGTTGATTGCAATTGAGATTATTTTCCTTATTTAGTGATGCCTTATTACCCACTGACAATTTCATAATGTTGAACATTATGATAAGATGCGTCTATTAGGAAATCTCTGTCATCACAACCAAATGCAACTCCTCACTTCTCTATTCCATCAATTAACACAAAATCCATCTTTGACAAACGCCAGATATGGTTTACTGCTGATGCATTTTCTGATTAAGGAAGGCAACACATTCTGTAAAGGTCAAGCGAAAAACAAGAAAACTAAGGCTCTTATGATAACAATAACTGTGACGATCCTATGGGAAATGGTGCGAAATGTTTGGGAACCAAGCTCAATTAGTCCCTGCAGTTTTCTTGACATATCTTACAATCGCTATATATCTCGTTGCCTTGGTAACAAGCCACTTGTGGCTGACCTATATACATATATAGAATTCGTGCAATGACATTACTGTGTAGTGCTGGTTTCTAGAAAGGGCATTAGATGACAATACTGAACAGAGGCCTGCTCTTGACACTGGGTATCTGACAAAGCTACTGCCGACTCCCATTTGGTGAGTGCGGAAACCTACACTTACAATGTGCCAATCTTGAACACTTTCAAGACAATTTTGTTGGTAGACTACTAGTGTTTTGTTTTAAGGTACATTTTTGGGTTTATATGTTTGGTATAAACTGAGGGCTACGGAGGGGGGGGGCTTACTTTTGGAGAAAAAAAACGATCATAAAATTCTGGTTTGTGCATTATCAATTTTTATCATTAGAAAATAATCTTCTCAATAGATTGGTCATGCACTTTAAGGGCCACATGCTTATCTCATATAACATACATAACAAATGTTTCAAACCAAAACCAGAATTACGAGTATCAAACTGTGTGAGCATAACCTGCACAGTTACCCTATTTCAAATAAATTTCTAGATCGGCCATTACTGTTATCCATTCTCGGCACAATGAATTCTAAGCTTTGAATTCGAATCCTAGAATTCTACTCCAAAATAGAGTGGTTTCAGGCGGAGGACGCTAACAGTGTACATGCATATTCACTACTCATTTCCAATAGACCTTTATCTGATTTAGGCCCCCAAAAGCTGTCAGCATACCCAAGCAGTATTGCAGTGAGTCTACAATTGCATATAGATGCTCTTTTTGTGAGGCCATGGTATATCTTTTCAATTTGTGATTTGCCCAGGGAGGCTCGGACCACCAGTGTAACTGACACTCTGCCAGGGACCTGTCATTTCCAGCTCTAATACCCCAAATGCAGGGAGCCATCATTGCTCACTCTAATACCCAGGCGCAGGGAGCTGTCCTTGCTCACTCTAATACCTCACTACTGTCAAGTCTCATCGCGACAAATGTATTCAGAGCAATTTGGTTGCGCGTGTTTCTGAGAGATGGCTCAGCGCGTATTTTCAGCGCCTCGGCCACTCCTTCAGAGGGCTGATTTCTCCAAGGACCGAGCAGCTCGTGAGCAGTAGGAGTGTACAGACATGAGCAGCTCACTCCCCCCGGCCCCCCGCCCTCCCAAAGCCCGATGTATCACCTTATCGGTGTTAATAATCCATAGCAGCTGCCGCTACTGGACTCGCCCGGCCCGGATCGTATGTCCTGCTGCGGAGGGAAGGTTGGGGGTGAGGTCCAGTTTACACTGACTGACAATTTCCTTCTGAATCTTTTGTGACATTGCAACGGTCATTTATTAGTTCATTAACTTTTTATATTTGTTTTGTTGTAAAGGGAGGGAGAGTCGGCCAGGAGGTCCAGACATGACTGCATAAAAGGTGAACAGAAATACTCAGATTGCATGTTAATGTGCCTTGTTTTAGTACTGAGTCTACTTGCGACTCCCACTCCCCCATTGTTTATAATTATATTCCGCTATCCTTTTCAAAATCCAGGAAACGTCATTATTATTGGTTAATCCCCTGAATTAGCTTGGAGTTTGGTCTCCTGTTGAGAAAAGCTGCTAGAGATTAGAAAAAAAACGTTAGGTGAAAAAATATGAAGCATAGATAACAATAAAGAGTGTCAAGGGGAATTACTAAAGTATTTTCCCGCAATTGTAAGTAAAGGTGTTGTTATCTGTCTTCTTATTCCGTCCTGCTGCTCTTGTAAACAGAAAGTAAACTAACGAGAGGAGTGGGTGTTCGCTGCTGGTAGGTATTACTTGTTCACCCCACTAAGTCTAGGTGACAGTGTGACAAATGCTATCTCTGTCAGACAGGGAGTTAACTCCTAGTTGTACTTAAATGCCACATTTAGGATAATGAAAATGTAGATACCACTTATATCTAGTTGATGGGAATATTTCTAAGGAAGCCCAGTTTGATTAATATTATTAGGGGACATTGACACTCATTTTGGGTTTTGCTGAATCTCAATTATTCTCATCGTCTGACGATTCGGAGAGCAATTTTTCATGGTATTGGGACGTATCTGAGACAATTCCTCGTCTAGACCTTTATAGGTCTAGGTCTTTTATATGGTGAAAGTACTGTAGCATGTTTACCTTCACCTTGCATTCTTGTGATCAAGGTTCGCAAGAGCAGAAACTATTATGAGGTGTCAATTGGTCTTAAAGCAACGGCTTTTGGTCTTGTTATCTGTCAAACCCATAGCGACTCACACCTTGAAATTGAATGAAAGACAAACATAAGGCCTCATATCAAAGTACTACTACGGTGGTCTTATTATCTCCCTGTTGAAATTCGCCAACCAACAATCGACAAGTGTAACCCCACCAAAGCAGCCACCTGTACGCATCCATGACTACTGTATTATCGCTCACTCTCCCGCACAGTGAACATTATATCCCACACACTCCCCCGACTCAAATAGCCCGCCAACAACAAGATGAACTCTACCCCGTTTGTGGCCGGGCAGAGCCATTGTCTGTTTGCCCATAGATCCATAATGCCAGCGGCCTCGGGTGAAAACCGCCTGTATCATTACATTACGGAGGCGACCTGTGTTGGTGATTGGGGACGAGGCAGACAGGGACTGCTTATGGGTAGTCGGCATGAAATATGAACCGGCATGGACGCATGCGCAGTGATACAAGGGATCCAATGGCGTCTTTTCTAAATAGGGGCTCTAGACCCCTGAGTTTAGGCAAGCTACAAGATTGTGTCCTTTGGATGAGTTTCTGTAAGGATGATGGTAATGCAAAAAGGTTCTTGATACTCCAAAAATTTAATTTTGTCAGAAAGTTTGATGTTGTAGTAGCATGAAGCTCTAGATTTAATAAATATTCTGAACATGACAATAATTCGACGAGGGGAACATTTCATATTTCAATTTGAAACACAATACTGAGGGCACTACATGAGATAGCCTTGCCCTTTCCAGGTATAATTAAATTACAACCTAATTCAAACATTGTATCAGTGTATGTGTACACGGAAAATGTGATGGACTATAGCAAACATTCTGATAAAGAACATAACAAAATCCTAAATGCACGAGGTTATTTTGGGTATGCCCCTTCTACAGTCCCAATTGCCTCCAAGCAAAACTAAATATTACACGTAGGCCCACGGGTCAACGCATTACACCGAATACAGGCAACACGAGTTGCCTAAAAGCCTACGCTTTACTAATTGCCGGGACCGTATTTTGCAATTGTCAGCCCGCGGAAAGCAGTTGTAAGCTACAATGATACATGGAACATTACAGAATTAGCCTGGCCTCTCCCCCCATTTCAATCTGCCAACAGTATAGTAATCAGTAAAGTAGACATTTATCATGTGTCCCTTCCCGTTTTGCCTACTCTTCCCCACCGCTTTAATTTCAGTCGACATGTCCATAGTGATAGTTCAGATTTCTGTGCAGGGCTGGGGGCCCTACTGAATGGAGGTGAATACAGTACACATTTATTCCCCGGGGTCACATTCAGTATGCCCCAGCCAATCGTTAGGACAGGTGCCTACATAGCAACAGTTGCTTTGGGCAAAATGTAGACTTTACATTTGGAGGTATCATGTGCGCCAAAACGCCCGTCTTTCAAGTGGAAAGTGTTTGATTTAAATTGGTCTCAAAATTTCTATGGCGACTTTTCTGACTTTCCATATACTACTTACACTTCTGAGTCATTGAATTTCACCGCGCTGAGATGTTCCTCCGCTATGTTGAGAAAAGGGGTGTGGTTAAGGTTGAATTCCGTGTTGTACGTACTGCATTAATGTAGACTCGCGTATGTTTATAGGTAAATAAAATGAAACAAATATGGCTTTCCAACCTATAGGCACCACCCAACAGTACTTAAGATGTCTAACGAGAACAAATGCAACGTACGTACGTCAATAACTGAATCTAAGTAGCAGTGAATCCTGTTCGCCTTTTCTTCAATGACTAGAAATACTATTCCTAATGGCCTCCTCACAGTATACAGGCTTCCGCATACTTTGCTTGTAATGAAACTGCAGTACATATGCGAATGGACACGAAAGTGTCTGAAATTGCTTGCTCTAAGTAATCTAACAAAATTGATTGTCCAAATGGCTCATTCGAGTTATAAAAGCTGGTATAATTGCTTGCATCTCTCCTCTCCCTTTTTCTCAAGAGTTGCCTTTCAATTTCTAAGTATAATTCTGGCTCAAACACATCAGGGAAAGAATTTCCCGAAAGCGTCCTGTCCCTTTCCAAAGTCCTATACCATCCACCAATACTTCAGCCCCAAACCGGCCTCAGCCGATATTGCTCCTCCCCAGCCCGCCACCCCTACTTTACATGATCTATTCCTCCTGTCGCCGTTAGAGCTACTCCCCCGCTACTGGAGGTGATGTAAGGCGCCCAGCAGGTGCAAACAGGTGTGTCCCCCATCACCCTATTGGTAGACCTGAGTGTCAGGTGAGATAAAACACCTGGGGAAACGACCCCTCAGGTGAGAAGGGGTCAACATGGGGAACCTTTATGTATTCCCTCTGTTTCTGTTTCTAGCTTGATAGTTTCAAAACCACAGACAATACAAATACTATGTGATTGATAATAGTTTTTTTCCTGACGATTCACAAAGCAGGATTTGAAGGTTTCTACCTGAGTGTAACTCTTAGGTTAGTGCCTGCGTCAGGTGATCTACATGAGCATCTTTCATCTTGATTAAATGGCACATACTACACGAGACACACACTACACGGGTGGTTACAGAGACTTCTCTATCTGGTAACAATTTTTTAACCTTTTAAATTTAGTCTTAAAGAAAATGTATAAGGCATCTTCCGATAGATTAAAGACATGATTATGGTATATCAAAATGCTGGTTACAATAATTTTTTCACACTTTTCTAACAATTATGTAAATGATCATGATTTGAATCGCCTGCGAATAGCTTGGACATCAAATCGGTCTGTTCAGTATACTGAGAAAGGTCATCGGTTATATCAAAGTAAAACAACTTTGCCTTTTGAATTCCAGGTCCGATGAATGATAATAGAATATTTAAGTAGCGTTGACTTAGTTATATTGTGTGTAAGTACAACAAATATATCTGCATAAAATGTTAAAGATATTTGTCACTAAAGAAATACAACCCGTATGACGCACGTTCAGTCATAAAACATAAAACAAGTGCATGTCCACAGGCAGGTCTTCCTAGAAAGCCAATCACAAAATATTGGGCTACTGGAATACAGCCTCCCCCTCCCCTTCCCCGCAGCCTCTACCTGTAACTTTATAGCCCTGTTGTTGTCGGCCTCTTCTCACCTTATATGTCAACCACAGGCAAAATGAGCTCAAAAAACAGGTCGGCTGTCAACGAAGCCGAAGCCTCGCGATGCGATTATTTTTAAGCTCCATACCCAGTAGGCGATTTTGATGAAGTTGGCCAACTGATCAGCGCTAGAATCGGCTGATTATGCCGGAATAATTGGCCACATTTTTGCACTCACTAAATCAAGCCAGCAATCAGTATGCACTATTGACATATACATATGTACATGCATATGGTTTATATTAATCAGTACTGAAATGGGCTGATTCTTCTGGTGAATCAGTGTAGTACAAAAAGGTGTTATCCATGTAATCCTACTGTGAACTTTTTCAGTTTATAAGTAACCTGTGCACTGAAGGGCGCAGTGCTGTAATTAAAGTAGTTTTTCTAGATGCTGAAATATCAATATCACAGATAATCTTAGGTTCACATGTAAATGAAACGGGGGACATTTCTTCAAGGTTAGGTTATACATCGGCTCCTAAATCGAGAAACGTGTTTTCCTGTGATTGATACTAATACTCTCTCCCTACCTCCAAAAGAAAAACGTTGAATATCTTTTTTGCAGTATTACTTGTTGGATCAGAATGAAGCAATTGATAGGTACAAAAAGGTCGAGGGTAGTATTCTGTACACTCAATTTTCTTTAAACAGCTGCTTTGCAGATATCCCTGGTTTTCCATTAGATATTGCAGTACCCCAAAGGTTTAATCGGCTATAAAGTACCAACGTCAAAAGCCAACAACGAAGGTAAAAGGGGCCGCAATACTACAGTTGATTTTACCATCTAAGTGATTTCCGTCACGTTATAGAGACATAGAGAGGCAACTTAGATTTGATAGGATATATCACGAACGAGGAAAATACCCAAATGTTGCAATTGGTGAGAAACTTAGAACTTGTGTACGGAATGAAATTCGTGTTTTCAATTTTGGCTTACTTGTATTAATAATTTAAACCTATGTCACTTTGTGCCATCAATTTCCCATAGATATAATTGTATCTAACTCCATATAGTAAATATATTGGTTATGCAATGTTTTAAAAAAGAAGCTGGGCTGAAGACTCTTTAGATTTTTTTTCCATCTAGTTTTATTCATCCTAGAGGTCAAACTACAAAACAAATATAATTAGAGGACATTAACAAATAAAGGCTACCACACGCAAGGAACAAAGTGGAATGAGAATATATATAAACATGTCTAATGACGGCAATGGCCTGGAATCACCCATGACCCTTTGAACTGACCAAGGTAAGTTCGAACTCAGACATACAGGAAACACTACACGTGCTCCATGTCCTCCTGTGACTCAGACTCAGGTAAAACTGTGGCCTCAGCTTGATGAAGGCCTTCACCAGAACCGGTCTTTTTAATAATCTGACCTTATGCCACCTGGGCCCTTGGTACATGGTAGGGCGTGCCCATTCATGCACTAGTCCTTATAGGCGGTGCAGAGATTTGAGTAGTGGTCTCAGTATACAGCATAAATACTTTATAACTTGATAATTGCCATTTCAGCCACAGTTATGATGTTTTATAAGTTGTCTCGAGTGACGGGTTGTAAGGGAGTAGAGGGCACGCCCTATTTACTTCATCTGGAATATTTGTGTTTAGCTATTGTTAGATTCTGGCCATCATCCATTAATCAAGAATTTTCTCAAGAGCGCCATCCCCTTTTCAAAATTGTTAATCTTTCACTAATCTCTAAAACAATATCTATGTTTCTACAGGATTATTTATGATCCCTTGGGTTTTATAATTAAGTTCATCAAACCGCCATCTAAGTATGCCTTTTGTATCGCATGGAATCGTGCTATATAGCTATTAAGATTCAAGGCGTTAATTTGAATTATGTTTGCCCTGTTATAAGGTAAGTTTGCGATATATGATCAGGAGCGAAACTTACATCCATCCAAAAACATATGACTTTGAGGATTTATCTGCACTTTGTCTCTATCTGCATCAATTTGAATGTTGGTACGGGGTTGCTTCATGGAAAATTCATGAGTCGTGACATGGCATAATACAGTGAGTGGGTGATATTTAGGCAAGAAACTAGTGGAACATAATTATTCTCCTGTGGAACAAATGCTTAACCAATTAATCCTTGGGGCATATAGAAAGTTACCCTAAACTTCTTTCGGTATAAATGGGTCTACGGTACAATAGGCCAATGAAGGGCATCTGCATTCTATCTATGTACATTACACGACCTATGTATAATGTATACAGGTATTCAGCAGCAGCACACACACATAATTAGTCCTCTCTTAGTTATACATTCCATCAATAAATTAGCCAGTGTTAAAGGGAGCTTGTGGTGTATTATTGGCTTTGGGGAAGTCTATGACAGTGACAAGTGGGTAGTGTCACATTGACTCGAGCCTGAACCGCTCCATAAGCGGGCCTAATTACTTAAAGATGAGAGCAGTTTACAGCAGTAACACTGAGGGTCAGCACTGAGTACCACTTATCAGCCCAGCCCATCTATAGAAACTTCCCCCACCCCTGATTGACCCTTTGATGTGGGCGGCCAAGCCGGCCGGGCTCACCGGTTAGTATTCTCATTAAGCGAATGGCGGAGGAAGCGCGCCCGGGCCAGCCAATATCAGAGAAGCCATTTGATGAAGCCATTAACGAGGGGAACATTAGACGAGCTCCGGCATGAAGCCACTCATGGTAGGCTGGTAGGCCTTTGTCCAGGGAAACCCACCCAGGAGTCCCTGCAAAGTCACTAAGCTGCAGCGTCAACCATGAACCTAATGGCTTGTATTAACTTCCGCAAATTAGACTGGTGTCCTGTCAATTTGGGAAATTGCGAGGTCGGCAGGTTTATCAGCTTGGTATAAGCTATACCTGATAGGAGATAATCAAGCATTAAGTGATAACAGATATCTAGCTCATATTACGATATCGTCATACAAGTAGGGGCGGTTATAGGCATAACATACTTAACAGAATTATTGCGTTACAAATCATGTAGATTTTGTACGTTATCATCGAAGTTGCTCATATTTCATGATAGTTCTGGGAGAATGTTGTTAAACTTTTGATATTAATTAAAGGATACAAAAGATAAAAACAAGTATCCGTACATTTATATTGTGTTTTGAGGCAAAAGGTTCATACTTTGGTTAAATGTTCGTAAAAGCTTCATTTTGGTTACGTAGTAAAACAAGCTAGAGCAATGAGCTTAAATATGATAGTGACTTAAACAACCCCCAATCCCACATATGGATAAACTTTATAGATTACTTTCTGAAAAGAAACCTGCACTCACATTTGGTCATTTTTTCATTCTTGATGCATCACTTTATAAAATATATAAATGTCATGAATTATATGCTATCAAAAGTAATGTTGCTGTAATTGCTGTACGAAAATCTAATCGTGTTGAAGAAAAATCCACTTAAAACCACAAGTGGATTTCTGCGCAATCCATTCTGTCGCTGAAAAGAAGCAATCCATCAAAGTATGCTTATAAAATGCAACGGACCTCTGAGCAATGACTTTTTAATTAGGAGATCCGTTAATTAAGTAAATGAATATACTTTACCTAGCGCAGGCGATGGCCGTGCCCGTCACAATAACGACCAGAAGTATCAGTCCCCCGGCCGCTGCTCCTATGATAATGGCTGAAATGGGCAGAAAAAGACGGGACTTTACATACACTATTCAGGAGTTAGTTCATTATTTAGACAGGCTGAGGCCTCATTAGTGAGCCGTATTGAGCAGATCCGAGCTGCTCAGAATGTATTGAACTATATGTATGTAGAGTATACGCCAGGCCAAGACTATACCCTATGCTAAAAGCCATTCTTTCTGAAAGACCTCAGCGTTAATTAGGAAGTTGCTTACCCATAGAGTTTGTATAATATTGAAGTAAATTCTCCTGCTTTGGAGTAGTATAGAAACTTAACTAGACCTTGTAGTCATTACGAGCTATGGAAGAGAGAGTAATTGAAATTAGGTAAATTAATTTTCTTTTTCAGAATCGTCATCAGAGCAAAATACACACCAACAGGTTCGTGACATAGGGGTTCTTATGAATCTGACCTTTCCTAACTGTGAATTCTGAGAGGGAACAGGTTAATATATACCGTTCAGGTATACTACCTTCGCCCCTTCCGAGATCCCCTATACTCTCTTTGTTGATAAGATGAAATAAGAGTAAAGGTGGAGTTTCTCTACGAATTCTTAATCTCATCGTTTTATTCTTTGAATTTTTAAAGAATGGGCACCATCATGGCAACATACAATGCAAAGGACCGGTTGCATTGTCCAAAATGCATGTCCTATATGTATTTTGAAATGATATTATAATAAGAAGACATGATTATGGAGTATGAGGTCGGATATATTTACCTGTGGACCCGACGGGACCTTGCCCTAACGGGCGCGGTCCCGTCGGGTCCACAGGTAAATATATCAGACCGATATACGACATAAAAGTGTCTTCTTTATTTTATGTGATGGCTACACCACTGAAAAAACAATTTATTGGTAGAAAAAAGGCAAATTTGTGCGGACATCGCGGCCGCGGACATCGCGGCCGCGGACATCACGGACGCGGACATCTTGTTTGTTTACCTAATGCTTGACGCTGATTGGCCAATACCATGGAAACGGTGGTCACGTGGCGTACATTCTCCAAGCATAATTCTTGCAGTTAGTATAATTGGTAGATTTTTACCTCGGGGGCTGCGGGGCGTAATTACGTTCGAAAAGCCCAATAAGCACCGCTGCACCCCCCAGCCATTACATAAAATATTCTTTTAAGAATACTAATACTCTCTCCCTACCTCCTTTACACAGCGATTTGACGCGAGTTCTATTGTCCATCGCGTATGTGTTAACATAACAGTAATTTTCATATATCCTTAAAGGAATATATTTACATTTCTATATAGGCTGATAAAGAGGACATGCCAGTCAAGGATGTGAAGTCACAGAACAGTATTGGCACGACGCAGAACGTCATAGACCATTATAAGAATGTCTCAGAAGGTGATCATTATGTCGCCTTTGCTGGCATGTGCATGAATGTTGAATTCATGTTTAAAACCGACTAAAGGATCATTTGTAAATTTTAATCCAGACAAACATGTTTTTCAGATACAGATTATGAAAAGAAATATCTTGAAACATGTCTTACTTTGGTGGTTGAAATACGACCGTGTACGTTCAAATAAGACCCTCTTCAGTTACTTTCTCCTTTTAGCGTGGAGGGAGTTTTTAATTGGAGACATTTTACTTCCCTTTGCATGTACTTATCCTAATTGCAAGGTTTCAAAGTAATCCTGGGATATGATCTGAGGCAGAAAAACTCACATTGGTCCAAGGTCAATCTATATCGGGAATTTGATAGCTGCCTTCGAGAAGCTGTAAGTAATATCTGATAAAATACCCTTCATTAAAGAAAGGATACCGCAAAGCCCCTTGGCCACCTTTCAGGAACAGTGATTATGGAAGTATCCTGAGTGTTTTCAATCAAGAGGTTTAAGATTATATACAGCATATATAAAGTGCACCTCACGATGTTAGAACATGAATTATGAAAATCCTGTCGTGTCCGTGACGAAATGATAACCAGTGTGATGAGACCAGACAAATGTCCATACTTGTCATCAAAGTGGGGTTTCTACAAACCTTACTGGACGCCAAAATGCAACTGGCGAATTTTCCCATTGAAATTTCTTAGTATTTGAAACAAATTCCCCCGTCATAATATGATGTGTTTGACACCCCTTGAAACACCTTAGATGACCAAACGGCTCTGTATTACGCATCATTGGATTGCAAATTTCTGTCGAAGAGTTACACACAATCTGATAGTGAGTGACAGGCATTTAGCTAATGAATAACAGGAATCGCCCAATCATGTAAGAGAGATACATCCCTAGTCTTGCAGAACAGACTACAGGCACATTAATGCAACACAACTTAGAACTTGAACTATCTCCCTACCATCCTACTTTGTCTGAATCATTTCTCCTTCGAGAATCTGAATATCAAGTAGCATAATCAGAATCTACAATTATTTTCATTTACTTATATTACTTCATATCTGACGTAAGATATGATGTACAATCAGGATCCCAACTATTCGTAATATCCAAATACTTCTACAAAAAGAGTTTTTTCTGACTAATCAGCCCTATAGACCTGTTTTAAGAGTGCTACGCCAAGCTAGTGGTTTAGACCTGAGCAAATGAATTGGGATAAGGATTCCTATAGGCCCAGGATAAAACAGTTTGGATCAAGGCGTCTATTGGAAGTTTCATCGGGCAGACTAGCAAAAAAGGTCTATAGAAGCAGGACTGATGATGACAGGGTGCACCTCTCAGAGAGCCAGCTACCACTAACCCTACCCGCTCTCATAACAAGGTACCCACCACTATCAGAGGAGGCACCCTGTTTATGGCCTAATCGTTTTTGCCGCTAAAGATCTTAGCCGGTTGCTGCTTCCTTTCGCCTTTTTGGGGGGATAGAGTAGCTGCTCATTCAGACAGGATTGGAGGAGCGGATAATGTTCTTAGACTGTGTTTGAAGGCTCGGCGTAATGCGGTGGCTTTCGCTCGGAAGGCAAGCAACGTTAGACAAATAAACTTTGCAATTACCAAGATGGAGCTAGGGAAGCCACTATGGCTTCTGCCTGGTAATCACAATAATGCTAACAAATATGCTCATGTTCCCTATTCACTAATTCTCTCCAGAATATTGAGATTAAATGTTTGTTCTCCTTCATTTCATTCTGTTGAGTATTAAACATGTGTAACTTTCTTCTCACAATTAACTAGAATTTGCAATATCTTTCGAAAGAAATGTTTGCTGAGCACGAAAGAATCTTACTCCAAGAGGTCACGTGCATGATGTTTTTTCACTTTTCCCTTCAATTCGAGGTGAAGAGTTTAGTAAAGCCAAGTTATGTTGATCATTTGTCGCCTATGGTGGGGCGTTCTCTGAGATCTGTAGAGCTGGGAAACAGTAAGATGTACAGTAATCCTAATCGGGATAAGACCTGTGCATCTGACAGGTCTGCCATGTTTATACTACTCACAAATAGACCAATTAAACTCTAGAGATCTTTACTATTTCAACAGAAAAGTAACTTTAACCAACATTTCATAAGCTGTTGATCTCTTTTTAATATCGAACTGACTATTTTAGTGAAGGCTCTGTTGGCTGCCTAGGGACCTAGTGATCAAATACCGACAGTATGAGTCGACCATCAGCCCTAAAAGGGCCTTGCTTCAGCTAGGCAGTACCTAATCCTCTCAAACCCCCTACCCATTGGGACCCTACCCATTAAACTCTGCTCCCTCTTTTCCGGGCCTTCTTTTTCTCATGTTCCCTCAACTTTAGTTTCTTTCGTATAGTGCAATCTGTTTGAACTTCAAAGTCAACCAAGTCTGCAAATCTGTTCTTTATCAATTTCTGTTACAGGCGCAGTACTTCAGAATTTGGCCTTGCAAAACAGTTTTTCGAATAAGTGCTACATGCCAATCCACACCTTTAGAATACAGATTTCTGACTTGCTATTCATTAGAAATTCTACTTCATCGCAAGGCAAAGCAATGCAGATTTAAAGGAAAATGTTAACAGCAATGTGGCATTCGTTTCATTCTTTTACTGCCTAGTCAGTTTAACGGATCTTTGGAATAAGCAGATTGAACTTGCATCAAGGATTCTACACAGCCGCCATTGGGAATCGTTTGGCCATTTTCTCTTATCAACACGCGTACGCATTTCGCTATATCATTGCACCTAAGGAAAACACATAGGATCTATGCTTTTCTTCATCTTAGAAATACCTGTATTAAACTTTCATCATCCGTACAAGATGAACAAATGATTCCAATAATATCCATCTTTAATGAATGAATTTTCAAAATATTTAATATCAAATATATATTGATACTCTTTTGAACTATATTAGTCACTAGATTTTCATCAAAATAAACTACAGATAAGGATATAATTCATGAAAATTATTATGCTAAAGCCTTGTGATGCATACATCCTGATGTAGGCTAACCTGGAGGTTGAACTCAAGAAATGGGCTATCTATGGTTGGGAGAATTACATTACTTAACTTTTCAAACATAAATATGTCTAGCCACTGGAGAATATCAAAAGGAGGAACAAAAGCGAACCTTCTGTTTGTGACATGCAATTTTCACTTAAATTACAACTGAAATACCATCTGTAATTATAATAACCATTATTAGAAAGCTAATTTTACGTGATAATGCCTTTGGCCTTGATTCCAACAATGTCAGCTGTGACCCTCTGAAATAACTGATCCAAATGTGGAACTCTTCCTCTTGTATTAAAACGGGTATCAGGTAACGTATTAAGTCTCACCTGGTTGTGACAGGATAAGGCTTCTGGCAATGTTCAACATGCCGCTAATGTTTGCTTTGATAGTCTTCTAACTTGTGTTTAAAGCCCCATGCCCATTAACAGGATTGTCAGTTGGCCAACCATTTATGTGCAGAGTAGGCAGTCTCGGCCCTTGATCATTGTCAAATTATCAAACTTGCTTGATATGAATCAATGCTCCTGTCGCTTCTCCTGTCTCAAGGCCCATTCGCCGTGGCCGATTTCATTGTCGCTTGCAGCTACGATAAAATTATCGCTAGACAGGACGACCTTCTCAGGGCCGATAAAATTATCGCTTGCAAGCGAAATTGAAGCAAATAGCATTCACACTGACAAAAGGGGACCCATACGATTGCAAACGATCATTTTCTCAAGTACTTGCAGCTCTGAATCGTCTGGAATTCAAACGATTCAATCCAACATGTTAGATCTGATCGGTTGCAGATTTGTCGTTTGCATAATCGTTTGTACCAAAATAGCACCCGACAATTGTCGGAAGAGATCGCATGTACCGTGACGGTCAGGGCGAATGGGCCTTGACTCTGACCGGACAAGGCACATGCACACACAGTCGGCCCATATGTTAGTGGAAGAATTGGTGGAAAACCAGCACATTCCACTGCTTCCAGTGCCGATTTATACTGACTCGGCTAGTCGGTATGGGGCTTAACTGTCATCAATTGCTGTGACACTATCATAATAGTACTATATTGGTCCAATATCCCCAGGTTACTTTTATTCATACTCAATCTGAGGGCGTGTTGATGGTTTACGTATACTATCACAAGTGGCAAAGTGGCAATGTATAATCGCAAATGGCAATTGATAGAAATGGGGGTTCCTCAATTTATTATACCTTAGTGTGATACAAGGTTAGTAGTTAAGAGTTTAACTCAGGGCGATACAAACCTGGGTGATAACCAGCCTTGTATCACACTGCAGTGTGATACAGAAACTTTTTATTTTTCTAAAATTCATGAAAAAATGAAATCATTTAGAATTAAAAAATCTAACATTTGCATTATCTGCACAACGTTCCTAGCTACATTTTACTGCTTACTGTTTGTAGATTTGATGGATATCAAACGAGTTATATGAAAAAACATTAAAAGAATGTGCAGCATCACAGTCCCACCATCACTGATTGCTGTGCATCCTTTCTTGGGAGCTCAGATCTAACAGAAAAGGTATAATAAATCCATAACCAACCTCGAAGGGAGTACTCAGGCGGTTATCACCCCTCGCCGGGACCCCGATATCAGCCCTCGGCCGGCCCTTCGGGCCCTGGCCTTGGGCTGATATCGGGGTCCCGGCTCGGGGTGATAACCACCCTTGTACTCCCTTCTTGGTTGGTTATATGTATAGAATTCAGCAATTATTGTCGATTTTTATAGCCGTATTTCACTACCTAATTTCTCTTCTGCGGTCATCATTAGATGCGTAGCATCTCCAGAGTATAAGTTAGAAGCATGTCCTGTCGCCAACATTTCAACTGGTCAGAATTGGGTTGTGGAATCATATATAGGCAATTTCCATTTAAAGTATCGGTGTAAAGTGATACAGGCTTCAGCCTTTAGGGTAGTGAAGGCGGGTCTGGACCTGACACTGACAGATGCTGGAGATAATCAGCTCGTAAGAGGGGTAACTTGTGTCGCGTAAGCCATATAGACCCTAGATAAGTTTTAATAGACCAGCCCACTTGGAGCCTTCTATGTATATCATTAAGTTCAAAAGGAATCCCGGTACATAGAGTTGTCCTTCGTCAGTATACTATGCTGACCACTGCTGACAAACTGAGTAAAGAATAGTGCTATTTGATCAAAGCACATTACTTATAGTAATATCTTTACAGAGGAGGTACTCGATCGATATAGATCGATATAGATCTACTACTATCCAAATTCCATTGATTCACACGAATTTAAGATATCCATAAGGTGTGACATTAAACCTGACCTCATGAAATTATTTGTAGGCTACATTCTGACCGGTTTTGACGCGTGTGAAATTATTTGATCGTTAATTCAATGTCAATGTTTTAAAAAGAAAATACCATTCGCACTGTGTAACTAAAAAAGGCCCTCTCGTAGAAACTTGGTGCAGCCTGCACAATGTACCAACGTGTTGCTATACACTTCAGAAACAACAATAATTTTGTATATATTTGCACTACAAACTGAGATATTGTCGTATGGAGCTCGAGTACAGCCTGTAGTTTAACAATTGCAATGTGATACCAATCATTCCATGATAGCAATGCGACACAATCATTATGTTAAATACCACCTTTTAACCAATATCACTTGTCTTGAATAGAAATTCAATATACAACATACCGTTGTTCTCCCTGTTGGACTCGTCCACCGACGGCCCTCCGTTGGCCTTGTCTGTGCCAGGGATCATCGTTCTGACCCCGCCTATGGCGTTTCCCCCTCGTGACGTAGTCGTCGAGGAGGCTTCCTTGGACGTAACGGGTATAGAGGACGACGTGGACGTTATTGTAGTGGACTTTGATGATAATGAAGAAGATGGGGATGGTACTAGAGTCTCTGTTGTCGTTCTTGTAGATTTTGGTTGTGTAGGTTTTGTTGTTGTAGTTGATGTTGTAGTTTTTGTCGTTGTTGTTGTAGTTTTTGTCGTTGTTGTGGGTTTGGGTGTTGTTGTTGTGGTGGTTGGCGTTGTGGTTGTTGTGGATGTTGTTGTTCTTGATGTGGTGGTTGTGGGTTTTGATGTTGTGGTGGTGGTGGTTGTTCGGGTTGTTCGGGTAGTTGTTGTGGGTGGAGGTAATGTTGTTGTAGTGGTTGTGGTAGTTGGTTGTGTTGTTGATGTAGTTGTTGTGGGCAGTATACCGCACCGGAAGTCGAGGGGTTCTCCTGTTGTTGCTGAAAAAAGTAACAAATTTTTAGAGTTAATTGAAATCAAAAGCAACAAGTGGCTTTGATATTTTGGTACTATTTTCAAGCCTAAGTAAAGGTTTGGTTCCCAGCTCTGTTTTAGTTATGACCAGGCATAGTATATACTTCTCTATACTCCTGGAGTAGTCCATAAGTTTCCGAAAGCTGTGCTTATCTCCTATGCAAATTACAGGGTACCACCCTGGTGATACTAAATCTATTATCAAAAAAATACACTTAACAATAGATCAGGCATTACACTACCTGCGAAATGAATAAGAGAACGATTCGGAAATGATCAGGCAAAAAGTTACTGGGAAAGCAGATAATACATTTAAAAAGAAATTGGTATCCTCATAATGGAAACATTTTTGCATGTGGGTATTATTAATAATTTTAATTTGCACTTTCTCTTATGCACTAAGACTATTCACCAGCAAGATCTAGTAGGAACCAACAATATCCAAATAACTTTATTTATCACATGACCATGTTTGAATCGGCCATAACTGCTCCCTAGTAATGATGAGGACGTAATATTTCAATGGGAAAATAGACTACAAATCAGATAGATTTATGCTCTTGATCGTTTCCAAGATGTACTGAAATCTCATAAATGATAACGGTTTTTCCTCAACTCAGGGTTCCATCTATGTCGAATGTTTGTGGCCGTCCCCTTTTTCTATATTTCCGCCGCAGATATAACCCGATGGTACTTGACATGACATGCAGTAGCACAAGATTAGGGAGAATAACCCTAAGCAATGATATAATCCCCTTAGGCGAGTGGTATGTAATCAACATTACAAAATTAATTAACAGGTCCATTGCGTGCCATTTGCACCATCGACAAATGAGATATGGATAGACATAATGGTGGGGAAGCATGCATTTCTTTTAACATAATCAATCTTGATATGCGACACTACAGTTTTTTATGACGTTGTAACAGAAGGAAATTAAGCAAATATATTCCATTGCCCAGAAGTACAAACATAGTTCTACATCAAGTGAATTTAATGATAAAAATCATCCACATGCTTATATATATTGAAATGGGTAAGAATCTAAACACAAATTATTTTCCCTAGTTAAGTTCCATCCCAGGTTACCATAGTTTGCGTACACCATGGTCCTACACAATAGGAAAATTATCAGAAACAAAGAAAACAGAACCTACCCCATATGCTGATATTGAAGTGTGTAAGAATGCTGAGGTCATCATTTCGGAAGGAGAGTGTTAAGGTACGGTTTGTGTTCCAGCAGGGCATTATAAAAGGGTCATAGAGCTGGCTACAAAACTCCCGAAACTCGGCTCCGTCCTGCAGGATAATCTTCTGGCCACACCACGTCCCGTACTTTGTCAGGCTAAACTTCCTTGGTTGAATCTGAAGCAAAAATAATAATGACATTAATATTCAAATTCAGTACAAATATTGGAACACTGTTTTAAGATATATGTATTTTGGGCCATCCATTAATGTACCTGCTTTCTGTACACCCTCCAGCAAAATTAATGTACTAGGGCTTAAGGAGTAATACATTCTGACTGAAACACATACATATTTTTCTTCTGGACAACGCCTATAACCATGCGGTGAAAATGTGTATATAGTATTGTCTTAATGTTAACATTTATGTCTAGATCTGTGTTAATCCAAAGGGATTACGATTATAAGCATTTAATCATTGTCTTCAGGATATGAATCATAAGGTCAATGTTTGGAAACAGACATTAGGGACACAGGTGGATTTGACCAACACGATGGATTGATGATACATTTCCCTTTATCATGATTAATTAAACATCTTCTAAGGACAAATACATCTGATATACGATACCTAATACACATATTATTGTACCTGAAAAGCATGGTCACCCAGAAGATATGCAATTTAATACTTGAAAAAACCGTGACACAGAAAAAACTTTCATCAATAAACATATCATAGGTTTTTTCTTTACATAAATGTCCAAACCCATGTGCACATCCCTATATTTATTTGGACAGTACATGAGGCACTAGGGAATAGAGATCAGGGAGTAGACAAATCAGGTTATTGCCCTCAGGGCTCTTCATTTGATTAGTACATCTCCCTGTGTAGACTCCCTGTCAGGCTGACAATACATCACAGGGGTACACATATAAAGGGTGCACTCAATCCCAATGCAGATGGACCTTTAGGCACTGCCATAGGTTCCGGATAAGTGTCAAAAGGGACAGCATCAGAAGACTAGATCAGTCTCTATGATATAAAGCCCACTTAGTTTAATTGCTTTAAGGAGTAAAGACAATAACCCTAATAGATCTAAAGTTCACTCATTAAATAATCATGGTTAAATTCTTCACAGTTCAAAAGCTATGGGTGTGTCTGATCATGAAATGTTGCAAGTGTCTGAGATCCCTGTCCTTCAGTCTGTGTCAATACCCGGAGCGTTGATGGTCAATGCTTGGAGAGAGAACAAGTGGTGGAGACAGCAACACGAACTAAGACCGTTCTCCCCTGAGGACATTGTATAGTATCAAATTGGCTCTATTGTGTAGCGTCACCTAGATTGTTGCACTGTCCACTTCCATCAGTAGGGTGTTCAGTTACAGCACCCTTCCCGCTTCAAAGAAACGTGAACAAGGATTTCGGGGAAGATACATGTAGACTCATGATGTAGACTGGATCAAAGCAAGGTGGTGTTCGTGTATCAAGGCAAGTCTGTGATAGCTCTATGTGATGGGGATCTGTATGTGAGGGCTGAATGGCTGTCCTGTCTTTCCTTTGCATGATTATGCATGAAGGGTGCATATGAGATATGTTGGGGGCTCCCTAGTATCTGACATTGTTATACCTCCAGACCGGGATATTGGCTATAATGGCCCATTGAGCGAAAAGTGCTTAGGTCAGCAAATACCCACTGTGGTCATTTCCTTTCTGAGGACCTCGTATAGTATTACATTGACTCACTGTACAGGTATTAGCTGGACCGTCCAACCATCCATCTCCTTATAGACCTTTTCCATTAGTGTGGCGCCTTACTAAAGGAGATAAGTCTGATCTGTGTTTCAATGGAACCATTCTTAAAGTGTTGGGCACAAGGCGTCTATGGGAAGGTCGACTGTTCAGACTCGTGAGAAATGCCCTGTTTCCACCAACCGATTTTTCTATGAACGATTGCAAAAATAGCCTAAAAATCGTCCAGATGTGTAAATCGTCCAAGAAATCGTTTGGTGGCAAAAAATCATTCAAACGGCTGATTTTTATGGACGATCTTTTACATTGTCAGACGACTAAGACCCCCCAAGGACAACAGACAAATTTCAGACGATTTTGGCTTGTTGGACGATTTTTCTGGGAAAATCTTTTGTTCATCTTTTGATGGAAACAGGATTTCTTTGCACGATTCAGTAAATAACAAATATATAATCAAATAAAATACATATAAGACACAAAATAAAAATTGTATAATTATGCGCTCATAATAAATTGAAACATATTTGTTAAATGAATATAATGTTTAATTAAATCGTTGGAAAAATCGTTGGAAAAATTGTTGGTCAAATTGTTGGTCAAATCGTTTTATTGTCTTTTGGTGGAAACAGAAAATCGTCCAAAAAATTGTTGCTGATGAACGATTTTTTCTGACAAAAAAGTCGTCTGTATTTGTCTGTTGAAAAAATCGTTCAATTTTGAACCCGTCTTTTTGGTGGAAACAGGGCATAAGGTGTATAATTAAGAAGAGGCGACAAGAAGTTGGAGATAAAACGTAAACATTTAATTGAACAAATAAACAGTTACAACATAAGAGAGCAACTTAGAGGCCTAGTGCCCCGAGGGCGACGGTCCAGATAAGGGAATAATAAAGAAATAGGGTGGGAAGGGTGGGAAAGTCTGTAGTAGTGCTGGGCACATGCGGAGAGTCCAGTGTCAAGTTGCAGAGTGAGGGGAATGTGCCGACCAGCAGGGGGATAATGGAGGGAGAGACCGGTGTCGCCCTCTGAATTAGAACCAATTTACAATTAGCCTCAATTAAGAAGAGGCGACAAGAAGTTGGAGATAAAACGTAAACATTTAATTGAACAAATAAACAGTTACAACATAAGAGAGCAACTTAGAGGCCTAGTGCCCCGAGGGCGACGGTCCAAGGAGTGTAGAAAGTTTTGCGGGGACCGAGGTGAACAAGGCCTTAGGGACGTAAGCCGCTATCCCAGAGCCTCTCCAAGTCCCATGAGCCATCAAGCTCTGCCTGTCCGCCCCCGCCTCCGCCGCCGTGCAGGCGCCCGAGCGACGAAGACTGTGAACTGTAGCCGACGTAGCAGCTGGGTGTCCGAGCGCGAGAAGCGCCAGTCTCAACAGGGCAGTCACCCCCTGTGGTGTGAGGGGGCGGCCCGAGGTAGTCAAAAATAGCGGGGCAGTGTCAGCAGAAGAGGTGGCCGCTGTAGCAGCTAAGTAGGCACCCACAGGGCAATAGCGGGAGTGAGGGGCCCGATGAACTGGGAGAATAACAGGAGCTGACCCAGTAAGTGTCTTGGTGGAGGAGATGTGGACCGCCAATCCGAAGGGGGCGGGGCGCACAGAGGCACGCCTAAGCAGGTGTCCGACGCCCGTAGTAGTGTAGAGAAAATTTGACTGCCTGAGAAAAGTCACAAAACCAAATAGGATGGCGGCACGGCAGATACGGGCATCAGGCCCGAGGTTCCAGAGAAAGTCACATATTTGTTTAATAATTGGTAGATCCAACTGTGGGGCTGGCTGAGGGACGTGTGTAGAGAGACGGGTCACGCCCCTAAGTAGGTCTGTAACCAGGTGGGAACCAAACGGGGACGGGTCCCCCCCAGCGGTAGTGACAAAGGTTTTTGCCCCAGATAAGTAGTTTTTAACAGAAGCCACACTTTTAAAAGAGTTAGCTAACAGCTGAACATAGTGAAGGAGAGGCGTAATGTGTGGATATAACGGGTCAGTGTCTGCTGACAGCATAAAGGCAATATACGCCTTTGCTTGATGGACTTTGCGGAGGCCTTTGCGGAGATGGATCGACAGCAGGCCATAACGGGGATCTGGAAATTTTTTTTACAAGTAGTTAGAGATCACGTAGTCTAATGGGACAGGGTCCAGGCAGACTAGGCCCTTTTTGGCCACCAGGTCCATGGCAACATCCTCGAATGACTGGGCCTTGTGGCGCCTGCTAAGGACGTCTGCGAGGACCAGGGTCTCCCCCGGGGCATGTTGAACAACCAGAGAAAGCTGCCTAGTCGCCGCGAGGAGCCACATTTCACGGGAACAGGCGGCCAACACGTAGTCCCGTGTCCGTCCAGAGTTGAGGGCATAGACGGAGGCCGAGTTGTCAGTGGTAATAATGACCTTATGATGAGACATGTCCGCAGGGATGAGGGTCTTCGCGGCCACCACGATATTAATGGCCTCCAGTTGGGAGATATGACGGCTCTCCACATCCCCGGACGAGAACCGGAAACTATAGTAGTTGTCCTTCGAGAACCCACCCGCTCCATCCATGCAAGCGTCACACTCAATGTAAAGAAGCGGGAGCTGGGGGGTGTAGAGTAGTTTTCCATTGAAGGCTGTTGCAAAGTCCACGAACCAGCGCACGTCCCTGCGCAGCTCACAGTCCACGCGCACCAAGCCCACGGAAGGGGCCGCGCGTAAGGCAGCAAGGATGCGGCTCATGAACTTGCGCGCCGGCAGGACGCACTGACTGATGAACATCAGTTTGCCGGCAAGAACCTGAAAATCATGACGGGATGCCCGCTTCCTGTACAACCAGGAGCGGGACAGGTCAATGACATCTTGAAGTTTCTGGCAGGGAATTGTGACCGACAGGTCTGCCGAGTTGAACAGCAGGCCAAGCCACTCCATAGCCGTTGAAGGGAACGAGCATTTTTCAGGGGCCAGCTTAAGGCCCAGCGTCGCGACCAGCGACTCGAAGCACGAGAAGGCGGCCACCGCCTCGGAGAGGGTGGGGGCGGCTCCGCAAAAATCATCCACGTATGCTAGGCAGTGATGACCGGCCCTTGTCATCAAATAACATACCGCCCGAGACACCCGCTGTTGGGCGGCACTCGAGCCCCTACATCCGAACGACGGGCAAATGTCCAGATATGTCATGCCCCGATGCCTCACTCCCATCAAAGGGTAGTCAAGGGGGTCCGCCCTCAACTGCCTATAGGCGCGCTCCAAATCGGCCTTCCAGAGATAGCAGGACGGGCTGAGGGATGCGACATGGGATGCAAGGTCGGCAGCAGAGGGGAGAGTATAAGAGAGGGTACCGCCCTGAAAAAAGTTCTTAGCAATGCCATCATTTACACTAGATCCATGCGGGTAAGACAGGTCCATGATGACACGCCTCTTTGATGAGTTTGGGGACAGTCATCAGCGGACTGATTTGGGTCCAAGGCTGGAACGGGGGGACGGAGAAGGGACCAAGAAGAGCGTGTTTATCCAGCTCCTTTTGGATAAAAGCATCTATGTCAGAGGGGAAAGCCTTTGCGCTCGGGTGATTTGCAGTGGCAGGAGTCGGGGGGAGAGGGGCAGTATAACTGGAGGGCCATCCAAACCGAAGAAACTCCACGATCTCGTTATCATCATAGTTTTGTAACAGCAACTGCCATTGGTCACAATTGAGGTCAGAGGGTATAGGAATACGGGCCTCACTGTAGTTTGGGACGCCAGTACTGCGGACCACATCGTAGATTTGGAGATGAGCAGGGGCGTGGCGAAGGGCTTCGGGCGCTGGGGTGGGCCAGATGCGAAGAATGTAGTCTGCGTAAGCAAGAGGGTCGAGACAAAGGGCGGTAGAACCTTGAGGGGGTGTAGGCTGGGAGGTATCAAACGGTGGGGGCGGGGGAGACGGAGGGGAAGTAGGGCATTGAAGAGGAGATACCACAGCACAAGGCCTAGAAAGGTGGGGTGAGGAGCCGACGTCAGTGGGCGCGGACGCCTGGTCACGGACGGGAGAGACAACGTCCGACGTCTCTACTTCCCAAACCCCGCCGATTTATCAACAGGCAACTTATCAGGGACTTGACGCTTCTTTGAGTAATCCTTTGAGCGGCATCCCTTGTCTGCGTGCGGCCAGAATAGGCACTTGGCGGACAGGCAGTGCACGCACACATGGAGCTGACGGTACCCGTTGCTGACATGATCACTGGGATAAGGGCACGATCCGGAGTTGAAGGCACGGCACGGAGGGCCAGGGCGAGCGGCTCTGAGTTCTGGGGTAAGAACATGGATAATATCGCCAGCCGACGACTCCTTCAGTTCCTTTCCGGGCAGGGGGGAGGAGTTGGCCGACGGATAAGTGAGCCGCCGCGCCTGGGCCATCTTAATGCGCAGGAGATCCAAGCGATACTCATCGGACCACGCAAGCCGGCCCTCTGCGACCAAGGTGCAAACTTCTTCCGACCAGGCCCTAGTATCCGACCACTCGTAATTAATTGCATCCTCGTTCACAAATTCTAAGTGGCGGAACATGAACGACTTATTTTGTGGTGGGGTGCTTGCATGGTTGATAAGGCGAATGAAACCGGTGTTGTATTCGGGAATGGATAACTCCCCAAGTGAGGTCTTAGACCTTTTAATCCCAGGAGATATGAAATTATGAGCGAAGGCCTTCTTACCGGTGGCATGAGCCATAGGGACCAGGCTGGCGGAGAGAAGAGTCGCCACCCGGGTTTGGAGATCCGCGTCCTCCTCCAGCCCCTGGAGACTGGTAGGAAAGTCCCGGTGAGGACGGAAGCCAGGACGTTGAATCAAGGGATCAATGTCGCTGATGGGCTGACGATCATCAGCAGGAAGTCCAAAGAGCCCGCCGTGGGGCCGACCTTGTGGTGTGGCGTGTCCGTCCCGCACCGGGCTCGGTGCGGAGAAGGTGCGGTGAGTGTCGTGTTGACGGGAGACTGGCCGACCACGAGCCGGCAGGGCGTAGGCAGTCGGGTCGTTCTCGGGAAGCGGTGCAGTGTTTTGGAGTACAGTGTGAGGGGGAGCAGGAGCTGGCTGGGGCGTACCCTCGTTGCAGAGACGGTCGGTTAGCTTGTTTAAAATACCTGTGACAGTCGACAGATCACTCTGCAGTGACTGAATAGCTTTTGCATTGTCCGCTGCTGTAGGCTTCTTTTTGGCGGGAATGGCGGCGCCATCTTGGTTCTCCACGCCAGTCGAAGGCGGAGACACCGGGGTGACGCCACCTTGCCTTGTTTTACGTGTTGACCTTTTTGGTGGCATTATGTACAGTGATGCAGAGACGTTCAGAGATGTTCGGAGACAGAAACTCACCACATTAACCGCTACCAAAGGTCCAGTCACGGGCAAAAGTATGTAGTAGTGCTGGGCACATGCGGAGAGTCCAGTGTCAAGTTGCAGAGTGAGGGGAATGTGCCGACCAGCAGGGGGATAATGGAGGGAGAGACCGGTGTCGCCCTCTGAATTAGAACCAATTTACAATTAGCCTCAATGACATCCTTTACAGTTTGCAGTGTGAACGAGGTTTGGGAAGGAGTCATTTATCCTACATAAAAAGTTGGCAGTTATCTGTAGATCAGGGTATATTTGTGGGGCTCAGTGTCTGACAAACGTAAATGAGAGGGTATCTCTTGGATTTGGAAAGATTATTTCTAAGAAATATGAAAAGATCACTGGCGATTTCTGAAATCATGAGTGAGATCAGGTAGTGGAATACAACCTCAACAGGCCTGTACCTGGGGGTATAGTGTCAAACAGTTCGACCCTTCAGTCTGTCCCGATGTCAGATTATTGTAAAATCTTCTGAGAATGGACATGTGGTTTTGAAAGCAGCAGACACTATCTTTTGTCAGGAGACATCATACAGTATCAATTTGACTATTCTGATGGATCTTTCCCTCCCACCTTCCCCCCTCCCCCACATACACCATCACTTAAATAAAATTGTTTCCATAGAACACAGTGAACACGTTCTTGTCGAGCTGCGATGTTTTAAAATCAATGCTGTCTTTTGGTATATTAATGCCTAGGAAGCAAATTTACTAGTTCCTCGGAGGCTGAAGCCAGTATTATTTGAGATTCTTCCCAGAGGATATCGTATGTCATCATAACTGTATTGTTTAGTGTTCACCTGTTTATATCTCCCCCTGAAAGATGTTCACTTACAACCGTCACCTACCCTGCGTGGCACACCTTACATTAAACAGTTTAGAAAATGATGCAATCAACCCCCTTCTTAAAAGGCTCAGATTCAAACGGTATCATACTTTATCAAACTAAAACTCCAGCTACACCCACGTCTCGAAGAACTTTTGAAAGGTAACCAACTCACAGAAAAAAATCATCCATTGAAAGAAATGAACAATTATTGCAGAACTGACTTTTGACAATTTAAACTGACAGCACTATTAGTTTCTTGGCACAAAGTCCTGTGACACAATTAGCTCATGTAACCAATAGACTAAGTAAAAACGGCACTATTAGGTTACTACAAGAACAGCCCAATGCCCGTTCTTATATAGGAACAGACAGATACTCTCTGATGGTCTATCAGTGGCTAGTGAATTAGTCATTCTTTCTTGTATGTCCTTATTTCTTAGTTTTTTTAAGGGAACACAGAATTAAGAGGAGCTGTTCTTTCGCCTAAGAAGGTTATTGTCTTCCTGAGCAATACACCAATATAAGGTATTTTTAAGGTTATTAACAAATATAACCACGCCAAAATATTATAAATGTGTTCATATTGAGGAAATACAATTGTGTTATATTCACCTTGTCAACAATAGTAATTAAAAAAAAAGAAACATAATGCTTGGGGAGAATTAGTGATCTGTACGAACATAATATATCAGTGTAAATCATGTACCGTAGGTTCACCTCAAGAGTCGAACCCTTCACAGAAACTATGGCAACCCATATTAAGGCACGGTAGTGCATTAGAGCCACCATTTCAGCCAGGTCCCCCATCCCCTACTATGGTTGTCCATATTTGTCCATTGCAAGTTCAGCACACAACCTTATTACCATACTTATTGACGTGGACATTTAAATTGATCATATAGAACTGCACATCTCAGTGATATCAGCCCACTGACTTTAATTAAAATGTAATCCCGACAGAAATTGGCCATCTCAATTTGATTCGCCATCGGCTACTGCTCTCGGCAAAATCTAGCACACAACTCTAGGAGCCAATGGACAACATTACAATATTACACGTGAAGGTATCTGCCCTTATATGCAACCAATGGCCATTTACTTGAAGACTTTACCTTCTTTGGATGTATTATTTCAGTGAGCCTGCCAAGAAATCTTCATAATGTTGCCGAAGCTTTTTAACACACAGACTTCCCTATTAGTAAAGTAATACTTGGTTTTGGACATTGCATAGGATTATATTCATAGACATAGACATATCCTGCGGGTTCTTGGCATTCACAGAGGAGGAGACCACCAGCCACCACCCACCTGCAGTTTGTCTTTTTGAGGACAGAGATATGATACTTTATGTTCCGTAAGAATCTTCTATGCATGTGGAAATCATTAAAAGCCTGGACAGATTTCCTCGGATGGCTGGTAATAGGGCTGTGTTGAATATAACCTGACTAGCTCTCCTCCAAATTGAAATTGAGCTTAAGGCCTCAGGAATTATTTGATTCATCCCATGTGGCCCGTTGCACAATACCAACATTAACAACGAAGGGTTATTAACATCGAAGTTGACCGTTGTCCAAAACTGATTGACCATTTTAGACGAACACACACAAAACTCTTTGTTATCCTGACCTGAAATTGTACCACATATATGCAGACAAGTCCCATATTGTAGCGATTAACATTTGGCCTATTCAAATTGTTTCAATAGAACATGTTTGAGAGGTTTTGCAACAACAACAACGTTACAACGATCTCATCATTATTCAACGTGCTTAAAGTTACCATTGTTACGTATATACTAATTATTCTGTAGTAGGAAACAGGGATTTGTGTAAGGATGTGGAGCAAGAGGTCATGCTGTTCCTTTCTATATAAAAATGATACGAATCAAAATCGTTGTGCTTTTGTACATGCTTCAATCAGAAAAGATAAAACCTACGTGTAATCGAAGCCGATACCTATACAGCCTGATATGATATAACATAATAGGAATTCCAAAGATTCAGGAATAGACTGCACTGTCTATGAAATAGCTGGCGGGATGGAGATTTGACTGAGCAGGTCGACAGTGGTTTATCGACTTGCCCTGTACATGTGTTTGTTTGTCTAAATGCACCAAGGGGATTTGGGTCTGTCTGGTTGTTGTTTTTTGTGTGTTGAAACTTTGCAATTTTTTAATTCAACGCGTATTTCAACCCAATGGGGATGAGGTGAATCTGAAATTTGTGGAAATGTGTGTACGTACTAAATGGACGGTCCCTATTGGTAGCACCGATCGTAATGCTTTGGGATTTGGCTGTTAATCCATGCAAAAGAAAGGTATGAAAGCGGAGTTATATTTCTGAATATAAAATGTAACCGACTTACTTGGACCTCGACGTTAGGAGGCACCCCGATGTGACAGAGGCAGTCGGTGCTCCCTATAAACGGGCTGACTGTGTTGGGGATTTGACTGTGGATGTAGGCCCAGGGCAGCGAGTTGGGCTGGGTTGAACAGATGGACTTGGTCCACGCTATGCTCTCCGACAAGGCAGCTGTGACGATTGAAGAGAAAAACACGTTTTATTTTCCCATAGACTTCGTTATTTTAGCAGGGAAGTGGAGAAACAGAATAGACAGCCCTTACATAATATGGTAGTATACAGTATCTCTACATTATATCAATACGATCAAGTTTCACTACAAAGCTCTTGCTAGTTTCTTCAAGATAAAATGCAAGACTAATTCGAGTAGAATCATACGTAATTAATAACTCTTCACGAAAACGTTTCAGATACAATGTCACGTATATATGTTTCTTGGTAAACAAAGGATATGAGACAATGTAATTGGAATTGAGAATAAGCATAAGGAATGATTATTTTGAAATAGGTTAATGACCTGTGGAAGTATTGACACACAACTCCAACTTACGTGGTTCACATCTAAAGATGACGTGTAGTATAAAGGCCCCTTGGTAGTTCACACACACGGCGTTACCGTAAGAAAGTATACGTGTAACGTCTACGCTACACGAAGTCTTTGCATTGCACGCATTGGCCACTGTAGAGTAGGCAGAACTCTCACTGTAACACGAGTCCGTTAAGGCAGCCTCAGCCGCACACGTACCCGTCATAAGTTTACGTTTACGTGCTGAGAGTATACGTATGGAGTTGCCGTCGTCGCAGGAAATGGCAAAGTTTCCCTGTCCCTGGCAGTGGACCAGGGAATAGTCTGAAAGGGATGGTATAATATATTAAAGCTTGTGTCTGTGTTACATTTTATGGAATTGCCCAAGGTGTTGGAATTTTGAAATACTGTTAAAAAGATTCATGTTAATTTTACATTAATTCGAAGTTTTGTGGGCATATTATACAGTATTATTTTTCAATGTTTTATATTTCTCTGGTGCGTTAGGGTAATGGTGAAAGTGATAAATCAATCAATCTAAAATGTTGAATCAAGAGAATCATGCAAAGAAAAGACGGAAATTAAGAAGGCTTATAATGTTCGATGCTTCACTACTTACTGCAAAACATTGAATTAAATAAGAGTAAACAAAAAGTTAACCATATGAGAACTTTACAGCTTCCTAATGATTATTACCTATTTGTCATCACTTATCCTTGACATGCAGACGTATCTATAGCTAGCATGCTCTTGCAATTATCTCTAAACAAATAATATAAGCAACATTGAAATTAAGCAAGGTCATAACTAGATCTGCTTTGTTCGAATTCCAACGATCCACAGTGGTATTGCCATGATACTAAACATTACATCGCTGTGGATATAAAATTGTGGTGCGCGCCTTGTATTTTAGACTCAATCAATATTAATGTCACTGGCTGGGCTATTTTAGGGTTTCCAATTAGTCTTAAAGAGCAATTTCCAGATGCGCAATTATTTCAATAGAAATTATCACCTTAAAACAGCCTCGCTACCCTTAAATTTAGAGTTCTTATTCGCCAACCAGACAGTTCTATTGTCGTCTAGTTATTATTATTTCTGCCAGGGGTGTCTGTTTTAACTCATTAACAAGGGGAATCACACTGCATCACAGTCTCTTGGCTGTTATGGGCCAAACGCTAACACAAACTACCGCTGTAATACAGTGTGTGATAACTTCACCAATCTGATGGAAACGGACGGAAAACTTAAAATAACTAAAACTAAAACAAAAGATTTTCAAGCGAGTTCATCAAACTTGACGTCAACTTTGCTGTCTTTTGGGTAATTATTTATCAGAGGTAGGACTCATTTCGGGTCTCTGTACTCCTCCTCAGGTCTTCATTTTAACGCCCTCGGCTGTGAAGTATCTAATGCGCATGCGCACACTACATTTGTTTGAACGCCCTTCCGCTTGCCCCCACCCTCTGTTAGAAGCACGCTCCCTTTTCGCCAGCGCTCTAATTACTTTAGCGGGCCCTGTCAGTGCTGAAATATTTCACTTGGCTCTTTTAATGAACAGGATAGCAAAACCTGGCATGGCTTCTTTGCTAAAATTCATTTGAACAGGAGGGGTTTAATCACTGAGTTTAAACGACGCGTGCTCCAAACCGGGTATTATGTTACTATGAGGCGGCAAATGACAACGCATGAGTTTGAATGATTTTTCTTTTGAAATGTCCGTACTTTTGTATAGGTGTCATACCATATTAGTATTAAAACCTTTAGTATATACAATTTAATGAATAATTATTCATTCCGTTTACAGGTGATATATTTCAACTCAGACCGTGTAACATTTTGTGATGAATTTTGTCACGAATTCCGCGACCAATTTCTCGACCGTTTTCATTAACACACCAACTAGCATAGCAATGGCATAATAGATGGTGTTTCAAGAACCAGTAAATTCTAATGAAAGATCAGTTCTTACTCTTGCCACTTGGCATTGCATAGAGCACTACAAGGTGATGTTTCATTGGACAGGCCTCTTGGAATGCATTAAAAGAGTAAGTTGTTGATTAGAGGAAGGACACTGGAAATGAGGTGCATTACGGGGATAAGTTGGCAAGCCTGTCGCCTACCCGGAAACTGATTCATCATTTTAGCACCCAGCTGAATAACTGACTGTGTACTGCGTCGAGAGGGCGTCCCGATGAAAGAGATTTGGTGGTGTTTATTAAATTTAGAAACAAATCTTTTATTTGGTTTTATTTGCAATTTCTTTAAAAAAAATTCTCTTTCTTTTTTCTGTGACAGAGTGAATATTGTCGGAAGACTGACCGAGAGATTGAGGGTGATATATAATACACAGGAGTGTCCGAGTAGGGTTCCTCTCTCAATGTTTCCGAGACTAGTGGAGCAGTTTGTATTTATATCCGTGAGCGAAAATAACCATTAACCTGTTTAATGTCGGAGTAGACCGCCTATTTTGTTAAATACATGCACCAGTAACTTCCCGCGACACGAAGTGCAACCGTGCGTTTCTGAACACGTTCCGGTGGCACCACCCTTTAACCCTTATAGGCATAAAAACAAAATATCTGATTGATACAAATCTAATTAACTTTTCTTCACTAAATCACGAACCGTCCACCATGCAATATCATTAGCCAAAACGACTGTAAGAAAATAACAGGAAGCAGCATGGCGGAACCCGCCTAAGCGGTATAGCCAGCCTATTTGACAAAGAACCAATAAGTGAAACAAGCCGGGCTCGTTATTGCTCTGATGGAGAGGCTTCTCCGGATCGTTTTAGCTAACACGGCCGGCCGGCTGACGCCCGCCATCGCGCGGGGAATGCAGAGCGATGTTTTATCCATTTATCTAGTTACTTATTTATTTCGTCAACGCGAGCGAAATGCACTCCTACTCCCGGAGGTACGAGAAAGAGAAGGGATACGCGCCGTGTTGGGAGGTTGAGGGGAGAACTTAGGTCTGGTTTTCACTGAATGTGTTTTTATACTGTTGGATACACTACATTGCAGCGGCTATAAAGGATTTCCGAAAAGAATAGAGATGCATATCTATTTCTCCACAAGAACCACTTATAAAAAATAAATTTTCTTGCCAAATCTGGGAGTTAGTTTTAACAAAGTATTTCACTTTCACATGCATTCTACACACGTGTAGGCCTATGTCTGTAATAACATTTGTCAGTTGTGTATCTTACATACCAAGGTATACAATCCCTAGTTCAATTGCTGTTCAAGTAGCGCAAGTAGATTTCATTTTGGTAGTAAAATGACTATCTATGCCACTTAGGCATTGGCATCGAATAGGCTAGTCTCGACATAGTGGATCCAAAGGCCCCTTAGCAACCGCACAAAGAATTTCACGTCCCATATGATCGAGATTTCCATTTCTCAGATGGACTTAAACATGCAAAGTTGCATATCAATTTCGAAATCTATTCATACGTCCTATCCATCAATCTACGCGTGAAGTCGATCTAAAGGGGCTTCCCATCAAATTTAAAGAATTGCTTGTCGTGACGTCGACTTCGGTGATCTGCACCCAAATTAAAATACGTCACTACTCCCAGTTGCAACTTTTCCCCCTCCACCAGGCCAGAAAAATAAGACAGACCACAGTGATAATTCCCACAGTCACACGCACGTAACTGCTTTAGAAGATTACACTAAAGTTTGTAGGGGAGTAGGGTTGGGTGCACGCAGTCCGCCCACCCCCAGTCTCCCCCGTATTAAGGTTCTTTGTGTGAAGTGGCTGTGTGGTACAACTCAGAGGACGTTAATAGAAGCAGGCATACCCGGCGAGTCACGACCGACACGATCCGGTCCGCAGCCCCAGTAAGGGTCGGACGTAGCCTCAACACTGCGGGGGGCAGTTCGTCCTTTGTATGATTTTTCTTTTTAATTCTAAAACGTGCACAGCTTCTTCATTAGGGGTGCATTGGGATGGGGGAACGCCAACCCCCATATCTAAAGACTCTTACCATGCGCGTGTATGTACTTAATTGCAGAGGTATATGTTCCCAATTTATGATCTACGAAAATCCGATCCTTAAAGAAATAGAATAATTAGGCAAGTCGTGACTCACTAGCAATCGTATCCAGAGCATAACGAAGGTAATTATACTGCATAATAGTATTATCCTTTTGGGTTAAAACACAACACATAATGCAGATGTAGATATAAACTTCAAATGATCGCAAATTATACAGTATCTCTCGGATAACATGGAGTGGGAATATTCAATTTCAATCATCACTTTTCTAAAAGGGGGCTTGACACCCAACGCCCCCTAAGTGGGCCCGTACTTGGTACGTCGGTCTGACCACACGGCCGGGCCGACAGGTTTCAGGTGCACTCTAATCCAGTTATTTCTCCAGAATGCCCCTCAGACTGGGGCTTGGTTACTGTCCGAGAATCGAATTGGAACCGGAGAAGGAAGGAGTGAGGAGAAGTGTATAGACTTCTTCTCCACTGGTGTATAGATCTTTTTAGTACAACACTGATAATCACAGGGGGTCTAAATGTTAGTCAATTGTGACTAACTTTGTTAGTCAAAATGACGGGGCCTAAATCAACTAACCTTCCTTAGTCAGTAGTGACTAAGGTGATTTATTTAGATAGTCATGTTTGACTAAGGTAGGACTTTGTGTTCTAAAATGTAAACTCATCTTCTTGAAACCTTTTTCACAAACAAAATGCACTTTTGTAAGGTGTAAGACTGGTTCCAGAAATGCACTACAACTTCAGAAAGTAATATATACCACATTCATACACAACCACATGCAGATGACTGAGATTAAAAGAGATTACTTAAAACAAATCAGGCATGGAAAAATGGCTGCTTTCTGGTCATGAAGGCTATGATGTCACTTCCTGTCAGAAACCTAGTCAGTATGACTATCATTGTCATTCAATCTGACTAACTTTGATGACTATGCCAAAATTCACATTAGTCAGGATGACCAAGACAAATTTGACTATGTTAACATAGTCGTATGTGACTATGTCTATTGGCCCAGAGATTATCAGTGAATGCCATGACTGTGCCTGGCATTGGCCGGAGATGTACTTGTGTATAAATACTCAGGCGCTTTTTCTTCCAACTACTCGCCATTACCAATTATGTAAAATAGGGCGAGGTGCTGTCGCAAATGGCTGTAAATAAGATTATATTTTAGAAAGCAAGAAACAAAATTAATTGGGCCAACTTATTGTTTACCTGACCACAGCCCCTAGAAATTCTCTCCTTAATGTTATGTTGGTAACAATCATCCTATAGTTCCCGTACTCCCATTTGAGAATAGTTCCGGAAGTTCTGATTGTGTTGGACAAATATTAATTGAGGCATGCTAGCCCTTATGTGTTTTAAGTGTTATGTAATGTTTATATAAAGCGGCATTGTTGTTCTGGGAAACGCATTTTGAAAGTAGGAATAGTACATATAGGCAATTCTATAGGCTTAGAGTCTTAGGTCTTATAGAAGCAGCTCATTTAAAAAACATCCTATCATAAGGTGTCATGGAACATAAGCTTGACATGTTTTACAGGAAGAGTCGACGTTCGTTCCTTGCAGGCATAGTTTGTATTTACAATGTGTTGAAATATTCATCCACCCATGCAGTTAAGGTAAATAAAGGACTCGTGTTATGACTATGGTAACCAAACCAGACACTCTTTAAATTGGTAGTTATCTGTCTGGTTCAAACCTGCCCCACCCCACATTCTAATCAGTCAATTAACATAATTATTCAAGCAGGAAACCGCCTCTAGTGAACAGCAACACCCATGAGTTAATCGATTCTGGTAATTAGACCGAGTGATTCAAATGGTCCCTCCAACTTGTTGTTCAATTTGGGGAATGTGAAGAACAAAACCTGGCTTGAGGCCCGTGCATGCGACACGTATTAAAGCATTGTGTGTTGTAGGGCCCAGTTTTGCCCCATTCAGGCGTCCCACTTCGTGTTTTTAAACCACCGTTAAAGACCCATTCACACGCAGCGATGAAAGCCATACAAACAGGTGCCAGGCCTTTGTCCTGCTTCATCAATGAGACTTGAGTGGTGAATTTGGTCAAACCTATCTGGGATTTTTACTGCAATCTATTTGGTGCATTATCCCTATTATCGCTGCCTCGCTTGCATATTACCCAGGATTGAATCCAGGAGGCTTATCAGGAGGCCCAGGGGTCCAGAGATCAGGACTGTCTTTTCTTGTGTCGTATTCTTTAGCTGGGGCTCAATATAATGACATGAGCTGATTGAACATGAGATGTAACATTTTAGACAAGTATACCACCTCTCCCATTCTACATCCCTAGCCTCACCTTTAGTGTACAGAACATCTAGATATCTGTGTCTAACAGAGACAAAATGGACAAATGGGGCAAAACGTTTTGTAAGACATGATTGAGCCAGCTGGCCACCACGAAGCCAGAAGGGGAACGATCACAAAGCTGAAAAGCCTGTCTTGTCAGTCTTGATTTACTTGTATTAATTTTGATAAGATGCATCTGGGATGGATCGCAGGAGGTGTTGGGGGAGGGTTTGTTCAAGGGCTTTTATCCCCATCTCTTTGTGGGAAATTTACCTACACAAAGGCTGTGCAATCAAGGATCCGCTCCTATATATAGGTGCAGGTATAGTAAGATAATAAGTGTATTCCTGCATTGTATATGTAGGCCCAGGGGTACAATCAGAACACGCGTACGTATCAAAAACAACATTGGGATGAACAACTGTTTTGCAAACTTCCTGAACCACTGGTGACAGAAACATATTGACTTGTTTCAGTCGCTTAGTGTGCCTGGGTCAAATATAAGTCGCCTCTTTCCGTGTCAGGAGTCGGATGGTCCCTGACCACAAAAAAAACTGGCTTGCTGTTCATTGTGCATAGAAGGCCTGAGGTCCCCTCTATATGCTGTGCCTGACACACTGAGAGCACTATAGATATACACAGGGGACAGGGGCAGTGTATACAATGTATACTGAATCAGTGGACCAGGGTGAGAGGCACTGTGCAGTAATGGTCAAGGGTACACAGGGAAAGGGATACAAGTTAAGTCACTTTCAAAAGAAACAAGGTATAGCAAATCTGTTGTTACAATGCTTTTGTTAAAATTGACAAAGAGTGATGTTCCTATGTCATGACCTGGATTATAAGGACTATACAAATCGTTGTCAATAGAAAATTAGGCAAACTGAGGTATTGATATTTAAGTAAGACTCAAAGATAAATGCAAGAATATATAATATATCATAAGTATTCATGATTAGACTTTACAGATAGTTTGGTAGACAAAATTCAAGATCATTTTCACTGAAATCATTTCAAGATTCTCTTGTCACGTTTACAATAAAGGAAACATGCTTTAAATGCAAAGTATAATGAAATATTCAATATTTATTTACAAAGTATTTAATTTTTCATTAATCCTCTACAAGCCCACAAACAAGAAACAGAACTCTTCCACAAACGGATAACAACAGAATATTTGTTGAAGGTTGCAGCGGTCATAACAGAGACAACATTCGGGAAAGATTCATACACAGACCAACTTATAGAGAAAGCACATGTTGAATGGGTGAATGAACGATGGAGAGATCTGTTTAAGCCAATTCTACAAAGCTGTGGCATTTTGATGGTCACCTTTAACAGCAGTATTATGACATGCTCTATTTGGTGACATTGTGAATTGTTGAGATGTCTAGTCTAGGACAGTTGCCTATGGCATTGCAATACGAGAGTGCAAAGTCTTAAATAGATCTTCTGGATACAGAGATTTTATCAGAATCCACCAGAATGGCGGATTTGTCAAATCATTCCAGAGTTGTGGGAATAGGTTGATGCAAGTCCTTACAAATTGACTAGAAGAAAAGCACGATGCACTAGGAACATACACGTAAATCAAACACTTGCCAAAAATGTTTTTTGATAATCTTTTTGCAAGCAACAGTTCTATTCCTATACAGTATAAAAGGAGAGAATATGACACGGTTGTCTTTTCAGTACCACCAAAAGTGCTTACATGGTTTGTCAGCTAGTAAAAAGAACAATGATATCATAAAAAGCTGAAGTAATTGGACCAATACACCAGAAATACAGTACAGTTCAATGAGTAAAGCTAGGTGTAATTGAAAATACACACTTAAAGTAACACTTATGCTGTGAACCGGAGCGCTATATAAATGGCATTTACATACGCTTTGCTGGCAATTGTTCTTTATCATATTGATATTCAGATTATGTTTATCAGTTAATAATGTCTTATAGGAAGCTTGCATGTTTTATTATATTAAATTAAGATTAATATATAATTATGAAATGCATTATAGCTTAAGAATTATATGTTCGATGCAATAATTCAAAAAGGTTGTAATTTGCAATTGCCTCAAATATTAAT
Source organism: Lepidonotus clava (assembly GCA_936440205.1). Classification (NCBI taxonomy): domain Eukaryota; kingdom Metazoa; phylum Annelida; class Polychaeta; order Phyllodocida; family Polynoidae; genus Lepidonotus; species Lepidonotus clava. The sequence continues at coordinate 38,367,189 of OW387136.1, read as the reverse complement.
CATCATAATCATTTTTTTAGAAAAAAGCAGATACATATTTTTGAAGGTTATGAAAAATAGACATAAAGTTTATGAAGATTATGGAAAATGGACATTGTCTAAAAAATAGGTTAAGATAAGGAGAAAGGTGGAAAGAGCTCCACAGGTTAGTTAATGCTCATATACAGGTTTTGAAGGAATTATGAATCAATTATGAACTACAGGTTTTGAAGGAATTATGAATCAATCATGAACTTCAATTTAAGACTCAAGTTAAGATTGTCCTAGTTGGCCACGTGTGATGTGTGCAGGTCTTTAGAGGTTTAGTGGAGGTCATACATGATTTCAGAGATCATAAGTACTTTAGGTACAACCTGAACGTATAGATGTGAAATAGAAATGACCTTGTAGGTTAGGTGTAGGTCATTAACGACCTCAGAGGTCAGATGTAAGTGTGCAAAATCCAGAGATCAGATGCAGTGCTGTTCAGAACAAGTCAGACATTGCCCTGGAGGTCGGAGGCAGGTCAATGTAGGCCAGGAACGACCTCAGAGGTATAACGTTAACATAGACATGACTTGAGACGAAAACCAAGACATTTTAGGTTTGCAAAGGTTAATCATGATCTCAAAGTAAGATGATACACCCACTGTCAGGATGAGGGCCAGAGTAAAGACCAAGTCAGTGAAGCTCATGGGATTACATTGGTGTTGATTAATGATTTTATATTTCCAAGGTTTATGTTAAGGTTTACATGATATCAACTTCAGGTAATGCATGTCCAACATGTATTTAACCATCAGGCTAACATTATCTATATTTAGTAAATGTAAAGTGAAGACGTCTGCACAAAGCCTTTTAGAAGGACGAAAGACGCTCCTTTGTCAAATAAGAAGGTAATGGATAGACATATTGCGCTATAATGAGCTTTTCTTTCATTTTCAAGGAAGGGTCAAGTAAAGACCTGAATGGATTTTTTCCCATATGATACATGCCCTGTGGTATGCACAGATTTTAGTCAGGAATTCTCCTTACAAAGACATCAAATAGGTTTCTTTGAGGCAGAAGGTGGAATTGCAGTTTCTGTGAGGTAGGATTTTTCATGAATGTATTTGATGATGGCCCTAGTGTGAGAAAAGGCAGTCTTCTCAGATGTCTATGATTCAAATGAGTTGAAATGCTTGTATTCTTCAATGAATAAGACAGCAATGAAATGGTTATGAATTTAAAAGCCCAATCCATCCCATGAAGGAATAAGGTATCCCTCAAACTCAGAACACGTTTCAGCCATTTCTTGCTACAGATGGCATCAGTAGACAGAGAAAAGAGGCGAATGCTTTCAATGCAGTTCTGTCATTGTGCATTAGCTCCTGTATATAGCCTAATTGAACGGGAAAGGACTGACGTCAATTCAAAAGAATAAGCTCAGGAAAATAAGATGAATTGAAAATGGGGCCAAGTTACAGCGCGGAAGGTGAATACATATAGAAAAGGGAGTTGCAAATTAAGGATATTATTGGAAATGAAATCATTCATTACAAATTAAAGCTGACTAGTATATTCTATGGGGGATGGTTGGTTGTAGAGTGAATAGGTGACTATAGGGAACTAAAGATTGACTAATGTTGATTATCACAAGGTGTCATTTACCAGAGTATCTGTCCCGAGGCGCTACAAAAGAAATATAGGTACAATGTGGGTGGTGTTATAGATAACAGGAAGATAAAGTATGCTGATAAGGGGAGACGTTGCACTTACTATTGCAGGAACTCGTGGCTTTCATTATTGCAAATACATATGATATTATGGTTGTAAACCAATTAGTACACTTATATAACCATTGTGAAATATAAAGTTCATCTCAAATTTCAAGTTCTTCAAATAAAGAAAAATAGTTAAGTTCTGATACCTGTAGCATGTGAAGGACTACAATGCCAGTACATAAAGATTAATGTTGACTGTTTGTAAACTATCAGTAACCACTGCAATCTGTATCAACGTCTCCCCTATAGTGACAGACATTCAGAGGAATAATCATAGATGTAATGTATACAAATGATGAAACATTCAACATTGAGAGGATGTACTAGAACTACCAGAAGGATGAGAAGAAATCTACTTTACTGATAGTAAAGAAGGATTCTAAGCAACAGTTGTGATGGATATTGGCATGCTCCAGGGTGATAGAGATGGAAAGTTACTGACATGGAATCATTCTTAATCTAATGCTACATGATTATAGCATAATTATTTCGGAGAGTGCATCATATGATGTATCTCTTGTGATAATGGTATGTACAATAGAAATGGAATATACTCAATGCAAACATATATACATATTTTAGTGCAGCTTTATAAATTCCTACACAATTCAATATTCATACATTCATTTATAGACACAATTCTTAATAGACGGATGACAACATTTATTAAAGGCCAAAGACAAAACCCGATTGCAAGTTTTAATCAAAAACATTTTGCTTTTAATTTTGTTTTAAATGGGCAGAGCACTAAGGGAGAACTTAACTTAATAGAGATAGATTTTACATGTATTCCAAAAGAGAAGAATGCACATCATGATTAATATTAAAAACAGTATTTATGAAATTTGTAATCTGATGTGAAATACACAATACAGGCATGAAAAAATAATCTAGGAAAGATGGAATAACTATGAATTTAAAATTGGTGTTGTCCAAGGCCATAAGGAACTGATTCCTACAGACGCGCGCAATACAATACACACCGACATATATAATAATGATGGAATGTTTGTGCGACAGAAAATAACTTTGTCAGGAGGAAATTCTTTCAAATAGAAAATCGCTGTGCCTGGAAGGAATGTGACTTGACATTTGAACTGACATATAAAGGTGGGTGTTCAACACAACAGCGGTACCAGAACATAGGGCCATACCTGTAACGTTTCCTGTGGTTGAGAAGGTGGGGAGGAAAGGGGAAGAAAGTACAACATTAGTATTTTGTATAGTATTGTATATATCAAGGTGTCTTAACAATGTAGGCATAGTTATATCCTCCACGGGTAAGCGAAAGGTTATCAACAAAATACCTAAATATTGCAAATATGATATAGAACCTAGATCCTGGTTATGACAGATCTGTGATTGGCAAGCCAAGTGCGTGAACTTTAGTACTAGGTCGGCAGCATACTTCCATTGGTATGAATAACTCCGGTATATGATTTCAAAAAAGGAAGCTAATCTTTGTTTGAAAGACAACTCTTATCTATCTTTAGGAAAATTTATTACATTTCATAAAGATAGATTAGACTTCTCATCAAGTCACACGGCAATACGCCTCTGAAAATGTAATAGTGTCCACCTCTATAAGACTGGTATGGTTAATAATCGGATAATGAAAATAATAAGATACATTTAAAGACGTCGTAATGATTATATCTACATGATTTCTTCCGATATTTAAACTTAGGTCTGATACGCAAACAGATGAATTTTTAAAGTGAAACATATTGTGAAAAAACTTGAGCATTTTCGATACACATCCGCTGCAAGGGACTCAACCATAACAAGTAGTTAACCCTGTTTTTAAAAGCATTATTATAACCCGCCCCTTAGGACAATTAATTGCCATAATAATGAAAACCCTTCAAAACAATAATTATAATTTGTTAGTGTCATACAACCTTTTCATGACTGCCATAAGGTTCTCTGTACCATTAAAAACTGCCTGGACTGTATTTAATTATTATTAAGGCCTGCGATGGAGCTTATCATAAGCTTTTTGATGGTACATATCTATAAAGACCCCCTAAGGTCACATCACAAAAAAATGTCCTGAATAGGTACGTTTGATATACACCGCTGATCACCAACAGAAGGCTCATAAAGCCATCTATGACCTAGCTATACCTTCCCAAAATCCTGTTTAGAATGTACCAGACGAGTTCTTCAGGCGGTGGTTAAGGTTTTTTGTGCATCTATGCCAACGCTACACATATTTAGTGCGTAGATAGCTCATAAACTAACGAACTGATTTTGCCCTAATAGGAGGGATCGAGACGCCCCACATTGGTAGTCAACATTGAATGTGTCTATCAGATTGAATGATTCTTAAACTTAACTTACATGCTGATAAGTTAAGTGTTTTGATTAATCGTATCAACTATCTTGCAATAGTAGGTTTAGATGCGTCAACATGGACTATTTTTTATTAATCTTAGGAGCCATCTTGTAAGAGTAGGCTTTAATCCATCAACGTGACTTTCCTTTTCTTATTTCAAGCTAACGTCCACTTGGAACGCCATGCTATTATGAAGGAGGCAAATGCATGCACCAAACGAATATCCATGTCATATGCCTTCCTATTATCAAGGAATGTGAGAGATGAGAGCTTGTTAATCAAAATGTTCCATCTCTCGCTTCTATTAGGCGAAAATATCACTGTGTGTAATAGCTGAATAGCGATCTAACTAAGCAACAGAGGATGGTCAGAAAAAGAACACCAACACTATGTTTGATTGCATTTGATTAGTTCAGGAGTAAATTTTGCGTTCACCCTGAAAAATTAAACTGGTTAAATTTTCTGTCGCCTATAAATCGTTGCATTATTTTTACAACTGTGTGCTGCCATTCAGCACAGTGTTTCCACTGAATGATTCCATCAGCAACCCCCTCTATCGTGATAACTCAGCTGCTACCGTTGTTCATAATAATCACCCCAGCACCCAAGCTAGACAAGCTTTGTTCACAATTAAGGTGTTATAGTTGTGTACTTATTAGGTGCACAGGTTGTACTATATGAACCTAGAGAAACATTGTGTGTTCACAATTATACATACTTGATGCAGGGTGCACCCTTCATTTCGGACACTGACAAGCTATGGGGGGCTTATAAGCAATGAAAATGCTGATATCATCATTTTCCCATATCTGAAATGAACACCCTGCCAATGTTTACCCCTACAGCTGACACAATCTTCGGCAGTACAGTGGAATAAAGGCTTAAGCCTATTGAAATACACCAAACCAGATCTAAATGCAAACCAGGCTTCATATAGTAAGCAGACTTCACGCCCAAAGTGAACAGTCTGCGGTCGACACCCCTACACGTCTAAAGGCAGTATTACACTACACAACCTGAGCTGTGATATGACAATGTCACAGAGAAGTCATATATATTACAGATAAAATTCTTTGTTACACATAATATGTAAGATACTCCAAATTGTCAATTTCTAACAATTATATCACTCATGTGGTTATATTGTTTGTACCTATACGGAAGATCATTCTTATGAGTGAGTATGGTTAATAAAAAAAAATAAAAAATAAAAAATATTTTCTGGAATATCTATCCTATCGCAGCCCAAGTTGTGTAGTGTAATTTCGCCTTCACCCCCAGAGATATAACGGCAGGCCTGAAAAGAGGCCGGCCATGGGTCGGTCAACACTATTGACATGCAGGTCGTGCTGTTGACACTATGCATGCAATGATCACCTCCTGTGGCCGAACCACTCTGATCCCCCAATGAGTCATACACCTACCATTCACCATTCCAATGCAACAGGTTCTGTAGTACCTTGTTACGTGGATTATGGTTCTGTCTGGGGTCATGTTGGTTTATATCCTGATGCACCTTGCTAGAGTCACAATGTTCGTTTTGTGTACACGGTTTTATCAAGGGTCTGACGGATGTATATTCCCCAAATATACTGTTATTTGTACCTTTTAATGTGTATCATATTGTCATGTGGGACCTAACCCACCACTCCAATTAACAGTTTTTTGCACCTCATTACAGTATCACACGCTCTGTCTAGGGACATAATTATGGATCTACAATCATGATCCACAGTTCCAATGCAACATGTCTCTGCACCTTGAAAAGTGCATTTTATTTCTATTTGGGGACGTTTGGATCTGTAACTCCTATCACCATTCCTACGGGACAGGTCGTTCTTTGAAAATTGCAACAAAACTCTTATCTGAAGCAATTATTGATCTGTAACCCTAATATCCAGCATTCCAAGATGGGGTCCTTTCTTTATTTTGATCATGGCATTATAGTTCTGTCCCAGGCAATCAAAAAGGACGAATACCAACAAATCATTGAGAAGGTCGATGACCCTTTTTGATTAGCATTTTTTTGGGGTTGGGGGTTTCGGTTCCATTGGAATCTAGCCTGAGGTGCTAGCGTCTATTTGAAGGTACCCGCCCAATATATAGTATCTTTGAGAAAGATTCATTGTCAGATTAACCTTCTCTACACCACTCTAATGAGCATTGATAATTACAATGCTTATGCTGGTTACTTCCTTTACAACTCATACCTGACAGGCACATTTTATAAATGTGCTATACAAATGTTCAAATGACATAACACAGGAGGTGTTAAAATGGTAACTGTTTCTACCTGTGTCCCAAAGGCGCTATTTTAACTAAACTGTTAAACGCCATGTCTGGATAGTGTACAGTTAAACATCGGAGCAGGTAAAGATCCGACTTCCAGCTCTACATCTGCTATATTGCTTTTTGATATAATTTCAGTATTAAATTTTAGTAGCATGTAATATTGATACACAGTGGCACTAGTAATATTGTAAGTTTAAGGTATCGGACCCATATTTTGTAAACAAGATAATCTTTCTTCAAATTCCATGTATGGTCTGCGTATCTTAAATACTAATAATCATGTTTGATGATCTGATGATCTGATATTAGATTATGGTTATTTCAGCTATTGTTTTCCTTGTCATAGGACTGTGATTATATATCATGGGCTTCTGTCCGCTCTCCAATTTGCCATACGTGCAGCATGCAAGTGTGTCAAAACCAGCCTTCCTACCTATGAATACAAGGACACAGCCCACGCAATTGCTTCTCTGATATTAATTCCCACTGTTGGGAGCCACAGACTATAGTTATATGCAACATACTGTTTTTTCCATTTCCGTTACACGGCATTATCAAATACCATGGTTCAGCCCAAGGACCTACGTCAGAACTAGACATTTGTTACACGTCTATTATATCTCAATCTAATCAAATATGGATCCCTGCAATTAAGACCATTTTGATACCCCCTCTGACCTCATCCTATAGTCAATTCTCATTCTATTGCATTGTATGGTATCAAGGACTATGGTTCGCCACGATCCATTCCCTCTCATACATAATCTACAACAATGGCAATGCTGGCTTTTATTACATGTATATCACATTTCAGTCTGGGACTATATTCATTCCTGACCATTTACACTGCTTTGCCCCCCAGTCTCATAATTGTATTTCCGGGGGGCTATTGCGCTCGACTTCCTTGTTGTACATGTTATTGAGGTCAGAATCATTACATCAAGGAACAGAGACTATGAGGAACATATACCGAAGGGATTTTTGTTTCATACAGGTTTGCACTGTAAGTGCTAATAATATTATGAGCAATGTTGGGTTGACCATTATTAATGTTTTTTGTGCATACATAGAGTCACCGGCCAGTGTAGAATAGGCTTAAATGATGGTTTCCAGATGCCAATGAGTTCGAATTCATAAACAGCCGACCTGAATGGCCAATCGGTCACTATCATCCCAACATGACGACAGTTATTCTAGGGGGCTGCTGACAATGCCTATATATTTTATAGACCATCCAGCCTAATTGAGTACCGTCGTCAGTCGTGTATACCCGCCTTTCCCAGTGGCAGATCCACTGATCCAAGGGGGGAGGACAAATGGGGCAATCCCCTCCCGATCCAATAGGGAAAACGTTGGCATCCCAACATTGAATGAAATTGGATGAAATCTGTCGAAATCGGGTCTGTTCTTTTAATTTTTATAGGGGGATCGGGGTTTGCCCCCCTTCCTCCCCCCAGAACACTGACTCTGCACCCTGTTTACCTCAAACACTTAGGACTTAACCTACACAATCACTGGTCGCCCTGTTGTCCTAGGGTGATCGTTGATCACACTAGCACATAGGGAATGGATCATATACCGTCAAACAGGGAGTGAATAGTCTCTTTAAGCAAAAGGTCTCTGCTTTCACCTGTTGCACTTGGCTCAACAGGTGGCACGGCCCTCCCTGCTTCACGACATTCCCGGCTCTGTGTTTCTCCTGTTTCTAGGCAAAGTAGGCCGGGGAATAGACAACAGGCGTGGCGAATAGGCAGGGCAGGAAAAGGATACTCCCGTCAGAATGGCATAAAAGCTCCGCACACTCCCTAAGGAATGTCTACAAAGGACTCACTGCTTTCTTCTAATTTGCAGGAGCAGGTTTCGGGTTTTGTAAGAAGCAGGTCACGGGTGAAAGAGGAGTAAAAGGATCTTAAGCTTAGCTAACGTTAGTTGTTTTGGTTCTACTTGTAATAATAGTACATTATTATCTAAGTTTTACGAGCTAAATTTGGTTTTGGAAGAGGGTGTCATAATCCACTGCCAGTAGAGATTTTGTCCGCTGAGCACACAGTTCATTATCACTGCTTTTGGATGATTGGGAAAGCAGAGAGAGAAACTGCAGTCTCTGCACCAGTTAAGCCCGGTTTACACAGGCCGTCAGCGTGTCCTTACGAAAATTCCCTTACGTTAAGCTTAGGTTAATGACTTATTGCAAGCCAAAAACCAATTATGTAGGTCATTATCGTAGATTATCGGGGACAATTGTCGTAAGGACTATGGTCATAAAGGGTTTACACAGCCCGATAATATCCTTAGGACAATTAGCTGATACTGGTTATCGTAAGGGTGACCTAAGGCTTACGACAATGAAGGTATCTAATAGATTTTTATATGAATGGGTCCTTTGACCTAAGACAAGAGGGTTTACACAGGCCGACAGTGGTTCTTAAGATAAGAAATCTCACTATCCTTAGGCTTATTCCACTATCGTAAGCCTTTTGACCTAAGGATTTTCACAAAAATTTCAAACATGTCTGAAATTTTCATTATCTTAAGGAATTTGTCCCAGTTAATCATCGTAAGGCTTACGACAGCCTTAAGACAATGATTCCCCTACGATAAATTGGGTTTACACAGGCCGATAACGTCGTCGGGATTATCGTAAGGCCGTCGGGATCGTCGTAAGGTTATCGGGATTATCGTAAGGCTAGCCTAAGGGACCTAACGTAAGGAATTTATCGGCCTGTGTAAACCCCCCTTGAACCAGTCTTGCCTTTAAATGGGAAGTAAGGAAAATGAAGTTGAATTTTAGCCTCTTTCCATATCCCATGTTTATGGAACAATAATCAGTATACCACGAATGCATTATATGGCCCAAAACGTACTATAGATAAGAAAAAGAGTGAACAGATAATACACTCAAAGCAGTAGGGGACCCCTCAAGATTCTCATCACATCGTCAAGTGATAATCTCGATAAAGAATTGACCTAATAGTGTCGTAGTTCCTGGAAGCGGCATTCTGGGCCAGAAAACAACTGTTAATATCCCTATTTACCCTCGGTGGTATTAAACGCGAAGATTACCTGGCCTAGGGACAGGTACTTGATTGTGTACTCGCAGCAAATAAGATTTGCACCTGCCAATTACCTAGAAGATTCGCCCTGCCTGCCTCTACTCCTTATAGATTGAATGCTTTATTTGCTTCTTCATTCCATCACTGGAGGAGAGGGGGTCCCCCGGATTTTGGTGGAAACTTTCATCTAATAAAATTTAGCGGGTAAATGCTATAGTCGTGCATGTTCATGCACAATGGTTAAGTATTTTGACTTTGCAGATTAGAATTCCATTTCGAAATTCGAAAATCATTTTAGATATTTTCAAACCTGCATCATTATGTATTATGAGGATGACCATATCAATATAGATGAAGTCACACTATGTAGTGTCGTGATTACATTCAAGATATATTTAAACCTTTCGTTTTGAATTTATGTCTGTTCGGTCCTCATATTTAATATCGAGTTATTAACACATCATATCCACTTTTGAAACCGCCGACATCAAAGTTGAAAGCAGTTGAAAGCTTCAAGTTCCCAGAGGATGCCTAGGCCTGCTATTAAGTGGATCTATATGAGGTAGTGATGGTAGCTGGGTCCTGCTACATTTGTAGGAGACAAAGTCTTTATTCCCCAAAGGATATAGGTGCTTTAGATTAAGCAAATTACTGGAGAGTCTGTCGACAGAGATGGACTAGCTTTAGATGGAAATGATTTTATAAATGTATGACATTTATATCAATTCAGTGGCTGGATAGATGTTAATGCTCGTGCATTAGTGTATCGGTGTAAAATGAGACAGAACTCCAGCCTTAGAGATCGCTGATTTTGAAATGCCATCAAACAAATTCTTCAGACTTTCCTTTCATTAGGCTAGGGATGTTTATAATCCCCTTAACATGTGCTGTAGCTTTGATTTCTAGCATGACATGTACTGCCTTTTAGAGTCAAAAACTAGAATTGTAAAATAAGTTCTAAATTAGATTCCACATTATATTAAGTTACACTAAAAAATAATATTTGGAGTTACCGCCCACCAAATTACAGTTCCTACTGAAAAATGATAGCTGAAAAACATCTGGAAGAACATGTACTACTATGTAGATCAGTTAATAAGGTGATAAAAAAAGCATAACTAATTTGCCTTAAAATTATCATAGCAAGATGGCTCTAAGTGAAAGACCTTGAGTCACATATATTCAAACCTGTGAGCATAATATTCTTAAAGTGCAATTGGAAACGAATGGGAATAGTTTGAACCACACCTATTCGAATTGACACATACCTATAGAGTCTACACTATTCTTTTTCGGCTTTAGACAGTGATTATATATAATTCACCGACCTTTTTCTATTAGTTTAAAAAGCTGATCTCGTTTTACCACAAAATTACCCATAATTATGTATTTCAATTCTTTTTTAAGTTTATTTACTGGTAAATGAGGGAAATCCATCTATTGTGCTATCAACAAATGCCATTGGGCAAGTGTAAAACACTTTTTACCGTGAAAAGATGCTAAAACCAGTCAGAGGTACTGATTATTTCTTACCCCTAATTGTAATGAAACAAATATTTTAGATTGGTCCACAGCCATGTAAACCATTCAAAACTATCGGTCGATATGGTGAAACAAGGTTTGATTAACAGATTTTCCCTGAGTTTGCATATTTCAATGATTTTAGTTTTAGAGAAATTTGTTTTACACTTTTGATAAAATATCATAAGTTTAGGTTTTAGCCTTGTCCCATGTCACCTCAATTTAGAATGATGATGTTCACTTTGCCATAATATGGCAAAGTGAACATCATCACTCTGGTACTGAATTTAGTATTATGCACCAGAGAGAAGTTGTTTGGTTAAAATACCCCTTAGTATAACTTGTATAAGCACTAACACTACCCAAAAAAGGGCCTATAGGCAGAAGTTGTTGGAAACCTAACCAGAAAGCACCTGTTTAAGCGTTAACTCGGCCGACGTTAAGTCAACACTACATGGAGAGGTACACACACCCATATAGGCCTCGTTAACATTCACCCCCGACTCCCTGCACCCTTTGACGAGGCGTGTTCCGACTGTAGGCGGCCACTTACCGAAGTTACAGCCCTCCACGAGCCTCAGTCCCACTCCCAGCAGCAGTAGGGGCGCCAGGAGGAGCCGCTGGAGCCCTCCAGGGCGGGGCGATGGAGCTCCCGTGTCCATGGTCAGCAAGGGAGGAACGGGGGAAATATAGAGGGGGGAATCACAGAGATAATCACTGGTGATTTTGTATAGTGCGTATGTATATGAATGCGTGTGTGTATATATGTAGAAGTGAAGTAAAATCCGTGGGATGTGTCGCTGTATAGGTGGAGTCAAATTCCCACGTGTTTTTTGTTGTTGTGTGACGAACTTGAAATCGCACTTATTTTGTATGTAGAGGCGGAGTAAAATCACCGAGGTTATTTTGATGTGTATAAAAGAATATGGCCGAACAACACACGTCGCTTTTGATTGGGTGTTTGGCAGCAGTCACAGTTGTGCTTTTTCTTATAGTATTATTTTTCTCCTATAATAAGAGAGGCCTCCCCTCTCGCTTCACTTCCTCAGGTGATCCGCATGGCTGGTTCAGAGGGAGTGGGCCACTACTGCTGCCTTCAACTGTGACTCGTATGTATGGGAGCTATTGTATATGCGTGTGGGAGGGTGTTGGGTGCGACAGCAAAGTGTGGGGGAATAGGTCAGGACCCCTCCGGCCGTCCTATATACATGCATGTACTTTTTGAAGCTCCGCCACTCCAGGGCTTTTGATAACAAAAACAGACAGTAAAAACTCCAATGTAAGCTCCGGGCGTTTGCTTGTTCTTCCTCCAGTACCGTCCCGATGAGGCACGGGCCTATACTGCTAGTAGTAATCCACACGATGTCCTATTGAGTTCTCCGGCTATAGGCCTACTCCGCCCCGCCCATAGTCACAACACACTGGGACCTGAACGTGGTCTGAGTCACTGCAGGAAGCGCCGGGTGCTTTAACAAGCAGGTCCTGTTGGCTCCAGCCCCCATTGGGTGATCCCTGCGAGCTGCACTAGTAGTCCCTATTGGGTGACTCCTGTTGTTGTGTGTGCATGCATCCATACGTGCATACCGATAACGTTGGGGGTATGGGCGTGTGAGCTAGCGCTGCACTGCATGTATGCGTGTACGCTGCCAATGCTGTGTGCTGTGCTGTGGGTGTGACAGGACTTAGGACCTGGAGGACTGACTGAGAGCCCTGATGCCGCCAAGGAGGAGTTAACGTCAACGTTGCGCACAGGAGGGCCCGGGTGGCTGTTGCTGCCTCCTCCTCCTCCGGGAGCGGTATTTTTTTGAGCCGGGCGTGCGAGTGAAGCGGCACTGGAGGAGCATGTGGGGCCCGCCGACCAGCGCGGCTTTAGATTGCTGTCCTGTGGGGTACCAGCATCAGAAGAACTAGCAGCAGCAGTAGTAGTTGTAGTCCGTCCATTGACCACTAGATGGCGAGCCTTGTCATACGTCGGCTGCCATCAAAAGGCAGGTCCGGACTAAGCTCTATACATACATGTACCTGCCCCAGGCTGGCAGCATACATACGCTGGAGGTGGAGTAAGCCGGCCATAATGGCTGCAGGATCCGGCCTGATTCAAATTCCGCTGTTGTTGTCTGAAAAAGAAACGGAGAGCAATGTCAATTCATTTCCGCCCCCGACGCCAAAAGGCAATTGCACTCCTACTTGCCACACAATTACACTTCCGATTGCCACACAAATCTACACGTGCTTAAGCTTGCCACACAATTGCACACCAAATTGCCAAGCCAGTCTCCATCTATCTGTCAGAGAAAAGACATAGAAATTGCAGTAGCATGCTCACCTGACAGATTTCGATTTTTTTCTGTGTGGCTTTATCATTCCAAGTACTTTTTTCTCTTTGTTCGTTACATAAAATTTAAGTTTAACTGGTTAGTTTTTTTAGGATGATTATGTGACTACAGGTTTGATTAAAATATTATTTGTCTGCCTACAGTGTTGAAAGACTGGACATTACAAGTGATAAGAAGTCCCATTCTTTTCATTTTACGTCAATGGGTCCCAGCACTGAATGCCAAGGGTCATTCGCTAACCATCGTGATGCATACAATGTACACCGATCCCCAATCCTACGCCAAACAGTTGAACATAGATCGATTGCCACAATAATATAGGCGAGATTAAGTCAGGACAGGTATGGTATTTAGCCCTGCACCTTAATCAACCCAAATTTTCACAGAATATAGCCCGACTAACATTTTGTGCAAAACATCAATAGTGTGGGGGATTTTAAGAAGACATGTACAGTCAGAGGGGATCGCCATTGAGTAGAATCCCCGATACTGTTCATTCTAACACACACAAAAGAGGAACTATTTCAATAAATTGCTTTTCCCACTACAAAAAACGCAATTACACTTCCACTCGCCCCAAAATTGCTCATTTGCACCCATAATGAATAGCTCACCAACTTACCAGAAGGATTAACACATTATTGATATAGACCATGGGCAGACCATGTCACTATGCCAGATTTTGGTGATCACTATGTCGAGAGCATTTAAAGCCTATGTGGCCTACCACATCATAATACATCATAACATTGTTCACTGTCTTCTAATGAGGACGTCCTTGTTCCGATGTAGTTTAGTTAAAATTACAGCCATGCTAATGTTTTCTTTTCAATATTAATACCGGAACACCAAAGCCAAGGGGAGAAAAGGAGCAATAGCTAGAAGTTCAAATCAAACAAGATTCTAAAGAATTGAGTTTGTTGATAGACATGTTTAAGAAAACCAACGTCATCAACTTATAAATAAGGGATTTGTGCAATTTATACATTTAATGTTAACTTACATAGAACTTATAAGTCAGTACTTAGCCAACTGATCACTATGGTGGCGTTCAGCTCCTTCAGAGCTGAAGTGATCGTTTGCAAAATGTCGATAGAAACTGAGTGTTGGGACCGGTGACAGGTATAGCGTTTAGCCGCGCGGCTTAATTAACCCAAGTCTCGTCCCACCGCTGCATTGGGGGTTGGCCCTAACAGGTGGTAGGTATTCCCTCCAGGGTCGGGGGCGGCAGGCAGGCAACTGGAGGCGGCAGCAGCATGTGACTGCGTGTATGCACGCCGCATCAAGTGGAGAGGCGCTGGAGGGACGCTGGAGGGACCCTGTGCTACCTGTGTGCCGACACACGCGCGGAGAGGGGGAGGACCCAGGGGAAGGGAGAGGGGCGGGAGTTGGAGGGGTTACTCCCATACAAATAACTTACTAAAGTATTCGGCTATCACCTGCCCTAACTTTTCATGGTGTGTTGTATATTGTAAACCGAGTCTTGGCATCTCGTGAAAGTCAAAATATCCCAAGGGAAATGCAAGGGAGGGCTAAATTACTGCAGAGCTATCAATATTGTGGAATATCTTAAAATTGATAAAAATGATGTCTGGATTACATGCAGATGAGTCTATCAGATATATCATGTTCAATTTTCCAGAAAATTAACGCTGGTTTCCATTTACAAACTATCTAAATTAGCAAGTCATACCCTAAAGGCATTTTGCATAGGCCTAATTCTGTACATTCTGTACCTTCAGGATAAAACTAAACACTGGTACTTACTCATTATTTCAATTAACACCTCAAAGTACATCCCCCCGATGACGGATACTCAAAGGTAATCCTCTGTGTGCTTCATTAGGTCCATACCGTGCTACCCAGCCAAGGATATGACGTTCTAATAACATTCTAATACTGTTCTGGATTGGTTCTTGTTACGTCACACTGTTAGGTTACAGCAACGTTCTTTTGATGACTCCCAATTACGTCGCTGCAACCAACTGTTGCGACGTGACATTCTGACATTCTGACAACGTTCTTGTCACGTTATTTATAAGGCTGAGACTTAATAAGAATGTCACAATAACATTCTGTTTAGGTGTGGTTGAGACCTCACTGAATGAGGATGTCACAATAACATTTTGTTTAGGTTAGGGTGACACCTAACCTAATAAGATAGTTACAGTAACCTTCTGTTTAGGTAAGGTTAAGATCTGCCGTAATCAGAACTTCACAATAACGATCTGTTTAGGTAAGGTTGGGGCCTACCCTGGTCAGGAGGTCACAACAATGTTCTGTTTAAGTCAGGTCTAGACCTCACCCAATCAGAATGTCACAATGACATTCTATTTTAATTTGATCTTGACCTAACCTCACCAGAACGCTATAATAACATTCTGTTTTGGTTAGGTCACAACTTCACAGAAAAATAATGTAATAGTTACGTGACATTTTAGTAAGTAACAGACAAACCAAAAAAGAATGGTCGCATAACGTGACCGTTACGTCACGCCTTGGCTGGGTACAGGGGGGCTCTGAGCCTCACTTGTACCTATGTCAGATGCATGTCAATGTTCAGACACGAACCAACCTTTATGTCCCTAACCATCAGGTATTTCTACCTAAAACATCAAGCTATTTGGCCAATTTCCGCCTCTGGTTCGTAACTATGAACCAAAAAACCAGATGTCATCCCTTACCAAAGGTAACAGAAGCACGCAACCAGATGCTATAACTAAATATTAGCTTGGTTGATTCTATGGCAATCGTTAGGTGATCTGTATGTATTTGTTTATAACATAACTGCATGCCTTCATGCAACCCACTATATGCCAACTGTTAACACCATGGTTTAGTCAGTATAGAGAAGAAGAAGAAATCATAATATAGGAGAGTCATATCAGTACCAACTTTCTTTAGATGAATCGTATTATCAAGTTAATAAACAAGTGAAATGATCTAATCCAGAATCGAAACTCCAACCGATCAATATAATTTGAACAAGATTGGCACCAATTTTTTCTCACTTAGAATTTTGCTCTTGTTAAGAAATCACGAACACTAAAAACAGCATAGTTCATAAGAGCAGGCTTGGCGTGTATAGAAATGGTCAAGAAATTACAAAAGACACCGGCAATTGCGACAGGTTAACCTACATTTTACAGAAAGAGACAGTCGCAAAAAGAAATAGTTTGCATGCTGTAATTCCTGTTCAGAAAGAAAAAGAGACAATGGTGTCTCGGTTTTACGAATTGTTAGCCAATTCGACATGCAACGTGGACTGCCACTGGTACTTTGTCATGAGGCTGAGAAATTTTCTTCATCAAGGAAACATGCCATCCATGTATACTGTTTAAGGACGAGTCACATATTCTTACACTCACCAAGCTGTTTTCCGAATGTATATTGGAAATAAATAAGATGGAAATATCAAACCTATTGGAACGTGCAAAAATGTGCAAAATAAAACAAAAGAAAGAACAACAGTCAGAGGCAGATACATGGTTTTTAAATTGCTCATAGATAGATCAGGACAAGAATAGCAGCGTGAGAAATAAAGCATTTGCAGGGGTTATATTCATATTAGGAAATGGTCAATTTTGAATTATATATTTTTATATTATGAATAGTAATTGAGTAGCGAAATGTGTTACTACCGGATCATCATCTAGCCACTTTATATATATTCATATAGAATTAACACAAGGGTATATAGGTGCCATATCAAAAAGGTGCACTGAAGACGGAAGACAATATAAAATCATAAGCTTGATTTCATACCGATCGTAGCACATACTTTGTCTCGGGCCCTGCAGTGCTTCTGCTACCGGTACTTGTATTCCAGACAGTGCTCTGCAGAATAACAATATGACATGAACTGTAAAACATCAGGATCACGACGTCTAATCACTTGGGTCATGGGACTGCAAATGGATTCTCTGATACCCCAGAAGCGATTTGTAAACACGTATTCCCTCATTTGTTGTCTACAAATTGATGTTTTCCATAAATGCATGCATAATTGTTTGTACTAAAACTACATTTCTTCTACCCATATGTATATACATTCAGGAATATGGTCATACCCACAGTGTGACAGATAAATACAACCTCCCAAGAGTACAAACCTATGCTTCCCAACCTCCTCTCATTCCGTTCACTGTCAACAGCCTGCATTTCAAAAGAGGTGAAAGGTTTTTTTGATTCCATATGAATGTCAATGAAAATTAATTTCATACTTTAAATATTAGCATCCACAGATTTCCATTGCCACACATGTAAGATATAAATGCAGCATTGAGTATTCAAAACCTGGGTTTTACCTGGTCCCATTACTTTTCCTATAGTAGTACACAGACATGTAAATGTATACTGAAGAAGCTGCTTAAAAAAATTGTAAAGCATTTCACCAGCCTAAATACACAGGCCTCCCCTTACATCTACACATAGATACAAACACCCAAACATTATTATTATGATGGAAGTAGTGAGATAATTACGATATGTCCCCTGCATAAATCCCACATAAAAACTCAAGACGAGTGTGGTGTGGCTCTGCTCCCCAGTTATCGCAGCTATGGTAATAAATTCTGATTCAAATACACGTACTATGAATGCTTCCCAACCTAAAACCCCCACAAACATGGTGATAGATATAATCCATCCATAATCACAGCCACACGGCTTACATAGGCCTACATATAAATAAAGAAACCCCTTTATTTAAGCCTTGCTCAAACTTCACGATTCATCCTGTAGAGACAAAGGTTTTTGACAGAATCAGTATAGAATACCAAATCACTGTAAAAACTATAACCATATCAATTATCACAACATTTGCATTCAGTGTCAGGAAGTAATCATAACAAATATTATTTTCTCCTGACGATATTGCAATCACTGTCAGAACTGCTAGCATCATACAGTATGAACCGGGCTTCACCTACATCCTCGATCTCCTGACCCCTCCTCAAAGTGACACTTGCACATACACGCTCCCATACTGCAGCCCCTACTGCAGCTAGTCTATTCCCTTGTGCTGTTATAGAAACAACAGCATCAGTAGCAGCAGCAGCATCCAGAGAGCAGCTCGAGGTGTATACATGTATGGGAGAGTGATAGAGTGTCCGAGCAGCTCACAGGGGAGGAGCTACTCTCTGTGACACCCGCGTACGGTGAGGGAAATCCCACAGTTTCATCGCTGTGTCAATATTACACTCCTCCCAGGCAATGAATGCATTCAAGCAATAAATATTCAGGTAATATTCGCGAGACAGGCAATTTGGGCATTGTAGGCGACTAGCAAGAATGTGCCTCGTAACTAGGTGGGAAATAATGGATGGCTTCTCGCGGTGTTAATCAGAAACGTTTGCCTCTTGATTCCGCGTCGGAAACAGGGCAACAATGAATCCAGGATTACCCTTATATGGACGAGATAATGCACTAGCAGCTCATATAGGAGATATTGAGAGCCTGGTTTATTTCAATTTGGGTAGCATTTGTATCGCTGATATTGCTGGGACAGTAATAGTCACTATATTACCTATAGGCAGCTCCTAAATTGACCTGGAGCCTCTTCTGTTTACGATCTGCGTTTAGCTACTCTTTTTAGAGCCGTATACTGTGTAGATACTATACATAGATTCATAAAAGGTTGAGAATATACACAACAAATAATTATGCAATACCTAAATATTGCCGGAGAAACCCTGCCCTCTCTTCCCTTTTGATTTTTTTTTCATTTTATTTGTTTTTGTTGTTTGGGGGCGGAGGGGGTGGATGGGAATATGTTCCCCATCACGATGTTCCAGTATATAGGCCTATTTAATGTACATTAGGACCCCCTCCCCATTCTGCTCTTTTTAACGAAAGAATCCCGGTGCACAATTAAAAGCAAGATACAGATTTGTTGTACTATTAGGGGGAATAGGGTACAGTATAGTCAGTTCCTTCTCACAGTGTGCTTCTTGTGTGCTGTTAAACAATTCTTGCTCATATTTCACGGGGACAGTTTTCATTACTGGCGACAGCAGTAACAAATGCATCATTCAGTGTTTGTCGCCAGGTCGCACAGTGGTCTACTGTGTAGAATTATTGATGGCGTATTACATAATGTCGTAAACGTGCTACTTCCTAGCACAAACACCCTCTTACATGGACAATGTTGACAGAGTGAGCCTGACACTGAGACGGCTAATAGGATGGAAGAGGTTTTCATTAAGTATCGTTTACAAAGTGAAAGCCTAGATTGCTGTATAAAACAGAGCCGGAACCAACCATGCTTTAACAAAAGTCTCAAACCGGAAAGGGATATCAAACTTCAGCTTTGCATTGGAAGGGGAGATGTGAAATCCAATTGCGGCATTAAAAGAGCTTGCAGCAAGGGTAAATGCCCACCCATTAGATATAATTGCTAATGAGAACATTGCCCGTGAAATATTATAGTGTATCTTCGTGTAACATCTAATCACACTGTTGACTCTAATGCTTCCGATCGCGACCTACGATACTCTTTGGACTGGCTACAGGATTTATACTTGAATTATAGGTATCTGTGCCTCTAGGACTGAGGAATGATATTATTAATCTGTGAAAAAACTAAACTTCTACACGTGTAAAATTAATAGCAAAAGATACAACTTGCCCTTTCAGGGAAGCAATCATCAAAGTCGTGATGCAAGAATGAGTCTAATACAATCTCAAAGTAATTTACGATTGTGAAAATGTAATTGCCAAGATGAATCAAACATTAACCATATTGACTTGGGCCTTCATTTCCTCACAGTTATCAGAATTACTACCTAAATCTTCCCGAATAGCCTCATATAAATGCAGTTTGAAAATATCTTAAATAGAATCTCTGCAAAGCCTGTCTTGGCCTTCCTTCATGGACTCTCCATCGTCTTCCCTATATATAGTCTCCCTAGACCGAGGTCGGGACCCCTGTCTGCGCTGAGAGAACATTGCATTATACGCCGTATTCATAGCACCGCCCAGTGGGAATATATTTCCTGGCACTTCCTGGCATTTCCTGGCAGCGCCTCGCACCTGAACAGAGCATCCTTGCGCACAGATACCATCCTCCATTTCCCTTCTGTTTTTCCCAAACCACGTTTGCAATTAACCCCACCGACCCTCTCTGTGTCTCCCGAGCTGTGGGGTGGGAGACAAAGAATGCACTGAAACATTGATTCGGGATTATTTGGAGCTTGTTAGGGTAGGATTCAGAGGCATTGACAGTGTTCTACCTGTCATATTTACCTGCGAAAAAAGGCTTTGATCTTCCCGACGATGTTGGGGATTTACCTGTAACTGATCCTAATATAAACAATCAGGTAGGAGATAGGAAAGGTGGGTTCCACCAGGGATGGCTTAGATATGGGGAGGGGCTGCAGGGGTACTTTGATCTAAATCTAACCAGTGCCTTTTTGTCCCATTTCAAATCAGTTTGATGGAAGAACACCAAGTCAATAGGATAAAAAGTAATGATTATCATCTGGTTTTACTTCATGAGATTGGTATGTGTGTCTTACTGATGATTTGCGGGTTGTCCTGGCATACTTTTTACATTGAAAAGGCTAATGAAAACTACCCGTGGTAAACTCCGGGAACACAAGAAAAATGTGGAGATGTTGACTTGTTCCAGATTCTGCTAGGTGATATTTTAGTATAATTATATATGGTTTTGATATGCATCTTCGTATAAAAATGGATTTAGTATAGATGAAATCTGTATTCTATGCTATTATGATATCCCTAACTGATGAGATCGGATAACATTGTTTACTGATTTTCTATTGCCGAGGGCTTGTTATGGTATCATAATGAAAGTGAAAGTACATCAAATCCAAAATATGATCCGAACAGAATCAAATTCTCATCGAATTTTAAGTAATCCATGTTAGAGCTGGAGAAATAATTTCGATCAAAAATTCCACAATTAATCTAAAGGTTCCATCGGTACAGTATCTACACCTTTTTCTAGGGAAAAACTATGGTCGGAAATAGTCAGTCGGAGTTCGTAAAACCCATGACCTTGCACATTTTATCTCCTGTCTATATTCATAGCCCCCATATATAACACATCACGGCCGATTTACTATTGTATGGATGCAGTAAGGGTGTATACACATGACTTTCTTCCCCATGGGGTCAGCCTAGTGGAGGAGATTGAAAATGGGTGAAACGTAGCGCGGCAGCAAGAGGGTAGAGAAGGGGTTCGGGGGAGGAGGGGGGTCATTTCAAATATAAAAAAAATCCATATAATACAAATGTAATGTGTTTCCCGTCATTTTCGCCTTTAAATGCTTTGTCTCTGTGCCGATTTTAAGAAAAAAAACTCATGTCCCCTGTGTTTGTCACTAGTGAAGGGTCAAGTCAAGTTAATGTCTATGTCCATGTCGCCATGCCAACGTTAAGGGTCTGTACCAAAATAAGAATAATCAAACCACATAGGTGAAATCAATTTAGAACGGTCCCTGATTTTATTCTTATACTGTTAATAATTGTAATGTGTCTCTCTTGATAAGTTCTCGCCGACGGACCATGTTCATCTGAATACAAAATTTAGGAGTGTTCCAGGCGCTCGTCGGAATATTCAGTATAATCTGGACAACCGTAGGGTAAAGACCGAGCAAATGCAACGGGAAACCGTAACAATATAAACGTGTGTAGAATGGGTAAACGACCACAACCCGCTATCATCCTTTTCGAAGTATAGTAATGTGCGGCATCAGAACAATACGTAACATGTTACATTTCCCAAATATGCACATTTATAGTACAAACACGACATTTTGACAAACCGATCGTGAACCGCTTTGACGTTTCAGGAAGTCTTTGGATGGAGTGAGGTTTTCACCTTTATATCATTACCCTCATTTTCACAGCTTGAATAGAAGGGAAAGTTCACTAGTGTTTAACCATGCAAATTGTGCATGGCTTGGTACATATATCCTCCCAGTCCCTTTCAAAACTAAGGAGACACCCCTCCACTATGAAAAAAAGAAAAATATCCCGGAACAATTTTGAGTGGTATAGGACGCCAGCTTCCATACCATTGAAACGTAGAAATCAGTTCTCCTCCCCCCTTCTCCACCTACGCAAACTAGCCCCTCCAGTCCTATATTCATGGCGATGTATAGTCACGCCAAATACAAAATGCCTCATTAAATATGCACCATAAAACAATCCACAAAACAAATGCTACTGAATAGAAACAACAAAAACAAGAGTGCCCCCCTCCCCAGCCCTACTTTCACACACCCTCCTCTATCCTTGGCTGCTGGTGGGGCGGCTGGCTGGGTCTCAGAAACATCTCTCTGTGCCGTCAAACATGATCAATGGTATTGTGCCACTGTCCCTACTCCATTACATAAGTCTATACAAGCCCCCTGTCATAACAGTGGGTTTTCCATGACGACGCAAGGCGGGGTAATAGGCGTAAGACAGCAGGAGGCGGTGATTGCCTTTTGTCATTTGTGGCCGAATGAATCACCGAAGATTCACGTAAAGGAATTTTGTAATCGGTTCATGAATCATTGAAGTGGTACACGTAAACATTTCTTACGTAATGAATGTAGTTTAGGGTGTTCAGAAAGTGATAGGTCGTTTGCTTGTTTTCTATTTACTAGCCTATGTCGGATTCCTTTGTGAAATAGTTATGCTGTGTCAACCCATGGTTCAAATCCAAGAACCAGAATTGAACAGTCTCCCCACCTCAAAAAAAAGAGAGGAGGAAAAGCAAAGAAAAAGCCATCCATGTAATCGTTTCTGAATATTTCTGTCCTACATCTATCTATATATATATATATAAATATATATATATATATATATACACATATATATATATATATCCTTATGTCTCCTAGGAAAGACCCCTCCCCAGGATATACGTCCACAATATAGCAGAGAGTATCGGGAATTGACAGGAATGTCATACATAATGCAAACTCTTTGTCTTTTTTTCTCTTTTCGACTATTTTCATTTTTCGTTAATATTAATGCAAATTCGGGATGACGCGAGCATCTATAATAAGGCTTTTTATACAAATATTTCATAAACCTTTTAAAGACATCAAAAACTAAATTGCGACGTTTTTGTCTAATAAATTACTGATAGACAGGACTGACAAAGGCGTAATGGAATGTCCACATTTGAAAAATAAGTTCGTTTTTTATCTCCTTTTGACAAACACATATACTTTATGAAGTATCAACTGATTAATCACAGCATCGTGCAAATGCAAAGTATCTACGCTTCACGCAGAGTATACAGATACTACAGATGACAAAATAATCTATATTCATCTATCTTTGAATCACGACAAAACACAACGGCAGCAATACAGGCCTAACGTAGAAGCATTAATCTGCTAATGCATCTATACCGCTTCTATGAATGTTAAAAACTGGTCAACTCACATATCTCTCTTCTGTTAATGTATGGGTGAGTGTTCAATTTCCATCGCCCACAATCCGCCAGTTCCCAACGGCCGGAGTCCTCAAGCAAGCTGCAAAAGACGTTTCCATCAAACGATGACACACGAGCTAGCAAATTACATCGACATTAAGTGTAAAAAGTAAGGCACCACAGAGGAGCGTTTCCAAAGCCATTGGCTGTGAAAACAGTGGTGCATTTGCAGGAGTGCATCTATAATTAGAGGGGGTGTATTAATACGAGCTATAGATTCTAGATTTGCGCTCAGCTCGTATTAGGACGGTTTAAGTGATATCAAGTATTCAATGAAACCCAAGTACATGGTTTCAATATTAATGTTGATGTCTTTCAAAATGGTTATTGAAATGTAAACGGATATAGAATTGGTTTGAAATTATCCGATCCAATTACATAATTTAAGGTGTACAATTAAGATGGCTGTTGGATGATAGATCATCGGTAGAGCAATGGCCCCTTTGACAATTTTCACTTTGATTTTGCACCCAATTTCCAACCAGAAGCAAACGTATAAAAGCAAAGTAAATTCCAGACGTGGCATATTTCTGTATCGTTACTTTCTGGAACCCCCAGGGACATGTCATTTAACACCACAAGCGCAAGGAATTCAAATTCTCCTTCAGATTAGTAAAGGCAGGGAGCTGTAGGAGCCTATACCATAAAAATACTGATATCAACTCGAAGAAAGCAGGAAACTATCCAGAGGAATGTAGAGCACCAGTCAAAATGTCAGAACATAATGTTCCTGGTTAAGCACACGGACAAACCGGCAGTATTAATAATGTAGGCATATCGTTAGAGTTAAGTGGCCGAGTGGTCACTATGATCGTCATGAAGGGACCCTTAATGACCAACAAGGTGGCCATTTCACCGGTTACCGGTCAGTCGGGGTCAGAGGCACCACTCAGGGTAATAAGCAGCGGCAGGTGCGGCGAGTGACCAGCGCCCGGAGGAGGGGAAGGAGGGAGGTTACGGAGAGAGAGAGAGGGGGGGGGGGTTGACTTGCTTTTTCAAATCTATTTTGACGACATTAGTTTGCTCCAGGGTGTAATTATCATACTGTCATACCCCATACTTTGGTCATTGTTCCAGATATGTGTATATTCATCTGTTTATATTGTCTTAAGTGCAATTCCAAGGGTCTTATAAGTATGTGTTTAATGATATCTCTGAAATACTACGGTGTAGTTATCATGACCCGTGTCTGTGAAATTTTAGATGTTCCAAGCATAAAACTAAAAGGAAAATATCATACACGGGGAGGCATCAAAATGCACTAAAGTTTGTAGCAGCTACTTGGAAGGTTGTAGTGACTAGGAGCAAAATTCAATGAATAATTGTCCTGTAGTCACTATCTTATTTCCACAGTTCTTCTTTTAATTTTATGTTAACAGTTAATTATAAGTAACAGTTACTTTTAATTATAATCAAAGGGAATAGGCCTATTACATATGTTTTGAAAAACGGCTATTTTGGTAATGATCACTCAATACAAATTGGTGGCTGCCTATTTCCAATATGGTGTTTAAGTCTGAATCTTTATCATTTTTGTTGAAACCAATTATTAATTGCCAAACCGGTTTGAACATCGGTCCATTGTCGTTATTGTTTACGGTCCCAGCACTAGGGACCGGAGATGAGGTGCCTCCCCCGGAGATGTATCGGTCTTTAAAACACTCTTTGAACATTTGTCCTCCAGGGTAATAGATCCATCTCTACAGTAAAAGAGTTTTCGCAAATCGTATTTCCGCAGTGGAACCATGTGTGGTTTTCCATAATTATGTTACCAAGCTTCAGAAGCGCTTTTCAGCTTCTTAGCATAATATATATGCATATACATACATATATATATATATAAAGTTGATATATATATAGCCTTCTAGAGGTGCAATGTTGACAATGTTTGGGATTACAGAATGTAAGATGTTGGAGTCAAGATGACAACGAGGAATCAATTTATCATAAACTTGAAAGCATACCCATGTTATTTCAAAGATCAATATCCAAGGTTCTCAGAAATAGTGAACCTTTAGTTGCACATAGACCATGGTCCCATTTTAAAATTTGTGCATAAACATGCTCCTTAATTCCCATGTCTTTGTCCTTCATATACTATTTTGATTTGCTCATGAAATTAATCTACTTAATCAAAGTAGCTGAACATCTCTCCACCGTCTTTAGATGTAACTACAGATGTGTATAATGTTATTCAATTATGATTACTCCTTCTATCATTATTTGGGCAGTAATTTGTATTTCAACAAGCATATATTTAGAAATTTTGCACGTCTACCATTATCTTCCTGTACCGACCAACTACTGATCTATACATTTTGATAACAAAATAAAGCATGTTATTGCATTAATGTTTATCCCGACCGCACCTGTTATGTTTGTGAGTTCTAATAGACTATCATAATAATATACCATCACTCGCGAGGCCCTTTGGCCATAAATATGCTTTTGACTTTTAGGGTTATGTGAATTATTTTTTTAGAATTCATAACCCTCGACCCTTTGTCCTTTCGGCTTTCGGCGGCTATATCTAATATCAGCTGCTTCCTACATGAATAACAAAATGTAATTGCTTGTTGGCACGGCATTAAAGGTATGAAACACCAACCAAAGTAACGACCTCCCATCTGAACTATCTATAGATCATTGCAGCAAATAAACATTGCGGTCAAAAAACAGTAAGTTGCCCTCATTTTATTGATATAAGGTAATGTTTAGTATAAAAGAATTACGTGGAAATCACCATAATCATTTTGGCAGTTTACCAAGATTTAGTATTCAAACGAAGTATCCCTCCCCTGGCCTTCCGTCCGGCGTTAACTGACCACCTCCGGGCATCCCCGCCCACTATTCGGCCGTCCCCCCAGTCACCAATAACCAATATTGACCACCATCGACCACCTCCAGCCCACAACACCCAGCTACCCCCAACACCTCCCCTCCTTCCACCCTACCACCTCACTCCTCGACCCCACTGGAGGGCCGGTCTTTCCCACGGTGAGGTGTCACCAGGAGCATCCGGCGTCGCCCCCCCCCCCACCCTTTACACCCGACAGCCTGCACACACCTATTCCTCCAGCTACTATGGGGTGCCGTATGTAAGTTGACCAAATAAGAAGGACAAAAGAAAATTAACCATAATGATTCTAATGTTACGTACAACTCAGAAAAACTAACTGACCTGACTGAAAACTAAATGACCGCTTGGCCACCCATCAATCAATAAAATCAATTGTTTGTTGATAATGTAGGGAATTTTATAAAATAGGGGGCGTTTTACACTGGTAATAATTCTAAGATTGTATTTTCAGTTAAGATATTTGGACTTTTTCTAGGTTGTATTTCTGACTTATGATCAGACATTCCTATTCTTAACCATAGGTTTAAGACTACTGACTTTTAATTTGTGCAAAACATGTTAATTGCTGGTATCTCAAATTATTGTAAAGACCCCTGGCTAATGATATTTTCGGAACGTATTCAAGTTTATATCACAAAGGTATGTAGTAAACTAATAGAAATAGTTCATTAGAGGAGAGTATACAAAGAATTAATTTATTTTCTCTTGGGATGCCTACTTCCACCGCGTCAGGTAGACCACAACCAGTATCGTTTGGATTACTTGAGTGATATAATAATTTAAGGTATAATATCAGAATCAAATCATTTATACCAACATGGAGGTTTGTTGGTCCCTGCATACATTATATTGTGGGGCATATATACCCGACGTCATGAGAGAGACTTTTGCCTGATCCTGTGATATACTTGA
Source organism: Lepidonotus clava (assembly GCA_936440205.1). NCBI lineage: Eukaryota > Metazoa > Annelida > Polychaeta > Phyllodocida > Polynoidae > Lepidonotus > Lepidonotus clava. Next base: position 38,339,679 of record OW387136.1, on the reverse strand, counting down.
TACGTAGTATATGAAAATGGGAATTTGGAGCTCGCTGATTATGTTGTACTAGTTCAATGCGACGCTACTCACATTTAATAGCTTGGCGTTATTGGAATTCATGACGTCGCCCTCGAACGATTTATCATATTTGAAAGCATGTTTGTACAGCATTGTTTGTAATTTACTGTAAAGGCTGTATAGATTCGAATTCCTTCATCAAATTCGTACAGCTTTTTGTACATGAATGAGTAGTATATAAAAAGAGTACTTTGATTCTACATAGTATTACTTCAAATGTAGGCGATACACAAACTTTGAATATAACAACGCCGCATCACTACAATGCGCAGAGCTGGTTTGCTTTCATACCCAGTCTCCTGACATTTGCAGTGGTTTGCATACAACAACCCATAACATCCGTTCTTCCCCCTTGCCTGAACCCAGTTTCACAGCATAGTGCTAGAACAGGTTGCATAATGTATTATTGACCACAACTGCCCAATCACAGGTAAAAGAGCTTACACATGGCGCTCCATACTGCTCATACCAGCTCCTGCCCCACCCCTTTGTCTGCCCAGTCTCCTACAGTGGGTGCCAACAGAGTGTGTTATTGACCACAGTTACCTGTCCGCAGGTAGGTAACTGACTCACGGCCAGCAACCACACATCAATCGGAATGACCAGTTATATATCATAGTCAGACTCTTAATCAGGACTGTGTTCAAATATTAGTTTGATATTTACAAAATCTGTGAGTTTCCGATGATAAATATAGTTTCCGGATCAACCCTTATGTGACGATCGCATGATACCTGATACCACTTACCAAATTAAGGGAATTTGAGGTCATATTGAAATCTTTCTCTTTTAAGTGGTATTAGGCAGGGCCAATCTCAATTGCAGAATCTTTCCACAAGCACAACTTTATTATTTTGCAGTCCATAAAATTATTCAAAATGAAATTGCGATGTACTGTCAGGCATACAAGTATGATAATCGACCAAATTGAAGCATTATGTTATTGTAAGCTAAATCACCCTTGCATTATCAATCAGGGAAGGAGGTATATTTTTCAAAAGCAATGACTGGACATTTTGTTTTGCAAATGGATTTGCAAATTACACATAGTACGTAGTACACATACATTATTAATTGTTCACTAGAAACCGGCCAAGAGTCATATTGATTAGAGGAGGTGGTGATCCACGATGTGATCAGTATTATAAGTCACCTGTGTCCATATCTTAATGAGAACGTTTTGCGTGATACCAAAGCGCATTAATTTTGATAGAGTTAAATTTCGCAGGTTTTTTTTTCTTTCAAAATTTAGGGTACAAGCAGATTCTGTTGGGAACTTAAACCGATCAATAATGCAATAGGCCCCTGGGAACTGCATTATACAGTCCAAATTGACAACTTTGGATTTTTCATTTTCAAACCAGTCCAACATAATCAGAAAACGTGACATTTTCCATAAGGCTATCAACTATTACAAAAGAAAGAAATGGAACAAACCATACCTGATTAGATCTATTTAATTTTTCTTTCACATTGATTGATTTCATCATTTCAGGGACTAAATCCTTTCAGGAGATCAATCGCAAAGGACATTCATAATAGACATGCAATGATATGCAAGACATTTAGCAATTCCATTCCAATTACTTTATCGAAGCCCAATCCGTGTCCCAACTTTGATCGTCCCAAATCGCTAACTGATACCAGAATACTATTTGACAATACATCAAAGTCAATAATAGAACCCCATATGAACAGAGCTTACACAAACAGAACATTAGGATGAACCGTCCTAGTATTTCAGGCCTCAGATAGTATCTAATCACACCGGATTGCAGATCACTCCCATTTTATGCTAATCACCCTGACTGGATTATCAGCGATAAGCAATGACCCACATAATCGAGGATACCGAATTATTAATCAGAATACATCTCGAATAGAATAGGGGCTGTTTGACTGAACACCAAAACCATAACAAGGATTTGTATGGGCCTATATGAAGACAAACAAGTAGATGAGGAATCCTAGATTGTAAACAGGGACATGTGTGCATATTCTTTAAAGTAATCATTCCAAAGATATGACAATAGTGTCCAGTTGTCTCTAATAACTATATGGAATATATTCTTAACAACAGTCCTAATTATGTTATAATCAATCAGAAACTTCATCATATTAATGTCAAAATATTATTTCTGCAAGTTCTGATCTTTAAGTGACGACATATATGTGAAACGCCTTCCCATTTGAGTAAGAGGCACGCCCAAGAAGTCACCGGTTCTGGTTCATCCCTCAGATTCATATGATATTATATCGACTTTTCCCACACTAGTAATATGGTATAATATCTCTTCTTTCCCTTTGTGTGTAAGAGGTGTATCTGGTTAACCAGTGAGTGTGGATGTTGGGCGTGGTTTACCTTGGGAGGGTCCTGAAGGCTGCGGTTACATACTGTGATGCAATAGTGATGCCAGGTGATGGAGTTCGTACTGGAGTCATTTAGGTAGAAAGTCTTAGCCAACTTTGTTGTTATTCATATCATCTAGATGCCATATGAACGAATGTTAAAGGTGGTGATACATGGTCCGATTTCGGATTCCGATTTTCTGCCGATTTGCGAAATCGGTTCGCTTAACTTCAAGTGCAGAAATGCATGACAAAAGAATTGTATAACAAAAAGAGAATCGGTGGGCGTTTTGTTGCATCTTGGGACACTTGCTGTACACAATGGAAATGTCATTACCTGGTTTGGCAATATCCTGATATCCAATTGTATCTATATGTCAAGGATGATACAACCTATAAACTTGATAATATCCGTTTTTAGGGAATGGTTATATGATCTGTTGTTAGCTGTCATTAACTATTGTGACCTATTCTCTGCTTTTATCATGTTTTACATATCAAAAACAGCCATGAGCCATAATCAGCTTACATATGGTACAATGAGCTATTATCCGGTTCTATTTTGAACCGAAAGCAAAAGCTACGTTTGCTAATGTCGATTTTTGTCCGCTATTGCCAACTATTTTTTTAAACCAATTTGGAGAGCTGTATTGTGACGATAGACCCACGCATCCACAAAATGCAACAAGGCCGCTGAAGCAATGACAATAATTATCAGCAAAATATTTGCGTTATCAGTATGTTCAGATAATGTTTCTTACATTTTCTATCCTTGCATACCTTTGCAGTATTTCCCTCCCTGATGGTCCACTGTCATAAGATTAAAGATAAACTACGGTGATGAGGGGCAGCGCTCGATTAAAGTGCTTATTTGGATATTTAAGAATAAGTCTTAAATTAACAAACAAAAGTGGAAATAATGTCTAATTCATCCATCGTCGACATAAAGATTTATATTATTTCAACCTAATTCAGTGTAAAAAAATACGTATAACAATTATTACATTTCATTTGTTGTGTTATTTTTCCAAATCCTCTTAGTATCACAGATAATTATGGCAGTGTTCCTGAATTGTAGGTGGCTCACAGTAGCCTATACTTAACATAAGTGCATTGCCGGGAACACCCTTTAATCGTGTGTGTAAACCCAGCATTACCCATCATGAGCCGCCACGCGATCACAGCATCCCGCAGTTTGGGCGGGGCCCCAGTACTCACCTGTGGTGGTCATTGATTGGGTTAAGTGAAGTGGACATTGCCCACTGGACAGGTGCCTGGCGCCCTGCCCAATGTCCAGGTGTGAGCAGCAAAGCAGACCACAGTGTGAGCCTCCTGTACCTGACTGCTTCTAGGTATCCAGGAAATCCTGAGTCATTCCAGGAAACGGTCCCCATCTGCACTCTATATCTCCTCATTTTAGGGGGACTTTTTCTATGAATACCAGGAACTTCATCAGTTAGTATTCTGAACATTTTGCTGAGCTGCCGGTTGCTTTTTGTTATAATTTACTTACGTCTTTTGTCTGTGGTCGTGTGAGTCTAGCATCAGTCTAGAGTCCTGCACACCTGCGGCCCTCAGTGTCATTAACAAAGCTCTGCATTACAGATTTATACATAAAGAAGGTCTGAAACCGAGCAGTATGAAATCCGAAATTACCAAGTATGGCACTTAATTTACATTAGACAGGACTACTTAATACGAAGTATAATGGTCAACATTCACATTAGGACGTCACACGAAAGCTTTTCATGGTAACATTATCCACCTAGCTACAGCAATACCTTTTGTGCTGTGTTATCCCTGTTTTACAATAAACTATTGGATTGGACCGTTGTTCTGTACTATACTGCATTATACCATGTTTTGTTCCACTTCAGTCCCATTTCTATCATGACAGATACCCTTAATGGAATGTTTCATCCTCATCAAGAACATTTTCCCGGTATGTTTGTTCAAAATATAAAAGAATATAAAAGATAAAAATTGATAAATCTATTAAATAGGTTACCCTATATATATCATATTAGATTTGAAATGTTCCGTATTCCTCAACAGAAAGTAATGTACCTGGATACAATAGTGAGTATTGACATATTTTGTAGAAAACATAATGGTACATCAGCTTACGTCTGTGTGCCTCTCTATAATGTGGCTAGCTAAGGTCCCACACATTCGAGGAGTAACCGTTCTCCAAGCCATAGCAGCACACTTCTATTACCTCCTGTATCTCCGCATGCAATCTGCGGTATGTTGGCTCCCTGCCTGTGGATACATACACCTTCTGATGAATGACGACCCTGCCAAGTAATCTTCTCCAAAAGTGCGCCCCCGAGGAAAGTAACCACTACGAATATACATCGGCGATGGCTGTTCCTTTCCCCATGAAGATATAACATATATGGAGAATCGGTATGAAAAATTCCCCAAAGTTAATGCAAGGCGGCAGAGCGTAACCTTGGTTTACATCAATCCTGGGTTTGTGAGATGGGGGTGCGAAGCGTATTGGGCCCGCCAGGACACATACTGAAGCCAGAGGTTGATTTTTTTACTTCAATTTTGATTTGATTCATAAGATTATGAAGAATAGATATCAGCTTAAACTGACACGGATGCCTAGATATATAAATTGTGTCTTCAAACCTTACAACCGAGTGAGGTAAAGTTTGCGTTTTCTGTAATGAAATGGCGAAATAGAACTAAGAGATATTCACTACGGGATTCTTTATCCAAACTACCCATCGCCGACGCTTTTTGAAAATCCTAAGTCAAATCTTAGATCTATCTCCAATGTTCTCTCAATTCAGCAAGTCGGCATATGGTAGGTGGAAAGGAGGAATACTACTTCTACAGTTGCACATAGACTTTCGAGAGGGACGTACATTCACTGCATAAACTTGGTTTCCATTGAATGACTAACTGAAATGCTGATATATGAAAAGTTCTGGGACACTTGTAATTATGACCTTTTTCATTCATTACAGAAGCCACAGAAAACAACGATTAATTGGTGTGTAGAGGGGAAATTGTTGGCCATCGTCGTCCTAAAATCATACACAAATCAATAATGTTCCCGTTCCCCTGAAAGATTATACTGAATACTCGAATATCGGTCTTCCACCGGAGGTGTTTCGGTTGAAACCAGGCTTAACATTCGACATGTGAAAAGTATGATCAAATAAAACGCAGAGCAATGTACGATGGTCAGGCGGTGCTATTTTTACTTTTATTACACCTTCATATGAGGGACCCCTTCGCCATGTGAGGCAATTCATTCCGCCATGAAGATTGCAGAACTTACACAGACAGAGATTGGCTTGGCTTTATCAAATCCATCAGATTATTTGTGAAGCAGGAAGAAGGAGTATCGGAGGCGTGTGAAAGATTAATGACCGAAAGGATAGCCCGTTTCACAGGAAGCGACGTTGTCATGAAAAAGATATAGGAGAAATAGCGATGAGAGTATATCAAGCCTTCAAAAAAAAGGAATTCACTAGCCTAGTGCTATTTAACGTTTACCCAGTTCTACTATACTGGGTCTTACGGTACACGTTTGTCACAAATAAAATTATGATGAAAAGCAAAAGGTCTATTAAGCATACTTTACGGTGAAATTATTTGCATATGATTACTATAATAAGATTTAATAGCATCATTCCTAAGCCTTAAGTTTGTGTATAGACTACATGTTTGTCACAGAAGTCTAAAATAGACAAAACACAATTTGCCTCGACATTTCAGAAGAATTTGCATTTGGAACAAATTAGGCTGGGAGGTTTGCAAGTTTATGTGATGCTCCGCACGAAATCACAATCATAAGGTTTGAAATCATTTCTCGTTTTGAAAATAATACTTTTACTTTCAGTAGGTATGACAATGGTTTTGGGATATTCAGTCGTCATGGAAAATACCTTTAGCTAGGTGTGCTTCTAGAAAGCAGCCTACTTCAAATAGCTCTGAAGTGCAGATATTATAGTGGGACGAGGGGTGAGCTGCGTGGATGTGGGAGCCTGGGACCTAGGGGAGCATACGTATGGCGGGGATTAAGGAATGATAGAAAGCTGTACAGTAAACGGCGTATGTTGTATATTGATGAAGGAAAAATACAGAGGGAGGATTTATCTGGTTGTATTTAAGCTGATGTAACTTCATTATCTGATTATGACTGTAAAATGCATTCCATTAATGTTTACTCAAATACGACATTAATGTATACTGCACAAGTGCGCTTTTCCTTTTGAGATAACCGTTTTGTTTAATTCTGTTAGTTATAGACTATTTTGCATTACATTTCAGGGATCCCTTCAAACTACATTGCATATCTGGAACAAAACTAGGATGGAGACACTCAAACCATGTACATTGAAAAGGATATCTCCCATGCTATTCCATAGCACTGTTTGAGAGTCAATGGCATTAATCCACGTCTGTTCACGTTATAAAACAGTGATTACAGTAAAAGGCTATAATAATTATACATTATAGATATGGACAGAGAATTAAACTTAATACATTCGGTCAATGAAATATAGATAAAATCCATATTGGTGAGCAAAATGAATAGGTTGGTATAATCATAACACTATCCACCTTGAGATGAAACGTCTTTATAAAACAACTATTACGCCATCCCTACCTAAAGGCCTCACAATCACTTGCCATAACTCTATAATTATGCTTCTGTGTGCGTTAATTATATCCCGGTGATTTCAGAAAACCGATAATAGCAATTGCGCACCTGAGCTGGGGCAATTAAATCTGATTGATTGGTTAGGGGAGACAGGTGGGCTGTCCACACAGTGTGAGATAACCAATCGATCCACATGGGGAAGGGGGGGGGGGTAGTTGGTTAGAAGGGGGCACTGACTCTTTACATGTGTGTGGCAGTGGTAGCAGCTATATGAGATGAAATACATTGTTAAGTTTTAGAGTAAATGGTGAAGTGGAGACAAAACTACGTGGCTGCCAAGAAGATCCCAAGCAGCTAGAAGAACGTTCAAAATTGTCTAATTTTTTTTATCAATTCTAAGAAACAAATTTAAAGCTTTTAAACGAGAATTCCAGATGTGACCCCACTACTTATTGACTGGATCTGCATTTTTGCTATCTAGACGAAGGCAAGATTTATTTTATGTTGACTTCAATGTTTAATTGAATTCATAAAGTAGTGACTCTTCATGTTTTTCCTCATAAAATATAGATAACTGTAATTTTCAATTTCTCATTCAGAATAACCTAAAACTCTTTTTTCGGGATATTTAGGGATTTGAGGAGGATGCATTAGTTCTTGGCATATAATTCCTTTAGACCCCAAACTTTCCTATTATAAATAGCTGGATTTCCCCAGGATTTCCATGGATTTCCCTCAAGATTTCCTTAAATATATTGTACTTGAGGAAGTTCAAAGGTTGATCCACTCATTTAAATTAGAATAATAGAAACAAGAGTTGAAGCATCGATTAGGGAATTTCATCAGTTTTAAAATGATATATTTGCCGTTTCTGTGTGCTTAATAATTATCTAACTGTTCTGTTCTGGAAAAATATGGAAAAATAATGGAAAAATCACGTTTTTCCGGGCGGCTATGGCCGGATTGGGGAGTACACCCTCGGGCGGCTATGGCCGGATTGGGTCTAAAGGGTTTATAGAGTACATAGATCTACATGGAAGAAGCAGTGAAATATATCAACATTTCTTCACTGAATATTTTCTCGCATATAAGATCCATGGACTCAATAATACCGATCCCACACCACAGTGCCCTCCCCTCCCACCAGCCTCCTCCAGGGCGGGAACCTGGAGGATTAGGGGCAGGGGAGTCAGCCCTGGTCGTGCATACCGCCCAAGGCTTTGCACTCCAGGCCCTGGGGCGCCGGAGACCTTGATAAAATCATTGCAAATTGAATGTGTTTATCCAAATATTTAGTACACGGCACTTGAATATCCGACTGCAAGCGTCGCCATTGTATGCATTCTATTAGACTGGAATGGGTGGTTGGTAGGGATTGTCCCCGTAATCGTTTTAGACCTACGTACACTGTGTATTAGGCCCATGTCATCGATTACGCAATTGCACTAATGCGGTGGATATTATTGTGTGCAGTATGGTATTTGCAATAGGCGAAACATGTATTATTATGAGAATATGCATTGTGTGAGAGGGCTATGAAATAACATTCGATTTAGAGTCAGCAACGGATATGCGAACTGTGCAGTTTTTACATGATCCATAGATTTGCTATTTGAACATGAAATAATTATTGGCGGAGGGAAAGGAAGGGGGGAGTGGGCGACTATAACATTTGAACGGTGAAAACAGGATGTGTGTGTTACCTTAGTTCTCCGAGACCCGATGAAATACACAATAGATTTACGCTGACACTAGATTTGTCCTGGCTATATAGAAGAGGAGGCTTATTATTAATGATTTCCACTTACACAAAATTAAGACTGATGACCGATTCAAATAGGTCTGGTACAGCAAGTTAGCGCTAATATTTTGTTTTGCATAAAATAATTTTATTCAAAACAAAATATTAGCTGTCACAGTGTAATGTTTATACATGAAAGATTGTTTAAATGAAATATCACATCAAAACGTACATATGTATCTAGCGATTTCTTTAAACTGATGTTTCAGAAAGCGTTAAGAGAGAAAGCAGCCGACTCGAATCAATTAATGTTTTTGTTTTCTCAATAAAGCGGTACGAGGAGTAGTATATAAGAATGTGGCCATTTTATCAGGCGTGGGGTGGCTGTATGATGTATACGCCATACGTGTCTACGGTGACAGATATCGCATGTTACCAGAAGGCCGACTGTATATCTAAGACAGCAACCTTATGTGGCTGAGATGTTTGAGGAGGGTAAGTGGTGACAAAGTACACCTTATGATGGTTAGTGAGTTAAGGCCTGTTTAGACCAGGTGATAGAAGAACTCCTGGACAAGGTAGAAATTTATGTCATGAATCCGACAACTTCATCCTAAATTGCTAATGCTTACTTCATGACGGAACGGAATTGGATTTGATGTTTCCAATTAAAACTGTAAACATAGTAGCCTACAATTGATTTTCTGCACCAGATTAATATAACTTTTTATTAACTTGTAGGCTACTTTTTATTTCATCATAAAATTAATCTTTTTGAAAATCTGGTAAAAACGTACTTTGAAAAGTAAGGAGAACATCAGATGAAGAAGCCAGTATATACATACTTATATATACCAACAGCTTCCCCTGATAGCCTTTTGACTATTTTCCAATATAATTAAATTGACAAGTTGAAAATAAAATATAATGGAAAAAAGAAGACAGACAATGCTGGATTTACGTAATGTTACGATCGGTTCAGCCCTTTGCCTAGGTCTTCTTAAAAGAATTGCAAGAAGCTCAGAAAGATTCATGTCCCTTCCATTCATACTCACAAATGCCCAAAATTACCAGATTACATTCCCATGAAACCCTGAACAGTGTGAATAGTGTGTGGCTACAAGAGCTGTCACTTGTCAGGAAGTACCCCGATGTAAAGAGGCCTTAAAGGTGTTGCCCTATCACAAGGAAAGTAGGGATGAGTTCGCATTGTGTTGTAATGAGAAGGTAGGATTAACCTGGAGCATGTTTCCGGCCTGTCATCAGAGACGCCAAACGAACGAGCCCAGCTCGACACACCTTCTTCCCAATGCTTCTCTCTAGGTACCTTCTCAAGATCTTTTGTAACTTGCTTTGTATCACACCGTTATAGCTCTAGTCGCGTGAGGCCTTTAAAATTTGCTCAATAACTATATGAGAGGCTCCTCGAATCCAACTTTTGATTTCAACTAATTCTCTCGGTAGCTTAGAATTTTTTCTGTGAATGTTACAGAGAGTGAGGTCAGCATGTATTTTGTCTATTCATACTACATTATAGGAAATACATTTATCATGATATGTTTAACCAATTAAAGAACAACGATGTTAGTCATGTCAGGGCACTGGCATAAAACCAAAAACCGTTCAATGAGTACTTGATTTTATTGACTCCTGCTATAACATAAACCAGGTGTGAGGCCCCCTAAAAGGTACTGTCTCAACACAAGGTGAGTGAGGTTGCTAAGTGGTAATGAGAAGGTGGACGCATGTCACTGGCTGCCAACATGCCACCGAACCAAGGCCCCCAGCTCATTATGGCCTAACAGCATGCCAACCCAAACAGCTAGCAATTGACTAAGAACAGAATGGCTACCATGCCTTTTTAACACTGACCTCATGCTTCAACTTGTTTGTAACATTCCTGACCACATAAGAAGATCAATATGTACAGTTTCTAATATTCATAGAATATACTGTTTTTTTGGAATGCCAATAAAAAGAGAGGCCCTTTTTATGGAAGTTGCCCATGCCAGTTGCCACTATAATTCCTTGTTTCTTGGCACCTTCATATTCTTTTAATGTGCGCTCTGCAGCTGGTCTTCTTTCCTCAATTTGGTCATCGTTCCTCAACTTTGTGCTAATTGGCACGTTTCCTATCCTCAGTTGGAAGATTTCTGCACATTTTTGTACCATTCATTCCATTATACCAAGTCCCCAAAGCACAAGAACCACGACAATGTGTCTATTCGAGTACCTGTCATTCGTCTGTCTAATTGCTGGTAATTTTCTTTTTGATATAGGCCCTACCCAGGCCTGTCTGCCTTCGGAGTGGTGACCATAAGTCATGTCACATTCTCGTACAATGATCAGAATTTTAGCAAATGCATTTAGATTTAATGGTAAGGTCACATTTACAAGACCTTGTAAAGGTTATGTAAAGAGATCCATCACTTCCAGTATACTTTAATGAACCTTGAATTGCCCCTTTTACAAAACTCAAAGGTCAGTAACGGTCAACGTTTGCCTAATGAACCATATTTTCAATGAATCAGTCTATTCTATAACAAACTGGTCTGTCTTGAAATTATAGAATTACTCCATAAGCACATAGCCTCCTGTCGTAACAAGCTGTAAGAGCTGCCCACAAAGCTTACGCTATGAGTATTGCCCCACTAGAAACTATTTAACGCGTTGGAGAGCGTGATGCCCATGATACAGTTTTGCAATAATTTCCTAGCTTGTATTACCCAACAATCTCCATTATAGCACAACCCTAATCATTCTGATATGTGCTAATAAAGAGGTTCAATAATTTGTAAACAGGTTGAAAGAACACACCTCCCTTAAACCACAAATCTACTTGTTTAATATTGCAGATACAGCCATGGGGGACCTGTTGCAGCCACTTAGCATGGTGTGAACTGGGCATGACTGCACGCCATCCCAAATACCCGCCGATCGACTAAGTACAAAATGAGCCTCCCCATTGCCCATCCGCCTATCAGCAGGCCGTAAAAACAAGCCGGGGAGGCTTAATGAGCTGTTGTCGGCATTTAAACCAAGGCAGCCTTATCGGCAGTTTGGTAATGGTTATGAGCTCGTGTGTTAACCTGATGTTACACCCATTTGGCAAGGCAGCTTTGAATGAATTAAGTAGCTATGCCCTTCGTTAAGCCTGCTTGTTGCAGGATCAACCCAGAGATCAGCATAATGATTATCCCCAGTAAACATTACAAGCAGTCAATAAGAGCGCAGAATCAAGCTGCAGTAAAGTATGCATAAATTTATTTTGCCTTTCCTGACTTAAACAGGTCATACATTACAGTTAAAGGCAGATGATGACGCAACATTGACTCAAAATTGGATTGGATTAGGCCCTATGTATTGTTCATCAGTTAACCATTTGATTAACCATAATTTCCAAATTGATTCGTAAGAATGTCATGGTAGTCCTGTATCAAGTTTATTGAGTTATTTGCAACATGATGATAGTCCTGATTCTCACAAAGTCCATTACTTCGGCCTTACAATTGATTACATTATAATTGTTTAATTAAATCTTAGAGATGTCCATCATCAGGGCCATACTCAGCCTCAAGATTTGAAAGGCGTCCGGCAAAATCCAAGAAGTTTCAAGTGCAATCTGATGTGATTCCAACTAAAATGTAGTGAATCATGGTACCTTCGTTGATCCCTGGTAAACCTGAGAAGTTCCTAGTAGATTAAATTGGGTACCAGGTAAATGGGGGCGGAGGGCGGGTTCTGACAGACACTTTTGACATGTGCTATATTTGAAATCTTGTGAAACACACCTTTGGATATCGGAGGGGGTTCAAGACACCCTGTGGACCCCTCCCCTTTTACAGATCTGAGTATGAAGGACCCACTTATGAAATTAGTCCTCTGATTTATTATCCAGGGCCTTCTCAGATGTGAGGTTGATACTTGCAGTTTCAATATTACAGTATAGTGATATTAGAAGAGAAATATTTGTACTCACCATGCAGCACGATGCCGGGTTGAGCTCCAATGCCAAAGCTCTGCCAAGGTGAATCATAATTATATGATTCATTCAATGAAATATTTATCATCGCTTAAATTTATCAATTTGATTATAACATGAAAATAACTGTATAATAAAGATGCTGAAGTACTGAAATTATGATATTCAAGATTGTGACATGCCCTTGAAATATATTTTCTTAATTTTCTGACAGTTTACAGGTAGATGGAGAAGAGTTTGATGTGTTTAACGTGTTGCTCACCCGTGATTCTCTCGAAATTTGAAAACCAGGCGGCTTCTTCTTCGTAGGCGTAAGTCAATTAAACGGGGTTTTCATCATGATCCTGAAATAAAAAAGATGTGGTAACAAAGGACATCAAACTTCATAGAGCATGCTACATAATATTAAACTCTCGAAACGGTGCTGTTTGAACAACAACTACCAGCACACTAGCACATAATCCCAATACTTTCCTTACCTTTGACTTTAAGGTAGATGCACGGCACGTTAGGACAACTGGCGCAGGACGGTAAAGCCCAGGCAGGTACGTGGTCCCTCTCACCTGGCCGGTCTCCTCAGGTGTTCTGACCGGCTCCAGGGTGTAGTAGAAGTAGTAGCCCACCGGCTTTACTCCAGCCTCACCTGCTGGAGGATAGAAGGTGGGGTGAAGGGTGGGGGGTAAGCACGTGGTGTGAGTGACGGTAAGGTGATGAAGGTGATAGGGTGTTTAGCGGTGGTGGGGGGCCCTTGGTAAGGAAATGGGTTACCTCCAAAAAAATGAAGAGCTCTTATCTGCTTATGATGTTCTCAACAATGTGTTAATCTTTCTCTTCAATGGTACCTAGACGAACGCGGAAGATCAACAAGAAGAGGTTTCAAACTCTTTATCCTTCCCCCTTTGGTAGGTTTGGAGCCAACATTATACCATGGCCATTCACTCTCAATAGACCTGTCCACTTTGCCAGCTAGCCCACCCCTTATTTTTTATGATATCAACATTTTTAGAAAAATGTTCATCATACTTGATTTCACAGTAATTTTCCTAGTACTATTACCCAAAATGCAACTTTATAAGCCTTTACTTTCAATGATGTTAAATATGAAGCTGTAGGACTGGAAAGCAAAAATGGCATTTTCCCATAGGGAACAATGTTAAAGCCCTTCAGCTTTGCTCACAATGTCCAACCCTAAAATTACAAAAACATACCTTATTTTGGTTCACTTAAAATGGAGGTAATTACCTTATTGAGAGAAAATAATATCTCATCCTCATTTATCAACACCTTATTGACTTAGAAAACACAAGTACTAACTCGTTCACTCAGATTTGTGTCAGTGCCTGACTTTGCAAAACTGCAATTATGTCCGACCTCTGTATCATGCCAGCAATACATCCCAAAGTGGACAGGTCTATTACCTGCAGCTGAAACTTTACTTTAAAGTAAGGCCATAAGATTCCTTATACTTCCCAGTCCATATCTACAGAGGCAAGCCATCCCATAATAATGTTCACCGATCGGTTTGGAAATGATACACCTTTTAACATAAGCAGGTTATCACTTGCATTGATGCTTTGTACTGGTAAGCTTAAGAAAATGCAAGGAGACAAACGCAAACGCACTTAGTACATGCAGAGGAAATCACATCGTGAAATAAGGCTCTTAGGTCTCTCCTTTTAAGGACCTACCCTTACAGTTATTTTAATAATTATTATCTTCGGTACGCGTCAATTTTACCCATTTCCGATGCAGAGAGGAAATGCTAGCCGTTGCCACCACGTCTAGATCACACGACTGTTCCTGGACCCTCAATGCATGGACATTATAGCTCTAGTAGCATATGGGAAAAGACCTACATTGCAGGGACTGCCACCTAAGGTCCCATCATAACAATATAAGTGCCCCCCCCCCATCGCTTTACTCCAATCCCTTATGGGCTTATGTCCCCAGCATCAAGCAGATAGAGATACATGATAAAGGGCGGAGGACGACGCCCAAGGCCTCCTGACAGCAAGCACACTATCGTACACAGAGGGTGCTCAGTGTTATAGGGATAGCCTTGTAGTATTTGTATTATTGTGATGTTCGGTTCGTATGACTTTCTACTAGATTGTGCCTACTTATACACTGGTTTCATACGTATACTCACCGTCTGATTAATCAGGTAAATACATACCTAGCTATATACCAATTACAAACAACATGTACCGTTTGTACTATATTGTTCGAACAATATACTTGATCAAGTAGACCACTAAGCCAAGGAGGTGACGTCACAGAACGTTCAAATAACGTTACAGAAAGACACAGAACGTTATTAGAACGTGACTACTACATTCCTTAACGGCTTGGCATTTTATATGTTTTAACATCCGATCGAATGGCTTGTTGTTTTCAGTGAAGGAAGTATGTTTGAAAATATAGGCAAGCTTTATTAAGTTAACGGTTTATTACCCTTTAAATACGCTAATAACACTTGGCCCCTCAATAATATGTATATGACTTCTGTACATATCCCTTGGGGCTGTAACTGTAACTCTTTACTGTAATAAGCCATTTATAGATGAACAGCCCACCGAGATTGGCTCTTTTTATTAATCTATTCCTGTGTTAAGGTTGCTAATATCATCTCTCAGTAATCGGTCGACGCCCTACCTAAATATACACCTTTTAATGTTATGTTGGCAGATCTACCTTTGAAGCTAAGCTTAAATGTCTCTATACGAGCAAAGCGATGCTGCCCAGATGAGGGTAAATCCGATTCGCTGAAAATAATTATGGAGTAGCATTGGTTTCCTCTCCTCGCTAATTATTTTCATAAATGAATTATTCAGAATAAAAGAAATTTTTCAAGAATTCAAACAGCTTTTGAAATAATGTAATGGTATTTTATTTGGAACATAGATACGTCATCTTGAAGACCATGTGGGTTACCCCTGATGATCAGTTCAGAATTAAGTAAAATTAGAGTCCTGAACATTTGAAGAAAATCAGTTGCAGCAACGAGTATGTCTATACTCGTTGGTTACAGCTAATGTGAGAGTTCCAGATCCCACATCGCATTTCAATGCATCAATCCAATTATATATTCAATGCTAAAAGTATAAAACACGGTAATCGTAATTGAATGGCCATGTACAATTGAGCACAATAGTTTACTTATAATCAAATATTTTGAAAAACATTACAAAAGTTGACGTCTGTGTTCCGTCGTGCCTTGGGGTATCTGAAACTCCCTTATTAGTCAGTGTACCCGTCCTCAACTATATTTGTGACAGTAAAATCTCCCGGTGGTGACATAATACTGATACACTATTTCTGTATTTACCGGATAGAGGTCGTTATTAATAAATCAGCTATGATAGGAATAACAAGTAACAACCATGATTAATTTTGACATACATACATATAGTAAACATTTATTTAATCCCCCTACTACAATAAGCTTAAATTTAAAATTCAACGATGTGAGCAGGTCAGTGATGTGACATGGGAGCAACTGAATAACAACGGTTATGCTCCGAGTTTATACAGTGACCTGTCAACGGATCCACGTAACCACAATAATGGAAGAGGTTACTTCACTGCCCTGCTCCCGGAAATAACAATTTTAAGGTCTTGGGACCCAAAATAATACAATCTAACCTGCCGCAATTCCCACATACCGTCCTATAACCCATGACAGTAATTAGGAAATATTTTTTAAAAATGTATTCAGAAGGGGGGAAATGCTTTGCAATGAGCCATTCATTTAGTTATAGGCTAAAGACCAGCTGAAAGGTTCAGAAAAACTTATCTGTTCCAGAATATTTTGATATACGGACGGAACCATAGTTCTATTCCCATTGATTTATATCCCCATTTGCGCTCGTGAAGGTGTCCAATGCTATAATTAAACTAAAAGTTGAAAACCTTTACTCAACTTCTCAACTTTGCCCTGCACTTTTACATAAATACTTATACTATTGTTCCAATCATTTTTCCAACCACTTGTTAATAATCATCCATAGGGAATCGTAGAAAGAAAAATAATAAGAGGAAAGAATGATAAAAGTGTTGTCCTATTTCTTTGTGTGAGGTGTACAAATGTTCAGCCTTCTGGATTAAAACATTATCATTGGCATAAAAAGGACGCTCAAAATTGTGCATGCAGCCGCGAGAAGATATATTTTCTTCTTCATAATTTATGTCTTATACCCCAGACTTATTCAAGGAAGATCCTCCTTGATACTTGAGCCTCTTCACTAGAAAATAAAGCGCCTTCAAGCCATCCACAAAGCCTATACGCTTATAAACCTTTTACAGATAGTAAGCCACACAGGATCGCTAATGGAAAAGCTTACAGTTACACTAAGAAGAGTCTTTTCCCATATTAGGAGTGACTTGATCCTCGATAAGATGACTTCCTCCAGTAGTGAAGCAAGGGTGTGTCCTTATTCCCAGCACTGTTAAGGAATATTATGCTGTCAGAAACGTTTAGCTGATAATACAGATGTATATAAAGATTAAATTGTAATTGGTTTGATCGCATAACGCATGAAAAATTTAAATAACTTCTTGATTTATACACCACAGATACAGTAAACATAGTTCGAATTGTCAATGCTGTACTACCAAAGTATAAAATAACAGTACTCTTGGAATGATTATTGAATAATTAAGAATAGTACTGCCTGTTCCAGTGGCTTTAAGTTACAGGATCGTACAATATGTTGATTGTATACATAGAATCAAGGCGAATGAATGCCTAACAACATGAGTGAGATTGATATGTTTAATACAGGGCTTATATAATTCACACACATTTTTGATACCTTATATGAAAAGCTGACCACCATCGCTTTAATTACATAACAAAATGTCATTTTTAGCTTGAGGGAAGAAACAAGAAAATCTAAATAGCATGTTAGTTCTGTTTTCTTAGATCTTCACCATAATTATATCTTGGGAAACAAGTAACTACTTCTGCCTCTCCTTGTTACTGGTCTGGCATCAGATACCCCCCTCGTAATAGTCAACCATCAGCTCCTAAATCTACTTAGTGTCGCTCATCCTCCCACTCTAATCTTGGCTGGATTTCAAGTCCTTCTAGGCAGTATCCTGGCCGGTATCTGACAAAGATGATTACTCCCTGTGCTACACGCTATCTTTACCATCAACTGGCTTATCTTTCACAGTGTCGACCAGGATCTGCACACCCGCCATCAGGATTCCCATGACTCACTCTGCCTGAAAGCTGTCAGTGTCAGTGTCAGTGAGTGCGGCTGTAACACATCTGAATGCCACTGTCAGTTGCTGTCACTGTCACACAGTGTTTCTACTAGCTGCTGTCAATGTCAAGTATGTATCTATCATTTACTGTTACTGTCAACGAATTTCGATGCCACTGTGCATGCCAAAACTGTTTCTTTAAGAATGAGCAGTTCAACGCTATTTGCGGGTAGCAATATACAGAATATATTGGTTCCAGAAAATAGGATGTTATCAGTATGAATATTATTTTGTGTGCAGAATACCTTCGGACACTTGTATATTATCTAATTTTATAGACATGATACATGGTACATTTAGTCTGATAATTGGGTAAGTTATCAAGGTTTATGTTCAGCAAAACGCTTGATATGAGTATATAAAGTGTCAGTTGGTTCTCATAGGTCGAGTAAGGACCCAGCAGGAGGATACATGTCATATTAGGTGCACACACCGAATTGTTTATGGCATAGAAAACCATAAAATAATCCCGTCTATCATACATCTCATAACTCTAAATATGCGTGAATTTAATCGGTTCCTAGAAATGCATGTCAAATAGTACTGTTAATACTGCATACAATAGTTATATGTTTTCAGGATTTAATACGACTAAAAGTTACATAATCCAACTGTTGCTGCAACTTAGCTTATTTCACAGCAAACAATTTTACGTTATTACAACATTGCTACAACGTTGCACTTTGGTTGTAACAACGTTGCAAATTTATGTTGTCACAACGTAAAAATGTGGACTCCCAGAAAGGTTGTAGCAACGTTGTTCAAAACGTTGTATTATAACCTTCTTACAACCTTATCACAACATTGAAATATATACATATATGCCAGTAGTTTTCCTTAAAATATTTTTTCCACTTAATAATTTATATTTGTTTTGTTAAAGATAGATACTTCTATGAATACCACCCTGGTAATCATAAGAATTCTGTACCTTTTTTATGACAACAATATCTGCAAAGATGTACAATAAGAAGATTAAAAATTAGCTTTGTTAATGCACACAATTTGTTTTCCTGTGTACATTTCCACCCAGAAACGAACCTCAGGTTCTTTAAGGTTGGATCATGTCAGGTTAATGACCTGTTGCATTTACAATTAGACTCTCAAGACTTTAAAATAGAGTATCATGTTAAAGACATACAAAAAAGGTGTCCAATTTGAGTATTTGTTTTAATTCCATTTCCTTTATTAGTATATCAATAAATCTTGATAAGGAACAATATTACCTGATACAAAATGCCTTATTAATGCATACTGTCTAAGTATTAAATAAAAACATTTATGTTTAATAACATTTTACCAAAGACGTTTTGGATATATGTCACCTTTTGAACAGTGGTGCCACCTTTATGTTGCTTTTAGGTTTTTCTACAACGTTGCTGCAACGTTGCAAAATAACATTGTCTCTTGCAATGTTTCTACAATGTTTTATAAAAACGTGGTGAAAATGTTGTAATGTTACGTTGTAAAATAACGTTGTAGCAACGTTCCTGCAACGTTTCTCTTTGAATGTTGCAAAAAGGTTGTGTTGTAAAACGTTTTCTGAACGTTGTGTGTTTGCTGGGTAGCTAAGCTTCTATATGAGAATTGTTCCTGTAACATTAATATGAAATATCTAGTTATAGCTCCTTAAATCAGATCATATACACTGATGTTAGAATGGTAATCATAGAACTTGACAGCTATTGTCTAGCACATGGTGTAAAACCCTATTTCAAATAATATTATCATGCTTTATATACAACAGTTCCTCTATACAATTAATTGAGGCAATTCTAAGCACCAGTGTAATGAGAATTCGCGTCTAATTTCTAATCAGAATGTGAGAGACGGAAAGTATTTACTTGAACCAACAGTGTCTGTCTATGTTAATCTACGTTATATGTGTAGTGGTGTGTATGTTTTTCTGTTATGTCTGTTATGCCCCCGTCGGTAACATATAGAATCCTGACACCCCCCTCGAGTGGTGTTAGCCCTCCGCCTGCATCCCCCGAAACCATTAGTTAGTATCTTCTAGCCTCTCAGACAGGGGATAGCTATAGCTGATGTTTATCAGCCTGTATTCTATAGCCGTTTTCCCACTTTTTCATTGTTTGTTTTTTCAGTCTTTCCTCTTGTCCCTTTGTTATTTCTACACCTCTCTCCTTTCTTTTTCCCTATTTTTTATGTCTCATTTAGACCAAAGCTTTCTGTGTAAGTGCTGCCTGTGGTGCAGATCCATCCTACCCACTGATAAGCTGATATACACCTCCATGGACATATATATGGCAGGCGGCCACAATGACTCCCATCTCCTTCTCTCTCTGGCTCTGATGAGCAGGCATCTTCTGCAAATGCCAAGAACCAGGCACCAGTGAGCAGTTCCATTTTCTGGTCGGTTCCTTTTTGGCGAGGTGCGGATTGGAAGCCGGCTCAGCCATAATGCGGGCCGAGTTAACATTACCACATGGGGTGTGGTCCCGCCGGGCCCCTTATTAGCCCGTATCTGTGTCGGCCCCAAGCTGTTATTAGTCATCAGTGTGGGGTCCTGCTTATTGGCTACTGCCTACTGCCTCAGTCTCAGGGTCTCTGTATGGATGGGTGTCTCCTGCCAAGCTTTCTGTCAGTAGAGATGCGGATATATGTGTATCATGTTTCTGGCCTGAGAGAATGGATCAGAAATGCCTTATTGATTTTCTTTTGATATTTGTTTTGTTGTTTTTGTTTTTTTTAAGGAGGGGAAAATGTCAGTCAGCCGTCCTTTGTACATGGATTGGTGTTTATGAATGAACATCATCTGAGACATAAGTATAATATCCAGTTATTCTAGGTACCAACCTAAACCTGCCGTACGAATTATCTTTCATGGGGTATAATTATGTGGTCGTGGTTTTGGGTATTTACCTTAAACTTTGTGTTTGAATGTTCTCTTGCAAGAAAACTTTCAGATAAGGGATGTCATCACCTGATATGACCTCTATGCAATTCTATGGAATTGCACATAGTGCACAATTAAATTATTAGAACGAAATAGATCATTATGTCAATGAACTGCGCGATAAAATGATAGGAATGAAATAGATCATTAATATTTAGATGACACGAACAAGGCTATGTTTAAAAGCTTTCTTTTGCATTGATATCTCATAGAATTTAATCATATCGCCTTGAAATAATCAAGCTGAAAATACAATTGCATGACTAGGTTGACTTTGCCAAATTTGCATTACATCATTGTTGGAGCATTGATAACATCGTCACATGTCTAGGTTTATGTATACTCTTTTTCATATTCTGGCAGATCAGGCGAAACTTTGTCGATGATTTAAAAAATGAAAAAACAACGGCCATACGGTAAGCATAATTTTGGTCTTCTCTTCAGATATCATCTTCAGCTGTTTGATGAATACGAATCGGAACTTTAACAGACTCAGTTGATGATAAGATTTTCCGTTGTCAGCAGAAAGGCAACAATAACGTCGGAAAGGGACGATAAAAGCTTAAGTTTTTACTTAAAGTAAGCCTCTTTGGAAACGGATGCCATCTCTTCATCCGTGATTCCTTAGTAAAACGTGTAAACACTGTTCCGTTTTCCGAAAGAATATAGTTAAGATGAAGCAAATAATTATTCTAAATGTTATAAATTCAACCGCCTTATATGTGCCTGTTAGTTTGTATTTAGGTACATTTATAGACTACTTCAATTTCATTTTTCCTCATTGATTGGCCTATATCGACATATTATTTTCGAAGTTCGTTAAACGTCCAGCATCATTACCCAAGGTAATGTGGTGAATCTGGTAGTAGGAGTGTTTAGAGACTCTATATTATAGTTCTTGAGGTAATATTTAGAGATTAAACTCCGATACCTATAGAAAACTGCTACCGTAAAGTTTCTTGTATTTTGTAACTACAAAAATATTGAACATTAAGTTGGAAGGTTACCCGAAACTATGGCTGGCTTGGGAAGCTGTTGGGAATCTCAACAAAATTATAATACAGCAATTGAAAATACATGAATGTCAGTTTATTGAGGATCTCTTCCTGAAGAATCGGAACAAAATTATCATTGCCATCATGCAGCGACCTTCAATAATGGGGGGGGGGGGGTACATATTAATACAACCTTTTAGAATACCCCTTTCAGTTGTATCTAGACATAGGACTACACATTAATCATTGACGTACTATTCACCCCTCCATCCGGTTCAAAAGAAATTCGGCCTAAAAGTCATTGAAACAAGTTTCCCTCTAATTTGAATTCCATATCCAAATCAGATAAACCCTGTCTTTCCTCACATTCATAATTTGTTACCTGTACCACACATCCAATATCGAGTCATCTCACATCATTTGCTCGCCATCCACACTAGGTGGCGTTGATCAGAAAACCGTCTATACGGCGCCACCTGACAGGTGAGTGGCGCATTTCTCATCCTGCACAAATACGGACGGGACTCGATGCTTCCCAATCACCTCCCGACGTGCAGACTGAGGCTGAATATGAAACAAAGGAGAGGGGAGGGGCGAGGTGAGTGGGGGAGGGGAGGGGGCAGGGGTCTTATGACACGGGGGATTCCCCTTGTCAGTCAGCACATACAGGTTGGAATGATAATGCGAGCTCCATCGTGCAGTCTGTCATTCTGATTCACGCACTATGTGTAGGCTATAGTGACGTCGTTGTTCTTCTTTTTTATTATCATCATCAAAATATTGACAAAGATTGTGCCCAATTATTATCATTCGATTGTGTTTCTTAGATATTGATTTTCATCTACCTTTCGTTTCTGACACCCACAATCGAAACGTCGTTATTTATATGTCCCATTTGATGAATTGTAACCATGTTATATGTCAATACATGTTAATAATCATGTCACTAGTCGGCCCCGCAGCCCGGGGGGGGGGGGATTCAGTAAAATTATGATGGTAGGTACCAACTGCGAAACTACAGCCCCCCCCCCCCTTTTGGCGATTTTACAGCCTCCAGAAAAACTGGGATACTCTGACAGCCCCCCCTTTTCAGCATACCTCTTTGACAGCCCCTCCAAAAAAAAGCAATTATTAAGAATTTCGAAATGCCATGTTTGCCATTTGATATGAGAGGTCAATAATTTGTTTGAGAGGTATTATTAACTTACTTATGTCCCCAATCCGGCCATAGCCGCCCGAGGGTGTACTCCCCAATCCGGCCGTAGCCGCCCGGAAAAACGGGATTTTTCCATAATTTTTCCATATTTTTCCCAGGAGAACACTTTTATGAGTATTTAATGTACAAATTCGGCAAATACATCGTTTAAAAGCTGATTTAATTTCCTGTCTAATGCTATAAACCCCATTTCTATGACGTTGAATGAGAGGCATGGGTTAGCCTTTAAATTTTCTCAATCACAAGGAATTTAGGGAATTCCAGAGGGAAATCCATGGAAATCCTGGGGAAATCAAGCAATTCATGAATCCAACCTGTGGGGTCTAAAGGGTTATCTTACAGGCAATCAATTTGTATTCTAGTATCAAGTATAATAAATATACTATTGACAACCCCCCAAAAAAGGTGATTTGATTATTTGACAGCCCGTCTTTCCCTAAATATAAATACAAGAATATGGCAGGTGATAAGAATCAGAAAACTGATTTCAATACGATCAATTGCTGGGGTGTTACATGTCAAGAGATCTTGATGACTCACTTTGCCAACGTATATAAAAAATGATTATAAGGTCAATGCTCATATCAACTGTTAGAACAGCGACATAATAATAATAGTATACACGGTAGACGGGGAGAACAAAGGAACTATGCCGTGGTTATATCACGTATTGGGTGCAATGGAGCAGAACGCTATAATCTCACGGTGCACACCGCGCTTCCACAGGACTCTGGTGCTGTGCTGATGCATTTATTTTTTACATTTTTGCATATAAGTTTTTTTACTATTCATCAGACCTACTAATAATACGAAGTAAAATGTAGCTGGTAATCTTGTGAACATAATGCACATGCCACATATTTAATTTCTAAAGGATTTCTATTTTTTATGATTTAATGAAAAATAAAGGTAATGGAAAAAATTCACTTTTATTTTTCATTAAATCATAAAAAATCTAAATACTTTTAGAAATCAAATATTTGATACATGAATAGCTTCACAAGGTTCTTAGCTACACGTACATGCATAATAATTGGAAATCTAATGAGTATTTAGCTAACGAGTTATTAGCTAAAATTCCAAAGAATTCCCGTGTTTTATGTCAGATAATGCCCTTGTGAGTCTGGTCACTTGAAATACCCACCCGGCTGTCGCCTCGTGGGTTATTTCGCGTAACCCAACTCACTCGTGCATTATCTACCACGTAATCCATAACGCCGCACGTACACGTGTCTATAAAATCGCATACAAAAGACAATGTGCCGTCGAGTCACTCTAGATGAGTAGTATACAAAAAGTAGAGTGTCATACTTATTCCACACATACATAATTAATCATATGATCATGACTGTCGTGTATACAGGTCTTTGGGAGAACGAGGACGACGCTGTGTACTCATTGTATAAACGACGTCCCATGTGCAGACCACGTCGCGTACATGGTCGGTCGTAACCCCTCGCCTCCCCCACCCACCAACCCATGCTTGTACATTGATCTGGACTCGAAGATTCAGTTTATACAACTTACTTTTCAGAAATTAAACGAATTTATTCTGAACCCTTTCTTTTTTTCTTAGCCCATAGTCATCGTCTCACAAAGATCTCATATCAGACAGTCAACTTTTCATACACGTCATCCTGAAACTGCCCCAAACGTGCCTAATCGTGAGAGATAGAATTAGAACGATATCATCAAAAGATGTTATAAATTCACATCCGTTCCTCATGCAGGTACACACCAAGTCTTTACTAAACTCAGCCCACTCTTTTAAAAAGTAGTCACTGTTTTCTTTGTCACTGCGTGAGATGGGGTGGAATATAACCTAATTGTTTATTATCGGTTAAGATGACAGGTAAGCTGAAACTAACAGGTGTGCCTTTTCAGATCTAACTCCATTGATGTTAGGTGCATAACTGTGACGATGGCATACTTTGCTTAAGGGTAGATTATGACGATACTCATTTACAGAAAAGTCTTTTCAAACATTCATATAACTTGGAAACTACCATGAAGTCGTCTTTGTAGGGATCTGCGTTTGATCAATTGTTTGAGGATATCATAAACACTCATAAGTATCGTTAATGCATAAAACAGAGATACATTTACCGTACAATAACCAAGTGCCATCAGACGAGTATAGGAGCCTAAAAGCAGGGTGTGTCACTTATAGGCCACACCTAAGATAGTAACACAGACTCATCCTATCAGAGACAAGCAGGGGAGGATGCTTTGAACTTGTTGAATGATGACACCCTAGGGTCGCATTTTCCCTGCTACACAAAAAACTGCACCTGAAGCCCATTCTTCATTTTCCTGCGGCAAAATGAGTTTTTTTCTCTTCGCATCTCCGATAAATGTTGGACCCCTCCCATGAGACAATGATAAAAAACGAGATGCAGATAGGCTGAAAAAGCCGGGAATACTATATGAACGGCGCTCCAGTGCTGTTGCTGAAGTTACAGCCTTCAGATGTGTGCATTACCAAGAGAGTGGAGGGTGCACTTCGACTTGGAAAGCTGTAGGAAAGCAGACTTTGAACGGTGTATAAATGAGTGATAAGGTTACGATCTGGCTGAAACTAAAGATAGGTAGATAACAAAATTGTTAATAATTGAGATTTAGGTGATCACATACCTGGATCCTACAGGAGGCAGATAAACTCATTAGTGGAAAACTGCTGTGGTTTTTATTCATGTTTTATATTGCTAGTGGTTAAGTTAAGTCATCCCAGCCAAGCATGTGGCATTATTATAATGTTGCAGCTTGCAATGTTTTGTTTGGTTCTGTATTGATTCTTGTAACATTATTTTGATGGCTTCCAATAATGTTGCTGCAATTTACTGCTGTGATGTTGCAGTGTGATATTTTTATGATGTTCTTGTTACATTCTTCAACCTAAACAGTATGTTCTTATAATGTTCTGTTTTGGTTTTGTCTTAACCTCACCCAAGATAACATTCTGATTCGGTGAGGTTTCAACCTCACCATCAATAACGTAATTGTTACGTGCCATCTCAGTAAGTTACAGACTAACTAAAAAAGTATGTTTGCAGAACGTTTCTGTAACATCGCTACTTGGCTGGCATGCATGATATTGTGCTCACACAACCCACTAATGTAGGGAAAGTAGAATTAGCATAGTGCATCGAGACTGAGGAACTAGTCATTTAATTTGCTTTTACATTATGACCAACGTATATGGGACACTTCTTTTTATGAATTCACATATCTTGTCGCCATTGATAGATGTGTGAAACGGTAACTAAAGAACCTTGCTAATGGCAGACATTTTCGAAATAGTTCTGGAGGGTAAGGTCGCCATCAGCTTGAGAGCATGTGGTGTTTAATGAGGCACTGAATTATTCACTGTACGAAAAAAAGACCTTTTAAGATCTTTAAGTTTCTGAAAATGGGGCCATTGAGGTGTGCTACAGGTAATGGAAAGGTCGCCTTTCCAAGGCCTTTCCAAGGCCTTTTCAGGTGACCTTTAAAAATTCATCAAAGATGTTGCAAAGGTATTGGAAAGGGGACATATCCTATGCCTTTAATGAACATCAATGGCTCCATTTACAAAATTAAAGGTCATTAACTGATTAAAGGTCTAATTTTGTAGAGCATAACTTCAGATATGGTTGTATTATGCAATGGGATGATGGGCACCCACAACTATTATAAGAGTGCCCCCCCACCCCCTCAAGCAAAGTGCAGTACTGCCACTGCTTGATGTACGTTGCTTACAGGAGACACCCGCTACCCTGAGGCTACTGGAGGAGGGTGGGGAGATGTGAGAGTGCGTGGGGGGTGCTGGGAGGGGATTGTCTCTAAAGGCTGTAAAAAGCACAGATTTAATTTTCTAAATGTATTCTTGAGGCAACTTATAACGTCCACTTGTCATGACGGCGCCTACTCCCTTAGATTAGAATGTGTGAAGATAGCAGGGGATTGAGACATTAAAAAGGACCAGATTAATGCCACTGGAGCTTCCTGGGTGATATTTGTAGATGCGACAGTCGATGACGTCTATATGATGTGTGATGTAAATAACACTAACATTGAAGTATATTATCAAAGGGCATGTATATGTCATACAATTCTTCAGGCCCATCGCCAGAGGCAGTCTGCCTGGGAACTTATTATCAACTGGTAAGAGTATTAGCCTAAAGTCCTTTGTGTAGAAAACTTACACTGAGGGTTCCTTATCTGCTTATTGCCAGAACTTACTAACTGTTTTCTGATAATGTCACAGACAGTTGTTGATTACCCGTTTATCCTTTGACTACCCTTTGTTATTTGATAACAGACTGGAAGGCCACACGCACTGCTCATGGGATAGAATCTATTCTTAGTAAAGTAGTTTCATAAAGCACACAGGCATAATTAAACTGAAATTACATTCTTAAACCAAACTCGAGAAATACTTGTTGTCCAAAGCTTTGGCGTTTATGGCATTGCTCAGTTGTATGTCTAGTATTTTCAGTCTTGATTTCAGATCAATTTTCATTGGATTGTAAATGTCTCTAATTAAGGGTGTAGTCTTGCACCTGCATGCTGCTGGAGTTGTTGTAATCCCAGCTGTAGTTTGGTATCATACCAGCTAGGCAACTTTCAGAAACGGGGCCAAGCGATTGTAAAATGCAAGAACAAATGCGCCCCAAATGCCTGTTGCTAATTGGCCCAAAACCTAAATCTAATATATGAAAAATAGGAAGAGGGTAAACTGCGTTCTACATTCAAAGATGCCTTCCCATTCATATACCTAGCATAATGAGCCATGCAAATTAAACCACGAATGATGTATGAGACGTACTCGTACTATGAGAGTGCAAATAATCCTTTGACACAAATGCTAAATATGATTCTGAAATCCTCCCAATGGAATTAGTCGTGCATAATAAACCGCACCGTTCTTTAGCAGGCCCTACCGATTAAAGCGAGCAGATTAGGATTAACATAATGAACATACACTTAGGGATGAGATTTGTGTGCTTGTAGGTATTGTGTACAGGTTGTACAGGTTGTGAAAGCAAGATGCATGAAGGCCCACTAGGGATGAACTGGTTATCAAAAAAAAATCTGTTTCTTGTGGCAACCACCTCACAGCAAAACAAAGGGTATCTTCTGATACTAGAGAGGAAATATATTTGTACCCCTAGTGCATTCATGCATAAGGCCTTCTTGAGGAGGTTTCTAAAACCATAATTTTTCTTCTTTTTTTATTCGAGGCTTCATTTTGTCAGGTACTTCTTCTGCCAACATAATTTGATGATATTAAAAGGATCAAACTAATGGTAAGGAAGAAAACGAATTTTTCTTTTAATTTTATGAAAATGATTATTCCAAGCTAACTTAGTATAGAAATAATCTATAATATCATGATTGTGGCGATGTAGCTCTCATTGTTCATCATACTTCAAATACACGTTAAATGTTTTTTTCCCAACACCTATTGATCAAAAGGCTGATTCTAATGGGATTCTTTTTCAATGCAGGTTTGATGATTTTGTATTTTTGAAATATATGTTACAATCAAAATATTGTTTGCCGATATCTGTATCCTAAATGGTCGGGCAGCATATTTTGGGATTCTTTTTGCGGGTCCCCCCCCCATATACTCAACAATATTCCCTATATATTTTCCTGACAAGCGACTTGTATAATAACCATCTACAAGGCAAGTACAAATGACCCGAGCGCAGTTAATACTTTGACGGAAATGCTAAATTCCATGCCCCAACCCTCCCACTGGAACCCCACTTACCCATATCAAACCTCAGCCCTCTTTAGCAGGCTCTGCTTATTAAAGGAGCCGCATTTTTGGCGGAAGAATATGGCTCAAATAATGGCCGTGACAACGAGGGGAGGTTTTCCTGAGATTTTTGTTTGCAGTGTTTTGTGTTGGGAGCTTGGGACTAGAAGTAGGGCGAGCTGTCCTAATTCATCCATTGCCTCCCCCTCATTTTTGTGGCGCCATCTGTTAATAAGCAGATTTTCTGTAATTTTCTGTATTTTTGATATGTGCAATAGACCTATTTCACTAGAGTGGCGCCCTGCTAGTAGAATAGACCTTAACAATCGATTGGGATATGGATTTCAATGGGAGTCGTTGGGAACAAGGATTCTAAGAAAGGTTTCACTGCGCAGGTTCATGGAAAAGGTGTATTAGTGAATGAAACAGCAATGAGGTGCAGATGGCATAGAAATAACAGCAACTACATACGTTAGTTAGTTTTAAAATAAATATAAGTAATGTGGGAGTGCTAACGATACGAATATGGCAATGCAATATTTAATATTGCATTGCCATATTCGTATCGGGAGTGCTAACGATACGAATATGGCAATGCAATAAATAAATATTGCATTGCCATATTCGTATCGTTTGCACTCCCACATTACTTATACATTAATTAAGTGTCTCACAGAAAAAAACAAAAGGTTAGAAAGTTGGTCAAATCAGGCTTTTGCCACATGAAATGAGGGTTAGACATGGCCACTCTAACTTTCTATCCCCCATTCTGAGACCCAATGTCTAACACCCTAGTCAAAATATCTAAGTTTCTAACTTCGGGGTTAGTCATTTGCCTTAGTCACAAAAAGGTTAGAAAGTTCAGACAAAAAGGCACAGTTATCATGACTAACTTTTTTCCAAAAAGTTAGGACGTTTGACTAACATTCTAACCATTATTTTTTTCAGTGCAGTAGAGGTCAACAATACTTATAAAAAGAGAGTTCATACTTCCATTGGAGAATATAAAAGTAAAGGAGATCACAAATATTTAATGACATGTATTGTATTGAGAAGATAGAAAAATTCCCTTCTTTTCTTTTTCTTTTTTTTTGGCTGATCAAGAGTCAGGGTTGTGCCCAGTCCAGAATTCGAGGGATCCCCAGAAAATGTGAGTCTCATGACTTGAATGTTGAGAAATCTGAGTGGTTCTAGACCCACACATAATCCCACCACCCCCTAGGTAAATAATAGTACACATTTGCTCTCTGGAATGAGAGCATTAAAACATAATGAGAAAATCGATGAATTTGGCCAGCTAACACTTGGATCATCTTACCCGTACGGCGATTCATGGTGCTGTCCCATCAAATATTCACAGCTTCTCACAAGCCCCACGGTTCTGGGGCAGGGTCGATCGTGTACTGCCCCGAGAAAGTATAACTCCCTCGGGGGTTATTAGGAAAATGCGTGTAATGCTTCTCAAAACGTTTTAAGGCGCACCTTTAAGGGGAGGAGCACTAAATCAGGGGGACAGACAGATGCGTTACCTGTTCTACGATTTAAGGGTATTCAGTGAAATTAATGTTAATGGGTTTCCCGGTAAATCTTAATAAGCTGTGTCATTTGATATTTCGAAAATAATTTTATGTTTTACTGATCTATTCAGGGGGCCGTTTTAAAGACAGGATACCAAAATTTGGTAAATAAATTATTTCAAAAAATATTTTACATATACAAATGAAAAATATTGCCAAGTCGAGCTTAAGACAGGCCTTTTTCCATTTGTATATGTAAAAAAAAATTCTGAATATTTTTCAAAATTTGTTGGTAAATATACCAATTTATTTGTAAATTTACAAATTTTTGGTAAAAAAGTTCCTAGAAATTCCTAGAATTTTGCTGGTAGTTGGCTGGACACATAGGAAATGCTATATCATGTGCCGGAAACCATCTGTAGTTAAATTTACAAATTATTTGTAAAAAAAAGTTCCTATATGACCTCAACAGATAGTGAGAAAGTGAGAAGAGAAGGAGAGAGCCCTAGTCCCCAGGCCTTTCTTTCACCTCCCATTCCTTTCTTTTACCTCCTGGCCCTTTCTTTCCCCTCCCGGCCCCTTCTTTCCCCTGCAGTCCCTTTCCTTCCCCTACTGGCCCTTTCTTTCCCATGCTGGCCCTATGGAAAAAGGAGAAAGGAAGGAAGGAAGGGAAGAGAACAGAAGGAAAGAGAAAGATGTGCCTCCCAGCCCTCTCTTTCAATTCCAAGCCCTTTCTTTCCCCTCCATACACTATAGGAAAACATACAGAGGTTGACAGTACAACCCTGAATACGAGGTGGGTGTCGAAAGATTACTGCCCGAGGCCGTTAGGCTGAGGGCAGTAATTTTTCTGACATCCCACCGAGTATTCAGGGTTGTAATGTCAACCGAGGTAAGTTTTCCTTATATTATATACCATATTTTGTAAGTTATAAGCAAAAGAGAAAGGAAATTACCAGTGGAGCAAAGTGGGCAGTATTCCAATTTATTATACCTTAGTGTGATACAAGGTTAGTAGTTAAGAGTTTAACTCAGGGCGATACAAACCTGGGTGATAACCAGCCTTGTATCACACTGCAGTGTGATACAGAAACTTTTTGTTTTTCTAAAATTCATGAAAAAATGAAATCATTTAGAATTAAAAAATCTAACATTTGCATTATCTGCACAACGTTCCTAGCTACATTTTACTGCTTACTGTTTGTGGATTTGATGGATATCAAAAGAGTTATATGAAAAAACATTTAAAAAATGTGCAGCATCACAGTCCCACCATCACTGATTGCTGTGCATCCTTTCTTGGGAGCTCAGATCTAACAGAAAAGGTATAATAAATCCATAACCAACCTCGAAGGGAGTACTCGGGCGGTTATCACCCTGAGCCGGGACCCCGATATCAGCCCGAGGCCAGGGCCCGAAGGGCCGGCCGAGGGCTGATATCGGGGTCCCGGCTCAGGGTGATAACCACCCTTGTACTCCCTTCTTGGTTGGTTATATGTATGTATTGATTATGCATACACTTTGACTGGTGTCAAGCAGTTTTTCCTAATATTCATTATTTTCTCTTGTATTAGGATTCTATCACTATCTCCATTTAATTAGACTGCATTATTTTACCTGAAATTAAAAAAAATAATCATGCAAATCCATTCAGAATTCACAAAATAAGGAGAAAAACATTTTACACAGTAAAGCAAGGTGGGCAGTATACACGAATACTGCCCACTGTGCCAATACACCAAAAATACTGAATGGCAGTGTCCAGTTAGTATTCATCATGTATTTTGGCATTGGTATATAATATAGTGCTTTCCCTCCCAGCCCAGTGCTTCCCCTCTCGGCCCTGTGCTTCCCCTCCTGGCCCAGTGCTTCCCCTACTGGCCCAGTGCTTCCCCTACTGGCCCAGTGCTTCCCAGGTGACAGGTGACAGTGGAGGTCCTAATGTGGAGGGGTGAGGGTTGATTGGCTCAAGTAGGCCTACTGGTTATGTAACCCACTTCTGGCTTCTCAAACTGCACCCTCCCCCACCCCCACTCCTTGAACTGTGTTCAAGGAGTGGGGGTGGGGGAGGGTGCAGGGGAGAGGCCTGCCAACTCAATAACACTTGATGCACACTAATTGTCCTTTTCTTACAAATGCATGCCGGTGGACAAAGGCCTGTAGATACTTGTATGTAAGATTGTGTAACCGGGCAATCAGATCAAAGCCCAAATACCTACAAAAGACACAACTGATTGAGTGAGCCCTTCCCATAAGCTACAATACTAAAAACTATAATTAAGGGCTCACAAAAACGATTTATAATAAAAGATTTTTTGCATCAAAATGATCATTGCATTTTCACATTATATTGTTGCATTTTTTTTCTATTGATTTTGCAATATCCGCCGTGCAGCGGCCTCCTTGCCCATCAGGGCATGGTGCTGGGGTGGTTATGCCTTAGTCACTTTTCATAGTTGATTACGATAGCTGTATTGGTCTCAGCTAAAGAAAATTGATAAATACTTGATGGTTTTCTTACATGGTTACTTCTGTATAATATATTACAGTAAATAATGTTTTTGATCATGAATTACAAAAGTATTTGTATTCTATCATGGATTTATTGTATTTTCATGCTACAAAACAAGGTCCCGAATCTCAGCAACAACAAATTCCGGCAAGTTTATGATTCATGATGTTTCACTATGAAGTTACTATGACAACACCGGGTACCTAGCAACATCCAGTCAGTTGCATCATTGTTATAATTTTGGCTATATAGTAATTATTTAGATATATTTTCATACTATTTTACTATATTTCTCTGTAGTCTTGAGGAACAGGGGCTTCTGGAAACACGCAACAGGGTTATTAAATTGAAGAAAATGCAGGGCTGCCAGTTGTCCTGTATTTCACGATACAGTCCATTCTTCTTGCAGCATCCAGTTCTTTCCAGGCGTTTCAGGCCAGAATGGAAACAGTCCAGTATCTTAGTCTGTTTGGGGTTGAAAATGTCCTGTTTTTTGCCAGGAAGTTGGACTGACAAATGCAGATAATTACATTTTTTTAATGCCTTCCCCCCCCCCCCCCCCCCATGCAAATGTTTGGGGTGATTAAAAATTTTCCGGGCCAATCGCCCTATTTTATTGTTTAAACTTACAAAAAACATGCTAAGAAAGCAGCCCATCCTGAAATAACAGGACAGTTTTGTGATCCATTATTACAGGATGTCCTGTTTTTTTAATGTTATTCTGTACTTAGAAGTGTTCTGTATTTTGTGCTTGAGCCTGTGCTACAACAATCATGTTGAGAATGTTATACTCTTTGACTTTTGTAGTAGTAGGTAAACAAAAAAAAGGTTAAGCATGTGAGCGGAGTGTTTATCCATACTTTTGTAAATTTACCAAAATAACTGTAATTCATGAAAGCCCTGCATGACCGATGTATTTTGCACTAGAGGGTCTGCTTCTACAAGCATGTTGAGAATATTATACCCTTTGACTTTTGTAGTTAGTAAACAAAAAACAAACATGTTAAACATGTTAGGGGAATGTCAGTCAATACTTTTTAAAGTTTCCCAAAATAATTGTGATTCTGAATTATGTCCTTCAAAGTTTATTGTCTGTTTGGAATATTATAATGTTTAACGTTTCCAGTTGGTAGAACGTAGCACAAAGATATCAGCAATTATTAGAATTATTAGAATCTCTTAAATGGCATAAATCTTCTGGTCATACTGCCTGCAAACCCCAATCCACGTACAATTTATGCAGCATACAGCATGCACACAATGCCCTTAAGACCACACAGGTTGCGTTCATAAATAGCTTGATTTCCCCGGGGTTTCCTTGGATTTCCTTTCAGATTTACTCAATTTCCCTTTAATCAAAGATATTTAAAGGTCTATCAATGTTTGACAACTTAGAAATATGGTTTGTAGAATTCAATAGAGTATCAAATCAGCTTAAAAACGATATATTGGTCGTTTTTGTAGGTTGTATAATTTACAAATTGTTGTACTTGGAAAAATATGGAAAAATTATGGAAAAACTGCCTTTTTTCCCGAGGGGCTACGGCCGGATTGGGGAGTTCACTCTCGGGCGGATGCGGCCGGATTGGGGTCTAAAGAGTTATATCTAAGAAATAATGGTGTACCTTGTCTTTATCCTTACCCAGCGGGTGGAATGACATTATAATAACATTGTAGCAACGTTCTGGTTTGGTACTTGTTACATTACATTGTAACACTGTGGCAACGTTATTTTGATGACTCCCAATAATGTTGCTGCAACCAACTGTTGCAACGTTATATTGTGACATTCTGCTAACGTTCTTGCCACCTTATTATGAGGTTAATATTGGGACTTAACCCAATAAGAATGTCACAATAACATTCTGTTTAGGTGTGGTTGAGACCTGACTAAAATTGAATGTCACAATAACATTCTGTTAAGGTTATGTTGACACCTGAACTAATAAGATAGTCATAGTTACGGTCTGTTTAGGTAAGGTTAAGTCATAACCTAATCAGATTATGTTTAGGTTAGGTTGAGACATACCCTAGTGAGAAGGTTACAATAATGTTCTTTTTAAGTAAGGTCTCGACCTCACCTAATCAGAATGTCACAAAATTGTTCTGTTTGGATTTGGTCTTGACATTACTTCATTAGAACATTATGATGACATTCCTTTTTGGAAAGGTCTCAACCTCTCAGAAAAATAACGTAATGGTTACATGCTTTTTTTTTAAGTAACAGACCAACCAAAAAAGTATGGTTGCATAAGGTGACCGTTACGTCGCCCTCCGGCTGGGTAAAGATCTGATGTTACATAATTATCATTAGGCCCAAAAATTAAATTCTTGTGTTCAGATTTCACACCTAACAAAAAATAGGGTTGATAGGTCAAACTTTTTTATTTTTGAATATTTTGTTAACGGTAACAATAGACAAAGGCAGTCTGAAGAATTAAAAACTTCATTGATTCATTTTCTGCAATGATTCATAACATCTGTAATGCATATTTTGATAATATGTGAGGGATTTACTGTCCATATACTCATTTTAGTCTCATTTCAATGATTCAAGGCATTTTTTGAAAAACTTCCAAGGTTTGGGGCAAAATAGGGTTGAGGCCGGCAAGGGTGTGGAGAGGCCAGGGATAAGTGATAGGACTTCCCTCAGAGGGCTGAGGCCGGCAGGGGTGTGGAGAGGCCAGGGGTGAGTGATATGACTGTAGTATTATTGGGTTAAAATAATATTTAGTGAAGTGACCCCTGATGTTTGATTTATTCATATTTACTG
Source organism: Lepidonotus clava (assembly GCA_936440205.1). NCBI lineage: Eukaryota > Metazoa > Annelida > Polychaeta > Phyllodocida > Polynoidae > Lepidonotus > Lepidonotus clava. The sequence goes on along the minus strand of OW387136.1, from coordinate 38,303,973 downwards.
TTGTGATACCTGAAGATAACTCAGCCATGTTTCTCTGGATCTATAAAGATGTTCTCAAGAGTACTCCTGCATTGTTCCTGATATTTCATGGTGGCAGCGGTGGGATAGCTTGTTCTACGTGGTAGTAGGATACACTAAGGACCCAGGCACCTGCAGGAACTGTGAGTAGAACATTTACTTGGCTGGTTTGCTCATCTTACCGGTGCAAAGTTGGAACCTACATCTGGGAGCAAGCAGAAACCAAGATGGTGGTGACCAGAAGACAGGTTCAACTGCCAGGAGAGTTCAAGGGTGGTGCTGCTGCTGGAGCCAGGCAGGCAGGCCTCTGGACTACATGGCTGGAGAGGTTTGAGAGTTACAGGACTGCATCTGGACTGGATGCTCTCTCAGATTACAGGCAAGTCAGCATGTTACTCTACTCCATGGGGGACTGTGCAGATGACATTTTACTTACTCTGGGGGTGGATGAGGACACTTCATCTTACCAGGAGGTTGTGTCTGCACTGGACAGGTACTATGGGGTGAGGAGGAATGCTGTCACTCAGTGGGAAGTGGCTGAGGCTAGCAAGCAGAACTGTGTACTTCTTTGTGGGAAACCAAAGGCTACAACTCTGGATTATGTGGGGAGCCTGGCTGGAGGCCTGGGCCAGGGGGACACACATGAGGAACAGAGGAGCCAGGGTGAGGAACTGTGTCTATACTGTTCCAAGTCATACCACAAACATAAGGACTGTCCAGCGAAGAACTTGAAGTGCTATAAGTGTGGTGGCTATGGGCATTTCAGATGTGCCTGTGGAAACCCAAAGAGGAAACCACACAAGAAGGTCCATGAGGTGGAGGCAGAAGAGGACGTTGAACCTTTCCTGGGGGAAATCTCGGGCCAGGGGGACTTTTGGTCAACTCAGGTGAAGGTGAACGGGTACCTTACCAACTTCAAACTGAATACAGGAGCTGCGGTGACGATTCTCAGCGACTCAGTTCCTTGGCTGGAGGGCCAAGAGCTGAAACCTGTGACCGAGACTCTTCGTGGACCAGGACATAGTCAACTGTCAGTGATTGGCAAGCTGGATGCTAAGCTGATTACGCGTGACAGGGAACTTCAGGAGGTCGTCTACGTCCTGAAGGATCAGGCATGCTCTCTTCTGAGTAAGCGGGCCTGTGAGGGCCTGGGACTAGTTACTGTCTCGAAGGACGTGCATGAGGTGAAGGAGGAAACGCCAAACTTTCGTGCGGAGTACCCCGAGCTGTTCCGAGGTTTGGGGAAACTGAAGACGGAGTACCACATCTCTCTACGTACTGGAGTGGAGCCGGTATGTCTTTATGTGGCGCGGAAGGTACCTCACCCCTTGCTTACACAGGTTGAGAAGGAGCTGAACTCCATGGTACGTCAGGAAGTTATCTCGCCTCTGACAAAGCCTACGGATTGGTGTTCTGGGATGGTGCCTGTCCCGAAACCAGACGGAAACGTTCTGATATGTGTTGATCTGACTAACCTCAATAAGGCAGTCGCGAGGGAGGTACACCCGATGGCTTCAGTGGATGAGAGCCTCGCGAAGCTAGGACAGAGCAGGATATTCACAAAGTTGGATGCTAACAGTGGGTTTTGGCAAGTCCCACTGGACGAGCAGTCGAAGCTGCTGACAACTTTTGTGACTCCATTTGGGAGGTTCTGTTTCAACGGGTTACCTTTCGGTATTAGTTCAGCGCCAGAAATCTTCCAGAGGACAATGTCGACCATTCTGGAGGGCTTGGATGGTGTAATCTGTCACATGGATGATGTGCTAATCCATGGAAAAGACCGGGCAGAACACGACTCACGTGTGCACAAGGTGCTGCTACGGTTGAAGGAGGCAGGGCTTACACTGAACGCGAAGTGTGAGTTCTCAAAGGAGCAGATGAAGTTTCTGGGACATATCGTCGATAGTGCTGGTCTCCGAGCAGACCCTGCTAAGACTGCAGCTATCGAGAAATTCCCAACTCCTACCAACATCACAGAATTACAACGATTCAATGGTATGGTGAACCAGTTGAGCAAGTTTCTACCCAGGCTCGCCAACCTCAACGAACCCCTGCGCCAACTTCTGCGGAAGGACACGGTGTGGTGCTGGGGGGATAGGCAGCAGGAGGCTTTTCAACGCATCAAGGACGCACTTGTGTCTCCTGAGCTGCTGGCGCACTATGACCCTCAGAGAACTACAGTGATCTCTGCGGATGCGTCGGGTCATGGTGTGGGAGCTGTGCTACTACAGGTGCAGGACGATGGGACACGCCGTCCTGTCTGCTATGCTTCACGATCGCTCAGTGAGACGGAGCAGCGTTACGCAGTGATCGAGAAGGAAGCACTTGCCGCTACTTGGGCGTGCGAGAAGTTTTCGGACTATGTGTTAGGACTGACCTTCACTCTTGAGACAGATCATCGACCACTCGCACCACTGTTGTCGACGAAGGATCTGTCCAAGATGCCCCCAAGGATACTTAGGTTCCGTCTGAGGATGATGCGCTTCAGCCCTGAGGTGGTTTATGTGCCAGGTAAGTATCAAGTGACAGCGGATGCGCTTTCACGGGCGCCTGTAACAGTGCCAAAACAAGAGGATGAACTTCTTGTCAGGGAGGTGGAGTCGTTTGCGTCACAGGCAGTGGATATCCTACCTGCAACTGAAGTCAAGCTTCAGGCTATCAGGGAAGCCCAGAAGGCTGATGAGGAGTGCTGCCAGATTCGTGACTACTGCATCACAGGATGGCCTGTGTATATGCCCCATACACCAGTGTTGCGGCAATACTTTGAGTATCGTGGACATCTCGCAGTGGTTGACGACTTACTTTTGTACGATGACAGGATTGTCATACCTCGTTCGATGAGGCTGGATGTTCTCGCGTCTATTCACGAGGGACATCTGGGGATAACAAAGTGTCCTGAACGGGCATGGACTTCGGTATGGTGGCCGCATATGTCACAGAGTGTGGAGGAGACGGTGAAGAACTGTTCCATCTGCACTAAGGCCTTACCAGAACCGAGAGAGACTTTGATGGCTGCGTCTTTCCCTACCCGACCCTGGGAGAGGGTTGGAATGGACTTATTTGACTTCAAAGGGAAAGTATACATCCTGGTTGTGGATTACTATTCGCGATGGGTGGACATGAAACCATTGTCTAGTCAATCTTCGGAAGCGACAATCAATGTGCTGAAAAGCATATTCGCTACGCACGGGATACCGGATGTTGTGATGTCTGACAATGGACCCCAGTTCAGTGCTGAGTTTTTCGCTGAGTTCGCTAGGGGGTACGGCTTTGTACATGTGACTAGTTCGCCTCGCTATCCACAGGTGAATGGTGAGGCCGAGCGAGCGGTGCGTACGGTGAAAGTATTGCTTAAAAAGAACTTGGACCCATACATTGCTCTACTCAACTACCGGAGTTCGCCGTTACAGAATGGCCTTTCTCCTGCTGAGCTGCTTATGGGCCGCAAGCTGCGCACGCGCTTGCCTATTCTTCCTAGTGTGCTAGAAAGGAAAGTTGAGTCTGATGAACTCAACAGGGCTAAGGGGAAGGAGGAGGTGTATAGGTCTAACCAGGAGCGAAACTTCGACCAGCGCCATCGCGCTAAAGACCTACCACAACTAGACCGTGGAGACAGTGTCTGGATTCGGGACCAGGATCGTCAAGGAGAAGTCCTTGGGCGCATGAACCATCCGCGCTCATACCTAGTAAGGACTGACATGGGAACTGTTAGGAGAAACAGATCAGCCTTGGTCCATACTAGGCCGGTCTGCGACGAAACTCCAAGACAACAACCTGTCTTCGCTGGTGTGCAGAGTGCACCAGTACCCCGCCCAGTTGTGACTACACAAAGAGTGTCAGTACCTGGCACTCCTACTAGACCACAGACTCCAAGTCCAACAGTGCCTGAGCGGGCACTACCCCGTGTACGACTACAACCATCACCAGCTGCTAGTCCGGTCCCTACAAATATGACCAGGGCTGGTAGAGTTGTTCGTCCGCCAAGGAGACTTGATCTGTAGTGCTATGTGTGAACTATGTGTGGACTGTGACTGTTATGATATGCTAAAGGTTTAAAGTGGAAATAATCATATTGAGCTATTACTTTAAAGTGCTAGAGTAGAGTAATATCTTAAACTAGTATTTCAGACTTATGAACACTGGACTCAGGAAGAAGACTGAAAAAGACTTTTTATCATAGTAGTATATATTGAGATATCTCTAAGGGTTAATTTTAATAGTAGAAGCCTAACTACAGGAAACTCAGAGACTATGAGGATAGAGACTTTTACTTTGAATAGAGTAACTTCAGAGACAGTAAGGACTCGGGGGGAGATGTAGTATTATTGGGTTAAAATAATATTTAGTGAAGTGACCCCTGATGTTTGATTTATTCATATTTACTGTTGTGATACCTGAAGATAACTCAGCCATGTTTCTCTGGATCTATAAAGATGTTCTCAAGAGTACTCCTGCATTGTTCCTGATATTTCAATGACTTCCCTCAGAGGGCTGAGGCTGGCAGGGGTGTGGAGAGGCCAGGGATGAGTGATAGGACTTCCCTCAGAGGGCTGAGGCCGGCAGAGGTGTGGGGAGGCCAGGGGTGAGTGACAGGAATTCCCTCAGAGGGCTGAGGCCGGCAGAGGTTTGGGGAGGCCAGGAGTGAGTGACAGGACTTCCTACAAAAGGCTGAGGCCAGCAGGGGTGTGAGGAGGCCAGAAGTGAGTGATATGAAGACCCATAAAGGCCTTTTAGAAGACCCATAAAGGCCTTTAGGAGGTGTGCAGTGGTCATATTATAGGGGGTAAATCATCATTTGGGACTGGACTTTGGGTGGTCTTTTAGTGAGACCCTCACTAAGAGACCGGTCCTATTAGTGAAGCTAAATTAAACATGAAATAAAGAGAAATATTCTGGTCTGACCAAAGAGTGGTCTTTGAGAGAGGTGGTCTCCTTATTGAAGTGGTCTTTAAATGGGTCTCTACTGTATATACTTTCTGGAAAACAGGAATGGGTTTTCCCCTCCCCTTTGGATCATCCCTCTGGGTGACATAGATTGAGCTTCTGAAGAATTCACCAGCAAGGTACTCAACCATTTCAGGTGTAAGCCAGTGCCTTTTCTCAAACTCCCGGCTGGGAGGCCACAACGTACGGGGGCCATTTCTTGGCCTGATGACGCATTGAGCCCTACATTGTCTCCTTCCTATACCCTGTCTAAGGCATTTGGGATGTCTCAAAGCACTGGGGCGGTCCCAGAATCGCAGTGGCATGCTCCTAGCAAACTGACCGACGGGAAGCTTCACCATGCTAAAAAATTAAAAAAGCATACCCAGTACAACATTTGCAGATTCTGTATGAAATAACTTCACATAAGAAAGTAGAAATGTGACACCTTATATGTACATATTTTCATGAGAAAAAGTGAAAAAACAAATACGTCTAAAAACGGTCCTAATCATCTCAGAACGCTAAAAAAAAAATTAGGCATATCACTAACGTCTCCACCGATCCGCCAAATGACATTTTGGAGCCCAAAGGTCAATATTTCCCGCCCCAAAAAATTTACCATTGCTCATCGCACCATCTGTAAATTTTGGCGTTTACCAACAATTTTTCCATTTGTAAATATTTACCAAAAATATGTAAATTTGGGGCATTTCTCTTAAGCGCCACCGAAAAATTTGTATCCTGTCTTAAGTTCAACTTTTGCTTTACCAAAGGGTTTTTTTCTATGGTAAATTTACAATTTATTTGTATCCTGTCTTTAAAACGCCCCCCAGGTTTAATATCCCAACGTCATGCAGAGGTACAGTTTGACTGTACTATAATAATTAATAATGGGTCAGCCCAGATTACAATCCTGGTTTTTAGTTGGTTTTTATATGTAAAAACCTTTCTTTGACCGACTTTTTCATTTGTCTAGTACATATTTGTATTAGATAAATCACCAAACTAACTAGTGTGGCTAACGTCGAATTCGCCGTATGCGTTTTTTACCTTGAGGTTATTCCAAGGTGGATTATTTTTTCAATCACCATGGACTTGTCAATAACTTATAAACGCGCGGACCCTGCACCGAAATTAGAATTTCTTATAGGTGCGTACATAGAGTCCGCGCATACTAATCGCCTTATATATGCGGACGCAATGTCCGTTCATAGACGTCTGGTTTTACATACGGACATTAATTATCTGAGCCTGTGGATATACGTTTATCGTCGTGCTTACGAAGGCAAACCATTTAGCCTTATGCCCTGTTTCCACCAAAAGATTTTTCTTCAAACGATTCCAAATTACTCATGAAAATCGTCCAGATTTATAAATTCTGGCAAATCGTTCAACATATCTGTTGGTGGAAACAAAAAATCGTTCAAAAGACCAGTTTCAATGGACGATTTTTGAACTTGTCGGCTGACAAGAATCCCCCACAGATGCCAGACAAATTATTTGACATGTTAAATAATTTTGGACGATTTTGGCTTGTTGGACGATTTTTCTAGACAAATCTTATGTTCATCTTTTGGTGGAAACAGGATTTCTTTGGACGATTCAGTAAATAACACATATATAATCAAATTAAATACATATCAGACACAAAATTAAAATTGTAGATGTTCTCATAATAAATTGAAATTAATAAAGTTAAATAAAAGTAATGTTTTATTAACTTGTTGGAAAAATCGTTGGTCAAATCGTTGGTCAAATCGTTGGTCAAATCGTTGGTCAAATCGTTTCATGGTCTTTTGGTGGAAACAGAAAATCGTCCAAAAAATCGTGACTGATGAACGATTTTTTCTGACAAAAAAATCGTCTGTATTTGTCTGTTGAAGAAATCGTTCAAGTTTGATCCAGTCTTTTTGGTGGAAACAGGGCATTACTTAAGAAAAAGACAAAGGGGGTTCGGGGGCTATGGCCCCTATTTATACATAATAAGTCCGCGTTTATAATTTGAGTCTATGTACGCGGGCACGGTCCCTCATATATATAAAGGCCCCAGTATGCGCGGACGTTACCCCCGTGTGCACAAGAAAGGCTGCACGCGCGGGGTTCTGTTGCCGTGTCCGCGCACATTACCTCAGCCAAAAATCACCTACTGGGAATGGGGCTTTACTACTAAGAAAGCTGTTTGTGTTAATGGTTTGAATTTCAATACTTTCTTTTAGGTACTTGCATTCGTACATCAGCCTTTTAATTGTTTATGGTTAACTAATGATAAATTCATGTGGGTAACCTGTTTGTCTTTCTTATCAATGGTTTATATACAGTTATCATTAGTTCATGAAAATTCAAAGATGCTGTCATCCCTGAAAAAATGGGTCAAACATCAGTCACATTAATTTTGTCACTACAATAGGCACTATATATATGTGGTGTATTTAAGGCTGGCTGAGCCCTACAGGATCACGACAAACAAGCTATACTAAAGCGGTTGCCCAGGGCAGTACAAAGTTATTATTTCACATCAAGGCACATCTGAGGTTGAGAAGTGGGTTTGAAATATACTGTCTGTCTAAGGGAATATACAGTATGCAAATGAGGCAGGCAGAGCAACATCGATATGTATGAATTCAGAAATATATGGGCCCAAATGAAGTACATTTACATGGCAGGAATATTTAAAATCGCATCCCCAATATGAGAGCAAGTAGCATTCCATCACCCATTTCATTCCGATAACGATAAAACCGCGACCATACAGAAGTGTCAAGTCACCCATATGCTGTAGGTAATTCCAAAGGTTATTACCTCACAGAAAAATCTCATGGAACTAAAATGCAGACGTTCATGAATGTATTTCATATCCATAGGCATCCGGGTGGCCTGTCTGATTTAAATGAGTTCAGACAGACCTTCCATTGTAGTTTCTCACTTTCCATGTTTTATTCTGACCTACTTTACATAAGGCAGTTGCCATGATGTAGTTACTTTGGAGATGGAGCAAAATGGCCCGCATAGCTACACATACGTGTACGTATTTGCTCATGCCTATAGTGCAGTCGTGTTATTCGTGATTGTTTTTGACGTAAATGCCACAGTTCATTGTTCAGATGGAGCTAAAGGGGAATTGGTGGAAAGTGGGGCGCGGGGGGTATGTGTGTTCCGGGGAGAGTCATCTAGCCGAGTCGACAAAGAGGACAACTTTTTACAAAATAAAGATGATTACATGATATGTCAGAGGCAAATTTTCCCAAATCACAGAAATAATGTTGTTAATAGTTGGAGCAAGATTATTGCTCAGTAAAGGAGATCAAACTTCAGCTACCTGTAAGTCTCCAAACACATACTTAGTACTGATTAGTCAAAACAAATCCAATCATTTGATCCTTTAATCTATCACCTTAATCTGTAGCATGCACTGGCTCTTATTATATCAGCACCGAATCCTACATGGTGACACGGCGTGGTGACATGGGCTCATTTTACATTCAACATTCATTTAAATTGGTACTTAATACATATACTATAGCTAGTGACTTTGTGCCAACGACAATACCAAACAAAAGCAATAATACAAAGAGAAGGTAATGGTATTTCAAACCAAGTTTATTGGTTAAGAATCAGGCCATAATCATGTGGTTCGTCACCGACTTTAACCACCGGTTATTACATCGGTAAGGACTTTCTTATTGCCACGTAACCTATAACCGTATGAAAGATAAGCTTGTTTGAAAATAATGGATTTAGACCCTTAAATTCGACAGCTTGACAGAGATATTTCTTAAAATCCACATCCGATAAAGAGCCTTAACGACGCCATACAAGGGGTAAAAATTAAAGTTTACAAGGGACAGAGACATTTCTTAAATCAGACATGGTTTTGAATTTATTTCTCTTTCCCCTCGCAACCCTACACCGTATGGTATACCGACCACAGACTTTTAAGTTCCCTAAAAAAGTTAAACCTTCTAAGACATTTAATGAAGGTTAATGATTTTATTCCGCTAACTCCAATTAAATCTCTATTTGGCTAAAAGGAAGAATTTGCATGTTCAGCTTATCCTCAAAATAAATTTTGAATTATTAACGGCGGCTTTTGCTAATGGCATTCATATCAAAGTCGGCAGGAATGTGTGTAGTATGAGCATGTTTTAAGGCCTCTTATTAAATATCTCATCAGTTCATGAGTCTCAAAGGACGGCCCCTTCAAGGAAGATTAATGCGACCTTTTCCACTATCGCCATTATTTAGGTAAGTAATAATGTGATGACCTGTTTTCCAATTACCCAAAGTTTCATTCACTTTACTTCGCTCTGGCTAATGGTACACACGTACAAAATAAGTAGGGGGCCTATCACGATAAAGGGCCAGAAACGCACTATGAACATTTAGTTGGGAACTGAACCAGAAGGACATAATAACCGCAGAGGCTTTTGACAAATTGTGTCCTTAGCAGTCCTAAACCCGGATCCGTGATATAAACTATATTATAAGACTGACCCAAACTCAATTTAACAACGAATTGAGTCTAGTAAGTACAACTGTTCACGAATTCTCGAATCCTTCATGCAAAACCGGCAGCAGATTTAAACTGTGTACATGTCCAAACAACAGCTTGTGAACGTACCTTTCAGGTTGTAAATTCAAAGATTTTCTAATGATTATTGGGGTCTTTGACCCCAAATTAATTCATTTGTATAGATTCTTTTTCATAAGATTACTTTTCAACTTCAACCGAGCGTACAATGTAGTGCGATACTATATGAAATACGTATTCGGCCTATAATAAGTTAAGGCCAATATGCCCCTCCCATCCTCTTACCATCCCACTGAAATGTGCCAAGCGCTAAGAGCTGAGAGGAAAGAGTGGTCACTGAAGCATGACGGCGCGGTCCACTGCCCCTTGTCACGCCCCCCGCCCCGGTGATGCCCCCTTAATACCTCCCTGTCATCTCTTGTATCCAGAGGAAGAGTAATCTCTGATTCCTATTAATAAATAACCGAATGGTTAACTAACCATGTTGAACTGCTGAGTCATTCCATAGGATGGCACCTCGCCGGGCAATTACTTCTATTTGTTTTGAAATGAGAAATAAGTGTAATTTAGGATATTTTTGTTTGTCAAGTCTAAAGCCAGATATAGAAGAAGTATACACTACCATCATTCTATTGAGCTAGTAATTTCTAGGAGCCATTAAATAATTCTTAACGCAAAGTTGTTTTTATTTAATTTTTTATGGCTTACCGTTGCTTGTATTTGTATATTTTATTGATCACTTTTGTGTTGGGAAATAACAAAGGAATACATAAGCCTATGGTAGAAAATACATTTTATTTTCATGTGAAACTTTGAATGAGGTGACATCGATTCTTTTTAAAATAATAAGTAGGAAACTAAGAAAATATAATTCGTTGAGGTGTGTTATTTGGCACCACAAGAAACATCGAACATGTATTTATTTACATATTTACAGAATGTATATGAATGCACTATTTACAAATGAATAAGCTGCAGTTATAACGTAGGGGGAAACACTTTGGTTAAAGTTAGTATCTCTAGACATTGCATCTTTGGCAAATACATGACATACATAATTATATTGACAGGTTTACATGATTGTGCAGCCACACATCCATCGATGATTAGGCCCCTATAACCATTAAATGGATGATCAGGAATATTTTGATTAGTGTCTCATGATTAGTAATTCCATCTGTGGCAATACGTTTTATTCTTATAAAACAATTTAATTGTAAGGACATTTATAATTGTTGTGACAGACGAAATGGTTTATAAGCCCTCCCCCCCCCCCATCCCCCTGGAAAAAAAAACTTTGGGGTAACCTGACCGCCCTAGCATTCCCCGACTTAACCTCACATTTGGTGAAATGTTTTTAGAATTATATATCAGTTAAATGGCGACATTTAAGCTGTCACTGACAATTTCATATTTTTAAAAATAGATGATAACCGTTTTCAATCTCTAGGGTATCAGGAAGGTCAATGGTATCTTTGAAAAACATTTGGCCATCACAATACCTAATTGCCCCCTCTCGATACAGATGAAGGTGCTGATGATCTCTGTCCATGACGCGTCAACAAGATGTCTTCCCATCTAGTTATATATCCTGGATGAAAAGATAATACGCTTTATACTGTACATGTACTAGTAAACCCACCTTCCTTTGCCAATAACAACTCGTCTGGGCGTCTTCCTATTAAGATTCACACCATATTCTGCTAATTCTGACCTCTATTTGACCATATCACTCGAAATGCCCTAGCTACTGTCATAGGTCATATTCCAATGTTACCCATTATAAGGTCCCAGTGACCTCTGTCCACCAATAGTGTCGTACCTGGGGGTTGAGGGGTAGGGTGGGGGGAGGAGTTCCAAGGGTGTCTTGAACCCCCTCGGATTTTGAAAAGTTTTAATCACGGAACATAAAACACAGTTTTTTCTTCTTCTCTGGAACCTCCCTCAGCTTTTATTGGAACCTGTTCTAATCTACTTGGAACTCCCTCAAAATTCCCTCATCAGAGTTACCCTGAATGTTCCTCAGCTTTTCCAGACCCCCTCAGTTTTAAAGCTGGGTGCGCCCTGACGATGGTTCCTAATCGAAGCGAATGTCCCTGACGCAGGTGTAGCACAATTTATATCCTGCTGGTTGACCCATCATAGGGCCCAGACGCTCTCCGTTTATCCATAACCAGTCGACTGGAGGTCTTTCCATCAAGGTATACGTCCCTCACGTAGACGTTGGTGGGTTTGGCTTGAGACAAGTCCTCAGGCTCCGACTCCTCCAGGATGGTAGGCTTTCGACTGGGGACACAAAATGTTTAATGATAGTACAGGTTTGCATCAACGCTTTGGTCATTACATGATTATACATATTTGTTTTTGTCTCATCGCTCTAATTCCTGTTTTGGAAAAGCCACTTATAATGGGAATACTATGTAAACGTTCATATATCCCAATTCAAGTGAAAAATCTTGATGAGATCTATGTAAATGTTATTTTGTAGCACCATAAACTCAGTTTTTGTGTAAGGAAATCGTTTGTAAACTTTTCTTTTAATTAGTAATTTGTTGGCACGGGTTCAAGTTTCAAATCAAATCACTCACCTCAACTTCTTGATGACCACTCCGATTATTATGACCACTATGACCAGGAAGATGGTCACACTCACCAAGATGATTATCACTGTATATGAAAAAACACAATTTGTCTTTACCAATTGCATGAAACCTTTCAGCAGTTATATTGATTGAGAATACTGTATACACTTATGAGGTCATCACTTGGTTACAGGGCTATTATAGAGTGGAGTTTGTGGTGGTGCACATTACATTTTATTGAAATGGACCAAAGTATTCTGAAATTCATTTCATTGCATATATACATTAGCCCTGGTTTAGGGTCATGGAGTGTATTTCTAGAGGTATTGGAGTTTGAAGTTTCCCATTTCAGCCCGGCTTTGCTTTGTGTAGCTAAATATTGCCTATACTTACACATTAGACTCTTCCCATCTTCCTCCTCTTGGGCCTCTGTGATCCCCCTGCCTTCTATATCCGTAGGGTTTGGGGTGGGGTTGGGGCCGGGGTTGGGGGCCGGGGTGGTGGCGGCGGGTGGCGCGACCACCACAGGTGGAAGGAACTCAGTCTCCAGCGCACACCTCATATCAAGACCTCTCACCTGGTGGGAGACTGCAAAGATTTACAGAACAAAGATTAATTGCCTATTGATATTCATTCTAAAAACTTAAAATTGAGCAAATGTAAATATTGTTTGAAATGGTGCATGGACCCTTTTACGGAACTGAAGGAACATTCCGAAAGGGGTGCTACAGCGAATCCTACTGTAAATGATCAAATTAGTAATTTTCAGTTTGATTAGAGGGAACATTGTTAGGAGGCTATCCTACAAACATATGCTATCCAACAAATGTTTGTGATTTAGTGACATTTTGCAGGATAGCATCGCCACAAGATGCTAAGCTGCAAACAGTTGCTAAACCAAAAATATTTGTTGGATAGCATCTTTCGAAAAATAGACACTTAGTCATAAATATTTGTAGCTTAGCATCCTTTTGTGAATTAGCATCACCACAAGCTGCTAAGCTACAAACAGATCTGCTAAGTCACAAATATTTGTGGGATAGCATTTCTGCACAAAGCTATATTAAAGTATTATACAGTAAAGTTACCTTTTCTGTAGTATTGAAAGGGGGTGTCAGGTCTTTTATGTATTATGCCCTAAGATGTTAAGTTCCTTATCTTGATTTTAATAAAATGTCCAATAAAATAGATAGTACATTTTTGTCTAAACGTTTTTAACTTTCTATTCAGGGAAATGTGAGATGCGAAATCATGGAAAATATGCTTTTTTCAGTGGGGCGGGATGATTCAGGGAAGAATTTCTAGTAATCGCTATATGAGAGGTGATAGACATTAACCTTTTTCTGAAACTTTGGTCTTTTTAGTACGATCTTCAAAGAATATTGATAGAATTTGTGAAAAAAGGGTTTTGTGCAACAACTAACAACTAGGCATACAAAAATAGGTTTTATGTCCTACAAATGGGAGAATCAATTAAGATGAGTGAGTTATCATTCTAAATAAACCAATATTTGTTTATCTATATCTATTATCCTTCACTGCTATGAAGTGACAAGGGGCTGAACAACTGACTTCTTATTTTTGCTTCTTGAATTTGTTTTGTTAATAGTTTATCAATATTCAAATTTCTGTTGATACAGAATATAAATTGCAAAATGAAAGTGTGATTTAATTTTCCTAAATAAATGATATTTTTGAAAATTTGAAAAAGGTTAGTCCTATGTCCTCTAGGAGTTTGCAGTACACCTCTCTTCCAAACCCCAACGAAATTATATTCAAAATTGTTTTGTTATTTTTCAGCATAAATCTGTAGGATAGCATCCATTGGTAGGATAGCATCTTGTTGGATAGCATTTGATTGTAGCTTAGCAGCATATGGGTGCTGCTAACTGACAAAGTGCTTTGTGGTTTAGTGAATGTTGTATGATAGCATCCTGACATGGATGTTAAGTGACAATTAGCTTGTATTTGTGGGATAGCGCCAGTTTGTGGTTTAGCATCCTAACAACATGCATAATGAGAACTTTAAGATCTGCTCGAATATTCTTGAACAGACCTTTCAAATCAGTTTGTCGTGTGCATTTTAAAATATTTCATCGCGTTAAGCGTGTGTGGCTTTTTGATAACCATTCCCTTCTACTTGTGCAGAAACATTCGTTTTAGAATTACAAATCATAGGATTTTGAAGATTGCTCACATGTTCTCAACTTTACAATGCAGTCTTTTCAAAATGGCATGTGACATTTTGTACTCAATCTTCTATCCGTAATATTCCTAAATGGTAACTAAGGGAACGTTGACATTAGGAATGAATTGAAAAACTTCGTTTCCAATAAAGCATTGCCAGAATTTGAAAGGTTAAATGAAAATAAAACCAACTGTTTCCAAGCCGCGGTAAAAGGATCTATTGAAAATCTGATCCGTTTCCACGCTATATCCCTGATGGCTACATGTATTTTAGTCTCATTTATGGACGTTTCATAATGCAAAGACATAAAATGGCAGCAGAAAACTGAAAGCAACATCTTCTTTTAACAAATGTTCTTTGGATTGTCGGCATTTTAGGAAGATACCTGGGGTAACAGAGGCCTCGCAAAATAACCGAAATTAGATATTGATCATACTCGTTTCAGTGTGAGCTTTGTCTATTGAGCATGAATTAAGTGTCCTAAAATAATCTGTGATTGTACAAAAATTAATTTTGATACAGTGTCAAAGACTGCTGTATTGAGAGTTGTTGAGAAAAATCGAAAAGATATCTAATAGTCTCGGAACAATATAATGTTCGAACTATGAGTAAGAATTCAAAATACTTCTACTTGCTGTAAGTCCATCAAATATGAATTGCCGGGTCAATGAAAATAAGAAATAGTAATATATATTTAACATATCTAACAATTAGGCCTATTGGGAAATTAAATGTGAAAGACGAAAGACACTATTTCCCATAGCTACAAGCACAATTCATGACCCATTCTCGTGTTTCTTTCTACCAGAAATTAAATAAAGTTATATACACTTACCTCTGATAGCTATAACGGCAAAGATCTATAAAAAGCTACGTCGTCATTGAGGTAGCTTAAATACAGCGCTTTTTATGTACACTTACCGCCCACAACTAAAAAAAATCCCACTTAAAAAGAGAGGTTGTCATTTAGGTAGCTTAGATTCAGCATTTTTTTTATAGATACTTACCTCCCGCAGCTAAAACGAATCCTACTTTAACAGTGAGGTCGTCACTGAGGTAGCTTAGATGCAACATTGTTTCTGTACACTTACCTCACGCAGCTAAAACAAATCCCACTCTAACAGAGGGGTCGTCATTGAGGTAGCTTAGACACAGCGTTTTTTATGTACACTTACCTCCCGCAGCCAAAACAAATTCCACTTTAACAGAGGGGTCGTCATTGACATAGCTCAAGCCCCATACCCACTAGGCGATTTTACAGGCGACTGGCAATGGGCAACAGCAGAACCACTGGTACAATCATTACCAATTTAGTTACATGGAAATGTTAAAAACTAACATGTGAGCTGAATTGGTAATGATTATACCAGTGATTCTGCTGTTGCCCGTCGCCAATCGCCGGTAAAATCGCCTAGTGGGTATGGGGCTTTAGATTCAGCGTTCTTTTATGTACACTTACCTCCCACAGCTAAAACAAATCCTACTTTAACAGTGAGGTCGTCACTCAGGTAGCTTAGATACAGTGGTTCTTCTGTACACTTACCTCGAACAGCTAAAACAAATCCCACTTTAACAGAGGGGTCGTCATTCAGGTAGCTTAGATACAGTGTTTTTTATGTACACTTACCTCCTGCAGCTAAAACAAATCCCACTTTTACAGAGGGGTCGTCATTGACGTAGCTGAGATACAGCGTTCGCTCACTGACGTCACATCCGGCTAATGTCAGCCCCTGGTTGTTGGCGGCACACAGTGTCTTCGCATACCGTACACCATCCCAAAATTGGATTTTCTGATTGCAGCCAGATTGGGGTGGGCTCTGGACAAGGGGCAGATAGATTAGAGAAAACATATTAGTCACTTTGAAGTATGTATCATCAATTTGGATGTGAAGGGTTCTATATAGAGCATGAATGAGCCTTGGGTCCTTGAATTTAACTTGGCTAACTGAATTTATTAAGTATCTATCATCAAATTGGATGTGAAAAGTTCTATATAGAGCATGAATAAGCTTTGTGTGCTTGAATTTAACTCGGTTGAATTTATGAATGTCTATTCTGTTCATAGCTTAAAGAAAGTATTCAGCTAGTCTTCCACATTGTCCTGACATAATCTTGGCACAATCTGCTGTTTATCGAACGAAATAGAAACTATTTATGTATGGATATAATCTACCCTGTACAACCACTCTAGTAACAATGGACCAATGTCCATAGAAATGCTAGGTCAATAACCTCATTCAAACACCAGACTCATTTTGATTTTGCTCCAGCAACTAAGCTTTTCCTAGATGGTATTTGTTCATGTGTCCTTTCGTCGATAATGTTATGTATTATTTCAAGTAGGCAATCATAGGTACATTACCAATCAAATGGTACATTTAGTTTTTGAAAAAGGAGGAGTCCGGATCCAATGAAAGACTGCAAGTATATATATATATATATATATATATATATATATATTTATATATCTAAATCTATAACTAAAATAATATTTATCTTAATCTATTTCTAAATCTATATCTAAATCTATATCTGTATATATATTATATATGAGATACATATTCTTGGGTCAACCAGGGGAATTCAACCATCCCCATGCACCACCCATCGACCTTTCCTGGTGCATTGGCTCAAACATTTCTGATAGTGTCTGTCAATGCATACATCATGATGGTATGCTGATAAACTTAGGGCGATCAGCTGTCCGATCTATGTCACTAGTAACTCAATACATCAAAAGGGCAATATGGGCAGTATGCTTCACCCCAGAGTAATACGATCTGGCCATTACTTTACAAAATGAATAATCTGCAATGGGACAGTGACCCCATGTAAGACATATCCATCAAAATCTAGATTATACTTGGATTTATTCGACTCTAGGGAGATCCTATGCACGGGAATGGCATCTCCATTACTTGCAATAGAATGCAGTGAATTGCTCTGGGACAAACTGATGCACAACTTTGAGACGATGAGAAACATCTAACTAATATCATAGGTTTGTAGAAAGTAGACTAGTGCGCAATATAGAGAGGTGGAGAATACGTCAATCAAAACTCTGTGTCAGTGCACATTACTTGTGTTCTAATGTATTGATTATAGCACACAGCAAGCAAAAATAACTCCCTTTAGGCGTGAGAATAGCAGATGCAGGAAAAATTATGGATAGTGCGGCAAGGGGGGGGGGGGCACAACTTTACACGACCAGCAAATGATACATTGGCACATATATATATATATATATATATATATATATACACATCTTTCGCCTATCTTGTTCTCTACCAAGGAGGAAGAGGGCAGGGTTGAGGTTCAACCCTTACATAGCTTGACAAGAAATCAGCAACAAGTGGGGTATTTAGATTAAGAAGACAATGGTGGTTCAATTTCATTACCAACTGATCAAATAGCTGGCGCATATATGTGGGAGGGATGTTTAATGAAATTCGATACTGTATAGTTTAAGTAGGAAGGTTACATGCAGTTAGGTTACCTTTACTATGTAGAATATGGGTAAAAAGGTGTAGGTAATCAGCTAACATTGACATGGTAGATCATGGATAAGAAGGTAACAGGTAGTTAGTGGACCTAGATACAGGATGTCTATTTTTCTTTGCTACGTTTAAGTCTCCTCCAAAGAGGAGATGGATGTCAGGACCCCCCCCCCCCCCCCGGCCTATCCCCCCATCCCCACAATCCGCCCATCGGGGCACTTTGACAATGTGGAGTACGAATAGGGAAGTAATAGTCAATGTACCTTGAGAATGTAGAGCATCTGGAAGAATATCTCAACGTTTTCAGGTACGCTGATGATACAACCAAGTGACGTGTCGCCAAAGGTGACGTCATTCTCCGTCAGTACCTTAGTACTACTGGAGATGTAGACTAGTTGGACCCCCGACAACGACTGGCTACTGTCCATGAATGTGACACTGGCCTTGTCCGTGTTTATGTACTGCACTGAAAACAAAAGAAAAATCTTTAAAGAGTCTCATTACACCACTGGAGGTTTAACTCCTAGTTTTACCTTTTCAAAAATATATTTCCGTTTATCAGGTTTATCTTAATTATGTGT
This sequence comes from Lepidonotus clava, assembly GCA_936440205.1. Taxonomy (NCBI): domain Eukaryota; kingdom Metazoa; phylum Annelida; class Polychaeta; order Phyllodocida; family Polynoidae; genus Lepidonotus; species Lepidonotus clava. The sequence continues at coordinate 38,285,653 of OW387136.1, read as the reverse complement.
ATGTGATTTGCACACACTCTCATACAAACCCCCACACACATGATATTGTTTTCTGTTCTGAAAATTTGGATTAGTTTTAATGTTAAGAATTAATATCACTGGAAGGTCGTCACAATCAAAAGAATGGTTATGGCTGGTTATAACAGGGGACGCCTCTGTACCATCATTTCGTTGACTTGAGCTCCTTATTTAAACCGAGGTGCCACCTGTCGGGTTAGGGGGGTATCTAATTTAGGTCTAAAAGGTATTTCAACATTGCAAAGCTTATGTCGTGCCTCTAGCGACCAGAAAGATCAGGAATATTAATATGCCAATGGCCTTGTCGTCGCTACCATATTTCGGTACTTTCTGGCGACATATCAGCATATAGCTAAAAGTCATAATGGTCAATTTGAGCTATTCAGCGGCCAGTTGGCACGCATGATCCAATTTCTTTTTCACCAAATATACATTTATCAATTAAGTATCTTACCGAGGATACTAGGGATATAGGAGGAACCATGCATCCGTTACACTAATGCGGGAACTTTCAATTAGATATGATATAAGATCTATTCTGAGAATGAAAGCGTCCCCTCATACCTGCCTTGAAAGCCCTAGAAACCCTTAATGGGTTCTGAAAGGGAAAAATATGTGGCATCACCCACTTTCAGCAAAACTAGGTAAGGGTTAGTCGGGAAGTAGGTAGGTCCAAAGGTAAGGGTTTACGGGCCAATGGGTAGTATAGTATGTGTTCTAGGACCTCTCGGCATTAGTCTAAGATCTATTTTGAGTGTCACATTAGAACATTAGTCCAACATTCTGCTGTGAGTTTCACATTTAAGGTTTGAAAGACTTCATTTAGAATTAGAATAATACATAGTTTGCAATAGTTTCTGATGGTCGCTCTCCAATTAGGAGTTACATTTAATTACACAGACTTTGTAAATTTGAGTGATCGGTGGCTTCCTACTTAGCAGAGATTCTACCATCGACAGAATTTTGTGGTTCCATGAAATGAGGCAGCTGTTCTAAATCTGCATTTTTTCTGTCAAGCTATACTAGAAAGTAATGAGCTATACATTGATTGCTCGTATCCTTATTTTTTTCTGTTTAGCAACCGCTGTATTATGATTGTCATGCTGTTGCCTTTATAGATCTTCATATAACACAAATTTTGATTGACTGTGACACCTATCTTAATAATTAATATATTGACATCAGTAACAAAGTTTGCATCAGATGCGGACACCCTACCAGTAGGCCCTACCCGATGGACAAACAAACAATTTTCACCGTTTTTAAAATGTAAACAAACATTTGTATTGGTCGATTCCTGCACCCTCGTTATAAGTATAGATTGCGGTCGTTTCTTTCTGAAACTAATAACATGCGTCCTCTATGGACTAAAGGTTCTTCATGGATTAGTGTGTCATATCGGTGTACATAGTACGTCCTCTCAATTACCTTACATGTTATGCTTCAGCGATCTCACCCCCATCCCCGACCCCTGTGCCCTGAGCACACAGGCTCTTATCCTGCTATTTGTTCTCTCTGGCGTCAACACCCCACACTTTCCGCATTCTATAAGGAAACTTTCCCGCTCTCCGACCAGAGGGTTTTTCCTGATATACGAAACCACTGGCTTAAATTGACATTTTTCTCTGCTCAGGTGATTTATGTTTGTAGGGAACGAATCGCTTTACCTGCGAAGAAATTCTTTCCATCATTGGATTTTTTTTAAAAGGGCTACGCTAAACTACAAGAAAGGTCAAAACAAAATATAGTGGGAGAAAATGCTGACTTCTTTGATTGTTTTGCTGCCCATGAGTCGTTACATACCTCATGAAAAAGCCTATATCAAATGAGCCATTTGTATTAAGTAATACAATCAGTTTTAACAAAGGTAGATCGCTAATGTTGTTTCCTTGATAGAGGCAATTTAAACTTCAGTTTTGGTACACCGTACCGACCCGTTTAAACTCCAAATAATTAATCATACTGGATGGTTTATAAATTCTGTTTATCAAGCCTACAATTCAAAGTAGGTTACAATTACACCATGAGTTATCGGGTGGATGTCCATAAAATTAATAGATGTACTAGGGCTCTCCTAATGGTTTTAGATGGGCTGATATCTTACTGGTGGCGTCTAGCTGTCCAGAGTTTAGCACAGATAGCATTCTACTGAATAGTGCATTCAAAACCATGAAAAATGAGAACCACCAGTGGAATAAAAATATACAAGACACTTTATGGAAACTGGGTTTTTGGGATGTTTGGTTGTATCCCCTAAGATGGAGCAAAAATTCATTGAAAGTACTCATAACTAGTTGGCTGCATGACGTATATGGGTCAGGCTCACGAAATCGTCACCAGTGGGGTTGGGCATTGAAAAAAGAAATTGTTGGTCTAGGCTCTGTTTTAAAGTTGTTTTGTATAGTAGAAGGATTGATGGTTCATGTGCAAAAAAAATAATCAGGATCAAATCTATCTTAGATTTTTCATGGCGGCTCTTTGAAGAATGGCCTCTGACGGCACAAAACGGCCCCGGTTTTTACCTCGGATTAAGGGTAAGAGTTCTTTTAGAGGCCTCTACATGTACCAAAAATATGGTTATAAGACCAGTTTAAAGGTTTATAATCGATACTAGAGCATTGTAGCACTCAAGAAAATGCAACTTACACATGTCATGTTAGTACTTAGTGAAATTCTTTTCGCGGGTTCTCATTTGGGCATGGGTGAAACACGTATTTTAGCTGCACCTGACCACCGACACAAGCCAAATGAAAAAAAAAGTAATCAAATGTCCTATATTTCTATTTAATAATGTAGGTATACATGTTTCCTATCTAAATATATGATATAAAGCCCCTATAGGGCTATATTGACATCATATTAGGAAAAGATTTGAGACCAACTACCTAAAATACTGTAAGAAATGTAATGACAAAAGTTTATCACAAAAAACATATCTGATATCCTGAATATCACCTCCCCCCATTGTCATAAGAATGACTTAGAAACAATGACATCACTTGTCTGTACATTTGTTGAAAGCATATACACAGCCACTAGGGCATTAGGGACTTAGTTATCAGTGTTTATTACTTCACCTGGTGTTGACATGAATGTAACCGTATGTTAGTCAAATAAACCATTTTATATTTAGTATCTTATATTTTGTATTTTCGGCTTCGGTATCCTTAAAGGACCTCTCTTAGGCATAATTCAGAAGGAAGTGATTTTAGGTATTCAATGCACTCAGCCATTATAACTGCACAACAGGACTTCCTAATCAATGTTAGGGTATAATCCACTGACCCGTCGCATTACAGCCCATCGTGACAAGGAACGTTTTAATTATAAAAAAAAAGAAGTTTTTATCAATGTCTCTGTACAGTTACGCTTATGCTACAATAGGTGTAGATCATTAAACGATGGGCCACAGGTAGAAGCTTCAGCTAAATTGCCTCCCTACATTCTGAAAACAAGTTTAAAAATAGTCTAACAAAGAATAGAAAACGGTACACATGGTAAAACCACGACAGCTTCCAGACACGGAACTTTCCGCCTCGTGACGAAAACATTCTGTTCATGTTTGCAATTTGTTTTTCTTTTTTGAAGAAGCAAATGCTGACGTGATCACTGTTACGGCTGCGAAATAATGTTTGATTTCATTTTTTTTGCGAGACTGAGAGAAGAAAATGCATTGACGCCATTCTAAAAGGATTAGGCCTATATTCAATTTGGTGCATTCCTTGTAACTACCTGAAAAAATTGTACAGTTAAAATTAACGCGAAATAATTTTATCGCTTTTTCATTATATCATTATTTTCTTCCAATAGAAATAAGAAAATTTTATGAACAAATATTATTCACTTTAGCCACGCTTAAAAATTTGAAAATATTCATGGATATTCACTAAGATTCGTAAATGTTTTCTGGAGGCACTTAAGGTACCTGACGCATAAAGCCATTTCCGGAAATCTGTTGATGCAGGCTGAAGGATCAACTACATGCATATCTCAATCACCCAAGGTTCATGATAATAAACCGTTCTGAAGGTAATGCATTCCAATCCCTGACATCTCAACCCCTTCATCAAGGTTTCATTGAACATTGTATATAAATATATAATCAATTAGGCATATGGCCTATTGATTAATAACCAAAAACTGCACTAAAGATTTTATTCATTGTAATGTCTGGAAGATCGGACCTGCCTTAAAGGTGACAAATACAAGTTTATCCCAAAAAAGTGTATAAAGAAAATGAGAGCTGAAAACCATCATACTTACGTGGTTCACAGATGTACACCATCCTGACGTAGTGCACCCCGTTACCTCCACAGCTCCGGGTTCTGGCCACGCTCACACTACACGATGTCTTCTTGTCACATTGACTGACCACACCTCCTGGGTCGGGACCCGCCGAGCAGTGGGAGGGGGGAGGGGGGCCTGGAGGGGGGCACGCGACAGCTACGTCCGAGACGTAGTACTCTGAGGACATCAACTTGATGATGTACTTTTCTGGGCAGGCCAAAGAGACTGTGATTGGAGAGGCACCCTGAGCGCATGTGATGTATTCTTCGGTGACTATAGAAAAAATGGGAGAAATATTGCATTATAATTATTGGTGTTGGTTCGTATATAACTGCAATATCTTAAGCGCGTTTTACACACATTTTTGTCGGACAAAATTTACACAGCATTATTAACAGCTGATTAAAGCTCTGACATTAAATAAGATGTTCAAAATGTCTCGCAATGAGAAGTTTCTTAACGAAAAACTATCTGACATATTAAGTCTTTGCAGATAACGTATACCCAGATTCTTATCATGAAGTTCTTCCAACAGTACATGGAAATGAAAATGTAATGATTCATGTCAAATAAGACCATTTATGATATTTCACTCTAAATCAGAAAGATGATCAAACGGGTCATCGGATTTTCATATCGTTTGTATGTGTACATGTACAGTTGAGAATACATGTTCGATGTCGCAATAACAAGGGCCTCTCACGAGCACTGCTATAAAGAATATGAAGGTCATCTTTAAAAAATACTATAAAGGCCATGATCCACGTTGCGATTTTGGGCTGACTGATTTTCTTCTCATGCATTTTTCACATATTTGGAATCAATTTTCCTGATGAAAATACAATTTTTCTGATACGTATTATTCTAAATTCTTTGGAAAAGTGTGTGTTGTACAAGAAAAATGATTGTTTAACAAACTGATTTTCAAAATCAGTTCAAAATTGGCCCAAAATCGCAACGTGGATCATGGCCTTTAGGCAATAACTTTTAACTACCTCTTTCTTAAACTCTGAGGAGTTTTAGCTATGCAAAAGGATAAATTACTCTATGTCTCATGTACTCCATCTGACAAAGAAAGTAATACATGTACGTTTACAATTGACAATAATTATTACTGGAAAAAATGGCGGAGACTTCATTATATTGATAGTAAAAACTATCGGTTAGAAACCATCTTGAAGAATTCATCAATATTCATTTTAAAGTCGTTCAGCAATACAACTGTCAGTCCGCTGAGACTGTGCACGATCGGGTTATTTTTAGCCATGGGGTAGTTTGTGTACGGTCAGTTATTGGTCAGTGGACTGGAGTCTCCTGACTGACTGAGGTCACGAATAAACACACCTTAAACCAGACATACGTTAAGAGGGATCAGCTAGGAACATACACTGAATCCTGCTATTCTGCTAATAAACCCCTTTGTATATGTACAATGTAAAGGTTTCAAAATGGACAACAACCTGTATTTTTGCTATGAAGCATGAACTTGGACCCCAACCAAAAGATAATATGAGGCGCCGCCGTTTCTCTCGACAACAAAACTTACAATTTACATCTTAAATGATGGCTCAATAGCTAGATTATAATAAGAGACTGATATATATTTCTGAACAACAGATGACAGCAACAACATTGTTATTGATAATTGTTTTGATCGATTTTACTCATGCATATTATCAAACAGAAAAGAAGTTCCATCGTGAGATTTCGCATATATGCCATCATAAATGTCATTGTCCTAAGTGCATGCACATGTATGCTTGAATGCAGCGCTTGGTCCAGAGAACGCTTGTCTATCCTTAAGGTGTATGCGTGGGTGTTCACCTTTACAAGGGGTTATATTGTGGGTTAATTACAGGTAGGTTGACTCACCTGTGACACATGTCTGAGGGGTGACCAGTCGGACTAGGGATAGTACACACAGCAGACCAGTGGTCAGTGACCCACACCAATCCAACCTTGTAGCCATGGCCAGTTAAGCTGTTAACGGTGAACAACTGCTGAATTCCTCTACTCTTCTGGAGTCAAATTAAAGTGAATTGCCTATTCTGAAGGACAACTTTCTTGTCAGGTGAAAACGAGACTATAGGAAAAAGTGGTGTATACTGATATTACTTCCAGGCTGGTGTTGTCCAAAAAGGGTAGAATCCTGAAACCATTAGAAGTCACAAGTCTAGTTCTGTATCCCCTTATCAAAGATATCCTTAGTAGTCCGCCGATGTTAAACCAGCGTTATGTTATTTCTCCAATGTGCAGGTATTATCAATCCCGTTATAATCCAACGAGGGCTGTCAGAATGGTAACGTCCGAGTGGTCAGTGTTGAGGCAGGTACTGGACAGCTGGTGTGTGTATACAAGCAGGTATAGGTACACTTGTGGTCACTGGGGCAGGCCTCAAGTCCCGTCTTGTCCGCTTTGCCCTGCATGTACCCAGCTGACTGGGGTGGGCTTTCCTTATATAGACTCCCCCTCCCTCCCCCTCCCTCCCCCTGCACCCTCTTTAAATCCCCTACCCCGCTCCCTCACCGCCCCATCATGGTCCACAGAAATAGGTACTCAGCCATGCAGAAATCCATACATCCTAGTATAAGGTAAGTTTCCGGGAAGACAGAAAATGGAGGAGGAAGGGACGGTAATTAATTATATTGGGTTCAATTGCGAGCTCAGGATATCAAGAGGTTGGATGGTCTTAGCATCGTTGGACGAACCTTTAAGGTTAAGAATGAAAAGAATGAGGCAAACGAGGTACGCTCTGCAAAAGCTCCACCTGGACGTTGGGTGGATTAGTTTAGGTCTGACCTCTGTGGTCGACCATCAATGGAAACAATATTAATTGTCGTATGTAGCTAAAACATGGCTTATATTATAATGCATCTGGGCCATAGTGGTAAATAACGGATAAATTGACCCAAATACCAGTTTATGAGAACGGGTTGTGTACCCGGGGGCTGTGCCCTCGGCCAAGTTATGACCTCACAGTACTGTTCTGCGACCCTACTTCTTTGGTTAGTCTGTTAGTAATTGAAACGACACATAACAGTGTGTAATATGATGATGACATTGAGGTCCCATCAAATCAAAATGTTATTATAATGTTATTTTTCTGTTATGCTAAGACCCATCGAACACACAATAATATGACAACATAGGTTGAAGAATGTAACCAGAATGTTGAAATAATGATGCAGTGTGACCTCACAGCAGTACGCAAGAGAAGCAATATTTGGAGCCATCAAGGTAATGTTTTGATAACCGAAATAGAATAAATTGTCGCCAAACGTTATGCCATTCTATATCTTTTACATAATTGCGTAACTATACCAAACCAGGAATGGTATGTCGCAGAGCCTTCTTATAACGTTGCACAACGTCACAAAACATCGCCACAGAACGTTATAAGCAAGTCGCATAATATAACATGACTAGTACTGGCACACCGTTCCTTGGCTGGATATACTATTAACTATATCTGCAACACAATCGATGATAGTCATTTTATTTCGTGACAAGAATTCCTTATGTAAACTCGCTTGGGCATTCACAATCTCACTAGATGATCCGGGAGATTACCCCTTTGAGAGGTCCCACACCTGTGACTTAGAATTGATGACGACGAATTTGAAACCAGCAAACCTACTCGAGCCCTAGATGTATTTGGAGATGTTGATCCACCTCACTTAACTTTTACATGACGTCGTGTTTTCTCCTTTTTTACCAAAAGCTTTCTCGCGAAATTGAGCGATTTTTACTTCCTGAACGTCAGCATGAGTGGTGGGTTTGCCCTCCAACTGCAAGTCCGTGATATTTAAGCACCCGGAAAAACTCCAGGAAAGTCCGTGTGGAGGAGGGGTGTTGATTGTCTTTCCTGCTTCCTTGAAAAACAAGAAAGCTAGTGTTATATTTGTTTTTGGTTCTCAAGATCTAAGAATGCTGTCCGCAGAGAAGTTCATTTCAGATGGAAGTTTGTTTAATTTCTCGATGCATCTATTCAGACTGTAATCGGAATTATCAAAGTGCGTGCTTCAAATGTATGTATATTGAACATCATTCCTGTAAACATGAGTTATTTTCCTTGGACGAATTAGTTTTCAACAATGTAGATAAATGTAAGTTATGAATCCGTTCTTTGTGGGGTTAGTACCCTAAAAGTGCTCTACGTCATTCAACAGGAATCCGATCTCAGCAGATGTATTGTATTTGCCACTGGAATGCCCCCGCACGATCCCATAGACAGGGATAACTCCTTCAGGTTGTATATTGCATAGTCAATGTTTTCCCACCTGTAAATGGATGTTCCTTTGAAGCTATTCTAGGTCTATACCATGGATGTACATGTATCATGCAATTTGTTGGGGATACGCACGTAACAATTGACTATGCGTTTTTATATTTTCGATGTTACAAGAGACATATTCAGGAGTTTAGCTGAATATCCTTTACAGGCTAGTGCAAGCATGCGCATCATGTCTGTTTGAGTTATCATTTTAAGCAAATTTAAGTCTAGTTGGTGAAGGGTACATTAAGTTGCACAACGCAGTGTGTGGTCACATGTTTGCGCACGCTGCTTTCTACTCTGAGATCCCTCTCTAAGTGGAGGTGGGGGGGGGGGGTCGTCCAGAACCCCCCCCCCTCCCATACACACATCCCTCCTCCTCCTCACCTCACTTCGATCCTTCCCTGATTATTTGTCTAAATTTAAAAAAAAAAACACCTGTGATTTATTTTTGACTGCCACCCTTTTTTTAAGGGCCAGACTAATAGGCATTGCGGTTCAACATTTGATATCTTATATAATCTCATACATCTAGTTAGTCTTAGTTGTCCTGTACTGAGTATAGTAATAATGTCAGAATTGCGTCTGGTGAGGAGAAACCTAAAGTCTCAATAGTCTATTTGCTATGCATATGGTTCGTTTTACCAATAAACCACTCCTCTACGATTTGTGACTTGCAGACGCTAGAAGCTGTATAAAAATAACGACATTGAATGAAACATACAGGAAAGTTCTCCAACACAGCAGATGGTTTTTGCCCTACCTAAAGGAAAAACCGCAAGGCTCAAACAAGAAGACGAAAAATAAGTCTTTGTATACCTACACTTTCTTCACTTTTCCCAGCCTTGCACCCTTTTTATACCAAAGGCGGATCTTCCCTATCCTGCTCTTTCTGACATAGATTAAGTTGGTAATCATATACATGTGCAATTGTGGGGTTGTGGACATTATTTAAGTTTACTAAGGTTGGGATGCTAAGGCAACATTTGAAGCAGTAGATCTAGATGGTGTATATGGTGCGTACAAATGCCATGTCTTCTGTCGGTCCTTGATTTCAAATCAAGTACAGGGAAAATCCTTCTATGTTTGATCTATATTTTAGACGTTCTTTTATGCAGGAAAGTTCATGAGTCTTTACTGTAGAAAAAAAACTTGTGAAATAATCCAATAATCTCAGAGTTGTACGCTGTCACCTAGAACTTTAGGTACCACATATCATATCACCATTGCAAAGGTATTTTGCATTGAAGTCTCAATAGAATTATAATTGTCCTTGGGATTTGAAAAAAGAAAGAATTGTTCAGCAAGGAATTTAACAGCAATCTTGGATTTTAACTTATCGCGCCTTTTACCAAACATATGTCATGCATTTTCTTTGCATTTTTTTATCAGTTCTGTTCCTATTGCGCTCCCTGTTATCGTTTTTATTGATATGACTTATAATTCTTCAAACAAGGAAACATTGTATTTCTTCTAAATGGTTTGCTATTTTCAAATTATGTCTGACGACTGATGATTTCTCTCGAGATCAATCTCAAGATACATTACTAGACCAGGAATCGATTTATCCTTATGGCCAAAGTGATTATCAGTATGAATATCTAAATGACAATTATTGATATACCTGACCGCTAAATAAGTAAGCATACAACTGTGATATTAATATCATAACTGTATAGACTACACCTGCTTTTTATATCATAAAGATAAGCCTTACCTGTACAATCAAGTTATCCAATCGACCGATGCATGGAACAGTCCAAGTGTCCTGTTTCTCCAAAGGCAATGTTCTTCTTCTAAAGTCTTGCAGGTAAATGTTATCCGTTGCATCTTTTTTTTCAATTGTGACATATCAATTCCATAGTAAAAGAATATTCTTATAAGTATTCCTTGGTCTTATCATGTGTTAATCATTATCCGAATTTTAACTCTATGAAAACTCATGATACGGCATATATATAAAAGTACTGTGTCTGGCTTTGCTTCCATTGAGCCATACTGACAGAGGAACTGGTGCTAACATCACCTTATGTATAGTCGGCAGACATGCACAGATCGGACACAATGACCAATTCAATGACGTGGAGGAAGGGGCGTGTGGTTTGGGAACAAGTTCTGATTGAAACTATTAAAAGAACGTAAACAAAATAAGGCCAAAGGAGTCATAGTTCGTGAGCAGGAAATAATGGCCACCTGTTACTGTTTTTTAAATTTTTGTCTCGCCCTAATCCTAAATTTTACAGATGTAAACACTTTTACCGCCTTTGAGCGTAAAATATTAGATATTAGAATATGGTGATCAATTGATCGAAAAAAGGGAAAGATACATACACTATTGTAGGAAAACAACGATTTATTTAACTTATACTTACATAGTTTATGTGTTAGCTATAGGCTGACACAGAATATCAAACTGGCCCTGTTAGTTGGATAGTTTTGGTCATTCTTATTTAAAGTCACTTTGATGAGCATGTTTAAAATATCAGCATACCAAATAATATATTCAATTAACCTACCATACAAAATGTATTCAGTAATATACTTATATTACAGATCTATATTTGAGTTATGAATATGTGAAACGAATATTTCAGTACTTTTATATATTTATACAAAACTCCTAGGGGTGAACATGGAAGAAGAATTCCAACAGAAATACTTGACCGATGCAAAGAAAAAATGTTACCACAGCTTGCATTGGTTTTTATATGAACACGTTACAAAAGTTAATTCCCACCTCATCTACAAAGAAAAAATATTTTTGTTGTTGAACTTCATGACAGTGTCTATATCAGTATATTGCTCAACTGATAGTTACTGACAAATCCCTACCTTGCTCGGTTGGAATGAATAAGATTGGCTTTGTTTATTACATATGTATCTATTCACAAAATGCGTCATAGTATTTACTTTTTTGTAGTAACTTTTTTGAGAACAAAGGTATTTCATATAAAAGGATTAATACAATAATTTATCAAGTCGGTAGCTCTTAGCTTGTGGTAGCTGGAGGACATTGACAATCTGATGTTTTGTGAAATTTAACAATCATGGGTATAGTTCAAAAGTATATTGGTGCGCATTCATATTATGTATATTTCTGAAATCAACCATCATGCATAATCATAATCAATAGGTACAGACCTAATGCTTAGTGCTGCCGTCTCTTGTGGAAAGGGTTAGCAACATGTTACCTCCAAAACGACCAGCTTCTCAAAGATCAAAGTTGAATTGCAGGACAATGTAAGGCACGTTTTTAGGGAGTTTTTTTTATGAGCTGTCAAGATAATTACTTTTATTATAACGTCGTGTAGGTCAATTTTGCGATATGAGTGTTATGATCCTGTAACTATGTTTTCAAATGTCCTTCGATATTCAGAAATTAAGTATTCAGAAATTACTCACTATGATTATACATGGGCTATTTCAAGATGACTTTCAGCAACCAACCCGATCTGTCTGTCCTTCTAAATACCGGACTTCAGCAACCATTTTGCCATCCGGAACAATGTATCTTAATGAATAAGTCATATGTTTATAATGATTACAATTAAGATTCTATGTGCTACAACCCATATAAACATGGCCTATATATACCAAAGGTCACTAGAGGACCACCGGCTGTTGTGTGTGTGGCCTTGTCTATGGGACCATGCACATTAAAGAACACCTGCCTTGGTAAAAGTGTAGGGGTATGGTCTCTACCTGCTCATAGATTCGACCACCATCACCGACCCTTGATATAACCCTTGCAGCCCTTTCACTGCTGAATATGTTATTCTACAGTTCATAATTACAGAGATATTGGCCAAAATATGAAAATTAGTCTTAAAAATGCCTAAAACTCAAATTTTCTCTAGATTTTTCTGGTACAATTTGTTTTTATGTAAGTTTGATGAAAACATTCCAAATGTTGGCACCCTGCCAATTTATGAGACATGTCTATGTTGATAATATCTGCATTATGTTCCAATCTTTGGTTTCCATGGTAACCATTAATTGCTGAAATATTGATTTTATTTGTTTCAAAGAAAAAAAATTGGAATCTAAAGGTTTACTGTGTTTGAACAAAAAAAACAATTTGTGATTATCTTAAATGAAACCAAAGTTATAACATTTTGATAATTATATCATTTTTCAAAGACTAACAAATTTCTATCAATTTGAAAAAAGATAGCAAAATCATTATGTATGTATATTGTTACAAGGTTGCGCAATTGCAATTTTACTGTTTTCTAATGAATTGATGCTAGCATATTCAAATGGGCATATCTCCAGTTCTAATAGGAATTTTTTAAAAATTCTTTCAGATTCTGAAAGCTTAATTTCTCATCTATAAATGTTCTTCCTATGGGAGTTTGCCATTGAGCCACTTTTGTGGCTTCCCGCGCTGAAAGGGTTAACCTTAATAGGGCGTGAAGAAACCAATAACCAACCAACCATGGCCTATATAACCCTCCAGATTATGAGATAAATGAGTTTCAACTCAATCTCACATCGTGATCTTTCCGATCTTTCTTTGTACATGTATTTACAATTATTCTGTCTACACACATGATATATCTGCAACTATTGTATAAAAAATAATCTTATGGGGTTAGCCATAAATTTTTTTTTTAGTAAATTGGTAACAGGAGACTCTTTTAACAGTACAGAAACTGAACATCCTGCACCAACCTGAACCCATTGACCAATAGTAGTTCAGCTTACAGCCAGCATTGGCCCAGTACACAAAACTGACCAATGAGAAAGCAGATTATCCCTACCATGCCATGGACAGAAAGCCCTTGGCACCAAATTTTGAATTCTTTGTTCATTGTGGTCCTGACACTGGAATCAACACACGCCACGTCTCCACACTTATATATCTGCAACTATGTCCACATTCACACGCTGATTTGATACAAGTTTATCTTACCTTATGAATGAAAGATGTGATTTTCCCTGTACGTTCTCCTTTTTGAGAACAGGCAATAATGTTTTGAATCTTCATTTCTTTTTAGGTATAACTTAAAATCAAAGATCTTAATTCTTTAAAATAGTCGCTCAATTTTTGCATTTGTAACTTTTTAACTAGAAGTGTGGACTATTTGGTTTAGAGAGTCTGAGCTAGCATTTTTGTCACGTGTGGATCTTCATGGACTGTTAGAATGTTGAACAGGGAAGTTTCCTCATAGCCCCGACCTTCCAGTCAGATGTATATATAAAACAGTTTAAACATAAATGTAAAGAGTTCTAGATTTAATAAGAAAGACCTTGTCGATCGCTTCATACCCGTAGGTACAAATAGATTTCAATATTCTCCGAGGATGATGGTACCAACTTGTTCCCTGTACATGTGCACATAATTATTGATTTCTTTAGTTAAAGTATACAGAACATCTCAGTCAAACATGTTAGGACCGCAAAAACTACTCGACAGGAGCCATTAGCTCACACTTAGATGAACTTTCATTCGTGGCAAGGCTGTTACCAGAAATATTGCTTTTGATGCTCCTTGACAGAGAAGTGCAATACAATTAATACACGACTTATTCAACTAGCCAGCAAAGGATGCAGCGTCGCAGAACATTCTAATGACGTTGAAGAACGTCACAGAGCATTACCTGAACGCCAGAGAACATTACTATAGGGTCTTTCCCCAATGGATACCTATTAAGTTAATGAGCTACCCTTTCACGAAGTTTTCCAAATACGTCATGAAAGAATGAGAAATTGGTAGGCCCACTCTCAAATGACATCATGTACATCTTTGTATGTCATTAAAAAAACGGAAGAGATAAACGAATTTTCAGAGGAGTTCTAAATATCATTAGAAAATGTTTTCTTTTGCCCAATCGTTCGTCAGGGTAGTTGCAGCTTTGTCTCATGTGTCTGAGAAGTTGAATTCTTCAATTTGAGCATAGCCTTAAACGTCTGTTGAAAGTGGGCCAGGTCCTCGTAATCGGCGCTGGTCAGACTGCCCTTAGAAGGGGACGCGCCCTCCTTACTAAAGCCCTCCACCTCCACCCCCTCAGCTTTGTCCCAGTATTTCTCCTGCCCCTCTATATCCCCCTTCTCTCCCCCTAATTCCTCCCAAGCCTTGTGGTCTGGAGAGTCCGCAGGGATTCCGGCGTATGGGTTGGGCACCACGCTCCCCTTGGGGGCCTCCAGGGCTAGCAGCCTTTTGCCCCCACTGCGGGGGGTCTGTTTGGCGGGGAGAGGTCCGTCGGGGGCTGCGGGCAGGGAGACCATCCCCACAGGGGCGAAGTGGGGTCCGACCGGGGTGGGTCGGCGCCGGGCCGCCTCCGTCATGTAGATCTCGTTGTCAAAGGCGAAGTCTGGGTCGCCCGAGACGGCCGCAGGAGGAGACTGGGTGCGTTTCCTGAAGGGACATAATATAGACATTGAAAAATATCGCAATTGGAAATAAATCCTGCATAAAAGAAATCAGAAAAACATCTACGATGTTAAATAATGACATAGGCCTATAGGATGTCAAGATTTGCTGTGGATGTCGATGTGACGTTGTCAGGACGTTGTCCCACACACAGAATCTTTCCTACAAATGTTGGTGGGTTTGTGGGACAGCATCACCAGAAGATACTATTGCACACATTAAACAGTTGCTACAGGGCCATACCCACTAGGAGATTTTAGCGTCACCGAGCGACTCTACAAGAAACAAATCGTCGGCACAATCGCCCAGCGACCACAATCGCCGGGCAAATTCCCGTGGGTATGGTGTGCATTCTCGGCGACGGGCGACAGACAACAGGATCGCCGGGAAAATTGCCGAGAAAATATCAAACATGCTGAATATAACCGTCGCCGAGCGATGACGATGGCTGTTCCTACCGTCGCTCATCGCCCGGCGACGGTAAAATTGCCTAGTGGGTATGGGGCTTAAGTCACAAATATTTGAGGAGTAGCATGTGAAGTTTAACTGATGCTAAGTTACTAATATCTGTGACTTAGCAGGTAATTCTTTTCATAGAGATCTGATGTATGCCTATGGCTTATTGTAGGGCTAAAGCCCCACACCCATTAGGCGATTTTACCAGTGATGGGTGATGGGCAATTGGGAGAATGGCCGTCATCGTCGCCGGGCGACTGTGATAATAAGCAACTTTGATATTTTACCAGCGATTTCACTGGCGATTCTATTGCCAGTCGCCCATCGCTAATCTACATCTTACCCACGGGGAGTTACTGGGCAATCCTGAGTTGCCGGGCAACTTTACCAGCGATTCTCCAAGTCGCCTGTCACCCGTCACCATTAAAATCACTTAAGCCCCATACCCACTAGGCGATTTTGTCTACGGCTGGCGACGGATCGGCGCTAAAGTCGGCCGATTTTACCCCTAGAGTTTGGGCGATTGTGGGGTCAATTCAGATCAAACATGCACATTTCAATATACTATACTAACAGGCAATTGTAAGAATGGGCGAAGATGACAACGACTCTCCCAGTTGCCAGTCGCCCATCGCCGGTAAAATCGCCTTGTGGGTATGGCGCTTAAGTGGGTATGGCCCTTAAAAGTGGACTAAAAGGCTGTAGAATATCGCAGCAGTAAACTAATATACATGAAACACATCCTAGTGAAACCCACACCTGTAAACGACCCGTGAATCAACCCATGAGCCTAAGATTATAAGCATGCTAAAGTTTCATACCAGATCTCGCTCCTCTCCCCATGATGTTCTACAAGGCAGACAGAGATAGTTTTGTATTAGATGTGAAAACGTAGCAAAAATAATCGTACAGAGTACATACCTTCGTTTCCTGCAGCCAATAACGACGACCATGATGATAATGGCAATAATAAGGATGGCCCCAACCGCGGCTGCAATAATTGGGATGTAACCTGTAAATAAGAAAAGTCAATCTCTAGTCAACCAGTCATGAGGCGAGGAGAGTGAATGGAGAGTTACATAAGTCAAGGTTTATAATTGGATATTTTGGGCTAGAATATATTTGCTAAAATGGCTCAGATATTTTGTGTTTATTCAGAGACATGACCAGAATAATAATGATTTATAGGCCCGACTTGTATTCTGGGAGATGTTCTGCAATGATCTTTAGCAATCTCACAATCTAGGATGCACCACCAGTCCAAATTAAGGGACATTCACTAAATTTGTGCAATTTACCAAAGCATAATGTTATTACTGAATTTCAGTCTGAAGTGAGTAGAAAAATGTAGCGTAGATTAGGGTGTTACTGTTAGCACGTTGAAATAAACTGAGCCCCGTATGTTTTCTTGTTATCTAAGACAAAAAATCTTATTCTGTCTGTTAGAGTAAGTGAGGTTGTAAAGGCTTCTTCCTGTTACCACCAGGTGGTACAGATAGGTGTGATAACCTAGTGTTGAAAATAGTGAAAACCCAGTGTCGACACGATCTTAATGCTTTGTAAGACCACCAGGGGGCAGCTCCTGTTTCCAGAATAGCACCATGCGAGATTAAATTTGTATTTATGCCCCCCCCCCCTTAATTTTATTAGGCAATATGATAGAAATACTGGAGGAATTTGGGATTAATTCTTCTTGAAACACTTATTACAAAAAGAAAAGAAAAGTGGATTCTGATATATATTTTGCAAGTAGTATGCTAAAATGAACCTATTTGACAGGGTACAGTACTTCAACAGTTGGCATTTCCTCCCCGACAGCAAATTCAGCGATGCATACTCTAGTGATTACAAAGAACCGCCAATAGACTACCGATTGTGTAGACACTATAATTAGGTAGATGTAGACATGTAGAGGGAAGGAGCGAAGTTATTGTGTGGTCCAGCCCCATTCATTTGTATTTGTCATGAAAGATAATGTGGGGTATGACTTCATGGCACATACAATTTCTGAGACTTTCCAAAAATTACAATGAAACCCCATACTCACCTATAGAGTGTATGTAGGGTGCAGTGTGCAGCACCTGTTGCTCGGTGACGGTCTCCTTCCCCGGGGGTACCCCGACCGTGGGCCGGCTCACCACCGCCCCCCGCCCCGACCCCCCGGGAGGACGCCTCCTCCAGGGGCCCAGGGTGGTCAGGGGGACGTCGTGCAGCACGGGTGGGGTGGTGGGAGGAGGGTAGTGGATGGTCGGAGGGGTTAGACGGGTGGTGGGAGGGGGGAAAGGGCGCGGGGGGAAGACGAGGCCAGGGCCACAGCGCACGGCCATGGTCTGAGAGTGGTGAACTGTGCATAGAGAAATGAATCTGGGTTTAATATTGTAATTCATATTAGTTATATTCTCAGGATATATCAAATTATCTTAGCTTCAGATATAGACACGGCTAGTATTCATAAGATACTTGTATCACCATTACATTCAATACTGAAACAAAGATGAAAAATTACCAACGAATTAGTCTTTATTTAGATTCACTGTCTTTATCGGGTTGTCTTCATATGTTAACACATTAGAATTTGTCTTACTGACTCATCGGTTTACTATTATTCGATTTTTGTCATAACAAAATGTCCAAATACTCAATGAAGTACTGAGGCAGTTCCTTCGTACAAAATCTGAAAATCTTTTCGCATAAAACAAAACAAATGGCGTATGCTTACCACCCAGAGTTATCCAGAACTGTGTCATCTTTGCCTGAGGGTTGTCAAACTCAATATACAAGGAGCCGTTAACGTTCATCTCCAGAGGCGTGAAGCTGTCGTCGGCCTCTGAACACACACTCCTCACCCGACTGCCGCTCCAGAAGTGCATCACCTGGTAATAAGGACACTCATTAACCACATTAAAGTTTAAATTAATTTTAACTAATTACGGTCTAATAGGGCCCATGGTTTGGAAGGATTGGATGGAGTTGATTAGTTTTAATGTATTTAAGGGAGAAGTCAGAGTTAAACACGTTCCCTTCTAGACGGGGAAAATTGATGTTTGTTAGTGTGTGTGTTGGATACGGGGTCGTCCTGGCCTCGACACTCAAGCATGCACACACACACGTAAACACTCACACACACACACCATGCTTACACATAATCTTGAGAGTAAACTTAATATACAAAAATAAGGGGGAATGCTGTAACTGCAAAAGCGTGTTTTCAAAATCTTGGATTCCCCTTAGATATGTCTGAGGGTATATTCCCATGCACTATATATTATTAGACCACAAGACTCCATTCTGTCATGCCTTATAAGGCTTGTAACTAGACAACTAAGTAGGGACTTTTATGTACTTCAATGGCGTAGTTAACATACGTTTAAAATAGATTTGAGATCTGTGGCTTACAAACCTACCTGTGGGCAGGCTGTGGTGTCCAGGTCCTGGGGGTTTATATAACCTGAAGGGCCATACCCACTAGGTGATTATGCCTGAGTCAGCTGACAGATCGGCGCTAAAGTTGGCCAAATCTAAGGGTAGAATCAGCTGATTTTAACAGCGGTTCAAATCAAACCTGCATATTGAAATATACCATATTTTATATAACCTACCTGTGGGCAGGCTGTGGTGTCCAGGTCCTGGGGGTTTATATAACCTACCTGTGGGCAGGCTGTGGTGTCCAGGTCCTGGGGGTTTATATAACCTACCTGTGGGCAGGCTGTGGTGTCCAGGTCCTGGGGGTTTATATAACCTACCTGTGGGCAGACTGTGGTGTCCAGGTCCTGGGGGTTTATATAACCTACCTGTGGGCAGGCTGTGGTGTCCAGGTCCTAGACCTACCTGTGGGCAGGCTGTGGTGTCCAGGTCCTGGGGTTTTATATAATCTACATGTGGGCAGGCTGTGGTGTCCAGGTCTTAGGGGTTTAAATAACCTACCTGTTGGCAGGCTGTGGTGTCAAGGTCCTAGACCTACCTGTGGGCAGGATGTGGCGTCCAGGTCCTGGGAGTTTATATAACCTACCTGTTGGCAGCCTGTGGTGTCCAGGTCCTGGGGGGTTATATAACCTACCTGTGGGCAGGCTGTGGTGTCCAGGTCCTGGGGGTTTATATAACCTACCTGTGGGCAGGCTGTGGTGTCCAGGTCCTGGGGGTTTATATAACCTACCTGTGGGCAGGCTGTGGTGTCCAGGTCCTGGGGGTTTATATAACCTACCTGTGGGCAGGCTGTGGTGTCCAGGTCCTTGGGTTTACATAACCTACCTGTGGGCAGGCTGTGGTGTCCAGGTCCTGGGGTTTTATATAATCTACATGTGGGCAGGCTGTGGTGTCCAGGTCTTAGGGGTTTAAATAACCTACCTGTTGGCAGGCTGTGGTGTCAAGGTCCTAGACCTACCTGTGGGCAGGATGTGGCGTCCAGGTCCTGGGAGTTTATATAACCTACCTGTTGGCAGCCTGTGGTGTCCAGGTCCTGGGGGGTTATATAACCTACCTGTGGGCAGGCTGTGGTGTCCAGGTCCTGGGGGTTTATATAACCTACCTGTGGGCAGGCTGTGGTGTCCAGGTCCTGGGGGTTTATATAACCTACCTGTGGGCAGGCTGTGGTGTCCAGGGCCTGGCGGTTTACATAACCTACCTGTGAGCAGGCTGTGGCGTCCAGGTCCTGGGGGTTTATATAACAACCTGTGGGCAGGCTGTGGTGTCTAGGTCCTGGGGTTTATATAACCTACCTGTGGGCAGGCTGTGCTGTCAAGTTCCTGGGGGCTTATATAACCTACCTGGGGGCAGGCTGTGGTGTCCAGGTCCTGGGGGTTTATATAACCTACCTGTGGGCAGGCTGTGGTGTCCAGGTCCTGGGGGTTTATATAACCTACCTGTGGGCAGACTGTGGTGTCCAGGTCCTGGGGGTTTATATAACCTACCTGTGGGCAGGCTGTGGTGTCCAGGTCCTTGGGTTTACATAACCTACCTGTGGGCAGGCTGTGGTGTCCAGGTCCTGGGGTTTTATATAATCTACCTGTGGGCAGGCTGTGCTGTCCAGGTCCTGGGTGTTTATATAACCTACCTGTGAGCAGGCTGTGGTGTCCAGGTCCTGGGGGCTTATATAACCTAACGTGTTTTCAAAATATTACCGAGTGTATTTGTATTATTGGACCACAAGACTCCATACTGTCTCAAAATAGATTTGGGATGTGTGGCTTATATAGTCTACCTGTGGGCAGGCTGTGGTGTCCAGGTCCTAGGGTTTTAAATAACCTACCTGTGGGCAGGCTGTGGTGTCCAGGTCCTGGGGGTTTATATAACCTACATGTGGGTAGGCTGTGGGGTCCAGGTCCTGGGAGTTTATATAACCTACCTGTGGGCAGGCTGTGGTGTCCAGGACCTGGGTGTTTATATTACCTACCTGTGGGCAGGCTGTGGTGTCCAGGTCCTTGGGTTTACATAACCTACCTGTGGGCAGGTGGTGCTGTCCAGGTCCTGGGTGTTTATATAACCTACCTGTGGGCAGGCTGTGGTGTCCATATCCTGGGGTTTATATAACCTACCTGTGGGCAGGCTGTGGTGTCCATATCCTGGGGTTTATATAACCTACCTGTGGGCAGGCTGTGGTGTCCAGGTCCTGGCGGTGGGCCTTGAAGTGGGGCAGTTTGATCTCCATCTCTGTTTTGTGGTCCACGGAGACGACACACCGACAGGTGCGGGACATGGTGTACTGAGGGAATCCTGTGTTCCACAGGTACACCAACGACCCACTCACCACTGTGTCCAAGCACATGTCGACTGTCTGACTCAGAGGGTTACTCGACAACATCACTGAAATAGAGCATTGGTAAATTATTTCGTTGGTTGCTTTACGGCCTAATTAACTGCCAGGGTCATATCAAGGGTGGTGCCTATTTGTAGCAGTAGGACGCAATGTCCTGCTTATAATGCTGCCTCACTGAGATATTATGTCATAGGCCACAGTCACATGATACTGACACTGGGGCAACAAATTATGTTTCATGGTTCTAACTTTGAACCAAGTGCCAGACAAACAGCAACCACTACCATTTTTAAAGTCTTTGGTGTGCCTCAGCCAGAGTTTGAACCCACAACCTCCCACAATCAAGTTAGCACCTTACCAATACAACCAAGCTACCTAGTCTGATGCATCAGTATATTATACACATATGAAACGAGAATACCTTTCATAAACGAAAAACACGATTTTTGAATTAGATACCTTTATGAATGATATTGGTTTCTGAAAAATTGTACCCCAAATTTGAATTACAGCAACATCAATCCCAGTTGTGGATACACGGAAGACCATGGTTGTAATGCTTAAGCAACTTTAGCAGCGACGGGCAACGGGCAACTGGGAGAATCAGCCGATTCTTAGGATCGCCTGTAAGTACATTATACTAGAACTTGCAGGTTTGATACGAGCTGCTGGTAAAATCGGCCGATTCTACCCTTACAATCGGCCGATTTTAACAGCGATCTGTCGGCCGACTAAGTGATAATCGTCTAGTGGGTATGGCCCTTTAGCTTTATCATTATTGTCAACCTATAGATGTTATTGATGACCGTGCCGCTTTGGTGATCAATAATACGATATCAATCTATATATGAGCCATATGACAAAATGAATCTCCATTTGAACATTCAAGAGAATCCATGAATTTCAAAGTGACAAAATGTTGCATTTGAGTTTCCTACATTGACATGATATATAGAAAATATTAACTGATTCCACATATACCTGGACGCCACCGTAGCGAGAAACTAATTCTATTCTGGTATTCATATTTGACAATTACGTTGCATGCTTGCTACACATTGATAGTGATTACAAAAAATCTCTGAGGAAACATGAGGTAGGTGCTGATAATGCAAGTTTTTCTTGGCTGAGCCCCAGAACCAAGCGTATCGATGCATGTAATAGTTCAGCAGTATCTGATAATTCAAACTAACAACCCTAAAGTTACTTGACATTGCATTTCAACACGTTTTCCTGATTTGAAATAAACCAATTAAATGGTTTTATAAGGTTACGATTTAATCAACAAGACCATTGTTTCGGCTGTTCTTCTCTAAAAACAGACACCCTGTCTTGTGACGTTTCTTAGGTCCTCTTATATTTCAACTAAATTACTCTTGGTGCTTGACAAAATAATGTTAAAATAAAAGAAGTGAGAAAATGAATATGACGATCTAAGGTTGAATAACAACTGAATTTCAAAGCAATTTTCAGTATAGTATGCTATAGTATAGGATATATCCCATATAGATCAACATTGACTTTTGTATTGTATTTTGAATAGTGCGTAAATTACATGAAAATGATAATCATATGGCTAATTAGTGAACGTACCGCGGTCCTCTGTGTGCGTTTGGAGATAAAGACAAGACTAGCGTGAGACACAAAACAGTACTATAATCTCTCCACTTCATTTAACCCCTTACAAGGGTTGCGTGTTAAAACGCAGCCTTATCTGTTTGATCATCACTTTGTGTAGCCTGCTGTTGTTTGGTGATTACTTATCAATTGGAATGTTTTTTGCCAATACTTACCAGGGAAGAAAAATTAATAGTGTAATGATAATTCGGAATGAGTAGGTGCATGATTAAGAAGAGGTTATAAGGGAACGGGGGAACCTTAAGCTTATATATGAATTTGAAGAGTTGAAATAGGTGATCATAAAATGGACATGTCTTCAAGAAAGGGATACATAAATGTTGAAAAAGATTTAGATAAATAAACTTGATAAATTGATAAAAAGTATTCACCAAACTGTATGGAAGTTGAACAGAGGCATATGTTTAATTGCAACCTCGAAATAATCATTTCATTTATGGACTGAGATGGTGGATTTCAAGTATGACATTCGTTTTCACACCGGCTAAAAGGACATGAATCTGAGTCATAATCGTCAGGTTGGCTTAGTTCACTTGGGAAAAACCATGAGATACATAACCTAACATAATAATCATATTTGCATATTATATATCGTTTTAAAGCTGATTCAATTCTCTACTTAATACTTCAAACTAGATGAATATAATTCTAATATTTAAGGATGTGTAAACCTTTGAAAGTTCTCAATTTAAACAAATTTAAGGGATTTTGGGGGGAAATCCTGGGAGAACCTGGGGAAATCCAGCAATTCACTCTCGTAATCAGTGGGGTCTAAAGGGTTATAGTCCAGTCTATCATTTATACTGAAAAATATGACAAGAGTTTCTGTTGCCATAGCAACAGGTTTAAAATTCCAAAATGAGCAAATGCGACAAATACAAATATAATATGCTGGTCCAACCTAAAAAAACAGTATTTCTTTTGGACTTATACTCAGGAAATGTTTACAACTATGGGCTATCCAACAAATACACAGATCCATTGGTCAGAACAGATATCGTGTTAAATATTATTCTAGGTTTCTGTCCTGGTTACCATGGTAACAATGTCATTAAAATTCTTGCAACCATTTTGAAATGCAAGCATTATGCTTACACAAGTTCTTAACATCTTAGAATGTTATATGAATTAAGAAAGTGCATCTTTAACTTAGGCTTTATTGAGGTGCTCTATCTCATTTTAGCTAATTTTCTATATTTGACCTTTCAAACAGTGACCTTGACCTTGGGTCAAGGTCAAAATTTCATAATCAAAATATGTCCACCACTCATGTGCATGGTCGATCAAAATTTGGTACTGATGTGATGAAAACTTTTCAAGTTGTCAACAATTAAGTGATTTACCCTTATAATTTGCAATTGTATAAATTCCATGGTCCTTTTGAAAACCTCACTATTTCAGATTTTTGTCCTGGTTACCATGGTAACAATGTCATTAAAGTTATTGAAAAAATTTTGAAATGTAAGCTATAGGCCTACACAAGTTTTTACCATCTAGGAATAATAGATTAATTAAGAATATATACCTGTAACTAGGGATTTATTGGGGTACTCTGACTCATTTTAGTCAAATTTCCATATTTGACCTTCCAAACAGGGACCTTGACCTAGGGTCAAGGTCAAAATTTCGAAATCAAAATAAATCTACCACTCATGTGCACGTTTGATACAAATTTGGTACTGATAAGATGAAAACTTTTCAAGTTATTAACAATTAAGTGATGTACCCTTATAATTTTTTTAAATTCCACGGTCCTGCTGAAAACCTCACTATTTTAGGTTTTTGTCCTGGTTACCATGGTAACAATGTCATTAAAATTATTGTATCCATTTTAAAATGTAACCTATAGGCCTACAGAAGTTTTTTACATCTTGAAATAATATATGAAGTTAGAATATATATCTGTAACTAAGGCTTAATTGTGGTACCCTGACTCATTTTAGTCAAATTTCCATATTTGACCCTCCAAACAGTGACCTTGACCTTGGGTCAAGGTCAAAATTTCAAAATCAAAATAAGGCCACCACACATGTGCATGTTTGATAAAAATTTGGTACTGATACGATGAAAACTTTTCAAGTTATACAATTAAGTGATTTACCCTTATAATTTCTAAAAATTCCATGGTAACCATGGAAACAGGGTGAAAAATGCAAAATCCAGCTTGGGAACAGGCATATTCAGATTCAGCAGGTCCAAATTGTCTAAAATAGCCTTGTTCCCAACTTTTACTCAAAAATGCCGCCTGAATTGTTTTAGAGGCCTCTTTTCAAGAAATCCGACTAGACTATATTATTGACAACTGTTTTTTACATTCATTGAAATGCTAAATAAGCATTGCAATAGCCATTGGGATCCATAATATAGTTTTATTCCTTTACAAATATTGTCATTCAAACTTACGTGGTTCACACTTGTACAAGACGTGGAAATATGCTTCCCCTAGGTACGTCACACCACCCACGACACACCCAGGTATAGCGCCTGCGACCAACTTGATCTGACACGTCCCCAACCGGAAGAAGCAGGGCATGGTCAGCTGACTGCTGACGTCAGACGCCGCGCATGCGTCCGGGGAGCTGGGGTGACATCCGGCGTCCCGTGACCGGCGGTAGGAGGCCTGGGGTGATGATCAAAGAAAATTCAGGCATCAATTCTTTCCTCCAAAATACTCCAGAAAATAGTCACGCGTCTAAAAAATGATGCGTGAAAGTGTAAAAATATGTGTGATGGACTCGTGAATGAAAATATCCATTTAAAATCAAATATAAGGTATAAATGTTTACACAAAATACTGCATTATAACTATTAGAAACAAAAAAAATGTCACAAATCTAAAATTTTATGTATTTTCACAAGTCCAAATTTTGTAATCGTGGGCATAAGATTTGTGAAAATGCTTTTGGTCGTCATACCTGGACAATGATGACCAGGTGGTCATCGGGGCAGGATAGGTTGATGTACTGGTCCCTGTTGTCACCCTGGGGGCACAGCCGTACTTCTGTCAATAAGGCTCCACCTGTGAATATAATGAAGGATTATTAATTTCATTTACGTAATCAAAAAAATGGTACGTGAAAAACGTTTGATCAGTGGCTTTGGAATCATAGTAATTCTATTATTAAGTTGGGTAATAGCATAAGGTCGTATCTGACAAGGCTAAAAGAATGGATACTCTCCAGGGTTCGCTGCCCTTGTTCTTAAAGGTTTCACAAAGACGCTGGGCCTACAGATTTTAGCAAAAACATCAGATTCTGTTCCTCTGGAAATCAGTGTATCAGAGAATGTCCCTAATTCCCAACATCCATCATTTTGCAAAAGATGATAACATTAGAAGAGACGCTGCAGATGGAACTTGGGAACTTGTAATATAACTCCGGGTTTGCAAGCACGGACTATGAGTTCATATACATATCAAATGCTTTATACATTAGGTGATCATTCATATGTTTTTTGCTTGTGCTATGTACGGAAATTTATCACTTTGCTACCCACACCTGCAACTATCAACCCAAAATGACTCATAGTAGCAGCCAAAGTGAGCAACAGTAGGATATAGCAGTGTCCTGTCTGTATAGTATAGATTTATTACTATTGGGTAGATCAGATGCATAGGCCCCTAATATAGACCAAATAGACCTCGGTGGTGTTGAAAGGCCTCCATTATTGTTCTCTCTGATTGGTTCTATGTCTCCGAGGTCTCCAAGGCCCTACTACTGTCAGCGGTCATCTGGAACAATCACAGGTAACAGAAAGGGCCAGCGAAGGGCCAATGACCTTCTTAAGGCTGCGAGCGGGAGGGCCAATGACCATAAATGTGAAAGGTTGTGAATATAGATACTCGCTATCATGTATTTGGGTTTCAGTCATCCAGACCGATAACCATTATACTTAATATGTACGTAAGACGTCAAAAGGAAGTTTTTGTACCATTATCATATTGCTGGGTCAACCATATTTGTCTTGCTTGGCCTACGTTGAGAGATATATCATATGGACCGACCGGAAAACATTGTTTTTCAGGAAAAACACTGTTTTCCCATGGGAATCAGAGTTATTTTGGGAAAACAATGTTTTCCCACCGGAAAACGAAAACACTGTTTTCCCATGGGAATCAGACTTATTTTGGGAAAATAATGTTTTCCCCCTGTAGTATCCTTCTGGTCCACTAGATGGCAAATAATTTTGTTAACAACATTCCATGAGACACCTGCTTTATCTGATACTTGGCAAGTTGTATGTATTCACCTATATACCTACCAACCCAACAACTTGCTTGTGGGTAGATCACCCACTGTAAGGTGCCCCAGGGTATACTTCAGAGCCATGCCCCTGGTATACTACAGAGCAGCCAATCAGAAGCAAGCATTCCTTTTTGATATTTTCCTGTGCACAGTGTTAGCATTCTAGAGGTAGGCTAGAATACCCAGGGTACAGAGCAGATAAAAGTCAGTTGAATACCAAGAGTATTTAGAGGTCGCAGGGGTTATGTAGGGGTATAGGGGTAGTATATTGTGACGTTCTCTGGTAAGTCGGGGTTGCCGATTCTTACAACAGAGGAACGTGGGGATTGTTCGGGTCTCGGGGCGGACGGGGAATCCGGGCCAAGAACCGAGATGTGTTTTTAGAGTCGTGCCTCGCGCACGAGGGGGGGGGCTGAGCGAATCGGTCGGGAATCGGCGCTCGATGTCAAACGGAGGACTGCGGGGAAGGGAAATTATGGTAGGGGTACGGGTCGGCCGGGGCTCGTCTCGCTCTATCTCCCAGACCAGCATTCACCCCTACCGGGCGGTCCACCCCGTGGTTCCGGTCTGCGGGGCCGTCGGGCCGACGGTCGCCTATTGTTTGGTAGCGTGGGGCCGAGCCTGCCGCGCCCTCGTCCCCGCGGACTTCGTTCCTTCGTTCCGCCCTTCATGCCTTCGTGCCATGCTGCGCCTCTGCTTCCGGGACGGTTTCGGGCCTTCGTGCCTTACTTCGGTCCTTCGTTCCTCGTTCCTCGGGCCGTCGGGCCCCTACCCTAAGTTCCTCCTATTTATCTCGAACTTCGACTATTTTATCCTAACTTCTAGTTAATTGCTCGGATCGGCTCATCTTAGCGGTTGTTTCAGGAAAGAAGACACGTCTGGACACAAGGAGAACTGTTAAAGAACTCTGTTTATTCGGGCCTCACCGCCCCTTTATATACCCTAGAGGTCAGCCCTGATTGGCTGCTTTCAGTCACGTGATCTACAACTGACGTCACTTCCGGTTTACATTCTCGTTTCCGGTTTACATCTCACTTCCGGTTTACATCTTTCCGGGTCTCGTTCCTTTACATATTTGTTCCTTTACACTTTCGTTCCTTTACATATTCGTGCCTCTTTTTCGGGCTTTTTACACTTTCGTTCATTCTTACATATTTCGTTCCTTTATACTTTCGTTCCTTTTCGAACATATACACCTTTTTATAATATTACCTTATTTTCTCTTATTTTGATCTCTACATTTTTGGATGAATAGCCGTTCATCACACCCTCCCGCACCTTCTTGAAAGGTGGGAAAACACGTCTTACAAAATCCTTCAAAGCAGTTCATACAGCAACGACAACAGAACATACTCTAAAACCAGAAACATTTCAATCCTACGCTCCTTATCGGTAGAGGAGGAGGTGTCACCCTCTGTCCTCTCCGGTCTACTTCGGAGGGCCCCCGGGGCCTATCCGGCTAATTGTTATTTCTCTTCTTTTCTTCTTTCTTCGTTCTTCGTTTTTCTCGCTTCTCGGTTAAGTTCATATAATTTGTTTTACATATCCTAGTCTCTTTTATCTTCGTCATAGTTCTTATCCTGGGTCTATTAGGACCCGTACTGCGCTTTTTCTCGTCTTAGGATGAGCGAGCCGATCGTGGCTCTCCCACCCGGGACTGGGGATCGGTCGTGACCCCGTCGCCCCCGTTCCTTTCCTCTGGGCTCTATGTACTTAGCCCCTCGGCGTTTTTCCTCGCCTTTACCCTCGTTAGGACAGAGGGACCGGTCGTGGTCCTCCTGCCCGGGGCCATGGGTCGGTCGTGACCCGCAATGCCCCCGTTCCATTCGTTTTTCGTCGTCCAGACGCTCTCCCCTAGTTCGGGCGGAGAATCGGTCGTGATTCTCCCACCCAGAGGCAAGGGTCGGTCGTGACCCTTAGTCCTCTCGACTTTCTGGGCACTTTTCGTCGTCCAGACGTTCTCCGTTGTTTTTGGGTAGAGAATCGGTCGCGATTCTCCCACCCGGTCGGTCGTGACCCCTCGTTCTTCCGTTTTATTACTCTTCTCTGCGTTCTCTTGGGTGATGATGATTTGAAGATGAAGTTTTTGTAGAAAGACTGAAGTTTTCTTGTGGAAAGAATGTTCTTTTCTAGACTTCGCGCCCTCGGTCGCCTCAGCATTCAGAGCCTCCCAATGACTTTTCACGTTTGGCAAGGACAACATGTTCGAGCCGGAGGCTGAGGTACCCAGCGGTCCAAAGAAGAAATGGCAATGGATGTGGAGAGGAACTTAGTTCAACCGTTAAAGTTCCAAGTGGAAGCTTCAGCAGATGACGTCGCGGGGTTCGTGCTATTGGTCACAGTGAAACTCTGGATGGAGTTGGGGTGAAGGTAAGTTTGTGAAGACTGGAATTATTAATTGTTGATGAGGTGTCCGTTTTCCGTACAGGAACTGAAGTTTGACTTTGTGGCACACGTCCTCGTGGTTAACCCAGCACCAAGACGTTCAGTCTTCGACCACGTCGACACACTCAAAGACTTTAGAAGAAGATGTCGGAGAGAGAGTCCAATGTAGTTAATAAGGTATTTCCGTCACCGTTCCGGGCCCAAGTGGCATGACAACAACCGGAACGGAGACCCGATAAGAAGACAATTTTCTTTTTGATGAGGTTTCTTTGATGACAGGAGCCGGCGCCTCTCATCCCTCCCCCCCCCGTGAGCAACGGTAGGAAGACAATCCTTCTTGGGGCGAGAGGGAGGCTCCTTCGTTCTACTGATGAGATGATTTTCTAAGAAGAGAATTCCCACTCCGGGCATTCGGGCCCTCGTTCATCTTTCAGGCTCTCGGGCCCCGTTCTGCTTACTAAGTTTGTCTTCTTCCTCCCGAAGGACCATGTTCCTTGACGATTTTCGTGAGACTGTAATACCAACAAATAGTTCGTAATAAAGGTAAGTTTAAGATTTGGTCTGGTTTGATTCTGGGGTAAGGCCACAGTCTTCATCGGTGCCATGTCCATTTACATGAAACCACTTGAACGCCTTTGACGCGCGCCGGGACAACAGCTTCGAATCGTTCCGAGCCGCTCCTAGGTACGGTGGTTCGAAGTAGGTAAGTTGAAGATATTTGTGAGGAAGGAGAAGAAGAAGTTGTAGAAAGGGAAGATGGACATCAACTGGGATCTGCACCCAACATCAACGTTTGAGATCCGGAACGGGCCCATCTCAGTCGGCTTCAAAAATACCGGATCTAGAGAAGAACTCATCCGATGTCGAACTCTCAGTCAGAGATGAAGGATCGCTTTCCGTCGTTCTTTGCAGACCTCTTGAGTCGTCTATCGAGGCATCCGTGGCCGACGTTCCAAGCACCACCTCCCTATATGTTTCAAAGACTATTTTGTTCCGTTCGTCGGGAAGAAGATATCAGGAAGTACGACATGGAAGCAGTCACTGTCGTTACTGCAGGTAAGATATTAATATATAATTTAGTAAGTCTATTAATTTCGTCTTGTTTATATATCATTTCGGTGGGGCACGAGCGAGGGCCTTTCAGCTACCGTCCCTGCTCGCACCCCGGTCCTCCGGGAGACATCTACGATTCACCGTAGTCCTTTCACGACTCGCTGCATCAATCTTGGCATGCTAAAACCAGCATCCAGGTCAAGACTTTTCACTCTACCGCTCTCCGTATGCGGTAAGAGGCTGAAGACAAGGAAACTCAGAAGATGATGGTACAATAAATCCGGGCCCATCCGGTCCAACATCCTGAGTGATCCATCCAAGATCAAGATGGTCGAAGCCCGAAGAAGTCCAGACGAGCCGTGGAAAGTTCGTTTTTAGGTGCCGCTAAAGGACAGAGGTCGTTCTCCACTCGCCTCCAGATCCCTCAAGGCAGCACGGGAGAAGGGTTTCAGTCTTGGCCCGCGCCAGCCTTTCCTCCAGCGGCGAGTCGCCGGTCCACCGGTACCTTATTTACCCCGGCACGACCGTCGACTCAAAGATTACACAACACTGTTCGTTCATTCTGAGTTCCTTTCCTCGATTCCACCTCCTTGTTTTACTCTCGCTTCGACGTTCCGTCACTATCCTTTTTGTTTTCTCGTTCCCTGGGCCGCCCGGTCCGCTATCTGTCCAATTTCCGCGACCGGACGGTCCTGCTCAACCAACGCAGCAGGGCTCCTGGGAAGAAGTGGAACAGCTACACACCTGCTTTTCCTCCGAGCGCCTCCTCCCGTTCCGTATCGCCCCGCAGGCTTGGTAAGTTCGTTCCAGTCATGGACCTTCCAGCTCGCTGATTACGCTCAACACCTCCTGACACATGTGGTTTCGTTCAATTCCGCAAGAAGAAGATTCCCATAAAGAAACTACCTAATTTGTTTTTAGTAAGAATACTTAAGATGAGAATATTCGAGCCCGCCAGTCCGTTCCCGATGTTTTAAAGCAAAGTTTCGGGCTCGTCCAGCGGTCTCCAGGAAAGTTTTTATCCGGGCTTCGGACTCCTGTGCGGTTCAGGTACCTCCGCCTCGGCCCGGTCCTCTCCCTGGGGGTTTGACACTATGGGTGAGGAGCCAACGCCCCGTAATCCCTCCCCACCCGACTCGCGACGCGCCATTTTCCGCTTCTGGTTCCGTCGCGCTATCTTCCGTACAGGACTCTAAGCAGCATCCACCGTTCTCTCCTTCTTCGAGGCTTTTTCATCCTTCTTCCTGACGTCGGGTCGGTGGCAGCAGCCTCTCCTCCCTGGCCGGGAGCTCGAGAAGTGGGTCCACCAGTCCGCTCTGCTTTTCTACCTCCCTCGTCGCCTTTAACAAGTCGTCTAACTGGTCCTCGTTTTTATACAACACTAAAGTCTGAGCCAATTGGACGGTCCGGTTGTGTTCGTTAATTAGCCTATCGACTCCCGGGAACTCTCGGGTAAACGGCCCCAGCGCTGCCGTCGGGAACTGTGCCATTGCCTCGTCGAACGTCTCTGGCTCGCGGCCCGTTTCCAGTGCCATCAGGAACGCCATAGACGCTGAAGCCATCGCTCTCGTCTTAGCCGTCATCCCTCGCACCTGCCTCGGAGGCCACGCCAGTTGCAGCCGTCCAAGGAGAGAGGACCTTTCGTTTTTCGCCAGTTGCACCTGGATTGCCTCCTCCGCGTCCCAGTCCCGTACCGCCCGTGCCGTTACCGGAAAGTGTCCCTGCAAGACCTGGTGAATGGCCTGCGTTCGTAACAACTTGAGTCGTGGCGTTTCTCCAGATGGTCCTGCCGTCGGTGTCTCCATCCCTATGGACCCGAACACTGAATCCGCCCCCGACTCGTCCAGTTCTTGCCTGTCCGGCTCGTATCCTTTGGCCTCGGCCTGTCCCAACTCCATGTCTTCCGAGTCCTCTACTTCTGTATCCATGGATTGAGCAGCCGGTATTTTCAGTCTATGCATCATAACTCGTGGTTGTAGTGCTCGTCCATCCTTGTCCTCGTCCTTAAGTGGGGTGTTCGGTCCTGGTGGCGATCTCATCCGCTCCGGTGACGGCGGTCCCGGGGTCTCCTCCGATCCCTGCGACCCAAAGAACGAGCTTCCCAGACTGGCTCGGGTCAAATTGTCTACAGCCGCTCGTGTCTCCGGCGTATCCGGTGCCACCAAAATGTCCCTCATCCGCTTCAGTCCCGGGGGCGGTACCACTGGCTGCTTGCATACCATCTTCTCCAGGGGTGAATCTGCCCTCGTCGGGGTAGGGGTAGAGAATAACGGCTGCGTTGAAGCCATCGACGCCGTTTCCTCGGTCTTGACCGCGTGGCGAACATACTTCACTTTTTCAACCCGGCCCGATGGTTTGAGTCCTTGCCTTTCCGCCATCTCGTAGATGAACCTCCCCAGGTACAGCGCCTCTCTCTCTGCCAGCCGGCCTCCCTGCGCGTCCCGAATACTGTCCTCCAGCTCCCGGTCTGATCTCGCCTCTCGGTAACCCCTGAACGCTCCTTCCCGGTTCATCGTTCCTTTTAGGTATCCGGGGTACCTCGGGTGCCGCGACTCATAGACAACCGACTTCTTGTGGACTGTCATCATAGTAAACTGCGCGTCGCTACAAGGTGGTTCTAGTCCCGTGGTCCGTTTTACTCCTGTCGAGGTCTCGGGTTGCGATGGTCCCAGCTCTCCTGCACTACTGGACTCGGCGATGATCAAGGACCGATCGCTTCGAACTGACGTGCTCCGGCCCGACTCTGACTGGTCCGAGCTCGTTCCCTCCTCAAGTTCTCTCGGGACTTTCTTGACCTTTTTCCACTTTTTCTTCCGGGACGGCTCCTCCGCCGTAGATCCTTGTGCCGGGGGTCTCTTGAAGGCTGGAGGCTCCTCTTCCTCTCCCTTAACTTTCGGACGTTGATCGTCGGACGAGCTCATTAATTCCACCACCTCAGCCCCCGGTGGTATCCCTGAGCAACCTGGCTTCGGGACGGGTGTGGATCTTCCTCCTCTTCCTCTGCCCGGGAGTCCTCTGCCGGGGAGTCCTCGTCCTCTCGGTTCTCGCGGTTCTCCCTGGGCGTTTAATTTCCTTACTTGGCTTTGTACTATTCCGGCCACTTGGTCGTCTGTCAGGGGTGGTTTCGGGTTGATCACAGCCCGGCTCGCGCTTCGCGGCGACTCGGTGACTTCCTTCCGCACCCCTTTCGCGGCCCTCCGAGGGGAACGGCGCGTGGGCGTCGACCGTTCCGTTACTCCGGCCAAGGGTCCCTTCCCTGCTGCCTTGGCTGCTTGGGCTCCCTCGCCGGCCTCGTCGGCCTCCGGTTCTTCCTCTGTTGCTTCCTGCTCCGGCTGCTCGGCGTCGCTGTCGTCGGACCCTCTTGATGCCCTCGGGTAGTAAGGCACGCGAATCCTCCGTCGCGGCCTCTCCGGTGCCTCCTTGTCCACCGCTTTCTCGGGGGGAAGGAATCCCTCCAGATGGCGCACAGCGTAGTCATGTTCCAAATCGGCTACCCGGGCCGCCGTTTCATCCCCAGGAGCGAAACTGGTGTACGGCGGTCGTCCTTTTGGATCCAAGGCGAACGCCGCAGCATACTCCAGCCTCAGAAGGGGGTCCTGTTTCGGCATCCCTCTCAGCAGGTTTCCTTCGTGTGATTCCCACATGTGCTTTTTCCAGTCCTGGTGCGTCGAATATGCTCGACTCGAACACACCGGGCACATGTAGTACTGCTTCCGTACTCCATCGTGCTGGCCTCGGATGTGCTTGGCTAGGTGTTTAAATTCCTTTCCGCGACAATGTCCTTCCCAGCACTGTCCGCTCATCGCGTCCGTTTTCCGGGCTTTCGGGCCTCGTTCCAAACTCGAAGCTCGCCCCGTCAGCCTTCTTCGTTTCTGCCTCGTGGTGATGCTGCTCGTCTCACTTCTCTGCTTTTTCTTCTCCTAGCTTGGTCTGCTCGTCTGCGATTTGATGAATCCTGATCGGCTGACCAGAATGACCTGCTCCGGCGAGCGCTCTGCCTTTTATAGCCGCCGCAGGCGGAAGTGGGCGTGGCCTGCACTAGCGACCCCTAGCGTCAGGCTCACCACCCACTTCAGCGGTGGCGCCCCCTACTATTTCCGGTCCCCGGGGCCCGCCGCTGGTCACCGCCCTGCCTGCTGTTTACCTCGCGGCCCCTCGCCGTCTGCGCGTTTTCTTCCTAGGCCTTTTATTGCCCCACCGGACGTCCTCGGTCCTTTCATCTCTGTCGCCTCCTCTTGCCTTTTCACCTGGCCCTCGCAGTGCTTCCGCACACTTCCCGGAGAACACAGGGGCTCGACGTTATTATCCTCTCGCCGCCGCCCCGTTCTCTTTGTCATCTTCACTTCTTTTACGACCTACTTTAAAGCCCGTCCTCGTTTCAGGCCTCGCCTTTTACAACCGTCCGTTCGTTCCTCCGGCGTTCCCGAGAGTGCCGCATCTACTCTACTCCGGTCTCCTGGACGCTGTAAAGCGGTATTACCAAGTCAGCATTACTTCAGAAGTCTTCACCAGCTTGCCGCCGGGTCTGTCTTTCGTTGTAATCCAACCATCTTTTCCACGCTGTGGTTCCTCCGAACTGACCGGAAAGCGGCTCCGTGGGACTACTTTAGACATTCGGGCCGTCGTGGCTCCCGAACGCCATTTTTCGTTCCAACCCCGCATTTCCCACCTATATTACATCCGCAAGAGAACCAATCTTCAGCTAGGTAGCAAATCTCTACAGCCTAACGACCTGCACTCCTACTGTAGTGGTCAACGCACCGCCCCGACTCAATGGCCCCAGGTTGATCAGTCCTTTTTGGCCAAAGCCTTTCTGTGTAGCGCCGATTTGGTCGTTCCCTTGGTCCTCTTCCACCTGCGGAATCGAGACACGAGAACGACTTCATCACAAAAAGGGGTGCCCCGTTTCCGTACGTGCCCTAGCGCGCCCCACCCCAAGCATTTACTGTGCAGCCTCGTATCCTTGCTGGTCAGCTACCATCCAGGCTGGCGCAGCGTGTCCTCGGTAGGGTTCCAGGCGGTCCACATGGACCACCCCCCCCCCGGTTTCCCTCGTTTCTTCCGTACTACCACCCGTCCTCGGTCAAGCACCTTGACGATCAGTGCAGGGCCTATCCATGGAAATCGCAATTTCGTTCCCTTGTCCCTATCCACCACCGTATCGTGCACCCAGACCAGTTCTCCGGCGTGGTATTCCCGCCGAGTCACCTTTCCATCGTACTCGTGTTTCTGATGAATGGCGGCTCGTTTCAGCCCCGCCCGGGCCTCCCGATAGGCCGCGACTAGCCCTCTCTCCAGGCTTTCCACGTAGTCGCCTACCCGTCGGGGTTCCTCCTCCGGTCCTAGAGGTCTCCCATATATCGCCTGTCGCGGCA
The DNA here is from genome assembly GCA_936440205.1 of Lepidonotus clava. NCBI lineage: Eukaryota > Metazoa > Annelida > Polychaeta > Phyllodocida > Polynoidae > Lepidonotus > Lepidonotus clava. Next base: position 38,249,796 of record OW387136.1, on the reverse strand, counting down.
TCATGGTCTGTCAGCCCAGCATCATCATGTTCGGTGTCACTCCCGTGCTGGCTTGCGGCGTTGCTCTGTAGCTCATCATCACGAGCGGGACCATCTCATCCCATTCCCGGCCTGTTGCTCGGCAGCTAGCTTTCAGACAGCACCCTAAAGTGCGGAAACTTCGTTCTATGTATCCGTCACTCCGGGGGTGGTACGGTGTCGTTCTCGTTTTGTGTATTCCAAACAGTGCACAGACCTGAGCTACCACCTCGGATTCGAAATTCGTGCCCTGATCCGAGTGTAGTTCCCGAAACCCGCCGTACCGTGCTACTACTTCTTCAACCAGCTTGTCTGCTACTGTCACTGCCTTCTGATCCGGGATCGGGAAGCACTCCAGCCACTTGGTGAAATAGCACCCCACCATCAGGCAGTACTTGTTTCCTCGTTTCGTGACTGGGTACGGGCCCGAAACATCCATGGCCAGCCGTTCCATCGGCTCCCCTACTATGTATTGATGCAGCGGCTCCCGTCTTCCTCGTCCTCTTTTCAGCAACGCACAGTCACATTCTCGACATTCCTTCCGCACGTCCTCTCGGAGCCCCGGCCAGTAAAACCCTTGTTCCAACAGGGCCGTCGTTCTGGCGACTCCCAGGTGCGCTCCTGCTGCGCCTCCATGGTATTCCCTCACCAACTCGGCCCGTTCCTCTCTGGGAACGACCAGTTGGTTCCTCCAACCATGTCCTTCTAGTTCCCAGTACTTCCGATGCAGCACGCTATCCTTGAGGCTTAATCTTTCCCACTGCCTCCATAGGATCTTTGTTTCCCGGGATTCCGGAGATATGACCTCCCAACCTGGCCGGTTCGCATCCTCTTCCATCCGTGCGATAATCGGTCCTATATCTCGATCCCTCCTCTGCGCTGCTTTCATCTCCTGCGGGGACCATCCGGGCTCATACCCCCGGGCCCGCGTCACTACTCTCACTTTCTCGGTACCCTCGTGTTCCTCTCCGCACTGTTTACACGGATACCGGGACAACGTGTCAGCGTTCCCATGCTTCCTACCTGGTCGGTGTTGGAATGACACGTCGTGCGAGTCGATAATCTCAATCCACCGGGCAGCCTGCCCCATCGGTTCCTTACTTCTCTGTAGCCAACTAACTGCGCTATTATCCATCCGGACTATTACGCGTTGACCATAGATGTAGCACCGAAAATGCTTCAAAGCTCGCACCACCGCCAACAGTTCTTTCCGCGTGGTGCAATACTTTCGCTCGTTCGACTCCAGGGTTTTGCTCGTGTAGGCTATTACCCGTTCCTCCCCTCTCTGCTCCTGCGATAGCACGGCTCCCGTCCCCACGTCACTGGCGTCCGTGTCAAGCCACCATTGTCCTTCTTCCTCCGGGAATCCCAATACCGGGGCCTCTGTCAACGCCCTCTTCATGGCATCAAACGCCTCTTGTCGTCTCGCGCTCCACACGAAAGGCTCCTCTTTCGTCGCCAATTAATACAAGGGGGCAGCCAATTCCGTGAAGCCGTTTATATGTCTTCTATAATACGAACACAATCCCACGAAGGCTCGTACCTCATGGAGATCCCGAGGGACCGGCCACTCGGTTACTTGCCGACACTTTTCGGGGTCGGGTTCGATCCCGTTGAATGAGACGACGTGTCCCAAGAACGGAATCTTCTTCTGGAACAACCTGCATTTTCGTGCCTTCAACTTCAGCCCTGCAGCGTTCAATCGGTCCAGAACCCGTACCAATCTTTCCAGAGTCACTTCAATGATTCCCAGATTTAACATATCCTCCACCAGTGCTCGTTCCTCTTCTCTCCTGGTGGCTGGATACCGTCTGACCCTTTGCTTGATCGGCATCTGATCCCCCGTACTAATTCGGTGTTGTACTAAATCTGTCCGTCCTAGCTCGTGTTTCGAGGTCGCAAACATTTGTTCCCGGGCCATTTGTTCGGAATCTTCTTCTGGAACAACCTGCATTTTCGTGCCTTCAACTTCAGCCCTGCAGCGTTCAATCGGTCCAGAACCCGTACCAATCTTTCCAGAGTCACTTCAAACGTTGGCCCGAAGACCAATATGTCATCCCGGTATACCAGACACTCCTCCCACACAATTCCTCTGAGGATTCTTTCCATCAGTCTCTCGAAGGTGGCCGGGGCGTTCACTAGCCCGAATGGCATCACTTTAAACTCATACAATCCTCCTTGAGTCACGAAGGCCGTCTTCTCTCGGTCCTCGGGTGCCATCTCTACCTGCCAATATCCGCTTGCGAGATCCAGACTGCAGAAGAATAGGCTCCCGCCCAAGGTGTTGAGGCTGTCCTCTATCCGTGGGAGCGGATAGGCGTCCACTTTTGTAGCCTGATTCAATTTTCGATAGTCGATGCAGAATCTCGTTCCACCGTCCTTCTTTTTCACCAGGACAGTCGGGCTGCTCCACGCACTTCCGCTCTCCTGGATGATTCCCAGATTTAACATATCCTCCACCAGTGCTCGTTCCTCTTCTCTCCTGGTGGCTGGATACCGTCTGACCCTTTGCTTGATCGGCATCTGATCCCCCGTACTAATTCGGTGTTGTACTAAATCTGTCCGTCCTAGCTCGTGTTTCGAGGTCGCAAACATTTGTTCCCGGGCCATGATGGCTTTTTCCAACTCTCCGCCTTCCTCCGTGGTTAGGCCTTTCTTAGCCTCCTCTATCATTTCGACGAGCGCTCCAGGGGGTTCTTTTACATCGCTTCCCGTACCTCGTACTTCTTGTACGAAGGTGGCTTCTCCGAGTACCCTGCCGGTTTCCAATTTCGCGCTCTCAGTCCCTCGGTTGGCCACCCAAACTTTATTTTCCTCTCCTAACGTCACCGTTCCTGGGATCACTTCCAGTCCCATGGGTAATCCAGTGCCGGTGATGACAGCCAGCTGTCCACTCTGTCCTACGTCCACTCTCGCCACTACTGTTACTCGGGTCACCTGGAGCGGGGGTATTTCCGTCGTTCCCTCGATTCTCACGACCTGTCCTCCGACGGTAACTGCCCGAACCCCATCCGTTCTTCGTTCTACTCCTGGGATTTGTTCCCCCTCTCCCCCCCCCTCGGCGGGCAGGAAGACAGCACTCGCGTGGGGCTTAACTGTTAGCCAGTATTTCACCGCGAAGTCGTTTCCAAGGATTCCTTCATCTCTACCGATGTCTGCCACCATGAATGTCCACTGCAACACGCGCGTTCCCAATCGTACTGACAAGTTCGTGCATCCGTAGCACCGCAACGGACTACCATCCACCGAGCAGAGGCGTCCTTCGTATCCGTCCAGGTCTTCCCATTTTCGTCCCCACTCTCTCCAGAGACGGTCTGACAGCAAACTAATCATAGATCCGGTATCAACCAAAAAACGGACGACACTCTCCTACCGTTCCGGCCACATAAAGTCCACATTCTCCCATGCCTACTACTTCTCTCGCCGCGTCCGAAGGGGGCCCCGCGCTTACTGCGACGGCGACTGTCCGTTTCCCTGACGCTGAGAACACTCCCTCGCGAAGTGGCCCTTCTGGTGACATTGATGACATTCCAAATCTTCCTTTCGTTTCTTGAACGCCTCTCTCCGGGCCGTTGCCTGTCTCCTGGCTTCCCGTTCTTCTGCCAATTCCTTCATCATCTCCTCCAACTTACCATTTAAGGCCATGATTTGTGTATTGGCGTCCTCCTCGGGCTTCACTGCCCGCAGGAGGCGGCGTGAGTATCGCTCCTGTATTTCTACCACCTCCACCACCTCCTCTAACGTCTTGCATCCCTTCTCTGCACACTTCAGCTGAAGGTCTTCCCCAACTGCAGCCTGGAACGCGTGTAATGCTGCTTTTTCCTGGCTGGCATAGTCGTTGGAGAAGTAGGCTCTTGACGCCAACCGTCGGGCGTTATCGGCCAACTCCTTCGCTGTTTGGTTCTTTACGCGTTTCAATCCCGCCAATTCTTGCAGAGCATTGCACGTATCCTTTTCTTGACCGAACCTCCGACGCAACACATCTACCCTCGCCGGGTAACGGAGTCGTTCCCTGTCCGGGAGTCCGACAAAGTACATCCGTGCCGTTCCCGTCAGCGAAAGAAAGAGCATCGCCGCCTTCTCCTCAGCCGTCCAACGTCCCAAGTCTGCGTACTCCTCGAATTGGTTGATCCATCCCTCGAAGTCCGGTTTTCCATCATACTTTTCCGGTCATAAACTAAACTTCTTCAAACTCGCTCCTACCTGGCCGGTCTGTTGTTGCTGAGCTCGCGCATTCTGCTCATCCGTCGGGGTGGACGTTCCAATAAAGTTAAACCGCCTATCCATGATGGTCGTGTCCTCCCCTTTGGCCTCGGGTTTCGCACCTCCTTTCTCCTCCCCACCTTCCTTGAAGGCGATGTCAGAATCCATCTGATCGAAGACCGCAGCTGTCGCCATGAGCATCCAATATCGACAAAACACTCAGGATCCACAAGTCCGTATGTGCTTATTTCAGCACCACCGCTGCCACCAGTGTGACGTTCTCTGGTAAGTCGGGGTTGCCGATTCTTACAACAGAGGAACGTGGGGATTGTTCGGGTCTCGGGGCGGACGGGGAATCCGGGCCAAGAACCGAGATGTGTTTTTAGAGTCGTGCCTCGCGCACGAGGGGGGGGCTGAGCGAATCGGTCGGGAATCGGCGCTCGATGTCAAACGGAGGACTGCGGGGAAGGGAAATTATGGTAGGGGTACGGGTCGGCCGGGGCTCGTCTCGCTCTATCTCCCAGACCAGCATTCACCCCTACCGGGCGGTCCACCCCGTGGTTCCGGTCCGCGGGGCCGTCGGGCCGACGGTCGCCTATTGTTTGGTAGCGTGGGGCCGAGCCTGCCGCGCCCTCATCCCCGCGGACTTCGTTCCTTCGTTCCGCCCTTCATGCCTTCGTGCCATGCTGCGCCTCTGCTTCCGGGACGGTTTCGGGCCTTCGTGCCTTACTTCGGTCCTTCGTTCCTCGTTCCTCGGGCCGTCGGGCCCCTACCCTAAGTTCCTCCTATTTATCTCGAACTTCGACTATTTTATCCTAACTTCTAGTTAATTGCTCGGATCGGCTCATCTTAGCGGTTGTTTCAGGAAAGAAGACACGTCTGGACACAAGGAGAACTGTTAAAGAACTCTGTTTATTCGGGCCTCACCGCCCCTTTATATACCCTAGAGGTCAGCCCTGATTGGCTGCTTTCAGTCACGTGATCTACAACTGACGTCACTTCCGGTTTACATTCTCGTTTCCGGTTTACATCTCACTTCCGGTTTACATCTTTCCGGGTCTCGTTCCTTTACATATTCGTTCCTTTACACTTTCGTTCCTTTACATATTCGTGCCTCTTTTTCGGGCTTTTTACACTTTCGTTCATTCTTACATATTTCGTTCCTTTATACTTTCGTTCCTTTTCGAACATATATACCTTTTTATAATATTACCTTATTTTCTCTTATTTTGATCTCTACATTTTTGGATGAATAGCCGTTCATCACAATATGAAGGGAGTATGAGGGGGTAGAATACCCAGCTCGTGAAGAGAGTGTGTGGGGATATTTAGGGGGTAGTGTACCTAGGGTATGGAGGGGTAGTATACCCATGGAAGGCATATCCCTGGGTACACTGCCCCCTATACCCCTTCCATACCAAGGGTATACTACTACTATACCCATCTACACCCATGGCATACTATCCTCTATACCCCTCCATACAACCAGTATGGTGACAGGACACCTACCCCCTGGACACTTACCCCCTGACACTTACCCCCCGGACACTTACCCCCTAAATACTTACCCCTAGACACTTACCCCCTGGATACTTACCTCTAGGATACTTACCCCTTGGACGCTTATCTCCTGGATACTTACCCCTAGGATACTTTCCCCCAGACACTTATCCCCCAGACACTTACCCCCTGGACACTTACCCATAAATTATGATACTTTACCCCAGGACACTTACCTCCTAGGACACTTACCAATAGGACACTTACCCCCTAGGGCACTTACCTGCCAACCTTGGGGCACTCAGTCCAATGATGTTTTGACACTTCCCCATCCACTAACTGTTGAGTAGGGACGAGTTAACATTTTACATATGAATCCTAGACATCTATTAGAAGAGAGGGATATTTATTTAGTTTGCTTTCAATTAGAAAGACTAAGTTTTTACTACATAATTTCCTCTACATTATAAGTAAAGGTAGGGTAAGTGTCTTAGGGGGTAAGTGTCCTAGGGAGGAAAGTGTCCAGGGTGAGTGTCCCAGGGGATAAGTGCCCTAGGGGGTAGGTGTCCGACGGTAAGTGTCCGGGGTTAAGTGTCTGGGGGTTAAGTGTCTGGGGGGTATATCTCCTGGAACCCTGGTACACTACCCTTTTTACCCATTCCATACCTGGGGTATCCCATACCCTTCCATACTCTTTGTATGCTTCCCCTTTACACCATTATACTTCTAATACCCTCTGGTCCTCATCAAACCCCAGATCTAAGATACTGGTGATTGTGTGTGAATGAAAATGTGAAAAGAAAATGCAGCCTTCTGATTGGCTGACTGTGAAGGAGACCCTGAGTTAGCTCACTCAGGGTGCAAAGAAAATGGTTGAATGGCCCTAGTGAAGCCAGATCTGAGGTTGTACCAAGAAAAATGACTTGAAATAATTATTTGATTTGCTTCTCATTTTGTCCACCAGACTGCTCTACATATTCATATAGCTATTTGGGAAAACAATGTTTTCCCACCGGAAAACAGTGTTTTCCCACCAGAAAACAATGTTTTCCGCTGGAAAACAGTGTTTCTGACTAGAAACCCTGTTTTCTGGTGGGGATCAAAGTTATTTGGGAAAACCTTGTTTTCCGACTAGAAAACCTTGTTTTCCGGCGGAAAACCCTGTTTTCCCAAAATAACTCTGATTCCGACCGGAAAACATTGTTTTCCGGTGATAAAACACTGTTTTCCAGTCAGAAAACATTGTTTTCCCAGTTTTACCCATTCGGCTTGCCATACACTACCCTAAAAAACTCATTCTCAGCCCAACCATGTGCTTTCTCCCTCCAGTTTAAAAACAGATCTAGAGGCTAATCGTGACTGAACGAGGTCTAGGTAAACCTCGTTTTTTATGGCAAGTAAAGAGTGTTTTCATCATGAGGCCACGCAAAGAGCATGTTCCTCGTCTGTATTTCCTGACATTGGGGAATGTCACTGCTTAATGATATCCTATTTTTCAAGGATAGTGCAACAGAGACTTTATGAAAAGATAGTGTTTTCTATCGATGGAAATGTTTATGGTCGATTCTCCCAAAGGGGCAAATATTTCTCAGAATATGGCCATTTTTGAGGAATTCTTTTTCGTTCATATAATATGTGATACATCCTAGCTCAAAGGTATCATATTGAAGAAGATTAATTTCAATGAATTGGGAACACTAATAGGCTAGGCTCACCCCTCAATGAAAATATAACATAAAAACTGAGCAGAACAAAATATTAAAGAACGTAACAGCACAGGAAATTAGACAGGGTCATAGTTAAGAAAATTAAAAACTATATGGAATGATAAGTAAATAGTATAATAGTTTAGTTAGTTCAATGGTTAAATAGAAAAAAATATTTTGTTATTGAAACAAGGAAAAGGAATTACCTGGAAGAGGCTCGGGCTCAGGAACACTGGTGAGTCAAATGTTGAAGACACAAAGGAACTCAAGATCAAACAAGTATGTTTTACATTCTGAAGTCCATTGGAGCTTTTTTATGCATGAAAATAAGTCTATATGCGGTCAATTTTTTCATTGATACTCCCAATGCTCAGGTTGATATATGAATGCAAACACAGGGGATATGATATCTCATGAAATTTGAAAATCAGGGTTGTATCAAGCACCCTACATATGTGAAAATAAAATTAGTTTTATTACTAAGTGTTTATGAAGGTTATAACGTGATATTATGGTTTCGTTGAAATGTCATGCGAATTTTACCCATAATTTTCAATTTTGGAGCTTTTAAATAATTTCTCTATATTTGAGGGCAGCCAACAAAAAGTTTGTGATATATCACAACGCAAGATACAACCCTGTTATCTCCTCCACAATGTGTTTGTGAGTAATTGACTGTTCATTGTGTTTGGGAGAATCTCATCCACATTGTGTTTGTGAGTATTGACTGTTCATTGTGTTTGGGAGTACCTCCTCGACATTGTGTTTGTTAGTATTGACTGTTCATTGTGTTTGGGAGTATCTCATTCACATTGTGTTTGTGAGTATTGACTGTTCATTGTGTTTGGGAGAATCTCCTCCACATTGTGTTTGTGAGTATTGACTGGTCATTGTGTTTGGGAGAATCTCCTCCACATTGTGTTTGTGAGTATTGACTGGTCATTGTGTTTGGGAGTATCTCCTCCGCATTGTGTTTGTGAGTATTGACTGGTCATCGTGTTTGGGAGCATCTCCTCTGCATTGTGTTTGTGAGTATTGACTGTTCATTGTGTTTGGGAGAATCTCCTCCACATTGTGTTTGTGAGTATTGACTGTTCATTGTGTTTGGGAGAATCTCCTCCACATTGTGTTTGTGAGTATTGACTGTTCATTGTGTTTGGGAGAATCTCCTCCACATTGTGTTTGTGAGTATTGACTGTTCATTGTGTTTGGGAGTACCTCCTCCACATTGTGTTTGTGAGTATTGACTGGTCATCGTGTTTGGGAGTATCTCCTCCACATTGTGTTTGTGAGTATTGACTGGTCATTGTGTTTGGGAGTATCTCCTCCGCATTGTGTTTGTGAGTATTGACTGGTCATTGTGTTTGGGAGTATCTCCTCCGCATTGTGTTTGTGAGTATTGACTGGTCATTGTGTTTGGGAGTATCTCCTCCGCATTGTGTTTGTGAGTATTGACTGTTCATTGTGTTTGGGAGTACCTCCTCCACATTGTGTTTGTTAGTATTGACTGTTCATTGTGTTTGGGAGAATCTCATCCACATTGTGTTTGTGAGTATTGACTGTTCATTGTGTTTGGGAGTATCTCCTCCGCATTGTGTTTGTGAGTATTGACTGGTCATTGTGTTTGGGAGTATCTCCTCCACATTGTGTTTGTGAGTATTGACTGGTCATTGTGTTTGGGAGTATCTCCTCCGCATTGTGTTTGTGAGTATAGACTGGTCATTGTGTTTGGGAGTATCTCCTCCACATTGTGTTTGTGAGTATTGACTGGTCATTGTGTTTGGGAGTATCTCCTCCGCATTGTGTTTGTGAGTATTGACTGGTCATTGTGTTTGGGAGTATCTCCTCCGCATTGTGTTTGTGAGTATTGACTGGTCATTGTGTTTGGGAGTATCTCCTCCGCATTGTGTTTGTGAGTAATTGACTGTTCATTGTGTTTTATTCTCACCGGTCCCTGTCTAAGGTCTCCCATAAGGAGGGGTATCGTCGCCCGCTGTTGGCCCCTTATCTCCCTCAGATAGCATCTACCCACAGCGGCCTGTGACTCAGGGGCCCTTCACAGAGCCCTTCACCATACTTAAAGAGAGGGAGGGGGATACTTCTATTCTTTCCAACCCATCGGTAAAACTTCCTTCTCTTTGATGGCTACTGTGCAATTGGTTATTTTTCTGGTAAGTTGGTATCTTAGCTTGCAGTTGATAAACAAGATGTGGCATGTTTTTTATGGTACTGGAATCAAGTAATAATTAATATATATATTCCCCGGTGTTAAATATAATACCTTAGAATAAAAAAAGAAATGTATTATTAACCTGAAGTACCCCCCATCCTTTTCCTATAAGCCAACCCGTTTCCTTCCAGCTGTTAGCAGTGGCGGCCCGGGCCGCAGTTAGCTTTCCGCCCCACTGAACTCGGAATATTGAAAAGGGTTAAAACAGCTTCGACACACTCCTTCTCAACACAAGATGTTTATCAAATCTCGTATTTTGAGAAGGTTGACATGTTGAGGTTATATTCAGACAGTCTCATTTCCATAAAGAGCATATTAAATGTCCTCGTCGGGAGAAGCGGCAATAGCTTGTGCCTGGGAATCATTGTTAATGGTGATGGTGAGGGGGTCACTCTCCTAAAAGAACAATATAATTGAAATTGTAGATTCTAAGTAATAGAGTTGAATTATCGACATTCTGTGTTTAAGGACCATTTACAATTTGAAAACTATATAAAGAAATCATCATTCTGGCGGTGAAAATACTTTTTAATCCATGCAGTTTATTCAGTATTATCATTTATATCATTTAAGTCGGGTTCCCACGTGGCGACTAAACCCCGGCGATTAGTTGTATACGATGGTTCAAAGTGTCAAACCCCACCCATCCCCGGTGGCGAAAGCCCCATAGAGCACTAATCGTTTGGGATAGGATGGGTTTTGCACTTTGGACCACCATACACAACTAGTCGCTGGGGTTTAGTCGCCACATATGGGGCCCCGGCTTTAGTTTCAGCCAGCATTCCCTAACCAATGAAAGTTCAGTAAGAGAGTCTTATTGTCTTTACAGGCCTTATACCCTTTGGATTTATTCAATACCTATCAAACGTTGTTACATTGAAGCTAGCCTTTTGGAAGGCCATGTAACCTGTTTCACAACAAATTCTAACCAAGCAGCCAGTGTCTCCCAATGCAACGAACAGTATACCCCATTTCTGAACCTCAGTAACCCCTCCAGGGACTTTGAGTCCCTCTTCACAGTGTCATATCAGAAGTAAGTAGTGATTTACCCGGCCGGTCATCTTTTCCGCTCTATCTTGCAGTAGCTTTAGCGGGCTGGGGACATGGTCTATGGAGGAGTCGATCATGATGTACGATGACCCTCTCACTAACTAGATTAAGCCTGGAGGCGCGCCACTCGTCCTAAAGGGGGGCTTCCATTAAGTGACACTTACAACGCGTTTTGATGGCTTCTATTCATATCAACACTACACAGCGCCACGTGTAAGTCCTGTTAATTTATTTTTAATTTTTCTGGCAAATATTCTGTGGTATACTCAAGATAGTCAATGCTAGAAGGGAGTTCAGCAAACATTTCAGACTGATCTGCTTGCCAAGAATAACAACTTTGTAGGTTCTTAACCCTTTCACTGCCAGAGGCCGCTATAGTGGCCAAAAGGGGAAACCCCCTTGAGCTAAATATAGCACCAGGGAATTCCTGGGGAATCCCCAGGAATCTCCCAATTTGGCTCATAATTTCACAATATCACCTAAATTGCTTCAAAAGTATACCTTTATCCCAATTTAACCTTAATTTGCTTGTTTTTGATGTTTCTCATTTAATTATAACCTAAATATATCATATCACGTTGATTTAGGGATATTTCAGTACTTTGAGGAATAGTTTGCACATTTACATAGCATATGATCATCCCAGAAAAAGTCAAGAAAATGACTTTCCAAAATCATTTTAGACACGTCAGACTTATGGAATGGATCTTCCATGAGTCTATGTGATTTAGATAGCCTTGCAGAACTTCTAACTATAACATGATGCATTTATATAAATGTTTTGGTCAAAAATAGAAATAAAATGATGAAAAATGTGCAAAACTTACCAATTTTCTGTTAATGTTGGCTACCTGGTTACCATGGCAACCACATTTCAAAAAATTCACAAATGATTACAGGAAAAGCAAAACAGTCTTTGATGTGTTCAATTATTATGGGAAAATAACAACTAACTGTTCGTGGGAAGGATAATGTGCATTAAAAAAATAGGTCACTTGGATAGATAAGTATCCCCTGAATTATCCGGCAGTGAAAGGGTTAAACCATAAAGGTTATCTCTTGCTGGAACTTCTATTGCCCAATCCCGACCTTCATACGCACATGTGATTAAGAAGATTAATCCTTTACTTCGAATGTATTTCTCTAGTTCATAGCCTGTGCCAAAGAGACCAAGTTAAATTCTGATAAACTGAGTTCAAAATTGACACAAACCAACAATGAATAAACCGTAGTGATATTTACATTTGGCGTATCATAACCCTCTGTTTGCGATAATTAAAGCATCGTCCGCCCCGCGTTTAGCATACTGCCCCGTGATACATTAATCACTGATACCCCAAGAGTATGTCTACCAAACGAGTATTAAATACACTTAGTCGGCAATTACATTGGGTGGGGAGAGGTATTGGTACAATGAGGTAAAGGGGGTAGGGGCTCGGATTTTTATGGGAGGAGAGTGGGGAAAATGAGCTATATGTGTAGTAAGGAAATGATAGTTCTAATCGGGATGTGCTGCAGGATATGATGGTGTACTGGTCATGTGCAGTGAAGGACTAAAATAATTTTGGGATACCGTATTCCGTTTTCTTTATGGAAAGAACACCTGATCGATTTTATTGGAATAAAAACAGCGCCAAATTTTTACACCAAACTCGAAAATATGATTCTTGTATCAATGCTTGCATTTTGTGTTTCAGTGAGACACTACTAAATTCAATAATTAATAGATTGTTTCAACTGGAAAGGGGGTGCCAAGGATCATCAGAAAACTCTCCCCCCCCCCCCCCCACTCCATAAAAAACCTCTGGGTTGTTCCTGCCAACAGTCACCACTAGGTCAAGCTTCAAGAGCAGTTTTTCTGGGTTGACCACAGATGATTTGTCAGGCTTGGTAGTGATAGTGTCATGGCCTGTTCATCAAATACATGTGGATATGGGGTACAATTTTTCACCACCCTGCTATCTCCCCATTGCTACTAACCTTTCATCCTCTTAACCCTCTCCCCACCTCCTGAGGAAACCCCTGTAATCTGGCCTAAGGGGTGCTCTCCTCTCCATTCTAATTCATCAACCTCTCCGCTCACTGCAGAAAGCATACGGGATATACTGCCGTCATTTGGTGACTAGTCAAGGGGAAAAGGTGACGTTTCTCAGGACATGGCTAGCAACATGAAGATCCCAACGGCCCATGCATGTCTCATACCGTTTATTACAATCCTATTCCATCCGTGTAAATGCCATCCTATTTGTTGCTTTCCAAATCTTAAAAGCGCAAGAAAAGTGTGAAGCTCTTTGTGTTATAATGTTTATATCAGAATTTGTCCAACAGCCATTTATAACATCCGCAATCTCATTTTATCCCATCCTATCCAATCCCATTATTACCCATCTGATATTTTCCTATTCTATCCTAGCCAGCGCTATAAAGCCTTTCATCCATCATGCACAATACAATTATTTTTCCAAATTTGAGGTAAGGACTTTCACATTAACTTCATAACATTTAACTCCCCCCCCCCGAGCTTTCAGAAGGGTGAATGGGTCATTGTAGTTCTATATGCTACTTAATTATATTTTTCCTACTCCATGCTACCCCACCTTGACCCTATCCCACACCTTAACCTCAGCTACAAAGTATCTGACTCAGATCCCCTTGAACCTCAGAACCCAAAACATGCTTCCTTGAAATATCCCTCCAAACTCCCCTTCCACCAAACCAAAACCCCATAGTTCCATCCCCAAGATCTTTTCATCCCTCATCATTCGCCCCTGGCCTGTTCAGATTGAAGGTAAATATCGTCACAAAAAGTGAACAGCTCAAATACTGCTGTAAAAGCTGGCCATGTGTGAAGGGGGAAGCTGCTCAGATCAAGAGTTTGAATTGCTCTTTTTTTTCTCACGGAGGTTATATTAAGACCACTGCTTTGATACCAATGATGATACTTTGGGTACTGGTTAAACATCCCTGGTAGATAAATATGACCGGGTTGAGGAAAGTAGCAGCTGCAAATGGTTCATTTCTGGTTGATTTGGAGGTAGATTAGGACTTGTTTTCATTTCAGGGTAAGAAATGAGACTTCAGAGGCTATTGGAAGAGTGTGGGCCTTGGGTATGATTGACTTTAAAGGGATAACACTTCCCTTTCTGATCACCGGTTTTGGTGAATTGTAATACAATAGACTGCCTATTTCTTGATAATGGACGGGAAAAATACTAATGAAGCAGACGCTTTCCGTAAAAATGCATAGGGATAACTGCAAACAGATCAATGCGCTGATGGAAATTAATTGGACACGTTATGATAATTGTGATCAAAGAGAAATGAATTTCACCAGTGATAAGTTGTACAGAACTTCCAAACTGTCCCAATTAAGTACGACCTTATACATTATATGTTGTTAAAATACTTGGGGAGTTTTAACTTTCACTAGATGGATACATTTAGATAAAACAAAATAATTATTATCTAATATATGATTTTATTTCCAGTGGAATTTCGTGTAAAAATCACACAACTTACAATTTCCACAGTGTAATATTTGTTCTGCAAACCTACATCATAATTCTTTGTAAGAACCCGACTGAATTCATAGGTAGGGATTTATGGAGTTTGGAACCAGAGCATTTTTCCATGATGTGCGTAAATGTTGTGATGTTTGGTGACAAGGGTTAAAAAATACTACATGTGCATTTAGAACTATCTCAAATGTTAGCATTCTCAAACCTTTATCCCTACCTAATATCTTTTTGTCACAGATTTTGATCGATCACCATATGGCCTTGAAGACGTTATGACTCCTCCAGGACCCTGAGTAGAGATCAGCCAACCAGAACGGGGCCTTAATGACCGGACCAGATAAGTCGGCCCAAGGCCGGGAGTGGGGACGGGGCCTTTCATCAGTGTACCAGGGGATATGGGGGTAAGTGGGTTAAGGGATCCCCTGGAGGAGGAGTCCCTGACCTACTCATGACCCATGGCTTTGGGCATGACAAATGTGCGCCACTCCGGTTGGTTAAAATACCCATCAATACAATAACCTTTTTCATGTAAGGAGAGGAGCAAAACGCATAGAGATAGTCTTATAGTATGAAGTCAACTGAATTTTCTTGACTTCGAAGACCCAAAATATTTAACATTACAAAGGGCGAAATCCAATGGGAAAGGGTTAGAAATGGGGTTTCCGATTAAGTGGCATTGCCCTACACACTGGCAACCCAGGTAACAAGGACACGTGTTACGCACGTTGTGAGCACAGGTTCAAGAGATGTTAAACTCGAGTCCTAATCTCGTGTACTACACGGGATTCTGTGGACCTCATTTCTGGTGTTTCCCACGAGTTTTTAACACGAGTTTTTGACACGAGTTTACAGATGTAAAACTCGTGTTTTCACCTCTCCTGAATGAAATAAGTTGTGGGATTCGAACTTGGGACCTATCACACACATTTCCTGCACTCTACCGCTGAGATATTGAGAATTAGGATACTGATGGAGGTAAAGCAGTTGTATTTGAATGTTATATAGCATTGATATCATGTGCACATTAAGCAATTACATAATAAAAAAGATTCATTACATTTTGTTTTATCATATCAGAGGGTTAACATAACTAATTCTTTTTCAAGAATTTTGTCCTACTAGTTTATACTGAGTTTAACATGAGTAAAAGTAGTGCAAACTCGTGTTTTTTCTCAGTGTTATTGATGGACTAACCCAGGATAACTAAGGTAAAATTCATGTAAGACCCATGTGAAATACATGTTTTTCTCTGGTTTTACACATGTCTATAACTGGTCTCTCAGGAGGGGGCTTTTCTCAGATAATTCACAGAGTTTTACACAACACCAGTATTACATTAGAATAACATGTGTCAAAACTAGCGTGATATACACAGTTTACATGGGGATTATCATTACACGAGAATGTCACAGGAAAAACACCAGGATTTAAGAATATTGATAGGGCCTTTATAATATGTAATTAGATGTAGCATACTGGATTTTACCATATAACATTGAAAAATTGTGTTGTAAAAATGCAATTTACACAGTTGCATTACTGTGTGAAAACTTATGGTAAAACATTGTAAAGTGCTGACATTACTCAGGGATTACAATAACACTAATATTACATCAGTTCAGCACGTGCTAATCTGGGTAATACACGTGTACTGTTTGCTGGGAATCGCTTATGTAAATTGACTATTGACCCTTTCATTATTTTATCTTTAAGCAATATCTGTGACTACAATTAGGCCTACTCATGGTCAGTAAAAACCAATATCATCGATATATCGCCTCATGGTATATGTAGCAATAGAGAATATCTTGTTTATGATATAACCACTGCATATAGGAGCCATTTATTACTGGGTAAAAGCTAAAGTATCATCTATGCTATGCAATTAGGTCGACTGTGACTAGAAAGTAAGCGATATCTCCCTAAAATCTCATTTAAATGACATGAAACAGGTCGGATGTTTGATGTACTGTGGAGGGAGTTGCAATAAGCTTATGTTTCCAACGTCCCATTATTATATTACGGGAGATATGGCTTGAACCGCGGTTGGTTGTACATGTAGCTAGGACTGGCCATATTCTTTCCTGGGTACCCAGGAAAGAATATGACGTTATTATAACGTTGCAACAATGTTCTGTTCAGTTCTGCTTTGGTTCTTGTTAGGTTATTTCAATGGCACCCAAAAACGTCTTTAGAACCTAACACTGCAACATCACACTGTTATGTTATTGTGACATTCTTGTAACGTTGTTTCTCAAATAATAAGATATCATTTCTATAATAATGTTATTATAACATTCTTTATCAATAACGTTTCAACTCCACTCACATATAAAGTTCTTATAACATTTGTTTTTAGTAAGTCTCAACGCTAGGCCTACCTAAAAATTTAATGATGTAACTAAAATTGGACACGTTACAGACTAACAGAAAAAGTATAGTCACAGAACGTGCTTGTTACATCGCTTTTTGTCTGGGTAGGCTGTATAAGGCAATTGCCATAGTATAACCTGCATTCATTTGATTTAATTAATGCAGTCGTCGCCACTGCTATCTCCAAATCAAATACCAATGTCTAATTCTGATTGAAGTCCCAAAACATCATCTGTTAGGAATACCTCATACATCTGATGTATTGAATACCATTTGAGATATATCATAGCAGTATGATCATTTCATGAAAAAGAATGTCCAAGAGTCGTTATGTACTTCATATCGGCTATGCAACATTTTTCTGGTCATACATCAAATGTAAAATGCATGATGAACGATTATTGAAATATGAAGGTTTCCATGTGATTTATACGATCCAGATGCCTAAAGCTTTGCTATTGATGACATGACAGAGAATCCAGGAAACGTGGTCCGTGGTCTACTGAGCGGCTCTGCTGGTGACTGAGTGACTCGGGAACGGCTCAATGCTATCAGGGTGAATGCCTGACCGCTCCCTCCGTGCCCCAACCCCAGGACCTTGTCTCCCCTCTGTCCCCTCTCGTCTACACCCCGTGCCCCTTGCACTACCACAACCTCGCCTCTCTTGGACAGTGTCTGGAAACCACAACCAATCTAGTGCTTTTACTGTATTTTATTTCCAACCCGTGATTGATATATTGTATGGAAGTTATTTGGAATGAGAGTGAACATTAAGGTGTCACAATGTTAAATCCAGTTTAATGGATTAAGACATTACAAGTTACCAGTGGTCTAAATCAAGACACTGATCAATGGTTGACCTGACACGATAACAAAGTAGTAGCAGTTTTTAAGGGTCAACATACTATATTGGTTAACAAGTCATTTAATTACAAGTCATTTATATTATTATTCTTGTGAAATGGTTTCAAAATTATTTAATATATATGCTCCGATCTCACCATTGCCCTCCCTGTGTTCGCCCTTACTACAAACGCCACGGCAATGCCCTTTTCGCGTATACCATCGTTAGAAAATATGGGAATTGCATGATGCACGATTTGGGTTATACCCCTCGTGCCTTGATTTCGAATTTAGTAGGGCGCATCACCTGCCGTAGGAAGAAATATGCTGACGTCAACAAGGGTTTCATTTATTAGATACGTAAGCACAGCAGTGCCTTTCTATACCTCACAGCCTCTCATACCCGGTCAATGTATTACTGGTATAATCCTGAAAGGTGCAGAATGTTACATAGGTGAGTGATTTCACAGTAAAGGGTATACGTAGATGTTAATGATCGTCAGAATATATCATAAAAGGCGACCCCCCAGGGAAATCCAAGCTCTGGTTTGGTAGAATAGCCTACCATAGGCTTGGACTTCCTTTGGAGTGTCAATGTAATTTTCCTCAGAAAAGGTAACGTGCTAAGCTCAAGTAATCATCCATCTATATAACTATTATGAGAAATATTATGCTGAGGTCATATCAAAAGATGCCACATGGTTGCGGCTGGCCACTGTGTCAAATCAAATAATGACCATAGTAAAACGTTATGCAGTTCTAACATGCAACCCCCAAGAATCCTTTTCTCTAAGTTTTTTTTCACTTACGGAACTTTATCAATATTTGTGGACTACATTGCGTTTGGTTGACATTGATTATGATTATCCCCTATAAAATTATTACTATAGTTACCCAAATGCCTCATACATCCCTTATTTCATCGCCAATGTGACCGGACCTTTAAGTCTCATAGAGGGAGATGGGGAGGGGGAAGGGGCACGGTGACAATAGACGAAAGGCGATTCGTCCCTACCCCAGTCCAATAATGTCACGGCAGTTCACCCAAAGTCAACACTCTTCCCCCAGAGTCCCCGATCTGTCTGCTGCCCTCCCCCCACATTCTCCTTATCTGTGACCCTTGGCAGAAACAGAGGGTATTCCCATTTAAAGCCCCCTTCCCAGTGTTACTTGTAATAATAGCCTTATGTTGACGGGGATAGGGGATGGTGGATACCCCCATAGAATGCCAATAACATCTAGGGTAGGGTAGGGAAAGAGAGGGACATAAGTCAATATTGAGGAGGAAAAAGGGGCTCTGAGTCAGCAAAACTAGTTAAGAAAGTTGGCTAAAGATCAACTTTGTAGGGATTGTTTTTCACTTCGCCAATTGTATGTGGCCAATGAAAGGGGAGGACCAGGATTCTGCAGAGGGAAATGAAGAAATGTTTCCTGTATGTCTTCAATGGATTTTAAAGTGGTTTATTTTTGAAGCGTCCCGTTTTCCCTCTCTCACCCCATTCCCTATCTGTGATAACAAATATTTGAAGATTGGATGGTAATGATGTGATTAACCTGAACAATAGGAATTGGTTTAAAGTGTGAAAGTAATCCAGCAATGAGTCTGATGCTAATGTCAAAGTATAGGATTGTCCTTAGTTATGATATCTGGTAAAAAAAAAAACTGGAAAAAGTTCGTTTGCTTATTTATCAAGCTATGTCAATTATAAGAAAACAAGCACCTCATATTTACATTCAGGCATCAAGATAGGAATTCAAAAAATTGAAAGAGGATTTTTACTGAACCATAAAGTGTCACATTATAGAATTATGTTCGAGGTATCACATAAAGGTATAGACCTCTATAAGATTAAACAGTTTTTGGCCGGGTTCATCCTAGCAAAGATTATACTGAGTTAGGTAGATAACCATAGTTTTCCTTTACACAATGATGGCTTCCTTTATAATAAAGAAGATCACTGTACACAATCGTTACTTCCCAGGATGAGTCAGTGACATCTATTTAGAAATTCTGAATTTTTGAAAAATGAAAGTAGGCTGGGGAGATTTTGAGTGCTTGGTTTCATGAGAACTCTTGACATGATGTAGAAACAGATGCAGTGTAAAGCCACGACCAACTGCAAGATGTGACTGGCGTCTGTGAATGAAACAAGAGACCCCTTGATGTTTCCTTTGTATGCTGGTCACATGACCTCATCAGTCACGTGATCAGCACCTTCCCGGCCAGAGGGTCCCTTGCACATCTTTCCCTGTCAAGCATTGGTCAACAGTGGTCAGTCCTTGTTTAGAATTGCAACTTGAAATGTAATCTCCAGAGTAGTTGCTGGTTTGTTGGTTGGTCTTTGGGTTTAATCATCAATACACGGTTATTTTGAAAGTTATCTTTCAATTACAAAATCATTATGATCATACAAATGACAGGGGTAACAACGATGAGAAATGTACATGTATTCATTGCTAACAAAATTGGCTTCCCCATGGTCTCTCACCAGGTTAGGGACCAGACGGATTTTGCATCGTAGCTAAATCTTGCATCACAGGCGGTTTATTATCTTGCATCGTTGCTCATTTCAATATTATTACTTATATAATTATATGGATTAGAAAAGGGATATTAGATACGTATTAGGGATAACAAAGGGTGTTGTAATTTCTTGCATCGGTGCAAAATGGTTCATTGTTGCAAGAATTACGTTTCGTCCCTAACATTCCCACTAATAACCCTGAAAGAGTGTAATCCTCTCCTCACCCCTTTCATCATTAATTTTATCACATGTTTCCACAGGGAGCCCCTGGAATTAACATGACCGGTTCCCCGACTATTCGAAACCCCTCCTACACACATATTATCATTCATTCCCTCAGTACCCTACTACCCCCATTCAATTAGACACGCAGCAATAGGATCAATTGGCAGTATCTGTGTAGCACCTTTTTGCCCCGTGGTTTGGGAAACAAGTAGGGATTGATCAGTTTACACTTAGGGCCCCGGGGGAGGAGAGGGGGCGGGGAACAATTAGAATAGTCCAGAGGGGCCTAATTAAAAACGTGACTGTAATGGTTGGGTGGGGACCCCCTCTACCCTACCCACCCACCATGCCTCCATTCCACACCTCCAGTTTGGAGCTGGAATAAGGGGAACCACTCCCATCTGTAAATGTCGAATTCAGGGGCGGCTCCAGGGGCGGATTTAGGGATAGATTCCAACCCCAACCCCTTTCGGTTTTTTTTTGGTGGATCCTTTTCGTTAAACTTTAACAAGAGAAAAAACGTTGTGTGCGTGAATTCACAACATTTTCGAATAATTATAGCCTACATACCAACACACTATTTTCAAAAATGTGTATCCTCCTTAAGCCAGGGAATTGCATAGTCATGACAACGTATTGCATGGCACACCTCTAGGATTTCAGAACCTGGGGGTATTTCCTATGATAAAGTTAAGTATTTGTATGCATGCCGTGGGTTTCTCCTCTTCGTGTAGTTTCCCTCCAAAGAAGTGCTGTCTAGTGGTCTACTAATCCAAAGGTTCAGGTTGATCGTATCAAAATTTAGTTGTTTCTCGATGTCCATTACTGTTGCGTTAACCCCATTGCTGCCCCTTAAAGGGAACCGTGTGCAATAATTGCCTTGGTATTTCAATAATGCCCCGGGTCATTCCGCACATTAATCATGATGTTCCTTACTGTAGGTCAGTATTGCATGTTAGACAAAGCATCAGGGTTTTTATTGTATTCTTATGCACGTTACCCACTAATGATGTCAAGTAAAATGGAACTCAAATAGCAGTGAATATATTTAAGATAACTATGATTATGAACGATAATTGGCCGAATGTTTGTTTTGTATCTATTCAATGTATGGGGGAAAAGGAGAGCATGTGATATTTATGGGCTAAATATAACATGCATCGTGCCCCTCTTCACTTGTAGACCACCTTTTTCAAGCTTTAAGTTGACAGTGCCTACCTCGCTCTTTTTTCCATACCCTGCGAGTTTGTATTTGCAACCAAACACTACCCTATTATCATAAAGTGCGCCCTGGTTGAAATTTACTGCAAATAAAACCTATGCATTACAGACAAATTAGTCAATGAAATAACAATGCTTCTGTCCTCATATTAATGGATACTGTAATTGCAATTTTTTAATCACAGGGTTCACTAAATTCGTGCAAACTTCACTAGACATGTTGAAAGAAAATATTTGAACAAGCCGTATATTGCAAATATGTCTAGTAGGCCTCGTGCCTTTAAATGATAGGCAAATGATAAATACTACCTGTACTGCAGTACTTCACAGCTGCTTCAAGAGTTTGCTGATGACAATTTACAATTTCTAAGGGAAAATAGTACCCGATAGAGGGATCCTGTGCAAACACCGTTAGTATTCTAACATCAGACACAACGATAACGAGTCTGGAAATCTGTAAAAGTATAGTGCAGTGATATTGCATCCCCAAAAGACCCACAGCTTTCTAGTTATTCCTTCTTCATAGAACATTAAAATGTAAAAGTCATGTCCCTCAAAAGACCTACCAAGGAAGTCACTGATTAGACCCTTTCTTAAAATGCCAGGCGATAGTCTGGAAATGTCGGTCATTTAGATGACCTCCACACGGCTGTTTTCTCTCAGAATTCCTTACATTATCAAATAACCACTATGCAGCTATATATATATATTATCACATTGTATATATTATGGCTTGCTGATAGTGTTTTGTATCCCCCGATATATCAGTTTGCCATACCTAGGCTAAATTGTTAGAAAACAGGCTACAAATGCACATGAGTCTATTCCCACTAACATAAGAAAATGAGGCCTATTTAACGTTCTTTCTTACATATCTCTAACCTTTTAAGTATTAAGCCAGTAACGGTTATCAGGCTGGTAATGCACAAAATTGTCGAGAAAATCACTCTCTTTCTTATTACATACAATATTTGTAATGAAATATAGATATATTTTTTGGTCAGAATTTTATGTGTAGGTCAATAATTATCATTTAATAAGCCTCTAACGATTCACACATTTTAGCGGAACTATGTATATTTTTCTTACAATTTCAGAAAATTTGGATCGTGCCATAATTTCGATCAGCAGCCTTACGCCATTTTCAATACAAGAAACAAACTTAGATAAAAAAAATATTAAAATCTTGAAATCCCCCAACCTACCTTTGGCTCCAGCGCGCGCCAGGAGGGCCGCGCCCAGGAGGAGGACGAGCCCCTGCGATCCGCACCCAGCCGCCATGCTACTCCTCCAGTGTTGTAGTACTCCGGCCGACCTACGGGAGGAGGGCGCGCCGTGGAGGGGTCTATGGCCGACTGCCGCCGAGGGCTGGAGGAGGGATGGGTAAGGAGGGGTGGGGATAGGGGTTTAAGTATGGCGCGCCATGTGTCTAGCTTCGCATTGTTGCTATCGGATGTACATGCAATAGGAAAATCCACATGAATTATGATGATAAAATTATTTTGATAGAAAAATCCACATGTAATATGATGATATATTTCGATTACACATTATTCAATTTTCTTTGTGATCCTAGATATCTGGTCTGTCAGAATATCAAACTGCACACCTTTGAGATACACCTTGAAATGTTTCACAGCAAATTATATTGCTGCCATCTCTTTGTCACCAGTTAAATAGTTCTTTAATGTGTGCACCTTTGAATGAGGCAGCCAAGAATACCACAGGCCTGAGATCACCACCTTGGAACTTTTGAATTTAAAAAATCTAAAACCATGCCGAAACCGTGTAGAAATGATCTTCCTAAAATAATTTCGCTAACTACCCCTATGATACATTAGATATAACAGTACTTTCCTTTCCATCTATCCTTAAAGGTAAAACAACGTTGCACAGGGCCTTTTGCCATGCTCCATTTGCCATTATACATTGGACCAATGTTTCTGTAACTTGAGCATTGAGTGGGGTCAGGTCCAAGCACTATATGTCGACTCTGAAATGCCACTCTCAAAGGCACCAGTGTCAACTAGAGCCAATGTCAATCCTCCACACTGTATTCCTATCTGACTATCGTCAAGAAAAGAAAGGAAAAAGAAAAGGAGAAAGGAGGGAGAGAAGAAGGAAAGAGAAAGCTCTACTTCCTGGCCCTTTCTCTCCTCTCCTAGCCTTTTCTTTCCCCTCCTGACCCTGTGTGCTCCCTCTCATCCCTTTCTTTCCTCTCCTGGCCCTTTCTTTCCCCTCCTCGCTCTTTTGTACCCCTCCTGACCCTGTACACCTGGAAACACCTTCCTTACTCTCCCATTCGAGTCGGCCCCACACTCCCCCTCAATCCTTGGAAGAATGGATATGAAAGTGAAATATTAAGGTCACATAATATATAAGTTCCTCAGAATGCTTCAGGTTGCATGAATGAGAGGTTAAATTTTCAATTTGGGTCTGGTGGTGGCCCCCCCCCCCCCATACCCCTATACCCTCCCATACCCTTCCCTTGGCTGGCTCCGCTGTCCACAAATTAAGTCCTCATATACTACTATCAATTTTCAAATCTTGCCCCCCCCCCCCCACACTGAACAATGACTGGATCTGCTCCCGAGATGTATCCATCTCATCTGTTTTTATATTATGAGACTGAACTATTTCCGACCTATTAGGAGTATTAAATTTGGCTGTGTGTTTGCATGGTCCTCACCTGAAACTGGTCAATAGGTCTTTGCCGTGGATGAGTACCCATCTTTCCCACATCGTTTTTACCACACATAACCGCCTGCCATTCATGATCTAAATGACATTATGGGAGAATTACCTCAGGACTGTATAGGACACATCTGGTTCCAATGAGTCAAAGAAATAAAAGATCTGTGCCCAATGTATTCAAATATTTTGCGCAGTCGGCGTACCATAAATCTGCTCTTTTGCCAGCCGGGGGAGACACCATCGTCCTGGGAGAAGGACGCCGTCCTAGATTCCAGGTCCCCAGATATAGGTTTGTTGGTCCTGAGAGAACCATGTGACGGGATTCTGAACCCTGTGTGTGTACTTTGAAGTCACGCGTCTATATTTACCGAACTCTTTTTAAGATAGTACTGTTATGGACCCTTCACTTGATTTTACTGGGCTTTATTGCGAAATGTTTTACTGAATTGAAGACATTAACCATCGTTCTTGATATGTGTTATACTTAATTACAGAACATGTTATTCTGGTTTGAGTATGTATGAGTTCCGACAGAGTAATCAGGTAAACGTTTCAATCAAATATCTCTTTTCATTCGAACATCGCTGGTCAATCCATGCACTGCTCGGCTCGGATGTCAATGCAACCAACGGGGGACTTTCGCGAGGTTCAGTTTAAGGTGATTTTGATACTTGTTTTCCGAATCTGTTTTCTGATCTGAGGATGCATCAATGTATATTTTTTTCAATATGGTGCGTTACGATCAGTAATCATATCTCTAATTTCACCCTTTACCTGTTTAGGGACAAGCCCCGGGATATGCACATGAATTATTCATTATGTTGACATATATTCTGGGACTAGTATGTATGGAGCATAGACCATACAGGTTGTTAAGGCTCCTTATTGGGGAATGGCTCCGATAGTTGGTATGCAGCAAAATCTCTTAGGCCAGAATGAAATAAAGGTAGACATCCTTAAGGCCATGATCCACGTTGCGATTTTGGACAAATTTTAAACCGATTTTGAAAATCGGTTTGTTTAATAATCATTATGATTTTTTTCTTATACAACATACACTTTTACAAAGAGTTTAGAATAATACATATCAGAAAAATTCTATTTTCTTTAAGAAAATTCATTCCAAATATGTGAAAAATGCATGAGAAGTAAATCGGTCGGCCAAAAATTGCAATGTGGATTATGGCCTTTAGTCTCTGGGTTCATCAAATCGAACCGTTTGCAGGAGTCGTATTTTCACAGAGCAAGGGGTCACACCCAAAACTCTGAAACCAGCTTTTGATTTTGGTAGCGTTGTATAGGTCACTCACGGGGAACATTCTGGGTCTGATTTACGACTTCCTGTTTGATTTCTCCTATGTGCTTGGAGAGTGTAAGAATTGCATAGATTTAGCATTGGAAATTGAAACAAGATCGAGATTGAATGGATGCTTGGAGATTAGATGGATGACATTTTTGACTTCCTGTTTTATCCTCCTATGTGCTTGGAGAGTGTAAGAATTGCATAGATTTAGCATTGGAGATTGAAACAAGATCGAGATTGAACAGATGCTTGGAGATTGATTGGATGACATTATCATGTAATTTTCCTATTGAGTGTATGGAGAATACCTCTTCTTCTCCGAATTCCTCCAGTTGAATTCATCAAACGATTCATTGTATTTTGGACACCTACATTTCTAAAGTCTTGAACTGACATGTTCATATATATGTCAAAATATTAGACACTACAGCAATATTTGATGATTTATTTCTATTTATTGTACATGTTAATTCTGTGAATTCTATTTCTTCTAGCCTGTTGGAGCTCCTCTAGTTTATTCCTCCAGTCTGATATGATCAAAATTATTTCAAAATATTAGATATTTTTGTATACCTACATTCCTCATTTTGATTCAGTTTTCTTGAAAACATGATTTAAAAAATAGGTCATTTTCACAAAGATATAATTATCACAATTATTTTTTTTAAGATAAAGTCTCATAAGGTCTCACACAGTCTCATAAAGTCTCATTAAGTCTCATGAGGTCTCCTATAAGGCCGTTTGATACCCTCTAAATATGACAGAACTAAACAAATCAATTGGAATTGAAAACAGAGTGTCATTTCTGAAGACCTACCATCAAAATATGTAATCTGATAAGCATTTCAATACATTACTAATTAACGTGGATGATCTGGAAATTTTTGTTTCCCAAACCACACTAAAATTCGATTCAGACCATCCTTTCCTTTTTATGATTACTAAACTGCGGAGTCACTCATTACATGAGCAGTAGCATAGGAAAATGGTGACATGTGCATGGCTAATGGGTTCCTGTGCTCTCTTTTAAATAACAAGAGGCTCCGCCTCTAAGTTTTCCTTGCCTACCTTAATTAAAACAGCCGCTACCATAAAACAGCCTAACAATCCGGGATTATGTGAATGCCCTTTTTGGCGCCACCCATCTCCACTCTGCAAGCAGAACAGGGTCAACAGGTGCGCAGCTATCTGCTTGGAGACTGACAATGACGCTCGTTGCCGTGACGACGTCCGTTGCCGTGATACATAACGCACATAGGCCTAGTTGTAACAAATTCTCATATAATCTGCTAAGGTGATTGTAATTTCGTTCTAATCAGATCTCTCACAAACTAATGCTATTTCAATGGGGCAGACGTGATTTGATATGTTGTAACTCCTGACAGTGCCTTCCCGCCAAATCGGCGGAGAGTTCACGTGTAATTTGCATGGAAGTCTGTCAAAATTTGCTACAATGGCATGTATTTGGTTGTAGTCGAAGAAATCTACGTGTAATTATATCTCAGTTACATGTAGAGGGCTGGTTCTGGTCTAGATTTTGGCTAAACTTAGATTTTGTCTTAGCGCATCAGCGCTGCTGAACTGGGTTGGCCCCGTCACTGTCAATCTGCGTGGAATGATCATAAATCAAAATCATTACAATAACTTGTTTTACGGGCAGTAGAATGAATTTACGTGTATATGGTGCTCATATATGCGTGATGGACTAGTTCTGGTCAAGATTCCTACTGAAATTTTCAAATTCGCCAAAATTCGACCTGACCAACAAAATAATTAGTTCCGTGAGACCTGAAGAGTGCGATGGAAGATGGCGTTATTTCCGCTTCCTCTGATAGTCTTCAATCCGGGTACTTTCATGTTTCGCTGGTCGGGGGCCAACAACGGAGATCAAGTAGAAATTGGGGGAACAGGCTAACTCATCCGGGACGTTCAATTCGGCACCCTTTTTATTTGTAGTGGAACACAGAGCAAGTTTAATGAAAAGAACTCCATTATCTATTGAGTTTTACGAACGCAAAACTAAGAATTAAACAGTTTAAATTGTAATCACTGTGAGCGATGAAATCTTAAGCAACACCATTTCAGATGCCATGGATAGATATGGTCTACCTCTATGATTAACTCAGATACGACTAGTAAGTAGTATTGGAAAATGGGGGTATAACTATGGCGATCAACTTTGAGAAAATTGTAGTACTGAAAAGTCTTATTCTATGAGACTGTCTGGAATATTACTAAATACCCAATCCCGTCACTGTTTTCTTTGTAGGCAGTTTCTTAGTTATTAAGGTCAAATGAATAAGTCTTTTTGTGCCTTGCATTTGTCAGTTTTATTAAAACAAATTAGAAAGTAGTATTGACAATCCAAGTAATGCTCAAGTGTATTGTCTAAATATACAATGAGAAATTCTTTATCCTAAATACCAAAAACATATGATACACTTCGAATTATGAACCATACTGAAAATGTATAAAATGAAGATAAAATATCTGATAAAAATATCTAAATACATTGATGTGTTGTATACATTTTCTTTTGTATTCTAACTAGCTATACCCTAAATCGAGGGCAAAATGCTTATAACAGATAAGATAAGTTCTTGATCACAGACATAACTGTTAAACAGCTTAACTATTTTTTATAATCTACAGAGATTAAGGTGGCCGCTGGACCTTTAGTGGACTGGTCATTGTGTCAGTATGACTGACTGTTCGCTCAACTTCACTTAGACCAATCATTATAAAGACACTGCCCCACAGCCTTATACATCTACTGGGTATTTTCCCTAACGATACCTAACATCCTTCTAGATAAATGTCCATACATAATACTCATATTGCCTTCTTGCTCTGTGCTTTCTCAACCCCATCCATGAATCATTTAGTCTGTCATCTGTGATTCTTTACTTGAAATCCATTTTTCTTTGTCTTTGAGACAGTTCAAAAGTGTAGCTTGCATCCTTTTTAACAATACTCAAGGTAAACCACAGAGATAGCTTTCAATACTGACTCAGGCGGAGTAGTAGTTAGGACAGGTTGTCAGTAGACGTTTAACGGTATGTCGCTAGTGTACGAGAGGGAGCGTCCCAACCAATGACAAGGGGTCCCGCCAGACTGGGGATCAATGGTCAAGGGGGTGTCAGAGGGACTAGGTGGAACTGACCATTCCCTCCCCCTACTTCCTCCTGCCATGTGATCTGAGGGTTGATCTGAGGGGCAGTACTTTGAGGGCTTTGTGGAGGGACAGTCATTGTAGGGCTTCTCTGAGGGCTTAACCGACAGTGGTGGTAATCTATGGTTTGACCGCTCATTATCAGAAGGTAGACCATTCAAATTGTCACACGAATCATAACTGGAGGGGTCATGGTCAAGAGGTTCGTATTTGAAAGAACACTTAGAAACTCTTGGGTCTACTGGTTGGTCTGAGGGCTGTTTTGGAGGTTTGGTCTTAAAGGGCCATGTGTTCAAATGCCATTGGTTTGACGGTTCCTCTGGTGAATCATTTAAGCAGGTATCTGAGGGCCCTAAGGGTTGGTCAGGTGGGGCCCGTGGCTGTGGTCCATGGCATATGCCATTTTCTGGAGGAGGGCCCTTAACTGAGGGTTTACCTAAAGGCCACTGGTTAACAGGCTGCTCTATTTGCCAGTTGTCATATGGATGTTGACCATGAACACGGTCATCGGGGGGCAGGTTCCAGGGCAAATTTAAATGTTCATCTGACAATTTCTTGAATGGTCTGTCTTTTGGTCTAAATTGTGAAAATTGTTCAGAGTACCCATTTAATGGCTGAAATAAGGGTTGTTTTAAGGATCGGTCATTGGGCCTGTGCAATGGCAAACGTGATGGCCTCTTTGATGGTTGGTTATTTGCAAGCAAACCACGGGATGGATCTAAGGTCTTATCATCGGAGGGCAATTTTAAAGGCAAGCTTTCTTGTACATTCAAGGGACGGAATTTCTTTAAGCTTGATTTTGAGTCAGTGCTATTTAAGTCAATGTATAACTCATTTTCAAAGCAGTTTCCCTCAAGCTGCTTCTCAGATTGATCTACATTTTCATCAAAGCTACTTTCAATTTCGAATCTGTCAACTGGAGAAACACTAGGTCTTGAGGATTTGGGCAGGCTATATTCAGAATATTGTCCATCTTCATCTTCCATTAGATCCAAAGCTGGGTTTATTATTCCAAGTCCATTCGCTAATGTTTCAGGGTCTTCGGGTTTGGCTCCTTTGGGCAGTAGCAGGTCTTTGTCCTTGTCACCACTTGGTTGGCCTTCAAAGAGCCTGATGAGAGATAGGACTCCAGGGGGAGTGGGGTTGGGGGAGGAGGAGTAGAGTGAGTGGGGAGAGAGGGGGACAGGGGGAGGGTGGTAGTGGGGAGGCTGTTTGGGGAGGTGAGGAGAGGGTTTGTGATGGTCAGGAGTTTCAGACGGACTAGGATTGAATGGGTCGGGGGTTGTTGGAGGATGGGAGCTATTTAGGGCAGGCTGGTTGTGGGAGGGGGCATTGCCAGGGCTTGCGAAAGAGGGCTGATCGTGGAAAGGGGGAGTGGAACTGTTGGGGAAAACATTCTGTTGGGAGAATGATAGGGGTTTGCTCAGATATGGGTCTGGGGTATCACAAGGCCTTGCAGTCAAGGCTGGAGTGCTACAGAGTGCTTCCAAGGTCTCATCCAGGGGTGGTGAGGTCTTCACAGGTTCCTTCGTTAGACTACTCTGCTTGGCCTCACTCTCAATCACTGGGCTAATAAGACCGAAGGACAAGTCTTGGTCCGGGTGTTCCTTTAGCAGGTGGCACACGATTCGGCCATACCGGGCCTCTGCCCAGTCACAGTATGAACATGCATACACTTCCTTCATATTCTTCAAGTTGTTTTTGTCACTTATAATTACCTGCAAGAGATTTGATCACATTTATGAATCAACCACTATAACTTTTCTGAACAAGTAGGCTGCTTTCACATAATGTGTGCCATCTTGGTGTTTATCTGAAGCTGTGGATCTTATTATACAACCAATATCATATGATCTGCCTGAATTTAAAATTGGTATGTCATCTTATTCAATATTTGAATATGGTTCAAGACTTTTTTTGATATGTAGCTGTATGTCCAGTATAACCTCCAACATGACACAAAATAAGTGAACGCAGGATCTGCATAAAATGTAGAAAAGGATATTCTTTTCTTTATCAGAAAGCCATATGCATGCAAGCTTAGAAATTGAAGGCATATTAGTTGTATAGAAAATTGATCGATTCTAGGAGGGATTATTGATAAAAGCAAGATCGCAAATTCATTAACTGATTCATTAAAAAGCTTGAACTAGCCAGGTTGTATTACATTGCTACTTGATGCATTGATTTAATTACCCTCAGCTGACCTTGTCTGTGTTTGAATCATTTTACTGGGATTTAGCAAAGCGCATGCATTACATCATTATCAATGTGAGGGAATTGCAAGTGAAGGGTACTAGGGTTATTTCAATTACCTTAGCTGTCCCTGTGTCGGCTTAGACTGTTGAACCTGCCTCAATATCCCGTCAAAACACCAGATTAAAGCATGCCTATACGTCAGTGGTTTAAAAGAAGTCTATTTACGTTTGAAGATAAGCATGATTTTATTTACCAAATCAATAAATATCTATACAAATATTTCTGTGACAATATTTTAATGTTGGTAGATGCTTTGTTCTGGCATGGACGGTGGAGTGCGGGATAGTGTTTGGGGTTTGGCAGGATGAATTTTCAAGCAGTTAGTGAGTGACAAGCACCCCCTGGTGCCTAGCAAGGAACTAATATAAGGGAACCAGTGGCGCTCTCTGCAGTGAAAGACGAAGGTACAGGAAGACTCAGTGGAGACTTGTTAAACCTCTGTCGTGAATTATATATTATATGCTCTACTTTTCTAGGGGGAAGGTGAGTGTTTATTTAGAGGAAAAGGATTATTAAGTAGGATACATTTCTGTTGGAATTACAGGGGAGGTTGTATCTATCACCGGTAATACAGGCACAGACCGATATGAGTATGTTACAGTAATTACTGATTGGTTTGGGAATAATTACTTTGGGAACAGCTGATGGCATTTTGATGGTGAATGAAATGTTGAATAGCCAAGGATAAAGTGATGGAAAGAGATCAACTGTGGCAGAAAGCTAATTTGACACTTCTATGGGTCTTGGGATATAGAAACAAGAAATCAGCTGTTATGTGACGTGAGAATATGTAAGCATATTAATACATGTGGCAGTGATGTCATACAATTGAAAACAGTGCTTATGTATACATAATTATTAAATATTTATATACAGTACTAGTGATGTCATTTTAAATAATTTCAGTTATGGATGAATAATCCTCCATTATAACTTATGCATAACTTAACGATGACAAAGTTTATCGGCAAAAATGGTTATACACAATAATGGTGCTGTTTTGGGCTTGTTCATTTACATAGAACAAAAAAGATAGAAGACAATGAGGTAAATTGGTGTTTACATGGATATTTAAGGACATTTAACTTCCTGGGTAGCGAAAGTCAGAAATGTATACTTATTACAATAACTTGTTTCTATGCAATACCATGTTTCTAAAAATAAGACTTTTGATTTTGTAACGCTTTTGAGTATCATATTCAGTCTGTTTTTGTTGCCATCAGTAAAGCTTCATCGTGTTTCCTGATGATCGAAATTCTAATGAAGATAATTTTTCCCAACTGGAAGCGCCATATGCACTAATACTTGGTAATACTCATCCCCGAATACACTGAAAACCCAGACTCGTCAACAACTTGTCAAATTGACAAGTTTAGGGTTGTCGTTTTGAAGGTGCCCAAAACGACAACTCTAGACCTGTCACCTTGTCAAATTGACAAGTCTAAACTCGTCACCTTGTCAAATTGACAAGCCTTAATAATGAACTTTGATATTGAAGATCCCTCCTGCTGCCCACTACTGCCCACTTCTGCCCTATAATTCCCTCTTCTTTGTGTCCTCTCCCCTGACTCAAAATGATTTTGCCATCAATATTGTAGGTGAATCCAAAGATATAGGCCTATTGGATTATGCTCAACTGCAATAGTTATTACAGTATCTGACTGACCCTCACCATCTCTATGAAGTTATTATACATTAAAAAAGGTGTCTGAAACGTTTTATACTTCATAAATGGTAAATAAAGAGTAGTAAAATGTCAAATAGTTATTATGACATGTAATATTGAATCCCTGTCACTATTTCTTTATTCTCTAAAGGTATTCTGCAAAATAGGTTCACATCATAATAATTGATACATAAATGTATTAATTTGGTGGCCCAAAATCACTTAAATCAAACAGTGGCTCCCTCTATATCTTTGACAAGTCTTTGACAAGTCTGTGACAAGTCATTGACAAGGCGACAAGTTTAAACTTGTCAAATACTCTAAAAAACACTTGACAAGGCTAAACTTGTCAAATTGACAAGTTTTTGACAAGTTTATGACCATTCAGGTTTTCAGTGTATATGATATCCTAGCTTTGAACTAATGCTTTTTTGAAGTGCCATTTCGCCAAACTTTGCGGCTAAATTCAATTTTCCCCTAAGTGGTACTTTACAGCAAACATTGGTGGTTACTGGGTTGCAGGTGTCTTGATATGTGACCTGGTGGCTAAACTATAAGATCATACAGGCCTATTGGGAGTTTAAAGAGTCCTACTGGGAACTTTACATGACCCACTGAGAATTTATAAAGGTCAAATAGGAATTACAAAGTATGAAAGTATGAAAGTCCATTAATCAAAACACATTATAATTGTGAATCTAATCAAAACAAATAACATTTTGAATCTAAGAACTTGCAATTGTTTCTCCTATATTGGGCAGACAGAGGTAAAGAAACCAAATGATATTATGGCCTGCACCAAAAGCACACAATAATATCATTAAATTAAACTAGGGGATGGTAAGGTAAACGATAATTTTCAAACTATATAGGGAGTAATAGATAAATTAAAAGGACTTATACTTTTAGTAAAACAAAGTGGGGTGTGATTGTCCGAAAATGTAATAATAATACAGGGTACCCCCTGACTAGACCATACTGATGCCCCGCATGGGACGTTGTGAAACCACCCCCCTTGCTATGTAAACATCATCATCCTCTGTGTCATCCATAAAAGGTAAGTCATCGGCCGACACATTAAAGGGCTGAGGTGGGGCACACACCTCCTGCTTTGGGGCTTCCACTGGTGGATCCTCTAGATAGGGCCGAGCGCGCCTGTGAGGGCTATCCAGCTTGGGTTGGTTGTGCCCTCCTCTCATTGGTGGCTGACTGTGCATGGGCGACATGCTGTTAGCGGGCTTGTCCCTGTTGCGGGGTGCTCTACCTGAAGCTCCATCTGTAGGGCTTTGGTGTGGACCAGCCGGGCCTCTTGGGGCTGCGCCCAACATTGTGGCAGTCTGGGGCCGCTCAGGAGGTGAGTCTTTTGGTTGCATTTCACCATGATGTGGGAAGTGAGAAGAAGGAGGTCCATAGGGGTAGACAGGGTTGTCAAAGCCCTGCTGAAAGGGCAGTCCCTGCTGGGGTCCATGCTTGTAAGGTGAGATGTGGTATGGCATCTCTCTCTGGGGCTGGAGGTCCGGCTCATCATTTTTGGTCAAATAAGGTGCTGGTCGCTTTGGCTGTGGTGGCTTGTAGGGGCCCCTACCATTGGGCACTCCCCCATCCTCAGCATATGGGCCACCGTTAGTGTTGAGTAAGCTGGGTAGGCTGGATTGGCTGTTTGCTGTTAAAGCCCCTATCCCAGTGAGGGGTGTCTCACCATGCAGAGGGTCTCCAGGGCCATACAGACTGGAAAGGCTGGGGCGAGGTGCACCAGTTGAACTAATGTCATAGACGGAGGACTTGGCACTGTGCTGGTAGCCTGGGTTGTCACCTCCTGCACCATTTACATGATGGGTGGCACCTTTTAAACCTTTCTTCTTTTTCCTGCTCTGGCTGATTACACAACGCCTGAAATGAAGCAGAAGTCTCTGTAATCTGTCAAAATGGCATTCCAACTCTACATTCCATTTAAGTGACTTTTTCATCGACTTTCATTACGTGATATCATATTCAACCAAGAAACCGCTATTTGAGACAAATATCTTGTATCATTATATCAGAAACATATGCATCTACATATTCAACTAATATGTGTGTGTTCCCGTGCGTGTTCCTCATTTACAAATAATTATTGCAATATATCAATCACCCCTACTTCCTATAGTTTATATTATAAGACTATATCACTCAAGTAATCAAAGGTCACCATGCAGATAAACATACCATCTTATGATAGCCGCTAAAATAAGCCCTACAGCCACAATGACAATGACAATGGAGGCAATGATGGCCGGAAGGTGTGATGTCGCATCTCGTTCCGTGGGCAGGGGTCCAGGGGGTGCAGCTTGGGCAGCCGTGTACACTATGGGTGGCAGGCCCGTGAGCACGCTCACTCCACACTGCACACGCAGGGTGCTAACGGCTACAGATGCAAAACGTGAAATAAAACATTTTTAACATATCTGCCTACTTTAGTGACACTCCAGTATCATATCATAGCAATTTTTAAGCATGATATTTGAACGATGATAAACCCGGAAAATATAATGTTCTTCCAGTGAATACTAATTTTTTGTTCCATCTGGTGCAGGTGATATTTATTCTTCAGTAGAAACCGAGATTATTGTGAATATTGGAATTGCCTGTATTTTTCTGTTAGGATTTTCCATAGTTTCTTTGGGGCAATGAAGGGGATTTATCATAAACACGATTATAATATCCTAAAGGTTAATAAGAATTAGCAACCGTGTCACGGGAACTGACCTGAGAAAGTGACGAAGACCTTGGCCTGGACCTGGTTGGGGTTGTTGAAGGTGAGCTGGATGTTCTCTCCCTCCCTGATCACCATGTTTACTGACCGGTTAGCCCCAGCAGCCGGACATACCTGAGACACGCACAATAATGGAGTAAATAAAGCATATGTTTTCGTTTTTATTTTATTACCTTAACCTACACTGGGTATGGCTTGTCAAATAGAAATATCTAGGGACCCTAGGACCCAACATACCCCACCACAGTTTCTATAGACACTAACGGCCCTCAAATATTTTAGAATATACTAGTAATGTATGGACAGAAAGACACAATTTAGTAATGATAATTCTCACAAATTGTGTGACACTTGTGTTTGGAATTGTGACAATTGTGTTTGGAATATTTTTCCACATGGCTCAATATGGATCAGTCAAACGGTAATGGGATGATATAAAGGCTCCCTATCACTGATAATGTAGAGGAGATCCTGGTAAAGGGACAATGTATTAAAAGAATGATTATCACAAAAATTAAATCGTTGCCAAATGACACTCTCTACAAAAGACCTCTTTCTGGGGGGCACTTTGCCAGTCACAAGATTTTAAATTTCATCATTACAGTCCATGTAAATATAGACTAATTACACAACATACACCCACCTGATAAGGAAGTAGGAGGAGCACAGGATCACACTGACCCTCTATCTCATTCTCCATGTATAGACTTAGAGACAGTAGGGTGCTCCTCCCCGAGCCTTGGTCCAGGGTGAAGACACAGGAGCACTGGCGGGTGGAGGTGTAGGAAGGGTAGGACCTGGAGGTCACGACCCCCGAGGTAGTCCCTCTTACATCTCCATTACAGAGGTCAATGGATTGGGCGTCACCTAGACAAAGAAAAGAGAGAGAAAATAAAATTATTATATACCATCATTTAAAAAAACATGTTATTTATTTACCAAGCGATATTCCATGTGATCTTGCTTATTGGCTTCTGTCCTTTAATTTGAAGAGAGAGGAGGATTGATTAATTCTGATAGTTGAAGGTATAACTTATCACCTGTGTAACACAAACCATACAACCTAAGGTATTAATGGGATAAATGTGTAAGTTATGTTTTGTTTTCTTCTAATTCCGATCATTCCAATTGAAAGGGTTGGATCTGCGTGAATCGCTGTTTTGCATCCGTGTAATGCGTATGGAAATTAAAATATGAGTTTTTGTGGTTCTAACAATCCACACCAGATGGCATTTGAGTTCTAAACAGTTTTGACAGGCTTTCTGGCTTTTAGCAGCAGAGCTAAGACAGGAATAAAGTCTAGGATACGATATAACTATTGCATGTATGAAAAAAATTCTTTCCTGGAAACAATAGTGATTATTCTTAGTGAAAAGGCAGCCTCTTGCACTTCATCAGCTGTTACAGATTCTTCTTCTCTTTTCTGAGACATGGGGCTATTACTTATGATAAGGAATACCTGCCTGAAAGAACAAGTCTCTTTAATAACCATATATTTGGTATATAGGTCTCATAGAAGCATAGTGTTTTAAACATGTATACCTTAGGGTCACTCATACATAAATATTCATATATATTAGTACATAAACACAGACAACCTTGGGTTCACTGGACCGACCTTGTGGTACACATGTACTGTGCGTGTTTTGTCCCCACAAAGAGAAGACTGAATACCAACCATACACCGACCTTGTCTCTGAGAACAAAAACCACATGACAACCACAATAAAGGGTCATTGAGCATCCACTGCTACGCCCATCCAATAAATTCTCCGCGGCCATATTGTGAGTTATTATTGTCATTACTCTACTAAAACAATATTCAATATAAATCATTAAAGACTTAATTAGTATTCATTGCAATTGAACACATCGACTGATGGAGTGTGTCTAAATTAGGGACAGGCAAAATTAGAGGCATAGGTGAAAATAAAACAATACTTTAAAACCCACATAGTATAATCCTATGGAGTCTGGGTCAAACTTAATTTCAAATTAAAAGTGTAGAGAATATATCCAACTCGATGTCTGACTGGTGGACAGGTGTTGTAAAGATTTATTAAAAAGAATCAATTAAGTGGCATGATCAACATGTTTCGACGTTTTCAATGTCTTCTTCAAGATCTGAAATTTCAAATTGAAATCAGGATACAGTGACATCTGGCACACTATGCAAACCATTGAGGGGATATCGCGATATTTTAGCAAGCTGTGTACACATTAAAGATTACTGAGTGTAGCATATACGACTGAGCTTTCCAAATACTAGGAAAAAATAAAGAGACATCTAGAAATACTAACTGACTATTCCTGGCTGGGGGGCTTCTGTGCTACATGTTTACAGCTTCTAATGCCTTTAATGCACATTTTGTATGACATGCGGTTCTGAGCTGGTTGAGAGCCAGGAAAGAAAGTCCACATGTATACTAATTCATACCTTTACCAACGAGGCCATATTTCATCTACACGTGTTTAGAATAAAAACTAATGTAATGTGTATTACGAGGCTAGTATGTGAAAGGTATAACTTATTGCAAAACTCTGAATTCAGTGGACTCCACTTGGTTAAGTTAACTACATGACATTGACAGCTGATTGAGTAGAGTTGAGTAGAAATTACTAGAACAACATTTGAGTACATTATATTTCAGTGTGCTCAAAACTACTTCTTCACTTTCCTCAGCCAAAATTTCAATGAAAGTCTGTTATTCCGCCTGTAGATTTCACAAAAGTTGAGTCCACTCAATTTACCCTTAGAAATGCACTCCTTATTGAGACAGTCCAAAGCAGACTTGATGTTTTGGGGGCTAGTTTGTGAACTATAAGCTACGAATGTCACATTGATACAAACTCTAGGTAACATGCTCCGCTCAAATGCAAATTAAGGCATAGTCAGAAAAGTCTTTGGAGGTGGACTTGGAAGTGGTATTGGGCGCATCCATGTCATGATCTCTGTCATTTTGTTTTTGCCCCATGCCTCTCCCCTTACTAGAATGTACATAAGACCTATGCTAACCTCAGAGACAGCTCGTCTAAAGGATGTCCTGGCCCACCCCCACTTCGCGGTATGCACCTCCTCAGGTGCCAAGTGGGTCTCATACGTGAGGCACGAGGTCATGGCTAGCACGGATAATACAAGACATTGAGATACCTTCTTAGCTGTTTGTATATGCGGGCCGGGGTGAACATCATTTACACGAAAGTATTAAATAACTGACGTCTTTGACTTCAAAAAAATATAGGTCAATTAGTGTACAACAAACGTACTGTTTTATTTTATTTTAAAATGCCTGGTGAAGAGTTTATTTATTTGTTCAGTATACATCAATTCGTATATCTATCTAAAAACTATTATTGTTGTTCCTTTTTGTATCTATGGTATAAGCTATAATGCTTGACATATTTAACAGATAAAATTTCTTTTACTGTATCCAGAACGGGAGAGATTTTTGTAATTGACGAAGCGTTTCCTAATAAATAAGTTATACCCTGGTTAAACATGTCATAATCAGTGAATTGGATTCCTTTTTACTTTTCAAATATATGATCAATATGTTCAATTAAAATGTCACATCAGAATGCACGGGCCCTCATCTGCTCATGAACACAAAATTCAAATTTGGAGTAGGCTCATGTTGAGAAGATAGTCCCTACAAAAGTAATTTAAAAAAATGCATGTTGAGAAATTAGAGTAAAGAAGAGCAGAATTCACTTTGAAAAGATAGCATAGACACCATTAATTCTAAGTAGCAACAATGCATGGCAATAAAATAGAGCAGTCTAAAACAGTAACGATGTATGTTAATTCAAACGTTGCATGCTTATAGCCATAAATTCTCGCCTAAATGGACACGAGATGTGGGAGCTTTTTAGAATATATATCTCTATGCCTATAGCATAACGGAAACTACTTGCATGCAACTTAGTCGTGACATCCTATGGTTTGCGTGTAATTAATGGATATATTTAGTTCAATTACGTGTTGGGTTAAAAGAGAAAAATACCCTTGCCATTACCCTTCGATACCCCTTGGGCGTTACTAGCTTGTACATTGGATGTAGATAGTTAGCAAAAAGAGAAAGTAAAGTTATTACTCAGATAGTCATGTAATTTGTATAGCCTTTTACTCCTTTCAAACTACTGCGTTCAATTGCAATGCACTACAAAAAACATAATTGGTGCGGTTATGATTAATGGGATAATCAGTGGGCTTAATGTGCCTCGTCGTCAACAATCTGCAAGGGACATAAGAGACAGACTAGGCTCAAATGCGTTTATAATGGCAGTTTATTTAAGACATAATGTATATTCTAGGGCTAGAATGTAAGGGGTATAATAAGCTATAGTCTGAAATTGATTTAGTGGCATTCAATTATAATACAAGGGAATTAACCCTCATTATCAATATTGTATTGTCTTATTTCAAAAGAGGTATCGTTTTATGAATATATAGAACGTAACTTTATATGTGAAGTATTATTTATGACACTTGAAATTGCTTTGATGTTTTTGCTGCCAGTCTCTTTGTGATTTGACATGATTATGATTAATGGCAGAAAGATATCTGGGGACTTAATTCCATCCGACATTTCCCCCGAAATACAGTAATGTAAAAGTGGGGTTTACATTGGTGAAATTACAGTGGTGTGAAAGTACAGGTGATCATACTTTTGTGGTTTATTGCTCTCTAAATGAGAAAAAGTAAACACTTCGTGGAAAATTTGATTATAATCATACAAGGAACCGATCGATTCGGTATAGCTAAAGTTATCTTCCTGTCCTAATTATTGTACGAATACAGAGGTTGAATGAAAGTACCTATGACCAAATAAATATTGAATAGTGTGAGCAGCTAAAAACCATCACTCCTTTTTAATATCATTAACTATGAGTTATGCCAAAAACCGCAACACCATTATTAATATCGCAGATTATATCGATTGAAAGCTAATCACACTTAAAAGAATAGCTTGCAGTTGATGTTGTTTGGATATTACTTCATTAATCCATTAGTTAATTGGACGTGGGAAACTTCCCGCCACTGATCACAGTCTAAGGGGACGGGGAGTACCACATGCCTGGAGGGCCCACCCTGGAGGGCTGTGCAGCAGAAGGGGTGGTATCTGACATGGTGTACTGGGCCTGGTGCTATACACCTATTTCATGAGCCTGCGCAGTGATCCCTCCCATATTGGCCGTATTCCCAATATTTTAAGCCTAGGCTCATAGATACTCATATTCCGCTTGCTCGGTTCATGGCTATCCGCTAGGATGATTCCATGTTATCAAAAAAAATGCGTATATCTCAAGTATCAAGCGTTTTCAACAAATGAATAAGGCCAGACGTAGGCCTAAAGGTCCCGGCGGCATGCCAAGTCATGTCGTAATGAATAACACCATGTTTGGCCTAGTCCTATAATATGCATGCAATGGACAATTCCAACAATTTTCTATAATTTTCCGAAATTTTCTATACACAAGATGCATAAGTTGTCCAAAGCTGCCTGACCCATATTGACCAACCTTTTACCCTATATTGGGTGGTTTCATTGATATAAACTGCTTTAGTAAAACACGTTTGCCAATCGCTGGCCTAAGCTCCATAGATTGTAGTATTTGGCCGTTGTGCTATTTCCTAAAGAATTCAAACGTTCCGAAAGAAATTTAACTGGAAATACTAAGCATTTTCATTCAAGTAATGCGTAAAACATGTTAGCGAAAATGTACAACCGCCGCACCATACAGTGGCTGAGAAGGGCAGAGGGCTTCAGGGAACGGCTGGTTGCCTTTTAGTGGGATTACCTTCCTCCAGTGGGTATTGACACCCCTCCTGTGGGTGGGGCCTTCACACACACCAACTAAGCAGGTATCCGGGGCCCCCGGCAAAAATCACATGAAGTCGTAGGAACATAAAACCACTGTTTTGGGCCTTAATATCACAATAGATCGGTCTGAACATGCGAAGATGTGTCTGTCTTCGTACTTGAGGTGGTAATGGGAAAAGATATAAGAGTGTTATGGATGCTGAAAACTGTGACCATAGTGTATCATAATCGACGCAATAAAACTGCTGGTGAATGTTATCAAAGACACGACGCAACCTGAAATATAATTAATTTTATATTTATGAACCCTCTCCTTTTTAGCTCTTAGCTATCATTGTTTCGCTCATATTGCTCAATTTAACCTCTAACGGAGACCAAAAATATCTGTCCATTGCCATTGGCAGTTTTTTCAACGCTAGGCTTACGGATGTTTCTCAGAAGACTGATCGCAATGGATGTTCTTCATGAAGCATTCAGAGGCATTGTATAGGCCTATTAATGGGTTTTACTATTTTTATCGGGGAAAGGATTTATGTTGTTATAATCATATTGATGTTTCCGTTTCTCACATCACCCACCAGGATAATACACCTCTTATTCGATGATAGCTCAAATAATAGATGTGTTTTTTTTCTAACATAAAGGTTAGGTCTTCTAAGGAAAATGATGTGCTTGCAAAGTCAAGAAAGCGCAATACGTCTAGTATGTTATATAAGGTACCTTGAATTTGATTAACGATCGTGCAGGCACTGATAATAATTATTAGGCAGGCTGTCAGCCTAAGTTATACATAAAGGCAGGTATGCTCCATGTACACATCCAAAGGGCATACATTGTCTCAGTATGCATAATCATAAAAGCCATCACGTTTACGTAAGGGTACATACAGACGTTTGATAAAACTTATCGAATTAGTTCACGATGCCAATAATATTCGGTTATTGATTTATTTTTCATTCATGATCAGGGCAGACAGCTGTGGCGTATGTATGGTTGGGCCACTATAAAAACATTTGGTATAAGGTTAAGGTTACCTTCTGGTGAGTGTATGGCAATACAATGTCATGATCACAGTCACATGTTTAATCTGCCACACATGTGCAGGTATGTATCTTATAGTGCCACACAATAGATATTGAATTAGGTCACTTATTAGCTTTGCACATGTGTTCGACGCTAAAGACCTGCATGAGGTAAAGGTTATAGGCAAGTTTGGGTGTTGGTGGCAAAACGGAGCCAGGCGGTCCGGACCCCCTAAGCCCCCTTCCCAATTCACTGCCACCCCCCCCCCCCCCTCCATATTTTGAAATCCTAGATACTGGGCAGAGGGCGGATACAGAACGTTGAAAACGAGGTTGGAGGCGGGGGGGGGGGGCTTGGCATAAGGCAAAGTGATAAAACGTCCCGCATTTGTGCACAGACATGCGAGATATTTTTTCGAGTCTCTATCACAAAGGGGGGCATGGGGGAGCTGTCAGAACCCCTTGGACCCCCCCCCCCCCCCCCGATCCGCCCCTGATGCAAGACTGGGGACTTGCCTGCCCCTTGGACGTTTATAGTGTATGAAGCACAAGTCTATAATGTATTAGCGGGTCAGTCTATAATGTATGGGTTGATGCCACCTCTCCCTGGCCCCCCACTTATAGGATGGGGTACCTGGATGACACCTCATGACTGAACCATGGAGTACCACACATTGACACACCTTGTCTGTCCACCTAACCACACCTGAGAAATAGGCCCTGAGAAGAAGTCTCAGCTGCGCCTGCTCGTATACCTGTAGTTACAAGTACATATTGTAAACATATCTCTGCTTCCTGCATGGACATGTTTGTTTTTCAGACATGTAATATGTCATTGAGTATGTATTCAGGTGAACGTTAATGGCCAATGCTTTTAGAAGAGATAAACGAAGCCATAAAGGAGCACAGGAGAATTATGTATAGATCTATGTGCTTTGTTTTAAGAGGATCACTCTTCGGTAAGATGCTTAATTTTAATTGTCATATCGAATTAAAGTGATTGTTTCGAGTGTTACAACGCCCGCCTATATGTATGAAATAGAAGAAAAATTAGTATTGCAAGTAATAACTTTTGATAAGATGTCTATATTTTGAATATGAATAAGTAGCAGTGTACAAGGACAGGAAACTAAAACCAATTAGATCAGAGATGGTCTGATTGGGGAGAGAACTATCACAGACTTTGAAAAATAATAAAATTTACACTATGAGGCAAGAAATCATTATCAGGAATCTTCCCTTGACTCTCATGCTAGAGGCAAAATCCTATCCGACACGTTGAATACGGTCCATAAACAATGCCTTGCCTATTAAATGAAGAGCACTCTACACTCCAGTCTAAATTAGATCCTTATAAGATACCCCCAACGCTTTGCGATGACACACCCCACGATGGAAAACACTGCTAAACAGAGGTTGTTGAGTATGGCGAACACCAATGTCAGTGGGTCATCAATAGATCGATGGTGTGCCCTCACCAGCTCAGTGGTTCTGTGGCTTAGTTGGCTAAGCTGCAGACAACATGACGCCTCCTCCACGGCGGATCTAGGGCTTTGGAGAGGCAGAGTTCAGAATGAAAGTTGTATTGGCAAAATTCTAAAATATTGCGCTTTCACTTTCAATAGTATTTTTCTTCCTCTTTAATTTTATAGCACACAGGTGGGGGGATGGGGTCA
Source organism: Lepidonotus clava (assembly GCA_936440205.1). Taxonomy (NCBI): domain Eukaryota; kingdom Metazoa; phylum Annelida; class Polychaeta; order Phyllodocida; family Polynoidae; genus Lepidonotus; species Lepidonotus clava. The sequence continues at coordinate 38,206,015 of OW387136.1, read as the reverse complement.
TGATGCATCTGTTTATACATCACTTTGTTAGTTTGCATAGGCCTATACAAAATAATAAAAAGACAAATCTGTAGTGATGGAATATGTAATTTAATTGATATATCTAGGGTTGTGTAGACCAACTGCATTTAAAAACTGACTGATGAGATCAGAATAAACAGTTTACAAAGCACAGACAGACCATCTACCTCATTCTTAAAGGGGTTTCCCATGATTGAGTAATTAAAATAATTATGAGTTCTGTACTTTTTTTCTTCTACTGCAATCAGTTGGTAATCGTAGTGAATAGGGAATAATTGGTCTTCACCGTTCAGGTAAAATCCCCTTGATTCAGACCAACGATACCAATCAATATCTATTCAAGGTCTAATTCAGACACAAATAACGGAAAGCGAGAGTCAATACATCATTACTAAAGTAACTGCTATGAAATGAGGGAATGAGAAATATCAAAGTTATTTTCTAGATTATATTCTGCTCATAAGTGTAATTCTGAAATAATGATGCGCATCTATGTTTGTTCACACACTGTGACACCGTGTCATACCAAAGATTATAACTCCAACCCGTTTTTATTCTGTAATTACTGATAATTCGGTTGAAAATAATCTACTGCACTCAAATTCTTCTCGTTGTTCATCTTAACGAAGCGGCGTTGTGTACATTACATATCTGCATTTCTGTAAATTCACTCAGGAACTGTTAAGTACCTGTTTATCTTTCTTTATCCAATGCTTAACTGTGTGGCTCACCTCCTATATCGTATAAAACATACAAGGCTTTTGGCTTTTGGAATGTGACCCTGTCATTCAACTGCCAACGAAGTCTGTTTTTTTGTCTTCCTTCAGAATGCCCGACGTCCACCACAGAGTTTTATTAGCATTTAGTAACCTACATTACTGGGACTTATTGGTCTTTTCCAACTCAAATAAACGTGTTATGGGCAAAGGTTTTACATTCCCAACACAGCGGTACCAATTAAAAAATGGAAGTATTGAATATGGATGTTCTCTAAACACATTTATAAACGCCAACATCCATAAAGGATGGCACAGTGGTCATACATCATGCTTTGAGTGGTTTAGCATGCTAGCAATTGATTTTGCCTTAGCCCGGTGAATGCATGCCATGGCGTTTTGCATGAATATATCCTCCTGGACCACTTTGAGATAGGACAGCTACCAGCTACCCCGGTTTGAACACCACACCTCCAACTATACTCTAAGATTTAAAGGCCTATACCTAAATCTATATCAGAACCAGTCTACAACATTACTTGGTATTGAATATCCGCTTTATATGTTTGATTAACCTCTTCATGCTCACAATTCCCTTTTATCAATTGTCTTATTATTTGTTCTCATCATAAGTTAACAATTGTATAAATTTCCATTAAACCTGCTCAAAAAGTAATCTACTGAAGGTACAAGATGTTTTCACGAAAGCTTTTGGTTTTTAACTAGATATTCGGGAATGGGTGTGGCTCTAAGGAAACTTATACCATTATTAGACCCATTGCAGAACACCATTAATGTATACTAATCGATTAATTGCATGTACCTATGTGTATAAAACAAATATATACATAATATTAGTTGTATTCAGTGCCATGACATCCTTAACACATAGTATCCATAAAGACAGCTCCAACAGCCACCAGAAACGGGGGGAAGTAGACATTAGAATAATGAAGAGGAGGGGGATTGGGGAAAGCAAGTAGGTAGAATTTAAATATTCTTTGTTTTAAGTTTCAACCAATGCAGGGACGGATTTAGAGGGGGGCGCCTGAGGCGGGCACCCCCCTTAATCTTTGCCAAATTTACACTTTTTGAATGTACAATTCTTGACCATGGATAGTCCGCCTCAAATATTTACATAAGCCCCCCCCCCCCCCCTTTTTTTTTTTTTTTTTAAATCTCTGGATCCGTCCCTGCAATGAGTCCATGGCGTCATGGCTTATCCCAAGGAGCCCTCACCTCCCTGAAGTAGACGCTGGCTAACAGTCATTAAAACGTGTCATTTGATTTGCATATCCAATGCAGTTTTAAACACTTTTCTGGGAACTAGAACCGTAGAAATCGATTCTTTTTAGGCCTAATTCTTGATGGCATGTGTAGTTTTGCTAGTGAATACTTGAGAAGTAGGTCAAAAAGCATGCTTTCGTTTTGATATTCATACCATCACCACCACCCCCTCCCGTCCTTCACCGATCTCACGGGTGAGGTGAGATCGTTGCATGCAGATTATTGACTTTATTACTCTACTAAAACATCGTATCAAATTGCAATTGCTTTTTAGATAATAATCAGACTTAAGCCGTTGGAGCCTATTTTAGGGAGGCTTTTAGTTACTGTCTCTATGGTGTTTTGGTTATATTTGGGCCGTCAATCCCCCAGATTCCTCCTCATAGGCTTTGAAAATATCATCGGTAGGATATGGTGACATAATAAGGGCATTTCACTCAGCAACAGCCTATGCCGACCCCACCAATAAGATATGCCAACCTCTGAAAAAGGTCACATTAATCATTTAAGCGTGACCAGATGGATGCTCCCATGTTGGCCAGGTGAGTCAATGTTTTGGGGGTTGAACACGTGCAGGGGGTTGTCACAAAAGGCCAGGTGTAGCATCGCGATAAGTGTGTTTATGGAAAATGTAGGCGCCTAATGTGCATGTATGATGTATTCCAATGATAAATACCTGCTGCTGGAAAATTGCCATGGGAGCTATGAATTTTGTCCAAAATCCAATATCTGACACTATAATATGATAGTATAATTTCACATTCCACATGTTTTCTTTTAAAAGGTCCCCATGTAATATTCAGACTTAATTACTTGTTTGGAAAAGATAACACAATGTACAATTGATTTCAAATGTTGTGCAAAACGGCTTTTCCGTGCATGCCCAAATCAAAATGTTTTTATGATGATAAAGATTTATAATCTTATTTTCAATGCATTCAGTGTTTTTTCGACGTATAGCTATAATCATTTTTTTTTAATCGTTTTATTTTTATCGTTCATCATTGTAGCTATATTCTTGTTTTTTCTTTTCCTTCTTTTTTTTGTATATAATTAAATAAAAAGTATTGTAGGTGGGTTGGGCTGTAGTGGCGTATGATCGGAGCCATCAGCAGGTATTGACATTCAAACCCTAAAAAACAACCATCAGTCAACATGATCATTGCACAGTTGAACTACTTTTTCAATTCATACAAAAACCTACGTTGTTCCATTTACCCACTCAAATGGTATGGTGGATATAATCATTATAATGGACGAACTCCTTGCAGTGCGTGTATTGGAGGGTATACCAGCATACATGAGTGATTACATAGACCTTGGGTATGTCTGTTATGAAAAAAATGACAGACAGTGCCATTGAATAGGACAATATGTGTTTGTGAGGATCGCGATCATTCAAAGTTTCAGCACCTTAATATTCTTTAGAATGATGGGTTTCCCGCAGTATTTCTAAAAGGCCCATATTCAGCTGATATTGTACTATCACTATATATACTCGAAGTTCGCGACTTTAGTCAAAAGAAATAACTTACATGTGTTTTATCTAATTTCGAAGCCAAATAAAGTAGCATAAATCGTAAAGCAGGGCGCCCAATACATTGCAGAAATTGCAATGATCATGATATGCGCATTAAGCGATGTCCTTGGATCAACTGATGACATGGAGGCACATTGTAACTGCTTGATGTTTTTCCCTTTCAACAACCTTGCAATCTCATTGACTCTCGTAACAACCTAATCAACTTAAACCATTAATTTTTTGTTTTGACGTTCGCGTCTTCTGTTTTATACACATTCTGTCGGTGTTACAGTAATTAAAAAGTTGCTTATTTCTGACCAGCTGTTGGCATAATAGCTTAAACACATACATTTTGCAAAGGATTATCCACAGCGACCATTATACAAAAGCTACTCGAGCCCTTTCAGATCTAAGAGTGTGGCTGATAAACAGCTGTCCAGTGGAGCACGGTTAAATGGATTAACAAACGCCAAATATCCCAGCAGCAGACCTTCCAGTGCTGCAGACCAGCTGTCATATAAGACACACGGTCTTATCTATCAGGAATATTACCCACACTACCGTATCAAGCCTATGTGTGGTGCATGGATGGTGGGTGGGGCGTTGGGGTGGGGGATTAATACTGTCACAGTATTAGCAAAACGAATGAAAATTACTCTACACCACTGTGGCGGATCCAGGATTTTTAAAAGAGGGATCGCACTTTTGGATGATAACTCCTCCATTTGTTTTTGGTCGAGTTTTCAATACACTCCAGAAAAAAGGAAAGTCTCTAGATCCGCTACTTCTTTATCATCAATCAAAAAACCTAACTTGGTCACTAGAGTGATCTTCTGATGCACAGACTTGATTCTGCTCTTATCAATTAGCATGGTTACTCGGGTAAACTTTTACCTTTGCTGCATGGGTGCTACTGTTAGCTTTGGATATAGGTTTCAAAAGGTAGTACCAGCGGCCATAGTGTTATCTTAAAGGGTCTTCCTAATTTAGATCCCCCCGGGGTAATGCTATTGGAGTTGTGACCAAAGTAGGCTTTGAGGTGTAATCGCCGTGGATAATCCGTTGATACAGACGTTCACAGTTGGTTAACACCAGTGTTTGAAAGTCATAACATTTGCAAGCAAGTAATCCAGGTTCCGTCACTAGGTTTAGCATTTTGAGTTCCTTTAAGTAATGTGTATGACAGTGAAAACCTATAGACAACCAATAATTGATAAACTGGTTAAATTTTCAAATAACCTATGAGGCTTATGACCCGTTGGTTAAGGATGGTCAAAATCATCTACTCCAAGTAGGCTATATGATTATACTTGGATTACTGCAATTTTTTGGTGTGCCCGTTCAACGTTTATGGGCATGATGTGAATTAGGATCCCCCATGGATTTACCTTCTATACATCCAGATTAGGAACTGATTAACCTGGAAAGGTCATACAATTGGTAATTCTATCAGGTCCTGCCATCCAATGGCAAATTATATAAAACAAGACACCCAGTACTTTTTACGACACAAATAAGTTGTGTTGGAAAACCATTGGCCATACTGCATAACCGTTACACAATAGCACAGCTGAAAACTATAAAGGTGACTTCTGAAGGCTCCCATTGATTTGCATTAGAATCTCCAACAGAGTTAATCACCTGTATAAGGACTCAGGGCTTCTAGACCAAGGACTTACATGATATTACATAGACTTAGGTTTTACCTGATAGCTAACCAGAATAGACCAAGTATAAAACGTGTCTGGACAGTGCATGTTGTTCCACTGCTCGAGACAGGTAAAACATGCATGTAAAATGATAAATCATGTCACTGAGGTTATTTAACATTGAGATTTATATTCAATCAGGATGTATCCCTCAACTGAGTTGTAAGCCAATCACAGGCGCGAGTTTCAGGGCAATCAAGGGTGTGACATTAAAAGACAAGATGATAAGCTGAAAAGCTGAAAAGCACAGGAGCTGCTACAAAGATCGTCTCCTAGGCAGCACTTTTTTTTAACATAATCCACAAGTAGATCTTCAGAGCTAAACCCTCATTGGCCATGCATATGACGAACCTTAAAATTGTTTTTCGACTTCATGTAATACACTATTAATAAAGCATTCTGTCATACCCCCTTTTATTTGAGTATTTCAATTAATTTTTATTAACGTCTTCATGCACATGTATACATGTTCTTCCCGAAGTCTCAGTTGACATAAATTGGTTGATTTATCCATACAGTATAATTAAGAGAATTATCAGAAAATAAGTTGTTCTCAAATGATAATTCTGCATTTAGATCCAGAATTGACCACTCTGTTTCCAGGCTTCAAACCAAAATTATAATGATTGAAGTTATGATACACTAAGACATGTTTTCCTTACCCATCTTAAATGTAAATATATAATTATATTAAAGGTACTAAAATCTACATGATGTCACGTATTGAAATAGTGCATCTTAGGGCTTCCATACTTCAGAGGTATATTGCATGCCAGTGGCATTTGAAATGGGAGGTCACCTATACATGTCTATATGTCAGACCTATAAAGGGACCCCCTAGTTCTGTCAGGTGTGTCCAGGTCGTCATGGTGACAGGTGGGCTGGGGGGGTCAGGTCTGGTTACCTTGACGACAAGGCAGGTAGGAAGGGTCATTCAGTACGTACTGATAGCTGCAACTGACAAAGTCTAACGGTCACTCCCATCTAAACAACGCTGCATGTATACTATATTAGAGCACATGCAATAGGCAGTCATCACTGGAATGGTCTGGTGTAATTTGTTAGTGATTTTCTTTATTTCGTTATACGTATTGACCTTTAAAACGGTGACTCATCTCAAATGAAGATGTTTACGATTAGAGTATAAAGACGTTCCGAGAGACTGACTCTGTATGTGAGGCCTGACTTCTGCGGGTAGGAGGTGAAAGTTGCATGAGGTGCTAAGTGTGAAAGGTATACGTTTATCTTTCTTTTGTTTATCTGAGGACAGATAACACAGTTATATATACCGCGTTAGGGAGAGGCCCCAGTGGGCGCCGCCATGTTGCAGAAGGGATGATCCTGGTTGGCTGAAAAGGTCCGCTTGTCCACCCACAGGGAGTGGCGCCAAATGTGTGCGCATGCGCAGACCTGGACTCCCGAATACGGTATAGACCTAGTGTGTGTTTCTGTGTGTACCACAGTTACATAATGTGTATGTGTTATGATTATAACGTGTGTTTGTACACATACAAACATACATACATACATGCATATAAACATACATACATATTAATATATATATATATATATATATAATTTATGTGAAAATAAGACGTTTGGAAATTGTTTAAATGACCTGCCCTTCCGTACCAACGGCCCTTCTTAAATCCTTCCCTCTGTCGGTGATTAAGATTTCTTTAAGGGGCTGGGGATGTTTAGGGCATTTCTTTTATATCAAACCGTAACGTTTTATTGTTTTTTATTTTAATTCAAAGTTAACAGTCGGGTTATTACATTGCTTTCAGTTAAAACGGGTGATTCGTATAACCCTCTTCAGTTTGGGAGCAAGGGGAGCGTGGGAACCAGGATCCCTGCGGCAAATCACTACCTCCAACACCCCGATAAAAAACTAACATAAAAACAATTATGTTAACAAAACGTAGAACGACCGCGGAGCTAGCTCGGGAATGCAGCGATCGATCTATACACCTTTAAATGGCTGAACCTTGGCTTAAAAATGTTATTTACTTGAATAATTAGATAGCAGGAATTGCTTCTGACATGTTAACAATTAAGTGTAATGTATGAAGTAAAAGCAGGAATTGTTCATATTCAAATTATAAGTGATGTATTGGAAACTATATTTCAATAGGATAATTGTACACAATGTGTCTAATCGTTCAGGTTATTAAATTCAAATGTCAAGTTAAAAACCTCTATTGTGGGGACATTTCACACCAACTGGTCTACTTCGTAACGTGTGGGTGTTAGTATTAGACTATTAAATGAGTCACCTAGTTACCGTTGTAAAATAAAAATGTAAGTTAATGGCAATTGGTCTATCCGTATGAAATTGACTGCCATACAACTTATCAACTGCGATTCCAAATGTCGTTTGAACTAATGGAAATCATGTTAATGATATCATTAACATGATTCCATTAGTTCAAACGATACTTATAATGAGAAAATTTTACTTATGCTAATGGATATTATCTTGGGGATTTTACTTCTACAAAAGACCTTATTAAACGATTATGAATAATGACTTACACTGTGAATATGAATAATCAATATAGATTATTGTGCATGAATATACTCAAACAAGTATAACTACTTTTAGGTTGAGAAAGGTGTATTTGTTTTGACGCCAATTTCCTCTAACACTATTATGGGAATGCAGGGAATGCTCCTGAAAGACAAGAAAGCAGTATTTGTGGTTTGTCCATCCAAAAACAGCATAACTAATCGTATGTATTATGATATTCTAGTCGCACCCCTCACTTCAGTATCTATGTCCCCTTTGTCCCCGACCTCTCAACCATCAAGGTGGAATATAATATCAGCCTTTGGAACCTCCGACCACAATGGGAAAGCTGTTCTGGGCACATTCCTTAACCATTCTGGCAAAGGAGAATAAACAGTATGATTCTCCCTGACCTACCACATCTATTTGTGTTCATGTGATTTTGATTTTGGTAATAATATTAGGCCTACTACTTGATCATCCATATTGGGTTATTTGAATATATGATTGGAACCACCAACATATCACACCAAATTAAGCAGCCGTTTCCAGAAACCCTTTTTTTATTATTATTTCTTTTTAGCAAACATCTAATTCAGTTGACATCTATGTCAGATATTAATAATCCAAAGGTGTTACTCGCGGGGGAGTAAAACCACATGTACAAATTCAGTACCTGAACTTCCCAAGATTGAAATATGTATCACCTCAGTCACCCCATTCACCGGGTCACGTCACTTTTCTTGGCCGTTTCGGAGATAAATTATAGGTCTCTCTTAGTTATGGACAATTAGAGACGCTATATTGATGCTTGTGGCCTATCTAATTGTTTTATTATAATTATAGTGGTGTAAAATTGCTTTATAGCAGGTGATGTATGCCGTAAAACCTCTGATATGATTTTGTCGCTACACCGTGACCTTTGACTTCATTGTGTACAAAAATAATTATCATAATAACAAAATGATTAAAATGAATTGTGGCTTTTGAATACAGTTTTAAACGTACATTTGGCAGTTTTCAAAATTAGATTTTCAATAAGATAATCTCGAACCCTGTTAGGTATATTTGAAGGGGACTAATGCTTATCAATAAAGCCATATCAACCGCTCTTTACAAAATGTAAACGGGCAATATTGCAGAGACTTTGCAAGAGACATGTTTACCTCCAAATTGATTCAGCATTCAATTGACGTTAAATAACAATATCAATTAAGTTTTAAAAAGGTAATTATATTCCTGGCTCTCTTCAACACCTCTTTACCATTCCTTTACTGTGGTCACACAGCCTATTGGCGCCCATCCAGGGCGTCTTTGAAAGGAAACCCGCATCATATTTCCCACGCCTACCTGGCTCACTTACAGTCAATCCTTAATTAACCCAAGGTTTAAATTACCTACCTTACTTGCATTCTCTTTTCGACGTGTTTGTGCAATTAAAGTATTCTTAACTACGTTTTTTTTCTATTTATTTCTAGCTCTCAAATGCAGACTTGAGATCCCAACAAAGTGTTTGTTCAAACAAATATTAATCTACAGACTAGCCATTATGATTGTGAAAGTGCTTTTATGTTTGTGTTCTGTTTCTTGTTTTGTTGGAGGAAGAGTTCTTTTTGATATGCAATGTATTCGCCTGCTCCGGAAAAGGCTGTTAAAACTATGTTTGATTTAACTTTCCTGGACACGAATGTGTCTATTATAGAAATGTATTACCCTTATTACATTTTCTTATCATTGTATTTCACCCAGAAAACTAGAAACATATATTGTGCGTCGTAATATTATTCACTGCAGGTACCACTAATTAATTTAATTATTTTATGAGATAACGACTGTAGTGGTATTCATAAAGAACAGAGATGTAATATACAGAGAGAGACATTATGTCCAGACTTACCTGTACTGACCAGGACCACTATCAGTAACAACCCACTGGCCGTCCTCCAGGGCGGGGATGACAGGACAGGGGTCCGTCTTCCTCCAGGGTACGGAGGGGTAGGAGGCCGGGGTACCAGGAGGTGGTGCCGGCCTTCCCCAGCTGCCACTGCCCTCCTCCTACCCAGTCCAACACACGACTCCTTCATGGTACAAAAACAATTGTAGCCTACTACCGAATCATATAGTATACTACCGGGCTGTTCAGATGTTAACGGGTGTAGTCCAGTGATGGGCCAGCATCCTTAAAGGAGATGGAGGTAGGTTGGTTACATGTTAGCAGTACGCTGTCCGAGACATGTGGGTTTTGTCTGGAGGAGAGGTGTGTGAGTGTGGCCTCCGTTCGCCCCCTCTCCGCACGGCCCACTGACTAACGCTACCGGAGCCCCACTACCTGAAGCCACCTGGACGCCACTGATGTGCGCGGCCAAATGTGTGTATGGGGAGCCAAATGTCAACCTTATATGAATGCCAAAGAATTAAGGTGTACGTGGGGTGGTCATTCCGACACATCGGCAAATGCAAAAGAATTAGATGGTGATGATTGTTGGAGTTTAACGTCCACTCGGCAATTTTTCAGCTATATCAGAACCACCCCCATACCAGTTCCATGACCGAATCTAGTGATCTATAGGGGTGGAAACGACGGCAAGGCAAGGTGGTGTAATATGGGCCCAGCCCAGGCTCGAACCCGGTCCAAAAGAGCGGGCAAAAGAATTAGTCTCCATAATCCAGAAATAGCATTTTACATTTTTATTACCCTCTGGATCCACGAGCCGGGTCGTATTGTGTTCCGGGTGTATTGCCAGGCCGGACGTACCGCATCATTTCCGGTTTGCCAAGTGGATTGGTGAGCCCTTGCCAGTGGGCTGTTTTTTCGAATATTCACAATATTTCACATTAGAGTCGGGTAATAAAATAAAGAAGGCCCGGAAAGGCCGTCCGAGGGGGGATGGACGGCCTGGGCACTCGGTGACGGCCCGAGCCCGCTTTATGATACTAGATGTTCTATACAGCAACAAAAATGTGGTAATGTCGCATATGGTAATTCTTTTATTGGTTGGTTGGTTATTGGGGTTTAACGCCGTAGCAACATCTAAGGTCATATCACGGCGAGAACAAGGTTTTGACAATTCTGTCGTTTGATGATCGAATCTATGGAATGATCGAATCTATGAGAAGATAGAGACCATACCCCTACACTTTTACCGAGGCAGGTGTTCTTTAATGTGCATGGTCCCATAGACAAGGCCACACACACAACAGCCGGTGGTCTACTAGAGACCTTTGATATCCCAGTCGTTGCCACTGGGAGACATACAGAGGGGAGCAGTAGCCAGCTCAGCCCAGAATTGAACCCGGGCCGCCCGCGCAGCAGGCGGACACTCTAACCACTTCACCACCCCACATGCCTAAATTCTTTTATTGTGAATGAAGGTCAATTGATATGTGTAAAAAAGGACACTGTTATTTTCAATTTGAATCCTCTATTATCTATGCGGTAGGTGACATATGGCAGACCATAACCCACTGCCTTCAATGACGACCACCAGGCGGCACCACCTTACTGGACTCATCTGATGGTGGACGGGAAGGGCTTGAGTACACCTGCACTCCTGGTGGACAGGTGAGAAACTACAGGTCTACATGGAGTCTTACGGTTCTCTGAACGAACAAGCAACCTGTAGGCAACTATTTACGACAGGGGAAGGAGCAGGAGAGGCCGGGGGCAGGAGCAGGAGAGCCAGGGGGTAGAATTGTTTTATGACGGTCGAGCGTCTGATAGGACACTAAGTCGCACAAGACCCTAAGTCGCAAAATTTTGCGAATTTGGGTCAGTTTATGACTTAGGGTCAGCCCAAGACCCTAGATAGCAAAAAAAAAAAAAAAAAAAAAAACCTTAACGCGTCCCTAAACATGAGGGGATCAGCCCTCGTCGAGGACACCCCATTCTCGCTCGGTTGATAGACTGGATGCGTTATATCACTGTTTCCCATTTATGATTTTGTGCTTACAATTTATTTTAAAAATTTTATTTAGAATTTTCACTTTATTCAAATAATCTTTTAGATAGTATTATTTTCATTATAAATTGATCAGGTATTTTATGTATGTCTGTTGCTGCCTTCCCCTTTAATTCGTACATATTCTCTTTGCCTCTACGGGAGACTCGTAAGTGACATAGCTGTGACATAGCTGTGACATAGCTGTGATATTGCATGGCATCAATGTGAGAACCCAATGACATACCTTCAACTCAAAATGAAAATAAAATGATTGAGTAACACAAGAACACCCACAATGCATTCAATCATCTGGAATTACAGACTCGTTTGTTTTAGGAAATGAAAGGGAAGTGAAAGTTCCCAACCTGTTTCTGGCGTTCTGGCAAGTGTATTACATTAGGCAAAATCAGGCCCTTCACTAGCAAAGTCCCAATATATTCCTATCTGTCCCAAGCAATAACTTTGGCAAAGTACACCATCGGGGCCAATTCAGGCCCGGAATAAAAGGGATGTACATACTGAAGTACGGAAGCAATAATAAAAAGCCAAACATCATGTTATAGGTAAAAATGTTTTTATAAAATATGGACGTTTTATTTCTGTCAATCACAAAGATGGCATTTTGCCGTCGATAATCAACAAGTTTAGGTCAAGCTTTTCCTCTACAAAGTGAGATAAGCAATCATAAAAAAAAGATTATCATTGCCTTCTAAAATAGTTTGTGCTTATTTACATGTTTTCCTGTACCATAAATGAAAAGAGATCACTGTACAAGGTATTAAGACTGTACATGAGATGAATATTTCGTATCAAGATTACTTTAGGACGAAATGTATTATGATTAGTTTCAGGCTGAAACTGTCCCCTTCAGGCTCCATGGGAAATGGCAACATTTTGCTTAGGCTCAGATGTACCATTATTCAATGTAGAGCATTCCTCATTTCATAGAATAGAGGTGTGGAAAACGTGTGCATCACACTTTCTAAATAATTCTAACGAATTAATGTTTTAAAAACATTCTTTCTGCACATGACATCGGTATTTTGACGTGGATGAAGGTTCAAGGGAACATTTCTATATGAGATAGTAACCCAACACCATTCACAGTTATAATCCAAAGATACATGAAATTGTCAAAATGCAGTCATACAGTGGTTATAGTTTAAAAAGAACAGGAATGTTGTAAGCATTTCATATTCATACCGCTCTTATTCATATAAATGTGTTATGCATATATATATGTATAACATCATATATGCTATGTCCAATCCAATCTACTTATCAATCATAATTGTCAACCACCACATGAAAACAGATCTAATGACTATTTACACATACTAATTTACCATCAATAGAGATAAAATACTTCCAACAGACTTCGGAGATCATAGCTGCTTCATAGAGTATTAATTCAAGTAAAGGTTTATCATCTGTTAAGAAAAAGATTGATAAATCTACAAGATAAAGTCCAACAGCTTTTACATAGAAGCAACTTAGCAGAAAGGAAACTGTCAGAAAATTCGTTGGCTACTTCTGGAAGGAGTTACCTAAGAGTCACACCAATAACCATTAATCATTATGTTTAAGTATAAACATGGAGGAATAGTTACAAATCATATGATGTTGTCTTGAACTGTGAAAGAAATATTATCCGGTTACACATGATATTCCTTATTTAACAGTTATTGAATATTTTCAGAAATTAACTCACAACCTATTTGGATTGGAAAGATATCAATAATCCTACCCTCAAACTGCAGTGCTCCTACTTATACATGCAGAGACATATACCTGATATCAATCCTACTTATCTAAAATATTTACTAAGTGGTTGCATGTTACTTAGTGGTAGCATGTAGCTTCCATCATAGCATTCAATGTTAAATGATTATCATACACAAACATAGGTGGAGGCACAGGTGGTGTCAAACTGATTTGGTTACGTACTTTGAGCGACGAAGGATCCAGATTGTACATAGCACTCATACAAACATCACACGCTGCATCAGCTGACCGCCGATAAAAGACAATATCAATAGGGAATTGACAGGGATCTATTATATTTATCTGAGAAAGGTGGACCCACTGCCAAGCTTCTTGAAAAAGGTCTAACTAGCTATAGGGCCTACATTGCAAGCATTATTTGCATGTTGTCCACTAACCATTATTATGCCTTCTCTCAAGGGAGCAATATACTTAGTGTTCTACACGTTCAGCAGCATTCAGAGGTCTAATTAATGGGTCAGTGAATTGGCAGTGAATAAGATTCCTTTTAATCTAGATTTGAGGGATATAGAAGGGATTCTTAGGTTACCAGAACCTTTGAATGGTCTTCGGATAAAACAATGACTACAAAGTTCTATTATTGGTGATGTATACCAACTTCTTCTTATAGTCTATGAATACTCCCATAAAATTAGAGGCTGGTTCTTCAAATATAAGCCCTAGAGTAACTAAGGAAAAATATTTTTTACCATGCATACACTCCCTTGCTTCAACTGACTGGCTGTTAAAATCAGTCAGCATTCAAATTCTTAAAACATATCCAGGTATATGGTAGCCACAGTCTTGTAGGTTTTAATATCAGATTACCATCTCTTGCCAGGGCCACACTGAATGACAGATAGTTTACAGGAAAAATTCATGCTAAATACATAGCCACATGACAATTGCACTCCTTACTAGTCTAAGACAAATTACACCTGAAAATTCAAGGCAGTATGATACATATCGACGGTGTCTCTTATTAAAGCATTCTGTTCCCTTCTGCACCTTAACAACATTAATTACAACCTAAAATTAAACTCCCATTTGAAGACCAAGCATGCACTTCCCAATTGCCTATTTCCAGTCATGAATGTCTGTAAAACATTTTTGAGGCAGAAAACGGACGAGTTGCACTTCATATAAGATACGCTTTTGTACATTGAAAAACTGGCACCTTATGTTGTTATGGAGCAATGATGCAATATGGAGGGTGCACTCCAGTATACTCAGGTATATAAACAGGTCTAACATCATTACTAGAGACTGATTTTACATGTTATCATTATACAATGAGGGCTTCACCAGTGATTTCTGCTAGTATGTGTATTCAACATGAATTGCCCTTTAGTCATCAAATGACCACACAACTGACAATCATAGTTACACCCTCTCTTTCTTCATGATAAACATATATAACCATCAGAAGAAAACCATCAGAAGAAATTCCAATCATAAGAAGTGTTTATCTTTGGTCTTTCCTAATAATTCAGTCCCCCTCCAAAAAAGAACTCAACTTGAGTTGCTATCCTGCATTCTTTAAGCAGATAAATCTCTGATATATGCGTTTCTGTACAATTTCTTACATCCTAAACAATGGTATATCCTGACATTCTGTACTGGGAAGAAAGGCAGCAGCAACATGTCACCCTAGTTCTCAAGTGAGCAGTGTTCAACATTAACTTTTTCTTACTAACAATGGATTTCTTGTATGTGTAGGTCTAACACAACCAGACAATAGGAGGGAAACAGTCAAATATGTCTTCCCTGGTGCTTAGGGAAGACAAGATATGTTCAACAGCAGATATGGCATTCTCATACCATAGTGAAAAACACAATTCTCATTTCCCCTTGTAAGACAGAAAGAGAATGATGTTAAGAGATGAGATTCATGATTTTGCTCAATTTTGATATTTTACACAAGAACTTTGTTGCAACCAGCTATTTGTCCTCGGATGGGTACTATTGCACTTTTTCACATGTACTTGCACTTTTGTACTTGGGTGGGCACGTACAAGATCACATACACTTACACAAGACATACTTTTACACAAAATCATTTGCCTTTTATGCAAGATTCCTTTGCTTTGTGTCTAAGTGTACATGTTTAAAGGTATGAGAATCTTGGAAAAGAGCATGTCGTAGGAACCCAATGCAATCTCAGTGCACATTATAACTCTTGCTATGTTCTCTCCGTCTGTAATCCCATAATGTGACAGCACTCTATGGTTCTTGAGTATTATTTACAAATACAGGGGTTGAATATAATTGTACTCCACATACATGCTTCCCTTTTGGATTACAAACCTTCAGGCCACAATATCTAGACTTGCCCAGTAAGAATCAGTAACAATCATAGACTGGCATTAGGTAACATGTGATCATTTTATAACCAATCTAAGGTCAGTACTGGATTATCTTTGCCCCTGGCTAACCAATCAGAGCTTGCTACCAGATGTCAAGTGTTCTTGACTGATCAATCATACATCAGTTTCATGAGTGGAACCCATTGAGGCCATGCTGGTGTTGTGGGAGCGTGAGCGGGTCTGTGCAAGCCCTGGACCCTGTCCATCAGGTCGCTGATTCAGGGCATCGGTTGATGCTGACCGGGTTGGGGCTGGGTTGCGATCAGGCTGCCTATTTTTGTTCGGTTTTGCATACACAACATCAGCTGGGTTGAGGTGGTCCACTGAACCATGGAGGGCACCCTGCCCTGTCAGGGAAGCCACACTGGGCTGCTTAGCCAACATTGGGTTATACATCTGGTCAGGTCCAAGGGGGGCTGGTACATTAGCATAGGGGTAGTTGTTGTTTGGCTGCTTATCACTTGGCATGGTGTAGACTCCAGAGTCCTGGGACCCCTTGTTTGGCTTGCCCTGTTTCTGTGGGGATGTTCTCAGACTCAGGTCCAACTCGGGGTCTGGGTCGAATGGCATGGGTGCTTGCTTGGAGCCTGGCTTCTCTCCGACATTAGAGTAGATGGGACCGGTCTCTTGGGGTGGTGCACGGTCCATACCTGAAGCCCGGCTGGCTGATGTACTGCCGGCATAGGCTGCATTGTCCACTTCAGCAGGCTGAAGGTCCTTCTCACCACCCTGGCCCCTGCAAGACAAAGAGTCATACTGGATTAGATGATTTGGATTACCAACATATCATCTGTATTGAGACCTGTTTGAAGATCTTGATTTACATCAAAATTGAGATGATTTGGATAATATACCGTAACGAAAATAATCATATAAGTATGGCAAATGTTGCCTATGGGAAAATGATCATCATTGTGCTAGTTTCTTTATTATGAAGAATTTCAATAAACCAGGTGCACCAAGATATTATAGCAGTCTAGTATTTTTCTATACAAATGCCATGAATGGATGAACAAGTGCAACTGTATAATCTCGTTTAAAAATGAATCGTTATTAAAATAACGAGATTCTTCGCCTGTTAATGAAAAAAAAACTACTAAAGTTTGAATTAGATAATTGTAAATTAATCATATATTTGTATAAAGAAGAGAATGTTATTGGCTAAGAGGAACTCATAAGGAAAACAAGGATATCCTACATAGATACTGCATTAGAGTGAGAACAAATTTCTTGAGATTTTAAAGATTTGAACTTGTTCTTGTAAACTTGTCACATAATAAAAACCAAGTCACTATGCTGAATAACATGTCTTTTGACCTTGTCTAAAACTTGGGGGAAAAAAAGAAATTTTGTAAAGATTGAAAATTGCAGGCGTTTTTGGACACTTTGCATATCATAAAAATAAAGTTGCCATGCTAACTAACATGTCTGATAACCTTGTCTTAAACTTGGAAGTAAAAGGAAATTTCATGAAAATCAAAAATTTTGAAGTTGTTTTGATGCACTTGGCGCATCATAAAAACATGGTCGCCATGCTGATAAACATGCCTGATGACCTTGTCTAAAACTTGGAATGAAAAGAAGTTTACTAAAAATCAAAAATTTTGAAGTCATTTTTGGGCACTTGGTGCATCATAAAAACATGGCCGCCATGCTGACAAACATGTCTGATGACCTTATCTAAAACTTGGAAGTAAAAAGAAATTTCCTGAAAATTAAAAATTTTGAAGTCGTTTTTATGCACTTGGCACATCATGAAAACATGGTTGCTATGCTGATATGCCATGTCTGAAATTCTTGTTTGCAACTTATAAGTGAAAAGAAATTTCCTGAAAATCAAAAATTTTGAAGTCGTTTTTACGCACTTGGTGCATCATAAGAATATGGCCGCCATGCTGATAAACATGCCTGATGACCTTGTCTAAAACTTGGAATGAAAAGAAGTTTACTAAAAATCAAAAATTTTGAAGTCATTTTTGGGCACTTGGTGCATCATAAAAACATGGCCGCCATGCTGACAAACATGTCTGATGACCTTATCTAAAACTTGGAAGTAAAAAGAAATTTCCTGAAAATTAAAAATTTTGAAGTCGTTTTTATGCACTTGGCACATCATGAAAACATGGTTGCTATGCTGATAAACATGTCTGATTACCTTGTCTAAAATGAAGAAATTTCCTGAAAATTGAAAATTTTGAAGTCGTCTTTATGCACTTGGCGCATCATAAAAACATGGCCACCATGCTGATAAACATGTCTGATGACCTTGTCTAAAACTTCAAATGAAAAGAAATTCCTTAAAATCAAAAATTTGGAAGTCATTTTTGGGCACTTGGTGCATCATAAAAATATGGCTGCCATGCTGATGACCTTGTGTAAAACTTGTCTTTAACTTGGAAGTAAAAAGAAAATTCCCGAAAATCAAAAATACTGAAGTTGTTTTTTATGCACTTGGCGCATCATAAAAACATGACTGCCATGTTGAAAAATCATGTCTGATGACCTTGTCTAATACTTGGAAGTAAAAAGAAATTTCATGAAAATAAAAAAAAAATTTGAAGTTGTTTTTGTGCACTTGGCGCATTATAAAAACATGGCTGCCATGCTGAAAAAACATGTCTGATGACCTTGTCTAAAACCTGTCTTAAACTTGGAAGTAAAAAGAAATTGCATGAAAAAAAAAAAATTGAAGTTGTTTTTTCGCACTTGGCGAATCATAAAAACATGGCCGCCATGCTGAAAAAACATGTCTGATGACCTTGTCTAAAACTTGTCTTTAACTTGGAAGTAAAAAGAAATTTCATGAAAAAAAAAAAATTGAAGTTGTTTTTGAGCACTTGGCACATCATAAAAACATGGCCGCCATGCTGACAAACATGTCTGATGACCTTGTCTAAAACTTGGAAGTGATAAGAAAAGTCCTGAAAATGAAAAATGTTGAAGTTGTTTTTGCGCACTTGGCGTATCATAAAAACATGGCCGCCATGCTGACAAACATGTCTGATGACCTTGTCTAAAACTTGGAAGTGAAAAGAAATTTCTTGGAAATTTAAAATTTTGAAGTCATTTTTGGACACTTTGCATATCATAAAAACATGGCTGCCATGCTGACAAACATGTCTGATGAACTTCTGTAAATGTTGGAATTGAGAAAAAATGTTATACAAATTTGAAATTGTGAACTTGTTTTTTTCTCATTTGGCACACCATAACAACAGAATGTAAGGACTTGACACTTTTGTTCCAGTCTGACCCACAGCTAATAACATGAGAGGCAATTGACTTTCACCTGGGTTCCACTCTACCCACTACAGTTGCCCAAAACTCAAAGTTGTTTACTTGACACTTCTGTTCCAGTCTGTTCCGGTCTGCCACACAGCTAATAACATGAGAGGCAATTGACTTTCACCTGGGCTCTACTCTCCCACTAGAGTTGCCCAAAACTCAAAGTTGTTTATTATTGTTTTGACTATCCTGAAACTTGTAAATTTTGATAAAATAACATGAAAACAAGCAAAATACATATAAACTTATAAGAGAATTATGTAAAATACATTTAAGGTATTTTTTTAAAGAATTGTAACAACACAAAAAACATTCTTATGTAAAAATTGTCAAAGGCCATAGGACACATCTACACGTAACTAAATGTAACTAAAATCTCCCCTCACAAGAAAACCCATGCATCCACTCTCCAAGCATAGGACAGGAACCAGGAGATTAAATGTGTGATAATAGGGTGAACTGGCTCTTTCACTTAGTCAAAGAAAAAGCCATCCTATACTTCGCCTATCAAACTTTATACCATTGGTGAAACTTAATACAACGCGAAGAATAAAGGGAGTTGAACAGAATTTGAATATAAAGGCTAAGGAGTAGGTAACTATTTCTAGCATGTCCTTTTGGATGAACAACCAAGCCAAAAAAAACATTCTTATTTCCACACTATATTGAAAAAGATGCAAAGATGCAAAATAGTGTATTTTCTTCTATTCCGTTTTGTCTATTAAATAAAACTTACTTCTTGCGCCACCAGCAGACGGCTGCGATGATGGCTACGATGACAATGAAGATGGCCACACAGACAAGTCCTACGATGAGTCCTGCTGGAATGTAGAGACCATGGTCAGACCCTTCGTTAGCAAACATGATTACATGTATAGACATTGTGCAGATGTTGTGAGATCTCTGGAAACGTGCTCGGTGCAATATTGGTGAACAATTTACAATTACTCCTTTTCAAAATCCGAAAACATCCAGAAATCGTATTGATGAATGACTTACGGAAATGATACATAGGAAATATAAATATATATTATATATAATTATGGATATATAGGATGTTTTTCATAGCCACGTGGTTATGAGGAGCACTTTATAAGGATCGCCAAAAAGCAGTTATGTGATCATGTCTGCACAAGGTCTATATAATTTTCAAGTAAGGTTAACAAAGACCAGTGACGGATCCAAAATTATCGAATCGGAAGGTCATTTATATAAGCCAAGCATTAAAACATTGCATATTGTGACCACACACAAACACCCCTCCTAAAGACAGGTAGGTTACAGGTCCCCCCATGACAGAATGTCGATCAAAACAGCGAACAGCCAAAGATCGTTGAATGATTTTTGACATGAAAAATAACCATTTTAGAATGATTTTACTGAGCTGAGAACTCCACCATATTGGGCAGTGTCCGAAATAAAGGTTTAAATCTGTGCACTCACCGGGTGCATAGCGTTGAAATGTGTGCACCCGGTGAGTCTTTCATTGCACCCTCAGTGAAATAAGGCTATTTATTCCACATAAAATGTGTGCATTTGCCAGATGCACATTATAAAAAAATCATGCAACCTGCTACAAAATCATGCACCTCGGGTGCAGGGTGCACCCTTAATTTCGGATGCTTGGGATATAGGCTGTCCCTCCATACAGCAAACAAAATACAGAAGTAACATCGATCTATTAGAAATATTTTTATGAGAATCGCGATGTCATTGTGAAGGCATCATTGTTACGCAAACATATAGTTACCAATGATATTATGATAAGTTGTTCTGCAGCCAGCCACTGCACCCTTGGCACCCTTGATACACCCTTTTACAAATAGTAATAAATATATTAGTGGAAAATTGGATTTTGAATTGCAATATGTTTTTAAATAAGCGAGATATCCTACTCTGGCCGGTGCCGACGTCCCCGCCGGGTACCCTCCTGAAGCCGGTGCCTCCCCCAGCGGCAGGCACCATGCCCGAGTCATCACACGGACACTTGTCAGCTGCCCACACCTCGGACTCGTCCACGGGGTGACAGGCCACGTTTACGTTCCCTTCATCAACTGTAATATAACACAGAAATATAGCTGGCATATAAAAACAACTAGGTTTATTGATAGTCTCTCGGTTTGCCAATCATTGGAGTATGATTCATGAAAGCAACGGTTTATTACGGACCTTGAGAAAGTACCTATTAGAATGCGTATCACTGCAATGTATATTGTTTTTCAGACGGATTATAAACCTTGATATTTTTAGGCAACGCACTAAATTGGGCATTAAATCATCCATTTTTTGTCACATAATGAGGTTGTGAGCGTTTCTTAAACTGTACGCCCATAATTGTTTTAATAATAGCAACAATTTGTTACTAATTTCAAATAATTATACTTAGAAAAGTGGCCATACTTGTTACTAAAACAGCTTGCCTCATGTACCGGTTATTGTTATAGGCCTACTAATGATAGCCTACTTAATTTCAAACAAAATTACCATCAATAAAATTGCTAATGAAGAAATCAAATGTCCATACTTGTTACTAAAACAGCTGCCCTCAGACTCCTCCTGTAGTGGTTGTGTAGCGTGATCTTCATCGGTTCTGCTACATTTACCAGAAAGTTGGACGGTTCGGCCCCTATCACCATCTGGAAGTTCTCCGCCGCTACAATACTGGCTGGTGCGGTGGGGTCCCGATCATCATTGGTACCAGTTTCAGCGCATTGCGATATCTGGTAGTCCATACCAATGTCAAGAGCAGCGAATGGCTCGCAAGTGACATTGGGGGTGACCCCATTTCCTCCAGGGGAGACTGTTTTACCTGGGACAAGTTCTGAGCTGGGGGATTGACCTTTGAGGTCCACCGACATGGCCACTCGGAGGGAGGCGCTTCGCCCTGTTGGGGTGAGCTCACAGGTACATTGAGGCTGGCCCTGGTCCTCGTTGAACATAAAGGCGATCTCGTTATCGCTCTGTGGTTGCGCATTGTTGCAGAAACTGAAGGCAGCAAAACCTGCAGAAAAAAATAGGTGATTATTAGAAATGGGGGTTATTTATTAATCATATATGTATAACTCATGTTATAATGCAATGTTTAAAGTTCACCTTTAAACTTTAGGTCATAGCAATAAAAAAGACAACACAGTTCTTTGAATAATTGTTTGTGTATGGATGGAATGCCGAATGAAGCCGCGATAAACATTGCTTTATTATTTTGCTGACTTAAAGTAATATAGGTATCCTTTCACTATCCATACATGTGATAATCTGTAGATTGATTTTACCACCCTTAAACCAACACTGATCACATTTCAAAGTGCTTTACTATCAATGTATTGTGAATGTGTATCAAAATCACATCTGGGCAAATCTTTTGGGATGAGTGTTATCTGACTACCTTACCATTATGATTCCCTAGTTATCTCGGAAGGTAATTATTGGAGTGTCATTTGCGATTATTATCTATTGAAATATTCATGTTTCATATATTGCTTTATTTACCGCTAGTCATTGATACCTATATAGAAGATAATATCTTGTATGAATGAATTTTTTTAAAAAAACGTCAAAAAACATAACTAGAAAGGAAATGATGTTCTTCAATTTGATAATTATATCATTATGACATGCAAGTGTTTCAATTTTCCTCTCATAGTTTGAATCTACTGTAAATGACAACAAGTTGTTATGGAGGTACATGTATTCTCTATACGTTGTACAGCCAGGTGGAAGGCACAGTCGTAAACGTGTTTTACAATGTCCTCGCTCTTTCAACATACAAAGGAGAAAACACAAAAAGAAAACATTTTTGGTCGTTTGTTAAAACGTATAGCCTGTGTGACCTAGATACACCTGGGCTGGAATTTAAATGCTCCAATTTGGAAATTTAAACCCCAAGCAATTACACATTTTCGCCATTTGTCACGAACAGTATATAAGGTTTCCCATCGCACCCAGAATCAACAAAAAGAACAAAATGGTTATATTTAGTACATCTAATCTTGAGAATATCCTAAGCCCTCATTGCAGTCGCATGCAGGGTGTAGGCCTAATTAAGGGGAGTTGCACTTCCATTAGTATACTTTTTTTGTGAAAAAGTTTTTTTTTCACTTTAAGAATCACACAAGGATACCTATTTGATTATGGAGCAACTGTCCGAACAGCATCATAAAGTAACGGGACAAGCTATTCATTATCATTAGAGAGCCTCTATGTACAGCTCCATGTCTAACTTAAAAGTCAAGGACCCTTTGAAATAACACGCCCCAAGGTTAAGCCCTCAACTGTTATTATATTTGAAAGACTAATGATGCCTTAAGGCATCACTCAGCGAGAACAAAATGATGATGCCCAAAAGCATTTCGTTTTCGATTTTGTTGCACAAATTCTTTCGAGCAATAACATTTCCAATTTTCTCCCCCTTGTAACTGACCAAATACCCTGTCGTGCAGGTCGTGATTTAGTGACAATGACTGTCTGTTGGGGGTAACGTGCAACTGTATCAGGGGAAAAAAGAAAGCTCGAAAAGAGCCCTTAGCGTTCTTGGTTACCGTATTCCTCCCTTCTAAATAATGAAGCTAGTCCCTAGATTTAAAATCCTTCATAATTCACTTAGACGAGGGCATATTAATTACAGAAAGGTCTCTTGTATCATATCAAACCTACCTTTAATAGATGTATCAAATTGCATCTATTATTTTCAATTTCATAAAACAAGGGAATCTTTCACGATCAATTCATGACGGAATCCATTTTACCAAGAAACCTACGACTTTTACTTGTGACCCCATTCAAATGTTGAGCTGGGCATTCAGGCCTGGAAATTAAACTAGTGCGTTGCTTGTCAGATGCAGTAACAATTTTGCAATAAGGAGTCCAGTATGAACGAAACGTTATCATCATTTCGTCACATAAGGGACAGTAAGTTGCTGCGTTCTTAAAGGAAGTACCCTCTTTCCTGCCTATATGACTTACTAGGCCAGCAAAGGCACTTAGGGGTGATAGGCAAAGAACTTAGATCATGAAGAATAGGCATTTGTTTGGTTTTCAGTTATCATTCCATGGTGCGCCCCCTAGGTGAACAGGTGCTGGTATAGTTAAATTTGGCTTCAGTTTTATAGTAAATTAAGGAATGAAGTGAAAAAGTTACCAAAGTCGGCAGCGTGGGGAACTCCACAGGTTCTTGGGAAAGGTGTATGAGTTCATTGCACAAGGGGGCTACAGGCTCAGCACTCCCAAGATGCCTCCACAAATGAAAGGCCAGTTATTATCGGACCTTATTGGTTTTGATCATACCAACACAAAGGGAAGGTAACACATAGCCACAACGAAGGAGTGAACAGTCTCTTTAAAGGTCTCTCTCGCAGGGTAAACGCCTACCTGTGTCCTACCCTCCTATTTCCTGAGTATGTCAACTAGCGAGGTTCACCCTATCATTGTATGTTGCAGGAGCGGTTGTTTACAAGTATGAAATTACACTGAAAAAGTAATCCTACCTAGCACCAGATTATCAAGAACTTTCTTTTCAAAAGGTGCTAATTATATAGATGCATACAAAACAAAGACTATGTTGTGTCTTCAGGCAGGTCAGCAGGATATAATTTGATTCATCTGACATAAAATTTTCTTTTGTCGCTTTACAAGTGTTGTATCTAGACCATTCGATTTTTGCATAAACAAAATGTAAAGGTCTATTTACACAGTGAACTGAATCGTTGCATGCAATAACAGGTCTGACGGGTTTTTTCAGTTATTCAGATTAAAAATGAACATTTCATCTTGGTCTTTGCATCCCGTGGGTGAACAAACAGACAAGGTAAAAATGGTAACATAGTGCATCGGTCTAAAGATTCTTACCCCACCCTCAGGCGCGTTCTTCTTATTCACTACACAGATATTCGAAAAGAGACACGATTCATCTAAGGTGTTTCTCATACTTATGACCTCATATAGGGTAAAACAGGGTTGTATCGCGCACAGTGGTATATCGCTCATTTCTTGTTAATTGCCCTAAAACCAAGAAAAAAATATGAAATTACAAAAAATATGAAAATAATAGTTGAATTCACCACAACGGTTTAGAAAATACATAATATTACTTAATAAGCCTTTTAATTACTTAGTTATAAGGAATATTGTATTTTCTAATATACCAGATGCGCGATACAACACTGTTTTAATATTTCTATGAAGTTTGATTTTTTTTTTTGTAAAATTTTTATGAGATGCCATATTCCCTGTGTGTTTGCGCATCCTGTCAGCTTGACCATAGATGGTATCAATTAAAAGTATCAACGTATCTAGATCCACACTGAACATTTAGCTCATTTTTCATTTAAAAAGTCATAATAATTTATATTTTCGTACTATTCTAAAAGAAATGTGCGATATAAAACATATATTTTCCGCGATATAAGCCTGATGTGTATTATATAAGTCACAAAAAATAGATTATTACATTTTTACTCCCTACTCATAAAGGGTTAATAGTAGAAAATGCCAAATACCCCCGGCAGAAAGACCTAGTATAGTTCTATATCATAAAGTATAATTGGAGATCATCTGTGAAGAAACTATTTAATTAAAGACAAAACATGGGCTAAAAATCTTAGATTTATCAACATTTCTATTAAATCTAAATAATATTTTTGTAGAATTTTATGAGATATCATATCTTAAATGATTTTCTTAGCAAGCAAACATAATGGGAAGTCTTTTAATTGAAGATA
Organism: Lepidonotus clava; assembly: GCA_936440205.1. Taxonomy (NCBI): domain Eukaryota; kingdom Metazoa; phylum Annelida; class Polychaeta; order Phyllodocida; family Polynoidae; genus Lepidonotus; species Lepidonotus clava. The sequence goes on along the minus strand of OW387136.1, from coordinate 38,180,179 downwards.
ATTACGCATGTATGTACTTTGAGTCTCCAAAAACTTTTTTTTAAGTGAGATTTTCAATTTTGCCTCTAATTTATAATTGTTTTAAATATGATGAGCGATATAAAGCATGCTAAATGCGCGATATTAGCCTGATATGCACGATACAAAGCCTAAAAAGGTATTTTGCATAATGTTAGCCTAAGATTAAATTTGGAAAAAAATTATATCAATATTTACGTCTGATAAAGGTCTGTATCACATAATAAAATGGGAAAATAAATTTTGAAAGCCTTGCATGTGGGAGACATTTTTCTGTGAAAATGAAATAAAATGCGCGATATACCCCCTTTTTACCCTATACCTCATCATAAAGCCTTTAGTCCTATTTTTGTATCCGTTCCACCATAACCTTTAAATCTCTCATTCTTTGAGGTTCAATAACGTGGTATTTATCAGAGCATAACCATGAGTTAAGTCCACTGTAAGGCGTTTATCCATTAAAGTCCTGATACATAGCTTACCTGTAAGATGTTACAATAACCCACTAATTTTACAGGAAGTTACATTGCTTACGCCCATGCTCCAACAGTTATATATCTACATAATTTTCTTATTATTTGGTTATGATCTAAAAAAAAAAGGATTTCCAATTGCAGTATCAATTGCTGCCCTTATCATTCACTCATCCTACAGTAGATGCTAGCAACCTGAATAAGACATATAGTTATTCCTCTTTCCAAATCCTACACAGTTTAGATTATCTAAGGCACTCATACAGATTAAATCCAAATTTGTATCTGCTAATTTTAACCACAAAAGACACGCTATTTCCGGTAAGCCCTCCTGCTCCAACATGTAATCGTAGACTGGCTTACATTAACGATCTAATGAGATCAATGGACCCCGTGCAGCCTAAAAGCAGTAAGGTATAAGGTTGTGTTCCACTATCCGATCTAACTAGCGATATCAGAAATAGCCAGTAGGAATAAGTGCCAATTAACACGCACTACATCATTTGACAGGGTTTTGAATTCTCTTTCAAATGATATGTATCATGCATGGTTTCCTCCATATTTCTAATGAAAACTTTGAGGTTAGAAATTCCAAATTGTCAAAATCGCCTGGTGGAATTCAGGCATTACAGCTGTATAGGCGGCAGACCTGACACCCTACCACGCGCAGTACTTGTCCCAGGTTAATTATTGAACACTTTTCTGTGGCGATTGATCGGTGCTGAAAAGACCCTATTGGCCGTTGTCATGGTATTTAGTTTACATTATCACCACAGCTCACAACACAGATTGGGCGTTTAATAAGAAGGTTGGGACTGGGTCTCAGCTTAAGAATGAGTAAGCTGGGAAATACAATGTTGTATTTGGGTTGGGATTTAGAGTCCACGCTCGTGACCTATATCAACATGTATTTTCAAGGGACTCAAGAATAGAGTAGGCTACAGTCCTTTTGCAATTGGCGTTTCCAATGAGTCGTTACCGAGAAAAGCGTCTACAATTATGGATTTTTTGGCCACTGTTTACACTTTGCTATGGACCTATATAATATAGTTTCTGAACTCACAATAAAACATCACCAAAACAATGGACAACATTGATAAAGCTTCATATGATTTTGCGATGGCGATTAGTATTATAGAAGCATTTTGAAACTTTGTATTGATCAAAGGGTGTCTCTTTTTATTTTAAACAAGAACACTCACCAATAATGTGCCAGACATGGCTAGATCTAGTCTACTTTACATAACGATTAGTTATAAATAAATCTTTTTGTAAAACTACCAACAGCATAGAACAACGGTGATACTAAATGACCTATAGGTCCTTGGCAGTGCTTCCACTGCTCTCCCCAGTTATAGTGGTATTGTGCACACACGGCGGGGATTACTGTCGCACAGCACGCCCACATCATGCCATAATACAAACGGCAAGGGCTGCGGGGCAGTATACAATGAGATATTTCTGGCACATCCAAAATTCCCAGGTATGATGTCAATGAATCTAGGTCAGTCAGGTATAGCTCTCTAAATCATCAGTTTAAATAAATTATAATTGTTATTAGACTAGTCTATGTGTAATAGTATCGTATATCTGACTGAAAATTGTTTGTCATCTGAGGCCTTAGATCTGCAATTGAAGAAGAAACGGTTTAGATTTGATAGATATAATCATGCGCCTCATATAGGCCTCCCTCTAAATCCGTCCTTGAGGGTATACGGGCATAATCCTCATTCTGGGACTTGCCTATCAGGGGTATAGATGTACACTGGCCCATAGTGGGGGGGGGGGGGGGGGGTGTCATAGTATGTACCTCAATGGAGGTAAGCAGCTGACTAGCTTCAGGGACGGATCTGCTACTGGTAAATGCATTAATTGTTCCACAATGATTGACTCCATCTTTGCCAAGACATATTGAATTACATGTACTATGTACAGGAGATAACCCCAGGTAAATATCACTCATACATAACTCATTGTTTGGTGTTGTAAAAAAAGATCTTGTTACCTTTATGGTCATTGCGAAGGGGTCATGGTTTACCGTCATAGTACCAATAGGTATCATGCCATTCTGTCTAACCGGGACAATTGTATAAAGATTACAATGGCGAGGTCTAGATTCATAATAATTCTACCTATTCATTTGATTTACTGTAATAATGTAACAAGGTATGAAAATGACTGATACATGTGCATTAAAATTTTTGAATTATACGAGACTTACCTTGGTAAAAGTTGATGTAGAATTTTAATTTTACCGAGGACAACACGGTGTGTTGTACTGATTATGCGAGAAGTGATCCGACCGGGAACCAGCAGTATTCATAGAAAATACGATGAATATTTAACCAATATAATAAAAATAATATAACCTCAGACTTGTCACATGTGTAAAATTTGAAAATTTAGACAAACTTGCGCCAAAAAAAGGGTTGTGGTGGGCGGGCGCATAATCAGTACAACACACCGTGTTGTCCTCGGTAAAATTAAAATTCTACATCAACTTTTACCAAGGTAAGTCTCGTATAATTCAAAAATTTTACCTCGTTCCAACACGCTCAGTGTTGACGAGATTATGCGAGAATTTCATAGCTTAAATATTCATCGTATCTTGAAATATAATTCAACAAAAAATTAACTTTACCAACTTTATTAACAAAAACAAGATCAAGACATATTTGCCAACAATGCATCTCCAACTTGACATTCATCTTGTTCCAACTGTTTGTCATAGAAATGAGCAAACGAAACTGCACATTTCCATGAAGCTCTCTTCATGATAACATTAAGCGGTACACCAAGTCGTTTTGCTGCTGATGCAGACGCACCCCTTGTACTGTGCGATTTGTATTTTGTGGTGTCTAAACCAGCTTCTTTTAATACAACGAGAACCCACCTAGCAAGAGTATCTCTTGAAATAGGTTTATGCGGTTTTTGATAACTCAACAATAATGCACTATAAGATCTGAACAAAGCAGTCCTATTCAAGTAGGCTTTGACTGCTCGTACTACACAAAGTCTTTTACATTTATCGTAAGGTTTCAAAACCAAAGTATCCAACGGGTCCCCGACCCTATTATGTTTCAAGAGTTTCTTCATCTTAAATATAATAACATCAGAAATGACAATATCATCAGTAATTAAACTTATAATAGTTTGGCCCCTTTGAGAGGTAACAAGAAGCAATAACATTGCTAATTTGAAAGTTAAGTATTTCAAAGAAAGGTCTTTATTTGGACCCCAAGATTTTAGTAACATGAACACTTTATTAACATCCCAGAATTCAGAATACCTGGGTTTAGGCGGATTCCGCTCATAAGCACCCTTCAACAACAAACAAACATACGGGTGTGAGCCAAACGAATTTTTACCAAAACTCGGCAAAATAGTAGACATAGCTGAACGGGCTGTGTTTAAAGCACCGTAACTTAAACCCGCATCAGATAACATACGAAGAAAACGACAAGCCTGAGGCAGAGTGGGAGCATAAACACTAATATTCCTTTCAACACAAAACGTGTTTTTTATTTAGATATGTAGTATATATCTTTTTTGTTGATGGCCTCCAAGAATCCATAATAAGTAAAACAGTTGCACGATCGAAACCTTGATCTAACAAAAGTTTCCCGAAAAAAGGTAAGCCCCCAAAGGGCATTTGTTTAGAAACTCTATGTTTTTGGGTCTCCCCACTGGCCAAAGATTGTTCTTTTTCACTCTGAACTTCATCTTGTATGGAGTGAGTTTCTGTAAGCGAGCCCACCAAGGCTGAGTTGGCCACCAAGGCACCACCAGAACTCCTCGTGCTCGATCCTCCAGGATTTTCCTTATTACCTTTGGTATACAGCTAAAAGGAGGAAAAGCATAAAACAACGTGTAATTAGACCAGGAAATAGTAAACGCATCAACTGCTGAAGCTCCTGGATCTGGAGTAAATGAAACATAATTTTCTAATTTCTTGTTTAACCTTGATGCAAATAAATCAACATCTGGTATACCAAAATGATTACATATCTGGTTAAATAACTTTGGACTCAACTCCCACTCTACATTATCTGAAAAATTCCTGGATTTATAGTCGGCTATAACATTATCTACACCAGGAATATGAGCAATCGTAATCCAGATTGAATGAGATTCACAAAAAGACCAAATATCTTTTGCAATCAAATTACATGGTGAAGATCTCACTCCACCCATATGCTTAACATAGGCCAACGCCGTTGTGTTATCTGTTAGAACCTTAACATGAAGATTATCTTGCTTACAAAAAGACTTTAAAGCATAGAATATAGCTCTTAACTCTAAAACATTGATGTGGTCCTGAGATTCTTCATCAGTCCAACGACCACCTGTTCGAACTTCATCAACATGTGCTCCCCAACCCATTTCAGAAGCATCAACAAATAACTCGAAATCTGGTTCTGAAAATAAAATATCTTTACCAGAACAATCAATATGTTGCAACCACCACCTAATATTCTGTTTTCCCTGCGGAGAAACTACCATCTTTGCCAAAAAATTTCCTTTAGAAATACGCAAAGCCTCAATTTTATCATTTTCAAGATCTTTAATATGAGCAGATGCAAAATTGAACGCTCTAGAAAACGCTATCATAAGACCTATGATGCCAGCCACTTCACGGATTGTAAGACAATCTTTTGATAAGATATCATTAGCAGCTCTCTTGAATTTTGCAACCTTTTCTGGCGTAAGATAAACTTTCATGTCATTTGAGTCAAGAATGAAACCTAAAAACTCAATCCGTTGTACTGGATTAAATACTGATTTCTCTGAATGAATAATGAAACCAAGTTCTTGTAATAGTTTACACAAGGTATCAATAGACTCCTGACATTCAGAGTATGAGTCAGCGACAATAAATGAATCGTCTATATACTGAAAAGTTTCACACCCTTGTTTTCTCAGCTGAGCAAATACAGGATTCAGAAGTTTCGTAAAGAAACGTGGAGCACAAGCCAGACCGTTTGGCATACAGGTAAACTGGTAAAGCAAACCATTCCATTTGAAACGAAGAAACTTTCTATGATCTTCATGAACCTTCACCGAATAGTACGCATCACGTAAATCTACAGAAGCCATCCAACAACTTTCTCTAAGCATATCTTTAGCCGTTTCTAGAGAATGCATTTTGAAATGCTCATAAACCACGTGTTTATTTACCCAAGTCAAATCTAATATCATTCTATACGCACCGTCCTTTTTTGGACGAAGAAAGATATTAGAAATCACCTGACCATCCACTGGTTCAGCTAACTCCAGAACTCCTTTTTCACAAAGTTTCTGAATTTCAGAAGTTGCGGCTTCGCACTCAGCAAAAGACAAGTTGTAGGGATGTGGTTCTCTAGACTGAACAGGAATTTGATAGAAAGGAATGTGAAAACCCTGAACAACATGAATAACCCATGGGTCATGTGTTATTTGTTTCCATGCGTTAACATAACCAGAAATCCTGCCACCAGAAAAGGATCTCACCTTGTTCACTTCGCTTTCTTCGGGAACCCCTGAGCTTGTTGGCCTTGTTGCTGCTGTTGCTGAGGCTGGTAGTAGCGTGGCCTAAACTGACGCGGATAGGCTTGAGCTCCCCCTTGATACGGCACAAACTGTTGGAAACTCTGTGGGTTCTGAAACCTCACCTGCTGATACGACTGAAAGTTCTGGTAAGGAACTTGAGCACGAAGTAGACCTTGTTGCTGTGGGAAAGCCTGCCTGAAACGTTTAGGATTGTCCATCCGTTGTTTAGGCTGTTGAGGTGGGTCCTTCCTTTTCAAGACCTTTTCACCAATCCTTCTCGCAGCCTCAAACTTCTTGGTGGTAGACAACAAATCCCCACCAAAGAGCCACTCTGGTGTGGTCTCATGGCCTTTGGTAAGCACCTTCACGTAGGCCGGAGCCAAAGCAGGTTTCAAACTGTCCCTTCTCCTGGCTGACAGAGTATTCATAATGAACGACAACAACTTCAAACCATCGGCCAGATTGGTACCCAAAGGATCTAACTCCTCATCCCCTTTGACTAACAATTTCTCTAAAACTGGAGAAATAGCCGAAATGGCTGCAATGGTAGCTTTCTGGATCGACTGAAAAGCTTGGTCAGTGTTACGAATCTTTTGATCTAACAGGGCAAAAACTTCGGTATCTAACCTCGGAACTTTGAGAGACTCTACATTTTCTATTCTCGGATATTGTTTAACCAATTTCTCCATATCTGACGGGAACACTGAGTCCTTCAGATACTTGTCGATAACCCTCGCCAAACCTGCATCTAGTTTAGGGGAAACCTTATCTGCCTCCTTCACCTCCGCTAACTGGCCTCTTAGAAAGTCACCAAGAACTCCCTTCGCCGTAATCTGTGGTATATCTGAAGAGTCCTTCTCCTCAGAAATAACCGGCCGTTCACTGCCCGACAACGCCGAATGTAAATCCGAGTCATCGTCACTGAGATCATATCCATGGTTGACACTCTGCCTATCTTCCATTGACAGTTGATCTTCGGCCCAAACTGGTTGTTCTACCAAACCAAACGCCATATTCGGCACAAAATTGCCGAATTGTTGAACGTCCACATAATGTCCTTCTCTCCTCTGAGCGTCAGACCAAGTGAGACTTTCTGCATCGTTTAAATCCGCCGTGTCACCTGAGTCAGATATGGCGTCAGTGTCCACGTGTTGATGAGTGACAGTAGCCGATTTACGTTTTTTCTCCATTTTCTCCGGAGATTTTTTCTTCTTAGAAGGTTTCTTCGACTTATCTTTGTCTTTAGACTTATCCTTCTCGAAAATCTTGTCCAGCATAACAGTTTGCTCATCCAGAGACGAAACTGAATTATTGGTCGTGCGAAGCCGGTTAGAGCCTGACGCCATGACAGTTCTTCTCGACACACGCTGCCTCGGCAAGCCTACGAGAGAACAAAAAGTTCATTAAAACTTGAACAGTACCGTATAAAACTAATTCAGCAGAACTAGAACGGTAAAATAGATGAAAAAATAAAGAAGAAAGGGTAAAATACAAACAGTATTTACCCCTAAAAATGAAAACTTACCTGCTGCTTTCTAGGACCACGTCCGCTCCCGAACCGAACGCCACGTGTACTGCTGGTTCCCGGTCGGATCACTTCTCGCATAATCTCGTCAACACTGAGCGTGTTGGAACGAGGTAAAATCTTTATTTTACGACAAAATACATGTACATGTGCGGGCGTCTATCCTATCTTTATGTGTTCAACACTTACTTCTTACTGACTGAGCTAAATAGCGATGCACTTGGTGTTTCCTGTCTCGAGATTTACGATAAAGTATAACAAGGTCATCATGCTTGTTCAGTTATGAGTAAAAATGAATAATATTATTAGATTTCTAAATAGGTGCACAAAACAGGAAGGAGGGGCGTAGCCAGCCACTCTATCCGATAGATTTCAAAATTAAATCAATAAGTTTTAGAACGCGCACTGTTCCTACCCGAAATATTGATGATAATAATACTTTACATTTTGCCATTGTTTTGCTAGATTTTAATGAATTACAGACAACTAGAGAAAACGTAACACCGCCTCCCTCCTGAAAACGCCAGTATAGCGAGGCATGCCGGGGGGGGGGGGGGTGAAGTCATTTTAATATCAGAAATCAGATCAAACGCTTCTGCTGGTAGTTGATCCAACCACATGGTGCATTGACTTGAGTTGTCTGGATCATTATGATAATGTACATGGTATTGAGTGAGATTTTAATGATGTGGGTATTGTACGCAAACATGCATGCACCATTTTCTCCCCTTTTTGTAGTTTGACATCCCATTGCCACCAAAACAATGTGAAGGGGAGGTCAGGATCAATCATATATGTATCTACCCCTGCAATATTTGTAGAGAAGGATCATAGAATGGCATGCACGTCCCCCCCCCCTTTTCCAAATCCGCTACTAACTCTGCCTTTCTCGATTTATAGTAGGTCTTCACATTATTTTTTGTCCTCGGTTTTCCTATGATCTTGGCAGGACTTAGGTTGGATCCCAACCATACAACACCTCCAGGGTTGGACAGGAGGTTGACCGTTAGTGAAGGTCACCTGATGACCTTGTGACCTTGATTGAGCACCTAACAAGGACACACCTCCCTGATCTGATTCCAAAACGGACATACAGGACCCGTATGAAGATAAACTCCAAGGATCGGGTCATTCTCCGTCCAACTTTGTCACTCTCTGCCTTTGAAAATAGTCGAGAGGATCGGAGCAACAAAACGAATTGTGAATTGTGAGTGGGAAAGGCATTCACATTTTGTTCTGCGCGCGTGTTCTATTGTGCCAATGCAGTGTATTGTGAAGTTGTGATCTTTGTGTCTATTTCTAATGGAGCTTGACGCTATTAGGCTGCTTGAAACCCCAGCCGCCAGTAAAATATAACAAAACAGAACTTTTAAGAATTATGTTACCAATAGTAAAGGTAAACCAACATTTATATAAATACTCCTTCCACGTTCCTTACCATCTGCCCGAATGAGCATTTGGAGCAAGGGACATGCAGTGGGGACATACTCTGCATTTATAAGTTTATACCTTTCTATCATCAATATGCCAAATGATGCACGTCCAGACATAGGTAAACCCAGTGTTTGGGCAAAAGTAAGGGGTTACTTCTCTTTTTAAAGCAAAGTACTTAATGTAATGTTACTTTTGTTAACTGCAATATTTAAATATCTAACATAAGTAATATCGTGAAAACGATCTGAGCCATGCATCAAACTAATATGCTACATACATTGTGGTGTGTGCATGACTAGTTAATGTCTGTCGCAGTTTAGAATCATTGTGTTCTTACTGCACATATGAGCCTAGGAAGACTTAACAGCATACATGTATACTACTTATGATTAAAGGGTTTCTTTTGTTGGCGGAAATAATTGCAGCTAGCAGATTATAGCTGGGCCGCCATGCTCTATCTCTGTGGTTTGAAAAGGTCGGCTCCTAGTCTACAACCTTTGAAGTCTAGGGCCATAGACTATAACAAATCTGACATGCCTTCTTCTTACAATGACATACATGATGGTTTTTTCGTGATCTATTAAATTTGGATTGAAAATGTCCTCAATTTAAACTGATCCTCCAGACATAATTTTAATGCATAGATACTATATATGCTGATTCACCTGATGAGAAACGTGCACGACCGGTAAATAAATCATTTCATGATCAGGAATTGCATTTCCAAACATATTAAACAGGTATATATCTCTATTTGGAATCCAAGGCCATCATTTTTCTTCATGAATGGTCTGTTGACATCTTCACGTGAGTTACATGTTCTTCAAGGTGTTAGATGATTGGTGCCACAAGACATAACTATATTAATATTTGACAATGTTCGGTGGTGAGCAATGAATTGTTAAATACCAGATTCAATTTTGTAACTTCAGTTTCCCAGCATCATTGTTTTTGGCTGTCCCGAACTATTCAAAACCTCTTGTGTACATCACTTAATTATATATTTTCTCTGGTAATAAATCCTTCTTTTTTTATTTTAGATTAAAACCGATTTCTGGAATCGTTTCAAAATCGTGCAATAATCGCATCATGGATCTCTACATGAACAAAGCGGTCACGCACCTCGACATTCTACCCTCATTTTCCCACCCCGTTCTCTGTGAACTGTTTACTACTCGTACCTCCACTGACAGGTACGCTATACAGGGTTATGAATAGGTCAGTTGCAACTAGGACATGGCTCTTCAGGGCGAAAATAGTTTAAACTAGATCTAACTTTCCCAGGTCTTTGTTTGCTCTATATGGATGTTTTTCTGGGTAAGATGCCATGATATTCTTTGTACCTATGCCAGTTTAGTTTAGACTTTTGGATTTTACTTGGGGTTTTGTAATGAGGATAATGATTCATCTATAATTTGAAAACAGACTAGCAAAAAACTTTATTTAAGACAATTTTCAGTTAATATAATTAATCAAGACGTTTGACAGTAAGGCGGCTAAAGATATTAATTTTATGTATACATGTGATCTTCCCATGAAGACTAACAAACGTAATAAGGTCGTGTACAAACAAAATCCTAGCTAATTTCATTCTTATTTACTTCAGGCCAAAATAAAGCTCCCGAAACAGTAAAAATAATAATAATTATTTCTATGCAAAATCATACTGCTCATACCCCCTTGTGTTGTACATGTAATAGGGTAGAGATATGTAGGTATGTGTAAGGTGGGAGGGGGTTTACATTCCAGGCCACTTTGTAACCACTAACGGGACTCGCCAGATCCGGGAGATTTTAGTTATTCATGAGCATGTGGATTTATTATTGTTATGGTGGTATTTCAATGCGTTGAGACAGGATTATACACTGTGTGTAAATCAGCTATTATTTGGTGGATTAGAGTAAGTCGTCAAGGCAGCTGGAGCAAAGTAGGAGTCGTGATATCATGGCAAACATGTACAATGATGGAATATATATTTATTGACATAATTATTATTATAAACGCAGAGGATTTGTTAAGAATAACCCCTTAAGTCCTCCTGGATCGCAAAAATGTTAACGAATGATGGTTAAATTATCATCATACGGATACAATGGAAACAATGGTTCTTGCTGTTATCGTAAAAATTACCGCCAATTCTGATGATATTATAAGAATCATTTGTATTACTGCTATTCAATAAGCGTTTTGTATCAAATCGCCAGGGTCAAAGCAATGCTAATCCATTCGTATATTAAAATGGCAACATAATAACATACGTTTATCAAAATTAATAAAGTGTGTGGATTTGCCAAAAAGATACTGTTATAATAACCTACGTACAACATTGTTAACTCGGCATCAATTACCTTTTTGAGTTGTTGCCATAGCATGACCTCTTTGGTGAGTCAGAATCAAACTCTTTCTACATTAGACATCTAAAGTGTCACTCAAATTCAGTCTTCATTTGCAATACTTATGGTTGTGGCTAACCCCTTATTATAATCAAGCGAATCTTTATCCTCTATGGCAGTAAACAATAAAAGAATGCCAAGCATTTCCTGCTGACAGGTTATAATGGCAGCTCTGGCAAATATTACAGCAATGCAAAGCCACTCTGACTGGCTATAACTCAGGCCAAGAAACATTGCCTGTTGAGGGCTACCTGAGCCAGAAAGCCTTTGTCACTACCCCAGCCGTCACTCCCACCTTAAGGCCTGCCCCAGTGGGGAAGACACCCTTAATGTCAGGTGCGAGAGGGCCTTCAAAGGGGGTTAGTGGCACCTTTCCCACGTTACCGGCGTGGGTAAAGCTTACCTGTGGACGCTATATAGTTACGGGTACGACCAGGGGTCTGCTAGCTCTACGTACATGCCCAGCGTCCACTGTTTAAATACCTGACCACAATACACGCTAATAACTCACCTGTGCAGGTGTGCATCCTGGCTGTAATCGCCACCAGGAGCAGTAGGCTCCTCCAGGGGGTCTCCATGGCGACTGACACACCTGTAAGGGTCCTCCGGGATTCCCTTATCTACCTGTTATCTTAGATTCCAACAGCGACGCGTCGCAGCTTTCTACGCGCAACCAGTATCCAAGTTTAAAATGGCCATAGTTGACTGCACTCGCTGAGGCAGGAAGCGGTGGACGCTGTGGGCGTTGTGCGTCTGCGCGGTGACCTAGAAACATGGGTAATAAGGCCAGGGCCAGGTGAGGTGTTCCACTTGGCTGGGCAGGGGGGTGGGGGTGGTGACAGGTGCGCGTTGGGGGATGCCCTCCTGCTTTGGGGGGATTCCCAAGGGATGACGTTTCCAGGATGGCTTTACCTCCACACCTACTTCAATGACTAACTATAGGTAATGTTAAATTCCACTGCCACCCAAGCACGGATATGTTCTAATGCTCCTCCAGCATGTCGAGCATTGGCTATACTCCAACAAATGTGTCAGTGGCGGACATAAGGTTCCCTCAAAATAAACCTCATTATTGCAACAATAATTATACTTGTTCCATAATGGTAATCTGCAGGCTTTAAACCCACCAAAAATGACCAATTAATAATAATTGCTACATGAAACTTCCCTCTCCTGGCAACGTGTCATGCAATAACATATAGAATTGTTCATCTGAAACGTTTTCTTTTCAACATTCTAGACATACATACATAAATAAACAAAAATCAAGGCGCAGGCATTATGTACTTTAAATTATTTACCGTCCAATTTTTGTAGAACATATTGTAGGTCGAAGATTCCTCGCGTGTTGTATAGACCTATTTCAATAGAGTGGCGCGGAATAGGCCTTAAGAATAGATTGGGATATGATTTTCAATGGGAATACACGTAGTTGGGAACAGGGCTTCCAAGGGAGTGTTCACTGCGCAGGTTCGTGGGAAAGGTATACGTTTTCTAGCCTAGGTATAGAATCAAACTGCATAATCTAAAACATCAACATACATGGACATAAAATTGACCTAAATGTCGTAGCTTAACTGCTGAAGTATAAACAATAAGACAGTGAACGCTTTAAATGCGCTAAAATGCTCGCACACCTATCAATTTATGAGATAGCTATTAAGCCCCGGCTCCATTGCCAAACTCAACTCGACTCGACTACCATAGCGGCAAGAGGCGCACTCGACTTTCTGGTCCTAGCAGACTGTCGTACGAACTCCGCGGCCGTACTGGAGGACTGAGCTCAAAGGCCGAGTAACGGAGTTGAAGTTGCATTCTAAGCTAATTCAGTTTGAAAAAAATATTTTTTTTCCAATTTTAGCAGGAATTAGTACATCTTAGCCAGTAAGACCTAGATCAAACTCAATATAAGCTTCAATCAATTCTAAATTAGGTAAAAACTGTGTTTAAAGATGCCAAAGGGAGTTTTTGTCTCCAGACAAAAACTCCTTCGGTGTTTCAAATTTTCAGACTGAGCCTTCATATTTCACCTCTTCTGGGCAAGACCAAACCACAAAAGAGCAATCTTCTGGCAGCTTTACATGTCTGTTGTTGTCAGCAATTGTCATATTTATTTTAGTTTAATCTAACATGTGATAAATTTGAGATCATCACCTAGTATACTCTTCAGCTGAAGAATTTTCCATTCCAACGAAGAAATAATCAATATTTAGTGTAAAACCAAAGATTAATCACAAAAATAAGTCTAGTTTAGTCTCCAGACTATTCAGTGACTATGACCTACAATAATGAAATAGAAAAGGGGTTTTGTCAAATTAGCTCAGAATGCAACTTTGAGTTGGGTTGGGCAGTGAATTCGGGGTTTGATGTTCATGAATATAATGATAAACCTATAAATAACAGATTATCATACCCACTTAAGCACAATTATACGCCATGGATACATTAAGTAGAAATACTGTTAGAATAGGAAACTCACATGCGTATATCTTAATGTTTTGAATACTGATATCATCCACCAAACCTTAATGAGGACGGAGCCAGAGATTTTTTTTAAAAAAGGAGGAGGGGCGCCCTTATGTGTACAAACATTTGAGGCGCAATATCCGTGGTCTACAATTTTACATTAAAACATCTAAATTTGGCAAAACCTAGGGGGGACTGGGGCCTCAGGCACCCCCCTCTAAATCCGTCCCTAACCTGCTTCATTTCACAAGAGAGGGACCCGACAAATGTAAGAGCAAAGCTAAAGTGGGGTGAGTGGCGGGGCGAGCTAAGATGACAGATCCCTTTGGGGCTTATTAAAGTACATGAGGTAAACTGTATAGAAATTTTACATTCGATTAGAGATTTTACAAATGGATGAAGGGTATAATAGGTCGCCGAAGGGATAATGCTGTCATCCATAGCAGACAATACTCAGTAGGTCAACATGTATATGTAACTTAACTTCAAATGGCTCTCTTCATGTATTGTTACTGTTGACATTAATTTTCAAATCAAAGGCATGTTTCTACATGTATGTTATCTAAAATTAACAATCGTGGTCAAAGTGCATATGCAGAGCCTGCATTATGTACCTACTGACAATATTAACGTTATGTACTTTGGCATAGGATCTAACGGGTCTATTGGTGAGGCAGGAACACACAGTCTACACTGATCAATGGGCCATTTGCAAATAGACGAGACGCGCAAAGGAAACCAAATTATGAAACTGACCTACAAATAGTAGAACTAATTCCTATATAATTGCTCATAGTATCTGCTTTACGTAAGATAATGCATTAAAATTTCATTTTTGTTAAGTTTTCTTTCTCTTATTATTGTTTTAAAGATGTACTGCATTGAAATCATGGTACATGGTTGTAACCTCATGTTTCCTGCCTAGACCAGCACCAGCTATGAAACATGTCAAGTTTAATCAGTAATTCTTTTATGGAAATGAAGGAAAAACGATTCAACTATAGGAACATGGTATCTTTTATGCAAATGAAATGGTTTTAGTGCCTCACCGTGCACCCATGACTGCTTAAAAATAATTATGATAATTCACACTTGGACGTGAAACAGTCGTGTAACCTGTCCTACAGAGCTTAATACTACGTACATTCACTAATACTGAACGTACCGCTAGGTCATTGCAATGATATAACTACATATTTTCATAGGGCTATACAATCTTGTTTATTTACTTTTATTAGAAACTAAACACCAGTAAGCCAATTTACAAAGTTCTGCTATGCGGGGGAGGGGGGAGGTAGGGTGGTGAGATTCCCTGAGTGATGCTTTTGCGTAGAACTTCAAAAATGTCAACTTAAAACTGAAATTTCGATTTTTTCAATGTAAAATTGGCGCCTCCCAAGGGGGCGCCGAGACCCTTGTTTTAATTTAGGCGCTCCCCTTTCCAAAGTTTCTGGATCCGCCCCTGTTGTTATACTCTCCCCTTTTTGGGTCATGGCCCAGGAAGGCGAGGACCATTTGTTTTCAGAACACTGTTGATATTACGGGAAAATAACTTCCATTGACTAGTCCAGGGTCCGCACTATAAACCACCACTAAAACCAGCATACGCATTTTTACTCCAGTGCATACATCTAACCAAGCAACTCTCTCCCACTCCTCACTGCAAACCTACTGGAGAACGTGTTAGGGCTGGTTAGGGTAAATCAAACAAGAGGCTTTGTTCACAAAGTACATTGTATGTAAGGGGGGTGGGCGGGGGTCAACAATGAAGTCCACGCAGCGCCCAGGTCACTGTGTCCACGGGGGCACCATATCAAAGGGGTCTGCCCTGTTATGAGATCAATCGTCAAGGGGTAGTGTTCTCTGGTAGTGACTTACTGGAATTCGATATGTTAATTTTCGTATTTGGTGGAGTTTAAGCAGATATGGTGTGATTGTCCCTACAGATTTACTTATTTGGTATCCTTAAAGACTTAATTAGATACATATCGCCATGACCATAAATTGTTATCGATACAATAATTATTACCAGAGGGCCGTATAGCCCCTTGCTTCGAGTAAATTAAATGTGTAAAGTATATCAATATAAATACATGTGTAAAATGAGGACAGTATGTCCTTAATAATTAATGGTATAACATAATTATACGAAAATGGCACGTGCATCTTATTCAGTTCATACCGTTAACTGCCGGCCGTCAAATCCATGGATACACGTTTAGTTATTAACAATGTTCCTTATTTAATGGTGATGTGTTGCGGCGGCGTAAAAGTAATTCGCGTTTGGTCCACGGGCTGCATCTCATGCTACAAATAATATATGTTTACACACATGTTGTATACTCAAAAACCTAAAAGAATCTGTCCTATATCTATATTATTATAATGTCATTCATATAGACTTTTGCGCGGTTTGACATTCATCATAATGATTATGCGTATGCTTGGAATTCATTATTAAAACCTTCCATTATCACATTTGACCAACGCACGCATTGTGTTCACTGGGAATGGGTTTTATTTGACTTTGTATTGACGTTCTCTGGTCTAGTCGGCCTGGATGGAGTGTTAATCCCCGGCAGTGGGTCAGCACGGTGGACGTGTAATAACGTTATGAGGCCAGATTTCCCTGACAAACAGCAGCGGGCAAACAGGACCTGGATATTACCAGGTATAAGTATCGATTGAAGCCTGTTTTCAACTAGACGATCTTACTGGCGCACTTGATTTCGTAACTATCAAATAAGAATGATCGCTTATCGTAGGCATGACTAAATGTCGTTATAATGGAGATGATTTTAATTGTTCTTTAAAAAGACATGCAGCATGCACGAGTGTTCTTATATTCCTACTAAAAACTAACAAAATACCGAAATAGAGAAAGTAGAAATCGCCATATGTAATTCAAACTTTGCATCCCCCCTTCAGAGTTAAAAGGTGTTATGATGGCCAGAGATTTGGAAAGGGGAATTCAAATCCGGAAGGTTAAAGTTCGAGTCCTAAGTTCTACTTCTCCCTTGTTGGAGATTCGTAAAAGAAAATAGACACAAGTGTGAGGTCCCTTCTCGTGTGAATTGAAAGTGCACCTAAACTGCCCTTATTTACTTTCTCCTAGGCCTCTGAGCTGCATGCTGAGAGGGTATGCTCAGCACATTATGACATGAATTCGAACACCGTCAACCTAGAAAAACACTCGCATGTTTTTAGAAATACTTTATAAACCTTAATGATCCGGCAATATTTGGAAAAGAATCTGGATATGAGCTGTGCTCCATCGCATAAGCCAACCCTCGCAACAGCTAGACCACAGCGAGGACTTATATTCCTCGCAACAGTGCGAAGCACAGCAAGGGTTTGGTCAAATGCAAAGTCTCGCTGTTATACACGAAATTCAGCATCAATTTTCACCTATTTCTAATAATCTTTCCAGGCTGAGAATTTCAAGGATTTTTGATCTAAATGTCTAGTTTTCAGAACTGTTTCCAGAATAAAAATCGGTCCAGTAGAACAGCCACAAATTGACAGCGGGAACCATTGTAACAGCAACGTCCTGGTTGTGAGAGGATGCATTGTTTCAATTTTTTAACAGGGAGGGTGTCTCACTGTGGTGGACAACTCATGCAACAGTGAGGAGATTATGTGACGGACCACTGAAGAAAAGTACGGAAGGCCCACTACTGCAACCTGTCGTCACATAATTAAATCAATAATTATTATTCTTTTACCTATAGCTGACAGTAACCCCTTCTCCTTCCATAATATTTCTTTTGCTTGATCAAACTATACTCATTTACGATCAAACCATCCTCCTTCCATAATATTTCTTTTGCATTAAATGTTATCAAACTTTCTCAATTACGAACCTCTGTATAAGTTTAAAAGTAATGTAAATCAATCTGATAGGTCTTTGCAGCAAAAGGAATAATTTCGAACAATCATTTAATTCAATAATACCCCAGTTCTAAAAACCGCTGTGAAAGGATAATTTATTAAACATTCATTTACAGATACAGTTCCATTTTTATACAAGTATGAATTTTTCATGCATTTATGTTTATATATAAATTGCATTATTCTGTTTTTCTCCATTCAACTTCATACAACACCATCAATAAGCTAGGGATATATTTATCTTTATATAATTATAGAATAAGAAAACATAACATACATATACCTTTTATATCAAATATATATCATGCATTTATATACTTAACTCAAATATTTACTTGTAGAAAGGAAATTATATATTGCTCTGGATTTTCATTTTCTTGTCACTAAAATATGAATAACACTAAGAAATATACAGGTACACTTGGTTTTGTATTATATTATTATGCAAGTATTACACGCAAATTTACAACAACAAATCACAATAATAATTGCGCATATCATAGAAATTACACAATATGGCGTCACGTTCTCTTTCGTGTGCACCACAAATGTGTGGACGAATGCTATAATCCACTTTACATAAATTATAACTTAGAGGTGCATTTCTGTCACACTGAATGCAGTGCAAAGCATACTGTATGGAATACTTTCCAGCCAGGCGTTCAAGAGTAATCGTAAGAAATTCATACTAGAATTTCACTGCACAAAACTCAAAGGTCAATAAGGGTCCATTTTCAAGCAATTCATTACAATATGATAATGATTGTTGGACCTTAATGTCCGCTCAGTAATTTTTCAGCTATACGGAAGATGCGAGTCTGAAGGGCCATACCCACTATGCGATTTACCGTCGGCCGACGCCACTGGCCGTCGGCCGTCGGCGTCGGCGTTGGAGTCGGCGTAAAATTATCAAACATGCTTGATATGGATCGGCGGTCCCGTCGGCGGTGCTGTCGGCGCCGACGGCCGACGCCGACGCCGACGGGACCGCCGATTGTGTGTGGGTATGGATTGTTTATCAGAGTCGCCCGACGGCCGTGCTGACGTCGGCGCCGACGGCCACGCCGATCTACCCCCAGAATCGCCTAGTGGGTATGGGGCTTGAGGGTTTTGGGGGAATTCTGTTCCATTTACGCACCGTGCTGCAAGCATTACGACGGGAAATGTTGGGATTCCCTCCAAGCAGATCCTTGCTACAACGCATTGAATTAAAGTGGTGAAAGGTCCGCCTGGAGAGTGTATAAAAGGGATTCCCCAAGTATTGTGAAATAACTAGGCTTTCCATGGTGATTTGGAGGCCTGTATGGGATTCCTGGGATAAATACCAAACTTTTTCTCGCTTACAGTATGAAGATTGGACCACAAGTTAAAAAGTTACAGCGTAATGACCTGTTTTCTCTCATATACATAGCCATAGTAAATGACCACAACGTTTCCGATCGCGATTTCCCCAGAACGTAGGTGCGCGATGCTCGTTTCTCAGACCCTCATAAATAGTATAGGTCTATCATGACCACTTTCTTTAAATATGTTGACTTCAAGTCTGTGATCTGATCTATGGGGGTGAGAACAACGGCAAGGCGAGGTAGTGAAGCAGGCACAGACCAAACTCAAACTCGGGTCTCCCACAAGCAAGGCGAGGATGTTAACCACTACACTATTATAATCGTCTCTGAATCAATGTATGATCCCTTTAAGAAGTTTTACTTCTGGCATTTACCTCCTTTTCAATAATAATAATTTCTTTATGTCAATTTTGTTTTGCTGCTTTGTTGCAGAGACCATTTCCTTCAGGAGTTTCCTGGGGATAGGTTCCTTTTACATCTGGACTTCTCTCATATAGATCATTTTCAACTACACTCACTTTAGGTTTATTCTCATCCCCGCTTTTTACATAAATACTATTTTCTTTTACAAAAACACTTAGTGGTTTGTTCTTATCAGTCCCTTTTTCCTTTGTGGTCTGACTGCTGTCATATAGGTCATTTTCTACAGTGATTACTTTAGGTCCAGTCGCTCCTACACGTTTACCATATAGGCTGTTTTCCTTTACAATAACAGTTGGTAAGTTTTTGTCATTTGTCAAATTTTCCCCTGTTTCCTGACTGCTTACATACAAGTCATTTTCTACTACAATAACATTGGGTGCTTTATTTTCTGGGCCTTTACTGTAAAGGCTATTTTCCTTTACCATGACCTTTTTTGGCCTGCTTTCATTTTGTCCTTCTTTCACGACAATTTTGGATCGACTATCATCTGGGCCTTTACCGTAAAGGCTGTTTTCCTTTACAATAACCTTATTTGGCCTGCTTTGATTTTGTCCTTCTACAACAGCATTAGGATTATCCTTTTTATCACTTTTACCATAAAGACTATTCTCTTTCACTATAACTCTTGGTTTTTGTTTTTTATCATCTGAAGATTGACTTCTCTCATAGAGGTCATTTTCAACCACAGTAACCTTTGGTCCTTTCTTGCTTTCACTTTGTCCATACAAACTATTGTCCTTGATAATCACTTTTGGCCGTTTTGGATCAGATATTTTTTCATTTATATCAATTTCATCCTCTCCAGAATCTACTAGATGATCAGGAATAAGTTCATATTCTTCATCCGAGTGTTTATCATCCAGCTGGCCTGTACAAACAACACCAGCAGCATCATATGGGTTCTCCACCTCAAATTCGTCAAGAGTATCGTAAACATTTTCAACATCTTGCTCAGTGTCTTTGGTTGTTTCACAGTCTCCCTTCACTAGGTCCTCTTTGGTGTTGTCATTTGTTTTCTTAGGTATCTCATTAACAAATTTACCCCCAGGTTTAACAATATGGTCATACCCATCAGAATCCTTGGTAACTTCTGTGAATACTGAAGTATCAGGTCCAACAGTGGAGTAGTGGTCAATATCCCCCTTCCTGGCGACTGAATTGTTGGTTCTTACAGCGCAGTATTCGTTTATTTTGTCCAGTGAACTATACCCATCCGTATCTCCATCCTTTTCCTTTATGGTGTAGTATGGATCACTACTAGCCCCTTCCTCATCAAGAACAGAGAACTTTTTGGTTATTCCATCTGACTGAGGTGGTATCAATTTGTTCATACTGTATGGATTTCGTGAACGTTTCATTTTAGATAGCCGTTCCATAGTGCCGAACCTCCCTGCCCCTTCTGGTGTTTCTTGGTAGGATGCTTCTCCCATTTCGGCCTTCATTGCCTTGTCTTTTACTAGTTTCTCCTTCTCTACATTTTTCACTTTCTTTCTAATGCTGAAATCAAACAAATTAAAATCATAGATACAGCTGGCACATAGATACAACTATCCTTAGTTGATATGTAAAAAGGAAAACATAGTCACACTAGTAACTGTCTCTTAATCTTAAATTGGCAATAATATTTAAGATAGTGGTCAGATATTTCAAGTTGGAAATTAAAGGCAATCACGTTTACAGTATTTAGAAATAGAATACGGCCGTAAATATTTGACATGCAACTCATCCTAAGAGTTTCTCAAAAGAATTATGACCATTCACAAAAACATAGTTAAAATGGAATGAATTGGGTTTTATCATTCTACTATTCAGTAAAATTGTAAGATGGGTATACAAATCCAGAATCATCCAAGTAGTTTCAAATTGGGTGTTTTAAATTTATTCAATGCAACGTTTTGTCTGTAGCGGTGTTTTTTTCTGGTGCTTCAATTCTTGAATTTCTATCAAACTGGTGGTTGTAAATTCTTTAAAAAAAAAGTATTGTAAATTTCAATATTGTAAAAAAAGTACCTACCAGAGTGATACCACGAGGATTACAATCCCAATAGCTGATACTAAACAGAAGACGGCAAGGCCTATCACCATTGCAAAATTAAAGCTTTTATCTGAAATAAAAACACACACAATATTGTGAATGTTTTTGGCATTGATATAATACTATAATACTCAAAGCAAATCCTGTCGTAGAGGCAACTTAGACAAATCCAACCAATAACATTAACATTTTGTTACAAAATATTGAAAATGAGATTTTTAAACTGATATTTCATCATCCCATTAGATAAGTTGAAGTCAAAAATGAGATTTCAAAATGGATATTTTGCCATTACATGTAAAATGTTGAAATAGAACCTGCCCTGGAACAGCATTCTCGTAGTATCCGATGAAAACATATACTATGAATGGTTTTATGGTTAATTTAATCTAAAAACCACAAACACTGATGAATGTTTTTGAAATGAGAGAGAAAGTCGAAAACAACAAAAACAGGTCAGTGAAGTTGGCTTACGTAGAGGCGGAGGTGCGACTGTGACGTAGTATGATGTAGGCCTAAAAGATCTAGACGGCTGTCCAACTGAAACAAAGGTTTACCATAATGGTAGAAAAACTCATTCTCGACGATTGTAGGACACATGGAGGCATACAGTTTATATCGCAAAGGAACAATACACATTAAAGAATACACATAATAAGCCAGTCTTTCCCTTAATACCCATAACATCATCCCAAATTTGAAAATCTCTAGATAGTGAGAAGTAATGATATAGCCTTTCAATAAAGCCCCATACCCACTAGGAAATTTTACACAGTCGGCTGACAGATCAGTACGGAAATCAGCCAATTCTACCCTTAGAATCGGCTGATTACAGTGCCAATCTTAATTCAGACCAAACATGCACATTCCAATTATACCGTACTGACAGGTGATGATAAGAATCGGCCAATTCTCCAAGTCGCCCATCGCTCATCGCCGGTAAAACCACCTAGTGGGTATGGGGCTTTAGTAGATAGAGACAGCAAGAAACATCAAGCTTTTGATTTTTGTTGTCGTATAATGTTGGTTCAAATGTTATATAAGTTAGACTTTACTATTAGACTGACATGCTAAAGATTAATTTTGCTTCAAAGAGTCCACAATTCTTGAGTAGGGCTTCACGATGCCAATATCAGTAGGTGCAATTGTTGAACACACATCTATGAGAAGGTTATCATTTAAAATATATCATTTGAATAAAGGTCAGCTTGTTTTTACGAGGATGTTATAGTTATGCAGGATTGCAGAAAATACTTTTAATCAAGAAATAAGTTGGTGAATATAATTACCAGTTTTCAGCCCCATCTCGGAGATAAGGATGGTGTACACCTGTGGAATTTGAAATAAACATAATAATTTTTAGTTAAAGATTTTGTCTGTATGTGTGTGTCTGTTAATGTATTATGTGTATCTTTGGAACTATCTGCCTGTATGTCTGTGCCTGCGAGGACACCAAATCCACTCAATATTGCTATATAAGTCTAAGTCAAATATCTAAGGAAAATATGATAAATGAGGACGATAGACAAGGATGATCAGTCAACGTGAATATCTGAAATAATTCTAACATTTATCCTATACTCTGAAAAGTAGCACACACTTACAACATAATACCTTTTATTAAGAAATTATTTTGAAATTCTTATCAGGCAATAGCTGAGAAACCGTTCCCGAACTGGATAACGACAATAAAATTTAATAATGATGGGTTTAAATGGGAAACTTCCGCACTTACCAGCAGTGAGCCCAACATGGCTGTCATTGTGTTTGTTTTTCGGTGGGATTATTCTTCCTGGATCAGGTAGGAAGCTAGGTCAAAGCATTCACACTGGCTAGAAAAACTTCCGATACTTGAACACCATTTAATTTTTCTCTTCAGCTGCTTATTATATCAACTCTCTACGTGAAAGATGTACTCTCTACACACACAAATAAATCAAATTAGAACTCCAATGTATCCTCTTGGTCAATTCAATTGTGTCCTTTCCAAGTCTGACTCTTTTTCTTCAGTGTTTTTGGTTTCTGTTTTGGTTTTGAACGAGGGGGTTCCCTGAAGTACAGAGTTGTATATCTTTCTGTCATCGGCCTGATGACCAGTGGCTTGTATCAATTCCTTCTCCACACGCACAGTAATGTCATATGCTGGCCCTGCATTGACCACTTTCCTTTAGAAAAAGCCTCCAAAATCTGCCACAATCCCTTCACTTCTGTTAGTTTACCTCTTGTTCAACAACCTATTTATGTATGTCGTTTCTCAAGTTGAAACAAGATGGAGTTGTAGTTGTGTTCCTTCAACTATCCAGTCACTCGTTATACTGAACACGTATTTTCTCTAATCTAAATTAGATCCCGTGGTTCTTGTGTAAATATCTCCTGTGTTTTAACGCCTATTCTTCTGACATTTCCATACAGTCCTGTACCTGTCGTTCTTACCATTACTGTGGTAGGAGGGTCCACCCTATGAGGTAGGATTCAGGTGAACTAGATGGGAAGTAGGTTGTGACTAAACTGTCACAGCCCGAAGCCCTGCCGCTCATTTGAATCAGCCCCGGACGTCACTGGCTACTTTTTCTAACATCGTGATAGGTGTGTGAATCCAGAAAAAATAGATGTTTTTATTCGTTTTAATGAAATCAACCGATCCTTACGTACTTCCACAGACAAGATATTTACAATCAGAAAATACTTGTCGGTCTGTTTTCAAAACAGCAATGGAAATTATGGGCATGGCAAAGTTGATTCTTCTTCTTAGAGTGTTTAACAGAAAACGATCATGTTTGTTATAATATAATTTTCTATCATTGGATCTGGCTGTCGGCTATTCACAAAATAAAACATAGACAAGTGGGAACGCCCAAAGCTGTAGAGAGTTTTCTTTCTCCTGGTCCTAGTGCTATGGTCAGTTAAAAAACATATTACCTGTATAGGTTATAGTATCCATGTGGTTACTTCACAATCCATGTTTAAGATGTATCACTAGACAGTAAGGAAATACGACAGAAAACTACTTTCCTCATTTAAAGATGCTAATAAAGTGAATGATTCTTTGATACATATTGATTATCTACCTTAAAAACTGGTGTTAAAGATAAAATTATCACTCCTCGGTTACTGTTACTAGGAAGTCAGAATGAATGGTGTATTCCCTTTTAAAGCATTCCAGTATGAAGTATCAGTTATATCGGCCTCAACATGCAAAGATGATATGATCACATACTTATATATCCCTTGGTATGATAATATCCCTTTGTGATAGCAAGGGGGAAGTTAACCCTCCAATTACCTATATTCCATGTTCAATTTCCTCATGATCTTCCTAAACTTTCCTAGACATTGTTTTTAAAAACGATTTAATTTTCTTTACATTGATTTTCAGAAGTCGATGCGATCATACACAAATAGGGTAAAGATGAATGGCTTTCAATTTCCTTTTTAGAGATTTTCATCACATTTTATTCGATGGATAAAGCATCTCTCCAACCTAATAACTCCTTGCAGTTTTCTTCGTGGAAAAATGCGGAAAATCGGCTAAAAATCTGCCGATTTTTCGGACGGTTGTGGCCGATGGGGGATTACACCCATATATGTATGTGGATACTTCCTCATTGGCGTCTAAAGGATTAAATGCTTGGTTATTCTTCCAGGTGTGTAGAAAGTACATACACCCTGCTCACGAGTCGGGACCAAGATCTCCCAGCCTAGATGGTAGGAGTAAATAGAACAGGTTTTCTACGCCCATTCAGCCCGAAGGATGCCAAAAACACTCCAACGTCACGACGATGTGATGCCCAGGAGCACTCCT
This sequence comes from Lepidonotus clava, assembly GCA_936440205.1. Taxonomy (NCBI): domain Eukaryota; kingdom Metazoa; phylum Annelida; class Polychaeta; order Phyllodocida; family Polynoidae; genus Lepidonotus; species Lepidonotus clava. The sequence goes on along the minus strand of OW387136.1, from coordinate 38,154,844 downwards.
ACTTCTTGGTGCCTTTGTGATCCCAATATGGTATAATAACATAGTTACTCTCTAGCATTGTTCTCCATACTTATTTTGATATTTAACCTTATAACTATAATACAATAAATTACATCTGTAACTTATTTTCCTAGCTCATCCTTCCTTTCGCTGGATATAGAGTTTCAGTCAAGCCTTCCATAAAATTATATTTCTATGGTTTAAGGACTATTCTCTAGTTTTATACTGAAGAGAGGATTAAGACATGTGTTTGATATAAAATTGAATCAATCAAAACCACAGAGATCAGTTAATGTGTGGTTTAACATCATAGTAAGAAATGGTTTTTATTCTTCTCTGTGAATTTGTCTTATTCAAAATGGGAAATAACAATAAAGCCTGACAAAAGGATGAACAGTACTAGTACAGGCGCCACGATAGAGGTCCCAGAGCAATGAAATATCACATTCTATTTACGTTAAAGTTGGAAAAGTATGTCACAATTAATACAATACGTAGCCTACATTTACATGTCTGCGTTGATCATACACATAATTCAAATTTTGAATTCCTTTGGAATATCAAATGACTGTTCTATTATCACATTATCAAAGAAAACTCAAATGATGATAATTTTAATGATAATAAGAGGCCAAGGTTCGTCTGATTTAGCAATTTACTTCGTTTTCTAATTGCATATAGCGCATATATATACCTATATATTTTTCTGACGAAGGTCCTTACCAGACCGAAGCATATTGATTGTACATGTACGAACTCTAATTCCCTAATAAAGGACCTTTGTCCACCAGTTTGTATGTTCGATTTGATAAAGTTTTGAACTATAGGGTTTTATTTTACTGCTATTCATCAGTCTACCAATTATAGGTTTTCTGTCTTCATGATTCCAGTATGCTAGCCGTGTTTCACAGTCTTCCATAGCATCTCAACCGTATGTCATCCTAGAACATAGTTCGTAATTCATGGATGACAAAGAACACTCGCATGAAAGGGTAGTATCTATTATTCCAAATGCATGTAATACATGTCACTGAGCTCCCGCTGACTATATCTGAACAGAGAGATGGTCCAAATTCCAAACAACCAGCACTCCTAAGCACTACCACCCGCCTGGCTCTGCTCACTCGCCCAGACAGTAACCTGAGTTCGCTGAGCCTAGCACTACTCAGACTTTCCTACTCAGCTAATGTTTTCACTCTGAGGAGTGCCGGTACACTGTGTGTCTATTTACTCGTACCTATGACATCATCTCTATACCCTCCACTCAGATACTCGGAGAGTCACTCTTAGCCCTGATCCTTGCTTTATAACTAAAGCTAGCTAAGATACTGCGTAGTGGACTGACATCCGTGTTAGTACAGTTTACCACTAAGCATCTTATATATAATTATCTATATCAAATTAAATTACTCTGCAATGTAATATGAAGTTTCCAATAATTGTTATTAATAATTAATAATATAAATATTGATGATATTGAACTATAGAGGTTTAATATCTATTAAATGATAGGGTGCTGTTTTGTATTTACTTTATCATTTAGATCCTATAGATATTAGCTAGCTCCAATGGCAGTCTGACTCTGTTCAAACTGCAGGTCCATTCCATAACGTAGTCTTCATTATGAAAGAAATAACACTCGCGTGAAAGGAATAAGTTTATTGAGTCTGATGTGCGCTACCAGTCGAAAGAACTCCCGTTGACGATGAACAATCCAAGGGGTATGTCTGCTCAACCACCTAGCCAACGGTCTTAGCCTGACTACCAGTCTATCTGCTTCAATTCTGTAACAGAACCAGAAGAATGGCTAAGTTAGCTATCAGTTAATATCGAAATCAGCCTAATAGTAATAATATATTATTATTAAAAATGATAATTTCAAAAATCATCAAATACATTTATTTTGTTTTCACATGAATGATTGTCATAGCAGTATGATTGCTTTTTAGACACAGATACAAAATGTGCATAGATACAACAAGTGCTGCCACCTGTCATGAAAGGCCTGACATGCGCTCTATTCTGATCTGTTTGTGAAGCAGAGGTCTGGCATGATAAACTTAGCTCTTACTTTTTGTTCTGCCATCCTGTTTCAAAGGCTACCTTAGGACAAGTGGGCGTTCGTAATGTCCTGATGTCTACATGTATCTGTTATGTATTATCTCTATTTATATTGGGCGCTCTAACATCAAATCCTTAAAGGTGTTGTGGTCACCCCTCCGCCATTTAATTAATGAATATATCTACGTAACAGAATATCCATGTTATTTTACTCATGAGCTTATTATCCAACCCATCCTCCTTTCACAATCCTGCATGTACACACATCGAGGAATCCCAACCAAGGGCTCCTTATGGCCCTAGACTCCATAAAGTCGACAGGGCAACATTTGCACTTCTTTAATGGCAGGCCACATGCACTTTAGTGACAATGACACTGGCATAAAAAATGCAGTGACATGAGAAATAGATGTCGACATGGGACATTAAGAAAAAATAATAAGTGCCAGGGACATGCAACATTGGATTTTTTATCAATCGACAGGCGAAATCTGGATCCCCAATCCAGCCAGGGCAACTCCATACACAGAGTGGATCCACAATTTCAATATTCTCAATATTCGAATGTACATTTTATCACATAGGTAGACAGCTGTGTAAATGACGTCCCATTGAAAAGCTCGATTCAATGGGAACCCTTCAAAATGGCGAAAACTATTTTTGAATCGGTTAAGAACTCACACAGAATTATCTAGGACATATGAAGTGAGATAGTGTGAAGACCTTTGTGTCTATCTCTCAAAATATCATATCTTGACATCACGTGCACTTTTCATTGCTAGCAGTAACACAATTATGACGTTTTTGTGAAATCGCGTCCTGGCTTGCCCCTTTACCAGTAGGATGTAATGGTTTAGAGCCCCCTCGTCCTATATATCTACGGTGAACCAGGAAGTTAGCACCCAGGGCCGCCCCCAGAGTTTCATATCTGCTGGCAAACTTGAATCGAGGACAGAATTGGGGGGGGGGGCACTCTTAACAGTTAATATAATTATAAGTGAAAGCCCAACGTTGGACTAGACAACTGGTGTGAACCTTTATACCATTGTTAAGTATAAAGTGCATCATAAAATGCAAGGGGACCTAGTACATAGCTCCGATTTGATTAGTTTTCATTAAAACTGGTTAGGTCGTACGTGGACATATTGGGAAACCGCTCATTCTACAAAAGGGAATGCCCACACTCATTTGTAATAGTAAAAAAAAACTGTACCAAAAGAAAGTATAAAGCAGGCTTTCATTTTAACAAGCTGACTTGAATATACGTGTTAGTTATACAAGTCCCAAGAGGGGATTCCAATACTACTTTCTCTTTCTAGTAAATCCTATTTATGTTCAATTTGTCAGCTTGAATGAGAAAAGAAAATGAAGACGAATCTAGAGTTACTATTGTTTTTACCGTGTGCTCTTTTAAATGCACAGTGCCGCCCCCATTTTCTACCAAGACGCCCATCGTATGACAACACCTTCCCACGCAGTGAAGTAGGCCAACATGACTTTTCACCTGTCAGGAGATGATCCACGATGCGATTTTGGGCCGATTCTGGACCAATTTTGAAAATTGGTTGATGAAAATAGGTTATTCTTATATGTCATGTAATAAAGAATTCTTAATGTTTCTTTTTGCAGAAAAGAAATTTTGAGCTGGAAATATTGTTTCAAATGGACAAATAATGCATAAGAAGATAATCGGTTGGGGTTTTGTAGCATTGTAGATCATGGGCTTTAATAATATTATATGCACACGCAGGGGCAGCCCCAGGTAAATGGAACAGGGTTAAGGACCTTTCCATCCGCTTTCACCTTAAACTGACACTGATATCTATTTTAAGATATCAGTTGAGAAGCTGCTTTACTTGACTAACGTCTACAAATATCTGACATGAGGAACGAATAATCTGAGATAACAGTGATGGTATAGGAAGGGGAGGTTATTTAAAAAAGAGATGAAATAATCATAGGAAAAAGAGTCAGTATAGATTTTGATAGCCTATTCAGCCAAGTTTTAGGTGGTCCTATGTTTAATCAATTAACCCTGTGATAGACTCTACTGAAATATATGATACCTAGGATATTTTTACAATGCATCATAGTGTTGTGACGTTCCTCGGTGAGTCGGGGTTTCTGGGGGCGTTCCATAAAAATTTGGCGATAATCCAGGCTGAAGAGATACCACGATACCAACAAAAAATGTTATCGCCACATAAAATTTTGTTTTTCATTTTTTTTGTTCAATTTTTTTTTCAATCAAACTTAAATTTTACAGGCTTCTTCCTTGGTCACATATACATATTTTGATATATTAATATTTGTGAAAATATTTTTTTTTTAAACGGCGATATTTTGTAATTATCGCTACGATACTGATTTGAGGCATTGGCGATAATATTTTTATGGAATGCATACCTGATCTCTACCTCGAAGAGACGTTGGGGTTGTTTTGGTCCTGAGCTGAAAGAAGAGTTCGAGCAAAACTGGGGGGCATTCCATAAAAGTTCCGCGATAATCCAGGTTGAAGAGATACCACGATACCAGCAAATGTTATCGCCACATACAATTTTTGTTTGTCATTTTTTTGGTTCAAATTATTTTCCGATCAAACTTAAATTTTACAGGCTTATTCCTTAGTCACATATACATATTTTGATATATCAATATTTGTGTAAATATATATTTTTAAAACAGCGATATTTTGTAATTATCGCCACGATACTGATTTGAGGCCCTGGCGATAATATTTTGAGTATCGCCAATCTTTTATGGAAGTGCTTTAACTGGCGATAATTATCACCAAATTTTTATGGAATGCAGACCAGAGGTGTAAGATTAAGCACCATACCCACTAACCAATTTCGGGATGAATTAGTGCTGACAACAGCACGGCCATCGGCTGATTCTGCTTAGACCACGCATACCCACTCATAATTGGCAGCGACGGCGGCTGTCGGCGCCTACAATCACGAAGATCCATATTTAACATGTTTAATAATTTTACGCTGACTGACTGATGTTGGCGCCGACGACCCACAGCTGTCAGCACCGACTGGTGAGTGGGTATGGATTTTAAGAGTCATGCCTCGCACACGAGGATGCAGGCCCGTACCCAGGGTCTGCTGTGGGGGGTGACGAAGTTCCATAAGTGGAACTTCTGCCTATATTTTCAATAATTGGAACTAGAAAAGGGGGGTGGCGAACAGTAAAAAGTTGAACTTTTTTTATATATATTTCCCTACTATTTTTAGGGTCTTTATACATTAAATTTTGCAAGGCAAGGTGGAAGGTCCGCCACCCCCACCACCACCCCTTGTTATGGGCCTGGGGTGAACGAACGGGACGGTCGGGGAATTGGGGTTCTCAGGGCTCGAGGTAGGAGGGGTCTTCGGGCCTGGCATGTTCTGGACATTAATTTTGTAGAGAAAGGGGGTGTGCTATCCGGCAGGTTCTTCCACGGGGATCGGGTTGTCGCTCATCTAGAGGGTGGTAGCGTGTGGCCAAGCAGGTCACACTTTCGTCCCAGCAGTGTTAGGCCAGCTGTTCACTATTTCGGGCTTTCTTACCTGGCCGGTCTTTTGCTGTCGGATCGGTCTCCGACCTGATTTGGGCTTTCGTACCATCTTCAAGTTTCCAGACCACTACCTAATTTACTGATAACTTATGTCATTTACTTAAGTTCTACTGGCTCGTTTACTTCTATTTAGACATATCTTCGATTTAAGCCAATTCGAGGGCTAGGTTTCTTAAAGAAGAGATGTGTGAAAACAGTGAGTACCAAGAAGGAACTGTTTATTTCGGCCCTTCGCGCCCTTTTTTATACTCTATTACTCGATTCTGATTGGTCACTTCAGTCACGTGACTATTCTGATGTCACATCCTGTTACAACATGGTTTTGCACTTTTGTGCTTTCATGCAAGACTCAATCTACTTTCATACCTTATTCGTACCTTACATCTTTACTATTGTTCTTCGATTATTCCACATAATTCATTCTAGTTTGTACCTCTAAAAATAGATGAATAGACAATTCATCACAGTGTCATTTCACTGCAAGGAACTTAACATTTTTTTAATATAATTTATCCCCATGCATCCAAAAGATGATTCTCAATGGTCCATTAATTTAGTTATCCTTGCTTCACCCCTTATTTCTTACAGACTATAGAAGCGGTGACCTCTGAATTGGCCCTGCTGACCTCGTGCCCCTCCTAATCTTCCTCTTTCTTTTTACCATAGTGTATTGTATAATATTTTACATCTATGGGAAGTCCCTGTGGCTCTTGACATTTAAACTCCTCATTATTTGCAGAAGACTGCCATATCATTTTTGGTCCTTTCTGTGAATATGATATCAATCACAAAATATGAAAGAGTTGTGAGGCAGTTTGCCAATTTCTCTCCTTTCAAGTGTTTTTCTCTCTCTCCTGGTTATTATTGACAAGGTTGGTCGATGTAGAATTATCTTACCAACGATATTTCGATTCAGCGTCTAGATCTGCGAGAAGTTCAGGCATTGAACGGGGATTTGTCCAGAGTGTTGCAACACCACACCTCTTCTTTTTTAGCCACAATGATTTTAAGCAGGTTAGTGTAACTGTGACAAAACATAGTCCATCTCTCTGCCTTTTAAGTTAGGAATTTCTAGATATATGTGCCTGGTCTTGTTGAGTAACTGGCATGGTTAATTAGAGATGGTGTATAGAGTACTAAGGTCCAGGACCCATATCTTCGTAACTAATTTGGCTGATCGGGGAAATCTTGATCAGTGTCTCACAATTAGACATTCTGTCTATCATGAATAAATTTTACATCTGAGTATCCCTCTTTGATACTATTTTGCAATAATACCATCAATTTTGGTAAAGGACAAAATTGCTGATCATGAGGCCCTGATCAAAATTTCCTTGATCAGCCAAATTACTTACGAAGATATGGGCCCAGAAGCCTAACCTGAATCCCGTCACCTGTACTTAAAGCCCCATACCCACTAGGCGATTTTACCGGTGACTGGCAATGGGCAACAGCAGAATCACTGGTAAAATCGTTACCAATATAGATCAAATGTTAGTATGTAACATTTAATCGCCTAGTGGGTATGGGGCTTAACTACTGTCAAATAAAAAAAAACATTATCATTGTGCTCAGTGGTTGAGAGCTGTTCTGCTAAACCGAAGGTGTGGATTTGATTTCAAGCCGTACAGCCACCCTCTGACACCCCCCGCGGTATTTCTTATTATAGTATGTCCTTTCACATTATAATTATTAATATTTTTGCTCAGTTGTCGACCGGTTTAATAAATAAAACCCATAGTTCGCCCAAAAAAACAATGGCTTTATATCACATGTTTTAGGTCAATGTTCTATACGGGTTATACAGTGAGGGTTTTATGCTAAAAGAAAAACAAACACACAGGAAACACGTAAATGAAGTTCACAGAATTTTATGTATAACACCACTTCCTTGTCAACAAGTGTTTTGCTTTCTAGGGATGGTTTATGATGTGATATAGGTTAAATTATTGGCCAAATCAACAAAGTATTATCAACATTAAATGTGGCTTCTTAACTATTACCAATTGACGTAGTTTTATGTACCTTGAATAGTTTATTCATTTATCAATACATGTTTCAGTCATTTAAACATTAATCACAGACTTAATTTACATCACACATGCTTAGAATACTAGTTAAAGTTCACTTGTTTCATTTGCCACCTAAGCATGCCCCATTTGATAGCAGATGATATTAAAAAGGGACAGCTGTGGTAACATACTTAACGTGTACTTGTCTCATTGGTCACATAGTCACATAGTGTCAATGATAATTGCCAGTCACCTTTCGTATGCCTATATTATAGGCATATGAAAGGTGACTTGCAAAATCTACAATTTCCACAACACCCCTTTCACGTCCTATAATATAGGAGACATAATTATTGGATTACTTGAAAAAAGTTAAAACATAAATTTAACATTCAGCAAACACTACAGGCATGATTAATCTCAAATCTGCCGAGCGTGAACATAATCATGAGAATGGTTTCACTATTAAAGGATTTGTAGATTAGATGAAAGTGAATCAATTTATGATACCTCTCGGCTTTGAAAGAAATTGTGTGTAGTTCATAAGACTGCATTTGATTCACCTCTCATTTATATTAAATGCTTTTGAAGCACTTCTGAAAAATATCATGAATTTATCACAGAAACTGTATTGTGACATTCTGGAATGTAAGAGCTTTTGGGAAGTGTCCTGTTAAGTAATTGTAAGAGATAATCTTCGTGAATTTGAATACCATAAACTATGTACACGTGCAAACACTTACAGTTTCATTATATTACAACTATTTCCTCTATATCAACTTAGATTACTCCGGTATTTTAGTGTTATCAGTGATTTGATTCATATATATACCTATATACATGTATAATGATTTGATTTATGATTTAGCTGAATATGCAATTCTATACACGATATCTTTATGATAATGAAGCATGGAAGTTCATGAACACACAACTTGATCACAACGATATGGCCACTCATGATATAGCAAGCTTACATTCTCCTCATAGTCCTAGCGAAGTCAACGAGTAGTTTCGTCAACTATCTTGTTTTATGTTTTAAAAAACAAGTCCTTCCTTGAATCAACTAGGCCACTGTGTTACTGCCCCATTCAAATTGTCGGTATGTACCTACTCTATTAGACACGCAGCTCGAGAACCAATTCTTCGCACAACTCAATTTTTATGCCTTACAGACTAGGCCTTAACATGTGCATTGGGCCTGTAGTTAATAGTCATAGAATGCGTATTCTATGGCAAGTGTGTAACTGGTATAAATTGTATTTGAGTTCCTTGCAACAACAAAAATCGCTTCTTGAGTTGTATGACGCTCTGTAGCCTGCCACAAAGATAATCCAAGGTATCACCAACCGACCAATAGTTCATTGGACACTGCTTAAGAACTTCTCTTTCCGAGTAACAGTCATTTGTTCTAGTGTTCCTCTTCTCTCATATTATACAGCTTCTCCATTTAGGATTGCTCAGGCTTACTAGGGTGCACTGAGCCATTGAAGAACCCTGGCGCCATTTAGGAACACAGATAATGAGGAGTGATGTTCTGCCTCTCCTGATTAGAGCATATCTGTGAGACATGTCTGTAAGATTAATCCTTTAAAGAAACCTTTTGCTGTTTTGCTCAGAAACCATAGGGACAGCTCTAACAATACAAGTTCCAGCATTTCAACAAACAAACATCATGCCGGTGCAATAACAATGGTGAGTACACTTGTGATCTTGATTTTTAATAATTATATCAAGTATACTAAGAAAATTGAAGATATTTTACTGATGACAGAAAAATTGGCATTGGCACGGACAGATAGGCAGAGGGTATTACGGCTCTTACTTACGAACTTTTGAGAGGGCAGGACAATAGTGAAGGTTTAGTGGTGGGTATAAAACTGCCTATAATCAATGTTCCGGTTGTGGGGTTCTAAGTATCAACGATGATGACTAAAATGTATGCAACAATGATGTCTGCACTTTAGCCGTTGACCGAATATTCATCCGAACATCTTTTGAACATATCCTGTTTGTTGTTGTTGTTGTTCAGTAGCTACTGCACCATTCTCATAGAGCGCATTCCCTGTGAGAGTTCCAGAGTTCGCATAATAAGGGTCCATCGAACCTGAATTAGTAGGTTCAGGAAAAGTATGTTCAGGCACCCTATCATTGGCATACCTAATTCCCGTGGCCTCATCCGGACCTATGGTGCCATTGGTAATGTTTTCAATAATTTGACTTGTTGTCTCCGGCGCGTGAAACTCCGTGTTAACATACTTATGATCCAGAACCCCATTCCCAGCAGTGTTTACATATCTTGGATCACCAAGTCCACAGGGAGGGGGAGGGTCCATCAGCTCATCTAGGTTCACATCCATTCCAGAATTTTGATAGCTATGATCTGATGGAGATGTAGGGAGGACACGCACACCAGTTCTAGGTTTGGTGGGCGAGGCATCCTGCTGGGGAGATGTACCATAGGCGTTGAGCCTTGGCCCAGTTGGTTCCGGTGGTGGGTCAGGATGATCATCAACGCTGTTCTCCATCCTGATACCCTCATGGTCTGGTGATCTACTGAGAGCCTTGGACCACCTATCTCCTAGTCGTTGCTTTGCTCGTCTGAAGAATGTAGGTCCTCTCTTAAATTTGTCTTGTTTCGCTGGCATCATTGGCTTCTTTGTTTTCCTCCGTCTGCAAAGGCAAATCAAAGTAGTATTGATCTTTAAGAAGTTCCCAACCTTTTTTTCATTATCATGTTTAAACCAAACTTGTTTTTTATTCTATAATAATGTTAATTCGGTTTGGCTACTTTCTGAATAAAATTTAATGATCTAGTAAATTTGAACTTTTGATTAAATAAATTTGCAGTCAAAATCATGCTCAATGGGAAAACAGTTTTTTTTATTCTATAGCCCGACTTCACGGTTGCCGTCTGAGGAGGAAGGAACCTTCGTATTCGACATTGATTCTATATACCTATGTCAAATGAGGTTTTTTAACAGTGATACGTTAATTCAATAAGCGTTCCAGAATGCTCATAAATTCTCAGAAGCAATACAGACAATTTGAAGGTGCAAGAAATGTCAAATGCTTTAGCCCTTCAGCCCCAAATCTGGGGATATCCACGCGTAATTATTATTCTATCTGATTATTCATAATTAATCGCTTTGAAAAATTGCTGAATGTACCATATTTCCCACATTTCTAAGCATAATACATGAGGTCCTAATCATGCACTTACAGGAGTGGTCTATATATATGAAAACTGATTACCTTATCTTTCTGATACCAGAAATAGGATTTACTGTCAAAACCTTAAAGGGATTAAGAGGTGGCTTTTTTTTTTGGGGGGGGGGGCATGTTCGAGCATTGGTTAAATTACAATTGATATCTAGGTTTAAAGAAACAGATAATATAGCAATGAGACAACACACCTAAATATATATCGGTCTTTGCCACCTAGTAAGAAAAAATAAGTTTCTCAACATTTGAAAATTGACCATCAGGCATTGCCAGGGGCATGAGTCCACTCAGAATATGAAATGTCACTCCTATGGATGAAAAGCTTATAAGGCCAGAAAGATTCATACTAGAATGTACTGAAATTACCCAGTCATAATGATTCAAAGCCTTTAGTTAGGGAGGCCTTCAAATAAACCCCAAGGAATGCTCCTTCCCCTGGGAGGGGGCTCTCAAGGGTAAACATAGTTTAGTCCCCATTACTAACTTTGGAAAATGTAATAAATATTTCTTTACTTAAATGCATTTTCAGTATTTGGGTACTAATTCTTTAAATATATTTAGTTTACTCCCCATTATTAAAAACTGGAAAATAGTGACTAGGAATAGGGATGAGTTAGCCTTTTAGGTATGAATCCTTAAGAACTATCAGAAGAGAGGGATGTATATTTAGTTTATTCCCAATTATAAACTGTGGAAAATAGTGACTGGGAATAGGGACAAGTTAGCCTTTTAGGTATGAATCCTAAAGAACTATCAGAAGAGAGGGATATATATTTAGTTTATTCCCCATTACAGATTTATTAAAAACTGGAAGTGGGACCCGGCTGAACTCACCCCTCATGGGCCCAATTAAGACCGGGTCCACTGACCCTAAGTGGTTATGTAATCAAATGGGGGTTTATATGGCTGGCAGGCTTTAGTTATCTCATCTCTTTGGTAACCTATATCTTAATTGGCCTCTAAATTTTGGGGAGGTCCCAAGGCACATTCTCAAAAGTTTTAGTTGGGCTCTATTAGATGTTAAGTTTCACAGGAACATGCAAGTGTGACAAATTTGGTAATTCCCATAGACTTCTATAGTTAAGGACACTCTCTTTCTCAGGCATTTACTCTGAGGTGACATATGAATCTTTTCTGTATGGTCTATTGTACCCAATTAACTTGTTTCAGATATATCTATAATGTATTTCTACCTTTGCTCAAACACCTCTTAATCCCTTTAAGCTTAAAATCAAACACTTGTTGTTGCAACAACTTGGGGTCTAAAGGATGTAATTAATTATACAAAACTGCCTACTCACTTTCGGATCTTGTAGCAGTGTATGATAACAATCATGACTAGTATAAGTAAGACGACACCAACGATAATTGCCACTGAAAAAGAGAATTTATTTAAGACATTAAAGGAACACTTTTCTATACAGAGGGCATTGGGTGTTCACAACAATTTCCTAAAGATAATCCTATGGTTGCTGTTTATGATCATCGATCAGGGTATGATTATGTTGCTATTCACTGTTTCCCTTTTTGCATTTAATGTAATATTCATTTAAAGTAAATAATATTATGTTGATGACTGTAAGGAGAGGAACGCAAAATCAAGACAAATGCAGGGTAAAATGGTTATTACAGTGAATTTTGATTATGATAAATGGGTAAAAGGGGGGACAGAAGAGGGAAAAAAGGCAAACAGTATTACAGGGAAACAGTGAAAGGCAACTGACACTTCTCACCCTGATCATCATCATTTATTGATTAGATATATTTTTATAAAGGGTATTATCGGATACAGTGCATGCCATAATCATATCATTTAAAAGAGAATTCAAAATGATTTATAATGATATACAATTTATTATAACATGTCAACAATTAGCCTTTTTTCCCATGGAACGGTGTAGATGTATCAACACAACTTTCTGTTGTTTATCATCATGCAGCTAAACATTATGTTTCCAGCTTGATGCAGTCCAACACACCCCAGCCAAGGTGCGACGTAATGGTCATATAACGCAACCATACAACGTCATTTTGAGTTTGTCTTTTACTTACTAAAACTTCTCTTAACAGTGCCACTATTTTTCTGAGAGGTTGATATTGCTCGCTAGAAATTCGACCAGAATCGTAGTCGCATCGATCAGTGGATTCTCACTTCAAAAGTTAGCACATTCCCCATTTTACCTTTATAGGGTTGGAAATCAGAGTCTTCCCGATGCGGAGGTTCGCTTGTAAGTGTAGTCGGGTCCGTAGTTGTTGCCGCAGCCGATGACGTGGCCGCTGCCGTGCTGGTTGGAGGAGCAGTAGTGGAGGGGCTCGGAACCGGACTGGACTCCGTATCGTTACCACTCATCTTTGCACTGACCTGATTATAAGAGAAGCTTATTATCAATTTTAAGGGCGGCATCAAATCCTAAATACAAGCGGATTCCCAAGTTATCTCATGTCGGGAGAATTTATTAATCTTCCTTTCTTCATTTTCTTCCAACATAACCTCATGCACTCGGAAACTTGACTGCCTGTGTAACACTCATGATGCAAGTGTATTAGGCCTAATTTAGCAGTTTTCAATTCTGTATTATTGCATCGAAGCTCATTTATACGTCAAATATATATTGTAATTTGTATACTGTTCTCGCTGTACCTAGTACCTATTATTATGGAAGATCAATCTTTGTGAATGTGGTTCAATGATTTTCTCTTTTAAATAGGAGTTTAATAGTGGTAATTTTTACATGTCATTGAACCAAGCATGTATATTTTTAACTCCAGATATCGCAATATCCCAATATGGCCATCGAAATATCACAGAGGAATCGTGAACTATGACCACCCCCCCAACCCCTACAGCTACTCCCTCTTAATGCTTGTATATAAACGCCCACACATTCCACATGACCATACTAATTCCTACAGACAGGAGCCACTTACCTAAGGACCATGTGGCGGGGAGTTATAGCCAAGTACAAAGTGACCAAAGGGTTATATGTATGTACAGATGTCAGAAAGGGGTCTCCACTGCTACTTATATCTATATTAATAACATAATACTCATATCAACTATGACCATAGTGTCGTAAGATATGGTTAATGTTAAGACATTAGGATCATTTATGAGTTATGTGGTATTAATGTACGAGATAGGACCATCCCGTTTGTAAACGGGATTTTACTGACTAACTTTTACTTTTGACGTATCTCCTTTTGTGTTGGTGTGATGAACACGGACCGTAGAGAATCGTAATATCTCCGTTGGGAACCACAAGTGTTCCCCTGCATAGAACATCACAATAGTAAGCAGGATATCTACAGGCGTATACATAGGCCCTATGTGTGCACCATATCGTCGTCAGAGACTTTTTATCTAAAAGACTCTTCCCCTTTGTGTGTATGTGATCACTTCTCATTGTGTTGATATTACTACCAGTGATGTGTTACCATGCACAGGGTGACGACCATACACATTTTGCGATGATTATTATGATCCGAACACAAAGGTCATAGCACTTTTAAATTTCTTCCCCAAATATTATGAAATCGAGAATATACTTTTTTTCACTAAGAGTTACATATGAAAATCAGTGTTTGTGTTCTAAGTATAAATATGTGTAAATTAAGTTTGATTTGGAAAAAGAACTTAAAAAACGTTTGTCATATTAGTGATAACCTAATAAGATCGTCATACTTATGCACTAGACTCTGGGCCTGATGGTCAACATTAACTTTATCTCGATTGCAAGTGAATGCTAACAGAGAGATCTCAAGAATTCCCGTTCTTCTGGATTTAAGCCTTGTAGTAACTCCTCCCCTATCCACATGAAGGAAGAGCTGAATGAAGGGGAGGTACTCTGAATTCTTCTTATCACGGATAGCTGATTTCCTGCATTCTTATGAACCTGCAGGTTGAACCTAACCGATTTTGTTGGCAAAAGCTTAGTGAGAATAATAACAATATTAATTCTCGAATACTTTATAATATTCAAATTTAATGACTGACCACTAAATGCTAGGTTTCCGTCATGTCAAAATTTATGTAATGCCATGGATGATACAAATGCAAATAATTATGCTCGAAGTCTTGTTGAAGAAATAAACTTGTCTACATATCCCCAGAATGCACCACGATTCAATACACGGGTTCATCAAAATACTTAAAATCAGCTATCCATGGAAGGCAGAATTGATGGTCACATGACCCTCACCCCGGCCTATACCCATGTATAATTCAGGGGAATTCAGAGTGGGTGGGAGTAGTGTTAAATCGACTAAGCAATTAAACAAAATGCAGGCGATAGCGAACATACAAATGAACATAACCGAATACAATTAAACATTTATAAATATTCAATTTTGTAGGTGAAAATAAACCAACAACGATTTAATCAGAATGTGGTCAGGGAAATTCAGACCATAATCCTTGCAAAAGACAATGTCAAGGAAATAACCAATGAAGAAAAGACTCAAGATTCAAGCCAAAAACTGATAGGGGAATCAAAAGTCCATAAAACGGGAATAATTACTTATGAGAACTGAGCCATGGCTACGGAAGGCACGTTTCTTTGGTAAAAACCGATGCACTTTAGTAGGAGATGAAAGAGAGTAACCCCCTCCCCTCCCCCACCTCCTAAACTTATCAATCCCTTCCTACTGCAGCTACTTACCGTGTTGCCTCACTCACTCCTGGAGGACAGATCTCAGGACTCCTCCTGGGTCCTTCACATGGTGTCTGCCGCCAAAGGTGCCCCTACTGACCACCCGCTGACCACTGTCCACTCGCCAGGTGCTCCTGTGGGGGTCAGGTAACCACCAGGTGTCTGGAGGAGGGAGAAGGGGGTCTGTCCGCAGCCCCTGTACCACACACTGGGTGATGTGACACAGATTTCTGTGGTCCTTGGTAGGTGTCACTGACTGTGTCGGGTCGTCCCTACTCCCTCCCACCTTACCAGTCTGCCCCACTTATCACTAAGGGGTCGTTCGGAAATCCTTATTTTTGTATACATACATCCATTTGCAAGGTCCTGTTTTTATTAGGTTTCGCCTTACACTTGATGGTTTCTAGGAGTTCATACAAGTATCTTTGATGTACATGCCTGTATGCATGTATGTATTAAATTTTATGAATGTATGCATGTTAACTTGTATGTATGCATGTATGCATGCATGTATTTATTTATTATGCATATGCACTGTGCACAATTGAAAAGTAATTCACTTTAAAACGGTCATTTCGATGGCCATGGCGATGTCGAGAACTTGTCTAGTTATTAAAGCAAACATAATAATGCACCATAATAATTATTTTGCAATCTGTATATACTCAAATGTAAACAGAATTTCATAATAAGACATTTAGACCCCAACCACCCAATCGGCTTAGAACAGAATGTTGATCTGCAGTTTACCCTGGGGTGGATGCATGGACTGGTTGCCCATTTGGCCAACTAGTTGGCTAGTTAGCTAGTTTGTTGGCTAATTATACCTGTTATCTTGGTGCCTGGCACAGGGAGACCAGCTAGCTGCATGTCATGCTAGCTTAGAGTTGCATGATAAGATGCATGCCATAAAAACATCTAAGGCCATATAACGGTGACACTAGTTGTGTGTTTCCAATGTTTGCGCATCTGTTGTTGTTCACTTGGGCATAACCAGTTTTCCTGTGAGTCAAATGCACTACATTAAAGACAAAAAATACCTTAGACGTCATTATATTTCAAGTTTCCTATATATATGTTTATATAATGTGTTGACTCCTTTCTGTCTCTGACTGATCTAGTCGACCGGACGTGGTGATTGATTACAAACAATCTAGAATTATTCTAAATTGTATACATACTCAGTTATGTTTATAAATTTTAGGCAAGCTATTGCTAAATGAAAATGTCAAATACCAATATTATTTGAAGACAGAATCCCGAAAGTCAGACGATACTATATGCCTTATCACCGAATCCTTACTGTAGTTTACACCGATAACTAACAGGGACGAATTTAGAGAGGGGGGACGCCTTTTTTTAATTGACCTTTTTTTTTCGATTGACGAAATCTGTTATTTTTTTCTAATATAAAATTCAAGCCCACGGAGGGGACGCCGAAAAATATTCCATCAGGGTTCCCCCTTTTGAACATAGTTTTCAGGATGTTCCGCTGTC
This sequence comes from Lepidonotus clava, assembly GCA_936440205.1. NCBI lineage: Eukaryota > Metazoa > Annelida > Polychaeta > Phyllodocida > Polynoidae > Lepidonotus > Lepidonotus clava. The sequence goes on along the minus strand of OW387136.1, from coordinate 38,137,835 downwards.
TATCACAGCGAGTCCAATGATAAGCTAGACATACTCCACTTCAATGTCGCGACCCCTATGTTCTCCCAGAAGAGGATCAGAGATTTTGAAAAGGCCCGTAGGGGATGTGGTTGTGGTGGCACTAGGATACATTGTGCATTTGGTCGTATGCACCCAGCATTTTCCCTTCTGTGTGTTTATTAACACTAAGATTGGGAGAGGGAGTCAGATGTAAGGACCCCCTGCAACCGCCGATACGAAAATAGATCCCCCCCCCTACCCTCCCTGGTTTTTGTGATGTGTTGGTTCTGCTCAACCATGACGATTCAGTATTGAACTTTCCGAACGATCTAAATGTACCTGTATGTCGTTGTCCAAGTTGACTTGTTATTAGTATAATCTAGAGCGATTCCCGGAGATCGACTTTACTCCCCCCCCCCCCCCACTCCTGCCGGGTTTATTATCTATAAGACATCCAACTGTGAGTCATGATGTCATATATAGATAAAGGATCCGTATGGGATATCACAACATTTCCAAAATGAAAGGAGCCGTAAGAATAAGTACTCAAGATATCAAACAAAATAATTTTCCTCATAACTTCAAGGGATACAGATAATCAAATTCTTGGAAAACCATCTTTTTACCCAATGACCTCATAGATATCTATGCAGATTGAAAGCTAGTTTCGCATTCTCCCAGCCGAAGATTGGTTGAATTCCAATTGAAACTTTGTTTCACATTCCTTTGACCACAGATCGAGTGGACTTCAAATTAAAACCAGGCACATATCCAGGGGGAGGTTCAGGGGCTCCTGACCCTCCCCTCCCGCACAAACACACACTTTTTGTGTGACTCCTTCCTTATGTAGCTATGGGTTTCTTTAGGCCCATAACTACTTTTTGTTTCATTTACCCCATTTTTATTGCATATAATTATAGTATGCAAACGAAACCAGCTCCCGCAATTCCCTTCCTTACATTAACATTCCTGATGTATTATATTCTAGCTTAAGATGTCACACCCGGAAAGGTAATTCTAGTCTTCTCGAATTATTATGCAATATGTACTCAACAGAGCATGGAGAACACATGGGTGGAATCCGTGATCTTTCCGAGGTGGATGGTCCCCATTTAAGAAGACAACGCTGATATTTCCGTATTTATCAAATCAACATTTTCCTTAAAGGGAGCTATTAGAACCTTACAGTAACCCCTCGCCCCCAAGCAACCCACTCTTCCCCTTCCTCTAACCAGACTTTCATTATCAGACGTCGGTTAACCATTTGGGCCCTTTTCCAAAGTGACTATTGTGTATGTATAATTGCAAGCCTTAAACGTGACCAGATATTTAATGTCTGGATTCTTAACATGCCTCACAAAAAATACAAGTCTCAAAGTATGTATACGCTAACCTTAAACTGTAAACATCATATTGTTTATATTGAAAATCTTCACAATCTCTTCAGATAACAGTTTTGATTTAAAAAGTACTTCTCCAATGTGTCCTACATAAAATTAGGACACGTCTATCCTACACAAGACGCAAATAGTTATTGAGGTAATGCGAAAGTTATCAGGAAGCGTTGAAAGTAGTTCATACAGTTAAGGAGGGGCGGATATACGAAGTCTACTGGGCCATTTTGACTCTTTCATAAGTATATGTGACCAGTCACGGGATATGGTGACCTAGAGGGATATTAGTAATTTTGCTCTAAGCCAATTATTAAGTGAGTTATTGATGAAAACAAGCTAATAATGCATATTTTCCTAAGAATTGTGACACAGGCAGAATTTTCCACAGATTAAGATAACGAGCATAAAAAACATTCTAATTATTTATGAAAGTTGCATTATGGGTAATTTTCCAAGGAACGTCCAATTTAATAAGGGTGTTACGATAAGGAAAGTTCTCATGTTACCATGGCAACAGAAAAAGGAATATTCAGAATGCATAAAATATTTTTGTAAACTTTGATAACAAAAGTCTTTCAGTTTGCAGTTGTAAAGATTGTTATTCGAATGGAGATCTGTGTGAAAAGTTATTGTATTTTGAATAATTGTGATAATTAAGAAAATTGTATTTCTTAACTATACATGGTTTGGTTCAATGAGCTATGATAGGGAAATGGGGTACAAACAGTAAAACAGGGGTGTGCGAGTGTGTACCACACAGGGGATTTCGAACTCCCATATCTCAGCCTCTAATTGGAATATTAAAAAATGGTTTGCATTGTCTGAAAGGTATAATTTTAAATTCATTTTCATACTTTCCCCCTCTAGGACACCAAATCCCATGATTGGTCACATATATTCTTTTCCTGTTGATGCAGGCATAAACTGATAAACAATTGATGCGCTCTCATAAAGCCATGTAATAAGGCCTACTAGCTTATCGTTTGACAATACTTAGTCATTCAATACGGATGCATTATACGTGTCCTGGTTAAATTTATATATATATATATATATATATATACATTTTTCATTTCATGATTTCCCGATCATTTAACGTTCTAGCCGTCATAGGACCTTGACAATGCAAACGCGCCTGCATGACAATGTGAAAGGGCCTGGACACTGGGAAAGAGCCTGGACATGCTGAAAGCACTACAAACATTACTCAATGCAATATATTCTGAACACAGAGTAAACAATGGAATATATAAAATACTTTATTACAAAATCCATTTACATTCTTCCATTTGATATACAAATATATTGTGCAGGGGTGATCTCTTATGCTTTATTGTAAAAGGTTATCAAAGGAAAGACAAAAAACACGCAACACATCATTATACATGTACAAACAATATGCACAACGATTAATATCTTTATATAACAATTATTAAAAGAATCTTGAACAATAATATAATTTTTGGGAAGGTACGTGCGCGAAATAGAATTGAGAAAGTGCGCTTATAAATATACATGCATGTGACAAAATCATAAAGTAATTTTCCTTTTTTGGCAAAGATATATACAATCATACGACCCTTTTATCAGTTGCCTATCTTACAAACACTGATATCAATCTTAAATACATCGAAGAATATTGGGCACAGGGATCTGAATGGATCCGAACAGTAATATCATATTTTGGACCGAAAGTAACATGCAAAGTATTTTCCAGGGGACAATCGAGGGTACGTGCACCCAAAACCGTCACTGTCACATACACACACCCTGTGCCGAAAATTTAGGCTTATCAGCTTATACACAGGAGGGATCCTCTTGCTCGTGCCCATACTCAAATAAAGTCCTCCTCAGCTGAACCCTCTTCCCCCGCCGACGCTGCTGCTCCTGTACATTATAAAACCGCTGAGTCAGGCCATGTGGCCGTGACGTCATCGTCGTCGACGTCGGGCCGGACGTACTATTACCCTCCTCCACGTGTACCTCCTCGCGTTCTTCCGCCAGGCGACGTATGATCGAGTCTCGCGTGCGGAGCGAGAAGCCGCGAGATCTCCGATCACGTGACGCGTTCTCTGTGACGTCACTTCCAGAGGCGTCCCGTGTGACGTCACGGGAGAAGGTGACGGCCCGGTAGAGGAGGTCCGACCCCTGGCGGCGGGTCTTGAAGTAACTGTTGGAAAGGAAAGGGCCACATTATTAATTTACTTGTGATATTATGGAATATTTTTTTTAATTTCATACTAAAAAAACTTTTTTATCAGTCATTCAACATAGGTGCTATCTCATTTGAGTGAGAATTAACATTACTACGGCTTGAACTACCTCAGTGGTTCATCTGCCTTTGATAATGCTATAAGGCCTAGAGTTTCTTTGCTAATATTTTTGAATTAGGGAATCACTAAGAGACGTTTATATGGGAAGGTGGGAAACTATATTTCCTATTCAGCTATGAGCTTCAAAAATTTGATTTGTAGCTAAATAAATACTTCAACAGTATTCATGCAAATGAGGGTTCTTACCTCTTACAACAACACACGCCGACCATGTTGGTAAAGGCGAGGAGGGCAGCTCCCAGTATGGCCACCCCGAGCAGAACCACTGTCAATAATGAAGAGATAACAATCACTACATCTTTTTACACTTTTTAAGGGACCTCCCATTGTATATGCGTATGCATAAATAGGCCTGGAGAGTTCTAAAAAATCATAAAATATGCGTACGTACTTAATGAAAGTTCCCTAATCCCTCTTCAAGTCATATGTATGTACATAGGCTATATATGGACTCTTACCTCAAGCAGAACAACAGTGAAGAGATGTCAATAATATAATCATTAGCTATAGTATGTATCTACTCAGCAAAACAACTGAAAACAATATCCATAATTATGTTAATACTATAGATAGCACCTACAACCTTTGGCTGCAATGTGAACATCTTCTGAATTGTGAAATCGTAAATAAATTAATGTTTATACAAATCCTGCAACAAAATTGCATTATATATTACTATCAAATAATTGTCTCATGTATATTACATTATCTTGAATTTTCAGAACTATAGCTGGCTTGAATTCTGAAGTCACTCATGCCCAGATTATAAAGGATGACTTAGATGTGCAATGCTGATCATTTATCTTCATTTTCTTTTGCTGAAAATGAGGATTATAGGAGTTAATACCCAGGTTTGATCATGTGAACAAGATCACATGTAAAAACATCTTACATTGTCCACCATTAGCACACGCTTTTTTTTTTAAAACCATGGACAACCAACAACAAATCTGTAAAAGATTAAACTATACAACCTAATTCTTTGAGACGTGTTGTTTTGACCATGAAAAGCCGCAGCAAAGAAATACATCTGAACTAGTACCTGAATGTGACACCAGAGAGAGTAGCCGAGCACCACGGCAACTGGCCGAGACTTGAACCTACTTTTCATGCAATGTTTTCCTTCAACTCTTATCAACCAATTTGATCTGAATCTATCCCTACCCGCCAGCAAATAAGTTTGCATAATTGATCCATTAGTAACAAAAATAACTAAGAAAAAAACTAAAATTCATATTGATTAAGGGCACAAGAAGACGTTCTGTGCCAGTTTGAGACCGAATCAATATGTGACCCAACGAGTCTCGTAGTTGGATAGACTGCAGTTACGTCCAAAACCGCTAGCTACTCAAACTAGTATGTTAGAGGTAAGTAGGTCATGAAAGGATTAGTAATTTACCTGATTCTTTCAAATGCATTCGATAAAAATCAATGCAGACTGGATTAAACACTTGTTTAAAGGGAATTACTAATAAACCCCTCTTAACCTAAAGCATTTGGATCGAGTTGTTCTGCTTGTGGGATAGAGCTAGCTACACACGGGTAATGAGTGCGAGCATGGACTAAAGTGCCTCTGCAGTGCTGTGAAAGGTAAACTATGATGGTAACACAATGTCATAACGGATAGCATTTCATGGACTTTTTCTAAATACCACATTAAACAAATCAATGATCATTAATTCCATATGCATTTATAGCTCTTACCTCGATAGTATCCCAGCCAAGGTGTGACGTATTTGTCACATTATGCGACCATACTTTTTTGGTTTGTCTGTTACTTATTAAATTGTTACTTAACCCTTGAGATCCCACAAATTGCGTTCATAAATAGCTTGATTTCCCCAGGGCATCCATGGATTTCCCTTCAGATTTCCTCAATTTCCCTTTGATTAAAGATGTTCACAGGTTTATCATTGCTTAACAATTAAAATCATAAAAATATAGTTTGCAGAATTCAATAGAGTATTACATCAACTTTAAAACGATATATTGGTCGTTTTTGTATGTTGGATAGTTTTTAAATTGTTCTACTTGGAAAAATATGGAAAAATTATGGAAAAACGGCTATTTTTCCGGGCGGCTACGGCCGGATTGGGGAGTACACCCTCAGGCGGCTACGGCCGGATTAGGGTCTAAAGGGTTAACTGTTATATTATTTTTCTGTGAGTTTGAGACCTAACCAAAATATGATGTTCTGGTGAGGTTAGGTATATTTTTAGAACGTCATTGTGACATTCTGATTAGGTGAGGTCCAGACCTCACTTAAACAGAACATTGTTGTGACCTCCTGACTAGGGGAGGTCCCAACTTCACCTAAACAGAATGTTATTGTGAAGTTCTGATTACATCAGGTCTTAACCTTACCTAAACAGAATGTTACTTTGTCTATCTTATTAGGTTAGGTGTCAGCCTAACCTAAATATAATGTTATGGTGAGGTCCTCATTAAGTGAGGTCTCAACCACACCTAAACAGAATGTTATTGTGACATTCTAATGAAGTATCAGCCTCACCAATAACGTTACAAGAATGTTATTAGAACATCACACTGTAATGTCACAACAGTAGGTTGCAGCGATGTTATTGGGAGTCATCAAAAGAACGTCGCTGTAACATAACAAGAACCAATCCAGAACATTGCTAGAACATTATTAGAACGTCATATCCTTGGCTGGGATAGTAACCAATTGAAAGAAAACACATGGGGAAAGAATGTTGCATGCATGGTTCAACAGGATTTTTAGGCTTTAAAGCTTTAAATGATACCAAACATACACAATAGTTTTTATCAGCAGTGAGGTTACAGGTTCTGGTACTGGAAATGCTAAGTATTTGAATCATCCAGTATTTGTTTTATTAAGTTGATATTAGAATATGATTTTTCCAATACGTACATTATCAGGGATGTCCATGACGTATAAGAATAAAACATTTCATTGGCATTCTGAATAAGGGCATTATTTTGTGAATGAAAAATAATATTTAGCTTCATAGAAATACAGAGAAAATGTCTGTATACTGCAGTGTACGAGTTCACTATTCATTATAAATCTATTCATAATTGTCTCCTTAAGTATTACCCCTAGGATACGAAACACTCTGATCATCCTTGTCCTTGTGTAGAAATACAGTCGTTTTCACATTGATATTGCCTACCTTTTGACAGATCACTTATTGAAAGTGTTTTCCTTGCCTTAAAGTATCTTTCTATAGATATTTACTAGGCTAAAGTCGGAAATGATTAGAACATGCTAGAATCTGATGTTCAAGGGACAGGGGAAATGACATACACTTATCTATAACTATTAATCCACTCACCGTGACCTATTGTGAGTCCCTCATCCACCGTGAGCTGCTCCACCTCCACGTCCCCACTCACCGAGGTCTCCTGTACCAGGCCAACCGTGACTTGACCCCCCACCCTCACCCCCTCCTCCTCCAGCACCCCGCCCGCCACCAGCCGCCGCGACGCCCTCCCTCCTCCAGGGGGGGCTGTGGTGGGGCGGAGGGAGGGGGGCAGGTGGGAGGGGTAGGGGTCGAGGGGTAAGGGCTTCTGGGATGACGATTGGGGGTCATACTGCTCCCTGCTCGACTCACCACTAATCACAAGGGAATCTAGATCAGGATAGAGAATGTTTGTTGTAAGGTCTGGTGTCTCCTTTAAGGTATGGTCATACTGGTCCTTGATTGCTTCGCTTTTGGTTAGGGATTCTGGAGTAGAGAGGCTCCAGTAGGGAATGTCCGTTGTTATGTCTAGGTTTAGGTTTTTATCCGATACTTCCGTGGTGGTATCTGAATTAGAAGCCTTTATGTCTGCTAGTGTTTTTACTATCAAAGATCCATTATGCTTTTTGTCTGTATGTAAAAATGGAGCTTCAGTAGAATGTAATATGCCAGTTTTTCTTGGGCTACTGCCATCTAATTCGGTCCTATCAGTAACAGCAGACAATCCCTGTGATGCCAGAGAATCTAAACGCCTTGTTGATGCAAGAAATAAATCACTCAATCTATTTTTTGTTGATGCTGGTGTCCTGCCTTTAATTCTGCTATTTGCTGGCGATTCTTCAGTGTATTGCTCTGAGGTCCAGCTTTGACTGGTTACTATTGCTCCATCTTCTGATGCAAATACTCCTGTGTATTGCCCATTTCCACTACTAACATCATAAAACAGATACTCTCCAGAACTATTAGGGGCATTTATGTATGTTTTATTTCCTGTGATATTTCCGCTGAATTGGTTCTCCAGATCAGTTTTGTTGATATTGGATTCCTCAAGTATTGTCCTGTTTTGAGTCTGTAATTCTGGAGAAATCGTCGTTTTTGATTGAGAGTATATTGCTGTAGATGATAATCCAATATGGTGTCTGTTTGATACAGGTAAAAGTGTCCTATTTGAGCTAAGGGTCATTTTCCTGCTTGATTGGGACAAAACTGTCCTATTTGATTGGATGAAAAGTATCTTCTTTGCCAACTCTGTAGAACGACTGTTCGATCGATAGAAAACTGTCCTATTCGATATAGAAAGCAGTATCCTATTGAAAACCCCTGTAGACTGTGTGCTTGAAAAGTTATTTTCTCTCGATTTGGTAGTTGAGCTATTCAAGAACCGGCTTCTTGAAGACATTGAACCTATCCCTTTCATGTAGTTGTCCCCTCTGGAAGTTTTCGTATATGTCAATGTACTCGTGATCATCCCTTCAGTAGTACCTATAAGAGAATGTTGATATGATTTAGAAATGTTATATTAAGAAATGTTCTCGTCCAATGCAGTACAAGGTATATAGTTATTATGAGCTGTTGACGCAGAAATCTAAAAGACCAAATGAGATATGAAAGAAACAATACGATAATTTTATATCAAAACGTGCACTGGACAAGTCCTGGATACTATCCCGGTCTCAAACACATATTGGAAGTATTAGTATAGTAAGACGAAGTAAAGACTCTCCTTGTTCGACCACAAATGACTGTAAGGTAGGTCTGAATTTCCCTCTCCCAATTTGGTGACCTGAATTCAATGGATATCATTGGTCCACATTTGTTTGGGGGTTGGTAGTCCCTGGTGACAGGTCACTGAGTGGTCAGTTCTGCCATGTGACCATTGCAGTCAGGTGCAGGGCCAGAACTGGGTCAACAAATTTCCAATTGGAATTTCAATATATCAAATATATTATTTTCTCCTAAATAACCTGAGGCCACGCCCAGGCTTATTAACATGGAAATATTTTTTTCAAATAACATGTTGGAAGTATTGTTCAGTCATAAAGTCAATGCCCCCACCAAAATTTCAGCGGCCGAAAGTGTGATATCAGCTGCCGAAAGTGCTATATCGGCGGCTCAAAGTGTGATTTCAGTAGGCAGTACAAAATCGGCTGGAAAAATTTACCAACATGTTGGTAAATTTTATCGGAATTGCCGCCGATAATACATTGGCACTGCCGAAAGTATATCAGCAGTGCATCTGCAGTGCACTTTCAGTAAGTGGAATATGGCCTTAAGGGGTTATATGCATAAACCATAATGCCAAATTGAATAAGGAAATCACTGTATCCTAAGATGAATTACTTCTCTTACATCAAATGCTAAACACCAAAGATTTCTCATTTTCTGTTGCTAGTGTTATCATGCCATTAAAAGAATAGACCTTCTTCATAATTGTGGCCTACTGCTAATAGAATGGCCTGAACAAAAGGGTTGGGGTATATATTCCAATGGCTGAGTGTGTAGGGGTCAAGGTGTCTATGGGTCCATAGTGCAGATTCTTTGGAAATGTGCATAAAATCTTTTTTTATGTTTCTTTTCTCCAATCTGTATCAATCCTGTGCCATCTGTCCTGTTAATGCTCCCGTAATTGTCACGGCCAAAACCTCCAACTTCCCCCAACAACCACCCACTCCTCATTTTCCTTAGTCTTATAATCGATAATAGAGCCACTAGGGATATCGGTTCCCCACCCAAACAAAAAGGCTGATAATAAGTGCGCAGACCAATCTGTCAAAGGAAGATTATGTTCCCATTTCAAAGTTGAAGTATGGCCAAATGAATGTTTTTGACGGATAAAAGAACAATTTTGACAGACGGACTGCCTCCCGTCCATTTCACCAATAGACCTGGTATAATTACTTTCTCCAATAACCACCCAGTTTGCAATTCAACACACTTATTTTGGTTGTGCAGTGACACATGAAATAGAATGTTTCTTTCACTACCATAAGTCGTCAATCATGTCTCAAAGTAACTCTAACTCTACGATATTGCTGAGTCAGTGATTTCAGGATAACAACGCAATTGCATCCAAATATGTGTGTTGGGAAAATAATAAACAAATCACAGAGTCAATTGTAAAGGAATTATTGAATACTTTATTTTGTTAATTATAGGGGAACTACTAAATACTTTATTTTGTGAGGGTATCGCAAAAATGTTATCATGAAATAAAGCTAAACCTTACAATGGTAACGACAATGTGTAATCATGACAAGATTAAGAAATTATCTTTCCACTATGTTTGTATTTTCATGATATTATTATTGTATCTAAAATCATAAGTATGATTCATGTTAGATTGACTCATAATTCATCGTGAGTTATAAGTTTTAACCAAACGTTTAGTTTAATCTTAGTTTAATGACCTCTATAAGAGAGAGATGCATATGTTTGGCATCTCTGAGGAAACGCTTACTAAATATATATCCCCACTTATGTCTGGCAATGTATAATCCATTTCGGTCACCTATTATGTTGATTACTTTCGTAATTAAACAATCTGCGTTTAGATTGGCTCAATTGCCCATTCGCAGATTTGCAGGCCTTACGTTAAGTAAATTTAAGAAATACTATTAAATATCAGGATGGCTCATAATTGCTTAAAGACACTATCGGCCATTCATCATCATGGTAATTAACAAACATAAGAAACACAAGTAGATACTAAACCGTTTATTTCTTGACATCAGTGGCATGCTGCTTTCCTTAAAACCATGTGACTTGAGATGGTAGGTTGGTTAAAATGATATTGATGTACAATTAATCATTCAAATTGGATCCCGTTTATATTCATTCATTTAGGATTAGATTAGACAATAATACGTCATCATTTCACACGTCACACTACTCCTGAACTATAGAGGTTTTATTATCCGTTTAAAGTTAATGCGTGTTTGTGTTGTTTCGTTGTATAGATAATAGCTAGCTCCATTCGCAGTCTCCCTCCTCGTCGACTGCGGTCGTCCAATACATAATTATAGTTCCCTTATCATGTAAGACGTAAACACTCGTTGTGAAAGGATTTGTTGTTTATTATCCAATGTCTAGTCGTTCCGTGACAAGAACTCGATTGACCATGATCAGTCCCGAGGTTAGAGTTCCCTCAAACACATTCAGTCAACGCTCCGCGCTCTAACACAATTTCTATATGCCTCTCTCCAGAACCTAGACTGCAGATTAAAGGTCCAACCTTCACAGGATGTTTACTCACACAGTGCTTGCAGCTACTCTGGCTAGCTAAGAGCGGAACACATTATTATATGGTGGTACGTCACACCTTAACTCCTCCCTCATTTCACTACTATCAAAGTGAAACATTAGCTTACACGTGCGCTTCTAAGCTCACTCATGCTGCCCAAACATGGACTGGCCACCCGCGTCAGTACAATTGACGGCGGCTAAGTTCGAGGATAGATATGGTGGTGATCGATTCTTGATTAGTGTCATAACTTTGAGTTACCTTGTCACTAAATTTTAATATCAATTTTTTAGAATCTTCGTGTACAATGGTATCCAGCATACAGTAAGATGTTTCAGTTTGTTTACAATGGTATCCATCATACATCGAGATATGTAGTTATAATTAAGTTAACCAATTTTAAGGTTGAGGATCTTCCCATTTTACAGTACTCAATTAGTCAACCAGCAGTTCGCCCATATGCAATAGTACCAGCGACATCAATACAATGTACCTTATCTGAGTACTCAATTGTCTACCTCTAAAGACCAGTATTAATAATTCACCAGTGTTACCAATGCAAAAGAATTCACACATCCAGTTGACAGGTCGGCGAAGGCCTAATAAAGAGGTGATCCATATATATTAACATGAAGTTTGTCCTTTCATCTACAACAAAGCTAAGCGTTCAGCTCGTGCAGTTTTAGTTGTTCGGACTTATTTAACAACTTAGTCTCACCACATTTGATAGGTCTCATTTACAATCAAAATAGGTCGACATGAGATAAGTCTTCACGACTCTCGTTACTCATAGTTGTTTTTCTTAGTTTTTTGTTCCCTTTTTCCGCACTCGAAACGATTAGGAATGACTAGTATGTAACCTAGTCTAATACATTTGCAATTCGTTGCACCACAACATAGCACACAAATTACATGCACAGTTTTCAAAACCTTGCCAATGAACCGAGAAGGCAGTATTTTTTCCAATTCGACAGGCAAAAGTGAACAGAAGGACTGTATCGTCTCCAAAACGACTGGGAAATAACTCACAACGCATACAGGCAAGGGTTATCATGAAGACACATGATTAACCGGATAACTAGTGGACTGCAAAAGTTACCGTCTCGTATACTCTATAGCGTGCAAAGTTCAAAGATTGATTATTCCACCTTTTCAAGGAATCCCGTCAACAGAATAGTATTCGTCCAAAGGGCATTACTCTAATCCCTATGGTGAGGAATGGACAAGATGTCCTCACCAGAAGAGAAAAAGAGATAGACCTGTCATTCCATTACAATTGACTAATGACCATGGGATATGCCATTCAACTAGGCAAGAACACTTCGCTTCGAAACATTGATGAGGATGATCAAGAGGTATGAAAAGACTGAAGTGTTTGGTGAACTCCCATATTTTAGTGGTCGAGTCAAAAGTGGAAAGTGACAGGGGAGGATTTCTGACCCACCTGGTCTCGATTCCGAGCACCAACCCTCTGATGAAGCTCCCCATGGTTTAGGACTAAATCATATCCAATACTCAAACCTGGAGTTTTGAGGTGAGTAAGTCAGACAACCCTTATCTACCGAGAAGAGGGACCCAACATGTTTGGAATCCGGCAATCTTCCCGATGGACAATAACTGGTACAGAGCCCAAATGGACGGTCAGGTCGCCAACATCGGAAACGATCTCTTTTTGCATGACAACAACAGCACCTCTGTCATATCCTCAAGGAAATTCCGTCAATGGATCACCTGTTCAGTCAAGAAGCATTGCTCCGACTACCATTGTGAAGAACCAAACGGCTCAAGCATCAATGGGGACAGACAAGTTTAAGACGAAGTACAGGACGTGTTCCTTTTGGAAACAAGCGACTCAGCTATAGAAATATCACCACATGTCAAAGACATATTCACCAAATGGCGCAGATCATGTCAAGCTACCAATGGAGGATATCAAGGTAAGAGTCGGTCCATGCGATGCAAGGCCGTCTCAAGGTGCGGCACGGAGTACAAACCACTCACTACCTACCATTGAGAACTCCCCCCTCCCAAACCTCCTAAGACAAGAGTCATTAGAAGTAAGAGTTGGTGATGTAGACGTAGTATTAGGTCTACAGGTGACAGCTTTCGCTTCGAATGAATGACAATAGGTGGAAGAGAACACAAAAAGCATGTTTATCAATGCCCTTGAACATCACATATGTAGGATATATATGTTACTGCAAATCTTACTTTGCAAGAAAGTGACGGAGTGGACATGAATTCCAAGATGGACCAGTCTAATGAGATGACGACAAACCATTATAGGTTTTCACATAGGTTTTTCGTTATATGTACTGTCCCACACCGGAACAGCACCTACAACATATTACAATATAGCAAGTTTTAACAATGAGAGAGAACTTCCGCAGTTTTACTACACCTTCAGATAGAATTTCTATAGGACACCTTTCCAAAGTCAGGCACATGTCTTTTATCCCAATGGGACATAAGCAGTGACAGTGAGATATTTGGACGCCCCTGTGCGTCACAAACACACGGTCCGCGGCATGGACATATTTACGCTTTGACTTGGAATACCCCGACCAACAACTCTGGGTCGCAGGGCATTGATGCAGCATCTGCTCGCCCAGCAAGGGTTTTAAGGTAAGTTGAGGTGTTTGAAGCAACAACACCGGTATCAGGAACAGGGTACAAGCACCGTTCCGGATTCAGTCGTCACAAGAAGGTGGGTTTATGGTAAATTTTTGCAAAGAATGATGATGAGTTTTGTACAGAAGCCTTACTGTAACAATATTTTGGCCCCAGGTCGACCTGTTGCCATGGCTTTTTGAGATGATAAGAGTAGAAGAAGACTAGCGTTATACCTTCACCAGCCTATCTTTCTTTTCCCTTATAGGATTCATCATGCAATTACCATTTAGACGGAAGGATCTACACTATTACCACAAAATCACGGTTCACCCACCACCCGGTTGACCAACGGACTCGGTAAGTGTGAATCAGGGACTAGGAATCCTCCCCATAAACAGGTTGGTCAAAATTGATGAGAGAGGTAAGTGCAAACCATGAAATGAAGATCTTTCAGACTTGCTTTTCCAATAACACAATTGTTTTTCAACAACACATGCAACATGAAACATTTGTTTTTACCACAACATGCAACATGGAACATAAGTTTTTAGAGCTATTTCAGGAGCCGACCTCCATCAACAACTGAAATATACCCTTCCCCCCTTTGTTTTGAGGCTCCCGCCCATAGTTTTGAAGAGTACTATTTTACGGCGAGAGACCTCCCCTAGGAAGAATTATAGATGGTGTGGCGCATAACGGACCCCAACTTCCGAGAGCGTCCACCAAAGCTGACTAGCATCGTCGTGCGTTGTCTAGGTGTGGTAGGAAGGTTTCCTTCGCTACCATTTAACATCCTAATTGTTCATTCACTCAGTTCACAGCCCGCTGATGAGCTTCACATAGATGTTTTTCCAACCCTTGATTATTGTGTTCGGAGCAATCCTGCTCCCGAAATATTTTTCTACCTTCTGCCTTATTTAGCATAATCAGTAGAGCCAACTAATTGAGGTTCTTTGCCCCTTTTAGCAGGTTTTTGCGAAATTATAGATTCATAATTACATAAATTATGTATAGTCAGCAAAACCCGATCAGCACCTTGTGAACCGAGTGGCTACTCACTAAATTCTATAATTTCTATTATTTTACCCAGGTCGAATACCCAATGGTAAACTTTCGACACAGAAATAACATCATAAATCTCGACTCCAACTCTACTCACGTCAGGGTCTTTTCACAGATGCCTGTGTGAACACATGTAACCACTTTGCATGCGACAAATCAAAAAGCAATCATATCCAGCATCTGCAGGAGTTACTTTCGCTGAGTGTTAAGACAACCCGTAATGTCCCGTCACGAAATGAGGAGATTATTTTGGCGATACCACAACCATTTTATAGCACCGTTTCTCCCATGAGGTATCACAATGGGGACGAAAAGGATGGATGACGCCTACATTCTGAACGAATGTTTTTAGCATTATTATGCTAGTTCAGCATAATACGGAGCCTCTTATACTTCCCATGTATGGAAATGGAAATAGTTATGTCAAACGGTACCATCCCCAGCATAAGTCACGGATTTGACGCGACAGAATTCTTTGAGAAGATGTGCTCCAAAAAGGGTGTCACTGACCGTACGGGGTGCGGTAACATGACGTATACTTCAGTAGAAGATATACCGCATACCCTCTAGTTATATTACTAGAAGGCGGTCTTCCCCCTATAAGTAGCAGTGTAGGACACATACTTTAGAAGTGGAATTTAGAGTATTACACTAAGCCGAGCACAGTCGTGTGATATGAAACTTACCCTGTGAGGTCTATAGATACGTGTAGACCTGGCCTACTCAAGAGCGCATCGCTCAGTTAAAAACAGTTAGTACCCGAGGAAATTGTTAGCAAAGTACAATTTACCCAAAGGTTGTTATTCTACTAACCCCTCAATATGTATTTTGGCAAGTCATTGCCACGGTGTTAGAATAAGGGTTATTAGATAATTATCTTATTATGGCGTCGTCAATCCATCTCAGCGATAAAAGCACTTACCCTGCATCGCGAACAAATGTGTACCAAAAGACATTTCAACAATAGTAGTGTAACCCTGTTGATAATTCATAATTGTCTTTTGCTGATAGTCCTGTGGTTTTCTTTAGTTCAGTTCAAATTCACTTCTCAATGTTTGTTGAGTGTAGTATAGGTATTGTCACATACGGTAAGGTGCCATTTACATCGCGAGGGCAGATTCCATCTCCTCGCATGCAGTAAGTCTTGTTCATAACTCTTGCACTGTCTTAACCGTCGTCTAACAAACACGATACAAAACACATTGCAACGCAGATTCCCTTCTCCGACCCTTTACGTCGTACACAAGGCAATATGAAGAAGTGCATTACACACCTATCGGCATGTTTGAGACAAATGAAGTTTCTTCCTGGATGCAGGCGTTAGGTAAGTCATTTAAACTCGTAAACCTTTCATTTGTTCATTTAGAGGAGTCTGTTGATCCCTCCTGTTTATCAAAGAGCACTCACTTCCTCTTGATTTTGATGAGAAGGATTGTCCACAGTTTGTACACTTTCTATTTACGGCATGACCACTGTCACGACCTTTTGTTCACACGCTAATTTAACGAACACTAGATACATTACAATTCTCAATGTCGCACAATAATGGTGGCTGTTCAATTATGTGTTTTGTTTACGGGATTAGCGCTTCGTAAACAGCGCCCATTCCCGCCCGGCTTGATTGGTCGCCAACTATGGCCGGAGCCGGTAGAGGTCTCGAACGAGGTTCCGGGGCCCCCAGGTCAGTCCACCCAGCGTCCACCAACCGTGGAACGTTTGCCGGTATTGGTGTTGCCAGTCCACACAAGTATTTTAAGAGTCTGGTCCTGGTGAGCGATTTAGATGTACCCATCATCAACCTGGCTAGTTTCTTAGATACTACCAGTGTCTCGGGTAAGGAAATGTCAGCTGGATGCATTCCCGGTCGTGTCGCTGCACCTTTGAGTTTGGTACCCCAATACATGGTTAAGGTACACCGCCAACAAAACTGATTAACCACCGCATCATGTACCAATACATGACCTTCAGTAAATGTGTGGTCATATGGTACGGCAAGTTCGCCAATGAAGACTGTTTCAGAGTGCACTGGGGAGGCGAACTGGACGTAAATTCCATCCACCATCTGATGTAAAAGTCCTTTGCGCCTTTTCCATATTACAACAACGATGCCCACAATAAGTATTGCGAGGAGAACAGCCAACACCGCTGTAGATGTCGGATGCGCATCTCCCTCAGGGCAAGGTGGCAGGGTGCCTTCCTTTAGTCTGTCCAGTGGATAAGCCGACGTCTTTGGCAATAACGACGGCTCATCCATCGACGGTTCCGCAGAGAGTCATTGTGTGTCGGCCCGGTCCTTTAACCGGTCCCTCAGCCACTCCACCCCTATCAGTTACCGTGAGAGCCACACGTCCCCCGCGTCTCACGGCCGCTGATTTGCCAGAAGAGGACCGCCGGAGTATGCTTTGGATAATTCGGCAGTTCCAGGCTATCAACAATATCCGTGGGGTGTTGGAAGTCCTCGCTAACACTTTCAGCGAAGACGACCAGGAGTAGCGCCGGCACAGGCAGGTCTGATCATTCGCAATTCTATTTCGTATAAAAAGGTCCCATGTACACTCCCCTGACGGGCCTTTGTTTGCGTATGATCGACCGTTTCGCATTCAAGGGGACAATGACAGTTCCATCGCGTTGGACCGGCACCATAGGACAAGTCCTCGGTCCCTCATAGGGTTTGATCGACAGACAGTTTCCCATGATGAACGCTTTCAATCTCATTCAAGATCCATCTGGTAAGTCCGTCAATCATTTTATGTCCGTTAGGTTAAGTCCGCATGGTGTTTCAATCCTTTCGATGAAGTTTCATGTAGCGAACGGTAGAAGTCATCGCCCGTTGACTTTGCGTAGTATGTTTTCGTTTCCACGAATTGATTGAATGCGAACACATCCAATGGTTGAGGTGGCTAATGCATGGTTCGACGCTAAGTGCCAGCCTATGTAGACGCATGAGAGCCCTTGTCGCCGCATCATCGGGTCCCATGGTGCGTGGTTTAGAAATTGTAAATTTCTATTTCAGCAGCTTAAGCACAAATCCTGCGTGTCTCTCCGAACCAGCTTCCAACTAAACTCTCCCTCAACTTTCCACAAACATCCCAACAAAATGCAAGTGGTTCCATCGCCCTTAATTATTCATGCGCCATCGCTTGCGCTTCCACTCACTCCATCTTCTCCTTATAGGGTGAGGGAGAGCGATGTCCCCCAATTTTGGTCGGATGCTATCCTCTGACGTCAGCAGCCAGATCCATTAATTTGTTTGCCTTAGAATTACAGAAGTTCACTTTTTCTTACTATCTGCAATAATAATGACATCAACCGAGAGTGGCATTAAGTACCAGCTTATCAGTACTCGGGCGTGGCTGCCGCTCTTATCATAGATGCGTTGGTGCACCTGTCGTAATGCGCAGTTTCCTACCAGTCATACTGGGGGTCTGCTAGCGTTGCGTAATCGGTTCTTGGTCTTTTTCGCAACGCGTATCTTCCCTTGGGTGGATCATTAGCATCAAGCTGTTCACCACCTGGCGCTGAACTTCCAGCAACATCAGTATCTGCCTTAGGAGAAGTGGCCCTTATGTTTGCCTTATCGTGTGATGCAACGGATCCAGGGGCCGTTCCCTCTATCCCCGTCGTCTCGCGTAACGCAGGTCGGCCTTTCTTTTTCTTCTTTGGACGGCCTACCTTTCTTGGTATCACGAGAGTTTCACTAGGCGGGCCTGGTGACCTTTGCATGTCACCGTCCTGACCATTATTAACCGGTACGGTTGTCTCCGATTCCCGAGCTTTCTGCTCAGTTTTTGGAGTTGCCGAGTCTACCAGGAGAGGTCCGGCGGTTGTCTCTCCCGTTCCATCGTCGTTGGCGACGGCGACTATTCTCTCCTTAGCCGGGTCGTCGACGCTGGTGTGGTTCGACTCAGAATGGTCGGACTGGACCTCATGTTCTGAGAGTGCTGGGGCGTTAGTATGGTCAGGTTTTGGTAGGGCGGGGCTCCATGCAGGGTATGCTTTCTTTAGCTTAGACAAAATGGGGCATTGTTTTACCCGTTTTAAGCGACGTTAACCTCACCACATGGTCCCCTTTAGTTTCAATTACCCTATGTGGCCCTGTATACCTGTTTGAGAACTTAGAAGATTTATTAACGCCACACAGCGGATCGTACATGTACACAAGATCTCCCTCCAAAAACCGGTGCGGATTTGCATGTTCATCTATGCGGTCTTTTAGGTCTTTTTCATACCCCTTTACCACGTCAGATGCCATATGTTCAAAAAGAGCTATGTTGTCACGAGTCTGAAGATAAAACTCGTTGTCATTTAGGGTCTCTGGGATTGTTCCCTTGTCAGGTAGGCCCATACTGATAGGATCACGCCCATATAACAATGTATGGGGGCTGAAACCAGTGCGGTTACTTATAGTGGATCGTACTGTCCACAAGGCGACCGGCACCAGATCTGACCAAGTTTTGTGATCATCAGTTATGTAGTAGGCAACAATGTTTTCGAGGGTTTTATGTAGCCTTTCTACTCTCGCGTTGCCGGTGGGCATTCTACCCGTGGTGAATGTTTGTTTGCAAGCCAGTCTGCTGGTAATTTCGCGAAATAAGTCCGATAGGAACGTCGCCCCTCGATCAAAAGCAGGCGCTCAACCTTTCCATATCGACACACGATACCATACAGGAACTGCTCTGCAGCTGTCTTAGCCGTTGAATCTTTGGTACAGAAAGCCTCTGGCCAACCGGTTAACAAGTCAATGAAAGTCATTATATATTTAGACCCATCATTTGCTCGCTTGAGCGGTCCGATAAAATCACATTGAACTACCTCCCAGGGTCTGGAGGGTCTGTCCCAAGTTTTAGCCATCGCTTTAAAATGTGGGGCTCGCTTTCGTAAAGCACAAACCTCGCATGCTTTGACATAGTTAATTATGTCGGCATACATATTTCTCCAGTAGTACTGTTCGGTGATTTTGGTGTTCAACGCCGCAGCTCCTACATGTCCCCCTGCCAGTACATCATTATGTAGCAAGTGAAGGACTTTTCCAACTAGGCGCGGTGGTACCACTATTCGCGGTTTAAGCTTTGTGATTTGTTTGTTTCTCTTGGATCGGCTTCTATTAATTTTATATAGTACGCTGGGGGCGAGTAGCGCCATTGTTTCAGCGCTATCTATGGTTCTACCAACGTCCTCTGAGTTCGCCTGGAGCTCACCCCGCTCCAAGTAGGCCATGACCTGACTGCACTCGGTGTCTCTCAGCTGTTCGCTGATAATGGAGGATAATGTTAGTTCCTCTAAATCTATCTCTGCTCTAAATAGCTCACAGCCTACTTCTGGTTCGTAGTCCTTGTCTAACCTCAGCTCTTGATGCACACGGGATAAATAATCAGGCAGAAAGTGGGTGGCTCCGGGCTCATGAATGATTTCAAAATCAAAGTCCGTCAAAGCCAGTCCCCATCTTTTCAGCCTTGCTGAAGGGGCTTTATACGCTTGCTGGAGCAGCGGTACCAGGGCCTTGTGATCAGTTACTATGGTCACTTTAGCACCCTGCAACATGTCCTCATAATTCTTGAGAGCTTTTACTACAGCAAGTGCCTCTTTTTCAGTAACCGTATAGTTTAGTTCTGCGTCTCGCATTGCGCATCCCCAAAAAGCTATAGGTCGATAGACATCGTTCAGTCTGTGACAGATTGCAGCGCCACAGGCTGTATCAGACGCATCGGTAAGAACATAAAAATGTCCCTCAATGTCTGGATGAATCAATAGTGGTGGGGACGTAAGCAAAGCCTTCAACTTTATGAATGCCTGCTCACATTCCTCAGTCCACTCAAATCTGATGTCCTTTTTAAGTAGCTTGTTTAGCGGTACTGTTATTTCAGCAAATCCCGGTACGAAGGTTCTGTAATAGTTACATAGTCCTAACAAGGATTTGACCGTCTTGACATTATGCGGTCTATTGAATGTTTCAATTTTACGAGTAGTTTGCGCCTGGGTTTTTACTCCTTCGGCATTTACCACATGACCCAAGAAATTGATCTCGTCGCGACACCATTCACACTTAGATGGTTTCAATTTGAGCCCTGCGCGCTGAAGCGCTTGTAGGACCAGTTCTACGCTTTGAACATGTCCTTCAAAGTTTGTATCGTAGACTATTACGTCATCCAAGTATGCCAGGCACACCCGTGGTACAAGGCCTCTTAACGCAATGGCCATGACTTTAGTGAACTGCCAAGGTGCCCCGACCAATCCGAAAGGTACTCTCTTATAATGGTACACTCCCATGGGTGTCTCGAAGGCGGTATATTCTCTAGACTCTTCTTCGATAACACATTGGTGATAGCCGCTTAGGAGATCTAGAGCGGTCCAAATGGTTGGCTTCTTGTCGCTTGATCCCTTTGGTTTTCCCTTATGTCATTAGACATAGTGGATTGCAACCTGAGCTAGGATCCTTTCCAGCCTTGAGGCTCTCTCTGCTTCCCAGAATGTTCTTTTCAAACCCGGATCTTTTCTGATCACAGAGAGCATGGCTCAACTAAACCCACAACGTCCAAGAAATGATGTCTTGAACATGCAGTATTCAGCTTTACCATGGCCTGACTGTACATTGGGCCCTCTCTGATACCGATAGGTTGCAATAAACTCTACCAGTCCAACAGAGACGACCGGCCAGTGACCCAGTCGATAGCGTTTACCGGTCCCAAGTCACCCTGGGTGGTCACCGACGGTCTGATCCAGGTGAATCGTGCAAACCCACACTGAACTTTGACCGTTTTCACTGGCCTTGCCTGTTCACTCCTGAGTGATGGAACTACTGTCAGGAGCTAGGTGAGGTCTAGGTGAGGTCTGTATGCCGACTAGACGGTACCACAGTAGGATGTTAGTTCATCCTTCGCTTGACACAGGGGCCTTCAGTAATGTTTTCTCCCCTGCACTATAGTACAAGTTTAACGTGTCCCCGGACCCTCGCGGGTCCACTGCCGCCTGTTTGGCGCTACCCGTTGAGGAGCTCATCCCTCTTGGTAACGCCATGTACAAAAAGAGGGACCGTGCGGTCGGCATGGGAAACTTGTCTTTGAAAGTAATCATATTTAACATTCGAAAGTCGGTACATAACCGTGGTTTCCCATCCTTCTTTTGTACTACAACCAGTGGGCTTCTCCATGCTGACTCACTCGGCTCAATCACCCCTATTTCGATCAATTGTTTTACCTGTTCATCGATAATTTTCTGTGGAGAATATCGATATGGTCGTGATGCGACAATGCCGGCGCTTTCTTCTACTCTAATTTTCATAGGTGCAATATTGCATTCTCCTAATTCTGCCATAGAGAAAGCGAGACTTTCGCGATTTCTCAATAGCATTTTTCGAAACTCTTCCTTTTGATCCTCAGTGAGACATGATTTTGATAGGTCGATCTCATTTATCTTTTCCCTATCTTTTTCTAGTTTCTGATCGTCCTGACTATCATCGGGACATATTGTGGTTTCTACGCCAGTGACCGCCTCATGTACTATATCTATAGTAACCTGGCAAAGTGCTAGCGGTGTGTCTGATTTAGACAGATAGGCAAAATCAACAAATTCCTCTACCTGTTCTCGAGTTACCGCAGGAGCTTTACAATCTTCTACAAATCCCAACACATCCTTAGGGTCTATGATTTGGGTGGTTTCTAATGGGTTCATAACCTTCAGCCACCATTCTCCCTCAGTGTTGTTAAGACTGCCTTCCACGCAGACCGGAGCCGTGACCGCCAGAGCGCAGTACACTGCTCGGTCCGCCATGGAGACTTTATACCAAGGTCGTACCGGTATTATCATTTCTGAATGTGATTCAATTCTTACCTTTTCTATCGCACTTATGGGATTCCCCGAAAACACTTCGACTTGGGGTCCCGGTAGGGATAGATCAGTCTTTAAGACCGTTAATAGGTTCCGCCCGATTACTACCTCATGGCAAAGACTGCTTACCACGTTAAATTCATAATATGCGGTAGATTCAGCGATTTTGAATTTTAGTTGGATTTGCTCTAAAAGTTGTTGGGAAGTATTATCCGCTAGACTGATAGTCCCAGTTTTTACATCCCAGGCGTCCTGAATACACTCTACCGGCAGCTTTTCCCTAAACTTCTGAGAAATGAAACAGTCACTTGCGCCCGTATCCACTAGAGCTTTTACACGAAAGTGCCTGATATCAAGACTTAGGAAAATGGCATCGTCCCCCTTTTCCCTTCGTGCTGGCCCGTCCGCCTGAAATAATTCAACGGTCGGGTGGGCGGACCAGCTCTCTAGTTTCCCGCCCCTTGTTCTTTTTCTTTGTCGCGAGACCCACTAGAGGTATATGGAGGTTTTTCTTGCAACCTTTTGATGAGCCAAAAGCACGACTCGGTGGGATGCCCATACATCTGGTGGACAATGCAGTACTTTGTCTCGTCTCGCATCGGCACCACTCTCTTTCGGGCTCCTTGATTGGCTGATTTCTTACTTTGATCTGAGCTTTGATCATTTTTGTCATTACTCTGCTGACGAGAGTCTTTATAAACTTGTCGACCTCCCCTGCCCCTGTGGCCTCCCTTCCCCCTATTCCCTTGGGGAGGATTGTTTGGCACACTGGGCGGAGGGGGTTGTGGAGATGGAGCCTGTTGGCTCTTTTGCGCCCATGGATTCGCTTCCATTCGTGCGAGTACTAGATTAAATTTATCTAGCATATGATCCATAGGTTGTTTCTCTTTAGTTTGGGGTTGATCATTTTCGAGCTGTACCACTGCCGCTGAGACCTTGGTACTAGACTTTTTGTCAAGAGATTCGATTCTCGTGGCCACAGCCACGGCTTCTTCAAATGACACCGGATTCATAACAGCTACTTGTTTCGCTATGCTTGCTTTTAGTCCATCCAAAAAGACTACCAAAATAGTGTTTTCACTCACTTCACATTTTGTCTGTCTCTGTTTTAAAAGACCCGCAAAATCTAATACTGTCTGGTCTTTTGTTTGGACTAAGTGGCAGAAATCAACATGCTTCTGCCATTTGGCTCGTCGATTGCCAAATATCTTAAACATAGAGTCCCTTAATCGCTCAAACGTATCCTTCTCCCCGTCTGGTAGCGTATTTGCCCAATCGTCTGCCCTTTCCTTTAGCCCGATTAGCGTCATAGCCAATAGCCGGTCATCATCCCAGCCATAAATAGCTTTATATCGCTCCAGCTCGCGGAAGTATTTATCAACGCTTTCCGATTCCTTACCATGGAACCATGGTAATCTAAGGTGAGGGACCTTGTCCGCCATTCTTACTGGTTCTTGTACAACAGGTATATGACCAGGATTAGACTCTACGTCTTCATCTAAACTCCCCCGTTCATCCCCGGAGTCTTGATTAACTGAGCCTTCTTCTAATTCATTGGACCCCTCATCTACTATTGAGCCTTCATTTGAATCGATTATATCCTGATCTTTATTACTATCGTATATACTACTTTCCTTAGACGATTCCCCGCTCCCTATCTTTTCAAAAGAGCTTCCAGAACTATCTGGTGCAGAAACTTTTTCATGTACACTTGGTGTGGTGGTTTCTGTATGTGTCTTTGGGAAATTTAGTCTCGCCCTGGATAACAAAGTAGACATACTTGGTGAACCTCCCTGATTTAATTCTTCCCCATCCCCTTCTGCGCTTCCTTCCCTACTCTTTCTAGGAGCAAGTACAGTACCCTGGACAATGGGTTGGGACGGTGTATGGGGAATAAAAGGGTTAGTAAGGTTACCGTGCTGTACTGAGTTGTCTCCCCCAGTAGCGGTTGCCGGTTGATCGAGGTCAATACCCCACTCTGTGGGAGTGGAGACGAGCCCTGTCCGCTCCGCCGAGGACGTTGTCGCAGCGGCCGGAAAAGGAGATCCTAGTGTCCTTCCCACTTTGGCTGGAGCAGGTGAAGAAAGTTCACTAGTAAAAGCACCATACTGTGGACCAATCGCCTGGCCAATGGCGTAGGTTACAGCACTGTACTCCTCCTCAGGGTAAGGGCGAGATTGCCCTGGCTCGTTCCGTGTGTGTTCCTCCGGTTGGTCCTTTTCTCTGAGTAGGACTGGAGAAGCATCAGAGGCTATTGATAGAGGCTTTTGACTGATCAATTGTTTGTCCGATCCTTTGGCATTTTCTCCGCCGTTCGGATTACGAAGTCTTCCGTCGAAGATAGGTTCATCTCGTGACCCTAGGCTGTAAGGAAGTGGTTCGCCCTTTGAGCGTGTCTGATGTTCGTTACCCTGGCCAGGTTGCCCCCCTGGAGGCGAAGGTAAGGGTCCTGTTGAACCGCGGCTTGACTTCATCAGTCCATCACCCGGCCATCCTTCGTTCCCACGTAGTGCCCCGCAGGCGCTAGAGATGAAGGACTCACCTGTAGTCCTGAACAGAACAAGAGTTCAAGTCATCCCGACTTAACACAGGCAATCCATTCGGGTATTTCTCCACCAATTGAACTATAGAGGTTTTATTATCCGTTTAAAGTTAATGCGTGTTTGTGTTGTTTCGTTGTATAGATAATAGCTAGCTCCATTCGCAGTCTCCCTCCTCGTCGACTGCGGTCGTCCAATACATAATTATAGTTCCCTTATCATGTAAGATGTGAACACTCGTTGTGAAAGGATTTGTTGTTTATTATCCAATGTCTAGTCGTTCCGTGACAAGAACTCGATTGACCATGATCAGTCCCGAGGTTAGAGTTCCCTCAAACACATTCAGTCAACGCTCCGCGCTCTAACACAATTTCTATATGCCTCTCTCCAGAACCTAGACTGCAGATTAAAGGTCCAACCTTCACAGGATGTTTACTCACACAGTGCTTGCAGCTACTCTGGCTAGCTAAGAGCGGAACACATTATTATATGGTGGTACGTCAGACCTTTACTCCTCCCTCATTTCACTACTATCAAAGTGAAACATTGGCTTACATGTGCGCTTCTAAGCTCACGTCATGCTGCCCAAACATGGACTGGCCACCCGCGTCAGTACACTCCTTACATAATTATTTTGACTTCGGGGAGAAAACGCTGCCTATTCATATCTATTTATGCTAAAGAAAATGATATTGTAGCATAGGCCTACACACCAAAGTGACCAAATAAGGTGTTTTTCCATTAAAGTATCAGAGGTCTCACCCAGCCCATGTAATTACTGATCTTGGACTAGGCTATCTGCTCTTCTGTGTAAGAATAACTTTGATGTCAATTAGAACTAAAAGAAAAGGTTTTGGCTTTCTCCAGTTAATTTCACTCAGGTAACGAGACTGTCACTGGAGGCCTTTTTGTCAAATTGTTTTTTCCAAGACAGGACACTTCAATCCACCTTCAATCAAGTTTCTTGAAAATGCGATGATAGTACTTTATGCGCACTTATGGGGAAGTACAGAAAAATCATTCATCTTCTTTGAATTTAGATAGGTGTATGAATTCTCTTATAGGCCTATATTATTGTTTACTAAAATCAAAACAAAATCAAAATTTGACAGCGCGACGTAACAATGGCTGCAACTGTCCCCGAACGTGAGGTGACGTCAATGATGACGTCACGTAACTAGGGACGTAACTAAGCAACGGTCTCTGCGACTCAATTATACCGTGATAGGCCTTGCCTATAACCCCTATATTATTGTTTTCTAAAATCAAAACATAAACCGTTTCCATAAGTGAAGCGCATCTCTAGCGTTACATGTCTGAACCATTATTTTGGTTAATGGGTTCCAATGGAACCAGGCTTAGCATAATAGGTTGAAGACTATAAATGACGTCATGCAGCAGGGGGGGAGGGGGGGTCATGGGTTACATGACCAAACATGACATGGGGGGGGAGGGGGGGTCAAGTCCAGCATGA
Organism: Lepidonotus clava; assembly: GCA_936440205.1. Lineage (NCBI taxonomy): Eukaryota > Metazoa > Annelida > Polychaeta > Phyllodocida > Polynoidae > Lepidonotus > Lepidonotus clava. The sequence continues at coordinate 38,111,131 of OW387136.1, read as the reverse complement.
CGTCATGTTTGAAAAAAAAAAAAAAGTGGATCACAGAATTTCCAGCGATAACAATCTTAGATAAAGACCCCAATCTACCCCCTGCGCCACCCTCTATAAACTTAAGAGGACAGGGGAAGTTGACTAGTCTTCCCCTTCAAAGTTTGATGTTGCAGGGCAGATCCAGGGGGGTCCTGGGGGCCCTGGGGTTCCTGACCCTCCTCCCCCTTTCGGTGGGGGGGTCAGGGTTTTGGTTCACTAATCAATAAGGGTGAAGGCTAGAAACAAAAAGCAATGTATGTTACTTTTTCTGAATAAAGAAAATCATGACATGCTCGATACAAAGCCTAAAAAATGTATAGAACATTATCTTACTATAACTACTCATATTATAGTAAGAAGACACTATTATGGAGTATGAGGTCGGATATATTTACCCATTTAAAATGGACCCAGAGGTAAATATATCGGACCAAATACGACATAACTGTGTTTCCTTTATTTTATGTGATGGCTAAAACCCTAAAAAAAACATCAGTTTTATTGAAAAACGGCGATGTCGCAGTGCCGACGGTGATGTCATCACAGCAACTGTGATGTCAACATCTTGTTTGTTTACCTATTGCTTGATTCTCATTGGCTAATACCATGGTAATAGTGTCACGTGGACCAATTTAGTTTTGGAGCATCTGAAGGTTAGTATTAGTCCAGATATATTCACCTCGCCTCCAACAATACTTATTTTGTTCGAAACGGCACTATAAGCACTGCTGCTCTCACTATCCATGATATAATGGTCCAATTCACCAAAAGAAAATTGGGAAGTCACCTTTCAAAGTCTGATAGTTGTATGTAAGAGACAATTAACATTCTGTGGTCTAGCAGAAGCATTCATCAATCCGTTTGTTTTCTATTTCACTTCCTCTGATATAGTTTTTGTTACTGATATTCTTGAAAGAAATTGTGAGTTTCTTGTGCAAGTATTATACAAAATTATTTACATTTGTTTTTGTTTTGTTTACATTGGATTTGCAAGTATTAAGCGAAATTATTTATGTTTGTTTATGTTTTGTTAACATTGACAAAATTCACTGAAAATCATGAAAAGCTAAGTTCATGTGACTCAGGTGACATCACAAAATAAATATCTGATTTCAGATCTATCAGCATGAATTGATGAAGAAGCTTTGATGCTAGGCTTGCTGTTGATATAGATGGTCAAAATTATATTAAGTTTTCAAACTAGAATAAAACTTACATCACATGTGACATGCTGTCACATGCTGTCAGGAATTGCCGAAATTGGCAGATGAAACAACAATTTTTTTAAGTAGAAATGTCAATTAGAGTAGATTGCTTATATTATTAGGCCCATAGGGGGGGGGGTATGAGGGGTTTGTTGTAGGAAACCCCCTTGGACACCCCCCCTTCTAAAATATCCAAGCCTCCCCCTGCTTGTTGCATGAAATGAATAATTCATGAAAATTTCAATATTGCTCTGACTTATATTCTACAAGTTTAATATTTGCAGATTCATTGCATATGGTCACTAAAAATCCACACACAAATATTTGAGCCCTATTATTCAAAAAACGAACCCCTCTGATATGCTTATCTACACTATGGGTGGGGGGGGGTCTCCCCGATATGACATCATTTTTAGAGGGGGAGTCAAGGGCCGCATGACAAAACATGACAAGGGGGGGAGGGGGGGTCAAAAAAGGCCAAAAAAAGCATGACGTCATTTATGGACGGCCCCAGGGATCTGTTGCGCAGACTCGTGAGAAAGGTCTATACCCTGACCCTAGCGTACACAATGGTGTGGATTCCACTTTTTACATTTATCATCTTTATTTCCTTTCACTCTGGGTTAATCGGAGACTGATTGGGTATTTATTTTGAAAAAATGAAATTTACACTGATTAGATACTTAGTCATGGGTATTGATGAATGCTGAAGAAATCAGGGTTTAGTCATTAGTCGAACCAACTGTGAGATCCTTGGCCCACATATTGGTATGACTTGATATATTATCGTTTGTTGAATAAATTATCAAGGACTTAGACAAGATATTGATAAGGGAAGGAAAAAGTAAGGGTCTAGGTTATAACGTGCGGGTATCAATGAATGCGGTAATGTCGATTACGTTGAAAGCTATCGATTAAAATTCCAGAACTTGCAAGTCACAACAACAAAAATATAATGCAATAATACAAAAATAAGGCTTTACCTATTGTTTCATTGATTCTCAACTTCACAATACTAATGCATATTCTTTAAGTGCCAGAAATAGAAAAACCTAGTAAGCTTTAGTATTTTTGGGTGTATGATGCTTTTCGTATTTCGTACCCGGCAGAATCTCAATCGGAGAAAAGCACTCTCGAGTCTAGCAATCGATAGTAGTATAGAACAAGTGCCATTAGGTCCAGGCACAGACTGTGTAATTTTACAGACTGGACACTTGGCCGAGAATTACCTGTGATAACCTTCCGTTGCGCCCATTGACTGCCGATATGAGTTACTTTTGTTTTGATCAGTGTAGTTTTGGTATTAAGACATGTATTATGGAGTTTAAATTGATCAAGCAAATATACAGTGCTCAAATATTCACGTTTTTAAGTTTATTCACTAAAACTAATCTCATGAAATGAATGGTAAATGTTATTTATTTTCTCCTAAGATTTGTAAAATTGTACTATACTTGTATAATATGCTGTGTTTGGTGGGAATTGCACCGGTTTTATTTTTGTAATTTTATATAAACTCAATTTTCCCAAAGGAACCAATGCTAAAGGTCATTTTCTTATTTAGGCTTAACCTCTTTCACAAACGGTACAAGATGAACATTTCAGTCTGTCTATAGGCCTATTTACTTCTATAGATATAAACTTTGATAAAAAAAAAAAGTATCTTAGAAATTTGGCTGGCCAATAAAAATCAGTACCTTTAAGCATGAACACATCTGCTTTCCGGGAGCACTTAAATGAATGGAATGAATAGGGGCATGTCTGTCTTGTTTTCCTTTCAAATAACATCAGCCCGGAGACTGATTAATTGGCCTACAGAGACAGTGTGCAGTCTCTATGAAAATCGGTAGTCTGTGTTTCGAGAGTTGGCCGGCAGGGACTACCATTAGGTCTATACTTTACTGGGTCATGTTCCAGCCTTGTCAGCATTGATAAAGGGCTGGACTTCTAAAAACAGTTTTGTTCAGTATGCGGCATAGCGGTTGCGTGGCTATCAGTATCATGTTTTATTGTCTATTTATGCCTCTCTGAGACTCAGCAAAAACTTGTTTTTACTTATCTATTTTGCATTCCGTATTGCCTATTGTTTTCATCCCCGTATATGGGGGGGGGGGGGGGTTGAAGGTCAACTTTTCCTTTTAAAGATATACAGAAAAATCCAAAAATATGGTGAGAAAATATTGAAAAGTTCCACTTGGGGAACCTAAACACCCCCCATTTTAGGTTTAAATCATCTAAATTATCAGCAAAAGTTCAACATAGAGAAACTCGCCCCCCTCCCCCTGCCTCACAGGAGACCCAGTATACGGGCCTGTTTTTTTTACAACCAAATTCCCTGAAGATACACATGTATTTACCGGATGGAGGTCGTTATTAATAAATCAGCTATAATAGGAATAACAAGTAACAACAGTGATTAGTTTGGACATATATAAATATGATAAATATTTATTAAATCCTCCTATTACAATAAGCTAAAATTTAAAATTAGACAATGTGAGCAGGTTGGTGGTGTGGGAGCAACTGAAATTCAACGGTTACGCTCCGAGTTTATATAGTAACCTGTCAACAGATCCGTGTAACCATGGTGATGGAAGAGGTTACGTCACCACCCTGCTCCCGGAAATAACAATTTTAAGGTATCGGACCCCAAAATATTACAAACCTGACTCTCTGAAACAGACTGTATTGGCGATCTACTGGATAGGAGTGGTCAGAGTAATATGCCCTGGGGCATGTAGGGATAATGTTTTCTACTGTACAATATTTTTCATGGCACTTAGAAACCCGACGAAGATTGCACCGACAGTACATTCGAACTGTCAAAATGTCAAGTGAGTCGCGTGTGTGCCCTGGAGCAATATCCACCCAACGTAACTCGATTTTTTCTAATGATAAACGGAGCGTCTCGTCATTTGTCTTGACTGATATCAGGTTGGTTTGATAGAGATGAGTGTTTCATAACTGACAAAAAGGTCCAGAATCTAATAACTTCAGGTAAAAGGTGGATAGGGGTGAAACCAATAGCCCGGTCCTGGAGATACTGCCCATCCCCACTTTTGTTTTTTTGACTTATTTCTGCATGTGGCTAGACTAGAACTCTAAAATGCAGGGTACATGCAGTGTACACGTTATAGTTCATCTAATGTTCAAACCTTGTATATTAATTACCATCTATTTTCAACAGCTGTTCAATGTAGGCCGTTTCCCATATTTGTTTAAAACATAGAAGGCAATACATTTACTTGCGTAAGATACTTGTGGAGTAAGCATGTAATAAGTTTGTGATTAAATAAACACTTCCGGACTCGCTGTAGGGCTGGTGATGGATTGCAGGATCCCCGATTAAATATTGAGAACTATACTGCACTGGACGTAAATCAAGATAGTTACATTATGTTTGTTTTAGATCCATGGCCAAAGAGGCACAAAGGGGGCCAAAACACAGAGTAAACTAATTGCTTTAAAACCCCATTAGTTTTGTAAGATGAACTTATTTCGTTTTATAAAACACCCTTTTTAAAATCAGACCGGAAGGCCACACCATTAATGGACTCCGGGCGCCTGCGCAGTGCCTCGTTGCTATGGCAACGCAATGAGACGAAAACGAGGCTTTGTTCGAGTGACAAAGGTTTCTGTTGTCACGGTGACGGTATTTGTGCTCAGAAACATCTTAAGTTGCGTTACCTGATGGTTTTCGAGTCTCAGCAGATAACAATAATTATCAATCAAATAGAACCATTTCATTAGGTCTATTGCTGTAAGCTTTACGTTGCAAATAACCGCACTGACACACACAGAAACACTTAATCTGAGCAGTCCACTTGGCCCCTCATCATATAGGCCCTAACTTACGATCACTTAATTATGAGAACTTAAATGTCAAAGGTCTAAATTGTATTGAAATTGAAGAATGGAATGTAAAATATTCACATTGAGAGCTTCGGCGTAGGCTAACCTTTAGAATAGGAGGAGAGGTTTTATGTTTTAGAAGAGATCTGGGAATATTTTGCAAAGTTTTGTGCAGTCAACTTGGTGCTTTCTTTTTCATTAAGATTCATATAGAATATTATTGGAAATAATGGTTTTCGCCGTTTTCGGATATTCACAGTATTCAACAACTTAAAGGGAGCCAAAACCAATATAATTGACAAAATTTTCGAAACTCAGATAAGTATAGAAATATGTTAGATGATTCCAGTTAAGGTCAGTGGTAAAGTAGAATCTGCAAAAACTAGCTCAAACTGAAGTAGAATGACACAAGAGATGTTTATATTTGCATTTGTTTGTAAACGAACCCTATTTTTGTGGATCCATATTAACTGATTTGAGCACAGAAAACATGTTTTTAATGATATTTTACGATAGGCCTATATCATGGTTTAGATTTTAACATAGGCCAGAAATGGGCTCAAGGGATGGATTTCCATGATTAGTTGAGTTTGAAAAATTTCATTGAATTTATTGGTTTTGGCTCCCTTTAACTATACAGTTAGACTATCATATTCACCAGGTATGCATTCCATAAAAAAACGGCGATATACGATAATTTTGATGACGCAGCTATGTCATGTCGCGATATTTTTAAAAAAGCGTGTCCATAAAAAATATCGCCACTATATTTTACCGTCATAAAAAGTTGCCGCCATCCTGCATTACCGCCGCGATATATCGCGGTTCGACTGACGCAAGAGCGCGGGAAACTTAATTAGGTCATGGCGGCCACCTGTGCATTTTACCGGAAGTCACCGTCTATTTTGCCGGCGTTTCGCTGGTTCTTGACCGCGTTCGTATGTAATACTACTGCCATTGCTGGGTACAAGCTCATACGCTGGTTCTCCGCAAAAGGCAAGTTTTAAGCTATGTGCTCATCCCGCCAACAAGTGCGGGACGTTGTTTTGACGCCATCACAGTCACCGAGAGAAGAAGCATCATAGATGAAACCCGCCGATTTCCTGCCCATCGTTCTCCTCTTCGTCCTTCTACAAGTCGCCACGGTACGTATTAACATTTCTAAGGTGTCAGTGCATATTGTAAGACGTGTGTAGTTTAAATCATTTATGAACGCAAAAATAGTATCGTATCTGTCTGTCTTTTCCCGACTGCCCCACCCCCCCCCCCCCCACCCGCCCCGTAGTACCCTATGTTTCGGGACGGGTTTAGAATACTATTTTTCAATCCAAGCTAACTTACTAGGGTTTCAGTATAAGGTGAATCCGTACGCGTATCTACAGGAATCGTGTTTGACTTTATAAGCTACGAAATGGCTCCGTCCCCCTCTCAAAATAAGAAAAAGGGTTTGTCACCATGTGAAATAATGAACTTAAGCTGACGTAATTCTCCGCAATTGTAAATAGAATACCGCCTCTCATAAATAGTAATATATAGGCGTCAGTACCACACTGTATGAATTCTCCAAATGGCGGTAACGTGCATCATGTAAAATAATATATATATATATATATTTCCTTTTTTCAGATGTCGTCCTCAGTGGGTGGCGAGTCTCAGGACCCGTCCACGACGGACTACAAACTTAGGATTAGCTCGATCATGGACGTGCTGTCCAGAGGTGTAGACGCGAAGGACAAGAAGAAGCTGGAGGCGATGTTACAAGATGCACGGGAGCAGTATCGTCGACAAGAGGAGCTCAACTTTGCCTATTACATGGGCAAATACACCAAAGCCACGAAAAATGAACCTGAAACAGATACCGTTATCGTCGCGATGGTGAGGACTCGCCACTACCAGAAATGACTCTGCCCAAGAAGAAAACAAAAGAACCTGTCGCGTCTACCTCCGGACAGCCATTAAAGAAAAGCCGACCTGCCGCCGAGCTAGATGAATCCGATGACGACGATATCCCTGTGAAAGTCAAACCTCCTCCTAAGAAAGTAAAGGCAACCAAGGTAGTCGAGCCAGACCCTTCTCCAGAATCAAGCCCAGCTCCCAAGAAGAAAAAGAAACAGGCAGTTACAAAGAAGGTTGTGACTCCTGCAGTTCCAGAGAAGAAAAAAGGACGAGGACGTGGTAAAGCAGCAGCCGCTCCTAAAACGCCAGCCCTTGAAACCCCTTCACCAACTGGTCCCGCCTCCGGGAGAACACCCAAGAAGGCCAAGAAGAAGAGGAAGTCTGCTGCAGGTAAAGGCAAGAAAAAAGACCTGGGCTGGTGTTCCTCGGACACCGATGACGAGGGTCCACTGACGCACTCGTGCTATGAAGACGAGGAACTGGAGCTGCTTTACAACACCGCCAAACAGGATGAGTGAGTAAAACTGAAATAAAAAAAACACTAAAAGACACACATATATATGTATCGCAGTAGTAACAGCAAGGAAATGTCTGAGCATTGGATGAAAAGTAAAAAATATCACAATACTTTTAAAGAACAGTCTGTATTGTTAGGAAGAAGTTTTATTTAAAATATCAAGTAATCTAAACGCCGTACATAGTAATCATCAATAAGTATCAAAATATCACTGAATCAGAATATCAAAATGTTGACGTCGCGGTAAACTAATTTTTTTTTTTTTTCATTATTCAGAGACGCTGTCCTCGGGAGGTGGGCAGAGACAGCAACCCACGACCACAAGATGAAAAAAAGGAGGGCCATCTACAAAAAGATAAAAGACAACCTCAACGCGCAGTTTGGAAAGAAACGCCGGAAGAAATACCTCTACTACAAGATAATCGATCATAAGAGTAAAACCCTATTTAAAGTAAGTAACTGTTAGTGTGGAGGTGCTTTATTTGCAGGACTTGTAATAATAATTTTATCTAATAAAGAAACAAGCTCCTAGTGTTATGGTATTTCCCAAAAAGTCATCTTTTTCCCTCTGTTTGGTTTCATTATGCTACCAGTATTGTAATAGTAATTTATATCACCACCACTTAAAAGACGTTATAACCCAAAATTAATTGAAGTTCATATTATTTAAATTTCTTTTATCATAGAAACGTCGACTGGAGAAGGCATACCAGTATTGTAATATTAAATTATATCACCACCACCTACACGACGGTACAACAAAAAATAAATTGAAGTTGATATTATTGACATTTCTTTTATAATAGAAACGTCGACTGGAGAAGGCATACGGCTACAGTGGCGCCCCTGCCATGCCAGACAACGTCGGCCTCACGGCGACACAGCTCCGGTGCCTGGAATTTTGGGGGGTAGAGGCTTCAGGCTGTAAGTATTTAGATATCTATTATCGCCTTAACATGTAATGCATTGAACCTGACATATCTAGTAGATTATTTACATCTATTTAGAAAAAACACTTGACGTTAATATATCTTATTGAGCTTGATACTTATCGTCACGATATTTTTAAAAATAATGTCAACCAACATCTAAACATAACGACAATTTTAGTAAATGAAATAATTCCTCCATTATATATTAAATCATAAGGTCAAAGTTTTGATACAAATCAGTCATTGCAGGGGCTCGCAAGACAAAGTTAGACCCCTCCTCCTCCTCCGATGACGACGACGATTCCTCATCAGAAGCAGAAGCCATCGCCATGGATGAGTGCTTGGCTGATCAGAAGAGACTGCACGACGAGTCGAAGCCGACCCGGGGGAAGAAGAAGACTGACGAGGAGGATATCCTAGAGAAATACAGTAAGTGTAATATGGAATAGTTGTTTTATTTTAAACAATGAATGTCGCTTGCTCAGTGTATGTTGCGCGATATGAAAAGCTAAATAATATTGCATTGATTGTACTACTTTTCTGTCTTTATTTTCAGCTCTCGATAACAAAAACATATCTTTATTACTGATAAAACTTGTTTATATTTTAGAATTGAAGGGTCCTGCCATCGGGACGATTACCGCAGCATCACCCAACCCAGAGGAAATGAAGAAAGCCAGTTCCCGTCGACCAGCGCGGCAAGTCCGTACAGCTGCTGCTGCTGCTGCTGCCTCCGCCGCTGCCTCTCCCGCGGCCGTCAGTGAAGAGGACGAGGGCTTAGATACACCCAACAAAGGTGATTATCTATTTCGGAGAATCAATGTGTCTTAGAAAATAAAACTTAAAAAATAACTTGATCCTATACCTTGTGAAAGTAACTTTAAAATTAAAATGATTTGAAACGTTAACCTCAGAACTAAATAATCACACACAAAATATATTATCAGCAAGAAAAAGCAAACATTTTTAAAATTTTTTTTAGTGAAGAAAAGAACCCCTAGAATGTGCGTCCGAGGCAGGACCTTTCATATGGTAACTCGTTCAATTGAACGTCAACTGAAGACTCCATCAATATCTGTTTCTCTACAAGAACTCGACTGGAGTCCAGCCCCTGCCGGCCGTGAGCTGTCGTTTGCCGAGGAGGAGGAAGCAGAGACCCAGGACCCTACAGCAGGAGGTATTATCGTCGCGTCATTTATCCCTGTTAAATATAGTGATAATTGTTCATATTTTGAAGAAATAGTAGGGTCAACTTTCATCAGGCGACAAGTCGTAATGTTAGCCCAAGAGTCGATCTTCACATTCTTGCCGTCATGATACTTATCACACCTTCATACAAAACATAGCGTTACTTTTGAAACATATATGTTACAGTCTCTTATATTATAGTATGTATTGTATCTCATGACAAATGTGATTTATATATCAAAGAAATTCTTAAAAAAAAAATTATTCTGTGCAGTTATTTTGGTATTTACTTACCTTACAGACCCCCTTGACGCGATGAACTTTGACGAGGATGCCGACATGAATTACTCCGTGCATGTGCGCACACCGGACATTCAACTGGGCCAACGTACCAACGTTACAGAGGATCCGCCAGAGAAAACCCAGGAGACTGAGGCCCGTACTGATGTGAAGGACAACGCATCAACAAAACCACCTAGGTCTCCGCCAAAGTCTACTGCTACTAGTGCTTTCACCACAAGTTCGGCAGCAGAGGGCCGTATTATTGAAACCATGTCAAACAGATTTGATGTGGTGGAATCGGGACTCATAAATTTCCATACTGACATGGGTGCGATCAAGCAGGAGTTGGTGTTACTGAGGTGTGACGTCCAGGGACCGGCAAAACAACCGACTGACCAGCATATCGCAGAAGAACTTAAGACGATACGGAATGACGTCAACACTCTTGGGGGCGAATTTTTCCAAGTCAAGACTGGCCTAATTGATATTGCAAATGAGTCTATTACTGTAGGGAAAGCTTGTCATGAAATGAAAGCTAACATGCTGGGCATGAAGGGCGATATCTCCGCTGTGAGAAGTGATGCACACACCCTCAAGTCGAAGTCGTTGGGACTAGCCAGTCAACAGCAGACTCTTGTGCAGGAGATGGGTGCTGCTAGAGAAGACATCCGTAATGTCGCAACAGACTCAACCCTAGTAAAGGAGGACGTACAAAGTGTAGATAATAATGTTTTAAGTATGCGTGTCGACACTGCACTGTTAATCAGGGAAGTGGGTATCCTTAGGGGCGATATCGCCACGGTAAAGAAAGAAGTGTCTTCTTTGAGAAGTAGTCAAAAAAAAATAGAACAAACTCTGGAAATAATCAAATCAGCGGTATTGGGCACCCAGGGAGTGATAAATTTAGAGCATGTGGAGATTAAGTCTGACGTTGACGAGCCAGTACCTCCAACCCCTGGTCACGATAGGCCTACACCGATATCTCGACACCAAGAGTCTTCGTCTATTGGTGGCACCAACACCAGTGAGGTTGTTTTCCGTCAGCGTGACGGACAACAGACTTACGCTGGCAGCAGTAACTTGACTGTCCCCCTGCCCTCGACGTCAACCCCTGTAACTACTAGCGCACGTATTACACTTTTTGCAGACACCCCAAGTCAGGAGGAAACGCAGGATCCCAACGCGTCTCTTATCCAACAAGAACATGTCCTTGTAAAGAATACTGAGCCTGACTCGGACTTAGAAAGTATGCAGTGGCCGTCGTTCCCCCACGATTCTCAGCAGGACATTGCGGCTGAATCACAGGAGGTGTCAGCAGAAACCAGCGGGGCTTATTATCCCGTAGTGCATGAGGATGCTGACGGGGGTCAAACAGTGACTCAGGCTTACGTACCCGGTCATATCGTGCGGCAACTTTCAAGAGCAGCTTCACCTCAACCTTCTTCTAGTAAAGCGGCAGAAACACCCACATTAAGACCAAGAGCAAAGAGTCCTGTAGTTAGCCCAGAGCCCAGGCGAGGTTCTCGTATGAAAAAGCCTACTCACCCCAAAGACTGAACATGCGTCAATTGTATACAACGTTTTTTTATCACTATTAAATTGACACTGGCTTTTATGATTCTAATTAATATCGTTTTTGCCTGCATACAGAGTTAAGGTTGTGTCATGTAGAGATAATGGACAGAGATATAACAATTGATGTTGAAAAAGACAATTTATTCAATGGTATTCTGAAATAATTCGGAGGTATAAGTATTTGAACCAGCAACTGTATTTCTGGAAAGGACGAGTTTAAATTTGTATAAAGAAATTAAGTCATTACACTTTGAAAACCGGTTTGAAGTGTTAGGTTACTCGAGTAAAGAAAACGTTGTTGTGACGATATTTTTCAAAGTTTAAATTCTGCTGCGACGGCAAGTAAGATTCAGTTACAAGAATGTTACAGAGTGTTTTGTCTGATACAATAAGATTACATCTCTGATTTGTCAAAGTTTAAATTCTGCTGCGACAGCAAATAAGATTCAGTTAGAAGAATATTACAGAGTGTCTTGTCTTATACAATAAGATGACATCTCGCATTTCGCCAGAAGTTCCAAGTTTACTACTGAGGGTATGTTTCTTAAATAGTCTCGATAAATGTTCGTGTAAAACTCGACAATTTGAACGTTCTGATTTATCGTCCTCTGACATTCCTCGCACCGCGAGGACGTCGTCCCCTGCGACCCCTACCCCTTCCTGCTGGCTGGCGGAGTGCTTGAGGCATTGGCCCCCCGTACTGGGCGTAGATGTAGTTATCACGCCTCTGGACTCCCTCGAGGGAAGGGTTGTCCCTGGTATTGGGGCCTTGGTCGTGGTCAGCAACTTCCTCGCGGTCGATGTTACGGTTGTTGAGGAGGAAGCGGTATCGGGCGTTCACCTGGAGCGTCATTTCCAGGTCGGTGTCGCGGTTCTGACCAGGCTTGAGTTTGCGAAGGCCCCAATCGATACACCGATTGTGCAGCACACAGCAGGCTTTCACGACCCAGGAGGCCTGAAGGGGATGCATCTCGATAACCCCTCCACCCGATTTGGAGAGGCATCTTAGAATAAAATAGAAAACATAGTATTTTCATTTCTGGGAAAGTTATGTAACCGGAAAGCAAGATTATAAAGTGGCGCATACAAGACAATGGATGAATGACTACTCTTTGGATCCGACAGTTAGAGTTATTATTTTGTGTTGTAAATATTGGCGATATCTTTAATTAAGATGCATACCTCCAACGCGACTTGAGCTGTCCGATTGTACGCTCAACTGAAGAACGCGCGCTTGTCTGGGCGAACTGGTAGTCTCTCTGCCAGGGTTCTAGTTCTTCCAGGTTTTGGGTACGGAAGGGCGTGAAGACTTGGGGGGTGAGAGCATAGCTGTCGAAAGAAATAATAATACAACGTTAATATTACTTAGAAAATATTTTGCATTGTGTATATAATATAGAGAGACTTAGAGAAAGAGAGATATATGTGTTAGAAGTTAGAAAATTGAATTTGTAAAAGTAATACTGCCAGTGCTAGTGTCATGTCTAATATAGAGACATATTTCACAAATTTACCCCGTCTGTTGAAATGTGGTTAACAATATCGTGACGGTAGGGTAAAAAAATGACGTGTGATATTTGGCTTTTATGTTCTGTATATTTTTTATCGCCGTTTACTGACGTTTAACCTACCCGCCGTCTCCTAAGAGAAAGTATGGTCCTAGTCGACCATGGTTGGCGATCTGCTGTCCCAAATCTGAATAATCCAGGACAGCCTGATCGTGGTGGCAGCCAGACATACCACTCTCCACAAACGTTATTCTCTCATCGTGGTCACTGGCTATCTGTTAACATATAATTGTGAATATATTTTAAACTTGTATGTTATTTTGTGTTTTTTTATGCATTGTGGTGCTTGACAAAAGACGTTTATAAGAGATCAGGGTTATGAAGGGTTAAAGAGAATAAAAATGTAATTGTCTGTACACTATTTGCTGAATTCTATTTGTCATCATTTCTATATAATTATACTCACAAGAACGTTCAGAGCATGGTATCCCTTGCGGCAGACGTACGCATGCTCATTCCGGACAGGCCTCTTTATCGGGATGTAGGTGCCGTCGATACACCCCACACACTGCGGCATCTTGTGTCGTTCTGCGAAGCGGAGAGCTGACTCGTGTAGCGCCTCACCCTAAAAAAAGATAATAAGACTTTAACGTTGACGATAATATCGATCATTATGACTGAATAATTTAGTGAGGATTATTGCCATATTTATAGCGAATGCAGCTAACAGATTACATTAGGGGTCACCTTCTGAATATTTTTGACCGCATATTTTCCTTTTTTTATGGACTGCTAAATCAATGAGGGTAATGATTTTTATCATTTACCTTGGGGAACTTGATGTATTTCTTCCTGCGCGAAACGAGGAACTTGATGAAGGGTAGTATGGCCCTACCGATGCTGGAGGTGGAGCAGCCCCCCTGGGTGTCGGACACAACACCATAGTAGGAGCCAGTGGCCAAATACCGTAGACAGTAGCACACCTATAAATCGGAAAAATTATAAAGAATGAATAGCATTAATTTGCAAGTACAGTTAGGATACACTGGGGTTATTTTATTTTAATGGTGATAATTTTTCTAGGCCTACTTCCATAAATTATTGGCGATACTCTGAATTTTCGTTATTTTGCTGTGGGTTATTTTCTTTCATGTAGGCCTTCCATAATAATATAGCGACATTCTTCTCATTTACCTTGTGGAAGAGGGGGATGGGCTTTCCTCTCTTCTCATGTTCACCCTTCCCAGGGCGAAAACGGCTGGCCTCGAACTCTCGGGTGAGTTCCTCCACGCAGCTAGGGGGAAGGCGAAATCTTGCCTGGAAGTCTTTGATCCTCGGCCACCTCACCCTTGGGTCAATGCGTTCGCGGTAGACCTTCTTTGACTTGCACCGTTTTTGCCCCCACATACGGCTGTAGCTTTTCCTTTTCAAGTAGGTAGCGAGCGCAAAATGTTGAAAACGCAGACACCTGCTGGTCTGAGGTGACCTGGTCTTCCTCCTGGGTGCTGAAATAAAAAATAAATGATAATTATTACTTCACTTTTATATAACTTTGACTGTAGGTTAAGAATTTGAGACTACAAAATTAGAGTGGTTGACACATTACGTGCAAGAAGTTAGAAATATCACTTGAAATAGACAGAATTACAAAATATCACCATTTATTGAAATTCGTCTAAATTCATCTATTATCGCTCACTTTGACCTCAAATCATTGTTTAGTAACTCTACAATACTGTAGGGGCCTTTATATTCAGACCAAACACTTCTACAGTGATTATAGTATATAGAGGTAAAAACGCTGAAGCGCGGTAAGACACAAAAATATTGAAAAGTCAAGAAAAAGCTCATGTGGCTTATTTGTGTACTCACCCATGTTGGAAGTATCCCAGAATGACTTGCGGTTTCCCTTGAAATCGATTTCAACGTTAGAGAATAGGTTTAAAAGGGGTTGTAAAACACCACGATACCAAAATTTGGTATCGCCGATTTTAGCGGTTTTGGACTATCGCGGGGTGCTGGCGATATATCGCCAAAGTTTTATGGAAGCGCAAATATCGTGGCGATATATCGTCGATTTTTTATGGAAGGCATTTGGGCCTCGCGATACGTGGTAACCCAAAAACAAGTATCGCCGATGTTTTATGGAATGCCCCCCAGAATCTCCTCTTCCTCCATTTGTATCTTCCATGTGCCTCAACGCCACCAATTAAGACTAGGCCTAATAGGCCTAATAACGAAAATTATAACATGGAATAGCCGATAGATGTTCCACTGATTTAAAAATGAAGCCCTCTTTTGTGTGGTTCTTTTGAAATGATTTAGAGACATTGGATACATTGTTACGACACTGTAAAGCTTACCCAATTCCATCATAAACATAATGGTATGTAACAGCACCTATAAACATAATGGTATGTAACAGCACCTATAGATGAGAAAATGAGCGTAGGATACCTGAATCCATGCACGTACACCACTCCGTATGGTCTCATAAACAAACATACTTCTGCCCAAACTACATCTTATCCAATCTTGTCGTGTAAGTGATAAATAAGGGGCGGAATAGCAGAAATGTGTAGTCTGTCATCTCTTTATCACATAAGGATATTAGTGGAAGAGTCTCAAAGGTATTTTATGGGAAGCCCCGAGGTCAAGGGTGATAGGGGAGAGTGACTTGGGGCAAAAGAGATACTGCAAACTTTTATGAGCCACAACATCCAGAACAACTGTAACTTCACTCCAGTTGATTTGCAAGACCTCAGCAAAGAGAAACATCTAGGAAATAACCTCAAACGTTCCATGTTTTTTGCTGCATGTTCTGTTTGAGCATTGTTAAAATCAAGTATTCTCACTGATAGGAGTATCACTGAACATTACGAATTCTACCCCCTAATAATTAGCCAACACACCCCTTATTAGATTACCCCTAAAATCTCAGGTCATTGAGGCTTTTCAGCAATGCAATGTTTTGTAGGCACACACTAATCATGCGTAGCACCCCCTTGCCATTCCCTAACCCATTGGGGAGGCCACTTACCCTGAGCCATAAATAACCTAAAACGAGCCACCCCATTCTCCACAAAAATCCCCAATGGGGACCCCCTCACACCTCCGTGAATTCGGCCCCCATTGATGGGGATTATCAGACAGTCTGCGTCCCACCAGGACGTGGAGTGGCATGGATTAACTCCTCCAGTCCATCACTCCTGGGCACCCCGCCGTGTCTGTGTAGAGCAGCAGAAAACGGCTACACCTGTCAGAGCCTGCTAATGCCCCAATACAGGATATGGGTAGGAGAGGGGAAAGGGCAACTTGCCACAATTTATAAATGTGGAAATAGTCCAAGGTTTGTATAATTTATTATGCTGTTTGTGCCATGAACGACTTGTTGAGTTTGCTATCTAGAGTAGCACTGTGATTGAATAAAATGGTCAGTCCATTTTTGTATGTCACATGGGGTTTCCTAGACGTTTACTGATTATACTAAAAAGGTGATGATTCTGGAAATGAAGATGTAATAGTGCATAGATTAGCGAAGGTCTGAATGAGAGAAAGAGAGATATAATCCTTTATAATTAAGAATCTTATAGGAATGTTATTATTGATTACACCCAACAGTCTATGTGTAGAGTTGCCGGTAAGGATGTGTCTGAGCCACCTAATGCACCAAAGGAGAATATGCATGGGTGACAGTGACGAAATGGGATTTGCATTCATATAATGCATAGATTGCTAATGTGGCAATTCTACATATTAGTCCAGGAGCCAAATCTGAAAATCCTGATTTACCCTCCGTGGTGAGCCCCCTGGATTTTCTTGATTTTTTTCATCTTATAGCATCCTAGGGACCATGAATCAAGACGGTTCCGAAGAATTTAGGTATGCGAACACTGTCTAATTACGCGATTTGTGCTTAATTAGCAAAAAATGAAAAACGCGTTATTTCTAAATTTCTCTGGAACTATGTAAGATATGATAACATGCTATATGTCATCTGAAAGGTAATTTTTTTCCTGATTTTTTGATATATTGTTTGCTATTGTCATTAATCATTCCAATGAGTAATTAAAGAAAAACTGTTGTTTCAGTCAAAATCATTAGAACTTAAGGATCCAAGGTTAAACTCTGGAATTGATAAACCAAGTTCTA
Organism: Lepidonotus clava; assembly: GCA_936440205.1. Classification (NCBI taxonomy): domain Eukaryota; kingdom Metazoa; phylum Annelida; class Polychaeta; order Phyllodocida; family Polynoidae; genus Lepidonotus; species Lepidonotus clava. Next base: position 38,094,003 of record OW387136.1, on the reverse strand, counting down.
AGTATACTTAAAGGGGATCTTTAGGCAGTTTTTAAAGAAGGTTGCATCTGATTTCATAGGAAATATAATGTAGAAATCATTTTTTGCTGATTAAATTCTGACCGACTACAGGCTCATTTTGCACTTATATTTCAAAAGGAGAGATGATATCATGAAAATAACACAATATATCCTAAAGAGATGGGAAAATGATTATCACTGTCTCCCTAAGCTGGTATTTCAATGCTTTCTGAGCCATTTAGTCCATTGTATATAACATTGGAGCTGTAGAATAAGTAAACATTAGCAAGAAATATGTGTCCATGTAATTTGCAGACAAGCTCATCTTTGTTGCCTGATCAAACTAGTATAGTCATTGATTTATTTACTCAAACTGGTATGGATGGCTCTTTATATTGCCAAAGATTCACACATTGACAATATACAGCAAACAATATGCAGCAAACTTCTATTTACATACCCCTGTACCCACTGATCTTAAAAAAAAGCATGTTCCTATAGGGAGAGTGGGAGTTGTAGGCTGTAATACTCTTTTAAATACTCTTTTAATTGCTGGCCCAAATATCTAATGTTTACCTCACCCTGGCAACAGGCCTGAGGCCTGGAGAGACAGAGGAATGATAAAGATGGTAGACTAGGGTTCTTATCTCCCTGTTGTGCAAGTTAACCCATTGGTAAGACACTGTGCTTACAACCTAATAAAGGTTCCCTCAGAGAGAGGGGCAGGCTTAAAATTTGGCTACTTATGACTGTCTTATTATTCAATTTTATCACATAATTCCACAAGGAGCATGGGGTTCATCACTGCAGCTGGTTAGATAAAATGATAAAGTTAACTGTTTAGATAATGTTGCCTTCCAGCAGTAAAATGAAGGTAGTGGATCTTCAGAACCTTATCAGTGGTGGAGAGGTCTAGCCTTTCCCCTGAGCGACCTGAACTGGGGGATAAGGGCAGCCTCCCATGGTGCAACACACTGCAGGCCTATATATATAGTGTGCCATAAACTGTGGGATTGCTGACCACCTGCTGTACTTTTGTTAACATCCTACCACCAATCTGCCAAATTAAACTTTGTTACCCTTTTACTACTAGAGGGTTTACAGTTCCAGGTTGTATGGGTTCATTGCTCACTTAGCTTTATACCCTTTTGTATTATAGACTAAGTATTCAGTGTTGTATTATAAGAACTGATCATAGACTAGATGATTATTCATGTATTTGAATAATGACTCCCTTAGTTTTAGGTCTCTGAGTATTTACCATATTGACCTTTCCCTTAGTATCTAACTATAAGCTGTCTCTTGCTGTTGGTTAGGGAAACTGCATCCTTGTTCATAGCAGTTGAGAAATGAAAATGGTCAGTTATATTTTGATAAGGGAATAATGTTGTTTCTGAGGTTTATATAACAGAAAGTTTGAGGTTACAACCAGAATCACAGCAATTTGTTGCTCTTCTACATTCTCCTAATACCGTACTGCCTTGGTTATGGTCCCACAGCAAGGGTGCTGTGCACACGCTGCTCAATGTGGTAATGCTACTAGATAGCATTGGGAAACCAGTAATGGCTATACCAAAAATTTGAAATTTTGAAATAGAAAGATATATCAGGAACTTCTGTATTGTTTCATGTTTTGATATTTTTTTGAGGTCTTGCCAATGATATTGATATGTAAGTACACACACAGAGGTCTCAGTTCCCCTAGTACACTTCCTAATAAAATTGGATATATGGCAAAATCCTGTTAGTTGATAGGATGAATCTCAGTGAAGCATGACCAAAGGCTGGTCATAACTTGTATTGGTAATTTGGGAGGATTGGAAGTTTGGCTCTTAGAAATGAACTGTGACCATGATCATAATTTAATATCAAATTACTAATACCAGTAACCCATATATAGGATAAAATATAAGATATCCATTTTGTGTATGTTCAAGCTAAGGTACTCATTTACATAAGCACATGGGTCTAGAATCCAAGAGTGCAATCTAGTAATTTATTAAAACCAACAATTTGGTCTACAAGTCTACAAGTTTAACAAAAAGCACACTTCGTCTTTTTGCAGTTGGCATATTGATACAAGGACTCTTTTCTAAATTCAGAACCTTTGATATATGACAGCATACTTTTTGGGATTCATCTCTTCTTTAACCCCTTCAACCCTGCATTCCTGTGAAAATCAGATGAAAATTTCTCTTAAAGTAAAAGTTCTCAGCTTTTAATAGCTGCAAACTGTTTTGTAATATTCCTGTCAGAACCTGAGATATCGCTTTTTGAAGCTACATACTTCATATTATGCTAGGAAACCCTTCAATCTATATATCTTCAATATCTCAATGTATTTGCAGCTTGAACTTATACATACTAAAACATGAAATTAAGTCTTTTAATCATTAGAAACGTTGAGAATGCAATAACTTTACATAGTTTTGTTTATTGTAGTAAATGTTTGCGGTATTTAAAAGATGAAGACAACTTCTAAAGAAATCATGAAACATATTATTTTCAATATCTTTATTCTTTTATCTGAAACCATGGTAACCTGGTAACCTTCCAAATACTGAGATTTTCCCTGAAAAAACATTCTACTGCAAATTTCCCATAATGCAATAGTTACTAAAACTATTTTATTTTTCATAAGACCATTGAAATCTCTGGGAAATTCTATTTAAGTAAGATTTTTTCATAAAACAGCATAAAAACTTGTTTTTTTCACAATAATTTCATAAATAATAGAATTATGGGGCTGATTTCGAGATATGTCCAAATCTGGCCAAAATTTGCCATAATGGCCTGCATTGACCATAAGATTCTAATAGAACTAAATGAGATAATGTGATGAAACAAATGGTAGGAAAATCCCTGGAACTCAAGGAATGCAATAGTCTTTCCCTTAAAGCTCTAGGTCAAATATATGTTTTGTAATCAACAAATAACCATAAAAATTGACCCATATTCATGGGCTACACCAGTGGTGAGGCCAAATATGGCCTTACGGGGTGGAAGGGGTTAAAGTAGTATACCCTCAGAAATCTGGATTGGGGTCAGGTAATGGGTGAGTCTGCTACAAGCTATTCTTTTCTTTATGTAAACAAGAAGTAAAGGGAACTATAAGGGGCCTTCCATTTAATAAGTACACACATTTTCAAAAGTCTCATATCCCCACCCCCCTTTGGTCATAAATATGCATTGGATTTGTTCTAGAAACTACACACATTTTCAAAGATTTCATACCTCCCTCCCTCCCCCCCCCCCCCTTGATGCATACAAACTTAAAGCAAGGGCCCTAATAAGATGGTTTGAAATAAAACTGAAACATTATCATGGTATAATGCTGAGGAAAGAAATCTTATTTAAACCATAGTTTTATTGTGACACATCTTTCACTGTGATCCAAAATGCTCTCCAAACAGCTACCATATTATATACATGTGCCCAAATGGCTGTGAAAGCACTGAAATACCAGCCTAGGGAGATAGTGATTATCATTTCCACATCTCTTTAGGATATATTGTATTATTTTCATGATATCATCTCTCCTTTTGAAATATAAGTGCAAAATGAGCCTGTAGTCGGTTAGAATTTAATCAGCAAAAAATGATTTCTACATTATATTTCCTATGAAATCAGATGCAACCTTCTTTAAAAACTGCCTAAAGATCCCCTTTAAGTATACCTAGAACTTGGTTTATCAAATCCAGAGTTTAACCTTGGATCTTAAGTTCTAATGATTTTGACTGAAACAACAGTTTTTCTTTAATTACTCATTGGCATGATTAATGACAATAGCAAACAATATATCAAAAAATCAGGAAAAAAATTACCTTTCAGATGACATATAGCATGTTATCATATCTTACATAGTTCCAGAGAAATTTAGAAATAACGTGTTTTTCATTTTTTGCTAACTAAGCACAAATCGCGTAATTAGACAGTGTTCGCATACCTAAATTCTTTGGAACCGTCTTGATTCATGGTCCCTAAGATGCTATAAGATGGACAAAATCAAGAAAATCCAGGGGGCTCACCGCGGAGGGTAAATCCTTATCTTGACTGATTTCAGGATTTGGCTCCTGGACTATATTGGAAACAACATGATTGTATAGATGCTGTGGATTCCACGCAGCCGTTGAGTAGAAGAGTCCAAAACGGGTCAGTCTATAATCTTGGATTTTACGTGCCCAAATAGATCTATAGGCCTACTGAGATGAATCTTCTTTATTTTAATTTCCTACCCCGTCCCCTCTCCGATTGGGGCATATGTAATGTTTTCATGTTAGTTAGGTTTATTCAATGACAAGGAAAGAGAAAACAAGTTTCTAGATAAGCGAGGACCAATTACGAGTCCACTTTATAAATCTTCTGCTGGTTCCCAGCATGTGTACCCATAACTAATGGTCGGCATCCAGCTTTCCAGAAAGAGATTTCCGTCCTCATTAAAAGTTGCCTAAGGGCGAATGGTAAGGTAACGATTTGCCATAGCGGGCAAAGGGCATTTGGCCAAGCTTGTTACGTAGGGAGATGGGGGCAGAGATTTGTGTTCTGTTCTTCTATGCAGAAAAGCTGATTTCTGTCAGTCTGGGGTATATTTGTCTGGCTGACTGCCAGACAGGTCATGTGCCATTTGGTAGCTACCAACGACCTATGGCTGAATGCATCAGCAACCTATTTGTCGTTCAATTGTGAACTAAGTGTCAGGAGAGCATGACATCTGAATGTGATTTGTCTACTTTTTTTGATAAACACACTCGTGGTTTACCACAAAGTGGTTTCTTGGTATGTTTGAATAAGAAGCATATATATGCTATGCTTTCTAAATATTTTGTACTGCAAAACAAGCTCGGTACCCCTTACAGGGCGGATATGTAAGATACATTCTAGACAGGACTGACTATATTAGCATTTTGTCAAGCTAGTCAATTAATATTACAATGTTAAACTACTCTGTAAAGACTAGGACCAATATACTTCCTCTGCATAATCTATAACTCTTCATTAACCCGTCCATATAAGGCCAGGTGCATACGTAGATGAGGAGCAATAATTTCTAGTATAAAATGGGGATTTTATTCTCTATGTCCCTTAAGCATAAGATGTTCGGAGCTATGTCATAGGAACATAGGTCTTGTATTTCCTCTTTGCAAGTAGCATTGAACATATAGTATGTCCTTTCTTTGACGCATAATTATGGTATTGGCACTCTCAAACTCTTATTTCCTTTTTGTTTAGAATAAGCCCATCTCACATTGAGAATATCACAGGGTTGGACAAGGGTTGGACAAAATAGCTGTTTAGGCAATCCTTGTCTCCAGGAGTTGGGGTTACTGAAATGAGCAAGACTTGTGTTTTTCTTTATCTTCAAGTATGACTTGAACATTATAATTTCTTAAATCGTATTAATTAGCAGATTTGTAGGTTTGCTAGCCAATCAAAAGGCTGTATTTCATGGCAAAATAGGGTTGGACAATATAGGTTGGGCTGACAGGCTTTAACATTGGTTCCTATGGGAAGAATGTCAAAATAGAAGGGTGCATTTAACAGATTTTAGGAGCAATCCGTCAACAAAATTGCCTTGGTTTATTTTGTATTATCTAACCCTCTTCAGATGATAAATGTGGATGCAATTTTGAAAGTATTTCATGGTTAATGTTAATGTTGGTGTAGACTGGGATGGGCTTATTCTTTAATAGCAATGCATTTACTAATTCTGTAGCGACTGATTTGTTCATGACCGTACATAGATTCCTCAGGATCTAGAATTGTGCAAAGGGTATGCTTTTGGATCTAACAAACATTTGTGGTTCAAAGGAAATACCACATGCAATAACTTTACATGAGAAAAACTATTGCAAATGCCTTATAGTCTTTGACTTCAGATTTGCTGCTGATCATGGGTGAATACAGGATTTCAGCCCGGATTTCAGCTAGGAGGAGTTCTGCATAATATATAACCAAAGTGTTAGAACATTGTGCATCCATACGCATGTGCGAGATGTTTTTCCCACATTGGGTTGTTTGTGTAGGCCTCAGCAAAGGAGGGGGCATACTTTACCCACAGCGCTGCTTTCGCGTTTAGTAACGCTGTGGCCAAAGCCTTTTTTGTTAAAAGTTGGTATCACTGCGCGGCATGGTTAACTGCGTAAAGGCCACATCAGGGCACTTGCGTAAACCAAGAATGTTAAAGTCGGAGCGATGGTTATGTAGGAATCTGAAGCGAGAAAGGATTATGAGGATGGGGGAGGCCCCCCATATTCGCTCCTGCACTAATACCACTGTCACAAACTTGTTCGGTCCACTTGACGGCTAATTTACAGCAGAAACCAGGTTGACAACATGTTTGAGACAAGACTGTATATGATATATCCCAGGTCAATAAGGTAGACAAGGTTATTGTTAGGCACTTTCAATGGAAGACTTTGTGAATCACTATTTTCCTCTGCGGATATTGATCCACACTCCACTATAAGGGCCAGGGTAGGGAGATATTGCGCCTCCTTTATTGTTGAACCCTTCAGTAAAGGGGACATATGATCCATAAGGTCCTCGGCACCAATTTCCTTGTGAGTCAGTGACTATAGGATATATAGACAAGCAATACGCAATTGGTTTGCCTGCACACTCTATAAAGGCACAGCAGCATATATATATATATATATATATATATATATATATATACTATATTTATGTATCTTGTACAGTGGTTGAAGTTAGACAGTTTACATATTACGTATGCTAAGCTGACCAATGGACTAAGAAATTCCTCTCCTAGATTTGTTTGAAATAATTTTGGATTATCTGTCGAGAGATGAGATGTTAATCTTGTTATCCTTTTTTTTATTACACAGTGGACTGAAATCTTAGGTCCGCCCGTTGGGTTCATTCAAAGAAAGTCGCCATGGCAAGCGCAGACAAATACCTTAATTTGGTCTATGGATGATGAGCTATGATTATTGTGTCAATTGCAGACCTGAAGAAGTGAAAATGGGTTCAGAACCCATCAAAACAACTTTCAGACGCCACAACCCAGATACCATATAGATAATGGTCATTGTCTGTTCTCCCCATCCATGCATCAATGTACAAATACTTATTTCTTTCCAGGTTATGCGACTTTAGGGCTTATGGCTAATTACAGTCATTATTTCCTTCCATATTCTATAGATATATTTTAATTCAATTGTGTATGAATAGATATAATAAATGAGGATGACTCCCAAAAGGATATTACTATAGGCCTCTCTCTATAGAATCGCATACACATGCACAAACGCACAGACGTATGGACACATGCTTCGTAGGTTTACATAATTGTGTATGCAAGTGTCTATAGACATTGCTATACTAAAGTAGGTCGATTTCCACCGCAAAAAGAACACACACAAAACTCCATTACTACGATATGTCCAATAGGGATGGCAGACAGACATTCTAGCTAAAATCGATTAAATCAACTTCAAACAATTACTTGAGCAATAGGCCCACCATACAGTTTACTTCATTATCAACATTGTATTTTGAATACACTTAAGAAATTGCTAGCAGACAAACTCCAGACACACCCGGAGGCATATGCAAGAGAAATAAGCAAGCTCTTCCCCAATCATATTCTTAATTATGAACCACTGGGCCACTAGGTTTCACAAATTGAGAGGCATGTAGGGTTCGCAATACGAGTGTGTATGTATGCGTGTCTCTGTGACCCGCACCCAATACTGTGTGTGCCGCAACCAGTGCTAATGGTCTATTTTTAATCAAAATGTTGGATTGCTCTTCTCGAATTTCCATCGCCATCGCTCGTTCCATGAGGAAACCAGGATGTATGAAAGCAATATTCACACATTATAAATCATGATGAATGATTAATGCCCTCGTGAAATATGCACAAGAAATCCCCAATAAGTATCATATAACCCACTTAATGACATTCATGCCTTCATAATCCTGAACACAAACCTCAGTGACCAGCCATTCTCCCTTAATGATACTACAGCCTTTATGACTTCCCCTTCCCTCATTCCTCTACCCATTCCATTACCATACTTATTATAAGGATCGTCACCATCCGTCATAGACCCAAATTACAATCTCGGCCCGCCGGAGAAGAGGTCCCCTGCAGAAATGTGATTCATCACATTTTCTGTGATCTATCAGCTGGTTGTAATCACATTTCAGGAGTCTGTCGGACCTTACCCAATCCACAGGGTCCTTTATGACTGTACTGACGGCAGGATTAGTTCTTAGGTTTTAAGCCATTGCACCGCATTTATAGGCGGATAAGGGTGTTGTCATAAAACAAAGATGATAATGTTATTTGTCTGTGCTTTATTTTGTAGGGTTGAAATATTAGTAAAGCAAACCAGTGAAGTGTGAGGTGCAGAACATAACTATGTCATGATTCACATTGACAAATAAATAAACATTAATTCACCCGACCTTCTATTGTAAATACGATATTGAAAATATGGAATTATTCTGTACTCTATCAAGATATCATTACATCAACCTATATAATTATAGAGTGTACAATTGTATTGTCTTGAAGGTCAGACATGTCTGAAGGCAGTCAATTACTGTATGAACAGAAATATTCTACTTCAAACGCTTTCATAGAATTCATGGAAAAGGAGCGTGCACTGAGATTGGGCCGTCCATTCGATCATTACGTATACGGACAAGGGGGGGGGGAAGGGGTCTATCATATAATTATGTCTAATCCGTAAGCATGCTCAAGAGCCCGGACAAACACAGATGCTAATCTTAGCTATGTGTATGTCCGACCCTGAGTTACAATATATATATATATGCCTTGAATGCCGGCTAACTCAGCTAAGGTATTTGGCTTTTGTACTAAATGATTGTGTGTATATTTACGACCTGTCTTGTGGTTTTTTTTGTATGTATATGCCTCATTAATAATCATTATGATTCTACCCATACGGAAGATCACATGTATGTGAATATGGTTTAATAAATGAATAAAAGAAAAACATTGGTCTAGAAAACATGTAAAAATGTATATGTAATCGATAAACCGCTGCGATATGTCGGGAAACAACTTGCTATAGCAGTGTATGAAAGTTCTAATATGTTCCATTTCCAGAATTTCTGGTACAGGACAATCTCTTCAAATAACTTGAATATCAGTGTAATCAGTTTGAACGACCAAAGCATAAATCCAGATATATCTCTAATTTTGAGTATAATGACATACCAACATTATGGCTATTTCTAATAGTAAGTAAGAAGACCTATGGTAATGTTGTTACATCTGATACCCTTTGTTGGTATGATTAAGTAGCTTTGGAATGATGTTTATTAACACAAAAGGACTGCTTAAATGGCCAAAACCGCATTTAAAGCATGCTTGTGTAAACCCTCTTTAAGTGGAGTCCCATACGGTACTTAGAATACGGGTTAAAGAAGAAGGATGGGGGCTGCCTTGGCTTTTATTACACAAACCCATAGATCACAAAATGTGTTAGCCGTGAGCGAGGAAGTAGGAACATTAAATGCCCGCACATGCCGTTCAAGAGATTCTTCCGACTATCCCGCTATAAGGAGATACTGGTAGAGAACTGGTCTGCTTATGCAAAGGTACTGGGTTTGATTCCATTTTGCTTTCTGTGCTGACCTCGAGTAATTTAAAGAAGCATGTTCCATGCTTCTTAAAACTTTTCCATGACATACCCAAGGTTTCAGCTCCCTTTGAACAAGATATAACAGATTCTGATTCCTATTAGATTTGGCCAGAAAAAGGGTAGATAAAGGGTAGCTTAGGTATGTCCAGGGGCGGATAGAGGATTTTGGAAAGGATGGGGTCCGCATATAATAGGCTAAGTACTAAAACCACGTGCATTTGGGCAAGTTTAATTTTAAGTCCCCACCAAAAGGGGGGGATCAGGACCCCCTGGATCCGCCCCTGATGTCTTGTCCTAAAGTTCTCAAAGCAGGAAAAATGAATAATATGTTGGTTATACGAAAAACGGGTGCACGTGTACGTGGATTGGCACTGGACTGAAGCATAGGCCTTTACATTATATATACCTCATGACTGGCTCTCCTTTCCCTGGAACTTATGAATAATAGGAGGACCATGACTTTTACCCTTCCTGACAATCTTACATACATCACAAACTGCCTAATAAATGCGTACAGTCATGATACAGACAGTGTCAAAGTATGAGTGAGTCGCAGACAGCTGAATCTATGATGAACAGGGAAAGCTCCTTGGTAGACACAGGTGATTTGTGGGCAGTGTCCAGTGAGCAGGATACCAGTGACTTTGACACATTGCCATATCGACCCTGCGCAGATGTTTTTTGACCACCAAATATTACACCATGACCAAACATTTTACAAAATATTTACATTTAACTAAAATATATGGATGGTCTTCTATGGATTCCAGACCAATACAGAACTACCATTCAACCAATGATAATTATGTTGTTTTATATCCCTTATAAATTATGATTCATCAAAATCGAATGTGAGGTCATCTACACAACTTCTATACACAGTTGAGAATCGAAAGAGACCGTGCAGAAGCTGGTCACTGCTGCGAAGTTTAACTCTGACCCTCCAACATTGAGAGGTGTGCTTTTCCTGTGCGCCACTGGAACATTCTCTCTTCAGGTTAAAATGTCAAATGTCAAATTTCCACGTTTCTCTTGCCATGCTACCTCTCTTCTTTAACAAGTTTCCGGTTATACTTCCGCCATTTCATTAGGATATTGTATTGAAGATCTTAACCCCTTTTGAACACAACAGAGTTTTTTTACATATAAGATTGGGTATATGATCCATGACATTTGCTTTTTTACCTTTTTGTTATAGCGACAAAAGAAGAAAGATGGCCTCTACTTCCGCTTTCACAGCGATGCACCATAAACCAGTATACCTTTTAGGCTGAGCTTAGGAGGTTTTATTCATTAAATGTGAGTACAGGAGATTCAAAGTTCAGGTCACTACTTTCAATATTGGCTTCCGTTAATATGCATGTGTAGTAAGCTATACCCCCTCCCCTTGTAAGGCATCCGTCTAAATGATTTGTGTAGTATAATACACTCAAGGTCTCTTCCATCATACCTTACTTGCTGTACGTATGGAAAACCACTCCATTTACCTACACCTACCCAGAAAATGACTTATCAATCACCAAGTTAGATGGCGAGGAAAGAATAGAAAAGTACCTTGGGTGATATATAACTTTTTTGGAATTTTGCATGAAACCAACAAATCAGTAAACTTGCTGGTAAAGATGATAGATATGCCTATTCATACAAATATAACTATAAGTTCAACGTTTTCGCCCACGATATGCGTAGAATCGTAGTCTTATTATATTCAAAATTCTCAAAAGAAGAATATTATTACGTTTACTGATAAGAAGTTAAAAGTGGATCATTTTATTTTGATGCACCCATGTAAGCTTTTGGTTATTGTATGTGCGAACTAGCTATTAAGTTAAAATATAACCATAGTATATTTTCTCTTATTTGTTTCAGTAAAACTAGTATATCGACGTACTAAAATAATTTCATCTTACAAATCTGAATGGTTTTAATATCATAGATGAACAAAAAGGTTCAAAAAGATCCTTAGTCAAAAAGATCCTTAGTCATTTCAGGCTGAAGTCATTGGCCTCTTATGGTTAAATAATACAATTCCTGTCCCATAACTAATGGCCAGTCCCTGGTCGTGTTCCTCTAATATTACTATATCATGTCTGTAAATACATCGCATCTCACTTCTCAATTGCGTACTGACTCTTATGGTAGCCCCTCCACACCCTTTCCCCTTAGAGTTGTAACCAAGGAGAACCTCCCGTCTCACACGTAATAACGAGTCCTTGGTCACTTTGGGCTGGTCTCACCGGCCTCTCATGGTAACAGAGTATGGCTCCCGGCCTTTTGGCCAGGCAACAACAAGATGGGGAGAAAATTGTAATTTGTCTCAGATAGCGGATGTCTGCGCCTGTCAGATTTGCACTCTTCACCTATGGGATGCCAAATGCAAATATTGGAAACGGATTAGATATTTAGTATTTAACAAACCTTTCTCTTGTGGTAAAATAGCAATTTACTCGAATTGCTCATGCCACATGCTTTAACCCGAGACATCGAACGGTTTGAGTGACAAATTACAGGCAACACATAATATATGAAATCTGAAAATGTAACATAAAAACATGATATAATAAGGCTATATGCCACTCAAGGGTAGCCTTTCGTTAGAGAGATAGCACAGTGCAGTATACAAAATACCAATACTTTATCACAATGCCATGAATTTCAATGGTTAACCTTGGCACTGCACATCCCTTGGCCGTCCTGATTACAGAGAGTACTGCTAATGATGGTTCTGGTAATAACACCAGGAGGTGTCTAGTACCCGGGAAGGACCCCTGCTAATAACGCTAATGTAACGCTAATGCTAAGAATTCCTATTTTCCTTCTTTGTTTTAGGCTGGGTAGTTGGCGAGAAGATTATTGAAATGGCCACCCTGAAAATGTTTTCTGTCTCAATTAATGAACCCTAAATCTTCTGGGTTTCTGTATTGTTATTAGCTTAAGCTACTAATGACAATAGGGAATTCGATATTAGTCGATAGGGGAAGTTTTCACTATCCTAATCATAACCGAATAATTATGTGTAAGACAAGAGTACAGCAAGCTAGACAACTTATGAAATTCTTCATGAAACACTGCATGATTCCTATTTGCTTTCAATAATTCTGTCGACCAATTATATCATAATTATATTAGCTTGATTAGCTTTATTGTACCTGATGCCAAACCTAAATGAAAGCTTATTGTTATGTTCTTATATAAGCCGAGCCAAAGACCAAACCCTAGAGCATAATATAGGTATTTAAAAGTAGCAAAGTAATGTCACTTCATCATAGAACACATGAACATCACTGACGTTGCAGTGCTAGGTTTCAAAGAAGTTTCGATGCCTTCTAACATTGAGCTGCTCTTCGATCCTGCTAATTTCTCAACCAAAACTCCTGTTTAATCTGCTCTGATCGTGAGCCGACATGCGTCACGAGTTTCATTAACAGTAGTAGGTGTGGATGAGGCTGCTAAGTACCTGACAGTCCTACCTGATCCGCCAGGGTCTTAACACGACAGGTAAGGGGGATAATCCTGATTAACACCTGCCCGTGTGTTCATTACACACCTACGTTACTTACAGTGTTTCCTTCCATGAGTTACGCCTTAATAAATCAAAGGTGTGCGTGGGAAGGTAAGAAAGTCTAGAAAACATGTTTACATAGGCCTTTCTATGAATCCGAAGCGCGCATAATCACCCTGTATCAACCAAAAGTCCACCCTGGGAATACATGGCTTAGCTCTCCCACCTAGGAGGAGGGAAAGGTCCCACATGGGAGGAAGTTACAAAACAACACAGGAACTGAAGATTTGGCACTGACAACTTTCACAAAATGCAAGCAAATACAAGGAAAGTTCTTGACAACTGTTACACCTACAGACCAAAAGACATGTTCAAGTACATTTTGGTCAGATTTGTAGCCGTTGTCATCCTGTAACTTCTTAGTACTAAGCTACACAAAGTTGGTACATGTGATACAGTGGCCATAGTCACATGGTAACCTGTGTATCTTTCCCTGTATTCTTGTCAAAATGTAGCATTTATTCATATTCCTCCTTGTTCTGTGTATTTCAATACACATTTTCTAATAGAAAATGTAGTTTCCATGCCTAAAAGGGGACAAAGAATATGATTTTTTATGGATTTTGTGCTTTGTTTGTGGAAAAGACCCACCTTGGAGGACTAAAAGTCCCACCTTGGAGTAATATGAGTCCCACCTAGGAATAATAAAAGTCCCACCTTGGAGTTGTAAAGGTCCCACCTCGGAGTTGTGAAAATTCCCACCTCGGAGTTGTAAAAGTCCTACATGGGAGTGAATTATAAGGTAATGCATCCATTATTTACTGCTCATCACTGTTGTGCAGCTAAGCAGGGACGAGTTGCAGAGTGTTTATAACTTTGTTTACAAAGTTCAAGCTGATTAAATAGGAAGTTATAATGACAACAGAGATCTATAAATTTCAGCGCGTGTTCACATAAATATATATATATATAAACATAAATTCCTGAAAATTTTGAAATAATCATGACATGAGAACATACTTTTTCATCATGTTTTTGTAGACTGACAAACACAGCAAGTTTTTGTCATTTCATTTATTTTTCTACATCTCAAGGCCAATGCTAAAAAACGTGTGATATACCACTATGCGGGATATAACCCTGTTTTACCCTGCAACGTTAAAGATACAATGTTGTGACAACGTATTTTTACGTTGTTGCTACGTACAAATGCAGACTGCCAGGTACGTTTTCACGCAGTGCTAGTTTTTCGCACATTCTATGTAGGTCTCTCACACGCAATGCGAGTAAATTGTAAATCTGCCTGACAAGACCTTACACCAAAGTAAGTTATAATTGAAACTGTCTTTGTGTCAGTCAGGCTTACCTTTACAATTTCTGAATTCATGATTGATTTGTGGAGTAGGTTCTCCTAGGTGGGTCTTTTCCTCCTTTGTGGGACTTTTTCCCCTAGGTGGGAATTTTTCTCCCGGGTGGGACTTTTATTCTCCGAAGTGGGACTTTTTCCAGCATGACTCACAAACTGTCATTGCTCCAAAGACACCAACTGTTTTAAAATCAAATAATGGAGTAATACGCATATTGTAACAGCCAGCAATGGAATGAGATGTTGTAAGGTGAGTAAATGATAACATATAAATTGAAAAAAGCCACTTACATAGCTTCAATTGCTATAGATAGTGGGAAAAGTGCTGGTAAGATGTTGGTTTTAGGTCTTAGAATCTGGGAGAGTCAATGAATTCCACCTTCAACTGCAAAATCTGAGAATGTGGGTTACATGGTAACTCAGCAACCTTAATCTTAAGTCTTATTTGTGGTCTGCTGGGTATCTGGATTACCAATCAAATGGGTGCCTACCTTGATATTCATGGAAATATGTTGACAAAATCTTCCTGGTGTTTATTGCAAATGGCCATTTCCTCCCATGTGGGTCTTTTATGCCTCCTAGGTGGGAGAGCTAAGCCATGTATTCCCAGGGTGGACTTTTGGTTGATACAGGGTGATAATGAACGTCCTCTATTTTGTGATGTGGCAGATCGAAAAAGTAAAACTGTATTAGACCTACTTTGTTTTAGAAATTTGCAAAAACTTTACATTGGATGGCCAATCACCTTTTTCACATAATTTGATCAAAGATTAGTTCGGACTTTCTCATAGAAATCTGTGGTAGAGATCGACATACTTCCAATCCTCAAGAGGTTAAAATATGATTTGTTAA
The DNA here is from genome assembly GCA_936440205.1 of Lepidonotus clava. Classification (NCBI taxonomy): domain Eukaryota; kingdom Metazoa; phylum Annelida; class Polychaeta; order Phyllodocida; family Polynoidae; genus Lepidonotus; species Lepidonotus clava. The sequence continues at coordinate 38,078,645 of OW387136.1, read as the reverse complement.
TATCGAAACCTTGGTATATTTCGTGGGGTATTGGAATATTATTCGAATTTACAATTTAGACGAAGATGTACCTATAGCCCAATACCCACAAGGCGGTTTTACCGTCGCCCAGTGAGGGCACAGACATCAAATTCCCTGCACAATTGCTAGGCAATTATAATCACTGGGCAATTTTCCATTGGTACGATGCACATTTTGGGTGACGGGCGATGGACGATGGGATCACCGGAAAAATCGTTGGGAAAATTGCCGGTAAATGATCAAACTTGCTTGATATTGCTGTCACACGGCGATGATGATGGCAATTCACCTCGTCGCCCATCGTCCGTCAACAGTGAGATCACCTAGTGGGTATGGTGCTTAAGAATGAACCTAAAGTGAAGGAAGCAGATTATAGTATGAGGAAGTAGCCCTCTAAAAGCTTGAGATTGACAGATTTCCTACAGCCCTCAGCCTGAGAGATATCTGTCATTTTGTGTGTTTTAGATGTTTAGATTACACTATCACAATTCTTCATTTTTCAATTTTTCAACAGTAAAAAAACAATCTAAAAGTAAATTCCAGGGTCACATTTCGTAAGTCGTAAAACTCCTTGAGTAAGTAAGATGCATGGAACATTTCTTATCCTAACCCATGACCCTGCTACAACACTAAGCGGATCACACCAGGGACCATTTTATTAGCGGACCACCGCTTTACAACTCTCTTAAAAAATGTACCACTGTTTTTATCAGCCAACAAGACTTAGTAATGAGCCGTCAATTACGCTCTGAACATCAGTCACAATATGAGCATGCCATATTATGACATGCACAAATTATTCCTACCAGAGGTGTGAAACAAAAAGTACCCTTCATGATTCGTTTTAACAGTGGTGACCTTGTGAAGCGTTCTAAATGGAAATCGACCCGCTGAAGCGTTTTGTCAATCATTTATGTGTCAAAGCCTGATTCTGAATTGATGAACCTTCAGGCCCCTTCCGATTGGTCCGCGCGAATAACAGGATTCAGGAGATTGCCAATGGACTCAAAAACATGGAGACAAATTTAACAACACTTTATTAACCTCTTCCACTCGAAGTCAAATGGGGAGGGGTTAGGACTTTCTGTTCAGCCAAGAAACAAACCATGTATTTTGGAAAACAAGTCAACAGTACCGATCGTCCCGGCCCAAACTTTCCATGAAATGCTATAGCACAATGTAGACGGCTTAAATAAGAGTTTTGACTGTGCTCGTGCAATTTTAATAATATTAAGTCTTTAATAAATCTCATATTTAATGGAAATACTGTAAGATATTTTTTTTTATAATTTATAGTGCTCATTCGGCTTTAATAAAAGGAGGTAATGTGCTCAGCTTTAGTTTGAAAGGTAAACTTTTCTACAGAAACAGCACAATTTAAACATGAGTAAGCATATTTTCTAAACGCGTCTGCGTATTAGTACTGTCGATTATGCACTAACATTTAAGTCCGCAATTTTGTATTGGTGAAGTTGTACAGAGAGCATGTTGTATATATTCAAACAATGACAGAAAGAACACAAAGTCGATAACAATCAATTTCTACGGTGAAATGGCCTCATATAATATTATTATCTCTGAATCCCCGAGTAACAAAGAACCAACCAAGTCAAGCGTTTCTACATACAACTAAAGGAATACATGACAAACCACGAGTCCCATACCTTTGCCCTAACCCTCTGACCTTTGCTAATTGTCTCCAGGGAATCCACAGAGCAAGTAATCAACCTAACTCTGCTCTTAAGTGGGAACCAATGGTTGCCTTTCAGTGATTATTCTAGAGGAGGACGCAGAAGTAACTTTGGCCCCACCTCCCAACCTTTGCTGATTGGTCTCTTACTTCCCTAGGACGTTTGCGCAACGACCATGTACACTGACAAATTGGGAAATAAATAAGTAAAGGAGACTTGTCTTTTGTTTGGTGAGACCTTTTTTCCATTAGCGTTGCGCCCCACTAGTAGTATGTCTGAAAAAATTAGTTGAGTTCTTGGAGAGTTTTGGCTACTATGGAGCGAGATTTAAGGTTTTGGATACGACGGTCTTATGGAAGGAGCTACTGCCCAGATTCGTAAAAAAAAAAATGTGTATGGGATAGTCTAATATCTGGTGAACCTAATTATGCCATTGACTTCTCTGCCTAACACATTATGATTTAGCTGAGGAAAACAGCATGTAAAAAAACACTAAGAAAGTAAGAAAGCGTGAGTAGGTAAGTAGTATGTAAGCAAACGGAAATAAGTAAGTAAACCAAAGTAAGGAAAGTAATAAAGTTACTTTGCCTTTGGGTTTCCTCCAATGGAAGATGAAACACAATTACAGTGTATCTCGGTCTTACTGTCTTTCAGACAGCAAAAATGGCTTCATGAATTATGAGGTATAAACCGTGCTTCTGTTCAGTTAATGGGGGTTCAGTTAAAGGCCGTCAAAATCGTTCTGATAACGGTTATCCCAAGCCTTAGAGCAGTCCCCACAGTTGTCCTATGAATCCCGACAGCCTTAAAATAGCCCTGATGACATTTCAAACAGTATTTAATCACATTTCTTATCTAGGGTTTATATTGTATTTTTCTAAAATTCTGTCCTTGTCCTCCCTGTTAATGTCGTTATCATTGACGTAAGTGTGGTTATCGGGATATGTAAACCGTGGGCTTGCCTGTCAGGGTCATAACAGGACCATGAACCAGGCTTTTGATGGAGGGTCTTACCGATTAGTAGCTATCATAAGACAGATCTACTAAGGTCGTTTATCAGGGTTACGATATAGAACCATGTCGTAAGTTGTGAGAATAAGATTGCGTTATCCTTATATAGTTGCGAGGGCCCCAAGGCTATGTAAATAGATTCACGCACATTATCTCTGTGTGGAGAAAATTCTAAACTCTTTAGGTAAAAACACTGTTTGGTGGTTCCTATTCACTGTACATTTGATAAATCTAATGTATTTTATTCATCTTCTTAACTTAAATGTTAAGAAGGGAGAACTTACGTTATACAAATATCATTTATCTGAGACAAGCTTCCAGCTAAGGACTGTCTGTCCATGGAAATCCATGAAAGTATGTTTTGTCAGTAAAGGTTTTGTAATGGTGTTTTGAAACGATGTTTTGTTATGGTTTATACTTCACACCAATATGATTGACAACACTTAAAATTAGATTAGAATCCTGTTATTCTATAGTTTTTGCAAATACATTTCTTCGCCACATAAGGATTTTTATGTCATCTACTTTCTGTGTTATGGCATCATTCAAGTGACAAAATGGCAGTAAATGACACATTTTCGTCATTAAAAGTTTAGTGCCCCATGCGACTTAATGTCCCAACACCATGCCTTTGAAATGACACCAGTTTAAATGGTCACACCCTCACAGTGGTCCCAGTGGTGGGTGATCACACAGTCACAACGGCCCCAGTGTGATAGTATGATCAAGAAATATTACCCCGACAACGGCCCAAACGCAGGGTTATATGCAAAATGGCTTATAAATAACTAGAATGCGCATGGCAAGAACATAACTATCTACCAATGATGACTTGCTTGGATGACTCCGAACTATGAATAGACCTATTTCATATGTGTATCTAGAATATTAGGGTGATCAGTGCCTAATCAATTGTGAGATATGTTTCTTGTGAATACAAAACAACACACTTACCTTGATTAGTGGAGTGCAATGAGGGAACTAGCAGCAATAGAAGAAGTAGTTGATAGACCCGTATAAAGGACAAGGCCCACTCTGGGCGCCGCAAACTAACCATAATTCTGGTTTATTGACCACAGGGGAAGTCCGTGTTCCGAATAGAGCCGGTCCCCTCAGTCGTTTAGGTATAGCCGGTCGATGACGCTTCCCCTGCTAGGCTATTAATTCTGGTTGAAAAGTGGGAAAGGGCAGCGGCATATGTATCCAAAATTGTCAGAACACCTATACCGCTGAGGCGTATTCCGTCATCCTTTTTTGCAGTAAATCAGTTCTCAAAAAGTGCAGTCCCATGTGGTTCCGGTCATATTTATCTAGTTCCGGTCCTTTCGCGTGAAACAATAGGTACCCCCGTGTGGCGTATAACAAATACATTGTTTTACCGAGATCGCTGCATCCTCTTGTTACTTTTGCTTTAGTGGTTAATGTTTGTGAATTTTGTATCGAAAAAATATCAATATGATATTATGGTGTCTTGAAGAATATTAGTTGTAGCAAGTAAACATTATGAGTATGAATTAATGCGACTCTTTCCAAGTCCTCTGTTTCTGTAAATATCCAAATATGGTAATGCAATTGGCGTCAAAAGGGGAAGCGTTTTTAATATAATCAAATTTAGAACAGACGGTTTTAGCCGCCCAAACCTCGAACCTTTTCCCTCGTTCTGGAAAACATAAGAAATTGTCGGCAACTGTTACACGTGTATATTCGATATCGGTGCTCCTATCTCCTTGAGATAGTCAATTTGATTGCAGGATTTTCATATCATCTGGAATTTCTGTAATACCAAATGTCAGATTTTCAGCGGTTTTGGTGCACTGATAACAAAGATAACTTTTCTTGGAGAGGTCAGCTTAACATAACATGTGTTAATCCATGATGAAACATCCACTGAATGTATCCACTATTAGTCTGTTGGATTCCAATAAGATGGGTAGGCCTGGTTTCTACGCATCTCACTCCTTGAATGGTCCACAACCTGTCCACGCCCATGTGCGACTTCCTTGCTTGGGGTCCATTCTGAAGCCTCTCTGCTGGAGAGTGCGTGGTGGTTGGAGCGGTGAACTCTTATCGGAGCGGCTCGGGGTGGCACCATTCGGAAACGTACTGAGCTGCTCGAGGGGTCGTTCGGAAACCGTTCAGACTCAGGCTGAGAGTTTGGCCACTCGCCGGGGCCCAAGGGCATTGAAAAAGTGCTGAGGCGAGTGATTTTAATGAAACCACTGGCCCGGATTGCCGATGACCTTCTGTAAAAGAAAAATCCTAATGAATGTTTTCAAACTACAAGCAGATTGTTTTATAGTAAATCCCAATGGCCAACGCATCAATATGGTAGTATGGAAATCAAATGGAAATATTTATGTTATTATTTCTAATCAACTATTTGGCCAGGTGAGAAAATGGCTTGTTCAGTCAATACAAGTTAAGAAGGCATCTAGCCTATTGATCAATGCGCAACGACATGCTAATTTCGCAGACTACAAGATTCTGCATTAAGACTGAATTAGGGTTGGGTTGTTGTGGCTGCTAAAACCTGCTGTAACTGCTCTTTAGCTAGCCACCAAATTGGCCATTCGTAAACAAACGAGCTACTCATGGGTCATTTGGAAACTGCTGTGGACAGGCTAGATTGTGGTTTGGTTGTCTTGGCCGCTGACAAAGCTCTCAGCCCTAATAATAGTTGCCATGAAAAATCCACTTTTTTCGTGCACTACTTACAAGTGAGCACCTCTTGAAAACACGTTGAGTTAAGGATAGGTAAGGGGACAGCAAGGCATGCGCAATACAACTATGGTACCCATAAAACCACATTGTGCATCATATAAATGAGTTCATTTTCCTCTATTCAATGATATAAGTAGGATTTTGGCTTCGTGCTCTCAATCCTTTGTCAGGGCCATTCGGAGACTAAACTTACATGCTTCCCTGGGGGGATTTGTCACAACGTATTTTCTGCAGCAAGGGTGTCATCCGTAATTAACTTTGTCTGGGCCCGTGCGAAAATCGATCACTACCCCCTTAACTTTTTCCAATTCTCCTTTTCGCCATAATCATGACTACCTTTCCCCATCATGGGAATTTTTGAATACTACAACCAGGTATTAATTACAATTAAATTGATTTGCTCGCACAAAACAGGAGGATGTTATTAGCTAGATGCCTTAAGGGATACGGTGTAATGGGTGTTAACCCCTCTTAAATCAACAGGGTGACACATAATATTATGCAACACGCACGATAACTGGGCATAGTGACATCAGAAAGGTGGTAACCGACATACCAATGGACATTTCGACATGCAACAAATATGGAGGATTATGAAATTGACGTTAGATAAAGTATTAACATAGCAAAAAGCGATAAAGTTCTTGAATTCAACATGTGGCCTAGAACCTCCCCCGTGCACACCCCGTATGTAGCTACAGGTATCTGGTGTCACCCGTCAGAGCGTGTTGTCCCTGTCTACTGTCCCACCTTGTCCCTGACACTTTACTGTGGAGGGGTGTTTGGCCTGGCTCCCCTTTCTGACGGCCATGGGATCCATCCCTCATGTAAGCTGAACCTTATTGACCACCCGACACTCCTGTAGACGCTCCTAACACACCGACACTATGGGAAGTTGCTTCAGGGAGGACATGTAGATAGCATGTTGCCATGTCAGTGGTTACTGGAGATGTTTGAATTACATTGAAGGGGTGGATACAGGATTTCAAAAGGGGGAGAGCATCTGCTTATCGTCCTAGGTTAAGTACTAAAAGGCACTGCAGTTGCACGTAGGAGCCTATATTCTCAATGTTGTTTCTTTTTTCTTCTATATGTGAATTTTAGGCGTCCACCAACACGGGGTGTCATGGATCCACTCCTGCTTTGTATCACTTGGTGTGTGTTACACATATGAAGGTCAGTACAGATAACACAGACTGAAGGTAGAAACCCGTCTCATAGAGTTCATACCCAAGGAGAACTGTAAAGGAAATCTAAAGGTTCCGTAGACTTTGGAGTTCTGCTAATGATATCGCTTTTCCTTTTCATCTGTAGAAGTTGTCAAATAATTGTATTGTGTTATTAGTAGAATGGCGACACAAAGTCAAAACATAATAATGATGTTATACAGTTTGCGTCCCAGGTGCCTGTTCCATTAATGGAATCTTAGTATGAGTGTTTGTACCCTCTATTCCTTACAAAAAGTCCATACTATGTTACAATAACATAAAAAATTAACAATGGCACGTTATCACAATTGCTTCCTAGTTTATTCCTCGAAGACATAACTCTCCATTTTTCGGTGCCTAATCTCTGGATACTTGGATGGCTTATATGGTGTACTTTGTCCAACCTTAGGACATACACAATGTCGGATGAGCTTATTGGACCTATTACATTAATTAATTAAATCTGTATCCATCACTGTGGCATAAAAATCATGGGCAATATCTGGTATGCTGTGTAGGGAAACCAACTTTTAAAGCCTCCCTAGGAGGCTGCCAATTACATGGGTCTTTGTCAGTGACTCAGGAAATGACTTGTATTTCACTTGTCTGATGTTATTGGAGCTATGCCAAATTAAGGTGGATGAGAACGTTGTCATAAATACTGAAGAAATGGACACAGGTGAATGAAGGCCTTGGGTACTAAAAGTAGGTCTTATCAGGGATCTTAAAGAAATGGGGACGTGTTTATAGCTGTGTAGCAATTCCAGGTCCAAGTATTGATTAAACTGCATGGATTATGATTAAGTTATTTTCACACATCTCACTTCCCAGGTGGTCTACAAGTTAGTTAAGGTCCTATTTAAGAGAGTATAAGTGAGCCAATCGTAATAATATTATACTAAAATACATAGAGTACGCCCAGTTATTCAGTGAGTTAAGCACGAGTTGATTTTGCATATTTCCCTCTTGACACCTCTTTTAGGTTATTTCACATAACATAACTACGTTCTTCGGTGAAATGGGTTTGATCTCTATTCTTTTTCGTAGATATGTGTTTGATAAAATTGAATTTAAGTTAAGCCTAAGCATATTCAGAAACGAAGTAACCTGCCCCAGTCTCCAATAATGATCATAGCCATGCTGACGCCCTATATTCTGAACCCCTGATTGAGGGAAGGGCTGTAGAATACTGCTGTAGACCTTAATCCCCTCACCAACCGGCCCTGAGACAGAGCCTGCCTTCACCTTAAGGCCCTGTCCTGTGTTTTATTTTTCCAGCCTTGCTGTCTCCATTAACACTAGAGACTGTCCCTCCCTAATCATGAGAATCAATAGGCTATTTGTTAGTACGTTGTCAGAAAGAATGTTTTGGTTTCATCATAAACATAAGCTGAATAATATTGTAAAAGTGTGCACGATTATCATTACGACCAGAAATCGAATTGATTACTTGCGGCTGATAATACTTGCGGCTAATAATACTAATAAACTACTAATACGCGTTTTAGAATGTGATTCACCAAGGTGGAATGTTTGTTTAAAGGTTTTGATATGACCTTGCTACTAAGATTTACTTATATAGCAAAATGATAACGAATAACCTTTGCACACTTAATGAAAGACATAATCTACATGAAGTAAATATATAAGCCAAAAATTTGAGAGCAAATCTAAATAACCTTCCCAATGAGCTGATGAGGTCAAGAGTGAGCTGTCATTTTTTAAATTCTCCGGTTATGACCAAGCATGCAGCTGAGATTTATATCAGATTTAACAATATAAATGTCGTTGGCACTTTGTGTACTGCAGTTCTCTTTAAACTTTGGTCTGTCCTAGGGCGTTATGTCCGACGGAAAGGTCTCTAATCATCGACCAATCTCCAGGGTTTAATCAACTTATAGCCCCATTGCAGGGCGCAAGCCCCCTTTTTTGACCCAAATAATATTATTTTTTTATGTAAAATTCTTGTGCCCGGAGGGTGCGTGCCAAAATTTTGCTATAATACGCCCCCTTTTTTCAAATTCATGGATCCGCCCCTGTGGGCTGGCGTTATTCCTCCCAATCAGCCCTTATATGTAATTCTTTTTTTTTTTAAATTGATTCATAAGATATCAGGAGTAACTGGCGTAAATCCTGAGCCTTGTCTGCCTTTTGAGCTGTTTTTGCATAGATCTTCAATGGTGACAGGTGGCGCTGTAAGGAAAAGCCTCTATTGCCAGCCAATTTCCAGGTTTTAATCAGACTAATAGCTCTCTTCCTGGCCTCACAAGGTAGCAATACTCCCCAGGCTACACACCAAAAACCACCGCCTTATTAAATTACACTTAGGGCCTGTGATTCCGTCTTCTCTCGAGGGTGCTTGCCTGCAGGGGAAATAATTAGACAGAAAAACTTCCCAAGGCATTTTCTGTTTTTAAGATTATCCTTCTGACAGGGTGATATCCTACTGCCACAGCACCGATGATGACAAATGGGTTTAGGGATTGTAGTTCCACGTCAGAACATTTTGCTCCTTTACGGGATATGGTGGTTTAAGGTTGACAGGAAGATTAGATAATTTGATGAAGGCAATTAACGTATGTCAGATCATGTGATGAATGAACACCTGGATTATCCATGTTCCATGACATGACAATTTTCATTTCTAAGTAGAGAATATTGCCTTTCACAATGTGACTGCAGTCAATAACAATAGTGAAAGGAGGAACAGTGTTTTCCTTGCATATGATCAGAAACAGGTTACCAAGGGGCTTGAAACAAAAGGCCTTACATTTACTTTGCATCGTATCTCCTTTCTATGAAGAGCTGATAAAGCCCTTATTGAAGGTAACTATCAAATCGGATTTCTATAGCCATTAAATGTGCCCAAATAGTTATCTTGATATATATCCTGAATTCCTCAAATACTGAAGGACACTTTCAAACAGATTCAATAACCAACATATAAACAGTTTGGAATTAAGAGTGTTTTGTTTGAAAACAAGCATAGGTGGACCTTCGTTAAATTTTATTGATGGTAGACACTTATTCACTGAACAAAATTGCAATGATCAAGCTACAAGCTTTTCTTTAGATATACATGATATCGATGCAACCCCTGAGTGCAAATATATCAGTACAATATATTTTCTTCCTATGTACAATGAACTTCGATACTTCTCATTTCAACAAGACTATGATACATGTATAACTAATTAATGCATTCGCTGAAACATGCTGTAAGGTTTGGACGGAAACTACACTATCACTTTACCAGATTACTGCCATGTCATCAGATCAAAGAGTTCCTAACTAACTATACAATCTGGATGAATGCAGTAATTTCTCTTAATGGTATTTACAAATAATAGGTTTTTAGTGGTTGTGCCACATGTTTTAATTGTGTCTATAAATGTATCCCTTTAAGTTAAATAAATACCCGTGACATAGCCAGAGAAGAGAACATGACAATATGACTTTTTGTCATGCAACGATAAGGTTTAGAAATTTGGGTATCACCATATGTAGATATATTTAGATAGCTATTGACAGACCTTCATTCAAATTTCATCTTTATCAAGGCTCTTTAACTGTAGCTCGTTTTTAAAATTTGAAGGACCTGTAAAAAGAAACACACTGATACATTATCTTTACATTTACAGAAATAGCTGCCATGTGGCTCTTTCGGAGATTGAGAGCACGCCTTGCAGGAATAAGCACTGTAATATTGTGAATACTCTGGCTTTGGTTCTTTGCATGCTGTCAGGTGCATCTTACTTCATGTACTGTCAGGTGCATCTTACTTCATGGTATAATACTACAGATATTCACTCCGAGTGGTGCTTGTTTCACTACCCGCATATTCCACAACCTCTTGTGGAAATGAGTGTTCAGAAATACCTTCGGGTAGTGACTGTTTGGAAGGATAGTCCCCACTGTCCTCTGGGTGATCACAGTGGTTTGTAGGATACTCCCTTAAATGCTGTGTCCGTAAAGGTTTCAGTGGATAACGTGGAGTCAGGTCAGGTGTTCGGTCAGCTGACACTTCACTCACACGTCCAGAGTCACTTTCGTCCACCTGTTCCACTTTCATGCTACCTTGGCATGGTTCTCCATACACTGGGATGTGGTAGCCATTTTCTTGTATGGCTCGATCCTCCTCGGCTGCTGACAGTGCGCTAAGTCTGCCTGAGCTTCCAGAGCCTTGAGAGCGTGGGGGACGGTCACTGTCTGTGGAAGGTCTGCGGCATACTGAAGGTCTATAAGGGGGCACCCTCCGTCCTGAAGCCCTCTCTGGTGCACTACCCATTGGATTCTCAGATGGTTCAGATCCTGCCTGAGAATACTCTTCGATCTCATCATAATCTGAATAGTTTGCAGGCCGTGTTGAACGTCGTTGGGAGGATTGTCGTCGGAAGGAGGAATAAACATCTGGATTAGGGTTTGGCCGGGCAAAGTCCCGTAACACGGCATAAGGATCCTCATCTTCTTCAGTTAGCTCCATTGTGTGACTCTTACGGGTATAAGTAGCAGGTAGCATGCCATAATCATAGTCTGATGGCTTAACGCTACTCTGACCAACACCAGGAGTGCGTTCAATGACCACTCCAGTATCATAAGTTGGTATCCCTGCCGCAGGAGCTGAGCCAACCCCAGCATTTAGTGCTACCGTACCCTGGTTCCCTACCGGGGCACGGCCGGCCTTTGAGAAGGTGGTGTACAGGTTTGAGTCACACAGATTACTGTGGTAGCTGGCTCCGTTGGAGTTAAGTGACACATATTCTGTATCCAATGAGGAGAAGGAGTCAAGGCTGTTTGCTACATGGCCTGATGCAGCTGCTGCTGCTGCTGCTCTCTTAGAACGGTTGGCCTGCATGTTCCTATAGGATAAACAGAGTACAGTAATTAGCATTAATTTTGATAGTTGTATAAATCAATCTGGGGTTGGGTTGTCCATGCTTATGTGCGATGTACCTATTTGTTATACCATATAACATATCTACTTTACATCGGATGCTTAACACAGCCTGGAAATATAATGATATCGTGAAGACGAATATAACTTTCCTTTTACAGCTGTGATAGGAGTAAACCATTGCCTGTTTTATCTGATGTTTTTGAAGTGGGCTTACCTGCGGCAAATGATGATTCCAACGATGTTGATGATCACCATAGTAACAACTCCAGCCACACACACTCCAATGATAATGCCTGAAAGTATTAGATATCAGATGTGAAATTTCATCGAAAAGTATTATAAGACGATGCAAATCTTGGATGTAGGCCTATTACATTGAAGTTATATTCCTTAACAACATTTGATAAGATGAAAAATAAACTATTTTGTTATCCAAAGTGTACTTTTAAAAGATGGCTCATTCCAAACTTTGAATATGTTGAAAGGTGTACCATTAATTTTGTTATTTAGATCGTATTTTTTTAAAGGATTACTCATATCAACTAGGTATCTATATGTAGGCTACAATGAATTCTCAAGAGGCTCTTTCCTTATCAAGTAGTCCTAGTATTCAGGACATTGCGTCACCTGGTGTGGAAATCGAAGAAATATACAAACGCACCAGGTGGCGCTACTGTAAACAATTTCTATTTCTAAAAAAAAAATTGGCAAACCATCTTATTTACAACCTCCCTCCGTACCTGTATTCTTTGACACTGTGGTTGTTGTAGGGGCCTTATCCCCCAACCTCCGGGCCCCCTCGGAGTGCCCGGGGGGCAGGGTCCCCGACCAAATATTCCGGCCGTCACTCGTCGTTCCCATCCCAGGTGGCGCCACCGTCAGCCCCGGCTGGTTCTGGTCCAGGCCGTCAGGGGGCAGGGGTGAGGGGGGCGGGACCAGGTGGGACTGACAGGTGACGGTAACAGGGACGGCGGTGTTGTCTCGGGTTTGAGCTGAATAAATAGAAAATGTGGGAAATAATAGCTTGTTAACAATCAATTAAATTTGGCAAACTAGTTTTTGTGTTTGGAGATGATTACTGACAATCTATTGGAAACCTTATGGAATGAGGGTAGGCCTATAAGCAAATACATGGTAGTTATTATCTTAAATATTTCGTTGTTTAGTATATCTTCAAAATGTTAAGTTCATGCAAAACATAGCTATTACAGAACGTTCTTGTGATTCTCAATTATCATTATGCATAATTTACATTACAATACAACTTTTACCATCTTTTCTACTGAAATTACTGGATTGTACCATAGACATACATAACTAGTAGGGCATCATGATGTCAGATATCCAGTTCCGTGGGACTTTCGTGATGAAATTATGACACCTATCTAGATATGTTGGGGGGACCCTTAGGTACTAGAAAATGGTTGGTGGCAGTCTGGGATATTGCTCTGGTTGCCATGGCAACTGTTTGAAGTAGAAAATGGGGGAAAATCAGGAATATGGTGGGTTTTTTTTTTCGGGTATATAATTAAATTAAAGCAGGAATCTAACTTTGGAATCATAAAGGGGCACTGGGGCCCTAATGTCTAACATGGTTTTTGTTTGAGTCTGAAGGTCGTTTCAAGGTCAAAACCCAAGGTCAAGGTCATTTTTTGGCCTTTTTTTCTCTTAGACTTGATAACATTCCATTCCACAGTGAGGGATATGAACAGAAAGGGATATATTATAGTGAATATGAAAGCCAAGGTCAAGACCTTTAATTTGATACCTCACTGATGTCCCTAGCTATAGTAGAAGTATTAGAATCTCTACTGCGAAAGAGGTATGTTCCCCATCTGACTGGGCTTTTCATAGGCAAGATGACCTTGGTAACCATAATGTATGGTGTCATAATGCACTCATCAATAGTGTTTTTCATGCCACAGCTTTGGTAATATCTAAGATAGAAATGCAACCAAGCTATCAAATTGAAGCATTAAATTAGTGTTATTGCCTGAACAAGTTAAATTTGATTTTAGGGTGAGATGGTTGCCATGGTTACCAGAATAGTTATGAAAAATGCCTATTTTTTTCCCATTTTTCTACTGAATGCCCCATATCTTCACTGCTTATTAAGATAGCAATGCAACCAATGTGTCAAATTGAAGTATTTGATGAGTGCTATTTCAAGGAAGCACAAAATTTGATTTTAGAGTGAGTTGGTTGCCATGGTTACCAGAATTCTTGCCTTCAGACTCAAACAAAAACCATGTTAGATATTAGGGCCCCAGTGCCCCTTTATGATTCCAAAGTTAGATTCCTGCTTTAATTTAATTATATACCCGAAAAAAATTAAAATACCATATTCCTGATTTTCCCCCATTTTCTACTTCAAACGGTTGCCATGGCAACCAGAGCAATATCCCAGACTGCCACCAACCATTTTCTAGTACCTAAGGGTCCCCCCAACATATCTAGATAGGTGTCATAATTTCATCACGAAAGTCCCACGGAATGACACATGATGCCCTACTAAACATGTTATGTATGTCTATGATTGTACCTATACCAAAACTACTACCAAAGATCATTCATGTAAGAGTGAATATGGTTGTTTAAAAAAACTCATTTAAGTTACATGAATACAATAAGATATTAACATGGGGCAAACTTGTAGGCCTAAGTAAACCATGAAAACAATCAAATCCACTTACCCCATACTCTGATCCAGAATCCTCTGAATTCATCCGCACTATCAGTGTGCAGCCGTAGCCGTGCCCAGGTACTGTTGACAGTCCTGCGGGCCCAGCGGCCTATGCCCCCACACAGCCTCACCCCACCCCCACCCCCACCACCGCCATCCTCCCCCCTGAGCAGCTCCACAAAGTCCGTCTGGCACCCCGGGCTGGCCTGCAGCCTGAAGTCGAGCAGCTCGAGCTCTATACGGGTGTGGGCAGATATAGCGGCGGTGATGAGGCAGTCACAGAGCGCCCCTCGGGGGTAGGGCGACGGGAAGTTGGTGGTCATGATGTGGCCCTCCCTCACCAGGGGGACGGGGGAGTAGGGGGGTGAGTCGGAGGGGGAGGACCCTGGAGGAACGCCCGGGGGACGCGCCCCGCAGATGTCGAACCGGCTGTGGGCGTCGTCTGTAAGAGATGGATATTATGGTTAGAGTATCATCGTATTCTTACAATACGTTTTAACATGATTTCTTTAGAAAAATTCATGAAATCTTAGAAAGTAGCCCCTTGACCACACTATTAGCTATTATCTGTTTCTAACAAAATGAATATATTTTGATCTGTAAATATCTTTCTCAATTCATTGGTATTTCAACAAAGGTCGTGCCTCATTATTTATTTTCATATCAGGATATGCATGACATAATTATAATCGTCATAATTATGCCTTCTATAACTATTGAGTTGTGTTAGTGACTTACATAGCCAGAGAGAAGTCCTGAAAATATTCTGAGGACTTTAGGATTCGAATCCAAGATGTAGTTCTTATCGACAATAACCATTTAAAACTATGTATACATACGTGGACATCTTTCTTTTTTCTTATTTATAAAAAGACATTTTCACACGATAAAAACAAACCTTTTTTTCCCAAATAAAACTGCTTCTCACCTGCTATACACTGGTACTCGACCTGCAGGTAGTGACTGTCTTCGCCGCACCTCGGCAGGGGGCGCGGGCGTCCCGGCACGCGGCACGACGCGCGGCCCAGGCACGCGATGACGGGCGGCGCGTAGAGTGCGTTACTCAGGCACGTGTCGCCGGCCGTGAAGGCACACCGGCCCGAGCTGGAGCGGCCGTAGAACGCCCTGGGTGGGATAACATGGAGATTTTTTGTAATTTCTATGATTATGTTTTATATAATGGATGCATTCTTAATGAAGTGACGACGGGCGGCGCGTGCATTGCGTTACTGACACATGCGCCGGACATGTGTCGCTCGTTAAAATGCATGTCAGCCTGTGGTAGATAACATGAATAATGTTTATCATTTCTACTTCCATAAGGCCTATAGGGCTGACGGTGGGGCCACACTTAAAAATAATTCTGTTTCCGGTGGACCGGCCGGGTGAGAATTTAATAGCCGGGTGGGGATATTTGAAAAAATTGCAAAAAAAACAAAACCGCATATACATAATATTGGGATAACATGTAACATAACCTTTCCCATAAGCCTGCACAGTGGGCTCTCCTAAATACGGATAGTCCCCAACACTTTTACTTTGAAGCCATTGGAACCCATACCCCAACTCATTGTTTCAGGCCTATATACTGCTACCAGGGCGCCACACAAGTGAAAAGGGTCTGTTCCCTACCTGAGGACGTAGATGAGCCCGCCGCCCCGCGGACAGGAGAGGTAGAGCCCGGAGTCGGCCCCGTCCTCCAGGGTGTAGGGGCTGGTGCACACACTGCGGGTAAAGTTCTTTACACCTGGAGGAAAGTACAGGGAAACACACATGTATCACAAGATAATACATACGTAATGAATGATATATATGAACAGTCCTCCATCGTGTAGGGGATGGTGTACACCCTGCGGCTAAAGTTCAAACAAGCATGTACTGTGAAATAATGTTTTACACTAGAATGCAAGATGGATCCTGTTATATCACTTTTAAACAGTTCTGAATGATTAATTTATTTCTGAATTTACATATTGTATAGCCTATGTATTATGTATAACTTATAATTAGATAGTAAAAATTTGGCAGATCAGGCCACCCGAATCATGTCTACTGAATTTCTATACCAAACATCTTATGGTTTCAAGTGGGTTTGTATGGAGTTTCAGAAAAGAAACTCCTCAGTTTGAATAGCACAATTCCAAGAATATCATTGCAATGATGTATCAAATTTAGATTATGGTTCAAGATATGAAAAGAATGATATCCTGCTAAAAAGAAGCCTAAAATCAAATTAAATTTGGTAGTAAATAGTTGTAGTAGCAGACTTAGAGGGTCGGGGCACCAGTGTCATCCCTTTGTTGGAAGTTTTATTTTATTCCGTTTCCATTTTTTCATTCTTCCATCCTGCAGCTTTAAGAACTTTGAATTCTGTTTCATCTACTACTAACGTCTTTATACGTCGATGATCAGTCAGCCCTAAACTGTTCACACCTGATCAACTCTGATTTGTAGGATACAGACAGGATGTCTGGCTGAATTACCGCCTGGATTCCTGAAAGGGGTGAAAAGGTCAAGGGAAGGAAAATACTTTTCGGATTGTAGCCTCCCGCTAATTGAGCCTGATTTATTTCATCCTTCTTTATTGCATCAGCAGAATGCTAAAGATAGTTTACTTTGCAATTGCCTCCAACTGCGTTTAATTGCGAAAATATGATTCATGATAATTACCTTGATACGTTTTCATGTAATTAGCTTAAGAAGGAAACCCTGATGATGCCTATTTGAAATAACCTGTAAAATATTCTTAGTGATATGCCTTGCAACTTGTAGGGGCGGAATTGGATAATCAGAAACCAAACGTAAGAAAGATATTCAACATTGGTTCACGGCTTGCGAAGTGTTATTCCCTTGAATGACTCCGATATATACTTCATTCTAATTTTTGTCCTAATAATGAAACGATCGCTTACTCTCGACCCTGCAATACATATTACATAGCAAAATTGTTAATGGTAAAATATTATACGTGCGTGCGCGCGCACGTGTTTGTCTGTGTGTGTGTGTGTGTGTGTGTGTGTGTGTGTGTGTGTGTGTGTGTGTGTGTAATTTCAATGACATAACTAATAGATCCTAATCCTATCCAAGATACCAAGCGATTATATACCGCTTTTGCCTATATATATTGGTATTAATCTAAAGTTAATCATTGCATGGTTACACATAGGCTGGTGAGAAAACATAATGTAGGGCATGGGGTGTACCGGTTGACATCTGCCCTGCTATGTCACATACATTTTACAAGGGGGTCAGGGTAGCAACTTCGTCTTAATTGTACATAATTGTTTAAGTGCTAGATATTATATTATACGGAGGCTGTTCATAAGCACTGGTGACTAAAAATGGCACTGATTTAAGGAACGATATACAATTCTACTAATGAGACTGTTTTGGACACTTATTTCTTCTAAATCTTTGTAGCTCAAGTCAAGCATAGACCCCCTGCCAGTCACGCAGCAACCCCTATCTTTCGCGCAGATTTGGTAGCGAATTGTTGACTTCCGGCCCGTAGGTGCAATGCAAAACAATCAGATTTTTGGTTTCTTAAATCTTTTAAACTCATCCCCCAACGAAAATATTCATAATTACAGATAGCCAGAACCACAATTTTCAATATATTACAAAATAAGCTCATGGTTGTGGGAGAAGGATTAGAAAATACGTTTTGTTATGGTCCTTCAATGCTAATGCATAGGGCGGAAGTTAATAATTTTGCGGCCATGCGCAACAACTGGCAAACGGTCTATAGCTTGTATACATCTTTTTCATTAAGGTGGCGCCACCTGGTAGCTTCAAATCGAAACACTTTTTTAGGGCTTTCCCATAGTTAAGGTATAGGAAGTGAAGTGACCTAGTTACCAAATGCCCCAAAAGTGGGCATAGTGAGGGACTGCGCAGGTTCGTGGGAAAGGTGTATACCGTCATTTTCTTATGTTTTTAGTCGAAAATGAATAAAGGAGTGTATATTTACAATTCGGTTCATAGGGCTTGATATGATAATGTAAAATGATTAAGAGGAGGGTGACTAAATTAGATTGAATTTGAATTTCAGTCCTAGCCTTTTATATGTAATATAATCACGATGAAAGTGTGTAAACACATGATCTAAAGGAGCCTCAGGCCTTACGGTGCTTCTTTGACTGAATTAACATGTCAGTGAACTGAATTATTACACACCGTATGTTATTTACAATCTAACGAGAAGAATGCAGCTAGGAGTACTAGTATAGCAGGAAACTGGTTGGTGACGACTGTATAGTCACTGTAACCAACCGGAAATCGGCATTTTTTATTTCTACCTATCTCAGCATAATGTCAGTAATGTCATATCCTAACCAATAGTTCCGGTTTCATTTTCTGTCGATCCCGCTATACTCACATTTATGCGGCCACTTTTTGTTAAACATTACAATCATTAGGTAATAATGTATTTAAGCACTATCATTCTACCAATGCGCAGGAGGCGTTGTCTCAGATACGTCTTTGTTATGTGTAGTGTCCTCTATCTGTGTACATGTACCCAACGAGTATAGACAGACCCTACTCTTCAAATAGGGGTCACCTCGTCCACCCTGACCACAACACCTCCCCCCTATAACCCCGTCATCCAGTTTCCACTCATATTCTTGTGGTAAACCCAGAGACTCATGATGGGAAGGATCTATGTCTTATGGCGACGTTATGAAAAGAAAAGGAAAACAAATAGATAAAACAAAAGAACAGTGTTTTGTTTCCATTGTCATTAGAGGTCCAAGGTTATTGTCTGCTCTTAGATGTCTGAGAAACTCATGTCGCATGTAGAAATTCCGAAATGCCCTTCAGCATGTCAATTCATTCTTTTCCTATTCGGCGTGAAGGTTTGCTGGTACGCGGTAAGGCCCTATATGTAATTCAATATGCGTGTATATTTGAGAGTTGGTGGCCCTATTCACTCACGAGGCCTCAAGTACATTGTGACATTGTGTGGAGATGATGTGGAGGTCTCCTCCCGACCTGACAGCTGACTTCTGACAGGGGACTATTATCTCCAGGGTCTTCTGAATCACGACATGTCTATTCAGGGACCAGGGGGACAGCTGGGAGACGCCGAACAAAACAAAATTAAGGGCGCTGAAGGGACACGATAACTGGTAGATTCGATGTTGTCAGTGGAGTCTCATTGTTACACAGGGTCCTAAAATGTAACACATAATCTATGAGCATAAAAACTATTGTAAGGAATTTTAATTGTCCGAATGTTCAAATCTTTACTTTTACTTTTAGGACATAAGATGATAATCATTTCAAGAACCTTAAGACGTTCGGGCATCACTTGCCAAATTGGAAACGCATGGCTTCCGCTAGGTTTTCAATGATTTATATTTTATCAAACGTTGAACATGCACGATCCAAAGTTGTACGAAAGGGTACTTGATTGGACCAACGAGTATAGAAAGAAGTCTAAATTCGTTGATCTGTTGATTGGACGCCGCTAGAACTCCACAACCCTCAACCCCACAACCCTCCATGAGTCCATCCCCTAAAATACCCAATGTGGCAATGTCATCCAACTTTCCATGTCAATGTCGATTCTAAGAAGATTAAGTGGCAGATTTGGTCCTGGTCACGACCTTCCTGCTATTCTGAACCTCAATCGTATGCAATCTAGCTAAAGGCATGATGCCCTGTCAATTTCATAAGTAGAGGGCCCAAAGAAACTGGCCTTGAGTCAGATGGTGAGTTGGGCATACATTATCCATACGCATGTACATAATTATATACACATCTCCCCCACCCCCACCCACCCCTTCATATACCCCGCACCCATCGCCAGTCTCCATGCGTCTTTTGGGGACATCACATGTGGGACTGTTGAATATAGAAATTATGCTTGATATTCGTAGCAGGCGTTGAAATAGCTCGGGCCAGAGGTGCCGAGGCCCTTTGAAAACCTGTCGGGCCAAGTCTAAATGCCTGACTGGACTGGCCCAAGAGAATTTAACATTCCAAACTCGGGATAAAGTGACCATTCCTGTACATTTGCCCATTCCTGCTTGTCATCCGATGTATTAATCTTATTTACTCAGCAGGGAACCCATATATGCATACGGTGTGAATCGGTCCCCCAGTCCATAAACAGATAGGATATATCAAACATTATGCATCATATATCATGTCGAATTTTTAGATGCCCCAAAGAGCAAAATTAACCTTAGAAACAGCTAGAATCAATAATCGTCACGAGGACTGTTCTCCCAGGTCACAGGTCCATATGGTTTGTCCTCTCCCTCCAGCCCTCTGCCCCGGCCCTTTTGACTGAGATTGTGCCGCCAGTACTCATCTTATCCTCCTCCCTGAGATGGCGACAGGTGCGTGCCCTATTTTACACTCTTGTGGTTCTGTACCCCAGAGTTGGGCTCGTTGCCGTCAAAGTCAAATGTCGAATCTTTCAAAGTAAACTACAACTGGGTGTGGCACATAAGGACCTTTAGGATTCTCAATAATTATTATTCTTGAATGTCAGACTAGATTATAATGAAAAGGAACTGAATTAACTTATACCCTAATACCCTAATCCTACCGTAAGCTTACCTAACCTATTAAGGGTTTAAAGTAAAAACATTCTTATTTCAGAGAAATTTGGCTGATTTACTTCCAAATTTTACCATTAGGCCCTGGCAATCCTGCTCGATTACAAATGTGATATTTTTATCTTGTTGTATGCTTTTTTTTCTGTTTATATGTGTTTATCTATTTGTGTATCTAGTTGTCCTCTTGTGATCATCCATTTGGTCTATTTAGTACTCAATACCATCCATCTACATGTCTAGACTTGTAGGAGGGGTGAATGCAGTACTGTGAACAATGTTTTCGGTTGGGTGCCTCGGGTCTAAAAAGGGGGTGCAGTCTAGTCACAGACTGGTGGCACTACCTTTTTATTCCTTTGAAGTCAAGGTATGGCTAATAAGGTAACATTGTCAGAGTTGTGTTTGCATTGAAAACAAACATAGAACTAATGTCTGTTACCGTGGAAATTGTAACTGCACGTCCCAACTATTTTTATCACTATCTCTGTATGCTATATCTATTAAAATAAGTTTAATCATTTTCGCCAGAATTGTACCTAGTTTTACCATTCTTGATTCTAACTGGCCCGTTTACCTAAATATAAGTTTTGTCTTTTACCACCATACATGGACGTTTGATCTAACTTCCAGCTGTCCCTAGACCTGTTACCTAGATCTATAATATTATAGTTTTGCCATTTTCACTGGACCGTTTACCTATTACTTTTACAAGTATTACTGCACGTTTTACCTAGATTTACCACAAATACTGAACGTTTAAGTCAGTTCCATCACTGACTGGACACTTCTGTTTAGCATTATCAAATCGTTTTCTTCTTTAGGGAGAATTAACTATATTAATAGATTATTCTTTTAAGAAATGGCAATAAAATGGATTTTAACTGGCTAACATTAAATTTTATTTACTATAATTGTGTCGTTATATAACCAAAAACCTGGTTGTCACTCAACAAGGTTTGGATGTAGGTGGTTACCCTGGTAGACAGCCGGAACATTGTTTATGTTTTCTTTTAACTAGAACTTGATAAAGCCCCGTGTCACCAGGCTGATGAGTATGATATCAGCAGGTTCATATTTCAATTTTACAAAAGGGAAAATAACGTTATGGCGGATAAGGATATTATGATATATGTTATAGTAAATAAGCATACCTTTTTCTTCATCTCATTCACCCCAATCCAAAGCGGTGTTGACCTCGACCACGACCCCCTTCTATGTTATATGCACGTTTAAAAAGGATTAGGACAATTGGAATTTGATCTCGTAAGGCTGAAAACATAATATATAGTGATGTTTTCAATTCATTCTCCTTACATTGGGACATAATTCATATCATAACTTGATAAATTGATACATGTTTGTCCATTCCGGAAAATCAATTTGATTTTCTCCTTTCATTTCATACTGGTTTGTTTAGCCCTAGAGTACATCTACATGGAGTATATGTGCCCTTCTCCCTCCCTCCATGGCATGGAGCCCTGCACATGACACGCCATCAGGTATAATAGCAGACAAGATGCAGGCTTGTGAGTGGGGGGTGGAGGGGTAGGGTTGATGTTATCCAGGTGGGCGGGTGCAGACGGCAGGTGCGGTCACAGGTGAGTGCCCCCACAGGTGAGAAGGACACACCTGAGTGACCAGCACACCTGACGGCAGCAGGCGCACACCTGCCCGTGTTGTGGGGACCTGCTCCCAAAGTGGCCAGCCTTTTTACAAACAACACCTATGTAGGCAATATGTTCACTTATTGCCGCTTTCCAAAAACTGATAATTAAGCAATATTTCGATGGCTGTTTTTTATGCGGGATGTGCAGTGCTGTAGGTTTGGTTGGGGGGTCTTCTTATCACAAAATGGTCTGAATGCGATATTTGCAACTAGATTACATGAAATGCATCTTAAGATTTGATCTTCAGCCTTCCGATCCATTCACTACCTTATTTCTTTATTCATGATTTGAAGTCTGATTCATTTGGCTATTAAGAGGCTATTCAAGCGAGTTAAAACTAGCTGATGTTTGTTTTTAAGTACATACATGTAGGTACATCGTTCTTATGTTGGTCCTGCTGCTTATAGGTGGGCAAAATATGCCGCTTCTAAAGAACAATAATAATTATATGAAATGTGTATGATTAAAACCTTTGCATTATATTAGTATGCTATCCTACAATACTCTTCTTTAAAGTGATATATTGTTAGTAATATCATATCATATTATGTATCATAATTATACATCCTATATGTAATTATTATCATAGCATAACTTTTTTATTGTTATATTACAAAAGGCATTTAATCAACATTTAATAACTCACCTGAAGCTGCAATGACTAGGACTGACCAAATGAGGAGGTACACGTTCACTGAGGTAGGAATGGTCGCCATGGTTACCGGGTGGGTTGCTATATATTTGTATAGGACCCTGGAGTAAAGGTAAATCCACAGCTAGTGAAGTATGGAATGAGTGTCCGGCCAATGATCCACCTTTGGAGAACATGTAATTCAGCCGGCGAGGTTATGTGGTATAGGATCCCCGCCTGTTTTCGTTTCAGACACTGAACATATAATTAGGACACTTGTAGACTATGATTAGATCCTTTGAACATCTTCATTTACCAGTTTAGTTGGTGACAACTTCACGACCTAATACTCCCGGTCTGGCGGTCTACATCAGCTACATCAGGTGACTCTATAGATGGATGGCAATGTTTTACCCGTCCGCATAACACACACAGGGAGGTGTTTTCGTGTCAAAATTATCCAAAATATTTGACAATTTTCTGATTAACTACGTTTTCCCTCATTCCACGCAAGCTTGTAAGTGAGTTCATTCGCTCATAACCGCACATTGACTTCAGCGACTGCGTTCCGTTCAAGGATGAAATGGCCAACCACTTTTACAAAATCCAGATGTCAAAGAATTCCTTGCCAGCCTCTCTGGGTGTGAGCCGGTGGCTCTGAACATCCCCAAAACGGGAGCTTCTGTCCTGGAGGTGGCCTGGGTAGCGTCGTGCCCCTAAACAGTGAACAGACCCAAACACAAACACAAAGGTATGCCTGTGTCTCCGACCTCTTATCACTCACAACACCCTGTCGTAAATCCAGGATAAAGTACATGCCCAAACAGAGAATCCTGGATACAAACTTGAAGGGCTTTATCAAGGATACATTCAAAACCCAAGACTTTATCATGAGTTCTCGACGTGTATTATCTTTGGTGATCCTTTATTATCCTGCAAATCCCCGTGCGCACATGCACGATAATCTTGGCTTTAGCTGTTCAGATTATTATGCAGATTCTGGATGTTGTTTTCCGTGGGGTATTCGTCCTGGGCGCTGTCTTCATCCAAGAAATGAATAACAATTTGAATTAAGAGATTTATCCGGGACTAATTGTTATACCCAGGCCTCATCACTCTATACAAAACGCAAAGCTTCATCCAAGACACATTGCAGTGCTGAGAAAAAATGTTTTATCCAAGACCATTGCCGTATCCGAGAAAGTCTCTTATCCGAGACTAAGTACTTTATCTAAGTCCAGTGGTTTATCCGAAGTCTCCTGCCAAGGACACTGTGTCGGCGACTCTCCTCCAGGGCGTCCTCCTTTGTTTGTAACTTGTTGCTTCCCTCCCTCCTCCAGCCGTTGACCCCGGAGAAGTGGTGACGGGCGGGGGTGGGAGATGGGTGGGTCAGGGTGGGAGGGGGTGGGGTTACAGGAGGAGCAGGGATGAGAGAATGAGGGAGGGAAGGGGGGATCTGTGATGTGGTGGAGAGGGGGACAGGATGCTGGAGGAATGAATGATGGGTGGCGCCAGGCGGGGCGGGTTGTCAGCAGGCCCTCCTGGGGGCAATCTGTGACCGCCGCCCTCCTCAGCCCTGGAGGGGACCGGGACCCTCCTCCAGCGTGGGACAGTCCGTGACCTTCTCCTGGTAGAGATCCTGGAGTAAGGGCAACGACCCTAATATGGCACGACGTAGGCAATGTATATGGGTTAGATGTTATAAATAATGCACCCACAAGAGCATAATTTGATGTAGGATGTGCGTGTGAAGTAGAAACTTATTTGATACAGAAATAGGGCCTCAAACGTAACAATATAGGTTTGACAATGTCACTATATATGGGGGGAAATTTTCTTATATGCGAATTCCGTAAGTTTTATAAGTTCTTGC
This sequence comes from Lepidonotus clava, assembly GCA_936440205.1. Classification (NCBI taxonomy): domain Eukaryota; kingdom Metazoa; phylum Annelida; class Polychaeta; order Phyllodocida; family Polynoidae; genus Lepidonotus; species Lepidonotus clava. The sequence goes on along the minus strand of OW387136.1, from coordinate 38,053,676 downwards.
CAAGTATTATTCCAATGTATGGATCCAAAGAAAATTTTCTCTAAAATTCAATAGTTCCTATGATGACGCTATGTCACAATAGACACCGTATACTTCTAGGGATTCCAGTGTCATTCTCCTAGCTCCTGAAAGACATAGAGTTCAAGTAAAACTGGACCAAATTTCCTGAGTTTCCCGTTTTCATGCAAAAAGGTCCCTGGCGGTTGGCAACACTTGTCAGTAGGAGGTCCTGTCTTCCTCTGCCACTGTTATCATCCGCTGGGCCTGGCCCCTACATATGGGCCCCACATGTGGTTGTTGAAGCCGCACTGTGCCGTGTTTGGGGTGTGGGGAACCTGTTGTTGTGTACGGCCTGCAAAGTGTTGGTGATGTTTGTAGGACGTATGTGGGGGTGGCTATCTCTCCTGGGACCTCCTGTCACTGTTTCAGATGTTGATACAAAGTATGGGCTTTGTTTTATAACTTCAGCCCTTTTTTAGATACTAAACTTGTTTGTACTTTTTAAAACTCAGACCTTTATTCAAGACACTCAGCACTTCTAGATACAGTGAGTAATTGTCCAAGATAACGTATATGGCGCATTTGGAGATATTGAGGGGGGCCGAGGTCCTGGGGGTTCGTATGATTTATAAGAATAATCTCAGCCCCGTCAGTGGTTTGATACCGGGAAGCGTCGAGCTGTTGAGTGAAATGCCTGTTCTTGATAACGTGAGATGATGTGTGGGCTTTGTTTTGAATCAGGCCAGTCACGTGGACACCTCATGGTAGAAATAATCTGAATTAATCCTAAGCGTTGTTAATGGATAAAGAACAATTTGGGAACCTTACAGCTTCGTAATTGTCACTGGATGTCCTCCTAAAATGATATAGCAATACTGATCCCAGCTGTTATGTATCGTCACATTCAGCTGATTCCACTTTGCTAGAAGGATGTACTTCTTATAGATACATGTGATAAATCACCGAATCTGGGTTTCAAATGAATAACAATCTCAAGTCACATGTAGTTTTCATCCTCTTGGAGATGCCCAGTCTCCCGTTGCTCCAACAGGAATACCTTCTCGTCCAACATATTGCAGCAGGTAAAGATGTATAAATCCACTCGGCATTCAAAAAGCCCCAAAAGGGTCACCACCCCTTCCCTGCCTCCCGCCTTCACCGCGAGTTTTTAGGTTGTCCCTGTGGCAGTTTACAAGCACAGCTGTGGTGATGTTGAATCCTGTTCCCCATCTCTCCTCACTGACAGCACAACATGTCTAATGTTATTAATATCCTATGTATCCTTGTTAAATCCACGAGGTCTGGTTGGAGCGTGCAGCATTTCAAAGGTCACATATATAGCCTATGTGCCCTCCGAATGTTCGTTGATAAGTGAGTGTGCAGGCAACAGCCCCCAAGAGCCAACTGATTGATATAAAAGGGGGTAGGTGAAGTTTGGGGCCAGCCAACCCGACACCCTACACCCCAGTACACATCACGCGTACCTTCAGCCACTGGGGGTACTACTAGAGTGCAGGGGCACACACACACTCACACACATACATTCAGTCAGTGATAAAGTAGGTAAAGCGCGGTTTTAATATGCATCACTGCCTCCCCCTCCTTTTCCTACCCCCGTACCTCGCCTCCCATTCTCCCCGCGGCACCCTCTGTCAAGCTGGGATAGATTGGGAATTTGGGGAGTGAACTGGGGCCGGTGTGGTCCCTTGCCTCGTGCCTGAAGTGTGGTAGGTGGGAGGTTTGTGTAAATCCCTGATCCAAACGCGTGGATCCTGTCTCTGGATCCCGGCCTAATCCTACCTGATGAGTCTGACAGGGACAGGGGGACTGGTAAGGTGGGTTGGGGGGAGATCAGGAGGTAGGGTGGTTGGTAGGGTCTGCTGAACTTTTGAGAGGGTGTGTTGTTGTGGGACATGGGGGGTACTTTTCCAAATCCAGCCATTCTTACCGAACAAAATTAAGGGGTAATGCCGATTTTCCAAGTGGCTATGATATAGATCAGTTTGACTTCTCAATTGTCTTTATCATTTTACAAAACAAGGTATAACCAGTCCTATGATGGTTCCAATGCAAGCGATGTATGCCAGAACTGAAACTTTACTCAATACTGAAACCGTAGATGGGAATAATTTTAAAAACCCTTCATATTGTTCCTTTAGAATCAGGAAGGATATAATATATGACCAAATTCTATATTGTTAAGTATAATTATGTTTGATATCGCATCCCGTGTAGCCCTGATTCAAAAGTGAATACGTATATTCAACTATTCCAGTAAGAGAAACTAGATCGGCTAGAAAAAGTTCCAGCAAAAATGAACACAAAGTATCAGAATAGTGCATTTTATAAAGGGACAATCATTTGGGATGAACTATGCCATGATGTACAGTTTGCAACCTATGACAATGAATTTATGAATCTGATCAAACACAGATACTGTGTCTATGTTGACCTACTTCATTAGGTCCAGTCAGTGTGACATAATATGAAGAAGGAAGGAATATATAGAGAAAATGTATGTTTTGATGTATTGATGTTGATGTTCATAATTATAATTTACACCTAGAATCTTCATGTACTATAATTTATACTCATTGTAATATCACACATATCTGTGTGTCTCTGTATTAGACTGTTGCCTCTGTTACAATGAATCCTTCCTCTGAGTGCCCCCCCCCCCCCCCTGTTCCGCAGTCACCCTAAACTCTTAAGCCCTTTCAGTGGGAGGGGGACTTGTCGGTCATCGGTCAACCGGCGCGCGGGAAGAGAAGCCAATTATTTGTATGGCGGCGCCCCGGGGGAGGGGCCGGGGTGAGTAGGGGTTGGGTGCATGATGTGACGAGGGGGTGCTAGGGGGTGCGAGGTGGTAGTTTTTTTTATGTATATGAAAATGATCGAAATAGAAAATTTACATTTTCGGGAGCCTCCTGAACTACGACATGTAATCAAAGGATATCAAAATTTTTTTTTATATCTATTACTCTTACAAATAGCACGCGTGCAGTTTATGGCAGTAGACTTTATGTGGCTGTTTAATACTTTAATGGTATACTTAGTAATTGTACTGATGGCAGTCCTAAAGTTTTCTAAAAAGTCACAACGAAAAAAACAAACAGCTGGATATCTTAAGCGTAAAAGAATGTTTTGAAGGGAACCGCCGTCTAAAAACTTTCAAGTGCATTGGATCCTTTCCCATTTTGCACACAGAGTTCTACCTTTTCTTTCCGTTTTTCTATGTTAATTATGACTGTCTTCTTGTTTGTCTGATTTACGAATAACTGAAATAATGACTGAAGTCGTGCCATCTGTTCTTTAATCTAACCTAGATGAGTCTGTTTTGCCAGACAATTGCAGGGGATAATCCTTGGCATACTCTATGAGGTAAGATTCGTTTTTATATGTAATTATCACTTCTCTTCACTGCACCCGCCACATGTTTCCTCTTTTATATGTGATTAGAGTGAAGGCCGTTATGAATACAGGGTGGCGATATCTAAACAAAAAAAACTGTGACTTTTTTATACTTATTTGTCTGCTGTAGATACCAAGTTTGATAGTCTAAAAGGTAACTAATTACCAAAGTGCAAAACTTTGTAAATGGGCGTCCATCTTTAGTATAATCAGAGACCTTGTACATGTATATATAGGATATATCGAGACTGGAAAGCTTCTCTATGGCCCTATGTGCCCATTTCTCTAGTGGCTGGTTGGATCCCAGATAGTCAACTAGTCAATTTTAGAATAGCAAGTGGTACCACCTATGCCATTTTTACCATAGGCATAATGGTCAATCCAAATACGATCCAACCAGCACCCAGGTGGCAGGCCTGTAGTGCATAACAGGTTTATCCCTGGCTTTCCAGTCTCGATATATCCTATATATACATACAAGGTCTCTGGTATAATGTCATTTGTTATTCATATGTTATTTCACTGTGCGAAATTTAATGACCTTTGATTTTATAAATGGAGCCATTGAGGTTCATTAAAGGCATAGGAAATGTCACCTTTCCAATACCTTTGCAAGATCTTTAATGAATTTGTAAAGGTCACCTGAAAAAGTTTTGGAAAGGTCTTGTAAAGATGACCTTTCCATTACCTTTAGCACACCTCAATGGCTCCATTTACACAAACTTAAAGGTCATAAAAGGTCTTTTTTCGAGCAGTGTTTGTACTGTACATGATCTAAACTGCCGGAAGAAAGTGTATGTGCAAGAAGTAGTATTTAAATGACCCCAACAAAAAGTAAATAAATGAACAAAATAAAATAAAATAGAATAGTAAGAAATAATGAAATGAAATGTAAATTTGGTGCACCATATCCCGCAGTATGGGGTTCGTCAGGCCTGGTAGGGTTGGGGTGGGGGAGTGGGGGCGCGGTGAGAGCGGGGTGTATGTGGTCCGTCGGCCGCTCACGCTCGGCATGGGGCGGGCATGCGCCCCCATTCAACAGCCACCACCCCCTTCTACCACCCCTCATCCTACCCGCCAAAGGTAAGGATAAATGCGCGGTTTCATTTTGGGCCAAATTTATTGGGCTTTTTGGGTGCACCTCAGTAGTCAACGTGTTGATAGAAGATAATCCCCTCTTGTTTGTCTTAGGTCGGTCATTGTTTATGGGGCAATTAATAAGAAAATTTAGAAATAGAAAAAATGAAAGAAAAAGGGGGGCTTGGGGGCACAGCCCCCAATTTCTAACCAATATTGACAACAAATATTCAACCAAACCCAATAATAACATCAATATTCTTGTCTGGAAAGTATTTTTGTAATTCTTGTATAAACTTTGACCGGCACTGCCACCCGACCCTAATCCCTGAGTGTTGTGTTAAGTTGACTAGTGGATGGCAGCCGGCTTTTTACTTGAATAAGTGAATAACTTTGGTTTATAAGAGTTCGAATGCAGCACCTTTTTTGATTTTTAGAGAACTATTTATTAACGTGGACATTTCTTTTTCTATTTTTGTAGTTTTATTGTGAAGTTTTTTAAATATCTGATTCTATCGATAAAGATAATAGCCAAACTTTGCTATATCAAAAATATTCTTATATCTTTTTGATAAATAATTATAAGAATATTTCTATTCTATGCAATTATTAATATTCTATTAAAGATAACCAATAAAGGCTGTAACGATATAAATGTTATAAACCACGAATGTGTATTGATCAGGAATAACAGGAAAATTAAAGAAATTACATTAAACTACTGGTGTTTATCCTTAACTATATCGCCCCCTCTCCAGCATACATTACTATACAGTCAGTCTCGAGTTCTCATTTCTGCCCCAGGAAACACAAGGTCACGGCCCAGACATGCATTGACTATGTCAGAAATATGAGCCCTCTGTCACAAAACCACTTTTTCAGCACGACATGCGACATAGGACTTTGAAATCATTTACTTCTGGCATAAAATGTTTCTAAAACGCATGCATGTGCACAAGTAAAATGCCATGCATTGACAATGTCAGACACATATATACGCCCACTGCCCACTGTCACTTTTATAGTTCGACATGCGACAAGGACCCTAAAAGTATTGACTGTTGTGTAAAATTGTTTTTTTGTAAATGCATGCATGCATGTGCATGAGTAGAACAACTCAAATGGAAATTTTAAACAGGAAGCAAACAAATATAAAACCAGTAGAAATCAGGAGGGAACAGGCAGTTGAGATAAAAACAGCGCCTATTCATATACACGTACCTGAAAAAAAATCTTTTTACATGTGCCATTAAAATTCCTCAAGGTTTTGCATGTGCTTGAAGTAACCTCCTTCTAGGTCAATTGCTATAATCTCCAAACATTATCTGTAACATGCATGGCCTGTCATGGGTAAGGTAGAGCAAACAAACGCGTGCCCCGACACCATGATAGTGATGTTTGGTCTCGGTAGAGAAAACTTTTTATCCTAAAATGATATGATCACAGCATCTCAGGTATTATTCTTAGCCCAGTGAATATCTTTTAGATGTATATGTAATGATTCTGTTCAATTTCATGCCTAGACGGTCGTCTTGTTTGATGACAGATAGACAAGACTATTATCAAAAAAGCCCTATCGAGCAATGCATCACATCGAACCGAAGAACGTATAAAACAAAGCCCTGATTATAATGAATGTGCTTATAATTTAGGCCGAAGCACGTTTTTGGTGTGATGCACGCGAAACCCTTTTTTCTACTTGGGTCACTGCCACTGTTTTCTCCCCAGCAAACAGGACACGTGTATTCCCCAGTCTGGCACGTGTTAAACTAGTGCAATACTGGTGTTGTTGAAATCCTTGACTAATGTAGGCAGTTTACCAGGCTTTACCATTAGTTTTCACATAGTCAAGCACCTGTGTAATATTTTGTTTTACAAAACTATTTAGTCGTGTAATATGACTGATTCCCTCATACTACAGTTAGTTATGCGTTATCATTATTATGATATCATTCATATATACTAGTGTTATTCTGGTGACATTTTGGTGTAGTGATAAACCCTATGTATACAATGAATATCACACTAGCTTTTACACGTGTTAATTGTATGCAAAACTGGTGTTGTGTAAAACCCTGTGAATTCTCTTAGAAAAATACCTACCTGTGACACTAGTTTAGGGCATATGTAAAGACTGTGAATACATGAAACTAACACAGGTCCCACCTGAGTTTTGTCTTAGTTATCATAGGAGGGTCTAGTTAACAACTCTGAAAAAAACACGAGTTTGCACTTAGTTTCACATATGTCAAACTCAGTGTAAACTGGTTGGATTGAGTTCTTTAGAATATGATTACTTAATTTAATCATATCAATAACAAATCAAATGAAATGCTGCTTCATGATGAGCAAATGATTAATTTCTAAAAAGTATTAATGTTTTATACAATACAAATACAATTGCCATACGTCATTCAACATCTAGTTTCTCAATAGCTCAGTGGGAAAGTGTTGGCAATGTGTGTGAGAGGTCCCGAGTTCAATTCCCAGAGCTTCTTTTTTTAATCAAATAAGGAAAAAACTTTTTACATGTGTAAACTCGTGTCAAAATCTCGTGTTAAAATCTCGTGGGGAACACCAGAAATGAGGTCCACAGAATCCCGAGTTGCACACATGTTTAAATCACGTGTTTGACACCCTGGATCCCGTACCTCAAACGTTCACAACACGAGCCTCTGTTACCTGGGTCTACTCCTAGCTTGTCTTATGGTATTAGGAGCACCCATTCTGGTCAATTTTCCTCGTGTTGCACTCACTGAATGAGGGTACTGATGGCATGATAGGGTCAGACAGAGGGGAATGGGGCACACATGTACAACAAAGGGGCGCATTTTTATATTTATTTTCTCTGTCTTTTTTCCTAAGTTATTTTGGATTTTTCATTGCTATCAGTTTTCCTGTTCTTTGTTCTTGTATTACCTACAAATTGACTGTTGTGTGTTTAACCTTAGATGTATTTCATAAGTTGCAGAGATAAAGCCACTGGTACAGGTTGAGTTAAATTGGAGAAAAGGTGAATAATGTATACATTGAGAAATCTATGTTTGTGTCATAATTTTCATATGTATTCAGGTTTGTTAGGAAAAAGTCCTGAACAATGACATTTTATATTGTAAAAGACTAACCCTTTATAGAAAGAGCCTTTATATTCAGACTTTATGTATACACTTTACGTGCATTTTTCTACACATACACATTGTACATGACCACATGAGTCCCCCACTGACTGTAGAGTCGACGTGATTAGAGGAGACAGGTCGGCCCTGATCACAGGCCGCCCGCCGCCCCTACCTCCTAATGAGGGCCCGCCATCATTCCCCCTATATACTACTATAGGGGCCTATAGTTATTTCCATCATTCCCCCTATAGTTATACTCCTGATGGGGCCCGCCGAGGCCTTTATTGTATCGGGAGATTTTCTAGCATGCTGATGGGGTAAAATGGGACCAGAGGCAGAAAACGTAAAATGAAAAAGCAAAGAATGGTTCACCAAAATAAATCATGTACATGTATTTCTTCTCTATTTCCCATTAGTAGTGTAGGTGAGCATAGTCCAGATTAGCTATGATTTCATCAAGAAAACGTAGCTAGCGTCATATCGACGAAATTCTGTTACCGGGTACGGCTGTTGATAGCTATACCCCTTGGATAAAACTCCTCCCATATATGAGTCAAATAAATCGATGTTGTGCGCACGTCTTCGCAATACCAGTCAAAAAGTATTGATTTATAACCAGCACCAAATATTGCTCTGGACATTGAAGGTCTCCTTATCATGGTCATGGTTTCTTAGCCTTAGCTTGACAGTCGGAAAATAAAGAAAAATGCTTCGGATTACACCTTAAATGCACAGAAGCTCTTGCTGTTTATTTGCAAGTCTGTTTGTTTGTTGTTGATTGTTTTCTCCTTTTTCTTGTTTTTTTTTCTTTCGTATTTTTTTATTGTTCATCCTTATGACAATGTTACCTGTTGTAAAACATGGTTTGTGTGTTTACACATACTATGTATGACGTTGGGGAAACGCGATGCAAGTGATAAAAATATAAAGGGCTTAATATAATATGTTCTTGAAGTCCATGTGATACCTGAAAGGTCCCTCTTGTCCTGTTTCCCTGTGGGAGAGTTACGACTGGAGACGCCCCTCCGTGGCAGGCGTCCGACCCCTGGGAGGGCCCTGTCGCCCTCCCCCTGAGGGCCTTAGTATCAAAGGGCATTAGCCGACAAGAGAAGGGCCTGAAGCGGAACAACCAACGAACCCTGCACCCCTCCACCACACCCTGCTGATAACCTCAAAAGTTGGTGTTTGGATATGGCAAGCCTGATGGACTGAAAGGGTTCTCATAATAGAGCATTATTTTCAAAGAGAATTGTATGTATACGGTAGTAAAATAGAAGAATAAGTTTCAGAAGATTGTCACCATACATCAATGTTCATTGCAGACACATTTATAGCTTTCTTGTTATTGCTATTTTGGTAGCCAAACGTGAGGTTTATATTTCAACATGACTGTGATTTTATAGTTTCTTCGATATCACCCGTTTAATGCCAGCTTTTTCGATATTCCTTTTAAAAATGAAATAATCAGACCATATTCTGACATATAGCTCTATTATTAAGTCCTCGAACCAGCCATTTCACCATCAAAGACTATAGACATTTTTTAACTTTACATATTTGGCCCACCATACCTGTGGATGAACGTAGTGGTCAACCCGGTGGTCAACCTCAGCCGGCTGGACCTGGTCACCTCCGGAGGGGGCTGGTCAGTACTGGTCATCAGGTGCTAATTAACCTTGACTCTGCCCAGATTGGCTAATCTCGGGGAACTTAATACGCCGACTACACTGCTATAGGTCATTTGCAGAAATAGCCCCTTAAGTGCAGGTAGTTTAGGAAATGGCCAGTGAACCAATTAAAGCTGAAGCGATTTAGACATGGCAAATGAGGTCGAAGGGTCTTTTGTTTGAATTCTCGAATGGAGCTAATCAAATTTAGGAAAATGTCAAGACTCAAGGAAATTAACCCAATTTGCATTTTTGTGTAAGAGCTGAGATTACTAATGGCCTATCTACCTCAAATTTGAATCTAGGTAAATTTAAGTATCAGTGAAAATAGAATGGGTAGAGTAAGTATCTGTCTGTGATTAATCTTAAGGTTTCATGCAGTTATTAACCATCATTAAATTATTTGTGTCGTCTGAGGGTTAAACCATATAGCCAAACTCTATTAGTTTTCCCACTTGTAATGTTCAAAGAATGAAATTTCGTCAATATAAGCACATTAGTTAACATCCTCCTATTCTGGCAAGATCCCGAATATCCTTTCTTTAAAGACTTAGTATCCTGGCTTAATGTTCTTCCATATAGCCTATATATTACTTGACTGTCCTGTTGTGCGTCTAGTTACAAACTGACTTTAACCAGTTAACTGGGGTGTAAGTAAACAACACAAGCGGGATCCCCGTGGTAGGCTGCTCTCATGGTCACCACCATTACCTCCATGGGAAATGCTGTATGCCCTGGAGACGAAAAGATAAAAACAAACGATAAGGCATTACCGGGTGCAGGTGGTTGTTACTGTGTTTTTTTCTCCTTGGGTGCTTAAATGTGGCTTGTTTATTGTTTTGGTATGGGTAGGCCTATATCACTATAACGGCTTTACTGTTTAAGTGCCTCAGCTTTAAAATAACTATTTTCATTTAAATATCTTCTTCAACATTTCTTTATCAATATTGTTTCTTCAAGCTTAAGGGCGTAGCACTATGATCTTTTCCGAGTCTAAATGAAAATAGTGCCTCCATTGAGCGTCCTAGAAATGTTATTGAAAACTTACAATGTATAGAGCTAAATCAATTCAAAAATATTTTGGTCAACCTTTTGGCCAACCTTTTTTTTTTTATCCGTTCCCAGATGAACCAACCCCGACCAAACCTATCCCACCCCAACAAACCAACCCAACCTAACCCATTAGAGTCAGCTCTTCGCTCGTCAATTCAAAAATATTTTGGTCAACCTTTTGGCCAACCTTTTTTTTTATCCGTTCCCAGATGAACACCCCGACCCAACCTAACCCAACCCAACAAACCAACCCAGCCTAACCCATTACAGCTCTTCGCTCGTCTGGTATTGCCTACATTATGTAACCCACAAAACGGCTTTGTGGTGAAATCTCATTCCCCTGGTCCCATTCTTTCGCTGTGGACCCCCACTGGTCAGCTGGTGTCCGTTGGTCTGACCGAGACCCCCCTTGACCACTCCATCCCCGGACCCCCCTTGACCACTGCCGGACACCTGACACCGTGAGAAAACATCCACCCCACCAGGGAGTCGGGGGCTGACCACTGTATCCAAGGAGTCAACTTGAAACCATGGCAGTCTTGAAGATTTTTAAAGGTCATAGCGAAGCCTATACAATGAGCGTCGGATTCGAGTAAAATAATCCAATGTGTTTTTGAACTGCACAGAAATTTCCTTGTGTAAGTTTAACTGTGAATATAGAAATACACTAGTGTAAGTGGGTCGCTTATGCTAAATATTTAAAGCCACAATTTCAGCACCAATCCAATGCTAGAAAACGCAAGTATAACGCAGGCGCAAACGCAAAACTAATGTATAAGTAAAATATGCTAATTCAGTTTTCACCCCTTGATCACCTGGATTACTGTGACCAGTCTGTGGTCAGTAGTATGGCACTAGACCCCTAAATTCGACACTGCGACATAGCCATTTTAAGCACTAGTGACATTGCTTGTTCTTAAACTCGACAGAGCGACATGGCTATTTCTTAATTTCGACAGGGAGACATTGCCATTTTTTTTAAATTCGACATGCGACATTGGGACCCTGCCCCCCCCCCCCCCCCCCCCCCCATCAAGGGCCCAAGTAGTTGACTGCCCAGCGGTCAGCTCCACCCTGGCTCCACCCATTGCAACGGTATTCACATTACTGCCCGACCCCGATTCTAATTCGATTCCGTTTTGTTGCTGAGGTAGACATCTTTATTCACATGTTCTATTCAGAGTCGATCGGAAAGAGATTCCAATTCGAACAACGAGTAATACACAGCCGAGTATTTAAAGCTGAGATACGTTCAACCTTTGTTTGCTTACGATTGATCAATGTTTGTCAGAATCGGAAAAGGTATCTTGATCGACCTGCAGTATGACTCATTACCTCCAGTTGTTTTCACTCATAAGCCCTCAGAATTCTAAACCGTTGTAGATCTTAGATATTAACAACAACAGGGATGTTTTGGAAATGATAAAATTTGGGTGTGTGACGTACAATTATATGAATCTTCTGAAGTCCAGGATCAGTATTAAAGAACTGTGTAAGTGTTTACAGGATTTAATCATTTTTCCACAGGTTTTAAATGTCTTCCCAATCCCACCAGAGGTACACTCTTCCCTCGATTCTCACAGTGTCCCCTTTCGCCGAGGTGCATAAACAAACAGTGGAGCACTTGTCGGTAAAGATTGCTGCTTCGGATTTCCCCAAACATCTTGACTTAGCCCTTACACCCTTTCACCTTTTCCATGTGTAGGTATGTCATTACAGTACCTAGACCCAGGTTTGACCAAGCATTAGCGGATTCTTTGTTTTGGGCACGGAAAAGGGTTGGATCCAGATATTTTAGAATGTTACACGAGGTTTGGCCACCTTAGCATATGGCGGGATTGTACAAACGCCGCTCTAAAAAATAAACTTGAGGTTGTTTTGTTTTTGTTTTGTTTTTGCTGAACGTTTTGTTGAACGTTTTGTTTTTGTTGTTGTAATTGTTGTAGCTGTTATTGTCATGTCACAGAGTTTATGATTAATGGACCAATTGGAAAGGAACTTAAGGAATATCAAGGAAACTATCTTGTTCGTTTATAATCAATAGCCAATCACGAACCAGCATGATCTGACTTTGTTTAGAATGCATAAACAGTAAAGGTACATATTGAGAAAAATTACAGATATATCGCTAGATACTTGAACCAATACTTTATTGATAAGATTAAACACAAAATAATATGATAGGTGACGTACAACAACCGTGTAATAATTATGACATTAAGTACAAGTGAGTGTGTATGTAGATAGGTTACACATATTTGTGTAGAAAACGTGTATCACAGTATAGAAACAAAATATACATAAGAAATACCAAGAGATGAGTCCAAACACTTGTAACAGAGAAGTAAGATCCCAGAAGCCCAAAAGATCCCTAAGGTATAGATCAAAGATTGTAGGAAATTACATGTTTTCTCATGTCTCTTGTACATTACATGCAGTTCACGCAGAATCGCCTCAATAGCCTCTTCAATAATATCACATTACATTCAATGAGTAGTGAAGCAGCAGAAATAGTCAATAACATCTGAAAGACCTATAGATCTTCACAGTGAATCACACGCGTGGTTAACACCTTAACAATAACATTTCACATCTCAAGATTTTATTTAGTATAGACCTATAACATGATTTTTTTTATTAACAATTGTTTAACCTGGGTAATTTTCAGTATTAACTGATTTTCTTCATTACACCAGTGACTTTCTTCAGAAATGTAATTTTTAACGGATGTTGTAAAACAGTGTTTGTGCAATGTTAGCCTTCAATTATAACTTAATTTATTTTCGATAAAACCATTTCTTTTGAATTTTGTTAATTTAGTTAAATCAGTAGGCCTACAAGTTTGAATATTTGATGCAGCTTTTATACGTTGTGAAATTCGAAGTCGACAAAATTCTCTTGTCTATTCAATACTAGTATTGCAAACATTGAGTGATTAAGCATAAGAATAGACACAATTATCCGATTCTCTTCAATGGAAAATGTAATATTTAACTCCACAAGTATTCAGTACTGATTCGGACAGCCTTAACCAATTTTACCTTTATCAATACACACGTTATAATGATCCCCATGTGACATTTACATCTATTGCAATTAACCAATTTGGTAATCAATTATATCTTCTGGTAATATTCTCTCTGGGAATCAATTATATCTTCTGGTAATATTAGGAGCATTTTACTATTGCTTCATGAAAAAAAAACATTATCACTATCTATAAAGACTTTTCGCCATGGTTCACCATTTACAGTGTCCCTATTGCTTCTGGAAGTTCATGCCCCCATGTTGATCATTATCGTTCGAGAAATGATAATGAATAACAATTAGCAATAAAATATATATAATATAGTTGACTTTTTGGCCGAAGTAGCACCCTTCCCCCAAATAGCAGTAATACATCAAATAAATGTAGGTTACATTGTCCGTAAGTTACAGGTACTAGATAACTAGTATCATGATGAATATTGACATTATGTAACAGGGTCATATTGGGATTGAATTATAACTCCAAAGCTGCAGTCTATGTTCTTAGATACATTGGCCCTTACCCATGGTCGAATGCTTTTGTGTGTGTGTGGGTTTTTTTTCGCATTGACCTGTAGATATTATAGATAAACTGAGTAATAAGTATGACATTACTGTAAAAATCAAGTAATATTGTCTTATGCATAAACTCATAGTGCTAAATACTCCCTTGGTAAGAATGGCTTTTTCACACAACCCATGGAAGTTGCATTTGATTAATAGAGTAACGTGTGTTTACTCTACTGAGCAACTGTCTTATCATTAATTTAACACAAATCTGAATCGTTAGGTGGTGCCAACACTTCATAAGATCAGTCATATGAAGAATTATAATGCATGTGTATGTAATGTATGTAACAGATTAATATTTGAATATGGGTAGAACTGTATGATGATATAATAGAACCGAATGAAAGTATACAAACACAAAAGCACGTTCTTCCCTATTTCTTACACCAATTTGCACATTGCTAATTGCGTCTTTGAATGATCGCCGTCAGTATGTGCTATTAAAATGTACATCATGTTTGATATGAACCGTGTCGATCCATGTGGTAGAATCGGCCGATCTGTATCAAATAGTTATACTACACGTCATTATATCATTTAAAAGAAAAATAAATACTTTTTCATAGGGGTACCAAATCACTCATAGTGGAATATTGCCTGTAACCCCCAAACATTCCCAATTAAAAATGGGGGTATTGCATTGTATTTGTGTCTCTACAACACCTCTATTTCGTGCGTTTCCTATGATAATATTAGCCATAAACTCAATAAATAAATTATATACACTGTGTCCCGGCAACAACCATTAATAAAACACCAACTTCCCCGTCGTCTCAACAGGGGGCGTTGTTGGTTGGTCCCGCTCCCAGCGTTCCGTCAAACGCCGGGTTGACGTAGGACCCTGGTGACGTCACCGTGACGTCATAGTCGGGTTGTGGTTCCCGGGCGTCCCGCAGAGTGTCGCTGCTGTGTGTGGAGGAGGGCCGGCTGTCGCTACTGTCGTGGAGGGTTTGGTAGTTACTTTGGGCTCCTGGGTCCCCCAGATTGGAATATTTTTTGAATGTGGTCCCGCTTTCTTTAGTGTCTGGCAGGGTTGGGGCCTCTGATGTGTTGTCCGTGAGTTTGCCCTGTCGCACCCTATTGGGGTAAAACAAAAAGAAAAAAAGTTAAGGAAGTGGGTAGGCCTACAGAGTTACGCATTTTCATAAATATTTGTAATTATCATCCTGTTCCTTGTGCATAGGTATGTGACATAGTCATTGCATAGACAGCTAATGTTTATGACAACTTCCGTTATGAATATAATTTACATCATTGTAATTAAACATTGCACTAGTACTTTCAACTCTATACCAAGATAATAAATATATACATAGGTCTACCCAAAGCAGGCTCACATTGCGCAGGTTGCATATAGGTATACATGATAAGCATAAATATCAGACAACGAAGGCAAACATTAACACACATCATCGGGACGTATAGCTACAGATCTAAATGTTTTCATTGTTTATTCTGAGGTATGCCATACAAAAACACATGTTGGTAATACATTGTTTTCGATTAACTATCAAAGTCTGAAGCCAAATGCAATTGGATAAGCATTATGCTATAATATTGCAATTAAGCTTTGCGACAACAACAAACATGGGGCACTACTGCTAATGTATGTTAGCCTATGTCTATATATTCCGACTTCCTCTGTGACGATTTGAGTGAGTTACTTACGATTCTTTCCCACCACCGATAAACCTATGCGTGAAATATGTTACGTACTTTTACTTTTATTTATAAAACACAAAACAATCACATTTTACATTTTATTTTTAGAATTGTTTCTCATGATCAAGAATGTGAACTGAATTGTTCCAGTCTTGTGCTATTTCCTATATAGATATATGCAATCCATGCCGTGAAAGTTTATTAGAATTGTCTTTAAATGGTTATCAAATTTTGATCCTGGGACATTTGCATCTGATAGGCTATATAGCGATTCATGGACTGATGGCACCATGGACTGATGGCACCATGGACCGATGGCACCACCCTGGACTGATCGCACCACCTGTGTGGACTGATTGCACCATCTCTCTGGACTGATCGCACCACCCCTCTGGACTGATCGCACCACCTCTACACTGATCGCACCACCTCTCTGGACTGATCTCACCATCTCTAGACTGATCGCACCATCGAAATATTTATGTTTTCTGGGAGCCAAAACATATGCCAATGTGCCTGTTATATGGAACAATGACTGGATCTTTATAAAAGTCATGTTGCAAGAATATTTTCAAATTGTATTTGTTATCATACTGATTATGTTCGTAGACAATATCACACTATATGTAGATGAAAAAGTTTGACTGAATTAATTTTTTTATTAAATATTCTATTATGACATACATTCCTGCCCTTCATGCGCGTAAGCTGGCAACTATAGTCTACCATTGAAAAGATCATCGCATTCCCCAGATTTCAGCATTTTTGCCCTATTTGATTGGATTAAAGTTATGTTAAAAACTTAGGTGAGAACCACCTCAATAGGTTAGAAGCTTGACATCTTAATTCTGAAAAGTGCTGCCCATTTTGGCTAAATCCCAATTAGAGAAAATATCATGCTATCTCTCAAAATGACAAGGCAAAAAATTGTCAAATGAAATCTAAGTTCAATCAAACTTAAGTTTTCCATGCTCGACATTCTCACCTTTCTTGTGGTAGTATCGTTTTTTCTCTGCTGTTAAAATTGAGAGTGTGGTATTGCTACATTAATGCATTATTTAAGAGTCAAAAAGGTGCAATTGGTCCATTTAGACGGTGTGAACAGTCTATTGAGGTGGTGCGATCGGTCCATTGAGGTGGTGCGATCAGTCCAGTGAGGTGGTGCGATCGGTCCATTGAGGTGGTGCGATCAATCCAGGAAGAGCGGTGCCATCAGTCCGGTGCCATCAGTCCAAGGTGCCATCGGTCCAATTACCATATAAACATTACAGTCTCTGCTGCATACACAACAATGCCTAAATCTATACACGACTCATCCGGCTGGAGGTTTCTTGTGGATTTCGCCCATTCCTAGTACAGCCTCTACATTTGAGTTGAATTTCGGAAGGCCATAGCAACGCCGTTTGAGAAAACATAATTATTCATACCAAATATGTAACTAACTTACTTTCTGTACTTGAGTATGACGAGTACGATTAGTATGATAACGATGAGCACGGTGATGAGGGTCAGGCCCACCACTAGACCTAGAAATAAGATGGGAATTTGTTATTGTCTACAAATAATCAGTGCATAATTATCGCTTTCATTACAAATTTACCAACTTTCGAGTGATCAAATTGTACATGGATCCTGTTTAACTTTATTCATCATAATCATTTTCAATTGTTTTCAAAGTTAATTGCATTAGGAAGCTAGGACAAAATGTCTCCACCAATAAACACAACTTATCCCAAATTGTAATCTGACAACTTACCTCTCTAATTTGAACGGTTGAGGGGTTTCTTTTTATCTAGCTACTTTATATGGTTGACGGTGTTTTAAGGGATGGTGAGAAAAATTCTAGTTTTCTTACCAATGTTGGTGGTGGGCCGTTTTAGCGGGGTGGCGCCCTCTCCCGTGTCCTGGGTGAGTTGTCCGTCCTGCTGGCGGGGTTCACACATGATCTGCACCCCGACGTGCAGACCGTCAGGGCGGACGGCTGGAGTGGGAGGATTAAAAGGGTGAAATAAAACTACAAGGCTTCTTTGTGCATATTGTTGTTTGTAAGTAGTGTCATGAGAATGGTTATGGTAATAATGGAAATAAATTGAAACGGAATTCAAGAGTATAATGACACATGTAATCTAATACCTATAGGAATTATTCGATTTTCGAAATGCTATAAGAAACAACTACATAAAAAAATGTGACAGTATTTTTCCCTTATATAATGTTTACGATCATTAATAACATGACATTTTAGTTTTTCTTTGGTATAAGATTATCTTTTTATCATTCTAAATCAAACGACCAAATGTTTTATAGGTCTAAAGCGTTTAATCCGTTTTAATAATATAAAGGTATCACGGAGCGTCTCTTAACTATGCAGTAAAAGTATCATAGTAACTACATATTGAACGATCCAATAATAACTTTAATTAAAACTTACCTGAGTAGTGTAACCAGAATCCCCTATCCTCTACACTATCGTCCGAGGAGAAGTCGACCCTTATCTCAGAAGACTGGGTGTCTACTGTGTCACCCCTGGCTGCATGACACAGACGGCGACCTTCCCCCCAAGGGGCTGCGTGCGACCCACTCACAGCCAGCCAGTCGGCATCACAGGCGGCATTTACCTGGGGAATGAAGGGAAAATATGCTGAGTAAAATTGACCCACTCACAGCCAGCCGGTCGGCGTCACAGGCGGCATTTACCTGGGGAATAAAGGGAAAATATACTGAGTAAAAACTGACCCACTCACAGCCAGCCAGTCAGCGTCACAGGCAGCATTTACCTTGGGAATGAAGGGAAAATATGCTGAGTAAAATTGACCCACTCACAGCCAGCCGGTCGGCGTCACAGGCAGCATTTACCTGGGGAATAAAGGGAAAATATACTGAGTAAAAACTGACCCACTCACAGCCAGCCAGTCAGCGTCACAGGCAGCATTTACCTTGGGAATGAAGGGAAAATATGCTGAATAAAACTGATCCACTCACAGCCAGCCAGTCGGCATCACAGGCAGCATTTACCTGGGGAATGAAGGGATGCTGAGTAAAAACTGACCCACTCACAGCCAGCCGGTCGGCGTCACAGGCAGCATTTACCTGGGGAATGAAGGGATGCAGAGTAAAAACTGACCCACTCACAGCCAGCCAGTCGGCATCACAGGCGGCATTTACCTGGGGAATGAAGGGAAAATATGTTGAGTAAAACTGACCCACTCACAGCCAGCCAGTTGATGTCACAGGCAGTGTTCACCTGGGGTAGGCTTACTCAGAGCCATCGCCAGCCAGTGTCACATGAGGGATTAACCTAGGGAATGAAGGTAATATAATATTGTTATGCTGAACAAATCTGACCCATTCCCAGCCAGTCAGTCTGTATCACAGGTGGCATTTACCTATGGGATGCAGGGAAAATATGCTGAGTAAAACGTGGCCACTCACAATCGGAGCTCAAATACCAAAATGTGTCCGCAACTCTTCACTGAAAACACTGAGTTGTCAAAAGTGTAGTCAAAAACGAGAGCCGAAGGTTGTCATGGCCCCTATCTATAAGTATGACATCCCTAGGGTTCTAATCGAATGGTGCCAAAATCCGCAGCTCTGGGTTGTCACAGGAACAGCTTGGGAAAACCCTAGGGTTGTGAGTGAATGGTGCCAAAAACTACAACCCTGGGATTTGAAAAAAGTCTCTAGGGTTGTCAATCATATGGTTGTAAGAAAGGTTAGCTTTTTCCTTCTGAGTGAGCAGGGATTGAACCGGGAACCTCTTGCATATTACAGACGGCATCACAGACCCTAAAAATCACCCTAAAAGTCCAAATAATTTAATACAATTTGATAGGTATGTTGTTTTATATGTGTGGAAAGATGCATATCTGGATTTTCCTTTTGATCTTTGTTCAATTGGTTATGATTTCTTCTTTTTATGGGGTAAAATAATGTGTAAATTAATATATGTATTTTATAAATGCAACTCCAGGCGTCACATAGGACAATATCAAGACAAAGATGGCACCATATGGGACCATTCATCAATATACTTGCACTGATAACAGTTCTTATAGTTTATAAACCCAGAAAAACTTTACATACCGTGTCGGTGGCGAAGCTGACGTCGAGCAGCCTTAGCCGTATGGAGGAGCCCCTGTCCGTGGAGAGCATACACTGACACTTTAACCCTGGAGGGTAGGCCCGGGGGTAGCGGGGGGACTCGATGTACCCGCTGTGTCGGAAGGCAGGCCGGCCATTCAACACGTCCCCGCACACGTCCACGATGTTGGTCGGCTCGTAGGCCTCTGTTAGATCAGGGTTTATCATTGAATACATAGACTGATCATTAACGAATAAGTGCCTCCCGGGCTTCTCCATTTTGCCAGAATATTTAATTTGTTTAATTTTGAATTCAACAACCATTTATGATTAGATAAGTTTTGTTGGTATTTTTCGCTAAATCAATTATTTATCAAGATGTATGTTATACATGTATGAATATAAAGAGAGCCCGTTCTGGATATTCACATTGGATGAACGCATCTATAATGTTTTTCGTGACATAAAAGTATAATCATGTGGCCTAATTTCCAACCGCATAAAAGTTTTATAGATAACATTTATTTCCTATTATCATGAACAGAATATGTCACAATTCAAACTAAAAAAAACGCGTAATTCTCCAGTTTACAAATAACACACCAGGTGGCGCCCTGAACCCCTACCCCCCTTTCCAACATAACTAAGTGATATTAACTAATACACTTACCAGGTACACACTGATATTTAACCTGCAGGTAATCACTGCTCCCCCCTCCGGCACACGGCGGTAGGGGTTGTGGGGTGACGGGTACGTTACAGCTGGCCGCCCCCATACACCTCCTCAGCAGGTCCCCCGACGACGACGCGTCCAGCGAGCACGGGGGCGCCACCTGGTAGCCGCACTGGTCGACGTCTCCCCCTAGTGGCTGTTGGCCGTACTGAGCGGTGAGTACGTTTATCACCCCGACCTGGGAGCAGTCCAGGTACAGCTCGGTCTGGTCAGAGGGGGGCGACAGGCAGGCCGCGGAACGGCGCACGACTGGAATGTTATTGAAGGAAATTAAGTCAAAAGATATATAGATAAATAAAATGTATCTATGCATGATAAATTGGGATGACGATATCCATTAAGAATATCTATGATATCAACTTGTTTTTTAATCTAATGAGAATGCAAGACTTAGTATTGAATTGGCTTTATTTTTCAGTCAAACGCATACATATAGGAAAAAAGTCTCTTACTTTTCATATGACAGAACAAGTAATAATAAACTCTAGAAGAAAATAATTTACTCTTAGGTGCCCACGCGAGTGCCTGGTAGGCCCTTTTTAATGAAAGGCGCATATCCCACATCTAAATGACGAGACTGGTTAATGGCTATCCTCATTACCGTAATTTAGTTGTAAGCTACATCTTTTTGAAGTTCCTTTGAAGCTTGTCAGGTGCCTCTGCGTTAATAAATTAATCTATTTGATTTCTTGTCACATCATCCATTTTAAGTAGGTTTCTCGTCAAAAAATCGTTAAACCGGAATCGATTTACCGATCTCATGCATGATTGCTACTATCTAGGCCTTGGCTACGTTGGCACGTTTGGTAAAATGACGTGTTTGGGCGCATTAAATATTTAAACGAGAGTCGTAATGGTTACTCACTGTTTGGTTGGAAGTTTTTACACTGCAGTAGGACCTCCACCTCGTCCCCACCCATGTTGCGGCCTGAAATACGGTAGGGAACAGTCAGGGGTTTGTGTGCATGAATATTCAGAGACAAGGATGTATGTGAGGGGGGCAGGGAGGAGCATTGGCATCGGGATCCGCGGAAAGGCCAAGCGTAACACATAGCAGGCTGGAACATGAAAGTTTTGAGTTTTGGGGCGTATCACACGTTAAACAAAGTCATGCTGATCCCATGACGATTATACAGTTTACAGGGGGAAAATGTAGTGCATGGCAGGTGGGCTGTTACCGTTGGCCCTCTGGTCTTGACCAGGGAACAAGTAATGTATTTCATTGTTTAAGGGAGTATCAAATGGTTAGGATACTTCTTTCGGAAGAGTGTGGCCACAGATTTCCTGTACTTCATTATAAATAACTATGGTGTGAAGATGATTTTGGGCAATAATAGAGAATTAAATGGCCACGGAAAACAGGATGGCCCGGACGTCGTGTTTCCACGTCCTTCGATATTTTGTTTGGACTATTAACAAAATGAATTATTTGCACAGGTAACAATTAAGTTGTATCATCATACTCGGATAATATTGTATTTTATCTGTACCTTTTATCTGTGATTGACAGGATCTTTCTTATCAAATCTAGAACTCTTTACATTTAAGTTTAAACCGTTTTATATGCGTCTGGCTGGAAGGTTTGGGCTATGAGGAAACTTCCCTGTTCAACATTCTAATAGTTCATGAAGATCAAAGTAATATGCCAACAGCCCATATTACACGGGAGTTAAATTTTGGGACAGACTACCCCTGGAAACACAGCTGGCAGATAGTAAAAATGATTTTCAGAAATTGATTAGATATATTACCGAGGCCCCCCACCCATATATTGGTTCGCTATAACATATTGGTTATTTTGATGCTCTACTGCTGTGAACATAACACTTGTGAATTATGTACATGACACGCCCAGTAATACATTAGAGTATTGTATTTTTGATTAACTATAGAATTCCTGTTAAATGACATGACCAGTACTTAACTTAGTCTGGCCATTTAATGAGCACATTGTATAAGATGAAACTACATAATATTATGACAAGTGCATGTATGTGCGCTCCTATGATGATATAGAACTATTATTTGACTTCTATGCGCAACTTCGCTAGAAGTAGTTTTGTGAAGATAGCGATGTATTAATATGTCATGTTTGATAATTTACCTACAAGGAAGAACATGGTGTATAATTATGAATGTGGTTAAGTAAACTAAAAAATATATTTAAACAAAAATATTTTAAAAAGATCCACCCATGACAAAAATGCTAGTGTACTAATGGCTTAGTACTTTTAATACATTGTCATAATATATAATCCAACAAGGATCAGGCTTAGCAAGTCTACTTCTAGTCTACTCCTAGGAGAAATATCTTACGCTCCTAGCGCCACCTGTTAACCAGTATAAAAGGCGCTGCAAGGTAGGGAGCGAGCAGTTAGTGAGTTAGTTGGTTAGAAGTTAGTAATCACTCAGTTTAGTGAGAACATCAGCTAAACATGTTTAGCCAAGGAGTTATACCTGGAGTAAGTACATCGACTCCGTGTAACAGACTGGAGTTTACCAATACCCACTACCTCGGACATAGGATTGTGTTAGAGCTGAATGCTAGAATGGTCTAGAAAGCGTTGGAGCAACTCGTGTTCTAAATGTGGTTGATTGCTGATAGGAGATGGGAGGTGGACTGATGAAGACTTATACATGGTGGCTTTGACTCGGGATGAGATGTTTATTG
The DNA here is from genome assembly GCA_936440205.1 of Lepidonotus clava. Lineage (NCBI taxonomy): Eukaryota > Metazoa > Annelida > Polychaeta > Phyllodocida > Polynoidae > Lepidonotus > Lepidonotus clava. Next base: position 38,030,606 of record OW387136.1, on the reverse strand, counting down.
AATAAAAACCCTTTCATAGTAAGAAGCTCCCTCATCGTTCATTTCTTTTGAACTATTGGGAAGTGAATGGACAAACTTTAAACGCGGTCTGAATTACTCAGACATTCTGGAAAGCAAATTACGAAGACTTGGATATACACGAATCTTACGCAGTCTTAAATCAAACATTAACAATAGTTCATTTGGTGGAGATACCCGAAACATGACTTGTGCCGTTTTGCTCATCCTTGATGTCAGCCACCGGTGACTTTGAGGCTTCCTCTAACCCCAAGCCTCAATCTTTGCGGCCCGCAGGACACGATGTGTCAACATCATATACAGGGAATGTGGAAAACCGCCACCTGGTAGGTAATCCCTTAGACGGGGAGGCACAGAGACAGGAGGTCGCAGCCAGACCCAAGCAGCTCTGCCCCGAAGGTGCACAAAATTACCAAACCCGTGGCAAAGGTAAACCATTTCCCTGGCACCTAGGGTCCAAAGATAGGCCGGTTCTTGACGAAGGACTTGAAACCCTAACACACTCGGGACGAGTTGAAGGGAAGAACCGTCTCACGGAATATCAGCAATATTGGAACCCAGGGTACGTACCACCTACGGACCAAGAAACTGGTACTAGCTCTCGCTCCACCTGTGAATCTGATGTGAACAATCCGTGGTGTAACCAAAGTGTTCCTTATCGTTTACTGCCCGCAGCGGGAGGTGAAGGCGAACAGGAAGTTTCCAATGGAGATAACCTATTTTCTTCAGGAAATCTAAAACAACGACAAAACACCGCGGATAACTCCAGCCCATCAGGGGGAAAACGCCCCGAAAATCCGGTAATCCTACCTGATGGGAGCTCTCTCACCTATCCATTACCCCAACGACTTGAGTTTATCAGTCACCCACTGGTAACACCAACTCACCCCAACCCGGGGGCGTCCATTCCTTATTCCACTGTAGCTAAAGGAAAAACAGTGGGAAGGGATAGGGGAGTGGGAAGGGAAGCAGAGGGAAACAGCGAGAAAGTAGGCAATTTACAACCCTATCGATTAACTTACGGTGTAGAAACGAACTTAGACCAGGCTGGTAGGGGAGCGGAAGCTCAGGCCTTTGATCCAGCCGAAATATTAAAGCAGTGGGCAGACTCAAGCCCCGAAAAGCGCATAGATTTAGAGAGGCTAAGCGATCAGGATAGTGAAGAAAATGTAACGCTTAAAGCACAAGATTTTAACACTCTAACTCATGAATTGTATGGAGAATACGAGGACGAGTACGAGGAAGAAAATAGCGAGACAGAACAAGCAGCCGCAGATGTCAGAGGGGGTGGTCCTGATAGAAAATTAGCTAGAGAAGATAAATCAACCTCGTCTTCATACGAAATTATTACCGAGGATGTTTTAGACACAGGTAAGAAAGCTAAACTAGAAAGTGAGGACGAAATTAGTGTAGAGGAAATACCTGTGAAAGAACAGTGGGACGATCACGATATACAAAACCTCCACGAAAATAATATGGCGGAAGGAGGCGTTCCTTTGATGGATCTAGTAGAAGAAAGAGAGGATAGAGATCAACGCCAGCAACCCGATGAAGGGGGAGCTGGGGGTGTAGATCTGGGGGCATGGCATCCTAACCGTGGGATGGACCCTGGGGGACCTCAACAAAACAATGGGAATGGCCAGATCCTAATCCAGCAGCCGGACCGAGGCGTGCAGGCAGGACTTATTCCTCCTCTTAATCAACAGGCCCAAGGAGGCCAAGGTAATCAGGCCAACCCTCCCCTTAATCAACAAGTTCAAGGGGGCCAGAACGATCAGGCCAACCCTCAAGGACTTATTCCTCCTCTTAATCAGCAGGTCCAGGGAGGCCAAGATAATCAGGCCAACCCACAAGGGCCTAACCCTCCTCAAAACCTTCTCAACAACCCTCCCCAAAACCTTATTAATAATCCCCCTCTGAATCAGCCCAATCTGGGGATAAACCCTGGGGGACTCCAGCAACCCGGTGCAGGGGGAAATGGTGGTGTGAATCCGGGAATACAGCAGCCTAATCCTGGGGTAAACCTTGGGGGACTGCAACAAAATGATGGGGGAGGCCAACCAGGCCAACAGCCCGGCCGGGCCGAGCCAGCGGGAGGTGGGGTCGATCAAAACCTGCTCCCTCACCTATTGCAGGCGATGGCACTCGCAGCCAATCTTAACGCAGGCCGAGGAAGAGCGGATAACCAGCAGGGTCAGCAAGCCCCAGCAGGCCAGAATAATCAAGTAAATCCACCAGGACCCAATAACCCTCCCCCGAACCAGAACAACGATCCTTTCCTTAACCAACTCAACAACCCCCCAAACCCACCGAACCCTCCGCCGCCCGGACCACCAGGTCCGCCGGGCCCACCAGGTCAGAACAACCCTCCAAATCCACAGAATCAACCAAATATTTGGGAAATTCTACCACAGTTGGGTCTGGCACTGGGGCAAACACCAGCGCCAGTGCGTGAAACGACTCACAGTGGTCACCAAAGGGGACCAAACATTAGGTTACCGTGGTTTAGTGGAAAAGAAGACGAGCAAATAGAAAAGTATTTCAGGGAATTAAAACGACTGAAAGCTATCTATGACTGGTCGGACGCCCACCTCCTGAATATGGCGCTGTTAGGCCTAAAGGGAAGGGCCGACGACTGGGCAGGAGCGTTAGCTGAAAGTGAGAAAGACTCATTTGAGAAGCTAGAAGCCCAAATGACCAAGATCTTCGGTGATCGAAGGGCTAAGTGGCAGAAACACGCAGAGTTCTGTGGCCTTAAACAAGGAAAAGACCAGAGCGTGATCGAATTTGCAGGTGTTCTGAAACAAAAGCAAGTGAAAGCAGAGGCGAGTGAAAGCATGATGTTAGCTGTGTTTTTAGAAGGATTAAAACAGGGCGTAGCCAGACAAGTAGCCATACTGGACCCTAAGTCTTTCACCGAAGCGGTGGATTGTGCAACGAGGTTAGAATCGTTGGACAAAGGCAAAGGGGGAACTAAAATATCTAATGCAGTGAGCGAACTGGCTGGAAGCCAAGAATCAGAGGAGACCGCGGCCCTAAACTCCATCTCCGAACGATTTGGAGTGGTGCTGGCCCGACTAGAGGCCGCTCCATGGTTCCAGAAACCAAAGCCAGGGCAAAGCGGGACTCCCCAGAGTGGTGGTAACTTTAAACAGCAAGGTTATGAGAGAAAAGATAGGTACGAAAACCAGAAAGGTGAAAGAAATTCAGATCAGAAGCCTAAATCCAATATCGCCCCGAACAGAGAGGCAGATAAGGGAAAGAATCTGCCAACTCAACAGAAAGTAGAGAGACCCAGGTTGCCTTTTGATGAAAGTAAGTTTTGTATCATTCACCAACAGCATGGTCACTCTACAGAAGCGTGCTTGTGGTTAAAGAATAGGTTGAGGGAAAAACCCCCGCGGATCTACAAAGATAGCAAAGCCAGTGGTACCGAACAAAAGAATCAGGGAAACTAGAGGAAGGGTCCGTTCATTCCACGATAGAATTAGGCGCAGTGGACGGACCGGCTAGGAGAGAGATAGGAGACGAAGCATTTTTCTTAACGTTAAGATTTGATGATCAGAAGGAGGTTAGATCTTTAGTAGACACAGGAGCGAGCGATTGCTTCATGTCCACCCATTGTAAACGACAGATCCCTAAACAATGCATTTTAGATGAATGGAAGGTATCGAAGGGAAACATCAGTTTGGCAGACAACTCGTCTCAAGTAATACTAGAACAAATTAGATGTAAGTTTTCAATCCAGGGATCGGTGGTCTGCTATGATTTCAACATAGTGGACGATCTATGCCACCTAATAGTAATCGGGAGAAACTTATTAACAGTGCTTCGATCAGATTTATCTCTACCAGGCGCAAAGATAGAAGTGTTTTGTGGAAACCCTATAGTTAGCAAAGAAACAGTGAAAATTCCGCCGGGAAATGAACGCATCATACCGGTAACCACTCGAGAGCCGCTGGGATTAGACTCACCGGTAGCTTACTGCGCACCGGCGGTAACCGCACCAGTCCTAGTGGAGGGGTGCGTGAATACGGTGGGAAGCCAGTGGTGGATCAAAGTCATGAATCCGCTAGATGAAATGCAAGAAATCACCCCACAGGAAGTATTAGCTTTTGCGGAAGAATGCGCAGTGCCTGAGGTAAACCAAAATCAGATAGAGGAGTTCCTAGACTTGTGTTATCTAACTAAAACAGAGACCCCAATGTCCATCTGTAGGATTTCTGTAGAAGTAATGAAAGACGCAGTGCAAATGGAAAGCCAAACCTCTGAGGAGAAATCCCGAGGTAATATGGATGAAAATGTAAGTAAAATAGATCTAACCGAGTCGTGCTTAAACGAAGAACAACAGGTAAGGTTTAGACAAATGCTTAATAACAACAGGGAGGCACTAGCGTTTTCAATGGAAGAATTAGGTCACTGTGAAATAGCGCCGATGAGAATAATTGTGGATGAGTCGCAGGGAGTAATAAGCTCTAGACCATACCGATACTCTCCACAGAAAATGGATATCATCGATGAACAGGTTAGGCAACTCATAGATATAGGTGTCATAGAACCCAGCGAATCGGCTTGGCGAAGCCCGCTGGTGGTAGTGCAGAAGAAAGATGGCAAACCTAGGCTCTGTACAGACTTTCGCATGCTTAATCAAGTCACTTTTAAAGATAAATTCCCCATGCCCACGGCTCGCTCGCTTTTCCTATATATGGCTTACAAGAAACCCACTATGTGGACAGCTTTAGATCTGTTGAGCGGCTATCATCAGTGTGTAATCGAAGAAGACAGTAGAAAATATACCGCTTTTGAAACCCCGATGGGTGTGTATCAGTATAAGCGTGTACCATTTGGCTTAGTTGGCGCACCTTGGCAGTTTACCAAGGTAATGGCCATAGCGCTAAAGGGATTGATTCCTAGAACATGCTTAGCATATTTAGACGACGTAATTGTCTACGACACTACATTTGAAGAACACCTGGCGAGCGTTGAGGTGGTTCTCCAAGCTTTGGCGAGAGCTAATCTTAAACTGAAACCGTCAAAGTGTGAGTGGTGCCGCAGTGAAATCAATTTCCTCGGCCACGTAGTAAACGCGGAAGGAGTGGCTACACAAAGGGTAACCACAGAAAAGATTACAGCCTTTAACCGTCCACATAATGTGAAAACTATTAAATCCTTTCTGGGACTGTGTAACTACTACCGATCGTTTGTCCCTAATTTCGCTGATCTAGCAAAGCCTTTAAACCGGCTACTAAAGAAAGAAGTCTATTTTGAGTGGACAGAGGCCTGCGAGGAAGCGTTTCAACAGTTAAAGAAATTGCTGACCTCGCCACCCTTACTAATTCATCCAGATATAGGAGGGCATTTCTATCTACTAACTGACTACCAAGAGGGATGAGCTCCTCAACGGGTAGTCAGTAACAGGCGGCAGTGGGCTCGCAAGGGTCCGGGGACACGTTAAACTAGTAGATATAGTGCAGGGGAGAGAAGTACTGAAGGCCCCCGTGTCTAGCGAAGGATGAATCAACATCCTACTGTGGTACCGTCTAGTCGGCGCACATATCGGGCTGCCGGTGGTTTCGTTTTCGGCCACCTGTAAGTGGTACGTGCGTGGTACGGGGTCGACAGACCTCACCTAGCTCCTGACAGTAGTTCCATCATTCAGGAGTGAACAGGCAAGGCCAGTGAAAACGGTCAAAGTTCAGTGTGGGTTTGCACGATTCACCTGGATCAGACCGTCGGTGACCACCCAGGGTGACTTGGGACCGGTAATCGCTATCGACTGGGTCACTGGCCGGTCGTCTCTGTCGGACTGGTAGAGTTGTTGCAACCTATCGGCGTCGGAGAGGGCTCAATGTACAGTCAGGCCATGGTAAAGCTAAACATGCCTATTCAAGACCTCATTTCTTGGATTAGCGTAGGTTATGGTTGAGCCATGCTCTCTGTGATCAGAAAACATCAGGTTTGAAAAGAACATTCTGGGAAGCAGAGAGAGCCTTATGGCTGGAAAGGATCCCAGCTCAGGTTGCAATCCACTATGTCTAATGACATAGGGGAAAACCGAAGGGATCAAGCGGCATCAGACGCCGCGTGCGGTGCAGCGGTTTGTCACAAACTAGATGAAATCTATCGTCCGGTTGCTTTCTGGGGATGTACTCTCCGGGACGCCGAATTAAATTATTCGGTAACAGAAAAGGAGGCTCTGGCAGTAATTAAAGGCATTAAGAACTATGAGGACATGTTGCAGGGAGCTAAAATCACAATAGTAACTGATCACAAACCGTTGATTCCCCTGCTACAGAGTGCCTACAAAGCCCCGTCAGCCCGGCTGAGACGGTGGGCTTTAGCGTTATCAGATTTCGATTTTGAAATCATATATGAGCCAGGAGCGACTCATTTTCTACCGGACTATTTGTCTAGAGTCTATCATGAGCATGTCCCAGGTGAGGAATATGAGCCCGCTGTGGGATGTGAGTTATTTGAGGCCGAAGTTCAGGATGAAGAGCTTTCTGTGGCTACGGTATTAAACGCGCAACTCCAAGATGCAGAGTGCGCGCAATTGATAGACTACCTGCAGGACGGAGACCTACCGACAGATCCCCTTGAAGCTAGGCGAATAATGGACCAAGCTGATTTTGTAGGAATGATAGCACCGGGGGTACTATGTAGGTTCAACGTCAAAAGGTATAACAAACACCAAGACTAACTGGTCAGACTAAAACCTCGTATGATAGTTCCAGGAAAGTTAATTCCCAAAGTCCTGAGACTATTACATAATGACATCTTGGCTGGGGGACATGTAGGGATCAGTAACCTCACTACCAAAATCTCTGATAAATTCTACTGGCGGAACATGAACGCCGACATAGTAGACTATGTGAAAGCTTGTGAGACCTGCTCTCTGAGGAGACGGGCTCCGCATTTCAAGGCCTTAGCTAAGTCTTGGGAGAGACCAACCCGACCCTTTGAGGTGGTACAGTGTGATTTCATAGGGCCACTAAAGAGGGCTAGGGATGGGTCAAAATATATCATGACCTTCATAGACCTACTAACAGGTTGGCCGGAGGCTTTCACCACGAAAGACTCCACTGCGCAAACCGCGGCCAACTGTTTCCTAACCGGGATAGTGTGTCGGTATGGACGGGTAAACCGTCTGCACACAGACCGGGGAGCGGCCTTCCTCTCAGGGCTATTCAGGGAAATCACCACACGACTAGCGTGCAAACAAACGTTCACTACTGGGCGTATGCCGACTGGCAACGCTCGAGTAGAAAGACTACATAAAACCATTGAAAACCTGATTGCTTATTATATCCCTGACGACCACTGTAACTGGATCGATCTACTTCCCATTGCATTATGGACAGTTAGATCCACAATCAGTGTACGGTCGGGATACAGCCCGCACACCCTGCTGTTTGGCAGAGATCCAATCAGTATGGGAATGCCTGAGCAGGGAACAATTCCTGAAACGCTGAACGACTGCGAGTTTTTCATGCAAACCAAGGATAATATTGCTATGTTTAGGAATATGGCTGAAAGGGTAGTTCAAAACTACGAAAAAGATCTGAGGCTGCGAATTGATGAGCGGGCGCGGCCCACTCAGATGTACGAAGGTGATATGGTATACATGTACGACCCTCTAGCTAGTGAAAATAAAGCGTCTAAGTTCTCAAACAGGTATACTGGGCCATTCAGGGTAATTGAAACAAAAGGAGACCACCTTGTTAGACTAGTGTCTTTAAAAACTGGAAAACAGGTCCCACATCTAGTGAACATTTCAAAACTCAAACCTGCACATGGGCCTTGGTCTCCCGCCGTCCCTCATAACATTCCCAAACTGGTGAGAGAAGCGAAAATCACTAACTCAAAAGGGGCAGATCCTGACCGAAACCCTGAATTGCATCACACTCCGACGGGTGAAATCGCTGAGGAAGATGGCGAAATAAGGGGTGCTGAGACTGAAAACTCAACGGGAACGACCGGTCCCCGTGAGCATGATGCAGTTCCTATGACCAGGAAGGTACCTACACAAAAACCTGGTCCAAGTCCCACTGATTTAGCAGAAACGGATGGGCAAATCACTGATGGTCAGGGCACCAGTGCGGACACCGCGCTGTCAACAAACTTATCCTTTGTTCCTAATAAAGCCACCTGTGAACAGGGAACAGCTGGCGCTAATGGACAGAGGAAACGCAAACGAGCTAAACGAAGGGGCAAAAACCAGCCGTTGGAGGGGAGATCCCCTCCAGGCAACAACAAGCCCATAAAACTACCCTGCGGTGATGTGCCGATCTCGGATACATCGGAGCAGGGCCCAGAAAAAACAGTAAAGGACTATGTCCCGACGAAAGGTGGCTATAACCTACGTCGGAACCGCCGCCCTAACTACGTCGCTCTGTCCAACGGCGGGGAGAGCGACGACATGGATGATTAATGCAGGAAATTTAGCCGCCTTGTGAAAATAAAGGTTCGGCGGAGCGGCACCGTTAGCATCAGCGCTAATGGAACAGGTGGTCCACCTCACGGCCACCTTGCCGCGCCCAGGGGCGTGGCAGAAAGGGAGGGTGCGCACGCCAAAAGAGATGCCAGTGGTTAGGCGTCATCTCTTGGGACCGGATGCAAGCGTTCCCCCCCCACCTGAAACAAGATACAGCTCCAAATATGGAGACGGCATGGACAATCGGATCGGTTATAATTTCGTGGGATCCGCGCCGATCCACCAGTCGGTCCGCAACTCTGCTCCTAGACGGTCACCTCTGCTGCAGGTGATTGTGCGCGCAACCCAGCTCGGGAGGAAACAGAGATAGATATTGATTCTATCTCTGAGCGGAAGTTGGAGATAGAAAATTGTTCGACTTCCGACTTCTCCTGGAAGGAGCAGAAAGAGAACTTAGCTGGGACACTGATCCACCGACTCATGGGGAACTGTCTAGCCCTCCGGCCACATAGCAATCCAAAGGGAACCACTACTTTCCCTGCGGACACGGAGGGAAGGATTATCGTCCCCCTGAGAAGGAAACGGATTAGCCGGCCCCACCAGAGGGCGCTGCCTACCAAGGGACGGTTCGTTGGGCCATTCTTTTAGGATTTTACCAAATGAAAGAAAAGGCAGTCGAGAAGGAGAGTACTAAGAAACAACCGGCTCAGACCCTTAGGCGGTGGAGTTGGCCGGGCCGGGGCGGTGTCCGTCCGGACTCAACCGACGCCGGGATTGCCCGGAAGAAGCCAAGGACACCAGCCCGGCGGCCCACCAGAACGACCACAGGCGGAGCCAAGAGGTCCGCTAAATCGGCTCCAGCCAAAAAGAAGACAGCAGATAAAGACTTCTACAATTTATCTGAGGTGAGTGACTCGGAGCCCGAGCCAAGGCTAACGGCGTTGGCCAAGCCGGTTCAGAAGGAGGAAGCGGCCAAACAACCGGTGCAGATACAGGCCGGCTGGTTCTGGGACCTCACGCAACCACTGTTCCAACTATTTGAGACTGTTGACGAAATTAGGAGAACAGTAGGACTGGATGTGCCAAAATCAAACAAACAGTTAGCTGAGATTAAAACTCAGGTAGCTCCTTTTATTCAAAGGACCACACAAAACTCTAAATGCGTCAAGGAAAGTACCAGCCTACAAACAAAACGAGGCGGCCGACCTCTGCCCACTCTGGAAAGGCGATCGGGAGGGGAACAGCTAACCGTCGCCGCTCCAGGACTAAAAGTGGAGGTAGCACCCGTTCAACACGCGCCAACCCCACCGGTGGGGAACGGGCCAGCGGGAGCTCCCCTCCTCCACCACTTACAGCCTGCGGACCCCGCTTGTTTAGACTTGAGCAGCTTGACAACGAGCTGCAACGCCAATCCCTCACCACTGCTATGGAACCAGCAGCAGTGGACGCCAACCAGCCAGCCGGGGGGCCCACTGTGGCCGAGTCCACTCCCAGCGACAAACCAACCACAGGTACCGAACCCATACCCCTCGAGCCAACCGTCGTACGATCCAACGGGGGCCGTTTCGGACTGGAACCTACTAGGCCAAGACCCCTCAGAGCAATGCGCCCCTCGTCCTGCGAACGTATGAGAGGCTTGAGGATCACGGTCACCAAGGACGAGAGCGGGATCATCAGGCGAGTGGTAAATGACAACGGGCAAAACCTCTACGAGCATGTCCCAAACTAAACAGACCAGGAAGCCCGAGAGGAGAGCATTTTTCGGCGCATGGATGATAGTAGTGCGCAGAAAAATAAGGTAACTTTGCTGTGAACATGTTTTAGATAAACTGCAAAATTAACTTTCTCAAACTATCGCTAAGGCCAAAACAAAGACAATGAAGTGGCTAGTGCTGTTCGTATTAGCTATAATAGGGGGCATTAGGGGAGTGCATAACGACTCCAGCCCACCTGAAGGGCTAGCCCCTAACGCTGAAGTGATAGCTTTAGAACAATATGGAGTAGTGTTAAAACCAGGAAAGTTAATGTCCACCGCGGATATAACACACGTCCGACAAGGCTTCCTAATCACTATCCCAAGGAGGCGCTCCTTCAACAAGGCTACCTTTGGCCAGGTCTGTCACCGATATCTACAAGGGGGAGACGCCCTTGATCGGGCCTGCTACCATATCAGGTCGCTGGTCAGTTGGATGGATCAGACGTCACAGGCGCTTAAGGGTCGGTACCGAGAAGTTCTTAATGAAACCTTAAGTTCCCTAATAAAGAACACTCAACGAGACCTTCAAAATCAAGAGTCGGAATTAAATCCAGGTGGAAGGGTTAAGAGAATGAAGAAGTTGCCCACAATGCTAGACGATCCAGGGTGGCCGACCTTTCCTCTTCCAACCTCTTGGAATCAAGGGCTGGCGGCTGATGTCAAATATAACAGAGAATTGATTAGAGTATTGCAGGAGTCTTCGAACCAAATGATCGAAGACTTGGCTCTGATGAATGAAAAACATGACGAGGCTGTCGAAAAGGTTAACCATGTCGTGATAGGCCTACTGGACAATCTAAGATCACTAAATAAGGCACACAACACGACTCGCCGAAGGTTGAAACTCGTGCAACATAAGGTGGATTGGATGGAACTGTACCTGAATATGATACCGGTCGCTCTAGAAGACAAGTTAGGAGAGATGGTGTATCTTCAACTAATGGTAGAGCAAACTCGCGTGTTCAGGAAAGGTGTACAGCGCCTGACGCGGGGCCAGCTGACTATGGACTTGGTACCCCGCCAATATATGGTCGGAGCGGTCCAGGAAGTGAACAGATATCTGAAGGGGATCCACCCCAGGTTCCATGTCGCGTTCATAGATCCTTCCTTCTATTACGAGAACAGTCAACCTTCGTTCAAATTCAATGAAACCACTCAGGAATTTATAGTGTATGTAAGGGTGCCTGTGGTGGCTGATGAACATTTGTTCCGGGTCTACGAGGTACTAACTTTTCCTGTGCCAGTGACGGTTAGGGGGCGACTTAAGAAGGACGCTCTCCAAATTGTTAATCTACCCAAAAGTGTCGCCATGTCCATGTCCCGCCAGTATTACGTACCATTGGCTAGTGGCAGTTGGTCAGGTTGTTATGGACAAACCATCACGCTCTGTAAGGACCTACCTTATATGAAAAAGATTACAGACAACACCTGCACTGCTGCGCTACTGAGGCGCGACGACCTAGCGATCCAAGAAAAATGTGAGCTGGACTATCTACTGGAAGCAGACTTCGGAGAGATGGCAGTGTATCTAGACGACGGAGATATGCTAGTGGTCAGCGCCGACACCCGAGGCCAAATGATTTGCAGAAACCAGCCTGCGGTCGGAGTGAACATAGAAAATTATGCAAGGGTTCAGGTGGAATGCGACTGTGCATTCCAAACACAAGGAGCATGGATACCGTATAGCTTGCGAAATTGTGACAGGCACACCAGGATCACCACGGTTGTGTACCCACATAATGACCTGTTGGAAGCAGCAAGTCGTGTGAAGGGGTGGGACATGAATTTCACGACGTCCAAAAACGAACCCACTATGTTAGAGTCAGACCCTATCCCTGAAACAATTAGGAAAGACCTGCTGGAAATCGAGGAAAGCCTGAAGGCCAAAATACCTGTAACCTCCTTGGCCAAACGAATACAAAAACACCGTAAAGACTTGGCCAAGGGTATCAAGAAAGCGACTGACCGTTATGAGGTAGAGAAACACGCCCCGTGGTTCTCTATAGGCAACTTCGGAGGCGGTTTTGGTCTCCTCACCATCTTTTGCATAGTGGTAGCTGTGACAATTATTGGATGTGTTCTCTGGAAGTGCTGGCGGAACCACCAAGGCAAGGCTGCCCTGGCCGGACTAACCATGACTTTACCTCGGGCCATGGCCTTGGAAGCGGCGGACCCGGAGGAGCTGCTGCGCAGTGAAAAGGAACTAACTGGATGCCCGGACACGACCGCCAACCCCACTGCGGTGGCAGTACTTGCTATATTACTGGCAGTACTCGTCATCGCCATAGTGGTCCTCGTGTGGCGAAAGTGGAGAAATATTAGAAGAAAGACTGTGGATGGGTTGTACGTACAGTTTGCCAATCCACATATGATAGAAACAATCTTCCTAGGCGAACTGGCTATGCCTTCAGACCACACTTATACGGAAGGCTATGTGCTCATTAGGGATCTACTGGTGACCCAGCTGTGTCTGAAGTATACTCTGACGGTAACCTGGGGGGCGCAGCTGATGGGAGCAGCGACTAGACCTGGACAGCACCCATCTAAGGTGCCACTACCCGACACCCTGAGGGTATCTAAAAAACTAGCCCGTCTGATGATGAGTAACTTAAAATACAATACCAGGGCCAGACTACTGAGATATTCCTCGGGGCTAGCCACTCCTGTACCCATGGGAGTACCTCGCCTCATCGACGCAGGGTGGTCCGATGTCGGAGCGGACTGGCCTCAACCGGTGTTGGGACAAGGAACAATGCCTAACGCTCCTCCTAGATCGACCACGCCCACCTCAACAGCGACCGGAACAGGATCTGCACGAAAGACAATAAGGCCAGGGACATCCGAAATAAATCCAGGAACGGTTTATGAAGTTATCATATGACAATGTAACGAGTGTTAAAACCTGACCTAGTACTGTACAGGTAAAATTGGTGAATTAATGACACAGAGGTACGAATACTAAAACTAAAATGTTACAGGAAGTTCGCTGGGCAATACCTGTTTGGGTAGGTAGGGTTCTGTTGACTAGCCTGATCAATAAGGATTCACCAGTCAGGGAAACTTGGGTCGGGTAGGCTGGTCCAACCGTCTCTCTATGGACCCATGGGTTATCTAAATTTCACTCAAGTCGAGTGCCCCATGCCCGGTAGCCTAGCTCAACACTCTCATTGTTAACGATTTGGCAACGCTTTTAAAGTAGGGAACCATTTGGAACCGATCCTAGTGTCGCAAAATTTTAGCATTTTAAAAGAAAAACTCAAAATTCTGTATAAAACCTAAGAGCGCTCAACGGGACCAATGCTCCCAACGAGCGAAGTGAACTTCCCCAAGCAAGTACCATCTACACCTGACCCCTGTGCTGTTGTTACCGCTAGGATCGGGCTGCAGTACAGGAGTCACTTGGGGAACGCCACTGTCTATTCTTTAGCATGCTTACATATATACTCTTCTCAAAGATGAGGGGGTTGCACAAGCAGCAGGAGCCTGCCCACAGGCCTGGTGTCAGTGGTGCCTGACAGGAGGCAGGACGTTGGGGTTACGCGTCACTGACGCTGCGAAGGGCACTGGGGTGGACGCCCGACCATGGCAGTCACTATGCCCCGGGTGGATTGGCTCCTGACAAGCGGTCCCTTCATCACAAAAAAAATCGACGAGTAGAAAGAAATTTACCTAAAAAACTAATATATAAAGCAAACCAATATTTGTGTAACTAAGAGCTCTTCCTCAGGGAATTTTGGGCAAAATATAATAAGAAAGCAGTATAATTAGTAACATTCTCAGGGGAGACGCTCTGTGACAGCACACGAGAGTACCTTATACGTGGCTCGTTTGCTCCTGGCATAGACACGCTGCAGCGGCAAGGATATGTGCAAATCCTGACAAGGCGTGCTATATTTGGGAGCTATAACGGAGGTCACAAGGAAATGTAGTTACGGGACAACAGCGAATTGATGACATTCACAGGGTGCTCGGCTCTCTCTCACTATATCGCGACTCCCTCAGACGGGACAAGCTATCCCTGGGGGGGGAGAAGCTGTAGCGAAAACTCACAAGGCGGTGGAGCGAGGTGCTGTCCTTATTAATAGCCCCGTCGTCTTGGTTATGTGTAAATGGCCACTGGATCACCGTATGTCTTAGGTCAAAGGATCCTGACTTTAACATAAAAAGTCAGGATCCAACGACAACTAGTATATGAACAACTGCCCATAATTCAAGACTAAATTATTTAGACCACTTTTAGACCAGTTTTAATCGGGACAGAGACAAAACGGCAAGAAGTCAAGTTTCGACCCGGGTAAAAATTAGAAATAATTAAAATTAATAAAGGGAATGAGCGGCTTCAGAGCTGACCGCCGTCGAGAAAATAAAATAAAATAAATGAATGAAAATTAGTCTTGACCGCCGTCGTGGCGCTAAAAGCATCCAGGTCTCCGCTCAACAGTTGAGCTGAAGAGGGGGGACATGGACTACTGATTCCCTGATGAACAAGCTACAATAAACTTGGTTGACACCCAGAGCTGATAAGTTTACCCGATCTATTAGAAAGGAGATAAAAAAAAATTCTAACTCTGTCTTTAGCACTACCTATCCCTGCCCGGCATGCGCATAGTTAGGATAAGCTGGGGGCGGAGTCTTTTCAGGAGTAGTCTTGACTCTCCACAAGAGAAACGGGCATAGACCTGAACAAGAAAACGGGTTTAACCTTGTACTGTACTTCGGTAAAGGCCCGACTAACTAGGTGCTGTCTGGAAGTAAGTGATCTAAGGAGATGCATTTACACATCTCTATAATTTAAAGGGGGTGTAGGCTGCATATTAAAAAAAAATATATATATGCAGTCTGCTCCCAATTATAACAATGGAAACTCGGTGCTGCCCATTCTGGTCCTATGAATGGGAGAGTACCGACAAACCACATGTAACTAATGAGGACCGGGAATCCGATCAGAAGTGAACCTGAATCTGAGACCCGATCCTCTAGTGATAACAAATAAGGAACGAATAATCTCAGCCACCTTTGTACAGTTACTACTTAATGTCCTTTAATGACATTTATACCTCACGGAATGAAAACGCTACCCCCATCGCTTGTCATGTTGGTTTTTCCCATGTGATGTGGAGTATAGGGTAGACAGTGAGATGTTACTGTTAACATAGGTATAATATCTATTCAGTGAACCGTTTGGAGTTAGTGGCGCACCCGTTTGCATTATCAGAAGGGCGCCACTACCCAATATAAAGTGGAACTCGGTCTTCAAACCCCAGGCTGAATGTAAGGGGGTGAACGCCGAGCTACCACCTGTAACTAGCAGAAAGAGAAGGAATTTTGTCGGGGTATAATCATTCAATAAGAACAAACTGGGGGTTTAAAGCGGATGCTTCATAAAATGGAGTCAAATATGTTAGAACAGTTGTCACCCTTGAAGGGGGTGTTAACTTGTTTGCGTATAAATCTTTGGAGTGTATTGGGTAATTATTCTACCACACTGTACAGAAAGAGTGTTATCAAGAGTATTGACCCTTGTGACCCCTTAAGGTAAATCACCAGGGATCCAATTCCTATCATTATTCTTATCTCCCCATGAGGTCGGTTAGGGAATCTGAGCGGGACAGTTTTGCATCACCTCTCGGGCACTCATGAAACCTTTGTAGGTGGATGTTCTTGTGATGGCTCAACTCCAACCTGTGGGTACAGGCTTTCACGCATTCATCGCAAAGATATCACTATCTGAGGTGTTTGGAAATCTCAGGTGCTGATAGGCGTGGTTCTGTGTTCAGCGGAACGGTGCCCACTTGGGCCCGATCTATGAACGCACGAGCTGCCGCAGAGTTCACGTGTGTATCTCTGCTTGAGACGCTTGATAATCTTTGTGGTGTTGGTGCCTTTCTAGCTCTTAATAAGGATACCATTCCTTTTTTCCAAGGACACACACAGAATCTTCATCTGAAAATTCATTCAGTGTCTTAGAAACTTCATCTCGGTCTCCTCACAGTAGTATTTTTTCCTCTTCGAGACGACTCTGGACAATAATACTCACTCTAACACTTATTCTAACACAATGACACTGACGAAGTCTTGCTGTTGGACTAAAACATGGGATGGGTATCTGTGGCCTTCGCCACTACATCTCAAACTTACCTTGGAGTCGCCAACAGCTCGTTGGACGGCTCCACCTGTGGTGTCGCCTTACGTGGCCGACACGTCAATCTTTCCAGTACTCTGTAAGGGGGACAACTCATCAAAGAATTCTGTCACAGCCAATCTAATGCTGGGAGGTCTGGACCAAAATACTGGTCACCTACTGTCATCTAAAACTTACCAGGGTAAAACACCCTAGGAAGCGTTTGCTACCTAGGGCACCCCATGTGAATTGTTTCCAATGTAGACATTTACACTAATGTCCTGCACGAATAACGACTAAACAAAGAATCCTGTTACAGCAAATCTAGTATTGTACAACTCAGACCGGAATATCTGGCCATCCGTACCTGATTATCATGTGCAGTGTCAGTCCCCAACGGTTAATAGTATCAAATAATAACAATACGATACGAATTACCCACACTCCAGAAAACCTACTTAGATCGGTAATGTCAACAAGCCGCTAGTCAGAAAACCCCCTAATATCGCCCAACTACGCGCGAGGTAAAATGCTTGATCATATTAGCCTAAACAATCCGCCCACTAAAATTATATAGCCTGACGCTTTTCAGTGCCAACCGTGTCACATTGCTTCATTTACATCACCCTAACATACCGCAGGACCTGGAAAAGATAATAAGTTTAGTACGCAAGATCCTGACTCTCGGCCCGCGTCCACCATCTTGGAACCAAAAGTAAACACTAGGTGGCCGCCCCACTCTACCCGTTACTAAAATCACCAGCGAAACAGTTTCTGGTTCCGGGAGTGACATCAGCTTCCGGAATACAACCACGTGAGGGCGAGCCGAGAACCACCAAGAAGAATTTGGCCAACAATCTCCTTAAAATCTACGATTAGTAGCCTGCCTAACATGCAAGAAACGGTGGGAAAAGGAAGATTCAACTTACCCGGTCTCGGAGCGGTCGAGGCTTGGACCAACTCGACGAGGGGAAGGCACCCGGTGGCAGGCGAGGAGACGAGGGGGACGACGCCCGGCAACGGCAAAAGAAACCCCAAACAGCTCCGACGAGTCGCCCCGAACAGTCCGGCAAAACAGCCACAAAGAAAAACATCTAGTCCTTGGTGGTCCGATCACTGGCCGGGAATTGGATCCGATGAACTCTTGATAATTGTCAAAATAATGTTTATGGCTCAATCACTAGCCGGGAATTAAGACCCACTAATCACCGCAGGCAATCGGTATGTACAGGGGGGAAGGGGTTGGTCTAGAGGGGAGCTATTGGGAGCTGGCGAAGGAGCCGGCCCAGGGCGCGAGCCCACCGTCGAAGCTGTCGATGGGTCGGCATGAAACCGTCCACGAACTCTCGGTAGTCGTGGACGGTGAAGGCCCCGTCTGCAGTCTGACGCGTGATGTGGAGGCGGTGACCCAGGTCGGCTGTTGGAACGCCAAACCAGCGGTTAGCATGGCGAACCTCCCGGTTGACCCGGGGCACCAGGTGGTTCATCCATCGTTGAAAATACGCGTCCTCGCACGTCAACTCCCAAGACTCCGTGTTGATGCCCGTCACGGTGGTGAACATCACGGTGGCGGGGGCTGGGTGACTGCGCAGGTTAAGAAAAGCCCTGTTGAGCGTTTCCCCGTAAAAGGTCACCGCGGCCGTAGTGGAAGAGAAAAGGGGAATGTATAACTCCAGCTCCGCGTCCCATCGTAGAATGTCCAGAAGGTTGACCACGATCACTAACAGGTCGTCGGGCCACACGCAATGGTGCGCGAAAGCCGCCCCGGCTAAATCGGCAGTCCCGGCATCTGCACACTCCACCACGGTCAGGCTGTGGGCTGTATCCCCGACGATCAGGTCGTTGTACCCCTCGATCCCGCTCTCCCTTTGACTACAGAAAACTGCGACTCGGGCCATTGTTAAAAGAGAGTGAAAAACAAATACGTCCTCTCCGACCAAAAAGATGAGCGACACTGATTAAAATGACGTCAAAACGAGGCTAATTTGGAAAACCCCTTTTTGATCCAAAAGATCCAAATTCTGAAATCGGCTAGCATGATCAAAGCATCGTATAATTTCTTATAAAATCTGTGCTAAACTAAAGTTTAGGTCCCCAACCAACATAATCAAGCGCCAGAATTAATTCATATCGGCCCAAAATATCAGGTCGAACAATCAAACTTGAAAGTTTGATCGAAGCAGAAATTTGCCATCCGGGCGCTTCGCGCCCGAAGGATCCAAATCGAGGTCAAACCTTGGGGGGGAACTCCAGTCAAGCGTCCCGCTAAGTACACGTGTACTAAGTATAGCTGGCGGACGCGTGACGGGAATGGTGGTATTTTCTGGTTCCAACTGCTCAGTATTACTAAACCTGATACAGAGACCTTGTATTTATTGTAAATAATGTTGTTCTGGTTGAAATTTGATTGAAATTCGACACGCATTGTATCATGAAAGTCGTTCGTTCAAAATGTCCGAATTCTCTGAATTGACTTATGTTGTGTTAATTTGTTCTGAAATTGGATTTGATGTACACTTGTTACTCTTAGAAGTTTAAGACAACCCTACACTGTATATATGTTGAGTTCTGTCGACTTGTGTTACAAATCATAAATATCAGAAACTGTACATGCATGTACTAAGTCAAAAACTGAATTGGTCACCTTATGCACGGGTGTCGTTATCCCTAGGCCTTAATATGGGCCAACAATTCTGTGAACTCACTTTGTCACCTTATGCACGGGTGTCGCAATCTTTGAATCTTAAAATAAGCTAACGATGCTGAGAACTGACTTTAATGCACAAGGCACGTACTAAGTGAATACCTAAAGATGACGAATACTTCATCCTCTAAAGTTGACTTTGTCATTTTGTAACCATGATTATGTCATCATTTACGTTGTTATCCAAATAATCATGTTATCAATTTTTAACACTTACCTTGTCATTTTATGAACGAGTTCTGCTAACCTTGAGCTTCAAAATGTGGAAATCAACTCAATGAATAATTTCACTGTGAATTTGTGTTGAAACCGGATCTACAAATCTATTGATACTGTGTTGAATGTACCACGAGAGTCAAGGCCACCCCACCATGGTTTAACAAATATATCCAATCATCAAAATTGGGAGTTCATTATATTCATTTGGTTTGAGCTATGTCGTCCACCTCCTTAAACTCAAACACCTGACCGCCGTCGAATGTACTAATGGCTTAGTACTTTTAATACATTGTCATAATATATAATCCAACAAGGATCAGGCTTAGCAAGTCTACTTCTAGTCTACTCCTAGGAGAAATATCTTACGCTCCTAGCGCCACCTGTTAACCAGTATAAAAGGCGCTGCAAGGTAGGGAGCGAGCAGTTAGTGAGTTAGTTGGTTAGAAGTTAGTAATCACTCAGTTTAGTGAGAACATCAGCTAAACATGTTTAGCCAAGGAGTTATACCTGGAGTAAGTACATCGACTCCGTGTAACAGACTGGAGTTTACCAATACCCACTACCTCGGACATAGGATTGTGTTAGAGCTGAATGCTAGAATGGTCTAGAAAGCGTTGGAGCAACTCGTGTTCTAAATGTGGTTGATTGCTGATAGGAGATGGGAGGTGGACTGATGAAGACTTATACATGGTGGCTTTGACTCGGGATGAGATGTTTATTGAATAAAAACCCTTTCATAGTAAGAAGCTCCCTCATCGTTCATTTCTTTTGAACTATTGGGAAGTGAATGGACAAACTTTAAACGCGGTCTGAATTACTCAGACATTCTGGAAAGCAAATTACGAAGACTTGGATATACACGAATCTTACGCAGTCTTAAATCAAACATTAACAATAGTTCACTAGCTCAGGCTATGTTCTAATATTTAGAGTTTGTTCATCCTTTACTATTTTCCCTTGTCATGACTTTTTCAAGGTAGAGGTGCTGATCTTTTTTTCCGAATCTTGCCCCCGCAAATTTGCCCTCGATGCCATTTTTATAAGTATATATGCATGTGTAGTTGGCGTATTGTGATTATCAATACTTCAGTAATTTTGCGGAGAGCATTCATTAACAACAGCTAATGAACAATCATAACCTTGTCAACGTTTCAGATAGAATATATATCCATTTGGCCCCAACATTGGTAGACCAGCAAAATAATATGGCAAGTGATAACTATTTTTGTGAAAGTAGAGTCAGAGCGTGTAACATGGCAACAGGTGCGTCACGCATAATGGCTCAGGAAACTGATGCACTCCTGTATAATATAGATACAACCTGTTAACTCCGAGTATCTTTCTGTGCCTCTAAGTGTATACCTTTATATACAAGAACAATATTACAAACAATATATAAATGATAGATATAATAAATATGACAGTCTATGGGATTTCCAGCCTTATGGAAATGCATATTTCTGGCTCTAGAGCCCTTTTTTAGCTTAGAAATCAGGAAAATAAGAAAAATAAGCTAAAGTCATGTTAAAAATGAAATTTTCCATAGTTTTCATTAATTGTGAAGAAATTTAGATTTCTTCACATTCCGTTGCCATGGTAACCAGAATGTTGATAGAATGCCAAACCTGCCGATACTACTGCTAGGGAAATGAGGGTTTCCATGGTAACCATGGAACAAAATTAAGTTTCTGAAAATTGAAATTTTGATTCAAGGGACTGCTTGGCTATATTCTACAAAAAACAGATTGTCAATATCTTAAATAGAACGGAAATGGCAGTATATTTCATGAAATTGTATTTGGGATTTCAATTTTTGGCCCAGATTGTCTACATTATATCTTTATAAATACCAAAGGCTGGTTCATTCTACCATACTAAGCATATCTGACCTGCGTGTCTTTAAATTAACATAACTTTTTATCTTATCAGAATATTTACATAATTCTTTCAGTATTGGACTCCCCAAGACATTTTTCTTATTCAATAATCCAGGCCATAAGACTGCTTTTTGCAGAGTGTTATGCTTAGAGTATTGATGTATAGCTAGTGATGGGACATTGTTAATTATTAATAGACTTCTTTGATTAACCATTAAAGATCTAGACGTGTTGCAGACGAGTCAGTGAATTCTAAAACCTTGGGGCCTTGTTTTATGTAGTGACGTGTCAACAAACAGAAGGTAACTATGGTTCCGTTATGGCTACTGAATAACAGTAACCGCGACCTGATGTATTTAGTGGGATACGATGGTTACATGATACAAACATACTTTTTAGTTGATTTACTCATTAGTAGCAAGAGATCAGACTGTCACGTTATTCAATAAGGCACTCAGAATCCTTAAATAGCGTTATACGTAGTTCATTTTACGTTGTTTTTCCCTCCCTATATAACTGTACAGAACGCTAGGCAACAACTTATTCCGGAAATAATTTTTTTTTCCAAAAAATATTTGTGTTTGTATTGGCAGACTTTATCCTATTCATTATGCATACAAATATCCATTGTGATGCGCTGTTCGAGTAAAAGCCCTATTAGCAAGGGACACGTGCAGTCATGCATAACGCGCGTGCCTTATCGACCCCTGTCATTCGATGTGACGTGCCTGCTCTGGTCCATCGATTGGCGATAACCGATCTGTGACATGCATTAGTCAGCATCCATTTGAATGTCTGTACCTCTGGGGGGAAATTAATGGGATGGGCGTTTGCCAGTTGTACAGTTTGTATTGTAAAGTACCATTGTGTGTGAAAAGATTATGAAGAATATACAGAAACTGAACTATGTAAGATTATTAGATACATAGGTAACCACGTATATGGTATATGATTATGTATATGTCTTTCCTTCAGTTTAAAAGTTAATTTTCAGTGCATGGTTCCCTTACACGGTTACAATGCCTATCATATTGTTTATTTATCTATCCTGGAATCGTTTTTATTTACAACAATGCCAACGTATGGACAAATTATTCGAAAACCCCAATTCTAACATTTTTACAAAAACAATGATCTAGAGATAAGCACAAAGTGCATAAAGCCCTGTCCCCAGAAAGCCGCCGACCAACTGAAGTCGCTTCCAAGTGGGGATCCGGCCTCCCATGAAATTTTCACCAATAATTGTTAAGTTTCACCATTAATTGTTCGAACTCTCTTGTAAACGTTAATCTTCTTTACTTTACATTGAGCCTGAGATGACATGATTATATACATGTATATGTAAACGTATTTTTACTTCTCCCCTCCCCTCTCATCAACTACCACACCTAAATGATTATATGAGCTGACATTTTCTAAAACTATTTATGAGTTTCCAAGTCAAATAGTAGGTATTGTTGAATCACATGACATCCTATGACTTTGTATCATGTTTTGTTTTAGAGACATTCACACTTGACCTATTCAGGGCATTCAAAGTATACTAATGCAGATAATATCCTGGATGCCAAATTACTATTAATTACTCAGTTTAATAATGTTTCCTATTTAACTCACTTCATTCTCTAAAGGACAATAGACCTTCAAACACTATAGATCACCACTCTGAGAGCCCGCATAGATTACAACTTCTCATGGGGCCTACTTAGCCTCTGAATTCAAATTTGAACAATTAGAATTGGTTATTCATCTTCAGTGATATGGGAAAGAAATGGTAATAAACTTGTATGAAATGGTTCTTATGTGTCTCAAAATTGCAGCATGGGTAGAGGATTGGTCTGCATCTACCATGGATCTACCATAAACCATACAATAAATGCCTTGCTGACCTATATTTTACATGTCAAATTTAAAAATTGGCTGGGTTGTCATGTTGATTTTAGGGTTCAAGATCCATTCCAAGTTTTCCATATTAAATTTTGTTTCTTTAATGATCCATGGCTTAGCAATTTCCACACACATTCGTCTCAGAAACAATGTACCCTTACCTCAACCCATATTAATGCAGGCCTACCTTTTATGCAACAATAGTGCTTTCACTAATATTGCGATAAAGAATGCCATATATAAAGGACTATGCATGGATCGCATTTTCATCAGAATTATCCATGATCTCCAAGGACTGCCTTCACATGCAAATTTCTGCTAAAGGTAAGCAATAGAACGATATGAAAATCTTCCTAAGAACAATTCCTACATGTTCCAATGCTTCATATACAATTAAGTGATGAATCAAGTAATACCATCACTAACTTTTCCTTTTGAAGAAAAGTATAGATAATTTCGGCTACTTTAAAGTTGTGTATGTGTGTTTGGTATATCAAGTGCAAATAACTGCAGTCCTTTTTAAATAGCTAAAACTGTTAACCTTTCTCTGAGTGTTCGACTATTAAAACACATTCTGTTCAACTGGAGATTTTAGTTCTGAAAATTACTTCTGCAAAATTGATGTATACTTTACAGATTTCAAAATAATGATGATGAAGGTGCTCCTGTTTCTTGGCCTGGTAGGCAGCCTTCAGGCTGCTACCATCAGGAGAGGGCGAAACTGTGCTACGGACCATATGGATTCTGGTCTTTCTATGAATTATGGTGAAAACATAGGACATGCAATCCACAAACCTATTGACTGGGGACTTCCATTCTTCAATCCAAGAGTTAGTGCCCTAAGGGTCAAGACGTACCTCTTTGGGAAGGTAAATGAAATAACTAACTGTAATCAGCACCTAGTGAATGAGATTTGTTTTCAGTACCTCCAGTTACATTTGGGTCATCCTGGTGTTATTGTGTTATTTCCTGGTGATATAATTATTATAAAGATATATAATTGTGTAAATTACCTAATCCTTTCTATTACATCATATTCAGGGAAGCACCCTTAAACACACTCACACCTGCATTCTGACCAGAATTCAAAATGCAATTGGTTCCCCGAATGAAAACTGTCACTCAATTGAAGTCATAGATCTGTATAGAGTATTAAAACTTGATTACCTACATCACTTACTTTCCAGTATAACATGGACAGCGCCTTTACAACAGAACCCATTAAGATTTTGGACTACATAATGACTATGCCCAATGACTTGAACAACGACGAGACATTTGCCTACTTCATCTTTCATGGTTTCCATTTGCTGGATCTTCTAGAGACGATCCGCCAGGAGTACAACGGTCAGTTACTCTCAAATAAACTCAAAGATGTCAATAATAAAAAACACAATAGTCACACATGCTCACAGATATACTCCCATCTAACAAACTGAAAGACATTTGAAATCTGGTAATTGATTGCAACTACGTGAAATATTTACTCAACCCATCAAAACCAACTTTAACATAGGCCTAATTTGTATTCCCACACCCAGAGAGGGAGTTCCATATGGAGGAAAGGTCCTCAGTATCCTCTGCTGATTGTAGCAGCCAACACTTAGGTCCTCTGCGGCACTGTGACCTACCAGCTGCTGAACTTAAACAACTTTGACTATGCCTTATCTGCCGAAACCACAGACCACCTACTCTTGACAGTCTATGCCTAAACCTAGTTTCAGTGATTCTGTTAATGCATCAAAAGCGTATTTCAGGTTCAATTCACTGCTGCTAATCATAATCCTCAGTTCAATTTTATTGTTGCATGAGCTACACTGGTTTTGTGGACTCAATTCCCTTTTACAGGAACCTGTCATTCAGTATTATATGAACACAGCCTCTGACATCTCTACCTATTATCACTGAATGTCTTAAACATTTTGTTTGTGTCTTCACCTAGCCTCGGTAGTGGTTACCCCACCTTCCCGCCAGGTGTGCTCCTGCCTGCTGGACATGGCTGACAATGGTATTGAAGATAGCCTAAAGAAGTTCATACAAATCTGGAGGGGCAACGACCTACCCGCATTGGCCAAACCTGGTTCATGGGTCATCTGGAAGGAGCGAGCTATCAAATACTACAGGTTTGTTTAGGGCAATGTTGAAAAATAATCAATGAGGACACTATGATTTAGGTTTACATGAATGTGAAAGCTGAATCATTAGAGCATAATCTTTATCAAATATAGTTTATCACAGTACCTTTCGTTAGGAGCAAGATAAATAACCTAAAAAATGTTGTATAATAGATATGCCATAACTTATCCCTGTATTCATTTGTTCGTATTATACTGACATTGTGTTCTTTCAAGGACACAAACTAACCATGTGTGTCCTTCCCAAATTGTCACTAGCATACTTTATTGTACATGTCTAAAGATTCAAATACTACCAGTCCAACCCACCTCCTGTTGTGTTACAGTAAGCCAGCCCTTCGTGATGCAGCCATGTTCCTCCACTGTGCCACAATGAAGCTGTAGACAGGTTTCAGAGAACTGAACCAGCAATTCTCTTGTTGAATACTCCCTTGCATATATATGTTTGGGAAAGTATGTAATTGCAATAAACAGACATGAATTTCATGCCATAAGTTTCAAAGCATAACATAGAGTTTATGACTTTATACTTTTTCTGCTCAATAAGGTTCTTTGTGGATGATGATCACTGTATGATTCGTCAACAAAATATAACTTATAAAGATAGGTTAGGTAGATTAGTGATTGATCAGAAGGGCTGGGAACCAGACTGGCTTCATAATGGAAATTCATATTGGAATTTAGTGATAAAATGTGGAGGACAAAGCGAGTGCTCCCTGCCAAATTAAATATTGCTTTTCCATATTTTGCTTTTTGGTTTCAATGATTTAAATGAAATATGAAGACACAAACAGTCAAGAGATTCAGTGACAGAAGATGAATGGGTTGCTGTCATAGTTTAAAACTTCTCACGGGGCCTACTATGCCTCTGAATTTGAATTTGAATGATTCAAATTGGTTATTCAACTTCATCAATATGGGATAGAAATGGAAATGAATTAGTATGAATTGGTTCCTATGTGTCTTAGAATTGTAGGGCAGGTGAAGGATTTGTCCCCATTTTTCCATTACAAAAAATACTGTGCTGACCTCTCTTTCCCATGTCCTAGAAAATGGCCGGGTCGTCATATTTATATTAGCCCCAACAACACTCCTTTCTCTAGAATATAAGATGCGAAAGTTTCTTAAAGTAAAAGTTCTCAGCTTCAAAATACTGCATACCATTTTTAGATATTCCTGTTAGAAGCTGAGATATCATTGTATGAAACTCCATACTTCATATATATCAAAAAACCCTTAATTCTATACACCATTATCATCTCAGTCTTTTCCACACTTGCATTGAACCCGGCCCATACAAACAAGAAATTAAGTTTTCCACCTTTAGAAATATTGAAAATGCAAGTACTTTTGATAGAGTTGTTTATATTGGTAATTTTTATAAGTTTTTATAAGGCAGAGAAATTTTCTAAAGATATTATGAAAAATGACATTTTCAATGTCTGTTTTGTTTTATCTGTAACCATGGTGACCTAAAAATCTTCCAAATACTTATATTTTACCTGTAAAAACGTTCCATTGCAAATTTGCCATGATGCAATAATTCCTAAAACTATATTCTTTTAAAGAATACCATAATCTCCAAGAATGTTTTTCTAACCTAGAATTTTCCATAAAAATGTATATGAATGGTGTTTTTTCACAATAATTTCTTAAATAAAAGAATTATGAGCCGATATCCAGGTATTGCTAAAGATGGCCAAATTTGGCTAGAGTGGCCTGTATTGTACAGAAAGTTCTAAGGGAACTAATTAATATAACATAGTGAAACCAATGGTATGAAACTCCCTGGAACACAAGGAATACTATCATATTTACCGAATATAAGTCGAAAATCTGATTTCTGATGAACAAATAACCATACCAATTGGCTCATGTTTGTTAGCTACACCCATAGAGAGGCCAAATATGGCCTTATCGGAAGGGGTTAGAAACCTTTTGGAACTGGATTTCTTTACCCAGGTGTACAGGACCTTTAGCTGACCTCAGTAAGCCCTGGAGGTTAAACAGTCACAAAAGTGGTTCATCGTGGAGGATCCAGAAGCCTAGTAATTACTTATTTAGCCGACAGCAATACACGACCACCACTGACTGCCAACCTGGTTTGAACAAAGAGTCTTTACAGACTTTGGTATTTCCCTTCAAGAGGTATTTTGTGTTTCGGGATACTTGAAATGTTTGAGGGTTTGCCAGAAAATGTCAGACGTTAAAGAAGTCAACGGGAGATAAAGAACAGGAAATGCTTCGTCTTGAAAAGTCAATTTCCTGTGCTTCTGAACTGCCAAGTGGGCATCTGTTCACACAGTAGAAATTCTTGCAAATTTACCTCAGATTTATTGGGCATATAATTATATATCGTGTGTCAACAACCCCTCGAGAAAGTATAACTTATGTTCAGCCTTTCGGTAAACATGTATACTTTGCTGATTACCCCTAACCTGGTAACCGCTTATCAATGGCGCATATGGGGCCTATAGAGGAACAAAACATATAGATAAAACACACAAGCAATTCTCGTGTATTTTTCGGGAAAATGTTTTGACCGAACGATCGAAAGATTATAATATATTATACAAAATTTAAAATCGAAAGTTATGCTTACCTTCATATTTGAGCCAAAATCCCCTGTCTTCGACCTTATTGTCGGCCCTGAAGTTCAGCAGGACTGTTTTATTACCTATAAAGGTGGAGGTATTGGTGGTACTGTCGGAGGGCTGCTGGCACATCTTGACCCCCCGCCCCCAGCCGTGGTGAGGGGTGGTGTACTCCAGCCAGTCCCACCTACACTCGGCCGCACGGGGCTCCTCCAACTGAAGGGGGGAAATAACAATGTAAATGTATATTATCAGCAGCTTCCGTCATTCTTGTAAAAATATTCGAAATTTAGATTCGCATTTTAGCTATTCTGTTAGTCATATTTATACACTTTTTTTATTGCGACATAACATAGGATTAAAGGTGGCTACTATACTTGGGCAGCACTATATTTCCAAGGGTTCTAAATGATACACGTATACATTCTTTTTACCTAAAGGACTAATTTACAAAAGACAAAATGTCTTCATTATTCAATGTTATTTAGTTTAAAGCAGCGGGCAGCTGAACGTGGATGACAAAGACCGTCGGGATACAGTAAATGTGCAAAATGTGTTGTTGGAAGCTTTAACATTTATTTGATAACCCAAAATAAATAATTTATAAACTCACAATTTATATTTAGAAAAACCGGGCCTCTTACCTGAATGTCGAGTAAAGTCAGTGTGATCTGGGCATGGCTGTCTAGGGCTGTAAGGTTACAGGAGCAGGAGATGTCGGGAGGGTAGAGCTCGGGGTAGTCGGGAGTCTTTATGTACCCCGACAGTCGGGACACCTGGGTGCCCTGTAACATCTCTCCGCAGATGTCCACGATGTTGTCCGGCTCGACCGAGTTGTCTGAAATGGTGAGTGGTGTAAGTGTTTAGGATGTGAATAAAACTATTTGGATTTGTCTTAGTAATTTATAATAATAGTTATTCTCTCTTAAGGATGTGTTCCATTATGTTAAAATCATTTTATCTGGTCTATTTGATCAATGGTATAGCATATCTATAACTAAATAGTACTGGGAGATCTATAGCTAAAAATCGTGGGAGTGGACAGAGAGTAGAAGGCCGAACCTATTGGAGTGATCGGTTAGAGAGGCTGGGGCTCATCACGGGGAGAGGGGGGAGCCTGTGAGAGAAGGTAGTCTGAGGGATGGGGCTTGTATGAGGGGTGGAGCCTGTGATAGTCGTCAGTCTGAGGGATGGAGCTTGTCCTAGGGGCAGAGCCTATGAGAAAGGCCAGTCTGAGGGGTGGAGCTTTTATGAGGGGAGGAGCCTGTGATAGTCGTCAGTCCAATCAGTGGAGCTTGTCCTGGGGTGGAGCCTATGGGAAAGGCTAGTCTGAGGGGTGGGGTTTGTATGAGGGGAGGAGCCTGTGATAGTCGTCAGTCCAATCAGTGGAGCTTGTCCTGGGGTGGAGCCTATGGGAAAGGCCAGTCTGAGGGGTGGGGTTTGTATGAGGGGAGGAGCCTGTGATAGTCGTCAGTCCAATCAGTGGAGCTTGTCCTGGGGTGGAGCCTATGGGAAAGGCTAGTCTGAGGGGTGGGGTTTGTATGAGGGGAGGAGCCTGTGATAGTCGTCAGTCCAATCAGTGGAGCTTGAGCTGGGGTGGAGCCTATGGGAAAGGCCAGTCTGAGGGGTGGGGTTTGTATGAGGGGAGGAGCCTGTGATAGTCGTCAGTCCAATTGGTGGAGCTTGTCCTAGGGGTGGAGCCTATTGGAAAGGCCAGTCTGAGGGGTGGGGCTTGTGTGAGGGGAGGAGCCTGTGATAGTCGTCAGTGCAAGGGGTGAAGCTTGTTCTAGGGGTGGAGCCTATGGGAAAGGCCAGTCTGAGGGGTGGTGCTTGTATGAGGGGAGGAGCCTGTGATAGTCGTCAGTCCAATGGGTGGAGCTTGTCCTAGGGGTGGAGCCTATGGGAAAGGCCAGTCTGAGGGGTGGAGCTTGTCATAGGGGCGGAGCCACAAGAAATGGTCACTCCCTGGTATGAACCATTAGGGCCCATGGTGAATGGTCAGTCAGTGCGGATGGGCGTGATAGAATCCCAAACTGAGTGACAATTGTAAGGGTTTGAATTTGATAAGATACTACAACCAAATATCTGGGTGACCCATAATGCTTTGATCATCATACCTGGGACACACTCGTACTCGACGTGGACGTAATTACTATTGTGCCCGCACTCATCCAAATAAACCTTGGACACTGGCACATAGCACTCCCTCCCGCCCATACACCGGCGGAGGACGGTCCTCAGGAAGGCGGGGTCGGCCGCCGTGCAGGGGGCGGGGCCTGCGGGAGTGGGCGGGGCTTGAGGGGGCGGGCCGCACGTCTTGGTGTCCTCGGCCTGCTCCCGGAAGCCGTGGACGACCCGTCGGATGTTGATGACACCTGAGTCTTTGCACCTCAGGTAGAGCTCGTCTTGTAGGCTGGTCGGGCCTTCCACCAGGCAGACCACGCTTTGGTGTACTGTCGGACCTGAAACGTGGAGGACAGGAGGTTATTACGGTTTTTCTATCAAAGTGAAACTGGTCTTCCTATGGCGAGAGGGAAAGATATGTTGTTCACGTACGCTGAGAATGGAATAATTGAAGATGTCTCAGTTTTAACTATACCTTTAAGATGTTGATGCATAAAAAAAGTTAGGAAAATGTCTCAAGGTGGCGCTTAGTATCAGATATTTAGTTGAAAGAAAAAGTTCAAAAAAGAGGGAGGGATGAAATGCCATTTCAGTATAGGAGGGATATAGCGTCATACCTTAACCCCATTTTTGATCGTCACCCAAATAGTTGTCATGTGTATGCATACTCGTGAACAGGTGACGTAATATTTCTCATTCTCTGTCCAACCCCCTCTTCCACAGAAGTATAATAAATAATGGTCCTATGCATTTCTAATGCCCTTACACATTCTCCGTATAATTAGCTATGACTTAAGCCAAGATTCGATAGGCTAAAAAAGACTTGACGAATTCTAACTCCAAGGTTAACTTCGTGATAACTACCAAAACCTACACAGAGACGTGGGCCCCATGTATACCTATAATAGGGTGAGGAATTGCCTCGGAGGGTTTGTGTCGGGCCGTCAGGTCGGGAGGGGTCCCCGCGGCGGGCGGATTGTGTCGGGACCCTCTGTTCCCGACAGGGGGCCGGCCTACATTTAACTTGAAAAGTATTAGCTAGTTAAAAGGATTCACTGGAGAAATAGACCCAATAAAAATAAAGAAGTAACGTCTATGTGCCTTTTCAGGTACACTTGTGGGGGACGTGTAATTGGGTGAAAACGATTTATATGAATTGAATATCATATGTTGATATTTTTGTTGTGTTCCTTTTCAGATTGAGCTAGGCTACCTTATTTTATTTTCAGATGGCTGTTGCTAATGGATATGATGAATGACTACTTTTAAAATAAGCTCTCAACACAAACGATATTACGATGTGAGTCCAGGGCAATGAAAGAATAAAAGTAAAGGATGTAAATATAAACACGCTTGGCAGCCTTATATGCATTTAAGCAGGTGGGTATAAACCATCTCAATTTCCATGATACAGACACTTCAGAATTATGGTCGTAAACATGAGCTGACACGGCGTAAACTGAACCAGGGTTTCTGGGGTTTCCTCCCGGGGCCTGTCCCACCACCCGGGGTAGGGCCCCGAGTTACGGGATACCCGCTAAGGATCAAAGGGGCGGCCTGAAGATCAAAGGGGGCCGCCTCATGATCTAAGAGACCGCCCAATACTGGTTAAAGATCAAACGTGTCAAACATCATGTGGTACAGAGGTGTGAAACTGACCAGACCAAGGCATTTTCATAGAAGATAGGTTAAAAAGTTGTGGAACAGTACTGACCAGACCATCAAGGCATTTTCAAAGTGAGACTCTTTCCAACAAAGATGAGAACGGAAGATCAGGACGATCGCTAATACGATGTGTCTTGTTTTCTATTCTTGAAACAAATTGGCATGGCACATGCTGAATACATGCATTTTTTTAACCTGATAATTACAGAATAGCTACAAAACGACAAAACTTCGTCACTTTATAAACTATATCTGAAACGTATAGGGGATCATTGGTTCTGTTTTGAGTTTGTCAGACAGTCATGTTGATCATATTAGTCTTTCTCTTATAATTACTTGAGAGTTGATGGATGACGCTAAAATCGGAGATAAAATGATGTTGTTCCGCGCCCTTCCCTATCCCCTTACCCGTGCCCGGTACAAAGTGCCCGGGGCATATACTACTCACTGTCAGACTGGGCAGCGGTCAGCAGGACGAGGGTCAGGGGTATCCGCTGACCCCTGTCGGGTGACGTATGTTTTATACTATTTTACACGCACGGCTACCTCTGTACTACATTGGATGATGTAAGTGTGATAACAGGCACGAATTACTACACCTATCAAATAATCTACCAGGCAAGAAACAACCCAAGAACTTGGAAAATTCGGGCCCTCTGCATGGTTTTTGTATGCTGAATTTTTACTTTTCATCCCATATCATTGAACTTTATATCTCTAGATACTACACATCTTTTCCTTTCTATTGGTATAAAAACATAGCCGTATGTTATATTGATTTCAGGAACATTTTGATGTAAAGTAAGATAAACTTAAATAAGTTAAGTAAAAAGTGCATGTACATTTGATAAGAAATTATAGGGAAATTACCACTGCATACTATGACACACTCTACTATAGGTGACAGCAGGACAATCCCATTCTTTTACAGATCGTTGCTTTTATTAGAATCACTTTTCATATTGAGTCCGAAGTTTGTATACAGCTTTTCATTCATAAACTATGGATCAAGATAATTGTATAGCCATTTGCTTAACAGATGCATATAATGAGCCAATTAAAATCGATGATCGTTATCTGTAGCCATAACTACTACCAACAATAATGTGTTTGTGAATTTTACCGCTATATTATATTCAAAAGCCAATATTTCTTTGCAGTGACTGGCCCCTGGGACCTGTGACAGATCAGTCAGAAACAGGACTACTTAGCATGCATATGGACACTGTGCGGTATATGATTATTGTGTGTCTGTGATAATTCCCTATTTCCCCTATTGCTGTTTTGTTACGCTTGTTGCTTTTCCCCTAATTGAGGCCGCATCACAGTTTGCATTAGGCTGGCATATTTCGTTCTTCTTGTGTGTATGGCCACACACTCTACCAGCTCATGCATGGTGTTATGTACAGTTATTGCAATAAATTAATCCAATAATCACCAGCATAGATAATTTACATGATTTGCATTATTATTGTGATTGGCCAGTTGTGCTCGGAAACTACATTAGCTACATTGTTTATAATCAACCTAGCTGCTGGAAAAGATGGAAACTAAAATGTAAAAAATTCTATGTTGAATTCCCTTCAGTGCTAGCAGTACTGTTAGCAACCATTTCGCAATAAGTTCATCATCGCATGAAGTGATATCGATTCAATCCTGCAAAATGACATATTTGGTTCCCAGTTGTGGTGAATAAGATAGGACATCCGCTTCTTTGAAAATGTAAAACATAGCTAAATCCCTCCGATTGACCACTAAAGGCTTTGATTTAAAGATACTTCTAAGATGGTTTTAATCAAGGAATTTCCCATGAGAAAACATGCAGCTAAAGCACTTCCATAAATAGTTTGCCTTTTGTACATCCTGTTTTCGGTCATACACAAATAAAAAGAAGCTTAACGATTTCTAAGCGAAAAGAAAATCAGTAAGGTTATCTAGCAATGACGCAAAACGTGTGTTTTTAAACTCACCACGATCTTTATAATATTGTATTCCTTCCTTTTAATAAAAAAACAAAAAAAAACGAATAACACTTAGGCTTGTGTGAGGCCTGATCTAGTTACATACATTTTTTAACCTAACCTGGTTCTAGTCTCATTAGCTGGCCCTATCTGCAGACCCATTCACAGTAAGATAAGCCTCCATTAGTCAGCGTATGGCCCGGGGGCTGTAGCGGGGTACCTGGCAGAGGCAACCAGAGACAGGTAGTGGGGCGCAGGATCAAGGGTGGTTCCCAGGTGTTTGAGTGGAGATAAGTTGGACTGGGACGGGCCGTTTTCTTTTTGTTCTGTTCAGGGAGTCACGAGTTCTGTTTGGTTCGTGACTCTGTGTGTGTCTGTGTGTCTGTGTGTGTTTGTGTGTCTGTGTGTCTGTGTGTCTGTGTCTGTCTGTGTGTCTGTGTCTGTCTGTGTGTCTGTGTCTGTCTGTGTGTCTGTGTCTGTCTGTGTGTCTGTGTCTGTCTGTGTGTCTGCATCAGTCTGTGTGTCTGTGTGTGTCTTTGTGTCTGTGTCTGTCTGTGTCTGTGTATCTGTGTCTCTGTGTCTGAATCTCTGTGTATGTGTCATTAAATTCTGTGTACGTTTCTTCTTGTTATGGAAGGAATATTGCATAGAATAGTGTAGTGTATAGGATATAGGACCATATAGCATACTGAATTGGATACTGATATCATTATCTGCCATATCATTTTAGTTACTAGAGAACCAGGGTATATGTGGGCAGCTGGATTTATGCAACTCTAATCAATCAAAATTCAAAAATACTATTTACAACTTTTGAATTTCTAGATAAGAAAGAAGTATATTATATAATAAAAGCATTAGACCATTGTCACTTGCATTTTAATGTCTTAAAGTGGAATTGTTCGAATGCATTGAAAAAGGACAATCATATTATCAAAATCACTATGTGGAGACAAAGGGGGGGGGGGGAAGTAAAATTCATATACTTGAACAAACCCTTTTAGTTTCTACCTTGGATTGGACTTTACCTATCCATAAATCGTGCCGGCATGTGAATGGTTTTTTTAAAAGCACATAAATCTCACGCAAAGAATCACGGAATCGTTCACTACTTGGCAGACCGTTTCCTACGCCCGAGGACATTTCCTTTTGACCAGGATGTGGTAGTGCCACGCACTCTAGAAAAAATATTCATTTATTTCCTAGTTTGCAAGTCTGAAAGTGCGATCGGGAGGTCCCCAACATGTTCACGACGCGCCAGGAAGCTCTGATACCATCCCGTCCCATCATAACGACCTCTGAATGGATACAAAAACCGGCCAGTGTCACCATATAACAACTGTAACTTCGCAAAACACACATGTCAGCAATAAAGTATTATACTTCACCGTTTTTATGTGGCACTGAGGCGACTTTTAGCCCTAGTCATTTAGGAGTTAGTTCAAAAAGTGTGCGGGATGGGACATGGAGTGAGAGGCGTTTAGGGGAGGGGCTATAACTCATTTGTAAGTAGGGATTCGGGTCTTGGACGTTTATTGCAATTAGATTCATTCTGTGTTTTTATCATGCACATGTCGGTCTATCAATATGGATGACGATTGGGAATCGACTTTGGACAGCATTCATTTGAACGGCCACTTTAGAATTTGAGCAATATTTGGAATAGACCATTACAAAATATTCAAAAATAAATAATTACATCTTATGCAATTTGAAAAATTAATCAAGTATTCTTGAAGCATACTTTCTCGACATAAATCACCGTTAAGGGGGGAACCCATTAAGCGATTTAGCTGTAGTTCTGGTCGTTTCGACCAATTTTGATTGCTTAATTCTGATTGTTTTGACCAGGTCTGATTATAAATGGGTAGAAACAGTGTTGCCACTTAGCAATTTGACCAAATAATCAAAACATAACTTGCCAAATGTCTGACAATGTTAGATATTTGTAGCTGGGGACACCCTAATCGACCAGAATTACAGCTAAATCGCTTAATGGGTTCCCCCCTTTACATAGATATGAACTTCTCAAAAAAAAAATAGTGGCAGGTAATACCCAAATGCCAACTCATTCTTCCACACATAATCCTTCAAATAGGCCTACTTCTAAAATCTATGGAAGTTCTAACCATTCTTGATCAACACATACATACATATCATCTAATTATTCCAGGGGTCTCTACTTACAAAAGGCCTATTACGGCCCGGCTGTGGCGGCGGGGGCCTTTCGCTGGTACCAGTTGGTGCCTCCCCCGTGCCGCCATGTGTCGGGCCGACCCGCCAGGACCCAGCTCCCACCGCCGGGTCACGGCCCGGGGCGCAACAAGTCGGACCGTCCTCACCGGGGGGAAGGGGGGGGGGGCACTTTGGTCAGAAATTGGTATTGTATTATAAGGAACCGGTACTGCTCCCAATGCCCCCTACCCCAAAAGATTCACTTTGAAACATTAGCTCCTGTGAATTTTTCAAGATTTCCTGATGTTTAATATTTGAGATCTAGATCTGTGTCAGACTTCTCACTACTTCTCATTACTATAGACTTCTCACAGACTTCTCCATTGGCCTCAGTACATTGACAGGTAACCAACAATGGCATTGCACAAAAAGAGCAGGTAGAACTGGTTATATGACCGACACGAGTAAACAGTTGTCCTAATGGTCTCGTACCTGGTACCTCGTTTGGTAGTAACGTGCGTTATAATGTGTATTTTTCACCAAATACCAGGTGAAAGGGGGGGGGGGGGGCTAATATCAGGTTAACTTCCTGTATCCTGTATGCTTATTTCAAATACCACCACGCGTTTATGTATTTAATTATATACAGTTTTCTTTCATTTCTCTGTATATTCATAAGTGTGCATTTAAATTTATTTTCTTTATTTACTTATACATTTCTTTAAGGTTTAGGTTAACAATACACATGACTTTCAACATTTTTGTGCTG
Source organism: Lepidonotus clava (assembly GCA_936440205.1). NCBI lineage: Eukaryota > Metazoa > Annelida > Polychaeta > Phyllodocida > Polynoidae > Lepidonotus > Lepidonotus clava. Next base: position 37,994,167 of record OW387136.1, on the reverse strand, counting down.
GGGATCCAGAACTTGAACATGTATGATGAAACCACCTTCTCCCCAGCCACTGTGTCCAGGCGTGTCCCCTTCGGGGCGGGGGTCCAGACCCATGTATTGGTGGATGGGAGCTAGACTCTGAACAGTATAATGAAAAGCTCTGCCCTCTCCCCAGCTGGTGTGTCCAGGGGTGTCCCCTTCAGGGCGGAGGTCCAGTCCCCATGGATTGGGGCGGCTAGACTCTGAACAGTATAATGAAGCTGCCCTCTCCCCAGCTGGTGTGTCCAGGGATGGCCTGGGGGTGGGGGCCTAGTCCCTGTGTTTTGAGGTCTAGGCTCTGAACAGTATAATGAAGCTGCCCTCTCCCCAGCTGGTGTGTCCAGGGGTGGCCTGTGGGTGGGGGCCCAGTCCCTGTGTTTTGAGGTTTAGGCTCTGAACAGTATAATGAAGCTGCCCTCTCCCCAGCTGGTGTGTCCAGGGGTGGCCTGGGGGTGGGGGCCTAGTCCCTGTGTTTTGAGGTCTAGGCTCTGAACAGTATAATGAAGCTGCCCTCTCACCAGCTGGTGTGTCCAGGGATGGCCTGGGGGTGGGGGCCCAGTCCCTGTGTTTTGAGGTCTAGGCTCTGAACAGTATAATGAAGCTGCCCTCTCCCCAGCTGGTGTGTCCAGGGGTGGCCTGGGGGTGGGGGCCCAGTCCCTGTGTTTTGAGGTCTAGGCTCTGAACAGTATAATGAAGCTGCCCTCTCCCCAGCTGGTGTGTCCAGGGGTGGCCTGGGGGTGGGGGCCCAGTCCCTGTGTTTTGAGGTCTAGGCTCTGAACAGTATAATGAAGCTGCCCTCTCCCCAGCTGGTGTGTCCAGGGGTGGCCTGTGGGTGGGGGCCCAGTCCCTGTGTTTTGAGGTCTAGGCTCTGAACAGTATAATGAAGCTGCCCTCTCCCCAGCTGGTGTGTCCAGGGGTGGCCTGTGGGTGGGGGCCCAGTCCCTGTGTTTTGAGGTCTAGGCTCTGAACAGTATAATGAAGCTGCCCTCTCCCCAGCTGGTGTGTCCAGGGGTGGCCTGTGGGTGGGGGCCCAGTCCCTGTGTTTTGAGGTCTAGGCTCTGAAGCTGCCCTCTCCCCAGCTGGTGTGTCCAGGGGTGGCCTGTGGGTGGGGGCCCAGTCCCTGTGTTTTGAGGTCTAGGCTCTGAACAGTATAATGAAGCTGCCCTCTCCCCAGCTGGTGTGTCCAGGGGTGGCCTGTGGGTGGGGGCCCAGTCCCTGTGTTTTGAGGTCTAGGCTCTGAACAGTATAATGAAGCTGCCCTCTCCCCAGCTGGTATGTCCAGGGGTGGCCTGTGGGTGGGGGCCCAGTCCCTGTGTTTTGAGGTCTAGGCTCTGAATAGTATAATGAAGCTGCCCTCTCCCCAGCTGGTGTGTCCAGGGGTGGCCTGTGGGTGGGGGCCCAGTCCCTGTGTTTTGAGGTCTAGGCTCTGAAGCTGCCCTCTCCCCAGCTGGTGTGTCCAGGGGTGGCCTGTGGGTGGGGGCCCATTCCCTGTGTTTTGAGGTCTAGGCTCTGAACAGTATAATGAAGCTGCCCTCTCCCCAGCTGGTGTGTCCAGGGGTGGCCTGGGGGTGGGGATCGAGACCCAGTGTATTGGTGCAGTCGGCCGCATCAACACCTCGGTACGAGATTCACGTCTCACAGGTGTCCTTTCTGGCGTGGAGGGTGATTCGCTGTAGAGTGTGTATTGGTGATCTAGTCCCTGAACATACATAATGAAGCTGCCCTCTCCCGAGCTGGTGTTTCAAGGCGTGGCTGGGGTGCCCAGCTATAATAAAGCTGTCTCTTCCCAATGTGTCCAGACCTCTTCTTTCGTTTTGTGTAAGGCATCAATACTGGATTTGCTCAAAGAACGAATAGCGCTAAATGTGTGCATTTATAGCTTCATGGTAGCCTGCTCTCCCCTGCCCATCAGGGACGGTCTCTGCGGGGTCTGAAGGGGCACTGTATATTGAAGCCGTCTTCCCCCCAGCTGGCCATGGTGTGTCTGGGTGTGGCCTGGGGGCGGGCAGACGCCGCCTGGTAGGACCAGGGTACGGCCGGCAACGTCCTGAGGTGGGTATACGGCCTACAGTGGGTATGGATGTGAAAGGTATCGCCTAGTGTGTATAGAATAGTGCACAGTGTTCCCCTCTTATGCGGTTACACTTGGGAAAAAAACTAAAATTGCCGGACAAGAGGGGTGGCCCAACCCATGGGGCGACGTAATGGTCACGTTCTGCGACGTTCTGATAAACTTTTGTGAGGTTCGGAGACATTATAAGAACGTTCTGCGACTTCATATCCTTTACTGCGGCTGTTCATGAGAGCGGCTGTATATAGCGGAACAATTGGGGGCAATTGGCTTCTTTTGCCAATTACCATTATAATATTGCTTCACCATTATGTTGTCTGTTAATATCCTTGCACTACTGAAATCAAGATACATTTAGCATATTCAGGGTTTTACATATAAACCTTAACATAGAGTTATGAAAATCGCTTTGGGATAGTGTATTTTCTAAGCAGGTACCTAGGCTGTGATAATTTAACTTTTACATATATAATTTGCATCTTAAAATCCAAAAACATGATATTGACCTTATCAAGTAATCTTTGATCCAGACTTGTGGTTTTTAGGTGTTTTTACTGCAATTTGTTGCACTTCAGTTCTAAATGTCAAATGTATGAACCGCAGACCACAACCACATGATTTTCAAGTTGTGTGTTGGAGCCACTGGAACAAAGTAGACACATTTTGTTTTCCATATCATAAAATTTAAGGTTCTGATTAACGTTATCAAAACCAAGGAGCCTAGAAAATGAAAACCACTAAAGCTCCACATTTTCCTTGTTACACTCTACTTCCGCCAAAGGGCAAAGTAACGTTTTATGCTATCCCTGAAACCACTTGGGGTTCAATCACAATTTTCCTTTCTTTAAAGTAAACTTTACATCAATTCTTTTTAGATCTGAGTCAGTTTCTATGATGTATATTGCGTTTAAAAAAGTTTTTACGTTTTTCCCCCTGTCACTTTATCTTAAATACAAACAGCTGGTTTTCCATGTGGTTCTTTGGCTAGTTATATAATAAAGGCATGTAGATCCTTGAGCTCGTCTGTATGAAAACTGATGTATTCATGAATGTTGACGATGTTTACATTAAATCACATGACGGTTAATTCTTGATGGATATGTAACAATTATTTATATATTTTCTTTAGTTTTTCGAGGGCTTTTGTCGATAACAAAGTCCTAATAAGCCTGCAGGTGCTCAAAATATGGTAAATCAGCTATCAGTGGTAGGGAGAACTCGTTTTATACTACATGGTTGAATATGTGTGAAATTGCAAGTGATGGATTCAAATTAAACTAGGCTTGTTAAGGCACTTAGTCACATAAAGCCCCGCATGCTCATAAAAAAAGGTGTCCACGTTAGCTACCCCAATGTGATGATTGATAAGCCTTTTGGGAATTAAAATGTATTTGATAGCATTCTTCGTTGAAAATAATGTCGATACCTCACTCTTTAGATATGGTGCCTGTTTAGCATCTTTGAAATTGCAAAATGATATTTATTAATGTAAACATGATCGGGATCTACGTTCTAGTTATTTTCTTATGTGTGAATAATACAAATTCTAAACCAATGACCAATACGGCGGCTATACTCATTTGAGAAGATATGACGTCATCTGTACAACGTCTGTAAACAAGGCTAATTTTCTTCCCAGCAAATATGATAGATGGGCCTATATCCGTTTTTGACGTTTAAAACAAAAGTCCTATACAGTTTGTGCGCCTTACTTTTCAAAGATTTTGTCTGCGGCACCCCGGGGTAGTGGTGTAGCTTAGCCAAAGAGTATGGGGAGGTGTTTGCCCATTACTCAAATAAGTTTGGCGACTTTCAAACGTGAAAACAGTGACTTACATTAAATTCAAACCGTACCCTTATACAAAAGTCTGTATTCCAACGGGTCGTTTTCACTGCCGGCAGTTTATTCATTCATAAACGTATAATTCATAACTTCGTTTCATCATGTATAGGCCTACAGCCTTAAATTTTTAAAATGATTATTCATTATCATGACGAAAAGGACTCACAATGTTTTATATACATGTGTTTTGAATGGGACATTTCCCTTTTTTAAGCAAGTTATGGCTAGAATGTATATGGTTCTGCTGGATAGGATCCTATTACATAACACTAGGTATATCTATGATCGGGGATTAGTATTCAGTACCTATACTAAAGTATACACTGCTCTATAACTGATATTGGTTCAAACGTCCCGAAAGTTTTTTTTATCTAATGGCTCTAATAGCATAGGTTCCAGATACGGACATTGATAAAAGATATCATAATTTGCTATAGTGTCAGCTTGTACATCTGTGGTGGTAACTGATATAATGACAGGTTAAATGAAAGATTAAAAAATAAGTTTTCTCGTTAACAAAATAACGAACGATCATTAGGAAACAATAGTCTTGGTCATAAAACCAAATCCTGTCACTTCTATGACAAGGAATAAAAAGGCACTATGGGTCAAAAGAGAACAAATGGTCCATTGACAAAGCTAATTTCTCTCACTGAATAAGATTAACGTTTCCCCTTTTTCCACATTAAAACAAAAGCACCACACATTTTCCACACCTTCCCTAACCAAGATAACCCCCCTACAACCCCCAGGCAGTGCAGCCGGCCTGGCCATAGGGCACGGGGAGTGTTTTTTAGCCCATCACTCAAACAACTGTGGCGAGTTTTAATTGAAAACTGGGCTGTTTTTTGGGTCTGGTTTGATTTTTATCGGGGCCGGGCCTAGCGGGTACTGGCACGGTTTGGGGGAGGGACGGGGCAGTTAGGGTCGTGGGGCCGACCCTCCTCTGACGGCTATATAGGCCCCTATGCCCGGGTTACACTGAACGACTTGTGTATGTATGATAAGTGCATCGGATCTTTTTGATATCACTAATTTTCCTGTAATATTTCTCATATTTTTACATTCTAATATCCTAATATTTTGTTATGTTATTATATATATATATATATATATATATATATATATATATATATATATATTACATTAAGAAATAATAGCTTATTTCTTTTCGGACTTTTTGAGACATACTTGCGAATACGCTGGTAATTCTACTCTTTGCAGGTACCTACAGATCGTTACAGGTACTGTGATCTGGTGATGACCAATCGTCTGTAGTATTCCCTCAAAGGTCCTTGACTGGTGTCAGTTGAGATAATCCTATAAGGACACTACAATCTGTGATTCGGCCAATACATACTAGAAATTGTGTCATTATTATATGAACCCCATAATGAACCCCATAGGGGTTATGTATAAAAAAGAGGCCATGGTCACCAACCAAGCATTAAATCTGTCTGTAATCACATCAAATCTAGTTTAAATGACGATAATATTCACTATTAATCCGAAGAAATATACACAATCTTTATTTGTTATATCTCAATCTAGTCATGTATTGGCTTATCCATTTACCTATCTAAGTCATTCACAAAAGGTGATTACCAACGATTGACACATATCATGAACAAGTGATACTAGGAGTGGGACCATGTATACAGATTGCCATGGCAGTCGTCCAGTGGAAACATGCTAAAACCTGCCCAAAACGTGTTATCACATATGATTCTGGTGAGAGGCGAAGGTCGGCAGTCTAGATCTGCTGTCGGCTTCATGTTCTAATAACGACCTCGTGTTCCCTGCCTGCATTATGTTAGGGTCGGGTGTGAAGAATCAGGTCTAACAGCTATAATCTGCGGTAGCCTTGTTTAAAGGTTATGGAAGATGTATGATCCAGGGTCACATCGTACAAAATGGTTATTAGCATTATACATTGAGACTGCATAACTTAAAAGTTTTAAGTCTGCCATTATAATTTGGAAATGTCACACATGATTAACATCATAGTGCTACTTCTTGCGTATGTTACTCAGAAAATAATGTCGAAACATTATAAGAAATGTTATTTGGGTACTATTTCAACCTACTGGGACATTATGATTGTATTATGATATCTGTGGTTTTCTGCAGTGTGGTATCCATGCACACACTATAAATAGTTTCAGGGCAAGTGTTGATGTCTTTTGGTCTCCGAAATTTAGGTCAAGGTGCATTTGCATGAGTGATCAGCTAAAAGAAATCCTGAACATAAATTTTGAAAATTAAAATTAAGAGACACATGGATCAACCAGTCAATATGCCTTAGAATAGATAGTATCTATAAACATTATCTTAAAAGATGTGTAGATTCAGTCAATTGCAGTTTCATCATTGATGAGCTGCTCACAGACTGCTGACCCAGTTAACGTGAGCTGCTCTGTCGTCCACACGCACTGTTTACCCCGGCAACCCGCCCTCAACATGAGCAGCTCGCGGCAGTGAGCAGGTCGAATCGATCTCATATCTGACAACCTGAGCTGCTCACACAGTATGGGCCATCTCAGCAGCCAACTCCGATCAAGTCATAGTATAATATTTATGTGAATCACCTATTAACCATTTCACATAGTGCTCGAGTAACTTCAGGCCAGTCCATCACACAACGAAAGGGAACTTAAATCTCCCAGTCACATAATGTTAACATGGAGCTCAGACCAGTCCATACAATGTGAACCAGCTGGGATCAGTCCGTCACACAAGTGTTTAGTTTGTGGTACCGTAACTTGCAAGCTTGTAATGCACATTGTGACGGCATGTGCATTCATTGTAGAGTTAGTGAGTGAGTGCTGGATGTCTTACACTGTACAAACAGCCAAGGTTATTTTCACGGTGAAAACAAGTCGGGATGAATTATGACTTTTCAGAAATTGATCAGTCTTTGGTGATCTTATCTATGAGATGAGGGTGACAGGCCAGGCAAACAGCAGGGGATCAAAACCTTGCAATCATTGTTGCTGTACCTCATCCCTGAACACAGACACTAACTGAAAATCGAACCCAATGAACCAGGAATTAAACGCAATGAACTACTCGGTCAGTGCTGGGTCCCCCCTGCCATCACCTTCTATGATCAGCAGGGGCTGCTAAGGGTCTATATTCTTCCCAGGAGCAGAAGCTCCACCCCGGTACCCCAATGGGGGCATTCAACATAGAAGATTTTGTCATGAATGCAATACATTAGATAAATATGGTATTTTGTACCCATATACTCATCGCAATAGTTCAATGGTATTTAGTCTTGAACGAGGTTTGCTAAATCCAGCTGCAGCATATAGGAAATATAGGCAAGCTGTATAGACCGATGAACAGGTGTTCATTTCATTAGCTATGAAGTTATAATTTTATGGTCACAGGCAGGTCAATTGCACTGACCAGCCGCCAGATGTTCATGCCAGGTCCATACACTTATATAATGTTTTCGATTATAAAATTGCATAATGTATCAGTGTTCGAAATTAAGGAATTATTCTATGCACACGCCGGGTGCATAGACCTTAGAAATCATGCACACGGCATTTTTGTATGCACACGCCACTATATAATGATATTAATGTTGTGAAAAAGCTTGCACACGCTGGGTGCATGCCCCCCAAAAAGTATGCACCCTGCTGCCAAATTGTGCACACCGGGTGCAGGGTGCACCCTTAATTTCAAACACTGTGTATGAATACTTCAGCGCATTTACTGAGTCAGACCCATAGATGTATCCTAAATAGTTACCTGTAGTAAATTGTTGCATGAAAATTATTATGAAAATGGTGGTTCCCTCACAGAGGGATCCTAGAAGTCATCTTTCAGACTCATAATTACAAAGCACTTCCTCCCCAACCCCCAATCCCACAAATAGAATGCGTTCCTTTGAATTTGGTATATCAGATCAATGTTTTCAATTACCACTTACAATAATGTGTAACATCTACGAACTCTAGATTTATCTTAAATAACCTTAAGGAACCATAATATGCCAGTCGTAAGCCCCATACCCACTAGGCGATTTTACTGGCTACTGGGGACAGGCAACTTGCAGATTCGCTGGTAAAATCGTTACCAATTCAGATCACCTGTTAGAATGTGACATTCAATATTACATACTAACAGGTGATCTGAATTGGTAATAATTTTACCAGCAATTCTGCCAGTTGCCTGTCCCCAGTCGCCGGTAAAATCGCCTAGTGGGTATGGGGCTTTAGTATCTATGATTTAAGCATTTCAGATTTAATGAATAAACAAGTGGATATGTATAAATGTCTGGGAAATGCTACCTTCTGAGATTCAGAAGGTGACCACAAAGGTCAAATTTCAGAAGCTGATGCAACCTATCTGTAGGAACTTCTAGGGAGCTTCTACTAATCACGAAACAGTGGTCGCGGAACAATATGTCTATACTCTCTATTCTCCCAATAAAACCCTCAAACCAGACACCAGCGTCACATATCTTCTTCCAAATATACCATCAAAGCAATCACAAGCTTCGCTGTTTTGCACACAATAACGAAAAATAATAACGCAGCCACAAGTTAAAAGTAACAACCCTCTATAAAGTTATTCTGGCATTACTAAAACCATCGGTGGGTCACAATTACAACCCCCCCCCCCCCTCCCCCTACCGCAACCCCCCTTCCCATCTGTCACCTCTGACATTCAACACCCTGTTAACGTCGATATGACAATCAATAACACACCTTTTTAGGTCGCGTCTTTTTAGGGAACTGTCGTCACGTAACACCACGGGCTGTTATGTGATCACTGGGTCAGGGCTCTGGTCATATACATTATTAAAGTTATGTCACTCTGGTCTGCGCTTTATGTTTTTTTGTGGCTTGGGTCCGCAGAAGCGACGATTATGTTCAGACGATTATGTTCAGAAGTCGTTGCTGGTCTTTGTAACAGACAGAGACTACCCGATGACGTTTTCCGTCATCTATACTAGTCTTTGCCTGATGGTTGAAGAAAACTTGTAATTAAGTTTGATCGCTCGCATTCAAAGGAGTATAGGAAGTCCGAGGTAACCCGCCTATCCCCGGAAAATACAGTAAGAAAATTGTAGTGAAGGAAAAAGATTTGCTATGGGGTTTGCCCAGAGTTTATCAGTAACTTTATCAGTTTATAATTGAACGCAAAAAGGGTGGCCTTTCGGGGAGTACCCCCTCCATAGAAGGAGCGGCTCCAGCCCCGACCACCTGAACGGCTAATCAACATATAAAGTCGTGAGCATACGGTATACAATGTCATGAGACTTGCACCGTTTACAGAGTATCCTCAGAATGTTATTTTTTCTACTCTTTTTTTTCTCCTTTTTGAACTGTCAGCATTATTATGGCCTATCCCGACTAAAGCTCTTTATGCAATCTATTGTACCTCAGCCTGTTTATGTTTGTTTCCTCCTGTAATTTCCTCCTCGTTTCGTTCCCGGTTTCATTCGAAATTCTGTTCTCATTACTCCCATACGTATCTCCATCAAATAGGACTTTAAACGACCTTACATTTTTGTGTAAATTGGTAAAGGATATACCACGTTTCCAACACCTTTACAGGACGTTTCTGGAATCCTAAAGGTCACCTAAGAAGTCTCAGAAAGGTTTATAATCATGACCTTTCCCTTGCTTTCGATGAAATTTCCCCCTTTCCAAAATCATGCATAAAAGGTAAAATTTTATGGGGGTCAAATGGTTCTTGCACTTAGACCAAATCCAAATCTCCATGATCCATGTTTGCTTACTTTATAGAAATATTCAATACCGTTGCCATGACAAAACGTACAACCAGAATGTTACCTGGTACAATACCGTTCCCTTATCCCCGTGATCACGCACAACACCTAAACACCATTACCCTCAGCCAACAATAATCCCTTGGCCTACTGCCGCCTTACACTGGAGGAGTGTTGGTAGTTACCAGCTCTTACCTGCTCCTGTTACTAGGGCGACCGCGGACGCCAGCATCAACAAACGGAGGAGGTGCTGGAGGAGGAGGGGAGGAGGAGTCGTGGAGCTCATCACGGCCACGCTCCTGGTCCTACTGGAGGAGTAATCCATGTTCCCGCCGACCCTGGAGACCTCACACACCTGGCCAACACCTGTGCATTCTCTCAGGAGCACCCCCTGCTATCTGGCTGTGGAGTCAGTGGTGGGGGAGCGAGCCTGGATCAGTATGTCTCCTCCAGGGTTGAGGGTGTGTAAGTGATGAAGGTTTGGGTGTTTTGTATGGGAATGGGGGGGGGGGGGGCACCCTACCTTTGTCAATACATGTATTTTGGTACTCCAGCAGTCATGTCAACTGGAGTAAATTGACTCCTTTGACCTTCTCCTCCAGGGTTGCATGTATTGGCGCCAGTTGTTCCTGCACACCAAAGAGGGAATCAATAAGGTTAATATCAGTTTGCTTTTCCTGCGTAAAGGTCATGGGATTTTATAGAAAACAGGACTATTCGTTCTGCTAGTTCCACTTCAAGGTCCGCGGTTATTACGTTCAGTAAGGGGTGCAACTGTCACAACTGAAATATTGCATCCATATATTACCCAAACAAAATGTTAGTATGATCCAATTGCACTCCTTTCCTTTTGATTTTACGGTATCCACTGTACGATTGAGTTATCCTCTGTGAGCTCGGTTTATCCACTGCAATGTCAGGGTATCCACGGTGCTGGTTTGTTATCCTTTAGGGTTAGGGATGCAGAGTGTCCGTGGGTGGGGGATCCTGCCTACACGTGTGGGTGCGCACCCCACCACTGACTGCTCCTAACGACTGATTCCCCCCGACTGACGGACTCTCGGCCTGACTGGGCTCAGCTCCCACCCACCACGCCTCACTGCTCAGCCACTATCGGAACATGGCAAGGCTAGACTTGCACAGGGCTGGGTTTTGACCATTGGCGATATATGTTTTTTTTTTGCAATGTGGTTCAGGCTACAGACCAAGCAGTGCTGTCAGAATTTTCCTTTACCTTTCTCTGGTATATCTTTTTTTAAGATAATTATGTTATTGTATACTATGCGATTACTATACAACAACTCTTTCTTATGTGTAATATGAAAGTGTCAATCACTAAGTTAAGAGAAACTATTTTGCTAGACCACATTTCCGCCCCTTTTTAATCTGGTATCGTGTGAAATATTTTGTAGAGTTCTCTGGGGGAAAGAAATCAATGATATTACAAGGAATAATTATAGTGGGTCTGGAGCACGTCTAGGCCTCCAGGAGGGAGGCCGTCACGGTTGGCGGGTTGTCATAACGACCAGAGCCGGGGGGAGGCTGGTGGTCGGCCATCACACCTTCACCTGGCACTCAGGGCCTGGAGGCGCCCGGAGGGAGTGGGCAAGGGGGGGGGGGGGTGACGATGAGGTACCAAACGGGAGGTTACTCTTGCATGAAAAAGGTATACGGACCGGTCCATATGTAGGCTTATCTAAACCGCGTGCAGGTGGGGTTGGGGGTTTCTAGGAGTTTAATTACTGTAAAGTATGTACTCTAGATAGCACAGCATTTATTTGTGCTGAAGATTTTTTAGGATGAATGCATTATTCGTCTACAGCAAATTGTGTTCACAGATCTAACTCTAATGCAATGTAGTGGTGGCTGTAAAAAATTATACAAACGATATACATTATATTCAAGGTGTAGCATCAGTTTGATGTGCATGTCGGAAAGTCTACTTTAAAATAATCATAATCCTAAAACATGTTGCAATAACCGTACATGCGTATATGGGATGAGTAAAGGTTGTATTCCACAGTCCGATTTTACTTCCGAATTTTAAAATCGCCCTTAGGAGCAATGTCTACCTATACACGTCATAATTATATCAGTAGAAAATTAATGATTTCGAATTCTCTTTCCAATGGTATATAGTAGGCATGGGTGTCTTTGCTGTTCACAGTGAAAATTTAGAAATTACTAAATCATCAATAGTCAAAATCGCCTAGCGGAATACAGGCTTTACTGTTCAACTTTCAAAAAGTGCCCCCCTCCCCCTTCCGTATACCCACCGACTGTCGGGGCGGTGGGAGGCGTGCCCTACCGGCCCTCCGGGGGGACCAGGCGGGGAGTGGTACGGGCCGACCGGGCCGGCCGCCCCCTGCTGCCGCCGGCACCGTCGGCGACGTCAACGCGTCGTCCTGATGAGCCGCGCCGCGCCGCGCCGGCCCGACGCGGGGGTGCCGCGCCGCCCCCTGATCGCGCCGAGCTGTGTTTTAAGACAACCTCGCTGCAACTCCAGGGGCGGATCCAGGAACTCCCGAAAGAGGGGACGACCATATCAAAAAGGTCCCAGTGCCCCCTCCAGGGGCGCCAGTTTCATATTTTAAAAGAAATAATATTTGATAACAAAAAAATGGGGGTGCCCGCCATATGCGCCTCCCCCATGATCGGCCCTGATCTCGAAATTACCTTTACTTTAACACTGACAGGTAGGCCTATGTATAATTATTCAGGTCTAATAGGGGTAAACATAGCAAACATTATGGCAGTGTAAGTAAATATTTATGAGCGAAAGTGGGGTGGGAGCATACTTTTTCTAAATGGTTGATAATAGTTGAGATAGAGGATTGAGTATAATTATAAAACTCCGCGTCGTCCAACGCGTCGTCCTACCGCTCCGCGCGGCACGGTGACGCGCGGCACGGTGACGCGCGGCACGACGCTTGGTTCTGAACTGTGGACCATCCTGTGTTCAGAATATACCACCTTAAGCAGTGTTTGCTGCCCTCGTACCCTGAATAGCTGTGGGAGAAGCTGGGATGATGATATTGTCGGGGTTGAGGGTGCCCTTGCTGGATAGGGCGCGGGCTCGTGATTACGAATTAGAATTTGAACAAAAATAAAGTAAGCATAAGCCGCCATTCCCAAACCATCTCTGTTCACTGGTAGATTCAGAATGGGGGGGGGGGGGTACTTCCCCATTTGGATGCGGCTAATTAAAAAGAAAATAGGTGTCACATAAGTGCAGGTTTTTTTTATAGATTAACTTTCAATTATTGTGTTCATTATACGCAACAATTGATATTAGGCTTGTTCCCGAGTTGTCGTGTTTTTTTTTGTTTTTTTTTTGTGTGTTTTTATCAAATTGCACTTGCGTGAGTGCCCCTTTTCATGGCGATGATTTCATCTTCTTGCAAATACCTCATATACGATCGGATATTTGTTGATATGTATTTGTTATATACGTTAATTCCATAATATCGTATATATATAGGCCTACTTTCTTGCTGAAACAGCAACATGACCATGAAAAAGTTAACCTTAAAAAGGCAATCCCCTGTGACCGTAAAGGGTAAATGGAAAGGTCAATATAATGCTGGAAAACATGTGTATACCGAGCAGGCGCCTCCACCATGTGATTTGTTGATAGTTTTTGTTCACAAATTTCTATATTTGAATATCTAAATATCTCAATTTCACCGAATTTGTTCAGCTACACGAACTACCAATTTAGCATCTTATCAAAAGACTTAAATTCACATTTGATATTAATCAAAATTTGATTAATATCTTGATTTAATCAAGATATTTCTAGCATATATACGTCAACTATTTCCGCTTTAAACCCATCTAGTTCCGGTCCATCTGATTGGCTGAATCGGGCACCTAATGGGGCGTATATTATGTTTGTGTATGATGTACGAGGCGGGGGTAGATCCCTGCTGATCCCTGCACCCCTCCCCATGTGTTCATCACTTGTCCCGCTGGGTTCCCACTTAACGTTCTAACAGCCCCTCTAAACACACACTGTGGCCCCAATCAGCGGCCCCTCTCAGCCCCTCTCAGCCAGCCCCGCCACATGGGAACACATGCTAATAGTCTCACGCCTTTAAAGGCCAAGGGGGAGGGGGAAGTTTTACTACATTTTAGCACTAGAATATTGGGAAGAGAACGCTTGATGAGTGTTGCGTGCTCAATGTTGTTGAAAATATTTTCACAAGGGAAATAGTTTTACTGGGTTAAGTTGAATTGCCTGCTTCAACTAAATGAAAAATAAATTAATTAATACAAAAAGGTGAAATAAGATCTTATTGGATAACGGGCTGTACTTAGATATTACATCACATATCTTTCTCCTTATGATTCACCTCACATTCAATAATTCTGTAAGCATCTTTTTGGTTGAAGGGCTGAATGGACTTGCCTTAGAACTGGTGAAATGTTAACGGGAAGTCAGTGATGTATATTACATGCCTAGGATAATCAATAAAGGATATTCTTTCACGCAAGTGCTCGTGTCAACTCTTGATGATCAATCTATACCAGGAGCTGATTTGTGGTTTTAGGATAAGAAAACTGTGACTTGGACTTGGAAACGACGTAAATACTCCATATGAATAACATCAAGAGTTAAACCGTATAGCTAATGATCACCTTCAAATTTGTGTACATATAACGTGTATCTATAATAATTATCATATCTTTCAAAAGTACAACAGTTAGAATGAGTTGGAAGGTGCGAGCATCTTGGCATGTATCTGTTAAATACCTATTTAAGTTCAAAGATTAATGAATGGACGCGATTATAAAAGAATAGGAGCGAGCCGTGACACCTGCTTCAAGTATGCATATAATTATTGTCCATATCCCCTTGGTTACTTAATATGATGTAAAGAATCATCTTTTGGTTATGTGTTTCCCTTGTACATAGTTTATAGATTTAACATCTTTGTCACTTCTCGCCATGAATATGACCTTAGTTGTCGAAATGGCGTAAAGCATCCATTACTCACTCACTCTTTGTCACTTTTTGAAATGTTCGAATCATAGAGCGTCCGCTCTTTTTAAATTCAACATTGTTATTCCAAACTATTAAAGAAATTTTGTTGTAAAAAGATTGGTATTTTCTGAAGACGTACATGTACATATACAGAGGCCATAAAGGAGCACGGGGTCATGCTCAAATAGTAAAAACACGGCTCCGAGGGGGATTGGGAAGTTGGCAGGTTTCACGGCGAGCTTAACGTTACGGGATCCAGGTCAGGATCAATACATCAATAGACTATTTTCTGATACAGACGCCACGCTCCGGTGAACAGAACACAAAATAATGCTACCATGAAAGTCCAACAGGATTATGATACATTAGTGTTTGGCCTGATGGTAACGCAAATACTCTACACTTCCTAATAAGGAACAGTTATACATAGCAAGGCTGGTTTAAATAGATATGTCAAATAAATTCAGATATCTCAGATAGGGTTAACTTGCTTAGACACTTAGTGATATCAGACACGACACAACCCTGAAGGGCGTTAGGAAAACATTTAAATGTTAAATTTGCAATGATTTCTAAATGCATACATATTTTTCCCAGAGCTGTATTTGAGGATCCTTTACCTGTAAATCCCACAAGGTGGCGTGGTATGTCAAAGCCTCTATTGGCGCCGTCCTATCCCTGAGGGGAAGGGGAAGTTTCACGGGAAGCATTACGGGGATCCGGGTCGGGGGAAATCAATACGTCAATACGTCGGGGCCAGGTGGGTACTCCAGGGTGGCAGGTGTGATACTCCAGGGAGCAGGGGGTGATGGCCTAATTAGAGTTAATAACTATAATTAAAACTTTATTTACAAATAATATGTGACTTGGTATCATCTGACATGCATCGTGTGTGTGTGTGTGTGTGTGTGTGTGTGTGTGTGTGTGTGTGTGTGTGCCTCTGTGTGTTTGTCTGTGTCTGTGTCTGTGTCTGTGTGTGTCTGTGTGTCTTTGTATGTGTTTCTGTGTATGTGTGTATGTGTGTCTGTGTATGTGTATGTGTGTCTGTTTATGTGTCTGTATGTATCTGTGTGTGTCTGTTCATTTCTTGTCTGTCTGTCTGTCTGTCTGTCTGTCTATCTGTCTGTGTGAAAAGTTATAACATAAAAAAACTTGTGAATGTCGCGTTATCCTAAAGAAATTACACAAAGTTAGGATTGTGAGCTATTCTTAGTTATAGTGTCGTGATCATCACCAACTGTGAGTTGTCAATAGCATACACTTCTCTTAGTATTTGAATGTTATGGTTTCTTCTGTTAATCCCACCAACAATGAATAGTCCTTGACACCTGTTGTGTGACCTTACAGGAAAACGTTCTAACAGGTTTATTACTGAATCAATTATCATTTATACGAAATTTATAGCATTGATAGAGTAATTTTGTAGATGAATATAGAATCTTAATATTTAATGGAAGCGTCTGTTTTGATGGACATCAGAAAGTCAGTATGTGTCTTTCAGTAGATGAGGGACTCGAGATAATTATTAAATTTTGCTGATGGGAGGCAATTTGTAACATGACATTGTTAGACCTATCAAGTAAGATGAGGATTTACTTATTGCCCGTAATGAAGATAATCTATACAACGTATTTTCTATGAAGATTGTTATAATGATTGGATTTATGGTGGATACCGCCGGTGCAAAATTGTTAATGCAGGTCCCCCATTCTGAAATACTACAGACAGATTTTTTTAACTTCTGAAACTGGGAATATGGGGGCATGCAAGATCTTGTGAAGCAGAGATGAGATATAGGCCTATGACGGGTGGTGCCATCTTGTATTTACTTTTGAGATCACATAATGTATGACACAACTCCGAGTACCACGATATTAATTTATTTTAATGTCAAATAACCATATGTTTGCAAATGAAATTAGATATCTTCCCTTTCGAAACATTATCTCCTGAGATTGCAGTGATGATGTATAAAAGAAATGGTATTCTATGTATTCAAAGCAAAAGAAGACATTTCGCCTACTTATTTTCATTTCCAATATGTTTATTGATGGGTTTATCTTGTCTTGTTATTCTGGCTCCGTTTATAACATAACATAGTAATAGAAGACCGACTTTTGAATATAGGAGTCTTCTTGGAACACCAGTGGTGCATATGAACAATTCATAACGTGCAATTTGAAAAGATTATCTTATGATAAGATCTGGTCAAAACGAAGTTACTTAAAGAAGAAAAACATACTGCAACATAGTATTATAAAGCTTCTTCAGTAATAACTTTTGTTTGTATATATTTTCTATGATTATTCTATTCTCACATCCTATCAATAGGAAAGAAGAAAAACTGTGCACGACAGTAGTTGTCTTATTATTTGATAATATTCTAGAATATCACATTAGTCAGTTATATGCACACAAAACATATAGGCCTATTTTAACACCGTCATTGAAATTTATCAATGAAGGAAATGTTTTTCTTATTCATAAAGAATACATTATCTAGCCCTAGGGTGTATATGAACACAATAATACTTCTTAAAAATTAATGGCAGGATTCAGTGAACAATGTTAAAGTGATTGCTACCAGCAAAATATAACGCAATTGACGGTCATAATAATTGGCATCGCTTCAACATTACCTTTTCCAAAGTTAGTTTCTGGCATTACCACTAGGTTGCACCATTGCTCTTAGACATGTGGTTAGACATAAACCTATGTTTAAGGAACCATACATATTCTCGATACTTACAGATGGACATTTACAAGAGAGGTAAGTTGATAAGCAACAGTTATTCACATGATTGGCAACTTTACTTGCATTATTGTAGATTGCTTCTTATATAATAACAATGGCATCATTTTCACGAAAAGGCACCAAAGTTGGTTCCTCGATGGAGTGGCAGTAGTTTTGAAAGCACAACAGGCATTGCACCAATTACATTTGAATATAAGCTATTAATTCTGTTTCTTTGCATGTTTTGAGAGTGTGTAGCATGGGTTAATTCGAATATTGCTAATGCCAAACCCCAAATAACCCCACACCATAATTGAGCTACTTTCTAACTACTTTCTTATTTGAAACAGAACCATTCCCAAAGTATGAGGGACTATTGTACACTTTATGGAAACAGTAAGGTCCTTTAATAAGCAGTGGAACAATGTGAAATAATAGGATGTCGTTCCTTTTCACTCTACCATCGTTTCAGACTAGCGCCTCCTATGTTAGGTTTCCCAGTTATTCAAAAGAAAGCCAAAATCTAAAGTTATTCAGTCTCTGACCGGTTGAAGCTACCCTCCTTTCCTTCTAGAGTGAGTTGTAAATATGTTTCATTAACACATTTTATTACAGAGATGACCTAATACTACCTCCTCGTCTTTTAACCCTCCCCAAATCCCCTAGGACAAACAGATCACAGAAGTCATGTATAAATCTGCAAAAATAGAATGCTGTTCATTATTAAATGACAACTTATTCCATTCATTTTCCATTATTGAAAACCCTACGGTTGATTGTGCAACACGCACGTTTAACAGCTGTTTAACGCCAGTATTCCGCATATTGATATTCACCTGTGTTCCGTTGGGATGAAACTACAGTCTTCCCCTGCCAACTCGTTTGATGAAATTATTCAAAATAACCTTGGGATAAAGTGCCAACAATTCACAGCGAAAATATCAATATTTGGAATACAGCCTTAATGCTTGGCTCCATGTCTTTAACACGCCCTCCAGGGTTGTCCCTCTAGACCTTACTGGAGGACTGTCTGCGGGCCTCCTCGGCCTTCTCCTGGGCCACGTCCGACTCCCCGAAGGGCCCCTCGGCCGCGTGGCGGGCCTTGATCTCCGCCTTGGCGCTCACCTCACTCGACATGCTCGGGGTTCGAGATAACCGGTTCTCGAACTCCACGTACTTGGACATGTCTTCATCCGGCCCTTCCGACTTACGGCTGGAAGGGGATTTATAAATGAATGATATAATTTCAGGATGGAATATGGATAGTTCGTATTATTTGTATGGACCGTGTATGAATGTGGTATGCATGTATGTGTGCGGGGGGGGGGGGGGGTATAACGTGATAGCAGATCTTTTCTATAGACAGTTTTACATTTTTTTACTATGTACAGTGATTCAGAAAAGGAATTAATGAAAAGTACGTAGTCCTTGCTCAACAAAATTCCAATATTATTAAAGTAATGAGGTACTCTAAAACATCCTATAGATCTACTGGAAAAACTTCTTTTCTTAGGAGATTTAAACATAAGTCTCCAAAAAGTAGGTCAACAACAAAAACGCATGGGAATTAAAACTTAGAGACAACGATGCACAAAGACATAAATTAAGCAAAATAATTTCTGCATATGAGACTAAGACTGCTATAAAGTCCTCTGTCTTATTTAGAAACAATAGGATGTGCACGTGATCGATGAATCGAAGAAAGATTCTAGTACAAACGGTAGGCCTATGGATTTGACTGATTGAGGGTAAAATAAAAGAAGAATGCAAACTTGAAAATATACTGATTAGGTTATGTGAAGTAACAGCAGCAAAGACTGGACGTCACACTACTCTACAAGATCCATGAAAAACAAATGAGTAACAGTACTAAGAAATCACAAGGATGTATCAACAGAAGTTATTATCGCAGAAAAAAGGTCACTTTTCCTCAAGGCCA
Organism: Lepidonotus clava; assembly: GCA_936440205.1. Classification (NCBI taxonomy): domain Eukaryota; kingdom Metazoa; phylum Annelida; class Polychaeta; order Phyllodocida; family Polynoidae; genus Lepidonotus; species Lepidonotus clava. Next base: position 37,974,826 of record OW387136.1, on the reverse strand, counting down.
TTTGATTAATTCCCAAGTTGCTAGCTGAATGAATATCGTATGGAGTGTGACCTGTTTATATAGGGATTTTGGGGTAATGGGAATGTTGAATGGGTTCCTTATGCAATGGGCTCTGACTATAACGGTAAACAGCAATATTTGGCCTAGTTCTTAAGGCGTAATGCACAGTAGGTGTAAGATTAGAATGAGTTCGTTTGGACTTGTGAGTGACTTCTTTTTCTCTGTTGTCATAATGTTTTGTGGACTGGTGCACACTGCATGATTTGCTGGGAACTGCCTACGACTAATTATATTCCAAGAAATGCTTGATTATTTACATGAAATTCTATCGTGACGCCGCAGGCAGCTATTAAAATCGTGCGGTATGAACCAGCTTAAAATTGCGTTAAAAGAAGAGAACGTGTTTTGGTAACGATCCCTACAGAAACAAAAGTGTTGATTCCACCTCGTGTAAGGCATACAGGTTCTGTATACTTTTAAAAGGCACACGGCTTCAATTTCATGTGAGGCACAGAGCTCCTAGCTAGCTTGGGTAAGTATATCACACCTTCAACCTTATGAAAGGCACACAGCTTCTACCTTGTTTTAGGCACACGGCTTCAACCTAGTGGAAGACACATGGCTTCTACACACGGCTTCGACCTCGTGTAATGCACACGGCTTCAACCTCATGCAGGGCACATGGGCTCTATGACCTACACCCCATTCGTGCGGGGTCCGACCTGACCTTCATATTTGACCGTCAGCCTGACCTTCTGGCCTGACCTTCATATTTGACCTTCACAGTGACCTCCTTGTAAGGTCAGCAGAACAAGGTCACGCACCTGATAGAAACATGTAAGCCATGTGTTGAGACATATTCTTTACTTATTCAATATCTTTACTTATTCAATATTAATACCCACTTTCATGATGAGAATATAAATGCATATCATGCTTATGTTGGCCTACTGAATAATGTTTGCCAAAAAGAAACAAAATAAAACAATGGATCCTTCCAGTATACTAGGTTTGTTGGAAAAAAATTGTGATTTGATTGATTTTCTATGCACTTAGGACCAATAAAAAAAAGACTTACCATATCAGGAAAGTAGTCACTATCATAACAATAACTAGTCCAACTGTTACGATGGTTATTCCTGCTATAGCACCGATGCGGCTCGAACCTGCAATGGTAAAGATAAAATGCTACAAGTAAGATGCTAGATGACTTGGGGAGAGGAATAATGACCCTTTGTGTATGAATCTATTGACAAAAATGTAATCTAGGCCTTTTGAATGAAGTCGGCAGGAGAGTTTAAAGCAAAGGCGTAGCTAACTCCAAAACTTTGTACACTCCCTACATAGTCATTATCACAGTACAGTTGACTAAAACTATAAGTATGCAGGTGTGCATTTCTTGATATATATTCTATAGCAAAGTGCATAATATTTTGAAAACTGAATGTACGTGTTTGCCTCGTGCTGGCTGTACCAATTACTCATTATTAGAACCTTATCTAGACTGAATTCCTACCCAGTGTACAGCCATACTTGATGCTGACACCTTTGCTCCTCCGCAGTTTGCCAGACTGGTCCTTAATGGTGTCGGCCACAAAGAAGGCACATTCCGACTTGTCATTACACCTCGTCTCCTCCCAGATGCACTCCTGTAGGGCAAGCACAAAATTAGTTTGTTATTGATCAATGTGTATCTTAGGGAAAGAGCCAAAGAAATGGTTTACATCAGAACTCAGTTATGTAGTAAACGTATTCTCCTCTGTTATATATTTGACAGGTGATTCAGTCAAAATCTTTCACAGCATGTATGAACGTGGAGATGCAATTAAGATCCTTGAAAATGTTCAAATGTATTTTTGCAGTTGAATAGTATCAGGGTTAGGTTAATGACAAATAGATAATAACCGGTAGTTAACTCTTATCACAATAAGATATTATCATAATAAGGCAGCGTTTATAATTAACTTTTTATTTTCACAATTTGGTGCTGCTACACAACAAGATTCATGTGAACTAAATGAGTCAGTCTCATGGCTCTGATGGCTTGGTGACTGAACTAAAACAATTCATGGTATAGCCATGCCCTTTACGCCGCATACAAATTTACAAACAGCATAATTAAATTATTAATACCTTTTCATTCTAGATAAATTTGTTAACGAATACGGCTTTGATAATAGGCCTATGAGCGATCCTTATCAGGCTGTAGATAAATAGATATAAATATCCCGACCCAAAACCTGCCATGTCGGACATTCTGTTAATCTTTGTAATACCTCAAGGATTAGAAGGATTTTATTCTACCCAAGGAAGGAGTTCACTTACACTAGGGAAGCTCTAAGTATAAATAAACGAATTAAATAAAAGGATAAAGCATTACAATTCCCTTTTTCCACAGGGCCAACATCTTCGTAATTAGGCTAATACGGAAAATTTTGATTGGTATTTCATGATTAGAAATTCCATCTCCCATGAATAAATTTTACACTTAATAATCGCTCTTTGAGACTATTTTGCAATAGCATCAACAATTTTTGGAAAAGACAAAATTGCTGATCTTGAGACCCTAATCAAAATTTCCCTAATTAGCCTAATTAGTTACAAAGATATGGACCATCTCTCTCTTCTATTCTTCTATTTCACCATACTCAGGCAAAGATTTAATGCAATATCCAAAATAATTTCACTATTGTAAAACCAATAATGTATATAATGTATCAAGATTGATCCGGACCCCCTGATGTCATTTTCCTATTGTCATCCTTATTCCTTTAGGCCAATCAATCCAACAGCCAATAATTGGGACCTAGGATTTTATATAAATTTGTATTCTTTCCAAGCTGTTTTCAACAACTCTATTGGATGACCTTTGTTTTCAAACCAGTTCATATACATTTGATTCGAGGAAAATAGACCTTTAATGACCTTTGCGTGAATTAAATTTGTATTGGCCTCTAGATTTAAGGAAATTATTTGCCATGTTTTTATGGGTCACAATTGTTTATATATAAATTGAATAAGCCTTTAAAATTGTATTTGACCTTTGTCTTTTAGGAATTGGGCCATTAAGTTATAGCATATGCAGTCGAATGGTAATATTTACAAGACCTTTCCTGAATTCCTAAAAGGAAGTTGAAGTGTCTTGGAAAGTTCTTGTAAAGGTGACCTTCCCATTAGATTACCTTTTCGGATCTCCAATGATCTCGTTCCAAAATGACATATGGAACACTAGCTAGTACCCTGTAAGATCATGCATACAATACATTTTGCGGATCTAACACTTGGGAAAAAGTGTCCCCTCTCCCTGGTAACTGGATTCTCCCTTTAGTCCTGACTTGATCCTTCCGCCGTGGAGAGACCAAACCTGTCAGGGCCTAGCAGGAGGTGTCAACTCTTACCACAGTACTTAATTAAGTGCTACTTTGAGACCTTTAATCATAGTCTATGGATGTATATATAACTGCTTGGCAGTTGCTGTTTGACCTTTTGTGAGCAGGGATATAACGGGTCACATTCCTCCATTGGATTGAGGATCATGCCAGTGACATGTGGTCAATACCCTAGTAATTGCTAGTTTAACCCTTTCCTTGCACCAGTAACATTTCAATCAAAAACTGCCAATTTACAATAGTAAATAGTCACAAAAGAAGCCACATTTTGTATAATGCAGGTAGATCAGAGCTAAGTGATATGATTAGGAAATTTTATTACTTATATTCCAACATTTCCCTTAACATAATATAATAGGCCTACCAAGGTTGACGATTTTGGCATCTTAAAAGTAACTATTTGTTCTTGAATTGCGCTTTTAAATGCACGAATATAACATTAATTAACGGAAATGATGCCTCTTGACATCAGGCGTTTAGATATGCAGGTAATGCCTCAAAACGTCAGGGTTATTGAATGGTTTAAAGGACTGTGTAGTAGGACCAGACACAATAATAAAAGTATACTGGTCAGTCTAAATTCGAACCACCCAGTGGCCAGTATTTCTGTCTTATAACGTAGTCCGCTGAGGTGGCAGATTTAATTTAGTGTGATGCATGGGGACACAGGTTTCTCGATCCCCTTCTTACGAGTATATATATTTCTTTCGGATATGATTGTTTAGCAAATCACATAAGCGCCGAGCATAGGCAGGCCCGAGATACCTTTAACTTGCTCTGCACATATTTTTATTGAATGCTTTCAGAAGAATAAGATCTTCCAGACCCCGTGTAAAAACTCAATACTAAGTACACTTACATCGGCAGAGGCGCAGAGATGGCTGCTGTCACTGGGTACAGGAGGGTAGTCCATTGGCCCCCTCATGTTGTTTTGTGAACAACCCTGGTCTGCGTTTGTGGTAAAGATGACTTCATTTACTTGGACCTTCTCATCCTTGGGGCAGACCAGGCGTACCCAGGCATTGGTACATGACGTGAAGGTGAGGTCACCTACAAACACACCAGGTACAAAGACAAATTATTATTATTATACAGTTACTTTATTTTGTGTTGTTCCCGTTGTTTTTATTGTTAATGTTGTTGTTATTCTTGATGATATAGAGATACATATAGGTACTTTTGTGGTAAACATAGCAACACATCCAGCTCCTCTGACTGATTGGTCATTAGAAGTGTCACCCCACAAGAATATCCCAACGACTGGTTAATTCCCAATAGTTGGGTCTAAAGGACCCCCGACAATCAAGTTGGTGTATGTGTCCCTCATATCAGTTCAAAAATGGAGCATGTAGTTTATGGTCTCAAGTTGTTTGTCCTACCAAAATCATTGCTTATAATAGATGCACGTTTCGTGCATGTTATTCCTGCAGTTGCTGACATCTTACGCAAAGCTGTGTGAACGTAGAATTCTGTCCGCTTTGTGTGGAAAGATCCCAGTTTCCTATTCAGACAATCGGAGTTATCACTTGGGACACATACCTCTCACCCTAGCTACAATAGATAGCAATACACTAGAACAATAAGGTCGGCTATGCTGAACATTTATCAACCTAAATCTCGGCTATGCTGAACATTTATTAACCTAAATCTATCTCTTAATCATGTAATGTTATAATTATGTACTTTAGTTACAACATTAAAAGTTTCCTGGAAATTAAAACAAAGTGTGTTCAACAGATTTTTGTGTGAAAATATCGCACGTGAGAGGATACACCGAAGCTCAACTTCACTTACTTTATAATTTGCACCCTAATAACAGTCACATATGGGAGAATGACATAAAATACACCATCTACATACAGGTTACTTTACCTGGTCGACCTACAGGCCCGACAGTTGCTCCTAAGTCTTTCACCCACCACCATACCCAACCACTACCCCCGTCAGCCTACGTACCTAATGGACGGTCCCTTACCTGGGTCCAAATCCTCTAGAGTTGCTGTCTGTATTTTTCTCTGTTTACATATAAATCCATTTTTATCATTCACATGTGCTTTTTACTATATGTCTATGTAGGTTAGCAACGTTTATTTAGTGAAATACAATGTGCTATACTTGCAGTCAGCAAACCGTGAAAAGTAGGTGCACACCGCCCCCCTATTAATGGGGTCAGTGTCAGGATGAAACATTATGACGAAGATATCATTACATTCTAATTGGGTTAACATCATTTACAAATTGTATAGAATGCAAGCGACTCCATGACTTACATTCAATATGTAAATGATTGTATATTATTCACCTTGATTTAAAGAACCTCAGAGAATATGTCTTAGAATTGTCTATGTGGAACGAATGTAGAATGTCGGTGCTATTTTGACATTGGAGATTCCCCATGAACGTATGACAAAGGGAAGTTTTCCTTGTGCTAGTTTCTTTGGAGGTGCATTCCAGAATTCAAGAGTTCTAAAAAGAGTCAACCTTATTCAGCAAAGACCTATTTTGCACTACTTCCTTTTATATTTCATGATAATATTACCTTCTCCTCTTTGATTATGATAATATGTGTGATAAAGGACTCGAATAGATACAAGATATAAATCTAGATTGCATTAGTTTAATACTGTTTGTTCTATCAAAAATTGCCAGGTTATTATAGGTGCTTATTCTACAAATTCTCACAGCGCTAGTTGCATGATGTTATAAACATAGTAGACTACCATGTATTTTATAATTTTATCATTCTGGTATCATCAGTAACTATAGTCCGTGACATATACCTGTGCAGTTCAAAGTTGACTTGCACACAGACATAGATCTTTATATATCTTAGATTGGCACAAAATCAACCCAAACACCTCCCCTGGTGAGAAGTCTCCGTTCGATTGGCGACAACAACGTTCGAACTTCCAAGAAAGATCCAGCTTTTAGAACTAGCAGTACCTACCTTCTACCAGCCCAGCCAAGGATAACACCACAGCCACGACCAACCCCTTGGTGGCCATGTTGGATGATACGTGGTATCTCCCAGAGATCAGGCGTTAATCTGAAGGTGTGGCCCCTGGATTCCACAACAAGGCCTGAGGCTTGTTGCCCGTCCCAAAACGTTTGGCCTACTCCCCAATGGTGTGGGTACGGAGAGCGGTGGTGACCTCAGATTACTGTTGGTACGAGCTATGTTATTCCCTACTGCCGCTGTGGAACAGGTGGGGGTCTGACCATTTTATGTGTAGAGTGAAAAACACAATACCTAAATAAAAACGAAAACGTATTTGGCTATAGTATTAATTGTTTTCATTTCACCGCAGGCCTGAATCGGATTCAAGGAATGTAATTTCTATTTCGTTTTCAATATCCACATAAAGAGTTTGTCATTGCTATGTGAACGATATAGGAAGTGCATTTTCTGAATGGTAGATTTTGTTGAATTTAGCCATAGACATATATAAGATGTATCTCTATGATTTAGCCAAAGATACATATATATAAGTCTATTAAAGACTCATTTGGTTCTATTAATTATTTGGTAACAAAATTAAGTTATCTTCTAGAGAACCTTTTGTGATCCCTCACTGTATTGCTAATCCTCCCAGTGGTAAGCTAAACCTAAAAACCTTTCTGACCATGAATCACTTACACATTTAATAAAAGTATTCAAACACTCAAGAGAAAAAGCCTGACATTTCGTATCCCGCTAGATAAAGACAAGTATCCTAAATGTGCGGGCCTCAGGCAGTGTTCAGGTGGGACATACAGGTGACCCGAACGGTCGGCTAGGTAAGGGGGGCACCACACCGACCAGGCCAACCGTGAAGAGCAGGGAGAGCAGCGGATCCACAGGTTGTCAGTCAAAGAACTTATAGATCCTGAAGAATGGGCTCTCAGGGGGAAGTTTACGGGTGTAGTTTACTGCTGCGCCACCTGGGTGTTGGCATATATTATAAACATATTATATCTATTAGTCTAGTCGGATTTCTTGAAAAGAGGCCTCTAAAACAATTCAGGCGGCATTTTTGAGTAAAAGTTGGGAACAAGGCTATTTTAGACAATTTGTACCTGCTGAATCTGAATATGCTTGTTCCCAAGCTGGATTTTGCATTTTTCACCCTGTTTCCATGGTTACCGTAGAATTTTTACGAATTATGAGGGTAAATCACTTATTTGTTAATAACTTGAAAAGTTTTCATCGTATCAGTACCAAATTTTTATCGAACATGCACATGTGTAGTGGCCTTATTTTAATTTTGAAATTTTGACCTTGATCCAAGGTCAAGGTCACTGTTTGGAAGGTCAAATATGGAAATTTGACTAAAATGAGTCAGAGTACCAAAATTAAGCCTTAGTTACAGATATATATTCGTACTTCATATATTATTTCAAGATGTAAAAAACTTCTGTAGGCCTATAGGTTACATTTAAAAATGGATGCAATAATTTTAATGACATTGTTACCATGGTAACAAGGACAAAAACCTGAAATAGTAAGGTTTTCAGCAGGACTGTGGAATTTTAAAAAAATATAAGGGTGAATCACTCAATTGTTAATAACTTGAAAAGTTTTCATCGTATCAGTACCAAATTTTTATCAAGCATGCACATGAGTGGTAGATTTATTTTGATTTCGAAATTTTGACCTTGACCCAAGGTCAAGGTCACTGTTTGGAAGGTCAAATATGGAAATTTGACTAAAATGAGTCAGAGTACCACAATTAAGCCTTAGTTACAGATATATATTCTAACTTCAGATATTATTTCAAGATGTAATAAACTTCTGTAGGCCTATAGGTTACATTTCAAAATGGATGCAATAACTTTAATGACATTGTTACCATGGTAACCAGGACAAAAACCTGAAATAGTAAGGTTTTCAGCAGGACTGTGGAATTTAAAAAAAATATAAGGGTGAATCACTCAATTGTTAATAACTTGAAAAGTTTTCATCGTATCAGTACCAAACTTTTATCAAGCATGCACATGAGTGGTAGATTTATTTTGATTTCGAAATTTTGACCTTGACCCAAGGTCAAGGTCACTGTTTGGAAGGTCAAATATGGAAATTTGACTAGCAGGACCATGGGATTTATACAAATCATAAGGGTAAATCACTTAATTGTTGATAACTTGAAAAGTTTTCATCACATCAGTACCAAATTTTGATCAAACAAGCACACGGGTGGTGGACATATTTTGATTGAGATTTTGACCTTGTGTCAAGGTCAAGGTCACTGAGGTCACTCAGGACAGAAACCTGTAATAGAGAGGTATTCAGGAGGAGGTCTGTCCAATAAATCTGTATGTTTGTTGGCTTCGGGGTCTTCCATTTAGTACCTATACACATTTCAGACCCCCCACCCGCCAGGGCCAAAATATGCATTGTACAGGATTTGTACAGGAACGTACACATATTTTTTCAAATCCCAGAACCCCCTCCTCCCTTGGTGCTTACATACTTAATGGGAGGCCCCTTGCCCATAGTTGTAAGTATTTCCTGAATATAAGTTGGAAAGAAATATTGTTCTTTTAGGTTGGACCAGCGGATTATCTTTGTATTAGTTGCATTCTAAAATGTCGAAAACTTATGCAGGCCTATAGCATACATTTCATACTGGTTGTAAGAATCTAGCTGATGCTGTTACCATGGTAATAAGGACAGAAACCTGAAATGGGAGGGATTTAGCCAGATGTCTGTTTTGCCCCATGAATCTGTATATCTATTGGTTTGCACGTAGGTGTTTCTTTAATATGAGCTCTTTATTTTGGGAAAACTTGCCAGGCTACATGGTCTTTGAGACAAAATAATGATCACACCCTTAGGCCAAGGTCAAGGTTGCCTGAAAGAAGGTCAAACACCTGAAAATGGGCAATGGAGCTCTCTTCAACATACTCCCTGTACCAGATTTTGCCTTTAAAGAAAGTGGTTTCCAGTTCAACAGAATAAATTTGATACCTCACATTCGTGCCTAGCATCTGGTAACTGGTAACAATGAAAAACTAAGGAAAGTCATTTTCTCTGTTTTCATTTCCACGCTGGTTACCCTGATAGGAAAAGGAAATTGAATCTCTTAAATCTAATTAAATTTAAGGTATCTTTGCATACACATTGACTTCAAAATTTGAAGAACATTTAATGTTGCCCCAAATTCATATGAATGTGGCCAATGATTTTAGTCAGCTATGTAGTCTTATTTTGGCAAATGTTATTGTTTAACTTCTAAATTTGTGACCTTAATATCATCTCAAGCTCATAGACTATTATAAACTATCATAAGGCAACATATGTGAGAAAGAAGTTGAGGGATACAAACAACTTATAAGTGATAGACGGTATCAAGAATGTATTTTGCAATGACAGTTGTCCATTTCAATATTAATAATTGGCTGACTTTTGTATTGATTCAGACTAAATATATACCAGGTTTGGGACAAACTCCAAAATGGTACCATTGTCAAAAATGACGTCGGAGTCAAAGCTAGTCGCACTGGTGTACTCATATATGGCCTCGTTGTTAATAAGGGGGTCCTAATATGACAGGAGAACAAAGAGATTCATAAAAATGTACATGCGAATGCAATAACCATCCTATTTCAACCTAAAATATCATAATAATGTGCAATTAACTATTTTACAATGATTGTCCGATGGGATTCTGTTTAAACATCAAATTAATAAAGTTATACAGCTAAGAAATCTTGAATGGGGAGACAGTAGGGTAATAAATATTGCTGAGGCATGTTCTGCTCCAATGCACACATCTCCAGTCGCACTGTGCATGCTGTTTGCACGCTATAAATAGCCCAGAACCTGTGCATGGAGATTGCACATCACAGAGTGACCACGTTGTCATTTTTGGTATCGACCTGATTTATCACAATAACACCAAAATAGCACCACGTCCCTAACCTGATATACTTTTCAATGCAGCATACTGATAGGCGATCATAAGAATTGGACAATTCTAGCAAGTATGCAAGTTCTAGCTATTGAGTATAGGGCTTACCTGTAGTTACAGTCTCTGGTCTGGCAGTGCAGTTTGTTCTTTTTTGATAAAAAGTCAGAGACCTCCGACTGAAACAGGGGCATATTTTGTCAAGATGCTCTTGTAAAAGACTTGACCTCAATTATGATCTTTCAATCATACTTTAGGTAGGGCTGATTATTTTCAACAGAGTGGCAATCAGTCAGCTCTCAGCTGTGTGGAGCCTCAGTGCTCCTTCTGACACACAGGGGAGGCTTGCTGCATGCAACAGAGCACAGACAACTGACCAATGAAATCAACGCTAACAACTGACCAGTGCCCAGTACACAAATTTGAACAATGGGTAGCAGGGTATCAAAACAGGTGGGGAAAAAAACATCACAGTGAAATAATCTTTCAACCAGCTGGTTCATATGTGACTAGACTATATTGTTTTTTCGAGCTGCTAATCCTTTTTTTGCCAATCACTCATATGGTCAAATTGAGGTTTACCATTAGGCCTTTGTTTATAGTCCCAAAATATGAATGATTGAGAAAAAAGGATTAGCATCTTGAGAAAACAATATATATATATATAATATATATATGTTTGTAATAGAAAGCAGTTTTCGAAAAATCAGTCCTCATATGGGCAACCAGAAATCAATTCGTATAAAGGCCTATAGATCTAGTTGTTCTATAGTTGTAACTGACCAAAGGACGGCCTTAATTCCATAGCACGTGGCACAAATATTTTTTGAAGGTCACAAGTCAGACTCGATGTTGCACCCTATTAGAAGCCAAATGCTTTACCTTAGCGCAAGGCTACAGATGTGATTTCACCAATCGGTTAAAGAATGAATTATCATTGTAATAATTATGTAGTTGATTATAGTTGCTATGATTAAAAAAAATATAATATGGACATTGGAAAATGGTCATTTGCAAATTGTCGTATACTGGAGCAACTTTTAAAGTGCTCGTAAAACGTCATGTTTTCGAAGAAATTTGCCAAATGCATAGTCATAACATATTATTGGTATTTTATCTGAGAGCCAATTATAATTGTTATTGAAAAATTTCATATTACGAATAATCTGATGGAAGAGCTTGTACAACAGGAATCGGATTTCAACTTTTAAAAAAAGGGGAAAAAAAGAAACAGAATTTTCATTTCTCTCAAATTTTATTAAAATGGTTTAAAGATTCTAATATCACTGTCTTCGACCTGCACCAAACAGTCAAAAAGGTGAGTATCGAGTTAACCCAGGAGGTACCCCACCTACATGTCGTCTGTAGGATTGTACGGGGTGGTGAAGTATAGTTTCTGTCCCAACACTAGAACCTCCTGAGCCACGGCTCACCCGACAGTCAGCCTCGACAGAGTGCTTTTTCAGTTTATAAACCCACTCTAACGGAGTGGTGCAATCACACTACGTTAAAAGTTGGTGCCAAGTGCAGTAAGAACGAGAAAGACGTCTAGAAGGGGCATTCTTAAAAATCAAGAAAACTACACTTAACATCGTCAAGATTTGGTGAATGCAAATGAGATGTAGGGTAAGGTCGGGTAATATGGACATAGCAGGTAATATGGACACCCCCAATATTTCATATTTCTGTCAGATATAAGTCCTGCAACCTCTTATCACAACCGAAAACATTGGCATAGACCACTTCCTTTCAGCAAATAACGTGAAATTTTGGGGCGTGAGACCTTAAAATTGTTATTTCCTGCCAGCGGTGCATGACATCAACGTTCCATAATGTTGGTAATGCAGATTTTTTGTAATGTCACTAAAAAATCCAGGCTCGCAATGGTTGGAACTCAGTTTTCCCACACCGGCGACCTGTACACATTGTCAATTTTGAATTTTAGCTTATTGTTATAGGAGGATTTAATAAATATTTCCCATATTTATATCCTATTTCCAAACTTAATCACCTTGTTACTTGTTATTTCCTATATTTTAGCTAATCATTTAATTACCATTAGCATGCTGGTAAATTATAATTATATTTATTAAGATATGCTACAAAAACTGTAGAGCCAGGGTATCAACTTGCTTGCATGCTGTCACATAATAGTCATAATCATACATAGGCCTAATCTCAAGTCCACCGATTTCCTTATCCAAAGTTCAATTGATGATTATTCACCTGTTCAGCCTACCCCTTTGTTGTTCTATCTCACTATCTAGCTCCCATCCGTACTCCACGAAGGGCATTCTTAACTGCTCTCTGTAACGATGGGATCTTGGCCCTTATATACTGACCACTACTTCTATACATACATAGTACCTAAACAGGGCTCAACATTAAGGATTTACATAGTGCACAGCTGTAAATAATATGATAGGCCTTTAAGAACGCGTATTGAAAATTTGAATATTATGATTGGCCTATGTTTGATAGAAACTGAAATATCTATGTTCAAGAAATTGTCCCAAAAAGACATGGCTTGCTCAACCGTAGTCGGAAACTATTAACCTATTTTACAAACTCCAAAGATGAATATTGAAGACGATATCTAGATATCAAATTCAGGCTCGTGTGTACTGCTAGCATTAATCATGGGCTTTGCTTCCTGTGTCCTAGTCAAATTTAATAACCTCTGTAGATAGTGTCCTCCTTCGTCGAGTAGTATCTGTCGCTTTTCCTCTTCTGCCTCCAGTATATCCAGCAGTACCTTGTCGTCTCCTTCCGGGGCCGGGCTACCCACTGGAGGCGAGTTTCGACGGTTCATTTCCCCGTCCAGCAACTCCTATTTAAAGCAAAAAGCCAACCTAATTCAGAACACAATAAAAAGAACCGACTATCTGTTAGATCTCAAATCATATCATAATTTGGTTAAATCCCAGTGCAGATTGATGAATCTTTGTCAGTTCTATGACATGATAATATTTCTTCGATGTGCGTTAAGTTTCCTTCTCTTTTTTGAGAAAAGTCCACTGCGACTTGTCGCTATATCTTTGCCATCGTGCAGACCCAACCCCTCTTCAGCCTATCAGACCGAACTTTTATTGCTTGACATTCAAATGATATCTTGCCCATCCAGATCGACTAATTTATATTTTGCTGAGTAGATGAATATATAAGATGAAGTGACCTCACCCGTTCTACGGTGACACAATCTCTCATCTTACTGCAGATCCCCTGGCCGTCCGAAGCACAGTTGCACATCTCACAGCCCCGCCTGTATTGGTCCCCAGGCAGGAAAGCGTGGTTGCCATCACCACGGCAAGCTGGAATATGTTCAAACAATGAAATGACATTTCGAAGTATAACAAGATAAAATGTTAAAAACACCATTCTCGAATCTATTTTATGAGAAGTATTATCATGTTGATAATTGAAATCGTATTTCATAAATGGATCATAATGTTTGAATATATGATTCCAATACATTTTGGGTGATACTATATTTAAATACTAGTATTACGAATATTAGTTTTGCGGAAATTCGGTAAGATAAACACTTTTTTTTTAATAGCGAGGGAAGGTAAAGGACATGTAGCACAACCAATTAGGTGACATGTGTATACACACCAATATGAACCAGCTGGTCAGGGGACAAACACCTAATTGCGCATGATTTGGTACAACACTTGGCTCCAGTTACGTTGTGCCCGCAGTCGTTGTTCGATCGACATTCAACTTGAAAGTCCTTCAGGTAGTTTCCGTTGCATTCTGTGTCAAAGCTCCTTGGGCACATTGAAGACACTAGTACAATTGGATCTGATGATTGTAAGAAAGATAATGACATAATTGGACAATCCTGTAAGAATATCTAGATTGTTTGCGCACATATAGGGGGAATGTGGGTTGTATTGCGCATGTGTGTTATATCGCGCACCTCTACTTAAAAGCCTATAAATGGGTTTATATTCAATTGCTTATCATAATTCAAAAAGCTACATGTGTCGTATTGTCTTCAGTAAACATAGAATACCTTAACTGATAATTTTCATTGAGATGAATAACAGTTTACCCATTGTGAATATTATTCCATTAAATAACCGTTCTGCCTTTATATTTAATTAGTTTCCTATTTTACATATCTCATTTTACCAAAATTATGAACAGACTAAGCCAATATTCATTTATTTATCTATAAACACCTGGAAATTCGAGAAATAAGTACTTTTTTTGGAGACTAAAATAAAAGATTCTTTCAATGGCATTTTAAATGTGGAAATATGACTGTAGATGGTGTTCTATCGCGCATTAACTGTTGTTGTGTCGCGCAGGTGATTGCCTTTTATGAGTATGCAATTCAAATAATTGTATTTTCCTTATTTTCTGACGTTTTTCCATAATTTCAAGTGTTTTTGGATACCATGAACATTTTCTTTCTCATATTTCAAACAGAAACTCTTTCACATATTTATCTAAAACTTAGGAGTGAAAAATGTCGATGTTACCCATTATGTATAGGTTTAGCCCTTCCTAAATTATTACTTTACTTAGAATTGGCTATTTTTGCAATAATTGAATAGTACAGAAAGTGAATAATCAAACAATCAGCAGGCAAACAATAATGACTTAATATATTTTGCTAATAATTTCTATCACAATTGGATTCAGACCCTTGGCTCAATATTCCCAAAATTTAATTTGCAATTTCTTATCAAATTATTTGATATTTTTCTATCTAAAAAATACCTTTAAAATCCGCGATACAATGCTTACATGCGCGATACAACAAACCATTGACTCCCATTTATGTGAACAGGATTTATGCTTTAAAAATGACAACTTTCAGGCTTTCATTAAATATTTTTACACCAGTTTTCTCGCATTTACATATTGACAAAGGCTTATATACGTTACATATGATTCAAGAAATCTTATCCCTTTCTTGCATGCCGTTTCTTCCTAATACTACACCATAAATATATCTTAGAGTTCATTTATCCCTGTACCTTTTCCTCATGTTGTTATATCGCGCATCAGCTGCGCGATATAACCCACTTTCCCCCTATCTTATAAACAAATCTATATGATGAACATAATTATATACACATGTATATACGGCTGTGCATAATTGAAAATATAAAATTTGATTTAAACTACAGTCAGTAATATACTGTCCTTATAAAAGTATTCACTTAGTTCCCCTCACAGAAATGCTTGTTTTCATTTTCTTTTATATTAAATCCTTCCATATTTTGTAAGCGATCACTTCAGAAGATAGCACTACCAATTTTTAACTCTTATTTATGTATTGATTTGATATTTATGTCTAAAATGAAAAAGAGATACATACCCTTTGAGACCTTGACTGCACGGTGCACCCGGTGGAGAATAGCCGGTGCACCAAGCACTGGGGTCCACGATCCCAGTGATGATACAAGCAAAACTATGTGGAGCCATTTTCCTGGTGTGGCTGATATTCCTAAAATGAAATAATATGGTGACACGCTCAGTAAGCCAGCAATGGGTGCTTACAATGGCTTAAGCCACCAGCTCGAATACTTCATTTTTGGTGCAGCTTATACGTATACAAAACTATATGTTACAAATTGCTTTGCTTCATGAATCGTTGGTAACCTACCGTGCATGCCTACTTTATTGTTGTACAATGAATCTATCGTCATCATCAGGGGTTTGGCTGAGGTCCACGCCAGGTGCAATGTCAAGTCTAGCAGGCTATGATGTATGTGAACCATAAGAATAGCACACTGACATATTGAACCCATCTATTATATTCTATATTTTTAGAATACCTTTAATCCGATGGCCATCTTTATGTGACGAGGCGATACTGATGCACATTTAAGGAGTAGAGTTGCATTTTCCCCCTTGAAAGTGATAGATACTACATGATACAATGGTAAAGTATTATTGGTGTATTACACTCTACCAACTACCAAAGAAACAAGATTTAAAATTAGCCTAACAGCCGTGACTGATATTGGCTGCCAGGACCTGAGACATTCGTTAGACAATTCAAAGTGATCACCAATATGGTGGGCAGTACATTTTGGGAAGTATGGCGTCATGTGCAAAATGTCTATAAAGGATGTTGAAGAAGGAAACATTTCCACCTGGGTGGAACTAATTATGACTGGTGCTCTGTGGGGGGGGGGGGGGGCCCACCACCCACCTCCCCCCCTGGGTACGGGCCTGTACCACCCGACTATACCTAATTCAATTAAAGAACCATTATAACACATGGAGTCATTACCAGGGGACGATGGTTGCCATTTGATTGACAAAATGTTATGTTTTGATTTGTATATTATGTTGCAGTCGTATCCAATCCTCGATAGTATAGTGGTTAGTATCCCCGCCTGTCACGCGGGAGACCGGGGTTCAATTCCCCGTCGGGGAGGATGACATTTTTGTGTTGCATTCCACTCAAGATATAGGCATAGCCTTTAGCAGTATAGACCTTTCCCGCGAACCTGTGCACTTGCCCACCTTTTAGGGTTTTTGTTAACTGGGTCACCTCACTTCATATACAGGGAAAACCCTAAAAAGTTGTTTCAAATTTAATTCACCAGGGACACCACTTCGAGAAAGGTGTATAAAAAAAAAAGGCAGGGACGGATTCAGACATCTTCAAAAGGGGGGGTGCCCGATTGTAAAAATTTCTGCTGGACCTCCTGGTCCGAGAATTTTACACTAAAAAAATCTAAATTTGGCCAAAATTAGGGGGGGCCTCAGGCTTGGATTTGAGGCGTCCAGGGCTTCCTTGGGCTAGAATTTTACCCCCCCCCCCCCCCCGCCACCTCTAAATCCGTCTCTGCCTAGGCTATCAGCGGGTGCGTGAAGGACAAACTAGGCTATTTTCCACCGTGGCGAGGGTGGAATGGGCTAAGAACCGGATTGTGCAAATTGGTGTTGGGATTTTTGTTTTCAAGTTGTGTTACAGCAGTGTCTAATCGTGGGAGATGGTTACCTAATTGGGAAATGTGTGAATTTGATGTGCTGATGTTCTTAGTTTGGATATTGTACCTAATTAAACCAATCAAACTTTAGTCAGAAATTTTCAGTTTCCTTTTCATCACAGGTCCCTAATTAGGCTAGTCAAAATAATGAGTTCTCCTACAGATCTTCAACGAACTAGCAGTTTTTAATTTAGGGTAGAAAGTCCTTTTGTTAGAATACCAAAAAGAACAGTCAAATTTCTGGAATTTTGTCAGTTCAGTACAAAAATGACATTTATATTTTCCTAACCAAACTCATGAATTTTGCTTTTCAAATAATCCCTAAATCTTTTCTAACCCATGCAAACCATAGATAATTTACGTTTTCTGGTAATTATATTCAAACCTTTGAGCCCCATACCCACTAGGCAATTTTACCAGTGATGGGAGACGGGCAACCGCACCCTTTAGGAAATGAACATTCATTCCTAATTACCCATAATGCAATGGTCATCAGAAGGTAGAAAGATTGTGTGGTTATCATCCTAATAATCCCATATCTGATACAGCCTACTCAGCAGAATATAGAGGGATTGTGTGATTATTATCCTGATCTCTGGAAAATTCTACTCTTTTATGAAAATATGAATAATTTTCATGTTGTTATCAATAACTCACAAAACAATGGGTAGAGAGCAAAATAATGAATATCCTTCTAGGTTACAATATCACCTGACTGATCAGAGTTTATAGATCAAATTGACCGCCAAACACATAACCTTGCAAGGTAATTAGAATGTGCTTTTTGTCAAGGGACTTCGGGGTTGGATGTTCAAGGCTGGACTTACAGGCTCTGGCATTAATATTGTTGCCTTTGGTAATAGGCCATTAATGTTGCTTTGGCTCTTCGAACTGTATCTACACCTCCCTGACAGATGTAGGCCTATCTTGATGGATTATGTTAATAATAATTATTTGTTTAAACACCCAATTAGAAAGAAATAGAGCAAGGTATGCTATTACTCTATCTGCTTATATCAAGGTAAGGTTTTATCACGACGTTTAAGTTGGGATGAGCTTATTAGAACCTTCAAAGGGAAGAAAAACACGGTTTTGGTACTTTGCATTATTTCCTATTTACTCCCTATCAGATAATTATTAACAATGAAACCTAAGCACTTCTCGCGGATAGTTTACCATTAGAAAGATATGTGTGGTAGTCTCCCAATGGCATATTTACAAGCTGATAAACAAGCTGTACTGATGCGGGTGGCCAGTCCATGTTTGGGCAGCATAATGTGAGCTTAGAAGCGCACGTGTAAGCCAATGTTTCACTTTGACAGTAGTGAAATGAGGGAGGAGTCACGGTGTGACGTACCACCATATAATAATGTGTTCCGCTCTTAGCTAGCCAGAGTAGCTGCAAGCATTGTGTGAGTAAACATCCTGTGAAGGTTGGACCTTTAACCTGCAGTCTAGGTTCTGGAGAGAGGCATATAGAAATTGTGTTAGAGCGCGGAGCATTGACTGAATGTGTTTGAGGGGACTCTTACCTTGGGACTGATCATGGTCAATCGAGTTCTTGTCACGGAATGACTATACATTGGATAATAAACAACAAATCCTTTCACACGAGTGTTCATGTCTTACATGATGAGGGAACTATAATTATGTATTGGACGACTGCAGTCGACGAGGAGGAGACTGCAAATGGAGCTAGCTATTATCTAACGAATTAAATACCACTTACACACACTAACATTAAATGGATAATTTTAACAGGTATGATTATCCATGTCCATTGCTGTGTACATTGTTTATTCATGGTGATTCAAGATCTATTAGGATGAATATTAGGACACAATAATGTTTTATCAATGTCATCATAATTTTTTGACCATCTAATCGAACTAAACTGACTCTACTTAGTCCTCAGGGAAAGGACTTATCACCAATATTCTAGGTCTTAAAATTCATTAATTAAGATCAGTAAACTTGTTCAACTATGATGGCAACACCATCAGAACAATATCTTCCTCCCTTCCCACATCACATGCACATTATCATCATCTCACATGATCACAACTGTTTTAACAAGTCAAACGTAATGATGGACAAATGCACAGTAGACCTGTCCAGGACTTTCATTTTTGACAATGGGGGATGACATTCACAGCTTCTTTGACTTGAACAGGGCAAAAGGGTTTAAAGTAGTCCATCTTAACATCAGAAGTCTTCTACAAAAGATAGATCAACTACGAATTATACTTACTGACTCTAATATTGACATCATTACACTGTCTGAAACCTGGCTGTCAGGTAAAATTGATTCACATCTGGTGCAAATTGATGGGTATACTGCATACAGATTAGATAGAGACTCGGAGAAAACAAAAAAGAAGCGAGGAGGAGGTCTCATTACTTATATTAGGAAAGATTCACTCATGGATGTTCACGTCCAGGCAAATGAATGTGCCTCAACCTGTAATATTGAAATACAGTGGTTACGAATCCAGAGGAAAAATGCCAAAAATATATTATTAGGTAACGTCTACAAGCCCCCTACTGGGAAGGCAGAATTAGCTATTGCCTATATGGAAAGCTGTATCAGTAAACTCAGAACATTGAGTGACGAAGTTCTTATAATGTGGCTAATCCACAACAGTTTGAAGGCAGAACATATAGAAAGTATGATAAACAAGAGTTTATGAACAACCTTAATGCCCAGAATTGGAACAGCTTCTATGAAGCCTCTGACCCAAATATAGCGTGGGCCTTGATGGAAGACATACTAATCGGTGAAGCTGATAAACTATGCCCTTTCAAAACATACAAAATACGTAACTGTAGACCTGTGTGGATGACAAATGAATTACTTGAACTAGTAAAGGATAGGGACTATTTCTATAAAAAGGCCAAAAGGACTTAGGATGAGGATGACTGGAATATTGCAAAATACTATCGCAATTTGACAAACTTCAATATTAGAAAGGCAAAAGCTGAATTTATCAAAACACAACTAACAAACAGTGAAGGTAATAGCTCTAAATTTTGGAGGACCATAAAACAAATTATACCTGGTAGGAAAACTAAAGAAACAAGCCCTGTTCCTGACATAGTCTTGAAAGATGATGATGGTACAGAGATACAAAAGGAGCAAACAGCTATTTATGTAAATGAATTTTTCAGAAATGTAGGGAATGTTTCTAAACCTAAAACCTCAGACACCACTTCTGTTAAGACCTGCCATACTCAAGTAACACAACAGAAAAATGTGCAACATGACAAACAGAAAGATGAGCAACATGACGAGGAGACACCAGTTCACTTTGACTTCAGTATGTTACGTCCATCAGAAGTCTTCTCATTAGTTACGTCCATAAATATTTCAAAGTCGTCAGGCATTTCAGCATTAAGTTCTAGACTTTTTAAGGATGCTTTTCAAGCTATTCATGGACAATTGACACACTTATTTAACCTGTCTTTAAGAACAAAAATTTTTCCGGCTCATTGGAAGAAAGCTCTCATAATTCCAATCCCTAAACCAGGTGACCCTACAAAGGTTACAAATTATAGGCCCATTTCATTGCTTCCTCTTCCAGGTAAAATATTAGAGAAGCTTGTTCACTCACAGCTAGTAGATCATCTTGAAAAGAATCACACTTTTTCTGATCATCAATTTGGTTTCAGGAAACAACGCTCCACTATGCATGCTATATCACAGTTTCTAAATCAGGTTTACACAAACTTCAACAAATCTGCAATAACAGCAGCAGTTTACATAGATTTTCGCAAAGCCTTTGATTGTGTTCAACATTCCACTCTCCTAGGCAAGTTAAGCAGTTTCCATTTAAGTGATAATACAATCCAATGGACAACAAGTTATTTATCTGATAGGCAACAGAGGACTTTAAAAATAATACCTACTCTCCATACCTTAATGTTACACAAGGTGTTCCACAGGGATCTGTCCTGGGTCCGTTATATTACATACTTTATTCAAATGATATAGCGGACAAAATTAAGAACAGTGGATATACTTTCTATGCGGATGATACCGTCCTTTACACTAAGAAAAAGTCATTAGAGTTAGCCAGTAAACAGTTGCAAGAAGATTTGAGCAATCTTACACAGTGGTGTAGGGACAACGATATTTCTGTAAACGTTAACAAAACAAAAGTTATGTTCTTTGGCAGCAAGGTAAAACTGCAAAGTGTTCAGCTACCAACTTTTAACATTGAAGGAGTAGAGCTGCAAAGGGCTACAACCTACACATATCTAGGCATGAGAATTGATGAGTAACTTACTCTCGAAACCCATGCTAATTACATTATTAGAAGAGTCTCAAATAAGATTCATCAGCTTAGGAAAATTAGAATGTTTTTAACAAGAAAGGCAGCTGTTCTCATATATAAGAATATGATATTGCCTATCTTAGAATATGGGGATATCATCCTAAATTCTGTTTCACAAAAAACCAAGAAGAAATTCCAAACACTTCAAAATAAGGCTTTAAGATGTGCCCTGGGTAAAGAACGGACTGAAAGGTCTGATAAACTACATGAAGAAGCAAAACTTCAAAAATTAAAAGATAGACGCCAACAACATATGCTCATTCATATGTATCAACTCTCCCGTTTTGAGAACTTTAACTCCTGGAAAAAGTACCATCCGACAGGAGCTAGAACTAGATCTAGCAAGAAAAAGCTTGTAGCCATCAAAAAGCCCAATAATGAAAAATTTAGGAAAAGTTTTTCATATCAAGGCCCTAAATTATGGAACAGTTTACCAGCTGCCCTCCAAAAGACTCAGGATTATTGCTCTTTTAAGTCACAATTGAAGACCTTCCTAAACCCTACCCCATTTAAGCCCTCATCAAAGAATAAAACAAAAAAGAAAAAACTATACTCAAAACAGAACAAAATCTAAAGAATAATTTGTAGAGGAAACAATGTGATCATATCATCTTCTCATCCCTCTCTCACCTTTCATCACCCTTATATCACCCATTTAGTAGATTAGTGTGTTAACTATATTAATGTAGTTGCTTACTTAATTTTAAACAGCATCTGACTGACTTGTATAACTAGTTACAAAATTTTGAAGGTGTAGTATTAGAGTTGTGAGACTGGCAACCACTGGAAGAACGGCTACATATTGTCAAGCCGAAGTGTTGTATGAGTTTTAAATGTAATAAAAAAAAAATTTAAAAAAAATTAACCTCCTTATAGTTCAAAGCTATAGAGAATATGAATTGATATGATATAGGGCCTTTACTTAATGATATAAAGTAGGAACTAGTTTGTATGAATACAACGTTTATTAGGTTAAGACATACATCTATAAATCACAATTATAAACAACAAAAACAAATTAGGTCTGTTGCGCCTGTCTTGTAAAGCAGAACATGAACAATTTCATGCAAAAGAATGGAAGGTGAGAAACATTTAACACGAAATGTTCATCTTTCTTACTTCTTTTTTTCAACTATACTAAAAAATATAACGTATGTATTTGGGAAAACATTCAAATTTCCCCCCCTCAGCATTTCAATAGTAATGTACCCCAGCAGTGCTGCCATCTGATGGATAAAACTCCAAACTGGCCGCTAAGTTTCCTTATGGGCCCTTATGATGTGCTGGAGTTCTTCCTTGAATACAAACATGAGAAACTCCTTCCTCAGCTTGTCTTTTTATCGTACATCATAGATTTTCAATATGAAAAAAACAACGTTATTTTAGCTATCGAAGGCTTTTGGGTTAACCCTTTGGTGCCAGTCGGGCCAAAGCTTGTCCTTAACCCTGTCCAGGTAGGCTCTGACGTTGTCCCCTATCGCCTCATTGTGGAAGTAGGGGAAGTCAATATAGACCACTTGACAAAGATGGCCGAACAGCGTACAGTCGGCCTGCAAAGTGGAGGAGAAATTATACTTTTAAACAAGTAAATCAAATATAAAGCTAAGAAATATATATGAACGTTTTTGGAAGATACCTCACTTTGAATATATCAGAATCTTTGTCTATGCATTTCAATTTAAAGTTAGCAAATGGTAATATTTTGTGACTTTTGTTATTGTGAATATAGGCGTCATATGGATGTCTTTTTACATCTTAAAGATTTAACTTTCTTCATTAGGATGGGAATTGATCCCCTCTCCTGTTATGGTAATGAATAACAAAAACGTGTGAGTGAGTTAGTTCTACTCATAGACAAAAATTAACCTTAATCCCTTCATGTTCTTTTGGCTAAATTGAATAATTAATCTGTGCAATGGTGGAGGATCGCAATCATAATTATGCCCCTGAATTGTTTTTTTAAAACATGGTAACAATTATTACCATAGTGATGTGGTCACCCATCATGAACTGTTTCGTCCCCAGCATGTCGGTGACGGCCTTGACGTCG
Organism: Lepidonotus clava; assembly: GCA_936440205.1. NCBI lineage: Eukaryota > Metazoa > Annelida > Polychaeta > Phyllodocida > Polynoidae > Lepidonotus > Lepidonotus clava. The sequence goes on along the minus strand of OW387136.1, from coordinate 37,951,204 downwards.
GCCTTGCCTGTCCGCTCCACCATCTCCCGGGTCTGACGCCCTATGCCCTGGAGGGTCGACCGCTTCGTAAACTGTGAGGCGGGGGAAATGGATAATATTAAAGGTTCAATTTTTATGGGTAGGTTTCGGAAAGGATATATAGGGGGATGGTATCGTCTTTTAAAGGGGTATGGAAGTGGGATGTTCCACATAAGATGATGATGTAGGAGTTTTTAATCTATGTGTTTATGAATAATCCTAATTAGCAAATTTATGGTGTGTTGCCTACGTCCATATGTATACGTAATTATGTATTTAGAACCATGCACGTCTTGGCTCCATTCTATTAGGGTATTAGATAGGTATGTTTTGCATACACACGTAATAATAATGTTTTTATGTATACATAAATTATAATACGAGAGGGCACGACATGTCATATCCCTTCAGGTGGCGCCATCATTACAAATTCCGTCATGTGTGAAGCCCATACCCATATCACTTGAATAATAAATGTATTTTCCAGGTGGCCCGTCTTGCGATCGTCTCTGACCAACCACCCTCATATCTTCAGTTGTTGTTCATATTTATCTTTATATCATTATAAATTTCTCCATTAAAAAGAACACATAACTCTAATAAACGATTGGACTTGGATGCCGGCAGCGAAAAGTGTCCGCCCTTTTTTACAACTTTATTATTCAAGTATTGGTAAAAATGTTGCACATTGAGTAGTGGACAGATAGAAAGTGACCTTGATGCTTCCCCCTACTGGTGGTTTACAGTGCCACAACACACAACAGGTGGCAGCAGTGGTGGGGTAGCTGTACCTGTCCCAATTTATACAACCAGTATTGATGGGATAATTAATGGTTATACATATAGGCCCTCTATTACTTTGCCAGAACCTGATGCATTCCTTCCAAACGTTTCTGAACTTTTATAAAATGATTATTTTTTTGGAATCTAAAATAATTGTACTCACAGATGTACTGATGACGTTTTGTAGCTTAGTGTAGAGAAACTTGGGCTCGGCCATCCTGAAGTACTTCATATATAAGTCGGGTTTGTAGATGTAACGGTCCATGAAAATAGTCCTATCGGAAGGAGAACAAACAATTATATCATAGAGATACATGTCTATGATTATATCCGATTAAGTTGTATTTTTTAATCTTTAACTTCTAGTAGTGTCAAGTGAAGAATGTAACGTAACATTCATAACATGAACCCTAACCGAAAATGAAATTTCTTCATATGGTGGTGGATAGGAGGGTGGGAGCATGATGTCCGGACCCCTGACCCCCGGCTCTTCAAACCCCCTCACACCTGCCCAACACGTTATTTAGTTGACACTATACAGAGAAGAGAAACCCCACGCCCTTTTAACTTTGGGACTCAAACTGCCAAAAGAGAGAACAAGATAAAAGGACCACCCCATTCCTCTTTTCAAGATTCTGCATCCGCCATAGAGATCTAGGTATTCCAAATATTTAAGATTATGCTATTTGGAGTCATGTAAACGTGCGTATGTAATTATGTGTACAGTTCTAGACTATGCCCCAGAAAGGGTGACTTTGAAAGCTTGGAAAAAGGTATGTTTTTCAAACAATTCTAACTTTGTAGATAAATGAGATCACAACATTGTATAGTACCAAATGATTCTGAATAGATTGAACAATCAATCAAATCTGGTTCAAAAAACATTTCATAGAATAAAAACATTCTATTTAGAAATCAAAATCTGAAAAAAAGTGGTACAAGATTTGAGGCTATATAGAAAGAATTATCATCATTTTTGTGATTAAGATTAGTATATTTTATAGTCATGGTTGTAACGTATACATAGTTATGATTTTTCAGATTAATCTTTGAAATCTCAAAATGGTAAAAAAACTCGATAAGATCCATGCTTTTTAGAGATACCCTATGGGGTTTACTATAGAAATTGGTTGCGAAATGCTAATTAATTATAATATTATTATGAAAGGTGTTTCGAATTAGCATCAGATTGTAAGAAAAATGGCCAATAATGTTCTATGACCACTCATAAGATTGCCATGGTGTTTATTTATTAAGTCCTGGATCTGTCCCTAGTATGCTGGAAAGACTAACACCAGGCATTATGACAGGATACAATTCAATTTGATGAAAATAATAGTTTCTCACGCAACCCGTTGTGGTTTGTAGGTAATGTTTCGTTATGTTACCTGCAAGCTATTATTTATTTGATTAGAATATAAATCAATATGGTGTTAAACCCATTGACGAAAACCTGTATAGCTATGCCAAATTTGACACGTTGTCCAGTTTTTGCACCCTTCAGAAAAAATTGATTAAACATCTAGTAACTTTTAGCCATTTAGATTTATAGAATAAAAAACAACACCCACTATCCACTAGGAGTTAGATATAGGAAGTTTCAGACTTAAAAGTGAGAGACTCGTTCACTGCGGAAAATAAACTTGTCATATACCCTGTCTGATGGATATGATCTTAATACCATTGAAATAGCAGGGTGGATCCAAGAATTTGAAGGGCGGGGCATACAATATAATACATATTCACCCACGTATTCTTGACGCAGGAATTAAGTTTTTTTTTATAGTCGTGCCAAAAAAAAGAGCCCACGCCCCTCAAGCCCTCCGGATCCCCCAACACCATCCCTTAGTCCGCGACTAGATGGTCCTGTTATGGTCTAGCTTTTGATCACAGATTATGCATGGGAGAAAATACATAGATCTACATTATACATGCATAATCTTGTTTTATGAGTTTTGTACGCACACAGCATTCCCCCCTCCTTTTGTAGTTTAGTGGTTAGGACCCCCTGGACCCCCTGGACCCCCGCCCCCGGATCCGCCCCTGACCAACATAGAGATATAACATAGAGGGACATATTAGGGTAATATGCTCTCAATCCATTATTGATTGAGTCATTGATGAAACAATTTTAATGATAGATATTTTACTGGTTATCTGTACCTGTGCAGAATTTTCAAGAGACTGATTATAATCCCAAAAACATTCTTTCTGTGTATTACATTTGCATTATGGGTAATTTGGCATGGGAAGTCCATTTCTTCAGGTATGTCAGAATAAGCAACAAACAAATTTTACCATGGCGACAACAAAAGAAATTTTTGGACTTCGCAGACTCTTTTTTTTTCCTAGAATTATTACAAAAGTATTATGCTTTCCTATGGTGAAATCTTCTAGTTTATTCAAGATCAGCGTGATAAATTACATGTAGTCCTATTAGGGTCTATATTTGATAGTACGAAAACCAAATATTTTTAACAAAATTTAACTAGGCTTATTGTTGAAGTGAAGCACATTAGCCAAATGAGGGGTGTTCTCACATAACCCAGATCTAAATCTCTATTACTAATTACTAAGAGAGATTAGAAGTATTAGGAATATTTTGAAAATGGTTTGCAAAATTGGTTTGCGACACCCAAAAGAGGAGATTATGGATTCCAAATAAAGTTTCCCCCACTTAGGTCACCATTTCCTAGGGTTTGTCACACATATATTACGTGGTAGATATAGCACGAGTCTGGGGCTGTACGCGATATATACCGAGGCGTCAGCCGAGGTGTATATCAAGTGCAGCCACAGACGAGGGCTATATCTGACATATACCACGGACCCTTTTAATTGCTGCTCGTCTGGACCCTTGACAGACGGGTTCCTTTTCACCTGAGGCCTATATAAAGGGGCTCTGACTATAGAGAAATAATCAGTTTGCCTGTGTCTGTCGTATTGTGAGGATCAACCATGCTTATAGTAAGGTATAGAGAATTTTTGATCTGTTCTTCTAATATTCTATTACATTTATAACTACACTGTAACATCCAATTTGCAATTCTATCATTATATGTTCACGTAAAGATCAAAGTTAACATTAATTCTACTCTTTTCTGAAGCCAAACTTTTCTATTAAAAAGAGTGCATGGCCAGTTTTTCCTCGTCATTCTTTGATTGATGTCTTTTTTTTATGATTAGCGTTATTCTTTTACTGTACACATATATGTTTTCACGATGCTAAATTTCTGTGCTTTTGTCACACTGATGGACATTTTCGCGCTATCATGATTTAATTCACCTCCCCAACCTCCCCACCCCTCTCTCATCCTCGACCCCCTGGCCAGGGGGCCAGTGGTCAGCGCAGACCACACGGCACCACTCTGGCGCCGTGGGTTTATGTGGAGGCGTTCCGCTTCACTGGGGCCAATACGTGATATATTCACGGCCTAGTTCTATTGTTCTCCCCGTCTACCGTGGTATATATACAACAAATAGACGACAAATTTTGAATGAGGAGGAGGAATATGCCTAAGTATAATTGAAAGGGCTGTATGTTGACGTAATATCTCACCAGGAGGTGCTGTCCTCCACCATGCGCTGTAGGGCCCTGGAGGAGGCCAGCTGTTCAGGGGTCAGTCCGTCCGTCAGGTCAATCTTAAAGTACTCGGACAGGTAGTTGATGATGTTGTTCGACTCACAAATCTCCTCCCCGTTAAACAGGATGTAGGGGATCTGTTTAGTGGCCTTAGAGAACCGAGCAGTTTCCACCACCTGAAAATAAAAGGATAAACAGACTTTAATATGAATTATCATTATCGTTATGTCTTTATTAATCTTTGTGTGTCATTGTTATTCCAGTCACACATAGTTGGATGTCTTGTGCATGTCAATATTGTTGTGAATGTTTTTAATCCTGCACAATTAAAGATTTCAGACAAGCCCGTCTCAAGGGTAGCTATACCTAGTCCTGGGTGCCTAGTATATATATAATATATAATATGATATTATGTTGTGGACATACATGTACAAAGTGTCTGCTACAGTATGCCTATAAGGCTGGGCCGCAGGTAATTTGGAGCGTATGCCTAGAATTTACATGGTTGGTTGGTTGGTTGGCCATTGGTCCTTCCATGCCCCATTTAACTGACACACTCAATGACACTCAGTCCCTTCACCTTCACCGAGACAAGCTCCCTATACCTCCCAAACTACATAAACACTTACAGGGGTGTATCCAGAAAGGGGGACGCCCCATAGTAGAATTGTCCCGAGAATTATACATTAAAAAATTAATGTGTTGGCCAAAAATAGGGAGAGCGCGATTCCTGCACCCCCCCCCCCCAAAAAAAAGATAAATAAATAAATAAACATAAAAGGTGGGGGGGGGGGAATAAAAAAAACCCAAAAAAAACGGCGACGCAGTATGAGAAGGACAGGTCATTGGGGACTGTCTATGAATGACGTCATGCAGCAGGGGTGAAAGGGGGGGGGGGGGGGGGAGGTTCCAGGTTCAATGACCACCCATGACAAGAGGTGGGGGGAGTGGGGTTATATGGTGCATGACGTCATGTCAGGAAAAAAAAAATTAAATGAGCAAATGAATAGAAATGTCATATACTATATCAAAACATGTAATCTAGATGTCACAGAGTATTGCAGTAAACCAGCAAGTGTTGAAGCAATGTTGCAGATTGATCGATTTGGCAAATGGGAGCATATTTGGGAAAAGGTACCTATTGTCATATTTGGCCATCCTGTAGCCACCAGTTTTGGAGTTTTGTTTGTATTATGAAATAATTACTTAACATGTAGCTGTAAGTCATGTTTTATAATGTTTCTGAAGTCTCAGGGATTCTTCTACTCTTTGTTTCATTGTTCTATGATATTTAGTTGCTACATAATCTTACTTACAATACAGGCCTTTATGCTCAACTGGGGCCTAATCTGGCAGAATCTGGTAGAAATTCACTCTTTGCTACATTAATAATGAAATATATGGGGAAAAAAACCATTTTTGATGTTAGTTTGTGGAAAATATTGACTTACATAAAAATTCCTAAAGATTCTGATGACATTTACTAAAAAATCAAGATTTTCATAAGCAATGCATCATGGGAAAATCAAAATAGAACGTTTTTAGCAGAATTTCTAAGCATAATTTACGTTAGCCAGTTACCATGGTTACTGTAAATAGAATATCAAAAATGAAAAGAACATTTTTTCATAGGTAATGTAGAAAATGTTTTTGTCTTCTCAAAACTAAAAAGAGTGAGTGGAACAAGCACTCCTATCAAAAGTTATGGCACTTTTGATATTCTCAAAATTTAGAAAACTGAATTTCTTGATAAATACAATAAACTTTAAGTCGTCATAACATGGAAATAAAGATAGGAATTGGGAACAGGGGTTTCTCAATGTATAAGAAATAGGGAGGTTCATACATGTTTATCTCAGGTTCTATCAGGAATATTTTAAAATGGTTTGCAGCATTTGAAAGAGTAGACTCTCTAGAATAAGAAATATGCAGACACATTTCCCTATGTTTCATGTGATTTTGTGACCTGATTAATTGTCAATAGGTACCTTTTCCCAAATACGCTCCCAAATTGAATTAACATCTGAATGCAACACCGATTCAACGTTCATTCTCAACATTAAGTTTACACGTGACATGGGGCCGTCCATAAATGACGTCATGCATTTTTTGGCCTTTTTTGACCCCCCTCCCCCCCTTGTCATGTTTTGTCATGCAACCCTCAACCCCCCGTCTAAAAATGATGTCATATCGGGGAGACCCCCCCCCCCCCTTCAAAGTGTAGATATGCATATAAGCAATTTACTCTAATTCTCCCTACCACGGATAGCTAATTCACAGTATTTTAGGTAAATTTTGACTAATTTTGTAGACAAAAATAAAAGAAAATGTATGGAAAATATACAAACATTTGCAATATTTCTATCTGTAAGGAATAGATTTTTAAACTAGCTTAGAAATATCAAATATACATAGGCACAAAATGTAAAAGATAGTTAGCACTAGCTAGTTCTCATCATGTTAACCACAAATAATGCCACGATTTATGAAGATTTCTATAATTAAGTTTAAACTATAATACTTAGGCCTTATACTTATACTTATACTTTACTTAACTGGAGTTGGGTTTGATACAGTTTATTTCAACATATCAAGCTTTATGAGTTTGCTACACATTTCCCAGCGCGCACCATGATTTAGGCTAGCCTGCAGGTGAGATACAGAAAATCACCTATCCGTGGTGGGGAGAATTGACAATTCCCCTTATAACAATCGTTGGTCCATCTAGCAATTTTCACATTTTCTGACAGCAAATTTGTCACATGTGGTTTGATTTATGAAATTACAATTTGATACCAAACTACTGGAAATGATAAGAGGAACAACATTCTATTGTAAAACTTTCCTCTTAATTCAATATATATACCAAATATTGGGCACTTCAGTAAAAGTAGATAAAACAAAGCCTATTCTTAGAGAATTTGACTGTGCCTGATACTGATCCATGATTACAATGGCAACCAAAATTTAATGTCCAAAATATGTTTTCTAATTCCTGTGATTCTACGTTGCACTATAATATATACCTTTGTAATACAATATCTTCCTGGTAAGTCACAGAATGAAAGTTAAAATGCATGTACGCATTCTAAATTATAAAACCCACTCTGGTGCCATCAGCAAAGGGTTAAAGGGACATTCTCGTAGCTGGCGATGTCGCCACTAGATACTTTGTAACCATCTTATTAGTGCGCCAGTTTCGTGACATGACCAATGACGTTGCGTTATTATGTTCTGAAAGGACAAAACATGCCACCAGTGATCAGGTTAGGGATGTGACTTTATTCTTGCAATGTTACAATATTTTGCAACGTTGCAAGAAATGACAATGCTCATCAATTTTAATGGCACTCACCTAATATGCCTATTTCATGCTTTCCTAAATATATAACATTATCCAAGTTTGTATAGAAGTTAGATACATTCTATCTAGCTGAGAATAATTCATTGCACAAAATCAAACAACATTAGTTACTGTGAAATGTAACAAAATATGTGCTGAATTGGCAAAAATGAACGCCATATTGTTTACATTCGTTTACATCACGTGGGACAAAATCTGAATTCCTATTGGTCAAAAGCAAAATGTAAACAAACACTGATTACAAAATAACCACATGGTAAAAGTATTTCTCACTATCAAATATTATTCAAGTTACATTACTCATTCTCAGCAAATAATTTTTAGAATTCGGCAAAAATGATTTAAAAAGTTATTAGATTATAAATGTTGCCTATACAAAGGTCATAGTATTGTAATCAACAACGTTGTCAAATAACAGGGGTTGCTCTAACTTTTTAGATTTAGTTGCCAAAAATACGCCAATTACCGATTTTAGTCGCAGTTTTTGATATTTTGCTGCATGTACTATTGTCAAAATGAAAAGCCATCTCATGATTTGAGTCGCCAATTGCAGAAAATTGTAGCTATTGGCGACCTGGCACCTTTATAAAGCGACTCCTGAATAACAATAAGCTTATGAGGCAATAATACAAAACGATGCAAGAAATGACAACGTTGCAAGTCCCAGGCTTGTCCCGAACCTGGTGATGGCATCGTTAGGCTAACGTCGGTGGACGTAAGCCTAATGACGGCAGGATAAGAATGTCCTTTTAAAGCGAGGGGCCAGTGAAATTATAATTGTGTTAAATTGATATTTTATACTGTAGATACGATGCTAAGGTACCAACGAATATTATTACTATCATAAGGCCTGTATGCTGTGTAGAGGAAATCTGATACCAAAATTACACACTATATTGGATTCCTTGTCCACCTGACTCACTGAGTTTGGTGCCACCACAGGGTGCTATGTCTCGGGCTCTCAGTGTTCCAAATTTTAATATAGATATTTTTTGTACACATTATTGTCCAAATAACAATGATTTTTTCACAAATAGATCGTTTAGATCTTTATTACAGGTTTCTTGTTTTTTTCAAACATGATGTCATGCTGGACTTGACCCCCCCTCCCCCCCCTTGTCATGTTTGGTCATGCAACCTGGAACCCCCCCTCCCCCCATGCTGCATGACGTCATTTATGGACAGCCCCATATAACCAGGAGTAAGACATAATAATTATATCATATTTATGGATTTTACAGAATCGTATGGATTTGTTTCAACGCTTTAAAGAGAGAGGGGCTCTGTGCGGTATAATGATATATAATGATTTTTTTTTTCTCTCTCAAATTTATTATACTGGTTACAATCGAGGAAGTTGCATGATTATCCCCGGTATCCCTTGTATTCCAGGTTTTACATCAATTATACTTTATAACATTGTATTCAAATTGTTATGGTGAGGGGAAAAAGTGATGAGATGTGATGAGATGAGGGTGATCTGGTCAATATAACTTTAATATCTTGCAATTTTATAAATCTAAAAGTCAATATATTACATGATAGTCGATTTAAAGGTATTCAAATCAGAAATGTTGCGTATGTTTGCTGGCAATTAATTCCATAATAGTCCTCCCTTGTACAATGGTGATGACTTATATAACATCTTATTGTATGGGTTCAGTTTTACGAATAGTAATTGTTTCTTTCTTAAGACTTCCAATTTCGAAACATTCAGAAGCATTTGCATATAATCGTCATGTGAATCCCTTGGATTCCTGATATGAAGTGCAGATCTAAGTATACAGTTTTGCAGTTTCTGTCGATCCTCTTAATTTATCCTTTTGTGTACAAACACTGTAAAACATATTGTAATATTGAGAATAGAGTAGGATCATTGATTTTACCACATCAATTCTTCCTTTTGTGGTAAGTTGATCTTTATATTTCTTATACATGTAGAATTTTTGAGTTATGATTTTAATACTATTCTTTATACAACCTTTAAAACTTAGTTCTTTATCGATCAGGAATCCAAGGTATTTATAGCTGTCCACATTTTCGATACTACTGTTTCCAACTATATAATTGGTATGCATATTTATTCTATCATTACTCGAGAAATGAACTAGCTTGGTCTTTTTATAATTGATAGTTAATCGAGAATAATTACTCCATTACAATTGCTGTCCACAGTGGTACCTTTAGTATACACAACTATGTCATCAGCATAAAGTAACATATCAGAGACAATGTCAATGTTCTGATGTTAGCTATATCATTTATAAATAATAAAAACAAGGTTGGACCGCAGACTGACCCTTGTGGTACGCCATACAATACAGTTGCTATACCTGATTTTAACCCATATACATGTATATATATATATAGCCACCTCCCCCCCCCCCTCAAGGAAAAATAAGTATAATAGATAGACTTTTGTTTAATGAAATAAAACATAGATGGTAGAAGGGGGAAAATAAACAATTTGTAAACTCATTATGTTATGTTACTTACCTCATATTTGACCTTCTTGAGCCTCAACCAGCACTCTAGCTTGATAGAATAGGGCGACAAATTGGGCACCTGGCGGGTCCACGAGTGGTGCCAGTGGTGTAGGTACACCACGTCCTTCTCGTACTTCTCTATCTTTCTCTGCTTAGGGATGTACTGGAAGGCCACTATGAGGGGAATGTACTCTACGATCTTGGCCCCCACGTAGCCAAAGATCACCCCTAGGACGGTGGTCCTCCAGGGGTTGGACAGGAGGAGGTCGTAAAGGCCCATGGTTGTACAAAGGAGGAGCGGTGGGCAGTGAGGAAAGGTCAACCCGATATAGTGTTAGCGTTTCTTTTTATGGGAGACTCCGGCCTTGGACTCCTAAATTCAAAAAGGCCAGACAACCATTTTTCTCAAATCTACATAATGGAGTTAGTTACGAAATATGTGAGAAAAGAGAGCGGTGGCTAAAACAGAATTCTGTCCATGTTTCATATTTTATATGTACAGCTAAAGGTATATGATAAAAAGAATAATTGTCTGTTTCATGTAGATTAATGTTTTGTTGCCAAAATATTTCTTTATTCCATAGCCCTTGCTTACTATGGGAAATACAGACGTTATGATGTATCCTTTGAATTTGTCAGACCCAGGATCAAAAAGTATTCAAATAACCAAATTGATTCAAAGATATCAGCACAATTACACCAATATAATAACCTGACCCAAAACTGAGAGAAAGAACACGAAAGACATTTCTTTTTTTACATAGGTATAACACTTACTTAAAAACTACTCTTAAAAGTTGCATACTGACTATGGTGATGTGAATTTTAGAAATTTGAACATTTCCTCATACACGAATGAATAATAATATGAAAAGCTGAAATAACTAGATACTTTTATTCCTGAAATTATTATGTAATCTAGGGTCTAGAGCCACGTTGAAGTACTGGCCATGGGTCAATGTGCATCAACGTCAATCTTTCTGTCCAGAATGGACCCTTTATGTAATAGGCAACTCCGATAGAGTTCACAGGTTGTAGGTTTCTGTTATCGGTCAACGATCTACACCTTTATGTGTACACTCTCAAGGTGGGATAAGGAGGGCGTCTAACTCCAGTGATCAGAAATTTTTTTCGAAAATGAAATAGTTCTAAAAATCACAACACCATGTTGTTATTTCTGTTCATTAGGAATGCTAGAACTAGGTGAAGTTAGACTAGCTATGAGAAAACAAAATGATATAATCTCTCAGTTCTAGCACCGACTTTTATCAAGTAAACGGAAGGGGATTGTTTATTTGGAAATGAGCAATTAGTTCAATGTGCAACAACTTGTGAGTTGAACTGTCCTTCATTTAAAAATAAACTCAGACTATAATATAATATTGTTATCCTGTGTTCGTTCAACCATAATTTACTTAATTATGAGCTCACATAGTGGGACGGGGGCTATCTGAAGCTCAATCTTCAGACCTGCTCATCCGTGCTTTTTTTTTCAAACATTCAATTCTTAAAAACACCATCATGTTGCTTCTCCCATTAATCATGAATGCTACAAGAAGGGAAAGTCAGACTAGCTATAGAAGAAAAAAGATGACATCATTTCCACATCTTTGCACTAAGGTGAAGTGAAATTTAAGAGTATGGACGTCTACCCGGAAATAATGAATATATGAAAATATGAACTAACTTAAAACGTTTATCAAAAAGTTGAGGGTTTAGGGCCATGCAAGAGCGCTCGGTCAATGTTCAACAACCTCATGCAGTTCTGAATTGGCTCTATACCTCAAGTCCAGTAACGAGTAGCACAGGTCATCGCTTGGTGGCCATAGGGCTCACTCCTGGCCTAATATCATGTAACCAAACATTTGTGGTTATAATCCTAAATATGGAATTATTCCTTGTATTCCCAGATAATCTTTCAATATGGTAACCTCTGTTTCCTCCAAGTTGGTATCGCGAAATACCAGCTTTCACTTATTGTACAGTAACTGCCTGTGGTTACCTGTAGTTCTTTCAGCTGCAGGAAAACCTATAGTTTGCTTCATCTAAAATAGTATTATCGATAGATCAAGACAATCTCTGCATCTCTGTATGCGCTTTATTTATCCACTCATTCTTTTGAGACTTTTGTACAGAAAGACTCCATTTGGGAAAAGAAACAAAATATTGGTAAATTTTGTTAGATTGGGTAATACAGAATTATTCGTCCCAAAACAGGTTAGGTTCTTTTCGAAACGCCAAAATTAATTTCATGCATCTTTAAAGTGTCATCTACAACAAGGCAATATTATGAACAAAACAACAATTGCTGTGTATATATTTCACACGTTTTTATTACAAAGGACTATGATACAATTTGCGGAAGCATGTGTCTTCCTCCTCTATAATTATTTATATTATATGTATGCGCTAAAACTCCGATGGGACGATCTTTAACTTAACATCACAAATTTTAATGCTCTAATAATATCAGTTCTATGATATCATAGTTGAGCAAACATCTTTTATTCATTATTATCATCCATCGGGCAATTGCAGGTTAATACGAGAATATTAAAGGTTAGAAGTGTCATGAACGAAGAGCACGGGCTGTGTTTAATGGAGACAACACATAGAATGGACTTGGAGGAGACCTGTGTCAGATTTCAGAAAGCACGGTTGGGAGGGGCTTTTCAGTATGGTACCAACTTCTTAGTAGTATAAATGTTTACCAGGTACACTGTTTCATTGACCGATTTCATAGCTAAAAATGTTTTTATTTTTGCATTTCACTACTAGATTTACTAGCTGCATAAGGACAGTTTCTTGGTTCCACAGAGGTCTCCAAGCAATACTGAATAATTTGAATTATTTTCAATTTAATGAAATTTCCAAAAGAAAAGGTGTGAACCTGATTGTGAAGGTTCTGGGGAATTTCAGTGTGACTGAAGGTCAATAGTTAAGTTCAGTTCAGTAAAGAGCTTTTCCTTAGATACATATGCCTGCGTGGTTTATGTAATAAGGATAAAACGGCCTTAATACCTCTTAATACAACAGGCCGCTTGTGTAATTTGTGTATCTTTCTACTACATTCATGAATATACAGTTCTAATGTTTGGTTCTACTAATCATCCATTTGTTTTGTAAGGTGAATGGTTTAACCATCACTTTTAGAAAAATTGTGCAATTTATTTGTTGAGGCCATTTTTAATTTATCGACTGTCTCACCCCAAATCAAAATGGTGAAAAAGAGAGGAATGGATTGTCCGATGTGACAAACGCTTATTAAATCAATCCTACCAAATGATATCTGACAACTCTCCTATGTATAAAAGGTAGGGCAGGGTTGCTTCCTACAACATTGACTTTGAGGCGGTATAAAAAGTAGCACACTATTATAATCAGTCCCCTGGCTTATCTGTACACTTACAAGATTAACGGTAATACTGCCATATCCGCCCAGCCTCCCCAACTTTATCACTGATTGGGGAGGACTGTGAAAACTCCCAAATACCATAAATTACTTCCTTCGAGCAGTTATCCTTATAATTTTCTTAACTACCAGTGCTTACTGCTCTAGTTACGTTCAAGTCTTGTCAATCTCTACAAATCGTGTATTTTGATCGGTTTAAAGTGGCACTTTATATCAAAAGAGTAAAAAAGATAGAATGAAAAAGTTGATCTTAAAAAGGCTTCTCTTTAAGACTGAAGACTATAAGCACTATTCAGTAGCATGGGTTTTGCATGTGGACCACAAGGCTTAAGGGGAAAAGGCGTTAGTGTTTAGAAAAAGTATAATATGATGTTTTGTAAGAACAGCACATTTGGAATTTTGGGAAATGTGGCATGCACAAATTGCTATATACAAGGACTTTGCTGTTCGTTGTAAATTTATCAAATTTCTTAAAAACTAGAAGGATGAAATTCCCATTCTAAATCCATTACTATCTTAGTTACATGTATTACCGTTTTAATATCCATGACTCCATACCCTAAGGATTGTCACAAACTTTTCCCCATAGATATTGACTTGTCAAAAAATAACTTGACTCGTCAAAAATAAGTAGTTTTCTGTCAAACAGTGCAGAATCTTTCTGAAGCAGGACTCCAAATTACATAAAGCACATATACACTGGACAAATGGATAACAATCAGTACAAACACATACAATGATTTATATACAACATGCCTATTGATATACATACTTTACAACTAGTTTATGTATAAATACAAGGTCATACATGCCAACTCTCAGCAGCCTAGGACCCAGGGACTATTTGATTAATATGAGCCCAGACCAAGGGAATCAAATTAAATGACCACCATGGGAAATTAAAATACATATAGAAAACATCCCATTTTATTCTGATAATTGGATTATGATTACAATTAGAATGGTCTACATGGCTATGATGTGTAACTGGGTTGCAATTAGTACTAATTATAAATGAAGCCCTTTCAAAAGGGAAAAGCTGTTGGCTTGATTTGTTGTACAATGGAATGTAATCATTACTAATAAAATAATCTGTTTAAACATAACCAATCAGAGAGTAATTGCAATGTACATTTTGTTCTTGAAAAAAAAACTTTCTTCATTGTCCGTCTTCAAGGTGATTGTGACATAATAACAAACCATCAGATACCAAACTGATGAAAAACAAAGCAAAAACTTTTTTAAAACATTAAAAACCACACGTAGTAGTTTTCTATACCAGACCAGCCTGGGATGTTTTAGAAATTAACAATCATAAGACTTATTTAAGTACAATCATTTCACCTCAAAATACACACAGTGTATGATTAGGGTGAAATATATGATTCTTGCTGTACCTCTATATGAAAAAAAAGAAACCTATCAGATTTAGGGAGCATTTTTGTTGAGTTGTGGGCTAAGCCTTAAGCCCTTGTGCTTTTTCTCTCATTTATGTTGATCTAACCTCACTTTGATTGATCTTAAAAGAATCAAACTGCTACTAGCAGTGCTTAACGTAAACCAAAAGTACACACTGCATTCGGTATTATTGACCTATGAGGTAGTCATGGCATTAAGCGAAAGGAGAGTCTGAGAACGATGTAAATATCATAAAGCACCACATTTTACCACAATTACATACACCGGGATATCTCCTGTTCAATGCCTGACTTACTCCAATATAAAAAGATTTCTCTATTCTTACTGTTTAGGTGGCTCATAAGAGTAGATTCAGTTAAGCTTTACTTGTCTGCCCTATTTTAGTATACTTTATGATTTTCTTTTCTAAAATTAATTTTGTTGTACTACTGATCAATTCCTTTTGAATAGATTCACAGGCTTAACTTCAATAAATTCTGTGACACTTCACGCATGTATTCCATATTCAGATACATTCCACACTAAAAAACGTTATTTTCCTCACGGCCACATGGGCAAAAAGATAAACCTCCACATAGCATGCTGGCTAATTATCACTTACTCTCTGAAACATCTGAGTGCATAGTTTCTTTCCTATTATCTCTTCAAAAGCAATTACCTCTTTCAGAATCTAGGAAGAAACTACGTCTCAAACTTAAAGGTTTAACAGAAGTTATGAATAATTATTTTTGTTTATTAGTTGACTAGGATGAACTAACAAACCTCGAGGCAGCTAAAGTGCTGGGTTTAAGCGGCTCCACTTGTTTCATGGCCTGAAAACTTTAGTTATACTTAGAATAATGTAAAAGGTGGTCATAATTGTATGTATTTTGAATGTGTGTACAGTGGGGATATATTTCGAAGTCATGGATCACAGAAGATCCATGAAAAGGAGCATATATATTTACAGAACCCCTGACTGAATGCACTTTGCTTTTAAGAATTCTAATCTGTATATCACTAACAAGTGGTTCAGTTTTAATTGAAGGGTAGAGGACATTTGAGTCATTGCAGATTCCACCTCTCCTGCAGTGCACTATTTCTATAGTAAAGTACAAGGTAAAGTGGCGCTATAGAAAGGAAGCACCAACTCACCATACATTGAGTTTCAGAGCCCTTTTAAGAAAGTGCTGCTTGGCACAAGACTAACTCTGTCCGTAAGAGGCTTGGTTGGTTAGTGTCATAAAGGATCTGGAGATGATCTGAATAGGTGACTTGCTGGTGTCACACTAGGTGGCACCACCAGGCTAATGCCATGGCATTAACATAGTTCATCACAATACTGTGATACGATGTGGTGAAGCCAAATGGAGTAGTTACGCCTATGGCATTCAGAACTTGTAATGTCATGATATAGCATCCAATCGAAGCTCCGTTATCCCATGTCCCAAGATGAGGCTCGAGTCAATTCAGTATATATTCAGATGGATAGATAGCTTACAAAATTTGGTACAACCTCAATATGTTTGAATGTGAAGCCACCAAAGGGCATGTCAAAGCCAGGTGGCATTTTGAAACTGTTTATCTTGGTATTATCATAATAGCCTCACAACAATAGGTATACCAAACATTCCTAGGCCCCACAGCATCACGAGTCTAAAGTGCGCGACATCCTGATATTTTGAGAAAAGCGAAGCCGTATGTCCCAACATCGCTAGACCGCAAAGTGACATTTATAGAAAAGAAACCCGGGCGGCGGCATTATCACAAGTCTGTGTGTCATCATGAGGCTGGGTGACCGGGCAGCATTGAGAGCTTCCGAACTCGGTCGATCTCCACTTGCATACTGCGGCGCTCCTTGGCACCTTCATCAATGTCATTCATGAGCACATTGGTGAGCTTCTCCAGCTTAGAGGTGGTCTCCCTAAGGTGGACAACTTCCTTCTCTAGGGCATCATATTGTGCACGGGGAACAGTCGTTGTTCGTAAAGTGTCCAGCTCTCGTCGCAGGTCAGCTAACGCCCGGATGAGATCTGGAGTTGGTGCACCTGGCGCAGAATCTTAAAAAAGGTATAGAGTAATAAATCATTTGAAATCTCATACAACTTTTCTATTTTCAAGAAAAATAAGCTTGAAATTTTAAAGTTGCTCTTTCAGATTCGGTTAATAATAGAGAAAAAATCAACAGCTCCTTTTTGAAATTAAAGACCTTCTTCCAAGCTCAAAGAATCTTTATTTTTCTGATTAAATAAAATATGCAAGAACAAAGGTTTTATCTCAATTCAGGGAAGGCTATACTCCAAATGATTAGCAATTCTTAATGGGGCACATATTTCTATTTACCAAACCAAATATAACAGCATCTAAATGACTATTAAGTATTTTGAATTCATTATATTTCATACAATCTCACATACCCATGTCATCCTCCCTGGAAGCAGGGATTGGTGACTTGGGGGGCTCTTGCATTGGTAGTGGAGGGGCTGGGCGGGGTGCTGTCCCTCGAGGCGGGAGAACTTCATCCTGAAAGAAAATGACAAATTTCAATACTGAAATAGACTAAATGATGTTGCTGCCTGCTAATGTACCTTCATGATAATTGTATTCAATATAGATGTTAGCTTAAAAATAAAGGAACATCAAGATTCAGACAATGGAAAATCTATAGGAAATTCAAGGTTGAACCAGAAACAGAAAGCTACTGAATTATAAAATTATGGAGAAAACTTATCAATGGGGCTTAAATCGACAATGAAAGGCTCAAAATAGTCATTATGAAAGAAGAAAGGATAAACAATTTCTCAAGTGGGACATAAGGAACACCTACATCAAATAGATTACAAAACTAGAACCCACTCCAAATGTAAATGTAGTTTTACTTTTATCATGCAAACCATTCATTGAGCTACCCTAGCCAAGCATGACCAAAGAAGATTCAACACAACTAAGAAAATGAGTCAGCTCCAAAGTATAAATATCAAAGGTATAACATCTACTTGTGAGACTATGGAGGTGGTTAAACAATACAAGTCACAATGATATATTGCAAGTGTGGGTTGAAGAGAATTAAAGATAAAGGAGTAGCAGAATCAATGGGACATGCTTTGGGAGGTGGAAAGGTGTTTAGTGTATTTGTCTAGAAAGATACCTAAAACTAGAGTACAGGAGGGGAGAGTAGACTGATGATGGGATAAGAGAGTAAGATAAATAAGGTCATTGTCCAAAAATCTGTTTAGAAAACTGTAAAATCTTTGACTACTTTTTTGTTTGTTTCTGTTTGAAATGATTTTTAGTTCTGTTGGAATGATTTTTATTCTTATGAACATAGCTTTGGTAGATGTATTATAGATAGGGAAGAGGTAGAGGTAGAGGATAGGAGCTATATTGAAAGGCAATTTTAAGATTTATTGGATGGAATTTCCTGAAGGAAGCTCAATGAGGTAGGCATTATAAAC
The DNA here is from genome assembly GCA_936440205.1 of Lepidonotus clava. Classification (NCBI taxonomy): domain Eukaryota; kingdom Metazoa; phylum Annelida; class Polychaeta; order Phyllodocida; family Polynoidae; genus Lepidonotus; species Lepidonotus clava. Next base: position 37,932,705 of record OW387136.1, on the reverse strand, counting down.
CATAAGGATTTTGGAATTAAGAACTATAGGGAGAAGGCTTTATATAAAATCTATAAAGGCAATGCAGGGAACCTGTAAGATGAGACAAATTGGTAACACGTTGTCTCAGCACAGTGTTAAGCCTAAAGAGATCTTTAATGAAGTCAAAGACATACTAAAGGATATGCAGACAATACATGGCAAAACGTCAACTGGGTAGTTCTGACCTATGGGTACAAAATATGGCAAATACGAATAACCAAAAGCATTATGTACAAACATGCGAGAAGACACCGTCCACAGGGTCAGCCTGCCCTGATGGAAGGTCCCTGGTTCAGCACCATACAACACCACACCTTATCACAACACCGAGTCTACGTCTACGGCATGCTGTCCGAAACCGTCACCCATTACCCCAGGGTGAGGGCAGGGGGCGTAACAGTGAGGCACCAAGTTAAAAACTTATGCGATATGTAGTCAACACACAGAGTCTGAAATCTTTCTACACTCATTTAGAGGTTATGTGTCTCTGTGCAAATGTTCTTTTATAAGGAAATAAAACTTATCTAACAAGACAGGAAAGTAAAACTAAAAGAGTAAATTTGGCACTCTTTGTTTCTACATTTAGTGTAGAAAGGACAGAATCTGTTTGCCTCCTACTATTCAGTCAAGTTTTAGACTTGGCATTCCCAATAGTGACGTCATACCCCAGAGGTCACATGATTGTTGAGGTGCTCGTCAGAAGAGGTAGGTTTTTGTTGGAAAGTGGTCAGGGTAGGTGTAGGTTCATTGCTGGCTGTGCGATTGTGTTGCCGGCGGGAGCGCCTTGCGTCCCGCAGCCGCGGGCTATCTGGGATGCCGGGGAACTCCGGTATAGGGGGAGCAGGCCCTGAGGGAGGTGGCTCCTGGGGCTCCTTGATCATGGCATCTACCTCATCCTGCTGTTGAGTGGAGACCAGGGTCAGAGTTTGGGTTAGTTGGTGGTCAGAAGAAAAGTGATGAAGCGGTCAGGACCATTCCAGTTTGCAGAACACAAATAAAAGTTAACAGGTATGGCTCCAGCTTTCCTTTAGCACATTACCTTTCCACTGAAGATTGCAAATTTGTAGATGAATTAAGATCTTTTACCAGTTACAGATTACAATAAAATAACGCCACAAACGTAGGTAAGTAACTGCTAGTTTTCGTCACTATGATGTCTCGGATAAGTCTTGCAGTTTTGTCATAAAGGCTCTGCAGTGAATTTCAATGTCTCCCCTCAAAGAGAAACTATATGAATAGTTATGACAATAAAGCGAACATTAGAAGGTCCTGACCGTAATATTCACATGGTTAGGCAATGGCAATGGTGAAAGTGATGTTAAGAGAGGTAAAGAGGAATGGTCAATGAGGAAGATGGTTGCAGTAGGAGTGACTGATTTAATCTCAGTAACACCTATTTGATGAATAAAATGGGATGATCATGTATAACAAAACTTGAACTTGAACTCCTGTAAGTTACATACAGTAACTACTAGATCTGGAGGCTCCAACAAATGTTGAATGCATACTTTAGGCTTCAATACTTGAATAGTGACTGGTCCAGCTTTTGGAAAGGGGCGAGGGCGCTTTAGGAAGGTTTTCTCAATCAAAAAAGGCTTTTGGTCAAGTTATAATCAAAAATAAGAATTTTCCAGAAACGGGGAGGGAGGTGCAACCCTCCATCCTTCCTCTGAATCCGCAACTGTGGAACTTTTGCAGAGCTGTGTGCACATGTTTAATTCAAGTGGACTTGATTAAGGTGAATAAATAGATCACTCAAATTGATATACAAGATGAACATCTAGTAAGATTAAAAAAAACATAAAGAAATTGTCAACAGAATTGAATGAGACCTGATTCTCAATCTCACTGCGATGTTATATAAATAAAAATAGTTTGATTATCAAATGAATATGAGAAGAAATGAATTGTGTACCGGTACTTTTCTTTATCATAGCGTGTGTCACACGATTCTTACTTTTAGAGACAGGAATTGCACATATGGTGAGGTGCATAATCTGTGCCTGCTGCCTTATGTACAAGCCTTTTTATTTTCATGTAAAGAGCGAAAAGGGTTTCAAGAGTATGAATGAGAGATGTAATGAATCCTGAATAGATGTTAGCATTTCTGACTACCTTTCTGAGCCCCTAACCCATTCACAATTCTAAGGAATGACTCGTCGATTTGTCTGCGAAACAATATTTGACAAATAAGAGTATATCAATCCTCTGGGAATTGCAGGTAAAGTAGTTATTTCTCTTAAAAGTCCAACTTGCTGAAACAAGGAAAGGTGAATCATTTTTTTCTATAACTTAGGTATGCCTCCCGCTTAGTAATCTAGGTGATAATCTTTTGGAGTATGGTCATGGCAGTAAACGAAAACACGGGCATGGTCTATTGGTGCAGATTTCACCTGAACAATCCTCGCTGCGCTGCATAAATGGGAACAAAGGATACGCCACCTGATTGTTAATTATTGGGAGAAAATCAAAGCAAATAATTTGGGATGGATCAGACATCGGGAAAGTTTCTACATGACTGATTGCATTTGGCTTTACAACAGGATTGTTTCACTAACCCTTGACCTGCCTAATTCCTAAGACCTGTTCCTAAGAGAGAGGGATTTTTCAATTATCAAAAACTGGTTTAAAAAAAATATGAGGTGTAAATTTTTCAAGATTGATACTATTTCAAGATTGAAATTTATACCTCATGTCTATCAATAGTCTAAATAGAAGCATTCATCCATAGAAAAAGTCCCAGTTTAATCTAAATTCTTGGCAGTATTGAGAATTTACATGTCCCATGTTAGTGAAACCATCTCTTTGTTCTTCCTATAGCCTATAATGTTGGTGATCGAATGGTGATGTTCAAGTGAAGGTCTAAGACCAAGTGGGGTTATTATTTGTCGTTTCACAAAGTTGGCTACTCTATAAACTCCACACTCTTATCAGTACTTACAACTCTCTTGGTTTTAGGGGCTTGAAACTAAACCCTACTTTACTACATAAAGGTAAAACAAGAAAATTGCAGGAAAATGTATAAATCTTAAAATGTGGAAACTCCTGGGAAATTATTACTGTTACTGGCATATCAAAGGATAGCAATAGATCACTTGGACAAAAGGGAGTCTATAAAAGTACAAACTGTGGGTCTTCAAGCCCCAAAACCCTTTCTTAATACAAATATTACCTCAGTTGCCTCAGAGTTATTTTGAGGCTCTTCTTTGACACTTTTTTTCTGAAAACAGTGAAGTGTGACGAATATTAGACTAAATGAACCGGTTACTTACTCTGTGCATCACTATTTTTGGTAGTTGTCCTCAAAATCAGAATCGCAACAGATACAAAATTTTCAAAATCAAACACCATCATGACCAAATAGCAAACTCCCAGCCAGGCAAATACCAGTATTGCAAATCCACGCAGAAAACCAATATCTTAAGCCTATAAACTTCTAGATGTTCACATGTTTCAGATAACCTACTGATTAGCATGCAGCAAACCAAAGCAAGTAAGGTCAGAACGTGAAATGAACGTCTTATCAGATCTCTACAAGATGGTCTTTAGAACCCATGGGAGCATTTCATGAAACCAGAATGGGTTGAATTGACAGAAATGGTGTATTTAGCATATATATTCATCAACAATTATTTATTGTTGTTTATGAATTTTCTAAAACTGGACTCTATGTGAATATGACTAGTGGGGTTGTAAATCTGGAAAAAAAGGCAATTCCCCGTTTGAAATCATGTGATAAATTATCTAAATCCCCTAGGTTTACCATGTGAGTCTAGGGACAGAAGCACTTTAAGAAGCTCGTGTGTTATGTTGACTGCTACTATAATCTCCAACCATGGAATTGGCTTCATCTTGTAATTGGTTTCAGGTGGCACAATGGAAAAGCAAGACCTCTTCTCTGCTCTATTTTCTTTGACCATTGAATTTATGTGTTTATGGAAAGCTCAGTATATGGCTCATGATTTGTAACAAAAGTAACAGTAGTTCACTCACCTCTCTATGTCCGGGGGTCGGCAGGCGTCTCTGTGGGGCCTTGGCTCGGCCGGCGTTAGGATGGGATAATGGCTCTCCACTCGGTACGCTATCCAAGTCAATTTCTGGAACAGAACCCAAATTGTCTAACTCATTATTTGCGTTCATCTAAATCTACAAACAGAAAATAAAAGTTTTATATGGTACAGAATGTTTAAGTCAAACTTGGAAATACTCAAAGAAATTTAAAAAGAATACTGCCTATGATTTTAAATAGCAAGGCTTAGACGACGAAGCCGTTTTTTCTTAAGAATAATCATGCACAATCCACTCATCTAAGAACCATAACAGACACAATATGGAATTTGTCATACTTATAAGCAGCCTTATAAGGCAACTGTGGTATGATATGTAAAGCACAATGCAAATCAATTAGTAGCAAGGGGGAGAACACATGCTTAGTTCTGGTCAATTACAAGACATCATAGGATATGAAAGATGCTGTGGGTGGGGTGGGGGGTTATGGAGATGCTTTTCATTTCCCGTGCCCTTCTCAGTGATATCAAGGGAAACTACAGTCTACACATAGCTAGAGACATGAAGTATATCTTGAGCCGCAGTTTGATAAGAGGGCCTATGCCAGTAAAGTCTCGAAATCTCCATGACATGTTCATGTTCATATATTTGCCAAGGGTAATCCGAAATTCATGTCCTTATTTCCGGATGCAATCAGATAAGCACATTTTTCTCTTATGGCCATACAACACTTTCCCCCTTTTTAAAGTTGTATACAATGATCGATATCACACCTAATGTCTACGAACAGATTTACAAGGCTAGTTTAGTGTAAGCATGTACAATTGCGAAACCATATAGCTTTCCGTCTAGTCTGATCCAAAGAAGGACCCAGAAGCCTTGCATAACACTTTCTGAAAAGATCCAATTGGAGCGGCTCATGTTTTGCTCCTATCTTTACCTTCTGGTTTCTGAGTTACAGGTTTGATTGGCTCAGTCCGGACCTGCGGACGGGGTGCAGGCAGTTTGCCCGGCCGTCCGTGCGGAGAGGGCTGGGGAGATTTGACCATCCCATACCCAGCTCCAGATTCTGAAACATCACACGGTTCTACAACTTAGGAATAAACCTCAATCGGGACGGGTTGCATGGGGGAGAAGCAAAATGCCGAACAAAGTGATGACATATCTCATTCCTAAAACAGATATTTGTAAATCAAAATCACACATTTGTTTTGGCTTTAGTTGCTGAAATGTTTATTCTTCAAATCAAAATTCAGCAATGGAAAAAAAGGAAATCAAATGTTACAAAAATGTGGTGGGAAAAATATAACATTTTTCAAACTGAAAGTCTACATTTCTGGAATACAATATTAGAGGTACAAAAGAGAACCAAAAACATCTAAACTCCACACTTTTAATGGCAATGACATTAATGTTTCAAATCTGTGTGTATAGGCAGGTAAATGAAGGATAAAGGTAAAGCAAAATTATTAACAGCCCCAAACCTCAGCAAAGACAGGCACAGAAAACAGCGTGTGGGATTTCTGCTTAGCTGGCTCTCTGTGCACTGCTCTCAAGACAAATAATCCTTGGACAACCAGCTCAAAGCCTGAGGCACTCATAACTTGGGAGCAGGAAATAATGCCATGACAACTTCTTCAGAGGCATCTACCTCTCCCAAGGATCTACATCAAGGATTACTTAGCTTGAGATAACAGATATATTTAGGGTGATTACTCTAAGATTACTTCTCAGATAGCCTAATGCATTATCCTTTAGGGATCCTACTCTAGGCCAACCCTATCATAAGGACAGCAACTACCGTCTTATAACAGATTATTGTATTGGTTCAGTAATATATTCGTGTCTCCTCTCATTGCAGTTGCCTTATGATGTATTCTTGAATATGGCTAATAATTTACAATATGACTGTCCTAAAAATGGTGGACATAAGACATCTTTATAGTTCTTCTAAAGTTGTGGTCACTGGGGTAGCTATGATAAGTTTCCAAAATACTGTGTGGTAACCTCTTAAGGAAACTTGCGCGCCCTAGCCCTTCAACCGGCCTATTACAGAAGCTCTTTTCACCCAGGGTTAGACACTGCCCCTCCCACCAAGGCAAGAGAGATAAAAAGGCCTAATTCATAGTGCGACAATAGCAGAGTGTACCGTTGACATGTGTATTGTATACAAAATACCCACATTACTCAGGCTCACAACACAACAATGGGTGAAAGGAATCAGAATAAAAAAATAACTTTTTTTAATTTAATGGCTCAGTTTATTAGTTTATGTTAAAGCTACAAGATTATAGTAAGTAAAGTATAAGTTTCCAGGTTTCCAAGGTTGAACACAAAGGCTAAGCTACACAAAGTCCACACGCCACAAGTACAGGATGACTGAATTTACTAGAAAATAAATAGAATTTGAACTTTCCAATCAACGAAAAATTAGACCCAACTAAAGGCATTTACATCTGCATCTATGTTCACAAAAATCCACCAAAAATAACAAAACAGACCATGCAAAGCAGAGGTACCTTTTTGGGACTCTTTGACCTTGTGGTCGTCGGTTTGTGTTATCAGGTCTGTCGGGTGTTTAGGCCCGAGGGGCTTCTTGCCGATGGGAGGCGGCGGCATGGCCGGCTTCTTGGAGGGCAGTGCTGGGGCAGGCTTCTTCTCATCTGAGATGGTGGATAACACACAGTGTAGGAGCAAGTGCCATTGGTCTGGGCAGCTCAAACAGGGGAGCCACACACATACAAATCTGCAGCCTTACCATAACCCATGTCCAATTGGCACCACCTGGTTTCCCACCCATTCTGCATAAAAATCTATTTTCATCCAAAACTAGACAATGACCGTGACAGACAATTTTGGAAGGCGGAAGAAAAAAGCAATGGCCTTTATAGCCCAAACGGCAATTTAATACTTAACGATAAGAATCATTCTGCTTGTTCTATGCTTTTAGAGTCGGCACTGGCTTTGTTGCAGTGAGTATTAACAGGTGGCAATTGTTCAACATTGGTTATTCAGTCCCTTTAGGGCCAAACATATTCAGACCAACAGCTCTTACAGCTCTAGGTAAAGCTACTTAAATGCACTTTTTTTTTTTTTGGCAAGTAACAGTCTACTTAAGTAACCTCGAAAAAATATAAGCACAAAAATAATCATGGTAGATGAGAGTATTATTTGCACACTTAAAATGAATAGTAAAGGTCAGTTTTGAGCTAGTACATTAGTGTTTTTGTCTAATATGAATAGCGAGTGATACTAGGTAAACATGGTTAATTTTGTTGCCTCGCTGCCATATTTGAATCATTGTCTTGATTATTATGTTGTCTTAACCATGTTTGAATATTCAAAGCTTTAGATTACCCAAATAAATCCTACTTATTAGCAAGACAGGTAACAAAAGCAGCGAAAATAAATGCCAAGCATTCCCTAAAGTAAGGGTTATATATAGAAATAGCAAATTAAAATAAAACTTAGTTCCTTATAGATCCCACGTTCATGGCTGCCACTAGATAAAGATTTGGAAAAAAGGACTTCACAAAAGGCATCCCCAGTTTTGGTAAAAATTATTTTTGTATGGTTATCCATGTACAGGAATATTTTCTAATTTTTCATGAGCTTATAGTTTATAAGCTTTGAAAAAGAAAGTATTCCTTCTTATGTGGCAACCATGTTCTTTATTTCTCTCCTGTATAACGTAGGCCAAAGCAGCAGGAAAAAAAGGCTAGCTTTAAAGTAGGCAGGCTAGTGTTCAGTACCTTGTCTTGGTTTGTCAACGACAGGAGCGGCAGGTCGCGACACTGGAACATCTGAAGGTTTGGCGACAGATGGAGGTGGAGGTTTCTTTGGCTTGTTCTGTGAAGACAGGAAAAGACAATAGCACAAATAGTTATGTTGTATCAGTATTTGTCCTCACATACAATGCAGCTCAGTTAATTCTATATACAGATAACACTGAGGGAACAGATAAATGAAATTCCATGTTGCTCATTTAAGAAAGCTTCCTCCTGCAATGTCCTATGGTGTAAAATGCAATGGATTTGTAGGGTTCAATGGAGTACAGCAAGTATGTATTTGATACAAACGATTTCCTTGCTACAGTTAATTTGCCTTTGTTCCTAGATGTCGAATCTTTATATCTTTCTTGCAATTGTTCGAAAAATGGATCTTTATAGAACTTGTTCTAAGCAACTCTTACAGATTAAAGCGGCCATAAGTGTTACTACTATACATTGAAATGTCCCAAAGACAATAAAAAGGGTTTTAGATTCACTTACCTCCTCAGGTGGTAGGATGTCGACGAAGTTGTCGGGAAACACGCCCACCTTGCCGTTGAGTTCCCCCTTCCACCAACCGCTGTCCTCCAGCTCCTTCTCCAGGATGACGATGATGTCGCCCTCCGTGATGGACAGCTCGTCCTCATTCTCTGCCACGTACGAGAACAACACACGCGCACGGTCCACTGTAAGAACAAAATACACAGCGGTTAGTTGGTTACAGCGACACAAACTATTATAGAAACAGATGAAGGAGATATTTTACAGAGATGCCACTCCTGACTGATGAAAAAGTAGGAAGAGTAGGAAACACAGACTGACATTGAATTTGTATTTGAATAGCTTGAAAGTGAAACTAACACAAAAATACCATATAACAATCCGAAATCAACAAAAAGTAGGAAATCCAACAAAAGTAGGAAAAATGGCATCTCTGCTTTTGAATCGGGGGTGCACTAGAGGTTTCTAGAGACAGAAAAGAATGATTGTCATTTTTCGGTAGTCTACCCTTTTTCCTTTGAAAAGAACAAATACGAAGTACCATCAACAGTTTTAACCAACCACATTCCAAACATTCATGGAGAAACTCAACAAATCAAACAATTTCAACGGAAATAAGAAAACACCAAAAAAGAGCCAACCTAGCTGGATCCAATTACCGCCAATGTACTTGTTGCTAGAATTCTCTGGCCCACATGTTCTGATTGTTGTATACAGGCTTGCTCCTACTCTATCCCTCAACAGATACAGATATCAAGGCTGGCGACATCCAATACATACTATCTAGCTATTTCCCAAAGGAAACATTGAAGCGGGACAGTTAAACCCATGACTTTGATTTGACCCAATAGTACTTTTTGATTGTTTTGGCGTTGATTTAGTGGATTTATGAAGTAAATATACATAGGGAATGTCAATAATTGCTCACATATGTTAAAAAAAACATCTCTTTGTATGCAGGGGCCAGGGTGTATGGCTTGCTATTATTACGTCCTACCCAGTGGGACAGGGCCAAATATGGGATGGGCTAATTGTGTCATCACTATAGCTTTATTACACACATTGCAGTGTTTGGATTTCCTATTTCTATTTATGCTGTGTTACATGCGATAACGGCCATGTTATTATCGTTATTGCAAAAAGCATGGAGATTAACCTTCAATAAACACAAATGTGCCTATACATTACTCTATATTACAAATAGATGAGGCCTTAATTCCTTTTTTTCTAATATAATTATGGAAGTGTAATATACTATTTACAGACACGAAATCATAGTTTTCATGACCCTAGATGAATGTTCATTAGTATGTAACATAGAGAGTTGCATGTTTCGGAGGCGTCAGGTAGTCGCTAATTAACACGATAACAGTCAGTCTCCCACAAGAAGTGGGTCAGTAATCACAGAACGTTACTGAAGTAAAGTCGTGGGACTTGATGGTGTGACATAAATACACTGGGCCAAGTTGACATTGCTTTGTAGTTTTTGTAATATGTATTTCCACAAAATGTGCGTGTCACGCTTTCTCAGTGATTTGTAGGTTGACATGTTTCAAAGAATCATGGTGCATGTATCCAACATCTTGTTCGTTTATAAGGTTTTGTTCCCAAGTTTCTAAACACGTAATGATATTACGGCTAACATGCCACGTACTGACGTAGGCAAAACTCACAATAAGTCTATGTTTGATTGATAACAGTTTGATTTCAATTACTTTTTTGGTTATAAATAAGCATTTGGCAAGTGCGTCTTAACTGACTAGTTTCAGTCAAAAACAACCACGTTTTGGTTCTTTTATTTGGCTGAGCTATGACCTCATATGCCGGGAATGGATAAGATTATCATTTCCCTAATTTGACTTCTTTGATGATCTCGAAAGATCCCATACATTCTATACTTCTGAGGTGGAATGGCATACCAAACTTAACGACTGGATGTAGGACGACTGGAGTGTTTATTGTAAGATAAAGTATTGGTATATTATTTGTATACTTCTGTTCTCTAGCTGAAATAAGCTAAAACATACGAAATATTTTTCCTATCAGAAATAAGCAAAAGAGAAAGAAAAAAAAGAAAAAGAAAAAAAGGGGGAAAAAAAAGGTGGGGGGGGGGAGAGAAAAAGAAAAGCAGAGAGAACAGGCTGGCACCCCACCACCCGACTCGTTATTACTTCAGTGGGGTCTGTTTACCCCACTAACATTACTAGACAACCCATGTGTCAGACAGACCCATTACCCTAATGCAGGCTATCCCCGACTAAATTATAGTGCATTACGTATGTAATCTGGTAATGTTGCCTATCTTCAAGCCTCGTGTCAAATTACAAAAAGATAGCTATGCCCCCCTGGTTACTCTAATCAAATTTTTCACAGAACTGCACACGTGAATTTTGTGTTGTAAAACAAATTTAATCTATACATCAAGTATTATATTTTTCATTTTCGTTCAACGTCTTTTTTTGGACGAATTTCAATGGCAATCGTGCGAATTATAAAAGCCTTGGACACTATTCTAAAGATCATGGCCCTCTATCACATGTGGAAATCTTCTTATGGAGTTCATAGCCCAACCGCGTTCGACTTTGGCCGCTGACAAAAAAAAACCCAGCAAATGTACGTAGTCGGCATAGTTTTGTCCTATTTTGTCTAAACTCGTCGTTTTTCTGACACCCCAAGCAGTCTGTTTATTTAGCTCTAAACGCGACACACATTCAGGAGACGCCCTTCGTATATTAGCACTAAAAACGACATGCAATAGGAGCCTTCACAATCTGAACGAAAAAAGTGCTTCCTCGGTAACATCTTTTTAATGTAGCCAAAACCGAAAATCCCCATATCATTTGCTTCCTTGTCTTTCATTGAACTACAGAAATAAAGCTATGAGTAGGGACGTGTAAGTGTGGATAACATGTAGTTACAGATTTTGTAAAACACAGCTTAAGGAAACGGAAGGAAAGAAAAAATCCTCTTTGTTATATTCAAAAGAGGTAAGATGTAGTCTGCATAAACGTGAATGGCAGCGTGTGTTTTTTCTTTTTGTATTTCCTTAATAATTTCTAGTTCCTATTTCAAGATTCTTTGATTCTTTCACTGTTCTTTGATTACTACTTACATCGTCTGAATTTCCTGCGCACTGGTTTGATCGGGGGTAGTGGCGGTATGCCCGTCCGCACCGGCAACGTGTTCCACACGGGGCCCTTGGGCCTGTGGTCAGCCGTGTATACATTCATATACATCTTTACTTACACGTGTTATTTCAAACGGCGTTAATGTTAAAGTCCTAGCATTTTCTTTAACAACCAACTGGCTCTTTCTTATTTTCCTTGCAAAGGATAGGTCATATTTACTGAAGTCATGTGTGTGTACGTACAAAAAGACTAAGTGTTGTATCACGACTTCGGTCCTTATAGCAATGTGTCCCAACGGATGTTTCTTTTTTTATATCAAAAGCATGACTCTTCTCGTAGTTCCTCTATTAACTTGGTGTTCATATTTCATAAGGTCCTCTGTGCATGTGAGATGTAGCCTACTGACGCAAGATTCCACTCTTGTAGTCTGTATTTGTAATGGTTTGTCATATAAGCACTATTTCCATGTGTATTTTATGAACCCATAAAATACTATGACCCCAATACTACAACATACTTGGTGTGGAATGCCATTTTATTTTTCCTACATATTTCTGATCCATAGGTATTCCCAGTTGCGTTTTACAATATTTTAGGTCAGGACTTACGAACATACAAGTGCTGCATGCCTGCATATATAGTTGTGATGCTCTGTCTTATACGTGTAAAGCCCTTAATCATAATGCGCAATGTTATCCTACATAGGATCCATTCACATCCAACTAATATCCTAGCATGCCCACATGATGGTAATATTCTGTCTCACATGTGTAAGTTCCATAACATACAATGTTCGATGTTATCCCTCATTGGTACAATTCTAATCCGTATAACGTTCTAGCATGAAATAAACGTTGATTTTCTGTTCCACATGTGCAAGGCCTCTATGCTGTGTGAAGTTATCCTACATAGGATCTATTCCCATCCAAATAGAATGCAAATACATATATCGCAACGATGTGCCATTCCACATGTCTAAATCCCATGCAATGTGTGATGTTATCCCACATAGAAACTATCCCTATCTGTGTGAGGTTCTAAGGTAGATCCTGCCCATATATGTAACGTTCCCATATATAGCGGGAACAGCCACCTGGCTGCTGCCTGTGGTGCCCAGATCCTCTCCAGTAGTAGTGGCAGTGGCCGTCCTCTCTATACTATAACGATGTGTGCTCTAGGCCCTCCCCACGCCCCTCCCGCCCTCCCTCCTCTGAGTGCCTGCTGACAGTCGCAGGGCAGTGGAGCCAGTGTAGCGGAGAAACTTCCCTGTTAATGTCATGGGATGGGAGATTACTGGCATGTTTGTCGAGTGGAGGGAAATTCGGATGAGGGGTGTGTGTATGAGAGGGTATCCACGGAAGGCACTGTAGAGGGTGGACTTGGATTCTCATGAGGGAGTATTCTATATGCTGAAGAAATCCTAACTCAATATTTAAAGATGGCGAATTGCATTTTTCTTTCCTTTGGGCAAATATTTCACTATATAATTCCTATGATTTTCCTGTAAAAATTAACTTAGAATGATGACCAAGTCTGAAATTCAGAAGAAGTCGAGCAGACAATATATCTCAGCAAGTATATAGACTGTATCTTGCAAGTATAGGATATCTTACAAAAAGTCACCCCAAAGGTTCATCCTAAACCACGGTTTCATTTTCTCCGGCCAATAAGAGGCAGGAAAACGTTGCATGTCGAATTATACGTTTTAAACTGACCATACCGCACGTTATCCCTTTGGCCACTCTCATCATTAGAGTGGGTCAGCTGGACTGACCCAGACCAGGGGTAATGATGCAGACTGATAATCTGACGTCTGTGATATGTCTAGTCTCCCCACTCTGACAGGGGTGAGTCAGATGAGGGGCTCCCGGCTCGGGGATAGACGTAGTGCGTCCCCAGAGACCAGCTGGGAGGCTCTAGATGCGGGCATGGGGTGTCGAAATAAAGAAACGCCCAGATCACATTTCTATCAGAGTACCCACGTCGCAGGGGTTTTATCGTTTATATAATGGGTTTGGCCGTAAAGGAAATATCTCCATCTTTTTTTTATTTTTTATTTCTCCCTTGAAAAAATCTAATATGCCGGAGACACCGTGGGATGCTTAAATGGACAATCCAGTGTTCCTTTTCTGTCTCATTCCGCTTGACCCGGTGTATAATCTCATTTCATCTTTTGCATATTCAAGGCCATATCATATGGCACTACCGTTTGAAGAAAAATGTCGCTATTATATATCATTAAAATACAAATTACCCTGGGCTGTGCGAGGATCTAGAGATACGTATAGCTGGTAACTGAGCTTGTTAACGTCTACTGACGTTTTATGACGTGGGGTTGGCACTACCATAGCAATGGGTCGGGCTGTCCGACAGTTCTGTGGCACTATCACAGGCACAACTATGACACAGTATCCACGTTCGCACAATGTAAAATCGTTTGGTTAACCAGGCAGTCCAGGTTGGACAACCTGTAGATCTATAGACTATAATAGTATGCATATCTCCACGTTGAGGCCAGTATTTCCAAGATTTCATTCTCTTTTTCATCCAAACCGGAATTTGGGATTTGTTTCAGCAAAAGGGACGGAATTCACACCCTTCTTGCCTTTGCTAAGTTGTGGGCTGCTCTTACACTAAGCTTATTCTGCACCCCATATTGCCACTGGCAAATCTTTTAACATGAAGGAATAAAATGGCCAGCCAGACGGGTATAATTTTCACTCATCGACTCTAAAACGTGTTTCCTTCAACTTTTTTTCAGTTTTTAAACGTTTTTTTTCCCACATCATCGCCAAAACGGAATTCTGTAAAAGCCATTTCTGAGATGGGAAAGTTACCTATAATATGTAACTTATTGTCTAATTCAGGAACTCCTGAAAAAGTTTTATAGTAAAAATATGTGAATCGAAATAACGACGAAAAGTGGCGACTCTGGTGGAATTATGGACAAATACGTTTTACCGTATGACGTATCGTATATTAGGATGTAAGCTCTCCTGCTATAACCCCGTGTTACTGTTATGTCTGCTGGGCGATGCGGGACTGACGGGCTAACGTGATCCCAGCGTAGTATGTAGGGAGGGGGGTGGACGTGTCTGTCTGGGTAGGCCTACACCCGGGGGGCCTCACACCAACACATTAACACGACACCTAGATTAATAGCATTATACGGATAACGTATATAGTACATGACCAGCAAATGACATTCGGTAGGAGCCCCACCTAGGTAATATTTAGAGTAGTAAAATAATTGGTTGCCGACTAAAATCTGGCCCCTCAACCAATCTTAACCATGAATTAAGCCACGGCTTAAATGAGGGATTTTTAATTTTTCGATACACTGTGTTAGAATCACACGAAGTGATTGGGTAAGGATCAATTCATTATAAAATGTAGTCTAATGGTTAACTTTTGAAATATTACTTAACCTTTATATAGGCGATATAAAAAATAGACGTAGTAATTTTGAAGGATAGGGAATGTACGTCTTATATAATATTATTCAGATCGATGCGTGCAAGCTCGACAAAAGGATCTCGGAAGTACATAAAATCAAACTACCCGGACAAATAGAAAAGCGACCAAGAGAGTTCCTGGTCAAGGTAACGGGGACAAACAACTAAATATGATCTTGATACAAAGGTTTAGTTTATATAGCTAGGAAGATTCCAGGCTTCTGACGAGAATATACGAACGATATGGCTGCATTATGTTTTTGGCGTTTATCTCCAGATGTCGCCTTCAGCAGAACTTACTGCACCGTAAAATACTTGTATTTAGTCTGTGATAGGTGTGTGCGCTAGGAGTCATATATACTGAATTATAGGTGGCTGGATCGATTTCTTGTTGTTTTTGTATTGATTACAATCCACACAATTTTACATTTTCTAGGGTAGTCGCATAAAATTAAGCGCTTTCCAGATTATTATTGACAGAATTAATGCTCCTAAGACATTCCTTTCGACTTGTGTGCTATAGACTATTCCTACTTCTGCTTTTTACATGCAGTTAAATAGCGGTTTTCTAAAAAAAAAAAAAAAAAAAGCATATTGATAACAATTTTGGAAAAGAAGGGAAACTACAGAAATTTTTACCAACGTTTTATTGCAAAGATTAAGACATGACATTGTAATACAGTTTAATGTTCATGATCCATTAAATGCTCGTGAACCCCCTCTGACAGGGGAATGGGATTATCGACAACTTCTCGGATTCCTTATTAACGACTTCCTCACCTCCAGTAGTAAACACGTTATAAGTGTAGGTAATTCAAAGTACACTACCACACGCAAATCAGTTTACCTGATGATACATCATGTGACCGTCGTAAAAATGCAATTTTACAATCAATGCAATTATTAATGAATTAAGAGAGATGGAGTAGCCTTGTTCAGAACATTTGGAGGATTGGACAGGAAAATCGTTCCAAGGATCAAAGATATGTATTTCTTTTTACAAATCTGAACGATGCAGTTGATTTCAAGCAGATGCGGGTACACACAAAAAAGACAAACTATTTACAGTGACCGTTTTTTGAAAACGCACTAACAAACGAAGTAACTCGCACGGGATAAGAACAGAAAATACCTTTTAAGTAATGTTTACGATAATTCGCTTTCTAATTAAAGGTAATACATTTTGACAAGGTCAAAAAAAGGAAGTGGCTTATTCCGACACCCAAATGATCCCTATATAGCTAGATAACTAGGTCGACTAAAGTTGATTTAACTCAATAGCAGTTCTACTAACCCATGATACTGCATGTTATCTGGAGTTAGAATTAAACGTAGGACATTCGTAAGACCTCTGTTTGCACCCTGAATTTCGGTACTCATAATAAGGACACAATTTTACAGGAAACCTATAGACTATTTTGTTACAGTTCTACACACATCGGATTTACATTGATTTGTTCCAAATGACAACGCCGAACATTTATACAAAGAATACGAAATATTCATACAACAGCAAACATACTTACAATGTTGAAATACGAGAAATCATTGCAAATCATCCATCATTAGTCAAACATGCTTAACTTGGTGTTACATTTTAACACGATTTTATATTTCAAGAAACTCTCGGACACCTTACTTTCTTATATTCAATGGAATTTAACGGTTAGTCGAGTTTAACTCTTTCTACGATGCAATACCTGTTGAGATATAGAAACAAGATGAACCCAAACTATCCTCTTTGCGTCATTAGGGTTCTGCTCTAATATGTACGTGTAGATTGTACACAGTGCTCAGGGTAGCTGGTCAATAATGGAGGAGGAACTGAAGTTTATCGTGCTGTTTGGGGAGTAGAAGGAGGAGTCGGTGAAAGAGGCCAGTCTGTAACTATTATTGGCTGATGGCTCGGTTCCTTGACTCCGTCCGGTTGGCTGAGGGACATGCCCTCCATGTATGCCCACAGGCCGATCCTCTGGTCGTGGGGACCTGAGTGGAACTGGGGGCTCCTCTTCAGTTACCTCCATTGCGGTTCCACTGTGGAATCCGACCGGCCTGTCCTCAAAAGGTGGCGATTTGTGAGTGGTCCTCCTGTACTCTGGGCTCTTGTCCGTGGAGGTGGTGCCGCTGTGAACGCCTACCGGGCGATCCTCCGGGCGGGGCGATCGGACAGGTGTTCGCCTGCGATACTCTGGACTCTGCTTCACTGTGGTTCCGCTGTGCACTCCGACCGGTCTCTCCTCTGGGTATAGCGGTATAATCGGAGTTCTCTCTGGCTCTACTGGACTTCCATAGTGTATACCAACAGGTCTGTCTTCCATACTGGGTGACCTCCATGCTGGTGAAAGGGCATAGCCGCTGTGGTTCACTCTCGGTCCATCTCCTTCCATCCGGATCCACCAATCAACTGAGGGGCGCTCATGACCCCCACCTGCCTTAGGTGTGCTAGTTTCATTAGTTGAACGCACATTGCAAGGGCTGGTGTCCCAGAAATAGCTTCCAGCCCGACGACTGCTAGGGTCAGCTCTTGCTGGGGATGGTGCTATGTTGTACGGTCCATCGGCCTTCATCGTCTCCTCATCTGCTGGTGGGGAGTCTCCATAGAACATGCTGCCTGCTGGTTTGATCTCAGAGCACCTGGACAGCGAGCGATTGTGATCAGTCGTAACCACTCCACCGGACTCACAGGACCCCGAACATGATGAAAGGCCAGCTCGAACGAAGCCAACAATATGGCTGCCATTACTGCCTGAATCTAGTAGTATCTCCCCGGGTTCTGCGCTACTCGACTCACTGTATTCCCTGTTCCTTGGGTAGTAGACTTCCATGGGTTCTGTAGGTTCAGCCATAACGGCTGGCCCTGAGGCCTGCTGGGTTAGGGCCGCGTGCCACAGCTGCCAATTATCCAGGCTGGAACTATAGGCCTCCTCAGGGTGTCGGATCTGGGAACCCGCGACACGTTGCGACTGCGTATTGTAACCTTCATCAGAGCAGCTCGGGCGGACTCTTTTCAAAGCTGGCGAGTCACAAGAACCTGGCGTCATGTTTGAGTCGTGATATCGGACATAGTCGTCCAACTTTTGCTGCATATCTCTGGCCTGCTCAGGACTCACTGGAGAAGGTGCCTTCCCAAAGAAGGCATCCAGGAGATCGATAAACTCAGTATCAATTTCGTCCTTCTGTGGTGTTATGCCGTATGTTGTCGAAGCTCTGCCTGTAGTTTTGGTTACTGGACTAAGGTTCATTAGCTGTTCCTCCTCTCCTCTAAGGTCAAAGAACCTCCTACTGTCCTCTTGAAAAACTGCATTGTTGTTGAAGTTGCAGTTATTATTATTGCTGTTGTTGAGGTTAACTGAGATAAAACTGTCAGTGTTCTGGTTTTCTTCTGCTGCGAGGTTATTGTAATCTTCCCTCATCATGCGATAGTACGGGGGTGTATCGTCTAGGGCTGACCGATACAATGAAGACGCTCCCTGTTCTTCTTCTCTTGCACGGTTAATAACTTCGGCTGCTGCCTCCCGAACATTGCCACATGCATTCCAGAATGCAGTTTGTGCGTTGTACTTTGGAGGTCTTATCCCACTTGCCGCTAACTCCCGCTCTACCTCCTGTACAGCTCTCCTCAACACACTCTCCACTATTGTTTCTGCAGCATCATCAAGCTCTTGCTGATAGACAATCTGGGTGAGATCCTCGACAACTACGTAATCCTCCTCTATATCATCTTCTACGATTTCTTCATGTCCAATTCCTTCGTCGACCCGACTAAAGAAGGTGTCAATACTGGTGCGTTGGGACTTCTTGGCTGAAGCTGTTTCTTTGGTAACCATCTCGGTTTGGAGTAGGTTGTCTTCTGAATATTGCTGGTCTAGTTTTTCTCTAGGATAGTCTTTCACATTCAGTATTTTTCTTCCAAGTGCCCCTTTGGATGGCGCTGGATCCATGCTGGGGCGCTTACGAGCAACCCACTTTTCACCGCAATCAGGCGATGACTCAATTTTCCACAGATCGATTGATCTCCGATTAGCTCTTGACTTCTGGATCTTTGCGAGGCAATCCTGGTCGTCTTGTACGTTTGAAGTGTACTGAACTTGGTCATCTACTAACACTTCGAGCTGGTTTGACCGTGGTGGTGACAGTGCAGGAACTGACATGACACTCCGTCTCTTAGTCCCGTCTTTATACTCTATGATCTTGCTTGGAAGCGTGCTGCTCATTCTTTTCTCCGGGAGCTTGAGATCATGACTACTGGCCGCTTTGTTGGTTTTTCTCTGAGAGAATCTCCTCCTCAGAGACCCAAGGAAGGAAGCACTTCTTGATTTGTTATCAATGTCTTGTTTTTCGACGGGAGGCTTGCTGGCTCCGGACCGCCTGAATAGAAGACTAAAGCGCTTTCTCTTTTGCCCTCTCTTCCCAAGGTCGTCTTGGTTTTCAGTTCCCTTCTTTTCACCTGTTGTAGGCTTGCTCTTGCTGTCAGTATCTTCACCTTTTAATTCTGGGCTTTGCAAACGTCGAGGCCAAGTTCCGAAACCAGAAAGAAGCGAAAAGCCTTTTCCCGATTTTCTTTTGTTGGTATCCTCGGGGATGTTTTCCTTGTTTTCCTCCACTAGGTTCAGATCCTCACAGGCCTCGGCTTTCACGTCTTCAGCTACTTGTTCCCTTTGGGTGGTGAAGATGGCATACCGGTCGGTAAGCTGGGGGAGACTCATGGTTTGGTTGTTGATATCGTCCACACTGCTCGTGGTGCTGAAGTTGTCGAGGAGTTCGAGTGACCTGGACATGGGACCCTTCTCAAAGAGGCAGTAGCGCTGTGAGATACGCCGGACTGATGGAGACAACCGCCCCAGCTGTTTGAGACCATCGAGGTAACTTGGTTCGAGCTCAGGCATCCTGACATATGTGCTGCCATCTAGGATCTCCCTCTTGAAGGGTGTCTGGACTGGTTCTTCCCTTACATCCATTGGAGATACCTGCTTATTCAATTTATATTTCGACTGGCGAAACCTTGAGAATGGGGATTTGATTGACAGTCTCTTTCGAATGGACTTCTTCCGTGGTCTTGCATCTTTAGAATGACCACTTGCGCCTAGATGTTTCCCGTGTGGCAGTGTGGTGCTGTTGCTACCTTCATTTACAGGTATTGACGTGGCAGACACAATATCAATATGCTCTGCTGCATTCCTTACTGCCGGCCTTCCTTCAAGTGGAGAGGTTTCTTTGCTGATAGTTGTATCACTTTCTGCAGTGATCTCGTTGGTTTTCTCCTTGGGGGCATCTTCATCCGGGCTCAGGTTGACCTTTGGATCACTTTTAAGGAAGCCAGTTTCTCTTGCTCTTTTTGGGCTTGGTGAAATCGCGGCAGCAATTCTGTCACTCAGGGTTTTCCTCAGTGACTGCCTCCTGCTATCTGGTGTCTGTACTAGTGGTGATGTGTTGTAAGCCTCAATAGTTTGGATCTCTTTGTTCTCAGCCTTGGTTGGTTTTCTCCATTTTCCGGATCTCATCTTTTCCCTATTGAGATCTACGCTATCTGTTATTTTCTTGGCATCAATTGGTTTGAACACATTTGATCTCTTAGGCAGAAGAGCGGACTTTCTAGTTGGGGTCTCGTTTTCTTCTCCTGGAGTTTTCTTCTCGTTGTCAATCCAAGTGTCCTTTGTAGCAAAACAAACAGACTTCTTTTTGGTGGGATGTCTTTTAGGGTCAAGCATAAACTGTCCAGCCTTGTAGCCCCAAATGGTCTGTTCTTGGGCAGACTTGCTGAGGGTGCCATTGGCACTAACAAAGACATCACAGCTATCTGGCATCCCGAAACTGTAATCTTCTTTCGACACCAAACAGGATTTATGCAGGAGCTCTACTGGCTCCTTATCGCTCACACTCGTTGTCCAACCGAAACCAGTCGCTGAGAGAAACTTCCGCGGTCTCTTCCTTGGCGGTTTTGTTGGTTCGGCCACAGGTGTAATTGGTGCGCTTGGAACATGGAGGTCCATCTTAATTTTGGGTGTACCCTTTGCTCTCCTTTTTCGAAAGCTGAGCGGAGGAGGTGGAGTTGCTCTGGCATGGCTGAGGGCACTGTTATCAAGTGGCACATCAGATCCAGTGGATACTTTTGACGCGGCTGACTTGCGGCCATCCAGTGGGTTAACGTTGGTGAAGGCATCCCTCAGATCAGATATGGGTGACCGTACGCTTTGTTCAGTTAAGCTTGTAGATGTAGGCACTTCTAGATCATTCTCATATAGATCTATTGACGAGGGACTCAATAGACATCCTTCACTATCAAGGCTGGTGTGGTCGAAATCATCTCCATGTAGACACTGGGGCTCGTCGCTATGCGTACACTCTACACTGTGAACATGTGAGCGCTCTCGCTCTTCATCGGAATACAAACACGAATCTAGCAATTGTGACACGGTACTGTCATTTGTGGGTGCATTTTTAGCTTTAGCGATCCCAGTTGAATTCACATCAGGTGATCTAGGTTTAGCTATTGGACCTTTTATCTCAGGAATACTCTCTAGAAAACCTGTACCACTACCGCTGGACAGACGAGAATTCTGGGTTCGATATTCTGGACTCGTGGGAAACCTTTCATCCACGTCAGTAGAGGTTGGAGCTGGAGGTCAGGAGAAAAGGTTGGAGTCAGGAAATTGTTTTTCTTTTTGTTGAATAAATTCCAACCCGAACCTTGGAACTCAAAAGCCTGAGGGAACTTACAAACTGTGTCAAATGGATCTGAACGTCCAACTGTAAAGGCACTGGGTCCAACAGGGTTGCCTATGGTGTATGGATGACACGAACAACCAAACATGCACTAGAGTAAAACATATCAGGTTATACAATAAAGGGTGTAATACCAATGGAAATACCCAATATTCTGAAGCTGATATTTTCATCCTGAAGTGGCACTTATATATAAAATGTTTCATTCGGTTACCCCTCATAGGTCAGCATTGAATTTTGTAATTTGGTTCTTTGAAAAAGCAAATAAATTTCTCGAAATTTGCTGAAATGAAATATATCTTTAAGCACATTCAATATACATTTCAGAATATTTGGATATTTCCCTTGATTCCACTCACTGTTACTCAATGAAAATAACAACTCACCTTTTTTGTTTTCGCTGATATCTTTTGGTGGTAATGCAGGTGCTGGTTTCATGGCAGTATTTCTGGTTAACGAGTGGGTTGACTGGGCCTAGTTAATTTGTAGAAATAACATGATTAATCTAGGGGATATTAAACATTATTATTTCATCAAAATAGTGTACTTGTTTATTCACGGTCCCTTTAGTAATAGTTTGATTTTTCGATATAAAAATACAATATTTTTTTCTGGAATACGTCCGAATTGAGCAAATCTCAAAATCATTGTTTCAGAATAAAATATCACCGATATCCATTACCTCCTTATTATTTTTTCACCAATTTTCCCCCTTTGCGATTAATGTAAGACGGCTAAAATCAAGTAACAGTTAATAACGCTTTAAAAAGAAAGGCTTTAAAAAGATAAAACTGTTGAAGTCTTAACTCTTTGCGACTGTTTGACAAACAGTGTTATTGACAAAAATTGTCGATTCGCCGGATTGACTATCAAATTCACATGATACAGTCAGTGTGCCCTGGACCCATACTATACATCCTGTGGGCACACAATCTGAGCACCCAATTAAAAACTACCAATCCTGCGTATTACATCCATAACTATAAACACTGCAAGTTGTCGATTACGAGGTACCATTATCTTTTCTGGAACTGTTTGGTCTATGATTTGAGTGGCAGTTGCAAACATACATACCTTGTCCTCTGGTACCCTAGGTGTCGTCTTGGCATCTGTTGTTATTTTATTTATCTCTCCCGTTCGCTTTAAATGGACGGGTCCGTGCTCAAAGATGTTACCTAGACCAACTCCCTTCACCTTCTTTTTGTCTTTGTCATCTGTAACCAAAAGTGAGAACTTTTACAAAGTTGCTTGGGCAAAATACACGTAGGAAATGAAAAAAATCTTTTTAAATATAGATTTCAGCCAACATTTTAAATGTATTCAAAAATATATGAAAAAAAAAATGTATCATGAAACCTTTGTGACTGCAACGAGCGACAATCTGATCTTGTATATTTTAATGAGTTGTTTGGGTGAGCAATTCTCGTGGATAAGCTACGCAATCCACTAACTTGAGTTGTTAGCTGAGTGTATTATGAAGCATATCAATCCACGACAGGGATTACTATTACCTGGTACTAGTATTTGTAGTAAAGACCCTCCCGACTAGTGGAATTAAATAGCAACTAGCCCAGTGGGCCAGTAAAAATCTTTAAAACTGCAATTTATAAGCACCTTAACATGGGCAAGTGGAATTTTGAACAGGGCTAGCGCAAAGATAGGTCCACTCGCCCGGTGGATTAGTAGACAAAATAGTTAAAGAAAACCCCTGCACGAGATCTACGAACTCTGCGACTTCCAATACATTAATGATCTTCCTGACTTAACTTATGAAAACATTCGAGATTTCGCAATCATGAGTTGGGTTTAGAAATAACCATACATCATGATTTTTTTTTTACATTTCCCATTACTCGATATGACATCTTATCGTCTGCTAGATCTTTTTGTATGTGAAATGACAAGTGGCAGCAATGTCGTCTGGTTTATCTCGGGAATTCTTATCTGTTTTTTAATTGTAACAACGTCATGCATTTTATGGATTCAGGTGTTGATCCATGATGGTCAGGTATTTTTCTACCGTGAACATCAATAAGTTTTCATTGACATATCCACTTCCCCTGTTTTGCAGTGAAATATCAGCGTTTCCATCGTTGATATTGATAACCAAAAAACATGGCGACCGGCGAGTCGAGCACAATATTTTAGTACGAAATACTGCACTCGAATTGAATATTAACTCGATCCGCAAAAAAAGAGAAAGAGATATTTCTTCAATGTCCAGGTATGTTAGAACCAAGTTTGGAGTACGTAAAAAGAATCGAAGGCTTTAAAGATTTAAAACGACTTACTGCCTACTGGCGTCTTTGGCTCTTCAGGCTCTGCTTCTGGTTGGACCTCTACAAAGTTGGACGGAAACATTCCCGTTTTGCCGTTCACCATCCCCTCCCACCAGCCTTCTTCTTCCTGTAGAAAATATACAATACAACGATTTTAGGCGTAATACATTAGAAAATGCTTTACAGGAATTATGTTAGAGAAACATGGAATGAGACAACTACGCAACTTTTTTTCACGCTAACTCTAATGCGATATTTATTTCAAATTCTTCCCTTTTAATACGCCCAGGACCGTAGAGTTATTGTTTCAAAATATTGTAAAGTCACAGCTCATAAATCGTGTAAAGATCTTACTTTACATGAATATGCTAAAAATGTGTGACATCAATCTAGACAACTAATCAATCCATTTTCCTGTATCAGAAGCTGCTTAATAGAAAATAGTCAAGTTTTACCAACCTTCCCTAAAAAGGGAGTCTCTTATATTTCCGTAATTGAACCCAGTCAAACAAAGATTGTTTACTTGTTTTTTTTCCTTATATGATGTAACAGAAAAACAATTTAAATCAATCAAGAAAAGGGTTTCTACGAATAATTCTGAAAATATCAAAATGTATATTCTGATCGCTCCACTAACCTGTTTGAGGACCTCGACGACGTCGCCCACGTCCAGCCGCAGCTCGTCGTCGTTGGCCGGTGTGTAGCTGTACGACACTTTCGCCCTCAGCTTTCTCCGCGGCTGATCTGAGGAGGTAATGAGAGGCATGGTGAGTCTCTAGTAGACCACAAGACAGTATAAAGCCAAGCCCTCGAATCAGTCTGTTCACGTCTGTGCCTAGAGCAGGATCCGATTGACAGCTAAATCTGTATGAGCGAGGTTATCCGTCGTTATCAGGAACTGATGGGGGCTGTGGTATGGGCCAAACTTCTTAGATGTGTTCACAGTAGTTGTCAGATAACGAAACTGGCCGGTTGACTAATGTTGGGCTCATGTTGAGAACCAGTATTTATGTAATGTAGGAACCGGGTCAGGTGCTCGATGCCACTTCCTTTTGTTATAAAAAATCTGAGTGTTGACCTGATGACAATCTAAACCCGTATGTACAGATCTGATCCGGTTCAGACGTCTCCGATTGGTTTAGTTTTTGTTCCTTACACACGCTTCAACCTATACTAAAACAGTAATGCTGCGGGTAGCCAGTCTTAAGGTATATCAATAGTGGTCCCTGTCAGTCTTTGGTCGTGATAATTATGTCGTGGGGGTTTACATGTCTGGAGTTGTCCACCCACAGTATAATCTATCAGCCAAGCATAACCCACTCAAGAACTGATAAGTATGGGGCGCCAAGAATGAAAGTGCAGACATTTTAATAATATTATTATGCGTGGATTTTCTAGTCTGACGGTAGGCAATGTTTCACAGAG
This sequence comes from Lepidonotus clava, assembly GCA_936440205.1. Lineage (NCBI taxonomy): Eukaryota > Metazoa > Annelida > Polychaeta > Phyllodocida > Polynoidae > Lepidonotus > Lepidonotus clava. The sequence goes on along the minus strand of OW387136.1, from coordinate 37,907,395 downwards.
TGAGTGAATCAATTTAGTTCTTTTATCTGTGACTGTAAGTCCTTGAAATCGTATGGTTGAGTCTAAGTTATTGCTCTCCCACACTGGATATGCCCTTTGGACGGTCTGTAATTTGTGTCCGAGATTATTATAAAACTAAAGAGAACACTCAGGGAAATAGCAAAGGATATTGAGCAACATTTGAGAAATTATTTGCTCATATATATATTTATCCATTAGGCTAAGAAAGAACAAAAACAAACAAATAAGCAAATATCCAATTTCTCAGCTGACACTCAACGCCCCATAGGTTTGGCTGTCGATCAGACTGGCCGTGTGGGAAGGAGGGGGCCGTGTACGTGGGAGGGGGCACGATAAGTTTCTGTGACATGGGTTATCGATAGGTCCGCACATCATCCCGGACTCCAACAACAGGGTGCCCACGCTTATCTTCTTTCTTTTTTTGTAATTAGAAATCTATTTAAACCTTTTAAATAACTTTAATAGGTCAGGGTTCGACAAAATAAAGACTACGTTAAACAACCTAAGACCTTGTTTGTTGTACCGAAACTTGACCGTAAGCGAAATTTTGCACCGCACAATAGACGTGTTTTCTTTTTCAAATCTAAATCAATTTAAGACCTTTAATTAAAATAAAAGACCTCCTGCTAGTGTGTTAAAGGTAATGGGGTGCGTTCAGGGCGCCACCTGGGAGGTGTAATAAGAACTAGAAAAAAAATCTGATTTTAAGCCAACTTCAATGCTATCTTAGGTTTGTTGACACTTAAAAAAATACAATGCACAATTTTTTTCTTTGAATCAAGTAATGTTTCTTAGTATTATCCAAGCAAATAGTGCTCAAATACCCCCATTTTTAGGTTTATTCACTATAACTAATCTCACAAACGGTAAATGTTCTTTATTTTTTTCTAAAATTTGTATAATTGCCTATTCTTGTTGTATACTGAGTTTGGTGAGAATTGCACTGGTAGTTTTTGTATGATTTTACAAAAACCCATTTTCCCCATAGAAACCAATGGTAAAGGCAATTTTCTTAATTAGGCTGTAACTTCTTTCACAAACGGTAAAAGATCAAAATTTCAGTTTCAATTTACTCCTATAGATATAAGCTTTGATTAAAAAAATTATCTAAGAAATTTGACTGGTCAATAAAAATCAGGTTGAACACGCCCAATTACCTTTAAGTGAATAGTGAAATCAGAAACCGTTTTAAGGCAATAAATTTGATCAAATCAACATAATACCTAGGAAGACTTGCATGGGTAGTACCCTGTATACTTCGGTCAAATAGCTGCACCACAACCACCACCACCATCAGCCGTATAAATCATGGCTGTATCATATACGGGTAGTTACTAGTCAAATAGCAGGGGTTTTATCATGTCTGAAATAGATGATACCAGGAGCAAACTGAACAAAGAATAAATCAAAATGTACCTCGGTAGAGAAGCAGGCGCAATATAACACTTGTATGTATATGACACGCAGTTTGGAAATAGGGAAATGTCTCTGTTGTTAATGTAAGTAGTTTCTGTTCTTATTAGTATAGTTTAGGAAAGTGATAACACATCTTTATACTTCTTGATTCACACACAACAGTTTCAGAAACCACAAGGCAGGTCTATACGTTTACCTAGCTTTAATCTTTCCGGTTTTAATTGCTTGACACTTTAAAAACAAGATATTGGAGTGTCAGTGGATCCAATACAATATTTTAGGAGTGCTGTCCTCGTCTAACGGAAAAAAGACTTATTGAGGGCGGGGTGATTGTAATGTTATGAATCTAAAATGTATATTTTCTAAAAAGATGACAAAATTTGAAACGAAAACGACTTGTTTACATTACGTGTTGTATTCCATGATTTTACTTGAAACCAGCAAATGTTAAACACGACTTTCTGAATATGCTATACTGTGTCGTGACCAATTGTTTTTAGGAAAATAGTACTATTTGTACCACAGGCTGTGATGTAAGCCACTGGACCGGATCTAGGGGATAGGGAAGCGAGTATCGGACAAGTGATGTGTTAATTTGTCTATTGGATCTCAATGCAATGTTTTCTTATATCAGAAGTTGATAATATGTACACATAACTAGTCTTCAATAAAAGTAACCTAATTCATCATAGGTTTTGGTAATCAAATAGTACGAAATGGCTCCGTGCTTGAATCAAATGGTCCTAACTCTTGATTCTAACTGCAGGGATAGACTCAGGACCTACAAAGAGTAAACTTTTATGAGGCAAAGAAAAGTAAAGCTACGTAGGGAAAAAGGTGTAGATTTATCTATATATACAATAAACTACGTTTCTTGTACTTAAGCTTCCATTCCATAAGGCCAAAAAGAATTCGCTATGAAAAAATACAACTATCAAACTTATATATCATTATTGGCTGATCCTGGAAAATTGCAAAATATCTTTGTACGTTGCAAATCTAATGTGTACAATAAACACCTTATAGAAATCAAGGGGAAAATTGTATAAGCTCCCCAGGGTTGAGTACAATACCAAACCATTAAAATCCATCTTCAATTTATTTTCAGTTCACCTATGAAAACCCTTTTCAGAATTTCTGCAACCATAACCATAGACATTTAAGCCAGGAAATACTGAGAACAGAATATAATAGATAATAGAATGAGGCCACACAGCTTAGAGATATGTGAGGAAAATGTTCACTTTAATCATCAGTGTATCCCCAAAACTGTCAGACATCGGGACATTTCCGTCGTTTTATATCAGACATAAGATGTATTATTTTTGCCTAATACGAAAAAATGTCCACGTTAATTGCATTTTTTTCCACTGGCTTCAGTTATTTTGTGCTAACGTCCTAAGAAAAAAACACTGTCTTATGTCTGACGTTACCCGGAAATGTCCAATGTAATGGCTTTAAATGACGTTTTAAAATGTTTGGGGGAAACACGGAAATACTGTCACTCGTACTGTACAAAGTACATACCAAAAACTTGGGGCTCTTCACTAAAATTCACTGAAACAAATCACCGAAATCAGGCATGAGAGAAACACTTAAATAGTAAATACTTCAGAATGTGCATTTGGGAACAAATCAATAATCTTATTCTATTATCTAGGATCCCTTTCCCCCGGGTATTAAAGGAGCAAGCCCACTTGATTTGCCCATTAATGCGGTGATAAATTATACACCACATAGCCACGTCTTCATCGTTTATTCTAAGATATATTTGGGTACCACAGCTAATCATTGCAGCGCATAAGACTGGGTAAACGCTTCATTTATTTTTGTCCATCCCTTTATACTTGTTAAGAGGTCTTTTTTTGGGTCTAGTTTTTTTTGTTTTTTTTGTTTATTATATTTCTTTACCCTTTTAACACTAACTTGTTAAAAGCACATGTCAACGTGTTATAACAGGCGTTTGGCTCCGGTCGTATAGCACCTGTTTCTGCCCGTTGTATGTGATTAATGTATTACTCATCCCTTTTCTAATGACTGTGCGGGTGACTTATTCATCGATCTTGTACCCATGCAACCTGGAATTCAGTACAAATTACCAGGCGGCAGGACCGAGCTTGTATCAGATATCGAACAAAATACTAGTATCTGTGATCCACTTAGCCACCCTGTGCGTATTTGCTCTTGTTTGACATTTTATATAGTGTTGTCTTTTTTAAATCTACAATGCCAAGCTGTGAACACAATCAGTAACACATTGCCCTTTTATACTGTGTTGGGTAGCTTTTTAAAAATGGTAAAAAGAAGTCTGATGTCGTTTTTCTATAAAAGATTCTGGTGCCAAGCGATACCAACCAACTTCAGCATAAAGAGTACATTTATTAGATTCCAGGGGTCGAAATAGCACGGGCCCGGGGGCCCGAGGCCCCTAGAAAAATGGTCGGGCCCCCAGATTGTATTGTGCAGGGGCCCGACTGGCCCCCAGAAAATCCAGTATTTTGAATAGAACTGATAATAAGGGTTGTCCTAAAGTTGCTTCGGGCCCCTAGACTTTCCTGGTAGAAGGCCCGACTGGCCCCTGAATATTTAGACTTTATTTCGACCCCTGGATTCATCCTAAAGTGGACAATTTTCTAAAATTTAGAAAATTACCCAAGAAAAGGATACTGCAAAGCAAGGAAAGATGTCGCCCATTTACTATTAATTAATATTATGACTTAATTGTTGAAATACGATGGGCAACAAAAGAGTTCAAAATGTTAATAGGATATTTCATACACCAGGTATGGCGACCAAAAAACTTTCACGAATATTCGTCATAATAATTTGCCCTCTCACGGACCTAGGGTATGTCCAGAAAACATTCACAAATCTTAATGGGTATTCACGAACATTTTCAAGCATTCAAAAAGTGTTCACAAAGTGCATATTATTGTACATAATACAGGTAAAAAGAAATAATTTTGAAATGAAAAAAGTGGGGGGGGGGGGGGGGGGGGGGGGGAATGCAAATTTAACAAATATAAGATTCATGACCACGAATCCTTCACGAATCCAAAATTTGGATTCGTGACTATTATTGAATTTCAGATTCATGAATATTTTTTGGTCGCCCCCCCCCCCCCCCCTGGTAAAGTGGTAAACGGTGTTCCTGAGAGTCAAACAAACCTCCTGGCGCATTATACAAAACCTGTTCCAGAAAGACCCACCTCAAGCCTCATCGTATGTATCTGGGACGGATACAATCATACATGTATGTATACATGCCCCATCAGTCACGTTTATCCGTCACAGAAAAGGGGGAGAGATGATCAAAACCAAACACATTTCTCAGACTATTACCATTACTGTCACCTACTGTCAGCACTGTCATCTCTCCGTCAACACTGTCAGAGAACTGTCAACACTGTCAGGTCCTGGTCCGTGATGTTTAGGCTGACCTGAAGGAGTGATAAGAGCTTTCTAGTTCTACTCTGGCATTTTACTTTTGTCAGAAAAGGGCCACGTTCTAAGTACATTCTAACAGCCCATCGTCGTATATGTGTCTTTATGGTTGATTGTCTGGGACGTTCTGCGCAATAAATGTTACGGAACTCGTTGTCTTAGAAAGGTATACTCATGGCGAAATGGTGAAGAAGAGCATATTATGATCAATGAAATATTGAATAAAATAAAAACAATTAAATCTTATCACCCTGTCATTTTAGTTGATTCTATTGAGACGTTGTTCTCAGACATGGGTTTATACTTTATAAATTGCCATCTAAACGTATGTAACTCAGGAGCAACATAGATGAGGGAATGTCGCAGATGGCTCCTTGGGTGGTTTAATTGAAATAGCTGAGATTAAAGATAAAATTATTTTTGAAAGCTTTGTCCTTTCGAGTATGGGTTTTGTTGCTCTGTTGCTAAAAATGAACTTCAAGAGTCTTTGTCAATAATCTGGGACTTAGGCCAAAATGTCAGTGGTATCCTATGCCTATTTTAAGTAAATAACGGTATCTTTATACCCTCTGAATCAATCTGTAACAGTGACTGATCATAAACAGTGACTCAGTTTGGACAAGGCCGCTGGTACACGTCAATAACCGTAGGGTGCCTTACTGTAACCCTAACCACATGTCTCCACTCACCCTGAGGCGACTCACAATAAGGCCAACCAAAAAAGGTGTTTCTAGTCGCATGCTATTCTTGGCCTATTTTCTCAGGACCACGTAGACATAATCTCTTTATACGCGAGATCACGACTGACCCTGTGACCTTTATAACTGTTAATTCCCAGGTCCTTTGTGTTATAAATAGCTGATGAGACCCAGGTGAGTTAGTTTGCAATAACCATTCTTAAAACAAATATTTTATTTTTTACTTGAGCCTGGCTAACTTAGCTTCCAGACGTTTTCTTTCGATCAACTCAGCATGTACCCCTTCAATAGACTAATTTTATTCTTCAATGAATATTCTACTTTTTTGTTTTAGAGAATATCTTGCTCTGGGGTCTTGATATTTTCTTTCCAGAACAAATATTTTGTGGTTCCTGGCCTAACCTTACTAAAAAGGGTGGAACCTTGCGGTGCCAGTCGCTGAGAGTGAAAGGCTCACGTACAGTAGATCGAGCAACAGTAGAAGCAAAAACGTCCGAAACCGGGAAAGCCCAACCTTTTATGCAATACAGGCTCTGGTTTATTCAAAGATCTAAAAAGTTAGATCTTCAAATCTTATTCTAAATCCTAACAATATAGTGAACTGCATTAATACTCGAACACGCCCGTGGGAAGTTAGCCTTTCAGATGGAATTTAAAATTCTGGACATTGAAAAGCAAGTCTTGTTTACAAGATCAAGCCCAATGCCACGCAGTTTGACAACTACCAAGTCAAGTGGTCGAAGCATGGAGCATTTGAGAGGGGGTTCTGATGCCACACAGTGGTATTAAAACTGATCTTTTTGATCGATTTTCCAGCAAAGTAAACTTATCCTTTTCTTGTGTTGCTCTCATAATTTAGAAATGAGGCAGGCAAACAATGTTTATTTACGATGAAATAAGGATTTGTGGTCGTTAGTTCTTAAGACACGCTGTGCCCATGTTATTTGGCTTCTGAGGTCTGTCTGATGGTGAAATAACTTATATTTATAAGATAGTTATTGTTAATGAAATGAATTTAATATATATTGAATAATTATAGTCCATTTAACAACCAGAACCACGAAGGGTCTGGAAAACTTTATCAACTTTATATTTCTTTTCAATCACAAATATCCAATTAATTTCCAATATCTAGTACCACAATTTCCAATATATTCATACCCCTAACTAAGCCATAAGCACAAACTATTTACCATAGTTCCACCCCATGCTGTCCCACAGGTCCCTAGTCGTAGGGCGGCCCTTTCGCTCCAGGGACCGGGGTCCGGGCAGACTGCCGCCCGGCGAGCAGGACGTACAGTTCAGGGGGTGGTCGTAGAGGCCGTCCTCCGAGTGGTCGTACAGGTGGTCCTCCGGGCTCCCACAGGTGGGGCTGCCCCCCACCACCCCCTCCAGGGCCAGCTCCTCCAGGGGCCGGGGCCGGGGCTCCTTCTCCACCGGGCGGCGGCGGCGGATGGCAGTCCTTCGCTGGATCATGTCGCCTGTCATTGGGAAAATGTCCTCCAGTGGCTAGGCGGCTGCTTCAAAACTCTCATTTAGTTTTCCTTTTAAAAGGTCTCCAATGTTATGACCTTTAGCATAAAATTTGTACGAGTTCTCAGGACAGATTGAATGTCCAATGTCTCACTCTTGTACGATGACTACCAGATAAACTATCCCTGGTAGTGTGAGTTGGGGAAATATCAACTGGGATATCCGTACTTGTCTTGTGCAGGATTTGTACTGATATCATAAACTAATGTTACCGTACCTTCAGGAATTTCCCGAGAGGTTCCGATCTAGTTCTGGGATGATGGTACCGTGTCAGTCAGTAGACACTGTTCAGTGCATTTTTTTTCGGAGTCTATCCTTGGCCTATGAACGTAATCGACTCTTGTACATATGTTTTATCCTGTGTTTGTATCTTTAACCAAAGTTCGCACTCAACCATTACAACGTATCCTGCCTCAACTTCTGCTGTCTTAACCCGGCGAAGATGCCACAACTCAACTCATATAAGATTCCTCGCAGTTCGTTTTCTCAGAAGTCCCACGATCCTGACGTCAAATATGGAAACAAGCGGTTATTCGATAACACTAAACACATTGACCAAACTATTCCTAGTGCGGTGACACTGCGACACTCCTCACAGTGTCAAGTCGACCTGCTCTGAGTGGGTCAGGGGGCGCCCCGTGAGCTGCTCTAACTCCGTCTTACACCAGTCACCGAGCAGCTCGCCGCCTGGCCCACTTACAGCCCCGTGACGTGGGGTCAGGCACGGCCAACGGCCCTTCTCGGAACTGGGGCTGATCTTTGTCACCCTCCAAAGAACTGGGGGAATGACACTTGTTGTCTCTTAATCCTGGGATCGAGTAAACCTACTTCTTATTCCGTCAGTTTGTGTGGATGAGATGGAAACTTTTTTTATACTCCTGTGTGACGGAAAAGTGGGGGTCAATGGACTTTTCTAGGTTACTGGCCGGCGTGACTTATAACACTGTATACTCTAGTTACTTCATTTTTTCGCTGGTATTTGCAAATATTATTAAATCCAATAGTCTGTAACATCAAATCCGCAAAGGTCCACGACCAATTCAATGGACCAATATCACTTCCCGTCCTTATGTTCAGAATAAATCCGCTCTAATCCTTTTGACTGCACAACTGTTATTCATGTTCACCGATTCCTCCTCTAAATCTGAAAGATAATACGCAATTAAATCCAACTTTTATATTTCTGCTGATTTGGCGCATTGGGATTAATCCTTTTATGTCCATGGGCTGTAAACAGCACACCCTACAATCCTGGTAACTTGATAAGACTGCCTTTACTAATAGTACACAAGATGCGTAACCTAGCCCGTTCTTTGTCCCTGCTCTGTGACCCGGGGAGTCGCTCTGTGGACACAAACACCCTGTATCTGGAGCTGCTCCCACCAAGTCGTAAAGGCGGAAGTTTGTCCCACTCCCGAGCCCCGAGACCAGATAGTTTCCGTCCTACAGGCAATTAAGCCCCGTTCACATTGACTTCACAGTATAATCGCCTTTTGGTTAGATTCTCCTTTTTTTTGGTCGGGATCTTTCTTTTTCTTTATTTTCGACTTAGATTCGCTAAATCAGTCTGTGAAAAATATGCCCAGGTTAATAATTGCATTAGGTGACGTTCGGGTGACAAAATGTTTATGGAATTTCAATTTTTAGAAAAAGGTGCAGTTAAAACAACTTCAAAAAAGGATACTACTCTGTAAAACTTCGGGATAAAAACATTCATGAATCCAGTTACAAAATGGCCTTTGCTCGGTGTGCCTTCCGGTTTACCATCGGGACCGACACACCACAATGTCGAATGTGAACCGGGTTGAGGGGAAAGTTGAAACTGGCCTGAGATGAATGACAACAGTCCGATGTCACAGGAGCTCGTGAGAGCAGGTCCCATGAGGTCCCATCAGGGGGACAGGAAATGGATCCCGGAGGGGGATTACTTTCTCTTTTTAGTTTTATATTTAGACATGTAGACTACCGACGTGTCCCTCTCTGCTGAACTCCGCATAATCTCTTTGAGTTTCCTCTTTCAAAAAAGAGAGGCCTTTTTGTGCACATTTTAACTTGCGTGCTGCTGACTTGTGCAAATTTCTTTCATTGAGGAAAAATGTTTTACGACTGCGTCCTATTTAGATATAAATTCAAATCTAGCCGATTTGGAGATAATAATATTACACATGCCTCAGTAAACTACATTTCGGCAGTTCCAATGTATATGGTGCTGACATGATTAAAGGGAATTCCCCTGGATTACCTACACTCGGTGATGACACATGATAAGGGTGTCAACGGAGAGACATGGGAAGTCTGGGGCCCTTAGATCCACGGAGGTAAGACCTTGACAGACAAGGTAAAGGTTCTTAACATGCAGGTGTTACTTGTTGTTCCGTTGTACGAACACAACACAACATTCCTCCTCCACTGCTTGCCATATCAGGCACCCTCAGGTATGAGTCACATCTCTAAGGGACTGGGTGAGTGAAATAATTGCAAGGCGCACCATATAGCTGACATAAATCATGGTTTGCTGATTTCACATGGTGTCCCCCTGTAACTATCCCTGGTATCGTAGCAGTGAGTGGCGATATACGCTTACATCGTGAGAATCCTTTATCATCGGAAGATTACATCCACTTTAACCAGTATCAGCGTCACTGGCTCACATCCTTGGTCCAGTTCTCCGACAAGTCCCATGTCATGATGTGCTGTTCCGCCTCGGTGAATTCACTTACAAAACCGTACTGTTACCCTATACTGCACCGTCTGACCGATTAAAAAACACAGATTTCAGATCCTCCTTTCCTACAAAGAGTCCTACCGTTGTCATGGCGACGGTGACACAGCAGATATAACGTCCTTGTTTCCAGAAATTCCAAGTTGACATACAGGTACCCCACTGAATCTGTCCCGGTGATCTGTGGGTTATCTTACCGGTAAATCTGTAGGTCCTATAATACACTCAGAAAGCTACACTGACTCCAACGTGTATAATATTGCAAGGCTCTTTTTGTCTTCTAAATATCTGTTACTAAGAATATAAGGATTCCACCGATGCTGATTTGAGGTTACAGGTACTTGGTATTAAGGTTTCAATCTCCTCCAGGGTCCCTAGTACAGGTAGATGGTCAGTAAATCCGTCACGACAAATATTATAAATGGCACATTCACACAAATATGAATACCAGGTCAATTGCTATAATATATCAATGAAGAAGACTCCCTTGCAATATTCTTGAGATCTTTCCAAAGAAGCTCAGTGTACGTGCTCTCCTACTAGTGAATGTGCATTGGTAGGTTTTGAACTTGAAGCACATAATATATAGCAACCGTCAGGTAACTCCCTAAATAAGGTAAGGCGGGGTGCACCACTGAATCACACACTAACACCAAGCACAGGGTGTTTTTTCTCTCTGAGATATCCTCGGCGGAGTTACTTGATACGGGAGGCGTGCCCGGATAAAGGAGTCAACACTGGCTATGGATCGACAGACTAGATCCATAGGACTGGAGTAGTGGTAGGTGTATGTACGCCAGTCGGCCGTGAAAAAAGCCGACGTCGTCGTCGTCGCTACTGCTGCCCCTGAACTTAGTCAATGGGGTCAGTATGTCGTGGGGGAGGGCATGTGGGACGGTGGGGGGAGGCACTGGAGCATGGCTTCATATAAACACATTTGGCAAAATACATGGTTGTAAAAAGATGTTATTCTATGTACACGTGCCTCCTTATTGAGTCATGGGTAGTTTTCAGGTATGATACACATTTTTAAAATTATTTTTTTCCTACACCGATTTTATGACCGGAGACTACTTGTGAAATATTTCTTTCCTCGACGTGGCCTCGTTAAAAGATGCTGAACAATTTCTTTAGTAACGTGTCTTACGTCAAGGTAAACATACTATTCCGATCATTTGCCATATATATATCAAAATATATCAGTAAGAGTTGACTAGATATGTACACAATTTCTTTTTTTATTTCGTATTTTGAGTATATAGAGGGACCAGGAAGTTTTTACGCTTCATGAATCGTGTCGGACTTTAACCCTTTGTACCAGGGACATTTCTTGGCATCTGCAGTAACCCTTTCTTCCCCTAAAAACATAGTATCTAACAATGCTTCTTTCTGACTCATTTATTCTAAACAGCAACCTCTATGATATATATATATATGCAGAAATCAACCACTCCCTGCTAGGACATACGTACAAAGAGGGCCCGGGGCTTCATGCATATATACAAAGAAACCATCAGGCTGGGTGCCACAAAAAACACCATCAAAAAAAACATTTGACACTGCGTCTCCTTCTTTATGAGCAAGAGACCGTAAATCTTAAACATCATGTATACAGATTCGTGTCACTTAAATAGAACAGAATTAATTCATACCAATAACAGGAACTAAAAACATCCAGAATATCTCTAAAAATCTGTACAGCTGCCAAGAAACGTGTGGATATACATTGCTTAACATAGCGGTAACTATGAATATTTAAAAATGCCACCTCCCAACCAGTGGGCTTCCAATGGTACCAGGGATATTTCTTTATTATTTCAAGATACAAAGCCAATTTGCCCAAAAACTTCCGGCAATGTTTTCTTGTTCAGGCCTACCTTCTATCCATTGTTTCTGTAAATGCTTTCTCAGGACTAACCATTAGGGGTTTAAACTTTGCTGCACACTGGGCAGGTGTGGGTCAAGTTTTACCTGCCCAACCCAAAGGCACCAGCCCCTCTTTACGGGATTTTTACAATATGAAAAAAAACGTAAATGCCCTTTGGGAAGGTGGAAAATTATCAGGTTTTACCTGCCAGAGCTCAAGTTTTACCCGCATAAGGCCGACAGGCAATGTCGAACCCCTTTTTTCAGGGATGTTAAATGTTGCTCAATGTGTTCTAAACATCAAATGTTGAAACAGATTTTTTGTGGTGCCGGAGAGAAAAAAATCTGAAAGCTGACAAAAGTCGGACGACTTACATGACTGTTTATTTTTTTTAAGTTTCCCAACCTTGTAAATGATAATCTAAGGACTGACATCCCAAATTCAATGATTAAATGATCAAGGGTATTAGTACCTCTCTTGGTGACCTTGGTGCCCGCGGGTGGCGGCCCAACCTTGAGGTGGCCCAGCTTGTTGGCCAGGTCGGCCACGTGGCCCTGTGCCTTCTTTGGGGCCTCCTTCGTCTTTGTCTTCTCCTCCTTCTTGATCTCCTACATCAAGAAATAAAAGAACAGCATTAATCATTTAATTTATACTGGTAGAAAAAGTTAACAGAAGAAATGTCTTCATCCTTATTCTATTTCTGAAGAAAAGATGGGATGAGAGAATCATCCTTCAGAAAATGAGATAAAACTGCAAATTTCTCTTAAGTCTATCTACGAAGCAAATAAGGTCAAACCAATAGCCTTCAGAAAATGAGGTATGTCTTCTAATTCCTTTAAATCTTCTACCGGGGTTTGAAAAAAAGATTAAATGGGCTGAATTTTCTTCATTTTCAACCCTACAATATATGTATGACACAACATCTTTACAACACGATAGACTTTATTTGCAAGAAATATCACAAACACTTCTATCGATACTTCTCTCACTCTATCATTCCTTTACAACTTGCCATAGAAATAAATAATATAGAGTATCGTGAGATATTTTAGCTTAATCAGACTTCACTGAGTATTGTGAGTTGTGTATTTCTATATATATAGAACTTGGGGGACTGAAAACCGTGCTACTGCCACTGCACGCCATCTGGTAGCAACTTACTACACCACTGGGTCAGATCAAAACACCACTTTTTCTCCAAGAGAACACTTCTCAGCAGCATATTGCCCAGTCTCTGGTTTAAGTGACATGCTTCTAGGGTACGTGATTTTTTTTTTTATCACCATTTACTATTATCATAGAACCTCTTTTTTAAGCCGTGGCTTAAATAAGGGTTAGTCTTGAAAATAGGATCATTGAGACCCCAAATACGGGGGCGCGTCCTAAAAAAGGGCTTTTGCCAAAGCTTAATATGCTGTTTTAGAAAATCCCTCATTGCCTCAGTAAATGGCATTGCACGACGTAGTATCACATGTAAGAATACGGCCTAACTTAGGGTATTTCCCTCACCCTAAGATCTTAGAAATTCCATCAGGTACAAACCCAAAATTTGGGGTGCGTCTTATATTAGGGTTCGGCTTAAAATAGCTTTTACGGTAGTCCCCTAAGCTCAAGGGAATCTGTCAAATTGGGATTTCAGACAGGAGGGTTTGTGTATTGGTAACCTATGGTTAAACATGCCGCACTGGACTAACCATGAGGGGGCCATGCCAACCAGTGCCATTACTCAATTTACGGGTCTGTAGGTAACAAAGCTTTCTAAAATCAAGCAAAGTAATATCACTGCCTAGGTTTACTGGATTTTCCCAACGACGTCTAGGGTACCCCTATACGACATAGAAGGTCCCTTCTCAGCCGATCAGAGATCTGCAGACCTATAGTTTGCAAAAACACTCTATGGTATTGTTATTTTCATTCCTGTTGGAAAGAAAAGAAAGAATCTTAGGTTAAAGTATTAGATGCAATGTCAAACTAACCTCTCTTCTTATCAGGTAACTCTTAAAACAAATAGGTTTGAACAAGGTTTGGTGGTACCCGCATGGTCGGTATTGATGCCCATAATGATGGTAAGCGGTTATCGGTGACCCCTTTATGTCTAGAGACATAAATAATAGCGTTAGCTTAGGGCTCTTTCTAATCTAGATGTCGACAATATGACAACTGACATGAACATGGATATCGAGGAATGCACAAGTTGATACAATGGTTAACTAGGTTTTATGTAAGCCAGGAAAATCAATCGGAATACCTGGTCGTCATAGGACTATTGAGATTGAAAATCTTGTCGATAACAAGCAATTTGGGCGTCGACATTATCTGTTTTTTTTTTGCAATGTCTTCTTTTATTAAAAGAATTGCAGTTTGAATTGTGTCTTCTAGTAGTTATGCAATTTACTTTGAGCTCAGCAAAGGTGCAAGAGGCCTCGAACTGAGCTTATGAAAATCCCCTGGTTCATTCTTTGTGACGGATAAAATTGAATTCTTGGTGTCCAATTTCTTCCAGCCTAAATTATGATATCTTTCCTTTTCTCTTCCTTTTACAAAGTGGTTGTTCAAAAGTTTAAATCTGAATATTTGAGATACCAATTTGGACTAATATACTAATGCTGCTGCTGAACGTAAAGCCGAAGTCCAAAATAATCAACAAACATCTAAATTACTCGAACAGAAACCTTTTTATTTTTACACCGAAAAACCCTTATTTGAGCCGCATCTTAAGCAGTTGAGGGTTTGTCTGAGAAATTAATGCCCATCAGGCCTCAACTTTGAGGGGTTTACAGTCGTTTGAAAATATTCATAAACATTTTCACGGATAGCTTTTATAGAAGGATACAATCATTAACGTTTTGTACTGTAGTTATCTTTTATTTACATCACCACAGATTATCAAACTTGTCAAATTATAAAGGACAGTTTATGTTTAGTATGTACTCGCATTTACAAACAAGACAGCGCTGTTATCATTATAGATAGCCTCAAGGACTAGGTAGGGTTTCTTTTCCGTTCACTTTAAAAAACAGGTCAGTACATGAGTGTTGAGTTCACATATCGTGGTGATAAACCACCAACACCATGATCCGTGATAAAATGTCATGGAAGCCACAATATGGACCATGTACGTACTAAACTCGTCACGCCGTGTGGTATCACTGAGCACATATCAAGTGTCAGCGGAGATAGCGACAAGAGGAATATAGCACACCCTAGTGATGTCCATATAAGGTTAAACTGAAGGGAATCAATCAAAAGTTATTCATTTGTTGTCCTTTTAAGAAATTTTCAGGATGTTGTAGAGAACGCTGCATCCCTTTTGAGGGAAGAAAATAGCGAACCCTCCAACTCTACCACATTGTCACGACATAGAGGCATCCAAGCCTGAGACTTACTACTGGTAGTATACCCCCCATCTCTTTCCCTATCAATATTTTGGTCCCTATTTACTTCCTTGTGAGTGTAACCAAAGTCTGCATTTACCACATTGGTTAATCCCCAAGATATCTTTTGATTTTAACAAGTATGTTACAAAAGTGATCGGCTGACTTTTTTTATTATATGCCTTAGTATTTTGCTGATTTTCTCTGATACAAGTTTTGTCATATAGTTATCACAGTGTGACATATGAACTACTTTAGCAACATAATTCCAGAAAACATTTTCCACGCTGACACCTGGCATGACCCCTTACTTTCAATTATTCAATATCAAACAGGTGTTCAGATTAACCAAAGCATGGGTCTGATATATTTAATCTCCTACCTCAGCCTCCTCCAGCGAAATATCTGCCTCAGGTAACGATCCCATGATGGCACTAATCTGCATCCACCGTCCTCATCAACCTTATACTAAATCCACAGGTGAGGTATATCCTGAACCCCTAATCCACAGTTGTGTATATCCTTAACCCTTAATCCACCGGCAAGGTTTATCCTCAAACCCTATCCACAGGCGAGGTATATCTACGACCTTTAACCCACAGATGAGTTTATCAACAGCCCCTAATCCATAAAACAGTTCATCTTCACGGTCATTATAGCCATAATACAGGGTTTCAGTGGCAAAACACGTTAATCAAGGAAGTCCTTCGTTACAACACTATAATAACCTTGACGCCGTGGAAACTTTTCCGTTCTGTGTGTCACAGCACCAACTGCCTTTGTGCAACTGCAAGTTTCAGATCCAAGATGTTTTGGCAAAACAACCATGGAAACCAGGATGTCAGGCTGCATGTATATAAGGAGCAGTGGTGAAGCTTGACGTCTACAGGTAGTTAAATATGGATGGTTTGTGACTGTGTATTGAGTCGGCAGTGCTGCATGCTGCTGCCACTGATGCGTAGAGCAGGAAGTGAAGTTTTGTCTGCCGTTTACCCTCCCTTCCACGTTCTCCTCAGTCCTTATGCAGACAAACCCTCACGTTTTCCCCGTACAGAATAGATACACCCGCTCCTCCCGTGTGTATAGATAGTCACTTCTCCGTCCGTATATAGATAGGGTGCACGCTAGACCAGGCACGGTATGTGGTGGGTCGTGGACGAGGTGGAGGAGTGTCGGAGGACAGTGTGTCAGGTGGTGGAACACCTGAGCTTCAAACGTCAAAATTACACTACCGTAAAACTTCCAATTATAGGAGTTGGGAGGACTGGGAACACAGAGTGTTAGGTGGTGGTCTGGAACACCGGAGTTTTAAACTTCAAAATGAAATATCCTAAAATTGCTATTTATCAGAATTTGTACACCTTAGTCTAGAACTCGTTACCGTAAAACCTCTTAATATGGGAGGTAGAAGTCCACACAGTGTCAGGTGGTGGATCATAAGAATTTTATCCTTCAAACACACTGCCATAAAACTGTTGAATATATTTATATCCCTTGTATGAGAGTAAACGAAGTTGGGACATATGGTGTCCGATGAGGAAACACCTGGTTTTTAACTTCTGAAAAATTGCACTATCAACGAAATTCGTCTCATGTGATTTTCCCTGTCACGGCTATGATGGTTATTTTGATCCCAATGTGTTCTAGTGTAAAAATGTCATTAAAGACGCTTGACGTTTCCGGAAATATCATTTTTAGAAAAGTGCAATTGCCTGAATCTTACATATTTATAAAGAAAAATCCTGAAATTGGTCGATCAGAATTCCCTGTGTTTTGTAATTCTTTTTGATTTCCCCGTGTTTCTCCTGACAGGGATTCTTTTCTCCCATTTCTTCCTGTTTTTCCTATGCAGTTCGAACCCTGGATATGGTGCAGGAAGAGAATCTCAAATTATTGTCAGACCTACACTGCATTCTAACTTCTAATTATGGACGGTGAGGAAGTGTGTATGCGAAACAGAACCTGAGAGACACCTGTTTTAAAAGTTGAAAACTATACTCCTGTTAGAATTCAATATAAAGCGGCAGTGGAATCAATGGAGGGCATAGATTCAGGTATTAGTTATTCTTATGATAAATATGAGCATGGTTTCTCTGCTCCACAGTGAATATTTCTGTCACGCTGTAATAGACTTAACTTGACTGTTAGAGTATTCAAGCAAAAGACAATACTTACATGCACTTAGGAAGATTATGTGCAGGTTTTTAACTTTGCTGCCTGTCGGGCAGGTGAAGGTCATATTTTACCTGCCCCACCCTAAAATCCATGTGCCCATCGTTGACAGATTATCATTATAACACAGGAATTGGACCTGCTCCACCCAAAGTTTTACCTAACCTGAGCAGGCGGGCAATGCTTAAAGCTCAACGTATAAGAAATGCTTCAATGTTCAAATAACCTGTTATAATGAAAATGTTCATTGATGCCTGTTTTAATGTATTGTATGGTGCAAATGGCACTGTGTGGTCAAACGAAGCTTTAAGTTTAAGAGATCTGTTTGTAAATGCGAAGCCACTCTTACATTCAAAGCGCAAATCTGGTGGAGGCAAGCCCTGACAAAGCTTGTGACAGCATGTGAGGCACTGGTATTCCAATATAATTAATGGACTATTTACACTGCATTCAACTCAAAAACCCTAAGTCAGGCGCGAACAGCCTGGCCTTCTGTCACAATCTTAGTCAGCCTATATTTATTTTTAGAACATAACCTTTAAAAAGACAACTTTCCCCGTGCACAGTGCTAATTTAATATATTTAGATTGTATCTTGGTGTCTAAAATTTCCTTTTTGCGTCTCCTTTAGTTCAGGGATGCAAGTTGGGGTTAAAGGAAAAATCTGAAACAGCATCATTAAAATCTGAAATTATCTTAAAATGCTACGAAACGTGATGTAAGCAATTATTTTTGAAATTTACTATGGGAGATGGCAAAGTGAAAAAATCTTAAATGAAACAGAAGTCTGAAAACTTAAATTCCTGTTTAGTTGAGCCTTGATGCAAGAACATGATATGATGCCCATTTAACATTGGTTTTGGAGGTAGCTGTAACTAGGGCATTTACTACCTATGAATACCCTGCCCGGAGATCACGGTAAGTGGTCCACGTTGGAGCACCTGTCCCACTGACTGAGTGGTCGTTCTGACCTGGTCACGACTAGGCCGTCCCACATCATAGACCTACATGTCACGGACCAAATTACACACGCACTTAGGATTCAGGATATACTATATATACACGCATATACATCTATAAATGTAATTATTACTGTGTGGGTGTGGGTAGTAAGGACGGGTGCGGAAGTGTGTTTTTAGATTGGTATGCACTTCGATCATGACCTTTGATTTATGGAACATTGGTATTACATATATGAATTCTAAATAACACATTTTCCTGTCTGTTCTCCAGAAACTTGTGTTATTACATTGACGGAAATCAACCTTTTGGGCTGTTGTAAGATTCAAAATGATAGATGTTTGAGCAATATTTTGCGATAGAGATTGTTAGATAATTGAGCTTTGATTATGAACAAAAGACGATCATTGACAAAAAGTTTATTTCCTGTCCAGTGATTTAACATTAAAATGGCTCGCCGCGGGGTCAGAAAACCTTTTTCTTTTATTTTGCTTGGGGCTTAAGAGTAACTGGCCAGAAAAGAAAAAAAAAAAAAAATAGGAGGGGGGAAAGGGGGCAATTAAAAAAAGACGTTGCCGCCTTTCTCAGGAGGTTCTCAGCTAGCAATTCTAGACCTGACCTTGGTTTTAGGGGAAACATGGACGCTTGGATATTATGAAACTGCATATACAACTCAGCTTCCTAGAAATTCTTTTACAGGGATAATTGTATGCAAATGCTGGTATACCAAGAAAAGAATACAATTGCATTTAAAATAAGTATGTAAGTTAGTAAGATTATACGACTAATGTAAGTAATACAATCATGTCACTTAGATTGGCGTTGTACTATTTGGTGGGCATTCTTTGTGGATTTCGGGCTTTCTCAGATAAAAATTATAGGAACTCGACTGTGTTTTAAGGGATTTGGGCCTCTGGGTCCTTAGTTGTTTTAATGTCTGCGTGCATGACCCGGTTTAGATAGTGTACCAACGCAAAACCCATTATCAAATTGAATTCCCTGAGATTTCCTTGTCTCGCAACAATTTTTCCTTGTGCCATATAAATTGACCAAGGTGTTCAAATTAAGAACCCTTTATGTACAGAAAAAAATGGGAAAATCAAATCCTTATAATTTTTGAGAATCAGAAATTTCAGAACCTGGCCAAATGAAATTCCCTGTGTTTTGGTAAAATGAAATTCCCTGTGTTTTGGTATTGAAATTCCCTGTATTTTCCCTGTGTTTTAGTAAATTGCAAATTCTCCGTGTTTTCACTGTCAGGGAATTCTTTTTAGCCATTGTCCCTGTTTGCCTGTGCTGTTGGTACCCTGTTTAGAGCTACTCACCCTGACGAAGTTGTCGGGGAAGGCGCCCCTCCTGCCGTCCAGGTCGCCCTCCAACCAGCCGTCACTCAGCTTGACCACGTTAGTGATGACGTCACCGCGCCGGATGGACAGCTCGTCGTCCTCGTCGGCGATGTACTCGTATTCCACGACCACCTCTGCAACGACACAAGATGCAATCGTGAGAAAATTCTAGAATACGTTAACGCCCGAGGCACCTATTCTTCAAAATATCCGTCTTCCCACCGGATAGTTTAGTTGAGAGGTCCTAATACACTTATGGTGAAAAGAAATCGCATATGCCATATTTTGATTCAAAATACATGTAATTCATTATGGACTTTCTAAACCTGGTTAGGACCCCATTGAACTATAGAGAGTTAATTATCTGTTATATGTGGTGTACTTAATTAGTAGTATTTAATTGTAGATAATAGCTAGCTCCAAATGCAGTCTCCTCCTCGTTCGACTGCTTTCGTCCAATACTTAATTATAGTTCCAACATCATGTAAGACGTAACACTCGCGTGAAAGGTTGTTATTTATTAATAATCTCCTGCGTATTGCCGTTCCGTGACAAGATCTAAATTGACAATGATCAGCTCCAAGGAAGGAATCCCCTCAAACATACTCAGCCAACGCTCCCGCCTTTCTACAGTCTTCCTGCTTTCTATTCCATACCAGGACTCAGCTTCTAAGACCTAACCTTTCCAGGGTGGTTACTCACACAACGTTCAGCTGACTCTGACTGAGCTAGAGCGGCATATGCTCCTTTAGTATGATACGTCACACGTAGACTCCTCCTTTAACCCCCATTCTTTGACAGAGTTATGGCTAACACGTATGTAATCTAAAGCTAACACTGTAAAGCCTACACGAGCATGGACTGGCCACCCGCGTCAGTACACCATCACTTACGAGAGCGCGTCAGGCACCTGAATACTTAAATTTTTTAGTTGCATACACTTGACTATAGATATGATATCCATTTGATCTATTTACATTAGTGAATCTTATCAATACTTCGGTGCATTCTATGTCAAGAATAAGCGTAAGCTATCTAAGGTACATATCATATCGATAATAAAAGTTTTGATATTTTTTCAAATTTTTACACTACTATCTACTTATTCTAGATGTGTTCATCTAACACACTTCAACTGGATCACTTAATCTTTATATTCCCCAAATGCTCATGAATACGGTTATACCTAGGACCACTACGTATTTAAAATACGGAAACATTGACAGTCTCGAATACTGGAAGCAAATGTGTCCATTTTTTAAAACCTAATTCAAGTAGAAAATCGACAGGCATCAAACAAATCTCAGTACACTTGGCACGTAGGCATCGGACACAGGGCCGAGTTCTGTCGTAGAATTAGCCCGGTCCCAGTCGGGCCGAGTGAAAACACGGCGGCAGGGTCAGGTAATGTGAGCCAACAGGGCCCCGGGAACAGGTTGGCACCGTGCCCTCTGAGGCCAGACAAAAAAATGGGTCTAATTGAGGGGTCAACCTACTTTTTTCCCCCCCTTCTTTTAAATGAAAATTAGCTTTAATTATCATATCAGTTATGTTATATGCAAAGGTTTTACCTAATTCCATGAAAGAGTTTTTTCTCTATTTATAATTCTTCCCTTTTACAACATCCTGTATTTTCGGCATTGCCAAACAAGGTGTTTGATTCAGCGGTCAAAATGCACTCTCCTCCTCCTCTTTTTTTTTTTTAAAATCATCTATCATACACACGTCAAGCTATCTTCTTATATAGCGCAGACCATATGGCAATACTTTTTTTTCATTTCAGAATGCGCATGCTGTTTCCCAACTTTATTCTCACGAATAAAACCACTTCTTTGTTAACAAATTTGGACCTATTGTCTTTTCACTGACACTGATGCTAGCAAATAGGGTTAACGAGGCAAGGTCATGAGTGCAACGTGAAAAAAATAGGTGTACAGGTAGCCCTCGGCTTCCAGACATATTGACTACATCACAGGCCGCCGGGCCAATGTTTAACTACAACATGAAAGACCATAGCAATATATGTTTTTTCGAATTTTTCTATTTTTTTCCCTTTCTATTTTTTTTACATCTCAAAATTACTTCAGTCATCCAGTACTGTTACTTCAGACATGCCTTTTCAAGTTTCCCCCATTTGTAAGTATTTTTTTCGGGGGTTAGGTGGACGTGTCAAAATCAACAGGTCTGCGAAGCATCCCCTACCTCCGTCCCTTCAGAGGGGCGTGCCTGTAACGTCGATTCAGCAAAGGGAGCAAAGGCGGGGGCGCAGGTACTGTACACAGCACGCCTGGATATTGCTTACTTAGACCTTGGGACCGATAAAAATAGAATATTCGAGGAACAACTTTCTTAAATTAATCATTTATTCGCCCTTTTGGTGTCCCGAATTTTGCCATTTCTGGAGACCAGCAAAATTAACAATATTGAAATCAGGCATGCCAGTCATTGAAAAAACTTTTGGCAGATTCTATTAAATATCAATAATTAAAAAAGGATATTTCTTATTTTCAAAAAGAAAATGAAGGTTATGTGCTTCTATTATTGTTGGGTAATCTATAAACAAAATCAAGAATTACATTAGCAGTTATGAGGCTTAGATTGCTGAGGCGGGGAAATAAAAAAGCGAGTCTGGGCAGAAAACATCCCCGAATTGAATCCACCTGACGCCCTTCACGGCTAAACAAACCTCCCACGCCTACCTGAGGTTAAACTAAACCAGGACACTGGGATCTGGAGAACGTGGGGCCACACCTACAGCTCAGGGTTAGTCCTAGGTCGGCGGGATGCGCAATTAAATGTTAGAAATGAAGAGCACTCCCGACATTAAGATATAGGAGCAGTACCGGCTGCGCACTTTTCAAAACTGTGCACCGGTGAGTGCACTGAGTCAGACCTTAAAAAGTATCAACGCAATGACTTATAAAAACTCTCCCGTTTCCTAATGCGAAAATGGGAAATTGAATAGCCTCAAAAGGAAAATTAAGTGTCTATCGTGGTGAGCGCATGTATGGGTAGGACGGATCTCTGAAGAAGAATTGAAAGCAGGCGTCATGGGACTTTGGCAGTTTTATAGATCAGCGCTGGCCGCACCTGCTGAGGCTCAGTTAGGTCTTCTCAACCTGTTAGTCAGAGATCAAACTTAAGCTCTAGGTCCACGATTCTACTGATCAAGACCCCTGGACTACCAATATTAGGCCACACAAATAAGCATGTATAAACAAAATAGGCACAACTTTCACTTTGTTGGTCTTTTAATTTTCATAAATGCGACTATTAATTAAGATAGTTACCCGACCTCATCAATAGTTTCCCCTATTTCAATTGGAAATTTTCCAGACAAAAAATCTGATGAAATACATGTTTTGATTTTAAAAAACTGAACCGTACTGATTTACATATCCTCAAAAATCTTCAACATTCACTGAAAACTCACTGGCATAAAGTTCAACTCGGTCAAAGCTATAACGTGACGTCCGTTGTGTAAGTCTAATACTTTCAAAAATAATGTTACTGTTAGTACTCGAATATTTCACAATTTTAATTTAAGGAACTACGAGAAATACATAGAAAGTCCCCCTTCTGTAACATAAGGCTAAACTTGCCGTAACTGTTACTTCCACCACAGAGTGTTATTCTAGTGCCTAATCCCCATTGGCGGGGCGCCAACTTTGGGTCAGGTATTGGACTGTGCCTGTTTGCAGGTTGAAGCTGTATTTCTGCCAACACTGACCAGGGTCTGTATGTCAACAGGCCCGGGAATGCCTAAACCCTGGTCACATACCTACCCACATTTGACAAGGTAGCCCGTGGCACTTGCACGGGTCAGAATTTTATGCGACAGGTTTGGAAGATTCATGAAAAAACCATGGTCCTTTGGGGACGACTGACTTGTCTACTAAATTTATATAGTGTTCTGCAATGCTGTTTTTGGAACACATTATGCAACGTTTTATAACTGCGAAAAAATGTAATATCTTTTTTAAATACAACTTATCTATTTTGTGTCTAGTGAGTGAGTGAGTGTTGGGTGTTTTATGCCGTACTGACAGCCAGGGTCATTTTTCGGCGAAAACCAGTTGGGACCAATTCTGTCCTTGGTGATTAAATCTATGAGATGAAGGTGACAGGGCAGGCAAACAGCAGGGGATCAAAAGTAAAAACCTAGAAATCGTTTTTGCTGTACCTCATCCCTTAGTGAACCACAGCACCAACTGGGAATTGAACCCAAGAACCACTTGGTCAGTGTTGGGCCCCCCAGCTACTGGGGGCCTATTCTTACCTGGACCCCCACGGGGGATTTTGTGTCTATTCAAGACAGTATGAAACTGAGAAGCAATTATTATCTTATAATGTATGCATCAACATCAGATGTGATTCGAGACAACATCTAAACCTCAATATGTGAGGCTATGACTAATGTATCACAACCAGAAAATATCCATATGATACCTGGTAACCATTGGCACTTCACATTTTAATTAATTGTTATGCCTTTCGGAACTAATATAGACAAAACATAGTCTGTGCGCCAGTACAAATTCTTCAGTCAGGAGAAAAAGACAAACGCTAGACACTAGAATAGTTTTAGGCAGATCATGATGAGTGCAACATTTGACCGAGAGAAGCCACTAAATACTTCATCAAATTGTCATGAAATAGAAAAAAAATTGTTCACAATAAGTTATTTAGTTAGATCTAATTCACTTTCAGTGACCAGTCTATGTAGGTACTACCACGTGAAAAATTAAAATGCTCCTCTTAAATCGAATTATATTGTTCTGAAAAGAGCACTTTTTTAATAATCTCATGCATTTTACAGAATGTTTCTATTTCAATTAGAACCAGAGATATTGAAGATTTTATGTGAAAATCGGGTACAAATTCTGTGACCATTTTTTCCAATGTACCAAAATTGGCGCATTCAAAACCAACATCTGTGCATTATCTAAAAATTATTTAGTTATGTTTTTCTTGTACAAAATATCCTTAGGAACACGTTGAAATAAGGCGCTTTGGTAAAATTGCCAGTGTGTAAGAAGGGGATCAGTTTAAGGAAAACATCCTTATTCAAAAACGGTCACAAATGCGCCATTTGAGAGTGTATGCTGTGGTAGTACCTAGTCTATGACTATATGAAAACCATTTCAAAACGTATGACTTGTCTATAGTCGGACATAGCCTAGGGTGTAAAACGTCGGACATGTCCGGCATTTTGAGGGTTTTCACAATCACTGCTTTCATAAATTCACCGTAAATTGCTTAATCTGATTTAGAAAATATATCTTATTATCTATAATCTACACTAGAGCTGTGACTGTTTTCAGCCTCATCTGTCACTGCGTTCTTTGTTCGCCTGACACGCCCCCTCATTAAGTCATTTAGCATACTTTCTGCAATGTTACCATTTTTGAAGCAAAATATCAGCGATCTCCCACACACCCGGAGAAGAATCTGGAAGAAAACACTCTAAAGACATAGACGATTCACAATCTCCCTTTAGTACACTAGACTTTGTAGTGACAGTCAGTGGGGGTAAGTGGTGAATTTGAAGTCATATTCATAACCCTGGCCCCAGCTCTGATCCGGTAAAATATTGTCGACGGGTTAGAGATTATAACTTTCTTGGTTATACAATTATACTGACAGTCTAATAAAAAGCATTTTTACAAATCTATTGTTGTCCATGATAAATTTCAAACGCTACGGCAACAAATCCGTCAAATTTAATAGGCATAAAATAGGCAGGATTGTCATTGACAATTGTCAAGAATATCCCCGGGCCTAGGCAGAATCAGTCATTTAAATGCCGGCATGCATTCTTTCCATAAAACAAAAAATACAAGATCAGTTTCCTTTTTAAATTACCTAGAAATTTCTTAAAATACAAAAGCAAAGCAACGTTAACGACAAATAACGTTAGCTATGAACTTCTACTTTTACGCTCCGTCAGCCTCCGAAAAAGGGGTCGGTCGGTCGTTCCTTGTGAGACGGGTGTGGACCTGCAATTCTCATGTTTTCCTATTTTTTTCACAGAAGTACTCTATTAAACTATGCTAGAATTAAAGACGAACTTACCCATGATCGATTTAAGGTGGTGATCCACAGAAACGGACCCGAATTTTGTAGGAAATCTCACAAATATCAGTCCAGTCTGGTTCGGCTGTTGCTAAATGCTTTCCAAACTTTGGTGACTAACATGGCGCCAGGTCACGTGACACTGTCGTAAACTATCCAAGAAGTTTATTTACGTAATTATTAAGAGTATTTGGCTGCATTTTCGAGATCAAATTATAAGGTATATTATGATGAATTGTAAAGAGTGAATCTTAAATAAGTAAACATCTGTATATTTATTTTGCAGCACCCTCTCTCTGGACGCGCAACGGCTCCGTCTTTGAGCAGACGATTTGTTTGAGATGAAGTTCAAAGAAAGTTGAAAATTGAAGAAGAAATGCTCCAAGCTTCATCAATACCCACCAAACTATGAAGAATGTGCGTGTGCGATAAATCTCATAAGTCGTGTAACTCATTGTAAGTACACGAATGAAAGCCGAAACCATTTGATAGTAGCTTTGAGTTTGAGAAACGAAACAAACGTGTCTGGCCCGACTGTCACTCAGTGACTGAGTGAGTGACGGTGTCACTTTGTCAAAGTTTGTGCCAAGGCCGACTGTTTAGACTTTAGTGTTCTGACGTCTCGTAATTTGTCTAATCCGATGACGGACGTTCACTACCATTATCATGTAATCAGGAAACTACTCCTGTCGCTTACACTGTGGGAATAAGGGAAACATGTCACATCTGCGAACTGAAAGTGAAAACGGTAACAACGTGTCCTTGATGTTTATTGTTTAAGTTACCAGCCACATCAAAACGAAGTGCGAGCTTGCCAGGATTCGAACCTGGAATCTTCTGATCCGTAGTCAGACGCGTTATCCATTGCGCCACAAGCCCCCTTCTGTTCTAAGATGTGCTGGTGAGATATTTTTTTAAAACAAAAAGGGTGAGTGTGGTCATTCACCGTTAATTGCCTATGGGAATAAAGAAAAACATAAAACATATAAGAATTTGGTGGTCAACCACCATTAAATTTGGCTCTGAAGGATTGACATGGGCATTGTAACTATATTCAGTACAATAGCATTTTACATCAATATCATGTCATGTAACTTAAAAACTAATTATTTTCTATATATCTGTTGATGTCAGTTACATAATATTTGGGCTTTGATTTTAGGGAATTGTGAATTTAGAACCGATTTCATTACTTTTATTTTTCAAACGAGGATTACTCTAAGTCTCTATGACTTCTTATTAATGATAGGAAAAGGGAGCATCACAATCGGCTTAGGCTGTTTTTAGAATTGGCCCCTGTGAGAGAGAAGTTCTTGTATTTTGCTCTGTACTTTTTCAAACAAGAGGGAAAAAGGTTCAAGTGATCGCCACCGTTTAGACCTGTCATTGTGATTGCTTGTTCAAATGCTGTCATTGCCTTTTGTTTACCTATTTACTTTTGTTTATTTTGTTTATTTCTACTTTTTCCAAAATCTGAAATAAAAAGACATGTGTGGTAATAGTAAATGACTGCATATAATTCTGAGGTAAAAGATAACCAACAATTGCATATTTAGGTTGGTACATCGATAACTTTGGCCCGGGAAAACCAGACGAGTAATTGGTGGTAACTTGGGTAACCATTATTTGAAATTAATATTCTTAGTTTAAACATGATTTTTTTCTTAGAAAATTCTACATATTTTTTCATATTACAAAATAAAATCAGTTATAAAGTACATACATTTTACTATAATTTCCTCTAAAAAGAATTCACGGGAAATGACATTTCATTGAATGAATGTGGGTGAATCTCCTTAAATAGGACTGACATCTGGTGTATCTTATTAGTACTTCTCTAGAGTTCCAATGCTGAAAAATAGATGGCGCCACATCAGCTCTTGCAGATTTAGCTGATTCTCGGCAAACCTTATAGTATCTCCCTTCGTGTTAATTTTCTAGGTGCGGGACCAGCGGAGCTGACTTCCTCCAGTGGCCGACACCAGTTGTAGAACTTTCCGGCGTGAGAACCGTCTCGATCAAATACCTCAGGTTGGGTTTGTTATTGAGCTGACGTGATGGAGGAACTCAATTGTTACAACAAGGGATGTGGACAGACGTACAAGTCTTCCGAAAACAAAGAAAGTAAGTGGTGATTCCTGATCTAATACTTGGGAGTAGAGATCTTGTGTGAGAGTCTCAGTCTAGGACCCGCACCGTCCACTGTCGCCCCCACACTTTTAGCAAGTTTTAACAAACCTCTCTTTCATGAGTGTGTAACCACCTCCCCCATTATCCAACCAGGATTAATTATCAACTTCAACTTACTTATGTATATCATTAATAAGTTGATAATACATAACAACTAAAATATGAAGAAAAAAAAAACCCAAAAAAACGAGGGAAAAAAACTAAATTTCTATTTTTATTTTTCCTTTTAGCAAAGTTTTGCCATGTTTTATACTTATTAATAATAAGTATAAAGCATGGCAAAAGATAAGAGTAAAATTGATATACAGGGAATATCTAAAGTGTAATTGTCCAAAATAAAGCATTGAAGGATCTATCGGAACAGAGATTCCCAATTTACCAATTCTCAAATTACCCAGAGGAAATTTAATGGTTGTGAGAGTCGAGTATAACTATTTGATTTCTTAGTTATTTCATACTTCTGAAAATAGATATGGATTATTAAATAAATCGAAACAAAAACAAGAATAAGATATTTTTAGACGACGTCAGGCTGGTGGCCTAACGAAACTCAGTGTATGTTCAGTGCACTAAATAGTTCAACATTTTCGGGCTCAGGGCTAAACATTTTGTAACAGCTTAGTAATGTAGTTTGGACTACCCAGATTGTAATTTATATTCAATGATATAGACAATAAAGCAGTAAAAAAATAACTAGGTGCCCTTTTCCCTATAAGTAATCAGAGGGCAAAGAATCAGAGGTGACTAAGTGGAAAATACCATACTCACAAGCATCTTGTGTCCGTAGAATATTCAGGAAAGACAGGATGTAATTGGAGTTGACCAGGGGGGGCATTCTGCTTGGTGACACCTCTCAGGTGTCAGGTACAGCCTTACATAGAGGCTAGACCTGTGGCGGACAGGGTTAAGGGGTTGCCTTAGGGGCAGATTATCATGTTCACTTGATAAGTGGAAGAGAGGTGGGGTGGTCTAGTGATTAGTATCTTGACATTGCACGCGGCATGCGACCCTCAGTGCTGACTGTTAGACCATCTCGCCTTGCCATCATTCCCACCCCCATAGATTCAATCATACAAACTTTGAACAGTCAAAAACCGGAGTTGTTCTTGATATAGCTGAAAAATTGCTAAATAGACCTGAAACTCCAACACAATGTCATCATCTTGATCAGTGGCAGATCCTTTTTTTTTCTTCCTTATTGGGAGGCGGGCCTTAGGCCGCCGACCTTCTCTACACTCTTTCTTGACCAGGTTGACTCAATGCATTTCAATGGGGGTCAGAAAAGTTGTTACAATTTTGTGACCAATTTTTCGTTCCACTTTTCTCAGTAATGCCAGCATTATTAATCTTCAAACTTTATGTATTTCTGTAGTTCTGTTTCTAGTATATGGTGGTTTGGTTCCAAAATTTTGAAATATTTGGTTGTTTTGTTGTAATTTTGGAGAGAATCCATAAGTTTTTTGTCACAAAATTGAAATAGGAATTTCCTATAGTAAAGGAAGTAGATCATCACTCTCCATGCACAGCAAATCTTTTTCCCATAGGGATGCATGGAGATTGACAAAGAAGGTTTCAGTGTCAAATTCCTCACACTCTCCAGGCACATATTTAGTACCTACTTGTTATAATTATTGCGCAATCAGTGAAATTTCCTGTCACCGCCCGCCTCCTTTGGAACGGCAGTACCCACAAATCTAGTTTTTTTTCCAAAGTGGGGCCCACTATTATGACTAATACTAGAATTGGGAGTGCAACCCCCTTTTCCAAGAAGATGTTTTTCCTTAAACTTTAATTTGGTCAGAGAGGAGCCAGCCCCTAAATCCGCCACTGTTGATCATGAACAGTAGTCAATTATCAAAGAAAACAGAATTAATAAGGTGTGGTTCTGTTTTCAGACAGTTGCCGTCATCATCCTGGCGGACCAATCTTCCACGATGCTCTCAAGGGGTGGTCCTGCTGTAAAAAGAGAAGTTGTGACTTCACAGAGTTCTTGAATATTCCGGTGAGTTGATATCAGATGTTTTAAACTTGTTTTTGCGTATTACAAAACAGTATTGGTAATACCTAAAGCCATAAGGTTAATTCAGAATTCCTTATTCATATCACATTTGTAGTTTCACACTTTGGCAGAAAAAGTAAGCGATAGAAGAAGATGAACTGAAAACTTAATTCAGCGTGTTCACTATAGTCTTAACAATTATTAAAGGCTCTTAGTCTAGGATATTTTTTCTGGATTTCAAAAAAAGTATAACACTTAGCTGTCTCAGATCATGTAAGGTTTTAAACTGAGGCCTTCTTTTTTTTGCAAGTTCAAGCGACATTTCATTTCAATTTGAAGTGTACTAATACTCGCACTAGACTATCATTTTGTAAATTTTACATCATCTTTAACTTACTTTTGCGTAGTACATATTTAAACTGAAGTTGCAGAAAAGTTTTTATTCTACTTGCTAATGTAGAGCTAACTTGATTTTTGTCCCTACCAGGGTTGTACTTACGGGTGTCATAGTAATGTGAAGCCAGAGGTTCCCGCCCCCGCACCGAAGGAGTCAAAAGAGAACAAGGCAGAATATCAGGTAGGTTTGAACGCAAAGTAAGAGTTTTTATGAAAATACTCTGGCCTTGCTTTTCCGTTTATTTTGAAACAAAGGGGGGAAAAAAATCGATTTTTTTCACATAAACTCATAAGGAGAGTTCCACACTATTACACGTTAAAATCAGTCCAAATCCTGAAATCCCAGACAACATCAGGGAAATCTCAAGGAATTTTGGTTCTTTGATATTTATAGGAAGTGATCATTAAAGGACCTCTAGACAACATAAAGCCTCCCAAGGACCGACCGTCAGAGAATGAACCACTAATACCCATAAAGGCAACCGTTGGGGCAACTCTGAAGTCCGCACTTGAAAAATGTATGAAAGACTTGACGTTAGAGACTACGAAAGAAAACACAGGTATGGAATTTATATTCGTTTAGAGAGTACCATGCTTTACGCGTCTGATCTTGAAAAATCGACAATTCTTTTTCTGTGGCTGCCCTAGGTCTGAAAAAATTGAACAACAATATGCTTAAATTTCCTCCAATTATATTACTTACCAATGAGAAAGTTCAGGAAAATGATTTCTATAATTCTTTTTTGAAAAAGTAGAATTTGTTGGAACACTACTAATATTAAATTCAGTTCAAACGTAACGAGACTTTAACACACTTTCGTTTTAGCTTGAGTGTTATTGAATTGTATGTTCTATGTAAAGCTGGACCAGGTAATAAGAAAATATTATTCTCTCGTTTTTTGCAGTCGGTAATGACGTAGTCGCTCCAGGGACCAGTTGTAAGAACAACTCATGTACAACTGTAAGTATAGAATCTTACTGAGATATTGCTGAAAATACTGAACAATAACAGTAGACAATCATCTCATTCTATCCAGTCAATACTTTTCTACTATTCTTGCCCAGGTTAATACCAATCGTAATTAAATCACAATGCTATTTAAATCACAATGGTATTAAGAAATGGAACATCCCATGTTTATTTGGATTATGTGTATTATTTGCATGAGTTAAATTCACACTTTGTTTGTTACAGAGCTACGTTGACGAATCCAGTAATTTAGAAAGTTGTCTTCACCACCCAGGTGTTCCTGTATTTCACGAAGGGTAAGCTGCACTCATTATAACAGGCATGCCAGAGTTCCGCACAAGGGCGGAATTCCGCACTTTTTGAAAATTTTAAGGTCATTTTTGAGATTAGTGAAAATGCGAGGAGAAAACTTTTTTTCTATAGTGGGTGGGGGGTTCGGTTGGGCCTCTGATAATCTTTTCAATGGGAAATAAAAAAACAAATTGCAAATTTAAATGAAATTTGTTCATGCCATTGAGGCTAACAGAGCATACTTGATGATATTACCTCAATGTCCTTCATATAAATATAATTTATTTACAGTGTTTGTGGATTTATTAAATTTCCGCCCAAATTCCTTTCAATGACTGGCATGCCTGTCATGGAAGTGGTATAATGTCTTTTTTGAAAGTACTGATTTTGTACCTCATTAACTCATTTAAAAATATCCACTTTTCAATACCACGGACAACAAATACTTGTTTCATGCCTTTGTTAGGAAATGTCCCATTATTGCATTTTTTCCTATGTATGTTTGAAGATTACAATTGTTAGAAAAAAAAGTTCTTTACTCAACGATACTACACACCAAGGAATGGATGTTATAAGGAGAAACAGTCCCCGTTTCATATCGTTGACTTTCAATTTCGTTTTTAACAGTATGAAGTACTGGTCGTGCTGCCAACGTAAGACCACCGAGTTTGACAACTTTATGTCTCAGGAAGGGTGCGCCACCGGAAAACATTTATGGGTTAAAAAAGAGGTACGCCACTCTTATATGCCTTTTCTATGTATGAAATACAACAGATTGGATTTGACTCATGGACGTGGGCCAAATCACCATTATTTCGACTTGATAAATGTGGATTGGATTTTGAGGTTGAAGTCTTGAAGTTCAACTTCTGAATAAATAATACAATTTAGATGAAACCAGTAAATTAAATAATTCCACGCTGGTTATTCCTTGAGTTTAGATAATATGATAACTTGTATTTGCATTATTTATGGTTGGTCAGAAAAAAATAAGAAAGCGGAGTTATGTTCCACAAATGCTATGAAATAATGCAATTGTGTTCTTGTTCTTGTTCAGGACCCCAACAAGCAGGTGGCCTGTCGGTTTGACTGGCATCAGACTGGGCAGTTCGTCACGATATCTGTGTTCGCTAAAGTGGCCATACCCGAGAAGACCATTATCAAATGTAACCAGGTCGTGACAGACATCCACATCGTCTTTGAAGGCGGCAAAAGTTTATTCGAGAAGAAGATTATTCTTAAAGGGGTAAGTAGTGCAGTTCTCTTCATTCGTCGATGTTTGGGCAACTTATTTTCTCCGCTATATTGGTTTAACTAGGTTTAAAGGCAGTTTAAACAAACAAGTGCAATGTCTTAGCCAACTGGGCAGATTTTTACAAGTTTTTCGGAAAATTGTCAGCAAACACTGACACGAGAAAAGTTAAATTAAATGAAGACATGTTCCTCATTCTACCTACAGCATATTGACCCTGAGCGGAGTAATGTGAAGCTTCTTGGGACCAAAGTGGAGATCAACTTACGTAAAGCCGGACCCGAGTCGTGGTCAGCGCTTGAGGCACCACCCCGACAGAAAGTAGAGGTCATAGAAGCCGAAGAAGACGACACGGACGCCGCTGTTGCCTCCTTGTGATCAAACTAACGTGTATATTCTGTGCTGGGCTATCTTCCAGTGTTGCCAACATTATTTAAGTTTACTTGGTAATTGTTCTTCACGCATCTCTGTGAGATGATGTGAATGTAACTTCTACTTCCAAGCAAGTCTCATTTAATCTACGATATTGTAAAGATCTGCCTTAAAGATAGTCATTTAGTATATAGGAGAAAATGCTGTAGTTTTTGGAAATTTTACGAAATGCGAGGGTTGCCTGCATCTCATTATTTGCAAGCAAGTTTTCACATGACATTGACCAGAACAAAAAGAACGGGGATTTACCATCTCACATGCACCAGTAATAGAGCTCACCACTTTGTTTTAATTTTAGGGCTGATAGTATTGCACATTGTAATGCTCACTCCTAAACCCCTATTGTAACTGTGGTAGGAAACAAAATGAAAGTGAATGTTGGCAACACTAAGGAGACGGGCCCAGCCTGACCGCCGCCCATCACCACATGTCATTCATTAACGAAGAGATCAAAACATAGATCATGCCTCAGGACATTTTACAAGTTTGGGCAACCATGACGCAAAGGTAATTGTATGAATTATTGAAAAGTAGTATTTTTTGAGCTATCATGAATACAATTTGAATATCGTTGGGACAAGGCCAGTGTGTCCGACTCAGATGCTAAGGACAAAATAACGGTAGAAATAAGAAGATACCCGCAGAAATCTAAGATATTTTACAAAAAAGATTATGCGTCATCGGGGTCTAAAACTCAGATTTGTCCCATTTGTTATTTAAATGTTTAAACTACACTCTTTATAATTTGTATGTTTCATAGACATTTGTAAGAACAGGGATGTAAGTTTCAGGTTCATCATTTGTTCACATCAGTAAAACTAAATTTCGTGGTATTGTCTCTCTTTTAAGAATTATTCAGAAGTGTTCGCCATGCTCTGCAGCTCATCGTTTTCCATTGATCTTTTTTTTTTATCACGATTGGAAAATTTGTTTGATGGTCGGATTTGTCTACCTCGAAAATGTAATTACATCCCTGTACTTAGATCTCATTTGTGTTTTAATTTATCTCCCGTTTTCTTTTTTACTTGAAGAAATATAAACCTCTTGTCATTGACCCTTTCCAACGTCCCCTTCAAAGTAGAAAATTAAGGCAAAATCATTTAGAAGACAGTAAAATCATTTGTGAATCAAGATTTTGATGCTGTCTTAAGGCATTTTTAATAATAGGCCCATGTGACACCAGTCTTGATTATTGTGTTTTTAAAGGTTTGTTGAATAAATAAAACTTGATAAGGATTTCACTTTCGCTTTGATCTTCATTTTGTGAATATAGGGGTCAAATAAATAAACATAACATGTACTAAGCCAGTAAACCACTTTATTAGGTCTATATTAATTATTAGTTGGACATCCAATGATGAAATTACTGCACGCATATATGCTATTTTTATGCAGGGATACTGATGCAGAGTAAATTTGATGACAGTGTAGCATGATGATTATATATCCGTATGATAACACTAATATGTTAATAGAACGGGTTTTCAATAGCTGTTTTGCCATAGTTTGTCCATAGGCGGCAGCTCCAGTCAATAGTTCGTAAAAGTCGCACTAGGTGTCTTTGTACGTTTTCAATGTCATTCACTAGGTGGCTCTGTTAAAAAATGACTCCTAGAATTCTCCCCAGGTGACACTACTGTTCGCTGTCAATGCTTGTCGCAGTTCTAAGCCCCAGGTCTAAATTGACCATCGGGGACAGGTGCCCTATTGAAATGACATTGCATCAATTTAAGTCTGTTGATAATTAGATATAATTCCTGAATGAACTTTCAGACATTTGCGTTTACATTGTGTTTTCAAACGTAAGGAAATAAATAAGCGCCGGTATTCATATCCAAACACTTGTAGGCCTATAATATTTAATAATAGTTATAGCAGCGGGAAGAGAAAAGGGGATAGGGGACTGCTTGCCCAAAATTTCAAATCCAAATGCATTCCTCAAACAAATTTGTATTAGACCTAACTCAAGAGAACACATGAAGAAATACGTCACTATGAGATATAAACTTGTGATACCTATCCCACTGATCCTAGAACTTAGAAAATCCATAATATGTCTCACCTAACCTGAGAAATAGGGCTATCTTAAGGGGCCTTCCATTAAGTACGTACGCACCAAGGGGGGATAGGGGGGGGGGGGGTCTGAGATTTTGGGAATTTTGCGTACGTTCCTATACAAATCCAATGTGTACTTTAGCCTGAGAGGGGTTGGGGTGGGGGGGGGGGGGGTCTAGAAATTGTTAATTTTTGCGTACATACTAGGCCCCCAAAGTACCTTAAGCCTATCTACCTTAAGTCTGTAGCAAACTTTAAAAGCCAAACAAGAATGGTAGAGCCTAGCCATCTCACATGCACCAGGGGTGGATCCAGGGGGGGGGGGGGGGGCGGCAATTGCAACAAAAGCAGGCGAGAAAACTTTGGTATTCTAAAATTGGAAGATTTGTGTAAATCTGGTGCATAAGGGTGTTGGTTTGACCCCTAGCTCTAGAGCACTGACTCTGGATCCGCCCTTGTGCACGGGGATTTACGTCAAAGTGAGACAGGTACAGGTGAGAGGGTACAGGGGGTATTTCGCGCCCACCAGTGGGAGGGGAGTAGCAGGTGGGGGGGGGGGGGGGGAGGGGAAGTGTAAGGTGAGGGGGCATGCCGGAGTTGGGGGGCGGGGGCAGCAATTGGTCCAAAATAATAATTGGTTAAAAACAACAACAAAAGAGGATTGTGTACCGGCCAAATAATGGGAGATGAAGGGGCATTAAGGTATTTTTCGGTCAACATTAGGTCTTTTGATTTTGAGCATTTTCATTCATTTTACAAATCAATGAGACACAAAGTATCTGGGAAATTCTAGTGATTAATTGAGAGAACCTACCCCGGGGGGTGGGGGGGGGGTTTCTATATTTTTCTACTAATTTTAGGGGTTTTAGGGTCCCCCCCACCCGGGAAACTACTCAGCAATTATACCTTTCACCTAAATAGGCCATATCTGTCATTGATTAGAGCCTAGGAGTAGGCCAATATAATCAGAACACATCGGTATATGTATAAGGTATATGATCCTCACTGCAGCATATGGAATATCGTATGCAGTAATTCATTTACTGCCTTGTTTCTTGGAAGGAATGCGAGAGACCCCGCGCGCCATCCTCCGACCCTCTCCCACCCCCGACGGTCAGGCGCGCCCCCTCCCTGACCCCTGCTGACCGGCACTGACCACTGCAGGCCTCTTATTTCTTACCCCCCATTCTCCTCATCCCCCTGGGAGTCCTACTAGGCACGAGCCCAATCCGCCCTCTCCCATTCACACCATTACACCTCCCATTGTTCGGCCACTTTAAACAAAAGGTATCCCCTCTTTGAAGTACCCCTTTGATATCCAAACCCCCTAGAATCCCGTTCTAATCCCTTCCGGTGTAGTGATGAGCGACAATGGGTGAAAACTGGGGAGTCTGACCACCCTTTACCCCCCACCCTCCCAGCCTCCCTAAGTCCCACCCCCGTCAAGGGTATTAGACTAGCCGATTGGTTGAGTATTATGCGGAATTAATTCTAATCCATTTAACACCCCATACGCTTAACGCTACATCTCCATGGGTTTCTGTTTATCCCCAATTCTCATCTTGGAGACTTCAAAGGATATAAAGGGGGCGGAGTTTGTGATTATCATATTGAAGGGGTTTAGTCTACCTTTGAAGGGCTGATCGTTTAAGCTTCCAATGAAAATATCAACAGCGAATGTCTTACCTTTACCCGTGACTTATTACCTTTGGTGAGGTATTATCCCGTAGCCCTATAGACATACCTGTAGCCTATCTGAAAATGCATAGAATTTATAGGTCTATAACTGTGTCTAAAAGAAAAGTTAAACACAGACACATGTAACAACTTCTACTGGGCGAAAAACCTTCTAACCACAAAACAATATGTCCATGTATGTCAATAAGTGAATGCAAAATGGTATAATCTGAGATAATTACATGAATTGCCTCTTTCATATATTAATATACTCATAGACGTACCATTTAGGTTTCAACTCAAAAAACATGCTAACAAACGTGGAATGTAGGAATGAGGATCTTTTAAGGATAAAACGCATTAATATCGATTATCATATCATCGTTTTCGTCAATTACTTGAATCGCTGCTGGAGAAATCAGATTGGTCAAAAGGGATATGAGGAAATAGCTAAATGTCCCTATGGAACACGTACAACTTATGCAAGGAGAATTTGGTTCATATATTTGACTAACAGGTTGTATCTAAAACAGAGTACTGACTTTGGACAACCGGGT
Source organism: Lepidonotus clava (assembly GCA_936440205.1). Classification (NCBI taxonomy): domain Eukaryota; kingdom Metazoa; phylum Annelida; class Polychaeta; order Phyllodocida; family Polynoidae; genus Lepidonotus; species Lepidonotus clava. Next base: position 37,869,949 of record OW387136.1, on the reverse strand, counting down.
TGAAGCTTGACGCACGCCCATATTACCTTCAGTAAAACAGGTGGGGCGGTCAACAGTATGACGGCACCACCATACACCACCACCACCCGCACCACCCAGTGACACCCCACCTCCAGGTGTTGTTGTGGTCAGTGTTGTGACGATACAGCCAGGTGGGGATGTCTTCAGGTAAATACATACATAATAATGTATATTACCCGGTATAATGTGGATTAGGGGCCAATTTCTATGTTTATGGGTGTCAAATGTGTATGAATAAAAATGTTTATTACCCATAAAGGCAATGTGGATTGGAAGGTAATATAACTGTTACAAATCCCTGGAAATGCACTGAATGGATAATGGCGTAAAGAATGATTTGGGGATTGTGAATATTAAGATTTGACTTGTGGTGTATAATTGTCCTGAATAAGCCGTTCACAAAATTTAATGTTTCATAATCAATTAGATTTGTTTTTCAATTTAGGAAAAGGTTTGGACCTCCTTCCAAAAAAACTTCCCCTTATCATCATTGTATGATGTACTATACCATATCAAATGATTTTACATATTGTACATACTGTTTTACTTCACAATTACCATGAAATACAGACAAAAGTAGATATAGTGAGTAGGCTAGTCCTTAGAAAACACTGCAAATATTAGAATGCCATTTACTTTTTCTAATGTAAGACGAAATTCGCAAAATTCAAATTATTGTAAATAATTGCTCCCCTTTCTTTATTAGAATTCATGTCTTTCAAAGTAGGCGTATATCCAACCGTCAATCAGAAGCTCAACTGCATGACTCTACGTGACTGTCCAAGTAGGAATAGCAGCCAAAGATGTTATAGTTAGGCCCACTAACATTAAACCTATACAAACTTTATTTCATAACCATAGAACAAAAAGGGCGTTTTAATCAACACATAAGGTAATCTCATCACCACGTAGACAGGTACAATAAAGAATAGGATTATTCTAGAACACGACGTGAACGTTCTGTGAATGTTCATCTGAAAATCATGTGAGCAAGCCTATACATAATTAAAACAATTAATCCATCAACAAGTCAACATAATATCTCGTACAAAAATGTATCAATATCAACACGTAGTTATCAGCTTGTACCACTTATTAGGACCCAAACCAATGACAGGTATCAACTCGCTTGGTGGGCAACGCCGCCAAAAGCCCAGTTTGGTTTTGCTGAAGGTGTGTTGTGGTCGTTCCAAACTCCATCCACGTGTTGGGACAGGTGGCATCCAGCACGGCTTGAATCGCCCGCCGCCGGGCTGATTGACAGGTTTTCACGGCTAAACCACGCCCCCTCCACCCTTAAACGACCAATCAGAGGTTGAGTTTCGAGGAACCATGGGGGGCAGGGATTTGGTTGGTCGACGCTCCTGGGGGATTGTATAAAGCCCTGTGTGCGGGGTGGGAGAATTCATACAGCCAACTCAGTGGCATAGAGAGGATACCACAACTACTACAACACTATCAAAATGCTCGGAGAAATCAAGAAAGCTTTTGTACTTGACAACAAGAGGAACATGCTGTCCAAGCGGCCCAAATCGTCGGCCAGGAGGTGCCTTTTTGGGCCTGTGGACCGGGAAGAACTCAGTGAAATCTTCCACCGGGAATTATCAGCCATCAGCAAGCAGAGTGAGGAGCGGTGGAACTTTAACTTCGCCGAGGAGCGTCCAGTGGCCGGAGCCAGGTACTCCTGGAGCCCCGTTGACCACAGCAAAACTGACCAGTACATACCCGCCGTCTACCTGAAGACCTACCAGCGCAAAAAGCCCGTCAAGGGTCAGTTTGTGAGGCCCGTCGGCAAGATGACCGGAAGGGTCAAGCGGCGTGTGAATTTTGATGGGGATGAGGCGGAGAACGTGTCCCCGCTTGTCCAGCCGGGACAACTGACCGCCGCTCCGGCCGGCACTGACCTGCCCGCCTTGACCACCGAGGGGGAGGATGAGGTGACCGCCCCTACAGCTGACCAGGTGGCCACATGCTCCAGACAAACGCAGATAACAGGTAAGAAGCACTGCTATGTTTGAATTGTTTGGGTTATGCATTTCCCTGACGCCAATGCCTTCACAACGTTATTTATTCTATTTTGTTGAGGCATGGTTCTAAAATCGCCCAATATGCAAGGACTGGCTTTTATCTTGATATTGCAAATCAGGTGGTTTAATTTTTTTCTGAGAACATATGCCCCAATTTTGTTTCACATTACTCTAGATATTCTGTTTCCGAAAATTGAGAACAAATGAAAAAGGGGGTGTATTCTGATTTACCATTTAGTACAATTTCAATAGCTTACTCGCTTAAAACAATGCCCATAGTGCAATAATACAGAGACCAATATTTCGAAAACACAAAAAGCTAGGCCTGTGACCCTGGAGTAACCATAATACACACACCCAGGAGGTCCACTCACAGAGGGGGGTGTATTAGAGAGTTCCCTCCATTCACCTGGTACTCCGTCCATTCATGCCTCCCGCCCATTGACACGCCAAGCCAAGTGCGCTCAGACACGACCGGGCGGGTAGAGCGGACCGGCCGGTGCTGCCACCACCGAGCGTCAGGCGAACTAACCTCCTACTCTGATATTCTTGTAATTTCTCTAGTGGGCAATAGTATCAATTGAGACAGACCTATTACGGAATCTTAAATAATTATTGAGGTTTACATTAATAATTTTGGACTTAATCAATAGGTTTGCAGATAATTATTTCTTTTTATAACCAGGGCCAATTAGGGGCCTATACCAAAATGTGGTCTAGAGCATTTATTTTTTGTTTGTGTTTGATTTTTAATGCAGATGAAATGGCACTGTAACTAAACCCTCACTTCTTATTTTTTCAGCATACTTCCAGCAGAGGAAGCGCCAGAGGACAGACAAGTCTGATCGTACTTAAACCGCCTCTTACCCAACCTCTGTCTCCCGATTGCCGCTTGCCCGAAGACCCTATTGACTGACCTCTATCTCAGTGGCGACACCAGCGGGCTTCGTGCGAACTACACCGACAACATCAACCTACCATGTCAAGGTATGTACGTTACATTTGACATACTACTTTTATATCGAAGGGTTTTCCCCATTAAAACTCACTGGAATATATACGTCACTTAACTATCATGGTTCTTATATTTTCATTCAATCATTCTGTTAACTTCATTTTTTGCTTCCTTTTTTAAAAATTTCTTTTCCCCCTCTTCTTTTTACATAATATTACATGTTGGTAACAAACCTCTATGTTACATAATGTTATAATAAACTTGTCATATATTTTATATGTAATTTTTTGTGTTAATGATAATGTATGTAGGAGTTTTACCAAAATTGCCTTAACTAATAAATATTCCATTTCCTTCTTGCAGAAACCACAAAAACAAACGAATGCAGGAACATGAGAATATTATGGATCAACCTGAGCCGCGACTTTCCCCAGAACATACAAGGACACTGACGTGGTTTAAATGGAAGTCCATAATATACGGGGATGAAAACGTGGCTATTATAGGAATTACCAGGTGAATCGCAGAGGCAGGCTGAAAAGGAGAAAAATACTTTTTTTGACGCTGTTTTTGGCAAAGGACCTCGGCAGCAAAAACACATGATTGGTGCTAAAACTGTGACATTTTGAAATAGGCGCTGGACGCCGACTAAAGCGTTTACTTTAACCTCAGACTGTGACCGATACCAATGGACCTGTCGGACAGAGTCATTTTGTTTAGAGATTAGAATTAGTAATCTTGAGTCCGATGCAGATATATAGAGGATAACCAAAGAATTAATTACAAAGACAATTGCGAAAGAGATTCAAAGTAAACTCCAAAACATACATTGATTGAAGAAAATCTTACCATTCTTATATAACACAATGTAACTTAAAAAAATATGATACATCACAGATACAGAAATACATTTGAAATTAGTAATATTTTTGAATTCTCAATTCTGTTTCACCAAAAATCAAGATTTAATTCATTCTTACATGGCCACGACAGTGTCCCATGTCAACCATATACCAGTACCCTTAATGTTTATAGAAATAATTGATTCCCATTAGAACTGTGTCGTATTTATTTTCCTTCCTTCCTTCCGACCCCACGTGTATTTGTGTGTGTTGGGGGATTATTGAAGGACTGGACTAACTTATTGGAAGGCTGCCAACAGTGGCAGACCACTGTGATCCTTGTTATACCTATTTACACCTGAAGTCCTCGTGTTGGAAGTCAGCCATAGCCTTACCTGGCCATGTTGTTATAGAGGGCTAAGGCTTTGACAAGATTGACCTTAAATTATGTAATAAATTACTCCCATAAAATATTGACCGTCTGACTTGTTGTTGCTGCTGAAGCGGAAAGTTGACCTGAGTTGTTAAACTGGTTCGTGACTAATACCGTTAGAATGGATTTATTGGTTTATTGCGTATAATTAAATATAACATGGACCTTACCATGCGGTGTGTATTACACCATAGCCAAATATATCAGTAATCCGAACCATTATTCGTATCTTTTCTTTATTTATGATAATCGTTATTGGTAGAATCACAAACGCTCAATCGAAAGGAATGATGTAATATTAACATATTGAAAGAGCCAAACGTGTAGAAATGTGATGTTACTTATAGATCAGTAGCCTAATTACTAAATCTCAGCAGTGACCGTCTATATATAGGCCTATCCCTCACTTTCTGGAAATACATGGCGTTCAAATCTAGAATAGTATTATTATAATTATATATCCGCCCATGCACCACATGCACCACATTCTTTTTAATGTGGTTCATTCAAAGGTCATTCCTGGAGATGAAATATATCTTCAAACGCTTTGCCAAAATATTAAAACGCCATGGCAGCTTGCACTGGCCCTATTTATCTCCATGATTATAGAGATTGAATAGAATTGCACTTTCTAATGAAGGGGCTTCCATGCAACTTCCGGTCGAGATCGTACAGCTTAGAATTTGTTTACCTTATTTACTAAATCGAGACCCCTCATGTATGGCAAACACGAGGAATGATGAATAAAAATAGGTCAGTCCCTGTGACCACGAGGGGAAATAGATAGTAGTTTCATCACATAATGATACAACAATACAATCGCGAATATTTGAATGCCCTTTACAGACCAGCGCCAGAATGCGCAGTATGCCTGCACTGCTTTAGCTGTCGTTTTAAACGCATTTTCATGGGTTCGTGATCCGCCGACCTGAACCAAACAGTTTTCAGGAGTTTACCCAGTCGTAAATAGATTGTCACCCAAAATTTAATTTTACTTACATTTAAAAAGAAATCAAAGCCATAAAGCACCAGACGGTGAGGAACGACCGGGACTAATGCCCCGTCCCCACTTTGGTGACTAGATTATAAAAATCGGCCGTTACTAACGTCACCTAGCGACCAATTAACACTGGCGCTGTGATGTCTGGCAACTAACCCACTAGTTGCCGTGATTTTCTAGCAAAATATTTGCTATTTGTTTGATATTTCTCTCTTGTTGCCGGCGATTAGTGCAGTTATTAGCTGAGCTGGGAGACCAATGTGTCCTCGAGTCACCAGCAGATTTATAGCAAGAGCGTCCCAACTTGGAGAATAGCTTTTTAGTATCCCGGCGACTAGTTAGTCGCCCAGCGACTAGTTTGTTCTCCTTGGTTGCTGGTGAATGCTACTAATATCCATTAATCACTGTCATTAGTCGCTCAAGTGGGGACCAGGCTTTAACGATGGCGATTATCTTTAGTAGCCTGGCGATTAGGAAATTAATACAAGTCATCATCGGATGACTAGCTAGTCACCCGCGATTAAAAAAGTTAATTGCCACATTGGGACTCTCATGCCATCAAACTGCCGGTGATTAGAGGTCACTTTGGTCGCCTAGCCCAGCGATCACCTGCACTAATTGCCGGCAATTAGTGGGAAATATTAAACATGTCAAATATTTCATCAGAAAACCATGGCGACTAGTGGTCCAGTCGCCAAACATAATGCGCCACTTTTTAGTATGCTGGCGGGTGACTAACCATGTTAGCAGTCGTCGATTTTTTAATCTAGTCGCCCAAGTGGGGATCAGGCTTAACCCTTTCAGCACAGGAAGCCACTAAAATGGCTCTATAGTAAATTCCCATAGGAATAGTATATCAAAAGGAGGAATTGAGCTTTCAGGATCTGAAAGAATTTTCAAAAAATTCTAATTAGAAGCCAAGGTATGGTCATTTATATATTCTAGCATCAGTTTATTAGAAAATAATAGAATTGCAATTGAGCAACCTTGTAGCAATATAGAAAAAGATGAATTTTCCATCATTATTCAAATTAATAGAAATTTGCTAATTTGTTGAAAATTATATGATTTTCAAAATATCATAACTTTGGTTATATTCATGATAATTACAAGTATTTTTTTTTTGGTCTGAACACAACAAAAGTTTTTTCTTCTCTTTTAAACAAATAACATCAATATTTAATCAATTGATGGTTACCATGGAAACCAATAATTGGAACATAATGCAGATATTAGCAATATAGCCCATTTGGCAAGTTTGTCCATTTGGCACAGTGCCAACATTTGGGATGTTTTCATCCAACTACAAGAAGAATGTAGAGAAAATTTGAGTTTTAGGCATTTTAAGACTAATCTTATATTTTAGGCAATAATATAATCCTTAAATGTGAACTGCAGAATGACCTCTTCAGCAGTGAAAGGGTGAAAACCCCATACCCACTAGGCGATTTTGACCTCGGCGATTGTATTTTCAATTGATCGCTCATCAATATGCTACATTGAAATTATTTATGATTGATAAAATCGCCGGGTATTTTTCTCAAGGATTCAGATTTATCATGTACATTCTAATAGATCACACTGACGGGCGATCAGAGTAAAATATATGATCGGTGAGGTCAAAATCGTCCAGTATCTATAGGCCTACAGGGCTTTATATAATTATACTCTCCCTACTTCTCTTTTCTGGAGGCGACACTGTTCGAATCTGAAGTTGATTCCTATCACACAAGGAAAAGTAAAAATGAATAAATAAATGAATTGAAAAACAAGAGGGAAAAAAAGAGAAAGGAAGAAACATTCTGGATCACCCCTTGTCGAACTCTGTGACCTTTCGCCATGGAGGGGTCGTCATGGGGCGGCACCCACACAACTCACTTACTCCCCACTCACACCTGACACCCGTAATTATAAGGCAGGTGAGGGGTTCTACTCCAGGCCCGAGTCAACAGGTGGGCAATGGAGGAGGTGGGTCTAGACCGGTCATCTATTGTCTGGGCGGTAAGGGATCCGCCATCAAAGAGGCAACGAGTGACAACTACTGGGGGCGTGGTGTAGGGGAGGTGTGACCGGCAGACGTCAGGGTGTAATGGGGGTGGGCCACATCCAGGGTTTCTGAGTTTCTCTGGGTATGTGGGTAGGTATGTCAGTGGGTGGGAGGGGGGTGTCAAATTGTACTGATTAATTACATGATATAGATTTATTTGACTTAATTTAAAATGATGTTGCGATTAAGGTTTATTGAGAATGAACCCAACAGTTGAACATGCTTGCATATATAGAAATGAGAAAAGGGAATAATTATGTCTATGCAGCAACGGATGAACATACTGCCAGTATGAATATTTGTATGCGACTTATTAACTTATTTGTCTATATTGTAAATTGATATCCGTGAGACAGTTGCTAAAAGCCAATCAAACTAAACGTTATAACTCTATTTAAAATTCAATTAGGAATAATTATCTTTGAATTTGTTAGTTTTGTTTGTTGGGATAGTTTAAAGTCCGGCCAACCCCCGAGGGTTCTTCCCAGACTGATCTCTGAATTTTCATGACCTTATCATGCTGATGTCAGGTGCAGCCGACTCAGTCGTATAATACATAATAATCTTGTATGACAGGGTCAGGTGGGAGAGTCATGAGCGCCAGAGTCAACGTGTGTCTGAGGTATCAATGCATGCATGCGGAATTATATTTATCATAATTAAAAAAACAAAACAATCAAGCTGACACGTCTCACCTATACGGGATATAATTGGCAGCAACCTTAAAAACATATGATTTTAAGGGGAAGTTATAACTCCATGTAGGTCTGCCAGTGTATGTACCTGTCACAACTTTAAAAAAAAAGAAATTGTGATTTTAAGGGGGGTCAAAAAGGATATACCAGATCCAACTCTGCCACATCCCGAGTGATCCATGACGGCGGCAGCCCCTCTTTTACCCTTTTTTGACCCTTGTCCCAGGCCCCTCAGCCCCTCAGCAGGAGCTGTCTGTTCCCTGCTCCGGTCAGACCTCTGGTCATGTCGGTCAGACCCCTGGTCATGTCGGTAGATCCCTGGTCATGTCGGGGGCGGGGGCGGCGTGCGGTGATAACGACAGGCCCACCTGACCGGCCGACACCTCATCGATTAGTTACCTCTCACATATCCGACCGCCACCCCGCCCCTGTAATAAGATCAAGGGTAGAAACTGAACCTTTGAATCTCTTCTATACGGTCAACGTGGGTTCCGCCATCTTCTCTTTTGCTCAGAAACTTTGTGATAAAAAATATCATATTAATCCCTCCTATTTCTTTTTCACATAGTGTGTTCTTATTTGGAGGAAAAAAAGTAGGTGATATACAATCGTATTTACAAAACACACTGTATAGAAAGTACTATCTCGTAAATGTACAGCAACAATCGCTGTCAGCAAAGGGTTGAACAAAATGTATATTTAGAATATAGACTGAGAAATGTTAGCATTCCGTACAATTTAGGGGCCGTCCATAAATGATGTCATGCATTAGGGGGTGGGTGGGTAGGTTGAAAAGTGTGACACTGCCTGAAAATGGTCTTTATATTCATGTTTAAAACAGAAAATTTGTTGTGACAGGGGGGTGGGTGGGTCCCAAAAATACCCTGAAAAAACGTGACATCATTTATTGATGGCCCCTTAGGCGAATATCATTATTCTTACATAGACGTTCACGAGCATTGTTGTTCCATTTTTGCACCGTTGGATATTCCAGCAAATGATGCACGTTGTCGTCTTAAGTTGCAATACCTCCTTGAGAATGATTCACTTACATTTATACACACGTAGCAAGCCTTATAATTTGACACCTAAAACGTTAGCTAAATTCAGCTTATCTCTGGATCGATCAGTTTCTTTCACAAAGGAAATCACCAAAATACACAGCGTGAAACGATCCCACAATGGTGGAAGTGATCCCCTGACCTGGGGCCATAATAAAGACAGGCGGACGCCTCCTTAAAACGGCGCCTCGTCAAAAGAAAACGATTTGTTGGTTAAAAGTGAGAAAATGACAGCTCTAAGGTTTCACGCTACAAAACAGTCTCTGATGTATTGGGTTTCTGGTGAGTATTCTTTAAGCCTGGTTTACACTCCAGTGTGACGTTTCACGGTAGTCAGACTGGTGCGGAAAGGAGCTCTGTAGACAGTTTGAATGGGTAATACCAAATACGCAAAGTTCTACTTGGCGGGCACCACTTGGAAAACGTTAAATTAGTTAACGATCGTACATACAAAACAAGCATAACCGCCATGCATACACTTATAAATCAGAACCAAAGAGCGTCACAAAATCACCCACAAAATTCAAACAGTCTGAACCGAAGCCAACGTATCGTATTTCCCGGACCCTCTTGTCATAGTCACATTCCATAGACCCCCTGAACATCACAGAGGTCAGAACTGACCGCTGGACACCTCCCCCCCTTGACCAATTACCTGACCAGGGGGACAACAGATACGTCTTGTTCACCTGGTCGTTTGTTGTCAGCCCGCCACGGGGTTCTCCACCACTTAGTGTGATTAGTGTTGTCAGCGGCGGATCGAGGATTTCAGGAAGGGGAGGGGGGTTAGGAAGGGGGGTGGGGTGGGGGGTGGTCGAGAACAGTTGCGGAACCGAGGGGGGGGGGGGGGGGGCAATTGTCCCCCCTAGACCCTGAGGAGATTTGGCATTTTAAAATTGGAAGATCTGTGCAAATGTGGTGTTTTTAATTTTGATTTCCATAAGGGGGGTCAGGGTTTGCCCCACTAAAGCCCTGGCTCTGGATCCGCCCCTTGAGAAATAGACCTAGTGCATTCGTTCGGATGCATGGCAATTGGGCTGCCGCTTGGAATTTCCCCCTTCATGTTCCCACCAAAAGAGGGGGAATTGGGAGTCCTGGACCACTGGATCCGCCCCCTAGGCTGCTGCAAGGAATCAAGTCAGAACGTGGCCTGTGGCAAATTAACCTGCTCTTTAAGAAATCCGAAAATCCCTTTACAGAAAACTATTCTACGTTCGAGTCTTCTTGGTGCGATTGAAATAAGCGGTTGCAGTTATAGGCATATAGGCAAAACAGCAACTGGAGCAGGTTAGGTTTCCTAGCATTTCAAAGGCAATGAATTCCGAAGCATTGAAAGATCCCTTTGACAATTCAAAGTTTATCCATTTGAAATTCTGGATAGTCTAAAAACTGGTTTAGCAATAAGAATAGAATTAAAGCTGGGGTTGTGATTGAATCGTGTAGTTGATCCTCCCCTGTAGGCCCTATCATACGAATTAAAGTTTCTCGAAGTATTGGACTCCTAGGCCATGTTCAAATAAAATCCCTTTCAAATACATTTGGGCAGTCCACCCCGATGCACCACACACAAATCAGATATCAACTGACCGTGTGTCTATCACCACACGTCCTTTTGACCTTTGTTTGGGATGTATATGATTCCATAACCTGCTTTTCGACCTTGACTTTGACCTTGACCTTGCCTTCCATCTAGTATTGACCTTTCTTTTGGACCCACGGTAGTACCTTATCTGAGCTGGTCAGGTGTGCGCATGCTCAGTCAACAAACTCTTCCAGAGTCAGAGACATGCTGAAACCAGCCTATTTGCTGACCTGTCAGAAATGTGTGTCGGAAACAAAATGTGTATGGACGGGTATGGTGACACAATAGGACAACGGCGCATGCCCAACAATAGCATTTTTATATTGGAAATGTATACAGAAATATTGACTGGTATCAGAATCAGGAAAATCTACTATTTGGTCACCTTTGTATCAACACTTGACGTATGACCCGATACCACCGAGTCATTTTACGTATTTGATTGTATTGTGACTGGTTATCTGAAATAGGATACAGTAGGAACGCGCGCATGCACAAAAACCATCTCCACTATGAGGGGTAACACCGGGTTGTATAGCTGCGCGCCCGTAGCTGCAGTTCATACAATTTTATTATTGTAACTAGGCCTACGTGTAGCCTACACTATACTCAATTGTTTGTTCTCGGAAAATCTGGTTTTAATGTAGACACGTTCATAAACTATTCCCCCAACCATATATATATCCCTAATGTGAGAGGTATGATATTGCAATAAAAAAGGGACAATTTCTCGACTTTCTCCAAGATACCACTGAGAAAGTCAGGTTTCCCCACATTTTACCCCGTATGATTTCTTCGGAATTTAAAATCATTTTGCATATAATAATTATAGCTCTCAATTAAATACCAAATTTCCATGAAAATCTGGATCTTCCTTTAAGGCTATGCTTAGATCCCGGGGGGGGGGGGCACCCGGGGGGGGGATTCAGTCTTTGAATGTAGGTACCCACTGTGAAACTACAGCCCCCCACCCCCCCCACCCCCCAACACACACTGTTTGGGGATAGGGATCCTCTGACAGCCCCCCACCTCCTTTTTTTTTAGGCTGTATTAAGGACAGCCCCTCCAAAAAAATATTTCCTATAGTCCCCAACTTTTGGGGAATGGGAATACCATGACAGCCTCCCGCTTTTCAGGCTGTATCATTGACAGCCCCTATTCAAAAAGCATTTATTATGAGGATATCTGAACTCAATAATTTAAGAAGCATCATGAAGTAATTCATTTACATGGGTCTACAATAAACTTTTGATATTGTGATGAACGGCTATTCATCCAAAATACATAGAGGTCAAAATAATAGAAATAAGGTAATAGTAGAAATATATGTAAGAGAACGAAATATATGTAAGAGAACGAAATAGATGTAAAGGAACGAATATGTAATAATGAACGAAAGTATAGAAAGCCTGAAAAAGAGGCACGAATATGTAAAAGAACGAATATGTAAAGAACGAATATGTAAGGAACGAATATGTAAGGAACGAAAATGTAAAGGAACGAAACCCGGAAATATGTAAACCGGAAGTGAAATGTAAACCGGAAACGGAAAATATAAACCGGAAGTGACGTCAGTTGTAGGTCACGTGACCGAAAGCAGCCAATCAGGGCTGACCTCTAGAGTATATAAAGGGGCGGTGAAGCCCGAATAAACAGAGTTCTTTAACAGTTCTCCTGGTGTCCAGACGTGTCCTCTTTCCTGAAACAACCGCTAAAGATGAGCCGATTAGAGTAATTAACCAGAAGTTAGGACAAAACAGTCGAAGTTCGAGATAGGTAGTAGGAACACAGGGTAAGGGGCCCGACGGCCCGAAGAACGAGGAACGAGGGAACGGAGTAAGGCACGAAGGCCCGAAGTAGTCCCGGAAACCGAGGTGTAGTATGGCACGAAGACATGGGGAACGGAACGAAGGAACGAAGTCCGCGGGGACGAGGGCGCGGCATGCTCGGCCCCACGCTACCAAACAATAGGCGACCGTCGGCCCGTCGCCCCCGCGGACCGGAACTGAGGGGTGGACCGCCCGGTCGGGGTGAATGCTGGTCTGGGAGATAGAGCGAGACGAACCCCGGCCGACCCGTACCCCTACCATAATTTCCCTTCCCCGCAGTCCTCCGTTGACATCGAGTGCCGATTCCCGACCGATTCTCTCAGCCCCCCCTCGTGCGCGAGGCACGACTCTAGAAACACATCTCGGTTCTTGGCCCGGATTCCCCGTCCGCCCCGAGACCCGAACAACCCCCACGTTCCTCTGTTGTAAGAATCGGCAACCCCGACTTACCAGAGAACGTCACAATATAATGTAAAGGATAATATATCATTGACAGCTCCCTCGGGCAGCTCCCCCAAAAGATAGTCTCATTATTTGACAGCCCCCCCTTTTAGCTAAATTGGCGATTCACAGCTGCAGCCCCCAGAGCTTCTGGCTGCAGTTGGTACCCATTTTTGGGCTGAGTGCCCCACCCACCCACCGGGCTTAGATTTGAATTTCATTTTAAGTATGGGTTTGTTTGAAAATTGTCATTCTTATGGAATTCGTTTTGTCTTGGTATCGGCCTAATAAATTTTACCCATAACCAGTGGTTGCATGGTTATGGGTTAGCGTCTTCAGAAAAATAGAAGTCGCCCAATGTGGGGCTCGAACCCACGACCCTGGGATTAAGAGTCCCATGCTCTACCGACTGAGCTAACCGGGCTGTCTGGACGTGGAAAGTGGGTCAAATATCTGATCTTATTAAAAGTAATACATGTAATTATGTTTTACAACTGCCATCTTAAACTCTTTTGTCTCTAATGTTTGCCTGCGTTGAGTTGTAGTTGTTTCATCAGTTGATTCATCCGACTGATCTTGATTGCTTTTAAGGTCAAATCACCATCTACCTATCATCACGTTTAACAAATTTGCTTCTGGTTTTCATCTCACTTATTTTGGACTTATCTAAAGGACATTTCTACCGATTCTGAACAGTCATGTGAAATCATCATATTTGACAAACTTATAAGATTTTTTGTCTTTTTTCGAAATTTAAGAATTCCAGTGCCGGAGGCACTTGTCAGTAAAGAAGGGTTCGCTTGACCACCAACAGTCAGAGCTCAGTAGGGGGTCTACACCACCCACTGGTCAGTCACCTGTCCTACCACTGGTCATCTGACCCCTGAATCAGTGACTGACCATTTGTCACCTGGTAATGACCATCCAGACCCTGTATCTGGGGATGACCACTGTCCACTACTGTCACAGAAAGAACGATGATGTCATTAAACATACGAAAATTGTGTCGATAAAACAAAGAAAGATGTCATTAGAATTGAGACATTAACCTCAATACAACGATAATGCCATTGAACAAAGAACGAATAAAGATGGTAAAAATTTATGAAAAGAAAACTGACGTTTTTGATGTCATTAAACAAAGAAAGATGATACGAAGTTTGTGTAGATAAACCAAAGACAGATGTCATCAAAAAGTCAGATAAAGCAATGTTGTCATTAAACAAAGAAAGATGATATCATTAAGCACAGATATGAGGTTGCTGCATCAATTAACAATAAAGGTTTATATAACTTGATTGTCGTTACCGTTGAAAGAAACGTCCTACTGTTCAAGACTCAATAGGCCTACATAGCATTGCATATACAGTATTTGATCATTGGCCATATGCAGCTTGAGAGAAGAGCTTATAGACCATGTTTGTGTCTAGAAGCATGTTTTCCTTTGAATTAATGCATTTTATTGAATAATGACATTTTCTATATTACTTTATTACATGAGCTCCTTTTCTTTCATTGTTTTCACTGAACCTTTTCGACGTTGAAATAACTTAATATCGTGTCAATTTCATTCTCTCATTCCTTTCTAAAAAAAAAACTAGTTCGATTATGCGTAATCATTTGCTCCCAGCACATTTCTTTTCTCGCAAATCGCTAGTAATCAGCGATGCATGACGACCTCTTGTTGCCAGGGCGACGCGAATGGCGACGACAAATGAAGTGATTATATGGTTAGTTGGGGCTTTATGCAAATCTCCCCATCCCTGATGTTCATCGACGCCCCTGGCTAAGTTCTTAAGCGGGGAGCGCATAATCTATACCAATTCAACTTATCTTATTCGTCTAATTTGCCTGTCTATCTTTTTATCAGAGGCAAAGGTAAATCACTATTACAGAACTACTATTTACTGGTGCTATTTCACAATATCTATGAACGCAGACGTTGACGTTGATTGAACTATCATTTGAGATTCTGGTGATTTGAGATTCTGGTGATGATTCTTGACTGACACAAATTCCTCATTTCACTGCACCACCTATACCCTCCATCGCCGTTCTGGATTCCACCACAGCAAAAGATAACATAATAATACACACAAAAGAATCCCTAAAAAGGATTTTTTTGGGTTGCTTTTCCAATTCCTTTTGGTATTATGACATCTGACGCGTCCTATAGGCCTAGACCTACGAAGGGTACCTTTTAGCACATGCATGCATGCATCAACATAACGTTGGGGCTATAAACTTAACTATTTCACTTGTTGCTCTTGTCAAATATGATCCGTGGCAAAAAAAACAACAACAAAAACCTTGACGCAAACAAGGTTTACAGCGAAAACACTGGCCTCTGAGTCAATTTGCATGGATAAAGGTATCTTTAAAAAAACTTGTTACTCATAATTTATAACGGAAGGATAATTGCTCGGAGGCCTCTCCCACCCCTAAGAAAAGGAAGACACCACCGAAGGTGGCGCTGATGGGCCAAACCCATGATGTCCAACTCGGCGATAAATTCGACAATATGAGGTGCACGCGGAAAATGAGAGTGACGAAAAGTGAAGGTCATTTGAGGAATAACTCAATCAAAGAGCAACGTTACAGTAACGTTATGTGGCATTCTATAATAGCGTTCTGTGACGCTATTAGCACGCGCGGGGGTATATATAGGCTTGGGGATGCACAAGGGCAAACGCATTTCCTTTTTTTGAGAGAAAAGTTTATAAATCAAAGGAAAAATCCGATGATAGGCCTAATGGTAATACATAATTATGTAGGCCTAATAGAAAATTCAAATAAGCGCGCACGTTCTCTCTTTTTAAAATCCAACAAGGAAGACAGGACAGCATTCCCTCACAACCTTGTTTAGGGCCCTATCAGTGTATAAAAAGACTTCTTGATTTCTATTTGGAGCAATACAATTATTATCCCTGAAAGTGTTGGCATTTACGCCTAAGGAAAAACAATGAACATTTAAAGAACAGTCCAAAGGCATGCTAAACCAAAAAAAAAGAAAATAAATTTGGCCAATCTTAAATCGTTTCGCACTGGTGCGTTTTGGCTAATCATAGGGTTGGGGAGAACAAAATAATAGCCAGGTTTCCCGCATATCCACTAATGGTAGGTTTGATGACGATCTGGTGCCCTTTGTAGTGGATACACACGAATTAAAGGTGCAAACATAGACCCTCCCCAGAGCTATACTTTAAATACCACTCGCCCCCTATTTTCGCCCGATTGTTTCATTCACAACTCGGCGTCGGGACAGCCACCTCAAAGACTATTTTCTACTCTTTTGTGTGGATTTCTATCAATTGCAGACTCACGGTTGTTTGTCACACTCTTCTTCTCTGGAGGGGAGAAAGAGGAACAGGTTTGAATAGGTAATGATTGTAGTTTGACCAACGGAAGTGAGAGATAGCGTCTAGTTTGATTGTGACGTCAACAAATGGCCAACGCTTGGGCACGTCAGGTGGTATATGTCGTCTGCTGAGGATGCTATCTCAGCTAATTATCGCTCAAGTTTTCCCGCCAACAGCTAAAGAGCTGTGGTGAACATTTAATGCCGTAAATCAACACACATTTGTCACTCTTGGTGTTTCCTACTGTCGGACAGAGTGTAAATTTCTCTTGCCGGGAATTTACAAAGTACCCAAATTGATGCAATTGAAACTCTATTTAAAAAGCTGTACAGGTCCATAGGACCACCTATTGAATGACCCTCACACCTTTACATCTGGGAACGCTAGGGAAAGATTGAAATAAAGTATAACGAAAGAAAAGGAAAGGGGAAAAAAGAAGATGAATTTCAGCTTTAATATCGGATTTCTTTACAATCAATTAATCAGTTGGTATCATAATTATTTGTTAGCTATGGCATGGCCTTTATGCTATATGTAGGCCTACATAAAGATAATTTATATCTCAGTGTAGAACGCTATGGATTCACAGAGAATTTAGAGATCTTGAATAAGACTCCACCATAGAAATACATAGGAGTTGAGTACGTCTATGATTCCACGCACAGGTGCGCGCTGGGAAACACTTCATACAAACATGATACAAATAGATTCCCTCCTATTCTTTTCATTGGCTACGGGTAGGAATAACGACATTGCATAAGCGTCAATTTTACTTTCACTTATATAATTAAGATCAGGGGCGAATCCAGGAATTCTTGAAAGGGAGGGCGCCAATATTAAAAAGGTCCCGGCGCACACTTTACGATTAAAAAGAAAAGTAATATTTGACAAATAAAAGAGGAGGGGGGCACGCCCCATGCGCCCACCTCTAAAGCCGTCCCTGGTGACTCTGGTGATATTGGTATTATACTATAATTGATAGTGTGACGTTCTCTGGTAAGTCGGGGTTGCCGATTCTTACAACAGAGGAACGTGGGGGTTGTTCGGGTCTCGGGGCGGACGGGGAATCCGGGCCAAGAACCGAGATGTGTTTCTAGAGTCGTGCCTCGCGCACGAGGGGGGGGCTGAGCGAATTGGTCGGGAATCGGCACTCGATGTCAACGGAGGACTGCGGGGAAGGGAAATTATGGTAGGGGTACGGGTCGGCCGGGGTTCGTCTCGCTCTATCTCCCAGACCAGCATTCACCCCGACCGGGCGGTCCACCCCTCAGTTCCGGTCCGCGGGGGCGACGGGCCGACGGTCGCCTATTGTTTGGTAGCGTGGGGCCGAGCATGCCGCGCCCTCGTCCCCGCGGACTTCGTTCCTTCGTTCCGTTCCCCATGTCTTCGTGCCATACTACACCTCGGTTTCCAGGACTACTTCGGGCCTTCGTGCCCTACTCCGTTCCCTCGTTCCTCGTTCTTCGGGCCGTCGGGCCCCTTACCCTGTGTTCCTACTACCTATCTCGAACTTCGACTGTTTTGTCCTAACTTCTGGTTAATTACTCTAATCGGCTCATCTTTAGCGGTTGTTTCAGGAAAGAGGACACGTCTGGACACCAGGAGAACTGTTAAAGAACTCTGTTTATTCGGGCTTCACCGCCCCTTTATATACTCTAGAGGTCAGCCCTGATTGGCTGCTTTCGGTCACGTGACCTACAACTGACGTCACTTCCGGTTTATATTTTCCGTTTCCAGTTTACATTTCACTTCCGGTTTACATATTTCCGGGTTTCGTTCCTTTACATTTTCGTTCTTTACATATTCGTTCTTTTACATATTCGTGCCTCTTTTTCAGGCTTTCTATACTTTCGTTCATTATTACATATTCGTTCCTTTACATCTATTTCGTTCTCTTACATATATTTCGTTCTCTTACATATATTTCTACTATTACCTTATTTCTATTATTTTGACCTCTATGTATTTTGGATGAATAGCCGTTCATCACACCCTCCCGCACCTTCTTGAAAGGTGGGAAAACACGTCTTACAAAATTTTCAAAGCAGTTCATACTACAACAACAGAACATACTCTAGAACCAGAAACATTTCAATCCTACGCTCCTTATCGGTAGAGGAAGAGGTGTCACCCTCTGTCCTCTCCGGTCTACTTCGGAGGGCCCCCAGGGCCTATCCGGCTAATCATTATTTCTCTTCTTTTCTTCGTTCTTCGTTTTTCTCTCTTCTTAGTGAAAGTTCATATAATTCGTTTTATATATCCTAGTCTCTTTTTATCTTTGTCAGAGTTCTTATCCTGGATCTATTAGGACCCGTTCTACACCTCCTCTTCTTTTCTCGTCTTAGGATGAGCGAGCCGGTCGTGGCTCTCCCACCCGGGACTGGGGATCGGTCGTGACCTCGTCGCCCCCGCTCCTCTCCTCTGGGCTCTATTTACTTAGCCCCTCGGCGCGTTTTTCCTCGCCTTTTACCCTCGTTAGGGCAGAGGGACCGGTCGTGGTCCTCCTGCCCGGGGCCGTGGGTCGGTCGTGACCCGCAGTGCCCCCGTTCCCTTGGTTTTTCGTCGTCCAGACGTTCTCCCCTAGTTCGGGTGGAGAATCGGTCGCGACTCTCCCACCCAGAGGCCAGGGCCGGTCGTGACCCTTAGTCCTCTCGACCCTCGGTCCGTTCTTCCGTCGTCCAGACGTTCTCCGTTGTTTTTGGGTAGAGAATCGGTCGTGATTCTCCCACCCGGTCGGTCGTGACCCCTCGTTCTCCCGTTATTATTACTCTTCTCTGCGTTCTCTTAGATGATGATGATGATTTGAAGATGAGTTTTTAAAGAAAGACTGAAGTTTTTGTAGACAGAATGTTCTTTTTAGGCTTCGCGCCCTCGGTCGCCTCGGCATTCAGAGCCCCCCAGTGACTTTTCACGTTTGGCAAGGACAACATGTTCGAGCCAGAGGCCAAGGTACCCAAAGAAGAAACTGGCGTTGTATGTGGAAAGGAACTTAACTTCATGCATTAAAGCTTAGAGTGGAAGCTTCAGCAGACGGCGTCGCGGGGTTCGTGCTATTTGTCACAGTGAAACTTTGAGATGGAGTCCCGGTGAAGGTAAGTTTGAGAAGATTAGAATCATTAATTGTCGATGAGGTGTCCGTTTTCCGTACAGGAACTGAAGTTTGACTTTTATGGCACATGTCCTCGTGGTTAACCCAGCACCAAGACGTTCAGTCTTCGACCACGTCGACACACTCGAAGACTTTAGAAGGAGATGTCGGGGAGAGAGTCCACCATAATAAGGTATTTCCGTCACCGTTCCGGGCCCAAGTGGCATGACAACAACCGGAACGGAGACCCGATTAAGAAGATAATTTTTGATGAAGTTTCTTTTGATGACAGGAGCCGGTGCCTCTCATCCCTCCCCCCCCCCAAGAACGGCAGGAAGATAATCCTTTCTGGGGCGAGAGGGCGACTCCTTCGTTCTATCGATGAGATGATTTCCTTAAGAAGATGATTCCTACTCCGGGCACTCGGGCCCTCGTTCCGCTAACCAAGTTTTCCTCTTCGTCCTCCCGAAGGACCCTGCTTGTTGACGATTTTCGTGAGACTGTAATATTAACAATAGTTCGTAGTTTTAAGATTTGATCTGGTTTGATGTTGGAGTAAGGCAACAGTCGTCCACGGTGCCATGTCACCTTGCATGAAGCCACTATGCCTATGACGAACGCCGAGACAACATCTCCGAGCCATTCCGGGCTGCTCCTAGGTACGGCGGTTCGAAGTGGGTAAGTTGAAGATATTGATGAGAAGGAGAGGGAGAAGTTGTAGAAAGTGAAGATGGACGACATCAACTGGGATCTGCACCCAACGTCAACCCTTGAGATCCAGAACGAGCCCATCTCACAAATAGCATATAGAGAAGAACTCATCCGACATCAAACTCCAAGAAGGATCGCTCCTCGCCGCTCTTTGCAGACCTCTTGAGGCGTCTATCGAGGCATCCGAAGTCGACGTTCCAAGCACCACCTCCCTGTATATTTCAAAGACTACTTCCCTATATGTTTCAAAGACTATTTTGTTCCGTTCCTCGAGAAGAAGATACCAGGAAGTACGACATGGAAGCAGTTACTGCCGTTACTGGAGGTAAGTTATTAATATAAGTTTTAGTAAGTCTATTAATTTTCGTTCTTGTTTATGTATCGCTTCGGTCAGTCACGAGCCAGGGCCCCTAAGTTATCGTCCCTGCTCGTGCCTCGGTCCTCCGGGAGACATCTACGACTCGCCGTAATCCTTTCACGACTCGCTGCATCAACTCTGGCACGATAAAACCAGCATTCAGGTCGAAAAATTCCATTTTACCGCTCTTCGTATGCGGTAAGAGGCTGAAGACAAGGAAACTCAGAAGATGATGGTACATGAATCCGGGCTCATCCACATTCTGATCGATCCATCCAAGATCAAGAAGACTAAGTTGCAGGGAGTAGAAGTGCCGCTAGAGGACAGAGGTCGTTTCCTCCTCGGCCCCAGATCCCTCAAGGCAGCACGGGAGAAGGGTTTCAGTCTTGGCCCGCGCCAGCCTTTCCTCCAGCGGCGAGTCGCCGGTCCACCGGTACCTTATTTACCCCGGCACGACCGTCGACTCAAAGACTACAATGACAACACTATCTGTCCATTCTGATTTCCTTTCCTCGATTCCGCCTCCCAACTTTCACTCTCGCTCCTGGGCCGCCCGGCCCGCTATCCATTCGATTTCCGCGACCGGACGATCCCGTTCCACCTGCTCGGTCCCAACCAACGCAGCGGGCTCCAGGGAAGAAGAGGAACAGCTACACACTTGTTTTTCCTCCTAACGCCTCCTCCCGTTCCGTACTCGCCCCGCAGGCTTGGTAAGTTCGTTCCAGTCATGGACCCTCCAGCTCGCTGATTACACTCAACTCCTTCTAACACATGTGACTTCGTTCACTTCCGCAAGAAGATTCCCATAAAGAAACTAGTAGGAATAAATTAAGATAAGAATGTTCGAGCCCGCCAGTCCGTTCCCGATGATTTAAGCAAAGTTTCGGGCCCGTCCAGCGGTCTCCAGGAGAGTTTTTTATCCAGGCTTCGGCCTCCTGTGCGGCTCAGGTACCTTCGCCTCGACCCGGTTCTCTCCCTGGGGGTTTGACACTATGGGTGAGGAGCCAACGCCCCGTAATCCCTCCTCACCCGACTCGCGACGCGCCATATTCCGCCTCTGGTTCCGTCGCGCTTTTTCTCTTCCGTGCAAGACCTCGAGCAGCATCTACTTCACCCTTCTTCTTGGCGTCGGATCGGTAGCAACAGCCTCTCCTCCCTAGCGGGGAGCTCGAGAAGCTGATCCACCATTCCGCTCTGTTTTTCCGCCTCTCTTGTCGCCTTCAACAAGTCATCCAGTTGATCTTCGTTTTTGTACATCACTAGGGTCTGAGCCAATTGGACAGTCCGGTTGTGTTCGTTAACTAGTCGGTCGACTCCCGGGAACTCCCTGGTTAACGGCCCCAGTGCCGCCGTCGGGAACTGCGCCATCGCTTCTTCAAATGTCTCTGGCTTGCGGCCCGTTTCTAGTGCCATCAGGAACGCCATAGACGCCGAAGCCATTGCTCTTGTCTTAGCCGTCATTCCTCGCACCTCCCTCGGGGGCCACACCAGTTGCACCCGAATGGCCTCTTCCGCGTCCCAGTCTCGTACTGCTCGCGCCGTCACCGGAAAGTGTCCCTGTAAGACCTGGTGAATGGCCTGTGTCCGTAATAACTTGAGTCTCGGTGTTTCTTTAGATGGTCCCGCTGTCGGTACCTCCGTTCCTATGGACCCGAACACTGAATCCGCTCCCGACTCGTCCAATTCTGGTTTATCCGGCTCATATCCTCTGGTCTCGGCCTGCCCCAACTCCATGTCCTCTGAGTCCTCCACCTCCGCGTCCATGGACTGGGCAGCCGGTATTTGTAGTCTGTGCATCACAACCCGTGGTTGCAGCGCTCGCCCGTGTTTATCCTCGTCCTTGAGTGGGGTATCTGGTCCTGGCGGCGATCCCATTCGTTCGGGCGACGGTGGTCCCGGGATCTCCTCCGATCCTTGCGACCCGAAGAACGAGCTCCCCAAACTGGCTCGAGTCAGGTTGTCAACCGCCGCCCGTGTCTCTGGCGTATCTGGTGCTACCGTAATGTCTCTCATTCGTTTCAGTCCCGGGGGCGGCACTACCGGCTGCTTACATACCATCTTCTCCAGGGGTGAATCCGCTCTCGTCGGGGTAGGGGTAGAGAACAGCGGCTGCGTCGAGGCCATCGACGCCGTGTCCTCGGGCCTGGCCGCATGCCGAACATACTTTACTTTCTCCACTCGCCCCGACGGTTTGAGTCCCTGCCTTTCTGCCATCTCGTGTAGAAACATCCCCAGGTACAATGCTTCTCTTTCCATCAGTCGGCCTCCCGGTGCTTCCCGAATGCTGTCCTCCAGCTCCCGGTCGGATCTTGCCTCGTGGTAACCCCTGAACGATCCCTCCCGGTTCATTGTTCCTTTTAAATATCCGGGGTACCTCGGGTGTCGCAATTCGTATATCACTGATTTCTTGTGAACCGTCATCATAGTAAATTGTGCGTCGCTGCAAGGTGGTTCTAGTCCCGTGGTTCATTTGGTTCCTTTCGAGGTCTCAGGCTGGGATGGTCCCAGCTCTCCCGCGCTACTAGACTCGGCGATAATCAGGGACCGATCGCTTCGGACCGACATACTCCTGCCCGACTCCGACTGGTCCGAACTCGTTCCCTCCTCTAATTCTCTCGGGACTTTCTTGACCTTCTTCCACTTCTTCTTACGTGACGGCTCCTCTGCCGGGAATCCCTGCGTCGGGGGCCTCTTGAAGGCGGGCGGCTCGTCCTCCTCTTTTACTTTCGGTCGTTGATCGTCGGACGAGCTCACCAATTCCACCACCTCAGCCCCCGGCGGTATCCCTGAGCATCCTGGCTTCGGAGCGGGTGTGGATCTCCCTCCTCTTCCTCTGCCCGGGAGTCCTCGTCCTCTCGGTTCCCGTGGTTCTCCCTGGGCGTTTAACTTCTTAACTTGGCTCTGTACTAACCCTGTTACTTGGTCTGCTGTCAGGAGTGGTTTCGGGTTGACCACGACTCGGCTCGCGCTCCGCGGCGACTCGGTGGCTTCCTTCCGCACTCCTTTCGCGGCCCTCCGAGGGGAACGGCGCGTAGGCGTCGATCGTTCCGCTGCCCCGGCCAGGGGTCCC
The DNA here is from genome assembly GCA_936440205.1 of Lepidonotus clava. Taxonomy (NCBI): domain Eukaryota; kingdom Metazoa; phylum Annelida; class Polychaeta; order Phyllodocida; family Polynoidae; genus Lepidonotus; species Lepidonotus clava. The sequence continues at coordinate 37,846,430 of OW387136.1, read as the reverse complement.
TTCCCGGCTGCCTTGGCTGCATGGGCTCCCTCGCCGGCCTCGTCGGCCTCTGATCCTTCTTCGGTTGCTACCTGCTCCGGCTGCTCGGCGTCGCTGTCATCGGACCCTCTTGACGCCCTCGGGTAGTAAGGGATGCGGATATGCCGTCGCGGCCTCTCCGGTGCCTCCTTATCCACCGCCCTCTCAGGGGGTTGAAACCCCTCCGGATGGCGCACCGCGTAGTCCCGTTCCAAATTGGCTACCCGAGCCGCCGTTTCATCCCCAGGAGCGAAACTGGTGTACGGCGGTCGTCCTTTCGGGTCCAAGGCGAACGCCGCAGCATACTCCAGCCTCAGAAGGGGGTCTTGCTTCGGCATCCCCCTCTGCAGGTTCCCTTCGTGCGAGTCCGACATGTGCTTCCTCCAGTCCTGGTGCGTCGAATAGGCTCGATTCGAACACACCGGGCACATGTAGTACTGCTTCCGTAATCCATCGTGCTGGCCTTTAATATGCTTGACCAGGTGCTTAAACTCCTTTCCGCGGCAATTTCCTTCCCAGCACTGTCCGCTCATCGTGTCCGTTTTCCGGGCTTTCGGGGCTCGTTCCAATCCTGAAGCTCGTCCCGTCAGCCTTTTCCGTTTTTGTCTCGTGGTGATGCTGCTCGTCTCGCTTCTCTGCTTTTTCTCTTGTTTTCTTCTCCTTAGCTCAGTCTGCTCGTCTGCGATTTGATGAATCCTGATCGGCTGACCAGAATGACCTGCTCCGGCGAGCGCTCTGCCTTTTATAGCCGCCGCAGGCGGAAGTGGGCGTGGCCTGCGCTAGCGACCCCTAGCGTCAGACTCACCATCCACTTCTACGGTGGCGCCCCCTACTATTTTCCGGTCCCCGGGGCCCGCCGCTGGTCACCGCCTCGCCTGCTGTTTACCTCGCGGCCCTTCGCCCGTCCACGCGTTTTTTTCCTAGGCCTTTTATTGCCCCACCGGACGTCCTCGGTCTTTTCATCCTCCGTCGCCTCCTCTTGCCTTTTTCATCTTGGCCCTCACAGTGCTTCCGCACACTTCCCGGAGAACACAGGGGCTCGACGTTATCATCTCCTCGCCGCCGCCCCGTTCTCTTTGTCCTCTTTTACTCCTTTTACGACCTACTTTAAAGCCTGTCCTCGTCTCAGGCCTCGCCTTTTACAACCGTCCGTTCGTTCCTCCGGCGTTCCCGAGAGTGCCGCATCTACTCTCCTCCGGTCTCCTGGACGCTGTAAAGCGGTATTACCAAGTCGGCATTACTTCAAAAGTCTTCTGTTGTAATCCAACCATCTTTTCCACGCTGTGGTTCCTCCGAACTGACCGGAAAGCGGCTCCGTGGGACTACTTTAGACATTCGGGCCGTCGTGGCTCCCGAACGCCGTTTTTCGTTCCAACCCCGCATTTCCCACCTATATTACATCCGCAAGAGAACCAATCTTCAGCTAGGTAGCAAATCTCTACAGCCTAACGACCTGCACTCCTACTGTAGTGGTCAACGCACCGCCCCGACTCAATGGCCCCAGGTTGATCAGTCCTTTTTGGCCAAAGCCTTTTTGTGTAGCGCCGATTTGGTCGTTCCCTTGGTCCTCTTCCACCTGCGGAATCGAGACACGAAAACGACTTCATCACAAAAAGGGGTGCCCCGTTTCCTTACGTGCCCTAGCGCGCCCCACCCCAAGCATTTACTGTGCAGCCTCGTATCCTTGCTGGTCAGCTACCATCCAGGCTGGCGCAGCGTGTCCTCGGTAGGGTTCCAGGCGGTCCACATGGACTACCCCCCCCGGTTTCCCTCGTTTCTTCCGTACTACCACCCGTCCTCGGTCAAGCACCTTGACGATCAGTGCAGGGCCCATCCATGGAAATCGCAACTTCGTTCCTTTGTCCCTATCCACTACCGTATCGTGCACCCAGACCAGTTCTCCGGCGTGGTATTCCCGCCGAGTCACCTTCCCATCGTACTCGTGTTTCTGATGGATGGCGGCTCGTTTCAGCCCCGTCCGGGCCTCCCGATAGGCCGCGACTAGCCCTTCCTCCAGGCTTTCCACATAGTCGCCTACCCGTCGGGGTTCCTCCTCTGGTCCTAGAGGTCTCCCATAAATCGCTTGTCGCGGCATCATGGTCTGTCGGCCCAGCATCATCATATTTGGTGTCACTCCCGTGCTGGCTTGCGGCGTTGCTCTATAACTCATCATCACGAGCGGGACCATCTCATCCCATTCCCGGCCTGTTGCTCGGCAGCTGGCTTTCAAACAACACCCCAAAGTACGGAAACTTCGTTCTATGTACCCGTCACTCCTGGGGTGGTACGGCGTCGTTCTTGTTTTGTGTATTCCAAATAGTGCACAGACCTGAGCCACCACCTCGGATTCGAAATTCGTGCCTTGATCCGAGTGTAGTTCCCGAAACGCGCCGTACCGTGCTACTACTTCTTCAACCAATTTGTCCGCCACTGTCGTTGCCTTTTGATCCGGGATCGGGAAACACTCCAACCATTTGGTGAAATAGCATCCTACCATCAGGCAATACTTATTTCCTCGTTTGGTGACTGGGTACGGGCCCGAAACATCCATGGCCAGCCGTTCCATCGGCTCCCCCACTATGTACTGATGTAGCGGCTCCCGTCTCCCTCGTCCTTTTTTCAGCAACGCGCAATCACATTCTCGACATTCCTTCCGCACGTCTTCCCGGAGTCCCGGCCAGTAAAACCCTTGCTCCAACAGGGCCGTCGTTCTGGCGACTCCCAAATGCGCTCCTGCCGCGCCTCCATGGTATTCCCTTACCAACTTGGCCCGTTCCCCTCGGGGAACGACCAACTGGTTCCTCCAACCATGTCCTTCTAGTTCCCAGTACTTCCGATGCAGCACGCCATCCCTGAGGCTTAATCGTTCCCATTGCCTCCATAGGATCTTTGTTTCCCGGGATTCCGGAGATATGGCCTCCCAACCTGGCCGGTCCGCATTCTCTTCCATCCGTGCGACAATCGGCCCTATATCTCGATCCCTCCTCTGCGCTGCTCTCATCTCCTGCGGGGACCATCCGGGCTCGTACCCCCGGGCCCGCGTCACTACTCTCACTTTTTCGGTATTCTCGTGCTCCTCTCCACATTGTTTGCACGGATACCGGGACAACGCGTCAGCGTTCCCATGCTTCCTGCCCGGTCGGTGTTGGAACGACACATCATGCGAGTCGATAATCTCAATCCACCGAGCAGCCTGCCCCATCGGTTCCTTACTTCTCTGCAGCCAACTGACCGCGCTATTATCCGTCCGGACTATCACGCGTTGACCATAGATGTAGCACCGAAAATGCTTCAAAGCTCGCACCACCGCCAACAGTTCTTTCCGCGTGGTGCAATACTTTCGTTCGTTTGACTCCAGGGTTTTGCTCGTGTAAGCTATCACCCGTTCCTCCCCTCTCTGCTCCTGTGATAGCACGGCTCCTGTCCCCACGTCACTGGCGTCCGTGTCAAGCCACCATTGTCCATCTTCCTCCGGGAATCCCAACACCGGGGCCTCTGTTAGCGCCTTCTTCATCGCATCAAATGCCTCTTGTCGTCTCGCGCTCCACACGAACGGCTCCTCCTTCGTCGCCAATTCATACAAGGGGGCAGCCAGCTCCGTGAAGCCGTTTATATGTCTTCTGTAATATGAACATAATCCCACGAAGGCTCGTACCTCATGGAGATCCCGAGGGACCGGCCACTCAGTTACCTGCCGACACTTCTCGGGGTCGGGTTCGATCCCGTTGAATGAGACAACGTGCCCCAAGAACGGAATCTTCTTCTGGAACAGCTTGCATTTTCGCGCCTTTAACTTCAGTCCTGCAGCGTTCAATCGGTCCAGAACCCGTACCAATCTTTCCAGAGTCACTTTAAACGTCGGTCCAAAGACCAGTATGTCATCCAAGTATACCAGACACTCCTCCCACACGATTCCTCTGAGGATTCTTTCCATCAGTCTCTCGAAGGTGGCTGGGGCGTTCACTAGCCCGAATGGCATCACTTTGAACTCATACAATCCTCCTTGAGTCACGAAGGCCGTCTTTTCTCGGTCCTCCGGTGCCATCTCCACCTGCCAATATCCGCTTGCGAGATCCAGACTGCAGAAGAATAGGCTTCCTCCCAAGGTGTTGAGGCTGTCCTCTATCCGTGGGAGCGGATAGGCGTCCACTTTCGTAGCCTGGTTCAGTTTTCGGTAGTCGATACAGAACCTCGTTCCTCCGTCCTTCTTTTTGACTAGAACGGTCGGGCTGCTCCACGCACTCCCGCTCTCCTGGATAATCCCTAGATTTAACATATCCTCCACCAGTGCTCGTTCCTCCTCTCTCCTGGTGGCTGGATACCGTCTGACCCTCTGCTTGATCGGCATCTGATCCCCCGTTTTAATTCGATGTTGTACTAAATCTGTCCGTCCTAACTCATGTTTCGAGGTCGCAAACATTTGTTCCCGGGCCATGATGGCTTTCTCCAACTCTCCGCCTTCCTCCGTGGTCAGGTCTTTCTTAGCCTCCTCTATCATTTCAACGAGCGCTCCAGGGGGTTCTTTTACTTCACTTCCTATTCCTCGTACCTCTTGTACGAAGGTGGCTTCTCCGAGTACCCCGCCGGTTTCCAATTTCGCGCTCTCGGTCCCTCGGTTGGCCACCCAAACTCTATTTTCTTCTCCCAATGTCACCGTTCCTGGGATCACCTCCAGTCCCATAGGTAATCCAGCGCCGGTGATGACAGCCAGCTGTCCACTCTGTCCTATGTCTACTCTCGTTACTACTGTTACTCGGGTCACTTGGAGTGGGGGTATTTCCGTCGTTCCCTCGATTCGCACGACCTGTCCTCCGACGGTAACTGCCCGAATCCCATCCGTTCTTTGTTCTACTCCCGGGATTCGTTCCCCCTCTCCCTCCCCCTCGGCGGGCAGGAAGATAGCACTCGCGTGGGGCTTAACTGTTAGCCGGTATTTCACCGCGAAGTCGTTTCCCAGGATCCCTTCATCTCTACCGATGTCTGCCACCATGAATGTCCACTGCAACACGCGCGTTCCCAATTTTACTGGCAAGTTCGTGCATCCGTAGCACCGCAACGGACTACCATCCACCGAGCAGAGACGTCCTTCATATCCATCCAGTTCTTCCCATTTTCGTCCCCACTCTCTCCAGAGGCGTTCCGACAGCAGACTGATCATAGATCCGGTATCAACCAAAAAACGGACGACACTCTCTCCCACCGTTCCGGCCACATAAAGTCCACATTCTCCCATGCCTACTACTTCTCTCGCCGCGCCCGAAGGGGGCCCCGCGCTTACTGCGACGGCGACTGTCCGTTTCCCTGACGCTGAGAACACTCTCTTGCGAAATGGCCCTTCTGGTGACATTGATGACACTCTAAATCTTCTTTTCGCTTCTTAAACGCCTCCCTCCGGGCCGTTGCTTGTCTTCTAGCTTCCCGTTCTTCTGCCAATTCTTTCATCATCTCCTCCAACTTACCGTTTAAGGCCATGATCTGTGTATTGGCGTCCTCCTCGGGCTTCACTGCCCGCAGGAGGCGGCGTGAGTATCGTTCTTGTATTTCTACCACCTCTACCGCCTCCTCTAGTGTCTTGCATCCTTTCTCTGCACACTTCAGCTGAAGGTCTTCTCCGACTGCGGCCTGGAACGCATGCAATGCTGCTTTTTCCTGGCTAGCGTAGTCGTTGGAGAAGTAGGCCCTCGATGCCAGTCGCCGGGCATTATCAGCCAACTCCTTCGCTGTCTGGTTCTTTACGCGTTTTAATCCCGCCAATTCTTGCAGAGCATTGCACGTGTCCTTCTCCTGACCGAACCTCCGTCGCAAGGCATCTACCCTCGCCGAGTAACGGAGTCGTTCCCTGTCCGGGAGTCCGACGAAGTACATTCGTGCCGTTCCCGTCAGCGAGAGAAAGAGCATCGCCGCTTTTTCCTCGGTCGTCCAATGTCCCAATGTTGCGTACTCCTCAAACTGGTTGATCCATCCCTCGAAATCCGGTTTACCGTCATACTTCTCCGGTCGTAGGCTAAACTTCTTCAAACTCGCTCCTACCTGGCCGGTCTGTTGTTGTTGAGCCCTTGCATTCTGCTCATCCGTCGGGGTGGACGTTCCCATGAAATTAAACTGCCTACCCATGATGGTCGTGTCCTCCCCTTTGGTCTCGGTTTTCGCACCTCCTTTCTCCTCCCCACCTTCCTTGAAGGCGATGTCAGAATCCATCTGCTCGAAGACTGCCGCTGTTGCCATGAGTATCCAACACCGATGAAACACCCAAGATCCACAAGTCCGTATGTGCCTATTTCAGCACCACCGCTGCCACCAGTGTGACGTTCTCTGGTAAGTCGGGGTTGCCGATTCTTACAACAGAGGAACGTGGGGGTTGTTCGGGTCTCGGGGCGGACGGGGAATCCGGGCCAAGAACCGAGATGTGTTTCTAGAGTCGTGCCTCGCGCACGAGGGGGGGGCTGAGCGAATCGGTCGGGAATCGGCACTCGATGTCAACGGAGGACTGCGGGGAAGGGAAATTATGGTAGGGGTACGGGTCGGCCGGGGTTCGTCTCGCTCTATCTCCCAGACCAGCATTCACCCCGACCGGGAGGTCCACCCCTCAGTTCCGGTCCGCGGGGGCGACGGGCCGACGGTCGCCTATTGTTTGGTAGCGTGGGGCCGAGCATGCCGCGCCCTCGTCCCCGCGGACTTCGTTCCTTTGTTCCGTTCCCCATGTCTTCGTGCCATACTACACCTCGGTTTCCAGGACTACTTCGGGCCTTCGTGCCTTACTCCGTTCCCTCGTTCCTCGTTCTTCGGGCCGTCGGGCCCCTTACCCTGTGTTCCTACTACCTATCTCGAACTTCGACTGTTTTGTCCTAACTTCTGGTTAATTACTCTAATCGGCTCATCTTTAGCGGTTGTTTCAGGAAAGAGGACACGTCTGGACACCAGGAGAACTGTTAAAGAACTCTGTTTATTCGGGCTTCACCGCCCCTTTATATACTCTAGAGGTCAGCCCTGATTGGCTGCTTTCGGTCACGTGACCTACAACTGACGTCACTTCCGGTTTATATTTTCCGTTTCCGGTTTACATTTCACTTCCGGTTTACATATTTCCGGGTTTCGTTCCTTTACATTTTCGTTCTTTACATATTCGTTCTTTTACATATTCGTGCCTCTTTTTCAGGCTTTCTATACTTTCGTTCATTATTACATATTCGTTCCTTTACATCTATTTCGTTCTCTTACATATATTTCGTTCTCTTACATATATTTCTACTATTACCTTATTTCTATTATTTTGACCTCTATGTATTTTGGATGAATAGCCGTTCATCACAATAGTATTATATTGAAAAAGAAAGAAACACAACACCAACTGTATGATGATAGTAATTACATCTTCAAGTCTTTAAATTGTCGAAAAACCCCACCAAAATCCAGTTTACACATTAAAATATCCATTACAAAGACGTTAATATCTCTCAGTTTCTCTCAATGTAAACTATTGCATAATTATGCTGTTCTAAGGGGCCCTTTTCAAGAAACATCTGCTAAACCCTTCGTGGCAGTCACTTACGTAACATGTAGCTATACCAATAGATGTTGATGTACCGTGGGAGAAAAAAAGAACACTGCCATTAGTGCGAATGATGAGCAAGAAGGTAGGTGGTAAATCGCTAGTCAATCGCCATATGTCACCGTGAAGTGGCCAAATGAGACATCGATTAAGTGCTGGTTGTTGTTTAAGGCATTAAGGGGGACCTCCCCCCCCCCCCCCCCCCGTTGATGTCCTGACAAAAGTAAACTCCCCTCCCCCGGAGGCTTCACACACGCCCCAAGGACCCCACCCAGCGATCCTCTGGTTATGCCCTTGGCTGAGAAGATTTGGTCAGGAGGTATGAGTGTTTGGAGGAGAAGTGGGGCGGTCAGCAGTTTAGATATTGGTGAATCTTACAATATTATAAGAAGATACGAGGAAAATGTCTAAAATACAAACCTCAGCAACCTTAAGTTCTATTTCAATTGACTAATAAAAGGATGGCATAATTATAGGCATATCAATCTATGATAGAATATCTAAGTTTTAATTCCTATAAAAATTAGATTGGAACAACACATTTGGGGATATCTTGAATGATATGTATCAGGGCGTGGCAGGTAGCACTGTTGGCAATTACTCCGGAAACCACAAAGAACCACATTATGTCAAACACTTAACAATCTAAAATATTTCTGTACTAGAACCATTTATCACGAGGATATACTATTATTAATGACCCCCCCCCCCCCCCCCCCCACACACACACACACTTTTATTTGGCTCCTCCCACTCAGTCACGCCCCCATTCCCTCTGGCACAACCCTCTTGGTAACATCCGTGTTATTTTCCCCCAAAAACCTGTGCCCCTCCCCGGGCCCTCCCTTAGCCCCATCCCTAACACCCCCTTGCATAATGACCCTATTAAAGTTTGGGTCATTAGCCAATCGGTCACCAAGGCGTGCCCAGCCCACCCACCGAAAAAAACATCTCAATCAACCTCTCAATCAACCTTAATGGGTCCCCTTACAAACTAAGACTTTTTCTCACGAGTTTTCCCGCGTTCTCTAAGATCACAATCTTCATGATCATGATCATGTCATTGGGCGGGGATCTACAGGGCTAACATCAAAATTAAATCTGGACGCTTATACGTTCTTAGGAAATTGCAATTAAGAATTATTGCGAGTTTTAATTAATGGAGTAACAAATGATAAATGAGTGAAAATACAAGAAAGATGTATTCTGGCATGTATATGTGATGAAACACGCTTATTCCTAGGCCAGGAATAGGTTTTCTGCTATATTGAAGAGACGGATCTAGAAGGGGGTTGGGCGCTATTGGAAAATTATTTAACCGATACTGTATGACTCCCGGGAGTAGACTACAAATGTGGATGTAGGATTCTCAAAGGGGGGGGGGGGGGGGGGGAGATGATGCTATTAGAAAATTTATTTCTGACATTCGCAAATTGAATAAGTACTTATTGGGTTAATTGAAGGGATATAACAGTGTAAGCTCTCTTTGTTCACACTATCAGTTCGCTCACATTTATTTTCACACTTTATTTGGATTATCATTTTCCTTAGAAAAATGGATTAAGATGCCCATTGAAGACGTAGTTTTTACAACAACAATACTGAATTTTCATAGGATTGTCACATTAAGGATAGACAACACCTCTCAGGGCGCCTTTTGTGGTAATGCACGTGACATTTTGTTAAATAAGGGTATATTAGTGTGGCATATATCAAATGATGTATCATATTTTTCTCTATCTTTTGATATAAAGAACATAGTATTCCCCCGAAAATTAGAAACAAAGGGGAGAAAAAACTGATTTTTTCACTTTTACTTTTTGAACATGGATATCTCCCTTGTTTATACATGTAAAGACCTGAAATTTTAACAGAATGTGGATAACATTCATTTGGAGGGAAGCGTGTCTCAGATTTTTTATTTAGGTCCTAGTTTTAATTTTATGGCAAAAAACGGGTGATTTTTTGTGATTTTTTTCAACATTAATTTCTAGATTTTATAAAATGAAAACTAGGATCTAAATAAAAAATCTGAGACACGGTTCCCTCTGGAAGAACATTATCTATATGTACTGAAAATTTCAGATTGCTATATGCAACAGTAAGTAAGATATCCTTGTTCAAAAAATAAAAGTTAAAAGTGCATTTTTCGAATTCCTTGAAAGGTCACTCAGGCATACCTAAACTTATAAAAATATGAGTTATATGGACATATACCTTTCTCTAAGGCCTATTCAATCATATCAGACCAGCAGTTATACTATGACCTTCAGATAATTTATGCATCTTGGAAGGAACTCGGTCAAATTGGCCACTGCGAGGTGTTGTCTATCCTTAACTTGTGTAATTGATTCTCTGTGCATTAGGGTATTTTACAGTATACTACACTATAGTAACTGTGTGAGTGATACAAGTTTGACCTTAACTGTTGTAAACAATTACGTTTTAACGATTTCTTTTAACTGAATCTTAAGGCTGCATGTCACACTACCACGTAGCATCTAGTATTTGGGAAAAGGGGGAAGGGGCGTTACCGGGAAAAAATTAAATGAGTTCTTATATATAACCGTGCACCTCTTCCCCATGGGTGCTGCATGCCGAGACTGTCATCATTACTCTAAATGAAACAGGACATCTAATTACGACAATAGATTTTAATGAACGTTTGGTAAGATAACAGTAAATTGTATGTGTCAACGTAGTAGGACACGTAGGTAAAATATATACAGTTCATAGTAAATGTCAATCCGTGAGGGTGGTGCATTTAGTCCTTGCACTGATAGGCCCTACGCAGTAAAATAATAGTATAAGAGGGCGTTGGTGGGCGGGAGAATTTTAGCAGGTATCCATGATGGCTGCCGAACTGGAAGTGGCGGGAAAGTGGCTAGAGAGGAAGAGTTCCATTGGTCAGTTGTAGCATGTGACTAATTAGCCAATGAAATCATGTCTTATGTCCTTGAGAGGAATGCCAAGCAATCAGTACAGCAGTCCGATTCCCGCCCACATTACTCTAAATGAAACAGGACATCTAATTACGACAATAGATTTTAATGAACGTTTGGTAAGATAACAGTAAATTGTATGTGTCAACGTAGTAGGACACGTAGGTAAAATATATACAGTTCATAGTAAATGTCAATCCGTGAGGGTGGTGCATTTAGTCCTTGCACTGATAGGCCAAACCAAAGGTAATTAAAGGTTAGCAAGGGCCCTATGAATTGTGGTGTGTGCCTTAGTGGTGGGCTTAATATAGGCCCTTACCGCCTGGGACTTCCAGGTCCCATGCAGCATAAGATCGTTAATGTCTGCCTTTCCTGTGTTGTAGGCATACTGGGCGGCCCCCCTCCTTAAGCTATGGAGGGAGAACCGAGCTGTGGAGAGGCCTTTCTTGCGTAGGAGGGCGGCCCACTGCCTGCGAAGGAAGGGGATGGTAACCGGGTTCCCATCCTTGTGCGTGAGAAGCGGGGAGTGAGGGGAAGTGGGCCTGCCCAATGCAGTCTTGTACCGTTTATAGGCACGGACCGGGCAAACAGCCGGGTCCACCGTGCGTGGGAGGGTAATGTGAGTGGCATCCGCCGATGATTGAATTGTTTTTGACCACTTGACGCGGATGACCAAGGCGTCCTTCTTAATAGAAACGTCCTTGTGGAGGAGGTGTCGAGTAGGGTCAAATTGAGGGACTGTAGGCGGGCCCAGGTTACTTTGTCGAAGGAAACCCACGTACATCAATAGTATGGAGAAGACTACAAGTTCTTGAAACACAAGGACGTGGGCCTGGGCCAGGAGTTCCTTGAGTAAGGCCGGTGTAACTGGGGCCTTAGGGGAGGGGACGTGCCTAACAGTCACCTTAATGGCCCGAAGGGCAAGATGTACCCGAGGGTGATTAAGAGCCCGGAGAGAGAGTCCGGACATAGTATAAAATGTCCTGATATGGGAGAGGGCATTCGAGATAGACGCTGGGGCGTGGAAGGCCCTGGCGAGGTACTCGATATACCAGCAGATGTGGTAGTAGGCCGGGCACTTGTATGATACATGGATCTTGCGGCAGAAGGCGAGGAACAGGGCGACGGCCGAGTCCCTGGCTTTAACTGTCCCCGGACGGTGAGCCTGACGCTGGCGGGTGGAGGCTGAGGAGGCCAGGCCTGCCTGGAAGGGGCCTGGAATTATACGAAGCTGGAGTAGGCAAATGCAGCTTTAGTTACTGGAACTGACTGTACACCCATCTCGCCAACCAGTTTGTCAGCGAGGTGGCGGTACCTTGGAGCCATACCGATGCAACTAAGGGCGTCTGGGAGGACCATTCCCTCCCCCGGGGCATGGGCAAAGACCAGTGTCGTCTGGGTGGCCGCAGCATGGTACCAGGCCGCACGGCAGCACGCTGCCAGGACCTCATCCTTAGCGCGGCCCGATGTATAGGCCGCCATGCTTGCGCTGTTGTCGCAGTATATCTCCACATATCCACCCGCATGGGTCCGGTCGACGAATATCCTGATGGCTGCGAGTACGTTGATTGCCTCGAGCTGGGTTATATGGTGGGCGCGTGTCATGAGGAGGGGGTACTTGAATGCGTAGTAGCGTGCGCCATCTGTTGCCCCTCCTCCCTCCATAGAGGAGTCGGCCCATATCCTAAGGGTGGTGCGGTTGTGTGGGATGATGGTCCGGGCATTGTTGGCACTGAGGTAGCGCGCAAACCAAGCCAGGTCCGCCTTAACCTGGGGTGAGACGATGATTTGTTCTTCCTGCGCTGCTCGGAAGGCGGCCAGGAGTCGCGCGATGAAAGTACGAGCAGCCCTAACCACCTTGGCTAGGTGGTTAACATACCCGATGACAGACTGCATGTGACGTTTCGTGATGGCCTTTTGTCTGGCAGCGGCGGCCAAACAAGCTTGAATCTCCGCCACTTTGGTATCAGGTATAGATAGTTGGTTAGCAGCGACGTCAATGTTGATTCCCAACCATGTGACACTACGTGCTGGGGGCTGGACCTTATTAGGGGCAGCCTTGAGACCCATGTCGTTGATGGTCTCTTGGATGTGAGCAAAGTGTCGGAGGGCAGTTTCCCTCGATGCCGAAATAAGGATGATGTCATCCAAGTACATGTATGCGGAAATGCCGTCGTGACGGAGGGCCCGCACGATGAAGTCCGCCACAGACTGCATTGCATAGGATGACATGCGAGCCCCAAAGGGGATGCGAGCATCAAAGTAGTACTTGCCCCCGTAAGCTATGCCCAATAAGGGCCAGTCTGTTGGGGAGACCGGAAACTGCCTGTAGGCGCGGGCTAAGTCAATGACTGCCAAGTGGACATCTCCCGGGCAGCTCTTAGCTATTTCTTGGACTGCAAGGTCGACGGTGGGGAGGTTATGGTGAGCGATCCTACCATTGAACCTGTGGGGGTGTATGTACTTATTCACCCCTCCGTTGGAGTAAGAGAGGTCCACTATGACCCTGCGTTCTGTGGAGTCCGTTTTCTCTCTTGTCATGAGAGGGCTCACGCACATCCATGGTGTAAATGGTGGAGCAGTAAACGGGCCATGTATGGCTCCCAGGGCAGTCTCTTTTTGGAGGTATTGCTCAATGGCGTCTGGATGCCGAGTGGCCGAGGAGTGATTGTACTCATCCATGCTGTTGTACTGCGGCGGGCCAGTATACTGTATAGGGAAGCCATACTTAATGGACTGGAGGACAAGCTGGTCATCCTCGTGGCCAGTGGCTCGTCGTTCCCATTGTTCAATGACGAGGTCAGTTTTGAGCAGTATACGGGCACCACGGTGGTTGGGGGCGTTGCCTGATCGCACAGCATCATATATCCTTGCTGTACCTTGGTCCATCCTCCACACCGGATAGGGCCAGGCCGTGAAGTCGTTCTGACCTATGTTCGGGTATTCATCCTCATTTATTTGACTTGTCAGAGGGGACGGCTCGTCTCCGCCGAGCTCGAGCCAGGGCCATGCGTCATCCAGCCTGGTTGGCCGCTGTTCCTCGTGTCCGGATATGTGGGGGTAACCGACGCGTGTGAGGAAGGCGGGGAGAGGAGAGGTATCGGCTCCAGCCTTTTCTCCAGTGCAGCAGTGGTCGCCTGTTGACCAGCTGACGGCTCCCTGTTGTCGGGTGCCCCGTGGGTCGGCCAGGGTCGCCAGTTGACCAGCCGGGGTTTTGTTGTGATGATTGCCGATTCGGGTAGTAGTTGCTTTTGCTGAGCAGCTAGGGATGTGAAACCGTCTGGGATGTTCGGCCATAGGGAGCGGGGTGTGTTGGGTGTGAGTGGAGTCGCGGTGGACGGGTGTACCACACGATTCTGCGCTTCTAAGTTTGTTATTGTTTACATTGGTGCGGCCATCTTGGTCGTGGGTGGGACTTGGCTTCGCTGAACAGTGACCTTGAGTGTCACCTGTGCAGTGATTCGTGACACGCGTTATGTCATGATCCCCTTTACTAGGGGATTTGTGAGTGCGGGCCAGTCGACCTACATTCTCGACCAACGGGGCGTAAGGGTTATTGTTACTCTTAGCCTGGTGCGTGGGTGAGTGGCCTACTGTGCCTTTAGTACTAGTGTACGGGGGGTTTTTAGGAGCTAGGTCAGTGAAAGGTGCGTTTGGTAAGCTGTCAGTGCGATTGTTACCAGTTTTTGAAGCACATGTTTTGTCAGTACTCACTGCTCTGTGTAGTCTTGTTTCGGGCCTGGTCCCGTTGGCTGCAGCGGGGTTTGGGGCCGGGCCCGCACCTAGTTTTTTGGCCGGGCGTCTTTGTTGTCTTTCTTATTACGGTTGTAGTTGTTACGCTGCCTGCCATCGTGTTTGCTGTCGTCATTGTAGTGCTTCATGCCTGCCTTCCTTCGGCAGTTTGAGGCAATGTGAGTTGTGTTCCTGTCCTGTAGGCCATAGTAGCATGCAGCGCACGCGTGCAGCCATGTACGGCCTTCTGACGAGTGGTTCTCCTTATCCTTGCAGCATTCACTGTTGTGATCGGGGCAGGGAACTGTAAGGGCTGCGTCGGGGTGACGACCCTTGATCCAGGACAGCCTCGTACGTTCGGATGCGAACAGGTCGGCATCATGCCAAGAGGCCTGGCCGTCCTCTATATGGGCCATGCACGCTTGGGTCCAATCACGAACTGGGGGCCAAATAGTGGTGGCAGCATCCTGGGCCACTTGGGAGGCATGCGTTATTATGGCATGGGCCTCCGAGAGGGGGTCGAGGGTAGGGATGGTCATGCGAAGGAGCCCACATATGTGTTCGGGGAATGTAAGGTCACGCCGTGATCGGCGGGCTTAGCCTTTTTCTTTAGGTCGGGGGGCAAGCATCGGTATGGCTCCAGGGTCAGGTAGCGAGTGGGTATCCTTTTACCTGACGGGTTGCCTCCGAGTGTGTATTGGCGGTCCAATGCTCGTCTAGCGTCTCGGCGTGCTGCTGGGTCTTTGGAGATGCGTCTTGGAGACTCATTGCCCGAGTTATTTGAGGGCCGTCGATGTGAGGTGCGTCTTGGGGACCGGGAGTGTGAATAACGCCTTCGTCTTCGCCGGCTTGAGTCGCGGCTGTGGTAGCTGCCAGTACTCCTTCTATCCGTGTGACCCCTGGACGAACGTCGGGATGAACTCCTTCTGCCTGACCGGCGTGAGGGGGAGCGGGACCGGCGGGACCGACGGTGTCTAGTTGAGCTACGGCTTCGTGCACTAGTAGGTGAGTAGCGGTGCTCTTTAGAAGACTTTCGGTGCCTACGTGAGGGTCTGGATGAGCGAGATCGGGATCGGGACCTCGATGTGACAACCCTATCCACCTTATCGTTCAGATCTTTGATCATGGCTTGTAGGGCCGTCCAACTCGCCTTGGTAATGGCGTCGTCCTTGGTCGGGTCCGCAGCCGCCTCGCTAGATACGGACACATCATGATCTTCGTCCTCAGACTGGACAGATGGGGACTTCTCCTGGTCCTCGTTGATGGTAGCATCCTTTGTGCCGGTTTTACCTTGGGGTTCAACGAGAGGGTCGGAGCGTCCCGTCGTGGTGGAGCCCTTTTTGTTGGCGTGTTTTGAGCCCTTCTCGTTGCCAGTCATTTCCTGCGGTGTTTGGCGCGAGCCACCGCTCTGTGCGTGCTTGGCGGGGGTAGCTGCACTCATCTTGATGTTAGCTATCGTCTTGGCAGTTCTTGGAGCCGATACGTAAATGGTTCCGGGCATTCTCTTCCAGCATGGAGGGAGCCAGAATTTTAGCAGGTATCCATGATGGCTGCCGAACTGGAAGTGGCGGGAAAGTGGCTAGAGAGGAAGAGTTCCATTGGTCAGTTGTAGCATGTGACCAATTAGCCAATGAAATCATGTCTTATGTCCTTGAGAGGAATGCCAAGCAATCAGTACAGCAGTCCGATTCCCGCCCATTTCTGCAAAAAGTGTGGTTAGTTTTCTTCTTCATGGGCATGATCTTGCATAACACGGTCTAATAATGTGCAAAATAATTCGTAGAATCCACAAAAACACGGTATAACCCCCTTAAGGCCAAGTTAAAAATGGTGTCAAAGTGATGGGTGTGGCAGTCAAATCACGAATGACCAAAGGACATCACGTTGTGCAGATTTATATGGTGACGTGACAACAACTTGGCATAACCACAGTGACGGAACGACTACGTCACTGCCGCTCCCAAAATAACAATAAGGTATCACTAAAAAAATGATATATTACATATAACATTATAGCTCACTTTGGACATTAGATTTATTAGCCCAGCAATATTCCAGCAGCCACACTATGTTACTCAACTGTTAGTAACATAAAGCGATTGATAAACAATAAATGGGGTTGTATTTCATCATTTAATATTGTAGTAATGAATAATTCAGCATAAAGAAATAATTTACCCAGCCTAAATTCTAAACCTCTCTCTTGTTACCTGGTTACATAATATTGTTCAAGGTTTTTTTTTCTATTTCTTAAACCACTCTCACATAAATGTGATCTTCTGAGTAAGTAGATATAGAGTGTTAATTATATAATGAAATGATAGTGATATGAAATGGAATTCATATCAAAATTGCACCCTCTCCGAGATCAGTACCAGCTGTAACATACAGACAATTTGCTTAAACACATTAACTAATTAACAAGAGGCTTCGCCTCTAGGTTTGTGGGCACGATCAGATTTGGCGAAGGTCCGAAATCTAACCAAAGCGACGAGATAACAATCATTACGATGCCTGACAACGTAACAACGTTAGTCGCCATGACGTTGTTGCATGGTCACCATAACGACGCTGGTTGCGTAACGTCATGAAAATGCGTGCGTGTCATGTTTTTTTTACGAGTGAGCATTTTTCCCTCCTCTGTGGCTCAGAAGTTACTATTAATGGTGAAATCAGGAGACATAGCTAGGCCTGTGGGAAAAAAAGCAGAATTGAAAATAAGCTCACATATTGAGGAGAGTTCATTCCGCTGGATTCAAATTCGGCAGGAGGGTTACAGACATTCTATGAGCAGCAGATAAGGTTGAAACCAGCGAAAAAACATGGCGGCGCATGGACGAAATCTCGTTTCAACAGCGTTTTTAAGAAGGGGGAACAAGATACATATCAGAACTAAACATATAATATAATATTCCATCACTAATAGACTTTTCTTTACATGTGTATAATACTGCTTCAAAGAGCTCTTAAAGATTGCTGCAGTAGCAGCTTTTTGCAGATGACAAGGGAGTTTTTGCCATAGGGTGATACCTCTCCAATAAAGGTAGAGTTTATACATCTCAGTCCTTGGTGTTCATTGTTTAAAGACTATACTTTATCAGTTTGTCTGGGGTCTGGTAGCATATATGCCACCTTGAGTTACAAAGTCAGGTAGTGTGCTCCGTCTGTAAATTAGCTGCAGAAGCATAATCTCTGTGCGCTTTGTCATATAGTCAACCTCACAAAGAGTATGCAAGTCATCAACAGAAATATCCCAAGCATGGCGTATGTTATGACATTTATGCAGAATGTCATTTTGAATTTTCTGGAGGGTCACGACCATTTGAGAAGGTTCAAATCTAAACTTAACCGTCCTTATATAGAATCTACTTGGCCTACTTTGAAATAGACCTTTGCACATGTACATCTACATCCAGCTGTTTGGTAACGAAGGTTGGATACATGAGAACATCTTTGAGAATACTGGATGAACTGGATTAACATCATGCAGTGGCCACCTTTGGACAAGGACTGGGCATGGAGTATACTTGTTGCTGCCTCTCTCATGTTATTCTGTGTAAATGGAACAAACCGAGCCCAGGGCATCACCTACCAAGTCATCGAGACACACTTACATGGCAGCTCGACGGTGTCATCCCTCGCTGTCGGACTCCAAATGTCCCTCAAGTTCCTCCTGGGTAGGCCTTGTTTACATATCAGTGGCAGATCCAAGAATTTTGCAATCGGGTGTCAGCACACATGTACATAGTAATAGTATAATTCACGTGCATGCACTCCCCCCCCCCCCCCTCTTTGATTAGTTTAGGTGTCATCCAAAAGGTGTGTGTGCAGCGCAGGTGGTGTAAGGGACCAGAACCCCCCCCCCCCCCCCCGAATCCCCTGCTTATTGTTCCCATCATGGTAGTGCTTATATTCTGCTTACAGTAATATAGTATGATGACGAGGACGTCTTTGAAGTGCAACCTATTTTCAAGAAATTTGGGTGCTAGAAAATTGTTAGGATTGGCAATGGCAGCTTTCAGTACTGATTGCTTCTTGAATTAATTTCTGTTATAAGCTTCAACCTCTTACCTTATAAGTAAACGATAGATTTTCTAAGTCAATTCATACTATATAGGAATATGAGGTCTATTAAACCCATCTGCTTATGTCTACATTATGTTCATGAAAACAGTCGTCCACATTGTTCCAGATTACCTTTATTTCAACCATGTGCTCACTTTGAAAGACAAAAAAGGGTACAGGATTTTCAGAAAATTGTTTTTAAATCATTGTCAGTCTCTCAAAACAAACCTTAAAAATATTTAAGTGGAAGCTGGGATTCAGAATTTACAATAATCACATTGGATCTTTTCCTGTTTCAGCTTTCCTGGGCAAATTTGGTGTCCATATGTTTGGTGCCCGGGTGACAGTAATGGCTGGATCACTTATACAAACCTCTGGAGTTTTGCTCAGCCTGCTGGCCACTGAAGACTGGCATTTTCTACTCACGTTTGGTGTGATTGGTGGTAAAAGAAACTATGATTATATACTCTATAACAGAAACAGTCATCGTAAAACATGTACGCTCAAAACAGACGATATATATAGTTGTATCAACGCTTGATTGTAATATATTTTAAGTTATAACAAAATGTCCATTTTCATATTTCCTCTGCACTACTAGTCTTATTACCAAGTAGGTGATATCATTCATCATTCAATTGATAATTTGTCTAGGGTAACTTCTAGTTATACACTTTATCCCGAAAAACAATCAAACAAACTATCCTTTTAGACGCACCTCAGTTTGAAATATTGTTGCACAGCTTTGATTTAACAGGAATTCTATTGATTTTACATCAGGCACGGGTGCAGCAATGGCCTATACTGGTTGCATGATCACACTGAGGGAGTACTTTGAGAAACATCGCGTTCTAGCTTTTTCCATCTCAGCTATCTTCAGGAGCATCGGTCACACAGTTCATCCTATGGTCCTTGGTTGGGTCACATATTTCTATGGTTACCATGGTTTCCTTTTTACCTGGGCAGGGATTGTCCTCCAAGTGTGCATCAGTGGTGCCCTCTGCAGACCCCTTGAGGCAAATTATAGAAATGCCAGAATAGAAGAACAGGGATCTCCACATAAGGAAAAGATAAACCTGGAGGTAGCCAAACCTGCTTTGGATTCCTCTGGCCATTCTGAAACCAAACTCACTGAACGTTCCTCTTTGATTCAAGAAAATTCACATTGCTCTGAAGATGTTTCCAGAATTTATCATTTATTTCTGATATCATTGTTTTGCTGCACTTTGGCATACCATCCTCCACTAGTATTTATTGTGAGCATTCTGATTGAGAGGGGTGCTTCCGTAGAGATGGGATCCACTCTTGTTGGCCTGGGCAATCTATTTGTTGTAGCACAAAGGGTGGTGCTTGCCATTGTGCTCCACAGACCAACCATACAGCCATACCGCAGATTAATATTTTGCTCTGCCATGCTCCTGTCTGCAGGTTCATGTATAGGCTTGGCCTTCTTTACTGGATTATGGCCTACCTATCTGTGCTACACTTTGGTTTCTTCTAGTATCACTCTCATTACTACGCTCTGCCTGATCATTCTTGGTGATATCATCAGCAGAACTTATTTTTCTACTGGTGTGTCAACCCTGGGCATCATCCAAGGTATTGGTTATCTTCTGGGACCTTTCCTATGTGGTAGGTTCATACATTTGTTAAATAGATAGTAGAAAATTGCTTAAATAATATACAACTTCGACTGAATAGCAAATACCAGGTCGAGCTAGATCTATCTATTCCCATAGGCCTTAACTTTACTAAACGATGTCATCTCCTGATCATGAATTATCAAACAATTGAGTCTTAGCCAAGAAGCTGTACCATGCCATAGGGTGCAACTCGACTGTCATACCTTAAGGGCTATGTGATTTATCTACTGCAGACACACACCCATAATATCTGACTATCCTGTATTTCACCTTGCACATCTCAAGATCTAAGACCGGAATGAACAATCTCAAAAAAATCCTATGACTTCAGCCTTAAAGATACAAGATGCTGTTCACCTAGATGCCACCTGGTGGAATATTGAGCATTTTCCATAGTAACGTTCCATACACTTTCAGTGTATTTTTAGTACTGAAAGTGTGCCACAAAATGCATTCTGCTGATTTCTACCTGCAACATTGGCTGCTGATATATAATTGGCAGGAAATGATTACCAATATGTTGGTAAATTTTATCAGCAATGCTGCTGATTATATATATTGGCAATGCCGAAAGTATAGCAGCTGCAAATTGGCAGCGCACTTTCAGTATGAGGAATATGGCCTTTAGAACAGTATATTTCAGAATATTCTTTTTATGGATAAACCATATCAACCTTATTTAACTTTGTTATAACTGAATAGATAAGAGTATCGATTAGCCAAGTAATACAAACATATTTTTACTTTGCAGGTGTTCTCAGAGACTGGAGTGGGAATTACACTGTTCCATTGATTTATTCAAGTTTCTTCTATTTATTAGCATTCCTCCTTTTGTCTATAGGCTCTGCATACTTACACAATTCTAACAAGTAATTGATTATACATACTGTGCTGTTGTAGTGGATAAATCAATTATCTAGTCTTATTCCTTGTATAAGGAATAATTATGTCAATGCTATATGTAGGTATACAAAGTATACTTGACCTTGTTTGATAATAAAAGGCCAGATCATTTTTTAATGTGATGAAATAAAAGTTATAGCTTATATACTGCAAAGTTATTGCTATTTATGTATAGACCTATATGTCCAAGGATCTCACTAGAAATGAAATGCTGTATATGACTGAAAGCTAGTCATTACGGTATATGACAATCAAAGTTCAAAATGTATCCCCATAGTTAATCACTGAAGTGATAGATATAATTGGACGTGCCTTAGTTGTACCAAGACTGGCACGCTTGGATTTGCCTGAAGGTTTCTGCTATGAATAAACTAAAAAAAAAAATAAAAAAAATCTTATACACGCTTTCTTCACAAAATTGTTCTGAATTTCCTATAAGTAGTTTTCACTGTCTTGGGATTGTAAGATTAACATTTGCAGATATATGACATCACATTCCTGTAACTTTGAAGGAAGTACATTAATTTTCTGAACCTTTTTTAGGAACCAAAATCCAGTTTGCAGACTTGCATCTCCAATTTTACATGTCTTTGCCCTTTACAGACCCACATTTTAACTTTAGGAATTCAGGGAGTATTAAGGCAGCATAAAACCTTACTTGGGTCTTTACTTTGGATGTAGGGTTGCAAGTAAGATTCTGGTATGGGACTTATTTCAGCAATCGTAGGTGGTAATGTGCTAACCAGACTTCAGCCTGCCAATAAAAGCGTGGGAACTCTAAAATCAAACCCTCCTCAATATATCCACCTGAAACCATACCTGACCACCATAAACCCACCAGGTCTTAGCAAAACCCACAGATCAGGGTCTAAAATGTTGATTAGCAGGTCCAGTGGAACAACTGGCCAGCAGACAGCAGTGTTTGGGAGGTGTAGGGTTGCTGGTAGGAGAAGTGGGGTTTTGTGGGAGGTGTCAGTGGTAGTGACAGAGGAGCTGAGGCCTGGGACCACTGATACCTCTGGAGGGGGGAGGACACTGGCTTGGGGACAAAGTGTTTTGTATACATTCTCCCCTGGAGACGTGGCCAGGTAGGGGGCCACTGGGTAATTGCCACCAGCTAGTTATGTACCTAAAGGCAATTGTCATGGGATATGATTTGGAGGGGGCGGGGTGGACTTTGCAAACTGCATACATATAAGAATCCTGATAAATAACAAAAGCAAGTACTGATGGGTAGTTTTGCCAGACAGAAAACAAGTAAGAATTAAAACCACACTGTCTGCACTGCTGGATTTTTGCTTTTGAAGGTTGTCGGATTCAATGTCGAATTCTTGGAGTTTGGTGTTTTGATAATGTCCGTACTTTAGATTGCATTAAGAATGAATGGAATTTCTCAGATACCATCTTAATCTGTAATACAAAATCTATTCCAATCTGATGGCTATCGATCACCACAGCTAATATTCAACATCGTTTTTTTACGTTTTCCTTCTAAGGTTGACATCCAAGGGTGTCAGCTTTCTTCTCAACATGCCCTTTTCCTCCCCATGGATTTAAGAAATTTCTGCTTGCAATTGGTATTTCCCAGAATCCTTAAAGCAATTGGCAAATATCAATCGTTGAAAAAAGCAGTTTCCCCAAGCAGTAGAATGCAACACAATAATGGAAATGACTGGCGTTTAAAGGGATAACATCGGATATTGATACACTGCAGAACCAACAAAGTTCTATCTACCCAAAGTGCCCCCATCCCTAAACCCCACCTGGGGCCGTCATCCACTAACCTCAACGGATCCCAAAAGGTGACATGGGTGATTGTACTCTTACCACATGGGTGCAGGGGTCGCAGGAGATCTACTGTGGGAAACCGCACACAAATTAAACTCCTCAAAGTGTAAATAGTGAGTGACAGGACTATACCACTGCCTGCTCTGGGTGACCAATATTGGAGACGGGTTTAATATAGATAAAGCCCTGTTTATACTTATACGTACACTTACATTCTGTTTTTGTATGTAAGCCTATTGATGTTATTAACATTCACCATCAGCCTTATGACAGTCCCGAAAGTGTGTAGAAGCTGCCGACAGCCCTAACAAGATTTTAGCAGACCCTTCACATGTATATTTGGTCGGATATCGACCATTTTTGTTCAAATTCCATATACTATAATCCGTTTTCTTTATAGTTCAGTTAAACATTTTTTTGACTTCATGCGAAGCGGAAAATATGCGTTGAGAAAACGTATACACATGTTATTCTATTACCAATATTGTTGAGTGGTGTTCTAACGCTAGCAACGATACAGCATTGCTCTTTTTTTTATTTAGATATTTCATTTTCAAAGCTGTTCTAAGCATTATAATTTATAAGCTTCCCACACTGGCTAAAATAATTTTGTTTGGTGTATACGCATTTAGATTATATTCGACGCCATTGTTCTTCATTTTATTTCTTTAAGTGTGATCAAAGATATGATTTGCATGGTTTGCCATGTATTCTTCCTCGTCCCCAATCCAATCTCAAGAACTTAACTCCAAAGTCCCTGAAACAACCCTAAGGTCCCTGGGAAATCTTATGGTCAATCGTTCCTGAAAAATAAAGATTAAATCCTTGATTCAAATGATATTGTCAGTGACATCTAAATTAGCATCGCCACCAATGCTAAAGCATATGACCTGCACAAAACGATTTCAATGAGGTATCACCCTGTCTGCTTGAGTTTATCTCCTATATCTATTTCAGTCCTTGACAACCAGAAAGCCTGTAGAAACCCTGAAATGGGAGTTGATAAAATCCCAGAGATGGCAACAATGGACATAAAGGAGTAGAATACCTGGACACCTGAGATGGTTGTCTTTTGTGGTGGTAGGGGTGGAAATAGACTGTATAGCACTTGTGAAGCCATGCAGAGATCCAAAACTGTCCCCTAGACAGTGGGTCTGGATAAAGGCCTAAAGTTTAAGCAGTGTGAGATTTGACAGGCACTGAGGGGCTGAGATGTTTAAAAGATACCTTAAGAGGCAGAGGGGTGTCAATCAAGAGTCTAGGGATTTGATTGGTACAAGGGGGGGGGGCACTACCAGGTGAAAAAGGATCAATACCTAGAAATTGCGCATAGCACCCTATATAACTGTGTTGCCATCTATTTCGGTCAAGAAAAGCTATGACTGTTTAGTCGTTACGATGGGCTTATGAAAGTATAAGTGGTTATGAACATTCGACGTTTACTGTTTGATTATACCAATATCAAAGCCTTTCCCAGCCTTACACATGTTTGAATAAAACAACAGTTAATACAATCGTTGATAAACGGCTTACACACCTAACTTGACTCTAATACTATACCCAAGGTATGTATCAATAACAAATGGAAGTATCCTCCCTTTGCAGCTCCCATGGTGTCTAGGGGGTGAGTGGACGTCACATCCAGCATTGAGACTGGACAGCCCGCTGGACAATGGCTGTGTGGTCAGTGGGGGCAGTGTGGGGGCTGACCCATGACCTTAGCATATGTCACTGCACCCCCTGACGCCCAGTCAAGTGCGATGGACCACTGATACACGCACAATTATGACTGACACTTCACGGTCCAAGACCTGCCCAATGACTCCTACTTGTACGTCAATCACAGAGGCTGAGATGCCAAGTGGTAAATATAGGGACAAAGGTGATGCCAATGAAGGGGAAAAGCAGGGTGGGTATTTTCCAAACACTCTCTGGCTGAGGTATCCAAGTGGATAAGTCGGTATCAACTTAGTGGGAGGTTAGGAAAAGAAACTGCCAACGGAAATAGCAGTTCTCCTGACATTCTAATTCAGGAGTGATTACTGCTGCTTAGTATTACTTTGTATTGATCTCTAGAGTGGATGCACAATTACTCCCAAAGGAGAAGGTCAAGAGACATAGTTAAGATTCCAAAAAGAGCGCAATGGCCCTTCCCTTCACCGCTCTTGAATAGGTTATATTTTAGAGTCGTTCTTACCTGTGACCATCAGATACATAGCATATATACATAAAATTACATATGCATTATGGCTTTGTTCTAAGTGTAATTGCTTTTTGAGTTAATGTTATGTGCATGTATATATCTATGTGTGTCTAGCTCAAATAGAACGTTGACTGACACTTTATGTTCAAAGACTCAGCCAATGACATCTACTTGTATACGTCAATCACAGGGGCTGATGTGCCAGGGTGGTTATTTCCCAAACACTCTCTGTGGGAGGTATCCAATTGAAAAAGTTGTTATTAAAGCTGGAGGTTAGGAAAAGAAACTGCCAATGGAAATAGCAGTTCTCCCTATACTTTTAATTTAAGCATGCATGATAACTCCTACTTGGTATTACTTCATATCATTCCCGAGTCATAATCATTGAAATATTTAGAATTTAAAGACTAGTTCCTCCACTCACATCTCCTATAGAGTTGCAATCAATAAGCTTTGCGAACACAACTAATTATAATAGCTGTGTTCATCCAACAAAGCCAGAGAATCCAATGTACATATGGTGTTCAATCCAAGGGTTATTTCAATATCAATTTGCTTTTTTCCTCCCCATAGCGTTCCTTCTCTTCATGGTCCAGCCCCTCCCTATACCATGAGAAAAAGGCTCCACCTTGAGGCTTGACCACTGCTTCCCTGTACCACACCTCCTAGATCTACCCCTGAGCCTCTCCCATTCCCAGCAGGAAACAGAACACCAAGATAAGAGTCTAACCTCTAGATCCTAAAGCCATCTAATTCCCAATCACCCTGGTCCACGAGACAAACGTCCCTTCCAACAAAAGCTAACCCATTGAGAACGGTGAGGAGTCGAATGCCAATCTGAAATAAATAATCCCAGACCGGTAAGGCACCAGTATATACCCCTGTCTGTAATGTCTGCCCCAGGGAGGGAGGCTGTGGGGTGAAAGGCTCCTGGGCGATAAAAGCGGACGTTCCAGTGATATATGCCCATTGGGACGGCCATGAAGTTGGGGGTGGCTGGGCCGTTTAGCAGTGGTGGGGTTGGGGTTAACAAAGCAGTGACAGTAGAAGTGTGATTGGGTCGGCTACCCCTGGTTTGTCCCCCCTTCTTACTTACTCTTCACTTTCACACACTATTACCTCTCCCTTGACCGGGCAGCCCCCATTCCACTGGCGTTTCTGGGGTGGAGTAAGAGGGAAGGAGGGGGGCACTCTTTTAATGCTGCAGACTGGGTTCTGGACAGGTTATTCATGTCACTGGTGTCTCCCTACATTTGAATAGTGATAAAACAGTACAATGTCTGAAGTAGTTCCCCATATGCCATTAAAATGCATAATTACCAGCTCATTCAGTCTTATTTTAAGTAACTACATGATTGTAGACTCTATAACAAATACAAGGGAGAAGTAGTATAGAATGCTGGGGAGTAAGTCCTCTGATGCAATTTAGGTTTGTTCTGCCTAAGACTGGTCTTTGCTTCACTGGAAAAAGGGTGAGCTATTGGATGTTAAAGGAATTTATCATATTGATTTAAGTATCACTAACATTGCAAATGTAAGCTTATAGAATTAATGTTCAGTCTTGTTATGTCATGCTATATCAGGTATGAGAAGAAAGTCTCAGTCCAAAAAGAGCCATTTTTGCACAGGCCATAAATCCTAAATGCTCGTATACTATGTTTATACCCAAGACTTGTTTTAACTAAGGAAATTTAAACAAACCTAAAAGTAACCCCTCCCATCTCCTCCCTAGCCCCACGGACCCTGCCCATTGTTACACCCGTCCAGGACGTCCCCAGCCCCCCAGTACGAGCCCCTGGTCGCTTCCACTTCTTGATGAGGTCTATTTGACCTCTGACAGCGATCTCGTTTTCTTGATGAATGCTAATTTGCGCCCAGCACAACTTTAACAACGGCCGGACCCGCCTTCCCTACAAGATGTCCGCGCCACTTTTCTCCGGGTCTCAATACACTGTTTTTCTCGTCGACCTATTAGATGATTATCCTGCTTGTGGTGATTCCTCATTTGTAGGGGTTGGTGATTTGTGAACAAATTTGGGGGAGGTGCACACAATGCGTTTAATTTTACTCTGATTGTTGCTACCCTTTGTCATTCAGAATTAAATTTGTAATTTGAAATAGCGATACAGATGTGCGCTGTATTTTCCTCTTTGGATGCACTATTAATGACTGAAAGACTACTTCTCTGGCTTTGCTATAATAATTATTTGGAATTTAATCGTGTGGTGTCAACAAAACACCAAGTAATATGTTATCCCTGTTTTGTTGAATACTCCAACTTTTGCACAAACCATTAAGCCAACTAAGTAATTACGTGTTACAATAGGAATTTTACATCTTTATATAAGTAACTATAATAGATACTTGCTTTTCAATAAAATACTCATACAGAAGGACCAAAACAATGGTATGAGAAAAGTGGGTTTGCACATTTAAACTGCATGCTTAAAGAAAGGTTTGTTGTGAACCCTAGAGAACACTCTAAGAGACAGGTGGGGAACAAAAGGCCCCCCTATACCCATGCATAGGTGTGTCATACAGGTGTGTAAACAGGTATGTCACTCAGGGATCGTGAGTCAGAATTAAGTTAGTCCTTTAAGGGTGCTTTGCATTCGGAATGGACACTTTCTCTGTGTGTACAAATATCGGGTTGTTTCCCTGACGTGTTGGAATGGCAGTGCCATTTTAGAGGTATAAGAGCCATTATTTCAAAGTACAAGGGCGGTTCGGGAGAGGTTTAAACACTGGCATTATGTTAATAGTTTTGTTTTGATACATTTCCTTCTTAGACAGAACAATGAACAAAATCAGGATTGTCTCTCAGAAAAAGGTTATAATACAGTACACACTGAGCTATAAAGGTTTAATATCCATTTAATGATATGGGTGCCTTTAGATATACTATGGTTTGTGCCCATGGATATAAGCTAGCTTCTTTTGCAGTCTATATCCGACCAGACTGCATATCCAATCCATAATGTAGTTCCGCATTATGAAAGACATAACACTTGTGTGAAAGGTTTATTATTCTCCAATAAGTGTTGCTAGTGTCAGGACCTCCCGTTAACAATGAACAATCCAATAGGGTAACATCCACTCAACCACACCCAGCCAACGCTCTAGCTTAACTAATATTCTACCTGAACTCCAGAATCTGACCATAACAGTACCAATCCTTCCAGGATGTACGTCTAACAACAGTGAGTAGCACTCTGCTGGCTAGTGCGCGGACTGGGCCTTATATATGAATGGTTCTGCCTACCTAATGTCACCCTCTACACTCTTCATTCACATCGAGTGTCACTCTTAGTTCTTAGTTTACCCTAGAACAGCTAAGTTAGCGTCTGGACTGACCAAGGCTAGATACCATACGGTTGGCAATCATCATCAAAATAAACGACTGGAATGTGTTAATCTAAGAATGATATAATCCATCTATTTCTATAGGAACAGCTCATACTCTAGCAAAGAAAGGATGAGCACACATCTTTACCTGTTCGCTCTTGCACCACCTGGGTTCTGCTGCGAACAACTTTGGGTGAATCATTAGGTCCGGAATTTCAGTTCTGTTAATAAAAGACCACATTCCAACTTCAGAATTGACCATGCATTCCATAGTCTCCTGGTTTTGGTCGTACCAGCACCTTGGGAAATGGGTCCATATTTTCAACTTATAATTTTGGGTGGTAGAGTCATTCAATATATTTACTGGTACCAGTGTCTTACTGTTCAAATACAGAATTCTATATAATTACCATACACTTTTATACAATTAATACAACAACCGATTTCAACACTATGACATATGCAGATAAGTGACATGGGCGTGAGTGGTCTCTACAACTTCAAGGACTTTAGCTGTAGGTATACTATTCTGTTGTCAGTATTCTAGGAGTGGTGACACATGGACATGTCCCTACACGGCCACTACCCTAACCCCCTTGGGTGGATCCAAGTAGTGGTCAACCCACAGGAGGTGGGGCTTATTGTGATATCAAACTCTGTCTTGGGTGATAAGATCCGTGCTATTTTGATACCGATATCCAGGAGGGAGGAGCAGATAATCAAGACGGATGGACATCCAGGGGTGCTGACCACCGCTTGACCACTGCTTGACCACCACACGAGAGGGGTGAGGTGAGGGGTCAAGGGGAAGGTATAGCCCCAGCGGTCAGTCAGGCCAATCCTCGGGGGGATGGGGGTGAATTAAAGCTATGGTGGGCTTTGGATCTAGAAAGGGTAAACTTATTCTGGTATTGACAACTGTTCTCCTCTCTTTTCGAGAAAATTTATTCAATGTGTATGTGTCCTGACACCTCCTCACCCCATCAGTCACAATACACCTTTTCAAAATTATAAAGTATTTGAATTTATAATCATGCTGCCCCCCACATCCCCAAAGAAATATATTTTATACATATATGAGGCAGAAAAAATAAGTGGTGTCAGTAATTCAATGAGTATAGCTATATGCATGATCAAACATAAAATGCTATTCAAAAAGATATCATTACATGACGCGTGGATATTATAGATAGTTTTTCGTGTAAGACAACATTGGGGCAATGGCGTCCAGGGGGTGGGGGGTGGGGGTTGCTCGTCCCCCTTGGATTAGATAGCCGGACACGCCTATGGGCAGCATCATAATTATATGACGCATATCATAAAACATTCAACCGGGAATCCTAGACTCAAGGAAACCCCCTCCACCTGTTCCTTCAAGGGCCAAGCCCTGGTCATCCCGATAGAATGACCCCCCTGAGCCCCAAAGGACCCTCCGTGCCCCAAGAATGACCGGAGTGCTTTGGGGGCTTTATTTTACCAACAAACGCCCCAATCTGCTTATCAGTGGTCAGAGGGGGGTTGTGGTCAGTCCGTGGTCACTCCTATCTGTCCCCTGAATCCCCTGAAGAGGCTAAGGTGGCCGGAACGGGTGTCCCCCACACCTCACCCCCTAATCCCACTGACCAGTGCTGACCCCTATAGGTACATGCTGTCTACGCCTGGGATCATATCTCCCACGGAATGCACCTGCAGGGGAAGGGGCACTTTGTTGTGAATAAAGTCCCAGATTCCTCCCTCTGAATTTTTTTTTTTTTTTTTCAATAAACAAAATAATTGATTTTTCAATCCAAATTTCCGGCTGTGTATACCTTCTGTCAATTATTTATGATAAATAGGCATCCAACGCATACGAGTGGTATATGAAAAACCATTAAATTGTCAATATATTTCTGGAGAATTAAACCATCCACTTAAGAGATATAGACCTAACTTCATAATAATTATTGTGACTGTTACTGAAACTAACGAAAGGTACAAATACTTTTGCATTAAGAAACATACCCTAGTATTTGATAATAAAACGTCTGATTATCATTCGACACTTAAACTACCTCCTCTCCAAATAAATAACATTGCAGAATACAGATACCATTTCTCTTACTTTGAGTGACCCCCCTCCCCAACTGACTCTCCGTCTCCACGGTCAACAGTAGGGGCCTATAGGTGAGTGACACCTGTGACACCTGTGAGCTCCTTGACCACAGACCTGTATGGGCCCAGTGTTATAATCCAGTGGTCAGTGCTTGACCCACACCTTGACCACAGACAAGTGGCCAAAGAAGTGACCAGAGAAGGGTGGCCTTAACACCTCCAGACAGCTCTCTTTTATTCCTCCATAGAATCCCAAGTCACAAGTGTATTCATCCTTCAACGGGGCCTTCGACTTCTAAATTTGACAGTCTCAGATTTGTCATTATAAGTGTATGTCTTGCAAGGGTTTATCTATTTTTTAAATTCTAATTTCCACAAAAACTTTCAGGCATTCACTGATTTTCCAAGTAATTGATTGTACATTTCCGAGTTTCAGGATTATCAAGTGTAATATTGTTATAAAAAGGAAAGGATAAATAAAAGAAACAAAAACAATAAATGGTATCGATAATGAACTCATAAATTGTTATAGTGTATACCTAACAATACGATTGCAATAAATCAATAAATCCAATTCAGGTTTAATGATTTAGATCATTGGCCTTCCTCATACTTTAAATATACAATATACGACACGTTGTATGTTATATCCATGTCATGTTAGGTGGTTAATATACGGCCAAAATCAAATTATACGTGGATAACAATGTGGTATGGGGCGCAACCTATAGATGATGTAGACTGTGATGACCGTGATGGCGTGAAAAGGTACAAAAAAGCTTGGATTTCCTAAAAGCACAAAATTGATAAACAGGCATGCCAATCAACAAACCTAATAATTATATGACTTCATATTGAACACTGCCATGACATTGCAGATTAGATTGCATAAGAAGGATTTTTAAGGACTATTATTTAACATTTACCTCATATTATAATTTTGTAATACACATTATATATAAATAAATATGACGTATACATGTAATTTTATATGCAGGTAACATATAATAGTAGTGGAAGGATTCAAGGATTCATCTGGAACCCCACACCAAGTGTTCTACCTGGAGATACGTGTGTAAATGACTCAAGTGCCTCCCACACCCAGCACCCTTAGGGTAGGGTGTGGGAGCTGAATACTAAGTTAGGGATTTAAAGTTCAAATTGCCCCCTTGTGTTTAAAGGACGAGAACTTGATCTGTCCATGAATACATATTGTGTTTAACATGAGAAGGAACGACCTTGTATGTGTAAGTATCAGGGTAGGGATTTTATTCATGAATTTACCTTGGGTTGAATACAGAAATGGAGACATTAGAGGGTCACCACGAGCTGGTACTACAGCCAAGACTAGGCCTATAGACGTTTGTCAAGAGTATGCGCAATTTACCCTTCCTTAGCCACCTTAAACCAATTTTTTTTTAGCCTGGTTCCATTAGAATGTATTACTCAGTAATTCAAACATGATACCAACAGAGGAGTTCCACACTAATGAAAAACGTCTATTGTCCTCTAGAACGCCAGGTGAAATGTGGAGACATTTAAGTGGATCTGATGTTCCACTGCTGGATACTGCTGGCAAAGTGCGCCATAGTCACTGATAGTGGCATCTGATACAATTACGATTCAAACACACTTAAAAAATTATGATGTTTATATATTAGCATCTAAGGAAAAATGTTTCTTAATGCCATAGAGACACATCTTATATAATATGTCAATGCTAACTATACTTCCCTATTATGTACAATTTAAGGGAATATTCAGCTGATTGATAAAATACCATATGCTAATAATACGAGACCATATATAGGAGATGCAATTCCGTCGTGTTTTGGTAAGAAAGTAAGAGAAGGGCACACCTAAGAATGTAATTTGTTGGATGAACATAGTTGGTATGAAGGCGTGTGATGGAAAAGATATTGTCTAGATTATAGTCATGTCGGAAATTGATTAGCTAAAGGATATCTAAAAAAAGAGTACAAAAAATACGAAGGATCTGCATCGGCAATCAATGTCCGAAAAACAGATCAGATTACAAATATGTTGTTCTGTGAAACCTGAACTTACGCTGTATGAAGAACCACCTCCACCTAGGCTTACAGAACTTAAAAGGGCCTCCGGGGGTTCTGCCCATTCCCTCTGCACCCCGCCCCCACCATCAAAACTCCCCACCTAATTACATCAAATGAGTTCAGATGGTATCGGCCTGATGGACTAACGTGACACGAGGGGGCGCCACACCGCCTTACGGCGTCCCAAACCCCGTGATTTACTCCGCGAAGCCTCGTCGTGACTTTCCCTCTAAAAGAAAAGGCTTTCAGGACATGGACTTTTTCGTGGATTTATTTTGAGTCTACTTTATGTAGAGAGGAAGTTTTAGATTTACATCTTAGTTCGTCTATATTATAAAAAATAACCTTCATCTTAATGGATCGATACATGTACACCTAAAACTGACATGAAGACAAGACATAGGGCCAGGACATAGGGGTTAGTAATATACTAGGGAATTAGTTGACAAATACTTGTATGACAAAATGGTCAGGCATCTCTCAAATTAGACTGAACATTGGTAAGGCCTATTTGTTCTTATTGAAAGTAATATACGACATGGCCATTTCATTTTTAACAACCCCCCCTTCCCCCCTCCCTCCCCCCCCCCCTCCCCATATATCTAGCTGCAGAAAATGTGTCTGATTGGAGAGTGTGTTTGACCAGTACTACTGTAGGGGGATGTTGAGGCCCAGAGGGGTAGAGTCCCCAGAGGGAGGAGGCGTGGTGGTGTAGTGACCACCCCAGTTAACCGGCTGGGACCCCAGACTGACCAGGGGCTGACCACAGGGGACCATGGCCTCAGGGTGTAGTAGGAGTCTGCCATGACCTGTCAGAGTCTGATGGTCAACAGTGGTGAGGGATGGTCAAGTCTTTGAGGATGTTTTACTTTTATGATTTGATTTTATGATGTCATCTGTGCGTTGCTTCTGCTCTATGCCTCACTCCACTCTCGCCCTCGCCCCCCTTCATATCAAAACCTCTAGGTCCTTATAGACCTTTTTCACAAATGCGGCGCACTGGTAATGGTATAGGCCTACGCCAATGCGTTAGGATATGGATTTCTATGGGCCCAGGCTAAATACGTTGGGATAAATGTGTCTATGAGAGGGTTCACTGCACAGACTCGTGAAAAAAGCATGTAGTCCTCAACCTAAACTTCCTTGAAAAATGCACTATTGTCTTCCTTGGTGGTAGGTTTTCGATATTCTCTGTGGATCCCAAAAGCCGCATCAAGGTTGCACGTTCATAGATAAATGTGGTGCAATTATGTGACATGCAGACGTTATGGAGAAAGAAACATGTTACAGAAGCTTTCTTTCCCGACTCCAGGCACTGGACCTGTCATATAGCGTCACCCAAAGGTCCGGTAGGTGGACCTGGTGTTAGAGGTTAAGGATACAAGTGACGGGTGGTCAGTCCTAAGGGCAGTGTTCAGCACCCTTATTGACCATGCAGGGGCCAGCTCCGTCATCCCTGGTCAACCTCTTTTCAGTAAATAATATTGATTTTTGTTTTATTGACGCACCAATTACTTGGCAACACACACTCTTTACATATATATGCTATATATTTTACCCAGGTGGCCACTCACACAAGCCATAGGTACATTTCAATGACCTTGGGATGGAAAACCGTCTGTCAAAAAGGCCCGGTCACTCGCCACGCGACCTACCTCTTAATCCTCTGGGACAATTTTTGTCCCCTTCAGTGCCATGAAGCAAAATAGTCGACACTTACACATTATCAGCTACTGTCTGTCTATTTCTAGGCTTTCCGTCCTGCACACAAAGCACACATCTGCAAGTCATTTTGTTCTTATTTGTTCAGGACTTCCGGCGGCGGCGACCTTCACCCTCGACCGGCGGCGCTTCCTATCATTTCCTGGCAGCAGACGACATTCGATCGACCCGGGACCAAAAGGGCGGGAAGCCCCCTCCCGTGACGCCATACACCGTCTCGCAGTTGGAGTGGCAGACTATAATTTCAACTCTCCGCTCTTCAAGCCGAAGTCAATGGCGGATTCATAATTTTGAAAAAAAGGGGGAGGGGAGGGCCCTGTTCGAAAAATCTATCCTTAATTACTTGTGGTCGAATTTTGTATTAAAATATCGCAAAGTTTTCCGAAAGAAAGGAGGGGAGTGCGCCCCCGCCCCCGCACCCCCTCTGGATCCACCAATGGAAGTAACTGCAATCTTGTTATCTTGTCTGACAGATAATGTTTTGTTTGTTATAAATTGGAGACTCCCTATTACTGACAATGTATTTGAAAACGGCCTGCTGTTTCTACCGTTTGCACATATAATGGGGATCATAATTATGTTAATTATCAAGGAAGTATAGAGAAAGGGAATGACGTGCCACGTACGGTGCTTGGAGAGTGATCCCTCTTCCTCCAGGGCGACCGGGTGACCTTAGATGATAGAGGTCAGTGGGCACGTGACACGGGCCGACGAGATCTCGTGAGAGGGGGGAGGGCACGAGAGAAGACGAGATCTCAAGTTAAGGGGATAAAACGCTGATAGCATAGGGCTGTTTAGTCTGGGAATTATCAACCAGGATTGTCCTGAGTCTGGACCACCCCCTGAGTTCGGGTACATTATCAACAGGCTTCTGATTTGGGTATCTGTGTTGTTTTTCATGCATAGAATCGATGCCATAATGTAGGCCTATTACTATAGTAATATAGTCGATCTTAATTAGGTACGTTTTGATGTGTTGTAACTCATCCACTTTATCGAAGTTTGAACAAGTACTAATTTTGGATAAGCATATATATCAAGAAACGAAACAGAGATTTGAAATCCCAACTTTGTCAAATGATTTCATAGCAAGTTGCTCCTTTGAGATTATACTTTTATGTATGGATAACTACGTCAAAACTATTTGAATGGGGCAGATAAAGGATTTCGAAGGGGGGTGGGAGGCGGCGGTCAAGACGACCTGCATGGCACCCCCCCCCCCCTTCCGATCCTCCCCTGATTTGTTAAATTGGAATGTGTGTTTTTTTAGTTCTATCTTACACATCTGAATGTAACGAATCCACCGTTAAAATACCCACTCCCTCCCTTCGGGGTTGCTATGGCTACACGTGTCCCGTTTCCCGGAAGGTGGTGGCCTGACGTGACGTTTTCTAGGCCCTTCCCACGGCCAGCGCCCTCCCTTCCCACTTCTCAACTCCTGATTCCCAGAAACCGCCACCCCTCCGCCCCGTCCTCCGGGTGCCTCCT
Organism: Lepidonotus clava; assembly: GCA_936440205.1. Classification (NCBI taxonomy): domain Eukaryota; kingdom Metazoa; phylum Annelida; class Polychaeta; order Phyllodocida; family Polynoidae; genus Lepidonotus; species Lepidonotus clava. Next base: position 37,810,869 of record OW387136.1, on the reverse strand, counting down.
GGGCGGCTGGTGGGTGTCAACAATCAAAAGGTTTAGGCAATGCTGCTAAAACATAAAAAAAGAAAGTGACATCGTGTGACGTGGAAAATAGTATATATTGAAGAAGGGTAACAAAGGCAGTGTTGACGCTCTTGCCGATTCAGGAACTATTAAATAAAGTCGGCCCTTTTATTAATTAATAAACAAATAAATAAACATAAATAAAAAAAAAAAATCAAATATGTGGGAACGTCTGCGCCTAATGGCGACCAAGGAGAGTCTAATTTGGCGCCAAGATAACATGTGACCAATTAACATAGCATGAATATTAATTAGGTTAGGCTCGCAGCATTCACCAATAATATATATCTATATAATATCAATAAATTATATCTGACATAATAGTTTGTTAAGAATTATTACGATTTCACGTTAAAACTGTTGATACCTGAAATGCAACCAGAACAGAACATAATTCTTTGTCGACCCCAAGCCCTTTTATCTGTTATCCAACTGTTATAACCAATTTCCGGAGTGAAAACAAATTGCGAATCTAACTGGAAATAGGCAATTGTGAAACAAACAGATCCTGTTCTTGAAGGGAGAAAATTACTCTGCAATATCGACGACCATCTGGGATACCCGGAATGGTATTTTTCTGTGTCGGCACTTTGACATAGCAGCTCAGTCCACCAGGCACTGGATGTCAGAACATGGAGGGTAAAATTAGAGGACGACAGCCGGGCGGACCGAGTTCAGTTCAGAGTAGGGGGCACTTTGGATATAGAATTCGGCGACCCAAGTCACGAATCAATCACTAAAACACCCTGACCCCAACACCTGCATGTAAACATTCTTAAAAAATGACCAGAGAACTGTGGTGGATGTTTATGCGTTCACTTACTATTCTTAACATCATCGCCTCATTATATCTTTTGTTAACTTCATTTATCAATTTTACAAAAGAAAAACAAAACAAAACAAAAAACCCCAAATAAGCTGACGCTTGTTACATGGGGAAATACTGATGCCAATCATAAAAATGAGTTATCACATAGTAGAATCTGAAATGTATAATAAAAAAAAAGATCCCTGTCAGATTGTGACACAATTAAACATTCAAAAAAATCAGAGTAACCCCCCTAAATAGGCCCTCCCTTTTCACTCCCCTTTCCACAGCTCCATACCTCACCACACCTTGGAACCTTCAGACATGATCAGAACCCTAAACAGATCCAGTGGTGGCGTCAGGTGGGCCTCCACAGCCCCTCTCTGTCCGCGAACAAGTCGGGGCTTGTCGGCCTTCCACCTCATCATGGCTCAATCAGAGTCCTTTGTTTGGGGAGAAAACAAAAACTGTGTTGTGACACCTGATCGGGCGTTGACAAGAACATCACGCCGCATGGTGGGCGAAAATACAGTACACAGGGTGACAGAAATAACCATTTAGTCATTCTTGAACTACTTTACAGACTTTTTCCTTCCTTTTTTAATTTTGATGGAAACATAGAAACAGACTCAAAATGTTCAAAACTAAATTTAGAATGAAAAATCTATTTAAATAATTATTTAAGTTTGAATGGTTTGTGGATTTATAAAATGAAGTAACTGCCTTGCTTTTAGCGTCAACGTCTTAGCTTCCAACTGAACCTTGACCAGTTGAGGTTTTGAAACAAGTCGTGCATTCATGCATGTTTGCGGTTTGACATTTGCTCGGAATTGCTTATTCTTATAGCAACCAAAACCACACATGTTATTTGCCCCATAGCTACAGCTTTTATTCACAAAACACATACCCACATTAGGTACAGAACACTAGCCATATGATTGCAAATACCATAACATGAAAATGTAACGTTGTGGTATTCTCTGTAGCTTATCTGTGAAAGGTTACGAGTGGTGCCGGTATATTTGATAGGAATTATGGAGAAATAAAGGGGAAACCCTACCTCATGCAACCTATCCACCGTATCAAACTAAAAATGATACACAGAGACAGTGATCACCGTCTGGGGAACGACACAATTATCTTAATTACTCATGATAATTAAATAATTGACAGATGGCTATTTTGATTCAATATTCCTTCTGCAGCTGAAGATAAGCAATTATCTCGACGGCTTTATGTGTACAACAATCAAAATGACACGTTCTCCCCGGACGTTCTCATACCCAACAATTTATCAGTTTATGTTCGCACTGACACATCCTTGACACCAACACACCATATGCTACATACCTATAAGGGATGGTCTCCCCCGACATCCCACCCCTGATAATAGCCTATAATAAGTTAAATGGTTAATTGTGAACCTATTGACTTAGTAGGCACCCCATGTAGTCACAGGCAAAGCAACACCTGCTGTTCCGTGGCCCCCCGGCAAAGCTGGATCCAGGAATTCCGAAGTAGGTCGAGGGGGGTTATAGAAGGTTCCACTAATATCCAAAATAGAGAAGTGTATATATAGGGCGGAGGGGGCAGGGGCCCTCTTCAGTCCTATCCAGGAAAACACAGCTTTCTACACAGGCCTCACAGACAATAATTGGGATATATTATGCTAATAAATTAGCAGGCTTGGGATTTCAAGGCCCTCTCCTTTCACCATAAAGCTGCACGTGAAAGTTCTACCCTTTTATGACAATACATTAATGCATGTAAATACCATTTTCCAAGTTGTATGAAAATAGTTATTTTCACAACAATTAATATTCCGATTCTTTTTTTGAACCAAAAGAAGTATCTATATCAATTACTTGAAGGCGACCTTCTTGGCTAGATAAACGGCGAGACAAAATTATTTTTTTCCTTTAAGGAGGGGCAGAAGTTGTGCATGAGGAGTTGCACACGTTTACCCTGCCTTCCATGAACTGTACAACCGGCCCACTTGAACCTATCATCTTCACTACGTCGGCGTTTCTTTTGATATAATAACCCCACCATGACCCTTGTGGACTACCTTATGATTTACCTCTTTACCTAGGGACCTTGTCAGCAGTTCACCATAGCATAAACTGCATGCTACGCATGTGTAGAATTATAGAGGTTCTAGCCGTATTCCCACCGTAGCTGGTACCTTTTGAAAACTGTTATTCAAAGCTTTGAAGACAATTATACTAATATACTAAAGTTTTTTATTCCATATTTACTTGTATTACTCTTCTGTTAACTTTACTATAGAGAGCCACCTGGTTTTCTTCTCGCGATGAAAGGGTTAAAGCTGAATAAAGATTAAAACAAGCTTGACTACTATGGGATCATATGATAAGAAATCCTCCTCCTTTGACATGTAAAATCAATTCCTTCATGCAGATCTTTCAATTACCTTAGTATCTTTTGTGAAATTTTCTTTCAACGAGAACGAACTATACCGATTGATATTATTATCAAAATAAAGTATTGATATAATCATCTTATTCAGCCTTTTCGTGTACAGTGTATATCACGGTATATCATCGTATTAGCTGTTCCAAATCAAACAAAACGGTAATACTTCTTGTTATTCCACATCTACAAGTGTTATAACATAATGTTTTTATGAATCTAGAAATAGACCTGGTTAGAATTGGTGTACAAAAACTCGGTAAGCCACCACAGACAATTTAACAAATTATGAGATAAATATGATTGAAGCTGAATAGAGATGTCTTTACTTTGGTCTTATAATCATACAATGACACTCTTCCACCACTTGCAAAGTAATTCATGACTCTGATTTCTAGAATTCATGAAAATTCCTTCTTTGTCTGTGATCCCTGGGGTAATGATATAATTCCACATCTCCCTACTTGAAATTCATTGCATATTGGCCAATACTATCATAACCCTGGGGGGTTTTCCCCCAAGAAATGCCAATTGCTTAAATATAAAGCCATTGGCTTTGTTTCAGTGCAGAATGACTATACAGAAAGGAATGTCAGGTATAATTGAAACATATGTCCCGGGGAATAAATAGACTCAGAACAAAAAAGGGCAATGATTGCATGGGGCCAGGTCCCGGGGGAGGCTCCAGGCGTCAGTACCTGTCACCAGGGACAGGAGAAGGGGGGGGGGGGGGGCACTTTCACCGATACATCTCTGGTTTTGCAACGGTAGTGGTTCGTATAACATGATATAGAAGGGGTTTCACATTAAGTTGAGGGCGTGTTAGCTTCTTTGAATGGCTTTCCTAGATTTCCTATGTAAATTTTATTTTCGCAAATTCCTCATGAAAGTGACGATGACATTGGTCCGAATGGTTCTACATAGTTAATAGCAATACTTCAATTGACGGAACTTGGTTTTCGGTCCCTTTCTGTAGATTGTTGACTTATAATCATAGTCACGATGGGAGGTCTGGGGAGCTATATTTAATTAATACCTGGCATCAATGTTTCCATTGCTTGATTGCTATAGTTGACCAATGCGTTCTTTATGTTACGACGTAAATTCGTAAACGGTAGGCCTATATCAGGGCAAGGTATTGTTTACGATTGTTTAGTTAGAAAATTGTAGCTATAGTCCTTTTTGTGTTTAGGGAAAGGACGCACATGTAAATCCGTTGTAAAGTCATCAACCTTTATTGGAGCAAGATGGATGAGCATGCCCAGTCGGGTTCAAACGACAAAACAGAACTTGGGATCTTTGAAAATATATTAACGGACCATGACTTACCCCTGGACCAACTGAACCCATTTCAGTCTGTTATTGGCTGAAGTGACTCCTTCAAGATTCTGCAAGAGTAACCTCCTCCCTCAGTGCCCAAATTACCCCTCCCAGGGGAGTCCATGTGAACAGGTCTCCCCTAATCTTCCCTACAGGCCTGGATCTTGGCCTGGATCCCACCCCCACCACAGCCTAAAACGTACCACCAGAGCCTAAAGCCCCAACCACAGCCTCCTGCCACCACTACCTGACCACAATAGACCTCTAGAACAAATATTTGACATTGGGGGAAGGCTTATCTCCCACCTTGAGGGTTACGTGGGTACTACCCAACCTTAGGTCCACGCCATACCCTTATAGACCATTTGCTGTGAGAGTAACCCTATAGTAGGTCGAGAAAGGAAACCATACAACATTCTCCACCACAATCTGAAATTAAGTTTTTTTATAGTGGAATTGACGTCTTTTTTCTATCTTCAGATGAATAATGATATTTCAAGAGTATATATACTTCCGCGTTTACCTGAAGGCAGGAAGGTATAAAATAGACACGGGGAAAGAGAACTTGCAATTCATCGAAAAGAGCTATTTCCTGATGATTGACAAATTGAAGATTCGACTAAAGCATTAGCAGAAGTACACAAGTTGAATTTGTATACGTTGACAATTTGTTTTGAGAATCATATACCAGACATATGTTTTTCTCTACACACCTTAGTGAAATTGAATCAAATGTAAGGGATTTGAATAAAATTGCAAAGTATACAACATATCAAAGCACGCTTTTCAACTAGTCAAGGTTCGTTTGAATTATATTAGAACGCCGAACCAGGCAACAGTGTTAAAGAATTATCATAACATATAGCAGCGGACACACCAGCCATATTATGTGAACGACTCTATTAGAGCCCTAATGGTTGACAGAGAACATTCTTTGCACCTGAACAGGTAGCTGATCTGGTGGGTTTTCCTCACCTGCCAACAGGTAAGACGGTTAGGTAATCCCCCATCTGGATCCCCTAGGCCCATTAAAGCCTAAAGAAAGTCCGATAACCTAGGGGGGATGGGCCTACCTTTAATTGGTGCAGGTGAGATCTTTGGGGGTTACCCAATGGTGTGAATGGGGGATTAGGGTGAGATAGGAAAGGCATTCTGTCAATACTAGACTTTTTGGAGTTGGAAGTAAGCCTAACTATGTACCAAAGGGAATTACAGGGGAGAAAAGGGGAATAAACGTAAAACCAGGTTAATGTCAACCAAGTGTACACGTCTATGATGCACTTGTTTAAAAACATAATTTATATGTAGTTGTGTATGGAATATTCCAAGAGCAATCTTTGGAAAACGCAGACATAACAAGGTAAAGAAGCGTCATTTTGCGCCTTGTCGTCAGACGAACGCAGTCCAACTTTTCACAGCATGCCTAAAAAGCATAGACATACATAACATGTTATGTATGTCTATGGTAAAAGACATAAGATAAGACTTCCTGGCTATTTATGAGCCTTTTTGCCATTTTCATTCAAGGTCGTTCAAAAACATATCACAATCATATACAATGGAATATATGAAGCCCGTCTTGTAGATGTCCTCCTTATTGTGAAAATAATATCATTGGAATTCATTCAAAAATAAGGTGGTCTAGATGATAAACGTCCCTGTTTACTTTCTAAAGGCGTGATTAATTTTGTGTTTTCTGGATATGTTTTTGGAAAATGGGTTGTTCTAAATGTGTGTTTTCTTAAATGTTTTGTACAAAGGGTTGCTGTGTTACCACAAGCCAAATTCCCATGCCCAGATTCGAACAAGACTTCGGAAAATTATTACAAATGATCAATTACGGCTGGAAAACGCGTAGGCGTGGGTGCATTAGGAAACCCCTATTGTTCCCCACCACTCTAAATACTCCCAATCGTTCGGGGTAAGGTCATTTAGGCCCTAAAATAGCCCTCAATTCCCTGCCAGTCCCCCATAAAGTGGGGCTACTATCTGGACACTTAGTGACATGCTGGTGTGGGAAATAAACCCGGAAGGGCCTTGGAAATTTTCAGGAAATAACCATCAGTTTAGGCTGCCATGCCTAGAAACCACAGGGCTGTGGTGGTGAGGTCTTTAACCCTTGCCGACCTGTCGCCCCTACGGGTCCGGTAGTTAAGGGGTGACACCCTCCATGCACATAACCCCTCCAGGGGCCCTCCTGTACCCCCTCAGCTGCCCCCCTCCATGCTGGTAGTTGTGATAGTGACAGCTTAACCTACTGGGTCCACGGGTAGCATTGGAAACAATGATTAATGGCCTACTAATAAAGCATGAGTTTATTTCACTACAACATGTTATGGGGCTACATCTCCTTTTTTTTACGACATATCCCGCCTTAGTGGGAGACAAAAGCAATGCAGCAAAATATGACAAAGCTTTGCAAACTGAAATTACCATCAAAATACATTCTTGGAGTCCAACTTTAGCCACTGGTAAAGAATAAATCACGATAACAAACTATGACTTTACTTGAATTCCATAATACTCATATCATTTATGCCTGAAGATAGCAGTGTTTGTAAACAAACCAATTATATAGTGGGTCACCAAAATAGGAGGGGGAAGAGTTCTGATGCATTTGACAGAAGTTTTATTCTGTATTCACAATCTACATTTTACCACATGCAGGCCTGGGTTATAGCCCTAGAATATAATATTATATCACTAGTTAACAGAATTCGCAAAATATTGACTCTTCATTGCTTTCGACTCCCTTTTAAACCAATGTAGGAACGTGAAACCTTATAGGCAAACTTTACAAACACTACTTTCCATAAATTAGAAAATACTCATATCTATAGGGAAATGCTCCTCTTTTTTTTTTTTCTTTTTTTTTTTTTAATTATTTGGGGTTTTACAATACTTAACCATGACTTCATATCTGTATCGTAACACACTTGTCCCATCAGCAGTACACACCTGGTTTGATTATGATGTATAGAAAGAATAGTTTCACCGAATTGATTATTTTCATGCACCCTTTCCCAGAAAGCGATGTATTGTTTTATTTTGAAAATCCGATTTGATTGTCTTGTGAGGAAGTCTTGAGTCAGGGTTTTAGAATGTTCCCAAACACAGGCTCCTCACATGGAATAAAGTTTGATCTAATAAGGAAGGGGGAAAGTCCTGACCAGAACTAAGAATAGTAAACCTAGGGGTAAATGGTTATGTTAAACAACGTGTTGGGGAGACAAATTGTAATAAGGGTAAAGCTAAAACTCGCTGTGTAAATTTGGCAGTGATTAGTAAGGTACATCCTTTATTGATATTAAACCAGTGGCACAAATGAATAAGTGATTTCCAAATAACCTTCGTACAAACCTTTCAATAATTCTAAACTAAACAGCCCTAAAATGTCCTAAATGTTCCTTTGCCTAATTGAGTCCTGTGATATGAATGATTCTAATTTCTAACACAATGCCTGTAGAGGGGTTCCAAGTCCTAGAATTAAGTCCAAAATGTTCCTAGAATATTTCCAAGTCCAACTCCTGGTTTTAGTCCAAATCACACACAACAGATACAATATAATCTGGTTGGTCCTATAAGCCTAGGTCCGCTGCTCAGCTACCAAACACGTTCATCGTCCTCTACCGCGCACCAATGAATGACTGTCGCGGGCCGAGCTGAGACTATTAACAGGAGGACGCGCTGCTGACGGATATGCGCGTCCGGCGCGTCCGGTGAGCTGGCGCGTCCGGTGTGACGTCAGTCGCTCCGGTGGGCTCACCTCAGGCGACCTGCAAGCACCCGCGACCTGAGCAGGGGGCGGGCGCCATGATCGTAAAACACCCCTAACGGGATTGCCTTAAGGGCGGTCTGACGTTTTTATGTAGCGTCGAAATGAGACGCATTGAGAAATAGCGTTTAGTACAATATGTAGAGAAAATATCAACAGACATTTATAAAATACAATGTTGTGTTTCGCAACACTCGCCGGGGTTTTCTTTGACAAGTGACACCGTCACTTGGCATAGAATTTCTTACAACTTCTTCTTACAATTTCTGTTTCAGTGTCTTTTCCTTTGCTAGTTCTAAACTTCAGTTTCATGTGTATTACTTTTTTCCAAAAGAGTTACATTGTACGTGTGTGTGTAATTTCTGCCCGGGGAAATCCACCTATTGATCCCCTTAAAGATTAGTTACAATATAAAGCTGGGCATTCTACAGTGAAGAAAAACGAGACAGAGTATAACGTCTCGTAGCGACTTGATCTACAAAATCAGATAAAGTATAGTCAGATCCTTGATGTTCTTTACAGTCTCTGAGGGCCAGTTCCAGCACCTCATCGCGTCGTGTCCGTTCCTCATTAGATTGTTCTTTCAGCATCTTGAGCACCCGACCCTCGATAGGAGGATCCTTTGCTTTAGGGGGCGCTATGTTGTCTCGCAGGGAACAGCTCCTTATCTTCCAAGGGGAGCGTAGACTGTCACTCATCCGCAACCACACAGACTCTATGGCCGTACGCTCAAATCCATAGGACTGGGCCTGGACGTAGAATAGCCAGGCCGGTGGGATTGTCCTGTGTCTCCTACGGATAACCGCCGGCAGGGCAACGGGACGACGAGAGAACCTGACCTTGGGTCTCGGTGCCGGCCTCTCTCGTGCAAGTTGGTGCCGTAAAGGTGTTGCCCAGCAGCCAGGGTTTCCACGCGGCCGGACTGGAGGAGCATCTTCGAGAGACAACGAGTCCATTGTGGTGCAGAGAGGGCAGTCCAGGGACATGTTGACTGTAGTCGGACCTGATGTGCACTGATCGATGAGTTCAAAGATACTAGATTATATACATTAGGATACAAGCTCAGGGCCAAGGTGAAGGCCACCCAATGAATAGATAGTCAGGAGATAGTTTGGGTACTGTCGCTTTTATTCAGGCGCAAGCGCCCGTGGGTGTGCCTGAGCCCTATGTAATAAGAATTGTTGTATTGTTGTAAAGAATGCAGAGCACGGCAAGCACTTAAATATGCCGATAGTATGGCATATGTCCATGTGGCGCATCAACCTGGCGCCGTACCTGTAGCGGCGATGACACACCGTACAGGCAAACCTGTGGTTCATCCTCCAGGTTTCCGCCGGCGACAGCGTATCCTCCGGGGGATCCACATGTAGGAAGCCCGGCGGCGGTGGAGTCGCCGACGGCCGCAGTCCCAGAGCGCCCCTTCCTCGTCCCGCACGAGACATGGTTGTCGTTGGGGGCATGGGCCGCGGTGGCCGGAAGGATGTCCAGGTTGCCGTCTGAGCAATCATCGCGCCCCGGCCGTACGTTGGTAGAATGTTCTGCGGCGGGGTCGGTGTGAGGGGGGTGGGCTCCCTCCTCTGATGATTTGTTGTTAACGTTGCCCACTGGTTCTGTCCCGCTGAGTTAACATTTTGGAAAACGGGCCTGGTAAATGCGGGCAGAACAGGATTTGTTGGCATCGTACCATAGGCATTGCCTGCGCTTGGGCAGGGTACAGGTGGGCAGGGGGTGCCGTGGCCAGTCCCTGCCCCTCCGTTGGTGGAATAGTCTGCCCCACAAGGCGGAGTGGGGCGCCAAGTAGGGCATCGATCTTCAGCAGTTGTAGAATTCGAAGAAGGTGTTGCCGAATTAAGAGATGAATGTTCATTTAGCAGTAGAGACATCATGGTAGCTCTACGACGAAGTGTGGCATTCAACCACAGTCTGATCGGGATCAGGAGGTAAGGGCAAATGGGTAATGTTTTCTTGGGATGAGTGTATGATGGGATGAGGTTGTGTATTAGAAGTGTTGTAGCCACTATCTATATTAGGACCTTGATTGTCGATTGGTAGTAACTCCAGCCTACCATGTGAAGTGGGCTGAGTCGGTCTGATGAATGACCACCCCAAGTCAGAGGGTGGGTTCATATACTTTCGAATGGGGACTGGGAAGTTATGGGCCATGCGAACGACCCTGACCTTGATTCTTTCAGTTGTGGAGGTCATTTCCCTAGCCAAAGCTAAAGGTATAACAACTTTTGCTGGCAAGCGAATCTTAATAATTTCTGTGCCACCCGGTGTAATAACCAAGATTTGTATACCCCAGTTAATTTTTAGTATGGCTTTTGTCAGTTTAGTTTTCAGTTCACAAGATGAAATGATCGGTCCTGTATGTGTAAATGTACAATCTCCAGTAAAATCAATTCTTGTCAGGAAAACAGAGTAGTGGTCATTTGGCATAACTACTTGTAGGTACAATCCATCTTTAAGTTCTTCCCTGTAAATTTTGCAAATCTGAATAATGATCAAAGTGGCAAAAGTAATAGCCATTATAGCTAACATTAGCACCAAAATCAAACCAGAGATAGAAATGTTGTTATCTGCTTCAAGAACTAATGGATTGGGAATTTCCGCTGCTGAGGCAGGTTGCGGATTGGGTAATGCAAGAGCAATCAATGCCGATTTGTATTTACGCCAGATGACGCATAGGATGAACAGAAATGCAAGCATAGCCAAAAATGAAATGCACACTGTCCAAGTTTGTTTTCCCCACTGAGCCACGTCACTAAGCCACTGGCTCGTGACCGGACTCTTGGGTTTGAAAGCATCTTCCTGAATCTTTCCTGCCAAAGATTTCAGGTCAATCAAAGGCTGATTATTTGCCGAATTTTGTAAAATTTGATTTCTTTTCGTGTCTGGTATCGGGTTCGGAACTCTCCATGGTTCCATACCTATTGCTGCCTTAAGTTTACTTGAAAGGTTAAACGCCATTAAGAAAGCATCATTAACGGGAAATCTAACTGTTATGTCTGTCTTTGTCCGTGCGCATCCCTTCAGTTGATATGGGAGCCACAGATCTGATGATTGAAGCGAGCACTGACAACCTAATTTTACCACTGCAAAGTGATGTATGTAAAGTGTTTCCGGTTTTCTATTTTTACATATAATGTCTGCCTTTTTGCTGTTACTAACAAGTAAGAGATCTGTCTCGTCCAGATAGACAGCAAATTCTTGAAAAATTGGGTTTGCTACATAAGTAGAAACACAAAGTTTTCCTATGTCTTCTCTATCATTTCTAATCAGTGCAGCTATGCATGTCGCACTCGTTATTGGTTTCCTAAAAGGGATATGTGGACAGATGAGGATTTCGTCACCTGTGCAATCGTGGTATGAGTAAGATTCCAAAGGGATATAGTATCTATTGTCTAAAGAAAGTGCAATTTCCGATGGTAAGTTATTCATAATTGTCGCGTCTGTGAAAGAAGAATTGTGCATATGCACTGGAACATGAAAATTCCTTGTTCTGTACACTTGAAATTTATGAACATCACTTGTGACAGGAACCTTAACATAAACAATCAGTTGGTCATCCGCAATCATAAAATGCGGTTTGCTATTATCATAATAGAAACTTGGAGATTGGAAAGCGATTTTGAATCTTGGAAAGTCTTTTCTTAGTGTATCAGCTAATTCAGCCAAAGAATTTTTTATATCTTGAGGGGGTATTATTGCTTGTGTAAGTTGACCGCGCAGAAGGTTTTGTATGCCATCTGCGAAGTCAGATGTTTTCCGCAACATGTTTTGCATGTATGCCATAAGGGAAAGATGATTTGTGAGAATGGTTGTCGTTAAAATTTGCAATAATTTTTGTCTTTCCATATCATTAGCCATGTCATTCAGAGCAGAACGCAAATTAAATGCGTTCTGTTGTATGCGTTTTATATCTGTCTGTAATTTGGTAAGAGATGAATCTACATGATCAAAATTAACTGCAGTTATGTTAGCTAATTTAGCAAGATTTTCAGCATTGAGATTAACTCCTTGCTGTGCCGTTAAGACAAGCAATATATTTGCATCTACGTCCGAGGCTTTCGCTGTCCCAAATAAGTGATATGAGATCTCACCCACGAAGTCAAGAAGACCTCGTCTTTGCCTTGCCGGATCTAAGACATAGGCACTACCTGGGATTGACTCGAGTATTTCTTTGATTTGTGATTTTTGGAGTTTGTAAAGCTCGGCAATGATGCCATGCAATACATCAATTATTTCTTTAGTATGAGCACAGATGTCATGATGCGCTCTTTGTGCGTGTCTCGTGGTGAAATGACGTGTGCTATCACAAAAAGCCATCGGGTTGTTTAGGGAGAGTGACTCATTCAGCCACGGGATGTGAACCCTAAACCCGCTATAAACATGGTCTGAGTCAGCGGTGCTTATCAGCCTACCTGGCAGGAACACCACACCGTATTGTTCTCTCATAATAGGCTCTGCGTGTAGCACACCCTGTCCATGTGAAGCCGCTTGGCCAGCGACACACAGAACAAGGAGGAGCGCCAAGCCAGGTGGCCAACCTGAAGCGTAGGGAAAATTTACAGACATGTTTATGTCCTCTGTGTTGTGTTTACTATTTTATCACGAGAAGATGGGGAAGCAGTCCCAATAGATGGAAACGTAAAAAAGAGAAATAAAAATTTGTCTGTTGGGGAATATCTGGGTTTTGTATGTACCTAATGTATATCGGTTTGCATTTGTGTACTGTGTGGCAGAGAGTGAAGATGGCTAGTGAAGGTATAACTTGTACAACTATACGAATTGGAGGAGTTACCCACGTGCTAGTGGTAAATGGCGATTTTGCCGATGGAAGTGTGATACTTCATAATGTTACGTCTCAAGCTGGACCGTTACCTCTATCGGGAATACCTATCTGTACTCACAGTTTTGGTTTTCGTGTGATAACTGACGGGAATAGTAATGGGGAAGATGGAAGAAGCACAAATGATGATGATTCTGATGATAGTGACAGACCAGATGATGGGAGTGGGGACGGTCGTGGCGGTCGGGGGGCGGTGGGGGGTGGCTCAGGGGTGGATGGCCAATTTGACCAGGGGGCCATCAACACGGAGGGCCGGTCTGCATCAAGCCGGCCTGCGTCTCCAGGTGTGTCGGGGCGTTCTCCGGCCGATGTCCGTGGGGCCAGGTCTGCTGGGCCCAGCGGGGAGGCCGTCACCACCGTCCTGTGTAAAGATGACTGTTCCTATGACAAGCAGGGAATGCTCGTATTATCCCCGATAAGTCCCGCGACCAGCCAGCCGCTGTCCACCAGCAACTTCACTGGTCATAATGATGAAGAGATTCCCACACTCGCTTTACCTGAAGATGGTCAGGAAACACACCATTACGCAGAAGACTGTCAGGAATCACCAAGTCTGGCTGTCAGCATGGAGCACAGAGACGTCCCCGGTCCTTCCGGAGACACCAACAACTTTACCGGTGGCGATTTTAGAGATCCATCCAGCGTCGATTGTCAGGGACCCAACACACCCTTAATGGATGAGCTAGGTGATGAAACTGCAACTCCACAGCACGTAGTCGAGACGATGGACATTGCGGTGTCAAGGTACGCTGACCCTTTGTTGGGCAGCCATCCTCAACATCCTATACTGTTCAAGGCGTTAACTGATCCGTCGTCACCTGATCCAGTGTCACTGAGTCTCGCCACCAACCATGATGACGTATGGCGTAACCTATGTAGTGAGATGGACATAAGTCCTCCTCCCGAGTAGAAGGAAGTCCAGGACAACTCACTCAGTCAACATTGTAAGTATCTCCCGCCAAGAGGTGTCAGCAAATGTAAGGGATTCACAATATGGTAGTAGGGTTGTAATTGTTTAGGTGAGACTGTCGGAAGGCATCAACAGTTTTTTTTTATGTTAAAGTAGTCGGAAGACATCAACTACTAATTGTGTAGGGCTATCGGAAGGCATCAATAGTCCTTTATGCTACAATAGTTGGAAAGCATCAACTATGAATTGTTCCGGTTTTTGTATTGTAAGTATAAGTCCTCAGGGTCAATTGATGGGTGGAAGTCAGATGCAGGAACCCAACTCTTCCTTTTGACACCAACCCATTTGGTGAGGTATTTCACCTCTCCAGATGGTAAAGTCCTTTTTCCTGAGATGAGCCTAATGCTGTAGTAATCTCCAGTCTCGGCATCAGGTGTAGTTGTAGAAGAAGATGTGGGCACGTCGGCAGCAGGCTGCAATCTGCCACCGTCGGTTGATCCACACCTCTTCTTATGTGTAATGTTAATGTCCGGTGTAGCATCTTGGGATCCAACTTTCCCGCATAAATAATTAGAGGAATGCACAGGATCCGACTTCCCGTGGCTTAAGTCACTGGTTGGGTCGGATTTACCAACCTGTACCGCTTGCACCTTAGCGGCTCCCTGATCCGTAGTGGCACGGTCAGCAGGGAAATTTGCCACCTCTTTGGTGGGCTTTACCACTGGTATATGTGCCTCAGAAGAGGGCTTTGATGAGTTAGGCGATGGTGCGGGTCCCTCTGGGGTGACCCTAGGAATATCAAACTGTACCGTTTTTCTTTCTTTAATCCGTCGCGACGTATTCCCCATGTGACAACATCCACGAGGACCCTGAACCAAAGCGTGCACTCTCTGGTCAGGTTGATCATGTGAGGGCAATGCTTCCTCTAGACCTGCAGGCGCCTTTACTTCAGTGGTAGTTTTAATCATAGCTTCGTTAGAGACAGAGTTATCGTGTTGATGGTCAGCACCCGATTGATTTAGATCCTGTATAGGAGCATTGACCGGACTCCAAGAATCATAAGCTCTTTTAAGTTTAGAAACATTAACTAGATGAGGAATTTCTTTTTGGTTATGTATAGAAAGTAATCTTGCTAAATGATCACCTTTTGTTTCAATCACTCTAAATGGACCTTTATATTTAGCAGAAAATTTGGATCGTCGGTTATCGGCACATGTAGGATCATAAATATGCACCAAGTCGCCTACCTGTAGGTCCAATGGTTTAGCCTTTTTGTCCAATCGTTCACGCATGTCTTTATTATATCGTTCGGTGACATGCTTTGCTGATTTGGTAAACATGTTAACTAATTTCATTGCTAAAGCATATTTTTCATTGTCTGTTTCAGGTGTTGCAACATCAATGGGTATATCAGAAAGTCCCATAGAGACAGGTTCACGGCCAAAAAGTAATTGATAGGGAGAAAAACCTGTACGTGCAGAATTAGTTGAACGCACTGCCCACAAGGCAATTGGCAACAGCTGTGGCCAGTCCTTGTGGTCCTGAGTGACATAACATGCGATCACGTCCTCCAGGGTACGATGCAACCTTTCCACCCTGGCATTGCCTGTAGGCATTCTACCAGAGGTGAAAGTATGATGACAGTTTAATCTCTGAGTGACAGCCTTTAGGAATTTTGATAAGAACGATTGTCCTCTATCCGAATGTATTCTGGAAACCCTTCCATACCTGGCAACTATACCAGTTAGGAAGGCAAATGCGGCTGTTGACCCGGTAGAGTCTTTAGTTGCAAATGCTTCTGGCCATCCTGTAGCCAGGTCGATGAACGTCATAATATAGCGCGAGCCATCCTTAGCAGGTGTCAACGGTCCAATAAAGTCGCAGCAAACCACTTCCCAAGGGCGAGTAGGCTCATCCCACGACTTTGCCAATGCTTTAGGATGGGGCACACGTTTCCGTAGTGCACAACTATCACAAGATCTCACATAGTTAACAATGTCACGATGCATGTTTTTCCAGTAATATCTGTCTGTCACCTTAGCAGCTAGAGCGTTTTGTCCGACATGACCTCCTGAGAGAATGTCGTCATGTAAGCGTGATAACACATGATACACTAATGTAACTGGTATTAGAATTTGTGGTTTTGGGCAATAAATATCGTTAGATGTCTTCTTTGACTTAATGTTTTTAAAATGACAAATAATTCCTGGTTTCATAATGTCAAGAAAATTAGCTTGAGCGACCACAGATCGAGCTTGGTCTGGGTCTTCTGGTACAATTTGGTTTTTCAGGTATTGGTACAAAGTAACACACTCAGCGTCTTTCTTTTGATGTCTGCGGATACTTTCCAATGAGAGTGGGTCATTGGTATCGTCCTCAAGTGTCAGTGGCATTAGTTCGCCACCTACAGAAGGGAGAAACTCCTCTGCATTTGGTTCACCTGTTTGTGTGCGTGATAAGTAATCCGCTAGAAAGTGTGTCTTACCTGCTTCGTAAATAATGTCAACGTCAAAAGCTGATAGATAAAGGCCCCATCTCCTGATTCTCGGAGTCGGGCTCTTATTAGCGTTTTTCAAAAGTGTCAAAAGTGGTTTATGGTCTGTCACAATAATTGTTTTATAACCTTGTACTATGTCTTCAAAACTATGTAGTGCTTGTATCACTGCTAAAGCTTCTTTCTCAGAGACAGTATAATTACGTTCGCGATCATTTAGCACTGAACCCCAGAATGATATAGGGCGATAGAGTTCATCAATTTTGTGGCACAAAGCTGCACCACCAGCTACATCAGAAGAGTCTGTCAACAAGTAAAAGTCTATGCCAAAATTTGGATGAATCAAAATTTGATCTGTTGTAAAAGATCTTTTCAATGTCAAAAATGCATCATCAGCTTCCTTAGTCCACTGGAATTTTCTTCCTTTTTTAGTCAACTCGTACAATTGTTTTGCAATGTCAGAGAACTTACTGATAAAAGCCCTGTAATAGTTACAGAGTCCAAGAAAGGCTTGAGTTGTTTTCACATTATGTGGTTTTCCAAAATGATGAATTTTAGTAATAATATGAGGTTGCGTTTTAAGTCCTTCAGCATTAATCGTATGGCCCAGGAAATCGATCTCATCCCTGCACCAGTCACACTTTTCAGGTTTAAGTTTCAAGTTTGCTTTAATAAGAGCTTGTAGCACTAGTTGCAGGCTAGCCAAATGTTCTTCAAATGTAGAATCGTAGACAATAATGTCATCAAGGTATGCCAAACAAACTCTCGGCACAAGCCCCCTAAGAGCAAGTGCTAAGATGCGGGTGAACTGCCAAGGCGCTCCGACGAGGCCGAATGGTATTCTTGCATAATGGAATAGACCCATTGGTGACTCAAAGGCTGTGTAATGTCTCGATTTTTCATCAATACTGCATTGGTGATAACCACTTAGGAGATCCAAAGCTGACCAAATTGTTGGCTTTTTATATGCCATATATAGAAACAAAGAACGAGCTGTAGGCATTGGGAATTTATCCTTATAAGTTATTGCATTCAATAGCCTAAAGTCAGTGCATAAACGCGGTTTTCCATTCTTCTTTTGAACGACAACTAATGGGCTTCTCCATGCAGATGAAGAAGGTTCTATAATACCAAGGTCTAAAAGTTGTTTGATTTGTTCATCTATTACGTCCATCTTTTGTGGTGAATACCTGTAAGGTCTAGAAGCTACAGGACCTTTGGTTTCGTCTACTTTAATACTCATTGGAGCAATGTCACATTGTCCCATTTCTTCCATAGAAAAAGCCAAAGCTGCTCTATTTTTCAATAAGAGTTCGCGAAGTTGCTCCCTTTGAACCTCAGTCAAGGAAGATTTTGATAGATCGATTGAATCAATGAGCTCTCTATCCTTGACTTCAGTGTCATAATTTTGATTAGCAGAACGTGTTGTTTCCGGGCAAATTTTGTTTTCAAGTAATGTCAATATTGGTTGAGGAGTATCGGTTTGTTTGAAAACTGCAGACACTTCAGAATTTTGAATAGGGGGTATATAATATTCATCAGTAGCAAATGCTAACACAGTTGATTTAGAAAGTTTAACAGGAGAATCTGTAGGGTTCATGACTTTCAGCCATGCCAAACCTTTTCCAGCGAATGTGCAGCATTCCGCCAAGACTGGTGCTGTCACAGCCGGTTCCAGGATCCATGGCTGGCCGTCCGTCACGTCCTTTACATTCACGGGGATTATAACCTCACTCATAGGCATAATTTCCTCTAATCCCATGGGTGTAACAGTGTTATTCCGAAAGAATGTTATTGTATTATCTTGGAAGTTAATATGAGCTTGAGTTGCCGCTAGAAAGTCACGGCCAATAACTATATCGTAGATAAGGTCTGAGAGAACTTGAAAGTTAAAATCAACTTCAACGTTAGCGAGTGTAAATCTAATTCTTGCGTCTGCAATAACTTTAATTTCAGAAGAGTCTCCCAATGTTATAGAACTTGAGGTTGGGAATGATGTATGTAATATATTTTCTTTAGGAATTCGTTCGAAAACATCCTGTCTTATAAAACAGTGACTAGCTCCACTATCGATAATTGAATTAATTTGGACATTATTGAATAAGAGATCAATTGCTATTGGATCAACTTTAGAGTGGGACTCTTGAAGATTTGCTTTTATCGTGCACAGTGAAACGCGAATCTCACCATGCAGGCTATCTAGTTTTTTGGAGGATATTGGTTTCTATTTGGAAAATATTTTTGTTGAGCTTGACCAAAAGATGGTGGTCTATTAGTACGCAAAATATCCTGTAAGAATCTGCATGAATTTGAATCGTGGCCGTACCGCTGGTGGGCTACACACCACGGTGTTCCGTCCTCGGCTCTGGTCTGTCGTGCGTGGGTCCAGGCGTTCGGCCCCGGAAAGCGCGTTTCCCGGCCAGGTGTTGTACGCATTGCCTGACCGCGACCAAAGCCAGAGCGGTTGTTATAATTAGGGCTGTTGTTAAAAGGCCTACCGTCTCCTCTCGGAGGCGTCCATTGTTGGCGTGAATTCTGAGTTGCAATCGCAGCCAGAATTGTATCGGTCATTTTTCTTAGTTCATGAACGTTGTCAGGAGTGCTGTCCCCTCCGGCCGCTGCCGGGGGTTTCAACATGCTTTCAGGCTCCGATGGTTGCAGAGCGGCCAGGGCTCTTTGGGGTCTGTCCACTGATTCCATCCTTGATGCAATGCTAACTGCCTGCTCGAAGTTTGCAGGGTTTTGAATTGCCACCTCTCTTGACATAGGAGCCTTTAGACCCCTAATATATGCGGCGAGGAGGACACCTGCGTCCACCCCAGATCGAGCCTGCGCCTGTCGCAAGATTCCAGCAAACTGCCTGACAGTCTGATCTTTACCTTGTTTATAATTAAAGAAATCTTGATGCTTTTGCCAGGCTGCCCTGACATCTCCATAAATGTCTGTAAGACGAGCTTTTAATTTAGCATAAGTGTCTACGTCAGTGGGATCTAATGAAGAAACCCAGTCACGAGCTTGGGCCTTAAGTTGGTGTTTGGCCATAGCAAGCTTATTCGCGGCAGACCATTCACAAAGGACTGCCAACGAATCAATTTCGTCAAAATAAGCGTTAATAAATTCATCACTTTCTCCAGAAAAAGTGGGTAATTTTAGAGCGGGTTGTTTTGCTGCCATGTTGAAATTTGGTTGATTAATTGGTATTTGTGGGAGGACAGGAATATCCTGGGGAATCTGCCCAGCTGGTACGAGCTGGACAGGTAGAGGATTGACCCGTCGTTGTGGTGAGGACGGAGGAGATTCGGCTCCTTGTCCTTGAGCGGTGGGATCCTGTTCGGTTAGATTGTTCAGATTGTCTGCAGGTGTTTCCACAGACTTTGCAGCTATAGACGATCCACTTTCGTCTCTAAGAAATGCAGGATCAGCTCCCTGACCCTGTTGTCCCTGAAGCCGTATAGATAAAGGTGATGATGGAGGATCCCTGGACCGCTGAATTAAGGTCCCAGCGTTGCCCTTTGCTGAGGGCTCCCCTTCAGAGTGTGGGAAGAGGATGCGCGAAACAGTTAATAAATCAGAGGCTAACCGAGAATCATCTGTCGGAAAGAGATCCGCGGCCCCTTGCTGACCTGAAGTCCCGGCTTTTCCGGGCCGTGGAGGAAGCCTCCCAGCACCAGAACTTGCAGCGTGGAAAATAGGGCGTAATGTCCTACCTTCCGGTGATAGAAACTGTGTCACTTCTGGGACCGAGACACTAGCGCGAGAAGCAGAGGGCGAGTCAAAACGAACAGTTCGGCTGTCCCGATGCTGAGCAGGGGGACTTGCTGAGCGAAAACCAGGCAAGGTATGTTCTACCTCAGGAGGCCAACCAGTCCTCTCAGCTACTTCTTCAGCTGTGAAGACTTTTCCGTGAATAGAGAAAGTTCTTAAACGTTCAGATTCCAATTGTATCCCTGGGACTGGTCCCTGTGATCTCGTATGAGTCCTTAATATAGAAGGGGGAACTGTCCGAGATGGGTTATCAACTGGTTCTTCTTCCGAAACAAACTGTGTGTGTGTGGAGGGACTGTGATAGATGTCTTCCTCAGAATCTGACCGACTGGACATAGTCTCTCATAATAGTCATTTTGAAGGAGCAGTACGTATATATATAAAAGTCACAGAGAAATCTGTATAGATCAGTCTATAATGTTCACTTGCTGTATGAATCAACAGAAAGCAACGCCGTTCACCAATAACTTCTCACAGTTCCAGGTAGGAAAGATAAATCGGCGTCCCAATAAACCTATCACTAACTCTAAAACACAGATCAGTAAATTGGTCTCATAGCACAATGCCTCTGTATGGCCTAATTTAATATCTCAAAGCATTATCCAAATCCAAGGGCAAATAGCTAAGAATCAACTCTTTTGGCCTATCGAGTAAAAACCCTCACTATACCTCCTTAGAACATTGGGACTAGCTAAGGGAATAAGTAAAAGTCGGCCACTTTTCACCAATCAGTGTGAACAGATTTCCACGCTATCTAGAAAACCAGATTCTTGATGGTGCTCGATATGGGGTTTGGGGGTGCCGGGGTCTGACGGGCCGTTTGTTGGCGGGCGGCCGGTCGGGGCTGGCCGGGGTTGGCTCGCGGGAAGGGCAGGTTGGCCGAGAATTTTAGGGTGGTACGTGTAGGCAACTGTTAGTCTTTAATTTTGAAAAATGGACAAGTTGTTACCAATAAGTAAAAATGGTGTGTCAATCAGTGATACTATATGAGGCTGCCTAGGTGTAACAACCCCTATAGAAATTGTAATACTGATGAATTCTTTCCAATAAATATAAGAATATTTCAAACTATTTGCTTAACCAGGTATACCTTATGGAGCTTCTCAGATTGCACGACCAGATTTAGCTTAGCCTTTAGACCTCAGAAAAATTTCTGAGTTAGGTACAACAGTACTGGTTCGACGACCCAAGCGCTCCACAGGCAGAATGGAAAAGCAAACAGTATTATTTTCTGTATTGAAACCAGAAATTCAGAGAAAATATATTTCTCATAATTTTGTAAGGCAATGTTCCGGCTGTCTTCCAGCACGAATCCAACTATACTTAGAGCGGTCCCTGAGCGACACCACAAGGCCACCAGAACATATGCCTAATTAAAAATGCACACCTTTAGATAAATTGTATTTTTATAAAGAAATGTACTGTATATATCCCACCAGAATGTCAAGGAGTTCGACACAAGTGTCCCTCTGCCATGAAACCTGGTGGTATTTTAGGTACCTTATCGAAATCTGCACCTTTTGTAGTTATTTATAAGCACAATACGTTCCTACCTGCAAAATTGTCCTGAAAAGCTAGTTTACACACTGCTTACTATAAAAGGGGGTTGCGCTGAATCGGCAATCACATCACAGCTGCCCCTCTCATTAGGAATGCGGGCCTTTTGTGGAGAATGGGTCCGTGGGTTGGGGGAGGTAATTTATGCGTGCGGCCAATTTCGCGACAACCTAGGTAATAAATTCTCTTAAGTGACTAGAAACCCTAGAGTTATAATAAAAAGCCGAAAACGTGCCACTAGTTCAATTAATATCTTTTAAGTCCCATCACCAGATGTGAGGAAGTCTTGAGTCAGGGTTTTAGAATGTTCCCAAACACAGGCTCCTCACATGGAATAAAGTTTGATCTAATAAGGAAGGGGGAAAGTCCTGACCAGAACTAAGAATAGTAAACCTAGGGGTAAATGGTTATGTTAAACAACGTGTCGGGGAGACAAATTGTAATAAGGGTAAAGCTAAAACTCGCTGTGTAAATTTGGCAGTGATTAGTAAGGTACATCCTTTATTGATATTAAACCAGTGGCACAAATGAATAAGTGATTTCCAAATAACCTTCGTACAAACCTTTCAATAATTCTAAACTAAACAGCCCTAAAATGTCCTAAATGTTCCTTTGCCTAATTGAGTCCTGTGATATGAATGATTCTAATTTCTAACACAATGCCTGTAGAGGGGTTCCAAGTCCTAGAATTAAGTCCAAAATGTTCCTAGAATATTTCCAAGTCCAACTCCTGGTTTTAGTCCAAATCACACACAACAGATACAATATAATCTGGTTGGTCCTATAAGCCTAGGTCCGCTGCTCAGCTACCAAACACGTTCATCGTCCTCTACCGCGCACCAATGAATGACTGTCGCGGGCCGAGCTGAGACTATTAACAGGAGGACGCGCTGCTGACGGATATGCGCGTCCGGCGCGTCCGGTGAGCTGGCGCGTCCGGTGTGACGTCAGTCGCTCCGGTGGGCTCACCTCAGGCGACCTGCAAGCACCCGCGACCTGAGCAGGGGGCGGGCGCCATGATCGTAAAACACCCCTAACGGGATTGCCTTAAGGGCGGTCTGACGTTTTTATGTAGCGTCGAAATGAGACGCATTGAGAAATAGCGTTTAGTACAATATGTAGAGAAAATATCAACAGACATTTATAAAATACAATGTTGTGTTTCGCAACAGTCTAATGTATACATGCATACGCATTTTTACGTCAATCCAGGATGCTCTTATTCATTCTTTGAAAATTCCAAAAACTTCCCCGAGCCTATGTGACCAAGCCTGAACACGTTCAATATATTTTTTTTTTTCAATTCCTTTTTCCGTTTCCTCCTGTGGATAACAGCGGCCCCTTTACAATCACTATTCTTTATTTCATATTCTTCAATGACAACAGCAGTAACAGTTTATCCGATTAGAGGTAGAGTAAATTCTATTAGTTATAACTAATAATTGCTTATTATTCATTCTGTCCATTTGTCAGCGTGTCATGAACCTCCTGTGATCATGTGTTTAAACCAAAGCCCTGTGTTTTCCATGTCAGCCCAGGTCATATCTCCTATCAACGATCGTCAAAACATCTGTTCTGGTTTTGCAGTGTAGCAAGTGCGTCAAGACTGAGAAAATATCATTCATCAGGCTTTTACTATACATGATCGTCAGGCCACCGACCACATCAACACCATCGAACGCGCTTCCGACCACGTCTACTACACGGACGGGTCGGTCGCAAACGGCCGTGCGGCTTCAGCCCTTTTCACCAACGGGCACAGCCGCGGTTACCGCCTTACGGACGGTGCCACCATTTTACAGGCCGAACTTTTCGCTATCTTTTGCGCCCTGGAACACGCCCAATCCCAGGGGCCAGGGCGCACGGTTATCCACACCGACTCCTTATCCTCCATTCTCACTCTAAAACGTCGTCTCGTTTCAGATAACATCGCCCTCACCAACCTCATCTTCGAGAAGGCCTCCGAGCTCCCGGTTCCTCCACTACTCAACTGGGTTCCAAGCCACGTCGGCATCCCGGGCAACGAGATGGCCGACCAGGCAGCTACGAGGGCCCTCTCGAAGGACGACTGCGTCCCCATCCCACGCAGCCGCCAGTTCTACCGTGCCCAGTCCCACCGCCAAGTCATCGAGAGATGGCAACGCGCAGCAGTCAACAACCCCAAGCGAACCGCCGCCCACCGGTGGAACTCCGCCTTGGACCACTCAGTCGCCACAAGGAAGACCCTCGCCCTCCTCCCAGGTCACCTCTCCAGCGCAGTCTTCCGACTACGCCTCCGATGTCTCCACGTCAACGTGCACAAGGGCGGATTCTTCTGCCCGCACTGCGACGACTCCACCCGATGCCCACCCCAGCACTTCCTCACCGAGTGCAGCGCCACCAGCTCCCTCCGACGCCGACTACTCGTCCGACACCTCCCCGACGCAGAGCAAGGGCTCAGCGGAAGGGAGCTCGCCACAGCCATCCTCAACAACGAGCACCGTCGGCAGTACGAGGGACTACAGGAGCTGCTAGTAGCAGCACCTGACGGCTTCTAACTCTCTCTCTTCCTTTGCAGCACCCCTCCCCTAGGTAATCGGAACACGTGCCATAGCACGGGTTCCCTATTACCCCTCCCGTCCCCTAATTTTCTGCCCCTCCCGTTTCAGCACTAACTTACTTCGTTCCTTCTCTTTCAGATCAAGGACCGTGTTCCTTCTCCGCCCTCCGTCAGTCGTCCCCCTTCCCCCCCCCCACCCGCTGACCTCCGTTCTCGCTTGCGAGACGGTAAATAGTCGGGCTGGGGTCCCCGCTTCGGCGGGGGTGCACCTCAGGGTCTATCCTGAGGGGCCCCGACCCACTACTCACCTAGTGGCAAGGGAACTCTCACAATCCTCCCACCTCACCTCACTTTTCACCACCCATCCCATACCCAACTTTCAGGAGCAGGGTTGTCCACCCAATGCTCCAGGATGGCCTTCGGCCATCCAAACACCTAACTGTAACTGTATGATCGTCAGGTAAAATACACGGCTTACAATAGATTAAGGTAATTCAGAAGCATGTTGAAAGTGTCCCATGACTACTATTATATTTTCGGCCGTGGAGAGAAATGCATTCATTATAATTCTGAAATGTTGTGGGCGATGACAGGTTATTTGAAGTTGCAGTATCTCAAAGGCATATATAATGGACAGGAGTTTTAGCCTTTAATTGTCGTTAGGGCTATATCTTCGGAACTGATTTAAGTGATAAGATTAGTCTGGTGAAATTTGATTAGTGTCGCATTCATATTTTTCCTGTTTGTAGATTAAAGTACAACTTCACTTAATAATTCCATTTCAAGATTATTTTCAAATGATGTCACTTCTTTTGGTGACAAGACAGAATCAGGTTTTATAAGACACTAATCAGTTTTTAATTTCATCTGATTAGCCTTTTCACTGAAATCGGTTACGAAGTTATAGGCCCTGGTCCTACATAGAATTAGTTTGATCAGGAGATTTACCATATTGCGGTCATCTCTATGCATGTATATAACATAATATACCTAAGCAATGTATGTCCAAACACACAAAGTGCTTTTTCTTTGGTGTTGACATAATTATATAAATTATTATAAACACTGAAGCATTATAATTTAGTAATAGATAAATATCCACGGACCATAAAGTTGCATGCATGGATCCATGCATCGCTTAAATTTTTACAATTTATATGGACCCCTGCCCTAACCCCGACCCATGACTGTTTCCGATACTGATAATACATGTTAATACTTTTTCAGTTCATCTTTTTGAATAAGTGCGCAGAACGTTCAAGTGCGACTGCTCTCAAAACCCATATGTCCACTGCCTGAAGAAGGGTACCCATTGTGCGTTTCAACCAACTTTGAGCGACCTGAACATGTCAATGGCAGGATCCCCCACCCACAGCTACCCGTTATAATGACATGCCAAGTGGGACTCCAACCCTGGACCCCCGCTGACTGACCATTATATAGGGGCTGGGGAGGGGGCTGCCCACCTGACAACTGACCCATTGTACCCTTATACCTGCGCCACCCAATGATGAGCGCACACCTTGCAGCCAGTCCCACCTACTTACAGGTAATTTACAGGGCACAGTTTGGCAGGAGGAGGAAAAGACCATTTTACACCTATGGGTGGGGAGGTGAGGGGAATGGGGTGAGGGGGGGGGGGGGGTGACATGATGTGGAGAAGTGGTTGAATAGGTCGGGGGTTGAAAACAATGGTTAGTGTTAGAAGGTACTTATGGGACTGACAACATCACTCATTTAATTGAAAGGGGATAGTTTGGCAGAGGCAGAAAAAGACCACTTTGGGCCTGGAGGAGGGGGCTGTGGCTGTGTGTGTGTGTGTGTGTGTGTGTGTGTGTGTGTGTGTGTGTGTGTGTGTGCAAACATGTATGTGTGTAAAATCACATGTATGTGTGTGCATGTGTGCATTATGCATGTATGTGTGTGCATGTGTGCAAACATATAATGTGTGTGATTATACATGTACATGATGTGTGTATGCGTACATCTATGTGTGCATGACTGTGTGTATGCATGTCTGCATATATTATGCGTGGGGCGCGTGTATGTGAGCACATGCTGCATGTGGGGGATGATAAAATATACAAATAATCTATAGGACGATAACAATAAGTAGGGTTGATGTACGTCACACCTCCGCAAAATGGGGTGGATGCCATATTGATAATCAATTTAAAATTCTTATCATTCAAAATTGAAAACCTCTTCATCCGATAGTCATTTACATTTTAACTAAATTAAACTCACTAGAACATTACCAACAATTATTTTCCTTTATAGAAACTAATATTTTTAGATAAAAGTCATGTGGTCATGATCATCACATGGTGACCACTAAAAGATGATCGCGTGACCACGTCTGCACAAGGTCTATAAACCCACAGCCGATTAGGGTTATAATTGTTTATAACTCTTTCATATGTATAGGCTTATGCAAAACTTCCCACATCGGTCTGCCAAACGATGGCCATAGGGTTAAAGGGATCAAATGTGTTGGCCCTACACCTGTTACCTTCATTTGTTCCCCAACGCCGAAACCTTCAACCTGTATTCACTAAATCAGTCTATTGCATTTCAAAACATGAGCTGGCATTTGGTTTGGCACTTTAATTTTGATCTGCAAAGTAATATGAAACGTATATCTCTAAGTGTCTAAGACATGACCTCCAAACCAAACCTCCTTGACGGGTACCTTACTCTCAACACCTATACAGAAAATAAAGCTCCCTACAGTCTCACAGTGGGGGCAATTTTCTCACCCAAGAAGTGGGTTGCCCAGTGGGTTGCCCAAAGCCAATCGGGCAATCATCCATTCAACACCTGGCTCAAAAGGTGTGAAGCTGGAAAGTTGAGTACTTTTGACTTTTCATAGACTTCTAGCATAACACCTCATTTGTGCCTAGTGGTGGGGTGCCTCCCTACCTCCCTAACCATTGAGAGGGTGCCTCTGTTTGCTACGATTGGTTTTCATTCTATATATGCAGTGTCACAGATTGAATATAGACGTCAGGTGCCAAGCGTCCCTATTCATCGGATAAATTTTGAAAGGAAGAAAGTCGGCTTTGTATCAGAAAGTATATGTGATATTCCAAGCTGCATGGCTTAAAGTTTAGTGAAAAATTATTTCAAGAAAAGCTTTCATGACAGAAGTTGTTACTTGTGGGCGAACACTATCCTACACCCCCGTCTTCACTTATCAACGTTTTAGAAAATGTTAATTTTCCATGTTATCAAGAACTAGGGCTAGGATTCAACCATCATTTCGAATTCGATATTGGAGAACTTTGAGTAGGAATATGAGTCTAAAGGAAGTTACGTTCATAAACGTAATCAATTAAATAACAACAAAGAAAAAAGAAATGTTTATTGATCTCTGATAAAGATAATGACGATGACTAGTGATGTCAATAATATTTATCAAGAGCGAGATATGTAGGATTTCCATTAAAAAGAGGTATTTCTTAATAATAGATCCTGCAATTGGCTTTCCGCAAACATTTACCTGACTTCATAACCACAGAAACATGAGACGTGTCAAGGTTCAGTGACACTCATATAAGATGGTGACAGGAGCCCCTTTTTCAGGTGTCACATTGGACCTCTGTTCAGGGGTTTGGTTATCACCCCACCCGGGCTACCTGAAAGGGGAGGCACTGACTTGTTGACTGCTATTGACTACTGGTTTGAAGCTTATCAACATGTGACGTCAATTATCTTTAAAGTATTATGCTTGATATCAGATGCTAAACTCGGCCATAGACCTGAAGAACCTTGAATATTTTGAATTAACACTTGTGAACACCCTAATGACGTGCCAGATAATTGTTAGAACCTGTGCTACGCCATGGCTAAAGTGTTATATAGATACTATTTATATGTATTAAATTTATCACGGCATATATTCAGACAAGTTCGTAGAGTATATCAGTAGTCCCCTAAATCTAACCTGAGTCGCAAACATGCGTAAGAACAAAAATGCCTTTTGTACCAACTCCCCCTTCCAAATTGACACAGTCCTACATTATTCCAGACAAAACCTATTTTGTTCTTCCAAAAACTTAGGATTAATACTCCAGTACGTTGTAAATCTTTTCTTTGTAGTTCCCGATGTTATAATTTGGTACTTTCTCCGTTCAGGGGAGTCTATCTACAGCTTCATAGACGTATAGAACTTCTACTTGCAGATCCAAGCGTCCCCCCTCCCTTCCCAAATAGGTTTTCAGTACTTTCTCACCTTTCCGTGGAGAGTTGTCACCCGCCCATACCCCGTTATCCTGCCCTCTCACACCGAGTGGCAAGTGCCCACTCGACCACCCAATAATTGGCGCTTTCCCGCTGAAATATGAGCACAGGACCCCATTGAAAACCCCCACCTCTTACCCCTGATGCGCTAACTACCCCCAAACCGATTTATTGTGAGCCCTGTACCCACTGCGCCCCCGGAGCCCCCCTCCTGCCCCAGTCAATGCCCTCTCCACCACAATGGCGGTTGAGACCTCCTTGGGGTTCCCTGATTGGCCACATGGGGGAGCCACAATTACCAGGGACGCCGTGCAACACAAGGGGTGATCCCCACAGGCGCCCGATAAAACGCCAATGGGATGAACGCCCAAAATATCCGCTGTTTTGCTGAGAGGAATTCGTACCAACCCTCCCCCCTTCGTCTTCTTTCACCCTATGAGGTGAAAAGCCCCTCCCCACCGATTTGCACCTCTGGGTGTAGGGTTATAGTCAATTCTGACCAGCGTGACCCCTCATCCATGGCCAACCTCAAAAACACTTCAGGAAGGCAATGCACTGAAAGTTGTTTCGTTCTCTCCACAAAAAAAACACATTTTATAAAGGGTATACAAAAATATGGTTCACTTTGGATTTACACCTGATCTTTTTCAGATCAACTATTTCTCTCCATTGCAAGGATGTGGATCAATGAAAGCAATCAGAGTTCTGGTGCCCCTAGCTGTGTCACTCCACACTGTAGTAAAAGGGCACACAAAGTTGAATCTACAAAACGTTGCAATAACTCAACACATTATGCAAAATATGATAACCATTCCTAAAATTTATTAGAAGGAGTACATGATAAAGTCAGCTATTAAGAGAGGTTCAAAACTTCAATAACTTGAGCATTAAAACTTTGCTTTTTTCAACTTAAAAACACAAACCTGGTCAGAACTAACTCTACTCCACCACCAATTGGATCGGCGGCTTTCACCTACTGAATGAGCCTTATTTAACTCGCATACTGTTCACAGTTGTTTCCTAACCACTGGTGCTGACCACCTATTACACAACCTGATCAGGACTGGTCAACCTACCTACAGGACCCCACCTGGCCAGGGGGTCACCCCAGGGGGTTATTATCCACGTCAACGACGCAGGTATTTCAACAATGTTGTGTCAAATTGTGACGAACTGGTTGCTCTGTTTCCTTGCAGCCATGAATATTTTTTTTGTAGATATACACACATGGTCAGACATATTTATTTCGAACCCATTTTGAATATTTTTTATCATGTAAATAGGTTATCTATCACATTCATTTCGTTCTTCGTTAAGTAATCAACAGAATCTTTTAGACAACCAGTTCAGGATGTCGCAAGATGCATAACAAAATGCAATGAGAACAAAATGAGAAAATTTGAAATGGAAAAATGGAAAAAAAGAGACTAATGACATTATAGCCATGATCATCGTTAAATGTATACCCACATCCAGACAAATGGGCGATAATCTAGGGATGTTTAGGGACCCGTAGCCGGGGCCCGTAGGTACCCCTTTATCCGTCGGGTACCTTCTGCCACCAGCGGATACTTTCACCACTAACTGTATGACCAAAGAACATAAATCACAAAGAATGGTCAATCAGGGATCTGACTGTCACAACTCACTCTTGTGCCACCTAGGAAACGATGTGGGCTTATTTCACCGTATTTCATATCAGAGTGTATGTTTATGAGACTCAGGTCATGATTCACGGCTATAAGCCAACACATTTTTGACATTACAGAATTGTTCTTATCGTTCCGATGAAAGAGTGAATAGACTATAATCATATAAATGCATTGTCTCTGCTGTGAGCACATTCTCCTTGCCACCTGCCCTCACCAACACACCTACCATGGTGACCACATGCAGGTGACCAAGGCTCCAGGTGAATGCCTGGAGCACATGGACACCTCACCTGCCACCTGACCTTAGAGTTTGAACTCTTAGTTTCGCCTCAATTAGCCGACAAAGCAGGTAGCATTCTTTAGTAATTACGAAATATGTTGAGTAGGGGGTGGCAGGAGAGTCCATCAGGCCCGGACCATTGAACCTAACATTACTGATATCCCCTTCTATAACTAAGAACATTTATACAGTACTAAAAGGTTGAATAAATAAGATTGTAAGAGCGAACTTGGGCACAATAAAAGTTTATTTTTATTATAGTAAGAATCGCATTGCGATGAGTATTAAAAGATTTGTTGACATAAAGTTTGAGTAATAAATAATTGTGCATACATTGAATAATAAATAAGATAATTGGATAATTGATAAGAACAGTTTGATTTTAAGAGAATTGTTGTTAAGATGACAATGGTAGTGGGTGGGTGGGTAAAAATACGTGCACCCTGTAGAAAGGGGATGACACAATGTGAATTCAAACAATGGCGCCAAAAGCTAGGCGGAAATGGGACACACAAAGGGGAAATGTGTATGACATAAAGTTTTTGTTATACACCAGGGGGCAGCAATGCATTGCAATAGACCAATAGCAACAACATTACTGATATCCCCTTCTATAACTAAGAACATTTATACAGTACTAAAAGGTTGAATAAATAAGATTGTAAGAGCGAACTTGGGCACAATAAAAGTTTATTTTTATTATAGTAAGAATCGCATTGCGATGAGTATTAAAAGATTTGTTGACATAAAGTTTGAGTAATAAATAATTGTGCCAAGCCGCAAAGTTTATGTGTAGTTTAGGAGAGTCTAGGGCGCCGTTAAGGACGCCGCGAGGATGTGTGAGACGTGAGAGTCCTGATGTGTATGGATATAAGAGCGATATGCTTGGGAGGCCCAGCCTCCGAAGTGCTGGACCTGATTTGCCGTGACCCCCGCAGCAAAGGCAGTAGTAGCTGCAGCCTTGCGTAACGTATGAAGGGTATATTGTTCTGGAGGTTGACCTGTCTTTATCATTGCCTGCCTCCACTGTGTTCGGATATATGACGCCGGGATTGGCCTGACAGAGCCACGGAACACGAACATAGGTTGACTAGGGGACTGAGTTGGTGTAATTTCCAATGCTTTAGTGACGGCCCTGATGAGGCAGAAATCCGGGTCCCGTGCCTCCTGTACCGTAACGACTCTCCTCTGGTCGAAGCGCTGCATATTCTTTGCTGCTTTTACTGTTATGTCCATTGACGTCCCCCGGATTATCACATCCGCCCTGGTCAAGTTCCTTAGGGGATCGAACGCTGTTATCAATGCCGGCACTACTTCTGACTGTCTTAATGCCGCATAAAACATCATCAGAATTGCCGCCCTCGTTGATGGCAGGTCCCCGGATGCAGGGAGGGCCCTGAGAGCCATCACTATCACCTCGTTTGGGAGTGGGGGGCGTTGCGCCGGCACAAAGTCCTTCCTCCTCAGAGTAGCCTGGATCCGCTACCGGCGGGGCGCCTGTGAGCCTCAGATGCATGCACACGTGACCAAGATGATTCCTCACCGTGGGGGGCGCCAACCCTTGTAAGTTCAGGTACTCGACGTACATGCATACCTGGTATGGCAAGAGGGAGTGTGGGTCGATCCTGAACCTGTAGCAGTACCTCAGGAACGCACTGACTGCTGCCCGCCTGTTTGCCAGTGTGCCCGGAGCTCGTGCCGCTGTCTGACGCTGCTGAGCCATCCACCCGAGCTGCCTCAACGTCGGATCTGCGGAACAGAATATGATTAACAGAGTTAAGAGGCTGTGTGGATGGAGATATCCAGGTAAGACCCCTTTCATTTACCATCATACAGGCTTTGCGTGCATGAGTAGGCGACAGTACAGCCCTGCTTAAGCAGTCCGCCAGGTCATTATCATGTCCTGGGATGTGGTAATACACCACATCCACCTGATACAACGCCTGAATCATCCATGCGGAGCGCGCTGCTTCCAGTATCACTGGGTTTCTGCCCCTCCCTGACCTCAACACCTGGACGGATGGCATATTATCACAATGGACTATGACTGTGCTCCCCCTATCAGCCTCGCCCACAAAGGTGTGTAGAGCTACAGCTATGTTTATGGCCTCCAATTCCGATATGTTACTGATGGGGTCGGAGGAGGAGGCGACCTGATGGGCGTATGCATAGGGGGGGCAGGCTCCTCCAATGCCAGTCAGGCACGCATCCACCACGATCTCTCGGACAGGGCTGCGATTCACGAAGAGGGCAACACCATTCCACTCGCGTGCAAACTCCACAAACCACAACAAGTCGTTTTGCATTGAGGCGTTAACATTGATATACTGGCGAGGAGTTCCGCGGAGCTCGTCCAAGAGTCTAGCCACAAACAGACGAGCGGGACGCACGCACTTGGCCACGTGGAGGAGGCGTCCCAGGAGGGACTGCAGCTGCTTTCTCGATATTGAGCGTCGCTGGATGAACTTTTTGGCCATTTCCGACACATCGGCCAGCTTTTCCGGTGGCACGGACAGCGTACCGACCTGGGCGTCGATGTCTATGCCGAGCCATCGTATGGCCCTCGCCGGCGGCTGCGCTTTTTCCTCAGCCTCCGGGAGGCCGAGTTCCCTGAACAAGGATCGCGCGATGTGGAAGTGGCTACAGGCCGTGTCGTAGTCCTGCGCCACCACGATAAGGTCGTCCAGGTACATGTGTCCGACGACTCCCTTCTGCGCAAGGATGTCGACTATGGCGTCGGCCACGCGCTGCATGTGGCCACTACTCGCCCTGGCACCGAAGGGCATTGTGATGTCCAGATAATAATTATCTTTCCAGTGCAGGGCGAGCAGGGGCCAGTCGAGCGGGCAGCTCTTGAAGTTCTTATAGGCCCGCGCCACGTCCATCGAAAACATGTAGGCCCCGGGGCCTATGTATTTTATCCGATCGACGACATGATCCACCGACGGCAGACAGTGTGAATGTGTGAGACCCATGACAACGTTTTTGCGGATATACGCATTAACGGACCTCTCCTCCGGGAAGGTGAGGTCCGATATGATACGCCTGTCATTTACAGTGGCCTTAGGCCTGGACATGAGGGGCGAGACGTGACACCATTGTTCAAAGGGGGGCGTAGTGAACGGGCCGATAACGCCACCGAGGCGTTTCTCCTTTTCCATGAACACTTCGACCTGGTCCAGATACTCTCGCGCAGATGGGTGGTTGCTAACGTTGGTTGTGTCCGATACTGGGCTGACGTAGCCCATCGGAAAGCCATACTTTATGTACCCCAAGAGTGTGTCGTGCTTATTGTCAAAGTATCGTTCCCATGCCTGAATGTTGAGATCGGTCGGCAACTCGATATGGGTGCCCATTGCGTTAGGGACACCCGAACGACGAACCGCTTCATACACATCATGCATATGTGGGTAGGAGTCTGCGAAGGCCGATGCCGGCCATTCGTGCTGACGGTGTGACTTAAAGATGTCAGGGGCTAGGCTCACATCACATTCAAGTTTCTCTCTAGTACACAGTTTTCTAATATGCTTGAAATCAATACAATCATAACTTACAGCACGCTGCGTGTCCTGATGGACCGGGGCAACCGGGCGTTGACCACGGGGGCCGGCCTCTCCGTCGGGTACCACTGCCCACTCCTGGGACAGGGGAGGGCTCCCTCGGGGACGGCGAGGCGGCAACTCCACGGGCGTGCTGTTTACTGGTTTTTTGGAATGGACTGCGGTTGCTGCTGCCCGGTTGACTGCTGCGTCTGGTTCTGATACTGTCGATACCTTGGATGATTAGCTGCGTTTGGATGTTGGTAAACTGGAGGGGGACCATAGGACTGGCCGGGGGCCGCCGTGACCAATGCCATGTGTTTTTCCTTTCGTTTACACTGAACGACGGGGTGGTCGTACCTCTGGGAGGACGACGCTAGACAGTAGAGGCAATAATGCATGAGCTTGACGCTCGCGGTTTGATGGTGCTTCCCACGCCCTCCGTGTTGGCACGCGTTTGCATTGAAGTCGGGACAGACAACCTCTTTGACGTTAGAGTCATCGGACCCACTCTCTGAGGGGGCCGAGTCGGTAGTGGGGGAGAATCGGCGGTGGGACACCCGAAACCTTTCATTCTGTATTTGCTGATTATCCGGCCAGCCATAGGTACCCCTCTCGATGCTATCAAATACCATCTGCGACCATCTCCTGACTGAAGGCCATGCACATGTTAATGCGTCCTGAGTGACGTCTCGGAGGTGGGCCAGCTGATACTGCAAGTTCACTGGGTCATACGCACGGGCGTCGCATAACATCTCAACGTATGCATGGATATATTCGTACGCAGAAAGGGACCCCCGACTGTCCTGTTTTTTCTTTAGGGTAGCCCCCACCAACCGGTCAACGTACATATAGGGTTTTGGTATGAGCTGACGCACAAAGATGTCGCCAGCTATGTTCTTACCCTCATGGCTGGGTATGTTGGATCTTTCCGTATCCAGGTGAGACTGCACAAACGCCTCCTGACCATCAGTAAACGGCACTGTAGGTTGACGATGTGCCGGGTAGGGCTGATGAGGCGCGTGCTGCACGGCAGGGCGGCGGCAAGATGGCGGCCGCTGGGGCTGTGGCGCCGGCTGGTCTCTCGGTTGAAACTGGTCGTGGTCACGAGATTGCAGGAGCAGGTCCAACTTCTGGGTTATCGCCGAAATGTCTCTTTCCATCGCCTCGACTCTCGTGTAGTTCTCCACCCTTTCATCGGAATACGCCCTAGTACTGGCGAAGTCGGGGGGAGGACACCGGATAGGGCTGGCAGAGCCTACTTCGTCCAAAACACGGAAGCCCGACTCCATAGTCTCCACTCTCCTTACCTCGGGGTGTCGATAACTCCTAGAATAATCCATACTTTCGTGTATACGGGTAACACCACGGCACCAGGTACTTTGTATTCCCCGGCGATATGGCGCGTCCAGTACTACGAAGTTTATATGGTATAGAAGGAGTAAAGGAGCAAAGGAGTAAAAATACGTGCACCCTGTAGAAAGGGGATGACACAATGTGAATTCAAACAATGGCGCCAAAAGCTAGGCGGAAATGGGACACACAAAGGGGAAATGTGTATGACATAAAGTTTTTGTTATACACCAGGGGGCAGCAATGCATTGCAATAGACCAATAGCAACAAAATTATTGTTCTTTTAGGAGAGCAATGGATTTCACTTTAGATCACAAACTTCTAGATGTAATAACAATCCTTAATTTCCTGAGTGCAACAATAGCTGTTAACTATATACATAATTATAGGCCTGCATGATCACATTTCTTCCAGGCGCTGATTTAGGGGGAATACGTGTGTGTGTGTGTGTGTGTGTGTGTGTGCGTATGGGGGGGGGGGGGTTGCCAAGTGCAGGCCCTCGCACCCTATTTTGGACCAAACATCACGTTATTGATGAAAACATTCAAGCGACCGGAGGGTATGGTAAAAGATTTTGCTATAGCACACCCCATCTTTATAATATTCCTGGATCCGCCCCCTGGGATCCGCCCCTGTCAGGCCTATATTGATTTAGATTTAACTCTGGATAATAATAATATCAACATCAAACAATTGAAGTATTTGTCTCATATGGGACATAGCAGGAGATTGTTTTATGAGTTATCATAATACAACTACAGTGTATACTAATTGTTTGAAAATCCCTAGAACTTTCTGTTTCTTTATTACACTCTAGTAACGAGTAATCAACCAGGGCTGCGAACTGAAGTCATTTTTTTTGTAAGGTGACGTCTCCTCGACATAATTTCCTTTGAAATCTATAGGCCCCGAGCAATTGAGTTAGTTGACATCTACATTATTGTAATGGCAAAAAGATCTTGCCTGTGAATAAATTGCACTCTAATGGTTATTTCACTCAATATAATACAACTTATATGATGGAAACAAAAGCCTATAGAGATTGAAAAAAAGACACACAGACACACTATCCGTTTCTCTCGAAATTGAAAAAAAGTGTCATCTGCCTGTGCCACGATGAATACATTTACAAGATACACTGCAAGTTGTTGGTTTAGTCTGTATGTCTGATTTATGTTGTCCTTCTTTGTTCCGTCCATACAATGCTGTCAACCTGTGTCCAGTCGGTACCTGTACGACCCCCAGGCCCTGCCAGGACTGTCACGAGTGTCCACTTTACTGCCCCAAGCCTCCACTTGCCTCTTAGTTTTTTCTCTATGTGATTGGCCTACAAATTGTATGTAAATACCCGGCACTGCGTACCATCAATGGCGAAAATCATAAAATTCAAAAAGGTATTCAGATGTGTTTTTCAATAACTTATCTCACGCAGGTGATCCGAATCAACAGGGCTGTCTTTCTGTGTTCAGAATCTGTGTAATGGTGAAAAAAAACCTTATAATAATGATTGTAATGATTATGATTATGTATTTACATATCTAGATAAGTGTCAATCACAACCATCTCTATTGCCTTGATTTACTGATGGATACATTATTAAAGCTGAACTGATGTGTTTTTCTTTGTAGCTGAAGACAGTCGATAGAAGAATTATGTATAGGACCATAGACATACATAACATCTCTATGAAATGACATGGTTTCTGCAGGAACCCGCGTTTGCACATTTTGACACCAACGAGTTACCTGCGCCTGCGCACTGACACCGCCCGACGCTGCCATCTCCAGCAGAACACACTGGCCACTCTCTGAGTCTGTTACCGTGGATACCCGGGGGCTGTCTCTGGCACAAGCCCATAACTGTACATTTTTTTCTGCCGCCCCCTCCGGTGAGGTTTTCCAGACGCAGCCGCCAGGTGGCTCTGCCCGAGGCGGCGGCCATTTTGGGCAGACGACATTTGTGTGACAGGACGCGCGCCCCTGACGCTAATGGAGTTATTTGTGGATTGGCATGGGGATGGAGTTGCGCATGCGTTGGAGACGTATCACAACCCCTGTGAAATCAAACACTTTCTAGCTTTACTAAATGAAACACTTTGACTGAAGATTACTCAAGATAAAACAATGTTAAGTTAAGTAAAATGTATTATTACAAAGACAATCAAACCTCTAGTAATATGAGAGGCAAAACCAACATTTGTACAAATCAAAATGAATGTACATGTAGCAGCATTTTGGTAACTGCAAGAGGAATACAATGGTATGCTTTTGAATGACTACAATTAATGTAATAAAACATCAGAATTGAAGCTTTGTCGACTTATCCCTTTATTACAAAATCGTACAATTTGAATAATAAGTTCACTGTGGATCACTATTCTAATAAATTGAAGAATAAAAGACACTACAACTTCTCTAAATCAACCCTAATTCGGCTATAATTCTTGCTGAAGGGTTTCCAATCCAGGTTTATATAGTTCCGTTGTCACCCACAGATTAGTTTATTTCACATGGGAACAGACCCGTACTGTTGCAAGTTGTATAGAAGTATATCAGATCGTAAGGTATTTTCCAGATTATTCACTGTGTCAATAAAGGTCCCTGTCGAAATGATCAGATAATAAATACATTCAAATGGGAACAAGCAACTTCACAGATAAGGGTGACCATAAACAAAATTAATGACAATGCCAAAAAAGGTAAACAATCCTCACGTAGGGATATGAAAAGATCTCCATCCAATAGATCTATCTAGACACAACTTGAAGAAAATTATGAGACACTACCAATTAACGGATAGTTTATGAAAACGATAAAATCCATGGTTCATTTCAGGATTGTTTGGGCATGTCTCTCCTTCCCCATATAAATGCCTAAATAGACTGACTATCTTGATTGTAGATTAAGGTCTTGAAAGTTTATAGCCGACACTATAATGTTTTGCTATGCTTTGTTTAATTTCTTTTATAAACATACATCAGTTTATTCCAGGGCGATTAAAATGGCACAGGCGGTAGAGGAGAGTACCATTAAAACGCACCTATTAAAGGCGGAGTGGCATAGCCAGGAGGGTTCCTGGGTGTCTGTATGGAGCCCCCGTTTGATTTTCCAAAATATAAGTAAAATATAGGAGTAGAATGAAAAAAGGAGGTTGGAACCCCCTTCAATTTAACTCGACGCCCTTAGGCAAAAACCTTTTTATTTTCTTTGATTAAAATACGAAAGAATATTTGAGGTGGATGGAGAGTTATATCCTCTCTCGCAATCTTGTTTAGATAATAAAGAGTGGTCGTCCATGCAGCAAACCTGTAAAGATAAGAGATGGTATTTGAATGGATTTCTGAGATACTCTGCATCTTAAATTCTAGTAAAGCAAAAATATTTACGTAATAATAACCTACGTACGTGGCCTCAGTTACCCATGCAATGAAATGTGACCGACCAACCCCTAAATAAGCGCGCTAAAATTGTATACCCTTTTAGTACAGACTGAGGCAAATCCATATACTAGGCCCTATAAAGGTACAAGTATACAAAGAAATCTAGGGATGTTAGAGTGGCGCCATCACCTAGACACGCCTCCTATGGCTTGCCATGATTGGGATCGTCTAACTGTTTGAGTCTTGTAACCTGACCCCCTGCTCCCCTCCCCCACTCCCAGTCAGACCCAGGTGAGGCCGTCATTTGAGAACCTCTCACATTTGGAGTCGGTTTGGGAGGCGACTGCTTATCTCCAGAGCCCCATGATTTAGGTCTAAACATACCCTTGAATTAATTGGTTTAAGGAGGACTAATTTATAATGTTTGTGGTTAGCCACTGTGGCTGGAGACGTAAAAATCTATTGATCCTGGGGTATTAGATAAGATCTGGGGTCGTCTGAGAGGACCGAAAAGGGGCAAAGCTACGTGGCCTTTTTCCGGGATGGATTAAATATAAAGCAACAATCTTTTGCAGTTGATAAATTTACCTGAGGGCAAGAATGAATTAGAGAAATCTGAGGTTCCTCTCCAGACTTTTCCTAAATTGGCATCCTATTTCATACTACTGAAGACAATAATTATTATAATTGATAAGCAGTTGCGTGCTGATAATTTTATCGATACATGCACATCAAGTCCGTTCTCTATATGTTTTGCCCAATTTAAACATATCATATGATTATTTGCTTTGTACTTTCCAACGGTGATAAAAAACACAATACAATTGTATGATAAATAAAATACATTATTATAGGCCTAATGAATGATATATAGATCAAATTTAGAACATATATTATATATTCTATTTATAGAATTTGTCTGTGATAAATATACAATTCTGAAAAGAGTACACATAAAAATAATTTTATAATACAATACATTGATCATTGCATAAAATAATCCTCTCATTGCAAGGTTACAAGCCGTTACAATGTTCCTGATGAGAGCATGCTGCAGAACAGTGCCGTAGGGTCCTCTCAGTGAGGTCAGGTCCAAAAACAGGTGATGTGAAAAGGTGGTGTAATGAGCTGGGAAAGGCGGGTCAGACGGGCCTGGGAACCACGGCCACACCTAAAACAAAGAGGTGATTAATGGAGGTTAACTGCACACAGACAAGAGGAGTGGTTGGGATTAGCACAAGGGTATGTCTGTTAAAATCTGTACTGCAGTATGTTATTTTTCGTAGCACATTTATAAACTTTGTCATTTGTTAATAATTTTGGCCATAGATACTTCTTGATAAACTGCCTTTCATCTCCCATCAGATGGTCGGCAGTTCCCGGAGACTACCCCCCCTCCCCTCCCCACCCCAAGTCTGTCCGAGATCACAATCACTGAACGAGGCGCCTGCACCTCCTTCCGGTTACCCCGAGGGGTTGTGGGATACCTGTCTGACCCTATCAAAGATGGTGGAATCGATGGGGTGCGACTGCAGGTTTGTCAGTCGTGAGGTGGGATTGGAGCAGTGTGACTCGGTATTAAGGACCATGGGTGATTCAGGAGGCCTTGGGATGGGGATCGGCCCTGCATTATTGATTCACATTAAAAAATACCGACCTCATCCAGAAAAATATAAGGATCTCTAATGAGGAACGGAAAGCTTATTAAATGAAATACTACTTAGGGGAAATTGATAAAGGAATTGAGTGTTTTACTTCTGTAGGGAAAAAATGGAGGTCCACCCACTCCAAGACACTGTCCTCTTCCTGTTACATTTTTATAATTTTCTTGCTGGTTTAAAGGTTAGCTCTAGATAGTTTCTCCTTTGTTATAAACAATTGCAAGCCCGGACGGATACAAATGACTTATGTTTATTCTTGTAACTTGCTATATTATTAGAGAAATGAAATAATAAATACATATTTTAACAAATGTGTGTACCAAAACAGTGCCAGGTAGTGCAACAGTATTGTAATGCTCTCTGTGACGTATGACTCCATATTGCCCAATCATTGGAACATTCCTCATACCCCAGCTACAGAGTCATTTTGCGGCACAGTGGGAGGGGAGGGGGTCACCCAGACCGCTTATGACACGTCTCAATAAAGACAAGACCTTAGACACGTGGGCCGCTTGGGACCCGTCTAATCGACGTCAAGTGACGCACTGTGGCCGAGGGCGCTAAGTGTCCAGGGGTAGACTGATTTAAGATCTGCCTCTACTCAGCGAGATAGAGACAGAGAGCGCCCATTGTGGCTTGGCCTTGACCCAGCCTATAGGGCAGTGCATGATGGGATGGGTTGTTCAAAACAAATAACAAATACATGTGGACCTGTCAGAAGTTATTCTTAATTCATAGACAAGATTGTAACTGCATATTGTCAACAGGGTGTTATATTTACAATATCCCCTAAGATTAGGTAGAAATTCTGAAAAATACCTCCATACCAAGACTGGAGTGATTGGGATATTGGGGTGTGTGTCTGTGCACACTGAGTGTATTCATGCCTGTACCCTCCTCCAGGGGGACGTGCAGAGCCAGCAGTCTCTTATATAAGAGGTCAGTTGGGAGGGGGTAAGTGTCAGGGGGGAGGGAGGGGAGGGGAGGCCTCTCTGATTGGGTTGCCTCCACGTGGGGAGCCTGTCACACCCACCTCTGACCTCATTTATTTAAATACATCCCCACTTTTGGTAAATGACTTAAAATAATTTTTAAAAGGACCATTACGAAGCCATGCCCCTACTTTACAGCATATAATGTGGGGAGAAGTGGGGAGGATATATTAAGGGCTCAGGACCCCCTGAATTATTTGACAGCAATGCTAAAGGTCCCTTGTTGACATGGACCCTAGGTCCGCCATGGATTGGCCGCTACCGGTCTCTATGTAGCGCAGGCCCCCGCAGCGGATGAGAGCGGTGGTCCAGTCTAGTCCAGGGGTGCCATAGGTTTGGGACTATGGGTGGTAAGGGGTGGGTGCGATAGGGTGGTAATGGTCAGTGAGGGGCTGGCAGGAGGAGGGGTGGGGCACAGGTGGTAGGGGTGGGTGGTCTGTGACGTCAGTAGCCTTGGGGTGTCCCCTGGAGGACGACCTGACCATGTCTACAGGTACTAGGTAGGAATAGGAGATCCATTAATCTTTAAAAAACAGCACACTCAGGTGAAAATAATACTCTTCAAGCTTACTTACCAGGAGGTTGAAACCTGGGATTATTGAATTCACCTTGTGTTTCACTCAATTGTCGAAATGTCATGACCGTTAACAAGTCCTGTCTTCCAAGTATTCATTACTTTTTTCATCAACAACAAAAGATATCTATCTATTTATGGCACAAGACAAAAGGTACTTTCCTGACAATACACGTACACGTACATTTTCATAAATACTCGTTTTCATGTATCCTACTTAATTGGTTGACGACAAAATATGCAACCCTATTTTGGTAACAGATTATAACTAACTTATTGTTTTTAAATTTTGAAATACTTAGCCGAACAGCTATATATTCATTAATTTTCGCATTCACTTTCCCTCTGCAGAATTTCTGCTGTATTCTGGCCCTTTCTCCGAAGATTTCTAACCTCTCTCTTAGTTGATAGAGAGAACCTCACCTGACTATTGTCTGATTTGATATTTTGATTGTGTCAGTGAATATCCCATTCCCCTTTCCCAATACATACTGCCCTACCCCACGGCGACCCCACCCCACATCCTTCACCCGAGGGGTTACAACTGGTTAGTATGGTTAGAACCCCTGCTTATCTCAGGTTAGTATGGTTAGGACCCCCTCCTTATCTGCCCTCCCCCCAGGCCTCCAGTGTCACCCTGCTGACAGCAGGTATTGTCTTAGTGGGTCTCAGGGGGGTGACCCTGGGTGGTGGGGTGGTCGAACCATTAGCTGGGGGTGGCAGGGGGAGGGGCAGGGCGGGGCGGGGAGGGGCAAGATGTCTACAGGCTCGTGCCGGAAGTTATTAAGTATAACCACCCCTGTCAGGGCTGTCACACTCTATGACCTCATGGGATTTTTAAGTATTATTTTTGTATCAATATATTGTAAGGTGTAGGAAGGAGAGTGTGTGATTTTGTCGACTTGATGATCGCAGAGGCTATGACTACTGAAGGGCCAGAAAGGGTCATTTGAATCCTCATATAGGACACCTATGATGAGGTTCTCAGAATGCGTATAATTTCGAAAGTTCAAAATAATAATAATAGATAATCATTGTCTGGTTAGTCTGTAGAGGGTCAGTAATACCCCTTTCAGACTATAGAAGACAAAAGGTAAGCTAACGGAAAGGAACCTCATGCATGGCGTTGAAATTCGAATGATTCACACTCTATTGTCCTGAACAAACTTGCTACTACTGCACAATAATGATAAAACTGTAACTGTTACAGTTATCATATATCAAGTCACGAATATTATAGGCTTCGTCCACAAAATTCCCCTGAATATACTCACTGTATCGCCATCTATGTGAATTAAGGGCATAAACAACTAAATCGTGTCAAAACAAACACGGATGAAAAGGTCACTTTATACCATCATATACATGTGTGGACATATGGCCTTGTCTACATGTCGTAACCGCCAGTAACAATATGACCGGGGGCCTCACGTAATACTTATCTCTACAGGTCATTTGTCAGTAAGCTGGGGACTTAATGCCCTGTAGGGGGCCTTGATGGGGCGTTACCTGGTTCACAGTAATACATATAGGTTGGCAACTCTCCCCTGCATGGGTCAGCTATCCCGACGGGGGAGGATGGCCAAGAGGGAGAGGTTCAAATGAAGGTACACACAGGGGTGTACCTCGAAACAAAATAAGATATTACTCACTTCAGTCTCTTGCATTACTATATAATAGAACGTTAGACTAAGTAGGATATATGAGATAATATATGGGATTTTCTTCTTGATTGGAAAAAGTATTCATTCTAGCCAAACCTTTCTTAGTAACACTTCCTCTGTATACCAATATCATACGCACATCCCCAGAAAATGTTAACGAGAAACATTACTTAGCCTAAACAGGTAAAAAGGGAGATGAAATAGAATGGTCTGCGTCCTTGTTCCCAGGTTGGGTGCTTTACCATCATGTTATATAACCCCATAGTGCACAACACTTTCCCACCAAATGTCCTTTTCCTTCCGGCTACTCCCCCCCCCCCCATGCCCCTGTAGGCTTCCCCCCACCCCTGAGGGCACTGATGGGTTTGGGGGATCAGCACATCCTGTTTTGGTCCGAGTTGTCACCGCGCCCTCTCCC
This sequence comes from Lepidonotus clava, assembly GCA_936440205.1. Taxonomy (NCBI): domain Eukaryota; kingdom Metazoa; phylum Annelida; class Polychaeta; order Phyllodocida; family Polynoidae; genus Lepidonotus; species Lepidonotus clava. The sequence continues at coordinate 37,766,601 of OW387136.1, read as the reverse complement.
GGGAAAAGTCCCAGAACTCAGCGGAACAATGGACAGTGCGCATCCCTTGTTGTCAGATGACGTCATCGGGACGTCACGGAGGCGGGAATCCTCAGGGATCACGTCATTCTGACAGCATGACGTAATGGATTGCGACTTAACACCTGCCAAGTTGACAAAAGAGTAGGGCTTAATCCTTCCCTGAGAATCTGTTAAAAGAGTGAAGTGCGTTAAAATCACAGCATGAGGGGAGCCAAAACAGATTTAACTCTATCAAGGAGGGTAGAATAGATCTATTTAGGGCTGTTGGACTGAACTGTCAGTCATCCCCTTCTTCGGGATAATCTAGAACCTAAACAACAACGTGCGGAAACGAGAAAATTCATAATTTTGTATCAAATTAGGCAATCTTGAACTCCCTTTTTCATCTTAAAATACAAAAGCAAGATTTCTGTGATATATAATATATATGAATATCATTCATAATATCAAAATCCCAAAATGAAAATTTCACATTTCTCTACAACCAATATACAAACTTTTCTATTCCCAGTCAGTAACCGCCGTTTGAAGTTCTGTGAGATGTTTCTAAGCTTCGGTGACCCCTGCAAGAATTAGACTAGATGAAGTGTGGCGATTAAGATTAAGCAAATATGTTGCTAATTGGACTAAGTGGTCAGTGGTCAGCAGTGGTCAGTGTGTGGCCTACCAGTAGTGGTCAATGTGGACAGTTCACCAGGCGTCCCTGTCTAAACTGACCAGTCTGGAGTCCATCCTGTGACGTCAGACGCGCGACGTGCTTTCGTCGCCATGCCATTGACGTGACCAAGTGCCCGCACATGCATAGTGGTATTTGCAATGAGTCTAGGGCTTAAGGAGTTCAGATACCGCTAGGGCACCATCGTAGTGTTTACGATAGACAAAAGTGTAAAAAAAAAAACTGATAAAAAAGACCCCAAAAAAGACATAAAAAGGAGGCCACTCAAATGTATCTATATCTAAAATTTAATTCAAAATCTAGAATAAAATTTAATGTTTCGAAAAAGACATAGAAAACCATCATTGGGTCATTATGGATGCTAAAGAAACATTGTATTTAATCTAACTAAATAACAAACGTCTATGGTTGATGAAATTTTTTAGATTTTGACTTAAATTTTAGATATAGATACATTTGAGTAGCTGGAAATCCATCTCTTTCCTGAGGGGTTAAGAGGTTCGAGAAAAGTAGACCCAATCTATCATTGACCTATCCGGAGTCAGAATGTGATATTCTGTTTGGGTTGATGTGTCGTTGCCACGTTCCACAACACATGGAAAGTGGTTTCAATTGTCACTGATTCCCCGGCCAGCAGCAAGGCTCAGTAACGGATCCTAGCTATTCGAAAATAAACCCCTCGGGTACCTATCGGGTAATGGATCCCCCCCTATACGGCAGCTACAGCAGAACTTTCTCCAGGGTCAACCACAGTTCTACAAAAGTTCATGTGTACGGAAACTAAAGGAGCTAAGACTATAGAGTTATACAGTAATGTGTTTTGTGTCTTATGGAAACAAAAGTCTTCATTAACTAGCCATTCAAAAAGTCTTTGCAATGAAAACACATATCCTAGTAGTGTTATGTAATGATATGTAACCAATATTATACTCAATTTCAAATAGATATATATTTATTCTTAGATAAGTATTTGTATGATAACCAAATATACAGTCTTTCTTTTGACAGCATGAAGGGAATAAAGGTATTTAATTTTGTTTGAGCTTATTTTCTTTCATAACAGTTCAGGCTCATGGAATGTATATATAATGTGTATTGGATTTGCAGGACTACATGTCACTTTTATGCGCGTCGTTGTACAACGTCTTATGACCACAATAATGCCCCAAATTCTTATCACAGCCCAATTTGGATGTTCTAAATTCTCTCATAAATAAAATCAAATCGATAACAAACATTCCTGGACAAAAACAAGCCATTGCTATGGTAGTCTAGACATCTTTATGTCCCCCAGTGTATACTAGTAATAGGGGTCTTACTATCCCCTATGATTACCAGTAATTGGGACTGTTATGTCCCCTATGGTCACCTGCAATGGAGATTGTCCTTTGTTTCCAGCGGGTAAATGAAGTTTAACTACCTGCCAGAGGTGGATAGGTATTGTCTTTAGTACTTCTACCTGGTTATTTGGGTCACAAGAAACACTCTCCAAGCAGAGCTCATGGTCCCCTCAGACTCGTACCCTGTCAGAACCAAATAATTGTTTCTTTATTGAACAATCATTGCTACTTTAGAATTGTGGGAAATACATGGCTATGGACAAATCATTGTACTGTCTCAGACCTGTGACTTTTGTTTGTAGTTATGGATGCACTCTTTTATCTCATCAGGTCCTGAATAATGTAAAGAAGAGATGAGAAATCTGCGTAAATGTTTCTTTTCTCACTTGATGGTGTTATGTCATTGTAAAAAGGATGGCATAAAAATGATATGAGGGGAATATGTTATTTCAAAACAATATTTTCCTCTTTGTTTTTATTTATTTTTCTTTTTTTCCCTTTCTAATGTGGAGGTGGGGTGGGTGGGAGCATTATTATTATTGCTCATCCATGAAAACCGGCATATGACTCAAAAAGGTCAAGGGTAGAACTATTCATGAATTCATAAAGGATTTTCCATCAGTGAGAACACCTATTTTCAATTTACATCACCAGCTTTTTTTCTTTCCGTGTGTGCTGTCCAATATTGGCCCAAACACGCACCTAGATGTGTAACATCGTGCTCTAGTCTCAGCTTAGAGAGTGAATAGTGGGCCCCCATGTGCCCTCCCGCCCAGGGGTGGTTATAACCATGGGGGTGGGTAAAGTACCTATCATTAATGGCCTCAGTGGTAGGGGGTCACCAGGAGCAGGGTCAAAGGTCAGCCATGCTGGTGTAGGGTGGGCAACACCTGCAGATGTCATGGAGGAGGGGCAGGATCACTGGTGGAACTGGAGGAGGGCCTGGAGAGGGGCATTAACATTCCTCCTGGGACTGAGACCTGCATAGCTTAGTTTCCTAGTACTGTGTTTATGGTTGTTGTCAATGTAGATCAATATAACTCAGAAACTTAATCACTGAAAGGGCTTACAGTCAAGATGCTACATACCCCAGATCTTCAGCTATGATACGGAGGTCTTCAGTTCTGAGTGCTAGGTCATGATTTTTATATAACAAAATCTGTATTGCCTAAATTAATTACATAGAATTCAGTCCAACTTAAGGCCCAAGAATTCTGCATGTATAAACTGCATATCTAATTACTGCTGTTTGGATGTATCGGTATGCATATCAATGGAGCAGTTTCTACTGACGCAAATGAAAATGTTGTAGCAATTTAATGTTATTCAATATCTTTGCAAAATTGTTGTTGACGCACAATATATGTATATATATAACATATATATATACATATATATATATATATATATATATATATAACATATAGCTACGGCCTATCCTTACACGAACTCTAAGAATCCCATTTGATCTTTTATGAATGATAAGTCCAATAATGGAAAAAGTGGTATCTGTATAGTGAATTATACATCTGTAACACTAATGACACATCTCCTAAATGATCTTTTACAATTGGTATGGTTCATTCAAATGTAGGATGCTCCATCTTAATTGCCACGTCAACTAATTACTGAAGGATTGCGTCAATCGCTCATTGAAATGACGATTTTGTACAACATCACAGAGCAAGCGTGGGTCTTTAGTGCAAAATAGGTCTGTGAGAGGTTGGTCTTAGATAGGCTAAAGAAACCATTCAGGATCTTTACACTAAATTCTTCTATTGAAAGGGACCCTATCCCAACAAAGGGCAATGTCCTTCAAATTTAAAGTAATCCATGTTGTATGAAGAAAGGTATCATTTTAAATAGCAAGCATGTAATAATTAAGCTGTCGGTGATATATCCACATACAAGCAATCCAAAGTCAATGTACCTTTAACCCTTCAAATCAATTGACACGTCTGGTACCCATGATCCAACGCCTCTGACACCTCATATACAAGTCACCCCCGCCCTTGGCCTTCAGCCTCGGGTTGTATTACCCCCTAGATCCCTCTATGACTCGCCCTATTATCGGCGGTTTTTCTTTGATCTTCTCACATTTGTTACTAACAGTACTAATTTAGTCTGCTGTCCATCACCCATACCTTACCCCTACCTGTCCACCCCATAACACCCTTAAAGTCAGCAGTATCCGCTGATGGCGGGGCAGGGGGTATAGGGGTGAGGTATATTATAGGGGTACACATAAAAGGTGTCTTACTTTTAAGGTCTGTACTGAACCCTTATGCAATGCTTCGAGTTATCTGATCAAAGAGTTTTAGCTCTAACAGTGTGAATGGTCCGTTCTGTTGGCACTTCCCAAACCAGGAGAGGAAAAAGAAAAATGCCCCAGGTGCAGTTGCAATTGCATTTGATAGTAAGAATAAGAAACCACACGGTAAATAGGACAAGGGGATACAAATGTGTTTACAGAATGTGTACAAATGTGATACAAGGGGATACAAATGTGAACTAGTACATACATTTCATTGATTTTTTCTTGCCCAACTTACACATTTCTATGTCAATTGCGCACCATGCAGGATGAACCAAACGTTTTTACAGAAGTCACCACTACTGCCGGAATAGTCGGGGTATGGGCTCCAACAACACTTTCGGTATAGCCAAGGAGAAAGAAAGAACTCTTTAGTTAGTCTTTGGTATAGCTATTAGTATTTGAAATACCATTTAAAAAATCTGATGTTCTGAGAAAAACCAACTTCCTAAAGATATCCTACACCCACTATGTCCTCTTCAAGACCTTTCCCTTTTGGTCCACCAAGGAGTCTACAGGAGACTCCTTGGGTCCACCAGTACTGACCAGGGCCAGGTGGGCCTGCAAGGGCCAGCTGGTGGTGATAAGGTCTAGGGTTACCTGGGACCTGCATTAGGTGGGATCAGAGAAACCCACTAATTATCTGCACCCGTTAGGACGTAACGCCATGCATAGGACTTTTATCACATCGGGGTGGGGGTGGGGGGCGGGTGGGAGGTTGTGTTGCACTAGCTGATGCACTATGATGTTTAGTTGCAAGAGCTGATGCACTATAAATTTTAGTTGCAAGTTGAAGGATTATCTGCTGCATAACATGTAAGTCTTTTTTAGATGTTTAAATTAGCTTTTAATATCTTGTAATCATGACAAGATGATTGCTATACAAGCATCGCTAGAAACTGATTTTTATATGTCATACGAATTATAAAGCACTAGATTGTCCTACAGAGACATACAGATTCCGAAGACCAATTATTTCTTTTTAATTAATGAATTATGTTGTTTCACATATTGATTTATAAAAACGGATTTTATGATTTGACCGTCTCATCGTTGTACGTTCCATTGTGGCCCCATTGTCCCTTTCTATTCCAGACCAAGTCAACCCCCCCCCCCCCCACCATTTGCTATGGGAACCTCCAACATGATCTTGACGTATATCCCAATATATTCCGTTGTAAGCTCCTGTTCCCGGGGTTCTATGCCGACAGCAGACTTTACAACACTCACATCACCCTGTGCCTTAGGTCTATAATCTGAATCTTTCCCACCCCTACGCCCAAAGTCTGGGCTGACCACATATATAGTGGGAAAAGGCAGCAAGGGGTAGACAATGGTCCACAAGCCATACCTCAATAAAGTATACCCAAGACGTCATATTGCACAAAATTACCCCCATCTATTGTGTCTGACTCTATTGCTGGACACTGAAGCGGAAAATTGCGGCGGTTTCTTGCAAGAAGGGTGCAGGTAGGGGATGGGGCAGTTGGAAGTGAAAGAAGGTTATAGTGGAAACGTAAGTGTATAAGGTCTGAAATTAATTGATTTTAAATAAGCAATCGATTACAGGTAAGGTAACTTCTGCTTTAACGGTCTTTCTTCACTATTTAAACAGGATGTATAGATTAATTCCTCATTATGTTGAAGTTAAACGCTGAGAAAAAAGAATGTTTCTCAATTCTTGTACATTAACCACATCTCCTAATCCCGCTCATCCTGTTGTTGGTTGACTGACCACTGGTCGTCTCTTTTTTTACAGTTAGGAAAGTTGATAACACCGACTGATCAACAGGAAAGAAACAAAGAGGCCATGCAGTCGTCGCAACAGAAGACCTTATAATTGGTCGATTTTTAAAGGTATTTTCCGTAATAGACCATAGTTTGATCAAACCTAATCATAATACGTCATGGAATATGTGAGGAGGCACAGGAAAACCTTTGGAAATTGATATCACAAAATATAAGCCTCCATGATATTTTCACTTATCTATATTCAAACTAATCTATTTCAGACCCTAAACAAATGCTATACATAAGTCGATAACCAGAATTCTCCCCAATAGTGTATAATTCTTCCTTGCCTGATCTTGACCTTAGGGGCGGAGGATGGCGGGAAAGGATGGCGGGAAAGGAGGGCGGGAAAGGAGGGCGGGAAAGGAGGGCGGGAAAGGAGGGCGGGAAAGGAGGGCGGGAAAGGAGGGCGGGAAGTTCACAAAATTGGGGGCAATTTTTAGACCAAGCTGACGTAACAGTATAGTGCATGGTTGGGATCGCGTGCGGAGAGACGTCTAAGTGAAACACTGACTGAGATAACTTAATGCTCACCTGGGCCAGGTGGTAGGCTGGTCTGAAAAGGAGGAGAACTCCGAGAGATAGGGCAAAGAGATCTGACAGAATCTGAAATTGTGAGATGGGGTTGATAAGGAAGTGAAATCTGACAGAATTCAGCAGGGGTTTTGGGGGCTGGTACAGGGAACATGGAGAATCTCAATGGAGTCCATGCTCCCTTGAGAGAAAGTAAGTCCAATGACTGCTTATATTCCAACATTGCAACTCTTTCTTAGCCACGTCATACTTTATTCTCCAAGCCCTTAATAAACTTATAAATAATCTGTCATTCCACTAACAAAATAAGAAAATGGAATATGTTTTCTGCTTGTAGAAAAGAAAAATATTTAAAAAATATTACAAAGTACACCAGTGATATTCACTTGGAGCGGTGTAAACGCTGTAGGTATATGTCATTCATCAAGCTCCATCCATCAAGCTAAATAATACCTAAGCCAATAGCAATCCTTCCCCCACCCTCCCCTAAGGATCATCCCATATACCTGGATAAACCTGGATAAAGCATAGAAACCCATCATCCATGTCTATCTGTCAAATGAGACGTCATCCAATTCCCCACTCATCCCCTCCTCATCTAAACATCCATCCAAATATCAAAACAAACCTGGATAAATCATATGCAAACCCATCATACTTGTCTCTATCTGCCAAATGAGACTAATCCAATTACTCCAGGTTGCCTGATCGGTCCTATATCAGCCTCCGATGTCAGGCAATAATATCCAGGGAGTGAATAGCGCACTGGATCAGCATCTTAATCCGGATAAACCACACCCAAACTCATCATCGGGGTATATCTGTCAGCTGAGACGTAGGTAAATGATGGGTCACTATCTCTGTAAGCCCTTGGCAGGCTGAGAGGACCCACGTGCCAGCCCAGGGGATTGGGGGAGGAGGCTTATCAGTGGTCATCGAGTGGTCAGCAGTGGTCAGCGACTAATCAGCCTGTCATGATGGGTGGTTAGGGTCACTCTCCACGCACAGGGCGGACTGGACTGGCAGGACTAGATTTATATATGTTTATCAAATATACATCCTTTTTTTTTAGATTGTTGCCAGGCCAAATGGAAAATTAAATATGATTTTCTAGCCTGGTAGGCCTAATCAGACTAAAGAATATGACATTTTATGAGATAATTTCTTTTTCTTTTTAGCTATTTCCTTTCCTCAATGTAGGAATTTTAGGACTATTGCTCCCCTGTCATCTTGCTTGTGGGTTATACAAAGTTAAATCTGTGATATCTTCTGTTTATTAATGTCCTACCAGGGCAAACCGAGACAGATTGAGTATTCAAAACACTTGGATTTGTTTTGGTATTACAATTAATACACCCTATATTTTTAACATGGAGATCTATGAATTCATATAAAGCGGAGCATGCACCTTTCTACATACATGAAACAGGGGCGACACAGAAGGGCATGTGGGTGAATCTGCTTGGAGAGTGTTGGTCAACAGATAGTGGAGAATGTTGACCATCCTGCTGGCACCGACTGATGATCCTGGCCACATACCGCCGGACCCAGCGTCAGGTGATTAAGTCGACATGACGCGCATGCCAAGTGGGGCCGAACAGATAGGGACATGCGTGTGTGTGTGTGGGGTAGGGGGGGGGGATTTGGGACAGAAGAGGTGGAGGGAAAGCTGGCAGCTTAAGTTTGCATCTGATAAGGAAGCAATTCGATAAAGTAGATGTGAATGTATATATATTTTGGTTTCGTGAAAATACATGATTTCTAGTTGGAGATTATCTACTAATCTAAAAGTATAGTCTGCATGTTAGAAAAAGTAGGCTCTGGTATAGCCTCTCGGGATCATCTCTTTGGTTTGTGGTTGATATTATCTCAAAGGTATAGGTAAACATAAAAATGCATCAGGATGATACGACATAACATTTTGACGTGAAAATCATGAGAGTTTGAACCAAAGCAACTAGTTGCATTCAAATCAAAAGAAAACAGAACAAAAGTCTCAAAGAAATGACAAAGAATAAATAAATAATATAAAGGAAAAGCACAATTCCAAAACTAACGCACATGCAAGTGATCAGCCATACTTATACTTTGACAACCCTGGGTGTACCCTGGGCGTACAGAGAGAAACACTTTACCGCCTCCTCCAGGGGCCACTGCCCCCTATCAGGTATACACGTGCCGTGGTTAATAAGGCCCTACCTGTCAGCGGGTGATTAATACACCGGATCAGATGACCACTGGTCAGCCCAGGCCTGTCACGTAGACTGACCCCACTCAGGGTATAGTCACCCTGTATCAGCATGCCTCCTGTGTAAGGACTGGGGGAGATGAATTTCTACAAGATTATACATGGATATAAATCACATATATTATATACATGTATATCTTTATGTGTGTGCTTCTGTGTGTGTGATTACTACATGTATCAGTATTCTGGTTACCATGGCAACTTTAATGAAAAACTGAACGCGTTTTTCTTTTATTGTGTCGCTTTAACTGAAAATTAGGCATCCAAGTTCTTTCGTGCATTTACGACCGAAAAAAGCTTGCAAATCAAAATCAGTCGTAATAAAAGTGACAGAAAAGTTAATAATTATGATGATTATGAAGGGTGGCGCCGAAACCAGTTGCATGTCACTCAGTACAACAGAGGTTAACACATTGGTTTATGTTGAAAACAAAATTCCATGACTAGTTCTTAATCCATCTGACATGTTCTCCCCATCTAGCCTTCAAACGTTAGTTTAAGATTCAGTTGCTGAACTCTCGAAGGCTTCGCATGCACGTGTGTTGTAAAAGGATAAGATTAGTGCACGCACCTTCAGTTATTTAGGGTAACAGCATAACTCCCAGACGGTGAGCATATGGATAATTGCACCCGCCCTTATTAATATCAAATTAATATAAATACCCCCGGGATAAAAACGAGTCGAAGAAGTTTAAATCTCCCTATCAAGCCGCAAAAATGACTGATTAATATTACATTATGGCTATGGTCTAAGTTCCTGGAGAACATTCCTACGTTATTAAGGGGGCAAATTACTTTTTTGTTAACGTCTGGACTACTATATGTTACGACTGCTAGTGCCTGTCAAATAAGACCATTAATTGATTCAGTGAGGATAGGACAGTGTTTTATGCAGCAGGAACGTTTAAGATTATAGTATCCTACCAAGGAAAAAAAGTCCAGCATTCTATATTTGTGCAGAATCACAATCTATATAGGCATATATATAATACTTATATAACGGATCTATGCGCACAAAAATTATCACTTTTTCAATAACCCATAATTATAGCCATAAACATCAAGATCGTTCAATGTATGATAATAGTCATGGTATGTGCATAAAAAAGATAACAAAGCATAATCATTGTTATTAGTATACACTGCTTATTTATGATGTATATCATTATTGCTTTATAACATTGTTATCTCATTTACATGAACAACACCTCTCTGAACAACATGCTTTAAACCTATAGCTATAGCATTTGAGGCTATCTTAAATAAACATTCGGAAGCTGTCTTAAATACGATAATCAGTGTCAACCAGAGTCAACCAGGTTTAAAATGGTTTTTTGAAACATTAAATCAAACTGTATAGTTTTTCTTGACAATCGCAAGGTACGGGCTGCATCCAATTGGCACATAATTATTTTGTTTACAGACTAATCAAGCTTGCAGACCACTGTAGATTCCGGACTAGACAAATCTAGTCCACCTTTAGTTCGTGTCTTCTACAGCAGGTGGCGCCACTGAACCAAACAGCGACCATTGCCACACCTCAAAGGTCCATCTCAGCATGGCCTCGGACCTCCACACTGTTGAGAGAACCTAAACCTGAGGAGGGGGCTTGTCGGACATTTGACAATGAGAAAGGAACAGCTGTAGAGATCTGAGTTTCATTTTTAGAATCTGAACTGGTTCCTCTCTTTGATAGGGACATACGCTATACAATTTAAACAATGACGCAACAATTAAGTTGTTTATCATTGCATGAATAATCATGGGAATGTGGCTACTCTGATTAAAAAAGACATCAAATACAGCGCAAATATTTGTTAGTTCTCTATAGTGATCCAAATAGTGCATTCAAGTCACATTCCCTGTCCTGAACCCAACTATGGACTGAGGAGTTCCGTGCCAGTGGGAGATGGGGGGAGTGTCGAGTTGTGTAGCGGTCTTGGCGTCATGTCGTAGTTTCAAATTCTGTCACCAGGAGGCCAGTGGCAGTGATGCATGAAAACAGCCAACCACAAGAGGAGCGTGCAGGGCATGAGGCTGGTACGTGGGGGTCTGCAGCCATGTGGGACATAAAGCTGGTACATGGGGGACTGGCTGCTGCCATGTGGGACATGAAGCTGGTACATAGGGGTGTGCTGCCATGTGGGGTAAGGGCTGGTACGTGGGAGTCTGCTGCCATGTGGGGCATGAGGCTGGTACCTGTGAGTCTGCTCCCATGTGAAAGCTGGCACATAGGGGTCTGCCACCATTTGGGCATGAGATGGATATGTGGGGGTCTGTAATCATGTTGGGTATGAGGCTGATATGCGGGGGTCTGCTTCCATGTCGGATCTGATGCTGGTACATTGGGGTCTTTTGCCATGTGGGGCATAATGATGATACATGGAGATCTGCTGCCAAGTGGGGCATGAGGCTGGTATATGGGGGACTGCTGCCATGTGGGGTATGGGCCGGTAAGAGGCTGGTGCATTAATTGGGGTCTGCTGTTATGTGGGGCATGAGTATGGTACATCGGGGTTGGCTGCCATGTTCAGGATAAGTATGGTATGTAGAGCTCTCCTGCCATGTTGGGCCTCAGGCTCGTATATAGAGAAATTCCTCAAAATGGGAAATGGGGTTGGCAGAAGTTTCGCTGCTATACAACATAGGGTCTGACGCTTGGTATAAGGAAAGATGTCATTAAATACACACATCAATGAGCAACCTACATAGAATGAGCACTCAACGCTTGCATATGGCCTGCGCCAAAGTCAGTTTCCAGACTAGCGGTAGCTGTTTATTCTGCTACAAGGGGGCACCAGCAGCTGTCACCCCTTGCGATAAGCACGTTACGTCACACGCCGGGAAATGAGTTTCTAGGAGGCTTCTAGGAGAGGTCCTGGCCCCCTTACATAAGGCTGGTGGTTGTAAAGGGCCTTTGTTGGGGTGACACGTGGCGAATATAGGCGGGGCTGGGGGATGTTTACCTCTCCTTGTCCGTATAATAACTGAGTGTGGCCATTGACGGGGAGTGTTCAGGCAAAAGGAAAAAGGGGCAAGGGGGTTCTCTCACAAAAAGGTGGCTTAAATTTTGGCTTTACACTATCACCTACACTGGTGCTTCAGTGATTCTTTGTAGGAAAAGCTGTAATAGTTTAAGGTTTTGAAAAGGACATGGTCCCATCGAGTTCAATCATGTACTGCACCAGCAGGCGTGTTACAGTTTTACAGTCTGGTATGGTGAATGGGGGGTGGCGGGGAGCGCTTCCATCCATTTTAACAAAAATTATCCAAAATTCGAGTTGACCTCACAGTTTATATAGCCTATTTGATCTCACTGAACCTTACATATTGGCATCCCTGTTATAAATGCCTCAGCTTATTCAAGAACTACATGTGAAATGTTACCTCATCGTCCTGTAGCAATACTGCAATGATGATATGGTTAATGAATTCTGACCAGTAACCCCCACCATAAAATCCAATTAAGCTTGGTAGGCGCATGGCTTATTGTGGTAAGGCCACTGACAGTGTAGTCAGTGTAATCAGCCGCCCTCTACCCTATCAAACCCCACCCCAACTTATTGACTACCATTGGTCGAACCCTCGAACCCAAGCCTCCAGACTGCAGTCTCCCAGAACAAACTTACACCACTCGATTGGACAAAGCTGGCAACAGACCGATTGTATCCCCAGCTGGTGTGGTCAGACTCCTGTAATAAAGGGGAGAGGTCTAAGAGGTGTCACAGCAATAGGATTATGAATGTAGTTCTAGGCTTTTGACACGTAAAGACAATCTGCTATTGTATTCAGTATGCTGCCATCATATTCATACTCGCACTGTCCATATTTGTGCTTAACTAAAGTCGGACAATGGACAAGAACAAGTAGATATTTTCAACTAGATCACGAAACATGTTAATCTCTGCCTCACATACATCAACTTGCGTTACAATGACAAATGAACATCACTTTTACCTTTGGCCTTATTTCAATGAGAAATGTATGCACTATCAAAATCAACAATAGCCACAAGATGTAACTATTGTAAGGGGTGGGGGTGGGCTTTAGGTGCTACACAAAAGAAACAGTTGTAATGAACAAAGCGAACACTGACAAACTGTTTATGAATAATATTATAACGACTTATTTACAATTGATTAACCACAATAAAAAACTATTCCGTTACTACTTTGGGTAGGGTATTGTCAACACACTGCTGCACATTCAATGCAATATCATATTTGGCAACTTATAATGCATTGAACGTGTCACCATGCTAGATTTTGGCGAGCAGTGAGGGGTTGGCGATTGCTCTAGGAAATCATCATGCCATATCAATGACACTACTATTGTCTTTTGCTGTTGGTTGAGAGTGAGCTTGACATTTACTCAAGGTCGTATAGGGGTCACTTTCCCTTGTAGTCCCTCATGGGTCCAACCCTGGACATGTTATAATGTCAAAGGTTTAACGGGAAGTTCGGGCGTGCCCAGTTAGGGATAATTAAGGGGGGGAAAGGGTCAAAATGGTGACCATAAAACCTATTGTTGGTTCTCATTAAATGTACTGTAATTGTTTGCCCTTCCTCTTTATGGTAATGGTCTCCTAAAGATGTCATTACAACAGGGGGGTGGGATTATTAACATTCTGCGGTTTGACACACAGAAGGAAGTGTATCATGATCAGGGTCAAGAATAGAACTAAGACTTTGGTGTATTTAGATAAAATTATTGATAGCCAGGAAGAATGTATATTATGAAAGACCATTATAAACTTAACATTTTCCTCCCATCTTGCCTCACATTATTTAGAGAAAATCCCCAAAGAACACACATTGATAAATGAAGATAAGGGAAGGGACAGGATACAAATAGATATTTATTGCGGTTATTTTCTTTTTTCTCCCAAAACTATGTATACCCTCGTAACGAGCAAACAAAAAAAACATGCAGTTCTACAAAGCTTTGGCTATGCATTTAAAAGTTATTGTGGATGAGAATGATTCATAACTTAGACCAATCAATACTTCATGGGATTATCTTTTACTTTGCTCAATTAAATAGGCCTATCAAAATATAACACCACAGTTGGACATTCGGCACATTTACCTGAGTTTTGTATATATGCTATCAAGGGAGGGCCGAGTTGGCCCTTAGTACAGACCTATTATTTCGATATGATTGAAATTAAGTAGGAACTATAAGAAAAATGAACAATATGAAATCTAACCCCATTGTGTTCGGACACACCCCGCTTGTATGCGTGTCACTCTCCTTGACGTTGTTATTCTTTACTCAGGAGCCCTTTATACTTTATAAATGATTCCTGGTCCACCTCGAGGTATAAAATCAATTGACACCTGTGCACAACACCCAATCAGACGCCAGGTTTGAGGGGCGTGCCCCTACAGTGTCAACTCGGGCTAATTTCCCGGGGCTAATTTAGACACTGCCCGTGTTGGACGGGCGACAGCTGGCCTGTCAACGGGGGGAGAGTGAGGGTGAGGGGAGAGTGGACAAAGCCACTGATGCTGCTGGTTCTGGGCAGTGGATGGTGGTTGATTGAGTAGGATGGAAGAGGCTGGGTTTTGATATGAGACGGATTTATGATATGGAAAACAGCCCAGGACTATGGACAAACTGCACACTCTTTCTGAAACATCTTGTCTGGAGCCACAAAAAAAGTGCAGTACGCCCTCAAACCACCCTAAGACCCGGGACGATGCTTTTCAGGATGATGTCAACTTGCCTATTTCGCGCAACTAAATGTTCGTGGTGGCAGCTTTAATACCTATCTTTGCACTTCGGTATATTCATGCCTTTGCTGGATTCATTAAACTAACATAATACATGTCATTTTAATATTCACATTTTATTTCTCTGCATTATTTGTGGTGTATGAAATGTACGGAAATTTGTACCACATGAAATTTAGTACGTACACTGATAAGAGCAGGAGGGGTTTGAGGTAGCACTGAGTGTGATATAACCGTTGAATTAAAATTGAATAACATAAAAATGGGAGATGGTAGATTAATTTGATAGATAGGATACCGACACACTTCTCGTAAATGGAGATAGGCGGATTAAGATTTCGAGGCACCCCCCCCCCCCCCCACGCACACACACACAAATATTACATGAAAGACCAATCCTACCTACCCGAAAATACATACTGAAGAACCATCTGTAAAATTCCAAATCTACTTTAAACAAATAAAACACTCAGTTCATCTCTTCCGACGCCCACCTGGGAATCAATTAGTGTTACATTAGGGGACTCCTCCCCCATCTGGTCACTAGTGGTCACTTGGGGTGTGGCAGGGTGACAGCTTGTGTCCAGCTGACCACGGCTGACCACCACAGGTGTGGACACAGGGTGGGGCCGGAGGTGAAGGTATAGTGGTCAGTGGTGAGAGGGGGTGGGGTGGACAATAGGTTCTGATCACAATCTCTGTGAATACTGTTATATAATTGAGGCAACAACGGTGAAGGTAGGTAGGAAACTGTAGCGGTCGTCATCAGGTTAGAAGAGATGTGTGGTAAATAAGTGATTATTAGGCATGTTAACTGCTAAAAGTGCTACACACATCAGTGTAATGTGCACGATTTGTGCTAGACTAAATGCCATAGCATACAACTAGAAAAGTCCAGGTAGAATTCTTTATCACACGTGGATGGTAAATCTGAGATGCAAAATTTAATTTACAACAATGGCAGCCATCACGGGACAGCCAAACAGTGGTAATTAGAGCTATCAATTCTTTTCTTAATAAATGTTTCGTTTTGAACCAAGACAGTTTTCGTGGTTAAACAACAATGTGAAAAGGTCCTCCTGGACATCTTGATTTACCTGCGCTGTCAGAGAAATCTTGAGAACCAATCTTGAGCACAGTGAGGTCAACTCAGGAGGTCAAGCTTAATGGCTTGTAGAATTGTCATAAGTGTGAGAAGTAACACCCAAGCACGTCCAACTTTAACCTTTTTTTGATTTATGGTCCCAACACATTCTCATGCATTCACGGTCTACAAGTGTGACCTGACCATACAGAGCTCTGTAAGCTGGAAGAAGGAGTTACCATGGGAGTGTAGAGTAAAATTATGGTAGACTCTCATCAGCCTGAAATGGGTATTGCATTGGTTGTATCTTATTACAAATTGTGATGGAAAGGAGTATGTGCTGACTGGAATAAATCTAATAAATGAAAAGATGGCAATGGCAGAATGAAATGTATCCCAAGAAAATGACAAGCGGATGTCTTTTTCCAGTATGTGTGGTATACTCCAAATAACGGGTTAATGGCCATGGTAATAAACCCAAAATTCTGTGGTGGGAGTTTCCCAGGTAGTCAGTGTGAACCCAACCATGGGTACAGCCTCCAGTAGGGGTTCCTAGCAGGTAACAATAACACCTCACTCAGCTATGACGGCCCTTTCAGCCTAGTTAGATCCCCTATACTCCAGTTACAGGGGTGTGGATCCCAGGCCCTACCCCCCACTTACCCAAATGGGAAAAGAGGCCTCTCAGCACACATTTGAAGTATAATCAGATAATGATTACCCTGGGGTTGCTGTACTTTTAGTAATGGATAAACACTGAGTTGAGGAATAATTATTGTAGAAATATCCATTTGTATCCATCAAATATAAGATTTCAGACTTAGTTTGCATCAGTACTGAGAATCCTTTCAGAATAGAAAAAAAGATGCATTGGGATTCTATATTTCAGTATGCTTTGGGATTGTACATATTAATTCCATGGTCCAAATAAATGTTATCAGAGGTTTCGCCTCCTTCCCATCAACCACTTACCCTAACATTAACAGTGTCTTTCCCATATCTTTTACTACCCCTAAAGCCCTGTATGTGTACAGGAGTCACCCATGCAAGTTGATCGATCCCTCACTGGTCACATCCTGGGCACATCCTGGGTTCACACTGGGCTATAGAGTTTTCAATTGTCACCCATGTGTTTTGTGAAGGGTCAGGGGTCAGGAGGGGTTTGGATGTTAAGCTCAAATGTATCCAAGATCCATTTTATGAGGTAAAATATGTAGTTCCGCACATTGAGCTTGATAACTGAATATATCAAACAAATATGAAAAAGTAGAAGATTAAAAAGCGCACACATAATATAGGCATTTATTTAGGATTTATCAATCAAACCTATGGCTGTCATACTTTAATACATATATTTGTGAATTCCTTTAATTAACTGCACATGTATTCCCTTTTATTCTTCTCAGCCACCTGATACAGATGATCGTATTCTCACAGTTTATGGAACATGGAAAGGCTCATGTAAGAAAGAAAGGTTGGACAGGGCAACCATTTTTTTCTGATGGATTCAATTTACACCAAAGAACACCAATTCTCCGGATATTACCATAAAATGAAGGGGTTCTTGGTGACAGGGGTAGCAACTATCTGTTAGGAATTGTCAAGTTGCCCTGTCCAGAGGGACGCTACATGTGGGAAAATGGTGTCTTTTATCATAACTCATCGGTTGTCCTGTCAACAACAACTGATCCCCTGTAGGTACAACCAAACCCACCCTCCATGACAGTCGCCCAGAGCAATATGCAATATTCAGGTATCCATACATTGTATAAAGAAATATGCGGGTTGTAAGGGTGCCTGGAGGCTAGAACTACAAAGGCTGAGAAAATAAGCCACTACTTATAATGCATTTTGACACCGATATTTTCTATGCGAAGAACATGTACAATACCAAATAAAATACCACAATGCTAAATCAAGGGAACGTGCTGAGAAAACCAATTCTTATCACAAGTTTTTAGATTATTATTATTCATGACATTATCTAGTCCTTCACGTAGTTGAAAAGTAACATTAGATACAGAATTACCAATTTTCTTTTTCATCGGGATAAACAGGCATATACTCCATATAACAATTATAGGTTACGGATATAAGTATGTATTTCAGCAAGATGATATATTTGTTAGTTAGATGCGCAAGCCCTTTCGTTTTTCACGTTTTTTTCTCTACAAGATATGCCAAGTAATTATGAATAGATGAATATGAAAAAGACATTGCTACAATAAGACATTGAGAAAATGTCACCTCACCAGCCAGCCTAAAAAAAGAATGGATTTATAACATCAATTATCAATCAAAGAGAAATAAGTGTTAATAAGAATTAATGATTCCTACAAATAGCTGCAAATAAGTAGGAGGCGCGGCCAAAGTTAAAAGCTACAATTCTCTCCTCGTAAATTAGGTTAAGATAAATGTCCCCAACAATGTATTTGGAAACCCCCAATTTCGACCAGGGGTGTGAGTGACCATGGTGACTATGAGAAAAGCTGGGGGGGGGGGGGAGGCAAGAGGTAGGGGGTAGGGCGGTACGAGCCTTTGATCTGCCATCCAGGTAAAGCCCTCCCCAGGTAGACACCCACCAGGTAACAAACCAACCCTCCCCTAGTTACCAGGTAACTTATCAACCCTCCCCTGGATACCCTCAGACCCCAGGGAGATCATAACTGACCGCCCCTACCCCCTGCCCATTATCTTCTTTCTCCATACTGTGAGTGTAGTATTTTTGTTTTGTATATATTTTCGCACATTTTAACAGATGAAATTGACATTAATCTATCAATTCCAAAACGATTTGCTTTTGCAAATTTGTACTCAAAATAATCATAAGACGCACAGGGTGAACTTGCATTCTATGCCAAATGTGTACTTGCAAAAAATTCAAAATTTTCATGGACGCAAATATTACAGCGTGTTCCCTCATTCCTCAGGCCCCATGCCCTCATACCTTACAGGGCTCGCACCCCCATGTCCAACACGGTGTGTCCACACCCCACAGCTCACAGGACCCATGCCCTCTAATTACCTCCACACACCTTCACCATATGAAGAATGCCTTGTGTCCAATTTATAATTGTTCACGACCACCCTGCTTTACCCCCTGTGGCTAGGGGGAGGGGCCGGTCATATCGGGAGAGTGGGTGTCAGAGGTGTAGGGGAGGTTGGCTTTGAACATGTATGTAGTAGAAAGAAAGTGTTTACTGACCTAGATGAACAAGAAACAGGACTCGTTTATCCAGTTGCAAATGAGGATGCTCAATACACTTTTTTTTTTTAAATCTGCTTTTATTATTGAGAGGTTGCGTTTGAGTAAATACATGATCAATGATGCAATTATTGAATGATTCTGAACCGATTTCGAAATTAGGGTTGCCAGGAAATTGTTATTCGTACAGGTCCAGGTACATTTAATTTAGATAGATGTTGGTAAGTAAGCGAATGTCAGTTTTCATGAAAGATGTTTATGGGGTATTAATCTATTAATATATTTTAAATTAAAACGCCATGCTGCGACTAGAGACAGACACGAACACTGGGGGAGGGGGACACCCTGACCCCCCTCCCCCACCTCGGCGGGGGCAGCACGAGGGGGCTGACCCACTCTTGGCAGTCCCCTCAGAGCGCGCGGACGTCTTTACAGCTGCTCAAGATGTCTAACCCTGGAGCAGCGGCCGAACAAGCCACTGAGGATGGATCCTTTGATATGGATCGGTGGGCCATCCTCCACAAGCTCAGTAGGAAGACTACAGGCACCTTGCGAAAGGAGGAGTTCGAAGATTTGGCCTCCCTGAAACTTATGACTGGGAGTGACATTAATCGCATAGACATCTCAGTGGGCCAAATTCGTCTGCTTCGCACGGCCCTCCGAAGCCTGGGCAATCCCATACTTGTGGGGGACGAACCCGGGGATCTGGCAGGAAGGGGCACACCTGAAGATGCACCTGCATTGCACGAGGAAGCAGAGCCGGATCAGAACGAGCAGATCCTCGAGGAAGCGGGCCAGGAGCTAGAGGCCCTCCTGCAGGAGGAAACGAAGAAACACGAGGAGGGAGCAGTCGGGGAAATTAGTGCTGAAGCCACCCGCCCGGCCTCATCACAGCCAGGGAGGAAACAAAACATGGGATACTACGACCCACTAATGCACCTGACTGTCAAGGCTACTACCACTAAGGCCTTGCAGATTGTGAACTTTCTACCTGAAGCTGTCCGTCTCCGTGTGAATTTACGGAAGAAAGACCAGCTAACCTTCACCGCAACGCCAGGGGGCACACTGTCCCTTAAGCAGGAGGATTCTAGTCGTTACTACATATCCTTTGATGAGTGGAGTGGGGCCAACATGCGGCTAGTGGCCCAGCTCCTGAAAACCAAGGTGCTCAAGCAGGAGGACGTTATATATTACCTAGCATACACCGCCATGATATCGGACCTAGCGTCAAAGTTTGAATGGTCCAGTATCTTGGAATACGATACCCGTTATCGGGAGCTCCAGGCGGAGCACGGTTTCGCGTGGGGAACCCCCCACCCCCACACGGAGCGTCATCTCCTAGTCCCCAGACGCCCTTACCAGAAACCAGCGGAGAAAGGGAAAACAGGGTTTGGGGGCGGGGGTACAGATAAAACCAAGGCCCCAGCCCCCCTGTGCAGGGATTACATTGCAGGACTGTGTAATTTCGGCAAGTTCTGTAAGTACCGCCATGAGAAACCAGTGCCAGCTGTGGCAAAAAACGATTAGAGCAGGAACAGAAGAGGGAGGGGGCCTTGATATATGAGGCCTGGACGGAGTTACTCCCTCTGAACTATCCCGACCGTGACAACCTGCTCACAGGGGTCAGGGATGGGTTTCGCATTACCACCTCAGAATACAAGGGGCCCGACGTCTGGCAGAGGAATTATCGCTCAGCCACTGGCCCAGATACAAGGGGTCTGTTGAGGCCCAGATTAAGGAGGAGATAACCAACGGCCGTTATGTGGTGACAGGCCACCCCCAGCGGTTGGTGTCGGCACTGGGGGCTGTCCCCAAGACGGGGGACAAAGTACGCCTTATCCACGACTGTAGCCGGCCAGCTGGGGGGGCACTCAACGACCTAGCAGCCACAGACACTTACCGCTACCAATCCCTCCAGGATGCCGCTGGGTTGATTAAGCCAGGAGACTATCTTGCCAAGGTCGACCTGGCCTCTGCATACCGGAGTGTAAAGGTGCACCCAGAGGATTACCATCTCACAGGATTACACTGGACATTCAAGGGGGATACTTATCCCACTTACATGTACGATGAACGTTTACCTTTTGGAGCCAAAAGGTCACCAGGACTTTTCAATGCCCTCACTCAAGCAGTGCGACATATTCTAGGGACACAAGGCCATGATAGAATAGTGGCCTACCTGGACGATTTTTTGGTGATTGGAAGATCATATGAGGAATGCAGGACTTCTATGAACAACCTAATGTACACCCTAAGGCGTCTGGGGTTTGGCATTAACTACAACAAGGTTGTGGGGCCCCAGAGGTCCCTGACGTTTTTGGGAGTTAAAATTGATACTGAGGAGTATACGTTGAGTCTACCAGGAGAGAAAATAACGGATCTCTTAAGGGAAATCAGAGAGGTGGCCAAGCGAAAAAACATCACGAAGCGAGGGCTGCAATCTCTTGTGGGAAAACTAAATTGGGCCTCCCAGGTGATCTATGGGGGGCGGGCTCATCTGAGACGCATTATTGATCGTAGTAACACCCTCAATGCACCTTTTCACAAAACACGCATTACGGAGGCGATCCGAGCGGATTTGACATGGTGGATGGATAACGTGGGTCATTTCAACGGCTACACGCCCATATCAGAGTCGCGGGGAAATATTGCTGTGTGCATCGACGCGTGTGACCAAGGAGCAGGGGGGTACTTCGCAGGAGACTGGTACCACTTAAACTGGGATCATTGGCCAGAGGCCCAGAACCTACACATAAACTATAAGGAAGTTCTCGCCTTGGCCCCAGCGGTGGATCTGTGGGGCCCGGCCTGGAGAGGCCAGTCTGTCACAGTGTATTCAGACAACCAAGCTGCCGTGGGTATCCTAAACAGGGGCACTGCTAAGGATCCCTTTGTGATGGGAGTTATGCGACGCATCTTTTGGATATCAGTTGCATATGACTTCCGAGTCCATGTGGTTTATTACCCTGGAACCTACAACATTTTGGCAGATAGGGCATCTCGACTGGGTGAACCAGGAGGATATGGGAAACTGTATAATGCCCTGGGGAGTGTCTTTGTGTGGTAATCATGGAGGCAACAAAACGTGCCCTGGACCGGCAGGTGCGCTTCTACAAGTCCATCTCCTTCGCAAATGCAACTAAACGTTCCTATATGGTCCATAGAAAGGCCTACCTTTCTTTCTGTGAGGCTATCGGGGCCGCCCCAGTACCAGCGACCTCTCTCCTCCTCTGTCGTTATGCAGCCCACCTGGCTCAAAAGCTGAAATACAATTCTATTCGCCAATACATGAATATTATTAGATTGCTGCATAGGGAATGGGGGCTCAAGAATCCATGTACGGACAGCTTCCCCTTAGACTTGACACTAAAAGGGATTAAACGCCACCTGGGTACCCAGGTATGCCGTAAATCACCTATGACCCCCTCCCTGCTTAGGGAGATTCTGGGTAAGCTGGACGTTTCTACAGTAAAGGGGGCCAGTATTTGGGCTGCCTGTCTGCTCATGTTCTTTGGTTTACTACGACGATCCAATGTTCTGTCTCCTAAGACGGGTTTTGACCCAGATAAACATTTGAGACGCTCAGATCTACACTTCACACAGGAAGGACTGATATTGCATGTGCGGTGGACTAAAACTATTCAGTTCAAGGAGAGAGTACTGACGATTCCATACCCCTGGGATAAAGGTAACGCACTGTGTCCTACTCAGGCTGCCTTCAACGCTATTAGACTGTCCCCTCAGGCCCCTCGTGACGGTCCTGCACTGGTGCTGAGTGGCAATCGGGACCCCGCCCCCCTCACCCCAGACATATTCGTGGACTCAGTGCGGGGGGCCCTTCGGTCCCCAGGACGGGATGTGAGCCAGTTCGCAGGTCACTCCTTCAGGAGAGGGGGAGCGATGTTTGGCTTTGAGCAAAATATCCCGGTAGAAAGATTGCGCCAACTTGGGGACTGGAAATCGGACAGCTACACAGCATATATTCTACCTACGGACAGGGGCCTGTCCGAGGCTACCAGGACGATGGTCCATGCCACGAGACTGTAACTACTTTCCTACTCTGGGTTTGGAGGGGTCCACGGGACCTCCCGGCATGTGCGATCATCTCCCCTGAGGGTCAACCCAGGGGCAGCGCAATTGTCTTATTATCATTATGTCTAGTTCCTATACCTTATAACTTTAATGCGCGCGCGCTATTTTATTAGCTGTTTATCTTAAATAAACTTACCCCAACTTTATCCAGTTTTCATTTAAGGGGTATTAATCTATTAATATATTTTAAATTAAAACGCCATGCTGCGACTAGAGACAGACACGAACACTGGGGGAGGGGGACACCCTGACCCCCCTCCCCCACCTCGGCGGGGGCAGCACGAGGGGGCTGACCCACTCTTGCCAGTCCCCTCAGAGCGCGCGGACGTTTTCCACCCTCCTCCCCACCGTCGCCAGGAAGATTGACTTATACCTCCATAGGGAGGGGTCCACGGGACCTCCCGGCATGTGCGATCATCTCCCCTGAGGGTCAACCCAGGGGCAGCGCAATTGTCTTATTATCATTATGTCTAGTTCCTATACCTTATAACTTTAATGCGCGCGCGATTTTATTAGCTGTTTATCTTAAATAAACTTACCCCAACTTTATCCAGTTTTCATTTAATGGAAATTAATGGATGAGTAACACATGATATTATTTTACATTACGAAACATTATTGTGGCGAAGCAAAATTTGTGGGTAATATATGAATACACGTACCATATGATGATACGGTAAAGTGTAAATGAAGAGAAATTAGCATTCTGAAAAGATGCGTCCTTACTAAGCATCACCACCCCGACACCCTTAACAGCCCCCGCCCCCCACCACCCTATACAACCCCCCCACCCGTATCCAGGTAATCGCCCAGGTAAGAGGTGTGCATCCACAGGTGTAATGTCCCCCACCCCGCCCTGTAGTCAACCACCAGGCTTTGACTTGGGCGGCTACCCCCCTCACTAATTGAAGAGTCCGGCAATGGTCAATGCCAGTGGTCAGTTGGTGGGAATTTATGACGTGGGAACCTGGGAGAGGGAGGGGGTCCAGACTACACCTGTCATGAGTGGACAGTGTCCAGTGGCTGACCACTCCCCTTGGGCTCTGATCTAGGGGGTATGTTGGGGGTATGTCCACCTGACCCGGCGCCAGCCTCAAGGTTATACTATGTCAGAGGTGGAGACAACCTTGTCACCTAAAACTGTGGTAATAGACCACAACACGCCTGAACCTAAGAGGCCTAAAAATCAAAAGAAGTTACCATTTTTTCCTACTACGTTTTTTAATGCTTTTCCTGTAGTACAGGAGTTGCTCTTTCAAAAAAGCCAATGTTCTCAAAAATTCGTCTGCAGATGTGGAAGGAACAGTTGGTTTCCATGGCAACCGTCAACAAAATTAGACTATTCTGAAATTAACCTTCTTTAAGTCATATCTTTCCTGATATGCAAGGTAGAAACACAAGTGAGGTGTCAAATTGATACATTCTATCAGCTCTATCAGATAATGGAATGAAATTGGTTGTCTTGGTTACTTAGTTGCCATGGTAACTGAAAATATACTCTGAATTGACCATAATTCCAGGTTACCTTCTTTTTCAGTTACCATAGCAACCACAAATATCAGTCTTTCAAAGAACAACAAGCTTTACCTGAAGGGTATACATTTCTACTTTATGAAACAGGGCATTGATGTGAGAATATCTGTTTGGAATATAGTGACTAGCTAGTTTCCATGGAAACCGAATGAAAATTCAGCTTTTTTGAGATAAACATCATTTTGGCCATATTTTCCTTGATAAGCAAGGTAGAGACACAATTTTTATCTCAAATCAAGGCATTCATAGAGTTCTATAGTACAAAAGATTGAAATTGGTTGCCTTGGTTACCTGGTTGCCATGGTAACCAAAAATATCATAAAAATTGACCAAGAATACTGTTTTCCTCTTGTATTTGTTACCATAGCAACCATATTTAAGGGTATTACAAAATGCAACCTATCTTATCTGAAGCAAGTACATCTGTACTTATCCAAATGAGGGGGCCTGATTATGGAATGAACAAAGAACATAAGAAAAATCTGGTTTCCATGGAAAACAATCAAAATTATGACATTTTGAAATCAACAGTATTTCTGGCATATCTCTGTCACTATGCGAGATAGAAAGTCAAATGACACCCCAATTTGAAGGGTTTCTAGAGTTCTGTTGGACAGTCTATTGAAATTGGTTGTTTTTGTTATCCTGTTGCCATGGTAACCATATAATCTTTTCAAAATTGACCATAATCTCAATTGTATTCAATATCTATGTTACCATAGCAACCATAAAATATTTCTTAAACAAAGCAAATCCACCTGACCAGAATGTTATACCTCTGACTCGTGAAATGAGCTGGCATACTTAATGATCCAGCCCATGGAACATAACAAATAGCAGGTTTCCATAGAAACCAACTGAAAATTGTGTTTTTTTGAAATTCATGTTATTTTAGTCATATCTCTCTTAATATGCAAGATAGAAATACAATTAGCATCTCAAATCGAAGCATTCTTAGAGATCTATGGGATGGGAGATTGAATTTGGCTAATTTGTTTACCTGGTTGCCATGGTTACCAAAAACATCTTCAAAATCTACCATATTTTGGATTTCTCTTCATTTATTGTTACCATAGCAACCATACTTAAAGCCATAGAAAATCACATTTTTACCTCATTTGCTTATATGTATCTACACTTTATAATCAGGCAAGCTCTAGTTTGGTCCAACTTTAAATATGGTTGCTATGGTAACAAAAATGGAAGGAAATGAGAAATTTTGGTCAATTTTGGTCAAATTTCAAGAGGTTTTTGGGTTACCATGGCAACCAGATAAACAAGGTATCCAAATTCAATCTCCCATCCCGTAGATCTCTAAGAAGGCTTCGATTTGAGATGTTAATTGTATTTCTAACTTGCATATCCAGAAAGATATGGCCAAAACAACGTGAATGTCAAGATCAATTCATTTTCAATCGGTTTCCATAGAAACCAACTTTTCTCCATGTTTTGTGCCCAATCTTTTATCCGGGCATTTCATTTCATGTAATGGAGACATATATCATGTATATGAGGTAGGTGGTGTTTTTTCATAACTATATTTTCTGGTTGCTATGGTAACAGGAACAGAAAAAGTAATTGAACTTACAGTCAATTTGAATATATCATTTGGTTACCATGGTTACCAAGAAACAAAAACTACCAATTGTAATTAACCATTCTATAGAACTCTAGAAACCCTTCAAATAGAGGTGTCATTTGTCTTTCTATCTCGCATAATAAAGGAGATATGGCTAAAATAGTGTCATTTTAAAAGAAGGCATGATTTTGCTTAGTTTCCATAGAAACAGGCTGTGTACTATGTTCTATGTCCACTGTTTCAACAGAGTATCTCGTTTCATAAAGAACAATTGTTTAAGCTTCATATAAGGTAAACTGTGCTTTGTTTCACCTTTAAATATTGTTTCTATGGCAACCACAAATGAAAGAGAAGCCAGCATTTATGCTCAATTTTGTGGATGTTTTTGGTAACCATGGCAACCAGGTAAACAAATTAGCCAAATTCAATCTCCCATCACATAGATCTCTAAGAATGCTTCGATTTGAGATGCTAATTGTATTTCTATCTTGCATATTAAGAGAGATATGACTAAAATAACATGAATTTCAAAAAAACACAATTTTCAGTTGGTTTCTATGGAAACCTGCTATTTGTTATGTTCCATGGGCTGGATCATTAAGTATGTCAGCTCATTTCACGAGTCAGAGGTATAACATTCTGGTCAGGTGGATTTGCTTTGTTTAAGAAATATTTTATGGTTGCTATGGTAACATAGATATTGAATACAATTGAGATTATGGTCAATTTTGAAAAGATTATATGGTTACCATGGCAACAGGATAACAAAAACAACCAATTTCAATAGACTGTCCAACAGAACTCTAGAAACCCTTCAAATTGGGGTGTCATTTGACTTTCTATCTCGCATAGTGACAGAGATATGCCAGAAATACTGTTGATTTCAAAATGTCATAATTTTGATTGGTTTCCATGGAAACCAGATTTTTCTTATGTTCTTTGTTCATTCCATAATCAGGCCTCCTCATTTGGATAAGTACAGATGTACTTGCTTCAGATAAGATAGGTTGCATTTTGTAATACCTTTAAATATGGTTGCGATGGTAACAAATACAAGAGGAAAACAGTATTCTTGGTCAATTTTTATGATATTTTTGGTTACCATGGCAACCAGGTAACCAAGGCAACCAATTTCAATCTTTTGTACTATAGAACTCTATGAATGCCTTGATTTGAGATAAAAATTGTGTCTCTACCTTGCTTATCAAGGAAAATATGGCCAAAATGATGTTTATCTCAAAATAGCTGAATTTTCATTCGGTTTCCATGGAAACCAGCTAATCACTATATTCCAAACAGATATTCTCACATCAATGCCCTGTTTCATAAAGTAGAAATGTATACCCTTCAGGTGAAGCTTGTTGTTCTTTGAAAGACTGATATTTGTGGTTGCTATGGTAACTGAAAAAGAAGGTAACCTGGAATTATGGTCAATTCAGAGTATATTTTCAGTTACCATGGCAACTAAGTAACCAAGACAACCAATTTCATTCCATTATCTGATAGAGCTGATAGAATGTGTCAATTTGACACCTCACTTGTGTTTCTACCTTGCATATCAGGAAAGATATGACTTAAAGAAGGTTAATTTCAGAATAGTCTAATTTTGTTGACGGTTGCCATGGAAACCAACTGTTCCTTCCACATCTGCAGACGAATTTTGGAGAACATTGGCTTTTTTGAAAGAGCAACTCCTGTACTACAGGAAAAGTATAAAAAAACGTAGTAGGAAAAAATGGTAACTTCATCGACAGTTTAGCTGCCAGTGTGTTATGGCCTATAATAAATGAAGGAACCTACAGCGGGACCTACAGCCATGTTAGCTACCTGCAGTTGTATTTCGCTTATTCTTTTTTTTTTTTTATAATATTTTTATTGACGCCTTCAAACATTGTCTGCTCTTCCAGACGTTACAATCAATGTTGCTTTCATGGTGATATAGCTTGTAACAATATTATCCTTATAGAATAATGAGATGATATGATAATAATAAGTATGATGACATGATTCAAACTGAATCTATAATACAAGTTACAGTATATAAAGTTGTCTGGTCATCAACATAAGATAATATGTGTGTGTGGTTGGAATGGTTCAACTCCTTTTTCTTTCTTGGATCGTACACCTGTGTAACTATGTTTCTTTTTATAACTACATGCATTTTGCAAGAGTGAGCCCTGGTATTATTGTACAAAAGATTTATCATGTTACTGAAAGCAGATATCTACTGTTTTAATGAACTTAGTGAAATTGTGAGGTTTTCTCACAAAAGGTTCATCAGAGCACATGCTGAGCACATGCAGCATCTTTGAATGGGGTGATTTGACCCTTTAATTAAATGCACCTAGCTCTTATCAAATTTCTAGTATTCCTTAAACACTGTTGCCATGTATATTCTATACGTTATTTAACATGCATAGTAATCCCAGGTTTAGAATGAATCCCAGTCTATCGATTTGGAAATAAGATTATGTTAATGAGAAGTAAATAGTAAGATATAAGAATTAGAAAAGTATAGGTGTTTACAAGTGGTGACCAAAACATTCTCTCATTTAGAAATTACTCCTAAAGGTAATGATAATGTTTCTCATGAATTCCAACCTAAGCAGCAATGGCGCCTGGACCTGGATCCTCAGTGCTGTAGCCTTTTAGCAGGGCGCCTGGTGTTTTAAGATAATCCCCTTGTACCTGGTGAGTTATGGTTATTGCCAGGTGCTAAAAGGTCCACCTGAGAACAGGGGTGTGTGGCTGGCGTCTGGGGGGTGGTTTCTAATGGTGGACAGTGGTCAGTGTGGCGCTGGTCTGGACACTGGACACTCTCCGTCTAGCCACTTGGGCGTTTTGGTTGGGTCAGATCTGTGGTACAGTACCGATGTCCAGTCATGCAGAATGGATGTAAAACGAGACAAATGAATGGGAGATTTGGCATGTATAAAACCCACCTTATTTGAGTCTTACATACATATTCTTAACACTGTTTGAAAAAGCAAGACTTGGCACAAAAATATATATTTGAGCAAGACATCTTATGTAAAATAATAATCTTGACTTTTTAGAATCCATAACAAACGGCCACGTCTTTCCTCCAATTTCACCAGAATTTCGAATTTGCAGCCAGATGTCCTGATTTCAGACAATACTAACACCCATTGTACAAAACAAGCCATGCAGAAGACTGATAGTACTGTGCGCACTAGTGTGACCAGTGACCAGTTGGTCGGGTCTTTGACCACCCTCACGCCCTTCCCAGATAGTGTTCCGCTGCTGTGATCTTATATAAACCCGCACTGCTGCAGTCTGTCCCTCACCTGGCCAAAATACCTGGGAATGGTCTGGGTTTTGACGGGGAGGATCTTGGAGGGGAGAGGAGGGCCACTCGTACCTGAAAATAGGTATGCACTAATAGTGGCAAGCAAAAATACATAAAATCTAACGTTTTCTAGTGGAAGCTGCACGTGGCCTTTGCTTTCTCAAACACAATTCTTGTTTAAATGCCGGGTTATAATTATGACCTATACATCAATAAAAGCATTATTATTAATGATACAGGCATGAGAGCCTTCCGATTTTCTGACCAGCATGTCTGTTGATTTTCCTTTTTAATTAACAAACAACTTCACATATATGTACGTGTTCTTCCAATTGATGATAATCATGCTAGTCTAGTAGTAACTATGACTTCTGCCTGTGCCTTTAGGAACAATAAAGCAAAATGTCTGTAATTAGTCACCTCTATAACCCTATTCATATAAGTATCAGCCATTCTCCTATTTCCATATTCATCTACACACCTCTACTTTACTGGTGCCGGGTGTTCTACAATGAGCAGGACCTTGTATACAGACTCGCAGATCCCATTCATGCTGACGCAGCAATCCATAAAGCTCCAATATATGACCCCCTCGTTCCTCCAGGTCGTAGCTCCCCCTTCCTCCATCACCTGGAAACGCATCTTCATGCCTGGAAACCCTCTGTGTGCCTGGAA
Organism: Lepidonotus clava; assembly: GCA_936440205.1. Classification (NCBI taxonomy): domain Eukaryota; kingdom Metazoa; phylum Annelida; class Polychaeta; order Phyllodocida; family Polynoidae; genus Lepidonotus; species Lepidonotus clava. Next base: position 37,736,464 of record OW387136.1, on the reverse strand, counting down.
AGCAGGTGGGGCACACCCCAGCCCACCTGTATTGTCTACCTGGGCTAATTCAGCCCACCTGAGCCTTGTCCACCAGGCTGAATAAGGCCCTTTGATGCGGCCCACATTTCAATTAGACACGCCGCCATTTACTGCGTCTCGGTTCATTACTCCCTGCCCCTTCATCCCTTTTCATTAGACTCGCCACTGTCCATCTTGTTATCTAGGGTTGGTTGTAGGGTGGGAGATGGGGGAATGGAGTGGAGGGCTATATGTCTCTCTTGTAAACTCAATGAGGTAAAAATGGCGTTATACTATTTCGCACCCGATACTTTTGAATAGTAGAAACATATCTGTGAAAGTACGTGTACGTTCTTCGATATCTTTATACTCGTTCATAGCATTATCTGAAAGAAGACGTTTAAGCAAGGACCATAATCAAAGGTAGTCTGTGGGTTTCTATATTAATAAAAGATCACCAACATGAAAACATCATTTATAATGATCTATGATATCAATTTAATGAATTAACTTCTGAAACTCGTTGAAAATACTAACCTTCACCTATATTATGCTACACTAACTCTCACTTCAATCATCAATCAGTACACTCTCTCTGCCCCATCACTCGGTCTATCACCCATAGCTCTTTTGCTTGCCCACCCCCTCCCTCATCCTCTCCAATTGCTCAGCGGTGATTTCTCGGCACATTCATTGTGCAGGTCACACAAAAGTCTCATCAAAGTGAGTCCGACAGATGTCCCGCAGGGCCGCCCCCAATCTGCCTACGTCATCAATAGGTGGGCCCAACAATGACTGACGTAAGAACGTCACTCATGCGGAAAGTGTCCCAATGGGCGTGCGCAGTGAAGTGTGGACGGCGGGGATGAAGGGGGCAGCAGGGGGCAGCGAAGGGCAGCAGAAGCTGGAGAAAACAATACAATGTCCTCCCAGCATGCTTGACCATTTGTTGTGGACACAATGTCAGAGTCCAGATTCCGGGGAGTGGTCAGGAAATGACCACTGGTCGGCAAACTCTGAATGGTGCGCAGCGGTGATTTGGAAAGCTGTGATTATAGTACAGGTAGCAATTGATAACCCGTGAATAACAGCAGGGGAAAGGAAATTCTATAGTGGTGGGTCCGATGACTTTGGTGTTGGAGATAGCGTCCATTTTTGTTGCAGCGCTTATGTTCTTGGATGTCGAAACATTTCCTTAAGCATCCTATACAGTTTCAGTGAAGCTGTTTGACTATAAATCATGATATTCAGTGCACGCTGCGCATGAACTTGACATTAGAAGAAACAACTATAAACAGGTAAACCCATTCCTTGTAATGGTACAGAAAAAGTATTTCTAAGCCAATACTCGATGTCCAAAGATTTGTTTAGTATGTCCTTTTAAGCTATATAGGAAATAAGCGGTTCATATCATTCCATGTGTTGCCAACAGAACCCTCCAGTGGATTGAACATAGGCAACGATGATGAAATAAACAGTCAATGATAGTTACAATGGAAATCCTTAATAATTGTCACCAAAGAGGTGCATGGCAATTGGTATATTTATGGTTTGCCTGATGCCATAGAGACTATATAGACTTGAATTTTGCTTTCTTTGCTGATACTCAGAGAACTGACTTGTATCCCATTTAGTCTCCTTACTACTGTCAATATTTATGTGAGAAAAGGCCATTCGGTGAAGTATAGCATTCAGTATTAAGCATTGACACAATATAAGACAAATATAGACCAATTTTCTTTTCATATATTTATTGGTTACCTACACAAGCATATATAAGTGCAAGCGTCACTTTGCCTCACTCTGTCTCTCTGTAGCTGCTGTGGGTTGCATGCATGTATTTTCTTCTTTTTATTTAGTCCACAACTTCACTTACAACAGGGTCCATGCCCCCCTACCCTTCCCCATCTGGATCCAGCCCAACCTCCCCACCTGTGGGTCTTACATCACATGGCTGTAGCCGTCTGGTCAGATTATAAGGGTTACCCCTGCAGGCCATTTGTCCCCGGGCATCTCCGTAAGGGCACGTGCCCGTGTATATATAAAGACTGTCCTTTCCACTCATTTACCACGCCCCTGAGGGTTAATCCAATGACAACGTAACACGACTTCACTGCCATCTGGTGGGCGAATCAACAGGGTCTGCTGACCTCAGCACTTTGAACCCAGTCAATGAGGCGCACGTGACCTTGTCTAAACCAATCAGAGGGGTTTAGCTATCGCTAATGACCCTGGGGTATTAATCTAATGAGGGGTGAGGCGATTGGATGTGAACAATTAGAATGGTAAGCTTTGATCTTCGAAAGGGTTTACAGTAATTTGGTTACCATACAGTAAAGATACAGTTAGCTCCACTTGGTTCATGTAATTAGATGAGCAGTATGTTCGCAATGGATTATAGAGCAACCTAAGTAATGCTAGTGGGTGCTGAACCCTAGAAATACTTTAAGTGAGTAAATTTCTACTTTGAACAGTACAACCTACTCATCCCTACTGTTTCGATGATAGATGCTATCTTCGGGATTCTTACGTATGGTCATGATGTACCATCTCACTATACTACTCACTCCTTTTAATTTTCCTTACGTCATAGTTGCTCTGCCTTGCATTCCGATTGGCTGATATGTATCTCACATTCCATTTGCTCCTTCTGAGGCTGTACATCTACTAGAATGTAATTATGATACCCCTAAGATGAAAGGATATTAATGTAAGCTAATCTAGTCAAATGACTACATCTCGCATTTTGTAGCTATATAGTCCTATGGACTGATTATATTAGAATAGATCAATATGAAAACATTTCTGAAGTTGATTTGACAGTTCACACAGACCACAGCTCTTTTGAGTCCTGTTGGTCTCTCCCATGACCTGAGCCATTGAGAGGGATAAAAGTGCCCTGCTCTTGAACTTCCGATAGCCATACAAAATGATGAATAGTGTTGTCATATTATACACCGATGATATATACACAGATGCACGAGAGAAACGTGCGCACCACCCAGCCCTGTCATCTACTTAACAACATTAAAGTACCTTAACTCAGGGCGTGGTGGGAGGAATGCCAATGATGGGGGTTGCATGCTATGGCGGAGTCTCTTCACAGGGGGGTCACAAGGAGGTCTTGACCCCTCCCCACCTCACACCTCTGGCCATGGGGAGTGATTGGGTATAGATCTACCCAGGGGGTCTTTACTCACTTTCCATACATTTATTCTCACCCCCTCCCACCTATGTAATGGCTTCTGATTGTAGCATGGGGTAAATAGACCTAGAGTGACCATTACAAGGCTTCTCACCTTTGACTGACCACTCACTGACCACTGGATGACCAGAGGATGACCACTAGGTGACCTGGGGTAACAAGACCCCAGACACACCCTCCTATTCAAAGTGTTAAAAAAGAGGGGTTGAGCTTCATGTGAGAGCTGCTAGATGTTCCCATGGGGAGTAGGGAGAGGGGAGGGGCATGGGGCTATTGTGATCTACCTGTGGCTTATGGATAACCCCTCATCATTATACAGGTGTGAACAGGGGTGGCCAGGTGAGAGGTAACAGCCCCTGGACCCACCTGAAGTAAGGGTCCACTCACACAATGTTATCATGCTGCGATACTTTATGGTGGGTCAGGAGTTCACATATTGGTGGTCGTGTATAACCCTTTTTCAAGTAACAAGTTCAACTTATAAATAGCATCATGATTTCATCAACTTTATCCTAGTTGAAAACTATGAAGGTATTGCCGAGGTATGGATATTTTGTATCTTTTGACGTCATATTTCCAATATGAATTCAAATTGAGTTGATATTATTGTAGTACAATGAAAATTAATATTGCTTATAGTTTCGATTTTAAAGAACTGCACCTATATTAGCCTATAGTTCTATATTCTTGCGCAGAAAACGCAATCTTTTACAATTGGCTAGAATACTTATTTTAACTCAATAATCGACATGTTGAGTTGAAACAAGTATAGCAATTAAGGGGAGTTTCCATCTAACGTACCTTGTTAGACCTCAGAAATAAGATTAGAGTAAAGGTATTTTGATCATGCCAATTGTCTGATCATAATCATGAAACCAACGAGAGTAGAAGGGACTTTTAAAATTAGAAGGTCTTAGAGAATGGAAAATCTAAAAAAAGGTTGAGAATTCATGTTGCAAGATAGTTTGAACCCATATTGCCTACTTCTGCCCTAATTATAATATAGAAATTGCAAATTTACATTGGTCAATATGATATCATTTCATTTGAAATCAAAAAAGGTAAAAATCAAAGTAAAGATTGTCCATAATATGCACCAAATTAGCCTTGTTATAACTTATTAGTCAGGCACGTCTATACTACAAATGACCTATAGTCCTTATTGGTCAGCATTGGGGTCTAAAGTTCACATGGCTGCCGCCATGGTCATCACCTTCACCCTGCAACCTGAGGCTATTTAGACATAACAGTGGTCAGTATAACCCCCTGACCCCTCCTGGACTGACCCCTAAGCAGGTGGGCCTCAACTAACTGACCATAATTAAACCTCCTGACTGACCCCTGACCCCAGCCCCCAGCACTGGTCACTATAACACCTCATAATTCACTGGACACTACCCCACCCCCTGGGGCAGCCCTCCGGCCAGGAGCCCCACCTATGACCTTACCTGTATCCATCTCAGGTAGGCGCCAGGTTCCCAGTGGTCAGTCAGTGGTCAGTGAATGGTCAGGGGCTTTATAGTGTACAGTTTCCACGCCTCACAGATCTGCCCTCAGAGATTCCTTGTACTAACTTGAAGAAAGGGGGTGGTGGGGTCACTTTTCGAAAGTTTGTTTATTGAGATAGCAACCCCACAACTTGTACATCACACCATTCCTGGAGTTGGATAAGACACATATTTTTAGTGTGTTTAGTGCTCTAAAGCCAATGAAAACCATCCCAATATAGATGTACTTGCCAGAGACAGCTTATATATTATATCTTTTGACCAGTAGAACTTGCTTTGATAATGTGAAAACAGGATTTTGATAACATCAATCTTTATTCTAATAATATTAGGCCTATGTGAAGGAATAAAAGGATATGCAGATCTCACAGAAAATAACAGGTAAAACGCGCAAACAATAGACCATTGGGATAAGAATGAGAAACACAGTTGAGCAAAACAATTGTTATTGGGTACCATTCCCGCACAGTGTGCCCTCCCCGCTCACAGAATCAGTGGTCAGTGAATGGTCAAAAAACCTCAGTGTCCAGTCTCCATCCCTCAAAGCCCCTCTGCCGCCCCGCTGACCATCCTCCCTTTAATCTGACCCTCCCAACATGCGGTCACTCCCCTGGATCAAGTAAACTCCGGACAATGAGGGTCAGGGGGGTCCGAGGGGTCCGGCCCCCCAGGTCCAGTGATCACCGTGATTAAGGCGTCTGGTAACGGGAGAAGTGCGCATGCGCGGTTCGCGCCCCCTTGAACCCTTCTCCCGCGGCACGTTTCATCTTTGACACTTTTTTCTTTTTTTCCTCAGTGAAATGATAAAATTCTCACGGCCTCACGCTGACGCGCGTTTAACGAGGGGAGGGGGCGGCAGGGGCTGGGGTGGGGTGGATATAGCTGCACGCTGTTTGGTGTATCTTTGACTGTTCAAAGAGTATCCTCCATAAAGAAACAAAACATTGATTCCTCCTTTAACAAACTTATACTGAAGTAACAATTAATGTTACCGCTAATCACACGCATGGATGTCACAGGGTGTAATTTTTTTTACCGGACATACTCTGAGAAAGTGCTATTATGGAAATAAAGACATTGCGTATTCAATTATAAGAGTAGTAAAAAGGAGTCGGGAAATTTCTCCTTTTCTAGATTGACTTTCGTATACAGATATTTCCTGATAGATAAGTAGCCCATGTCCATTACTTCAGTCATCAGGTCTTACACGGGGTGTTAGAATCAACAGATCAGGCTGATCATTGTTCATGTTGAGCACTTGGGAACTGAGCTGAAAATCTAAATTTGATGAATTCTTGATAATGAAAATATAATTTATCTTCACATTCTATGTTTGTCTTATACAACTTTTTCATAGGTGTTATACATGATTATGAGATGTGTATGATGATTCTTATTCAAAATTAATCACCAAAATGGCACCCTCCTAGGCCCTTCTTTAGCGGTATGAAGTATTCTGCACATCGTCTTATAAATAGAAATATTAAATAACTTGATCTGGAAATAACTGTAATGGGGTTTTATCACAGAATTCTACTTTGCTGCCGACCTACTAGGATTTATAACTTTCAACAGCTTTACTAATATTATTTTGCAAGGTATTTTCATCTGTCCATCACAGTGTTGATGATTCAAGGAGATAGTTCAAGGAGAAGCAGGTGTGATTAATTTCACCAAAAATACATACACCTTTCTCAATGATCACATCAGCACCGTTTAGTTCTCGTTTGATTTCCATAGACAAACCCAAGCAGAAGTATAGCCTCGTCATTTGCACATCACTTAAGGTATTAAGACCCAGGCCCTGGTGATATACCCACAACTACCCCCTGTTTACCAACACCTCGCCAGACCTACCAGACCTCGTCTGAGGGGGGTGAAGAGGTCCTAAGACACGATCCAATATTCTCAACGACCCCCTGGAGTGGCGGGGGCATGCATATTGTTAGACTTTGTCCAAGTGTCTGTGCCAGACTTTGAACAGCTTTGGATTGCTTTGGTTGAAGCCTTGTTTATATTTCACGCTTTTGTTGTGAGCTCGGGCCATATTGTTGTTAGTAAGTGCCTTTTCACGTTGCAAGAAGTTGCATTTTGTACTATACATGATCCAAACTTAATTCGACAATGGAAGGTTGATCTTGATCTCATTAACATCTGTACAAACAAAGCCAAAGGTGAAAAAGAAGTATATAAAAGAAAAGGAAAGACGGAACCATCATTATCAACTATAAGAAAAACTGGATTTTGTTCATCATAATTTCATAAATACCCTTATTGAAAAAATAAAGGTATGATAAAGAGTATGGTATGATAAACCTAAGTTTTATATAACTTTATGTAGTTCATAACTTTATGTAGTTAAGTGCGAACTAGGCCTACAGGTCTTCAAGATCACAGTGTCCCAGACCCTTAAAACACACTCGAAGTACTTATGCATTACTTCCAGGGCACAGACTCCAATAGATTCTAGGCACCAAGTTGTACTTCCTTGACGTGAAATAAAAGTAAAAGGTTCAAGGAAATCCCTGAAACTGAGTGTAATAAAGAAATACAGAAATTGACTGTCCGTCTATGTAGGTGTCAGTGAGAGGCCAGCTTTGCACACCTGTGTTTGTACTGTCCCATTGGTGGCTGTCCAAGGAGGCCTTTCCCCCCTCCCTTCCCCTATACTACATACCTGTGTATATGCCCAACCCCACAGGTGCAGGTTAAACATTTATTGGGCCCCCTCAGAAGGCCCTCCTGGGGCTTTGTTGGGGATGTTTTAAGGTTTGTCGGTACGGTTATTGAATCCCCAGTGAGTGTTTATATCCTGCTTTTAGCCGGCTTGGGGGCCCTGACCCCTTCACCCCTCTGAAAAATGTGAAAAAATGCATTAATATTGGCCCTGTACATTGGAGCTACTTGGGACACAGGTTCCTGGGTATGTTAAACATGACCCCCAGGACCTTGGTTGGATTGTGTATTTCTATTTGATATCCAACCAGGGGATCGTTTTTACAAACTGCCACCTGGGCATCAATCATTTTGTTTGTACAAAGTACGATCAACGTTCCGGGAATTACTACCTCCAGGTAGTTTGGACTAGGTCTGAGTCCCCTTTTTCTGCAGACAAAAGTAAGCCTTTATCAATTAATATAATATTATAGAACATGTCTTCTAATGTTGAAGGATTGCATGGATATTGACCAAGAGGCATGGATATCCATGTTACTCCTTATTTTCTTGAACATTTTTTTGACAGCGCATCAACTATCACTAGTATACGTATCTTATTTCAATTATATAGTGACCTCATTTACTTTTATCAATGGAACATGCAGACTTAAGAGCTTCATGCCAATTTCTTGGCCTGATACAAGGACCTTAAATGTCTCTAAATTGAAAAAGCCAACATTTTCGGCGAATGGCCTATAACCTGGATTGACTACCGTTAAATTACACTTTATAGAAATGAACACACGTGTGAAAAAAAGAGTTATTACTTCACTGAGCAGTAAACCTTTTCCACTACAACACCTGGTCAAAAGGTCAAGGACCTTACGCTATCGGAGGTCACAAGGTCAGATGACGTGAGTCCCCCCCCCCCCCCCCGTGGTACTCGCCCTGTGTATCAATATTGACTGTGTTGTGTAATGTTCCCGCTAGGGGCGTCTGAAGCTTGTTCCTGGCGTTCTTTACCAACACGACGGGTGCCAGCAGATCACACGTGAGGGGCGAACGACGACCCCCATCTCCCCACCCTCCCAGCCCCCCTCTCCCCATCCCCTTCCCCCGGGTAAGTCCGTAGGGGACATGTGGAAAATAATATAGGGAGATGCACTTTACTGTTACCTTTTAGTCGTGTTTACATGTGAAGCGAGTTCCATATATATGTCACAGTATTGGCAGTAAAGATTTCCTTTATACGTGAATAGAGTGATCACCTCGTGCCTTTTGGGGCAAAACAGAAATACGTTACTTCTATTCATCATCTCTCGAAGTTATCTTATAAATCTTTCAGATTATCTCATAAATATGTTAATACTTTTTGTGACTGATGGAAAAACTAATCACAAGACATTCACCATAACACATTGATAAATAATTGATTAGCCATTTCAAATGCCCTATTAGTATCCTGTTACACTGAAATTGAAGATACTACAAAATCACCAAGATGATAACTTTCAAAATGAAAAACGAAGCGATGGTAGACATGGAAACCACTGCACAACTCTATTTCAATCTTCGTTATCTTACATTATTATATGCCGGTAGTTACTGACTACATGACATTTTATCTGATTCCTTATCTTGCAGAGTACCTCCCCTCCCCAAGCACCGTGGAATCCAGCCCTGCCACTCCACTTGTCTCCCACACGTTTACCCACGTGTTTCATTAGTGCGCCATGTTGTTTTACAAACACCCCTGCCTCCCGCCGAACCCAACCGCGTCGTCGACTTCAAAGGGAAGAAAAGACACTGTTACCCCCAGAGGTGTTGTTCTTAATAATCCTTAATTCAATTTACCGCTGGCCAAGGGCGGAGAGCCCTCTGAAGTGGACTCCAGTAGGGAGAGTGTGAAATTCATTTAACAGTGAGATCGCTTTGGAGAGGGCGGTGGCTTTTCTTTTTAAAGGGTATAGTAAACGTATTCAGGGTGTACTTTAACAAGCCATGAATAATGTCCTTTAGGGAGGTCCCGACAAAGTAGTTTTACTGCCCCCTCATTGAATTCTGAATGGGCTGGGAGGGTTGGAATGGGGCAATAAAGGGCATTTACACCGGTCGGATTGCCCTTACGTTAAGCACCTTGGTTGGTCAGTCTAATGACCTCAAATCAAACTTCACTCAGAGGGCATTTGATAATGCGCGCGCAACTGGACCTCAAAAGGGTTCTTCAAAAAGGGACTTCTCCATGGGGGTTTGCCTTTTAGCAGCTGGACCGACGCCCTAGTGTTTTAGTGATTTTTGCAAGGTTTGCGGGGAGGGAGTGTCCCCCAGGGTGGTCCATGGGAACCAGGGGTGGTCACTGACCACTGGTCAGTTCTAAACGACCAGCGCCTCTGATATGGGATCCTTGGCTGATGGCGGGAGGGAGATAGGGTACGGCAGTACGTGGCATCTTTCCAAAAGCTACTGCTATTCTCTAACATCAAAACACCTGCCTTGCCGCCTCTAACACCTGTATAGGTTACCCCCCCCCCCATCCCATCCCCCTGCCTATTCTCACTAATAGGCTTCAGAAAATAATAGACTTGGCAAATTGCCGCCCAGTGCGTAAGCGTCCACGTCCGCAGGCATTTTCCCTATTCTAATTTTCTAAGAAACAAACAGTTTGTTGACTTCCGCCTTGCCTCGGGTCATACGGTTCATTTGATTTTCAAGTGCGGTTTCCAAACTTGGGTTAAAATAGAAAAGGAAATGAGCTTGTGGCAGGTTACAATAAGCATCACTCTGCTCTTGATACTTTGGACGGTTTCATAATTAATTTAAAAATCCACGATCTTACATAATTCATGTATGTAGTAGGGTCAACGTGATTTTAAGGATTTAGAGTCTTTTAAAGACAGGAAATGAAAATGGAAAAAACACAGAAGAGAGCACGCTTTGCCAGAAAAAAAACTACGAAATAGGACTTGCCCCTCAGGTATACTGACACGTTCTTCGAATACCCTAAAGCGGCTTAAGTTTTACGAAATAGGTTCAAGCCTTAAGGATAGACAACACCTCAGAGTGGCTTCATTTGCGATAATGATGATTATGCGGTAATCAGGAAGGCTAAAAGAACATACTTAATATCACATGAAAGAGCAGATTATTCTCTATCTTTTGGAACAGATTTTGTTAACAACATTATAAAATTGGAGGAATAATCTGCAAAAACATGTTTTTTCCACTTTTATTTTTTGAACATGGATATCTTGGTTACCACTGTACAGAATGTGATGAAATTTTTTGGACATGTCCCTAATGATCATTCAGAGGGAAGCGTGTCTCAGATTTTTTATTTAGGTCCTAGTTTTCATTTTATGTCAAAAAACGGGAAACTTTTTGTTTATTTTTACAGCATTATTTTCTAGATTTTATAAATCAAAAACTAAGACCTAAATAAAAAATCTGAGACACGCTTCCCTCCACATGAATGTTGTCTATATGCTGTTAAAATTTCAAGCTTTTAAGTAGAATATTAAGTGAGATATTCATGTTCAAAAAATAAAAGTGAAAAATGCGTTTTTTGTATTCCCGACATGATCATACAGGCATATATCTCCACATCAATATGTGAGTTATATGAATAGATAGGGTTTTTAAAAAGGTATTTCATAGTATAACACTCATATTAATGATTATAGATATTCAAAAATATATGCCTATTCAAAGAGAGTCCCACGAATGTGCCGCTGAGAGGTGTTGTCTATCCTTAATTGCTACAGGCACACATACATGCTAAGAATAAGAACGAAGTCTTGAAAGGAAACATGCACATAAATCACATAAAGGAAGCCCGTGTCGTGGGCAGAAACAAAAGCGCTGCCTCGTCCATTTATGGCGGTTTCCTGTAGCAGACGACTTTTGGCGTCGTTTAAAGAATGTCACGTGATAGGCGAGGCGTGGCGCCGTCTAGCGGTAGTTGTCGGCGTTTTACGCTGGTCAAAGCTTGTTTCCGGCGGGAGGTTGTTTCTAAAAGAGGGCGGCGTCCTTTCATCCGGGTCTTTGATCACGGCGATCACCTGGACGCTCTAAAAATGGACGCTATTGAGGAAATTGTCTCAGTACAAGTCAAATCTTTTCTCTTTCACCTTTTCAATTCCAGGGCTCATGTAATACTACGTCGTAGCGTCGGCTAAAAAAGGTCCAGGAATTCTAGAAGTCCTTTTGAAGCGTGTTGGAATCGCAATAAACTGGCATTCCTTTCAGCCGAAGCGTCCGTGGTCTCTGTGTCCTACGTATGCGGCTCGCATACACACCCAGAGGACATGACAATGCTAACTTTTCGAATTCGAAGGGGGCACTTTCACCACTTTCAGTTTGGTTTTGCAAAAAATCTATATTTTGCTATGTAATATTTTCAAAACGCGTCTTCAACTTAGCGACTGTTGGTTTGCTCTTTGTTGGTCCTGCATAAATAGTTTTGGAGCAATTTTTCTTTGAAATGAAATATAATCCTTATGCTTGATCCAATTTGAAACAGCATGTAATCAGGTAATATCATTTGGTTTGGAGTCGACTTATCAGGGGTGGAGGGGTGGCCAACAAACATAAATGTACAGGGGAGGGGAGGGGGGAATCCGCCACTGCTCAGGCCTATATGGAATAAGAGTTCTCAGACATATGGATCGTAGGCCTATAGTTTGATATAAGTGGGATGAATAATTAAATATTAGGCCTGTGTACTGAGAGACGGGCAGACTAAAGGAAATACGCCTTATAACAGATGTGTGCCAGGTGCATGGCCTCCGGATGGATCAGGGTTATAGATATTGAGCTATGATGATTTCGACAATGAAGTCGGTAATATACCATGCAGTAATGACTTACAATTCGCGATTGCGTGGTTAATTAAGGGTTTAGAGGGAGTCTAGAAACCACCGTGCATGATTGGAAAGGAGATGACGATGTCATGGAACGAGGCAAATAAGATGCATAGCTGGGCACCTGTACTCTTTAGAGTGATTCAAGTGGCCTCTGAAGGCTCCCCCAATAAAGTGTGGGCTTAGTGAGTACCGGGATTACACTTGGGCGTGTGAGCATGGAGATAGATAGGAGACTTGAGTTAGGAGTACTGGTTTCTGAGGAGTAGAGTGGACAAATCCCTGAGACTGGCATTGGTCAAAGGAAGCTCAGTGGTGCATATCATTGCATTTGGACTTAACAAACATTGACCTTTCACATGAGTGCTCTCCGTCATTCATGAATTAGAAACTAGGTTCTAGGATGATCCTGATTGTAAGAAGATGGAAGACTGTGATTTGCAACGGCTTATTGGAATATCTCACATGGAGGCTTAGGGAAAAGTAGACTGATCTTTCATGTGTAAAGTAAACCCCATAGTTCACCAAAATCATGATGCATTGGCATACCCAAGCTTCTGAGTACACTCAATTTGGGTGCTAAAGACTAGCTATGCCCTGAGTACGCCCCAGCATAGAAATATTCATAAAGTAACATTCTTCAGGAGTAGCCCCCCGATCCCTAAGGCACGCCCCCGGTGCCTGTGACTGCTGACAGTGCTGGAGGACGACGCTGGAGGTGTGCCCAGCGGGGTGTGACCTGAACACCTGAACACAGGTGTGTGGACAGGCCGGTCAGGTGCGGCACAGGTGAGGCACCTGGAGGTATGCAGGTATGCCGAGCAGGGGCCCACCTCGGATCCCCTTTCTCCTCTGGACGTGACTTTTGGATCATCTCTCCACATCTCATTCTTAAAAAACATGAACATGGGGCAGGCCTACATTATATGGATCAGCAAGTTCCTGGTTATAAAGGTATATCATCAAATTGAAATTGGATATTAAAAGCTAACCAAACCATGCAGGACATAGTCATTTGACTGGTTTTCAGATCGTACTGATAATTTGTTAAGCATTTTCAAAATGAATGAATAAGTCTGTAATTAATTATTAACCCCATGGGACAGAGTTGATATTTGACACTATCCCATGCTACACTACACCTCAGAGTTTTATATTTAGAGAGGAAGTATGACATGCAGTTATTGCATATATGAGTAGCTTATACATCTAAACTTAGATGCCCCCCCCTCCCGAATTTGGAAATTCCATTGTGTATTCAGGCCTCACTTTGTATATTGGTTCAGGTGTGTTATTAGCAGATATATGGAGAGCGTGACCATCTTAAGTATCATAACTGACACGTTATAAGTTAAAGGAGTGCCGTTTGTCCACTAAATAAAAACAGATATTTGAATCTTACTATTAGGATTTGTTGGTTATTGGGCTAGCAACCTCTTTGGTCACATCAGTGCGATCTTATGATATAAGCGGCGAATGTTGGGCCTATATTTAGTAGCAAGAAGAAGAAAGCAAATCTTGGTAGAGTGCGAAGCGAAGCAGGCGAACTTATATTACATTAATACTGTGCCCATGCATTATGCTGAGTCGTTCATCCAGATTGTCTTTTGTATTAATCCGGATCTTGTTCTTCTTGCCCAGGAACCTATGCATACATAGATACTTATCATACAACCTTTCACATAATTATACAAATGACTGATTTGCGACAAAACATGTACTTATGATAATGGTGAAATTCCTGGTAAAATGCCTCGTGTATAGGAAACAAACAAACTTCCCTGTTAAAATATTATATGAAAGCTTCATGCGCCCCCCCTCTAAGTCCGTCCCTGCTGTTCAAGCAGGTTTCAAATATTGAATCATCGTATAAACTCCGGAACGGTTTTCGAGTTATCTCTGTCGATGTTTTGGCACCAGGAAATTATGTCCCCAGACGTTATTAATTGGAATTGGAAATAAACTCACGATGTGTAAAGTAACATCAGTTCGATATAACTGTTTTGAATAATCCGGACCCTATTGTGCATTACATCAAGCTAGCGTATCGCCGGGATATAGCTTTTCCAATACTTGACTTTTTGATATATAATAGGCCTATGACTGTGTGACGCGTGGATAATATTAAAACTATCATGTTCCCTATGAATGTGTGACACTTTGTCGAACCCCTGGAGTACCCGCCCACTCTGCCACTTACTCCAGTACGTCAACTTGACATGGAGCACTTTGTTACACATAGGGAACAATGCCCTTTGCAACCAGTGTCAAAAAGTAGCGGAAATGTGCCAAGAGGCTGGGGTCTACATGTAGGCTATGTAAAACCACGTGTACATCCACAAGCTATCTCTGACTGAGATCGTAACCCTCTTGTATTTTTGGGTGTTTGCAAACTAGACGAAGGTGCGCCTTGGGAAGAATGAAGACAAGATTGTAGCCATAGCACTCCACAAGCTTTCATACCATGCGTAAATAGAACGTGGGCCCTTTTAGTTATATATGTGACCCGTTTTGGCGAAGTGAGTCGGATGTCGCACGGGGAAGATTTTTAGTTAGGTATACCATCAGAAAACACTAATTATTAGCTTTAAAACGAGGTATAGCATGTCTAGGTCCGATATCTAGGGCCTGAGATAAGTTGCGACGAGAATAAAAAGAACCGCGCCTATGCGGGTATAAGAAACGGAGATAAATGAGTTGAAAGTTTTTCTTACCGCGCGCTACCGCGGTCCTCCGATAAAGCCCTAGCAACGTACACTTGTAATCAATCCTTGGTCCTGAAACTTTACATAGTCATTCTACACTATTCTAGCTAACAAATACCAGTAATTCATGCGTTTATATACAAAACTTTTATTCATGCCGGCGCTGCAAAAAGTGACAAAAATCCGGATCTGAAACAACAACTTAACCTAGAACGGCAAGCATAAAGGATCACAATACCTCATCTTGGCTGCTTAAAAACGACTCTGTGATGACCCTAAGTACCCTGGGTATCCATAATGTGTCTATAAAAGTTCTTGGAATGTTCATGATTGTCTTTGGTCGTTAAAATAGTGAAAAGCCACCGAGGTAAAAATCTTAAAATCAGAAAAAGTCTTAACAACTAAAAATAAGTTAACAATGTTCAAAACGGATTCTTAATAGTTCTCAGGTGGTCCTGGGCCTGCCACGACCACGTTTAGCACGTTTACTAGGACGGCCCCTGCCCCTAGGTGGGGGTGGGGGGCCTTCCTCCTCTGAGTCAGATGAAGATTTTGATTCCCTCTCCAGCTGTCTGACCAACTCCTCCTCCTCCCCCTCCGATCCTGATGATGTGTCTGGAGTCTGTCCTCTGCCTCTGCCTCTGCCCCTGCCCCTGCCTCTGCCTCTGCCTCTACCTCTACCTCTGCCTCTGCCCCTGCCCCTGCCCCTGCCTGGCCCATCCCCCTCGCCAGCCTCTGGCTCTGATTCCGCATCTGGTTCCGGCGGAGGTACGGCACGGGGGCCTGGGCCGGGTGCTGGTTCTGGTACAGAGGGCTTAGGGCACATGATGTCCTTCGTGTCCTCAGTACAAAAATCCCGAATGTTCTTGAAGAGATACCACTGTCTTTTGGCCGGGAGGCCAGGGGATTCGGTGGGCTGAGGGCCTTCCTGGGGGACAGCTTCAGGGGCAACAGTCAGCATCTTGAAGGTCTCGGGGGCCGAGTCGGCATACTGCCGGAAGGTGACGTGGCCCTTGTTCTGGTCAGAGAATACAAAGTGATGATACTGCTTAATGCCCTTGAGTGGCTTGATGAAAGGGGTCAAAAAAGATTGCCAGTCATACGACTTGACAAACACCTTCCCATTCTCGTCCCCCACAAGTTGGGCAAGGTTGACACGTTCTTGGGTACTCTTCACCACAGTCGCCTCCATCTCCGAGAGGCTCGAGACAGGCTCACGACGAAACCTTTGTTTAAGCAAACCAAAGCACCAGTCCGGGGCAAACTTGGTGTGCCCTGTGATCAAAAAGTTTAAGGAAATGGACTGGTGCCGGCCAGTCAGGACCCGCCAGAGAAGATACGCTAGCACAAACTTGTTCTTGTTCTGACCACTACAGTTGTCACAGTGCATGTCCACCGCCTTCTCCCCCAGGGAATACGTTTCAAAATAGTGGTGCAGGTATGAAATAACTGCATTTGACCCCTTACTACCGCAATGGCTTTCGTCGATCAAATAGTTCACCTGTTGGGGGATGGCCTCGGCACAGACACCGAAAATGCCGACCTTGCGGGGGACAAGGAAATACAATGGGCCAGGCTGCATAGGAAAGGAGGGAAGGTGGACCTGCTGGGCATAATCAAAACTGATGTGGACCTTCGTGTTAGAAGAACAAGGGGGGTGGGGGCCAAGGGGAGGGGACTCTGCTTCCTTGTAGGCAGCCTTGGCAGACTTGACCATGTCCTGATAAAAGCCCCTCTCCCGAGCCACCACCTCCAGGTGAACTTGTTGCTTTTTCAGCTTGGCCTGTTTCACAATGTCAGGTAGGTTACTAGAGGCAGAGATATCCCTGTTGTTGCGCTGGCATTCCCAGCAGAGGTCAGTCATAGGGCGGGAACACATTATGCGAGGGAGGAGTTGGAGCCACAGGTTTCTAAAGGTTGAGTCAGCCACACACCTGAAGTTAGCCTCCTCCATGGCGTTGCTGTAAAACCTGTAGATGTCGGCCTTTGTGGAAGAGGAGGGGAGGAGGAGGATGTCATCCCGTTTGTGGGAAGACACACGACCAGGCAGGACGAGGGCGTTGGTCTCGGCATAGGAGTTGATGAAGTCCACGACCCACCTGATGTCCTCCAGTTGGAGGATCCTTGCAGTCGCCTGTCGCCCGCCAGACTTCTTTTGCCTGGTCACCACCCCGTAGCACTTGTACCACTTGATGATGGACGTCAGCTTGTTCTGGCTGATGCTGGAAAGGTCACAAGGTAAGAGTTACATTAGGCCAATAATTATTGGACACAGGCAACAAGTACAGGTAAGTATTGTAATATTAATATGGACGATTTGTGATGGTAAGTGCCATGATCAGATTCTGTTATGATTCATTACAGTTCATCTTGTAATTTACCTCAAGTAGTACAATAATAGTAGGGATATCTAGGTAGACCTTAGTTGAGCAAAGAAGTTGAATATCAAAGCTACTCACGCGTACATGAACTTGAAAGTGTCCCTGCAGACTGGCCGAGAACCGACGAGGTAGTGGCTTCTTTGGTGCTGCCTCTCCCCTCTCCCCTTAATCCCCTTCTTCCAGGTGGACAGCCTGCTGCTATTGTCTGTGCAGGTACTGGCGATGCCCAGTAGCAACATGTCCTTCTCGCCTAGAAAACAAAGTAGATTAGGATAATAACAATCTGTACATGATATGCATGTGACTCAAGGAATGAGGTTTCTGGATTGACCCATGAACTAGGTTAACACACCCTAAATACTAACTTAAAAACGGTCTGGTTGAGTGTTAATAGTTGTCTGTTATACTTCAAGACGTTGTCATGGATTATGGGATAGTTTTGAGCAAGAACGACATAGCTACATGGTCGTGGCGACAGGTTTGCATAACATGTATCTCATGAAAAACTTACCTGAGGACAGCTGAAAGACCTCCTGCCGACGCGCGACCAGCTCCGACGTCGTGAACTGTTTACTGCACTCCTTGTCTTTGTAGTGCTTGCAGGAACATCTAAAGACAACAACATACATGATATTAGACTTAGTTCACCTTCCTGAGGGCCACAATGGCATGAGACATGATTGATAACCGTTACAGGCCGGCCGGATCAGCTGACGCCATTAAGTAGGTCACCGGACAACCCCGACGGATCATCCCTGTTTATGGCATGAAATCAACTTTGAAACTTGATAAAAACTAGTTAGGCAGTTAGAATACATACTAGGGCACAATCGTAGGCAGTTTCATCAACATTGAAAGGGATTTAGGCACTTTGCGTACATGTTTCAGAGATAGGGCAACCGACCGCATGTCGGCCATTATAAAGTTTTTCAAAACTCACATGAAGCGTTCGCAGTCGTCCCACTCCGCCTGTAGAAGGTCGTCCGTGGGGTCAGGGATGACTAGTGGCTCATCCTCATCGTCCTCAGCATCCTCCGGTTCCCCTAGATCCTCCTGAACATCTTCTTCTTCCTCAGGGGGATCGTCTTGCCCCTCCTCCCCGTCGGCGAAGAGAAAGTACTCGTCGACCAAAGTCCGCCATTGCTGTGCCTCGGCTACACCACGTAAATTCGCCTGATTTATCGTATTCAGGGCATCCGCGACAGCCTCCTCGTGATCCATGTCCTTCCCGACGATGTTGGGAGGTAATCCACATCAAAATCCAGCAGTGATCCAGGATTAAAACAGCTAAATCCGTCGGAGAAGTGATGTCGCACGTCCGTCCTGCTCGCCATGCGTCCCTTTAAATTTCCACAACAACTGAAACCGGAAGGCACGCGAGGCCTCTCAGCCAATCAGCGCGCCGCATTCCGCACACGTGACCTCCTTGACGACGATTGTTTACGGGACGACGATCGGGGAAACACGTTCTGATTGGTCCTTGCCGGCGCGAATTCAAAATCTGAGGCTGTCATTGGCCAGTTCACTTCGCGCCCTTTCAGCAGGTACCCGGAACATGGGGCTGGGATGGGATCCAGACCGACAGGCAAGCCGCGAAGTTAGGGGAAAATGGCGTGAATCGAGGGTCTTTTGTTTCAGATCACTGAGGCGTTGCGCGTCTTTGGGGCCTATTTAGAGGGACTAAGAGATGGCTTTGGGACCTAAATTTTTTTTTGGGAAGACTTCTGATATAGGAGATATGAATAAAAGAAAGAACCCATTTTCGATAAAAAATGCGAAATGCGACTTCAGAGCCCCATATCTCAGTTCGACTTTCTGCGACATCCGACTCATTTCGCCAAAACGGGTCACATATATATATGGTTGCTTATACCACTGCTTTTATTTTAACAAAAAAAAAAGCATTGCAATGGGTACATTCATTTTTTTTGTCTATGCCCTACACATAATTATTTGTTGTACATATTTTCTGAAATATCAAATTTGATTTTGCAATCCGATATTTCATAACCATAATTATGCCCACTGTTGACAGTTGATACTATTGCAGAATTGCATTCAGGTTATGCATTGTTTTTGTTTGAAATATATCAATATATCATATGCTCATGGCATTTAACGCCCGTAGTTCTAACTATCAAAAGAAAGTAGGTGTATATTAATGATATTTTGAAATGAAAGGTAACCAAGTTTTATGAATTATTGGTCATGAGAAAGACATCGTCATAATAATAAGGAATTTCCTGGTTTGCACTTCGATTCCCATAGGGCTGTGTGGGAGGAGAGACAAGGGGCCGTAGAGGAGGGGTTGACATGCATCCTGCACACAATGCGCGTTCCTGTCTAAAACAAGGCGTCCCTCACCTGTAATGACCCACCTGTATGCCGACCACGCGCACCTGAGTGTTTGACCGCCGGGTCACCTGAACCCACCTCCTGGGAGAGGGCGGCGCCACCACCGGAGAGGTGGGGAGACGCCCGCGCGTACGGCAACAGTGTCCAATATACCAGATATACGTGGTGGGGTTAAAAAGGGTGCGCAGTCGGCAGGATTCGAACCTGCGCGGGCAGAGCCCAATAGATTTCTAGTCTATCGCCTTAACCACTCGGCCACGACTGCTCGTGTTCTTCTGGGGTTACGGATGAGAATGATTTCAGATTCAAAGTATTTTTACCTGAAAGGTAATGTATTGTAGTGTACTCAAATGTCAATGTTCACAAAGAAATAATCAACAGAATTGAAGTAATCCACACCTTTGAAGAACATTTACCTGTAGCTCTCTAATGCCTGTATTCCACATAGGCCTACCGATGAAACTCGGCAGATGAAATAATGTTTACAGATGATTGTGGCAGGTTACCCTAAAGGGGCGCGCATTAGTAATAAATAGACCCATTCAAACCTTGCCTTGTCATTTAATATACACAGATAGAAAGGTCTTACAGTTCTCTTTTGAATGATGTATAGGATATAAAGTGTAATGCCATATTCTCAGAGAAAGTCAAACAAATACAAAATCGGCAGCAGCAACATCATTGTTATGGAATGCAGGCTTAAGTCTAACATCGGACATTTGGTATGATATAAAGATAGGCGGATTGCTGAATGATAGGATTTAAATTTTTTTTTATCAATTTTTCAGCAATATCTGATACGGTAAATTCATGGAAGACCATACATTTAAAATTCTGAGGATACATTTGTTAGTGTGATGAATGAGATTTCACTTTGTACTGTAAGGCACAAGTATCAGAAGGGGACTTCCATTAAGTATGTACGCACCAAGGGGGGGGGGGGGGTGGGGGGTCTAAAAATTTTGAAAATTTGCGTATGTTCCAGTACAAATCCATTGCGTATTTTAGGACATGCGGGGGTGGGGGGTCTAAACTTTGATAAATTTTGCGTACATACTTAATGGAAGGCCGCGAAGCATGAAAGTTGATCATAATTATTAGTAAAAGATGTACGGTAAGTGCTCGGATTCGGATTGTCAAAATATATGATTGTTTAGGTTGCAGGAATGAAACGTGCAGAGCAGCACGAGAAGTAACATGTTGGTACGAAATTGGTTAACGAGAGCATGAGTAATTAAGAAAGCATGTAACCAGAAGTGACCTCTGTCAAGGAGACCACGTGATTGAAACTTACCAACAGGATGCCAGTTATGGTGATATAAAGCAGAGAGCTGCATGAGAATAAACAGTCCCTTTAAAGCTCACGCGAAAAAAAGATGTTCAAAATTTGGATGACCTATTCTACTAATCTATCAACATATATCTTTAGGTGTGACACCGTTACAGTTAGCTGTACACTCAAACAATATGCTTAAAGGGATTAGGAGGTGACTGCACAAGTGCCCCCTGGTGTGAAAATTTCAATTCCTTAAATTTTCAAAACAATTTTTTAGGCATGAGTATTGGTCAGATTATAACTTATGTCAATGTTGAAACAAACATATGTAGCAATAAAACATCAAATTTAAAGTTATATTGGTTTATGCCAACTAGCGCCACCTGGTTAGACAAATAAAAATTTAAAAAATTTAAAAAATTGACTATCAGGCATTGGTATTGGCCTAAGTCCACCCAGAGTATGAAACATCACTCCTCTGGATGAAAAATTAACAAGGCCAGAAAGAAATGATTTATACTTCAATGTACTGAAATTACCCAATCATGAATATTCAAGAGGCTTTAGTTGTTTTATTTCATTGGTAACCTATACTTTTTCTGGTCTCTAAATGTTGGGGAGATCCCAAGAGACATCCTGACAAGTTTTGGTTGGGCTCTAATGGATATTGAGTCTCATAGAGACATGTAAGTATGGTCATTCCCATAGACTTCTATGGTTAAAGCCACTCGCTTCCTCAGGCATTTACTCAGAGACAAGCATGGTGACATATGCTTTTTTTCATTTTATCATATTCTCCTTGGTCTATTGTACCTATTTAAACTTGAATCAGAGATATGTAATGGATTTCTATTTTTGATCAAACACCTCTTAATCCCTTTAAGCACCATTGTTCTAAGTGCGAAGCCAGTCTCACACTCTAAGTGCGAATTTAGAGGAGGTGAGCTTGGTGACGTCACGTGAGGCACTTTCTCACCACTGATACTAATGGTGAAAAATAAAAAGCTTATTATTCATAAAATATTAATCAGGGGAGCATGGAAATTTTAGAATTCAATGACATAATTATATGTATTTTATACTATGGGATTTTTACTTAATTTTCTTAAGCATTTTCATCAGTAGGCCTATTATAATTTTCCAAAGATGACTCACAGTCACGCACCAGGTAGGCCTGATGCCTCCCGTGATGTCACAGGCAGTTGTTTACATGTAGCTGCACAGAGGTAACTCCTGTGCGACTGGGCCAGGCTGTCCAACTTGGATTTGTCATATTTCATTAATATTTGTAAATTAAATGCCGTTATTCTCATAAACAGTATCACTTATACAAATGGAACGCTATATGAAGATTAAAATGGTCTTTTCGCGTCTTCTGTATTCACATCTCTTTCTTCCTTGGCACAAACCATCTTTGTACTAAGACAATTTGGAACAGATAGGGAATGAAGCCCGAGAAGACAAATTAAGACCAAGTTAAGTAAGAACAGGACGCTGGACTAATGAAATATATGTGAATTTGGGCATGAGCACAAGAACTATTGGGCACAAGAATGACACTGTGGTACAGGCAGGTATAGTGAATGAAACAATGGCGGCCAACCAACATGCTACTGTGACGCTCCTTGGTAGTTCGGGGTTTCCGATTCCTACAACAGAGGGACGTGGGGATTGTTTCGGGTCTCAGCCGGACGGGGAGTCCGAGCAAGGAGCCGAGATGTGAGATTTAGAGTCGTGCCTCGTGCACGAGGGGGTTTGAGCGGGTCGATCGGGAAATCAGTATTCGTCGACAGGGGAGGGGTGTCTCGGCCGGGCTGGACCGAGGGGCCTCAGCCACCAGGCGTGGGGTACGGACACTTCTGCCAGCGGGCGGAGGACTGCGGAGAAGGAAAAATGGTAGGGACGGGTGCGGGCCGTTTCCTTCGTGCCGGCACTCTCTTCGAGGCCCACTGTGGACGGTCTACCTTCGTTCTCGTCCAGCGGGGGCATCGGGCCGACGGTCGCCTATTGTTTGGTAGTGTGGGGCCGAGCAGTCGCACCTTCGTGCCCCCGGTCCCTGGGCTTTCGTTCCCTATTTTGGGCCCTTGTGCCGGTTCGGTCCTCCATCTTCAGGACTCCATCCGGGCCAGTTTTCGTGTCTTCGTGCCCTGTTTCGGTCTCTTGGGCCTTCGGGACCCCGTCCTAAGTTTCGCCTAATTTCTTCTAACTTTTGCTATTTTACTTGTATTTTCTAGTCAATTAGCCTGTATTGGATCATCTTATCGGTTACCATAGGAAGAAGACACATGTTGACACAAGGAGTACTGCGAAGAAACTCTTTTATTCTCGGGCCTCACCGCCCCTTTTATAGTCTAGTGGTCAGCCCTGATTGGCTGTTTCTAATCACGTGGTTACAAAATGACGTCACTTCCGGTTTACATATTTCGGGTTTCGGGCTTTTACAATTTTCGGGCCTTTCGGGCCTTTCGGGTTTTTCCGGGCTTTTCGGGCCCTTTACAAAATACACTTTACTCTGTCGCGCCGTCTTACTTTTATATTTTGACCTTGACAATTGATGAATAGACATTCATCACACTACCATCCCTTTATTTTTGGCGATAAAGACGTGAGTCAACCAGTCACGGATTTAGGGGGGGGGGGGTGGCTGTGGGGGGGGGGGGGCAGGGGAAATTTTTCAGAATTGCACACCCCCCCCCCCTCCCCAATTTGAAAATTCCTGGATCCGCCCCTGGCAACCCTGCAACCGAGCCTGGGTCTTGAGCAAGAGTGCGTTCCCCAAGTCCCCCTGTTTTGTTCCACGAAGAACAGCCGGAGCACTTCGAGAGGCCAAACTTGGAACGAAAAGGAACTCCCCTTTTACCATCACATTATTGTGGGACACAGCCTACTACAATCAACCCCCTCCTGTTACCCTGATCTAACATCCCCAAGTACCGCTACCCTCCGCTTGGCGTCGCTGCTGATGCCAACAATGGCAGCATTCATGTCACGTGACGTAGCTGCGTCCCTCCGCCATTTGTCGAACGTCTTAAGGTGGCGCTGAGCAAATTTGATCAGAACTCGCTACTGTATTAACGCTACTTTAAATCCCAACTTTCCACAGTGTCAGGGGCGGGGAGGAGACACAGGGGAGTTGTTTTCAGGGCTAGAGGACAAGGGGTGTAGGTCTAAAGGGTTGTGACAAGCATGCCAAGATTATCCGTGTCAAGACGGAGAAAGGAGTCCGTTTCTGTGACAGGATCTACCAAACAAGGACGTAGGCATATAGCTATGCCTACCTGGTTGAAACTGCGAGATATTTGTTGCAATTCTTTCTTCTTGACATAAGATTAAGTTCATTTTTTGATGTAGCTAAGCCAGAGAAAACAATCCGTCCATATGGGAAATTTGTGGAAGATTTCTGTAGGCCCTATTTTTAAGGGGAAAAACTGAGAGGAAAAGTGTTTGCACTTAATGGTGGCTTCATTGAGAACTTTGTTGACTTACCGGGGGTTTGGGGTGGGAAGGGAGGGCTTTTTATATTTCTTGCTCGACATTAACATCAGTTTAAAGGTATCTATAGATCGATACACTGACCTAATAGTCTGACCTATCACCAAATTGAATGTAAGAATTGAGTCATGCAAGGCATCTTGCAGTCTGCTCAGGACCCAAGATAAGCTACCTTACACCGTGGCATCTTCCTAGAAGTGGAAGACACACAAAAACACTCAGGGGACTTGAATGAACCCTCTGTAGAGCAGTATACAGTGTCTTGTGTGCCGGCTTGTGTGTATTGTACAAATCCCAAAGTCAGATGAGAAGTGAAGATTTGGTTACTGCTCGTCAAATTTGTCGGCCCTAGTAGGTTCATGAATCTGTTTTCTGTCCAAGGCGTCTGTTCATCCTGTGCCTTTGAATAAAGGATTGTTTTGTTACAAATGGAAAGCATGTGCAGGAGAGAAAATGCCTATTTCATGCATGTTTATTCAGTTAATCCCCTAAAAGACAAAAACCTGCGTGGGCATACGCTATGGCTATATGTATGCATACATACACATTGATAAAGTAGTAATTTAAGGAATTGAATAATACCATTTTCCTCTCCATGCACATTTATGCCCTTGATGGTGTCTATAGTATAATAACCAGAACTGTTGTAACCATGCGTTAATTGTTGATTCAATAGCTTAAGTGATAATTTTCTATGTAAAAAATCGGTATGTTACTACATCAAACCAAAATTAATGTATGTCGTAATGTTCTATGTATCCAAACATGAAAGCATTATAATATCATGTTTGCATTGCTCATAGAGTAAATAGGGCCTATATGTAAAACATCCTCACATGCATATTTAGTAATTGTACAATTTCCCCATCTCATGGTATATACCTCAGCTATAGAAACAAGTTGATGTTCCCAAAGTGTCACCGAGATGCGGTCAGGTAATTACCTGTGAACTGAGACGCCCCTGAGACCAATAACCGCTCTGCCAGATACCCTCTCACCCAAAATAACTACCCTTTATTGTAGATCAATAATTGTGTAGCCCTGAGGCATGTAGGAGGGGACCAAAGATGGATTAGACATGCTCTTTTTAGTGCCTAGAGCCCTAACTGTAAGAATCTGCCATTGATGCATTCAGGTTTTGTAGAAACGGCCCCAGGGATGGGGTTTATTAGGATGGATCACCTTGTAACTGTATAGGTCTGATGAGAAAATGATTATATGCAAAATAATGTCTTCATTATCAATTGCCCATGCACTGCATGCACATAGATAGGCCAACATGCATACGTAAGGCTGGAAGAAGTAAACCAATTTGAAAAGGAGATTTTAAGTGTAAATTGTCCAGGTTATTTTCATGAGTTCATTCAAATGTTCTATATAAGATCACATAATAAGATAAAAAGTTGAACAATTAGTCTCCATGGACTCTTTCATAAAGCACATAACTTAAATACATTTGATTAATTCGTATAGAGGCTAAGGAACTCATCTCTGGTTCCTAGGTTTATGTTGTAGGACTAAACCTTAGGACCTGGGGGTCTTCGGTGAGGACTATATTCTAAGACCATGGGGTCTTCGGTGAGGACTATATTCTAAGGCTGGCAAAATGCCACATCCATGTGTGCGAACGCACACAGTTCGCACACAATTTTACCTCTTATCCTAGATTATTTGCGAGACCCCCACCCCCGCCTCTCCTACACCTTAAAATCGGATCCTCCCACTGGGTCCACCCCTACTCAGGAGTAGATGGGATACAATGGCCTTTCATGCCCTTTCATGCCCTGGCAGTTGAGGTGAAGACCTTCTGGGCACGCTCCATGTAGAATCCCTAACTGCCCCTGTCCCTGTCACCCTAAACTGGCCCTCGTGATCTGAATCAAGGCACCACCACACCAACCCTGGGTCTGTGGTCAGATCCGAGATTGATAAGAATTATCCATCATGCCAAGTCGGGCCAGAGCCAGTGGGTGTATCCAGCCGTGGAGATGGCGTGGTGGGCTGTGGTCATTGGTCTCTGTATACAAAGTTAAGGTGTTACACTCTCGATTTACAAAATATGAATAAAGTAAGATTAATCAAATCTGTCACCTTGGCCAAAGATGACAGTACGGTATATTAAGTCACTTATATCAGTTCACAAAAGACTTAGTCAGGTTGATAAGAAAATTTGATGAAATAAGACAACTTTGAAGGAAATTTAAAAGCTTGTATTTTGCAATGACAGGTAATCAATACCACGAAGAATCTGTTCACAATAAACATGCTACGTTAGCTCCCTGGCCTTTTGAGGTTACACTGACCACTAGTCTGGGGCCGATGACGTCACATGCATGTACACATCTCATCTCTCAAGCTGGAAATATGTTCTACATGCATAGCCATGTAGTGCATGTACAAATTTAAAAAAAACATTACCTGGTAACTCTGTTACAGCCCCTTCGTAGATAAGGTTACATAAAAGGTGTCTCTCTGAAATTATATTTGTCAGTGGGAGATCAGTGTATACTAGTTATACAAACATGTTGAACTCAAGTACAGAAAATAAGTTAATACGTTCAAAAACTTTCCTGGGTCCCACAGTAATTAAAATGTATGCAAAAGATCTCTACATGTATTCAGCAGTGTGTGTGGGCCTGTGAGACCACAATACAATAGTCTAATAACAGAACTTCTGTAGACTCATAACAGTACATCTGTTTCCCTCTGTTGGTGTCTGCAGTAAGAAGATGTTAGGAGGATGTCACCTTGGATGTCACAATGTGTCTCTCCACAGGTCACGACCAGGGGTCAGACAGTGCTCGAAAAGCACATGGCCCCGCAGAGATACATGCATCTTTGCACAGGGTTACAAATTGTTAGGGTTCACAACCTTAGCACATTTTGATAAAAATTACCAGCAATCTGCATGCATGTGTGGGCTGCTATACACCTCCGCTCCTAACAGTAACACAGCATGATTACACAGTAATCCTAACAGTAATACAGCATTCCACACTCAGACCGCATCATTATTGAATCGTGCTGCTGTTTTCATTTGTGATCAGGTAATAAAGTTGTGTAGGATCATATCCTTTAACCTACTCATTTACGTACATGAATAACTGATCAAATTACGAGAAGGGGACCACTCTGTCAAGACTGGATGAAGAAACCACTTTATTTTGAGGTAAAACATCCCAAACTACTTATTTCAACATGCTGTAGGCCTATGCTCAACTTGATACTAAAAAAACTAGGGTTGTGTCCACAGAAAAGTCATAATAAACATGATTTTTTTTTAGCAGCACATGACACAGGCTAATTATTACTTTTCCTAAAATCTGCAACTATTAGGCCCTAACCATCAATACAAGAAGTTGAAACATTTTGGCTCTCGAGGGAGAATATAAAATTAGTATTTTCATGATTATAACCGGAACAAATGGAATCCAAGGGTCCTGAGAATACTTGTAATTGTTCAGGTAATGGCGTTATAACACGTGTACAATTTAGTACAAACGGTGCTTTCGAGCCACATAATTATGCGAGTTTTTCCTAGGAGAGTATACTATAGCATGTCACGCACTGTTTAAAGACATGTTTAAAAAACGACACAGTATTCATTTTGCCAAGGACAGTCACCATAACAGATGGTATCTTCAGACAGCACTGACAATTTGGTAAGTTGATTGCTCGAGACTTATTAAGATGACCGCCAATTTGAAATAATTAAGCCGTTGCAAATTATAAGTGCATTAAATTAAAGGTAAACGATGATGAACACTAAATGCAACACACATATCATAACCAGGTGTGTACCTGAAAATGTGTTTTAAACGTATGGTCAACGATGGGCAACAACAGAATTTTATCAATGACGTCTTTATACTTATTATATTTAAAATCAACAAGTAGGCCTATACATCATTATGTTTTCGATAAAGACATATGCGGAAATGAAGCACATTTAAATTAGTGCATTCAACAGCTGTTCAAAACTTCATAACATATACAAATATGATCATATAATATATTGTTATTACATTTTGGGTCCACACTAGATTCAATTCCGGTGCTATACAATTTCATCTGGGTATTTTCCTCATGGGAGCAAAGAGTGCACAATACATCCAAATCAACATTTGTTCGCATGCTAATAAAACACATTCTTCCTGCACTGTATAGATCGAGTGTTTACTCAGAGATACCTTTTGCTGTTTCCGTCACTAGGGGGAGGATGTGTCCACTTGTTGACCTTGACCTTGACCCGGATCCAACATGGCCGCTATGCACTTCCGGAGGACGCGTGAGGAATTCTGGGATTCCTCAGGATTATCATACCGCATGCACTGATAAATTTAAAGTGTACATCTACTTCTTTGTTATGGATTAATTCGAATTGCAAGTTTCAGTTCAAAATTCATTTAATTTGATCGGCCCGATAATAGATCTACATACAATATAATTCATAAGAGCGAGATAATCTGATACATAGATTAACCCTTTGTAGATCTATGTACTACAGTCATGTTTTTTTACCCAAGAGCAAATAAAAAACGTTAGCGCTTTTACTCATTAGAAAATGGTTAAACTGCTAATATAGATTACTATATCTAAAACGTATATCAATAAAACCTTTTTTTCCATAAATTTAAAAAAAATATTGCAAGATTCTGAGAATAGGAAGACCAAGTTAAGAACGAACTATCTGATACATGGAAAAAAGAGTAATAAACTGCACTTATTACTGATTAGTTTGATGAGAGATCTTTTTCCCAGAGGGTTAGGCTTGTTTGCAGGCTTTGTATGCAGGGGAATAACCTCAAGTCCTGGGAATAAGATGGAGTCTTTGGAGCTGTCATGGGAATAAGCTGAAGTGTGATCTGCCATGTCTTCACGGGTCTCACGTGCGTTGACCCCTGAAACGTGTGAGAGGTCCGTAGACCATGACCCAGCAAAGGACTCAGGTCAGCTCGGGTGGGACTGGGTGGAGTGGGGTGGGGCTGGGGGGTCATCACACAGAACCATTAGGAGACTGGAAAGATTGGGTGGGACATGGGCACTAGCAAAGAATTATAAAAACCCTTTCCCTTTTCAGTAGAAGATTATTCAAAGCCTCCCTTCTTTTGGCGGCTTGGTATGAATACTATATGTATAAAATGTACCTAAGACCTTTATGATTATGAAGTAAAATGTTTCAACGTATTACAGGTCCAACAATCTTTTCTTTTTCTTTTACAAAGTGCAATGCCTCACTCCAACAGTCAAATATCTCAAAAAAGGTCAGATAGGAATATTGAGATATCAGTTGGAATCAATTAGAAATCAATCTCAACAAATGGCGGATCTATGTTTCTAGAATGGAGAATGAGGGTGGGGAAGGGTTGAGAAAATGATGATTCAAAACGAATTTTACATCAACAAAACATGGATTTGGCAAAGAGAATGATTTGGTTGCATTCACGAGAAATAAAACATTTCCCAACAGGTTTAGCCATGTCGGAACAGATACAGAAGTAGCCCCCTCCTTCCCCCACTGGAGGTCAAGGGGAGGTGTCACTTCACACTGACAGCAGGAAAACCGCTGTCAGTGCTGCTGTCAGATACACCCACCGCATATAATAGCTTCTGTCAGTCAGGGCACGCTGGGCTGTGAAATGCGAACATTTCACCAAGTGATTGACATTAGTTAAAGCCCTTGAAGGAACACTTCCAAGGCCCAGAACGATTAAGTTCTCGCATCTATTCCCCCATGCTGCATGGGTTACAGTATACATGAAGTTTGAATAATTTGCAAAATCACCTTTGATGTGTGAAAGGCCTTTTTTCACGTACTGACGAAAATAAACTGTCGCGTTTGATATACTGTCAAAGCTATTGCTGTGCAATTTGCACCGTCTATTCCTGTGGTCTTTGAACCTTGAAAACGCAGACGACATTTGGCAAAATGCGCGGCAAACACCTCATCCGAGACGTCGTCGCTGGCGCCCTCGTGCCCGGCGCGTCCCCGATGCCTGGGGCCGGGTATCAGTGTAACAAGTTGGCTTTGAGAGGTGCAATGGCTGACAAGGGTGTGCTTTCACCTTCAGTGCCCTTTTTTACCCTTTGATGATCGCCGAGTGGCTACAGACGACCTCGGGTGACCAGACGGTTACCCTTTGATGGGGACTGTAAAGCCCTAGATTACTGTAGGGGAGATGCTACTTTACAAGGAGTCAGACATATATTTGTATGAGGGAGGTTGATCCAGAAGAAATTTAAACAGGTATATTAAACAATTTAACACTAAATCATGAGATGTTGGGTATTGTGTGGCCTCCCAGCTCACCCCCTTGGAGATTTTCAGTTTTTTTTTTGTCTGGAAATAGGTTGACTAGTAAATAAATGAATAATGATTGTAGGGGGTGATATCTTTTTATTTGCATTTTTAAAACTGGACTCTGGTACAGTCCCTCCCTTACAACTCTACGTCCAAATAAAAGGAAAAATACCACAATTAACTTTTGCATATTTATCAGGAAAAGTAAACTAGGAGGTTTACGGCCATTTCCTCAAACAGTTCAGGCCAGGTAAAAGTGATCCTGACGCCCTGGGGATTAGACTACTGCTACACCCCAGCGACACCCGGGAAAACACCTTAAACCCGAATTTAAAGTGAGGTGTCTGGGGTGGAGACATAGCCCTATCTCCACCCCAGATCATTGCCTCCCAATAGGACAGTTCAAAGTGGCGAGTTAGGCCAGGGCAGACAAGGGTAATGACGCTGATTCAGGGTTGGCTTTGGGGGTTCTATGTAGCCGTTGGGGTTCTTTTCAATCAGGATTAGGTGTGTAGACTTTCACTGAGATATGTGACTTTTTTCTGAAGGGCTATTGAATTTGCACACAATGGAAAATAAAAA
This sequence comes from Lepidonotus clava, assembly GCA_936440205.1. Taxonomy (NCBI): domain Eukaryota; kingdom Metazoa; phylum Annelida; class Polychaeta; order Phyllodocida; family Polynoidae; genus Lepidonotus; species Lepidonotus clava. The sequence continues at coordinate 37,705,142 of OW387136.1, read as the reverse complement.
CATGAAAAACATTCCAAGATTGGACAATTTGGATTGGTGTTTGTGAAAAAGCAAAGGTATACTGAATCATGAACCCTTCAAGATTTATGCAGATGTTTTATTTAGAAATGAAAAAGGAAACACTTTCAAACTTTGCGTGTTTTTTTTTCCAAACCTTATCATCTTCTAACTTTCTTACATTTTAAGAGGTTTATACATGTATGCTTTTGTGTGTTGTTTTCTAGAGGAAGACCCTTTGAAAAATTATCATATTTTAGTCTTTTAATGGACGCACATTTCTAAAATTGGCATGTCTACAATTTTGAAGAATTCAAAAAATCTTGCTCAAACGTAAACATTCATTGTGATATTAACCAAAGATCCTGGTAACCTTAGAAAAATAAGTGGAATTATGCGAGGAAGTTTGAACTTTGTACAAAAGAAAAGTTCTTAGAAAAAACTCTAAAGATGCTAAACCCAACACTATAATGTCCACACAGTGTACTATAGGGTACAATAAGCCTGAGACCCAATGCTTTGGACTGGATCTTGAGTTTCCCAAATCAATCATTCTAAAGATTGCAAGCTGATAAAAAATGCTCAGACAGTATAAAATTCCCCACAAATCTGCTAAGCATACAATACAGGTAGAAGCAGACCATATAAATCACCCTGTAACATGTCCATGCTTTTGGCCACGCCCCCTTGTTACATGCTGTATCCCCCACATTCTCAAAGGTCATCACAACTAGGGCGTCACTTCTGCAAGGAAATCCCCCTCAAAGACCAACGGTTCATGCCCCAAATACTAAGTGCCCATCAGTCTTGCAATGACCCCTTGTTAGTAAAGCAAAAACTGCACACATCGGAAATACTTACTGAGGGTGGGATTTTCTCGCTAGTATCAATAGATTTAATTATCTTCATTTCCCCCTGAGCTAAACTGATAAAAGCAAAGTAAAGAAAAATCTGAAAGATTTCTTGAAAAGTAGAGCTCTATAGATATAACCTGCATGGTTGTCACGGTTTAAAATAAATAGTATCCTTCCATTTCCCAGATCTGAATAAGGCATTCTCCATGTTATTTTCACAACTTCATCATTAACAGGTAATTTAACGGAACTCTTTAGCAAATAGAATGTAGTAAAGGCCCTTCGAGTATCAAATATTTTTGTTACATGATTAAAGATCCAGGGACATGATATTGCTGAACTATCAATTGCCACTAGAACGGTAAAGTTTGACTTCATAAGCATATTGGCATAGCCAAGGGGTTAATTGGGTATAGGGAAGCGACAGGTTACCCTCCACAAACACCTGTACCTAAGTGCGACAGCTGGGACTGGCACCTCAAGGGTGGCCATGTTGTGACGTAGCAAGATGCCTTTGCACGGCAGTATACTGGTGTTCGTATGTTTGTGTATGTGCACGGACTACCAAGAGACAGTATTAACAGGGGTGTGCAAACGCTTGCAAATTCATACACATATGCGGGATGTGTTACAGAATGTGAGAATTTATATAGAAAAGTGAAAATGCTAAACAAATATGTGTGAATTCACGGCTAGACTGTGTGAATTTAACTCATAGTTTTGCAAAAGAAAATTAGGGTCTGCACACTCCTGCGGTATGTGGTATGTTAAACGACTTTTGGTATTTGAAATGTTTTTTGGTTAATTCTTGTGTACAATATTCTTACTGGTGTTTCATTTCTATAATATGACTGATAGGATATACAAAAATATCCAAACAATCCTTATAAATGAATGTCCGGTATAACAAAGGGAATTTCCTTAGGGACCTTCTTATGTAAGCATTTAGAAGCGCTAAGAAAATTTGGACGAAAATGCACCATCAAAGTCCGATTTTTTTGCAGTCAAAAGTCCTAAAGTTTTTGCAAAGTTACACATTGATATTAAGATGCATACATGACTGTTGCAATGCAAACTGTGAAATTCGCGTGACCTCTTACTAAGGATTTGTTAGGTGTGAGAGTGTCTTCACACAACAGCAATGTTAAAGCTAACTTACCCGTAACCATATGAGTGTAAAATCCTCACCAGCTATTTTGGGACCTCTATACTATTTACAGTATCATGCATGCTTGTAACTATCGACCTATATCAATAAGTTATATGCTTATGGTTTTTAGTATTTTTGGTATAAGGCCTATCAGGTAGGGCCAGGTAGGAATATACTACAGCTAGGCATCTTGATACGTCACTTCCGGCATGCACGGTTGCATACAGTCATTTGACCTCATTATGAAGGTGCGAGCCTTATTCTGGCCTCAGCTTCACAATAACAGGTGGTACGAGCAGTTAAAGTTACGAAATATGTTACTTTCTTTACAATAAATTATAATCAATCTAGCAGTTTGGGTCATGTCAGTGGATCTTTAAGTTTGATCCAATTTTTTTTTTTTATAATCAAGCCACCTACAAATCTTATATTTTCTGTGAATTCATTTATATTTTTATATAAATAGTAAATGAATAACAATCAAAATAATTTTACTGTCCATAAATTATTTGCAATTATTTCTATTAAAATTTGAATAGTATTTCCCTCCCATTGAAAGCGACGGGTCATCAGGTAAGTTTGAGAGGCTTTATCCTCAGAGGCTGGCAACATTGAGCTATGCAGGATGAATGCATGGAACATAAAACGCAGGATCCATGCTGTAGGTGCTGTATTTTGACATGTGAGGACTCCTATTGTGGTGGTCTCCCATGTACCCTGCCCCAGGCCATGGCCCCCACTGTGTGGACATTGTGTGGACAATGTGCTCCTGGCTCTGGGCAGTGGCCAAGAGGTGGACGTGTGTGGGAGGGTGATGGGGGGAGGGAGGGAGGGGAGCTCCAAATTTTGTGTATCATCGTTTATAAATCAGAGTACATGGCTGAGAGTATAGGATCCAAATAGCAAAGAGAGAACTATATAAGCATAATGTGGACGATTTCAAACTATTCTGCTTTATAGGAAACAACAGGCTTATTCTTATATCTTTTTTTTCAAAATAATTTGCCCGTCTAACTTTTGAGTTCAGAACATGAGGATTTTCTTTCATTTTCCTTTGAATAGGTTCACCCTTCCATGCTTTGAGTGGGGTAGGGTGTTAGTGTTTTGTGTACCTTATAGGTGAGGGTCATCTTGGTCCACCTGTCAATGTCCAGCCACAGCTGGTCACTGCCCAGCTCACCTAAAGCCCTCACCTCTCACCTAAAGCCCTCACCTCTCTCAGGGCCATGGCCATGGCTATAGGGGATATCAGTAATCGCTACAGGAACGCCAAACATGTTCACAGGCATGTGTGGGGTTGGATGAGGTTTGGTATTGGATATGAGGTACCTACTGTCAACAAAGCTATATGTTTAGAAGTCAGAATGATGCCCTAGGCAATAATGTAAAATTGATTGCAAAACACTTATGATTTGATTTAATTTAATCTATAAATCTAGCAGACATTCGCACGCGCCTAAAAAGGTAAAGTAACGTCCATCTAAGAACAGGTGGAATAATGTACATAGTCAAAGAAAGGAATTTCTATCAACATAGTATAGAGTTTGAGAAAAGTAACATCACCAGAATAATATGCAGCAATCATAGCTCCTAAAGCATGATTCTTGTTCCTGAAATGAACTGTCTACACTTGGCATACTAAAGCATAGAATGTGCATAGAGGCATGCTGCTGAGTGGGCCATGTATGCCCAATACTTACCCCCAGGCCATACCCATTATGACCCCTCTTCAGGTTCACAGGGCTTTACATGGATCTCCTACCCCCTCCCTCTCCACAGTAGCCAGACAGAAGGGTTTTACCAACAACCCTTCTCTCATTTTTTTAGTCTCTCACCCAAAATAAATGCTGGGCATAATTTCTTTTTTTTAAATCCACATGAATATGTTCAAATTGGGATTTTTCTATACTTCTCGATTATCCTTGTGGACATTTTCAGTTCGCTCCTAAGCTGAAATGTGTTTGATAACAAAAGCTTCTGGTGGATTAGGACCATGATGTCCCCTCAAATATTGTCATGTTTGACCTGTTGGGGTAGAGTGGTACCGTGACCCCTACTGGAGGACTACAAAAGGTCACCCTCATGGGGCTGGCGCCTGGAGGTGTCGGTTGTCAGACCACCTTCATGTGGACTTATAGGGGATATTCTCATTACAATAAGAATATTCAAAATGTAGAAACCCGCCTATGGTATGTTAATTCTATTGCAGAACGTATATATCTCAAAGAGTAACACGTGAATCTACATTAAACTGTCAGTTTACCTCGCGAAAATAGAATACTCCTCTCATTTTCTCGACAAATTATGATATAGGATATATAAAAGTATAAGAACGTATAGTTTATTCACATGCACTTTTTGAATATGGAATGGTATCCTCTCAACAATAATCGTGATCAGCAGAATGTCAGCATGGACATGCAACTCTTTTAAGTGATTACGATTAGACTATGTTAAATCCAGGGCTGTTCCATTTACATAAATTATGTTGCATTCTGGATTTCTAGAAGGGGGTGAGGGCGGACTGTAAGTTCGAAAAAGTTGCACATCTAAGAGCATGCATTTCCCAATCTTTTTAACTTCAAAAGTCAACCAAGGGGGAGTGGGAGGAGGGAAGGTACACTCGGGACCCCCTGCCTTCCCAAATCCCACAGGTGATTCGCCTGTAGGCCTATACCCATGACCATCCTTTCAACCACTGTGACAATTGTTTTCCCAGATGTAATTCTTATCCTACTTCGTTTTGTACACCTTATTTCTAATAAGTCTTTGCCATAAGATTACAGTTTTTTTCTCTTCTTCATTTTAACAAATATGAGTGTAACTAAAACCTCTAAAGCAGATCTACCACAAATCCCCAAGCCCCATTAGGTGACAATACTAGTCTGTGTCTCCTGTCCCTGAGGACCCTGACCCTGATCTCACTATCCCCATCGGCTGATCCAGGCTTTAATCCAGGTAGGTACCCTGATAGGAAGCCCATGTGGGTCCGAAGTGGGCCTCATGTGGGCAAGTGGGCAGCGGTTCCCCCACTTGGGTCCCAAATAGGTCCCACTTGGGATAACCCTTGAAACTGTAAATCATGGATATGAATGAATGTCCTCTGATTTCCTTGATCAAAGCTCATTCATGGAAAAGAATGGACAAAATTCAAATTTTGCCTGTCTTTTAATAACTTGAAAAACCAAGTAAGCCAAGTGGGTCCCACTTGGGTCCCGTGTGAATATGTCCCATTTGGACAATGCATGAAATCTTACAAACAAATAACTAAAGCATCCTGATTCATACTCTCTCTGCAGAGAAAGAAGAGTGAGTGAATATTTTATCAAATTTCTATATCAAAATGACTAAAGCTTGTCCACTTGGGTCCCATGTGGGACCCATGTTGATCTCTCCCATGTGACCAATATGTACAAACCTACATAGATTGAGATATATCCATCTGATTTATGCTCATTTAGTAAAGGAGGATTGATTTTAAATGATTCAACTAATATTAGATTTATGAGTGAATAGATCTTGCCCAATACGGTCCCACATGGGACCCATGTGTAGATGTCCTGCGGAAATATTAATACATAACATAAACTGAGAGATAAAATTCTGATGTTTACTCATTTATTAGACTACAATTTGGAATTGAATATAATATGAAATTATATATAGGGATTTGTTTATTGAAAGTAACCAATATTGCCCACTTGGGTCCCATTTGGGACCCATTTCCACATCTCCACCATGAATAATGTGTAAAGACGTAATTGAAAAATGTTCTTTGAACTCATACTCATTCAAGAAAGCCAGATGAACAAGTTCATTATTCAAAAAATGAGGGAAATTTGAGTATACAAGTATGTAAATCTTGCCCAATACGGTCCCACTTGGGACCCATGTACATGCATCCCATTTGAAAAATTATCAATTTATCATATAAATATGATATGATTCGATGGGCTCTTCCCACAAAAAGTGCTCCCTAAATAACTAAACTTGGGCCTATTAAATTGTTTCAAGTCACAATGAGATATTTCTTACTAGAATATTTCACGATTTTGAAAATGAAAAAGAAGTTTAAATTGTTGTTCCTGTACAGAATAATTAATCATCCAGTATATAGTCTTTATATATGAAGAGGGAGACCCGATGTTTGATTCACCTTACTTGGAGACTTTAATTGAGGTAGGGCAAATAGGCCTAATTGAATTACCAAAGCTTTTTCAACATCAATTTAGCTTCCAGGACAAATGTTGGTAGTACAGTACCTACAAATAAGTACGCTTGAGTCAAGTATATGCCTAATTCTATTATTAAATATGGCAAAAAGCACATGAAAAATAGTACAATTTACTACATTCGAATTCATAGAATAGATATGAAAAGTACGCCATATAGGCTTATACTGTGATTATATAGGCCTACTCATAGGCCAAGAGCCTGTCGTAAGTTCACCCAAATTTGGGGATAACTATCCCCAGGAACTATCCCTCTTGTCAAAATATCTAGCATTATTACTTGCCGATTCAAATACAACACCACATCTTAAAACACCATAGGAATATAACATTCTAAATTGATGTATTTGATATTAGGATAACTATATTATGCTTTACTTAAAATATCATTCATTACTGTGTCATAAGTGTTTTTGGCGCCACCTTGTGTGAAGTATGAGATGCACATTCCAAAGCTAGCCAATCAGGAGCCAGGAAGATTTGTAAACAGGAGACCCGCCATATTCTAAACAGTCAAAGATCGTCACTCACTCAACTCCATACTTTCATGAATCATGAAAGAAAGGAATGAGGTAAGCCACTTTAATTATGCTATACTGCTTATGATGATATAATTGATAGATACAATATCACTAACGAGCATAGAGAATCACAAATATAGGCTTATAGCAGACAAAGATAGCATGTTTATCATTTTGACTGGGCATTTCTAGGTCGGCCAGTGGATGCTATATGCTGACAGTGAACATAATGCTTTTCTCAGTTTCTCAGTTTATATTAATACTTGATGATTTAATCAACATACCATGTTTGACTTTGCCGAGAATATCATGTTATTGGCTCTAATTCCAGGGTGCTCCACGTTCCTCATTTTAGCCGTAGCTATAAGGGGCCAACTTCGGAAGTGCTTACCACACCGAGCGGTGTTACCAGCGCAGGGGGTTTGACGGCACCTACCCACGGATGTCCCGTCCAACATTATGACTGTCGCACCTGCCTTAGGCTGAGCCCGGTACCCCCACTCACTGTGTCCTAGGATACGCACATCAGCATTCTAATTTTCGCGGAGAAAGGGTTAGTTAAACTTAAACTTTGAATGTCTGCGAAAATAAGAAAAAGGGGTCTTTTTAAGTCCAAATACCCGTGAATTCTTGAGAAACATTTGGGTGATACAGGAAGGTAAAATTGAGTCTCAGGAAAGACAAAATTGCAAAATCCGCAAGCAATCTACATTCTCTAATGGGAAGAAGTTACAATTATAAATTAGGCGCCAAATTTCACCCATAATCAGAGAAAAGTGAAAAATCAATAAACAAAATTTAAAGGCATTTTGGAAAAAAAGTCAGTGGTTTGGAAAAAGGGGTAGATTATCAAGCCCTAGAAATCAGCGATTTTTGAAAAATAGGGGTGTTTTTCTGGACAAAAGTCAGTGAAAAGGGGTGATTTTTCAAGATGAAGAACACTGATGGGTTACATGTTCTGTATCTGAGTGGGGGTAACGGGAGGCTGAGTCATCTTAGTATTTTCCTTACTATTCTGTAACTTGCCTATACCTTTTTCAGTTTGAATCTTTTCCACTTTAGAGACTAAAAGAGAGATGAGTTTCTTTCCATATTTGGAAAGAGAACAAATAGAAGGTGAATCATATAGAATTAAAATTAATAGTGGTCGTTGGTAATTTTACTTTGTATCATAAATAGATATACACTGGCATTTTCTGTAGCTAGAAATAGTTTCCTCGCTATTCTTAAATGATTTAGGGCTAGGCCTATCATATGGAAGCTTGACATGTAGCCCTGGCATGTAGCTGATTAATAATTTAGCTATGACCACCATTTTCACATTTTGACGATTAGGAATTTATAGGATGTCAAATAACGTGATAAATATTATTCTTTTTAAAAAAAATTACATAAATGACTATGCATTACTATCAGCTGTGTGAGTTATCAAATACACATTGTTATTAACTTTTGTTTTTAGATGTGGACAAAAGCAGAACTGGATATGGAAGAAACATGGAGCTGATTTCAGACTGCAACTAACATCACTTACAAAGAGAAAATATCAATATCATCTTTGCCTCAAAAATAAAACATACGACTCCATGTGGTGAACTTCCTCATTTAATTAGAAATAAAGACAAATGATCAACCATTTAAAAAGAAGTGGGTCAACCCATGTATAAAGTAGGGTGGGGCCCATGTGGGAAAGAAGTGGGACCCAATTGAAATAAGATGTGGGTCCCAATTGGGTCCAAAGTGAGTAAGCTGAATTGGACATATTGAGGTGGGACCCATTTGGGTCCCACTTGACGCAAAATGGGCAGGCCCATGGTGGCCCCATGTGGGCCCGCCGGACAAATCGTAGTGGGACCCACTTGGGTTGCCAAAGTGGGACCCAATTAGCAGCCCACTTGGGACCCACTTGGGTCCCATATGGCATTCCTATAGGGGTATACAGGTAGCACCAGGCAGGTAGACAGGTGAGGCAGCGTCCCCGACCAGGTGTCTCCTTACCACCTGTATCCAGGTGGGCCAAACCCTCCCGACTAACACCTACAGGTATTCGGGGTATACATGTTACCCTGACATGTTCCCCAACATTTTCCCATGAGTTTCACTTTTCAAGGTTCAAGGCATGACGATTGTGTTTGAAGTCTCAGACAGCCGTACTAAATCCATGTCCTTTCACGGGTTGTCTTCCGGTTTGAGATAGTGGGGGTGGGTGTTGCAACCCCATTTCAGATATATTTCGCATGTTACTTAAGTCAAAATGAAAAATGGGCATTTCGCACGCCACTAGAAGAAATACTCATCATCGTGATGATTTCAACAAGCCATATAAGGAAACAGGCCTATATAGTGGACACTAATTAATTAAAGGACGTATATGTTAATATCATCACTAAAATTAACTTTTCATTTCTCATTTATTGTATTTTCACCGTGAATGGTTATTGGAATGGCGCTTACTTTTGATGTATAGCTTTTTTTTCAAGGAAGTCGTTTGTATCATTATAGACGTACATACCCAATAAGGCCAATTGCTAAACAGTTTGTATGTTTTGTAAACATTGGCAATATCCCAGTCAATTTTTAGGGTTCAATACTAGCCATAATTCAGGTTTGAACTGTAATACAAGAGGATGAGCAAGAAGGATAATTAAAAACTTGAATTTACAATAATGATTGTCTGACTGACATTCCAACTGTTTTAAAGAATACTATCGGAAAAATTGTATCCACGCTCGAAGTGCTATAAACGTGATAAGACATGTTTGGGTTTCCCGGGTTGGGCCTCAGTACCAAAAAGTCGTGTGACGAAAAAGTATCCGAGCTTGCCAGGATTCGAACCTGGAATCTTCTGATCCGTAGTCAGACGCGTTATCCATTGCGCCACAAGCCCAGTTGTTTGCAGGGGGACGTCGTTGATGAAAAAATACTTTCACTTTGGACCATTTGGTGCAAATGTATGCTGTACAAATGTCTATCATGAGAAATATCACCTATAACGTTCGAGAAAATTATCATATAGAGCGGGTTTCAGCTTAAGGGTCATAATATTAATTTTTTGTATCCAAGGAAAAGTCAGAGCTTGAAAAGTTTTTCCTTAGTTGCCTTTGTGTTTATTTCCCCGTTTGTTTCCAAGATTCGACCACTGGACTTGGGAATGGAAGAATGAACAACAAAACAAATCCGACGAATAAATATCGAAATACGAATATTCTAAAAGTATTTGAAATTCAAAATTTCGGTGGACGCGGTGTCGTCATAGGTTTACCACTAAAATGACGCGTCACAACTCAGCCCTTAAAAAATCGCAATGGTTCTAGAGGCCCAACTTTATACATATTCACGACCATATCATGGTGTTGACCTCGACTCTTTAGCGACACTCTGGAAACACCTGTTGGGCACCTCACCTTTCCCCACATGAAAGGAGACCGCCGGTAACATGTCACAGAGGGGGTCACCATGGGTGAACATGTAAAGGGCTCACGGCCGCGCGCCATGCATGAAGCATGTCGGGTGGGGGATGCACGTGTTTGACATGTTTGACATGCATTCTCAGACATGATTAATGTTATCGAACAGGAGGCGATTGTTTGGAGGGAGTACTGGCACTGAAGGTGGTGTGTTGGCAACGTCCAACTGGGAAAATCGGGGGACTCATGAGGGAGGGAGGAAGGATGTTGAGGCATTAGAGTCCTATAGGATTTTGTGTCAAGTAAAGAAAACTAAAAAATGAGAACACAAGCAACTCTTGTAGTACCATCAATAGGAAAAACTGAGAAATGTAAGTGCACATTTTGAAACTATAATTATGGTGGAGAACAGCCAACAAACACACGAAAACAGAAGTTAATCTTATATGGTACAATGCCTATAGGAACGTAAATTATGAAGATCAACACGTTTAAAAGCACACATTTTGAAACTGTGGGGAAAGTATCCATGGTTTATTGCACCAGTATGAGGTGGACAGCATGGGGTAGATTTTCACTTCTTTCTTGCAGCTAAAAATTATATTTTCCTCTCACATTGGCCACATAGATAGCGTTACGGAAAACATATCCAAAAAGGTACATATCTGATGAATAATTGTTAAAAAAATTTGTGAACTTGTTAGACTGTTAGAATGTGATGTGAAAATGGAAGACAGACAACTTTCCATTTTTATGATTCCTACAAAGGTACTGGTAATGGAGTGTATTAGCAGGTTATCAATATTGCCTTCTCGCAGTCCATATTCTATGAATATTCATTATAATATAGCTTTCCTTTACAAAGACAACTGCCATTCTTCAACCAAGGTCTACAAGAAAACCCCAATATGAGGAGAGAATCCCCCCTCCCCAGTCCCCACATATTTACTCCCATCTGATGCACATCCTCCCAAACCCACAGTTTATTGTGTGTCAAGGAGACTAAACAAAACCTCAGCCCACAAACAACCAACAAACAGCACCCAAAGAGGCAGCTTTCAGCAAAATGGCCGCGCAAATAAAGGGTTCAAGAGGACTCCCAGTCTGAGAGTGTGTGGCCACTTTCTGCTGAGGATCTCTATATAGGGGGAGCTGAGAGGTCCATTTGGTGGGTGGTAATCTTCCTTCTCAGCTCCTGGGCAGGGACGTGGGCGGAAGTCAGGTTCTAGTGATGATCCATAGGCATGCGCAGAGGAAAACGTGCCTCCTAGAATTTCTCCTTGTCCCCCTCATATTATCTAGAAAAATACGTCCACGGGCGAAACGAAACAACTATAAAGGGGGGATACATTGAAAGATGCTATCGCTTAATTCCGTTCGAACCAGTGAACATTATAGCGACCAACAAATTACATGGTTAGGTTTTTCACAAGCAATTGACCATTTCTAGATATTTCCAGTCGCCTTTCTCTAAACATTTTTTCTTGTCGTTGTCGACAGTTCTTGGTTTCAAAGTATCAGTTCTATTCGCTCAATCGGTAAGCCCCGTAACATCCAAACGATGGTGGAAATGTATTCAGCAGAAGTATTCTATTATGGTTGCTCTCATGCATGAATCGTAATTCAAACGGACAAATGATATGAGGTTGTTGAAGTTGCGAAGTTATAGTATACTACACCTTTTTACAAATGATTCGAACAGCTAACAGAATAAATGATTAAGTTGGTAGCTATTCATTCTCTCCACTTCTTGCCTGCTGTGGGGCTAACCCGGAGTGGGCGGGGAAGGGGGATGGAGGGGGCTAAAGGTTTTTTTTCCATTTTGTTTCGTTGCTAAGCCAATCAGTTAAGATGCAAGGTCTTCTTCTTGGTCGAATGGCCTTACAGGCGACAGTGGCTAAGATATCTAAAACTGTAAAAGATTTTTTTTCACAACTATAACGTTCCCTGTAGCACTGTATACATTATGGTTCGTGTGTAATAGAGAAATAGTAAGAGTCTATTTAATGGTTTTCACATCAGCCTTATACTATTAACCACTTTCCGATGTGCATTAGGTAAAGTTAAAATGACATCACCTATCCAGCCTGTCAACAAGTATACTTTAATTGGCTCCTTATGCTGATAACTATAGATTCCCTCCACTAAGCCCCCTTTAGCCTTAGCCATATAAACAGCCGTTCCCATCAATTCAATCTCCCTATCTTAAAATGGTCATCCACAGTCAAAAAGTAAATAGAAGTTAAACACCGCGCCGTTGATCTACTAATAAAATGAAGACGTGCCTGGGGCAATTGTAATCTCTCAGATGGTTACCTGGCTTTAACACCCCATTGTCAACAAGGGCTGTGTTTTGTAAAGAACTACCCCCCTCGTCGGCGTCAGGACCATTACGTCCTGAACTGTCAAATCAGCGAGCTTGGCCCTGATAAGGTGAGTGGGGTGACAAGAAATGGCTCACTTGTCAGCCCATCTTCTCAAGGTAGGGAAAAGTGGGCAGGGATTAGGGGAGGGCACTTTGAAATAGAAAAAAAGAGTCATAAATTGGGCAGCACGCGAAATTGATTAACAGCAGAAAAAATGTCGAAATGGTCGGGATGGGGAGGGAGGGGGAGGTGGTGATGTTGAAAAAATGTGAAGCCCCCTACCCCCAAATTAAGCTTGTCATCATTTTGTAATTTGGTAAGAAGCGTCTAAGATGGTGCCGGAGGGAAGGGGGGCAGAGATAAAACGGGATTGAGAGCTCGCATTCCTTCACCCAACCTAGGTTAAATGATGATAAAGTGTTATTTATTTTGTTGCTGATTGCGCCTATAACAATGGTGGGACATGTTATTAGTGTAGGAAAATGGAGCACAATCCTAGCTCTATGGAAACTTATCTTTGATTTGACATTAGAAATTTTGCCATTTGCCAAATATTCGTCATTATTCTATACAGTCTGAGGAAATATTATATTAATATGAACAAAACCCAAATATGATACTTAGAATACTCCTTGCTGAGCATCTACAGTTCTATTCTAGCCTACCCAAACCTCACTTCTTTGCAAAAAAAAAGTGCCCTCCCCTTTCTTCACCCCAGCCCATTCTAAGGTAATCCCATAGTTAACTACCACAAAGATCCCCGAACGTCTTTATTCACGTGGCCACTTACGGTAAGCCTACGTCATAATTGGGCTGATCCGCGTGATGCTACGTGGGCTTACGTCACGTTTACGTCACGCCTTACGTCTGATAACGCCCTCAAGTGGCAATCACTTACGTAACGCCAATTGCATGTAGTGCCGTAACGCCAAGACGAGAAAAACTACTGAAAGGCTGAAGGGAGAAAAAATACGTATAGCCGATTTACAGAAGAACCCGGGGTAGCTGAGGTCTTTTTCTGTGTGTCTTGATTAAAAAATTCACGTATAGTTTAAAATTATAGCATAACAAAGGAAAGAATGCGCTGCAAAAATATCAATGAACGAGAAGTCCACGAACCAATCGGAGATTCACCTTGAAAACACTTAATGAATATAATTATATCAAGAAGGAGGGGATGCTACTTATCCGCTTATCGATCCATACGTTTCATAACGTTTAACGTGTCAGTTTTACGTTTTGAAATATAATTTCATTCTAAGCAAAACATGTATATCAGGTCAGATTTCGGATGGACGACGAGGAGGAGTGTAGACACATTTAGGTATAGGTCTGTATACTAATACATGTGCATTTATTCAAACAATTTAGAAAGTACAAATACCTGCAACCAAATGTTCATGGTACATGTATTTTTGTTCACACAATTATGGTTACAAATACCTGCTACTCTTACCGTTTGCAGGGTCAATATGGAAGGCGCTCATATACATGTAGTACATTTCACCAGATTTAAAGTTTTTTTGATATAAAATTCTCCTGGTATGTTATCCTTTTTTATGTATCCTCTTGTGAATGATACGTCCCACACTGCCCATCTTTTGTCACAATGTAAAATCTTTCAATCGATATCAATCTAAATATATCAAAAATAAATTAAACCTGAAAATAGTCTATAGTTGGCTTGGTGATCTGACCCTTGAGGCCAATCCCCGTAAGGTCAGGGTTGTAACCTTAGCTGTAGCCAGGTTAAGGGCCAGTGTAGGGCCGGCTATAGGGCCTATAGGACCCTTTACGAGGTTGGGGCTAGGGTTACAGGTCTTACGAGGCTAAAACCACCTGGGCCTTTCAGCCGACCCCTTTGATCAGGGCAGCAGGCCTGTGGTCCCCATACTTTGATCAAGGAAAGCAGACACTAGTTGCTATGGTAATAGAGGCCAACTATGACAGAAATGTGGGTTTCACAGGGTCAGGTGTCCTGCCAATTTCTTTACCCAAAAAAAGAAAAAAAATGAAGGAGGAGAATCACAAATAGAAATGGGTTTTGTATGCATAATTGTGGGAAAGTTTCTTGAATAAACTGAGGTGCGCTGTATTCTATCTGGAAACGTTTTGTATTAAGTGCATGTCATTAAGTGGTAGAATAGAAAGGTGGTTTCTCAAGTGACAAGGGATAAGATTAGTGGGTTAGGTAAAAAGGGAGTAAACAGTGGTAAAAGGGGATAGAGTGTGATTTGATCAGAGATAGAAAGCAAAACGCTGTTTCTGCAAATCCACGCCTTAGGAATCACTCATCTCCCGGAACTTTCTCTAGCCCATCAGTTACAATGACAGTTTCAACAGCAAATTACATTAACAATAAATCATAACAAAATAACTGACTATCGAATGCATAGAATAAAGCTGGATTTACCCTTTACCAACCCAAAGCCCCTTTCTTATGATACAAAACTTGCTGCACATATAACCTACCCCGTAATTTTGAAGTGCTGTCCCCTATACTCTCTAAAGACATTACAACAATACAATAGGTTAAAGCTCAGCAGTGGGCATTGACTTGTGAGGATGTTCCCAGCATTGAACCCTCACCTGTCCAGGTATACCCCTCTCCAGGACCCCACCCCCCACCCACTAATTACAAAGGAGTGCAGTAATTAGTTTGACTCTTTGTTCACACTGACCACTAATTGAGCTGCTTGGGGTACTTACATCCACTGGGGGGCTGTCAGGAGTGGACAGCAACTGACCAGTGTCCAGCTGGGTCAATTAGAACAATTAACATCAAGTGTATTTTACAGAGGTGACCAGTGGTCACTCCTAGGGGGGCACCATGGCAACCTGTGGGTTGTAGGGTTAGGTCCCGGGCTGGGGGGTCAGGGAGACTGGACAATGGTCAGTCTTAGGGGTCAGGGGATGTCACTCAGTGACCAGCATGGACTGACCATCATGAAGGTGGGGGTCATGGCCCCTAAGTTATCAGATACCTCGCATTGATCCCAGGAGTCCTTTATTCCCTTTAATTTCCCATCTTCCCAGGCCTATTGTGACACGATTTAAGCACCCATGAGATTAAGGTTCCGAGCTGTATCTGATTGTAGTAAATTCCTTCAAGTGGGAGTATTCTGTAGGTAACATCTCCAACATCTGTAACACAGAGGGTCACGGATCGAATTTGAACTTTGAAATACTTTTAATGCGAGGGACACATCTTTTATCCTCTTTTCATTGCATCCTGTCTACCATCTCGGAAAAAAATCTAGAATTATGCAAAAGTTGTATTGAGGTTAGAACCAACTCCGATGCTAGGTCATTTTCAGTTTCAATTATATGCCTTTATCTGCACCTCCTATCTCTGCTTCTCCTGAGAGATTCTCTCTTTTGGTTTTGTTTCATGTCAGTGCTTCCACTCCATTCTATTACATTCAACTTCTTGTTCTCTTCCACCAATGACCCATCCTCCTTGGCTCCCATCTCCCATTTAATCAGGCCAATCTTATCTACCATGACCTACTGCATCGGTGCCTGGGAATCTCATGATAAAGGATCCAGGAGTTCCAACCCCCTGAGGGTCATCGTGCTGGTCAAGCAGCTGACCACCAATTACCATGAGGATCTCACACCTTTACCTGTACACATTTGACCACCCCTCCCCACCCCTAAAGGCTACAGGTAGGGGTATTAGGACCTTATAATAAAGGCTTGGCATACCAGGCCTGGGGTGAGGATGGTCGATAATGAGGGATTTACCTGTGGGTTATCAGAGGGTGATCACCTGCTGCCACCTGGTGGTCAAGGTGGGAGGCGTGGTGGTGGTCAGTGAGTGGTCATGACACCCCCTTATTGTCACAGGAGGCTCCCCGTGGTCAGTTTCCTGCATGGTGACCGTCTGGTCAGGAGATGGCCAGCGGTCAAGGGATTGCCAGTCACTCCTTGATGGGTATCACCAAGTACACATGTGTGAATTGTCCGATACTCTCAATGACATATCCTCATCTATCAACCATGGTGAGAGGGTGTGCTCATGGAACCGGAAAACTTGTAAATTGAGACAGATCGATATAATGCTGTTAAAAACTGTGACGAATGTAACATGTACGTATGAGTAGATGTTTTAGCATTGAGAAATTGAATCAATGCTAACTACATGTATTTACTTGTAATAAGCAAACTGCATTGTTTCAGTCCGCCTAGAGAAATCTAACGAGTTCATGGTTCTTGCTCTCTACCGACCATAGGTCTCTGTGCTATCTGGCTCACCGGCTAGCATTTTTCGATCTTAACCTTCTGTCTTACTCTTCATTTGTTAATAGTTTAAGTGTTCAAAACACGTCTCTATGTCTGTCTCTGTTTAATTCCTATCTGTTAATCATTGTCTCTAGGTCCCCTGTATTTTCCCCATATCATCGTAACCGTTAATTAAACCTCCAGGATATTCCAGATGTCCACCCGTATAGCTCCCCTTTTCTCCGCATACATGGTATAGGTCTACTGTTGCACCCCTTGTTATCCCTCCTTCGACTTATCTTGCTTCATCCCTGTCCCTCGTATACCTCCCAAATCCCCTCCTTCATCTCCCCCACTTTCCCCGTGCCTCCCCTAGGTTCATTTATCACCTGAGTAGGTCGGGCAGGTAACCCCTTCATGTTACTTTCATCTGACCGAGTCAGGTACAGATAGTGTGTAACCGAACCCCAGGGGACTGATTGTGGTCAGCGCCTGGTCAGTCTGTGGTCAGTTGGGGCTTTGTCTCAGGGGGCCTGGCACCCCCACTGACCAGCTTATCTGACCACCCACCTCCCCACATCACTGACCGCTCGGACACGGATAGATTGACCACTGCTACGGTCGGCTGATTACACCTACCTGATCACATGGTCAATGGGGTAAGGGCCCTTTGATGTCTGCTTACCTGGCTGAAAAAGGCACAGGTGAGTGAATGGGAAAGTTTCATTTGTGGGAGCTGAGGGTAGCGACTGCATGGAGATGGGAGGAGATACTTTTGGCTGTAAAAGATACCAATGTCAACTGAGAAACCGGCAATCCATCACCGAACCTACCATACTCAATGATATTAGACATGTGTAAAGCGAAGATTCAATGATATGCATATAATTATTATGTTTATTTTAGCCTTTTGATTTACAAATAAAAGTTCTCCATATCCCCTTCGACCTCTGAAACCAACAATAAATATAATTATGACAAGTAAATATCACATGAAGTCATACAAAAGGATTTGATACTTCTGAAACACATGGACAAAAAATTAATGAAAACGGCATGCAAGAGATCTTGGGTTGTTTAACATAACATCGACCATAATATAAGCAAGTAAAGATTTAAGAGTGAGTGACCCCTCGTTCTATCTTTGAGTATCCACCCAATAGTGTAATTACTCATGTCCCCACTCAAGTACTCCGCCCTCCCTCACGCCCCCCTCCCTCTCTACTGGGCGTGTCTAATTCCGTGGACAAACTCATCTAGATAAAAGCGAGGTAGGAGATATGGTCAAATCGATAATCAAATACAATATCACGGTAAATAGAAACTATTTAGATTCAAAGAGATGTTTTGTTTTGATAGCTTGGATTTTGAGTCAATATTGAAGTGGTTTTGGGTGTCGGCAAGGACGTTTTAGGAATCGTGTTTCGATTGAGTTGGAAAAGCAACACATTCAGAGTTCATAAAGCATTTCCCTCCACAGTTATCCACTTTGTACGCACTGTCTATTATCATAGTATGGGAAGTTGTTCGTATCCTTTTCGCCTTTGTCGGAAAACAAAAAAGGCATAATATATCGAGAGGACCGTCGATAAAACATAATTTTACACACAGTTACAGGTAGGCTAAGTGCTCTTGACATAAGCCATTATATCAACATCAGTATTATAAAACTTTACCCACTACTATCAATCTTGTCCGATCTATATAACTAATGACAAGTATTCACAGAAATTGCCACCTTCTATCATTAAGAGAAGAAGGTTTCACTTTGCATGGCAAAACATGCCCCTCATAAACATATTATTTACCTCTCCCGGTCACAATGTTTTGGTACTCAATTAATAGCACCTCTATAGCTATATGCTTGGCTGTTGCCCTTTTTATTTGCCTCCAGAGTCATTACTCTCTCTCGGAGATTTTATATACACTGATATAACATAGAAAACACAGCCAATTTTATATGCAATACGGCAATCAAAAAGGTCAGTGTATAATTACATAAACAGTCATATTAAGCTAAGCGGTAAGAAGCTCTTGAAAGTATGTGTAGGTTTTTAAAAAAAGAAATTCAATGTGTTCCTCAGGCCACTCTCAGTGAAGACAGTAAATTCAGGAAGCCTACGCACGAAATTTATAGAAGCCCCTCTAACTGAATAAGGAAAAATTGTGAGATTTCAACGACAATAATCAGTGTCTAGAGCCTCAACTCCCCCCTCCAAGTGAAGCTTTCTACACTCGCCCATCCCATGATCATACAGAGGACATAAATAGCGATGAGCACAGGTCTCGTACGTGTGGGGCACGGGTGGGGCGTGAGCACTGCCTCAGTCGGCCACATGCATATATATGTAGGGCTCTAAACCTGTTAACAGGTGATGGGGAACTGTCTCGTGTAGAATTTAATAAAATGAGTAACTGATAATAATGTCCCCCACTGAATGTTTGACCATATGCCATGTTATCCTTATGCCAGGCCCTTACGACGATACTCTACCACATGGCAGATAAAACAAGTTGTAAGAAATATCCTGAATTATTTCTTTTTTATTTGGTTATTACTTTTATCTGCACGTGATACATAATGCGGTGTATTTTACCTGTTCATCTAAAGTATCGTGTGGTTTGAAGGGTTCAGGTCCCCACGTGTTGCCATGCCCTAATCATGGTGGTGACATGGGTGAGTTGAGGGCAGCCCCCACCCTCAACCCCCTGTACCAGGAACTACACCTAAACATGTAAATGTAATTCGGTGTCCTGAGCTGTCCTCTGTATCCAAAGGGAAAAGAGGGCAGGGGAGGGGGGGGGGGTGTTCAAGGGGTATTTAAGTTTAGATCCAGGAATTTGGAAAGGATGGAGTTCAGAGATGATTGCATTTGGGTAGTTCTACTATTGAGGTCTAACTAAAACCAATTCATCAGCCATTGCAAACCTCTTTATAACGGTACTCTTCCCTTAAGTCCCATTCGCCCTGGTCGATTTATCTGTCGCAGAGGGCTACGAAATATTTATCTTAAGCATTTGCAAAATGATCTCCGGTGCGATAAAATGATAGCAAGCTAGGGATATTGATCGTATAGCATTCACACTGAGAATTGAGGTCCATTGCTATCATTTTTGTAAGGAATTTCGTATTGAATCGCACAGGATCTCTACGAAAATATTAAACAGGTTGAATAATTTCGCAAGGAAACACGTCGCAAAGGGCTACGATAATCCAACGTTCACAATGTTCGCAGATCGCAGAGCTCTAGAAAAACCTACGTTCACCACGGCGAGTGTGGCTTTAGGCATCTCCTAGACATATTCCTCGATATGTATATTATTGTGACGGAAGTGGAGTCATACGACACTATACGTTTGAACTTGTATTATTGTAAATATAATTATTATGATGAAGTGGAGTCATACAACGCTATACGTTTGAACTTTTATGATTGTAAATTACACCTAGGCCTAATGATTTAGAGAATAGTTGCCGTGGCGAAATGCGTTGAAAAGTCTTGCACTATATGACCCCACGAATGATATTTTACATTCGAATTTTTCCCTTCTTTTGTAGAACTTTGAGACCCCGACAAAAAAGGAGACTGGCACAGATCTTCTCCTCTTGGCTCCGGCCCAGTTCGAGTGTCAAATAAATTAGTGTCAAATAAATTAAGTTATAACATAATATAGATAATTGACACGTCCCAGTCCCAAGGGACTGTCGATAAGGGAAAGTTCCATAATATAATTTTGGTACAGTTCATCTCTTGGTTAGGGTCTCAGGACTTGTATCTAAGAAGTAAAACGACAAGTAAAATATAAGGCATACCATGTAGGGCAAACCCAACCGTCTGAATCAATGTCAAATAATAAGCTCAGGTAGCGATGCCTTCCATTCAAAAAGACTATTTAGACGTCTGTGTCCTATAGTATCAACATGCTCTAATCATTATGGTTTTCTAATTTCCAACGGCAACACATGGGACACCAGTGTAGGGCCCTAATGTTGACAAGGTGGGAGGAGGTAGGACAAGGGGAGGGGAGGATTCATGTGTGCGTCACATGTGATACTGGAGGAGGGCGATGGGTAGGGGAGGAGGGAGTTGGATCTCTCTGTACATGCGTGAGGTGGATCTCTGATTTCTGGGCAGACTGACACTACTGATGTCGCCCTAACCCAGTTGGCCGCTCCCCTACGTACCCCCTACACACTTATCAAGACTGCATCACACTAGGCAATTCTGACTACCGAGAATTTGATTATTTTTAGGCCTAAATACGTCTTCATTTAGGGTATGACAGCAACACATTAATTCTACATCCCAATTGAAAGATGATTCAAAATCCTTTCTAATGATACATTACACGTTGATGATAATTATTCAGCCCTTCTGGCGATTTCTGAAATCGCCAGTAAAAATCGGCTAGTGAAATACAGCCGTTTTGTAAGTGAGTGTGCGTGTATGTGTACAGGCAATATAGGTCATAGGGGAAAAGAGCGGAGGGGAGGGGATTTGGGCCTGTGTCAGGCGGTAGGATGCACCAATACGATCTTCCCTCCCGACCCCTCATTTTTTTCCACCCAGTACAGCCTTCTAGAAAACAACCCCCCCTGGAAGCAGGCGCCACCAAGTGTAGGATGTAATCAGCAACAGCTACCTGTTTTGGTGACTTTGTGACCATCAACCTTTTATGCATGTGATCCACGATACGAAATTTCCCCAAAAGGGTAGCAAACATGGTAGCAAACCGATTTAAGGTCTGACGGTTTTATGTTGGTCCATAATCGGTTCACCGATTCTGAGCCGATTTTTGGGATAGACAATATTTTGAACATGTTTTGAAAATGGTCCACTGTCGGTCCACTTTCGGTCCATTTTCGTCGTGTCGTGGATCACAGCCTTTAGTATGGGATCGATGTCAAACAATCTTACCCAGCAGCTTTGGCTGTGCATTTGACAAACCCATCATGGAAAGCTGAATTCCCATATTCGGAGAAGGTACATTCTCGGAAATAATTATGTAGGCAAATACGTTTTCTTAACAAGGCATAATTATAGAAACCCGGGTTTAATGTTTCGGGAATGTTAGAATGTTTTCCTTTCTTGTACAGCTATACCTTATTCATATTCAAAGTTGGTTTGCATTATTCTCTCATCAGATTATTATATACTTGAATATCTGGGTAATATTTTCATAGTTCTAATTGGCTTTAACCGTGTTTCTGTCTACACAACCTTACCATTACCTGGGGCAACTTTCATTATAGAAATAAGGTATTTCTGATTTTCATTGTTAACATCATAATCGTATACTTATATTGAATTACCATTACTGAATTACCAATAGACACAGGATATACGCTCAATATATGTTTTAAAGTTTCTTATAGATTCTTCCCAGTTTTAGGTTCTTGAATCAATCTGCACTTTTATATTCCCATCTAATTATAAGAGTTTATGCCACCAATATGTACAAGTCAATCCCTTATAATTACTTCAGTTTACCTCACGGTTCAACTCAAGACCAAATTCACACCAAACGATTACCACACTTTCAAAAAAAACTTACGGATCAGAATCGGGACGAAATCAGTAGAGGTATAATTTCCCCAATATTTCCCCAATATCAGCAGTCACATTTCTAGCTTTTTAATTCTTCATATGGTGCATCATACTACCATTTTACTGTTTCAATTCTGTCCTGATTCTATATACTCTTTTTACTAAGACTTCTGTAAGAGGAAAGTGCCAAGTGTGAACAAGACTTAACCCCTGAACGTCACAATCTCTGTTTACATATACTGCTTGCTGAAGCGAAACATCATAATTCATGTAAAAGAACCGTCGTTGGGGTCAAAAAGAAAACCTTTTTCTTTTTTGTATCACAAACCATGTGAAACTTCCAAGGTCTGAAACAAATATACAAATCATACAAAACACAAATCTTTTCTTATCTAACTTTTCCTGAAGTCGGAATATTTACGGTGGAATTGACCACTAGTTTTTACAATGAGATTATATTCCTGTATGTACTATTCTTGGTGTGTTGGTCATAAACACTATTCATCAACTTCCACTGAAATGCAAAGGAGGAGAAGACACGCGATGAATACCTAATTCTAACAAGAGTGTTCTTTCAGTGCCCTAAACCTTCACCTATAATGAAGAAAAATATTTACTCCGAGATGTTTAAAGTAGAACAAACGAGTGTTCTTCACTAGCTGGTAAAACAAAATAGATAAATAAAGGTTTTTGAACAGATAATGAAAGTAATTGTGCAGGTAAATCATGTAAAGGGTGGATTGATACCATGGCAACCTGCATTTCGACTCGATATACTTGAACGCGCTGAAGGAACAGTAGAATAATCCCTAATACCTCGCACGTTTCGTGTTTACAGCCATCATTTGGCCTTGAACAACCTGAAGTCATCAACTGGCCTTAAAAACTGTAACGGGAAGCACACGCGCCGCATACATAATTATGATAGTGGAAACTCTCTTCTTACCACTAGGCTCCTTCATGAAAAGCCTCCTTATAAAAAAGAGCACCACTAAATATAAACGCTGGGAAATACAACCAGATGTTTACGTACTCAGAGAGCATGCCAAGTTGTGACCACGGAAATAGGAGACATTTTGCAATCGGAGAAGACATTCCGATACGTGGAAACCGACCAAAACAACTTGTTGATCTCGGGTGTATACCTATACATGACACTCATCTGGGAGTGTTCTGGTTTCTAACTTTGGGGAAAACCTATAGATGGGAGTGGTCTCGTCGCTTTTGGAAGGTCCTTTTTTTGACATCCTGGCTTTGAAAATAGAAAACCTTATTCATTCTAGTGTTGTGTTTTAAGATCTGTATGTTGTTGGCATTATAGAATTCCTAGATTCCTTGGATTTTGGCACTTTGAGTATTGAACATTGAAATATATACAGTGCAACAGGGGCCCTCCATTAATTACGTTAAGATTTATATATAGAAAGAGACAGCATACAGAAAGAATCAGCTTATATCATTTCCTCTATATAGCCTATTACTCTCTGAATTCACCAAGCATAGCCACCTAAT
The DNA here is from genome assembly GCA_936440205.1 of Lepidonotus clava. Taxonomy (NCBI): domain Eukaryota; kingdom Metazoa; phylum Annelida; class Polychaeta; order Phyllodocida; family Polynoidae; genus Lepidonotus; species Lepidonotus clava. Next base: position 37,681,330 of record OW387136.1, on the reverse strand, counting down.
TTCGCTCTATAGCGTAATTCCTAATTGGTTTAGTATTACTCAGTTTCTTAGAAGTGTCAACTCACATGATTAACATGCTGGGGCTTTAGAAGGGGGATACCCATGATGTAGTTTGAATATTTCTTTTTATGAATAATTATGGTTAATGTCAAAAAGAAAGGCATTTCTACAGGGAATGATCCAAAAAGCATCATACAAAACGGAAAGGACAGCGTCCATCCTTTTGAAATTTTCTAATTCGCGTTGGTTTTCAAAATATTAGAAACACAACAGAATTCAAAATAATTTCATATGTTTGGACAACATAAAAATACAGCAAATTCAAAAACACGATGTTGGATCTGAGGGTTTGACCCCAAAGCTTGAGAGCTAAACGACCTTGACAGGTACCAGTTGACCTTGAGCCCAAAAAGTGAATACCACAACTCCCGCCACTCTGTTGGCCGTACCCGTTCAACCTGGTGACACAGCATTGTTTTGGTGCAGGGAGGAGGGAGGGGCAGGAGAGGAGAAGGGTCGGATTGAGTGCAGAAAGAGATGAATAATAGCACGCAAATTCCAGAGAAGGCTGGGGGAGCTTAAGCTATAACACATCATGCACCGTTACACACATGGCACTCTAAGGGTGGAACCCATTCAGCAATGCGACGGAAATTTGAGGTGAATTAGAGATCGTTAGAAACCAATACCTAACACGGTGAGATTTGCCATTCTTTTTATATAGATTTCTGGTCACATTACTCAGTAGAAACACAATTTCTAGTCTTTGATATTAGCCGATTCTTCCAGAAAGTCAATTGAATTGTCCTGTGGCAGACTTTCCAACTGGTGCTATTATGTACAAATGATTATTATTTCCGTAGGCCTACTACTTCAAAAATGATGTCCTTTCAGGCCATACCAAGAGCAAGCGAAATAGGCTACTACAAGCCAGTCCATCTGGTTGCTGATTTGTTAAACAGGTTTTAAAAGGACCTGTGGGAACCAGCAAATTAGGTCATGACACCATTTTTAGTTCCCCTTTCATCCTCTACATGGCATCATAGTGTAAGAGTTAGCAACCCACCCCAAACACTTATGTTGTGGGTTCGAATCCTGAAGAAACTTGTCCATCAAAGAATCCTGCATACTTTAGACTAAACTTGTCTTTTTTGGGCAAAGTTCGAAGGAACTAGGGATCATTGTAAGGAGAGATCGTGGTTATGCAGCCCATTTGTATATTTGGTGTGATATAAAAATAAAACAAAAAGATCCAGCAAGTATATAGATGTACTTACTCATGAGTGTTAAATCCGGGTTTAGGATAACGATCCTCCCCGTCACGACAATGCCGAATGCCGAAATAGTAAACAAAAAAAAAAAAAAAAAGCAAAAAAAAAAAAACCCCAAAGAGTTAGCGCTTATTGTATATAGGGAAGGAAATAGAAAATAGAAACCTTATAAATTCTCTGGCGGATTTCTTTTGGCCTAATTAGAATTGCTTTAATGAAATTTTTATGGGGAAAAGGGGCGCGATCTCACCTTTTCCAAAACCTGAATCCGCCACTGTTATTATCAAGACTAGCTGAAGACCTTGTCGACATGTGTGAACCCAGGTATAGCGGATTCAACCCTGAGTGATAATGAGGTAAACAAGCCTGGGCTTGTCAGTGCCATAATTGTATCGTAACTCAATCAACACAGTTATGGGCCGTTCTTGTACCTACGTCATACTCACTCACCCATATAGCACAACGCTCCAAACATGGTGTAAGAGGGTGTAATAGGTTGTCTCATAACAAGGGGCCCCTTAGGTCATAATAGGCCGTCTTACAACGAGGGTCCCCTTAGGTCAATTAGTAATGACGACACACAATGTTTGTGGGGGTTGGGGGGGAGGGAGGGGCTGAATTATCTTACAGTAAGCAGGGTAATGATTGTTGTTCTGGCCAACAATCACAGAGATTACATTGGGCACCCTATGTGATGGTACAAGGGTAGCGCTCCCTTTCCTCTTTCCGTTACATGCATTACTCCTTTCAAGACAGTGTGATGACCTACAGCTGGGGGAGGACGTCAAAATGCCACTCCTCTAAAGCTATGTTACGTACTGTTGACAGCTCCCATGGGCAGTGATCTTCATGACCAGTAGTAGATTTAGAATGGCCATTGGGAGACTCCGAGAGTTTTACCCTTCCACTTAAAAAATCGTGTAAGTGTGTATAAAATTCGGCCAAATAGCCATTAACAGCTTTTTTTGACAACCATGGTAACTCATTTTAAAATATTTAGATCTGGCCAAATATGATTAGGCCTATCTATGTGTTACACTTTTAATTGAATCAAATAATTATGTTACAGTTAAACTATATAACATACACAATTAGTTTGGTCTCACCCATGCAGGGTCTCAATCTCATCTAATAAGAACATGGCGTCCAGTATAGATCTGCTGGTCTTGACCTCACCTAATCTGTAGGCCTCAGTGACAGCTTGGCTGAGAAAGGTCGTCAGTATACGCCTCTAAATAACGTGGGAGGACTCCCCATCTCCGAATCACACCAGTTAACCTCCTGGCAAAAAGTGAGGGAGGGCTTCAGGGGGTACATTAATAAGAAACTCCTCCCCCATTCTGTCTTTGCCAAAGGGAGCTTAAGGAAATAATGACAGGGGTCATATACGAGATCCAAGGACAAACATTTACGTGTTCTTGTATCATTATGGATTGGCACGCCTTCTGTCCACATGTCCACTTACCCACTCTCTGGCAGTTTAGCAAATAGAAGTACTAAGTTCTAAAACGAAACAATTGAACAAAAGAACCAAAAGAGCATAAATGGAACAAGACAATGTCTCTGGTCCTGTTGCCTTCACACATCTTTTCATTTTGTTCAAATCAGCTTTATCATCTTTGAAGGGTTTCAAACTTTGTGTGTGTTCTCCCTGGCCACCCTTCTACAGAAGTTTCAGATAGATCGTGGCTCTTGTTATGTATAAAAACCAACCTCTACAAATTATTACTTTATTTGAATTATGTAAAAATCGTTATCTGACATTGTATCCCCTTGTCCTGAGCCCCTGCTGTGGTTGACCATATCCCAATCATCGAGTCACACTCACACAGACACGCACCCACAGGACACACACCCCTCACCCATGGTACACACATGAACACCTCACACTACCAAGATCACCAAGGGCCCTAGACCCTTACACTCAGCAGTGTGATAAGAATACTATTCTTATAATAATTTAATAATAAAGAAATTGTAAGTCTATGTAGAGTTCGAAATAATTATTATTTCGAACTCTACATTGACCTACAATTTCTTTTCAATATCCAGATACCCTTTTCCTTTGATGGATTCTTTTGGATTTCTGCTTCTTTTTAAATTTCAATTCAAGTTTTTTTTCTTTTCCCTTTTCCTTTTGTGTTCTCCCTTTACAGTCCCGGAGTACCCTGCTTCAACTAAATTAATGCAAACCTTTATTCTCCCTCTAACGGTACCTTAATATGGGTAACTATTGCGCGAGACACCACCGGGTACAATCATTCTCCTGCCTATTCTTTAACACTGGCGACGCCCTTCTTTCATCAATATCTCATAAAATGCTGGAGATCACTTTGGTGATGACTGTGTCTCCCCACACAGAAAGGATGCTCCAGCAGGGAATTAAGCATTGTAGAGGATGTTTTAAGCTTTCAAATGATACTAAGCACATTAAAATTGAATGATATTCAAGGAAGTTATAGGCTGTTGAACACAGGATTGTCAGTATTCCTGAAAATGGCAAAAAGTCCGGATATTGAATATCTATCTAAATATTTAGTAATGAAATAAAATTTCCCCATAAATTAACAAAAATGCCTTAAAAAGCTATTATCTGAATAACTTTTGATCTAGAAAAGATAACCTATTTTAGTTTGGACTAATTATATTATTATGAAGTCATGTTTATTCAAATGGGTTACAATTTCTTACAAAATCTACAAAATGTTGTCATTTCCATGGTATAACCAAACCTCTATTGTTAGGTAATATATGGGGAAAAAACATTCCATTAACATTCCAAATAGAATGTTTTCCAAACTATATGGAATGTAAAGAGTGGGATAACTGAATTATACACAAAAGGTTGCTTTAAGACATTTTCATCCCTATTTTTCACAAATCTACCCATATCTCCTTTAATATTAGCTGTACAGCTTAATATATAACCCCCTCGGAGCATCCTTTCTGTGTGGGGAGACACGGAGATCAATTATTCATTTTTCAATATTATATAGATCAAACATAGATCTTGTCAAAAATATCTTGTTTTTTATTAGTTTACCGGAATTATCTTTGGTAGAGCCATCCCAAAAAATCATAACACTGCCAACATACAACATACAACCGGAAACTGCTCCAAAACAGCAAATCGTGAGTGATTATGGGATACTTTAATAAGGCAAATAAGTACAAAATGACGTGCGCATATGATATGTTGAATAAGGGGCGGATTTTTAAAAAGCAATGGAGGAGGGGTAACATTTATAATCATAGCTATGGGTTGTTTAGTAAAACGTTGCATATCCGCATGCATGTATGCCTGAATCGCATTTATTCTTCTGTGTTTAGCTTTAGCTGGTAACACATGATGGCCCTTGGTCCGCGTCTGTAGTCTATATACTGATATACACTTTAATGTAACTAGTTAAGTTATTTGAAAATTGATAGGACCAATTATTGTCAAAATATGTTTATTTTCAGACAAGGATCTGTGGATATTTATTTAATTTATGGACGCGTTTTAATCATTCAAAAGTCTCATATTCAACTTCTTTACGACGCAGTAGATGATATCTTTATTCGTACAATTATTCTAGCCCGGGATTCTAGCCTATAATTATTGTCATGTTGCATTTAAATGGAGAAAAGTTTGCATTATCAGGGCCAGCAAAAGTACCAATATCTGTCAGTCAAATTATCAAATAGAAGTTCAACGGTCGAAACAAAATTGTTTATTTAAAAATCGTCTTTTTTAAATACTGGATCTTCCCGTGACGATCCCTCCTAGTAGAGAGCACCATCCCTCCCTCCGCGTCCCTGGTCGTCAAACTAGGCCAGATTTGTTTTGCCCACAATCAGGTTATGTCGCCGATCCCACCACCCCCTCCCACCAGCGTTCTTCTGACCTAGTTTGGCCGTTTTGGCGGGAAAACCGGTGGATCTCGATATCATCTACTGCGTCGTCCCTTGGAAGATTCGAGTAAACAATACGATGGGTGGGAAATGTAATGGGATGCAGACCCGAGAAACAACAGGTGTTTTTAATACTGTTCAATATTCTAACGGTTTTCATGGTTAATTTAAAAGATAGGGGACAATTCGAGGGTTTTCATCAGAAAATCAATTTCTATGGCGTTATTTTGCGGCTAGAACTGATTATTTTTTTGATCATAACTGTAATGTTACTGTATGTGTCCAATGACATGTTCGCACGTTTCTGCGCATCTGTAGGGCTAACATGCTTGTCAATAGTTAGAATCCACTGAAAACGTAGGCCTATAGCCTGTAATAGCTAGCTCAGTAAAATAGTAAAGTTTTGCCTATTACGATGAGGAAGACGCTAAGTTGAGCCATGATTCAAAAGATTAATGTAGGCAAAGCCATAAAAAACATTTAGTGACATAATTCAGAGAGCGCATTTATAAAATCACTAATGGAGGCAGGCTTAAAGAATTTGAGGGCGATTGTTACAGACGTATCAAGCATCGCACCCTCATGTTGGGTTCATGATTCACCAATTTATCAGATGCTTATTGAAAAGCCTTAAATATGTGCTTGTCTAAAACAAAACATTTTAAAATTGAAATTCTATAAACAGAAAAGTAAATTTTATTCTGATTTCTGTAGTTTGCATTACATGCCCCTAAGTTGTATTCTCACAGAAGGAGGGCGATTTAAAAAAAATATGGAATAACTTTTGCGTTTTTCCATTAGTACATTCCGTTCTTAACACATTCCTTTAGCACTTCCAGTTCCCTCATGTATCACATGTCAAGCCAGTTCTGAGACACCTTCCTCTTCCATCTTTCTACATCTTACCCTTGAGTCCTGGATATTCATTGTATAACTGGCCTTCACTATTATGTAACAAAAATACGTAACGTAAACCTGTCCATTGGAAAGAGAGAAAGCTATGTAAAGTAGATAGTGATTCCCAGATTCAACCGTCCTGAACAAAAAAGGAATTCCCAAGACAAAAAACATGACAAATTATCAAAAATATCAATCAGGTGCATATTCTGTGATTTGTATAAACTCTTTTCTGTCCTTTCAGAGCTGCCTTGGCCCTACAGGCATAGCGTTTTCCCATCAGTTCTCCAGGACCCAGGACCCAGGACGCCCCCCCCCTCAGGCTCCCGCCCCTCCTCCCCAACCTGTCATCACCCACCTGTAAGTAGGGACCAGGTAAGGTGTTCAGGATCCGGGATCTCTGACTCATCACAGCAGGTAAACATCAGGGGTCAGGGGAGAGGTCACTGGGGCCTATCACTCCCTGGAGGGACGCTGGAGGAGGCTTGAGCCTATCGTTCAAATATTGACCAACCTAGGGAGCAGTGATAGGGCTTTTTTAGGGGGATAGACAGGGCACAAGTGACTGTTAGGCTTATTGATAGGCGGGGAGGGCGATGATAGGTAAAAACTGATAAAGGTCATTATCATTTGTTACTCAACTGGGTCTTGAGTAGGCTTGATTTAGGCGTACCCCTTGGGGAATAGTTAGGGGGGGGGGCACTTAGTTAGATATTATATGATACATTTCATGTACATGCAGGGAAGCGTTGAATTTAAAACATTGCTACTCCTAATGTAATGATTCCTCTTGCAACGACCTCCCATCTTCCTTGCGGCAAAAATGATTTATGTTGGCCTGGTCCTTGGTAAAAACTCTATGCCCTGGCATGGGCGTCTGAACGGTATGGGAGGTCAGAACACCCAGACCCTACTCGTTGGTGTGGGCTGTGGGACCAAGACTGCAAGAGGAATTGGATGGGGTGGATGCTACAACAATGATTTTAAGCATATTGAAAAAACATTAGGCTTAAAAAATATATATATATGAGAAAAGACTGTAGATTATTCAAGAAATAAGAAAGTCTGATGTATGTATAAAACACTGTGATCATGTGAACTTTTTGAAAAGTGAATTAATCTTAGACATAAGGTCATACTAGACGCCCTGGTTGGTAATTGGAAGTTTAGTAACCCTGGCATATAAAGTACATATTTCATCTCGGTTCCTATGATATAACTCTATAAAATATGATGTAAAATGCGTTATGGGAGAAGTTTTTAACAACATAATAGGCCTATTATTGAATTGATTAGTTGTCTATACACATTTTTTTTATAGCTATAACGTATGAGCCCATCCCACATTGGGTATATGCTGGGGTTGGACGAAGGTTGGACAAAATTGATGTATACGCCGTCCTTGTCTCCACGTCTTGGGGTTATATAGATAAGCAAGAAATGTTTTTTTTTGTATATCATCAAGTACTGCTAAAACATTATGAGTTCTTAAATTGCATCAATTGACAGATTTGCAGGTATTCCAGCCAATCAAAAGCAAAATAGGGTTGGACATTATGGGTTCGATTGACAGGCTTTACCATTGGTTCCTTGGGGAAAAGTCCAAAAATGTAAGGTCACGTTTTAGAAATTTTAGGAGCAAATTCTCAACTGATTCTCTTCAGGGAATAAACACAGAAGCAATTCTGATAATATTTCATGGTAATCTTCATTGTTGGTACAAACTGGGATGGGCTTATAGGGATATGTCGGCGAAGTTTGAGGAATGACCCCAAGTAATCATAACGCATCTTTTATCTCAGCTTCCATAATTCATTTTCAAAATATATTGTTATGAAGACTATTAAACATATATACGATGTAAGTCATCTGTATAGCTATCCAATATACAGCGCTTGTTGTCCCATATAATAACCTTCAAGATTTGAGAAACGTGTAAAGGTATTGAGATTCCTTGTGGTTTCTGAAACTCCATATTGTTCTCTGTTGTACCTCCCCCCATTAACCTAAGGCCACAACGACTAATAAGGTTACAGGTGAGAGGAATCTTTGTGGCTGTGGATAAACACTGAGATTATCAGGGCCCTTACTAACCGGTGGTAACGTGACCCAGGGATGACCTGTCACGTTATCAGGGGAAATCACACGCTGACGTCACAGGTGGTGTACTTATATACCGCCCTGCAGCCTCCCGCCTGCTCCTGCCCCCTTCTGGGCGATCTGTGAACTAGGTGATGCCCTTTTCCCGGATCTCAGTTTGGTCACGTATGGCCAGGGGTCTCTGTGCGTGTCTGCAAAGCACGCATTGCAACCCATTAATTTTCTCAAGGAGGACCTATCAAAATACTAACATTAAATATCACAATTTGTTTCAGAACAAACCCAATATCAAGATGAAGCTATGCAACAATAACACTGTAATAATACTGGCATAACACTGTATCGTCCAAAAGAGGGGCATCTCAAAATCATAATTCTATATATTTGCTCCTCCCCCCTATTTCCTATTTTAGCTATCAAGAGTTACCAGATTTTACCGAATTCTACAATAGAATCTCAATGTTGCGAAAAGGGTAAGGGAACGTGTGCCGGCAATGGTAACGAGACCATCGTATCTATTTTTATGATCAACTCTTCAATGGGAATCAAAGCTTATTAAACTTTTACTTACACTAGACTTCAATACTTTGGGTAGTAATTATGTTTTTTTTTTTTATGATTATTCTACTTTTTCATTCTGATTTTAGTCCTCAGTCCAGGCACATTGCCCCTTCCTAGAACTTGTGATTTGCCCATAGATAAGTTGATTAGCGTAAATATGATGTTTGAATATTTTCACTTTCATATAGCTCCCCTTCTAGATGCTTGACTCTAGATCCACCCCCTTTTCACGCCACTATTATATGACCAGCTCGGGAGGGGCTTGGTAGGAGCAAACAGGGCACACAGTACACCACCAAACCTCTACGGGCAGAGGAGCAGGGAGGCGTGGCCAAGGCGGCTGACGCAATCACATGTACCTGGGTGACCCTTTTTGGCGGGAAAACTGATATCAGCATGTCGAGGGTCACCGGGAGTTCCCTGACCCCTGGATCTGACCCCCGACAATCACGGCTGAGAGTGAGATCAGCGTCCGTACGGAGAGACGCCGCGTCGCTTGGATATAGGTGCCTGGGGGTTGCGGTTGGGGGGCGATGGAAGTGAGATTTATATAATCAGCGTTCGTGATATATAGCAAAGTAGTATCCGGGAGTTGGGCAGATAAAATTATAGGCCTTTGCTAGTTTTGTTTAATGTTTTCATCTTTATTCACCATTGACATAGATATTATCAGCAATGCTTTTAACTAATTGTCTTACATGTATATTTATATGGGACGAAGGCTTAAGTCTATTATATATATTTGCACATATTTGTTCTTTATCTAATAAGTCTTCATTTAGATCTATCATTTTTAAGAGGGCTTGTCCAATACCTTTTTCCTTTATTCCCATTCTTTGATGGTAGTGCTTTACAAAGAAATAAATCATAACATGAAATTAAAGGAAAATATACATCAATTGGAAACCATAAGACAAATTGAAATTCATTGAAATCTAAATGAGTTTCGAAAACCACTGCACACAGAGACAACACATGAGTACAAAGTAATTATTCCCAGTTTTTATGACTAGCATTATAACCAGTTAACAGTAATAAAAAAAAGTACGCACACCAAATGGACATGCGACCCGAAATAATGAGCACCCCGTGTCCCCCTGGCAGGCGTCTCCCTCCGTATTGTGTTGCCCTTTTGGGACTCATCTGTGGCACGCGATGTCACCTGAAAATCGAGAGTGATTATTTTTAATGCAGGTGCATGGTTTCCCCCCGGCCAAAGACCTGTTATCCTCCTCTTTGCTTCCTCCCGGTGACCCTATATACCACTCGGAGGCATAGTGTCCGCGGTTTCTTTTTATTGTAGAATATTCCAAGAAAGGGCAAAATGGCCTTCTGATTACAAGATGGGTCTTAATGAACAGTAGGATTTGTGGTGCAAAGGCTTATCTATTTTAAGATGGTGTTGATCTTGTGGAATATCAAAATATTATGTTCAAATGTAGAAATACCAGTATTTCGGTTATTAAATTCGGAGGCAGTCAAGTGCGTGTATGATAAGCCAAATAAGTTTGGATATCATCCAAAACCTATAGCTATTCTCATAGTCTCCAGCGAGGCATAAAATTAAAGTGTGGCAACATTTTCCCTCCTGTATGCTGTCTGTGAACTGACGGCGCGACGGTTGAAATAAAAGCAAGAGATAATGATTTATCAGCGTAAAACAAAATGTCCATTCCCTTACCTCAAACAGTTTTTAAAGATAAGGCCCGCTCCCCATGTCCCTATTACCCCATTTCTTTGGGCCCCCACTAATTCATGGCTGGCTTAGCTGTGTTAGCGTTATATGAGCTGATCTAACAAGGCAAACAAAACCATGTAATTCTGAGAAGTCTTTATAAAGGTACCCGGATTTCCTGTCTCTCTCGAGTCGCTGTACTTGGCTACTTGTATGGTCGGTTTTTATCAGGGATCAAGAGGTTGTCCAGACACACAATGTTACACTATATTAGATCGAGACATGATCAGGTGACTCAATGTACACTCGGAAATAACTCCATAAAATCAACATAAAATAACAACAACAGTGGTTTATATTTTGATGTATTGTGTATTCGAGAATTCGAGTTTTGATTTTATTGCATATACCAAAATTTATTACCGTCTTAGACTCCTTATATGGTACTTGGATAACATTAGTCATTATAGAGAATTCTGGGTTTGTTTAGTTCAAATAAGATCAATGACCCCATTCTTTATTCTCAACTCCACTATTGTCTTTACCTATATATATGCATCATATTTATTTTGGAAGAATAGGAAACGCCAGGAACTTTCTGATGTACGTTGAGGTTGAATCAAACCGCTCGGCCACACCTATCTCACCCATCTACTAGTTGGGCGCAGCGTATCGGACTTCGTACCTCTACGGCGTGTTGTGAGACGACTATTTAAAGACGGTAATAGGGCGACGTGTGTTAAGGCATTAAATCACAAAAGTATTTATCTAATTTCATAAAAATCTTTATGAACAAAGAATAATGTATATTTACAATCTGATGCGTTTTACACAGAAAGTAGGATTCCAAATTGGTTACAAAACTCATTTTTGGAAGTTTTTTCTTTACATTTTAGCAAGGATGATAAGTCATACACGACCATTAAGTTTTCTGTTACGTGCGGTTTTCTATGTAATTTTTACATTATGTGCAGGATATGAAGAGACAATTCACCTGTAACAGATGCAGCCAGCCGGGTAAAAGGATACGGATGAAAGGTTACTCTGAATTAATTGTATAATGGCTTATATTAAAATCATACTCAAGAAAATTTCTTGAACATAGATATTTAATATCATAGATGACTGTTTTGTAAAACTATCTTTTCGAATCTTTTACTTTATCATGATTTTGACCGCATGCATAAACACTCCATTTAACAATACATATAAGCATATGCAAAAAACGAGGAACTTCTAAAGAATGCCTTGAATTAAACCCATGAAACACTTATCAATGCCAGTACACAGACAAATAGAACATTCGACAATAAAATCGCCCCCGCCCACAATATATCTAAAAAGCACAGGTTTGAGAATGGTAAGAAGCTGGATCGTAGGTTACAATGTAGGTAAAAGATAGAGTAATGTGTAATCTGGTACATACACCCATTGGGATGCAGTGAACTGGATCGCCGTAGATGAGTAAATATACATATTAATCTATGGATTTGTGTTACATATGAGTTCAGTTGATTTTCACTACAATTATTCTAAAAATAGCATCATGAGCGCATTAATTTTCTGGATCGCAGGTTTTTGCTTTGATTCGCTCATGGATCCCTTATCACACACATCCACGTCCCTATAAGGCCCGGCCACCGACCCCTCCACCCCCCAGACCTCCCAACCCCCAACCTCCCAATCCCCAGCCCCTGGCAGACACAACATAATATATACAGTAGCGTACACATCACCCCGTCCAGGCACCTCACTTTTTTAAGGGGCCGATCTTGGCAGCAGTGGCGGAGGACGGTGTCCCCAGCTCTGGGGCCGTGTCCCCAATACAACTAGAGCACGGCCTACTTAAGTCGGCCGGCACTCCAAGTTTAGGGCAAGGGGGGCACTATTCACTGCTTTAATAAGTGTAACACATGATTGATAAAAAGCATCTCAAATGATTTATGAAAAAATACTGTGCAGGTTATATTACATGAAGAATCATATTAATGTGTATAGGAAAATATCCTTCCTTCAATTGTTCATCTCTAGTACTTGTAATATGCATTAGTCTAGAGTTTCTGAAAGAATAACTGATACACCGATGGCCAACATCTGCATGCAGTCCTGTTTGAGTAATGAAGAAACCCTTAATTCATAGAAAGTTTTAAGAGAAACAAACCACGCTTGAAATGTGTGGTCAGGAGGGTATTTCATAACAAAATTTATAATAAGAAACTGACGAATCTTTGAAATATTCTTAAAGTGAAGAGAAAATGTAAGAAATGCCATTGATACTTTCTTTAAAAAAGCCACCTTGTGCTTTTGTCATTGTTGTGATACTTATGACTTCTAGATACATGTTGATTGCAGAAACCAGCAGCCACTGCTTGTGACAAATATGGTTAATATAAGAGGGCAAAAAAAGAATTCTTATGAAAGGGCTTTACAAAGAATTCTCAAAGTTTACCTCTAAGAAAGTGGAAAATGTTGAATTGGACAAAGGTGCCTTTTAAGAATCTTAAAGCCTCTCTTATCTTTAAGAAAATCTTATTACAACAAAGAAAAATAATCTGTAATTACGATTTTGTACTGAAAATACCTCCTGTGGACTATATAGGATTATCACACATGCCTCAATAAGAAGAATCATTTTTGACCGCTATCTAAACAGTTTTGATACGCCATGTTCGTACACGTTAAGTTTACTATTCACACTCATAGATGATATCAATTTTCGATATCTTTTAACTGACTATATGCTATTCCTGCTACTTAATTTTGGAGTACCCCTCCCCCCATCTCACGGTGAGACCAGCAGACCCCCGTCCCAACTGCCGCTCACAGTCTGAGAGAAGGGACACCCCTGGATGGAGGCTTTTTACCTTTGGGGGCCGTATCAGGACCCATCTAAAGGGCTGCTTTCCCCTTCAGAGGGGTGGCCCAGGTTTACAAGGCACACCCACTGCCAATCGATTCACGTGGGACCTCGAGGATTGTATCTTGATACTGATTTAGATTTCGAATCCCTGTTTGTATATGAAATGGTTCAGAATTGATTTCCTTATAGTATGTTCTCACAATGGATTTGAATGGAATAATCTTTCACCAAATTTCTTTCAAATCTTTTAGAATCTTGGTCTTGGAACATCTAAGGATGGATGGAAAGTCTCATGGCAAGCATTGCTTCCAGTCGCCCCCACCTCTCCTATAAGCATAACGAGGTGTAGGCCTTCTCCTGAAATGATATACGATTTGCGCCATTGTAAGCCTTATTGTATGCACAATAATGCATCAATTAACACATAAAATTATATCAGAATGGTAACTTTACAGAAATGGATCAATTATTAATCAATGTAACTCCCATTATACTATATACCATTATGAATAACATGTGCGGCGGGCCCTGCTCATTCCTACCCCCAGTTTTATTACACAAAATGCACTGTTCATACACACAAATAAACTAGGTGTTTACTACTTAGTCACAATACGCACAATTTATTAGTGTAACGTAACGCCCTAGTGTCATCTGCAAAGTGTGTCAGGGTATAAAACCGTCCAGGCGTATCGCACCATCACCGCCTAGTCACATTAATAAGGGGAGTATAGCACCTGGAGGGATCCCTCACCACATGATAGATGAGGGGAGTCACCGTGGATCCCGATCAATCCACCAACCCCTGCTCATATTATGCCCTACTCAGATGTACCATTTGAGAAAGGCTTAAGCCCCGGCCACACTGACCAATTAACTGAACCAGAGAGATTAAAATTAAATTAAATTAAAGTGTAGTCTCCATGACTGAACTAAACTCGAGAGTAGTCAGTCCGGGTGGTGACCACGACCAAACAATCGTATGTCATGATCAGGGGTTAAGCTTTGACTGCATAGCCAATAGGGTTGAGTGATATCATGGAGAATAAAATAGTTCTACTTTCTTCTGGTGATATGTACAAAAATCTACGCCCAGCCCTACGACTGGGACCTAAATCTTCAACATCTTAAGATGAACGACCTGATGATCTAGTCTTTGGGAGTATGTCTCCAGCAGTAGTTATACCAGTCACACTGAAAGACTGAGTGCATCTCAACACGCCTGTCGTGCTGTGTCGCCCAGCCTTTACTTTTATTTGGCAATATGTGAGTCGCAAACGGTTTTCTTAAAACATCATTTTCTTGAGCAAAGAAATAATGACACATTTAAGTAATTATAGTGATGAATTTCCTTTGATGTAAAATAGACGTAAACGACTTTAATTGGGGAAATTCATATTACATTAATTTTAATCTAAATAGTTCGACAAGTAGAGACACCATGGTATTAGATAAGTAAGTTTGGAATAATCAAGACAGGGCAGGAAAGTGAAAAAAGATCTAAATTGATTCCAAATTTCCCACAACTTTTAATTGTTGTATATTACTCATAGTTTTTTATCACCCCCCAACTCCCCGACCTACACTGCGCGAAATAAGACCTTTAGTGACCTTTAATTTTGTAAATGGAGCCATTGAGGTTCATTAAAGGCATAGGAAATGTCACCTTTCCAATACCTTTGCAAGATCTTTGATGAATATTTAAAGGTCACCTGAAAAAGTGTTGGAAAGGTCTTGTAAAGGTGACCTTTGCATTACCTTTAGCACACCTCAATGGCTCCATTTACAGAAACTTAAAGGTCTTAAAAGGTCTTTTTTCGTGCAGTGCTAGTGCCGTCCCGAGATCCACGTTGTCATGGTTGACTGGTTCTAGGGGTGTTTACTGGATGATCTGAGTAGTAATCCTATAGCCCCAACTGGCAGAACGGCTGTCAGTTAATGTCTAATATGTACGTTCAATCGTTATCCTGATGTTAAAAGAAGTGAAAAAAACGTTATAATACATGTAGCGGTTGTGATTGTAAAGAGTAGGTCATGTGTGAAACCGCAGTACTATAGACGCACCAAACACCCAAAAGTTGTCCTCAGTTCCTTCATACTATGCCCCTCTTTCAATGCCCCCTTCCCACTCCCCACCCCCTTAGATCTACCAACCACCCCTCCCCCTCCCCACTCCCCACACCCCCCATATCCCCCACACCCACCAGTAGGATCGTACCTGATCCGTGGCGTCTCCGGCATTCTAAGATCTCCGGGGTTACTCTCTCCTCAGTCACATGCCCCTTATATCCTAGGCTAAGCACATAATTTCTGTTTTGACAAAATTAATGACGGTCACTGCATTTTCTTGCAAATAGTAAGACATTATGAAAGTGTGGACGGTTACTTTATAATAGTAAGGCCTCCCCCCTATTTTTCGATATTCTTTTAAAAAGTTCTAGATCTGTTCTCTCTAGCCCCTTTCATCTGTATCCTGAGTATTTACCCCCATTCCCTGTTTGATAGGTTCCTCTTAGAGGTCGATCAGTGACTTATTCAGGCCTCACAAATTTTTAAATGAAATAACAGACAGCACGGGGGTCTGTCTTTTTCCAAACCATTTTTATTAAAGAAATATTTTGCAGACATCCTAAAACTCTCTATATCCTAACAGTCGCGGTTTTTTTTTTTGGGGGGGGGGGGCAAAATTTAGATTTGGTAATATAGAATGGTCTTACCCGAAGGGCATGGGGCAATTTTCGGATCCCTTCGGACGTAGCACCATTCCTAAAAAGCCTAATACTATTGAGTTCTACTGTTATTCTTTTCTGATTAAAGTGCCCCCCCCCCCCCCAAACACACACGCCCCTTATCCTGGCCGGCCGATCCTTACGTAGCAGGTCGCTGGCGTCAATCACAAACCTTAGCCACTTTTGATTGGCTGCTGGCAGAGAAGTTTCCCGCCAGAAACCAGTAGTGCTTGGCATCGTTTGATATCTACGTCTGTGTGGTGTGGGCTGGAAAGTGTAAGGAGGCGTGAGGCTGGGCTAACTTAGCAGCAGAGGGCCTGGGTCAGAGTAGACAGGGCTGGATCCATCTGGATGTGTATTGCGGCAACCCTGGAGTTATTTCGCCGATGCCGCCTTAAGGGTTACATGTGTGTTGTTCTAAGCTGGACACTTTAGGAGATGGACGAAGCACAGGGATATGGATAAATGTGGAGTGAAGGAGCCCCGGGAGCCCCCCAAGGAAGGCCGTGGAGGCGGCGGAGGGGTAGGCGGGGTTGGCAGTGGAGGAAGCCAGGCCTGTAGGTGCCTCTTTGGGCCCGTGGATCACCGGGAGGTGAGGGGGGCCTTAAGGAGGGAAATGGCCCAGCTTAATGACAGAGACTCGCACAGGTGGAACTTTAACTTTCGGGAGGAGAGGCCCCTTGAGGGTCGTTACTCCTGGGAAAGGCTGGCCGACCCTGGAGGAGGTGGTGTTGCTCCAGGGCCCGCCCGCAATGGATCTACCCCCGCCCATGTAGGACCTAACCGCAATAGTAATGATGGTAGTAGTTATTCAGAGGGGGAGGGGCACCTGCAATTTCAACAACCACAACCTTCATCATTATCATCGTCGCCACCAAAATCCTTATACTTATCTCAACCCAATTCCCGTGAGGACACTCGTTATCAGTTCCTCCCGGTTCACCGTGGAGGGTGCCCTACCAGCGGTCCGATCTCAGCCCTGCAGCAGTATGAGACCCTGAAGGAGCAACCCTCATCAACAGGTGGTTTTCAGCCCTACCCCTCCCTCTCCTCCAGCGTATTGTACCACGACCGGCCCCTCCAACCCCTACTGACTCAGGCAGCAGCAGCAGCAGTGGATCAACCCCCACCCATCCCTCCCCCTGGATTAACCCTGGAGGAACAAGGGGTCTCCAGGGGAAAGGGCAGTCCTATGGCAGCAGTAGCAGCAGGGCAACAATCAGTATTATTCCACCCTATCCCCACAACCACCACCTTCACCACTCAGCGCCACCCTGATGATTCCCTCGGGGGCAATGATCATGATGTAGCAACAGAGCCTATGGATATAGACCACAACTACATGGCGATCAGTGAAAGCCACCCTGGACCGCTACTGGGGGCACCGCCCTCCCTTCGTCCTGAGGAAACCGTTGAACTTGAAACCGCAAACATCTCATCAGGCACCGACCTGGTAACCTCCCCCCAGGGCGACCAGTCCTCCAGCCAGGAGGGCAGGGGCCCTCCAGGGGAGGGTCCTACTGCTACCTCCGCCACGTGCCCTCCTCCAGGGGGACGCCCAGGTGCGGCGGGCGTGGAGGGGGTGAAGAGACGCCAGCCCCAGATTACAGGTGCGCAGTCTACAGGTAATCCGTGTATCCCCAGGGGGATCTGTTGACATGTTCGGGGGGTCGGGAGCAAGGAGTTTGGAAGGGACAAACATTGGGATCCAGGTCAGAGTGGGTTGGGTGGGGGAGAGGGGTAGAAATGGCAGGAAGGAGACGATATTCTACCTGCATGCATGTAAACGTTTCCATTATACACATTTCTAAGTTAGGGATGTCAGTGTTTTAATATGGGTCATTGGGTTGCATCAGTGTTACCCAGTGAGACGGGAAGTTTGGGGGATCAAATTGACTTGCCGTGGTGGTTTTCATCCTATAAGCGCACTTGGATGGTTTTTCCATAACACTATTGAATATTGGCGATTTCAAGGGCTAATCTTGCAGTGACATCACCCCCGATCAATTTGTTGACATGGAACCTCAACTGCGCTTTTACTGGTTAAGGTTCGCCCTCGGCTCCCCTAAACTAAAGATAGATAAATATAAATAAAATATAATGGATGCAATATTATCAACAACTGATTAGGACATGTAACGTCATTAATAAAGTCGCTGAGAAATAAATCATGATTCTAAATTGCATATTATTAGCTATTTCGTACCAATTGATTCTGACGTTACCCTAGCGGCTTATATTATTTGGAAGAAAGAAGGGCAATAGCAGCACAACGGCTACCAAATGCATCGATGGCTTTCATGATTGTTACTTTTAAACTTAACCTATACAAATAAAAGCCCCAAATCCCCCATTTTAATTGAATCGCTCAAAGGGTACCCCCAAAGCAAGGCAACAAACAAGCGGTTGATATTCTGGATTATGATATTCAATCTCCTCACCGATCCCTTAGATTCTCTCCAGGAGGTATAAAAAAAATACCAGTTACCTTTCCTGGAACGTCTCCTACTTAACTAGCATCCTGCTAAACTGTCTGTAAAAACATCTCACTATTTGTTCTGTAAACAAGAGGGTTTTTAAACATCCATATCTTCATGATCAGATTTCACTCGGTTAGGGAAAAACATCCTATCCCCCTGTACCTTTCTGATATACATATTTCCCTAAAGATGCTATCTTGAAATTACTGAGAGTTAAAGAAATAGTACTCTGCCTTTCTCTAGTGCTACACCGTTTTAGATGAAATATTTTACCATGACATTTGTTTCTATACAAAGCTTTTTTAGTGTAATTGAATCAAATTTAAACTGCTATCTGTCTGAAAAGGGTTAAGCCCACACTCCCAGGTCATCTCTGGTTCCCATGACCAGCCTCTTGATACGAAAAAGATCTGCAATTTTATATGATACATGTGATAGGCCTAGTATATACAATCATACATGCTAGATACATGCAACACACCTTCACATTTGTATCAGTCTCACAGATATCGTTTGGAGCATCCCAAGTGGATAGCTGGGTGTATTCAAACGTAAAATTGCGTATTAATGATATTGTATTGGCAAATTTGCGTATACGGCATAATAATTATATATTCCTTTGTCATTTATGTAAGATTTATGTTGCAGGGATAGGCATATCTTAAAATTAATGACAAATTGATTTATTTTCTGACATAACCAGCTGGCAAATATCAATATCAGCAAAAGACAAACACATAAAGATAGTATAGGGACTATCCCTGTGCATAATAGTGCAGTTTAATTCGCTTATTTATGCTCCAATCAAAGTTGTAAAATCTGATATAGTAGGATTTGATCATGGAATTTGCCTGCAATAGTTAAAGAAAAACAAAGCAGATGAGTTGAACTCTCATGAATTCAGACTCTTCCTGAGCAGAACACAGATTACGTCGCATGCGTTGGGGTACCACATGTCGAGGGAGGCTTATTGCTGATTGACATTCTTTGTGCGAATGGAAACCCTCTACTTTGAACCTAAAAGATTATCATTATGACTGGAACCCAGGCGATAAATAATTTTAGATAAAACGTGTATCGGTTGATGCAATACAATAAACAAAATGGATAATCTCATTGCTATCATATTCCGAAATTTGAATTGAAAACTGTAATGGACATTGTTTTTTCACAGACGTACTGTTGGCTAACGGTTACAGTTGACAACTTAATTTATAGTCCTTGTAATGTCTTTTAACGATGTAATAATATTTTACCACGCGTTATCCTGGTTGCCACTATTAATGCCATGAAGAGCTTGTGAAGGTTAACTAGAATGTAGTACACTCCTGGATCAAAGTGAGATCAGAGGCAAAAACTAAGCTCATTGTGGTTTAAGACCGATATATAAAAAAGAATCGCACACTCAACGCATCGACAGAAACTCATAAAAGCAAGCAATTACAGTGCTATCCTTTAGAAGTATAATACTAGGTTCCCAGTCTGAAATAATTTGACATAAAAACTTATTTAATGACATACACGTGTGCATTGAGATTGGCAGATAGGCTTTTCTTAGGTCATTTTTCACCAATGATAGGCCATAAATCTTGGATTGTGTATGACATAATGTGAAAGGGTACAACCGCTAATGTCTACAACCCTTCAGGATTTGTATTGGTTTATATAAACATAGACACGCAGACAAAACGTGGTATCAGTGTGCCCAGAGGGCCTATAAATATTGGCCAAATATTAGCAATATGGACTCAGTGTATTAACAGACTGTCGAGGAGAAACCCTCTTATAATTCATGGCCCTAAGCTCCAAGGTGGCCAGGGGAGATCGGCATAGGCTTTCTGACTGTATTGGACTTCTTTAAAGACTATTATATGATGAACGAATGTCTAATTCATATGGCACTTTGCAAAACATTCCATATGAATCCCATATCTTTTATGTCAAATCTACATGAGAAGTCCTGCCTAGACGTGTAGCACACCATTCTCAATTTCAGATAATGAAACATTTTGATTCTTGTAAAACCGTATCTAGAGCTCATCATTTGGAAATAGGTAACTAGCTATATGAATATATATGCAAAGGATTTGTAAGCGGATGGTTGACACCTTTAAGTAACTGTTCAATATGAATAAGTAGAATAATTAATTGTAAGTATGATGGTCCAATTATATCCTCTACTTGCAATTAAAAAAAAACAATACTTATTGAAATAACAATCAATAAGCACATACTATTAAGTTGACCTATATTGTTTTCTTTTTATTTCCTTTATTTTTTTTCTGAATTTCTGAAAATTTAATAATCTTTAGAGTAACCCCCTGGTCTTCCAGATCAGGTTTATCAATTGTTAGGCCATATTGCCCCTAAAAATAAGATCAACTATCTGAATTAGAAATGGGCTGAATGATTATTATTCTATTTAAAACACCTTGTTGATTAAAAAAAACAGGTAATGCACAAAATCATAGCTGACTTCAAATAAACAATTAAGCAAAGTTGGTAGAAGAATCTACTTCTAAACTATCAAGGAATACAAATAGAGCCGCCACATTAGTACAATTTGCTGACCTATATAATACAGATTATTTTCCTTGTGGTCACCCCAGACACTTATTTGGCAAGATGACCTTATCTACACAAATTCTATATATAGTCTGGCCATCTACCTAGAACAAAGAGAGCTCAGAGGACGCTGTCTACGTGTCCGTGTAAACAGGTGAGAAAGGTAAATAATAAAACAGTGTAGGGGGATGTGTGTCTGTCTACCCCCAGACACCTCCCCAGGTAAGGATCTCCTGCTCAGGTGCACCAGGTAGAAAAAGGTGGGCAGAGGATCACCAGGAGGGGAGTAGTGGAGGTGGTGTTGGTGGGGGTGGTGAGGAGGGGGGGGCACGTGCTGTGGTTAAGGCCCTGGGACCTTTCCATTGGAAGGAGGGGAGGCACTGTTGCCTGGATTCACGAACATAATATTATTATGTCATCCAGCGAAGATACTTCATTATAAGTGATACGCTTTCATGGTGGGAATTCTTTTGGAAAGTTTCACAAAGGAAAAGAATTAATCCTTTGTGTATAGTAAAATAACATTTGTCCATTCATAACAGTGGTTAATGTAAGTCCATTTACCATTCTTACAAGTGCTTCCAATCCCTACCCAGGCCTCAACTTTGAATAGGAGCCGCCATTGAGATAGAGGATGGGCCAAAAAGAGAGACAGAATACCACCAATCAAATGCTGATATCTCAACTCATACATGCCACTATGAAATACAAGGCAGAATACCAGCAACCACTTAATTCTTCATTAAATTGCAAAATAAAATATATCAAATTTTCTTTTTGAGATATTCATTATATCCATAGGATTCTTAGCAACATTTCACTCACTAACTATATGTACTTTTGATGAAAATTAGAAGGCCTATACCCCAAGACCTGTGACAAACATAGAACAAAACGTTGGAAACATTATTTCCAATATTATGCACCTTCCTGTTTCAAAAAGACACATGCTCTGATTTGCCAGCTCTCACGGTTTATTGCCAGTTATTTTGAACGAAAGCCAATTTGCACAACCAGCTGTGAGGGTAAAATACAAAAAGCTAGAAGATATGTTCCAGGTGACGTGTCCCCCACCTGCAACCAACGGCACTGAGGCCAAGGTAGAGACGCGTTATAAATCTCACCTGGGGATTATTTATGGGTCCACGTGCAGGTTAGGATAGCGACAACCCCCTCCCAGTGGTGCACAGACTCACTTCCAAGAACCACTCTGCAGACCACTTGTCTCCTTCTAGGTTACCACCTGATGGCTGACATAGGACGCCCAATGCTTTCAGTTGTTATTTAGGAGGGAGAAAATTCGCACGGTACTAATCCTTTGTTTCATGGGGAGTTGGTATATCTGGCTTGTGAATTCTGATTACCTTTTCCTTTTTTTGAAATAGTCTATTTGTTATTACCTATTTTAAGTATTAAGACTTATTTGCACATTAACCTTACATATTTAAAGGGCCCGAATAAGTGATTAATGGCCATTCAAATAACAACATACTTTATGCAGTATTTCAAAATCCAAAGAAAGCGTGCATATAATGTGTGCAATACATTGTTGATGACTTTCGTTCAATTTCCTTGACAGAACTAAAATTACTTAGACTAATGAGTAATAAATAATTTAATGGAGCTTCATTGAATCTTGCTCTCCTCCATAAATATTGTGTTAATCGAAACATCCTCTATCAAACTATAAATCAAAGCTCTTCCTGTCAGACATCAACTCCTTTTGGGAATATCACTATCGCTGTTTGAAGTTGAAACTTCAAAGGATCAACACTCACTTTCTAACGGATAGGTTTAGATTTACATAATAAAGGGTTTGCCTGTCTTTGAAGTTGGACTACATTGCAGAGAAGGGCAATGCACAAATGTCCCCAGAATGATCCCAAACGAAGATTAATGTAAACGTAGTACATGTAAGGGGATTGGGTGTATAATGGGTTTCCGGGGAAGACATCGATGTATGGAGTGCAAAGTGAAATATCACAATTTGGTTGATTGTTGTGGCCAAAAACATGAAAACTTTAAGTAAGGGAATCAAACTATTTCTGGAAAACAGCTTCATCGCCCATGCATAATGCTGTTAATGAGTAGAAAATATATTTCTTGGTGGGATTATTTAGCATACTTTACAAAACAATATACATGGATATGATAACAGCACTATATATATGATATGGTCAACAAAATTTATTTCATCACAGGGCCACCTACAAAACAATTCTCAATGCCAGAGAGTATGTGAATACCTATTCAAAAGTTGTTAGTGACTGGTAGTGATTTTCCTGAAGTAGTACCAAAAATAACTGTTGTTCCTAGTGCTACTTTACGAAAATCACTACCGTGCACTACGAGGTATGACTACTATTCCTGGGACTCCTTGAGAAGATAACTATCGTACACTAAAAGGTATACAATAAGTATTGGCTATTTACATACAGTTTTATAAAAGGAGTGCTCTTTTAGGAGTTCTATCAACATTTAAAACATATAGCCAGTGAAAACGTCTGTTCCGTGTCCTTAATCTCTTTTGTTGAACCTTAACATACAATAAATCAGGATTCACACAAAGGGCCCAGTTTACAGGTGAATATTAATCTGTGTTGGGACCAATAAATCATTCACACAAAGAAATCACTATTGAAAACGTGCTGTGTCATAATGATTTGGTAACTTGTATAAAAGGATGAAAGACTCAAAAAAACAGCATTTTCCATTATTTTACTTATCATAGACTGATGAAACCACTTGATTACAAATCATTTCATGGGGGTTACTCTCAGCACTCCCTCAGACAAACCCAGATACCCCCCCCCCCCCCAACACACACACTCAATATCCTGCCCTGGGACACAAACAAAGGGGTAGATCTGAGTGAAGTCAAACCTGATGGGAGTTGACTTCTGCCTCTCTCCCTCTGAACCCCCTGCAAAGGTTTACGGTTTCACCTGGGCGGGTCGCACTGAATGCACACAACTTACCACACCTGAGGGGCTATCGGTTTAAGTCATTTGGTGTTACCTGTTAGGGGTTAAGAGTGGCCAGATAGGGATCGACCCCTGGGGATCCAGGCTGGGGCTGCAGTCTGACAGCGAATTATAGTGGAAAACAAGAAAAAAAAGTGTTTATTTATGAAGTAGGGATGGGGAGCAGTCAGCAGTGATTTGTTGTGTAGGGATGGTTTGCACTCAAGTCTATATAATTAAAGGCTGCACCCATGAATAGCACCCATAAAAGGAGCTTTCTCATTCATACATGTAGCGGATTTCTGTTGTAAAAAAACAGTATTCAGGTTAAATTTTCAATATTGCGGCAATCAATGTTACAGCTGTGACCTGTCGTTAGAAATGACACAAGGGGAATGAGAAACCATTCCCGTTTCACCTGAAATAAATATATATGTAGAAAAAAATGGAAAAAGTAGTTACCGCAAGAAATATTCGTTCACTCGTGCATGAAAATGAGTATACGTATAGCATCCTTCAAATTTGTATTTCAAGCAGGAGTAATATTTTACTTCTACTTGTAAAGGATCAATCCGGCTCTTCTACAATTCAGAGGTTTTGTTAATATGATAAGTGTTGGTTTCAAGGGTAAATATTTTGACAGCGTGGAAAAGCATATATAGGCCTGTAAACCGCAAGGCAGACT
This sequence comes from Lepidonotus clava, assembly GCA_936440205.1. NCBI lineage: Eukaryota > Metazoa > Annelida > Polychaeta > Phyllodocida > Polynoidae > Lepidonotus > Lepidonotus clava. The sequence continues at coordinate 37,656,650 of OW387136.1, read as the reverse complement.
GGTGTACATGTAGAACATTGTTAAGAATACTTTTGACTTTCGATTCACCGAATCACTTCTCGAATGACTATACCATATCCTGTAAAAGTTGATAGAACATATTTATCAAAACACATAAGCAAAGTGATTGTTATTATCCTTAATCCTTTGGTCTTGTGTGGTGCAACCTTGTGCATTTTCCTATGTAGACAGAAACCCCCGGGCAGAAACCTCACCATAAAAGCATCATTATACTTATCAGTAATAATAGCAGGTTTAAGGTGTGTTGGCTGTTTCTTTAGGTTATACACACAGTCTTAGCAACTAAATAGGATGATTACTTGCCTCCAGCAAGCTCCTTAGCTAACAGCTCATGTGCTCTACTCTCAAAGTAATTGTAACTAATGAGAATGTAGTTACTTTAAGTCTTTTATAAGATATCATTAACTTAGGTCAAGATGTTCTGAATTCTACCCAAGGTTGAAGATACAATTTTGAAGATAAGCAGGAAAGTTGATATGTGTTGGCTGCTAAAGTTACATCTCAGATTTGGAGGGTCCTTTTTAGCAGAGCAATGAAATCTGACTCTCAGTAAACAGTCCTTGTTTGGGACCCATGTCAGATTGGGTTTCTGCCCCAGGAATATAAGTGGTGTGGGGTGGGGAGGGGGGAAGTCAGCAGGGCGTGGGGGATACTTTATAGCAGAGTTTGCCCAGTTGTAGAGCCGGGGTTAGAGCACCAGTCCAGTAATCCAATGGCTTAAGCTCCTGGATTTGATCCCCAGTCTTATTTCATATACGACTACTGTGATTGCCATCATTTCATAAGTCTGTGAGTGTACAGGACTCTGTCCCCTGTCCCCATAATTATTGCAGATACTTATCAGGAATAATACCCATTCTGAAAAGACCAGGGGACACCTATTACCTTGACAATTGCTGGTAGTATCTATACCCAAGGAATACCATGATACATGCCAAATACGAATTGGAAATGCAAATGGAGAAAATGTTTCAAGCCATTGTCACGGTTTTGTTATTGAACTTGATATTCAGCAGCTTATAATATAATTCAACGAAGCACAAATTCCTGAAAATTGTAAGATGAAATGAAGGGAAAAGATAAATATTTTCCTGATTTTGCCCCCTTCAATAAAACTTGCTATTGTCATAATGATATTTGAAAATAAGATTAAATTTGTATGGTTTATGATTTTTTTCACAATGTCTTTCGAAGAATTTTTCATTTCATTCTCTTTTTTTCTCCCGCCCCCATTTGTAGAATAAATGGGCGATCCCCTTTGTATTCATTTTGAGCAATGGTTATTTTCAACCTTTCAAAATCTAGATTTGCATTTTATTTTTCTATTTGTCTTCAATTAATCACCATTCTAGATTGAATTTGAAGTACTCCCCCCTTAGATTTTTCCCGCCACAGACACAGGCTGATGTCATCTGCACTCCTCAGACCCCCTCCCACTACCAACCCTCCCCCCAGTCCCTGCCCGGGGCCCAGCTTTATGCCCAGGTACCTCCAGACAAAGATATTTTTGCGGAAGATTAAATCAGATTCAGGATGATCCAAGAGTCCATGCTGGAGCATTCAGGAACACTATTTTCCACAACATGATCTCCCGTCGCATGCATGTTGCCAACAGCCGCTACGTGCAGTCGCACATATGAGTGGGAATGGTTGAGGTCCAGCACAGACATTTATTGGTGTAAAAAGTGTACCCAGAGCATTTCTGTATATTTACTACTCAGTATGTTATGCTGACACATATGAAGGACGTGCACGCTGCCCCTCCCCCTACTCCCTCACCGCCCACCGCAACCCCACCTCTACCCCCTAGAACCAGGGTCCAGTGACGCCCAAGACATACAGTGTACAAGTATACATGATTCCATATGACTATGCATGAGCAATGCAGTACATATTAATGTGCTGATAAAAATATCTTTAATGGACCAATGCAGAACACCAATTAGAAGAACTAAATAGTTGAATAACAAATCATTATTGTCCAAAACGATCTTTGTGGGCCATTTTTGACACCCTAAAGCAGGCCCCTTCATAATGTTGTTTATGAGCTGAAAAGTGTAGCTGATGTCATGTACCGTCTACACATACAAATAACAAATTTTAACCTAATATTTCAATTCACAGAATTGAAATTGATCAATTAGAAAAGCAACATCAAAGTCATTGCTGCTAGAAAGGTATTTTTTCACTGTCACAATTATTTGTTCTGCAAAGGTTCAGAGGGGTCATTATTGAAAAAAGATATTTTGAGAACACCTTGCAGAAAAAGGGTCAGCAGAAAGAGGACGTGAATATAATAGATAAAAAAGTTCCAAGAAATTTAACATGAGCCAACCACAGTAAAGATCAGCATGAAAAAATAGATAAATGAAAGGGAAAAGAGAAGGATAAAGGAGAGTCAACAGATCTAAGAAATATACAAAAGAAAAAGGTAGAACCAAAAAGGTGAAGGGATAAAATTTACATAAGAAAATCTGCACATAGGCCCAGTACTAATTTAAAAAAATGAAAAAGAAGAAATATTGGAGAAGGGAAGTCAGACTTTGCATAAAAGATATATCTTTTCTTATTTCATTGCTTTTAGAGGTTTTTCATCCCTTGTATTTTTTCTCCAATTTCTCCCACCATGCCCACGATTCTCAGCCTTTTCTTTTTCTTATTTTTTCTATTCACGATTTAAGATGTTGACTGAAAGCAGTGTAGCCTGAAAGCTGTAAGAAGGTTGGGCACGGTCTAGTGACCTTCAAACCCTGACCTAGCCTCTTAGGGACGAGTCAGGGAGTGTTGAGCTTTTATTTGGACTCTAATCCTTCTGGTGTTTTAGCTCTACAAATAAGAAAAGGGGTAGATCCTATTTCCATCCCCACAGGCAATTTGTGTTTATTCAAGATTAAAGAACCATAAATCTTGATTTCGGAAATGATTTAAGTGTATTGGGGATTTTGGTAAACCAGTCAATAAATCTGATGCATTCTGCAAATATACTTATTTTTACTTGGCTAAACCTCATGCAGTGGAAAAATAGAGGAATGAATTTGAATTTTAAGACATAAGTCTTTGCATATATATAGATAGAGACCAGCGCTCTTGATTTTCAGTTCAGCGCCGTAAATCTATACGGCTGTAACACAAATACCAAACTCACAAATGTTAGCGCCATTTTTTTTAGAGGGACGTCTTACAAAAATGACCATCACGAGTTTCATGAAATGAAGTATCAACAAATATAACTTTTCACCTTTACTGTTTCCAGGGTTTGGTTTTCTACGGCCATGTCTCGCTTACCACAATGGTTATGACACTGTTGCTGTAATCGTTTTGTAGATATTTTGAACGTTTCAATATACAGTTTTATCATTATGTTTTCACCTAAAATAATATTTGTTTTATTTCCCTTCCAGACTACTACCATCAGGAAAAGATTCGGAGGCCCCAGAAATCTTCGGAAGACCTATCATAGTCCTATGATTGTACTAATTATTTATGTTAGGATGATTTAGGTAAGCATGATATTTCTTTATTTAAAGAAGTTTGAAATAACAAAGGTGGTGTTTTTATTACTGTACCATTAGCTTAGGGCACACTTGTATAATCTGTACCCGAGGAATCTTTAAACTATATAAAAGAAATCGTTTCAATTTCAAAAACACTCTAGTGCTTTAAAGTTGATGGGGCCCACAGCGATGTTGCTTTATGAGAGATAACACAATATTATTGCCCAAATGAAACGTACTCCTAACAATTACTCACTTTTGCCAAATTTCTCCGGTGTGCATGTGTACAACATGTTTTCCATTTTGAAAATAAGGCTATGCAATATGTCAACGTATTTCAACATTTGAAGCTTTCATCGTTAACAAGGCCCTGTAACAAATTAAAAAATATTCAGGTCACTGCGTCGAACATAAACTAGAGACCTAAAACTGAAAGAATGATTAAAATAGCATAATATGAGATGAATATACCATATTGATACAGGACATGCGCCAAGAATATCCTTCCCTGCCGTGAGTGTCAAAACACTCTGAGAGGCACAGCTGACGTCACTGTAAGGGACTGGTGTGGGGTTGGGGTGTTGGAGTTATAAGGGAGGGGGGGGGGAGGTGACAGAGCTTAAAGTGTACCCAGGGTCAGCTAGTCCCCTCCGAGCTGTCAGACGGAGGAGGGATGGTGTTGTGACACACACAACATATTTTCTGTCAAAGTCATATACATATTGTGGCTGATCCCAGCGGGATATATACAGATAATCTATGACAATGGATAAAAACTTCAGAAAGGGACACCTGTTACACAATTATGATTTACATTGATCCATATTGTGAGCTAAAATTAAATATTTAATTCATTTGAAAGCCATTTAATCAATCTGCAATTCTTTTCATGAATTGTGCATATAAAAATTCATGTAACTCAATAAAGATTATGCAAATTAGGAAATATCTAAGAGTGTTATCACTGGGAATGAGCACACAAGTAAATAAAGCCATTTAGTTTCACAGGTTCTGAGTCAACAGGGATCTTATCACATAATTACATTGGACATTTGAACATATATGTTTTAGTTGCAAAAATCAAGTCCGTGTCCCTGAAGCTTTTGTACTTCGCCCACAAACGACCAATCCATTAGGGTAGGTTTCATAGTAGACAGGAAGGAAAAAAAGTAGCTAGATAAGAAAATGTGAAGGGAAAAACTAGCCGTATGTGACAACCAAATAGAACCAGTGTCCCGTGAAATGCCCGTCAACAGTTCACCCTGCTATAAAAAGTTTTTTTACTGATACAAAGCCCCGATCCAGGGATAGAAATAGGAGTAGGAATACACATTTTTTATACTTTTTTTTATCACTTTATCCCTTTTATTTAATGTGTATCATTTACTGGGATAGTACTATGCAGTGTAAAACGAGAGACCAGTTTTCCAGGGGTTGCCCTATACTCTGATTTCAAATAGGTGTCTGTGATTACTAGTCACTACGTTTTTATCATGCTTCGGCAAAATGAATATAAATACAGTATTGACCCTTTGCAACCAACATGAGTTGTACCCCGATGGGTAAAGATACATAAGATACCTTGACATACCAATAACCATACCACTAATGATGTTAAATTGATAGGTTTAACCTTTTCATTATTGTTTTCTTTGTATATTTAACAGCAAGTTGATGTCCTAGTCATGAATGGCCTCTTTGTTGACCTAGATACGTGTAACTATTATACAGTAATTAGCTTTCCAGTAGATACTTGACTTCAATACAGTTACACTCTAATGCATTGAAACTCAAAATAACTGCGAGTGAGTTATATTTATAATTATAAGATTGTCAGGAATATGATTATTTCTACGTAGAGAATAATCTACTCACTGATTCAATTGGTGAGAGTCTACTGATGAATTCGGGTAACCCACTCTTTCCCCATCAATAACCCATTTCTTAGGAGGTGAGCTCTAATGAATCACCCCTGATGAAGTGTGTTTATTCATAGAAGTCCACCCCTAATCAGCCTTGAATAATGACACCATTAGTTTCCCCTCTAATGAGGTAACTTACTGGGTGATTAACTCAGTGACAGACCAGACCTGCTCACCGCTAATTAGGTCAGGGCGTGAGCTGCTCATAGTGGACCGAACTGAGGGAATAGGGGTGGGGATAGTTATATTCGGCCCTGAAAAGGTATACCCAATTCAATAATTTTTCAAAATAAATACAGCTATAAAGCTCTGCTACAAACAACCGATAAGCACCCCATCTCCCAATTTCTACTATAGATTAATTGTCGCACAAAAACCTTGCAATTTTATTGGTTACAGATTAAGTATTATTAATCTTGTTTAATCTTTTCCATAATACAGTTCAAGTTGAAACCGTGATATAGAGAAATACATCACAACTTTGCCATTTAAAAACTAAATTTGAAAACGTTATTGGTGTTCCCCCAGGTGCTTTCCCTCCCTATTTCAACTTTACCACCCCTCCCCCATCCCAACACTACCCCCCACCCCACCTTCGGAAATGAACCAGAGCTCACTAATGACCCAGCGAGGGCTAAATGAAGATGGATCGTCTTTAGGTCCAACCCCCATACTTAATGTACTGAGACCAGTGCCCTGAGCTGGGATTCTATGGCTTTTTTCGCCTGTTGGGTCCCCCGTTTTGACACATTTTGCCCAGATGGAGTCTCTTTTTTTACTTACCAGTTTGAAATATTTTATGTAACATACCCTGGACTCTTGAGGATCCAGGATGTGGGGGCTTTTAGACTTGTTCTGTACATGTATTTCGCTAAAGTGTTACAATTTAAAGTAAAGTTTTTCGGGAAAAGAATGGGACACTGTAAAAGATCACATTAGGCCTATATATAGGTCTTATAAATGACTGATATTGATTAATATTATCATTCTATTTTTGTATGCGACATGCCTATTATCATCTACTTTTTTCTCTCTCTATGTGAGTCATAAGGAGGGTTTTTCATGATTATATGAATAGAATGCTCGGCCTGCATGTAATGTGAGATATGGACAGAGTTCATTGCCCTTCCAGGCATCGTCCCCTTCCCCGTCTCTCTCTCCCCAAAAGTGTAACTACTATACTAGGAAGGAGCCATTGCTATACACGACCATCATGAGCTAACAGGTGGCCAAATGTTTTTATGGCAGGGATACTAAAATGAAAACTTTAGGTGCAAAAACCCTATTGGATCCCTCTAATATTATCCTTAGTGTACGGCTCTGCTAGAGGATCGATCCAAATTTTTAAATATGCATCGGATCTTCATGCACCACTTTGTTGTCGTCATTATGGTGAATCTACTTTATTGTATCTTGATTTGTTTTTGCCTTTTATGTTTGTAAATATATGTGTTTGTTCTGTGGGTCCACCAATCTACGCTGGTGATAGCACAAGAGATTTATTTTTTGTAAGTTATGGAGACAAATAGAATTAAAGGGTTTTCTATAATACATGTTAATGCACGAAGTATTTTGCGTAAACTGGATGAACTATACTCAAACTATTCCATGTATGATATTATTTGTATATCGGAAACTTGGTTGCATAAAAATATACCAGATGATATGTTAAAACTACCTGATTTTACCTGTTTTAGACAAGATAGAATAACACCGAGTTTGCATAAGAAGAACTTAGTAAAACGGGGGGGTGGTCTCCTTGTTTATGTAAGACAAAAGTATGTGAAATATACTGAATTGATGTATTGTAGTGATGCAGTTGAAAAGGATATGGAATGTTTATCGCTTAAGATTAAGTATCCATGTATGAAGGAACAAAATATAATACTTGTTTACAGACCACCTTCAAGCAATTTAAATAATTTTGAAAAAATACTTTATAATTTAACTGAAAATATAAATTTGAATAGTATTGAATTAACATTAATAGGTGATTTTAATATCAATTATAACGCAAGACATTCACGAGGATTTAAAATATTAAAGAATTTTGAAAAATCAATAGGATTACGACAGTTGGTGACCAAGGATACCCGGTTTGATAAACATCGTTCTACTAGAATAGATTTGGTATTTAGTAATATGAAACATGTGAGTTATGTTGATGTCTTAGATTTAGTTATAAGTGATCATAGACCAGTTGTATTAGTTAAAAAGAAAGCAAAGGAAAGGCATGTTTACCATTATGTAATGGGTAGAAGCTACCGAAATTATGATGTAAATGTTTTTGGTGAAAAATTGAATGCATGCGAGTGGGGAGATTACTATAATACTGTTGATCCTGATGTACTTTGGAGAAAACTGTATAGTAATATATTTACATGTTTGAATGAGATGTGCATAATACGTAGGCTAAGAGTGGAGGATAGTAGACCTGTCTGGCTGACCCAAGATATTATGAACGCGATATGTAGGAAAAAGCGTGCATACAAAAATGCGAGAAAAAATAGTACCTTAGAAAATTGGACGGATTTTAGAACTAAGAAAAATATTGTATCTCGTATTATTCGAAAAAGTAAGGCTGATTTTATACAAAATAAGTTGCATGACAACAGAAATAATCCTAAAAAGTTTTGGGAAACAATCAATAATGTGTTTGGAAAAAATAAAGGGAATGATCATGGATCAATATCGCTCAGGGATGAGGAAACAGGTCGGAAATTGAGTGAGGATGAGTCGACAGAATATTTGAATACAATTTTTAGTAAAATAGGATGTACTGATACCGATAGTACATCGGATTGTGATAGTGCAGATAATGTAAGTATCACTGATTTTAATTTTGCAAACGATTTAGATCAAAGATTAGATTTTATAGAAGTGAGTGAAACAGAGGTTAAGGCCTGTATACAAGATTTGTCTTGTAACAAATCGTCAGCTGTGGATAACATTAGTTGTAAGGTTTTGAAAGATTCATTCTTAATACTGATTTCGTATGTAACTCATTTGTATAATTGTTCATTGGGTACAGGTATTTTTCCGTCTGAATGGAAAAATGGTAAGGTGGTGCCAATACCTAAAAATACAAATATCACACTAGCTAATAATTGGAGGCCAATAAATCTGCTACCATACCCTGAAAAAATACTGGAGAAGCTTGTACATAAGCAGTTGATGTGTTATATTGAAGACAATTTGTTATTATCAGATTTTCAGTTTGGATTTAGACGAGGGAAAAGTACGTGTCAGGCGATTCAATGTTTTGTAAATCGTATAGTTGATAGTCTTAATCGTAGTGAAATAGCTGGTTGTGTATATATCGATTTATCGAAAGCATTTAATTGCATACGACATGATAAATTGTTAGAAAAATTATACAAACTAGGATTGAGTAAGACATGTACGCAATGGTTTGAATCGTATCTGAAAAATAGGACTCAACAAACGTTGTTTAATGGAATATTATCTGAAAAGGTATTGGTACCAAACGGCGTACCCCAGGGTAGTACCCTGGGGCCAACACTCTATATTATTTATGCAAATGATTGTTTTGAATTTTTGAGAAAAAACTGTAAATGTGATATTACTTCTATTATGTACGCTGATGATACAGTGCTGCTAACAGGAGGCTCTGATGTGAATCAGGTGAATAGCAACCTGCAAACCTGTATGAACCATTATGCCACCTGGTGTTTTAAGAATGATATGACTATCAATGTAAATAAAACTAAAGAAATGTTTTTCACTACTAAGCCTAAGATAGAGAATACATATGAAAAGAATGTACCGATAGTCATGAATGAAAATTCCGTACAATTGGTCAGAAATTATTGTTATTTGGGAGTAATATTTGATTGCTGTTTGACATATGATGATTTTCTTCGTGCTGTGATAAAGAAAGTATCACATAAACTATTTTTATTGGGTAAAGTAAGATATCTATTAGACTATTCTTCAACTCTTTTGGTTTATAAGCAAATGGTATTACCATTCTTTGATTATGTAGATATATTGATTGACAGCGGTAGAAAGTCCCTGAACGATAGATTGCAAAAACTTCAATTCAGGGGTTTGAAAATTGTACATAATTATTTATTGGATGGAAATAGAATAAAACGGGGAGATGAAATTCTATTGCATCAACGCTGTAATATTGAATTTTTAGTAATCAGACGGATACGTAGGTTGCTAATGCAAATATATGATGTTATTCATATTTCTACTGATGATATAAATGTAAAAGAGCAAGGTCGAATTTTGAGGAGTAATGTAGGTAAGAAATTGTATTTGAAGAAACCTGTTCTAGAGGTGTATAGGAAAAATTGGATTTATCGTGCAAAAATGTTATGGTCGTATTTACCATTGTATATACAAAATATTGAACCTAAATTGAGTTTTCGACGATGTTTAACTACTGAGGTATTAAATATTGTGTGGAAGAAAGGACACGAAGTTGGTATAACTTAACTTCACATAAGCTGATGATATATTTGATTGTCTCGTATTATCTATTTATTAGTGACATGAATTGTATATGTTAATTATATTATGTGAGAATGAGTGTTGTCGACAGTGTGATAAGATTCATGGACCTTTTTTGTAATTTTGTTTGATAATTTGTTTTTGTCTTATTTCTGTCACCTGTACTTGTATTTGTATTTGTAATTATCTATCTGTTCGACGTCATGAAAAGCACAGAATTGTGATGATGTTAAGTTCAATAAAAAAAAAAAAAAAAAATCCAAGATTATGGAACTCTAGAAAAAGGGTGGTCTGTAGTTTTGCAGTGGGTACCTACCATGAAAGAGTGAGTATCCCCCCCCCCCCCACCCGGGCCTCCTCCTCTTAAGACTCCCCCCCCCCCCCCCCCCCCCCGCCAACCATGCCCCAGACAACCACAATATATACGAGTCGTGCAGTGACGGTTATGTTGGTTAATCAACTGTAATACGGTCTGCGTCTGATCCGGCGTCCCTTCCTCGGCCTCTGATTGGTCAGTTCAGATTTAACCAGTTCCCAGTGACGTGGCCTTGAGATGGGGGTCACAGATTTGAAGGAGGGTAGGGGGATAAGAAGGTCCCAGTGGGAACAACATAACACTCCTTGGGAGGAAGGAAGGATCCTTGGGGGAGGGGGCTGTGGCTTATCCACGTCCCATCGTCTCGGACCCATATTGCACGGCGGCCAGACTAAGATATACCAAGTTGTAAGGGGGCACTCCAGTTTTAGGTACTTGTTGCTCTGATACGCACTTGGCCTGATGTTTGTTTTACAATATTCCATGATTAATGGACTCTACGTCGCACAATTTTATGGCAAATGAAATATTAAAATAGCAGAAACTGAAATATAATTGAGAACACTTCGTATCATAATACTCATAGTGCTGCAGTTTCACCAGGTACTATTAAATAGTACATGGTAAAACAGCACTATGATAAATGTTATCTTATTTAAATCATTTTGTCAATGTCCTTTTCAAAATGATAACACATTTGTTCGATTCCCTGGGTCAATCCTTCATCATTACCTGGCAAATTTCCCTCCTGTAGGCATTGCCAGTATGCAAGTATATTTCTACAATCCCTCCCCTCCAGGGCAGATGTAGGTCGACCTACGACCAGGGACCCTGCCCCCCCCCCCCTCAACCAACCTCCCCACTGCCTCTTCCACCCACCCCCACCCCCACCCCTTGACCCCCGCACGCGACCCCCAGACAGCATTACGTCACCCGCTGTCTGGGAGCACGACGTCAGCACCACCTAGTGTGCCTTATGGGAACTGGATAAACACGGGCTGCAGTCTGGTCAACAGAAGCTGGGGTTCTCAGTTTGGGATCATGACAAGGACGGGTCAAGGATTTTGAAAGGGTACCTATAGCGTGCTATAGGTTGACGACTTATTGTACGTAGTATGCATGGACATGATGATTTCATTTTCTTCACATAAGTGCTCACTTAAGTACTACTACTGTAGGATTAACCGTGTCTTATGTGCCCGGATGTAGCATGGCTGAGTACGCCCAAACGTTTCAAGAGTATTAATAAATTGTATTGGCACCAGACTCGCACTTGCTGTATGGTAAAAACATAGCTCGGACAAGTTACAAAACCTTGACATGAGTTTCAAACCGAGACTATCCATGATGACTGCACACAAAAGTAAGATGCCAATATGCCTCCATGTCGTGTGCGTTTAAAGAGCAGCAAAGAAAAAGACACAAAAATACAGTCGACCTTTCTGACACGACATCAACATGCCGTTAGTTCCAGATTTGCTCACTAGGTGTCCGTAGTGTCGCTCCCCGCGGCCAGTAGCAATTTGCTCAGTGTCGCACCCGATCCTTTCGTATCGGAGTTTCTTTTTGTAACTAATCAAAGCAACTAAGTTGAAAAATAGGTGCCACAGGCTCTTGTGCATTAGAAAATATTAAATGGACTTGAGGTGACAGCATTTAAGTTGCGAAAAGATGTCAAGAGCTTTATCCAAACACAATAATAGAGAAGGAAAAACATAAAGGCCTATTTTTTACGTGTTTGAGCAGCATGTTCCACACTACTTTGATAGTTTGAAATTAGAAGATATATAGGGGACTAGAATATAATATCACTGTCCCACCGTGTGGAGTTTTACTATTTCTAATTTTAAGCCTGAACTAAACACTATTGGGAGAGAGGCTACCATAGCAACGACCAAACCAAGGATGCCATGAGCGGAGAGCCTGTAGGCCATAGGTCCAAATAGATGTTTTAATGTTTGTTTCTATTTCACACACGTCAGACCCCTGGACCCAAATGATAAATCTTAGGTATCACAAGGAAACTAAAATTAGCTATATCTTTTTTTTCTTTTTTAAACCCACAGCATTATGTGCGAGAGAAAGAAAACAGAAAGAGGTCAATTAGGTTCAGACCCCAAATGGAGAAAGACAAAGAACAGAGTCAGTGGGGGCTGGCTGGTGAAATGATAACGTTGAGTGTCTCGGGTGACATGGACATGGATGTTGTATTATAATGGGAAATAAATGAGAAAAAGTTGCCGGGGGAGGTAGTTGAAATAAATCATGAACTGCTAGCAAGGTTAAAGTGCAAGATATAGGACCATTGTCGATTGATTCTGATGAAAAATGCACATGAACCAACAGAGGGTTATGCAAACTCAAACTCAAGGATGCCATATAGAAACCAAAGAAATAATCTGTGCGGGGTAGTTATTACAATTTGAATTATTAGCGAGTTTACAGTGGGGCACCTTCTGTAGTGGGGTAGCTACAAAATCTGAGTTATCGTTAGGGAAGTTTACAGCACGGCACGTTCTGTGCTGGGGTAGTTATTACAAGCTGAGTTATCAGGGAGTTTACAGTGGGGCACGCGCCATATGCCCCCCTCAGTGCTTGAAGCCGTAACCCGATCTCTTCTATCTACCCCCTCCCGGTTCTACATCCCCCCGTCGTCCTCCAGTCACCCCTCCTCCAGTGCCTCCTCATCAGTCATGCACCCAGAACCACCACGACACTACAGCAGCAGGGCCTCCAGGGCATGGACTCAGCTCTAGGACTAGGAGGAGGCGCCGAGTCTGTAGATGTAGAACTGAAGACATATATTATGGTGACCACGTCCCCAGCAAGGAAGCGACGTAACAGTGACGTTCTGCGACGTTCTAATAACGTTCTGCGACGTTCTGAAACGTTATTAGAATGTTTTGCGATGTCAAATCCTTGACTGAATGCCTGCCGTCCTCCAGGGGTTCTGTTATACCATTTTGCCATGCCTATTAGCAAGTTTACATGCAATTTCATAATGTTCATAATATTATCGTACAACTAAGGGCCATACTTGTACTGGGTTTCTAACACCATCACTGCCATGTGGAAACCTTAGCGAGCTATGATTTCTGAAATATAAGCCTCAGTAGCTAGAAGTAATATAATTCTTATTATAATACACTTACTAAACACTATAAAATCCAATATAAAACTTTAGGGTTAGTGTGAATATAGATAAACCCACAGGGCCAAGGTGACAGAAATATCATTGTAACAAGCCACCCAGGCAACTGCCAAGCCATGTAACAAGCGTGTATTAGGGACTACAGAAAAGAAAATTGTAAAAAGTGTAAAATTATTTCCATAACAATAGCATTAGAAACAGACACGAATTTAGAATTTCATAATAGGAATTTGGGAAAATAAACATACAGCTCTCTTCAATCCAATGCTCACGAAAACACCGACCAAGATCACATGCATCAACCACTTCGACCACGTGACATGTGCACGTGATTAGAACTGTAATGCGCCTGCGCACGCCGTCCTCGCGCCCCCTGGTGGGGGGAGCAGGAGTTGTGAGCAGCTCGTGGTTCGGGCGTGGGCCAGTAGGGGGCAGCAGGGGACCGCCAGCCTTTGATGTAAACCTGTGAGCTGCTCATAATCGGCTCAGTAAAGGGGTAGGCTGGGGTGTGGTTTGGGTGTGGTTTGGGTGGTTTGGGTCTGGCTTATTGAATTATTATGGCTGAGTGTGTGAGCTGACCATATGTCAGAGCATACACGCGTCTTGAAACCTTGGGTATTTTCCTTCAATTGGAAATGGTCTGGATATGTCACTGATATTTCTTTATGAACCCTTTGTATTTTAAACCTCTGTTGGTAATCTATTGCCAGCACTTAACCGCTGTGTAGTCTTGAGTCGAACAGAATTGTTTGATTGCATGATGTTCACATGAGAGCCATAAATTAATCTAACTGACTTAAAATTAATGTTCACGTGTATTTTCTATACGTGAACAATTATTTTTCATATCAACAGAAGTAGATCGTTCGCAAGTGTCATGGAAACTTACTTAGGTTCGCACATTATCCTCCTCACATTTTATGTCATTAACCATACCATAATACCTCTTTTTGCGTGTCTATGATTGTTATCGTCTCTTAAACAGTTAAATAGGTAAGTGAACATTATAGTGAACAAATTAATTACGCACACTATATAGGAGGAACTCGATCTATTCCCAAGAAACCAAATAGATTTTTTTTGTTTGACGTAGTTGTCCCACATAAACATACATACACTGAATTTCATTTTTCTGGGCTCAAAATTAATGGTTTTCTGTGGTAAATTCAATACGAAAAATAAGCAGAATATGAGTGGTGATACATTCAAATGCACCTGTCCCCGGTCTACATTGTAACCCCTCGGTAAATCTGGGTCGATCATGTACTGCATGGTATATATACTTACAAGGCGAATTGCACTGCACTGGGCTAGCTGCCAATATTCCTAGAAACTAATGAGGGAAGTGGGTTAAAGTATTCCGACAACCAGGATACCTACAGACAAAGGGCGCCTGGGCTGATATATAATGCACTGGTTTGTCTACGTGATATATCTGGATCAAGAATTTAGATCATGAAGAATGGGCACTTTGAGGTCTGCCTGTTATTGTTTAGGCCTACTGTTGCACAAATCGCTGATTATCTAACCTTTTTAGTTTTTTAGACAATTAGGCCTTATGCAGAATACATATAAGTATCAAAACAGGAAAGCTTTATCTGACAATTGTGATCATTCTCAAGGTGGCTGGATGGATCAAAGCCAATTTAACTGGTGGTTATTTTGAGTTGATGTTTTGAGAATGCCTGCGTCGTCCCATGTTTGCAATAGTCAGTCCAAAATTGATCCAAAAAATTGAACAAATTGACCAAAATTGACCAGAATTGATAAAAAAAAAATTGACCAAAAAAAGTCATATTCATTGCGGAAAGAGGCCATCATTCCATAGTCCCAAGATGTTTGGAGGAGATCTAGAGTTCATAATTATGGATCGAGAAACATGAACGACGTGGTTTCTGAAGACCACCAACACATACCAGGAAGCCACCAGCGAGGAGCAGGGTCTTCACAAAAATGTGATGTCTCCGCTTAAATGTAATACACACACATAAACTGTCAGCGACACCAGTCTAATAATAGGATAATAATACATTCTATAGAGCCCCTGTGCCAAACATGTACCTGTCGGTGGCAAACTAAACGGAGCATGTTATATATTTATAGGCCTCACTGCACCTGTAGTTGTACTCTATGACAGCTGTAACCTGACAGGCTGAATTGATATTGAGCACAGGCATGTGTTTATTGGATCAATATGGAGAAATAGACCACTGGACCCATTTCCATCCAATATCATAAATGACACATATGAATTTATGAATGCTAGTGCTGCCACATGAAACCAAGACAAGCCAATAACATATACGTAACAGATCTCAGATTTCCTGCAGGTCTATGAATATTTAGCATATTGTAAATCGAAGCAAGACAAGCTGCTGTGCATGACACCAAGAAATAGTTCTTCACCTTTTTCATGTTTACACTAATATTCTTTGATCCAAACTTATAAACTGAAAGTAAATGAGGCATTATGGTTAATTTATGAGTTTTGAATGTGTCTGATGCCCTATACTAATTAACACCGTCAGATCTAGACCGGCGGTCCAAAATATAACTATTAATATTTCTTGTTAATCATGTCATTATTTAATGATGTATTCCTTTGTCTGTAAATTTATGAGTTTGGTATGTCACCCTAACTGTCTTTTAATACGTGGAATGAAAATAACAATACTGACATCCCAACCTTTGACTTTGAACTCATTTGTTGTACTTGTTTTGGCAGGTATTCAATTTGTAAGGTATATTAAGTAATTTACTTCTGACCTCTAAGTCAAAGAGAAAAGGAAGGGAAAGGGGCGGGGAGTCAATGAGTATATACATGCACATCCTGGATGGGTGTATAATAATTACAACCACGCTTATATCAGAGGCATGGGGAGGCCTGTATTTGGACCTTTCGCGGTGTTTGCTGTAGGCCAAATTTCCAGTTGTAAACGAGCATTTACTATACACCTGTGGCTATGAAAGACCTTCTATCTAGACTTACAAGTAAATCGTTGTTTTGTGTGGATACTTCGATTCATTACATTATTTCAAAAAGTATATAGCCATGGGTCTGTCTCTCACCAACTAAATACAGCCATAAGATCGGGAACATGTACGGTCCAAAGTGTAGGACAAGTTCCGAGTTGTGACTGTTGTTCATAATTATATAGCGCATGAAGGTGTCCTATGATATCAGTTGCACCTTTAGTAATGGTGAACTTTAGAATTCTCTGAAAATGTTTCCATATCACCTTCTGCACAAAGTCTTTAAAATATTCCACAAACATAAAATTAATTGTAGATCCTATATGATTATTTGGCACACCCCGATGTTGGCATCAAGAACCATAACAGTGGTGGCGTTGGCGCCCAAAGTCGATTCACGTTTATTCCTGACACGATTTGGCGGTTTCCCTTTGTGTGTAGACTTTCAGCAGCTGTTCAGAAAGGTAACATACATGTTCCACTATTAGGACATCGGCAATACTGGCACTCTGACAAGTTACAGGGTGTGGAATCTATGGCACGCAAAGCGTTTTTTCAAATTGTATTAGAAATAGAAATGCAGTTTTTGTGTTTTTTTTAAAATGAATATCATGTTTAAATTGAAAATAGATGACAACAATGCGACATAATGTTTGCATTCTTGCCACATATACTGGTTCCTGCCCCTGCCCATTCAAAGTGAAAAAGCATTTTTCATAATACGGATCCCAGAGGGCCATTCCAACCACCTTGTCCTTAAGTGGGGTCACTTTGCTATTTGCGTTTGTTTTGGTTTTTCTCTGAGCTTTTCACTGAGGTAAGCAGATAGAATCTATAATTATCTTAAAGCCTTTCGAACCGAGGTATAAAGTCCCCAAAGCTGCAAGATAAACCAGAGTTAAGATATACTTTAGCCTCATTCTTAAGATCTCTGGATCCATGTTCCTACAATGGGTTCGATCATATGCTTCAACAAAATAACTTTTCCCACTTCAATTTTGATAGATAAACGTAAATAAAGAATCATGCGATTCGAATAATATTACACGGTTTTAATCTATTCTGCCGTATAGATTGAAATTATATTTATTTGTGTTGACTGTTACCAATAACTGAAAGGGTTTTCCTTTTTTTCCCCAAAAATAATTATAAAGTTATCACGGAGAATTTATTAAACGAGTTTTGGGAAAAGTCAGTATTGTGAAATCGTGCATTGATGATAGTTGTTCTTTAAAATTCTGTTTCTCCTTTTAACCCTGCACGGGTGATAGTCCTTTGTTCCATTCCCTATTACTCAACATTCACGCACGCACACGCGCACGCCGGATGCGCATGCCCCGTCACTGCGGTAAATGTTCTTGTCACTATACCCAACATCTGGAAATCCTTATCCGTTGCCATGGCAACCACAGATACCGCAGGTCATGATCCTTGTGCCTAGAAACCCCTAAACTGCAAGATCAAAAAGCGCACGTTTACATCTCGAATTCGGGGAAATATCTCATAGTCAAACGCAACTGAAACGAGAACTGAAGCCTAGAAGTGGATTGTGGATTGGGAATCGGCTAGGAATAAACATGGGTTAATTTGGAGAAACCTATGGGGAATTAACCTTGGTAATTCAACCCCACTTCCACCGGAACTAGCTTCGGGGCAGGAGGAGTAGGGGTTTAGGGGGTGGTCTAGGGTTGATGGGTTGGAAGGGGGTGGGGTGGGGTGGGGTGGGTGGTTAGGGTGGGGGGATTCATGTGGTGAAAGGAAATGGGTTTCATCTGATCATTGGATCCATCTTCCACCAGCCACAACCATAACTAAAAACCACAGTGTTCTATCTTTATGGAACCCTCTTTTCCGCACACTCTGCTAAAAGGCATAGACTTTGCAGTGGATGAGCTCAGAGGAACCAGTCCTATGATTTGACACATTCTAAGAACAGAAAACGTCTCTGAAACCGTACCAAGGGGATCCCCTAGAAATGTAACGCGAACCAATTTGGCTACTTGACTTTCATTTCACTCTATTTATCTTCTCCCAGGACAACCCAGATATCTATTGTAGTA